>OX451362.1:0-10000000 GCA_949629185.1 Apamea crenata | reverse complement strand
AACCGGCATGTCCTAGAACCAGAAATTCGAAGACATGTGGCATCTATCAACCCGCACTGGACCAGCGTAGTGGATTACGGCCCCTCTCACCGAGGCCTGTGTCTCAACAGTGGGAACGTTATAGGCTGATTATGCTATGCTAAACAAAAACCAATAGTTAGCCAATCCTTCAAAGAATTGTATCGGTCCTTCTACCAAACACCCTATATGCTGCTCATAAATGGGCAACTTACCTACATTAATTTCGCGATTCTTGGCAATTACTGTAGTGAGTAATGTAGTAACGTTCTATACTGCTGGGACATAGGCATCTGCCTGTGAGTTGGAGGGAGCCGTAATTCATCACGCGGACCCGGAACGGGTTGGTTTTCCGGTGGCGATTTTTGAAGAATCTTGGAATTGCTCGGTGTTGCTAAGAATCGCACAATTGAGCCTGTTCAAATGCACCAGTACGAGGATCTATTTTCATTTGCTTTAGGTAGAGGGAATCGTTAAAGCTACTAACAAACCTATTATCAGGATTGCTAAAATCCCTGTCACGCCACCGCCGCCGCCGCCGCCGCCAAAAAGTAAGTTCAGATACAAAATACTTAAGTACAGGTCTTATTCTCAATTGCCCATACTATCAAGGAAACTAATTGAATCACATCAAATTATTAAATTTAGTATCGCAAATAGCAGAGTACCTACCAACTCGTACCACTTTCTCCTATCTATCAGTATCAGTCCAAACGTCTGGAAGCAATTTAATTGTCTGGAAGTAACTTAAGTATATCAAAGTTCGTTCGTTGCAAATAAATGATTTGATTTGATTTGAATCAGTCTTTGCAAGAATCTTTTAGAGTTACGTAACTGACAGTGGTTGCACATTGGTCAACCTTTTCGAATCAAAGAATTGATCTACCCAAATGGTAGATCGATTGTACTCGATTTAAGTTATTATTTGTTCGATGGAGTCAAAAACCTAATTCTTTGTGGATTTTTTTTGAAGTTGCTCCTAAGGTACAAGGAGTAGATGTCATCAGAGTCAACAAGGGTAAATCCGCTGTCTTTAGATGCAAGTAAGTAGCAATCACTCAATATTTCGGTTATAGTAGCAAGCCTCATTTAAATATTGTTTATATTTTTTTTTCGCTTTTTGCGATATAACCGCCCATTGTGTAACCCTATGCAAAATTTCTATAATTATTCCTGTAATTTGTATGGTGTATTTAATAAAGAGTATTTTATGAAAACATCGTGAGGAAACCGGCATTTCCTAGAAGCAAAAATTCGACGACATGTGACATCTACCAACCCGCACTGGGCCCGCGTGGTAGATTATAGCCCACTCCCTCTCAAAGAGAGGATGCCTGTGTCCCAGTAGTGGGAAAAATATAGACTGATTATGATGATGACGTCTCGGCCTTGTCATCATCGGGCAATTTACGGTAACTCCAACATTGTGTAAAACTGTCAAGAACTGCGCAGTTTTAGTTGCTTGTGTAAGCGCAACATCATTCTCCCGCCCTTATCCCAATTTATTTGAGTGTCAGGCGCAATATGTATTGTTCTTCCATACTTTTCTGTTAGTCGTTATCTTCGTAGTCACCCGCTTTCTAGTTTTTTCACATATCATACTTCTCACAGTCCATCCATCGTTTCTGTCTTCCTCTACTCTTATTAGAGCCATCCACATTCATAGTCAAAACTTTCTTCACGACATTTTCCTGATTTCCCCACATCACATGATCAACAACACACAACAACCGTTTCCTTCACAACTTTTCAGACACCGGTGCCACTTTCAGATTTTCTCTTATGCGCAACGTTAGTTAAAATAACCCGCCTTCGCAGAAATAATTGTTCTACATAAAACCTACATATTGGTAACCCTATTACAGTGCTTGTATGGGAAAATTTAAATGATCAATATCTTTGAAACTACGCAAAGTTTCTCCGTCACAAATTCAGGTTATCGTTATCGTCCCCGTCACAAAATTTTTAACATATTTCGAAGGCCGTAGATCATCAGGCAGCGGAGATAGATGTATCCAGCCAGGTTGAACTCAGGCTAGCTGGACATTAAGTTTTTATTGATTTCTCGTAAACCCTTACATGTGACGTCATAAATCAAACGATATTACTGTTACACATTGCGTCACTAAATATTAGTAAAAGAACCATTTTCGAAAACGCTCCAGTTATTGAGATTCGGAAGTGCCAGCCAGAAGTTTTATACGTAAATTCAAGCTAGCTGGACACAGATTTTTGCATGTTTCTACTAAACCGCTGTACGTATCACAAAACTTTTAACTCGATGCCTGTTACAAATTTATGTGACGCCCGTTGATATGCAAAAAGTCGTCAAAATCACTTCCGTTACCGAGATTGAGAGACCAGCGAAAAGTGGTTTTTTAAGCTGGCTGGACACGTTTTCGATCGATTATCTAAGATTCTGTAGCGTTACAAATTCTGAAATAAGGGTGTTTAGTGTTTAGCCGTCACATAAAGTGTCCTATTGACCTAGTTAAATGCGAGCTATTTTGAAGATTTGTCCAGCCAGGCTGAGTCACATGAATTATTGACATGGAGCAACTAGCTAGTATTTACAGTAGTAGTGCAGTGAAATATATAAATACTAGCGACCCACCCCTACTTCACACGGGTGCAATGGCGAACTGTCAAAAAATCGAGATTTCTGGGGTACTAATTTCTAAATATAATTATGAAAGTTTTCGGAATTAATGGTCTAAAGTTACTGAAAACAAACTAAAATAGTTTTGAAGACTTAAGCGGTAACAAAGACAGAAACGAAAAGCTACTTTGTTTTACACTATGTTTATAGATATTACCTATATCTACAAAAAAAAAACCTACATAAAAGTTTACTAACTCCCTACAGTCTTTAATAGTACCAATTTTCGAGTTAATCGACGCAGTCAGTATCATTTTACATGAACTTGTTAACGGAACGAGGGTCCCTGGATCTCACAACACAGGGAATCCTAGTGTGAGGTCTAGGAATTCAATCGACTCGAATGTAAACTTAGCTAAATTTTCAATCATAATCATTTTTAATCGTTTTACTTAAATCCTTGCAGAGTTTTGAGTGGTTTTCCAACCCCAAATATAACATGGCAGTTTTTGGGCAAATCGGGTTCAAACTATACACATTTAGCCGGTTCTGAAAGTGTGCTGCGTATAACGAACGTAAACAACAAACACGAAGGATTGTATAAGTGTATGGCGGACAATGGAGCTGGCAAAGATGAGCACGTTACGACGTTATTTGTTCAAGGTAAAATCAACGTCGTATTGTACAAAAGTATTATTTTAAAACACTACTTCAACTTCTCTAGGCTACACAAATATATGATTGTTTTTTTTTTGCAGATATGCCAAAAATTTTATCAAGTGAGTCTAACCTCTATAACAGCACTGAGGGAGACGCTTTGCTGAGGATTCCTTGTGTCGCAACCGGTCTGCCTAAGCCAAGCATCACTTGGAAGTTGAACGACCTTGTCATTTATCCAAGTAAGATACCTACTTACACTAACATATCATCCTACTGAGCCACGTCTTTGAGTGAACTAAAAACTACCAAAACAGTAGTGGTAATTATGTTAGGCTGCTTCATTATACGCCCTGCAGCTAATGTCCCACCAAACGCGGTGAACAAAGCATAGACCTTATTATAATAAAATCGTGTTTTCGGTTCTATGCTGTTTCAGGCGCGAAGTATTTGATAGAGAACGGAACGCTCATAATAACATATCCGAAAGTAAGCGACACTAACTCATACACGTGCGAGGCGAAGAACGACGTCGGCGCAGTCAGTGAGACGTTCAGAACGAGCATCAGTCGTGAGTACTTACGGTTATCATCTACTTATACTCCAATTATAATAGCATTAGAAAAAAGAGGCTCATAGAAGCAGGAATGCAAAACATTTTATTTCAAAGTTATGATAAAACAGTTTTAAGGGGGATGCGCGTTTCTTGCAATTTGCAGGTCAGTAAGGTTGTATCTTAATCAATATATGATGCGTGACAATATTAAATGTGTTACCTACATATTTCTTATTGTCATATTCATAAAATTTTAACCTTAAAAATCATAAATACATCCCTTTAAGTTAGAATTGCTCCGGATTCGTCTGATTTCACGGGCTAATGCAGCGCATCCAGCTTAATTAAAATTGTTTCAACAAATATGGACGTATAATATAAACAAAATTCAAATTCAAAATAATTTATTGTGGATCATAGGTTCATAAGATGGTGTGTTAGTTACAGATAAGTCTGTTAGGTCCCGCCATTGAGGCATACAAAATTCACATTATAAGTAATGTAATTAAAATGTAATACAAGTTGTCATGCAATATATTAAGATTAAATTAATATAATATTTATGTCAAATTACAAATTAGTCATGAATAATATTTATGTCAAACTACAATTTAGTCATGTTACAAAAATAGTATGATTCAATGTATTGTCATTTAGGAATTCTCTTACAGAGTAATAACATTTAGGTACTTCTCAATAATTCGTGTAGTTTTTTTTAAAGGCATTTATATCGCTCATATTTCTAAGAAAAGGTGGAAGATTATTAAAGATACGTGGGGCCATACAAAATATGCTCTGGTGCAAAAGCTTGTCTGGCCCTACTTAGTGCAAAATTCAAATAAGTTTGGATTTGATTTTATAAACATTACAGTTTCATATTATGTATACACTAGGGAGAGTTAATATTTTTAAATTTGTAAAATGTGGTCTGCATGAATCCATTTGGTGTATATTGCACATCGATCGCACA
The DNA here is from genome assembly GCA_949629185.1 of Apamea crenata. Lineage (NCBI taxonomy): Eukaryota > Metazoa > Arthropoda > Insecta > Lepidoptera > Noctuidae > Apamea > Apamea crenata. Next base: position 9,995,200 of record OX451362.1, on the reverse strand, counting down.
CAACGTTTTTGAGCTCTAAAAGCACGCTCTTTAAAATAAATAAAAAATAAAAGCAACATTTTAAATTCGGTAGGATTAAAGTGAAACGAATAACTTTCCAGCCGGTCGATTCTGTAAAAATCTCACCGTGAAAACTCAAGTGAAGTGAGCTTGATGTGAGTTGTCAGTAGTGTCAATCCCTAGCATTATTTGGAATGACAGCTCACTCCACGCTCACTACACCTAAGTTTTCACGGTGAGATGGTTACAGAATCGCACTGCAGGTATTGTTCATCCCTGCTTCTTTTAGGTTTTTAGCATTGACACTGTAATTTTAAATTGGAGTTAAATAATAATATAAATAAATGAAAGCCACATCATTTCAGAAGATAAATAAAATAGTTACAATTAAGTGTGACAGCTGCTGTTAAAATAGATCATAATAAATTCGGCGTCTATCGTAATGTAACAATGTTTATTGTACTTTTGTTGCAAAGTGTGGATTAAAAATAACCTTTTTTAACTTCTTTCTAATGCTATTGTAAATGGAGTAAAGATAAATACAAACAAATCTGAAACATATCTAGGTGTATCACAAACTTGCAACTTATGACATTTGGCGTGTACTTAATTATTTACAGAGGCCCCACAATTATCAGGATTAACTGATAAGAAAGTGAGAATAGGTACTTCAGCTACCATCGACTGCAAGTAAGTGTTTTAATACTTGGATAAAAATAGTCGTTTCTGAAAAATACACCAATTCACTACGAATGGATATCAATAAAAATCGACAGCTAAAAAATCTTTTTGCGAAAATTGATGTTTCCAATACATGTTATTCGTCTATATCGAATCGACGATTCCGTTGATTGGTTTTAAATAAAACCCCACACCCACCCACTGCTGAGCATATAGGCCTCTCTTTTCTTGTGCCAATCACCACGGCCCCTGTGCCAGCCTCATCTAGTTTTTGTCCGCGATGGCAACAATATCATCTGCCCATCTCGCAGCCGGAGAACCGACATCTCGTCTTCCCGTTCTTGGACGCCACTCTGCCACAGCCTTACTCCACCCCTGCGATCACTAAGCCTTGCTAGCTGTCCTGCATATTTAAGTTCCATAATACGCTTTCCGATATCGATGGCTCTATGTGCAACTCTCAGCCTGTACACAGTCTCCTGCGTGAGCGTCCACGTCTCAGCCCCTTACGTCGTGGTGGGCAGAACACACACCAGAATGGCGGCAAACAGGCGGGATTTCAGGCATTGTGGAATTTTGGCTGATCTCAGAATATCGTACAGTTTTCTAAATGCGACCCACCCAAGCTGTATTTTTCTCGATGTCTCTGTTTGTTGATGCTCTTTGCCAAAAGAATGATTAAGACCAAGACATACCGGTCAACCATATCCAACATTTAATTTCCGGGTCTGTCCCAATAGTCCCATTGACCCAGTCCCATGATGGCACAAGTGGGATTATATGTCCCACTAGTCCCATGGGCCAACTGATACTAACATATTCTTAAAATCATGTCCCACTAGTTTCATGGGACAACTGATACTAATCCGACTTTAACAGAAGGATTTGAATTACTGAAGATATTTGCCATAATCTTCGTTGTAGCCATATTCATCTCAAGTTCTACCTTGAAAGAGGCATCATAAGAATTCCCAACTTTAAGTAGTCTTTTTGTGAATCCAAATCTCAATCATAATCATTTTTAATCGTTTTACTTAAATCCTTGCAGAGTTTTGAGTGGTTTTCCAACCCCAAATATAACATGGCAGTTTTTGGGCAAATCGGGTTCAAACTATACACATTTAGCCGGTACTGAAAGTGTGCTGCGTATAACGAACGTAAACAACAAACACGAGGGATTGTATAAGTGTATGGCGGAAAATGGAGCTGGCAAAGATGAGCACGTTACGACGCTATTTGTTCAAGGTAAAATCAACGTCGTATAGTACAAAAGTATTATTTTAAAACACTACTTCAACTTCTCTGGGCTACACAAAAATATGATTGTTTTTTTTTTGCAGATATGCCAAAAATTTTATCAAGTGATTCTAACCTCTATAACAGCACTGAGGGAGACGCTTTGCTGAGGATTCCTTGTGTCGCAACCGGTCTGCCCAAGCCAAGCATCACTTGGAAGTTGAACGACCTTGTCATTTATCCAAGTAAGATACCTACTTACACTAACATATCATCCTACTGAGCCACGTCTTTGAGTGAACTAAAAACTACCAAAACAGTAGTGGTAATTATGTCAGGCTGCTTCATTATACGCCCTGCAGCGAATGTCCCACCAAACGCAGTAAACAAAGCATAGACCTTATTATAATAAAATCGTGTTTTCGGTCCTATGCTGTTTCAGGCGCGAAGTATTTGATAGAGAACGGAACGCTCATAATAACATATCCGAAAGTAAGCGACACTAACTCATACACGTGCGAGGCGAAAAACGACGTCGGCGCAGTCAGTGAGACGTTCAGAACGAGCATCAGTCGTGAGTACTTACGGTTATCATCTACTTGGATGAATACAAACAAAACTGAAACATATCTAGGTGTATCACAAACTTGCAACTTATGACATTTGGCGTGTACTTAATTATTTACAGAGGCCCCACAATTATCAGGATTTACTGATAAGAAAGTGAGAATAGGTACTTCAGCTACGATCGAGTGCAGGTAAGTGATTAAATACTTGGATAAAAAAAATCGTTTCTGAAAAATACACCAATTTACTACGAATGGATATCAATAAAAATCGACAACTAAAAAATCTTTTTGCGAAAATTGATGTTTCCAATACATGTTATTCTTCTATATCGAATCGACGATTCCGTTGATTGGTTTTAAATAAAACACCCACCCACTGCTGAACAAAGGCCTCTCTTTTCTTGTGCCAATCACCACGGCCCCTGTGCCAGCCTCATCTAGGTTTTGTCCGCGATGGCAACAATATCATCTGCCCATCTCGCAGCCGGAGAACCGACATCTCGTCTTCCCGTTCTTGGACGCCACTCTGCCACAGCCTTACTCCACCCCTGCGATCCTTAAGCCTTGCTAGCTGTCCTGCATATTTAAGTTCCATAATACGCTTTCCGATATCGATGGCTCTCTGTGCAACTCTCAGCCCGTACACAGTCTCCTGCGTGAGCGTCCACGTCTCAGCCCCTTACGTCGTGGTGGGCAGAACACACACCAGTGTGGCGGCAAAGAGGCGGGATTTCAGGCATTGTGGAATTTTGGCTGATCTCAGAATATCGTACAGTTTTCTAAATGCGACCCACCCAAGCTGTATTTTTCTCGATGTCTCTGTTTGTTGATGCTCTTTGCCAAAAGAAAGAATATGACCAAGACATAACGGTCAACCATTTCCAACATTTAATTTCCGGGCCTGTCCCAATAGTCCCATTGACCCAGTCCCATGATGGGACAAGTGGAATAATATGTCCCACTAGTCCCATGGGACCACTGATACTAACATATTTTTTAAATCATGTCCCACTAGTTCCATGGGACAACTGATACTAATCCGACTTTAACAGAAGGATTTGAATTACTGAAGATATTTGCCATAATCTTCGTCGTAGCTATATTCATCTCAAGTTCTACCTTGAAAGAGGCATCATAAGAATTCCCGACTTTAAGTAGTCTTTTTGTGAACCCAAATTTAAATCATAATCATTTTTAATCGTTTTACATAAATCCTTGCAGAGTTGTGAGTGGTTTTCCAACCCCAAATATAACATGGCAGTTTTTGGGCAAATCGGGTTCAAACTATACACGTGTAGCCGGTTCTGAAAGTGTGCTGCGTATAACGAACGTAAACAACAAACACGAGGGATTGTATAAGTGTATGGCGGACAATGGAGCTGGCAAAGATGAGCACGTTACGACGTTATTTGTTCAAGGTAAAATCAACGTCGTATAGTACAAAAGTATTATTTTAAAACACTACTTCAACTTCTCTGGGCTACACAAAAATATGATTGTTTTTTTTTGCAGATATGCCAAAAATTTTATCAAGTGATTCTAACCTCTATAACAGCACTGAGGGAGACGCTTTGCTGAGGATTCCTTGTGTCGCAACCGGTCTGCCCAAGCCAAGCATCACTTGGAAGTTGAATGACCTTGTCATTGATCCAAGTAAGATACCTACTTACACTAACATATCATCCTACTGAGCCACGTCTTTGAGTGAACTAAAAACTACCAAAACAGTAGTGGTAATTATGTCAGGCTGCTTCATTATACGCCCTGCAGCGAATGTCCCACCAAACGCAGTGAACAAAGCATAGACCTTATTATAATAAAATCGTGTTTTCGGTCCTATGCTGTTTCAGGCGCGAAGTATTTGATAGAGAACGGAACGCTCATAATAACATATCCGAAAGTAAGCGACACTAACTCATACACGTGCGAGGCGAAGAACGACGTCGGCGCAGTCAGTGAGACGTTCAGAACGAGCATCAGTCGTGAGTACTTACGGTTATCATCTACTTGGATGAATACAAACAAAACTGAAACATATCTAGGTGTATCACAAACTTGCAACTTATGACATTTGGCGTGTACTTAATTATTTACAGAGGCCCCACAATTATCAGGATTTACTAATAAGAAAGTGAGAATAGGTACTTCAGCTACTATCGAGTGCAGGTAAGTGTTTGATTACTTGGATAAAAAAAATCGTTTCTAAAAAATACACCAATTCACTACGAATGGATATCAATAAATATCGACAACTAAAAAATCTTTTTGCGAAAATCAATGTTTCCAATAGGTACATGTTATTCTTCTATATCGAATCGACGATTCCGTTGATTGGTTTTAAATAAGACCCCACACACCCACCCACTGCTGAGCATAGGCCTCTCTTTTCTTGTGCCAATCACCACGGCCCCTGTGCCAGCCTCATCCAGTTTTTGTCCGCGATGGCAACAATATCGTCTGCCCATCTCGCAGCCGGAGAACCGACATCTCGTCTTCCCGTTCTTGGACGCCACTCTGCCACAGCCTTATTCCATCCCTGCGATCGCTAAGCCTTGCCAGCTGTCTTGCATACTTGAGTTCCATAATACGCTTACCGATATCGAAGACCTTCGTACGTCTTCGTATCGCTACGTTTGGAACTCGGTCTATTAGTCTGATGCCGAGCATGGAACGCTCCATGGCTCTCTGTGCAACTCTAAGCCTGTATAGTCTCCTGCATGAGCGTCCACGTCTCAGCCCCTTACGTCGTGGTGGGCAGAACACACACCAGTGTGGCGGCAAAGAGGCGGGATTTCAGGCATTGTGGAATTTTCGCTGATCTCAGAATATCGTACAGTTTTTTAAATGCGACCCAACCAAGCTGTATTTTTCTCGATGTCTCTGTTTGTTGATGCTCTTTGCCAAAAGAAAGAATATGACCAAGACATACCGGTCAACCATTTCCAACATTTAATTTCCGGGTCTGTCCCAATAGTCCCATTGACCCAGACCCATGATGGGACAAGTGGGATTATATGTCCCACTAGTCCCATGGGACCACTGATACTAACATATTTTTTAAATCATGTCCCACTAGTTCCATGGGACAACTGATACTAATCCGACGTTAACAGACGGATTTGAATTACTGAAGATATTTGCCATAATCTTCGTTGTAGCCATATTCATGTCAAGTTCTACCTTGAAAGAGGCATCATGAGAATTCCCAACTTTAAGTAGTCTTTTTGTTAACCCAAATTTCAATCATAATCATTTTTAATCGTTTTACTGAAATCCTTGCAGAGTTTTGAGTGGTTTTCCAACCCCAAATATAACATGGCAGTTTTTGGGCAAATCGGGTTCAAACTATACACATTTAGCCGGTTCTGAAAGTGTGCTGCGTATAACGAACGTAAACAATAAACACGAGGGATTGTATAAGTGTATGGCGGACAATGAAGCTGGCAAAGATGAGCACGTTACGACGTTATTTATTCAAGGTAAAATCAACGTCGTATAGTACAAAAGTATTATTTTAAAACACTACTTCAACTTCTCTGGGCTACACAAAAATATGATTGTTTTTTTTTTGCAGATATGCCAAAAATTTTATCAAGTGATTCTAACCTCTATAACAGCACTGAGGGAGACGCTTTGCTGAGGATTCCTTGTGTCGCAACCGGTCTGCCCAAGCCAAGCATCACTTGGAAGTTGAATGACCTTGTCATTGATCCAAGTAAGATACCTACTTACACTAACATATCATCCTACTGAGCTACGTCTTTGAGTGAACTAAAAACTACCAAAACAGTAGTGGTAATTATGTCAGGCTGCTTCATTATACGCCCTGCAGCGAATGTCCCACCAAACGCAGTGAACAAAGCATAGACCTTATTATAATAAAATCGTGTTTTCGGTCCTATGCTGTTTCAGGCGCGAAGTATTTGATAGAGAACGGAACGCTCATAATAACATATCCGAAAGTAAGCGACACTAACTCATACACGTGCGAGGCGAAGAACGACGTCGGCGCAGTCAGTGAGACGTTCAGAACGAGCATCAGTCGTGAGTACTTACGGTTATCATCTACTTGGATGAATACAAACAAATCTGAAACATATCTAGGTGTATCACAAACTTGCAACTTATGACATTTGGCGTGTACTTAATTATTTCAGAGGCCCCACAATTATCAGGCTTAACTGATAAGAAAGTGAGAATAGGTACTTCAGCTACCATCGAGTGCAAGTAAGTGTTTTAATACTTGGATAAAAATAGTCGTTTCTGAAAAATACACCAATTCACTATGAATATCTACGGATATCAATAAAAATCGACAACTAAAAAATCTTTTTGCGAAAATCAATGTTTCCAATAGGTACATGTTTATCTTTACGTCGTAGCGACGATTCCGTTGATTGGTTTTAAATAAAATTTAAGTCAATTTATTTATTTCATATTTTTTGTGCGTGATAAAAGCGAGGTTTTTTTAAAAAATCTACGTGCACTGGGCCGCAAATCAAACGGGACGGTTATAAAAAATGCGATATTTTTTTAAAATACTTGAGCAATCCTTTTAAAATAAAAACTAATTAGGTAAAGTTTATAATTCAATTACATAACCACCCACTGTGTTACCCTGTGCAACATTTCTATGTATATTCCTGTAATTTGTTTGGTGCATATAATAAAGAGTATTTTATGAAAACATCGTGAGGAAACCGGCATTTCCTAGAACCAAAAATTCTAAGACATGTGACATCTACCACCCCGCACTGGGCCCGCGTGGTAGATTATAGCCCATTGAGAGAGGAGGCCTGTGTCCCAGCAGTGGGAAAAATATAGACTGATTATGATGATGACGCCTCGGCCTTGTCATCATCGATCAATTTACGGTAACTCCAACATTGTCTAAAACTGTCAAGAACTGCGCAGTTTTAGTTGCTTGTGTAAGCGCAACATCATTCTCCCGCCCTTATCGAAAGAAAGGGCGGGAGAAATTATGTTGCGCTTTTGAACTGGTTCGCCACCTACTCGTAGCAGTTCAATAGTGATGCCATCCTCCCCAGGAGACTTATCTGACTTCATGTCATGTTAGGATTTTATGACCCCACATGGTAGAATAGGTAGGTGGTAGGATTTCCGAGTTTTGATGTTCAATAGCATCATGTTGCTCTGGCATCATCTTCGCGAAGAACTAGTTCTACAGATTGGGATGCATACAGTTCCTCGTATAGATTTTCAACAATGGCTACAATCTGAGTCCGGTGAGTCAATATGTTAACATCGTCATCCCTGAGCTTGGTCATCTGATGAATAAAAGAGAAAAGACTAGATGACAGTGTGACGGCAAATGGAAGAAAAAAAACGTATTGCGCCGACGACAGGAAGAAGAAAGTATAGTAGTCATAAGTCATTTATTAATTTGTTGAACATAGGTACAATAATGATGTTACATAAAGATAGAATAGTGCGCTATGTTAAGCCAGAGGGCGTACAAATGTTTGTGATTAATCAAGCAGCCAAGTCTTGACAAGAAAGTAAATAATATAAAAGTAAGCCTGGACTATAAAAAAATAATTGTAAAGAACATTTTGACAAATTAATTAATAATAAATAGCAATAGCAATAAATGTCAAAAAACAGAAAAAATAAAATACAAAATAAATGAAAACTAATAATAAGACTGTCAATATACAATACTTATGTCAATATACAATACAGATGTCAAAATTACAATAATAATGATGTCAATATACAGATGTCAACATATAATCCTAATGTCAATATACAAAAACAAAAAAAAAAAAACCTTATGTCAAGGACAACAATAGATATAATTTATTAGCATGTCAACATTCTGTCATTAGGTTTTTATCTGTTATGAACTCCGAAATACTGTAATATGCTTTGTTCACAAGTAAAGATTTTAGCCGTTTCTTAAATAAGATCACATTCAATTCTTTGATTGACGACGGTAAGCGGTTAAATATAACTGGCGCCATGCAAAAAATACTTTTGTACATTAGAGCTGTGTGAGACCTTCTTACACATAAGCTATTATTATCCCGGCGACTTCGATTATTAATGTCCGACATTTTTTTAAACCACTTTGGATTGGTCTTTACAAATACAGCAACCTCAAAAATATATAAAGATGGAAGAGTCAAAATTTTAAACTTAATAAACAATGGTTTGCATGTATCTATGACCTGCAATCCAAACATTGTCCTAAGTAGATACATGCAATTTACTTTAAAAAGAATTCCCAACTTTAAGTAGTCTTTTTGTGAACCCAAATTTAAATCATAATCATTTTTAATCGGTTTACTTAAATCCTTGCAGAGTTGTGAGTGGTTTTCCAACCCCAAATATAACATGGCAGTTTTTGGGCAAATCGGGTTCAGACTATACACATTTAGCCGGTTCTGAAAGTGTGCTGCGTATAACGAACGTAAACAACAAACACGAGGGATTGTATAAGTGTATGGCGGACAATGAAGCTGGCAAAGATGAGCACGTTACGACGTTATTTGTTCAAGGTAAAATCAACGTCGTATAGTATGTACAAAAGTATTATTTTAAAACACTACTTCAACTTCTCTGGGCTACACAAAAATTTGAATGTTATTTTTTTTTTTTGCAGATATGCCAAAAATTTTATCAAGTGATTCTAACCTCTATAACAGCACTGAGGGAGACGCTTTGCTGAGGATTCCTTGTGTCGCAACCGGTCTGCCTAAGCCAAGCATCACTTGGAAGTTGAACGACCTTGTCATTTATCCAAGTAAGATACCTACTTACACTAACATATCATCCTACTGAGCCACGTCTTTGAGTGAACTAAAAACTACCAAAACAGTAGTGGTAATTATGTCAGGCTGCTTCATTATACGCCCTGCAGCTAATGTCCCACCAAACGCGGTGAACAAAGCATAGACCTTATTATAATAAAATCGTGTTTTCGGTCCTATGCTGTTTCAGGCGCGAAGTATTTGATAGAGAACGGAACGCTCATAATAACATATCCGAAAGTAAGCGACACTAACTCATACACGTGCGAGGCGAAGAACGACGTCGGCGCAGTCAGTGAGACGTTCAGAACGAGCATCAGTCGTGAGTACTTACGGTTATCATCTACTTGGATGAATACAAACAAAACTGAAACATATCTAGGTGTATCACAAACTTGCAACTTATGACATTTGGCGTGTACTTAATTATTTACAGAGGCCCCACAATTATCAGGATTAACTGATAAGAAAGTGAGAATAGGTACTTCAGCTACGATCGAGTGCAAGTAAGTGGTTTAATACTTGGATAAAAATAGTCGTTACTGAAAAATACACCAATTCACTACGAATGGATATCAATAAAAATCGACAACTAAAAAATCTTTTTGCGAAAATCAATGTTTCCAATACATGTTTATCTTCTACGTCGTATTCACGATTCCGTTGATTGGTTTTAAATAAAATTTAAGTCAATTTATTTATTTCATATTTTTTGTGCGTTATAAAAGCGAGGTTTTTTTAAAAAAACTACGTGCACTGGGCCGCAAATCAAACGGGACGTTTATAAAAAATGCGATATTTTTTTAAAATACTTGATCAATCCTTTGAAAATAAAAACTAATTAAAGTTTATAATTCAATTACATAACCACCCACTGTGTTACCCTGTGCAACATTTCTATGTATATTCCTGTAATGTGTATGGTGCATATAATAAAGAGTATTTTATGAAAATATCGTGAGGAAACCGGCATTTCCTAGAACCAAAAATTCGAAGACATGTGACATCTACCACCCCGCACTGGGCCCGCGTGGTAGATTATAGCCCATTGAGAGAGGAGGCCTGTGTCCCAGCAGTGGGAAAAATATAGACTGATTATGATGATGACGCCTCGGCCTTGTCATCATCGAGCAATTTACGGTAACTCCAACATTGTCTAAAACTGTCAAGAACTGCGCAGTTTTAGTTGCTTGTGTAAGCGCAAATTCTCCCGCCCTTATCGAAAGAAAGGGCGGGAGAAATTATGTTGCGCTTTTGAACTGGTTCGCCACCTGCTCGTAGCAGTTCAATGGTGATGCCCTCCTCCCCAGGAGACTTATCTGACTTCAAGTCATGTTAGGATTTTATGACCCCACATGGTAGAATAGGTAGGTGGTAGGATTTCCGAGTTTTGATGTTCAATAGCATCATGTTGCTCTGGCATCATCTTCGCGAAGAACTAGTTCTACAGATTGAGATGCATACAGTTCCTCGTATAGATTTTCAACAATGGCTACAATCTGAGTCCAGTGAGTCAATATGTTAACATCGTCATCCCTGAGCTTGGTGATCTGATGAATAAACGAGAAAAGACTAGATGACAGTGTGACGGCAAATGGAAGAAAAAAAACGTATTGCGCCGACGACAGGAAGAAGAAAGTATAGTAGATACATGCAATTTACTTTAAAAAGAATTCCCAACTTTAAGTAGTCTTTTTGTGAACCCAAATTTCAATCATAATCATTTTTAATCGGTTTACTTAAATCCTTGCAGAGTTGTGAGTGGTTTTCCAACCCCAAATATAACATGGCAGTTTTTGGGCAAATCGGGTTCAAACTATACACATTTAGCCGGTTCTGAAAGTGTGCTGCGTATAACGAACGTAAACAACAAACACGAGGGATTGTATAAGTGTATGGCGGACAATGAAGCTGGCAAAAATGAGCACGTTACGACGTTATTTGTTCAAGGTAAAATCAACGTCGTATAGTACAAAAGTATTATTTTAAAACACTACTTCAACTTCTCTGGGCTACACAAAAATTTGAATGTTATTTTTTTTTTTTTGCAGATAAGCCAAAAATTTTATCAAGTGATTCTAACCTCTATAAGAGCACTGAGGGAGACGCTTTGCTGAGGATTCCTTGTGTCGCAACCGGTCTGCCCAAGCCAAGCATCACTTGGAAGTTGAACGACCTTGTCATTTATCCAAGTAAGATACCTACTTACACTAACATATCATCCTACTGAGCCACGTCTTTGAGTGAACTAAAAACTACCAAAACAGTAGTGGTAATTATGTCAGGCTGCTTCATTATACGCCCTGCAGCTAATGTCCCACCAAACGCGGTGAACAAAGCATAGACCTTATTATAATAAAATCGTGTTTTCGGTCCTATGCTGTTTCAGGCGCGAAGTATTTGATAGAGAACGGAACGCTCATAATAACATATCCGAAAGTAAGCGACACTAACTCATACACGTGCGAGGCGAAGAACGACGTCGGCGCAGTCAGTGAGACGTTCAGAACGAGCATCAGTCGTGAGTACTTACGGTTATCATCTACTTAGATGAATACAAACAAAACTGAAACATATCTAGGTGTATCACAAACTTGCAACTTATTACATTTGGCGTGTACTTAATTATTTACAGAGGCCCCACAATTATCAGGATTTACTGATAAGAAAGTGAGAATAGGAACTTCAGCTACTATCGAGTGCAAGTAAGTGTTTTAATAATTGGATAAAAATAGTCGTTACTGAAAAATACACCAATTCACTACGAATGGATATCAATAAAAATCGACAACTAAAAAATCTTTTTGCGAAAATCAATGTTTCCAATACATGTTTATCTACTACGTCGTATTCACGATTCCGTTGATTGGTTTTAAATAAAATTTAAGTCAATTTATTTATTTCATATTTTTTGTGCGTGATAAAAGCGATGTTTTTTTTAAAAAACTACGTGCACTGGGCCGCAAATCAAACGGGACGTTTATAAAAAATGCTATATTTTTTTAAAATATTGAGCAATCCTTTTAAAATAAAAACTAATTAAAGTTTATAATTCAATTACATAACCACCCACTGTGTTACCCTGTGCAACATTTATATGTATATTCCTGTAATTTGTATGGTGCATATAATAAAGAGTATTTTATGAAAACATCGTGAGGAAACCGGCATTTCCTAGAACCAAAAATTCGAAGACATGTGACATCTACCACCCCGCACTGGGCCCGCGTGGTAGATTATAGCCCACTCCCTCTCAAAGAGAGGAGGCCTGTGTCCCAGCAGTGGGAAAAATATAGACTGATTATGATGATGACGCCTCGGCCTTGTTATCATCGAGCAATTTACGGTAACTCCAACATTGTCTAAAACTGTCAAGAACTGCGCAGTTTTAGTTGCTTGTGTAAGCGCAACATCATTCTCCCGCCCTTATCGAAAGAAAGGGCGGGAGAAATTATGTTGCGCTTTTGAACTGGTTCGCCACCTGCTCGTAGCAGTTCAATGGTGATGCCCTCCTCCCCAGGAGACTTATCTGACTTCATGTCATGTTGGGATTTTATGACCTAACATGGTAGAATAGGTGGTAGGATTTCCGAGTTTTGATGTTCAATAGGATCATGTTGCTCTGGCATCATCTTCGCGAAGAACTAGTTCTACAGATTGAGATGCATACAGTTCCTCGTATAGATTTTCAACAATGGCTACAATCTGAGTCCGGTGAGTCAATATGTTAACATCGTCATCCCTGAGCTTGGTCATCTGATGAATAAAAGAGAAAAGACTAGATGACAGTGTGACGGCAAATGGAAGAAAAAAAACGTATTGCGCCGACGACAGGAAGAAGAAAGTATAGTAGATACATGCAATTTACTTTAAAAAGAATTCCCAACTTTAAGTAGTCTTTTTGTGAACCCAAATTTAAATCATAATCATTTTTAATCGGTTTACTTAAATCCTTGCAGAGTTGTGAGTGGTTTTCCAACCCCAAATATAACATGGCAGTTTTTGGGCAAATCGGGTTCAAACTATACACATTTAGCCGGTTCTGAAAGTGTGCTGCGTATAACGAACGTAAACAACAAACACGAGGGATTGTATAAGTGTATGGCGGACAATGAAGCTGGCAAAGATGAGCACGTTACGACGTTATTTATTCAAGGTAAAATCAACGTCGTATAGTACAAAAGTATTATTTTAAAACACTACTTCAACTTCTCTGGGCTACACAAAAATTTGAATGTTATTTTTTTTTTTTTTGCAGATATGCCAAAAATTTTATCAAGTGATTCTAACCTCTATAACAGCACTGAGGGAGACGCTTTGCTGAGGATTCCTTGTGTCGCAACCGGTCTGCCCAAGCCAAGCATCACTTGGAAGTTGAACGACCTTGTCATTAATCCAAGTAAGATACCTACTTACACTAACATATCATCCTACTGAGCCACGTCTTTGAGTGAACTAAAAACTACCAAAACAGTAGTGGTAATTATGTCAGGCTGCTTCATTATACGCCCTGCAGCTAATGTCCCATCAAACGCGGTGAACAAAGCATAGACCTTATTATAATAAAATCGTGTTTTCGGTCCTATGCTGTTTCAGGCGCGAAGTATTTGATAGAGAACGGAACGCTCATAATAACATATCCGAAAGTAAGCGACACTAACTCATACACGTGCGAGGCGAAGAACGACGTCGGCGCAGTCAGTGAGACGTTCAGAACGAGCATCAGTCGTGAGTACTTACGGTTATCATCTACTTGGATGAATACAAACAAAACTGAAACATATCTAGGTGTATCACAAACTTGCAACTTATGACATTTGGCGTGTACTTAATTATTTACAGAGGCCCCACAATTATCAGGATTAACTGATAAGAAAGTGAGAATAGGTACTTCAGCTACGATCGAGTGCAAGTAAGTGGTTTAATACTTGGATAAAAATAGTCGTTACTGAAAAATACACCAATTCACTACGAATGGATATCAATAAAAATCGACAACTAAAAAATCTTTTTGCGAAAATCAATGTTTCCAATACATGTTTATCTTCTACCTCGTATTCACGATTCCGTTGATTGGTTTTAAATAAAATTTAAGTCAATTTATTTATTTCATATTTTTTGTGCGTGATAAAAGCGAAGTTTTCTTTTAAAAAAACTACGTCCACTGGGCCGCAAATCAAACGGGACGGTTATAAAAAATGCGATATTTTTTTAAAATACTTGAGCATTCCTTTTAAAATAAAAACTAATTAAAGTTTATAATTCAATTACATAACCACCCACTGTGTTACCCTGTGCAACATTTCTATGTATATTCCTGTAATTTGTATGGTGCATATAATAAAGAGTATTTTATGAAAACATCGTGAGGAAACCGGCATTTCCTAGAACCAAAAATTCGAAGACATGTGACATCTACCACCCCGCACGGGGCCCGCGTGGTAGATTATAGCCCACTCCCTCTCAAAGAGAGGACGCCTGTGTCCCAGCAGTGGGAAAAATATAGACTGATTATGATGATGACGCCTCGGCCTTGTCATCATCGAGCAATTTACGGTAACTCCAACATTGTCTAAAACTGTCAAGAACTGCGAAGTTTTAGTTGCTTGTGTAAGCGCAACATCATTCTCCCGCCCTTATCCCAATTTATTTGGGTGACAGGCGCAATATGTATTGTTCTTCCATACTTTTCTGTTAGTCATTATCTCCGTAGTCACCCGCTTCCTAGTCATATCATCTTTCTCACAGTCCATCCATCGTTTCTGTCTTCCTCTACTCTTATTAGCCATCCACATTCATACTAAAAACTTTCTTCAAGACATTTTCCTGATTCCCCCACATCACATGATCAACAACACACAACAACCGTTTCCGTCACAACTTTTCAGACACCGGTGCCACTTTCAGATTTTCTCTTATGCGCAACGTAAGTTAAAATAACCCGCCTTCGCAGAAATAATTGTTCTACATAAAACCTACAATATTGGTAACCCTAGGTACTGCAGTGCTTGTATGGGAAAATCTAAATGATCAATATCTTTGAAACTACGCAAAGTTTCTCCATCACAAATTCAGGTTATCATTATCGTCCCTGTCAGAAAATTTTGAACATTTTTCGAAGGCCGTAGATCATCAGGCAGCGGAGATACATGTGTCCAGCCAGCTTGAACTAAGGCCGGCTGGACATTAAGTTTTTATTGATTTCTCGTTAGCCCTTACATGTGGCTAGCGGGATCGTCCGAAAGGGTTACCGCTGCCCTGGAACAGAAAGAGCTAGGGAAGGAACACGGGTGGGTTTTAGTCAGTAAGAGTCTGACACTCCCTTCCGCTCCACCCCGAGCGGGAGGGGTCATTTGATGATTTCCCGTCCAAAAAAAAAAGCCCTTACATGTGAGGCCATAAATCAAACGTTATTACTGTTATACATTGCGTCATTAAATGTTAGTAAAGGAACCATTTTCGAAAACGCTCCCGTTATTGAGATTCGGAAGTGCCAGTCAAAAGTTTTATACGTAAATTCAAGCTGGCTGGACACAGATTTTTGCATTTTTCTACTAAACCGCTGCAACAAGTCGCTCCGTTATCGACATTGAGAGACCAGCGAAAAGTGGTTTTTCAAGCTGACCGGACGGACACGTTTTCGATCGATTATCTAAGATTCTGTAGTGTTACAAATTCTGAAATAAGGGTGTTTAGCCGTCACATAAAGTAGATCGTAACGTAGATCTCTATGGAGAAGAACGGGCAAGAAACTCCACGGACACTCTTTTAAATCAAGATGTTATTACAAAATCCTGGGTACATTATTCTTATTGCTTCTATATGTGAGAACAATGTAAAACAAAAACAATTTAAAATATAACATTTAAAATAAGCCCTGGCAGTTAAGAGATGACCAGTCTCAACCAACGGCGCCCGTTCACGAACATGACGCGTGGATCAGCACCACCCAACTCAACCATTTTGTAGGGAACCGAATGATCCTACACACGCGCCACCATCAGTGAGACATTTAAGTGAGCATGACATATTCTTAACTGCCAGGCTCTTTCAAGTCAACATCAAAATGTCATAAAAAAACGGATCCATGGTTCTTACATTTACAAAACTCAAAAAATGCTTCTAAATTATACAAAACTATTGTTTGCAATTTTCTTAAGAGATAAGAAAAAAAAACATAAAAAATACTACCAATCAGGAAGATGTAGGTATATAATATTGAAGTATTAAAAATCAATCTTGACTAAATAAAATAAACATTAAGTTGGTAATGTTAGAAACACTAAAAAAACAAAAATAAAAAGGGGAAGCATCTCCTCCAAAATATTGAAATTGTGATCAATTAGTGAGCCCAAGTGCCTGTGGAGCAGGACCAGCATTAAGCCAAGCATTTTTATCTACGATACACTCATTCGTCAAACCGTGTTTTCGACGAATTCAAGTATCTCCCTATTCAATACAACGTGACATAAACTACTTCTAACATTCGTTAAAGCGAATCTAATGCATTTAGTTTTTTTTCTCATTTAATACTAAATTATATACAGTAAACCAATTATGGACCATACGCATAGCGTTATTTAAGTCGTCAAGCTCTTCTGCACACGTCTGCCTACTTTAAAAATCAGTGTCATCAGCAAATAACACCATTTGTGGTCGGGTTTTTAGTAAATGAGGTAAATCATTTATATATACTAAAAATAGGAACGGCCCCAATATTGAGCCCTGCGGTACACCCATTTTGACTTTTAACCCCAATGAATTCACACCGTCTATTTAAACTCGCTGAAATCTATCATTTAAATATGATTTTATTAAGTTAAGAGCTAGTTTACCCAGTCCGTAATGCTCAAGTTTCAAGAGCAGTGTTTCGTTATTCACGCAGTCAAATGCCTTGGATAGGTCACAAAAGATGCCTATTGCATCTTGTGCCCCTTCCCATGCGTTAAAGATGTGTTTTAATAAAGTGACACCGGCGTCTGTTGTACAACGTCCTTTGGTGAAACCATACTGTTGATCGTGTAGGATGTTGTTTCGATTAAAATGATTGAGCATTTGATCCAACATTACTTTTTCAAACACATTGCTGAAAACCGGCAAAAAAGATACGGGTCTATAATGCGCTATGTGTCTTTGCTGTCCCCAGATTTTAAAAGTAGAATAACTTTACTGAACTTCATTAAATCCGGGAATACCCCTTGATCTACACACAAATGAAATATTAAAGCTAAGTAGGGTGCAATGTCTCAATAATGGATTGACAAACTTTATCAGCCCCACAGATCTTCGGTAATTTTGATCTTAAGGTTTAAATTTAAAATCCACAGTACAGGCTGGACATTCGCTTTTAATAATTCTATAGCTAGTGCGGGCGAGGAATTTAAAGTTTCTGTAGTTTTAATTTAATTGGGATATTGGTAAATAAAGTTGTAAATTCCTGAGCAACATCGATGTTATCGCTAATTAGACCGCGGGAAGTGTTCAGAGTGTAATCAGTATTACGTGTTTTGTTCCTGTTCGTTTCATTGTTAAAATCTTTCAAACTGTCTTTATTTTACTGTCTGCTGATTTAACCTTGTTACTAATGAATGAAGCTTTAGCTGCTTTGCAGATATTTTTTAAAGTTTAAGAATACGTAGCAACATACTTCTTAAAAGTATCCGTGTTAATATACGGCTTAGGGCCATACAGTTCAAATAATCTTTCCCTACTTTTTCTGATTCCTTTAGTTGCCCAGTCACTGAATAAAAACTTAGGGTTAGAGTTCTGCTTAAAATAAAAATTGAACTCTGTTTGTACATTACTAATGAAAATAATTATTCATACAAAATATTTCCATTAGTCATAATTAGGCCCTGAGCACTTAACTTGCTATTTAAAGTTACGAGTATATTAAACTTATTCAAATTACCCGATGTTATTAATCTAGTTTGCATCTGCACTTTTTGTATCGTTGTGTTGGATTAAAATAAACGGTTTGACCATTATTACCTATATCTACAAATGTAATATCACCTACATAAAAGTTTACCAACTCCCTACGGTCTTTATTAGTACCAATTTTCTAGTTAATCGACGCTTGGAGAAGCGATGGACTAAATGCATCGAGGTAGAAGGAAACTACGTTGAGAAATAAATTTATTTTAAATAGATTTTTAAAGTTTTTCTTTGTCGTTTCGGAAACTTATCAATCAGCCGTCGTAGATCATAATATTGAGAAATAAAGCCAATGTCACATAGTATGAAAGATTGGAATAAAGTTATGGAAAGGCGACTAACAGATAAGAGAGAGATTGCACTGACCCAATTCGGTTGTATTCGTGGTCGGAGTTCGGCGGATATCATTCTTGCTAGCCTCTGCATCAAGATTTCTTTAATATTATGTAAGTTGAAAGTAAAATTCAGGTCACTATGTTTTACAATGATTTATTTATACAACCAATGTTACACCACCAAATACAGCTATCCAAAGATTAAAAATTCCCACGCTCGCCAAGTGTTGTCGAGTTATCATATCGATTCTGATTCCTCAATCGATTATTCCTATCGATATTCAGTTTATTTAATTATTTAAAAAGTTTTATTAATTTCTATTAAAAGACCTTACAATAGTCTTTATGTCATAAATCTAGCTCCAATATTTTGGAAGTTATTTAGGTTGATGTATTTAACACGAGGAGTTTACTCGTAGCCACTGAAGAGTTCCTAATCCACTTCCTGGCTTCATCATCAGATCAGCTCCAAGATACCAAATTATAGTTTTGTCTTCCGGACTACATACACAAACAGTTTCATTTCAATACGACAGTTAGAAGTAGGTAGAAAATTTACATCTAAGATTTGGTTACATTGTTTGTTAGCTGTTAGTGAAGCTAATAAAAGCGTGTTAAGAATTTGACAACTTCGAGCGCGTTATCGTTGGCCTCGCAAAGTTCTTCGTTAGTGCAGGTGTTACTGCAGAGAGAGCACGACAAGAGGTGATCGTTTGCGCACCATGGTTGCTTAAGCCCGCTTTGCTTTGATGAGATGATACGATTTTTAGAAAGTGTTCACTTGTAAATACTCAATGGTACATTCTTCAATTGTTTCATAATATTTTAGGGTCATCAAAGGTGAACCCAAACCAACAATATCATGGAAGTTTATGGCCAACTCCGGTTCCGAATTTATGCTAATTCCTGGGTCATCCAAAGTGCTGAATATTTCAAAGGAGGTGGAGAACAAACACGCGGGGCGCTACAAGTGTGTAGCAAAGAATAAAATCGGAAGCGATGAACATGTCACAACGCTTATTGTTGAATGTAAGTAGCATTACATAGACTCATCCTTACATTATTTAAGATATTGTCCCCGAGTGGATGCAATAAATACAGAACTAGTAAGTACCTATGATTTATAACTTCTTCCACTTTTTATTTCGTATAAGTACAAAGAACATTTTTTTCTTGCGTTATCTCTCCACTACTAGACTAACCTTTTGTTTTCAGCTCTGCCAGGAATCACTACAAAATCAACAACAGTAGAAGGAATCGAAGGAGATCTAGCTTTAAGGATCCCTTGTGATGTCGTTGGTATTCCACAACCAGTGGTTACTTGGAATATAAATGGCACTAAAATTTTACCCGGTAAGAAAACAATAAACTAAATTGATTTATTCGTTTTTGAGAAAATCGCAGACATAGTATTTCCCTGGATGGAAGTCGAATCCAAAACACCATGATTAGCATTCGTGCTTGCAACCAATAAAAATTACATTGCAGGAATATACTAGATATTCTCATCCATTACATTACAGGAATATATATATTGTGATGAAAGAGACTGGACCTCACGACACAGGGTATCCTAGTGTGGGGTTCAGTGTTACTCGAAAACAGAATGTAAAGTTTTTTTTTTGAGATTAAATAAAAATAATTATTATCCATATTTATTCTGGTTGGATATTTGATTCAAATCAACGCGAAAAGAAGAGTGATGGGCTTAAAGGCTTGCTTGCGTCAGTCGGTTCGTGGATGGGTGACCATCTTTTACATATCGAAATCCTTCCGTGCCTCCGAAAGCACGTTAAGCCGTTTGTCTCTTTCATAGATCTTTGACAGTCATTACGAGGAGTTAGAAGCCCAAGTCAGACAACCAGTCTTACCAAAGGGTATCAGGTACTGGGTTGTGGAGGGCAGTTGCTCCACATAAAATACTGGTATTCAGCTGCATCCGGTTAGACTGGAGCCAACCCAAACATTGTTGGGAAAAGGCAGTTTGATTTTCATTTTCTATACTTATAGAAGAAACTATAATGATAAAATTGCAACAACAAAAAAATGATAGGACAATCTATCAATCAATTGACGGCACAGTTGGCGCAGTGGTTAAGCGATTGACTGCTGCGCTGCGTGTCGCTGGTTCGATTCCCGCACGGAACAAATATTTGTATGACCTACATGTATTTGTTCCGAGTCTGGGTGTTTTTCTATCTATAATATGTATGTACTTACAAAAAAAAAATTGTATATAAGTAGTTTATCAGCCATCTTGTTACCATAACACAAGCATTAGGTTGCTTAGCTTGGGACAAATGGTGCTGTGTGAAATGTCCAGGGATTTATTATTATTATTATAATCTACGTATTGCTTTTGAATAAGTTGCTTATTTCAGATGCAAAGTATTCCATTGAGGACGGAGCTCTAGTTATTGTAAAACCGACAAAAAATGATTCTTCATGGTACACGTGTGAAGCTACGAACAATGTTGGTTCCGTCAGCACTGCGTTCCAAGCAGTGGTTGAAAGTAAGTTACTTTGTACATTTAGTATCAAATCTCATATGCAAAACATTTATTTTCATACAAGATAGGTATTTAAATAATTAAAAAGCTAAATATAAAATAATAATAATAAAAATAAAATACAAAAACAAAAAAAAAAACAACAAAAAACAAAACAAAAACAATTACACATGTATAAAAGATGGGGGGAAAGAATCATATCAATGGAGGAAGGAATCATCAACAAATTCGGCCGCATCGCTGTGTCTGAATAGGAAGAGTGCCCAAAAAGCTGGCAGCACTGCCATGTTGAATAGCAGTACTGATTCTTTTACCAAAAAATATTATATCATATAGGTTCCTACTTGCTTCCTGCATTTTTTTTTTCAGAACAAGTACTGTTGAGGTGAGTATACCACGTTTTGCTATGTCAGCCCATTTTATATTAGACAATTAAAAACAGTATTCAACAATATCACAGACTAATTTGATTAAAAAGTCTAAACTTTAATGCAGTCTCAGTTATATCGGCTGACTTTCGTCTAGTTTTCATTAGAAATGGAATGGTGATATTTAATGTTTTTATATCATATGTATTATTTTTCTGCAGATCACCTTAGAACCTTCGGCACAAAGCATTACGTATACATATTACAGGGTGAAACTAGGGAACTGAAATGCGAAGCATATAGTTCTGAATCTCAAACAGTTAAATGGTTCGAAGTAAGTGCCAACCTATGTTCTCATTAAATGGTCAAATAATGGTATTTAATAATTATAACACACATAAAACAATTTTAATAATGTTATTAAAGGCAAAAGCAAAGACAAAGGACTCGTCGCGGAGCACCACCACACCGCCACCGGAACTCCAATCATCAGAGACTACAACCCCGTCGAGTCAGGATTATTATTCCTCAAAGATGCCGCCAATATTTGTAAGTGAGCACGGGAGAGGCCAGCCATCGAACGACATGAGGTTTAGGGGTAAACCGACTCCGTGTCGGATGCCGGTGGTAAAGATGAACTTAGTTAATGAACAACTACAAAGTCAAGTTTGTTCTTGGGATAAATAAATTCATCCCAACTACGAAACCCATCATTGTGCGCGGTCCAACACGCAATTGGCCGGTTTAAAAAAAATACCTTTTTAAATTGAATATGCGAATATCCAGTAGAAAAGAATAGATACATCCGGGTTTCACTTCTTTCCTCAAAAAAAAAAGTGTGTCTGTGTCAGCTACGACGCACGATTGGAGTTTACTCCTTACGAACGATAATTATGATATATATCGAATAGAAAAAAAGGGTAAATGAACGCATCTGCTAAAATGATAAGAGAAACAAACATATATCTGTAATTATTCGGATTATTTATATTACTTATAAATCTTAGACGTACATAAAAAATATTAGTACCTGTAGTAAGCTTATCTAATACTTCAACCTAGTTGTAAAAATCGTGGCAGTGGAATCAAACACTGTACTAAAATAAGGTTTCAAGTTATAAAAAAAGTATATTACTGGCATTTATTTTCAAAAAAGGTTTTATTTTGATAAAAAGTAAACAAAGAGGAGACCCCGAGAATGAGATACGCTGTGTAATGTATTCCATCTCATTCTTTTACACGTTCAATCCTACAGATATAATATGTTTGTCTCTTTCTACGTAACGCCTCAACTTTTCGTGTTACACTTGATTTTACTCCTCATAAAATTTCCGTACCGGGCCTTATAACTCAAATCGTTTCTTAAGGAGTAAACTCCAAAAAAAAAAATTGAAAAATTATCACTTCCCAAAGTACCAACCTATGTTCTCATTAAATGGTCAAATAATGGTATTTAATAATTATAACACACATAAAACAATTTTAATAATGTTATTAAAGGCAAAAGCAAAGCAAAGGGATTTGTCGCGGAGCACCACCACACCGCTACCGGAACTCCAATCATCAGAGACTACAACCCCGTCGAGTCAGGATTATTATTTCTCAACGATGCCGCCAATATTTGTAAGTGAGCACGGGAGAGGCCAGCCATCGAACGACATGAGGTTTAGGGGTAAACCAACTCCGAGTCGGATGCCGGTGGTAACGATGAACTTAGTAAATGAACAACTACAAAGTCAAGTTTGTTCTTGGGATAAATTATTCATCCCAACTACGGAACCCATCATTGTGCGCGGTACAACACGCAATTGGCCGGTTTAAAAAAAATACCTTTTTAAATTGAATATGCGAATATCCAGTAGAAAAGAATAGGTAGATACATCCGGGTTTCGCTTCTTTCCTCAAAAAAAAAAAAAAAAAATTACAAATTATCACTTTCCAAACAATATTTTCCGCACAATTTCATTTGCTAAATTATTAGTTAGCAAATAAACACTTCACAAATAATTGTAACGTAAACCTTATGTTTGGCAAGTGAACGTTTTAACAATAACTTGCTTACCAACTAGTAATTTTACCAATTTTAATGTAGTCAAATATTTCATATTTTACGCAAAATAAAATATGTATATATCGTCAGTTTTCAATTCACCATTGCTATTCAGTCAATTGCTTTGTCACTGATAAAATATTTGCATCTCTATGTCAGTTGCACCAAATATACAAATTAAATTACAACGTGTTTTGTTGGTTTGGTTTTGCATTCAAAAATATGTCTCTGGCACTCGCCGGCCGCTGCCGCGGCACGCTCGGCTCGTGCGTTGTGTGGTCACAGTTCTAACCTAACCAAACCTAGCTGTTTCGATTTAAAAAATATAATAAGCGTGTTACCTTGTAAATTTCACTAAACTCTAAGAAAAATAAAAACTATAGTTGACAATAAAGTAATATTATATAATATTAAAATGGATTCTAATCTAACCTACAGTTCTGGTAGCAGTTCGTTTTTTTTTCGTTCGTCGTTCGTAACCATAAATTTGACTTGTTTCAAACAAATTCCAGCACATAAACTTACAAAGAAGTACGCAAATGACATCAAATAAAAGTGCATTTTTTAATTATATTATTCGCAAAAAAATCTTATTTTAGTCTTTATATTTTTTTTCATAACAAATAATTTGACTGAATGTTTATTGTCTAAAGATTCTATGCTTTTAAAAATCATTTGATGAAAGACCAAATGCCTTAATGACATTATCCTTGGCTATCTCTCTGCCGAGTAAAAATTTGGCCAAATGAAAATGTGCGTACTAAAATAATTCCAAATATTGCATTGGTACCTATATAAAAAGGTTGATAAAATTTGTTTGGATAGTGAAATATGTATTGTCATTTTTTTTGGCAAAACGGCAGTATCCTTTCCTAATTATCACATAATATGATTTTTAGACTAAAATAAGTTTCTGCTAACACAGACGCTGAAAGAAGCCATCAAAGAACCATACATACAAATAGTAAATGCTTCACACCTCGACGACGGCAGCTATACGTGCCGTGTGAGCGACAAGCATGGAAACACACATACACATACGTACGTGGTGAACGTCGGTAGTGCACCGGAGTTTCTTCCTGACGCTAATTTACCGCTTAGCGACTGGGAAGGGGATATATCATACATTACACAAAACTGCGATATTCAAGCAAACCTGAAATCAAAGCCTGACGTAAGTTTTGCACATTGTTATTTAGTAGACGCTACGTATTAAAAATGTTAAAAAGCATGTAGCCATAAAATAATATCCATTTTAACCTCAAGGTTTTAATAAATGAGAAGAATTGGCATATTTTTTTTTGTGGTATTAAATGCATATTTTACTTGAAGCGCTTCGCAACATGAACATGTGAAGTTTACTGTTTAAGTTTACCTTATCATACATTACACAAAACTGTGATACTCAAGCGAACCTGGATCCAAAGCCCGTCGTAAGTTTGCATTGCACATTGCGGTTATTTAGTTGCTATGGATTAAAAATGTTAAAAGCATGTAGCCATAAAATATTATCAAAATCAAAAGTCATTTATTCAAATTATGCTATGAATCTGAACTTTTCGAACGTCTAAATTACAAAAGACAGTCCCCCAAAACGTCCGCCCTTCACCACTTCCTAGTACTTTGCTGGGAAGAAAAAGTGGCGCAACAAACTCCCCAGCAGATGTATCCATATTAACCTTAAGGTCCTTTCTAGTAAAATATGCATATTTTACTCGAAGGGTTTTAATTTAGTAGGTAAAATAAAATAACACAAACTGATAATAAAATAGAAAAACTTACCTAAGGACACACAACGAATATTGATAAAAAAGGTATACTGAACGTCTTTGGTGTTCGAGCCCTATATTAAATTTTGTGTATTATTGTTACGCGTCGATTAAGATTCGTTTTAAATGGGTAATGGGTAATTGGCACCAACTCTATTCGTTATTAGGAAGCAAGATAATAATTTAAATGACCGTTTGATCTAATTTTAAACAATGGTAATATACGGCTAAATGGTAGTATATCAAGCAATAGGCTCCACTAAAAACTAAACTACGAAATATATGAAAATCCGGTCCTAGGCTCCAAGATGACAATCGGTAGACTCCTCGCTAGCCGGAATCCGAACCCTCCCAAATTGGAAGCTAGTAGCTCGCTATGCAGGAAACATTACCGTAGGCGTCTAGACGGTACTAGGGTGGGGGTAGGGCAAATTTTAGATCGCCCTTCAGTCTTCGGAGGAATCTACAGAAAATAACGTAAAATGATGATCCGAGATGCAGACAGAATCTTTTATAACAAAATAGCTGAAGAAAAGTAAAATTACATACCGAGTTTTCAAGAAATGTGACTCTCCTCAAGACAACTTTTTAATGATGTAAATTTGAGTAGTACAATTCGTTTTTTTTTCGGGAACACTGCCTATGGGAAAGAAAAGAATAGAATAAAATTTAGGAAACGATAAGAACTTTTGAATAATCAGTAGGAAAGCAAACATACCCTTAGATCGCACGATGACCGCACAGAACTCGGTCGTTCAAAACGTTATAGTTTACCGTTGAATATTTATAGACATAATTTCATTGAGAAAGCAGAAAAATAATATATTTAACTTTCGTCGTGTGTCCAAAAAATCATTTAAATGAAAAGTCTCGGTAAGAGAAAAGACAACACTTTTTGATCCAAAATGCAAACCAAATTGAAGAAAAAAACCATTCTGGTTAAAAATAAGGTTGGATTTGTTATAAAAGAAGGTCGTTCGTGATAAAATTATAATGTAGCATTTGCTAATGCTGCAATGTGAAGTACAAGAATATTCATGTACCTCCCTCACCTATTTTTTGAAAATTTTACATGATATGAAAATTCTACGGGATTAGCTCAATGTTTTGCCCTAACTGGCACTTGACAGAATACTAACGCTTCTGTTACTTTCAGGTTAAATGGACATTTAACGGCAAAGTGTTCACCGATTTCAACTTAGCAGGCGTAGGTCACTATACATGCACCGTAAGCAACGTATACGGATCAGTACAGAAGAAATTTAACGTCAAGTCTTCAGGCAAGTTTCAATATTTGTGTTTACTAGCGATTAAGACTCCACGCTGAATAATCTTTGTATACTTATGAATAACTATATCTACATAACTATCTAATTTGTTTTTAAATTGCATTATTTTGTTACAGTATGTTTGATATCTAGGAACTTGAAAGATTCGCAATATATGCCGCTCGTACTAAATGACGAAGGATTTTGGCACAAATTGAAAACCACGAACCATTATACAGTAGTTAAACAAAAAGACAAAATCACATTGTCGTGTCCGAGCCAAAAATATACTTCAAATACATTCAAAAACTTCCCTAAGAATAACTCAATAGAGGCACTTTGTAACAAAGAAGACTCTTTCGTAGTAGAAGACACAATTTACAAGCTCTCAGACTTACAGTGCACTAACAGCATTCAACCCTCTGTTATCAGAAAGAAAGTGAAATGCTTAACGGAAACCTCCGAATTATTGAGAGTGGGCTACAACGTCTCTGGTTTCTTAGAGGCTTACGAAGTCTGTTTCGACACTGAAAAATATATGCCTTTATACACACGCATCATAATGACTGATACAGACAAGGACGCTCTGAGCGCCGACTACAACTGGTACACATACCCAGGAAAGGGCTACGAGAAAACTGAGAAAGGATTTTCTTGTAACGACACGATATCATCGTGTTGTTATAGTAAGTCCCAGCTGGTGAATGCAAATGAATTTAATGATAGCCCTGCTAAGAGGAGCACGTTCATCGATCCTCTGAATGTAATCCCGGTCTGGCTCCCTTGCAATACTTCACAGGTAAGCACGATTTATGACATTGAAATAATCATAAGGTTTCACGATATTTAATCAAATTAAAAAAAATATTTCTATACCTACTTACATTTAAAAAAACTGAAATAAGTACTTAATTAAATATTTCTAGATAAAGTCAAACAATAATTTTAAGCAGTTTTCTTATTAATTATATTCTTTCAGCCGACATGGAAACAAGTTATTGACAGCGTGAAAACCATGCTGCCTACCTACAAAGAAATCGTTACCTGGTCTGGCACGCACACTTTTCAAGAGATAAATGGAGTTATTATACCACGATATTTATGGAAGGTATATACCTGATCCTGGTTACAGTCAACAATTTTTAATTTATCTTTTTATTTTTATTGCTAAGTGAGCCTGCCCTTGACCTAAATGTCGCCTGATGGAATGAGGTCTTTAAATCACGAGGAGCGAGTGGATCAATCAAGAATAAGCAATTTTTGCTGCATTTCGTTCGTGGATGGGTGACCATCCATCCATTTAATACCGAGCCGAGCCGTCGATCTCGGTTATCGTTCATAGATCTTTTGACAGTCGTCACGGGTATTCAGAAGCCCGAAAATCTGACAACCAGTTTTACCAAGGGGTACCGTGTTAAATTAGCTGTCGCAGTAACTGGGTGGTAGAGATCAGACAGGCAGTCGCCCGATGTATTCAGCTGCATACCGTTAGACTGGGAGCCGACCTTCAATATACAACCCGTGCGAGTTACCTGGCTCCCTGACGTCAAATCACAAATATGCTATCGCTACTGAACGCACAAGGTGAACGCGAAGAAGGGGGGGGGTTAAAGAAGGAGGGGGAACACATTCCAGCGAGGTGCCTAGTTAATTCGCACGGGTTGTAGTTAGGAGAAAGCTAGGTACATACATGATGATTTTCCTAACATGTTGAGGTCAGCTTTTATCATCAATCAAATTGAATTACAGGTGGTGTGGTACGACGATAAGGACGTAATAGCCATAGTCCACGTTAACGATCCTTCACCAACAGAGAAGGACATCAAATGCAAGGATATTTGTACCGAATATTCAGATCTCTCGTTTGCGTTCAACGATAAGTATACTTATTGCTGCTCGCAGTCGGAGTTCTTTGGAGCGTTTAATATTCACTTCGACATTGGAGGCAAGTTTTTAATTTTGGTGGCGTCCTCATACAAAATAATCTATCTATACACATCATAATAAATTTATAGACGAGGCGTTTCTGTACATTGAAAATATTTCCAAAAAAATTTTTTTTATAAATTTTTGGAATTTTTGTCTGTCTGGATGTGAGAGATTTGAACAGAAGGACAAAAATTTCTCGTAATTTAAAGTGTTCAAAATCTAGTCGCAGTCTCATCGAGGCGACAAACAAATGTCAAAAACTTGTCAAAATGTAGGGAAATTAGAAGTATTTTTTGACAGATTGACACTGAGCTGTGACGTTCTTAAAATTACGAGAATTGCCCCTCAGGTATCACTTAAAAAGTCGCAAACCAATATGGTTAACTTTTATACTCAAATATAGTGTAGAACTCTGGGTTATGATTGGTATTTGTCTCATGGCAATCGCTTCATTCTATCGAAAGATGTAATCAATTTAAAGTATTCTAAAACAACTTTTCATTATGTAATTTGAAAACACATAACGACATCTATTGGCATGATAAAGTACTAATGAAAACATATTGTGATATACACAAAACAACATAAATATTACAGCTATTAAGGTAGTAGGTGTTACTTAGTGGAAGTCACAGCACAATGTTGGTTGTTCCACAAGAAGTTTGCCGTCCGTAGGCAGCCACGTCAGTCTTTTGTGGACCACCGGAACGACATTTGTGCAGGTTCCTATGGCCTGATTTATTTCGTAAAATGTAGCAAAATGGCCTGTGGCATGTTATAACTTTTTACCTTAGTTGTGTGTGGCTTCACGTCTTCTATAGTAATGATCTCGTCTAATCTGCATTCGCGATTTATTTGCCAAAAATGTAAACAAATATGAGTTTATGGAAAAATAACTTTAATACCTACATAATAAAGTTCAGTTTACGCTACTACTTCAAACATTTTTATAACTTTTTGAATAGTGCTAGTCACTCTGAAATCTACTTAATTACTGTACCTAACAATAAAGTTGATATTTGTTTAACTTGAAATAACATCAATTTTAAACATTAGTTTGAATAGACTTTAGACATTGCTATACAGCAAGCATAGTACTTAAATTAAAATCATTATTAATTTAAATCGCAACAGTCCACTTTATGTTGTTTGTATTTCATGGTTTTTATTAATAACATAATTTATTTTCTAGAAACATTGGATGCGGCATTGAAAAAAATGAAAAGAAAATCTGATTGAATTAGTACTTGGGTAGCTTACTTCCCAAGTTTGAAGATGATTTATTGCATAACTACAACCAGTATCAACAGTAGTAACAAACACATGATCCAAATTTCGGAGGACTAATCACTTATCGACATCACACATTAAACTAACAAGCATTTTTTAAATAGCCATTTAGCTAAAATCAGCCAAAACGTTGTGCCCTTTTGAATCCTATGAACGGTACTTTAGTATTCAATAAAAATAAAATCAATGACAAGTTGGTTTTATTTTAAAGCCTCGCTATTCAAATTCACGCTTGCGACCACGAGACCAACGGGAAGGCACTGCTGAATGTGGGGTCCTGGGTTTGATTGGCGGGTCGGGCAAAGTGTTATTGGGTATTTCCATTAGGAATTTCTAAGTAGCAGCCCGGAGTTCGGAAGTTCACGGTGTAATACCCCCGTGCCTCGAAAAGCACGTTAAGCCGCTGGCCCTGCGCGTGATTTCTCTCCGGGCGTGTCCACCGATCTGGCTCTTCGGCAAACCTTACGTTTAGATTTCTGAGCGTCGCGTCGGTCCTTCAAGCCACATGATTTCAGCTGATTCTTTATTACTTTTAAAGACTAAAAAGCCTATCGTCCACGAATCTGAGTTTGTAACACGTTACTTTTGAGTAGCGTCGTGGACGATGTGCCTTAGTTATAGTTAGTAATCACTTTAGTATATTTTCGACTAGTGAGAAGGACCGCAGTGGGCCTAGTAAACGTAACGTAAATTTAAACGATTTTTGAATAATATCTACCTAATGGGTAGGTACCTAATCATTTGCTTTAAGCGACACGTACAGAGAGTACGTGTCGCTTAAAGCAAATGATTAGGTTTACAGTGCATTGTAAACCTAATCATTGCATTACAGTGGTAAAGCGGGAAAATGTTATGTTAATAAAATGACAATAATAATTTAATTTTGAGGATGTTTATAAATAGGATAGGAGGAAGAGGGCTCGAGGTAAATAAATTTATTTAATCACGAGTAGGTAGGCGAGCAGTGGTGGCCCAGTGGTCGCGACTTATAGGCCGCGAATTGTAGGTCGTAGTTTCAAAACCAGACAGGCGCTTTGCTTTGTATAAATTATTTCATCACTAGGTACTGTTCTCAAAATTATGAAGGAAAACATCGAGAGGAAACCGGCATTTCCTAAAACTAAAAATTCGAAGACATGTGACATGCTACCAACCCGCACAGGGCCCGCGTGGTGGTATTCTCCTAGCTAAGTTAGAACATTATGGCATTCGGGAAAATGTGTTGAAGTTATTTGGCTCTTATCTGCATACCAGACGGCAGTGTGTAGAGATAAGTCACTAACTACATATTTTTAAATCTGTGTAGGTACTATGCACTAGTGGGAGTCACGATTGAGATATAGTATTCAACTATGGGGAAACAGCTACAAATATAACTCTAATAGAGCATTTATATTACAGAAGAGGGCAATCAGAACGATAGTTCGCATTCCCCAAACCGAGTCTTGTCGGAAATTTCTCCAAGATCTATCGATACTTACAGTACCAAGCCTATAAATCTTAACAATTTTGACCAGCTTGGCAAAACACGTAAGTGATTATGAAACAAATAACGAAAGACACCAAAGGGAAAGCACACGGAACAAGTGTTAGTTCTAGAGACCGTATGACCAGGTAGAAACAAATATATTATAATTTTACTTGATTTGGTTTTATGGGTTAAACACCCATATATCACATCGAAAAGCAGAAAAAAAATTACAATACAAAATACGCCCAAAAGACACTTATCTTTTTTGCAGTCGTTTTTCTATTTATACCAACCTCTCTTCCCTAGTTGAGGCTAGAGTTGCATGTGTGCATTCAGTGGCTGTATCTATACTTTCTAGTTCCCGCCCCTTTTGAGCATGTCTACAATAAGATAGCACAAAAGTGTTACGCCTATTTTCTTGTGTGTGTGCCAAAAAAGCATCATGTGTGCCGTATCTATTTATTTTGTTTTTGTGTAAGTTTCAGGAGTGAGAAAAAAGTAGCGACGTTTGAACTCGAACAAATATTGAGTGTAGGCATAACTCTCGGATATCTATGGCTCTACTCTTAAGGGTCATAGCGTAATGATAAATATCTGCCTATCTCAAGAATAGGGCTATCAAATGCAAAAATAATTTTTCCAATCCGTCAGGTAGATATAGTTCCAGAGATTAGCGCGTTCAAACAAACAAATAAACAAACTCTTCAGCTTTTTTATTTGTTTATAAATATAGAAGATTAACATTAAAATAAATTCTCCTTGGTTAATGCTACAACGGAATGCAGATGACACTTTCCTCGTTTTAAAAATCAAAGTTAAACTTTGAACAAGTTAACGACGCACTCTCTTAAGTTGTGCTTGGTTTACCTAATGTAAATAATTTTCTCCTGAATGAAAAAAGGACTAAGCTCACTAAATTTTCAACGCCAAATGTCAGGCAGCTAACCACCAATGTTCAACTCAATGGAATAGAGTTGGACGCTGTTGAGTCGACAGCCTTTCTTGGGATAACTATTGACAGAAAATTACAATGGGGCCCACATACTGAAAAATTGTTAGGCAGGTTTAGTTCGGCCGCCTAGATGCTGTTAAAAACATGTCCAAAAATAAAGGATAACATGTATCCGGGTTTTTCGAAAATCTACCTCTAACCGCGTGAAAAGGGGTAGTTAATTTCACAGGGGAGTAATGCGTGGCTTGATTAACTCGAAAATTGGTATAAATAATCTTTGAATCAAGCTATGAATACGTCCCAAACGATTTTTCAAAATTCCACCCCTGTGGGGATGAAAAGCGGGGATACAGTTTATATGAAAAATCTTTTTCCTTTGGTTAATAAACTTGATACTTGGCAATATTTGCCTCATTAATTAAAACAGATGGTCACTTTTAGTTTTAAAAAAATCCTCACAGAGGTTTCAGGTGGTGAAAAAGTTAATAAGTAAGAAAAAATATTAAGCCGCTCCGACGGATTAACTCGAAACTCGGTATTAATACTTAAAACAAAAAGTATGTGTTTTAAGGGTTTTTTAAAAATCGTCTCTTACCGGGGTGGAAAAGGGTAATAAAGTCTAAGGGGTGGATTTTACTGCTTGCTTCCATTAACTCGAAAATGGGTATAAATAATCTTAGTCATATAATGGGAACATATCAAACGCTTTTTTAAAAACAAAGCCTGTCATGGTAAAAGGGTACGACAAGGTTTATTTCAAAAATCTTATTCATTTGATCTGTAAACTTCAAAATTAACCCGAATTAAATAAATAAATGATAAAGATCGTACACATACATCTTCGGAAGTTTTAGAGTAAAGTACACGCGGACGAAGTCGCGGGCAAAGTGCTATACTATATAAAAGTATAAATTCTGTCTGTTTGTTACATTTTCACGCCTAAACCACTAAAAGGATTTCGATAAAATTGCCTGCCAGCATATGCCAAAGAGATAGATGGCATCCTGGGGAAGGACACACTTCTTATCCTTTCCGACATCCACGCATGCGAAGCCGCGGGCAGAAGCTAGTACCATATACCTATACTCGTAAAGTAAATGCGTAGGTACGTGATATTGTTGTCGTGGTTTCGTAATTGCTGTTAATTTCCTCATTTGAGCAGGAATATTATTTTTAAATTACAATAGATATTATTTATAATTATTAAAACAATTGTCTGCGCATTGAGATTGTTTTTTGTGCCTTTCCTGTTTGTATGTAGACTATTAAGTACCTATTGCGTATATAATTAACTGCCTCGCTGATCTAGTGGTCGCAAGCGCTACTGCTGAGAACGAGATCCTGGTTTCGAATCCTCGGTCGGGCAAAGTGTTAATGAGTTTTTGCATCTGGTATTTCGTAGTAGCAGCCCGGAGTCCGGATCTGAGCCCGGTTGATGGCAAAAGGCTCGCCCCCTATTACATGGGACTTAACTGGCCAAATTATGTGGGTGTACTATATCGGCTGCTCATCTGCCTCAGGTATTACAGGCATAATGTTATGATATGTATGTAAGTAAGTAACTGCTACTTTGGTCTCGTGGTTGCAAGCGCGACTGCTAAGCACGGGGTCCTGGGCTCCATTCCCAAGTCGGACAAAGTGTTATTGGGTTTTCCATTAATAATTCCTTAGCAGTGACTGCGCAGACACAGATGCACTCTCTCTTTGCTCACACTCATTATCCGATGGGACGGCAATCTGACACGGACGACCGGAGATAGATAAGGTGCAGGGGCAGGGGCAGCGGCATAACGTACTTTATTTATTTATTTAAACTTTTCACACAAAAAGGTACAAAGGCGGACTTAATGCCTTAGGCATTCTCTACCAGTCAACCAAGAGTGGTGAAGAGATTAGATGGCAGGTGCTTTGGTTGAGAGGGACAATGATAAAAAAAAATCTCTTAAAACTAGGTACACAAATACATAACTAGGTTACATAAGTACACATACATACTATTACTATAATAAGTACATAACATAACATAATCAGCCTATAATATTCCCACAGCTGGGACAAAAGCCTATTCTCAGTGAGAGGAAGCGGGCCGTGTCACATGTCTTCGAATTTTTGCTTCTAGGACATGCCAGTTTCCTCACGGTGTTTTCCTTCACCGACGATTACTATAATATACCTAAACTTATTATATATATACAAAATCAAGGGTGCTTTCCGAGACACGGGGCTATCACAGCGCCAACTTCCAATCTCCAGGCTGTTGCTAAGGAATGCTCAATGGAAAAACCCGATAACACTTTGCCCGACCCCTCGCTCCAGCTCCGCAGCGTTGAATGCCACGTTGGTCTCGTGGTCGCAAGCCCGACTGCTGATCGTAGGGTGCTGGGTTGGGTAGTGGGATCGTCCGAAAGGGTTACCGCTGCCCTGGAACATAAAGGGCTAAGGAAGGAACACGTGTGGGTTTTACATAGTCAGTAAGTCTGACACAATGTGCTCGACAGCTCCAACGTAAACGTCACATTTTTCTCTTTTTCCTTTTTAGGTATTAAATCGTGGTAGGTATTCCAATAAGTATTTCATTATGGTGCACCGATGACTCGGTGTGGTTTGCAGCTCAATTACTCAGAAAGTGACGAAACTTTTCACGTCAGGCGTTTTCTTTTATAAATTAACTGCTTAGATGACGCTGAATTGGTGACCCATCAAGTGATCATTTAAAGTGACTCCAAGTTCCTTGAATTAGAACTTTCAGCTGCTTCACGTACCATCTTGTCGATTAATTAATGTTTCGGTGTTGAAAGCTTCTTATTCTCGTTGTAACCAATTAATCAAGCCCATGGGAAAAGCCAATAATTAAATTTAAATAAATGACGTCAAACTGAAATGATAATAACAAATAATAGGAAAAATCCGTGTAGGTTTATTAAAGCGGACTAAAATAAACATTTATTACTGTGACAGTGTATAAATTGACCGTTCCTGTTACATTTTGCCACAGTGTGGATTAAACTTCATAAGGGATCAGTACAGTTTTAATACCGACTCGTAGTATAACCGCATCCAAAATGTGGGGGCGGATATACCCGCACGCGGTGTTGCTAATATTCGCGAATATCATTTTGAAAGCATCATGCAAGGGCAGTTTAACCTTTCTCATAGATGATACAGGCTCTATGAGTGACGATATAAGGCAAGTTAGAAGTAGTGTGAACCGAATCAGTAATATTGTGTTCAATGAGAAGTCCAGTCTGATCGGCAACATGGTGCTCGTAACGTTCAACGATCCAGGTAATATGCCTATTTTATTTGTATTAATTTACCCAAAAGCCATTGAATTAAAGCTGATGTTAAACTTTATTCCCCTAATTAATAAACGCAAGTGAGTTATAACTAGTCTTAAACTTCATATTTTCCAGACATTTTTCAGTGTAAGTTGGTAGTGATTTCATTAGCCGCTGTAAAATATATTATCAAAACAGCTAACATAAGATAAATATACTCGTACATTGTATATGGTACTCCAGACTGTATTTCGGCCAATGCGGCCATTTTCAACTAGCCTTCGGCGCGGGAGGTATTATAGTGCACGAGTGTGTGCGCAGACACAAGTGCACCCTCTCTCCTATGAGAGTGCCTCGCGTGCCTCGGGAAGCACGTTAAGCAGTTGCTTAACGTGCCCGAGGCATTTGGGGGTATCACATCGCCAAATTCCAAGCTACCGGGGCACTGCTCTTTTGGTATCGTGGTGGCAAGCGCTACTGCTGAGCGTGGGGTTCTGGGTTCGATTTCCAGGTCGAGCAAAGTGTTATTGGATTTTTCGATAAAAACGTGGTTAAGGTGTTATGAATTTTTTAGAAACATATCAGGCTTGTAGAGACGAATTTATCAAATACCTAGGTACCAAAAAGTATTTTTCCTCACATTACTATTAACTGTTATCCTCAGGGTCCACTTTTCTAGCAGTATCATCGTTCTCAAATTACATTCATCGTGTTTTTGCTCTTCCTGTACAAAGTAGTAGAGTCATACTCTAGTAGTAACTAATAGAGTCATACTCATTAATACTTAAAACTATTAATCATCCTCATTTACTCAATAGTTGTGCGGGTGACTAAGAAGCTGTAGGGAAATTGGACGTCGTGGTATGGGCATGAGATTTTGAGTAAATGATGTAGATTAATAGTTAACATGCAATGCATAAACGAATGAGTAGATAGAGCGATGACCTTCGTA
This sequence comes from Apamea crenata, assembly GCA_949629185.1. Classification (NCBI taxonomy): domain Eukaryota; kingdom Metazoa; phylum Arthropoda; class Insecta; order Lepidoptera; family Noctuidae; genus Apamea; species Apamea crenata. Next base: position 9,958,832 of record OX451362.1, on the reverse strand, counting down.
GGGTGGTGGTAGCAGCTTGATGAGAGTGGCCGAAAATCGAGCTGAATGACGTACAATTGGAGAGGCTTATGTCCAGTAGTCGACTGCTGTAGGCTGGCGCTTAAGCCACTTCGTGAACGAACCACTAATAAAATAATTCAACCATTACAAACCAAAAACACCTATTTGTTTTCAGTTCATAAATGGTTACTTTTGAATAGCGTCATATCGTAGATAAACAGGCTTACATGTGCAGTCGTAACAATTAGGTTAGCGGTTAGCAGAATAACTAAAGAGTGAATAACGGACTAAGTACGACGCAAAAGCTTAGCTGCTTACAGCACTCAAGCAACAATATACTTACTTAAGAGGTTTTTTTTTAATTTTAGATGCTCAAGTGAGGGTGGTGACCGAAGATCGCAACACCTTTAAACGAACATTAGACGCAGTGTATGCTCACAATGTCCATAACTGGGACTGTTGGGAACCGTCAATGAATGGATTACTCCTAGCACTAGATAAAAGTAGCAGTAACTCCTACATTTACGTGTTTACTGATGCTCCGGCTAAGGACTACAAAGACGGCCATTTTGTAAAAGAAATGTGTCAAAAGAAACAAAGCCAGGTAAAGAGTCCGAAATGGAATATTTAGTTAATTTTTCATATCCACTAATATTGCCTAATTATCTCAACCACATTCGTCTCCTTTCACTCAAAACTAAAAATTATAACATTTATTTCATCTTAGAGGAGTAAATTTTGTTGGTCAACACATCGCTATTTTCACGGCATTGCCGGTGCAGGCAGCACAGGTCGCTATGGCTGCATTTTGTGGTTTATGTTTATAAGTACAGTTAACTTGTAGGATGTTTCGTAAAGAAATAACGAACAAATTTTTATGAACATATAATTTTATGCTTACAGATAGTATTTGTGCTCACCGGCCGCTGTAGTGATGGGTATACCGCTGAAGCCTTTGATGTTTATTTCGACATAGCACAAGCATGCTCTGGGCTTGCGTTCGACGTTAGCAAGACTGACGTCGAAGAGGTAAATCAGTTTATAATGTTAATATCGTCAACAATAGACTAAGCTTAAAATAAAAAATTGGGATCGATCTTCTTTGTAATTTATTTTAGGTGCTCCGCACAATTGAAGAAACAATAAAAGGCAACAAGACTGTGATTACATCGACGACAGTACCAGCCGGTGTTAAAAAAAATATACCGGTAAGTTTTATTTTCATGAAATTATTCATGTTTTCTCCCAAACCTATTACATACGTAATTGGTAATATACTGGGAGTTCTTGGACTTACTGCCCTGATGAAACCTTAACCGTACTGATGGATAAATCCTTGGAAGATATTCCTATTCATACCTCCCAAGGTTGTATCCAGCAGCATCATTGCCTAAGACACTCTTAATCACAATCCGCTTTCATGTTCTTGGATTGTCACAATCACAATGGATTATGAATCCCTTTCGAAATGGGCGTGGCCCCAGAAAATGTGAGTATATTAGTATGTAAGCAGTGAATTTATTAATTATTATAATTTTATTTTACAGTTCACAATAGATGACCACACTGACTATGCCATCGTCTCCGTGTCCGGCAGAAATGTTTATTTGGATATCAAAGGACCTTCGGCTAATTTGGAAAAAATTATGTGGAACGATAATGGAAAAGTAAGTTTAAAAATCAGTTAAAAGACTGGATTGTCTTCCAAATGCAAAACATATTTCTATAGCACAGATTGAAAATGTTAAAGGGGGATGTGCTAAGAAAGCCCGCGTACATAGAAATCATTACCTACTACAACCCTCTCATACCTATTGATTGATATTTCATGAAATAGTAATTCAATAGGATTAAATGAACTTAGAGGGTTGTATTGATGATTTTAATGATTTATAATTCTGTAGTCATATTTGTTACGGTCGTGAATCATATTTTAATCAACATACATCCCAACGCTGACCTGCAAATTGCAACAAAACGTAAGAAAATTTAAATTTCGCGCATCCCCCATACGTGAATTTGCTGTAAAATTCCACGATCGTGAGTTTCGAAAGCGGAATCAACATCAGCCAATCAAAGCATGCGATATACGGCCTGAGATTTAGGAGTAGCTTCTCTTCCCTATTAGTTCTTCTTTATATTTGAGTACAGCTGTTATTGAAAGTTTTACCTATTTCTATAAAATATTTGGTTTTAAACGCAACCAACTGGCGTGCCATATTCGTTATTTTTGTTGTCAGGATTAGATCTCAAAATATATATTTTTTTGTTCTATGTATGAACAAAAAAATTGCAGCGTTCAATAACAGCTTTTTAAATACCTACTCTATTTATTCAAAAATTCTTATTTGGGTTACTGATACTTTAAGGAACTAGTTATTTTCAAATTTTATTACCAACTCGTTAAAAGTTATTTTAAAAGATCTCAATCAACCAACAATCTCAATCTCTTCAATTTCTCGTTTGATGGAAATAGGGGTGTATGTCATAACATACATGTGGGTGTACTACAGGTGCACTTCTGCCTAACACTTCGGGGAAAGCAGGCGTGATGTTATGTTATGTGTAATTATGTTATAGGTAGCAAAGTTAAGTAACGCTAAGCCTGGCACATACGTGGCTACTGTGATGGGCCAGACAAAAACATCTGTCGTAATCGTCGGCAGGACTGATTTCTTCTTTACCCATGGCTTCTCCGAGCTCAAACCCAAGTCACTGGGTGATACGTCACTGCAACCGATAGCTGGTAAGTTCAATAATGTTTTCATTAAAATTTCTATAAATAGTATAATTATATTTTTAAATATTAGAATATAAAAACTATAATATAAAATATAAAAAACTAGTAATTTATTAATATGACTAGATGTTTGAACTTTTTGCGATCGACACGCTAAGAAGAAAAATAGTATAACATAGTACTATATCGTGTTTCGTGTCTGTCTGTTTGACCGCTTTGTTCTTCTAAACTTATCAATGGTTTTCTATGGGGTTTTCACTATAATTTAGATAATGTATTCCGGAAGTTTCATGTATATAAAACATCAATGTTTGACTTACATAAAGCACATAAATCTCTGTTCTGACAATACATGTCACCACACAGTAAATCGCATGTAGTAGGAAACTAGGGCGGGTCGCTAGTTTAGATATAATAATTAAATGATCAGTAAGTTACAGAGAGAGAAAAGGCCGCGTCTTACACGACCAGGCGACAACACCACAAAACTTCTGTGAATATTATATTTTCAGATACCAACGTCCACCTGTCAATCTCCGTCACTGATGATCATCACTCAGTGCAGATAGTATCCGCGCAAATTTTAGACATGAATGAGAATCCTATGAAAAACCCGGTGCCTCTGACAGAGATCTCTCAAGATTTTTACGTAACGGATCCGTTTGTTGCACCATCGCAAAGGTTCAAAATCGCCGTAAGTACCAACACTTTATTATTTTGTAATGAAACCGTGAGCTTCAATAAACCATTAACCACCAAGAATAGTACCTAAACCGGCTTCAAGATGAAGGAAAATCGCTGCTAACATTAGGATGTTAGCAGCGATTTTCCATTTATAAAACAGTGCATTGTATAGGTACAATGCAGTTTTATAAATGGAAAGCATCAGCACTATCATTATTGTTACATTGTATGGTTGCCGTAGTTGAATAATCCTGAAACACATAATCATAACATTTTTGGAAGCTATTGTATCCTAATTTTAAGGTTCTTGAATGTCTTTAAAGAGTTAATTTCCGAATTTTTAAGAATGGTCGCATTCTAATCTCATTCTCAATGTTTCAAACATTGTATAGAATATTTGACAGTAATTGTCGCACTTTATTTGTATGATATAGGTGTAAAATAAAAAAAATATGGTGTGTCACTATATGTTGCCTTGCAAGGCGTACAAATATTGCTTACCCATTAGGTAATGGGTGTACATACAGGAAGGCCTATATAATTATAAAAATACTATTTTAATTTTAATTACGGCAATTGGCCTTGTGTTCTATAACGAGAGTCACTTGTTAATCCAGTCATTTTCATAATTTTTAAACCTGTTTACGGAAATTTATAAGTTCAAAACAAGTTTTTAATGTTACAATGAACTTTAATACCCCTAAGACTCCTGAATCGTTGCACCTATATAAGCATTTTTTTTTTCATATTAAAAATAAAAGTACTTTCGCAACTATTTATTTTTGTACAATGTTACTTATTCCCGTTTTTGCCAGAATGTGAAGGGTAGGTAAGTATTTTTGTACCCTCTGGGTATTTACCAAAAGGTTGATTTTATTTAACAACAGACGAAATGAAAACGCATTGTGCGTTTACATTTTGTCATTAAGTAGTTTTACCATCATAATAGAAAGAAGCTATCGATTTCAAGAAATCTATATTTCAGTACAACCAAGACCTTATTTTGTTTGTTTTAGGTGAATGGGGTAGTAAAAGCTACGGGAAAACCCATAAAAAGGATTGTTAAAATCCCCATCACACCTGCAGAACCGCCCAAAAGTAAGTAGTTATGATTAGTTTATACACAAAATACAAAACCTTCAGAAGACGAGAATCAAAGATACTGTTTTAGTTTTCATCACAATCAGAAGACCTATTATGTAAAAATCTCGCCTTGAAAATTTAGGTGAAGTGTAGTGTGTTTAGTTAATAGTGTAAATCCCTGGCATTGGTTGGAATGACAGGTCAGGTCACCTAAGTTTTCACGGTGAGATCTTTACCGAGTAGATCCGCTGCCCTTGACTACTCGGTTTATGTGGCCTTTTAAATATTTTGCTTCCTGGTGATGAATGCCGATATAGTTTTGATGAAGTTAGAAGTGTTTATCTCCTGATGCTCCGAAAAAAAAAACGAATGTACTGCCTCCTGAAATATAAATACTCTAACCTAGCTCTGGAGTCAGGGTTTCTCATTTTTCTGTAACCTGTGATTATGGCTACAAAGAATTTATTTATTTATTCATTTGTAGTTTTACCAACTAATACAAAGCCGACCGTCGAAATAGCAGAAGGCAAGGCAATAGAAATAGAGTACAATAGCACGATGAAGTTAACTTGCAAAGTGGTAGCGTTCCCAGAGCCTAAAATCAAGTGGATTAACAACAATGGAGTTCTTGTGCCCTCTAAGGTAACATAATTATTATATTGGATTCTATTACTTGTTGGGTTTTATTATGAAATATTATGTAACGTACATTGCTTTATGAATTAGTTGTATACAGCGTGGAGACGACAAAATGACAACAATTTAAACTTCGTATATCTAATGACGTTCCCAGTGTGCATACAAAAATTCAAATAAATATTTCCAATAGTTTATCACTGGTAGCTAGTCAAAGATTGGTAAGCCCCGTAGTCGGCCCGTCACTACTAGTTGGTTTGAAAAAATCACAATAAATCAGAAAACAGAAAAAAATCTAAATATTATCACGATTCTGAAATCTTGGGTGGAAAATGTCAGGATGACTTTGGTATCCAGACTGTTACAATTACAATTTAAATTGTATGCCATTAACTTGCAGATGTCACTCCAAGAATATCCATACAAATACATAAGTTATATGGACATATCAAACGCATCGAAAGGAGACAGATACAAGTGCTATGCCGTGAACGATGTAGGCAGGGATGAGACAACTATAAATGTTTTAGTAAAAGAACCTTTCACTGTTAAATCTACCCCTTCAGGTAAGCCAATTTAATTTATTTCCTCCATCAGAAGGTTTCTTGTACATACCCTACATAGTTCCATATTTCCAGTAGCTTCCATCTTGTAGTGTTTTATGGAAGTGCGTTTTGTCACAAATGCTCGGTTCCTGTAAGCAAAATCGAATCGTTTTGCTTATCCATGGTAGTTTTTTTTTATATTGCCAAACTGGGATGTAAATAGATTCGTAAGCTTATTTTACCTGTGATAGCTACTACCATGTGGGAGGGTCTACTATGCGAAGCTATAGGGTCTTAGCATCATTATTGGTAAAGATACAACAGTCTTCATTTTCACCAATAAAGGTCCGTAAATAATTGGCCACAAATATTTGATGACTGTTTTTCATACTGATATTTATTTTTATTGTTGATAGGAATAACAAAATTGACCTACGGTACAGAAGGCACAGTTACTTGTGACGTCACATCACGACTTCCGATGGATATCCATTGGTATTACGCTAACGAGATGACAGGACAAACGAGAGAGCTAGAAACATCTGACAAGTACGAGGTATCTGCAAGTCGCACTCAACTAAAAATAAAAAAGATGGATTTGGATTTAGTTGGCAGATATGCTTGCAAAGTTTCCTTGAAAAACAAGAAGGATGTGCAAAAATCCTTCATGACACGAGTGAAAATTGACGGACTAAGTAAGTACCTACAAATTAATATGTTCGTTCATTTCAGCCAACAAGAACAAACAATTAAGTATTTCTAACAGTAGCATAATCAGCCTTTAATGTTCCCACTGCTGGGACACAGGCTTCCTCACTTCTAGAGAGAGTGAGCTGTAATCTACCTCGCGTGCCAAGTGCAGGTTGGGTAGATGACACGTCTTCGAAGTTTTGGACATTTTCCGACAGTTTCCAAACGATGTTTTCCATCACCGTTTTGAGGGCAGTGGTGATGAAATGATTTACACAAAGTAAAGCACCTGGCGGGGTTCAAACCCACGACCAAATCAACTCATAAGTCAGAAACGTTACGACAGGGCCACCACAGACTGTTCTTCATTTAATAGTATCGTCTCACTTCTGATACAGTAGTAATATACTATTAGCTCCATCTTCCAACAAATAAAAATATAATTGTTAATTTTTTATTTCTAGTTGTTCCTAAGGTACAGGGAGTAACTGAAATAAAAGTCACAAAGGGTAAAACTGCTATCGTTGAATGCAAGTAAGTAGCAATCTCTTATATAGGTTGTACTCTGTATATATTATGTACAGAGAGGCATACACCGACGCGCAGCCTGTTGCCATAGATTCAGTACATAATTCCGAAGCCCGGGTGCGTTGAAATTATGCGTCGGTCATTAAAAAACAAATTTTCTGTTCCATACATTTTGACCGCGCAGGTATATCACTTTTATATTAAACAGCGGCTTATTTTTTTATAACCGACGAATAATTTCTACGCTAATCATGTGATGAATTCAAAGTTACAGTTGACGCGTCGTTGTCCCTGCCACTGTATTTACTTCGTGGTTGTACTTGTGAGTAGCAAACAAGACACCATTATAAACTTTGAAATGCTAAGATTAGGTAGTCTTTTCAGAGCAGGACAACAAATAATAGTTTTTATTCCATCCTTGCAGAGTTGTTAGTGGCCTACCAGCACCAAAGATAACATGGCTATTTGGGGATAAATCAGGTTCAACGTTTACACCTTTAGCTGGTTCTGAAACTGTGATGCGCATAATGAACGTGGAGGGCAAACACGAGGGAAAGTACAAGTGTGTGGCGGAGAACGCAGCAGGCAAAGATGAGCACGTCACGACATTATTTGTTCAAGGTAAATTCAACGTCGATTTCCATAACCACAAGGTATACGGCTACTATTCAGGACTACATAGAACTTATGAACTTCTTGATATTTACAGATCTTCCAAAAATTACTACAAAAAGCTCTATGGTATATCAAGCTACTGAGGGGGACCCCCTTCTGAAGATTCCTTGCGTTGCAGCTGGTATCCCAAAACCTGTCATCGTTTGGAAGCTAAGCGGTCGTTACATTACTCCAAGTAAGATGCCAAACTGTGTGTTTAAATTAGTATCCCATAATATTTTCAATCAAAATAATTAACCACCTGCAGTACCCGGGCGTTACAGTTGCATAATTAGCCTACAACGATCCTACTACTGGGACATAGGCCTCCTGTCTGTGAGAGGGAGTGGGCCGTAATCCACCACATGAGCCCAGTGCGGGTTGTAGATGTCACATGTCTTCGAAGTTTTGGTTCTAGGACATGCCGATTTCCTCACGATGTTTTCCTTCACCGTTTTGAGATCAATGGTGATAAAATAATTAACACAAAGCAAAGCGCCTGTGTGGGTTCGAACCTACAACTCGTATGTCGTGGCCGTTACCACTGCTCTCTGGCGTTACAGTCACCGGAACGAATCTTGAGCGCTCGATGAAAGAGTGGGGACAATTTTACCATAGGTTTACAATGCGCAAACCGATTCCCACTCTTAAATCGAGCGCATAGATATGTCACCGTACTAGTTATTTATGGCACATCGCGTTTTAGAGAGGAACTATGACACAAATATGAGTGACCAGGAACGACGGCGATGTCCAACAAAGCCGATATTTTTTTAACTAGACGTTCCGTGTTCATTCATACCCTTCGTTCTAGATAATTTCAGTGACAACGCACTCTTACGTTTCAGGTGCGAAGTATGCCACAGAGGATGGAACACTCATAATAAGAGATCCGAAGGTGAGCGACACTAACTCGTACACGTGCGAGGCGAAGAACGAAGCCGGCGCAGTCAGTGCGACGTTCAAAACATACATTCGTCGTAAGTACTTTTGGTTATCGTGAGCATATTTTTATGACCCTGTTATGTGCATAGATTAGGCAAAAGTCCTAGACAGAAATGGCTTTCAATTATGAAAATGGCATTTTATCCAGTTGCAACTTTGAAAATTGTACCGTAGACCAAATGTAAAATACATGCGTGCAAATGGCAAACCATGGCGTGCTATTATGCTATACCACAGTTGGACTGAAAACTGCGGCTATGCTTCACGACAGCACAGTATATTATATGTATCTGCACCCTTTCTAAATTTGCAATAACTCGCAAGATTGCCCGATTTCCCGATAAGGACATGGTTTTTCAAACACACGCATTCAAAATGAACAAGCCAAAGACATCGGCGGCCCTTAAAGCAGAAGTATTGAAAAAAAAGTTTTGATTCTGGTGGCTGCTTGCAAGATTTTACTTTTTGACTTCACCAGAATCTACAGGTCCAAGTAAACTTTGTAAACAAAAAACGAATCAAGTTTTCCGTTAAAAAACATTGCCTCGGCACATCAGGTTATTAATTTCCGTCGTTATGTAACAAAAACTTGCAATTACTGACATTTGGTGTGTAATTATTTACAGAAGCCCCAAAAGTATCAGGAGTTAATGCTAAGAAAGTGAGATTAGGAATGCCGGCTAGTATCGAGTGCACGTAAGTGTTTTAATACTGTCAATATTGAAAGATAAATACTAAACGTCGTGTGGACTACAACTATAATCGACTGCTCCAGAGACTTGTTGCGAAAATCAGTTTTTATTCATTTATTTATTTAATACTTTAAGCACACAAATGCACAGAGGCGGACTTAATGCCATAGGTGTTCCCAGAACAAGTTTAAAGCTCTTGAGTTATCAATCTACATATATCGTCTACATGTAATATGTGTTTAGTTTCATGAATAAAAGGTAGAAACTTGATGTACTAAACTGTACTACTGTTTTGTTTTGAACAACAAAGTTCAAAACCAAACTGGGTAAGAATCAAGGACAGCGGAAATTGAGCTTTAAGAGGGTAATAAGGGGGAAATTCGTTTCGGTAAATAAATTTTAAACTTGGTGCTAATACTAAAAATAATCTGGTAAAAGGATCGTTACCCTTAATTTTGCAACAACACCCCTCGGAGGGAGTCTCGTAGCTTTCCCGGAAGAATACGAAATCATTATTATAAATTCTCCGATCATTTCAGGATCGAAGGTGAACCAAAGCCAACAATAACATGGAAATTTATGGAAAACTCCGGCTCAAAGTTTGTACCAATACTCGGATCCGACAAAGTGCTAAATTTTCCAAGGGTGGAGGACAAACACGCGGGGCGCTACAAGTGTGTAGCAACGAACGAAATCGGTAGTAATGAACACATCACAGCACTTGTTGTAGAATGTAAGTATCGTTTATTAGTCTTACTTAATCATACAGAAATCGTTTGAGACTACGTCCGACTCTGTACCTCTGTAGCCATATCAATATCTGGTCCTGCACGCGCGCCGAGTACTACTCAAGTAGGTACAGTAGGCACGTCAGTGGTAAGAAATCCAGTATAAGCTGACGTCTTATTCTATTGAAACTCCCTACTGCGGTAGGCCAGCTGAAGTTTTCTAACGTGCGGCCTACTGTCCCACGTACCACGTGAATCGTCTACCACGTTTTTACTGAGGTCCACCTTTAAAAACCCATCTATTCTTACAACATGTTCCAACCATCTTCAAAATTTTTGTCACTACATTTTTGAGTTACAAAGGTCACATTTTTCCTTTTTTTAGTCCGTACAATACTGAACTAATCTTACTTTTACAGTTGCACCAGAAATCATTAAAAATTCTACAACAGTAGAAGGAATTGAAGGAGATCTAGTTTTAAGGATCCCTTGTGACGTCGTCGGTGTTCCAAAACCAGTTATAACATGGAAATTAAAAGGCGCTACTATTAAACCCGGTACGTAATTTATAAATATATAAATAATAAGTATTTATATATTTATAAAGAGTTTGTTTTGTTTGTTTGAACGCGCTAATCTCTGGAATTACCAATCTGATTTTAAAAATTACTTTTGCATTTGATAGCCCAATTATTCATCATATCACGCTAGGACCCTTAGGAGCAAGAAGAAAAAAGTCGGAAAGATCGCTAGGCGAACGCTAAGAAACAGCGCAGGCAAGCGATGCGATGCGATGGGGTAGGTCGGGGAACAATTTCACGAGGACGAAGTTGCGGGTAGAAACTAGTATTGAATATAAATGTTGATGGCTGAAGAGGGAGAAGAAGGCCAAAGAAAAGATGGATAGTTCGAAATGTTAATTATGAAAGAAATGGGGGCGAATGATTGCGTGACGGTTGACAGGGAAGAATAGAAGAAGAAATCGTGTTGCGCCGAGCCCAAGTAACATGGGAGAAGGGCATGAATATGATGATGATCTGAATATTTTACACAATGTACGGTAGACCATAAAAGATAAACTACTATCGGTTACTCCGAGGCTACGCTGCGTAGTAAAAACGTAGCGCTACGAGATGCTACGCGACTACACCGTAGCAGTCCGCGCCTAATGTACCTATGTAGTGGAAACTTGAAAGTAGCATAATTATGTGCCGTATTGTATGAAGTAACGTATGAAGGTTTAATGCCATCATGATTTCAGTGTTAGAGAGAGAGAGCTATACATTACCGATAGCACCATCCTTTTTTCGCACTGGAATCATGATGGCATTAATACTTCGTAATACGGCCCCTGACCGATAACAAAACCGATGTCGATGGTCTAGCTTTGATAGCGATCATTATTTCCTTTTAGGTTTTGACATCGACTTTATCTATGTGGAAATAACAATAGGTACATTATTGCTAAGGGTGTCCTTTGACTTTTCTCTAAAGGGTCAAATTAAATTAGCTAGAGAAACTCCGCAGTGATGAGTATCGATAGACATGATAAAACAAAACATAAATTAATTTGATGGCTTCTCCATGTGGGGTCTTCGACCAAGTAACTAACTGCTAGTTACTTGAAATATCAGTCATGTAAAAAATCTGTTTTTTTGTGTAATCTTCACAGACGTGATGGTTTTCGATAAATAAACAAAATAAAACAAACTTTCTCAATAACTCAAACTTCATGTAACCAAATAACCAGCACCCCCAAAAAAACATCAAATCATTTAATTTTTTTATTGATCGTGTTTAGATTTCGATACCCATCATGTCTGCAAAGTTTCGCTAGTTAATTAAATTTAACCCTGTATACTAAAACTAACTGTTGGTCATTAATCATAATTATGTCGCTAATTTCAGATTCAAAGTACACAATTGAGGATGGAGCTCTAGTAATTATGAAACCGACAGAGAAAGACTCTTCGCTGTACTCGTGTGAAGCTAAGAACTACATTAGCACAGCCAGCACTACGTTCCAAGCAACAGTTAAAAGTAAGTTATATTATTGTAACATCATAACATCACGCCTGTAATCCTCGACGGGCTAGGCAGAGGTGTGCCTACCGACATTTCGCCAGTTATGCTTAAGCCCCATGTAATGCCGGCGAGCCTATTGCCCTCAACCGGGCACAAATCCACACTCCGTGCTGCTACTGAAAAATTCCTGATGGAAAACCCGAATAATCTTTGCCCGATCTGGGAATCGAACCCAGGACCTCATGCTCAGCACTAACGAGGTATTTATGTTATATAAGCAAATGGCCTCTGCAAGGAAATGGTGGAATGGCCTGTAAAATGAGTGGTACTTTGACAAGGAAATCCCATTAAAAACCACAGCACGGATATTAATATTAACCTATAATTTTGTTTTCCGTTTTCTCAACTGCAACGTTTAATGAGCGCAATTAAACGTTGCAGTTGGACCTACTGGTGTTTTCAGCAATTAATATTTTATCAGGACTGCCTGTTTTCTTGGAATATTTTTAAAATGTGTGTATTATTCTGCAGAGCTCCCCACGAACTTCGGCACAGAACATTTCGTGTACTTATTAGAGGGTGAAACGAAAAAACTAAAATGTGAACCTTTTACTAGTTCTGCATCCCAATCAGTTAAATGGTTTATAGTAAGTATATTCTCATTCCTACAAAAAATATTACTATAATTGTCGCGTGTATGCCATGGCAATAGTGATGGTTGACCCACCTACGTATTCTAGTATTTTTTTTTTTCAAAAACTGAAATAAAGTCCGTTAACGTCCTGAACCCATGTTTATCGTGATCTTCAACATGTTCCAAAAACGATACATAGTTTATTGTTTGGGTTCCTACGGAGTGACATTAGGGGAATGGCAATGACCGCTATTGCCGTGCTAAAACGAGCAACCATAGTGAAAGTGGTTTTGTTGTTAATTTAACAATTTACAACAGTACCGGTCAACAGTATTGGCCCTTGGCAGCTCTGAACAGAGAGAGGTGGAAAGAGAGTAGGGACGTCTTTGCCCAGCAGTGTGACATTAACGGCTAAATATAAAAACAGTGCCTAAAATCTAGTTTACTTTTTCATTGTTCTTGTTTGTTTGTTTCTAGTTACTCTGTTTAAAATTGCAGTCAGTGTTTCTTGTGTGAAAGTCGGTTAAATAGATGAGTCAACGATAATTAGTTTGGCAAATATTTGTTTTTGATAATAATAACAAGAATTCATTAAGCATGTCTTACTGATCTGCGAGTTAGCTTCGGCCCGCCTTACGCCTTCCAAAGGTCCAGGAGCTCAGGACATTTTAAAAATAACAAGATAAAACTTTTAATATGCAATGTTAATTTTACAGACGAAAGTACGCCCACGAACCCCGTACTCGTCGATGAGCACCACCTCATCGCCGCCGGAACTCGAATCATCAGAGACTAACACCGCGTCAAGCAAGCATTATTCCTCGACGCCACGGCCAACAATTGTAAGTAAGATGAGTGCTACCGAACGGCAAGAGGTTTAATGGCAAACCGGCTCCGAGTCGGGTACCCGCTGCCAGTGGTGAAGATGAAACCTCTCGCGTCCAGCCCTGGTGCAAGCCATGGTCCGGGGCGAGAGGGAGTGGGAGGCAGTCACCTCCTTCTGCGAAGCAGTCATGCTAGCGAAGGAGGTGGCTGAGAGGCTGAGGGAAAGAACCTCACGCCTCAGCCGCCGCGGGAGACGCTCCGGGCGTCGGGAGCCGCGTGACGACTCCCGGCCACCGTAGGCGCGGGCCTGCGGGCGGTGAGTAATGGGTAGCTCACCGTCCGATCAGGACCAGGCCCGTGCCGGACGGCGCGTTGTGTTCCACGCGCGCCTCAAAGAGATGTCAGCAGAGGACGGGGCCCCCAGGGCCGAAGCCTGCCGGGGCGGCGGGATTTTCCGAAAGGTTAACCGCTGCCCTGGAACAGAAAGGGCTAAGGAAGGAACACGGGTGGGTTTTAGTCAGTAAAAGTCTGACACTCCCTTCCGCTCCACCCAGAGCGGGAGGGGTCATTTGATGATTTCCCATCCACAAAAAAAGAAAAAAAAAAAAAAAAAGTGGTGAAGATGAACATCTATACATATTATAAATTAATAAGTGAAGCATGAAGATTTCTTTGTTATATTTTTGTAGAATATTAATGTACTTACTATACACATAAAACTTCCGGAATAAAGCGAAAAGTGACTCAAATTTATAATATTTATACAAGTCGCTTTTCGTGTCTGTCTCTGTATGACCGCGTTGTTCTTCTGAAAACTTCTAAGCTACGCAACATATAGTTACGGGGACCTTGCATAAAATAAAAAAATCGAAGTTGCAAAAATCGCGCGAAGCAGATGAGAGTCGATACAATCAAGTCGTTAAAAAATCACAACATATGATTTTTTAACGACTTAATTGTCTGTCTAAGATTAACTAAAATGTGGTTCTGCTTCCCCAGACGACGGACGCAGATATCAAAGAATCATACATACAAATAACAAATGCTTCATTCACCGACCACGACGGCAATTATACGTGTCGTGTGAGCGACAAGCATGGAAACACACATACACACACATACGTGGTGGACGTCGGCAGTGCGCCGGAGTTTCTTGCCGACAATAGTTTAGCGCTTAGCAACTGGCGAGGAATTATATCAGATATTACAGAAAACTGCGACATTAGAGGGAACGCGAAACCGGAGCCCATCGTAAGTTTGCATTGCACTTGGTTATTAAAACGCTATAAATCGAAAGGATAAGAGTCCTTATGCACACATAATTATCGTATGTTTCACCTTCAGTTTTTCATAGTGAAAATTATTAGACAAAAAGGTACACTCAAAATGCTGAGCTATTAAAATAATGTTTAGACCACTTGAAAATATTGTGGCACTAAATGTACAGCAACACACTATAAAGCTCTGTAACTTTCAGGTTGAATGGAGGTTTAATGGCAAAGTGTTAACCGACCTAAGCTCGGCAGGCCTAGGTCACTATACCTGCAACATCAGCAACGTGCACGGATCAGTACAGAGGACGTTTGACGTCAAGTCTTCAGGCAAGTATCGATTATTTGTGTCTTCACGCAGAAATGATTTTTTAGTTTTGCCAACCTATAGCTGATCTGTGCGGAGCCGCCTGCTGCGGGCGGCGGTTCGTGCATGACCCAATCAAAATGTTGTACCCCTCTGAAGGTAATCTGTCTATAATTGACATACGGCACTGCTCCGTGGGTCATTCGAAATTCAAATATTGGTATAACCGCCCGCGCACCATCTAGAGACGGCGCACGGTTTGCCACGGCTTATGAGTCACGCTGGGACTTATACAGTAAATAAATAAAATTAATGATATAAAGTGCCCTACCTACATATAGCTTTATCCATCTAAAAACATTATTTTGTTACAGCATGTTTGATAACTAGGAACTTGGGATCTGCGCTCATGCAATATATGCCGCTTATCCTAGATGGCAAAGGATTCTGGCACACATTAGAAAACAAGAAACATTATACAGTAGTGGAACAAGAAGGCCAAATCACATTGTCTTGTCCGAGCAATAAAGAGACGTCAAATACTTTCAAAAAATTCCCTAAAAAGAACACATTAGAGGCATTTTGTTATAAAGAAGACTATTTCGTAGTAGAAGGTAATAATTACAAGCTCTCAGACTTACAGTGCACTAACAGCATTCAACCCTCCATTATCAGAAAGAAAGTGAAATGCTTAACGGAAACCTCCGAATTATTGAGAGTGGGCTACAACGTCCATGGCTTCTTAGAAGCTTACGAAGTCTGTTTCGACACTGAAAAAAATATACCTTTATACACACGCATCATAATGACCGAAAAAAACAACAACGATCCGAGCGCCCGCTACAACTGGTACACATACCCAGGAATAGGAAACAAAAAAACTGAGGGAAGATTCACTTGTAAGGACACGATGTCGTCGTGTTGTTATAGTAAGTCCCAGCTGGTGAATGCAATAGACTTTAATGATGGCCCAGCTAAGAGGAGCACGTTTATCGATCCTGTGAATGCAATCCCGGTCTGGCTACCTTGCAATACTTCACAGGTAAGCGCTATTTTATGACTTTGAAATAATTAATTAATACCTACATGTTCACAGTTTCATTATGGATCTAACAAGGATATTAGAGTTAACTTCATGATGTTTTTCTATAGAGAAAATATCATCATAATATATTTATGTTTCTGTAACATAAAATATAAATAAAATATCATGTTACATGATATTTGCAAGTATGTTATAATATTATTGTGTGTTACATGTTATTTTTATTTAGGCCCGCTCTCATGCAAGTCTCAAATGAATTGTATAATTTCAGCCGTCATGGGAAAATATTAATGATATGGTGAGATCCATGCTGCCTGCCTACTCTGACATCGTTACCTGGTCTGGCACGCACACGTTGCAAGAGAAAAATGGAGCTATTATACCACGATATTTATGGAAGGTATATACCTGATTCTTTTTGCACAATAACCCTACAGCCTACAACTTTATTTTAGAAGAATATTCTTTACTGTCTGCCTTGTACTTACATGGCCTTATGTCAACCAAGTATGGTCAAGAGGACCGGAAACGTAGCGTTATAATTATGCCGGCGCCGCTCAAAGTGCGTCAATAGCTTGCTCTGGACGCATAATGCAACCTCGCAAAGTTATTTTGTACGTCCTTTTGTTTGATAATAAATCACATTTTTAATAAATGACATTAGTTGTATGCTGACTGCCTTGTTGGTCTAGTGGTCGCAAGCGTTAGTGAGCATGAGGTCCTTGGTACGATTCCAAGATCGAGCAAAACAAAACAGTTTTGACGTACCGTCGAAGTTTCGTTTCGACGGCACGGTTGGCGCAGTGGTTAAGCGATTGACTGCTGCGCTGCGTGTCGCGGGTTCGATTCCCGCACGGAAAAAATATTTGTATGACCTACAATTAATTGTTCCGGGTCTGGCTGTTTGCGTATGTAAGTTTATATGTCTGTAAACGCACCCACGACACAGGAGAAATTCCTAGTGTGGGGCAACTTTTTATAAAAAAAAAAAAACTATTATTGGGTTTTTCCATCAGGAATTTCTCAGTAGCAGCCCGGAGTTTGGATTTGTGCCCGGTTAATGGCAATAATCACGTCCCCAATTACATGTGACTTAAACAAACTAGCGAAAAGTGAGCGACTATTATAGGTACACCTATGCCTAACCTTTCGGGGAAGGCGGGATGATGATGTTTATTAATTATATGGCTCCGTCATAAATTCCTCACACGTTGAGACCGGCTTTCATGATGAAACAAATTTAATTGCAGGTGGTAAGGCTTGACAACGATGAAGCCATGGCCATAGTCCACGTTAACGATCCTAAGCCAATTGAAAAGGACATCAAATGCAAGACACAACACATTTGTGACAAATATGAAGATTGGTTTAGTAGCAACGACAAGTATACTTACTGTTGCTCACTGCCAGACTTCTTTAAATCGTTTGATATTCACGATACCGACATTGGAGGCAAGTTATTCATTTTGTTTGTGTACACATTCCTCATAAAAAGAAACCGTTTTCCTTGACTGTTCATGTTCAATTAAGAACACAACTGTTATTTTTTGGTACTAGGTTACAGTTTTGGTATGATTTACAGATATTTTGTACCTATGTTGATCAATAAGTTCCCGTGTTAGCAGTGAAAGCGCAAGTTTTGCTAATTTTTTTTATTTTATTATTCTACGTAATTCCCTTTTAGGTCTATAGACTTTTCCCAACGTTTCTACCATTTCTGTAACCCATCCAAAACAAACGACTTGTCAGTCTTCAAAATATGCCTCTGTTTCGGCTTTAGCTTCTTCATTTGAGTTGATTTTTTTTCCCCCGAGCCATTTTCATGTTGGGAAACAGAAAGTATAATTATGCATGTTCTGATTTATCCGGTAACAGGACGTAAATAGCGGGTACAATGGTAGCTTTTTTATTTGAATATAAGTAAAAATGAAGGACATACAGTTGGTAAATGTATTTTCTTTCTTAAAACGGCTTCGCTTTGAATGTGTCAGCTGCAAAGAATGTTCGACGTTTCCTTAACATTTTACAGGCAACGTGGGTGACAAAAATCAGATTTTTTTTATCGGTCCCATCTTCATAATAAAAATCATTTGCTATTGCTTCGTATGTATATATGTTCAGTCGTACTATGATTTAAAAATCTGTATTCAGGAATTTTCTTCGCGCTCTGTACAACGTATATTGAATAGTATTAAACCCAGATAGATCTTTTGTATGGGATCTAAGTTTTCACATACAGCTGGTTTTAATGACCGGTTCCATATAAATTTAATTGTTTTCCTGGTCTTTTTGGCAAGTATGTTTCGTAGAATCCCTTAAAATGATTTTTCTTGTTTCATCTATAGTAACTGATGCACTCTTTTCTCATAACAATGCCATCTGTCGTCAAACACGGGTACTTATTGATCGACCCAGGTACTTTATTATATTTGATTTTCTCTAGAGAAAACATGTTTTGAAATGTCTATGCTGCAACTAATAATATCAAATTTCTTTTTTTAGAATCCATAGATGCGGTACTGGAAAAAATAGACAAAACTACCTAGACAGTTTCTAGCTATCCAAGTACTATACATATAGAAGAAATAATATTTAGTTACTCCTCACCAAGATTACACATAAAATCAGGAAGATATCAGAAAACAATAGCCAAGTAACTTCATCATGTAATACTTTATACACCTTCAAATACTATGAATGGTATTTAAGTATTCAATAAAAAATATCAATTACACATGTTTGTTTCCTTTTAAAAAGAATTTAAAAGAATGGTAGGTAACCTAATTATCTCATAGAAAAGATAGTAGCTTATGTCACCACCATGCACATCAACAACTCAAAAACTAATTAACAACTAACATCTATCGTTAGTCATCAACATCATGTACCTAAAGATGATCATAAATATAAACTAGAAATAGGAACCGGCCAAGAATTGAACCTTTAGGCACGCCCGTTAATAGGGCGACATCTTTGGGGTCTCTAGTTTAGATCACTAGAGACCCCAAAAGACATCGACCTATAAACGTTTACTTGTAGCTATCTGTTTGGTTTAAAAGAAAGAAAAATATCAGCAGCTTATCCACGATTTCCGTAGTAGTGGTGTAATTTACAGATCAGTGTATGGACCACGCTGTCAAACGCTTTTGAGAAGTCACAGAAAATGCAAATTGCGTCCTGGGATATCTCCCAGAATTTCAAAATGTGACTGATGAGTTTTACACCCGCGTCAGTCGTCGTGAAACCTAACTGGCGAGTGTGTAAATTCTGATTAGATTTAAATGTGATAAAATCTGGTCTAGCAAGATTTTACCATGCTAGTAGCACAGATATAGGTTTATAATTAGAGGGATCACTCTTACTATCCGATTTGAAAATTGTTATTACTTTACTGTGTTTAATTAAGGGCCGATTTTTCCAACGCCAGATAAATTTATCCCAGGAATATTTTAGAATTGTGGACAGTTCTTCGACGAAGGAGCAGTGGTGGCCCAGTGGTAACGGCCGCGACTTACGAGTTTTAGGTCGTAGGTTCGAACCCAGGTTCCCTATCCATTTGCATAAAATTTTAAGACCTAATATAACTTGGCATACTTTTGTTTCTCCTAATTATATTTTCGCAAAACATTATTTACGCATAACAGCTTACGCATATTTTTTAAGCATAATTTCTCTAATCATAATAATGATTAAGCAAAACATTCTAAAGCATAAATTTATTTACACATAATTGTATTAAAACATATTTTTTATAGGCATAACAAATAAGCATAGTAATAATTAACTCCTAAAATATTAGACACTAATTAATACACATTTTTATACAATATTGCTCTTATGAAAGTAGGCATTTTACATTGTAGGTAGAATAAAAAATAATAGAATATTATACTTACATATTATTATATATATATATTTTTTTTTTTTAAGTGGACGGTGGTGTCATAAAATTATTGTGCCATTATGTGTATTATTGCAAAGTTGTAATTTAATCAGGAAACACCACAACCCACAACACCAACAATAGAGGGGATCTGGTTAATGGTCACTGTTATAACCTAACCTAACCCATATGATTCAATAACAGTAGTAAATATCAGGAACTATCATCCTGTAATAACCTCATCTAACCCAAATGATTAACCAACAATAGAGGGGATCTGGCGCTCGGCGGCCGCTGCCGCGGCACGTTATTATTATTATTAAATTATTTCATCACCACTGCTCTTAAAACGAAGAAGGAAAACATCGTGAGGAAACCGGCATGTCCTAGAACCAAAAATTCGAAGACATGTGACATCTACCAACCCGCACTGCGCCCGCGTGGTGCATTACGGTCCACTCCCTCTCACCGAGAGGGGGCCTGTGTCCCAGCAGTGGGAACATTATAGGCTGATTTTAACAGTTCTTCCCTACAAAATCTGATAGATGTCAATTTGATTCCACCGATAAAAATTATCTGTCGAAAAATCAGCTCTAAATCAGGAAACGTACCCGCTGCTTAAAAATTGATTAAATAAGCCTGACGATAATACGATATTTCTATGAACCTTAACGGAAATCCCTCAAGTCTGTAGTGATTTTTTTATATCAAGACATTTGAATGCCCTTTTAATTGGAACAATATAAATAGGTATGAATTCAAAACTTGGAAAATTTCCAAGTTTTAAGTTCTTTGAGAAGAGATTCAGCTAATAAAGATGGTTTGGAGAGAGGTTTTGTTACCTCTTTGGGATGTTAATGAAGACATTTTCTAGTGTCTCAGCAACTTTTAACTTATCTGATTTTGTGTTTCCAGTTTCTTTGTTAATTACCTGCCACAAGGCTTTTATTTTTATTAGGTACTAGCTGACCCGGCAAACGTTGTTTTGCCATATAAATTATTTCTAGCTGCCCGGCGCTACTTCGTTCGCGTGGTGTCCTACCCCCTACCCTATCCTACCCTACTCCTACACTACTCCTACCCTACTCCTACACTACTCCTAGCTTACTCTTACCCTACTCCTACACTACTCCTACCCTATTACTACCCTACTCCTACACTACTCCTACCCTACTCCTACCCTAGCCCTACCCTACTCCTACACTACTCCTACCCTACTCCTACTATCCCCTACCCTACTCCTACACTACTCCTACCCTACTCCTACACTACTCCTACCCTACACCTACCCTATCCCCTACCCTACTACTACCCTACTCCTACCCTACTCCTACCCTACTCCTACACTACTCCTACCCTACCCCCTACCCAACTCCTATACCCTACTCCTACCATACTCCTACACTACTCCTACCCTACTCCTACTCTACTCCTACCCTACTCCTATACTACTCCTACCCTATTCCTACCCTACCCCCTACCCTACTCCCTACCCTACTCCTACACTACTCCTACACTACTCCTACACTACTCCTACCCTACTCCTACTCTACCCTACTCCTACACTACTCCTACCCTACTCCTACCCAACTCCTACCCTACCCCTACCCTACTCCTACCCTACTTCTACCCTACTCCCAACCTACTCCTACCCTATTTTTTAAATTTTTCTCTGCGTAAGAACCACCCTCGTACTTCAAGGAATATTCTAAAAAAAGAATCAGCCAAATCGGTCAAGCCGTTTTCATGTTATGTCGTGACAACGGAAAACGGGTTTCATTTTTATATGTATATATAGATTAGAAATACTAATTTTGTTACTCTTATTAATTTAGATTATGTTTGGGTGCAGACTCTTTTGAATAAATCTTATCATTCGTTATGCAAATTATATAAAATATCTCTGCTTTTTCTAATGGCATATATGCAGTGGTTTTCATAGGATCATCTTTCCTTAGGGAAAGTATCGAAAGTTTTGAGTATGAATGTACTCGTAGATGGCTAAAAGAGTAGGGGAAGACCGAAGAAACGATCGATGGTGTGAAAGATGATGGCTAGGCGGTAAATACCAAGAAGACGACTAATAGAGAAGTATAGAAGGAAAAGACTATGTGGTGTTGACCCCAAATAAATTAGTATAAGCAAGAGAATGAAGACTATTTTATTTTATTTTGTAAGGGAAAACAGTAGTGTATTAAAAATAAACAGAAATAACCCAAGGGAGAAGCGGCAGCCTGCAAATACAACCTGACACTGACCTGCAAATTGCAAAAAACGTAAGAAAATTTAAATTTCGCGGGCTACCTAGCGAATAAACTTAACAAATATATTTACTGCCCACTACATTTTCCACAGTTTTTATGCTATTTACAAACGTAGTCAAGGCAAATTTAATTATGTAGAACAAAAGAAACTAAAAATAACAGACTATGACTGTAATGCATTTACAATTTATTCTAGTTTAGTTTTTCCTTTTTATGTCCAATTATTGACCGTCTCGAGACTCTACAGAGTTTTGATGTATTATGTTAAAATCTATAAAGTACTTACTAATTCCATGGATAATATAAAAAAGTGACGGGAAAAACCTCTGTTTTCTACCAGCGAATTCAAATACCCATGGAATTAATACCGTCTTCAGTCAGGGACCAAAATCCGGCTGGAGAACATGGACATTAATAAAGTTAAAGCATGCGTTGCGTGTTGCTTGCAATATCTTTAGAAATGTGTTCAAAGAAAACGCTGAGTGAAATCGTGGTTGCAAAGAAGAGTAGAATACAAAAAACATCGTGAGGATACCGGTATGTCCTAGAACCAACACTTCAAAGACATCTACCAACCCACAATATCCCGCGTAGTAGATTAAGGCCCACTCCCTCTCACTGAGAGGAGGCCTGTCCTAGCAGTGGGAAAACATGCTTTTTTTTTTTTTTTTTACAAGTTGAAACATTATAAGCCGATTCAGCCACGAAATTTAAACAAACGAAAATGTTGACTATCACAATAGTTATGCAACGGCAATGCTGCTGGTGGCGCGGGCGTGTCAAGCGACGGCGGCGATGGTGTCGACGAGCACACGCGCGTTTGCGTTTGCTAATGCTGCTCAAATCACGACTGACTCATGCGTGACTGATGTGTGAGTGACAGCAAGCCAGCTGGCTCCAGCAAATAATAAACATTTGACTACGTTATGGTTCAATTCTTTCATTAAAGCAACGGCCAAAAACACAAGTATATTTACCCTTTTTTTTGGATGGGAAATCATCAAATGACCTCTCCCGCTCTGGGCTGAGCGGAAGGGCGTGTCAGACTTTTACTGACTAAAGCCCACCCGTGTTCCTTCAGTTGCCGGTGGTGCCAGGGGCCACGGTATCTTTTTCAAACAACCCGCGGCCCTGTTAAATATATTTACCCTAAGGCTATATTAGCAGAAGATCAGGGAAAATCCCAAAATAAGTACTTATCAAAAGGTTTACATATACCATTTATCTATGTTCTTCGCGGCGCAGCTTCGAAAGCGTACTCACCAGTCTACGATCCTACTAGAAAAATTCAGTGCCTCCAGTAAAGAGGGCACAACTCAAATTCGTGGCTTTTCGGGAGAAGCAAAGTATTTCGCAATTAAAATTATTACTTTTTTCGAAATTACATTATAGATAAGAAATAGCCCTTTCATTTAATAGGCATCACTTCCACATTTAGACACGCTTGTTAACGAAGTAATAATGGCATAACGTTTTTTATATTAGTCAGTTTGGTCATATGTAAAGTAATATTACGAGTTATTCCTTTATTTATTGATTAGACATAGAAACTGTCGAGATAACGCAACTGTCTAATCGGCAAAACTGACGAATCAGTGAAACTGACTAATCAACGAAACTGGCAAATTAAATAAACTGACAAATGAGGGAAACTGACCAGTGATACGCGGACTCAAAGACATGGAAGAGCCAGAAATACAAGAATTTCATTGAGTGTCATCTCCGATACACCTCTCCCAATAAGCGTGGAGAAAAAACGAAATATAATGACACTTTTACCATTTCTAGACGAGTCCGCGTATCACTGGTCAGTTTCCCTCAGTTGTCAGTGTGTGCATCTGAACCAGCTTATATCCGGCCAGTGTACGTTTTCTTTGTTGGTGCTGTCTTTCCTTAAAATCATTGGTCCTTTCAGCAGTTTTTCAAAATTATAAAAATTGTGTATAGTCATCGCTCTGGCAGTAAATTGCACTCTGCCAGCAGCAAGGTGAATAGTATGAATTTTCTTTTTTGGCTTTTCGATAACCGAGTGATCATAGTCGCACTCCATATGCGTATGTCCGAGAACAAGGAACTTGTGATCTATGTATTGAATATGTGGGCACGATTGTCAAAAACATAATGCTCACAAATGATTTTTATTTTTCACACCACAAGTGTCCGAGTTTTTTTATGTAATCGTACAGACATGAAGCTATTTGGCCACGCCACGTTTACCAGAAGCTTCGTACCACATGTAGCAAGTGGCTTTCTTTTCTTTGCATTCGTGTATCGTCAAATTATTTATAAGTCCAAAGACTTCTTTTATAAAACGCCATTCCAGCAAATAGAACCGGTGTGGGGAGACATTGTTGAAAATCGAACGTCAAACGTCTTATTATCGGTTTAATAGAATACTAGTTTATAAAAATGTGATATCACTTTTAAAAGTTCGTCTAGAAAATGTAAATTAAAATAAACTAGAAAATTACAAAATAAGGAATGAAACGACTTATTACTTAACCACGCGGCAATCCACCAATAGCGATACAGTGACAATAACTGAAGCAAATACAACAAATGCAGTTGTGCCCTTTCAAACATGCTTACCAAATGGATTATCTGCATTTATTTCTTACTGTGTTTAAAAAAACTACATCGGTTGTATTTTTGTAATTAAATTAACTGTTTTTATGCCTTTTAGTTCGATGGTCTTTTGGGATTTCTTGTAATTATGTCTATTAAACAATAAAGTTTACTTGTTATCGATAGATCTGCCTTTACACGCAGTCGAGTTATGCCTTTGATATATTACAAAAAAATATGTTAGGATGCACCTAGAGTTATGTCCTTTTGATATTTTATGTAACAGAAGTGACAGAACACGTAGATTACAATGGCGCTATAAAAACAAAATGGCATAACTCGAGTTATGCCGTTTTTTACTGGAGGCACTGAATTGATTTATATTATAATTGAACAAAAGATGGAATGGTATCTATAAATAATTCGAGCAAGACAAGGCATGAGCAGGCATCCAGGCGTATTGTACTGGAGATAAACTGAATACATGTAATGCATTAATAGATCTGGACACATCGCGTATTGGGAAAAAAATAATATCGAATTTCTATTCGAATTCTGCACTTGGCATTTTTTATGAGACCCGTGAGTGGGTGCCTTGTTAATTTATTTCAGTTTTATTGAGTCAAAGTATTGATTTTATTTAAAAAGATATGTAGCCATATCTTATCAAAAAAATCAATACTTTGACTAGGAAATGACGCAGATATTGAGAATTGTGGATGGAAGTATTCCAATAACTATGAATCAATTGCCAGCTCCGGAAAATCTAATGAAAGTGTTATTTTGTAACTGCAAAAAGGTATGTGGAGCTACTTGTAGGTGTCGGAAGAGTGTAGATATTGTTGTAGAGTAGCATGTCTACACTTCTACAATGCAGTGAAAATAGATTGCCACCTGGTGGCAATCCATGTGGGGGCGACTGGGAATATACCGAAAATAGTTGTTTCAATAGTCAACCTATACAAATATTTAAGTCAGAGAAAATATTTGGTATGGACAAACACGTAAATTGCATACATAATCCAATATTTTATAAGTAATTTTATTATTTTGTTTATTTCTAAGTATCTAATAGATACGTTAACTTAATTTTGATATACACAAATATTCTACAGCCTAATATGTACTAAACTATTTGAATTATTGCAATTATAATTTTTTTTATCAAATCAAGATCGCAATTTCTTAATAGGTAAAGTTTTTTGTATATATGTACCTATTATTAGCTAAACATTCCATTTTGAATTTTTAAGTTTCAGTTACCGTAACTGAAAACCGAGGTTTTTAGGTTTTGAACGCTCCATGTTATTAAGACTTGAGGAAACAAACAATTGTTTCAAAACAATTAGGTCATCAGAAATAATAAACTAAAGGAAAAACCTATACCGTACTTAGGTATATAAAATATTTCATTGCAAGCATGTTATAGGTCTCTTCTTTCGGATCTTGGATTGACCAACAGTTATAACATTTTACCAGTGAATAATGTGCGTTAGTAGGGATCAGTACAGTATAATTACGGACTACTAAAATAATTATTAGCATCCAAAATGTGGGGGAGACCACACGTGGTGTTGCTAGTATTCGTGAATACTATATTCAAGGTATCATGTAAGGGCAGTTTAACATTTCTCATAGATGATACAAGGTCTATGAATGGCGATATAGAGCAAGTTTTAAAAAGTGTGGACAAAATTACTAATATTGTTAAAAATGAAAAGTCCAGTCTAATCGACGACATGGTCCTGGTTACGTTTAACGATCCAGGTAATGTATGTCAGTGTTTGTATATTATTTAACACATAAACTACTAACAGATTGACGATACAGAGTTACAGGATAGAAATGTCAGAACGACATGTTTATTGTTATAAACAAAAATTCGTTAGCTCCTTTTTGTTTTGAGGCGGTACTTCCATGTTTAATTAAGAGACGTATCCCCATTTCAATCACAGCATTGATTTTATCGACCGCATAAATAAGTATGTTTTTCATAGCATATCTCAAAAAAAAATTGTATCCGAAAATATCCTATAGTAATAATGTGCTTCCCGATCACTTAAGCTTTTCCATCTGTTCCATCCGAAGTACAGGTTTTTTCCGTTAGTCTTTTATCTCAAATAGCAACCGGGGGGTTAATAAAATTGTAGACTAGTTGTAATCGTAAAAAATGCTCAAGGTGTTATTTCCAATAAGTTAATGGTACTTACTCTTTCTTCTGACTTAGAGTAGTACTTGAATTTTTGGGTATAAAATGTTTGACACTTGCATGATGTCCTTTTCATCGATATAGTCTCCGAGTAAAATGGCTGAGTGTCACCCGGACAGATGAACATGACCAAATTATAAGGGTTTAAAAAAGGGCCAAGTTCATAAAAGAATTAATATCTAAATTGGTTCCAAATTCTATAGAGGTTTATTTGGTTTTCTTGCTACTGAATACAACTTGACATGTTTTAAAACTTTTCAACTGCTCATAATAAACTAGCGGCCCGGTTTTTAACTATTACGATTTAACGAAACATCGAGATTTATTTATATATAAGAAAAGCTACTTTAATTTAAAATATGTATGTAGGTATACAGTATAGATATAAATAATTGTAGGCCGCATCGAACGCTTTTTGGCCGCGCATTAAACGCTATTCGCAGTTATAACTTGATCTTAGTCAGTCATTCCTATTATTTTTTCAGGTGTTCATGATAGGGTAGTGACTAGAGATCCTGAAGAATTTAAAGAAGCATTGGCCCTCATTAAGCCTCACAACGAGGCGAAGATATCGGAGCTGGATTGTTGGGAGCCATCAATGAAAGGGTTACTCCAAGCACTAAACAAAAGTAAAACAGACTCTTACATCTTCGTATTCACTGATGCCCCGGCTAAGGACTACATGGACAGCCGTTATGTGATTGAAATGTGCCAAAAGAAACAAACTCAGGTAAACTGGGCTGACCGTCCACAGCCCAGTGTCTGGCGAATTTATAAGCGCCACTCGTGGATGATTAACTTAACACGCTCTTTATTTACAGATAGTGTTCGTGGTCACCGGAAAATTTTGTAATAGGTCTTTTTATGCACCTGAGGCACGCGGTGTTTACTTCGACATAGCAGTCGCATGCTCTGGCCTTGCGATCTTTGTTACGCATGAAGTAGAAAAGGTGAGCAGTCCGTTTTCTGAGAATATTAATAATAAATTGTGAAGAAAATGTACGAAATCGATTTTCCTGGTCAATTTTAGGTATTTGGACCGATAGAAGAAATTATAAAAGGCAACAAGACTGTCATTACAACGGCGACAGTACCAGCCGGCGTTTCCAAAGATATTCCGGTAAGTACTTACCTATCTTTTTCATGAACTCGTAAAACATGCGGAGGTATGAATTTATGGAGGTGAGGTTAGTGACTTAACTACTTATTTGAAGGTGTTCAGATTTAGACGGTTTCTCCCCGATCCGTTCCCATCATGACGGTTCAGACCTCCAAATGATAATACATAAAAAGGAAGAAGAGGTTCCGCGGGGCGAACGGTGTGTATCAATGCGTGTATTTACCGTTCACATTACACCGCCTGCCTGGGTGTTTCGGCACTCGGCCAAGGCAAAACGTCAGAAGGGCAATTCTCGTAATTTTAAGTCTGATCTCAGTCTCAATCTGTCAAAAATACCTCTAATTTTACCTACATTTTTGAGAAGTTTTTGACACTGATTGTCGCTGAGGTGAGATTGCGACTAGATTTTGAACGTTTTCAATTACGGGAATTGGCCTTCTGGTTAAAGTTTATGAATTTGTTTTTCCCAGAATGTACTGAAAGCACAATGTTCCAAATTGCAACAGATAGAGTTTGGATTTAAAGCACAACCCGTCATACAAATAGAACTACGAGCTCATATGACCGTTATATGCTAGTTAACCGTTTTTGAGAAACCGATTAATCATGTTGTCAATATGAGTTTTTTTTTTTAGTTTGTCTGCACACAAACTTCATTTATTACTTCTATCAGTACCTATTATAATATTCTGTAGCCTTAATTATTATTTTTGTTCATGTTTACTTTAACAGTCATAGGTAGTCGATTTCTTTTTCCTCATTTTATAAAGTATCTGGGTACCGAATATGACGTATGTATCAGCAACATTCTTTCACAATAAATCAATCATTTCGAGCTTAATGATCCAATAGACACGCCACGATCAGAGAGGCATTTCAGTAAGCATGACTCTCAGCCGCCCAGGGCACATTAAAGTCAATGAAAGACGTACCCAGAAAATGGTAGCTTTACCTACTCACACTAATGTGCAATGCAATCATACTACAACAGATAGGTACTGAAAGATTGAATTTATATAATGTAAATATAGTTTCTACAATCTTCAGCAGCTCCAAAAATATTTTCAGCTAATCAATTAATTTATGCGTCCCTGTGAAGTAGGACCACCGTTGAGGGGGTTCCCTACATAAAATATGCTTGGCTGCATAGCGGCTGCGTTTTAAATGAAAAATGGCACTGACATTTCAAAATATTATTAAGTATTTTTATTATTTTACTTACAGTTCGCAACAGATGACCACACTGACTATGTTATCGTGTCCGCGACCGGCACGGATGTTACATTGAAAATAAACGAACCCTCAGTTTCTGTAAAAGAAATAATGTCAACCGATAATGCAATAGTAAGTCTAATATGGGAACGATTCCATAGGCGACGGCAGACAGTAGGTAGATAATAGCAGCGGCGGTCCCGCCCAACCGCTGACCGCAGTGAGGTTTCTGGTATTTATGTAGGTACATACTTACCTATTTATATGAAAATATAAAATATGTCAGCCATTGTGGTGGGGCACTGCATGCCGTCTGCAGTCTGCCGTGACCTGCAGAATAGTTCATAAGGGTCGTACGCACGGCTACACATCAAGCTATACATAACCAGTATAAGCTGACTTCTGATTGTTCGAAAAACCAAACAATGCGAGTGTCAATATAATGTGTATGTTGATGTGTCGCCGAGTGTACAAGTCCGTGGTCGACTTGTTCATACACTTTTTTACCTTTAAAATACTTGTGAACAAGCTTCCATAGTAGGTATATCCATACAACACCGATGATGAGATACAAGATTTTTTCTGCGAAAAAATCGTGTGAGCCAAGAGGCTTTAGGGTGACGTATCCTATAAACGCTTCATACAGCTTCAGCTAGTCTTTTGCCACATGAATGACATTGACAAGGGGGCGTTCTTGGTAAACATGAATTGGTAAATTGTATTGGCAAAACAAGAGTGCGGCGCTAGTTTCGATTTTGCCACGCGCCAAAAGAACCTAGTAGCATTGTACTACATACCATGGAATTAGTATGAATTAAACAATGTGTATTTGAATTAACACACACACACACACACATTATGAAAGTAGTTTGTTCAGAATAATTTACTGAATCGATTTCTATCATTTTGAATATAGGTATTTTTTTATTCCAAAAATAATTAAAACTACCTATATTTCAGTCACACTGGCTTTTCAGTCAAAACAAAGCAAAATGGACGAAGTACCTTCTACGCTAGACCCGCATACGTGTGCGATTGTGTACGTGCGTCATTTGTAATATAACCACAATAATTATTATCAGTAGGTATAAATAATTTAATAAATAAACTATGTTCTATACATAATAGTAAGAATTCAGTGTAGGTATGTACAGTGATTATAAAATTATATTCCAATTGGGGTGTTTGGTGGTATGCGTTAATTCCGGGACATGTTGTATAGAACAACCGTTATAAGTGCACATCAAGCTACCCGAAACTGTCAAATTTTCCATGTTAGCATGATAGTGGTAAATTACTATCCCATTGAAAACTTTAGTAGCTCTTTGTGAAGAAATGGCTTTGATCTTAATAATTGTGTCTGTGTAGCTGGTTTGAGATTAATACGCTTAATGCATTTTAAAATTAAAGGTACTAAAATTGAGTAACATTAAGCCTGGCAATTACGTGGCTACTGTGAAGGGTAACACAAATACGTCCGTCGTAATCGTCGGCAGAACCGATTTCTTCTTCACTCATGGCTTTTCCGAATTAAAACCCAAGTCGTTGAGCGATACGTCGCCGCAACCAAAATCTGGTGAGTTTATGAACAAACCTACGTAACCATTTAAAATATTTTATGAACATATTTAAATTTCTGAGAAGAAAAAATCCCCGTCAAGTCGAAACGAATCCAACAAATCACAGACCAAAACGAAAAAATCCAAATCCAAATCTCTGGACGCCAACATCACAAACCTTCTATATATATATTTTCAGATGCGAAGGGCTACCTGTCCGTATCCGTCACTGATGATAATCACTCAGTAAGAATAGACGCGGCAAAGATTTTAGACATGGATGGAAAACCAATTATAGAAAACCTGTCTCTAACAGAGATCTCTAAAGATTTTTACATAACGGATCCGTTTGTTGCACCATCGCAAAGATTCAAAGTAGCCGTAAGTATTATTTATATTTTGTAATAGGGCCATAAGCTTTAAGAAATCATACAGTACCTGCATTATTAACGTTTTATTTTATGAATAAAACAGTTTACATTAATTAAATAGTATTAATAGGCATTAGCGACACTATCAAATTCACGACCGTGTTTGTCTTGGATGTCCCGAACCCCAATTGCGTAACACACAATCAAACGGAATCTGAATCATTTTGAAGCAAATTGCTAATCCATTGTTTCATAAGTTCGAAAAATTTGTCTGCTCAACACGTAAATAACGCAATGAATGTTGTTGAACTGTCAAAATGAAACCGATTCCGATTAATCGTGTGTTACGCAATTAGGGTGCTGTTGTCGAGCAATTTTTCAACAAATCGGACTAATACAAAAATTGTAAGCGGATAATGTAATTTACAAAAAACAATGAAAAACCAATACTTCATACATACAGGGTGTTTGGTAGAAGGACCGACACAATTTTTTGAGGGATTGGGGATGTCATTTGTTAGCATAAAATTGATTTATTTATATTATTTTTTAAATTGAATTTTTTCGTTGCTTGACACAATTAGAACCAATTGTACATAAATGTACAGACGCCAGCAGGTCAAGCTACCCGAAACTGTCCAATTTTCTCAATCAACCTTGACCTAATGCTTTAGCGATAAAGTTGAAAATCTATTAAAGAAACTTGACAAATTGTAGTAGCTTGACGTGCTGGCGTCTGTACAATGCCCATAACACCAAAAATGATTACGCTTTATTACAACCACAAACAAAAAAGTTGTGATGTTCGGATGATTAAAAATAAACATTTTATTATACCCTGACACTTCTGACAGGAGTTAGGCGTAAAAACTAGGATAATACAACACTAATTATCCCTAACAAAATTTTGTCGGTCCAAACACCCTGTATACCTACATCAGTATCTTATCTGAAGCTGCTTATAAATGCCAAACTAAAATTAATTTCGCGATTCTTGGCAATTACTGTAGTTCGTAATGTAGTAACGTTCTCTACTGCTGGGACAAAGGCATCTCCCTGTGAGATGGAGCGAGCCGTAATTCATCACGTGGGCCAAGTGCGGGTTAGTTTATCGGTGAAAATTTCTGAAAAATCTTGGAATTGCTCGGTGTTGCTAAGAATCGCACAATTGAGCCTGTTTAAATGCACCAGTACGAGGATCTATTTTAATTTGTTTTAGGTAGAGGGAATCGTTAAAGCTACTAACAAATCTATAATCAGGATTGCTAAAATCCCTGTC
Organism: Apamea crenata; assembly: GCA_949629185.1. Lineage (NCBI taxonomy): Eukaryota > Metazoa > Arthropoda > Insecta > Lepidoptera > Noctuidae > Apamea > Apamea crenata. The sequence continues at coordinate 9,926,338 of OX451362.1, read as the reverse complement.
ACGCCACCGCCGCCAAAAAGTAAGTTCAGATTGATCACATACTAAATACTTAAGTAGAGTCACGACTAAAAGTATAAAGCGATTTACTCCTTTATTTTTTAATGAAATTTTATGTTGGTACGAACATAGCATTTTCGAAGCCTTAGATTTATGTAATGTGTCGTATTTCAACGTTGCATTCGTTATTTCACGAAAAAATCGCAATTTAAAGTTGCCAAGTGTTGACATATGGGTGCTCGTGACTGTACAGTCTACTCCGAAGTAGTATCTATCGGCCGAATGTTCGGCCGTTTCCTGCTACAAAGTTAGGTACTATTTGGTCCGGTCGGTCCCGATCGTACACTCCTACACTCTTTCGAATATTGACTATGGCCCCGACCCAACTGAGCCGATCCGATCTGTTTTCGCATTTTTCAATAATATTCGATTCGGCCTTGTGTCGGTCCGATCTGAACATTCGCACTTTGCACTTCGGAGTAGACCCCCAGGTCTTATTCTCAATTTCTCATACTATCATGGAAAGGAATTGAATCGCATCGGATTCTTAAACTTAGTTTCGCAACCTACCTACTCGTACCACTTTCTCCTATCTATCAATATCAGTCCAAACAAAAAACACTGTCTGGAAGAAGTCTCTGCAAGAAGCTTCCAGAGTTACGAAACTGACAGTGGGTGCACATTGGTCAACCTCTTGGAATCCAAAGAATTGATTTATCAAATGGTAGATCAATCGTACTCCATTGAAGGTATTATTTGTTCGATAGAGTCAAAAAACTAATTCTTTGTGGATTTGTTTACTTTTAGTTGCTCCTAAGGTACAAGGAGTAGATGTCATAAACGTCACAATGGGTAAAACAACTGTCATTGAATGCAAGTAAGTAACAATCACTCAATATTTCGGTTTTATGTAGTAGGTATCAGTATTTCGTTTACCTGTAATTTCTATGGTGAATATAATAAAGAGTATTCTATATATTTATCTATCATTAGGTATTTAACTAACATTCAAATACTTTCTCAAAATACGCTAACGCGGGGTAATGAATTCAGTAATTCTAGGCAATTGTGCTCAATAGCCGCCTCGGCCTTGTCATCATCGAGCAATTTACGGTAACTGCAACATTGTATAAAACAGCCAAGAACTGCGCAGTTTTAGTCACCCGTGTAAACGCAACATCATTCTCCTGCCCTTATCCAAATTTATTTGGGGGTCGGCAGCCATTCTTGCTATCCGCTCTACCATGACTAAGTTGTACCTACCAGCATCGGCCCACCTGGCTTCTAACACGGTCTTAAAGCGCAAGGTTGCGCTTGAAGGCTTGATTTCTTACTTGCTTATCAGTAAGTTCACAAGCAAAGCGGGTTTAAGCAATGATGGTGAAGAAGATGATACGACTTTTCGAAAGTGTTCACTTGTAAATTGTCCATGGAACATTCTTCAATCGTTTCATAATCTTTCAGGGTCGTCAAAGGTGAACCCAAACCAACAATAACATGGAAATTTATGGCCAACTCCGGCTCCGAATTTATGCTAATTCCTGGGTCATCCAAAGTGCTGAATATTTCAAAAGAGGTGGAGAACAAACACGCGGGGGGCTACAAGTGTGTAGCAAAGAATGAAATCGGAAGCGATGAACATGTCACAACGCTTATTGTTGAATGTAAGTAGCATAACATAGACTCATCTTTACATAATTAAAGATTTTGTCCCCGAGTGGAGGCAAAAAATACAGAACTGCTACCTATGATTAATAACTTCTTCAGTTTTTATTTCGTATTAAGTACAGACGCCAGCAGGTCAAGCTACCCGAAACTGTAAAATTTTCCCATTCAACCTTGAACCTTAATGCTTTGGTGATAAAGTTGAAAATCTATTAAAGAAATTTGACAGATTGTAGTAGCTTGATGTGCTGGCGTCTGTACAAAGAACATTTTTTTTCTTGAGTTATCTCTCTACTACTGAACTAACCTTTTGTCTTCAGCTCTGCCAGGAATCACTACAAAATCAACAACAGTAGAAGGGATTGAAGGAGATCTAGCTTTAAGGATCCCTTGTGAAGTTGTCGGTATTCCACAACCAGTGGTTACTTGGAAATTAAATGGCACTAAAATTACACCCGGTGAGTACCAGCTGTGCGATTCTGTAACCATCTCACCGTGAAAACTTAGGTGAAGTGAGCGTGGAGTGAGCTGTCGTTCTAAATAATGCTAGGGAATAACACTACTGACAACTCACATCACGCTCACTTCACTTGAGTTTTCACGGTGAGATTTTTACAGAATCGACCGGCTGAACAATAAACAAAATTGCTTTATTTGTTTATGAGAAAGTTGCAGACATAGTTGTATCATGTTACTGAGTTATTGGGTTGTGGAGGGCAGTCGCTCCACATAAAAAATACTATTATTCAGCTGTATCGGTTAGACTGGACGCTGACCCAGACATACTTGGGAAAAGGCTATGCAGATAAATTTTTATTATCTATGAGTACCTACATAGAGAAGAAACTATTTTGATATCATTGCAAAAAAATAATGATAGGACAATCCACTTATGACTTATGAATAAGTCGCTTATTTCAGATGGAAAGTATTCCATTGAGGACGGAGCTCTAGTTATTGCGAAACCGGCAAAAGATGATTCTTCATGGTACACATGTGAAGCTAAGAACAATCTTGGTTCCGTTAGCACTACGTTCCAAGCAGCAGTTGAAAGTAAGTTACTTTGTAATTTCAGTATCAAATGTCATAAATCATAATAAAAAACATTTATTTTCATACAAGCTAAGTATTTAAATAATGTCTATGAGAAGTTTTTTAATAATAATAATATACACACAATTACACATGTTTTAAAGATTGGGGAAACAGTCATTTCAATGGAGGAATGAATCATCAACAAAGCCCGCATTGCTGTGTCTGAATAGGAAGATTGCCCAGAAAGCTAGCAACACTGCCACGTTGAATAGATTCTTTGTCAAAAAAATTTAAATCAAACAGGTTCCTAGTTGCTTCCTGTATTTTTTTTTCAGAACAACTACTTCTTGAGGTAAGGAAGTACCTATACCATGTTTTGCTATATCAGTCCAATAAATTAGATTAGGCAATCAAAAACCATATTCAACAATCACACACAACTTATTTTCATTAAAAAATCAAACTTCAAAGTAGTCTCAGTTAATAAAAGTAATATCTTTACTTAGGATTGTCACCTATTGCTTATCTTTTAGTAAAGTACACACCGCACTGAAAGAGAATCAAACGGATTATGGTTTTAGGTAGAATATAATTCAGCATTCAACAGCATTCTAAAGGTGATATCGAATAAATCAGATTGCCCATTCCTGGGCAATCTGATTAAGTAGATTTTTTTATTCCTAATTAATTTGACTTTTTGACTGATTAATTTAATTTTATTATACATTTCGATGACGAGTTGATGACATTATTCTGTGGTATATTTGTGATAATTTGATTGTTTACTTTTTTTTTTTTCTTCTCAATTGATTTGTTAATTGGTTTGAATAATGGGCAAACCTACTAGTAAAAATGACCTACCTGTTTATATTTGTACGCCGTTAAGGCAAAACATGACTGTGCTATAATTTCATGTAACATCTTGCATGCCATGTGTGTGTATACTTATGTTTTGGACAAATAAATGATCTATCTATCTATCTATCTATCTGGGGCACTGGACCCGTATGGACAGCTGCAGGTCTGGTGCAGCGGGAAGCGGGCATAGTTATAGTTATAGGTTTATGAATTAGTATTTTTATAGTTTATTTTAGATTTATTTTGCTCAGAGTGTTACTAACGTAGTTTTAAATGTGTTACTAACAACAATATGAATCATTTGTGTTCGAAATAAATAAAAAAAATAATTTATAAGAATAAGCTCACCCAGAGGAAGTTTTCATGACGCATTTTCCATCACTACCATTTTAACATTTAGAAAGTCCATTAAACTACACCGTTAGGTGCGTTGTTTTAGCGTCCTTTTCACTACAGAATTGTTTCATAAAACAAAAGAATGTCACCTTTTCATTTCACAATGATTTTTTAAAAGGCAAAATTGCGTTTTAGTAAGGGTACTAATTCCACGTAAGTCTTTAGTGCACTTCCGAACTGTTAGACTCAATAATGAGAAGTGTGTTAATTACTTTAATATCTTCACTATTAATTAAACTCCAACATTCGTATCCAAATCGTATCGTTCGTAATTCGTAATTTCGTATTTCGTATCCCGCGCTCGGTCAAACATAAGCGAGTAAACGCGGGAAATGACGCTTCTGTCAACTTTAACTGACAGGTGGTAGCCCTGCTTGTAGGGTTGGGATTCGATATGCGACCTTCAGAATTCCGGTTTTCACAATATAATGAAAAACATAAATAAACCTTAGGGGCAATGTCCTTAATTTGCTTAATTCCTACCTACAAGACACAAAACAAATAACTGAAGTCAATAAAATTAATATAGTAAGTAAACGTGAAGATATCTCGGTCTTCGGAGCGTAAAGTAAAGCGGGGTACCGCAGGGGAGTGTTGTAGGTCCTTTTGCATTTATTTTTTATATAACCTACCGAAATCTATTGAAAGGCCTATAACACTATTTGCGGATGATAGCACGATCACAATAGCTTGTAAAAATATAGATAGGTACTTATGAGAGTGAAATTAATAATAGTTTAAAACAGATGGTAAGCTGGCTAGATGCAAATAATTTAAAAATAAATTTGTGTAAAACTAAAGTTATCCATTTCAGACAACAGACCTCTAGTATTAACTTAAATATAGGTAGGTACACTATAATAATGATACCCTATATGAAGTTGAAACAACAGAACTCCTGGGTCTCGAGATAGATAAAAAACTAAACTGGAAATCACACGTTGAGACTTTATGCAAGAAAATAAGTAAGTCTGCATACGCTCTTCGTTCATTATCACCTATATTGAACGCGGATGCTCTTCCGACTGCTTATTATGGGATAACAGAATCACATTTACGGTATGGGATCATATTTTGGGGAAACTCTCTGAAAGACAGACAGCTTTCGTAGGTACAAAAAAAATGCATTCGAGCAATGTTTAAACTTAAACCCACTGACAATTATGAACCGTACTTTAGAAATTACAAAATATTAACATTACCTTGTTTGTACATATTTGAAGTAGCTGTGTTTGTAAAGACAAATCCGAGTCGATTTAGACGACTATTAGATGTAGTACCGCGCAATAGACGTGATAATAGTGTGCTATGTCTGGAGCCAGCCAAGACAGCACTAACGCGCAAAAGTGTCTACTGCATGGCGCCAGTCATTTATAACAAATTGCCGAAAACATGGAACGAGCGTCCGCTATCATTATTTAAAAAGAGACTCCGAAGCATATTATAGTATGGAGTTCCTAACCGAGAAAGAGTTCAGCTAGTGCATAATCATGGTGTATAATTAATTAATATTTTAAAATTGTATTTAGTAATAAGTCGATGTTAAATCTTTTGCATGCCTACGTGCTGAAATGTGGCTGTAGGTACTATTATATGTTTTTTTTTTGTCATCGTTATATCTTACCCATATTTGCAAAATAAAATTATCTTTATCTATATAGATTTCTGTTATATCACTTAGCCCTGTGTCCAGTCATGGCTCCCAGGTTCCATGTCCCTAATCGGAGTTCTTTGGTCAATTACCTATGTTAGCGAATAGAATATTCTTGCTTGTCGGCATCGTCGCTTCGGGGTTCGCGTTTATTCTCATTACGATAAACGCCGTTGACGACGAGCATCCTCTTATCCATCACCTGGGGACGCATCCTTTAGGTGTTCTCACCTAGTCCTCGCCTCTGCTCCCACGAGGACATAGAAATTAAAATATTTTATCTTGACTAATTTTTGTCTAGTTTTCTTGACCAATGGTAATGTTTTAATATTTTTAAATAGTATTATTTTTCTGCAGAGCACCCCAGAACCTTTGGCAAAAAGCATGACGTATACATATTACAGGGTGAAACTAGGAAACTGAAATGTGAAGCGTATAGTTCTGAATCTCAATCAGTTAAATGGTTTGAAGTAAGTGCCAATCTATGTTCTCATTCAATAGTCAAATCAAATAAAATTAAATCAAATAAAAGCATTTATTATTAACACACACATAATAATTTTAATAATGTTAAAGGCAAAAACAAAGCAAAAGCAAAAGGACTCGTCGCTGAGCACCACCACACCGCTACCGGAATTCGAATCATCAGAGACTACAACCCCGTCGAGCCAAGATTATTATTCCTCGACGATGTCGCCAACATTTGTAAGTGAGCACGGGAGAGGCCAGCCACCAAACAACACGAGGTTTAGGGCTCCGACTCCGAGTCGGATGCCCAGTAGTAGAGAGGAACTTATTTAATGAAGCCAAATTGGTTCTTGGGATATATTCATCCCATCGACTACGGAACCCATCATTGTGCGTGGTCCAACAAGCACTTGGCCGGTTTTAATAAAAATACCCTTTTAAATTGAAAATGCGAATTGATCCAGAAGCAAATAATAGATCATCCTTACCTAATTATCACATACTTAACACTTAATATGATTTTTTTCCACTAAAATAAGTTTCTGCTAACACAGACGCTGAATGAAGCCATCAAAGAACCATACATACAAATAGTAAATGCATCAGACCTCGACGACGGCACCTATACGTGTCGTGTGAGCGACAAGCATGGAAACACACATACACATACATACGTGGTGGACGTCGGTAGTGCACCGGAGTTTCTTCCTGACGCTAATTTACCGCTTAGCGACTGGGAAGGGGATATATCATACATTACACAAAACTGTGATATTCAAGCAAACCTGAAATCAAAGCCTGACGTAAGTTTTGCACATTGTTATTTAGACGCTACGTATTAAAAATGTTAAAAAGCATGTAGCCATAAAATAATATCCATTTTAACCTCAAGGTTTTAATAAATGAGAAGAATTGGCATTTTTTTTTTTGTGGTATTAAATGCATATTTTACTTGAAGCGCTTCGCAACATGAACATGTATTGTGAAGTTTACTGTACAAGAATGATGTAAACTTGTAGAGTACCTACTACAACGACTGTACATGAACACTACTAGAATATCTACTTATTTTTTTACACTAACGGGAACTTGTCGCAATACGAAAATTCTACGGGATCAGCTCAATGTTTTGCCCTAACTGGCACTTGACACAATACTTACGCTTCTGTTACTTTCAGGTTATATGGACATTTAACGGAAAAGTGTTCACCGATTTCAACTTAGCCGGCGTAGGTCACTATACATGCACCGTAAGCAACGTATACGGATCAGTACAAAAGAAATTTAACGTCAAGTCTTCAGGCAAGTTTCAATATTTGTGTTTACTAGCGATTAAGACTCCACGCTGAATAATCTTTGTATACTTATGAATATAAATATAACTATAACTATATCTATCTATCTAGTTTGTTTTTAAATTGAATTATTTTGTTACAGTATGTTTGATATCTAGGAACTTGAAAGATTCGCAATATATGCCGCTCGTACTAAATGACGAAGGATTTTGGCACAAATTGGAAACCACGAACCATTATACAGTAGTTAAACAAAAAGACAAAATCAGATTGTCGTGTCCGAGCCAAAAATATACTTCAAATACATTCAAAAACTTTCCTAAGAATAACTCAATAGAGGCACTTTGTAACAAAGAAGACTCTTTCGTAGTAGAAGACACAATTTACAAGCTCTCAGACTTACAGTGCACTAACAGCATTCAACCCTCTGTTATCAGAAAGAAAGTGAAATGCTTAACGGAAACCTCCGAATTATTGAGAGTGGGCTACAACGTCTCTGGTTTCTTAGAGGCTTACGAAGTCTGTTTCGACACTGAAAAATATATGCCCTTATACACACGCATCATAATGACTGATACAGGCAACAACGGTCTGAGCGCCGACTACAATTGGTACAAATACCGAGGAATAGGCTACGAGAAAACTGAGAAAGGATTTTCTTGTAACGACTCGATATCGTCATGTTGTTATAGTAAGTCCCAGCTGGTGAATGCAAAAGATTTTAATGATGGCCCAGCTAAGAGGAGCACGTTCATCGATCCTCTGAATGTAATCCCGGTCTGGCTCCCTTGCAATACTTCACAGGTAAGCGCTAGTTTATGACTTTGAAATAATTAATAAGTACCTACATGGTTACGGTTTCAATAAAGATCTAACAAAGATATTAGAGAGAGTCTATAGAGAAAATATCATGATATATGTTTTTGTTCCACAAAATTCGTGTTATTTTAATTTTATACGTAAGTATAGGCAATTTGAATTTACGATTGGCTGTTTACATTTAGGCCCGCTCTTATGCATGTCTTAACTGAATTGTATAATTTCAGCCGTCATGGGAAAATATTAATGATATGGTGAGATCCGTGCTGCCTATGTACACTGACATCGTTACCTGGTCTGGCACGCACACGTTGCAAGAGAAAAATGGAGCTATTATACCACGATATTTATGGAAGGTATATACCTGGTTCTTAGTACACAAAAAGTCAAGAACCCTACTGCCTATAATTTTAGAAGAACATTATTAATTGTCTGCCTTGTACAGACGCCAAGCAGGTCAAGCTACCGGAAACTGTCATTTTTTTTCCAATCAACCTTGAACCTTAATGCTTTAGAGATAAAGTTGAAAATCGATTAAATAAATTTGACATATTGTAATAGGTTGATGTCTATACATGGCATTGTCAACCAAGTCTGGTAAAGAGGACCGGAAGCGTAGCGTTATAATCATGCCGCCGCTCAAACTGCGTCACTTGCTTGCTCTCGACCCATGATGCAACCTCGCAAAATTATTTTACACGTTTTTTTTAATTTTGAAATCCAATATGCCTATCCAATGTATGCCGACTGTCGTGTTAGTGTAGTGGTCACAAGCGCTAAGTGCTGAGCATGAGGTCCTGAGTTCGATTCCCAGATCGGGCAGAAGTGTTATGGGCATAGGGTAGTGTTATTTTTTGATGGTCAGGAATTTCTCAGTAGCAGTAGGAGCCTGAATTTGTGCCCGGTTGATGGCAATAGGGTCGTCCCCTATTAACATGGGAGTTAAACATAACTGGTTAAATGTTAGTGTACCTACTTTATATACCTACACCTTTGCCTAATCCTTCGGGAAATAGAGGCGTGATTTTGATGCTTATTATTTACTCGTATATGGCTCAATTATAAATTCCTCACACGTTGAGACCAGCTTTCATGATGAAACGAAAAAAAATAAATAAAACGATAAAATTGCAGGTGGTAAGGCTTGTCGACGATGAGGCCGTGGCCATAGTCCACGTTAACGATCCTAAGCCAATTGAAAAGGACATCAAATGCAAGACACAACACATTTGTGACAAATATGAAGATTGGTTTATTAGCAACGACAAGTATACTTACTGTTGCTCACTGCCAGACTTCTTTAAATCGTTTGATATAAACGATACCGACATTGGAGGCAAGTTATTCATTTTGGTTGTGTACACATTACTCTTAAAAAGTGACCTTTTTCCTTGTCTGTTCATGTTCAATTAAGAAAGTTCTGCTTTTTTTCTGTACCTGTAGGTTACAGTTTTGGTATGTTTTACAGAACCACTGTACCTAATGTAAACACAGTAAATTAATATCTATAATCTTCCGTACAGAAAAAAATGTTTAAGCTGCAAATAACAATATCAAATTTCTTTTTTTAGAATCCATGGACCCGGTACTTGATAAAATAGAAGAAAGAACCTAGACAGTTCTGGCTGTCCAGGTACTATACTTAAAGATAAAGTAGTAATATAATATATATATGCCATCTTGATTACACATAAAATCAGGAAGCTAGCTTACGACAATAGCCAAGTAACTTCATCATGTAATACTTTGTACAGACGCCAGCACATCAACCTACTACAATCTGTCAAATTTCTTTAATAGATTTTCAACTTTATCGCTAAATTATTAAGGTTCAAGGTTGATTGGGAAAATTTGACAGTTTCGGGTAGCTTGACCTGCTGGCGTCCGTACATCCTCAAATATAACTATGAATGGTATTTAATTAACCAATAAAAAAATATCAATTACACATGTTTGTATCATTTTAACAGGAATTTAAAAGATTGGTAGGTAGGTACCCTAATTAGGTATCTCATAAAATAAAATAGTGCTTTGCTTTGCCATTAAGCATCTCAACAACTCAAAAACTAATCAACGACAAACATCTATCGTTAGCCAGAAGGATGGTCATAGATACCTATAAACTAGAAATAGGAAAGAGCCAAGACTTGAACCTTGAGGCACGTTCGATAATGGGGCCACGTGTTTGGGGTTTAGATCACTAAAAACCCCAAAGACATCGACCCATAAACGTTTATTTTTTGCTATCTGTTTGATAGAAAGAAAGAACAAGATCTGCAGCTTGTCCACGAATCAGTGTTGGTGTAATTTACAGATCAATATATTGTGGTCTACGCAATCAAACGCTTTTGAGAACTCACAAAAAATGCCAATTACGTCCTGGGAATTCCTTCAGGATTTCAAAATGGTTTTACTCTCGCGGCGTCGTGAAACCTAACTGATGACTGTTTATGAGCCTGACGCTAATACGGTTTTTCTAAGAACCTTAACCTAACGGAAATCGGAAATCCCCCAAAAGTCTGCAGTGATTTTTGTTATAATAAGACTTGATTCTAACTTTTGAATTGGAACAATATAACTATATTTGTAAGTTTTCTTTGAGAAGTGATTCAGCTAACAAAGATGGATATGATAGATTTTGTAACCTCCATTGGGATGTTAATAAAAGAGAAATCTGGTGTCTCAGCAGCTTTTAGCTTATCTGAAATGGTTTTATTATCAATTTTTAGAGACAATTCAATCTGATCTCGATGTTATGTTTCCAGTTTATTTTTTAACTGCAAAAATTTCTCACAATTTTCAATCATTTTGTTACTCTTATTAATTTTGATTAAGCTTGGGATACCAAAACTTCTAACATATAACATTAACATACTCGTAGGTACCTACATTTATGTGTAACAGCTCGTCCGCGTCGTAATAGTTGCGGTCTTGGCCAGAAAAATACTTAGTGCTCACTGTTCTAGTAAATACTTCTCATCTATTAATTGTGCACGTTTTTTCTAGGAAATATGTGCGTTCATAGGGTAAATGGCTTATCTATGGATAAAGGGTCAATATACACCGAGAAGTGATGCTTTATATCGAGCTTACCTACTACATTATGTCATACACGCTGTGCAGCACGGCGCATCTCAGCGTATAATTTCGAGTGTAGGTACTTCAACACGCGTCGCTGAAATTATACTTTTTTGTGTAAAAATTAGGTAAAATATTGTGGCGCTATGTTAATAAATGCGCGCAGAGTTACGTTTTGGTGTGAACCGACCCTAAGTTTACAGGCTTACAGTGTGAGTTACTAGAGAAAAAAAACATTCGCATTTGTCAATGTTTGATAAGTTGCAACACTAAAACTTAAAAAAAATTGTTAATTGACATTTGACATTTAGTTTTGACTTTGACATTTGTTTATATCGCTGCCTGCTGCCTGTGTCTGTTGTCACTTGTCTGCGTATTTTGCTTCAAACGGAAGAAAGGCGATTAAACAAAATATAAATTAAATCTACGAAACTAAAAGATGATCTTTTAAACATGTCTCTATCAAATTTGCCGCCATTCCTACTACAAGAGCTTCCAGATATTACAGAAAGTATAAATTATCCAATACAAAAGGTTCAACGCATAAAGGTTAGTCCAAATATCCCCTACCTAGCTTTGGCCTGTGTTCAAAATAAATTGGCTAATTGTCTAAAATAGTCTGTAGGATCTTTATCTAATAAACATGCCAGGTTGTAATAAATATAACTCTAAAAACCACAATCAAGTTTCATAAGTCTCAGGTGTTAGTTAAACAAAGACACTGTTTTTCATTAGTTATTCTTATGAAATCAATGGTGAATTATTGTATTTTTAAGTTAAATTGTATATTTTTATTGTGATCTAGTCAAACAATTGAAATTGGCTCTATTATGATGTGGTAGTGGGTGGAAAATAGTCATAATCCACAGTTTTGAAACCTGATACTATCATTTTTAAATAAATGCAATCAACCAAAAGAATCTTCACATAAAATCATAATGGCAATGAACCGGTTCAACAAATAATATTTCTCCACTAGCTACATACATGTACAAAAAAATCCCCACTTAGTTATAATACTAGTAATTTATTTAGGCACATAATGGTTCTAAAGTACATTAGGGCCTTAGTAAGTATGATGTATATAAGGTAAGTATGGTAAGTATATTTTTCTGTCTGACCGACCCCTTGACAATTCAAAAGTGCCTGTAATTGGTTTAATTGAAATAAATACTTTGAGTTTCGGGTTTTTGAGGTTTTTATGCATTATTAATTATATGGTGTAGGTACATGCAAATTGTTGAGTGAAGTGCTGCTTTCATAACTAGGTCACTGACTAATCTGTATTTTGAAGCTCCTATACTGGTTGAACTGTTCTTTTTGAGTCAATGGTAAATAAATGTGTCATGTTAAATGAGTTGGGCTTAGTAGGTTGGTCTGTTCAAACTATTAGAGATAGAATTTGATGAGTTTTAGGAGTTAAGTAACTGCATGCAAAGTTTTTCACCACAAGGGCTTGTTGAAGTTGGCACAGGAGTATAGTATGTGGAAGGGTCTAGGGATCCTTTGATTGGACATAAAAATCTACAAAAAAAAATATATTTAATGTTAATAATATTATGTGGGTTGTCCAGTTAGGCAATCACTCCATTTAATATGCTTTTATTCAATTGCTTGTGGTTAGACTGAAAGCCGACCTCAACATAATGCATGATGATAGATCATGCTTATCCACTGCTGGCCATAGGCCTCTCTTTTCCAGTCCTTGGACGCCACATGGTCACAACCTTACTCCACCTGTCATCACTGCGCCATGTCTGGTGTTGTGTCCAGCTCCATTTGAGTCATAATACATTCTCCAATATCAAAGCCCTTTGTACGCCTTTGAATCTCATTATTTGGAAAAGTCAAAGTCAAATCATTTCTTTCAAATAGGCACATTAAAGCACTTTTGAACATCAAAACTTACAACAAATTGAATTGATTCTAATCGCTTAGAGCTCTGTCTGTTAGTCTTATGCCAAGCATGGAACACTCCATGGCTCTCTGTGCAACACACAGTCTGTGTGTGTGTGTACACACAGCCTCCTGCGTGAGTGTCCACATATCAGCACTATGTCATGGTGGGCAGAAATGAGGTTATGTAGGTAGAAATTCAGAAATTGTGAAATTTTGGCTGATCTCCGAATGACATCCAGTTTTATAAATTCCAACCTGTATTCTTCTTGATGTCCCTCTTTCTTGATTTGCTACGCTAAAAGTAAGTATATGGCCATGATAAGACATACTGGTTAACCATTTCCAACATATTGGGGTTTATTCATAAGCGATGACCAAAGTTAAGTAATGTTTAAACGTCAAAAATGTATGGTTAAACAGTTGCTAATCACTGCTTAACTTTAAGCAACATTTATGAATAAAGGGGTTAATATCCCACTTTAAGAAGGGTTTGAATTACTGAAGATGTGTGATGATCTTCGTCTTGGCCATATTGGACCGAAGGCACCATGAGGGTTTTGAAACATTTTCTGGAGATAATCAAATTATTATAATTTTTTTAAACATTTGATTATCTCCAGAAAATGAGCACCTAGTGGTCATCTGCAAATCTTAAGTCTCAATTAATATTTCACAGGTAGAGATCATTGATGTTAATACCACAATAGTCCCAATTGAAACTTTCACAGTGTCTGCTAGTACTGTGTGAAAAGTTTCGGTCAAATGGTGTCACCCTGTCCCACTCCCCACTTGATCAGGACACAGATAGATAAGCAGAATACTTTTCATCTTGTCCACCATATGAATTACAAATATTAAATGTATTGGGACGATGATGACAATGATTTCTTGTATAATTTCAGTACACCTGTTTCGACATATCAAAATCGTTGATAGCATTCGGTGCTACTAGTGGAGGCATTTATGTTTTCAACCGGACTCCGTGTGAATTTGTACAACTTATACCCAACAAGGTATGTGGTACTTACATTATTTGACCAGTATAAGTTATACTGAAGGTGAAGGAGTAAAATTTTTAAGCAATTTTCAAACATTTTCTTTCTCAAACAACGGCACATCAACCTTACGAACTGTCCATTTTTTATTTGAAATTTTGGAATATAGTGAGAAAAATAATTAGATGCAAGTAACAATTAACCTCAAGCTACTTAACATATTTATTCCTGGACTGTACACCTCTGCCTAACGCTTCGGGGAATACAGTCGTGATGTTATGTTTTATGTTACAACACCTAATATGTCACGTCCGTCTGCCTAGCTGCAAACCCTCTTAGGCAGAGGTGAACCTAGTACACCTACATTTCGCCAATTACGTTTATAATGTTTGAGTAATGTAATAGGCACAAACACAGACTCCGGGCTGCTTCTGTGCACCATGTGCTGTGATATTAGTTATTCAGTTCCGTTTATGTGAATGTTTTTTAATGCACTACTTAAATTTCTAGGATGGCGCAATCACCCGCGTGGCTATATCCACAGATGAGAAACACATTGGTTTTGCTAATGGGCGAGGTTTGGCCACAGTTGCAGGATGTAACCAATCCCTCAGTAGTAGCCACTCTACCGTTATATCTAAAGAACACCAAGGGAACGAGATTACAGCCATGATCTGGAGCACCAATCATATGCTGTTCATGGGAGATGATGTGGGGAAAATATCTGTGTTACAGCTGCAGAACTTTATTGTAAGTCGTTTTTAGTGTTATGTTTACTAAGCCCATCATCAACATCTGCCTAGCCATTTCCCAACTATGTTGGGGTTGACTTGCTGTCTAACCAGATGCAGCAATATTAGTAATTTATATGGAATTACTGCTTCTTTGACTTCCAAAACCCAGTTACCGGGTAACACAATACCAAAGTAAAAGCATTTATTTCATTTATTTCAAATACATACAGATGTAGACACATAAAAGGCACTTTTGAACGTCAAAATTTTTAGTAAAATAGAATTGATTCTAGTCGTCGTCCCTACCAAAAGGGCAAGAAACTCCACCGTTACTCTTTTTAAATGTTTTACAGTATTTTGTATGCATTAATTATATATGTGAAGACGATGCACCTAGAATAAAATTACTGTACCTACCCTAATAGGTAAAAGAATTAAAACCCCTCGCAAGACTGGTTGTCGGATTTACTAAGCCATTATCATTTGTATACTGCTGGTGTGTGGGGTATACAGGGGAACACGATTGATATACGATAAATAAGTAGTTAAATGTTTGCTATGAACATAATAGGTACAACTTTTCAGACTTGGGACATAACATATTAGGTGGGATAAACGGAATGACTACAATGACATGCAGGATGTCGATTTTTAATAAATAAATATTAATTCAAAATCGACATCCTGCCATCCATCCAATAAATATTAAAACAATAGGTATGAAGTATAAAGTTAATTTACATAACAATGATGCCCCACTTGTTCAGACATGAAAACAATAAGATAATATTCCGGTTTGCCGTGTAGTAAATATATGTTTCGTTTTGTTGTGTATTCAATTGTTCTCAAGGACAATTTCACTTTAACACACGGAATTCTTGCAGCAAAACAAGTAATGTTAATAAATTGCCTAAGTGTTTCTTCTGAAGACCCTAAGGCGTTTAAATCTATATTAATAATAAAGCTAAAGAGTTTGTTTTAACGCGCTAATCTCTGGCACTTCCAAAATTCTAAAAAAAATACTTTTTGCATTTGATAGCCTAATTCTTGAGGAAGGCTTTGCTTCTGATGTAAACTGTACAAAGCAGTATCAATTTCCAAGTTGCAGAAACCAAAAAACCTTCTCACAGACAGTATTATAATTATGGGGCCTGGAACATCATGGGTTATTGTATCTGCTAGAGCTATTTATCTTACACTGCAACTGATGGAGATAGCCTCCTCCTGCCTATTCCAGATAACCCAGAAGTAATTCCATTTTTTTCAGGCCAAAACAATGTTCCAGAGCTCGTCATTAACAATAATGAGTTTGGATTCTCGAATTTGTCAACTGGATATGAAGTCATGCATGCTCCTTGTGTCCACCCTTACAAGGTGTTATGTCTGTGATACGTCTCGAGAACAGTACCGACAGATAGGCCAGAAACTCCGGGACGGTGAGTATGGTGCCTGCTTTGTCAACAAAGAAACTAACTCCGAGCAACATGCAACCAATCCAACACAAGACTTTACAGAAGTCAGAAAATATAACATAGTCAGTGATGAGTCCGGTTTCGCTGTAGGCAAAGACCTGGAGAATACTTTGATATTCTGTGCAAGACCATCTTCTAGAGTATGGGAAGCCACGATAGATGGAACTGTTATACGGACTCATCAGTTCAAACAAGTACTTGCAAAGAAACCAATGACACTTGTGTCAAATGAATCTTATCAGAATGAGAAAGTCTCCATAGATGAAGTCGCCACCGACGGTGAAGGACAGTCGGTGAATTTCCCTAAAATTGTTGCAACAAACGGTGCCATATTTTCGTTTAGTAAGAATGCTTTGTATTTCTTGAATATTTATGATGTCGATCATACAATTTGGTTTGACAATTATAAAGATATCGTCGATTGTAAAGTGTATCATGACATGCTGTATGTATGGCTGTCTAACGGCTCTCTAGTAAACTTGAAATACATGAAAGTAGACAAGTTCTTAGTCAAGTGTTATGTTGAAGAGAAATATTTGCTGTGTGCAAAACTGTGTGCCTCGTTTAGTGATTATTTACTGGCGAATAATTTGTCACCGAAAATGCATATTTTAGTGAGTTTGAAAGATAAACTAGACAATGAAGAGTTGCTGAACAGCATTCAAGATGTTCTAGATAAGTTTGAAGGTTTAAAGGCTAATGATGCTACTCAAATGAAATCAGGAATATACATAGTTGACAACACTTATCACGCGCAGTCATCGTTACTAGAGAGCGACACAAAACTGAACGAAGACTTCAAATTCAGCTCTCTACCACCAGAGGCAATGCAGACGTTAAAAGATCTGAGCGTGAGTGTGTCTGATAAATTAAATAATAGCAAAAAGAAGTTAAAGGAAAAATGGGAGGACTTTGAAGGTAAAATGAAACACCTTAGCGTTGATAAGCACCAGGAAGTAAAAGACACACCGATCATAGAAAGAAAAGAGACACAAGATCTCATAAAACAAATTGCAGCAGACGAAACACTTGAACAAACACCACTTGTATTTGATAACGAAATCATTTACAAAGAATCTAGTCTAAAGGCCATAGAAGTAGACAATAATAGTTTAGAAAGAGATAAAGTGAACAAAAGTTTGTATCAATATTATAAATTAAGCATAGTTGGTAAGGAAACAGATCGATCGAATTTAGTTGCTACTATCGAAAATTATGCCTGTGATATTAGACGGATCTACACTCTTATGTTACAATTAGAAAGTTATTGTATTAATATAGGAGCTTTCGATGAATCTAAATTTGTACCTAATAATATTTTTCTCAGTTACCTTAATGGATCACAGAAAAAGGAGGAATTACTTGAGTCTATAGTCAAAGACGAAACATTGTACAAATACTTTGTAGATTCATGTATATCTGTGAATATGAAAAGTCAGAAACTTTCAAACATTGGTTGCGAATGTGGATTCCCTCTTCCGTACTCTAGAACTCATCAAGCACCAATATTTTCTGAGCTTATAGACGAATTTATTGAGAAGCAGTGGTCAAGTCAAACGAGGAACCAATGTTACGATATTTGTAAACGAATGCCTTACTTGTGGAGGAAGATTCTATATTTGAGGAGAAACGAAGACTTGTTGAATATATTGAGGATATTACTGCAAATGTTGGATGAAGGTTTACTACATTCTTTTTTGCCCCAGTTTACTTTGGATATTTGGGAGCGCACCGTGCAGTTGTATGCTACACTGCATGCGAATATGTGTTTAAATTGTTCGAAGAAGTTCGATCACATCTCTGTGAGGGATACGCTGAGTTGGGACGATGTCGGGGCACTTATGATCAAGTCTATCGGTGGTAAAAATGCCATAAAAGTCATGGAAAAATACGCGGACCTCGTAGACGAAGGAGCACTCACTGTGAAGTTCTACCACACGTGTCTGATGGTGACTATGTATGAGAAATATGACGTCACTATTACTGGACAGTTGACGGACACCTTGTATAGTTGTTATAACTTTGAAGATTCCAGGATAGAGGTAAGGAAATCATTTTTATGACTAATCTAGTATCGCGACATATGAGTTTATAGAAAAATAACTTTAATTCCTACACAATAAAGTTCAGTTTACGCTACGAATTCAAACATTTTTATAACTTTTTCAATAGTGCTAGTCACTCTGAAATCAACTTAATTACCATTAAAATAAAGTTGATATTTGTTTAACTTGAAATAACGTCAATTTGAAATATAAATAAAATTTGAATATAGTCGGTTTTGTGCTTAGAGCACCTTTAGAATATTGCATCATTAGTGGCATTTTTTTAAGCACTGGTGGCGCAGTGGTGATGTCCCCGACTTACGAGTTGTAGTTCGTAAGCTCGAACCCAGACAAGCGTTTTACTTTGTCTTAATTATTTCATCACCACTGCTCTCAAAACAGTGAAGTGAAACATCTTGAGGAAACCGGCATGTTCTAGAACCAAAAACTTTTACGATTACGCCCCACTCTCTTTCACCGAGAGGAGGCCTGTGTCCCAGCAGTGGGAACGTTATAGGCTGTTTTATGCTAGTGGCATTTTGACTTTCAGAATTTTCATCATAAAATAGATGGTTCCGATGCGATATATTAGAGTCGTCTTGACCTACCTTTTCATGCTCCCTCCTTAGAAAAATGGCCCTAATATTCCGACACCTATCCTATCCTATCCCCCTATCCCCTATCCCTCCTTTCCTTCCTATTCTATGGGATTCCGAATCAATCAATTAACTCAGTCTATAGCTGTGCTACAACACCTGAGGGGCAATTCCCGTAATTTTAAGAACGTCCACAGTCTGGTCTCGGTCTCAATCTGTCTAAAATACCTCTAATTATTTTCCTACATTTTTGACAAGTTTCTGACATTGATTACAGCTGAAATGAGATTGCGACTATATTTTGAACGTTTGTAATTACGAGAATTGGTCGTTTTGGTTCTCCGCATTTGGTTTGTCCCGGCCACCTTTAACCCTTCTTTATCTTTCCGAACGTAGATCTACGCGAGACACAATGGCTTTTTAATTGTGTCGTTAATTACGACATTCAACGGGTTAAGGCCGTTTTCCCTGGACCATGTAAAATTCTATCTTACTGAGAAGATACTGTAAGTAATGCAATTCCCCTCATTTTCAGATGTGCAGACTTCTGCGCAGCACCTTAAATGGTAAACCCAAGAACACAGCGCTACCAATAATTGCGGCAGCAAAGTCCAAACATTGGGGCTTGCGACCACTTACTGCGACCAAATCTACCGGAGACAGCGAATCTACTGAAGAGTACATAACGGACGTATCTATCAACAATATATTAGACAATTTGTCCTTTATCAATAATAACGTAACAGATTGTGTATTATGTGGGTTGCCACTACAAAATATCGTTCTAATCAAAGATGGCGGACTCTGGGTTTTTAAGTGTGGCCATACTTTTCACGGCTCGTGTTTAGATTTGAACAAAGTGAAGCTATGTCCTTCGTGTTCGCCTGTTAAATGAAGTTTATTATGTAGGGGCAGGCTTAGCCAATGAGCACAATTAATTTATTTGTTTTCTTTGAAGGCGTGTTATGATCTTTTTAGTTTAAATATAAAGCCAGTGTTATATATTTTTGCCTTTTTGAAGTGTTTTTCGCAATATGTTTTGTTTGCAGCTTATGATATTATATTATTATGAAATGTTGGAGTACCGTATTGCGATCTCGAACGACTTTCTACTACCAATAGCTATTAAAATGGGACGTGGATCGTTGAAACATACAGCTTTTTACAAGTAGGTAGGTACTCGGTACATATTTTAAAGAATACATTTTTGAATCAAGTATTTTCCTCAATTGTTTTATTGATAATTTTTATACGTACCTTTTTGGTAAAAGCGGCCAAGTGCGAGTCGGACTCGCACACGAAGGGTTCCGTACCACAACAATATTTGGCACTGCATATTTTTTTAACACGTTTCTTATATAAAATAAAGTTAAATATTACATTTTTATTTTTAACTTTATTTTATTTTTATCATTGTGGTTGTCACGTGTTATAGCGGCCATAGCAGTCACTAGTAGTAGTAGACTAGTAGCTAGTGCTACTAGTCTACTACTACTAGTGACTGCTATGCAATGCTATGAAATTTTCACAGAGTGTCTGACTAGTATGTGTACTAGTGTACACATACTAGTCAGACACTCTGTGAAAATTTCAAGTGTCTACCTATTACTGTTAAAAAGATAATGTCCCCCGTACGCAAAATACGCGCATTGTCGTGGAGTTGCGGATACCAGCCCGTTTTACCTATTAAGATAATGTCCCTGATATGACAGACGGACGGACAATCGATCCTTAGTGGGTCCCGTTGGCACCCTTTGGGTACGGAACTCTAAAAAATGATGTATAAAAAATGCTGCATGCATATCGTTCGACATCGCAAATTGTTGCAAATTTTATTAAGATCATATTTCACGCAAAAGTACTAAACTATTTATTGCTTGTTCCTAATAATAATTTATTAACGCAAATACATTGATTATAATAAAGAGAGATTATTATGAAAATCCAAGAAACTTCATAATTTTTAAGTCTTATGATTATGAAACATAAAGTAATATGACACAAGTACCTAGTTTAAATGTGTGTGTGTATGTGTTGGTGTAATAGATTATTTTTATTTAACATGAAAAAAAAATCAGCAGCTCCATACATTTATGTTCGCATAACTCGACAAAATGTAGGAAGCAGACCCCAACATAACTATGTTAGGTTGGTTTTCCCCAACTGGGAAAAATGCTAGGCAGAATATAATGATAAACTCGACAAAATGTAGGGAACAGCTGATTTTCACGATTTATGAAATGGTCAGTTTATTCCTATTTAAATTGCATACATTTTTATAATCATATAAGACTTTAAAAAATTTTGAAGGTTCTTGCTACTACTGGAGTTACTTCATTCGAAAATTACGACTAAAATCACACTCGGTATATAAGGCACCTGTCTCAAGGTCTCACTGCCGACGAAGAAGCGACGAAGAAACGGTTTTCTCGCTCATAAAACCTAAAAAAGATTGTAGGTCCCGCGTAAGGAAAAGAGATACATAGTTATCGCTAACTGGTCACAACACTGGCGAGTAGTCGTTAATCGCAGCGACAAGAGGTAAGAGTACTCGCTCTGCGACGCTCGCTTGGCGGGCAGAATACTCGCTAAGAGACTCACGCTGAGTCTGCCATCTTTTCGTATTCATATTTATTTATTTGCGTAAAACATGGTATACAAGGGAGTTTAGGCCTCTCTGTCTCTTCCTAGTGACTAGGGGCCCACCCATCCTATCATTACTAGCGTTATTTTTAAGTTTAATTCTGAAGAAGGCAGTAGGTAAGCTCAGGAACCAAAAGTTGTAAATAAAGATAAAAAAATGATTTACGATTTCTACAGGCGAGTCGCAAAAAAAAGATAGTTTTGGAGACGTAGATTTAATTAGACAAACTTTACATGAATATTAAAAATTAAAATTAAATTATACAAGTGGTCATGATCGAAGTTTGATTCATAATGGGAATCACACAGGTGTTCCTAAATTCGGAGAGGCGACCGTGAGAAGATGTCGCCGTGAAGAGCTGACGTTGCGTTGCCGGGTGGTCCGTATGCATAGCCGCGCTGGGTACAGTGCAAGCGATGCGATGCGATAGTTAGCTTAGCGTAACACCTCCCCCCGTAGAACAGCGACTATTAAAGACAGAAGTCGTAAATTGAGCTGGAGGTT
Organism: Apamea crenata; assembly: GCA_949629185.1. Classification (NCBI taxonomy): domain Eukaryota; kingdom Metazoa; phylum Arthropoda; class Insecta; order Lepidoptera; family Noctuidae; genus Apamea; species Apamea crenata. The sequence goes on along the minus strand of OX451362.1, from coordinate 9,904,187 downwards.
GATTTGTGTCTACTCTGGTAGCTGGTACAGTGAAGACTCTTTGAAGTTCCACCTGGTTACTTGCAGGTTCAGCAGGTGTTATTATTGCTTTTCGTCGTAGAAAGTATTTTCGATAGAGCAGGACACTGACGATTGCACAGGCGATGATCACTATCACGTACATCGGTATAGTGGTGTGATATACGCTGGAGTTACTGTCTTCAATGAGGGTAATTGGTGACTGCATGGACAACTTCCTACTAGTCTCGTGTAAATGGTCCAACTTGATTGAGTTTAACTTAAAGATTGGGGCTGAAGATGTCGTCTGCTGCCAAAAAGTCAAATTATCGGCTGGGATATCGATGATTTTCAACGCTTGTCCCTTGAGGCGGTCTTTGAAGTTGTAGATCTTAAAGTGCGATGTTTCAAGAGAGCATCTCTGGGGTATTATAGCGAGGTAGCTGCCTTTTAAGGTGTCATACAGGTCACGTCCACAGGATAAATGCACTTTCGTAGGCGTGGGAAAGCTGATACCGTAGTGTCTGTCATCGAGCTCTTCATAAGCAGGTTTCTTCAGGGATACTGTCTTAGGATTGCATGAAGTTGTTCGTTGTTGAGTGATGATCAATTGCTGGATACAATCTGGTGCTGTTTGATTGTGCATAGTTTTCAACTCATTGCATAGATACCATTTGCTCGTCTTCGGACATTCTGTCTCTATATACTTGAAGTCTTTCTTATGTAAGGCAAGAAAAGGATGTGGGGGTGATAGGACTTGATTTAATTTATTAGGAATCATACATAATTTATAAAAATCATAGGTTAAGGGGATGAGTATCGGAATTTTATATACTATAACTATTTTATTTCCCGTATAGTAGGAGCCTAGTCTGATTACATCATATATTTCCCTTACATCTAAATCTACTATATTATCTTTATTATATATTCTAGTTAAGTTTTTAATTATATCCTTAATAGTAATTAAATCTACAACTGCGTGATGAGCAGTAGATATTCTTATAAATGCAAGAACATTTTCTAATTTATTAAGTTCTTGCAATATATAATCTATGTTATCGCTAAGAATAGTAAAAACTTGGAAAAGATGAGCATATTTAATGAAATCATTTTCTCTGGCAGCTTCTGTTTCACTAATCTCTTTTACTAATAGTTCTATCTTGTTCTGATTATCTATTACATTATCCAAAATTTTTGAATGTTCAGCTATCCAGTCTTTTGATAAACTAACGTGTGCATTAAGTTCTGAAGCTATCCTATTTTCATTATCTTGCAGGGATTTAATAGCCTGATTATAGTGCAATGCATCTGTGTAATCCAAATTTCCAGTAATACTTTTTATAACAGACCCGAGACCATCTATGAGTCCTCTTTTATTACGAGCTATCTCAAAAGTTTCTAACTGTCTAAGTACATTATTAAGCTTACTTTTCAGATAAGTCATATGGGGCTCGAATAAGAATCTCGTACGATTATTCAGTTCAGGGCTTACTGAATTTAACTGATTATTAATAGATTTAACGATTTCGTGTATATCGCCAAAGTCAACATAACGTAGGAAAGAATGATAATGGGAAACGATTTTGGCAGGCCCGAGTTTAAAAGGTAAGATACCTGGTCCACTGTCAAGACTTTCAAGTTTTATCTCCTGCAGCATTGCTGGAGTCAGTAGAAAGAGGAACATCAGCATCGTCCTGCAACAATTGTGCGGTTTTAGGGACTCTCTTAAGTCTAGTTTTGGCAACTGGACCTCTCTTTTTCTTCGTATAAATGTGAATAGGGAGGCCAGTCTCAACTACGTCGTGGGTATATCGGGGAGCTAACTTTTGCCTCGAAGCAATCGGATTTTTCACGAAAATCTGTTGTTCGGGTGGATAGTTTACCTCCGGTTCACGGGTTCTATTACGAGCATTCATCAGATTGGAACGAGAAGCGTTGCAAAGATCTTCGATAGTATTATAAGCGAGGATCATCTTGTCTTTATGATTATGCATATACTGCTGTAATAAATGCGAAGTTAAATCCATGTCAAAAGGATCTCTGGGGTCAAAGTGACCCGTAATTACATCTATGGGTTTGCATTTAGTAAAACTATGAATACTACTATTGTAAGCCATAAGGGCATACGGCATTAGGTTATTGACTGATTCAGATTTTTCAGATATTTTTAATATACGTAGGTGCTCTAGTATCGTTGAGTGGAACCGCTCAACAATACCATTTTCATTAGGAGCATGAGGGGCTACTCTATGATGTTGGATTTTATGAATCCTTACAAATTCAGCTAGCAATTGATTGGTGAATTCTGTACCATTGTCGGTTACGATAGTGATAGGCATGCCATGATGAGTACAGAAATTTAATAAGGCTTGAATGACGTTAACTGCAGTTCCGTCGCGTAAGTAATGTGCTTGACCATATTTGGAGAAAGCGTCTACTATGGTTAAGAATTTTTCATTTTGAATAGTTAGTAGATCTAAATGTACCAATTCAAAAGGTCTTGAAGGTGAAGGGACTACTTTTAGTTGTGGTCTTACAGGATTGCGGTCATACTTTGCCTGTCCGCAAATTACGCATTCATTTATAAATTTAGTTATTTGGTCGCGCATTTTTGGCCAAGAGTACCTATGCGATAGAGCAAGATAGCTCTCATTGATGCCCCGATGGTTCGTTTTCCCATCATGATACTTGTTAATGATTTCCTGCTGTTTAAGATATTCCCTGACGTTCTCTAATTCTCTTTTTGTTAAAAATAGGTTCATAGATGAATTCTTAAATGTTCTTTGTATTATTGGTACTATATTATACATTTCTAAATAAGGATTGATTAAAATTCCAGTTTTAATTTTAGGTTGTACATATTCTTTAATAGCGTTAATAAGGTCGTTTTCTAGATTAGATTTAGAAATTTGTATCGATACACGTGTATAGTTATCAAATGGTTTAGTTGTAACTGGTCTACTTTTTATATCACCTACAACATTAAATATAATTTGCTTAGAGAACTTATTTAAGGGTTCATCTGTGATAGGTATTTCTAAAATAGGATTTTCGTTATCAGTGTGTACAGTAGCGGTATTAGAGTTACTACAATTATCCGAGGCGGTTAGGGTTCTTGAACTAGTGTCATCTATAGTAGGAGTCTTATCCGATGCATTAGCAATAACGGATATGAGTTCTTCATTGTGCAACTCAATGCGAGAAAGGGCATCTGCATTTGTGTTAAACTTTCCCTGCTTATATATTACCGTAAAGTCATATTCACTGAGCTTAAGTCGCCATCGCGTGAGCCGGGAATTGGGCTCCTTAAGACTCATGACCCACTGTAGTGGCTTATGGTCGGTCAAAATTTTGAACTTTCTGCCAAAGATGTATGGTCTAAAATACTTGCACGCCCAAACTATAGCAAGAAGCTCTTTCTCGATTGTACTATAGTTAAGTTCACTAGAGTTCAATGTCCGAGATGCATACGCAATGGGCTTGTCAGAACCAATTATACCCTGGGATAGTACTGCACCAATGGCCACGTTGGAGGCATCCGTGGTTAAAATGAACTCTTTACTGAAATCTGGATATTGAAGGATAGGATCGTTAGTAAGGAGGGTTTTGCAATGGTTAAAACAATTGGTATAATTTTGATCTAAGGTTATTTTAGAACCCTTTTTGAGGCACTGTGTAAGTGGTTTGGTAAGATTTGCAAAATTGGGGATAAATTTACGATAGTAGCCTAGAAGACCAAGAAAACGTTTAATTTCAGTGGGAGTTTTGGGTAAGGGGTAGTTTTCTATTGCATTAATTTTATTAGGATTAGGTTTCACACCGTCCCTACAGATAACATGTCCCAAAAATTCGGTTTCTAACTTCAAGAATTCGGATTTATCCATTTGAATCTTGAAATTAGATTCCCGAAGTCTTTTGAAGACTTTTTCAAGATTAAGGATATGTTCCTGCAAGGAAGTACTGAACACTATAATATCGTCTAAATAGACGAGACAGATACTTTGTAGATCTTTAAGAAGGTTATCCATCACCCTCTGGAAGGTAGATGGCGAATTTTTAAGTCCCATGGGCATCCTTAGAAATTCATAATGACCGTTCTCAACATTAAAGGCAGTTTTATGAATATCTGCGCTGTCCATTTCGACTTGATAAAATCCAGATGCCAAATCTAGGGTAGTAAAATATTGGCACCTGCCGAGTTTGTCTAAGACATCTGTAATATTAGGTATAGGGTATTTGTCGTCGATCGTTTTTTCATTAACCTTTCGGAAGTCTACAACGAGACGCCACTTAATTTTCCCTGAAGCATCAGGTTTTTTGGGTACTATCCAAATGGGAGAACTCCATGCAGAGTCGGATGGTCTAACAATGTTCTGTTCAAGCATCTTGTTAATTTGGTCCCTAACTTCCTGACGATGAACGTACGGATATCGGTAGCTTTTGGTATGTACTGGAATTTCATCTGTAGTTCTTATCCTGTGTTTGATCTTGTTGGTGAAAGTAAGTGCTTCTCCATCAAGATAAAACACATCTGCATAATTTTCACAGAGCTGTTCTAAATTAATACGTTCTTCTTCATTTAAATGTTCGGTACGGAGACGCGATAAAACTTCAGCTGTACGATTTGATGAAATTTCAGTACTGTTACTATTAACTTCAAATATTACAGCTTCTACCGGCCTATCCATTGAAAATATGACATCATTAGATGAAGGATTGCTCAATTCAACCCAACCTCTATTGTTCTCTACTTTGGTAAAACAATCAGAAATAAGGCAATTACAGATTATCTGACTTTCAACAAATACCTCACCATCTTTTGCATTAACTGGTACTCTTACTAATTTCTTAGAATTTGCTGGTATAATATCCTCATACAAGTTGACATTACGAGAATCGTACATCTGAATAGGTACTGTACTATTTCGTGTAGTAAGTATTTTATTTTTTAGGTCAATGGTAGAATTCCATTCATCTAGTAAGTCTATTCCTAAAAGGCCATCAAAATAGTCGTGAAATTTATAGATGAAAAGCGTAATATCCTGAGACTCATTAAACTCTGAGAAGCAAGGCAAAGATATAGAGTAATCATTTTTACTAGTTGCATGAACCGTAGTAATTTGAAAAGGTTCATAGTTAAGGGGTAGATGATTGAAGTATTTTTGCACGGCTTCAGGGCTTATGAAAGACTGATTAGCCCCGGTATCAATTAAAAGCTTAAGTGGAGGATCACTTATCTGGATATAGCCTAACTGTCTTTGAATATGAAAATTTAGTTCTATTTTGGCTTGTCGCTTTTCGAAACCTTCTGAAAATTTTCATCATTAGTAGAAGATGGCGTTTGATTAATTTCCTCAATTACAGGTACCTCTGTGCGATGGTCTATTTCATTTTCACAGCTATACTCATTGACATGTTCATAGTCATAGCACTCATAGTCCGGATAGTTAAAATCATAGTCATAGAAATCAAATTCATTAAAATTAGTCTCACGCGATTTGAAGTAATTGTTCGGTGGCGGATTTCCAAATCTCCGCCAATCGTGCCCACTAGGCGATAAAACTTTAGGAACAAAATGGCTTACTCCACTCATTGGACGAGGGGTATTACCGGCACCATGTGGCTGATGAGCTTGTGCTCTATTCGTCAATCTAAAGACATTGCTTTGAGGGTTGTAATTAGGAGGGTATGTGCGCATGACCTGTTGAGTTCGTGTCAGACCCTGAGGGGGTAAAGCTTGCGAAGGAAAGTTAGGTCTCCAGCCTTGAGCAAGCTGTTGAAAGTTGTTAAATCCATATGGCTTTGATGGTCCAGGCATACTAAACGGCATAGGTCTAGGTGCGAAATTATTCAAGGGTAGATGCGTGCCATGTAGAGTAGGACGTAACAAATCTTTCCTATTAGAGCCACCATCAGTACGTTGTTGCATGTAAAGCGTGTTGAGTTCATCCTGAACATACTCGAGAGCTTTCTCAATACTATCAGGACGCATGCAACGGATCCTGGATCCTAGAGGATCCTTAAGTCCACGTAAATAGGCCTGAAGAGTAAGCTTTTTATAAAGAGAGCGCTTTGCCTCTATTGTAGTATCCACAGACTCATGTAAAGACACATAGGTCATAATCGTGCTGAATAAGTTTTGACATCGCTCATAGAATTCTTGCGGCGTGCTAGAGCCTTGTGACTGCAATGATAAATCACTATATAACGCGGTCTCGTCACGATGGTCTGCGAAGTTGTTGATTAGCGCACTTCTAATTCCTTGCCAATTTTCCGGTATCCCATTAGAATTAATAAGCCTAGCTGCAGATCCAGAAATTTTATTTAAAATGCCATTAATTAGGGCTAGGTTAGTTAATTCGTGCCCAGGCTCAGTTCTAAAATGCGTAAGTACCAATTGATCGCATAAATTTATGAAACGGGTTAATATATGAGGATTTCCTTCAAAATCTGGAACAAGTCTAAGTGACTTATAGATTAAATCTACTGGATTACTATCATTATTTGCCATATTTTCTTCCAAATTCCCGTCTAATTCACTATCCTCTAAAATATTTCCTAGATCCCTGCGTTGATCTATCGATCTATCTCTATTCCTATTCCTATCACTAGTTAACCTACTATTCCGTAATTCTCCCGGATGGAAAATCTTGACGGCTATACGTTAAACTAACACCAAAAAAAAAATCACTCGCGAATTATTAAAACGCACACTTAAAATAGATATATAATATACTAGGAAGGACTAATGTAGGAAAGCAAGGACTAAGAAAGATTCAAAGTACTTACTGCATAATGCTCCAGTATCTTTCTCCTGCACAATCAATGTTCAGATCACTCACTGCAGAAATCAATGTAGGTTCGGTAACTTGTCTATGATGTTCTAGTTTTTACAAGTATCCTGTCGGCTGCGCCATTTACGATTTCTACAGGCGAGTCGCAAAAAAAAGATAGTTTTGGAGACGTAGATTTAATTAGACAAACTTTACATGAATATTAAAAATTAAAATTAAATTATACAAGTGGTCATGATCGAAGTTTGATTCATAATGGGAATCACACAGGTGTTCCTAAATTCGGAGAGGCGACCGTGAGAAGATGTCGCCGTGAAGAGCTGACGTTGCGTTGCCGGGTGGTCCGTATGCATAGCCGCGCTGGGTACAGTGCAAGCGATGCGATGCGATAGTTAGCTTAGCGTAACAAATGCCTATATTTGAATCGCAACATATTCGCCAAAAATGTAAACAAATATGAGTTTATGGAAAAGTAACTTTAATTACTAGACTAAGTTCAGTTTACACTACAACTTCAAACATTTTTATAACTTTTCCAAGTTGCTAGTCACTCTGAAATCAACTTAATTACCATTGAAATAAAATTGATATTTGTTTAACTTGAAATGACGTCAATTTGAAACAATAATAAAATATGAATACCTTAGTATTATAATTCTTCTGTACGTGTGATTGTCACCTAACTCCTCCTAAACGGCTGGACCGATTAGGATGAAATTTTGTGTGTTTATTTCAATGGATACCTGGATGGTTCGAAAACACAATTGGACCCGGTAGCTGGCGCTGCTTTTCCGGGCAGGACGACGTCTGCCGGGTCTGCTAGTAGTATATAATATAATTATACACACCAGCGAGTAATGGGTCGTCGCCGTCGCGTACCCGCTGCTTGTTATTCGTCAACTCGTTTTTAAAAACAGAGGGGTGTTATAACTTTAACGTGTGAATCTGTATATCTGTGTCTGTTTGCGCCATCGTAGCTCCCAAGCGGCTGTACCGATTTTGATTTTTTTGTTTGTAACGTGACTTTTAGTTAGCTCTACTCGCTTCTTGTTAATCGCTGGCGGTGAGACAGGTGCCGAACTCTAGTGGTTGCAAGCGCTACCGCTGAGCATGAGGTCCTGGGTTCGATTCCTAGGTTGGGCAAAGTGATATTGGGTTTTTCTATTAGTACATTCTAATATTTGCAATAGGCTCGCTCCCTATTATATGGAACTTAAATATAGCTGGTGGAATGTGGGTGTACTGTAGGTACACCTCTACGTAACCTTTCGGGTTAGCGGGCGTGATGTCACGTTATGTCATTCTACGTAATAACTTGAGAAATCGAAGTTATTTCCAAGATTAGCTTTCCTGTTTGAAATTTTTTTTTGGCCTACCTACCTTGGTGAAGCGACAATATAATATAAGTAATATATTAATCGTTATTAATTTGTTCGTCAACAAAGCTATTTAATGTATTATGTAGGTACCTATGTTTTGTTTTATGATATTAGGCGCCGTACCTACCAAACGTTATTAGAATAAACGATATTAAATTTGTATAAAAAAATATTATATTTTGGGCTTGTTTTTACAGTCTCGACCGCGGCCATGTCGAATATATATTAAATCACTCGAAATATTGATGATATTTTAATAATCTCACATTATTAATAAGGTAACCATAAATTATTGTAATACCAAAAATAACTTGTATCCTATTGTAACTATGTACTTAAACAATTTTGTATTAGATCGTCTTACCGGCCTTTACATTAGGCTAAATGAAGTGCTTTAATTTAGAGTAGTGAAAGAGGTATTTATTCAAATTTGTTTCTGTCTAAAAATCAGCGATTACTACTCGCCCAGGGCGAGTCGGACTCGTACACGAAGGGGCAAAAAGCGTCGAAAAATCACGTTTCTTGTATGGGGACCCCCTTTAATTTTTAACTTTATTTTATTTTTATTATTTGTTGTTATAGCGGAAATAGTACACACTGAAATTTTCAACTGTCTGCCTATTTCGGTTCATGAGTTACAGCCCGCTGATAGACAGACGGATGGACGGACAGCGAAGACTTAGTAATAGACACCCTTTGGGTATGGAACCCTAAAAATGTTGGAACTAATCACGGGTTTGTGTTGTTCCAAATGAAGGAATCTCCTATCTTTTGAGGGTGTAAAGTTGACAGTCAAATATTGCCATAGTAAAATAAATCTTTCTTGCTTGCTTAGTAGCTTGTTTTGTTCAATTCGAAACACCGCACCGGTTGCGTGGAATCATCACGATTTTGTAGCACGGTACAGTCGCCAGCACATTAAGCTACCCGAAACTGTCTAATTTTTCCAATCAACTTTGAAAGCATTAGGGCTTTAGCGATATAGTTGAAAATCTATTAAATAAATTTGACAGATGGTCGTAGCTTGATATGCTAGCGTCTGTACATGCAAATCAGAACCCGGTTCAGTTGGCGCCAGTTAAACATTGATTTGATTTTTGTCTACAGATTATGACAAATGTACGACTTGACTGCATGAAGATGTGTTAACATGATCACTGTTTTAAGTTCATTCAGCAATGAAAGTAAATACACCGTGTTTCAAAAGCGTGGAGAGTTCACGCAACTGGTGTCCCGAATTGAACACGGAAATTTAAATACGCTGCTTAGTATGGTGCTACCTTTAAAATATTCATAGTTCTCATACGGTTCTGGTACGCAACTAGCGTACCAACTGTAGTTTCGGCCTACGCCAATTGGAAAAAGGCGCGAATATGTAAATATGTGTGTGTTTTCTTTACCCCAAAGTAGAGCCTACTATACAGGTTGGCAGGGATACGCGCAAACTGTAATCATGAATTCAGCACATGATTCTAGACAACCTAGTGTAGAAATTTTTCGTCGGTTATAAATAAAAAAAACAATTGTTTCATAGAAAAGTGCAATACCTACGCAGTCAAAATGTATGGAACAGCTACTTTTTGGTCGCTGCCACCCTGTATACTACTACTACTACTGTATACATTTAGCTAAATGTAAAGTCCTTTAAATGACGAACCTTTATGTGAAAACAATGATATGCTGTACATAATTATAAATAATATTTTTGTATATGCGAGGAAGTGTATCCATATCATGTAATAATTATTTTATTCTGATACTCGATGTATTTTGAAATCTATGAATGTATGAACAATAATGTAACTATATTCTTAATAAAATTACTTATTCGGTCAAATTAATTGTTTTACTATATTTAAGGTTGATTTTTCCAACGCCAGATAATTTTATCCGAGGAATAATTTTTGATAGTTTTTCCATACAAAATCTGTCAGACTTCAATTTTATTTCACGAATAAAAATTATATGTCGATTGAGAAATCAGCCCATAAATGAACTCGATTAGACGATATGTACAGCCAAGGAATTAAAATTATTAGCAATTTCTAGTTTACAATCCTTTCACAGTTATTTTACCTCTGACAGCGACAACCCAATAGCAACCTTATTGTAACGATAATGAAGATCACTGATTTTAACACACTTGTCAACGGCAGCAACTCAACAGCAACCTTATTGAGACGAATATAAAGATCATTGTGCTTTTGACTGTGATGCAAAATCAGAGGTAAAATCACTGTGAATATTTATTCTTAGACTGTAATTATTAATTTTCCGATTACGTATTGTTAACTTTTTGAACGAAATGACAGTTCAAAAAGGTGACATGTGACATGTGTGTGGTGTGCCTAATGTTACTTATCTGAATACTCTCAAGCGCTCTCAAACTTTTTGCAGTTAGAAATTATCTTCTTCCAAAAGACTTTATAATCCTGCAAATAGGGTGTAGAAAATAAAACAAACCAATATTTTTTATCATTTATTTTTTAATATACTTTTGGGTTTTGGCACAATTTTAAACAATGTGTCCTGGTTTACACTAGGTAATAAAACCTAAACTTTATCTACTTACACATTTGAAACATTTTCGAATGCTAAGTAAAGCGGCATGCTAAAATGGAAATCTCAACAAATAATTGTGAAAATAGTTCAAAAAAACTATTAAAAATAACAACGGTTGTTTTTAAGTACGTAAAATATCAGTTGTGATGTTTAGAATTAAAGTAGGTAGGTACTCTTTATGGCAAGACGCGTGGATACTACCAAACAAATTGTTTTGTTACATTTGTTTTCTGTTTCAATAAATAAAACTCGTCCGAGATCCTAACTCATACAATGGAGACAAATTAAGTATCGTTCATTAAATAACCACAATTACTAACGTTTACATCAAAATATACGCGTATTTACATGAGTTCAACATAAAAAATAAATAATTTAACGGCACTGTTCTAAACCCTTACACATTTACTATGAATACACACTACTTATAAACATTAAGTTTCACATACACAGTAAGTTTTATTTACTCATACTAACGCTACGTCACGTCAATTACTGGCATACAGCTTTTATTAAAGAAAAAAGAGGGGAAAAACAAAAACAAGTTTTATATAATTAGAAAAATAAATAACAAAATTCAAAAATGGCAATTAACGTCATTGAACAATTTTTTTTTAAGTTTTTCTCGAAATAGGTATCTATACAAGTTTGTTTACTAAGAGCTATATAAAAATGTAGATAATATTATGCGTTACTACAGCTTAGTCACTATTATCTACTTATATAAATTGCACGATTCGATAAAGCGAATATTTGTTTATATTAATAATAGTTTAAGGGCGTTACATCACTTGATTTGAGAAAGTACTTATTAACATTTAAGATTTGACTAATAAAATGTCCCATAAGTTCTATTCAAAAAGTAATGTCCAAGAAGGGTGTACAGTGATGATTTCCATAGGTGTACCCTCAATGTTAAAAAAATAAATTAAATTTTTAGCCAAGGAAAAGTCATAAAGCTGCAGATACATTGCAATACCTAATCATGTCCATACATTTAATATTATATTAATTCATATTCAATTAAGTACTTGAAATATTAGTTTAGTAGGTGATGTAAGCCCTAAATTATCCCACTTTATGTCGGTGGGGTTCAACAAATCAATAAAAAGGAAATGTCTTTATTCATTAACAAATTGACAATTTCACAATTGACCAATTATATTTTTACTAAAAAATACTGTCAGGAACAAAAGATTTGATCTGTATCGGCACCAAAATTTTGACAGTATATTATAAAAACAATATTCCTTTGACTACATTTTACAAACTGGTTTATAATTTTCCTTAGTTTCGTGTATATGAATACAATTTATATGTCATTGGCTATGTTGATTATTCCTTTAACATTAGGTATGTTCGTGTTAAAACTGCTTATTATAAAGGGTCTATTACCAATCTCAACTAGTTACGTCTATGAGTATTTAATCATAACCATTATGCATATAGATCTCACTGAATTTAAATAAAAACAGTTCCCGTGTTCAAAACACTTAAATTTTCAAGCAATCCGCTTCAAATTTTTGGTTTGATACATTTAAATTGCTTAATTGTCTAAAGCAGCTACAATACAAATAGAACTTCGCACTAAGTTTATACATGGCCACGCGATAGTCAAGATCCAAGTACTCATTACAACTAATACTAAGATCTAATCTCTGAATCTTACACTAAAACCTTTAGCCGAACATTCGAATAAAACTTAATGTAATCTATCTACAAAGGGAATTTTACTTACTTATTTACAAAGAATTCACTTGAACCCGGTTATATCAGGCTACAATCTACATTATTATATTGATTCAAAATGATTTACTTATATGTACGTAGATGCGTAGATATTTACATTTTCTTTCTCTAATTATCTATGTGTTGGTTTAATACAACATTTGGCACAATTTCTTTTATAAAAGGGATTATCTATTTGTGCCAAAAAACTACAATTCTAGTCGAAACATTTTTTGATTATAGGTCGAACCTAAAAAGGGCGCTATTTACATAACAGGAGAACTATACACCCGCATAATACTTATGAATTAAAGAGTAATTTAAGACATTTTTACTAATTATATTTTCCAATTTTTAGTACAGTATACAAAACGTATGGCTCGATAAAAAGTCTTACACATTTGAACCGTTTAGATTAGGTACTGCACTAAGATTTCTTTCATTAGGGTTTTCATTACTTTTATTTAAACAATTTTTTCACTAGGAAAATCACTGCGTAAGCACACATCAAATATACGGGCGAAAGTGTCCAAAGTTAGAAGTTTCTTAATTCACTAATGGAATAATCTCATTATTAATAATCAGTATTTTGTAAACGAGAGATCCAATTTGAGACACTGGCAAAAACTCACGAAATAATATAGCTACCGTCTATACGTGTGCCTCCCTTTGTACAGTCACGGCACGAGGGGGCGGGGTTGAGGGCAACACTAGAGATTCCTTCTCCAAGTCTTTATGAATGTAATCCAGAGTGTTCTAGAGTTCTAGAACTGTCCGCGTTATTACCAGGGGTGGTGAGAGGGGGGCAAGGAGAGGGGCGCGGCGTGCGGGTAGGGCCAGCCGCGCGCCGTACCTCAATCGTCCTCGCGCGGTGACAGCGGCGGGGAGAACCCGGGGTTCATGTAGTTGCCTCCGTTGGGGGGCGGCGAGGAGTTGGAAGGTCCGGGGGAGGCGAGCGCAGGCGGCAGGAAGCCCAACTCGCTTCCGCCGTCGCGACACCACAGCTGCCGCATCTCCTGCCGGCGCGTGCGCATCAGGTTTTTGTACTCGGATATCCGCATCTTCTTGCCGTCGACTATGCATGTCCTTTTTGGTCTTGGTCGGTACCTGGAAGTGAAACGGAAAATATGTAGGTTATATTCTGGAAATAATACAAAATAATAATTTTACAGAAATATAAAAGTATAAACCATGGGAAGTGTTCTTCCACATGTGGTAGAAAAATTGCTGTAATCGATTTCGATTGCAGCTGCAGTCGAGGCAAAGTAGGTACCTCACGATATTAGTAGATAGGTAGGTGCTGTCAGTAGGTGGGACATTATGGGTACAATATAATACAGAAGTAAGTAAGTTTACCTATAATCAGGGTGCTTCTCCATATGCTGTTTGGACAGCCTCGATTGCTCCTCATAGTAGGGTTGCTTCTCAGCATTGGACATCGCCTTCCATCTGGCTCCGAGGATCTTGGATATGTTAGAGTTGTGCATGTCGGGACATGCTTTCAGGATCTTCCTGCGCTCATCCTTGGCCCACACCATGAACGCGTTCATTGGCCGCTTGATGTGCGGTTTACCGGTCTCGTCGCGACGTGGTTGGCGGACCAGCTTCGCTTTCTCTGCATCCTCGGATGGTGATTGGCTCCATGATGATGCTGGAATGTTTAGAATGGTTATTAGTATATGCAGAAGTAAATGTACAAAAAAGATTAGATTCAGCGTTGATACTTTATGGGGGCAGACAAAACAGCTCTGACTGGCTTTTAAAGAATAGTAGATAGGACCTACGGTATAGGTACCCAGCGGATTAAAGATTACAGTAGGTGGTCCGTGGTTCAGAACAGCGAGCAGGACAGAGACGTGGACCATTTTCCTGATATTGGTACAGCCCGATTCGAACTTTATGGCGGCTCAGAACAAGAGACGAGTCGCTGCGCAGTAACAAATTCACGTATCAGCGGGGGTGAGGGGTGAGGTACTGCGCAGCGAATAACGCAGCCCAGAGCCAATATAAAGTTTGAACGGGCTGTACCCAATCTTTACTTGGTAAACTGAAGCGATTGCCTATTCTTTGACAGCTCTAAAAACAACTCAATTTACGACCCACGCGATATCAATGCATTTAATCTGTCCATGAAATATAATCTGCTTGAGTGATACCCCACCCTATATGCTATAAAACAGTGTTAAGAAATTCCGACGCTTTATAAAATTATGGAAATATAACAGAAATATAAATAAGACATGAAAACGGTCTGTCGCACAGTTGCTTGAGAACACAATCGGAAGCCGCGCTTAGCTGAGCTATAAATTATCGCGAACGATGGATGTCGGCCGTAAAACAATCGTTAAACTGGGATTGTGTGACTATTTCAAACGTTTCCATTTATATCGAGCTATTCGGCATTTTAATTTTACATTGGTTATTTTATTATACCTATTTATAGAATACAAAGTTAAGGTACTTTTTTGTCCAGTAGGGGGTGGTGAATGCTTATGCGAATCCCGCACCCCCGGCCATAAGCAGAGGTGGATCACCGCGGTGGTTTTAGCCGGTAAGACTCCGGCATACCCCTCCGTCACCCCCACGAGGGAGGAAGTACATGAAGATTTCCACCGCGAAATAAAAAAAAAAGAAAAAGGGAGGTCCCTACCGCTTGTATTACATATTTTCCTTGTAGGCTAAACCGTAAATATATTGGAGCGGTGTACCTACGGCCGTCTATGTCATGTTCAAAGTGCCTGTAGTCTATGTTAGTAGGTAGCAGACTATTAAGGCTCCCGCAGACAGGCACTAAGTACTCGACAGCGCGACGCGGCTCCAGGAGAACAATTTCTATGAAAACTTCTGGAAACCGGAAATTGTTCTACCAGAATCACGTCGCGCCGTCTGCGTAAGCCTTTATTCTTTAGAGTTTTCTTGCTCTACCTACCTGCTAGCTTTTGTTAAATCGCGGTTGAGCCAAAAAGGTGCTTAAGGGCGAGTTTCACCAATGAAACTGAACGCGATTAGCATATCAAAAACGGCGTTCAAGAGCTGTCAGTGTCATCATTGCTGTGAAATATTGACACTGACAACCCTTCAAATGTCCGCTATTTTTATTTGTTTTTTTCAAATACTTCCGTGAAGTTCCTACCTACATATCTTAATATTAATAGAATCGGACGCCTACAAATCCATTGTAAACTAAACTTGTGAAGAAGCAGTCTTTAAAATGACGTTCGTTGCCATATTTGTCATTAACGAGAGCCGAGGGATTATAATTAATAGGTAGGTAGCCATCTATAGCAGAAACGTGTGTTTGTATTTCTGATGAATTCATTAGAATAGATTATTGAAGAAAAGATACACATAGGCTACGTTAAACCAGTATCAATTTACCCTTAAAGTGACAGCTTTCTAGTTGAATAAATTATGAAATATAGCTATTGATTGGATATTTATGGCGTACCAGTACCAGACTGACCTAATTTCTTGAGTAAATTCTTGCAACTTTCGCGATGATAAGTCGTTGTTGGCTTCATCAATTAGACTCTTAATTGAATTGTCGCTGTTCGTATTGCTATCAGCAATACCTATTTAGCTATCGCAGTTCCCGTGTTTTTTTTTTTTGTTTAAATGTTGCCCCACACTAGGAATTACTCCAGTATCGTGGGTGCGTTTACAAACATTTAAACTCATATACACAAACAACTACCGGAACAACTACCTGTAGGTAATACAAATATTTGTTCCATGCGGGAATCGAATCCGCGACGCGCAGCGCAGCAGTCGATCGCTCCGCCAACCGTGTCGTATTTAATTAGCATATATATTATCAGGAGGCTTTTCAGTGTCAATTCTTTTGGTCGTCTTTCACAACGCTGGATGTCAGCAATGCTTCGAATTATTCAGTGTAAGTTTTTTACACTGTTCAGCATGTAAGTAGGTAGAAGGTATACCTACCCAAATACCTAGTAACTAATGCACAGGCGTCGATTAGAACAGAAACCATCGGGTCACACAGATCTTTTGCAGATGTTTTATACAGATTAGGAGACATTTTCAAATTTTTGAGGGAGGAGGGCTGGTTGGCACTTACGGCTGCCAAGGTCTACGCATAATGGTTCACCTGAAGTTTGTACTATACCGTGACTATTAGGTTAACCGTTTTTTGACTTAGAACGTAGGTAGGTACATATTTAGCTGCATTAGAACGTACATATTCCAGATTACGTAATCGTAAGTTAACTTTAAAATGCGTAATAGAATAAATATATAAACTGCCTTATCTTATTCAATTATCTTATTTATGGCTTCTTACAGACATTATAATACCGTAGGTACGTGCATCAATCAATGTATTGTGTGTTGCTGCAATCACAAGTTCCATCTGTCGAAAAACGGTTTACCTAATGGACAGGGTTTAAGTGCAAAAATCAAACCTTATAGAACCTAATAAAGAGAGGAGTGAATAAGAATGACCAAGCATTGTATTGGAGCGTAAGCTGAATATGTTAGGATTTGTCTTAAGAATTTTAGAATGTAGATTTAAGAAGTCGTATTTCTTATTTTGTCGTTCGAGTTTTCACGGTTCTTGTGTTAAACGATAATTCATTAGTGTTTAATTTTGTTTTTGGGAATGCTATAATTAAAGATAGGCTGGTAGGTATAGACGTTTATGGTGGTTTAGGTGCTCCAAATGTTTGTTAAATGGGTAGGTAGGTATTGCTATCTCGAAAAGGCGAGAAAAATCAATACGTCTATCTAACTGATTGATGGCAAATAAATAAAATTCGAAGATACGGACACACCAACCCGCCATGGCCGGATAATAGCCCACTCCCTCTCACAGAAAGAGGAGGCCTGTGTTCCAGCAGTGGGGACTTTATAGGGTGATTCCAAACCTAATTGATAGAACTACCTACAGTGTTCAACTGTCAATGGTGGTACAGTTACGGACAGTTGTGTTAATGTTAGCAGATAAGTGCACTTTACTACGATTCAGACTTAATCAGACAGCAATATAGAGTGAATTACGTCACGAGTGTCGTGCACATTCAATTTTGCACTAATCAAATTCCTAAACGATTATTGCGACCGCATCCCCCCCACCCCCACACGTCCAGCTATGTGGGTCACAGTGGAAAATGTCCGGCTAACATTTGAGCTGACGGATTCGCTACCAAGTGTCCACTCGATTAATAAGCCACCGCGGAAACATGCCGCACTCAAAGCGCGGGACATTCCTCGAATTAATTTGAAGCGCTGTTAGATAATTTATAACATCCTACCGCGCCTGATACGCCCGCGATACACTTCTAATATGAACGCCGATGAGGACACTCTCGCGCACAAACTCTTTCACCCTTTTTTTTGGTCATCACGATTTTAAATCGCGTGTCGCTCTATGACGTCAATCTCATTTTATTTTAGTCCCCGTAACGCGGCTGTCACGCTAACAACTAGTATTAATGACGTTCGGCTGGAATGACGGCAATAATTAGCCGTTCGTGACAGGTCAAGTACGGCAGTCGGTGATTCAGATACAGTTACAGGCCATTTCGTTTTATAGTGTAAGTCATTATGTGTTTTATCTAGGAATTTGCGTGACGTTATGACGTAAAATATTATGTTACAGCTGTCATATTTATTGTAACATGAAAGTTTTGGAAATTATTTATATGCCTGTAACTATAAATATTAAGAAAAGCCGGAAAATTTTAATCCATCAGCTTAGGTTTTGCATTATAATGAACTAGGCCTTGGAGATCAAAATCTGCAGAGAGCGTGCGTTATAAACTCTTTTATTTTAGCACACTATTAAGATTCCTAGATAATCTCCAGCAGGTTGTTGTTTGAAGTTGAATCGCCAAGCTAACACAATACAAATAAACTGTCGAGTTTATAATATTAATTTGTACAATGACTAGTGTGCGCGAGTGTCCAACGAGGCGGGACGGTGCAGCGAGCGGAAGTTTGCGTCTCCAGCGCCATCTATTTTACGTTTCACGCGATTCTCTTGTTTTAAAGGAAACGAAACGACACTTGCGATTTTGTAACCAATTCGGTTTGGGTTCGCGCCAACTATTTAAAGTAGATATTTGTTTTATTGTACACCATCTTACACAATTATTTATATGTATGGATTATTAAAGTTTATCTAATATTTGTAATTAATGTTCTGCAGTTCCTTGGCTATACCAAAAATAGCGCATAGAATGAATCTGTGGTACTTATGGCAGGCATTCTATTGTTCCTCAGTGAACACCTTGAAAAAAAATTCACTTTTAAAG
This sequence comes from Apamea crenata, assembly GCA_949629185.1. Classification (NCBI taxonomy): domain Eukaryota; kingdom Metazoa; phylum Arthropoda; class Insecta; order Lepidoptera; family Noctuidae; genus Apamea; species Apamea crenata. The sequence continues at coordinate 9,885,452 of OX451362.1, read as the reverse complement.
ATTCTCTTAACTTTTAAAATAATTGGAATGCCTTCGACCATTATCCTCGACGTGGAATGTCATCAAATCGCCGGGACCCCGGGGGACGCAATAAAAACGAAACTTTATAAACTTTGTAACATAAAACTTGGGCCGGTAAGATTTACAGATGCGTTTCAAGATTACCAGCGGTAATTAATATTTCTAAAGTAATTTACGTATCTCTCAATTTTGTCTGACTAGCATCCTACACGAGATGTCTCGGATAGTGTCGGTGACGGACTAGATATTAGTGTACAAGTTAATATCGTGTTATGCAATCCTGTGACTTTCCGGGGTGACACAAGTGTGACTGATACTACGGTCACCTGCCTATCTTTCCGGGTGGTGATAAGAATGATAATTATGATCATGTGTATCTAAGTAGATGGGTACCTACCTATTTACAGCACTTACCTACCGTAACAGTATTTATTATTGATCTATGTAGGTACCTTTAATAGGTGTTATTCAAGGCTAATTGTTTCTTAACATCTCAATAGAACGTAGACTGAGAACAATTAGACAGAACAGAGGGCCTAAAAGCGCCACTTTAAGCAATACCTCTGAAAGTTATTTATTTCCTGAATTCCCAGCAGATCATTAGTAATTCTTCTAATTTTCGTTAAATGGTTACACATAATAGTTTAATCACCTACAATTTATTTCATATCAATCATAATTGGTGTAAACATTGGTGGAACATTTTAAGAATTTCCGTTTCAAAACTGTCAAACAGGTAAATTGCGTGATATGAATTGCACACAGATCATATATTATGAATTGTCAGTTTGAGACCATTTTACGATTTTTAATATGATTCATATTGTTATCCTATTATGATTCTGCCAAAGTGGCCTTTTTAGGCCGCCAGGACAAAACTTTGAAGATCACCTAGGCAACTTCGGCTAACAAACTGTTAAATTATTTGGCGATTTTAGCGGGGTTATTGCGTAACACAATATCAGTAACAATGTCTCTAATTTTGACAGTTCAACAACATTCATTGCGGTATTCACGTTGTTGAGCAGACAAATTTTTCGAACATAAATAAAGCTTGTGATTTATAGTGGGTTACGCCAATAGGGTTGTAGATGTTGATCCTAAGAGCTATTGTCAAAATATGGAAACTAAATGTTGTCATATCAGGCAAGCAATAAAATAGGTTGGTATAAAAGACATAAAGACCAAAGGCTTCGATAATCACCTGGGCAGGTACAAACACACTTACAATATATTCGAGTAGGGAAACGCGATGAATCGCATGGCCTACATTTCAGTCGATATTCACCGGAGTATAACTGTTTTACAGTGTAAGATGTATTAATTATATTTAGCAATTAAATGCGAAACATCAAAATGTTTGGCGGCGACACGGGACATTTCTTCATTTTAACATTTGCCGACTATTTATCTAAAACTATTCCTTGTTTATTTTGGTTCCTAACATTTCGTAAGTACGCGCAATTTTGATATTAAAATTGATTCGAATTTACATAATATCTAGTGTTTGATTTGTGTTTGAATTATTATCTAGATGTGATTATAAAAGGAGGGGCTTGTGATCGATCGATCGAAGGTTAAGCTGCGTTTGCCGCGGTTGGTTCATTGATGGGTGACCATTGAGATAGGTATGTCGAGACGCCTCAGTGACTCGGGAAGCACTTTAAGCCGTTGGTCTCGGCTGTCATTGGTAGATTGATTGTGATTATAAAAGGATACTATTCTTGTATAGGGTTTATATCCAAAAATATGCACATGAAATCGAGATAGAGAGTTTTAAAGAATTGTTCTTCTTCGTGTCGCACAACAGTTATTTAATTTTGTTGGCCTAATACTTCGCCACTTCCACAGCGTTATCGGTGGCAGCGCAGAGGTCACTGTGGCTGCATGTTTTGGAGCACAAAGGGCAGGATGGGAGGTGGAGCATAGTTTGTGACATCACTTCATATCCACACCCTGCTGACGTCCCGTCGATGTAACCTCACTTTACGAGGTTAGACTTACATGTACCCACTTGGGTTCGGAGACATTTTAGAGACTTCTAATTGGATTTTTTTCTATCATACAAAAAATATTAATTTTTTTGTCAAAAAATCGGTTCGGTCCGGAAATATAATAGTTACTTAATCGATCAGAAAATAACATTTAAAAGCACCTTTGATTAAATATTATTAATAAAAAATCAGAACATAAGATTTATTGTTATCATAAATTGTAACGGCCCGGGAGCTATAATAATATATTAATTAATTCATTGTTAATAGATGCAGTATTTTAGGTGCTCACTAACAATAAAGCTGAAGAGTTTGTTTTTGTTTGAATGCCCGAATCTCTGGAACTATCAGTTGGATTTGAAAACTTCATTTTTTATTTGATAGCCCTATTTTTGAGGAAGGTTACCTTTATGCTGTTTAACATCACGCTACGATCCTTAGGAACCGAGCAAAAAGTCAAAAATAACACTAAGCAAAAACTAATAGCGCGACGCGGTATATATACCTACTCGGCTAATAGTTCACACGAACGAAGTCGCGGGCATAAACTAGTCATCTATAAAATTATGTCTTTCCTAATGCCTGGGTCTTTAAGAACTTGTTATGTAAATGAAAAGCCTATTATCATTTCGCTCTTGATGTTTAAGATATTCGAGCAGTTTTATTGAATGAATTATGGGATCAGAGGTACAGTATTTGCGGAATTTATTTCAACGTGCTTCCAGCTGTGTTTTTTTAATGCACAGCTGGTTTTGTTCAAGAAGCTGTCATTATGACCGCGATCTAGGTGTTCAACGGGCGAGTTACGCATTTATATGTTACAGATTTTTTTTTGCCAATTTCATAACTGGAAGATGAAAATTTAAACATAAGTAATAGAGGTATAGTTGACCTGGTAAGCAATTTTTTTGTCACCCTATGGTGGAATGTCGCTTGTAAGTTGTGCGTCACTAAACGAGAAGCTCTATACATATGTCTGTTGTAGTTAGATATTTTTAAGCTTAGTGAAATTTCTATTTACTGGGAATTGTTCTCAAAAGTGACAAAGCAATTAAGTATGTGGTCGACTATACTGACTGACTGACTGACTTAATTTTGAGTAGTTATTGTCCCGCTAGTCATGGTTGAGACTGATATACGGAAAACATCTTTTGTGACGGTCTTTCTTCTCTCTGAGTCGAAAGTCGTAACATTTTTACACGTATCATCTACGCACGAAAGCTATTAGTACTCCAGTGACATAGTTCCACAGTTCACCCAGAATCCGCGTTTAGGTAACAAGTGAATCAGATAATAATGATGACGTCATCAGCACGTCATCACCGCGTCAATGCGCTAAAAATATTAGTACGGCTGTCTAATCAAATCATTTATTAGCCACAGAATACATTGAGCTAGTTTTAATGGGATCTAAGGCTAATGAACAACCGCTTTCTGACAGAATTAGAATAAGTACTTAGGAAGTTGTTGGATGGCTGGTTGTAGCAATGATTTTCTACAAAGATCTCTGTTAAAAATGGACGTGAGCCACCATTAAGGCTGACTTCCCTTTGGCGTCACAGGTGTGCGATAAAGCGGAGGTCTGACCTAAGAACAAGCCTACCAATAAAATTGCTTCATATCCAAAATTGAGCAACACTATTGGTAAATATTCTCCTCAGTCACTGCTCCGTTTCTTCGGACATCTCTGGAAAGCTCACCTAAATTGCCCATCTCGGGTACAAATAAACCACAAATATAAAGCAAAAAAAAGCCATGATACTCACTGTTGCACGGAGCATTATATTCTTCCTCTTTCGGCATATTATACTGGCTCTCTTCCATAGGAGGGTAGGGCACGAACCGCTGCATCATCATCTGCGGCGCGGGCGACGACGAGCGCTGCTTGCTCAGGTTGAGCGGAGTGTCGGGGTCCTGGGGGGGTGGCGAGCGAGCGCTCGCAGTGAGCTGAGCGAGCTGAGCCGTCGCTGACCATTGGTTTGTTTGCATAGCCTAGAAATTTAAAATGAAAATGAAAACATGTGATAAGTTTTAGTTGGCATAGATAGAGTAAGAACATCTGGGTAAGATAATGTAACTGTTCTATAAGATAGCTGCCTGCTATGCCTTTCGCACTTTTCAGATTTTAGATCAAAAATAATAATATGGATGGAAATGTGTATATGTGTCTGCAATATAGAAAATTATTGTTTGCCTGATTTTACCGAAATTCTAATTTTTCTGAGGGATAAATAATATTCACGGGTAGCAAGTAACGGTGTATTCAAGACTGAACAATAAAAAAATGTAGGTCCACTAATAAAAAATCTCTCACTCGCAATGATGATTAGTGTTACGAATGAGACTAGCAACGCCATCTAGTAGTGAGGCGCGTAAACATTCCGCCCACCAAGAACCTTTTGTTCTTCTTTACACCGCCCACCTGCCAGAATCGTCTTCCTTTAAGCAGCGTAAAATAAAATCATCTTTGAAAAAGGTCTTTTGAATGTTGATCCTTTACCCTTTAGCTCAGCTACTCTAGTTTCTCCGTCTGGCCCTAGATGTATCTGTGTTATACGAGCTAGTAACCAATTAGCTGGTGGTAAATTGTCATCCTTTACCACTACCACATCACCAATCTGAGGAGGTGTTGTTTTGGTTTGCCATTTGCGACGTAGTTGCATGGTATGTAAAAATTCTTTAGATCAACGGTTCCAAAAATTTGACATCATTCTTTGTATCAATTTCCATCGATTCAGCGGGTTTATCCATTCGTTTTCATCACGTGTATCCGGAATCGTTATCAATGATTCTCCAATCAAAAAGTGTGCTGGTGTGAGTGGAGCCAAATCGTCGGGATGGACATTCAACTGTCCTATGGGTCTTGAGTTGAGACAAGCTTCGATTTGACTCAGTAAAGTTGACTTTTCTTCAAATGTTAAGGTTGAAGTACCAATTGTCTTTGTTAAGTGCGTTTTTACTGATTTAATACTGGCTTCCCATAGACCATCAAAGTTGGGAGCTCTTGGAGGTATAAAGTGCCATGTATTTCCGTCGTTAGACAGGAGCTCAGCCACTTCCATAAGCCATTCATACCCTCATTTAAAATGAGGGTTCATTCCTTTGCTGCTCCTACAAAATTGATTATCGCTCCATAAATCTGAGCAGTGTCCACGGCGTGATACAAATCTGTGAAATGCTGATGGATCCTGGTGTTGTCAAATCACCTACCACTTCTAGGTGTATTGCACGAGTCACCATAAATACAAAGAGGGAACCCTTGAAAGATTTCTGCCTCAGCCTTTACTGGTGCGCATTTGTATCGGTCCGGCAAAATCGACGCCAGTGACCTTGAAGGGTCTCCCGGGATTTACCCGTTCCTTGGGGAGTTCTCCCATTTGTAGTTGGATCGTAAGGGCTCTGTGCTTGGTGCAAACGACACATTCGCGAAAGCACCTTTTCACTAAGGGCTTCAAGCCAATTATCCAGTACCGGGAACGAAGAAAATTCATCGTAAGTGCTATGCCGCCGTGCAGTATCTTCAAGTGAGCATCTTTACCTAGAAGAATAGAAAGGGGCTGATGGGCCGGTCGGGATGATGACCAGATGCATGTACTCATGTGGTAATGTTGGTTTACTATATATAGTAATCGATTAAATAGACCTATAGGTCTATTATTTTATTAGCAATGTGTCGCACTGTGTTCCTGTGTCACTTGAGTTTTACACTGTTCAATTTTTTATACTACACATCATTTTTTTTTCATTTTCTTGCCCTTATCCCATGCTACTTGGGGTCGGCGCAACACGTTTTCTGCTTTCGTCCCTTCTCATCACATGCCCATACCAAGCTAAACGATTTCCTTTCAACTTTTCTGTCACTGGCGCCACTTTCAAACTTCCTCTTATATACTCATTTCTTACTTTATCCATTCTCGTCACTCCACACATCCATCTCAACATTCTCATCTCCGTTGCATGCAATCTTCTTTCATCCGTCTTCTTCACAGCCCATAAAGTACTACAGGTCTTATCACAGACTTATAAATTTTCCCCTTTAACTTGAGGGGCATCCGTGGGTCACAAGTGGTTCCTGTGACCAGTCGCCATTTCATCCATCTTTACGAACTACATACCACGCGTCACGGTTCTATTATCCGGCATCGAAGGACCAAATGTTTGCCTGATTTTACCGAAATTCAAAATTTTCTGAGGATGGATTAATCAAATTCACGGATAGCAAGTAACGGTGTATTCAAGACTGAAAAATAAAAAAATGTAGGTATACTAATAAAAAATGTCTCATTGCGAATGATGATTAGTGTTATGAATGAGACTAGCAGCGCCATCAGCAGTGAGGCGCGTAAACAATTATTTAAGAAAGTTTATTTCAAGAACAAATTATTATATTATTGTTTTATTATTATATGTACTCCTTGCGCTTTATTATTATATGTACTCCTTGCGCACGAATACTTAAAAAAACACGTATATAAATACTTATTTCAATACTTATTTAAATCAATATATGTAGAATTATGTAAGTATAGCTTATGATCTAAAAATTCACGCATAAAATTTTACTGAAGAAACAATCACTAACATCAATGATATAACAGTAAAAGCAACGTGCGTCAAACAAGTCGTCGATGACGTTTATAGTCAAAAACTGGATGCTCTCAGCAACACAGGATTTGACGCATCTAATTATAATTTTACATAACAAACACCGGTTGTTGTAGGTAATTAGTTCGAGAACAACTTTCGATTTAATATCACGTCTTCTGATAATATTATATATAGTGGTAATATCGATTGCACCATTGAAGGTGTTGTTTGGTTGAGGTATCGAAATAAAATCGTTTGGCAAATAATATATAAACTGTTCAGTAATATTGTGATGGCATTGGCATGTTAGGATAATGATAGACTTCAAAGGGGTGAAGCGGGAGGGGCGTTGAAATATTGGCTTATGAATCTATACGTATCAAATTGTTTAAAGCTGGATTCATCAGGCTCATGCCCGATTTTTTATTTCTAACTATTGAAACACTTTGTAGCGAAACAGAACATCTACAGTTTCGAGAGAGTAGCTGTGAGAAATAAGACCAAAGAAACGATGGATGGATTGTGTGAATGATGATATGGTTAGAAAGAGGGTGACTACCGATATGACGACTAATAGAGAAGTGTGGAAGAAAAAGACATGTTGCGCTGACCCCAAATAAAAAATGGGATGAGGGCAGGAGAATAATGATGATGAGTTATCTATAAGATAACATTAACAGGCTAGGCAAGGTAGCAAAAGCCTAGTGGCCTAGTGAAGATGATACTAATAATTGGTAACACTTAATTTTGTCCGCAGTTACATTTAGGTACCACATATTCACTAACTTGTCAAGAAATTGGTATGCAAACAGCAATGAATCGAACAGCAGTCGAAGAATTTTCATTAGACACGCCTAGCCAAAAGGTAAACACAATGTCAATTATTGCTGTTATGGAACACAGGAAATTAGCCAATATAGATCTATATACCGCGATGGTCGCTTGCCAAATCAATTTGTTCCATACATTTTCATCCTCGTAGTGACTATGTATTACATTTATAATTTGGTCGCGTTTTAAAGTTGATGAGTCAGATATTATGGCGACTATGCATACAGTTCGTTGGTAGTCTTGTGGCTGAATTGGTCATCTCCTCTGTATCAAATCTTCGTTTATCTTCTTGAATTTTAAGATCTAGGATTGTAGTATCCTGACATTACACTGTACGTACCAAATTCATCTCAGGTGTTTTAAGTAAAACTTTTAGCATCCAGAGTCTGACATTGTCATTATTTATTTAAAACTTTCCTTTTAAATGTACGTTCACCGTCATAATTATCATCTTTCGGCCAAAAGGCGTCCACTGCAGGGCATTCCTATAAACATGGCCACAATAACTGGTCTGGTCTGTCGGCATCCAACGGAGTCTCATCAGGCCGTCGTCTGTGTATCTACACTCATTCACTAGGCAATCCTATAATATACTATAGCTACTCACGTTTTGTTGCTGCTGCGGGGGCCGCATCTGCTCCAGCAAGGGCAGTAGTCCCAGTGGAGGGCCAGGGTACATGCCGTGCCCACGCCGTACCATTTCCTGGCGACGCAGCTGCTCCTGTTGTAACCGCTGCAGTTCCAGTTCAGCGGTCACGTTGCCGATGTTCTGTAACAAGAAGATGAGATACATTTAGTTATGAATTCTTTTTCAACGCGAGAGTTTGTGTTTCGAAATTGTAGTTCGTGGATTCTGAAAATGGATTTTATTTTGGGTACATGTAAAATTTTTCGCATGTCAGCTTATGGTCGTGAACAGCGAATTGTATGTAATAGCTGTTATTGAAATGAGAATAAAAGAACCGCAATTTCATTTGCGTCATGTAAAATTTTGACTGTCGTGTCATTAATAAAATAACTTTATATGCACTAACAAAAGGCACCGCGCGGCGGCGACTCCATACGCGCCACGTTTTAAGCTTCGCAACTTTCTGCTATCAGTCTTAACGAGTCTCTCGACGCGATATTTGTTCCACACAATATATTGCACACTTAAGCACTTCCCAACACAAAGAATAAGCTAAAATGTGTGCACAAATCAACCGGCGGGACGGTCACTAAATCACGGCGACCATAAAGCGAATTCCCAAAAAAAAAGTACACCAATTAATTGCCTGGGAGTCGTGACGAATAACACAATATACATTTTATCGGCTCTTCATTAAGACAGTATTGAACTGTTAATGGTTGTACAGAGTAAGACGTTATAAGGTGATGAAATCAAAACAACTCGACGATGTAAGTTTCCGGATGAACGATGGCGCGAAATATGAAAAGGATTTGCAATTTTAAAAGTTTCCTGCAAACGTATAAATGCGCTCCTGACAGTGGGAATACATTTAAGTGAATCACTGTCGGCGGAGATAAAAAAGAAAAAGCGCTAATGGAAGACAAAAGCGAATGCATAAATAAACGTGACATAATCGTGCGAATAAAAAGAGCGGCAGAGTGTAATAGGCGTCCCTTCGGCGATACCGCGATACATCGAGCGCCACCGGTAATCGAGCAAGTTTTTCCATCGGCCTGACAAATTGCCGTCATAACCGAACGGATTAAACTTTTTATTAAAAACAACAAACTGAGCATAATGTATGGGCGTAATCGGCAAGGGACAGATGTTCCCGAATAACGTACGCGATTTATCTAATGTAAAAAGACTTTTATTTAATAGCTCTGCCGAGATGTCCTAGCAATTGGCGCTTATATTTTACAGCGAACCGTCGTTTTGGCATTTCGACCGTACTTTGATAGCATTATTAATGTTAGAGATGACATAAAAATGCGATTTTTGATAGAGGTGACCAGCTGTGGCGTCACAAATTATTGTTGCACGACACAGGTGGGTCGCCTCGTCATAAATATGATATGGAAGCGAAACAGCCAAGATGGAGTGGCGTCGTTATACTGATTGAAACAATGGAACCGGTGCCAATGGAAATAGGTGGGTGTGATTTGGCGAGGAGCACCGCCCGATGTTCTGTCAATACTGATGATGATGGATATAAATGGAAGCGAAAACATAATTCTGTTATTGTGCCCTTGTCGCTTATATGTTAATAACGATTTCCTTTTCCTATATTTCTTCGCTAAATGAAATGTAGACAGTTAATCATATAAATATTATTAATGATATCTCGTTAGTCGTCCTTCTACCAAAGTATACAAGAGACCTTGACATAAAACCAGAGAAGATCTAAGGAATAGTATCACTGTTAGATGTTCACATGATGCGTGTTTAATATGATACCAACATATTTGAAAATTCATCAAAAACATAAAGTTCTATCGGATGTCAACACATTTAATAATACATAACCTGCAAGATTTATTGAATACGCGGTTAAAGCTACAAATCCTCATAAAGCTATTGTCAATGAAACAGACGCACAAACCCCTAATGATTTATACGAAGCCGCGGATTAGTTTGAAAGCGTACATCAAAAACAATATAATTGAAGAATATATAGTGGACAAAGAGATCACAGATGAACACCGGACATACCATGACATAATTTATAATGTGGGCGCCGATATCAAAATAGTAATCTCACTTTTTAAATACGCGACTAACGATATTGACCCTTAGGTGGTTGGATTAAGAGTTGATGATGCTATATGAAAAGATTAGGTGAGAATACACGGAAAGCTGTATAATGAAACAGACGTCACATTGACGTAAGAGATGCAGATCTTTGGGTGAAATCATAATATTTACTGTCACAGGCCGACGTGCTCTCATTTCTAGATAGATTATTCGAGTAATAGATTTAGGTTTTCGGTAGTTTTCCTGGCGACTGAGATTTATCTATTAAAGCTGTTAAAGTAAGAGACTATTTTTGTGTAAGCCTTATCAAGGAGGTCGAATCTCATGATTTATGGATGCGTGGCTGTCGACATAGGTATAGGTAAACATAATATTATAGTGATGTTCAACATTTTATTAGCTTCCAGTAGTTTCAAGTAGGTGGTAGCTTTTCTTAATTTGGGATGATCGATCACCGTATGACTTTAATCGTAAGCTTTATGTTAATATTTGATGACCTTTTATGGAAACGAGACAAAAATTAATTATTATTTCGGTAATTTTTAAAAACCCACCAATAGTCTGTATGGTGACCCATCTTATTAGCAGCCTGTCTATCCACTTACCGAACCACATCGAACTAATAATTTATTTATGCCGTGACCCTAAAGTGTTGATAATTTGAATAATGCAATATGAAAAGGGCTTGACATGATTTGAAGGGTGCGCGGCATAAGGGCGTTACAGACAGTGCAATGCGATGACATATCAAAATGAATCGCTAATGCATGTCTAAGTACAACAAATGCGTAGAGTTGTATCTAACATATGTTTTTTGTATGCATTGTCGATGGTAAAAAAATGGGAGAAAGTAATTTTGACGCGTAATTCGTGAATGGCTTTTTTAACTGTAAAAAAAGGAAACTAAAAGCGTATCTATTAAATTGTGCAATTAGTGCTTTCACTTGTAAAACTTTTTGCTAAACATGACGTTAACTGACGACTGCAAAAAATATCTCATAAAAAATATGAAACTCCACCCTTTTCCTGTGTTCTTGTTTAAATCTGTTTTAATATCGTTACTAGTTTGCATAATTTATCACAGTAACAAATTCACTTTCAACATAAAATGAATATTCGAGCTACTGTTTGATATGGACATAAAATAATTTTACTCACTTGTTGCAGCCATTTGCACATTTCCTACACCGTTGTGATAATTGTGAACCGACGCGGACGATTTAGTTGCAGACGATGTCAATTCAACATTTGATGCGAGAACTGTTTTACCACCTTCAATACAAAAGATAAATCTCGCAAGAAAACAGGCGTGCCCACACATACTAATTAGCTCAGAGCTAAAACAGGCGCCACTAATTTTATAGTAACCATAACTTGGAAAGCGCAGGTATCCAACAAAGAGACGGGCTTAAAATATGACATTAACGAAACACAAATAAGTAAAACATTATGACGTCCCCCAATTAAACTGCCAGGGGGCATACAGGCTGTACACCCGGCGTTCCCCGCAGGAGTTCGCTTATCGCATGTTTTATCCCCGATGCGCATGAGTCGCAGTTTCGCGAATGCACTGATCTTATCTAATGTCCGCGGTGATTATGCATTTTGCATAATGGAATCGATGCGTGCTTTGTCTTGTTCAGACCCTGTTTTATATTTATAGCGTTAATATTTTATTATGTTTATTGTGGTTAGTTTGCAGAATATCGTTAACGAGAGGTTGTTGCCACTGCGAAAAGGTTTTACGATAATGACAGCTTATCATTTTGACATTAAATTAATTTCGTTCCCGATTTTTTTACTCTCTCGGCATCTCGAGGAATAAAAACAAAACTACTTATGAAGGAAGTCAAAATCTCCCTAGCTTTGATTGCAAAAATCAGAATGACCCTCTACAATAGGTACTCATTCTCAATCAACATGAAAGTCAAAATATTAAGGGTTCGCCCACTTTTGGCGTTGAATTGTTATTAAATCACACAATACTTGACGGTTGTAGGCGCTAATAGTGGCAGCCCTGTTAGAGTGGTTCCGAAGAGTGGCAGCCCTGCGGTTTCTTCAAATTAGCGCAGTGATTGGTATCGGACGACGGTCGGGCACGTGGCGGCCGGAATTAGGTGCCTACCTATTGCGTTTTCATGTTGCTTTGCTGAAGGAAACTCTGTTAATTTCGTTTCATTGTTGTTTGTGATTTTGATTTGGAGAATGATATTGATTGTCATTGTACTCAGGATTTTGTAATATCTTGATTTAAAAGAGTGTTCTTGGAGTTTCTTGCCCGTTCTTCTCCATAGAGATCTACGTTTTGGAATGGGCAACTATCTTCAACTTACTGACTAACTGACCGACTCTTTGACAGTTCAAAAGTGTCTGTAAATGGTTTAATTGAAATAAATGTCTAGTGTTGAGTTTGAGTTTGAAATTGGGATATTAACGTGTTTTATATAGGTTGTGCTTAAAAGTTAATGATTGCTGACTGTGTCATCATAGATTGAGTTTAACATTGTTAACCGATAAATGTATCTAGCAGTGGACACTGGGGAACTTTTTATCATAATACTTAAGCATACGAGGATTCTACAGCTGCCCATCTCACTCAGGGGACATAACTCCAATTCTTTCACAATCTAAAATTACCTGAACTTTCAGCGGGCATAACAAAGAAAGCCATTATAATATGAACATAACAATTTCATTTGAAGTCACCTCCAACTCCATAGTTTACAACAGCACATTCCATTATTTTACGGCTTCCCTTCGACATGGGACATATCAAACAAGCGTGGGCAGTAAATCAAGAAATTAAGCTATTACGGCCACATCACAGGTCGGCGCTCCGTTTGACTTGAACATTTTTTTTTAATACACGAACAATTTTTAGACTTCCGGGCGACAACGCACGGAGAGTAACGACTTTATAATTTGAGACATGTTTTTGTTATTGATTATGTTAGGGTAAGCGTTTTTGGGAGCTTTTTGTAAAGTTACCTTGCTTACTGTTTTTTGGGAAAGAAAAATATGGAGTGCTGTGTTAAATGTGGAGCCGGAGAAGTATGAGCCATGCTATTGTTTTGATTATTTTTAACCGATAAAAAAGGAGGCGATTTTCATGTTGATATGTATATAATTATATAGATATTTTTTAAGTCTTATTGAGCAAATGACATAAAAAATCTGTCGTTTTTCTACTTCATGTCTGCGAAATGTCTACAGTTTAGGAAAACTATGGTAGATAGAAACCTCTTTTTTAATAGTTTAGTTTATCAAGGATTTTATATTGTTATATTTATTAATTAAAATTAGGTATATGATTTTGTAAAAATTTCATTTCAATTCTGCATAAACTTATAGGTACCAACATAGATATTTAGTTCATCTTTCTACTTATGATTAAATTTCAACACCATCCCCAGACCATCCTACCATTAAGTATTTTAATAACCCCTCCCCACCAAAAAATAACGAAACAATAACAACACAAAAATAACTTCAAAACACACCCTTACAAACTGAACATACCCAAAAAATTACCACTTCAAGTAACATGATGTAAGTTCAAATACGTATAAACAAAAGCGGGTCGGGCGTCCAGCCAACCGATGACAGTCCCACGAGACCTTTACAGACAAACATCTATAACACCCCCCTTTTTTATACCCCCTTTTGCCTCTCCCCCCTGTCTTGCCTCATGCCTCTTGCCTCTTGCTAGCCCCGGATGCTCGTCCCACTTGAGCTTTTCTTTTATTCCTTGCCTACTCTTATGTTTATTTTTGTTTTCCGTTAGCCGGCGGAAATAATGGCGTTAGGATGTCGTGGATGTGCCTACTTTGGTTGGTTTTGTTTTAAGAATTGTTTGAGTGGGATATAAAACTGATAAAAAAAGCAAATTATGCGACATTCTCTAAAATCTTGTAAGTCAAAGAACGATTGGATTATACTGCGGAAGCATAATCAGCCTATAATGTTCCCACTGCTGGGACACAGGCCGCCTCTCGGTGAGAGGGAAATCTTAAATGGAGTGAGTTTCTAAATGATTTGCCGATACCTGCATGAACGCATAAACAGATGAAAGTTCCGAATTTTCATACTTTACAGAATCTTTGACCTACCTTACCTACAACAACTTGGGAGAAATACATCATTTTATGACACGACGATGCCACCCGTGCCAAGTCCGCTGTTTCCGGAACTGCAATAATGTGTATCTCCACAAAACGTGGTTATACATCAAAACAAATACATAACATAAATTCATTAACTATACGGTATCTTTAAATAGAAGCGGAACTAAATGCAGAAAATAAACGCGAATTTTGCATGAAACTCCACATTATCCTTACGTATTCCCAAGATGACCTTTTGTAGGCGATAGAGCTGTGGAGTGGCGTCATTATTCTGTTCTCATTCAATTCTATATTTTACCACATTTTATATAAACAGAAAACAAATGAGCATCGTGCATTGAGAACAAACCAGCCCCGTAGAATGTGCCTACATTAATTAAAGGCTTTACTGTTTTCAATTACGCGTTTTTTGTTTCGAGAATTCGTACTTATGCAATTTCATTGGGATAGAAATTATGCTTCAGGAATGGGTGAAGAGTACTTAGAATTTTTTTTTATAAATTTAGTTTACAATGAAATTTATTTTCATAACAAAAAAAAAAGAAAACAACTGAAGATTTTCGTAGTAGAGCAGCTGCTACCTATTGTAAAATTTAGTGGAGATTATTGTTCAACTATCTACGGCCAAAATATTAAGGTTAGAGCAACACACCTCTTACACTATTAAAAACAACGTTAAGATCTCATCAAGAAATAAGAAGGTGCCCTCAAACGAACCGACATCACACCACCAAACCACACGACAGTGCAAATTGAAAATCATTGTCTACACAATCTTTAACGGCTTAACAACTAAAGCATATACCACACTACACCTACTCTAAAGCTTTGTGCACATCAATGGCTGATGCCACAAAAGTGCGAAACCTTACCTCGGTCGAGAGAAAAGATTAATAAAGCTTAGAACACACTCAACACCTGTCCTTTGTCGCTAATGGACCGCCTCTAATCTCGAGGGAAATAGTGCGGTGCGGTAAAATAAGAAAATATTGTTTATTTTTATGTTATTATGGTGGTACAATGTGTGGTTATATTGTTCTGGGCTTTTGTTTCATTGTTATTTCGCTAATTCATTGCATTGATCTGTTTCTATAACTACTTATTTTTCATTTCTAATTATATTTGAACGAAAAATCAAGCGTTTTTGCAAGCAAAACTAAATCTCTATAATAGGTATCCCAAATAATGGCAACAACGATTAAAAAAAAGTTACAACTGAAAAAGTTCCATGGCTAAACGACTTAGGTACATATTTTTCTAGAGTTCCATTCATATTACATCATGGAAAAATGTTGTTTATATGCTGCTAAAAGCATCTATCATAAATAAATCTAGTCCAACTTTAGTAGCCACCAACTCAAGGAGCTAGCCCTCTCCACTTGTCAAACAAGAAGCGTCCAAAAATTAAAAGTTACATTCCGGTTCCAACCGGTTTGAGCTGGAAATAATTGGAGGAGACTCGAGCTAACCACCCGGATGGGGGTAACAAGCGAGTTATCCGGGTAAAAAGGCAAGACCGGGTAACAAGCCGGGCGAAATGCAGTAACGAGGATGCAACCGAGCTCCTCTCAAGAAGTATGGCTTTGTGGCGTCAAATATTGGCGGTGTTGGGTCAAATGTTGGTTGGCTTGTTGGCTGGAAGTTTGTGCAAAGCTACGTCAGTAAAATTTATGCGCAAATTCGAAGAATATTTTGAAAACCTAATAAGTTTTCACTATGTTGTTATCCTAAGGAGTAGAGTGGAGATAGAGATATATAAGGCTTTGGTCTTCAGTAGACTAGAAGTGCAGTTGGTCACAAATTTGGTTACGAAAACTACATTCTTGTCTACTATGAAGTTTATAGCCGCCAAAACACTGTTGCCAATTATTAAGGCGTTTATTAGGTACTTTATTTGTAAACGAAATTCTCATCAAAAGAAATAATGTACGAAGCAATTGATAACCTTCGGTTAAGGTACGAAAATGTAAACACATTATCATTATAATCGTGATCTCAATCTGTCTAGCCTTTTCACAACTACGTTTGGGTCGGCTTCCAGCCTAACTAGATGCAGCTGAATACTATTATTTTACTTGGAGCGACTGCCTATCTGACCTCCACAACTCAGTTATTGAGTAACACGATACCCCTTGGTAAGACTGGCGGTCAGACTTTTAGGCTTCTGACTACCCGTAACGACTGTCGAAGATCTACGGACGACAACCGGGACCAAGGGCTTAATGTGCTTACCGACGCACGGAGTGGTCTCAATATAATAATAATAATAATAATATCCCTGGACATTTCACACAGCACCATTTGTCCCAAGCTAAGCAACCTAATGCTTGTGTTATGGTAACAAGATGGCTGATAAACTACTTATATACAATTTTTTTTGTAAATACATACATATTATAGATAGAAAAACACCCAGACTCGGAACAAATACATGTAGGTCATACAAATATTTGTTCCGTGCGGGAATCGAACCCGCGACACGCAGCGCAGCAGTCAATCGCTTAACCACTGCGCCAACCGTGCAGTCAATAAATATGAAATGGATGGTCACAACCGTCGATGACTAAAACTGCTTTCAGACTACGCTATAATTTAATAGCATATAGTAAGTATATAGCTCATAGCACAACAATATCGCGCACCATACATTGTTATGGACACGTTCACACTGTCTGTACTGTACTATATATTATTGGCTTACTATTAAAATTAATAATAGGTCCTTCTTTGCTTTGGTTTTTCTTTTTTTAGGTCTTTCTTTTCTATATGGCACTTAAGTATTGCGTAGTCTGAGAGCAGCTTAATGCGGTTGTTATCATTTAGCCACGAGATTAATTATTTTCGTGATCTCTAATTCTTTAATCAGCACGATATAGTATTGTAATTATTTATATTCAACAACTAGTAACTGCCTGCTTCATAAAAATAACAGTCGTCCGTCCTACATACAAAGTTCTAAGAAGTTGTGTACGTCAAAAAATACTTCATCTCTGTATACAAACAATTAATCATGAACATTCCAGAAAAAAAAATATTATTACCGACATAATTATAATACTTGTTTGAACGAACGAGGCGGAACTGTTTCTAAGAATTCATCTTTTACAAAGTGTAGGTACTACATACGTTTTTCTGAAATTAAAGTTCCCTGTAATATCAAATACTGAGAGATTTTCATTGAGGTTACAGGTATACAGGGAAATGCTGAGAAGGTTTTAGAGTAGGTTATACTGATAATACCTGAATTTAGGTAACACAATTAATCTATACTAATAATAAAGCTAAAGAGTTTGTTTGTTTGAACGCGCTAATATCTAATACCTTGAAGAAATCTTTTTACATTTGACAGCTCGATTCTTGAGGAAGGCTATTGGCTATATAACATCACGCTAATACTCGTACGAACCGATCAAAAATAAATAGGCAGGTGATGCGACGGCTGGGTGTGGAGAACAACAAATTTCACGCGGACGAAGTCGCGGGCAGAAGCTAGTGAATCATAATTCTTCTCTCGTCTCGGAATGAGTAATGACAAAACCGCAAATGCTTTCGTGGGCAAACATTTTAGCTAGTTAGCAATGTTGTTTGGGCTGACTGCCCAAACTGTGCCTGAAAAATCTCACGCTCCGAGACCAATGCAATAACTCTTCCTTAAGTCTGATAGATAGGGTGGGCTGAATGTATGTACAAACTGAGGAACTAAACAATCTACTTTATAAACAAAACTATACAAAAATGTAAATGCGTTTAATAAACGTCGGGCGTTTTATCCGCGGTCCGTTGACTGACATGAACACAATGATTCGTCAAACCCGTCAGTCTGACGGCCGTCATTCGACGGCTGAGCGTGCGTCAGTCTTTTATTTATTGTTTATTAAAACGATTATAATCGCTTCGATGATTGCCACAGTCGCTCTTAAACTATCAATAGCTTACTTTGTAGTTTTGGATGAGATGAACAGTAGTTGCTGATTTGATGGATAAGTCGGATACAAAGGAAGATCAATTGTTTAGAACCCCCTATTTTTTGTAAGAAATTAACTCAACAATGGAAAGACCAAAAAAAACCGTTCTTTAAAAATAACAGTTTCTGAGGACATCAAAGTCATCATCAGTTACTCTAAGACAAAACAAGAAAACAAACTGCAGTGCTAGTTCCAATCCAAAAGTAAAATGTCTAATAATAAAATTATTATAATTCAATCTTCACTATCGATCCGCACGTGCCTCTATTTATAAAGATATTAACCTTTTCCCGTCAACAATATGCGGTGAAATGTAAATATTTATTTTTATACAATCCCACCGTAGGTGCTGCGGACGCGCAACTAAAGTGTAAGAATAGTTCACGAATAAAATTTGGGAAACGTACACAGTAAGCCGCCACTTGCCTTTAGAATAAACATAGTGGTCTTTGTGATGTACTGACGAGCATTACAATAAATGTACCGAGGAACGAACACTTAATGAAATAACAAACACGGATCGCTGTTCAGTGTTAACTATCAGACGGATTTAAATACTTCTTTCTATCTAAACACTGGGCTTTTGTCTACCCAACAGTGCGAGGGGCGATAAAACACCATGATGTATCTGTAGAATGATTTCATACCACCAAAGCTATTCACAACCACTCTATACGCTTCCGTACCGTATCGAACATCAATCAATGTTATCGTAGGAGTTCTCTAAACGCTGTTCACAAGTCCAAAACCCGAAAATTTTGGCAGTTTATATGCGCTATTCTTCCGACAACTGATTGCTGTCGGGGGCAAGGCAAATCAGGTTATCGAGATGTGTCATTTTCGATACGATAGCCTGTCGGATGGTTGTGAATAGCTATGCTGTAAGAGTGCGGAATTTAATGAAACATTGTTGGAACTGTAGCAGATCGAACGTTGGTCAAAACAAACCGAAAAACACCTGTGTTTCAACCTGTTACAGCTGAATGGAAGAATAACACGGAATGTATGATCTGCTTATTTTCTCTAACCAGTTGTAAAATTCATTGAGGAAAGAAACGGGTTGGGGCCATATATTATTTTCTAGGCTACGAGCACGCAGGGTACTATTGTATAGTACGGTACATAAACTACTCCGTACCTACCATAAACTAGATGGTTTTACTGTATGAGCTTTCAAGAGATGCGTTTGAGATCTTAGCGGCATACCATATCGGACAAGATGTGGCATAAAATATTTCATAATGCCATAATTTGTACTTAAGTGGCAAGTCCAATTATGCACAAATTGCTGAAGCCAATTGTAATAAAATAATGTCCAGTTAATAAAGGGATTCTTGTATTCTCAATTTTATTACTTTAGTGCGTCAGAAACAATTGCCTTTAAACGTGAAAAAATAATCGTTAACTGACCGTGCCGTTGATTCCGAATTTAAATCTCAATAAAGTTCCAGATTTGTCGGCCATGTTATAATGCGGGATATCGCACAAAATGGCCGGTGTCATTTTAAGCCCCCTTTCTTCCGTCCGCAACGATTTTAATAACAACATCTCCGCTTTCTTTATTCGTTCTTTTGAAATCTCTTTTAAGCTGAAGTAAGTTTATTACTAGTCAGATCAGGAATTTCAATCTCACATCCTGAGTGAGACGTCTTTGATGTAACCGGTGTGAATTGATGAGGAGATAACAATCTTAATTGTTAGAGAGATAGGGTTGAGTTTAGTGTGGCTGAGAGATTTCATTGATGGTTCTTCTAAAAGTGAATTTGCACTCATTAATACTATGAATCTCATTCATTGTGATAGTGTGTTCGCAAAAGAGGTGTCGACGTGCGTTATATATTGAGATTACGTAGGAACATGAATATTCTATATTAAACTGGTATTTCTTGTCTCTTAGATCAAATAGCAGTACATAATTTATTATGTAGCGTGTTGTGGTGCGTTGAATAGATAGTTTAGTCATTGTGGGTCGGGGATGTATGGCATTCTCATTGTAAAGGCTCGTCCAACTGTGTTTGGACATCGAACCGGCTTTCATTTACAATTTTGGGGACAAATAGATGTAACTACAGTCAGCATAAAAGGGACATCGTTTGATTGATATCAAATCAGTGTATAAAGCAATGGTTATGTAACATTAAATTCGTTTTCTAAAGGCTTTTGTCATTTCTTGATAGGTTTCCTTCCATTAGTGCATCCTCGCATTTATGGCAGAATCTACAGCGTGTCCTAGTGATTACTATTCTAGTTTTTTTTTGTAATCCGTCTATACTGTTCCCACTACTGGGACATCGGCCTAGTGTCTGTGAGACGGAGTGGGCCATAATTCACCACGCGGGTCCAGTGCGGGTTGGTGGATGTCACTTGTCATCGATTTTTTGGTTCTAGAACATTTTCCGCACAACGTTTTGGGAGCAGTGGTGATGAAATTAGTTGTGGCTGGATTCGAACTCACGACCTACAAACTCGAGGCCGATACCACTGCTCTGCACGACCATTCTAATGATTTATAATATCAATATTCAACATTAACAATACACTATATCCTAACAACCAACGATGTGCCGATTAACACGAATACTGACAAAAACCTAATTAAAATAGGAAATAGAATATAAAACATAATATATCATCTCGCTCGTATAGAATATCAAAGAAATATAATGTCATTATCTCAAAACTTGGTAGATCAAAGAGAACGTCAATACGGAATGAGCGATCTTCATAATAACAGTCATAATGGGGGCTCTAGTAAAAAAAAGTCTAAATTAATTTCCCCGATCCGTTTCTTGATACAAAAGGGGCTATCTCTTTGATAGACTTTCTTGTACAGTCGCAGTCGTTGGCGGTATGCAAATGACACGGGGTTAGTTTTTTTTCCGTGTTAGAGGAAGGAAGAATGTTGTTAGCTGCGTTTTTGGCATTTCTTTGGGATTAATCATCTTTGTGTGTAGTTTTATTTGGAGGAAGAACTAAAAATATGATTTTTATTTTTTTGTGTCTTTCACAATCCTAACTGTCTAGCGGCTAAGCTAATCCGTTGGTTTTTCTCAGTAGCAGCTGGGGGTCTGGGGGTCTACTCCGAAGTGCAAAGTGCAAATGTTCGGATCGGACCGACACATGGCCGAACCAAATATTATTGAAAAATGCTAAAAAAGTTCGGATCGGCTCAGTTGGGTCGGGACCATAGTCAATATTCGAAAGAGTGTAGGTGTACGATCGGGACCGACCGAACCAAATAGTAACTTCGTAGCAGGAAACGGCCGAACATTCGGCCGATACTACTTCGGAGTAGACACCCCGGATTCGTGCCCAGTTGATGCCAATAGGCTCGCCCTCTGATATAATTATGGAACTTAAACATAATTGGCGAAATATGTACAGATACACCTGTGACCTTCGGGATGACAGACGTGACGTTATGTTTTTTTGTTTTATAATAGAGAAGCAGCGCCCCGCGGTTTTACCCGCATAAATTTCGATCGCGTGGGAATAGCGAGATAAAAAGTATCCTATGTTTTAATCCTGGTTATAAACTATCTGTGTGCCAAATTTTATCCAAATCCGTTCAGTAGTTTTTGCGTGAAAGAGTAACAAACATCCTTCCATCCATCCATACAAACTTTCCAGATTCACACACATACAATCTTTACAGAAAAAAGTTATTTTTGGCCCTCACTGTACATAATAATTTATGCAAGTGGTCAGCGATTGCTGAATGGGGGCCTTTTAATCATAAAATGATTTTCCCCATACAAATAGATCCGCTATGAATAGCTCGGGGTCTCTTAAGAAAACGTTAAGTGCATTAAATTCTGTTTAGAATAAAAATCAATTATTTTTACGACGGGGTTTTTTCAAGCGGAACTCAAAAGGAATTATACTTGGAATCATTTTCTGTGAGATAATAGACTTAAGACTTTTCGTTTAATGTAAAAAAAATGTATGTATTATAAGTACATGCGTACTTAAGATGTTTTTACGACTTGCCTGCCTTGTGATTTACTTTAATTTTCCTTTATATGATTATGTAAAAACAATCGGACAATTTGACGTAGTTTTACTTATTCGTAGCTTTACGCTTTTTTATTTTTTACCAAAAAATAATATCAGATAGTAAGCTAATTGTAGCTCTAAAATAAATCTAACGTTATGTACCTAACTATAATTTTATGTACATAACATGGCATGATGGTACCTGCCTATTATGTATTGTCTTGATTTATACATTATGTTTGGCTAAATAATAACAGCCGCACGCATCGATCGAAAGTGAAGCTATGCTGACCGCGATCGGTTCGTGGATGGGTGACCATCCATTAGATATATAGACCCTTCCGTGCCTCGGAAATAACGTTAGTTGGACCCGGCTGTCTTCCGTAGATCTTTGACAGTCAGATGCTCAAGAAGTCTGATAACCAGTCTTGCCAAGGGGTATTGTGTTACCCAATAACTGGGTTGTGGAGGACATAATAATATGTCCTCCACAACTATAGACAGTCGCTCCATGTAAAATATTGGTATTAAGCTGCATGCGGTTAGACTGGACCCCAACATAGTTGGGAAAATATAGCTTTTCTTAGAAGCACGTGCTCATAGGTACTCTTCTATTTCAATAATTTATAAAGTAATCAACTTCTTAGGTATTGTACGAGTATAAGTAAATAATGTAGGTACGAACTGAATGGATATCATTAATAACAGAAAACAAACATCGCGTAATTTGCTAAAGCTCTTACGAGCACACAATCATCAGAATTCGAAATTCGAACGCCTTTGATTTCAGAACGATTATGTACCGAGCGCTAATAAAGTCACCATTTTATTTTGATCCCTCCCCTCCCCCGCCCGCGTTCATTGCTAGGGCCACAGAGGGGTAAGCAAATGAAAATTCACGGCCTAACTTAAATAAACGCCTTATTCAATACAGAGAAATGTAAACAGACAATCAGTTATTTTAAAGATAGAATTTGAATTCGCGAATAAGGGGTGCGCGGGACGCGGGGGAGGGTGATACGTAATTTGACAAACGCTTTGAAACGACTTCGATAAGTAGGTAAAGCTAAAGACTTCGTGTTTGAATTTCGAATGTTAATTTTACCTACCTACGACGGCAAATTGTATGAATTACTTAATTTAGTAGACTGTGTTGGAAATATCTAGATATGAGTATTATTGAGACATTATTGATGAAAGAACATGAAAATTAATTTTAATTTGCATTCACCGGATGTCTTAATTATTTTCTGAATATTTTGTCAAAAATTGCACGTCTAGTCGTAATTAAAGATCTGGGGTAATAAAATTATAATATCTCATCTATTAATTAGGACTTATTAAAACTTGTCAAAATGAATAACAGAATGGGACCAAAAGATATTAATAGAATGCATGACAGCCTCATTAACATAATACACCTGTGCCGCAAGAAAAAAAACAGAGAATCTATGGTTTTTATTTTATCTGTGACATTAATCTTCCCGCCAATTCCGTCGAGGTGTTTTATAGGGTACGCTTTCCAGTCCCGCGGTTCTGTAAATGGAAAGAATTGGCAGCAAACAACACGCCCCGGTCTCTTTGAAACTGTCGAATGTAATCTGTTTTGTTAATTTTCAACGTCGTCTGTCGGTGTTTTTCATCTAAGCCCCGGCAAAAGGAACGGTTAAGTTCTGTTTGCTTTACCCGGGGAATGATTATTGAGCGTTTGTTTCAGCGCCACAAATAAATGAAAAAAACATTTGTATTTTTTTGTGAAGTGTGTATAAAAACAACTTGTTTTGGAACCGATTGGCTTTTATTTTTTTACGAATAAAATTTTGATTCCTTGTTTTTTTGTAATGGGTTATTTGCTTTCCAGTTTTATTTATATTTTTGTAACTGTTTACCTTTTTACTTACATATCAGACTAGTAAAATGCCGTCAGATAGGTAGACACCCACTGCCAACGTAACCATTTCTTTGATCGACTAATAACCAAAGAACGAGATCACACACACACGCCCACCTAATTAAAATATCAGTACCTACACAAGCGTAAGACGGAATATTAAACCATTATGTATCAGGGGACTCCTTATTTGAATAAGCACAAATTGTCAAAGAGATTTTATCTGGTTAAACAAAGATGCTCCTTCTGTTAGCTTTTGGCCCTGTTCGGGGGTGCCTATTTAATGGGATCGGGTAATACGCTTGATGATGCCTACTATTTCGTTAACCCCCTTGTTAATAGGGGTTGTTTTGTTTCGTCGATCCGTTTCGCAGAGATAAGGACGAAAGATACGATTATGAAAATGCGGTCATATGATATTGTAAGCAGCTTATTTGTTGTTATTGTTGTTATTACGGTTAACAGAGATTTAAGTGTTTATTGCGACGGATTTATGTGGCTGTTGGAATAATATGTAAGTTTTTGTGATTGGTTTTGATGTGCTATCGTAATTTTTTCACATGAAACGGTATGGAAAGGTTTTCATTGGAAAAGTGTCGCTCTACCTTTTTTCTAGCTATTGGTAATGAATAAGTTGCTAGGAAGGGATAATAAATTCCCTGGAAAACACATTCCCACACCAATTTCCATGAATAGGTTGTACATCAGAGAAACGACAGAATTACAACTCATTATCAGCATAACAGTACCTAGAATTGTTTTGATTCCATTTACTTGCTCTCATCAGACAGAGCAAATAGAAACAGCTCCTTCGGGAAATTAAAACTAACAAATAACAGCTAGCATTACGAAAAACACTGACAGGTAATTTAAGACTACACGTGTTCAATCTAAAAAGCGCTTGCATCTAAAAATAAGCGAACTATCAACACTAATCACACTCAAAATACTCCGCGTTTGAACCGCAAACCAAAATAGTTTCCCCTCTAAAACATCTCGAAATCACGGACAATCATCAATTCCAATTACGAACATCCCCAACGTGAGAAAAACTCGACAAAACACCCAATCACGTCAACCACAAAGGCCGCTTTACACCCCTCCTTCCTTTTTTAAAATCATCTGTCCCCACCGTCATCGTGACGAAAGATAGCAGTGACGTCATTAGCGCCTGCCGCGTCATCCCGACACGATTTGTCGGCGTTTATCGCGCGATTTTTTGCCGCCAACGCGTGCTATCGCCACACGCACAATATGCGTAAATTTTTCGCTAGCTAATGTGTTGGAAGTAACTTTTGCGAGATAAGCGATGAAAGCAAACGCTGAACGCGATTTTTTGTTCGGTAATTTTCTGTAGGAAAACGTTTATGCGTTAATTTGAAAAGTAAGGAAAATGTTTCAGGATTAATGAAATGTGTGAGCGGAAAATAGCGTTGATATTTTAATTGAAATTTTCAAATTATCATTTTATGAATATAAAGGAATAGGTTTACTTAAGTAAGTATTTTTTTTTTAATCAGAATACTGTACAAAACTCTTCAAAAATAATAAAATAGCCATCCAACCCGGTTACATAATTACAACGCAATCCGGCTGAAATCAACAAAGTGGTAAACAGCAAAAAAAAAAGAGCTCAGAACCTTTTTTCTCTCCCAAAATACTAACCCTTGCCAGCATAATGCGGAAATAAAAACATGACTTTAAAAACCATTATTTTCGCGGCACAAAGTTCGTTCGGATACGAGCATGAGGGGTAAACGCGGGCACTAAAAAGCACAAGAGCGCTTCAAATGGCACGCGTCACGGACCACAACAAACGAACGCGGCGGATAGAAACGACAATCGGTATAATTTTAATTAGAGAAAAATTGCCGCGGCGAAATGCGCAAGTACCGTGTGTACAGTCAGATAGTGTAGTCTGTGCCTTATTTTTAATAAATTGACAGATGGATGACAGTCGTCAATAAGATACATAAATATGTCGATTTGTTGAAACTTTCAGCGCTGTTATCTGTCATAGTTATAAATGGCTTTTCTTTAAGTGCTTTTTCTTTTATTTTTCTAAAGTTATGTCTTTTTCAATCTGAATAAAAATTTAGGCTTACTACTCATTGATTAAATTAAGGTTCGCATTAATCAGACATAAACGTATTGCCTCGGCCTTAAAAAGCTTTCTAGACTGGAATGCAGATAGCTTTTTATTAGTAAAAAAAATATAATTCACAATTATCATGCTGACGGTAAAAACTCATCGGAACAATACTCGAGGAACCCTTTCTGCAAACAATTAGCGCACAAGTGCACTCGGAACAACGGCAATAGAGCGTCCCTCTAGCAGCTAGAGTGGTGCAAAAGCTTCCGACTGGCTGCAAACCATCGTGCCTTTGCCTTTGCATCCTCGGTCGCCGCCCGTGGCTCAACAGCGCGTGCACATTGCCAGCCGCTTTTGTTTTTAATCTGTGGGAATGCATACAATTTTGACGTTTCAAAAAAAGTATCTTGTTTTTTTTGTTAGTTTTTGAAAATGGAAAATTTGCCATTTAGTTGTTGTAATTTTTGCATTAGGTACGTACATGGTGGCCCAAACTCTCATTCGAATTAAAAAAAATACGGTTTGTCTAATCTCCTGAATTTCTTTATAAATCATCCTCTTAGGACATAATACCTACCCGTATCTTTTATGAACAATCCTAAATGAGACAGGTTTGTTAACGAAAACCTTTTTTTAAACTGAGTTATGGACAAAAAAAATATATTAATTAACGTTACTCTACGACCCTGATGGGCTCCTAGTACTTCTTAATGAAACAAAACATTGCGACATCGATATTAGAAATAGATTTCAGAAGTGGGCGGCCAATTGTATGTATTGACAAGTCGTTACTTCATTGTCAGCTGCTATCGCGAACTGTTATCGACTCCCTCGCTATTTTCACGACACGTGAAGATAAGAACCAGGCACTAGATAATACGCCTGCGTACTTTGTTTTTAGATCAATATCATTAACTGAGAAATGGTCTTAGTTATCTATTTATAAATAACTTACACGAATGACTGATTGACTGACGGAAAACGCACAGCCTTGGCATAATCGGCTTATAATGTCTCCACTGCTGGGCCACAGGCCTCCTTTCTGTGAGAGGGAGTGGGCCGCACAGCCTTAATCAATGGAAAAATAAATTGAAAGGAGAATGTGCAAATCTGCACTTTAGGTGCTCATTCTTTTGGAGATGCGTCCTTTAGAAAGTGTAGAGGGACAGTGAAAAGGATATAATAGGTATATATTGGAACTTCAGCCATGAGCGTATCAAACGTGGGGTTGATGCGAGCAAAGCAAGAACTAAGTAGTTTCTTTCGCTAATAAAACAAAAATGACCAATTGTATATACCTAGTTACAATATTAACTTTATGTAACTTGAGGAGAATACTTCCTTGTGCGACTAGAAATGCAGTATCCATTATCCGCCATTGTATAAAAGTAATTTATTTGACAGCAATAAAGCATTTACTTGTTGTGCTTCCGTTATAATGTCTTTCTCTTGATTGTAATCATAGCACCAGCCTCTAACTCTATTCCCCATATATTATCTTTATGAGGAACAAATTGACATTTTCTCCGAGTAGCAAACACGATGTAAGCTCAGAATAAAGCAATAAAAACAACACAGATCAAATAACTCGACTTATCTGGATACCAAAACGAAATCCTTAACGATTACTCGAACCGACGAGCATTCCAACATCTCTGATAAGGAAATGTTAATAACAAAACGTATGTAAGTATTTTATGTTAACGACAATGATGTACTCTTAATTAACATCAAGTTTCTTCTGTCCAAAAACAAGTGGCGTGATTCTCAGAATTGTTATCTTACTAATGTTACATTAACTACTAAATGCTAGGCAATAATTCGTTAAATTATGAGAATAGACCACTGCTCAAAGAACCCGAGATTAAAAAATTAAAAAACCAGTTCTGATTGGTCAGCACTGTTTGTTTTTTTAAAAATGTTCTTACTTTGAATTTATAGAATGCGTTGGTCAAGATGGTATCGGGATTTATAATTTTTGGCTTTGTCTAATGAGGTTTTATGTAATTTGATATCGAAATGTTAATGATTTTTTAACCATATATGAGCCTTCGTAACAAGAATGCCCGTTCAGGCTAAACGCAGAGATTGATAATTACTTTTGAACAATATGAATCGTAAATTATATTCCTAGTGGTTTGGACTTTGGACACATTAGGACTAATATGGTGAGATTTAATTATCTTTTGACGACATAACTATACCGTCTGCTTTCAGTATTCAGTAGGAGGCCTAAATGGTGTCGATTGTTCCGTAAAACAATGTATAACAAAACGTAGGCCAACTACAAACAATACTACCAGTCAATTTCAAAATAATAATAAACTGCTATAACCTACTAATGTAACAAAGCCATGAAATATACTAAGTAGTTGTGTATAATTAATTCCCACAATGCAAACCTTTAAAGCCTCTCTGAACGTCTGAATCCTCAGTACATTGTAATTATTGGATGAAAGTAACCTGCCTGTATGATAAATGAGGCAAAGACGACCCGTCATTGTTCCACCAATGAAAGAGCTTTTGTCTATGGGCCGAGACAAAACCCTTGCTCGTTGTCTATGCCCCGCTCGGCTCACTCCTTTGTCGACCGTCGCGGTGTATTGTCGTGGGATGCGTCGGCGGAATCATTAAATGTGTTTAAAAAGAACAAAGAAAAGCTTTGCAAATATTTGCGAAATTCTCACGGCATGAAATACTGTGCTTACATAATTAAAATGAGTCGTGGCATCTCCGGCACATTATTATTATGATGTTTTACCAACTTTGCATAAGCGTGGTTTTTATTGAAGGAGAGAACGACAGGAAATACATATTTTATAGCAATTTTATACTAATGCAAAACATAAAAAAAATGTGTCCGATCAGATTAGATGCTGAGTTTTATTGGTGTGAATTTATTAAATGTAAGGTTGCTCTCGATTATGAAAAATATTTCTTAACTTAGAACGAAACTGTATTTGAAACGTGAATAATTTACTGACAACTTTCAATTGCTTAAAAGTTAATTAATTCAACAATGCAAGATCAGTAACACACTGGAATACTAAAAAACATGAAAACAATACTTAAGAGCGGCCATATTGTGTAGAGATGCGCGAGCGCAAGCACAAAACCTCATTGTGCGCCCATATGGGAATATATCGCTTGTTTTGTCATCCTCATTGTTGCTGACAGACAGACGGACAACTGAAAAGACGGCCTTTGAATAGTTATGTAAGCAGGAAGGCACTTTGTGAATACTCTTAGTTACGAGGTTAAATATTCTATGCGCGTTTGTTTAATGTTTCTGTTGTTTCAGCTTAGTTTTTTACATCGAGACCACTGCTATTTTTCCGATTATTTTTAAAAAGAATCTTGTATTGCTCGAGAAGATTTGTATGAAGATTCGTCTCAGTTGAACATCATACTGTAATATACAAAGCTGAACGTCAGTCCTTTTGTAAACCAACCAGCATTATGTGCTGGATTTAGCTGAAGGTATATCCAGACAGTTACCTCGAGAAAATAAAAACGAAGAACGAAGTTCTGAAGATAAAAAACAGTAAGTACTTTATCTTCAGAAGTTATCATAGCCAGATTTTCAAAGAGACTGTGTTTATTTTACAGGAAAACAATACCGTATTCTCAATAGATGATCTTGAAGAGGTTGAATTTTGGGCTTCAGCACCCTAATTGCGTAACACACAATCAATCTCGATCTGAATCATTTTGAAGGATATTGCTAATCCATTGCTTCATATGTTCATTAAATGTGTCATGGTATCCGCTCAACAACATAAATAACGCAATGAATGTTGTTGAACTGTCAAAATGAAACCGATTCCGATTGATCGTGTGTTACGCAATTAGGGTGCTGATTCCCAGTACTTAACGACTGTCAAAGATAGACAACGAATGACAGCTCGGACTTTCCGAGACACGGAAAGGGCCTCGATATGTAATGTATCCCATCTCAAACTCAAACTCAAAGTATTTATTTCAATTAAACCAATTACAGGTACTTTTGAATTGTCAAGGGGTCGGTCAGTCGGAAAAATGAAGCTAGTTGCCCATTCCAAAGCGTAGGTACCTATGGAGAAGAACGGGCAAGAAACTCACTCAACTCAACATCCATGAAACAACAACGACAAGCGTATCTTAATCGACAAGAGGTTCTCAATTCGACAGTATTTTTTTATGTTCATTTCCTCAGAACTCCGTTATTTATAAGCCGATTTGCAAAATTCTTTATTTGTAAGGATATACTTTCAGATTGGTCCCATAGAAATTTCATCAGAAACGGCTCAGTAGTTTGGTTTTAAATCCAAAATCACTGGGAAAAATTACAATTCAAAAGTGAAAAATAAAAACATTTTTGCAAAAAAAAAAACAACAGACTTCCAAAAAAGACACTACAAAGTGAAAAATAACTTTAATTTCGGAAGTCGGTGATAAACAACGAAAGTGCGAACCCAACGACACCGACTTCCGAAATTAAAGTTATTTTTCACTTTGTAGTGTCTTTTTTGGAAGTAGGTTGTTATTTTTTTCAATTTTTTTTTTATTTAGCCTCGAACTCCTTATTCTAACTCAGTCAACGATCAAATTAATTAAACAAACCACAATCTCCGTTGTTTTGTCCACCTCTCTTGTCCCGGTCCCACCGTATTCATGCTAATAGTCCAATTTATCACAGAGCCGCTATCCACCGCTACTTTTAACACGGAAATCTTTTCCCTTCGCCTATTAACCGAGTAACAACTACTTAGAGACACCATCCATTTTGTTTTGGAAACAAGTTAGCTGCGATCATTAACGCTGGCGAGAATTGTGAATAAATCATATTAATATTATGTTATTTGTGTCGCCCCATTACGGATCTTCTGGCTTTTAGTGAGAAACCTGATTAATAGTGTTTTCACTGCCGATGATGGAATATTGTGACTGGTTATTATTTCTGCTGATATGAGAAGCTCATACGGCAGCTTCTTCTAAAGTTGGGAAACAATCGTGCTTTCGTGTTTGAAATTTAATGTGATCATCATCCGCCTAGCCTTTTCCCAACTATGTTGGGGTCGGCTTCCAGTCTAACCGGATGCAGCTGAATACCAGTATTCTACATGGAGTGACTGCCAATCTGACCTCCACAACCCAGTTAGTGGGTAATACGAAACCCCTTGGTAAGACTGGTTGTCAGATTTTCGGGCTTCTGACGACCCGTAACGACTGTCAAATATCCATGAATGACAGCCGGGACCAACGGCTTAACGCGCTTTCCGAGGCATGGAGGGGTCTTGGTATGTAAAGACGGTCACCCATCCAAGGACCAATCGCGGCAAGCGTAGTTTAACCTGATCGGTCGAACCGTGCGGCTGTTATTTCTTAGCCACAAGCCCCTACGTGTGTAGGTATAGAACAATATAGAATACACTTTATTTTGTACACCATAAAATTTACAAATATTGAAGTAGAAATTTCACATAGGGTGTCACAGGTGATTGAAGCATTATTTCAGCTGGATTCACAGTACCAGGCATTCTAGTACTACTACAACCTAAGGAGGTACTATTCTTCGCAGGGATTTTAGTTCAAGACCCACTCGATGACGTACAATGCTTTTATATTTTTAAAATTGGTATTTTCTTAAAGGGTGTGCATGGGGGGGGGGACCCAGTGTTGAGCTGATAGAAACAGAAAAAGGTTATGCTCTGAATTTAAATGTATATTATGTATATGTAACTTTCTAATATTTAAATGTACTTATGTAACTTTCAGTTTCAAACCTCTATGTTTGTCACTTGTCATTTACACCTTGTAAATGACAAGTGACAAACAGAGGTGTAAATAACAAGTGACAATTGAAATCTGTGTGATAATCAACACCTAAGCAATAAAAAGAGTTAAATTTTGTTGATGCTTTACCCTGCAGGCGCCACTGACGATATGCACCCAGCCTTATCTCGTTACATCGTTTGTCAAGTGGGCTGAGAACACACTGATGGTTTTGTCCAATCTGTCGAAGCGTGGGACTGGACATCACCATGGTGTGAACTAGCTATCACCATTATTTATATTTTTATTCGATTTTTTATTGAACACTCCAAATACACGATAAATTAAATCCGACCTTGTGACATCACGGATACAGTTTGATTTGAAACAGTAATCGCGGGGGAGTATTATCGAAGTTAATCTTTAACGACTGCTTTGTCTCACCAGTAGGTCCGACTTTATTGCATGATAAATTTCCAAATCTATTTCGGAAGGTACGCTTTTGACATATATATGATAATGTGTTTGTTGAAACTGAAGCCGTGAAATTAAAAACCATTGCTATAAGACAATCTTGTTGGATTAATTCACGAATTTCTAAAATACGTTCCGTTTTGAATATTTTGAAAGCCGTTTTATTACTCACAGTCAAATAAACACATAGTCAAGTGTGTATTAAGATGCGTATATGTTCCGAGTTACCGTTTATCGACGTATTATTTAAATAAAAGCTATAAATATTGACGAAAAACTATAAAAGAGAATGTGTTTAATAGTCATATTTATGTATAAGCTAGGTTAAGTTTAGTAACCAATGGTTTTTACTTGCTCAGGAATATTTTTATGCGCCCATAATTTACGGCCAAAAAAGTGACAATGATCTTCAAATGACCCTCACCGTAGGTAACGCAATAAAATATAAGATTTAAAGTCGATAATTTTATTTTCAACTAACTTTCAACAGGGAATAATGTTGACATAAGACCTAATGGAATTGTAGCGGGATTGTCCGAAAGGGTTACCGCTGCCCTGGAACAGAAAGGGCTAAGGAAGGAACACGGGCGGGTTTTAGTCAGTAAGAGTCTGACACTCCCTTCCGCTCCACCCAGAGCGGGAGGGGTCATTTGAAGATTTCCCATCCAAAAAAAAAAAAAAGACCTAATGGAATTCGCCAGTGGAAATGATAGTGCTTGGAGGAGGCCTATGTCCAGCAATGGACGTCTTTCAGCTGAAATGATGATGATCATGACGTCTTAGTAGAACAACTATCAAAGGTCAATTGTATACCAGTGTTAAAAGTTAGAGAATGATTAAAGAGTTAGCCTTTCGTGGAATATTATCACGTTAGCAAAAGGTCAACGGGCATTGTGCTTAGTTTAACTAATTACCAACTAAAACCTTTTTACCCAGTAGCAATATAGAGGTTGTTACCACTTTATTAACCCAAAAAAATGTTGCACTCTAAAAATCTAAACAATGCTCTAACGTCAAGTATCAAGTCTTCATGTTCATTATACATTACAAGATTACTTAGACCACTGTTTTGTCTATCCCATAAAAAAGAAGCAATGTACTCTAAACAGTTAACTTGCTGTGGTGTTTTGATGACTGTACAAATTAACGCAGTGTTGCCATGCCTAATGGTCGTGAAGGCAATTAAAGGCACAGATTAAAAGTAAAACGTTGTGATCTCGTGTTTCTCGGTACATTTGTGGGAAAGTTTCATTGTTAATTACTTTAGAACAGCGGTGTTATATGACTTTATCAGATCTTAGTTAGTCCGCTGATGAGTCGGATTGTTTAGAAGAATTTTGTGTTGGAAGCTTCCTCTTGTTTGGATCAAGATTATTTTCACGTACATCATCTGCCTAGCCTCTTCCCAATTATGTTGGGGTCGGCCAGTCTAACCGGATGCAGCTGATTACCAGTACTTTACATGAAGCGACTGCCTATCTGACCTCCACAACCCAGTTACTGGGTAGTTAGATTATTTTCACGTACGTTTGGTAATATTTAGGGCCAATTATTTTTTTGGTAACGTGGGAAAAGTATGGTTACATTATGTCTTCATGACGAAAAATACGTTACGCCAATAGTAAATAAAAATATACCGTTTAAGTATAACAATGATCCTGAAAACTTTTCTTACCGACAAGCTGTCTTCGAGAGTTCAAACTTACCTGGAAAAAAATAAAAACAATGATTAATATTACCAAAAAACAGAACATAAAATGACATAACATAACGCAACACTAAAAGATATATTTTGAGCTACCTGATGTAAATGTACCGATGTCCATTAACCAGAAGGACATTAGCCTACAAAAGCTCTTTACCACCTATTGTGGTTTACATAAAACCATGTAAGTAGGTAGGTAATTGTTAGTTACCTTTATAAAAATCATAAGGTCTGTTCTCAAGATCCGACCTGGTGCAATAACGGCCCACTAATGAGCATAATATTCATAATATTGTGCGGCTCAAAAGAGTCTTGTTAGGTCCACACACGGGTGTCGACAAGGTGGGACTCTATTAAATTCTAACGCCCTGGTGCACTCTATGAGCGGCAGCGTTTTCATAAGCGACAGCGGAATGTTTACATTAAGTTCTGTTAAACTTTTTTTCTTATTATTGGATATGCAGGTAAGTGTTTTAGGTACCTGTTTATATTCAACCGAGCAAAATATTTACCTAACAGAGTTTCTTTAATAATCTAAACAAACATCCTTAAGAAAATTCATACCAAAGCTTAATTTATTTAAGTTATGATAGCGAAAATCTATTTATCACAAGCATATTACATGAGCATGCTCAAAACGGTCAAGAAAAACATCGTATGGAAACCGGCATGTCCTAGAACCAAAAATTCGAAGACATGACTGTGACATTTCACCAACCCCCACTGGGCTCGCGTGCTGGCCATCAGTGAGACCATTATAGACTGATATGACGCATAAGAGATGCTTTCTCCTTGTTAATCATTATAAAACTAAACAGCATATTAAAAGAATGTGAAGAGCTTTCCAACAAAAGTCGCATCAATTGCTTATTCTTTCTCAGTCCACATCGCTCTCCGTTCACATCTTACACAGCCCGTCTCAGTGTTCGCGCATTACCCCGCAAAGCCTCCACACATGCGCCCTGAATGCACAAAGACATAATAACATATAATAACATAAGGCGGCCCGCAATTAAAAAATTTAAGGCACTTTGTCGTGGCCCTAGCCTTTAAACTTCCATTTCCTAATGTGAACGCAAAAGGTGGGTAGTTTCATAAAGAATTTGTAGTTAGTGCAGTTTCCATTACGTACATTTTGTCTATAAACATATGAAACGGTTTTAATGATGATGTCATTAATTTAATATTTTTATGAAATGGTTTATAAGTTTGTTTGAATGCGATGCAGTGATGGGCGGGTTTGGTGCGTCAGTGATGATGACTGAAAACTGTTAAATGGTGGTAGGTTTTTACAAAATGCTTTAAAAGGATCTGGGTTGTTCCTAGGTACTAAGTCAGTATTGCAATAAGTTATTAATAATCAATATTAATTCCTAAATGACGCGTTATTAAATTTCCTGAAGGTCAATTCTCATCCTTAAAAAACGTTCAAAGTCAAGACGCAATCTCATCTCAGCGACAATCAATGTCAAAAACATGTCAAAAATGTAGGGAAATTGATTGTATTTTTGACAGATTGCGACTGAGATTAGAACGGGATCGTTCTTAAAAATACGTAAATTGCCTCTTTGGCCTATTCCGCATTCGTACACACAGAATTATTTTGGTAACAAACATTTCGGTTACCTTTGACTCACTAATAAAACGCACCAATTTTACATATAAAAACAAAAATAAAAGTTAATTTATCGCCTATTTCCCTTATTAAAATACGAGAGTTTACATTTATTCGTGTGTTCCATTCCGTTACCGATGTTGATTAATGTCAATAATTTACTGGACGTTCGGGACACATTAATGTTGGCCCTTGGTTAATTTCCCTCAGTTTATCGTGGCCCTGCTGACAACTGAAATGGCGATGACAACCCGCTATACGGCATCGCGATGAAAGATTTGTGCGCAAACCTATTTAGGGTGACATCGAAATCTATGTTTACGTATTTCTATTTTCTTTTTTACAACAAAAAGGTGTGACTGTTTCTGAAAGATTCTGGACTTTGGTATTCGTGGATTTCGTATGACAAGCTTTCATGCGGATATGGTGCTGAAATTAGTTTGTTTGTACATATTAATATTTTTAACAAATTTTAATAATAGAGAATTTCAACGCGTCCATTTAGCTGTGCTCCTGTCAAAACTGCTCTCGAACGATGTTTGGGCGTGTCACTAGTCACGATAAAAAATGGGTTAAACTAGAAGCGCAAGATAATGAGCCATAAAAAAATATTGTCGCATATTTTCGTGCATTTTAAAGGATTTTACGTCGGTATCTCAGGCATTCTCATAGGTAAATTATGTCTGGTAATAAAAGCCAACAGTAAATAACCGTCCAACTGTCTAGTTAATAAAACTATCAATATCGTCACATCATTAAAATCAACATGACTGCACGCGTCACCGAGCAATCACACACACATCCCACATTAAATTTCATAGCATCATCAGCCTATAATTTGCCCACTGCTGGGACACAGGCCTCGTCTCTGTGAGAGAGAGTGAGCCAATCCACCACGCGGGCCCAGGGTGGGTTGGTGGATTCCACATCGCCCCTTTAATCATAAAACGAAACAACTCAAAATTTACATTCTTCGAGTTTTTATCATAAAGTGAATTAACTTCAAATGGAGAACACGTACAATCCAACAGCCAACTCGATACGATGAAAATGACAGAGATAGAAGACTATCGTTCTCTTTTTGATTAACGGACTCGAAAAAGTTAGTATCGGCAAAGTGATCCATTCAGTGCTGCACCGACTTTGCTCAAGGTAAGTTCTCGGAAAAAAAATTAAAAAGGCGAAGTAAAACCAAAAGAAATCGGTGTTTTGCTACCAGTTAATTATTTTATAAGCTTTTATTTATTCAAAAAGTGAATTTATTTGAGTTATTTCTCTTTATTAGACGTAATATGTCTTCGAATATTTGGTTCTAGGACGTTTCCTCACAATGTTTT
Organism: Apamea crenata; assembly: GCA_949629185.1. Taxonomy (NCBI): domain Eukaryota; kingdom Metazoa; phylum Arthropoda; class Insecta; order Lepidoptera; family Noctuidae; genus Apamea; species Apamea crenata. Next base: position 9,848,362 of record OX451362.1, on the reverse strand, counting down.
CCTTCCCCATTTTGAGTAGTGAACTAGTGATGAAATTAAATACTCAAAGTAAGGTATCTGTCTGGGTTCACACTCACGTTATAGTTCTCCATAAAAGTCGTGTCAATCGAGACAGAGCGTCAAATATTTAAATTAAAAAAATAACACTTTTCAATCCCAAACAGTCTATCAAAGAATGAAACTAGCTCAGATAAACACAGATTAATAAACAACAACAGAAGTGTCAGTTCGCGGAATCGTTGATGAGAATAAAGCGATAGCATTTCGCAATGGAAGAGCGTTACTCGGAAATACGTTACGATCTCATAGCTACGGATGCGATGCCTCTCTCTTTATTATTCCAATAACAATCCGTAATGAGTGCTCTGGTCAAACGTAAATAGCAACTTCATACATTTGAATGATGCCAACGTAAACTCTGTTCTATGGACTACTCTGTACCGTTTAGGGTTATCGCTCCATTTTATTATTCGTGAAATCGTAACATCTTGATTCGTATGAGTCAGAAACCAGACTTGGATTTAAAAATATTCATAAGCAATCATCGTTTAAAATCAGATCATTTTAATATTTGATTGCAAAGTATTTAATGTCGTTTTTAATCTGCATCGTGTTCATCATGTTCTTGAGATTGTTTAACACCATATCTTTTATTCGATCGTTACCTTACAAAGTCTTTCACAAACATTGTTTTGCTAAGATTACTCATCATCTGTGTATGTTGGGGTCGGCTTCCAGTATAACCGGATGCAGCTGAGTACCAGTATTTTACATAGAGCGACTGCCTATCTGACCTCCACAACCCAGTTAGTGGATAACACAATGGTCTGGTTGTCAGACTTTCGGGCTTCTGACGACCAATAATGACTGTCAAAGTTCCGGAATGACAGCCGGGACTTTCCAAGCCACGGAGGGGTCTTGGTATGTAAAGATGATCACCCATCCACCGTTCCACGGACCAACCGCGGCAAGTGTAGCTTAACCTGATCGATCGAGCCGTGCGGCTGTTATTACTTACATTAGTCTATTATTCAATTAAAATAGGGCGGTATCGACAGTCCTTGCTCAATTTATAATCAATTAATCGCATTTTGTAACCCAGGACTTTAGCTCCTACAGAGACCACATAATATGAATAACAAAACGATAAACTTTTTATTATCTAAGATACCATAGTTACGCATTCATAAAATTTACGGACAACCCTAACACCGCGGCCGGTCCACATCAAAGGCGCACCTCACACTGCCTAGTTTACATTGTAACCTCTGCAGGAGTGTTTACACTGACATTAGACTACTGACCTCTTATGACACTCCGAGTGTGACGAACTGTCGACACCGGAAATCGATTGTGTGACACTCATGAAGTCACGACACTTGACATGCTCGCGTGAAATTACGCGTGTAGGGCGACCATGACGTGCGAAAAGTGAATATGGTAAAATTTAAGAGTATTTTTGTATTTTTTTCGTTGTTTTCTTTAAATTATCATTACTTTTGTGATATTGTTTAGGATTAACCTGATTGCGCGACAGCAAAGACAGGGTTATATTTTTTTTGTATTTAAGTTAGTATATTTTTTTCTACAAAATTTATTTAAATACTTTCTAAATTTATTCTAACCTGCGATTTGTCAAAAAAGTTACATATAACAAATTTACCAGAAGTTAATAGGTACTTATATGTTCTAAAGTTAGCGGCTAAAGAAGAACATACCTACAATATCAGATTTTTTTAAGCATTTGATTGCAAAATACTATTCTTTAAAAACACGATAGTGCTTCGGAATTTTGTAATTAAAGCACACACTGCAAACTAGAACAAATCCGAGCAAACAAGCGGATGTTTCCCCTAAATACCGCTCTATATTAATGAACCTCCTTGTTTCTAGGTTAGAATGTGGTAGGCGTGTGTAGACTAACAATATTCATAATAATAGGATCTCGCCTTTGATCTGTGTCATCGTCAAACGAAACGAAATTATGACAGGATATTTAATTTAGTTCAACCCTGACAATGTTGACGGTTCGATCTGTCACTGATATTCATTAGGAAAAAATGAACGCAGAATTAATGCCGGAGTCCGTGATTTATTTGCGATCAATATATTATTTTCAGTGGGTTGTCTACAGAATGTTTTTCGCTACTGTTGTGCCATTTGCGAGCCGAAGAGTGAGCAATTTTAGTTTTTTTTTCTTCTGTTACTAATTGTACAACATAACTCTTGTTAAAAGAACGACTTGTCATAATTCAGTCTACAATTTTTTGTTACCATTTTTAATACTTCAAAAGATTTCAAGTCCCGTTGATTTAATTGTAATAAAAACTCGACGCTTCAACAGTAAATCAGTTCATCACAAAACAGGCAATAAAGTCGAAAGAAACCTAAATTAAGAAAGCTTAATGTAAAACCAGATTTCAATCAACATTACCGATGTAATCAAAACGAAAAAAAAAAACATCTAAAGGCCAGCCAATAAAAACGTTTGTACGGAATAGTTACTGTGCGATGTTAAGATTAAGATAACAGTAATCCAAGTAGGTAACTGAATACATTTCTTTAATGCCCTGTTCTTACTTTACACAAACTAAACGTTTAATGAACTTTGTCTCGCGCCTTGAAAATTTGTGGTTATACTGGTGATGCTGTGGTGTCCCAGTGTTAACGGACGCGACTTACGTCGACGTTAGGTCGTAGGTTCTAACCCTGACAGGCGATTTACTTTTAGTAAATTATTTCATGACCACTACCCTCAAAACGGTGAAGGAAAAGATTATAAGGAAACCAACATGTCCTAAATCGAAGACATGTGACATCCAACAATCCGCACTGGGCCCACGTGGTGGATTACGGCCCACTCTCTCTCTCACACAGAGAAGGTCTGTGTCCCAGCAGTGGGAACATTATAGGAACATATAGGTATGCAGACGATGAAAAACTTACGTGTTGATTACTGAACGGTAAAAAGTTTTGCTAACCAGTTAACACTTTTTGCTACCTGTTTTAGGTTAATCATATTTTTTTTAAACATTCTAGCGGCGGCGACGGTTTTCGAAATGAGAGCACATTACACTTTTTTTGTGATATCAATCATACATTTTTTCATCAGTCTTACACAAAAAAAGAAACAAATTGTCGTATCTTAACACCCTTAAAAATTCTACAGTCCTATTTGCTAACACTAAGATCTTTGCCCACAGCCTGACAGCTTCTCTCCAAGATAAATATAGTTTTAAAAAATCATAAATCTATCTTTATTATCAGAATATTTAACCTGAAGAACTTACCGTAAAAATCACCTAAAAGTCAAAGAGTGTCAGTAAAAGAGCAATTTATAAAACATAAAGAAAGGAATGCGCCAATATCAATCTAAGCAATTCACCTCGTGTGTTGAATCACAGGTTAGCTAGCCTACATATTTTTAAAACGCTATATTTTAAAGAAAAACAAATGGAAAACTGGATAATAATATCATGTTTTGTCACAATAGAGGGGAGTGCTCGTAAATCCGTCTCGCTGGGCTGAATTAAAATCTATTCGAGTGTGAAATACAGAAGTAAATGATGCGCCGACAGACAAATGTCGTATTATTTTGACGGGAGTCAAGGCGTTGCATAAAAACGTATATTGAGGTAAAGTATACTATTATACTCGGTTTTATAAAACAGTCATAAATCGTATAATCTGGTTTTTGAGATTATTCGTTAGGTACGCTAATTAGTACTTAATTAATTTTGACGAACAACACCATAAAGATTTTGACTGATCATGTCAGTCATTTCATTTTGTATCGATTGTGACAACTGTATATATTTGCCGATGTATTTTAATAAAACAAAATTTAATTGGTCTGTGAACTTATTTACTATTATTATAACTGCTAATTTATACGTAGTGTTGTTCCAAGATATACGACAGGAAATGGTCGAGTATATTTACTTACTACTTACACCATTGTGACATATTTATTGTCATCGTTCTATCAACGATTGAGACATGTATTATAATACATCTATACTTTTTATTCTGGTATCTTTTTTTGCGCTGGCAATCTAAATTTCTTTTACCACTTTGCAATAAGGGGTGATATCGCTGTGACCTTTACTTCTTGTCATAAAAAAATATTGTACCACTTTTTTGCTTTCTTCGAGATTTTTAATCTGCAAGATTAAGTAACCATCGTTAATATATCTGTTGGAAATCCGAGATGTGCAATAAAAGAGATTTATGAACATTCCTGCTGTAAACAATGCGCGGCAGTTTTTGGCCGCATTTTCACTCTCGTAAAAACCGTGAACGTCCACACGTTACTGCAAAATTATAATATTTTGGCCATAATTTTCTAAGCTTTATGTCAACGCATTTAGCGTTGACGATAGGTTAACGACTTCGCAGGTCGACCACGCCGAAGATTGATACCCAAATTTATTGCACATTAAATTCTTACATTCAACACCGCAAGTATATGAAATTTATGTTTCCTTATCTTTTCCACACATTAAAAAATGCAATTTATTATGTCAGCTCACTGAAACAATAATTATGGTACTTCAAACAGAGTATATTAAAAATATCTATTTCTGTGAGGATAAAGAATAATCCGAAACACGACGGAACGTTGCGCATTCCCATACACACACCGACCACCAACAATGGAGGGCAATTAATAAAAACGGCTTTTTAAAAAAGGAACCGGGACGAAACGCGCGACTCCCGCACCTTACGTTAGCAGACTAGGGTTGGCAGAATAGATTATTGTTCTTCTCAAGACTTAGAATCTTCCTGAGACGACGAATTCGTCCGAAAGATAAATAAAGAACGTATGTCGAAGTGTTCTTATTTAAAAATAGACCTCCCTAAACAAAACTACAACATTATTTTAAATCATTGGTGATTTCTGGTAAAATACTGGCCAGGCTCAACTTTTTTCAATAAAATACTGATTTTGTGAACTTTTTTCAGAGTTTAGCAACCCTATAAGTAACGCATCACGAAATATACGCTCATCCGCGAACTTCGCACGAGATCACGTTCCGCGCATTATTTTGATGAATTCCAATTTCGAACGCACCTACGCCATTTTGTTTTCTTTTCTTTACGGTCTTTTGTTGTAGGGAAATCGTTAAAAGGGCATTTATATTTAGTACAACAGAATGTAGAATTCAGAAAAAAAAAATGTTCTGTTTTATTTTTATAAACATTTCGCATGTTTCAACATCACAATTTCTAAGCAAATGACCTTAAAAGCACTTAAATTCGCATTTCAAGACCATAACCGGCACTAATTCCAGTGTAAAACCGTCTTACCACTATTAAAATAATACCAGGATAAGTGGAAACAATAAAGGTAAAACAAAGCAATTAAAAATTCATCAAGTGTACAATTGAGAGAGATATAAACAACAGTTTATGGCTACTATTAATCACACTGTTAAAATCTGGCGTCACTTTTGTAGGTGGCTATTGTGCGGTGTTCCTTTCATGCACAGTGTGACAACCTGTAATAAATCGCGAGTGTTGCCATCAGTATAAATGTTACAAGAATTACATGCCGGCCTTTTCAACTTTCAACCAATTATTAACAACTTACCTGGTTTTTGTTTTTAAATTTTTTGGCGTGGGTGATGATTGTACCTACCTATATTGTATTCATGTTAAAAGATTATACAGGGTGGCAGGGACATCGACGCTCAACCAGGAATTCAGCTCATGATTCTAAAACCCCCAACGTTGAAATGTTTTCGTCGGTTATTAAAATATAATTAGCTGTCCCATACATTTTGACCTCGTAGGTATTGCACTTTTTTTTATGAAACAGTTGATTTTTCTTTTAACAACCGACAAAAACGTTCTACGCTATAATAATGTACTGAAGTCATGGTAACAGGTGACATGGTACAGTAGACGCGACGGCGCGTTGTGTTCCACGCGCGCCTCAAAGAGATGTCAGCACGAACTGACGGGGTCCGCTAGGGCCGATGAGGCGCCAGGGCCGCGGGTTGTTCGAAAGAGATACCGTGGTCCCTGGCACAGGCAACTGAAAGAACATGGGTGGGTTTTAGTCAGTAAAAGTCTGACCGCTCCGCCCAGAGCGGGAGAAGTCCCGATGATGATTTCCCATCCAAAAAAAAAAAAAAAATGGTAACAGTTTGCGCGTTGATGAAATGATTATGAAAGGAAAATAATTAATACTGTTGATATTTGGGACGTATTCGCAGATTAACCAAATTAATGAAAACGGCAGCATGATTACGTAGGTACTAATATTCTTTCTTTTGAGACGATTCTGAAAAATGTTTTTCATTGTCAATGTTATAAGAAAAAGCTTTTTCATAATTTTCATAGAACCTCTGCTAATTAGCACGATACCGCCAACTGTCACAAAAGAGAGAAAAAAATAATAAAAATGTAAAGCTTCTGTTTCCTTTCAAAAACAAAATACTGAAGATTTTTTTTTTGTGTTGAAAGAAAAAAAAATGAGAAAGGAAAATGGAAAGTCCGATTCATCCGGGCGCTCGTTGCTCGGTGCTCTATTCAGAAACAACTTATTAAATAAATTAACCGCAAGTTGGTGGAAAAGGAAAACTAAGGCGGCGCACGTAGCCGCGAAGACGGAGCGGTAGCGATTATGTAAATATATCAATAGTACGTATCTACCTATCCGCTTTTCAGAAAATTTCGAGAGTGTATGGGCATTTTTATAAGCAATGAGAAGCAACCGTTTTTTGTCCGGCTTTAAGTACCTAATTTCTTTCACAAAATAAAGAAAAACAACACTACAGATTTCTTAAAATAATAAATGAAATATAAAAATAAATCTATAAATATTGAATGTTATATGAATATTGAGAAAACTCCAGGCTAATTTCATGAAAAATACCAGAAATAGGGCCAATTTCTATGTTTTCTGCGACTGTTTAACAGCGTAATGAATTCCCTCCGAAGCAACTCATTGACAATACTCCCGTAAGACTCCTCGGTCGGTACTTTACCAATAAGTATATTTCATATTTTAATATTCGCCCTCGCCCCCGCTAATCAATATGCCACCTAAGCAGCAGCTCCGCTTCGCCTGGACAAAGCTGTTAATTCCTTAAAGCCCGACTCCATTCTGTTCTCATTCAATGTGGACTGTAGTCTGTAGCGAAGAAAGACCGCAAAAATAATTGGAAAGTGACGCGAATAACTACGGTTTAGTGATGGAAAAGTAAATCGATATTGGTAACTAATTATTTGGATTTAGAAAGGTGACTTCGGTATAGGGATCGTGATGGTAATAAAAGCTAGAAGTTTTTCATAAAATTTCTCTCTGTTTATCATAATTATCTATTGATACATCCTTGAGCCACCCCGGAGCTACGTCACAGACGTTGCTGCACCCTTTGTCAAGCTCTCTGTGTAATAACACCTGCACTATGGTCTTCACCATTGCGAGGCCAACGCTAATGCTGTCAAAGTGGCTGAACTCTGGTCAAAGCTTATTTAAAAACCAAAAGCAGGGCTTAAAGCACAAAGGCTCTTTGTTTGATAAAAATGTCTTTACCAATAAATGCTCACAAAACGAGACAGTCACTGAACTCGATTCCAAAAACCCACTATAAAACTCGAACCAGCTTTTCTCTCCACGCAAACAATTTTCTTTTCAGCGCATTTATCGATAAAGTATACAAGGATGTTCGCATCCCTACGTCGCCTCGGGAACGCGGCCCAGATTCCCAACTTTTCATCATTCTCCTTGCCTTCCCGGCTCATTGTGTCCGTGGGAACCTTTATTGCTCCCATAGAAAAGCATGAATGCCGACCAAGAAAAGCATTTGTGTACTGAATACTTACAAAGAAGCATGTTTCAGTTGATTCCGTTCCTGTTTCAGACGTCTTTTCATTTCGGTATTTTCCGATTGGGGCAGCTCTATTGGCTACGGTCTTGTTTTGTATCGGTAAATGAGTTTCGTACTGCAGAAAGGTTAATTTACTTTTCAGTATGGTTTTGTTTGTGAACGTAGGAGGTCCTATTTTGGTGGATATTGTATGGCTTTTGATTGTAGTAGGTACTTACGTACATTTATTTACGGCTTTTTTCGTAGGATTTATTTGTAAAGTTTATGCTTTTTTCCTCATGTCCTTATCTCTTGGTATTTTCCTATTTATTAATGAAAGACTAAAGAATTGCCGTATACATAGGCCATGTAGGCGTGGTATAGGTATCACAGATTATTTCAATATAGGCAATGAAATGGTATTAAAAAAAACAAAATTGTTAAACTAGCTGCGCCCCGCGGTTTCACCCGCATAAGTTTCGATCCCGTGGGAATATCGGGATAAAAAGTATCCTATATGTTAATTCTGGTTATAAACTACCTGTGTGCCAAATTTTATTTAAATCCGTTTAAACAAATATCCATCCATACATCCCTCCATACAAACTTTCGCATTTATAATATTCTTTTCCTCTTTTCCTCATATCCTTATCTCTGGTTATTACCCTAGTTATTACTGAAAGATACAGAATTGCCATATACATACGTAGGCCATGTAGGTGTGGTATAGGTATCGTAAATTATGTCAATAAAGGCAATGAAATAGTTTTTTCTTTTTTTTTTAATTGTTATATAACCTTTTTCCTACTACAATGTAGGTACCTTCTCAACTTCATCTATACAAACCACAAAAAAACACCGTTTTCAAATCTAGAAGCCTTCCCACAAACAATGAAAAAAAGGAAAAGAATTCTCAATGGCACTTATTTGAAAATGCCATTCAGGGTTTTTCCTCACGAAACTTTTCCAGCTTCTTCGGGTAACTAAGCGTTCACTACTTAATTACGAAACAAGCCCCTTTCAACCTCGTGCATTTTCCTACAACTTCGTCAAAAGGGGATAGACAATTTTCCTTTTTTTTTGCACAGCAAGGCTGATTTTCGTAATACCTTTGCTCGGTGTTAAGGTGCTGGCCTGTAGCAGAATGGTTGTCATCAAATTAATATTATTTTATGTTTAAGTTGCTTACGTTTAAATGTGTGAAGATAATTATTTGTAAGTAAAACCCCTAACTTAAATTAAAGCAATTGATTCAAATGGGCACTTTTCTTAAACAACCACCGTATGTCGTTTTTACTGTCTTTTCATATATGGAAAGGGTGTTTCAAAACTTCCGTTAGCAGATGGCAAGAAGCACTAAAAATGTACAAAACAGCTTTCTTATCAGAAGCAATGAACCTACAAAGTTATTAAAATGTATGTAAAGGAAATGTACGGCATATTTGATGGGCACCGGCAGATTAATACTGCCATTACAGGCTAGCTACCATTTAGCTACAAAGGTGAAATCGTGCTACTGTGAATGTAAGAAGATTATCCTATCTAGCAGTACCTAAATAACATTGTAAATTGTGTTATTGCTTTTAATATGTATGCAAATGTTAAGCGGGAGGTATCGCTGCCTCGAATATTGTTTAGGATAGGGAATGTGTTGGATTTAAATGAAGCTACCGATAAAATGTGTTCGTGGTATTACGAACAGTTGCTTGCCGATATTCTAACGTGCGTTTTCCGTTAGTTTGCGGGTCCGTAAGGTAATTAGTTGGAGTTTTGTAATGTATGGGGTAATTTTCACGCCTGTTTTATTTGTAGTGATGTTTAAAAGTCTGACGACCGATTCTTCGATAGTCGATTGCTTAGAATCGAGATTATTCCCAATAATGGATTATAAGCATGCCATGCATGTAAGTACTGGATTCGATTTGCACTGAGCCTGTTTGTTTAATAAAGTAACATAAAATTAAAGGTAGTTATTGAGAAAAGAAAAATTCCCGCCTAGATTTTTCTATTCTTAAAAGCAACGCCCTAAATCTCTAACGAGTATGTAAATTATAGCTAAACCAACACTATGTACAACAAACAATGTATTAATGTATTTTCCCAGATTTTTACAACCGCTAACGTTGCTCGGTATAAAACGGCTTATGAAAAACCAAACATCGTAAATGTCTGCGCTGAAACGACGCCAGTAAACGTCTTGTGCAAACCATAAACTTCTATTTATACCTACGTTCACCCATTGTTTTCTCAGTGACGACTAGCGAATCAAATTATTGGCTACAACACACCAAAGGAAAAACACCCGTATTTTCAAGAGCTATAGGTTACAATCGCGTGAAAATCAAATAGAGCCGCGCATAAGTGGGGATAACAATTGTCTATTGTGTTGGCTATCTCTTTTGCGCATCGCAGCGGCGACTTTGTGTGAGGAGGACAGGTGTATAGTGCTGTTGCCTTCTCTCACAATGCTCGGTGGAAATGGGCACGCCTTTGTGGCGAGGATTTTCTTCTATTCGTCCGTTTACACCGGTTTAGTGATGTGTTATAAATTTTTGTGCGCATGTCTATTTGGTTATGATTTCACGATGTAATGCTGAAGGTTTCCGCTTCGTGATTGTGGGCGGGTAACAATGGATTATGTACCTATACATAACAATAGAATAGGTGTACATAAATACAGGCATATGATACAATAATATATCCAGTGGGAACTGTTCGGTCTGTTCCGTCATTTCCTGTATGAATTTTGGTTATCACAGGTTTTAAAAGTAAATATACATAAGTAAAGTAATGATAGTACCTATTACCGGTTCTTTTAAAGAGACAACGCCATATAAATACGCAACAGACTATAATAAGTAATAAATATAATAAAAAAAGAGTAATAAACACGAATTTAAATTGGAAGAATACGTACCTATCCCATTACTATGCTACCTATTATACGTAAAACAGTAATCGTAAAACGTCGCCATTTTCATATCGGTTATTATAATTTTCCGCAAAACCGGATTCGGTGGGATGCCGCTTTAAATTCTGCTATATATTCCATGATTATTTAAAAGTGCACTGTCCACAACCCTATTGGTAGAGATGTGGTTATATGTATAGGGAGATAGATATTACAACGAATATAAGTATACGATACAGAATCGGTTTTAATTTTAGCTTTCTTTATTCTTAAAAAAACTGAGATTTTGTTCTACCCTAGATTAGCTTAGTTAATAAAAGATATGATACTTATGCAGCCTTACATGTGTATGATTTTATAATAGAAACTATGCCCCTGAAGAATTCTAGATAACGACAAAGCAAAAACACGACAAGCAAAGATCGTAAAAAATGCACAGGTTTTTACGTTGTTGACAAACTATTAAATAGCTGCAATAAATCGATTAAAAACACAGAGTACATTTAGTAATTTTAGTGCCAACGTTAAGCAAGCTCTAAGCTATTAAAATTCTACTTAAGATAACTTAAGTCGTGTTTCTAATTTGTGTGAAACATGTAAGCGGTTAAAATACTTAAATAGTGTAATACGTGATGTATGGTGTGGTTCAGAGGAACAAATAGGGGTGATGGCGGATGCCAATCATAAATCGTTTCTCGATGACTAATCGTTCTGTCAGTAAACTAATCGATAAACTGTACATCGAGTGCGTGATGTTCTGTTTCGAAACTCTAAAGCTGGTTGTTGAAGTACCTAGAGGTCTTTAAATAAAAAAAGAATATATAAAAAAAAATATGACGGAGTTTTGAAAATTGTTTTTTTTAACAGCCAGGCACATCACATTGCTTTTGTTTATTTTATAACTAATTTTGCAAGCAATGCAAGCGACTGTGGAGCAACATCGCAAACTCAAGCCTCACCTCTTGTCATGCTCTCTATGCGAAATCTTCTGCACTATGGAAAATCTTTGCGAGGCTAACGAAAGCATAGTCGAAGTTGCCGAATTCTGGTCGAAGCTTATTTAAAACAGATACATGGAATCATCGACACGACAATGAAGGAGAAGAAGAATGCAGGCACATAGAAAACGCATTGAAATTCTAAAAATAATCCTGCAGTATATACCGTTGATACTAAAACCGAGATTAAATAAACCATTTCGCTTCGGCTGTCGGTTAAAAAGGCACACCACTAACCACGTTAAAGAGCGAGTTACCACTAACTTTTAATATTATCTTTTTAAAGTTTTTTAATCAAAAACGTTGTCAACACATGTCTGTCCGTCACTCCTGTAGTTTTCTTTCAGAAACTAATTGGTCTGACACGGTTTAACCCTCGAATGTGGAGGGATATAAATATTTTTTAATTTGAAATATTTTTATTTTTTTAAAGAGCAACTTGTTGACTCGCTGTGCCGGTCGCAGTTGACGGTTAATGGGAAATGACACCTTTTAAAAATGTTTCTGTTTTAGTTTTGATGCGACAGTTGATTCTTTGAAATTATTAAAAAAAAATTGAAGCTTTTATGAGTGATTTAATATAGAAGTTGTGGTAGGTACCTAGCTGTATTTTCAGTAATATTAGGTTAGGTTAGGGTAAGTCTTTTTATTCAAAGTTATTTTATGGAGGAAGCTTATTGTAACTAGATTAGATCACAATGATTTTGACAGATACTGACAAGTCTATCAAAATCATTGTGTTCTCTGGAAGCAACCCAACAGCAACCTTATTCAAATTAAAATAAAGATCACTGTGATTTGGACACCGATGCAAAATCAGAGGTAAAATAACTGTGAACGGATTGTATATGCCTATTTTACCTACAGTGCTTATATAGGTAAAGGTATAGTTACTTGAATTACTATCTAGTTTTAACTATCATGAATAGAGGCAGAAAAATAGAATTTACTAATAGTTTACTTTTATTGCACACCGCGTAGATATCGTAACAAGTACCTACCTACATGCCATAAATACAACATGAGATGTTTTATTATTACCTTCATAGGTATACATAGGCACAGATTTGTATCGTCCCTCATCCCTCCGTCACTCGCAACACAAATAACGGACACACAAAGATGGCCACCCTACTAATTTATTTGTTTTTAATTTTTAAAAACAGAACGAGGAAGCGGACCAATGAGACGCGTCCTCCGACTGATTGTCAATTAGCGACATCAAACGGGCTTTTTGCGAATTAAGCGATCGTTTGTGTTCATTTTTTGTCCGGTAGCCATCGCGCACTGGCGTTTGATGCGTTTTTCCGTTTATACGTTTCATTTTCATATTTCCGTTTGTCTGGCCCTATGGGGAGGGCACAATGTAGGGTGTCTGTGTGCATATGCCGATGCTTTCCATTTATTTCGGAGATATTTTAATTCGAGTGAGTGCCCTCGTAGACGGATTAAATTTTTTGATGTTTGTTATTTTTTTACCTGGTCGCTAGAGGGAGGGTTATTAGATAGTGTAGGTGTGTGTACGGGTTTAAGGCTGGGGAAATCCTGATGAAATAATTATGTACGTTACGCCTTTATTGCTCACAACAATTGCACTCTCATAACTCGTCCATATCAAGCAGTACCTACGTATGCAGTCCAATTTATTTATTTAGAAATAATTAAGGAAAAGTCAATGCAGTACCCCTGCAGTGATGCCTACTAATGACTTGCATACTACCTTATTCTATACTTGCATGATTAAATCAGTCTAATTTGACTATAAATCGTGCGTATTGGCACGTAATTTTACATTGTTCTTTGACCATATTTCCATATTTGTATTGTAATTACTTAGGATTTTGCATTAGACGCATAACTATATTTTAAAGTCATAATGTTATGACTAGCATACACTTAATGTTTCCTTATTTTCAGCAAATGATTTGTAATTTCGGCCGGGCCATCCGTAAAAATGAAACACGAACGGGCCAAACAAAACAGTCTGGCATTCTAAAGACAAAACATAAAAAAGTCCGTGAATCGAACGCGCCGTATCGAACGCTATTCCGAATGCACCCAGCATAGTCAACAAAGGGACGTTCTGAAAAAAACGCGCGAATACGAACGCGGCCCACCATTAGCCGCTCCCATTTGCACCGCTATAGACGGGCCTCTTCAATCTATACCGTCAACAATTGTAGGGCTGCTGCCTGTGTTAGGCAAATTACGTTTTTTTAGGGCCTAGCACTCCCCGTATCTGTATCGTGTATAATTAGGATACCGTCCGACCGTGACTGTTTAATTCTATAATAAGTAATCTTCCTGTACGGAACATTGGCATGTGTTGAATATTACAAATATTACAATTTTCCTTAAACTGAATACATAATATTCAGTTTAAGGAAAATTGAGTAAAAACATTATCTTTCACCTTAAACGCACATGAAAGATAACTTTCCAATCGTTAAAATTACAAATGGATCTCCATTGAACGGACGGAATTTAAATACAGCTTCAGAAAAAAAATGTTTTTTTTCTGGCAACCCTACACAGAGGGTATGTGATCGAGTGTTGTTCGAGTTTTTATCGCTGATTCATTAGTATGAGAGTGTCTTTGTTGCCGGCTGCACGGGCCGCCCAGCACAATATGCATTCAACATGAAAATTGATTCGAAATGAAAGGATACACGCCATTGTATACATTGCTAATTGAAAATGAATGCGAGCCCAGTAATTAGGGGCTATGTAGCATTCGATGTAATCTATCTCTTGTTGTAGCTTTTTTGAAGTTTCGTTTGATAAATACTGATATTAATGTGGAACAAAACATTTATTTTGATTTTGAGAATAGGGGAATTTATGTAGGGGATAATTATAATTATCATAATATATTTGGATGAAACTATATGAACATTGGTATTATTGCATTTTATCAGAAAAACATTAATGTTTCTGTCGTGTCAGAAAAACTTTCACACATAGATGTCCATAATAATAGCTATCATTTTTCAAATATATTTATTCGTTCAAATATTGAGCTAAATAAACATAAAAACAAAATGGACAATGCCGCTTGACAGCTTCGTCTAAACAACAAAGTCTTTTAAAAGAACCACGCGCCCGTAACAAACCTAATTTGTAAAAAGGGTAAACAAAAAGTTTGAAGTTGAGGGAGGAATTACAATGAAAAAGAAGCCTGGCCCTACATCGACCCTTTTAAGATCAAAACCAGTTGTCAACTTTTGATTATAAACCTACTGTTTTGTTTTTTCTAGCTTTATTAAAGATTACAATATTGACAGCAGATTTTAATTTGTTAATGCATGATTTAGTACGAAGCTAGTAAAAAGCGGTTGAATGCCGTAAGTAATTACAGAAATAGTTAAAAAGCCATTGTGTCTCGCGTAGATCCACGTCCGATACGAAGGGTTAATGCAGTGTTTTGATTAACTGGCTGGAATAGAGATTTTGCATTGAAAGTCAAAATTCTTCCCATAATCCAAATTTCACGTCTTTAGCACCATCCGTTGCAGTTAAGCCTAGACACTGACATGTCCACAGTTTTACCTTTCACATAATTAAGCACAAAAGAGCATACTTAACGAACCACGATGCATCATCCATACATTAGGTTTAACTACGCAAAAAGACAAAACGCCTTCATAGGAAAGAAATTCCGCAATATTCCATAACAATTATCAATAGCATTGTGGAAAATTTATGTTATGATGTACAGTTGGACCCTTGTAAGTAAAACGACCATTTAAACGACACCGTGGACTGTGAAGCTGTCAACTCCATAAATGTGCATGAAATGGAACAATAACTACAAGTTTACGAACTGAACGTAAAGTTCCTAAACAGGAATAAACCTTCATTCCTTAGCCCTTTTCAATTCGTGACCTAGCATGCAAAACAGATGTCTGGGGCTAGATAAAAGCATTTGAAAACAAAGTATTACCACTCGGTCCTAAGTGGGGTGGAGAGGTCAAACACAATCGTGGTCCTCTATTTTAGTATTCTTGCTATTCTAATTAGTGAATAATGTGATTGGTGTTGCTTTGAGTTCGGTCTTTAGAAAAATCTGGCGCTTAGTTCGGGCGTAAACAACCTATAGATTATTACGTTTTTGTCCCTGTTTAAAATAACTTGATTTATGTATAAGATATTTTGTGAAAAAAAATCGCTAAATTACCATTAGGTACCAAGTACTTGGAGAAATCCCAATCAATGATTAACTAGATGTTAGAGTATTACGTTTAATAGCCAACCAATTATATATTGATTGCATACTTTTCTGCCGGTTGATAAATTAGTACTAGTTTAATGTACAAAAAAGTTTAATTTAAATCGTAAGTACTTAACGATTGGACATTTTTTTGCGTAAGAAGTAAGTCAGGCAAGTCTTAAATCAAAAGAACAAAAAATGGACATAACAACATCCACCCACAAAATACAGTTAAGAGTTAACCGTGCGAGAAATATTTGCCAAGATGCGACATTCGAATTAAAAATCCCTGTGCCGCGGAAACAGAAGAAGACGGAATAATCCTGCACCTATATATCTCGCGCGATGTTAATCCGCCAAACTTCATTACAACAAGTTGGCAGCTGAAAACGAGGTCATCTATGTACTTTATTTTTAATACAAAATATGAAATCAGATAGTATTGAAGACGTGACAAAAATTGGTATCAGCCATTTTTCTAGTAGATCAAACGCGTCAACTGTATTCAGATCAATTTTTAATTCGTAAGCCGAAACTGATGTGATATGTCTGATTGTTATTAATATCAGAAATTATTGGGTCACCTAAAATTATGAATATGTTGAAATGTAGCAAATTCTTAGACTAGGAGTCAGCTTGTTCATTCGCATTTTGATTTTTAGCTTATATTCCATCGGTAAAAAAAAACCTACCCAACTTTTTACTATCTTCCCGTTTTCAAGTATTGTCAATAGGTACTTGTCACAATTCCTTTCAAATCATCAAATCATTCTTTACTATTCTTACCTTGGCGTGTTCTTGTTGCGCCAATAGCTGCTCCCTCACCATCTGTAGCTGCAGTATCATCTCCGACAGCTGCCGTTCCTTCTCCAGCACACTTTCACCTGCCAGTGCTTGCAAAGCTGCTGCGTCCAGTACTGCTCGTCGCTCGCTGTGGACAAGGAGGTAGGGTTTAGCGTGTTGTTTTAAGGTGAGAGAGAGAAGAGAAAAGTATTTGAAAGATTTTCTAAATCATTTGCTCCATGTGTCAATTCTATATCTATTTACCAATAGTATTGCTATTCCGTCTAATTTATCTTGCAACTTAAATGTTGTCATAAGGCCAATTCTCGTAATAAAACGTTCAAAATCTAGTCGCAGTCCCATCACGGCGATAAACAAATGTCAAAAACTTGTCAAAAATGTACGGAAATTAGAGGCATTTTGACAGATTAAGACTGAGATCAGAGTGTGAACGTTCTGAAAATCATGAGAATTTCCCGAGGACTAATAATGAAACTGGAGGGTAGAGTTACCTACTTTTTGTTTCCATAACATATTTAACAAAGTCAGAAAAGAGTCACTGCGCACATCCAGTGCTAATTTTCATACATATTCAATAAGCATGCACCCTGAAAACAGCAGTCCCAAATTACATACAATTCTCAAATTAGAATGGCAAGCAAAAACTCACATACATCTAAACAAGCGTTTGATGATCCTTGCACATAAAGTTTAATGCAATTTCGTAAAATAACATTCCGTGTTAATATGACGGTTTGGAATACAAAATGTATAACATTATGTAACTTTGTAACGCAGACGAATTCGCGTGAATAATTCATGGTGGCGTTAGGACGGTGGTGCTGTATGATATCAACAACAAAGATTGGATGATGGCACGTTCCTGCGCTGCTACTTTTAGAACTCGATAAACGAAGAAAACATGTTTTGGATCTGGGAAAATGTTTCCAAGTTTTCTAACAGATATCACTAGGGCTACTGTCATGCCATGACTATGTCCTTTCACAGTTATTTTATCTCTGGTTTTGCAACTCTGTCCAAATCACAGTGATCTTTATTCCGCCATAGACAAATCTGTCAAAATTATTGTGATCTTTATTCTCGTCAAAATAAAGTTGTTGTTAGGTTGCTGCCGTCAGAGATTAATAACTGTGTCGGTCTTTCTTCTCAGAAAAGTCAGTTAAGAAACACCGAACTCATCTAGTTTTATTAACATAATTTATTTTTGACGTGTAAAAGTGTTTTTGCAAACCTACTTACAGAAATGAAATAATTTATCATTTATAAATGTAGATACAGTCTGTTATTGCATAATGACTATCATGGGTGATGATTTTAGATTATATTATACAGTCGAATTACGACCTTATCGATTTTAGTCTTAAAGTCTTCCAACTAAGTAATTCCTCCTTAATGCTTTTCTCTCAATACCAATACGTTTGAAACTTTCAAGTCTCCTTCCCACTTCAGTCTGAGTTCCGTAGTAGAGGCACGTTACTCCGGGACCGCAAACAAATGCATCAGAGGACGTCTCTGAATTATTAATGCTGTGGTCTGTACCAACCTCCTCTCTTTCAAGAGGTTATGACGTAACCTCTTAGTCTTCCGCTATGAATTATTATATAATCCGCTATTGGCTTACATTTTTTATCATTTATTATACTGTAATGTGGAACTTAGAAGTTTTCTTTGATAGAAGTCGGTTTTCGGTTACGTTTCGCTAGATAAAAATTCTATGTATTGGAATATAAGGAGTTAGAATGTGGGTGACTAAATTTTTATTAAGTTTAGAAAGTGTTTATACAAAACTTCAAAGGAAATTACGTTACTGTTTACTTACCTTTATAAGGATAATCAATTCAAATTGATTCATGATCATGCAAATATTACAAAGAAGCTTGGTTTTAATTTGAACTGATTCAGCAATTTTGAGAAATGATCAGTGAGCCTCTTAATTGCAAAAACTTGAAGGTATACAATTGTTTTTCGCTTGTCAGAGTATTTCACAACCTTTTTATTTTCACGATACAAAAGATTGGACCACTTTCTCAAAGAAAGGGCTCATTGTGAAACCAGTTCGGTGAAATAATAAATTAACGGTACCTAATTAAAGATCTCATTTTATACTATGAACCAATTTATAATTCTTGAGAATTATGTTTGAGCGAAATTTTTGGGAACGCAGTGAAAATTGTGGAATTACTCTGTGAAATAAAGTTATCGGTGTTAAGTTTTAAGATTTATTAAAAGTAATCAATCAATTAAAAATTAAATTGCGAAAGTATTCATCGACCTGTGTCCTGTACTGTTATTGGAACTTTTTTTTTCATAATTAACACTGGATATAGAAACTAAATATCCCACTAGGTAATATTATAAACGCGAAAGTTTGTAAGGATGGATGGATGTTTGTTACTCTTTCACGCAAAAACTACCAAACGGATTTGGAAGAAACTTTACAGTAATATAGCTTATACATTAGAATAACACGTAGGATACTTTTTATTCCGATATTCCCACGGGATCGACACTTATGCGGGTGAAACCGCGGGGCACTGCTGGTTGATGCCTAGACAAAATCTACAACTAAAGAGATTGACGTGTAAAAGTGTTTGTACAAACATACTTACAGATATAAAATCATTTATAATTAGTTGTCAAATGATCTGCAAACTTTAAAGGAACGATGGAGAACATTAAGGTACGAGTATGTGGTAATAATGTAATTAAATTATTAGTCATTCAATTATTATAGAGGGGCTATGTAATAATAGCCTCACGGGTCAATCGATCAGGAAAAGCTACGCTTGCCGCAGTCGGTCCGCGGATGGGTGACCATTTTTACATACCGAGACCCCTCTGTGCCTCGGAAAACACGTTAAACCGTTGGTCCCGGCTGTCATTTTTGGATCTTTGACAGTCGTTACGGGTCGTCAGAAGCCCGAAAGTATGAGAACCAGTCTTACCAAAGGGTATCGTGTTATCTAGAAACTGTACTGTGGAGATCAGATAGGCAATCGTTCGATGTAAAATACTGGTAATCAGCTACATTCGGTTAGACTGGAAGCCGACCCCAACATAGTTTGAAAAGATTAGGCAAATTGATTGAGTCATTAAATTATTCAACAGGTATAGTAGTATGATGATCCAAACTCAAACTTACAGAATCCGAAGCAGCATTCGCTTTAAAAAAAAGTATCTACCATTTTGCCTTTCATCTAAAAACCGGAGTATTATGAAAAGTAACAAAAACTCGTATAAAATAAGAGCAGTATCGATCACACGATTCGATTCGTGTCACTCAATTCACAGAAACGCGTTTTATTTTCCTGCTCAGTGGAACGCCACGTATGATTTATTGTGTTTGTTTCTAACTTGTAACCCCATAGGAATCGAACTAGATACGTTTGTGGAAACAGACCATGTTGGTGGGATTGGGGTCTTTAATTGTTTGCCGTAATTCGTTTTTTTTGTAGTTAATTTTATTTGAGGCAAGTGGAGCAGCTTCGGATTGGTCGCAAAAATTCTTTATAGTCCAGGAGGAATCGGCGCATGAGTACCGAAAACTATTCCACCTCAATTTTTTTACGTGATCCTCTTCAAATTGCCCTACTGATGATATAAATGCATGTTGCCATGGGGCAACCCGGTGCCATATTGTTTAAACCGAAATTGTTTAAACAATTGCAAGGAATTGTTATTTTTCAACCGGACAATTTTTTTTTATATTTTTTATCGAAATACCAATAAAAAAGGTCCTATTACTTTTCACGATAAAGTTAATATTTTCAAAGATATGAATTTTTTAAGGTTTGAAAAATCTCAAATTTGGGTACTTTCGACCCATGAAAAATATATTCAAACATTTTCGTGGCATAGAACTTGTTATGCAAGTTACACAAGTGAAGAAAAAATGAAAAGTGAAGAAAAAATGACAAGTGAAAAAAAAACTTAAAGGTAAGCGGCGCATACTTGTGAGCGCGCGAAGTTAACAATTAAAAAACAGATATAAACAATGAAATTTTCTTAAATCTCTATTAACAATATTATTAACTATTGTATAGAGAATTGAAAAAAAAATATTACTTATATATTTTTTTTCTTTTAAATATATTTTTCATGGGTCGAAAGTACCCAAATTTGAGATTTTTCAAACCTTAAAAAATTCATATCTTTGAAAATATTAACTTTATCGTGAAAAGTAATAGGACCTTTTTTATTGGTATTTCGATAAAAAATATAAAAAAAAATTGTCCGGTTGAAAAATAACAATTCCTTGCAATTGTTTAAACAATTTCGGTTTAAACAATATGGCACCGGGTTGCCCCATGGCAACATGCATTTATATCATCAGTAGGGCAATTTGAAGAGGATCACGTAAAAAAATTGAGGTGGAATAGTTTTCGGTACTCATGCGCCGATTCCTCCTGGACTATTACTAAACAAGACATAATATTAAGGTACCATACTTAAATAAGCGACAGACTGTGGATATTGTAGATTTCGGAGCCTTGTCTCTTGAGATCTCCAAGCTAAGGAGGTTAGCTAGGAAATCGCTATGCAAACTTTTTACGAATCAGCTCACAGAACTCTTTCTGACAGACCAGTCTCAGACTGTAAGGTGGGCACATTATTAGATGTTTATGCTTAAATGGTAGCTCACAAAAATCCTACAAAATATCAGTAGCAGCTCTGTGATATGAGATGACGTTGATGTTGTAAACATTTTAAATTATACCTATGATGTCCAAAAAAGTTGACCCCAGGTAAATTACTAAAAAAACTAGATCAACGTACACTAAAAGCCAAAAACAATACACTTAGCAGTAACTATATTAGAGAGGGGACTCGTAACTAAACTAGGGTGAACTAATAGACCAATTCACTACCACTCGATGTTTCGTTTCGATAGAATCGATTCGATTATTCCGATTCGTGGCGCACTGCCTGCGTTAATTTACTGTTTATCGATGTTTGTTTGGAAGCTCTATTTTTTTAGCTTTTTTGTGTCACACGATAGTTTTTATTTTTAGTTTGATGTTAGTTTTATTTTGAAAAACCAATACACATTTATTTGTCAGTTGCCAATTAAGGTGGATCATATTTTTTTACAGGTCATGTTGCTCTGCATCTTTTTCAGATATCCAAATAACAGACTGTGATTACAATAAAAAAATATCATGCATTGTTTTGATAATAATTGGGCCAGTTTCTCTGGCTGTAGATAAATCATTTAGCCAATCACAACAGTTTGCGCGGTTTTGACAATTTGTCACATTAATTTTGCGATTATTTTGGCCCTGGCCCATAGAGAGTTAGCTACAAGTACACATTTCTCTCCCATCCTAGGACCAGGTTTAAGAGACAACATAGCGGTCTGTTAATAGCTTTGTTTGTACCAAAACAAAAGGTAAAGAGGTGTCTTGAAAATCTCAAGGGTTGCGTCGGGAACAGGGGTGATGTCATTAAAATGGATGCAAGGGGACCCGCGTGATGAATTTTGACATTATACAGTGGGCTCCCTTTATGTTTGCGTGTAACATTTTTTGGGTGTACAAGCATTTTGTGATTACTGACCCTATTGTAGTTTGATTATGTACTTCTTTAGGACAACATTCAGAGTTTAGCTGTTGACTGAAAACATTATAAATAAGGAAAGCCTACACAATGTTTCAACCAATTTCAGAACGTTGTTTATCCTTTCCATAATTATAATTCTTGAAAACATTATGACATGTCCTATTTTCTCAATGAATATTCCAGAATCTCATTAAAATAGAAGATGACGCGTCGATCACTTTTGACCTTTAAAAAACTTCGCCAATTACAGGCAAAGGAAATCGGAGCACTCTATATAATCGAAGTCGGACTTTTAAAAGAAAGTCGTTAAAAAGCCGATCCGATATTACGGGCTTGTCACTCCCACCTGTCGATGGCGTGATTGTAAAAATATTGTTGCTGTGTACAAGAATAATGTCGTAAGTGGTAGGTTTAATGTCGTATTTAATATTGGGGAAACAGCTGCAGTTTTGGGTTAAGAAGGTGGCGTTTATCTTTTGTTTTGTTTAGTTTTTTTTGGAGAAAAAAATGTAAATTGCATAAAATTAAGTAGTTATCGAAATCAAATGATTTGTCATTATCGTTTTGCTGACTAATCTTGATTTGAAATACACAATTTTGTTTATTTTATAACCTCCATAGGCTTCTGAATACTATATTGGGAAGGGTTATTTGCCCAGTTGTGAGGCACTGGAACACCGTACTCGGATCTGGAGGTACAGAATATGCAATAAGTAGCCCCCCAGTAAGAGGGAGTGGGCCACAAAGCTTCCTCTTACGTCGTTTTTCTAATAAACATTGATACAATTTTATAAAATCATTCTTTTAAAAAATATCTTTGATTTCATCCCTACTTGGATTTCGATCAAAACTCTCAGCATCAAAGCTGCGAGAGAAAAGGAAGCAAATGAGATAATAATTGCTTTCCGTATTATTTGCAGACGTTTCCTTTGAGGGGCATTACCTATGGACTTGAAACCGTATCTGTGCGATAATTGTACATTAATTAGCTACCGATTTGAGGGTATTTAGAACTTTTTCGTAAGATTTTTTGGGGTCGTTCTAATTAATTTCGGAATCACCCTGTTTTTTTTATAATTATGTTTTTAAGCCGGTTTTCAATGAGAACGCAGGATGCGGTTTATATCATTGTTGGATATTTTGAATGTAATAAATGCGACCAGTAACGATCGGTTTTTTTAATATGAATAGACTCGTACGTTGTGTAAATTAATTGGGGACTTTGTATTCATTTAAGTTAATAGTTTCTATACAATAACAAAATAATATTTAATGGAATAGAATTTTTGTAAATATTTTATCAAGGGCTGATTTTTCCATAGACACATAATTTTTATTCGTGGAATAAAATTTACGCCTGACAGGTTGTGTATGAAATAACTGTTAAAGTTTCAAAATGATTCCTCAAATAAAGTTATCAGATGATTGAAAAATCAGCCCTAACGAAAATAACGGTAAATATAGGTAATATAAATAAATACACGGTGCATTTTGTTGCCGGTGGCATACCAGTTGAACCAACAATAAAAATTGCACCGTCTAAACACGTTTAGACGTGCAATCGGGAGTCATTTGTTATTTCAATTTAACAGTATGCTACGGACAAGAAACTAGCATCGTGAAAATGGTTCTTAAGAGCTTGAACGCTAAAAGAATATCGTAAAAATATTGCTTATCTACGAAAACAAAATCTCTCTACTAACTTATTTATTAAACGCCAGTTTATCATCAATTCCTAGACAAGGCGACTTCTCTCCCAGTCTCATCTCCCACAATAAAGCGCGATTCATTTGTTTTTCACCGTCTGTCAACACGGCGCACATAAACTATGCAACGCTAGGGTTGACGACGAACAGTTTGTGGGCAACAATAAAAAATCCCTTAACGCGAGACAACGGTGGCTGTAGGGTTATCCGTCTTGTTTGCCCCTCGCGACAGACATGGCGGACTAGTGTGGATATGACTTTAATACATTTATATGGTAAGATTGTGACAAATAAACGTTTTAATTTAATTTTTATAATGTTCAATATTGGTTTTGAGTTGCAGTTTTTTAATAACAGGCTGTTATTATTATAGGACGTAGAAAACTGTTTCCGTAGTCTGTTCAATCTAATATTAACAGACGGAACCGTTCGTCTAAGGAATTGGTTTCGCCGTTTCTTTTTTCTAGCTTAGAAATTGGTGAAAATTGGGCGATTTTGGTGTTTTCTTGTTAAATAGTCAAATCAAAAGGAAAATTCAACTAGTTTCCTTTCAAACTAGTCTACATGGTATCCGAATCAGTGTTCATATGTCCATAAGAGCATCTTTCTTTCATCTAAAAGAAACGCATCCATCCTTACCTTTCCCCCAACAATACACTCATTACGAATTTAACAACTTGCTACCGACATACTCAGTCATGTAGCCCGTTTTTATTGAGTTCGTCATTGCTCGGCACCGCTCGGCAACGCTCGGTACGGTACCGACTAGGGGGACTGATAGCATTTTAAATCAGGTTAAGGTCAACAACAACCGGGTTCGAACTCTGCGCACTTTGATTCGTAAAAAACTGGCGAAAACGGACACTTTTAGATTTAGACCTTGTTTAGATGTCAAAGATAGGCTTAGATATTATGTATGGAAGTGGATATGCATCACCGGGAAGTGTTTGGACAAGGAAACTGAATCATTTCCTGACAGGACCGTTTTCGGACAAAGCTGGCGATGGCTATCGGTATAATATTCAGATGATATATGTACATATGAACGACTGTGTGTGCCTGAGAATAATGACAGTCGAGCATAAAAAGGAATTGGAATATATAGTTTTTAGAAGTAAATACAGGCTGAGATCATTAAAAACAAAAAGAATATCCACAAGAAGAGTCAGACCGCTATTTGAAAGACATCGAATAATGAGAGGCACCATTCCGGATTTCTCAATCTATGTCCCAAATCAGAGGACACTTTAAATTGTAATTCATAGGAACAAATCATCAAAACTCCTAATAGAAATCAAGCAGTTGCTTAACAGATAGAAGACCCAATTACGTATGATACCAACAGCAATCATCAAATTACGACTCGATTGTAAATTGAAATAATGTTGTTCTCCGATAATTTCTATAAAACCGGAATGCGTACCGTTTAGTTTATTGATCCTGGTACTAATTACGGTAGGTAGATAATTGTAGGGGCTTATATTAAATGATAGAGTTTTTTATTTATTCTCTTAAGATGTAATGGCGTTTGTGATGTACGATGTGGTTGCTAATAGTCCTGTTTCGTCGACTAAGTGATACTGCTGAGAGTGAAGCTACCAGTAGAGGTAAATGATAGAAATCAATGTAGTGTCGTGGTATTTCATTTAATAGTTCATTTTGCAGAAAGTTTATGTCATCATCATTGTCAGATTCTATGGTTATCGTTCAGTGTAGTTTTAGCATTAAATTTTTTTCGATAGCTAAAATTGTATATGCGTAAGAATTAGATGAGGCTTAACCTATAAAACCACAGCTACTAATGCATTTACTGAACTTACTCAAATATCTCTTGAATGTATTTCAATGACCTCATAATATGATAATGTACTGTGTCGTAACATTAATCAGTTTGCACTCTAAAGAAAACAAGTTAAATCTAGTTGTTAACTTTAAACGACCATTTCCCACCACTTATTATCTTTTTTTATAAATTCCTATTTGATTCAGACCTTTCCTGTTTCGATCATTGCTTTCACCAATTTACGATAATACCTCCGTTTCAACAAAAACGGTCGGCTATTTTTCTATCCCCTCATACAAACCAGTTTTATTTATACGAAATAGTTTCGCCAAAATCACTGCATAAACCACCGCTCAATAAATAAAATGGACCGAACCTGTCCGATTCAGCGTCAATAAAAACACATCCCAAATGTAAACGAGAACGATGCATGAATTCTTCATTTCAAATTGTATGGCCATGTTAGGGCATTATCATTTTTAGTGCTTGCCACACTGGTATATTCAGATGGAATTTTTGATGCACTGGCGACACAGCCGCGCTGCGATTGGCCGCCCTGAATATTGTATGAACCAATCACCGCGTTGCGCTTAACGTTGCATTCCAATTTGAAATCGTGAAGGCGGGAAACAGCGACAAAGTTGTGTGTTTTGCAATGGCGTGCAATAGGCATAATTTGTTGTTACACAATCAAATTGGTTTTCCGAACAGGTATGTGGTGGCATAGCGCTGGACATAATTGGAAGGCCGATTATTGGGACGCGGTAAGAGAATTTCCTGCGTTTTATTAGTATTGTGAGTACATTAATGTCTCCCAACCAGTCAGCGCCCAGGTTAATAGTAAATTAAAGTGTAGTGGTAATTTTATCAATTACAAAACTCATGCTATTTCTCTGTCTCGTAAAACCGTGTACTTGAAATCAAAGAGAACATCAACATTAAAGGATACATGATGAGTGGAGGATGAGTTGCTTGTTCTTAAGAACAGAAGTATAGTGTGGCATATATGACGTATGGTCGTAATGCAGAAGCATCGGGTTGCGTAATGCTAAGGAGGTAAAAAGGTTTTAACGACTGAAGTCGCGAATCTTGCAGAAACGTAACAAATTCATATCTCAAGGCCGGAAAAGCACTAAACAAAACGGCTGCTTTCTTACAACTGCAACTTGTAGATAACAACATTCGCGCGTACGAAATCCTCATTTTTGTCCAGTAACTATGTTATTGTTATAATTAATAATAATATCTCTCGAACAGTGCACTAATTGTTCTGTTATTTATTAGCGGGCCAGCCGGCAAGATAACCTCTGCCACAACCGAAATTATTGTTCCTATATTTTGTGAATCGCTATCTGTTATATTGTTATTGTCTCCATTCGTAATTGGGGCGTGTGCCCGGTGGGAAGTAATTAAAAAATTGCAGTCCTTTTTAGCTTGAGATTATAGTTCAACGGTCATTAGTTAATAAGCTGATGATGACATGATTATCAAATGACACAGAGGCGCCACTTCTTACTCGGGATCCTGACGTTTCTTTAAAGCATTGGCCAGTGCTGCGATTGGAAAAATATGTCTCCGATTTTGTGTGGCATCTTTTTTTTATCCTGGGATTAGATTTATAGGAATGACCTTGAAAACGACTGTTAAGTTCTTAAAATTTTAGTCTTTTATAATTGAACAATGTAAACGTTAGAAATAGAAGAAAACACAATGATAAAGTAAGTATTATGATGTAATCTATATTTGTAAATGTTATTGTCATTTTTGGGACACAAAACACAATCACTGACACATTGAACTGCCTATCAAGACACAATAAAAATTTAGTGGACTGGTAACATTCCAAGACAAATCTTGGAATATTTATTTCAATTAAATATACAACTTACTGCTCTTTACCGTAGCGTATATATCAGAAATTGGAGCTAATAATAGGACGGAACCACATTTTACTAAACTCTAAACTTTACCTAGTTACTCTAAAAGGTAATTTAGCAATCACACGCCTTGCGCATGCTATTTCAAAAATAGACATGACATTCATAACAAATTGTCACACAAAACATTAAGATTACTAACATTCCAACAATGAAAACAATTTCAATTTGCACAATTGTAGTGTTCATGTAACAAACGAACAATTCAGTGAACAAGGTGAGTTCTGTGTTCCTATGTGTGGGGCAAATCTTTGCAGAAGGCGACTTTGTGAATACTAGTAGTATAAAGAGTTATTGTGGTACACAAAGGAGTATTGTCCTAGCCTTGTTGATTGTCTCTGCTCTCGTGACAGGGACATGTTAGGTGTAGTTTACCTTGAAAATCTGTTTTGTTCAAGTATTGATTCGTTTGAGTGATGGGATGTTTTGATAAAGAATAGACTAGAGGCGGAAACATTGAGATCGGGTTGTGATGTATCCTTTACTTTGCGATACTAAGCTTCTAAAAGGAAAAAAAATATCGATATACCAACAAACACAAACAGTTCAATTATGAAGTCATTAAACGAATCGCTTTAACAAGCGTACGCGTTCGTGTCCTATGCCTTTTGGTAATTAAGGTATTCTAAATTACCTTCAAAACATCAACTTTAAAATAAAATGAAAACACGCATAACTTATTTTGTCATTCCCATCATCATTCGTGTGTTAAAACATTTCTCATGGTATAAGAACAAAAACGGTTGGAACGCCCCCAGGCCTCCATCATCGAGTTTATAAATAAGATATTCATATTAACTAATGTTACGTCTTCTGTAATCTGTAACATTATATTGTGCTTTCTGGTTATATATCACTGTACAAATTATGAGTTTGTCTATTGTTAACGTTTTGTTGACTGATGTGGCACAAGTGAAGAGCTTTTAGCAGATGGTAATATTGACTGCAATCACGGTAGATGCTCGTAAGAATGGTATCATAAGACAACCTCTGGAAAATATTGATTACCATACCATGGATGATTTGGTTCGTTTGTAAGTAATCTAATCCCTTGAATTGTAGGTCTGAGGAGAATCTCATTGTTTTCAATTTTATTTATACAGACGTCATTGTGTTGATGGATAACAGTCGTAAGTGACTTAGTTTTTTCAAATTATAGGTACTAGCTGATAGTATCTTGTTAATGACTTTGTGTGATTAAACTTCATCTATTCATAGGTGTCGCCATTGATCCACCACTGAACACAATCCTAGGCGTTTCTCATCCAGCTTCTACCAGCCACTTTGTGAGTATCTTCCTTATTACCTTCATTAGCAAACCCGCTGATATCTCAAACCTTACCCCACAATCCAAACCCAAAGCCAGCATAACGGAGATGGATTGTAGCACATTACGGGCTCACGTCTTAATCTCGTCGGCGGCTATTACGGTGCGTTTAATTAGTGCAGACAATAGCCCGCGCCGGCCTTAATAATACGCCAAAAGTGGCCCTTATTGTCTCTGCTATGACTTATTTATGTGCTAGGATTACAATTGTTTAACGTGTTCTATAATTGACGGTGAAATAATAATTATTGTTGTTGGAATGATGTATGGTGATTGATTGATTTCTTGTTTTGTTTTAGTTGTTTCTGGTTTGAAATTAGCTATCTCTAGCAGACTTGTATCTGACTCACCTTTGCTGATTAGAGTTAGATTATTACATATCTATCCATTATCTGTATAAGGTCGGTATTATTGGAACTAATCTAGCTTTTATCTGCATTAGGAGGATCGGTATTTCCCTTTCAGTATTACCAGAAGTGATTATTATTATGTACTTTGCACCCGTATTATGTATTGTATTATGTACTAGCAGTTCAATTTTGTGGTTCAAATAATGTTATCTTACCAACTTTACCATGACGATTGATGACGATTAATTAAAGAAATATTTCATTCATAATTTTCCTTTTCTTTATCACAAATGTTTACATCTCATTTGAAAACATTTACGACTATGTTTCTCCTGGCAACGAACAACAACATATCCGCGACTACAATCATAGTTATCAACAAAAGCTATTAATTACTGATAACGCCAGTGATAAGGTTGGCACGTAAATATTGACATAGATCACGCTTGACACCGCCTTAACCTTTGTTATAATTATCTTCTATTATTGAACATAATCTATAACTACTTAAATCTGTTAGTAATTTGTGCATGTATCTGGCATCGTTTTATCTAACCATAAACTGGGCCTCTTCTTTCCTTTCATAATCATGTCTAAGGCACATCATGTCCAAGGTGGTGTGGTGTGTCATCATGTTCATGTCATCATGTCCATAAGCACTAAGTTCGTATTATCTACCGAAGTTACGGGCGTTTCTTTCTCCGTATCACTTGCAGCCCTAAAATTAGTTCGGGGCCCGAACTAAGAATGAATGACAGCACAATTTGACAGTTGTCCCTCCTCCCGAAGTGTTTTTGCCCGTCCAAAAAAGTTAGTTAATCGGGCGTAGGATTCACTTCGAAGTTTCGAACTACTATCGGACGGGCCCATATCTTCGTTCACAGAGTTAGAGAGTAGGCCACCAGTTGTGTGGTGATTATTATCCTAATATCGCAGCATAATTATAGACAGCAATATTATGTACAGGTGACTATGTTGTCCATTCTCATAAGAAATATGGATACCCACCTAGCCTATCCTTATGCAATGTATTGATTCTACTCGCAGCGAGCGCGCGTCGCAAGACACACATGCACTTACGTTATACCAGGTGGAAAGCAGAACCCGGAATTCTAGACAGATAGCAGTTTTCTTAAAGCTATCAACATTGGTTATGTTCTTGAAAATTGAAATATTTCGATGAAAATCTTCAATGGTATTAGGAATCAGTCTAGATTTCATTCACCAATTGTATGTCCATCGAACTTTGTTACTAAGGACCTCAAGATATACATAGACGATTTACATTTAATTGCCCAAGATTGCAAAAAAAGATGCGGACAAATCTAGTCTGTATCAGATTTCACTGCAGATCCTACCTGGAACCCTATTAGTTCTGCAATTACCTTCTATAATAGTTCTATTTATATTGGCACCGCTAATGTCTCTGGACTGTTGATTAATCTACGGACTTTGATACCATGTTGGATTCCGGGCAGGTTTATCATACAACTAATTGCACAGAGTTATAATAGCAGATAGAAAGGCCAATAAAAAACTAGTTTCCGATCGTTATCCAGACGTTTTATCTCAATTATACTTCGGTTTATAAAGCTTTGATAATAAAATCATATTTTAGTGAGTCCACGAGTAGTCTGTCTGTGTTAGTCAATAAAATTGGAATACAACATGGCGGATAAAATGGCGCTGTTTTCTGCAGCATAGATAATTTAGATGTCAATATTGAATTTGATAAAACCATTAATAATATTGATGATGACAGTTATAATAATAGGGTGTTAGATAAAGTTGTTTAAGCCATTTGATTAGGCGAATATGGCTTCATAATGGAATAGTGTGTAGGCATGCCAAAAGCTTTTGTAGGAAGATTATTTTAATGTCTGGAATATTTTAACAATAACCACCTATTCTGTGAAGTCTAAAATAAAAATTATGCGTTGTAATTCTGACCTTAATGAAATAATACGTAAAATCCTAAAGTATGTTTAGCATATTGATCTTCACGATTTAGTTTCACTGATGGTATCGGCTGGCTGGTTAGCTAAGCCATAAGCTTTTCTATGCGCTGTTACTTAGACTATGATGTGACAATACAGTAGCTATCGTAGCATCTATGCAGACTAAAAGTCGAGCACATCATAAAATGCTAGAATAATGATAGTGCTAAAGATGATCTTGTTTTAAATCACTGTAAACTTAACCTTAATGTCAAATTTGAAAACAAGGTTTTGATTACGATTGATCAGAATAATGCAAAATATCCTGAACTCAAAGAAGCCACACAAATTCTCAAAGCGAACAATGCCTACTAAAAAGAGACTAAAACAAAACGCTTGACGAGCATTTAACTGCAAACGAGCATAATTAGTCCGGTGATAATCTCACGCTTAGCCGTTGTCTTAACGCATTAGCATCTTGCCGACAATAAACGGTGGAATTGTCGCATTACACATTCGTTGAGCGCTAAATGACGACTTCTAAGGAAATGTGGCACATTCAGCCGCAAGTTGAAATAATTAAATCTTGTAATACATCATTATTATCAACATCTACTGCTAAAACCGACCCTGCCTCCACATTAACGTCTTTAGCTAAATTAAGATCAACTTTGTAAAATATATCTACTCCTATCGTAATAGAGTTTTTCTTGTCAGCCTCAAGCAAGAATTTATTGAAACAAACTTGTCCTATTTCACTTAATCATGTTCACACTTAATAACGTTAATATATTCGAAAATTACGATAGTGATTTTCTTACTTCAATGAAGCAGTAAACCGAATAATTAACATTCATATTTATCGTCCTTTACCATCTATTTTTTTGGTCCTTTACCATCTTCGGTCGCAGTTGTAACAAGGATATTTAAATTCAAGCATATTGGTTTAATTACTACTTATGCTATTCTCCATTAAAGTTATAGGCTGTAAATAATTCAGCGACCACTTAAACTGGCGTAAAATTATAATAGCATTAGCTATGAAACTGGTAAGCAAACGTGCTGTAGTTTTATAAATAACATGTTTTAGATGACCTTTTTATGGTGGTTATTGAACTATGTCATGATGGTATTAAAAGGTTACCTGTTGTTTACCAGAATATTGGTTTTTGGAAGCCTTATTAACGATTTTATATTCAGGTGAATCATTACTTAGATTGGCTTGAATAGGCGCACTTATTGAATTGAATCTAAAAGTAGTGTTCACAGACGATTTTTTTCTTTTTTGAGACACGATAAATGGAATTTAAATAAAAGTATCATCATTATCAAAAATATTCCAAGTAGGTGTGTCGGAGCTGGTTTAGAGCCTATCTCAGTTTTTTCTTCAACAATATAACATTTTTATAGCAGGATTCCTCTTAAGTACGGTAGCGCCTTTAATAATACCTCAACATCAACCAAGTAAAATAAAAACAAAAAACCCCAAGCAAATCCGCTGAGCGCAACATATTAACGTCCTTTACGATTTCCGTCACCCGAACTCAGTGGACATACTTTAACGTCGGAATATCTATAAAAGCCTAGTAAAACATGCGTTTAACGCTTTTATAGTAAACTTGCGGTGGTCCTAACATTGTTTTTAATGTGCAGTAATATGGCTAATTAAATTCTGGTAAACGACTAACTTGAAATGGTGTAAGTGTCTCCGTTTTATTTTAGTCGTCGGCGGCAGTGCTTGTTAGAGTACTGTAATGAAAATGGCTAGTGTGTTGCGTCATTGCTTTGTGGACGAAACGAAAGGTATTGATATAGAAATAGGAGTAATGTTTATTGGAAAGATTGATTACGATATTGTTTTCGATACATAGGGTTTTATGTAAGATATCATAATCTATATAAAGGGTATTTACGACATTACTACAATTCTTACCACTTTGGTGACTGAAGTTTGCGATTGGCAAAGTCATATTATGTTAATTTGATCAACACCTACCTACATGATTATAATAAAGTATAACGATGAGAATCGCTTTTCATCAATGAATATAAAGGAACCAATAAAACGAAGCAGTATTTATTAGCAGTAAACAATAAATCAATGAAAACACACCATTTGTTCGTGCAAATAAATAATGTGTTTCGTTAAACCGGTAATTTTATGTCAGTTTCTTTCTTTTCTTATCTAGGTATACAGGGTGCAGGGACATCGAAGTGCAAACTGTTACCATGGATTTAGTATGATTTCGGACCCTACTGAGTGGAAAATCTTCGTCGATTATTAAAAAAAAACTGTTCATACATTTTGACTGCGTAGGTATTGCACTTTTGTAGGAAACAGCTGTTTAAAAAAAGATAACAGACGAGAAATTTCAGGACATAGGGGCCCATAATCATGTACTGAATCCATGGTAACAGGTTGCGCGCGTCGATGTTCCTGTCACCTCGTATAAAATTAAAACTAACCAATGACGCAATGGAAAGCATACCGGACCTAGGAAACGAACCCTAATTTCACATAAACACATTATCACTAACGAGATAAATAATAAATTATCGTGTAATAATGATTTCCGTATCTCTTTGCAAACAGACTGTAACAAAACAATGATAAATGTTGATGAAGGAAACTATATTATTGGCAATAGAAGAAGGTGACAAGATCAATTAGATGATAGCAATGTAATGTCTGACTTGTTAATGAGGTAGGTAGTGAACAATGATAGACAGAGGACAAACAATTGTTACGTATGTGTCTATAAATTTAATTGATAGGCAATGATGCGGTTAATTGTCTACTGGCATTACATTGAAGCGGGAGAGAAATCTAATCATTTTTGCAAGTAATTATATGTTTCAGAGGAAATTATATTGTAACTATTCCTATAAAAACTTATAGGTTATTTTGATCTAATTTGAATAACATTTTCCTCGGTTTGGCTACGCTTGCAGTGGATGTCTTTCGGCTATGATGATAACAATGGTGATATACATATATCAATCTAATATATCAATATATAAAGATAATCAATCTATAAAGCTTCTAAAATACGGTTACGGAGAGTGACGAACTATTATGAACTCTAAATAAAACAAAATTTGACTTACTTGTTCTTATTGACAGGCGTGGTCGACGGGGTTGGCCTTTTCTCTTCCTTAATCGTACTATTGTTCATTTTTGACGTTAACCTCTTCAAGACGTCGTCCATAGAACGCTTATGAGGATTACTCAACGACAGAGCGCTGTTGTGGTTCAGCAGTGAATTGTTATTGTTACACAGTCCCAAAACCTTCGCCTCAGCCCCAGGACTACTGCATTCTGACGAGCCTCTCCTCCGAGCCTGCAGGTCGTTCACTTGATGAAGACTTAAGAAAGATGATGGGACTAGAAGATTATTTGTCATGTCTAATGTTTGCTCGAATCGTTGTTTCTTCGACGGTCGTTCGTCTTCGTAATTCGTATCCTCCTCGCTTATAGAACTCCTTGTAGAGCAACTGGGTGAGAACTTGTAGTAGCTATGCTGCTCGTTATCATCTGACTCCTGATGGTCAGGGAAGTCCAGGTTGGCTGGGCCAGCTTCCTGCTTCTCTGTGTCGGCGGCACCTTCTTGCAATTTCGACGGTGGTGACTTTCGTTTAGATGACATGTTTCTGGAAAAGAAAGCGACGATTAGTAAGTGAGTTATGTTGAAAAGCAATCAAAGACTAACGGGAAACATGTGACATTTATTAAGTCTGCTAGACGTACTAAGTGCTGTCAAGACTCAGGACTGGTTAATAGCCAGTCAGTGACGTCAAGTCTAGAGATGTCCTAATTATCCAGCTCTATTCGTTAGCATGACTGTGCCCGTACAAATACTTGTTAAATGCAAAATACAAACTCGGTTTACAAGCAGTATCACTGTTTGATCGAGATCTCGGGTCAGACGTCAAACGTAGTATTTGTCACCCAAACTCCCCCGACTAGTTACGAAACTCGCTTCGTTAAAGCACCTAATTGGGCTCTACTAATTGTACTAATTGCAGTTACTGCCTCCTTTGGACTTAAGGTGTCCGCCGGTCCATGTAATACCAACCACTCGAGGTAGATCCTTAAACACGACTTCAATTTCGTTGGTAACACCTATTTTGTTAAGGAATTAGAAGGGCGGGGAGGGTCTTGTTATATTAGCTGATTTTGTGTATGTGTGGGTGTAGGTTATACTGGATTGGCCGATATCGTGTGTGGTACTCTAAATATTGCGTGTGTGTGTACGATTATAGACTAACATGTGTACTTTGATGCTGATTTGAGTTGGAAACGTCTTCATTGATTGTGTTAACAAACAGTTCCTTTACGCATAGTGTCTGGCGGCCCTGCTTTGATGTTTGTCTACGTATCTGCTGTAAGTATTGATGTGATTATTTTGAAACGTTTACGCGGTGTCATCCTTTTGCCGGAATGTTTTATCCTTTGAACTTCAGTGACAAATGAGGTAAACAGATTTAGAGGATATCCATCGTTAGGAGTAGAGCTGTTTAGACTATTTTGGCATGGTCGCAATCTCTTTGTTAATGCAGGCACAGTTGTAGTATGTTATTAGTTTATTAACATCTTCTCATAACCCATAGGTAGCTTCGTAGTTTTACTGCCATCTTGAAGAACAATCGCAAAATTTTGAGCAGTTCCCCGAAACTATAAAATCAACCTTAACATACCTAATTCAAAGTATTATTTCAGTAGTAACACTTACAGCAGCTATGACCTAAAGTCCTTTAACACAAAATACTAAGAAACTAGACTAAATCAATTAACAATTATTTACATACAAAACATTGTTTATGTTCCCAAGTTTACCCAAAGTCTGTGAAGTTGGGACAGATCTGACAAGCAAATGAAGAATCAACATTAAAATTTAAAGGTATAAGTACACTCAGCGTTTATGTTAGTAAAAGTTTATATAATTAAAATAGACGAAACGATACGAAACTGACTAAATTTTGTAATTGAAATATTATTTGGAGTTTGATACATTTAACATTAACATTTTGAGTTTTAACATTTGGTGTTAACTTGAAAATTTTGAATCACACTGAAAAGTGAAACCTCACTTTAAAAAAATAATAGTTGAAATTGCTTTTATTTTGGATAAGCAGTGTTATTTTATAACAGACTTTAATAAAAAGGAAAAATTCCCCGAAACGACAAAAATTACGCAACCAAAACCAACCAGTACGAAACTGGGTTTATCGATTTGAGCACAAAAAGGTGTCAAATCGATATTCACGTTAAAAGGCCTGTTAGCACACTGCCACTGGCAGAGCAAATTGTGTTAGTGCCCTTGAGACAAAAGGGGGTGATGGTGGAACATGAAGCTAGGAAACAAATGAAAGGAGCAATTTTAACATGCAAAAAGAACTGCAGTGCCATTCTGTAACCATCTCACCGTGAAATTTAGGTGAAGTGAGCGTGGAGTGAGCTGTCATTCCAACTACTGCCACTATTGACAGCTCACTTCACCTAAGTTTTCACGGTGAGATTTTTACAGAATCGATCGGCAGTATTGAAATTGCAATGTGATAGTCCTAATCAGCCAGCCAGGCACAGGATTGTTGGCATTGGCACAAAAAAAGGGACGCTTATGCTCAGCAGTGGGTGAAGTCAGGCTGTGGATGATGACGATAATGTGTTCTAATAACAGTCTACTTAGGAAAATCTTCAGGATAATTTTCCACTTCTGTCTATTTTTATATGAATATTATAGCAATGCTGCACTGCGTAGCAGATTTACAATATCAAGGTTTGACGATTGACTAATGAGATACAATTCATTTTCTGTAGTTCCACGACCCCCGGGAGGCCTTCTATCAATAAGTTAAGAATTACATTTAAATAATGCTCTTATTAGCACCTGAAAATTCCCCCGTTTATTGAAAGGAACCACTCCATATTTTATCAACCGCTTGTTCTTAGCTCAACGGCAGTAATTCAGTTTTGTAATTCTGTGCTTCAGCGCGGCTGTTGTGATAAAATGCAACAATCAACTTAGGTAGGTACCCCTACTGTAAACGTTGTTGCAAAAGAACCCTTATATTATGAGAGCTGGTAGAAAATGTACTTAGTTTTCTACTATAACCTCTGTTTTCCAATTGCCTTCCTTTCTTTGGACGAGGTAGAAAACTTGATTCATCTAGATGGGATCTAGACTTGATGCAAAACAACACACATATTTTTTTATTATGTAAGTACGTTGAACAAAAAATAGAATTAACCATCACAATTTGTCAACAGTACAGGCAGCAATATCAATCAATATTAACCAATCGATCATTACAATCTAATTTCCGACTACACACGTCACTATTATTGAATAGTTCCACTCCTTGCAAACTTATGTTTCCATAAGATAATGCAATACCACTCTTATTTGAATGAACATAAGATTCATGACAAAAGAATTGAATAAATATGTCAATTGTAACTACTAATTTCCTTTTCATTACTGTCACAATGACGTCACGCGGCGCGAACAATATGGCGAATCGGCGGGAAATTTGACAGGTCTATATTACGTTCGGAAATGTTTATTTCTCTTCATTTCATTTTCGCGTTTATGATAATGTGAGTCATAATTTCTGGTGATTGACATTTACAAATATCTGTATTATAGGTAGCAGGAAATTCGCGTCAAATTAAATGCACATTATTTTTTAAATAATGTCAATGCTCATAGCATCGATCATGCCTTAATGTAATGTTGACTGAAATATATTTTCGGACGAATTTACACTCGTGTTTATTTTTTAAATTTATTTTATTTCAAGTTAGTAAGAACTTTATTATTATTCATATATTGAAATGTTTCAGCGATATTTATTAACTAAGAGGAATCCTATCAGAAGTTGCAATACTTATTGATAAAATGAAGTACAATCAGAAACAATAACTCGTAGCTTCAATGGTGCAACTCATTCAATTTGCAGTGGGGTGACGTCACAATGACGTCAGAGAATTGCTAGCAAATTGTTTTTGTAAACGCCTCCCCTTGTTAAATGGTTTGCTGGCGGTGATAAAAGGGTTATCTTATGTAGAGTTTTTTTTTTTTTTTTTAAAGTAAACATGAATGTGATTGATCACCAGGTCAACTATTAGGTAATTAAAAACCAATTACGCATCTCTCAATTACGTACCTACCAAATTTTTGTAAAACCTTGATATTCTAGTAAGAATTATGATGAAATTAACAGATTTCTAGATATACAATTTAATTGTTTTTAACAACCCTGAAACATGAAAAAAATCCATTTTGAAATCGTAATCGCATCCGCATGCTATGATGAAAACCGTCGTAGGTAAGTACTTAGTAAAGTAACTTGACACCCGCAGGGCACAGCAAGGAATGAAGACTCTTCCGTTCAGAAGTCATGATACGGATTCCACAGCAATACCTACACCGTATCCTCAATTACATCACATCATCATCTACCAAAACTGTCCTTCCACCATTCTACAACATTCTTCCACTAACATAGGTACGGCTAGCAATACAAGTCACTCCAGCATATCACACTTGCAACCGACTTCTAATTTATACGAGATATTAACATGTGCATCCGTTTAGAAATTAATCAGCGAACGACGGCCGAACGGACGGGCCTTTAAGTAAAGGTAACGAGTGCCTAGCCCCCAATCTATCTGACGTAGGAAATTGCCGACTCCCGTCTTAGATAAACGGGTAGGCCAAGGTTTCCTACCCGGTATGTGTATGTATGTAGGTACCTATTAGAGTGTCATCTGGTGTAACTAAGTTGTTGAAACTCGCTCTTAACTCTTGTAGATTTGTTGATTGATTTATTTAATTGCTTTTGCTAGTATGGAAAGGTTAAATGTGGCTTTGAAAAAAGGGATGACGTTTTGAATATGTGCTACTTATGTGGAATGGTTAATGATGCAGCTGTATACCAGTATTATACATGAATGACCTATGACCTGTGACCTATGTGACCTCCACAACCCGAAAGAATGGTTGTTAGACTTTTTGGGCATCTGACTTACCCGTAAAAACTGTCAAAGATCTACGAATGACAGTCGGGACCATCGGCTTAGCGTGCTTTCCGAGGCACTGAGGGGTCTCGATATGCAATTGATGGTCACCCATCCACGAACCGACCGCGGCAAGCGTAGCTTAACCTTCAACTGACCAGTGTCTTTGATTAAGGAATCAAAGTTATACATATGCTAATTCTAAGCTGTAATAAGTTTCATTAAACTTTCCATCGTTCACAGAAAAATTACATCGACGCAGCCAATGAAAAACACTTCGAAAGGAGCCGTCATAATAAAAACAGCTCAAATCAAATAAGCGAATAAAACTCCCGGAGAGTCGGTCGAGTACAATGGAAATAAAAATTAAATAGAAAAATATTGTGAAGCATCAGTAATTGAATGAGGAACGAGAAACATTTTCTTTCCCTTGGTTGAGAAAAGAAGAAAAAATCGTCGGCAGAAATCTTCCCGTAACAGAATTATTCCTATTCTATAATAAGTTTATTCACAATAAGGTGGAATAAAATGTTTGTAGCGTTCCTTCAAATTAGGTTTTGATGTGCCTATTTTCTTGTTTGTTCGTTAGCATTCCAATTTTATTTTAAT
The DNA here is from genome assembly GCA_949629185.1 of Apamea crenata. Lineage (NCBI taxonomy): Eukaryota > Metazoa > Arthropoda > Insecta > Lepidoptera > Noctuidae > Apamea > Apamea crenata. Next base: position 9,808,388 of record OX451362.1, on the reverse strand, counting down.
TTGTTTCGAGATTTTGTTACTTTTCAGGCCTGTAGTGTTTTTCATTATTTTTAAATCCGTCGTGAAATGAATTTGAACTGTAGATTAATCCCTTAAGTGGGTCGGTTTTATAACCTATAACAAATCTAATAAATATGAATTTTTTCCATCCACGTGTATTACGTGCATCCGCGTGTATCTCAGACAAACATTTTCCTAATGACCCATCTATTTTCTCAGAAAAATCAAACATAATTCCATATTTTCTCAATAGCAACTCGATGAATGCCAATAAATTGCCAGAAAAAGTTATTTCAAAGAAAAACACAAAATGACATGTCAAAACAAGCGCTGCATCGCACAATTGGCTCCTATTGAGTGAAGCGAAGGGAGGTGGAATTATCGGCGGCAAATTACAAGAAACCTCCCTCGTACAGAAACCCGAACAAAATGTAGTTACAAGTGTAACAGCCGAAGAATGTTAGGGCTACTAGATGTGGCTTCATTAATAGAACAAATTAGAAAACATACAAAATGTTTTTCGTCCATATTGGTTTGTGTGTCATGTTTTAAAATAGGAAACCATTTATTTTATCCCATTCTAAATTAACCATGACTTGAACTGCCAACTGGAAAGCAATAAACTTACAAAAAACTTTTTGTTTTATATACTTTTTCCGGACAATCAATAACAATTGAATATTGTTTAGTTTCTCTAGCCGCAGATAAAGAAGGAAACTCATCAGCTAAGCCAAGTCGTTAAATCTTAGTTTACAACGTGTTTGAAAAGGTTCCAGAAAGCAAGCATAAATAATATAATTAAAAAATATATAAGTGTAAATAGTGGATAAACATGTGGTCGAAGTCAAAACATCCATTCCATTCTGAAATGCTTATATAATTTGTCATGTGTAATAACCAGAAACCAAAACTATGTCTATATTTTGTCCCACACCACTTACTGAACCTTTTGATCTCCAATAAAGTAAATTTCTTTTCGAAATCGAAATATTACTTTGTACTAAATTGTTTCTATAAAACGATTACTGTGAGGGAAATTGAAATAATATACCTACGTAGCTAATTTACTTTCTCTAGCTAATAGAATGTTATATTTTTGTAAAGAAAAATGCAACACGTCAGTTTTATTGGTACTTTTCTTCACACCTACATACCTACTTCTATTATTTAATACTTTCTTTGTTGCCAATGTGAACAGGTGTATTGTATGAAATATAATGTACTGAAATTCTTTGGAATTTTTGTGGATCTTACAAAAAATATTTTATTGTTCTTAGTTTTTTTTTTTAGTACGTTTTTAATTTATCCGATATATTTTTGGGTCAGTAGATGATGTCGTTTCTAGTGAAACACATTGTTGTGAACATTTTCTTGTGCCTGACAATGGGGGAAATTACCCATCGGGAGCGCGACAACGCGAGTCGAGTGGGCGAGCCGGCTCGCTAGTATGGAGACTCATTTATATTTAAATGTGATCGTTTATGTGTTTTGTATTAATGGCTATTGAGTCGTTACTATTTACATAATACAAGATTGTTATACAATCTCCGTGAAAAATGGGGAATTTCTGTCTTTTTTATATCTAAATAGGTAGGTACTTGCTGTAGTTTGATAGTGTTTTGTCAAAAACTTTAGTATTTTCATATGTAGAGTAAATTTTCAAAGTCTTCGTTTGCGATTTAACCATGAAAAAGGTAGCTTTGCAGCCAGAAAATTATAAGGTATCCTACTATTGCGAATTTTAGATAGAGCTTATTTTCAGCTAAACATCTATCTACTAGTTTGCTTGAAATTTTAAATCAAGGCCCCGCAGACAGTTGCGAAGCGACACTAGTGCAAATGTGTGTGCGGCAATTTCTATGAAAACTTCGTGTAATTTGTTCTAACAGAATCGCGTCACACCGCGCGTCTTGCCAGTCTGCAGGAGCCCTCAGCCATTTCCTTCGTCATAATACAAACAGTTCTCCAAGCAGAATCCGTCTCCACACTAACTCCCGACCCTCGGAGGGCACTGAGACGCTTTATGATTACTCGGTGACAAACAATGCAGTTAATACGACACAATGCCCAATCACCGGCCGTCATTGTTCAGCACAGGTTGCTACTTTCTGCCTTTAATCACGGCTTAGGCCTTTTTTAATGGCAATTGATTTTGGTTAAGAAGAAAAGCCTCTGTTGGCAAGGGAAATTGTATTAAAATGCACTGTTTTATTTTGTCATAATATTTTACATATTTTCTTTCAGGTGAGGCAAACTGCGCGAAGGCGTAATTTAAAACGTTCTCGTAATTTAAAACGTTCAAACTCTAGTCGCTGTCTCATCTCTGCGATAAACAAATGTCAAAAACTTGTATAAAATGTAGGTATTTTTGACAGATTGAGACTGAGCTGAGAGTGTGAACGTTGTTAAAATTACGAGTATTGCCCCTCAGCTGGAAATATACAGAAACGAGTTGGTATCTACTTTGTGCTCAAGCTTCTTTGCTATTTTAGGAGTTTTGTCATGTCAAAAAGACCCTTCACGTGTGACACCTTGGGCAGTCCATTTCCTTGCTCACTGTCTTATGTTCCTACGACCAGCATTGCTATTCACAACCATACGACAGGCCGCAGGGGGGCGGCAGGGGGTGTATCATATTGAAAATAACACATTTCGATAACCTGATTTGCCTTGCCCCCGACAGCAAACAGCTATCGGAAGAACAGTGGTCATCTATTTGATTTAAAGTGACAGAATTTACGTGTTTTGGACTTGTGAATAGCGTTTAGAGAACTTCTACGATAACATTGATTGATGTTCGATACGGTACGGAAGCGTATCGAGTGGGTGTGAATAGCTATGCAAGAGACCGATATTTGCATAAGTATCAAATATGTGACTCTTACCTGCCACAAAATATCGCCCTCCCCCTTACTAGTCCAATCCTCTCACAGCATCAATATAAGATATAATATCAACAATTAAGGCGTATACAGACGGCATGACACGGCCCGGCGATTTTCCCTAAACAAGCCCGTCTGATGAGAGTCATTGTGTTCCTTAGGTCAATGCGAAATGAGTTGCTAGCGAAACGAACGAAATGAGAATGTAGTGCTGCTAAACGCTATTCAACGCGCTCACTTGTTTCTTTTTGCAATTTTTCATAATGTCGGTTGTCTTTTCATGATGTACCTAACGTCATTTAGAGCATAGTTTTAAATGTAAAAAGAAATGGGGGCAATGCCGTCAGACTGTTGTAATAAGGTAGTTTTTTATGTAAATGGTTGAATTATAGGTATAGTTACCTATCCATATTGTTATTATTATGTTAAACGTCTTTGGCACATCTCGGGACCCTGCACCCTAATTGCTTAACACGCTTTCAATTACAATCTGAATCATTTTAAAGGATTGGTATTGCTAATCCATTGCTGCATATGTTCGAAAAATGTGTCTGCGCAATGAATGTTGTTGAACTGTCAAAATGAAAGCTTTTGCTGCTGTTAGTGTTTTACGCAACTACCCCGTCGGGGTTCGGACCTTTAGAAGGCGTACGAGGGCCCGCAATCAACTCGTAGAGGCCCGTTAGATATCATTTGGTGCAGACGCCGGAATAATAGTAGGCGTAGGTAATAATAGTAGTACTTAAAAGAAAATTCGAAGATGCTGCAAAAATATTAAGGATGTAGACACGACGGAACATTGTCATAGTTTTGATACATGAATAGACTATACAGATTCATTCTAAGTTAATTTATTCGGTTTACTACTAATTAATCAGCCTATAATGTTGTGATGGGACACAGGGCTCCTCTCTGTGAGAGGGAGTAGGCCGTAATCCAGGCAGGCCCAGTGCGGGTTGGTTGACGTCACATGTTTTAGAATTTTTGGGTCTAGGACATGCCGGTTTCCTCCCAATGTTTTCCTTCACCGTTCGAGAACAGTGGTGATGAAATTATTTAAACAAAGCAAAGCGCCTGCCAGGATTCGTACCCACGACCTACAATTCGTAATTCGGGGGTTACCACTCGGCTACCACTACTCACTGCTTACTACTAAATATGTACAACGTGAAAATTAATAATCATCAAATGATTTATTTATGATTCGTTTTCAAAAGCCAGCTGCACCAAAGCTCAAGTTTGAAGCACTACCTTTGAAGTTCATCAGCTTTCCACATGAAAAAAACACAGAGTTTAATAAATGCCAACTAATTATAAAAACCTACCTCTAAATCGATGGAAAATAAAACCATTTTCCATCAACTTGAACACAAAAACCTAGAGTAAAAGAGAACAGTGGATACAAAATGGCGAAGTAGAAAAATAGTTGAACATAAACGAGTGGTGCTTTCGAGTCAAGATGTGCTCCAGAGTTTCGCAAAGGAACGCTCACAACTGAGGAATTTGGTTTATGAGAACTACTTCAGGTTCCCCGATCCTTTGTGCAGCTGAATAAGTTTGATTGTTTGGCGATGTGGCTGGAGTTGTGGAAATAAGAGGCTTGGTGGAGGCGTAGTTTGCATATAAAGGATAAATGGAAATGTCATTATAAGTTTAGTGGTTATGGTGCATGGCTTTACGGCTCTGAAGCCTAAACGAGGCAGCACAGATGGGATTTCTTTAACTAGCAGAGATATCACTGAAGACAATGAAGTAAAACATCTTGAAGAAATCTGGACGCAATTGGGCATTGGCACGCGGTGCTCAAGCAAAAAAAGCACCTTCAGTAGTGATGAAATTACAGCCCGGTATTTATTGAGAACTTCACTATAAACCTATTTAAAGGTCCTTAGACTTGCAAAGATACAATAGCTTCCATTGAAAGTAGTCATTGCCCGACCAAAAAAAGTTTATTGACGCGCAAGTCACCGATTGTCATTCAGCTACTGTAAACATCACTTTGTTTACACTACTCGTCTCATCTCCCTCCCCTTCGGATAAAATAAACAAGTGCACATCCTTTGACAGTGCAACACAAACAATTGTCCAAATCATAAACAATGGTTCACATCGCAAATATAACCCGGGTCCATAAAGTATCCCTATGTATAAAGAACCATTCATTCTGCCAAACAAACTCCAACCAACCATATGCAATAATTCCATACAGGACGAGCCAATACGATAAAGCTGTAAACCCCTATCATGTTACAAAGGATTCTAAATCCAAAATAGATGGCAGTAAAACCGAGAATTAAATGACTAACGTAATAGATGTAAATCCTTGGTTCGCTGACAAAGAACAGAAGCGATTTCACGACATCAAAGTGGAACACGACATATTACGCTACAAAATAAACACCAGAATAAATACATCGAAATGTTTGTTCAGAAATATTCGGCAATGGGGTGATCATATTCTAAATTATCTGTTAACTGAGGGTAGTTTCACAACCCTTTTGGCGGCAGGATTAATTTGCTGTTTGTGTACGTACGGTTGTCTCTCTGAACGGATTTGCAATTAATAAGACTACATGAACGTACATCTGTTTGTTCATTGGTATCTACATACCTACCTACATATTGTGAATCAGACATTTCTATCCGCAAACATGAGCATATAATAATAGCAGTATTAAAACTTTTCTAACGAACCCAGATTGTTCGCGGGGCGTCTGCGTTGAAATCTGAGAGCAAGCTCAAAAACGGTAGGCTGTAATTTGCACATAAAACGTATCCTAATGGCAACGTACGTGATCACTTATTCGGTGGACTCACAAAGCGGGCCATCTTCATCTGAAAGCAGACTCTGATTTAAATACATTATTCTTGTAATAACAGCCGCGCACCGGACGGAGGGAGCCCTATTGAAGTCGTAGAATACATTATTTTAATTCGTACCACCTCTTTGTGACCCCATCAGGGAATTAATGGATTCAAAGCCTTCTCTTCCTTTCGACAAAGAATAATTTACTAAGTAAATGAACGGACAGACAATCGCGTTAGAACCCGAGTTTTGTTTCGATTGTAGATTAAAGAGGCGTAGTGTAGATGGTGGATCTGTGAAAGGTGCCCCTTTCAATCTGAGCCTTTGTACGCGTTATCACTGTTAATTTTGGAAGGTCAATGAATAAAATACACAGTAGGATTTCATTATTCATTTCCAAGCTTTGATTACGTTTAAAATTCAGTAAAATAAAGGTTATTTTATTTTTTCGTACGTATGTGGGCGTTTCAATAAATGCTGATTGAAATTTGTGTGGGTTTCTATTAAGATATTGCATCGCGAACAGCGAAGCAATAATCTAAATTGAAATAGGTTGTGTCTAAGATGTACGGAGTTGGTCTCAATTCAGTATTCATTGGGAGCGGTAGAATAGAAGAGCTATCGAGAATTATTGTCGAATCTCAGGGGCAATGCGACCCGGTCGGAGACTCGACTAGGAAGGGGCACTATTGATGTTTCAGACTAGTGGCATTTGGTTAAGTGCAATAGTTTTACACATCTCAAAGGAATTCTGATCTGATGGTTTTTACGATATTATGACACTCGCGTATTTCTAACTCGATAGTGATTATTTTTCACACTTAGATTTGTATATTTAATAATACTTTAAAAAAAAAACTTAGTACTACTATTCTTCAGCAACAATGAAAAAAAAAACCCAAGCTCTAATAAAACAGGAAAACTGGAATTTATTATTTTACCATTTTTGGAAAACTTACAGCTAGTCATGTATGTAGGTACAATAATGCATTTTCCTACTATAACAATATTTAAGAACCTAATCATTTACTCTCTCGATCATTGTTAATAAAATATTTAACCCTGAAAGCCACTCCACCCCTTCCCTGTAAACCGCGAGACGTCGGCTAAGGGGTAGCGCAGAAGATCGAGTTAACCCCTGGGGTCAGTTATTGTGTCATCGCAGACTGACATCTTGCCTTAGTGGTGCTTAAACAGAATGATCTGTATTAGTTAAGTGATGGGTACACTAGAGCTACAGTAAGAAGAATATTTTTTTGTAAATGGTAATAGAATCATTAAGGATGCGCTTGCAAACAAGGACTATGTATATACGTACAACTATATGGTGCTTTGCCAAGCCATTTATTAACATACCTAAATCACAGTTATTCATTCATTTAACTTAAAACATATGATACTCGTAAATAATGTAACTTCCCATTAAAATTTTCGAAATCGGATCAGTAGTTCCGAAGATTACCCCCTACATATAAACTCACGTAACCTTATAACCCTAACCTTATTTCGACAAGATTTAGGGAAACTAAGGTTTGAAATTAGTCACAAAACATTACGTGATAAGTTTCAGCTCAGCTAAGAGGTAAATAAATCGTACCTATTGAAATGAATAATTTAAATACCTTCTGATTTATCAGTGCATTATAACCACATTATTAATTAAATAATTAATCCGTAAAACTGACGTCAGTATATTAGACCTTTATACTTTATATACCTTTTTTATATACTCAGGTGAATACCCGAAGGATAATTATTGAGTAATGCACTTTAGGTAGCAATGTCTTTCATTTTGACAGTTCAACAACATTCATTGCGTTATTTACGTTGCTGAGCAGATAAATTTTTCGAACATATAAAGCAATGGATTAGCAATATCTTTCAAAATAATTCAGATTGTGATAGTTGTGTCAAACAATTAGGGTGCCGGTTTCTAACTTCACATTCTCAATTCGGAGTTTTCTTTTCTCGTCTTACTTGGCCAACAAAGAATGGCTTTATTACCTACTAGGAATTTGAGTCGAAAGTTAAAACGGTTAATTTGAGGCAGTTTTTCATTAAATTCATACCGTAGGTAAAAAACACATCTAATATAAATATATAAATATAAAAGAATAAGAACCGTATTATTGAAAACCTTAGATCGGCCTGTCCTCCTTTAACCCTAACAGGAGTCAGTTTTTCCCCACAAAGACGTTCATAATTCCTGATTGTCTTACCAAATAAGTAGAAAGTAAGTAAAAGTACCAAGTACTTATGTAAAATAGGTACACTGTAACTGTAAGTAACGTGACGAAAAGCTCCTAACAAAAAACACAAAATTCAGTTTATCACGAAAATACACAGGGAAACGTGGAAAGTTTGCATCAAATAATATCGAATGATTTATATATTATTCATCCGGTTGGTTCGGGGAAGCCACTACACCTTTGTGAATAATTTAGGCCGCAGACACATATTATTTTTGCAGGGGCCGGCCGCTCGGCGTTTGTCCTATAAAATATTATCATTTGAGGACAACCGAGGGGACGAAATCCTTGAGGTTAATCTATGAAGGACAAGATGGGGTAGATGTGTCGCTCTTCACAAAATATGAGTACTTACATAAATTATTTTTTTTACTTTAGAGGGATGAAAAAAAACTTTCTGTTTCTTAGAATACTGAATATTTTTGTTTATTTAAGAGTTTTATCACAACTGATCTTACTGAATCGTCGTTCTATTCCTTGAGTCTTATATCGTTTTAAAATTCATAATAGTTAATGTGGTTTTCAGTTAAACAATATTAATTCCCTAACCAAATTATAGTTTCAATTCAATACCAGTGCACTCAACAAGTAATTAACAACCTTACAATAGACCAAACTAACTGCTTGTTTGATACAAACACAAACTACACCGTACGCGTCCAAATGACATGGAATCAATCTGCCGACACAATGGCTCAATCTGCAGACGCTTCTAACTGAATTACTTCAGAAACCTACGAGTTACGACTAAAACCATTATTAACCCTTTCAAGTCACAATCGCAATTTGCGGTTATTTGTCAACCCGTTAATGCAAAGTAAACGAATTTGTTTAATATTTCGGCTTTATTTTGTAACGTTAACGCTAAACGTTACATTTGGTTGCGGTTAGTGATTGCTTGAAAAATGCTTGTTTGCGGTTAAAGCATATTGTGATGGGGTTTTTATGTTTTTGTAATGTTAGTAAGTGTGAAATGAGCGGCCGTTTTGAAGATCTTGTGTGTAAATGTTTTGTAATGGAACATCTGAATGTACTTTAATTTGATGTCGAATGTTTAGAAGAGATGGGGAATGAGCTACGTTAATCTTTTCTCGTATGAAAGAACTTTATGAGAATAGTAAATGCCGTGGTAAAATTATTGGACAACTAGAAAAGTAGCGGGACTTACTGCCCAGGATACAGGACGTATATTCAAATTTTATTTATGTTTCAAATTAACGTTATTTCAAGTTAAACAAATATCTAATTTATTTTAATGGCAATTAAATTGATTTCAGACTGACAAGCACTATTGAAAAAGTTATAAAAATGTTAGAAGTTCTAGCGTAAACTGAACTTTATTTTGTAGGATTTAAAGTTATTTTTCAATAAACTCATATTTGTTTACATTTTTGCCGAATATGTCACGATGTTAGATTACATATGAGTATCGCCTTAGATGCTATGGAGAGTGGTAGGGGCCGCGACTTACGGGTTGTAGGTGTAAACTTTAAGTAAATTATTTCTTCATTACTGCTCTCAAAACGACGAAGGAAAACAAAACATCACGAGGGAACCCGTATGTCCTATAACCAAAAATTCAAATACTCGCACTGGGTTCGCGTGGTGGATTACGGGCCGCTACCTTCACAGAGGGAGGTCTCTCTAAGCAGTGGGAACATTACACGCTGATTATGCTTATCCTAGATGCTATATTAGCAAACACAATACATTGAGATGCGAGCATGAAACTCGCATGGAATGTGTTTTTCAGGAATTTTACGCCAAACTAGAAATATCAAAACAATAACATTAATACACCAGGACTATTTCACCACAATGCTTTGAGCAGCTTGCCGTAATGAACGTCGCATACAAATGAATTAGTCCCTGCACACGTCAGCGGCAAACTGTCTCCAACATTAACAATTGTATAGAACAATACGCTTTCGCTGAACTTCAGAACAATAACAATACATTATTGAAATGAATAGAGCCACACAATGTGTTGAAACTAAGCGAAACTACACGAACTCAGGAATTTCCAGAGAAGTCAGCCTAGAAATTGTGAGGTTATATATTCAATAGTTAGGGCAGTATATGGAGACTTGGCTCCTGCTTCTCAAGAATGGTAATGAACGACGTTAGTTAATAATGCTATATTTCCTAAGCCTTAATGCAATACTAAAGATATAATGAGTGATAATGATGGTGATTCGATTGAAAGTAGGTATTTTATCAGATCTCAAAGACAGAGACAAAGAATAAAATATAGAAAATCAATAAAAACACCGCAACGGCTGGTCCTAGGTGGCTCAGGAAACGGACACCTGGAAGAATTTGGGGGAGGCCTTTGCCCACTAGTGGGGCAGTGTAGGTTAACTAATAAAATAAATAGGTGCAATATTGCAACTGATGACGATTCTAAAGATTTTGTTACCGAATTACCTTTAGAAGAAACTTTATTAATTATTGAAGTACCAACAACAGGATAGAAAACACCCAACTATAGTCAAATCGAATAATTACATAATTATCATGATAATCGTGTGACCAATGCCTTCGCAATAGACTTGTTTGAACCCAATAAGTGTGAGATGAAGTGGAATAATCGATCCGACAAACAAGAGGGCTCCGCGGTGCGTCGATACATCGTATACGATTCGATACAGACGTTCGAATTAGAATCGATTTCCGTGACGTGTTCACTTTGGCTTGTTATGTTGTTAGGAAGAAAGGCTGTCGTTGTTGTTGTTTGTTTTTTTTGACAGAATTGGAATGTGATAAACTTTGCCTAGTTGAGATAGCTTACTTTTTGCCTTCATTCAAATCGTTTGCTTTTTGGTGATTCGTGCTATCAGCAAAGTGGAAATGAGTTAAATAGAATTGTATTGAGGTCGAACAATTGATGTTCCAAAACATTAACACGAAACCTCAACCTAAAAATTATAAGAAGAATTAAAAAAATCAGTATCCAGGCCAGTTAGACTAACAATGATATATATATTTTTCTTTAAATCTGTTTTATTGCTAATGAACGTAGCGTGTAAGAACGATTGTACCAGTCGCCTGAAAGATAAATAACCATTCAAATTCCTGAAATCCCATGTGTTAAAGAACAGTTATTATGTTGATTGTTGACATTTACAATATTGACACAAAAATTTTGTTTCCCGTGCGGAAAGACATTGATAGAATTTTTTATATCTTCCTTTAGATTTTAATGAAAATATCGGACATTATCAACAGCCAATGTCTGGGAAACATTACGAGTTCCATCGGCTCTTAGACATCAAAAAGCATGTTTCTATCGATAACCATTGATTAGACCCTCTTGTCACATCAAAGACGAGAGGGTCTATTGTGTGACCTCCAATATTATTTCCAACAATTTTTCTCAAAGAATTCCTATAGTACGTTTCTCATACAATAATAGGATCAAACACGAACGCTCTCTGATTGTAATTGAATGGACAACTCGTAATGATATTGACGTGTGGAGTGATAACAGGTTTAATGATGACTTTGACGATCTGGTGATAAATGATGTAATTTTGTTGGACACATACCAAGTGTTACAGCCTCTTAAAATTATATATGATATACAAAGTAACTTTTGTAATAACACCGGACACATAAGTAATGCTGACAAATTTTAAAAAAGGTCAAGATTGGCATAATAAACATTAAATCTTTGCTAATGGCACATTAACGTATTATGTATTGTCATTTATATTCTTTGCGAAGTGAATAACACTCCTGAAAATTGTTTGACTTCGTTTGAAGTCATGCAGCATGACGCTGAACAGATTGTCAGTTTATTGCACGGGACAACGTTTTATGCACCTTGTGTCTTCGAGTTGACTTCTCAACCATCCATTATGATATATATACTATTCATATATGTATTATACTTTTCAGAAATGAATAGTCTTGACAGGAACCACAGAAATCCGTTACTATTTTACAAAAGTATCGTTCGATTTGTTATTAAAAGCAGTATTGTTTTTGGCACTGCCGCCATGTCATCGCTGGTCACTTGTCACGTTGTCCACACTAATAAATATCCTTCACTCCTAAATGGGTTCGAAGAAAATAATAAATAATTATCATTGACTTTCGCAGTTTTTTTACAAATTTAATGTTTTAGACATCAAAGGGGCCTGAGTGGTGTGTGCAATAATTGGTCAATGTTAGGAGGCAACGACGCATGGCCTGCGCACACGCAGTGCCAAATTGAAAATGGCGACAAAAAGAACATTGTTTATGTGACGCCTTATTAACGAGAGATTTATCGTTGACGTTCCTCTTAAAAGTTTTCTGTTGTTATTTCTTTTGACGTTTTAATTGTGAACCAGATTGTTATCTTTGAGCTTTAGGTTAGTTCAGAAAAAAAATAATATTATTTTTATATAGAATGAATAATTCTACCACAAAATAAATTAAAATAACAACGACGTCTAATAAAATAATGAGCTCAGCAGACCGTCCTGAACACAATCGGTCAATGTTTCAGATAGGTACAATTTTTTACTTTGACAAATTAAAATTACCCAAACAACGTCGCATGCGACTTTAACAATGACACATGAGCCATGCAACCGACTAGCTGTCACCTCCGCCAATATTAAGAGCCCCCTAAAATACAGGACGAGTCTATATTAACTGGAGAATTTGACAGCAATAGAATTACGAGCAAAACAGCAATTTTTATTTCATTAAGTCGATATATCACGGAAGATATTCACGAACAAATAGAATGTGATGTTGGCACAAACCACACACAACAAAGAGAGTGATAAATAAAATTATAGTATGGTGACAGGGGTGTCAGTAACAGGAAATTATTCCACACAATCTTCATTATTATTCTCCAATATTTTGTAACCATATTTATTTTGTTTAAAAAGCGTCCGCGGAGTTTCTTGCCCGTTCTTCTCCATAAGTATTTACTGCTTTGGAATCGGCAATTAGCTTCATCGTTCAGAAATCAAAAATCATTTATTTTGCAATGAATGTGGACACAAAATAAGATGTAAACATTGTAATAGCGGTTCCAACACACTCTACCTTATGGCATCTAAAAGTAAAAATATATATTTACTCAATTATACAACCATAATTATAAACAAAAAGAAAAACAAGTAGATACAGTTATGTGGATCTACAGCCTTTCTACATAAACTTACTAAACATCAAACAACGGCATCGTTCTGACTGACCGACGACTTGACAATTCAAAAGTGACTGTAATTGGTTTATTTGTCGAGCTTTTGAGATTATCACACCTTGTCATATTAATTTTCCTTGAATTGGAACAATTGAAAATAATTATGATATCAGTAGCTCCTTATTCGGAGCCGCGGAGAGTATTGTCCTGTGGATAAGTCATTATATGAATATAAATTTAAAATTACTTTTGGATAAAGCCGATCAGAATGAGGAAACAGAACAACACATTAGTTACCTGTTGTTAACTAACTTATAATGCCATATAATGACAGCCTTAATTGTATTTGGTTTTTCGGTCTGTGCCATCCCTAGACGAAAACCACTGACATTTTCTCAAACATTGTATGAATATCGGCGCCATATGCACTGGCCTAATATCACGAGCGTCCATTGATATAGTTAGTCCTTTTAGTATGGTGATAATTAACATATTACCCGCTTCTGGGATATAACATGACTTGCACAGTAATAATACTGCCAGTGTCCGTGATTTCATAGTAAAATTGCAAGAATGAGATCATTGTGTGTGTATGTAGATCAATATTGCAATTGATTATTATTTCTTGGAGAACATTGGTAGTCTTCGCATACCGATTCAGTTTATCGTTTAGTATAGAATTTACAGTTACTGTTAAACATTGGAAAATGTTAACAACTTCATTTTTGACCAGACTTTTATACATTACGTTATTAGTATCTTATTCTTGGTCGCGTACTTCATTGCTGAAGGTCGTGTCCCTTTAAGGCCTTCGTGGCTTTATGTATGATGTTCTTCCATTCCGCTCGGTTCTCGGTTTCTCTAAGGGTGGTCGTAACAGAGAGTCCAGTGAGGGCGGTTACTTGGTCCACTTGGTTACTGACCAGAGCGGTTAGGTGATATGAGTATCTAGTTATTTCTTATTAAATTGAGACAAGAAAAAACTATGTTCTTTGTACCCACCTATCATACTAGAGAAGACGAATTAATAATCTAAAGATGACAAAGGCAAAAAAATTGCCAACCGATGAGAAATACTTAAACATTTTGTTCAATTGAAAATAAATCTTGTTAGTCATCCACTAGTAAAAAATATTGCTGACAAGATTCTGTTATTAAGAATAACAAAAAAAAGCACATAGGAAACGGATGTTGTTATATTTGACTTTGTGTCTGCTTAGCTGTTTAGTTTTCAATAAAAAAATCACCAGACGTACATTCGTTTTCAAAAATAATATTCTTCTGTTCGAATAAATATAATCGTAAAATTGTTAGTTCAAGGATTATAATAATATCTGTTGATTTTAAAATTAGATGTAGGTACGTTTCATTGGTTGCCTGAATCAACTTCTGCTATTAGTTTCATTGCCGTTTTAAACAGTATACATAAATGAAAATACTAAAATACATAGGAGGCAGTAGTCTTAATCCCGATCCCGACAGAATTTCGGACATGGTGACCAATCTCAACGAAGATGAGCCCAATACGCAAGACATATTATAGGGTACAAATGTATACGCAAACACAGGTGCACGCTCTGTTCCTTTACTCTCATAGTCCGATGGGCGTCAATCCGACACGACCGGACTGCTACTGGGAATCAAAACCCAGGACCCCACGCTCAGCAGTCTCGTTTGCTATCACGAGACCAAATTCTGTACCACTATCTTTATGTGCTAAATAGTATGAAGTGGATGGCTATAAGAGTAGAGAAAGACCAAAGAAACGATGGATGGACTGTGTGAAAGAAGATATGGCTAGAAAAGGGGTGACTGTCGAGGTGACGACTTATAGAAAAGTAGGGAAGAAAAAGACATGGTGCGCCCATCCTAAATATATTGGGAGAAGAGCAAGAGAATGATGATGATGAGTCTTTATTGTTTTTAAACACGATACAAATCAACTGGAATGTTATTCCATATATTTTCACATCGTCTCATTTCACATTTACTGTGAATTTGGCAGAGTAAATTTTCCTTTCTGTTACGTTATTAATGTTATTATCCTAGCAAATTGAATTTCTGGAACTGCTTTCAGTTACTACGAACCGTGAAAATTTAATGCAAACAATATTTGTACTTTTCCAGGAATTTCATTGATACTTTTCTAGTAAGAGGTGAAGCCAAAGCTTATGGATTGATTAATAGAGCAAAAAATATAAACTAAAGAATGATGAATATAATGATGCAGTACTATTTAGCTTGAATGTAAAAATCTTTTAAAAACCTGATAAATACGAACGCGTAAGATAATATCGACAAACCAGAAACAACATAGTCAATGCAAATTTATTACCTAGTAATAAGAACAACGTACAATAAGTTACAGAACAAAAGTTTACAAACAAAACAGAAAAAAATGTAATAATATGTACCTATTACTTTGTTGTTTCGTAATAAATAGGAAAATACCGCGCTCTTAGATAACCTAGAAAGGTAACACTGGCTTATTGTTCGTTTTTAACTTACGTTGGTTACGCGGCTTTGAAAAACAGGATAATTCACCATATTGTTATTGCAATTTTAATATTGTTAGACGTACCTACAAATTACAAATTGTGAGTAATCACTTAACAATTTCTAAACAACCATGAGAATTGAGCTGAATGGCGTGCAATTGGAGAGCCCTATGTCCAGCAGTTGACTGCTGGTGATGCCCCAAATGACCTAAAAGTTTAAGATCAGTCCCATTTAAGAGGTGACGAAGTATACCTACAGATTTCCTTGACAACCAAATAATAACAATTATAATAGCTTGCACTGATATCTGCTAACCTAAATTGACAAGCATTTAATTGATAAACCAGACGAAATGGGAAACAATAAATCCATTTAAACTATAAAAAATATAATTATCTTTGGGTCACTGGTCGGCTGACCCATATTTTGGACATAATGTAGACATCTAAAGTTTATATCGTGTTATGGATTCTTTCATAATAACTTACTATTAGGTAGCAACTGATTAGTCTCGTTCGACTTGTGGCAAATGATAATAAAACTCGTGAATACTGCAGGTTTCTTTTATTTGATGTTTTTTAATTAATGCAAGGTCAAAATTTTATCTGATATAACAAAATAAGTATGTATATAAAATTGATTGCGGCTCGTGAGACCCGCGAATTCAAAGATAAACTAACCTTGAACCTAACAAAGGCAAGCTTAGTTTATAAACCAGTGTTGCTGGACCTGATTTTACCTTAGGAAATACCCGCCAAACTACCCAGGTACATAAAGGAACATCTACTGAGATTAATCATTCAATTGAATCAGACAAGCAGCAACACAACGGAACGGACAAACGGAATGTTCCAACAAGACAGCTCACGTAGAAGAATTTAACAAAACCAAATCGGTCAACTTGAACTTGCCCAGCAGTGGACCAACAAAAGCATTGTGAGGAAGATGTAGCATTAGCTTTTGTTCACACCCCAGCACGTGTGATCCGACTACCGTCCCTCAAAACGTCATTATTTGCATACCAACTGGTTTCGTCTATACGATATTAATCAAAGGTTTTATTAGTGAACATCAAAGAATAAGCACAATGCTAAGATCTCTTATAAGGTACCCTCAATACTATTGTTACTTTTGTCTGAGGTTGATTTATGAGCGGCCACTGTTGTTGGTCCAACGTATTGTGATGTCAGTTTTTGTTCGCCCGCCGACATTGTACTACCCCTTCGACGGTCCAGCGCGGATGCCTTTATTCAGGTTGATCTCACTTTGATGCTTCTAACTCGGTACAATGCCCCGTGTGAGTCACAACAGATTTTACATGTATGGAATTTGCATAATTCAAGATGTCCATGCTCGCGTCCATAGTAACCGTTCTAATGGATTTATTTTTGCGTTTGACGAGAGATTTTATAGGATTAGTTGTATTTCTGATAACACTGGTTATTTATTATAGTGTCTTGGTAAAACTGTTATTTCATTACTGTTATGCTTTAACCTAATTTATAAAAGAATTCAGAATTATCAAAATATGATTACACCACCTTTGAATGCTTTCAAAACTGTAATTTACTTAATCATATCATCAAAAATTCACAAGTAACACCGATTTTAATTTTACCTTCCCATCTTATAACCCTTTGTCCTTCATCAAGTCCTTGACCGTCCATTGTGAGCATTGTGCAACACAAAAGAGCGGCTGCGATTGAGCCTCGCATGTAATTTTCATGGTTCGCTCCTCACATTCACGCTTCTACATCCACTCGCTTCCAAATCATTACGTTCCTTACCTTTGTGTCTGCCTTCCCCGTCTTTATTACGCGGTAATACTTCATTGTACACATCTTATTCTTTATTAGACATAGCATTGTGAGCACTCTCGTGATTAGCTCTCAGTTTTTTTTCAACACTGTTTTGAGTAACGTTTGCGTCATCAATACTAATGATTGCAACCGGTAGCACAATACTTATTGTTGTGCCGGTTTTTATTTTGTCTGTACAAGTTTTTTCTTCATCTTCAGAATTTACATCGTCATTACATTTAGTTGGATTTTTATTACTATAGTTTAGTAACAATAAAATATTGTTGGGATCAAACACGAGTCGGTGGGTTGCGGTGCGGGGCTTACCGACTGATCAATAAATATGTCAAACTGATAAACAGTTTGCATAGATTATGATATCCCAATTATACAACGTGATTTATTCGTGAGTATTGACTTCATTATGTAATCTATTCTAATTTTGGTGATGGCTTGTGAATACGCGAATAGGTATTAATAGGAGTATATTAATATATTAATGTAATAGTTCTTAGTTAGGGAAATACAGGAAACAATTTGCGACTATAGCATTCTTCGGTTTGATTCTGTAACTTGCAGCTATAAAACACGAAAGCGTGCTAACATATGTACGAAATAAACCATCAATACAATATTTTATAGCTTAAACTATATAAAATACATATAAACGTGTAAGGGATCTTTGTCCGGGCAAAGTTTTGTTCATAACGAAAATTGAAGTCATAAAAGTTTCATTATAATCTCAAAGATAGCAGAGCAGTCGTATGATTGAACACCGTGCAAGAAGTGCGCACGACCATCTCCGAACGTAAGGGGGACTATACACGCGCGACCTAACAGCTGTTTGAGACTGGACAAATATAAATGTCCTTGGTACATGAAATTTTGTAGACCAGATGTTTGTCATTTCATTTGATTATAAATAGAAAGAAGATTTTAAAATTAGGATTTGATTAAATTAGTTTTATTTGCTGTATTTAATGTTGTTGTTTTTTTTTACGTTTTTTCCCCAATGTTCTTAAGAGTAGTGGTGGCCCAGTGGTAACTACCGCGTTTAGGTTGTGGGTTCGAACCCAGAAAGTTGCTTTAATTGGAGTAAATTATTTCATCACTACTGCTCTAAAACGGTGAAGGATAATAAATAAGATCGTGAGGTAACCGGCATGTCCTCAGAGAGGAGGCCTGTGTCCCAGCAGAGGGAACTTTATAGGCTGATTATGCTAAGACCCTAATTTTCTTACATGTGTCTGATGTATCATTATTAGGCTAAATAAATTCAACATATTATTATATCGAAAGCAATGAAACAGAAATTTTATGTAATCCTTTATAATAACTGAAAATATTATCTAACAGTTAATTCCATTTACTGATTTACAGTAAATAAGGGTTTAAGTTAAATTGACTAGTCATTTTAATTCTTTATTCTCGTGTTAGATTCTAAAATGGTTGTCATTAATAAAATCTGTAAGTTTAAGCTAAGCTTATTGAAATATGTCGCCATTAAATTAAAATTGTGCGTGAGATTAGATCTTAGCTGTTAATCCAGTTATATAGTTACCTATATCTTATTTACTGTTCTTTATTTGCTTTACATAATTGTTAGTCTTGATGTTTTCGATTGCGTTTATTTCACTATCCTCCTGTCTTTGTCGTTTAGAGTCGGCCGAGACTGTCTTTTTCAATCTTACATCTCCATCAAAAAGCTCAATATACTACGTCCTAATCATATCATCATTCGATTGGGTTTTTCTATTAGATTTTATTTTTCAGGTTCAATTTTCACCAAAAACGCTGCGATGTTACCAGTCGCCATGTGTAGAGTCCTTAACAATCTAAATCTGTACACAATCCAGTCATAAAATATGGCTCCAACAATAAAACAGAAGTGGTCCGTACTACTTCAACACTGGCAAAAGTGCTCTATATTCTTAGAAGGATGGACTTTTTATTACCATGCATGTTTAATTTCTTCTAATCCAACAGATTATGTGGTAGGTGTATTTTTGTACGTCGTTTATTTCTCCAGTGTTTTTGTTTTACATTTTATTCGTGCTATATTTTATATTGTTATCTTTCTGATCATTAATATGCGTAGTAATAACTTTGGCTGTTTTTGGTGATTAAGTATTTATGTATATTTATTCTGGTTTTTGCAAAGATACCCGCGGCAGATGTTTTTGCAACTTGATCGTTTGGTTTTGATGAGAAATTATGATTATTCGAAGCAAGAGTAGGTGTAAACTAATCGGTTGTCAAAATGATAGAAAACATTGCATATAACTTCAGTTTCCGATTAAATTAATCTAGAATTAGTAAGTTTCTTTAGTGTATTTTTATCTACTTATAAATAAATTTTCTTCTACACGTGTCCACAAAAAACTGCCGGTGTACCAAAAGCTAAATCCAAACAACAAAGCACTTACACAAATACCTAAACATTTATATAAGCATCTTACATTTAACTAAGAACAAAGTGCTACGTCACTGCTGCCAACCACTAAATAAATCAGACGAGAACAATATTACCCCTTTATTATTATTTTTTATGAATTATCGCCTACATCTGATCTCTTTTTATTTTCTTTTGTGTAGCCACCGGTAGCATTCATCATGTTAGCATGTTATTGTTACACTCTTTGTAGTGACGCCCCTAGATGTATTCTCGATTTATTTTTGGGTTACTGTTTTATCGACATTTTCAGCTTCAGTATCGATTCATGTTTTTTTTTAAGCTCAATTGAGGTGTTCTTCTATATAATTGATGTCTAATTTATTGTTATAAATTTCAGTAAACATCCCATCCAGCGAAATCCAATTAAACAACAACGATTTTGTCGCTGTACTTCTTGTGTTGTGACATTATTTTTGTAATTCACTCCACTTTTTCGGATGACATCCAATCACATCGAAGAAATTCGTCTACAATCGGGTCCAAATATCGAATGCTCCCATCTCTACTCAACATTAGTCATAAGAATTCGTTTTGTTCCAGCGGCACGGCTCATTTGTGCGGATTAAGACGCCCTTGATAATATCCAAGATGGATTCTGGATTCCAACACATTCTTTCTATATCCCAGAGATTTGTTGGATCTTAGAGTATTAGGATGCAAATGTGTCTTGTTATGTGTAGCAATGCATATTAATGTCAGCAATTATTATTGTAAATGTTTGTCATTTGTTTCTTGTAATTTTTGTTTGTTTTTGTAAGTGTAGTGGCTGTTTGTCTTTCTGCAGTTGAGGGTGGTATGATTATTATTTAGTTGAACCAGCGTCATTATTTTCGCTATTAAATTTAGTTGTAGCTGAATTACATCTACTATTACTAGACTTCTGATATCGAAAACTGCTACAGCACAAAGCTGGTCATTACAATATGCTATAAATTTAAGCAAAGCATCTTGCATTACGATACCTTAATCTCGATTTCTCACCATTTGCTGAACTTCGAACCCACCATCCAACAATTATAATCACAATAATTAACAACCATTAAGATGACGAAATGAATTTCTCCGACATAAAAAATAATAATTTTACGCATCTCCGAGCAAAGCTATGAAACAACCAGTTTGTTTATTACGAAACAGTTTCATAAAGTGTTAATAACAACAAACTAGTAGTTAGAGTTAAAGTAATTAACGCTAACCTTACATTATCTGCTATTAACAATAAACGTGGACATGCTGTTAACACACATATTGGGAACGCCGGCGTTATGGATTTTCTAATAGCAGCCGTGAACGTATAAATCCAATTATATTCTGTAGTTGAATTTCCTGTAGGAACTAAATCAAAGAACAAGAAAGTAGTTCACAAAGATGATCAAGAAAATGCAATTGGTATGAAGTTTATATTAGTAGAATTTATTACACGTATCTGTATCATTTAATTAAGATTCCGAAGGTAAGACAGGTATTTTTTCCCGTCCAAACGATAGTATAACCATTGGCAATACAGAAATCGTCCACACAGTCATGAATGAACGTTTATAATATGTTATATTCGCGTTCACAAACTGAAATAAACGAGCGAACGGAAACGGCCGTAATATTATTAGATACGACAATTCTATTATTTTTATTCGTAACATATCTTGGTAGATTTATACGTGAATCTGGCTCGGCTCGGTATGGTAATGATTCCTAGAAGCTATGGCGTTTTACACCTAATTGAAATTCTTTAATGAGATCATTCATGGAATATGTTTTGTTTGTTTTGTGGGATATGATTATGAGCTGCGTTTGGAAACTTTGAATGTGGTTCAGTTTCAGTAATAAGGATTTTGGACGAGCTATTTCTTTCTTTAAGAGGTTTGATTGTTAATGAAAAGTTTATTTTCCAATTTACTGTATTCGTATAAATCTTGAGATCTATAAGTATTGATCACATTGCTAAATCATTGCAACCAATTAGGTATGATCATTATAAAGTGCTAATTCGCCTAGTTTTTTTCATTTCCCTGCCCGCAAGCAAACTTTTTATAAATAGCAAGCGAAAATAAAAACTCTTGCAATTATAGGTGCCATTAACTTTAAAAATAAATGCCGCGCTCCAAGGTCTTCCAGTTTCAAATATTTTGGCGCCGAAAAAAATGACATGGCGCATGCTGGTAGAATTTATTGAAAAGAAGTCTTGTATCGCTTTGAACTATATATGTAAATCATAATAAAAACCTATGGATCCCTGAATATCATCAAACATGTAAAAGAATATAATTTATAGGTGATGGGAACATTTGTGTTCTTATTTTTGGTGAGCAAATGTCGTATGTATGACTGGAAGCATCTTTCATGTGGATCGCCACGCATTATTTATAAGAAACACTGTTCTGTTCATTGTTTCATAATAAAACATTAATTTTGTCAACGGCCACGGCTGAACGCACCGCGACAATATTAGAACTTCCGTTTGAGAAAAAAAACGTTCGAGATTCGATAAAGTGTAAGCAAATGTGACCGCTGAAGTATTTTATTGTCATACTGAATTGTTCTATCATACTGAAAAATGTGATTATGTCTGTATGGTTAAATTATGTTTATTTTCCAAGCTCACATTGAGGAACATAAACTTGCGAATAATCCTGACAGAAAAGAAAGACATTTCCGTCCAGATTTTTATTTTCCTCAATTTTAAACACCGGAATTATAAAATGGTATAGAGGTAGATAATGTTTTCAAATAAAACATCTTTTTAACAATAAAAAGATGAAAAATACACTTAAAAACTCCCGAGGTTGGCATCTCACTTGAAAATTCGATGGGAACCGACGCAAATGTCGTGTTCAATTCAAAAAGTCATCCGAACGGTTTCGCACACATGCAAATCTTGTACAACTCCAACAAAAACAAAAAGCTCTTCAGAGGGACTCCGACAAAAACAAAACTACACGTGCAACTAAAATGGAAGCAAAAAAGGTCAACAATATGCCTAATCTACAATCCGTGTCACAGGCTAAAGGTTACGGAAGGTTGGACAAAAAAACACCACAAAACGAACCACGTTCAGACGAAATCGACCGTAAGACACTCATCAGAGATTCGATTTTATATTCTATTTCATTCGTTTTAGGGTTTAAACTAATTATGATTTTAGGGACAGGATCTGAGTGGCATTGTTCGTACCTCAGGGAGTAGTGACAACAGATTTTTGTCTTTTTTTCACTCATTTCACATGTGGCATCGCAATCCTGGACGATATGTGACACATGTGGCGGTTTTAAGTTACTTCACAATAATGACTGGCTCTTCAGTTTCTCATGCTTTGGAGCTTGGAGCGTCCATTACGAGATTTCGGTTGAGTCTAATTTCAACTGGTGTCAATGCACCTTTCTTTTTGATGTTCACCTTTTACAGTTTTTAGTGGAATATGATAGCTCTGGTCATCAGTCAACAGGTGATGTTTGTTTTGCTATTCGTGACAATTCGTATTCTTCCCAGAATCTTTTATTGTGTAGGTGGGTCTCCCAATAGGTGTTGTTGTTTCTGTTTCATCTTTTGCTATATTCATATCAACCATTTCTAGCTCTTAAACAATGTCTTCTTAAAGTCAGACACTTTTTCACGAAACTCAAAAGAGTTGAACTCCGAACGAAGATTTAAAATGGCAGCCAAAATAGCCCGTGCGCTCCCAACGCTACATCATCCAATATTTTAACGACACAAAACAAAACATATAAATAACCATTGCACAGTAGTAAGAACTACCGTAACGTATCTGGACAATAAATTCAGATGCAGCCATAAATAGACCAATAAAAATTATTTTACGATACACGAGTGAGCTACATTAAGACAATGTTGAGGGTACATTACACAATGAAAACATTATGGTTTAATTGATTTGGCCACAATGCTCTTTATGTGAACACTGTGCGTAACAAAGATGTTATTGTCTATCAAGCAGACGTCTGGAAATACTTGACCGAAGACAAAATGGCTTTGTACCGATGGCAGGCGCCAACGGTAATTTAATATGGATTCTAATTAATCAGGTTTGATTCTGGTGTTGTGTTTGGGCAGCGTGGGATACGTTGAGGGGTTTAATTTTTTGATGGGTCGTTAGATTAAAATGTTGTTAAGGCGAAAATATTGCCTAAAGTAGCGCCAAATTGAATATCGTTTAAAAACCCTTGTATTTTGTAGACCTAGCAGGAATTTCGTCATCCACTGTAAGTGGACCACAACAACCATCTCCTATTCTGTCCTGAATTGATAACCAATAGCTCATTCTCTGACATAGGTACGTATTGTTTGTTAAAATCCTACCTGAAGATAAAAAATTGCTCAGACCGCAGGAACGTAGGCAGAAGCTACCTATTGTATTATAGGAAATAAACACTTACCCACACATAAGTACCAGGTTATTCTAGTAAGTATTACTATGAGGATGTTATTTACCTGAAACAAAAATATACATTTTTATTATTAAAAAGTAAATAACATAATAATACGTCAATATAGTGATGTAATAGATACGATTATTTTCGGAAACTGTTTTATTTAGGTATCAGGGGTTTTGCCCTTTTCCACATTTTGTATTAGTGGGTGACGACATTCAGTTAGAACTGCAAGTCAGTTCAGTTCAAGAAAACTGGCAATATTTTCATATTTGTTAGGGGACAGAATTGTCCCAAGTATAGTCCCTTATGGAACCCCATACGCAAGTTATTAAAAGTGAAACTATTTTTTTTATGGTTGATCTCATTTAATAAATCTTTGTGCCTCGGAAACGCTTAAAAAAATCAACACATTAACACAATAAAATCTTAAATAAATTAACAAAGCACCGACATGGGTCTCATAAAAAATGGCAAGCGCAGGATTCGAATAGAAATTCGATATTATTTTTTCCCAATACGCGATGCGTCCAGATGTGTTAATGCACTACATGTGTTCAGTTTATCTCCAGTACAATACGGCTGGATGCCTGCTCATGCCTTGTCTTGCTCGAATTATTTATAGATACCGTTCCATCTTTTGTTTAATTATAATATGAATCAATTTTTTCCATTGGGATCGTAGACTGGTACGCTTTCGAGCTGTGCCTTATTGGTGACTCACCGTTTTTATTATGAAACTCTTGTAGGTTTATGTATTGAATTCACATAGAACGACTACCTATGCATTTAAACATTTTGATATGTTATTTCTGAATTTTCCCTGATTTGCTAATATAGCCTTAGGTAAATTGGTTTATTCCATATTATCAAAACAACGAGTAAACTGCAAACCCAGAAATATACGAGTACATTGGTAGGTACAGGTGTCCGTGTCTGTACTACTTAAATATTTGACGTTAGCGAAAATGTTAATGCTGAAATAAGAGTAAATGGAACTCAAGGTCCAAGAATTGAAGAACATGCAAACCATAACGATGATAAGACAACACCACCTAACACTTACAATATTAATTCTAAATCTTTCTCTCCCTTAACAGTCCCCCTTAATAGCCTTAATACAAACATCATTAGTCAGCCCTTACTTCATCCCCATCTTAAATCAGCAGATGTCAATCATCAGCATCGTTAAGTACGCACGACGGTATATCAAACTGTAGTACATCCAGTATAAGCAGACCTCTGCTTGTATGGAAAGACTATACATTGTGAGGCCAGCTTGAGTTGGAAATGTATAGCTTGATATGTTGGCCAAAGAGACATCTGAACAATAGTTTTAGTGAGTGTAAAATGAACCGATACTTGATAGTTTCTGTAGAGCCCATAAAATCTGTCATTAATGCCATAAAAGGGAAGAACCGTGTAAAGGGAGTTATGTTCAGGAAATGAAGGAAAAGAGCTCTTTATGAAGTTAGCTGATGGTTAAGTAATGTTAAAATTGGAGTCTCCCTTGGCCTGTAAGTAGTGGTTGGAAAGGAAAACGATGTGAAGGACGGACAAGAAAATGTATTACAGCAATTTTAGGCACTTTAAGCAGTCAATTGTTAAGATAATTTTTATATACATACTTAGGGAGGTCACTGAAAGCGTTCAGTATAATATAGCCAAATATAAATTATATGTAAAAGTGGAGCATAAATACCTACTCAATTTGATCATTGATCGTTGGAATTAAGCTACGAAATGTAAAATGCAGTTTTTATTGCATACTTTTTACTTTGCAGATTGTACTACTATCTATGCCAAATGTCAAGTAAAAGTTTTTTAAAGAAAAAGAAATTGAAAAATCTAGAATAGACTCGCTCCTAGATAGATTTATATAAGTATAGTAAAAAGAGGAATGCGTTATAGCAAATACTGGAAGAGAATTTGCAGTACCTATTTCAAGAGTATGCCACAGAAAAAACCTCGTCAGACGCATGTCTGTGAACGGAAGTCCTATAACAAACGCCTTGGATTATTATGATAACATTTTTGACCATAAAATTGAAACTATTACGTACATAGACGCATAATAAAGAGTTTTACGAGCTAACATCGAACGCAAACTAAATATCTACAGGATGCAGGATTATCAAACAATGTATGTATGGCTTTAATCTAAGAAGCAGTTAAAATATTATAGCGTTTTTATTATTATAGATTTTGTAGAGAATTGATATCAAGGTTCTTTAAAATATATATTGAGGTTCCCCGAGGATGATCTTTATGGGACACTGAGGCTGACATGCGTAGGTACTGTACAGATGTTTTCAACTAGCAGATTTTTTGGTACACAAGTATGTATTTAGAAAGATGGAGGAGGTCTTTGGGTACTTTCTATATGTGTAGCAATGGGATGGTACAGCCTAGATCAAAAAAAAAATCATATAGGTAGGCAACAGTTTGACGTTGTAGTGATCAAAGATCATAAAGTGCCAATTGTGGCAGAAGGAAACAGTGTCAAATGCGGAGATGATGTCCATCATAGTTTGCCAATGAGAATTTTGGATAGAAAGACGGGATCCTACAACCATTATTTGGACATGAAAGATTTTACTAATGATCTTTGTTATTCTAGGTAAGTATGGTTTTATACCGATCGCGATTTGATACGCGGCAATCATTCTCCATTCAAGCTCATAAAATGATAGTAATTTATGTCACATAATTGGCTCTTAAACACTATTCTTAAGTGCATATCAGTATGCAAATTAAATTATAGGGTAATAAATTACTACCCCCTGTTCATAAAAACATGACTTCGTTAAACGCTTAATAAATCTTAGCTGTTAATGTCGTTTTCTTTTAAACAAAGGAAGGTTATAATCGTTTTAAAGGTTGAACTACATAAAAGTTTCTTCATCATCATTTAGTTCACTGTAATGTACTGCCGCACTAGCGATAAGAGCAGTAAGTATGTTTTGCATAGTTTTGAGTAATTGGCGCGCAAAGTTTTTGTTACAATTTTGTTTTTCCAGACTTCTTTTTTTAAGTTGTATTAATTGTGATGATTGAAACGTGTAGCCCAAATAAAGCGCTTTTATATTCTTCACTCAATAAAATTGTACATATATTAGAATCGTTTTAAATGACGAAAATCCTTTTATATCTAGTGCCAGTTGAAGCAACTGAAATATCGATTACTTAGAATAATAGCAGTAAGTAGTAAGTTGCTGCTTTTATTATAAGCAACTCATACTAGGTTTTGGTTGTTCGTCAGCATGGTTAGTTTTGTATTGCAACTCTCCTCGATTTGCGACTAAAACCATAATATCTTTATGGTACCTACACAGGTTGTACTTTCTTCATTTTATGTTGCGAAGATAGGTCGATAATATAATTATAAAAATTATCGACTTCCATTATTTTTTCAAAGGTTTTTCTTGAGTTCTCTTGCTGCACTGCATCTACGAAGTCGTTAAAATCAAAGACCTTAGTTTTGCTTTGTAAAGCCTGCAGTCCGATTCTGTAACCATCTCATCGTGAAAAGTTAGGTGAAGTGCGCGTGGAGTGAGCTGTCATTCCAACTAAATGCTAGGTATTGAGACAGCTCACTCTAAGTTTACTTCACTTAACTTTTCACGGTGAGATTTTTACAGAATCGATCGGCTGTTTCACCTGATGATGAAAGCTGTCTGCAGACATAAAAGTATGACGGTTCAAAATACTTCAAGGTGATTGTTTTCGAATTTATTTGATTGACGTTAATAATATACAGATAACTCAAAATAGTCCAGTTTTTATTTTGTGCAGAACTTTATCCATCCATAGTACGATATGATCAGCATCACGTTTAGGCAAAAGAAATTCATTTAGTGTCGAGATACCTAATATCTTCCTGTTTTCTTCCATTTATACTCCGTTCTTCTACTTCCGTTATACTCTCGTTACAGACGGCTGCAAAAGGCATGTTATCTTTTTTAGACCTTCGTAAAGGTACAAAGCTTTCGTTGAAGGCTGACACGTGGACAAAATATTGCGCACTTAAATTGCTCCATTCGCGGTATCGGTCTGACGACCAGTCTTACCAAGGAGTATCGTATTACCCAGTAACTGGGTTGTGGAGGTCAGATAGGCAGTCGCTTCATGTAAAATACTGGTATTCAGCTGCATCCGGTTAGACTGGAAGCCGACCCCAACATAGTTGGGAAAAGGCTAGGCAGATGATGATGATGATTCGCAGTATCATTATTACTTTTTGTAATTCTACGGAGTAGTAGATGGAACCTGTTTCCTTTTCAGCTTCTTTAACATCATTTATGTACGCCTTACGGTTATGGATTGCAAAACTGTTGCAGAGCTCACAATCATTGTTTTGTAATTCATGTGTTTTATGTAATTCGCATTTGGCTCGTACTTCACATTCCTCATTTCCCAAATGTGCAAAAGATATATTCATTTCTTCCTGAACAATTTTCCTGTATACCTACCTCGAAGGAAACTACTTTTTCTGGAAAAGCATTACAAAAGTTTTGATGCATTAAAGTAATGGTTATGTCGCTTGGTAAATACAGTCGAAAGGGGGCATGTTTATGTATTAATAAAGTAGACCTTGCTTAATATAACCACAGTATGATGAGTTACTGCAGATATTATAAGTATTTAAGGCAGAATAAAAAACATACCTTACTTGTTATATATCCACAGTATGTTTAGTTACTGCCGATATTCTAAGCATTTAGGGCCAAATAAAAAACAAACTCGACTTATTATATCCACAGTATATTTGGTTACTGCTGATATCCTAAGTGATTAAGGCAAAATAAAAAAACATGCTTACCTATTATATCGACAGTATACACAGTTACTGCACATACCTTAAGTAACAGTAAAACCTAAATGATAGAGCTTTACTTCCAAACCCGGGGTAACTATACTTACTGTGTTTATGCTAAGGAAGATTTCAAATTTATTGGACTTACTGCCTTTATCCTTAACTAAATTTACCGGTTCCCGATAAGCTATTAAAACAGCTGTCAGCACATCTGGTAGAGCTCATTGCGCTGATTCAGGATCAATATTCAACTCATTTTGTCAAAAATTGCACTTACTGCTGATATCGCTAGCGCGGCAGTGTAGCATACCTTATATTTGTAAATGTTTGCTTTTCTGCCACTCCTAAACAATCATGTTCTATCTATCGTACTATCCAAAAATTCAGCTTTATACAATCTTCTACATATCTGTCCATAGCCTTAACTGTGAAAACCTTGACGAAAAAAAAACCTTGCCAGGCACTGTGACCACCAACAAACTTCTTGCATACGTCTTCGAGAAATGCTATTAATGGAACCTACCTACATTGAAGTCTATCATAGTAAAGTCATAATTTTCCGTCTGTCCAACAATATTATCATAATAACCAAAACTGAATTAACCTTTCCACTAAACCAACACGTGCAGCTGGATTTTCCTCCAGCTTTTTCCAGAGCCAACGATATAATTATTCGATTCTAAATCAATCTCTATACAATACATGAGCAATATGTCAATCGATTTTGTTCCGACAGGCATTTTTCTCTCGTACAAACAAACAGACGTCGGTTCGATAGTAACGTGTTTACTTTCAAACGTCACTTTAGCTATAAATTATAGGGAAATCACATTAATCTTTGTTTCTCTCAATTTTGGAGGGATTCGGGCTATCGTGGGTATTACTGAGAAGTTTTAGAATGACAATACTAAAATATTATGAGGATTTTCTTGGAACGCGTTGGGATGAAATTATATCATCGAGTTATACTTTAATAATAGAAGATTATAGAGTATACTTTAATAATAGAAGTAGATAGAATAGAAGATATAATCTGATGCTGTTTTAGTCCTGTTTTCTTTGTTCTTTGTTTAAGTTTTCTAGTTTTAATAGGTGTATTCACAAAATATGTATACATAATTATGTTAAAAGCACATCACTCCAAATCGATTTCTTATTCTACCGATATTGATCCCACAAATATTAGGACAATCATCAATAATAAGACCAAACTTGACTCGTAACTCGAACAAGACCCTGTCTCACACGTGTTCCATAAAGGTATTTCTTTAGAACAGGGTCGAATGTCCCTCGACAATTGTACAGGAAACTCTTTATTTTCTATATCCACGCAGGAGAAGAGACGGCACGTAGAAGACTTGCATTGTGAGCTCAATGTGGAGATGAACAATGGAAATTATATGGTTGGTATTGATAGGACTGGTAATAATATTAGTAAGTTTGACATAATATGCCCTACGTATTGTAGTATTATTTTGGAAAGTACATGTCGAAGCTCACTCGAGTGACAATGCGATTCTCAGTTGTTTTTAAAGTCAACTGTCGCAGATGCACACCGTTCGAGTTTTGAAGTGATGTTCGGAGGAACTGCACTCAATAGTAAAGGATGTAT
Source organism: Apamea crenata (assembly GCA_949629185.1). Lineage (NCBI taxonomy): Eukaryota > Metazoa > Arthropoda > Insecta > Lepidoptera > Noctuidae > Apamea > Apamea crenata. Next base: position 9,777,736 of record OX451362.1, on the reverse strand, counting down.
AGGATCATTGTGTCCTATGTAAATATATCCTTAGGTACCTATTTCTCTAGTGTCTCTCTATCGTTAGATTTAGCAGCACTATCGAATCTTTGAATATATTGTCTTGTATTGAAACTTTTTACTCATTTGGCAGTCGCCCCATCCTTGTGTGTGAACAGTCTTCGGGTATTATTTCTACGCGTGCGAAACGCTGACAGGCAGATGCGATGGATGGATCTACACGGAAATCGTAATTAGTTTTAGGTTCATTGAACCTTCTTAAATATTACTGGCTATCTACAAGAGAAACGTATATATCTTTTCTTCGATGAACAAATGATTTAAGCTTGTCATTTTTGTTCTTTACCAATAATGAAAGGCTGTAAATAGAAAATCTTACGCAATCTTAAAAGTCATGGTTCCAGTTTGACAATTATAATAATGCTAACAATAATAAGCAAACCGATTCTTAAAGGACATAGCAACAAGCCATCGTCCAGACAAACACATGGAAATTCAAACCAAGATTACCGATTTGCCTGCCACAAAAAGCATATTCCACTTGGCACCGTCAATTCTTCCCCACCAACAATGGCACTTCCTCACCATTCTGTAGTCGCCCTCCAATAATTGCGCAATAACTACACAATAAAACACGTGCTAGCAAACAGAAGGGTTCCGTACTACAAATAATAGGGACACCTAAAATGCACACCTACTGGGGATTCTTTCGTTTGGCTGGGAATAGTACAAGTGATAAACTGAAGCGGGATCCTACGAGCTTGTGAATCAACTGGGAATTTACAGCATCAGTATCTGTTAGGACAGTTGATAATTTTGTCGCGTTTACGATGTTGGGGTCATGGAGAAAGTGGTTCAGTTTGATGGTCTGTACCACACCCTTAAACATGACCACACCTTTCTGATAAACAGTGTGGCAAGGAGATAGACGCGTAAACTGTAACCATGAAGTCAGCACATGATTCTAGAACCCAGATTTTATTTTATAGTCGACGAATAATTTCAATCAGAATCCATTGTAACAGTTGGCGCGTCGACGTCCCTCCCAAGTAGCACAAAGGCAGCTATAATTGTTCACATTTAGTATAAATGTGAGCTTCAAGAATTTGTGAATAGTTATTATAGTCCACACGTGAACCTTAAGCATTGAAAACTACTAGAAACTGTATACTTTATTTTTAAAAGTGTAATAATGTCTTATTGTGTAACTTTTGGTCTTATAGAGGATGAATACGACGCTTTTTTACAGCTTTCATTTTACAAGCTGCATAACAATATTTCAACGGAAGCGAAATACGTCAATTGCTGCTTTAAGGACTACACATGCCATTTAGTATTGCTAGCATTATAATAGAGTTCATGTGAATGTCAATGGAGGCAAAAGATTTAATGAGGTTTACATCTAGAGTATTAGAATGCTAAAAACAATACATGTTTAGACCTTTATCCTGCTAATCAGCCTTGTTAATGTGCTGTATGAAAGAACTTTAATAGGTCACAAAAACGCTTAAGGTATTTATGTGTACCTTCATAAATCACGAATAGCAGCAGCAGCACAATAGCAATAGGGAAGGGATAGCGGTCAAATTACAATAGCCTAACCTTGAAGTTTTATATATTTCATTATTTTCATTTTCATTGTACTTATCTACCTAAATAATACTGTCTAACAAATTAATTTATCATGCATTCAAAAATCGACCGTTCACACTGGTGTAGGCTGTAGACTAAGTAGCTAAGTTTAACGTATTTGAATGAGGATCTCTAAAACTTTTAGAATTTACAATCGAATTATGTACCGGTTTTATAGTTCTGATAAACGGTAAAAGTGATTATGTGAACTATTAAAGATTAGAACAATAGCCTAGAACTAAATATAAGTTCACGAAACCTATAACTTACTGACATTTTCAGTATAATGGTACACATGTGAACCTCTGTACCGTCAACATCATTAATTTAGAGTTTCAATGGTTCACATGGCTGGTACCTATACGCCACCATTTTACATGACTGATAATGATAACATAAATTTAACTATTTAAATACACATTGTTTATTTACTTTGATTTTAACACTTATAAAGAATTTTTATGGCTTTTTCATTTACATAATGTAGAAATAAACAACCAAACTACAATTAAATAACATAAAAAAGGGAAATATGAATATGATTTTTATCGTCACCGATGCAATATTTTTTATTTAAGTATTAAAAATGAATTATTTTTAGGGCGCGTGAAAATTTTAACACTAAATATGTACCTACTTTGACAGTAAACTTGCATTACCATTAATATTTAATACAATTAACGAGTAAAAAACAAAAGTAGCTTACACCGCTGTATATTAAGATTATCAAAAATTAATTTGTATAATGGCGAGCGTGCGGTATGCGGTGCGTTACGGCGCGGATCACAAAATTATTTTAGATATTATTTGGAGGACATGTGAACTAAACTCCTTTTAACGTAGAATTTGGACACCAAACTATGTATAAACTACTATTTGATAGGTCACTTGTTCCATCCAATGATGCTCTAGCCTGCCTAAACAATCACATTGGCTCGCTTAAATCAGCTTTTTACACTACTGTTACCTCTTAAATTGCTATTGTAATGCCACTATTCTTCCACTATTCAGTTTTGTGAACTTAAAGCTGCATTATTTGTGCCCATTTAAGAGGTATAAGAGCGGCATAGCATGCTATACTGCTCTTGTACTGATTGATTGTACAGCTTATAGTACTAACGTTACCTAGCAGCCTACTACTATAACCCCTTCTGTGCTACTTGGGCTGCCACCCTGTATGCTGTACCTATACGAACTAAATACCTACTGGCCATTGTAAAGACTGGAATAAAGAAGTATACCGGTTTAAAACAGCATGGAAACTCCGAGGTTGGAAAAACCGTAACGCAGGTATTTCTGTTTGAGGTTTTCCAGTAGAATGCACAAACTTGTTTTAAGTGTTTTGAATTGTGTCAACTGGTTGTGAGATCTGTCGATATTTGGTAGTTTTTATTGTAATGTTAGATTTATCTGAGGCCGGTTTAATTCGCAAAAAAAAAAATTTTTATCATAATGCAGCCATCAAGTTTGTTCAGTGGTTTTTGCTGACTCTTTTACATCAGTTAAATATACTTGCAATAATACCTACTACTTGGTATAATATCATATATTTCAATTATACCATTAAAAGGTACTTTTGAACGTCACAAATCACAAGAAAAGAGTTGATGCGATGAGAATGGGCGAGATACTCCATAGTTACTCATGAATCGTGCTGCTGGCATCCGAACCCACGACCGAGCTTTTCAGTCTGATTTTGGGACGTTGTTGCTTGACATTTATGAAGATCTGCGCGTAATTGAAAGAAACATGACGAATAAAAAAGAACACAAACACAAAAAAAAAATAACAAGTGGGGGGTAAACATGCGTCACACCACGTCCCTATGCGAACATTTTCAATTGCGTAACAATCAAGCAATCAAAATCGAAATGATTTTGAATGATATCACTAATCCATTACTTCATATGTTTGAAAAATTTGTCTGCTCAACAACGTAAATAACGCAATGAATGTTGTTGAACTGTCAAAATGAATACCATTGCTGCTGTAAGTTAGTGTGTTACGCTGTTTAACCCCGCGCGCCGTTTATAACTTTCGAACCAACACCTCTTTGTCCTTTTCTAAGACTCAGTGAAAGAAACGGAAGGCGTTGTCTACGGGAACCGTGGAATTATTTGAGGGTTAAGTCGAAAGGGCGCTATCCATTGTGGGGCCGTCAATGAAGTTTATTTAGCATAAAATTCTGTTCAAATAAATTTTAAAGAGGTGTTAATGTGTTTTGTGAAGTATGCGTGTAATGTCTGTTGTTCAAGTTACGTGTAATTTAGATTATTTATCTATCTATTTATACTATACTAATAAAAAAGTTGAAGAGTTTGTTTGAACGCGCTAATTTCTGGAACTACCAGATAGTTTGATAGATGTCCTATCAGTCAGATTTAATTTTTTTTTTCTTGCATTTGATAGCCCAATTCTCGAGGAAGTCTACTATAGGCTATTTAACATTACGTTAGGATCCATAGAAGCCGAGCAAAGAGAGAAAAACCGGCCAAGTGCGAGTCGGACTCGCGCACCGAGGGTTCCGTACAATTACAATTTACGATTTATAACGTATTAAAAGAACACTACCTACTAGATCTCGTTCAAACCAATTTTCGGTGGAAGTTTACATGATACCTAATGTACATCATATTATATTTTTTTTAGTTTTATCATTCCCTTATTTTAGAAGTTACAGGGGGGGGGGGGACACGTTTTACCACTTTGGAAGTGTCTCTCGCGCAAACTATTCAGTTTAGAAACAATTTTTGAGTTTCAGTTCTGAGTATGGGGAACCCCCAAAATTTATTGTTTTTTTTTCTATTTTTGTGTGAAAATCTTAATGCGGTTCACAGAATACATCTACTTAGGTACCAAGTTTCAACAGTAAAGTTCTGATAGTTTCGGAAAAAAGTGGCTGTGACATACGGACGGACATACAGACAGGCAGACAGACATGACGAATCCATAAGGGTTCCGTTTTAGCCATTTGGCTACGGAACCCTAAAAAGCAAAATACATAATAGCGCGAGTAGTCAACCCGGCTAAAAGCACTGATGTGGTTTCTTTCAGATTTATCATGAGTCATAAACATAACTGACTCAGTCAACAAGTAGGTACCTATACTCAAAAAAACTCTTTAGAAATATCCTTATTCCTTTAAAAATACTATAGCCTTCTCTTCATCAGGTAAGTACCTAAAGGGCACCACAATAAGAACTCAGACGTTATACCTAAATGTATTATTCACACCGCACAGTGATCCGAATCGACAAAGCTGAGGACAAAATACGAAAATTCCATTCAATAAGCATACTACGTATTTCTATTACACATGGTATTCACAATGGGACGAACAAAGCGGAGACGTGGAGGGAATTAATAAAAAAAAAAATCGAGGGCAAAGGTAGGGTGGCGGTAATGCTGCCAGTTTGAGTCAACCGAATGTCACAATGGTGACAAGAGACGTGACCTACCTATGTGATTTGGCCGGGTAGTCCCAAGTATTTGTCTTGTAAATCGGATGGGTGTGTCGGATAAGAATCCTAATAATAGGGTTACGGTGTCTTTTTTCTTTTTCGGATTTTTCAGCTGGGAAAGTTTTTCGAAAGGAGCAGTGAGAATTGTTCCCTTTCGAATTGAATTTAGATCGTTTCAGTACAGTACAGTACACAGTATTATATAATATTATATTATATAATATTGTGAGGACTCAAAGTTTGACGGAAGGCATAGTGGACAAAAACAAAAGATGATTTGAAAAAAAAAATCTTCGCATTCAATAAACTGGATCAATTCTATCTCAGAAATTCAATCAACTCACATGCTGCTGGACATAGGCCTCTCCCAGACTGCGCCACAACACCCTGTCCTCCACCTTCCGCATCCAGTCTACCCCAGCCACCTTCTTTAAGTCGCCCGTCCATCTAGCTGGGGGGCATCCCACACTACGCTTGCCGATACGCGGTCTCCACAAATGCTGCACAGCCATATCAGAAATTACCAACATTTTTTTTCAATGTAAATAAATATGCAGGTAATTACCGGTTGTATAATCACATACATAATCAACACGAGAAGGACCTAATAATATGGTCATTAGCGAATATTAGCCAATTTGTTGCAATGTAACAAATGTATTCAAATTAAACATGATTGCCTGAGATTACGACATTGCTTCTTAGAAATTATAAACATAATACCCATTGAGGTTTTGTTCACGTGAAATTTCTTATTCCGCACACTTTCGCATCGCATCACCCATCCGAGCGCGTCTATTTCTTTTCACTTAGCGTTCTTACTGACTTTTTTATTTCTGCTCAGCTCCTAAGAGTCCTAGCGTGAAGTTAATAACATAACATCACGCCTGTAATTCTCGAAGGGTTAGGCACAGCAGTGCGATTCTGTAACCATGTCCCCGTGAAAACTTAGGTGAAGTGAGCGTGGAGTGAGCTGTCATTCCAACTAATGCTAGGGATTGACACTATTGACAGCTCACTCTAAGCTCACTTCACCTAACTTTTCACGGTGAGATTTTTACAGAATCGATCGGCTGGTGTACTTATATTACATCCACATTTCGCCAGGTATGTTTAAGTTCCATGTAATAGGGGGCGATGCCATCAACTCGTCACCAAATCCAGACTCAGGGTTGTAACTGAGAAGTTCCAGATGGAAAAACCCAATAACACTTAGTATAATAATTAGATAAATAACTTAATAAGTAGGTAGTAATGTAAGATTAATATAGTGCTATCGTTACTATTATTGTTTAATAGCTGACCCGACAGATCGTCCTATCAATATTTCAATACGATCTAGAATTCATAAAAATCCCATAGATGACGTGTCAGGGTTCCCGAATTTGAAAAAAAATCATGTAGTTTTTCAAATGTTTCTTTCCATATATGTATGTACCTATTTATGATTATAATTCAGACTATAACGAACATTGTAAAATAAAAAAACAGCCAAATCTGTCCAGCCATTCTCAAGCGCTTACCAACGAACAGCATTTTATTTTTTTTAGATAAGTTTTAATTACTTTTGGGTAAGTACCTATTAAAATATTGATTTCAACACAGCAGAATATTGAACTCAAACAAGGAAAATTAATTATTAGGTATAGGTAACCGAAAACCAGACACAAACATTATGTAAGAACTATACCTACAAACAAACAAATTAAAAATAAATGTCCTTAGATAATGAGCGCATCAAACAAAAATAACTAGGTTTGAAGAACATTTAACGAAATCAAAACCTATTTCAAAAAGCATTTCGGTCAAAAATCAAAACCAAAAGTTGTTTATTAAATAAAATCTAAATGAAAAACCCACTCAAAAACACATTACAGGCAGCACCCGTTAACTTGAAAAGTCATAAACATTAAAAGTCGCATCGCGACCGCAGTGTTTGATTTAAAACATCTGAGGACAAAAACCACATCCTATAGATTTTATTAAAAACTAATAAATTGTCTATTAAAATCAACCGCATCTTCAGTTTTACGAACTTTTCGACGTTGCCTATTTAGTGTCTATGGTTAAATAGATCTATGGTTACTTTTTTTATTAATATTCGTCGCATCCGGTGCATGCAAAGGTTTATATTCGATTGGATTTACGACTGTTTTCATGGCGTGGTGTTTTAATATAAATACGTTGCCCGTTTCCTGTTGGTTAATAACAAAAATAATATTTATTAAAAACAATTGGTGTAGTTATCCTAGTTACTGGAACTGGTACGCGTTTATTATTGTAATGTTTAAGGTTTGTGGGTACACGGCTTCCTGATGTGCTTTGACGGTTGTAAAGTTTCTAAGATCTGTGAAAATTATTATGGAAGGAAAATAATTTAAGTTCAGGAGTGCCGCATTGTATTTACACATATCTGATTTTTTTTTATAAAAATGTCATTACGTGTCTCTTTAGTGTTTTTTTTTATATAAAAGCCGAAGGGGAAAATTATTCGTAATAAATCCATTATCACAGTGGTTAAAATGATTACAAAATTAAAACCCACAGTGGTTAAAACAGTTACAAAATGAACATCCCAAATAATTTTCAATTATTAAAAGCGGAAACTTAGAGAAGATAACACGCTTTCCTCGAATTTTCCTTCTTTTATCTACTTTCATATTTAATAAGTGTTGATAGTAGCCATCATATTTTAATGTTTTACCTACATCCAGTGAAGTGTAATACTACCATTAAATTCTACTGCTCATTTCCGAAACAGAAAAAACGTCAATAAAAAACAAAACTGGTACAAGATCTGTCGTTGACACTATATTTTCTCTACAGTGGACACAGTGTAAAAATTACAGATCAACAAAAATATGTTTATGTAGAATGTACATACAGTCACTAGATAAATACGTTACATTTACGCAAGATTAAACAGCGATTATCTCCTAAAGTATTCATAGAAATTGTATGGTGTTCCGAACATAGTATTATCGAAACCAAACTTTTATGAAATAGGTCTTTTCTCAATGTTGGCATCGTTAATTTACGACAAAACATTTTTGAATTTTGCGTATGTGTAAGGTATTTACTCTCGCTACTGTACTACATATACCTATATATCGAAGAGTACCTACGTTATGTATGTTCATCTGTGTGTATGTGACTCGTAAAACGGAGGCGCTAATTGATGAGTGTCGTGGCGAGCGGTGATACGCCCTGCGTTTGACAGCCCGACAACTGAACGAATTTCCTATACTAATGCTGGACACAGAAATAGCTTAGAGCATTCCTAGCACTCATTACCATCAAAAATACACGATACGAATTTGTATGGAATAGTTTACCGCATTTTTAAGCACTGTGGTCTTTTTTTGAGTAACTGTTGAACAAAACTTTAGGATAAGTAATGGCTAATTGTGTTTTTTTTACCCTTACTACTCTCCTGTAGGAGGGTCGTGGCGTCGTTGTCGGGGATGGTAAGATCAATCTGCTGGGGAGTTTGTTGCGCCACTTCTTCTTCCCAGCGATAGCACTAGGAAGTGGTGAAGGGCGGGCGTTTTTGGGGGACTGTCTTTTGTAATTTTGACGTTCAAAAAGTGCTGATTCTCAGCCTAATTTGAATAAATGACTTTTGATTTTTTGATTTTAATCATAATCAAAATATATTATTTCACATAAACCCATATGGGCACTTATGAAACGTCAAAAGCTAGGTACACGGCTCCAATTGGTCTTTTCCTATGGAGAAAAGTCTATCAAAGAGGAAATGATTTTGAAGAATGATGCGCTAAGATGACGGAGGTTGTAAAATAACGTCCTTAGAACTGCTAAACCCGATCACGATAGTTATGAGAGCTTGTAACTGATAAGAGAATTTCTTTTAATGATAAATTCTATTAATTATTGATTTTATTCCCGTAAGTAGGTTTGTAAAAGCACTTTTACACATCAATCACATTTTTTTAAACTAGATAAGGTTGGCGTTTTCTATCTGACTACTCTGAGAAGAAAGGCCTAAACAAACAAAGAGGTCACAGTCTCTTTTAAAATCCAGTCATAATTTTGGTCAGATTATGTGAAGACCAGGTAGATCAGTTAAAAAAAATAGTATTGTTACCTATATGTGAATGCCTAGGTATATTCTTATTTATTTTTAGAATTTGGTCTCCTCCGTACTGGTGAGAAGAGTAGAAAAAATATAAAAAGATAGGATCAGAGAGCTTAGCAATAATACACAGGTTAATTAAATCATTTCCTGCACTCGATTCATTAAATGAAAAGTCCGTCCAGATAAATAGGTACTTAGCAGCGTGTACACAAAGTTCAATAAATTAATTTCTCAAACATTCCCTCATTAAGAAGACAAAAAGTCCCAATTAAATAGTCCCGAATGCGTGCATACTTTATCCAAGCGCCCAATCGTATTTCTCGAGACTTCACTGTCGTTAACAAATTGACACGTTTTTATTACTAAAAAACTGGGGATCATTAAATGAAATTTAAGAACGGAATAAACAGTGCTCCGAACGCCGAACGTTTTCGACAAACAACAGATCAATTCCCGTTAATTTACCGCCTACTTAATTTTTAAATTTAATTGCGGTAATTTCGAAGTCAATTTACCTCGACAACAATGCTGTCGCAGTAAAATTTTACCATTGTGGCGGTCATTGTAAAAGTTTTACCGTTTGTTACCGCTTGTTACGTTAAGAGATACCTACCAATTAAGGAGTGTCAATTGAAATTAGTCGTTAATGAGACTGAGAGTTAAGACTGAAGTGAATAATCAGTGTTCAATTCAACCTACTTGAACATAAGTATGTATAAATTATATAAAATTATTTGAATCTGGCCACTTTGATTGTCTGTGTAGTGTAGTACTAGTTTTTTCTTGTTGTTCAAAGTTGTTTCCGTTTGAATGAGTGGGTACATTATGCTCCAGTTACTAATTTGATCATCATCATAATCAGCCTATTGTGACATCTACCAGCCCAGTTTGGGTTTGTAGATGTCACATGTCTTCGAATTTTGGGTTCTAGGACATGGGGTTAGGTTAGGTTAGGTATATTTTTCTTCACCGTTAACTAATTTAATAAATTTGTTATTTATTTTAACATTTTCAACAGCATTCTTATTTCCAACAATGAGACGGTTTTATTTTAACAATACCGTCAAGTCACCGGGAATATTTGAGTAACAACAGGTGTTGGGGGATTACAGAATTAATAAATATTAAGTTTTATTAAAATGTTTGTAATAAAATAGTTATGAAGACATGTAATTAAAGAGATAATGAAGCTCAATTAAGTATTTAATATAAATAAGTCACCTACTCCAAGTGATAATCTTTGAAGTAGGTATTATTATTTAGTTTATTATGTTATGCATGGTAAAATTTAATAACAACGTACATACTCGTAATGTATTATTGTGATTTCGCAGTAAAATGTCTAGGTAAGTAAGGTTTGTATTATGGAAGTTAATAGTTAAATACTCGTGAGTTTTGGTTTATGCTGTAACAAGTAAATTATTATGTAAATTACGAAGTACCTTGTGAGAGGACAAGGTAAAATCATCTCATTAATTAAAAACCTATTTTTATAACACTGCAGTCTACAGTACAGTGTTGGAAATAATTGCAAAAAAAAACTAAAAATCGCATCGTCTTTAAAATTTACTTCCTCAAAAAAAAAATGCAGTTAAGATTTACCTACCTATTGATGACAAATGCCTAATTTCGTAGGTACACATAAAAACTTTATAATAATTCAATCTAACGTAGAATCTATTGTATCTTAAATAAACACATCCGAAAATTGTCAAATGTCACAAATGACATGTCCAGTAATGCAAACAGGTTTCTATACAAATGTACACAATACTATTGCACAGTAGATATTTCATTTATAAAAAATGTCGCCACAAGGAGATTTCTTATAGCGGAATTATAAGATAAAATCAAATGCTCACGATTTTTTTTGTCCAAAATTTTTGACCGCTGGCCCACTGTGAAACTTGTAACTTGTGAAGGAAATTGTAAAATATTATGTACCTAACTTTTAATTTTGATCATTCGTGACTTTTAATTAAATAACTTTACATCAAGTCTTATGATATCGATTATTTATTCAAATCGTAAAAAAATAATTTTTATTTTGACAGGTGTAGATAGGTACTACCGCAAATCTACTCACATTGAAGTTATAAAATTGCCTAAGTAACCCTATTTAAAGCAGCACAAAAAAAAACTAAGAAACAAAATTTTTACTCCAAATTAAACTCCAATATTTTACACTTAAAATATTAGACAAGTAATTTACCTACCTTCAGGCGCAATACCATCGTTCCTCTTGGTTTTCCAGACATCAGAAAAAATAGAAGTGCGACGAAAACTTATAAAATAAAAAAATAAAGTGTAACAAAACTAATACAACACGTTAATTCGTCCGATCACACCGTTTCTTTGGCATTATTTTCACAATCATAATTATCTAGTTTTATCTGTTAAAGTCACAAACTAAAAAATAACACACAAGCAAAAAAACAACACAAAATAAAAACAATAGTCCAACACAAAATATTCGCAGTTCAGTTAACGTTCGAGTAAAGAGTTCGTGCGACCGCTCCGCGATCGAACGCGTTCGAAAATTTGAAATAGGAACGTGATACACGTCTTGTGAACGCGCGGCGCCGATACACAATGCTGGCAGATCGAAGCGGGTCGACAATACGCGCGCGCTACAATACCGCCCCCCGCCCCCCGCCCCGCTCCCACGTGCGACAAGGACGCACCGACCTAATGTCACTGCCCTATGAACAATGCCGTCCTTCGGAGCCCTGTTCTCTCAGAAAATGAATCAAACAACATATTTTGACCGCGAATACCACATGAGCACACTAGGAACTTTCAGCCTGGAAGAAAATTTGGTGCAGTTCTATTCATGACAACGCTTACAATCAATTGTCTATGCGGAATAACAGCTTTCATCCCGCGGAATCTATACAAAGCCGTTCAGCCCATCCTTTTCTAGCGGCCAATGTGTGTGTGTCGGACGGTCGCGCTCTCTCCCGCTCGAGCGCGCGCGGCCGGCTAGGCGAGGTTTCATCTCGCTCTAAGCTCCGCCCTGCGAACGTCTTTGAGTGTGGCGATCCCGCACAGTGTGCGTACCGCGGTGAATAGCCGGGCATTGTGAAACCATTTTCGCACACCACAATGAAACTCAGGTGGGTGTGCGCTCTATGAGGGCGTTTAAAAAGTCAATATAATCTCCGTTACGTTTGTATTTGTGGAGAAAATTTTCTTTATTCACGAATGTTGGAGGATCTAACTGGGCGTGTTATTGTGCCATTGTGCCGTGAGGCGTGGCCACAGGAAAACGTTCTATTGTGTGCTGCTCCGATTGTGCTATTGGCGAGCTCTATTGTTGTGCGGGACGATTTCCCACCAAACCTGTACTGTGACGTCAAAATGAACCGAATACCTTGATGTCACCGACTCTTTTGATATTTGCATACACAGCTAATAATCAACAACGATGTCATTAATTCGGTATTGAAGTTACAAAGACCCAATGATACGCGTAAAATGGAAAAAGGAAAAAATGAGAATTTATTCTTGAAATTGAATGTCAATGTCGAAAGTTCTATTTATAACGGAGCACGATTTTAGAGTAAACTGTAACTGGGAGGTACTACTACGTAATCCCTGAAGATCTCGCCCAATTCAGGACTTCTAAACAATTTGAAACTAGCATTAAATAATACTGCTGATTTTCTGCTGAATCGAATGAAAATGAAGAGATTTTGGTACTACCGTATCAGAATCGTGTTCACAATAGCTATCAGATTGTTTTAATTAAAAAAAACATTAATAAAGATACTGTTTCATGGGAACGTTTGCCTATGAATCTTGTACCATTACCTACATACATGTTAATAAGACAGTTAGTCTCACTAGGTACCTTAAAATCATGAATATTCATCAATGAACTTGATAGCATAATTTCTCTTGGCTGCGGCGTTTCCACGTGCAACTTTTGAAACGTTATCTCTTTAATTATCGCTTTTGAGAGTTCCGTACTCAAAGGGTGTCAACGGGACCCTATTACTAAGGCTACGCTGTCCGTTCATTTGTCACAGGACTGTATCTTTTGAACCGTAATAGGACACTTAAATTTTTTACAGAGTTTGAACTATTATGGCTACTATAACAACAACCAATAAAAATTAAAGGTGTTCCTCATTACAAGAAACGTGTTTTTAGAAAATATCGTTAAACATTGTATGGTATACGGAACCCTTCGTGTGCAAGTCCAACTCGGACTTAGCCGTTTTTATTGTAGATTGACTCTTTATTTCACTTCAAACACTCACTTTACGACACATAGTTATTTTATTACACGATTAAAATGTAGTAAAAATAAAGATTAAAATGATAAAATACAAGCAAGTCGTCAAAAAGCCAGTTATTTTCGTAAATAATGTTAATATGTTAGAAATTAATGAATCGGTGTGTATGTTAAGCTAATTAGTGTATTAAATGACAAATTCCCATGATTTTGTAAATTATAAAAAATCAATGTTTATTGGATTAATTAAATTCTTCATGTGATTCGTTTTTTTTTTCCGACGGTATACCATATTCGAACCACTGTGCAAGTTTTTATTTGCCTTTTAAACTTAAAATTAACGGTACCTACATTAATATTAACTTGATTTATAGTTAACTATTAAGTAAATTAATTGGATACCTAAACCCTACCTAGTAGCAATTTTTTTTAGCACGTTTAATTAAATAATCTTGCAAAAATCCTCTCTTTGGTTTAGTTTAGGTACAACTGTGAATGTCGAGTTGAGGTCATGGATTCAATATCTACGTAAGACTGTTTTAACTATATTTTGTCTGACTTCAGTTTGTATTCAGATAATAATCCTTCCTACTAATACCTAATATTATAAACGTGAAAGTTTGGATGGATGGATGGATTTATAGATGGATGGATGGATGTTTGTTACTCTTTCACGCAAAATCTACTGTACGGATTTGGAAGAAATTTGGCACACAGAAGGTTTATAACCAGGATTAACATTATAGGATACGTTTTATTCCGATATTCCCACGGGATCGAAACTTATGCGGGTGAAACCGCGGAGCGCAGCTAGTATAATACTTGTGTATTTTAGTTTAGTACCTAAGTATACCTATGACAAAGATATACATTCATACATTCACGCCTTCTTACAGAACGCCACCTGGTACGATCCATACATAGTCCTTTTGATTCGTTTGCGTTCATACATCTGTGGGGTAATTACGTAACACAATAACAGTAGCAATATTGCTTTCATTTTGACAGTGCAACAGCATTCATTGCGTTATTTACGTTGTTGAGCAGACAAATTTTTAGAACATAATTATGAAGCAATGGATTAGCAAAATGATTCAGATTCCGTTTGAAAGTGTGTGATAGAATTAGGGTGCTGGACATACACGCACGCCGGTTGGGAGCACCACCTACGCACCTGACCTTTCTGAAGAATATCACCAATAAGGTCACTAATGTCCTCCCAGGGCGTCCACTCCCTATACCTAAGAACAATGAGAGTCACGGAGACTACCAGTTTAAATCAATAAACACAATAAGTATCTATTCCAAGGCTACATAAAAAATCAAATTTTGCGTGGATGTGACGCATATTTTTCCCCAACTTCTTCCTTTTTGTGTTTGTGCTCGTTCTCTGCGTCATGTTCACCGCAAATAAACGTATTTTCTTACTTACCTTTTTCTTAAATTAAATAAAATCATATATTCCTTTGAAAACATACTAGGTACCTCATAAAACATACCTACGAGACCTTTTCTACCCAAAAACATACATAACACACCTTTTGTATTCAAAGGACAAGAAACCTTCCTTTAAGGACAATGTGACCCACATAGACGCGCACGCGTGTAAGAATGTGTGTCTCGGGGGTGTCCCCCCATTCCCCCACCCCCCATGTGTGGGGTATTATCTGCCGGGGTTGGGGGGGCTGTGTTCGAGGCTTTTATTAGCCCCCGTACGGGGGTAAATTACTTTTTGTTTGATGGTTTGTAATGAGTATTTGTGTGTTGTGTTGTAAGTATGGAGGTTTTAATGATTTGTAAGATTGTTTTGGTGTAAGTTTTGCAATGAAGTTCCTTATCACATGACGTTATCTGTAGGTCTCACATCTCTGCAAGTCTGCGAACTCGGCTAATGATAGGTAGACTGAAAAAAGTGTATCATTTTGATCGTCATGACACTTTCATGCGTTGGAAGGCCTCAAACCAGGTGGATCGACGACCCTATGAAGGCCGCAGAAACCCGTTGAATACGAGAAGCACAGAACCGGTCGAAGTGGAGGTGCTTGGGGGAGGCCTATGTCCAGCAGTGGACTTCTTTCAGCTGAAATAATGATGATGATGCCACTTTTCTTATCTACCTAACAAAAGTGTCATGATCGTGACGGTCTGGCTCTCATTCGCCAAGTCTGCAAAGCGAAAGGAAATTCGTTCCAACCAGCGGGGTAATTGCGTAACACACTATCAGTAGCAATGGGTTTCATTTTGACAATTCAACAACATTAATTGCGTTATTTACGTTGCTGAGCAGACACATTTTTCGAACATATAGATCAATGGATGAGCAATATCCTTCAAAATGATTCAGATTGTAATATTATTTTAATCAAAATTAGGGTGGGGGTGTCCGACAAAACAGTCTCTCGACTGTTTTTCATTTGTTTGTCAAACCCAAAGCATTTCTTTTAAACTAGCAGCGCCACGTGGTTTCACCCGCATAAGTGTCGATCCCGTGGGAATATTGGGATAAAAAGTATCATATGTGTTATTCTAATGTAAAGTTTCATCAAAATCCGTTCAGTAGTTTTTGCGTGAAAGAGTAACAAACATCCATCCATCCATCTTCACAAACTTTCGCGATTATAATAATATTATGATAAACTAATTTCGGGCACTTTTGAATTGTCAAGGTAAATTGGTCTTTGAATTATAAAGGTCAGTGGATCTAATATTGAATTTTGTTATATCTATTATTAGAATATACTTTCAGTGTTATTTTTTGCTTTTACTTACCTTATTTTAAAGAGCGACATAAAAGGAAACGATATTTTTTCCTCATTAGGTACGCACGACATCATATCAAGCTAACCATTTCCAGTATAAACTGACCCATCAATGTATGAAAAGTCTATACAATGCGGGGTCATCTAAATCTGGAAATGTATTAATAGCTTGATAAATGTTCGTCGTGTGTAAATATTTTGCTATAAAGTTTATACAATGCCAGTCCCCCATTAGTGACGTCATGGTTCCCCTTAGTCACACCGTATTGCTGTAAACCATACCTACTTAGGTTAGTGAAATTCTCACGCTAAACCACAAACAACTAAACGTTATAAACCATAAACTTAACAACTTACCTACTTAAGTTATAAGACTTTCAATTAATAAACAAACACAAAATTAAAGAAAATACCCAAGTTTCAGGTAAAATTCCTCCGTCGCCCCCCCCCCCCCCTTTGTCCCACTAATGAAGATTATCGATTAAGGAAGCAACCGAAACCGGGGCCAAAGCAATTACTTGATTGGCTTCTGGTGTTTTGTTTATCCCCTTTCTCCCCCAGAGAGTGGTTCTGTTTGACCCGACCCTACTCCTTTACAAGTTCGTCAGTTTCAAAGATTATTTGCCCGTAAAGAGATTTCTGAATTTTGATAATGTTTTCTTTACCTTGTCTCTATTTTGATTACCCATAGACGTTTTAATTATTTTGTTTTCCGATAAAAATTGGGATTATTTTGTGGTTTTTAGATTATTGACCGGTTTTTAAGAATTATTTATTACTTTAAAATGACTATATTAGATTAAAATAAAATAGGTAGTCGTAAAATCAGAGCATTTAAATAAAATAAAAATAAAGATGAAATAATCCGCCTTATAAATTAAATGAACAAAAAAATTGCAGTTTAATTTATTTAAATGTTTCAAATTGGGGAATCAAATGGAATCTCCTGCAAAATCAGGCTGTAAAATATTTCTATCGGTTTAAGTTAATATTTATTTCAGAACGTATTTAATTTTCAATAAAAAAATACTGTCACAAAACAGAAGAAGGTAAGCACCAACATTTTCGTACGAAAAAAAAAACATTTTAAAATTAAATATCGAACTTCTTCCGTGCAAATCCCGAAGTTACCCGAACGCCGAAAATTTAAAACTGGAAGCCGCTTCACCTTAACCGATGTCAAGAGAGGGCGCGCTGGCTAATTGGCGTCACTTAGCGCGTCCGCGGCCTATCTATTTAAAGATCTTTGCCTCGCTTTGAATCTAATCCGCGCGAGTCCATGTCTCATTGTGGCATTTCCGCCTCTGTTGCGCTCAATGGTGGCTGTTTTTTTGTTTAATTAGGACTTGAGACTGGTAGCTGATTTAAAGGTATTGTCCGTTTTTTGTCCGGTAATTCTGTTGGAACTTTACTTGGATGGTTAGGTTTAGAACTGCGATTGTCTGTGCTTTAGTGGGAGGTTTAGTGATTGTAGATTTTATTTTGCTGGATTTAGGGTTAACCAGGCAAACTGCAGGGTCTTAAGCCTATTGCACATTAAGTACAGAGTAAGTACGATAAGTATAAAGTTAAAACACTTTTGTACGGTCGTTCACACCTACATAAAAAATATGAAAGTCTTTTGTATGAAGGTGTGTAGCCTTACTGACTGTAGCTAACTCCATATTATACGATAGCCTTAAGAAACTGTAGCTTTTCTATGGTAAACCTTACAACACATAATAACAGGTTCACACAATTTAGTACTCATATACGAGTATAACATGTAATATAATTACGTTGTACGGTAGTATCTAATCTTAGAAAGTTAAGTCATGTAGGTAATTTAAATAGTCGTAGTTACAAACAGGTACCAAGTTAAGTATTTGCCGTACCTATCTATAATTAGCAGACTTATGTGTTAAGTGTCTTAAAGATAAGTTAATTTTATTAATTAAAACGGTAACTTATTTATAAATGGGAATGAATTATCTTGGGACAGCAGAATACTTTTCATTGGTGATTTTATCTGGCAATAATATTTCTTGTTCTGTCGTTCTAGGTTCCTTGGCGATATCTCGTCTGTCTTTATGAAACTTTAATTCACCCCTTCCTCCAAATAATACACAACACGTCAGTTGATATCAACCCTCTCCTTATTTTCCACATAACGGGTTCATTTTCACCCTTCCGTTTTCACCCCCATAACATAAAGTTAGTTTGATAGGAAACTTACTCCTCACTGAAGGGTTTTCCATGCGGTTTACTTTTATGATGGTATTAGGTAAGGAATTAGATGAATTGTACCGGGGTTTATTATCACCCTTTTGATCTGGGGGGACATGCCAGATGTGTGGCAATTTAGGTCTAGTTTTGGAGTCATTAGAAGGTCGTTTTGAAACTATTAGATCATCAATATAAATCATCATCATCTGCCTGCCTTTTCCCAAGTATGTTGGGGTCAGCTTCCAGTCTAACCAGATGCAGCTGAATACTAGTATTTTATATGTTGAGACTGCCTATCTCACGCGCGATTCCCCAACATAAATGAAGGTATCACATCAATATTCTGTTGACTATTGACCTGACTTTTGTACCTAACTCAATCTCTAAGTAATTTGTAAAGGATTTGACAAAATCCATCTTCTTTCTTATAAGAGGTGATGAGAAATACATAAAATAATATGCCTTCTCCACACACACAGTGACGTATGTAAGTAGATATAGGTAGGTATGCTTACATGAAAACATATATGAAGAACCTTTTATGAAACATAAGGCTTTGATGTTTCACTGCCGCCTTTATAATTAGCTCGTTATTAAATTCCTTGAAAGATTGTTTATCTATACATTTGATACTTAGATAATATGTGATGTTGCTATATATTTTAGTAATTAGAAGACTAGTGGTGGGTAGTTGAAAGACATGACATATGACATTAAGATGTAGGATGAAAAAACACAAGTGATTAATATGTTGGGAGGCGCCACCTGGCTTGTTACCATGAGTTAAACAGTGTCATTGTTTAATGGAATTCTGAAGGTTTCTTGAAATTCTAGGACACCAGATGGGACATTTTTTCTTGACTATCCTAATTATATCTATCTATCATACAGTATCTATCGGTTGCAAATTCTCATCATATCCTTTTATATCCCGATCTGTTGTCTGGAGTCTAACTAATTAGATTCCTTTATTTTCAGGTGTGTCATTAAAATCATCATTGTCATTGATGATGGCTTTAAACACCAAATCCATAGTCACATTTGAGCCAACATCACAAACCAATATTGGTCCAACATCTGCATCTGTTTAACCGTAAGCAACTGGTTAATTAGGTACCACGTGTCCACTTTATTAATTATCTTATCTGTCATCAACGACCAACCAGGTATCGTTGACCTCTGCTGTCCATTCATTACTTTGGCTAGAGAGACCAACACCACTGGTTCCCATGACCCTGTATTGACCTTACAAAACGGTTAGTTAATTTATTGAAAAATTAATACTGTTTGTGGGTAAATGAAAGTGAGTGTTTATTTTATTGTTTCCAGCCGTGAAAGTTGCTGTAGATACGAAGCTTGAAAATGTATTTGTTGAAGCCTTTTCTTCATCTGACGCTACTTCTGTAGTAGTTTTTTTAGTAGGTTGTAGGAGATTAATTTAGACAACCAGTCTTACCAAGGGGTATCGTATTACCCAGTAACTGGGTTGTGGAGGTCAGATAGGCAGTCGCTTCATGTAAAATACTTGTATTCAGCTGCATCCGGTTAGACTGGAAGCCGACCCCAACATAGTTGGGAAAAGGCTAGGCAGATGATGATGAGGAGATTAATTTAGAATCTGATTGGATAGGTATTTGTTTCAGCTTTTTTCCAAATTATGTTCAAGATATCTTTTCTACAGTATGGAAACTCTAAAATTGTATGACGTTCCGGACAAAAAGCACATAAGAAAAAAGTGTAAGAATAAAATCACTCAGGCAAACTTTTCGGTCCAAAAATAAGACCACACATTAACTTAAAACGTTCTCGATCACGAGTGACAATAAAAGATTATCACACAAACTTCAAACCAAAACAATATCAACAAAATAAATCTATTGAAAGCTTACATCAATCCCCGAACGTTTTACGTACATTTGACGTAAATAGTAGGTAGGTACTAACACGTCGAAATGGTACCATTAGCCGTACTAATCTCTATTTGTGGACCCTCTGCAACATTACCGCTGTTTCGGTCAACGTTTTGCCTAAATCCGGGGTACCGTAGGGGATGTTTTTTGGTTCTTCAAAGTTGTGGACCAGGCTAGGAGAAAGTTGTTTTAATATTCACACTGGAGAGGGGTAAAAATGAAATCATTTGTCACTATCATTATTTCAGCTGAAAAACGTCCACCGTTGGATATATCGGCCGCTCCGAAGTATTAGCTCTTCGATCGGTTCTGTGTTTGCAAATAAAGCAATAGTTCGTGTTGTGCCGGAAATATTTAACTAAAACCTCTCCCACCTAAGTTTAATGTGAGATATTTGATATGGATCATATGTTTTATTAATATTAGTAGGTTTTTAATATTAGCAAGATCCTAACATTGATTATCTACACCGGTGTAAGGGATCCGGTGTAACAAAAGATGAACACAAAAGACTTTGTGATATTCCTGAATAGTAAACCGGTTCAGCTACGGAACCGATCCCCTTATGACCGACACCCAGCTGACCAAGTTTTAAACGATGCTTTTACGGAAAAAATAAGTAGCTGCCATTTCCATTTGGGGCGCCTAAGTGGGCGCGATCTTTTTTTTAATTTATTACCAGTTTACTTTCTGTTTTAATGTGTTTTTGGCTTTTAAAAATCGTCTCTTTCCCGATTTGATTTTGTTATATGTTTACTATTAAAATTGTATTTTCCGACGCTCTTTGAGTTTTAATGCTTACGTTTTTTGTAGATTAACTACAAAAAATTGGATGAGTTTACTGAAAAAGCTTCCAAATATTTCATCATAAACGACTAGCATAATTTGCTTAATCGAGCATTTTGACTAACTGACATAATTTATTGACTATCCATATCGGAATAGCAAATAAACATATTATATTTCTTTAGCAGCAATATAACACCCGAAACTCCAAATAAAATCTAATGTTCTATAAAAAAATATAAGAACGGTTGGGCGGTGCGTCCCGCCACGACAATAGGGCATTGTGTGGTGGGCGTGGCCCATTGTGCCAGCCAGCCAATCAGGGCGTCGTATTCAACAATAGCGCACCGAATTGGAATGCCGCGTCACTTCTATTGTCGGATTGGCGATGTGCGAGTATTGTTCCGCGTTTAAATTTTTTGATTTGGCATTTACCGTGTTCTATTTCTGTGTAGGTATGTTACTTTGTTATTGAGAATTGGTTTCTTTAATTTTAGATATTTCGGGACGTTCAAAGTGTCTGTAATTATTTAAATTAAGTAATTAGATATCTATTAGGTACGAACTTTCAAAGAGCTCATTTTAGATTTTCATAGGAATAGGTTAGGTACCATTATCAATAACTAGGCTGGTAGGAATGTAATAAGTATATAGGTACATGCTACTTACTATATGTATAAAAAACATTCTTCTATAGCTAACCTACCTATAGGTATCTCATCAACTCAGCCTATCGCAGTCCACTGCTGGACATAGGCCTCACCCAGGCTGCGCCACAACACCCTGTCCTCCGCCTTCCGCATCCAGTCCGTCCCAGCAACCTTCTTTAAGTATCCCAAACGATTCAATATTACAAATACCTAAGTACCTATAGTAGGTAGGACCTACTTACTTAATAGGAGATTCTCTACCCAAACTAACTGACAGGCTAGGTAGATCCCCAATAAAACAGGTCTCCATAGAGGACAATCTGACTAAACAATCAACCCACTATATACACCTACATAGAATCCCCTTCATACAAACACAATCTAGAATTCCTCAAAATAAATAAAGAAAAAACAAAAGACAATCGCTTCCACGCCATTCAAGTGAAACTAGACAGAAATTCCTCGCAGAAACAGAAACAAACTAAAAACATTCATTGATAACATCAACAGTATAAAAAGTCCTAATAATAGTACCTAACTAACATATTCACAGCACTTAACGCCTGTCCTTTAACTAGTTTTAAATAGAACCTCTATTTATAGAACCTACATAGAAACACGCCTAATATGTCCACCGCTTTACAAGACAATAACCCGGAGTTAACTTAACGCGTTTAAGTTACGTCATCTTAGAATTTTTTGTGCGATGTTAACGTAAACGTGACTATTGTGCTAAATTAAATAAAGACTCATCGAGATTCTTTATTTAAATTTACACAAGACGATAACGCGCATCTAAGTTACAGACCACGTTAAAGTTACACAGCGCCACAATTTTTATCCCAAAACAAACTAAAACGCAAACGATAAAAGCGATCCGCAAAACGGACTTCAATATAGAACACGGTTGACTGTGTTAACGTTACGTGATCATACGATTTTCCTCACAGGCCGAACTTAAACGCGCCAGTCGGAGCATATTGCCGTCTGTAGTAACGAGAGCACTCATTAAGAAGTGCAATAGGCATAGTATCTGTGACCGGATGTTCGGAACAGGTGTCGCTGACTGCCCCACCCTGTACCACGAGAGCGAACGATTGGCGATCGATGGAATCTTTCGTTTGGAATGGCTTTTGATGTCGTGGTACGGAGGTGGTGATATTTTGCTTGAAAATGTTGAATATTTTGTGTAGTTTTTGTAAACCGTGGATACTTCGTAAATCTGAGATTTGGTTTAGGATCAAGGTCATCTTTTAGTATTTTATTAACAGTCCAAACAGGTCTTTGAATTTCCCATGTGATTTTGAGGCTTACTGAAGAAATATTACTGAACCTACATTTTATAAGTATTTAGTAATTGGTTTCATGGTAGCTGCCATCTTTGTAATACTCCTTTCCCAGCTGATACCATCTCCTAGGACGTCACGTTCAACATTGGCTATGGGAAGTTTAGGGGTGGTCAAATCTTTCCTAGAGACCACCCAGACAGAAAAACTTTTACTTTACCGATTCTCTCTTTTATCTAAAAAAGACACTAGATCTTTCCTGTAGTTATACCTATAAACAATCTTTACAATGCTCTACTAACTAAAACGTTAAGAAACATCATGTCGTGAATATTTCAAACGCAACTTCAACAGAATTCCTAGTTTCTAGAACAGCTAGAATACCGCATACAAAGAATAATACATTCCTCCTGTATTCTGCAGCTTTGCTTCATTTCAAATAAACGACTCCACACACACAGGCAACGGTTAAAAACCTTATTAACCAGTTACATTTTACCTCCCTTTTCCCCTGATACCCCACAGAAAATGGAGGACAGCGGGGAAAAGTAATGATTTTTCATGGCTCTTCCTTAAATGGACTTTGTGTTGTGAAACACTAACTTTACACTGCCGCTCTATTCAACCGTATTACATCGTACTAAGGTTGATTGTCATTTGCTTTGTTGTTTGAGGTAACTTTGTGCTACGTTTCGTGGTACATGTGCCTCCTCCTCACACTCCTGGGCAGGCTGCCCACCCCCCAAGCAACGTCTTGGAAATGTTTAGTCTTGCCTCCATACATGTTTTGTTTGCCTTTTATTCTCCATCTCTTTTATGAGGGAACAGATAGATAGCTACGTTTTGTGTGGCTGTGTCAACATTCTGAAGGTTTTGTTCGAGAAATGTTCGGGGAACCTTTTCAGAGGTTTCTGTTTGATGGTAAGGTTGGGAGAATTATGACTGAGATTGGGTGGTAAAGAAAAGAATATGAGTATTTGGTCTTTGATGAAGAAAACACTGTGTTTTTAAAGCCACGCCTTTGTCTTGTGGTATGCTTAGTGGAAAGTACAGAAAAAACCAAGTAGTAGATGTCCTACCATATTTTCACTAACGGCAAAATAGAAATCTGTCTATATTGATTACTCTATTGGTGAAAATGAATTGGTTTACTTGGTAAAAAAGGTCGCGTTATTACCTAACCATTTCCCAATAATTTTGTATTAGCAAATTAAATTAATACTTCAGAACCCGTAGCGCCACCTATCAGCGAATGCAGGAACTACAAATGTGGACCAAAAACGTTTAACATCAATGTTTGTAATCAATGGATCATGATTTTACCACTCATACGATTATTATCAACTAATTGTTTGCGAAATCTTACAACTGAAAATCCTTTTCAATGAAGTACCTACCTATTCATGACGCTCTCAACTCTCACAGCAGAAAAATCTTTGAATTCTTTTTTCAATTTTCTCCAAAAAAGAACCTAAAATACTAATTAAAGCACAGGCCTTACTCTGGAAAATTGCTGCTAACATAACACAAAAACAGAAACAAAAGTAAGTAAATAAGGGCAAAAAGAGGACAAAAATTCCATCGCATGGTTGGACAGAGGACAGAGGACATGGGGGAGGCAAGAGGGACCAAAAATTAAAAAGTGGAAGGAAGAAGTGAAAAAGAGCAGCCGCGCCTTTGTGTGGCACCCTCCCAGGGTACGGTCAGCAAGAGAAGCGGAATTAAATGTATTATTAATGCATGGTTTGACGTTAGGTATCTAGGTCCGATTACACCACAAATCACCAACTACGTTTATCATTAGGAACGTATTTAAAACATCGCTCTGTTTCTATCAATATTTTGAAGATGACAGAGACAGAATGATGTTTTAAATATTGTGTTTGGTTTAAAACGCATTTAGTGATTTGTGAAAACGGGCCTTAATGTGGTTATACAAACTCTTTGAGAAACATTCTACTAAAACTGATACTGGCAATATTAAATTGTCCCACTAAAGAGCATAAGGCCCTTTTCACACAGAGAAGAAAACTTAACAATACTTAGAAACCTTTGAAATTGGTAGGTATAATAATACGCAATATGCATACCTACATATTGCGTATTACTATAGGTACCTACCAATTTCAAAGGTTTCTAAGTATTGTTAAGTTTTCTATTGTTGTCGTATGATCGTAAGATAGGACGCCTTGAGGTTTAGGTGGGGCGACGATCTTTGACGGGTGACTGGTAGCAGCTGGATAAGAGTTGCCAAGAGTCGAGCCAAATGGCGTGCGGAGAGGCCTCCAGCCGTGGAATGCTGTAGGTTGATGACGATAGTGATGAATATGCGTATTTTGACGTATTAATTTCCTGAGATGAGGTGCTGTTTAAATAGATAGGTCATGAATTTTGACGTAATAGACGAAGTACTCTCAACAAAAGTCGAAGATCGATCAAAAAATGACGGTATTCTATTTGACTTTTACAATTCCAATTAAGTTAACAAGATTTTATTATCATTTCAATTAAGTAAAATGCTTCACCGTTATTCCAATTTTCCCGTTGTAAACTAAGGAAAACAAAGTCCCATCAAAAATAAATTGATTAACCCATGTATGTTTATTAAATTGAACACGCCGAAACGTGTTTTTTCCCACTTATGTCAATATTACAACTATTTGGAAATTATGTAAAATAAATTGTTTTAATTGAGAAAAGTGATTAATAATTGTGCTAAATGCCTCAATCGTATGGGGCGTTAATTATTTTATGGTAAAACAAAATTGCTTAATGCAAGAAATGGTCGGTTTTTATTGAATATAAAGAGTTATTTACATTCGTTTTCACGCTGGGGAGGTGGTGATAATTTGCAGTGAATGTTTTATTTATGCGTACTTTTTATAGTGTTTATGTACCGTGTTTACTTATTACGGCGTAAGTGAGAAGGCCTTTTTTGTGTTTAATTCAATAGAATTTGTAGGCTAAAGTAATACAGAAATTACGTAGAAAATTATACTGTTACCATGGATTCCATCATGATTCAGAATTGGTCATTTTTGTCAGTTACTAAAAAAACCATAAGCTGTTCCTCACATTCTGATCGCGTAAGTAGACACTGCAGTATTATATAAAACAGCAGATTTTTTTTTTGTTAACTGACGGAAAATTTCTGCGCTAGAATCATGTGCTGAATACTTGGTTTCAGTTAGCGCATCGATGTCTCTGCCACCTTGTATTAGGAAAGGAATAAACACATACCTATATCGACCATTTGACCTCTTGATTACCAACCTTAGCCTTTATAAGCCATTTTACATTTAATTTTATGCGGACAACAAAATTACTGTAGATGGCAAAAAACGCTATACCTACACATCCTCAAGAAATGATGATCTTCAAAAAACCATAAACAGAATAAACATAATATCACGCCTGTGTTCCCCTATAAGGGTTAGGCAGAGGTACACCTACATTTCACCAATCTTCGAAAAAAAAACACCAGAAATAAAAGTTTAATATATTTTTTTTCTGCTATCGCTACATCACAGATACAACTTTGTAAAGCCCGACTGTGGGGGAGGCGAAATTAAGAGACACTTTGTGTCGATTCATAAAGGAATGTTTACATGCATATCTAGGTAGGTACATAGCGACATAATTAACTTTCTAATTATACTTATGTATAGCTAGCTCAGTATCAAGCGGCTTGCTTTCTTAGAAATTGTGACGAGATTTTGAGAATTTTAGTTCTTACTACTAAATTTTCTAGTGGAAGATTAACATGAAAAACTGGTAGGGACATGATCTATTTTTCCTGAAACTACGAAGTGAAGTTACTCTTTTTGTTTGTTTTGTTAATGCAAGAAATTACAGCGGCTATATGATATTTCACAGACCCAATTACATTTTATCATTTCATGATTTCAAAATATTCAACTCATGAGCAGCTTTTTGCTAGATAGAGTAGGGAACAGTCAGATCCAATAGCTAGTTTCAGGTCAAACTAACTAAAATTACCTACTTATGCTATTTTAGTTCTGACAATATTCTTCTCAAATTATGTCAATATGGAACCTTGATTCTACACCACACTCTATCTTAACTGATACTAACAGTATGGACTCAGGTCTGCAATAAAGAATTTGAATTTAACTTATCATCTGCTTAGCCGTTTCCCAACTATGTTGGCGTCTGCTTCCAGTCTAACCGGATGCAGCTGAATACCAGTATTTTATGGAGCGACTGCCTATCTGACCTCCACAGCCCAGCTACTGGGTAATACGATACCACTTGGTAAGATTGGTTGTCAGACTTTCGGGCTTCTAACTTCAGGCTTTATCATCTGTCATTCGTGGAACTTTGACAGTCTAAACAACCAACGGCTCAACGTGCTTTCCGAGGCACCGAGGGGTATGTCAAGATAGTCACCCATCCACAGACCAACCACGGCAAGCGTAGCTTAACCTGAACGATCGAAATGTGTGGCTGTTATTATTTAGCCACAGACCCCTCCTTCTCTATATTAACTGACGGTTAAAAAATCAGCAGTTGCAAAAATATCTTCAAAAACAATGACCGACTTCTCACCACAAAGAAGCTCATTACACCTGCAAATCTGCCCTGCAAATTACCACCTTCAGGCCGTTCGTCAGCGCCAAGAGA
The DNA here is from genome assembly GCA_949629185.1 of Apamea crenata. Lineage (NCBI taxonomy): Eukaryota > Metazoa > Arthropoda > Insecta > Lepidoptera > Noctuidae > Apamea > Apamea crenata. The sequence continues at coordinate 9,750,064 of OX451362.1, read as the reverse complement.
AATCAAAGAGGTCGCCAAAGCAAATAAAGGAGCCATGATAAATGGGAAGGCGGCCGAAGTGACGCGATTCGACTGTACATCATAATATCATTGGCAGCCGCGTTTAATGTGCGCCTAATCTATTGTTATTTATAGGAAGGTGGCTGTAGTAAATGGTAAATTTGGAGAAGCGATAATAAAGAAAGAAGGAAAGGAAAAAAAAGAAAAGAAAAAAAAGCTGTTACATTGATCATCATTGTAACATCTAAACATCTTACTTATAAATTATATTTTTGACTTCCATTTTCACAGAATTTTGCTCTTTTAAGTGTTACACAGTACCGCAGTGTTATCGCGTAATCGCTATTACTCACCGCTTTGAGGAATCCTGTATTATTATAGTATTAACTTGCGCGTATTGTTTCAGCCATCTTCCCCTTATAATTATTTTCAAAACTACCAGTTAAGAATTTGGCTAAATACGGGAGTGTTTTCAGCTCAGTCTTTGCATTGTGACATTGATGTGAATTCGATAAAACACAATGTTATTTTTGAATGAACCTCAAAAAGTTTTCCGTTTTCTCCTTTTTGTGCATTTCCTCTGCCTGTAGAACGTAACTCTTGTCTTCGCCGCAATTTTAATTCATTCATCTGAACATCTTACGTATACTACACGCCACGTTTGAAGACAAAACGTAGTCACTTATGAATGAAACAAAAGTGTTCCGGTCCATCGCAAATGTCACGCGGAGCTTCAGGAATATATTATTATGAACAATAATAATAACGGGAGCGCTAATGTTTATTGTTAGTTTCGTCATTAATTTGTTTCTATTGTATAATAAACATTGGCTGGTATTATAATTGGGTTGGAAATAGGTTGTGTGATTTAATTATTTAAATTGGCACTGGTATGTGCAGTAGGTACAATGTATTCATTCAGACTACCTAGTCCAAATATTTAAAGAGTGTTATACTTATGACGATCAAGAAGAAAGTTATGACTGACTTTTTAAAATATTTGGACTAGTCAGGGTATAGGTTTTTGACAGCCACCGGTGTCTGTTTTAAAGACGCTGTCTTACTTAACAGGATCTTGAGGTAGTGCATACGTATTTTACATTTTAAACCTTCATTTTGGAGACCACAGCTGGCTGCTATGCTGCAGATATATTAATCTGGTTTTTAATTACTGAAATTATAAAATAGGTATCTGATCAAGTAATTACATGGGAATTTAATCACTTGATCAGTGTGCTGTAAACTGCAGTTAGTATTATAGTCCATAATGTAAACTAACCGAAACACAAGAATAACTAGTTTAACGATTCCAGTTTAACGACACAAAATAAACGAAACGACCCATAATTTTATTATTATAATAGTCACAGCACATACCATTGTTTATTACAAAAACAATAATTATTAAATTAATAATGGCGTTTAAAATAAAATTCGAAGTTTACGATTAAACATAAATGTGTAATTATGGAAAAAATATGTTGCTTTAATAAATCTTTAGTACAATAATAATAATAAATATACAGTGGCCAAAATACATGTGGCATTAGCATTTGACACCGCAGTTTAAGTGCGTCTTCGTCGCCTAATTGGTCATAAATTATTATAATTTGCTGTGCTGCCCACCCCGGGGAGTTTAGTGCGCCGTGAATATGATTATTAGATGGGCTAGCGAAAAAATATACGTGGATGATTTATAGACCGAAAGCAGTTGGTCATGGAGACTTTTTATTTTGAATTTTGAGACGTCCTGGTTCTGGTTTTATCTAAATAAAAATGAACTCAAATAGACGTTACCCCTACATACTTAGTATAATTTTCTTGTTTTTGGTCCTGTGGTTAGAATCAGGCAAATGTCATACTCAGATTCAGGTTAAGACTAATTATAAACAGACGATGTATGAGTATACTCTGCGCAGCCAGCATCATAACACACATTGTTCTATAATGCATCCGCGAGCTCTCACAATAAATAGAAACTCCATTACGCCCAAGAGAGACAATACAAATACCAACCACGTGAATGCAATAATTAATACCTGCCCTAGAATTCTGAAGCACTCCAATAATAACCTCGATGTTATTTCAATAAATACTACTGGTGCCAACAATGAGAGGTGCTTTGACAGCGGCATCCGTTTCATGTGTGACTTACGGTCGTCGAGTCAATTGTCTGTGCTAAATCTGTGTTCAAATAAAACTACGGTTTGGTCTTACATTGTAGGGTAAGCGACGCGAGTAATATTTGTATGGTGGTGGTGAGTCACAACTGTCAGCTGTATTGTGTGGGATTTTTAGGGTTTGTTGCAGAGGACTGCTAAAGCTGGAAGAGTTTCTTTTTCAAGACTGTCCGTCATGTCAAAATACTGCCCTTCTCGTCGTGCCAATATTGTTATATCGACAGGTGTCGAAATTCAGTTGCCAATAACGTCAAATACGATTGGCTGCTTGTCAAGCAAGATACTTTAATGACGTGCTGTCATCAGATCACGAGCTGTGATATTTATGATCACGAGATTCCATTTTCAGAGACTGATTTGGTTATCTAACTATAAAAAACACTGCTGCAGTAATTCGTAGGTCGAATTGTATTCTAACAGAAAGAGAAAGAAGATTTTTGGGCAGATCCAAGCTTATTTTCAAATCTTTTCCTACGCCTCGCAACCAATCGCATATCTCCATCTGCATTGCCAATCTAACTTATCCGAAGAGAGCTTAGTTCAAGGTAGGACACTTGTTTTATTCATTAACTCTTACATTGTTGTTTTTGGTTGACACCAGATGACAGACCAGTAGGGGGTTTATGTGCTTCGGTGAAATGGTTGGTAAACATTCAGTTGAGTAAGTCATAAGTGAAGACTTTTTGGTTGTGGTGGAACGAGCTGAAGACTAAAATGGAATTGTTTCTGTTAGGGTTATTGATAAGGGTGGTTAATATTTGTCTGATGGGAATGATGACGATGAAAAATCTTATAAGTATAAGGTTCCTTAAGTAATAGTCTAAGAAGAATTACTATGAGTAAAATTCTGATAGAAAACTGGTCAGTAATGTGAACGTTTGTGTGTTGATAGATTTAACTTTAGTTTAACAGGTGTAAAGAAGAGTCGTATTTAGTAAATGTTTAACTCTCAAAAGATTCCAATGTTCATAATACAGGAGTTTCCAGAAAAAAATAAACGAATGCGTGTTCTGGTTACCTATTGCCACGTTTTATCCTGCTTTTCAAATGAATCTATAGCCGGGTATTCTAAAATAATGTTATGCTATGGTCCTCTGCACGACTCCTGCAAGAATTGACACTCCCGTACAGATGAAGTACCTACTAAAAAACAAAAGACGTTTACACCTAAAATAGTCATAACAAGTATTGTAAGGCGTGCGACACCGCATCGACATCCGCATTTATTACTGACCATCATTCTGAGAACCAGACGAGCGACAACAATGCTAGCCTGTTTGACGACTTGTCACAGCGCTTTTATTGGGCTCTCTACTGTTTGAACTCTCCTCCTGTTACTGTCTACCATGTCTTAAGTCTCACTGATGTCTTCATTTGCAGTCTTTTTAGGTTTCTTAGTAAGACTATAAACTTGCTTCAGTCTCATAGGACAACAATGAGGTATTATTTCTCTTTGTACATTGTCACTGGGAGAGACAATCAAATTCATCTGGACAATGATTTTCTTGTAAGGAGTATATGGTTCCACAATGAAAATAATTACGAGTATGTTCCCATGAAATATTTGCCTTTTTTTCTACGATAGGTGATAGCGTCCTCATGATCGCTGATAACACAATACTGCGACCTGCTTCACTAAACTGTCTGTCTGATGGTAAGAACCATTTGACTGCCATGTTGTGTTCTCTTGTCAGCTGATAACAAAATACTGCGGTCACTAAACACTCTACCTATCGTAGTTAATATGGCAATGATCGTAATTAAAGTCCTGGTGGTTATCATACAGCCTATATCTAACAGTAGACATAACTAGACAAACAAAAGCTAATATTGATCATATGCATATACTCGTATCTTATGAGAACTGTCTATTCACTGTCATAAATACTATTGCATGATTCTGGCTCAAGCGTTTTAATTTCATTTTATTCTTTTATACTTTGCTTATGTGATTCCATGTTAGTTGGCGAAGAATTGTCCTCTGATATTCAAGAGGACAGCATAGTCCCGAAAGGTATGAAAAGGTCGAGTTCCTATATCATAATAATCGTCAGATTATTATATTTCTATGAGGGGACCACCAGCACTTTATCAGCTGTTAAGGATTAGTATAAATATTTCACACACAATACATTCATCGTTGTCACAGTCCATATATAGTTTAGTTAGTGGAGCGTGCGCCTGCGACTCCTGCGCATCGTTTCCGCTTATTATTGCACCGCGCACCGCCGCGCACTGCTTTGTTTGAATATCATACTCATGCTCTTGTGGATTGGCTAGTTAGCTATATTAATATATTGCGTTAGATCAGTTTTCGTTTTGTAAGAACTGTACTTCTGGTATTTTTATATACTCTTATAAGCAACAGGACCATTCTAGACAAAAAAATCTCTTTTTTTTAGGGCAGTCATGTAAAGAGTGATTTTATTTATGAGAAGTTCATGCCATATTGAACCATGTGCGATGCAACTGCCTGTAACCTTTACTCTAACTTGCCCTACTCATGAACTTCTCTGCAAATAATAAGTTTGATTTTGGGGAATACATTGCGGATTTCGAAGTTATTCAATAAGCATAGCCTTTTTAAATCGTTAATTGATACCAATTTATAATAAGCACTCAAGTGACGTCAGTATTAAATAAAACAATCTCATGCAAAACATAAAACAAGACCGACCAACATAACATCACTATCGATACAGCTTATTTTCCTGTGCACCTAAAATTCACCAACCCTACACACCCAATAAGATTCTCATACGTTGTCATACCAATATGACCGATCAATGCTACAGTAATATCGCCGCTTGCGCATAACATTTATGAATTATTGTGCTCTATTTCTGGGCCGGTGCGCGCTTAAGAATGGTCGGTGCGTTCGTTCAGATCGTCTCTTGTTTTGTGAAGCCCAAGTGTATTGACACTGCAGTTTGTGTTGTGATTTGATTTAATTGTTTCTTTTACTATTTCAGGGTTATTGATTTTTATTGGTTTGATAATTTTGTGGTTGTTTCTAAAATTATTGTTAGGTACTTATTCTATTTTAGCTAACTAACCGCGGTGATCAATTATTTTGTTTAAGTGATTTATCTGCCAAGTTTAGTCAAAGAGTTTTGTGTATGTAGGTATGTATACTTGCTTGCGATATTTTTGTTAGCATATAGGTATGAAGTATACAAGTAAGATACCAATACAAACGAACTCACCAGCCAGTGCAATAAAAAAATATAAAAGCGACAGTCCCATAAAATAACGATAAAACAATACAAACAAACTCGTCGGTACTTATTCAAACCGGCTGAATGGACATTTCATTTTAATATCAATCAGCGGGCAGTCCCAGCGCCATATCTCATGCGCCGCATGCAATATTTTTTCAGCACTAATGGCGGATGTTTTGGCGCGAACCGTCCGCGCTTCCGCTGCGTCGCAACTCGCGCGCACAATCACCGCATCCTGCGTACGCGCAGGTTACGTCGCTTCTTTTAACAGCTCGTTTAATCTTCATTTGTTTTTGTGGTGCAGTGAAATTCGTCATTTGTTTGCGTGGTGGAGTTTTGGAAGGGTTAAATATTGTTAATGTTTTGGGAATGGAAGTTGCCTGATTTCCGACTCTGTAATGAGAATTTGTGTAAACAGTAAATTAATTAGTCTGATTTTCCTTTTTTTTTCTTGTTTGACACTTGTCTTTGAGTAATATTTCGATACGTGCTTGAAATTATTAACCCAAGAAAGTGCAAATATTTTTTTCTAAATTCTAGATCTTTGCATTGTTTAATCTGAAAAGGTGCTTCAGTCTTTTCTTTCAGAAAACTTCGGGTGCAGACACAATCAATCGATGTAAAGTGGAAACACCATTGTATTACCATAATCCCCTCAGCTAACCTGTTGAGCACGATGTATCCGCAGCCGATCAACAAGACAAATGTTTGCGAGTTCCAACCCCTATTATTTAGGGGTGCATTGTTTATAGGGTTGAGAGTTCTAAGGGGATCGAAATATTTTAAAGCGTTGTATAAAAGTCACATTTTCAGGTATTGTCCATTCTGACTTGTAGTTATAAATATGAGACTGTACTACTAACAGTCCAGCATGTATCTAGATCTAAATAAAATGTAGATGGCAGTGCTGCTGCAATTCGTCGAGTAGATTTCAGTCCACTGCTAGAATTGACCTCTCCCATGCTGCGCACTCCATCCTCCGCTTTCCGCATCCAGTTTGTCCTAGCCACCTTTTTGAGGTGTTTTCGGCTTTCTGCTGTGGCTGGGAGGCGTCCCACACTACGCTTGCCAAGTATTTTGAGTAGATTTCATGCTAATTTTCAATTTCGCCACGTTCATTTAGATCTATGTAGCTCTGTAAGCGTTTAAAATCTTTCACCTATTTCCTTGTGTAGCTACACGGGTGAAGATGTAAAAACAGGACAGCAGCATCGACTCATGGATTATAATAGCGTTTCACTGCAAGACTTATTTTTATTCCTATCATGCCTTAAATGTATCGTTCTACTTTGCATTTTTCCAACAATAAGCTAGGCTTTTTTTTTTTTTATGTTCTGCATAAATTAAAAGAATAAACACAAAATGTCATGCAATACTTTACCAAACAGTGGCAGCCCTAGCAACAAGCGATGACTTCCACTTGTTGCTCCCCCAACAATAAGCTAGGTCAGTTTAATGGCACTCAGGGCTGCCACACGTAATGTGGAGTTGTCACGCGATACTCTTACCTGCAACAAGGCAATTGTTTGATTAGATAGTGTTCTCTTGTAGGCTTGGGAGTTAGTTTAGAGTATGTTTAGTGATGTAGTTTGATGTAGCTGTAAACTCGATTAGATAGTTATAGTAAGTAAAGTCCTATAGTGACAGAATTTCACAGGCTGATAATGTAGCATTAGGAAAACTTGGTTCTAATCAAGGTAATATGGTAAAAGGAAGTCGTAGCATAAATAAAAACAAATGAATTAATCCTCATGGATTAACGCGAACAAATCTTTAGTCCGGTCCGGAAAGTAGGCCTTAGTACCACAAAGCCCTTCTGCCCTTTCAAGAAAATTATCTATTGAAGTACCGCAAAGCTCAAAGCACAGAGGACTCAACACCTTCTTTTCCGTAGAGAATTCATCATGGATACCGTCCGTTATGTCGGACTTCTACCGACTAATACCCTACTGTTCCTTCTAGCACCATGAGTCCCGAATAAAAGAAACAGAAGAAACTGTAGGGTTTAGTACCATAGGTACCATAGCGGGCTGATACCATGTACAACCCGGGGTATCAGCCTGCAGCCGATCCCACGACCGCACGTCAACTCAACTCAACACCTGCCAAAAAACGTAAACCTTTAGCGCATGAGGCATAACAATATCGGGGAGACCACTACAGAAAGCCATGGTATTCCCCGAAATACTTATCTACGGAGAAAGTACATACAACACTGTCTATTATAAACAATTTCTCACGCGAATGTTTTAACGTTACTCGCTTAAACTTTATCGCTGTGTTCGATAGGTATAATGCTGTGAACATATTTGGGAATACAATCTAGTTTACGATAACATGGCACACAACAAGGTTCGACAAGCGATTGAGTTGTTCCGCCCACGCTTCGCATTGTATGCTAGTCCGAACATGCTTCGAATAATGTTCTACGTGCGTGCGAAAAATTATTCGAAGCCTATTTTATGAGCGAGTTTTAGAATGTTTAGAGTATTATACGAAGTGTTTGTTGGGGATGTGTGAAATGTTTGAGAAAATTACATTGGTATTTTGTTGCACAAAAAAGAGCTAGAGGCCTGTTGGAAATTGGTACAGCGAGACTTTCCTTTGATATACATACTTAACTAACAAATTAAATAATAGCTAGTAAGCTATTATTTAATTTGTTAGTTAAGTATGTATTGGTCAAAACATGCAAGATGAATTAAAACCACTTCCACTTATCATACGGAGTGGAAACACGTGTTCATATTGGAGACAATAACTTTTACGAGCGTAACTAAAGTTAGTTTATCTTTGTCCTACTGATATATTTGTACACACACACACTCACACCCTCGCTTATGTTATTATTTCTCTTTTACCTAAACACGTTGGTACCTATCGTTTTATGTGTCTGTTTGAAGTCAGGACAGAATCTATTATGGATATCTTCCTATTTCAAAACTACAGCAAATCTATCAAGACAGATTTTACAAAAATCAGCAAAATCTGTCGAGCCTTAAAACCAAAGGATCCTAAACCTCTCCATGGGGCGGTCTGCTAAGATTTAATAGTTGTAACACTCGGCAATTGTCGTGTCAACTTCGGTCGAGATCGGCTTTACTAGGTTTTATGGTTGTCGTGCGCACACGCCGCTGTTCGCGTTTACTTGGGGATAATATAATTGTCTCTGTCCATAGATATTTATTAGATTGGCGTGCCGTGAATGGTCTGTTTATGTGTCGATTAGTGAAAACGATGTAATTAGACAAGGCGTTATTTATTAGGTTTATTGGGTGTGAACTTTGTTGAATGTAGGTGTTATAGCGTTTTTTATGGAGAAAACTATCTTGTTAAGGTTGGTTCTACTTTAGAAAATAGTATGTACGTGCAGATGCAACTTAATAAAAAATAGCAATATTTAAAATTTTGTTGTTCATGTAAGGTGCCCCGGGGCTAAAGCAACTACGGGGTTATTGTAACTACATTAAATATCTCCCATAATATTACATTTATAAATATAACACCATCTCTAGATTACTGAGCATACCATTATTGTTACATACAACTAATAGGTGGCAGCATTGCAGCTAAAATGAAGGTAAAACAGGTTGATTTGTCAAACCGCCATTTTGAAACAATTTTGTTCGGACGCACGTGGTGATTAAAATCTACAAAAAATATGTTTTAGAGTGTTTTATTGCTGGTGTTTCAATTGGAGTGTATTGTTGACAATCGTAAGTAGCTATGATTATTTTTTGCTTAAAGATTCGTTAAAGCTATAACAAGATATGTGTTTAGTTACATTTTCCCTGAAAATAACCATAAATGGGGTAATTGTAACTTTGAGGTTAGTTGCATTTCCCCCGTGTTGGTTTGTATGTAACCATGAAATAATAGTGATGGGCCATGTCGATATTTTAATTCTGTGAAATATTAATTTTAATTGATATTGTAGACATTACTGGATTACATATTGCTAATGATGATATTCATAAATAAAATTAATCTATTGTTTTAGATGGTCCGGAATTATAAACGGAAAACAGAAATAAAATATTCCCAGGAAAATTTGTTAAAAGCACTAGAAGATGTTAGGAACAATAAATTAAACACCTATCAAGCGGCTGACGTCTACGGAATTCGGAGGTCTACTTTGGTTCACCGATCACGCGGATCACGAGGAGTCGTAAAATCATATCGCGGTTTCTTTCTTGTGCTATGAAAACACTGTGCCATATATCCTGCTGTTATTTTTATTTTCCTCGTATCAAACATTCAATAAAATTCGATTATCGACAAAAGTGAAAAGTAAATTCACAACACTAACTATTAACGAAATAGTTGCAATTCCCCTGAAATTAGGAAATATGTATTTTACTCCAAACTGAGCTTAGGTACGTGAACTTACGTTTCAAATTCGCCTACGTTATCACGTTGCGTTGAATAACTTTGTTATATCATAATTTTAAGACCAACAGATACACTACGATTGTCATTAGTTGCATTTGCCCCTTATCGGGGTAATTGTAACTTTTTCTACCTCTACTAGAAAATCGTTTAATTATATCAATTCCTTAAGGACTTTCTTTTCAGAACTAGGTTAAATGTAATATTAATGAAATTGTAAATCGGATAGATTAAGCAAATAAAGTAAATTTACAATAAAAATTAAACTGCACAAAATCAAAGTTGGAACCTTATTTTTTCTAGTTGCATTTGCCTCGGGGCACCTTACACAAAAACACTATAGAGAAAAATACTAATAAAGATGGAAGAGCATAAAGGTACTGCTTATTACATAAATTAATTTCAAGAAGACCTGCGACCGGAGAGTAATATTATGAAATGATTAAAATTTTGTGTAATGAAACGTGCCATAAAACGATACGAATACAATATAACATGTGACATAATACCGTAATTTTGAAAAATTCATGCTATAGTAGATATGAGGCTACATAGACATACATACATACACTCACCCGTTCTTCCCTTCACTGCTACAATCCTTGCATGGACTATGCCTCGTTTACGTTAATATTGGGCTTATTTGGCGCAGCCGTGAGGCACACAATACTACTTTTAGTTTTTTTGTTGTTTTTATTTGAATATTGTGAGCCTTACTTAACCTGGACCAAATAAACTTATTTTTTTTCTTCATACACGAGGCTACATCTTGACCCTTAACACTTGGCGGGACACTAAACGCCCCTCGACGTAATAACAATAAAACATCCATTGTGTCTCGTCGTCCTTCAATGTGTTAACCAGCATCCAAGTAACATAACCTATAGAGATATTCAAGCTTTCGCAGTATCCACCAACAGCCTCAACACAGCCCAACACTCATTTCCAACCACTCAAGTACTTAAAACACAGCTATTACACCATAACAGGCGCTAACATTACATGCAACATTTACTACAATAGTTTCTTCCACCATTTATGACAGTTAATGGGTTCATAAAGTAAAACAAACGTAAAACCTTGTAAGGAGAATCTCTTTACTAATCGGGATTGTTTATCGTTCGTCTGTTTGCATACAGACCGACTTAACAATAAAAGTATTTAAGGGGGAAGTGTCAGGGTAAAGGAAATTCAAATTTTCTTACGTTTTTTGCAATTTGCAGGGCAATGTTAGGTGGTATGTTGAACAAATTATGATTCGCGACCGTAACCGTGACCCGTGACCGTGTATTTACTGAATTATAATCATTCAAATTAGCAATACAAGCCTCTAAGTTCATATAACCCTATTGATTGATATTTCATTAAATCAAAAGTCATTCAAAAGGATTATGTGACAAAAACCGTAAGAAAATTTGAATTTAGCTGGCTACCCCGACGCTTTCGCCTTAAGTTACTGACGTTGACTTGTTATGTTCTATAGCTTGGTGGAGAAAAAATGTCTTCATATGTGTGGCGAAGGAGGATGAATCATTTTTAGTGGTACATTTGGAAGTGCCGAAGGTTTTTTGAGGCGAAGTTTTAACAACGCGCGTTGATGGTGGAGTGGTAGTTAAAATTAGGTATATTCGCTAACTTCGAAATGAGGATATTGATGGACTTGGGCTATTACCATCTGGTCTGTCCATTGTTGTGGCTTTTATAATACTGGCCGGTTGTTATCCTGCTGTAGAGCACAGGTCATCTTATACCGAGAAATAAGGATTATGACTCGTCTCACCACGGTTGGGCCATCATATTGTCCTTGTAAGGTCCTTGTTCTGCAGTGGACTATAAACTTAAACTTAAGCAACGATTATGGGCTGATCGTACGCGCTTCTTCTTCTTAGCGTGCCGGCAGTGTAGGTAGATTGAGTCGGCCCAGAACTTGGCTACGTGTTTGGCGCCAATGGATACGTAGCTATTGTTCAATAAAATAATCGAATACCAAATACATGCCGTAATCACTCATCATAAATAGCCATGACATTTTTAAGTCCAATCTGTAACTTCCTATGGTTTACAATTGACCTAAAACTCTTCTACCAAGCATTTGACAAGGTTGAGTTTATCATACATATTTGTAAAAGTCTAAAATGCATTACATTAGTCACACTGTATTTCTGGATTCCTTTAGTCAGTCTGTACAAGACTCAAGTATTTTTTAATGATTTAAAAACCTTATAACAATAAACCGACGTACTTGTAAACACGTTTATTATCACGGCGGCGAGGAAGATGAGAGCGGCAGGATGACTGGACGAAAGTAACGTGGATATCTGAATGAATCGCACTTTCATTGATGGAGATCCAGAAATATACCGCGCGTGAGTCGGTGCCCGCTACTGACTGTAGATTTATGAATTTGATAGAGGGTTCCGAATCGAAATAATACTTAACAATATCATCTTTTTTTCAGACCATACCGAATGTGAACGAAGTCTTAATGATGGGGGGATATCAAGTCATCCATCACATATTTGATGATAACAATGACGTGGTGAACTTCGCTGTTCGTTCCTTTTAAAAAGCTAGCTAGCAGGTATCACAAAATATCACAACTGTATTTAGGCTTAACCTTGGTTAAGACCGAGATAAATACTATTAGAAAAGTATGGAAAAAAGACATGTTGCGCCGATCCAAAATTAATTGGGATAAGGGATGATTGGATATGATTGAGATATTGGGGATAGTGATGATTATTATCTGGAACAGATATTACAATTATTAGTTAATGCCCATTTTTTTCCTTTATAATATATTATAGCACAATAATTCCACTTCGACCCGTACCGTGCTTCCCGCATCGAACGGGTTCCTGCGTTCAGTTGGTGATACTTTATTTACACTACAATATAGCCTACTAGCTAATAAGTAATTTAAATATAACTTAAACTGCTAAGTAACTATAAAATTAAAAAAAAAGAAATCGCCCAATAACGTCTTTGTAATTCACTATAAGTTAAGGGGAAGACACTTGATTCACATGTTCTTTATAAGATTCAGCACTTGCCCATAAATGAATTAATTAATTGTAGTAGACATCTCTAACCCTTCTTTAGTCTACTTTGTCGGAAGATGAAGTGCGATGATTATCTGAGGGCATTTCCTACCGATCTCTTATTGTTCGTGTTTCAACAATGCGCCAAACAGACAATGAACGTTGTCTTTTACTTTGGGATTGATTTAAATGTTCTGTAGAACTGATATTGTGGTTTGTACTACACTTACCTACTAAGTATCCCAAATTATTTAGAATAAAAAAATATAAATGTCTTTTTAGACTGCAGAAGTGCAGACTATCTACTTCTGAAGCATCAGTAGGTGTTTTTATATCATATATTTTTATATACAGGGTTATTTGTAAAACATTATTAACAACTTTTACTATGGGACCAACACTGAAATCGCGAAAAAAAAATCAGCTGTTCCCTACATTTACGTTCGCATAACTCGTCAAAATGTAGGGAGCAGCTGATTTTTTTTTTCGCGATTTCAGGTTTGGTCCTATAGTAATAGTTGTTCATAATGATGAGTACAATGACCTCTTAAGAGGTTGTTGGTGTTTTACAAATAACCCTGCATACACTGATCATAATCTTTATGAGCATTTATCCACAAATCCTTTAGTTTAATATATAATTAAGGTAGAGCTCTTTTTTGTCATCATCGTCATTATTTTCCTGCCCTCCTCCCATGTTACCATTAGTCATGTTAGTCCATTCTCCCCCATCAACCGCCATGCTATCATTCACATCCTTCTCTTTCATATTACCATTCCTCACACAATCCATCCGTCTTTTCATTCTTCTTTCTCCGTTACAACTTACAACCATTTCTATTTTCCAATAAATATACCAACTATCATACTTATCCAATAACACTTAGGTAGGCACATTTACTTAGATCCACTTCTTGTACAAGCCATTTCATTTCAATATAACAAATATCAGTTAGTAATATCCGCACTTTAGAATAGAAATGCAAATGGAACCTCGTAACTGTGAAGTGACAATAACAGATATTGTTCTATCAGATCTTCCGGGTAGCTAACCATCGGCCATTGGAAACGATCAGGCATAAACTCTTAAGTTTATTACAAGAGAAATTGTTTATTAAAATAACAGTTGTAAATGCTATGTTCGAAGACGAGGAAGACGTCTTTCGACAGTCAAATGACACGCCAGAATTACATGATGCTAATTTTCAGAGACCTATTTTCGCTTTAGACATTAAAGTCAATGAAACTATTGGAGAACATATGTCACGTAATAGAGGATAAGATAGTGTAAATGACACAAAACGATCGTGAAGAATCACCGCAGCAGCTGTACTGTCACACCTGGCTACCAGATATTTATGTAAATAGTTCACCCCTGATTAATAGCAAAGAAAATGGGCCAAACGTTGACTGCCCTCTACTAAGTAACTTCCGCTGAAATTAAGAGCCCTCATTACCACATACTTGGGGACTGACGAAATTATATTCACTCACTAGTTGGCCGAAGATACAACGGTATTGCAAAACGATGAAAAGGACCTTTCATTCAGGGAATTCTGTTCGAAAGACAGAGATGCAGATATAGATAATTCGAAAGAGAAAAGAGGATGGTAGATGTCCTTAACTCGATTCTTGGCAATTGTCCACCGGAAGGCGGCTTTTAGCAATAAGACAGCTTTGAATATGAAACTGAAATACAAAGCCGGTCCATTCAGTTGGTTGACGAGCACTGTATGTAATTGGCTCGGAAAGGTCAATCCATTGCGTTCAGTGCAAGGGTTGATCTTTCTATTTGTGATTGTCCTATAGGATTACACGTAGTTTCTAGTCAGACTTGTTTGTAGTTTCTAGTTGGCTGGTTCCATTAACATTTGACTGTGAAGTGTAAATGTGAATTTGTAAACAAATACAGTAGATACTGTCCACATTCCTCTACCCACTGCCAAATATATATGAGATGTCAAACTTGTATGTCTAACAGTTTTAATTTTATCAAAACTCGACGTTTCTGTATACGTTTTTAGGAATAAAAACGTTGCAATATTGTTTTTATTGTAAACTTGATTTATAACGAGCCAAAGTTACAGCCAAAGTGCTACTACAAAGATGTTTTCACATCAAACGCTTATAAAGTTGTTTTTATAACATTGCGTGCTACTACCAAATACATTTTAAGTCGCAATCAATCAGGCTTTGTCTGACTCCTCTATGGAATTTTAAATTGGATTCCTGTTAACAATACAAGGATTAGTGTGTTCGTACTTTTGTCCGACACTGTACTTCTAAAACTGATGTTACCCATGCGTGTTACTACCGCATCGATTAGTTTGACAACCAGTGCTGGTTTGGTTAAAGCGATCATTTGACAATGTCAAAGGGAATAAGTAATGTAAGTTGTGTTTAAAGGGTTTATCGTTTTATACAGGGTGTTATAATACCAGAAACAGTATTTTACAGTGTCGATCGCTAGCTTCAATGGTGTTTAGGATTATATGTTATTTATGGGGATTTCGTAGATGAGTCGGTAACGTTTTGTAGTTTCAAAACCTGTTCGTATGGGGGACAGATAAAGTTGGAACCATTTCGTTGACAGATTGATAATGTAAATTGAATTTTGAAAGATACGTAAGTGTGTTCACTATAATAGATGTGGTGCATCTAATTTGGGATTTATTGAGGAATTAGTGGAAGTAGGAAGATTTTTGGGAGTCAAAATAATTGAAAACAGCTGCAGGAGCTTACTGGGGAACTAGATGTCATTGCGCCAGTCTCATACCTAAGGATTATGATAAATCTTAGATATTATATTCCTAGATTATTATTTTATGTAAATTAACTGCATTATGAATTTCAAAGCATTAAGGCTCTCGCAGACAGGCGCGGACGCGATTCTGATAGAACAATTTCCATGAAGTTTTCATAGAAAAATTTCTACTCAAATCGCGTCGTACTGTCGCCTGTCGTTAAAAATCCAGGCTTCATTATTGAGAGACTTAATTCTGTTGTTTAATTGTCTTCAGTTTCACCACTATGTGAAAGGCACACTAAAAAGTATTGATAGATGACATGACTTCAGGAGAGCAGTTGTGGCTTAGTGTTAACTAAGCGTAGTCGTAGGTTCGAACCCAGACAGACGTTTTATTTTGTGTAAATTATTTCATCACCACTGCTTTTAAAACGTTGAAGAAAAACATCGTGAGGAAACTGGCATGTCCTAGAACCAAAAATTCGAAGACATGTGACATCTACCAACCCGCACTTTGCCCGCATAGTGGATTACAACCCACTCCCTCTCACCGAGAGGACGTGGGAACATTATAAGCTTATTACGATGAGCTGTTATTTCAGTTCATGCTAGGGATCGACACTATTTACAGCTCACTTGACCTCAGTTTTCAGGGTGAGACTTTTACTAGACCGACAGATCAAGATAAAATTTCTAATCCCATCAAAAACCAATACCCAGGAGGCCTCCAATTCAGTTTCCTGCTCATTGACATATCTATATAAAACACCCGATACGAAAAGTGAGCAATAACTAAAAAAGTAGCAGCAACACCAGGGCTCCTGCAAAAGCTTTTACCGAAGAAGTCGTAGTAAAATATTATGATGCACATAAAGAGTGTACAATAAGTTACAGCACTCGCTCGATTATCTCTTATTTGTTTGTGTTTTATAGCGGTACTGCTCTCCGTTTTATAGCTTTTCGATATTATTTCGCGTATTTTTTTTCCAATGGGCTACCGCGACGCTGTTAGTCTATATGGACAGACTATCATGGATAAGACGCCGAACGATGACGGAGGGGCTCCTGGCTAAATAATAACAGCGCTTGGTGATGTCGGTCCGTGAATGGGTGACCGTGTCTCGGAAAGCATGACAAACCGTTGGTCCCGGCTGTCATTTGTAGATCTTTGAAATTCGTTACGGGTAGTCAGAAGCCCGAAAGTCTGACCGCCAGTTTTACCAAGGCGTGTGTCTCGAAATGTACGTTAAACTGTTGGTTCCCGCTGTCATTTTTAAATCTTTGACAGTCGTTACGGGTAGTCAGAAGCCCGAAATCTGTCAACCAGTCTTATCAAGGGGTATCGTATTACCCAGTAACTGCCTGGTGGAGGACAGATAGGCAGTCATTCCATGTAAAATACTGGTATTCGGCTGCATCCTGTTTGACTGGAAATCGACCCCAACATAGTTGGCAAAAGGGTAAACAAATGATGATCATGGATAAGACGCCAAACTAACCAATAAAATGGACAATTTGAACGTCGTCTTTAAGTACCATGTGACCGTTATGGACGAAGTTACTAGGTTATGCCTAAAGTGGCGGCGTTTATAGCTGTAAACAGTGGTGTAATGTTGACTTTATCGCTATCGAACAATTGTTTATGGTATCGATTTTATGGTGTCATGTTATTGTATTGTTTATAGACCAATATGCAGCTTTAACTATACTAGTTTGAAAATGGCAAAAAAACTTCAAGAACAGCATTGTTCTCCTCTCTCATTTTGGGACGAGCAATGCGGGATTAAAAAGATAAATCAGTCAAAAAACTGGTACTAGCAGAGCTGTCTGCCCAGTCGGCGCTCAATGAGTTTGATTGATAACGTTATTGCAAAATGGCGGTCAGTCATTTTGTTTTCGAAAATCGATCATTCTCATCCAAAATTTAAAACGCCAAAAAGTCGTATCTTCAAATTTCGAACGTCACAACGCACTGTCCTCTCCACAATACCACTTGGGCCTATCGGGCATTTCAAAAAAAAAAAAAAATGTAAAATCACCCCTCGGCCATAGAGTGCCATAAACTAGTCGGGCTCGCGCGCCAATTAAATATGAATGTGCTGGCCCACTCTCATTACCACGTAAAATTTTTAGTTGAATCTACCCTCTTTTTGATATTGTGTTATACGATATTGGTTAGGTCAGTTGTGTAAATTATTGAGTTGAGATATTGGCGGAGTAACGATGTAATTTGAGGAGAATGGGATTGAAGGAAAGAATTGGTGTTTTATATCGTCTTTTGAATGAGGGTAGTATTTGTTTTATGAAACTTCAAAGGATTTGTTTTTTGCTTAAAATTAATTAAGTAAAAATTATTAAAAAAATATATAATTAAGTGCAAAGGCATATTTTTTTAAACAGTCACAAAGCATGACGGACTTTAAAAATTAAAATTACCATGTGGTATAATAATTAATTACTAGGTACTTTTTGCTTTTAATAACGGGTAAATACGAATTCTTTTGATTATCTTCATGAAAACAGAAGACACCTGTCCTCTATAATAGATTTTTACTCAAAAACCCCACCACCTCTACATAACAAGTGTTCTTAATATCTATAGCCAACCAAACTACATTTACTCCCACTTCAACAAAAAATCGACCTTATTACGTCAAAGAAAGTCCTATCTACAATTTCAAGAACCGCACAAGTAAAGTATGTCGAGATATACAGGGGGTGTGATAATTGCGAAGTGAGACAAAGTCGCTTCAAAGGTATTGTGGAGGTTGTATAGACTTTACAGGCCCTTAAACATTTGAGTTGATGTCAACCACACTTTGTCGTGCCGTAATTATGATGCGCCTCTCAATGGGACACCCTGTATACGTACAATGCGTCTTACAAAACGATAAATTAATGAGGACTTTTTTTGCGACAGTTGTTTTAATTTTAAAGTATTGGTACCTACTACCATGCTTGGTTTTTAGGGTTCCGTACTGAAAGGGTGCTAACGGTAGTCCCGCTAGTAGACAGCGGAGGCTTCGTCCATCCGTCCGTCCGTCTGGCTGTCAGCGGGCTATATCTCATGAACCGTAATAGATAGACAGTTGAAATTTTCATAGAGTGTGTATTTCTATTGCCGCTATAACAGCAAATAAAATTATGTTAAAAAGAAAGGGGTCTCCATACAAGAAACGTGTTTTTTTCGGCATTTTTTACCATGTTGTACGGATCCCTACGTGTGCAAGTCTGTTGCGCACTTATTATTGTTAAATAATGTATGTATTTAGTACCTCATTACACTCCTTTCAGCTTTCGCGGTTTCCTTAATGAGTGATTGTTGTTGCGTTAATTACCCGTTTTTTGACCTTCGTCTTCATTGTAATGCTTTGAATGGGATATTCTTAAGAGGACTCTGGTGACATTTTTCTGGGATAAAGAATTTTTTTTATTTGAATAACTTCTTTACAAGGTATAAAATGGGTCTTTTATGGTTAATAAAGAATCATTATTGAGACATAATAAGTAAATGTCACCTAATTATAACGTCGTAGAAGACATCAAGTTCTTCAGGAAACACTAGGTTTTATATAACATTGGTAATCGAAAGACATTTAAAAACTCAAGCCATTTTAAAACGTATTTCTACTAAGTATACCTTAGAGGGAAAAAAATTGTTTGGGCAAAATTATTTTGGCAGTTCTTCGGGAATCTATAAATTGAAGTCGCCGTTCGTGTTTGTCTGAGTGACCTCATTAAACTTCGAAACAGATTTTGATGCGGTTTTCCACCATCATTTAGAGGATTTATCCGGTAGGTTTATGTGTATAGTACAATCAAATTAAACTTAGATAAATAACGAAGATATTTTCATTCTTTTTCCAGCCGTAAAACCATGTGAAGCAGGAGAGGAACACTAGTAAATAATAAAGCTACCCTTCAGCCTTGTACTTAAGTGCAATCTAGCTATGAACGTACCTAGATAACTCCACATCATTATATGCAAACTGTCATGTCGCAACAACACTACCGACCCTTTCAAATAACGGGGTAAACACACCCAACTAATTACAAATCAATACAAAGTAACGCTAGATTGTATCGTTATAATCTGGCGAAGCTCGGCGACTGTCAAGATCTCAACAAAACCGAAGTCAGTGGTATAAAAGTGAATGATTAATGGCTTCTCACATTAGGTTGCGGATACACCCTCGTGCGGGTGTGGGATGTGGAGGTGCGTGTCGAGCCTTTGAACCAGCGGAAAGTTAAGAGCGAGATGTTTTAGCGATATATTACATAGTTCCACAGTGATAACACCCAGAAAAAAAAAACAACCCAATCTGTAATTAATCTAGAATTTTCGCAACTATTTCGGGTTTATTTTCCAGTCTAATCGGATGCAACTGAATGACAGTATGGAGCGACTACCTTTCTAACCTCCACAACCCGGTTACTGGGTAACACGATACCCCTGCAAATATTACATAGAAATGCTAAAACAATTTACTGATTTCTGTAAGTTCAGTCTTAACGACTGTTTGCCCTATTGAAATAGTTAACATCAGAATTGATCACATTGGGTTCCTCAACGTACACGACTCCTTTGATCTTCTCTTACTAAACGTGGCAATTAAAAGTGTCGATCAGGAGGAAATATTGATGAATCTAGGAAAAAAAAGTAGATTTTTAGTAGAAAAATAATAATAACACCAGCCTATTATTATCCCACTGAAGAGCAAAGCCCTCTTCTCATACAGAGAAGTCACGAGCATTGGTCACCACGCTTGCTCCTCAAGACGGGTTGGCGATATCAGACTTATGTTAACTAGCGATTTTTTCCATTACCGATGTCAGTAATGTCCAAGATAAACTCAGAAAATTAGCAGAGAAAAACAAATTATTAATATTGTTCAGATCGCTAGTTTAGCGGCCCACTTTCTTTAACACGTCAATCGATTTGAGAGTGTAAACAGTAGTCGCCCTTTGTGCCTACCTCCTTCCCTTTACAGCTTGAAACAAGCTGTACGAGCTGTATCAGTTGCTAGCCCGCTGTTTGTTGCTAAGCTGTTTGTTTGTTCATGGATCGACGATGTCTTAGATTGGGCCAAGATTGAAACAGGGCGAGTATGACGGTAAATAAATATTTTGTAAGAGCGTGAATATTATAAATTTAGTTTTGTACAGCGGGGTAATTGCGTAACACACTCTCATAGTAGCAATGTGTTTCATTTTGACAATTCAACAACATTCATTGCGTTATTTCCGTTGTTGAGCAGACACATTTTTCGAATATATGAAGCAATGGATTAGCAATATCCTTCAAAATGATTCAGATTTAGACTTGGTAATGATAAGAAAGTTTTAACAGCTTTTCGTTCCATTGTCAATCAATCTGCCTAGCTTTTTTTAACCCAACTATGTTGGTGCTGGTTTTCATTCTAAGCGTATGTAGCTGAATACTAGTATTTTACATGGAGCGACTGCCTATCTGACCTACACAACATACGATCTGCTTTCAATGGTACTAGATCAATATTTTTGGACTAAAGCTGTTTTCAGACTACGCTATACTATAGTGCCATATAGTAAAAAAGAAGGACCTAGTATTAATTTTAATAGTAAGCCAATAATATATAGTACAGTACAGTGTGAACGTGTCCATAACAATGTATGGTGCGCGATATTGTTGTGCTATGAGCTATATACTATATGCTATTATATTATAGCGTAGTCTGAGAGCAGCTCTAATGTAGCATAATCAGTTTATAATGTTCCCACTGCTGGGACACAGGCCGCCTCTCAGTGAGAAGGAGTTGGCCGTAATCCACCACGCTGACACAGTGCGGGTTGGTAGATGTCACATGTCTTAGAATTTTTGGTTCTAGAACATGTCGGTTTCCTTACGATGTTTTCCTTCATCGTTTTGAGAGCAGAAGTGATGAAATAATTTACACAAAGTAAAGCGCCTGTCTGTGTTTGGACCTACGACCTACGATTCGTAAGTCGCGGCTGGGTACGAAGCATACCTAATGCCTACTAATGGGTGATGTTTTTTATTTGACAAAATAATAGTTTTACTAGAGTAATCCTAAAAGTTGCCTAGTCTTAGTTTAGTTGTATAGTACCGACTATGAACGTTATTTGTAAATAACATTAAAAATAAGCCCAACTCTAAACACTGTTATAACATTCATTCAGCCAGCAGTTTTTGAGATGAGCATTGAGCTCAAACTTGGACATACCTAAACACTGAAAATTTTTACCTAGATTTTTAATTTTTTTTTAATGCTATGCACTAATATAAAAACAAGAGATCAAAAATACATTACACAGCAGCTATTTAAGACACATAATAAATATTAAAAATTAAATATGAATATAGATATTGTAATAGGTTCAGAAATACACGTTGCACGTGTATACTTTGTCACACTAGTGTCATAATGGATTTAAAAATAATCGGTTTGTTTAAATTATTTGTATTCTACGTGACTTTGTGTTAATGTCTGTTCTTTCTTATATGATATATTCAATATTGTATTGATATATATTCTTCGTCCTCGAGGTCATTTTGACTTTATATAAATCATATAATTTATGTTTCTTATGTTTTTCTAGTTTATTACTGTAAAAATGAATTATGTCTGCTACTTTTAATTCCTTGGTGATTAATTGAAACTAATAAAGTGTAGTTTGTTTGTGGTATTCGAAATATTTTTTGTAAAACTGTGTCGTTTATAATGCTGAAATGAAGTGTGGAATTGACATCGGTATGCGAGTATTTTGAGATTAGGATTCATCGTATTATTAAACGCAATAAGTATTTCAATAATGTGATCTAACTGTCTTTTAAATAAAATTGATTGAGCTTATATCGCTGTAAAAAATGCAAGTTCACTCAAAAAGACAGTCATTTATTATTTACGGATATGGAGTGATTATTCCTACTAAAAAATAAAACCTACCTGTCATTGGAAAATAACCCAAGTTTGCCAGCTTATGTTTAACAGAATTATAAAAGAATACCTACACCCTGTATACAACCTGTATCACAAAATATTTTCCAATTTATTAGGAGTTGTTTGATTTTTAAAACGTTCAAGAAAATTGTTCATTAGTAAGTAAGTACTTTACTCTATCTACACTCTCTTTGTCTTTTTGTGTATCTATAGAGAACTTTGTTGGTTGCACATTTTATAAATATTTATGTTCTATTTAGTAGTAATATACAATATGTAACATAATTAACGCAATACCTCATACACCCCCATTTTTTTTAAAGCTCGCTGTTATTATTAAGAAAATTGTGTTGACCCTAGTCAAACTTTATACATTTAAAATTGAGTGTATGGCCTTGAAATAAGATTTTTTCTTTGGCTCAATCGGTGGTCGGTATGTTACAATACAGACATTTAAAAAAAATATACCTCTATTAAAAGTTACTGAAATCGATTCAGTAGTAAATTATGAATAAACTACTTTCAAGGCTTGCGTTTATTCTGTTACACCTTGTATAATGTGTAATTAATTGTGTGTAATTAAATGTTAAATAAAAACAATAAATCAAAAAACTAATAAAGTATTTACTTTACAAAGTATAATGTACGATCAATATATCAGCATCATTTACAAAATCTACCAACAATATAAATCCTAAGCAATAGATCTTCCTCCTAACAGCTCATCTCGTGAAAGTCACCACGCGAGCCAGGTGACCGCCAGGTCAGGAGCTAGGCAGTAAATCCGAGAACTAAATTATTGACAGCAGATAATATCATAAGTCATAAATATACGCGCTAATTGAGTGTCAAGGATTATAAATATGACGATAAAATATATTTCGAATTGTGTTAACGTAATTTAATTTCAGAAGTGAGAACAGAGGGCCAATGGTCATAAGTACTTTAGCTGGTTCCGAATCTGGTATTTTTTAACCAACTTCTAAAAGGATAAGGCTCACAAAGTAAATAAATGTAAGTACTGGTAAGTTGGTAAATTTTTATTAAATCGAAAGTATTTTGCGCAAGAGAATTGGCCATCTGTTATAATGTTTGTTTATAGATCTACTGACTGGCTTTTCACTGGGCTTGCATGTGCGTGAAGTGGCACTCGAGAGTGTAACAAAATACGCTTCACATTTTCTGAAAATGTGAATGAGCAAACACGGATGGATAGTCATGATCGAGGACGCCATTTTTTGTAATGTGTACAAAATAAAAACTGCTAACTTCTTCTAGAGTTCCTAGAGTGTGCTTGAATTTTTTTGCCCATTCTTCTCCATAGAGAAGAATGGGCAAAAAAATGGCAAACCTCTGCGTTTTTGGAATGTACTTCAACTATCTGAATAACTGATTAAACATGGTTGAACATATTTCTCTTTATCACCATGTGCTGTATAATAATTAATATGTCATATTTAAAAAATAAAATATTTTATTTTTATCCCACCGACTCTTTGACAATTCAAAAGTGCCTGTAAATGGTTTATTTAAAATAAATGCTTTGAGTTTGAGTTTGCTCTTGCCTATAAAAAACAACAAAAATCTAATTTCATCTCTGGAAAATTTAGAAAAGTAGGTAACTAATTTAAAAAGTTTCAATATTTTATGCAAATCTTAAAATACCGATCAAGGTCATTAAAAAAAAACATACCTGTATCAAATATCGAATTGTAACCCGACACTTATAATAGTATTACAATAACACATAGCTTAGCACATTTACATATTTTATACTAAAATATTGATATAAGCTTTGATTGTTAACCCGCTCCGTGGTCACGACGGTCGTTGCGACCCGGTGTTACAATTACAATAAATTAATCCGGGACGTTTTGTTAACTGCCGTTTTAGTACCGATCGTAGGGTCATTTCTGTACCGGTGACAAGAGGACCGCACATCTAACACTGGATTTATGCTCGCTTTTGTTGAAATACGGACGTTTTGTTTTTATGAATGGGTTGTATAGGGACCCTTTTATGGCTATAGGTAGAAATTAATTTTATACTATCTGAATATGACTCACTTTAAAAAATACACATCTTTTGAACATAGTAATGGAGCGGGTGTTAATTATAATAATTGGATATCCAATAATATTTTGAATTATGATTTTAATAACTTAGTCATATTTATTTATTCATGCAATGAATTCATAATTCCGGTTTATCATAGGGTATACGTCATATTGTAATCATTTAATATTTAATGTGACAGTTTACATAGTTTTAAAGTAAAAATAAACTTAATAAAAGCAGCGTATTTTTATCCCTATCTCATTATCCACCACAACTATTTTAATTCTCACGCGGAACCACAAAGTTTCACAAATATTTGGCCTCACAACGTCACAGTCGCAATCAATTGTCCTTACGACGACTGCATAAATTTCGCGGTACTAAGCGCGCCTCTAATTAACCCTAAACAGACGCTGTGCCTCGACCGAGGACGTAAATCACGAGGCAACACAGAATGCATCGTTGTCTTTAATTGAGCACTGAACTTTATTTACGCACTTTTGTTTGTTTGCGCGGTTTTTCTCAAGTTTATTGACTTTATAGAAAAAATGTGCTCGGAGAAAAATGTACTTACCTATATATGAATTGATACGGGATATTAATATAAAAATTGTAAATCCAGTATGTTATGACTAATTATTACATGGCGGCGCATAAATCATTTATAAGCTGTTATTAATTTACATGACTGCTGCATATGGAATATTAATTATTGAAATATATTGATTTCTCATTTGTCGTTTTGTGTGTTTTGTCTGATGACAAATCTTGTAAAGATCATAGAGCGATAAGTTACTCGTTTCATCAAATACCTATAAGCTTCCACTTTTTACGTTAACAAATGTAAATGGAATGTCTCTCGATTTAAATATATCAGCGTTTTATAAAGAAAAAAACACAACAATTGTTCCAATAAACCACTCGTCTTAAAATAACCCGCTAACAAGGAGCGACATAATGAAACGCGAACGCTAGTAAATTTCCTTATTTCACTGGGAAAAAATTCAAACGCAAAAGTTCACAAGGATTTGTTTTGAGCGGGCAAATTTGTGGCTTAAAAACGTCCGCAGTACTTTATTGTTATAATAAAATTTCGCGAAATTATTTGGCACTTGTTCCGGACCTGATTTACGCGTGGCTCGCCGCGGCGCCTCGTTATACAGCGCATTTTAAGGATTACTTAGCTGCAGCAACATAATATAAACAGGTGCTGTTGTTTTTATTTTGTAATTGTTGTTTCTTACATGTGTTTGTGGTAATTCGACATAGTAATTACTGTACTTTCTTTTTACAGGGTGTTTTGGAGTAGTCATTAAGTTTTCGATAATTTTAACAACGTAGACCTGTACTCTATCGCATCGTGAAAGGTTACACTCTTCAACGAAAGGTTAAGTACACCTTTCATTATTTCTAGTTACATTGTTTTATCTATTTTTTACTCATTAGTTCCTTGTTTTTTGTCACGCCTGATATTTCTGGTAACATTTGACGCGATACACGTTGACATTGCTCGGCTTATGTCACTTTTTGATTAGGTCATTCCTGCTAAACAACGTGTTCAATTTGACAGTTCTTAAGTGCAACGAAACCAAAATGTTACCATACGGACAAAAAAGTAAAAAATGTAAAGAAACAGCTTTGTCAAAGTCATGGTTTGTTTGCGTCGGAACGGAAAGGGTTAAGTGTCGAAAGTAACCTGAAAACTAATTCTGTTCAAGTTTTTGGCAAGTCACTCATTCGGCACAATTGCTTTTGAGATGTATTTCTTTACTATTTACAGTTTTAACGTGGAACTAAGAGCTTCGAAACTTCGGAGCTGACAAGAAAAATCTAAAATTGTCTGATTGTTTGTGTTCGTAAACCGGGTCTAATTTTAAAGTTATTTGACATAAAAATATGTGCAGTAACTAGGATTCGCTTAAAATAAAAGCGTTCTTTCAGAAACTGGACAATTGGTAGCAGACGAGTAAGTAATGTGGCCATTACTTATCGGTCTACTATTAAGTTTTGAGAGGTTAGTTTAAAAAAAGAAAAGTTCAGTTTTAGTTCATTCACATTGTAAATGTGACAAAATATGGACATTTATATAGTCTGAATTAAACGAATTTTATTTAATTTTTTTATTTAAATAGGTAGCGAAAGCAGTTGTGTTTTAATGAAGGTGGACACCCCCATTGATCCCATGATGATCCCATTGATTCATTGATAATTCTACCTGAAGATGACGGTGGAAAAATTAATACTTTCCACAATTGCATCTTCAATGTCCACTTTACGCAATTGCACCTTCAATGTTAACTTAAAACAATTGCATGTTAAATGTCCACTTTACTCAATAGCCCTTGAAATTTTACACACAAAAATATTATAACAAACAAAAAACGCACATAGCTAGTTTTTACACCTCCAAGCGACGTATTATCGAAGTAACTTTCAAACTTAACCTATTAACTATGTTTTTAGAAGGCCTTCTCGTCTGACTATGATTTTGCAAATCATTGAGCCTAATTAAACGGCTTATTGCATTCTGTTAACTGACTGTGAATAGTTAAGTAATGGTTTAAAATGGCTTTGAAGTAACAAAGGTAGAGGTAGGCAATTAGGATTTGTATAGAGTTGCAGTTTTTGTATTTTTATGTTTTTTTTTTAATGGTAGTTCATTGTTGATTCTGCAAACCGTGTCTTGTTTTTTTAATGCCACTTATAAGAAGGTTAGGTACTTTGTTTACTAATAAGGTAGTAATACGTGGAATGTATGATTATGTGTCACCACTGCTCTAAAAATGGTCAAGGAAATCATCGTGAGGAAACCGGCATATCCTAGAAACAAAAATTCGAAGAGATGTGGCATCTACCAATTCGCACTGGGCCCGCGTGGTGGATTACAAGCATTACAGCCTACTCCCTCTTACAGAGAGGAGGCGTGTGTCCCAGCAGTGGCAGCATCACTTCTGTACCTATTTTTTCTGTTCTATTTTTTCTTTGAGTATTTGTGACCAAGTGTCAGTTGTGCATCCAAACATGGTAGAAGAAGGAAAATCGTGGGGTCTTATCACTAAGACATAGCCTTCCTCCCCCTCATCCATGGGAATGCCCTTACGAAACAAATTGATTAAAAGCTTAAACATAATTCCCGTCAGTCTTTATCTCTATGAACACAAATTACAAGCCAAAACCAATATCGTAAAAGCTAAACCATTTATTTCCTTTTAACATTACGAGTTATAGTTAACAATTTCCATCAATTTCTCGTAACCATAGATATTATACCTACTTGTAATAAACACGAAAGCTACTACTACTAATAATGCGTGGGAAAAACTTAATTCGTCGATTAGAAAAACGGAACAATATTTTACGATTATCATTAAGAAAATCGAATGCTTTAATCGGTAAAATTACATGACTCGGTTTAGTCGTTGTGAATGACGAACGGGTGGAATATCAGTTCTATGTCATTGACATAAAGTTTAAATTATATTTACAGAAGGCGCGCGCTCGTGTATTGCCAGAACTAGTGATGGGTCTAGAGAATATTCTCTCACGGAGCATGTTCGCCGATCGTGAATATTCTGCCATATTCTTTTTAACGAAGGATATTCTCGGAACATGGAGAATTCACTATTGGATTTTATGTTATAATTAGAAGATATAATTACCATTAATCTCACCTTATGAAATTTAAGACAATTTATGAGAATTTCCTGGGAAATATTTTCGCTGAGGAGAATTTACTGAGCGTTGTAAGTTGTGGAGAACATTATTTCGACGTCAACTTCGTAAAACGTTCAAATGCACTCATAACTATTAGTGTAAAAATAGATCGGTACAATAAAGACATCCATTTTTTTAATTCTCAAAAAGAATATTTTAATAACATTGAATATTTCTCGAAAAAAATATTCTCAAGAAAAAAACAGCAAAGTTCTTGCCAGGAGAATATTCTCGGCAATTTACCATCTCTAGCCACAACTATACCTAATAGTTGTAAGTCATTTACATAATCTTTATCCGTTACGTTAATATTTTCTCGAAGTAATTAAATAAATTGAAGAGTACTAATAAACGTAGATATCAGGTAGCTATAAGCAATAAAAAATACTAAAGAAACCACTTAACCCTCTACCGCATACAAACCCATAAATGGTTCACCAGCTTTAGTATTTTTTTTTCACGTAATAATACATAAACAACAAGTAAACGCATCGTTTACATTATGATTAATATGTTGGCAATACGAAAATATTATTTGTTTTCTATGGTCTAGCCTCAATTTTTTTATAATCTCACTTTTATAAGCGCCGGTGTGAAATTCAACACAGTGTCTGTAAATTCATTTTTCAAAAAAGTTTTTCTACACGAAGCAGGTAAGTTTGCTTGATAAAAAAATTAAAATATAGTGCTATTATTGTTCTATTTTAATAATGTTTAATTTTTTTGTTACTTTTTTGCGTATTTCTATCATATTGGGGGGCTTTTTCTATGAAACCATATATGGTTTCACATGCATTCTAACGTAACTTAACCGGTGTTCTGCGAAACCAAATATGGTTTCGTATGCAATTTCAGTTTTTTGTGTGATAGGCATGGCTTTGTTTTTCCTTGGTTGCAGAATGGATCCCGCTCGCTTTTATGGCTCTAGTAGGCATGTAAATCTTATACCTCGTGATGGCATGCTAAGTGACGATGACTCTGCTTCTGATTCTGACAGTGAATATGTCCCTCCTAGACAATTTCAACGTCACAGAAGATCTGTTGTTATCAGCAGTTGAGGTATATAACCGGGCACATGGGGGGCATCGATTTACTGGACTCTATGCTGGGTCTGTATAGACCATTTGTCATCATTTGTCTATATTCACTTGATATCCAAAAAATGGTATAAACAAATATTTTTTCATATGGTGGATATGAATATTGTGAATGCTTGGATTCTTTGGCGCAGAAACAATCCAGATAATTACATGGCGCTATTCGATTTCAAACAAGCCGTTTCAGAGCACTTACGCAAATCTGGTAAAGCTGTAAGTGCTCTAAAAAGAGGACGTTCTGTAAATCAAAGTAGAGATGGAACACCTATAAGTTTTTCTAGCCTCGTAAGTCCTGCTCCTTCTAATCCAGGAACACCAACTTGTCCTAAGAAGTTTTTTTTTATCTATCTATCTAAGAAAATGAGGAAAGTTCCTGCCAGACATCAAGATTTACCATTGAACTCCATAAGAACCGACAAAATCGACCATGAAAAACCGACAAAAATGTCAATTTTGGGGCAACAAAACTTTCACGAAGTGTAGAAAGTGTATGGTTTTTCTATGTTATAACGACAAACAAAACTGTTTATCGTCATTTCATGATTGAAAACATGAAATATCGAAAAGCTCTGTACTAAATACAGAGCTCTAGCTATTTACTTTATTTCATACGAACCCATATTTGTCCGTCGCAATTTTGATTTAAGTTTGTTTAGCCGCATACGAGCCCATATATGACCTTAACTTTTTTTTCAGTAACTGTAAGTGTTTTTTTTTTAATTTCGTTTTTGTGATTAATCTTATCCCTAAATAAAGCCTCAATGACCATCAAATATTTTTTTATTCATTTCTTTCATAATTCATGCAGTAGAGGGTTAATTTTACAACTGTGACAATGTATGGCAGTATGGGTGGGCCGATTGTCTATTTCGAGAGGGAAGACACACGAAACCAAGATGCTAACATAAATAACAAGTTTTTGGACAATTAATATCGGATGCTCCCTTGATCTATCGTTAGATAGCTTTTATATTTAGATTTAGTGCACTTTGAGCGTGGTTTAGATTGCGTCAAACTTTTCTTACCAGCTGTTTTCTTGATACTTTTGCGGACGCCCAGTTTTATTAAAGAAATTGATGGTGTGGGTATATCAGGCCCAGGATTAGCTCCAAAAACACATTGAAAACATAACATAAGAAAACATCACGCTTGTAATCCCCAGAGGGTTATGCAAAGGTGTACCTTTAGGAACACCCACATTTCACACGTTATGTTATAAGTCCCATGTAATAGGGGAAGAGCCTATTGGCATCAATCGGGCACAGATCTGACTCCGGGCTGCTACTGAGGAATACCTGATGGAAAAGCCCAATACTTGCCACTTTGCCTGACCTGGGCTGGAAAACGAACCTAATCAACAACCAGGATATATTCGCCAAAAATGTAAACAGATATGAGTTTATGGAAAAACAACTTTAATTACTACACCATAAAGTTCAGTTTCATTTATAACTTTTTCAATAGTGCTAGTCACTCTGAAATCAACTTAATAACCATTAAAATAAAGTTGATAATGGTTTAACCTGAAATAACGTCAATTTGAAACATAAATAAAATTTGAATATAGGAATAACCTTTACAATAAAGCTGGAAAGTCGTAACTGCCTGTAGTTCCATAGTCAGACTAATAATGTTCCCACTGCTGGAACTGGGACATAAGCCTCCTCTCAGTGAAACCCAGTCGGCCGTAATCCACCACGCTGGTCTAGTGCAGGTTGGTAGATGTCACATGTCTTCGATTTATTGGTTTTAGGACATGCCGGTTTCATCACGGTGTTATCCTTCACCGTTTTGAGAGCAGTGGTAATAATTAAAAAAAAGTAAAGCGCGTGTCACCTGTCTGGGTTCGAACCTACGACCTACAAGTCGCGGGTTACCACTAGGCCACCGCTGCACTACATAAATGTAGATTACATGCTAATGGAAACTTACGGAAAATATAAAATTAATTGCCTTGACACTTAAATAACAGATTACATTAAAATAATTATGTAAACGCATTAAAAGTAAAAGCCGACATAAAATTAATATTTTCACATAGATATTCTGATGCAATTAATTTCCTTCACAAATAAAATAAAAACTAAACGTATGGGTCTACATCTGTCATTCGGTGATCTCTTTTCCGTTAACATAAGATTGGTTTTCGCTTGTCATAAATCCTTAGCCGCCCAAGAAGAAAACGTTGGACGTTTTCCGTGACAGAATAAGGCAAATTGTTATTATATTATTGATTGGCTTCCGTCCACTAGAGTCAACTAGAAATTTATTATAAAACAGGAAATGCTTATAATTTGCCGTCGTGTGCATGAAAAATTATATCTTTGGTCACTTATTAACAAATACGTTGTATTAATGATATGAAAAATTCGTGTCAAAAATAATTTTCAATTCTGATCCATATTTTTGGGTATAACAAATTTAATTCGATGTTACACGGTAGTCAAAATGCTGGTAATGCGATTGAGAATTACATAGTATGATTTCATAAAAACTGCTAAACCTGCACTTTCTTTTCTGGGAAGACTTAGAAACTAAAAAAAAAATTATGAGATGCAAACATTGCGTCTGACAGAAACAAAATTTCATGATAAGTTTTTATTTTTTGTGAGCATACCTTGTGTCCCACTGTTGGCCAAAGGCTTCCCTTTTTCGTTCCAATTCTCTCTAATTTTGACTTTAAATAGTGCTTGCAATCTCCCTTAGAATAAATTATATTATTATTATATAGATGACATATATTTTATCCAGTAAAAGTAGTAAGCAGTCGCTCCATGTAAAATACTGATATTTAGCTGCATCCGGTTAGAATGGAAGCCGACTCCTACATAATTGGGAAAAGGCAGGCAGATGGTGATGATAATCCTACTAATATTATAAACTCGAAAGTTTGTATGGATGGATGTTTGTTACTCTTTCATGCAAAAACTAGAGAACGGATTTGGATGAAAATTGGCACACAAATAATTTATAACCAGTATTAACACATAGGATACTTTTTATCCCGATATTCCCCCGGAATCGACACTTATGCGGGTGAAACCGCGGGGCGCTGCTAGTGGTGATGATAATGATGACATATATTTTATCCAGTAGGTATAAACTATGAAGAAATAATCCGATGAAGACACGGTTTCCCAACAAACGGTAGTTATGAAAACTTTAACATCTAATACACAGACATTACGAAACATTTCACCATTTGTCATAAGAACACAGACGAAAATACATAATGTCATTCACACAACATTATTGGTATGTGAAGTGATAAATCCAATAAATTCAAGTTATTTCCGTTTAAACTGTTATTGCTTGCAATATTAGATTTTAAATATATGGGTTTATTCATGTGATATTTATAATAGCTTCATAACGACTAATGCATACGATAATTTTGTCGAAAGTCCGACATTTACCCAGTTTCAGCTTGATATATTGGTGAAGTAATATCAGAATTATATCGCGCGTTCCGCTTCATTCAATAATGTTTCGTGAATACATTTTGATTGTCATTTACCTATAAGAAATTATTGTAATTTTTTTTAAGTAAAAGTTAAACTATCAAGGTGTCAAAGTTCATTGTGTGCATCTACAACTTCTCAGTAACTGTAGTCCACTATAGTTTTCAAAAAGAATCAGGTAAAGTAATTTCATTGCAAGTTAATTATTTTCAGAACAGCTCAGCTGTTCATAAACGGCTAGCTGTGACCCGCGGTTTAATCCGCATAAGTCTCGATCCCGTGGGAATATAGGGTTAAAAGTATCCTTTTTTCTAATCCAGGTCATGGTCTACCCATGTGCAAAATTTCATCTAAATCCGTTCAGCCGTTTTAGCGTGAAAGCCTAAAAACAAACTTCCAAAAAAACATTTTTTTTTCTATACTTAAAATAAAAGAAAACTCATTTTAACATTATAAATGTTAAAATGAGTTTTCATTTATTTTGATTCACTTATAAGTCAGCTGGTTGATCAGCACAAACATATACTATATTAGGTATATTATGAAAGACCAATCCTGAAAACTACTGAAAAACTGCTTATTATTTTAGCAGGGCAACTCCTGACAACCAAGAAACTGACAGCTCCAAGGTAACAAAACAACACGTTACCACAGTTGAAGTATTGTGTGTCCAATTAGTAAGAGAACGGACCAAAAGCGGGCGTTGTCTAAAAATATATAAAAACACTCTGTTACCATTTGTCACGGAACGCCTTATATTTATCAAGATACCGTTCCGCATCTGACGTACAGGGTGATCAGTTCTGGTAATCGTAGATTTGGTACAGAAATACCAGAAGATGGTAAACTTCATGATGTAAAAGCGAATGGGGAAGCTGTTGAAGGTGATAAAGATCTGAAAAGCGGTGATTAGAAAGTGAAAGAGGGTGATTCGGAAATATGACTCACCAGTTGTGCTTCAGAAGTACCCGATGATGTTCAAAAGGTGATGTGAAAACTAATACACAGGCTTTTGACAGAGATACTAATTTAAGAAGTCGAAACGTAGATTGAGTTTTGGTCATTAGCATAAACGTGACAGAAATACCAGTAGGTGCTAGAGTTTATGTCAAAAGTAATATTAGAGCCGAAGGAAAGGCTACTGAAGATAAACAGTTACGTAACTTGAACTGGGGCGCTATAAAATGTCTGATGAAGATTGAAAAAGGCGCGAAATTTCTTAATACTAATCGATTTACTAATCTATTCCTTAAAACACTAGAATAAATGATCACACACGAGACTGAAATTATTTTGTTCCCTTAGCATTGCTTGAGATGACATGAAATTCACCCTCCTTATCTGAATCAGATTCTAAATCGTCACAAAAATTAAGAACAATGTTCCTCCATAAAAAACCCATGTCTCCCTCCCTGTATCAACCAGAAC
This sequence comes from Apamea crenata, assembly GCA_949629185.1. Taxonomy (NCBI): domain Eukaryota; kingdom Metazoa; phylum Arthropoda; class Insecta; order Lepidoptera; family Noctuidae; genus Apamea; species Apamea crenata. Next base: position 9,715,788 of record OX451362.1, on the reverse strand, counting down.
AGCCATAGGAATAAACACGGTTAACATTCCTATAAACAAGATTGTTGCAGCTCTGCGCTGATTGATGGATGCGCCCGCGCAGTCGCTATTAGTGACGGTTTATGGGAAAAATAGTTTGAAAAAGAATGTAAAAAAGTAGGTATATTCCGTTTTAGGAACATTGTGTTTTTAATTAGGTGATGTCGTAGAGATGTATTGATGGCTTGATTTTTTTTTTAATTTTTATGGATGATGACTTTTGCTTGATAATAATATATATATATAGGATTTGTTCTGCATTTTGGAGTAGTAAAGTTACGATGACGAACGAAATGAAGGTCTGATATAGATGAAGTGATGACCGAGTTTAGATAATATGATGAAGTATGACAAGTACTTACGTGAAACTAAAATATTCTAAAAGAACAAACCTGACATGGCAGCTATCAAAAACTAAAACCCAAACAAAAAACATATTTTTATCAGGAAAACAGCGGAACTATTTAAAACGACATTATCTAATATCTTTATTTCAATGGCGCGCATCGTGCATCCAATATATCAACGTGTGAATCCCACAAATGTACCGCGGAAGCGACGCACGCGCGGCTTATGATAATTTGTATTTTGGGAGCTCGTAATGTTGGGAATAAAGTTTTCTTTTTCTTGTTTTGTGTTGGTGCATCTCTTGGAGCATGTTCATGTTGGATATCTACTACAATTTTTTTCAAATGATAAGGAGCAATATCATTTATGTTTTTCTGTTTGTATGAAAATGATACTGGGCTTAATATAAGGCTGAAATAGGTAATGTTGTTACTGCTGGAGTCCATCTTTACTCCAATCTAACGTACTTCTTACAGTTAATATAAGTCTTGAATTGCCAACCCGTCTTGAGCAAGCGTGGTGATCAATGTGCATGACCTCTGTATCAGAAGATGTCTTTTCTCTGCAGTGAGACACTAATAGGCTGATATTATATTATATTACTTTCCATTGTCCGTAGTACTGTAATTGGTGTTAAGCTGCATCCGGTTAGACTGGAAGCCGACCCCAACATAGTTGGGAAAAGGCTAGGCAGATGATGATGCTGGGGTTTGTTACGCCACTTCTTCTTCCCAGCGATAGCACTAGGAAGTGGTGAAGGGCGGGCGTTTTTGGGGGACTGTCTTTTGTAATTTTGACGTTCAAAAAGTGCTGATTCTCAGCCTAATTTGAATAAATGACTTGATTTTGATTTTGATTGATTTTGATGATCCCTAGTACTGTAATTGTGTCGTGTGTATCCATGGAGTAGAATTTACATCCCTTCTTTACAACTACATAATAATGTGAACCGGTTTGTGTCTTTAGTAAGCCATGCTAATGCACTATCAGGCCCAAATTCTGAAACCATGTCATCTTCATCAGCCTCCACAGTCTACTGCTTCACTAATCGTATGCCATTCATCTCTATTCTCGGCAACTCTAGTCGCAGGGTGACTACTATGGGTAGTAGTCACTTTGCGACCATGAAACCTCGTGTAAACATAAAACACTACTCTCAACTAAAAGATTCCATACTCCACTCAAATCCAGTTTCAAATCGAGATTCATACATGACCGATATTCTAGAATCCTCACAATTCAATTCACTACTGATTAGTCTCAAAACCAAATACAATAAACCATCCAAACTTCTACTGCAATTAGCGGTTGCAGTGTTGCGTCAGAGACAATCGTAGCAACAGTCGGGCTACAAATAGTTGCGAGTGGGCGACGCTCACCACGCTCGACCGGGAGTGGTGACACGGTAAATATTAATATGTTATAATTGTGCATTAATTATAACAGCATATGAGCTGTGAAATGTTGGTTTTTGAAGCGGGAAGTTGGTGACCGAGACATTGGGTCAGTTTAATAAGCTAATGATCATAAATTGTCATAAATGTTGTGTGAAAATGTGGAAAAGAAAAAGTGACTTTGTGAAAGTGAACGTCATTTCGGGATAGATATTTTTCTATGGGCTAGTAAGCTGTAAATTTCCATTCATAGCCTGAAAATGTTTTTTTGCATGGGGGAAATCAATTTGTGGGATAGTAGTAATATTTTCGGGTTCGATTCCCGCACGGAACAAATATTTGTATGACCTACATGTATTTGTTCCGAGTCTGGGTGTTTTTCTATCTATAATATGTATGTATTTACAAAAAAAAAAAAATTGTATATAAGTAGTTTATCAGCCATCTTGTTCCATAACACAAGCATTAGGTTGCTTAGCTTGGGACAAATGGTGCTGTGTGAAATGTCCAGGGATATTATTATTATTATTATTCTGTAAAAAAGGTGAAGTGAGTTTGAAGTGACCTGTCAATCCCTAGATTCCCTAGCGCCAGGTAGGATAACAGCCGATCTATTCTGCAAAAATCTCACCCTGTAAAATAAGGTGAACTGTCAATAATGTAAATTTCTAGCACCAGGGCCCGTATTCCCGTAATTTAAAACGTTCAAAATCTAGTCGCAGTCTCAATGTCAAAAACTTGTCAAAATGTAGGGATATTAGACGTAGGTATTTTTGACAGATTGAGAACTGAGATCAGACTGTGAACGTTTTTAAAATTGCGAGAATTACCCCTCTGGTGGGATGACACTGACAGCTCTCCATCCATGCTCACTTCACCTAAGTTTTCATGGTTGGTCAGATGGTTACAGAATACGAATGCAGCTGTTTTGAAATGGATGCTGTTAAAGTCACTTGAGGGAAATGAATTAGTTCTAGTGTGTAAAATGACGGAGTGACTGCTATCCATCTTAAACACGCGCTAATTTGTGCATTCTTCATTAAAATTTCATATAGTTGCATGATACGCGGAAGGCACTGCAATGTTTCATTTTCATATTGAAAATACAAATTTTTTTCACCATTCTCTTCTCAAATTATAACCCTCTATATACTCTGTTAGTTATGCGGCCATGTTTTAAAATATCAAAGAAACTTTCGAACTAATAACTCGTTGTAACAGCCACACAATGCCAACAATACTTGCGGCATACACCTCGATTTACGCGACATCGCCTGCATTCACAAAATACTAGAATCATAAGAAATGAAGCAACAAATTGGACGGTAGCATACTGGCCTAAATATCGAGTGTTTGTCGACGCGTCTTATTATTCTCTCATACATGTTTGACGTGTATTTTTCAACGCTCTTCAATATTTTTGAACGGCTATTTTCGTTGCAAGACCGCCTCCTTCGTTTATGCAAAGATTAGTGAGAATAGCGTTGGGATACAGATGCGATATTGTTTTATTTTTTATCGAACTTTAATATCTTTTTTATTTTATTAAACCATGAGAAAAAAAAAGTGACTAGAATTTCTGTACCATGTACTTAATTTCGCTTCCCTCTTACTGGTTATAGCGGTAGCTTTAGGAAAACGTTACGAAAGAAAATAAACAGGAAGTGTCAAACGTGAAAGAAAAACAAAGCGAAGGTAGGCGGGTAGACATACAAAGTACCCAAACAGAGCTGGAAGTAAAAAAAAGCCACAGAAATTATATCATAATGCATATTAATTGTATACAATTATTAAGGAAGTCAAACCCATTGTTAGGTAACCTATAACTATGTTAGGTTAGGGAAAATTGTGTCTAGAACAAAATCAGGAAAAATTAATGGATTATAATTCCATGGATTAAATTAATGGATTATTTATCCAGTAATTTTTCCTTCACGATTGTTTTCCTACAGTTTAGACAGTAGAAAACCAATAGTAAAGGAAAAATTAATGGAAAATCTGCTCAAATCGATAAATGAAATATATGACTAATAATTATCACACATTTTCTGCCTACGCGGCCGTCTACACCTAATATCACTATCTACATTTTCACACGTCAGTCACAGCGTCGTTTTGTGGGCTATTCTACAGCTCTTTATTGTCGCTTGCCCATTGTTTATTTAAACAATAACTGGACACTTTATGGCGCCGACGGTTTTTACGATTATAAACTATGCCTACATGTCATCTAGTTTTTTTCTTCCTAAGTATTTTATTTTTATTGTCCCAAAAGCAAGTGAAACGTGACCACATGATATAATAAATTCACTTTTTTTGTCATGTAAATCGTAAATAACGCTGAAATTATGGTTGTGTTTAGTAATAATAAAGAAAAAGTTTTTCTCGAGAATGCGGTATTTGATTTAGTGTTGAGTTCCCCTCGTATTTTTGTTAATGTGTGGTTTATTATTAGGACATTGTTAATGGCAATTAATGGTGCATCGCAAGGCGATAAAAAATGTCGAATGTGTTTAAAAAATTAAGTCTAGAATCTTCCGAGGGTGTAAATATTGATGGGGCATTCGATAAAAATTTCTATTTTAGTAAAAAATATATAATGAAAAACTAAAGTTTTACCCTACTTACTAAATTTTAGTCGCGTAAATTAATAGAAGGAATTCAAATAACAGACATGCAACTATTTGTAAGATTATTAGCGACTAGCGAAAGAGAATAACAAAAGCCATTTCTTCTATTTAACCCCGTTGTTTTGACGTGGCGCTCTATTCTGGTATTCAAGGAATCACTAACAAATCAGCACCTGTCACTTTTCTTAACGTATCCACGAATAACCGAGCCATTGTTTTAAAAGTAGAAAACAATTCAATCTTCACTTTTAAAAATCTTGTGTTATTTTTGTTCGTCTTTTAAATGGCTTCGCGTATTTTGTTTTAGAATAACTCACGTGTTCGGGACATAGATTATGAACTTTAAGAAGAGTCAAATAAGATTCCAATTCGATGTTTTACTTGTTGGGTTGTCAGATGTTTTGTTTTTAAAATCGTGTTGGAAACATTGTTGTCGCCTCTACAATAGGCCTGCACGCGTTGACAGTTGATAATCGAAGAGAGACTTAACGGAGACAATGGAATTTTCAGTATTGTTTCAACTGAGTGACAAATTGCCGTAACGTGAGTTTTTTTCTTCATTTTTCTTGGCACATTGTTCCTTTTCGTTATGAATAATAAAAATAAACAGACCTTTCCTTTTTCTTTTCTTTTATTCGTTATTTACGGCCGGTGTTAATGTTAATATGATATATGGGATTATTACTTTAGAATAATTTGTACGCCTCCGTGGACAAAAGTGACTTTTAATTTTATTATTTACTGCTTTTGTCTTGTGTGTGAGCTTAACCGTTGTTTTCTCGTTTTTAAGTTGAAAGTTTTACTTGCAGTAATATTTTATCTTGTAATCACAATATTTTTGTCAGATCATTTTTTCGGAAATATTTTACAAAGATGAAAAGGCTCGTCTTACAAAAAGAACGATGTTCATGAACTTCTATATCTTTTTGACACATTTTGTCTCGAGGTAGACTTCATCCCAAACTGTATTAACTTATAAATTATCATTAATTAAAGCTGGATCTCTTATTTTATATTGGTCCAGTATTTTTCTAAACACAAGTACTTTGTAATAATCGTAATATGCACTTTTTTGCACGATGTGAGTCTTATTCTTCCATCTTTAGTCCCAGGTCTATCCAGGGTCGGGTCTTCTTGTATAGTGGCACCAGGCCGATCTGTCCTGGGTTGTCATAGGAGTTAGGTTCTGCGCTTTCATCTCCCTCTCGATACTGGACCACCATGTAGCGGGGGTCTTTCTCTACCCAGGGAAGAAACTGTCATCTCTTCTTATTACGTGACCGTACAATCTAAGCCTGCTTTCTTTTAGTTTATCTAATGTGAGAGAATACAAAAAATAACGAAGTATTTATCAGTTTTCTTAGTTTCTTTGGACTTCCCGTCAATACAGACGTGCAGATTTGCGATGTGAGTATGCACTGATCTTTCTAACACTAAAAACGTAAAATATCTATCCACTTTGTCATTCCATGAAATATCTGATGCTTAGCACATTGTTTTCCTATTCGGACAATGACTTATTCGCCGCTTACGAGAATCGTCTATCGTTTTAGTTCGTTAATCTCGGAGATTACTGCGTCAAGGCGGATGTCACATAAAGTACACTTTGACACATCTCGAAATACGTGCCGCGTATGTTTACACTAGGACATCACTAGTCGAGAAAAATTACAACACCGTCTCAAGCAATATTAGACTTTAGATGGTAAAGTTACGGTTGGAATTCAGTTGGGTGAGCTTTTGTTTATCTTTGCACCAACTGATTGGATTGTCATAATGTTCGAATTTTAAAATGAGTAATAGTTTTTGTTTTTTTTAAGCTAAAATAAAGTTTTTTTGTCGTTGCTAAGGTGGCTCATGGTAAATCGTTGACGTAATTGATTACAGGCATAATTATTATTAAAATAGGAAAAATAAAATACATAATATAATACCTATTAATACCAACCTGAATTTTCTTTAATTATTAAGTACCGTTTTTACTTTTCTTTTTTTTTCTTTTTTTTAAAACGTTGTCCCACACTAGGAATTTCTCCTGTGTCGTGGGTGCGTTTACAGACATATAAACTCACATACACAAACAGCCAGACCCGGAACAACTAATTGTAGGTCATACAAATATTTGTTCCGTGCGGGAATCGAACCCGCGACACTTCAAATGACACTCTACTGGTGTAAAGTGCCAACTAAAAATATTGATCATACGGTTATTATAATAATTAAGTACTTGTCTCGCATAAAATAAAATAAATTACTTGCATTTATTAAAACCCCTTGATCTTTTAAATTACGGTTAGAAAAATTAATAAGGAAATTTAATGGAAAAAATACTAGGTATAAGTCAATGTCAATCGTTAATCGTTAGCAAAAAATATTTTTAATTACTAGTAAAACAAAAAAAAAAACCATCCACCAAGCAAGCCCAGTGCGGGTTGGTAGATGCCACATATCTTCGAATTTTTTGGTTCCAGGACACGCCGGTTTCCTCACGATGTTTTTTGTCACCGTTTTGAGAGCAGTAATGGCGACGAAATAATTTACACAAAGTAAAGTGCCTCACTGGGTTCGAACTTCGGATTCGAACCTACGACTGTACGACAACTCGTAAGTTTACCACTGAGTCACAACTGCTATTTATACCTATATTTTGATTATTCACTCTAATACACAAATTATGAAATTTAAATTTTTTATACTAAAATTTGTTTACCAGTTTTTTTTTTATTTAAAAAATAGTTAAAAACCCGGAAAACAATACAAAACATTTTAGAATTAGAATATAGGGCAGGCGTACACAGGAAAATTTGACGTCATAGAGAAATAAAATGTAATAGAAGAGTGAAGCGGGCAATCAATCGTTGTGCAGGAGCAATTAATAAATGGCTCACAGCCATACATTTTAGCGCTCCGTTGACGTCAAACAAATGTTCTAGGATTTTTTTTGTAACAAGTCTTTAGCTTCATAATTCTTGTCTAATGTGACATACTGATTTGTGTTAAGGCGAAGTTTTAGCTTATAATGAAAAATTTAGTTTAGATTTTGTAACTAAAAGGTGGATTAATATAAGCAATTGAAGTAATAGATTGTATATGTGGAGTTATTAAATATGAGTGTTCACATACCTACGCATTTAATCGATTATAGGAATAAAATAATTTATGTAGCAATAAAAACGGAAACGTGCCTGTTTTAAAAAAAATATGAAAAAAAAGAAAAATTACAAAACTATTATTTGCTTGTAAGTTTTTGTAAAAAATATTATCATTTTTTTTAAAACAAGCGTTTAAGTTGCACTCTGAATATTAATAACTGTTTAGCATATTTTTCGAATAATATCTTTGGAATCCATTCCACAAGAATAACATTCATCTTAACACACAATGTTTTGAATATTGTCACATTTATTATTGTAATATATTTTTAAACAGTTTCTATTATAGTTTTATAATAATAACAGTATATTATTAAACTATTTTAAATATTTGTTTAGTTCACTAAATAGTATTTAATTGGTAATTTGTCTGCTAACTATAAACTTTAACACCAATAAAATCGTTTAAGTGATTTACGAGAACAATATTGAATTAAATGTGAAAATGTGTAATTAATTGGGTCTATAAAATTGTATAAAAATACAACGGGACCCTATTATTAAGGCTCGGCTGTCCGTCCGTCCGCCCGTCTATCACAGGGCTGTATCTGTTGACCCGTAATAGGTAGACACTTGAAATTTTCACACAGTGTGTAATACGCTAAAACAACAAACAATAAAGGATATATGTATTTTTTTTACAGCAGTATTAAAAAAAAATGTAGTGTTCAATATTGTACGGAACCCGTCATGAGTAATTCCAACTCGCACTTGGCCGCTTTTTTTTCTTTATTGTAATCACAAACTAAACGAAATCCCTTAAGGTACAGTCAGCAAAATTTTACATGCAGATTAATGAAACTAAAAACGTTGAATTTATTAAATATACGGTTTGTGACGCACCATTTTAACCGAGTGCTAATTTTACTCCCACAAATTGGATATTCAGTTGCGATATATGACCAATTTTATGTTACGCGCGCAAATTTCGATTAAGACGCGTCGCCTTTATGTTTTATTAAATGTAGTTTATGGATCTGACTGTACCGTGAGTGCGAAAAAGTTCGCTTTTGATTTGGAAGTGTGCGGATTTTTGTATATATTTTTTTTGATGATATTTTATGACGATTGGATTGCCTTATGTATCATTCAGATTACATTATTGTGTTTTTTTTTTCTGTGGTTTAGGAATGTTTATTTGAATGTACAGACGCCAGCAGGTCAAGCTACCCGAAACTGTCAAATTATCCCAATAAACCTTGAACCTTAATGTTTTAGCGATAAAGTTGAAAATCTATTAAATAAGTTTGACAGATTGTAGTAGCTTGATGTGCTGGCGTCTGTATCTACCAATGAAAGTAATTTTTGTAGTGTAGTCTCAGTTTCTGTCCGTCTCGCTATAGCTGAAGTGGCAATGGGCAAGTCATATTAGCCGTAGAACCGATGACCGTTGGGGTAAAAGTGTTCATGAGTGGAGACGACGAATCGGCAAACGTAAGGTAGGGCGCCCTCAGGCTAGTTGGAGCGACGATCTTCGCAGGATGGCTGGTAGCAGCTGGATGAGAGTTGCCGAAATTTGAGTTGAATGGCATGCAATAGGAGAGGCCTATGTCCAGCAGTGGACTGCTGTAGGCTGATGATGATGAGTCTTGGCAATTGTGCAGGCACAAAATAATCACACACAACACAGTAAAGTACTCTTTTCACATGCTAAATAGAGTTATTAACACTAAAATCACGCTTGTACAGTTGGACAAAGGGGTATCCTATTGTACTCACGGCTACACATCAAGCTATACATAACCAGTATAAGCTGACTTCTGATTGTACGAAAAACCTGTACAATGCGAGGTCAGCTAAAACTGGAAATGTAATAGCTTGATGTGTAGCCGTGTGTACAACCACATTTCGCCCGTTATTTTTGAGTCCCATGTGATGGGCGGCAAACCTATTGCCATCTAGCGGGCAGTAATACAGACTCCGAGCTGCTACTGAGAAATTCCTGGTGGGAAAATCCAATCCAATTACAATTTTCCCGACCCTCGAATCGAACTCAGGAAGCTCATTCTCAGCAGTAGCGCTTGCAACCACTAGACCAACGACGTAATTAGAAACATTTCTAATGAATCTGAGGTATCATCAAAAACAGAAACCAAAAGGAACCAAAAATTCTCACACAACAAAAAAAACAATACCTACACACGTAACCCGCTATTTAGGGATCCCATCAATAACGGGTCCTCGCTTTGCACCCCTCCCCCCACTTTCGACAAATTACACCCCCTTTCGCCCCCTAAACGCGTCAAGTATGACGCAATTATTGGCGCGATCCATCATCGGAGACGTGTAACACAACTAAATAATTTTCGGGTTAAACATTTAATTCTGTGGGGTAAAACAACGTCGCATTCATAGGGTTGATGAATGAGTGTATTAGCGGCTTTATATTATGTTAAAGTTGTGTTTACACTCACTATATAGTAAAATCGAGTTTCGAGCTCTGAAACTGCCAAATTAGGCATGTTATACACGAGCGGTGGTTGACAACGGTCGTCAAATAAGTGTGCTCATGAAGCAAATAGTCATCAAAAAATCATGTCATCGAATTTTTTGTTCTAGGACATGCCGGTTTGCTCACGATGTTTTCCTTCACCATTTTGAAAGCAGTAGTGATGAAGTTTTTTACAACCTCGCGTGGTTAAAAAAGGGCTCGTGCTAATTACCTACAAATAAATCTTATTTTCTGCAGTGGATTGCGACTGAATTGTTTGTTTGATCTGTATACGAGTACCCAAGTAAATAGTTGGAAATTAAAGTTTGATCATCTTTTATTTTTTAAACAATTTAATATTTACATAATAACAACAACAGATAGACAACAACAACAGACTTAAAATCATCATCATCTGCCTAGCCTTTTCCCAAATTTGTTGGGGTCGGCTTCCAGTCTTACCGGATGCGGCTGAATACCAGTATTTTACATGGAGCGACTGCCTATCTGACCTCCACAACCCAGTTACTGGGTAATACGATACCCCTTGACAGGACTGGTTGTCAGACTTTAGGGCTACTGACAACCCGTAACGACCGTCAAAGATGCACAAATGACAGCCGGGATCAATGCCTTAATCTGCTTTCTGGGGCATGGAAAGACGGTCAATACGGTACAATCTGTCAATTCATTTTTGCACGACTTTTGTTGGTATGTGAAGATGGTCACCCATTCACAGACCAACCGCGACAAACGTAGCTTAACCTGATCGATCGACCCGACAAGAGACTTAAAATAAATATAAAAAAAATAAAAAATCATAGGGCATCAAAAAATTCGTCCGCATCGCTGTCAACAGGAAAAGGGCCCAAAAAGCTGACCGCATTGCCCCGTTGTATGGCCATGCTGATTGTATCTGTCTGTAAAGGCTGATTGTATCATTTTCTAACGCACAGCCTACTTCCTACATTTTACATCCATACTATGACATGACCACTTTCTATTTTTACCGGGATCTTCTGACCCACGTAACCTTTGCCGACGGAAATCTGACTTTATTACGACCATATCATTTCCTGTGTCAACACCCTACCATAAGAAGTGGGCACTCGTTATTACACGTAAGGCCCGCCGCCGGTCTATTCTGAAAAATCTCATCGTGAAAACTTTGGTGAAGTGAACTTGAAGTGACATATCATTCCACCTGATGCTAACAACCATCACACCACACCTGAGGTTAACACTATTGACAGTTCACTTCAAGATCACTTCTCCTTAGTTTTCACGAAATTATTTTAACAGAAGAGTTCAGTTAATGCTAGGGATTGCCACTATTGAGAGCTCACTCCAAACTCACTTCACCACAGTTTTCACCGTAAGATTTTTACAGAATAGCAATGCTGATTTTTTTACCGAATTTTCTGTTTTCTGTTATTCATAAAGTACCAGCCTAAACAAAACGTTTATCCAACTTTATTACGAAGCGAAAACCTTTCTAGAAACAAATTATCCCAGCTACACAATAGGCTTTTCTAATATTGGGGCGAACAAAGCGCCCTTTGGGTTCGCCCCATTCGGTTGGCGGCAATCCGTCAAGAGATGGCGCCACAATAGAGGATTAGCTGCCGTTATTACATCACCTTTGTGGCTGAAGTCCGTGTTATGATCGAGAGCTCAATATTAGGGATTATCACGGCTTCCCCATTTTCTTTGAGGGTGGGAGTGGGTTTAAAGTTGGTGTTTGGGTTTTTTTGATTATGGTGGTAAGGTATTCGCTAAATACTTGAGACTTTGCCTAATGTACCGATGAATATGTTTTGAATTGTTTGTTTAGTTATTAAAGGATAAAACTAAACGTAAACAGAAACATCACAAAAACCTCAAAAGTCTGTCCGGACGTTGAAACATCTTTGAGCAATCTAAGTAATAAGAACAAAATAATTCAAGTAACTTTAAATGTAAAGTAACAGTAAAAATTCTGGGTGATATTACCAAGAACAAAGTATGGAGTGAACAATGACATATTTTAATTAGGTTGTGAATAATTTTGCTAACCGAACTATTCAGCAAATTGGTAGATCAGAATAAAGCTGTACACACACCGAAAATCCCAAAAACCCATAACCTATTTTACATTATTCCTTTCTTTCAAAACGTAAGAAGGAAAGCTCACAAAAGTTTGCAACAGAAATATTCATTCGATAATACGACACAAGTACAAGTACCTACTTGTAATCAGAGGGTAGTTGCAGGGGGTGTAATAATGCCCGGCTTACAACGGTATTACTACCGCGGAAGACGACTAATATTTGTATGGCTTAGGATCAGTGCACAATGGACAAAGATTTTGAGGGTTTCACAACATTGCCAAAATGTGTTGCATGTTTTATGGTCGTTTAAATAAATGATAATGCTGGTATTATTAAAATTTGAAGATTAATTTAAGTTTCTTATAATATCTCAAAGTTATTGAAGAGTGCTGCGCCCTGGGGTTTCATCCGTATAAGTTTAGATCCCGTGGGAACATAAGGATAAAAAGTATCCTACATGTTAATCCTGGTTATAAACCATCTGTGTGCCAAATTTTATCCAAATCCGTTCAGGAGTTTTTGCGTGAAAGAGTAACAAATATCCATCCCTCCATACAAACTTTCACGTTTATAATATTAGAAGGAAGTAGGATGAACGTATGCAGTTGGTTTCGGCTGAAACTATGAGTTTTATAAATTCAAGTCGGTATTTTTCAGGTATTTATTTAGACTTCTTGCACACAATAGGGTGCAAAGGCGGACTTAATGCCTTAGGCATTCTCTACCAGTCCACCAAGGGTGGTGTAGAGATAAGATGACAAATATCTCTTTTTTTACACGGCATAGCGCAGCATGTGCGCAATCCATTTAGTTACTAAAATAACTTTTAGATTATTAACACTAGTCTATTATTATCGCACTGCAGGGCAAAGGCCTCCTCTGACAGAGAAGCCCTGAGCATTGATCGCCACGCTAGATCAAGACTGGTTGGCGATTTCAGACTTCCAGCTGTTTATCCTTCAACGATGTCAACACTGTCCAAGATAAACTCGGAAAGTACGTATGAAAAATGTCACATTGGTATAAACAAAATAATATGAAGTAATTTTTCTTTGCCAAAGTAAATAACTACTCCAGTCTAACCTCCGCTTTATAGCAATCACTCTTAACGACACAATACACACGACGTTCACCCCGCGTTTGATTAACACACGGTTATGTTAAGGCTTCCGTCTCATCGTGTATAGCGTGCCTTATACCCTGCTGTGTTCGCAGCCATCTTGTCTCATGTGAGAAATGAAGAAGAGACAAACAGGAATACGTAATGAGGATACTATATTGAAGACACAGTTTAATAAAATTGTATATTTTTGCATGCTATGCAACTTTTGAAGATTTTATTGGTAACTAACTGCGCCCTGCGTTTTCACCCACATAAGTCTCTGTTATGTCACGTGGGAATATCGGGATAAAAGTCGGAAGTCCTATGTCCTAATCCATGTTCTACCCATATGCCAAGATCATCCAATCCGTTCAGCTGTTTTAGAGTGAAAGCGTCACAAACAAACATACAAAAAATAAAATATTTTATCTTTAGGTTATATGGTTGGGTGAGCATCCATTATATATTAAGACCTCTTCGTGCCTCGGAAAGCACGTTAAGCAGTTGGTCCCGGCTGTCATTCTCAGATCTTTGACAGTCGTTACGGGCAGTCAGAAGCCCAAAAGTCTGATAACCAGACTTACCATGGGGTATCGTGTTACCCAGTAACTGGGTTGTGGAGGTCATGTCCCCATGATAGTTGGAGAAAGACTAGGTAGTTTTTTTTATTAATAAAATGAACAATAACAAAGTGTTTTCAAGGTACCTACTTTGAAGTGATTAGGGATAATACAACCCGCAAGAGTTAACTTGAGACCCTCCCGGCCCCTCCCGACCTCCGCGCTGTTACCATACTCTCGCCATCGAAGCCTCAGTACCGCACGCTTATGTCATCTGAGCGAAGACTTTTTTTTTTTTTTTGGGTGGGGAATCATCAAATGACCTCTCCCGCTCTGGGCTGAGCGGAAGGGCGTGTTAGACTTTAACTGACTAAAACCCACCCGTGTTCCTTCAGTTGCCTGTGCCAGGGACCACGGTATCTCTTTCGAACAACCCGCGGCCCTGGCAGGCATCGGCCCTAGCGGACCCCGTCAGTTCGTGCTGACATCTCTTTGAGGCGCGCGTGGAACACAACGCGCCGGCGACCCGGGCGGCGAGCTGCCCATCGCTCGCCGCCCGCAAGCCCGCGCCTACGGTATCTGAGCGAAGTCTCAAGTTCTCTTGCGGTTTGTACAGACACCAGCACATCAAGCTACCCGAAACTGTCAAATTTTCCCAATCAACTTTGAACCATTTTTTTGAACTTGAACTTTGAAAAGCCTGAAAATCTGTTGTATTAAAAAAATATAGATTTTAGTAGCTTGACGTGCTGGCGTCTGTACTTATATGTAGATCTAAGAATTTGATCTCTCAAACTATCATTTGACTCAGCGTTATAAAAATTATGATTAAGTATTTTTTGTACAGACTTGAGCTTCTTTTTTTCGATCTACCCACATCGAAAACATAAAGTACATATTAAAATATCCCAGAAGTCGTAATTTCTCTTGTACGCACAACTTGGATTAAGATGCACCGAAAAATATCACAACTGATCCGAAGTTATAAGACAAAAACGTCAAAAAAATCATTAAATCATAACGAAAAACTGACTCAGCTGTCATGTTATGTAAACACTCGTGTTTCTGTCTTTTACATATGACAAAATGATATAATTTACGACATATCATATACAGAGAATTTTGTTTATAATATTGTCACGGAGAGAAAATTATAAAAGTATAATTTATAGTCAGGGTAAACATAACAATCGTATATAAACTAATAAAACGTGTCAGCGGCAAAATAATTGGGCCAGAAAATTATTATAATATTATAAATAGTTTAGTCTGGGTGTAATTTTGTATAGTGTCGTACGGGAACAGACCGCGGTCGTAACTCATAATTCTGTTTATAGCGTCGCCGTCGGTGCATCCTTGATACTTGCATGCGTTGTGTTGTTGGGTTTTAAGATGGAAGCGCGAACAGTGAAGAAAATGTTCAAAAATACTATTTATTTATTGATTTCATTGTTCCCAGTGCAGAGGAGGTAGAAATAATTATGAAAGAACGGAATATACAGAGGAGTACATAATTACTTACTTAAATCAATAAAAAAATATAATATGCAGTTTTTATGTAGGTAATGTGCAGTTTTATACGTCACTGTAACTTCGATATCGCTTTAATAATAATGCTGCCTGTAAAACATACATGGGTTTTTGTACCTCTTCTATCTTTGTCTAGTGATTAACAGTACAAGATAGATTTTTGTTGAATTTTGAGATCTTATCCGTCTGAGTTCAAAATGAGACATAAAAAAACTTTACAATTGATTGTACTCTTAGCACACCGCAGCAGTTATTGTGTGAAGGTACATTACATATGTATTTAATAACAAAACAACAGACAGATATCTCCCAGATAAGTGCTACTAATGAACATTTGTCGATGCTCACTGTGGCTACGCTAAAGATGTTATCGTACCTGTCAATTTTTGAGATCCATATCGCATTCTTGATTGCCACTGAAAGGCTTATTAAGTGAAAATATATAAATGCCTAGCGAGATAAGATGAAATATTATAACAAAGATGTTGACTATAGTGAAATGTCAATTTAAAATATTTTGGTACAGTTAGTAACGGCATTGGTGGTATCACTATAAAATAATTATTGTGGACTACTATTGATGCTCAGGTAGGATAAAAATATTTAGTATGATCTAAAGCAAAAAAAAAATGCCTTAACGGGTCCGCACAGATCCTAAGTCGTTGTTCTATTCAACCGTGGAAAACTATACGTTGATCGAATTCAAATGGGATATTTTTTGCCGACGTTATTTTTTATCTGTTTACAACTCTTTTCTAATCTTTTTAACTGTGAATTAGTTATTCATTTTTGTAACAGTTATTAGTAACAATAAAAAAAATACAGGGTTACGACAAATAGTTAAAATATCAAAATCACTCGGTCGAAGCACAAATGGACAAAGATTTTATTGTACTTGATAATAAAATAATTCATATAAATAAAAAGTTCTTGTTTATTTCGACAACCAAAACTTGATGATGCGACGTGCAATAATTTGATAGTTTTATTGGTTATCGCCGAAAAAAAAAACCATGAAAAGCCGGTCTGTTTTACGATTTATTGTTTATTTTATATTTTGTTTCCGTCTTTAATAAATTAAGCATTTTTTTCTTGTCATTAGCAACAGATTCTTTCGAATTCTTTTGATCTTTCCAGTTAAATTGGTCCGTTAATTTCTAGTAGATTTTTTATTAAAATGTTTTTAGTGTTAATATTAAATAATGCCCAATTACTGTCAACACTAAAGAGTTGGAGGTCGCAAGTGTTACACGCTGTATAAGCAGGAAACATAGATAATAATGTAAAAGTAAAATATGAACAGTTACTGCTAAGGAAATACGCTTCAGTTGCAGTGACGAAAAAACATGGTCTAATAATAATATGTGTAGTAATGTTTGTTTTTTATGATTACTAACAATGATGTAGGTTGATTGATAAAAAAAACTTCAGTGGTTCGGTAGAGTGGATTATAAAAACTCTAGTGTCACCCAGTTTCTTGCGAAAACATGCAGATATGTTTTTTGGTCATATAAACAGCTAGCTATGCTTATTAGCTAAGCCATATTAATATGTACTTTGGGTTTTTGTAGTGTTCTGTGTTACGTTTTTTATTGTCTTTTTCTAATTACACTTTTTTCCTATGTCTACTTTTTTCTATCACATTATGATGATGAGATAAGATAATTTTAGGCATTATTTTTCTATTGGTACCGTTAGTAGTAGAAAGTTTTTAAACCGTTATTTATTATAGGAAGTGACATGTTTACTTTTTTATTTATAAATCATTATAAAATAAATACTAATTTTAGATAACAAAATATGTGATCAAAATAAAATAACTAGTAGTCCCAGATTTAAATAAAAACTTGCGACGGGCGCTTTAATTGCGTAACACACTATTAATCACAATCTGAATAATTTTGAAGGATATTGCTAATCCATTGCTTCATATGTTCGAAGAATGTGTCTGCTCAACAAAGTACATAACACAATGAACGTTGTAGTATGAACTATCTGAAGAACTGAAGATGAAAGTCATTGCTACTGTGTGTTACTCAACTACTCCGCCGCTCTTGCTTCGCACAGGGCAGCAATGGCGACATGTCAATATCGATATTTCAGTGCTTTATCTAAGTTAAATATGAATGTATCCTACTTTGCTGCTTAATATTATAAAAAAGCGAAGGTTTTTGAGGATGGATGGGTGGATGTTTGTTAATCTTTCACGTAAAAATTCCTGAACGGATTTAGATGAAATTTGGCACACAGATAGTTTATAACCAGGATTAACACATAGATACATTTTATCCCGATATTCCCACGGGATGGAAACTTATGCGGGTGAACCGCGGGGCGCTGCTAGTTATACACAGAAACCTCCCGGAATAAATTCTCTAAATGATAGTGAAAACTGCTTCAAAATTCGAGTCAAGAAGACAAACGCGTTCTTACAGACGGACACGAAAAGTGGCTTTAATTTAAAATATCATTCAATCTTAATCAGCCTATAATGTCCCCACTGCTGGGACACAAGCCTCATCTCTTCGAGAGGGAGTGAACCGTAATCTACCACGCTAACCAATGAAACTATCAAATTATTGCACGTCGCGTCATCAAGTTTTGGCTGTCGGAACAAACAAGAACTTTTTATTTAGGTATATAAATTATTTTATTATCAAGTACAATAAAATGTTTGTCCATTTGTGCTTGGACCGACCGATTTTGATATTTTAACTATTTGTTGTAACCCTGTATTTTTTTATTGTTACTAATAACTGTTACGAAGATGAATACCTGATTTACGGTTAAAAAGAGAAGAAAATATTGTAAAACTAAAATATCATTAGCTAACAAAAAAAGAACCCGTTACAAAATTTGCACAAAACCGATCATCATTAACCACAAAACGCGCCACCACTCGCCCAGTTTATAACAAATTAACAAAATATAGCTATCCAATCAGCAAGTTCAATTCAAGTTAATAAGTTTTGTCTGCGAGTTAATCTTCCGGTCAGTAGCAGTGTGTCCGACGGATTATATTGGCAATCTAATCAAACTTGCTAGACTGTCCCAGGGTTTATGAGCCAGTGGATTAGGGGTGATATTATTGTGTTGTAGTTTATTATACTTAGTTGTGGCGGAATTTATGGAAGAGGGGGCTATTATGTGCAATTTGTGGAAAAAAATATGATAAAAATTGGTGTTCTAATTTTTTAGCAAGAGCAATACATGGTGCTTGTCGAAACTCGGGGAGTTGTTGATACCTATAAATTGTTACTTTTTTAGGTAGGTACGCGTAATGAAAAAAGTACCTATTCATTGCCATGTCTGTTATGTTTTTATGTGTGAATCGAAACAAATTACCCCCAGTTTACAACTAGTAAAATTCAAGAAAAGGAAAGTTTAAATAAATATATAAAAAAAAAACTGAAACAAAGGGGTTCATTTACAACGGTTTATTCTTTAATAAACCGTTTCTTAGCTTTCTAAGAAACGTATAAATGTCAAAAATCTATGGATAAACAGTCGCTAATCATTATTTAACTTTAGGCAACGTTTATAAATAAAGGGAACAATAATCAATCATGAAAAACTTCAATGCTTGCCACATTATGTTTGTAAATAAAAAGTACGAAACTGTTTCTAAACAATCTATAATTACACAAAAAAAAACATCCTGCACTTCAGTGGTGTCTCGCGGGATTTTACCCTTCTGCAATCGTAAAAATAAAGTTCATAAAATACGAATTACCGTCAACCCTTAGTCTTCAGAGGCCGTTAGAATTCATAAATAAGTCCAACAAAAATAAACAGGACAAAAAACACCCCAACAATTAACAAATTGGTGGCAGTTTAGGGTTAATTTTAACCGCTTCCTACTGTTGTAATGCGAGTGGTAGTTCTTTTTTAAATTTACTGCGGTAATTCGAATCTTGAAACAATAAATAGTGACAATTATATTCAAAATATAGGTGGGTTATATTTAGAACCCTTTTAAGGCACCTGTCCCACCGACGGCGACTAACGAGAAGCGAGTTGAGCTAGCAACTAAACACGAGTTGAGCAGCGGCTGCGCGACGGTGACGAGCGATCCAAGCGAGCGTCGTATTTTCGCAGTTCAACTTATGAGGTTGTCGTCTGCTTAACCGGACATGCCTGTGGATGCCTCAATAAATTAAGGCCTCCAGACAGGGCTTAAAAACTTAAAAACTAAGCAACTAGACGCTTAGGGCACCCCCTGTGGGGTACGGACCTTGACCTAGGCCTCGCTGGGTGAGGGCAGCAAGGTACAAGCGATCGGAATTAATCGAGCGTCGCAGAATGAGTACTCTCTTTTATAGCTCTGATTGCTGCGACAAACGAGCACTCTCCGGTGCGGTGTGATGTGAACAGGCGGCGATCAACTATTAATGTACTATCTCTTCTACTTTCAAGAAACGTCGCGCTCAAGAAACGTACAAAAGATTGTATGGGACCTACAATCTTTTGTACGTTTCTCGAGCGAGAAAATCGTCGCGTCACTTCCCCGTCGGCGCCGGTGGGACAGGTGCCTTATAAAGCAGATTGTTTTAAATAACATATTTTGGACAAAATGACACCTGCTGCATTAATTTTTGACACTGATGTTAGTTTTTTTTTAACTATATTCATTATTTAACTAATTCATTATTTTTAAGATAATGAATTTGCATAATTTCCGTGAAGCTTTACTGCTTTATCTTGTAAACTACTTTACTATAATTTGTAAACACGTCATAGCTCGAATTAAGATTCGAATACAAAACAAATAAACTTGACATTTGAAAAATAAATAGTAGTAGAACATTTGAATTGGGCAATGCAGTAGAAATGTTATTAAAGTTACTGACATGAATATTGAAACACAAAATGTCAACAAGTCTGTCATATCCTGTGTTGAGTAATTTTGACAAAGGTGATTATTTTGCTATGTTAACATTAGTACCATTATTTAGTAACTGCCAATTTATAACATAGTCTCTCTGCTGAGAAATGAAATGTTTATTTCTGTAAGTAGATATTTTAAGATACTTTTACACGTCAATATTTTAAAACTAGATGGCGCTGGCATTTCCTAGCTGACTGATCCGAATTCTGATAAGAATCCTATACCTATCAAGAATGTGCACACTGGAGTTTGTCCAGTAACCAGAAATGATCCATTCTTAATGGCAAGAGTACCAAATTCAGTGTTTGCTGAATTCTAACAATTACCTACCTGCATTCTTCCGTGCGCTAAATACCTGTCGCCAACTGTCGCTGAAAACTGCTCAGCATAATGCTGTGCATATGTATGTGTACATTACTCAGAATAATGTTGTGACTGTGTCACAGCATTATCCTGAGCGATGGCCGTTTTCCGTGTAAGTGACTCATATTTGCCTCCAACTTGTGTTTTTTTGTGTTATGTTCTACAAATAAACATATTTTCTATCTTTCGTTCCTTTACGCCCTCAGACTTGGGTGTTGCGGACACCAGCCCATTATACCATACAATACCTACATCCCTATCGATTCCTTAGACAAAACAGACGTAACCATAATTCCTGTACCATATTACTTCCACCTACTCATTCCCAAACTCAAAACCCTTCCTCGCAACTTATTTTTTACAAAGCAAACATCTGTTTGTTCTTCCATCTATTTCGGGACATCCCCTGTCATTGTCCCTCAATTAAGGCGCATATTCGTTTTAACTGCCGGTCATATTTCTATCTATGTACCAAACATTTTTATGCGCTGTTTTTTGCCGTAATTAGGCATTTAATTGAGTAATTTATTGGTGTGTAGCAAGCTTTATAGCTTGTTATGGGCAGGCATGGCCCGCACGCACGACTAATATTTTTATTTAGAAATTCTTGCTTTTAATGCGAAAGTTTGTTTGTGTGTTTGTATTTGTATGTTTGTTGACGTTTAACGTTTTTATGGGTAAACTACTAAACCAATTTTGATGAGTTTTTGTAGATTTGTAACTTGGGTTGGGGTTGGTTGGAAATATATTCGATTTTTTTCCCGTAAAATTAATTATGTATTTCTTTTTTATTAGTCTATTCTTTGTGTTTCAAATAGATGTTGTAAGTTGTAGATGTTGTTTCAAGTTAAACAAATATCAACTTTATTATAGTGGCAATTAATTTGATTTTAGAGTGATTAACACTATTGAAAAAGTTACAAAAATGTTTGAAGTTTTAGAGTAAACTGAACTTTAATTTGTATGAATTAAAGTTATTTTTCCATAAACTCATATTTGTTTACATTTTTGGCAAATAAATCGCGAATGCAGATTAGGTACTTTATTCGTGGGCAAAACCAGTAGGTACATATTTTATAAAAGTTGTAAGTACAAAATTTTATTGTGATTTTGTATATGGATTTTCCTAATGTGGCAAATTAAGTATAAGTTAGTCAGTAAACTAGCATTAATTTATTACATCGCCTGATTAGTTCACTACATTGCAATAAGTAGAGCAATTAATTGATAAGTTATAGTTAGTCATGAATGAGTTAGGTTGTCTATTAAAAAAAAACTTGAGTTGATTACCAATATATGTAGGTGTCTACATACGCAATAAGCAATTTTGAGCCACAAACGAAGCAGTAAAGTAACAATAATTACTTTATTATCATAATTATTAATTTTAATATGTACGAGGAGGTGTAGTAACCTTTTTTCAGCTAACACCTAGAAATTACTCATACTGATACCTACACCTCGTAAGTTTTTACTTATTCTGCTTAGTTGGTCGAGTGATCACAAGCGCTTCTGCTGAGCATGAGGTCCTGGGTTCGATTCCTGGGTCGGGCAAAGTATTTTTGAGTTTTTCCATCTGGATTTTTTTAGTTAGTAGCAGCCCGTAATCTGAAGTGGTGCACGGTTGATGAATAGGCTCTTCCCCTATCACATGGGACTTAAATATAACTGGCCACTTTCGGGTGTAGGTTCACCTCTGCTTAACCATCCGGGGAATACAGGCGTAATGCTATCTATGTTGTTTTATGTAAGTTAAGCTAGAAAATGTAGAAAGAAAATGCCACCATATGCATGCATCTGCCTTCTAGCTCAAAGTAAAGGTAGGCACTGCAACCATTTTCTCAGAAATTCTCCCAAACTTTTAATACTCATAGAGTAAGAGCTTCCAATACTTTAATATCTGCAGACTGACCTACATCGGAGATAAGCGCCGGTCGTGTGCACCGGGGCTTAAGACGGCCGACATTGCATCTCAAGTGTTACTTCCCTTAGAATTTACGTTAGTGTATATAAGGCTTTATGTTCATATTTGCTTTGGTTTATTATTTCATGTTCATTTTATTTTGAATTTGAAGTTTATCGTGCAGAATAAAGTTAGGTTACATTATGGCTGTATGGTTGAGTTCGAATCTTCCTAATCCGGACTGTAGGGGTAAGCAAGTATATCTACTATTTATTTTTTGCTTTTCTACTAAAACTAATGTAGGCAGAGGACAGTGGACAATATTGGGTGATTGATATCGATATAGTTATGGCAAAATCAGAATAAAAATGGCACAATACAATACAAACAGAACAATACTTATTTGATTATTTAAAACTGTTATCAACGACTGCTGTAGAACCGATGACCGTTGGGGTCGTGTTCTTGAGTGCAGACCGTGAATCAGCAAACGTAAGGTGGGAGGCCCTCAGGCTAGGAGGAGCGACGATCTTCGCAGGATGGTAGCAGTTCTATGAGAGTTGCCCAAAATCGAGTTGAATGGCGTGCAATAGGAGAGGCCAGCACGGACTGCTTAAGCTGAAGATGATCAACAACAAAAGTAACACACTAAACTTCATCATTTTACAATAACATAGCACTCCAGAAAATATACTCCCATCTCTCACTAAAAACCTCTTTCCCAACACTAAGCAAAAAAAAAAAAAACAAAACCCGTTGACTAAAACGTCTCCCCAAAAATAGTTGAAACAATAAATATATTTCACGTCACTCACATGTCTGAAAGACAAGACAAAATGAAGCGAAATATGGTTATTGTCATATAATGTCAAAGAAGAAAATGATTTTAATACGGTCTTAAAATAAACGTGAAAGCTTCAGGCAGCTGAATTGGATACGTTAGGTGTCATGTTGCTTCAGCAAATAAATTTTAGTTACATTATTATGATTTTAAACAAAGGGAGAGTGTTTCTTTATGATGATGTGGTTTGAGATGAGTCATTTGATAGGTTAAGATGAGTTAGTAACAAAATGGATGTGGTCTTTTGAAGGGAATATGGAAGTTGCCAATTAGATGCTGGACACTTGAAGCATTGCTGGTCATCCCGATGGATATCTTGACATTAATAGAGATGGGAGAAAAAATCCAGCTACTTTTTAATATGGTCGTGTTAGATCATAATTTTACCTGATGCTTTACCGTGCACGTCTTTCTACATCGTTCTCACATGTATGATTTTGACATGAATGATGTAACCAATTTTTTGTAACAATTTTATGATGTAAAATTCCAGGGACACTTCCGTGGACTTTCTTGCCCGATTTTCTTCATAGCCTACATATACTTACTACTCTTTGGAATGGGCAACTAGCTTTACCTTTCTGACTGAGCGACCCTTTGACAACATTCTAAACTGCCTGTAATTGGTTTATTAGAAATAAATGCTTTGAGTTTGAGTTTATCCTTGGTTCATCATCATCATTTCAGCTGAAAGACGTTCACTGCTGTATATGGGCCTCCCCTATATTATGATAATATGTATAAATTACCCTTTGTTAATTAGTTATACTCAGTTGTTGTTATTATTACCAACTTTTGTCCGTATCTTCGCCTGACAGGAGGTAGAAAATTATCCTACACGAACGTACTGCTGGAATAAAAAATACTTATCCTATGCCCTAACATAGCTTAGGTCTACCTGGCTGAGAGAAAAATGTCATAATCAAAATCCGACGTTGAGGCGTCTAAAGGTAACAGACAGACAGAGTCGCTCTACGACACCAGCTTCATTTGTTTTATTTTTGTAATACCAAATAATATTATACCAACTTTTAGGTACAGGGGTTGAACACGGACGGGGGTAAAGATTGTGGGGGTCGAACATGGACTAATCCTACAAAATGTTCATTTCACTTTGTATCATCTCTATTATGTTTTATTATACAAAACACATTAACAGACATTGTAGAACAAGCCTTAAGAACTTAATTGGTGTGTACAAATGCAAATGTCAGCTTAATGAAGCTCGTTGACAAATCAATGTCTTTTTCTTCTAAACTTAAAGCTTCATCTTGTGAATTTAGATATCCTTACACGCTAAGGGTGCTTACATAAAGATGCAGTTCCTAGTACTGACAATTCGGAACGAATCGGTACTGATCGGTGCGGGTAATAAGGTCACATCAGAGATTTCAATCGAAGATTTGCCCTTTCGTGTTTCTGTTTTTTTTTGACACCTCAGGAGCACTGGTGGCCCAGTGGTAACGGCCGTGACTTACGAGTTGCACGTCGTAGGTTCAAACCCAGACAGGCGCTTTACTTTGTGTAAATTATTTAATCACCACAGTCACTGTTCTCAAAACGGTGGAGGAAAATATCGTGAAGAAACATCGAAGACTTGTGATATCTACCAACCCGTACTTAGCGAGAGGCGGCCTGTGTCCCAGCAGTGGGAACATTACAGGCTGATGATGAGACACAAAATATTGCAAGATTTGACCTGATTGACATGGAAACGCCATTAGTATTGTGTGAGCTCACTCTTCTCAGTATTGACACTTTTTCGCTCGACTTTATAAATACGGTGAGTGTAAATCTAACGCTGTAAATCTTTGTGTCGCATACTTTCTGCTAACGCACGCACATTGAAACTAAGAAATTTGTCGGTACCAACTACACTTTTTCGTAACAGGCACTCGTGGGTTGACTTATACCTGTCAGTACTTGAACGGACCAA
Organism: Apamea crenata; assembly: GCA_949629185.1. Taxonomy (NCBI): domain Eukaryota; kingdom Metazoa; phylum Arthropoda; class Insecta; order Lepidoptera; family Noctuidae; genus Apamea; species Apamea crenata. The sequence continues at coordinate 9,690,602 of OX451362.1, read as the reverse complement.
TCGGGACCGGAAAACCTGTATCTTTATGCAAGTACCCTAATACTAGAGGCAGTATTCAGTAGAACATATAGGGTAGCTATAGGTGCGCGCGCGCAGGCTAGACCCCCGTGGCGCGGCGCATCTTGATGCGGCTAACGAGCGCCCGAACAATGTCTCTATTAGCTTATTCTGGAGTTTTAGATCAGGACTGCGGAAACTGTGGAGAGGGTTGTCGTGTTACTTTTTTGCAGTGATTTAGTGAATTATTTTGAAAGTCGGTGACGCGAATGTATGACAAAAACCACTGAAAAATAAAGCTAAGGCTTCGTTTTAGGAAAATGTGATAACTAAAAGGTTGAAAAATGTGAGGCTATATTTCTACAGTCTAGTTCCTATTTGTTATTAAACTGAGTATAATTATTTTAATTTAATCCATTGTTTTATCAAGCTCGTATTATTCGTTCTCATATATAAATATGAAACATTTTTCCATAATAATCAAAAACTATTACAAATAATATTTTTCTATAGTAAAGAATAGAAACAACCATACTATGGAAAACAATACTAATTGGGAATATAACAAGTCATAAAATAGCTAGAAGCATAGATTTATGAGTCACTGTATATTTTATAATACATTTTAACATATTACTACGAAGTCATTAGCATTGTTTATAATATACAATAACAGTTAATAAGAAACAGGTGATTTCGCATCTTGCATCACGCAATGGGAATTTTAATAGGATTTTCCTTTTCCATACAGTACTAAGTATGAAATACGCAGTATTTTTAATTACTAATATTCTGGTAATTTGTCCTGTAATAAAACATCTTACTGCGTAGGTACCATTGCGAACACTGGCGGTAGACTACTTTTACTATACCTTATTACTATACCCTTATTATAAGGGTGAAAAGTGGTCGGCCGCCATTGACCGCGGTTGCACTTATTAGTTTTAACTAGCCAACCGATTGAATTATAAGTTTTTATTCTCAAGTTTCTTAATTCATCAATACTAAATTCATATAATCCTATTGAATAACTATATCGAGCGTTGTATGTTGTTGTGTTGTGTTGTATAGGGTTGTCTGTAAATACATATTATTTGTTACGGTCGTGAATCATATTTTATTCAACATACAACCTGGCACTGACCTGCAAATTACAAAAATCGTAAGAAAGTTTGAATTTCGCTTACTGCCCTGACGATTTTTCTTTTACTTTACAAATACCTATTTAGAAATATTTTTCTCTGCGTAAATTGACATTTGGATTCATCTGCCAGTAACTCCAAAATGTACTACGTTGAATGTATAATTGACTGCAGATTAGCGACTCTGTATTAGAACTAAAGAAAACTGAAGTATTAAATTGTGACTGAGTCAAAAATAATTCAAGAAGAACTAAAAATTCTACTCCACATATTTCTCTGTCCGATGAAACAAGACCCGATCCCCTTACTCCACTATGCAAATAAAGTTAGTAGCAAAAACAAAGCGAAACACGGTAATTACACTTGGTGGAAAATTAACTGACATCGATACGGCGTACATGCTCTGGCCTGCACGGTATGGACGTAATGAGTCGAGATATCGAGCCTTAGTGCACGCCAGTGTATTTAGAGAAACATTTTTTTGCACCGAAGTACATTTTAATGAGAACAATTAAACGATTTTAGTTGGAATGAGTGTTAGGTGTTTTTTGCACGACAATACAGTCTAGAGCCGTTTTGTATAATGTACAGTGAAGTGAAAATAAACTGTAACCTGAAAATATAGTACAACCAAACCACTATTCTTTTGTTTTTCATCCTGCATCCAAACAACACGTCTTCCAAATAAAATTGACGCACCAAATGCCACAAAAAACGCAGTCTATTTTCGACCGCCATTTATAAAATAAAGAAACGCGATCTTTTCTGCATTTGAGGGTTAAGTTAACCCTGCGATCGCCACATAAATCTGCTGCAAAAGGGTTGTAAATCCAGCCAACCCCTTCCAAGAGTAGTGATGGACGACCACCAGTTTATTTTGACCCCTCTCCCCTTTCTTCCACTTAATAATGTGGGTTAAAAGGGGGTATTGCATGGAGGGCCAGGGGTCGAACATAACTGGTCGATATGTATAAATACGAATAAAAATTTCAAGGAGAACCGAAGATATGTTTCGTTTCACCCTTTCTAGTCTATTTTGTAAATTGATATTGGTTTTTAGGACCGTTTATCTTTGGGGATGTAAAATTTTAATTTGGTTTCAATATAATTGCCTTTCGAGAACGTTTTAAAAATATCAATAGGTATATTAGAATTCAATCCGGCAGAAACATATAGTTATTGTGAAGGCTATGTACAGGGGCTAGTGGATTGATAATAACAGCCGCACGGCTTGGTCGAAGGTTAAGCTACGCTCGCTGCTTTCGGTTTGTGGATGGGTGACCATCCACGCCCCCGTGTCGCGGCTGTCATTTGTAGATCTTTGACAGTCGTTACAGGTAGTTAGAAGCTCAAAAAGTCTGACAACCAGTCTTACCAAGGGGTATCGTGTTATCCAGTAACTGAATTTTGGAGGTCAGACAGGCAGTCGCTCCATGTAAAATACTGGTATTCATCCCGTTAGGCTGCAAGCTGACCGTAACAAAGTTAGGAAATGGCTAGGCAGATTGATTGTTAAGGCTAGGTACAGACATGTTTATTGACGCTAGAACATTGATTAAAATGAATAATTTATCATTACATGACTAAGCACAACATGTTGTTTAAAATAGAACTGCAGTGCGATTCTGTAACCTTCTCACCGTGAAAACTTAGGTGAAGTGAGCGTGGAGTGAGCTGTCATTCCAAATAATGCTAGGGATTGACACTACTGATAACTCACATCAAGCTCACTTCACTGGAGTTTTCACGGTGAGATTTTTACAGAATCGACCGGCTGTTAGTTTAGCTACAAAATAAAATCTCAAAATACAAACATTTACGTGGGTCCGATATATTTTTTCTGATACAATATCAGAAATCCCAAAATATCCAAAAATAAACCAAACCAAAAAATATATTTTTATCTCGGCAAAACAAACACAAAATTCACAACTAGTCGCACAGAAAAAAAAAATACTACAAGTAAATATTTCAATCCAATCGGTTTCTATTCCCTTGCCCGTAGGCTATTTTTTACTATTTTTTAGAGTTCCGCAGGTGGAAACACGGCTCACCATTAAGGTATTGACGCGGGTAGTCCGCTCCTTTACGGAACCCGCAATAATTCACAAAGAAAGCCTACCGACTGTATTGGAGCCGTGTTTGGACACAGAGTAGCTAAAGGAGACAGAGTCGATGTTTTTTGTGGACTTGTAATAGTGTAGTGTTAAAATACTATTAAAAAAAGAAAGAAAGAATGAAAAAGTATTTATTGCGACTCGTACAGGATCATAAACTAAACTAAACTAAACACAGTTAAAAATAAAAAGAAAACAAATTACATAAAAAAAATAACAAAAGGAAAAATGAAACAAAGTCCTATACGAGGCCAAAAGGCTCCTATCTCAGCATGATGCTTCGACATTTAAAAAATAAATGTACAGATGTATGTCTATTCTTGTACAGATTTAGTGGATTCGGTGTTACATTGTTAAGTCATACAAGGGATGCTTGAAAAATCTGGTGCATATAAAAATACCGTGTTGCAAAGACAAATATTACATAAATGAAAGTGAAAAAATTATTTTAATTAATTTATAAACTAGGTAAAAATCCTAAATCAAAAAAGTTGGGTGCCTGAAGATGGACAGTGCCGCCGAGGCCGACGTAGAAAGAGATGGCGAGATGACCAGGACGCGTACCACGAGGGCTGGTTTGAGGTGGCGCGGGAAAAGAGTTCCTGGAAGGATTTGGGGGAGACCTTTGCCCTGCAGTGGGACAATATAGGCTAACAAAATAAAAACAATTGGTCTCCAAATATCATCAGGTTAATATTTCAATGTTTTGAGAACCAAAAATTTTGGTTATCCCATTACTAACCAACCAGCATTACTAAATAAGTAAATTATGATCACTAAAAGTATGTTATACCTATTTCAATAAAAAGAGTTTATTTATTATGTTTCGATCATTTCTACAAAGTAATGTCTGAATGGAATTTCAATACATTAGAATAAATTACACGTTTTACGCATTTATTGTTCTCTACAATAAATTCCATTTGATTGTGGCTTGTCTTACAGTTGTCAATCAAATATTTTTATTCATGTTGAGAAGCGCAACTTTTATATCAACGAACGGTACCTATTTAGTTGGATATTTACTTTTCTATTAGTCATATTGTGTTTACAATATCATGGTTGATAAACACCTGTCATACATATTATTAAAATTAATAGGTATAATCATCATTAGAAGAAGAAGCACATACATGATCAAAAAATGATCAATTTTGACGCACAAACAACCCGCTAAAAATGGCGCGACGTCAAATTTGGAAACCAGTCACGCTTTATTCTCAAAATAGTAAGTCATTGCAATGTAAGTGTCAGCTCATTGTAATAAGGTATAATAATATTATATTCATGAAATATAAACGTTATTCCGAAATAAAATGAAATAATAATATGTAGGTAGGTACTAACACTAGTTTGTAAGTTGTTTATGTCCTTACTATGTAATACTGATTTGGCAAATAAATCCTACTATCCTACTAATATTATAAACGTGAAAGCTTGTTTGGATGGATGGATGGATGAATGTTTGTTACTCTTTCATGCAAAAACTACTGAACAGATTTGGATGAAATTTGATGGTTTATACCTACACACAGATGGTTTATAACCAGGATTAACATTTAAAATACTTTTTATCCCGATATTTCCACGGGATCGAAACTTATGCGGGAGAAACCGCAAGGCGCAGCGAGTGATAATAAAAACTGTGAGTTTATAAGCTGTGAGTTTGATATATCTCGCGACGTCGGTCATTGATTTCAGCCGGTTAGTTTTACGTCAAAATTGATCATTGCTTGATCATTAATGTGCTACTTAATATTTAAGAACTTTAACACTGAATAATATTTTTAAGTTTCTTTCTGTCGTTTCCTACTCTGTGGACATCAAAGACGCCGGCAGTTGGCATAATTCAGAGCATACAGTATGCACTGATCGGCATTTTATCGGCGACGTCGGGGGTGCCCGCTAGTTTATGTAACCGATATTCTCTATTGAGACGTTATATGTTGCTTTGTTAGTACAATTGAAAGCTTGCTGTTTTATTTTGTAATTATTTGAGAATTTTTAGATTGTGTTTTGTTTTGATTGGAAGAGACGCATTCTCTTTTACGGCGAAACCAAGAGGAAGGGAATCGAACGAAGTCTTTAGTGTTATTCTGTAAAAATCTCATCGTGATAACTTGAGTGAAGTGAGATGTCATTAGTGTCAATCCATAGTATCAGATGGAATGACAGTTCACTTCACATAAATTCTCACGGTGAGATTTTAACAGAATATACCAGCTGTACGTTTTATGCCTTAATTACGTGACGTGTGACTGCGGCTATGCGTAAACCGAAAAAAATTTACATCGATGTCTTCTTGCGGTTGGTTTTTAACGTTTTTTTTATAGTTGCTATTGTTTTTATAGAAGAAAATAATGCATAGGTACTCATTATTTTCTTAAGGTAGGCTTAGGTACAGAACTTTCACACGGATGCAGGCATAAACTATAAATGACTGAATAGTATCATCATTCCTCCATTATTACTTTTCCATTCGCAGTGCAGGGTTGATAAACAGTAAACTATTAAGATTAAAATATTTTCTGAAAAATAATAAAAGTATATAGTGTTTTTTTATTATTTTACTTCTATTTTCTCACGTTTGACGTCAAAGTCATAATAATAATTTAATTTACAACATTATAAAGCAGTAAAATATGTCACATACACAAATATAAAAACGTAGGCAGGTGTCATAAAAATAAGTTTAGTATTGTAATGTAATACTTTTTGGAATGGGACTATCATATTTGCTAATTATTATTATTTATGATAGTTGTAAATTATGTTCTATGTAGACAAGATTTTTATGAAGCGTTTACTCCACTTCTATTAATAAATTACATTATGCTTAGCAAAATAGCGAAAAAATAAGCATTATTTATTCCAAATATTTTGACTGAGTTGGTTTTGCATTTTTGTATAAAATAGCAGTTTTTTTCGATATTTCAGACTTGGTCCATTAGTAAAAGTTGTTCATATTTATGAGTACTTTCGCCTACTGAAAGATCTCCAATAAATTAAGAGTTAGCCTGTATAATTATTAAACAAATATGTTTTATAATACATTTTATAAATAAAAGACGCTTTTCGTGTCCACCTCTATGACCCGGTGGTTCTTCTAATATCCGCAACGGATTTTGATGTGGTTTTCACCATCATTTAGAAAATTGAAGATTTAAGGTATAACACATTAATTTTGGACTTACATTTAATAAAGAAATGTCGATGTTTAGTCAAGTCGTTAAAACTGCGCGAAGCAGGGGCGGATCGCTAGTGATTGATAAATAAATAATAATATGATTTTTGGTCTCTTCTTGCTAAACCTTCTTACCTAGAACCAAAATATCATCGAAATATTTAACAAAACTAATATTATGTAAATAAGGATTCCATTCACAATAGTTTTCATTCAAATGTGAAACTCGTCTAAAACAGACAATATGGCGCATAAATATTATACCGTATAATCCGAAGGTCAATTAACTATAAATATAATCCAATTTAGAACAAATAAAATACATTCCATTCCATTGTGATGAATGCGAACTTAGATATTTCTAAACAATTCTCCGTTAGAATTATCTAAATTATCTATTAACATACGTATAGGTTTATTATAATAATATTGTACCAGAAACGTGGTATTTCGATTTTGTCAAAGATTGTGTCAACACTTCTCTATATTTTTAATTTGTAGCGAAAAAACATTGGAAAAAAATCACATTTCAAAAGTAAGTCTTTATAAGTACTTAGATACCTACTTATTAAAAATCTGCTTGTAAATTGGACTATATTACAGGAATAGATAAAGCTAAGTTTTCCTAGGACAGCGCTTCCATCATACTAAAACGGTCGTCATGAAAATCTGTCATTTTCACTAGTATTGACATTTAGTTGTCAAAAAACGCCCAGATGTCATTGTGTCATTGTCTTTCACCGCCGTTCAGGAAACCAAAACTTAAGCCCAGAGAGAAAGAAATAGTTTTTGTCCTCAAACTAAATAAATCATTTTAAATTATTACTTGATCGATGAGAAATAAGTAGACAAATGGTGGGTATTATGATAAGTAAATATTATTTTAACCTACTTAACTTAATAATCTGTGGGAAAAAACTGAAACTTAATACAAATACATTAACTAAAAGTGTTGTCCGGAAACTTAAGAATATTAAAAGAGTTAAAACCTGTCACTGTATATCATTAAGACCTACAATCATTTATTAAGCGAATCATAATAATATATTAACTCTAAGCTTCCCAGCTTTCTTTTGATTATAAGTTAATTGAACCAATGTTTGTTCAAATGTTCGGGTCGATCTTCGATGCATTAAAATCGATACCAGTTTTTTTGATTCTAAAAAGTCTCCGGATTCCAATATTTTTGGTAAAAAAATGGAATAAATAAACTAGTTATTGCTATTAATTTACTAGACTCCTAATAAATAAAAAAAACTGGACGCAAGAGAATAATTATTAGCATAAAAATCGCTTAAAATCGAGTCTTAAAAAAGCATTACGTTCCGCAAATCCCATCTAACCTCTTTTACACAAAAAAAAATAAAAAAAAGTGTATAAATTAAAAAAAAGCAAGCAGCTACTTAACCCTACGATTCGGAAAGCCGATGTAAAAGGCTGGTTGGACACTACTCGTAAATTTATGAAGGTGAAACACGATTATGTTAATACAACTTGTATGTTCGACATATTTGTGATTTTCTCACGAATACGGCGACATTTGGTCTGCCTATAATGTCATTGAACTCGGTGAAATTAGTTGTTGGATGCGTGCATTCTAGAAATAATAATCATTATACGTTTTTCGTAAATGATACTGCGGTTTTTTTTTAGTTTTTCTGCATTTGTTTTATAAATCGGGTTGGTTTTTTTTTTGGTTTAACATTGGTGGCATATATCACTCGTGGTTAGTGAATAAAAGCTTAAAATAGTCTATTTTCTCAAGAAAGCTTTTTACGTCGTTAAATAATGCTATATTATAATTATTACTATGCACCTACCTATATAGCGCAACTTTTATGACATTGATATTATATTCTTAATCTAATCCAGACCGGTTTAAAAAATAACACTGGATGAATAATTTGCGTACGTATCCATTATAATTTAATCGATATTTAAAACCTGCAAGATCAATAATCGTAGATAGTTTTTTCCACACAACTTTTTCTAGATACTTCAGCTTTTTCTCATTGGACGAAGCCGAAACTTTTTTGTAAGTCTGCCATTAGATAGGAAACCCACAAAGGCGCGTGCGGTATAGTAATTAGCAAATGGCCAAAGATCGGGTACCGATACCGGTACCCTTTTTTATTTCTCCTTTCCCCTCACTATTCGGTTAGATCCTTTGGTTTCGGGAAAAAATTTAAAAGTGAACGGCGTGTGTATACGATTACTGATCAGGACTTTTACTAGATGAAGTAGTTATTTGACTTTGTATTTTGTTTTTCATGATCTTTTTCGGAATTACAGCTGTTTTGTTTCAATTAACGCTGGTTCTTCAGTAAAATATGAATAGGATAGGCAAGGTTTTTATGCGCAGCTTATCTATTTTTGGTGGTCAAATAAAGGAAAATCGCAATGACTTATTCAATGAAAAAATAAAGCAGGTCTTTTTTTTTTTTTGTGGATTGGAAATCATCAAATGACCCCTCCCGCTCGACACTGACATTGTAATATTTTATTAACCCACAAAATGCATTGTAATATTTTACTAACCCGCTATTTTATTTAACCCGTTGAATGTTTATGCTTATCTACTTGATTAACGCGTTTATAGTACGAGTTATAATATTGTCTTTGTTTATAACTTTTAAAGGATCAAACATTTACGATAATTATGTAAATAAGTGCTTTTAGTTAGTAAGTAAGCATAATGCTAAGCAGTTTAAACACTAAGTGCACAGGCCCGGTAGAGGTACATAAAGTGGGCTTAGGGGGTCAGAGGCCATAGTTATGCATAAGTAGTGATAGGTACTGGCCCATGAACCCTTTAGGAGGCTACTTTCTTTACCTACAGGTAAGTACGAGAACCGCGAGCTTGGCTTACTATTTACATGATAACTTAAATTCTTTTTTTTTTACCACGATCAGTTTTCTCCGATTTGTTAGGAATTTAGGATACGTGAATTTCTAAAATAACCTTACCTACTATTACTTAAAAAATAAACTATTTACCTCTTTCTTGTTTGCAGCAGATCACGAAGAAGCTGATTGTTATATAGTAAAGTTCGATTCTAGATGTATTGATTGCCCAATATTACAATCAACCAAAAACAACATAACGTTGTTTATGAGTTTTATATTACCTACTTTTTTCTTCTAATTTAGCTCTATTTGCACGATAAGAATTTAACTACCAATCAAAAAATAAAGAAACATAATACGAGGTTTGTAATAATGTAAGTAAGGCAGTCGTGCAGAAATAACAGACCATAAAACATTACATACTTCATGAATTTAAAATGTTTTACCCACATTTAACAACGGTTTAATCGATGGCAAAATTGTGGCGTCTATGGGAGGTATAGTTTATTTATTATGTTTCGATCATTTCTACAAAGTAATGTCTGAATGGAATTTCAATACATTAGAATAAATTACACGTTTTACGCATTTATTGTTCTCTACAATAAATTCCATTTGATTGTGGCTTGTCTTACAGTTGTCAATCAAATATTTTTATTCATGTTGAGAAGCGCAACTTTTATATCAACGAACGGTACCTATTTAGTTGGATATTTACTTTTCTATTAGTCATATTGTGTTTACAATATCATGGTTGATAAACACCTGTCATACATATTATTAAAATTAATAGGTATAATCATCATTAGAAGAAGAAGCACATACATGATCAAAAAATGATCAATTTTGACGCACAAACAACCCGCTAAAAATGGCGCGACGTCAAATTTGGAAACCAGTCACGCTTTATTCTCAAAATAGTAAGTCATTGCAATGTAAGTGTCAGCTCATTGTAATAAGGTATAATAATATTATATTCATGAAATATAAACGTTATTCCGAAATAAAATGAAATAATAATATGTAGGTAGGTACTAACACTAGTTTGTAAGTTGTTTATGTCCTTACTATGTAATACTGATTTGGCAAATAAATCCTACTATCCTACTAATATTATAAACGTGAAAGCTTGTTTGGATGGATGGATGGATGAATGTTTGTTACTCTTTCATGCAAAAACTACTGAACAGATTTGGATGAAATTTGATGGTTTATACCTACACACAGATGGTTTATAACCAGGATTAACATTTAAAATACTTTTTATCCCGATATTTCCACGGGATCGAAACTTATGCGGGAGAAACCGCAAGGCGCAGCGAGTGATAATAAAAACTGTGAGTTTATAAGCTGTGAGTTTGATATATCTCGCGACGTCGGTCATTGATTTCAGCCGGTTAGTTTTACGTCAAAATTGATCATTGCTTGATCATTAATGTGCTACTTAATATTTAAGAACTTTAACACTGAATAATATTTTTAAGTTTCTTTCTGTCGTTTCCTACTCTGTGGACATCAAAGACGCCGGCAGTTGGCATAATTCAGAGCATACAGTATGCACTGATCGGCATTTTATCGGCGACGTCGGGGGTGCCCGCTAGTTTATGTAACCGATATTCTCTATTGAGACGTTATATGTTGCTTTGTTAGTACAATTGAAAGCTTGCTGTTTTATTTTGTAATTATTTGAGAATTTTTAGATTGTGTTTTGTTTTGATTGGAAGAGACGCATTCTCTTTTACGGCGAAACCAAGAGGAAGGGAATCGAACGAAGTCTTTAGTGTTATTCTGTAAAAATCTCATCGTGATAACTTGAGTGAAGTGAGATGTCATTAGTGTCAATCCATAGTATCAGATGGAATGACAGTTCACTTCACATAAATTCTCACGGTGAGATTTTAACAGAATATACCAGCTGTACGTTTTATGCCTTAATTACGTGACGTGTGACTGCGGCTATGCGTAAACCGAAAAAAATTTACATCGATGTCTTCTTGCGGTTGGTTTTTAACGTTTTTTTTATAGTTGCTATTGTTTTTATAGAAGAAAATAATGCATAGGTACTCATTATTTTCTTAAGGTAGGCTTAGGTACAGAACTTTCACACGGATGCAGGCATAAACTATAAATGACTGAATAGTATCATCATTCCTCCATTATTACTTTTCCATTCGCAGTGCAGGGTTGATAAACAGTAAACTATTAAGATTAAAATATTTTCTGAAAAATAATAAAAGTATATAGTGTTTTTTTATTATTTTACTTCTATTTTCTCACGTTTGACGTCAAAGTCATAATAATAATTTAATTTACAACATTATAAAGCAGTAAAATATGTCACATACACAAATATAAAAACGTAGGCAGGTGTCATAAAAATAAGTTTAGTATTGTAATGTAATACTTTTTGGAATGGGACTATCATATTTGCTAATTATTATTATTTATGATAGTTGTAAATTATGTTCTATGTAGACAAGATTTTTATGAAGCGTTTACTCCACTTCTATTAATAAATTACATTATGCTTAGCAAAATAGCGAAAAAATAAGCATTATTTATTCCAAATATTTTGACTGAGTTGGTTTTGCATTTTTGTATAAAATAGCAGTTTTTTTCGATATTTCAGACTTGGTCCATTAGTAAAAGTTGTTCATATTTATGAGTACTTTCGCCTACTGAAAGATCTCCAATAAATTAAGAGTTAGCCTGTATAATTATTAAACAAATATGTTTTATAATACATTTTATAAATAAAAGACGCTTTTCGTGTCCACCTCTATGACCCGGTGGTTCTTCTAATATCCGCAACGGATTTTGATGTGGTTTTCACCATCATTTAGAAAATTGAAGATTTAAGGTATAACACATTAATTTTGGACTTACATTTAATAAAGAAATGTCGATGTTTAGTCAAGTCGTTAAAACTGCGCGAAGCAGGGGCGGATCGCTAGTGATTGATAAATAAATAATAATATGATTTTTGGTCTCTTCTTGCTAAACCTTCTTACCTAGAACCAAAATATCATCGAAATATTTAACAAAACTAATATTATGTAAATAAGGATTCCATTCACAATAGTTTTCATTCAAATGTGAAACTCGTCTAAAACAGACAATATGGCGCATAAATATTATACCGTATAATCCGAAGGTCAATTAACTATAAATATAATCCAATTTAGAACAAATAAAATACATTCCATTCCATTGTGATGAATGCGAACTTAGATATTTCTAAACAATTCTCCGTTAGAATTATCTAAATTATCTATTAACATACGTATAGGTTTATTATAATAATATTGTACCAGAAACGTGGTATTTCGATTTTGTCAAAGATTGTGTCAACACTTCTCTATATTTTTAATTTGTAGCGAAAAAACATTGGAAAAAAATCACATTTCAAAAGTAAGTCTTTATAAGTACTTAGATACCTACTTATTAAAAATCTGCTTGTAAATTGGACTATATTACAGGAATAGATAAAGCTAAGTTTTCCTAGGACAGCGCTTCCATCATACTAAAACGGTCGTCATGAAAATCTGTCATTTTCACTAGTATTGACATTTAGTTGTCAAAAAACGCCCAGATGTCATTGTGTCATTGTCTTTCACCGCCGTTCAGGAAACCAAAACTTAAGCCCAGAGAGAAAGAAATAGTTTTTGTCCTCAAACTAAATAAATCATTTTAAATTATTACTTGATCGATGAGAAATAAGTAGACAAATGGTGGGTATTATGATAAGTAAATATTATTTTAACCTACTTAACTTAATAATCTGTGGGAAAAAACTGAAACTTAATACAAATACATTAACTAAAAGTGTTGTCCGGAAACTTAAGAATATTAAAAGAGTTAAAACCTGTCACTGTATATCATTAAGACCTACAATCATTTATTAAGCGAATCATAATAATATATTAACTCTAAGCTTCCCAGCTTTCTTTTGATTATAAGTTAATTGAACCAATGTTTGTTCAAATGTTCGGGTCGATCTTCGATGCATTAAAATCGATACCAGTTTTTTTGATTCTAAAAAGTCTCCGGATTCCAATATTTTTGGTAAAAAAATGGAATAAATAAACTAGTTATTGCTATTAATTTACTAGACTCCTAATAAATAAAAAAAACTGGACGCAAGAGAATAATTATTAGCATAAAAATCGCTTAAAATCGAGTCTTAAAAAAGCATTACGTTCCGCAAATCCCATCTAACCTCTTTTACACAAAAAAAAATAAAAAAAAGTGTATAAATTAAAAAAAAGCAAGCAGCTACTTAACCCTACGATTCGGAAAGCCGATGTAAAAGGCTGGTTGGACACTACTCGTAAATTTATGAAGGTGAAACACGATTATGTTAATACAACTTGTATGTTCGACATATTTGTGATTTTCTCACGAATACGGCGACATTTGGTCTGCCTATAATGTCATTGAACTCGGTGAAATTAGTTGTTGGATGCGTGCATTCTAGAAATAATAATCATTATACGTTTTTCGTAAATGATACTGCGGTTTTTTTTTAGTTTTTCTGCATTTGTTTTATAAATCGGGTTGGTTTTTTTTTTGGTTTAACATTGGTGGCATATATCACTCGTGGTTAGTGAATAAAAGCTTAAAATAGTCTATTTTCTCAAGAAAGCTTTTTACGTCGTTAAATAATGCTATATTATAATTATTACTATGCACCTACCTATATAGCGCAACTTTTATGACATTGATATTATATTCTTAATCTAATCCAGACCGGTTTAAAAAATAACACTGGATGAATAATTTGCGTACGTATCCATTATAATTTAATCGATATTTAAAACCTGCAAGATCAATAATCGTAGATAGTTTTTTCCACACAACTTTTTCTAGATACTTCAGCTTTTTCTCATTGGACGAAGCCGAAACTTTTTTGTAAGTCTGCCATTAGATAGGAAACCCACAAAGGCGCGTGCGGTATAGTAATTAGCAAATGGCCAAAGATCGGGTACCGATACCGGTACCCTTTTTTATTTCTCCTTTCCCCTCACTATTCGGTTAGATCCTTTGGTTTCGGGAAAAAATTTAAAAGTGAACGGCGTGTGTATACGATTACTGATCAGGACTTTTACTAGATGAAGTAGTTATTTGACTTTGTATTTTGTTTTTCATGATCTTTTTCGGAATTACAGCTGTTTTGTTTCAATTAACGCTGGTTCTTCAGTAAAATATGAATAGGATAGGCAAGGTTTTTATGCGCAGCTTATCTATTTTTGGTGGTCAAATAAAGGAAAATCGCAATGACTTATTCAATGAAAAAATAAAGCAGGTCTTTTTTTTTTTTTGTGGATTGGAAATCATCAAATGACCCCTCCCGCTCGACACTGACATTGTAATATTTTATTAACCCACAAAATGCATTGTAATATTTTACTAACCCGCTATTTTATTTAACCCGTTGAATGTTTATGCTTATCTACTTGATTAACGCGTTTATAGTACGAGTTATAATATTGTCTTTGTTTATAACTTTTAAAGGATCAAACATTTACGATAATTATGTAAATAAGTGCTTTTAGTTAGTAAGTAAGCATAATGCTAAGCAGTTTAAACACTAAGTGCACAGGCCCGGTAGAGGTACATAAAGTGGGCTTAGGGGGTCAGAGGCCATAGTTATGCATAAGTAGTGATAGGTACTGGCCCATGAACCCTTTAGGAGGCTACTTTCTTTACCTACAGGTAAGTACGAGAACCGCGAGCTTGGCTTACTATTTACATGATAACTTAAATTCTTTTTTTTTTACCACGATCAGTTTTCTCCGATTTGTTAGGAATTTAGGATACGTGAATTTCTAAAATAACCTTACCTACTATTACTTAAAAAATAAACTATTTACCTCTTTCTTGTTTGCAGCAGATCACGAAGAAGCTGATTGTTATATAGTAAAGTTCGATTCTAGATGTATTGATTGCCCAATATTACAATCAACCAAAAACAACATAACGTTGTTTATGAGTTTTATATTACCTACTTTTTTCTTCTAATTTAGCTCTATTTGCACGATAAGAATTTAACTACCAATCAAAAAATAAAGAAACATAATACGAGGTTTGTAATAATGTAAGTAAGGCAGTCGTGCAGAAATAACAGACCATAAAACATTACATACTTCATGAATTTAAAATGTTTTACCCACATTTAACAACGGTTTAATCGATGGCAAAATTGTGGCGTCTATGGGAGGTAACCCTAGGTGCACGATTGACCTTACTAAATGCTCGATTTGCTTACAAATTCATGTCTTTGATATGAATATGCTTATTCGAAATTGCACCTTTTGCTTCTCGTAAATGATTTGCTTTTAACAACCATAGTCAAAACAACAAGTCTTCATCGATCTTGGTTTTGATTTTCGATAACGGTTTTTTTTTTTAATAACCCTGTATTTTTTTAAATAATCCTGTATTTCAACAACCAGCCGGTCTATTCTAAAAACTAGTAATAATAAAAACTTAGGTGAAGTGAGTAGTACTAGTCATTCCACCAGATGCAAGATGATTCATAGGGATGAAACTATTGATAGCTCAGTTGTCCTAAGTTTTCACGGTAATATTTTTACAGAATAGACGAACTTTTGTTTAGGATCGATCTAAATAATGTATCTGACATAACTACCAACTATTTTGGTGCTCCAACAAAAAAATATTTTACATCAAATACATTATATTTTATGCCGAACTATCAAAATAAAATAGCTACATAACAGTACATCTATTTTATGACATACCTATTTAAATACAATTATCGATATCTGAGATCGCATTACTATCGTAAATATCTTATTAAGACGTAAACACCGCTAAGTTATTGATCCCACAAGGTCAAAAACTAGTATAACTTGAACTCTTGATTCTTATTGCTTGTTGTCACGCGAGATTTTTTATATGAGGTATTGTAGAATAAAAATAAAACAGAAAGAAAGAAAAATATTTTATTTGCGGTTCGCATAGGAACAACAAACAGTGATTAGGGAGAATTTAAATAAATAAACAAAAAAAAAAGACCTGTGTGAGGCTAAAAAGGCTCCTATCTCAGCATTATCCTGCGGTATTTAAAAAAAATATTACCGCAGCGCTGGTATTCTGAGAGAAAAAAAAACAAAATGAAAAGTCATTTATTTAAGGTAGAGAATCAGCACACAGAATGAACGTCAAAATTACATAAGACAGCCCCCAAAACGCGCCCTTCACCTCTTCCTAGTGCTTTAGCTGGGAAGAAGAAGTGGCACAACAAACTCCCCAGCATATAAATGAGCATCGATGCGATAAAATACATAGGTAGGACTATACACATGCGGTCTGATAGATGGCAATCAACTTTGTTGTTAGATAAACGGTCAAGCACGAGTTTAGGTGTGGATCCAAATATTTTGTAAAAGATGGCACCTGGCACCTGTCCCACCCCCGGTGCCGCCGAGGAAGCGACTAGCTATCAATTTTTTTAAAGATTATAGGTCCCGTGTATGTAAAAATATACATAATATAATATATTTCTAGTTGATAGCTCACACCGCCGGTAAGTACTCGTTTATCGCAGCGACAAGAGCGATCAAAAAGAGTTTACTCGCTCGGCGATTCTCGCTTGGTGGGCAGTCCGGAGTCCACTCGCTGAGAGAGGAAAATCCCTCATCTACCTCTGTAGATCCATTAAGTAGACCTAAAAAACCTCCTTTTTTAGCCTAAGATTCCATTCATCACATGCGGAGTTCCAAATCTTACGGTTAGGCTTTTAGTTAAAGAACTATTTATTTAATTTATTCAACCAGTTTTATGTTTTTATAGTCAATTAACGAAGTAATTGTTAGAGTTATATTTAGTTGGCGTGTTTTATTTATTTCGAACAACAATTCATTAATATATTGGAGGCAATCAAGGTAATTATGAACCTACCACCTACAATGGGAATGGATTCGAATAAAATTCTTGATTTTTGAGTTTCTTCTAAATTGGCAGGCGCCGTTCATTGAGGAAAGGGAATTAGCCTAGACGCATGTTAGACGAAATGCATGGTTTTATGGTTTCTAAATTGCTCTGACTAACCGAATGTTTATTAACTTAACATAACCTATCATTACGCTTTTATTCCTCGAAGGGCAGAGGAGTATCTTATAGTAGCTACATCCACATTTCGCCAGTTAAGTTTAAGTCCCATGTAATAGGGGGTGAGGTTATTACCATCAACCGCGCACAAAACCAGACTCCGGGTTGTTACTGAGAAGTTCCAGATGGAAAAACCCAAAAACACTTTGCTCGACCTGGGAATGGAACCTAGGATGTTTAGTAAACTAAGTGCCAAATATTCATACTGGTCAACATTCCGCTTATAGCTGTCTGTACCAGTAAATTCTCTAAGACGTGTAGACTTACTTCATTTTCTATTTTCGTGACATGATAAATCAGCACATGCCAGTTTAGTATAATAATCATAATTCATTTAATAAATACGCATGTAAAAACCTACCTTTTTCTAACTCATCCCGAAGATCTTGAAATGAATTTCACTTCGCGATTGTATCTGAAATTGAAAACATTATAATTAGTTAAGAAATACGCACTAAAGACATTATCTGGCCCAGCCTTGATACTGGTTAAGGGTGGCAGAAACTGGCCAACTAAGATTCTTAAAACCCTCCTGAGTGGATCTAGAAGGGTCACATCACAACCCATAAAAAAAACGAACCACTAATCAATCAAACTCATAGCATTTATTCCAATTAAACCAATTACAGGCACTTTTGTTCAAGGAGTAGGTCAGTCAGAAAAGATGAAGCTAGTTGCCCAATCCAAAGCGTAGAAGGTTCCTATAGAGAAGAACGGGCAAGAAACTCCATGGACTCAATAACCAATAAAAAACAATATTTCTAAATACAGAGCGTCAATTAGCGTCAGTAGGTACCTACCTACTTCCACCGTATCTAAGTATAAAAATACATACCCGTGAAATACATTAGCCACACAAGTTTCAATGAAATCATTCTTTCTAAAACAATCAAAACAAATATAATTGGTAGATCCAATATTTAAACTGACCAATCACTGAAGTTTTCTGATGATACCGTAAAAATTGTGATCACACTCATGCCGTCATACATTCCTACGTTATTTACTCCGGAATATGTATATTAGAAAGAAAGAAGACAAAAAATACGTTTAATAGACATTTACACAAAGACAGAACGAGTTGGGGGGACATATGCGTCACATCCACGCAAAACGGCCATCGCCCAGCAAAATGCTAAGACCCTATGCAAGACAGAGCCCCAGCGCTGGTTTTCAGGGACAGCCGGCGTTGACGAAGAAATATAATGCTAAAAACGTTTCACAAAGTTAGTCAAGGAATCTATCATGTTTCATTTACGACAAATATGCATGCCTGATTGTGTGAGTGTGAAATAAATTGCCATTCAGTTTAGTCAGTTGTTATTTTCAAAGCTCGTGTTCTTGAGCTCCTATAGCTGCTGTAACTACCTACGTAACGTTTTGCTGCCCTAATAACCACACTGCTACGAATATGATTCTCTTTAGGGCGAATTTCGCCAAACTTTCATACCTAAGGGCTAAGTTGTCCAACGCCAGATAATTTTATCGGAGGAATAATTTTGAATTTCTGACAGTTCTTCCATACAAAAACTGTCAGACGTCAATTTTATATCACGGATAAAAGATATTATGAGTTTGGTAAAATCACCCCTTAGTCACATAAACAACAAAACAAACACACGTACAGGTAATATCTATCAAGGAATCAACAAAAAGCTACATTTAAATCGCAAGCAATCACTCTCCTTTGAGATGTACCGTGTGAATTCTGTTCGAGCCGCGGTTGCCGCAATCGATTCTTAAGACGATAATTTTAAAAAGTGATTTTGAAAAAATGCAAGAACAAAAGTGCCGCCTGTCTTTCGAAATTCGCAGATTACAGCGGCATCTGATAAACCAATAGTCGTGTAGTCATGCAGGTGTAGATTGGCCAGTGATTAGGTATTTTTTTTTATTCATAATTGGTTGGATGATACTGGTCTTGTTTCTGAAATGCTGTGGTCTAGATTTTGGTAGCTGGTGGAAAATTTTGAGTGTTGAATTTGATTCGTTATTTCATTTATTTGTGCAGATTCATAAAAAAACATATTAGGTATTAGCTGTTGCCCGCGACTTTGTCTGCGGTCCAGGATGAAAAGAAACCTATGTCCTTCCCCAGGTCATGGTCAACCCATGTGCCAAATTTCATCCAAATCCATTCAGCCGTTTTAGCGTGAAAGTGTAGCAAACAAACAAACTTATTTTCGCATTTTTAATGTTAAAGTTAGGATATTTAACGTAGGATTGTGGTTTTTTTTAACTAGAAGCTAATACGATAAACAGCTGGTGTTGTTCTAGTTTTTATTTTAACTAGAAACTACAGCGGTTATTCGTAAAAAAATGTCATAAATACATTAAAATATTCGTATTTCTGATTTTTTTGCGTATTCGCGTTGCTGAATAATGGGCCAAGCTAAATTTAAAAAATATATTGTTCATGAATATTATTTTTGACATCGAGAGCTTAAAAGAACAAATGAAAGTATTCTAATTATAACCAACACAAAATACTGGAACACGCTAAAGCTCTACCTAATGTCACGAAGGAACACAAATGACCATTTATTTTTTGCAGAATTAATCACCCACCATGTTTACAAATTCCGTCATTCACTCAAACGTTATCAGGCCCAAAAAAGGCCCTCCGGCAACACAACGAAAACATTTAAATAATTACGAATATCTCGGGTCCAATTATCGGCGTCCCGCGCCAATGCTCTGCGGGCGGACTACAGGAGACAAAGTGTCGAGATGAAAGGCACCGCCGCCGATTGTCGCGGCATTGTATCCTCACTCGTTAGTCCGGCATTATCGTATCAAGATTTATTTTAACGATTAAGTTTGTGGTGCAAGGGAGAGGTGGAAACCGATTTGTGTTTTTCAAACCTCTTTAGTGAAATTGTAGAAGGTCTTCATCTCAATCTAATGTTGAATCACTTCTGTCCTAAGTATCTGTGGCTAAATTCAATAAATAAGAGTTATACAAAAACCTAATCTCAAATAGACTAAGTGTTCATTTGAGAAACATCAGGGTGCCAATAATCTCGCACTTAAAAAACGTTCAAATTCGAGTCACCGTCACTCACAGTGGTAAGCAAATTAAAGATTATTTTGACACATTAAATTTCAGATTACATTCTTAAAAATACGAGGATTCATCAGCTGTATGAAAACATCTAAGCAAAAACAGCTCATGACAGTTATACAACTCAATTCTAAATAGATTTACAAGCATACACATTATAAGCATAATCGCCCTATAATGTTCTCGCTGCTGAGACACAGGCCTCCTCTAAGATAGAGGGAGATCTTGGGATAAGATTCTCCTATGAATTTACACTCACTCTCACTCTCTCTTTCACTCTCACACACGAAAGTGACAGCAACTCCTAAATCGCTCCCGCATCCACCTATAGCATGGAACCGCCTTAAATTCAACGATTAACGCTTATAGCTTCAGTCATTAAGCCACAATTGGGCTGTGTGCACCTTCACAATTATAGACCGACGGCCATTGTATTACATGAAACAATATGCCTGTTTTGTAGACTATTTCAATGGAAATAATTTCGATTGAAATCAAGGATTGCGGATTTGTTCAGAAATTATAATAGTTTGAGGATTAATCATGGTCGTTAATTGAAAAGCTTTGTTGTAGGTACCCACACTTACATACCGACTTATGTAGTGATTATTGTATCCTTAAGCCACATGTAGTGACTATCGTATACCTAAATGTACAGTCATCAAAGGAGATAAGTAACCAGGGTCGTCGGATATATGTAGTTGAAGTTTAGTAAGAAACCGATGAATGTTTTCGAATGAAATTTAGTTTGATAAATGAAATGTTTCTTTTCTATTAATTAAATAAAATTTTATCAGAAAATATCAATCCTTTTCTTACTAAACTTCAACTATATCCGACGACCCCTGGTTACTTATCTCCTTTCGTGACCGTACCCAGACATGTTTTCAGCCAGTGCAGTGCATCTAATAGTCCTCCAGACTGAATGTCGGCTTTGACGGCTAATCTTAGCGGAGACTAGCCTAAGATACGGGAGATATTATAGTGCGCAGGTGCACTCTCTCATCCCTAACTCACAAGCGCAGGCCCACTGCGAGCTGCCGGACGGGCTGGCGGGCGAGCATTGTTTTACCCTTTTTATCATGACCAAATTCAAAACTCCTGAAAGTAAGAAAAATTATAGGATAGGTCTGTATTAAGTAGTTACACATTGCGATTATTCCAATGTTGCAGAATGGATACGTTTCTGTGCCTTGCAACAATTGCAATAGTTACAATAAATATCCATCATTTTCAAAATGACTAAACATTCAATATGCCTGGAGTATTTCGTAGCATCTGGAACCATCACGAAAATATTCATTCACAGTTCCATAAACAACCAACATTGTACCAAAATGCGGACTCCCCAGTAACATCCTATCAAAAACCGATACAGAACATTTTATTACCCCTGGCTTTCTTTAAAATTGAACCATTAATTCGTCATCCATGCTGTCACTGACTTATAGCACCATTGTCTCTTATAAGGAACGATATTTCACGATACAACATAGCAAATTGCTTCATTTATAACGGAAAGGTACCAAAAAAGTGCTCACGGTACCTTTTGACGGTACATCAAGTATTTAGGTTAAAAGGTATTGTAAAATTTTATATGTGTAATGATTTTTAATGAACATTTTCAAGGTCTTCATTTTGTCAAGAAAATGCACTGTTAACATTGTGTCGACCCATCCACACATAAATGAATGTAGGTATGTCTTCCTTAATATTTTCGGATTTTGATCTTTATTAGCCACTAGAATTGTCGCACAGACAGATGTCAGGAACGCATTCTCTTGACGGCCGGAATGTACCTGTCTACTACTCGTAATATTTAAAAAAAACCTGGTTTTTTTCATTCCACCTCTGCCTAACCCTACACGGATTCGAGGCGTCATGTTATATTAATTTTGTTTTTAAAAGTGTCTGTACCTGAAATTGATATTTAATCTTTATTTCAAACTTCCTTGACAAAAAGTTCATTAGAATCTACAACCAAAACCCACCGTATAGGTACAAACAATCTGAATTACCATTCAGGGCTACGCATTTAACCCTGCAACATGCAAGCAAATATGATTTTTCCATTGATGAGAACTTTCAAAAATCTATTTCCCGTCTGGACGTAGTTCCGGTGAACACACCCTGTTATTATCCTGAAGCCATTATGTTGCTAAATGGAAGGGTCGAAAACGGAATTGTTTTTGACGAATTTTCACGTGACGAGGTTGGAAAAGGGTTGTTTTGGCATATAGTTTATTTTGTGAGTTTGCTTGCAAGAAGGAGTTATCAAAATGATTGTTAAAATGAGAAGTAAACATTTTAGAATATCATTAATAATTAAGTTGTTTTTAACATAAATTAACAGGTAGGTAAGCTGGAAGAGTTTATTTAGAAGTAAGCATCATCTTTATATGTCTTTTTATTATGTTTCATTTTTCTTGTCTGTTAATAAATAAGGTATATTTTTTTACACAGATTCAATTATCGTAATAAACGACATAATGTAAATTCGATACCAAAACAGTTAAGGCTCATTATGCGAACAAGGTATCATTAAAATACTTTAATATCCTAATAAAAGCTTAAAAAGCAACCTTATTTTAAGCCCGACACCCCGCCAGGTAACATGTACCCACAATTTCCCGACCCACATTCAAACAGACTTAATAACATCGTTAAAACAAAAAACAAACGTAAAATAATCTAACCAAAACTATCTGTACTTTTAAATATTCATTTTGATCGAGCTACAAGCAATTATAGGTTTCGAAGCGCCGCACACGCACACCCGCTAGAGTTGCCTCCTGTTGATACGACAGCTTATGTGAGAAAGACAACAAATTATACCACATTATGTCCTATGACGAACGGTTTTAACGCCCAATGTAAAACTACCTCCGTTAATTTTGTTGCTATCCAAAAATATTAAGAATAAAATCTTTTGTAAAGACCATGTTACATTGGTCAAAATGTTGGACCAAACAAATTAATACTAAACACAGTCTATAGGGGGGCTTTAATTAAATAATTTCCTTACTTTACATAAGCAATCAGGTGTTTGTTTACCATACAAATTGTTCTAACTAATGTTCATAGTGTTGAGCTATGGTGGCCCTTTTAATATGAAATCCGATACGAAATGAACGAATTATAAATATTTTGAGGTTGTAAATTGAATTTTGAATGGTATACTTAATGAAACTGTTATGTTAATTACAAGTTGGGTTTAATTTAGTCTTTTCTCGATGTTAGTTGTGTACTGATGAGCTTTAACTTTGATGCGAGATTTTTGTAATTATGATAAAATAAAGATAACAATCAATATGTCTTTCTAAAGCCGTGTCTCCTGCGCGTGTTTTTACGAAACATGTCACATCTCCTGCGTATTAAAATATTTTATTAGTGTCAACTATTCACAAGATAATATAACCTCAAAACCTGTGTCAGTTGGAATTAAGCTTTCAAAATGCTAAATGTTAGATGTGCGCGGTGCGCGTCACTCGGAAAACAAAAACATCGTGTTTTCATACACAAATGTGTATGGCCACGCGTCTTTGTTTTGACGTTTTTGTGTAATGTTTCGAAAAAACACGCGCAGAAGACACGGCTTGAAGTACACATACCTACTTTAAGTACACATACCTACTTTTTAAAAATAGCCTTATAATTATTTACTGAACTAGGTACCTATTGATATGAAGATGCATAATATATTATAATACATTACAATGATTATACATTTTTAATTGTTACACAACAAACTTTTTATATTCATTAAATAACTAACTTTACAATAAGTATTTAGGTACAGTTATTTCAGTAACTTGCAATGAATTATGAACAGTACGAATCAAATTCTACACTTATTCAGGATGTGAATCTAAATTCACTTAGCAACATTCATGACCTAACACCTTCTTATTAAATGACAAAATTGGTATTTACAAAATTATAAATTCGTCTATCTATCGGCATTTGTGAGTCACCCGATTAGTGAACCAAAACACCAAAAATGTTTGCAGAAAACCGTTAATTCCACTAAGTGACAGCAATAAATATATTCTAACAGCACTACTTACTAAACACTACCCATTCATCTTCTAATTAAAATTACAATCGCATTCCAATGGCCTTGGCAATATAAAATTACTGTTACAAAAATCTAGATCTTAGAACACAAAAATGCTGTTTGAAAACTAATTCAAACTGCATTTTATGCACAAATTCCATAGCATTTGATTTTTTTTAAAATCCCGTATGGTAACAGAGTTGCGCAAGATTTATTATTTATATATAGAAAAACAGATGTTCAGATTCAAATTTGAAAAATATTCCAAGATTTTTATCGAATTTTTATTTCCATAAAAAACTAATTCGAATAATAATAACTATTACGAACATTGTAAAACAAAAAATAATCGAGCTTCCCAATGAATAGCATTTTATTTTAATTTACATATTATATTTATTTATTTCCAAAACACCTAGCCCATTTTACAATTGTTTTTAGCCGTACAACGAAAACTTCTCATTTAACTGTATGAATTAGTCAGCGCCTGACGTAAATTGACGTATTTTTAGTAACCAATTTTTTAATCACGTCTAAACTTGTCTATGGAGTATCTTAATTTGACATTACTAAATTAATATTTATCTTCTGTCCCTTTCTTAATAAAATAGAAAGAAAAAGATGCACTGAACTTAAATTTAGTTTAGTATGATCGGCGCTATTATCTACTTATAAAATAAATGATGTTAATTTATTTAGAGATACATTAAATGGGATAAATGTTGTCTAGGTAAGTAAGGAAACGTTTTGATTTGTACTTATAACTTCTCGAAATCTTCTGGAATTTTACTAAGAAAAAGAGGTACCTACCTACTAAGTTGGGTTGTGTTGTTGTTGTTAGTTTTTAGTTAGTTAGTTGTTGTTAGTTTATATGTCGGGGGTAATCTTCGAAACTACTGATCCAAATGCAAAAAATATTTCTCTAATGGGAAGCAACAGTATTGTCGAGTGTCATAGGATATATATTTTATTTATAAAACAAGAAATTTCACGCGGACGTAGTCGTGGACAGAAGCTAGTTTCCAATAAATACCCGGCTTACACAACTAAAATTTATCCATTCTTTACACAATTCAATGAACTTTTAATCCCATATTTTGATCTTTAACCCCACGAGAAAGGCCATTATTTTCTCCGTATTCTTTTCTCGTTACAATAAAAAACAAGAAATAAGTTTCATTTCTACTGATTAAAGTAACACTCTATCATTGACATTTAATCCTATGTAAATTGGGTGTAAAGTTAAGCATAAAGTATTGTCGATGATTTAATTTATTGTTGGTCTTAGTTTTTTTTATTGTTTAAATTATGTTTCGAAAAAAGTTTTGTTGGACTCATTTATTTTGGGAGTAAGTGGTTAGAAATATCGATTTCCTTTTTTATCTCATATGGAGTTTGTAAGCTGTTAGCTAGGAATCTATAATTTACATCGGCAATTAACATGCTTAGGAGAAAATGCTTATTCTAATTCTTTGTGTCGCCGGCACGACTGTATATTAAACGCTGTTTTCCTGAAACTTTGCCACTTCCACATCGTTGTCGGTGGCAGCGCAGAGGTCACTTTGACTGCCTGTTTTGGGACACAGAGGGCAGGATAGGAGGTGGAGCATGGTTTGTGACATAGCTCCACAATCACACCCTACTTCCGTTCCGTCAAGGTAGCCCCACTTTACCTTTACTTTAAATGCTTAATAATAATAATGGACTACGACTAACCGGCGTGATATTAGCGTAACACACTTACGACTTTGTATGGCAATGCCTGTCATTTTGACAGTTCAACGACATTCATTACGTTGTTTACGTTGCAGAGCAGACGAATTTGTTAAGAGCATATTACGCATTGGATTAGCAATTTCCTTCAAAATTCGGATTGTGAATGAAAGTATGTTAAGCAATTGGTTTGTGGTAAGTACGGCTTGTCTCTGTGGTGTGATCATACTGCAAGATCTGCAAGACTTTTGAAATTTGAACTACGGTGTTTTATTTACTGTTAATTTTACTTAGCCTAACAGTTATACTAAGTAAAATAGCTTATTAGCTTAAAGCTTAATTAGCTTATAGCTTGAGTAAACTGCTATTGAGTAACAGGAAGAAATTCTATTTTACTGCGTGTACTAAGAATCAGTTTGTCCTAGGTAAACATACTCGTCCACGACTTCGAATGTAGTGTCTCTGATCTTCATGACAGTGGGTGTTACATGGGCACTTGACATGACCTTCGTTTTGACCATGTTCATTTTACCACTCACACTCCCACTCCCACTCTTTCGGAAGCTCTACTGAGGTCATCGAGCATTGTACTAAGGTCCTCCATAGTCTCAGCCATGACTACAATCGTCGGCAAACTGAAGGTGACTTATGTACTCGCCATTGATGTTAACGCCAGCCCCTTTCCAATCCAGAACCTTGAAAAGATCTTCCAATGCAGCGCTGAACAGTTTCTGAGAGATAACGTCTCCCTGTCTCACACCTCGTTGCAGAAGGATAGGTTTCGAGGTCTGATCCTGGAGTCGAACTTACATTACCTACTGACAGTTGGAAGGCCTCCCATAAGTTGGACCGACGACCTTGTGAAGTCCGCAGGAACCCGTTGGATGCGAGAAGCACAGAACTGATCGAAGTTGCATGCTTGGGGGAGGCCTATGTCCAGCAGTGGAGATCATCTTCATTTCAGTCTTTCGGTCATTTGAAATGATGATGGTGAAGATGACTGAGAATCATTATCAATCTTCTAACATACATACTTATTCCAAAGAACACGTGATGGAATATAAACATAAATTAAAAAATAACACGCGAAAGACACTTATTAAAAATATAATTATTATACCATAAAAAAATAAAATTACAACATTACCCAGATACATAGCAACAAGCGTCGCTCCTAACACTGTTGTAAATTAACCACCAGTTTATCAAGCGGTTAAAATTAACCTCTACACCGTATAGAACCATACTTTCTTTAATATAACCATAATTAATTTAAATTAATTTATTAATATCATAAACGCATGAAATAATTAGATGCTTATAATTTTCCCATAAAATTATGAGTGGCCACTAAAACGTCAGTAGGAGAGTGGCTGGTGGCTAATATATTGCTAAATGATGGCCATATTAAAGTCTGTGGTGATGCTGTGAGACTCCCACTGTTTTATGACGACAAACGGCACTCTGAACGTCTTCTGGAATATGCTAGGGTCATTAATAGGTAGTTTTTTAATGCTATAGTTTATTGCTTGCTAATAAACTACCCCTTTCATGCTCATTTCATGAGTCTATTTGGGGGTAGTAAGACCTACCACGGACTTAACATCATCTCTAGCGGGCTCAACAACATTCATTGCGTTATTTACGTTGTTGAGCAGACAAATTTTTGATAAGCAATATCCTTCAAAATGATTCAGATAGTGATTGATAGTGTGTTGACTTGGCCATGTTCTGTTCAGCCGTTCCATCTACAAAGAAATCCTTCACAGGGGCATAATTGTATCCACCTTTCATCAATAATCTTAGTTTCCATCTTGTGTTTCTCTTGCATATCATTTATGTCTGGTGTTAAGTCTGCGAGACTGACGTAGGAGTGAGTGGGTCACACCTATACAGATGGGCGAAAGTCATCACACAGTGGGTGCCTGAAGACGGACGTTGTCACCGAGGCAGGCCTAAGGAACTATTTGGACTTGTTCCTGACTGATTGGACGGAGAAGGCCCAGCACAAATAAAAGTGGAAAAATATGGGGGAGGCCTTTGTCCGGCTGTGAAACAATACAGGTTAACTTAAATAAAATTAAATAATCAAACTCAACCTCAAACTCACAACTAAATCTAGTGATGACTAACACCTTTCTCACCACCAAAAATAGTGCAACAAAAAAAAAACAAAAGAACAAAAGCCATGAACTAAAAACCATCAACAACACAATCTTTTTAAATATATGACAAATTAATACTTATCTCTACCGAAACGGCCCAAAATCAATTTCTCATGGGTCACTGTCCATGCTATCGGAGGTCACATGAGCTATGCATAAATACATTTTAAAGTAGCAAACATTCGAAAAGTTTCCTCGGCCCAAACAACTTTAACTTTACATTCTTTTAAGACCTTATTTTAATGAACTTAGGGGTTATTTTCCAGTGTGTTCTGGTGATGATAGTGTGGTGGTAACACGGTTATACTAGGTAGACAGACGGGCGGGGAATGAGTTTGTGAATATTTCAAATGCAATCTTATGTCGTTGCCTACTATAGGTCCTATTGTTCTCGCAGGTGGTTATGTACGAAAGTTGCTCTACTTTGAGTGACAGAATTACTAGATCTTTTTTATGGCTACAACATTAGTCAAAAACACTGATATTGGTGAAGGAAAAACATCGAGAGGAAATTAACCTGGACTTTACAGTTAATAAGTCTGAAATCCCGTTTAGAGCAAGCGTGGTGATCAATGCTCGTCCTCCCAGTCTGAGAAGAGCCCTTTGCCCTACAGTGGGACAATAATATGCTGGTATTCTTATCATTGGTCTGATAGATGTTATATAAATTGCCAAACTGGAGGTATATACAGGGTTATTGGAAAAACACCAACAACCTCTTAAGAGGTCATTGTACTCGTCATTAGGAATAAATTTTACTATGGGACCAAAACTGAAATCGTGAAAAAAAAATCAGTTGATACCAACATTTTGACGAGTTAACCGAACATAAATGTAGGGAACAGCTGATTTTTTTTCCAAAAAAAAAAAAAAATCAGCTGTTCGCTACAGTTTGACAAAAGTTAACCGAACATAAATGTAGGGAACAGCTGATTATTTTTCCACGATTTCAGGTTTGGTCCCATAGTAAAAGTTGTTCATAATGACAAGTACAATGACCTATCAAGAGGTTGTTGGTGTTTTTCCAATAACCCTGTATATACAATAGCTTTGTACTACATTTGGAAGGCCTAAAAATATTACACGTATCATGAATAATTTTTGCTTTCTAAATCCTAGGCACGTGCTTGGCCCGTGACAAAGCAAATGCTTGTAAATGTTTACTTATTAAAATATTATCTCTACGATTTATTACTGGATTACGTTTCTGTATTAAACTATTTTATTCTTCTTTTGTAGAGTTTTTATTGTTTTATAGCAATACTCATCTCTTCTACCAACCTCTACCAACTCGCTGGGCCCGCGTGGTAGCTTACAGCCCACTTTCTCTCAAAGACAGCAGTCTGTGTCCCAGCAGTGGGAACACCATAGGCTGATTTTGCATTAGTTAGTTCTAAGACGATTATGAAATATTATTACGAACATGCAAAAAACTTCGTGAAAATTATATAACGTGTTAGGTAATAAATAATTAATTTCTAGCAGTTAATTTTTTAATGCAAACAAAAAGTTACTCTAACTACTTTCATTAATCATAGATCATAAGATCATGACAATCCAAATTTGCTTAAAGTAATTAAAGAAAACCTTGAAATTATCTTTAGCAATCATAATTTATGAAATTGATTGAACTATAATCTTTCTCTTTTTTATTGTTATCCTTTTTACACCTGAAGGCCAATTCCCGTAATTAAAAACGTTCAAAATCTAGTCGCAATATCATCTCAGCGACAGTCAATGTCAAAAACATGTCAAAAATGTAGGGAAATTAAAGGTATTTTTGACAGATTGAGACTGAGATCAGACTGTGAACGTTCTTAAAATTACGAGAATTGCCCCTCTGGTTATATGAAGGAGCACATGTGAAATAACATTTTTGTACTATTGTGATTTCTATTGTATCTGACACAGATACAAATCCTTTCTTGGAGATTCCAAATCAGTAAATAATGAATAATTTTTGATGCGCAATGAGTTCTCTTTTTTTCTCTCTATATAATTTACATAATGTACAATAAATAAGGGTTAGATTGTATATTGTATTTAAGATTTATTAATAAGCATGTAAATAATATAACCCTTATTGTAGCTACAATAAACTAAACGATTAAAAAACAAACACATCTCGAAATAAATAATCCAAAAAAACGTCAGTTTAAATAGACGAAGCTAATTTTATCTACCTACTTTAATATGTGTTCGTGAAGACTGGTGACAATAACAAGTTCAAACGTCAAAATTAATGTCTCGCCATAGTGCGAACATCGATAAACATTTAAATATTTAAAACGATGTAATCAGTCAAGTCGATAAGCTTTCTACTAGAACAATCCATTTAGCAGCAGGCCTGACAGCCTGAGGTGTGCCGATCCTATTACCCATTGTCATTTAAAATAGCTGATTGATTGAAATTTAGAAGAACCATAAATAATGGTTCTTCTAAATATTTGATATTTTCTAGTATCGTGTTACCCATTAACTGGGTTGTGGAGGTCAGGGGCCTACTCTCTCATACCGTCCGAAGGTAGTTCGATACATCGGAATGAACCTTGCTCCCGATTAATTAGCTTTGTCGGACGGGCAAAAACACATCGGGAGGAAGGACAACTGTCAAATCGTGTTGTCATTCATTCTTAGTTCGAGCCCCGAAGTAATCTTATGCCCGTAGGTAATACGGAGAAGGATACGCCCGAAAGTTTGGCCGGAACTACGGACTTCGTACTTAGAGTGTAGACCCCCAAATAGACATTCGCTACATGTAAAATGCTGGTATTCAGCTGCATCTGGTAAGACTGGAAGCCGACCCCAACATAGTTGGGAAAAGGTTATTAAAAGATTTTATATTATGCCTGCTTCCAAACTTGCTTAACTTTAGAAATAATTGAAATATATTATAGTGTTTCAAAGTAGACATAATATGGCTGCTTTCACCAATGAAACTGAACGCGATCAGCACATCTAAACCGCGTTCAAGAGTGGTCAGTGTTATAATTATTGTGGAATATTGACGCTAACAGCTCTTGAACGCAGTTTTGATGTGCTGATCACGTTCGGTTATATTGGTAAAATTGGCACTAAAACGCATTCAATCAAATAACTAAAAGGGGCACATAACTTCAAACATCTAGTCTTCATAAATGTGAGTGTAATATTAATGTATTATGCACATACACCTTCCGAAATAAATTCTTTAGGTGATGGTGAAACCCGCATCAAGATCCATGTATCAAAATCATCAAGGCATCAAAATTCGTTGCGTAGTTCAGAGTACAACACGGTCACACAGACAGACACGAAAAACGACTTCAATTTATAATATCCATATATGAATTTAGATGATTGATAAAGTGTATTTGATCAAATATCTAACTAAAACGGGCATTACTCCAACTACGAAACTTCCCATTTCAACAGACTGCAGACACTGAACTAGCCCAAGACTTCCTACGATCACAGATAAATCTCCCACTACAATACCAACGGAAATAAAACACATCAACAGTACAAAGCAGCGATTTATAAGTCAATGTGGACTGCAACGCAATCAACAACCAGTTGCTGGCACAATGCTGCGCCGAAGGGCCGTACATAAGCCTGTCGAACCCTATCCATGTTTATTCTAACATGATTTGCTTGATCTGGAAGTCGATCTGCATCTAATCAGCCGTTTAACTTGCATTTAATTCAGTTTACACTTTAACCATTGGTTAAATTATCGACCGTTCTTATTTCTTCGAAAATAAAGTTGAAAATCGTGTGGCAATATCCAGGTTGAGCGTTAAATTAGCAGCAGTGATGGCGTTAATTTTGTATTGATAAAACCTACAGATGTAAGTTATGAAGTCGGTTTAGTAATTCTGTTTATTTTGAGACGAATCGTTCGGTTACAGGTACAGTTAAGATTATGAAATTTTAAATTATTGTTAGGTTTGTGTATTTAAATGAGCTCGTTAATGTTTAGAGGCTCATAAGGTATTGTATATATAATTATATGTCCCTCTTTAATTATTGTGCTTATATACAATGTTACTACGCACAAGTATTTACACTAGGTACTAAATTAAATGACTACTATACAAAGAAATACAGAAACAGAAGAACGCTTTGGCGTCAAAGTAAGTAAGGTAGTGTATCAAAGGTTAATAGTTCAATTATTCAAAACTTTTTATAGCATCATTTTGTGTGATTTTTTTGTAGTGCTGTAGAAAGTAACAAAATCAAATGACCATTTTTTCCTAATAAAATAATAAAGTAGAGCACCTTTCATACCGTCACAGCCTCCCAAGTCAACAACTTGTCACCGCATTGCGTTGTGGTTTGCTAAAAACAAACAACAATAGAGAGGCTCTCTCCATACAATATCCTTTGTCAACCTTTTTATCAGGCCGACGGAAGAGGGACAGCCGTGGAGACGTTATTAATAATTATGATATAATTTTTAATCATGACAACTTATCTTTTTTGTTTTTACGATAGAAGACCAACCAAAACAAAAAATCAACCAATCCAATCAATACCAAACCATAATAAATTAAAAAAATAAATGAGTTGCGCATGCGCATCTTCAGGTCAAAATGGGAACAAAATTAATAATAATAATAATAATATCCCTGGACATTTCACACAGCACCATTTGTCCCAAGCTAAGCAACCTAATGCTTGTGTTATGGTAACAAGATGGCTGATAAACTACTTATATACATTTTTTTTTTTGTAAATACATACATATTATAGATAGAAAAACAATTGATTTAATTTTGAATCGAAATAACCTACCGTATAAACTATCCAGTAAACTGTCCTTACCTTATAGGCATACCATGTTATTCTGTAACAATGTCTAAATAAAGTGTTAAAATAACAGAATTCATCAAAATGATTATCACATTTTGCATACAAAGACATTAGCTGATACATATCTGCTTTGTGTGCCCGTCGCTTCGAATCAGTGCAAAAATAAATACCCCTTCATACATACAAAAGACTTCTAAAAGCAGACTTGGATCGATCCATCAATCAAATAAACAAATGAACGCTACATTAACTTATTTTCCTTGTTGAAACAAAGGCAAGTGAAGGCACGATGCGTACATTTATACTATATGTATACATATAAAACAGTTTTATGTCTGACAGACAGACAACACAACCTAAAGCACTGAAAGAAAATTGGAAATAATGCTCTATACCTAGAGAGTAAATACGGAGTTATAAGAAAGGAATTTCAGAATAACACCCTTGTTTTGCGTGTGGCAATCATCATGAATATCCTCCGCCTTGGGGTCTGTCGGACTCTTAGTTACTAGCTTGTAGCAGTACTTTAAGACGGCTGTGACACAGGTCTCCTCTCTGTGAGAGAGAGTGGGCCGTAATCCACCACGTGGGCCCAGTGCAGGTTGGTAGATGCCACATGTTTTCGAATTTTTAGCTCTAGGACATGACGGGTTTCTCACGATATTTTCCTTCACTGTTTTGAGTGGTGATGAAATAATTTACATAAAGTAAAGCGCCTGTCGTCGCGGCCGTTACCAGCCAGCCTCGGTGCAGGCACCGTCCATCCTCAGGCACCCACCGTATGGAGACAGTTGCCCAGCGGTCACTGAGTCATCTTTTTAGACGACTCAGTGACCGATGGGCAACTGTTTACATAAGGCATTTTTGCCTCATGTACACAACATGTTGAGCCAAGTCGCGGGCAGTAACTAAGTCATATACGAGTAGGTACAAAACAAATTACATAATATATTTAATTTCATGTCAAGGTTTCATAGGCATTAAAACTATAAGTATACTGTTTGCGATGATTTGCATAATCTTTATTTAATTGTTTTATTCTGTACGTATATGTGTATGGTATCAATTGAGGTTGATTTCTTAAGTGATAAGCTATGTATTTATGTTCGTAATGTGTGAATTAACTAGTTTATTTGTTATCTGATCTGTGTTTAAGTATTGATTCGTGTATTAAGTAGTGTTGTGTTTATACTTTATCTAAACTTATATTTATAAAGAGAAAGGATTCGAGTTTTTGTATGTTTTTTACGCTTTTACGCAAAAACGGCTGGACGGGTTAAGATGAAATTTGGCACATGAGTAGACCATGACCTGGATTATTACATAGAATATTTTTCATCCCGATATTTCTACGGGATCGAGTCTTATGCGGGTCAAACTGCGGCGAAGCTTGTAATATAATAGAGCTGAAGTTGTTTGTTTATTTTTTTTGTTTGAACGTGTTCATCTCTGGAACTACCAGTCGGATTTGAAAAAATCTTTTTCTATTTGATAGCCCAATTCTTAAGGAAGGTTAGAAGGTCTTTAACTTCGCGTTAGGACCTTTAGGAGCCGAGCAAAACGAAAGTAAGTCAGACACAACGCTACGCAAAAATGAAGCAATAGCACGGGCGGAAAATATGGCTGTCATTTTAGTTTATTGTAATGTCTTACGAGTTCTACGCGAACGAAGTCGCGAGCAGAAGCTAGTTGTATATGTGTGAATTAACTGGTCTATTTGTTATCAGATCCATGCTTAAGTACTTAATGGTTTGTGATTTAAATACTGTTATGTGTTGTATTAAGTAATGAATGGTATTGGTATAGCCTTGTTGATCTTGTAATTGTTTTAACGTTTGTATATTCAGTGTCATTAACAAAATTGTGTTTTCTTGATTTGGTTTTTCAAATGATATTTTTTTTTCTGTGTGTATTTTTTTCATTTATTTTGTTATTTATGTACACACAGTAAAATTTATACAGATACGACATATTAGTTAGTATTGAGTACTGCCGGTCGATTCTATGAAAATGTCACCGTGAAAACTCAAGTGAAGTGAGCTTGATGTGAGTTGTCAGTAGTGTCAATCCCTAGCATTATTTGGAATGACAGCTCACTCCACGCTCACTTCACCTAAGTTTTCACGGTGGTTACAGAATCGCACTTCAGGTACTGCTTATTTCTTAACAAATTTCTTACAGTAGACCTGCGAAAGGAGACATGGAAAAGAATATGTAGATGTTTACATTACGACATTTTTTATGATATAATGTGCTTTTAAATGTGGAGCGCTAAATCAATGAGTATTGTAATGTTACGAGATGCTCAGCTAGAAAAGTAGATTCAGCAAGCAAAAAAGATGTGGCTGCACTACATAACAAAGGTACTTAGAAATAGTTTTATTTTAAAGTATTGCGATCGTAACAGTTCTAACAACATAAATAAACCACTCTAATTCTATATTTCTGAAATAAATTGAAAATATAAAATAAATCACCAAACAATAGCATGTCATTGGTTTTAGTCCAGCACTTCGCTTCAAATCTGGCGCAAGCATTCAAGCTTCGCGAGTGGACGCAAGTGCACATTGTTACCTTCCACCCCAAGAATAACGCTGTATCTACAATCTGTCGAACATTGCAGTTGAAACTCTGTGAGGTTAGGAATAGGGTTGAGTTTTAAATGGTGGCTGGCTGGTAGTTACGATACATTGTATCAATCAATAAAATTCTATCTGCTAATCTTACAGCAATCGATTTGATGTCTTATGTTGCAACTTTAAAGATCACTATTCCGTTGTTTTCTGGTATGCAGTTAAGGCTTTTCGTAGAAAATCGTAGGCTATTGTTGCGAAAAATTGATTTACGTACAACATCTGTTAAAAGCGTAGCTGTAACGTTATTTTATATTGTTGTTTAACTTATGTTAGTGTGTAGTTATGTAGGCCGTGTGCAGGTGCTCAGCCAAAAGTTTTGTAAGTGCGGTAATGTTTACCGTTGTTTATTACTTAGATAATTCACTGGGAAACACTGCGAATGAACAGTGTTGTTTTGAAACTAGATTAAAATCTTTAGGCTCATTTAGTGGGAACTTAATTTTAAGTACCTGATAAATTTGACATGGCGACAATAATAGAAATGAGCTGTTTAAATAATGATGTTGTAATCATTACCTTTGGCGATTATTATGTTAATTTCTTGATAAAATATTTTAACTGGGTAAAGGATTGAGAGGAACTAGTATCTATACTACTGCGTTTTCATAATTTGAAGTAAAGATGGCCTATACGAGTACATAGACGTGAACTTTTATAAGTTGGGATGTCTAATTGGACCCCTCATTGATATCTAAAGCCTTGACTTAACTTGAGGAACTTAGGGGATATAGGCCAGTCGGGGGACGGCAAACGTACGTACAACTATCTCCCGGTCCCCCAGACTTTTTGGTAGTAGAAGGAAAAGTGGGGGTTTTAGTCGGTAGGGATCCAACATAACCCTCCGTTCTTCTCCACACAGGCTTCCTCTCTTCAAGAAGGAATGGGCTATAATCTACCACGCGGGCCCAGTGCGGGTTGGTAGATGTGTCACATGTCTTCGATTTTTTTTTTTTGTTCTAGGACATGCCGGTTTCCTCACGATGTTTTCCTTCGCCGTTTTGAGAGTAGTGGTGATGAAATTATTTACACTAAGTAAAGCGCCTGGGTTCGAACCCGCGACACTCGACGACTCGTAAGTCGGGGCGGTTACCACTGAGCCACCAGTGCTCTCCGTTCTTCTCAGACGGAGGGTATTCATAAGGCATTCCCATAGTAAAAAAATACCACCAAGTAAGTACCTACAGAAGCATAATCGCATACCTTTAAAACAGGGAGACAGGCTAAATCACTGACGATGAAAGCTTGCAATTTTCCAGTTTGTTACGTATTTTTTTTCCGCGACGATCAAGAATAACCTATGCAAAACAATGTTAACCAAATGCCTATTACAAAAGCAGCCACAAACCAGTCTCAAAGAAATCCACGTCCGTTTCACAAACGTAACACAACCAGCCTCCTTTGCATAATTACATTTTCTTAAGCTCTCAGATATGTCACGCTTATAATCGTTCCAGATACGGAAAATAACATGAGATTACTTGGATTAAGTCTAGTTTGTTATCGAGTTTTACTTCAGCGGGGTGGCAATGGCTTTAATTTTGACAGTTCAACTACATTCATTGCGTTATTCACGTTGTTGAGCAGACACATTTTTCGAACATATGAAGCAATGGATTAGCAATATTCTTGAAAGTGATTCAGATTGAGATTGATAGTGTGTTACGCAATAAGTGTGCTGGTTAAGTTATGCAATTTGAAACTCTAAATTGTTTTTAACAAGCAAAATAGAAGAAATTTGCAGGAGTTGATTCGGAGCTTTAAATTTTGTTTCGTTTAGATATTTTTGCTTAACAAGATATCCTATCAGCCATCTAAGATAAGATAAGATTAAACAAGAAAAGATAATTTATTTGACCAAAATACGAGTATACGTACACACGGAATGCAAGATGTTACATTAAATTATACCACAGCCAGGTTTTGCCTTTACTGCGTACAGACTCAAACTCAAAGCATTTATTTCAAACAAACCTTTTGAATTGTTAAGGGGTCGGTCAGAAAGATGAAGCTAGTTGCCTATTCCAAAGCGTAGTAGATACTTAAGGAGTAGAACGGGCAAGAAATTTCACAGACACTCTTTTATATCATATTTTTTTTTTTACAAAATATTGGTTACATCATTCATGTGAGAACGATGTAGATAAACGTGCACGTTAAAAATGACATGAATAGGTTATTTCTTTTTGTGATTGACTTACTGAATGAGATAACTCTTTGTAGGAATATACTATATAATAACCTGAACTATGTCAGCACATCAATGATAGTTTATGGAGAGCTTTTTTTGGTTTTGAACTGCTTGCAAACTTATCTATACTTTATGGTTATTCAACAAGACAATCGTAAACAAATTAAAGCCAATTTCCTCACCGGAGAAACACAAAGATGAAGAAAAGATATTAACTGTACAAAACATTAACTTCATCATTTATCATACAACACTCACTTTTACCATCATTCCTAACATTATGTCATATAACAATACAGCCACGTTACCCTCTCAAATGTCAAAGCGATTGACTAACATGATGAATTCATCGAAAAATCGTCGGGACAAATGAACAAACAACAATTACATCACAACGAGCAATTGTACTCGGCTCGTACCGAATACCGATTAATTTATCGATTCCCCGCCGTATCGGAGAGGCGACAAGTAATCGATCATGATCGAGAGAGGCGGCGAACTGATCGATTGTTTTATAAGCTGTGAATAAATTAAAAATCGGATTGTTATCGTGGATAATGATGTATAAGCCTGTTTGATGGGAATTCTTGAACAAAAGGAGTTCATGGGATGGTGGCGCCATCGCTGTTATCATTTGTTTGTTACATTTTCGTTTTGTTTAAAGCCCTTTCAAATCATTGATTGGACAGGTTAGTGTGGATTCACACGATGGACACCCGTTGACAACAGACGCAACTGCAGCCGTCGACGTCGCGTGTCGCTCGTGTGTATGAACACTATATTTTCAAGTTCTAACATAACACACAGATGTGTTGCTGGGGAGTTTGTTGCGCCACTTCTTCCCAGCAAAAGCACTAGGAAGTGGTAAAGGGCGGGCCTTTTAGGTGACTGCCTCATGCAATTTTGACGTTCAAAAACTGCTGATTCTCAACCTAGTTTGTATAAATGACTTTTGTTTTTTTTCTTTGATTTTCCGAACTTGACGCTTATAGTATGTAAGGTCCCTATTGGCTCAGGATCAAGTTGAGTGGAAAAAGGAAAGGGAGACCTGCCCCGCAACAGGACAATACAAGCTAATCCTAACTATAATATTATACATAAATGCGACAGTAAGTATGTTAGTTTATTACGCTTTCACGCTAAAACGGCTTAACGAATTTGGATGAAACATGGCACACAGATAGACCATGACATGGGTAAGGACATAGGCTACTTTTCATCTTGGATCGCAGATGAAGTCGGACAGCTAGTTATTATATATTTACCAGATTTGTAGCTCACTCATCGCTATTGGTTTCTCCAGGTATACTTGCTTATGTTTGTGTTAAGAGTGGGTCGAAAGTAAGTGTAGTGTAACAGGTGGAGTCTCAAGTTCTCTCACTTGCAAGTTCACACTTCAACCGGACTATTGCAGCTTCTGTGCGTATTGTTTAGACATGGATTTAGAAACAGGTTTCCATTACTTACGAACTAAGCCAAGTTCGACCTTCGATTTTTTAACGCGCCAGTTTTTATGGCGCACTGGATTTTCTACTTTCGGTGGTCAACCGAGCATTGAGAATCCATTACTACATCTCAGTGCGTCAAAAATAAAACATAATGTTGGACTTTCAACTCTCGTCGCAGCAGCAGAGCGTTGAAAATTAAGTAAGCCAAAAAAAATCGCCCGCGGGTCAGAGGGCTTATCTTTAGCGATAAAACTTCTTAGCTTCTATTGGAAAGTTAATAATATACTTATTAGTCACACACTGTGTAATCAAACACACGTGATTACATCATCCCTCATTTTTTTACAACAAAATCTAATACTATATTTATTTCGAAACGAAACACTAAATGCGTTCCCACAAAGTTACATAAGATTTTAATATTAACTTTTAATTAGACAACTACCGTGCTCAGTAAATCAAATGTATGGATCATAAAATATGAAGTATATTATAAAACTATATTACAGCCTGTCTGAATGTTATATTACTTATGTATTAACTAATTATTGCGCAAAGTAAATAAAGTTTAGGAGATTTAAAGTGCTCGTCATTTTGTTGAACGGTTAATTAGTAATATTTTCAAGAACAATTTAGACTTTTAACACTTAAGGATTTTCACACTTAGCCCTTGTCCCCATGAGCGATTTTTTCACACAAATCTAAGCCCAGCTACGCATGGGCGTTTGTAGTAGCTGGATGTGCTATCGTAACAAAAAACGACTCTACTGCGGCGGTTTTGAGGCTGAGACAATCTTCATGGGACTTCGCCTCGATTGTGCCGTAGGATGGGACGAGTTCGTCCAACCAAGGCCGTTACCTCCATAGGTTCCGTTACATTTACGTTAAGGTTACCTACACAAAATCAATATTTATTTACATAATTAATAACCAGATTGTAAACGAAATAATCGTGGGAAAGTCCAAAGATAAAAAAATTTGTAAAGCATTTGTAATAGTGTGATAGGTTACGCCACCTGTCGCAGATACGAGAACTACCGTATTGAGGTTAATAGACTTAAAACCTTATGATAATGATGAATGGGTCTTAATTGGCGTGTGATCATCGTTTAGAATTGAGCTTTGGCTTTTCCTGTTATTCAGTGAAGATATCTAACTCAATCTGCCGAGCCTTCTCCCAACTATAGGTAATGGGGTCGGCTTCCAGTCTGACCGGATGCAGCAGAATTCCAGTATTTTACATGGAGCGACAGCCTATCGGACCTCCACAACCCAGTTACTGGGTAGCACGATACCCCTTGGTAAGACTGGTTGTCAGACGTTCGGGCTTCTGACGGCCCGTAACGACTGTCTAAGATCCAAGAATGACCGCTGGTAGCAACGGCTTAACGTGCTTTCCGAGACACGGAGGGGTTTCTTTCGGTATTTGTGACATTTACGTGCAAAGTTTGATCCTCGACAACACTAAGGAAATCAGTAGATTATTTTTATTATAAATATGAAAAATTCTTGAATTGTTCAAATTGGGGTAGATTATGGTCCAAAGGTTGTCTTTAAATGATCGCCTTTAGCGATAAGACCGCCCATATCGCCCGCCAAATTTCTTAATGTTTTAATTTTGACATTGCAGACCCATCACAAGAACACAACCTGTATATAAAAGTTGGACTACTAAGGTGACAATACTATTGCACACTCCGACACCCTTTCGAGGATTAATGTCACAACCGTTATCCGATGGTATGTTATTAAAATAACAAGTCATACTACGAACAGTAAAAAAACTAGTTTCATACTATTGACTAATTTATTACCTAACCACGCAAGGTTTATTTTTTATTAGAATAGCTTTGATTTAGTAAGTACCTGTTAAGTGAAGTTATAGCGATGAAATCCGGCCAAAGCCTGGGGGCACGGCTAATATTTATATTATAATTGTGTTACCCAATGATCGGTTTTACGGTTCCACGGGCTACTACTATTGATTTCTCACAATAAATTATATTGAGCGCAAAGTAGAGCAGCTTGTCTTGCGTACTAACACTAGGTCTCGTGTCTACAGTGTGTTTCAATTATAACCGGGAGACAATATAATTATCTTGTTCTAAAAATTAATTGGTGAGATAAAGATCGGTTAGGTTCGGATTCGGTCGGGTCGGTAGATTGTTAGTTAGGAAATTAGTTGTCATATAGGTGACAAAACAATTGCGAAATTGGTAATTGCCAATCATTGGCCTGATTTTTAGTTTACGCTTGAATCGATTAGCAGTAAATGTTGTTGTTGGTATTTGATTTATTTTATCAGGTGTAAGACAAGTCAAATCTAACTTCAACATAAATGAATAAATTGTACATCTAACTTTGTTATTTAATTAAATAGTAACAGTTTTAATAAATAATATCGGTAGGTATTCGTAACTAAATAGGCGTTTAGTTTAGATTTCACCGTGGGCTTGTCACTTAACCAATTCACTTTCTATTTTAATTTATAGTTTTGTTTTTGTCACATCATGTAGTAACTAATAGGCCAATACGCAGTTAAATTAACTAAAACTCGACCTTTTTTATCTAAGTAATATAATATTCAAAAAAACCAGAACGTAGTCAAAACCGGCTAGCGTAATCCAAAACAAAAAACAAGAATCTCAGGTCAAAATTATACCACCCAGTTATCATCATTCAGAACCCAACTGACTTCCGATTTTAATCCTCAGTTTTTCCAAAGTGATGTCTTCTTGAAATCAAACCGTATGGACATCATGGCCCACGAAAAATATTAAAAAAAAACTCCCAAATACTCATAAGTAAAATAAAAACCGGCCAAGTGCCTGTCGACACTTCATTTTTTTTTCTAAACACGTTCCTTGTTTGGGGACTCCCGCTAATTTTTAACTTTATATTATTTTTATAATTTGTTGACATAGCGTCAATAGAAACACACATTTTGTGAAAATTTCATTTGTTTATCTATTACGGTTCACGAAATACAGTCGGCTGACAAACAGACGGATGAATAGCGGAGGGTTTGTACCGTTGGCACCCTTTGAGTACGAAACCCTAAAAATATGTCATCATGCCACATTGTATTCCCTAAAAAGGCTTTACAGTAATGTTTAAAAGTCTCCCAACATACCGACCGTACATTTTCACACACGCTATACATACACACATGCGCGCCCACATCCCGCGTCAGAAAGTGGACGCTCCTCGTTGCGCAAACGCAAAACAATCGAGAGTTGCGAACATATTAGATAACTGGTTTTTTGTTTGAAGCATAGAGCTAGTAATGTTTAAAGGAGGTTGAAATTGAAACACATACTTTGTAAGATTCTTCTTCTCTTGTCAGGAATGTGGTAAGCATTCAGCAAGGACGTAGTGGAGCTGATTACTCGTAGTCCAGTGATAAAGACAATGATAGGTAATTGTATAAGCCAACAAATCTATTGCTTTATATGTTGGCGTGTGTAAGTACAATGTGTGCAGAAGATCATTATTAACATTACATGCATGGTTAGTTCAAATAACGATACGTATTTAAGTTATGTTTCATATTCATATTCGGTTTGAGAGTAAAACTTAAATATTATTTGCAATCTGCTTATTTACCGCAACAGTTTTTACTCTCAAAGCTAAATTAGTTTTCATATTCCAGTAAAAGCATAAGTTTGCTTGGCTTCAGATATTTTGAGTTACATTTTAAACTCCTTGTAAACGATAACAAGGAGCTGTACTACTGTGATACATCTCAAGCACAATAAGTTTATGATTTCGCCATTGCTGGGACTCAGGCCTTCCTGTGGTGTGGAGTGGGCAATAATCCACGACGC
The DNA here is from genome assembly GCA_949629185.1 of Apamea crenata. NCBI lineage: Eukaryota > Metazoa > Arthropoda > Insecta > Lepidoptera > Noctuidae > Apamea > Apamea crenata. The sequence continues at coordinate 9,647,287 of OX451362.1, read as the reverse complement.
GGGCCCAGTGTGGGCTGGTAGATGTCACATGTCTTCGAATTTTTGGTTCTAAGACATGCCTTCACCGTTTTGACAGTGGTGATGAAATAATTCATACAAAGTAAAGTGCCTGTCTTTCTGTGTCTTATATATCTCCAGAGACTGATATTTCTACAATAAAGTCATTTAAGCGATGCATACTAAGTGCGATCATATTTTTTTAATGCCTCATCTAGCTATTCCTAGCTCTACATTCCCAAACAGAAAGTGTACCACTCCAATCTATCGCAATCTGCTTAATTGATTGTTATGATTAGATATATTTATTGGTCTAACATTATATGAAGTTATACTATACGTGTTGATGGTTATAGCAACATTACTAACACCACTTTGTATGTACCCATACATTATAGCCTGAACTTAATACGATTGATATTTAAAAGTCACTTGATATCGTAATGTTGAAGAATCAATCTGCTGATATTTATGACTTCATTTAAAGTGAAATTGGTTTTCGAAATCTTCAAATTAATCGGTTACTGGTTTGTTAATATTAATGTCCTAAAACAAATGAAGGTTTTTATTTATTTTCACACAGAAGGAAAAAAAATGCTTGTGGCTTTCAAAAATGGGTGGGGATCGAATTCAAAACCTTTAATGCCCGTTTTCACCAACACTAGATGAAGCTTTGTTGGATTTTCAACTTTCGGCGCTGAGTCGAGCGTTGAAAATCCAACATCGCACTTTTAATTTGGGCATTAATTTTGATGTGTCACCTGAAAACGGGCATTAGTTCTTTCTTTCTATATAGCCGGTGCTTGAACAATGGCCTATAGCCGCTTAAATTATGCATCTTTAACACCACAAAGTTGTGATTCCAGCATCGTTAGCTGTCTAGAATCTTTTAGTACGTGCAAACTATCAATATGATTAGTCATAAAAGATAAGTGCCAGCAATCCTAATTAAACCCCAGCACACAATGCATGCAGTAACACTTCATTACCATTATTGGTATTATTATCCACTCGTGACCACTCGTCATGACTATTAAAAATCATCAACAATAATGGCCACCTAATATTTACCTGTTTACAGTACTTATAACTAGCTTCCGCCCGCGACTTCCTCCGCGTGAAATATCTTCTTCCCCATCCCATCCCATCGCATCGCATCGCTTGCCCGCGCGATTACATACTTTTCGCTCAGCGTTCTTTCTTTTTTTTTCTCTTTACTCCGCTCCTAAGGACCGAAGCGTCATGTTAAATAGCCTACAGCTTCCTCAAGAATAGGCTATCAAATGCAAAAATTAGTTTTCAAATCCGACTGGCAGTTCCAGAGATTAGCGCGTCCAAACAAACATACAAACTCTTCAGCTCTATTATTAGTATCGGTAATATACGTATAATAAGTAATACGTGATGCCAATGTCAAATAACAATGATCAACCTCTGATCCAGGATGTCGAGGTTTTACATCAAATCTTATTTTGATAACACAAAAAGTTGGATAGCACTGGGTCGGTAAAATGCTGCATGAGACGTTTTTGACAATCGATATGTAGTGAAGTGACTTAGACCGTATTACAGAACTGAAGACAAGCATTACTTAAATCAAGTTTCAACCAATCAGATGGCTTAAAACTACATACATAGCTTTAAGTAATGTTTGAGTCTCGGGTTAAATTCTGTAATACGGCTTAGACTGTTAGTTTAGACTGCTGTAAACGGCCAAAAGTAGATCTATCAATAACTAAACCTATTGTACAGACGCCAGCACATCAAGCAACTACAATCTGTCAAATTTCTTTAATAGATTTTCAACTTTATCACTAAAGTATTAAGGTTCAAGGTTGATTGGGAAAATTTGACAGTTTCGGGTAGCTTGACCTGCTGGCGTCTGTACATAATTCAAAGCAGGTTAGATGTTTAACTAGTTACTAGTTCCAAAATCTCAAAGTTGGATTAAAATATTTGCGGGAGAAGAAAAATCTCGCAGTAGAGTTTATCACTTAGAGAAGGTTGTGTGTAACTATTATTATTTTGATGAGTTTCATTAATATTTCATCAAAATAACAACTACTTACAGGTTTATCATTTTTATCGTTCCAGATTAAGTAATGTATGTATTTACACCTCCTAAAGTTTCAATAGTGCTAAGCAGCATCTTAGTGCCTGATTAAGTAACAATACGTTCCAAACGTTATTATGATGAGCTGTTAATTAATTATAATTTAACGCATCAGCTAATTTAACAATACTTGTCAAAACTTTTAATGTAAGGTTACTAACGTGAATTAATGAACAAATAAAAAAAACACGTGTGTTAGTGTTTTGGTATGAATCAGAAAAAAATATTTGGAAACTCCTTTAGTTACTTGGCTGAACTCCAACTCAAAGTATTTATTTCAATTAAACCAATTACAGGCACTTTTGAATTGTCAAGGGGTCGGTCAGTCAGAAAAAGGCTGTTTAGGTGGGTTAAGTAAGAAATCAATTTAAATATTCTATTCTATTATCATTTAAAGTTGTCAAAAAATAAAAGGCCCGTTTTGACATTGACAGTTCTAGTAGTTAATAAAGATCAAATTCGCAAAACACGTATTCGTTTGTTTGAAACTGACAGATGTCAAGAACGCATTCTCAACTGTCAAAACGGGCCTTTTATTTTTTGACAACTTTAGTTAATCATGGAATCTTTCTATGTTCGGGTCGGTTTCCTGCCTAACCGGATGCAGCTGAATACCAGTATTTTACATGGAGCGACTGCCTATCTGACCTCCACAACCCATTAACTGGGTGACCAACCCAATACGTCTTGGTAAGACTGGTTGTCAGACTTTCGGGCTACTGACGACCCGTAACGACTGTCAAGATTCACGAATGATAGCCGGGACCAATGGTTAATTAATTACGTGCTTTCCGAGACAGAGCGGTCTTGGTATGTGAAGATGGTCACCCATCTACGGACCAACCGCGGCAAGCGTAGCTTAACCTGATCTATCGACCCGTGCGGCTGTTATTATTTAGCCACAAGACACACTGTCAATAACAAGAAAGAGAGAAGGAAATTTCTAATCCATTGCTTCATAGGTTTGGAAAATTCGTCTGCTCAACAACATAGATAAAAACAATGAACGTAACTGAACTTTCAAAATGCATTGCGATCGATTGCCATTTTATCTGTGTTAAGCTATTTCCCCACTGGTCATTCTTCCTCTTTGTATCGTGCCACGGCTGTATTTTAAATGTATTTTGCCACTTCCACGGCGCTGTCGGAGGCAGCACAGTGGTCACTTTGACTGCATGTTTTGGGACACAGAGGGCAGGGGGTCTACTCCGAAGTAGTATCGGCCGAATGTTCGGCCGTTTCCTGCTACGAAGTTACTATTTGGTTCGGTCGGTCTCGATCCTACACTTCTACACTCTTTCGAATATTATACTATGGTCCCGACCCAACTGAGCCGATCCGAACGTTTTTCGCATTTTTCAATTACATTCGGTTCGGCCATGTGTCGGTCTGATCCGAACATTCGCACTTTACACTTCGGAGTAGACCCCCAGGATAGGAGGTGGAGCATGGTTTGTGATATAGCTCCACAATCACACCCTACTGCCGTTCCTTCAAGGTAATAACTAGGACTATTTTTTAGGTGCATTATAATGTTATAATGGCCTATCTAGGCCTATTCGAGGTCACACTGGTTTTGGATTCTACCACACCAAATATGAATCTTGTTATATTACGTCAGACAGTCTGACCTAAGTTTTTAGGCGGCGGTCTGTCTGCACTGTCTACCGCGAGTAACAGTTCCTTTGGAGTTTTTATGATAACGGTTTTCGCTACATTTATAATGTATAAATTGTAAATAATTTTAGGCAATCCTTCTGATTCGATGACCTCTTTAAATCGTAGACTGATAAATGACTTCATTTAAAGATAAAATATGATTAGATGCTCAATGAGCAAAAATATATTTAGAAAATTATTAAATAATATACTTAAACTAAAGTCTACTAAACTAAAAGTCATATACCTATGCTTTGAGAAAAAAATATTCAAATGAGAATTTTTTGTACTACATGGTCACATTAAATTAAGAAGCAAAACTTCACAGACGTGATGGGTTTCGATATCTCGTCTGTGAAGTTTACAAAAAAAAACCGATATTATTAGCCTTCTAGCGGTGGTTGACCCCAAAAAAAGTCTACAATTTTTTTTTTGTTTTATCATGTTTAGATATGAATACCTATTACGTCTTCGGAGTTTCGCTAGCTAATTTTATTTAGTTTTCTTCCTTAAACTTTTTGTACTACAAAATTGATTAAATATTAAATCATGGATATCCAAGAGAAAGTCTATAGTTTATGGTATTTTAGATTATTTACTAGGTATCAGTATAGGTTCGTTTCTACTCACGATGCGAGTAACCCTGCAAATGGCGGCAATCAAACCTGCATGTAGCAATATGTGGAGGGTTAAAGATCAGGACCACGTATAGGTGATGGGGCTTAACGGACTATCGAATACAATATCTGATGGACAATAAAATAAGAGTCTTATTCTCTTTGCAAGACAGTTACAGACAGTCTTTGAAGATGCTAATATGGCATCTCAAAATTAATGATCAGACAAATATTGTAGACATACCTTGCAGAGTAAGCCAACTGAAGTGGCAGTGTGGTGGCCATTTTGTCGAAGGACCGATGGCCGGTGGAGCAGACGCAGTGTGGGACGCATGGACAGGCAGATAGTGTGGGACGCATGGACGGATGATCTAAAGAAGGTGGCTGGGACAGACTGAATGCGGAAGGAAGAGGACAGGGTGTTGTGACGCAGCCTGGGAGAGGCCTATGTCCAGCAGTCGACTGCGATAGTCTGAGGTGATTGAATGATTGTAGATAATTTAATGTGTAAGATTTGATTCGAAACTTTAAAAAAGGACGAAGAACGTCACTCAAAAACTAGCTTGAGTCTTGAGTTAGGTTCTGTAACATGGCCCTTAGAGCCTTGAAAACAGCTTGAGTATTTAAAAGCATTTTAAGAGTGTTACAATCTTGATAAATTCAAATTGGCTGGTTGTTTTGAACCTAGCCTGAGTCCAACAAGCTCAAAGACGTTCAGAAAAACGTGAGAAAAAGACTATAGGAATCTTCTCTCATAGCCATTTAGCTCCTCATTCCCAGACAGGTGCAAGACAAGGATATTATAATGTAAAATTAAAGTCAAAATACTATACCAACTCATCATGCAAGCAATCGAGCGCACATTAATTCTTCACTCATGATTGACAGCTGATGTTTCTATACTCTCCTATGTCAGCGCATACATATTAATCGTTCATCAATATTGTACCAAGCATGAATATTATTTCCATCTACAACTAATAAATTAGCCTTGCCGCCTATTTTTTAGCTCGAATTGAGATGTTACTTTATAACAAATCGTCTTTTTCGTGCAGAAAAAATGTACTCGTAGCTTCTATCATATTTGCATTGTCTAAAAATATGGCTTTAATTTTAGTCAGGACAGGGTCTTGTGGCGCAGCTTGGGAGAGTTCTGATTTGATTGATTGAATATCAGTAAAGAAAAAATAATAATGTGTAATTATGTTAAGTAACTACTTAATGATTTATGACTAGCTAGATTAACGAGCCAGGCTAGATACATAAACAAATCTAACAAAGTCTTTAAATCAATTGTTAACAAATTAGAAGGGAAAATTCTCGTAACTGTAACTAAGAACGTCAATGCTTATTTTAAACTTCACGCTCTCATAACACAAAGACTTGAAAAAACAGTAAAGCAAACAGTTGAAGCGTTTCGGAATATTAACAAGAGTGTTCGAGCTCTTGACCTCCGCGAAATATTTCGTATTGTAATCATTGTGCACCTGATTGAAGAGATACTTGTAATAAATTAGAGACTCGTTGAAGTCAACGACAATTTTGAAGTAGCGCTCATTAGAATGGTAGCGTTTTCAACATCTGTCTAGCCTTTTTCCAACTATGTTGAGGTCGGCTTCCAGTCCACCGGAACAGCACAGGTGCAGCTGAATACCAGTATTTTACATGGAGCGACTGCCTATCTGACCTCCACAACCCAGATACTGGATAATACTAGGTATACCTCTTGGTAAGACTGGTTTGTCTGACTTTCGAGCTTCTGACGACCTGTATCGACTGTCAAAGATCCACGGATGACAGCCGGGACAAACGGTTTTACGTTTTTTTCGAGGCATGGAGAGGTCTTTTTAAGTACAGAAGGGCACCCATGCACGGACCAACCGCGGCAAGCGTAGCTTAACCTGATTGATCGACCCGTGCGGCTGTTATTACTTGGCTTGGTGGTAGAATGGTAGTGTTGTAGAACCCGAAATGAGTGAGTAGTTCAGTGAACAATGTTTGGGAAAGTAGGCATTATAGACTAACTGGCCAACATTCGTTGAGCTTAGAGCAATACAATGGTTAGAAAATCTCAAAGTACAAATACAACAATAGATGAGATGAGAATAGATATAAATAATAAGTAACGCTACGGTTTCCTTTTAGAGAAGTGGCCGCTATATAGCGTCTGCGAGAGTTTTTTTTTGACACCGTAATGTCAAACCCCGCTTCCATAATTTTCATGATAGCCGTCGCTGCTGCCGTTGTGTGGCAGCCACCCTTCTTCTTAGAAATCATAGCTTAACATTGAAGAAAAGAATTGACTCTTGTCAATTTGCATTTTAGCAATCATACAGTATTTATTCACAAAGGCAATTACAATTTACAAGCTAACACTAATATATGTATATATATATATTATATACAAGTATATAATTAAAAATTAAATAAAAAGGCAGGAGCTCATTGGGCATCAAAAAATACGTCCGCATTGCTGTCAATGGGCTAACTGCCCAAAAGGCTGGCAGCATTACCAGGTTGGATGGTAATGCTAATTCTTTGGACTAAAATAGGCCAGCCCTTTGGTCACGTGAACAGTCAACCAACCGCTTGGCAATGTCCTGATAAGTTTAACGTTACCGTTTTAGAGATATGAGGAAACTTCCCTACGTTGCTTGCCAAAGAAACAACAAAACGATCATTGCAAACACAAATCACACCATAAAGATCTTTCACACCATCACACGTCCCACAAACTAATCGCATACACATATATGGTGGTATGTAGGTGGCATTAGAAATAGTGTACATTCTGTACAAGTTAAGTAAAGTTCGTACTTGACAATGCGCCTGAGTGCTCTCGACAATCGGTCCGAATTACGACACGAACGGACTTCGGACAAATAAAATTTTAGGACTGTCTGGAAGTAAAGAGTACCGTTGGACAAATATTGGCTTGGAACATCTGTCGTTAGAACGAAATTAGAAATTGGTTAAGAACAATAGTTCTGTTGACTGATGACCATTTGAGGCAAGCTAATAAGTTGGTTTGAAGATGCAAATTAATGTTAAGTGATTGGTGAGATAACAATACAAAAAGGTCTTTACATTTTTGTTGTTTTACACAAATTCTTATTGTGTTTGCTGGAATATGGTCACCTCCAGACGTAAGAAAGTTGAATGACTGTACTTTGGACGGAAGAGAAGAGATTTGTTTGCAAAGCGAGACCATTCTTCTGTCTAGTGTGTCATTTCCTCATTGGTCTCTCACAACAAACGTTAAAAATGCACAAGTAGCCAAATACACTATCCATGACACTCAAAATTGAAATACGAAATGAATATGCGTCGTAGGGTAAACACACCAACTACGGACGCTAATCAAACAAGAAAACTTGGTGTGTGTCCGAACTATCGTTACGGTGGTCCAACAATAGTGTGGACCACCTCAGTTGTCGCGTATTGTGCGCAAGAGTTTGTTTTCTTTTGTTTAAGCAACTTTCACAATTAACCTGTACATGCGAAAGGTATGTCACAAAAAGCCTACTTATACTGAGACAAAGCCTTTGACTATAGTTTTCGTTAGTCAAAACCATTTATGGTATGCTATTTCAACTGTATAAGCGCGATTAATTTTAAGTGAAATCGTGAAAGTGGATAAGGGACCGCGTTTTATTGTTGTTGCAATAAGAAGGAAAGGAAAACCTGTTGAAATTATTCATTCAAATGAAAACTGTCTGAGTAACTTGAGACTCGCGACAACTCCTTTATTAAGTGGTAATAATATGTCTGAAGATGAAAGTGTTGTTTGTGAGAGAATCAAATAAAGATGTTTATTATGAACATTGATTGTAAAATGATGAATAATTTTAATTATGTATGAGAATACTGGAAGGGTTTTGTTAAAAATGTCTTCTTTATACGTCGTCACTCTCCTTAATCTCATCGTGGTGGATATTTGAGCCCTTTTTCAGGTCAACTATAAGGACACCTATGAATAAGATGGTTTATAGAGCACAATCCCTGCTTACTTTGTTAAAACTATTAAGCTTCAAGAAAACTTTCACATTTTCCGTCAGCTGCTAGTACATTCTGAAGTCTAAGAAATGTGCCGTCACTGCAAGGGTTGTACAGTCAACAGCAAAAGTAGATGATCAAAATCAGAAATTCAATACTAATTAACGGAGTTCGCGTCAGAACTGTGTGGCGTCGAAGTGATTCAAAAGTATGACACTGAGTCTGACATACTTTTGAATCACTTCGACGCCACACAGTTCTGACGCAAACTCCGTTCATTAGTATTAAATTTCTGATTTTGATCATCTACTTTTGCTGTTGACTGTACCTGAGATGAGTCTGCTTCAACTGAATCATGGAATTCAATTATTATTTCGAAGAATCTATACACACCTCGAATATTACACAGACACCTCATCGTCTTAGCCTTAGCATAGTGTAATCAGCGTATAATATTCCCACTACTGGGACACAGGGCTTCTCTCTGTGAGAGGGAGTGCGCCATAATCCACCACGCGGGCCCAGTGCGGGTTGGCGAATGTTACATGTCTTCGAATTTTTGGTCCTAGGACTTGAAGGTTTCCTCACGATATTTTCCTTCACCGTTTGAAAGCAATGGTGATGAAATAATTTACATAAAATAAAGTCCCTGCTTAGGTTCGAACCCAAAATCTACAACAAAAAGGCGTGGCCGTTACCACTGGGCCACCACTGCTGTCGGCTTATCCCTGTTTGTGTGTTATAATCTATCTCGCCTTTAGTCGTTGCTTTAAAAGAATTAGCTTCCACTGTCACTTTTATACCATACACATATTTATCCGTAACCCTTTCGCTATCGATAGTACGCACCTAACATCCAACATGTCGAATCTTCTCCCGCGTTAGACAATGACGGAAACCATCTATAAATTCAACTGGAATTTGAACCTCGACCTTTGGCCGACAAAGCAAAACTACTGATGGGGCCAAACAGTCATATTACTTAACAATAGAATTAAATGTGGGGAACATATCTTATTGGAGACGACTTATATTGTTACGTTACGTCATGGTTAAGCAACATGGCTTGCGGTTTGGAAGATGATTGGGGGCCTGTGGTTGATCAAGGACGTTGTTGATTGTAGCGTTATAATGAAGAGTGAAAGGTTTGTCGTTAGATTATAATAGTTGCATTTATTCCTCGAAATGATTGCCTCGACTGCTTGGTTGGTCTGGCGGTCGCAAGCGCTACTGTTGACCTTGAGGTTCTAGGTTCGATTCCCAGGTCGGGGCAAGTTTTATTAGGTTTTTCCATTAGGAATTTCTCAATAGTAGCCTGGAGTTCGGATTTGTGTCCCATGGATTTCAATACGCTTGCCCCTTTTATATGGGACTGAAACACAACTGGCAAAATATGTGTGTACTGTAGGTACAGACACCTGTCTAACCCTTCGGAGATTGCAAGTGTGATGTTATGGTAAATTTGTGTTCAACTGAGTATAAATTATTATTATAATGTTAATGTAGAGCTTCTAGCTTGACTACCGACCAGAGGGGTAATTCTCGTAATTTTAAGATCGTTCACAGTTTGATCTGTCTCTATCCGTCAAAAAATACTTCGAATTTCCCATTTTGTCATGTTTTTGACATTTGTTTGTCGCCGAGATGAGACTGCGACTAGATTTTGAACGTTTTGGATTACGAGAATTGGCCTTCAGGTGTGGCAGTAAGTAACAATAATATTTCTGTGCATAAGGAGTTGAAATTAAAGTTTTTTTGGGGTTCAAATCAAGTTTTAATGTCCAAAATCATCGGCCATTAATATAATTTATTTGCTTTATTAACCAAGAACATAAACTTTTTATTTCTTTCCGCCATAAATTGTTAGAAATATCTTTTATCACGTCTGTCAAGCTTTCTTATTATTTTTACAATACGATTTCTTGAAAAAAATTGAGTGATTAATTACGATTCCATGATTGCATTTTACTGTTGTCTAGTGTCTAAGAAAATCTATAAAAAAATATGACATCATCCATCCCAAAACCGTATGCATAGTGAAGCTCGTTAAAAGAATTAATCGATTCATATTATTCACCATCGATACTATCTTTAGGTATCGATAACTGTGTTAGCGTAAAGATTAAATTCGATATCAGATGTTCGATGATGGTAAATTGATAGTAAAAGAGATTATCTATAAATTATGCCTACTTCACGTCTTGAATTTAAAATGAAGATGAATCGATACAAGTTTCATATTATTTATCAAACACGATGAAAAACAATTAGAAATCTCAGTAAAGACAGGACCTTAAACCTCTGAAATAAATCGTTGTATACTTTAGTCGATTTTTTATCGAGCACGAGTGACCACGACTGATTGATTACAAGGGTAGACAAAAAAACGGCATTAGGTACGTACCTCTGAAGGAACTCGGCAAGAGGTCATGATACAATGATTGTCTATCGAGTAAAAAACTACGGTAACTGACCACTACAACACACTATTTAAAATACTAAGTACTAAGAAGTAAATAACTTGTTAAGAGGTAGGTAGGTACATGAAATCGAATGTCATTAGATTTATTTATCAAACTTTAGTTTAGGAACTCAGGAATCGATTACTAAATGATGGCAAAAACATCGATTCTTCTGCATTGCCATAATAACAGCCTATTATTGTCCCACTGCAGGGCAGAGCCCTCTTCGCGTACAAAGAAGCGCGAGCATTAATCGCCACGCTTGCGCAAGAAGTGTTAGCATTTGGAATAAAAACCCCTCTAAAAATAGGTACCGATAACCATGTATTAATCGATAAATCCCAAACCGATTAATCTCAGCACTAGTGATGTACATCCAAAAATAAACAACAATAATTCAAAGGCACTCAGCGAGTTGAGGTCATGCGCCATTGTCTGATAGGTAAAAAAGTTCAAGTGAGCACTGGACCAGCGTAATTAGACACGTCGTTACGACGTAGTCTTACAAACACTTCTAATGCGGACTTAAACCTTTTTTGTTAGAGAAATTCTAGTGTTATTATTTGAGTTTTTGTCTACAATTGTATGGTAGAAAAAGCGTTGAAGGTGATACCTGCTGTCTTCTTGTTGGAAATATTCTAAAACAAAAAAATGTAGTCACTTTTAATCAGAAATTATAGTCAGCTGTAACCACATACACACACTTCTACAACGTGGCTAAGTAATAACAGCCGCACGGGTCGATCGATCAGGTTAAGCTACGCTTGATGCGGTTGGTTCGTGGATGGGTGACCATCTTCACGGACCATTCCGTGTCTCGAAAAACACACTAAGCCGTTGGTCCCGGCTGTCATTCGTGGATCTTTGACAGTCGTTACGGGTCGTCAGAAGCCCGAAAGTCTGACCACCAGTTTTACCAAGGGGTTTGGTATTACCCAATAACTGAATTGTGGAGGTCAGATAGGCAGTCGCTCCATGTAAAATACTGGTATTCAGCTGCATCCAGTTAGACTGGAAGCCAAAACCAACATAGTTAGGTTATGGCTAGGCAGGTGATAATATATTACTAAAGATTACGTAATTAGGTGATCATGAGTCCTCTTGTTTGATTTGCTAAGACAGCCCAACGCCAGTTTAAAATAAAGGTCAATATATTCAGCAGTGGACATTTGATTGCAATAATCCCAATAAAACTAGATTACCTGATAACATTATCAAACTTTAATACACTGATCTTAACTAGCAGACAAAATAAAGGCGCCAGTTATAATGGCGTAGAAACTTTAAAACGCATGCCAGGGGTCAGGCATTATTTTATGTTAATGCATAGTCCGCCTCGGCGTAAATCAATTATACCGCGTGACCCGTAGAGGTCGCCGGTTCGATTCCCGAGCAAGTTGCGCTTTTACACCTATTAGTGTTGTGTAAGAATAGAATGCGAAATTATTTTCGCTGTGAACGGGTAATGACCGTAATGAGCGTCTGTGCTTTCATTATCAGGTTTTAGAAAGGTCAATTTATGGGCTCGTTTATGGGGTCTGGTTGCGTATGGGATTTTGTTAGTGTGAGGATGTTTAGAATTAATTAATGTTTTGTAAATATAACTTGGTCAGATAGGCCAGTCACTCCATGTAAAATACTGGTATTCAGCTGCATCCGGTTAGACTGGAAGCCGACTCCAACATAGTTAATAATAATAATAATATCCCTGGACATTTCACACAGCACCATTTGTCCCTAGCTAAGTAACCTAATGCTTGTGTTATGGTAACAAGATGGCTGATAAACTACTAATATACAATTTTTTTTTTTTTTGTAAATACATACATATTATAGATAGAAAAACACCAGAAGTTGAGAGAAGGCTAGCCAGATGATGAACTTGGTCATTGCAATGGACTATTAAAACAATGGATTAGTAATCGGAAACACATACCAACGAACGATGAAAGTTAAAAAAAAGCTTATAAAAATGTAAGGTTCTAGTTACAGTCATTCAAATAGGTAAGTAACCAGGGTTGTCGGATATAGTAGAAGTTTAGTAAGAAACCGATGAATTGCTTAAAATGACATTTAATTTGATAAATGAACTTTTTGTTTGCTATTAATTTAATTCGAAAACATCTATAGGTTTTTTACTAAACTTTAACTACATACATCCGACGACCCTGGTTAATTTTATTTATCACTTTTGGTGACCGTAATTCAAAAGTGTTAAAAGTAGCTTTAGAGATTGTAATAATGTACAATGATTTAGTCTATGCTGAACTATTTTCAGTGCTAAAAACTTTAAGATGTAGAAGATTGTCCATGAATAAAAACAAAATAGAGCAATCTAACTCTAATCTAGCAGTAGCCCAATTCTCGTAATTTAAAATGTTCAAAATCTAGTCGCAGTCTCATATCGGCGACAAACAAATGTCAAAAACTTGTCAAAATATAGGGAAATTAGAGGTATTTTTGACAGATTGAAACTGAGATCAGACTGTGAACGTTCTTAAAATTACGAGAATGGTCTAGTATCAACTAATAAAACAAAAGAACTTGACGAATATAATAATTTATAATACCGTAATAACCATTTCCTGTCGTCCATAAATTATGCGCATCCAATCAAAAGTAGCACATAAGTTTCTAACCTCATAATTTAATTAACTCCGAGATGCAAGTACTAACAAATAGTAATCACGGTAACACGTTGTTGCTCGACCAACTTAAGTCTGCCCTGGGAAATTGAGAAGCTGAGATATTAACTAGTTTTTAGATATAGGAAGAAAAGAGAGATGGATAATGATAGATGAATAGTGATATGGCGCTGTATCTGATTAGACTTGTTAATAGATTTAGGCAAGCAGCGGTGACCCAGTGGTAATAGCCGCGACTTACAAGTTATAGGTCGTGGGTTCGAACCCAGACAGCGCTTTACTTTGTGTAAAATATTTCATCATCACTGCTCTCACAACGGTGAAGGAAAACATCGCGTGTTCTAGAATCAAAAAGTCGATGACATGTGACATCTACCATCCTACACTGGGCCTGCGTGGTAGATTGCAGCCCATTCCTACTCACAGAGAGAAGGCCTGTGTCGCAGTGACCACATTATAGGCTGATAATGCTACGCACATCACATATTTTACAATAGATCATTGTCGGTTTTTGTACACGAATCCTGTCAGAGCACTGCAAAACACAGTGTAGGTTAACTAACTCATAGTTAGTGAACATTAATACCAATTGAATCTAAACCTACGAGTGTCGGCAAATCAAAAGAAGTGTTTATGACCATTGGTTTCTGTCTGCTCCTCTGGGAAAATGGCGAGAGTTAGTTAGGTAGGTATATGACATTTTATCGACTTTAAGGCGTAATACCTGTTATATCCGTTGTTACTTAGGTGCACAGACAAATAGCTGAAGTGGGTGTTGGAGTTCAACATAAGAGTCGCCTCTAACCTAGGTTTCCGAGTTCATTAATGACACACAGAACATAGAGCTTCTTGGTTAAACCCAGCAGAAGTATAGACAGTCACAAAAAAGATGAGGGGGAAAATATTGACTAAAATTTCGATGACAATGCTTGCCAAATGAATAAATGATCAGTTAGTATTTCATTGTTAGTGTTCAAAAGCCAATATGCCAGGTCATCTTCTGTACCTACAAAAATTTTTAATAAGACATTTCAATACAGTATGGAACATGTTCAAAAAGAAAATTTCTTGTAACCTACAATATTAATACACGAACTACAAAGGAGGCACGCTTTATTCCAATGACTATGGTTTTTTGAATGCCTACTGTACGGTCAACAAAACAGTGAAGCTACCGATTCACAAAAGGAATTTTTATTGCTGTACCGTGCGCAACAACAATGGCCTCGTGATGACTGAGCAGTTTTTGGTTGATAATCTAATTGTCAGATTGTATTCTGATTTGTTGATTGTATCGACGCTAGTTTTGGTTGGAGTGCCAGCAAAAAAAGTTTTAGTAATATTTTGAGAAAATAAAAGTGAAAATCAGAAATGACTGTTGTAATATTTTATAGTCTGTGAATTGGCTTGTTATTTAAAAAAAGCCACGCGACCACCCGATGGTATTTTCCTTCGGCAAATAATGACAAAATTCCATAGAAACTTTCATCCACTACTTAACCCCTTTAGGGGGTGAATTTTCAAAAATCCTTCCTTAGTGTGCTAACTTTCGTTATACCTATATGAAACTCTTGTGCTCAACTATATTCTTCTAGTCTCAGCCGGCTGTGCGTTGCTGGCAGTAAATGTAATAATTTTATAGAGTAAATATTTGTTTATTTATTACAGCATGGAAGACTTAGGTACAGCTAAAAAAATCAAACCAAAAAAAGGAAACAATAGTCGTCAGAAAGCCAATTACAAGTCTTCGCGTTTAGATTTTTATTAGAATTTGTGGGAAATATATCGAAAAAATCGTTTTTCTTTTTATTTAAAAGAAAACGATTACGTAAGGCACTGTTACCAAAAATCGCCTCTGGTTACTCCACACAAAAATGGAGTCTACCTAATTAAGTCCACGTTTAACGCAACATTATACGAAAACTTCAATGTCTTAATTCTTAATGATTCTATTAAAGCCTTTGTAGGTGTTACTAATGAAGAATAATAACATACTTAAGTTTTCTGAGCGTTTTTGTAGCACTTCAATGATTGCGTGGGTAGATAAATATAGTTTAACATACCGATTACTGGACGCTAGGACTATCTTATATGGGTAAAGAAAACAATTTATTTTGCAATAGTGAGAGTGACGTTTTTTATAAGAATGGCATTGTTATTTAAGTCAATAGAGCTTTCATTTTGATTTCATCGTGAATGATTTAAAATGATAAAAATGACATAATCAGACCTGCCTATTACTGTCCCACTGCAGGGCACAGGCCACTTCTCATACAGAGAAGGAACAAGCTTTAATCACCACGCTTGCTCAAGACGGTTGGGCGATTTCAGACTTATTTTAACCATAAGTCAACTCAGAAAGTATTGTTCATAGATGACACAGAATTTAAAGTTTTTTTTAGTTTCTTATACACTTTTCCATTTTTTTTTCTTGTTATGTCATTTTTTTTTTGCGAACGCTACATCATCTGTGAATGATTACTCAGTTCTAAGACATCAACGCATCAAATGTTTAACAAAACAAGAATAAGTTATCGGTAATAACGTATTATTTGCTGGCAAACACGTCGACCTTATAATAATATTGTCATTAGCAGACTAACAAAGTGGAATCCCAAGTTTTTATACCTCTAATCCTATGTACAATACGTTGTAACCTTTTTTATTTTTCAGAATCATTAATGTACATTTAATATTGAAAGGTCGATGAACTTTTTACAATGTCGACTTTTGCTGTAGAGAAACTATATTTTGATGGTTATTGTGTTATTGCGAAGTATGTGTTTATTGAGGTTTAATCATGGAAGAATATTTTGAGTTTTTTGTATGTCTATACCCTGTCCATTAGGTAAACCGTTTTTTGACAGATGAAACTATTGATTGCAGCAACACACAATACATTGATTGATACACGTACGGTATTATAATGTCTGTAAGAAGCCATAAATAAGATAATTCAATAAGTTAAGGCAGTTTATATATTTATTTTATTACGCATTTTAAAGTTAACTTTTATGGAATAGTTACGTTAACCTAATAGACAGGGTATAGTATTGGGTTCTTTATTCACCTGCATAGGTATGCAAAAAAGAGCTGAGCTTTTGGAAAAACTCTTGTACAGAGCGAGAGGTCTTCATTGAAAAAATAAATATCGGCAATCATTTTAATTTATACTTTATAACAATAACGTAAGAGTTACATTGGAATGACTAACTAATAGCACTACGTAAAAAAATTGTGAATGTGTTCCAGCCAGTCTATTCGGCCTCTTGAATTTTGACACTAATAAAATTTTAAAGCCTCCTGGTAGTTTTAAAACAAGTTGCAATCAATCTAGAGGGTACTCCATAACAAGATCCATTAAATATTTTTAAACTAAAGTTCAAGCTATATATAAACACTTTAAAATCCTCCATGACACCTACCTCTCTCTACGCGCAAAAAACGCATCTTCGAAAACTGTTTCTTTAAACCATTCTCTTTACATAACATGTATGAGAACAATGATTATAAACCTACTAAATTAAAAACATGGTTCATTTGAAGATCACACTTTTTTCTGCGAAGGATTTTCAAATTAGCATCATTCTGCAACAGTTTTGTTACCCGACAAGATACTGTATGTGCTTAAGTTGAATATTAAAGTTTATACGCGTATGATTTTCAATTTGTTAGCTCAGCTATGTTTGATTTCACACTGTTCCCGCGCTGGGTATGGTTGTGGTTCATGTCAAGGGAAAAGGCGATTTGAGAAAAGTTTATGCAGCCTAAGTGGTGTCACAAAGTCGATAAAGAACATTTTATTGTTTTAACTATTCACAATTCTTTATTGCATTTCATAATGTTGGTAAAACAGTTGGTAGGCTTAAAATTAATGAAACAATTATGGACTCTGTCGGGCACAGCATAGTAGGGTAAAAGAGGATGAGCGCTTACCTATATCTGTATAACTAAACTATAAAAGCTTCATAAAATAATTACTACTGAATTTTGCAGCTTGTAGTTAACTAGCGTTATGGTATCGGTTCGGAGCTTTCCGGTATCTAATTAGTCTTATCTTCTATCGAAAAACTGCATTATAATATGTCGACGGACTTCGCTCTCTGACTCTTACGTTCAAATGCAATTTACCTGTCATCAAACAAAACTCAATGTAATATCTAGACTTTCGCTTTCCGCTTCTAACTTGCACGCACATCATTCTGACAGGTGCTCAGTGGGTCCGTACATCAATCACGGATGAAACAATCGTGCGGGGTCAGCAGTTATATCGATGACAGATTGTCAGTAACCGCGGCATCCGATGTAATGCTTGGTAATTCCACATGTCATGCTCACTCGTTTTAGTTCCGCTACAAAAAAGGCATGTTACCATGTTTTAACGTTTGTTACTATGACCTCAGTTGTTGTCGGTGCGTTAGAAAGCTGGGTTTTGTGAGTGAGAATCGTGCCTGGGTTTTATAAGGTTTCTTTATTCTAGAATCTTAATACTTACCTGGCTATAAAATGTTCGTTTCCGTGGAGATTTTTTCCCGTTCTTCTCCATAGGAATCTTCTATGCTTTTGAATGGGCAACTAGTTTCATCTTTCTAACCGACCGACAATTCAAAAGTGTTGAAATAAATGCTTTGCGTTTGAGTTTAAAATAAACACTCCGGAGCTGATTTTTCCAACGTCAGATAAGTTTTATCCGTGTAGTAAAATTAAAGTCTGACAGTTTTTGGTGGGAAAACTGTCAAAAATCCAAAATTAGTTTTCCTTCGTCGTTGGGGAAGACGTGTTCTTGAGTGGATATCGCAAATCAGCAAACGTGCCTATGTCCAGAAGCTGTAGGCAGCTGATGATTAGTTACCTATGTATATTATTGATTGTATTGTATTGTTGTTATTGTATTGCATAAATTTGATATATAAATTATTTAATTTAATCAATTTAAAACGGAACAGTATTGGGTTTATTTCCAACTCCCCACGACTTAGCTCTTTCTACTGAAATTTTAGCTTGCTGGCAATATTAAGACATAGCTATAGACACCTACCTAATTTGTTAATGTTATTAAGGTTCACCTTTTATTTCCTTTAGGTTTATTATTATAAATATACGTTGTTTAAGGTAGTTGGTTATTTCCTTTTATATTGATATCAAACTACCTGTTCTTTGAGTTTATGTTAGCTAGCCGTAAGAGGCCACCAATTTTATTTTTCTTGTATTGTATTGTATTACTATTGAACTCAACAGTGCTTTATATTTTTCCACTGTTATTTCTCAAGGATAAAATAACGAAACTTAGTCTTTTTAGCAATAAATTATGTCATAGAGAACCATCATAGGTGTCATAGGTGTGTGTTGATATATGAGAACCTAAACTCGTAATAAAATTTTAAATTACTGGAACAACTAACTGTTCCTATAAAATAAAATATGTAATATTTTTCTAAAAGTAGCATTCTAAGCACTAGTTACCTACGTCATATAAAATTCAAATTATATTTATGTTTCATATTGATGTTATTTCAAGTTAAACAAATATCAACTTTATTTTAATGTTATTTAGGTTGATTTCAGAGTGACTAGCACTATTGAAAAATTTATAAAAATGTTTGTAAAAAGTTGTAGCGTAAACTGTGACTGTAACTTTATTGTGTAGAAGTAATTTTTCCATAAACTCAGATTTGTCTACATTTTTAGCGAATATGTCGCGTTTATATGTTAGGCATATGTCGTCATGATGTCAGTAGGTAGGTACCTACTCTTTTGTATTCACCGCCTGGTTGGTTGCAAGCTCTGAACATGTGGTCCTGGGTTAAATTCCTGGGTCAGGCAGTATTATTGCGTTTTCCATGTGTAATTTCTCAGTAACAGCTCGGATCCTGAATGTGTGTCTAGTTGAAGGGAATATGCTCGCCCACAGGCATAGGTGTTAAACATAACTGGCGAAATGTGTGTGCGTACTATATGTACGTGCAACTGTGTCTAACCCTTAGAGGTATACAGACGTAAAGTTATGTATGTAAAATATTATTGCAGTCGTTAAAATAAACTAACCCCGGCAACAGCTATGATTATCCTAAGTTTTTGCAACCACATCGATAATAAGAGATCTTTGATTACGTTAGCTCCGTGTTATAATAATTGTACGTCGAACGTGATTAATAGTTACAACCAACAAACAATGGACTGCTGACCAGAGCACCTTGAAGTGCACACAATATAATGAACGTAGGTATTTTGCATATAAAAGGTTATGGAGTACCTAACAATAATAAATTGGTTTTGTACATGATAATACACGTTTATGTTTATTTATCGCGAGTGTTTTGAAAGAGCAATGGAATCTACAGGTTTGTTTAAAATTATACAGTCTTATGTTTTATTTAATAGATTTTTTTCCATTTAAAAAATGAGTAATTACTCGCAGAACAATAAAATGTTAATACCTTTATTTTTATCCGTTAATTTCCCACTGTTGGGCAAAGGCCGGGAAATACTCTCTTTCCATCTCACTCTGTCCAGAGCGGCCAATCTTTATCAAAAGATTCCAGCTCATCCCGCCATCTCCGTCT
Organism: Apamea crenata; assembly: GCA_949629185.1. Taxonomy (NCBI): domain Eukaryota; kingdom Metazoa; phylum Arthropoda; class Insecta; order Lepidoptera; family Noctuidae; genus Apamea; species Apamea crenata. Next base: position 9,627,235 of record OX451362.1, on the reverse strand, counting down.
GGGCCTGCCGCGATGTCGTTTGCCATTAAGCGAGACCCACTGGGTCGTAAGTTTGGCCCACTGATCGTCTGACATGTGACAGATGTGTCCAGTCCGATTCCATTGAAGATTTAACACGCCTATTTTCCTCGATGGATTAGGCAGATGTGTACTATCACCAAAATCTATATCTGACCACCACCGTAAGGACTATTATTCCTGCTTGCAGCGAATATTATTCGTCAACCTAAAAAGGATCCTCTTTTGTTTTACATACGGACGCAGCAGTGGTCATCATGTGCACAAGATTTCGTTTTCATTGTCAGAGGTTTTGACGATAGTACGTGTACATGTAGTGATTTAGTAGAAGTATACATAAAAAGACGTACCAATTTCTCGAAAATGTCATGAAGAGTCATGATATTTGCTAAAAAACAAAAATGATAGGTTGTGATGAAAACTGTAACCCAAAATTACCGCTTAATAATTATGTTACTCTTCACCCTTGTTGTTAGTCAATCATTTAACAACGAAAAGGATAAAAAAGCGAAAATTTTATTAATTGATTAGATAATATTATTACATTTCAGACGTGTAAGTTAAATCAAATCTGCAGGATCGATTAACTGAATTAGATATTATGATAGATGACCTTTCACGTTTCGGCTAGTCACCATGTGATACCTAGGAGAGAGTGATAGGTGATTGAAATCATCAATCACGCCTAACCTATACGTATCAACATGTCTTATTAAATTCGTTACCAAACTCTGTACACGTCAAGTTTTTTTAACGTTTCCCCACACTAGTTCTCATGTCTGTGGCTGTGGTTATATCTGTATAGGTTTTAGAAAAAACCGAAAAATTCAATAAATTTGCCTAGCCGGGGTCGGCTTCCAGTCTAACCGGATGCAGCCGAATACCAGTATTGTATATGGAGCGACTTACCTATCTGACCTCCTCAACCCAGTTACTGGGTAACATGATACTTCTTGGTAAGACTAGTCAGACTTTTGGACTTCCTGACTACCCGTAACATCTTTCACAGATCTACGAATGACAGCCGGGACCAACGGGTTTTACGTGCTTTCCGAGGCACGGAAGGTTTTCGATATGTAATGGATGGTCGTCCATTACATTCGAGACCTTTCCGTGCCGTGGTCGGTTCGCAGATGGATGCCCATCCATCCACGACCCGGCCGCGGCAACTGAAGCTTAAACTTCAATCGAGCCGGGCGGAAAAAACCAACAAATTAATATTTACTAAAGAGAGTTTGTAGTAATTTCTTAGTTTATGATCATAAGATCTGATCTGACTGCGTCAGTGAGCGGAATTCGCGCAGCTGAATTTTGGGCCAAAGATGTTTGAACTTTTGGCCATCGATACGAGAAGTTTTTATTTTTAATGAAATCTAGTTCAGAAATTATTTAAAGAGCTGTCATGTCTAACAAAGAATTTTGATAAGATTTTTATTATTTTGTTGTTTTTCTAAGCTTTTAGATAAAAGCTTATTAATTGCTTAAATAAGCAATTAAATAAGCGTCGGGGCACTAAATATTATCAAAACATGCCTATAAATTGCCAAATTGATCCTCGATTCTCACCTACCGTTTCACAAAAATTCAGATCACTTTAACATGAATAATTTAGATAACAAATTTTGTTTTTTTTTTCAAAAACTTTGCATACTTAGAAATCTAGAAACCATAAAACCAACTTAATAGGTATATAAAATATCGATGACAATTTACAGCTTTCTCGGAATATATTCTGAAGGTGAGGTCAAGGCCGAAAAGAGGTTTTTAAATAGTTTTAAATAATTTAAAATTCTTTAAAAGGCGACCCACCGTCTAACGGTTTCTTTGAGTTATTATTATGAGAAGGTGAATCGTCTATGTTTTATATGATCGTGGAATATTGTACAGGTGTTAGTGAGAAATATATGGCTAATACATATTCTATTATGTATTTTTTTGAGTGGTGTATGGTAAATATTTTTGTGGCAGCTTTCCTTTCTGTGTGTGTTCTAGGATGCTAATAATGTTAACGGCTCTGCTAAGACACTGATTATTATTACCATATCGGGGCTTTTAACTCCTTATGGCTTTTGGCTAAGTAATAAGAGCCGTACGGGTCGATCGATCAGGTTAAGCTACGCTTGCCGCAGTTGGTCCGTGGATGGGTGACCATCTTTACATACCAAGTCCCCTCCGTACCTCGGAAACCACGTTAAGCCGGCGGCCCCGGCTGTCAATCGTGGATCTTAGATAGTCGTTATGGGTCGTCAGAAAACCGATTTTCTGACAACTAGTCTTATGAACGGGTATCGTATTACCCCAGTAACTGTGCTGTGAAGGTCAGATAGACAATCGCTCTATGTAAAATACTAGTTCTTAGTTGCATCCGGTTAGACTGGAAGCCGACCCCAATAGTTGGAAAAAGGCTAGGTAAATGGTATGGTAAATGGTTGGTTGGTGATGGCGCCTGTAAACTTCAAAAATTTTACATATTTCTGAAGAAAGCCTGACGCGTACATACCTTTAATTTGATTAGCACACTTGTAACTAAGTCTAGCATTTTACTGGGGGTAAGCAAAACGTAAGTAGAGTCCGTTCACAGTTATTTTACCTCTAACAGCAGCACTCTAACAGCAACTTTATTGTGACCAGAATAGAGATTACAATGATTTTGACAAACTTGTCAATGGCGGCAATCCAGATACAACCCTATTGTAATGAGAATAAAGATCATTGTGATTTGGAAAGTGATGCAAAATCAGAGGCGAATAACTGTTAAAAGATTGTACCTGTTATCATACATTTTTCATTAATGATTATTTTATATACAGCCATTAAAAGGTACGAGCTGTAAAAATAAATAACTCCCACACATCATTTGGTTAAAAACACAATTTAAATTAATAAATAATCAATTCAACAATATAATGCTCCGTCATTTTAACGGTTTTTTGCTACTAACGCAAAGGGCGAACGTTTTAACCTCTGACCAATGGTTGTCAAAAGCGTGTGACAACTATAAATTTGACATTATATATGACACTTTATTATAATATAAACAGCTTTGAAGTTAGAAAGCATGACCCCTAACAATTTATAGGAATGCCCCTTGAAATAAGCCTTCAAAATTAAAGTAAAGTTTACACAACAAAACGCAGGTACTTATTGTAATTTATTCATTGTACGAAGTGTAAATTCAATGTAAATTAATAATCTTTTAACTTTCAAGAGCTTGTACAAAACTTTTAAGAGACAAAAAAAAGAGTAGGTAATTCTTTTAAAAGTAGTAAAGTGATTCTCAAATTAAGCGTACTACATCAATTAACCAATTGTAAAAGTTCAGATAATTAACAGACGAAACAGATAGATAACAACAGAACAGACAACTGGCGAAATATGGGTGTGCTATAGGTACACCCCTGCCTCACTCTTCGAGGAATACAAGCGTGAAGGCAATTATTCAATCCTACGTGTCCTGCGTGTCCTGTCAGCTGCACGTTACAGGATAACGAAAGAAAATACATTCATTTAGCACAGATTAAAAGACACACAATACACCAGATGCATACATCAAATAGTAACAAATAAAAAAACAAATAGAAAGGGGAAGGATCCCCGGGGGATCTGGGGGGGAGGAGGGGTGGAAGGGGGGAATCCTTGTGTGCCTAGAAGAATAATCTTCCTTCTCAGAATGTTTATAGGGTAGGTCAGAAAAGGAAAAGATCCAATTCAATCAGAAAAGTTCAACGTTTTCTAGATTCTAGATGAACAGATTCACTAATAAATAAGACTTTTCCCAGCAACAAATCGCAAAACACAGTCCAATAAATGCTAGACGGCGCCAATTATATCTCAAACATATAATTAGATTCATAGCTTCTATCATGACAAAATGACCATCACTTTTCCACCAACATGCCTCGTACAGCCTTTTGCTTACCCAATAAAAGGTAAAAGACACAATGACCCAATCTCAGGCACATTATTAAGGGCCCGACACACGGGCGTAGTTGTTACCACAACTACACCGCAACGACCACATGTGGACGTGCACTAATTTGTAGTTTATTCACACGGACCACATTTGGCCGTCAAAATCAACCGTGTGGGCGATACCGACCACACAAGGACACATCAAGGCCGCGTCGCACAAAGCAACTATCAGCGAGATCGCGCACGAGCGACCGACCACATCGCAAACACAACGTTACGTTGCCGCGACGACACTGTCACAGCCTGAGTCGATCTGTGTATCTGCAAACACTAGCCATAACGTTACCACATCGCAACTACTAGCGATAACGCAACCACATCGAAATTTTGTAGTTACCACAACACAACTGCAAGAAGCTGCTGTGACACTTTTATTTCTTTCTTTTTTTATATCTGAATCGGCTTGCTCTTTACCTCGATCACGCCTGATGCAAAGCGATGGATGAGGTATATGAGGGAAGGAGCGTGCCCAGAAGAAGCCTGTTCACTCTTACTTTGAAGGCAGGGTTAAATGAGGAAGGGATCACAGAACCTAACCAAATTCACCCACACCCACCATTCACCTGCTTGCCCACATTTTGTCGCTGCGATGTGGTTGTAGTACCTACGTGTGATCGGGCCCTAAAAGCTGTTTGCAGTAGGCAATCGCCTGCATGCCATAATAACGACAATATACTACAAGATACAATATTAACTATGGCTAAACAGTTACATCCTTAATCTTTGGTATATCTGTTTCCAGGTAACTGTAAAAGGAGGTAACTACATGTGTGCAACTTATTAACGTGAGACTGGATACGGTTAGTGATGTTGTAGTTGGATACGAGTATTTTTGAGCGTGGTTTAGAATATGGAGAGAGGTTAGCTAGTTTGTATGAAAGTTTGTCATCTAGCATGTTAGTCCAAGAATACTCTTTATTAAGTACCATATGAATTACAGATATAAAAGTAGAAATAAACATGCAAGGGAAAATAAATGTAATTATATAATAGTCAAATTATACAGTCATGATGATTCAGCTAAGAACTAAGTTTGTATTATTGGAAGATAAACATTACAATAATAATTATGTTGAAGATTATTAAAGTTTATTTTAGAGAATTTTAAGACCATCTCCATAACCTATGATTAAAAAACGGTGAAGGAAAACGTTGTAAAAATGAAAGAAAATGTCCTAAAACCAAAAGTTCGAATACATTATGATATCTACCAACCCGCACTGGGCCCGCGTTTCAGCCCATTCCTTTTCACAGAGAGATGGCCTGTGTCCCAGGAGTGAGAACATTAAATAGGCTGTTTATGCTATGCACATCACACATTTTCCAATAGATTATTGTCGGTTTTTGTACACGAATCCTGTCATCATCCTGGATTACATCCCACTCCCTCTCGAAGAGAAGAGGCCTGTGTCCCAGCAGTGGGAACATTATAGGCTGATTATTATGTATAAACCTCTCTCTACGTAAACCTTTCAGGGTATAACATACGCGATATTTACAGGGCATAACATACGCGATATTTACTGGGCATAACATACGCGATATTTACAGGGCATAGGTAACATAAGCGATATTTACAGGGCATAACATACGCGATATTTTCAATTAATCACATTATCAATCTCTCAGTCGACAACTAAAAAAATTACCACCTTTTCCTCAAACCACGCTCAATTCAACTAAAACTGCAAGCCTGATCTAGCTGCCTCTTTACCGGTGCCTCGTTCACACAGCCACCTAATCAACGAACCGGGCACACTTGTGTGCGTTGTCATTCTACTTTCTACATAATTTTTTACACTGCCAAGTCTATAGTGCAGCTTCTAATGTTAATTTATAGTTTAAACATTGTTTTTCTTTAAGCTGAGATATGAGACTTTTTTGGCCTCGTAAAAGTTGTTTTTTGTTCGTAAATTGTTGCTCTTTCTTTATACAGTAGTTTTTATATTTCCTGTGCAAGTCCTGAGTAAGTACTATTTCTTTTCTTTCCGACTTTCTTTTCTCAGTCGATGTTTTTTTGTTTGTTTCTGTTCGATCATAAAAATATTTCCGTTTGTGAATATAAATTGATGATTAATTTTGCTAGTAGCGTTTGTAGTTTGATTAATGGAATAATTATATGTTTTGTGAATTTTAATTTTGTGAAGTAGGACAGTTTATAATAAAAATCTATAAAAACTACCATTAAAGATTTTTATGCTATACTATTAAAGAAGTAAATAATTGTCTTACGGTATACAGATACGTATTTATCTATGCGGATTAAGTATAACCAGCTAATTGGTATAAAATTAACTAAAAAAAAAAATAGAATTTATTTTATTTGCCTTAATAATTATTTCTCATTAACTCTCCATATTATTATTAACAGATTTTCTCCTCAAAAAAAAATGAACACCTTTAAATTTTTATAATTATAATTCATAGTCAGGGCTATGAATAAATGTCACATATACAGGTCTGGTCATCCGCACCATGTTTGCTTTGTAGTCCTACTGAGATAGCATCTCGAGATACGTCTCAAGATAAATCGACTATTGTAATCGCTTATTAACCTGTAACTTTGAGTATGGTAACATAATTAGTTTTAAGTAGCGCTGTAGGTATTTTGATAAAATGATAAGCGTGTCTTTGTAGAGATGAGATTGATACCATGTTGATGGCTGGATCACCTGGTGTTTTAAATTTTTTTTTTATAATTAATAGGTATGAAGCTTGTAGAGTTGCTCATTATTGTTCTAGGTATGTCGATGGCTATAAGAGTGGGGAAGACCAAAGAAACGATGAATAGACCGTGTCAATGATGATATGGTTAGAAAGGGGGTGACTACCGAAATGACGACTAATAGAGGAAGTGTGGTATGGAAGAAAAAGACATGTTGAGCCGACCCTAAATAATAAATTGGGATGAGGGCAGGATAATCACGAAGCAATCGGGGTTTTAAATTAATAAATTAGTAAGTGTGATAGAAAAAAAGATCATGTGATGCAGTAAATGGGGAAAACGTCATAATATTCAATCCAGTAGTTTTTGGGATTCTTCTGTACATACAACTGCACACGAAAACGGGAAATTTAAATATAATGATGTGATGAAACCATTTCATTTTACTACGCCCAAATATGCCTTAGCATCGTGAGAAACACTTTTTAATTCCAATTTTATAATCCAAAACTGCCATTCCCAGATCAATGTTAGATTAGAGATTACTGATTAGTGAAATATACACATTCAATATTATAAAATCATAATAAAATCTTCCATAAATCGGGGCTTAATTACATAAACAGCAATAACAACTCTTTATTACGAGATGAAACTAAACGGAAGTTGATGATGACATAAAGATTATGATCACCGCTCTCACTTGACACTTTGCCTTAACATACCCAAATTATATTTGCCGTATTCACAACGCTTTTCCAACCACCTATACATTTTTTTAATAGCCACACTAAAACCACTCAAAGGGCCCGCACCACAGATGCATACGACAATTAATTAGCTCGTAAATTAATATGCAAATAAAAACATTAACAAAAAATATCGACCTCGCGATAGGGAAGGGAAAGATATCGTAACTAATTCCACTAGTTACGTACCTACTTTGAGCAAGTGGTACGATAAATATCGATGGTCAATAACTCATTTTAATTGAATCATTCCGGCTAATAGTGCTTTCTAGACGTTTGACAGCACCGTCATTAGATACATGATAGAGACAGAAGACTGGATCTCGATTTATAAGTACGTCGTTTTGGCTTTAAATTCGATATACGTTTTATTGAAATGTTTATCTTTTTAATGATACAAAGATTTTTATTGTCAAGATAGACGATTCTTAATGAAGCTGTAATGTCAAAGATTTTATCCAAGTAAAAGTGGTTAATCCATCGTATATTAGAAACTTTCTATCTTATCGTCTCATGAGTCAAACATGTTATATTACTCTAAACGTTTTTGCATTTCTAATCCTGATTTCGATAAAACAAAAAAATTACAACAAAAACTGTGCACCTCTCTTTAAATGTACTTTCAAAAACAAAAAAATGGCAACACGGTTTCGCTTCACCATAGTTTAAAAAACGAAAACGTAGAATTGAAATACGGCCTCGTTTTAATTTCTGGTCAGTTCGCGGCGAGCGACAAATAAAGTGGCGATCCCGAGATGGTTATCTGCGGACAAATCGTCGTGTGTGTTGCGTACGCGCAGCGGTGAGAACCTAACGCACCTGTACCGGTCGGCGGGCCGCTAGGGATGGACAAGTGTCGATAGTTTTCATGTTGTTTTATTTTTATTTAGAATTATTGTCCAAGGTTTTGGATGAAGGCTATTTTGCTTCTAGAGTTTTGAGGACATTAATAAAAAAATTAAGTCATGTAGAATCCTAAGTATGTGTTTGTAAATAAAAATAAAAAATAGTTTATCACGATATAGGTACTTATTTGTAACCTATTCTAATAATACGATTGATATTAAAAGAATATGATATTATTTTTTTTATAATCAAAACCTTACACCAAACTTGCATGTTGTGCTATGATAAAATACTAAAACCTCCTTCCTACTCTTTAAGTAACAACAGCAACAAAACCAGAAAAGACAACCTCAAAAATATCAAAATCTAATCTCCCATTTATCGACATCCAATCCGCTACCGCGTTATCGACAACCGATCAACTATCGATATCTATCGGCATTACCCCTAGATCTCACGCAGCGCCGTCCCGGTCCATCGGGCCCGTTCGTTGCGAGTCACATCATAAATCACGCACTAATAGCCGGTAAACTCATTCGCTAATCCGAATCGAACAACTGCGGGACGACCACGAACATTGCGCGAACGCAACTCGCTGTTTTTTCCATTGGAAGCTTCGGTATAATTATTTCAACGGAATAATTAGTTGGTATTAAGGAGATGTGGCTTTGTTTTTGGTTGAAATAATTAAATTACATTCACGTGAAAAAGTTTTATTTACATGTGAAACTTTTTTCGTATTACCTTTTTCCTTATATTTGTACACTGGTTACACTAGTTGCAGGGGTCAAACCGCAGACGTACCGTGTAAAATACAGATAATATATCTGGTTAGACTGGAAGCTTACAAGCAACCCAGCTTACTTACTTGAGAAAAGGCTAAGAAGGTGATGATGCGTAAGTTTTATAGAGGTGGGAAAACTTTCAGTAGTGATGAGACTATCCGTACTTGTTCCTATAAAACCGGTAAGTTACCGGTAACATTGCAGGTTTATATAGAAAGTAACAGTATTCGTCGCGTATTCTCTTTAATGAATAGCACAAGTTGCTCAAGCGCATAAGATATTTCATTCAGATCATTGTTTATGTCAAATTATGGTAATTGATTTAATTAATTGGAGGCTGTACTTTAGTTGCATACCTAATTTTGTAATCTGTTTTAATAGTGGAATTGTGTAAGCTGAAATTAATTTAAATATTGGAAGTCTTTGTTTTAGAGCATTCATGTACACTACATAATTATTTTAGTAGCGTGTTTTTTTGGAGAAAGTCTATACTTATCGAAACTAATATTATAAAGAGAAAAGATTTGATTTTTTGTGTTTGTTATGATTTAACACGGCTGAACGAATTTAAATGAAATTTGGCATAGGGTAGACCGTGGTCCGTGACCTGGAAAAGAACGCAGGACTTTTTATCCTGGATTGCAGTTGAGCGGGCAATAGCAGCTGGTAATATTACAAAGAGGTAAAATTTGAAAGTTTGTATGTTTTATTTTTATTTTTATTGACAATGGGCTCACTCTTGATCTCAATCCAGCCCAGAGGCAGGGATGAGATCTACGGTGGAACAAGCTTGCCCAGAAGAAGCCTCTCTCGCCCTGAGGGGGTAATCTTCGAAACTGCTGATCTGATTCCGAAAATTCTTTCACTAATGGGTAACTAGAGCTGCAATATTGCCGAGTGTTATAAGATATATATTTTGTTAGAACAAGAAATTTCACGCGGACGAAGACACGGACGATGAATTGACTTTTCGCAGCAACCTACCGTTACAGTTAAACAAGGTTTGCATTTTGTTTACTTTGTGTTTATGTAGGTTTGCTAATCATCAGAGATTTCACGAAAGGATGAAAAAAAGAATAGTCTTGATCGCTGTAAACCTTTTATATTGTACGTTTTTTTTTTCGTTTCTTCTCTATAAAAATCTATGCAACTACTCGTAGCATCAACGTTCTGACTAACAGCTTGACAGATCAAAAGTGCTTGTAAATGATTTAAATAAACTATATTTCTTTTTTATAATGTGAAGATTATCTAAATATTTATGAAGGTATTAATTTAATTCATGAACATAACATTATTATTAAAAAAAAAAATACAGCTAGAATGAAGCTCAACTTTATTATTACCTATTTTCGATTCGTGTAGCGTTGTGTAAAGTTATATTAAGTGTCAAAGCTCTACATACTTACTTGAAGAAACCATGTTGAACACAAAAGTGTGTGGGTGGTAGGTTGATAAACTGCTCTGTGTAATGACAGGTTATTATCGCCTATCTCTTGGTACCTAGCCTTCCTACCAACGCGTTGGAATCCCTAGCAAATCTACACTACTAATCTATAAAATAGGAATATGACTTTCTTTCAATAATATACGGCGAGGGATTATCAAATATTTTTTTTAATGTGTTCTCAATATAAATTTCCTAGTTCGTTGGTTGACAGTGTTATTTAGTGGTCTATCGTCATTTATTTTAGACGGTTCTGTATCATCATCTTCTATTTACTCACCTTTTCCACTATTTTGAGTTTTTTTTTTTTTTTTACTACTTATATCTCTATTATATAAAGCATATCTCTTTTATAAAAAAATACATTCCTTTTCTTAATTTTTGACATAGCGCCGTAGACATTTTTCCACAGTCCTTTCACAGTTATTTTACCGCTGACAGCTGCAACCCAATAACAACCTTATTACAACAACAAAAAAGATCACTGTGATTTTGACAGACTTGACAGTTGCAAAAACTCAACAACAACCTTATTATCACGAGATTAAAGATCATTGTGATGTTTTCAGTGATGCAAAATCAGAGGTAACTATATAACTGTGAATGGACAGTACAATCTGTCATTTAGTCTCTCGTTTCTACGGTGGTCATGCAACGCGCGCAGGACATTTTCAATTAATATTAAAACAACTCTAACTAGTTACCTCTTGATGCGGTGTAACCCACGTACCTGAAACAATTAAGTATGGACGTTAGAAAACGGACGATCACTTTAGAAACCTGATTTCTTCAACTGACTTAGGACAAGCCTTCGATTGAGTAAAGCTTGGCTGCTTCAATGGTGCAACGTTTATTAAAGGCAGAATTACCTACAGATAAATTGCGCCTATGTTGGTAGGTACTGTCAAAGCCTGAAGGTAAGTTTTCAACTGGATTCCTTGGATCTTTTCAATGAAATTGGTCTAAATTGTACTTAATCTAGAGATCAGTAAAGATTTATTTATGTCATAGAATTAGATGTAACATACGGCATGGAACGATTTGTAGGAGAAAAACAAATATATTTATGGTAGGATTGTAATTTTTTACAGTCAATGGCTTTATAGTGAATGAATTCCCTGTAATTAACAAAATACTATCTTTAATGCTAGACCACACAGACAAACGTCTAACATAAAATAAATCCCCATTAATTACTCAACGCAATAAAAGCGGTGACAAATTGCAAACGTAACGCCTTCGAAGAAAGACAGCCATCCGTTTTTCCCGACTTTTATGACTCAAAAGGCTTATTTCCCTTCACCACAGAAATAAATTTAAAAGCACGTCCTTTAAATTATCGTATTGCCAGTCTCTTTTTGAAATCTAAATTTACTTTGCGCAACGACAATTCTAGTTTTCAAGCCAGTGCAGTGTAGAGATAAGGGGACGTCCTACGCTGTTAGATGGACGGTAACCGGTCTGGTCTGATTGTGAAGTATAATGAAAAATACCGCTCGATCTGTGGCTTCGTTTAGACATCGGTAACGGGTATGTTTCTCGTTGTGGGAGAGGAATTATAAGTAATTAGTGTGGGGAGTTGTAACTTTATCATTTTGTTTTGTGTCTCCTGTGGTAGCAGGTTGTTAAAGGCTCCACGAAGGACGATATTATCGAAGAACATTGGGCACCTTTTGACTGGACTAATTACTGGACTACTACTAGAATTAGTACTTGAAAACAATACATGATCATCAGGACGCAACTAGGTTCATGCCCCGAAAAACCCAACATATGAACTATCTGAATCGTGTTCATAGCATGTTTAAGTTTAAATTTTATGACAAGACAAATTACTGTGAATAAAATTATTCTTAGACTGCAAATTACCACTTTTACTTTCAACACCAACCATGGCAATCTATTTCGCATACCCAAACACGTATCGTCTTCAATCAAACCCCTCTTTTACCGCGTCGTTTAAAAACCCGGTTTTTTCCAACAAAAAGTTAAAAATCAAGCCAAAAAATCTCATCACAATCGTGACGTATTAAAACGGACACGTTCAAATCGGGCATGAAAATAATAACCCACGAATCGCTCCTGATTATAATTGGTGGGTGCTCTTGCGCCGGTCCGCACGCGTACAGTTACGCTATAAACTATCATTAGGGCGATGCGCACTTTGTGAGGAAATTACCGCGGTTTTATTTGTTAGGTTTGTGAAATTGAGCATTGCAGGGTTGCCTGTATTCTTTTTTTTAAGTTGGTTTGAAAGTAGATGTGAGGAGATAAATTTAATGTCGTTTTTTAACGATTTATAGTTGTAACGCAGCTTGCCTTTGGCGTTATCCTGCTAGAATATGTGTCCATGTGAACTGAGAGACTTGATTTGCTGATGTGAGCATACTTAAGTACCGACTCATTAATAAACTATTGCCTTTTGCCGGTGTCACAATTTATTTTTCTTTTTTCTCCACCAGTTACTTCAGCAAGTGAAATTAATAATTTAATTTTTTGTTTGTGCTCATACAAGAACAGCATGTTACAGTCGACGCGTCAGCGGCTGTCGGTGGTGCCGCTCGTGTGTATGAGCACTTTTCATCGTCTTTTTCATTGTCTTCTCCACCTTCAACTTTATTAGGTTTTCCAAAAATACATCACGAAGCAGCATTCTAGTTTCATTGGCATTTAGAAGGTTTCCGTAATCAATTACATTTACAACGCTTCCTATCTGGTTAGTTTTTGCATTAAAATTTTTCTCTCCATGTCTTCCAACATTAGATTCGTTAAAGCCACTGCTACTGTTATTTATATTAATTTTGGCAGCGGCTCCTTCAGAGAAATATTCGTTCCTTATAGCCCATAAATCACCAGCATCCTCCCAAACAATACTGGCAACCCTGTCACACAAGTCCATACATTTTTATGAAGGTAGTTTGCGATTTTCCATAGTCAATAAACAGATTAGGTTGATTGTTTGATTTCGACCGATCGATCAAGTTGAATATCTAATTCGTTGTTGATTGTAGGTACCTCTATTGTGATTCGAAGCAGGCTACGGGATTGAAAAGATTGTAATTGGTATTATTGGAATATTGGCTAACGTTGAAATTGCCAGCCTTTTGGAGGAGTTGATTGAGCGGTTGAGTTTTGAAATTCTTAATTTGGGCGTTTTGATTTTAAGGATTGTTTGGAAGGAGGTGAGTTGCAACGGCTCATTGTCATTTATATTTACCTTTTTTTTAAATGGTTGGCTTGTAAATACTATGTAATAATATTTTTGCACTACCCTATGCTTTGAACATATTTCAAGATCATTTGGATAAGCTTTACCTCAGCCATTGTATTCTTTGTGGATTACAAGTTCTTCAACTTAAAGACAATCTTTAAAAGATCATGGAAGTTACCGAGATTTCCATAGCGTTTCTTTTTTTTTCAACTGCTAAGAATGGTCTATGCTTTTGGGCTTCCTAACTAATTTTAGCTGAAGATACTCCACTATTTCCGAAAGAGATATAATGTCTCTTCGATGTTGATTGTACGTCTATCGTGATTTGGAGCAGGCTACGGGATTCAAATTGGTATTATTGAAATATTGGCTAATGTTAAAATGGCCACCTTTAGGAGGAGTTGATTGAGCGGTTGAGTTTTGAAATGCTTAATTTGGGCGTTTTGATTTTAAGTATTGGCTTGAGGGACCGGATTTTGCTGTTGAATTGCTAATAGCGATGTTTGCTTTGATAATTATGTGATTTAATTATATACTTATTCTGGTACAGAAGATGCTTTTAACTTCATAGTCTATTTTTTTCTAAGTATTTCAGAATATTCCATAGACACATTATTCAAACCTTACTAACCATCGTTATCACGACATTGTAGAAAACAATTTTCTCCTCTCACGTGCCGCGAAGATAATTTGTATATGATTCAATTTTCTACATTGTAACAAAATGGTCTAGCTGTAACACAGTTGGTCATTCATCTGTCTGCTCTCCTTGGATATATTTATACACAATTTCCTGGTCTGATAATACAACATATACTCTACTGTTTAGTGGTTTTGTAACATTTGTTGTTTTATCTTCACAGCAGTCTATGGTTGGGCTTGGCTAAGTAATAACAGCCGCACGGGTCGACCAATCATGTTAAGTTAAGCTTGCCGCGGTTGATCCGTGAATGGGTACCATCTTTACATACCGTTCCTCGGAAAGGCTGGCAGGCCCGGCTGTCATAAATGGATCTTTGATAGTCGTTACGGGTTGTCAGAAGCCCGAAAGTCTGACAACCAGTTACCAAGGGGTATATAATACTTTACCCCGTGGTAAGACTGGCTGTCAGACCCATAAACTGGGTTGTGGAGGTCAGATACGCAGTCGCTCCATGTAAAGTCCTAGTACTCAGCTGTATCCGGTTTCCGGTTGGACTGGAAGTCGACCCTAACATAGTTGGGAAAAGGCTAGGCAGATGATGATGATTTTCCGAGTGGTCTATTTTTAGCTGCCCAATACCTTGAGTGATCCTAAGAGGTCATTTTGACTTTTGGAGTAACATGACGATTCGTTTTGTCACGACTAAGCAAGCCAAGCTTTGCAAATTATTATTTTCTGGGTCCACATTTTTTATATTATTCGTTAGACCCTTTTTGGCATAAAGGAATTTATATGGTAGGCAATAGGAAATCCTTCAATAATTTATCACGTTAAATTGTTCCATTTTGTAATCTAAAAATATACACAAGGACAGGACATTTAAATGACCATTATTTTATCAAAACCACAAATCAATTAAGGAAATCTAAAGCTGCGGAGTACCAGGCGCTCATAAATCCACCGGGCTACACAACGAGCAGGCGGCCACATTGTGAGGTGACGGAATGGCTTGCACGCTAACATTGGTTTTACGACACGTGTGCACTTGAAACTTGTGTGGCATTGCTGAGCTAAAGATTTTAGAAGAGACTCAGCATTTAGGATTGAATATGCAAGCTATTAAGGTGAACAGAAGTGGTAGTGGTGGTGGTACTATCGCCAAAATCTATATCTGACCGCCGTAAGGACTATTCCTGCTTGCAGCGCATATTATTAGCCGACCTAAAAAGGATCCTCTTTTGCTTTACTTACGGACGCAGCAGTGGTCATCATGTGCACGGGATTTTTTTTTCAAAATGGTCAGATATAGGTTTAAGGCGAACTACTGTGTGCTGAACAAAATCGAGTAATTATTAGGGTTTCCTAGCATTAGGTATCTTTGTCAAGGACACGTACCTACCACTATAACTGGCCATATAGATGCCTCTCAATAGTACATAAGCTACAGTGGCCAAACAATAGACAACAAAAGGGTTTTAATGAAGACTAATTAGGATAGCAACATAATTGTATAGAAGAGTGAGTTAATTCCACTTGACAATCGAGAATAGGTACTTCCAAAACCAAGGTATGTATACGTGTAGAGAGGAAAACTTTCGCTCTTGTCGGTAATGAAAATGATGTAAAGATTCATCTAACACTCCATCCACTAAAAAGTTACCTAGCAATTTATTCACAAGCCACTTCCATAACATCTATATTTCCGCGCAAATCCTTGTACTCGTACGCGGCCCTTCTATGACATCACGCTATTGTCCAGCGGTAGTGGGCAGACAAAAGCTTGCAAGTGTGCGTACGACCTGCGCGTGAGTGCGTTGGGAAAGACGGGCGTTTAGATGTGGCAAATAGCATTGCTGTTATTCTACGGAAAGCTGTTTGAGTATTATTGTAAGATATTATTAAATTTTGAGTACTTTGTTGATTGGTAGGTATTTCCTTTAGCTGTTTGGCGCCTAAGTACCTATTCAAGAGTAGGTAACGCTAATCTTTGAGAATTTATTTGTCAGTTACTTAACAGAACCTTAAATGCTTAACTTTTAAGCGATTTCCTTTAAATTGGTCAAATGAAATCTGGCAGGAAAAACAATATCGATAAAATCTTAGGTATCGAATACCACAGCTGTTGCCGTTGTCTTGCTTATTTACGTTTAAAGGCCAAAATCTTTGGTCTACATGATTAGTGATTTTTGCCTCCAAATGCATCTTCAGAACCAGTGTTCGAAGACTGGTTGAATATTTGTACTGTAATACTGCTTACTACCTACTTACTACCTTTGCTACTGTTTTATAAAAAAGTGCAATACCTGTGCGGTAAAAATTTATGATAGCATTTTTTTAAATAACTGACGAAAAATTTCAACTCCCACTGAGTTGAAATTTTTCGTTCAGAATCATGTTCCTACTTCCATGGTAACGTTGAGCGTCGATGTTTCTGCCACTCTGTATTAACGATAAGTAGCGACATGAGAGTATTATGTTGATGCCTAGTCTTTGTAGTTTGGCTTGTTAAACATATTCTAAGGGTTTTCTAAATGTTTTGCGAATAAATTGTTCTATATATCAGGCACAGCCTTAGAAAATCAGGTTTTCAACCCATCAACGCCTATAAAATCTGCCTCAAAATTCAACGCAGAGGCGTAAGCTGTCGTCCATCATAATAGCCATCCCACGTTGTTTGTCTACACACAAACAATGGGAGCTGACAGACTATAGTGTTTGTTGAGCTCTGTTTGTTCAGACTAAACGTTGCGGCAGGTAGGCGGTTACGCAAGTATTGTGGGCTAGCGATGATATAGGCAGATTCATGAGACGGATTTAGTATGGTGACTATTGGTTTGAGAAAATTTCTATGGCGCTTTTTTTAATAAAGAGGCTCAAAACATTTATTTCAAACTAGCTGCGCCCCGCGGTTTCACCCGCATAAGTTTTGATCCCGTGTTAATATCGGGATAAAAAGTATTCTATATGTTAATCCTGGTTTCAGATCATCTGTGTGCCAAATTTCACCTAAATCTGTTCAGTAGTTTTTGCGTGAAAGAGTAACAAACATCTATCCATACAAACTTTCACGTTTATAATATTAGTAGGATAAACCAATTACAGGCACTTTTGAATAGTCAAGGCGATGACGACGAGATTGTCAAATCCATTCTATGGAGAAGAACGGGTAAGAAACTCCGCGGGAACTCTTTTAAATCAAAATAATATTGTTGCAAAATATTGGTTACATCATTCATGTTGATATTATGGTTGTGAGAATGATGCAGAACGTTCGTAATGAAAAGATAAAAGCAAAATAATTCAAATAAGCCATGGCAGCAAAGAGATGACCAGTCTCTACTGATGGCGTCCGTACACGAACATGACGCATGGATTAGCACCATTCAGCTCAACCTTTTGAAGGGATTTAAATGATTCAACACATACGCCACCATCAGCGAGACATTAGATAGCGCATGCTTGCCTAAAAGGAACCTATTCAGTCGACACTTAAAGATTTCTTGATTACCTACACCTTTAGGGCAACACAGACTCAGGCATGATGTGAAAAAAGCTGAGGTCGCTTAATAGTTAAAGTATTTCTTTATAAACAGTCAGTTAGGTTTTTAGCGTTGGCATTTGATTGCCCAGGGTCTCTGAACGCTCAAGACGGTTCTTGGAGTCAATCATTTGCCACTCATGGATGACTAATCCTCATATTCGCACTAAAACCTAAATCACCGTACCTTAAACAAACATTGAACAATAAACAAAACTAATTGAAGGTCAAGTTTAAACACTCGACGTTCATCTTTGCATGCGCATCACATACAACTCATACAAACTTCTCATACATCTGTAGTTAACATAATATGACACCATACATTTTATTACATACATTGTTGTAAGTGTCATTTGCGTTTAGCTAACACGTATTTACTATATTTATTTAAACGAATACCTGTAACACTTAGTTGGTTTATTAGTCAGAGGTTTTTAATGCATTTTTGTGTGAGGATTTATTTGAACTGGCAACAGCTGCCATCACATTAAGGGGGATGCGATAATGTAGCCCGCGAAATTCAAATTTGATTCACGACCGTAACAAATATGACTTTACAGAAATATAATCATTAAAATCATCAATACAAAACAAATCTCAAGTTCATATAATCCTATTTAATGACTATTTCATGGAATATCAATCAATACAACCTGACACTGATCTGCAAAAAACGGAAGAAATTTTGAATTTCGCGGGCTACCTTGGCGGTTCCCCCTTAAGTTTGTCGCTTCATTCATGGTGATTGCGTTAAAATAATTAAATTGCGTCTGCTAGGTGGATAATGAACATGTTAATATTGCAAACCGAGAAGAAACAAGAAGTAACATAGGTATACTTACATAAACTCATGCCTAAAATCCCGAATGGACAAGCAGAGGCGTTTTCCGTTTAGAGGAGACTGTACACCCACGTTTCAGTTTTATAGGCCAATTTTAGGGTTACGTAATCCGTACCCAATAAAAAAGGCACCAACGGGACCCTATTACTAAGCCTCCGCTGTCCGTCCGTCTGTCTGTCACCGGGCTCATGAATTTTAATAGGTAGACAGTGATTTTTCACAGAGTGTGTATTTCTATTGCCACTATAACAATAAAAAAAATAAATAAAGTTTAAAATTTAAGTAGGACTCCACTCTTCATACAAACATCGTGTTTTCGGCGTTTTTTGCCTTGTGGTACGGAACCCTTCGTGTGTGAGTCCGACTCCCACTTGGCCGTTTTTTTTTATTAAAGGCCCGTGTAATAGGGTGCTAGCGTCTTGTACTTTTCGGGCACTTATAAAACAAGAAGTCCTATAAAATCTATTTAATGTGGGCTTACACACACGGACTATTCAAGCAATGTATCTGGTCTGACATAGCAATGTCTACCAATAAATACCATAAAGTTATAGAATGTCCAGAATAGTTCATGTTCATGTGTTCAACCCATCATCATTATCTCTGCCTATCGCAATCCAATCTCAACATAGCGCTTCGCCCAAAGAACATTTACATCAAACGAAGAAAACATAACAGCTTCTTACTTACATCTGTAGGCGTTCTCAAACTACTATCAGTTCTGTCAATACCAATTTATCACTAAATACTACCATTACCGACCAAAACATCATAAACAAAAAATATCATAAAATACATGAATACAAACAATTAATAGTAACCGGATCCCTGAGATTTCATTAGGTAATAACTATCAGAGAATCGAGATAACAATGGAACGCTTGGACACAGAATCGGTAGACTACAGAAGGTCAGCTCTGTTAACGAGCGAAAACACTCACATATAGACGTGTACGGCTCTCAAATTATCTCAAAATGAAACTAAAACGCCAAGCATTTATTCCAAATAAACAATTTACAGGCACTTTTGAATTTACAAGGAGTAGGCCACTTTGGCAGAATCATAATAGGATAACAATATGAATCAATATAAAAATCGTAAAATGGTCCCAAAATCACAATTCATATGATCTGTGTGCAATTCATATCATGAAATTCACCTGTTTGACAGTATTGTACGGAAATTCGTAAAATGGTCCACCAATGTTTACACCAAATATGATTGATATTAAATAAATTGTAGGTGATTAAACTATTATGTGTAACCATTTAACGAAAATTAGAAGAATTACTAATGATCTGCTGGGAATTCAGGAAATGAATAGCTTTTAGAGGTATTGCTTAAAGTGGCCTTTTTAGCCCCCCTGGATGAGGCTGGCACAAGAGCGTGGCGAATAGCACAAGAAAAGAGAGGCCTATGCTTAGCAGTGGGTAAAGTCGGGCGGTGTGTTGACGTTAGACGCTTGTTACAAAGCGTAGCTCCAGCAGTATATACATGAAGCGTGTCTATGTGGGCATGCATTTTTTTTCGTCGTATAAAGCCAACCTTCTGTACCCATCTACTCTGTGGTCTGGACCAGTGGTCGTCAACATTCCTCGAATGAATGGTGCATTAATAAATCGAGGGGTCCCATTAACATCTAAGCGTAGATGTTGATCAAGATTTATGATAATGCTCGCGACAAGATTGAGACACACTTGCTCATGTGGTTATGTAAGGTTTCGATATTGTTTTCTAATGTACGTAGGTGTGTGTGTGTCCTGTGTTACGCAGGTTTCTGAATAGGACCGGATTTTGAGACAGTAGCCTATGAGCCTAATTTCATATCCTGTTTACGGTTGGCCTGGATTTTGCATTATCTATAACCATAGAAATGTAAAGTTGATTTAACATTTCCATTGAAAATACTTGTAGAGATAACCTTTCCTTTTTTCCTGTTTTCCCTAGTTGAAAAGAGCATCCAAGAGTCCACTCAGCCTATTGCAGTCCACTACTGGACATAGGCCGTCCCCAGGCTGCGCCACAACACCCTGTCCTCCGCCTTCTGCATCCAGTCTGTCCCAGCCACCTTCTTTAGGTCATCCATCCATCTAGCTTTGGGGTGTCACACACTACACTTGCCAGTACGCGGTCTCCACTCCAAGACACCATCCAGGAGTGATGATGGCATACTTTGAGCTGTCAATAGAGCTATACTGCTGACTAATTGACCGTTCGATTTGACACTAACCATTCTCTTAAAGTTATTTTCAATAAGGGAGACGATAGTATTCCTACCTACTGTAGGTAATATTAGGTAGCAGTAACCTCCATTAAAGATTCGATTTTAATTTCACAGGCATTAATAAAGTTTATAAGGCTATACATTGAATAAGTTTTAATTGTCCGTAATACCACATCCGGCGGTGAACAGTAAATCAAAAGTGAAGGTGTATTAACACTGGCCACCTGTACCAGTTTAATTAAAAGGAATTGTTGTAATTAGTAGAATAGGAAATCTTGGTAGTTGTCCTATTTAGACCGTCTTTTGTTTTAAGTTAAACTAACGCAGAGATATTTTAAGCGGTAAGTCAAAATTAAAATATTTTATTTCACATAAACCTATATGGGCACTTATAAAACGTCAGCAGCTACACGGTTCCAATTGGTCGTTTCCTATGGAGAAGAGCCGGCAAGAAACTCCACGGTTACTCTTTTAAAAATATTTGGCATTTACAATGTTTTCAAATTAAAGTATTAATGGGTGTGGGACCACCTTATCATTTTTTATATTTCTATAGGGAGGACAGTGTAGGCCGGTCAACAAGTACCAGGTACATAATAAAATATAAAATGGTCTACAAATCCAATCAAGAAGGCCTACAACTTTCTCACATTTACACAGTATAAAAGAATCTATCAAAAAGATAAATAATAAAATCAAATGATATGATTGCCATTACAACCACTAATAAAGAGTTAAAATTAGAATTGTAGATAATTATAATGTCAGTATCGCAAAACTTCTTTCACATAACATACAGTTAAACCAAAAAAGTTTTGCGCTTCGGTAATCTTCGTGTCTCCGAATTAGCATGTACGCCACGCCACAGAGTAACCCGTATTTCCGAAGAAAAACGATGGTTCCCGAAGTGCAAACTTTTCTTGGGATATCGATAGGTAAGCATAATAATCCTATAAAATTCCCACTGATGAGACACAGGCCCTCTCTTTGTAAAAAGGGACATGACCTAACGTTACGCCTATCTTCTTCGAGAGGTAGGCAGAGGTAGCTATAGTACATTTCGACGGTTTTGTTTAAGTCACATGTAATATGTAAAACAGAGGGTCTGTTTACATGTGACTTAAACATATAACAAATTGCCTATTGCTAACAACGGGGCACAAAACCAGACACCTGTCTCGTGTCTGCCACTAAGAAATACCAAACAAATCCCTTAAAATCATCAAACCTTACCGTAATTGCTCAATACTTGTTCAATTAAATCAGATCGGATCTAATTTCACCATTCTATGATTTATGGGGCAAACAAAGTGACTTTAATTGACTGTCACCATAAAACCAGTTGGTTAGCCTACACTTACCTTTCAAATATTATATATTATACTATTGTATTTAACCTTGGAGATGTAATAGCTAACAACTCTAGATTAACATTGCGCTCCTTACCTTTTTAGGGTGGTCAGAATTGTAAGAAACTATGGAATTAGAGTCGTGGGAACTGGACTTCTTAAGCATGGCCTCGATGTCCGATGAATGGTTTTATTTACCAACAATATGGTATTTTCATTGAGGCTGATGGAAGACAAGCTACTTATATGAAGAGAAAAGATAGGTATATAATCCTACTAATATTATAAACGCGAAAGTTTGTATGGATGGATGGATGTTTGTTACTCTTTCACGCAAAAACTACTGAACGGATTTGGATGAAATTTGACACACAAATAGTTTATAACTAGGATTAATATATAGGATACTTTTAATCCCGATATTCCTACGGGATCGACACTTATACGGGAGAAACTGCGGGGCGCAGCTAGTAAAATAATACACAAATGTAAGAGATATTTACGGTGGTCATATAAAAAGAGGCAGACCGAAGAAAACATGGATGGATTGTGTTTAAAATGATAGGATGGCTAGTACCGAGATACCGAGATACCGAGGGTAGGGTACCGAGATGACGGCTAACAGCGATGTTCGTCAGAAAAAGACATGCGATGACTCCCCTCAAATAAAATAAAAATAAGACATGAGGATGATGGGGTATATCCAGTAATAGGTAACTTATTCATCGATGTAATAACAATAAAACTTCTTTTGTGTCTCGTTCATTGTCCTTCTAGTGTTAAGCTGCATTACCATGATTGAAACAAGAACAAATTCTTGAATCAGAAACACACGAATATACAACAAAAACCAAACTAGATGAAACAAATAGATGTGCGTACGACGACCGGCGACATCATAATCCTACATCTAAACTACACTATATCACCTATCAATACGGGTACATCTACTGCGCTTGAGTTCATGTGCGTCAAACTGACCACGGATATAGAAACAGGTGCGCTCATTGTTAATGATCTGATGCTTAGATCCGATCTGATTTGGACGACATTTTGTTCAGAATAGAGTCGCCAGGTAGGTTGTTTTTGTTGGGATTTTAGTGACGTTTAGCTGAAGTAGCAAGGTGGATTTACTGTTAATACAGGTTGTTGTTTCGAAGTAAAAAGTTGATGTAAAGAAGCGTTAATATGTACAGCAGATGATTCGCTTTTTTTTTGGTCAGGATTTTGTCTTATTTAACGCGCTGTACAACATTAGGTATACTTTTTAATTTGAAAACTAACGTTTGGGTTACAAGTTATCTCTAATTATTGGTTTGTGACCATTTAGGAGAATTTCACTGTTGTTGTTTACGAATTTTAAACTAAAGCGTGAATCATCAAGGAAAATGATAATTCATGTTTTCCGATCCTACAACGTTTTTCTTTGTTATTCAAACTAGCCTCAGAATCAGCACTTTTAAAACGCCAAAATGACATACTCGTAAGACAGTATACGCCCTTCACTATACGCAGTGTTTATTTCTAACTTTTAAAATACTCTTACCCTACTTATTTAGATACCTTTTTGTGCGGTTGTTAGAGTTTTTTTTCCGAATGATATACCTTCTTCTTTTCGTGTCTTATATTGTTTAAGCCCAGTAGATGGCCACGTTGATTGCAGCATCAGTGGCATTCATTAAGTCATCCAAGGTGCAGGTGAAGGGGCACTTAGGGAAATGACACAACTATGCAAATAATTATCTACGCTTTCGCTAATAACCGTCCTACTTCGTACCTAAATCCTGGTCACACTAGACCGACCTCCTTATGGTAAGATTTATCTCTTGTCCCAGAACAATGCAATGCTACCTAACTTAGTATATATCGTCGCTTTGTTTGAATTATGTTTTAATAAGCTACGTGCTTGGATTAAAGCGTACGGATGTAAATCGCCCTTAATATACTGCTGTTAAATGGCAGTTGGACTTTGTAAAGGTTGCTGTGTAAAGCAGTAGCGGGTTAGGGAGATAATTTATTAGGATGTGTTTAGGTGACAATATATTTTATTAATTATAAACTTTGAAATTCTGAAATGGTCTTAGGAGTAATATTACCTAGGTAAGACTAGGTAATATTACTCCTAAGACCATTTCAGAAACCAATCTACACCGTCTTCACATGGTTTGACCAAGATTATGTCTGGACTTTAAAAGAGAATAGAGAAACTATTTTTTAACAATATCTTTGTCTTTCAAAAGATATTACGAAAAATACTGTCATCTGGAATCTAGTAACTGTTAGATCATAATACGGGGTCAAATTAAATAAGCTAGCAAAACTTCGCAGCCGTGAAGGGTATCGATATCTTAACATGATCAAACATTAAAAAACATACTTTCTTAACTCATACTTCAAGTAACAACTGTTTTATTTTTATTTTATCGTGTTTAGATACCCATAACGTCAGCGGAGTTTCGCTAGCTAATTTAATTTGACCCTGTAAATCTACTACAAAAAAATAAAAATAAACCTCACGTTAGTAATTAAAGCAACGAAATTTTCTAAACAATAAAACGTTGCTCTTAATCCAAATTCGGAATACCACTACCGAATTTAAAATTTCACGACTTCTGTTACGTGAATCGATTTGAACGCACTAAATACGAATCGATTGCTGAATCGAATCGTAATCGTAAATCAAATGAGAGTAGAGCTACCAAAGTGTAATGTCTATTAATCAAGGTACAATGCTGCTTTCTAGCGTTGTGGACAAAAGTAATTTCACTCGGATTGGGTTATTTATACGTATAGGGCGGTCGAACAGGTGTTCTTGTCTGTATACACGGTGTTGTCTTTGTTTCATTATTTTTTATGGATGAAAAAAGTACGTTTTGTTAAATTTATTTGTCAATCTTATAAGCTTCCTGTAGGACAGGCCTGGCCTATTGTAGAAAGTCTGGAAATTGATTTTGTGTTAAAACGTCATGCAAAAGTAAAAAAAAAATACTGAACAAAGGCAGACCTAATGCTGCCTGAGGAATTTTTACCAGTCAACCTTAAATTCTAAGAAAACTATAGCTATAATTAGGTAATACATGTTCTGTAATCCTTTATATTTCTTTTAATAAAATTTATTCTTGATTTATTATTATGTCATGAATAATGATATTGAAATTGCTGGTATTTTACTATTCTAGCTGAAATAATCTGGCTAAATAAGCAGGTATCTAAGTGATGAATGAAGACAACGCTTATCTTATTTTAATTAAAACTACTGTTTAAATGGATCTGAATAATTATTCATGTATGCATTCATTCGTTCAACCTATTTTTTTAAAATAAATCTAAGCAGTAATATGCGATAAATAGCAGTTTCAGAGAGCTGCATTCTTCACGAAACCGCAATTTTTATTAAACCGCATTTTTTTCTTAAATAATTTCTTGTTATACATAATTTTATTGCTAAATGAGTGGAATTTTATCAACATTAAAATACGTAAAATACAAATAGACTAATAAAATACATAGATACGTGTTCTTTTTATACCTAGAGTGAAAATATGTAAAATATTTTATACCTATTCGTCAGTTTTTATTTATTTTAATAGAGTAGGTAGAGCATTCTTGCACTAACATCATCTTTCTGATTGGCCAACCCCTTCACAATATTCAAAAGTGCCTGTTATTGATTTATATGAAATAAATGCTTTGAGTTTTGCATGAAATCATTTTATTTCGATAATTCAAATTAGCCAAAAGCAAAAGTTATTTATATTCATCAGGTCTTTGCCCATTTAAAAACTGTGCAGCGAATTATTATTTTCCTCCTCCTCATTTCCCTCATTTCGTTCATAATTGTTCTCTATGTGAGTTCAAAAAAAAACCACGATGTACAGAATATGTTATGGTAAATAATAAAAATGTAATTATAGCCACACTATTGAATTAGGAAATTCCTGTAATGACAGTGATGATGAGTCATTCTCTTTCTCATTTACCTCTCAAAGGGAGGAGACTTGGGTCCCAGCAGTAAGAACTTTATAGGCTGTTTATGTATAATAATAATGACTAACAAAAAAATCCCACAATAAGGCATCACTCTGTATATTGAACTTAGAAGACGCTCTCCGATGCCCAGGGAATAGTTATTAATTTGGAATTTGTTACAGCCTATACTTAATCCACTAGATACCGCAGTTAAGGCTCTGCGCATAAATATGAATACATCACATAATCGCCGAACGCATTATATGCAGGTACTTACTAAACTATACAGTTATTATGTGGGTAGTTTGGTGAAGCTTACCTTAAGTGTGTGTAAATCTGTGAACTTTTGGGTTTATTTATAAACATTGCTTAAAGTTAAGTAGTAATGTTTAACGACCATAAATAGACCATAATAGAGCAGTGGTGGCCCAGTGGTTGCAACTGCGACTTACAAGTTGTAGGTCGTAGGTTCGAACCCAGACAGGCGCTTTATTTTGTGTAAATTATTTCATCTCCGCTGTTCTCAAGGGTGAAGAAACACATCGTGAGGAAACCGGACTGTCCAAGAACCAAAAATTCGAACCCGCACCGGGCCCGCGTGGTGGATTACGGCCCACTCCCTCCCTCCACTCCCTGCGGCGTTTCCTCACGATGTTTTCTTTCACCGTTTTGGGAGCAGTGGTGATGACGTTATTAACCACCTACAATACCACTAAGGCGGAGGATATCGTGGAGTACGTGCGCCAAAAGACGAGGTATACGCCGAGGGTGCAGTTACTGGAGTCGCACCGCAACGTAAACTTCAAGGCGTTCGTGGTGCGCGTACCAAATTGTTATCTGCCCGTCGTTATGGAAGAAGACTTCTGGCCTCAGGACGTGGTGTTCTGTCGCTTCATTGGACAAGTACCATAGAACAGCACAAGAACTAGCTAGTGAAGTACTATTTTATACTAAAAATATGTATGTTTCGGTTAAGGTATTTTATCTATGGGCCTGCGTCGCCTGAAATAAATTAATTAAAAAATACCTAATTATAAAGTATTGTATTAGTCTGCTCTCGATTCTGAACAAACTAGTTCCAGGTTTATAATTATTTATATTTTAATTATGCCTTGTAACATGTTTTTAGGATGGATAAATTAAGCAAGCAAATAAATAAAATTGATTGGCAAAAGTTGTTTGTATCAATACCTACATGAATAATTCGAACATCAATTTTATCGAATTCTTAGCATTTCTTTAGCACATTAAATATTATTAATAATATTAACAAATTCATAGCAGGTTTAAGAAAGATAAATGCTAGAATATTCGCAAGACAGAAGGATGAAATTAAAAGAGTTTTAATTAAACCGCATAAAAGATTAGGAATCTAAAATATTACCTTGGTAATAGTTACCACTTAATCCTTTATAGTTTTCGAGAACTACCACCCAGTAAAAAATGACCTCTGGCTGTGAGTAACGTCTTCTCCAAGTGAGGTTTACTAAAAATGGTCAAGGTATAAAATTCCGGTTCACACTCGGCGAGTTTTTTTTTTATCTCAGACAATAGGTTTTTGTTTTACGAGGTCGACGGTCAGCTGTTCTAGAAGGAAAACGATACGTCTAACATATCATAGCCATTACTAAGAAGCAAGTGTGACTAACGAGATCCAGTCATTGTTGTGGTATCCATAATGGACGAAATTCTTGAGAATTTTTTTGTCCTCGTCCTAAAAATGGCTCGGAATGTATGGTGATTGAGCTGAAAATCGAATCTAAAATAAAAATATCACGCTTGGAAATCCCAAAGGAATATACATAGGTATACAGTGATGGTGTGCTATTAAAATCTTCCAATTTAGTTACCTATGTTAACTCCTGTTGTAATTAATTTGGCTCAAATCTAGGTTCAAGGCTTTATTTATTTATGTTTAGCCGTTAATGTCACTGCTGTACAAAGGCCTCCCTACTCTCTATCCACCTCTCTCTGTCCAGAGCTGCCAAGGACCAATCTTTATCAAAGGAGTCCAGCTCATCCCGCCATCTCCGTCTGGGCCTGCCGCGATGTCGTTTGCCATTAAGCGGGACCCACTGGGTCGTAAGTTTGGCCCATTCATCATCTGACATGCGGCAGATGTGTCCAGCCCAATTCAATTTAAGCGTGGCAGCGTTCCGAGTGACATCAGTTATTTTAGTGATGGTACGGATTGTTGTATTCTTAACCCGGTCCACACATTTAATAGACAGAATAATCCGTTCCATAAACATGTCTGGGAAGCCCGAGCGTGGACCTCTGCTGAATTGTCAAAGACCATGTGACCATCTTTTCATCTTTCTAAACATCTTAGAATATTGTTTTCAAAAGTACCATAATATCCTTAAAAGGTACCGGTATAAATGCAACGTCAGTAATCTTGTAAGCTTCACGCATATCCCGCAGTACGCTGTGCAGACATACCTACTAATTACTAAGGCGTTCACGCGATGGGATAATAGCCTGTCTCTTCTCCGACACTTTAACCATGTTTGCACTTTTTAAACATGTCTTGTTAATCCTGTACTAGCGAGCTTCGAATGCTACAAGAAAATTTTGTGTTAACTCGTAAAAGTATGCTCAATCAAAAGGAAAATCCAGTCCATTATATTGTCAATCCATTTTAATTGCGAAAATCCTGTTTATTTTAGTTCTTGATTAGTATTTTCCGACTATCTAAACCAATTGCCCTATTTATAGAAAAAATACACAGGATACGTCACATAGTCAGTAATTACAATCATTACAAAACGAACAAAAAGCTAAATAATTTTCCTTTTGCCCAACACTTTCCCCAAGACGTAATTCCCCATGAATCATAACGATAATTACTTGACTACCTGTCTTAGAAAATCCACAAAGATTCCAGTTGCGAACCTGCTGGTTCGGTTGAGAAAAATCTTGCTCGACGCAGTGTCGTAATCACAAAGGAAATGGTCTAAGCCTGACTTGCGCAAGCGCGTAACTCGGATGTTGACGATTACTGCACTGCCGCGGGTGTTTGCAAGTCTAGTTACTGGCGCGTTTGAACGGGGCATTGTTGGGCTGATTTACGAGGCTGTTGCGAAATTGTTTTGCGACTAGAAAAAAATACTGTTATTTTTATTTTTCTATTTTTGATGCTCTATGATTCTTTCATTATTTTTATATATAAGGACATATTGTTACCTATTATTATTTTAAGATTGTAAATTTATGAATTATGTAGCTACCATACATAAATTACACTGTTAGAGATAGTAGTTAATGTTTTATATGAAAAAATTCGTAATTAATATCTCATAGGTATTGTTTATTTCTGTTTTATAGTCTATACTGAAATGAAATAATTTTAAGATTATCACATTGCCGTCTAAGATACGAGTATAAGAGATTAAACAAGTCCTAAAGTATCGCAATCTAACAGTCTGACACAACTTTATATAATTGCAAGAGGCATTTTAAGCTCTACATATCGTTGGTGTTGCAAATATCCCAAGCTCGTAAATGTAAACGGGCTAGAAGCTAAGCTCTATAAGTAGAAATTACGAAAATCCACAGAGCCCGGTTTTAAAACCGAACCCGATCGAAACACACATCGTTAAATTGAGATTAAACCATTTCTTCACGGTGATATGGGAGACAACTAGACACGCCTTCTGTCACAAACTGGGGACATTCACAAACGAACTAACTCTATAAGCTACTAATAAAATTCTAATTCATTCATTATGCCGTCTTTAAATACAAGCCACAGATAATGACGTGTTTCAATCGTGATCCACTACAATGTAAGTGCCGTTGAGACGAGTGGTCAAGCGAGTTAACTGGAACGGTGTGAACGAGGCTCTGTGAAAGTGGACAGGGGAGTAGCACGGATAATTTCTATGAAAATGTGTTCTTAGGCCGCACAATTGATAGAAAATTGCTGGCAAGAGTGGGGCCTCTATGCGGCCATTGCTTGTAGGTGACAGTTACCGCTTTTTACCTGAAACAAAAAAAGGATAACGGGTATTAGTGTTGTCATTACGCTTAGCAGTTAGGAGATTTTACCGTTTTATTGTTGGACACAAAAGGTAAATATTTACTGTAGTTGGAAATCTAAAGGTAAAAATAAATAAACTCGAAGTGTCTCCTTGTAATGTCAATATAACAGGTTTTTACTAAATGCATATGAAAGTATTTACTGTACTTATAACAAAAAAACAATTTTTAATTTTTATGTCTCTCTGTTTGTTCCGGCTAATCTCCGAAAGGGCTACACCGATTTTTATGGAATATGGTATGGAGATATTTTGAACTCTGGAGAAGGACATTGGTATACTTTTTATCGCCATACCACGCGTGCGAAGCCGCGGGCGGAAGCCAGTGTGAAATTAAATATTTTTATTTTGAACACATAAAATGGCAATTGATTGCAATTTCTTTCATTTTGACATTTCAAGCAATGTACATTGTGTAATTTAAGTTGTTAAATAGACGAATTTTTCACACCTATGAAGCGGTATGAGAATATCCTTCAAAAACCTGATTGGATTGCGCTTTTCATACCACACAGGCGAAGTCACGGGCGGAAGCTAGTTCGTAATAAAATATGTGTGTATTTTCCATCTTGTTCTAAAGATAATTTCAGTAGCGTTGTCCAGTCGGAAAAGATTGACATCGTAATCTCAGTATAACCATGTGTCATTTCTTTTTAGACAAGCTTTGTCTAAAGATTAATTTCGTACCTGTCTAAAAGCTATACAAACTAACGCTAACTAACTTCCTAATGTCGTCTTAAGTAGGTGACTAAAGTATGACAATAAAAAACGTCCGAACGATTTCACATGCCGATAGCATTTCTTGTCTATCGTTAATTCATTACATATGACAATAAAAAGACAAAAAGCGGGCCAAGTCGCGGCCATTCATATGTCGTAAAAAAACACTATTAAGTATTATCTATATAAAAAAGTTAGCGGTAGATTGACATCTGTCCATCCGGGCTGCCTCATACGCTCGGTTGGGCAAAATCGGGTATTACAATTAAATTAAAAATCACTCACGTGTACACCACTGATAAGTTTTGTAGCGACAGCAGAAAAAATGTCAACCAGCCAGTTTTTTGTTTTTAAGTGTATGTTTTTTGAACTTCGTTGGCTTGACAAAAGAACTTTTTGTATTATTTTCGCAGTGCTAATTATAATTTATTTGTTATTTTTTAATTAAACAAGAAGGTATTGGTTTTGTGAAGGTGACTCAATAAAGATTCTTTCTGAATTATTTTTGTGTTTCTCAGTTCCTAGCGTGATGTTAGGTAGCCTTTGTCAAGAATTGTGCTATAAGATTTGAAAAAAGATTTTTTCAAATTCAACTGGTAGTTCCAGAGATTAGCCCGTTCAAACAAAATAACATGAAAAAAAAACAAACTCATCATTAGTATAGATTTTTAATTTTATTAAATAGGTATTGATTTCGTAAGCGTGACTCGATAAAGATATTATCTATTCTAAAGATTGTACAAGGTTTAAATGTTGTAAAATTTTACAAAATCGTAAATCTGACTCCCACTTGCCACGTTCCACTTATTACAATGTTTGCACGACAATTTTACGCATTCCGTCATCGAGCTGTCAAATTGTTTGCCGCCATTTTTATTTTAAACTTTATGGCCTTTTGCTACTTAAATGCAGTCATAAATAAAAAGTGATGTTTATGGTGATTAATGTTGTTCTAAAGCTTTCTGGCCTATTTTTGTTTAACAGCTGTGTTTGGTATCTTAGGGGACATCTTTATAAATAATAGGATTAAATACCGTTTCAATTAGGGTTTTAGACATAGGATTTTCCGCTTTAGATCATCTTTTAATGTGTTTATTGTGACGTCTAAGGAGCGTAGCGCGTAAATCCGTATGTTTTATATATTTTAAAGGCTGGCTTATTTAAATGAGACATTGAAAAATTTTGGACAAAAGCTCCTCATAAATTTTATGCTAGTTTTTATCACGTCTAACCGTGTGAATATCACTAAAGCAATAAATACTTTATATTATGAGTCAATCAATACTTTATATTACCCAATTCGCTCAAAAAATCTATTTTTCTTGATCATAGAAAGAGGTCTATGCGAAAAAATTAAGGCTAATAAATAATAAATGATCATGATGATAAAATATTATTTATTTCTGTAAATTACTTTAAAAAAAAACACTTTTACACGTCGAAAAAACTTCTATTTTAAAACTAGATGCGTGTGAAGAATACTTTTATTATTCTACACAACTAACACTTCCTCTGCTAACCCTACATAGAGCAACATAATTAATGGTAGAATGATTCAATTGAATCCGCGGTATGCGTGAGTTTCCACTCATTGTGGCTTGGCTTTCTACACACCTCCATTTCATAGGAAGGTGTCGCATTGCCCATCATTGCCCAACTAAGTGCAACTATGTCCAGCGCTGTTATTGATAGATAGTGACAGACGGACTGGAATGCCGAAGGCTATATTGTTTTAATTTATATTGTAATAGCTGTTAATTAGATTTTGGAAGATAGATGGGATTTTGTTGATTGGTTTAATTTTTGGAAGTAGTTTGTTATTTAGTCGGTAGTCAACGTGGTATACACTTAGTTTCAAAGAGAACCAATTAGATCGTCCCCAAATCCGATACAGCTGGGATACAGAAGTCTAAAACTTCTCTTGGTGGCAGTTTTCGGCACACTTATTATGGAATAACTGGGATCTCCTATGTAAGGCATTAGAACACTTAATATATCTTTCCAATTATGCATATCGTGGTAGATTCTACGACGAAATTCGCGAATCAAACAGATTTACGCAGATACAACTATGAATCCTCTTTTGTGACAAATTCTTTGTGACTTGTTCAGCATTCGCCCCACTAAGTTCGCCACCGTATTTGATATTCCTGTTTCGCCACCCTTGATTTGTGCTGTATTCGCCTCAAAAAGTTCGTCTCCACATTTGATATTCCTATTTCGCCCCAAATGTCATTCCTTATTCGCCCCAGTTTTTTTTTTTGTATAGAAATATTGTTTCCTTAGATTTGTAACGGCTTTTTCTTTCCCAGAAACATCAAAGTAAACTGTGCTTAATAAGAAACTTGTAAACAGAGGAACTTGCCTCAACTTATAAGCAATAGACGACAAACTTGCTACATGTCCAATTATCCATCATTATACTTTTACTAGTGGCTATAATACTCTGAATACTGCTTGCACTATGGAACGGTAAAGAAAAGCAGTTGATACGTCATTATAGTAGGTTCTAGTTTTTCTTGGGTAGATTGGAAAAGCTAGGCTGGTTAGCCAACGCCTTTAAGCAAATACAGGGCTCAGATAATGTTAAACTAGCGACCCGCCCCTGCTTCGCACGGTTTTTACGACTTGAAAAAACATTGAGACTTCTGTATTATAATTATGTTAGTGCTATGTTACGAGTAATATAATATATACATAAACATTTCGGAATAAATTCTCTAAGCGATAGCGAAAACCACATCAAAATCCGTTGCGTCGTCGCTTAGAAGAACAAAGCGGTCACAGTTACAGACACGAAAAGTGAGTTTAACATATACATAGATCTCAGAGTTATTTATCTCTAAATCAGTTTAGAAGAGAGGCAAACAAAATCACTTGTCACTAAAACTTGAAGAAAGGGATGGCAACAGAAAGTTTTTCTTTCAAAAGTGTTGATTGCACTGTTCAGTCATGACTCATGATATTACAACAGAGTCTGGACCCAGATTGGCCGAAGCAAGGAAAACACGTTCAGGTGGAGATTCATAGACGACTCCGGCTTGGAGTGTAAATGTGGTGCTGTTCCAGAAACGATGGGACACTTAATATCGTGTCCTGCGTGTCCTGTCAGCTTCACGTTACAGGAACTGATGGACGCTGGTGATGGCGCCAAACAAGTAGCCGAATTCTGGGCCGAATCCATTTAGATTGCTATCGACACACTAAGAAGAAGATACTCCTGCCTACCCTACTATTGTTTCAAATACGTTCTCACCAACCAGTTTCAGATCTAGGCCTAAATCTAACCACAAACGCCTAATTTTCTTTTCCCAATATTTTACGACTTAAAAGTAACCGGTAGCAAACATTCTTTCTCACGCAAATTATGTAAAATAAATTCAATAAATGTTTCGTAACATCATCTTAATTAACGCAGATGAAGTTCCAATCAACAAGGTTTTTTTTATTGGTACGAGAAAAAATTGTAACACCATAAACATTGTTCACTTTTTAATTTTATGACTATGGGCTCTGTCAATCATGCAGAGCCATTAAATCGATATGCTATGTAATCTTAGTTATTTAAATACTTTCGACAAAATCACTCCCAAAGGCGAAACGGTGATGTATGTAGTAGTGATGGCCGATGAGTTTTAGTTGAATGTGTGCTTTCTCTGTTAGTCGATTTACTTTTGTTTTTACAGTCCGGCCGAAGAGAGAATGCGTGACATCTGTCAGTTTCATACAAACGAATAAGTGTTTTGCGAATTTGAACTTTATTAGCTACTAGAATTGTCGCACTGACAGGTGTCAGGAACGCATTCTCTCGAGGACCGGGATATAGGTAGGTTATCATGTGACAATTTAGACTTAAAACGTCTTATTACAAAACGAAACCTAACTTTAGTTCTAGCCTAAACTATTGAGCCAGTACTTGTATTTCGAACTTTATTTCGATTTAGGCAAAGTTGTTAATACTAAAATGACAACTTAGCACCGAACTAAGCAGTCATTTTTGTATAAAGAACTGCATTTCTCTATCAGTTGGGTTCTTAATTCAATAACTGGGTCAGTGGTTTAAACCTGATCGAAAGAAAAACCTTGTTTTGTAATAAGAGGGAAAGAGACTATGGGCCAATATCGCGAACGAAAATTAGATATCGCAAAATTAATGTGATCAAATTATCAAAAGCGCGTGTCTGTGCCTGGCTGTTGATAAATCATTCTACCAATCACAGCAGTTTAGGCGCGCTTGACTTGGTCATATTCATTTTGCCATCATTTTAGTTCGAGAATTTGGCCCTACATTGTCGTGCCTCTATATTTGGCACTATATCAGAATGACGACTGATCTTTATCTTTAATAGTAGATCTACAGAAAAAAAACTACATTAATCATCATCAATCTCAGATTACGTAGCTAGGCAACGATTGATAGAAAAAATATAGCTTTTCCAATCACAAAATACTTGTTTCAACCCATAAAAACTACCATCAGATCCATCGATAAAATCGTTTCTTAGTCGATACTATCAAACAAAAGCCGACTATCGACCGGTAGGCGGCACAACACTAATGAAAGCCGTTATACCTAATCACTAACGTTGTAAAAGCTATAATTTTGCAAATTGCCGCCACACATTGACGAAATAACTTTATAGGTAGCGAACATTATGAAAATAATTACTCTTACATACTACATACGGGTTGCGGTGTATGTAGATAGATATGTACTAGATAGTAAAGTTCAGTACATAGTTATTATCTTTGTAATTATAAATTTGAAGAGATAGTGTTTGGATTTTGGAGTTCAAAAGAATGAATTTCATAACATAATGTGCTGAGTGATAACTTTTCAATCCTTATTTCCTATAGGTACTAAACAGGTTATAAAGGACTGATTGATGATTCCCCCCCCCCCTCCCCCTCATAATTTAGGACAATATGATTCTAGATCCACCAAAGACCGTTTTCGTCGGTTATAACAAGAAAAATTGCTGCTCCATACTTGTTGCATTTTTGTAAGAAACAGTTGATTTTTTCTTTAATTATGTTGAGTGGGACGAACGGGAATTTTAATGTTATTTTTTTAAATTCCCGTTCGTCCCACACAGTGGGACGACAGCGGTGGGACGAACGGGAACACACGACTTAGTTCTAGAGATATATCTGGTAATCTGCAGTTGTGTCTTACCAATGAAAGTTATCTACTGTAAACGTAAAGACTAACTGTTTTGAGGCTGTATAGAAATCAGCACTTGCTATGAAGTTTCGAAATCTCGGAGTCGATAATACGGTGTCAGTAAGTTTACATAGCAAAGAGACAATGTGTAGATGTAATCTGAGGAGTAGTTTCTTTTTATGTTCAAGACACTTCGAACAAAATGCTTCATAGGTATTGATTACGTACGAGTATAACAAGTATTTTGGTGAATGCTCACCCGAGTATTAGTTTCGCGACGGTAGTCCAAATCAAACTATATGACACACTATCAAGTTTCGTTCTCCATTCGCACATTAACGAAACATCGAAATGATTACATAAACAGTTTTATATCATCATCTCCTTTCCCAACTAAGTTGACTATGTTGGGGTCCGCTTTAAGCCGAATGCAGCTGAATACCAGTATTTTACCTGGAGAGACTGCCTATCTGACCTTCAAAACCCAGTTACTGGGTAACACGATACCTCTTGGTAAGCCTGGTTGTCAGACTTTCGGGTTCCTGACGATCCGTAACGACTGTCAAAGATCAGCAACAAAGGAGCAACGGCTACACGTGCTTTCCGAGGCATGAAGGGGTATTTATATATAAAGATGGTCACCCATCTACGGACCAACAGCGGCAAGCGTAGCTTAACCCTATCGATCTATCCGTGCGGCTGTTATTACTTAGCCACAAGCCCCTCAACAGTTTTATATCATTGCTAATTTATAATTACAGTAACAGAGGTCAATGAAAGTACCGTAGAGTTATCAACACGACTAAAATTCAAATCGAAAACTAAAATAATGGTTCAAGTTACACCGTATAGGCGGGACGAGCCAACCAACGATGCTTCGGGGGCCACGCTTATTGATATTTTGATATAAATTACCTATACAATAGAAAGTTATCTTAAATCATAACTGCGATATAGTAATTTGGGCGTCCCAAGAATACATTTAATTCTCTATTTCTAATTGAAACAATACGAATGGTGGCTATAAATTGTAAAAACTGTCTGATAGTATAATTGACCTGCCTAGGACCGCGTTGGTGGTCAGAATGATAGATGGTAATGTTGTGATACGATTATACTAAACAGTTTTAATTTCTATTACATGTGTATCAGTTTTTATAATCTGATGATGAAATGATATCTGATGATAGATCTTTTCACATAGTACCTTCCTACGCTGATAATTACTTAAGCGAGTTTCCAGTATTCATAGAAGGGCCTATGTTTATTTTACACTAGCTGCGCCCTGCGGTTTCACCCGCATTACTCCCGCTCCTGTGAAAATATCGGGATAAAAAATACCTTATGTCCTAATCAAGATCATGGTTTACTTGTCGTTACGTGTCGTTACGTGCATACAAAAAAACAAACATCTTTTCTCTTTCTTATAATACTAGCAGCGCCCCGCGGTTTCATCCGCATAAGTGTCGATCCCGCGGGAATATCAGGATAAAAATATTCTATGTGCTAATCCTCGTTATAACATGTCTGTATACCAAATTTCATCCAAATTCGTTCAGCCGTTTTAGCGTGAAAGTGGAACAAACAAACTTACAAAAAAACAAACCTTCTCTTTTTTCATATTAGTTTAGATGAGGTCCTACACCAATATTACATGTATATAAATGTTAGACGTTGCTAATTTGGAGGTTTCAGTGTGATAACTAGAGTCTTATATTATGTACCTATCTTCTATAATAGTTAGCTAGTTAAGTATGAATGGCATTCAGTTTATTTGGAGTTTAAAACGGACTAAAGCTTTTTGTACACGGCACGCCGTACAAAGATCGTCTGACCTCGTATATGACACGGTTCTATGGTATACGGTGATGGTACCGTACCTACATAGTGATCAATACATCTGACGACCGTGCCTACAAGCGCTGAATAAAACGTAGTCTTTCAGGGCAAAAAAAATAAGTGTTAGCACAAAGCGCCTATAGGACAAAAGTCAATCAGAATCAAGAAAGGATTTTCACTAATAAAAGTAGCCAGAGAATAAGATCCAATACGTAGTTATAACCTAAAAAATCTATTAAGTCTACTTCAACTTAAGCTATCTAGAACAACCCGTCTGACAAACTTCCGTCCAACCTTTGTCTCCCACACTTTCATAAAACCTCATCAATCAATCTAAATACACACACACACTTACACACCCCACTGACACACACACCCTCACACACCAACACTTACACACTACACAATTAACTTTTTCCAAATGTCAATAACTGTTACCGTATACAATCGAGAGCCATCAAAAACCATCGAATTAATCCCTGACTACCAGGTGGAAGTACCAATTTGTAACCATGATTGATAGTAATCCCTTAATCCGAGTGTCTGTCCGTCCTAAAAACTTACTGTTCTGGCTTGTGACGGTGATTTGACACCTTGATTGGGCTGCAAGTCGTTAATTGAAGATATGTTTGATTAAGAAGTAGGTGAATGTACGTCTTTATTGTGGGTTTGACTTCTGAAGTGGTTGGAGATTATGCACTGCGGTTTAAGCGACAAAAATTAAGGCTGTTTTGTTTATAGCGTAATCAGCCTGTGATGTTCCCACTGCTGGGAGACAGGCCGCCTCTTTGCGAGAGGGAGTGGGCCATAATCCACCACGCGGGCCCAGTGCGGGTTGGTAGATGTCACATGTCTTTGAATTTTTTGGTTCTTGGCATGCCGGTTTCCTCATGATGTTTTCCTTTATCGTTTTGAGGACAGTTGTGATGATATAAATTATACAAAGTGAAACGCGTTTCTGGGTTTCAACCTACAACTCGTAAGTCGTATATAATCGGCGAAAAGGGACATCATTAAAAAAAAATCATTAGCTAACTTACTTTTGTGAACCCTTTTTGAGATTTCAGAACAAAAATTCTATAAAAACAACTTTATAATAACAACAATTTCTACGGAATCACTTCTCATCTAAACGTTTTCCAACCTCCACGCTCATCCACAATCGTTATAATCATCGGAATATTAATTAATAACTCATAAGACAGGTGTATCTTATACTCAAATAATCTTCTCCAATAACAAAAAATATAATTTGCGATAATGTAACAGCGCTTACTACTTTTATTTATTAACATTTTTATTATTATAATTTTAATACTCAATAGTTGGCGTAAAAAATGATTTTCAGACCGTCTAGACAAAATGACAGGTTATTACATGAATTACAACTATGATCATGTACATATGTGGCCGTAAATAATTATTAACGGTATATATTAAGTGTGGTTGAACTAAATTTTATTACTATAAGTAATTGCTGCGAATAAAACCACGGATAGTAGAGAAGTAGCGACGCTTTTTGTACTTTTTTAATGTTTAAAAATAATCATTATAATCTACGTTTATCTTCGTAGGTTGACAATAAATGGGGTTCCGATGACATCGGTACTTTAGTGATAAATACTAATTGCTGATGTTGTTAAAATTGATAATTCTCTACGTTTATTGGTTTTGATAATGGCTGAAATGATATTATCAATGATACCGTAGTTTTCTCTGATGATTGATCTTCTTAAGCAAGCGCATCTTGATCAATTGGGAACTTATCCAGTATTTTGTGGGAATTGTATAATTATGCCTTTTTGTTGCTTGAGAACAGGCTTGCAAAGGTCGATAACCTATCAGAAGTTTTACGGTCTGCAAACCAAGCAGGTTGATGATGTGCTTCTATTTTATTAAACTTAGCCACCTGCCCACCGCCGACGAGGAAGCGACTTAGCTATCGACTATTTACACGCTCAAAAATCGTACAGAAGAGAGGATTCTTGCAGGCAGTGTGAACAGTCTGATATCTTTAAAGCACGTGTCAAACCGCGGACAAGGAAGAGTACTAAACACTCAAATATTAATTTATTCATCTATTTTACTAACACGGGACCCACCATCTCTTTTACGTTTCTTGAACAAGAAAATAATCTATATTATAGACTATTACGTTACTATATATATAACTACACTACACACTACTATACTATATTATAGTATATTAAGTTTCTTGAGCTCTCGTTGCACTCGCTTGTCGCAGCAACAAAAGCTATCAAAGAAAGTACTCGCTCAGCGACGTTCTTCTAGCGGTCACAATACTTACTAAAAAACTTTCGCAAGTGACTGGGCAGTCTTTCTACTCGACGCACTTGCGCACTCGCTCATAGCCCAGCGACAAAACTATCTGAACTACACACTCGCTGCCTGTTGCTTGCCAAGTCAGTTTCTAGTTGCTACCTCCACTCGCTTCTCGCTAATCGTCAGCGATGGGAAAGGT
This sequence comes from Apamea crenata, assembly GCA_949629185.1. Lineage (NCBI taxonomy): Eukaryota > Metazoa > Arthropoda > Insecta > Lepidoptera > Noctuidae > Apamea > Apamea crenata. The sequence goes on along the minus strand of OX451362.1, from coordinate 9,586,729 downwards.
CAATCAATCAACTCAGCCTATCGCATTCACGCCACAACACCCGTCCACCGCCTTCCGCATCCAGTCTACCCCAACATCATCGTCATCTTTAGGTCATCCGTCCATCTAGCTGGAGGCGTCCCACACTACGCTTGCCGATACGCGGTCTCCACTCCAGGGGGTCTACTCCGAAGTAGTATCGGCCGAATGTTCGACCGTTTCCTGCTACGAAGTTACTATTTGGATCGGTCGATTCCGATCCTATACTCTTTCGTCTATTGACTATGGTCCCGACCCAACTGAGCCGATCCGAACTTTTTTCACATTTTTCAATAATATTCGGTTCGGCCATGTGTCGGTCCGATCCGAACATTCGCACTTTGCACTTCGGAGTAGACCCCCAGGACTCGTCTGCTCTAGCGGTCATCGGTCCTTCGACAGACATGGCCAGGATAGGTGGCTAGATCAAAATTGAACAAAATCTCATTTAATCTCTTCCCAACCAGCTTACCTATCTCTCTATCTCTCTGGTGTGTGAGTTATAATATAAAACTTAATGCCAATCGGAACGACTATTGTAAATAAAGGATCGATCGAAGACGATCAATTTTATCTTAGCAATTGGATCCGGCTACCAAGATACGAAGGCGAAAAGTTTTAGTGAGCATTAATATAATAACAGAGTCCTTGTAATATTTTTTGTAAAACCTTTTGGTATCGAATATTTTAAAGTAAAATAATATGTTGGTGTACCTCGTAGATTTAAAAGTAAAACACTTTTTATTTCTAACATCAGCTGCCTACCCTTTTCCCAAATATGTTGGGTCGACTTCCAGTCTAACTGAATGCAGCTGAATACCTGTATTTTTCATGGAGCGACTGTCATGGGCCTTCATATCACAGTCACTGGGTAACACGATACGTACCACCGGTAAAACTGGTTGTCAGACTTTCGGGGCTTCTGACTATCCGTAACGACCGTCAAAGATCTCAAAGTGACAGCTGGGACCAACGGCTTGACGTAGTTTCCGCGGCAGGGAGGGGTCTTGGTATGTAATGGATGGTCACCCATCCACCGACAGACCTCAACAAGCGTTGCTTAACCTTGAAGACTGACCTCGATCGCCTGTTAGCCACGAGCCACTCCGACTTTTAAGCTCCTATGATTATTCATTTTAAAACACTTTCACGTCCGCCGTGTTAAAACTCTGTTTGCACGACGATCAATAACGCAGCGACCAACGAACTCCATGCAATATTTACTCATGTAAACTTACACCGTAATGTAAACAAAACCTCGACATCATACTTTAAAATACTCGAATAATTTAATCGTTCGCTTGTCAATTAAAACGCCGTAAGCATCGATCTTTAAATCGATACACGTAGGAATCGATGTATCGAGTCGAAGGCCCCATGCATCTTTCTAAAGTGTCATTTGATTTTTATCGGCAGAGATAAGGTTGATGACATTATTTTTTTTTTTGTTAACGTTAACAGTGACATTTGACCTGAGTTCCGTGTGAGTCTTTGTTTGAGGGACTGTGTCGTTTTTCTTTTGTTTTTTATTTTAAAGAATATCTTTTGTTTGAACATGTTTACGAAAGGATGAGGTTTTATTTCCATTGTTGTTCATATTTACACGTCTTTTCGTTCAACTGTATAAAGAGACGTTATTTAGGAATATCATATTTGCATTGATAATATTTCCCAAAAGGCAATGGCAAGGGCTATGCTTGGAGTTTCCCTGCGTGATCGAATCAGAAATGAAAAGATCCGCAGGAGAACCAAGATAACCAACATAACCCGAAGAATTATTAAAAGAGTGGAATTTTTAACGTTCTGGGTCAAAATCAATCTTTTGGATCGATGGATGGACGGATGTTGGTTACTCTTTCACACAAACACTGCTGAACGGATTTGGATGAAATTTGACACAAAGATAGTTTAGAAGACCAGGATTAACACATTAGATAGTTTTTATCCCTATACTCCCACGGGATCGAAACTTACGCGGGTGAAACCGTGGGGCGCAGCTAGTACATAATAATGCTAAAAAAAAATTCACGCGGACGAAGTCGTAGAAGCTGTTCTACCCGCGACTTCGTGCGCGTGAAATTTCTTGCTTCCCCGACCCATCCCGTCGCATCGCATCGCCTTCCCGCGTTGTTACTTCATTTTCGCTTAGCGTTCTTTGTCTTTTTTGATTTTTACTCGGCTCCCAAGGGTCCTACCGTAATGTTAAACAGCATATAACCTTTCTCAAGAATTGGACTATCAAATGCAAAAATAATTTACCAAATCCGACTAGTAGTTCCACAGATTAGCGCGTTCAAACAAACAAACCCTTCAGCTTTATTATTCGTATAGATAGACAGATAGTAAATACCACCGTGAAAACCAATTTAATTTCACAAAACAGTTTCTTTCCATTATTTTAAATCATATTAACAGGATGTTACACGTATAAATTGTTACATGTTTTAATAAAACTAATCGAGTTTGTCATTGTGTGACGTTGACATTTCCCGGACGCGAGAGTTGCGTAATTGTTACAATCTGTGTATAATAAAGTGATATGAAAAATAGTGTGCTAAACGTATATAAATAAGACATTTTTTTTTTTATAGAAATATAAATTGTTCGACAGTTTCTTATACAGGGTTTTCCTATTAATATTATAGATGTGAAAGTTTATATGTTTAAATGTTTGTTACTCAATCACGCAAAAACGATTAGATATATTTGGATGAAATTTGGCACACAGGTAGTTTATAACATAGGATGCTTTTTATTCTGGGAGCATGTACCCGTATGATAACTTCCGACCTCCACGCGGGTGAAGCCGCGCGAAATAGTTAGTATTATAATAAAACTTTTTTTAAATAAGTTTAAAACTTCATCGAAAGACTAATCTCTACGAAGAAAATTAAGAGCTAGTAACACTCTTGTGCAATAGCGATGAGATTAGTGTTTTTTTTTATATTCTTATACAAAAAAAAACTTTTTGAAAAAAACACACTGTACAACTGCAAGGAAATCACGCCGTGTATAATAAAACATAATAATAACGAAGCAAATCAACAGTCAAGATTATGACAATAATCTTGTTAAATCGTACAATTCACAACGTATAAAAAAAAATCTAACATTTATACAAAATTTTATTCAATTTCCCTAAAACTTGCTACAAATGGTTATAAATGTGTAAAATATGGCCGATTACGTAGAGAAGGTGCTTTTCAACAATGTAGCGAGCGAATAGAGTCATCTCTAAATTTATTTCGGTTACGGTTTTGAATAAATTAAGTTGTTTTTTTTTATAAATATTTTCCCACAAAGTGTCGAGGAATGTGTATAAGTAATGTGTATTGTTCTGAATCTAGAGTTACGTTTGGTAGAGTCTGGTAGAGCTATTTCTCAAGATGACTTGTGTGAGTAAATTGTTGAGAAAGTCTGATATCCGGGATATTAAATGTTAAAATATATGTATTTGTTGTTAAGTAAGCTTTGTAGAGTAGCATTTAAATTGTGATGTCACAAGATTATTTTGTAACTACATACCTTGTACCTTATACATTGATAGGTGTATATATAATTCTTTGACTACAGTATTCTATTGAATTTTCTTTTATAGCATTACCTATTAATTTATTTTAATTTTTACTATGTGTTGTTATAGCGGCTATAAAAATACACACTATGAGAATTTGAACTGTCTACCTATTACGGTTCACGAGATATAGCCCGATGACAGACAGATGGACGGACAGCGGAGGCTAGAAATAGGGTTTCGTTGGTACCCTTTGGGTACAGAACCCTAAAAAGCAAGAACAAACATTAACAATCATTAAATATACCACCTAGGCCTTGATAGACGAACAATTAAAACAAAAGTCGATCGAGGCCGCAACAAAATGGGAGGTTGTTCATTGTCAACCAGTCCAAATAACAAGCGGGTGATGAAACCCTTACACTCTTAGCTTCATTAACCAGTGTTGAGCCACACAAAGAACCTGAATAGTATAATTTTAACTAACTACTAAAATCACCGCCTTGATTTACGGTCAATTTTACACAGGCACTTATAGCTCTGTTATTAAAATTTAACAAGGGAAACTAGAATCCCATACAGTTACAATACAAGCCAACACCAAACCAGCGTAAGATGAGCGGCATTATAAAGAATCTGAAAGGACAGTGTAGGTCAGGAGTGCGTGGTCATAATTCTCAAGCTTCCAGCATAATTTGATCTCTAACAACGATATCATTGTATGCTAAGAAGAGGTCTCAGTTAAATTGTAGGGGTACCGCAAGGAGTAATGTTATGCGGTAATGTTAAATCTAAGTTTATAACTGAATCTTCATTTACAGTGAGCGCCGGATGGTATAAAACTACTCCACTCTATGGAGACGGCATTATTTTATGATCCTTAATTAATATCATTATCGTCAATTACCTTTTTGTTGTTAATGAGATAATTTTATTGAGGCTTTTAACTAGTGCACATTTCTATAAATTTTATGGTATTGCTTTTCACATTCATTGATTGAATTAATGATAATGGCTGGAAATTACTTGATTACCAATTTACGAAGTCTGGTTGATAAAGATGTATATTATCATAATTATGATGCAGTAGATGAACACATTGGCATAGTAAATTAAATTAAATAATCATTTCAGGAAGTTATTCCCAAATTAGGAAGAAGAAAATCTATATGACAATTAAGAAATCTATGACGATATTGTTAGTCCTTAAACAAATGTGATCCAAGCTCTGCCATCCTTGGAAGTGATCATAAGAAAATGTATGACAATAACAGTACCACAAAACATCTGTCATACCTTCACGACAATTCCAGAATTGAAGTTCATCCTAATGAAGCCCACACGCCACATCCATCATAATCAAATCAAGTTATCAACCACCAACTAGAGAAACAATTTGTGCACAGCAAATGTTCGAAATTGGCTTGTTGGCTAGTTTAGAAACAGGTGGCTGCCGTGGTCCATTACCATTGTAAATGTTACTGCAATTTTCTTGCTTCCTTGTCCATCAGAAAACTTATTACGTCTGTGATTCTGTGCTTTGAGTATGTTAGAAAAGTTACTGTAGTTTCTTGGGTTGGAATTCTGTGCTTTCTTGGAAAGAAGTTTCGGATTCATTTTGTTGGTAAGTTCCCTATGTGTTTTTTAGGAGATTGTTTGATATTGTCAACTAGACGTTTATCAAACTCTATTCTTATGATTTTAATTATATTGTTTATGAAACGGACAGACTAGTCAAGTTAGCAAATTATTTTCTCTTAAGCTTTCATACATCGTATTCCCCGCCATTGCCTCTTCATTTTTTTATGTGGGAGTTATGTGCTTTACCAGATTCTTCACCCAATGCTTTAGCTACCTATAGTTCTTCACCTAAATCTATAGCTACTTTCTCTGATAATACAATGTGTTTTCTTTTTCCCTTCTGAAACTGTTTTTATATCTGGTTCTATTGCAAAGTACCGCTTCGCTTCTAATCAAACCCCTGCTTTACAGTCAACTTGGTTCGGATCGTAATCAATATTTCTATTACCTGTATCCGCTTGTTAGGATCCTCTTCATTTAGCTTACATCCGCCGCGTACTTTATACCTTTACTATTGTATACCATAACGTTTGTTTGTAATGAGCGCTAATACAAGTATTCGTTAGGGGAAGATCTTTTAGACTTTTTATGATTTTGCTGTACATATTATTGGTAGATACGTAAATACGATGGTAGTTTTGAAGTGTCGATTATATGTGCATACAGAACCCTGTTTTAAATCTTATTTAGTATGCCTAGATTAATTACTATTTTTACAAGCCAACACTAATATATATTATATAAGATTATATACAAGTTAATACGAAAAAGAAAATATAGAAAAAGGCAGGAGCTCATTGGGCATCAAAAAATTCGTCCGCATCACTGTCAATGGGATAGGTGCCCAAAAGGCTGGCTGATTCTTTGGGCTAAAAATACCAGCCTTCTGGTCACGTGAAGAGTCAACCAACCGCTTGGCGATGTCCCGAAAAATTCGACGAGCACTCGGACCCCAAGGCCCTAGCCTGAGACAGTCGACTGCTTCACCGCATTGACAGCGATGTAGAGCTCCGCAAGGAGCGCCCAGATGCAAACATGTAGCGAGCCGGAATGTGGTGTCACCCAGCATAGTGCCCATATTGGGTGACGGTAGCGCCTAAAGTCAGAGGCCCGACTCCCTCTCACCTACGGTGGGCACGCTCAGCAGTATTGGTAGATGTATTAATAAATTTATTACAAACCAACCTGCAGAGCGGCTCATCCTACTGTCTCTGGGAAGACGGATTCTCGGGCTGAACCGTGTCCGGGCAAGCAGTCATAAACAAAAAAAAAGTAAATTCTCTGTATGCCTTAAGTAACTGTATTTCGTGGTTGTCCAATGACCAATATTGATGGATGCATAGTCTATTATTATCATTCCTTTGTAACAGTACTAAAGTACTAAGTAGACCGTACCTATAGGAAAATTGCTATAGGTAGCTATACATTTTTGTAATGTATCAGGTCACCTACTCTCTTTATTTCAGAACGATTGTTATCATGGAAAGAATCTCACGTAATGAGACACACACGTGGGTTACATTTAACTTTTCTGTTTCCATTACTTTTAAATCGACATTGGTTCTCATCAGCAGCTGTTTATCCAAAACTGGATATAAACCTCCTTACTAACCATTACCATCCAGTTACATTTAATTCAAAAAGAGAACAAACAAAACATAAAAAAGAACATCAAAGCCCACAAATTGACATGTCACACTATGACGTCACAAAACCCGTACAAAATATCAAAAAGTATTATTACACTGTCACTTGCTAAGTGGCGTAAAAAAACGAATGAAATCTTTAACAAACGACTGTCAAACTAGCTGCGTAGGAGTTTAAGAGACACCGCGCGGGGCTTTTTAACTTATTTGTCAATGTTGTCGATCCGACAGATGCGGTGTTGTGAAAGGGCCCTAGGTAACTTTTATTTGGTGGGAATGTGACTCTGTTAGTAGCGGTTTGTCCTTGTTTGTTGCTAATGGTTTACTGATGTATAGTCAAAGTAAATAGGTTAAAGTGTTAGGTTAGAACGAATATACAAATACATAGATGATAGTTGATTTTATGTTATCAGCAGAACAGCAGCATTCTTCTCTGATTTTCTGATAGCAACTTACTGTCTAGATCCGGTTTTAGCAGAAGATTATATATCTACCCCACCTATATACAGGGTGACTTGTAATTTGACGTATTCCTTCCAGGGCGTGATAGTGTGACCTATTTGCAACAATTAAGCACCTCATAAAGCCTAGACGAAAATTCATGAAATTCGAAAAAACCCAATTTTCCAGTATGTATTTTTGAACATTTCCCAAAATTCGTCACTAAATATCACTAATCTTTAAATTCTCTAATAGAATGGCCTTCACTGTTATTCCATTCCTACCTAGGCTTTATGGCGTACTTAATTGTTACAAATGGGTGACACTATCACGTCCTGGAAGGAATTCGTCAAGTTACAAGTCACCCTGAATACCATTAAAAGTATACTTACATTCATACATAAAACTAATACCCTAGAAACTAGAGAACGTTAAATGATAGGAACCTTGCCTTGTATTTTAGGTCACAATTATCTAATACTAGGTAGTAAACCATCCTTACAAACGTACAGGCAATCAAATGGTACATCAGGTCAGGCAAATGCAAATGATGGTCCAACTCCTTTCCTATAAGGAAAATATTTTCCATTGAACGTGTTTAATAGTGAAAATTTGCTTGTAACAAAACCCCACTTAGGTGACTCGGTCTCCCAAAAACAGTAAATTCTCTGTTACTTTCATAGTTAATAAATTATCTTTCGATTATTAGTGAATGATGATTGGTTAAACCTGTGTTAAGAATTTAAATGTTAATTTAATGACTAACTGACAACGACCACTTTGTGTTTCTATTGTGGTATTAGTTTCGAGAAATGAGAATTGTGGAAAACGTTTTAAGATTATTATTATGGTCGTGGGAAATTATTTAATGATGACGTCAGTCGGTAGTACTTGCATAGCTTTCTATATCTGTTTTTCTATGTATTTTTTGTAAAAAAAATGCACGTGCAGCACCGTACACGTGATCAGTAAAAAATAAGAGAGATTTAGTGTGAGAGACAGAGAGAGTTATATCTGTCTTCTATCTCGTGTAACGAAACGTGCCTAAACGTGAAGCGTCCCTGAAATCACATCACTCTTAATTCTCGCCCAAGTACCGAATCGCCGTCTAAGAAGTTTTGCTTCAGAAATCTTTTAGTGTTATAGCATCATTCACGGTCATTGAGTTGGATCAGTTTGAATAGTGTCCTGCCAAAAGAAACGTGTGCCGAATCATGAAGTAAAACTTCAGTGTCACCTGAACCATGGTCCGCCGTAAGGCGTAAAATCAATCGGCTTAAACCAATGCATGTAGGCCATTAGTAATATTAAGCTTCCCTGGATCTCGTTTGAAGAGAAACAAAGGCCATGGGCCGGCCATATTAACCGTAGATCCGATGACCGTTGCGGTTGTAGTGTTCTTGAGTAAAGACCGCGAATTGGTAAACGTACTAAGTTAGGACGCCCCCAGGCTAGGTGGAGCGACGATCTTCGCAGGGTGGCTGGTAGCAGCTGGATGAGAGGTGCCAAAAATCGAGTTGAAGGGCGTGCAATAGGAGAGGACTATGTCCAGCAGTGGACTGCTGTAGGCTGATGATGATAGATCTCGTTTATTGTTTGAAGTTTTATCTTTTTACATCTGAAAAATCTTTTTAATTCTAATGTTAAGTTTAAGAGATTTTTAAGTGCATTTCTTTATAAGCATTTGTCATTCGCAGACCAAATATTACTTTATTCATTTACATTTTCAACGACCAACCGCTGTTCGACCAAAAAAAATATTGTGCATCTTCCCATACACAAGATGACAAACTGCTGACTTTTGACATGAGTATTCTATACCCAAAATCAACATGGATATTAACAAAATATTTATTTACTAGTAAAGTTCAAGAGGGGCTAAATCTATTAAATTTTTGTCATTTATAAGCCACATATCATTCAAAATAAACTGTAATAACTAATAAAATGTGGATTTATATTTTCTAACTAATTCAATGGCGCTATATTCAACAATTTATGCACATATATAATAGGAGATACTTTACGCAATGCCACAAAAGGGCTTCTTAGGATAATTTCTTGATTTTCTAATCGTGTCTAGTGATTGAATTCTGGGTTTTTATCGAGTATGTTATACAGGGTGTACAGAAATGGGTACCATTTGTTTCTCTGAAAACTAGTTGCGTTTCTAATACACCTTTTTTTATAATTAAGCCTCTTTTGCACTTTCTGGCTTTTTTCTCACAGTTGGTCGCAGTAATTAAGCTAGGGTACACCGACCAAATGCATTAGGATAGGTTGGAACCGTGACAAACCACGCGCGACCCAAAAGAGCGCTACATCCAAGTTGATCGTATTTACTTGACTGTTAAGCATTTTTAAGGACCCCAAAGTAGGAATTATTTGAGGTTCACAAAAAGAGGCGCAATCATTAGGTATATTAGAATATATTTTTTTTTTTTTTTCTTTGTGGAGGTCAGATAAGCAGTCGCTCCATGTAAAATATTGGTATTCAGCTGCATCCGGTTAGACTGGAAGTCGACCCCAACATAGTAGTAGCAGATGATGATGATTTTTAGTAGTGCAAAATTATATTCGAGGTTCGATTAAATACATGGCTATATAAACTGCTTCAAGTGCAGTTATTTTAATGACTTAAGTTATTTCTTCAAAGTCATCTTAAGAATCCCAATTTCTTTCTCAGCCAGATCAAAAACTTGAGTGAAAATACTCATAGACATAATATTTATTGCCATATCAATGTCTACTGTTTTCGATTACATAGAACTAACGTTTTAAGTATCAGAGTACCCCTTCCCGACTTTTACGACTCGCCAGTAGATAAACAACTAATAATTTTAACTTTTATTCCCAATTCGGTATGTAAATTTTGAAATTTTATTGCCTTTAGGAGAATAGAAGTTAATATCAAATGGATTTTTAATGAGTAAAATAGTTAACAGTTCGCGATTTGAAAAGATACATGGACGAATTAATCTATTTAAAAAAAAATTAGGTAACTTTTTTGAGATTTAAATCAATACCTACCAATTTTATAAATAATTAAGTAGAAAGAACTCTGACAGTCACGTTGTCACAGGTAACCGATTTTATGGATATTGATGACACTTTTTATTTTTAGCTTTTTTTATTTAGCTTAAACATTAAGGAATGACAAAAACACACCGTGTAGATAAAACCCATGGAGTCAAGAAAGCAAAAAAGCTGACAGAATAAGAAACAAAACCATTAGCACAAAACCAAGGTCCCGGACCAGGACATACCTAACCCTAAAAATTAGAAGACGAAAGTGGAAATGATCTGGACACATGATAAGAAGGAAGGACAAATGAAGCAACATGGTTACCCAGTGGTACCCAAGAAACGGACAAAGAAAGAGAGGTAGACTACAGAAAAGGTGAGATAATGACATCAGAGACGTCGCTGGAACAACATGGGGCAGAGTGGCCAGAGACAGACAGACAGAGACTGATTAGAATGAAATGCGGCGCATGGATAGACCATGACCTATGATAGGACATAGCACTTTTTATACCGATATTCCGGGTGAAACTGCAGGGCGCAGCTAGTAATAAAATAATTAATTTAAATTCTAAAATCCACACAGACGAAGTAGCGTGAAACAGATAGTATCTATTTGTAAAAACAAGTACTGAGGTAGATGAGACACCTGAGTCACAATAAAATCGACGCAAAGATTTCATCCACGCTGTATATAATCTGATTTGTTTCCAAAAACAATAGTTCTAAGTGCAGTTACGACGCCTGACGTGTGTCCCAAGTAAGACATTCTGCCTACACAGTATTTTTGTGTTTGTATACAAGTTTGTTACGACGTGATTGTCCGGTTATTTGCATGTTTACTGTATCGGTAACGAGGATGGACATGAGTATGCGTTTGGTTTAAGTATATCGTTCGTGGGAGAAATAGAATCCATGTTAGCAGAAAGTTACATAATTATTATCTGACACAAGGCAAGCTAAAATAATTATCTTAACTAATCTATCTACACTATAATAATAAAGCGAAGAGTTTGTTTGATGGATCGTGCTTTTCTCTGGAACTCCTAGTTGGATTTGAAAAAATGTTTTTGTTTTTAATAGCCCAATTTTTGAGGAGGGCTATTAACATCACGCTAGGACCATAAGGAGCTAAGCAAAAAGAAAAAACTCAGAGAGAACACTAAGCGAAAACGAAGCACTAGCGCGGGCAAGCGATGCGATGCGATGCGACGGGTCGGCGGAACAAAAAATATTACACAGACGAAATTGTGGCTAGTTGTTGAAATTAAATGCAAGCAAAGGGAGGTTTTGTTATTCAACTTCAACTATGCTATTTCTACATTTTGTAGTGTTCGACCTTCGTCCTCACTACTTAGATTTTGTAGGAAAACAAATTCAAAGAAAATCTTTCGGTTATCGGTTCTTACTAAACTTCAACTATATCCGAAGACCCTGGTTACTTATCTCTTTTGGTGACTGTACCTACGACCAAATAGGTATGTTCGATTATTATTACCTATTAAATATTTGTAAATTAGTGCCGAACAAAAACTAGTTAAAAAAATATAAGTTTTTTCAACATAGGTTTTACGAGTCGCTAAAGTACGTTTTCATCATTATTTTAATCACCATATTTTTATGGTTTTTATTAACCCTAGACATAAATAAAAAGCGACACAGAGCTAGTTGGACTCGCACACGACGGTTCCGTAACACTACATATAAAAAAACACGTTCCTTGTATGAGGAACCCCTTTATTTTTAACTTTATTATTTGTTGTTACAGCAGCCATAGTAGTACCTACAAACACTGAAAATTTTAAGTGTCTACCTATTATGGTTCAAAAGATAAAGTCCTGTGATAGACGGGCGGACGGACGGACAGCCGAGCCTTAGTAATAGGGTCTCGTTGGCACTCTTTGGGTACGGAACACTCAAAATATGGTACAAAATTGCTACGTTTATGTAGGTACCTAAAGAGTAATACTTTTAGAGGTATGAGGAACAGGGTGTAAAGTTTACTCATACTCTATAGAAAAGGGAGGATCCTCCGACCAGACGGCTGTTGTGTCTGGTGGGCAATTGCCCAACGATTGATATTGGGAAATTGTATCGATGCTAATTGCACGGTAAACTCTGCTTGCGAGATGCAGGATTTGCGTGACATCAGTATGACGCGTTGTTCGCATTGTAGATACGTGGTACATACTTATTACAATAAAGATAATCTGAAGCTATTACTTAAATTATCTAGTTTTTATTACTATTCAATTATTTTAACTTTTTACCTAGTCTTTGTAACGACGGTCACCTTTTGAATTAACACTATCATAAAAACGTACCTCAAATGAAAGGTCACATTGCTTTTTTAATAATACTTTAATTACATATCCTTTGGTTAATTGAGAAATACATTGTGTTAGTACAGAAAGCCGCAGTGTCTGAAGACGAAATTCTTTTACCAGTGCGTGTTGCCAGGCCTATGGCACTGAAACGTGGTCGCTCACAATGGGCCTTATTAGAAGGCTTAAAGTCATCCAAAAGGTAATGGAGAGGGCTATGCTTGGAGTTTCTCTGCGTGATCGAATTAGAAATGAAGAAATCCGCAGGAGAACCAAGGTAACTGACATAGCCCGAAGAGTTGCCAAACTTACGTGGCAGTGGGCAGGGCACATTGCTCGCAGAACTGATGGCCGATGGGGCCGAAAGGTTCTGGAGTGGCGACCGCGTACCGGAAGACGTAGCGTTGGAAGGCCCCACAAGGTGGACCGACGACCTTGTGAAGGCCGCAGGAACCCGTTGGATACGAGAAGCACAGAACCGATCGAAGTGAAGGTGCTTGAGGGAGACATATGTCCAGCAGTGGACGTCTTGGGGCAGTTACCTATCAATTTAATTTGATCCTGTGTCACTATAATTATCAATCTGAAGATGTTATAAAATAAAAAATCGGAAACCGACTCATTTAAGTTTCATATATTGTTTAGTTTTTTATTTTTGTTCTACAATATTCCGTTTATTGCTTATTGTTGCTCCTCCATTTAAGCATCGTCGAAGCAATAAGTACTTGAGAGCAGTATTGTTATCTTCCCACGCATTGCCCTATAGTGGTAAATGGTCAACACTAATTTATCTGAATCTTAAGTAGGTATCTCTACTTTCTTGTTTTAGTATGAACAAAATCTGTAAAGCAGTTAAAATAAACAAAATTTTCTGATTATGACGCATTCCGATAGCATTAATGGAGTTGCTAAAATAGTTAGAAACAAAAAATCTTCAAAAACTTTAAGCTATGGAAATCCCTGGAGATGAAAAAAAATTGCACACGGTCACACACACATACATACCTACAACGTACACAGGTTTAAACAAAAACACACAGACACACCTCGTTAAGATAATTTTTGAATCACAATCAGCCAAGTTCAATCCTCCTGTCAAGTCCTCACTTTCAAACTAATTGATCACAAGGTAATTAATTCCAAAAACATAGAAACCTTTGTTTAAATCGAACCGTATGTCATATATCATAATGTTGATTTTTAAATAACATATTTACAACCCAATTAATCATACAATTAAAATGATTTGACATGTAATTCGTCACTCGTAGGCGCGTACCAAAATTTCTCTAATAAAAAGTTGTAAGGAATAGACGGGCAACAGTTTGACCACTAATTATTAACTTTTTTCCATACAGGATACCACCCGCAAAAGTTTTCTTGAAATCCGAGCGCCCCTCCCGATCCCCGCACTGTTACCGCTCTCGCCATCGCCGCCTCAGTACCACACGCTGACGTCATCAGAGCGAGGTCTCAAGTTAACTCTTGCGGGTTGTAGTTGTCAAAATTAATAAGATACTATTAGAATTTTATTGTTGTTGTTGTTAGTTAAAGGTTCAACCACAAAGGTAAGTGATTAAAATAATGCTAATGTTTCAGACTAAACACAACTTAAGAATTTATTACATCTAACGAGCTAACTTTGATACGTCTATGAAATCTGTAAATGAAACACAGTAATCGCATAGATTATGCAATAATATCAAAACATGTACCTAAGCATCTAAAGACAGCAACATTGTAACAACATGAATGCAACCTGGTCTTAAGTCTGCTCAGTCGTTTAGGACTTGTTTTACAGAATACAAGCAACTGTTTAGTAGCCACACTGTTGCTATAAAGTAGCCCGTCTGCTTCCCCAGTAAACTTGATTATGCACTAACAATAAAATATCTCGGTCAGTTCCACCCACGGTTTCTCTTATTGGATAAGACATTGTAACGATGTTTCTGCTTAAAATGCGTAAACTTATATCTACATACATATACTAATAATAAAGCTGAAAAGTTTGTTTGTTTTTTGTTCGTTTGTTTGAACGCACTAATCTCTTGAACTGCCAGTCGGATTTGAAAAATGATTTCTGTATTTGATAACCCAATTCTTGAAATCGGCTATAACCTATTTAACATCACGCTAGGACTTTGAGGAGTCGAGTAAAAAGAAAGAAAGAACGATCAGCGAAATCGAAATAATAGCACTGGCAGGCGATGCGAAGCGACGCTGCGCACGCGAACGAAGCCGCGGGCAAAAGCTAGTAATGTTATAAAATATAGAAATTAATGTGTTTCTTAAGTATCACTTGTGGATCTCACGCTTTTAAGAATAAGCGTAGTTTTTAGTGACAATAAGCGTGTGACATTTTATGTCTTTTGCTTCGTTTAGTCTCATTTTAGATTAAGTTTGTAAGTAATTTGAATGTTGAAGGTTTTTGACTTTAAGCTTGCCTCAGTGATATACAATTATTGCTGTATAATGTTATTATTTCTGGAGTTTATCTTGGACATTACTGACATCGGTGAAGGAAAATGATCACGAGGAAACCTGGACTTATCAAAACGAATAAATAAAAGAGAAAAGATTTTTTTGTATGTTTGTTTGTTACGCTTTCACTCTAAAACTCCAGAACGGATTTGGATGAAATTCGGCACATGGGTAGACCATGACTTGGACTAGGATATAGAATACTTTTTATCCCGATATTCCCACGGAATCGAAACTTATGCGGGTGAAACCGCGACTGCAGCTGGTAGTTAATAGAAGTCTGACTCTGAAGTCGCCAACCCGTTTTGAGCAAACGTGGTGGCTCGTGCCTTCTCTGTATAAGAAGAGGTCTTTGGTCTGCAGTGAGACAATAATAGGCTGGTGTTATTATAATATTATTCTGTTTGACTAAGACATGTTTTGTTGACAATACCTGCCACAAAAGCCTGTCATATTTCTATTAAAATGTAACCTATTAATAATTCAATTTCCAGTGTCAGTTTTAATATTTTAATCAAGAATCAAGTCTGACGCTGTAAATAAACTTATTAGTTTATGTGTTGTAATTGAGGTTATGATATCAATATGGATTATCCGTTTCTGACCGTAAGTTGCGTCTCCCACGATATCGTTAGTCATTATTGTCACAATCGAAACGGTAGCTGCCCATTGGCTATTATGATAGCTAGTAAACTGATCGGCAAATGTTTTGACGCTCGAGGATAAGTTTCAAAACTGGAACAGCTCAGTTGAAACTTTAAAACAAAACGCATTCATTTGTTTCTCAACTAATTTGATACCAATATGTCGCTTAAAAAAACAAAAACGGGGTGCGACACATTGGTTCGAGTCGACATTTTCTTTCGTACATTTGTTGAAAAACCAAGCTGACCCGAAGCATTACTACACATTCGGGTTTCATTCGGCTCGTGCGGATCGTCAATCTCCGTTAGGTATCTACCATAGCTGAATTAAGTTCGGGTCGGCTCGGTTCAATTCGAGTTAAGCCGAGCGACTTTTTCCCGGACATAGATATATCTACATACACGCAGACATACCTATTACCTACCTACTTCACCTATTCAGTTCAGCCTCTCGGCTGTGCCGACTCATACTGACCCAAACAAACGTGTGAGCACGCCTCATATTTAGAGGTTTATAAAAGTATTTTATTGATTAATTAATTAATTTACATACCTACCTAAATATTGTGCATTGTTTCTTAAAGTGGTGCAATACTTCTATAACCATAGTGTTACGTCATCGTGCAGAGAACAGGTGGACACCAATCTTCTAAAACTATAACCTGTTATGGAAAGTCTGCTCAAATTTACGAGTATATTTATTTATCTGAAGTTTTTAGATCTAACATTTTAGATACTATCTTTATTGCATACTTATTTGACTTCTTGTTTATTTCTAACAACATAACATAACGCCTGTAATACCCGAAGGGTTACGTAGAGGAGTAAGTACCTATATAGCACCTAAATTTCGTCAGTTATGTTTTAGTTCCATAAAATAGTTGACGAGCCTATTGCCATCCACCGAGCACATTTCCCTTTCACTTGGAAATTCCTGATCGAAAATACAATAACAATTTGTCCGGACGGATGTATGGAGCGAGCTATGCTCGGAGTCGGAGGAGAGAGATAAAATCAGGAATGAAATTATTCGGAAAAGAACCAGAGTTACCGACATAGCGCGCAGAGTAAGCAAACTGAAATGGCAGTGGGCTGGCCATGTTTGTCGAAGGACTGATGGCCGGTGGAGCAGACGAGTCCTGGAGTGGAGACCGCGTATCGGCAAGCGTAATGTACGCCCCCCAGCTAGATGGACGGACGACCTAAAGAAGGTTGCTGGGACGGACTAGATGCGAAAGGTGGAAAAGACTGCGATAGGCTGAGTTGATTGATTGATTGAATTTGTCCGAACTGGGAATCGAACCTAAGGCCTCATGCTCAGCAGTAGTGCTTGTGACCACTAGTGCAACAAGGCATTATTTCTAAACATACTTGATTATTGATTAGTTTAGTTGTTATTTTGTTTTCTTCTGACTTTATTGCTTATAATAGGTGATTGTGGGTGATACAGAGAACAGTTTGCATTTAAAGTCAATACTTTAAATAGTTTATATGTGATCTCGTCATTATTGTATCTCAATGTAAGTATTACGAGTATGTCTCATCTCCATATTTTTTATCAAATTAATTACAAAAATTATTTTAGCTTTTAATCACAATTTTCAAAAGTAGTTTGAAAGTCGGCCAGCATTGAACAAAGCTTTTAATAATATAAAACAATGAAGCCACAATCTATCACGTCTAATAATGTGATGAGCTTTGTCTCAACGTGCCTCAAGTGTCGAGACGCCTCACCGTAACCACTGATATTATGACGGACAGATGAGCAGGGAGCACTACTAGGGAATCTCGATTATTATTCACTTATTATTTTAAAAGAATCGTATTAGCTCGTGAAAATGTGACTTTACGTGCTTCAAAGTAGGTACCTAATAGTAATTTGAACTAAGTACGTCATGTACCTAGGAGTAACTGGCCTAGTAGTAAACATGTGCTTTACTTTATGTAAATAATTTCACCACCACTTCTCTCAAAACGGTGGAGGAAACCGGCACGTCCTAGAACCAAGAATTCGACGACATGTGACATCTACCACTACTGCTTGCGTGTGCGGGCTTTAGTGCACTAGAGCCCACTCCCTCTCAACCAGATGAGGCTTTTGACCAGTAGTGGGGGACATTAGAGGTTAATTATGCTACATCGGGAGGATATGCTATTTAAGGGGGATATTAGAAAACAAAAAAAAAATGTTTTTAATAGTTTTTCTCCCTTCAAAAACGAGGAAGGGTTAAGGTGTGTTTTAAAGTGTATTTAGTATGTGCAATATCTGTCTAATAGAAAAATTCAAGAATGAACAAGATTTTTCATGAAGTTATCGGCCAGATAAGTTAACTAGAACTTGTCCAAAGGCAGTGAAAGAAACCGCAAAAGTCGTTAATTTTGGTTATGTTTTATCTTATTGTTTATGTTAATATTCTGATTTCGTTTATCGGCCGATCCGACGTTAGTAAATTAATTTATTTTGAGCCGTGCGGATTGTTTCCTAATCTAACAATCAATGAGAACTAAACAGCAACATTAATAAACATAAAAAGTGTTTATCTAAAACTTTCACATTTTGAATTTAATCCCCGATTCGAAAGTAACTTCATTTTAATTTCACCGAACACTCTTATTAATATAAACTGTATAATTTATTTCGTTTATTATACAAATTATTGGCAAATGATTTAGTTTTTTTTTACTTTTACTGACATATTTTTGGGTAATAACTACCGGGTGTTTAAGCATTATAATTAGTTATTGATGATTTTGTATAATTTGTCTATGTTCCGCATATGACCGAAATTATGATAATATTTCAAATTATTTTTCGTAATAATATGATTGATAATCAGATTCTTTGTAATATCTTCAGTTCCTAAAGCTATTTTATAATAACATTATTCTTTAGAACACGAAAATTACAGTAGCTTTCTTAAACAAATCTCACATCTACAAACTTTTTTGTCGTTTTTGTCTTTTATTTTAGACCTTTGCTGGGTTTTGAGAAACTGAAAACTAAGCTTTTATTTTTATTCTGACTAAAATGTAATGTTTTTATTGAGTAAATGGTTTTACTCAATAAAAACACATGTTTAAGGGCTGATTTTTCAATCATCTGATAACTTTATTCGAGGAATAATTTTGAAAATTTGGTAGTTATTTCATACAAAAATTGTCAAACGTCAGTTTTGTTCGTCGAATAAAAGTTATCGGGCAATGGAAAAATCAGCCCTTAGTCAAAATAAAAATGTACGAATTTAGTAAAGACCACAAAAACAAAATGATGAACTATATATTACCTACCATCAATCATTCCAAATTCATCTTATAAAACTCACTCCCAAACCCAACCCTTTGTCTACAACACTTAGTAGCGCCCATTATCACGACAAGCTCAACTTAGCCCGACAGGTGCACGCACATATTTATGATTGAGCTATTGTTTCCCACGACTTTGATTACTGCCCGAATGCCTGGGCAACGCGGGGCATCGCGGGGCAGTTCTGAGCAAAGAATGCTCGTGGCAGTTATTTTGAAATTAGGCTTAAATGAAGTGAGCATTTTAGTAATATAGTTTCTTTATTTTGTTTTAGATGAGTTATGGGTAGTTGTTTTGTTGTTGATTAGGGTAGGTAATTGTTTTGAGGGGGCTTGTGGCTAAGTAATAACAGCCGCTCGGGTCGATCGATCAGGTTAAGCTACGCTTGCCGCGATTGGTCCGTGGATGGGTGACCATCTTTACAAACCAAGACCCCTTCGTGCCTCGGAAAGCACGTTAAGCTGTTGGTCCTGGTTGTCATTCGTGGATCTTTGACAGTCGTTACGGGTCGTCAGAAGCCCGAAAGTCTAACAAACAGTCTTACCAAGGGGTATCGTATTACCCAGTAACTGGGTTGTGGAGGTCAGATAGGCAGTCGCTCCATGTAAAATACTTGTATGGTAATACTACTAGTACTGGTATAGGCAGATGATGTATTGTTTTGGGTTCATTTATCAGGAAGAAATCGGTCATTTTAACCTGTAGTTTTGTGAATTTCGTTTTAAGCAAGTTTGTTTCGGCCTTTCTTCTCAGAGAGGTCAGATAAGAAACGCCGACCTCATCTAGTTTATAAATTACGATTCAAGTATAAAAGTGTTTGTACAAACCTGCTTACAGAAATAAAATGATTTATCATTAGATAGTGTAGGTCAAATTATGAACAGCGGCGTCCTGCGCTAATTACATAATAACATTCGCTGTGATCATCAAACCGTTAGCCAATGTTCAAACATTACGTCAAGTTTTGCCAGTTGTGTTTAAGTCCCATGTAAATAGAGTGCGAGCCAATTGACATCAACCGGTGCAAATCCAGCAGGATTAAAAAAATGGATAAAACCCAATAACACTTTTGTCCGACCTGGGAATCGAACTTAGGACAAAACAGCAACCAATACCAATTTTTATTTTAGAAAAATATTTAGGGTTCCGCGCAAAAAAATTGAAACCTCACGCGGGCGAAGTCGCGGGCTGAAGCTAGTTCATGAATAAATTATAAAAGTAGGTTATTAAGATTTCATTAATTTCACCCAAAAAAATACATTACAATAAGAACTGTTACTTAAAGCTAGATAAAAAACCACCTCGTCTGGAGTGCAAAGTTCGTCCATCACTGACAATCTGTCTGACATCGTATTTACACGCAGTAGGGCGCCCGCGCAACAATTAACGTTACTCCATGTAATGATGCACTGTCTGTATCATACAATCATTCTTGAGACTTCTGTACCTATTTATCTTTTATATTGATTTAATGTAAAAAAACCGGTCAAATGCGAGTCGGACTCGCGCACCGAGGGTTCCGTACAAATTTGTAGGTATGTAACTACAAATCTACGGTTTGCGGATGGTTTCCTTTACTTGTGCTACATGACATTGCTTCTTGCTAAATTTCATGAATCCATGTCGACGGGAAGTACCCTATAGGTTTTGATTCCCTGGCGAGTGTTAAAAAATGCGGCATAAACGGAACAGAAACGTATCTTTTGATTCCGTTGACTCTATGATTTATTTCACTGCTTCAAGGGATTGCAACCCTGAGTATTTGATAATAAATTGATTTAAATTTGTTAACTCCACGCGTTCTTGAGAAAAAGGGTCTTGACAGACAGCCATACAGACGGACAACAAAGTGATAAAAGGGTTCCGTTTTTCCTTTTGAGGTACGGAATCCTAAAATACCTTAAATCGAGAACATTTTATACCTAGTGAAAACAAGCATTTATAAGTATATTCACAGTCTTCATGCATAAGCATAATCACCCTATGATGTTACCACTGTTGGGACACATGCCTCATCTCTATGAGAGGGGCCGTAATCTACGTACGGGTACGACTACGGGTACGGTTTGTAGCTGTCAAATATCTTCGAATTTTTTGTTCTAAAACATGCCGGTTTCCTCACGATGTTTTCCTTCACCGTTTTGAGAGCAGTAGTAATGAAATGAAATACATCAAGTAAAGTGTCTGCCAGGGTCCGAACTCATGACCTACAACAGTCAGATCAGTCATGACTACACCACTGTAGTCATAACTCATCATCATTTGTGAATTACTTTTTTTTTTTTAATTCAAAAAAACGTTTAAAAAAACGTTGCCCCTCACTAGGAATTTCTCCTGTGACGTGGGTGCGTTTACAGACATATAAACTCACATACACAAACAGCCAGACCCGGAACAACTAAGAATCGAACCCGCGACACGAAGCGCAGCAGTCAATCGCTTAACCACTGCGCCAACCGCGCCGTCACTATAAAACAACTATAAAATGTTAGTTACATAGTGACCTCTGCGCTGCCACCGACAACGCTGTGGAAGTAGTGAAGTTTTCAGCTAACCAATTTGAGATACTGTCGAAGAAGAAGAAAAGAGAAAGTTACTAGAATAAACGTATTTTGCAGCTCTTGCAGTTCTTGTAATTATGCCAGGCTGAAATTATGTAAAACTGCTCTAAAACTAAAGGCTAAAAACTAAAGTTTGTTCTCGTACGATATTATTGGTAAATTGATTAATAGAGAATTATGGAAGAAAAAGACATGTGGCGTCGACCTCAAATAAATTGGTATAAGGCAATTGAATGATAAATGTTTAGATTCTGTATTGGCAATTAATTTGTGAAAGAATCTAAACAACAGGCAAACTGAAGTGACAGTGGGCCAGCCATGTTTATCGAAGGATCGATGGCCGGTGGAGCAGACGAGTCCTGGAGTGGAGACTGCGTATCAGAGCTAGGACGGACGACCTAAAGAAGGTTGCTGGGACGGACTGGATGCGGAAGGCGGAGGACAGGGTGTTGTGGGTGCAGCCTGGGAACGGCCTATGTCCAGCCGTGGACTGCAATAGGCTGGGTTGTAGATAAACAATAGGTAGTAGGTACGTAAGAAGGAACATTTTTCACTAATATAAAGTTGATCGTAGCAGGTGACGTTCTGTTGTTTCTGCCTACCTTCATGGGAGGTAGACTTGATTTTATGTACAGTCAATAAAAGAGGTAAGTATGCAGGGTCGTCGGATATAGTTGAAGTTAATTAAGAAACCGATGGATGTTTTTGAATGAAATTTAGTTTCATAAATTAGGTGTGTGTTTTTCTAATAATTAAATCAAATTTGATCCAAAAACATAAATCCATTTAAACTAAACTAAACAAACAAACTCTCTAAACTTCAACAATATCCGACGACCCTGCATACTTATCTCTTTTGTTGACTGTACGTGTACACATGTGTGTAAAAAACACAAACAATACCTAATGAAACTGCGCAGCACAAACAGATCCGTCACACTCAATACCACATTGCAAATTCACACAAGTACCTAACCTTTTACGTAACATATAAATAATAGAAATACAAAGATTATTGATATGGCGTAGATAATCACAATGTTTCCCCAGCCGTTGTACACAATGGCCCATTATGAACGATTACAAACGTAATCCTTATACCAATAGGTATGCGATGAATATTTACAATAGATTTAGTCACGAGTTCGAATAAGTTATTCAATAATAACGTAAATAAATTTTACTCCTGGAAGGATATTCTTGAAGAAAATGGTTTGCCTCGTAGTGAGTAATGGTTATAATGAAACAAGGAATAGTACTTAGTAATTCAGTTACTCATAAACTCAAGAAACAACAACTAGTCGATTCAGCTTAGCATAATAGCCAAAAATGTTTACTAAACACTGCTGGAACGCAGGTGTCTCTTCGAAGGGGAGTGGGCTAATAATCCACCACGCAGGCCCAGTGCCGGTTGATAGATGTTACATGTCTTCGAATTCTTGATTCTATGATATGTCAATTTCCGCAAAAGGTTTTACTTCACTATTTTGAAAGCAGTGGTGATGGAATTTAACACAGAAAGTAAAGCGCCTGCCTAGGTTCGAACCCTCGACTTCGACTCGGTAAGTCGGTGCCCACCACTGCTCAATTCAGTTTCACATCGAAAAAAAAACTCAATCGAAACTACCAATGCAACGTTTTCATCATCTCATTGATTTTAAATTGTCGCAGCATTTTTTCCTTTCACACATTCCAATGTTATCATTCCAGTGATTACTCCAGTCTCTGTTATCTTTTCTTTACGGTATCAACATTAACATTTACAAAATCTATTATTAAATCAAGATCACCACTTCCACCTTCACTGTATTTAGATAAAAATAATAAATAAAAGCTCTTACATATAAGGCACTACTTGTAACTGTCTCGTTTTAAGCAATAACATTGCCTCGAAAGTAGTAGAAAATGTTTATGTCTGCCTCTGACCTGACCTCTGCCTCGTGATAAATAAATTTTATCGTATCTTTACTGTAGTAGGTGCTTTATGATTTTTATATGCTAATCGTTTAGGGTATTGTTGAATGCTTTTTGGGGAACAATGAGAATGTTGGACTGGTCAACTTGTAGGCAGGTGCAATCTTTTTCCATGAACTTTAATATCAGTTGAAGCGAAGATCTGGGAAAAGACCATTGGATACTAGCGGCACAGATTTTTGGATTTTTAGGGCCGGCCATATTAGCCGTAGAACCGATGACCGTTGGGGTGGACGTGTTCTTCCGTGGAGACCGCGAAACGGTAAACGTAAGGTGAGACGCCCTCAGGCTAGGTGGAGTGACGATCTTCGCAGGATGGCTGGTAGCAGCTGGATGAGAGTTGCCGAAAATGGAGTTGAATGGCGTGCAATATGAGAAGCCTATGTCCAGCAGTGGACTGCTGTTGGCTGATGATGATGAGTGGCCTTTGCACAGAATTGGATGACCTCCAGTTAAAACTTACTTTATAGGTAAGCAACTTGTTACTTTATTTAGGTACTTATTTATGAAAGGTGTGAGAGATTTCGCAAGACTGCTGAAGACTATCTGAAATACTGTAATCAAATTCTCAATGAAAAGCCGAGACTGACGGTTTGACGATGTTATTAGTTCATTATTGTACACTTTGGTGTAAAGGTCCTTTAATTCGCCTATTACCTAATGTAACACCATCATAGCAATCAAAAGACCTCCCACTACTGTTCATCTATCCGTATGATAGAATACTAACGAAATCAAAACTGTACATTTAATCTTTTAGTACAATGTAATTGATACGAGGTGTGGGAACGAGTCTGACGCCGAAAATATAGTTTTTAGAATTTTTATCTGCGATCTGTTTGTCTGGATGTATGTTCCGGATTAGTACAAAAATGGCTTAATGGATTTGAATGACCTCACTGATAGTTTATAGCCTGGATTAACACATAAATAACTTTTAATCCCGGTAAGTAGTACGTTAAAGCTAGTCTTACCTAAATCTAAGTAACAAAAACCAACCTTTCCTAAGCCTATAGTAATTCTAATAACACCATTAGCAAGTCTTGTACCAAATAAACGTTAACCGTCGCTTCTAATACTTTCAAGTGAAATAATGACCGCGTTATAACTTTGTAGTTAAGATTCCGGATACAAAGGTCGTGAGTTCAATTCATGGTTGGATCAATGTGTTGGGTTTAACAGGTCAATAAGTAGGTTCGGAACATGTTTAATGTAATATAGACTAGTTATAAATTGTAAGCTGTTGTTAGAAATAAAGTAAAGCTAATGAAAGATTCAAATAGATTAGAAGACTTGTAAATTCAGGAAAATTTATTGTTTAACAAATTAACTACCAACTACTTGTCTTTAATTGGGCTATAACATGGCAAATTAACGTGGTGTCAATTCGATAAACCATTAATTTCCCCGACCGTCTTTATTAGAAACTAGCTTCTGCCCGCGGCTCCGCCCGCGTGGTTGTCGAACATTTCAAGGATTTCATTTTTTTTGGCGCGGAACCCTAATTAATTTTCTAAAATAAATTATTTATTATAACATCAGCTAACTGCCAGTGAAAGTCGCATTAAAATTGATCCAGCCGTTTCAGAGATTAGCCGGAACAAACAGAAAGACAGAATTTGAAAAAAAAAAACAAAATTATTATAAGTACCGAATATACTTTTAGGTGAATTTAATAAAAATCTGTTATTTTGACAATTCATTTTCATTTATTTGTATACACATTAAAAAAAATCACCAAAAAGGATAACTTATAGAGAGAAGGTGTGTAATCAACGCCTGAAAAAAAAATTGACGATAACCATAGATATATGCTAAAGATGCATCAGTATTAAGAGAATGATATATTGCAATGTCAGATCACATTTGTTTGATTCCAACTCGTTTCTTCCCGTAATAATCACTGTATTAAATAACACATCTGGAGATGTGTTATTTAATACAGTCGTTCGACATTAAATTCTACTTTCCTATTTATTAGAATTTATCGATTTAATCATAAAACCTTAGAAATCTAAAGGGGAAAACCTATTTCATAATGATTTATTTTATATTTCAATACAACAATCTTGGGAATATCGCGGTCCTAACTTCATCAAAATATCAAGTTACATCAAGTCTGGTTGCTGTTATTATTCTGTACCATATAAGCAGTGTCCACTATACTAACAATAATATGAAAATCTAACAATACTAGGATACAATAAGAGCGGCTTCGCACTACGTCCGATCCGAATACGAATTCAAGATCCGAACTCGGATCTTGAATTCGAATTGGGAATGTTCTAAATTCGGAAGGACTGAGTTCGGATGTAGTGTGCCTCCCCCCTCATACAAATAGTGCTATGGACCGTCATTTCTCGGATTCGGATCGGATGCAGTGTAGAACCGCTCTAAGGCGCCATCTCCACGGGCGAGAGAATCGCGGCGATAGCGTCGCCGTGCCATCAAATTCTCGCCGCGATGATATCGTCGTGTGGAGACACGTTCTAAGAGAGTGTATTGAAAATACGTGCCACGACGATAATATCGCAGCGATTCTCTCGCTCGTGGAGACGGCCCCTGAGGATGTTGATCCAAATCCGTTTATCTATTTCATGTCTAAGTGTAGAGTTAGACGAGTTAGGTAAATCTAAAGAAAAACTGGGGGGGTAAGATTAGCTAATTCTTCTATGTATTTTAGTCTTCAACCCAGCCTATCGCAGTCCACTGCGGGACATAGGCCTCTCCCAGGCTGCGCCACAACACCCTGTCCTTCGCCTTCCACATCCCAGTCAGTCCCAGCAACGTTTTTTAAGTTCATCGGTCCATATAACGCCCGATTAGATTAGATGGACCGGTAACCTTAAAAAGGTTCCCATACCAAACTTACCGATACGTCGTTTCCACGGTTTTATTACTTTTTTATTAAGAAAACAGGGACAAATTATTACACCAGCTACTATATTTTCTAATGCCAAGCAAATAACCTATTTAGAGTTCAATTTAAAAGCAAATTGGCATTTTTAGATTTCGTATCAAGTTACGCTATGTTTTTTTTTTATAATTCAAAGCCTTATTATACCTACAAAGAAAAAAACGTTACGTTTTATTAGGAAATGATGGATCATAAAAATCGAAAAGGCACCTGTAAAAAATTTAGCCTAATTAATATTTAATTTCTTCTGCTGCCATTTCAAACACGTTATAATTTAAAAAGCTCGTAACTCATATTAATCATAGCTATTAAAATGATAGTTTTTCATACAAACGACAGTACTTTGACCTCCGCACACACTAACCTAAACTATGTTTTACCACTACAAACTTTTTTTTGCATTTATCCGACAAATTGAAAATGTAAAATAATAAAAACGGATTTGAATGTTTTAATTTATATTAGGTGGACGTACTGTAACTAATTAAAAGTAGCAAATCGGCACGCGAAGCTCAACATCGTAGATTTTAGGATTAAAGAAAAAAAACTCAGCCAGTTCCTTCTCAAAACTCTCTCAAACCATGTTCTGCACAATTAAACCAGCAAAAAAAAAACAACTAAATACCTACAAAAAAAATAAGCCATACCACAAAATAAGTCATACAAATTCAGTCTGCATTCGTCTACCCCGCACTAAGCCACCCGACTCGTAAGTTACAGTCGACACCGCGTCACTCGACGATCAAGGTAGGTTTTGCAAGAAATCCGAAGTGGACGCACCGCCTTATACGGCTAGGTAGACGATCTAAAAAGTGGAACGCAGCCTGTCTAAGAGCGTACTATTGTGAGAATATTTATTGTCCTGATGATAATTGTTTTTAGCTTCGAAAGTTGCGGTAACTGGAAATGTTGGAGTTGGAAGCTTCTTGTTATAAGTGCGTGCGGTTTTCTTGGAGAGAGTTTTTAGAATTTATAAATCTTAAGTATCTTTCTAATTAAGTATCAGCAATCAATAAATCATCAGGTATACAAGGTCAAATTAAATTAGCTAGCGTAAATAAATAAACTTCATCCTTGTCCCACTGCTGGGAAAAGATATCTCCCAAATTATTTCACTTTTTTTTGTGCTGTGACGATAAAACAAAAAAAAAATTCATGACATACAATTTATTACGGGGTCAACGACTGCTGGATATACCTAACTTGAATTTATGAGTTTAGTATTATTTTTTTGTTTTATCCTAGTTAGATATCGATAGTAATCACGGCTGTGAAGTGTCTCTAGCTTATTTAATTTGACCCTGTATACTGGGGATGATAAAACATATTATGACACATTTATGAGTTGCAGTATCTGCACGGTGGAATCTATTTATAAACATTTATAATATACCTGTAGGTTAAGGATATGAATATAAAGTTTCCTACTAAGTATCGCATCACTACACTACATTTGGTTAGGAAAATAAAGTTACCCACATGACTGCACCACATCTGAGAGGCAATTCTCGTAATTTAAAGAACGTTCACCGTTAGAATGCCAATTTTCGTAATTTAAAACGTTCAAAATCTAGTCGCAGTCTCATCTCAGCGACAAACAAAGATTGAGACTGAGATCAGAGGGACAATTCTCGTAATTTTAAGAACGTTCACAGTCTGATCTCAGTCTCAAACTGTCAAAAATTCCTCTAATTTCCCTACATTTTGACAAGTTTTTGACATTTGGTCACCGAGATGAGACTGCGACTAGATTTTGAACGTTTAAAATTACGAGACTACGCCTTCTGATTAGAGGTAAAAGATACCTAAAGAAGAATATAATATGGTTTTAAGGTTTAATCCTAAAAAAACCATAAACTTGAAGGTCGGGCACAGTATCCTATCTATTCCTAGCCTACTTGTATGCACTTCACCTGGCAATACAGGACCTCTTACTCAAAAGCTTATAACGGTAAATAATCCAACAAAAACCCTAAGAAATTACAGTAACAATAATAGATTGAGAATACAACCATTAAAAGTTCTCGTAAACCTACAAATGACTGCACACATCTTGAAATTCACATCTCGTCTGTAATTCACAATAATACATTTGCAGTAGTTAAAAAACGTCATTATGAACCATCAATGAGCAGGTAAAACAGTAGAATAGACTTATACTGCAGTGCAATAATAACTGACACAGAGTAATCCAGGACAAAAAAGTTAATGAGTTGAGATGATCCATCATGTAAGGCGGGGCGGTAGCGAGGCGAAGCTATCTTTGAAGCTGTCAAATGTCAGGTTTGAAAATGGAATGGAGACAATCGTATCCGATTTTTTGTTTGTATATTATTTTGTGGCCAGTGTTATTTTTGCAAAGAAATCGATTAACATGCTTTTGATGCATACAATTAACATTACTTAAAAACTAAATATCTTAAGGTTATTTTAGGTAAATATTAACTGAAGACTTTACTTTAGTTTGTATTGTAAGGATTTTGTGTCATCATAATAATGTCATCCCATTATGTATGGGCCTATGTAATGAAACAATTTTGAGCACAGCTAGACGCTTAAATCACCACAGAAAAAAAAACTAAATAGTCTCTATACAAGAGTTTGAACAAGAAATAGAAAAAGCTAACACAAACTTACATAAGACACGCATTGTCTCCTCACTAAATGAATGGTTAAGTATCTGGCTAGTACCTACTAAGATATATGGCCAAGATAAAATAGTTACGAGCTATAAATTACAGCTCCTACAGTAGTGGATGGTGAGCATTAGGTCGCAGATGACACACACACATTAAAGCCTTGATAGAGGGAAATGAGAAACAACGCGTCAGGTGAAAGGTTTGCTAGGAAACAATATTGCAAATACAATTTATTATAATAGGATTTATACAGCGATTTATGTACTGTAAACTAGATTTTAGTGAGCTTTGTCTGTGGGAACTTTCTTTGATGATGTAACTGAGTTAGATGGAGATACGCAATTTGAATGTGCGTTCGCGTAATCAATTTATAGGTCCTCTTTTGTTGCATGTTACTTTTTGTACTATCTTTTAACGTTCTCCGGTTTTTTGCATCCTAACCAAACCTAATTAGCATATAATGCTCTTACTACTTACTGGGACGGGGAACGGGACGTGGGGGAAAGAGACCACAACCCTCCAACGCCAAAGGTTAACAAGCACCAGAAACCAGTAATATTCATAGCATCCCTTAATGTACTTACCCTGATGAACGAGGAAAACCTTACTGAACTAACTAACGCGCTAAAACAAATCAAATGGGACATCGTCGGCCTGAGCGAGGTGAGAAGAATGGGCGAAAGTATTACTTCTCATTCGGACTACTTACTGTACCAGATAGGAGAGACGCAAGGCCATCATGGAGTAGGATTTATTGTCAAGGAACATGTAACGAAATATATAGAAGAATTCATCGGAATCTCAGAGCGCATAGCGATTATGAACGTGAAACTACCGGGATACAAGGACCGTTGGTCTATTGTACAGGTTTACTCACCTACAAATCAGTCAAATTTAGAAATAATTAATACTTTCTACCGAGATCTAAATGAAGCCATCCAAGAGTTCACCCATAAAAACCTTATAGTAATGGGAGACTTTAACGGCCAAATAGGAGAAAGACGCCCAGGTGAAAATACAATATTAGGACAATTTCCATATAGCAACAAAACTAGGACTAGGAATGGGGAGAAAATTATAAACCTTGCGCTAGAAAACAACTTATCAATCCTAAATACTATGTACAAGAAAAACAGGAAAAACATGTGGACCTGGATCTCACCCGATGGCAAAACAAAAAATGAAATCGATTTTATTATGACAAACAGAAGCAGCTCTTTTACCAACTTTTCCGTCATTAAAAGATTCAATTTCAACACCAACCATAGGCTAATCAGAGCTGAACTCAAAACAAAGCAACCAGTGAAGCCGAGACCAAGACAAAACGTAGGAAATACAAAACTCAGCAAACAGCAACTAGAACAAATAGCACTCGCTCTGAGAGATGAATTTGTAGACTTCAAAGAAACCACTACTAATTTAAAAACCCAAGAAAAGTACAATTACTTAGAGAGTATTATTAAAACTCAGACCAAACTCATAACGAACACAATAACTGAAAGAAAAAATATGCTATCAACAAACACTATGAAACTACTACAAGACAGGAAGCACCTTCTCAGCGCAAAAAACACTCAAAATAGAAGAAAGGAAATTGCCAAAATTAGCAAAGAAATCAAAGCAAACATTAGGAACGATAGGAAACAATGGAGAATGGAAAAGATAGAAAATTACATACTTAGAACAGGTGGAACCAAAAAAGCTCTCAAGGAATTGACGAACACAAAAGACTGGATCGTAAAAATGAAAGATGAAAGAGGAAAATGGAACCGCCACAGAACAGACATATTAGAAACAGCTACAACATACTACAAAAAACTATACTGCAACAATACTACGCAAAGCAAAATAGATCTGGTGGAACCCTCGAATATTCCTGATATCCTCTATTCCGAAGTTAAGCAAGCTATCGATACCCAAAAAGATGAGAAAGCACCCGGACCCGATGGCATAAAGAATGAAATTTTAAGACACAGCCAGGATACCCTCATACCTGTTCTCGCAGAGATGTTCAATGACATCACAAATACCGAAACCATTCCCCTACAATGGACAGAGTCTAATATCATCCTACTGTATAAAAAAGGAGATAAATATGATATAGGAAACTATCGCCCTATTAGCCTTATGTCCAACGTTTATAAAGTCTTCGCTAAGATCATTTTAAAACGAATCGAAATAACCCTTGACGAGCACCAACCCATCGAGCAAGCTGGATTCCGCAAAGATTATTCGGTAATCGACCACATACACGTAGTTCGACAAGTTCTAGAGAAATACAACGAATACCAGCTAACATACTACATCGCGTTTATCGACTACAGTAAAGCATTTGATTCTCTTCTACACGAAAAAATCTGGGAGGCTCTACTAGAACAAGGAATCGAACACAAATACATCCGATTAATAAAAAACATATACAGTCGCAGTACAGGAAGAATCAAATTAGAAAAGAAAAGCGCTCCTTTCAAAATAGAAAAAGGCGTTAGACAGGGGGATCCCCTATCTCCCAAACTTTTCTCCGCTGTACTAGAATCAATATTTAGAAGACTTAATTGGGAAAACCTCGGTATTAACGTCGATGGCGTATTGCTGTCGCACTTAAGGTTCGCCGATGATATAGTGCTATTTGCCAAAACACCAGATGATTTAAACAAAATGCTAGGAGAACTTGCGACAGAAAGTGCGAAAGTGGGACTGACACTGAATCCGGAAAAAACTAGAGTAATGACGAACGGAAGCAAGTACACTATTAAACTAGGGAACACTGAAATAGACTATACTGACGAGTACATCTATTTGGGACAGCTTATAACCCAAAAAGAACCCATGCAAAAAGAAACGGCGAGAAGAATTACGAACGGCTGGAAGAGATACTGGAGCCTGAGAGAGGCTATGAAGGATAAAAAACTCCACATAAACCTAAAAAGTAAACTGTTTAACACCTGTATTCTACCTGTTTTGACGTATGGATGCCAATCATGGGCGCTAAATCATGAAATATTAAACAAACTATCAACTTGCCAGTACGCAATGGAACGGAGTATGCTAAACATCAGAAGGTCTGACAGATTGAAAAACTCCGTCATCAGGAATAAAACAAAAACTAAAGATGTAACAACTAAAATCAAAAGACTGAAATGGAGGTGGGCTGGCCACGTGGTAAGAGGATGCAACAAATGGAGTCAAAGAGTGACCCACTGGTATCCCAGAGACGGCAAGAGGAAGAAAGGTAGACCGCAAAAAAGATGGGTCGATGACATTAGACAGGTAGCCGGAGTCACGTGGAACAGAGTGGCACAGGAAAGGAAAGAGTGGAAAAGGTTGGAGGAGGCCTTTGCCGATTGGCAAACGGATCTGGGAAAGATAACCAAGCAACAGATACTAGGTTAAATAGTTTAAGAGTTCAGTGCAACTAAAATAATATTATAAGTTTTAAAATGCATTGTAATCACCCAAGAGATCTGAATAAAAAGGCTATATTATTATTATTATTATTATTATTACTTACTGGGACACAAGCCTTCACTTTGTGAGAGGGAGGGGACCGTAACCTACCACGCGGGCCCAGTGCGGGTTGTCACATGTCTTCGAATTTTTGGTTTTAGGACCTCATGATGTTTTTTATGGTTTTTCGCATGGATTCTCATACAGTAATATGGATAATAATATGATAATAAACACAGAAAGAAAGAAAAAGTATTTACTGCGACTCGTACAGGATCACAAACTTCTTCTTGTTCTTTTCGTGTCGATGGTTTCTTTGATATTTTATATTGTTTAGGCCCAGTAGGTGGCCACGTTAATTGCGGCATCAGTGGCATTCATTAAGTCATCCAAGGTGCAGGTGAACGGGCACAAACTTAACACAGTTAAAAATTAAACAAATTATATAAAAAAAGTAACAAAAGGAAAAATTTAACAGAAAGTCTTACGAGAGTACGAGTCCAAAAGGCTCCTATCTCAGCACAGGAGCACTCTCTTCCCTCACGCTCAAAGTTTGATGGGACGGCAATCCGACAAGACCGGAGAGAGATCAGGCGCAAGACCAACGGCTTAACGTGTTTTTCGAGGTCCGCAAACTTCAAACCTCGGACTGTTATTTAAAAAATCCAAGAAAAACCTACCACTTTGCCCGACCTGGAAATAGAGCCTTGGACCTCACACTCAGCAGTCGCGCTTGCGACTTCGAGACCAACGGGGCACTCAAAATCCCATAATATGTCCAGCACGCGTAGCACGACCACCGTAAAAACTGAAGCATGGATAAACATAAAGACAGATTGTAGAAGGATTTCTAGGTACGACGCGATATTAAAAATGAAGTTATTTCATACAAAAACTGTCAAACGTCATTATTATTCCCCGAATGAAAGTTATCTGGTGATGGAAAAATCAGCCCCTAGGGTAGAAAGACATGCCTAGATTCTTCGCTATGTACCTAGTTATAGAAATGCTACGTCGGCTGATCATTCCTGGCTCCGATAATATTGATATGAAAATCTTTGATAATAATATCGATGATCTCAGTTACAAAAATAATAATTATCATTTACAAAACAACACAAAAATCATAAACGCAAAATTATTACACTCGAAACAAAAGCACACTACAACAAAACAACAAAAAATAACAAGTAAAAACAACAGAAAATAAACACAAATAAACTAAAAAACATTGGAACAGGAGCGGTGTTGCGTGCGCGCCGCGTTCCGTTTCGCACGAGAGGGGCCTCAACTTTTTGTAGCATCCCATAATCGAAGCAGTAAATTGAAACCTCCGTTCGATAATACACAGATTACAGTGTATTATTTGTAATCTATATTTATATAACGTGTAATTTCTCAATTTTATTCGTTTAATTTGGATTTACTTGCGTTTTGGGTGGTGAAAGATTTGGTTGGAAAATTAACACAAGTGTTGTAGTTCATTAAAATTAAACTAAACATATCTTTCTACCAGGAAGTTGTTGGGAAGTTATTATCTAATAGATTAAATATCAACTTTATGACAAACTTATTAGAAACGAGTACCTACCAGACTGCAAAAAAAAACGGCATCTTATTCAGATGCCCCTTTCTGGTTAAATAAGATAGGTATGTTTATAGGTATGCTTTGTAAAGTCTAAATAAAAGAGACTGTGACCTCTGAATTGGTTTCGGCCTTTCTTCTCAGAGTAGTCAGATAGGAAACGCCGACCTCACCTAGCTTATTTTTTTTTATAATATGACGTGTAAAAGTGATTCAGAATAAATAATTTCATTTCATTTCATTGATTAGATTGATTTCAAAACATGATACCAAAGTCTATGTGCGTTGTATTGTAAAACGTCATAGCATTTGACAGCGTTTTTATATCGTCGGCGATTTAGTCGGGGCTATACCCTGCCCTAATGGACAGGGTATAGCAGTTTTCTGTTTAGTTAGATAAAAGAAAAGAAAAATATTTTTATTTATACCCTGTCCATTCGGTAAACCGTTTTTTGACAGATGAAACTAGTGATTGCAGCAACACACAATACATTGATTGATACAAGTACGGTATTATAATGTCTGTAAGAAGTCATAAATAAGATAAATCAAAAAAGATAAGGCAGTTTAAATATTTCTCTTATTACGCATTTTAAAGTTAACTTTTACGTAATCTAAAATATGTACGTTCTAAGACAACTGTCAAAAAACGGTTAACCTAATGGACAAGGTATAAATGATTTTTTTCTTTCTTTTCTTTTATCTAACTAAACAGAAAACACAAGACTACCTATCTCCGTGCTAAATATAAATTATCCACCTGCCAACCTTGTTGTGTAGTTAGTAAGTTTTCCCCTAGGCAGCTAGAATATTTTGATAAAGCAATCTTTAAGGGGTCAGTTATTACCCAAGTTAATACAAATATGATTTGTGCGTCTATAATAACTAAATATTACACTCCTAAATCATTTTAACGAAATAGGCTAAAATTAACGACTATATTTAACTATAGTACTTAAAATATATATTCTGAATAAGATCTAGATAATAATTTAGTTATATTATTGTGTGTAGTATTGTAAAAAGGAAAGGAAAACATTAAACTAGTCGGTTGCTTAACGTCCTGCGCATTCATGTTGGATTGTCGGCCAATCGAAGATATAATTCGCATAACTCCTGTCCTGCCGAGCGAAATGGCGTAAGTCTGTTTAGTTCATTTTTGTAGACTGGGCGAGTTATCTCGTGTTCTAATTTTGTAAGTTTACGTGACTCGGGCTTAAAATAATATGTAATGGCAAAAAATTCATCAAAATGGTAAGCGACGGAACACATATTACACATCCAGGTTTAAAAAGAACCACTAAATCTGATCAAAATCAATAATTCTGGCAGTATCCAAATACTGTAGAATATAGAACATCACGCGGACCAAAGTAACCAAATTTTATTTGTTAAAATTATATGCTCGAATTCTAATAGGAATATCCTTATCGTAATTTACATAATTAATTGAAATCAGTTCATAAATTTTGCATTAAATTGATATTAAGGTGACACACATAAATTATCAAATAATCGCTAAAGAATACAAATGAAAAAAAAACTGAGGCCCATAAAAATTGCCATTAAATTAAACAATATCGGTTGTATTTGTTACCGAGCTAAAAGGCAGAAGGTATTGTGTAAATCTAAATTTTAGTTTCTTTGTGGGTCTCACTTAATCTTGAAGTATTTATTTTGAAATCCATTGATTTTTTGCTATCGGACAAAACGAGATCTCCGGAATCTTTGGAGATAATACCTTTATGAAAAGACATAATATGTGTTTTGTATTATACATGGAATCGCCCAAAAAGCCTTATTTTTATCATATGGATAGCCATTTGGCATAATCAGCCTATAATGTTCCCACTGCTGGGACATAAGCCTCCTCTCTTCGAACGGGAATAGGCCGTAATCTACCATGCAGACCCAGTGCGGGTTGGTAGATGTCACATGTCTAAGAATTTTTGGTTCTAGGACATACCGGTTTCCTCACGATGTTTTTCAATACCGTTTTGAGAGCAGTGGTGACGAAATAATTTACAAAGTGTAAAGCGCCTGTCTGGGTTCGAACCTACAACCGTACGTCGTAAGTCGCGGCCGTTACCACTGGGCCACCACTACTCCTGTAGCTGTTTATTTATGTTTAAGTAGGTATTTTTTTTTATTTATATCATTATTGATATAAATATTAAAAAAAATACATAAAACTGAACTTATGTTCAGTTTTTATTGAAAGGTGCTTTCTCTTTCCCTCACATCATGTTAATCCCATTCACATAACACCTTTATGTTTTTTTATACATTTATCGTAATGCTTGAAATAAACATAACAATTATAGCCAATAATTGAAAATACGTTGCAACGTGTGAAATAGGCATGCGGTGTCCATTATGCTTATGTTTAAAATAAAGAAACTTGAACATAAAGCTACACCTGTTGGTAGCGTTCCATTCTGCAATACTTAGAGAGCATTAAGACCGTCTCACACGGTACTTATTTTGCGTGGTAGGCGTTGATACAATATTTTTTTGGTTAAAAATATATCCGCGTTTCAGGCAATGATCATTATTTTCGTCGTAAAATTAAAAATTGATGTTTATTTTCATATTAATTATTACTATCTAAGTAATATTGGTTATGCGGTTGAATGCTGTAATTACAGAAATAATTAAAGTACATAATGTCTCGCGTGAATCCACGTCCCGGATATACAAAGGGTTATTATATATTATTATTATAAACTCTATTTTTATCTATTTAAAACTATACACAGAAGTAAAAACTGCGAAGTAACGAACGGAATGCCATCGATAAAGGGTGATGCGCAGGCAAAAATATTACCGTACATGTACTGCCTAAAATATTAAAAGATGACTAAATTGACAACCACGCAACCTGTGGTCTTAATTTGGTATCTATCACATTATAAGTGAGAAATGACAGTCCATTTTTTATTACCAATAATTAACTCGCTTGTACTTACAATTTTCTCAAAACCTTGAATTCCAGCAAGCTTAGCTACCCAGCAAAGGAATAAGTATTGTGTGAGTGTGGTTTTATTTCCAAGATAACAAATGTATGTGAATCAATACAGGTTGCAAGACACCTACGAGAAACGCTACGGGCTAATGGAACTTAGTTCTCGTTGTTGACTCCCGCGGCCGTAATAAATGTTAATTAATAAATATATTCTCATTACCTATTACTGAGGGCTGTATTTTCAATCGACAGATAAATTAAATTCATGGAATAAAATTGACGTCTGACAGTTTTTGTATGGAAGAACTGTCAAAAATTCAAAATTATTCCTCGGATAAAGTTATCAGATGATTGAAAAAACAGCCCTTAGTCATTTTTCTTATTTCAAGAAATTGATTGGGAGTTTTTTTTTTTGTATGTCAGCTTCGTAAGATTTATCATGAGGTTAAAATGTTATAACATTTTATTGGTGTTTGTGTACAGTCTATTTTGTTAATTTATTTTTTAAAGGTATCAGTTATCTGAGGACTAAAAGATAAGGTTTCCTAATACCAATCTAGCTAGAAAGGTGCTAAAACAATCCCGGTTTCATATCAATCGGTTCTCACGTTTTTCCATCGACGAAAAAATATTAAATCATAAATATTTCAAAGACTGATAAGAAATAAAACTATAAAATCGTTTATAACGTTTAGAAACAAAATAAATGACCCAATAAAAAATAACATCGAAAACTTTTCATCGATAATCGAACTCGTTACTCGAACAAATCATTCGATTTGCATTATTTACAGAAAGTAATAACGTTATCAATATTTACTGCTTATGGTTTATGTATGGAACGGATAAATGTTCTTGTTGTATATTAAATAAAGTAAAAAAAAAACGTCATGTAAGCCGTAGCTTGTTGGTAGCAACTTTAGCTGCGCATGCGACGACGGACGGCTTAATCAACGTTCTTAGGAAAGACTTCAACGAGATGCAAAGGTGCTGGATTCCTTTTTTGGATTTATTTTGTAAGAAAAGGTTTTTATTTTTGAGTAATAAGGTGTAAAAAGGTAGTTTTATTGGAATTATATAGTGAAAATGATGAAATAATAAACTTACAACAAAAAACTGCTTGGCCTTTTGCTATTTATTTTTTAACTAATAATATTAAAAACGGTTCGGTTTTTTTTAGAAAATTTATAATTTAATTAGCAGGTATATTTTACTACCCAGTCTGGGTACATTCATAAGAAGTAATTTACAATAAACGTAAACTCCGACGACTGCTCAAGAGAACGGAAAAACCTATTACATGGTTTTAGTTTTGATAATCAATGCAATATTAATATCAATACCACTGTAAAAACGTTCAGTTATTTTCTCAGAAACATTAATATACATCATGTTTTCGAGTCATAAATAGAAATGTAACAAATTTTTGTTTAGTTTTTATTAATTGCATTGAATTGAAATAGATTATATCGTTTCTTATGCAAATAACATTAATTGAGTAAATAACCGCTGTCAATATTTTATTCCAAATTAGTATTTTATGTAACCGTTATTTGTCTCAGTTAGTTGAACTGCAACTTGCATTTTTCACATTTTTGTGCAAATTTTTTTCGCGGTATCTCTTTTGCATTTGTTAACCGAAGGTACAGACTATGAAGAGACAGGTCTATAAATTGTAGCGTTAAGTGCTGTCAATTCATCTTTAATTCAGTAGTTTGAATTTGAATACTTAGCAACTTTTATAATCTTCGGAAAAAGTTTGTAAGTGTTTGTACAGTTTGTATACATTTATAATATATTATGTCAGTGATGTAGATTTTATATTTCAGGAATAAAGAATAATTAAAAAATAAAGCAGGTATTTAATCTACAAGTTAAAAAATGCATTAAAATATTTAAAAGCCTCTATTTTCAAGATTGACCACAAGAACAGAATCACTACTTACGCAAATGACACAAATTCAATCAAACGTCACTCTCTCCAACAACTCGTCTAATAATTCAACAACAAAAACCTATGTCAGAATTATTATCCGCGCTACTTGACGTTAGCTTTCATCTGACACCTTTGTATCGGTTGCCATGGTTACCAAACAGTCTCGGTCCAGTGCCAGTCAACAGGTTGTAACAAAAGAACACTTTATATCTATTTGTTTGCACATGTGTGAAGGAAAAGTGATACTTGTTCCTAGTTGATTATTGATGTAGTGAGAACGTTGAATTTCACATGTCTTCGTTTTGCGAGAGAGCGAGCAATTAATGCTTTAAGTTACTCACTAATAGCGATAAACCAAGTCATCTTTAAATCTCTTCTGTCATTAATGTCTTTCGGATTCAAATTCAAAAATATTTTATGTCACATGGGTACTTAAGAAACCTCAGAAGCGTGCACGGTTCAATTTGCCGTCTCCTATGGAGAAGAGCCGGCAAGAAACTTCACAGTTACTCTTTTAATGTTGTGATTATGAGGTTAGAGGTGCATAACTTAACCATAAAAATCTAACGTTATATCCAATGTAACCAATGCGGTGGCTCTTGAGAACTCTCTTTTAGCTTACTGACATTTGCGGAGACGATACTTAATGAAGAGGAAGCTACTGAAAAACTAATTAAGGAAGAAGTGCCACGTTTTTCCAATTTTAAGGTCAGTGCCGGGACGTATGTTGAACAAAATATGATTCGCGACGGTAACAAGTATTGTATTCACAGGATGTTCAACATACAACATACAACTTGGCACTGAGCTGCAAATTGTAAAAAAACGCAAGAAAATTTTAATTTCGCGGGATACCCTGGCGCTTATTTATATTTATATATACTTTATTGTATACCACAAAAATACATAACAAAATAAAAATGTAAAGTAAGTCTTAAGACGTCATGGCGGTGACGACTTATAGCAGTCCTTAAGTAGTTATACTAACTGTAGTCTACAGATACCTAAACTTAACCATTCATTGAATTTTTTGCACTTATCATCAATTGTCTTGTTGTTTAACAGCTCAACGACTTCCAAGTGTCAAGTACATTCACAAAGACACAACAATTACAATGTAAAAGCTAACACTAAAATATTACGAATTTTTTGATGCCCAATGAGCTCCTGCCTTTTTCTTTATTTTTTTTTTATTATACACTTGTATATAATGTATATACTTCAAAGTGAGTAACTTCTTGAATATTTGGGTATTACCGGCAATATAACGTATGATAAAAATCCCCTAGATTCAAAATGGCTTTGACCACAGAATCGATTAGCTTAAATTAAGAAGAAGCTTCAAATCATAATTTATTTGTCTTTATCTAGTGTTAATAGTATTTATAATGAGTTGAAAGTGAGCAGTAGCAATGGCGGAAAACATAATTGAGGATATTTAACCGGCCAGATCTAATATTTTCCTTTAACCAGAAGATGCATAAGTATTAGTATTGTATCATTTAGTTAATATAAGTCTGCTATCGCCAACCCGTCTTGAGCAAGCGTTGTGATGAATGCTCATGTCTTCTTAATATGAGAAGAGGCATTTGCTCTGCAGTGGGACTATAATACTGGCTGGTATTATTATCATATCATTTACTAATCATTCCAGAGCAGTGGTGGCCCAGTGGTAACAGGTACAGTTACGAGTTGTAGGTCGTAGGTTCGAACCCAGACAGGCGCTTTAGTTTGTGTAAATTATTTCATCACCACTGCTCTCAAAACGGTGAAGGAAAACATCGTGAGGAAACCAGCGTGTCCTAGAACCAAAAATTCGAAGACATATTGTGACATCTACCAATCCGCACTGGACCCACGTGGTGGATTATGGCCTACTCTCTCATCGAGAGGAGGCCTGTGTCCCAGCAGTGGGAACATTATTGGCTGGTTATGGTTACTAATCATTCGAACATGTCTCTTTTGGAAGTAGAGTAGTATTAGGACGAAAAGGAATAATAATGAAGTATCGACATTCCCTTAAGATAACAGATACCCAACAGTTGTCAAGTTTGATGTAAATTTGACGTTTAGTCATCATTCCCTCTGCCTGTTTCCCAATTTATTTGGGGTCACCGCAACATGTCTTTTTCTTCCGTAGGTATACTTTTCTATTAGTCGTCATTACGGTAGTCACCCTTTTCTAGCCATACCATCGTTCACACAGTCCAAGCTTGGCGAGTATTAGTGATAAACAAAAACGGCCGTTTTTCCTGCCATTCGCAATCTGTCAAAATTGACATTCCTTTGATGCAAAAGATTGTGGGTAGTGTCGATATACCTATCGGAGCCGTAAAGGGTCATCTTTTTTCTTGTTATTATCTTATAAGCGATGTTATGCTTTTAATGTGTTTTTTTTATTAATTATTAACGTTTATGAGAAAATAAAGTTTAGCATCATTTAACTTTTAATGGATATTGTAACCTGTGTCATGTAGGTTAGCGAGTAGCGCTTTTATTAAAAAACCTAATAAAACATACTGAAACCGTAAATAAGTATAGGTATAGGATACGTAAGTATCGGTTAATTAGTTTAATTAATTGGTATTCAACATTTCCGCAATGAAAAATACCAGATTTGATTGCTAAGTTACTAAAAAGTTTGATTGGTTAAAGTTTTGCTAATGTTACGGTAAACAAAGTTCTTAATAGACTTGCGATTACACCTGCTGCTGTTTATAGAAGTATTGCAGATTTATAATGAAATATTTCCAGTATTTCAAATCTTTTAATAAATAAAGGCTCGTAACAGTTACAAATGCAACATAAACTCGTGTTTATGTTACCGACAAAAGGTGCACATACCTTATAGTCCTCTGTTATTAAAAGGCTAATTACACTTCACTAGAAGTTATTTCACAAGTCACATTAGGTTACATACACTCGGACACTCTCACAGATCTACATAGGTATTACAATATGTCAACATGGTCCACTTTACCTAAACAATACAAACAAAGTTTCATTATGTTTATAATCAAAAATTATCACACCAAGTCTATAGACAAGTTACAGGTGTAACGTAAACGCACGAGTTACAGCCATACATTACCTAAACATCCGAAAAAAATGTTTTTCGAAACGTAACATTCCGCGTTTCATTTTCCGATCGCGTCGCCGTATAAGGGCGCGTCAAAAACGCGGCTGTGTGCGTAACAACCTGACCATAGGCTTGCGTAGTCGCAACTGAAATCACCTTGCAAGGCCCACTATACCTCTCTCGCTCTAAACATGTTTCTGTTTCTTTCT
Source organism: Apamea crenata (assembly GCA_949629185.1). Classification (NCBI taxonomy): domain Eukaryota; kingdom Metazoa; phylum Arthropoda; class Insecta; order Lepidoptera; family Noctuidae; genus Apamea; species Apamea crenata. Next base: position 9,544,440 of record OX451362.1, on the reverse strand, counting down.
AGCGGGCATTGTGCTCGGTCCAGCGAGTGGTACGCAACTTGACAATAAATTACGTATAGGAATCTAATCAGTTTAATAGATGTGTGATTTTTTTCAATAAATTCTGACGGTTTCTAATGGTAGAACGATGGTCGTTGAAGAACCAGGATTACGGTGAAAACGTAGTGTTTGATTAGATAGTGAGGTTAGGAAACCGAACCGCTTTTTAAAAACTGCGGTGACTGACTGAGGTCGGTTCGCGCATATTTTTTACTAGTTCATCTTTTTACAATGTATGTAGAGATTGAATTTATCTTGTTGACCATGTCATTAGGCCTGGATTTTATCTTCATTTTAGACGCTAATACAGTTATTAATTTTATTTAACTATGAACGATTTCTTTTCCCAATCATCACCATCATCATAATCAATTAATCAGCCTATAATGTTCCAACTGCTGGGGCACAGGCCTCCGCTCTGTAAGAGGGAGTGGGCCGTAATCCACCACGAGCCCAGTGCGGGTTGGTAGATGTCACATGTCAATTTTCCCAATTAATGTCACTTAATTAGACAAACATCATATTTTCGAAAATCCTCGTTAATTCAAAGATGTTGTTTCTCAGTACAGAGTCCAATCCAAGTTAATTCCGTTTCCCACAATGCAAACGCTTAAGATTGGACACTAAGTTGCAAAATAGAAAGGATTACGACTCCGCATTCTTATATGTATAACATTTAGTTCTAATGGAAGGATTCCTGGCTAGGAGATAATCATCTGTTGTTTGAACAGATCAGCTTACATTCAACTAGCAAGATTACTTTTATTTTCTTACTAGCAGTTGCCCGTGGTTTTACTCACATGCTCGAGAACCTTTTATACCTGTTCATTGGAATAAAAATTGGGAACAAATCCTATCTGTTAATCCAGGACTTAGTAGGCCTATATGAGCGACATATCCCAGTAAAAAGCCTTTGTATGTACACCATAAAAATTAGAGAAATAAATGTAGAAATTTTACATAGCGTAACACAATGGGCAGTCTTATCGCTAAAAGCGATTTTTTACAGACAACCTTTGGATGGATTAAAAGGACAAGGAGAGAAAATACTGCAGGTAGTCAGTGGTGGTCTTCATCATCAGTCTACAGCAGCTCACTATTGGACGTAGGCCTCTCCAACTGCTCGCCATTCAGCTTGACTCTCGGCAACTCTCATTCAGCTGCTGCGAGCCACCCTGCGAAGATCGTCGCTCCACCTAGCCTGAGGGCGTCCCACCTTACTTTTTCCGATTCGCGGTCTCCACTCAGGAATACGTCTACCACAACGGCAATTGGTTCTACGGCTAATATGACTGGCATTTTTTTTTTCGGGGGAAATCTTCAAAAGGCGCCTGGTCTTTGGGGATAAAACCAGGGAGTGTGGGATTTTTACCTCACTAAAACCACCCCGGTGGTCACCATCTGCACATGGAAGGGGCGACGTTACCTCTCAAAAGACCAATCCGGAGCCCCCTCTGTTAGGGCACATCTCTGGGGAGACTGTAAAGGGATCTCCCCGAAACCTGTCTGTGCAAGTGTGCAAAGCAGCAGGTCACTCAGTGGGTTGACAGAGTCCCTACTAATATTATAAACGTGAAAGTTTGTATGGATGGATGGATGGAAGTTTGTTACTCTTTCACGCAAAAACTACTGAACGGATTTGGATGAAATTTGGCACACAGATAGTTTATAACCAGGATTAACATATATAATACTTTTTATCTCGATATTCCCACGGGATCGAAACATATGCGGGTGAAACCGTGGGGCACAGCTAACATTAAGGTAATTTATTGCTGACTTCCATTTACTTATTTAAGCTTTTCGCACAAAAACGTACAAAGGCGGACTTAATGCCTTAGACATTCTTTACCAGTCAACCAAGGGTGGTGAAGAGATTACATGACAGGTGCTTTGTTCGAGAAGAACAATAAAAAAAAAACTATTAAATGTAGGTACTAAATAGGTCATATACACATACACACTATTTACTATAATATATATCCTTTTCACAATGACTATTATGATATTGGATAGGTACTTAAAGTTCGATTATCAACAATTTAAATACTTATGTAGTAACACTTCAATAGTCACATTAATCGTAAACAATAAACCATAATATCTAATCAAGTAATGCTTACGTTAAGTTACAAAGCTGGTAATTGGCGTTAAGCAACAAATCGCAAAGGTTCACGTTCGATTCCCGGGTCAGACAGCCGGCGATTTTACGATATAGCTACTCATTAAGTATTCAAATGCGATTTTCTTGTTAAAATAGAAACTTGGTGTAAGATCAGAAGAATAATTAATGGAAAAGGTAGCCCTTTATGTTGATATTAATTATGTAATTTATTTAAATGTCAATAAATTGAATTATTGTATTTGTTATGATAAATTTAGCTTTAGGGATAAAGTTGGAAGCAATGATCAAACTTAAATGATTACAAAATCAATGTGGCTAGAGAAACTATTAGAAAAAAAGAAAATATGAAAGAAAAATTACTTATTCTGCACACAACCAAACGCACGTTACAAAAAAAAAAGACATAATATACACACATACAAAGTGGCCAAAAACCTCGTACTGAAGCAATTAAACTTTGACAATTTTGTCCATTGCTTGATGTCAAGGACCAAAGACAATATACATTGCGTAAATGTTGCCACACTTGCAAATGACAACAATAAAAACCAAACCTACTTAGATGACATATTATATTAATGTAACTTATTGTTAAATATAAAACTTACGATTTTTTTGGAATCATTATCTTTTTTAAATCATGACCCGTATTTTATAATTTTTTGCAAAAACCGTTTTTATCTTGGACAAAATATCATCTCCTTCTACTACTTAGGGAGTAAACGTGCTAAGATGTTTTGTTACACACAACAAAAACTAAGCCATAGAGCTCTGCTTATACTAATACTAGCTATCCACCCTGCTTCACACGGGTGCAATGTACTGATGTGGCGACATGTCAAAACGTCGAGAATGTTGTGCTTAAAGTTGTCAAAAAATAAGAGGCCCGTTTTGACATTTAAGAATGCGTTCTTGACGCCTGTCAGTTTCATATAAACGAATACGTGTTTTGCGAATTTGATCTTTATTAACTACTAGAACTGTCAATGTCAAAACGGGCCTTTTATTTTTTGACAACTTTAATGAAACATTTTTATGAAACAGTTCGTGGATTATTAATGATAACAGCCGCACGGGTTAATCGGAGGCTAAGCTACTATTGCCGCAATCGGTTTGTAGATGGGTGACCATTGATTGCATATCGAGATCCCGCCGTGCCTTGGAAAGCACGTTAAGCTAGTCCCGGCTGTCATTTGTAGATCTTTGACAGTAGTTACGGGTAATCAGCCCAAAAATTCTGGCAGCCAGTCTTACTAAGGGGAATCGTATTACCGTACTAATTGAGTTATGAAGGTCAGATGGCAGTCGCTCCATGTAAAATAAAGCCGTTATTCAGCTGGTTAGACTAGAAGCCGACCCTAAAATAGTCAAAAAGGGCACGCAGGGCCTACTACTAACGCATAAGCCTTCTGGAATAAATGCTCTAAATTATGGTGAAAACCGCATCAAAATCCATTGTGTACTTTAGAAGTACTAAGCGTATACACACAGACAGACATGAAAAGCGACTATGTATAGATTAAGCGCGATAAATACGGAAAAACAAAGAAGCGATCATCGCTGTGGTTTGAGGACACCACACTGTGGTCAGCGTTAGGAAAATTACAATAATAAGCGCCACAATGCAATATCTTTGTGGAACTAAGTAGTTGATGCGGTTTCTTGTCACTTGGTTTAACCAGCGCGTCCATATCCCTTACACTCGTAGTTAAAGTATTAGCTTTAAGGGATGCCTTAAAACAGTCTCTTTGCGGATGGATAAGCTTGACAACAACAGGACTATTCAGTGGGGCAATTTATCAAGAAAACCTAGGTACAGCGGCGACAGGCAACGAAAAAACTTTTCGTTTCTTCCAGGTTCCAAAATGAAAGTTTTCCAGGTTCCAAAAGAATGGTATATTTTTTAAAACGTGTAAAATTTTCTTCATTTTATAACAGTATCGAGGGATACTGTTCTTAATGTTGTAATTTTGTCGGATTATCAAGTACCTATGTAGTAAGCATTTTCAAAACGGTACCGTTAATACTATACTGTAAATTCAGCCCATTTCCATACATACCATGACATAAATTCCAGAATTATAAAAGGTTTTTCCAACAACGCATACATTACACAAAGTACATATAATATCATTAGTGACAGTAAATACCTAATTACCTCACCTTTAAACAAACAAGCTCCATACAGGGGGAATATTACAATTTGTAATACAATGCGCCCGCGCACCGTCGTGGGACAAAAAGTGGACGCTCCCCAAACAGACGGTAGTCAGTCGAGTGCTCGCCTTACACGTCGCCGATGTCGTTACTAGTGTTTTGTTGCAAAGAACAAGGCGGTATAGAAGGTTGTTACGTTTGTTTGATTGTAATGTTCTCTACAGAAAATGCTTAAGGAGTAACAATATTACAATTAAAAAAGGATTAGCTGAACCCTGCACCTCCAATGCCTGTTTATGTAGGTCAACTGCCCCGTTTGTTTCGTGGTCGCAAGCGCAACCGCTAAGCGTGGAGTCCTGGGTTCGATTCCCGGGTCGAGCAAAGGGCTATTGGGTTTTTCCATTGGGAATTTATGATGATTTTTTATTATATTTGTCGATTTGTTTTAGTATGAAAAGTTTATTTCAAATAAGTAATAGTATTTTTTATTATAATACTTATAAATATTTACATTATATAAGCTAACCTTTAAAATAATGATCTATGTACATGTGAAAAATAATCATAGGGCATCAAAAAATTCGTCCGCATCGCTGTCAACAGGAACAGTGCCTAAAAGGCTGTCAGCATTGCCACGTTGTATGGCGATGCTAATTCTTTGGCCAAGAAACAGGCCAGCCCTCTGGTCATGTGAAGAGTCGACTAACCGCTTGGCGATATCTCGAAAAACCAAGTGGGCACTCGGACCCCATGGCCCTAATGTTTCAAACTGATAGGTTAATTTGTGGGTTAATTTCATTTTAGGTTTTTGAACAGAAAAAGAGATTTCCAATGGCACAGATCTCTTTTTTAATTGCACAGAGTATAAAAACACCCTGTTTTTGTCCAGACGGTATAGTATACTGAGAATTAAATTTGAAGTTCCATCGCGTTATTTAGCAAGTGCGTCAGCTTCATCCTATCGGAAGGAGTGACACTTCTGCAACTCTTTATTCCATCTTTGTAGACTTAGTATAACAGGAGATTTTTTGTTTAACACTTATGGCAAATACGGAACATTTGCAGGGGAGGCGCGGCAGTATTCTACATGAGTACAGTGGTAAATGGTAATGGTTGTCATTTGTGCCCATGCTGATTTTAGAGTTGAAGAAAAAAGTAGGGTGTCGGGACCAGGACGTCAGACGTAAGAAAGTAGTGGAACCTTTTGTAATGCGGTGTTGTTTTATTTATCATGTATCGTTTATAACATTCTACGTTCTACCTGCGACTGCTTTTGCGTGTAAATCATAAGTTACTCAATATACTAAAATAGCAGTCACATTTTTATAAAACTCCCTCGGGTTTCCTACCCACCACGTCGCGTTGCATCGTATCGCCGACTCGCGCTATTACGTCGTTTTCGCTTAGTGTTTTTTTTTTTCTTTTTGCTCTACTCTACTAAATATAACCTTCCTCAAGAATTGGGTTAGCAAATGCAAAACGAACTTATCAATTTTTTTTTTCTAGAGATTAGCGCGTTCAGACAAACATACAAACTCTTCAGCTTTATTAAATCCTACTAATATTATAAATGCGAAAGTTTGTAAGGATGGATGGATGGATGTTTATTCCTCTTGCTCGCAAAAAGTACTAAAGGGATTTGGATGAAATTTGGCACACAGATAGTTCATAAACAGAAATAACACATAGGATACTTTTTATCCCGATATTAACACGGGATCGAAACTTATGCGGGTGAAACCGCATAGCGCAGCTAGTGGGTATTATACATGTAGGTATCGCTTCCTTCCAATGTTGATCTAAAGGATTACTGACTAACGGTGATCTTCTTACACGGAACCTGTCTAGTGCAGAGCAAGTATAGGCATTGATATTTTTCTTCTTTGTTTAAGAAGAAGAAGATAACTTTGTCGCGAAGGCCAATTCCCGTAATTAAAAACGTTCAAAATCTAGTCACAATCTCATTTCAGCGACAATCAACGTCAAAAACTTGTCAAAAATGTAGGGAAATTAGAGGTATTTTTGACAGATTGAGACTGAGGTCAGACTGTGAACGTTCTTAAAATTACGAGAATTGTTCTGATCAGGTGTGGTGCAGAGCAAGCGTGGTCATTGGTGTTTTTCTTCTTTGTTTGCGAAGAAAACTATGTCCTGGAGTGGGTCAATTCTAGACTAGGGCATATAAAAAAACAGTCGGTTTTTTTTTTTAATAATCCTGTTCCTCGTGACACTTTAAAAAATCTCAAAGCTTATCTATAATTTACCTTAAAATTAAGTTGATATAATCAGAGAACCGGTTGAAATGGCAGTACTAGGGGAAGGCCTACAACCAGCCGTGGATATTTTTTGGCTGAATTGATGATAATGACGATAGAAAAATAGAAATAGAAAAATATTTACTGTCCAGGTAATACAGTAAGCAGGTGCAGTTGGTTAACAGTAAATTAAGACGACATGAGTAGCTTAAAATATTACCTTCAGCTAGGTTACAATATAGTACCTATTTGCTAGCGAGCCCCAAACTAGACAGTTAGTCTGTATCTTGGGGCTCGGAGTGCGAATTCCAGAGTGGAGACTATAGAGGTGATTTCAGGTATGATATGTGTGTATGTGATGAATAATAACAACATTTTTTCAACTTAATTAAGGTAAGCACAATAAAATCGCTAACTTAGTATTATAGTAAGTTATAACTAACGCTTAATGGTCTAATATTTCGTGATTACTAACTAAATTATTCGCTTATTAACTTAAATTAAGTTTTATTTCTTGATTAACGACTCGGCCAGATTTGTCACACACATTTTTAATAGATTAAGAGAAAATGATGTCATGGGTAGAAAATATATGTGAGAGGTTTGAATTATGGGACATTATTGTAAATACATTGGTGTGCGAAATGATTGCGGATTTAAAAAAAAGTAGTTTTCTTAAAACTTATTTCTAAAACGATATTTTCTCAACTTTATCCATCATCATCATCAGCTGCCTAGCCTTTTCCCAAGTGTGTTGGGGTCGGCTTCTAGTCTAACCGGATACAACTGAATACCGTATTTTACATGGAGTGACTGTCTATCTGACCTCAGAAATCCAGTTACTGTCGACTGATCGACCTGGGCGGCTGTTATTATTTATCCACGGGCCCCACGACTTTCTCAACTTTATCCCCTGGTTAAAAAAGAAGCTGTTTATTTTTCAGGAAAAAACCTCCTTTTTCTAAAGGATTATGGTTATTTGTAGTGAAACTTTTGGAGATGACTGATAGGGTTACTCTTAATTACTAGTTTGGTTATCCAAGAAAGAATCAAGGAGAAGAAATTGATAGAGGCACATAATTGTAGTTAAAAAGGGCCAATTTTGGCAGAATTTGCTAAAAAAAATCTCACAGAAAAACTCGGAACTGAAAATGGTATCAAAATTCACGCTGGCGTTGGCAATCACTAAGCCGAAGAGGCGGTCCAACCCATTTGTCTTGTCTTAATAATTGCGCAATCCATTTTTAATATGACAGCCAATATTTTCCCGATAAAAATAATTACAAAAAGTCACCCACGATGACCAAGGTTAACAGCACCAGGATACCGTTAACTGTTACCGAAACAATAAAATTGCCACGCCCCGCCCAACGGCGCATACCCATAAATCAATACAAAACACAATTATAAGAAATTACACCAGCTGTTATAATTAAAAATGGTTGTATTTCATCAATATGTCATTTATTAACAAATATAGGGGACCACCAGGTTGATGTGTGGGCTTAAAAAATATAGGTGACTGGTGAACTCTTCTCGTTTTTTCAGAAGCTTAAAAGTAATTCTGATTTTTCTAGACAATTTTCCAAAAATGTATGGCATAGTCATCATCATCATCATTTTCCTGCCCTTATCCCATGTTACTTGGGGTCGGCGCAACACGTTTTCTTCTTCCATTCTCCCCTGTCAACCGTCACGCTATCATTCACTCCCTTCTCTTTCATATCATTCCTCACACAATCCATCCATCTTTTCTTCGGCCTTCCTCGCCCTCTCCATCCATCAACATGTATATTCATCACTCTTTTAGTCACATGCGTTTCGTCCCTTCTCATAGTCATATTGTAGCTAAAATAACGTTTCTTCCCAGATCATTTCAGATCAGATAATTCCTACAGCTCATAACCACAATTATTTTTGCTGACGATTTTCTTCGCATTTTCCGGAGTTATGATAGTTTTTAGGTTTTGGTTCCTCGCATAATCAGCATATTACCACTGTTGGGACACAGGCCTCCTCTGTGAGAGAGATTCGGCTGTAATCCACCACGCGGGCCCGGTGCGGATTGGTAGATGTCACATGTCTTCGAATTTTTTGTTGTAGGACATGCCGGTTCCTTCACGATGTTTTCCTTCATCGTTTTGAGAGCAGTGGTGATGAAATAATTTACACAAAGTAAAGCGCCTGTCTGAGTTTGAACCTACGACCCACTGGTTCCTGGTGATCACTGTATATAATTTACGGACGTCTTCTAGTCGACATGTCGGAGGCATGGTGTCGACTTCTACATTTTTCTTGTTTCAATTGCTGAAGCTGAACTTTACTGAAACAATTAAATAGGAGATATGACATTTGAGACTCTTCAGTTAGAGGTAAAAAAAGATAGCTAACAGGTAAAACAATGTAATTAGGCGCTTATAGTTAACATAAGATAAGTTGACTTTCTGTTACAAAGGAGAAAAGCCATGAATAAATGAATATTTAACCATACCTTTTGAACACACGTAAAACATACACCACCCATCACCTCAACATAATTGATTTCTACATTATTGTGTATGCAAATATAAATAATGATATCAAATACAACATGATCAATGATAAAATTATGATGAATTATTAATCACAAATCAGAAGCGTTTTTAACCAAAAATATAATTACTGGCCATCAAAATGAAAAGTTTAAATCGTTAATAATTTCTTTCTCTGTGTAAGTAGGTATTTATAAAGGTTTCCGTTATAAAAACTCTTTGGTATTTTGCCGATAATTATTTAGTTTGACCTCTGAATGTATGTTGTATTGACAAGTGATTAAATGTATCTATTTATTTTATTTAACTTGTTTGTATACTGATGAAGAAGTTAGTTTATTAACTTGATTATTTTTTTCCGGCGGTTTTTTAACAGTTACTTTTAACGGCTACTTCGAACTTAGTTTGGCATAAAAAACCCCTAGATATAACATTTTAGACGTTGTTATAAATAGGTACAACGTTCTACATATTTCTCGTAGGAATAAAAATGTTGTTACCCAGTAACTGGGTTGTGGAGGCCGGATAAGCAGTCTCTCTATAAAAAATACTGGTATTCATCTGCATCCTTTTAGACTGGTAGCCGACCCCAACATAGTTGGGAAAAGGCTAGGCAGATGATGAATTAGTAAGTAGGTTATTGTTGCCCTGGCAGAATGATTAAAAAATAAGGTACTTTTCTAAAAGTAAATTCCTTTCGAAATGACAGGTTTAAATTCAAATAAAAAAAAAACTTATATAGGGTTGTCCTTACAACTAAGTGTTCGTAAACAACACGATACGATGGCAATTGTAACTGACAGCAGTGAATCATATACGGACAGTCCACTCTGTCAGCAACCATTTTCAGAACCCTGTTGGGGCTGGCCATGACTCGAGCCACCATCGATGCTGCGCCTTTGCGCATTATTATGTAAAACCAGGCTACACGCACCTCCGCAAACATCCCTGACGCACTGCAACGCCTTGGCAACCCCATCAGTTTTCGGAATGCCTTATTAAATTGGACACGAAAGGCTCCATGCGACGCCCGTGAATATCTCTCCCTCAAGCTGCACGTGTAGAAGGTGGAACAGAATGCTCTAAAGAACGTGAACTTTACGTCTGCAGTACAACGTGCAAACTTGCGGGCAATATTCGAACACACGGAAAGAGCCATCCGTTCCAACAAACGTTCCGTTTAAACAAGGAATATTTTGTGCTTTTAGGGAAAAGTAACATTGGTTTTCCCAGAACTTCGTAAAAAACTGTCAACCAACTCGAAATTCTCATTTTAGATCAGCTGTTTATTATTAAAACGTAAATAAAGTTGTCTCCCAATAACGGGGAGCAATATCAAAGTTTTATGATATTTTTATTAGTAAATTTTACAGTACCTATAAAAGAAATCTGCCGGCCGCTTTGACAACAAGTAAAACACTGCTTTTTACTGGCTAACTTACATTTATATCCGTTTACAACTTAAGAAGTAAATACAGGTCCATTTATTAATCTAAATTAGAAGTTTCTATTCGCTTGCAGCCGGTAGATTGTACCAAAGTGGCTTAACAGTAAACATGGAGATTTAAAAAAGCCGCGGCGTCCGAAACTCAATTATCTATACTACCAATTGTCCGAAGCCCGGACCAATAAAATTAATCTGAACACAACCAACGCCATTACATACGGGACCGTATTAATCTCAAAGCGTTGATTAGTAAAACTATAAAAGCGGAAGTATCACAAGAATGCGGTTAATGAGAGGCTGAAACCCGATTTTATGGTTGATCGTTAAAATGGCCGACAATTGTCTAATTGTTGCCTACTAAACAACTAACATCGTGGGAAGACGATGCCTCACTGACGGTGAAAGTCAAAACATGACGGTTTTATAGCGTCACCCGAATTCGAAATTCGAATTGTAATCGAAACAACGAATCGCTTTTAGGTTCCTATTTTTTTTAATCAATTTATTTTTTATTAAAAAAAAGGTTTTATTAGCTTCTTGGTAGATTAGAAACTTTAATGTTTAAAACAGTGGCTTTTAAGTATTAAAGCTGTCGGAGTTATGTATTATTTTTAAGTGATGAGATCACGACCTTGTGTGAATCCGTCATTAGGTCATTGTGATTATAAAAATAGGCTGTTTCTGTTAATAACTAAAAGGGCAGTTGAGCAATCATGGCTGTGATTTATGGAATAATGATGACTCACACATTATCTTACTGCGGTGAAGGAAAAAACCAGTACTAATGCTATTGTTATTTAAAAACCTTCTTAACACTGTTACCTTTAGTCAATTGTAATCCACCAATTATTTTATTGACGTTAATCTTAAATAAAACTTAACTAAAGTTACATATCACAATTTCAAATTATTTACAAAAACCAAACACAAATAGTCCCCTCATTAGACTCAACAACTATCAAATCGAACCTATTCAATAACTATTCAATTTCGAAAATCCAATCCCAATTTAACCGCACAAATACACAAATTACACTCAGAAGTACACAAAGTACACACAACTACACAAGTTTGCATAAAAACACCAAGTAAAGACAGGCTCTATTCAAACGCGCCGACATTTTTCCGTCGCGTTTTTCCTCGACAAGTCGCAAGCGCAACATTGAATGCGACGCGACAATACGTCGGCGACACGTTGTTGACAAGTCGCGTTGTCGGATGCCACTTTAACGTTAATTGGATGTGTTTCGATCATTGATTTGTTGGTAGTTAGTAGCTACTATTTACATATGGTTTCGTCATGAGAACTTTGTGTGAAGAACGAAAATGTAGTGAAAATTAATACTTTGGTATTAATTAATTAAGGACGGATATAATGTGTCAACATATTGGTAATTATGAAATGACACCAATGGAGTTCTCATATCGTTAATTCAAACTAGTTTTGGAAAATTAGATGGGGATACCTATTAAATATTTTCAAATCTAAGTGAAAAACGGAATATTACTTATTGTAAATTATGTATTACTAATAATTAATTACTCGTACAATTCTCACAGAGAGGAGCCCTATGCCCCAGCAGTTTAATTGACAGGCTGATTATGCTTATGTATTACTTTGATAGAAGTGAAAGAAAAGAAGCTCATTTGTTTCAGCACCTTAATTGAGTAATATACTTTCAATCACAATGCGAAAGATTTTGAGGCAAATTACTAAACCATTGCTTCATATATGTTTGAAAAATTTGTCTGCTCAGCAACGTAAATAACGCAATGAATGTTGTTGAACTGTCAAAAATTAAAGGCACTGTAAGTGTGTTACAATATTACCCCGCTGGTTGCTCTTAATCCTACTAATATTATAAATGCGAAAGTTTGTATGGATGTATGGATGTTTGTTACTCTTTCACGCAAAAACTACTGAACAGATTTTGACGAAATTTAGCACACAGATAGTTTATAACCAGGATTAACATATAGGATACTTTTTATCCCGACATTCCCACGGGATCGAAACTTATGCGGGTGAAACCGCGGGGCGCAGCTAGTTTACTATAATTTCACTAAGTTTTAACCCTTCATACGCTGTTGCAAAAACATTCAATCAAAACGGTACGATTATACCTAACTTACATGCGCTGGCACAGATTCAAACAACCATAACCCGTCATCCATCACACATAAGTACAATTTAATGCACATAACTCCAACAAAAGCAACACAATAAATAATCCCAGCTGATTATATTTACACGTCACGCTCACTAACCTTAACACACATAAAAACTTCAGACTATACTAATTGCACGTGTCGTCGATTAAACGAGCCACTTAGATAAAATCAGTCATATATTAAAAATGTAAAAACGATCAGAGCGTGACAACACAATGGCTATAATCGTATAAACACGCGAACAAACACACCCAGTTTTTGTTCGACCAATCAACAATAATCATCACGCTATTACATGCACTGTTAACCCTGTAATTGTTGTAATAAAAAATACTTAGCGAGTGCATTACGTGCAATCTCGCACTATAGTCTTACCAACATAAATATACCACTAGAAAACTGGAACCCACACAAGTTTCCACCTTATCTTTCGTTTTATAAAGGTGATGTGTGTCTTGTGGACGGTAAAATGGCATGTGCATCGAAGCGTTAAGGCTCTGATTTTGGTATGGAATGTCTAAGGGCGTCGTCTAATTGAACTAATTTTTGTTTTACACCCAATTTTCGCTTGTTTTATAGGTTTGTCTTGAATGTGTGTTCTTTGGTTTAAGTAGCGATTTTGTTCATGTGATGTGTTATTGCAGCGATGTGTACATAATCAGCCTATAACGTTCCCACTGCTGGGACACAGGCCTCCTCTCTGTGAGAGAGAGTGGGCCGTAATCCACAACGTGGTCCTAGTGCAGGTTGGAAAATGCCACTTGTCTTCGATTTTTTTATTCTAGGACATGCCAGGTTTCTCACGATGTTTTCCTTCACCGTTTTGAGAGCAGTGGTGATGAAACAATTTACACAAAGTAAAAGTACTTGTCTGGGTTTGAACCTACTACTTACAACTCGTAAGTCGCAGCCGTAACCACTGGGCCACCACTGCTCTCTTATATTTTGTTCTCTTATTCGATGTGCACTATTATTTATAACTGTGTCAAGTTTTTTAATTGAAATGGTTTTTATACTTATTTATAATTAGGTTTAAAGTAATTGATTTATACTTCTACACTTATTACATGTTTAGAGGTAAGTTTTTACTTACATAAATTTTAGTAACCTATAATAATTAAAAATATTCCCCCGTGGCTCGGAAAGCACGCTAAGCCGTTGGTCCCGGCTGTCCTTCTTGGATCTTTGATAGTCGTTACGGGGTCGTCAGAAGCCCGAAAGTCTGACAACCAGTCTTACCAAGGGGTATCGTATTACCCAGTAACTGGGTTGTGGAGGTCAAATAGGCGCTTCATGTAAAATATTCATATTCAACTGCATCCGATGAGACTGGAAGCCGATACCAACATTGGGAAAAGGCTAGGCAGATGATGAAGGATGACAAGTGACTATTCGTTGGGGCAATTCATCAGGATAGCCTAAGTACAGCCGTCTCTTGGCTGAAAAGAATCTCTATGAGTGACTCATTATACAGCATCTTACAGCACTCTCTTAGCAGTTGGTCTCGCTAGGTCAAATAGGCAGTCGCATCATGTAAACTATTGGTATTCAGCTGCATCCGGTGAGACTGGAAGCCGACCCCAACATAGTTGGGAAAAGGCTAGGCAGATGGTGACATGTTTGGAAGTTAGTTTTTACTTACATTTTAGTAACCTATAAGTAATTAGGAATATTCCTTTTTTTTGTTTAGTCTCATTCAAATTCTTCATAGTTTTTACTCTTACGACCAAGAGAACATGCAGACCACCAAGTAACATCAAAATAAAATTTCGTACAATTAAATAAAAATTCCGAACAGCCAAAACAATATCGTAAAAAATATTGTAAATCTTAATGTTTACCATTAACGTGCGTCTATTGTGCCGAATGTACATTACAATTATAAATAATTGTTAAGTGCCATGGTATTACCAGCTGTAAAAGTAATGGCGGGCACGCGTTTGAGGGTTATACTGTGTAATTACGAATGATACTAGAGTATCATGTATGGCGAAGATAGGTGTTTGATTTCATATTACTTTGGGGCCTCGGGCTTTGGCTAGATATTTTAGGGTTAAGTTGATAAAACGTACATGAAGTTTCACATGAAAGTGATTATCGTCAGGTTCACGTTAGATGAACAGGAAAATTCATTTGCTTTCAATGATCAACAATTTCTGTAGTTCTGTACACACTGTATTTAATACTGTTTGTAAATTTGTTCTGTCATTAACTTTAATACAGTTGCGTGGAATGTTTTTGTGGTACACAAAAAAGTCGAGGTACCAGAAGAAAATGAAATGCCCGTACTTACAGGATGGCAGGAACATCGACGCGCAAACTGTAACCGTGGATTCAGCTCGTGATTCTAGGTCATTTTTTTAGCTAGCGCAAATTTTTGTGTTGGTTTCCAAAAACAATACACCTGTTTCATAGAAAAGTGCAATACCTACACAGTCGAAATGTATGGGACAGCTTGTTTTTTTATAACTGACGAAAAATGTCAAAACACCTTCAGAATCATGTACCAAATCCATGGTAAAAAGGTTGCGCATCTGCCACCCTGTAGGCATTACCAAAAACTAATGAGAAATGGAAAAAATCTGTATTTTTTTTTTGTACAATCTCCTCTTTATCGTACTACGCCTGTGCCGTACCGTAGAGACGGAACCTTCGATCCGCAAAACTATTCTAGCCTGACCATATTTTGACCATACCCATTGCTTAACTATCACCGTATGCAACCATTTAAATGATATTATTTCAGATTTTACGGTCCATTTTATTTATTACCTTTTTTCAGATTGTGTATTGAGAAGAACGTTATTGTTCGATATTAGAAACAGTTTTTGCTATACCCGTTTTTTGTTTTAATATTATAACTACGTCTGTGATGGGTTTTAGCTTCGTCTGCTTACAAAATAAAAAGTTATTAAGACTAGTTTTTGCGCCCAAAAATCATTTGATTCATTAATCTGATTTAATAGGTGGAATAATTAAATTATGTTTGCGAAATCTATTGTAAGAAACATTTAATTGCTTGTAATGAAGTTTTTATTTATAAAATGAAGTACTTTTTGTGTAGTTATCCGCTCGTATTTTACTAAATTGGTTGAAGCAGCAGACATTGCAAAAACTGATAACTTTAATTATATTGGAATTGATCAGAAAAACTTTAATTTAGAATAGAACGTCAGCACATTCAAAGGAAGAAAAACAATGAGAATCACAAACAGAAGGGGGAACAACTGTTTTTTGTTAGCGTATGTTGTGTTCCACTTGTGGTCAAAGGCCTGCCCTTTTTCCTTCCAAACCTCCCTATCCTGTCCCAAGGGAAATGGATGAAGGAAACAAATGAAAACTAAAATAAAACATTGTTGGAAATAACAAAAAAATATGCCCAAGTGCCATAACCGAAAGGTTCACCACCTCTGCATTTGCTGGGTGAGAAACACTTGGCGCTGAATCAAGTTTACCGAGCTTAGCAACTATTTTTGCCGAAGAATTCTAAAGAAAAATGGATTCGAACACCAATTAGTAAGTGACCATCGTATACATGACAGGACAACTAACCTTAGAATTGAATTCCGATGTCCGGCGGCCATTTGTACGTTTTCACGGCTCAGCTAGTTAGGGGCAGCCATTGATCCGTCCGTCTGTACACGTACAATGGCGCGGTTGGCGCCTAAGACCATTTAGCAGTCGTGTTCCAAGAGTTGGGTGATAGATGATTTTTGTAATGGTATTTACACTATTATTTTGTATTGCAAACACTTGTTATTCAGGTTGTTTTGTTGCGCCTGTATTTGCATCGGACATAGAAATAGCTAGATCTGGTATTCCATTATTTCGTAATTTCAAGTAAACAGTTGGGAATTCCTGAGTTGTCATGTTTTAAAATTTTGTTTAAGCTCTGTTGTAAGCTATTAGCATAAAACAACCGGCAACCGATAATTTTGTTGCTACTAATAATTCTCCAGCAGAAAAACTCAGTAGGTAACTGCGAGACCTCAGGATCGGGTTTGCGACATTATTTAACACATTTAGGTACACAAATTTATACATACAAATATATAAATAAAATTGATGTTTCTGTTTCTAATGTCACAACAACAGGTTTTTGCTAAATGCAAAAGTACCTAAGTAACAATTTAAAAAAAAATGTCTATCAGTTTGTTCTGGTTAATCTCCGAAACGGCTGAACTGATTTTGACGGGACTTTCACTTGCAGATAGAGTAACATAGGCTAGCTTTTTGTCCCGGTGTCACGTTCACGTGGGATAATTTCCGACATCCACACGAGTGAAGCCGCGGACTAGTTAATAATAAAACTTAAAATTGTACAATTTCAGCTTCTGTTGTGTCATGGGAGGACGTAAACACAGAGATTACTGGTCTTCCACTTTTTTCCAAAAATATGCGTGGTTATTTTGATCATTCAACATTTTGTCCTAATACCTTGATTGCCAAAAGCAAATGACTATAGCAATTTAAAATAACGATCGGTATAAAGTAGGTAGGTAACTGTTAGCTTGCATCACTCCAATACTGGGCAAAAGCCATGACTCCCTACTTTCCATCCAGGTCTAAAGCGGATCATTGGCCGTTTGTTTTTCCAGCTTGTCCCGCCATCTTCTACGGGGTCTGTCGCGACGCCTTCTAACTGTGTTAGAGTCCACGTAGTAGTTATTTTGGCCCACAGCTCATTGGGCATACAGCAGAGGTAGCCAGTCGCATTTCAGCTAAGCGGCTTTTTGAGCAACGTCAGTAATATGTGTTTTGGAGCGCAGTGTGGCGTTGCGAATATGGTCTGTCAACTTTATGCCTAGAAAGTTAGTAGGTAAATCCAAGAAAAGTATATACCATATCCAGACAGTTTATGACTACTTGATGCCCTAAGCAATCCACTAGTCACCTCGTGGTTTTTCACACTGTCGGATAGGTTAGATTTTCTTTTTTTTTGTCCCTTTGTCAACTTATGAAGAAAAGCTCAAGAATCAAAAGAATGTAGAATGTAAGAGCAAGCAAAGCGAGCCTGAAAATTGTAGCACCCTACCTTGAATAGGTTCTTTTTTCTTTTAACCATTATACAGAAAGAGAACTTACTTTGTCGAGTTATGACTAAAAGCTTCAACTCGTTTTACAGCAGTTTAGGGTTTGGAATGTGGTCTTTACCTTAGCCTTTCAAACTTTACGTACGAGTGGGGTTCCCAAATTCAGATTGCTTGCTTCGCTCGCTCTTGCAACCTAGATTCTATATTTTATAAATTACGTATTGAAGTTTTGCTTTAAAATGTAAAAACCAGACTAATGTTAGTAATTTTAATGAACAAATAATTTTTTTTTTTTTTTTTTTGATAATACAATTAATTTTAAAATGTAAAAAAACACCGTTATTTCATAGATTTAAGTTTTCACGTCTGTCGGTAGTCCCGACGACTGCCTCAATGTTCTTTTAAATGCTCATCCATTGTCCCAGTTGCTCAAATACAGTTTTAAGTTTTTGTAAGACAAGTAAGTAAATCATTCAGGCTTTCGACAGCTTGAATGATTTTGGAGGGGGGTCATGACACCCCCTGGGACTGCGCCTGGCTTATGGTGCCCCCCGAAATGTGATGCCCTAAGCAATTGCTTAATGTGCTTAGGGGCTAATCCGGAACTGCTTCCAGGAGTGCACTTCTAGATACAATACTAATTAAACACAGATAGTAAAGACCGGTAAAGTGCATCAAAATCTTTAATGGAAAATTCTCAAAGAAGTATTGCATAAAATCTTATAAAAGCTGTAAATGTTCCTCTGTCCATTAAATATATATTTTTTAGTCCGAGCGTCTATCCGAGCTACATATTATAATATATGTGTATACGCACGTTAATGTGTTTCTTTTTGTTTATCAATTTGTATTTGTCCCCATATTATCGGCAACAACCCGGTCGGCTTACTTCACAAGGTTTGAGGTATTTACAGAGCGGATGATGCTTAGGTGTGACAAGTTGTTTTGGTGTGTTTTGATCCGAGTAAGGGCTAAACGAATATTTTACTTTAGATTCTTTAAAATCGACTCTTGTTCCAGGAAAAACTTGCCTTGTATTTAACCAAATCTACTTACATGTTAAACACTATAACTGCAATCGTTATACTGTTTCAGGTACTACGGTCGTAGCACCCATAGCTCATCGTAGACCTTTTTTTAAATAATATTTTCTGTAATTTTGCCTATGACCTAAATGAGCCCATTTTTGTTTCAGCTGTATCATCCGCACATTGCAGTAATAATATATTTGTGCAATAAGTTTGGTACCAAAAGACAAGGATCTTTGTGGCTTAAAAGTTTCGGCCAGTATCATCTTCATCATCATCCTTGTCCATATTGGGATTTGGGATTTATCAACATTCACTTTTCTTAGCCATGTTTTCTATAAATAATAATATGGGACTTAAACATAACTGGCGAAATGTTACACCTCTGCCTACACCTCAGGGGAATACAGGCGAGATGTTATGTTATGTTGTATTTTAATATGGTCAGTACAGTCCTCTATATAAAATTATTCTCCGTGCGGTATCATCTTCTCTATAAGCTCCCTTGAACGCGTCGACATTTCTCATATACGTTACTACCGACTCGGTTCATCGCTCGGTTTATTGGTTGACGTTTGTTACCCAGATAAACCTTTGTATTAGCTTTTATAATACTATCTTTGGACTATATATTGTGGCCGGTAACCACTTTAATGATTAAAACTCGGTGCCGTAAAATTGTGCTTGATTTTTTATTGGTACAATTATTAATATTGAAATACATTTACGAGAAAGTAATTGCAGTTTAGTCGGACTCCTGTAGTATTTTCATATCCTTTGCTTCTTGAAGGTTGGGAATGTGTAAGGGGCCCATTATTGAATAATAATAATAATAATATCCCTGGACATTTCACACAGCACCATTTGTCCCAAGCTAAGCAACCTAATGCTTGTGTTATGGTAACAAGATGGCTGATAAACTACTTATTTACAATTTTTTTTTGTAAATACATACATATTATAGATAGAAAAACACCCAGACTCGGAACAAATACATATAGGTCATACAAATATTTGTTCCGTGCGGGAATCGAACCCGCGACACGCAGCGCAGCAGTCAATCGCTTAACCACTGCGCCAACCGTGCCGTCGAATGTATTTGATTAGTGAATTTATTTTAGTTTGATTCTAAACCTTCCTATATCACACAATTCTGTCTTTCCCGAGTGCCGGTCAGCCTTTTTGGTAGAGTCAAGCTCGTCCCGGCCATCTTCGTCTCGGCCTGCCGCGGTTGCGTCGTGCGTTTAGCGACCCAATGGGTGGTTCTCTTAACCCAATTGTCATCTGACATGCGGTAGACATGTCCGGAGAGGAGGGAGGTCTGTGGGATAATATATAATACAGGATAGCTAGTTAGTTCTAAACCTTCCAGCCATGATGGAGAAGAAGATGAATTGAAAATGATGCGTGTGGATTTAGAAGTTCGTAACAAGTTATTTTTATTACTTCACCTCATTTATGAATTTAGTCTTGTCTTGTCCCTTGTCTAAAAAAGGTGCCTGCGAACCGTGTTCAGGATTAAGTATCTCGTATCGTTTTCTGTTTCAAGGAGCAAAAATCAATCGCCTAAAGAAATCTATCTCCAATGATGTGACTATCCGTAGAGACTGCCAATGGTCTACGAATGACAGCCGGGACCAACGGTGCTTTCCAAGGCACGGAGGGGTTTCGATATGTAATGGAAGGTCACCCATCCACGAAACGACCGCGGCAAGCTTAGCTTAACCTTCGAACAACCTATGTAGCTGCTATTATACCCACGAAACATTGTCATACTTAGGTATAGGTAGGCCATTGTCATACCTAAGTGTCGTGCAAAAAATTACCGCATCATTTTTTCTTATCAACCCAATCACAGACTATTACATCTATCTTCCAACCACACTCACGCAAGCAGCATAACGCCTACCTATCCAGCAAATAGCCTTTTGTTAAAAGATAACACCAGCGCAAACGAGCCACGATAAGACAGCATAAGTACCACAGCCCGTATACGTTTTTCAATTGTATTAAGTTACATGCATACAAAGATAGAATGCAATCAGGGACGTGGTATATGTTATTACTAAAGATATTTGCATACAAGCAATAACATTGTTTTGGTCTTATGTGGATCTGTAGGACTTAATAGTTAATGTGTATTGAAATAAGCCGTAGCACACAACGAGCGGACCTGGACGGGTGGAGTAAGGCGCGGTTCGCACAGGGCGGATGGGACAAGACGTGTTGCGGATATGAAAGATAAGGTTTTCTATCTCTTTGTATATTGCGCGTAAATGTTATGGTGCTGTATAGGAGGTCCTATTTTCTGATTGTAATATCCGTACAAGATGATGGATGATATTTAGTGGAAACCATATCCAAAGTACATGCGTCAAAAAAAATGTATGCCGATGAAAAAGGCCCAGTAGAGACTAATAACCAAATTAATAATGAACATCATGCTACTTAATTTGCGTTCATGCCTTCTGTCTTATTTCTGGTCCTCTCATGGTGTGGGTTGTGCCAAAGTTGAAGCCAAAGCAATATATTATTTGTATTTCTATATGTAATCCTGAAGATAAAGTGAGTATATAATTTATTGTAATTATCATCAAAATTGATTAACAGGATCCAGAGTTTTAATTCTAGAGTCTGATCTGTTACTCCTGCTGGGGTACACTATGCTTACAAACTACATGCTCATCCAGTGGAAATCATATTTTGGAATACGTATACTCACAATTTATCAAGTTTTAAGACCGTTAGATTATTTAGAAAATAAAGTTTAGGTACGAGTTTTTAGTAGTCTTGTAGTTTCAAAAATTAAATAAAGGCAGACATTTTCTACTTTTAAAGAGATCCCTGTAAAGTAATTATATTTTAAATTCCTAAAATAGACTCCTTTGTAAAACTTCGATCCCCGCCATCTTAATTCGTCCGCCATTTTGCCACAGATTCACATTATCATCCAACACAGATAATCAACTATGAATGAATGGAATATCCATCTAAGTCGACACAATAAAAATACTCAATGAGCATTGACATACAAAAACGTCTCCAGTCTTAATGAGTTGCCAGAGATAAAAAATGCCGCGGCGGCACCACAAAGGATGGCAGAGCAAATAAAAGATCACAGTCAATGTAAAAGGTTTGCGTATTGTTTTATATTAAAGTGAAATAACAATAGGTAGCCCTTTCAATGGATAATGCCGCCACAATGAGAGGGGTTAAGCTTGGTTTGTATGCTGGTGAGAATGTTGCCATGTGTTGGTTAAAAAATAAAATAAAATAAGTTTATTTCATATCATTTTGGCTTACATTGCAAGTCGAAGAGTCTCCATTTAGGCATAGCAATGCATGTAGTTGAAGGCTCCGCTCTTCCCTTACATTCTAAATTACAAATAGGTAAGTAACAAAAATAGCAAAAAAAAAGAATACGATTTACGAGTTGGTTGACCACATTTGATTATAACTTAAGGTCATGGCACATTATACCGGCACCGCAACGGCATCGCTCCAAACCAGCATTTAACTTGTCATTCAATTTAGAGCATTAAATTGTGTGTAATAAAATATATTTCATAACGTCAATATGAAAAAGCCAACGGCGGGCAGTCAGCGCATTTGCCGCTACCATACAACTCGACTCGCAGCCCGCGTGCTGCAAGCGAGCGGATCATGTGCTTACAGCGCGTCGACCGCATGCTTATTACGCGCCGACTCCGAGTCGCCAGCGAAACAACGTCACTGCGCCGTCGCGCGTCGCCCGCGCACCACCGCCATATATGCCATATAACAATATTTAGTTCGCGGTGACAGCAAGCTTGCACCTCGCGACCACCGCGCGGACTGTGAGCTTACAAGTTGCGGCCGGCGCGCGGACTGCGAGCTTGCACCCTGCGGACGACGCGTAGTTAGCGCGCTGGCAGCTAGCCGTAGCCTAAATTCGAGGCGACGCCGTGCTGCAGCTGTGCAGTTGCGGTGCCGGTGTAATGTGCTATAACCTTTAGTCACTTGTTTGTCGCAGCCTTTTATGGTTTGTTAATGTCGTGTAATCGCATAGTCTCACTATGAAAAAGGCTATACAAATCTAGAGTGAAAAGTCCTTGCAGTATGCAAGGACTGAAGAGACTTTAAAGAGCTTTATCAACAGATACTGCTAAACTGTTTCGAACTGGAATTGTCAACAGCCCGATTGATTTATTGCTAAAGTTACCATGTGAGCTTGTATGTTCCAAGACTAAAGCCTGGAGCTAGGCGTAGTCGCGGCAGATCGAGGGTTGATGGAATGCCTAGATGAATTTGGAGAATTAGCGAGAAGGAACACAGAGAGAGCCGGAAGAAATGGGCGAAATGATTAGTAGACTGCAGGGTTGCATTTAGTTAAGGAAGACCATACCTTTCGATCCATAGCAGTATAGACTATAGGCTCAGAACCTTAGATGGCCAGCTTAAAAAATAATTAATCATCATCATTTTCCTGCCCTTATCCCATGTTACTTGGAGTCGGCGCAACACGTTTTCTTCTTCCATTCTCCCCTGTCAACCGTCACGTTATCATTTAATAAATTATTAATTCAAAATCAAAATTATGCTAAGAACACAAGGAACAGGAATACTACATGATTTCGAGTTCCAAACCAAACTTCTTCTACATAATTTATCCTTAATCCCACCAACAGAAATATCTCCTGCATAGAACCCAACCCTACTTGGATCCGAACATAAGTGGACACCGTAGAGCCTTGTGAACATAATGTAGTAGTGAAATACAACATCACATTGTTCCGTCACCTGCACACGTCACTGCGCATTCGCTTACACTTCTTATTATCTGAACACTCATCACGCTTTTGTTTCTGTGAGGGTCAGTACACTAAGCAGTGTTGAAAAATTTTTTCGCAGTTTTTTATCACATTGTGGTTTGGGACTAGACGAATAACTTACTCGTATAACTCACAAATTGACGAGCGATTTCGAGGAATATTTCAGAGGACACAGTTGTAGCATTTTAGTCGCTTGGTGAAAATGAGGTTTTGTTATAAGCTGTGGATATTACTTTCTGAAAGGTTCAGTATACTAATGCTCGGTTCTTATAAACAAAAACGAATCGTTTTGGTTACCAATGGTACCATGTTTTATCGCCAAACTAGGCATATATAAGCTAATAACCAGCAGCAGCTTTGCATAGTAGCAAATTTTACCTGTGATAGCTATTATGCAAAGTTTATTTATTTATTTATCTCATGGAAAACCAACAGCTTTACATAAGTACAATAAATGTACATAATCAATTAATCAATAACAGTCCGTAAATTATAGGAATCGGCCCTAAGTAGTCTTGGGGAGATTTGCTGGGGATTCTGTTTATATGTCAGAATGAAAAGAAGCCATTTAGTTGCTTGTTGGTATTTACTACTTCATATGAAAATGTTCAGCCCCATAAGTGTATTGACATCCTTCCACATCAAAATAATACCCTCAAACTAAAGTATAAATTCTGTTCAAAATACAAATTCAATGATCTCTTCTAGGTGCCTATGTTAGATTTTTATCCGCTGTTTTCTGCGCGGTTTTGAATGTGATGAGGTCTTTCAATTATATCTTCACCCATCCATACTATTTCGTTCAGTGTGACTTCTACAATTATAATCAACTAATTTGACGTATTAATACGTCTTTCAAACAACATAATTAGGTTTATCATTGCTTAAATTTTACATTATTCGAATATTGAATATATTTATAAAAAATATGTCATTACACCTGCGCCGATGTTTGTGGTCGATGCACTCTCGCGCATTGTCTTTATTATTGAATGATTTAATACATTTGTATGACAGACGCCCATGTTCAGCACTGGATGTATGATGTATCTTCGGAATATGACATCCTTTTAACGTCTTTGTCAATGTCATGGTATTTACTTTGTCTTTATTGCTTACATTTTTGCTTTTTTGTAGGTGTATTGTTGCAAACTGCGTATGAATGTAAGACTGTTAATGTATGGACACAGCAGTGTGTATTAAATTAGCCTCCACGAGTACAGGCGATACTTAAATATATTATGTCTGGTGCACCCTGCACCCTAATTGACTGCGCAACAACGTAAATAATGGAATGAATTTTGATCGCAATGAATTTTGATAAACTGTTAAAAAGGGAAGCCATTGCTGCTGTTAGTATGTATGTTACGCTATTACCCCGATAGATAGTCAGTCCTGAAGGCGAATTCTCGTAATTTAATATGTTCAAAATCTGGTCGCAGTGTCGTCTCAGCGACAAACAAATGTCAAAAACTTGTCAAAATGTAGGAAAATTACAGGTATTTTTGACAGATTGAGACTTAGATCGGCACCCTAATTGCGTAACACACAATCAATTTCAATCTGAATCATTTTGAAGGATATTGCTAATCCATTGCTTCATATGTTCAAAAAAGGTGTCATGTGTCTGCTCAACAACGTAAATAACGCAATGAATGTTGTTGAACTGTCAAAATGAAACCGATTCCGATTGATCGTGTGTTACGCAATTGGGGTGCAGACTGTGAACGTTCTTAAAATTACGAGAATTGCCCCTTTGATATCACCTAGTTGACTGACCAAT
The DNA here is from genome assembly GCA_949629185.1 of Apamea crenata. Lineage (NCBI taxonomy): Eukaryota > Metazoa > Arthropoda > Insecta > Lepidoptera > Noctuidae > Apamea > Apamea crenata. Next base: position 9,519,059 of record OX451362.1, on the reverse strand, counting down.
ATTTTTACCACGGTATAAAAACAATTAAATATTGACCTGAGATGTTACAGAGTGTTGCCATATCTAAAATAGAAAAAAGATGTAATTGAACGGCACTTGTTTTGTAAATTCCCCTACCATAATCACGAGTGATCCATCCATTATAGGCTCCCCGTTAGTTATTTTAAACTCAACATTGTTTAGTACATTATGCGTTGTTGATACGACTAGACTTAACATACAATTATCAAACACCTATACCATCATTCGTGATTATCGATGGTACCTCATCACCATCATTCGTACCTTTTGTCCACACGCTGTAGGGCATAATAAACATATTATAATTTTTCTTTCACATAATTGAGTCAGCAATAAAAGCTGTCATACATTTCGGTATATATTTATGTAAACTATAACCGTAGCTGTCTATTCAAATTTTTTAATAGTATTATCTTTTTAATTAATATTTCTTAATTAGTGAAGTGTACACAACTTTTATTTATAATTTCATTTGAGTCAGCATCAAATTTACCATGACTTCTTCATTTAGATATCTTATTACATTGGCATTTTTGTTTTTGTTGTGATTGTTATTATTTTGTGGCCATCTGCCAATATCTGCATTGTCAATGGTCCGTGGCCCCGACATCAAGCTATAGACAAGAGTGTCAACATTTTTATGCTTGAGTTCGAGTCTTTTGACTATGTGTATCTTATGTCTTTTTTAATATTATTATTATTATTATTTATTTTTAATTGTGCGTTTCATTTGTGCAGAATAAAATATTTTTCTTTCTTTTCTTTCTATTATAAACCAAACTCCGGAATTTTAGTAAGAAATTCCCAATGGAAAAACCCAACTAACTCAGCTCGAAGATTGGTTTCAGCGGTGTGATACCCCCGTGCCTTGGAAAGCACGTTAAGCCATTGGCCCTGCCCCTGATCTCGCTCCGGTCGTGTTGGATTGCCATCGCATCGGGCAACGAGAATGAGTGAAGAGTGAGATTGGTCACCATGGTCGAAATTCGATCTTTTTTTTTAATTTAATTTATATTATAAAATAGAGTAAGTATCTAGATTTCTATATCGAATATATCTATCGCTAATACCTAAGCCGACGTATGGGTCACCGTCCAAACCGCGTCATCTCATGCCTTCGAACACACAAGCCGTTCATTTTATTGCGTCGATAACTGAGCAAGGGCAGTAATTACCGCTAATGGTTTCGATTGCTTGTGACAAATGAACAAACAGATTCGCCCGCGAATCTCATGTAACGCATGTATTACAGCCATCTTTGGAAGATGGGTTTTTTTAATAGTAGCTTGATTGATTTAATGGTTAAAGAAACATGGATGATTTAATATAGGTACCGCAGGTATGTGATTTTTGATAGGTTTACGATCAGAACGTGTTTAGAAAATGATGAAATTTCTTATGTAAAATTATTTTTGTAATCATTATTTTACTGACAGGCTCTTTGTTCATGGCAAATAGCTCAGTAAGTTATTGACTTACTGAGCTATTTGCCATGAACAAAGAGCCTGTCAGATTTTCACTGAAATTAACTTTTATCTGTTCTGTGGATTTCCACAGAACAAAAAAAAAAATGTTTACTTACTAATATCCCAAGAAAAGTGTGCGCTTCGGGAGTCATAGTCTATCTTCGAAAATACCAACGCGCGGTGATATCATTACCGAAGCGCAGAACTTTTCTGGTTTAACTGTAAGGGACTACCTATGTAAGATTTAAGTAAAAAAATATGTATAACCACTTCTTTTGTTTTATATCGGGGACTCGAGGTGTGCTGTAAAATTCTATCACTAGGTATAAAGAATAAGCTGCAAATAAACTTCACCGGATAGCTAATCTTTTAACGGTATTTCTTACTAATCTCGAGTCTACACGTCTTTGCTTATCTGCTAAAATACCAAAACAGGAAGTTGGTTAAACTATTAAATTATCACAATATTGGTCTAGACTTAAAATTTGAATAATTTTATAACACTCAATTCGTAGAATTTACATAGAAATTATGATAAAGAAATTAATTGTTGGCTGAGCTTCTGTTTTTATTATAATATTGTTTCTGAATGTTATCACGGGGATTTATATTGTATGAGTGATATTGAGTGATATAAATATTATTAGTTTCAAGAACTTAATTTGGATTAGAATGAACATGGATAATAATTTTAGAAGACTAGGAAAAGTAGAAAGGTTCTAATGAGCTCTTTGCTCTGCAATGGGACAGTACAACAGGCTGGAGTGTGGAGATTGGTGAAGTTGGGTTGTGGAGGATGATGATCGGCCAGTAGAGGCTCATAAAGTCGTAAGTCAAACAAAATAAAAAAACCCGCACCACGAGTACGGTTGGACGTGTTCGTCAACACATTCGTCCCTCACACTGCGGATTGTGTTTAAATGATATAATAGCTTGTACAATTCATTTAATTCAATAAGGTTTAATTAAAACAAGAAATGATTGCTTTTTTTTTTGGATGGGAAATCATCAAATGACCCCCTCCCGGTCTGGGTGGAGCGGAAGGGAGTGTCAGACTCTTACTGACTAAAACCCACCCGTGTTGCTTCCTTAGCCCTTTCTGTTCCAGGGCAGCGGTAACCCTTTCGGACGATCCCGCCGCCCTGGCAGGCTTCGGCCCTATCGGGCCCCGTCCTCTAGAAATTATGGCTTGGCTTATCAATTAAATACTTTTTAGCACCGTTTTTCCCATGTCCAACTCGATATAACACTCTTAAAACGTTTCATGCACCTAATAACTCTCCATGCAAAAAGTACCAGCACACAAAGTCCCATAAACGCACACAGCACCTTGCACTCTGGTATTTTAACTACAAAACCACAACAACACAAGCTAAAGAATAAAATTTTAATATAAAATGTCTCAAAACGCCGCTGCGTCGAATCCCGGAATCCGGGATTATTAAGTGTTGTTCTTGTTGTTCTTTTTGTACTCCGATGTGGCTGTTTGAACTCAATATGTGGTTGCTCATTTAGAGGCCGGGATTAACAATAAAAACGAAATTTGATCATTGCGGCCGACGCTACGGTGATCCGTTAAGGGGGAGACTAAGACACGTTTAAATATTATTTTTGTTCGGTTTTTGTCTGGATTTTGATAGGAGTTAGGAAATTGGTGTCACAGATCTGACCTTAATTTGAATAAGGATAATTTTATTGAGAATGTAAGGTAAAGAACCATTTGTCTTTATTCTACTCACCCAGTGTTACACCCTGCATTCTGGTTCTCCATTTTTATTGTTGACTCATTTGTTTGCATCCTCGAAAAATCTGATTTTGTTCTCCATGTTACAGAATATCCAGCCTTCGGAGATCGAGCTTTGAAATTAACTTGAAATAGTGTTTCAACTAAAAGCTACAAGTAAAACTTGGTTGCCTAAAATAAAGGAGGTAATTATAAAAATGGGAAAGGAAAGCAATTTCTATACAAGATACAAGGCGTACAAAGAAAACTAAAAGCACACAAATAACTACTCCACAAAACCTTTCCAACCCAAACAAACTCAATTGTTTTTCATTGGTAGAACTACAATTTACAATATTCAAAACATAAAAACCGTGAAATACAGCAGCATCTTCACCTTAACCGGGCATTTGCCGCGTTATCAGATCATCGTCCAGCCTGTCCAGTGTAAATAAATCCAATAGTTTACTGCCCAGCCATTGTTATTCTCATTAACCCTTTGTCTCATTAGACCCTGACTTCATATTCTACCTTATTTTTGTTCCCGATGACAGCTCAGATTAGATCCTTTTATTTATTTTATTCTTTTTTCGAAAACTTTTGTCCACCATCTTGGTTTTGTCTTTTTTCTTCGTCATATAAAATTTCAACCAGTCTTGTAATGTTATAGTGTTTATTGCTTAGTCGTTTTTTGTTTTTAATTTTTGGAATACATTGTTGTTGCTGTAAAGCCTAAATTTTATTTGGGATTGTCGCGTGTTTTAACGACGTTTAGTTCGTAATTAATTTTTAATGAAATGCAAATGAGTGAATGAAATGAATTGCTTCATTTAAAGTTGTAGTTCATTTCTTTGTTTGAAAATTTAAGTTAATTAATACAAATGATGTGAACTTTTAAAATCAATTAGTAGGCAATTAAGAGTGGATAAAGAATGCTTCCTGATAATAATATGCGTTATTTTAAATTAAACTGAAAAAATTAAGTGTTTTTGTTGGTCGCATACCTTCATGCCAACCTTTTTATGGGGTTGTCAAATGCAACCGCTATTTAGCTTTCTTACAAATTGCTTTCAAACTGATTTTGGAATTTTGGATACGGTTACAAATATTTCAATACTACCTACGTGCTCAAAATGTTGTTAAGATTTTGTGTTAGTTATGTAGAAAAGTGAATTTAGTATGTATTAAAATTTTCTGTCACAATATTTTATTATTTCAGTGCCTTGTTCAGCTGAATTGCATCGTAGAATGTACCTAGGTAATATTACGATGTTTTCATTAATAAGCATTAGGATGTTAGGATGTAGTTACCTAGTAGATATTATTATACTTGTAGTATTGTACCTACTAAAGTAGAGGATTATTGTTCGGAACTTTAACGAAAACTACAAATAACCGACAGACAAACTACCAATTTAGTTATTAGACCTTAAAAACGCAACCTTCTTGAAGGCAAATAACTTTAACGTCTAGCAACAACGATACAGTAGCTAATTCCAGGTATCAAGCCTACTTGGAAACCTTTTCAAACTGTTCTAAAGCCAGGTTGCAAAATTAGTTAACACGTTTGTCTAGCAATTTTGCTGCCTTTAGTGTATTATCTGCCTTACTATGATCCTCACGTGAAGCGTGGCAATCTCTCATCATGGGGAGGTTAGAGGTGATGAGGCATTATTCTTGAATGTTATGGCATTTTGTTAATACTGTATTCAAAGTCAAATAATTTAGTTCAAGTAGCCCTAAAAAGGAACTTTAACTTTTGAACATCAAAATTTACAAGAAAATAGGATTGATTCTAGGCGCCCCTTAGTAGGTAGTTTCGTATGGAGAAGAATGGGCAAGAAACTATTGGATTCTACCAACATTAAGGACTTGTACAGCGTGTATTATTTACTCAACGTAATGGTAGCCTGGTAGCTTCCTTTTCCAATATAACCAGATGCAATGACGCCCAAGTGTTCTCCGAAAACGGTTGGGTCTCGATGACGTCAAAATATATTTATCGAAAACTAAATCAAATTAAAACTAATAATTGAACGGTAATTGAACGGTTGGGTCTCGATGTGTCATCGGTCTCCTTTCCAACAGTCAGACGTGCGTGACATTGCTACCTGCAATTAAAATAATATACAAAGGAGTGAAAGAAGAGTTCAATTGTCGACCATTTTATATCCTAAAATTAAAGACAGAATAAAAATACTATTTTCTTATGGGAAATAACATCTTGAGCATTTTTTACTATTACAGCGAAAGCCTAAAATTAACTCCCCGGCTGCTATTTGAGATTGGAAATGCAAAAATCATATTTATAACAAGTGTTTTAAGCATAGCATTGAAAAATACCAACTTTTAATTGAATTTAACATCCTGAACATGTTTTAACTATAAACTTGTCATTAAAATATGATTTTTGCATTTCCAATCTCAAATAGCAGTCGAGAGGTTACTGGTAGATTTTCGTTGTAATAGTAAAACATGCTCAAGAGGTCGTTTCCGATAAGACAGCAGTACTTTGTTTTTAGTGTACGAAATGAGTGATGTCCTTTCATGATTCTTTCAGACCCAGCAGTTTAAGCTGTGCGTTGTGTCCGTGGATGAATGAATCAAAGATTTTTATTAAGTAGATATTTTGTTTAAAATAAAACTTCGCACTTCATTATCGAATATCTACTGGTCGAGGTACGAATGAATTCAGAGGCTGAGTAGGTAGAGGTACTATACCACTGAGCCGATGAAGTCATCATTGAACCAAACCAAAACCCATCATAATTCCTACCAATCTTTATATTAATTAAAAAGGATAACAATACCCAGACCCGCACCTAAACATGGGAAACTTTATTAAAACGTAACAAAAGATTAGATAGGCCTCACTTAAAGGTCGTTCACACTCGTCCTTTGTCGCTGCGTCCGGCGATCCGTCAGCGTACAGATATGGATGTCATGTGTTTTATACAGGGTTGCCGCTACGCTTTAATTGATTAAAGCTCGTTGGGGAAACTGTGGAGCTGCTGTAATGCTTATTTTTTACGAAATTACAATTGAATTTTTCGTGACCAGAAAGTTTGTAACAACTGTTACCAATTACATTAATTAACATAGAGACATGACGTTGACAATAATATAACTCAAAACCAACATGGCACAGTGGAGTCCCTCCCTTGCATACATTCTCTCACAGAACACCAGATTAAAAACAATAATTATGACAGGCAGATAGGCATTCGCTCCATGTAAAGTACAGGTTTTTAGCTGTATCCAGTTAGACTAGAAGTCAATCCCAACCTAGTTGGAAAAGTTGGCAGATGATTATGAGCAATAGTTATGACAGCAGTGCTGTCAAAGTAAGTTAAGTAGGTAGTTACAAAAAAGTTAAGTACATATAGCCGAATACAAAAAATCTTATTTTATTACCTATTTTTCTTAATATTTAGACATGTTTTACACAAAGTATTATTTTTAAAATCAATGTTAAAATTTGCAATAGTCTAAAAAAACAAACCTATTTTAAAAAGATATAACAGCCAGTACAGCTATTATATTAGCTGCACTTTCTCATTACAGACTTATATAATTATATATTTTGAAGTCCCAAATCTTTTCAACAAATTTTCAAGTCGGCTCCACCCCACCTCTGTCCAACGACAAAGTTTGACAATGCTCGCGGCAAGCTAAAAGGCCTGACGAACAGGTGTAGCCGACCGGAGCTTTCTTGCATCGTCCACCGTCCGCCATGCAAGAGATAAGAGGATGCTGATTACTGTCCACTAAGTTATTTTTACACTTATCCTAGGTTTATCCTAGATAGGACATGGGATTAGAATTGTAGAAGGCAGGAGATCTATGTAGAAATGGCGTTTTAAATTGTAAAATATGAAGAATGGTTTTTGAACCAATATTTTGTACAATGGTTTTAAATCTATTGGCTGAATCGTTGATAGAAAAACACTATTTTAGGAATTGCTTCCGTTAGCAAATTATTGTAGGTGATCTAACACTTATTTAAATGCTGATTTTAAAAATGTGGTTTTAAAGTTGTTAGGAGTTGTGCTTTTTTCGTGTTGCTAAATGAGAAAAAACCAACGAATTCATCAAACAGTCTTGTGAGCTTTTGACTAGGTAATTTAAATATAACTCGCATAACGCAGGGACATTGACGCGCAAAGTTTAGCACAAGATTCTAGACCTACTGCAGGAATTTTTCGTCGGGTATAAAAAAAAAAACTAATGTCATAGAAAAGTGCAATACAAAATGCGAGTCAAAATGCGGTCAAAGTGTAAGAAACATCTCTTTTTTTTAATAATGACGAAGAATTTCAACGCAGGTTTCATAAGCATAAACTAGAGCAAGTTTATCCCATAAACATTTAGCAGACCAAGACCCAATCTTAGTTTCCCATACATTAAGTTGTAAAGTGTAACTTAACAGTTTCTTTTTATTTTCAGAAGTCCTCTGCAGTAGTTGCGCCAGTAATCGGATAGCTTTTAGTGTTTTACCGAACAATTGAGAGCTACGATAAGGTAAGTGAGAGCAGCTAGGGCACTCCTTAATGGGACCCGGCTGGACGTTGGGGAGATACTCGGGTAAATAGAGCCTCTATGAAGCATGACTGAGGTGGGTTGATAGGTGCATCAAACTGTTAAGATGAGACTAGTCTCATAAGTCGTGGAAATCTTTTTATTCATGAAAATACTTACTGTTTTAAATTTAATATACTTACTGGAAAAGCTGTCACTGGATAAAAACCAATGTATCTATATTTTTGTTAACATAAATAACATCAGTTGTCATCTTGAACCCTGTCAAAAAAGTCAACCTATGTACCGCTACAGGTTAATGATTTTACAGTTGGTCTATCTATAGACCACTATCAGTGGCGTGCATTGCATAAAGTATTTTAGTGTGTGTGCCCCACAATTAGGAAACTCACTAAATTATCATACGCGGCAGTAGGCAGTCGCCAGACGGCCTACTCGGCTCCCGTACTATTCGCACATTGTCATTGGTCTTTACTCGTTCAAGTTGATACGACGAAATTAAATTCCTGTCTACCTATTCTGAAAACCAATGCACGCCACTGACCGCTATAGATCACGAATTACCACTATTACCATCCATAGTAACTGTGGAAGTATTGAATAAAAGCACTTACGACATATTACACAAAATGGGTACAATAATTAAAAGCAACATTTTTTCTAATTAATTTTAGAGAGGTTACATTAGAACATTCAATACTTTGAATTCGCTGCCTCTCATGCCTCGGTCCAAGCCCTTATCGATGCGGCTTTTCAGTTAAATGCTTACACGGGGCAATAGTGCCAATTTGTTGCATATTATCTACGACGAGAGGACAGATAACCTGACATATTGGCATGTACTTAGTGCGATGTGGGCGGCTGGGAAAAATGCTCCTTACTCGCAAAATGAACATAATTGCTCACTATTCATGGAGCATCAGTCGCCTCAGTCCGTTTGTTCACTCAAAACTGATGGACATTAGCCAATTATGTGGGTTTAACTATTGTATGGGATCGAGGGACACACATCTATTGAAGTGTCTTTGCTTCATTTTTTTTTCTGTTTTTGTAGAAAAGTTTTTAATGTTTTTCATGTCATCCCTTCATTTAGGGCGTGATTAATGCTAATTTGAGTTTAAATGATATTTATTTCTGTATTTAGGTTTATGCAAACACTTTTACACTTCAATAACAATTATAAAGTCGAAGGGTAGGTAGACATTTCGCTTCAACCCCATCATTCCGCGTAGCCTTTTCCCAACTATGTTCGGGTCGGCTTCCAGTCTAACCAGATGCAGCTGAATACCCTGGTATTTAACATGGAGCGAGTGCCTTTCTGACCTACACAACCCAGTAACTGGTTAACACGGTTCATTCCTAGGCAGGCGCTTTACTTTGTGCAAAAATTTCATCACCACATTGCTCTCAAAACAGTGACGGAAAACATCGTGAAGAAATGTTGCCCAGTAGTAGAAACATTATAAAGGCTGAATATGCTATTCAATTGTTGGCCCATGTTCAAAATTGTTTATACAGGCCCGGCATGATAATGGTAAAATAACAAGTTCCTATATCAGATAGAAAACACATACGAAGTTGTCTGTAGCGTAGTTAAAAGAAGACATTTTCTTTTTTAACACGCTTTTATAAGGTCGACCTGTATTTATCTAACTATGTAATGGAATCTAAGGTAACTAATTTAACCATCTTCCAAGGGTCGTAGCGTAATAAAAATTGGCAGCTGTATGTAGTTCTGATGACAATACAATAATATGGTACTGTCGAACTGATCTGATGATGGAGCCGGAAGATATGAACTGGAACTTCATGATGGAAAATCGTATCATAGCTGTTGTGGATTTCTTAGAAAAGTCTTGTAATGAACTTTGACCACGATTAGGTTTCAAGGTCTGATGATGAAGCCGGAAGATAGGCACTGGCATCGTGCATTTATAAAAACGTGTTTTTCTAGTGTTTTTCGAACTATTATTACTAACTACCAACCCCAGTATCGATATTTAAAGACATTTATCAAAATTGCACATGAAGACCCAGGATCTCAGGTGCAAGGCTATTACCATAAATATAATAAAATTCATTACTTTATTACTTGACAAGGCTGTAAACTACAATTATGTATAAATGGTATTATTTTCGATTTAATCTTTGAGGGGATGAATAATGCGTTCCATGAAGGTCACGAAGAAGTGCCTCAAATTAAACGGTTTACATATATTATAGCGCTTTTTCATTTAGAGATCATTCGCATCACATGAATCAATTCTGTAAAAATGTGCATCAACTTAACATTTAAAATATCGGCAGGTAATAACATTTTAAATTACCAGTAGGTAATTTAACTTCATAAGTATTAGTTTTGAATAGTTTTTACCTCGCTTACTTTCTGTCTGTCAGCGAAGCAATCCAATGCAAAATCCAACTAGGATATTTGACGTGCCACTCGATCTCCAAAGACTTTTCCCAACTATGTTGGGATCAGCTTCCAGTCTAACTGGATGCAGCTGAATACCAACTATTTCACGTACCGTGATGGGAGAAAGATTGTCTTTGTCATCAAAGCAAGCCGTAATAGTGGTCGATACTTTCCTCTGGTAACAGACCAATTCGTCTTTGAAGAAACTTTTTCGTCCAGTAAAAAACTGCAAACGCCTGTGGAACAAAAAATAATTCATCATTAATACAACCTCTGCCCAACCTTTTGGGAAAACAAGGCGTGATGTTATTCATGTAATCTACAAAATGTAACAACAAAATACAATCATTATAAAAAAACTTACATGCGAAAGTAAATATAATTATTTACTGCAGTAAATTCCTGGTATTAGGTAATTTGGAACAACAATTTAAAATGTACACAAACAACAATAAAGTGCGTTTTTATTTACGGCAGCAAACAGTAAAGTAAAGTAATATTTAAAATTGCTAATAAAACGTTAAGAGATGAAGATTTCAGATTCGTACGTTACGATTTAACAACGTTGTAAAGTGTTGTGGAGTTAGTGCTCCAGACTTGTATTGTTAGTGTCTTTCCTTAACCAAATAAACCAGAGGGGCAATTCTCGTCATTTTAAGAACATTCACAGTCTGATCTCAGTCTCAATTTGCCAAAAATACCTCTAATTTCCCGACATTTTGACAAGTTTTTGACATTTTTTGTCGCCGAGATGAGACAGCGACTAGATTTTGTTTTACGTTTTAAATTACGAGAATCGGGCTTCTGATGATGAAACACCAAAACAAATTACATAACATAATAGCATACCTGTAAACCCCGATGGGATAGACAGAGGTTCACCTACATTACACCCACATTTCACTAGTTATGTTAACCATAATCAGCCTATAATGATCCCACTGCGGGACACAGGCCTCCTCTCTTCGAGAGGGAGTGGGCTATAATCCACCACGCGGGCCCAGTGCGGGTTGGTAGATTTCACATGTCTTCGATTTTTTTTTAGTCCTACATGCCGGTTTCCTCACGATGTTTTCCTTCACCGTTTTGAAAGCAGTGGTGATGGAATTATTTACACAAATTAAAGTGCTTGTCTGGGTTCGAACCCACGACCTACAACTCTTAAGTGGCGGCCGTTACCACTATTCATCAACCGGGCACAAATCTAGACCCCGGGATGAAACTAAAAATTCCTGAAAAGCCAATAACACTTTGCCCAACCAGAGAATCAAACCCAGGACCTCATGTTCAATAGTAGCCCTGGCGATTATTAGACTAACGAGGCAGTCGACACTAATCAATTTAAAAATAAATAAACGCATTCATTAAACGTCTGAACGTAAGAAATGTGCCTAATTAATTAAGAAACGGCACACTTCTCACTGGTTTACCTCAGGCCTCTCTCATCAATCTCTGCAACAAACCTTTTTGAATAGGAGAGCACTAGGTACTATCCCTCAGCAAGAAGCAACACTGGTAAAGAACGATTAAGATAAATAAACTGTTGCACCGAACCGCACTTTAAACATTTTGTTTCAGTGCGGTTAGTGGAAGTACTCTGGTGCGGTTCGGTCAAGTGCTGTTGAAATCAGAGCTCTAAGTAGAATACCATTCATCCTTTCTTCATTCTTTCTTATTTTCAGTGACGTATTACGATTCGTAGACGCTGATCTTCATCTATCTTCTTCGCATATTCTGCAAAAGAAATAAAAAAAACTTACTAGAAGACTTAATAAATGAAAAGAAAGAAAAAGTATTTATTGCGACTCGTCCAGGAAGATCACCAGCTAAACTATGTAAACACAGTCAAAAATAAAAATTCAAGTCAATATCTAAGCCTGAGATCATCCAGCCATAATAATCAAAAATATCCCGACCGTCCACGTCATAATACTCCATTTTCATTTTCCACACACGAAAATCGTTACAAAAACGCACTGCACCAAAACATAGGCACACTACATCACCACGAAGCTCAATCGATACTGTCTAGTTCAGGAGGTCGTAATTGTGATATGGGCCGTGAGAATATTCAATTAAGCGGGCGAACTTAATTGCAACTTGATAAAGTTAAGTTGGCTCTAAGTGAACTATCTTCCGAACTAAGTTAACTGACCATTATCTTTGCCTTTGTGCTTGGTAGCCCCGTCCTCACCTAATTGGGGGTAGTAGGGTGTTGGGAACTTGTGGATGTGGCTTGTCTATGACTTTCTGTTATTAAATTGGTTGCTTTGATTGGTATAGCAATTTTATCTCATGAAGCAACACTCGCTTTTCTTGTGGTTACCAAGTGTACAAATATGCTGTGAATGTGTGTGTGAGCGCAAAATCTCTCGGTACCGTCCAACACAATGGAAAAGACGAAAGTGTATGTGTATTTGTGCGTGCGTGTGTGTGTTATGTGCTACCACAAGTAAAGTGCGCGTAGCTTCATGAGTTAAAAATGCTGTTCTCGAAATATTAGATATCCGTCTAGCATAGACGGATATCTGATATACGGTCGGATATACTGCAGGATATCGGATACTATAGCAGTGTATTCGTTTTTAAGGAAAACGATTTATTGTGTCCTTAAAGACAGTCTTCAGTCACTGCGACATATTAAAGATCAAGTTTATTCGAATTAGACACAGCAAATTACTGTAGAACACCAACAAAACTTCAGATGTGCTGCTGGAGAATTGTTGCAACACTTCTTCCCAGCGAAAGCAATAGGAAGTGGTGAAGGGCAGGCGTTTTGGGGGACTGTCTTTTGTAACTTTGACCATTCTAAAAGCGCTGATTCTCAACCTAATTTGAATAAATGAGTTTGGATTTGATTGATTGATTGCAGAAAAAAGTTCAAGCACAGCATTGAAAGCATATTGCTATGTACAGTCAGTGCTTTGACATACCCACATAATATATTACACGTCATAATGTTACTGTTAATTTCATAATTAAAACCAAAGCTTGGAACTTTGTAACACGATATCGGTCCTAGGAATATCCACGCTATTCATAGCCAGGACCACGTCCGGTGCCCGTCCGGGTCTAATCGAGTTATTGTGAGCGGCACAATGCCGCAATCAGGCGCAGCCGCAGCGGCCACTGCAGGTGCTGTATTGTCGTGTGTGTGAGGTAAAGGGTAAAGTTTAGATATTTTTTCGCCCTTTGAAGATTCTTGAAGTTTCGAGAACGATTTAGGGTCAATTTTAACTGAAGGCCAATACCCGTAATCGAAAACTTTCAAAATCTAGTCGCAATCTCATCTCAGCGACAATCAATGTATAAAATTTATCAAAAATATAGGGAAATTAGAGGTAGTTTTGACAGACTGCCTGTCTCAAAAGACCTCTAATTTCCCTATATTTTTATTTATTTTTATATTTTTGACAAGTTTTTGACTGAGATCAGACCGTGAGAGCTCTTAAAATTACGAGAATACCTAAATCCACTACAATCTACTACCGAAATCTGATGAAACTGAGGAGGAGTTTGAGTTTTGAACGGGTTAAGGTAAAAGTAATGTGTTACGGACTGAAATACCATAGATGACCCTTTACGTTGAAATAAAATAGCATGGAAGTCCCCTGGGCTGACATCGATATCGCCGTGGAAGTGGCGAAGTTTGGGGCCTACAAAATTTGAATAACTGTCGTGCCAGCGCAGCGACACGAAGATTAAGAAAAATCATGGAATCCAAACTGTTTTAACCAGAAAAGGTTACATCGGTAACAAGACAGACATTCAATTCTTCTCTGCTTACAAACATAAAGGAACTAACTGCCAAGATTTTAAATTATACTGAGGATTTTAATTTACGGTATCGTAAAAAACGTCATTGTCTAAATAAACGCCAAACATTTCCACGCTCTGAACAATAAAAGAAACCCCGAACTAAAAAAACTGAAACCTTTCATTCCACGACAAAATTAATACGGTAACAAAACTTCCTTCATTTTATTACGCACATTAAATTTCAAATTGATTCATGAGCTCGCGGCAATAAGAAAGAAATATAACGACTTCATATTATTGCCAGCGCAAAAAAAATCAATTTGAGGCAAAATTCATAACTTGCAACATTGTTTTAATTGCAAAAAAGATTTTCTTATAATATTTTATAAGATGGCCGGTGGCCACCGCACGCTACAATAAAGGGACAATAAAGAAAACTAAAAACCGGTTGCAAAACAATGCCGGCCGCGCGGTGTTGCTTGACGTTTTTATCATTTCGTGCGGAGAACAAAAGCTTGAAGGCTTCCTGTTGAAGCTGCATCACCATTCTTGTGAGGCGACTTGTGGATGGACACACGGGTGGACGGAAAGGGTAACCTTGTTTTAGTGGTCAAGTTTTGATTAAAATTAAATAAGATGGTGTGATGTATGTTTTGTGATTGGACAGAAAACACGTCTTTTCTGTGAATGACGTTGCTAATTATAATCTACGAGTATCCTACGGAAAAAAGAATCATTATAGTAATAGGTTATTGTTGCAGTCAGATTTCTGGATGTTATTGAAACAAGTGTAGTAAAGACTTGTTCATAAGACAAGGCACAGATGAAAATAGAATTTAAAAAAAAAAGAATCTGCCTAGCTGTTTCTCAATTATGTAGGGGACGGTTTCCAGTCTAACCGGAAGAATGCCAATATTTTACATGAAGCGACTGCCTATGTAACCTCTTGCAAGGTAAGACGATATCCATAGGGCCGAAGCCTGCCGGGGCGGCGGGATTTTCCGAAAGGTTAACCGCTGCCCTGGAACAGAAAGGGCTAAGGAAGGAACACGGATGGGTTTTAGTCAGTAAAAGTCTGACACTCCCTTCCGCTCCACCCAGAGCGGGAGGGGTCATTTGATGATTTCCCATCCAAAAAAAAAAAAAAAAAAAAAAGGTAAGACGATATACCCCTTGATAAGACTAGTTGTCATGCTTTTGGGCTTCTGACTGAGTAGTCACAGTCGACGGGTGTAACGACTGTGAAAGATATACGAATGTCAACCAGGACCAACAGATAAACTTGCTTTCCGAAAAATGAATTAGATACATATACCGAAATTAAACCCGTTTGTCAATCAAGACAAAATACGAGCACAATACACAAATAGTTTCCCCAAAGTAAGCCTGATCTATCTTTGACACACAAAACAATATGCTCTCCATACTTACCGGTCGTGTGTCTCCCAAACTCTTGTCCCGATACATTAACGTACAATAGAGGTGGACGATCTATTCATTGGCGCCACAATGCGATCGGATCGGACGATCGCGGCCGATCGCACGTGATCGCACTTGCAACGCACTGATAATAACATCACTGTTCCATGTAATTTGAATCCAATGCTGATCGGACGAATCCGGCCGAAGTCGGAAGATTTCGAACGAATAGTTTATTGGGTGTGTAGACTATAAGTTATGTGTGTAAGGTAATATTATAAGGAAGGCTTTGTTTCTTAGAGATTATTACAGGCTTTTATATCAGATCCGTCCGATAAGAATACAAGAACTAAAGACTTGATAGTGCGTGCGGATAAAGATGCATTCAGGTTGTATTTAAGTAATATATAAATATTTATACAACAGCCGCACGGGTCGATTGAAAGTTAAGCTACGCTTGCCGCGGTCGGTTCGTAGATGGGTGACCATCCATTAAACACGAGACTCCTCTGTGCCTCGTAAATCACGTTATGCCGTTGATTTCGGCCGTCATTCGTAGAACTTTGATTGTTGTTATGGGTAGTAGCAGAAGCCCGAAAGTCTGACAAGCTTCTTACCAAGGGGTATCGTGTTACCCAGGTACTGGGATGTGGAGGTTTGATAGGCAGTCTCTCTATAAAATACTGGTATTCAGCTGCACTCGGTTAGGCTGGAAGCCGACCCCTAAAATAGTTGGGAGAAGGTTACGCAGGTTGATTTATTTTAGTCTCTACAACTGGAGTGTAGGGCTAAACTATCGAAGTTTTGACCGTGACAGATTTGTTACGGAAGGCTTAATACCGGGTATTGTGACGTAACTTGGGAAAGGCTTATGTCTCGCAGTGCATTGTGCTCGGCTAAGTTGATTGATTGAATGGTTTGCAATATTCTGACAGTTGGTGCAGTCCATATTATTGTAAAAGTTCATTTTGATTTACACGATCACAAATAGGTAAATGATCAACCAAATCTATTGGTTTCCTCATACATAAATTCACGCCTTCTTCGCATCAGAACCTACAGAACGCCATCTGTGCATACTCCTTTTGCAGCATTTCCGTTCATATTTCTGAAGGCCAATTGTCGTAATTTAAAACGTTCAAAATCTAGTCGCAATCGCATCTCGGCGACAAACAACTGTCAAAAACTTGTCAAAATGTAGGGAAATTAGAGGTATTTTTGACAGATTGAGACTGAGATCAGACTGTGAACGTTCTTAAAATTACGAGAATTGCCCCCCTGGTCATACACGCACGCTGGATGCTAATACTACGCACCTGACCTTTCCGAACATCGTAGTGATCTTATTGGTGAATAAGGTCACTATGTCTTACTAGGGCGCCCCCTACTCGCGTTAATACCTCACTTAACAAAATTAAGTGTAATCGCAATCGTTAACGGATCGTTAACCTAAAATAAAATCAAATCCAATCTGCAAAACACAGCATTTTACAAAATGTATTGCCAACAATGCTGGCACAAAACAATGAGTTAAAAGACAAATAATCGTCAGGTATCGGGTCTCGTATTAACGAGGAGTGTTCGGAGCATTTGTCAAAAGAATAACACAATAACTGTTATGGATAACCGATAGTTTGTTGCCTAGTTAACTCTAACGAGGCCGTGGTGCAACCTGCCCATCGGGTGAGAGCACATCGAGCGTAAATGTATGCGAATTTGTTTTTTTTTTAACTTCATATTTTATGGTGCCATTTGTCATGGTATTAAATTGTACGATGTTTGATGGCTGTTGATTTTGTTTTACTTTGTTAAGAAAGTAATTTATTGAATGGTTGCTACATCAGAAGCTTTTAGTGTGGGAAAATGCTGAAACGGCGCTGAGGGCATTTAAGAGATTAACGGTTTAATTAATTGTGTTTACTATTTCTAATCGTCTAAATCGTCAATTATTATAAAACATGAGAAAATAATTATCTAAGACGCAAAAGGACACCGGAGGCCTTTATAAATAAAAATTAAATTCGTGAGATCTCTCCGTACACGATCACTTACCTATTGCATTGTATTCACAAGTCAACCTAAACAACAAAACCACTCAATCATATTCACACAAAAACAAAAACTCCTCCATATTATAATAACAACATTTACAAACAAACCTATCCCAGTATGCCACAAGAACATTTCGATACAAATGCGAGGCGACGGGGAGCCGCGACCGAAACGCGCGTATTGTTGCTCGTTACCTGCGACAAATCGCAGTCGCGACCCCGGTGTGTCCCGGCCACTAGTCAGCTAATTGTGTGGCTATGAGAAACAATGCAATTATTTAAAGTGTGAGGGGACGATTATTTGCACGTCGGGTTGAATAATAATTTTGAATAGCGTGGTTTATTTTTTCGTGTAACACTTGAGCTGTGGGGAGGGGGCTTGTGGCTTAGTAATAACAACCGCACGGGTCCATTGATCAGGTTTTAAGCTAAGCTTGCCGCGGTTGGTCCGTGGATGAGTGACCATCTTTACATACCAATATTCCTCCGTGCAGCCAGGACCAACGGGTTAACGAGCTTTCCGAAAGCAAGTTAAGGCATTAGCCCCGGCCGTCATTCGTAGATCTTTGACAGTTGCTACGGGTCGTCAGAACCCCGAAAGTCTGACAACCAGTCTTACCAAGCGGTATTATATTACCCAGTAATTGGGTTGTGGAGGTCAGATAGACAGTCGCTCCATATAAAATACCGGTATTCAGCTGCATCCAGTTAGACTGGAAGGCGACCCCAACATAGTTGGGAAAAAGCTAGGCAGATAGAATTGAGCGGGGGAGACATCGGTGTGAAAAAATGGTTTTGTCCGCGCGGAACTAGTTGGCCGCGCCTTATGTATGTAAGCGGTGGGACGGAGGGGCCCCGCGCACTACGTACGTGCATTGCAACCCGCCGCCTCACCCCCGCTGTCCCTCCCGTCCCACCGCTCACATACCTAAGGCGCGGCCAACTAGTTCCGCGCGGACTATAATAGTAAAGCTGAAGAGATTGTTTGTTTCTTTGAACGCGCTAATCTCTAACTACCAGTAGGATTTCAAAATTTATTTTTGTATTTGATAGCTCAATTTTTGAGAAAGGCTACTTAACATCACGCTAAGACACTTGGGAATCGAGCAAAATCAAAAAAAGTCAGAAAGAACACTGTAGTAGCGCAGGCAGGCGATGCGATGCGATGCGACCGTGTTTGTCGGGGGAACAAGAAATTTCTTCTATAAAAATGAATTAAGGGAGATTGTTGATGCTATCTAATGCGTTATCTTCATTAAGTTAATAAGTAGGTAGCGGTACACTAATCTTGTATATTTAACTGTTTATTTTTCTAAAACCAAAAACCGACTTCACAAAACCGCAACGCTGAATATTCATACGACTGCAAAAATTAAAATTCAATACGCTAATAAAACTCTAATTATGTCATTTGAATTCAACGTGAAAATATCTCGAGCGAATTCGGCGAAATAAAAAAATGTTTAAAAAAAAGAACGATAACTTTTTAAAATCGCATTCCAGAAAACAATGTCCAGCGAACTGACGGGCCTCAAGGCGAATGCATTAACGAAGTACACCTTCTTTGATATTAAGTGTATTATTTTTTTATCTTGGTTTTTATAGGGTTCCTTTGAATATGTGCATGAACTACTTACACAGATTTTAATCATTTTTATTATTCATCATCCGCCTAGCCTTTTCCCAACTATGTTAGGGTCGGCTTCCAGTCTAACCGAATGCAGCTGAATACCAGAATTATACATGGAACGACTGCCTATCTGACCTCCTCAAAAATACAGACAAAATATAGACGTTGCGTTTCATTTAGTATTTAAGCATAACATAATCAGCCTATAGTATAACGTCCCCACTGCTGGGACACAGGCTTCGTCCCAGTGAGAAGGAGTGCCGTAATCCACCATGTGTTTCATTTATGTAAGGAAATAAAGGAAAAATAACTGATTATTATTTTACTGTCTTCTATCAAGGGGACGTTACCTTCAAAGGAGTCAAGTTTTTATAACCTCTAGCATTTTTATTTAGCTTAGTTTTTTAATAGTAAAATGAATTTAATAGTATTAAATATCCTTCGTAATAGTGTTATCAATCAATTCATTAATAAAACTTACTTATGCATCCCATTCCCAACGAGCTATCAACGTTATAAACGGAACCCACCACTCAGCTCGCCTCACAACTTAACTCAACCTTTTTGCTCCTACCTCATTGTAACACACTGGTAGCTCCCTCAGTCGCCCGAAGCAAATCGCTGTTTATACCACACCGCCCGGTAATTTATTATTGCATTTTTTGCATTATCAATAGCCTATACGCTTCGGCTTTTTTGCTATATTAAAATGGCTATTGTTTATGAAAAATCGTTCGCGATTCTTATCGCTGTACCTCGATGTTGTTCAAGCAAGTTGTGAAATTAGCTCCCGTTGTTATATTGTGGTCATGATTTTGTGGTTTGTTTGTACACGCTTCGTTTTTGTGTGGGGTTTAGTGAGGGAACTAGGGGTTTAATGTGTGGTCCTTGGGTTTATACGCCTCTCTGTTCTTGATGGATATGGCTACTGGGTTTTTACCCCATAGTAGTTGCCGCAGGAATTCTCTGGATGCGAGAAGCACAGAACCGGGGGGATGGATGATGTTCCCTTGTAATCGGACAGTAATAATACCTTTGAATTAAAATTACTTCTCTTACTATCTTTATGATGCGGCTCATAACTCTCCGGTCGTGTCGGATTGCCGTTCCATTGGACAGAGTGAGGGAAGAGTGAGTGCACTAGTGTCTGCGCACACGCTTGTGCACTACAATATCTCCTGCGCCGAAGGCTGGTCTCCGCTGAGATTGGTCGCCATGGCCAAGGTCTGCAGGACTTATGATGACATAACGAAAGTGTCATCTGTGTAAAACTGCTGCAAAACTCGCTGTGAAGCTTTAACAGCGAGTTTTGGTCGAAGTCATAATATCTTCCTTCTCATATCCCAATTAACCTATTTGCACGCCTTCTTCTTCCATACTATCAGCAGTATCAGACAATGTCTCAGTATTAGAATCCATCCATCGTTTCTTTTGTTTTCCCTACTCTCACGAGAGAAAAAATTCTGACGGTTACTTGTACGAGGATGGACACGTCCATCCTCGTACAAGTAACCGTCAGAATTTTTTCAAGCACCTTATTAGTTTGCAACTAAATGAGCTACCTACTTACGGAAGCATTCAACCGAACCAAGCGAACTCAAAAATTTGCCATCTTTCCGTCGCGCGTCGTCGTAATTTTCCCAATTTGCCAAAGATGTAAATAGGAAAAAAAAACAAATAAATTGGATTGCACCTTATTTGGAAACCGCAGAGTTCGACAAAAGAGGTTTGTTCGGACTACTGGTCTTCACTTAAGTGACTTTTTTGTAATGCTTTGTTGTGAGTCCGTAGGCCATCACAAGTATTTCAGAGTGGCCAGATGTAAAATTTTATGAATATTGTCAAAAACGCGAGGACAAATTGTCACACCAACTTCTGAATTTCTAATTATTATTTTTTTGCTGAAATTAGTTAATTTCTAGATATTAATGTATTTTTGGTACTCTCTTCATTACTTTTTATTAAGTGTTAACATGATTGTAATGAAAAATAAATGATAATATGTATTGATCATAAAGCTTAAGCGTGACTTGCATTTCTTCTTATTCATACTTTCATAAAAAAAAGGTTTTTTAAGCTCTTGCAAATAAGTCACTTGAGAACATTTTTTCTAAGCTAGCAACACCTTGCATGAGTGTTCAGTCATTTAATCACCTTACGAAAAAAAAGAAAACACTTGCCCGCGAAAAACCGTGCATTGTCCGTTCCAAATTCAAAACGAGGAAGGAACGGAAATAATGGCGCTGGTTCTTGAAACAGGAACGTCGAGTTTTTAAAAAGGGAATCGTTTAAACGGAGGCCGTTCGCAGGTAATCACAGGCGACGTGCACCGAGCATAAGGATGCGTTCATATGAGAGATAATTAGATTTTACACAGCATCGACCTGCGGGACTGGCGTAACACACCATCTGTAGAAATGTCTTTAATTTTGACAGTTCAACAATATTCATTGCGTTAGCTACGGTGGTGAGCAGACACATTTTTCAACCATATGAAGCAATGGATTAGCAATATCCTTCAAAATGATTCAGATTGTGTTTGCAAGTTTGTTACGCAATTTGGGTGCTGGTGGGCCATTCAAAGAGTCTCTTAAACAAGAGAAAATACTGGAAGGATTTAGGCCTCGCTGAATGTCGGGCTACTGCGAGACCTTTCTTGATCAACACTTGCAAGTTAAAAGTCATCAGAAAGAGAAGCTTTAGTTCATTGATGATTAAATCGCAGAAGAAAGAAAAAAGGAAACGCGCGGAAAATTCTTTAAAAATAAATCGTTACGCTCAACTTTTCATCATTCTAATTTTCCTGCAGCTCATCTTCAATCATCATCCTAGCCAACCAGTAGAAAATTCATACAATAAATAAATTCAGCTACAAATCACACAGCCCCAGTGTGCATTCGACCCGAGATCGCGTGCACTGCGATACAGGTGCGCGCGTTGCCCGGAGCGACGCCCGCGCAAACTTCATTCATTGTTACTTACGTACTGCCGATTATGCTGGTTACAATACAATTTCGTGTTCAACATCGTATGTAACGGTAGGTGACAGCCAATAATAGGGTTGGGAGGATCTTTAGGTATTATTTTTTTGTTATAATGTAGTGAGAATCATTCATGATTTTTAGAATGCTTGGTCAGATAAGGCGATATAGATGTATACAGATGTGAAATTTTCGCCTTGTATTGTAAAGACCGAAGTAGGTTTCCAATTTTAGTTTTTATTTTTTTGGTAATTAATGAGCTTACCCAGTACCTAAATAGAAAAAAAAAGAAAGTTAAAAACTGAAACCCAATTAACTACGAAAACACCATCGTCATAAATCGTGCAGATAATGGGTGACTCCCACGTAGACATAAAATTAAAACATAACCCTTCCTTTTGGCTTCGCAGTAGTCGGGTAAATAGCAGAAATCTTTTAGAGGTCTATTTATCCTACTAATCCTACTTCCTATCCTACTAATATTATAAACACGAAAGTTTGTATGGATGGATGGATGTTTGTTAGTCTTTCACACAAAAAATACTTAACGGATTTGGATGAAATTTGGCACACAGATAGTTTATAACCAGGATTAACACATAGGATACTTTTTATCCCGATATTCCCACGAGATCGAAACTTATGCGAGTGAAACCGTGGGGCGCCACCCAGCGCAAACAACGAATGTGCTTTAAAACATTCTAATGAAATATTCACCTGTCTCTCACACGAACTCTAACTGCGAAAACGGCACCCATTTTCTCAGCCGAAGCATCACAGAGAACACGAACTTCCTTAACGGCCGCTATTAGACCATTAACTAAGTGTGCTTGCACCGTAATAACGTCTAATAAATACACCAACCCAATGTCACGCTCATAAAGGAAACTATTTGTAACATAAATAAAATAATTACAGCGTCTAGACTTCTGTCGGATGCGATCTCACGTTGGTGATCAGTCACTGCGCCGGTGATTAGCTCGCTAGAACACGGCGCTGCTCCCGAGTGGTGATAAATGTGCCTATCACCATTATCAGCGTTTAGCGGGTTTTATAGGGAGTTACGTCTTTATGTGAGACTAGCTGCGCCCCGCGGTTTCACCCGCATGAGTTTCGATGCCGTGGGAATATTAGGATAAAAAGTATCCTATGAGTTAATCCTGGTTATAAACTATTTGTGTGCCATATTTCATCCGAATCCGCTCAGTAGTTTTTGCGTGAACGAGTAACAAACATCCATCCATCCATACAAACTTTCACGTTTATAATATTAGTAGGATTCTGGGATGTGCATGTATAATTGGGTGGTGATTAATCTTTGCAATTTGTCAAGCTGGAGAAGGCATAGTTTTTTTCTTAAATTATTTTGATTTATTTTATTGAAACTTGGCTATTTAAAGTTTTCTAGATCCATGTTCATGGCAGGCAGGAGTAGTGAATTTATACTTTTTTGCTTTAAATATAAAAACTAAACAATTTGGCAGGAGAAGCGAGACATTATCCCATTCCTATTTTGTGCTTGTCGATAAGGAATTCTCGGAAATATCTCATTTTGGGGCTTCCATCCCCATGGGCCTGTTTTGTTCGTGTTGATTTTCCATCCATCTAAAGGCTTTCCTGACATCTTGTTAGCTCCTCCAAGTAGGTGATACTTTAGAGTGCACCTTAGTATTCAAGACGGGCCAATGATGTTAGTTAGAGCTGGCACGCTGCGTACGGTACCTACTACACCTTTCCCTCACGTACGCACTGCTAATCGACGCGGCTTGGTCTAGACACTTGATGGATTCGCTCCTCGGTAAGATAGGTATTGTTGTTTTCTTTGTGAGAGTTAGATTAACGGCAAACGTTTCTACATTGTGAATGATACATATGCTGTATTTACAAGCTGTTTATACCTGAGGTATATTTCTTTAAATTCTTGTTCTTGTCTTATGTATGCTTGCTTTGTTAACTCATCAATTCCTGTCTACCCTAAAATTTTCTTCCTATAATGTTCATTTTTTTTTTGGCATTACTCTACTAACTTTTGACTTAAAATTGAAGACCTTAAGCTTATCTGTTTTTCTGCTATTTTTTACACATGTCGCTATGCTGTGGCTTAGTTGCAGTGAGAACTAGTATTTTACGAAAAAGCGAAAGTCTTGTCTCGCGTCAGTCTGTTTTAAACTGGAACTGGCAAATAATTTCGTTCGAAATCTTGCACCTCCAAAGCCAAACAACACCACAAAATCAACAAAATTACAACACAATATAATTATCTTAGCAACAAACAAAACAGTGCCAGCCAATTAATTTCAACATTATCAACACAGCACACAATTTGTCCATTCTATTAATTACACTACGAAATTAAACCCCGAGCGAATGGATCAGATAATGTGCGAAATTGAATTGTCAATAATTACAAGATAGTGTAAGGTCAGGTATTCGAGCCTTGCGGTCTTTGAGCACTCCTACAATAGATGCAAGATTGGGCCTAACATGCTAATTAATAGTTGGAAATATATTACGTGAGGCTCACTTTCTTCCGTATACACTTGAACAGAAATCAATTATAAAGGTACTGTTAGTTCTATAATGTATGGTCGTAGCGTGAAGTTTCTTGAAGGTACTAGCTTGAAAATTTTGCGTCCATTAAACTCTTGAGTAGGATAGCACTGTATACAGGATGGCAGGGATATTGATGCGCAAACTGTAAAAAAGTGTGGAAGAGGATGTGGCGGAAAAGGTAGTGACTTCTGAGAAGATGGGCAATAGAGATGATTATGAAATGGAAGGCTCTTAAAACGGCGAAAGAAAACATCAAGAGGAAACCGGTATGTCCCAGAATCAAAAATTCAAAGACATGTGACATCTACGAACCGGCACTTAGACCGCGAGGTTGATTATGGCACAGTCCTTGTTAATGAAAGAGGAGGCCCGTGTCCCAGCAGTAGGTACATTAAGCGCTGATTATGTTATGAAATGGAAAAAAAAATACAGGGTGAAGGTAACACACGGCATGCATGATGAAGCGAAGATTGATACATACTAAAGAATTTATGCTGATATTACAATTCTCTTGCATAAACCTGCCAAGTGATATGTACCAACGCAATATGAAACCAAAAGTACGCTTATTTGCAATAACCGTTTTGACTTCAACTTTGCCCTCTCACTGTGACAGAGCTGCTTTTTACTCAGCCACTTCCATATGCAATACCTCTTAACCGCTACTGCCACCAACATCCTGAACAGTTCCTATAGAGCCCACCTATCCCAGCGCCGTTCAATCACAATCACGCGCATCATACGCGTATAATTTCTCACGCGTGTTCCCACGTGCGCCGGCGCATGGATATTAAATAAAAGATGGCCGATGCGCGTCTGCGCGGTTCTTCGTAGGGTTGGCTGTTTACAGTAATGTTTTCATTTAAAATGGTAAAAGAGAATAATGGTATGCAGCAAATTGCAAGGATATTGCACACAAGAAATATTTTCAGACTTTTTTAGAAGACACGATACATAATCGGACTGTTGAGTGTGAATAATATAAAGTTTAGGTACTTATATAAACACGTTTTTAGGGCAATACTGTCAAAAAGTCCTTTTCTCGTGTCATATGAGATCCTTCTCTCCCCAAAATAACCTGAAAAAACAACCATTAACCACTGAAACATGTATAGGCATGTAACAACGAACTACAACTTTTTCTACATATTATGGAAACATTTTTTTTTATCACCAACCATCTCAGCAGATCATATTAAGCTCATTAGTATTAGTACCAGAGTTGGCAACCCTCAAATTAAACCCACTAGCTACTACTCTACAACAAATAGGGATGCACCTCACCACCATAACTTATCCCATTCATCGACGAAGGTCAACCGACAACCCTACCCGATGCTAATGTCCAGGCCTCGTATGATATATTGACACCAGCGGACGGACAGATACTATGCGTACACGGACTTGTGTGTGTCTGTCTGTCTGTGAGTTAGTACTTACGAGTAACAGCCGTGTTATTATTTTGTAGTTTGATACGGTACGCGTTTCAGCGGCAGTAGCTGGATATATGGAAGGTTTTTAAGGTTTGGCGAAGCTTAACCCTTCATATGTCGGAACGTAGACCACGCGAGATACAAAGGCTTTTTAATTGTGTCTGTAATTACGACATTCATCGGGTTAATGGTGGAGAAACTTGGTGGTTAGGATGTTGGTAAAAGTCAACTAAGTACCTACTGATGTACACCTGAGTAAGAAAACCTGCTACTATATTATACAGGGTGATTTCCTTTTCAAATGGTTGGATTCTATAGTATAGTTCCCAGATCAAATTTCGGCCATGGCAGCCAATCTAGGCGTAGATTAGCCATCTACGCGGGAGATGTTATAGTGCTCTTCCCTCACATCATCCAACGGCAATCCAACACGACCGAAGAGAGATCAGGTGCAGGACCAACGGTTTAATGTGCTTTCCGAGGACGGGGGTATCACACCGCCAACTTCCACACTCCGGGCTGTTACTAAGAAATTCCTAATGGAAACACCCAATAACGCCTTGCCCCATCTGGGAATCGAACCCAGGATCCTACGCTCAGGAGTCGCGCTTGCGACCAGATCAACAGGGCAGTTGAACAGGGCAGTTGGTTGGATTCTATAGTACCTACCTATATCTACTTAGCGGCTAAAAAAGTGACTTCGAACCATGAACTACCTACCTAGTGGTTTTGATCCCAAGGTAGGTAGGTGCCCAAATAAAAAGTTTTGTGGTAAAATCCTAGTGTTTTCAGTTTTTTTTTTATTCTTGAGTTTAGTTGTGAGTTAACAGACGTGTTTTTGGTTGTGAGTTAAGTAGGTAAGTACCTACTACAATTAACAATTTTGAAGTTTGATTCGGTTCGCGTTTCAGCGGCAGTAGTAGGTACCTATGTGTAGTGGGTTTTTAAGGATTGACGAAGCCACTTGTAGTCGTCTTTAGTCCGACCTCGTAATTTATTTACCACTTTTGACAACAATTTTCAATGAATTCAAACTTCTCTAAAATTGAAAGTGTCACATAGGTAGATAAATATCTACTGCATCTCGTTTTGTAACGTGCAAATGGTATCTAAACCTTAGTGTGATAAAGCAAATACGAGGTCGTCTGTATCTATATATCTTTTCGATGCAGACGGTACTTACCTACTTACCGGTACTAAAAACTTGGAAAACTGACCAATACAAACTAACAGGAAAAGTAATCAGGCCGACATATAAAGACGAGCAAGTCATTAAACGGAATATCATAACAAATTCACACATTAATCATTCACTTTTTACATACAAACGCGATTACTAACTGTAAACCAAACCGAACTATTAATCTAACTGGAACGCAACAATTAAAAGAACCAGTTCTGATTAAACTATTACTATTGCTAACATTAATTTATTCAACAATACGTCTTGTCACCAATCGGGCAGCCATCATTATTTCGCATTCATTCCGTCTCAGCCAATAAGGTGTCAGAACGCGCCTCCCATACTTCTCTCACCCAATCAGCGAACGCCATTTGAAAAACAATAGAACATAAAAAATTCCGTCACGCTCTTCTGCGCTCGAGTCGACGTTCTAATTCGTGGTAATTCAACTCGTCGCTGTTCGGCATTCGTCGGTTTTTATCGGTGTAATCATTTTTCTAGCTGGCAAATACCTCCTCTTTCATAATTTGCAAATATTAATGTTTAAATAATTTAAATGGTATTAGTATTTTATGCTAATGAGTCTGACGTAACACCGTCTGTAACTTCACTGTGAATAATCCTATATTACTCATAATATTATGTTATGCATCTCAAAAAAGAACTTATTGATTTTAAGTCAGTCGTTTAAAGTGCCCAATCTCTATTGAAGCAGCATTTAACAAAGAAAACAGAAAAATAATAACAAAGCCTTTATTTTCTATTACTATTACATAGATGGCATGTCCAGTAAAGGAAATTTTGATATAAAACTTTTTACCAACTAGACGCATCTAGTAACAGTGTATATTTATATATAGCTGTTCCACGAAAACCAAACACGCATCTTACACAGAAACATCATCCTCGTACCGTTATTCCAATTTATTTCTGGATGGCGCATGACAGCATCTTTTTCCATTCAGTTATCTGCCTTCTTCCCAGTATTAATACCCTGTACAGCCATAGGATCTTGTATAGAACAGTTCCACTCAAACCCAGTCTACAGAACGAAACAGAACGCTAATAAAAGAATCAATGAAGAAGCTAGGACTCTTTTTCTTTTCTCTTTTAAATTCGGTCTGCGAGTCATATTACGAAAAGGAAATACTAATTTCAAAGGGATTTTGCTAATAAAGAAATGTCGATAATTTGTCACGACGAAAAAACTGTGCCAAGTAGGGGCGGGTTGTTAGTTATTACACAATAAGTACGCACTGACTAAGTGCACCAACTTGAATCATCCGCAAGTCTTATCAGATCTTGCAACTGAACATGTTTACAATCCGCTTCCATGTAGGTTCTCCTAATATCTAAAACTGTTGATAATAAGTTAAAGATCATTTACATAGGGCACGAACTCGTATTTATAGGGATCTTATATGAACATCTTATCTGCGAGGAGGTTGATTGTTCACTAGGTTTCATGTTTTGTGATATTCATAGCTAAGATAAATATATGTGGCTTCCTCGTTGGTCTAGTGGTGCATGAGGCAGGATGAGGTCATCGGTTCGATTCCTGGATGGGTCAAAGTGTTATTGGATTTTTCCACCAGGAATTTCTATGCCATATTAAAAAGATACATAGTCCAGACATTTTTAGACTAAGCCCGGTGATAGTATCAATACTATCGGTTTGGCAAAGTGAAAAAAAGTGGACATACAAGTAGCTTTTTTCACATGACGATGGCAACTTGATGATTCAAGCAAGCGAATAATAATTATTTTAAGACAAACTAAAACTGCAAGACCAATGATAAAGGCTTATGAGACGGAGATTTATAACGTATAAAACCTACCGTAGATTCCCATGCAAAACCGCAAGAATAACATATTCACAAACGCCACATTACAATCGCAATGCGTGCAAACCTAGCCATTCCCACCAGTTCCTAATTGCCTACAAGCTTACGAATTGACCCGGCTATGCGGATACAGCTGACCCTGGACCAACAAATGGCACCACCAGCTTTTAATTCAACAAAAGCATCTGCAACTCGTTCCAGAATAGAATGAGAACACGGATTCCAACACCTAAGTACTCCTAATTAGGAGCACAACACCTACGGGAATCAACTTCTAACGCCTTGGCGTTAAACTTCTAGGGTTGTTGCTCTACATTGTTGAGATTAAAAATAAAACAATCTAAATATTTACAATCAATCTTTTCTTTTATCTTTTATTTTCTTTTCTTTTCTTTTATCTTTTTTTTTCTTTTTTTTAAACCAAATAAATTTATTCTTTCTAAAGTTAGCGAATGATGTCATTGATTTTATCGTCTCAAATGTCTGTCATCAGTCACTGAGGGCTGATTTTTCAATAGTCAATAGTCTTTTATTTGAAGAATAAATATGACAGTTTAACATATTTTTCATACAAAAGCCGTCAAACCGCATAATTCCTCGGATAAAAGTTCAGTTAATTTTGTTATACCTACATAATATAAACTAACATACTTAAAATAATATTAATAATATGTACAGACAATCTGTCAAATTTCTTTAATAGATTTTCAACTTATATGGCTAAAGCATTAAGGTTCAAGGTTGATTGGGAAAGTTTGACAGTTTCGGGTAGCTTGACCCGCTGGCGTCTGTACATGTTTATAAAAAAGAAGGAAAAGAATCATAGGGCATCAAATAATTTGTCCGCATCGCTGTCAACAGGAAAAGTTGTCTAAGTATTGAAAAATCAGCCCTAAATCGTATTAAATTAGGCGATGCTGACGAGCATTTTTTTTTCATAATTTGTAGAAGACTCGTCTTGAAAAATACTTTTGCATTATCCTACAAGCTATTTCCGCTAAAATTCTTATTGTTGTGTCTCAGTTAAAAGGAACGTTGGATCGCGAATTTACAACATTACCTTTAAAGTTAGCAACGCATTAATCAACTCCTCGTTGTTATAAAACCCCACAATTACAAAACAGTAAACAACTTCACCAACCGTACCAAAGGACTGTACCTACTATTAGGACCAAAAGCAAGTACCTACCGATAAACTACCGATCCATTAGATTCACACACACTTTGACAAAGTACACTCATTAGGTAGCATTATCTGCACCGTCTCAATTTATTAACCTAACCTATGTCCTACTTATCTCCCCGTAGAGTGTAGCACCTAATTTGCATATAACATTTATGAGGCCCAAGTTATCAATAGAACACAGTGTGGGAAAGCGAGAAAATTAACACCTTCGATATTTTATTTGATTTTGGACCGTTATTGGGTAAATGTTCCTGTTCTTCGTCAATCATTGTTATCGGGCTGTTTGATAGCATACGCTTATAAGCGCTTCTGATGTGGTTTAAAAGTACGGAAATCGTTTCATAGTACTTTTTTGGTATAGACAAGTTTAAGGCTACTTTTGGCACTTGAGTAGGCGAACTATACCTATAGTGTTAAGAAACTATACACATACTACTGAGTAGTAAAGGGAAACAGAGGACTGAAGCTAATGAAAGAACGAAATCAAATACCAATCTATTTAGGTACTGCGCACTCCCGATAGTGGGCTTATTTACTGACCATACTCAGTACTCAGTATTTCATTACTGTACTAGTAATGAAATACTGAAGACTGATGCTGATGAAATACTGCACTCTCCCGAAAAAGGATTATTTACTGAAGTCACCAGCCGGTCTGTAGGATACATCAAAGCCTGACACAGCAGGCTGCAATGACCGGTTGCACCTTATCCAGGTGATTTAAACCTGAAATATAAAAGTAACGTGAGTAGGCAAATTGTCAATCCGATAAAAACCTTATTAA
Organism: Apamea crenata; assembly: GCA_949629185.1. Lineage (NCBI taxonomy): Eukaryota > Metazoa > Arthropoda > Insecta > Lepidoptera > Noctuidae > Apamea > Apamea crenata. The sequence goes on along the minus strand of OX451362.1, from coordinate 9,488,071 downwards.
CAAGTACATAGGTATAGATAATCTAATTTAAAATTGCACGCGCCTCCACTGCTTGTAGTACCTACCTACACACATTTTAATTGTTTGTATAGAAATTTTAGTGACATTATGATACCTCTAAATAGTTCCCTACGGTTAGTTACCTAGGTATCAATCAATCAATCCTCTCAGCCTTTATCAGTCCACTGTTGAACATATGTAGTACAAGCGGGGTACACACTAACAGTAGGTATGTTGAATGGCTTTCATTTTGACAGTTCAATAACATTCATTGCGTTATTTACGTTGTTGAGCAGACACATTTTTCGAACATATGAAGCAATGGATTAGCAATATCCTTCAAAATGATTCAGACTGTGATTGATAGTGTGTTACGCAATTAGTTGCGTAAAGATCAACACGGCGGTTTTTTATAGTTATGTTTTTCTAACTTATCTAAATTCTCCGTCAGAACATGATACATCTCTAGAAGTAAACAATTTGCTGTAAATTATAGGAATTACGAAACACATATCACACACATACGCTGTTTAACGGCTGAACTTTTACTTACCTAGCATGTTAAGTAAAGCCAAGCAATAAACCTCAGGATCAAAGATCGCAATGCTAAATCTAAGTCTAACACAATCTGGCAGCCCTAAACGGTGGAAGGCGTTGCGTGTAATTAGAGATTGTATACATTAAGCGAATACAAATAAAGCACAATGCGACGAGCGGAGCCCGGCGCAAACATTAGTCTTCCTAGAGGTCGACGAAGATTTAGCCCCGGTGTTCACTGACCGATTGCACTGAACACCTTGCTTAATTAATGGTTAAAGTTACTGTGGATTTATTGTTTTACATTTTTGGCATTTGCTAAACTTTTTTTAAAGATTTATTTAAAATGACATGACAACAGTCGTTAAACATTTTCCTACCGAGTTAACAGATACTGCGACGGGCCTTTTAAAAGACTCAAAAACGCATACGTACCTACGACATGCATACGACGGGCCTTCTGAAAGGCTACCTTTTCCTGGCTTTCCTGGAAAAATAGTTTTAGTAACATCTGGGTAAGCAGAGTGTTATTTTAATTTTTTACACAAGATATTTAAGTAATTTGCCTTGTAATAAGTAGGAGAAAAGTTCGATATAAACTAATTTAAAGCTTGTTTTTTATTGTAGGTATTACGAGAAAAAATGCCAAATTAATTGCTTTTTGTCTTGTTCACTTCGATAAGGTTGAATTCGTAATGAATTTTAATAGAAAATAGATAATTATTTATTGCCGTGTGAATTCTCAGTTTTCTTCGCCCAAACATTTATTTAGACACTATCATAAGAACTATCTCAAAGTTTAATTACCATCCGACATTGATTTTTTGTCATTAATATGTAAATCAGACTAATTAATGTGTTAAAACCTAGCATTAATATGCAAGGCAAAAATATGCTTCGATTTATAACAGCTAAACATGAATATAAAGCGCTTAGTTTCAGCGTCGTAAATCAGCATCGAAACCAGATTTAAAAGTAAATGGCTGTATTTGTATATTTTTGCATCGTTTTATACGCATTGTATAGTCTAAAATATTCTATGAAATAAACAATACACGGATGAATGAAAGCAGAAAACATTAACTTTAACTGTTACTTTTTTTAGGACATCTACATTTTTGAATTTAACGACTCTTCTGAGAAATGATACTATCTTTATCATTAAAATTTGTCACATTCTCATAAATTTAAACTACAGTTAAAACTCATACAATTAGTGGATCAATTAGTAAAACATTTTCTCGATTAGATTTCGTCTTAACTGCCATTTTGTCAGTACAGTTTAACAATTAATTAAAGTGCGTTAATCGCATGGTATCGTCGGTCGCTTCTCGTTGCAGTGGCATCGGCTACTCTAATTAACATAAACACCAAGACCATAGTTATTTATAACCATTGCCAATATATTTATATATAACTAGCTGTAGCATGTGGATCCACTTGCATGAAGTACGGGACTTGAAACATATAGCTTTTATTGTATTGGATTTATTGACTTCTGTGGGGGACCGAGGTAAAAGAAAAATTCAAACAAAACTCTTTTGATTCACCCGGACAAGTACGTTGTGATGAGTAGGTACCTATGAATGTGACTGAGTGTAAACAGCCAGCCTATAATGTTCCTACTGCTGGGTCACAGACCTCCACTCCTCAGGGAGTGGGCCGTCTTCCACCATGCACGTCAGCCCAGTGCGGGTTGGTAAATGGCACATGTCTTCGAAGTTTTGGTCCTAGGAAATGTCGGTTTCCTCACGATGTTTTCCTTCACCGTTTTGAGAGCAGTGCTGATGAAAAATTGACACCAAAGTAAAGCGCCTGTCGGGGTTCGAACCTACGGCCCACAACTCGTAAGTCGCGACTGTTACCACTGGGCCATCACTGGTCAAAAAAAGTTGGCTCGGCTGTAAATGCTAACGATATAATTTTGAGATTGTGTGTTACGAGGCTAGAAAGTGTGTGAATACTGTAGTGATAGCTGATAGACTCGAATTGAATAAGAAAACATACTGCCGGCCCCAAAGGAATTTTGATAATGATAAGGGCATGAAGAAGGATGTAAAGTTGATTGATACATCGCGACCACCAATATACAATACCAACAATCTGAGTAGCCTTCTTGTCGCAGACCTTACGTGCAGCTGTCAACTGCTGCGCTGCGCGTTGCGGGTTCGATTCCCGCACGGAACAAATATTTCTATTGAATACAGGTAGTTGTTCCGGGTCTGGATGTTTGTGTATGTGACTTTAAATGTTTGTGGACGCACTCACGATACAGGAGTAATTGCTAGTGTGGGGCAACGTTTAAAAAAAAAACTATTTTTGTTTTTGATCTCGTGATTATAGATCTGTTTTTTTTTTCTTTATTATTAGAGTTAATTATCATTTGTACACACGTGTATCACACGTGTTATAAACCTATTGTTTCCTTTCTTTAGACACATGCTGAGAGTAACCCGAAATACTCGGTAAAATGTACCAGAAGTAAAATAAACGAGTCAGCAAGGTGTTAGCGGAGCTGATTGTTCAAGGTGCCAAATCCTACTTGTGGAAATGAAGTATTTAATTATTTCGATAGCAATCTACACACAGTTTGCGACACATTAACATTAGACCGTACATATACCTACATAATAGACTGAAATAGCGACGTATATAAGGAACAACAGGCCGCGCATAGTAATTATTCACCAGGAGAAATAAAATTGTAAGTGAATTGATCTAGATTTTATCTAGACATCGCCACAGTGTTAGTAAGTGCTTTTCAAGTTTACGTGTTATCTAAACTAAAGATAAGGGACTTGTGTTCTATTTTGGGTGTTTTCGATGGTAGATTATCATGCGACCTATTTTTAATTAGTTGCAGTTTTCCAACGAATAGTTGTACTGATCATCGGTGATAAGAATTTGAAAATAACTATAAATAATATAATATCCCTGGACATTTCACACAGCACCATTTGTCCCAAGCTAAGCAACCTAATGCTTGTGTTATGGTAACAAGACGGCTGATAAACTACTTATATACAATTTTTTTTTTTGTAAATACGTACATATTATAGATAAATAAATAAATTAATATCCCTGGACATTTCACACAGCACCATTTGTCCCAAGCTAAGCAACCTAATGCTTGTGTTATGGTAACAAGATGGCTGATAAACTACTTATATACAATTTTTTTTTGTAAATAGGTACATACATATTATAGATAGAAAAACACCCAGACTCGGAACAAATACATGTAGGTCATACAAATATTTGTTCCGTGCGGGAATCGAACCCACGACACGCAGCGTAGCAGTCAATCGCTTAACCACTGCGCCAACCGTGCCGTCAAATAATAATTGCCTTATTTTTTTTTAACAACATGTTTTATTACGTCTGTTAATACTATACCAACTTTAATAGAAAGAAAAAATTGTGAGGAAAGTAATATTTAGTCTCTGGGTCCCTATAGTTGAATGTTCGAGTTTGTTGTTTTTATTTTCATGGATAGAAACTGGCATTCTGTGCTACATAGAAACTGAATGACATTTTGTGTCATCTACAAATTAAATCAAGAACCGTACCTACAGTCAACCAACACATTAGTGGTAGCACCTGCACTATGAAATTCAACCTTATTGCTACAACATAAAGGCATTGTCACAGTACCTACTCAGTCCGTTCATAGTTATTTTTACATCACTGTCAAAATCACAGTGAACTTTATTCTCTTTCGAATAAGGTTGCTGCTAAGTCGCTGCTAGTGACAAGTCTATCAAAATCATTGTGATCTTTATTCTCGTTAAAATAAGGTTGTACCTGTCAGATGTAAATTATCTGTGAACGGACTGTAGTTACTACTTTCCTAATAGCCATCTCACCTTACAAACAGAAAACAAAAGAAAAATCACACGACAGTAAGACGTATTAACTCTGGTGGCCATTTTACGGTAGCTGTTTGAAATCACGCGACGATAAGATGGCGGGACAAGAACACCATGCCTTGCATGTATGCAAATATACCATTAGAATGAAATATAGGTACTCGTACTTGTGACTTGTCCTGTTGCAGATACAATTAATGTTTTCATGAATGTTTATAAATAGTTCCATGATGTAGATTAGGTGACAATATTTTATCGTAGAAGTGATTGAGGAATGCGAGAATTGAATATTTCAGGAGGATGTAAATGTAACTGTGGTGGATGCAAATTTTGATGAAATGAAGCTTTAAATCAATAGTCGACTGTGATAAATGATGTATCATTTATGCACAATATTTGGTATGTTGCTGACTATGACTGGAAGCCGACCCAAACATAGTTGGGAAAAGGCTAGGCTGATGATGATCATTAGGGTGATCAGATAGCTGGGTTATCAGAGGGGCAATTCTCGTAATTTTAAGAACGTTCACAGTCTGATCTCGGTCTCAATCTGTCCAAAAATACTTCTAATTTCCCTACATTTTAACAAGTTTTTGACATTTGTTTTGTCGCTGAGATGAGACTGCGACTAGATTTGAACGTTTTAAATTACAAGAAGTGGCCTTCTGGTAGCAAATTCATCTCCTTTTTCGAACCCTTGTACTGTGACTAGGGTGATAGAGTCCGAAATAGTTTTGAGATACTTTAGGCAGTCATTACGTAGTAATCCATCAATTTTTTTTAGCCTTGATTGTCATTCTGCTAGGCAAAGGCCTCCCCCAAATCCTTCCAGGAACTCTTTTCCCGCGCCACCTCGAACCAGCCCTCACGGCACGCGTCCAGCTCATCTCGCCATCTCTTTCTAGGTTTGATCCACAATTAACTTCGTCAAATCCAAAAGGCGATAAAGTATAGAAAATAGTCAATCAACTCAGCCTATTGCAGTCCACTGCTGGACAAAGACCTCTCCCAGGCTGCGCCACAACACCCTGTCCTCCGCCTTCCGCATCCAGTCTGTCCCAGCCACCTTCTTTAGGTCTTCCGTCCGTCTAAAAAATAGAAAAAATCATCATCTAGAAAATATGTATAATAAATATGATGAAAATAAATGGATTTGGTAAAAGCTTTTGTAAAACGTATGACCTTAGTTAATGACAATAACTTATAGACGGTCAAACTGCAAGAACCTTTAACAACACAAAAACAAAATATTCCCAATAAAATAAACAAACATAACCAAAGAGGAACGTGCGACTGTTTATGAAAACAAAACAAGTGTACACGCAAACGCATCTACAATATAAATGGACACATTTTTCATAAATAAATTTAAATATCCGTTGGTATGGGTGTAAATCTCAGCGGGCGTACACTGGCGTACAGTAGCGAAGGGAACACGCGAACTAATTAATATGGAGTAACTGTCGATTTATAGGTGTTTGGTCTGAAGTTACGCGTTGTTCTAGCTGATGGTCTACGGGAGATGAATTTGGGGAGCTTGTTGGTTGAACTTGTAAAGGTGTAAGGAGGTGTGGAGGTGTTGTAAGGAGTAAGTAAAGATAAGAAAGAATTTTGTTGGATCAAAGACCCAGTGTATTTTTGCTGGTGAATGTTACACTAACAGCGGGAAAATATCTATAAGACGCAACATAATTTGGCTGTTGAATGAAACTTTTACCTATTAGCAATCTTTATACCCTAGTAGTTACATAACCAGCACCCTATTCCTAACGAATGAACGTCGCTGAACTGTCAAAATGAAAGGCATCCCGATCGATTGCCATTGTATTATGTTTGTTACGCAAATACCCCGCTAACTCTTGACTATTACAAACGTTCCCAACACCAAAGTAAGCTAACAAGCTCGTCGCAAAACCCTCCCGTGTATTCCAATAATAAAGTACGAAAGGTCTCACGTTACAGTGTTGTCCACACAAAACCATACACCAAGACCTGTATACACATAGATTTCGTAGATTACCATCGCGCGGTAGTTCTTGTAAGTAACCAAATACTTTTTGACGATGCCACTATGTAGATAGTTACCATATTTAGTGTTACTTTAGTGACAGCCCTTCAAATGGTTGGAAGTTATGTATGTGAAGAGGTTGGTGGTGGAGTGATCCTTTTTTTTTTTTCTATGGTTGATCGTTAATGTCTGTTAAGTATAAGGCCGTGATGGAAATGATGAAAGTTGTGAGAACGAATCATGATTTGATATGTTGGAAGTCTTTGTATGTCATCTTCTGCCTAGCCTTGTCCCAACTGTGTTGGGGTCGGCTTCCAGTCTTACCGGATGCAGCTGAATACCAGTGTTTTATATGGAGCGTCTATCTGACTTCCACATCCCAATTATTGGGTAACACGATACCCCTTAGCAAGACTGAATATTTCTGGATATTAAAAGAGACCGACCTCTGATTTTGTTTCGGTCTTTGTTCTCAGAGTAGTCGGATAGGAAACGCCAAACTCATCTAGATTTAAAACATCAAGTTACAGAAATAAATTTAATTAATTTATGATTATCATTCATCTCGGATGAAAACCAGTGCAGTTGAGTAGGTATGGTTTTTTTAGCTATTAGCAATGAATTTGTTTGTGGTCATGATCAATGAACCCAGGACGAAGTATCAATTGATTCAAAGCTTAATGAATTAGCTCTAATATTCTTAAACATAAAAAGTTCTACAACTAGCATTAGACTTGTTTAGATAGTGATAAACTTAAGCAAAAAATGACATAGTTACACACCAGTAGAAATATATAAGTTAACTCATATTAATTGCATATTTATCCGCTATAAAATCACCCCAACTTATCAAAGCTCTAACTAAAAGTATCTACTTTATTTAAATTATCTTCTTCCTAATAAGATTCTTGAAGGAAAAACAGTATATGATCTCTTTGAGGGTATCATGTTAAATTGGACGGCCCACGCTCTGGTGTACGTTTCTCAATTTATTGGTCTCCAGGCACTAAATGTGAGCTCTACTCGCCTCGTTAGATTTTTATTTAGATATCACTTTGAGGAAAATGCTGTGATATCTTGTACAAGTAGGTACACTCAATCAATTAAGCTTTAGTGTCATAGTTTGATTTTTAAGCACTTATACGTAAAGTAATCTAGTCAACATTCGGAACACCACACTGCGTTCCAAAATGGATATAATAGATGTAGGCAAGAAGGCTTCCAGGCTCAAATGGGATTGGGGGGGTCACATCAGCCGCATGCAGGATAACCGCTGGGTATCCTCACAATTGATGCCTGAAGATGGACGGCGCCGCCGTGGTCAGCCCAGAATGGCGAGATGACCTGGACGCATACCGCGAGGGCTGGTTCGAGGTGGCGCGGGAAAAGCGTTCCTGGAAGGACTTGGGGGGGCTTGACCGGCAGTTTGCAACAAAAAAAAAAAATACGTAAAATACTGCACGTATCGGTGATAGTTTGGTTTTAGTAAGTAATACAGAATGGACTCAGCCATTCTGTCCCAAAATTTGTTGTAAAATTCTTTTTATGGCAATATGGTCTTTCACTTGCTATCATCATTTGATTTTTCAAGCTCTTATGCGTCAAGTACCGTAGGTGTTGGTGATAGTTTTAAGTGTCTGTAGTATAGGTAATCGAATTCTCCAAAATATTTTTGTTGTGACTTTAATGTTGCTCTACGCTCATTATTTTCCAAAACTATCAGCTTGTAATTTTCCATACACATCATTGACAGCAGCATCACAAGAACCATCATAATCAGCCTATAATGTTCCCACTGCAGGAATACAGGCTTACTCGCTTCGAAAGGGAGTGGGCTGTAATCTACCACGTAGGCCCAGTGCGGGTTGGTAGATGTCACATGTCTTTGAAATTTTTGGTCCTAGGACATGCCGGTTTCCTCACGATCTTTTCCCTCACGATTTAGAGAGCAGCGGTGATGAAATTATTTATACAAAGAAAAGCGCCTGGCTGGATTCAAACCCACGACCTACATTTCGTAATTCGGGGCCGTTACCTCGGCAGAGGTACCGGCCGTTACCTGCTCTCGGTAGAGAGCAGTGGTGGCAGCGGGGTTCTCCATTTTCGATGCCTCTTGTGGCAACCAGAAGCATCGAATATGGAGTAAACACCAAAAACACATTTCAGACATAAAATGACGTTAGTTAACAAACTTCGTCCTTATCTCGCAAGCAAATTCTTAGAACCTATCTAATCTCTACGTCTTACTGAAAGTAAATAACTAATACCTACACCATACAGTCATCTCCGTGATTGACTCAAAGGCCCAAGCTGGCTTGCTATCAAAGAGCCAAAATAGGGTACCTGCTTCGGATATTAATAAAAATAAGAGTATACTAATAGATGAAGTTATACAGAGGCTCCCAGTCAGCTGCATTTTCTTAAAGGAACCAAGAAAATGATGTCCGATCACCTGACAGACTTGGGAGGATGCGCTATGGATATATGCTTTTTTTAGGACATGATTAACGTGTCCCGAAACAGAATGAAACGAACGAATGAATGAACGAATACAGGATGAAAATTTCATTACGACATTAAAAACTTTGTTTACGAGTATCTAACTACCATCCTGACGCTGGCAGAATAGTCTACATGGCTCAGTTGCCAAAGAAGAAAAAAAAAAAAAAAAAACTACCATCCGTTCACGGTTATTTTACTTCTAATTTTGCATCAAAAAAAGCAAATGCAAAAGCAAATGCAAGCAAATGTATTTTCTTTCTTTCTTGTCTTTCATCACTGTCCAAATCACAGTGATATTATTCTCATGGTAATAAGTTAGTTGTACAATAAGATTGATTTATAATGATCTGCAATAAACTGCAATTTTAATGAATTAGAATAGATGTAGAAATAAATTTCAATTTCGTGGTCTGATCTGGCTCTTATTTACACTAAAATTAGGTACTTCAAACAGTTAATAAACACTAAAAGCTTGCTTCTACATCAAATAAACTCAAATGCCATAATTTCTAAACGACTTTAGTTGTGTTTGAATGTTTATCAAGAATTTCTGAGATTGCTGGTTAACCTGTAATTGCCCTATAGCACTTAAGATACATTATATACAGAAGCATTGGCTATTACATATAGAACTTAAGATATATTTTAGATACACAAAATTGTTGGTGTTCCCTAATAAATAAATAAAACGCAAAATACATAGTTTTTTTGTAACTTGATTACATTTTGTTTATTTTACAAGTGCAAGTGTTGTGTTTTGTTTGTTTATTAATTTTGTTTTTCTTCTGTATATATTTTTTTTTATTGTATTTTACCTAGCCTGTTGGAGTATGTTTTTGTATCACTTTTTATTTTGTAATTTGCTCTGTACAACGTCTTGGGATTCAATTCTGTAATTTTGTGCATGTGATCTAAATAAATACCTATTTATGTATTTGTGTAACTAGATTTAACAGTTTTTTTTATCATTGTTCCTCTTAACCAAAGCACCTGCCATCTAATCTCTTCACCACCCTTGGTTGACTGGTAGAGAATGCCTAAGGCATTAAGTCCGCCTTTGTACCTTTTTGTGCGAAAAGTTTAGGTAAATAAATACATCGTCTCATCCACGTTAGCACTTACCGAGCAAGTTCATAACAGCACCGCCGGCTAAAATTGCACGTAGCATAAAGGAAAGCTAGCGGATATAGAAAATCTCTCAATACCACCCGGTGGATTCAGCTCAAAGCTGCCGTGTCCACGTTGTAATAACTACGGATACTAGAACTTTTTGCTGTGAGTAGGACCTTTCAGATTGATCAGTTTTGATAGTGTTTTTGGTTGATGTGTTTAGTGAAGTTTAAGATGTGTTAATAAGGAGGGTAGTTTTAATTATCAAGTCACACGTCGTCGAACAAAAATTGAGAAAAGAAAGAAAGTCATTTCTACTTCACCCTCTAGGATAAAAGATAATTGGGTAAAGAATACAGTTACACGTAAGTACAAAATACTTGCAATGTAGTTTATTTGGTGTCTCCAACAAAGGATACCTACATAGAACACAAACACATAGAACAACAACATTGGACATTGGATATTTGAACATAAATCACAATAGTAAAAAAGGTTCTTTTACGTGTGCTTCTCTAATTACAGGAGACCACAACATGCACATGTAACTAGGTGTAAACAGTTAGTTTAGTCTGATTTGTTAATCTAGAAAAAAAAATAAACACCTTGATTATTTTGCGTAAAACCACAACAATAAAATAAACCTTTTATAAAGAAACAAGCTCAAATAAAATACGAAATTATACCAAACAATCAATTACAAAGGGAAAACTGTCAAAGCGAAATTCCCAAGAAAGCAGGTAAAACACAAAATATAAAACTTTCCGCGAAACTCCCGCCAAACGAGAACAAAACATTGATTAATGACGAAATGCACTCGAAAACAAACTGTCGAACTTCTTCAAATTCGCAATACAAATGCCTTCGGTATAACCCCTCGAAAATAATGGTTTCCTTTATCGGGGCACTTACCCTAACCACCACGAAAGCGTTATTGAAATTACAACCTTAGCTAAAACGGATTAAGATTAAATTTACCTTGTCAAAATAATGTAGGGTAAAAGTGCTAAAAGTCTCCAAGATTTTCTTTTCGTACTCAGTTTTGTTACTTTTTTTGTTGTCGCAGGCAAACGGAAGTGGCGTGTAGGGACGTGTGTTTCCTCCTTTTTTGTTGAGAAATTGTTTCGGTGCCATTAAGCCGTTGACAGATCGCCTACAGTGAATAATGCCATGAATTGTTTGAGGTTATGGGGGCCGCATTTGTGTGACAATGGGATGTTTAGATGTGCATTTAGCGTGTTTAAGGCGGGATTGATGGGTATCGGTGTTTTTGTAGTATGTTTTCGTGTTTATTTGGGAGTGGAACTGTCGTTATTCCGTAGTAGCTACTTGATAGGAAAACCGAACTGAACCAATATCACACTTCACCAGAATCCACGCAACGTTACAAAACTCAAAAAACATTAAATCAAATCTAATTTATATAATAGCAAGTATAAGTACACTTTATTCAATAAATACTTATATAGTTAAAGCGCAAAATTAACTAGATCCTGTTTGAAACAGATACCTTCCAGGGCTGCCAATAATTACCAACTGTTTCTCCACGTCAACAAAGTTAGCTTTTCACTTCACAGAACGTTTTTTAGTCTTTATTCCTGAAGCTTAGAGTTAAAAGGTGATTTGTTGGGGTGTACGTTTAAGTTGGTTTTGCTGTAATGAGGAGCGGTTGTCTCATCCATCAGTCTAGGCCAATTACAAGTGATCACGCGTGGTACCGCTCCTTGGCAACCCTATTTCTCGTCAACATTTTTTGTGACCACCGTAGCGACCGAGTTATTATCTAGACGAATTCGTGAGTTGAAATATAAGTTAATGAGGTGTTGTGCACGACGTTTGAAAGGTTGTTGATTCCTTTCTCTGTTTATTTCGTAAGGTGTGATCGGAGACGTTATCATAATTCGCGAAGTGAAAGTTTTTTAATTATTTCTTTGCTAGGCGTACAAAACAAAGTGGGGCTCATGGTTAAATTATAACAGCCGCACGGGTCGATCGATACTTAAACAATGCTTTCTGCGGTCGGTCTGTGGATGGATGACCATCCCATTACCGAGACCCCTCCGTGGCGGAAAGCATGGGAAGCTGCTGTCATTCGTAGATCTTTGACAGTCGTTATGGGTGGTCAGAATTCTAAAAGTCTGACAACCAGTCTTACCAAGCATGTAACCCAGATAGGCAGTCGCTCCATATTCAGCTGCATCCGGTCAGACTGGAAGCTGATCCCAACATACATAGATGGGAAAAGGCAAGGCTGATTGAGGCGTAAAAAACAAATGGTAATTTGTATCAGGCCAGTATTATTATGATGCTGCTACACATAACAATATCGTTCACACAATCGTCTTCACCTCTAAGCTAATCGATATACTTACCTGCCCACTCTCTTTTTGTTCCAAGTATTAAATATGGAGTTTCTTGACATTATTCCTGATAGGACACAGCTATTTAGAACGAGCAATTTCCTTTGTAATTGTTAAAACACTCTAATTGAAATATGTTTAAAAGGAAAATGATCAGTAGGTATTTCAGTAATGTACCTATGTCTATTTTACGTACAAAGGTCTTAGGAAAGTATCGAAGGATATTGGAAAACGTATTATGGAAGTTGGTGTTGGGTATGACACCTGGCAAGTCATAGCGATAACAGATGGAGTAAGGCGTCCAAGGACTGGAAGACGAGGTGTCGGTAGTCCGGCGGTGAGATGGGCAGACGACATTGCTGCCATTGCGGGCAAAACCTGGATGTGACTGGCACAAGAGCGTTGGGATTAGTAAAACAAAAGAGGCATACGCCCTGCAGTGGGCAAAGTCAGGTTGTGGATGATGGATCATAATGGCCATTTATATCCGAAAAATTAACAGCAACTATCGCTTTCAAAGTTTCGTTTTTCTCACATAAATATTAATTTAAAAGTGGTGTCGTGAGATTACAGCTATAAGCTATTTATTTAAAGTATGGGAATAATACAGACATAGATCACAGGCTTACCGTGTAGCGACACAGTGACCAATCCACACCATAAATTAGTTAAGTTCATGTATTATTGAATTATGTATCCGTGTACTTATCTGGTAAAGAAAATAATTTGAATTATCATGATTTACATCGAGTTTATACTTGATTGAAATGGGTTTACGACTCATAAGGTGGAAAGCAGTTACTTAAGCGGTGATAACCCAAAGGTTGGGACGTTGGATTAGCGAGCGTGACGTCTTGAGTTTTAATACCATCAGCTGCACGGTTTTTTCACTTCTGAACCAAGCCAAGCTAATTTAGGTTACATATATTTAGAAAGATTTACTAAGATCAGTTAATTAACTCGTCAAAATACAATATAATAATATTTTACAAGTATGTCCAGTGGCGTGCATTGCATTAAGGCATATAAGCAGTGCCTACCTTGAAAAATCACCATAATCCTGTCAATTACATTTTAGTGTGTGTGCCCCACAATTAGGAAACTCACAAAATTATCATCTAACAAAAAATAACATCTTCATACAAACACGCGCAGTAGGCAGTCGCCAGATGGCCTACTTGGCTCCCGTACTATTCGCACATTGTCATTGGTCTTTACTCGTTCAAATTAATACGACGAAATTAAATTCCTGCCTACCTATTCTGAAAACCAATGTAAGCCACTGAGTATGTCGGACCTACCCGATTTGACGGAAAAGGCACAGCACAAAGAAAGGTGGAAGAATATGGGGGAGGCCTTTGCCCGGCCATCGGACAATATAGGTAATTGAAGAAAAAAAAGGTATGTAAAAAAAAATTGGGGGAAAAACTCATTTTGTATAAAAAAATTCGTTGGTCTTGGTAGACATCTTCAAAAAAACCCTTTAAGTATATTAGTTTGAGAATACTTTCCCAGTAAACTGGTACACGTATATCAAACAACTTAATTCACGTAGATAATTAATTAAGATCTCTAAAAACCAATAATTGAGGAAGTTCAACATTAACTAAACTTCCCAGCAACTTGAACACAGACGCTCAATGACTCGTGTAGACTAGTAGGTAGGCGAAATTACTGAGAAAACTGTTTTAATCATCTTCCCATCACATTATTGAACTTTTTGGTGGTATAACTGTTTTAATATAATCGTTTTTATATTTTTGGAAACTTTGTCGCACTAAGAATAAGGTACGACACCCACTTAGTTTAGGTGTATGTGTTAGGTAGGTATGGTGTAGGTTTTGGAATAATAACCAATACATCATACTTTTATCAGAGCAACATGTTCTAGTTTATGCTAAAGTTTGTGAGGATGGATAGATGTTTGTTACTCTTTCACGCAAAAACTGCTGGGCGGATTCTTATGAAACTTTACATTAATATAGCTTATACATCAGAATAACACACAGAATACTTTTTATACCGATATTCCCACGGGATCGACACGTATGCAGGTGAAACCGCGGGAGCACAGCCAGCTTACAATATGACTAAATAGATTTTGGTTTGGTTTCCGCATAATTTTAGATGTTGCTTACCAATTAGATAAAACCCTATTTTCTATAACACACAAAATGAAATGATGCGAATAAATTTCCACACAAACACATCATAATTATTGCCTACCTGAACGTTCGTAAATTCGAATCAATGTTAATTAATTATTACAGCTTTATTGAATTAATTTAATTAATTATCTACAATATTGTGCGGCATGGGCGCACTAAATCATAGGTAATGCATTAAAAGTGATACGAATAGCGCAATATATTTTGTTAGGCACTAAAACAGGCATTAAATGTGATAACAATTGTGATAAAATTCGTGCTGTGATGTATATGTGATGACTTTTGACATTAGGGTGTGGTTATAGATGAGCGGAGCGGACAGCGATCTTGGACGTTTTCTCTCTCTCTATTACCTTTTTAAATGAGTAGTTCTAGGTGACTTGTTTAGAATATAGTTGTCGTTTTATATTTTTAATTTCAGAGGACATTCTCATAAATGATTCGAGCCTGAAGTGTTTACTAATATGTAGCTTTTGTTTTTCTGCCCAGAAATAAGGTTTTTGATTATAATGAACAAGATTATTTTAAAAACCAGTATATTAACCTTGCTTGATAAACTTCTCTTGATAAACATTGTTTAAAGTTAAGTAATTATTAGCGACTGCTTAACCATCAATTTTTGGCGTTTAAACGCCTCTTAACTTAAAGCAACGATTATAAAAATAAAGGAGACTTAGTTTAATGAATCATCTGTGATAGTAAAAAGACAATTTGATATCTATGGGTATGGGTATCTCAAAATTAAATCGCCTCGCTATCGCTTATCAACGAACCACGCCCCGCCGTCAAAACTTAAAACGCAACCAAACTTATGGGGACGGAGGTCGATGCGTGCACCACGGCTGATATATGTGGTCTCTGATTCCATTATCACTATGTAGGAATTGATTCCACATAAAATTTATTATAATACCAACTCACAGTTCAAAGATGTATGTTAAATTGTAGATGCAAACGTGAGAATACAGCGTGTTGAGCTCGATCGGATTTGTAATGTGTGTTTTATGTGTGAAAATCTTTTAAGTTACGTCTTTGTCGTTCAGTGACATTTAGTTAGTTGTAGTTGTTACTTTGGTATGTATTTAAAACTATTACAGTTGTAGTGAAGTTTGAAGATATGGCGAAGAGTTTGGGTGTTATGTTAAAATCTATACCAATGTTAACTAAACTGTACCAATTTCATGACTAAGTCTCGAACAATGTATTATTATGCATCTCACGCTCTCTTTTGTGCAGCGAGACTTCGAGCGGTGTGGAAGAGAGAGTACGCGAAGTTTAGTTCGCGTTATCGCGACAATGTAGCCGAAGCATTAGTGTATAGACGGGCGGTGATAACTGCGATACAGTTTTTAACATTTGTAGCGATTATCGTTTTACATAACACAGGCAGCCGAAGCGCAGCTCTAGTTTAGCTTCCAAAGAATATCAATGATACATAATATAATAATAAATAGCGAAAAGATACATTTTTCTGTATGTTTGTTTGTTTGTAGCGCTTTCACGCTAAAACAGCTGACCGGATTTAGATGAAATTTGGCACATGGGTACACCATGTGCTTGATTAGGATATAGGACACTTTTATCACGATATTTCTATGGAATCAAGACTTATGCAGGTAAAACCACGGGGCGCACCTATACGTCATAATAATATAGTGGCAAAATAAATCAACCGATTTCGGAATAAACAAGGCAAATTGAAACAAAATGCCTACAGCTTTGAATCTAATGGTTATTGATAACTGTTCTGGAAACACGACTACTAAAAAGGTACGGTAATTGAATTACATAAATCTGTTCTTAATATTTATATTATCACCTACATACCGACTTCTAGAAGGTATTTAATATTAAAAACTTTGCCAATCCGCTATGCATTGAACAGTTGCCAAATTGATCGTCATTTACACATTGTTATAGGCAATTTTATTCAAAAAACTGACCAGTAGTGACTTATACAGCTTGTGTGAAGGAAGCTTAGCCTAGATATGTACATAATTAACATTTGAATTAGGCAATGTAGTTTCTATTAGGAGTAATACGTACGGGTGTGGCGGATAAGGCATGTTTCAGATGAGAGGTGCCAATTGTTTTTATTGGAGAGAATCTTGTGCATGTTTTTAAATGTCATTGTGTTGTTTTTTTGTTCTGGAGTTCTTTGCTTGTTTTTGATATACAAGTTGACCGATGACCTTGTTGAATGTCCCAGGAATCCGCTGGATGTGGGAAGCACAAACCCGGTCCCAGTGGAGGTGCTTGGGGGAGGCCTATATTCAGCAGTGGACGTCTTTTGGCTGAAATGGTGGTGATGATGATGATGATACAAGTTGGAAACGTCAACAAGGTGGTGTGTTTTCAACTACCAACTCTAGGACCACATAATGTTCAGAACTAAAATGTTTCATTATTATTGTTACCGCGGAAAGCGAAGCCCGAAAGTGTGACTACCAGTCTTACCAGTAATACAATACCCCTTTTATTGTATTGCCCAGTAACTGGGTTGTGGAGGCCAGATAGGCAGAGTCGCTCCGTGTAAAATACTGTTACTGAGCTACAACCGATTAGACTGGAAGCCGACCCCAACATAGTTAGATGAATAATCATCTGCCTAGCTTTTTCCCAATGTATAAACATTGTTATTGTTCTTTTAGAGTTAGCCTCGGATAGCATGGAGTAAGCCCATTTTTTCTTTCATATACTCATCGATAAGTGTAAGTATGAAGCCATAATAAGCACAAAAATGTTCTCACTTTCAATTCATATTAAAGGAAATGCTACCAAAACACATTAAGCATCATTCTTTCGTGGCTGACGCAACTTCGCTATTACTGACGCCCATTTAATTAATTCTATTACCTCCCAGAACACTGTAACACAGAAACGTGTTGTTTATTACTATGTCGGTACGCCAATAAAGAAATGTTCCCACACATATCTGCACAAACCTGTGCTTGTGCGCATTCTCGACGTTCTGCACTAAGCTTTAAAGAATTCACTTTCTTACGTAGGGAAATAATTAGTTACAAGTCTATGTTCAGTTCGTAAGCGTATGTTTGCGTAAATACATAGAATTAATAGGTACTGATTATGTAGTGTAAAATATTTTAGTAATGAATATGTCTTATGAGAGAAAATAATATAATTATTAGTCTGGAGTATGGTGTAATTATGTTTTTGAGGATGTGTTCCCATTTTTTGGAGTTGATTGAACGCGTGTGGGTGTGGTTTTCGTGGATGTATGCTTTTCTTGATAATAAGAAGGTTCTGTCTTCTTTTCGTCATTCAAAAATGGCAGTAATCAATATCATTTTTTCATTCTTCAGTACCATCACCACTGGTCTTTTGAGCTATCTTCCTTCATTCGTGCTAGTTTTTAGGTTTGTATGTTTTTATCAGTGCATTTCATTCTTTATCACCCGGTCTGGGTCTTTATTGAAAGTAGGATACCTATATTCAAATTATATTAATGTTTCAAATTGGCGTTATTTCAAGTTAAACAAATACCAACTTTATTTTAATGGAAATTAAGTGGATTTCAGAGTGACTAGCACTATTGAAAAAGTTATAAAAATGTTTGAAGTTGTAGCGTAAACTGAACTTTATTGTGTAGGAATTAAAGTTATTTTTCCATAAGAGTTTATGGAAAAATTACTTTAATTCCTACACAATAAAGTTAAAACAAAACAAAGTTTAGACAAATATGAGTATATTTGTTTACATTGTTGGCAAAAATGTCGCGAATCAAATTTATACATATTCTTAAATTCGTTCACTGCTAGACCACGCACTGCACTGACTGCACGCAGTACTGGGGCTAGAGGCATGCAACAGCTCCTCATACAGCAAGAGTAGAGAGAAAAATCTTTTTGAAAATGTACACCCTAATAAAAGTTTGTATGGAATTTCGTCATTTTTACTGATGAGAAATCCCATGGGGCACATGGCTTGTTTAATTAGGAATGAAATGTTAAGTCGAATAATTAAAGCGAGTTCTGGGTCGCGGGTTCGAACCCAGTCAGGCGCTTTACTTTGAGCAATTTATTTCATCACCACTGCTCTCAATACGGTAAAGGAAAATATCATAAGGAAACCGGCATGTTCTAGAACCAAAAATTCGAAGACATGTAACATCTACCAAACCGCACTGGCCCCGCGTGGTGGATTACGGCTCACTCCCTCTCACAGAGAGGAGGTCTGTGTGATTATACTGCTAATTTTCATAGCTTCATGGCTTCCCATTGTTAACTTGATTGATACTTAGTGGTTCCATTACCCACATCCGCTTTGAGTAAAATCCAGCAACTTTGTGCGCCAAACGGTCCATGCGGCGCGATTCGAATTCCAAACAATGATTTAAATTCAGCGCGCCGATTGGTCGGCGGCGAGTGACGCGGGACAAAATACGCTGTAATTGGTGATTGACATGTGAGCGTTTCCTGATTGGTTTCGTACACTGTGAATGTCGTTGTGTTTGAAATGTGATAGAATTGTTGGAAATTCTTGCCTTTATATTTCTTTTGCATGTAAATGTACACAGATTGCGATATTTTAATAACCGAATGTTTGAGGTGTTAAGCCGTGTGGTTAAAATAAAGTTTAGTGGACTTCTACTACCATTAACTATTCATGACAATATAAACTAATGGCATAACCTGTATATTTTAGAAGCAGGTTATACTTTTAGCGTGATCATAAAATTAGTCGGATTACTCGACGATTCTAGATTTTTTATATATAACCTTTATACTTCACTCAATATTCAGGGTTTAGCTTCAAACTTTTATTTTTAACCGACTTTAATATAAGAGGAGGTTCTATTTTTCTCTCTATGTATTTATTTTTTAAGGTCATCGAAATTTTTATTAATTGTGAACCGTTTTTGAAAATTCTTCGGTGGTCTCATAAGAATCTTATTAAGTTTCCTTTGGTAGTTTTTGAGTTAGCTTCAAAAAATCGTATTTAATGTATTTTGTGTATATTGTTGATGCTGTAAGCAATTGTATTTACATAGCTAGTAGCGAAAAACTAAAAAAAAACAACCGCCTTAAAAAAACACTGTTAAGATATGGCATGGGAAATATTTTTATTGAGGATAAAATATACTTACTAGCCTTAAAAAAATACAAAGTGAAAAATTACTTTCAATTTCAAAGTCGGTAGCAAATCATGAAATTACAAAACAAGACATCCTACCTACTTTACAATGAAAACTATACAAAAACCCTGTCAACTCTACAATTTCCTTAGCCTAGGCTCTACAAAAGCGGTTGTATCATTATATTCCGCCTGTGAAGGCATCCAGGCTATGTAAGGTGCAATAATAGTGAGCCGTTCTCTACCAAAACAGTACGAGCTAATCAGACTCTACCGGTGATGGATGACTGTTTCAACGTGTAGAGATTTAGGAGTTAAGAGGTATTAAGTTATGTGTTTGAAATTAAAATGGCTTGGATATATCAGTATTTTGGTAACAAGTTTATCTAAAAAAAAGTCTAAAATGGTTTGACGGTTTGTTTGAACTTCATGGGTAATCCCTTTTTTGCTACATCTATAATATAAAAATGAATCGCTGAATGTGTTGCTAAGCGCAAATCTCGAGAACAGCTGAATCGATTTCGCTAATTCTTTTTTTAGAATATTCCTTGAAGTACGAGGATGGCTCTTACGGAAAAAAAAATTAAGAAAGTTGCTTCACGCGGACGAAGTCGTGGGCAAAAGCTAGTTTTTCAATAAAGCTGAAGAGTTTGTTTGTTGAAACGCTCTGATCTCTGGATGGAGTATATATAGGCTTAACATCACGCTTCGACCTTTAGGAGCCGAACATACAGAAACAAAGCCAGAAAGAACGGTAGCGAAAACGAAGAAAAATGCGGGCGATGCGATGCGACGCGGACACTTATTCAGCTCTGTTCAGCTTTTGTCCATAGAAAACATCGACTTTATATGGAATGCGTACGCATCCGTTCAGCTTTACGACCGCGTACGCATTCCATACAAAATCGTTGTTTTTATGGACAAAAGCTGAACAGAGCTGAATAAGTGTGATTAGTCTCTAAGTCGCTGGCAGAAGCTAGTAAAATAATAAGCGTGTTTATCTTAAGGCTATCTTTTTGCCTACAACTTTTAGTGGAGATCCTGGAGAGGCTCTCATGGATCAAGGGCTTGATTCAAAATGCGGTACTTCTGGACACGGCGCGTATTGTGAGGAGGTTCCTCTCGCTGGAGCCCTGATTTCCGACGGTAGTATCCATTTTATCCAAATTGCTGACGTTTGATTCAAGCCGTTTGGTTTGTTTTGGCTTCGTGGGTAAAATAATAAACCCTTCTTGCAAAATTTCTGTTGATTGTCTCATATCTACCTATCAAATGCTTTTGTCCGAGCATAACCCATTAGCTTATAATAAAACATTAGTTCTCCGTATCAATTAGGGACTGACAACAAAAAACAAACAAATTCACAGCTAAAGGTTAGCAATAAATAATGACGTTTAAACAATAAAACAACAATATAACAAAACCATACATTGTGTAACGAATAAATAAATCACTGGCGCCATTTGTCAAAGCAGACATGATAGATTTATAAATCACGTTGCGAGTTTGTGAGGAGCTAAGATTTCAAACATTTACAATCGAATTAAATCGACGTCGCACATGGCAAAAGACAACTCATCTATCATGGGATTTTACTCAAAAACCCCATTCTAAAACTAACCTTAAAATAACCTCAAAGAAGGTATACATTCCAACAGGGTTCCCACCACCCCTCGTTAACAAAATGCATTATTAAAGAGCGATTCCATGACCCCATTCGAAAAGCATTAGATGGCGCATTATGTGTAATTTGCTTGTTTTAATTCAGTTTTGATTATAACAAAGTGTGCTACTTAATTATTCAATAAAGTCTTCACGGAAGCTCGCTTATTGGGTCCTTGGATTTTATAGAGGGAACTGAGAGGTCGAGAGTTGGAGACTGCGGGGTAGTTGCGTAACACACTGACTGTAGCAAAGCAAGCTTTCACATTGACAGTTCAACAACATTCATTGCGTTATTTACGTTGTTGAGCAGACCATTGTTTCCAACATATAAAGCAATGGATTAGCAATATCCTTCAAAATGATTATTGTGAGAGATTTTGAGATTGAAAATGTCGGTGATGTAGGTAATCAAAAACGGGAAGTTACTTCGATTTTCCAAAATTCAATGTTGTGTACCGGGTGAGGGTTGCAGAATATTTAGTAGGTACCTACCTTCTTTTCTTAATAAACTTGCAGAAGACCATGGGGTCTATTTATAAACGATGATTAAAGTTCATCAGTCACTACTTAACTTTAAGCAAACGTTTATGAATGTGAGGGTAAGTGTTTTAGAAATAATTAAAATAAAAAAATAAAAATTAAATGGTGAGACATAAGCTTATTTTAATTTTTAATGGTATTTTTATGGGAAGTTAGTAAAATAAAAATCTAAATACTTAATCTAAATGCACAAAATTAATAAGAGATTCATTGATATCACTACCCATAATATCAATGCAGGTCAGTTACCTGTAGTCATGCATGGACGTTTTTTTGCATTCTGATCCAAATTATATGCAAATTCTATAATCTACTTCTATCATCTAACGATAGAATTAATTAAGAAATTATTTATTTAATTAAGAATACATTTATTAAAATTGATTTTTTTTAAGATTCAATTTATTAGGAGAGCAAAATAAAATGCACACAAATTCAATACAAAGATAAGATCTTACTAAGACTGTCACAGATTGCTGAAAAGTAAAAATTTTATCCAGATCTAGACACAGTTACATCTAGATATATCTATAAATCAATCTGCCTAGTCTTTTCCCAACTATGTTGGGGTTGGCTTCCAATCTAACCAGATGCAGCTCAATACCAGTATTTTACATGGAGCGACAGCCGTTACTGAGTAACACGATATCCCTAGTAAGACTGGTTGTCAGACTTTCGGGCTTTTGACAACCCGTAACGACTGTCAAAGATCCAAGAATGACAGCTGGGACCAACCATCTAGATGTATCTATACTTGCATTAATCTATGGAACTACTGAACCGATTCCGAAAATTCTTTTACTAATAGAAAACTACAGTATTACCGACTGTCATAGGATATTTTATGTTAAAACAAGAAATTTCACGCGGTTAAATTCGCAGGCAGAAGCTAGTACTACGTAAAAAACAAAGATGGACACATAAAATAAAATAAAAACTGCACCAGTAGCATTCTCGTTGTGGTTATTAGTGAAACGACGGGTGATTAGCGTAATCACCGCACACAGAACAACGATGGACGCATCTGTTAAACCGAATAGGTGCAGTGAGACACAAACATTGATATACATTTTTATTATACCTTGAATGCGGGGTTTTTATGTGGATGCGAAAATCACACGTAACATGGCATGACGCCTGTAATCCCGAAGAGTTAGGCAGAGATGAACCTATGTATAATACACTCACATTTCGACAGTTATGTTTAACTCCCATGTAATTGCGGGCGAGTATATAGTCAAAGATCAATCATATTTTTTTTTTAAGGAATATGATTTGATGATATAGGTAACTGACAATGTTTGTGGTTGTGGACTCACCAGTCATCATCAAGTAACGTATGACATTCTTGCACTGAACGTACTGACATTTAACTGAAAATCGTACAGTCGTAATGGTTTTTAATAATCATATCGGAAAAGTCTACATCCACGAAAAGCAATGATGATACCATAGCCTAATCAGCCTACGATGTTCCCACTGCTGGGTCACAGGCCCCTGTCTTTGAGAGGGAATGGGCCATAAACCACCACGCGGGCCCAGTGTGGGTTGGTGGGGGTCCCATATCTTCGAATTTTTCACATTTCTAGAACATGCTCCCTCACTAGGTTTTCCTTCATCATTTCAAGGACACTGGTAATAACATTAAATACACAAAGTAAAATGCCTGTCTGGGTTCGAACTCACGACCTACAACTCGTGAATCGGGGTCAGTACCACAGGACCACCACTGCTCCTAATGTCTGCGATGATACCATAGAAGACCATACCTTCTGCCCTCCTACCAAATTTATTTGGGGTCGACGCAAATTTTTCTTACATACTTCTTGTATAAGTCGTTATCTCGGCAGTCACCCCCTTTCTAACCACAAAAGACGATATTGGCTACAAAATCTAAAGAAAGATTATACTTAACTAGCTTTTGCCCGCAGCTTCGCTCGCGATAAGAAGTATAGTTTGACAAAGTTTCATACAAACTTTCATCCCCTATTTTATCCCCTTGGGGGTAGAATTGATCAAAATCCTTTCTTAGCGGATGCCTACGTCATAACATCTACCTGCATGCCAAATTTCAGCCCGATCCATCCAGTGGTTTGGGCTGTGCGTTGATAGATCACTATGTCAGTCAGTCGGTCACCTTTGAGTTATATATATATTTGTATATATTTATATTTATAATAAGAAGATTATGCACACAAAGAATAATGAAACAAAGAAAAACAACAAGCTTTCAAATATCTATTGAACTAAATACCATCACATCAATCCATTACTTTAACCCTCAAACACATCGTCATATATATTTGTCAAAACAAACGCCGCAACCCCACGGGAGGGTTTAACCCTTCGCTGCGATATCAATTAATCGGCTCAATTTATGAATTATTACGTCGAAACAAGCCCCGGCTTGATATAGGGAATATTAAATGAGATGGGTGCATAATGTATTTTGTCATGTTCAATGGAATTTTCATTGATTTGTTTTTTTTTATCGTTTGGCACTTTACGGCTCTTTTGTTGAGTGCTTCAATGGTCATTGGGGATTAAAAATATGATTTAACAGTTGGTTTTTTGTCCCACATGTGACATAAGAGCTTAAAAATAAAAATAAACTAGTCGATGAAGAAAAAAATTGTGATTTCATAATAAAGTGAGGTTTTCCACATTTTTCCTTCACGCATCTTTTTGTTTCCACGATCGGTATAACTTTAGTGTTTCGTAAGAAAAAAGTAATATTTTTCAGAAATAAACTATTCAATCCGTAATTAATATTATAAATAACAAATTACTCACACATTATCCCACAAATTATTTAATTAAAAATATAATTTTATGTATTACTAAAATTGCACTCACTCATAACGTTATCTACAAGAACTACTTTACGACCGAAAAAAAGAGAAATCTATGAAGACATAAACACCGGGAGCTATAAAGATTTGCATACAAATAGTTGATGGAAATAAATCATGCAGGACAGTAATCTGCGGCCATTTTGATGTACAGCAGCGCCATCTGTGTCAACTGAATGAGTTATTATACTGCTATTTTAGGGTTGGCTATCGTTTTGTTCTGTGGGTTGTAAAACGACCGAGCGGTTTTGGGTTATTGTTTTAGGTTAATTTTAGAGGACTGTGTGTTTTAGTGATATATTATTCCTAATGGTTTAATGGAATTAAATGAAATTGTATATTCTGTGAATCGGAATTACTTTTACACGTCATATAAAAAAAGGAGCTAGATGGAGACGACATTTCCTATCTGACTACCCCTGAGAAGAACTGGCGAAACAAACTCAGGGCTCAACTCAATATAGACTACCAAATTTTTTAATCAGACAGGTAAGTACTTAGGTATATTGCTTAAAAAAATACAAAATAATAAAAATGTTTATTTCAATTTCAAAGGACATTTAGATACATATATTTGGAGATCACCTTTTAAGCAAGGGATTGCTTGTCTTAGGAGTCTCTGCACTTCCACTTATCATTTTAATGCAATTGAAATATAGACAATGTAAACATGCAAGACTAAAAATAAAATAAAATAAAAGGGGTATCTTAACATTAAACAAAAATAAAGTGCCCGATCGCGCGAGTAAGTGTTATGTGTGTGTCACGAGTGAGTGTGTTAGTGAGTACGAGTGTGAGTAGTGAGGTTGTGTGGTGTGTGAGTTGTAATAAAAAACAATTGATATTGTGATGTCTGAAATAAATATAATAGTATGTAAAATACCTGTCTATTCCTGTTTATAGGCAGGCAGGGTTATGTAGGCACAGTCAATATAACTCCTAATGATTACTCAATGAATTCCATATTAATTGCCTCAAGAAAATCGAAAATATGGAACTTTAAGCAGGTTTATAATACCACCATTTTATTGTCCCGTTGCAGGGAAAAGGCCCCTTCTGATGATACAGAGAAGACACGAACAGTGATCACCACGCTTGCTCAAGATGGGTTGGCGGGTTGGCGGCCACAACAACAATAATATATTCGATGTTAGCTTTCACCGATGTCAGTTAGCAGGTTTGCCACGGTTTGTTTTGCACAAACGCATCTTGAAATTATTATACAAAAAAATCACAGAATCTTCCAAATCCCCTTCAAACAATTTCTCCACACAGCCAGCCCTACTAACTCAAAACGTAATATGATTTATAGGGCAACCCCTTAGAAGATTAACCCTTTATCCGGGGTCAAACGACACGAGCACGCGAGGTCGTGTAGCCCGACACTTATGATTTTGTTATTTATTGTCTTTCGTCCCGCTGTCCCGCTGTCCCGCTGCCACGCAATATTTCAATCTTTGGCAGTATGTTGTTGTGTCTAATTGGTAAGTTATGAAGGGATGTCTTATTTAGGAAAAACAGTTAAATTAATTCCAATAAATATAACAAAAATTCGAATTTTTAAAAGATAAGGATATAAAGATAAACATGTGAATAAAAGATATAAATGACGCAACTAAAATGGCAAAGTTTTTTTGGGAAGATTTGCATCACCACTGCTGGACATAGGTGTCGACTGATTCTGTGCTTCTCGCAAATCACAGAACCAGTCGACACCTGATGATTACAGTAATTGTATTCACCAGGTCATCGGTCCACTTTGTGGGAGGCCTTCCAACGCTACTTCTTCTGGTACAAGGTCGCCACTCCACGGGGTCTACTATCTAAGTCCGTCGACAAACATATGGGCCCGTCCGAAAGTAGTTGAGCTGTCAAAACCCGGCCGAATTCAATTTTTCGGATGTACATATAAGAGAAGGGACAACTAAAAAATCGTGTTTTCATAGATTTTTATTTATTTCCCCGAATTAATTATATGTCTATAAGTGATACAGAGAAGGAACCGCCCGTAACTAAGACCGAAACTACGGATTTCGTGTTTAGGTAGTAGACCCTCTGAACCTGTCGCCCAATCGGCCATTTGTTCTGCGAGTGAGAATGTATCCGGCCCATTGCCATTTAAGTTTGGTAATTCTTCGAGCTACGTCGGTTACCTTCCGATTTAATTTTAGAAAAAAAAATCAGTTGTTCCATAGATTTATGTTCGCATAACTCGACATAATGTATGGATCAACTGATTTTTTTTTCACGATTTCAGGGTTGGTCCCTTAGTAAAAGTTGTTCATAATGATGAGTACAATGACCCCTTTTAGGGATTAAAACGATCAAAATTTAACGGTGTAGTTTAGGTAGGTACCTAATTCATACCTGAAATCCATATCATCCCTACTTAAGACGTCATCCTAATAATAACCATAAACATCTAGTACTAAACACAGACCTCCATATTATTACGCATTATATTACAGCACAGTGTTCCAGTCTAACGCAAGATATAATTAGAAAAACACCACATAATGAGGAGTTTCATGAGCCAGGAGTTAAAACAAAACGATACTGCATCCTCTACTGATGCCCCAGGGATAAGGCTTGAAGATGTACTCTTTTAATAACCGTTTCCACTCACCAGCCAACACAAATAGCTAAAAAGATTAGACGCATTGTACGGTTTGCAAAATAGAGCAGCAATTTTTTTTTTCTCTAACAAACATAAATGACACTTTTCTTTTGCATAAGTAAAGTTAGATAAATTAATTGTTAGCTTACATTGTCCATATTTTAAATTTAATAGTCTCTATAATCTGATAGTTGTATAAAAATAATCTAACACGACAAACTGCTACGTCAGTTTGTCGTGTTAGAGTATTTTTGGAGTTGATTGGCTAAACATTTCGGGATCCTGCCGTTTTGCCGAAAAGATTTTGCCAGAATATCACTACCCAAACAAATTTTAGCAAACTTTTTTTATACCAATGCAATGTTTGCAATAATTTTAGTACGCACATTTTCATTTGGTCAAATTTTTACTTGGTAGAATATTATCAAGGATCATTTAGGCATTTCGTCTTTAATCAAATGATTTATTACAACAAACAATCTTTAGACAATAAACGTTTGGTCAAAAGATTTGTTATGGCAAAAAATATAAAGGCAAAAATAAGATTTTATGGGAATTATATAATTAAAAAATGCAATTTTATTTTAATACCTATAATCATTTATTTAATTTTTATTTTTTTGAAATAGACTGTACCTAGCAATTTAATTTCGGAGAATTCAGAGTTGTGTTGCAGAATTCGATTCAATCTGTCGTTTTTATCCGTATATTTTTTGTGGCGGTTCATCTAACTAGTAGTAGTAGTAACCGAACTAGATAGACGAGAATAATTAAAAAAAAATGGTTAGGTTAAAACTGTGACCTCCCCACGCATGAGCCGAGCGAGCGAAACGAGCGGTGCCGCTGCTGCGGCCGGCGAGTTTCAGAAACGACTAGATTGTATAGAAAAAAAATATGCAAAAAAAAAGAGATTATTTTTAGCAGGCTGTCGAGAACCGAACTAGTTAGACGTGGTTAATTAGTTAAAAATTAGACGAGATTTATTAAAAAAAAATACTACACCTAAAAAAATATACTACCAGAATGGTTTGTAGCGGTATCTACAACGCCACATGCGAACAACGCGTCATACTGACGTCACGCAAATCCTGCATCTCGCAAGCAGAGTTTACCGTGCAATTAGCATAGATACAATTTCCCAATATCAATCGTTGGGCAATTGCCCGCCAAACACAACACCCGCCTGGTTGGAGGATCCTCCCTTTTCAATGGAGGATGAGTGAACTTTACACCCTGTTCCTCATACCTCTAAAAGTTAATGTTAATATTATTATTACCTGTTATTGAAAACTGACGATACTAAATATTTGGCAAATTTTATAATTTTATTATTTTATTATTATTTATTTTTGCGTAAAATGGTTATGCCAACTGAAATATTTGACTACATAAAAATTGGTAAAAGGACTAGTTGGTAAACAAGTCATTGTTTAAACGTTCACTTGCCAAACATTAGGTTTGTGTTACGATTATTTGTGAAGAGATTTTTTGCTAAGTAATAATTTGGCAAATGAAATTATGCGGAAATTTTTTTAGGCACTGATAATTTGGCAATTTCTTTTCGATGAAACAAGGGAGACCCATTTCATTTTCCTGGCCGTTTATTGTTCTATTAAATTCTTACATACAATTTTGAGGTTTTTCAGAGAGATAGAAAAATGAAGGAAAACCAGTAATATTATTAATACAATATATCCCATTAAGACATTAAGGCCTGTGTTCACCGGTTAGGTATTTAAAAACCTGAGGGGCAATTCTAGTAGTATGTTAGAACGTTCACAGTCTGATCTCAGTCTCAATCCGTCAAAAATACCTCTAATTTCCCTAAATATTTTACATTGATTGTCGTTGAGATGGGATTTTTAACGTTTTTAATTACGGGAATTGGCCTTGTGGTTTATGTCTAATTTCCTAAGGAAATTTTAAATCTTGAACTGATTGAATATTTAATCGTTGATTTAAATGTTGGTGAACACAAGGCTAAATTGGTTTTGAATTTTATACAACCATTAAACAGAACTTTTGATGCAAAACCTTAGTATTAAAATTGTATTATTCCAAGTCAAAGGGGTCTCCTTAAGT
The DNA here is from genome assembly GCA_949629185.1 of Apamea crenata. Taxonomy (NCBI): domain Eukaryota; kingdom Metazoa; phylum Arthropoda; class Insecta; order Lepidoptera; family Noctuidae; genus Apamea; species Apamea crenata. Next base: position 9,458,667 of record OX451362.1, on the reverse strand, counting down.
TTATTATTATAATAATCTCTTCTCGTATACTTAGCAGTAAATTTTAGCCACAGAGGGAATATTTTACGGGAACTAATTGTGGCAATAACCGAAGTTTGTGTTTAAAAGGGACTGCCTGAAACAATTTGCAAAGTGTTCAGTTATTCTAGAGAAAATCTCAAGCTTCTCATTTTCGAGAAACTTTCTCGGTATTAGGACGAAAACTATGCTCAAACTCCGTTTTTCAATCCCAGATACTAATCTGACGTATCTGACGTATTTTGTGTTTTCGTTTTTTAGTATAGAAATTAAACCTTTAATAAAGAAATTACAACTATCAAATTAGTATCTGGGTTTAAAAAATGAACGTAAGTAATTTTGTTTGCGACCGTTTATTTTGTGAACCATCTTGACATTAAATCTGTAAAAGATATCTCAGTTGTTTTATAGCTGATTTTTTATAATTGAATTAGTTAAGTAGCAAGTTTCATTCAAGAAGCCAGTAATTGTGTCTAAGCTTCGACCAAAAGTGACAGTTTTTAATTGCAAACTAAGCTTGCTACTTAACTAGTTACCTAAGCACTATTGTTACATCAAAATACTAACAAACGCCCTTAGTCTGAAATAAAGTTCAATTTAATTTAACAAATGTGGACCCGAATAGCACAGAATTGGTGCCCTGAGACAGTGAGGCGAGGTCGCGGCAGACCACGTAGGAGATGGCGGAATGAGCTGGATAGGTTCCGACAAAACTGGAATAGTACGCGGCGGGCTCGCGAAAGATGGAAGGAATGGAGAGACGCCTTTGGCTAGGACTGGGATATCGAAGGCTAACAATAAAAAAAAAATGTAAATCAGCCTTTAAGTGCAGCTTAGGTACTCATCTTGAAAACGAACAGATAATGATAAAAATAAAAAAACAACAATAGGTAAACAATTTAATGGGAAGTCTATTAATAGCTTTCATACGTCTTAAAACTATACTACACTTGGACACTAATACAAAACCAAAAAAGTAATAATCTCAATGTTGTTTAATGCCTAAATAATCTCATCTACCTAGCCTTTTCCCAACTATGTTGCGGTCGGCTTCCAGTCATGGAGCGACTGCCTATCTCACCTCCACAACCCAGTTACTGGGTAATACGAAACCTCCTTGGTAAGAGTGGTTCCACAAATGACAGCCGGGACCAGCGGCTTAACGTGCTTTCCGAGACACGGAGGGGCTTTGGTATGTAAAGACGGTCACCCATCCAAGGACCAACCGCGGCAAGCGTAGCTTAACCTGATCGATCGACCCGTGCGGCTGTTACTTAGCCACAAGCTCCTCTTAATGCCTAAAAAATCTAACTAAAAAAATATATTATTCTATTGAACTATCAGTCAAATCCAATCATATGCACGAGGTAACGAAGTGACTTAATGATGACAGATATATGGTTCGTGCATATGATCAGATTTTGTCACAACACTAAAGTGCACGTCCAATATTTTTACCTTCAATATTTTTCTGCGGACGCTACGTCATAATGTTGCTATACGGTTGCGCCGGCGCATCTCAGGTAGCCTGATTTACTGCTGTCTTAATGAAACCTGTTATATAACTGGAATTATTTATTATTTTGTCCTAGGAACGAGTCTAGGCAGCAGCTTCTGTCTTAGATAATAATTAACTTTCTATGACTGTAGTTAGCTTGGTCCAGTCGGGGAAAAGAGTGGGGGGAATATTAATGATGCAATAATAGTAGTTTATTATGATTATTTTTTAATAATAGGGACTGTTTTTATAGTTTACGGTAGTGTTAAAGACGCGCTGGATTAAAACTGATAGGTTTTTAACCTACATAATTTACAATTTCCTTCAATTTATGTTTCGAATAGTAAAATTCCAGTAAATTGACGATGTTTTTGTGAGATTATTTTAACGCCATTTTTTAAAATAACGACCCGTTCAAACACATGCTAACAATTTGAAACAACTTCGAAAATAATAAACAAACAACATTCGTCAAGCTTATCTATGTTCGAAAATTCCTAATTTGAAAACACAAAATGTATTTTTTTTTATTTGAAAAACAAAACAGATAACACCTCTTTGCTAAGCTAACCTTATAGTAATCAAGGGTCAATCTAAACTGGTCCTTCGAGAATCTTTAATTATGTTATTAAAAGGAAAAAAATGTGTTTCCTATGGGCATTTCGTCGACTTTGTCGCTTATAGATGCCATTAAGAACACGTATCTAAATATCTTAAGAAATCTATCGTACAGCCAGTAAAGACCGTAATTAATAACTTTGGAAACATTCGAAGTAAAAATTCGAGGCATTCGCGAGTACTGATGGTTCGGCTGATCAGGATTTTGTAGAGTTGCTGTTACTATATTTTTGACAAAGCGACTTTGATAATGTTTCTTTTAGAATAGCGGACTAATAGATTAAATTAATCTAAAGATTAAATAATTGGGAGTGGGAATGATATTTTTAATATTTATTTTGGCTCAAAAATTATTTAAGCAATGATTTACTTAGTATAAATAACTACTCCCTGGAAAATAAAGCAGAGGTGGAATAAATTATTTATTATATTCAGTGTTGAAGAAATAATAAAGAATTACTCTTGACAGAATGGTTACCAGGGCCATACAAAAGAAACGGAAGTCTCGTAGGAATGTGCATGGCTGACACACATCAATCTTGTCGTAACAAACACCAAACTGTGACTAGCACAAGACTAGAACTTGCAAAGGTGAAGGATGTAAGTGCTAAACACACGATTATTTTGATATGATTACCAATTCATTCAAAATATACTTTCTAAAATGATTGTCAGTAAGAAATCCAATGCTTACTGCGTGCGTTTCTTTGTCTATCTACAGTCGTTATGGGTAGCCAGAAACCCAAAGGTCTGACAACCAGACCTATCCAGTAACTGGGTTGTGGAGGTTAGATGGGCAATCGCATCATCCGATCCAATCTTCAGCTGCATCCGGTTAGACTGGAAGCCGACCCCAACATAGTTGAGAAAAAGCTAGGCAGATTGATCTTGCTGAGCACTGATTCAATAAACGCCCACTGTCTACCTGGTATCATCATCTCCATAAATTCCGACACACATTGTTCCCCGTTGTACACAGTCCAAATGTCGTGTTGGTAATGATCATTTTTTTCACAAGATGGCATCTACAGCGGTGTTTATTTATTGAACGTTTCCACATAACTTCTTACCTTTATTAAAGAAGCAATTTATTAATGAAACAATTATTCAAGTGTTATCGCGGCATCTGTTAGTCGCCGAAAGTCTTGTGTATGGAGGTAGGTAGCGGTTATCTTGTGTTGAGGCTTGAGGACTCGAGGGTATTTGTAACAGTACCGCTGTTGGTAATTTTTGTTCTTAGTTAATGTGCAATTTATTAATATTGCAGAGTTAACAATTATTGAATTAAGCAATAAAGAGATTAAGGAATCACAATCTCTTCTTAATTTTAAAAGGCTATTAAAGCATTTACCTATGGAAGGTGCCCTGGAACAGAAAGGGCTAAGGAAGGAACACGGGTGGGTTTTAGTCAGTAAGAGTCTGACACTCCCTTCCGCTCCATCCAGAGCGGGAGGGGTCATTTGATGATTTCCCATCCTCAAAAAAAAAAAAAAAAGGCTATGAAAGGTTTGAATGATAATGTTTGGTCTGGGTGTGGAGGTCATTATAGGCAGTCGCTCCATGTAAAATACTGGTATTCAGCTGCATCCGGTTAGACTGGACGCCAACCCTAATATACGATAGTTGGGAAAAGGCTAGGCAGATGATGATGATAATGGTTTGAAATGTTAAAATTGAAATTTTTAATTTATTTAAAAGAGAATCAACAGCCATAACAGATGGATAACAATTATGTATGAGACATAGAGCTACTTACAGGTTTACTAACTGTATTTGGTTTTTTATAATTAATTTTTATATTTTTCATCATAGAAGTTAATATTTGTATTAATTGAAGATTTTAGTGAAATAAAGTATCGTAAGTAAGTATCAAAGCAAAAACAAAGTAAAAGTAAATAACTAATTTACCTTCGTAATTGTAGAATTCTGTTGATTCCGTATGTATGTTGAATATATCACTTCACTAGCTCACTACCACACCAAACGCCATCGTCTAAAGCCTGATTCACTTTGTCTGTTTCCCGCCATTCCTCGTGACTGACAGATGACATAAGTGACAGCAGCTACCCCGCTTGTGTGAATGAGACAGTGTTTACATATTCTATTTAATATATACACTACAGTAATTATTAACTATAATTATCGCATTACCTACCTACACAAATATAATTATATGTACCTGTTACATATTCAACGAAAGTGCTTTATACTTAATAGTTTTTTTTTATATTTTACAAATTCTGCAAAATTTTCACAAAACTTTAGATAGTTAATTTCACAAAAAGTCCCTTTACATATTTCACCGCAACATAAAACAGCGATACATAAGTCTTATTCAACGTTGTCAAACCGCGCCGCCCAAAATGTTCACAGTGCGTGTTATGACACTTGCGTTGATCAAAAGTGTCAATCTCTCGTATAATATAAATGCAGTTCGCGTTTTATAAGAATGCCGAAACAAGTTATTGTGACAGTAACATCTGATGTTACTTTGCTGATCTGAAAAAAGAGAAGAATAAGATTAGCATACTGAATTTTAATATTTGTATTAGTGTACAGATGGTATCATTATTTCGACCACGATTACTCCGTTAGGTTGGCCAAAAATGACCATATGTTTGTATGCCAGAAAATCATCACTTTTATAAAGAAATAAGGGCTTATTTTTCCAACGTTTGTCAGTTCTTCCTTACAAAATCTGTCAGACATCAATTTTATTCCACGAATAAAAATTATCTGTCAATTGAAAAATCAGCCCTAAATGTAACAAACAATTATAGGTAAGTACAGCATGATCCTTTTCCCAACTATATTAGGGTCGGTTAACAGTCTATTCGAATGCAGCTAAATACCAGTATTTTCACATGAAGCGACTCCTATCTGACCTCCTCAACTCAGTTACTGTGTAATACGATACCCCTTGGTAAGACTTGTCAGATTTTCGGGCTTCTGACTACCCGTAGTAACGACTGTTAAAGATTCACGAATGACAGCCGGGACTAACGGCTTAACGTGCTTTCCGAGCCACCGAGGGGTTTCAGTATGTAAAGATGGTCACCCATCCACGAACCGACCGCGGTAAGCGTAGCTTAACTGATCGATCGACCCATGCGGCTTACTTAGCCACGAGGTCCTCTCATAATAAGTAATTTTGGTTATTTTATAAATCAAATAGAATAAATCCATTGAAAGAAACATCTGTCTTAGTAACATATTCATTCCTCCTATTCCAGCGAGCCAACTAAACCAAGTAACAAAGACAAAACCAAATTAAGGTGGTTATAACAAAAAGTGTGTGTCGCCGGCCACCAGACGTGCTGTATTCAAAGCAGTTGAGAAGATCTCTCTCAGGACATTCCCACATCTAGACTACTTTGGTGACGTTGTCCAATGTTGTCGACACGACCGAGAAAAATTAATTAAAACAGAAGGCCAATTCATCACATTCAGATTTCAATAATGTTAAAGTTTATTATATACCTATGCACAAAAGCACCATAAATATTAATAGAAAAATATTGAGTTTAATCCGTCTATCAGGTAGAGGCAAATGGCAACTCTTCTGCCATCATTATTTTTATTACTTTTCCAATAATTGTCAGTGTGTATCCCCATAATCACATAAAACCTTCGCACTTATCATCAAAATCGATATAATATATACCCATCACTTTAATTTTAGAAAAAAAATGTTATCATATTTAGTTTCTTTTAAAAAAATGTTATCGTCTTTAGTTTCCTCGCCCTTATAAGGGGTTATAGGCCCTGTCATACCAAGGAAACCATTAGTTTTCGTGTTTAAGTCCTATATAATAGGGGGCAAGCCTGTTGCCATGGACCGGGCACAAATTTAGACTCCGAGCTGCTACTGAGAACTGGAAATGGGGAAGTGTGGATGTACGCCTCTGCCTAAACCTTCGGGGAAACAAGGCGTGATGTTTTGTGTGTTGTCAATTTTCGTGACGCAGCATCGTCAACAGTGGAAAACGCAATGTCGTGCCCCTTTCCCGGTATCGGGCATCGTCGGAGATCGATGTATGTAGATCCGCCTCTATTTACATATGCCACGTCTATTATTTCACGAATTTAGCATGCAACGGTAATGCCAGACTGTTGACATGTGATCCTGGTATATCATTTGAAACTCCTGTATTAAATCTTCGCTTGAATGTTTGAACTTTCTAATAGTTTGACGTCCAAACATGGGGTATTTTGATCAGTCGGTGGATGGTAGGTTGTGTTTGCACCTATTATGTACGTATCTTGCATGAAAGAATTTACTAGGGAAATGCAAATCTATATTTTGATAGACTAGTTGCAACTTGGATAGCTTTACTTTTATAACTAGGTATCTCAGAAAAGTTTTGTAACATTTGTTTGCACGCACCTGAACAACATATTCTAATTCATTTATTTGTCCAAATATGGTACATTACATGGTCTTAAATTAATAAATGGTCTCATCATATTCTGCCACGTGGGGCGTGCAAATATCAGGTACACAAATTAAATTATTACAATACAAAAATAAAAATATTAGGTTAATATTTAATTGAATAAATGAATGAATGAATGTTACAAACATAGCTTGATAGTGTTGTTTCGGTAGAACAAATGACTTTGTTAAACTTTTTAATTTTACATAAATGAAAATGATTGAATTTCGGTTTGTTCTTGAAGAAATCTGGCGATTAATTTTTAATTAAAATAATATCTACATGATGATGGAATAATTTTCTTGAACAACAAGCTACGGCTTGTGTGGTATACGTGCCCAATTGGATGTCCCATTAGCAAAACTGACGAATTCCCGCATAATTTTTAATTACCTATTGAAACCTTTCAACCGATTTAGGTATTAAAAAAAATCCTTCTTTAGTGGTCACTTTCGTTAAATAAGGAACTCTTGTGCACAATTTTAAGCTTTCAGACCCAGCTGTTTAGGCTGTGTTTTGTTTGCCAGATAATTTCCGACTTTTATTAAGTATAAATTATCCAGTTTAACGGCAGATTTATTTTATTTTAGTTGTTAGGGACAAAAAACAGTTACATGCCAGGCTTAACTAAAAATTCTAGATTATTACAATACTTAGAATACAGTTACATAATCTATTCTATATTTGTGTTACTACAAATGTAACCCACACCATTGTCCACGAATTCACACACCATATTGTCCACGAATTCACGAAGATCTTAGGTTTCCATGCATATGAAAATAATATACAGCCTTCAGCAAAATAAGTGCATAAACAACTTATAATAGGTAGGGGAAGTCAGCTCAAAGCGGCCATAGAAGGCAAAGCGGCCACGATTCATTTTTCGGATATTTGAAGTGATAGCGCGATGTTACCATTCTGCACGCGTAATAAACCTCCGCCCCGTGCCGATAAGTCATTCGGTAGCGGTGGGAGCGAGCAAGTGGCGCTTAGTGACGAAAAATACGTTTTCGCGTCTTTTGTTAAAATAATACAAGGTAAGTTTAACCTGTTTTGGTCAAACCTGTTTATGTTTAAATGCTTGCATTACACGTGTATTGTTACTTGTCTTTTTGGCTTTGTTTCTTTAGTATTAGCTCCAAAATTTGATAAATAATGTGGGAGTAGTTAATTTTTATAACAAAATGGGCGATAAGGGCAAAGCGGCTCGGGCAAAGTGGCCAGGTGACCGCTTTGCCCTTATTAAAATATTATGATTCGATTGATATGCTCAGTTATTTTGTTTAGATGGTCAACAATTACAAACGTAAAACTACCCAGGCGTCTTGGGATGAAGTTAAAATTAAAATTATTTTTGTTTGATTTGCATGGAGCCATATGAAGATCCACCCGTAGAGGACTGGATTCGCTGTGATGACTGCCAGTTATGGGCTCATGAATCGTGTACGACATATTCCGGAACTGGAGCTTACTACTGTGATAACTGTCAAGAAATCTGATCTCTGTTGTTATAATTTAATTTTAATTGTTTTATTAAAAAAAGAGGATTAATTTTGATAAAAGATAAAGACTGTTGAAAGACTTAAGTAATAGAAGTACCTAACTGTGATTAATAAAAATGTCAAGTATCAACCTAATAGGTAGCAGTAGTTCCTAAAATGTTAACTAAATATTACAAAGTTAAGTTAAATTCTTTTTAAGTCCGATTGTGATTAAAACGGGTAGAAAATGTTGATTATTTTATTAAAAATATGTTTAATAATAATAAATAATGGTTTTAATATATATTTTTTTATTTTTATTTTGTCTAGCACGATATGTTTCAACAAAAAATAAACATTTGCGAAGAATTTTTGGGGTGGCCTCTATGCCCTTACCACCATGGCCGCTTTGGGCGACCCCTCGGGCAAAGCGGTTTTTTGACAAGTTTTTGTAATCTACAAATCTAAGGCTTATATTTAAATTTGCGCGAAATGTAAATTGCAAATTACAAAAATTAAATAAATTCTCTACCTATTAGTATAAAATTATTTTCAAAAATGTATCGTTTTATAGGTTTTTTCTTCATTTAAAGTTAAGGTGGCCGCTTTGAGCTGACCTCCCCTACTAATAATGCCATAGGCGGAGAAAACCAATCCACACACACCTCTTATGTCCCCACTTTCATCCTCATTTTGACGCTCGACTTCACCCATTCCCTCGATGTTGACATACGAAGTCGATAGTCCACAAACAGGACAAACTGGCCCACACATAAACCACACAACATACTAAATCGCTGTACACATTCTAGAAAGTTCCAATGACTAATGCTAGAACATTGTGCGTAAAGCACATACGACTAGCGAATCATAATTCTCGGTATGAAAGTTGTATCTCAATAAGTCGTTGAGGCAAAGGAAGTTATATCAAATGTTATCACACTATCATTCATCGGTGACGTTACTTTCCGCTGCGTACGCGCATGTTATGGATGTGGTGCAAATGTAAATGATTGTGGGAAATTGAGCGCTTGTTTCTGATTAGATGTTGATCGTTCAATTGGCGGGAGATTTATTACCTAGTTGTGTTTTGTTTATCAATGGAAATCATGACTTAAGAGCGTTGACAACGTACGGCATTTCATACAAACTTTCAAGTCGTTGTTCTTCGAAAGGCATGAACCGATTTTAATGAAACTTCATACGCATAAGCGCTCATAGGTCTAAAAAGTTAGTTAAGAAAATTTTCGAATTGTTTTATTTAAAAAAAGAAATTGGAAATCTCTGTTTCTATGGAAAATTTAAAATCGGTCGAATTTACATGTAACACTATTTTTCGAAAATGTTCTCAAGTAACTTTTAGACCTATATATCCTGCTTATGCGTAGGAAGTTTCATTAAAATCGGTTCATGCATTTCGAAAAACAAGGACTTGAAAGTTTGTATGAAATGCCGTACGTTGTCAACGCTCTTAACATGCATGCTCATTAAAGCAGTTATTAGATACTTCACCTTTCATTCAATTTATTTCGGTCGGATCCCCTGATCAGAGGGTCTACTCCGAAGTGCAAAGTGCGAATGTTCGGATCGGACCGACACATGGCTGAACTGAATATTATTGAAAAATGCGAAAAAAGTTCGGATCGGCTCAGTTGGGTCGGGACCATAGTCAATATTCGAAAGAGTGTAGGAGTGTAGGATTGGAACCGACCGAACCAAGTAGTAACTTCGTAGCAGGAAACGGCCGAACGTTCGGCCGTTTCCTGCTACGAAGGAAACGGCCGGATACTACTTCGGAGTAGACCCCCTGGTCCCATGCTGGTTATTAGAACGTTTTAATTCTGATCCACTACAAACTTGTCATTCCGGTCTGATCCCCTTCCTTTTTTTGTTTTATTTCGGTTAGATCCCCTAGTTATCTAAATAGATTTTTGGGATAGTCAGCAACAAAACATACGTACAGAACGTGTATGTTAGTATTGAGGAACAACGACTCTACAACTTCTTCTTGGCCAAAATAGAAACTGCAAAGTACCTAGGGGTAATAATAGACAGTACCCTAAGCTTCAAAAAGCATATCAATACTCTTAGCAGTAGGTTACGTAAACTTATATTTGTCTTCAAGACCCTACGACACGTGGCGGACGAGAAGCTAAGGAAATCGGTGTACTTCGCTCTCGCCCAGTCCCTACTAACATACTGCATAACGTCCTGGGATGGTACTCCAAAAAATACTATGTTAGAGCTCGAAGGAGCGCAAAGAGCCATCCTGAAAGTATCTTTCCGATATCCAACGGTTACGCTTTATAAGGAAGCAAAGATGCTGACAGCTTGTCAGCTGTTCATATTACAAACAGTTATAAAACAGCATGGCCTCACTACCTTCAACCACTCACTCTCCCACAGAAGTAGACGATTCGATCCCATAGACCGCCACCACATCCGGCCCTCAACTACGGTACTTCCTCCCGTCGATTCTTTTTCTTGGCCTGGACCTCTGCTGAATTGTCAAAGTTCATGTTTGAGAACCATATGTGAAGATGGGAATAATACACATTCATTCATTCAATACACATTCATTTTGAACGTTCATTCCTATGTAATTTGTAGGTATCGTGTGACTTTGGAATGAAACAAAAATTACCTCAAGTGAACCATCCCCTACGGTTCACCCTAGGGACCAGACGGGTATCAGACGCTTCAGCGTATCATCGCATCGTGATATCAGCTTAAGGAAAACTAAGAGGGACTTCTGCACAAGTAGAAGTACAACTGCTTGTAAATATTACTCACACTAATTTTCAAGTTGTTCTATTTCATCACAATCTAGTAAGTACTCGTATCTTTCCATATCTGTCTGTAGATTTTCGTCGCTGTACCTACATGGATGATTGATTTAGACTACATTCCTTGTTGCCATAAAACCATAACTACCTACACAATGTTTGCTAGACTGTTTGGAGACCAGAGAGTTCATTAGTTCTTTGCTTTGCTTTTTTTTCTTACAAGTCGTGTGCCTGATGGTATTTCCCTTCGGCAAAAAATTTAAAATTCCATACAAACTTTCATCCTCGTATAGAGGAGGAATTTTAAAAAAAAAATCTTTCGTGCTCGGTTCTGTTGGAGCAGTAGTGGTAACGGACGTGACTTATGAGTTTGTGGGTCGTAGATTCGAACCCAGACAGTCGATTTATTTTGTGTAAATTATTTAACCACTATTCCTCTCAAAACCGTGAAGGAAAACACGTGAGGAAACCGGCATGTCCTAGACCCAAAAATTCGAAGACATGTGACATCTACCTGCACTGGGCCCGCGTGTTGGATGACTGCCCACTTGCTCTCACAGCACTGGGCTGATTATGCTCACTTCCGTTATAGTTAAGGAGCTCTTGTGCAAAATTTCATGTTTCTAGACCGATTGAGTCAATGAATTCAAGATTTTTATTAAGTAAATGTGTCAAGTGGATGACTAGCTGCATCTTAAATTATGTTAATATATAACACTTAACCGAAAAATGTATTCTAATTATGCAGTCAGCAAGGCAAGTAGGTGCTTTTCTAATCATATTAATATTTCTGACTGACCGACTCCTTGACTTTTCAAAAGTGCCAGTAAATTATTTATTTAGTGGACCAATGACCTTGTGAAGGCCGCAGGAATCCGCTGGATGAGGGATGCATAGAACCAGTCGAAGTGGAGGTGCTTGGTCTCGTCTATCTCCAGCAGTGGACGTCTTTCGACTGAAATGATGATGATGATGAAATGCCAAAGCATTTCAATGACTGATGATTTTTTCATTCAACACAACCATCACATCTAATAGAACATTTCAGCGTCGTTGTACAACACTAACTATATTCTCAAGAATAGAAAAGTAGCTACCAATGTACGCAGCACACGCTACAAAATCAACGTATAATTACCTCATAGCGAAAAGCGGTCCCAGCAGGAAAGGCAAACATCTAAATAATTTCTCTGGCACACCTTTAGATACGATCGTTAAGTGTAACAGGCGTTTAAAAGGATATATCGTTCATATGAGTCGCAATTTCTGTGGCGAGTTATTAGCGGAGGTGTAACTGTTAGGAGTAGGGAGGGTAAGAGGTCGGTGGGTTTGTGGAAGGTCCTGATTTTATTTACATTCGCATGTCTTGAAGTTGCTGTTTTTCTCTCTCAATTTTACCTATACATAATCAGCCTATAATGTTTCCACTGCTGGGACCCAGGCCTTCTCTCACCCCGAGGGCCCAGTGCGGGTTGGTAGATGTCACATGTGTTCGAATTTTTGGTTGTTGGACATGCCGGTTTCCTCACGATGTTTTCCTTCACCGTTTTGAGAGCAGTGGTGAAGAAATAATTGAAACAAGTAAAGTGCCTGCCCGAACCCCCTACCTACAACTCGTGTGTCGCGGCCGTTACCACTGGGCCACCACTGTTCTACCCACATACTCCACAAATTAGCATTACCATTATTTTTCCTCTCCATTTTTCTATACCAATGATGTTACTAATATATACTACGAAATTATATAATACGAAAAAATATAGAAAAAGGCAGGAGCTCTTTGGGCATCAAAAATTTCGTCCGCATCACTGTCAATAGGATAAGTGCCCAAAAGGCTGGCAGCATTACTACGTTGGATGGCAATGCTGATGTTTGTTTGTTTGTTTTTTTTTTCGATATTTCAATAATTTCAGTATTATTTGATGAAGTTGTCTTTTTTATCATAAGCATCTTTGGTTCGTAACACAGGGTGTTAAATTAAGATGCCTTGCTTGTTATGGTTTAGATATGACTCTGTTTGCCTGCCACTGACTGCCTTCATATTTATTTATTTTTGCACTACGTTAGGTCCTTCTATTGTTCTGTGAACTATTTCATTCACAATTCCGCAGCAGAGTAAAAAAAATACAATTGACCGATTACAAAATCTCAAACATTCGAAGCAGTTGTTTTTGGTTAAAACATCGTGCTTGAAAGAATGTTTTATAAACCAAAGTAAGTCGTCTCCTCATCAAGTTCTGATGAGCTCAGTCCTAAAAATAGATGTAAAGCTGGAAACTCTAGCGGTGAACGTGTCATACAATCTTGTTTTCTATTTAAATGATACACTTTCGAATTGCCTCATTTGTCTAGTCGCCCCGTGGCTTTAGTATTCGATTTCCAATTGTAGCCGTGCGAAAGAACTGTGGGAACACCGAGAACATCTGTAGAAGTCACTATGCCTTATTGGGAGCCTTATCTGATTCTGGGCCCTATGTGCATAGCTTAGTTAAGGTTAGCCGGTATTACGAACAATTATATGATTCAACTGAGCTGTACCTACCAGTAGTTAGCCAATAGGTCATGTGTATAATAAAAACTATCTAAAATATGGTTTCTTATATTTTTCAGATACAATGATAAAAATGACTTTGAACCCAGAACGATTTAAGGGGGAAGCGTCAAGTTAGCCAGCGAAATTCAAATTTTCATATGTTTTTTTACAATTTGCAAGTCAGTGTCAGGTTGTATATTGAACGAAATGTGATTCGCGTACGTAACAAATATGCATTTACAGAAATATAATCATTAAAATCATCAATTATCAACCCTTTGCCCTATTGATTGATATTTAATTTGAAATGTTGCAGAAAACGTAAGAAAATTTTAATTTTTCAGGCTACAGTGGCATTCCCTCCTTAAGGGAAGATGTTGACTCCAAACACGGTATAGACAAAAAATGGCCTGCGTCGAGTAGAATGGATGTGATACTCCAAATGTTTTCTTTATCAAGCATTTTAAAAATGAATGTTTTAGATGGAAACTTTAGCAAGTCTCCATGGCAACAGCAAATTGAATTATTTCCAGTGAAGATATTTTTTTTTTAATTGGAAAGCAGCATTTTAATTGCGTAACACACTATCAATCTCGATCTGAATCATTTTGAAGTATATTGCTAATTCATTGCTTCTTAAGTTCGGAAAATGTGTCTGCTCTACAACGTAATTAACGCAATGAATGTTGTTGAACTGTCAAAATGAAACCCATTGCTACTGATAGTGTGGTACGCAACTACCCCGTAGGCCTGGATGCTCTTTGTCTTTGCAGGTCAGTAATTGAATTTGATTACAATATTTTGCTGTCTATATATATATACATGATAGATCACGTCGCAAAGTAACTTCGATGAAAGTTTGATGCGAGAGCACCAGCAGCAGCTACCTAGCTAGCTAGCTAGCTAGCTAGCTTTAATAGCACTGACCGACAGCAACCGCTAGAGATTGCATACGACTGCCAAACACGAACCCATCACCCATTCACAACCTCACAATCTAAGCCTCAACCTCAGAATTACATACGTCCACCTAATGAATCGACACTCCACACACAAATAAACACTATTTAAACAACATTCACTTAACAACATGATAAATTCGATTGACAATCGCGCGGCAACAAGGCTCAGAGCTGTACACAATTGCTCGTACTAATTTAAGAAGCGGTTCCTTATACAGCAGTAGGAGTGTTAAGAATGTACACTTGATAGGCGTTTGTATGAGTGCAAGGGAAGTACTTTGACGGGCGCGAGTAAGGCCTTATAGGGTTGTCGGCGTAGTGAAAAATTTGCTCTTCAACCCCCCTTAATTGGGTGTCGCGTTGTTTTACATGGTGTGGACACATGAACATAAGGGGTGAGTAGCTTTTTGGACGATTATTTTGTGAAATTAATTTTAAAGTGTGGGGAATTTTTCGTGGGAAAAAAGGGTGCTTTTGTGATAATCGAATTGAGCAGTGCTTTTTTTTATTAAATATCGGCTTTACGTTTAAATCTATACTAATATTACACAGGTAAAGTTTGTGAGTTATGTGGGGAGTAATCATAAAATTCCTTCACTAATGGGAACCTACAGTACCTATTGCTGAGTGTTATAGTTATATAGCATTTTATGTTAAAACAAGAAATTTGACGTGGATGAAGTCGCAAACAAGAGCTAGTAATTTATATTTCTGTTGCAATTTTTGTACGTATACTGTTTAGACATTAACAAAAGGATTATTTTATTTGAAAATCTTAATAAGTCCTTTAATTTTGGGCATCACACAGATTTTGTATGGAAGAACTGTCAAAAATGAAAAATTATTCCTGGAATAAAATTATCTGGCGTTGGAAAAATAAGCCTTTATTTAAATGCCGAATGTGTATAAAACCGTTGCAAATAAAGCTAGCTACATACTTATATCCGGCGCTTGATCTACTTTATAATTGATGCGCATCCTTCAGGAACCTGATTCAATTATAAGATAAAAACACCGACGGACAAGTCTAGAATAAGATTCATCTTTATGCCTTTTTCTTTAGTATGGATTAAGTCATTCAACGATATATTAATGTGCAATCTGTTGGTAATGATAACATTGTTGTTCATAAATGATTTATGAGCATATAATTGTTGTGTAGTACCTATCTACCTTATCATTGGCTAATTGGACATTGATAGTTTTGGTTAGAGTAAACACTTAATTTCGATACGTATTATAAAAATACATTAAGATAAAAAATTAAAGGCGACCCAGAAAAAGTTAACTGCATTAAAATTTCCCAACCCCACTAAAATTATCATCTGCCCAGCCTTTTCCCAACTATGTTGGGGTCGGCTTCCAGTCCAACCGGATGCAGCTGATACCAGTGTTTTACATAGAGCGACTACCTATCTGACCTCCACAACCCAGTAACTAGGTAATACGATACCCCTTGGTAAGACTGGTTGTCAGTCTTACTACCTGTAACGACTGACAAAGATCCACGAGTGCCAGCCCCATTAAAATGAAAAGCCAAAAACAAAACGAATAAGAAACCCATGGCTAATCGCATTAGAACATAATATTCAAGATATATACAATTAAAGCAATGCACATCAAAATAAACTACCGGAGAGACTTACGACTTCACTTGACAACAAATATGTTTTTTTTTTTTGCCAAAAAGCTAGCCGAACTTGTCACCCGTATGTCTCACGAACTAACACAGGGTTGCCACTGATTTGTTACGGAGACGTTTCTTTTAGCGCTGATGTGGTGCTGATTGGGACGTATGAGGTGTTTGTGAAAGCATTTTTGTATTCTTTTTGCAGCTAATGATCACTCGTTAGCTGTCGAAGAATTTCCATGAATGTGCGTTGGTTTGTATGCCGCAGTGCGTGTGTGCCTTTGTTTTTTTTTATATTTGTATAGTTTTTAATGAGATTTGTTATGTATTGTTTTGTTAAAATCTAGTCGTGTTCTATATTTTCTGCAAAGGATTCCTATTTTTCTTATTTTGGCTATCAGAAAAATACAAGTCAAAAACCAAAAGTAATACAATACAAATAAACCATTGCACTATTTGTATTACCCTCCAGTAAAACTTGAAGTTTCGTCACAAAATCTCTTTTGATAACATACAGATACATAGCGAAAACTGTGAAACACAAGACGAACTGGAAGAAATTGTGAAACTGACAATTTACTATCCATGTTCTAAAGACGCCTCCAACATAATCAGCCTATAATGTTCCCACTGCTGGGACACAGGGCTCTTCTCTGTGAGAGGGAGTGGGCCATGATCCATCACGCGGGCCAAGTGCGGGTTGGTGGATGTGACATTTAGAACTTTCTGTTCTAGGACAAGCCGGTTTCTTCATGATGTTTTCTGATGAAAAAAATTACACAAACAAAAGCGCCTGTCTGAGTTCGAACCTACAACTTGTAAGTCGCGGCCGTTACCACTGAGCCAACACCGCTCAGAAGTCTCCAAACGTAACGTTAATTTCCCAGACGTCTCAAAAACAATAAACATCAAACTTTAACATTCGCACCACACTTTCATACTTTATATAACATTTTAAATCTAAATATAAAGCCTTCACTTACACTCAGAGATAATTAATAATCTCAGGACTGGCTAATCCTAGCCGTAACGAATTAACGACGCGACGCAATATCTAGTACTTATACACTGAGCCTAGAACTGGATCTGAAGCAATCCAGGATTATAATGACGAGGCATAAGCAGTGGACAGTTTCAGTGGGTATAAGTGGGAGGCTCTGTTGGGAAACGCATTAAGTGTTGGACTCGATGTGATCGGTCGTTGGCTTTAGTCGATAGCGTATTTTGATTTGAGTAGGTGTGTATTGAACTGATATAAAATATCATAACATCTGACTAGACAAGTTCACTCAATCTGTGTGGTTAAAGAACCACACAAATTGAGTGAACTTGTCTTGTTACATGAATCAGACCATGTAGATGTTCGTTGAGCGCCGTAATTACAGACACAATTAAAAAGCCATTGTGTCTCGCGTGGATCTACGTTCCGGCAAATGAAGGGTTAATGTCTGAAATGGTATTTTGAGGAAAGCCTCAAAAGACCATTTCAAACATTAATCTACATGGTATTCACATGATCTCACCAAGATTATGTCTGGCCAGAGATCTCTTCTTAAACACAGAAGGCATGAACATAGATACACTACGTTAGCTCAAAGTGAATTTGTGATTTTAGACTTATTTTTACAAATCCAGGTTTCGTCACGATATTTTCATAGCCCGACATCTTCTAAACTTAGATAGTACATTTATAATTGAAAAAGTTATCATTTGGCTTAAGCTGCTGCATAATTGGTACAAAGCTGATGGGTTTTACTCGACTTTAGATTTTAGTTTTATACTTGACAGTATTCAGTTCGTCCTTTAGCTAGTTTTCTTTTGTCTATCAATGGTAGAAAGTTCAAACATGTTTGGCCCAAAATTCAACTGCGCGAACTCGACCCAGTCATCAGACCATCCAGTGCACAGGGGGGGCATGGGGCGCAGGATGGAACGTGGACCACTTTAGCTAGTTCGTCATAATATATAAAGTACAACATATCTATGAAGCCAATAAAAAATAAAGTGAGTGTCACACGGAACAAACGCGCGGCTAAATAGAAGCGCGTTGACGCGAACAAATTGACGAGCTGTATCGCACCTATGTAGTACAACCGATGAGATTTGATACTCTGATAAAAAATAATGACTTATTATGTTCTTCTGCGAGTGAATTGAAAGGAATGCATTGTTGGTAATTTGCTATACATAGATGTTAGTATCGATTAATTTAGTATAGGCGCATTTATCGTATTGGGTTGTCCTGTAATGGTCGATGCAAGTAGATAAATAATTTTTATTCTGTTTGAGATTACATAGTTTACGTCTTAGACGTGATAATTAAGTATCGATTGGATGCTACAATCCTATGTTTTTTCACGATTGCAAACCATTGGCCTTCCTGAAAATGGAAGCCTAGTGACAAGCAAAAATATCGGCGATGCGATAAACAGCAACACGGTACGATTGACATACTTACTTAACATTATGGCAAAGAAACGGCCAAAAAAAAACCGGAGCAGTGCCCTACGAATTTTAGTTTATCCATAAATGCTTATACACCTTTTAAAAACGATCAAAAATAACAACTGCCGCATAAGAAAACCTCAGTACTATCTTAACACATACTAAATTTAACAACTGACACCCACAATGCTTTTTTACTAAGGTAACCTTCTGACATTCTCAAACCTACTTTTGAAAGTCCCAATAAAATTCAACCATCCCATGTTTTGATAAACAGCACTCCACACACTAGACATCACCCATTCTATAACCTAACAAAGCATTAGACAACATCATGATTATCCAACAGCTCGAACGAAAGAGAGGTTTAACAACAAACTGCATGTTTACATAACAAAATGTTATTGTACAAAATATAAGGTAAATAATAAAAGATGTCAAGGAAGCTAACATAATTGATGATCACTCGTCGCTCCGGTATTTTCAATATTGTTCCATGAGAATTTCCGCATAGAAAGTCCGGTTTTATGAGAGGTTACCAATTTATAGTGTTGCTATTAACGAGTAATTTATGTCTTAATATTACAATATGGTAAACAACGTAATTAAGTACTTACTAGCGTGTATCTGAGTCTATGTTGTAATTACTGGTAGGATGGGAAGACTATGTGCAGTGAAAGTTAGTGCTCGCTGTTGTTTTAACCTGCTATAAGACCTTGGGAAACTTACTTACTGAAACGACTGGAAAGTTATATAAAATTGGTATCATTTACTCCATAGATATGTTTTTTAGTGAAATAAGACAACAATTGAGTTTAATCACAAGAACACCGGGCTGACATAATGACGCCAAAATCTTTCATCAGGGTTATTACTTTGGCAATGAACCACTCAGCTTTACATTGCAGGGTTTGTTTAAGATCTGTTCACTTGTCCAGCAATTAAAGTTTACGAGTCGGTGATGACGATGAATTTACACAAATTATGCAAGCTTACTAGTTTTAACTATTTCCAAAAAGAGTTTTTGATGAATAAAAAAATATATACTCAAATTTTTCCAAGTATCAAAGACTCCTCGTCCTCTCACCGTATCAAGTGCGGAAACAATACAGGGGATCAAGTTTACAAGCAGCTCAATTGGCCGGTTGTAATTTCGTCCCATTGTCTCTATGTCCCCTGTTCCCATCCGCCCCCTGTCCCCAGTCGCCCCAGTTAGTCCCAAGGGACGTCGTTACGTTCTTTGTATTAACATATTTACGACGAACGAAAATGGCGATTATTGTTGCTTACTTTATAGGAGGGTACGACGTCTTGGAAAAATGTTTTTCGGTTCAGTTTATTTTGGGTTATTGTTGAGTATACTTTTATGAGAAGTTCGTGTTTTCGTGGGGTTGATTGGCTTTCTTGATTTTCATTTATAAATGTGGTGTATATTTTTCAGGAAAAGAATATTAGTTGTTACGTAAACCTTTCCTGATGCCTCCGTTTCCTGGTCGTGTTGGATTGCCGTCTCATCGGACTATAAGAATGAGGGAAGAGTGATTGCACCGTGTCTGCGCACACATTTGTACACTATTATACTTAATACTCCGCTGAGATTGGCTGCCATGGCCGAAATTCGGTCTGGAGAACTATCATTATTATTATTTCCTGTTGTCAGAGCACACTCGTTGAAACATTTGAAACGATAGTCGAATAAAAACTAGGATGAACAGGAAGGTGACACCTTCTGATGTTTTCCGTCCATTTAATTATAGGGAAATACTTTCGTCCATTGTTTCAAGCTTTCTTCCCTGTACTTTTTTGGGCCTCTACTAGAACATTTAAATAATCAGCCTATAATGTTCCCACTGCATGGACACAGGGCTTCTCTTTTCGAGAGGGTGTGGGTTTTATGCACCACGCGGTTCCAGTGCAGGTTGATAGTTGTCACAGGTCTTCGAATTTTTGTTTCTAGAACACACACAGTTTTGTCACGATATTTTCCTACACCGTTTTGAGAGAGGTGAAGAAAATATTTACACATTAATTCACAACAATAATTGAAGTCGAGGCCGTTATCATAGAACCACCACTGCTCTTCAAGTAGAACATTTACATTCATCAAATCTTCAAGTCGAAACCTTCACTTTAAGGCTTTGTTCCCAGTTGTTTCACAGGTTCTCACCTTACCTCAAAAAAACAAAACAACATCTAAAGCCTCCCCAGCTATTCAACGAACGTTTCAATGTCAAAGTCTTACAGTTACAAAGCCTACACTCGCATATAAATAAATTAATCCACACATACTTAACGCTGACAATAACAAATACATACATGCGACGGCTTTTAGCAACAATGAAAAAAGTCGGCTTCTAAATACCAACGGTAGGGATGGGACACGACTTGCGACTCGCGGGACGAGTTTGACTCGAGTTGATTGTTGCAAGTGTCTTTTATTTATGTTTATAATAAAATGTCTATGTGCAAATATGTAGGTATTTATAGGAATATTAGCTCGTAACTTCAACTGCGTGTATTTTTTATTTCAATGTCCTTCTCCAGGTCCCAGGCTGCTCATCTGTCAAATTTCATAACGATCCGTTCATTGGTTAAGGCGTAAAAAGGTAACAGACCGACAAAGAGAGTTACTTTCGTATATTTAGCAGTTATTAGTATGGGCTATAAAAGGTTGCATTTCATTTAGGAAATGATATTAATAAATGAAACTAGTGTTGATTTTTCACGATTTTTTTTCTATGGTCGAGAATTATATTTCATAGTAAAAATATATGACGAATAAATAATCCATAGACGGGATTTGTGAAACATAATGCGAATGGAAAGGGGTGAATTAAACTACTGAGATGACAGCTGATAGAAATGTACTGAAAATGTATGCATAAACTAATATGCATTCATTTTTAAAATCTTTTGGTAAAGCCTTTACTACTTGAACTTCTAATTTATCAAGATTTTCACAACAAAGTCTGACTTACAACACAATTTCGTCATCTGTCAAAAACAAAGAACGATCGCCACTCGCCCGCCAATCGAACGCGTCGTGCACATCACTACAAAAGAGACAAAGGGTTACTCTCCACCGCAAGTCAGTTACTAATGGCGAGTCCAGCCAGAGATCACGCAAACAGATCCCGCTTGAAAGCAATTAAAGCACACCAGATTCCTAAGAGGACAGCCACCGGGAGCAATCAAAATAATCACGACGATTTAACACTTTCCTACCTTAAGATAAGTGATAAACTAAGTCTTGTTACGGTCGGATATCGAGTGACGTATTTATTTTGATAGTGCTAATGAAGCGAATAGATTAGGATTGTTGGTCTGAATGGACATTGTTTGGTCCTAGTTGGTGGATAGACTGGTTGGTTTAATCAGGCTGTGTTGTTGATTGGCTGGTGTATTTAGTAGAGACGGATGTAGGGCTAAGAACATCTAGGGGTTTTATTTATAAACGATGATTAAAGTTCAGTGACGTTTAAACTTCAAAAATGTATGGTTAAACAGTCGCTAATTATTACTTAACTTTAAGCAATGTTAAGAAATAAAGGGGTTTGTTAGTTGTGGCAATAAAATATTGAATTATGAGAATAATCAAGGTCAACAAAACCTCTGTGACAGCCGTACAAAACAAGTGATCTTAATTATAAAGGTTCCATTTTTCTTTTTTAGGTCAGAACCTTATAAACAACATATGACATGCTGAGGAAGAAACAAGCTGAAAAGGGAAAATATTGATAGCTAAATGTTTCTTTCGGTGTTCCCAGTCATCATTATCTGCGGCTTCAAGTCTAACCGGAAGCAGTTGAATACCAGACTTTTACGTGGAGCAACTGCCTATCTGACCTCCACGACCCAATAACTGGGTAACACGATACTCCTTGGTAAGACTGTGTTTCGAAGGTATCTTAAAATTGTATGCTGAAATATAAATAATATTATCTTTGAATAATATTAATTACTGATTTACCTTTCTCAAAAGCTGTGAAAATTGCTACTTAAGCTATAAATTCTAGTTATTCCTCAATAGAATCCACCTGTACTGTGATATCTCTATACTATTCCAACCCAGTTTCCCTAAAAGTCGCTCCTCGCAGAGTTAGATAAACACCATATAGGTAGGAATAGGCCTTGGATAAAGGAAATGGTCGTGCACTTGCTAATGAGCATATCAGACCATAACAAATCCATGGGAAAACGCCAGGGAACTCAGAAAAATACACCTAGAAGGATTTTGTCTTCATGGAATGTACCTACGTCAAAGGATTGTTTAATTTTTTTTTTTTTATTATTATCAAGCAGCATTTTTGTGCTGTTTTAGAGGCATTGTGTAATTACAAGCATGACATAACTCGGTTTAGTGATGCATCTCGTGTATGTAAGGTTGTCAGTCCGGGAAGATGAGTAAAACAAGTGACTCCATTGGTATCTCGTGTATTACTCATCAATCATAGAGTACTATCCTTATTAAACATATTGAGTCTTAATATTAGAATACAAGAGCACACAGTTCCCGTTCGTCCCACTGCTGGGACGATCGGGAATTTAATAAATAATATTGGATAGCCGTGGACGTCCACGATAATATCGCAATCGTCAGAAATTATAAACATGCCTATTGAAGTAGACAGTGATCACTACTTCCAATCAAGTTGACTAGCACAGTCTTTCCCAACTGATTACACACAAAAACATAATGATTAATGACTTTATAAAACTAAGAAAGTTGTTACATGATTCAGATATTCAACTCAATAATTCAAATTCAATATCATTTGTTCAATTTAGGCACTATCACTCGCTAGTATCGAGACACATCAATTTGTTTATAGGGTTGCCAGCGTTGGAATAAACTTATTATTAGAGTATTTCATCATTATTGAAACTGTAGATACTTACAGATTGATTTATTAATATAATCCAGATTAGAATATAATAGCCTAGAAATATTAGCCTGCTTTAGAATTAGTATTTACAATATCATTAAAATAAAACAGGACACTACACTATCAACTAATGTAAAATTGTGGTCAAGCAAAACAAATCTAGGGAAAAATAACACTTACACACGTTTAAAAAACTAGATGAGGTCAGGGTTTCCTATCTGAATACTCTGAAAAGAAAGGCCGAAACAAACTCAGAGGTCACAGTCTTTTAAAGTCAAAACATAATCTTGGTCAGATCATGTGAATACCACGTAGATTGGTATCTGAAATGGTATTTTGAGGAAATAACCACACAGATTTAGTGGACCTGTCTAATAAGCAGCACACTAATTGCGCAACGCGCTTTCAATCACAATCTGAATCATTTTGAAGGATTACATTATTCTGCTCAACAACGTAAATAACGCAATGAATATCAAAATGTAAGCCGTTGCTACTGATTAGTGTGTTACGCAAATACCCCGCAGGATCTAGACTATAAAGAATGTTTAACTGAGGTATTAAATTAACTAACACGTTCAAACACGCATTATCCTCCCCCACAATTGACTCCTACAACCTCGTCGTCATGTCCAACAGCCAATACATTCACAGTCCTATTCTAAGATCAGCATGAAAAATCAATGGTAACTGCAATCGTAACCACATCTGCATTGGCTACTATGCAAATACTTAGGTTATCTTCTGTGATACGCAGTAAACTTGTCCAGACTACCATCATGGAAATACAGACTTTAGGAGACCAGTTATAGGGTTTAGATCAAATTGGAGTGTTCATTAGACAATAAAATAATGCAAAACACCTGACGGTTAGTCTTGTATTCTCGATTTCAACTGGTTTAGCAACATACCCACATTAAGAAATGGAATAATTTCTCAAAATATTAATAAATAACTTGTTTCTGTAATTTTTTTTTATATCTACAAGATATTTATTTATGCTAACATTAAAATAATGATATGTACATGGGAAAAAATAAGCAAAATAATCATAGGGCATCAAAAAATTCGTCCGCGTCGCTGTCAACAGGAACAGTGCCTAACAGGCTGGCAGCATTGCCACGTTGTATGGCGATACTAATTCTTTGGCCAAGAAACAGGCCAGCCCTCTGGTCATGTGAAGAGTCGACTAACCGCTTGGCGATATCTCGAAAAACCAAGCGGGCCCTCGGACCCCATGGCCCTAGTGTTTCAACCCCAAACGGCTCGAATATATAACTCCCAAACAGGTTGCAATATTTTCGCCGTTTGAGGTTTTCTGCACCAGCAGCAGCCGCTCCAGCACAGCCCACCGTGCTAGGAAGATGGGATGGCGCAAGGTTGTCGACACATATTGCATCCCACACCAAAGGTCTGCCTAACTTCCAGGGCATTATGGTCATTCCGTCTGGTCTCTTCCCATCGTCGCATGCCAGGCCGTTGGGTTCTAAAACAGCTGGCACCCCGGTGGTGACAAGAGCACGACGGATGATGTCATTAATGCTGGCGTTCCGTGCTATCCGACCTGCGCTCCTACTGCAGGATAGGCCATGGTGTCCGAGGCAGTCGACAGCTTCACCGCACTGACAGCGATGCGGAGCCCCACAAGGAGCGCCCAAACGCAGACAGGTAGCGAGCCGGAAGGTAGTGTCACCCAGCATAGTGCCTAAGTTGGGTGACGGGAGTGCTTGAAGCCAGAATGGTTTGTTTCTGTTCATCTGTTGATTTAATATTAACCATATTTTTGGATTATAAGATTTGTTGAACAATTTTATTAGTTTACTATATTTGACCGGTTCTATCTGTAGAATTCATTGTTTATGTAAATGTTTCTTTTTGTTTTACTTTTACAATATTACTTACTATTTGTTTAAACTGATGAAATGGTCAGCATTGTGGTTTGTTCGTATTAGAAACTATACTCCTTAAATCGTTACAAGACACAGAATATTGTTATTACTATTGACAACTAGCTTCTGCCCGCGACTTCGTCCGCGTGAATTTTCTTGTACCCCTGACCCACCCCGAAACAAAATTTGTATTCGTTTGTATGGGAGTATAGAAAAGTGTTGTTTTTAGACTTTTTCAGGCAATATTTTAAAGAACCATCCTCGTACTTTAAGGAATATTCTAAAAAAAATTACGAAATCGGTTCAGCTGTTCTCGATATTTGCGCTTAGCAACAGCATTCAGCGATTCATTTTTATATTATAGAGATATGTATATTCTACTTACCACAAACACACACCCTCTTACATTCAAACACACATAATTATATCACACAAATAGAGGACACACACACACATATGTACACTGTTCAGTTTTTATCTTAATTTAATTTTGATTTAATTTAATTTTTTAATTTGGGCAAGTTCCGAAAATAATATTTCTTTTAATGATCGTATTATTTTATTGCATCAAATTATTATGATATTTATGATCAATTTTTCAATATATATATATACAGGGTGTCCCGAAACACAAAGATAACCAGGTACCGCGCGAGAGGCCAAAGTATACCAGTTATGAAAAAAATAAGAAAAAAAAACAATTTTTTTCCAACATGGAGTGTCAGTTAACTGACAATAATTTTGTAAATAACTCGTCAAACCTTAATTTATTTTACTTAGTTAACAATGTTTATTACTTTGATTTGTGGTTGCGATTAACACACACACGCACTGTTATTTGAGATTACATTATTAAAAAAATCACTGTAAAAATCACAAGGGTGTCAAATTTTCAACTTTTTCGAAAAATGTCTATTATCGCTTGACTAAGTGACTTGAATTTTTTTTCTTTTTCTTTTCATAGCTATCTTTTTTTCATAGCTATACCTATATATCGTTGAGTTTCGGGACACCCTGTATATTTTAATTAACAAAATGTCTAAAATTAAAAAAAATATGATCTATGAACTTGTCTAAATGTCAAAATGTTTTAATCTCTACTTGATGACTATTTTTAAGTGTTTATTATTTAAGAGTATGGGCGCTGATACCCGAAATACAGGCTTTCGCCTAGTTCGGCTACAGATGTCTAAATCGTTTGTAATAAGAAATTATAGCCTATAATATGTTTGTGTTTCATTATAAACTATTATTGAATAAACTTATTATTATTACTGTTTTTATCTATTGACAATATTATTGCGTGTTAGCCTATTAGTGATATTTTTTACGTATTTTTATGGCCTTAAAATTCTGGGATGACTTCTACGGGGTCTCCCGCGACGCCGTCTAGCTACGTCAGGGCTCTACGTAGAAGTAAATAAACCATATAAATAATAGTTTTGTCTCTTAAACAAAAAGATATCAACGATACCCCCTGTATGGGCCGTTCCACATTTCCCATGCTACAATGAAAACTAAGAGACAGGATACGACATAATCAGCAGAGCAACAATGTAAGTTCTAGAGTCTTATTCCGAGATGTCAAAGCGTATAAAGTTTTAGTACGGGTAGTGCAGTTTATTACAACATGTTAAGGACGATCGAAGTACCGACAGTTGTAAGCAAGTGTCCACATGGGAAAATTGCAGTAAAATAATATATCATTATGATTCATATTTTTCCTAATGAAAAGAAAAGAAAGAAAAACTGTTTATTCTGCACAAACAAAACGCACATTATAAATGAAAAAAAAAAAGACAAAATATACACATACAACGTAGTCAAAAGCCTCGTATTCAAGAATATAATAATTGCATCGCCACTGAAAACCGTGAAGGAAAACATTGTGAGTAAACCGGCATGTCCTAGAACCAAAAATTCGAAAACATTTGTAAAATCTACCAACTACTGGACCCTCATGGTAGATTACGGCCCACTTTCTCTCACAGAGAGGATGCCTGTGTCCTAGCAATGGGAATATTATAGGGTGATTATGGAGATGGATTATTTTATTCAATCTGAATCAAAGGCGGTTTTATAAATCTCCCACTTCCTTTTGTTCATAAAGCTTTATGTTATTTTATTACTACTAAAGACGGATTAACCGCTGAGGAAGTTAATATAACTAGTTGATTCCATGCTAAGCTGGAGCGTTACTAACTCTTTCCCAACAGTATCCTGTCGATCATCTAAATCAAAACGATACTCGTGATAAGTCAAGTAATTTTTTTCCAAAACGTAAGTAGAAGTGGTAGATATTTGCACAAGCTCTCTTAATTCAGTCTCATCCATTCAGCTTACACAATGTCACTGACGTGCAAAGGCCATACATCCAGAATTCCAGACGCTTAACTCATGTAATCCAGACAATTTAAGTCAAGAGGCAGTGTTATAATCGAAAAATAATAACATATTTCGGACGCGTTAATAAATGGCCCGTATGAACACGCCCTACCTCGCGGTAGCCGAAAATGCAAATCCGATCCAACGCGTCGCTTACGCAACTTTATTATTCTTATTTTAAATGTGTCTTTATTTTTAAGACTCACTTTTTTCTTTTATATTGTTGCCTTTTATATATCTTTTATCTTTTTAGCCCATCCTCGTGTCGTGAGCGTTGATTGCATTCGTGAGTAAGAGCCAGATATTGTAAGTTTTTAAAGGGAGCCGCTTGATCGAAACCTTTTAAAATAAAGTGCATTGTCCAAAGAGTATTGTTTTGTGTATCAAATGTTTGTGATGCTTTTATAATTGCTGTAATTGGCGTTTATATTTTTTTACTTGTGTGTTGTCTTTCTTTACTTCTTTATAAATATTGGTTGATGTCATCATTTTCACTACAGTAATGTACAGTTCCGACTGTATTTATTTTTATTCAATGTGTGCTGACATATTTACATGCATTAATATAGGTTTTTCTTTCCAGATGATTTCCTTGTCAGGAAACTCATACTACTTGTTACCAATTTCCTGACCTATACAGACACGTTATCTGAATGAGATTAACTATAGGTGACTAAAGGTAGTTGCACCATAAGGAGTCTAACTCATCACATGCCGAGTTGGAGCAATTACACGGTGACTCACTCAGTTCTGGGAACACAGTAAAGTACCAACAGCTTCGGCGTTTGGTCAACTTTGTTCATTTGCGTCAAGTGACAGTCAATGTCACTCATCTTGATGAGTATGGTTGGTATGGTTGAAATGCTTTTGTAGTGATGTTTCATTCAAAAGTGTTGGAGATAGTCATTTTCACCTTTTACGTTTATAATTTTATTAATAATCTTATAAGATAACGTATATTTTGACATAATCCTTAGACAACTTTTATAGCCCCAGCCTAATTCACCCACTAACAACCTCGCAACCACCATCTAATAGTCCAATAAAATAATAAAAACAAACGTCAGATTGGTCGCAGATTTCGTAACACTATTCTAGATTCTAGGTCTTCACCAATTAGATTCGGAGGCTAGGCTGGTGAAATGTCGCGTATTTCCAAACGCGTGCGGCGGAGCAACGACCCGCATACCGACAACCTGCTCTATGTGATGACAGAGTACTTGTTAGTTGTTTCGTTGTACGGTATAAAGAATAAGAGGATGCTGAGAAGAGGTAGCATTATTTGCATAACTGTCATTTATGTTGCGGAACTGGTTTTGAAGGATGCTGAAAAACTGCTTCTTCGAATTCTGAGAGGAAAGAAGTCGATCTGTGTTAAAAGTACTACATAGACAAAATTTTCATAGGCCCTAGTTTAGAAAACCGGAAATAAAATGACCTAATGTCCTCGCCTTTGACTAGTCAGAAAGAATTGGAAGGAGAAGTGATTCAAGAAGTAAAACATTGGAGAAGTAAATAAATTACACTCAAAACTACACATAAAATCTTGGTACAATCAAAAGTAAATCAGTGGTTACAATTTAACACAGACAGCATTTTATATCGTACGTAGCAGCAGTGTATTGCATATCACGTGTACGACTGAACGTACAGTCACGACCGCCAATATGTCAACACTTGGCAACTTTCAATTTCGATTTTTTCGTGGAATAACGAATGCAACGTTGAAATACGACACATTACATAAACCTATGGGTTCGAAAATGCTATGTTCGTAACAATATAAAATTTCACAAAAAAATAAAGGAGTAAATCGCTTTTGAATAAAGCCGAGTGTATACATACTTTTGCTCGTGACTGTACGTATGTTGGATGCGAATCGGATATTTTTCAATTATTTAAAAAATAGTACTTAGAAGACTTTCATTATAAGTACCGTTTTTAAGTAAATTTACAATAAACAATTGAACAAAAAAACAAATATAGAAAAGAAATTGCAATGATGAAACAAACCACAGCTTACAAATTGCACCACACAACAACCAGTAGCCCAGAACAGCAACTAACACTCCCGTACAAAAATAGTTTCAATCACACGCCATTGATGCACTGGCTCTGTGCGTTTGTGTCCTATTGAAACACAGCAAATTGTTCATGTCCGTTGATTGATGCTTCAGAGGGGCAATATAGAAACAATGGGGCTCTAGCGAATGGAATAGTGCCCGGGCGAATTTGTGAATGTGTGTTTTTGTGTTTCTATTTTCACGGAAATCGAATTTTTGCTTTGGATGTTGGGATAGAAATTATTGAGTGGGATGTATAAAGTAAAATGGAGAATAAAGCATGTGTGAAAGTTTTTTTTTTGGGTTTTTTTAATTTGTACGTGAAAGCATTGGACTTGCTTTTTTGGTACGCAAATTAGTAGATCTTCTCCTTCTTCGAGTCGCTGGCAAGACTGTATGACTGTGCGACTGTGTGTTCTCTTTATTATTTTTAAAATTTAGGAGATGTACCGCTTATAACAATTTCATAATGCATAATCAGCCTATAATGTTTCCACTGCTGGGACACTGGTCTCCTGTTTGGTCGTAATTCACTACGCGGGCCCAGTGCGGGTCGGTGAATGTCACATGTCTCTTTTGAATTTTTTTAGGTCTAGGACATGCCGATCTCCTTATTATGTACATATTTCTTCGCCGTTTTGAAAGGAACAATTATAACAATTGTTAGTTTGAATTAGCAAGCTTCGAATTATACAAATTCATTCGATGTGTTTTAAAACATTCGCAATAGTTGTCACAAAAATGTAGATATTTAGTTTTAGAAAGTATTGCACCATTTTAAAAATAAAATGAATAGTGCAAGATCATCTAAGATAACCTACTATAAAATATACGAACGTATTTTAAATTCGCCAGGTGTGCTTAGAATCGAAATTAAAACAATAAAAAAATACCAAATCTGAACCAATCATAACTATTCGTTTTATGACAATTGTAAATCGGTTTCGAGTTCAACGACTCTATCTAATAAAAATGACACGAACCATTTTTATAAAGATAAAAAATTCATTAGAATATGGCGAAAAATAGTCGCTTTTTAATAGATAAAGTTGGCAGATAAAGCTCTTCGATCACAATAGTAAAATACTATAAAACCTATGAGCAAAAGATGAAGAGGCTGTAAATTAAAATGAACATTGTTGAACAGGTGAAATGATGTCATTTCGTGAATTTGCATCTTGACCTTGTATCGTAAAATGCGTTATTAGCAGATTATGGTAATATTTTAGGATGTTGCGGAGCGTGTTAAATGATTAAGGTTTTTTTGAACACTTCGTAGAACATTAGATTGGTGTTTGCAAACGCCTCGTGTTATAGAAATTGTTGTCCTTTCTAAAGAGTTTCATTACGTCAGCTTTTATTTTCGGAACTTGAAATAAATTTAACGGATGAATAGCCCACTCAAACTGGTGTAGGTACCTCTTCTGAAGTACTTTGAGTCAAATCATTGGGCTCGGAAAAAATAAAAAATCACAGTCATAGCGGTGATACCACTATTTTCCTGACATGATCAATTCTTTCAATTAAAAATATATTACGGATTATACCTAGCCGTTGTAAATAAAAAAGGGCAACTGAACCCATTGAACCGCGTTCAACATAGCGAACCGGGACTAAAATATGTACAAATAGGAACCAGTCCCAACCATCCTACGGACATCACAATAACAATAAATCGTTCCTTTTTCACTGTAACAACTCTATCGACTCTGAAACAACTTTTTTCCAACAACATAGACACAGCCATTAAAAACTAAATATGACATAATCTGCCAGAATTGATTTATGACTTATCTGAGCTGCATAAGATCGAACTCAGTAATTAGCGTCAACAAAACGTATACGGGCTGAGCCGCAGGCAATATTTACATGAAACATTACAATAAATCACTCGATTCACTTTCCTAAATTGATATTGTAATCCGTTCGCTTCGTTTTGTTTTTGTTTCTTATTGAATAAATGAAGACGTTGCTGTGATGCCGGTTCGTTAAATTGCTATCTCCTGACTCTGTGCTGCGGTGGAGTAGGATTTCGCTGTACATTTTTTCGATGTGAAATACAATAGGTAAATTATTTTCAAGTTGTTTGTAATAATGCCCCATTAACCACCTATACTAATATTTCAGTATTGTTTGCCTCTAACGCAATTGGCTAATTTCCTAAAAAAAATCTAAGTAGTCCGTCAGTTAGATTATCAAAAAATATTGAACCCTTATTTTTTCGTTTGTCAATTTTATTATAGAAAAAATACGTGTCCATTATTTTTCGATAATCTAACTGACGGACTAAATATAATTATTATTTTTTTACCCAGGAAACTTAGCTCTTGAGGTGCTTAGGTATAATTTTTTAAACAGTCGCATTTCAGGCACTGGAGGTTAAAGTTTTCTTTTATGTCCAAAAATAAACGTAAGAGGATTTGTCAAATTGCTCTTTTAATTGAACCTTTACTACACTATTAATTTTAGCACTTTGCAGGACACTAAACGTATC
Source organism: Apamea crenata (assembly GCA_949629185.1). NCBI lineage: Eukaryota > Metazoa > Arthropoda > Insecta > Lepidoptera > Noctuidae > Apamea > Apamea crenata. The sequence goes on along the minus strand of OX451362.1, from coordinate 9,426,540 downwards.
CAGATGTCATAAAAATAAAACTTCTATTGTGTCTCGTTAAGTGTCTTTCAAGTGATTAATTTCAAAACAGTTATGACTAGACTAAAACTCATTATAACTAACTCAAAAAATTTACCAACTTTCGTCTCCACCCCATGCCTAGTCCCACTTATCGCACACTCCGATACAAAATGGAGAATCACGATGTACAGAAGCTCTGAGTTATGTCCCCATCCTGCAGTGATATGTTCATTTCAACAATAAATATTGGTGGCCAATTAAACGCGAGGGGGCTACCGTCCGCGCAGGCGTCGCGACGAGCCGTGATATGCTGATCTTATCGGCCGATAGATGGCGTTAATCATAATAATGGAAGATAGGCGTTTAAGGAGTAAGTAGCATAAGAAACTGAGTATGTAAATTGTGAAGTCTCATATGTAATATGTGTACTATGTAAGTAGGAAATTCTTGTGTGATTTAATCAAGTCGCTTAAGGAGCATTTTTGTACCATAAATGCTGTCTAGATCCAGATGAAATAGATCAATATGAAAGATTTGCATAATTTTGATAATGTCACAGATTATGGCCAAAAATCAATGTGGTATCAAAGCCTCTTATATATCATTTAACTGCAGTTTCAACACGTGCAGCTGTAACTTAATCCAAAAGTTTCAAAATGTATTTCCGGTAAAAAAAATAAAATAAACCAAGAAAGCTCATTTAAAATCCCCCATTACTTCTTATACGCAACAAAGTAACATAATATACATCTAACAGACATTCACAAATGTGAGAAACTCATCTGCATCTGCAACTCGCATGTCGCTCGATTAAATTGTTTTACTGAATCGATTAAGCTCTCGATCTCATATCGATTCTAGATCAATTATTTTTTGTTTCGTTCAACGTTTCATGTACGCCGCCGTCTGATGTCTTTATTAAATGGCTTGAAGTATTATAAATGGTGGCTGCAATACTTTTGTGTGCATGTACTGCTACTGTTTGAGTTTATAAATGTATGTTGCTATGGCTGGTTCCATCGTAATGAGGTGTTTTATCGATATTAATGTGCAGTTTGCTTCGGAGCGCTTGTTTAATGAAGTTATTGGTTGAGCTTCTTCTAGTGTATTTAATAAAGTTTTTTTTTTGTGAGGATTAAAAGAAGCCTAGTTGAAATCGAATTTGCAATAAAGACTGAATGGAAGAGTAAAAGTGGAATCCGATCATAAAAGTTTGAGACATGGTAAATTAATACTTATGTTGTTTGTTGTTGAGTGGTAAGTTCTTATAATTCTTATGATCACTGCTTCATTAAACATCATCCCAGAACGAGTTATATACCTATTTGTATTATTTCGCTGGAAAGGTTCTGGAGTGGTGACTGCGTACCGGAAGATTATGGCGTTGGAAGGCTGCTCACAAGGTGGACTGATGACCAGTCGCTCTATTCTGTAAATGCCTCACCGTGAAAACTTAGGTGAGGTGAGCATGAAGTGAGCTGTCAAGATACCTAACATCAAGTGGATTGACGGTTCACTTCACCTAAGTTTTCACGGTGAAGTTTTTTACAGAATAGAACTTCTGGTGAATGCGGGATCTTGTGGATACGGGAAGCATAGAACCGGTCGAAGTGGCGGTGCTTTGGGGAGGGCTATGTGGACGTCTTTCGGCTGAAATGCCGATGATTCATCCTCTCTCATCCTCTCTCCTTTTAAAAACTAACTTTGCTGTGCCCGACAGGGTCCATAATTGATTCGATGTTTTGACATACCAACTATCATATGTACACATTATGGAATGCAATAAAGTATTGAGTATGATGAGTTTGGTACTTCTGGAGTAAAGACTAATGTAACCAAGCGATTATATAGTCTATTTCAAAGCAGTCATCATCTTTATATGAACTGTGCAGATAGAAACTATGCCTTTTTCAGTCAAGTCCCCACTGTCGAACAGCCTAACTCTTACGACATGGTGCATTATTTATCTGCCTTAGGGCTGGACGGTCGACGAAACATTTAGTGCTGTTAATAGCCACCAGAGTTACCACGGCGTAACTACTTAGAATGTGCGCCATGCTGTACGAGTTCTAAAGGTACCTGTGATATATTGTAGTTGGTGTATAACACTGGCCAGTTTTATGTAGGTTCTTAAGATATCGTGAGGGATATAATTTGGTAGGGTATATAAACACTGGAATGTAAAGTCACTAAGGGCGAATTTCACCAAACTTTTATACCTTGAATAAGTCTTATTCTGAGGATAAATTTTGAATTTTTGATAGTTTTTCCATACTAAAACTGTCAGACGTCAATTTTGTTCCACGGATATAAGAAATCTAACTTTGGTAAAATCAGCCCTAAAGGAGATAAGTAACCATGGTCATTGTTGAAGTTTAGTAAGAAACCGATGGATGTTTTTGAATAAAATTTAATTTAATTAGTAGAAAATTATCAGTTAATTTATCAAATTAAATTTCTTTCGAAAACATTGATCGATTTCTTATAAAACTTCAACAATATCCAACGACTCTGGTTACTTATCTCCTTTGGTAACTGTACCTAAAATCCTAGAACTTTGAAATAGTGATTGATTCTTACCTTAAAAGCATTATTTCTATATTGATGTCTTTCTTTCTTGATTTCATCAAAAGTGCGTTCTTTTTCTTCTATCAAGTCAATTGTTCATGTAAGTTTTTGAATTGAAAATTCAAGATGTTACTAAACTAGTCCATTATATATTTTGAGGCAGTCATCATCGCTATAAACAAGTGCCTGTAATTGGTTTAGTTGAATTAAATGTTTTGAATTTGAGTTTGAGTTTGAGCTATAGGGGCTGCGGGTACTGTCTAGCTTTATTTTTCGAGCTCCAGCGGTCGAACAGCCTACCCCTTACTGCCTAGTGGATTATAATCTATCTGCCTCAGGGCTCGACGGTCGACCAAACAGTTTAGTGCTGTCAATAGCTACCAGAGCTACCACGGCGTAACTACTTAGGATGTGTGCTAGGCTGTACGCTACTGTTGTAATGTACGCAGTTATAAAGATGCCTATGATTTATTGGCCTAGGTTTTATAGCACAGGCCAGTATTATAAACGTTCTTAAGGTATCGGTAGGGATATAATTTGGTAGGGTAGATACTGGAATGTACGTTAGATCCTAAAACTTTGAAATAATGATCGATTCTTATCCAGTTTTTTTATATATATTTTTTAAAATTGCTTATTGGTCTCTTGATCTCGCTCATGCCTGATGGAAAGCGATATTCTTTCTATATTGATGTCTTTATCTTTGATTTCTTCTAAAATGTGTATTTAGAGATGTTTTTCTTGTAACGAACGTAGTCATAAAAGTGCCTATGATTTATTGGACTTCGTTTTATGGCCCCTAATAAGGAAATAACAAGGCACAAACTTCGAACACAGGCTAATCTAGGTGGTATGTACCTACTATCGCCAAAACCTATATCTGAACATTTTAAGTAAAATATAAGAGGATCCTTTTTAGATCGACCAATAATATGCGCTGCAAGCAGAAATAGTCCTTGCGGTGGTCAGATATATATTTTGGCGATAGTACATAAATGCCTATGTCCGAAGTCTGTGCGTAGTTTTTTTTTATAAGTTACAGTCAGACAGTTTGATCTAGCTTTTTTTTTAAATAGCATTCAGTGTTTAAACGGAAAGCTTTGGTAAGGTCCACTCTAACCGGATGCAGCTGAGTACCAGTATTTTACATGGAACGACTGCCTATCTGACCTCCACAACCCAGTAACTGGGTAATACGATACCCTTTGGTAAGACTGGTTCTCAGACTTTCGGGCTTCTGACCACCCGTAATGACTCTCAAAGATCGACGAATCACAGCCGGGACCAACGGCTTAACGTGCTTTCCGAGGCACGGAGGGGTCTTGAAATTTAAAGATGGTCCCTAACAAACCCATCCACCGAACAACCGCGGCAAGCGATATTATAGGCAGACTATGCTTGTTATTATTATATGTCATGGTGATTAGTTAAAACTCACATATAACCGGTCATTTTAGTATTCGTTAACGATATATTCGTTCACCAGTTGAGATAATCAATTTAAAGATGAAGATTAACGTGGCCCCCAAAAACTGTTTTCCAACAAAAAAAAATCTCACGATTAAAACTAGTATGAAAACGTTTAATCGTCATCCCGGATATGAAATTAACAAAAGTTCAAAAAAGAACCTTAGGTCACCTTAATAAAGAACAATGACTAATCCCTAAAGATATGCGATTAGTCAAACAATTTCAACGAATAACATGATTCACAAAATTACCTATAACAAATCTTTTGCCATATATTTGAATTAAATTAAGGTATTTCCCTAATATTGTATAAATTACATTGGTTCTGTTGTAATTCCGTGTCAATACGTCTTGGCTCTGATATAAATAGAAATAAAACTAATAGTACATGTATTCGAATTTGACAAATTGATTGTAGTCTGCTGGATCCGTTGTTGGGGCCAAGGTTGGGGCCAATGGTTGGGGCCAATGGTTTGTTGGTAAGAAGTTAAAGAGCTTTTAAATCAATGGGCTGAATGAATGTGTTTCTTTGTATTTTATCTATTTAAAATGAAGTGTCAAATAAATGTATCTGGAGGATTTTAATATCTTGAAAATGATTTTTTATTTAAATCTCATATAATTTTCCATTACGTATTTTTTTATAATAGATGTGAAAAATAAATAGGGTGTGCCTATTTAGTATCACATCTATTTATTTTAATGATAACTACCATTAATTATGAATTATTGTGTTTTTTAAAGGAATCAAAGAACGCAGGAAATCAATAAAAAGAACCGAGACTCAGATTCAAGACCAACAATCCACTAAAAAAAAACATAACACCAATTCAACCAATATTGGCCCCAACATTTGCCCCACAAGCCAATACACATGGTAAGCGGATAAACAAATTATAAAATGTTAATAGAATCGAACCTTTGACTCTACGCAACAATACATCATTGTCAGTCGGAGCGGAGAGATTAAAGCTTAGCAGACAGTGGGAAAGTTCAACCGACTGCCGGTCTGAGAGGTTATGTGTTATGTATGGAGATCAGGTAAGATTATGGGTTCGTGTTCGCGAATTTTGATGCAGACGATTTAGATAAAATCTTTGACTGAAAGATGGGAAGCTGTTTCTGTAGGTCATTGCACATGATCATAGTTAAGAAACTGATATTTTTTATGACCTGGTTAGAAATACTGAATTTACTTAGTCATCATCTGCCGAGCCTTTTCCCAACTATGTTAGGGTCGGCTTCCAGTCTTACCGGATGCAGCTGAATACCAATATTTTACATGAAGCGACTGCCTATCTGACCTCCACAACCCAGTTAATGAGTAATACGATACCCCATGGTAAGACATGTTGTCAGACTTTCGGGCTACTGACGACCCGTAACGACTGTCAAAGATCCACGAATGACAGCCGGGACCAACTGCTTAACGTGCTTTCCGAGGCACGGAGGGGTCTTGGTATGTGAAAATGGTCACCCATCCACGGACCAACCGCGGCAAGCGTAGCTTAACCTGATCGATGAATTGAATTATTACTGAATTTACTTAGTAAAAATATTAAATACGTTCATTCATTTACAGACATTGCACGGCCTTAGCCACTGAGTCTAGAAGTATTAAATTTTGCACAAAAGTTGCGTATAATCAATCAACACCCGATTCTGCATATCAGCATGTCCCGGCCACATTTTTTGTTGGCAACAATTATGACGTGATTACAATGTCAGAATGTGACTGTTGCTGAAGCAATTTTATGAATTTAGTTATTTTTTGCGAAAATAAGCACCCAGGATGGATTTTTGAAAATTCACCGCCTAAAAGGAATGAAAGTTTGTCATTTTTGTCAACGTGTAATTCCAGCAGGCACACGGCTGGTCCTTTAACCCTTCGTATCGGGAACGTAGATCCACGCGAGACACAATGGCTTTTTAATTGTGTCTGTAATCATGGCATTCAACAGGTTAATAAATAACATAACATTATTCTATGGCAAGATGAGGAAAAGATACTACATTAAGCATTCGCTAGTCAGTAAATCTATTGAAAGATCGATCTAGATTCAAGCGATGCAGATAACATCTCAGCTAATTGAGCTCACGCGCAACAAAAATATAGGTTTCGGTAAAGAATACTAAATGGCTTAATCGTAATTAAAATCGTAATTAATTCAAGTCAGAGTAAATCTTGGCCACCTAAATTGTGTCCAAGTACTTTAGAAAAGGAAGCATAAAAGAGAGAGAGAGGGAGTCTTGAAACTTATAAACACTGTCTGAATCTAAAGTCTGAAGTCTGAAAACCCATGACGTATTACTGACCACGCCAGTAATATCGCCTGTGTTATTAATGTAGTTGTGTGCTCAGTTTTTGTGCTCAGTGTACGTTAACCATTATTTTTCTATTACCGCGGCTGACCGTTCCCACATTATAGTGAGACATCACTTAACCGACGGATAACCATTTCCAAAATCACGTGACCTGCGCCTGCGCTGACAGCTGGGGCGAATTGTTCGAGAGTTTCGTGACTATAATATGTATATTGTAACGTGTCAGGTAAAACGATTAGCATTATGTACGAGTAGTGCTATCATGTTTCACTTTGGTTGTAACAAGCGTTTTCCGACTGCATCAGGAGGGTTCTTTATTACATGTAGGATGTATCAGATTCAATGTGGTCATGTACAGCACATGGATACCAGTAGACCGAGAAAGGTGCCGCACTTCAATCGACAAAGCAACAGAATGCTTTGAAACAAATCGTCTTGAAGATCTAGACAAGAAGTTCCAGATACGCAAAAGTCACCTTCTTATACATAATACTTACAATATTGCTGATCAGTTCTTCTGTGCACGGTGTGACTGGGTCTTTAAGACCAAATTTGGTTTTGCTAGTCATCAGAGAGCTCACGAAATAAAAGCAAAGTAGTATGTGAGTGCATAAAGTGAAGAGGACTATTTATTATGTAGCAGATTCAATTACGGCTTGTTTCCTCACACCTCGTCAACTGATCTGGCAGTTTTCTTTTGTAGGTGTGCTTATACGCAGACTTTTAAATGGGTCCTAAGCGTCCAATTTTTCAGTACCATTGCATCTGGATTTAAATAAGACTCAAATGGAAGATGGAATTTAATTGGAGTTCTACTTGCCCGCTAGTATCGGATGTAATGGAATCTGATACTAACGAGATTGGAGTATATTTGTCGGGTTTGAAATATTCTTAATTACCACCTACTGGGCCCAACTTATTAAAGATCCAAGGAGCTACCGCTACCAATAAATAGCTTTGCTGTTTGGCAGAGGTAAAAACTGTATATCTGTGAATAAACAACACTTTTTCATTTTCCACTTTTATTTAAACTAGATAATCTTTTTTGGAGATGTCATTTTCAATGTATGTTACTGCAGTCTTGCCAATGCAGCTTTTTTCACAATAGTAATGAGCTCCTTATTCATTTGTTTATAAGGTAGGATTATAATAAGAGTACCTTTGTTACAACTGCCTTCAATATGAAGGTCAGCTGTCCTGAGGTCCCATACGACAATTATCGGAAAAAGATAGGGCAAACCACGTTTCACCCAGCTTTGGTCCCACATTTCACATAGTCCCTGCTACAATACCGATACATAATAGCGGTTTCCACACATAAGGTGCGTTATCAAACTGCATATTAATGCAGCTTCCGAACGTTCCCATGGTTGGTAATAATTATCTCAGCGGTAAAATTATAAAATTTATTGCAGCAGGCTGGGAAATTGTTGGCTAGTGATGGGCTGATGCGAATTGTACGTGAATAGTTTGTGGTAATTGTATGGGTTTTTTAAGTAAATTAAGCGGGTTAATGGATTACGGGCCATTTCCTCTCACTGAGAGAAGGCCTGTGTCCCAGCAGTAGGAACTTTACCTAGGCTGATTATGCTAAGCAGGTTAAGTGTGGATGGGCTTGAGAAGACGTCACTTAATTCATAATTATATGATTTCTGCAGCCAAACGATTTCATTTTATCCCATAACAGTAATAAATATTTTCATAATGAGCAATTTATTCAGCTTTGGACTTCCTTTTCGTCGTGTCTGTGATTATAATAATTTAATTAAACATGGATACAAAGAAGAGCGTAAAAGCCGACGAAAAAGATTGGTTATGGTGTGTGCGACTCGTCAACACAACAATCTATTTAGTATTTTTACATTTTCTTTTAAGTTTTTTAAGACCTTTGCTCAGCACAGAGACAGAGTAGGATACTACTGTCTCTCTGCTGGGCAAATGTCTCCCCCAAATCTTTCAGGCATCCTCTTCTAGACACACCTCGATCCAACCCTTGCGATACGCGTCTAGGTCGTATCGTCCACCTCTTCCTGGGCCGGCATCGGCGGCGGAAAACAATTAAAAAACATTCAATTCAAAATAAGTATATAAGGTCCTATCTTAAATCACCAACTTATGTAACTGTACGTTGCCAACATTTAAATCGACTAAAAACATGAATCGATTACTAACTATCCGGTGTCCCAACACTATTAGAAATGGTGCCGTACGCCCGTTCATGATTAATGCGGTAATTAGTCTGTTTGTATGCTACCTATTGATAATTTAATACGTACGATTCTGATTAGTTACGGTGCATACCAAATTTCACAATTACGAATCATTTGTGGCTCGAATTAATGATGGCAACTTTTTTATATAGCGTGATTGAATATCGTTGTGTTTAATTGCTTTACATACATTACTGAAACACATGAGTAGGTAATACTACAGAGACTAAGCCTAATGTTGTGAACGTAACTGTAATTGATACACTGATGACAATATGGTCTGCGGGGTAAATGCGCAAGACACTAGGAACAGTAGGAATGGCTTTGATTTGACAGCTCAACAACATTCATTGCTTTATTTATGTTGTTGAGCGGACAAATTTTTCAAACAGCTGAAGCATTAGCCTTCAAAATGATTCAGATATTGTGTTACACTATTAGGGTGCTGGTCCACTTACTTAGTTGATTTCTGCACTCCGTGAGATGATTTGTTCATTTGCTGTAGGACAAACTCCTACCATTCGAGCTGATTCGTCTACTGTACATGAGCTGATTTGTTCACTGGTTTGATATATTCACTCCATGAACTGATTTGTTCAGTCGTTTTCTGATTTGTCCTCTGAATGAGCTAGTTTTTCCACTGGCTGGTTAATTTGTGATTTTTTTGTCCATATGTGCATAGTGTAGATATCAGTTAGTAGTGGACTAATCGCAATGTGATTGTTGTATGAAGCTAAGTCTCTGTAATATAATTATCTACTCAATGTCACCACATGAATTCTTAGTAGGTAAGTTATGGTGGAGGGAAATAGGATAATCACCACGCTTAACGTGGATTAGTGATGTTATCTGTTTAATATCAGTAAGATTATCTTTTTGGGAAAACTGCTGTAGCACGACACGTGTGTCAATGTTCTAATATAATTTATTCTCTAATAAGATGATAATAATCAGAATACTAAGTTACTGTCGAAGTTTTGAATATCTTCTTCTACAACAAAATACCCAACAATTTTTTTGTATTTTGAGGTTTTCCAGCTTATTTGGATGTAAACAGACCACATGTACAGACGCCAGCACAACAAGCTACCCGGAACTGTGAAATTTTCCTAATCAACCTTGAACCTAATGCTTTAGCGATAAAGTTGAAAATCTAATAAAGAAATTTGACAGATTGTAGTAGTTTGATGTGCTGGCGTCTGTACCTAACTATCACGTTATATAGATTCATGCTGGGGGTGCAACAGTTCTCTTATGAAAATGTCAACGGTATGACAAATTCATTATAAGTGCACAACATACCATTGTTCCCGGAGCAAAATATGCAAAACCATATTTAACCTTTAGTAAAACATAAAAATCATCTTACAATACACGAGGTAGGTACAAGATAATACTTTTATAATACAGGGCTGTGTTGCGATTATTCGCGCCTCCGTCGTGTGGTGGAGCGCCGCCGGCAAGCCGCCACTCTTTATAATTTGATCACATTTGTACCGCGGACAATGCGCGCCCAAAGCTAAGAGACGACAGTTGGATAGAGGTGGCGTGTAGTCGATTTGGTTGGTGAAAGTTTTGGTTCAAGTATTCAGGCATCTCTATAAAATAATAATTTAAAACATTGTTTATTTATCCAAAATAAATAAATACACACAGACACAGTTCAGAAAAAAACAATGCAATAGAATAAGCATAAAAACCTAGCTTGTGCACAGGATATTTAGGTTTTAGGAAGAAACCTGTATCTTAAGAGACAGTGATCGGCCAAAATTTTAATTTAGTAAAACTAAAACTTACAAGAGTGAAAGTGTGTCGATCTACCATTACTGATGCATATTAATATTTGTAATAGTATTGTATCTAAAAAGAGTTTTTAGTTATAAAGATATGGAAAACGGAGAGGTTTAGATTTATTATCATAATCCTCAGCCCGACTTCCCCCACAGCTGGACATAGGCCACACTTTTCTTGTGGCAATCCCCATGGTCCTGTGCCAACCTGATTCACGTTAAGATTAGTACAAAGTATTTAATTCCAAATTTTGCTTCAGTCATTTCTGATTTCCTCAGATTTATCGTGGCATATAAAAGCTACAAAACGGGCAAGTGCTTATTCGCTTATATCGATTTTTCTGCGATTCAAATTCTAAATAGCTAACTTTTAACTTATAAGATAAAAGCTACTTTGTATTATTGTCGTTTTTTATTTATTTTTTTATTTTCGTCTTGTTTGTGCAATGTAAACAATTTTTCAAACCAGCACTGGGGCTCTGTCTCGTATAGGGTCTTAGCTTTATGTTGAGCGATGGCCGTTTTGCGTGAATGTGACGCATGTTTACCCCCCACTTGTTATTTTATTTTTTTGTGTTTGTTCTTTTTTATGCGTCATGTTTGCCGCAAATAAATGTATTTTCTTTCTTTTTTAAATATTCGCTTTTTAAAAGCTAGGCAGCTAGCAGGATATAGCATCCTGTTATTTTCATACCGCTCATAGGAAAAATATAAACCTTTAGCTCTCTTGAGCAGACTCAATACTAATTAAGTATTTCAAAGAGTATAGCAAGTAAATTTTGCAGTAAAAAATTAGCTGACCTATTTTACGAGTACATACATGCCTACTTATTTATCTTCATTTTAGAGTATTAACATGCATTACCTATAAACCACAAATTCGTAATACAACGTTACTTCAACCAACCTCTCCACGTCTTTCGCTGTCCGTCCCAACATTTCACGGAGGCAACTCCTTCAGAGGAGGTAGCCCGGGGCCTGCACAATGGCCGCTACTTTTTCCCCGGCCATAATCAACATTTGTATTCAAGTCATACATGCTGACCAAGCCGAGCTTCCACCAAGATATTGCTGAGTACATTAAACAGATAATCTTTGGAAATTTTCGGGTTCGCTCGCTTGTATGGTGGAGAAAAACATGTGTTTTGGCCTTTACGGGTTGTTGTAATGACTTATTAAGGGATCAATTTGAGACAGGAGTTGATTTAAAAGTTTATTTTATTGGAATGCCTCATTAACAGTGGTAACCACCGGGCTACCACTGCTTACCGAGTTGTAGGTCGTGGATTCGAACCCAGGTAGACGCTTTACTTTGTGTAAATAATTTTATCACCACTGCTCTCAAAATGGTGAAGGAAAATAGTTTAATGGTCGGTACTGCTGAGCATGAGATCCTTGGTTCGATTCCCGGTTCGAGCAAAGTGCTATTGGGTTTTTCCACCTGGAATTTATCAGTACCAGCCTGGCAACAACGTGTATGCAGATTTTCGTGAAAGGAAGGAGGTAAAAACGTTTCTAAGAATTTTCGCCTAATGATCTTCTCGTCTATGAGAGGTCCATCATAATATTCATAAACGTTATTTAATGCATATATTTCTTACACGATTAACACATTACATTATTCAAATAAACTAATTAACATAACATAACAACACTTTTCATGTCAATAAATAAACAGTAACATCAAATTAATTCTCATTACGATAATAACATTCTTCATTACAACATAATAGTAAATATGTCTCTCAAAGTTACAAAGAATCGGTAATAAATATCCACTTATATGGTCGACCATTCTGTGAACCATAGACCAACCTATAAAAGATATTATAATAAGGTTTTATTAAGAGAGTCCTCATAATATTACTACTCTATAAGGCTGACATGGTCATGCTGTGGGAAAATCAAGAAACCAGTATTTTGATGAAACGTCTCATCATTTCAGCTGAAAGACGTCCACTGATGGACATATCCCTCCCCAAGCATCGCCATTTCGACTGGCTGTGTGCTTATTACATCTAGCGGATTACTGCGGTCTACACCAGGTTATCAGTCCACCTTGTAAGACCTTCCAACTCTACGTCTTCAGGTACGCAGTCGCTACTCCAGACCCTTTCGACCGAATTGCCATTTGTTTTGCGAGCAACATGCCCTGCCCGCTGCCAGTTCAATTTGGCAATTCTCCGAGCTAGGTCGGTTACCTTGGTTCTCCTACGAATATATTGATCCTACGGATGAAACGTCTACAAAACATAATGAAAATCGAAAACTAAACTAAATATTTGGTTAGCATTTTGGTTGTGTTTCATGGCAATTAACAGATGTTAAAACACACGATGTGAATACATTGTCCAATTAGTTTCTGAATACTCGTGATTGATAATACTGAGTATTGTACCGTTCTAAATTCTCATACAATTGTGTATTCATTCTGTGTCGAAATTCGCATCTGACTTACAATTAAAACTAAAGATCTGAGACCTTCCTTTATTCCTAAAGTATTCCTACAATTTGGCCGTATCAAAAATAACCTTAACCTACAACTTAACTGTACCATTCTACATTAATATACGATATTGTTTTATAATTACAATTTATATCTAAAATAGCGTAATCGGTAGTAAATGTTAAGTACATAATGATTATTACTTAGTAGGCACTTAGCATAATCAGCCTAAAATGTTCCCACTGCTGGGACACAGGCCTCCTCTCTGTGAGAGGGAGTGGACCCTAATCCACCACGCGGGCACAGTGCGGGTTGGTAGATGTAACATGTCTTTGAAACACAACGGTTTTCTCACGATGTTTGAGAGTTTGCCTTCACCGTTTTGAGAGCAGTGGTGATGAAATAATTTACACAAAGTAAAGCGCCTATCTGAGTTCAAACCTACGACCAACAGCTCGTAAGTCGCGACAGTTTCCACTGGCCCATCACAGCGCCAGTAGATACCTACTTATTAAGGCTTAGATGAATTAATTGGATGCTCCCGTTACTTTACAGTCGAGGTTTTTTTACATTTAAATCTTCTAATTTGGATTTGGATTTGTGATAGATAAGCAGTGACTTATAAGGCGGTTAGTAGAAAATTCTGACTCGTGCTGGCAGCAAAATACCTACATAATGTTTTTAAATGTCTTTCTCTCTTAATAGAACCACTTTATTTGCATTAAAATTTGTTGAAAATTCCTAAAATAAAAAGATTAGTAGGTGAGCTTAATTCTATGGAAAATCTGTGTCTTGTTTCGAGTGTCAGAGATTGTCAGAGCACGTACACGCGACGTGAACGTTACGTACGTAAATTCAAACGATTTTTGATCCGAGAATAAAGCTATCCTTTTAACAGACACACATAGGTATGCACTGTAAATGCTTTTTTGCGGAGTGGTTAGAGTTTCGCGTTATATCCTATAGTATTTAGAACCGGTCATAGAAATTAATAAAGTCTTCAAACTAAGATTATTTAGCTACGAAACGAGTACTTTAATTTTTTTTATCGTTCGGATTAACGTAACATTTACCTTGCGCGTTCGTTCTGGTCTTAGTTTCAGCACAGTATAAATATATACTGTGGTTACATACATAGAGTGGTTACACATTTATGCTGTAGTTTCAGTGAAGTCAAATTACAATACCCATATTCTGAATCTAAACAAAAAAAACACAACATTAAACTCATTCACACAACTTACCTTGATCATGGACACGATTTTATCGCAAAAACTGAACAGTTATCACATATATTTTTCACCGTGGACATTACCAAAGTAATGGCATTTTAAATTCGGCCGCACAACCACTCATTATGTTGAAACAAAGGGCGATCATCTGAATAAATTTGCTAAATAATTGTTATTTCATATCTGGACCTCAGGCGATCGGGCCCAAATGGTTGGAACGAATTACTACCGGTTTTGGAGCGAGATTCGATCGAGGTGAAGTGTTTAATGTAGGTACGTTAGTAGATGACGTCGATAAATAGGGAGACGGAGACAGTAACGCGTCTACACTTGGGTTTCCTCATAGTAGGCGCCTATAGAAGGTGGCAACAAACTTAAGGAAAGCAGAGACAAAAAAAGGTGGAAGCGTCTATAAAGGTACGTTCGTAGTCGCTTAGGATTTAAGGTGCCACAAACGAAGAGTTTTTAAATTATGCATTCACTGATCTCCTCTCAGAGGTTCCAACATTTCCAGCAGAATTTACCACCAAAGTGATGTTACAAATAGTTATTCAAATGTGTTAAGAAACGACAAAGGCCCCAGATAAGACCAAAATTCGAGAACATACAGTAATAACTTATAAATTACCTATTTTCAATGTAATGGACTCGCTCATACTCGCATGATTTAAAATACAGGTGCCGCATGCCGCGACGGAATGGGCTCGCCAAATAATTACGAATAATACCAGATGATGTTTTTAAGTGTTTAAACTGTTCGCAATTTTCGACCAAAAATACTTAATTTTTTACATTACTTTACTTTCAACAAACAGTTATTTTGACATTATCAGCAGATTGGAGAGAATTTTGGGTTGTTATCGAGTTATCTGTGTTGTGTCTTATGTCCAGCTAAATAGCTAAATATGTAATACTAGCTCGTCCTTGCTTCGCATAGGTGCAATGTTCTAAGGTATATAAAAATATCGATCTGTACTATGTATAATTTAAAGATTAATGTGAATCCTTCTGAAATAAATTCTCTAAACGTTGGTGAAAATCGTATCAAAATCCATTGCGGAGCGTTTAGAAATGAGTACAACGCGGTCTCACATACAGACGCGAAAAGCGACTTTAAATTAGAAGATATAATATGTATATTCAAAGTTTATTTATGTTTCAAATTGACGTTATTTCAAGTTAAACCAGTATCAACTTTATTTTAATGGAATTTAAGTGGATTTCAGAGTGACTAGCATTATTGAAAAAGTTATAAAAATGTTTGAAGTTGTAGCGTAAACTAAACATTATTGTGTAGGAATTAAAGTTATTTTTCCATAAACTCATATTTGTTTACATTTTTGGCGAATATGTCGCGATATTAGATTAGATAATAATACCTTTATATAGATTTATAGTAGAATAATGTCTACTCAAAATAAAGTTACGTTATTTACCTAACTGACCTAAAAGAAACGCTAGGTACTCTAGGCAGCTAGGGAATTCCAAATGCAGGGGCTTCTAACCTTTCATTAATTTATAGTGTAACCTTTAACCCGCCATGTTTCTGTCAGGAGTAGTTCTTAACTCTGGCATTAATTGTAATAACTACTTGTCCTGTTAGGCCTGTTATTTTAGATATAGGAATCTTAAGCTTCGTTTAAGCTAAGACAAGTGGACTTAGCTATACGGTGTACCAGTAGGAATAGAACAAGATTATTTATTTATAGGAGAACCAACAGCTATAAGAGAAGGATAACAATTGTGTATCCTATACTTCGTACTAATATTATGAAAGTTTGTATGGATGGATGGATAGATGGATGTTTGTTACTCTTTCATGCCAAAAGTACTGAACGGATTTGAATGAAATTTGGCACAAATATAGTTTATAACCAGGATTAACACATAGGATACTTTTTATCCCAATATTCCCACAGGATCGAAACTTATGCGGGTGAAACCGTGGGGCATAGCTAGTGAGACATAAAGCCAATTACAGGTTCTCACGGGTAAAAACAGAACATGTTGTAGAAATCTTAGGATCACTAACAAGCACGATAGAAAAGAATACATAAGTATATAAGGATTATATAGGATTAGCATTCAATAAATTAAATTAAAACAACAATTAATTTCTTTCGGATGACTTTACAGTTAAAACTGCACTATCTAATGATCGATCAGTGCCAATAGCTGTTAACCGTAAAAAAAAACCTGTAAAAAAATTAAAAAAAAAACAGGTTTCGTACTTATTCAAAATTATGCGTAATGTCAAGATTAGAGATGACTATGACAGACAATGACTAAAAATAAAAGACCTCAAAACGCTCCGACTCTTTGGTAAAGACGTCAACACTTTGGTAGTTTATGAGAAATAAGAACAATATTGAAGTCGTAAAGATATTTAAACAGATAAAACACTAGAGATAGTAAAATTTCAAGTGCCATGAAGCGAGTGTAAAATATCGGAACAGCTACTTTCGTCTAGGACGATAAATACATAGGTGCTTAATGTGACAAAGATAAGGATTATCCATAATATAACACTAAATCTTATATCGTTAAGCTTAATCTTTTTGCAGATTAAATGACCGTTAAAATATCTAGAGAACAGAGAATTCATAATCTACTTCTGTTTAAAAGTTTTTAAAGAAGACGATTGGAATCTATACGTCTATAAAAACATTTATCATTATCATTTATACAAATAAATAAAATGTAAGTGTCTGTTTGTTATGTCAAAATAATAGCTTTTTACTAAATGCATATGAAAGTATATACGGTACTTATAACAAAATTTTAAATCAATTTTTTAAATTTTTGTTTGTCTGTCTGTTTATTCCGGCTAATCACCGGAACAGCTTAACCGATTTTGACGGGACTCACTGACAGATAGCTGACGGCCAATTCTCGTAATTAAAAACGTTCAAAATCTAGTCGCAATCTCATCACAGCGACAATCAATGTCAAAATTTTGTCAATAACATAGCGAAATTGGAGGTATTTTTGACAGATTGAGATCAGACTGTAAACGTTCTTAATTACAAGAATCGCCCCTCTGATGCTATAAGGAGTAACATAGACTAATTTTATTTTAGAAAAAGAAATAGAGACCCGCTCAAAAAAATTAAATCCATCCGACATGCACGCGTACGAAGTTGCGGGCATAGCTATTTCAAAATATTAACCAACAATTCATCCGCAATCACCCCGAAGCTGTAATTTTGAATCTAGAAGGTAAGTAATAAATCCTAAATAAAAACAACAGAAAGCGTTCCATCTATCAAACAAAAGACAATCAATTACAAATGCACTCACTAACATACATATACCACTTTCTAACAACACCAATAAAATTGACACAATTCACACCACCATACATACACATAGTTTATTTACCTAGTTTATAAAAATATACCATTCTATACAAAATTTTTAATGGAACGAATCTCACAACATAGATGATCCAAGGACGAGGTCTAGGAATTCAATTCACTTGAATGTAAAGTTAACGACATAAAATTATTTTTCTTCATTGCTTCTGGCTAGATTTGAAGGTTTTTTCATGAATTATTTACAATTAACGATCCACAATTTTTACGGATTAACTTAACATCGTGATTTCGTTATTATAGGCAAGATAAAAAAAAATGATAAATGTATTGTATACGTAAATCTTTCGGGATAAATTTTCTAAATGATGGTGACAGCCGCATCAAAATGCGTTTTGTAGTATATGGGAACAACGCGGTTACACAGGCAGATTCGAAATATAGCATAGCATATAATGACAATGAATAAAGTTACGGTCATGTAAATCATATCGTGTCTACGTAAGTAGGTATGCACCTTGTGCCCGCGATTCAACTGCTGAAACGCACGCTTCATTTCTCTTTCACCTTGGCCAACAAAAAGTAGAATAAAATCCATATCAATAAACAACTACTGAATAAATTATTATCGATCCACTAGTCCGCGGCTTGGAACATCATATTTTATGCATGATAATCTCTATTTAAAATAACCCACATAATCATGTTAATCAGCACAAATATAACAAATATCCAGATATAGAGAAACATTAATTTAATTTCAATAGAATATATTTAAAGGCAAATTCGTGTGTCAAAATTAACGAGAATTAGGACTGAAATAGTAATATTAGTCTACATGAAGTGTATTTAGATTCTGACAACATTTTATTCAATAAACGATAAGTAAATCCAAAACAGGTACATTTTATAACCGCTGTATTAATTCTGCGATAACATAGTAATAAAATATTTACATGCGTAATGCCAACTCATTCTGTAATCAACCACTCCTGATCATAATTTATTTAGTTAATATATTTATGTGAAAGTCACAACAAAGCACAACGTTTTGAGTGTAAAACTAATGCCACATAAATTTGCAGACCCTACTCTCATACTAAACGATGCCCCGAGCAACTAACACTACAACCAGTTTCATCTACTTGTCTTCTTATTACTTTTTCAACTGCTCCAAATTCAACCTTATCTTGATCAGTCTTGAGTTTAGAGTCGTTCGCATCAAACCCTTCATTTTGATGTTTATCATTTTGCACAGTTAGTGTTCTATTTCTATAGTCCTTAGTATTTTCTTCTCATAAAGCTCAAAATTCATCCATCGATTGTTCTTCTTTGCCTTTTGTTTTGCTGCTACTGCAGCGCCTGTACAGTGAGTTACTCGAGAATTTATTTCTACAATAGAATCAACACGAAATGGTTTCTTAGCCGCAAGGAGAATAGCGACTGAGTTATTGCCTGGTAGCATTACTTGCTCAGAATCATTCACTATCTTTCCATCTGGTCCATTCTGACATACTTTACAACCAGGGCTTGGCTTCTGATTTTCTTTAATGACGCAAGATATATGAGGTCTTATGAAGAATTTGTTTCTTTATGCATCGTATCTTGATGAGTGTGATATTTTATATTGGTCTCGTCCGGTTTTAAAGAACCGATACATTCAGATTTAATTGCGTGTTTTTATTGATCTTCTTCGAATCATCTACTTGGTCGCAATCGACTCATCAGAATTTGTTATTTATGGCTGTGCCTCTAACAGTTCTATTATTTCTACAATAGAAGTTCTCATTCCTATTTTGATTGATGTATCCAGGAGATTTGGTTCCACACTTATTGCTTAACTGTTAAAATTATTTCCATCGTTGAAAACATGTTAAGAATAGCCGAGGTTTAGTGCTCTTCACTCATCAAAATAATTAAGGAACTTGTGTCACTATCCAATATACACAAATGAATAAATTACGCATTATTTACATCGTTTAAAACCTACACTATAATAAGAATAATCACAATGTTTTTTATCCAACAAAACAGAATTACATACATAAATAACCTCACTCCTTCTACCCTTAGGGTTACTCAGACACTACAGAACGCCACCTGCTAGGATCCTTACATACTTCTTTCTCGTTCATACATCTGGCCATACAGAAAAAAGAAATAGGTTCGCCATAATATTCAAGTTAGTGTAACTAGCCGTTAACTTGACAACTCCTTTTCTATTTTCTTTTCTTAGCCCAAGATCACTTGAACAATCAATAATCCCATACCCATTCAGTGAAGTTTAAAATTTCAACCCGTTCACTTTAGAAACCTCCACCACAATCCCTTCATTAATTAAACTAGCCAGCCCTACAGTTCCCTACATTGTCCCTAAACTGACAAAGGCGTGCGTTCGCGCAACCGATTGATTTGCATAGCAGAGCGTTTATTAGATTTTGTTACGACTCCTAGCAGCGTTTAGCTCGAACGTTGCGACATTTCTCCCGGCTATTGTACGATATTGATAAAATGTATATATATACATTCATTGGGTTCCACTTGTGATTATTATGTTGTTTCTCTAATGTCCGTGTTCGTGTTGTGCAGTAGTTCGGTTTTATGTTATCTTTATAAGCCTTAAGCGACTTTGATAGTGACAGACTTTGTAAACAGGGTGGGAGTTATGGAATAAAGTTAGTTAGATATGTTAGGGTTGGACGTATAATTGGGATTTTGGTTGGATACTCTTGTGGGTACTTACTTTCAACTTACATTATAATGTACAGGTTTATTTTTAATATTCCGTCCATTGCTCTAATATTAGCAGTAGATGTCAATAGATGCTGAACAAGCTTTAACTTATTGACTAACTGGCCGACTCCTTGAGAATTCAAAAGTGTTTGTATTTTGACTTTAAACCTGAGAATCAAAAACGAGACGTCTAACACCCCAAATATCATGTGAGGTTATACAATCAGCAGCTCGCCAAGTAGAAAATAGTCTATGAATTCAACAATCTAAGATTCTTCATAGAAACAGACAAGGTTCGAATAAAAATAAAGCCATACAATTATTTAAACAGCTAGCCTATGTTGCTTTAATTTCAAGTAAACCATCTCCACGACAGTGCAGAGAAACGTTCCTCAGTACTTTAATAGCGTTATATTAAAACTTATATTTACGTTAATTGCTAAAGCTATCAACGCTTGGCTTCAGGTTACCTTACCAATTATAAAATCATAATGGCCATCTATTTTTGTTCTTAGAACGAGTTCCCTTTGTACAATAAAAGTGTTAATTTCCGATGCATCGGATAGAGATAGTGTGCATACGGCGTACATTGTTTCTTTTTTGTAATACATTTATGATAAGGAATTAGCAGGATGTAAGTACTTATGTGAACATGTAACCAGCACTCAACAATTTTTCAGCCTTTTCAAGGATATATACGGCTGGTATAAGCCATGAGCTAGTTTCGTCATTGTAACCACGACGGATAGTTATTATAACGAAGTCCATTGTCTTTCCCCGAACAACGTAGACCGATGACCTGGTGAAGGTCGCAGAAATCCGCTGGATATAAGAAGTATAGGACCGGTCGATGTGGCGATAATTGGGGGAGGCCTATGTTCTTCAGTGGACATATTTCGCTGAAATGATGATGACGATGACGTTGTATTAGATCCCAACAACATGGAGTAAGGTATGGAAGAAGCAATTCAAAATAATAATATATCCAATCATCGGGAATAGTAGGTATACGAAACCAATAATACCTTAATCTATCTAAAGACACTATAATCCATAATATTTAAAATTCGTCAGATCGTCAAAAAGCAGCTAAGCTTGGTTTAACAAAACCTGTTGTTTACTAAGACCGTAAAGATACAATATTCGCGAAAAAGAAAGGTCTACCGTTAGACAATCGCAACAGGTATTTACACAGAGATAATCTAAAACAATCGCCTTGAGGTATAGAGCAATTTGAACCGCAAGTGGAACCATATCGCGATATAACGATGAATAAATTAAATATATCGAATCTTACATCACTACCTTTTGATAACAATGGAAATCAGAAACAAAATATTTCACATAAGGTTTGATGCAAAATGATGACTTTGATTTTTTTTTTCTTTTGTGATATAATAGTTGCTCATCGAGAAACCATCAAAAATATATATTTTAACATTCAAATATATTTTAAAACTATAATCCATTCAGTAAAGGAGTTGTAGAGTGTGCGAGCAACCTAAGTGATTCCTGCAGAACCTTGTTTAGAGTGCTTAGGAAGTGAACATACTAAAAATACTGACGCCTAGGAGGTGAGCCGGAGTTAGGCATTTTTGGATTTTTCGCATATACTTATCTCAAAAACGGTGCGTCTCGGAAACATTTTCTTATACGAAATGAAAGCTCATAAAATTCTACGCTGTGTGTTCCAATTTTTTCATTTCATCACTTAGAGTGCAAATAAAGTTTTGTTTTCTTTCTGTCGTTCTCTTTCCATAATCGCAGCCATCTTTAGTCCACATTTTTGAACTTCTGTACCAAAAGACACCACTTTTGTACCCATAAAGAGAAGGGCTGGTTCTTTCGCAACCTCAATCCTTCTTCCTCGACACTTGCAGATTGCTCTTCATTCATATAGAGTTTCTAAAGCACGTAAATCACGTTCACTATTAGTTAGCTCCGAGCTCCCGGCTGTTTTAACGCCTCAATATATTTACAGGCTATTAACATGCGTCTTATTTATGATACCGGTTATCACTTAGCTAATACGGTGGCTCTGTGAATGGTTTGTTGTGAAAGAAATAGATTCCTGGGTTCATTGTGTCTGTTTGTTTCGTCCCACGGCATTTCTAGTGATGTCGATAGATCAAAGCGCTGAAGAAAAACATCGTGAAACCGATATGTCCCAGAACCAACAAATTCGAAGACATGGTGACATCTACCAACCTGCACTGGCCCTCGTGCTAGACTACAGTACACTCCCTCTCAAAGAGAGCAGGCCTGTGTCCCAGCAGTAAATTATAAGAAGATTTTGCTTATTATGCGATAGCACTATGAAATAGTGCTTCAAGTACTGGTTGAAGATTATGAAGTAGTACAGCTCCTTGTGAACGGTCAAACAGGCACAATTTCTGTCGCTAAACTGCATTGCTGTATTCTAGTTGTCTGTAAAACATTAACTCTGTCTCAGTTGGCAAAGCTTTGGCCAAACCCCTTGCGGTGTTTCAGGTGTCTAGCTGGCGGGAACAGCTAACCTATTTGTTTTTATAATAATTTAGAATCATATTGCACATAATTGTCGTTCTATGTACATTTTATATCAACTAAGCCAGGAAACAGGCAAAATAGACAGTACAAAGGCTGTCAGTAATCTGCGTCCATGACTGAATTCAAATGAATTACATTGCTCTGTTAAAAACATGACCCACGTGAACCTAGTTCAAGAATAAAAAAAATTATTTAGTCCTTTAATAATACCTTACTTGCCATATAATTAGAAGTTGATGAACTCCATATTTTTCTATTACCCCGAGAGAAGCGTGAAAGCCTTACAATCTACCTTCCAATCTCTTCCAAATTAAGATCTAACCAGCAATTAACTTAGTCGTTACTGTTAAAAAGTTAAACTGCCTGAATTCATTTGTATGCAAATTGCTTTCAATGGAAAATCACCCATAGATAGCCATCTATGAGGATGTAGACATAACTTTACTTGGTTTTTGAGCGGTGGATAAGAAAATCGTTGCGTATGTAATCTGGGATGGAAGCTAATGACACATCAAGTTTAACTACAAAGTGTAAGTGTACAAACTAGCCAGTTTTCAGCAATAATAGCCGCTTGTTTTGTCTTATTTTTCAGTCTTTGTTGATTTTTTTTTAAACTTTGCCCCACTCTATGAATTTCTCCTGTATCGTGGGTGCGTTAACAAACATTTAAAGTCACATACACAAACAGCCAGACCCGGAACAACTACTTGTAGGCCATACAAATATTTGTTCCGTGTGGGAATCGAACCCGCGATACGCAGCGCAGCAGTCAATCGCTTAACCACTGCGCCAACCGTGCCGTCAAGTGTGTCAAGTTTATGGACTATCCATGGAAATACTATCCATCCAAACAATTCTGAAAGATATTAATCCTTCAGAATTGTTTGGATGGATAGTATTTCCTTAGCCTTCATATTACAATACAAATCACAATAAGTTTAGCGTTATACGATTTCAAATCACCGTTCTAATAAGTTTAGCGTTATACGATTTCAAATCACCGTTCTATTTTTGTCAATTGTTTGAAGTTGACTGGAACAAGATCATGTTTTAAATATGTTCAGCGATAATTGTATTCATGATTTTTGGTGCAAGTGGGCTAAGAACTGTACTAAAATAATATAGTTTTTTAACACTAGCGCACTTGTTCTGACAGTTTGAAAAAATCACAGTCAAAAACCGTACTGCTCCAAAGAATATCCCATAGAAGATTCCTTCTCCCTTTTTTACTATCCTGCATCCATCGAATCCGAGCTGATAATAGAATACTATTATATTAATGATCTTCTACGTCGAACGCAGGTGATTATACGACGGAGGCTCGAATTACGTGTAACTACCCGCATTGAGAACTGATTGCTTTAATTCCGACGACAGCTCCCGATACCCGTAATAATGTAAACATGCATTATCTATGAGATTGTTCTTTGTGTTACAGATTATGATATGATAAGTTTGATCTTGCTTTTTAATTGGTTTTTCGAGTAATCGCCAAGCGGTTACTCGAGTCTTCACCTGGCTGGCTTATATCTTGGCCAAAGAATTAGCATCGTCATACAACGTGGCAATGCTGCCAACCTTTTGGGCACTGTTCGGGCGGCATACTGTTACAAATTATAA
This sequence comes from Apamea crenata, assembly GCA_949629185.1. NCBI lineage: Eukaryota > Metazoa > Arthropoda > Insecta > Lepidoptera > Noctuidae > Apamea > Apamea crenata. The sequence continues at coordinate 9,402,303 of OX451362.1, read as the reverse complement.
TTTGTGGCCTCTTACGGCAAGCTAACATAAGCCCAAAGGACAGGTGGTTTGGTATCAATATATAAGGAAACAACAAGCTACCTCAAACACTGTATATAATATTTTTTTAAATAAATCTGAAGCAATAAAAGGTGAACCTTAAAAAAACTAATTTACCTTATCATTAACAAATTGCAAAATGCATATAGGATGATTCTTTTGTTTATTTTTTCATATCGTATCATATCTGAATTAATAATATATGTACATGTAGTACATATAATTATTATTAATTAAATGTTAGCATATTATGTAAATATTATCTTGATTAAGTGAATAAATATCCTAGACCAAGTTTGATCTACTAAGTATGTTTTTCGGATTTATTATTTTTTGCGGTGGAGATATGTTTTGGTAAATTATTATTTAAAAATAAATCGAACATATTTTATAACGGGTGCAAAAAGACACTTATCGAAGTCCAGAGGCACTTGTAGTACCCGTAATTGTAATATTTTTTTTGTACTGGACCATACCTGGAACCTTCTTGTTACGGAGATATTGAAGGTCAAAGTTCCAATTTTTACTGGCGTTTTTTTACGAAAACAAGTTTTTAATGTTAGGTATAACACAACGTTTGATGTACTGTCGATGTAGCGTACCGTCGATGAAGTGTACTGTCGATATAGCGTACTCTCGATTTGGTGTACTGTCGATGTAGCGTACCATCGATTTGAGGTACTGTCGATTCATTAACCCGTCGATGGAACGTTTTCGATACAGCGACAGTCGATGTAGTGACGGTCGACATTATGAACGAGACCCACTTTGAGATACCCCCACGACCCCTGTATCGTTGTATGCATCCATAAGCACAGTCTCTTGTGTTATATTACGCACAACCGCTAACTGCAAATTTTCACACCATAAATAAAATTCGATTCGCAGGAAATTTTTGTGCAAGTCGCTTAACTTTGCACAAAAAAACTACGCATTCGCAGGTAGTCGACGGCTATGTGAAGTGTAATTTACACCTGTAGATCTAGTTTTCATAATTAAAAAGGGTTTACTTGAGTAACTTTGTCAGGTTACAAGTGAGCCGTAATTCATAAGGTGCGTAAGCAAGTGTTGCGTAAAAGAAAATCAACATAAACAGCTCAAGAAAATCCCATGCCCTACGACCAGACTAACGATGTGTAATATCGAGTTAAAGAAACAGGATATTTTATCTACCCATGTCGACCCCTTCCAAGCTTACTTACATCCCATACCGTTATTCTTCTTGGTTCTTTATGCTACATATAAATATTGTACACCCCATGGGTATGTTACAGTGATACAATAATGCTAATTGTAAGAACTGTCTTTTCACCCGTGACAAACAATAAATAAATAAACAAGCTCTCAAGCTCTTAAGCTGTCCAGCTTCAATTACACAAAAAAATACTGTTACTGTCTGCATCATAAAGGCTTCTCTCCATGACTTCTACCTCTTTCGATCCAGGGCTAATGTGGTCCACTGGTCGTTTGTTTTCTCCAGCTCGTCCCGCCATCTCTTACGGGGTCTGCTATGGCGCCTTCCGTTTGTGTTAGGACTCCACATAAGTAGTGGTTATTTTAGCCCACAGCTTCTTGGGCATACGGCAGCCCAGTCCCACTTCAGCTTAGCAATTTTTTTGAGAAACGTTAGTAATCAACAAAAAATAACAATATCCCAAAATACATTATTAGAAGTTCGTTCAAACAACCTCTAATATTACTTAAAAACATTGAAAACCAATTAATTGTCCATATCCACCAGCTAAACGCTTACTAAAACGACACCAACAAAAACTGCACCTAGATCGAAAACACAAACATTTTAGACAGCATAATTGGAAGTCAACATTAAAATGACTACCGATAAGTCGGAGGGACAAAAACTATAAGCTGGTACATAACTGGGCACTTATGTGCTAATCTGAAGTTGTGCCGTAACTTAATACATACATAATAAGTGTGATTACGTAAGACGGGCGCCCGGAGCAACGGGAGCCGAGATGTGCCAATCTTTTCCTTATTGCGTGGGGCTCACATGGAGGTGGTTGAGATAATAAGTCAATTGGTGTGTGGAGATCGTTGTGGGATTGGGTTGGGATGGATTGGTAGGGAATTTTCGAATTAGTTAGCTGTTGTGTCACATTTTACCAGAATTGATGTTGAAAATGATGATTTTAGATACGAGAATATTATAGAGAATGAAGAATTGTTAGTACTCCCGTTCATCATTCTCCTGTTCTTATCCTAATTTAGTTGGGGTCGGCGCAACATGTATTTTTCTTCCATACTTCTCTATTAGCCGGCATCTCGGTAGTCACCCCCTTTCTTACCATATAATCATTCACACAGTCCACACATCGTTTCTTTGTTAATTAATATATAATTATTTGTTAGTACTCCACCTAAACCCTGAAAAGAGGATGATGTTATTTCGTCCGAAGAAGCAGCATTATCTATGCAGGTGATACGAGAAATAAGCCTGTATTGCATTCTCATTAGGCAGGCAATTGTTTAAAGGAATATCTGATAAGATCCACAAAGTTTTCGTAAAATCACCATCTGTAGAATATCCCCTAACAAGATAAACAATTGCCTGTCATTCGTAGATCTTTGCCAGTCGTTACTGCCTTGAAGCCCGAAAACCTGACAACCAGTCTTATCAAGGTGTATTGTGTTACCCAGAAACTGGGTTGTGGCGGTCAGATAGGCAGACGCTCCATGTAAAATACTGGTATTCAGCTGCATCCAATTAGACTGGAAGCTAACCCCCACATAGTTAGAAAAAAGATAAACGATTGTTCCTGTGATTTTAATCACATCGGCTAACACGAGATTGCTAGTGGAAACTGGTTCTGCCGTAAACCGCGAGACAGAAAACCGATCACGGCGATCTCACACACAATTTTCAATTAAAACACTTTCCTAGAACCTATACCACCCGCATGTAAACCTGCATACACATCAGCGAGTACGCAATATACTATTAAACGGAGTCAACGCACCCGTGTATGTAGGTATGTGGCCTGTAATAACAACGGACTACTGTTCACCCGTACAACCGGCTAACCGCGCGACAACTCGCCGGGAAACCGACAGAGATGATAATACCATTTAATACCTCTTCTGGGTGTTATATGGAGATGATAATACCGTTGTTCGTTTTGTTTATAGAGTTGATGATACCACTTGATCTGGTTGATGATATTTGTCAGTACAAGTAGATACATCGAAAAAGATGTTAATACGACTTAATTCCTAAGTATTCAAAGTATTTTATCATAGCAACATGCAACAGGTTTGTCGAGCAAAATTCAAGTATCTCATGTTTATGCCTGTCGAAGTTTTTGTCCCTTAAGAATTAAGATGTATTCATCCAGCAGGTATTTGCATAATTTTGGCGGATGTCACATACAATTCCAGACAATACTCGCTTGACATATCTATATTTGTCCTTATGGTAAATGATGAGGGATGCCGCCTATCCTCTTGAGAATAATCTCCATTGTGGTCATCAAGGAAGATGTTAAATATTCTCTATAGCCAAATGACCACTCGTCTATCTCCAGTTTTAGTACATTAGGAAGGAATAAATATAAAAGAGGAGTCGTTAATTAAATAATAATAGTTATTACTTCCCTTGGGAGTCTTTCGCGAATGGACTAAAGTTATTGGAGCTGTTTATTGTAAACAATAAACAATGTTCAATTAGAAAGTCAATTTGCGCTATTATGACTGTAAAATGACTTGCTGAATAAGGTTCTACCAAAGGCTATTACAATAAAAGGTCTTCATGTGGCCGCCGATTTATAATTTGTTTTAAGGATGATTTCCACCAAACGGCTCGCATCGCATCGGATCGGAACGGATTTTACAATCTTTAAACGATATTAAATCGTGTACACATTATTTAATGTTTATATTACTAAGCCGCGCACAGCAGCTTGACAGCGGGCGTCTTCCGCGATACGCGATCGTAGCCGAAAGTATGCTGCGACGTGCGATCGGCTCCGTTCGCCTGTCGTCGTATCGAATCCTTTCGGCATCAGAACACGTCAACACGGTAGGAATGAAACTATTTGACTAGGCGCAGAAACGGATACGTTCGCAAGCGACGGTACGCAGCCGATCGTATGCGTCGACATCCTGCCGGACGCGATCGGCTATCGCCGCATCCGTTCGTATCGGTTCCGATCCGATGCGATGCGACCCGTTTGGTGGAAATCATCCTTTAGAAGACAGAACGCAGGCAGAAACAGAAGTAGGTATATGTTTTTTTCTTGTCTAACTACGAGTATATGAGGGATTGGTCCATATTAGCTCAGAATCGAGTTAAGTGGAAAAAGGAAAGGGACGCCTTCGGCCTGCAGTGGGACAATACTGGCTGATTATTATTATTGTCATTATCATCAAACTAAGCCACTGCTCTATGTTTAAGTAATTTACTTGCCTCTTTGCATATGACTTCTGCAGATAGACCCTTCGTTGTGAGTCGTAAGTACACACATACTCGCCATCATAATCGACCTGTAATGTTTCCACTGCTGGGACACATCAGTAAGCCATGCCAGTAGTTACTTAACCAATCCTGTACACAACATGGGAATAACTATCGAACCCTAAAACATTATTTTGACTTTTGTTCCTATAGTAATCAAATAATACAATCATTTATATGGTTAATTTGTAGTTAAGTACGCGTCAGCTCTTTATTTGTATGTAAAAATTGTACATAATTATTTTTGTATGCCTATAATAGGCTGATCATAGCGCACATTTACCTAAAACAGTCCTACCTATGTATCACAAATAAAATATTTCTGATTTCTAAAAAAGTGTCGTTGCTTTTTTTGCCGGAAATTAAGATATACAGGTTGGCATCCTATATCGACACACAGCCTGTTACCTTGATGTCAGTACATGATTCTGGATCCTGAAAATTTTCGTCCGTTATTAAAATTAGCTTGTTCCATACATTTTGACCGCGTATGTACTTTTTTAGGAAACAACAGATTTTTTTATTCATAACCGATGGAAAATTTCCCTGCCAGCCTGTATAATTAGTGCTACAGGGCAAGATATAGCTTTGCCAGAAAACCTTATAGATTTTCATTGTAACAATTATATCATAAATTAAAATGTGCAGGGAAACACCACAACATACACAAACACACACACATTATAATGAAGACTACATTATCGAACATTATTGTCTTGTAATTAACCGCTACATTAATTGCATACAGCATAATCTCCACAATGAACTAAGAGACAGTAGTATGGAATATTGTGTTACAAGTGCACATACATTACTGCAAACAACAAAATAGTACGAATAGTGGTAGTCACTGTGACTGTTAGCTTGCATCATCCTACTGCTGGGAGGCCACTCCCCATGACTTCCAGCTCTTTCGATCCAGGGCTAAAGTGGACCACTGGTCGTTCGTTTGAATAGTGGTTGTAGCGACTACAGATCGATTTGCCAAGAAGCGTGATGGTTTTGACGACACCAATTTTTTTGTTATAATTAAACACGCAAGTTGAAATTTTACCAGTAGGAAAGATTTTTACAGAACGCCATCTGCTACAATCAATCTGCACCCTAATTGCGTAACACACGATCAATCGGAATCGGTTTCATTTTGACAGTTCAACCACATTCATTGCGTTATTTACGTTGTTGAGCAGACACATGACACAGTTTTTTGAACATATGAAGCAATGGATTAGCAATATCCTTCAAAATGATTCAGATTGAGATTGATTGTGTGTTACGCAATTAGGTTGCTGTTCTATATTATATTTAGTGAGAGGGCAACACTGTCTATCCAGAAGTGTTCGGTGGTAGTGGTAAAACGCCATCTTTGTTGTATTTTGTGGTTCATTATTAAAAGTGTGTTTATCAAATTAATAATGAGTGTATTAATTAATTACACCTACGAAATCAATATATAACATTGGCGACGAGTGTGGAACGGACCGATATATGTATACAACATGTCCAGAAATTAACGCACGCCAAAAAACACCCCAATTAGAATATTATGTTTTAATCATAATATATGCACTAAATTTTTACTATTATCTATAAAACATTGTTTATTTATTCAATTAGTCATACTGATTGTGGGAGAAAATTGTGAATGATTCTGAACAAACTACTTTCATAATTTGCATTAATTCAGTTACTCATTGTATATAACACAGTCAAAACTCATTCAATCTGGAACACTATTTTCAGAAGATATAATACCAGGTCCGATACTTTTAAGCGTATCGTGACCATTTATAAACCCTATAGATTCTCCAATATTTTATTTTTACCACAGCATGAGCTGCTCCTATAAAAATTCTGCTCACGTAAAGCAGAATTTTATCACCCATTGCACCAACAATCTCTTTACATCACATGCTCACAACATAGGTAACAAAACAAAAGCTCGAGCACTCGTTACAAGTAATAGCTGATTGTCTAAACAACGTGATAATCTAAGCAAGGAGGCGCCAGTCTTCCTACTGCACTGAGTTATAGCGGGCGACATGTTTAGATGGAACTACATAGAGTTGGTAATACCCCGTGTTTGGTTGCTTGAAAGTTCCCTTTGAGTTGAAGTTAGGGATTTAGGTTTACATCAAAAAACTATGACTGTACCTTAATTGCGTAACACACTATCAATCACAATTTGCATCATTTTGAAGCAGAACTAATCCATTACTTCATATGTTCGGAAAAATTGCCTGCTCAAAAACGTAAATAACGCAACAGAATGTTGTTGAACTGTCACAATGAAAGCCATTACTGTTAATGTGTTACGATGGATGATAAAATTGAAGAATGTGAAAAATAGTTTTCCCACGTGTCATTCGCAACTTAGATAAACTTTAGGTAAAGTAGGTAAGGCCTAATTTCTTAATTTTTAATCAAATGAGTAAATGTGGAAAATCGAATCAACCCCAGTGATTTAATTACACTTAACGTCAAAATAAAAATAAAAAAATACTTACCGGCTTGTCAATTATCCTTTTAATTTATACGAATTGCTTATTAACAACCTACATAAGCATTAAAATCTCATTCACGCAATCAAATGCTAAAAAACAAAGCCACAGTATAAAAAAATGCAGTCCAACAGCCGCGACACCCCTCAACGCAAAGTTTTACTCTGTGATTTTCTCCCGTCCAACAGGATTGTATGGAAAATAATAAATTGCGTAACAACAGGATCCTGTATTTGTCAGTCGCGACCGGTCGCACAATAATCGCAGCTTGCGTGTACATTGTAAATTATTATGTATTTGCATAGAGATGTTGATACCGTGGTATTATTTTCTTTTGTTATTTTTAGCGCATTTGATAAGATAAATAGGCTGGGGAGAAAATTATGAAAAAGATAGTGGAATTTATATTAACTTGTTATGTTCCTCGATGAATTAGCTTTTTATCTATAATACATAAGTATGTAAACTGTAAAGGAAATTCAGCACTTTCCTTAATTAATTCTATATATAAAAAAATTGTAGACTAATAATTTCGTTACTTTCGCAACGTACCATAACGTTGGGAGATTATGGCAATTCTAGCAATATGAACTCTGGTAAACCAGCGTGAAACATTACTTGTCTGACATTTATGCTGAACTGTCTCTATTTGGCGCAGCCCTGAGCCACACAATACCTACTATTTTTTTTTTTTGTTTTGTTTTAATATTGTGTGCCTGGGTGAAATAAACTTATTTTCTTTATTTTCTTCTTTCTTTAAACATGGGCCTGGTCTTTTTTGTACCTTAGATCATTTTTGGACCCAGCTCTAACTATATTAATTATTATCATTTACCACAGTTTAATTTAATAAACACAAAAAATCACCCTCATCAAAAACCAACAACTCTATACAGATATCTGTTTGCAATTAGATTGTCAATAGACAAGTGTCTCTGCGACTCGTTTCATTCCGATGGTGCGGTTAAGAAACGCTAGTTACTAGTACAATCAACCGCGTCAATTGAACTGCGAAAACCGCCCTTATATCAAGGACATAAATGTGATGTCTGATACCAGAGAGGTGTGGTTGACTGTACCAGTGCAGATAGACCACTACAACGTCCACTGTACATAAGTGTGGTCAGCAATTATCAACGAGTTTTCTTGTACACTTTCTTTAATACAATTTCATAGTGGAATAGTGGTTCATGGTAATTGATTCGGGATTGTGTAACCGTTAGCTGGTAGGCTTTTAAGTTTGTGGACAATATTGGTTTTCCCAGCATAACAGAAACTACAAAAGCACTTTTGCAAAAGATTTGAAAAAAAAAAACAACCGTTGAATGAGAAAAAATCACCAGGACTTAGAAAAACAATGTATTGAAATTATTAAAAAAAAAACTATTTCGAGTGATTAGGGGATGTTTTTTAAGGTACTGCGATATCGCTGCAGCAACAACCCACACTGGGCCCACGTGGTAGATAACAACCCACTCCCTCTCGAAGAGAGGCATGTGTCCCAACAGTTTGAACATTATAAGCTGATTACCACAGTACCTTATAAAACTTACACACATTACGTATACCTACATACATTTCCTACATACATGATTGTTTTGCTACCTAATATTTTCCAAATAGAAGAACACAAGACACAATTGAATATTCCTGATAATTGTCTATGCATGTTGTGTGCGTCTCTAATCCCCTATTTGTCCTACACTAGAGACTTACTAGATAATAATAATAATATCCCTGGACATTTCACACAGCACCATTTGTCCCAAGCTAAGCAACCTAATGCTTGTGTTATGGTAACAAGATGGCTGATAAACTACTTATATACATTTTTTTTTTTTTTTGTAAATACATACATATTATAGATAGAAAAACACCCAGACTCGGAACAAATACATGTAGGTCATACAAATATTTGTTCCGTGCGGGAATCGAACCCGCGACACGCAGCGCAGCAGTCAATCGCTTAACCACTGCGCCAACCGTGCCGTCAACGTGTAGATCTTACAAGACAAAATCTTGTGTCAAAATTAAATACTCGTTCGATATAAAAAACAAATAAAAGGCAGCACAAACAGGCCACACTGGTATAATCTCAGTAATACACCGTGATTGCCGGACGCGCGTGATACAGCTGACCATCGCCGACCATTGCCGACCATCGCCGGCCATTGTCTACGCACACCACCTGTCTATGATTGCATGTTTGAACGCTCTAACGTCGTACGCGACTGAATTACGCGTGAATCGATAGTGGGCGAAAGATTTGTGTGGATCGGAAAAAAAATTAAATGCTGCCGATCGATTCTGTAAAAATCTCACCGTGAAAAGTTAGGTGAAGTGAGCTCAGAGTGAGCTGTCAATAGTGTCAATTCCTAGCTATTAGTTGGAATGACAGCTCACTCCACGCTCACTTCACCTAAGTTTTCACGGTGAGATGGTTGCAGAATCGCACTGCTGTTCGTTGGTGAGCACATCACTTGAGAACGGCTTGACAGATTTGGCCATTTTTTTTTTGCTTTTAAATGTTCGTAATAGTGCGAAATATTTAATATATTGTAACCAGCAGTGAAATAATTGCGTAACACACTATCAGTAGCAATGACTTTCATTTTGACAGTTCAACAACATTCATTGCGTTATTAACGTTGCTGAGCAGACACATTTTTCGAACATATGAAGCAATGGATTAGCAATATCCTTCAAAATTATTCAGATTGAGATTGGTAGTGTGCAATCACGACACTGGCCACTTTAAGGCTACCGTTTCTCCCAAATGCTGAAATTTTTTGATGAAACTGAATGTAAAGTTACAGACTATAGGTAATGTGGCTATGCGAAATTGGAACAAGGGCAAGTAATTATGAACGTTATTCCGTGAAGTACATTTCGAAAACAGCCTTTAAATTAGTTGAAATGTTATATCCATACAAATCGTGGAAGTTAGAAAGCGATCATTAGTTCGTCATAGCTCCGCCGGCGGCGCTTCAATATTATGGTGTATTCAAACCTATCGTTTGAACAATGAATTGTAGATCTGTTATTTTGCTCTATTTCTCATGTTATGTCTATAATACTGTGATTTTGTGTACAGACGGCGCCGGGTGCCAATCTTGTGGTGTTGGAATTTTGTTCTTTGAAAGTACGATAAAGTAGCGGTCGTCTGGAAGACTTTATGGATACCTATTGATCTTTCAAAGACTCATTTCGAATTTATGGTGAGTTTATTTTGTAAATGAAATGAAATAGGACTTATCCCTTCAAATCAAATCAAAACAAAATCGTTTATTTGCATGAAATGTGGTAAATAATTTAATTTTTTTTTGTTTTTTTTTTATTGCTAAATAGGCCCGCCCGCCCTTGACCTTGATCACGCCTGATAGAAAGCGATAGATGAGGTCTATGATGGAACGACCGTGCCTAGAAGATGTCAAGATGATAGTTTTAGCGATACCAGACGTTACGTTAACATTAAATAATAACATGCATAATTACGAGTATGTCACTTATAGCTTTGTCCCTTCCCATGTTCGGAGATGCGTTTCCACCATTTTTTCCACAATTTTACTAAGAAACTCATATTAAAAATGTGACTGTTTCCTAATGCAGAAGTTTTCAGATCAGTCAACCTGTATAAAGAAATTTCCGATTCAAAACATAGTCCTTTTACGATTCAAATAAGCCAGTTCTCAGTCGCCGCTCTTTAAAAGCAATCTTTACACAAAAGTCAAGTATATCCCAGTTTATAAAGCGTCTCATCTCCCTTCTATACATATGCAAATAGCCGTCATTGCTCACTAAATCGATTTCATTCGGTCATCCATTCGGTCTTTCGGTCATCAATCACTGAAGAAGATTGAACGGGTATCTTCAGCGGGTACTTAGAATATTTTATCTAAGGTTTTTACAAAGTTATTCTAATTTAAAGTTGAAATTGTAGATAAGTTTTTCTGTCGGAAAAATGTACCTACTGATTTAGTATAACATAATTTTTATTAAAAGGTTTTGTAGCACGTAAGGGACTTTCATAGCACACATTATTAGGTATATGGTGTGGGTACAACGAAATCATCATCTACCTTTTCCCAACAATGTTGAGGTCAGCTTTCAGTCTAACCGGATACAGCTGAATATGAGTATCTTACATGGCATTTCTGACCTCAACAATCCAGTAACTAGGTAATACGATATCCGTTGGTAAGACCGGTTGCCAGATTTTCCGGCTAGTGACGACCCGTAATGACTGTTAAAGATCCACGAATGACAGCCGGGATTAACAGCTTAACGTGGTTTCCGAGCCACGTGTGGTCTTAGTATATGTAGATGGTCACTCATCTACGGACCAACCGCGGCAAGCGTAGCTTAACCTGATCGATCGACCCGTACGGCTGTTATTACTTAGCCACAAGCCCCTCTGTAGGTACAACGAAATATTGGGTGAATAGCCTGCTGCTCTCCTTGCTACATCACCGAATAATCTGTATTTAGGGGAGAGATATTTATGACCTGTTAGGAATTTCCATAAAAACTAACCACGTGTAACTGTCCTTTTCTTTCTATCTAAACAAGAAAGAAAATACGTTTACTTGCGGCAACCATAGCGCAAAGAAAAACACAAAAAAAGAACAAGGTATTCCACTCAGAGCACTGATTTCAACCGCACTTGACCGAATCGTACCTGAGCACTTCCACTAATCGCACAGAAACAAAATCAAGTTGGGGGGAAAATATCGTCACATCCATCTTTGTTTTTCAGAGAGATCTAATTTGGCAGCCCGGCTGTGTAAGCTAAATCAACCAATTTTTTAACAATACGAAAGGTAAAATTTACTAATGTTACTGCCTTATCCCTAATTTATACCTACCGACTGATCTGTAGATATCTGACAGTTCACAGTTTTTTTAAAGAACCAGTAGAGTATGTTAGGGTCAGTTCAGTGCTGGGATAAGACTGTACGAATCAAATTTTGCGCCATTTTAATCTACTTCAACCGTCACGGTGTCAATGCAAAATAAAATGTTACGAAAGCCGTAAATTTCGCTTATTGATTCGGTCTCTTTTTAATCGACGAAAAAAAACGGAGGAGGTTCTCCAAGTCGACGCGAATATTTTTTATTTTAATATTATTTTTTCTATAGGCGACTCGCACGAAGTTCATTTATTTGTGGGCGAGTCGATAACTCCAGAAATATGCATTAGGCAATTGGCATATTTTGTTTTTTTGTAATGAAGTTAAGAAGGACACTTAGCGCACAGAAGTGATATGAGATAAACATTATAAACTTGTTTTTAAATTTTCTAACCTATTATGTTTTCTAAGCTATTATGTTTACCTGTGGATAGAGTTATTGTTATATTATTACTAAGGATGTTTTTGTTAAATTAGTTGTAAATTCTAATAATATAACTTTGTTTTTATTTTATTTTTATATTAAAAGGAAGAACAAACTTCTTCCTTTTAATATAAAAATAAAATAACACGAGCGAATCGACTAATAAGCCGGGAATTTGATTCTTACGGTCTTATTCCAGCGCCAAACTTATACCCAAACATACTTTATTTCTTACGAAACGTTACAATTCATTATTACGATTCATGTGATGCTACAGCAAACCACAGTAATAGTCCTACAAACAAGGTTTTCGAAACTATGTAGTATTTTCTCATGAGACGATCTTACGCAAAAGCTATCTCCGCGCTATTATCAAACGCATAAATGCGTGCTTAAATCCTAACATTTCTACAAAATAAAACTTTTATGTTCTTCTTTTATCAAAGATCAAATCGTTAAGTATTTTTAGGACATAACACCTTTTATCTTTATCGAATATTTACAATGCCATTCTTTGAAATAAAATCAACTTTACAGGTTATTTAAATTAGGCATTTTGCTCTATAAAACGTCTTAGAAATAATAAAAATCGTATAAAAGCAAGAGAATAATATGTTAATTTTATCACGACTTTACAGAGTTCCGTACCCAAAGGGTGCTAACGGTATTACGGGACCCTATTATTAGGGATCTTTTGAACCGTCATAGGTAGATATTTGAAATTTTCACAAAGTGTGTGCAACTCTGACCGATAAATGATAAATGATTTAATTCTGTAAGTAGGTTTGTACAAACACTTTTACACTTCAATCATATTTTAAAAACTAGATAAGGTCGGCGTTTCCTATCTGACTACTCTGAGAAGAAAGGCGAAACAACCACAGACACAGAACATCGATACGCAAACTGTAACCATGAATTGAGCACATGATTCTGAATTGCAATGAACAATGACGGCACGGTTGGCGCAGTGGTTAAGCGATTGACTGCTGCGCTGCGTGTCGCGGGTTCGATTCCCGCACGGAACAAATATTTGTATGACCTACATGTATTTGTTCCGAGTCTAGGTGTTTTTCTATCTATAATATGTATGTATTTACAAAAAAAAATTGTATATAAGTAGTTTATCAGCCATCTTGTTACCATAACACAAGCATTAGGTTGCTTAGCTTGGGACAAATGGTGCTGTGTGAAATGTCCAGGGATATTATTATTATTGTATATAAGTAGTTTATCAGCCATCTTGTTACCATAACACAAGCATTAGGTTGCTTAGCTTGGGACAAATGGTGCTGTGTGAAATGTCCAGGGATATTATTATTATTATTATTAATGAAAATTTCGTCGGTGGTTAGGTATTAAAAAAATATATGTTCCATACGTTTTGGTCGTGTAGGTATTCCAATTTCTATGAAACAGATTTTTTTTTTATTTCTACGCTAGTTGTTCTAAAATCACGTGCTGAATTCATGGTAACAGTTTGCGACTTAATGTCCCTGCAACCCTGTATATAAATACCGACCAGTCACAAAAAAAAAACAACAAGGCAGTTAAATGGGTATTCATGAAAATTGTTTTTTTAAACAATAAATTTTTGCACTCATCTTTTTGCTATGATATAAACACATAATCAGCGTATAATTTTCCCACTGCTGGGATACGGGCCTACTCTCTTCGAGAGGGAGTGGGCTGTAATCCACCACATGAGCCCAGTGCGGGTTGGAAGATGTCACATGTCTTCGAATTCTACTATACTAACTTGAATTTTTCCAAACACCACATCACTATAATATATATTTTAATTCAAACAGACTCAAACTATGTATATTTTATTATACACAAAGATTGAGTCCATATCCATTCCTAGAACCGTAATGAGTACCATCTGATTGTCCATTTACCTCGTTAACAATCTTTCACCCAAACTTATAAGAGCCAAATAAAAAGTTATAACCCCCAACATGAGATATCATAGTATTTTAATATATGCTAATCGTATGCACCTGCAGCATATCGTGAAAATTAGGCCTAGCACAAACGCGCGGAGTAGACGTAAAAGGATGTTTTGGTGCGTGGCCAAAATCGGAACTAGCGTCGCCATCTTTTTTTCCAATACATTCAAAACCACTTTGCAAAAAAAGACCAACAGCGCCACCTTGTCAACGTCATTCGAGCGCTAAAAGTTTCTTGTAGCGACCTAACGTAAATTCGAGCGATTTCAAAATTGAAAATACTTGTTTCGCACATAATATTGACTCCGTACCAAAGTAGCGACAAACAAATGCGCGACAAATGTTATGGCGACAGTACGGTATGTCGACCATCAGTGGTGCGACAGCACATCAGCTCGATGTACGTTAGTGCGACAGATTGTTTTCACGACAAATGATGGGACGATGAAACTTTTAGGTGCTTAGTTTTAAGACTTTATTACTTACTAGCTTCTGCCCAGGACTTTGTTCGCGTGAAATTTCGACCCCAACGACCATCAACATCGTCCGCCCGCTCTATTACTCTGTTTGCGCTTTGCGTTTTTTCTGACTCTCTTTATTTTTGCTCGGCTCCTAAGCGTCCTAGCGTGATGTTAAATATATAAATAGCTCCTCGAGAATTGGGCTATCAAATTCAAAAAGATTTTTTCATTTCCGACTTTTAGTTCCAGAGATTAGCGCGATCAAACTAATAAACAAACTCTTCAGCTTTATTATGAGTATGGATATAAAAATTGGTGACACTTATTAGTGCTTGTCTTGATTTAAACCAAAATGCTAAAGGATAAATTGTATTTTGGATTCCAGAAACGTATGAATTTACGATGCGTTAACGTCGCTCGTTCGCACTCGGGCCTAAGTAAGATTTTCCCACGCGTGAAAACTCACAAAATGACATTAGGTAAGTAATAATTAAACGTAAATGTTTAACAGTTAAAAGTTATTCAAGAATTCTTTGGGACTATACTGTGAAAGGCTTTTACTAAGAAGACAAGGTGATAGGTACTCGTATATGATACCCATATATTTTGGAGAAACATTTATAGATGTCTATTATTTAAATAGATTAATGTTTAACTAAGTGTTGGACGGTGTAAATGTAACCATAATTTAAAAGCTGTACTCGTAGAATAAAATAAACGGCTGTGTGGCTAAATAACATGAAAGAATTTAGTAGTGTTAGCAAGTTTTTAGTTGTTCTGAATTAACATTACGAGGGAGATTGACAATTCAAAATCAATGAATACAGGTTTCTTCTTGTGCCTAGCATAATCAGCCTACAATGTTACCACTGCTGGGACACAGGCCTCCTCTCTATGAGAGGGAGTGGGCCATAATCCACCACGCGGGCCCAGTGCGGGATGGCGGATGTCACATGTCTTTCTAAATTCACAGCGTGTTTGTACACTTGTTAACCACAAGTACAGCGCGGGTCGCTTCGTGAGATAAAACTACTATACAGTTAATACAATATCGCCTACAAAGCGTAGCACACAAACGAGCAGTAAGTCTAACAAGTCGTCACTCGTTAGCGTTACATTATGCATGTTGCGTCAGGTTACTTTGAGGTGACAATAGGTTAACAATCAACATTAACAAAACCCCCCGGAGTCCTTCATTTGACTATCTCAAGTTTCTTTAACCAACTATCTAACGTTACCTTATACGACCATCAAATTTGCATCGGAATCGTTTCCAATTTAACCGAATTCTCATACATACTTCTAAATTGCGTCTGTAATTAATCTTACACCGAGCTTAATCTAATCAGTTGATTTAAGAGAACCGTTTAAAAAAATTCTTTGAGGTTTTGTATATGTTTAACATTTTTCAAGTGTTCATGACAATATTTTTCAAATTGTGTTCTGCTTTCTCTGTAATTACCATTTAAATTAAGAGCATTATTTGGAGGTAATTTTACATACTTAGTATAGCACTGATCATTGCTTGTTTTGTTAAGGAAGTTCAAAGTTTTGTCGAACAAAAGAGGGAGTGGATGAAAGCATCGATGCTACATATCGATACAAAGGTGTCTTAAAGACATTCTGATTTAAATTTAGATAAAAAATGTTAAGATGAAATCACTGTTGGGTAACAGATAGAAGATTAGATTTCGAGGTAGCCAGGTGTTGATATAATAATGAATTTTATATGCAATGACCTTTCTTTTTCGTATTGACTTTTTAACAGCGTAATTCTTTCGGGGAGTTTATTTTGTCTGCATTTGTTACCGAAATAAAGTCGGTATACAGATCTTGATTTTGAAATTCGATATTAATTGTATCTCTACTACTTTGGAGGCACAATTCGAGTTTAAGGTCGAGTAATCCTTGTTCAGATCTGTTTGTTTTTCTTGATAATGTTAAAGGGAGAAATTGTCGTGTCAGACCTCGAAGTTTGAATTCTACAGTGCGTAATGAGCTTTCAATTTGAATAGATAAATTCGAAAAAAGGCTTCCACAGACTGGGGCGACGCGCCTCTAGTAGAACAGTTTCTGTAATAGTTGGAAATAGTTCTACTATAGTCAAGTCGCGCCAGTCAGCCTTAAGGGAGCGCTCATGAAGTTAAGCATTATATGCTTTAGGGTTTATTCATAAGCGATGACTAAAGTTAAGTAACGTTTAAACGTCAAAAATATATGGTTAAACAGTCGCTAATCACTGCTTAACTTAAAGCAACGTTTATGAATTTTATTTTTTATTTTTATTTATTTTATTAGGTCTACCAACAATTGTTCACACTGGATACAGCAACACAATTCATTCTTAAAATTAAATTACAGCGCAACAATTACTTAAAGGTAAACACCACATGCACAAAACAATAAATTCAGAAAATTAGCTAACTTACTAAGTACTAAGCGCAAATATTAAATAAAATAAAATTAAAATTGGAAATAGTGAAACACAGAATTATGACAAAATCGATAACAATTAAATTGATAAATTTTTGGCAATGACAACATTGGTAAGTATATACAATAAAATTAAAATTATATTGCATTAGTGAATTGGTAAATTATAAATAATAATTGACATAAAATTAAAATTAATTGAATAAAAATTGATAAATTATTAAACTAATAAGAGAAAAAACTTTAAAATTAATAACAGCGATAAAATTGACACAATAAATAATTTCATTGAATATGACTATGGGTTGCTTGGTAAACGATTAAGGATGGCTTTTAGTTTAGCAAGAGAGTCAAAGTGGAGATCGATAACATCACTGTAGCCATTTACTGCCTTACACATTCTTGCAACAGGCGAATTGGCACCCAAAACTGTTCTTCTAAATGGCGTACAAAGAGGTGTAATGGCACTACGCGGGATTCTAGAGGGTGCACGAAAACTGAACAGGGCAAGTAAGCTGGGACTGTCTATTATATGCTTAAAAATTTTGTAGGCAAACATGGTATCCAACAAGTGTCTACGTCTGTCTAGTGAGGTCATGTTAAAATGTTTCAGTCTTTTATTGTAAGAGTATATTTTTTTGGCGATACCATTGGAAAATGCGAGGTGCCAAGCGAAGCGTTTCTGGATACGTTCCAGTCTCAATGAATGTGTCGCGTAATGTGGACGCCAAACCACACTATTATATTCCAGGATGCTACGAATAAGACTGTTATACAGCAGTATTTTGGTTCTATTATGACGAAAGGTTTTACAATTTCTTAGGACGAAACCTAACATTTTCGAAGCTCTTTTTGTAATACTATCGAGATGTGATGTGAAAGTTAACTTTTTGTCAAACAGTACACCGAGGTCCTTTATTGTTTCAACTTCCTTAATTTCAACTCCGGATATGTGGTAACTACTGCGTATTGGGATGTTCCTTCTTGTGAATGTAACATGGTAACATTTTTTGGGATTCAGTTGCATTTTGTTACTGTTGCACCATTGAACGAGACGATTTAGGTCACTTTGAAGCTGTAATGTATCATCATCAGACTTAATAATTCTCAAAAACTTTAAATCATCAGCGTACATAAAAAAGTCCGAATGCAGAAAACACCGTGGAATATCGTTTATAAAATAAATAAATAATATTGGCCCCAAGTGCGAGCCCTGGGGCACGCCGGAAGAAACGCATTGCAGGGTTGATTGATAACCGTTAACGACTACAAAGAAAAATCTATTCGTTAAATACGAACCTAGCCACTCCAACAAAGACCCAGCGATGCCGTAGGCGCGCAATTTATTCATTAAGATTTTGTGTGATACTTTGTCAAACGCTTTGCTGAAATCCGTATAAATAACGTCGGCTTGATAGCCTGCATCGATAGCCTTCACAAGAAGTTCTGTAAAAGGGACTAGATTTGTACTAGTAGAACGGGTCCTAACAAATCCGTGCTGATGGTCGCTTAAAAATATCTTTAAATGATCCTGAATGTATGGGCATATCAGTGACTCGAATACTTTGGCAAACGAAGATAATATTGAGATAGGCCTGTAATTGGTTACAACGTCTTTGTCATCCGATTTGTGAACCGGAACCACTTTTGCGATCTTCCACTTTGATGGAAATATACCCGTCGACAATGATCTGTTATAAATCAACATAAGTGGGTAAACCAGCTCAGATGAACATGCAACAATGAATACTGGAGGTATTCCATCTGGCCCAGCTCCTTTTTTTGGATCTAGACTTTTAAGTTTTTTGTGGAGAAATTCACAAGAAATAACAGGTGTAGTTAGAACCAGACTATTCTTTTCTAAAAATTGCATGAATTCGGAATTGTATTCAACACCACTACTATCATCCGGGCTGTAAACAGACGAGAAATAGCCTGCAAAGAGGTCACATACTTTTGACCCGTCAGAAGTAGCGGTAGTTCCATCGGTCATGGTTAAGGGGTAAGCACTTGAACCTCCTCGTTTAGCTTTTAGATAAGTCCAAAGTAACTTAGGGTTAGATGCCAATTCGTCTTCTAGATGTTTTATGTAATCCTTGTAACAAGTTGATGCAAGGTTTTCACATCGTTTGCTAATTAGTTTGAGCTCTATTGCATCTAATGGGTTCTTATACTTCTTAAAACGCTTACGAATCTTATTCTTTTCATTCAATATTTTAATCAATTTACGACTAAACCATGTCGGGTATTTTCGGTTTTTAGGTTTACATAATGGCAAAAGTTGTTGTATCGCAGCACCAAGAGTATCGTAGAATACCTCCAGCATCTCATTAACACCACTTTCACCGAATAATGAATTCCAGTCAATCTCTTTTAAGAAATTACGAATTTTATGATAATCAGCCCTATGGAAGTCAGGAGTGGCCTTTCTTATGTTGTAGGGGAGACTTGCTGCCCTGTCAAATGAAATAACAATGTCTAGAGGGGGATGCTGTTGATCCACATTACTTAAAGGATACATGCTTTCATTTACAGAGCATAGTGGTATGGTGGAGAGCACAAGATCCAATATACGACCAGCGGTATTCGTAATAAAGTTACATTGTTTTAGCGTGTTAACGCAAGTAAAATCCATCAAAAGTTCATTAATACTGTTCAGTCCAACGCTATTCCCGGTGCCACCTACGCATTTCCAATCGATGCCACTCAAGTTAAAATCACCCACGAGGCAAACGTCACAGTCAGTTATTTGTTCAAAGACCGCACCACAAGAATCCACAAAATGTTTCAAAGTACTAAGACGCACTGGCGGAGGTAAGTATACTGCACAGAGAGCTATTCGACTGACTGTTCGTGTCCATGGTAGTTCTACAGAAACCCAGAGATCTTCGCAATTACTTTCCCAGTAATTCACGCGTTTGGACTTGATGCTCTTCTTAATAGCTATCAGAACTCCTCCGCCCTCTTTTTTCCCGCCAGCTAAAGTACTATCCCTGTCCCTTCTATAGACTACGTACCTGTCGTCGAACAGCTCGCTGCTCAGAACAGAACTATTAAGCCAAGTCTCTGACAATATGATAACATCAAAGTCGTTACAACATAAATTCCGATAGAAGACATGGGTCTTTGTTCGCAGGCCACGACTATTTTGGTAATATATTTTTAAGCCATTGAATTTAGTTTTTAAGTTATTCTATATAGCATGCATAAGAGCGATGAGAAAAAAGTTTACAACATTACATTATCTTATTTACAGTATCCAAACTCTTAATCAGAATATGCCCTTCGCCATCAGCCTTTCTAACAAAAATCTTGCCATTTCTCACCCAAACATACTTATACCCCTTTTCTTTTGCCTTCAGCCTTGCGGCAGCATGAAGGGATTTATTAGATGACGATAAATGCTCCACAATATAAATCGGGGTCTTGTTACCCCCAAGTCCAAAGTCTGTACTATTAAGCTTGTTGTTTTTATTAGTTTTATTGTAGTCTATGACGGCAGCAAGTAGCTGATCCCGTGTTCTTGGTGAGGCGAGCTGAACCACAACAGACCGAGGGCGAGAACTATCTGTTTGTAGCTTAGCTGTGCGGGTGCAGTGTAGAACATCGCTATCTTTCAATTCACATTTAACTACAGACCCCAGCTGCTTAACAACGGTGTATAGGTTTTCCTGTTTATTTTCAGGAAAACACTGTATCTCAAGGTTGTTGGACCGCGCTTGTTGCTCCAGATAATTAAGACGCTGACACAATTCTGAGTTAGACCCTTTCAATTGGATATTCTCTTCCTTCAATTCTCTCACAGTATTCTTTAAGGCAGTATGCTCAGATTGGAAATCCTCAAATTGCTTAGTATGGAAATTTAGGGATAAGCTTAATTCTCTAACCTCATTCCCTATTGGCTCCAACTCCTTGTTGATTATACTAACAATTGAGCTATTTAATTGTTGTAACATAGCAGCGAGCTCTCTTTTGATAACGTCTTGCACTATTTCTCGCACATCATCGCTGGTCACTGATTTATTCACGGGGGGCGGGGAATTCAAGGCAATTCTTTTATTACCCCTAGTGGTGGACACATTGCGAGCAGGCGTGAATAAAGGGGTTTATCTTTACTTGAATAACATTCAAATTAGTTTTGGACCGGCTCTATTTTGGTAAGTATGGGTGTCATAGCGTATGTTTCCAAACAATTTAATAATTGAACCGAACATAATACTCAATACATCTATAAATCTTAATACTTACAAATAAATAAAATTTGTGTCTGTTTCTGATCATCAGTTTTTTTAATAAATGCATATATTTACGGTACTTTTAACAAAAAAGCAATGTAAAAAAAAATCTTTCTATCTGTTTGTTCCAGATAACCTTCGAAACGGCTGGACCGATTTCGACGGGACTTTCAGTGGCAGATAGCTGATGGAGTAACTTAGACTACTTTTATTTTAGTCAAACAAAGAAAATCAAAAGGTGTCACGCGAACAAAGTCGCGGGCAGCAGCTTCTCTTTAATTAAAATTCAATTCTATAAGAAATAAGCCTTTCGCCACTCATGATAATGACTATCATCAACTGAGTTCTGACAATCTCTAGCCATACTGAAAATTTGATAACCAAACTCAACCTAGAAGTGAAACCAGGAACTCAACAATACCTACTACCGATTCAAAGCTAAGCTCGTTAGCACTAGGTCAGCGAACAATAAGGCGATTGTTACCAGAGTTTATTACATTTAACGGATAATATTCCTACCACGCCACAATAAATTCTCGTCGACGACAATCAATCGGCGGCCCTCCTAGATAATGTACCAGGAAAAGGCCATCTAGCTAACAATGGACATTTGCAATTATAATATAAACGTTATTGTACTACATAGAAGTATGACTTGATGCATCGCATTATAGCCCATCTAACGGAGATGCTTTGACATAGCGCTTTATGGAAACATCGCAATAAACTTCAAACCAACTTACCATCTACATCTGATAAAACCATTTAACAAGATCTGACAGCCTTATATACAAAGACACACGACACAATTTCAATAAGTCTTATTACGGAAACGCGAATGTAAGTTTGTCAGCAAATCCGAACAGTGCCACCCGTAGACACCCTTTGTCCATTCCTTGATTGAATATCGAATGCATAATCGTAAACTTGAATCGATTCTTACGAATACGAAGAATCGATATTGAAATCGGCAAGCACTAAGGCTTTGTATGAATAAACGCACTTAGTGTGAGGAATAGGAAATCATAAAAGCATAGTGCTGTTCTACATACAATATTAAATCGAATTGGAGTTTATGCACCGATTATGCTTTATGTATGAAAGTTTTTTTTTTATATTTTGCCTTTAAGCCGCGATGGTATTCAGCAGCTCGCAATCTGTAATTAGATTTAGCCTATAAGATTATTTCATAGACATGGCTTGGTTCTCTATTCAGTAGGTAGCATTTAAGAGCTAGATTATTGAATTATAAATAAAATCTCACATTCACAGATCATATCGTTCGCAACCATAAATTCTAAAGCTATGAAACTGGATACATTTTCACAAACTGTTACACGTAGCGCCATCTATGAATTTGAGCGGGAACTACAGAGATCACTTGGTTACACCCGGATGGGGTTCTTACTACCCTCGCACTGATACTGCTCCTTGGTTTGAACGTAAAAAAATATATTCTACCTCTGATCCCCACGCTTCTTCAATCTTCAATCTTAGATTTCTACTTTCCGCGATGTGGAACGTAAAAAGCACCGATAATATAAATAATAAAACCTATCTGCCTTAAATTATAATTTTGAATTCAAAAAGCAAGTCTTTGTTTTTCTCAAGGATCTAAATCGCTCGGGTTACCATATCACACGGCGAGTATTTCCAAGGAATATTGGTACAAATTATGCGACTGCGGATTCTTTCACTTGAGATAATGTATTCGATTCCGGACCGAGTCGATGGCATCGTTCACGCGAGCTTCGAATGTTAGGCGACGTTTTATCCGATACTACGGAAACTCGATTAAAAATCGAATGAGAATCGATTTGTGGTTCTGTGTCCAATTCTTGTTTGTTATGCATTCGAATTTGGTTTAAATTGGAATCATAAATTAGGGTTGAGTAGAGACAAAAGTTCACCGTTGAGCAATATTTCATGTTACTTTTTAATAACTAATCCAAATAAATTGTTTGTAAGGTCAATATATTAACTTATAACTGCAATAAATTATATTTAAAACGTAGACACTTACTTAACCGTTCTATTTGCATAACCTTTTACTTTTTACACTATAAAAGTTCTAGCAATCACAAACAGCCTTGTCAGTATAAAGCCATGTCTCCTGCGCGTGTTTTTTCGAAACATTACACTTAAACGTCAAAACAAAGAGGCGTGGCCAAACACATTTTGTGTATGAAAATATGATGTTTTTGTTTTCCGGCTGCATTCCCCACGCGGGTGAAGAGGGGAAGGGTTTGTTTAATTTTCAACCGCCACGCACATCGCGTACGGCTAGCATTTAGCATTTTGAAAGCTTAGTTCCAACTGACACAGGTTTTGAAGTTATATCGTCTTGTAAATAGTTGGCACTAATTTTTATACGCAGAAGACAGCTTGTATAAGAAAACAAAATATGTTTATGTGTAAGGTTTGTTGTGAAATGTTTCTAAAAACACGCGCAGGAGACACGGCTTAATATTATTAACAGGCTTAATGAGTGAATTAATTTTCAAAATTTGACCCAAAGCGTCCAGCAGTGTGGCGTAGTGACCTGCCTATCCATGGGAAAAGGCTAATTATTTACGAATTTTATAGCATAACTAGCTGACCCGGCAAACTTTGTTTTGCCATATACATTATTCCTAGGATTTTTTTTTGTATGAAAAATAGATGTTGGCCGATTCTCAGACTCGATATGCACACAAAATTTCATACAAATCGGTCCAGCCGTTTCGGAGGAGTTTTGTAACAAACATTGCGACACGAGAATTTTATTTATTAGACTAGCTGACCCGGCAAACGTTATTTTGCCATATACTTACATTATTTCCAGGAAATATATATATAAATTTTTTTTGCATGAAAAATAAATGTTGGCCGATTCTCAGAGGTATTCCTCGTAGCGCTCCCGTTTTGAAACGCTCCCATCTAAGCGCTCCCGTTTTGTTCCTCCAAGCGCTCCCAAAAGGAGCGCTTCGAGGAACGATTAAAAATATTAAAATTTATTTCCTCGAAGCGCTCCCACGTTTAAAAATAGGGAAAAGCATGAAGTAATGAATTATATCGATAATTTTTAAAAACTCATGTGTGCATCATCGACATCGAAGTTGCTTAACCAAATTACGAAATTGAGAGAATAACATCTTTTTGCTTTCGGCACTCTTATGTGTATACAAGGACCAATGTTATTGTGTAGGTATTCAAAGAGGACTTGGTCCAGCAATTGGTTCCATGCTCACACAATTATTTCACAAACTTTATTAGTAAACAAACTTGCTTCCGTGACACATTCGCGCAACTTGCGATAACAACAAAACGCAATTTTACGTAAACACAAGTTCGGGCAATGCTCGGCTGGGTTCGTGTGAATTCGTTAAACGCGACTCTGTGTGTGTGCAGGACTCACACGCCGCGCGCGCCGCATCTTTAACTCTTAGTTAAGAAGTTAGTATCGCTATTTTTGGCAAAAATTAATTATAAAATTGTTTTAACCATTTTATCAATCGCATAGGTAGCATCACCGTTGAGCGCAATACGTTACTGGATCCCGGCTCAGAGCAGGTGATTTTAGTCAGTAGGTGGTTTTAGTCAGTAAGAGTCTGACACTCTCTCGCCCCGCCTAGGACAAGGAAAGTCATTTCTACCATTGACGTAAACGATAGACACCTCATTGCCTTATTTCTACGAAAAACTTCCGAAAAAAAACATTGAGGTGTGCGGGGAAGGGGGTAGTAATGGGAAACATAATGGAGAGAAATCATAAGCTTTCTAAACAATAAAAAAATATGAATAGGTACATATGTCGGTAGATTATATTCATCTATTTGGTGGACTAAAGGATTTACAATAAAACAAAAAAATAATAATTACCAAACCCGTGCGAAGCCGGGACGGGCCGCTAGTTGTATATTATAACAATGTGTTCTACTTATTATCGATAATTTCAGTTAGTATAGTATAGTCCCATCTCTATCCGAAAGTTAATCATGGGAGCGCTTCGAGGAAATAAATTTTAATATTTTTAATCGTTCCTCGAAGCGCTCTTTTTGGGAGCGCTTGGAGGAACAAAACGGGAGCGCTTAGATGGGAGCGTTTCAAAACGGGAGCGCTACGAGGAATACCTCGATTCTCAGACCTACCCGATATGCACACAAAATTTCATACAAATCGGTCCAGCCATTTCGGAGGAGTTTGGTAACAAACATTGCGACACGAAATTTTTTTAAATTAGACATTACATCAGCATAGCTATTCACAACCGCTCGATGTTATCGTAGGAGTCCTCTAAACGCTGTACACAAGTCCAAAACATCAGTTTAAATGAAATGGACGACCGCTATTCTTCTGACAGCTGTTTACAGTCGGGGGCAATGCAAATCAGGTTATCGAAATGTTTCATTTTCGATACGATAGCCTGTCGTATGGTTGCGAATAGCTATGCAGGCCTGTATTATCCAAAGTGTTAGGCAGCGGTGTACATAGAGTAAGACCCACATTTCACCAGTTAGGTTTAAGTCCTGTGTAATAGGGGGGATCTTTGCCTGGGTGACGGCAATACTCTCGAGTATTGCCGTCACCCAACATCCAGACCCCTTACTGCTACTGAAATGATCCAGATGGATAACTCTTTACCCGACCCGGGAATTGAATCCATGACCTCATGTTCCGCAGCAGTGCTTTCGACGACTAGACCAACGACGCAGTTGAATGTTTGGAGGTATGAGGAACAGGGTGTAAAGTTTGCTCAACCTCCATAGAAAAGGGAGGATCCTCCAACCAGACGGATGTGGTGTCTGGCGGGCAATTGCCCAACGATTGATGTTGGGAAGTTTGTATATTTTCTAATTGCGCGGTAAACTCTGCTTGCGAGATGCAGGATTTGCGTGACGTCAGTATGACGCGTTGTTCGCATGTGGCGTTGTAGATACCGCTACAAATGCGAATGGTATATCTGTGTTTAAAAGATTATAGCAAAAACTTATAATATAACCAATCGAGAACCAACAGTACCGTTTAGAGATGTAAGCTCGATATTCGGTGCATTTGCGAGATCATATCGATACACGACGGCGAATATTTTGCGCTTTGAACGAAGACTGTCACTAGCAGACAACGTTACGATAAAATACCGATTTTTGTAACAAAACACCGGTCTTTCCGAAATTGTTCCATTGCTTATATAATTGGAGCTCTGCTTTTTGGGATAAGTACATATTTGTTTTAGTGATTGTCGTAAATGGCAAGGGTTATTTTGGATCGCATTATCATAAGGTAGGTTGGGCTAAATTGTTCTGTGGCCTCGGAATTTTGTGCTGCAGTTTTATAACAAAGAACTGGAGTAGTGATTGTCCAGCAAGCCATCTATCTATAGTCAGCAGTGGTCATCAGGGATAAGTCAGTAAGTAAGAAGGGCTGATATCACCATTGAACCTGAACACGATCAGCACATCTAAACTGCGTTCAAGAGCTGTCAGTGTCAATATTTCCTACCAATAATGACACTGACAGGTCTTAAACGCAGCTTAGATGTGCTGATGACATTCAGTTTCATGAGTGAAATTCGTTCTTAGTAGGTAGGAACGTAAGGTAGGACGCCCTCAGGCTAGGTGGAGCGACGATCTTTGCACGATGGCTGGCAGCAGCTGGATGAGAGTTGCCGAATATCGAATTGAATGACGTGCAATAGGAGAGGACTATGTCCAGCAGTGGACTGCTGTAGGTGGTGGTGCTGCAGGATGATGATGAGGTATTAGGAGGTATTAGGTATTCAAAGATGAGATCTCTATGAAGGATAAATCGATTTTTTCTGGTTATCCTTTGAAGACAAAAAATATTTTAAACACGTGAACTTTCGAACATCCATCGATTCGAGTCAGTATCTATAAAGCCCTTAAAGAGTATCTATAAGCCCCTACAGGTAGGTAATACTAACCCACCCTGACTACAAAACCAGAGCTCCAGTGAAACGGAGGTGGAATTAGAACAATTAACCTCCCGCCGAAGCCGCGGTGGCCACAAATAGAGCCGCCGGTGATAGTGGCTAATGACTTGTTAGTACTGCCGCCAAATACACATGCAATAAGTAGGGATGTCAGATAGTCGATAAGTGTCGGATTTTTATGTCAATGACACTTGCATGTCATTTTAAAAGTTATTCGCTTAAAAAGCGTTAAAATTATAGTATTTATTAGTTGTCCCTGTCAATCCTTTGATCAGAAGGGATGAGTCATGGGTTAAAAAACCAATATAGGAAATTAATGGGTTAGTTAGGGAACGGCTATAAGGTTAAAAAGCAGTGCACTTTAAACATAAGTTAAGCTGGTAGTCATAAAATATTCACTAACAAACAAAAACAAAACATTGGTACTTAATCTCAAAAAACACACTCTTTTGTACCTAATATATTTTTTTCATTGCATTCGTCAGAAATTAACAATTAAAATATCGATAAAAAGCCACATTAAAAGCGCAACACTGGCAAGTGAGCGACAACCGACCGCGGTCGCCACTACACCGCCATCTATAATTGGTTTGCTCCGCAGCTGATTTTTATCTCCAATTATTGAGTTTTCACGCCAATTAAATATTATCTAGCTTCCGGTGGAAGCCGCAATGTCGATATAATCATACCGTTTCTAGAAATGGTACAACCCTTAGAAGTCTTAGTACCTACGTTTGTTGAATAAATGATTTAGTTAATTATAAGCTCTCTGTTAGTATTTTAAATTAGATAATGATTGTGATACCTATTCGTTTCCGTTCTCATCTAACATGGGTAATTGTGTATCGATGTAACTTTTTTATTGGTGCGGTCCGATAGTTGTGAATAATTGGCTGCGTTTATTTCTATAAAGATAAGGTATAGGGGGCATAGACCTTAGATGCTACGTAGGTATTATAGTGCAATGTTGGATCTTGATTAATATTTGCTTTGAGCATAAAGGAAGATAGTTCTTTTTTGCCTTTAATGTTCCATTGCTGGGCAAAAGCCTCCCTTCTCTCTTTCCACCAGTCTCTGTCCAGAGCTGTCAAGGAAAAATCGTTATTAAAGGAGTCCAGCTCATTCCGTCATCTCCGTCTAGGCCTGCCGCGATGTCGGGACCCACTGGGTCGTAAGTTTGACCCATTGATCGTCTGACATGCGGCAGATGTGTCCAGCGCAATTCCATTTCACCGTGGCAGCTTTCCTTTTGGTATATTTACATAATGTAAAATGTAAGGCTGTGAGAGTAGCGTCCAAGGACTGCATGGGAGACAAGATTTCGGTTGTCCGGCGGCGAGATGGGCAGACAACATTGTTGCCATCGCGGGCAAAACCTTGATGAGGCTGGCACAGGAGCGTGGTGAAAGGTACAGGAAAACAGAATCCTGGGCACTATGCCCAGTAGTGGGTGAAGTCGGCCTGTGGATGATAATGGTGATGGATGTGAAAGGTAAACAAAAGAAAATATAATGGTCAATTGTTGGCTTCTGCCTTGTAATCAGCATTTATCTCTATGGCCTGAGATGACATGGCACATCAGTAATCAGTCACTAATCAAAGGCATAAGAGTAGGATGCTAAAGATAGATCATTATCTTTTAATAATGGAAGTATTCTCAACTATTCACAAATTCTCAACATGCTTACAGTATTTCAGTAAATGTTTTTCAAACACTATACATAAACAGTCTCTAACGTTCCCACTGCTGGGACACAGGCCTCCTCTCGGTGGAAGGCAGTGGGCCGTAATTCCCCACTCGGGCCCAGTGCAGGTTGGTAGATATAGCACGCCTTCGAATTTTTGGTTCTAGAACATGCCGATTTCCCCACGATGTTTACCTTCATTGTTTTGAGAGCAGTGGTGATGAAATAATTTACACAAAGTAAAGCGCCTGTCTGGGTTCGAACCTACGACCTACAACTCGTAAGTCGAGGCCGTTACCACTGGGCCAACACTGCTCTATTTTTAAAGCCATCTTTGACTTAATACCATCAAATTACAATCACAAAAAGACGAAAATCTATTTGGAATGGTACAAAAACATCCCTTTAACATTAAAAGCAACACCTTCTCACATTTCATTAAGTAAGTACTATTAAATAGTAAAGTAAGTAACAGCGTCAACATTTATCTCAGATACCATCTAAACTCCAGTGCGCACTCATCCGGGCCCTGAACACAAATAACTACTTAAAAGGTCAACTTTCTCACTATTAACTTGTTCAGACATTGTGGCATATTGATTAATACTGGTTAGTTGCTGTTAGTAAGTCCTTTGGTGGAGATAAGAATGTTTCTAGACAATCTAAGCTCGCTTAGACTTTGCAGCGAGTATGCAGAATGCCTATTTTCATTAATTGAAGGTGTGTAAACCACGGCTGTATTAACGTTACTGTTGTAGTATTTTATCTCACGAATCGACGCGCGTTTTACTTGTGGTTTCCAAGTGAGCAAACACGCTGTTAATGTGTGTGTAAGCGCAGGAGCACTCGGTACCGTCCGAGATAATAGCGACATAGTTGGCAGTGTGTTACGTGCTGACGCTACTCGTTTTCACGCGTTTTTTACTTGGTTACCACTAGTAAAGCGCGCGTCGTTTAGTGAGATAAAAATAGTGTATCATACTGCAGTCAGCGCATCATCTCGTAATATATTTGTTTTTAAACGTATTTAGACCCAGTAGGTACTTTATTAACACCTACGGCTAAAATTGGGTTTTTCCAGAGGTGGTAGTCAAAAAGAAAACCCTCACATTTTGGTTCAACTTATTACTAGCCTTATTGGGTAGTCTTATTGAGTTGATTGATTATGCCTACTATAAATTATACTTTTCACTCTCCCACTCTCCCAAACGAAGCAGGATTTTTTTGCGAATTTCTGAAGTACAATTTCAATATACGCGACCAACAAGGTACAAAGTTCCCATATACCCATTTATATGGTGCGTTAAGCGCGGACATTGGACAACTACATATATGCTATGGTTTGTTATAGGGCTTTCTATGGGCGTAATTGACTTCGTATACTAATTATAGCAAATACAATTAATGGCAACAAATGTATTTATAGAGGTATGTAATTAGGGCTTTGTACATGTAATATTACAGCTATAATAGAAGTAATACTGATGCCATTTTAGGAGCCGCACCTTAATTGCGTAACACACTATCAATCTCAATCTGAATCATTTTGAAGGATATTGCAGCACAGCATTCAGCATTGCTTCACATGTTCGAAAAAATTGTCTGCCCAACAACGTAAATAAAGCAATGAAGGTTTTTGAACTGTCAAAATGAAAGCTTTTGCTACTGGTAGTGGGCTACGCGATTAATCCGCTGTTCTAGGCTGCCGGTCCATTCTGTAAAAATCTCAGCGTAAACATTTTGTTGCAGTCAGCTTGAAATGAGCTGTCATCCCATCTGACGCTAGGATTGACAGCTCTCTCATTCATCTAAGATTTCATAGGAAGATTTTTACAAAAGAGCCCCGCAAAACTTCGGAAATGAGAATTTTGGCAAGCTAGCTAATATGGCTAATTTGTCGACTTTACATGCAAACTGGAAAACAGAATGAGTTGGAATATAGCATTCACATGCCTGTAACTTGTACAAAAGTACAAGACCTTATCAGTCAAGTTCTGGAAAGTATAATACCAAGAGAAAAACATATAACATTTTATTAAAAGGTTTTATGAAAAAAAAAAATTAGAAGAACAGTAAAAACAGCTTCGGTGAAAAATAAAGAAAGCTACTTACAAAATACCTTTTTGGAAGACATTTTTTACCCAAAATCTACATTACGGAAAACATTATGTACTCGTCTTTGTAATAACTGAAACCATCTTGAAATTCTGCTTAAAAATAAAACAGTTTTACCGCACCGCGGCTTTACAAAAATAAACCTGCTATTGCGCTAAAACATAAAAGAAAACATCGTATTGTTCTGCTACTGAAATGATTCGTGTTCACTATCAAGTTGAATTTTGCAAGTTTATTTCCGGAACCGGCTTGTACACGCACAACAAGTTCCTGCAAGCGAAAAAACATTTGCTTTAATCACTTTTGCAAGTTACTTGCAAGTCTGTTTTTTCCAGAAGATAAACGGTAAAAACTCAAATCGACAGACGTAAGCAACACATTGGCCAAATTTAAATAGAACGGCACTCGGGTAAGTCACATTCACATCTGCGGCAGGTCGCATCAGAATTGGGCAAAAGTAGCCACAGATTTGGTTCCGAACAACAGGAACCGGCGACACGACAGGCCCAGAAGGAGATGGCGTCACAAGCTAGAGTCCTACCTAAAGGATAGGGCTGTATTTTTTGTAAACGAGAGAAAAAATGGAAAGATGGAAGAGAGGCATTTGCCCTGCAGTGGGGCACAACAGGCTCCTAATAAAAAAAATCTCTTGCTGCAAGTTACAAACACAGTGCATAAAAAAACGTTAACCATATTTATCACTTGTCTGTCACTAGGCACTGTTAATGATGGTCCTTCAAAATAACTTCTGCAAGTATACTTGCAGGCATACAAAGGTTACTGTTGGCGACTGTATTTATAACCTGTCACAATTGCAAGTAACTGTCGATGCCTGTACATACGAGCAGTCGTCACTACATAGTCGAGCACTGTTGTAGATGTACAACATGACGCGTCCGATGCATTGTTCTCAAGCCTGTTCGTTATAAATAAAGTATTATCTGCAATAATAACTTGCTCGATTGAACTGAACAATACGCTCAGCGGACGTGTGGGCGGCGGATACTATCGACCTATTGACGGGAATTATATGGAGTTGGTGATACAGGATTCTGCATTTTTAGGTTCGAACGGCATAATATTCAGATCAAAAGCCAAAAAAGGCAAAAGCTTGCTGTTTTACCAAAGGCTTGGATATTCTTCTATGATGTCGACGACTACCTACCGTCAACAATGAACTGCAACTTCGTGATGGATCAACAAAGATATCCTGAAACAAAAATAAATATGATTCTAACACGCTTCATCCTTTTTCTAATGGGTTTCGATTTTAGCAAAAATAATTCGTATGCAACATTCGATTTAAGAAACAGACGCACATCGACATCAAGCAAAATAATAATATTCCCACTGCTGGGATACTCTGTGAGAGGGAGGGCGATATCGACATACTAAATGTAAAATCTTTAACAAACCGTGATTCTCTGCGATAAAATGCTTTTGCTACAAGAGATCCAGATAATTATTACAATGAAACCATAACAAAATATTTATTCTTTCATTTACAACAATATTAATCAAAGTTGCTGTAACAAATTGTGTTAAAAACCTTCCCAACAAAAAATACAAAAATGGTATCATCATCTCCATAAACATCCCATCAACGACTCTTTGTTGAGGTCCAGTCTGATTTAATTGCGTACAGCGTTAATTGGCCATTGTCCTTTAATATTGTGCCCTCGCCCTGAGTTAACTATAGCCGATTGTTTTTGTGCCCCGTTGTGCCCCGTGCCCCGTTGTGCCCCGTGCGCTAATGTGCAGTCGTGATGTTTGCTTACCGTTTAGATATCGATTGAGATGTTTTGGGAGGTATTGAGTTAATTATTCTTGTTAGCATTGTTTTAGATTTGGAGGTATGCGTGGTACTTTTGAATGGTTAGTCATCATTAACGATGTATTGTTTATGCTAAAACAATCAGATGGATCTTTGGGTTTTTCGTGAATTCCGTTGTAAACATTTTGTCCTGTTAGTGAATAGAAAAAAAACTATGTCACAGAAACACGTGCATACAAAAAGATAATTAACTGAAAATAATAAATAAAAACAAAATACATCTATAATCACGAGCATTTTTTTTTAAAGTGGAAGTAATCATAGAGTTCTTTAAAGAAAGCAAAACCATAATATGAAATCAATCTATTAACGATTTTGGCTTCTGATATTTCCCAAATTGCAGGAATATCTAAACCAATACGTAGGTGACAGTTTTTAATTAATGGAAAGCAACTGTTTGTACGGTTCCGTATCCAAAGGGTGCTTAACCAACCCTATTACTAAGCTCTATTCTCCGCTGTCCGTCCGTATGTCTGTCAGCGGGTTATATCTCATGAGCCGTAATAGGTAGACAGTTGAGATTTTCACAGTGTACTTCCATTGCCGCTATAACAAAAAAATAAAAAAGTATACAATTAAAGGGGAGACCTCCCATTTAATTGTATAGGTACTTTTTTTTGTATACATACAAGAAGCGTGTTATTTCCGCGTTTTTTGCCTTATGGCACGTAACACTTCGTGTGCAAGTCCGCCTCCACTTGGCAGCTTTTTTCGTGAAGTTTTGTAAACCAGCTGGTCCACTAAAACAATGCCTCCATCATCCAGTTATAACATACGAGACGTTAAGCGTTGATCATAAAAAGATACTCCTTCTACAACAAGAAAATATAATCTTTTATATCTCTTAATCTGCAGATCTCCAGATTACGCACTATCCAACGCACTATTAAACAACAAGGAAAGAATTTGCTACAAAAAAAAAACATAATAGCTTCCAACGATGTTACAGGACAAAGGCGTTTAAGAAAACCTGCCTCCTCTGTTCTTTGAATCATATACATAATCATAATAATTAAATGTCGCAATGAGGAGCCGTGTTATCAGGCGGACGCAGAATGATGCTACTGACCACTTCACGTCATTCTTTTAAAACGACCCTTCCAAAAAACTCAACATACATTGCCGGCTTTGAACCAACTTGTGCAGTATCCTTTCAAACATAAAAAGCAAAGGACGTTGGTCGAATAAATTCCGTCGCCGATAAAAAGGTGCCACAGTGTAGGAAAGTGTCAGACCAAGAACCAGTTAGGCAAATTATCTGCGAGGAATCAGTGACTCCACCTGCCGTTCAGGGCTGCGTTTATTTATTTATGTATTCTGTGTTGCAAAGTTCGCGTGATGAGACGCAATGTATTGTTGTAAATGGCTCGCATGGCAACTTTTTTGTTTTACTTGTTGACGGCCCTATTGAATCAACTAAGGAATGTATTAGAAATAGATGGCGGACTTATTATTTATGTGCGCTTGTGGTTGCGGGTTTTTTGCCGTCATGGAATATCTTTTTGCATTAATTAAAGAGGTTTGTCTTTCTAACAGATCTATGAATCTCTGTTAATTACCTTCCATTATAGATACTTCAGTCTTCTATAATATTTTAGGTACAGCCGCGATCGTAAATGCCTTACACTTCCACAAGATTCAAACGCGATTTTCACATGAATAAATGATTGCCTAGAAACGATTTTTGAGAAAATACTAATTTCGAAATAGTATGATTTCGCAGTTTATGTTTTATGGGGAACACGGGTGGACCAGTGGTAATGCTTTAAGTTATGGTGAAGTAGACATCATTTTAGAAACCATATAGGATTTAGGCATTCGTGATACAGGGTAATCCTAGTACGAGTGCCAAAGCACTCCTTTGACATGCACATTACATAAAACCTAATTTGTTTCTTTTTTAAGGAGATTTACTGTACCCATTATCCTAGTAATAAAGATTTATAAAAAGATTTATTTATTTATAGCATTATCAGCCTATAATGTGTCCACTGCTGGGACACAAGCCTCCTCTCGGTAGTGGGCTGTAATTTACCACGGGCCCAGTGTGGGTTGGAAGATGTCACATGTCTTCGAATTCTTGTTTCATGGTACATACCAATTTCCTCACGATATGATTTCTTCACAGTTTTGAGAGCAGTGGTGATGAAATTATTTACACAAAATAAAGCACCTGTCTGGGTTCGAACTCACGATCTACAACTCGTAATTCGGGGCCGTTATCACTGGTCCACCCGTGTTCCCCATAAAACATAAACTACGAAATCATACTATTTCGATATTAGTATTTTCTCAAAAATCGTTTCTAAGCAATCATTTATTCATGAGAAACTCTCTTTTGAATCCTGCGTAAGTGTTTAATGTGTTTATGCTCGTTCCCTATACAAACGACATCGCGGCAGGCCCAGACAGACGGAGATGGCGGGATGAGCTGGACTCCTGTGATTGGTCCTTGGCAGCTCTGGACAGAGAGAGCTGGAAAGAGAGTAGGGAGGCCTTTGCCCAGCCGTGGGACAATTACGGCAAAAAAAAAAAACTATAGGTACAGAGATACAAGTATCAATCGCCAATGTTTAGATATCTAAAAAGCGATCATACAATGTCACCTTTTCCACCTTTTCATTATGTAAATCAAACAAAGTGTTAGTTGAATTTCTATTATAGATAACTAATACAATCCCATACCAAGATGATGACGCACATATTCAAATACCCAAATAAAACACGAATTTTATTATAAATTTCACTCCGAACTAACAACATAAAACACATCAAAATAACTGACAACTTATTCAAAGAAATCACCACTAAACAAATACAATAAACAATAAATATTTAGACAATAATAAATAGTTTTAACTTTTCAAACTATAGACAAACCGAACAAGGTATTAAGGCCATGCAACATTGAAGATTTTTCAATCAGCCACACAGCTGGGTTTCTAATTAAAAGTATAATGATCCATCCTATAATAGTATAGAAAAACTAATGTTCCCATAACCAGCATTATAATAATGAATAATAATTCGTAATTAGTAATTGTGTAACAAAAACTATTTACTATTTAGTGGAGCATAAAAAGTTAGTGATTTGGAATTTCAAGCTCACCTTCGTGACTAAATGTCATAAGATTTTTGTTTTAATTTGAGCAATTATTTATCGGGTATAACGAAATAATATTTAATGTGAATTTGGAGTGGTAAACTAACAGTTTATTCATAGTTAGTTTTGTTTAGCTTAAAAGTGTCTTAAGAAGTTTTAGCAAAATCCAGAATAATACAACTAAACGCTGATTTTTTATTTGCTAGACTAAAATGACAGCTGCGGTGAACCATTTTTTGCCAACATGATGTTATTTAGTATATATTAGCTGTCATTTTGGGCTGGCATAATAATTATCAGAGTTTACTTACTTCTAATGTGCAATGCGCCATAAATTAGGTATTGCTAACTTCATAGTTGTGCAACTTTGTATTCTGTAACCGAAATGCTTACTTATCACAGCTATATCAACCTACCTATTTACTTAATGATTTTGGTAGGTATGCTATTTTTGTGAAATTGTGAAACATAATGTAGGTACCTACCATCTTTTGTTTGGCAATTATAATTATATTTTTTCCGTTGTACTTCGGGGTCATATTTATTTAGACTATGGTAAAAAAGTGAGCTGGCTCCCAAATCTTCCAAATACATGACATCTGCAGTCTTAATATAATCAAACCACAACCTAACAGTAAAAGTAGAACCACGCACACCCATCACATATCACGCCTTACCTTTCCCTCACGACTGAACCGACGAGAGGTTAATTATTAATTACAATTGCTAATCAGAATCAATTTATTGATTTTCACTATCCAACATTAGTTTTCTTCACTAAGTTAGTCGTAAATCAAAATCAATTAAAACGAGCTGAATTGATTATGTAGAAAGATTAATGCACATTATTGTATAATAATTAGATGTTTATTCATTTATGATCTATATATAAGGTATACGGAGATATTTATTGGTTGATTACTGAAGATGAGCTTGCTTGTATACGGTCTGCAAATAAGAAAAAATACTCCTTAAATCAAACTGAACTTTCTCATTAAGAAATTATGATAAATTTTTCTAGATTCCATTTTATAACTTAGTTATCATCTGAGTCATATTTTTTACCAAACTTTTTAAAATATTATCGTCTACTTTGTAGATTCTAATACTTGTTTTTTCAAAAAATAATTGGCCATATGCCCTCGTGAACACACATTCCTTTTAATTTTTATTTAAATAGTTAGTCTGCGACTCTATTTCATTGAAGCATCCCTAATATGCCATTCAGATCAAATTTTAAACTACGAAACTTGATTTCGCTTTAAAGAATAAGATGTGTTATTTACATTAGAGAGCTTTATCAATGTAAACAATGTAACTAACTTCTAAAATCACACAATATTTTCGTTTGATCTGCTGACCCTACTAGGTAAGTGACGTCATCAGCGTCGTACAATCGCCTCCGATGGATGCATCACGCGCTCTTCGGCAATTATCAGCTGATTACACTTCACTGGATATAGATAGAGCGGCTATTTCTGATCCGCTACATTAAGACTATGTTTTGGAATTAATAAGCGTGGGTAATTGCACTTTATTTCATCAATAGGCTCTAGCTATGATCATAACGTAGTACCTCATTATATAGCTAACAGTAACTCGCAATTTTTTGAAATGAAGGGATCCGCTAGGGCCGATGCCGCCGGGGCTGCGGGTTGTTTGAAAGAGATACCGTGGCCCCTGGCACAGGCAACTGAAGGAACATGGGTGGGTTTTAGTCAGTAAAAGTCTGACACGCCCTTTCGCTCAGCCCAGAGCGGGAGAGGTCATTTGATGATTTCCCACCCAAAAAAAAAAAAAGGGATCCATAGGAGAACCAAGGTAACCGACATAGCCCGAAGAATTGTCAAACATAAGGGGTAGTGGCAGAACATTGCTCGCAGAACTGATGGCCGATGGGGCTGTAAGGTTCTGGAGTGGCGAAGTAGCGTTAGAAGGCCTTCCTTCACAAAGTGGACCGATGACCTGGTGAAGGCCGCAGGAATCCTGCGAATTCCTTCTTCGCTTCTCGCATCCCACTGGATGCGAGAAGCGCAGCACCGGTCGAAGTGGTGGTACTAGGGGGAAGCCTCTGTCCACTAGTGGACGTCTTTCATCTGAAAGTATGATGATGATGAATTATGAAGTCTCAATAGTTCTATTGTAATTTGTTATGGTGTTCAATAAGGAGTATTATATTTTCCTATATATCTAGATATTCTAGCTATTAATTACCGAATTATAACTTCACCTATCTAGATAGAGTTAGAATTCGATAATAAATAGCTTTATTAATCGCTGACTAGCTAAATTCAACTCAAAACAAGATCTGCAGGCTTCCTACACAAAGCATAAGTAAAATAAAAAATACAATTTGATTATGATGGTGAAAGTAAAATCTAGGCACTTCAAATCATGTCAGTTGTAAAATCGGATTGGTAAACCGGTTACCATATTTTAGCAGACAGCCTGTCGACTAGACAATCCGTCACTGTACAGTGCAATTTATAAACTTTGAACCTGCAGTCAAACTCAATATAACTTATCTATGTACATAAAAGCATTTTCGTGTCGTTTCGATACAGTAATAGGCCACTTGGGGCCGTATTCTTTAAGACACAATGAACGGAACCTCGCGAAATGAACGCGAGGTTGGCGTGATTAGCTAAGGAGTTGACGTGGTTTCGAAGTAAGGAATCATTGAGTAGTCAAAGTGAATGACCTCTGCATCGCATTCAGTGGAATCACATTAGAATCTTCCTATGACTGTGATCATACTGTAGCGGTATCTACAACGCCACATGCGAACTACGCGTCATAATGACGTCACGCAAAAACCTGCATCTCGCAAGCAGAGTTTACCGCGCAACTAGCATGTATACAATGGCCCGACATGAATCATCGGGCAGTTGCCCACCAGACACAACACCCGTCTGGTCGGAGGATCCTCCCTTTTCTATGGAGTATGAGTGAACTTTACACCCTGTTCGTCATACCTCTATAATACCAACATACAGTACCTGCGCGGCCGTTTATGGTAGGTACATGGAGTGGACTTTAGATACATACTGTATATATGAGTGATTGAGACGACGCTCTGCAAAAGCCTGACCATTCGAGCCGATCCGGAAAAGGCTAAGCAGATGATGATGATGATTGGGTTCGGCTTACAGTCTAACTGGATGCAGCTGAATACCGTACTTTCCATGGAGCAACTGCCTACCAACACAACCCAGTTACTGGGTAACATGATACCCCATAACGACTGTCATAGATCTCCAAATGACAGCCGGGACCAACGGCTTAACGTGCTCTCCGAGGCACGGAGGGGTCTCGATATGTAATGGATGGTCACCCATCCACAAACTGACTGCGGTAAACGTAGCTTAATATTTGAACAACCCGTGCGGCTGTTATCATTTAGCCACAAGCCCATTACATCCTCTTTCTAAAACCCGCCATTGTTAAAAGCCGTATAAGGTTATAGTGCGGGAAATAACAATCGACTTTTTTTTTGACGTTTCTTTCTTCAATTTTTTTAGTGACGTTTACGTTCCTTTTCACAAACAACTGCAGCAAGCAATATTCGTAGTAAAAGGTCTGAACTGCTGTATTGCAATTCCTACACATACCTAATTTCCTGCCTTCTTAGCGTGTCGATAGCAATCTAAATGGACTCAGGCCAGAATTCGGCTACTTGTTTGGCGCCATCACCAGCGTCCATCAGTTCCTGTAACGTGAAGCTGACAGGACTGCAGGACACGATATTAAGTGTCCCATCGTTTCTGGAACAGCACTACATTTACACTCCAATCCGGAGTCGTATATACTACAAACATATACATGGTTTATGTAGGTACTCCGTTCTATAAAGTTTCAGAAAATGAAATCAATACTTCTAAAACAAGAAGAAAACATCGAGATGACTTGTAGGTAGTTCCCATAAAATGTGCGTGCAGCACTAGAGACGATTAAGATGAGGTTTCTATCTTCACAGATAAGCAAGGAGGTTGAGACTGTAATGCTCCACATTTCTCTAGGCTGATCCAATTTGCGAATAATAATGGACGTTTATTATGAGCCAAAGAATCAGCATTGCCGTAAGTAAACAACGTGGATAATAATGTCTTTTGGGCACTTTTCCTGTTGACAGCGATGCGGACGAACATTTTGATGCCCTATGATTATGTATCTTCAAAATATATCTTCGAGATATCTTTTTATTTTTTCATTTAATATATATTGACGAGTATTTCGACGCCTAGTATCCTTTTGTTTTTGTATTCATTTGTATAATTAGTAAGCCATTTGATTTAGTGTAAATTGTTACTTATCTATACATACAATAAAGATTTTTATGAATATTATTTTAAGTCTGTTAGCTTAAATATTATATAAATACAAAACAATAAAAAACGTTTATTTGGCATTAATTTGAGTATTCTCGGATATCCTTCAGTTTTCTCATGTTTTGTATAATTTTAAACTCTGAAGCATCTAAAAACCTTTCTGATTTTTCAAAACTCTTCCCTAATATGTATAATCTTAAAAGGTTCTTGGGTACAGATATCTTTGTTACAACATACATGGGCATATATTTTCCGAATGTTTTCCCTATAACAGCAACGCGCACAAGAACAAGACTATACTTGACTCTCATTATTATCCCTTCTTCTATACATATTGCTTCCACGGATATCAGCCAACTAAATCGAACTTCATTACAGATACATTAAAAAAAAAACAAAAAAAAAATCGTTATTAAAGTAAAAATAACTCGGCAAGTAACATCGGTATGCGTTACTAAAACAAACACAAAGGATGCGCGGGCGCATTTGAAATGATAATAAAACGGACAAATGAAATCGCACACTTAACCGTATCTTTGTGATGCGCTTGGACAAAGTGGCGGATTAAAGGCAGGGACAGAACTAATTCCCGGGCCCCGGGACCGGGATAGGATCAGAATGGAAGGACCGCAGTGCGAAGTCACGCGATTAATGAAAGGGGCGAAAATCATGTCCGTTTTTTGACAGCTGTCTTAGAACATAACTATTCCAGATTACGTAAAATTTAACTTAAAAATACGTAGTAAAGTAAATATATAAACTGCCTCATCTTATTGAATTATCTTATTTATAGCTTCTTACAGACATTATAATACCGTACGTGTATCAATCAATGTATTGTGTGTTGCTGCAATCACTAGTTCCATCTGTCAAAAAACGGTTTGCCTAGTAGGCAGGGTATAAGAAAGAAAACATGAAGGTTCTTCTTCCAAAACAAATTAAATGATAAAATAAGCTTTATTACGTATGTAGGTACATCATAAAAAAAAATAGTTATAATAATATTATTATTATTTCCTGTCATAATAAATTAACGTAATTTTTTTTAACTCTTGTTCAATACGTGATATTTTCGCTTAATTTCCTAACGAAAGCCAAAACTGAAGGCGATTGAGCTAGACAAGCTTTCTCCCAGTGTTCTCATTGGTCATCAAAAAGACGCTAAAATTGTAAAAAAATCTCAAACAGCTTAAAAAGTCCCGATAGAAAATACCGGACCCTGCCCGTGTGTACCGACCTAAAGCCCATGAAAACTAAGAACACGTCTAGTATCGTAATATTTGCGAATAATCCGCAAACTGGTAATACTATACGGACACTGGGAACACTGAGAAGTCTCAGATAAAGAAAATATCAAGACTATTATAGCCCGTCGCACGCACGTCGCTCTCACGTACGATTTGTGTGGATAAGACACTGTAAAATTGATTTATGAAATAGGTAGGTACCAAAGTGTTTTACGCTCAGTTTTCTTGGGAATTTCCTATTGAACTAAATAAAAAATATACATAAGTCGGAAATACGATAATCTATATCGTTTATCTATTCGGGACGCCAGCGCCAAGCGACGCTCAACAGAGCCTAGCCTGACTTTCGTGCGGGTCGACGAGAGGTCTGGCGCAGTCTCTCTTGTTGACCATTAATAAATAATAATAATAACTTTTATTGACATAAAAAGGTTACATCAAAAACAATATAAATCCCCTGGCCCATAAACTAGTGTTAACTGTATCATAGGGACCAGTGTCTTCGCCTAGTTTTGTTGCTATAAATTTATTTCGAAAAAAATAAAAATAAAAAAAGAATACAAAACAACGAAAGGATAGGTTTAGACGATTTCTGTTTTTCTTTTTTCATTGGACATCGTACGGACAGCATGTCCTCAGAAACTGTCTCACGTTCCGTATCTATCTAGTTGTGTCGTGTACCTACATTTATAATACACATTTACAATAAAAATGTAATTAAATTTTTCTTCATCCATTGTCCCACATAATCCGCAAATTACAATCCATAATCAATTAACAAAACAATGAACCAGCAAAACTTGTTTCAATTGCAAAAATAAATCATATTTCGTCTTATCTACATGTTCCCAACATGTCATTCGACTATATCTTTTGTAGTTTCGCATCCAGCGGGCTGTCATACGGCGGGGCTTAGCGAATTAACACCAGAGTTAAGTTGCATTATGTACTGTGCCTTTTGCAACGCCGCACCTCTTGATACCTGTGCCACGGTCAATATAGAGCAGCAGGCTAAGTCATCACGACGTTGAAAAACCTTGAGTGAATTAACACCGGAGTTTAGTATATGTGCTATAACTTGTGCAACGCCGCACCTTTGGCACCTTTCATACTTGTGCCACAGGCAATATAGAGCAATAGGTGCAGTAGACACAACACTGAGATATTTTGAGTGAATTAACACCGGAATTTTTGTTTATTTGCTGTAACTTATGCAACGCCGCACCTCTCATACCTGTACCACAGTCAATATAGACCAGTAGGTTTAGCTGACGCAACACTGAAATAGTTTGAGTGAATTAACATCGGAGTTAAGTTGCATTACGTACTGTGCCTTTTACAACTTCGCACCTACTGCCACAGTCAACATAAAACAGTGGGCTAAAATGGCGCAACTGAGATATTTTCAGTGAATTAACATCAATCATGCAAAATCATGCAATTATCTAGTGTGCTTTTTGCAAAACTTCACCTCTTTAAACCTGTTGCCAGTCGATATAAAACAGAAAATTAAGGTGACGCAACAGATTTTGCTGATCGTTTTTACAATATTGAGCAAAGGGTCTTTTTACGAATATGACAAGCCCCTATGATTATTTAAGAACAACCTGGCTAAACAAGATTACTTGTCAGGCGTATGAACTCCGGTTAAAAAGCTCAAAAACCGAGCATTATTTCCCGTTAATTCTAGCTTGATGTTGCAGCAAACAGCCATATGGCCTTACAATAGAATGCATTAAACAGTGACCGCTACTCCAGTTGACTTACCAATTCCTAGCATGCGGTGGAATGTAAACTCACTTCTCCGAAGTTTTCACGGTGAAATTTTAACAGAACAGACCGGCTGAACTTTTTATTTCAAAATGAGCTATTTATCGTTTAGCTCTTGTCAATCAAGAGACAAAAATGATAACTTTCCGATTTTTCATACCAAACTCGTACAAAAATTATCCTACTTCTTTTCACTTGCACTGTGTCATTAACATAGCTAGTGTTGTTATCGATATGTTGTGCGTTGTTATGTGTTGTACAACATGTTAAATGTTAATTACACACACACTGATTTGTTGGTCGCTCGCCTAGCTTTTATATTAAGTCCTAGCTTTAATTTCCGGCTTTACATAATGTGGTAGGCAGTTATGTAATGGTTGGAGGCTGATTCGCAACTATTGTTGGTGGCGGGTTTATTATGGGAGCTGGAAAGACGATTGATTAGGCAGATTTATCTTAGACTAGCGAAGCCCTGCGGTTTTGCCTTCGTAGATTTGTTATGTCTAACATTTATTTTTAAATATTATAATCACGCCTGTTATCCCGAAGGGTGAGGCAGAAGTGTAACTATAGTATACCCACATTTCGCCATTTAGGTTTAAGTCTCCTTAATATTGCCATTAACCAGCCACGAATCTAGACTCCAGGCTGCTACTGAGAAATCCCTAATGGATCCAATAACACTTGGCCGACCTGGGAATCGAACTCAGGACCACATACTCAGCAGTAGTACTTGCG
Source organism: Apamea crenata (assembly GCA_949629185.1). Lineage (NCBI taxonomy): Eukaryota > Metazoa > Arthropoda > Insecta > Lepidoptera > Noctuidae > Apamea > Apamea crenata. The sequence continues at coordinate 9,358,122 of OX451362.1, read as the reverse complement.
ACCACTACACCAACGAGGTTGTTGCCTTCATATCATACTGAAGCTAAGCTATATTTTTAAGTAGTTACTACTACTAATACTTATATAAACTTAGAACTAAGTCGATATACAAGATAGCTCAGCCTTGAAAATGTTACAAAAACACAGTTTCGCCCTTATTTTAACAGCATGGGAAAACGTATGCTTTTGTCAGCCTGCCTAAAAAGAGCTTTCACCTCTATGTTTGCTATAAAAGTATGACACAGTATCACGAAATCTACACATAAAATAATAGAAGGCTAGCTCCCGTAGTTAAAAACGTTCAAAATCTAGTCGCAATCTCATCTCAGCGACAGTTAATTTCAAAAAGTTGTCAAAAATGTAGGTAAATTACAGGTATTTTTGACAGATTGAGACAGATCAGGCTGTGCACGTTCATAAAATTACTGGAATTGGCCCTTTGTTTGAATGTGTAATGGCAGATTTCTAACGCATCCTTTGCCAACATGACAGCATCGATATATCTCCTCTGTTCTGCAGTTAAACTTTATAACAGCAAAAACAACTGGTATTCATTAATTAATTAACCCACGACAATAGTCACCAATTAAGAACTGCACACTAAAAACGTAGACGTCAGCAAAAAGGCCAACCTAGGTACTATTAATAACCTAGATTATTTTAGGCTATTTGTCTCATCAGTGTCTAGATATCTTTTAATTCACCTTTCTTCAAAAACCGTGAGAAAAAACTCGAACAACAAAGGTCATCAGATCTCCAAGTAATTAAAAATAATTACCACACACAGACAGCACAATTTAATTAAACTTCCTATTTAAATTTCGTAATCACGAGAGCAAGTCTTTAATTAAAAACCAAACATAATCAATTTTAAATAAACCAATATTTATAACCAGGTTCTAAGCTTAATAAGTTAACCATTCAATTAATTGGAAGTCCGGCTTTCAATTTAAATAAAGGGAATCATTAAGGACAGATACAATTCTTCAATCGGATCATTAATTAGTCAATTAAAGGGCAGTGTCTTCCTTATTTTACCTAGTTGAGTATTCCAAGTAAATGAGGATCATAAATTACAGAACAATCGCATTTGACTTAAAGACGTAAGTGCTCACCGGCAAAATTGATTAAGGCTGTGGTGATATAGAAAGCGATTGGCGGATTCCGAGCAAATAATTTCCTGTCTTGCGCCGCAGGCCCTGTAAACTGCGCATCCGAGGACCGCGGCGCGAAGGAGGGCTCCGTCAGCGAACGGTATTTGCATTGCTGAATTTTGGGCCAAAGTAATCACAGAATCAGCTTATACAGTTCCCACTGCTGGGGCACGGGCCTCCTCTCTGTGAGAGGGAATGGGCCGTCATCTACCACGCGGGCCCAGTCCGAGTAGGTAGATGTCACATGTCTTCGAATTTTTGTTCTAGGACATGCCGCTTTCCTCACGATGTTTTCCTTCATCGTTTTGGAGAGCAATTGTGATGAAATAAATTACACAAAGTAGAGCGCCTGTCTGGGTCCGAATCCACGACCTACAACTAGTAAGTCAGGTTACCACTGGGCCACCACAGCTCTTTCAAAGTAATCTAAAAAACTATAATTATACAGGGTAGTAGGGACATTGACGCGCAAACTATAAATATGGATTCAGCACATGAGTTTAGACCCAATAGCGTAGAAATTTTTCGACGGTTATCAAAAAAAAAAATTCTGTTTCATAGAAAATTGAATATACGATACCTACGCGGTCAAAACGTATAGAACAGCAATATTTTTTTAATCCACCGATCACCGATCACCGTATCGGGATATCTCAATGGAAATCTAAAATATTTAGCAATTTGCCGTATCGTATTACCTAGTAACTGGGTTCCGAAGGTCATATAGGCAGTCGCTCCATGTAAAATACTGGTACTTAGCTGCATCCGGTTAGACTGGAAGGGGACCCCAATATATAGTTGAGAAAAAGCTGAGCAGATGATATAATCTCCGCCTCGTCAGGCTCTCATGCTAGTAGAAGTGTCCGTTAATTTAGTCAATTTTAAATTACATCTACAGTTCACAAGAGGTTCATATGCCTAAGTAATTTGAGAATCACCAACATGTCAAACACCTAAACGAGCAAGCGCCTGCAGCAGAAAGCTGAAACACGAAATAAGTAAGTAAATTAACATCACATCTAACAACCCTACCAAGATTCCCACGCTTTCCTTAACTTTTCCTGAAAACTACTTTCCATCTCGCTCTCCTCTACCGCCCACAGTCTCACCACTTCTCCACAAACATTGCGTGTCGAACCAAAACGTATAACTGGAACCTATTAATACAAACGCATCTGAATGGCCTACATTGTTAATACGAACATTGTATCCTAATGTATCTCATACGGCTTCTAATAAACGCAGACTGCGAATAAATGACTTGAATTGAACCGATAGTGCATACTACTGAGAGACCCAAGATTATGTATCTGTCAGAGACTAAACTTCATAAAATCTTCCTATGATATCTCAGGAACCGCGCTGCGCCCCTACATGGTTATGTACGTTACTAAAAGTTTTTGTAACCGCCCCACATGTCGATCGATCAGGCTAAACTACTCATGCCACGGTTGGTTCCGTGGTTGGGTGACCACCTTCACATACCAAGACCCCTCCGTGTCTCGGAAAGTACGTTAAGCCGTTGGTCCTGGCTGTCATTCGTGGATTTTTGACAGTCGTTACGGGTCTTCAGAATCCTGAAAGTCGGACAACCAGTCTTACCAAGGGGTATCGTATTATCCAGTAACTGGGTTGTGGAGGTCCGATAGGCAGTCGCTCCATGTAAAATACTGGTATTCAGCTGCATCCAGTTAGATTGGAAGCCGACTCCAACATAGTTGGGAAAAGGCTAGGCAAATGATGACTAAAAGTTACTTGCATGATAACCTATTTTTCACTAGACACCTTTCATATTGATAGAGGTACCTTTTCATTGACGATCAGTAATTTATTTAATACAAATACGGGGTGTATTTGTATTAAATAAATTACTGATCGTCTGAAATTGCAGCAAAATTTAAATGTTGATAAAATGGTGTAGTTGTATCTATCCAATCAATCATACAAAACAATTTCAATAAAAATAAGTTGTCGATATCAACAAAATAACAGGACATACTATTTTTCGTGATGCTTATTTCCTTGTTCCGTTTCACGACGTGAAACGTGACGTGAGCCTGGGTCTCTGTCGGAGTATCTACTCCAGTAAAATTATTGCATATTATATGCATTATCATGTTAATATACATCAGTAGTTACTGTTGATATCAAGTCCAGTTTGCATTTACAAAGGTTGGAATCTTGTGCATATTTGAAGAGATCCAGGTTTGAATCGTGTTGCAAAAATAGATTTGTACGATTTGTTTTTGTCTTGCTTCTGCTATTCTTAAATGATTCTGATATTGTATTAATTTAAACATTTGCTCGCAAATAGGCAATGATACAGGCGATAATTTGGTTAAACTGAGTTGCAATTATTATAAGACACAAATGTACGTCTGAACCACAGAGTAGAAGAGTCTAAACTTTTACTAGCGACACTTTTACTAATATTAAGGATACGACGTGAATTGTAAAATTAACTCTTATGATTTTTTTAAAGTAATATTTTTAATGGACCTATCTTAAGTCAATTATCCAATTACCTAATTAGTGAAGGTCTTACTACGAGTTACGTTCACTATGACATTACTACATTCCGGTCGTCGGGAGAATGCGTTTCTGACACCTGTCAGTGTCACAATTCTAGTAGCTAATAAGGATCAAATTCGCAAAACACGTACTCGTACGTTTGTATGAAACTGACGGGTGTGAATAACGTATTCTCTCGTTGGCCGCACTGTGAGCAACACTGACTGACATTGAGTGAAATTGAGGAATTTTCAAGGGAATAGACACCTACAGTCGCAAACCAAAGAAACCAATCTGCCGAACCTTGGCCCAACTATGTTGGGGTCGGCTTCTAGTCTAACCGGATGCTGCTGTGTACCAATATTTCACATGGAGTGACTGCCTATCAGACCTCCACAACCCAGTTACAACACCATACCCCTTGGTAAGACTGGTTGCCAGGGCCTCGTAAAGACTTACAAAGATCTACGAATGGACCAACGGTTTAACGTGCTTTCCGAGCCACGGGGGCGTCTCGGTATGTAATGAATGGTCACCCATCCACGGACAGACCTCAGCAAGCGTAGCTTAACCTTCGACCGACCCGTGCGGCTGTTATTACTACAGCACATTATACTTAATGATAAGACTAAAAAACCAGCATACCAAGCTTCCAACCAGTCCCTTAATGAATAAAATCAACCATTCGTTCCCAGTAAAGCTGACACGGAACTTGTGCCTACAAAACAGTTAGACGGTCGACAAAGGCATCTAGCCTCGTATAAAAATATCAAGTCGCTTCTCCGAGCCTTATATGCTGCACAATAGTAAACGTGGTTTGCGGAACACGCGAGCTAGGACGTAAAGCGGTGCGAGGATGGGATAATTGTTTTTGTAGGAATTTTTAGGAACAGGTTGATGAAATGCTAGCTCTATTTCTCCATATGATGTAGCAGGTGATTATAGTTTGGGCAGTAACATCAATTTAAAAATAGAAAGGTATGCAGATAGGCCCATAAAGAACACATGAAAGGTAGTCTTCCTATATCACTCAAAAGATAACTCATCGACATGTGGATCGTGCCCATTCTAACCTACGGTGCACAAAGTTGGTCAGTTACTGAACAACAGAAGCGCAAACTCAAGACTTGCCAACGGGCAATGGAACGCAGTTACGCAGCTTATTAGGTGTTAAGCGTACAGATCTTCCGTTTGGAAAAAAAAATAGGGGAGAAACAAGGGGAGGTTTCGAAGGGACAAAGGGAGGCCTTTTCCCAGCAGTGGGACACAAGGTAGGATAATAAAAAAAAACCGGTCAAGTGCGTGTCGGGCCACGCGCAGTGTAGAGTTCCGTAGTTTTTATAACAGCCAAGTGCTGGTCGTATTCGCTGACTGATAGTTTCGTACCATGCTCTTACTACAACACAACGACGACGACACAACTACGCGACTAATACTAACTACTAATAACTAATAGTCGACTACGATACAACTGACGCTTAGCGCCATCTATCGACATTTCTATGGAGTTGTTCGAAATTTTCAAGTAAAATACAATTGGTCGACTATTACTCGTAAACTTGTAAAGCCCACTTGATAGTTTTACTTTAAACTTCGTTATATATAGGTACTACTGCTGTGACATCTGAATTTCTAACTACAACCGTTTAGTTGGTAGAGGGGGCGGGACACTTGACTATAACGAAAATTGGTACTTCAAAGCTTGATAAGTCACGAACGGTTTACATAATTAAGAAACGGTCTGCCCAAACCTAATATTTTTGAAAGACCTATCTAACGATATCCCACACATGGGAAGGACGAAAAAAAAAATTATCATCCCTATTTTACATGTAGGGGAGACCCTAAATACAAAAAAAAAAAATCTCAAAATTTTATTTTACCACTTTTTCGGCGTCATTAACGTGTATACTCATGCCAAATTGCTACTTTCTAGAACCAATAGATTTTGAGCTAAACTGCGGACAGACAGACAGACAGACGGACATGGCGAAACTATAAGGGTTCCTTGTTGACTACGAACCCTAAAAAGGGATGCAGAAGCAAGCATTTGCAACGCTAATGCCAAAACTTGCATTGTTGGTAACTGCATTTGATTCTATTTAGTTGTTACCTATGCAATCTGGTAATGCAAAGCAAAAAAGGTAAGGCCACCCAATTTGTCATAAGTTGATAACTATGCTGAAACGATTTGTTTTCCGAGATTAGAACATAGTTTTGATTTTCCTTTTTTCTTCATATTTTTTTTTCTATGTGAAAACACCGCGGCACTGAAGCGATTTTCGCGAACAAAGTAAACGCATTGTCACCGTCATGTTTTACTGCTGATACTTACAAAGCCAGGTAAGCCTATCGAAATTCCTACAACCACGAAACCAGCTTCCAGTTTTACTCAAACCAGTAACCATCAAAATAATTATCCATTGTACTTAAACCTTCAAACGAAAACCCTCTACATCCTACGTCCATGCGTGTCTTCTGTAGAAATGCGAAAATCACTATTTATTGTCTAAGTGACGAGTCATAAATTGTGGAGACGACTACCAGTACCATTGTAGTGCGCAGGAGTTTTATTGTAGGACTTATTGAATACGCCTCGCGATTGTAAGGGAAATATTTCTTTATTATATTGTGTTACTTTGTGTACTGTTGAGACTTTTGTTGAGTTTTGTGTCTCTTGGTCTGGCTAGTTTATTAGTAAAGTATTTTTTTGTTGTTTTTTTTAAAGAAGTTTTCTGTCCCATCCCAACCCGCACTGGGCCTGTATCACGGCCTACTTCCTCTCACTGAAAGGAGTCCTGTGTCCCAGCAGTGGGAACATTATAGAATGAATACGCTGCCTTGTGATGATGGAGAGCAGTGGTAGTCTAGTGGTAACTTACGAGTTGTAGGTCGTAAGTTCGAACCCAATTAGGCGCTTTAGTTTGTGTAAATTATTTCATCACCACTGCTCTCAAAACAGGGAAGGAAAAAATCGTGAGGAAACCGGCATGTCATAGAACCAAAAATTTTTGGCCCATTTGGTGGAATACGGCCCACTCCCTCTCACTGAGAGGAGGCCTCTGTCTTAGCAGTGTTACAATAAGGTCGCTGTTGGATTGCTGCCCCTGACAGGTTTGTCAAAATCACAATAATACGTATTTAAGTTTTAATAAGGTTTATTTTTCTGCAGTCAGAGGTAAAATAACTGTAGCTAGGAACCTCTTTGTAGAATGGATCATCTATGATTGAAAACTTGCTCAATAAAAGCAAGGTGGCTTACAGAATTTCCTATTAAGTTTTATCGTATTACACAAACTCTTTATTATAAAAATAAAATAATAAATGGAGAGCTAATAAAATGGCTTTAACAGCTAACGCTACATGTTATTATAATTCTCAACAAATTCTTGGGGAATCGTAAAGTTTATTCTTATTCAAGAGTCTTAAAGGGGCTTGTGTCACTTGTACGCTATGAATAAGAAAATTTTATCGATAATTAGTAGGTAGTATAACTTTTAACAATACGTTCGTGATAGGCTAGGAGCTAGGTATTCAATAATTATGATAAATCATATTTTCTTTCTGTAAATTGGTTAAAAAAAAAACCGTTTTACACGTCAATTTTTTTTTAAACTTTTCAAGTTTGTACTGTGTTTGAAATCGACAAAAAAAGTCTAGAGTTTAGTTTTTTTTTAAAGTCTAGACATAATGTTAGTCAGACCAAATGAGGACCTTGCAGATTAATTTACTAGATATTTATTCATTTACTAGATATTTATTACAGGTCATGAATTTATCGGTAATTTGTATAGTTTCTTCCGTATCGTGTGTATTATTCAATTACTCGTCGCTATTTCAACAGGATTCAGTAAGTATATTGTTTTTTTTTTTGTATCTAAGTTTGTTTTGTTGATCAAATTCTCTTTGACTAGTTCACGGCGGAATATCTTCAAACATTTTACGTTTTTCCGCAACACTTTAAACTAAATAAAAGTCTTAAAGAACTTCAACGAAACTCAAAAGATATTCACAGTTCGCAACATGTCTCAAGAAAAATGACCTCAACTCCCGGTTCAAAAAGCACTATAAAACTAAAAATAGTGCCTCAAGGCGGTACCTTAAAGTGCATCTCGGGCTTAATCGTCCACTATGAAAACGGTATAACTGTCTCCCAGACAAATAAAATGAGTTTTTTACAACACCCTCTGTCGGCGAAGCTGGGACAATTTTCATTTTATTTCAATTGTAATTTTATAGTACATTTTCTATTATGGATGCGTTTTTATTTTTATTCGTACTTTTTATGAGATGTTTTTTTATTGTTAGATGCCTATCTCTCTGACTATTTGCATGGTCGCGTACGTGTTGCGATTATGAATATTATTATGATTATTTGAACGTGATTGTAAAAGGAATTGACGATAGATGTTTACTGTAATTAGGAACTGCTGCTGGGTAAATTAGCAATTACTAAGGCTTTTGCAAATCTAACACGATTCCTAAACTTTGATAATTTCATCGAAAGTATAGGTGCATCACACAATACAATGCACCACGCGACGGGAAGCGGGAAACGGAGTTAAATTATCCTACGCACGAAAGCGCGTTTTTATTAGATTTGTATGTAAAAAATCACGCGCGGGGACCTGGGACGCGTTATCTGTGCCCCGTTGCGGGGTGCGTTATAGTGTGTGATCCACGTTACGTTGACGAGTTGTAAAAGGGAGTACCTTATAATTCATCAATTTTCATTACAGGTAGTGCCCTAGCCACTGACGCTGCATCAGTGTACGTGAAGAACCACGACCAGGGAACACACACATTGACATTTACCACTGTCATAATTATCTTCAATTCAATCGTAGCCTACATTACCTATTTGCATTAGGACAGCCCTGAATACGCTTAAGCCCTGACTTTTTCATTACTCAAAACGGAAATTAACACCTAGTTATTTTAAATGAAAACAAACAGTAGCGTCAAATTAAAATTCCCTCTCACATTATAAAATTTACAATAACTTAAAGATAATTACTATAGCTTTAATATCTCAGGAACAATTAATGTCTATCACGTCGGTCTGCCTCGGGCGGCTTCGGGCGCGGTCGGCTGAGCTCGGTAATTGCCTTGCGCGTACGCAGCCTCAAGCGACTGCAACGGCTACCGTCTCTGTAGTAGAGAAAACAATTTGTTTTAGTAAATAGAAAAATGATTTGTAATGTTGTCTCATTATCCTATTAGTAAATTGGTTTTTGAGTGATAGTAATTAGCGTAGGTGGGGTAAGCAGCTTGATTGATTGATTGATACCTGAGACTAATAGACCTATTTGCTGTGTCAATAAATTGGCGTAATTTCCTGTTTACGTTTAGTTGCGTTGAATTAATGACAAACTATGCATAAAAATGTTATTGATGGAGCAGACCGTTTCCCTGATTGATAGGTCGCCAGCTTGTCAGTGACAGATTAACTAGGGTCTTCAACCACTTTCAATATGATTATCTACTACAACAGAAAATAAAAATAACACATATATTCAAATAAAAAAAAAAACTTATCAAAGGGCAAGAAATCATAAGAAAGCAGCAACCCTCACTCATCTAGTCTTCAGTGCTGCACACCTGGAAGTTACTGTAATGCAAGGAGGAGGTTATTACAGTGAATGATGTTGTGTTGCAACTGGGGGGACCATCAATTCTCGGCAATCTTCGACAATTTTCTTGTTATAAATAAACCTTTCAGTTATACCTAAATTTCAATATCCTATATTCATATAACGGGTTGCTTTGCAATAGTAAACTTCTTGCTATTATGTAGGGAGGATCACATGGCCTAGCCGTTTCCGAAAACCAACCTAGTACGACTGGAAAGCGGCTGTCTTCTGCCCTCCGCAACCTAGAAACTGTCATGACAGAAGGGACAGAAGAAATAACGAAACAAGGTACCTAAGTAGGTACTTCTCATCATCATCTGCCCTTTTCCCAACTATGTTGAGCTTCCAGACTAATAACCGGATGCACCAGAACACCAGTATTTTACATGAAGCGACTGCCTATCTGACTTCCACAATCCAGTTACTGGGTAAAATACCAGTATTTTACATGAAGCGACTGCCTATCTGACCTCCACAATCCAGTTACTGGGTAAAATACCAGTATTTTACATGAAGTGACTGCCTATCTGACCTCCACAATCCAGTTACTGGGTAAAACCCCTCGGTAAGACTGGTTGTCAGACTTCGGGCTTCGAACGACCCGTAACGACTGTCAAATATCCACGAATGACAGCTGGTACCAACGGCTTAGCGTCCTTTCCTCCCAGTAAGTACTTCTCAGTAAGTCAATTATTACGCCATCAAAAATCCTAACAACCCTCAGATTTATTAGCAAAGATAGGTAATTTCCTCACAGTTGCTCACTAATTTATTCATAGAGTTTCGCAGTGTCCCGGTTGGTGCCCGGGCACTGACGCTGCCCCGGGCGCCTGTCTTGCCCCCAATTACGTCACTACTTGTCCAGATATGTATATGATTTGTCGGGAATTTTAATGAAGTCTTATGGATCGCTTTCCAACTTGTTTTCTGTATCAATTTTATAATGAGCCGATTGTGAACGAGTTTCGGTAAGGCTTAGTCGTGCAATTATTCTGCCTTGATTTCGGTTGTATTGATATGGTTCTTGATTATATCGTTGTGTGGTCCAAATACGTGACGGTGCGAGCAGGAGCAGGAAATTGATGAGGAGGAAAAATTACAAGGACGTCAACGGTTTTGAAATTACATTTTGCAGTGTTTGTTCTTGCAAACAATAATTGATATTCTGATATTTTTTTTTATTGAATGAAGGTAGTTACTGTCCCTGACGCCTATGAAGATTCCCATTTCGTGTTTTTAATCGTATTAAAAAAAGTACGCATTTTTTTTTTCAAAAAGCTCCTCTCAATGTTCAGCTATCATCGACAATTTAAATTGTAACGGCATTTCGCCTCTGTGTAACCCTTGAAATTTCCCTTTACGAGGTTAAGAGTTGAGAACAGGTCTAAAACGCCCATTACCTCAGTCATAAGTACCGTTGAACTTTCAAAAAGTACGTAAAGTATATCATTATGCACCGGCGAAATTCCCATGAGCGAAACAAAATTTTAATTAAACACAAAAGCTTGTTTCGGCTTTATCTTTCAAAAGAACAATGAGTGCAACAATTACAATCAACAAGACCCACTGCTCTTACGGGACTTCAGAGAGAAAAAAAACCTTCGAAATCGTGACCCAAATTGCTCTTTTTGCACCGAGCAGCTCCGATAATGGCCGAAATTTGCCGAAAGCATACGGATTTCGGGGTCAATTTGATTTATTTAAGGTTTGATACAGTTCCGCGTCGAATGCTTTTTTTCGGACAATGTGACTTGAATTGATGAGGCAGAAAGGTTATTGGTGTCTTGGTGTTAATGTAATAATGTGTAATGGTTCTGTTAATGACATGGCTGTCGGTGCGCTTATTGTGTTCCCACACTATAATGTAATGTCGGGACAATAAGTAAAGGCAATTTTTTTTTTTTTTTTGTAAGTTGTGTGAGTCAAAGAAGGAAAACTCTTTGTAGGACGAATTGAAGACAGTTTTGGAGACAATCATTGGACGTTTGCCATAAAAGAGTGAGCAGCATTCAAAGAAGATTGGAAGACTACGGGAAGACCTGCAATAGAACGTAACATTGTTTTTCAGCCTTTGTGAGGCTGATTTCTTTTTTAACTTTATCATTTGCTTGTCTTGAATTCGGTTAACCTTCATGTACTGCATAATAGCATTATCGGCCCACTGACTCGTTAGAAATGAAAGATTATAAAAAAACCATATGTTTACAGACCATTCTTTATTAGGTACTAACTGCGCCCCGCGGTTTCGCCCGCAAAAGTTTCGATCCCGTGGGAATATTGGGATAAAAAGTATCCTATATGTTAATGCTGGTTATAAACCATCTGCGTGCCAAATTTCATCCAAATCCGTTCATTCGTTTTTGCGTGAAAGAGTAACAAACAGCCATCCATATTTGACGTTTATAATATTAGTAGGATTAATATATTAATAGATACCACCTTCCCTCCTTTCAGCATAAACTCTTACCGTTAAAGCCACTAACAACAATATCTCGCCATGTCAAGCTAGGCACAGGTGGCTAGCCATGGCCTGAGGACATACTTATCCGTTTTGAATCGGACCCGTACGGAACACTGGTACCTCCCACTGTCGTCAACGAGGTGTCCCGTGGAGATAATGGGATTGGTATTGTGGTGCAAATGTCTTTGAATGCTGTTCTGGTATTTAGCTTTAGAGTAAATATTGAAGGTTAACTGGAGGTCAGTGGCGTTGAATATTTACATCTCTTTGATCAAATATTTGCATATTATTGTTATAGTTAACGTAAGCCTAAGGGTTTGTAAAAATAATCTTTAGGTACAGTAAACAAACAAGATAAAGGTGCCGTTAAGTTAAAGATTTACTTTTAAAAAATCACAAAACTAATATATGTTCCCTTTGTCTTTTGTGATGTTTTGATTGGTTTTGATACCTTTCTGTAAAATTGTCCAAGTTCTTTTGTTTATCGTTATAATATTAACTGTTATTATAATATTATGATAGTATCTGCCTTGAGGATACGAAGAAGGATTTTGCTATTCAGGGTGGACATTACGATCATGTACCTATTTCACTTTCTACATTCCACGGAATTTTTTTTTTGCCTGAAACCACACGATACTAATTTTGTACATTGTGTCCGTTTTGGTTGTAATAGTTGTAAACACTGGCACTATTATTACGCTTACGTTTCATCTTCAAAACCCTGACTTTGGGAAGGCCGCAGGAATCCGCTGTATGGGTGAAGCACGGACCGGGCCATTTGGCGATGCTTTAGGGAGGCCCATGTTCTGCAGTAGACGTCTTTCGACAGATGATAATGGTCCTCAAAATTATGTTTTGTTTTTATACTACCATACTAAATCCACCAACCCGCACTGGGCCCGCTCGGTGGTTTATGGCCCACTCACTCTCACAGAAAGGAGGCCTGTGTCTCAGCAGTGGCGACATTATAGGTTGATTAATGCTTTACTTATACTAAATTTTATGATGGTCACATACATAAACATTATATCCGCTCTAATTAATGTTCTCCTTTCCACAGGTGACACAGTTTTTTCTAACTTATTCGTCTGTTATAACTTAATTGCCATCGCGTGATGCTACATGCAAATAAGCTTTATTTATTTCGATAACAACATTTTAATGTAAAACTTTTGCGTGATGGACGAGTCATGTAGTACGAAATCGTTGTTCTTTTATTTTATTGGCATTCGGCTCTTCAGCAATTAGCTTATACCGCGTAAGCATATCTTTTTAGGGTTCTTTTCCCTATGGGTGCCAAAGGAACCCTATTACTAAGGCTCCTCTCCTCTGTCACAGGGCTGTCATCTTTTGAACTGTAATAGGTAGACACTTGAAATTTCCACTGAGTGTGGAACGGACACGGGCCCGCGCCTAAGCTTCCAAATACTTAAACGCCTCCTCTTAACCAAAAACCGTAGCGCGAATATGCGATTATCGCGTTCATATGTCACATTCTTTGGTAAACTGAAAAGCGTTCTCTGTCGGCACGAAACGGTTCACCGAAAATAGAAAGACATTTTCTGATAATATAAACCCGATTATTGCGTATTGGCGCGACCATTTCTTTTAATGAGGACACGGGGTAAGACGCGCCGAAAATGTCTTTCTCCAAAAATATTCTTTGAAGTGACAGAGATCGTATGAGACTAAACGGTGTGTGTAAGTATTAGCACAAGTAGCGAGCGAGCGAAGCGAGTATATGGGTTGTTAAACTAATGTTTAACAACCCATATACTCGGGACAAAATAGTTTTTTTTTTTTTTCGGCTACTAAAAACATGAATGTGCATTACAAAATGCATTGCCCAAGCGCCAATCGCAGGACAATCTATCCAACAGTATTTAACAAGTCATTTCCTTCAATCAAGTATGACTCATGCGCAACTAAGTATAATAGTGAACCCCCACTAAGATAATACTGAGTTTAGAACTGCAGGCTCATTGCTAGCGGTAAAACCCGTGATAGGAGTATGCAACTTTAAACGATTTGTATGTTGTCACAACAAAACATGGGCAACATAACACATAAAATAGACCCTCTTATATTATTCACTAGCGACAAGTTCCTGCTTGGCAAGATTTTTACAAATTGAAAAAACTTGATTAACACACATATAAACTTCCAGGAATAAATGTCTAAATTATGGTGAAAACTGCCTAAAAATTCGTTGCGTAGCTGAGAAGAACAAGGCGGTCCCTCAAACAGATACGAATAGCGACTTTGATTTACGGTATGTACAGACGCCAGCAGGTCAAGCTACCCGAAACGGTCAAATTTCCCCAATCAAACTAGAACCTTAATACTTTAGCGACAAAGTTGAAAATCTATTAGAGAAATGTACCAGATTGTAGTAGCTTGATGTGCTGGCGTCTGTACAAATTTCTTTCTCGCTCTTTTAACGAAAGTCTTTGATTTTTCAGATTTGGGAAAATGCAACGTGATGAATTTATTGGTCAAAAATGATATAACCACTCTTTGAGATGGTGAAACGATGACCCATCAATGCCTCATGACTATTCTGCTGGCTGGTAGAAATCATATAATCTGAAAGCTGAGAGCTGGATCCACGACACTTCTTTACGAAGAGGAAAAGCCTACGCCTACTTTGTCTCTATCGGGCATATGCCTCATCATTTCAGCCGAAAGATATCCACTGCTGGACATAGGCCTCCCCCAAGAGGCTTATGCCTGATAGAAACAAACTAAGAAGAATCTTGGGCATCTAATACTAATATTGGTCAGTAAAGCTGCACAGGTATAATTAGATATCCTCGATATTATCATGACCATGTGAGTCACAGGTTATATAAATTTATACAGTATTGTTTATCTAGCTAACTACTATCAGTCTATTACCAACCAGCTTTCTTTCACCCATAGACCATGGGAACACGGTAAACGGCCATAAATTGCAGACTACATTCCCATATCATTTATAGCTGCCACCAAAGTTTCATATGAAATCAACTTTTTAATTCCCTTAGAGCGATTTACATTTCGCTAAACCTGTTTATCATTACTTCATATTTTGCCAGGGTATTATGGTCTTTATTTGGCATAAGATAAAGGTTATTTTCTCCGTTAATGTGTGTAAATTGTGTAAGTAGAGAGCACCATGTCTAATCCACTGGCAGTTTAGATTTAAGTATTCTTATTTATTGCAATTTGTCAGTGGAACGAGATTTTAAACTTGTTTTAATTGCTGGCCGTTTAGACGGTGGTAGGGTTGAACAAATGGTTTGGATGATCTAATGATAAAATGTATCCCCCTTATTACAAAACAAGGTTTTTCTTTCGATCAGGTTTAAACCACACTGACCCAATTATTGAATGAAGAACCCAACTGATAGACAAATGCAGTTCTTTTTACAAAAATGACAGCTTAGTTCGGTGCTAAGTTGTCATTTTAGTATTTAGAACTTTGCCTAAATCGAAATAAAGTTCGAAATACAAGTACTGGCTCAATAGTTTAGGCTAAATAAGGCGGTCTGTGTTTTAGGGTAGACTGGCGGAATACTAGGGACGTTTAAAGAAACTAGGATGAGCCTAGGATACGTAATATTAGTATAGAATGGGCACCTACCTAAGTTTTAATAACGTGGCTAGATGTTGCCATTTATAATTAGACAGATTAGACGTGATTAAAAACATGGCTACTAAAAATACGTCAATTTACGTCAGGCGCCGACTAATTTGACAGGAGTAAACTAATATTTATCTTCTGTCCTTTTCTAAATTATTAAATTTAGTATAGTTTGGGAACACGTGAATCGGCGCCATTGTCTAGTTTCTTTATCATAGAAGATTTTTTCTTTAAATGATGTATAGGTAGGTACAGGGCAACAGCAGATCTTCTACCTCCAAGTTGAATTTAATTTCGTCGGTATAATCCATAACGATCATTGTAAAGGTTTTATTAACGAACAGTTACGCATAATTAACAAATTCTTGTATAATTCTTAAGTATCTCCACTTCATGAATTATGTAGACGACTCACATCATTAACAACAGTAATTTCCTTATCGGAGAATCCACAATAAATTAAATTACGGCGCGATTAATAATTATAATTAATTATTTTTTTATGCTTGCAACCCTGCGTTACTAGTTGTCGCCGTTGAGCCGAGCCGCCATTTTGTTTTGTTTCCCGCGTGCGCAATATTTATGAATGTAACCGCAACACTAGCGCCATTGATAAATAATCGACCACAGAGGTTCCAAACAGGTGTTCAGGTAGGTACAATGATCGGACTCGAGAAAATTATAGAAAATAATGCCAATTATAAAGTTAAACGCCACTTTTTGCTTGTCATGGGTAGTTAGATTAACAGGAGTCAGGACTGACAGCTAACCGTGCGAGGTCTTGAGCATAACAATATTAACAATACTAGTTTGTTGGCATATCACCCGGTTTTTCTGCGAATATTTTGCGCTGTCACGCTTGTTATTGTTTTGGTGTAAAACGACGATAATTTATGATATAATTATTTTAATTGTTGCACCTACCGCGGTGTACAGGTGATGACTGCATTCTTGAAGATAAAATTGATGTTGTATAATGTGACATTACTTTTGATCTTGCAACAATGTTTAAGATAATAATATTCTGTATTCTGAGTAAACACATAGAGGGAGTTGACGTTGGTCTAGTGGTTGCAAGCGCTACTGCTGAGCATGAGGTCCTGGGTTCGATTCCCGGGTCGGGCTGTGTTATTGCGTTTTTCCATCAGGAATTTCTTAGCAGTAGCCCGGAGTCCGGATCTGCGCCCGGTTGATAGCAATAGGCTTGCATGGGACTTTTAAAAATAACTGGTGAAATGTGGGTGTACTTTCGGTACACCTCTGCTTAACCCTTCGGGCATTACAAGCGTGATTATATGTTAACTTTACTAACTTAACTAAGAATCAATGACAACACGATTTGACAGTTGTCACTACTTCCGAAGTGTTGCCCATGCGAAAAATTGAATTTGGCACATGTTTTGACGGATCAACTACTTTCGAATGGACCCGTATCTTCGTTGACGGACTTAGAGAACTCCCCCTGAGTCGTCCATGAATCTGTAAATATTGTCTGTGCTCCGGCAAACCTGAGTCCGTCATAAACTTCATAGGCACAGTAAAAATGAAATCGAGTTACAAAATCCACCGAGTAAATACCAACCGAACCCAACAATTTGACACTCGGTTTATTCGTCAATCAGCGAGCAACACAAAATATTGTCAATCCCGTCAATAAATTGGTATGTCAATCAGAAATACAAAATATTGTCAATTTCCCTTTCCCTTCCCTGTTTGGGCAATTTTACAGCGGATATTAGGGGAATCGATTGTTGACAAAAATGTATTGATACATATTGAATGCTTTTGCTTGGCATTTTATACCATGGTTTCCATGCTTTTTGTGCTTGCTTTTATTGGCTTATTTATTTTTGTAGAAGTATTTTATTTTTCCGGTAGAATTTTATTTACTTGAAAGTAAAACTGACTGCCTCGTTGGTATAGTGGTCGTTATTGCTACTGCTGAATTGAGATCCTGGGGTCGATTCCCAGGTTGGGCAAAGTGTTACTGGGCTTTTTTTCAGGAATTTTTCAGTAGCTGCGTCTGGATTTGTGTGCGGTTTGTGGCAATAGGACTTGAACACAACTGGCAAAATGTGAGTCTACTATAGTTACACTTCTGCTTATTACTTCGGGGATTACAGTCGTGATGTTATGTTATTAGTAAGTTCTCGAAGAAAACTGTAAATTCCTTGAATTAAACCCTAAAACGTCAAGCAAAAGATTAATTGTAAAGCAATAACTTTTTGAGAAAGAAAAAAAACATTGGAAATCTAGCCAAGCAAATTAATAAGGACAGTTATGAAATCAAAAGGATGAGGAAAGATGGTGGATTGTAGAAAAGAAAGGCTTACATAGCTAATCGTGGGAATCCCGTCTCCATAATACAAGTATGCAAATCAATAGTTATCATCACATTGCACACAAGAAAAGTCCTAGATAAATGGCTGCCCACTTTACATTACCCATAATTTACCCTTTATAATCCAGCAAACACTCTTAAAATAAATAAACACGCGGACATCATCAAAATATTATACAATGTTGTCAAAACATACATTTACAGTTGCCAAGTTATCGATAAAGCCGACAATGCTTAAGCCGCTTTGCTAACTTAAGCCAGGACACATGTGCGGTGCATTAGCTTAACAATAACTTAAGCTTACCTCATCATCGGCCGGGTTACTTAAGCGAGTGCTGCGTTTGGACGGTTGCGAACTTGATTGTGTATGGGAGAGTGGTATGGGCGAGTCGTTTAGCAGGTAATGTTTTTTAATAGTATCTACTAATCTGTACTAATACAAATAATAGAGCTGAAGAGTTTGTCTGTTTGAACGCTGATCGATCCATAGGCAATCGAGTCGCAGTTGAAAAAATATTTTTGTATTTGATAGCCCAATGTTTGTATTTAATAGCCCAATTTTTGTATTTGATAGCCAAATTTTTGAGGAAGGCTTATAGGCTAGCATCACACTAGGACCCTCAGGAGCCTAGAAGAAAACGACTTAATAGCACGGGCAGGCCCAAAAATATTGCATTAGATCAATGACTGGAATACATTCAACAGACAGCTGCGTTCCTATGTTTAAATCCCTAAACTTACTAACCTTTCCATCGCTCTATATTTTGGAAATGGGACTGTTTGTGAAAAGTGATCAAAATTTATTTTGTTCAAATATTGATTGCTCAACAAGGCCAACATTAATAAGATCTCAATATAAAAATCTTTTACATACAGGCAAATTTAAAACAGCACTGCTGAAAAAGAATATTATGCATATGGGACCGGTGATATACAATAAAATACCTGATGATTTAAAAAATTGCACACTACAAATATTTAAAAGGAAATTAAATAAATTGCTACTTGAAAAATGTTATTATACAATTGATGAATTTTTGAATGACAAATCAATATGATTATAATACAATGATTTTCCTTGCGATTTTAATTTTCAAATTCTATTGCATTTTTGACTAATTATTAACTTATTATTGACGTTGTATTATTGACTAATTATTAACTTATTATTGACATTGTAATATTGACTAATTATTAACTTATTATTGACATTGTTTACCACTGAATGAACTTACAAATTGAATGATTTATATTTTTATTGACTATTTTATAATTTGATACTCGTTAAATATTTGATTTTTTAAGATTATTTCATCATTAATTCTACTATATAAAATTTTTGCATGCCTCACGGTAGAATGTACTGGATCCTTCTCTTACTTAACATCATACTTTTGTACCTACATTCATAGCAAATAAATTATTTCATTTCATTTCATTTCATTTCATTTCAGGCGATGCGATGCGACGGGATACGTCCGGGGAGCAAGAAATTTCACGCGGACGAAGTCACGGGCAGAAGCTAGAGATTCATAAGACTAACTAAACATAGTTATCTAAACCAATGCTGTCTAATTACGATGGCAATTAAAAATAGTACTGCCTCGTTGGTCTAATACTCGCAACTTCGCAAGCGCTACTGATGAGCATGAGGTCCTGTGTTCGATTCCCGGGTCGGGCCAAGTGTTATTGGGTGTTTCCATCTGGAATTTCTTAGTAGCAGTCCGGAGTAGTGGTGGCCAAGTGGTAACGGCCGCGACTTACGAGTAGGTTCGAACCCAGACAGGCGCTTTAGTTTGTGTAAATTATTTCGTCACCACTGCTCTCAAAACGGTGAATGAAAACATCGTGAGGAAACCGGCATGTCCTAGAACCAAAAATTCGAAGACATGTGACATCTGCCAACCCGCACTGGGCCCGCGTGGTGGATTATGGCCCACTCCCTCTCACAGACAGGAGGCCTGTGTCCCAGCAGTGGGAACATTATAGACTGATTATGTTATGTAGTCCGGAGTCCGGATTTATGACTTAAACGTAACCCGACGAAATGTGCGCGCATTATAGGTACGCCTCTGCCTAATCCTTCAAGGAATACAGGCGTGATATTATATTATGTAAAAAAATATAATTTTCAATGTGGTTACTACAGTAAACTGGGTGCTACATTACCTTGGTTTGATATATAAAATATGTTTATAGCACATAACGATGCATTTACATTCTACTCACACCACTGCAAAAGGTGTCAACTGTATTTAAGACTATAAAATATAATTAATGAATCGTTACCTCAATCGTTTGACCAATCATAAAGTCACGTTCGCACATAAATTAATATAGGTAATAACATTATTTCAATGATAGGTGATTCACAAATTATTTATTTAACTACGAGAACTTTCCCCATCCTCTTCAACTAAAATTTGTAATTGCATACTTACATGATTCTGATTACATCTAATTGACTTATCTCATTACAATCAAGCCAGTGATTAGTGGGACGTAATCTGCTTGATTATCGAGTCGAGTGTACGAGTACTATCTCGTGTGAACGCAGCATGTCGGGCGAGCTCCGTTATTTCATTGGCAAGTAGTCACTCCTGATTTATCCGGGCCTGCAGCAGTAATGTGTATGGTAAAAACTTATTATGGTTATTGTTCTCATACATTTGTGTATGGGCTATGTTTTGGGAGTGTACTACGTGAGATCGACAAATGGATGTGCGAATAACACTTGTGCGATGAAACTGTACTGCGACTCACGATAGTGCAAATGCACGCTTGTGCGACAAGCATATTATTAAGACTTAGTCGACGGAGCCCCGCTTCGCGGGGCATTTCTGGGTATTTCTATCTGCAGGGTTTAAAGGAACCTCGGGGTGCCTCTTACGTCGAAGACTTAATATTATTGCTTGTCTCACAAGCGTGCATTCGAACTATCGTGAGTCGCAGTACAGTTTTGTCGCACAATTGTTATTCGCACATCCATTTGTCGAGCTCACGTGGTTTTGGCGTGTATTGCGGCGGGGTATTAACGCGGGTAACTGTTGCGCGTTTGTAGGGCAAAGAGTAATATAATATAATAATAATATCCCTATAATAAGAGAGTGGGCCGTAATTCATCCCCCGAGCCCTGTGCGGGTTGGTGGATGTCACATGTCTTCGAATTTTTGGTTCTAAGACATGCCCAGTTTCCTCACGATGTTTTCCTTCGCCATTTTGCAGAGTGGACGACTGTTCAAATATTTGGCACGTGGCACCATGATGAGACTATCAAATACCTACGTTTTTGAGCACCGAAGATTGGAGCTGTGAACATTTCATACAGTTTCTTGCTCGTTCTTCTCCTTATGGCATACTATTTGGAATGGGCAACTAGTTTAACAGGTTGAATGCCGTAATTACAGAAACAATTTAAAAGCCATTGTGTCTCGCGTGGATCTACGTTCCGGCATACGAATGGTTAATCAACTCCCTGGCTATTCAAAAGTGCCTGTAAATGTTGAAATTATTGAAATAAACATTTTGAGTTTGATTTTGATCCGGATAAGTACTATCAATGCGTTAATCGGTGTGTGTTTTGTGATAAATGCTCGTTCCCGCGTTAGAAGGTGTATTTGCCCAGCAATGAGACAAAAACCGGCTGGAATACAGTAGAAAAATAAAAGTATAATAATAGCCTCCCGACCGATTTCGGTCACGGTGGCCAATCTCAATGAAGATTAGCCAGGTACCCAGGAGATATTATAGTGTACAAGTGTGTGCGTAAGTACAGGTACACTCTCTGTTCCTTAACTCTCATAGACCGATGGGACGGCAATCCGACACGACCGGGGAGAAACCAGGCGCGGGACCAACGGCTTTACGTGCTTTTCGAGGCACGGGGATATTAAACCGCCAACTTCCAAACACCGGACTGTTACTAAGAAATTCCTAATGGCAAATCCAATGACACTTTGTCCGACCTGGGAATCGAACCCTCAGCAGTCGCGCTTGCAACCACGACCAACGAGGCAGTTAGGAAAAACCAAACTATAATGCTCAACTAGCACATTGATACTCTTTTTATCCCGTCGTATACAGGGTGACAGGGAAACTCGATGTATTCCTTGAAAGACCTTGTCAACCCCAGTTCTAAGCATGAAGTAAGATAGTAGATTATGATTGTGGCAGTGGATTAATCTTATTATAAGCATCTGGAATCGCGTGAGAAGAGGCAGCTGGAAACTCTTTTATATTCATTTGTTTTGCGTTCGTTTATTATTCTTGAGCATTTAATTTGATTAAATTAGGGCTGATTTTTCAATCATCTGATAACTTTATTCGAGGAAAAATTTTGACAGTTATTTCATACAAAAACTGTCAAACGTCAATTTTATTCCTCGAATAAAAGTTATCTGGCGATGGAACTCAACCCTTAGATCAATAAGTTGTACAGGGTGGGCAAGGACATCGATGTGCAACCAGAAACCATGATTCCTCCAGCACATGATTCTAGCGCTGACATTTTTCATAGGTTAAATAAAAATAGAAAATTGCAATCAATACCTTCGCGGTCAAATGAACAGCATTTTTTTTATAACCGTCAAAAAAATTCAACGCAGGGGTTTTAAGCCTGTACTCCTGTACTGAATCCATAGTCACAGGTTGTGCCTAGATGTCCTTGGCACCCTGTATTAGCAGCTGTTAAGTCAAGATCTAATTATAATAAGCAGTCATTCTGGTTTGTACGATGTATTGTCCCGGAAAGCAAATAGGTACGGCAGCCTTTTCAACATAAAACTTTTATAGTGTACACTAGCTTTTGCCCGCGACTTCGTCGGCGTAAAGCAACTTTCTTACTTTTTTTTTTCCATAAGAACCATCCTCGTACTTCAAGGAATATTCCAAAAAAAGAATTAGCGAAATCGGTTCAGCTGTTCTCGAGATTTGCGCTTAGCAACCCATTCA
The DNA here is from genome assembly GCA_949629185.1 of Apamea crenata. NCBI lineage: Eukaryota > Metazoa > Arthropoda > Insecta > Lepidoptera > Noctuidae > Apamea > Apamea crenata. The sequence goes on along the minus strand of OX451362.1, from coordinate 9,335,444 downwards.
GCGATTCATTTTTATACTATAGATAATTATTTGTATATTTTACTAAAATAATTAAGTACCTATTAGGAATACACTCCCATATTTATAAACATTGCTTAAAGTTAAGTAGTGATTAGCGACTGTTTAACCATACATTTTTGACGTTTACAGTTTACACGTCGCACACACCCTAACAGGCAACCATAAACTTTTACAACTGGTAACACCTGTATTATCCTACTTCCTACTAATATTATAAACGTGAAAGTTTGTATGGATGGATAGATGTTTTTTACTCTTTCACGCAAAAACTACTGAACGGATTTGGATGAAATTTGGCACACAGATGGTTTATAACCAGGATTAACATACGGGATACTTTTTATACCGATATTCCTACGGGATCGAGACGTATGCGGGTGAAACCACGGGGCGCAGCTAGTCTGCATATAAATAATGCAGCAACTTTGGCATAATAAAATCTCTGCTGATAAATTGAACAATTGTTCGACTAGTGTACTTTTTTATTAAGAGAAGAGTAAAAAAACAATTTACTAGGCGAAAATAAAGTTACAACGTTGTTTTGTTGTTTATTATACATGCGTTGTAACTTTATTTTCGCCCCTCCAAATTTTATTTAGGTTTAAATTGACGTTATTTCAAGTTAAAACAAATATCAACTTTATTTTAATTACAATTAAGTAAGTTCATTTCAGAGTGACTAGCACTATTGAAAAAGTTATAAAAATGTTTGAAATTGTAGCGTAAACTGAACTTTATTGTGTAGGGATTAAAGTTATTTTTCCATAAACTCATATTTGTCTACATTTTTGGCGAATAAGTTGCGATTCAAATTTACATGTGCACTAGTACGGTAGTACCACTACAAAATAGACACGCTAAGTATGGCAACCCTACTCGATAAGTACCGATGACGTAACGATGACGTTGTTGCTGCCACTGATATTAATTCTAGCTATAATCTGCACAAGATGGCCGTAATGATAAGGAGCAGATCACATGTTTCAAACGTCTGAATTAACGGTGCATTTGATTAGTCATACAGTGTAATTGTGGTCTTAGGGTCTGTACAGACGTGACACGACCACACCACAGCACGGCGGTCAAAATGGCGGCGAACTATTGAAGTTGCGAAGTTGCAGCCACAAATACGTGTGGCTGTGGTAATTCGTTTTAAATAATAAACTACCACTTTGTCAGCGACTTCGTACACCTTATATTTCTTCCCTATTCCTTTGAAGTTTAAAAGATCCGGCCAATCCTTGTCTACATCATAAAGGGAACCCATACCTATGAACAGTGTAATTTGAAAACATTGCAAACGCAAATTACATATTTAAAAGAGTCACCGTGGAGTTTCTTCTTCATAGGAAACGACCAATTGGAACCCTGCACCTAGCTTCTGACGTTTCCTAAGTGCCCATGGAGGTTTATGTAAAATAAAATATTTTGATTTTGAATCACTGTGCATTTTAGCTTTCTAGTATATCCAAGGGCTTGGGGCTGGGTCTGTCAGCGAGTGGTTAAAGAATTTCCTTTTTACAATGTATTGATGATAAGCGTTGGTACTGGTGGTAGGTACGCTAGTGATTGCCAGTATTGTGTACACTTTACATACAATTTAGTGCTCAACCACATTTTTACCGCTGTGGTATGGTGTCATGTCTAAGCAGACCCTTATATTACGAGTTGCAGGTTGGGGTTCAGAAATATGTGATAATTATTGTATTACTGGTATTATTTTCTCTCTGTGTATTGAAACACGGTCAAAGTCATTGAAAATCAATGTGGTAGTCCATGTCTGCAATTTAGACAGTAGGAAATAAAGTGTAATGGCAGTTGTGTATGTAGGCTTAGTGAAGAACAACAGCTGTATAATTTAACATAACAATTGATTTACCGATATCAGATCCGAGTATCAGATCAAGCGATAATATATCTGTATAGGAATCTAGTAGGAGGGACTTGTGGCTAAGAAATAAAAGCAGCGCGAGTGGATCGATCAGGTTAAGCTACGCTTGCCGCGGTTGGTCCGTGGATGGGTGACAATCTTTACATATCAAAACCCCTCCGTAGCTCGGAAAGTACGTTAAACAGTTGATCCTAACTCGCGCTCACTGAGAAATTCGAGATGGATGAACCCAATAACAATTTGCCCGACCCGGGAATCAAACCCACGACCGCATGCTCAGCAGTAGCGCTTGCGACCACTAGACCAACGAGGCAGTCCTGACGTTATTAGAACATAATTTAGCAACAAAAGACATTTACTAATAATAAATCCAAGACAATCGCAGTTTATAACCAGTAGGTAGGTACTTAAAACCAGTTGCAGTACAAGTACATATTAATCTGAATATTGTATGTAAATTACCCGCTGCTTAGCAGATAATATATTAGCTTTTTGAACTCAGTAGGTCTTGTTTTGTTAAAGCAGTTATGTTACTTATACATATAGTTCATAATAATAATAGCATACTCAGCCTAATACGTTGGAAATTGGCGGTGTGATACGGTGTGATGCGGTGTGTACCTTGGAAAGCATGTAAAGCCATTGGTCCTGCAGCAGAAAGCTGTAAATTCTCGTAATTAAAAACGTTCAACATCTAGTCGCAATCTCAGCGACAATCAATGTCAAAAACTTGTCAAAAATGTAGAGAAATTTGAGGTATTTTTGACAGCTGAGACTGAGATCAGACTGTGAACGTTCTTAAAATTATGAGAATTGCCCCTCTGATCTCTCTCCGGTCGTGTCAGATTGCGTCCCATCGGAATGTGAGAGTGAGGGAAGAGAGAGAGTGCCCTTGTGCCTGTGCTCACACTTTTGCACTATAATATCTCCCACGCCGAAGGCTATTCTCGGTTAAGATGGCCGAAATACTGAACTATTACTTTCACGTTAAATACCTAAGTAGCTAACTTTACTCTACGATATAAACATTTACCCAATCTTGATAGAATCTCAAAAACCAAACAGCCTATTACAAAAACATAAATGTCCTGTTGGACATTGAATTGCCTTAACAAAATCCACAAATTCTCCCACCATCCCAAAGGTAAACTCAACAATTACCTTTCACACCTCAAAATAGCAACACACAACAAGGTAACAAGGGTGGCTGCGCTTCCAACTGATTTGAGTTGATTTCCTCTCCACAGCCACAATCACACTTCTATCAAAGAATTTCCGCCGCCTCGCTCTTTGGGTGATTGACAGTAGCATGGAAATTAACGGTTAGCTGAATACGGGAAGGTTATTGTTTAAAGGGTGGTAGGGGGTAGGTTAGAGGGTTGTTGAAAGGCTAGTGTGGACTTTGGGTTGGTAGAGGTGACTCGAAATCGACTATATATGAGACATGTGTTTTTATGACTTTTCATCTAAAAAAATTCGTGGCGTTAGCTCAAGCTAATGGTCCAGCACTCTAATTACGTAACACACTTCCAATGAGATGTCGAGGGTTTTGAAGAACATTCCTAATCCAATGCTCATATGTTTAAAAAAACCGTCCGTTCAACCACATAGATAACGCAATGAACGTACCTGAACTGTCAAAATGAAACCCACTGTGCGATCAATTGGAAGTTTATGTGTGTTACGCTATTACCCTGCTGGGTTCGTTTCCCAGGTCGGGAAAAGTGTTATTAAGGTTTTTCGTTAGGAATTTCTCAGCAGGAGCCTGGAGACTGGATTTGTATCCAGTTGAACGCCCTCTATAACTTGGGGCTTCAAAATAACTCCATAAGTATCGCTGTACTACATCAGGTACACCTTTGCCTAAGGGTTAGCCCTTCGGAAAAAACAAGCGTGATGTTTTATGGTGTTATGCTTTACGATGTTTTGGTATAAGTAAGTCATATTATGATGATTACTTTCGGTTCTGCTTATTTTTAAGAAATTCTCGCATTCAATTGAAAGCACTAATAATAAAATTGAGTTTTTGGCTTAGGTACATTGGTTTCCAAATCCCAGGAAAGTGTTACTTACCTACACAAGAAAATTATGAAAAATTCGTCTTCTTTGAATCCTATAAGTAGGTACAACAATAGACAGACTATTGCAATGCATGTATGAAAAGTTTTTTATTACGAATCGGATATACATAGACTTAGTAGGAAAAGATGTTCAGTACGACGGGTACAATTACCCCCTTGAAGAATGCAGGTGATTAAACCGCCATCCTGTATGATAAGGTTCAGAAGAATGGTGTCCATGTTTGTCTCTTTGTTGTCTATTCCTTTGTTTCACAGAAAAAGCACCTGCAAATTATAGAATACGCAAGAATGCAGAATACCCTTCTAGAAAACTGATGCAATCTACTGCAAATACCTATCTAATACTATCAAACACGCACTGTGCCACATAAACAACGCCACACCTTATGAGTGTGTACACTAATATTTTTTAAACGAACCTACAATCAATAAAGATGAACGGACAGAGAGAAGTATTTGTGAGGCATCCATGTGTCGTAAGTTTTCTTTCGCCACACTTATTTGCATACAACGCCTTGATATATAGAGTTAGGTAGGTTCAGAGGAGGATTATGCCCAAATGATTCATAAAAGCAGTAGTTTCTTACGTCTTCAAAAACACCTCTGAAATATTAGCGAGAAAATGCTATAATTATATTCATTTACTTTCGTACATGTTTCAAGATTAATTTATTATCATAAGACACTAACTCCGGTACTCAAAGTCGTTACTTAAAATTAGTCATTATTTAACTTAAATTGACAAGTATTAATAGGAACGCTGTCAGCCAAAAATATGTCGGATTGACAACACTTCAGTCTTGTTGACATTTATGCCGATATGCTAGTTAGTAAAAGTTAAGTTAGTATTTATTAATTTTAAGTGACTTCTCTGAGTGCGGCACAGTAAGTCACTGAGAACAATGATTCTAAGGTAAATTATAAATATGAAGTTCGTCACAATAGCAAATAATACCTACTTACGCTTTATTATGTACACCACGTAAGATACAGATAGGTATAAAAGTAGAAATTACAATAGTCATTGCATCAATTTATTTTGATACATCCATCCATACTAGCTGTCATTCGTGGATCTTTGGCAGTCGTTACGGGTCGCCAGAACCCTGAAAATCTGACAACCAGTCTTACCAAGGGTTATCGCGTTACTCAGTAACTGGGTAGTGGACGTCAGATAGGCAGTCGCTGCAAGATAAAATTCTGGTATTCGTCATCCAGTTTGACTGGCAGCCGACCGCAACATAGCCTAGGCAGATGATGACACCCATCCAACGCATTTTTTTTTGTTTTTTTTTTTTTAAGGGTCTTATAAAGTTTATTTAAAACGGATAGCAGCAACATCCTCCCTGGGCCATAGAGTTTGCTTGAAGCAGGTTTGCCAATAATGATGACTATGGCAACGTCATCATACAACGAATAGCCGAGGGTGGTAACTACTGACTTCCAAATCAGCAAACCAAGTTTTCGTCATCAGATCCATGTAGGAGACCATGCAGTTCTCCTGCATGGAGATGTTACTTCCAATAATCTTATTTGTTGCGCTGGATGGTGGTGATCCACGCGTCACTTTCTTGAACGGGCGCCGTCGCGCGTCGGTTGAGACTGGTCATCTCTTAACTGCCAGGGCTTATTTTCAATCTTATATTTTGAATAGTTTCTTCATTTGATTTTTTTTACATTGTTCTCACATATAGAAGCAACAAGATTAATGTACCCAGGATTTTGTAATATCTTGATTTAAAAGAGTGTCCTTGGAGTTTCTTGCCCGTTCTTCTGCATAGAGATCTACGTTTTGGAATGGGCAACTAGCTTCAACTTTCTGACTAACTGACTGACTATTTGACAATTCAAAATTGCCTGTTTTATTGGCCGGTTTAATTGAAATAAATGCTTTGAGTTTATCTAATTACGAAATTAATCTAAGTTGGTGTGGCCTTATCCTGACATACAGAACTGTAGTTGCATAGTACAGACGCCAGCAGGTCAAGCTACGAAACTGTCAAATTTTCCCAATCAACCTTGAACCTTAATGCTATAAGAATAAAGTTGAAACTCTATTAAAGAAATTTGACAGATTGTAGTAGTTTGATGTGCTGGCGTCTGTACATGTTGTCTTATACATCACTTATTATTTCAAAATCCTGTACCGTTATCTTAATTGTGACTCCAACTACAACAATGAAAAGCCTAACTGTATAACACATTTCACAGGCCACACTCAAGTAAAACAATTTATTAGCGTCATTTAAATAACACCTCACGATTCCAGACTTTGTCATATCGTTAACTATTGTGCGTTTTAGCACAACAATGTACGACATTAAATTATGCTTTCCGTAACGACTGCAACAAAGTCTAGTATCTAGGTACAGTTAGCAGGTATGTCGGGAATGCTTTTCAAAGCGATGGGATGAAAATTCAATTACTTCTTGTCCTAGTAAGGATGTGGTGTAGCGGTGTGTGATGGGACTTGTGGGGTGGGACGTAATTGGGTCGGGTGTACTGAATTGATTTTTGGTTTAATTGTAGCGGTATGTTGGTGGCTTGAATTGGATGATAATTCATTATTGTTTGCGACAAAAAAACGAATAGAATGCATTGGACTTATTTTACACAAAAAAGGAAGTTTGATTTTTTTTTTAGTTGCGCAAAAATACATATTACATCGTTGGAGGTTTTAATTTAATTTGTAGTATCCTACAATCCTACCTACGATATTTTGTAGATTTGTAGTGTTCTAGATTAAGATCTACTACTACACACTTTTTATTGTTCTCCTTTGTCTCTAATATTTTTTAAGTTAAATGTCATGCATACCTGTTATTTGCATGGTTACTGTAATGCTAATTTTAGATGATATTTAATTTGAATTGTAAGTGACTGCTGTTGGTGTGCTTGTTATAAATAAATAAATATCAGCGGGGTAATTGCGTAACACACGATCAGTAGCAATGACTTTAATTTTGACAGTTCAACCACATTCATTCCGGTATTAACATTGTTGAGCAGACAAATTTTTCGAACATATGAAGCAATGGATTAGCAATATCCTTCAAAATTATTCGAATTGAGATTGATAGGGTTACGCAATTAGGATGATGAATGTCTAGATACAGATCAGACCCGTATCCACCCTGTTTCAGTTTGAATTAATTGATCATCCTTCAGATAAGGTAGATTTATTTATTCTAATGTAGATCCAAAAGTAGGGATGTCGGAATATCTGACAGTAAAGTTTCTGGGATACTGCATACTCAGTTTATCATGTTCCCACTGCTGGGACACAGGCCTCCTCTCTGTGAGAGGGAGTGGGCCGTAATCCACCACGCAAGCCCAGTGCGGATTGGTAGATGTCACATGTCTTCGAATTTTTGGTTCTAGGACATGTCGGTTTCCTCACGATGTTTTCCTTAACCGTTTTGAGAGCAGTGGTGATGATATCTCTGGGATACTGGCAGAGTTTGAAGTCAAGGTTTCCATAACGATTCTTAAGTCCACTTAAAGTAGCGGTAAATGCTAGTAGGTATTGGGTAAAAGCGTCAATCATTAGTCAGCGCTTTACTTGCAGTGTTCACGTTGTGCCGGTAGCTATAGTCCAGAAACCAGACACGATACGATTCGTGACTTTCGTAAAACAAAGCGATTATTTTCAACATGATTTGTTATTCGAAAGAAAACATGAATGTTTAGGTATGTAGGGCACTATTACTTACAACAATTGAAGGCGTGGTGTGTAAATGTTTATTTTCGTAGTGCCAAGTCACAATAGCTTCCGCCCATCACAGTGGGGATCGGGAGGAGAGTTGTTTCACCATTTATATCGGTATTCAGTACCAGATCTTCTTCATGTGAGCCCAGATAAAAGGTTTGCTCACGATGTGGCTATTTTAGCCAGTTAGAAAAGTAGCGGGGCTACCTACTAGGAGTGACCCGGAATGAATGAATGAATGGCACCGATCCCAGCATGGTTTGACCAGACTGGATTAATCGAATGAACCCCAAGATTCACACTAGCTCCTGTAGCCTCATGTTCATGGTGCTACAGCGACCATTGCATATCAAGAAGTAGACCAGGGGGCGCGGTTTTTGTAAGGAGGACGTGCCCGTAGGATGGACGTACTAGGAGTGACCCGGAAGTTCATTTATACCATGTGTAACTGATTTAATTATTAATGCACATTATGAAAGTAGTTTATTCAGAACCAATGGCTGAATCGATTTCTGTAATTTTTAACATAGGTTGTTTCTTCCCAAAAATTAAAAAAAACAACATAAATTACAGTCGCACTTTCGCTGTACAGTCAAAACAAACCAAAATGTGCAACTGTGTACGTGTGTAGATAATTTAATCACAATTTTCTCCCTCAATAAATAAACAATGTGTTATAACTAATTTAATAAATTAACAATGTGTTATAAATAATATAAAAAATGCAGTTTTTTTTTTTAAACGTTGCCCCACACTAGGAATTTCTCCTGTGCCGTGGGTGCGTTTACATACATATAAATTCACATACACAAACAGCCAGAACCGGAACAACTAATTGTAGGTCATACAAATATTTGTTCCGTGCGGGAATCGAACCCGCGACACGCAGCGCAGCAGTCAATCGCTTAACCACTGCGCCAACCGTGCCTTCGTTTTTCATAAACTTCTAATTGAATATAATTCGTCGATTATAACATAAACTTCTAATTGGTGTGTTTGGTGGTGTGCGTTAATTCCGGGAAATGTTGTTTAATGCCACTAGTAGTGGGGTCGATGTGGTGATTCTAGCAGTGAACGTCTATCGGCAGAATGATGATGGTGGCTGGTGAAGGCATGATAATTATAATGCATTACACAAAATGCATTTAATTTTTATGTCCGGGTAGGTAAGGCTTAAGCAAATGCTTCAGTAAGGGTGTTTGTTACTATAAAACCATTTCCATATTTAGCGAATTGCCCCGTCTAAACCTTCCCCACTCTAAATTCATTTGATTTAGGGTGTGAGCACACAACAGTGGTGTCGTAATTTTGACTTGTTATCGACATCGTTACGTTTATTTATCGTCTTTAAAACAAATATTCCGGTTGGAGCCGCTTTTTAATGCACCATCAACTTTATGATCGCTCGCAGCAATCGCAGCATTGCGTTCAGCTAAATTGTTGCAAGTGTATGGAAAGCGCGGAATTATGTAATGTTACCTAGGTTTATTATGAGAGGGAGACATAATGATTGAATTTACGGTAGCCAAATTGTCGTAATTTTATTGTTGTTAGGCACGTTTTAAGGAAAATTATAAAACATGACATCATAAAGAGGTACTTATGAGGATCAGGAGGTTCACTCATCCTTCATAGAAAATAGAGGATCCTCTAAATAAATGGGTGTGTCTTGTGGGCTACTGCCCGACGATTGATGTCAGGACGTTGTATGCTAGTTGCACGGCAAACTCTGCTTGCGCGATGCAGAAGTTTTACTCAATTATCATCATTATTTATCGTATTACTCTCCTTATTTGAACTTCCAGATGCCAGATGACACCCAGAAGTGGAAATGAGACTAACTTTTCTTTCAATCAACAATCAACCCAGCCTATCGCAGTTAACTGCTAGACAAAGGCCTCTCCCAGGCTGCGCCACAACACCCCATCCTCTGCCTTCTGCATCAAATCTGTCCCAGTCACTTTCTTGAGGTCTTCGGTCGATCTAGCTCTGGGCGGCGTCCCATACTAAGCTCTCCGATACGCGGTCTGTACTCCAGGACTCGTCTGCTCCACTAGCCATCGGTCTTTCGACAGACATGGCCAGCCCACTGCTACTTCAATTTGCTAACTCTGCAAGCTGTCGGTAACTCAGTTTTTTTTTAAAGATAAGTCGAGCTAACTTTTAAATGTCAAAGCAGGATTAAAGACATTGATATAATTAACTCAATTTAAATGCAAATGATAAGTCCATAAAACACAAAATAATGAACACATTAAGATCAAACACCGCCACACTCCATCAATTAGTTTCAGAGCAGTTAGCGATATAATTTATATCTGCAACTGACAGGTCTATGTGTCGCCATTGACACTTGCCCAAACGGAAAAGTGGAACAACTCCATTCAGAACGCGATTCTTATTGATTTGTATGAATCTATAGACAGGCAATGTCTGCTTAATAAGGTAAGGGGACTTAAAGAAGGTAGAACCTAATAATAGAACCTAATAATCAGTCTCCTGCCTTCGTTCCTTATCTCAATTTATTTGGGGTCAGCGCAACATGTCTTTTTCTTCCATACTTTTCTATTAGTCGTCATCTCGGTAGTCACCCCCTTTCTAACACACAGTCCATCCATCGTTTCTTCCGCTACTCTTAAAACCATCGACATTCATACCCGTAAATGTAAGTAAGTACTTAAAACCCAGCATAATTATAACAAACGCTCACACGTAGCGTAAAACTACCATATTAAAATAACTTCATTACGAAATTCGTGTTATAATTGGCAGCAGGGAACTCCAATCCGCTCAGCCAAAAGTTCGTATGACCTATTGACTGAGTACTAAGATGTTGGCTTCAAAGATACAGTGGGATCTATTCTAGCAAATATTTCTTTTTCTTTTTTTGTAACGTGGGTTAAAAAAAATATTTAAAAAATATATTTTTTATTTAAAAACGTTCATAATCTAATCGCAGTCTCAAGGCCAATTCTCGTAATTAAAAACGTTCAAAACCTAGTCGTAATCTCATGTCAAATTAGAGATATTTTTGGCAACTGAGATCAGACTGTGAGCCGTCTTAAAATTACGAGAATTGAACACAGCGACAATCACTGTCAAAAATGTAGGTAAATTAGAGGTGTTTTGACAGATTGAGACTGACATTAAAATACGCACGTTCATAAAAATACGGGAATTCCCGCTCTGAACATTTGGGGGTAAGTAAGGAAAAAATTACGACTGACCGACTGAAAAATTAACCATACTTACATAATTTTAAAAGAAAACTTACTGCACTTACCCTCCATAGTCAACAGTGAATACCTAGTTTTATTTGTCGGAGCTCAAGAAACCTCAAGAGGCGTTATTTCGCGGCTATTAAGTTTACTCTAATTATTTCTAAGAGCCTATAAATGTCTTGTAAATCGTGAAATGTTCTACTGACTGTTATTTATTTACTGCGAAAATCGTGATTTAGCTGTGTAGCGGAACATTTGTGTGTTGTTGTATTTTTGGTTAAGTATGATTAACTTGTGTTTGTAAATTAATTTATTGGTGAGTAATTTTTTTTTTTTTTGGCTGGTTAAGGCATCTTGCAGGTTTTAATGTGTTCTTTCTATTTCAAGTTTATCGTTCACACTCAGATGTTTTTTGTATGAGAAGAAGGCTTTGCTTGAAGTTATACTTACAGTAACATACTGAAATGATAATAAAATGTAGATCTATACATAGACATAGTAAAATTGACGGCACGGTTGGCGCAGTGGTTAAGCGATTGACTGCTGCGCTGCGTGTCGCGGGTTCGATTCCCGCACGGAACAAATATTTGTATGACCTACAATTTAGTTGTTCCGGGTCTGGCTGTTTGTGTATGTGAGTTTATATGTATGTAAACGCACCCACGACACAGGAGAAATTCCTAGTGTGGGGCAACGTTTAAAAAAAAAAGTAACGAAGTCAAAACCGTACAGATGCCCGCACATCAAGCTACTACAATCTGTCAAATTTCTTTATTAGATTTTCAACTTTATCGCTAAAGCATTGAGGTTCAAGGTTGATTGGGATAATTTGACAGTTTCGGGTAGCTTGACCTGCTGGCGTCTGTACAATCAATATTTTTGAAAAAAAAAAAGTCTCTGGACGAGTCTATAATTTAACATAATATAAGGTAGGTACTTTTAATCCCGGTAGTACGTTCCCGTAGAATATTTTACTACTTACATCCACGCGAGCGAGGCAAATGCTATTCGATAAAACCAGCCTTGTATTATCTATAAGCAGAACAAATACCTTCTCTGTACGAAAAAGCTTTCTTATACACGAGGATTTATAACCACGCATGCTCATTAAGTCTCATATACCTACTAAGAAGGCATTGCTCACCGGTCACATCGCATTTTTTTTAATAAATTTAACAAAGATAGGTACATTATTTACGACTGACGATTTCAGACCTTATTTCATGTTTTCTCATGGTGTTTTCCTTTACCTTATAAAAAGTATTGAATAAAATACATTCGATTGAAGATGTTTCAGAAGCGATAGTAATTATTATATCCATTACAACAGAATGAATGGACAGTTAATTTCCCAGCGTAAATTGCCATAAATAGAGACAATTGGGAGAACCGTTAGCAGTAAAGACGTCGTCGGTGTTGCCAGGTATAATATGAAGTTATTATTTATAATGCACATACATTGTGCGGTTTAAATTAACGACACCTGCTTTGTTATGATTGTGGCGCAGTGCTTGTGAAAAGCGAAGCGATACTTTAGCGTAATTCTTCTCTTAGATTAATATATTTTTATGGTTGGACTTAGCTATTTTTCGAAAATAAGTACGTATACATAAAATTGTAGAATTTAACAGACATAGTTTCTCCAAACTTTGAAATAGTGCCTATTTATTTTCTATTACAAGCTATAATATTATGCTTTGACGCACAAATCATGCTCTGCAAAAAATGGGTTTTAGGTTTTATCGTATTCCCAACCACATAAGTTGAATAAATGAATAAATTACTTACTGCACATATTTATTATAGTAATAGTCCATTTATTTCTCAGAATATTGTTACAGATAGAAGTTACATAGTTTTTAAAGTTCATAATATTCTGCCATTTCTGGGGTACAAATACATTTTCAGGACTTTGGTTAGTTTGTTAGATTTTTTTTTTAAAACAAATATTAGATTCTCCTTTCCGATTTACATCTAAAAATATCATAGCATCGCTTCCTCCTACCACTGGACCACAAGCCCACAAGCCACCCGATTGTGTTTCTTCATAAATATTTCTCGTCAGATGATTTATAAGCGCAGGTTGGTCTAATTATTTGGGTCAAGCCTTTACGAGATCAACTTTTTTTAAAACTCCGAACAAGCTTTCTTATTGTTTGGTGATTTTATATAAACTTTGACTTTCATTTTTAAGAAATGGACATACAGTGTTTTTGTTCCCGGAAATTCGATTACGATAATGTGTTGTTTTAAGAATTATGAGACTGTGGGTTTAATTTAGGTGGTTTATTTGGTTATTTATTAATTATTGTTGTGTTTTGATTTAGTATGCAGTTTTGTTAGCCTCCGTTAAGAGAACAGGTAAGTACAGACGCCAGCACATCAACCTACTACAATCTGTCAAATTTCTTTAAAAGATTTTCAACTTTATCGCTAAAGCGTTAAGGTTCAAGGTTGATTGGGAAAATTTGACAGTTTCGGGTAGCTTGACCTGCTGGCGTCCGTACCTTACTTTATGATTTAGTGTAAGTAGGTACCGACTGGGTTTATTTGATTAAACATAATTATAAGCAGCGGAAAAGAAAAAAAAATACTCTGACTAGTTTTATTTTTTATGAACATCTGGAAAATAAATGGCAGCAGCTTAGACAAGGTTACTATTATACACTATGTTATTCTTCAGTGTTTCTTTCAATTGTTCTTGCTATAAATTATAACATCGTGCCAGTAGACCCAACAAACCACAGAGCCTTACAAAAGAGAATTAGCATGAGAATGTAGGTACGATTCTGTAAAATTCTCAGCGTGAAACCTGAGGTGAAGTGAGCTTTAAGTGAGCTGGCATTCCACCCGAGGGCAAATTCTCGTAATTCTAAAGACGTTTATACCTTCATAGGGATTGCCACTATTGACAGCTGACTTCACCTAAGTTTTCACGGTGAGATTTTTGCAGAATAGATCGGCTAGAAGACGACACCTGTAAAACCCAGTACATTTCAAGCTATGTAGTTCTCTTTTCTGCCACGTTCATAGAGAGCAGATAGCCATGTCAGAGTGTTGGTATAGAAATCAGAGAAGCAGCTGACCATTGTCACGACCAACGATACATACGAGTATGTATGTACATTCGAACTGTCAAAAGACATGTTGTCCGGTTGACATTTCGATTGCTTGCCGCTATCAAGACATGATATTGACGTGGTTTGCACGTGGTAAGATTTCGCGGGGAATAGAACAGAATTGGGGCCCTGATTCGAATCTGACTGATCACCTAGGGTTTACCATACTTTTACACAATAGGGTAGTTTCCTGGGTAAAAAAATTATAATTATATTTAGTCCGTCAGTTAGATTATCGAAAAATAGACACTCTTGTCGCGCTTTATCTTTGTCATTTTTTGTTTGATTGACAAAAGAAAAAATACGGGTTCAATATTTTTTGATAATCTAACTGACAGACTATTTAGATTTTTTTAGGAAACTAGCCTATTAAACATTTATAAAAAATACCTGGATGAAAGACGCACAGAACAGGGAAGTATGGCAGAAGAAAGGGGACGCCTATACCCAGCAGTGGGTGATTTCTGGCAGAAATAATGATGATGATGAAACAATTAGAATTGCCACAGTTAACCAAATCATCCAGTACCTTCGACTCAGCAAACCACATCCTATTAAGAAGCAGCTGACCATTGTCACGACCAGCCATACATACACGATGATGTACACTCCGAAGCTATTATATTGTGGTTCACATCTCAATCTAAAGGTTAACCGTGTGTCTGTTACTGTCAGAGATCGCGCCCCGCTGAGCTGTGTATGCGCACCGTAGACTGTCGCATGGTGCGAGTGATGAGAGGGAGCGGGTTGCCGTGAGAACTGACGAAAGGGCTGATGTTAGGAGTTGCATACTCTTTGATCTCGGCTCGTGTTTCCCTCTTAGAGTGTGTCTAAAATTATATGTTCGTGAGGGCCTAGTGGGGCTGCCTCGTAATATATTTATGTAATGATTTTGGAACAATAAAACCCGAAAACCTTTTGTCAATCCTGTTGAAAGTCATTGTGAAAATACGATACGCTTTGAAAGCGATTGCCATACTAGTCAAGGCCCTCTGTTTAATGGAGACCTGGGGCCGTATTATAAGGTATTAACACAATCATTATTCCACTGCGAAAAAAGAACAGGATGGTGCTATCGTCCTTCTCTAGCTTTGTCTCTCTCACTCACACACCGGAAAAATGGTGGCATTAATACGACATAATACGGCCCCTGATTAGTGTAATATAATACATGAATATGTATATTATTAGTTTCTAATCAGTTCATCTGTTGTCAAATGTCATGTTGTCTGTTGTTATTAGTTGATAGAGTAAATAGATAAATTGCTCTTAATCTGTGTAGCTGAAAGAATGAAAACAACTGACCACATAATAAGCTGACACGATATTTGCAGCCTTATTCATAAAAATCTCGCTATTCACTCATTAGCTACTGTTTAGCTAACCATTTATTTAGCTCTTAATCAATGCTTAACTTTTCTTTATTCATGTTTAGTAAAATTGACTAGTGACTTTCAGAAAGTTATAGTTTATTAAAATTGTGGTTCCAACAAGTTAATCTATAGGGTGTGAGTGTGGTAGAGCAAAGAAGATGGATTTTAAACTTGTGGTTCCAACAAGTTTATCTAAAGGTTGCGAGGGTGGTTAACCAAAAAAGATGGATTTTAAACTTGCGGTTGCAACAAGTTTATCTAAAGGGTGCGAGGGTGGTGCCTTGCCGGTATCGTAAGTTAACAGATTACAAGAATGAAAATCGCTGTCCGCTCTCCACTTACACGGCTCCTTATAATTTGTTCTACTAAATTGTCTGTAAAACTCGCGCTTAGAATAATGTTTAATAACCTGCACACAGTCGGTTCATATGTAATCGTATGCTTGTTACAAAGATTGGACGTTTGAACAAATAAAATTAATAATTCACTAAGAGTAACTCTTTACTTACGTTTCGTGAGTAGAAAGTATATTTGTTTTAATCACGAAAAGTATTTAAATGCTGCCTGATTGTTTCATGATGGTATCGTCAGTAATTTGATAGTCAGTTGAGCTCGAATCGTTGGTTAATTATTTTTGTGTAGAATTTTATGCTAATGTTATTGGTGTATGTTTTTTTTGGAATTAGTTCGTGAGGAGGACATCAGAGTGTATCGTGAATCTCATGTGTGGTCGCGAACTTACCTATCGGAGAAAGAATTACATTTCAATTTGCTGTACCATTTGGCCTAGATAATAATTAGTATTGCGTGCCCAGTTCAGAGGGGAACCTGGTACTTCTAATACAAGTTTTTTCTAAACATTTTTTTTTAGTATCTAAGAATTTGTGAATAGTTATAATGACGAAGATAGAGGAACAGAGAAAGCACTTAACTAGGCTAAAAGCTGAATTAAATCTACATATAAATATACATATATGTATATTTGTAGCAGGGACATCTACGCGCAACATGTAATCATGATTTCAGCACATGATTCTACACTCTTTAGCATAGAAATTGTTTATAGGATTAGGTTATCAAAAAAAAAATCTGCAATTTCATAGAAAAATGCGATACCTACGCAGTTAAAATGTATACAAAAGTATTGAAAAAAAATTTTTTTTTAATAATCAACGAATGTTTTTAACGCAGTGGAATTCAGAGTCATGTACTGCATCTATGGTAAAAGACTGCGCATCGATGTCTTTGGCACCCTGTATACCCCGGGTTTATAAAAGCCCTATTATGCCCCTGATGAGTAAATCAAACTCAAACTCAAATCATTTATTTCAATTAAACCATTTACAGGCACTTTTGAATTGTCAAAATTAAATAGTCAGTCAGTTAGTCAGAAGGTTGAAGCTAGTCGCCCATTCCAAAAACGTAGATCTCTATGGAGAAGAACTGCAAGAAACTCGGACGGACACTCTTTTAAATCAAGATATTATTACAAAATCCTGGGTACATTATTCTTATTGCTTCTATACTTATGTGAGAACAATGTAAAAAAGAAACAATTTAAAATATAACATTAAAAATAAGCCTTGGCAGTTAAGAGATGACCAGTCTCAACCAACGGCGCCCGTTCACGAACATGACGCGTGGATCAGCACCACCCAGCTCAACCATTTTGTAGGGAACCGAATGATCCAACACACGCGCCACCATCAGTGAGACATTTAAGTGAGCATGACATATTCTCAACTGCCATGCTCTTTCAGTTATTAATCTACTGCTAAATCATACTTTAAGCTGCAGTTGTTATTAGTTGCGTAACTAACAAAAATTAAATACAGATAACCAATCACATGTCAGAGCACTGGCGGTCTACTGGTAACGACTGCGACTTACGGTCATGGGTTCGAACCTGTTTTTTACATTTGTATGGTTCGAACCCTGACAGGCGCGTTACTTTGTGTAAATTATTTCATCACCACTGCTCTCAAAACGGCGAAGGAAAACATCGTGAAGAAACAGGCATGTGCTAGAACCAAAAATTCGAAGACGTGACATCTATCAACCCGCACTGGTTCCGCGTGGTGGATTACGGCCCACTCCCTCTCACAGAGAGGAGGCCTGTGTCCCAGCAGTGGGAACAATATAGACTGATTATGAATCATATAACAATAGACAAGGGTTTAAAAGTATTATAAGATAAACCTTCATAACCTACCGGTTATCACACACCCACGAGGATGACTATGTGTTGAGCTCACATAGCCTCATAACTCACGAGTTATGAGGCTATGTGAGCTCGTGACACTACTTTGTCTGATACAACAATGATCACCTCTCAATAGACCAAACTGCATAACGACGGCATCACCTATTTTGTTCGACGAACCATTACAAAATAGTTTTAAACAGTTTGCTAGAACATAGAGGCACGTCCTGTTCGCAATGATTGAAGCTGTTATGCTAACGTGAGACCATTGTTATTGTAATGTTATTGATAACAGGGAATACTTTCCCACAGTAACGATAAACTAGAAAATTTAAAAAAAATGCTGGCCTGCATAAGAAGGAGAAGGGAGACTAGAGTCTGCCCCTGATCTGGAAATGACTGATAGACTGACTGACCGATGAGCTACCAATTAAACCATAATGATTACCTGAACCTTCAGCTACGAACTCCGCCGAATTAATTGCGTTACAAAACAACTGTAACAATGTCTATCATTTTGACAGTTCAACAACATTCGTTGCGTTATTTCCGTTGTTGACCAGACACATTTTTCGAACATATGAAGCAATGGATTAGCAATATCCTTCAAAATGATTCAGATTGTTGATTATGGCGACGAGTTTTTAAACCAATTCTGAATAATTCACCAAAGGAGAAGGTAGACTATAGTCAGTCCCTCTGATCTCGGTCTCAGATCTGAAAATCTATGTTGTGACTGATAGACTGACTGACCGATCAGCCACCAATCAAACCACTAGGTAACTGCAAAAAAATCAAAATCGTCGCTGTCATCAGTAACAGAACCCTTGATCTACGAACTAATAATGGCGATCATATTGTTAAACCACCTTTGTATAAAACAAAGACCACACAACGACACCATCACATAGGTACTTGTATCTTATCGAACCATTACAAAATACTTCTAAACAATTTGCTAGAACATGGAGGCACGTGTTCTTCGCGATGATTGAGGCTGTTATGCTGACGTGACACCATTGTGAGACAGGATCGTAATCGTATCGCTAGCGTTTTACTAACTAGATTGGATCAGGTGGAGGGTTTATGTGGGAAGGGGACAGGGGTTTTAAACACGATTGTTAGGTAGTGAAAAAATTGTGGACAGAATTGGATTGAAATCAGTAAATCTGAAAAGTAAGTAAACCAAAGTGAGTCTTATAAACCTCGTTTCCTCTTGTCGTTTATTCAAATAACCTTATATAGGTAGTTATTCAGCTATTTCGCATTCCGTGCTTGACCCTCAGGTTCGAACAAACTTTTCAATAATTTCCAAATGACCCTGATGATAATATCGATTGTGCCTACGTAGACTGTTAGGTACAGACAGCACATCATTAACTTAATAAAACACAAATTCAACCGTACAACCAGTGATCGTTGAGGTAGAGTGTACTACGTGAGCTCGACAAATGGATGTGCAAATAACACTTGTGCGACAAAACTGTACTGCGACTCACCATAGTGCGAATGCACGCTTGTGCGACAAGCAATAATATTAAGATTTAGTCGACGGAGCCCCGTAATACACTTTTGAGGTGACGTGACGTGACGTGACGTGAGAGACGTGTTCTTGAGTGGAGACCGAGAATCAGCAAACGTAAGGTAGGATGTTCTCAGGGTAGGTGGAGTGACGATCTTCGCAGAGTGGCTGGTAGCAGTTGGTTGAAAGTTGCCGGGAATCGAGCTGTATGGCTTGCCATTGTAAAGGCATACAAGTTAATGAAAATGGCAATAGAAATGACTCCACCGTTTAATATCGAGCTTTAACATAAATTAACATTACAAAGTCTTCAACACCTATCACATAACATCATCCAGATTGACAAGCGGAGACAAATGCAGCAAATGTCTTGTCGTAGTGCGATACGGAATTATTGTCAGCCGCGCATAATGGATGTGACGCTTTCTCATAGCCGTACAATATACGCTGTACAGTGCAGTGCAGACAGACGGTAACACTAGGGAAAATATTGAAATAGATATATATTTCTATGGGTTTAATTTGATGAAGGACGAGTTATTACACTTATGGTACAACCACAAGCGGTACAAAATTGTACAAGCTCATCCCTGAGAGGAACACTCGTTAAAAATGCTGGTTTACTATTCTATATTTTCCCTCATATTTGAATAAAACCATCATCATGTTCCAACAGTTGAAATGTGTTCAATGTTTGCAGATATTAAAGCTTTAGGTATTATCTTGAACTAAAAAAGAGGTGAAAATCTAGGGGTCTACTCCGAAGTGCAAAGTGCGAATGTTCGGATCGGACCGACGCATGGCCGAGCCGAATATTATTGAAAAATGCAAAAAAGTTCAGATCGGCTCAGTTGGGTCGGGACCATAGTCAATATTCGAAAGAGTGTATAAGTGTAGGATCGAAACCGACCGAACCAAATAGTAACTTCGTAGCAGGAAACGGCCGAACAGTAGGCCGATACTACTTCGGAGTAGACCCCCAGAACACAAGAAAGACCGTTAGTCTTTCGGTTCTATTCTCGGGTAGGGCAAAGTATTATTGGGTTTTTCGATCTGGAATTTCTTAGTAGCAGCCAGGAGTCTAGATTTACACGTTACACGGATCTTAAAAACATAACTAGGGAAATATGGGTGCGCTGTAGGTACAGACGCCAGCAGGTCAAGCTACCCGAAACTGTCAAATTTTCCCAATCAACCTTGAACCTTAATTCGTTAGTGATAAAGTTGAAAATCTAGTAAAGAAATTTGACAGATTGTAGTAGCTTGATGTGCTGGCGTCTGTACAATGTCGGTTTCCTCACGATGTTTTCTTTCAACGTCTTCATAGCAGTGCAATAAAATCAGTAAGTTAATATAAATTGAGATAAGTATCCACTATCTAGTAATAATCTAAAACGTGTCAGAGCCTATCTTCTCACGAAGCTCGTAAATCTGCTTAAGGATTTAATTAAGTCCATTACAAGTAGTAACGGTGTATGAAACTGACATAATTTACTGCGTTCATTCACCACAATCTGTTAATTATATGCACCTCTGTAACACGGTTTTCGTGACAATCTATCATCGTGGGTTGTTATTCGTCAATGCACCTCTTACTTAAACTATTTCTTAATAATAATTGTAATTTCAACAGACCTTTACATAAAAGCTTTTGAGCCAAAATAACTTCATAATTATTTTGGCTCAAAAGCTTTTATGTAAAGGTCTGTTGAAAATGTTGAAATTCCCCTGTTGGGTCCCTAATATAAATAAAGCTGACCGGACAGACGTTGTCCTGTTTCCAAGAACTCGATCGCAGCGCCACCTACCGGGTTCAATTGTGAATCTTAACAATCCAGGGACCCACTCAAATACACAAAAACTTTCATCGAAATCTATAATCGGCCTATAATATTCCCACTGTTGGGACACAAGCCTCCTCTCTTCAAAAGCCTGTAATCTACCACGCGAGCCCAGTCACAGCCCCATGTCTTCCAATTTTGGTTCTAGGACATACCGGTTTCCTCACGATGTTTTCCTTCGCCGTTTTGAAAGCAGTGATGATTAGATAATTTACACAAGGTAAAGCGCCTGCCAGCCCACGCCCTACAACTCGTAGATCGGAAGTTACCACAAGGATAGAACTGCTCTTTCAAATTATATTAACTATAAAGATATAAATTGGTAAAAAAAAACATTTCGCAGTATTTTATTTTACGTTGCACTGTGGCTTTTTTCGTGCACTGAAGTGTACTGACGTAACCGAACGTCACGTGCGAACCAATCACAGGCATTATTGGTCCGTGACGTCATCAACGGCCATTTTGTTCAACTTAGCTCTGATTTGTCAAACGATTGGAACTTGTATGGGAAATGTTTTCTGAAGCTATTGCCGTATTATGATAAGTATGAAGAGATTGTCATTTCTCGTTGAGATTGAAGTATAATGGTCACACTTTGATTCAATGAGATTGGCAGGTACTTGGGAACTTAGTATGAAGCAAATCATAGATTCAATCAGCTCAGTTAACGCAATTTGCTGTTGCTATAGGTATACCTACATAGGTTCCCAAGTGTACGGTACACGATACTATTCTGTCTCCTGCTTGTCGAATGATAATCGAATAAAAATACTAGCCAGCTCTTGAGCCAAATGCACCCCTTGTTACCAAACCAATATACCTAGGACATAGGTAATGCATAGGTATTCATTTTGACAAAGACAAATTTTTCGAACATATTTATGAAGCAATGGATTAGCAATAGGTATCCTTCAAAAGGATTCGGATTGAGATTGATAGTATGTTTCAATTAGGGTGCTGTTTCTACCCGCGATGTTAATAATGTCGTCTGCGCATCTCGCCGCTGGACGACCGACACTTCGGCTTCCAGTGCTTGGACGCCACTTGCCGGTCACTGCCTTACTCCACCTGTCATCATTGCGCTTTGACAGGTGCCCTGCCCAACTACTATAGCAAAAAAAGCCCGCGAAATAAAAAAAAATAAAACGTTTTTGTTCAATTTTGCGGCTTGAAGGAGTCACTTTCAATAATTATGCTAAAGAGTTTGACAAGGTCCCAACTTCAAATTCTCGTTGATACTCGTAGGTACTAACGTTTTCAAATCAGAAGAAATAGGTCGACAAGGTTACAAGAATTGCATCATATGGCCGCCCACTCAACCTACGATCGCTATTATAAACATAGCACCCGTCTTATGACATCTTTAACATACGATTAATATACAGCAAACCCCATTGTAAATAAAAGCATTCATGTGCAAATACCGTACAGGAATGATTGTGCATATTATTATCTATGTTAGGCATCAAGAACGGGTATTGGCAAGGCGTTCCGTCAAATAGACTAAGATCGAGTGGACTCCTCGATGTTTTAATAAGAATGAGATTATGTTTGAGCGTGTGACTAAACGAGATACATAGTTGCTATAAAGATGCTGTGTAGGTTTTTCTTTTGAGCCTGGTTTGTAATTATTTTATTGGTAGGCAAAGAGGATATGACTCAAGGATTGCGCATTGATTATTATTGCTGCTCACTGTGTTTCGAATTTGACAATTACGTAGGTATTGTAAAAAAAATCTTCTCAACAGCTGTCTCCTCATCTAACCTAACTGTGCTACGACTTTGTGGGATATCATTATTCCTACTAACTACTACTAGTTATGTAATAACAGAAGACAATGTATAGAAGTTTCCTTGTAAAAAATTTCTTCATTACCTACCAAAACAAGACAAGAGTTTGATCTATTGTGTACAGATTTCTGCAGCATCCAAATGGTTTATGTAAATGTTCTCTACCATAAATTCAAAAATTGTAAACTTAATGGTCGCCAAAGGAGATAAGTAACCAGGGCGTCGGATATACTAGTTAAAGTTTAGTAAGAAACCGATGGATATTTTTGAATGAAATTTAATTTGATAAATAAACCGTTTGCTTTCTATTAATTAAATTAAATTTTATTCGAAAACATCCATCGGTTTCTTGCTAGACTTCAACTATATCCAACGACCCTGGTTACTTATCTCCTTTGCTGACCGTACATTGCATTGCAATTATTTGCATTTTTGGGAAATAAAGGTGTTTATTATATTATCCTTCTCTCTTCATCCTCATATAACATAACCGTTCTACGACTTTGTAGGATAGCACTATTCCTTCTACTACTAGTTATGTAATAAATAACACAAGACCTAAGTACTTATCTAACGTAGGAGTAGCTACATTTAGTAGGTAGGTTACTTTAACTAAGATAAAATCGAGAAGTTCAAGGAAGAGAATGATTCATTCAATTCCTCCTATATATTTTATTCTGAACTAAAAAATAGGTACTTCTCAGCAACGGTATAGAATACCTATTATTTATTTTATTTGGTAAGTTCTTGTAAATTATTAAATTATTGTTTGCGCCATCTAATGGAAATTACTAGAATGATCATGAAAGTGGGAATCGTGGTTAACAGGCGTTGTACTCTCGCTATTAGTTCAAGAGGCTGAATCTAGATGGCGCTGCTGTAAGTTTTCTACTTGCTGTAGGAAGCATACCTTCTAGTTGTTCAGAAAATTCATAGATGGCGTTTTAGGTGCTACCTTTCCACAATAGGTAGCGCTACTTGTTTTATATATTATAATTATAGTAACTTCATTTTATGTTTTTGTAATAAAGAATTAAAAGTATTTTTTATACAAACATAATGTAATGTTTTAAAATGTTGAAAATTACAAAATTAAAACAATTATTACATTATTTTTGTATAGTACACACAAAGGACAAAATTAAAGTTGATACAACGCTACAAGGTTGTTTTGGCGCGTGGCCAAAATTGGAACTAACGCCGCCATCTTGTTCTATCAATACAATTTCTGTGACCCCAATGACGTCGTCGTTAATGTCATCCAGGCGCCAAAATATCTCTACACTCTACAATAAAATTTACGTTCATTTAATTTACATAAAATAATAAAAAAATACGTGTGTTGTTTAATATTGTTTTTTTTGTCTATAAGAAAAAAAAACAATATTACCTGCCTACACTTGCTAGCAGCAATTTTATTTTTTGGTTTAGGTACGCGTTTTGTTTCACACACACGTAGACCAGTCGGTAGAAGTATGTTTGTGTATTACAAAGAGATTTAAGATTTGTCAAGTAAATAATTTAATGTCTTTGTGGTGTATTACAATATTTACACCATAAAACGACAGTACCTACTTTTTTTTTTTTTTTTTTTCTATTTATTTAAAGGGGCCTTGTTCAATTTGAAGATGTCGCCCCTGTAATACAAATTACAGAATCCAAAACATATTTCAAAACATAATCATACAGTAGATTCACTTAAGGCTATTGAGAAGCCTGCTATAATAGCTGCCTACTTTATCTATACATTTCCTATTTAATCTAGGAAGGGTGATAGATTTATAAGTGGCTAAGTAGATAGTCAGACACGTGGAAGGTATTTCAATCAAATCACATGGAGTTACAATCAAAGACATTCCCGTGACTGTCGGTTACATTTCCAACCGTCTGTGAGAGTCTTGACGTTTAAAGCAATCACATCCACCGTATATCTACTGGCGTAGGTAATATTGATTTGGTGCGCACTAAAGATCTTTTCGTGAATCTTTGACAGTCGCTACAGGTCGTCAGAAGCCCGATACCTCGTATTACCCAATACCCAGCTATTGGAGTCAGATATTGTATTGTGGAGGTCAGATAGGCATTGAATCTAATCTTCAGCTGAATCCAGTTAGACTGGAAGCCGACCCCAACATAGTTAGGAAAAGGCTAGGCAGATGATGACACAATACAGATCTCATGATTTCTGTGCCCCAGAAGGTAATTTTTTTAGGGTTCCGTACCTAGGGCTCTATGCTGGACCGTCCGTCCGTCCATCCGTCCGTCGGCATCGATCCGTCTGTCTGTCAGCGGGCTGAATCTCATGAACCATAATATTAGGTAGACAGTTAAAATTCTCACAGTCTGTATTTCTATTGTCGCTATACCTAACAACAAATAATAAAAATAAAACGTTCGGTGGTACGGAACCCTTCCCCGGCCTTTTGGTTGGTTTTATTTTATGGGCAAATTTTTCAATCGACCGATAATTTTTATTCGTGGAATAAAATAGACGTCAGGCATATTTTGTATGGAAGAACTGTCAAAAATTCAAAATTATTCCTCGAATAAAATTATCTGGCGTTAGAAAACAAACAATACCTAGTGGAACTGTGGGTGAAAACCAGTAGGTGTGTCTAGTATTAAGGAGGTATTTACCTGAGTAGCTTTTTATCAAGATAACTTACTGAAATGAAAATATGGCATAATAACGTGCTGACATTTAAGTTTGCGAAAATAGGTACAGTCAATATTTCGTCTCTTGAAGCAGACTGAAAATTATTCCTTACTCAAAAGATATTTTTTCATCTCATGAACATTAAGTTGGCTCTGAAGTATTCTTCAAGCATTCGAGTGGGCTCCGCAACGAAATGAGCAGACCACTTAGACGTTGTAACAAACCACTTGAAAATACACTGAATAATTTTATTCACTCACATTTTTGTGAACAAGGTGCTTTCAGAATGACGAATGGACAATCGCAGGACGATAGCCTGAAATAAATTTTGATAGTTGTCTACCTATTAATACCAATGTACTTATATTAAAACCAAACCAATGTATTTTTTCTTTTTTCTTTTGTTTTTGTTGTATGTGGTAAGTATTTATTATTTACATCGGATGTAAAGTCATGTAAAATAAAATAAAACAGTATTATGTTTTATTATAAAAATAATTCTATAATAATTATTATAAGGAATAATCACTATTTGAAATAAATATGCAAGCAAACCCATGGGAAAAAACCAATACTAGCAAATAGGGCACCAACCTCAAAAAGTTCAAACGAGGTCGCATTGCAACTGACAGCCCAAAAATGCCACTCGCAACTTATAAAAAAATAATTTCAAAAAAATTAAACTTTCAAATGGAGAACACTGATCGTCATAGAAACAAAAATCTCGTTGAGAAAAAACAGACTGTTTGACGTTGACGTCGTGTTGTTTTTTGTCTGAAAAATAATTGAATATTGCAAAAATAAATGATGTTTTCCGATGAAGAAATAAAAGAAGAAATACCGGAGAGTGGTTTCATGCGGCCGGGTGATGAGATTATAAGGTGCGATCTTCGTTTTTTTTTTAGATAAATAATTGAAACGCGGCCATACTGATTTGTTTAACGTTTGTTTTATTTTTGTTTTATGTTAATTTCGTTGTTTCAGCATACGTGAAGTGTGTCTGAATGATAAGTTTGACAGGAAGGAATTAGGATTCAATGGCGAACCGCTGCTTTCGAATTCCGGCAGAAACGATGTACGTAGAAAAATGTTTTCAAGTGTCTTATTTAGTGAGAAGTGCAATAAATTACCATGTGTTGTTGTGATGAAGACCTCGTCAGTTTCATTTCGCTACAAGACAGTTTAATTGACAGGTGAGGAATTGTCATTTTAACTGCCAGGGAAATGTCTGCCAAATCATGACGTCTAATTGACGTTTCTCTGCAAGTAAATAAACAAAACAAGTTGCTTATTGTCACAACTGTATATAAAGAAAATTCCCACCAAGCATGTCATGAGAGCCTCTTTGTATTTATACACCATAGTGGCTGGATTATTCGTAAAGCTTTATCGTACGAGTAATATTGATTTGTGAATGAGTGTGTTTTCTGGAACGCCATTGGTCAACAAGTGATGTGACGGCATCTTCCGTCGTCACGTTGTGTCGGCATCTTCCGTCGTCACGTTGTGTCTCCGAGTTTATGCTTCCCCAATGTTTAGGCTCGTCGGGGGGTAACACGCATCACGTCTGTCTTTCCCAATGGGGTTTGTAGTCCAGCCATATATTTTGCCACCTTTGTTATAAGTACTTATTATGTTCCTAAAACTACGGTTTTTTAGAAGAGTGGTGTAGCGTTCAAAACATACCGGCGACTGACGTCACTAAAACACTATTTGTGTGTGTGTTTTTAACACCGTAAAGTCAAACCCCGCTGCCATCATTTTTATGACATGCGGCTGTAATGTGGCGGGCACTACTCTTCCTGGAAACCGTAGCATATGGGACTAACCACACTTATTCAGCTCTGTTCAGCTTTTGTCCGTAGAAAACAACGATGTTCTATGGAATGCGAACGAATCCGCTCAGCTTTTCGGCCACGTACGCATTCCATACAAAATAGCTGTCCTATGGACAAAAGCTGAACATAGCTGAATAAGTGTGATTAGTCCCTAAGTCCGAGTTTTTATAGCGGACCCATAACCATCAAATTAAACCCAATGCTTGACCCAGGGATTTAACCCAGGAACTAACACGGACTACTCGACAGTTGCACTTGCGACAGATAGACTAACGTAGCAATCAATATAACCTGCTTCATAATCCTCCTTACCACCAGCTCGACGTCCACCGTTCTATATTCCGCGACGGCTTCTTCTCCGATGGCTTGGAGCAGCAACAGGCCAGGTTTGCGTGGACGGAGGAGGATGGCAACATCGCGTCTCTGGTTTCCGAGCCAGGGTTTGGCACGACTGGCCAGACTACCTTTGGCAAGGATTTGGATGCCGCGCTTAAGAGTGAGATGAAGGCAAGTACCTAACAATTTTGGTAATACCTACAGGGTTCATACCTTCATAGCAAAACCTTTATTACGTGTCCTTCGTTTTTCTAGGAGCTCATGTTATGGCTAAAAGGTTAGCCATTATCTGGTCATAGGGTAAAGTGAGGATGAATACCCTAAATTAATTTTGAAGTGTAAATATTTTTGTTGCCTATTGTAATGTATCGTAATTTTCAGCCTACACACGACTCTTCAACTAGCCAATTACTTGCTCGTAAGTAACCTAGCTATTAACTGTTGCCGCTAACATTTAATAAGTACTAGGTTATTTAACGGCCGTCCGTTTTTAAGGCACATGGAGTGTTATACGACATTATAATGCTTTCTAAAACTGCATGCTCCTGTCACTCCACGTCACGCAAACAATATTTTTATTATGGACGTTATGACAACGCTCTAAAAGGCGAACATTTTCGTCTATGATATTTTTCCTAAAAATTGCCAAGGGCGCGTCGTGGACCTGCTTTTATCGTAGCGAAAACGCGTCAATCTCAGAGCCAGCCTATCCACAAGTATCATCATATAAGTAACACAATCCTTTCTTCTCTTTCCATAGGAAGCTGACACGTCAAGTGCAGTACTGCAGCCTACCAACAGAAATACAATCACGTTCAGTAAAAAGAATATGTTCGGAGAGCCTCACCTCGTGTCTTCTACATCTGCTGGTTCAAGCTCGGCTAGTTCTGGGCCAGGTATTTTTGTCATTCTGGTCAAAAATAATTTTATCAATTTCTTTTTTTATTTTGTCATTACCCATAGTCGTATAGTCTTCTTGGCGTAGCAAAACTATTTGCGTTACTCGCGTCACTAGGATACACAGCATCTTTAAAATAAATATTCGTGGTAATCCATGAAATGGCAGTAATCCATTACCACGTATATTTAAATTCGGCTTTTGTGAGCTTATAACATTATTAACATCAGCTTATAAAGGTAAAGACCTCTCCTTATATTATAAAGTGTTTTTAAACCATTCAGTTTACTTACCTACATATAATTGGGTATATTGTTGACTTTTAAAATTATTCCTTCAAGGCAGCTCGCGTAATTCATAATTTCTTTGCTGTTTTACGTTTATTTTGATCAAAATTCGATACACGGCAATTGTCATAAAATAATAATTACTAAAATATTATAATTTAAAACGTCAATAAAGCTCTCGAAATTATATTTGCTAAAAATAAGACTATTTCCTGAAAATATGTCGGATCTCCTTAGGATAACTTTCTTCTTTTTAATCAGGCACTGAAAAGAGCAAGGGTCAGAACACGTGCAAGGTGGACAAGGCAGACCCTCGCTCCAGGTTTCATTACGTAAAGTACGTGAAGAGACATGGGCGGACAGTCAAACTGTGGGAGTGTGGCATCTGTAAGTATTTGTGAATATTTTACCAATATTACCCGATTTGAAAATAAATTGTTATAATATTGTGCCTACTAGAAGTGCCTACGGGGAAGTGGTGGCCTAGCCTCGACTAACGAGGTGTAGGTCGTGGATTCGGACCCAGACAGACGTTTTACTCTCATCACCACTTCTCTCAAAACGTTGAAGGAGAACATCGTGAGGAAACCGGCATGTCCTAGAATCCAAAATGCGAAGACATATGACATCAACCAACCCGCACTGGAGCCGCGTGATAGATTGCCGCCCACTCCCTCTCACAGAGAGGTGGCCTGTGTGAACATTATAGGCTGATTATTTTAGAAAGATTCTTCTAGCAGTATTTGATATTTGGCTTTCGTGATTCATAGATATATTTAGAATTAGAAACTTTAATCCTTACACAGTACAGGGACACCAGCAGAATTAAACAGTACCGGAATGGGTACGTAGTTCTGCTTAGCAATCTCGTAACAATCTTTGAGTTTTCCACGTCCATAAACCATCCAGTAATACCATGAACACTAGGTAGGGGGGATAGGTACTCATGTCTGGCCACCAACCGTACCGTCTTTCCTTCCAGGTAGTCGCGAGTTTCAACACCAGTACACGTTGATGCGTCACCTACCGACACACACGGACGAGAGGAACTTCCACTGCGCCGCATGTGGCAAGAGCTTCCGACAACTGTCCACTCTGAGCCAGCACCGCGCCATACATTCTGCCGAGAGGCCTTATGCTTGCGAGGTATAGCATGCAGCTTCTATTCTCGCAAAGCTGGTCAAACTAAGGTCAATCATGAGCGGGACGCGCGATTGTTCGAGTTCGAGATCGGTCGAGATAGTTGACAAAATCGGTAGGAACCAATTTCTTTCATCTTGCGCAGGATTTGCCACAGTTTGACCAGAGCTTTATGTGGACACATGAGAAGATCCTGGCCTGGCTATTCATATGGTCCTAAATAGTCCTAATCCTTTATTTCTTACTACCCAGGTATGCAACAAAACCTTCAACCGTGTGTCCACCCTGATCTCCCACCGCAAGACCCATTCCGATGAGAAGCCATACAAGTGCCACATCTGTCCCAAAGGATTCCATCAAAAAGGTTACCTTTCTTTGTCCTTTCCTTTATTTTCTTTCTGGGATCAAACATAACACTAATATCCATATTGTCATGATCATCTCCCTTTGTATCATATGGCCATAAACGTTGCTTACAAGGGTCAGTGAATTGCGCATGTCTTGGCAACAGTCGTTAATCGGGATGTTTTAAACGAGTACCTAATTTTCGGCAATACCAAGATTTTAGTTTTTAGTTTTTTTTGTATAATCGGCTAGTTTCCTTAAAAATTCTAATTAGTCCATCAGTTAGATTATCAAAAAATATTGAACCCGTATTTTTTCTTCTGTCAATTATATAAAAATGATGAAGATATCGCCCGTTACAGTTGCCCTGCGTGACGTCACTTGCTTGCGACACTTTTGCAAGCAAGTGACGTCACGACCCAAATTTTGACTCGCTTTATCTTTGTCATTTTTTGTTTGATTGACAAAAGAAAAAATACGTGTCCATTATTTTTTGATAATCTAACTGACGGACTAAATATAGTTATAATTTTTTTACCCAGGAAACTACCTATTTTAGTTGCATATGTAAGCGTATTTAATCATCTGTAGCAGTCGACTGCTGGAGAAACGCCTCTTCAAGCAAAGGTCATTATAACAACTCGATTCAATGTCAATGTGAGTTGGTCCCTGGCCTTGACATCAAGCAATAGACAAGAGTTTCAGTCAACATTTTATGCTTGAGTACGAGTCTTTTGACTACGTGTATCTTAGGTCTTTTTCTTATTTTTTTTTAATATTATTATTTTTAGTTGTAATTGTGCGTTTTGTTTGTGCAGAATAAAATATTTTTCTTTCTTTGGATTATTGACTACTCTTTATCTAGCTGCTACTAGCCACCTTACCATTAGCTGTACCGTACCCAAGAAGTATAATAAGAATAATCTCAATAGTATTAAATGATAATCTCTCTTTCCCTCAGGCAATCTTCGCAACCATCTGTTCACACACACCAACGAGCGTCCTTACCGCTGCAACATCTGCTTGAAGGGGTTCAACCAACAGTCCAACTTGGTCTGCCATAAAAATAAGGTAAAAATTACCTACTCCATTTTCATTGTTAAATTTCAGTTCGATTTCTGCATACAACAAATTTATACATAAATTTATAATACACTAGTAGCGCCCGAGGTTCCACCCGCATATGTTTCGATCCCATGGAAATATCGGGATTAAAAGTATCCTATGTGTTAATCCTTGTTATAAACTATCTGTGTGACAAATTTCATTCAAATCTGTTCAGTAGTTTTTGCGTGAAAGAGTAACAAACATCCATTCATCTATCTTCACAAACTTTTGCGTTTATAATATTAGTAGGATTCATGATACTCCTGACTTACTTAACATTTTTCTAGCCAAATACTCCTTGTATTTGGCTAGAAAAATGTTAAGTAAGTATAAAGACGCACGACTAAAAATAAGATGAAATGATATTATTGATTCTCAAAACTCGTGTCCGGAAGGGGTTGAATAGGGGATGAAAGTTTGTATGGAAAATTGACAGTTTTGCAAATGAGAAATCCCGAAGGGTGAAGGGCTTATACCAACTATAACATTGAAGCATTTCTTTATCCAGGCACATCCAGAGGACACGTCCACCTGTCCCACAGTGCCCGTCCGAGGTCGATCAACCACTCCGCGTGGTCCTCGATCTTCAACAGACACACAGCCAGATACTATAAGGTCAGTTATACTACTTTCCAGTTCTTCGCAAATTTGATACCTTACACCAGTGGCGTGCATTACATAAAGGCATATAAGCAGTACCAACCTCGAAAAATCACCTTAAAAATCCTGTCAATTACATTTTAGTGTGTGCGTGCCCCACAATTAGGAAACTCACTAAAATTATCGTAAGTACCTAACAAAAAACAAAATCTTCATACAAACACGCGCGGCAGTAGGCAGTCGCCAGACGGCCTACTCGGCTCCCGTACTATTCGCACATTGTCATTAGTCTTTACTCGTTCAAATTAATACGACGAAATTAAATTCCTGCCTACCTATTCTGAAAACCAATTCACGCCACTGCTTTACACCGGGTACAGAATGGAGAAACGTTACATGAATTGTAACACAAAATGAACCGTCCAAAGGTATGAAATGCGACATACGAGGTGGCAGGGACATCGACGCGTAAACTGTAGCCACGGATTCAGCACATGGTTGTAACCCCTAGCGTAGAAATTTTTAGTCGGCTATAAAAAAAAAACAGCTGCAGTGCGATCCAGTAACCATCTCACTGTGAAAACTTAGGCGAAGTGAGCGTGGAGTGAGCTGTCATTCCAACTAATGCTAGGGGTGGACACTATTGACAGCTCACTCTAAGCCCACTTCATCTAAATTTTCACGGTGAGATTTTAACCGAAGCGATCGGCTGTTTCATAAACCTATGCGGCCAAATGTACGGAGCAGCTATTGTTTTTTTTTTTAATGAATGGCAAAAAAATTCAACCAGCATCATGTACTGAATCCATGGTAAACCGGTTGCGCTTCGATGTCCCCACCAACTGGTAGTGTATGACCCAGTAACTATGCCATTTTTTTTCAATACGCGATGTTTATGTTAGCTACGTTTCACTGATCTATACGGGTAGGTATAGATCCAAACTTTTGGAAAGGTACGTTGTACCTATTATAAAGCCTTTAATACCGGGGTATTAAAGGTTTTATAATAGGTACAACGTACGTACCTTTCCAAAAGTTTGAAACAAACGTTTAGATAGGTGCTAAAAACTTTATGGGTTGATATCTCGAATGGCAAGGCAGAGGTGCAGAACAAGTATTTCCACGGCTGCAGCCGCTAGCTTGATTTCGGGCGATCCAGAAGCATAGAGGGAGTGGGCCGTAATCCGCCACGCGGGTGGTAGATGTCACATGTCTGGTTGAATTTTTGGTTCTAGGACATGCTAGTTTCCTGACGATGTTTTCCTTCATCGTTTTGAGATCCCTAGTTGCGCCTAATCGCCCAAAATCAGGTTAAACCAAATGAAAAGTTGTAAATAGTTACTGATTAGATTCTTAAAAGTCATACTTAATAGAAGTAGGAAGAATATCTTCAAACATTTATTAAAAAATGTAACCGTTTTATCCAGTTTAAGTACTATCTACTAGCAACATGCACTCGCAGATTCTCAAGTAATATGAAAACTTTTAACGAGTTCTAATATTACTCACGCTGCATTTGATAAGTTTCTTACCTAAAGGGCGGTGTAATAGCGAGCTTGTCTAATTCGACTTCTTAGTCTAATTAGACAAGCTCTCTATTACACCGTGTCTCTCTTATTAGCTGTCTTAATAAGACTGTCTTGACACTGCGTAGTGTAATAGGCCTTAGAAACTCTAAACTCTGATGTTATACAAGCTGTTGTTTTGCATCCTCGTCAAATTTCAGGAGGCATGAAAGACATAATTAATCAAATAAAATTACGATCCCTGGTAAATCATGAATACATACTTGTTTGTTTAGTTAATTAAGTTTGACAGTATTTGAGAATGCACCACTTTCAAAGAACAGAATCGCGTTAAGGTATCGTATAAGCGGCCGCGTTTTTACGTGTGTGTTACAGTGCGGTCTCATACAGACCGCGTTTTAAAATGCGTGTCCCACACATGCCGATTTCAGAAAATTAGAAAAAAAAATACCTACTTATTTTATTATTGATTCGTGTCGAGAATCAGTAGCATAGTTACCTCCTTGAATTTGACGAGGATGCAAATCGACAGCTTGGAGTAAAAATATGTTACTGCTAATGAGGTTGTAACAGACTGTTGCTTGATAATATCTTGTACCTACATGATAGATGATCTAATCATAATATGAATATCTATTTAAGGTCATGTGGTCTAGTCTCCGCTGCGATTTTTTGGAAAGTAAACGGTTCCATGTGGACCGATGATCTTGTGAAGGCCGCAGGAATCTGCTGGATTCGGGAAACCCAGACTCGGTCAAAGTAGCTATGCTTGGGGGCCTGGCATATATATGATGAAACGGTGCCACATTTCAAAATAGCCGTAACTAAGAAATACTTTAGGTTCTGACTGCTTCGTTGGTCTAGGGGTCATAAGCTGTACATCTCACTCCCCCCCCCCCCCCCTGCCCCGAGGAGGCCCGCGGTGGCAGGCCAGCACCAGTCGGAGGTTGCGGAAGGATCGTACGTTCCCGCGACCCCCGGCGTAGGTGTGAGATGGAACAACGGGGTGGTTTTTAGTCAGTAAGAGTCTGACAGACCCCGCCGCCCGCGCCGATCCGTGAGGATTTTCCACCCAGGAAAAAAAAAGAAAAATAAGGGCTCATAAGCGGTACTGCTTCGTACAGTACATATTGGTTATCCATCCGGATTTCCTCAGTAGCAGCCTGGATTTGTGCCCGGTTATAGCAATAGGCTAGTTATGTTTCAGTCTCATGTTATGGGGCTGGCGAAATGCGAGTGTCTGTTATACTAACTCTTACTCTTGGAGAAACGTGCGTGCGTGCGTGTGTGTTTCGTAAAAATTTTGAAGTTTTTATACTATTTATTTTCAGACCCCAAGCAGATCATTGTGAAGTAACCTCCTCAGTGGGACCATACCTACCATCAGTAGCAGGCCCTTCAACATCAGACTGGTCCACGAAACCCACCACCCACCTTCCAGACATCTGGGACATGTCCAAGTCTTTCCAGGAACCGGGTGACATTTGGAACGAGGGTCCATGGGGTTCCATGAGCAATGGGGTGGTTGTGGATCCCATAAAGACGTACCATATGGGGGTGGCGTTGGCTACCAGACAGACCCCGTTTGCTTTACTGAAGCCTGAGAATGGAACTCCTGTGTTGGTGAAAGTTGTTGACACGAAGCTTCCGGGTGGGAAACAGGTACATACATATTAATTTTAGTCCACTGAGTTGTTTTAGGTCGGGGAACTGGCATCCGGGCTTGTTCTGGGGGCCTACTCTTTAGGTCCGTCAACCAAGAGACGGGCCCGTCCAAAAGCAGTCCGATGCTTCGAAATGAACCTTACTCCCGATTAATTAACTTTTTTTGGTCGTGCCAAAACCCATCGGGAGTAAGGACAAATGTCAATTCGTGTTGTCATTCATTTTTAGTTCGAACCCTAAACTAATCTTATTTCCGTAGCTGATACGAAGTTGGGCAGCACCCGTAACTTCGGCCGAAACTTCGGATTCTTTGAGATATAGACCCCCTGATTTGCAATATATTTTGAGCTATACGTCATTTTTCGGAGAAAATACATTTCTAGATTAAGTTAAACGTTTTCTTCACTCATTTCACGTTTAGGTAGTAATTTTACCAAAATCTAGCCTACAGTTATCTTAGCCCAATCATAAAAGATGCTTTCCCTGTATAAGAAAGAGGTCTTTACCCTGCATAAAGGGTGATAGGGACATCAACGCGCAAACTGTAACCATGAATTCTGCACATGATTCTTAGCCTGTAGCGTAGAAATTTTTCGCCGATATAAAAAAATCGGCTGTTTCATAAAAAAAATCCAATACCTGCACGGTCAAAATGTATGGAACAGCAAATTATTTTTTCAAATGTCAGTTATGAAAAAAACCTTGCTGTTCAGAATCATAATCATAGTCATAATCATAGTGTATTATTAAAAAATTCAGCACAATGCTATACTTACCAACTTACTTTCTGTATTTATTCAATTTATCGTTATTTCGATTACAGATGTTAGTGCCAGCAACAGCTGAAGATTTGCGAGTTGGAGGCAAAATTGTTGTAAATAATGAAGATGAAGATGGTGCACAGGTACTCACTTTGTGATCATCATCATTATAATCATTCTCTTGCCCTTATCCTAATTTACTTGG
This sequence comes from Apamea crenata, assembly GCA_949629185.1. Lineage (NCBI taxonomy): Eukaryota > Metazoa > Arthropoda > Insecta > Lepidoptera > Noctuidae > Apamea > Apamea crenata. The sequence goes on along the minus strand of OX451362.1, from coordinate 9,299,308 downwards.
GGTCGGAGCAACATATTTGTTTTAGGGTATTATGAAACAGAATTTCAGGTGTTAGTATTCAAATAATCAAATCTTTTTCTTCCATAGTTACTCCATTAGCCGTCATTTCGGTAGTCACCCCATTTCTTATCATAATTCAACTTTCACACAGTCCATCCATCGTTTAACACACGGCACTTAGCGAACATTTTATTGCCAGCAATCACCGTTTGATATTTTTTAATTTGTTTGTTCATTTTAAAAAAAATCTTGTTTTTTATTAGATTGTAGGTAGGTTGGGTATATATGTAGTATTAAAGTGTTCAAAAATAATAACCAAGTTACTGTACATAATGTTCCTTACTTAGATTCTTGGACTAAAATAATTCCAATGAATACAAAGTATTCCTTATTATTTCTTGTTTTTTATTAGATTGTAGGTAGGTTGGGTATATAGTATTAAAGTGTTCAAAAATAATAACCAAGTTACTATACATAATGTTCCTCACTTAGATTCTTGGACTAAAATAATCCCAATTAATTCAAAGTATTCCTTATATTACATACTGGCTTTTTGGATCTTATGATACAGAAAGATATCTTGCCCAACAATATCCTTCTATTTCAGCATGGCCCCATTAAACCAAGACTGGAACCCAACGGCGCCGTTCAGATCAGAGTCCCCGTAGTAGCGACTGTGGTGCCCAGGATACAACCCAGTGGTAGACTGCATCTTACTGTGGAGGAACCGCACCATGCTTACCACACCGCCTTGTCTGCTGATTGTAAGTCTTATTCACTTATTTAGGAACAAAAATGGGGATTAATTTGCAAGGGCACCGATTTTTTTTTTTTTTTTTTAAAGAAACGTTGCTCCACACTAGGAATTTCTCCTGTGTCGTGGGTGCGTTTACAGACATATAAACTCACATACACAAACAACCAGACCCGGAACAACTAATTGTAGGTCATACAAATATTTGTTCCGTGCGGGAATTGAACCCGCGACACGCAGCACACACACACACACACACATGGACATGGACATTTTGTGAAATTTTGAATCTATTGGACATTTTGAAAATTGGAAATTTTGAAGCCGACTTCAGAATTGGAAATTTTGAAACCGTTGGACATTTTGAGTATTGGAAATTTCGTACTTGAACGGCACAGTGGAAAATTACGCTACCCAGACAGGCATGGTCTTACTTGGTCAATTATTTCACCACCACTGCTCTCAAAACGGTGTTGGAGAACATCGAAAAATCGAGGACATGTGCCATCGTTCAACCCACTCCGAGCCCCAGTGTGGTGGATTATGGCACACTCCCTCTACAGAGAGGTGGCTTGTGTCCCAGCAGTGAGAACATGATTGGCTGATTATATAAGATGCTTATAATAAATATGATATTATTGTAATCAGTGGGCGAAGTGAACGTGGCCCCGTGCACGTCCCGCGACGCCCGCGCCGGCCCGCCCGCCGCGCCGCCGCGACACTTGGACTCCGGCGGGGAGTTCGATGACGGACTGAGAACTGGTGAGTACAAACCACTATGGTGAAAACATACAGGATAATCTGATACGTAGTCATCTAAAAATAAACAACTTGTTCTATGATTAGTTAATAATAAAATTGTCTCAACAAATTAGTTTGAAAGAAAAGTGAATCCGCAGGAGTAAAAGAACAACATTGAATTAGGGGTTGTTATAGATTTAGGTGCTTACTGTGTGTTTTCTTTCTTCAGGTACTAGAATATCTTCAACTTGTGCCTTGCCACCTCCAGCGCCGTCTCCTCCTCTGGACCTCATCTCCTTGGACCTGTTTGAACCGATGGAATGTATACCATTGGGTAATGAACACTATTTTTTTTTACACAATACATTGTACTGTAATACCTAATTATTGTAAGCACTAAGAACTTTTTCATTATTTTGTTTTTATTTTTATTTACTAACAACAAATAAAGCAGTAATTAAATGCTAAAGCTCTTAGTGCTATGATTGTCAATAGATGGCGTTGCTAGTCTCGTTTGGCATTATTAGAATCGAATAAAGAAATGGCGGAGCGTTCATCGATTTATTTTGTTCTATTGTTAAATCGCTGGGTTCGATTCCCACAACAAAAGTATTTAACGCCTATGATTTTATCTTTTTGAGTCAACAATTTGATATTGAAAAAGGTGGATACGATATGGAAATTCTTTATCTAGCATGTGCTGCTTATTTTATTTTATACTTATTATCGATTTACAATCCTAATGTCTTTTTTTCTAGGTCCTCAAATCACAGCTGTCGATAACATCGACCAGGCACCACCTTCAGACGACTCTGACATCTTTATTGGAGAGTTTGAGGTAAGTTATCTTTTTATTTTATGCGATTTACTGAATGGTCCACCTATTGAAATCGGGAACCTAACTTTCTGATTGCTAGAATAATCGAAAACTACATAATTTTATGTCCATCTTTATATTAAGGATTCAGTTTTCTATGGCGAAATCTGGCCAAACCATAAACTATATTATTTTGACGAATTAAATTAATCGTGTTAGGCCAAAGGCTCATTCCTCCTATGGGTAGCCAAACCAAGTCTTGACAAAAACTTTGATGGGCAGCAGCGTTCCTACAGGTCATGTCATAATATGATAACCTGATCACAAATCAGTTTGCCAATCGTGGTGACTTCTCACGCTAGGTTGTCACGAGCATTCATTGCAGAGGCTTGCAATATCTTTACAGGACCCATGGTCATCAGCAATTCATGTTTTTGCTTGCATAATCAGTTTATAATATTCACACCATAACCATGCCTTTCCTTAAATAGTTATAATTACTCTCTCAAATAATAAAATCCCATCACCAGACACCGGCGCTATAACCCTGGAGAGTATTCGGAACATCAGTGAAGGTTGCAATGACTAAGCCAAGATCAGGATTTTGGTAAATATCCCACTTTCCTATGACATTCCTCGGGTTATTGCGTTTATCCACCACAAAAAATTCACCCTAAGGTGGATACACGGATATGTCCAAGAATTAATCGAAGACCAAGTTAGATAAACGGAATTTATAGGCTCAGGGTGGATTCTTGGACATGCGTTTCCGCGAATTCACCTTAGGTTGGATTTTTTGGGGTGGATAAACGGAATAACCGCATTCCTCGAGCCCTCAAACCTTAGGCATCATAAGTATTCTCGAGCGCAAGTCACACTACCGCAATTCTGGCAGTAGAAGCTCTTACCAGAAATAAAGTTTGACAGCTGGTCGTGCGGGCTACACGTTCATATTGGTCGGAGCATGTTTGTGTGAGAGATATTATTTGAAGTAGTTGCTTTTCACATCTAAAATCTGAATAGCTGAATATGGGCTTCTTCATTGACCAGCCCTGAAAATAGTCCGAGAAACACCGCGGTTGGCAAATAGATTAGCAATTGCAGTATCAGACCCTGCTGATGCTGCCCATCATTAATTAGTATCAATTTAGTAGACAAAGAAAATTCTTGAGAATTTTTCCCTAGGATAATAATATATAGGAATAGGACCCAGATAGGTATTATTAATAGGTACGTTATTTTCTTTTCAGGACTGCATCAAGCTGTCGGATTCAGAATGAAGAAATTGAACATAGTTTATTTTAATGACTTTTTTGTTTTACCTAGTTTTATTTGTGCTTTCGAAAAGGATGAGGTATTGATTTAGTGTTAAGCGAAATTGTAAATACATTATATTTTTACAGAGCATGTAATATTTGGTTTCAATTTTGTAATCCTACAAAATTATATATTATACAATGTGGGGACGGTAAATATGACAATACATTAAAATACTGGCAATACGACTAGCGCATAGGAGCGTATAGGAGTATTTAAAAATAAAAAAAACGCGTGCGTCTCGCGACGCCCGAAAGAAGTGATAACTTAAACTAATTTATGGTATATGTCTATCGCACACCTGAGTAGAGAGAGGGGGAAGCGTCTGTCCGCAATACGACTAACGCAGTGAGAGAGGAAGAGCCTGCCTACCGCTGCCATATGCGTGAGAGAAAGGGAAGCCAGACGGACTGGCGCAGTAACGCGTTACGTTACGCAGCGGTTTACCCTCCCATAAGAAGTTATCACTTTAAAAAAAAAACTAAATACCCAGTAGTGATGGGGCCGACTATGAGATTTTCTGATCTTTGACTAGCTAGAGTGACTAAACTATTGGATATACTTGACAGTATTTTTGTTCCTTTTCTTTGTGTCGCTGGCACGACTGAATTTTATAGCAGCTTGTTGGCCCAAAACTTTGCCATTTCCACAGCGTCGTCAGTGCAGCGCAGATGTCACTTTTACTTCATGGTTTGCGACATAGCTCCATAATACACTCTACTGCCTTTCCTGCAAGGTAGCCCACTTACCAGGTTCGACGTACATCCTCCCACTTGTGTCCGGAGACGGTTCAGTTTTTTTTAGTAGACTGGGAAAGTCATAAGATACCAAATTTAATTTAGTGTCGTATTGTCGTCTCCACCTTTTATTATGTAATTTGTTTTTCTCTAATAACATAAAATATTACTTTACTTTCATAATGCACACAACAAATGATCTAAACTGCTCATTTCAATTTACAACAAAATAATCTATCAATAAAAAAATGCCCACACAATAGACTGAGGGCAAAAAAGGCAATTTCCTGTCGTCAATGTAATTAATCCGGGATATTATTATGACGTAGCGATGACGTGTATGATATCGTCTCAATATCGTCGTCGTCTCGTATTGTTGTTGGCACGTGTACGGAAATAGGCCCTTTCGGAGCGTACCACCCCTTGGTAGCCGGGCTTAGTGCGGAATGCAGGCGGTAGATGGTGTTACGTGTTGCGAAAAAGGTGGCTTGCTGAAAGGGAAGTTTTGTTGTTAGGAATCGTAATAATTTGTAAAAATTAATATGATTCTTACTATTCTCTAACTCTCTACAAATAACTAACAATTTTGGAAGGCTTTGTAAATAAAAATAAAGTTCCTAAAAAATAAATAAATAGCATTTCAAAGTTTAATAAAGTACCTACAAATATTGTGCTGGAATCGGATTTCAAACTGAATGTCAATAATCACTTTCCTGCCCACTGTGCAGTAAAGTGTTTATTAAAATTCAGTTTGCAAAAGTGGTTAGTTATTTGCATTATCAACCTGCCACCTACGTTTATATTTTCCGTAAGACAGCTTGTTTTCTTCTTGGACTAAAGGTACAATTCCTTAAATATTATATCTAAAAACAAACCAAACCACATATTAAGGGGATGTGCTCAGTAGCCTATATATTATATAATGATTATAATACTGTAAAGACATATTTTTTACGCTCGCGAATCATATTTTGGCCAACATTCATAATGATACTGAACTAAAAATTGCAAAAAACGTAATAAAATTTGAATTTCGCGGGATACCATGGTGCTTCCCCCTTAAATAAAACAATAGCAAATCAGCCATTATAACAGAGTTAATTATGATTTAAAATTGTTTATAAACTATCCCAAACTCTTTCCTCGTACCTACTTTGTTAGAGGATAGATGGCGCTACTTGCAGCATCCTTACGTTATTGCTATTACAAAAATGTGGTAGGAAGTCAAGCCTTTAGCCTTTTTTATTTTGATTCTAATCGAAATACAGAAACGTACTACTATGTTTTACTTCACCGTTTTGAGAGCAGTGGTGTTGAAAAAATTTACACAAAGTGAAGCTTAAAGGCTTCGAACCTACAATCTACAACTCATAAGTCGCGGCCGTTACCACTGGGCCACCTCTGTTCTCATTTTACATTGGTTGTAAAAAAAATGGTATTAGTAGGTATAGTTTATATTGAAATTTTATTTATGTTTCAAATTGACGTTATTTCAAGTTAAACAATAATCAACTTTATTTTAATGGTAATTAAGTTGATTTCAGAGTGACTAGCACTATTAAAAAAGTTATAAAAATGTTTGAAGTTGTAGCGTAAACTGAACTTTATTGTGTAGGAATTAAAGTCCATAAACTCATATTTGTTTACATGTTTGTCGAATATGTCGCGATTTATATTTATAGCTTATGTTAATCAAATTTAACCATTTCAGAACAGAATGTGTGAGATACATATTTGCTGTTAGTAGATTAACAACAAGCTACTTTTATTTGACTAGCCTAGGCCAATTAAAGTAATTTTATCCCCCATTTTAAAATACTGACAATGAAACTAGTTAAAATTTAACTCATTACAACTCATTCATCGCCCATTCGAGATCAGTCAATTTGCGACTAATGACATAACCGACCAACGTTCGACCGCAAAAAAATCGCACAATACGACAAAAAATCGCCATAACATTTAACAAGAAGAATGCGACAATAAAACGCGAATTACGTTCGTCCAGTTTTTTATCAAAGCCAAGCGCGTGGCAAACACGCGACCTAAAATATTAAAACTGGTGTTAGATCTGACACGCGGCCTTTCCCACCAATAAATAGAGAAATCTTCTGACAACCCTGTAATGAAAACTTATAATCACTCCACAAGGAAATCCAACCTTCTATCGCTCACCACAAAGTCACATTTCCTTTCAACCAACTTCGCAACGACTTATCCCACAACGCCAATCAAATATCAACTTTATAACCCTATTCTCAAAGTTGAATATCCAAAGTTCTAACATAAAATAAAGTTAGGGTTGTCCCCAATTCCTAATACCGCCCCCGACGGTTATCGTATAATGCGTCGGCACGTGGCGCTGTTCGTTTTTTATCGGTTATTTTCGTGCGAACGGAGTGGTCTGGTGTAGACTGGCCTTACAATGGGTGACGATGGGTACTTCGTATTGTATGCGGACTTTTCCTGGGAACAAGAAGGCTTAAAGTCTGGTACTGACAGTAGTTTTAAGATCCGTTTTGTGGAACAGTTGTTGAATGCGGTTGAACTATTTTTGAGTTTGTTCATCCATAAAAGCCATAAGTAGGGGAAACACTGGATCGATCCATGTGGCAACGCTTGGTGAGGCATATGTCTAGGAGTGGACGTCTTTCGGCTGAAATGAGGATCCATGAAAAAAAATCCTTAACTTGCCTATTCTATACTATACTCGTCTTCTTCTACATCTCTTGTCGATGAGTTATATTTAACTTACCCAGTAGTTGTAGAAGATAAAATCTCGGTGTTACTTATAAATAGTTTTAGATCTGTAGGGCTATTCTATAAAAATTCTCACCGGTAAAACGTAGGTGAAGTGAGCTGTCATCCCACCTGACTCTATGGATTGACACTATCATAATTAACAGCCGATCGATTCTGTAAAAATCTCACCGCGAAAAGTTAGGTGAAGTGAGCTTAGAGTGAGCTGTCAATAGTGTCAATCCCTAGCATTAGTTGGAATGACAGCTCACTTCACCTAAGTTTTTACGGTGAGATGGTTATACAATCGCACTGCAGCTCACTTCTAGCTCACTTCACCTATGTTTTCAAAGTGAGATTTTTACAGAATAGATCGGCTGTATCAGAACTATTTTTGATTTACCTAATTAAATCTAAAATAAAAAATATCGCTTCAATGAATACTAATAAAACAATAATAAATTAGTTAACAAACAACTTCAAAAATACACATGTAATCCTATAACAAACAGAATCAAATAAACTATCAATTTTAATAAAATATCATTATAAACAAACAAACACTGGGGCTGACTAATCCCTCTCAAGGGTACAATCGACCCCCAGAAATATCATTTCATATTTTGATTATGATATCAATGTCACCCAGTCACATTCGCAGGGTTTTTTATGTCTTTTGTCCGTTAATACACATATTAACCCATTAAAAGTCGCGTGGCGACATTATATGACATTTCACACGTATAATAAAATCATTGTTGTTATTAATGTTAGGATTTTATTTGAGAATAGGGATTTTTTATTGGATTAGGAATGTCCAGATTTAATTTCTTGTTTTTGTGTTTGTTACAATTGATTGGCTTAAAAAAAGAAAAAGTGTAGGTGCCGTATATACCTGAAAAGTGAACTAGCAGTATGAGAAAATATGATTACAACTTATTACTCACTAACTTCTACTCTCGCGACTTTGTTCACGTGAAATTTCGACCCCGACCCCCCGCGTCGCATCCAATCGCCCGCGTTATTACTTCGTTTTCTGCTTTTTTTCTTTTTGCTCCGCACCTGAGGATCATAGCGTGATGACCTATAACGTTCCTTAAAAATTGGGCTATCATATGCAAAAAGAAAATTTCGAATCCAACTGGTGTTTCCAGAGATAAGCGTGTTCAAACAAACTCATTAGCTTTATTATTAGTACACCTCTAGGCCAAGCCTAGCTGATAGCACTTTACTGGTTTATTTTCTTATCACCTAGGTACTGGACTGATAAAAGCTGCTTGTATCCCTTTAGTCAATTTCAGTTATCCTGTTCGCAAATCCTTCTAGATACAGTAAAGATTTTGTAGGAGACCTCCAGATGCTTTCAGCTCTCCGAGATTCAGCCATAATTTGAAGTGAAATGCAAATGATAATAGGATAGAGCTAGCTGTCACAGCAGGACCATCAATGAGAAGCACGTTTAAATATAAACTACTCGCCCATACATAAATAAACGTTAACATTTAAGCACCTGATGGCTCTGACACGAATCCATTACATAATACATTTAACCAACAACCTCAATATATCCCAGGCCACCCAACTTTTACAAAACGCGACCAATTACACGACAATTTCTCAAACACTAGGAAAACGAGTCTCATCTTATTCGAAATAATTAACGATGTTGCGCCTGCGACAGACGCGCAACAGTCGCGCCACACTCCGGCCACGCGACGGCCACGCGCCACGGATCAGCGCGATTGGTCACAATCGTGCTGGTATGACGACTCAATCGAGATTTTGTTGGCAGTAATGAGGTATGACATTGCTTATTTTTTGGCAGTGTTGTTTATTGGTATTATTATGATATTTGGGTAAATTGTGAGCGTTTAGTGACATTATTTTGTACGAATATCTATCTATACATTACAAAAGTTTTAATGTAAAGGAAAAAAAAATAACCAGTGCCCGAACTGTAACCATGAATTCGGTATATGATCCTAGACCCTTAGCGTAGATTTTTTATTTATTAATTTTTATTATTTATGTACAGTCGGCAAAAGAGATAAGTAACCAGGGCATCGGATATAGTTGAAGTTTAGTAAGAAACCGTTGGATATTTTTGAATGAAATTTAATTTGATAAATTTAAATTTCATTCGAAAACATCCATCGGTTTCTTGCCAAACTTCAACTATATCCGACGGCCCTGGTTACTTATCTCCTTTGGTGACCGTACACACAGTAAAATATATAGGGATATGACAATTATAATTTGATTTTTTGACCGGTGATCAAAAAAAAAATCTGCTGTTTCATAGAATAGTGCAATACCTACGCGGTCAAAATGTACGACACAGCATTTTTTTTTTGCAACCATTGAGAAGACTTTTAGAATCATAATATGTTTACATACAATTTTTTTCCTTAGCTATTAATAAAGTCAGGGTTAGTGCTTAAACATAATTAAGTAATAATGTAGTACAAAATTATCTGCCAATTCTTTCTGATCTTGAACGGAATACACGTTGAGGTGCATTCGTTTTCTTTTCTTAATCCAAGTCAAATGGATTCAAACAAAACTATACTTCATTCCCATCAATTCTCAAATCGATACACGAAAACATGACTCCATCAACAAACAACAGAAAATAACGAACACAGAAAACCTTTCAGCTCCATTCGAAACTATAAAGCAATCATACAAACTATGGCTTTTAAAAAAACAATACATTTCCTACATGCAGATGGTCGGCCCGGGCAGATTACGCGGGCATATACCACGCATCGCTGGAGACGCAAATTGTTCACTAAACTGATTACTACTGCTAGTTCCACATTGTCTTTGCCACCCTGTACCACCCACTGGGCAACTCTGCCCATCTGTGGGAGTTTGCTGGAAGTACTTGCGAGTTCCTTGCTTGTTTTTGTAATATTTGTTCTTGTAAGTACCCTTACCTAACCTAACCTTGTAAGTTGTAGTAATAGTTCTTGTAGTTCTACACATAAGTAGTATTTTTATTGGTCTGAGTTCCTGAGTAATGACTAATGATTTTTGTTAAATTGCAATAGGAACGACTAAATCCCGAACAATCTGTTCCTGTAAAGAAATTATTGTTGCATCACCTTATTACATTGTAAGTACCTACTTAATAAATATAGTCGCCTATTTATTTCATATCACCTTTGGAATGTAACGGGAATTTTGTAATAAAAAAAAATATCTCATCGCGGGCTTTTAAAAGGCGTATCAAGCTCCCTGAAATTAATTCCCTGTACTTTGGTGGTTTCTCCTGCTTTCCAAATATTCACCATTGTTTTCTTTTTGAAAATGCAATAAAATAACAACTCGACAAAAAGTTAATACCTGATTTTTTTTAACGATTTCGGGGTTGGTCCCATAGTGACAATACAATAATAGGTACTCAAGGGTTTTCTACTCTATTTTATCACAATTATGCATGACCCCTTTAGGGGTTTTCAGTTAAATATTACACCTTTAATAGAACACCAACCACAGATTCATAATTCCATAATATTTCCATTCCCTTCCAGCCATGTTATTTCATTGTGTAGCCTTAAACCATCAAATTTCTGTATAAATTCATTATATTTCAATGGGACCGCATTGCGTTTTTGGTAATACAATTTGTGTGCGGTCTGCTTCTCCAAAGTTGATTTCGTTTTTTGATAGTGAACCTTTATAGCTGTGGGGATGTGTAGTATTAATAGATTTTTGATCGGGGATTGTGTTATAATTGTTGCAGTATTACTTTCACGGAAAGATTACTGTATTCCGACTTCTTAGTGATTTCATTTTAAAATTTAGCATTAGGTACCAAAATATACGTAAATAGTCATACTTCCAATGTGACTTTTAGTTTTCGCTAAATAAATGTATTTTATTTTTTTTATTTTCTTTCTTTCAATGTCAATTGCAAGGATCATGATAGAAGTCCACTTTACTGGCTTTAACATCAATGAAAATGTCGAAAAACAGTAGTACATTGCTTGTTTTTAAACTTTGTAGTTATAGTAATTATTATAATCACTAGATGGCGGTAGCAGTCAATATCAAAATCATATCAAAAGTAAATTTATATGAAATCAAATAAAATTAAGTCTATAAAATGTGAAAGAAAGTCGTTAAAATCACAATTATGTTCTAATCTACAAAAAATATTTCGATTATTTCTTTAGCTTTGCATAATCGGCTATGTCCTTGTTGTATTGCAGGCTTGAGGGTTATTAGTAATAAGTGTAATAACTTATTACACTCCCACTTTACTATCAGCCGATCGGTTCTGTAAAAATCTAACCGTGAAGTTAGGTGAAGTGAGCTTAGAGCGAGCTGTCAGTACCTAGTGTCAATCCCTAGCATTAGTTGGAATGACAGCTCACTCCACGCTCACTTCACCTAAGTTTTCACGGTGAGATGGTTACAGAATCGCACTGCAGGACTGCGTCGTTGGTCTAGTTGTCGCAAACGCTACTGCTGAGCATAAAGTCCTGGGCTCGATTCCCAGGTCGGCAAAGCGGCAAAGCATTATTGGACTTTTCCATCTGGAATTACTCAATTAACACTCCAGAGTCCGGATTCGTGCCCGATTGATAGTAATAGGCTCGACATAACTGGCAAATTGTGTGTACTATATGTACAATTCTGCCTAACCCTTCGCGCATTACAGGCGTGATGTTATGCTAATTAAGTCATCATCATTTGCCTAGCCTTTTCTCAACTATGTTAGGGTTGGCTTCCAGTCTAACCGGATGCATCTGAATACCAGTATTTTACATGGAGCGACTGCCTATCTGACTTCCACAACCTAATTACTGGGTAATACGATACCCCTTGGTAAGACTAGTTGTCAGACATGGGGGCTTCTGACGCGTAACGAAAACGAAGATCAGCGAATGACAGCCGGGACCAACGGCTTAATGTGCTTTCCGAGGCACGGAGGGGTCTTGGTATGTAAATATGGTCACCCATCCACGAACCAACCATGGCAAGCGTAGCTTAACCTGATCGATCGACCCGTGCGGCTGTTATAACTTAGCCACAAGCCCCTCTAAGTCCTGCTCAGGTAAGAAAGTTCACCATTTTGCCAACTTTACATGAAAAACCGGACAAGTACGTGTCAGGCCAAGCATGGAATAGGGTTCCGTAGTCACCCATAATGGCACGTGGATTTAGAAGGATATTTTACATGTTTACTTATTGTATCGTTATTTTTGTACGAAGTTTTAAGTATAATATTCATTAAATCGAAAAAAAATTTTAGCAACCCCCAAGTCATTTTAGAAGACCTATTCAACGATACCCCACACGGTGGGGTAGACGACGAAAAAAATATTCATCCCCACTTCACATGTAGGGGAGCTACCCTAAAAAAAAATATTGTCAAAAATTTTATTTTACCACTTTGTCGGCGTAATTTATATACACACTCCTACAAAATTACAGATTTCTAGTACTAACGGTCTCTTAGCAAAACCTCGGACAGACAGACAGACAGACGGACATGACGAAACTATAAGGGTTCCTTGTCAGAACTAGGTACGGAACCCTAAAAAGAATTATTATACACCAGTGCTTAGAAACCAACCCCGTTTCAAACATAATTACATATAAGTTCACACAGCAAATACAGATATCCAGGCGATTATAATTAGTAGGCTGGGCCCTCACGACTAACGCAATAAGGGGCAGGCAGGGGTCCCTTTATGCAATAACTGCGCCTCTTAATTTGATTTTTATTTTGATCTCGTTTGGCGACGGTTTGATTGTCCCTTGCCTTGGGCAAGTATGGTTACTTGTGACTAGTATTTTTTGGGTTTTGTTGTATCTAATTGTTTTATGTACTTATTACTTATGTTAGGTGTTTAAAAGCACGTCTTTACTTTCGGACACCCAAATGAATAAAAGCAAAAAATTACATTCATCTTCAGTTTAAGATATAATGAAATTCTGAAATAATTCTGCCACATACTTACCTCATAAAACATCGAATAAACTGCTCGTATCTCTTAATTTCTGGTAAAGCAAAAGTAGGTGGTTCATAAAACTAAAAATTAAAAAAGTTGTTCGGTTTGCTACAACCTCTTAGCTCTTCCTCGTTTTGAGTGTACAATATTTCGTAACACAATATTCTTGATAAAGGATTATTTCACATCATAATTTCCATTCAGGGTTATATGTGATATCTAGTGTGTACTGGGTTCTTTCATCGACTAACATCAATGTAGTCACCATGACTGTCGGGTAATTACAAAGAATCTTCAACATTAACTTCACATCACTTCAGGCTCATCCCAATTAATGATCTCCGAACAAACGAGCACAGGACAAAAAAAAATTTAAAAAAAATGTAAAAAACGGGGAAAAAATTAAAATTCGGCAAGCAAATAACATACGTTACAAACATACTGCCATTCTTTGTTATTAAAAAAAAACAACGAGCTTTGATATGGGAGACACTCGTAGACTCAAACGACGAACAGACAACTGTCAGGAATGAAACCAACCCTTGAAATAGAACAAAGGATATTCAACTCTATTTTAAAAAGCAAAAGTGTGACTCTCATGTGTCAGTTTTGGTGTATAAAAGGGATTTGTGTGGAGGGTAGTATGAATATGAGTATAAAAAATACACAAATTAATTTGAATTTGTACGTTTGTACGTGGCATTTAAAGAACATTGAAGCACTATCTTCTTTTTGAAGCTAAAAGTCGTTAAAGGTTCTTTAATGGTAACAAAATCTTACGTATTGAAGTTTAAGAAGCTTACATAAATATCATAATCAGCCTATAATTTTCCCACTGCTGGGACACAGGCCTCCTCTCTGCGAGAGGGTGTGGGCCATAATCTACCACGCGGGCCCAGTGAGGGTTGGTAGATGTCACATGTCTTCGAATTTTTGGTTCTATGACATGTCGGTTTCCTCACGATGTTTTCCTTCACTGTTTTGAGACTTTTCTCTCAAAACATAAATATAGCTTTGACATAAATATGATAATACAGTTTTGTAGCATAAAAGGCGCACTTGAAAACTCATATAAGTAGTCCGCTCTGCCTTATTTCCTTCTTAGCAAGAGAAAGAATGTTCAAAATCAGAAATTAAACTATCTAGCATTCTGAATAAAACTAATGTACTGTATAGTTCCTACGAAGACCATGGTTGTACGAGCAGTTGCGTAACACACAATCAATCGGAATCTGAATCATTTTGAAGCAAATTGCTAATCCGTTGCTTCATAAGTTCGAAAAATTTGTCTGCGCAACACGTAAATAACGCAATGAATGTTGTTGAACTGTCAAAATGAAACCGATTCCGATTAATCGTGTGTTACGCAATTAGGGTGCTGGTTACTAAAATAGCTACAAAACTACAAACAAATAAGCTACGAACGAAGAACTCCCTTTACAATTCAATTAAAATGCCAGCTAAACCAATAAGATTTCATTGCCAGAAGACGGAAAATCTCATGAATTTACGATGACAATACAAATCAGACTAGCAACAACTATTGGTACAGCCACTCGTCAAACGCAAATCGAATTCAGGAATCAATTTGTGTACCGCCGCACAGAACAAATATTCAGGTAAAATGCTGAAAGGATTACAAAGAATAATATTGTTGGAAGTAAACTGGCTGTGTTTTTTACTTAGCTAAAGGTTTTACCAAAGTCAGATTGGAATAAAATTGACATCTGACGGTTCTAGTATGAAAAAACTGTCAAAAATTCAAAATTTATTCTCAGTATAAGTATTCTATGTACAAAAGTTTGGCGGAATGCGATCTAAATGTTTTTCTATCGGTAAGAAACTAGCGAAGTGCTATACAGGGTATACCAGAAAGTAGTGGTCTTTAAGGGTGTGGTACAGACCATCAGACTGAACAACTTTCTCTATGGGACCAACATCGTAATCGTGAAAAAAAATCAGCAGTCACACCCTGTAGAGCTATCATAAATGTCTTCATCATAATCCAAGCATAAACATAGGTAATCAGTCCACAATGTTCCCACTGCTGGGACACAAGGCTCCTCTTTGTGAGAGAGACTGGGCCGTAATTCACCACGCTGTCCCAGTGTCAGTTGATGGATGTCACATATCTTATATTTTTTTGGTTTTCGGAGATGCTTTTAACCAAGTTGCATCCAGGTTGCCATTATCCAAGAATATTTCCAATTCGTAGAAAAGAACACATTCTGTCTTATCTTTACAAAATCAAGTCTGAAAATTGTTAGTCTTTGGCACGGAGCGCCGTCTGGGCCCAACGTAGAATCAGTTCAAGCCTAGATTTAGTAAATTTACTAGATTTAAAGTCTGCCGGTTTCTTGGGGCGCGCTATGCAAATTTTACTTATGTGCGCCTGGGTGAGATAATCGCAGCGTTTCCAATATTTATTTGGAGCTACTGTGTTTGTGTTCGCGATCTGTTTTATTTCTATTCTGTAGTCTCTTAGTTCAAGTCTTGTGCCAGAGATAGGTAAGCTAAGAAAATATTTGTTAAGTTCGCTAAGTAGCAGAACAGTGCGAGAGTTTGCAGAATTTCACACATAATAACTTGATAGAGGGCAGCTGAAAAACTGCTAAACCCATGTTCGCCATATTCGTATATAATCGTGCTCAACCAATACTAATAGCTAATGGTTTATGATAGTAACTAAATTAATCAGACTTTCAGAAACTTGGGGCTGGTCAATATTACCAACCCAATTCTTATAAATCCAACTTAAAGCTACAGGCAATGTTATTCAACGTGGTTTCTATGTAGTTCCTTTAAAGCATCATCTTTCCTGCAAACTATCTACCGACATATTTACACTATAACCGCTCCAAAGCCGCAGCGTTTTCGTCTCCCAGTGAGCAAACCCTACGCGGGTACCAACTGAATTTTCAATGAGGATGTCACAGCCTTTCACCCGGTGACATTTGCTCCTGCCACCGACTTGTTTGGACAAAAGGGGTTTTTGCCCCGTCGAGAGAAAATTCAACAGATTTCTTGCTACGAATTTCACGATTTTACTGATTAGATTACCTACTTGAATTTGAATTTTGAGGGGTTTTGGCAAATTAATAAGGTTTAAGATAAACGGGTTATAGAACGAAATATAAGTTGTTTGATAAACAATGAGGAGTTTTAAGTATTTTCGTAATTTGTTTATTTGGTGATGTTGAATTGTTTCTGCGATTGTTAAGGCTTAATTTTCATTTGTTAAAGTACCTAGTTGGTACTTTCCTTAGACATATTCATGGTGCTTTTTAGTTGCCTAAATGTTCTACCTATAGCTATACATTATTACAACTAATATTTCAATGACAAATGCGCCTTTTCTTTCAATAATAATATTAACAATAAATATCCTTGGGTTCACTTGCATAGTGCATTCAAGGATAATGGTCGGAGAGTGCTTCATTTCCTTTACTTAAAGAATCTAACAGGCCTATGCGAGTTGTATTTGGCCCCTCGTATGCAGGAACCAAAGGTCCCAGAGATATATGCGAAAAGCTTATCAATGATAATAATCTGCCTTTTGATTAAATGATGCATCTCTTACATTTCATTGTACAGTAAAATAATACATCCAGCCAATTGTAACACGTAGCCCCCAACATAATTGACCCATTTCAATAGACACATTCAAAACCACCGAAGCACGAAAATATAAAAAGTGAAAATTCAAATCCGACCACATTCGAATCCATCCGAATTCGGGCCCATCCGCGTATGTAATCTGCATCCATTATTTAGTCCCACAACAATACATTCCCGGGGACCTATTCTGGAAAATTAAAAACGAAATTCGAATCGCAATCGTCGCGGGTTCCGCACGAGTTGTCAGCGAAAATGGAAACTTAACAAGTGTGGTAAATAACCACAAATCACGGCTTCCTAACACCCAGGGCGAGATTTAAATTCACGCGAGTATAGCCATTGGGTTGGGGGCTCTGTTTTCGTTGTGTGACGGTGTATGTCGATTGAGAATGGTGTTATCTAGGTATAATAAGTCCTATTGTATAAAATAAATACAGTCGCCGATATGAAATTAATACTATTTGTCTAGTCTAGTAAACGAAAGCATTCCCTTAGGAAAAAAAGGCATCTGTAATGATCACTTACGCAAGATTATAATGTGCACGGTACACCCCAGTATGACGCCAGCTCTCTAGCAAAACTATAATCTTAACATGAATTTGTTTCTGTCAATACATTTATGACTTTATAGATAGATAAGATAGATATAGCTACTAAAACTCCGAATGGAGTTAATGAAGAAAGTAAAAAATGATCGAAGAAAACACAAATTCTGTTGACCAAAAATATGTATGAGCAGTTTGTATTCGAATTCGGATAGACTGCTTTCTTGGATAAAGCCAGTAATATTTTGCTAGCTTATCATTTTTCTCGTGCCGTCACCAACAATGGCAACCACATCTACCTACCCATCAAAATCAACATACAACCGTAACATACGCAACGCTAGAACCAAAAGACTGAGGGACCGCTGACGTATTATTACTTTTAAATTCATATACACTCCAAAATATACCATTTTATCATTCATATTTATTCTCAACCTTATGTACATGACCATAAGAGTCTTATGTATCATTAATTTTTGTTCTAATGACGTTATTGTTGCACTTGTCGTGGGTGCGAATACGGTCGGTGCGTGTCGAATTCTCGGTTTTTACAATTTCGTTTAATGAAACGAATTTTTCGGTAACCGTGTCGAAAGATGAGATCGTATTGTTAAGTTGTCGAATAGATTCGGTTACATGAATAGGATGTGGTAATTTTTAGTTAACTGTGTGGTTACGTCTGTAAATCAATTTTGTTAATGATGCTTCAATATGACAGGCCGTGACAATGTGGTTGATTGTAAAGATATGGAAAAATTTGTCTGTATAGTGGAAAATATCTATTTCGATATTACCCTTATTAGTCTCTATTACCTTGACTCTGTACTATATTTGTGATAGCATATGCAGCCTATTTTGTTCTCACTGCTAGTACACGGGCCTCCTGCGCGAGAGGAAGTGGGCCATAATCCACTACGCGGGCCCAATGCGGGTTGGTAGACGTAACGTGTCTTTGAATTTTTGGTTCTAGGACATGCCGGTTTCCTCGCGATGTTTCCTTCACCGTTTTGAGAGCAGTGGTGATGAAATTACATATTAACACAAAGTAAAGCCACTGACTGGGTTCGAACCCACGACCTACAACTCGTAAGTCGGGGCCATTACCACTGGGCCACGAATGCTCTTTTAGAGAGAGAAATGAGAACGAGAGAATGATAAAGAATAAAAAAAAAAACTATACAATGAAGACGGTGCTAATGACTGCAACATTAATCTCAATTTTTACGAAAAATTTGTTGTATGAAGAAATGAGTTAAGTTAGTCTTTTAGTTTTATCTTTCCTCGAATATTTGGGTTATGAAGTGTATCATCATTTTCTTTAGTGGTAACTTTTACAAGAAGGTAGATAGGTAAGTACAGCTGTATCATCTCGCAAATCTGAGAACTGCATACGGTGATATTTAGTTGTTTTACCAAGTGACAAAATTCCATTACATGTTCAAAATTACAAAAATACGAGCATTTTATTCCAAATTCCTTTTCCACACATCGCCCAGTTACTCCCAGTATATTACTCCTCACTTTGCAGTTATGCAGCAAACCTCATGCAGAGCGGAAGTGACGTCAGATCACAATAGATGGGCCCCGGCATCCGGCGCGCGCGCACCGCTTCCTGCCGACCTAATGTCGCGGATATATCCGAGCGTCTCGCGGATATATCCGAATGCAATTTAGCGGCTTTACCGAAAATATAGCGGTTAATGAGTGCGGTAGGGTTGTTTAGTGTTATTGTGCTTTTACACGATTTTGGGTAACAGGAAGTGGAAGCTATAAATAGTTGTAATAAAAGGGTACTAAAAGGCATAATATGAACTGTAGCAAAAATGCATTTAATGGTCTCTAATGCATTGTTTTGGTTTTAATGATGATTTGGCATTAGAAACTGTACAGTCACGAGCATAAGTATGTATATGTACACTTGGCTTTATTCAAAAGCGATTTTTAAATGACATTTTATGTTACTACGAACATAGTATTTTCAAACTCATAGGTTTTTGCAATGTGTCGTATTTCATTGTTGTTTTCGTTATTTTCACACAAAAATCGCTATTGAAAGTTTCCAAGTGTTGACATATTAGTGCTCGTGACTGTACAACTACAGAACTGTACTGTACACTGTACCAAGATTGTTGGTAGTGATAGTTGACAGAAATGTGTACCTAGGGGTGCCTACTTACGTTCTTAAAAGCTTTAATAGAAAGAACACTTCGTAATATCTTTTCTTAACTGTTATGTCTGCATTTCCACTCCTAGGTACTATTTTTTTCCCTTTTATAAAGTACCACAATTGGTGATACTTTATTTACATTACAATCTAGCCCATTAGCTAATAAGTAATTTAAATATAACTTAAACTGCTAAGTAGGTATAGGTACTATGATTCGTAACTTTTTTAAGCTAAGATTTTCACTGGACCTTTTCAAAAGGCTTATGGCACTTAATAAGTAAACCATGTTCATCAGATAACAGTATTATAATACGTTGTCGATACACACATTTAATCTCCATGTAATAATTTAAAAACAAGCACCACACTGAAAGGTATTTACACACAACACAATGAATTGAACAGACAGACAAGCAAACGAACATGTTGCACAACAGGCTTAAACAGTAGTTCATTAAGCAGCAGTTTAAGATGTTAAGTAAACATACGAAATATTATTGGATAACTGGATGAGGTTATGTGAGAGGGTGGCGTCCAGTATAAAGCGGTTAGATTTTATAAGACGGTATTTTCTTTTTAAACTCGGCTAGAATAAACACAATAGCATATTATGGGAATTAAATATTTGTTTTTCAATTTATTTATGTAGATATAGGTACCTACTTAGAAATTGAAAAGTCAACTTCGAAAAATTATACAATATGTAATTTCTTTGTAAATGTTTTTGATGTTGATATTTACTTTTAAAGACAGGCCAAACGACGAAATATTTTTTTTTTCTTAAATTACTTTTTGCCTTTTTTCTTTCCTTCCTTTTTCTTTTCTCGACATATTAACAACTGCAACAGGAGACAAACTCAGCAGAATAGATCACTTCACGATGCATCCCTTTTGAATGACACCATTCAAAAATCCCCCATAGATTAAGGACGCTAATCAACGAGGGTGCAAACTACCCCAAGTTACTCCCCACTGCAGCGGGGGCGAAGTGTTAAAAATACAATAAGATATAATACGCATCAAACACAGAAGTTCTACTTGCAAAAAATAAAAATTTAATCTAAATTCAACCCTATTTCTGCACAATAAGAGTGGGGGGAGCAATTTGGGGGTGAGACTTAAAGTTGTTGATATAAACTATAATAATTCGCAACGCCTTCAATGTGTCATATCAGTCATAGTGATACAAAATACATATTTTGAATTGAACCCTCAAGCGCTTTGTGAAGGGGTGTATTTTGTACATTTTTATTGTGTTTTAAAGTGCCATAAATATTAATATGGTGATAAAAAGTTTTGATACAGTATCGTTTACGATTATGTCATTGTGTAGTTGGATTATTAAGTTGCTTTAAAATAATTGTTTTGTTGAAAATATATAATAATATAACATTTTTCAATTACTATAAGTATACGCTCACATGGCGCCGAGATGGACAGAAGTTGTTGTTGAGATCGCGGGCATAGCGCTGGATGAGGCTGGCACAAGAAAAGAGTGAGTGGCTTATGGCCAGCAGTAGGTGAAGTACCAGCAGTAGGACTGTGGATGATGATGATACGCTCACAATAATGTATAACGTGATATTTGCAAGGACGATACCTAGATACATAATTTTCAAAGTCAAGCAACGTTGTTTGTTCATGAAAAATTGCATCTTTAACTTATTTCTTCTTAATACAACAGCTTCCCATTATCTAAACCTACCTACCTATGTATATACTGTTTTCCGTAACTTTCTAACGACCTAACTAAATATTTCAATTTCGTTGAATTTCTGTATGATAAAAAGAAGTAAAAACATTCAGGCTGATTTTCAGTCTACCCATAAAAGTTTCTAACATTCACTTTTACGTAAACGGGAGATAGAGGAAAACCCCACAAATACCTACAATAATACATAATATTCAGTGTGATTATTATTTAAATTTTCCATAGCAAAGTGTCGGGATGTGCGGCCCGCATTTAAATGACAATGGCCCAGCCTATTCGGATGTGGGCGAGGGGTCCAAAGTACCCTACTTTGTCGATTTATTTTCAACTTTAAAATTTTTATGTGCCTAACTTTGGGGAAGATGTATTTTTTGAAATTTTGTTGAAAATGTTATTTTTGCATTGTTACTTTATGCATAATATTTTTCAAGTGTTAGTGATGACAGTATGATACCCATGAATCTCGCCTAGGGCCTGGACACAGAAATCAAATCAAGTAAGTAGGTGATATTTACATACCTTCACACATATTCTCAATAGATACAAATGTATAAGTAAATAATAAGTTAGATATAACATAACTGGTGAAATGTTCCTTCGAGCATCACAGGCGTGATGGTATTACTGAATTCAAACCGCAATAGAGGTGCAGCTATATTTTACAAAAACGAAATGCAATACGATTTTCTACACTCGATGGCTTCGGAAAATTAAAACTTTACACATGAGCGGAACCGCCCCAGGCAAAGCTATTGTTTTGTTTGTTTATTTATTTATTTTATTAATTTAAACTTAATTTTAAAATATCCGTCGTCTTTGGCAGCTCTGGACAGAGAGAGATGGAAGCAGAGTCCCTACTCTGCTTCCGCAAAAGCCTCCCTAGGCTTTTGCGCAATAGTGGCTAACAATAATAATTTAAAATATAGGGGAGGTCAGCTCAAAGCGGCCACCTTAACTTTAAATTAAGAAAAAACCTATAAAACGATTCATTTTTGAAAATAATTTTATACTAATAGGTAGAGAATTTATTTAATTTTTGTAATTTGCAATTTAAATTTCGCGGAAATTTAAATATAAGCCTTAAATTTGTAGATTACAAAAACTTGTCAAAAAACCGCTTTGCCCGAGGGGTCGCCCAAAGCGGCCATGGTGGTAAGGGCATAGAGGCCACCCCAAAAATTCTTCGCAAATGTTTATTTTTTGTTGAAATATATCGTGCTAGACAAAATAAAAATAAAAAATATATATTAAAAACATTATTTATTATTATTAAACATATTTTTAATAAAATAATCAACATTTTCTACTCGTTTTAATCACAATCGGTCTTAAAAGTAATTTAACTTAACTTTGTAATATTTAGTTAACATTTTAGGAACTACTGCTACCTATTAGGTTGATACTTGACATTTTTATTAATCACAGTTAGGTACTTCTATTACTTAAGTCTTTCAACAGTCTTCATCTTTTATCAAAACCAAATCCTCTTTTTTTAATAAAACAATTAAAATTAAATTATAACAACAGAGATCAGATTTCTTGACAGTTATCACAGTAGTAAGCTCCAGTTCCGGAATATGTCGTACACGATTCATGAGCCCATAACTGGCAGTCATCACAGCGAATCCAGTCCTCTACGGGTGGATCTTCATATGGCTCCATGCAAATCAAACAAAAATAATTTTAATTTTAACTTCATCCCAAGACGCCTGGGTAGTTTTACGTTTGTAATTGTTGACCATCTAAACAAAATAACTGAGCATATCAATCGAATCATAATATTTTAATAAGGGCAAAGCGGTCACCTGGCCACTTTGCCCGAGCCGCTTTGCCCTTATCGCCCATTTTGTTATAAAAATTAACTACTCCCACATTATTTATCAAATTTTGGAGCTAATACTAAAGAAACAGAGCCAAATAGACAAGTAACAATACACGTGTAATGCAAGCATTTAAACTTAAACAGGTTTGACCAAAACAGGTTAAACTTACCTTGTATTATTTTAACAAAAGACGCGAAAACGTATTTTTCGTCACTAAGCGCCACCCGCACGCTTCCACCGCTACCGAATGACTTATCGGCACGGGGCGGAGGTTTGTTACGCGTGCAGAATCGCAACATCGCGCTATCACTTCAAATATCCGAAAAATTAATCGTGGCCGCTTTGCCTTCTATGGCCGCTTTGAGCTGACTTCCCCTAATGACTCAGAATAAACGCTAACTTAACTTCTTGCTAGAATAAATCAGTTTTAACATTTTAAGTTTCTAACATCATCATTACATCCCCTCTAACTTTAGATTATAAAACCCGATACGTGCGTGTAATAGATGACGTCCGTCCGTCCGTCTGTTAAACCGGGCCGTTTCCGACACGACACGTGGCCGGTTTAAAATATTTTACATTGCTACTTTTGCATAATGACCTCCTAAGGCTGATTGAAATTCTATTGCCAATTTAGAAATAACGATAAAAAGTCCTGCCCTCAAGAATGTTTAGTATTTATGCGACATTAAAATAAATAATTCAAAATAAAAGCATCACAGTGATTTTGAAAGATTGACCATCAGAACTCTAGAGATTCAATCCAGACTAGGCTTAGGTTTAAAGATATTAATAAGTATTCAAAAAAGAACACAACACACTGAAAACTTACACGAGAACAAAGCTTAAAATAAATTATAAATATAAAGTCGGTCACTGACGTCACTGTAGCAATTATCGTACTCTCATCCAATGAATTTAGTTTTTCGGAAGGATGTTATTTGTTATTAACTATTCAGTCTGGGTAAACTACTCGTAGCACTCATCAGACAGTCTTAATGAAGCTTTCAAAGCATAGGTATAATTTAATTCTTGTAAAACTTTATCGAGTTAAAATTCCATCAGAATCTTTTCCGAACGACGATATTAACAAACTTACAAAAGGGCAAAAATCAATAACTCCTCATTAATCTAAAAGCTTCATCATCAGTAAAAGTTGAAATGTAAAAGCTTATCGGAAGCAGATAAAAGCTTACCGGTACAGCATGAATTGAGATTTAAAAGATCCACTCTGTCTAATAAGAAAAAGATCTTCCAACTATTACTAAAAGCACTCAAGTCAGACCTAGACTAACCTACATTCCTACAGTCTACAAAAAAAGAAGAAAAAAGTATTTAATAAGCAAAAAATAAAAAAAAACCCGGCTCGAAGAACCACGGAACTAATCTTACTCGAGAAGAAAAAAAAGAAATCTTTTCATTTCCTAGATTACGTCGGGTGGAAAGTGAATAGAATGGGGGTAAAAACGTGCTGTACGGGATTGAAACTCATCGGAGCGAACGAACCCGGGCGGCGAGCATTGTGCTATAGATCAGTATTGTTATTAAAATTGTGGTATTATACGACATATGCGGTTTGATTCGTCTGATTAGGCTGTGGTTATGGTTGATTCTTTGTTTTTTTTTTTTTGGAAAATATGTTGATAACTCAGGTGTTTATAATCATTGTCCAAGTAAATGATCAACTTACGATTATCAACTACAACAGCCGATCGATTCTGTAAAAATCTCACCGTGAAAAGTTAGGCGAAGTGAGCTTAGAGTGTGCTGTCAATAGTGTCAATCCCTAGCATTAGTTGGAATGACAGCTCACTCCACGCTCACTTCACCTAAGTTTTCACGGTGAGTTAGTTACAGAATCGCACTGCAGTAATGCTATTTTGTAAAAATCTCACGGAACAACTTAGATGAAGTGAGCTAAAATTGAGCCGTAGTGGCGCTAATACCCTTGTTCACAGACTAAACTAAATTTAAGTTCAGTGCATTTTTTTCTTTCTATTTCATTAAAAAAAGGACATAAGATAAATATTAGTTTAGTCCTGTCAAATTAGTCAGACAGTCGCCTGACGTAAATTGACGTATTTTTAGTCTCCAGGTTTCTTATCACTTCTAAACTGTCTATGGAGTACCTGAATTTGACAGGACTAAACTAATATTTTACCTTCTGTCCTTTTCTTAATGAAATAGAAAGAAAAAGATGCACTGAACTTAAATTTAGTTTAGTTTGTGAACAAGGGAATCGGCGCCATTGTCAATCCAAGCATCAGGTGGAATGACAGCTCACTTCACCTAAGTTTTCACGGTGAGAGTTTTACAGAATAGCACTAGAATTTCCTAACGATATCAGTTTATTAAAATAAAATGTAACCCATTGCTGTTTTACACGAATGACTGACATTTGTTTCGCAAGGCAATTATCAAAAAGTTGCGATATTCTAACATTAGAGAAGCATTTGACATTCCTCAGACTGCCTCCTCTACGAGTATCACATATAATAAACAATATTATACTTATTTACGACGATATTAATAAGTGTCCGATAGCTAGGTCCGACGGTGTAATGTGCTGGTTGACGCTTGGAAGGAATCCTCGTTGATCAATCTATAAAAATAAAATAATTATTCTGAAACCCAAATTAGGAACGTGTTACAAGATGCGAACAAGTAAAGTAAACATAATAATTAATTATCAATATATGAATGTATGAAACAGTTTATTTTTACCAGTAATTTTTTGCGCAGGTGGATTAGATGACTTCGTTTTTTGGACCCAAAATCAATCGATTGCGACCAGTACCAAATTCAAAATAACACCTTTTTTACTAATAATAATAACTTTATTTCGGGTGGCATAGACCGATAGAAACCTTAACCTAGTACACCAATACAAGCTTCTTCAATTATAATTAACATTACAACAATACCTTCATAATACCTTCCTTGTATGATTTAAGTTTACGCGGTTAAATTCAGAGTTTTAAAAGATTGATTTATTTTACCAAACAAAAACCTATCGACATACAACCATTTTTTTTTTTGTTTTCAGCCGAAATTGCAAAACAGGCCGAACTGCGTTATCGATTTCAGCCGAAAAATGAACATTTTCGGTCGGACTCTGATTATAATTTACATTACCACAATACCTTCGTACATAGGTACCTACCTAACTACAGTGGGCAGTTAAGTTCATAAGCTGGTGAACACATGTGCAGCCACAGTACGCTACCCTGATGCGATTTGTGTGAACACTTCGTTACACCCGCCAGTAAGCCCCCTATTGATATAGCGTTATGTTATATACGAGTACATTGTTTTGCTTATTAATTTTGAAGTAATGAAATCTGTTGTTCATTATTTTACAGTGGGTGAAATTTTGGTTCTTCGGTACGGATCTCTGAGATCAAAAAATTATGTATATCACCCCTGTAATTGGCATACATACTTTACCTTACAATAATATCTTTATACAACTTCATTGCATAGTTACAAAATCTGGTAGCAAAACTCGAACCATGACTACACTAACATCCTTTATCTTTAACCAAATCCACTCCACTGACAAACTGTCCGCTCTGTCACTTTCTCGGTCAAGATGGGGTTCGTAAAACGGGAACGGTCAAGGTTAGAACGCTTATTGGGAAGTTGCTCATGCGTCTCATTAGCTCACGTACTCTGACAGGACTGACTCTGAAGCCGTAGTGTAAGTTTTGTGATAGTTATTTAGCATGTGCCCGCGACTTTGCCCCGTGAAATTTCTTGTTCACTCACCCCATCGCATCGCATCGCCTGCCCGAGCTTTTACTTCGTTTTCATTTATCGTTCATTCTGACTTTTTCTTTTTGCTCAGCTCGTAAGGATCCTAGCTTGATGATAAATTGTTTATAGCCTTCCTCAAGAATTGAGCTATCAAAGGCAAAGGTTTTTTTTAAATCCGACTTCTTGTACCAGAGATTAGCGCGTTCAAACAAACAAACAGCTTTATTATTAGTTTAGATATACATATATAGGCAATTGCGGTCATGGACCCACCTACATTTTCTAGTATTATTTATTCAAAAACTGAAATAAACTCCTTTAACGTGCTGAATCAATATCTATCGTGATCTTCAACATTTTGCAGTACAAAGTTTATTGTTTGGGTTCTTGCGGAGAGATGTTAGCGATAAAACGCGGCAAATATAACTAACTACGCGACAAATATAACAACATATTATTATACTTAACGTCACTTCTGTGTTTATGTATGGTAGCTACTCTATCATTCATTCATAGTTATTATGCCGTAGCCACGGATTAAGGTACTTACATAAGTTATAGGTACTCTGAACAATATTGTATGCGTATTTTACCTTTTTAGTGGAACCACCTTTTACTTAATTACACAAGAAGGAACTTTTGGATTCATGTTCACATTTTCAATGCTGTCTAGCGTAACAGTTAACGGATACACAGAGAGCTTTGACAAAGCCGGTTTCAATTCCACACAATCTAATCCAAGTTAGGTTTATATACACATCCTACGTTGTATAGTATTAAAGCGTAACCATATTGCACAATGCATACGTTTGGCCAGTTATTCGATAGCCTGAAAATAATAAATGTTACAGGTACATTTGTGCTATTTTGACAAACATGTAGGAATTTCAACGCACCTAGAAAACAGAGAATATGAACGTTTGTACTAGCCTTACAAACAGTCTGGATATCCATAGGCAAAACCATACCATTAGCCTAAAAACCACCGCGTTCGAATCCCAAATCCGAACACGAAACTTTTCGCATCCGCTATTCTTACAAAATACCATCTGCATAGCAATCTTGGAAATGCATTTTCCATGTAGGCGTGGTCTGAATCAGCCAATGTGCAGTCAGGCGATATATAGTACATCCAGTTTGGTAAGACCTCCTACACCTCCCGCCGTCAATAGAATACTGAAGCCAGAGGAGCAACATTATATATTTTCAAAGCTCTTTTTGTAATGGTTGCGTTTGAAGCTCCGCCCATCTGCGCGCTCCGTTGATTTTCCCTATATGTTAGAACAGTTCAGCTATATAAATTAGAGAAGGACAGCGGCGACTTTTCTTAAAGATAGTTGGCTTATATAAGACGACATTGTTGTACATAGAGCCAGGTCTAACAAAGTGTTCTTATGTAAATGAGAACGTTATTTATGATTGGATGTAGACTCACAAATTGATGTCACCCTGTGAATATATGTGGAAACTTAATACGATTTTTATTCTGTATTGGAAATAACTTTCGGGTTATAGTTACCTTGATTTTACGCGCGTGCAGGTTATTGATTTGCTTACCGGTTTGGTTGTAATAAATAACATAGATACGGTATTCTTTTGTTAAAAGTTACATGAGCATTGGGTTTCTATACTTTCAATAACATAATCCTACCACACCTATCATATCTTAGGATACGAAATTACAGCACAATATTATCCAACGTATTGAGAAAATACCTAGGATTTATTTTCCGATATGGACGAAAAAGGCTATCTATTACATAAAGATTCAAAACTCAAAGAATGGCAGTAAAGTCTATCAAATAAAATGAAAACTTGACATCATTACGACAAATCTGACACCAATTCTCGTAATTAAAAACGTTCAAAATCTAGTCGCAGTCTCATTTCGGCGACAAACAAATGTCAAAAACTTTTCAAAATATAGGGAAATTAGAGGTATTTTTGACAGATTGAGATCAGACTGTGAATTTTATTAAAATTACGAGAATTGCCTCTCTGATCCTTAGTTATTGTCGTTGTCGTAGCGGCGTAGACGCTGCGTTGGCTACGGAGTGCTACGCGCGTAGACTGTAGAGCCTACGTGTTTCTTTTGATATCAAACTCTAATTCCTTGAAAGGAATGTGTGTTGGTGGGCTGTGTTGTTCATTCTTTAAGGTGTTTACATAGCGAAACATTACAATTTCTTAGAAAACTGTCTTTCTGAAGTTGGATGTATCAAATAAATACTTATAATTGTATATAACAAATGATTTCGCTGCTCAGAAAACCAAAAAAGCCAGATCAGGGACGATTACATCATTTTACAGATACTTACCTACTTCAGTTATAAGTCTCTCATCAAATGTGTGTCATCTACAAGTCTTCTCAATATTGATACCTTCATAATCTATTTTAAAGATTATCTCAATATTAAGAAATAATCTATTTGAAATACTATCGCTGAATGTCAATCTCAAAGTCAAACCACTTATTTCAAGCCATCTGTCAATTAATTTCGATATCGTCGTCTACGCTTAGGTATACAAAAATCAAAATCTGATTTCTGACCTTGAATGCTACATTAAGACATACAACGAAACTTTACAAGACGTCTGAAGTACCTAAAGACCAAAAAAAATCGCCTCCACATTACATTTTAAAACCAAAACTCTGTGGAGAATAAAAAGGACATAATTCATGAACTATACTCCGAAGGAATCCGTCTTACATTCTTTATAACGATCGTAAAAGGGGGAGAAGAGGGAGATTTGCATGTATGGGGGTGAAGGGGTGGGGGGGATTAAGTGAAAATTCTCAACTATTTGGCCAAGGTGGCTTTGATACGACGGAACATCGATACAAATTGAATTTCGTTCTTAGTCGAGTTTAGTGGGGTTTTTATTATGTTGCGTCATGTCTTGAGATTTATTTCTTTAGTGAAGGATTTGGGTAGGTATTGTTTTGTTTTAGATTATGCCCTTGTATGAGGTTCTTAGGTATTGATATTGATTTTTTTTTAACTAAGCTCATCTCAGCTCTGCTCTAAAGTTCGTTTTGATAAATTGAAATAACGTACCAATCTGACGTTTCCTATCTGATTTCTCTGAGACGGAAGGCCGAAACCAACTCAGAGGTGAACTCTCTTTTAAAGTCAGATTATGTGGAGACCATGTAGATTGATGTCTAAAACGGTATTTTGAGGAAATTACCACATACCTAGTCACAACTTAGTATAAAAAAATAAAGCAACTTCCTTAACCGCTTTTAACCGAAGGTACTATATCGCAGAATCTTATTATAATACTTTTGCGGTAAAATGTTTCTTAGTTTTTATGACACGGGTGAAATACGGTTATGGGCCGAGTTGCCCAACTCTCCCCCGCTGAGTTTAAGGAGGGTTCAACCCGTATGGAGATTTGGACCCTCTTAAATCCTATTGTTTTGCAAGTACGGAGTCGGTATTTTTATATTGTAGTTAAGTTTTTAAGCGTATATTTGTAATATGATATGGACGTAAAAGAAAATGTTATTGCTACACGAAGACCCTTTTTTATCAAAATAGGCTGTGTGTATCTGACCCGTTCAGTGATTGAACCATTTTCGAAGAGCTGCTCAATAAATCATATTTATATCAAAAATATATCTTCAGTGGTTCAAGCAGGGGATGTCAATGAATCAATAAATCAATTAGCAGTTTTTTTTTAATTATTTTGCTGTTGGTGAAAACATTTAAAAGACCTGAGAAAACGTAACAAGTAAAGGATTATTAAATGCCTAAACCACGCAATGTGCTTCAATACATCATAAAGATTACAAACCAAATCATTCAAAGTTCTGAAAATCCTCTCCAAAATCATTCAAAAACCTTTACACACAAGAACATTATTCCAAAATACCTGAAATATATATTTGCATATACGAAACCAATTTCATTAATTGCCCGCATTGCCATTTATGATCAAACTGTAGTTACCTCAACAATTAAAAGACTTGGGATAGGGAAATGTAACAAGTAACGCGTGTTTCTATTTAAGATATGATTTGAATTTTTGCAGCTACTACCTATGATGTTTCAATAATTAATAATAATGACTGCAAAAAATGAAATTAGTTACCTATTTGTTATCATCGTCCCGAAATTCAAAGTTCTGAAATTCATCTCTAAAATCATCAAACACCCCTCCTATAATACGAATCAACTCAAGAAAATCATTCCAACATACTGTTTGCGAACACAGGTTTGCATATACGAAACCAATTTCAGTAATTGTCCGCATTGCCACGTCATTGTACCGGTTTCAATACGGCCTCATTACGGGTAATGGCCGCTATACCCGGTGCAATTTTCGGTTTATATATCTCTATGTATATTGTGGAGCAAGTTAATATACCAAGGTATAATATTGTGGAGGTAAATATGTGGGTAGTTGATTGTTGTAAGTGATTGGGACAAGATTCGATTGGGATTGGTTCAGGTAATCTCCTAATACTGTCTAGTAAGAAAATGCAGTTGGCATCTTCTCCAACTACCTATAATGCTTTTAAAACAATGATTCCAAAACATTCTTACTTAAGGTAATGCCAAATAAGTAAGAAAGGATACAATTTAGTACTATACCATCATAAATATTATGAGGGTAGAGTTTGTTGATTTTTGAAGTGATTAAGGCAAAATTAAATTGAGATTGGTTGAGGTAAGTTTACCTCACACAAGCACAAACACACAAACAAAACACACGCTGTCTAGTAGGAAAACGCAGTTTTTAGTTTCTTCAACTTTAAAATTGTATCCTATCGTAGGTACTTACTTATTTGCTATTGACTGTAGTTTTCCATTAGTTCAGCCATTAACTCGGAATTAATTTAGAACAGAACTATTATTTATTTAAAAAAATACCATTCACTTTGAATGTTGGCCTTTTACTTAGTAAAATACTGAATAAACTTGTAGTTATATTTTTAGCGTCAATAAATCCTGTTGACAAAGGTCAAGGCTTGCAAATCAATCTACCTATGGGTAGAAGAAAATGGGCGTAATGACATCTAAAGAATCAGAGATTTGGTGTAAGAGACAGAGAGAGTTATATCTTTCTTTTCTCTCATCTCAAAATGTGTCTACACGTGACGCGTCCTTGAAATTTCACTCTCAATTCTCGTCTTATCGAATCGCCGCCTAAGAAGATTCACTTCAAAAATTTAGAGATTACGAAGTTATTAGTTCCTCAAGAAAATGCCATCTTCACCTAACTTCCATGCCACCTCCCTCAGATCTCAATCACTCCGCTGCACCTCTTACAATGGCTATGTGCCAGGTTATGTAAAGCGCAGTACATACGGATAACCGCACTAAACCTGACGGGAGTGGATCAACCATTACTGCTAATGACTTCGCCACGCTGCCTGCCTCGCCTTCTAGGGTTGGCAGGAGTTTAGGTGCGAATTTTACGTGGCTTTTGACTTCTGTTTTTGTGATACGAGGACCTGTTTCCGTGAATCAGGAAATTTCTATAATGGAACCTTGCGACAACGCAATCAAGCTATACATTTCTAGTATAAGCTGACTTCAGATTTTACGAAAAGCCTATATAATGTGAGGTCAGCTAAAACTGGAAATGCAGAGATTGATATATCGTCGTGTGTACCTGTTTGGTTTCGATATCTTTTTCGTGAAATATACTTTGTATAGAGTATTTTAATTTAATATCGTTTAAGAACTCTTTACATAGTTATGTAAAGTTCAAATAATACATATAATTATAATAAACAGGTCTTGATCTTTTATCATGGTTTAGTATCGTACCTACTCGTGCACACTCTGACTTGGTCAGATGATTAAGGGGAAACCAAGAAAATCGTGTTAAATAAATCCAAAACGTAAACGTTATTAAACTCTTCTTGACCCGAATTGTGACTTATAATACCACGATTTATATGTTTTAAATTAGCCGGTCTAATACATCTAGAAATACATGAGAATCTCAACCCACCATTTCTCTCCCGAATATTTCGCCCATGACGTTTCAACCCTGCAGCCGCCACGCATTGCACCGGTGCACCCGGCACGCTACAAACACACGGCACGGCATAAACATCGCCTCCGGTCTCTTCGACCCGCTGATTGGATTTATGTATGCGCGCTGACGGGTTGATACTGCCTGTTAGTACATGTTGAATATTCAGTATTGAAAACGCGGATATCTCCGTGTTAATTCTGTTATGGTAAAGATTTTGTTGTGCTCTAGTTAACGGATGTGGAATCAAGTTGTTATTTTATCGAAACATTGAAGTTGACATTGGTTTGTTACATTAGTAGAGAAATAAATACAAGGATCTACACTAGATCTCGTGATTTGAAATTGATTAACGTGAATTCATTATTATGAATTATATGGTATTGATTGTCAATAATAATAATGATGATTTTTATTTCGGAATAAATACACACAAACTGACAATGGGAGAGCTGAATTCTCCGCTACAGTTCTCAAAGAAAGAAGAGTTCACCAAATACAAAACTACTATTTGAAAGAAAGAAAAAATATTAATTGTGACTCGTATAGGAAGATCACAAACTAAACAAAACACAGTCATAAAAATAAAAAACAAAATTATTTCAAAAAGAAAAAAAACAAGAGAAGGAGTTATTTTCCGTGAACGAAAACGTCCGGTGGATTCAGGAACGCTAATTATTTTCATCGAAAAATTGGATTTTTTAAAAAAAATTTAGAGAACACCGTTTTTAAACCTGGATATTAAGAATATATATTATAGAACCACGCCAAACGAACCGTCAAATTCTCCACATCCCATCTACTCTTTTACAGCAGCCGTATCTAAAAAAAGCCTCCACAAAGTCAATGGCCGTACAAAGGCTATGTAATAGGCCTAATGGGCGTATACACAAATCGTCTAGCTCACTGGTTACGCCTTATCGCCTGCAGGGTAGGCAGGTGTGATGGTCAGCCGATGGGAAAGTAATCACCAGGAAACTGGTTGTTTGGCTTTAAAATTAGACTCGATTAAGGGGTGGGGAGAATGGAGGAACGATTGGCTGTTTTGGGTTTTAGTTTTACGTAGTGGAATGAGTGAGGGTGTTGAAGGCAGTTTAAGTAGATACTACTATTTTGTATTAAGTACCATTCCAACATTCTATCAAACTGTTTTTTTTTTTTTAAACTTTCTAGTTTTGAGCTCGCTAGCAACTAACGCGAATGTAACCTAGTTTTTGGTAATATTTGAAGCCACCATATACCATGTTAATTTATATTTTACCTGTGTACCTACTCATGTATTACCTAGATGATGAATAATTTTCTATTTCTAATTAATGTCTATAGTTACCTGAATACGTCATTCGATTTGGTACTGGTATGGTATTTCATAAAACGTGCTTACCAGATTACGTAAACTAAAAATGGAATTTGTCGACAGAGTCTTTTAGGGTCGTTTTCCGGTCATTTTTGACCATAATATAAGCTTTGTCCATTTTAGATGTATGGCAAACCACAATTATTCCCTACTACCCACAAGCGATAAAACCCAATCGATCTGAAACCTCCTCAATACTGACTTCACACGTCATCCATTTTCCCACTACATCACAGGGCGTGAACGATCCACACAACCGGAAAACGTGCTGTTATTAATAAAGCCAACTACGGTAGCTTCCAATCTTTGTCATAGCTGCCTCTAACCATCGGCGCGTGTACAACTTGCCAGCTCGATGCATGTGCAAAAGCGACTAGTGTGGAAACACTATAAATGTCAAAGTGCACACAACCAAAATTGAACTTTGAATTCTAGGACTCAGAGTTCTATTTTCAGTGGGTTATGTTTCAGATATAAGTGCGGTCTATACAGTATGGTTTGCTCCTGTGCTTGACAATAATGCATGGCTGGACTAATGTTTGCTTTGTATCAAGCTACACTAGTTATGTCCACCGCGGTCCGCTTGGGGCGTGAATGTATAATTTGACTCGTGCCGGACTGGAGAATAGGCAATTAAAGAGGTTCATGCATTTTGTATGCGTCATCATTTGATAATTTTGAGGTTATGATGTTGCTGGTAATAATGTTATGGTCAGTGATTAGGTTAGTTTATTTGTGGTTTTACGTCTACCTAGGAATACCTGTACGTGTTGACATTATATCTACTCGTATGTAGAAACTGAGTTATCAGTCGTGGCGGTTTTCAGAAGGTTAAAATTCTGAATGCCAACGTAATTGGTACTGGACAACTGAGCTTTACGTGAGTCTCTAGGAAGAAGTCGCGACCGCAATCCCTTTCACAATAAGCTTAAACTTTTCGGAATTAGATGCACACCTACGTCATACCCGTCTTTGAATTCTTATGTTCTTCAAGACATTTAAAATTCAACAATGTCACTTTTCATAAATGAGGTATTTACTCTTTGTCAGTGGCAATACGCCTACATAATGATTATAATAGGTACAAAATATGGCAGGATTGAATGTAAATCTAACCTTTACAAAACAAAATGGCTTCGAAACGTGCACTCTCTATTCAAATAGTTTCCTACCTATACAGCTGGTTGGCATGTTACGTCTGCTCCGAGGCCTACACAAAAGCCCGGCGTACAATGGAGGCCTCTTGTGAACGCAAGCCTCCACAAAACACATGTCCTGTGGTCAAACGATTGCTTTTACGATGTGGCATGGCGGAGAATTGAGGTGAATGGTTGTGATGGTTTTAGGAAATAGATTTTGACTGAAAAATTGGTTTGAAAATGTCACTAGATTGTTCGAGAAAAATTCGGTAAATAAATAAATCAAAGAAACTTTACTTCGCTATTAGTATGTATCCTTTAAAAATAACGATTATCTAGCAAATAAACGGACAGAAAATACTCAAGAACCTATTTAATTTGTGTACTGGGTACTTGCACTTTAAATAATGATTACTGTGGGCTGTCTTACTATGCATCGTGGAGTTCAATAAATGCTTTAGATTTTAGTATTCTATCTAGGTAAAAGTTGAAGTAAGATTCTTAAGATTCACACATAAATGTAACTAACATGTATACGCACGTCGATAATAGTCATAATTAATTATAATTATGATTATTATCGAAGTGCGTATCTTAGTTACAAAAAAAAGTAATTGAGAAGCTTATTATTATTATATGTTGTATGTGTAATTACCTAGAACATATAATAATCAATTACTACCAATTATTATTATCAATTACTTTTACAGTAATCAAAATCAAGGAAACCTATCAAATAAGTATTCAAAATTAAAAGGACTTGTAACTAATCTATAAAAATAAAATGCTGTTCGTCAGCGCATCTCTTGAGACCGGCTGGACTGACCGGTTTTTAATGAAAGAAAAATTGGAAAAGTATCCCGGGAAGTTTTCAAATTCGGGAAAAACTGACCGTCTTTTTTCTATGGTATTTTTGTATCAACTTCTGAACAGGACAACGTCTGTCGGGCAAGCTAGTTATTTAATAAAATAAAAATATAATAAACTACATTTTTTGAGCCCATGTTGTCCACTGCTGGGGAAAGTTTGGTTGCATACCTCTGTTTTTATCCTAACATGACTTACATTATATTAACTTTAATATAATTAAGGTCATGTTTAAGTCATGTGTATGATATAAACATAATCAACCACAACACAGCCTAAACTCTAATCTCCGTCTACCCTGGTCTATAAAAGCCAGGCAGCCATTACAAAGGGTAGCTCTTGTGAACGCAGGACACCACGAAACACGTGTCGTGGTCAACGGATTGACTTCAGACTCATGTAGTACGTAGATACGGCAGGGGGTACTGAATTCCATGAAAAGTTATATGAAACCTATCGTTTTCCTGATATTAAACATTTACTAATGAGACAGTTTATTTATGCAATTTAACATCCTCAATCCACAGTAAATAAAATAAATAAGCGTATCAGCGTGCGTGAGTGTGTGTGTGGGTTTGGTTTAATTTAGTGTCTAACTTATCAAACTGAAATATGGCGTTTTTTTTTTATCTTTATCGCTGTTGACTTATAACAAGCCCAACAGACTGGCGGCATTGCCACGTTGTATGGCGAAGCTTAGCTTGCTTAGCTATGGACCCTATGGTTGGTTTTTGTTTCACATTTTAATGAGTGGCCGACGTTCTCATGTAATTTTATTTAGTTATGATCAGAGTTATTTTTCGAGTCACACAATGCAGAAGTTTTTGGCGTGATATTGAATCAATTGAGTGTTCTTTTAGTTGACATCATGAAAACTGTAAAACATTTGGAATCGCAGTTTCTCCGTCAAAAACTACAAGACTTTAAAAACACCAAACGTTTTATATTCTTTGAAAATAATCTGAAACAAACACCTACCTTTCATCCATTGTTATAAATCATTGCATTTATGAAAGGGTCTTCCGATGTTTTGTTATGAAAACCGGAAAAGTTACAACGATATGTGATCAGTCAACCATAATCACACAAGTATTTATCACAATCTTCACTTACAACAAAACCAAGAAACATTTACCGCCTAACCCCTTCAGATTTTCACCAACCAAAATAACACAGTTAACCCTTATCTCGGCGTTCCCTCGTCTACGTCACAGATGCAGGCAGCGATTCATTCGGCAGCCGATGCACGTACATTGGCTACACAATGCGAGCCGTCCGACGCCGCTCTGTATGGAAATGCTGAGAAATACCTATTTATACCGGAATTGCTTGGAATGGATTCTGCCGAGTGGTGTAGGGTTATCGGTATTATTGAAGTACTATCGCCAAAATCTATATCTGACCACCGTAAGGACTATTCCTGCTTGCAGCGCATATTATTAGTCGACCTAAAAATGATCCTCTTTTGTTTTGCTTACGGACGCAGCTGTGGTCATCATGTGCACGGGATTTTGTTTTCAAAAAGGTTTTGGCGACAGTACTTAATTTGGGATTGATTTTTAATTTGTTTTGCAACAGACAACTTTAAATAAGTAGTTAGTGAATTATATTAGACGCTTCACTAGAGTGAAAGAAATACATACATAATTAGAAAAATTAAATGAGATTTCACAAACGATAACGAAAAGTAAAATATTATTAGCGACGTCATTAGAAAAGTAAATCCGTCTATAATGTTTACGTATAAAAAATAATTATAAGCAAACCTTTTCTCGAGTCTTGCAGACATTTGCAACTGTATGTAGAGTCAAATAGTTGCGAAAGTCTGCAGGACTCTCTCAATGTATCGGGAACCAGACGTTTTGGCCGGTAAATCAATTTAAACTTCCATCCTTTTCCTCAACAAAACGGATACACAAAAAAATCTAAAATACACCTCACACATTGCCCTCTGGAAACCCTTTAAAAATAACCCCGTATTAGCTACACTACGGGGTATATCCGTAGGTACAACATACCCCGGCCGCGTATGATTTTTCCGCCCGTGTGATTTCACTGGCTCCGAATTTATACCCAGTCTTTATTCGAAAAATATTTTTTTTCTAACATGAAAAATATTTTAAAAACAGCTTGGCTTATTGCAGTTGCCCGTCGCTTTTTAGTTGATCTGAATTTTGATTTTTTTTGTGTGAAATTGGAATAGGTGTAGCGAATGGTTGTGCGAATACGGGTGGGCAAATAAACTTAATTAGAATTAGCTTTTTGTATGTTTTTGGTTACAAGTTTTATTCGTACATTTTTGTGTTTTTACTTTTAAATAAGTTTAATTTATGTAATGACATATAACATGTTGATTAGCTTTCTGTGTGTTTCAGGGAATATGTTGAATTTTTTTTTTTTTTTTAATAATGTATTGAGTAGGCACCTATTCATCTTGTGGTGACATACAATGGGCCACTGTTGCCTCTCTTTCTGTACACCTATCTAAAGGGTATCTTTATGTAAGCCGCGAGGATAAGCTTATGAGTTATAATCCCTTCATACTCAGGGACAATAGCTGGGAGCAGCCGCATATTTTCATAGATTCTACCCGCGGCTTCGTCCGCATGAAAATTTGCGTCCCTCGACCCGCCGCGTCGCATCCTATCGCCTGCGAGCGCTTTTTACTTCGTTTTATTTTATTCTATTCGGGGAACTTAAACCTAATTTTAACAGTGTTCTTAAACAATATGCTTTCGAAGGCCATTTACAACTGTCCGTTGATAAACAATGTTCTTTCTCTTCTCACTTCTTTTTTTCTCTTTTTCTGATTTTTTTCTTTTTGTTCGACTCCTAAGGCAGTAGCGTGATGTTAAATAGCCTATAATCTCTCCTTCATGAATTGGGCTACCAAATGCAAAATAATTTTCAAATCTGACTAGCGTGGTCAAACAAACATAAAAACAAACTCTTCAGCTTTATTGTTAGTAAAGACTAGATTCCTGTAACATAAACAAAAACACTTTAACACGTCATTTATAAATGATATTTTAAAACTATTAGGTGAGATTGGTGTGTCCTATCCGACTACTCTGAGAAGAAAGATCGAAACAAACTCAAAGGTAACATTCTCTTTTATTTTCCAGACATAATCTTGGTCAGGTCATATGAGGACCATGCAGATTAGTGACTGAGATGGTATTTTGAGGAAAAACCACACAGATTTCAGCGGACCTGTCTAGTCAACCACGTTCAAGTCAAAAATAGGTTACGTAGGTACACATTTGAAACGATTGTTAATTTGTAATAAGTGATAGTGGTTACCATATTTCAGTCTATATACCTATATTATAGCACATCTGTATGATATAATAGCTATAAGGGCGCGGGTGCACAGCCGGGCGTGCAGAGCGTGATTGCAAACGTTTGGGATCGCGCCAACTAGTCGACGTGAGCCGCGCTCGTGAGTAATGTGCTCAGATCATACGTGTAGGTGCTGTTGTATGGAATATTGAGCTTATAGGATACTAGCTTTTACCCGTGGTTTCGCCCAAGTAGCGATCGAAAATTATCTCACGGAAGCGTACTAAAACTCCTTTGTCCAAACCTAGAGGGGCAATTCTCGTAATTTTAAGACCGTTTACAGTCTGATCTCAGTCTCAATCTGTCAAAAAATACTTCTAATTTCCCTAGATTTTGACAAGTTTTTGACATTTGTTTGTCGCTGAGATGAGACTGCGGCTAGATTTTGAACGTTTTAAAGTACGAGAATTGGCCTTTTGGTCATGGTCTATCTGTGTGCCAAATTTCATCCAAATCCAAAAAAAAAAAAACAACAGAAAAAAGATAACAGACAGACATAGTTACGGGCGCATTTGTAATATTAGTATGGATTTATCGTTAAGGGTTTTTAATTTTGCCTAAGTACCTACCTATTAATTGCGGAACAATAACTTG
This sequence comes from Apamea crenata, assembly GCA_949629185.1. NCBI lineage: Eukaryota > Metazoa > Arthropoda > Insecta > Lepidoptera > Noctuidae > Apamea > Apamea crenata. Next base: position 9,259,321 of record OX451362.1, on the reverse strand, counting down.
AATGAGATTAAAATCACACAAATTATCAAAAAAAGGTCAGGTCCATGGTAAATTAACGTCCAGGGTATTATATAGACTTTTTATATTTATTTAATATCATCATCTGAATTACAGTAGGTATGTTACGTGGAGCGACTACCTATCTGACCTCCACAACCCAGTGACTGGGTAATACGATACTCCTTGGTAAAACTATTAATGTCAGACTTTCCGACTTCTGACGACGCGCAACGACTGTCTAAGATCTACGAATGACAGCCGGAACCAACGGCTTAACGTGCTTTCCGAGGCACGGAGGGGTCTTGGTATGTAAAGATCCACGAACCAACCGCGGCAAGCCTGATAGATCAGACCGTGCGGATATTATTACTTAGGCACAAGCCCCTATTTATTTTATATATGTATTACTATTTTATAGACTACACTTCTATAAGATACTCTGGACATTTTTATATAATTAAACGTTACAGGGTAGGTATCCTTAAATGTAAGTATTGCCCAAACCCAGTAAATAACATAGGTATTACATAATACCTAGACGTCGCGTTTGCGATGTACTAAGAAAGCACTTAGCTAAATCTTTGATTTTGGTTCGTATGCATAGATTTACTTTGATTTCAATTCGGTTTCTAAGAAAAAGTAATAAGCTAGAACTTTCAGGTACTTTAGCAGCTGATCTATTCTGTAAAACCACGCCGTGAAAACTTAGGTAAACTGAGCTTGAAGTGAACTGTCAATAGTGTCAATCCCTATTGGAAATGGGGAATGACAGCCGATCGATTCTGTAAAAATCTCACCGTGAAAAGTTAGGTGAAGTGACCTGTCAATCGTGTCAATCCCTAACATTAGTTGGAATGACAGCTCACTCCACGCTCACTTCACTTAAGTTTTCACAGTTTTTTACAGAATAGATCGGCTGTACCTACAACATCACATTAATAATAATATTATTAATTACAAACTAATATCACATTATTTCTATTGAAAACCTGTTTCCAAGAAACAGCAATATGTAAAACTTTCCAAACATAGCTTGAACCACAAACTAAACTTCAGTAGCTATAGTTAATTAATATTTTAACATCAAACGTGATCCTGGCAGTATGCGGTACTTACTCGTGCCTCAGCGAGCTATATATTAAACTGTAAGTTAGTATTAATATCTACATAGTTTTACCACATTACGTCCCGGGGAAGATTTGCCGTCGGGTGGCACAGTCCGGTTAACGGTAAGGTTTAATTAATTGGAGTATAAATCGCTGCTTAAAGTTAACGTTTGCTTTATCGATAATATTGAGCTTGCTGCTAAATTATTTTGAGCTGTGTAATTAGGCTACGGACGTAATAAGAAGAAATTTTCAAAATAATCGAAAGTAATAGCCATTTCTCAGGACTTACAAAATACTTATGTCGTTTTATATTTACTGTAATATTAACCATAGACGTCTATTTCTATTTTTCCCGATGATCTTTTAACGGGGGAAGGGAAAAACCACATAGTAAAAGCGTATTATAAACTAAAGTCCTCGTCTTTAATATAATTAGTACGAAATAGCACTTTGTTGTTATAAGAAGACCAGGGAACACCTGCTGCCTATCCTTTAAAACACCCACGGTTGAGAAAACAGTGTCTTCTTCTTGCCACCAAGTAAACTGTATGAGCCTTGGGAACACACGGCACGCCTAGATATAATTAACAGGTAGTCAAAAGTAGATTCCTCCTAAAGTAAAGTTAACTAAGTAAGCATAGACCTTATTTATAAACGTTGCTTAAAGTTAAGAGACATTTAAACGTCAGAATTGTATGGTTAAACAGCCGCTTATCGTTACTTAACTTTAAGCAAACCCCACCATGGTGTAGCCGATCCATTTCTCCATCAAATATCGTCAAGCTTAGAGCAAATTGTGATACGACGCCATCTTTGACCACGCTCGCGAGGCAAATTGGCGGTTTGTGGCTCTGACGTCACCACACATGGATGAAGCTGAAGACGTGATGGAACTATGTTATATGTGTACCTGTGTTAGGTGTATGTAGGTAGGTATACGAGTGAGGTAAGTTCTGAAGGAGGTTAGAGGTTGTATAATTATGTATGGGTGGAAGTCTTTGGTAATGATAGAGGTAATTAACGTTATTTATTGAAGTAGTGTGGCTTACTTATGAGTTGTGTTACTCCTCATAATGTTTGGGAAATCCGACAAGAAACACCTACATGTAGAAATCTATGAAAGTTATCCGACGGAAGCGAAAAGGTTGTTGTCATTGCTTGTCCAAAAACGGTAGAACATTCTGTTACTTTTACACATCATCAGCAATCTAAATAGCTATTGTAACCAATACTTTTCAAAGTTACCTATGTCTTCATTTCTAAGCAGTTGTAGAATTTCTTTTTTGAATTCAGTTAAACAGATTCTGAATTTATGCAAATTAGAATAAGTACGTCCATTATATACAAATATCTCTCCATATGTATATGAGTCTCGATTTGTGTTCGGTTGACAGCAATAGCCTTGCCATCTATTACATGGAACTTAAAAACATAACTGGTGAAATTCATATGTACTATAGGCGCACATGTGCCTAACCCTTCGGAAAAACCAGGCGTGATGTTATGTTATCTATCTATACATATTATAAATAAAAATGGATCTTCGAAATGTTTGTACGCCCATAACTTTCGAACGACCGCACCAAATTGGATGATTCTTGGATTTATGTATTCGTTATTGTTAGGACAAGGTTTGTATACACATAATTGGACCCGGTAGGTGGCGCTGGAGTAGGGTAGGAGTAGTGTAGGAGTAGGGTAGAAGTAGGGTAGGAATAGGGTAGGAGTAGGGTAGGAGTAGTGTAGGAGTAGGGTAGGAGTAGTGTAGGAGTAGGGTAGGAATAGGGTAGGAGTAGGGTAGGCGTAGGGTGGAAGTAGGGTAGGAGTACGGTAGGAGTAGTGTAGGAGTAGGGTAGAGGTAGGGTAGGAGTACGGTAGGAGTAGTGTAGGAGTAGGGTAGGGGTAGGGTAGGGGTAGGGTATGGGGTAGGACACCACGTGAACGAAGTAGCGCCGGGCAGCTAGAAATAATTTAAATGGCAAAACAACGTTTGCCGGGTCAGCTAGTATCTTTATAAAAAAATCTAAAATATCCATAGCAATCATTACATATCCAAGCCGCATTGGGCCCGCGTGGTGGATTACGGCTCACTCCCCCCTCACTGAGAGGGTCCCAGCAGTAGAAACATTAAAGGCTGATTATGTTATGTTAATCATTACAAGATCCGTAAACATTTAAGTAACATACCTATTCTAAATTGATTTCGAAATTGGAAACAACTAAATATCCCACCATTACGAACTCTTCTAGCTATTTCTAACAAAATGACTAGCTATAAGTTCCCCCTCACACGTGCTCGCAGCCGCGCGACGCGACCGTTGCGTATGACGCGGACGCGCGTGTCAGCGACGCGTTTACGCGTCAACGGGCGTCGCATTCCGGCTAAATGAAATTTTAGTTAAATATTTTAGTTGTGTAGTTCTGTTTCGATTTTATTTAGTTCGAATGCTGGTTATGGAAGCGGAAGGTTTGGATTTATTTTACTGTAACGTTGATTTGTGAGTGTAGTTAGATTTTTTGTACCGGTTATACGAATTATAAGGAGTTTTTAGCTATGCTAATTTGGGCGCAAAAAAGGCTTTTGATTGGATTGTTTTTGACTGATAAACGATAACCCTTTTTCTTTTCACGGATCTCCAAGGATACAAATAGGTAATAGGCACAAAGCACCCACAACTAGATGATTGTAAATGTCTTCTAAACATTATTCCGTTTTTCTATATACGATTACAGGTGTTACGTACAGTCGCCAAATGAGATAAGTAACCAGCGTCGTCGGATATAGTTGAAGTTTAGTAAGAAACCGATGGATTTTTTTAATGGAATTTAATTTGATAAATGAACTCTTTTCTAAAACATCCATCGGGTTCTTACAAAACTTCAACTAGGTACCTACTCGTATATGCGACGGCCATGGTTACTTATCTCCTTTGGCGACCGTACATAGGTGAATATAGACCTAATCTCATGTACATGATTAGGTATTTATTCGCGCCTTTGGTATAGTAAGATCACAATCTTTCAACAAAAACCGACCCACAAACTTCACAAACCAACCTCACCTAGTTTCCGAGAAATGCTCAAATTCACGACTAACCCCTGTATCCGTCGGTTCCAATCAATATGCGATTAATCAGTCGCAGCGCACAGCGTAAGCGCATTCGCGCGGAAAATCTTACAAAAAATCTCGGGTGGTGAGCGCGGGGGCTTTACGCACTGACGGACATTGCGATTTAGACTCGGGAAACTGATGGCGTAGAGTCGATAGTTTCAGTCGTTATTAGATTGGCTTTATTGAATTGTTGATATGTTTTTGGGACAAAAAACGTGAGCCTTTTCTTTGATAATGAAGTAAAAAACCACGTTTAAGGTACTAATTCTACTTATTTTGCGTCTGGATAGGTTTACTTACCTACATATTAACAGGTTAGCGGAATAATTGTGTAAATCACTATCAGTAGCAATGAATTTGATTTTGACAGTTCAACAACATTCATTGCGTTTAACGTTGCCAAAGCAGACACATTTTTCGAAAATATGAAGCAATGCCCTTCAAAATGATTGAGATTATGATTAAAGTGTGTTACGCAATTAGGGTGGGTATTATTTCGGTCTTTTTTAAAAACATCAAGAGGCTTCAAAGGTATTTATTTATTCGATATTTCTTTCTAAAACAGCAACTATTACTATAAACCTCAACTCCAGCCTATAAAAAACTGTCAAAAACTTCTAATCTTTCATCCACTGCTCACCGCAAGTTATTTTCCACATGACACTATTCCATCGACTCCGTTCAAGAGAAGGGTAGGCTGTGCGTGTCGATAACAGGCGACTATAAATCATTGCGTACAAATGTCTTGTCGTTGGGTGCAGCCGACGATTTGCGTTCCCCGCCTGTGTGTCGGGGGCATTGGAAAACGCTCTTTATTACATGAAGTTATTGTTGTAATATGTTCGTGATTGGTCGGTGATTGATTGAGGGATGGGAAAGTATTGATTGTCTGTTGTTTTGAGGTGGTTGATGAGGGTTGTAGGTCAGTGAAGTGCATGTAATGGGCCTGGCGATTGATTGCTCCTAAATGTTACTATCGTTACGTGGAATTAGATGGAGAAGAAGTATATGCTATCCCATACAACGTAATGATATAACTTCATAGTGTGGGAAGAAGTAAGTCCAACCAGTGGGGTAATTGGGTAACACACTATAATTAGCAATAGGTTTCATTTTGACAGTTCAACAACATTCATTCCGTTGTTTATATAGTTGCAGCAAACACATTTTTCGAACATTATGAAGCAATGGATTGGCAATATCCATCAAAATGATTCAGATTGAAATTGATGGTGTGGTAGGGTGCTGGTAAAGTGGGGCTACCTTGACGGAACGGCGGTAGGGTGTGATGATGGAGCTATATCACAAACGATGCTCCACCTTCTATCCTGCCCTCTGTGTCCCAAAACATGCAGTCAAAGTGACCACATAGGTACCATACAAAACATGCAGTGGAAGTGGCAAAGTTTTGGGAAAACAGGATTTAAAATACAGTCGTGGCAGCGACCCGAAGGAGAAGATAGATATAGTTCCATTATTAGAATACCATTCTGATTTTTCATGACCCACCTTCTGGGGCAGTCAAGTAAACATTACTTTTGAATATCAAATGATTGCGCATTTCAAAATATGGATTTTATATGTGAACACAAAATTAATTCAGTTCCAGTAAATTCTGTGTTTGATTTTAAAGGACGGTAAGAAATTACTGTTAATTTTCTATTTGATTCTTAGATTGCTAAAATAATTAGAGTTTGAAGATATACCTATCTCAACTTTATATCACAGTCAGGATAATAATAATAATAATATCCCTGGACATTTCACACAGCACCATTTGTCCCAAGCTAAGCAACTTAATGCTTGTGTTATGGTAACAAGATGGCTGATAAACTACTTATATACATTTTTTTTTGTAAATACATACATATTATAGATAGAGAAACACCCAGACTCGGAACAAATACATGCAGGTCATACAAATATTTGTTCCGTGCGGGAATCGAACCCGCGACACGCAGCGCAGCAGTCAATCGCTTAACCACTGCGCCAACCGTGCCGGATACAATCATGATGAAGAATTTTTTGATGCCCATCAAGGAGCTCTTGCCTTTTTCTTCATTTTTTTACTATTACATTTGTATATATTATATATATAAGTATTTAAGTGTCAGCTCGTAAATTTTAATTGGTGTGTCTTTGTGAATAAATAGTATTTTAGCTAAGAGCATAAAGAATTATATGTAGGTATGCTAAACTTCTGCCCACATACCAAAAAACCTGAATCTAAACAACATACCGAACCATCACAACCAATATTACAAACATACCTAAATAACGTAACACATTAGGACATGTGATGCCACGCGTGCAGGTATGTCTGACTCGTGCGTAAATCAAGCACGCCCTGTTACACGATTTAATTAATTCTCAAATAACTCGACGTTTTGTACAAAATAATTATTATTTCGCGACAAAATGTACGTCTAATTTGAACATTATTTCGTATAGTTTATTGTGTTATTATTAAATTATGTGCCATTGGACGAGCGTGTGTGATTCGATTGGATTTGCTTTTGCCAATGTTCGTGTATTTTAATTGTTCGAAATGTTAATTTAGAACTTAAATAATTTTAGCTAATTAATAAAGGTTGTTAATTTGGACTAATTACAATTATTTGGTATGTTATTTTTGTATTATAAATTCAATTCTGCGAACGCTGTTTTGTTTTCGATTTTAATTTGATTCTCGGTAGTAATGATAACGTTGTGTTTCGTAAAGATAACTGTGACACATGAAAATATGTGTGAAAAATTTAATATACGTATTTTCTGGATTTTGAATATTTGCATATGTGAGGGGACCACCTAGGACGTCATATAGTGACCTTATTGGTGATGTTCTTCAGAAAGGTGAGGTGCGATTACTACTCGCAACAGACGTGCGACCGTAGATGTATGAACATAAACGAGGCAAAAGAAGTATGCAGGGGTCGTAGCAGTTAAAGATCGTGGAATTCTGTAGTTTCTGCCTATTCCCAGCGGAAGAGGGCGTGTGTTTATTTATAGTGTATGAATATTTAATCTTACCTATCCAAATTATTTTGTGTCGGGTTCATTTTAAAGAGACACAACGCAAGTCTTGTACTATTTTAAGAATTTCTAGTTTTCAACAATTCAACATAACAATGTAGCAAGCAATATGACTTCACTATAATAGCTTTTTGTCATATATAGTCATTTTGTAATTTTATTCACTTACCGTCCGTCGGAAGATGAGCGAAAATTTTACATCGGAAACCTGCATACAAATTCCAATATCGCATAATCAGCCTATAATGTTGCCACTGTTGGGACACCGGCCTCCTCTCGGTGAGCAGGAGTGAGCCTTAATCCACCACGCGGACCCCAATTCGGGTTGGTAGATGTCACATGTCTTCGATTTTTTGGTTCTAGGACATGCTGATTTCCTCACGATGTTTTCCTTCACCGTTTTGAGAGCAGTGGTGATGAAATAATTTACACAAAGTAAATCGTCTGAACAACCCGCACTGGGCCCGCGTGGTAGATTACAGCCTACTCGAAGCGAGGAGGCTTGTGTCCCCACAGTGGGAAACAGGCTGATTATGCTAAAGCGCCTTTCAGCGGGTTCGAACCTACGACATAAAACTCGTAAGTCTCAGCCGTTACCACTGTGCCACCAAATATACAACACTGCTTCAACACCATATATCGCAATTTACAATTAATATATCTTCACCCATCCTACCTATGTTTCTATCAAACGAAGGGCTGGCATCCCTTACCCTCCAATTTACAAGATATTTAGTTAAAAGGGAAACCAATTGATGTGAAGGACGGCTCCAATTGTCTTACATTGAGTATTTCAGGGCTCGTTCATATATATGTGTTTGCTGCTCGAAATTGCCTGATTTGCCTGTTTTGTGTGACATTTTGCTCGTTTTAACTAAATGTTTTAGGAATTGTGATTTTGCTGGGAAAGGTTGTATGTAGTAAACAAATTCAAAGCACTTTTTTAACATGATTTCATTAAATTTTTGTTGAAATAAGCAGTACCTTTGTACTCTAGAAGAACTATTATGTGTGTCATGAAGGAACTTGAAAGGGGATTGTTATATTAATTCGATAAAGACCTTGGGTCTTATAGGTATCCCAATAACTAGTTTTCATGCGTTGCCGTCGGCTTCCTATCGAACCAAAGATATTCTACATACCTATACGTTATTACTGTCGTAATAATTATTACATATTATTGTGTGTTATTATGTGTTATTATTGTTGATGGCAAAAAGCCCGCCCCCCCCCCTCCCCTATTACAGGACTTAAAGGTAAGCAGCGACTGTGAATGTGGGTTTAATAAGTACACCGCTTTCTGCTAACACTTCAGGGAGTACGGCGTGATGTTATGTGTACTCATTGTCCTACTGACTTATTTCTAATTCATTTGCGTTTTACAACATTGCGATGATGTCCAACCACCATCTATAGAAAAACCTCACTTACTTCAAACTGATTCAAACTACAAAAAAAAACAAAAGAAATACAACTAAAACAAAAATTTTAATATCTCCCTCTAAACAAAACACAGGTAAGCATAACTCCTGTATTTTGTAGGCCAGAGCACAGGTCCCTACGATACCAAACGGGAAGGTATATCTTTCATTTAGTTTTTTTTTATACTCATTACTAGAACGGTTTCCTGCTTTTTTGCCCTTTTTCCGCTGAAAGAGATAAAAAATGAAGATGAACTGCCGAGGTGCGGAGTAAATACGGGGTGCTAGGGATGGAGTGAAGTTGTTGTAAAAATTATCGATACATTGGGTAATTTAAGTGAAAAAAAAATTGTTTCTAAAACATAGGTGTAACGGGAACAGTAAAAATCCCAAAAGGTACTCAACACTTGTAGCCAATTTTCCTTAATTTTTACATTGCACCACGCTCCGTCGCGTAGCACAGGACGGCCATAGCAAACAATCTGCGATTGTATTTTCTATACAAACTGATACAATGTTAAACCGCGGTGCGCGGTGCATTGTAATAATCACCTAAGTTGATCCGTAAGAATACAATTAATTCCTTACTTCATGGAAGGTGATAGTTTTGCATATGCTTGCAACGCAACAGTGCAGCACTTGCCATCCTTACAATACTTCAAATATTATATTTTATATTTTTCAAAGCTGTAAATGAAGTAAAATTCTACTTAGTCGTCATCATCGTCAATAGTCCGACTTTACCCACTGCTAAGCATAGGCCTATCTCTTCAAGTGCCATTCCCCACGCCCCTGTGTCATCTTCATCCAGGTTCTAATCTACTAAGTAACTAAACTTAATTTGCTAGACCAAAATAACAACTCTAATATACTAAATAATGTCATGTTGACAAGAAAGGTTGATAGCAACTGTCATTTAAATATCATATAAAAAATCAGAGTTTAGATTTTAATCATGGAATATCACAAACATCGACACTTTCCCATCCCTTGACAGACCGCAGACCGCACGGGCCGGTAGGCACGAAAAGTCGTTCCCAGTTCAAATATATTAGAATATACATTACCCTACGTGACTGCCGCAATGAATGGACGTCTGTCCCGCGGTATAGAGGTACCGGTATAGAGGTACCGGTATAAAGGTATAGAGGTATATGGTGAAATTAATGAGTTTCGTGATCATTTAATGGAAGGGATGATGAGGTATTGAATAGAGGTAGGTATATTTGATGCATTGTATCGATAACTTAAGAGATATCTTGGTAAAACTAAAGTTGAAGCGTTTTGTAGGTCCTTTCTTCTCTACGGAACCATTCTTCTTTAATTCAAAATTTTCCTTTTTTTCTGTGTTGTAAATTGTGCAATGATTGGTAATGAGAAAATATTACCGAAATAGGTGATTGGTGTTGTATGTTGTGTTTAGCACACAAAATAACGCTGTCGCTCATCTTCTTGACTAAAAAATGGAAGGAGAGAGGCTAGTTGGGTTCCATACCCAAAAGGTGGCAACGGGACCCTCTCACTAAGGCTCCGCTGTCCCTCCGTCAGTCCGTCCGTCTGTCTGTCAGTGGACTGTCTCTCATGAACCGTAATAGGTAGACAGTTGAAACTTTCGCCGAGTGTGTATATTTACAATGAAAGGGGGTCTCCATACAAGAAACGTATTTTTTTCGGCGTTTTTTGCCTTGTGGTACGGAACCCATCGTGTGCGAGTTCGACACGCACTTGGTTGGTATTTTTTTAAATACCATAAATTTATTTATGTAATTTTACAGATTTTCGTCTTACCGTTTCCATTCCCCTCTTACCAAACCACCATACCATTTTACCATTCACCAAACACTTTTAAGATAACTTACAAAACAACTAAGAAAACACACACCACAATACATTTCACTTTTCATTTACACATTTTTCTTGAAACTCAAACACCAAACATCACGGTACCTCACGTACTGATGCCACTTCTCTCCATCCATTCCTTTATATACGAACCTTATGCGGTGAAGCTGAAACTTTCAGTGGAGCTGAAAACCTTGGGATCCTTGCGCATGAGTTGAATGCGAGCCTCTTGGGGAAGGCTGCGATTTGTTTCAGGACTGTTACGTGTCTAATCGGGTAAGGAAGTTCGGGAGATATGGGGTGTTATGTGCTGAAGGTTTCGTGAAAGCTTGGTTACGATTAAGAAGTGTGATGGACGTATTTGCATAAACAATGAGAAAGGGCTATTGGTAGAGCAGGACGATCCAATAAAGACCCAAAATGCTAAATTTTCTTAAGAATTAGGGGAAATTAGAGAATAAGCTTATGCAATGCTTGGTTAATTCAAAAATATGTCACCTCCACCAACATAATAATAAAACTTTTTTGATCCTAAAATTTCCCATGTTAGGATCAAAAAGGTTTTATTTTGTATCCTGTCTGTCCAAGTTATGGCGTGACCAAAGGAAATAGGGATCCATTTTTATATATTTTATATATACGATTTTGAAATTACATAATATTTCAATTAATATTCAGGAAGAAATAACTTGTTACAAACATTGCGTCACTAAGATGTAAAGTGCATCAAGCTATAAAACTTCCAAAATTCTTTAACCCAATCGATGCTATCAACCTATCTAGCAAACTACAAGGCATAGTGCACAAGTTGCAGCCAACAAGTCATCAAAGAGCAGTTAGCAAATACATGAGCAGTTAGGGCGCATTACACAGTGCCGAGAACAGGCGAGCTTGCCTCTTGTGAGTTTAGGGGGCTATTCTAATATCTTCCTGAATAGAAGGAATTTTATAGGATATATTGATTTTCAGTGATATTGTAAACGCGCTACCCTGTACAGGAACTGGTACAGACGGTGCCTATTGTCAGTTTTGGTTACCTAGTTCAGATATTCTGATGATTTTTCGAATAGATAGCTGAAGTAAGTGATATTGGTTTCCATTGAAATACCTAACAAAAGATTTTATTGAGTTTTTGAGACTTGTGTGTAAGATTTATGTGGGTATACGAGATCCGTTTATTTACGAGGTAATGGAAGGCTAACATAATCGAGTGTTCGGTAGTTTAGAAAGCTTTCTGTTTCTTTATAATAACTTTGGAAACATTTTGTAAGATAGACAAATGTTTAAGCCAGCTACAGCACTGCACTGCATCTCCTGCACTTTATGGACCAGCTCTACGAAACAAAACTATCTAAATCAACCAACTATCTACTATCCAACCAACTTTGAGGAAATAATTAATGTTACTTAGACTATGAAGGAGTAATACGTTTTGTATTCATCTGTGGAGACTTTGAGCAATTTAGTCATTATATTACTGTTATTATAATGTTATTAGTCTGTAAGCCTTCCGAAAATAAATAAAATATAAATCTTAAGTTACAAAGCAGTGTTTTCGTTTTAACTGTTATTCAGTTGCATCATTTGGTAAAATGCAAAGAAACTACAACACAAAAAAACCACTCGATAAATAATAATCGCCTCAATCTCGATTAGTTTTGGTAATCGGATCAGAATGCTCGTCGCCAGTCTGCCTGGGGCTCTACATAACAATGATGCGTGCGCTCAAAATAGTCCGCAAATTGAACTATAACTTAGTTTCTTACTGTCTCCTCAAACTTGAACTGTGCGCCGTGCGGACACATTCTGTACCTAATTGAACTTGAGGGACTGATTTTCAGGAGTAGCCTAACTGACATGAATAGGCACAATCAGTGACAAAAGTCAACTAAAACTTTTTTAAATGTTAATTATTGAGCTAAATTTTTATTAAAATCGTAACTAATGTTAAAAGAATATTCATCTTTAGCTATTATACAAGGAGTCGTTTTGCATCATCGTCAAATTCAAGGAGGTAACTATGCTACTGATTCTCGACACGAATCAATAATAAAATAAGTAGGTTTTTTTTTCTAATTTTCGGAAATCGGCATGTATGGGACACGCATTTTAACTGCCCTTTTACACACACATAAAAACGCAGCTTAATCGACCTTAGTTGCTTGCCGTACTTAAAGGTACTTATATGTATGTTTTATTTTTGAAGACAATGAAAGTAAATAGATTTCTGGGGCCATCAAAACTAAGAGTCAGATAGATTAGAGAAGATGTATTTTATTGTAAATATTCGTCTTTTAAATACAACACGTTCGTTTCTGAGGTTTCTATGGCAGCTGCATCACTTCTTACAAGGTTTAACTTAATACAAGGTTTATTAATGTCCTAAGTACATTCTTTTTACACACCCTTTTTCACAAAGCATTTCCCAGCAGGGTGTAATCTTTCATGGGCCACTTGTAAGTCCCTCAACCGTCCCCGGACACTTGGGAAGATGTAACTCCAACCTGGTAAAGTGGGGCTACCTCGACCGACCAGCAGCATGGTGTGGATGTGGAGCTATGTCGCAAACTATGTGCCACCTCCTATCCTGCCCTCTGAGTCCCAAATCTTGCAGTCAATGTTACGTCTGCACTGCCACCGACGACGCCGTGGAAGTGGCAAAGTTTTGGGCCAACAAGATCAGAGGAAGTCGTGCCAGCGACACTAAAAAGAAGAAGACAAGGCAATACGCAGATTCCAAAAAAATACGCCGTGTCACAAAATTTCGTACAAAATCCGCAAAGAATATCCGTAAAATCTTTTTTCGGTCTTCACTTATCATCATAGATTAAATTTTCACCTTCAGCTAACTGAAAAAATCCATTACTTCCGCCAGATGTCACCGAAATCAAATGTCGCTGGCACACAAGAACCGTGGAGCCGGAGAAATAATGTTAGCACTCTTGCTAACATTTCATTACTATTACTATATATACCTACCGATTTTTTTTCACAAAATCGTAGGATATATTCAAAGTACAAAATCTTTTTTTTTACTATCTTAGTTCTTTTTTATCGGTTTTTATCGTGTACTTTGATAAAACTTATCAAATCACCTTTTGCCACTCCTTTGTGCATACACAAAAATGTAGTAAGTATTTAACGATATAAGTATTAAAAATTAACGCTCAAAGATTTTAAGATGTAAGCAGATCTTTTTGGGATACAAAATATTGAGAATTTTATCGGTGTCCTCGTTATAAGCACATAAACTTTATGTCAGCCAACATATTTACTGTTGTCCAACACAGCAAGACTCATACTAAACTCATGTTGTATCTAAAAAAACGAATCTGGCAAAAAAACTACATTATCTGTTTACGGAAACGCACCAGCCTCTCCATTCCTTTCCTCTTTCAGGCTGTACCACTGAAACACAAAGTTTTTTTAATCGACAGACAGACGGACAGACATTAATCAACGTCGATCAGTCGCAGGCACAGCTTCACAACAAATTGGGAAACGATGGAGTTTTTATGGTGTATCGAACCTTTTGTCTTTGAACGAAGGATGAGTTATTGAATGTTAAGTTGTTGATTAGAATTTGAGTGGTACCTACGTGTTTTGATTGATTTTATAATGAGAGGATGATGCTTTATACCTCTTTGTGCAAAATCTTCGGTTTTCTTTACACATACAACGCATAAATTCTGACTTCTAACGTATCAGACTCTCCCTAATAGTTAGTAGTATTGTCGCACAATATTTTTTGTGTATTGTATCAAATCGATTAAAAAATAACAACATTGGGAAGAGGAAGAAATATCTAAAAAACAAAAGAAAATTTATTGCATTAACATTAAAATGATTATATACAATATATAACGCAACTAACTATTTACACTAGGTACTAAATTATATATATATATTAAAAAAAAAAAAACGTTGCCCCACACTTGGTATCTCTCCTGTGTCGTGGCTGCGTTTACAGACATATAAACTCACATACACAAACAGCCAGACCCGGAATATATGACTAACTAACTAAATATACAAATCATCCTTTTGTTTTTAGGACACTTAGGACTCGAAGTACTCGTGCCAAGAAGACTGGCAACAATGCCACGTTGAATGATTGCCATTCAACGTGGCATTGTTGCCAGTCTTCTTAATTGCCAAAGAATGAGCCAACCCTCTGGCCACGTAAAGTGTCGACCAGCCGGCGAGATATTTCGAAGAAAGTTTATTATGTTCCTTATGAGCATGTGGAAAAACATCAGCATCAATAATACCAGATGACCGCGTACAATTAGAATATTCATGAGTTTTACCTCATGTTTTTTTTTTAGCTAAACCTCCATCAACGCCTTTATCTGAATCAGAAGAATAAGTAGATTCATCCAAGAGCTCAAATGTAATATCTCAATTCCACGAAAATCTACATTTATTTATATTAACAAAATCCAAAATTTCATTAACACACAAGGAATGTGGAAAACTCTAATCTGACTTTATAATTGTACGGAAGCCAGTCGAATTGTTTCGCTGAAGACAACTAACTTTGCATATTTCAGTATTAATAATTAGGAAGTCTGTTTAGCGCACAAAATGCGATTTATTCCGATTTCCAGATTTTATTATTGTTACGTTTGGTGGTTAGAAGGATTGCCGGGGTTGGAGTTCGATTCTGGTGTGGTAACGAAAATGTTCGGTCGGTTCGTCGGTTACTTAAGCAAGTGAAGTAGATGAAACGGAATGTAGTTCAATTCCGATTAATATTTAGTGTGTAGTTAAAACTTTGAAATTTCCTAAAATCATTTTGTGTCGATTGGATTCTTGAAAATTCATAAGTGGTATTTCACATTACATGAAAATACAGTCTTAACTGATTTACAAATGATTACTTTCAAAGTTTTAAATCTATCTATTCAGACTGTTCCCATACAAAAACCCATCCTATAAACAGGTTCATAAATACGACCGCTGACGTACCTCACTGCTATTTAGTAACACCCACACCCATTACAAACCGTAAAGTACAAAATAAAACCGCAACATAACAATTTTCACATAATTCTCGAGTGAAGCTACGCGCTACGCGTCTACGCCGTGCTACGAGACTACGAGGCTACGCCCCCCGACTTACGTATTCGGTATTTCTCGGTCGATGTCACCGTCTTCGCGAGTCGTCGGCTCCTTCCGCCCCGCTGCGTCCGCGCACCGCCGTCATAGATCGTATTATAAGATTTGTTAAAGGATTGCGTGGATTTTCTTCACATTGAGCTCTTTTGGTCGACTGTTATAATTTGTGTTAAGTTATTAGTTAATTGAGTTGAACTTCATTGTTTTAGGACTGTTATATTTGTCTGTTCGAAACGAAATCGAAATTCCTTGGTATAATTCGTAATTACGTTCTTTCGGGATACAGTATTCGGTATTGCGTTCATTCGAGATACAGTTATTCGGGATTTCGGTATCCGGTCTCAAAAATAAGACCTCCTTTATTTGGAAAATAAACATAAACCAGATGCACTGATTATATTGCACAGCAAAATCACTGAAGTCCAACTTTTTATGAAAGTCATGCGATTATTTGTCACGTTCTAAAACATCCTCTCATGAGGGCTGAGAAGTTTCATAGGAGCTCTTCTCTCAGATGCATGTCGGAAGCAAGTTTAGTAGTCACACAAAGCATATCTCGACGGCGCGTTAAGTAGCTCAACTGATCCGGACTGACACGCGACTGAGACCAACAGTATCTACTGAGTTTTGTACAAGATTTTATAGAGATGATAACGCCATACGTATTCAACGAAGGGTCTACAAACATAAGCTGTCCAAACGGTCGAAAGACCCTTCATTTTTTTTTAAAGATACAAAGGAACCAGTGTGGAGCATCCATTTTATGCATCCAAGTAACATGGGATAAGGGCAGGAAAATGATGATCCATTCTTCAAAAATTTTCGTCTTTGTCATAACAAGCTGGTTCTTCCTATTAAGGACTCTCAGCTATGTCGTATAAAAATGTTGTTCGTGTTGAACCCTTTTCAATGCGAAATTACCTTTAAGATACATCTTGTGCTTATTCTTTGCATGTCGATAGCAAAAATAACAAACACGAACCCGAACACAAAAAAAATATATATGTACATTGAGCCGTTGGTCTAAGCCATCCATGAACCCCACTTGTAGAGGTTGTTAACTTCTAGTTATCTTATTGAAATAGATTTTACCATCGGGTTTTTTGACTCCCTAACACAAAGTTCTTTTTACACTTTTGTCAAAAAATACTTATAAAATAATAATAATAAACACATTACATCATCACGTCGTATATCATTTTCATCATCAATTATCTCTTAGGTTAGTAGTACTCTCAGGGGTAGCACTTGGCTTTGGCCCGTGTTACCCTAAAAAACCGGCAGATCAGTGCCGAGATACAAAAATGTATACAAACAAAAAATAATATAATAATAATAAATAATATAAAAATAATAATAATAATAAAAAATAATAATAATAATATAATATTTCTTGTCGAACCTATATCGTTGTAGCAGCTCTATAAACATGCACATAAAATCAAATCGCGGGTGTGCTCTGTGGCGTGTAACAGGCGTCGAGTCGACTTCACCGCGTCGAGTCGACTTCACCGCGACGGCGAGACGCGCCGATATCGCACGTTTGCCATTTCACTTACCTTTATAATATTTGCTTACAACCTTTGTATACGAGGTACGAGTATGTGTATCATGGGGTAAAAAGACGCATCGCATCACAGAAACATTCATTTGGATGTAAAATTACGATTCGCAATATTTTGTAGGTAGTTAAGAGACCCACGTACCGTCACATCTTCTAAGTGGTTTTTTTAAGTCAATTAACGATTGCCACTGCTAACTTCAAATTGAAACTTTTACCATGGATTCAGTACATCATCGTAGACCTCCTAGCGTGGTAATTTTTCGTCGAATATTAAAAAAAAATCTGTTGTTACATACAATAGCGCAATACCTACGCGGTAAAAATGTATGGAGCTATTTTTTTTTAATAACCGAGTCCAGAATCATGTCCTGAATCTATGGTAACATGTTGCGCGTCAATGTTCTTGCCACCCTGTATAATGTTCAATATTCTGTAGACACTTTTTTTTTAAATAGAAATTAACAAACTCTAGCAAGATACATAACGAATCAATTTGTCACCTGATAAACCGGAACCTCAAGCATTTTTAAATACACAATTACACATCGATTTGAGCGCGGGCTACGGAAACGTTGCAAGATTTCTTTGATATAAAATCTCTATCCACCTAATAAAAGTGCAGGGAGCGTAGATATTTCGTACGTGACAATTTTCGTCCACAATGGAACATGTCGCAGTCACCGTTTGATCTATTTTGTATTTTAGACACGATTCTAGTCTGTGCAACAGGAAGCAGGTATGGAATATCATATGAACTATAATAGTTAGTATTTTTAATAGTCTAGAAAATCACGACAAAAATTATCGGAGCAGGGATCGTGAGTTTGAGCCGAGGCAGGCGCTTTTATTTTTGTAAATATTTTCACTCAAATGGTGAAGATAAACTTAGAAAGTACCTACATATGAATTGAAAAAAATACGCCGGTATGTACTTACCTGGTTTCGAACCCATAACCTCATGCATGAGAAGCCGCTGACGGGAACACCGGGCAATCACGACATTCGTTTCATTTTCATCTTGAGTGACAAATTACATCGAAATCCGTTCAGCCGTTTCTTGATCATACAAATCATCCAAATCACAAAATCATCTACTCGTTTTTCTTAATATAATTATAATTTCTTCGTCGTTTTGTAGTTGCAGTTTCTCTTCGAAACATATAAAGATACATTTTCTAATATCCTTTTTTATCGTCTAAATGTCATAAGCTTATATACCTATACATTTATCTATTCCGGAACACGTAAAGAAATACTGTTCGTCGTAGCGTGCAGCGATTGTGAACGAATCAACCGTCTACACGTAATCAGAACCTCATTTCTCCTATAACAGCCCTTCCTGAAACACTACGTACACCATGAACTTTGTTTTCATACAAAAAATATTTGCAGAAGTAACGCAGTTCACTATAGTTAAGGTAGTCCTTGGTATTGGTGTTATGTTGTGAAAACCCTATAGGGTTATGGGGGTCATCATAATCAGTGTATAATGTTCCCACTGGTGGGACACAGGCCTCCTCTCTGTGAGAGGGAGTGGGCCATAATCCACCACGCCGGCCTAGTGCGGGTTGGCAGATGTCACATGTCTTCGAGTTTATGGTTCTAGGACATGCCAGTTTCCTCACGTTGTTTTCCTTCACCGCTTTGAGAACAGTGGTGTTGGAATAATGTACACAAAGTCAAACTCAAATTCAAATTCATTTATTGCAAATATAGGTATAGAGAATACAGATGTTATTGAATAATTTCGAGCCTCTATATTCAGCCTTTCAGCATGCAATATTTTCGTTAATTACAAAGTCCGTTACCACTGCGTCACCACTGCTCTCGGTACGGCGTGCTGCGGTATGGGGGAAAAAAGTTTTTAATTTAGGAATACCAATAAATGTCTATTGAAATCAGAAGGTCAATTCTCGTAATTTAAAACGTTCAAAATCTAGTCGCAGTCTCATCTCAGCGGCAAACAAATGTCAACAACTTGTCAAAATGTAGGGAAATTAGAAGTATTTTTTTGACAAATTGAGACTGAGATCAGATTGTGAACGGTCTTAAAATTACGAGATTTGCCCCTCTGGACAGGTCAACGTCTGTCGGGTCAGTTAGTATTTCAACAATCATATAATCGACCTTTATTCACCACGCATAAATTATATTTAATTCTGTAAATTAAAATAATAATAATATAATTACAAAATATCCCGACGGAAGGGACGGACGGTATTTGAATCTGCAAAGTTTTGTTCTGATGATATTATTATTTCGGATGATGGTAATGCAAATAATAAGTATCATCGCATCATCATCATTTCAGCCGAAAGAAATCCACTGCTGGACATAGGCCTCCCCCAAGCACCTCCACTTCGACCGGTTCTTTGCTTGCCTTATCCAACGGGTTCCTGCAGCCTTCACAAGACCGTGGGTCCACCTCATTGATAAGTATGTAGGTAGTAAAATCAGACTGCAGTCTAAAAATTATTATGCGATAAATGACGTTTATTCCTGTAAATTGGGTTGAAAAAAACATTTTACACGTATTATTTTAGGACTTAACTTATATATTATTTTGGCCAAAGTCCTAAGCCTCAGTGGTCACATAAACAATTTCCTCGAGGACAATATCTGGTATATTCGCTAAGAAATATAATTTAATCCGCGCACAATGGTCTCATTGTGTGGTGGTGAGGCTAGATCCCTGGCTTTTTTACGTCAATATCGGGGAAATATGTGGAGGTAAGTTCGGCAGTGTGGGAGTATAGTCCTGGTTGATCTGAGGAAACACATTATATTATCTATTTTTAAGTTTGATAAAGACTACGTTGTAGCCTACAACGCAATAATTTTAAAATACATATATTTTTAAAAGGACCTCGTGGCTAAGTATTAAAAGCCGCATGGGTCGATCAAAAGTTAAGTTACGCTTGCCGACGTCAGTCAGTGGATGGGTGATCATCCATACATACCGATACTCCTCTAAAATATTGATTCAAAAAGTTCAAAATCTAGTCGCAATCTCATCTCAGCGACAATCAATGTCAAATACTTGTCAAAAATGTAGGGAAATTAGAGATATTTATGACAGGTTGAGACTGAGATCAGACTGTGAACGTTCTTAAAATTACGAGAATAGCACCTCAGACTTTGACTGTGAAAATTACGAGGATTGCATTTCTGATCAATGAAAAAGATTTAATTACTGAACAAATCAGAGTCAGCTGTAGATATGTTTTTTTGGTTTGCTCTAATAAATGGAAATAAGTAAATTATTAGCACGGGATAGCCACGCCGGCAGCGTCTAGAGCCGGCAGTTGGTACTAATGAAACTCGTGGTGCTGAAGGTGAGCGCACAGCTTCAATCACGGCCCGCCTTCAAAGCCGTCAGTTTCTGCGCTCTGTTGATTATGACTTTGCATACCTCCTTCGTTGATATTAATGCAATTCCTCTACATACATTGCATTAACAATTTGATTGTTAACCTCACTCTCCAAATTACCACTCATACTATACAATATCTAATAGCAGACATAACTAGCCATTCTATAATAGAAGCATTCACCTGTGAATTAGGAACAACGTAGTATTGTGCAACAATGGACGAGTTTAGTATATCGTATAGGTAATTATAGCAATTTGGCTCTGTTGAGAGAGCATTGATCATTAACAGTGGGCGTTTTGATTGTGACGTCACGCGTGTTCCGAGTGTAGTGTCATGCTACTGCTGAAATGTTACGACGACACCAGGTTCTTTTAGCGTGTGGCCAAAATTGGAACTAACGCCACTATTTTGTTTTTTTTTCAAGACCATTTACGTGACAGTTTTAATTTTTTTATTTTCAAAACATCCTGTCAGTGTCATTTAGGTACCAAGTGTTTGCCTGTGCCATACATGACACCAACCAACCACCACCACGTAAACCATGTGTTAACCAGAAGGCCAATTCTTGCAATTTAAAACGTTCAAAATCTAGTCGCAGTCTCATCTTGGCGACAAACAGATGTCAAACACTTGTAAAAATGTAGGGAAATCAAAGGTATTTTTGACAGATTGAGACTGAGATGAGACTGTGAACGATTTTAAAACTACGAGAATTGTGTGCCACAACTGGTACCAGCTCATTTCTAGGCTGAAAGCAAAGGGGTGTTTTCAGCCTAGAGATGCTCGTTTTAAAGATGTTAAACCTATTTCTGGTACTTATATCAACGAGACTTTTTGTGTTCTGATGCCGCCCCTCGGAGCTATACCCGTCTCTTAATGTTTACTAACTTTACGTCTGGATTTTGGTTTATCTTTATAAAAGACAGATTTTACCGTATATCTAGCTTGACCACCTGACTAAGTACAAATTTGTGCATCCAACCATTGGGGAGCTATTCAACAAAAACTGTTTCCGCTGGAACTACGTCATTCTAGCGGCACTATTTTTTTTCTATGGACGTATAAGAAAACAAACACATTCAATAATTAGTGTGTAACGAGAGGTAAGTGTGTACGTTTAAATGAAATTTGTGTGTCATAAAACTGCGAAGATAA
The DNA here is from genome assembly GCA_949629185.1 of Apamea crenata. NCBI lineage: Eukaryota > Metazoa > Arthropoda > Insecta > Lepidoptera > Noctuidae > Apamea > Apamea crenata. Next base: position 9,237,590 of record OX451362.1, on the reverse strand, counting down.
TCAAGTTTCCACTGCGCTGATGCGCTGGTAGTCAGTGGGTGTAACTGGGTACCATGTCTTTTTAATTACGTAGTTCACTACGTAATTAAAAACACATGGTACCCAGTTTCTACACCTACTACCGCTTTTCCGGTTCACCTTTAAGCTTCACCTATAGTGTCGAATCGAGAACACACTGGGATCAGTAAAAGTTCAGTCGGCGACGCGCGAAAGATATCCGCAATAAGATTCGAGATCACGTCGGTTTGCATTCAGCAGGGTCTGTAGACCTCACAGGGTATTTGTTTAGATGCTGCTGTTTAGGATACGAAACTACTACATTAATAAGTAAACCTAAGGAAATGCCAACGGAATTAGTGAACAGTTCTGTTTTTGCTTAAAATATTTTCACATGAAAGATCATTTCTCACGCAGAATCAATTTGCCTTTTCCCAACTATGTCGGTATTTTACATGGAGCGCCTGCCTATCTGACCTCCATAACCCAGTTACTGGGTAACACGAAGCTCCTTGGTAAGACTGATTGTCAGAGTTAGCTTGGGCTTCTGACTACGCATAGCGATTATCCAAGATCTGCTAATGACAGCTTTCCGAGACACGGATGGGCCTCGATATGTTATGAATGGTCACATATCCACGGACCAACCTCAGCAAGCGCACCTTAACCTCCAATCGACCAGTGCCACCGTATTACTTAGCCACAATAGTCGATTCGTATCCAATCCTCGATAATCTTAGAAGAAAACGAAAGAAATCAGGACGTGTGTCTCTCACGCAGTGTTGGTCACGAATCATGGAGCTTCACGACTGACCTAGAGTACATATATAATTTAGGTACACTATGTATTATGTAGCCAGGGCTATTGTTAACAATATGAGCCTTCTCTTGTATAGTAACAATGAGATCTAGGATAACGTATCTATGTTATCCTAGATCTCATTGTTACTGTTGTTGTTGTCAGAATTGCCACCATGCCTATCTAGGCATGGTGGCAATTCTGACTGACTGATTTGGCTTGACCTAATCGTCGTGATCGTCATCTGCCTTTCCTTTTCCCAATATGTTGGGGTCGGATTACCTAGAATATAATATAACTCGTAAATAATACATTTACATACATGTAGAATTGTAGATATTTCGATTTGAATTTCTGCTAGTTAGATTATAATAAATATTTCAATTAGTTAAGTCGACTTCCAACACCAATCATCATCTGCCTAGCCTTTTCCAACTATGTTGGGGTTGGCTTCCAGTCTATCCAGTATGTTGTAGATATTTTTAGGGAAAAATAAAACTCAAAGCTAAACATAGGCGTCAAACCTTTACTAAAAACATACTATACTAAATTGCGCCATTTTTCTTCCCGTTACCTATACAAAACCTTTCAACTATACACGAGAAAAACCATAATCATTCTCCCTCACAAAAATAAAACATAAGTGACTATAACACCACTTTCACCACACAAAAGTCAGACAGCAACATTTATTAAAAAACCATATCATTAAAAAGATCCCTCACACATAAATATAATTTGTGATACCCTAAGTAGGTAATATAATTTCCAAGATATAAAGTCAAAGAGCTTTCATCCCCTCCCTTTCAACCCCTTTCACCCCCCCTACGGTGCCGCAATAAACTTAATTACGTTAATACGACCTCAATACGTGACGCTTACAGCGTAGGGTGTACATCAGTTTGGGGGCGTAATTATAATTATTATGTTTTATAAGATTATGTAGGTACCTATAATTTGGGTTCTTCGCTTGAAGGGTTTTCGAAGATTAGACGGCGTTTAATCTATGTAGCTAATATAACATAATATATTATGTTATGAGCTGGATAGGTTCCGTCAAAACTGGCACGCTTAAGATAGAATGATTGGAGGGAGACCTTTGCCCAGGAGAGTTTCAGAATAGGCTAGTAAAAAAAAAAAATGCTATTCCAAAATAAGTTAAGTACAATGTCTAATGGTAATACAAAGTTCCGTAAGTCAGAAGTAATAATTAATATGATTTTTGTGATGTTTAAGTCAAAGATGGTGTTGGTAAACCTGGGGGTTAGTGTAGCATTTATCTGCATCAATCAATTAACGTAGCGTAGGTATTGACAGACATCTTATGGTTTGTAAAACTTTTACTTCCGATCTAACCTACATTAGTTAGGTACTTGAGGTTTTGGACCTCGATGTGGTCAAGTAACGGGAAGAGCTACTCGTATCCAGGGAAACATTTAAAAAAAGACGCAGAAATTTCTAAATTTTCAAGCTTAAAACTTAACCCGTCAATCCTCTAAGCCATGCCAACATGTCGACAGTAGCTACGTAGTAATTACGTGCTAATTACGTGAGGCAGTGAGCGTGCGCAATTAGTGAGACGCGACGTGAGAGTCACAACTTGCGACACGACGTCATGTACGAATAAAATCTTTGTTTGTTGGCAGTTTTTACCTTAAATATGTATTACTCGTATCTGTGAAAGGGGTGAAATCTTTATGGCATTATTTTTTTAGTGGGTTTAGGGGAAGGACTACAAATTTGAAGTGGTGAATGATATAAATGTCGACCAAATACCTGAGGGATACTTCCCGTAACTTTAAGAACGCCCGCAGTCTGATCTCAGCCTCCATCTGTCAAAATTACTTCTAATTTATTCAATTTTAGATTTTTTTTTGAAATTGACTATCGCTGAGATGAGATTGCGACTACGTAGATTTTAAACGTTTTTAATTACAGAAATTGGTCTTCTGATATTCTTATGTGTGGCTGAGCACTGCATTTTACAGCTAATAAAACTGTTGTAGCTAATCTCATAGCAAACAGAAAGCTTAGGCCAAGAAATCTTAGCTCTGTATAAATAAATAAGTAGGATTTCCTGCATCCTAATTACGTGACACACTTTCAATCACAATCTGAATGATTTTGCAGGATATTGCTTAATATGTTCAAAGAATTGGTCAGTTCAACAACGTATGTAAATAATGCAATGAATGTTGTTGAACTGTCAGAATGAAAGCTATTGCTGCTGTTATGGCCGATTACTATAATTTACGGACCGTTATTGGTTAATATTAAGACTCCTGTATCTTTACCAATAATGAAGCAAAGACCTCATAGCTTTGGGTAAACCTTAATCTACTATGCAAATCTATGGTAGTAGATATCACAGGTCAAACTAGCCTACAGATCTGTTTATATGCCCAGTTTGATAGTAAAAAATGCTACCGTTCGTAAGCAAAACGATTCGTTTTTGTTTATAGGAACCGAGCATTAGTGTGCATGTACGCAGGCCTTTTTCGTGACTTCGGCCTCGATTACGGAAGGTATGTAAGTATCAAACCACGTACCATCTAACTACCAAATCAACACAAAGATCTTATTATATTAAACACAATCTAAACTCAAATTATCCCACTTTTAGTTCAACATCCAGGTTTGATTTGAAGCAAACTGTTTCATCAAACCTATCAAAGTTCAATCCTAAAATATGACGTAACAAGCACGGTGCATACCTCAACACCTTTACCCGTTGCATCGTCGCTTACTAACCCATCTGCAGCGCAATTACGACGCCATATTGGTCTCCGAACGATCAGCTGATCATGCGTGCTACCGATCATGGCAGACTGATGAGAAATTTACCGCCCGACCAACGGCTAGGTTAGTCGGTTCAAAATTGATGTTAAATTTCGCAAGATTGAGGTCGGATTTGAAGAAGATTTTTCGAATTGGAAAGTTTAAATTTTGGATTTGTGTGGTTGTATGAAGTAGTGGGAAGTGGGAAGGATTTTATAGTTTGGCGCCACATGCTTAAAATCTGTAGCGGGTTGGCATGCAATACATTTTTTGCATTGCAAAATAAAATAAGGCTATAAAATGTTTCCTGCTTCTGCAATTTAGCGTTTCAATGGTACCTAATCTAAATTGTCTTAGCCAGAACTTAACTTACGAACAGAGCAAAGGGTATTGCATTATTAATTAGCCCCCAAATGCTCCTTAAAAAAGTATAAGGCACGCAGGATATTATAATTTTAAGTCTTCCATGTTTATGCTTACTTTCAACATGAATGATGCAACCAATATTTTGTTACCATATTATTTTGATTAAAGGAGTGTCCGTGGAGTTTCTTGCCCGTTCTTCTCCATAGGTACCTACTACCTACTACGCTTTGGAATGGGACACTAGCTTCATCTTCCTGACTGACCAACCCCTTAACAATTTAAAAGTGCCTGTAAATTGGTTTATTTGAAATAAATGTTTTGAGTTTCTGACATGCATAGTTTCTTTAAAAATACTGTAGTACATTCTGTTAATAATTCCATAAAAAAATCTGCAATATCCTTCCTTTAAGCAGATGCTTTCAATAAAACTACAACATTTGTTTAAGTACAATATTTAGTAACAAATGTTCCACTCATCTCAAGGACGTCTCTGTTTCACCCCCTCGGGGTTGAAACTATTGTAGTCACAATTATGATGTTAAGAGGTCTTTATTGTTGTAAACTATTGTATTTCGATTGGAAATTATACGGATCAATGGTTGTATATATCCGTTTTGTTAAATACACTCGAGAGCAATGAATCCGGGTCACTTAAAGAATGTTAAAAATCTCGGAAACTAAAAATGATAGGTTAATGCAATAAATTGTATTTAATAGACAATGTAATACTCCCTAAATGAAAGTAAAAAAAATATGAGTCACCATACATTTTATTAACACAAAATTACATAAAGAAAAAAACTGCTGATCTCTCCTTAAAACAAAAATAGGAAACATGAAATTTTTGAACTTTATTACGATTTTCTTGAATTTTAATACTTCGTATTGCCTCCTCGTGCTTCCATTACTGCGTTTACGCGGTTTGGCATGCTGTACACCAAGTTCCTTATACGATTTTGGGGAATATTCTCCCATTCCTCTGTGAGAGCAATTTTGAGCTCACGAAGCGTGATTGGGGGAGGGTTTAGTTGTTTTACGCATCTGCCTAGCTCGTCCCAAGCATGCTCGATCGGGTTGATATCCGGGCTGCGCGCTGGCCACTCCATACGAGTAATGTTCATCTCTTGAAGGTAGTCATTCACAATCCTGCCTGTATGAGGTCGGGCATTGTCATGCATAAATATAGCATCCTCACCTAAATTGACCATAAATGGACCAACGTAATCATTGAGGATTTCTTCCACATATCTTACGCTAGTTAAAGAGCCGTTTTCTATGATCACCAGCTCTGTGCGACTTTCAGAAGAAATTCCGGCCCACACAAGTACAGACCCACCACCGTAGGCTACTTTTTCTTCGATGCATGCTTGCTTGAATCTTTCCCCTGGTCTTCGATACACTCTGTGTCTTCCATCGTGCTTGTAGAGCATAAATTTTGATTCGTCGGAGAACATAACTTTTGACCAATCTTCAATACTCCATTTTACGTGGCTCTGGGCATATCTTAGTCTTGAAATACGATGCCCACGCTCCAGTTTAGGGCCGTTTGCAGGTCTAAGGGGTTTTAAGTTAGATTCAGCAAGCCGACGTCTTACTGTCCATGCACTTGGGTTACTTCCTCCTAGGCGTCGAAACTGATTTGTGAGTTCAGTTCCTGTGAGAAAGCGATTTCGAAGCATGGTGTTCACCAAGTATCGGTCTTCTCGTGCTGTGGTACACCTGGTTCTGCCCGTTCCTGGTCTGCGTAGGTTAGAACCAGTTTCTTCGTAACGTCGGAGAACTCTTTGTACTGTTGACAGCGACACACCGACAGTCCTGGCTGTATCGCGCTGACTCCGGCCGGTTTCCAGCATTGTAAGTATTCTGGTGCATTCTTCAGGCGTAAGCGACATAATTTCAGCTTGAATAATGAATATAGAGCACTATCAACATGGTTTATGTACCCACATAAATGACAGATTACAAACAAAAGCAAAACCAAATGCTGTAATTTCGTAGTTCCATCTTCGAAAGTGGCCCTTTTTCAAATTTGATTTTTTTATGATATAACTTTACAATAACTAAGAAGTTTTAATAACTTCATTTAAGGAGTATTACATTGTCTATTAAATACAATTTATTGCATTAACCTAGCATTTTTAGTTTCCGAGATTTTTAGGATTCTTCAAGTGACCCGGATTCATTGCTCTCGAGTGTAGTAAACAAGTAGCACTTTGTACACAAGTTGACAATCATAATAGATGTAATAAAGCAAAATAGTTTTTATTAATATTATATTAAGGGCTTCGGTCACTTACATATTATTATCTATGTACAATATAATAGGGTATAATATGTATGTTTATTATATGGTATGTCAGCAATAGACCTGCCGATCAATTTTGTAAAAATCCTACCATGAAAACTTATGTGAAGTGAGCTTGAAGTAAGCTGTCAATAGTATTTTTTTTTTTAAAACGTTGCCCCCACACTAGGAATTTCTTCTGTGTCGTGGGTGCGTTTACAGACATATAAGCTCACTTACACAAACAGCCAGACCCGGAGCAACTAATTGTAGGTCATACAAATATTTGTTCCGTGCGGGAATCGAACCCGCGACACGCAGCGCAGCAGTCAATCGCTTAAACGCTGCGCCAACAGTGTCAATCTCTAGCATCGGATGACAGCCCACGTCACCTAAGTTTTCACGGCGAGATTTTTACGGAGTGATGATAAACAGAGAAGGAAAAAATCTGTCCGTTCACAGCAAAAAGAGGTGAAGAATAAAAATAAAAATAATTATTTAGTCCTTGTTAGTTAAAGGCAAGTTAGCAAATTCGAAATCCCAATTTTTATAAAGATTGACCTTGCCTTAGTAAAAATGGAAGCCAACAGACCACTTATACGTAAAACAAAACAGATTCCAAAAAAAAATCCTACCAAAACATGAATCTTGTAACAAACAGCTAAGAATCCTTGTATAATCCTTAAATTAACTTGCTGGGGTGAGATTGTGAACGTCGATGTTACGCCTCATTAGCTCCTGTACTAATCATTGTAAAGGCTTGTGCTCAGTAAAGGTTGTTTTGTTAGTTGGTTTTATTAAAAATAAGCATAAATAAGCTGCAGGGACATAGGGCTCCTCTCGGTGAGAGGGAATGGGCCGTAATCCACCACGCGGGCCCAGTGCGTATTGGTAGATGTCACATCAATTACGTCAGTCTTGAAATTTTTGGTTCTAGGACGTACAGTCACGAGCAAAAGTATGTATACACTCGGCTTTATTCAAAAGCGATTTACTCCTTTATTTTTTAATGAAATTTTATGTTGTTACGAACATAGCATTTTCGAACCCATAGGTTTATCTAATGTGTCGTATTTCAACGTTGCATTCGTTATTTCATGAAAAAATCGCAATTGAAAGTTAGTGTTGACATATTGGTGCTCGGGACTGTACCGTCTCCCTCACAACGTTTTCTTTTTCCGTTTTAAGAGCAGTGGTGATAAAATAATTTACACAAGGTAAAGCGCGTCATCACGTTCGAACCTACATCCTACAACTCGTAAGCCGGAGCCTATACCACCGGTCCACACTGCTCTAACAGTCAACGTAAGGTGTAAACTGAATCACTGAGTCCAGAAGCGTGAAATTTTGCACCAGAATTCCTGAAAGGGTTTTTGAACATTACTCCCCTGAAGACAGGGGATGAAAGTTTGTGTTGAAATTCGTAATTTTTGCTAATGGGAAATCCCATCTACACGGCAAGTAGGTAGTGAAATAAGTGTTTAGAACCACAAATGTGTAGTGACCAATCGGAAGTTACCGTGGTGCTTCTAATTTTATTTAAATCCGTTGACCAATATTTTCTGCAAAAAATACTTAGCTTGTAAAAATTCGTTAACGGACATTTTCTTCAACAGGCGAAAGTGTTTCCTTTAATTTCTTAAAATGAATATCGTTATTACCTGAATTATTAAATTTTGTTTGTTTAATTAGTTTTTTTTTATACTAGCCTTTCAACGATAGAATACCTTGTTAACTTTCAAAAATTGGTTGTAGAGAATGGCATTTTTCTTTATTTAAAATTATCTTTAACTTTTTCCAAGTGAATTATTGTGTAGGACCATAAAGATATACTACACGAAAGCCAGTACTGTAAATCTGTTTAATATCCATGTCCTAATAAAAAAAAAAACATCCGTCCGTTTTTCCAAAACCAAAACGTTCTTCTTTCATCCGTTCATTTAGCAAAGCCTTTACACAATGACGGAGCACTATCGTACACAACCTGGCTATTTATCTTTGATCTAAAGTGTCCGGCCACGTACCGGTTGCGGACCGGACCGATCCATCCCTCACGACTAATCGACCGTGCCGAACCGTGCCAACCAAGATTAATAAATGACGCTTAAAATTCAACCTTTTTTCGGCTAAGCTAATGGCGCAAAAATAATTAGCCGTTTTTTATAGCCGTTTCTAACGGTAGCGAAATTTATTATTGGATTTTCTCGTTTACTGTGCGAATGAGTTATGATTTTGTTTCTTGTTTCCCATTTTATGGTAGGATTTGTTTTGTTTTGAATGTAATAATTTACGATTGTTCAAAATTGATGGAATGGTCTGGACAAGATTTTCCCGTAATATGGATGGCGCTTACGAGTATGCCCGTCGCGTGATGCGGATCATTAGATTTGCCACAGATACATAGATAGTTCGTCTTATACAGGTACCTAGGTGCTTTTTGAAAAAGATACAGTACCTAATTTTACTCATTAGCTGGGTAGTTGTGTAACACACGAACAGTAACAATGGCTTTAATTTTGACAGTTCAACAAAATTCATTGCGTTATTTACGTTGTGGAGCAGACACATTTGTGAACATATGAAGCAATGGTTTAGCCATAGGGTATCCTTCAAAATTATTCAGATTGTTATTGAAAGTGAATTACGCAATTAGGGTGTTGCTTCAAAAAATAGAATATTGCTTTGAGTTAACGTGCTCATAATTCTGAACCGAATTCCTATTTAAAAGCATTTTATTTTTTAGATATTTAGCAATAGTATTAATATAATAAGATAAAATATTTAAAGGGTTTGTACGGAAGCCGTCCAGTGACTGCTCGGTTTATTCTTATAGGCTCCGAGAATTCTTTATTTTACGACTAGCTTCAACTTTCTGACTAACTGACCGACTATTTAATTTTGACAATTCAAAAGTGCCTGTAAATGGTTTAATTGAAATAAATGATTTGAGTTTGAGTTTTAGTCTCCTAGCGACTGTTTGGGTTTTCATCAGGTTTACTGCTAGCATGTTTGGATGATTCATGATTTGCTCTTTGAACGCTTTTGTACTTTCTGAGTTTTCTTCTCTGATTTATTTATTTATTATTTATTTATTTATCCTCACACTGGAACGCCATACAGCAATAACACCTACGGAGCAAAAAATCACTTCATGTGCTGCTGTCAATCCATCTTGTGCGCGGTGGACATCGAATGAGTGGCGATGGATCACGCAGCGTGCAAGTCCAGCATTTCTCCATAGCCCCCCATCACTCCTTCCATATTGCGCACGCTCATTGCAAATTTTTAAATTCAATGATTTTTCAAAGTAAATACATGATATGATATTTACAAGCAATTGGAAAAAGCAGCATGTACTAAAATTCTTGCTTCCATTTCTCCTTATCGTAGATGACTATGATACGTCAGTCAGTATCATAATTTTATTAAACTTAGGTACTTACACGTCGTTCCAGCTCTACCTATCTGAATGTAAACCTAAGTACCTACCCGCAAATCAATCAGTCGAAGTGCTAATCCATTAACATGCGTGGAGATTGGCAATTGGCTTGAGGCAATAATATCGTACATACCTACATTAATATTAAGAGCGTTGACAACGTACGGCATTTCATACAAACTTTCAAGTTCTTGTTTTTACCGAAATGCATGAAGCGATTTTAATGAAACTTCCTACGCATAAGCAAGGTATATAGATCTAAAAAGTTAATTGAGAACATTTTTGAAAAATAGTGTTACAGCTAAATTAGACCGATTTTAAATTTTCCATAGAAACAGAGATTTCCAATTATCTTTTTTTAAATCAGACATTTCGAAAATGTTCTTAACTAACTTTTTGGTGACATGGTTTATAATGTGAAACAAAATATTTAGGTTTATTTTAGTTGATTCTCGTTTCACGTGTGCTTTCTTATCTATGTTGGTTGGGCTTTTATATGGGTTTATAGGAGACACTAGCCCACCTGTCCCTGAGACGACGAGGAAACGGCTAGCTAACAACGATTTTCTCTCTCAAGAAACGTATAAAATATTGTAGGTCCCGTGTAAGTAAGAGATACATAGTTGATCGCTGACTGCTCATACCACAGGCGAGTACTCGTTTGCCGCAGCGACAAGAGCTATCAAAGAGAGTACTCGATCAGCGTCGCTCGCTTGGCGAACAGAACACTCGCTGAAAGACTTCCGCTTGGTACTGTGAAGGGCTAGACGAGCACTTCGAGGTAGCAGGAGGAATAAAATCAAGCTACGGTTTATCTCGTAATGTCCAATAATGATTCCTATATAATATACTAGATATTCATCTACCAACCCGCACTGGGCCCGCGTGGTAGATTATGGTCCACTCCCTCTCGAAGAGAGGAGACCGGCGTCCCAGCAGTGGGAACAATATAGGCTGATAATGATTAATATACCATTACGACAACTATTACTATACTACTACTATACTACACTATTACTATACTATTACGTAGAGTCCTGACGGTGAAGTGCCCTGTCGGCGAAAAATCCCGTCGAAGTAGTCTGTCAGCGATAGTGTCTGTCGGCGTTTAGTGGTACACTCGTCGTACTTAATTTTTTTGCTTGTCAGCCTAATCTCAAATTTGACACATCACTCAACTTGCTTGAATGTTCGAATGGAACCCGCGCTTAATTATAGCCAGCCTGCACTACCTACATAAGGTTGACTTTGGTGGGCAACCTCTACAGTACACATACGCGTACCAGCGAGTAGGTAATGGCTCGTCACCGCTCGCGCTGCTCATTAATCACCAGCTCACTTTTATTTGCTAGCTCTAACAGTAAATTGGCGAATAACGCCGCTTCTCGTTAATAGGTGCCTAAGATCATGATTTCTCGACCATGATATTGTTGTATATTGCTATGGATAAGTGGATACGAAGTGGCAGAAGTCAATGCATGCTGCCCTCGGTGATGTTTACTTTATTAAGGACAAATCCTTCTTTTTAAAAAGATTTAAATAACTATATTTGCCCTCACCGTAGGTACTTAGTCATGCAAAAAGTGTCCATACTGAGCAGACTGAACCCAAAGGCCGAATTTAGTGCTCGATCGATGGTCAGTGCTGACATCGGTCGCGTACTTATTTGTATGGACTCACGTTCGCTGACCGTCGGTGCTACACTATACACGTCCATTTATCGTCAGCGTCTTAGTACGCTTGATGGACGCTACGCGACCGACGTTAGCGCAACACTAAATCCAGCCTTACATTATTTAAATAGCGTTTCCATGACAGTCAAGTTAAGTCTCTGCGTCTGGGAGTGACAGGTGTCAAAACGAAACCGAAACAAGACTTTCTTTTGACGCGGTAGGGTTATTCTAACGGTTTAAATCTTTGCTTTTCTCATAATCTTTAGCGTGCTGATAGCAATCTCGGACTCGGCCCAGAATTCGGCTACTTGTTTGACGCCATCATCAGCTTCCATCAGTTCATGTAACGTGCAGCTGACAGGACACGCAGGACACGATATTAAGGCATGAACTGCCATCGCGGTCACCGGTGACCGCCAACAATAAATTTTCTATAGTGTATGTTGTCTGGCAGTCAACGTGAGTGACCATCGTTTGTGGAACAGCACACACACATTTACACTCCAAGGCGGAGTCGTCTATGAATCTCCACCTGAACAGGTTTTCCTTGCTTCGGCCATCCTGGGTCCGGAGTCTGTTCAAAGACTTCCAGGTTACCCAAGGTAACTCATATCCAGGCGAGAGGTCTTCAGCGGGTGGGACGAATGGTTTGGGTAAGGTATTCTCATAATAAAAAGCGGAAGCACTACATAAATAAGTTTCTGGTAAAGCAAGAAATAATAAGCCAAATATATTTCACTGTTTATTGAATTTTGAATATAATATCATTATAGATAGGTATTTACAATAGTATTCGAATGTTCTGAACTACAATATATTTTCGTAATACTACGTTTAAATAAATAATACACAACCAATAACTTTCTACCATACATAGATATAGTTAGGTATTTCAGAAAGCGTTTATTTGACTTCATTTATAAGAGCTCTTGAATTAAATGAACACGTGTTTGAGTTAAATGAAACTGGATCCAAGCCGAGTCGTATGTACATTGAAGAACATATAAATTTATAAAAAGTAGAAGCTCTAAGTTATTGTGAAAATCTTTCGTTTCGGCGGCAGTGATTATTTTATATATTCTCAGTATGATTTAACGATACAGGTACTTATAATATATAATGTATTTAAATTACTGAGTTGCGATCTATTTCACTAGTATATCATATTTCATATAACTCTTTGGTATACATACAGTGATATTTTTAAACTATATCTAGCTAACTTGTTGCGTGGTTCATTTATTAAATTGAGGTCATTTAAATTAATTTATTTCGGCCTTATTTCAGTATTTCCCACATTATTCGTTTTGCCCACATTATATATTTTTTTAATGGTAAACATTTTATTTTTTCTTATAACTTTAAATAAAATTACGTCAAAATGTATAAAATATAAATCCTTACGTATTGTAAAAATCAATTTTAAAATAAGTCAGTAAAAAACTACATGAGCTAATGGTATTTTTTGCTAATAATTTTAATAAAAAAGGACGGTAATGGTAATAAAAATGTAAAACAAGAAAATTTGATACAAAAATTGGTGTTACTAATGAGCAATTTCGATTTCTCGGGAAAATATCAAGGGGTTTGTATATTGGCGTTATTACCTGTAGTATTGCATTTTGGCACATTTTATATCGCTATATTATATACTATTATACTATATTATTATATAAATATTGATATAATCTACATTATTAAACCGAACATCGATAGATATATCTAGCTATATGACAATATAACTTCATCTTTAACATTTATAAAAGCCGTGTCACATATACATACAAATAATTAATAATAAAAAGCAAAAGGAAGATAGTAAATGAAAGAAACAAAAATAATTTGAATATTTTTTACTTTTTTATCACATGGATTACCTACACAAATCTCAAATCAAATAATCAGACTTCAAGGCGTCAAGAATTTGACGTCATATTGTAGGATATAACTGAGAAAGTGACGTTAGATCAATAACATGTTATCTCAATATCATACTACATTATGACGTCATAAATTCGACGAGTACAACGTCGTAGAAGAACAAAAAAAATTACTTACAATTTCAAATTTTTAAAATTAGCGAACATTTATTTAAAAACAATTGCAAAACGCCACTGGCTTGAGCAAACAGTTGCTTTAATTGAAGAAAACATGAAAACATTTTTCCAAACATTTTTTTTCGTCATTTTGAGACACGATTATTGTATGTACTTTAACTCGATAAAACTACTTGCAAAATTAACATCGGAAGCTCAATTTTAAAATTACAAACTGCCGACCATTTTAAATAGGCCTCTACATGCAAGCGAATCACAAAACTTTGCTTCGTAAATCATATATAGTAGAGATCTAGCTAAACTGGCTTTTGAATAACATGTAACATCCGTTTGATATGTTTTATGTACTATATGTTATTTTAGGCGTATTCGCTTTACTCTCGTCATAAGATTGTGTTAATATCAACAACCCACTTTCATAATATATGGAAACCCTAAGTTAAAACTATTTACAATTACAATATATACGACACCGAAAATGGTAACGCAAGGCTATGCTAATCGAGATTATATAGTTAGGCCTACCCAAATATGAATTTCCAAGACGCGTGAAATAATACAAGCTTACTATAACATCAAAAATTTCATGAAAAAAATGTATAATTTCAAAAATGTATAATTCAACGCATTATTGGACAAAACATTTACACAGCTGCACTAATTTTAACATTCGCATAATACTAACAGAAACAAAAATATACAATCAATAAAAACCTACTATGTATAAATATAACAGCCCCTAGAATTTTACTATTCAATAGTAAAATTGTTCATTTAACTATTTTATACAATAGTTTATATAAATAAGGTTATGGTACGTAAAAGCAGTGTCGAAATTTAAATACAAATAGTCCTTTATTATAATAGTTTGGTACCAGCTGGTTTTGGTAATTTTGAAGCTGGTCCAACAAAGGTTGCCACACATTACAACTCAGCTGCCCATCACTTTAAAGCAGAAAAATATTAAATTCTCAATATATAAAAAAAGCTAGCAAATACAAATTGTCCTTACAGAATAAACGAACGCGCTTGTAGCAATTCCAAATGAACACAACGATACTTAAAACAATATATTCCTTGCTATTTCTTTATTACTTAATACCTTATTGTTATTATACTTAACAATAATGTGTGCCAACCCTAAATTAACTCTATCATCCAAACCTATTTTAAAATATCGATTCAAAATTCGAGTAATATCATTAAAACATTGCAAAATTTTATTTCCAACTACATTTTTTCAGCTTTCCTTTTTTTTTATTCATTAACTGCATTTCCAAAAGAAATAATGTTAGTATAAAACATGCTAAAGATAAACAGACACTTACAATACTTTTTGGTTTTTACACAAATCCAAAATGTCTGACTCAATTTCCAAAACAATCAATTACAGACAAGACATTTAGATTTATTTTCATATTTTCGCTTATTACATTTAATATTTCCATTATAATAGGAAGCTTATCTTCCGGGAAGACAATTCCATGAACATTTTAGCCAAATTAATCAACATCAAAAACTTCAAAATTTACTTCAACTATTACTATATCAATTTCATTTCTTCGATTAATGGCCCGGCTACACACTACAACAAGCAAGCATGTAGGGTATATCGTGCAAACGGTTTGCTTTGTCGTGGAATCCACATGTTATTTGCACAAACTGTGCAAGCAAGTTGCTGCGTGTACCCGGGCCTTAAGACCTGGAAACTGATTGTAACGAATCTAAGTCATAGTTAACATTACCTTTCACAATTCTTCGGTAGACGCTATAGGAGCTTTAAGGAGTGGAGTTCTGGGACTTTTAGAGCCATCAGTATTTCTGGTAGGAGCTTGGAAGTCTTCGTTAGACAGCGAAGCAGGTAACGGTGCTATCTTCAGTTGATGTCCATTCAGCTTTATCTCAGTAATGGAATGTGATCTGCCGTGGTTGACATTAGGTTTCTCTTTGTTTGAAGTTGTCATCGGGTCGTGGGTTGGAGTCTTGGCTAAGGATTGGGTCACTCTGGTCCTGTTCGATTGTTCTCTTAGCGCCATTTGGTAAGCTACTTCGAAGGCCTCGCCTAGTGTTAAGATTACTTCGGTCGCTTGATCCTGGAAAAGGAATTATTTCAACATGAATATTTATCAGGTTTCAACTATGGATAAAACATGCTATGATGATATCAAGAGCTTCGCTCCAAATCTAATCAAAAGTACACTATCGTGCGTTCTAAAGAACTGAATCCTTGACAATAAGAAAACAAGTGAAAATCAATAAAAAAAGCGAACAGCTCACCATAGTAGCGACTCTGAAGACATGACAGTAGTGGCTCCTGCTCGTATGATCCTTGGTGATGTACGCGAAGTGGGTGAGGTCGTCAGCATCCTGACACGCGCAGTGGATGTTGCGGATTTCGTGCTCGCAGACCAACTCCTAAGAGAGAAAGATGTCAATAAATAAAACAAGGAAGGTGACGAGTAAAATAACGTTACATAATAGTCCTTAGTTATTCAGCAGTTGAATAACCTAGTAAAAAAACAGAAACATCACGGGAGTCGTAAAAAGAAATCTGAAACATCCTGTTAATTGAAAAGGGTATGTAACTGACTCTAATTAAAAGCATTTACAAATTGGGACTGTAGGTCCTTAAAAATGTACAGTGAAACTATCGTTTACCGGCCGAAAACATTTTATACCCGTCGCAATTAAAAAAAGCCGGAGTTTTTTTAACGAATGCTGTCCCAAACAATATTTGACTCATTTTTGACGTAAAAAAACAAGTCCAAATTAAATTTCAGCCGTGCTTCGCAAGCATAACATTGAAAAAACACTAATTATCCCACTTAACTAACCATGAAGAGTTCTAACATAAAAATTCATTGTACAAGAAGGGGAAGAGAAAAAAAACAATCCTTTTTTTAAGAAACACAAAGAAGAGATTGGTCATCGGTCCGATCAAGTGTGAGGAATGAACCGTAATTAAAAATCAGGCAAGAATCAGGGTCTTCGTTGTTCCTTTGTTACCGACCCCGGGATGTTTGCCATCTTACACTTGGATGATCTTCAAAGACCCCTAACAGTCTCCAAAGTTTGCCCGTCAAGGATTGAAACTACAAACTTGGGAACAACGTAGTTGAGAAAAAATATACAAGACATGGTTTTTCTTTTTAACTTTTTCATCTCAGTGAATGTCAAAAGAAAATGTCGGACTAAATGGAAAGGTCAAGTGGCTATTGGCAGGGGTTATTCTTGCTTAAATAAAATATAATAAACATAAAAGTTCTATTAAGGGCATAATAAAATCTTTTAAACTAGGCACGGTAAATATTTTGAGTACCTATGTACTTATAGATGAAAAAAAAACTGGTTGAGATTGATAAATGTTAGGGTAATTTGGCTTATCATTATTCGTGGCCCTGTCGCACAACTGTCAAACTAAAACTGCAAGATAGAGACGTCTGAGCTTTTAATGTTAGCAGCAGGCTCCTGTTTCCAAGCAGTTATTTCAATTAAACCATTTACAGGCACTTTTGAATTGTAAAGAAGTCTCTCAGTTAGTCAGAAAATTGAAGCTCCAAAACGTAGATCTATATGGAGAAGAACGGGCAAAAAATTTCATGGACACTCTTTTAAATCAATATATTACAAAATCCTGGGTGCATTGTTCTTGCTGCTTCGATATGTGAAAACCGTGTAAACTTACCCTGGTGATAGTGTTTAGGAACTTGACTCCTCTATAGCTGATGGAGAGGATAATGTCAGGAGAGTCCCTCGGTTCTTTGGTACACTTCTTCAGCTTTTGTATAGATTTCTTCGTCGACTCCGTACCTCGGAGCTCTTTGACCACTGTTGATCCTAGGTACTGGATAAAAAGATTGGAATGAACTCACAATTTTAATTGCCCTAATTAAAAATATGGAAGGAATCAAATGTGGACTAAATGTGGAACGACTCGACGAATCTTTACACAATCTATGATCCCCTACAAACATGAAGTTTCTAAAGATTATCCCTAGAAAGGAAAACACTGCATAAAATTTTAAAATACTTACATTAGCTACATAAGTCACAGCCCCAGTAACCAGCACAAACGGTTGATGCTTCCACTGAGTCTTCAGCGCCCCTGGTACTCCAACCAGCAGTTCCGAAGGTGCCCTGATCTCCAGGTCCGAGGGTCTGGGTGGTTGAGGAGCAGGCCTGTTCTTTTTGCTGCGCTTAAGGGTCTCTCCACCAGGGGGAGCCAGGGTAGGCACCACGGGAGGTGGAACCGGTTTGAGGTTTTCCGAAGGTGGTAACTTCTCTTTGATTTCTTCTTTCAGCTGCTTGATGTTGCTCTTCTAGAAGGAATTAGTTGTTTTTAATAATTGTAAGGTCTAGGATCTAGGATCTATTATTATAATGGCTGAGACAAATCTTTTACTATTCATAAGCTTTTCATCTGCCTAGCTTTTCCTCGGCTTCCAGTTTAACTGGATGCAGTTGATTACCAGTATTTTACATGGAGCGACTGCCTATCTGACCTCCACAACCCAGTTACTGGGTACCCCTTGTTAAGACTGGTTGTCAGAGTTTCGGGCTACTGACGACCCGTAATGACTGTCACTATCCACGAATGACAGCCGGGACTAACGGTTTAACGTACTTTCCGAGGTACGGAGGGTTCTTGGTATTTGAATATCCCATCCACGGAACAACCGCGGCAAGCGTAGCTTAACCTGATCGATCGACCCGTGCGGCTGTTATTACTTAGCCACACATCAAAATGTTAAAAATTCTTTAAATATTTTCCTTATAAAGACTCTTCTCAAAAAAAAAATACGTCGCTAAAAATACAGACACGAACCTCCCCTCAACAACTCTAATTAAATAAAAAAAATGGCAACAAAGCACAATACACAACAAAACGTAAAGTGACACTCATGCACAGATTCACACTTCACAGGTGCAAAACAAAACGCGACGGGGAAAATTAAAAACATCGCCAGTAGGCGTAAAATTTTAATGAAGGCAATGAAAGGTACACAAGTAAATAATTGAATCATCTGATTTCATGGTGTCATTGATGAAGAACTACGGGCGGGAATGAAAGGGCTGTTCCGTTAGAATAAACTTGAATAGAACATCATAATATGGACCTGTGGTTACTATAACCTACAGTATTTTTAATTGACGAATCGACGCGCGCTTTTCTTGTGGCAACTAAGTGTGCAAACACGCTGTGAATGTGCACACACGCCACACTTCCGACTTCGCCATTGACTCGGAACTGAGAGCTCCAGCACTTACATACACATTCACAGCATGTTTGTACACTTGTTAACCACAAGTAAAGCGCGCGTCGCATCGTGAGATAAAAATGCTATGCCCCGGACGTAAACACTGCGGCACGTTGAGTTTTAGAAAAAAGTCCGATTTTGTAAAGCGCGGTGTCTTTGTCTCATACCTGTGTACAGTCCGATTCAAACTTTATGGCGGCTCGGAACATGAGGCAAGTCGCTGCGCAGTAACAAATTCACGTGTCAACGGGGATGAGGGGTGAGGTACTGCGCAGCAAGCAGCGTACGTCAGAGCCACCATAAAGTTTGAATCGGGCTGTAACACTCCCTTCCTATTCCTCGACTCTTCTTACGCCCAGTTTTCGGTATTATATACAATTATACATAGGTATATATACTATACTTTTCGAAGTCACTGAAGACCGGTTTTCGAAGTTGCAAGATAAAGTTAATATTAATATTCGGTCTAGTTTGTAAATAGTAAAATATTGTAACTACTTTATTAGATCAACTTGCGGACCACCAGTGGATTTGCTCGCATACTTAGAGTTTATATAACATCTCGGGAATTACTTCAAAAATAGTTTTGGTTCGAAGTTAACACGTTATTCATTTGTTTTCAGATATATACAAGGGTGAGACCACAATACGACAGTAAATTAAACATCGTATATCTAATGATGGAAACGTCATTAGATATACGATGTTTAATTTACACCCAGAAATTCAATTAAATATATCTACTATCTTAGTCACTGTAGCTAGTCCAAGATTAGCAAAAACCATACTCGGCCCATCACTACTATGTATTTAGTTTATTCGAAAAAAACCCTTTTTAAATTACTGTTAGGATTGATTTGATAGTCCCAAAATACTCTTATGTATTAGTATTGCACGTATTTTCATTTATTTTCGTCTCCACATTGAAGGCCCGATAAATAGTAAAGAATTCTAAGAAACATTATCTAATATTAAAGGAGAACTGACGATTTTAATGGCGTCATCATACAGGTAGAAACGTGCTACCTAACATGCTGTAAGACTTCCTCAAAGTTCTGCTATATCCAACATTAGATCACATGATTGTAATAACAATAATATATGACTCACAAAGACAAGTACTGTCATTTTTGTATTAATCCTATCAGATAATCTTTATCAATCATTATTATAAGACCAAGCGGGCCGTATCGAATCATATTTATAGATAACCGAGATTAGATATGAACAAAATGGCTTCTGTTTTTATTTTGACATTGAGAAACAAGAGTTTTTCCGAGTTAATTGACCGGAAAAGTGGATGAGTAGCGTCTGGAGGTTATTTGGGTGGCAAAAGTAAGTGCCGTATAATTATGGGCATGCTTGCAATATTCAAATTGAATTAAGTAGTAGCTATTCAACAATAATATGTAGCTACGAAAACAATATCATGACAATTAAGAATATAACAACATAATTACCCTATACAACACAGAGACAGAAACACAGAGGCCTGAGACATACGCCCCCTCTCTGTGAGAGGGAGTGGGCCGTAATCCACCACGCGGGCCCAGTGCGGGTTGGTAGATGTAACATGTCTTCGAATTTTTGGTTCTAGGACGTGCCGTTTTCGTCACGATGTTTTCCGTCACCGTTTTGAGAGCAGTGGTGATGAAATAATTTACACAAAGTAAAGCGCCTGTCTGGGTTCGAACCTACAATATGCAACTCTTAAATCGCGACCGTTACCACGGGGATACAAGACACGAAAGAAATAAAAACTCTTCCGAGAGTTTTTCGACTGCCATACCGGAAAGAATTCACATTTTATTTTCCTCAGCTGGACGCAGCGGAAGTTCACTCAAATCAGAAAAATATTCAGTACCCCTGATCAGTCAATAAATGATGCGTTAAAAAACCGCTATTAATAAATAAATTTTTCTCATTTATAATAAAATCCATCCTAAAAAATATTTTCCGACCCAACCATATATAGTTAGAGCACGCGTGTTGCGCTTACTCCCTCCGAGTGGGGCACTCCCAGTCAATGCAAGCTGAATAGACGACGAATTGAGCACTAATTACCTATACAGGGTTGGCGACGTGTGAAATTAAAAAAAAGGCAGCAATACGTGAAGGTAGGTACATGTAGGCTGAATTAGCGTCGCTTGTGGATGAATGGGATGTTGTGCCTGTATGGTCAGATTAGTGGATGTGAAATTAGTAGTGTATTTTTTTAAGGTGAGGTTTTGAATGGGATTTAAAAATGTTGTGTTAAGTCTAGCCATATTGGTAGGATAAAAAAATATGATGGTGATACCGACTCAAAATTATACAGAGTGTGACTTTTGTGATAAGACAAGGTGAAACTGTGAGAAAAGAAGAAAAGTACTGGTCAGATGAGCTGAATCAATGTCGATATTTACAAAGACACCTACACAAAATTATACAGGGTTAGTTTTGAGATAAGACATACGATGAAACTAGAAGAAATAGAGAAAAATAATCTCCAGTTATGAGCTCAATTTGGGTAAAATTATTTCTGTCTCTATTAGTTTAGATTTCCTCTCCGAACTTCAACCACAAAATCTCGCCCGTACTCGTACCTATTCTATAATACAAATCTAAATTCACAAAAAAACTTTCCTTTAAAAAGATTCTTTAGCAGTTATTTTCTCAAAGCGAACCAGAAAAACGTATCGACTTCTCCAAATGACAATGTTTAACATTGAAATGCTAGGCAAAACGCGCACGAATCCTAAACAAGCTGAGAAGCTAATATTATGCGACTTTAGTACCCATGTGCCAAATACTTATGTTAAATAGTCTAGCTCTGGTCTATGTGCCTAGATAAGATGGTCTTTAGTTTAGATGTTGATATTATTTAACATTTTTGTTGTTATTGTGTTGGGCTTGTGGCTAAGTAATAAAAGCCGCGCGAGTCGAACGATCAGGTTAAGCTACGCTTGTCGCGGTTGGTCCGTTCATGGGTGACCATCTTTACATATCAAGACCCCTCCGTGCCTCGGAAAACACGTTAAGCCGTTGGTCCCGGCTGTCAATCGTGGATCTTTGGCAGTCGTTACGGGTAGTCAGAAGCCCTACAGTCTGACAATCAGTCTTACCAAGGAGTATCGTATTACCCCGTAACTGGGTTGTGGAGGTCAGATAGGCAGTCGCTCTATGTAAAATAATGGTATTCAGCTGCATCTGATTAGGCTGGAAGCCGATCCCAACTTAGTTGGGAAAAGGCTAGGCAGGTGATGATGATATACGTAGAGGAAGCTACACAAATAAAGCTTATATGAGTACGTACTGAGTAGTAACATACCAGAGGCGGAAGACGACGAGAATTATAAATAATGGTTTCTGGCTTTTGGTATAACTATCCACCACACAAACTAGTTTGCATCCTAAACTACCAATTCACATAGTATCCAAAATCCATCAATTTAATTCCAAAAATACAAACCTACAAACTCGACAGACTTCTAAAGACTTAACGCCAACACATTACTTAAAACTCATCTCGCCACCTCATCACGTGTTACTTACATGTGACGAGATTAAAGCTGCTAATCCTTGTTAAATTGCTCATCTGGCTGCTAATTATAATCACGCACTTGCTGCAGGGGGGTAGCCAGGCAACGCCCTCACAGGTGTCATGGTAAAGTAAGGAGGAATGTTCAAATGAATTTGGATTTTATTGATAGTGACGCTTTTGAATGCAGTCGGGGATAATGGGACTTGGATTTGATTTTGTATTGTGTCAGTTAAACTTATCGATGTCTTTTCTAAAAATCAGATTTATATATAATTTAGAGACTTCAAAGAAATGTAGGTGACATTGTTGCGGATATTATGTCCAGCAGTGGACTGCGATAGGCTGAGTTGATTGATTGATTGAGGTGACTAGCTTGTCTTGTGTGTAAGTGTATTTGGAAATGTTAAATCCTAAAGAAATTATATCCGTGTTAAGCAGGCGTGGTAAACAATGCTGCTGCCTTCTCTGTATGAGAAGAGGCCTTTGTCCTGCAGTGGGACAGTAAAACGATGATACTACATTTGTCTATACCTACTATTATAACCAAAAAAAAAGTTCATTGTAAGAAAATAACTTTATTGCCTCTATTTTTCATAGTTTTTGCCAAGAAAGAAAACATATCGCTAACTTTGTTTTGCATATAATATGTTACTACAGTGCATGGAATGGATCAGTGTGTCTGCCACTTGACATTAAATGACGGTGCTAAAGAACTTAATAGGTTTCCGCAATTAACATAAAACAATCCAAATGCCTTATTATGATGCAATAAAAATCCCAATAAGTCCAAAACACATGATCGGAAAGCAATAACGCCGAGTACAGCAGGTGGGTTCCATAATATAATATTAAACCAGTTAAGGCAAAGGATATCCTCGCGAAATAAATTGGCAATCGCCGCACATTATGTATGCACCTGCCTACCGTTTGTAAGGCTTATTCGATAACAATTTGGGGCTTAAACGAGGTTTCCCTTGCTCATTTGCTTGCATTTTTATTTGTTAGGGTTCGATTGTGCCTCAACTTTTGGGTCAATAATTCATTCTTGTTTTACAAATATGTACTTATTCATCACTTTTACAATCATCTTTATCTTAATCATCTTTAATGTGTTCACTATTAAAAAGTTCTTGTTGCTTTTTTTAATTTTCAAGATCATAGCTTATTTTGCTCTCATTTTCAACCCAATTAGCTTTTAAAAAACATGTTAGAAATTAAACTTAGGTATTTAATCATTACCTACAACAAAAAGCCCGATAAGTAGTTTTAGTAGGATATCATTTTCTATATCGTACTATAGTCCAATTAGATATACATCAGTAGATGCAGTATCACAAAACATATATCTCGCACCCTTTCGATTGCTATCAATCGCTTCACCAATTTCATTCAATTCGATATCATAGCAACGCCCTCTATCGTATACAATTGTCGCTTTGCTGCAAGGATATCCTTTTTACATGCTTTTTGATTGAGCGAATTGCTCACTTCATTGCTCAGATTGAACCATCCTGGGGCATTCGTGTTTGATTTATTGGTATTAGTTGGTGTCTGTTTCTTAAGGACTGTATCGTATAGTAAGAAAGGGTCTTAGCTGTGATTGGGTGAATTGGTTTCGGACATTGGTTCTTTTTGTAAATGGTTCCAGTCAATTGGTATACATTCTTTGAAATTCATATCAATCAATTTTGAAACGAAGCCCAATTATAAAATTGATAATCAACATTTGTTTTAATATTAAGCGAAGCACTAAATTGAAGATTAATTATATACAAATCAACAAGCTCCAATAACAAATTAGTTTTCAATCTAATAAAACAATAACTCTACAGCTTTAATTCTACCACCTGGCACTTTTACTTTCATCACATCCCATTCATCAAAAACAGCAAACTTTCTCGCTACATAATTAAAATAATCCGCCGAAGCCGTTGCCCTCATTTCGTCTTTCAAGTCAATCTATCAATCCACTTAGAATTCGTCAACTGCCCGTCCCCAAAATCTGTTACGTGATATTTTTACAACACTTTATAGCACAACTTTACTACCTATATCTGTGTGGTAATCGCTTTCTCTTGTTGATCAACCATGGTGTATGGGAAGCCATGCGTTAGTATGCATGGTGTGGACACCGACATTCGTGACACCGATGAACATTTATATTAACTATACATTATCATTTTTGATATCGTTTAATGTGTCTACTGCATTCGATTGCACTTTAATTCGGCTAATTCTTCGGGGTAAGAATATTAGAACGGATTTCACGGCCTTAGTTATTGTTAAATTGTGTTAATTAATACTTTTTTGGACAAACAGATTGCTTGCTATCTGTATGCACTGTGTGTGCGCTATCGAGGCGTCGATACCCATCGTCGCGACGACGGGTTTCCGCAAGGTAATTGTCAACGGTCACGACGTGATTCTATTTTTAAACGAAATCTGGTTTTGATAGAAAAAGTAATATTATTAGATTGACGAAGTTGGTGTTTGGGAAAAAAATAATAATCAAGACGTTATTAAAATAATATACCAAACACATGATAAAAAATGCTCAAAAAAACTCAAGATGACACCACTCAAATCCTTTATACAAGATATCAAAGATGATTTCTCGGAAATCAATGAGTAATTGCTTTATTAGCATGAAATAATCCGTAAAGTAGTAATTATGTTAATATCATCCTATTGTTCATTGTATCCTTACATGGGGTGGATTTTTTTGCAAGGGATATTCTTGTTGATATAATTGTCACATACATTATCACTCGAGACATCAACTGTTTGAATGGTCATCTATTTAAAATCAACGGCGTTGTGATAATAGACAAACTTTTCGATTACAATCGGTCTGTCTTAATATGGGAATTCAACAGTACAAAAGAAATATGACTTACCAAAGTATTGAGATCAGCATTAATATCTTCCATATGATTAACAGGTCCATTGTGCTGTCCAGAAACCGAAGCCAGGATCCTTTTCCTATGTCCAGCCTTCTGAATCTCCAGTACAGCGGTCAGTTCTACTTCCCAAATTCTTCGCACTCTATCCATATCTACATACAAATGTTTCCTAAAAGTATCGCTATATATCTCTAAGTTTATATGTCTTAGCCATTCTTCTACAGATTCGTTTTGGCTTTTACTTATATTGTTATTGTTATGGTTATTGCTTATTTCAGTTATTTTAAGAGGTAATTGTTTAGCTGATTCTAGTATTTTTTGTCTATCGTTTTCTTCTATGCCCATCTCTCGGAGGTCGGTTTCGTCTATGATACCGTTCTGGAACAAATGATTATTGTTAGTTGTTGGAAATAGGTGTTAGTAGTTTTTGGATTCAGCGTTTCATTATTACAACTAATGGATAACGAAACAAATACAAACATTGCTTTAATTTTTGAATAGATATATAATTTTTTTCATGATTACCATTTTTTTAATGTTAAATGGTGAATGTTTTTTAACCTACATAATTCATACTTATCTAATCTTTTGATAACAAATTGGCTGTATCTGATAACAAATGTGATTATATTGAACTATGTATATTATAAAATGATCAACAAAAAGAATACTCACAACAAAATCAATATCATCGAAGCCGCTTTCCAAGAACAAGGTCTCATAGTCATGCAGTCCCATGCCAGACAGCCACAGTCCAAGATTAGAGGCCACAGACGGACTCAAGCTGGATTCGGAACAGCTCAACCCAAGCCGGGAAGTGAACTCCTGTTCAAGTTCCGACACGAAGACTGACTCCCTCACGAGCTTGCTTCCAAACGACGCCATTATTTCCGAGATCTTGGCCCATTCCTCCTGTTGGAAAAATGGAAACTGTAAATAATAGATTGGCTTTTATAATCTTATAGGAATTACAAAATATTTATAGGAATGACAAAATATTTATAAGTAGGTAAATCTGGTTTGAATAGAAACCAAACCAGCCGAGCTGGCTAGGCCAGATGATGATAATATAAATACAGAATTAATTGTATTATTTGCAAGGTAAATAACATTTGAATAGATCGACAATCCCGTAAAATAAGACAAAGGAAAGGTTTTTTGATCCGTAGTTAAACTCAACCAATTGTTAAAAATAGTAACTAATGGTTCAATTTTTGCAAATGTGTTTTGTGATTAATTTTTAGTTTATCTAAAGATATAGTATCATTGCTTATGGTCAATCAATTAACCATTAGTTAAAAAAATAACCATTAGATAAAGTAACAATTGATCAAAAAACACATTTTGCAAAAATTTTACCATTAGTTACTATTTTTAACAATTGGTTGAGTTAACTACGGATCAAAAAACCGGCCTTAAGAAAATTTATTTGACTAGCGAGTACGCTTCGCACAATAAAATAATGATCTTCTGATAGACGTGTTATACAACGAGTTCGCGAAGACACAACCCATGTTTTTGCTTCAATTCCCAGGTTAGTTTAATATGGAAATAACTATATTTTTTGTTATGTCTACCGTGTGAATTGGTAGACAATGGTGTTCTATCAATCAACAATATACTATCAACTTTATTCCGGTTTCTATACTATGTTATTCATACACTTACGTAGCCTATGAATAGCACAATTATAGCAACCGGTAATTAATTACAAGCATTTGATTGCTTAGCGTGAAGTTTAAATCGACTCGTTCCCGACCGTTTGGTCGGGGAAGGCACAGCATAAAGAAAACTAGGAAAGTATAGGGAAATCCATTTCCCAGCAGTGGGATAATATTAGTTAACTAAAAAAAACAGATATTTATTCCATAAAATTTGTCCCAACACCCAGAGCATTCAAGCTACGGTACTTCCCTAACTAGAGAAACGCTGCTAGATTCATCTTTATTAACACGTTTTTATTAGGTCGACCTGTATGTAACTAACTATGTAATGGAATCTAAGGTTACTAATTAAACCATCTTCCAAGGGTCGCAGCGTAATGAAAATTGGCAGCTGTGTGTAGTTTTGATGACAATAGAATAATATGGTACTGTCGAACTGATCTGATGATGGAGCCGGAAGATACGAACTGGAACTTCATGATGGAAAATCGTATCATAGCTGTTTTGGATTTCTTAGAAAAGTCTTGTAATGAACTTTGACCACTATTAGGTTTCAAGGTCTGATGATGAAGCCGGAAGATAGGCACTGGCATCGTGCATTTATAAAAGCGTGTTTTGTAGTGTTTTTTAAACTATTAATTATTTATATTGATCTATTGTAAAGGAGTTGTTACAGTCCAGATACATATATCACATTAGTGTGAATAAGTGTATTCTTTCAAAGTTATTATTATGAAATGTCTTAATACCAAGAGCACCTGCCCTCAAACGGATGATCTTTTTACAACATAAAAACCACATCAAACTGAAATTGCAGCTCAATTTTATCAACAAACATTATCATGACAAGCATCGAATCGCTTTCACGCGACATTCAAACATCTGCTCTGTTTCTGCCACCTGCCTACCTGAACGAGACATGAGTATAATCGCAACAGAGGCCTAACTTGTTACTAGTACGGTTATGTATGCGTGGCGTTGGCAAGATTGTCCTATATTACCGAATTAATCTATAATATAGTATGCTACAAGCAAGGTTCAAGTCAATTTATTTCTCAAATCGTCATAGAAAAGTCCTGCCACAAACTAAATAAAAATATGATTGTTTTTTTTGCAAAATGTAACCAAACTAACTTCAGTTCCATCACGTTTGGTAAGAATTGTAAAGAATGCGCTGATAGAAATCAAAGCGTTGATGCACCAACCAATTCTGAGCCAGCCCTACTATCATATTCTTATTTTTTTCGCATATGTGTCACTCAGAAGTTACTGACACATGTCATGCGCCATGTAGTAGATTATTACACAGCTCGCTGGTAATAAGTTCGGACTTCATTGGCTATCTACTCGTGTGCCTACACGACGTTATGTTATCGGGATCAGCACGTAATGTGGCCACGTCTCGCCTCGATATGTGGGTATCGCCCGCATACATGTGACACTTTTTGTGAATAGTTTTTGTTAAACTTTTTGTAGAAGAATAATGTACTGGGGTGACTTTAAGAGGTATCAATGTGGCTTGAGAATGTTATTATCGATTTATGATATGGCTTAATACATTTTTAAATAAGCTTAGTGCTGCTTTTAATGGAGATAGATATTATCATACTAAGGGCTGATTTTACCAAAGTCAGGTAACTTTTATCTGTGGATTAAAATTGACACCTGACATTCTCAAATATTTGAAACCGTACTTTAGGTGCGCTGCCCAACCCTTCGGGGAATGACGGCGTGATGTTATGTTTATGTAAATTATACCCAGGTGTGTGGTATTCACACTTCCACTTTACCCTACACGAGACCTCGTCCAAAATATTCAGAAAGCCACAAAACAACAGATGCTCGCACCATATCTCAAACACAACATTTAATGGCTGATTTGCATTTAATGCGTATAATTCTGAAGTATTCTGCACAACAGCTGTCCATCGGACACTCTGGCAATAACGTGTCATGTTCAGATGCAGCGCTCACCTGCCCTCATACGAGTACAGTGAACACCTGGACACCTGTGCGGCCTATGAGCGGTTTAATGGTGCATTGTCCTCAACTGATGCTTATTACTGGTGTTAGTAGCTGATGCGGCATTGTTTGATGGTTGATGAGTTCGTTGCACGTATGCATGTGGTTTGTGCGTGTATAGATATATTGTTCTATAGCATTCTTTGGCAATGGGGCTTGAGGGACTTGTGGTTAAGTAATAACAGCCGCACGGGTCGATTGAACAGGTTAAGCTACGCTTGCCAAGGTAGGTTCGTGAATGGGTGACCACCTGCATACCAAGACCCTTTCGTCCTTCGGAAAGCACGTTAAGCTGTTGGACCCGGCTGTCATTCGTGGAACTTTGACAGTATCGTCTTACCCAGCAACTGGATTTGGAGGTCAGTCGCTCCATGTAAAATACTGGTATTCAGATATATTATAAATATTGGTATTAATTGGGAAAAGGCTAGGCAGATGATGATGAGCATTCATTGGCAATGTGGTGAAGTCTAACTAGAAAATAAGGGTTGAAGATTCTTCTGGTCGTTAGGAAAGTTTTGAGTGTGGATGGCGAAAGGGAAAACCGGTCTTTACACTTATAGGTATTAACATAGTTAGGAAAAACGGTTTTTTTTTAAATCAGCCTATGGTAATTTAGGAACAGTCACATATGGTTCGATGGACTGTGGGAAAGATGATATGGCTAGAAATGGAGTGACTACCGAGATGACGACTAATAGGGTAGTATGAAAGAAAAGACATGTTGCGTCGACCTCAAATAAATTGGGATGAGGGCAATTCTTTTACAACTCTTACAGATGCTATTTGTATGTCACTCCATGGTGAGACGTGAAGGTCATAACTCATAAGCCTTTATTAAGGCCATTATTTATTTATTTATAGTTAATTAAAACGGTATAATACCAGTTACATTAATTAACATGGAAACCGTTAATATTGTGTTGTACAAAATTGCATACTTTTTCTCACAGAACACCAGACATATACGCATAATTGTACTGCATTCATCCGCAAACATCACATGTTTCACCATGTTTTAATGCAAATAAAAATATTCCATTCTAAGTGCTTTCATCATCCCACGGAATTGACTCCAATAACCCTAAACAGGACCAGTATAATGAGACTAACAAATAGGTATTAGATCTAAATCGTTAGTTTACAATAATATACTTAGGTTGTTTACCGTCTTACAAGTTCGATTCATTCATTGAAAAAAGAAAACACGTGTTAAAATAGGAAACAATGAAAGAAAACGTAGTTTTTCAAACGCTTATCAACAAGTTCTTTCAGTTAACAGGGAAAACATTCAACGATACATGCACAAATGAGTATTTTAAATGCAAAACACGTATTTAAGTGTATTTTAATTTATGAAACTAAACGTTATCATCTGAATTAGCATTTCAAATGCCTGTTTTTACGAGTATGTCATGGTTAATAGTTATCTTCTTTCCATTTAGTTAGCTAAGCGAAAACATAAATATACGTGCATAGCCTTGCAATGAAAGAAATACGTATTAGTTAGTATGCCTATCAACTTAGATATAATACGACGACAAATCTTATTTGACAATTCTGCCATGATGTCAATCTATGATTTATTGAATGCAAATGTCAGTGACTTATTTTCAATAAGCGCAATATTCCAATCGTTGGGGCATCGGACTTGCGACCAAGAGACCGTGTGTTGCAACCCCAGCCGTTGAACAATTGATGCAAATTGGCTACAAAATAGCTGATAGTCTTTATCCGGACACCATAATAGGCCCAGGAAGAGCAGTGGTGGCCCAGTGGTAGCGGCCTCGACGTACGAGTTGTAAGTCGCGGGTTCGAACCCAGCCCTTAATTCCTACGACTATTGAATCAGAGGTACCGTGCTAAACAACACACTTGGCATACATACTCACACACTGTACTTATGTTATGCACTTTACAGGGTGGCAGTGTCATCGACGCGCAAGCCGTTACCATGGATTTAGTAAATTATTCTGAACCCGACCGGGGAATGACCGCTATTGCCATGCTAAAACGCAACACTATAATTCAAGTCAACCGTCTTTCAAACCCAACTCCATCGGTTAGCTAACCGACCGTCTGAACCCATGAACCATGACAGACAAGCATACAATTTGGCATAACAATAGCTTTGGAACATGGTGACGCATCTAACAAAGGCAGGAAGTTAGGGAATTATCTTTTGACGGTAAACACCTGTGGTTTAACGCACCCCATGTTATTATGCAGCATTTGGTTTTTCGGTTAGTACCGAGAATTTTCAGAAACCGTTAAATTATGAGTAAGTAAGTACTTGATTTTAATATAATCGTTATATTAAAATCAAGTACTTACTCATCATTTTGTTCTTTGTTTATTGCCTTGTTGGTCCAGTGGTCGCAGGCGCTACTGCTGAGCATGAGGTCCTGAGTTCGATTCCCAGGTCGAGTTAATTGGGTTTTTCCGCCAGGGATTTCTCAGTAGTAGCCCAGAGTCTAGGGTTGTATCAATCAATAGGCGTGCCCCCTATTACATGGGACTTGAACATAACTGGCGAAATGTGGTTGTACTACAGTACGCTTCTGCCCAATCCTTCGGGGAAACAGGCGTGATGTTATGTATGTATGAATGTATAGTCAACCTCGTAATTGATTTATCAATTTTAACTGGCGCTGAAGCAACTACTAAGTCAACTATTCAAATATAAAGGATCACTACCTCAACATCGAAGAATCGAGAACCGTCATCACTTCATCAGCAAATGACGTAGAAATTCGAATAGAGATCTCATTGAAGATGAATAACTATGACGAATCGTGTATCATGAAACAGAGGTGCTAAAATCATCAGGTTTCCAGGCGAATTTCCGTAAAAATATAAAACCTATGTTGAAACGATTTTGAACACACTGAAGGCGATAGTTATGGTTTATTCTACATTTAATACATAATTAAAAACCACACAGCACCTTCCTAAACCAACACATTTTATTAGTAGTAGTTTTTTAGTATTGGGGTCCGAGTGGTCGACTCTTCACGTGACCAGAGGGCTGGCCTATTTTTTGGCCAAAGGCAATGCCATACAACGTGGTAATGCAATCTCAGAAGATAACTTTATCAGAGGAATAATTTTGAATTTTTGACAGTTCTTCTGTACAAAATTTACGATTTATGACGTATTAAAAAAAAAAACTACCTACTAGATCTCGTTCAAACCAATTTTCGGTGGAAGTTTACATGGTAATGTACATCATATATTTTTTTTAGTTTTATCATATTTTTATATATATTTTATATTTTAGAAGTTACAAGGGGGGGGGGGACACATTTTACCACTTTGGAAGTGTCTCTTCCGCAAACTATTCAGTTTAGAGAAAAAAATGATATTAGAAACCTCAATACCATTTTTGAAGACCTACCCATAGATAACCCACACGTATGGGTTTGATGAAAAAAAAAATTCGAGTTTCAGTTCTAAGTTTGGGGAACCCCCAAAATGTATTGTTTTTTTTTCTATTTTTGTGTGAAAATCTTAATGCGGTTCACAAAATACATCTACTTACCAAGTTTCAACAGTATAGTTCTTATAGTTTCGGAAAAAAGTGGCTGTGACATACGGACGGACAGACAGACAGACAGACATGACGAATCCATAAGGGTTCCGTTTTAGCCATTTGGCTACGGAACCCTAAAAATTGTCAAGTAGGTACAGACGCCAGCACATCAAGCTACTACAATCTGTCAAATTTCTTTAATAGATTTTCAACTTTAACGCTAAAGCATTAAGGTTCAAGTTGGATTGGGAAAATTTGACAGTTTCGGGTAGCTTGACCTGCTGGCGTCTGTACGTTATTTTTATTCCACGAATAAAGATTATCGGTCGATTGAAAAATCAGCCCTTAATTATATTATGTAAGTACTTATTTAATAAAAATACATTAAGTATTTCTATTATGTTTTCTGTGGTATTGTTTACCTGCTTAGAATTTAAAACTAATCTTACCCAAAGTTCAACACAGCTGTGCCACACTAATGTAAATACACATCGTGATTCCAAACAGACGTAATATCACCTGACCCGCGAAGATCTGACCTCAAAGTTAATTAATTCCATTTTAGTTATTAACCACATAAAGTTACGACTCATAATTGAAAATAGTTGTTATTTGTAATAGCCATTTAATATATCCAATGACCAAATGCAGATAGAGTCACGGAATATATTGAAAATAATTTCTAGAAATTATGCAATTTCTACGCAGTTCCCTTATAAAATCTGTTGGGTGGAGAATACAAATGGTTTCAATTAAAAGTGAGTATCTTGAATACCGTTTTAAGCCATTATTCTGTATACGGTTTTGTCCAAGCATTTTATTGTTATACTTCCTAGATAGCGACGGTGTGTGGAAGGTGACGACTAACATTAAAAAGTATGGAAGAAAAAGACATGTTGCGTCGACCCCAAATATATCGGAATAAGGGCAAGAGAATGGTGATGATGACTTCCTAGACAGTGTCTTATCCCCTCGTCTGTGAGGAAGCCTTACAAGGTCAGTAACAATAGAAAAAGTAACGTCTCATTGAGTTGAGCTCTTATACGACAAACGTAATGGGTACACCATTACGTTTGTCGTATGCTCAGCATGATTATGTTTATTTGCTTATATGACGATTATAACGTTTTTTGACAGATCGAACTAGTCAGCAATTATATATTTTTTGTCAAAACTGATACGCGTACGGTATTATAATGTCTGTAAGAAGTCATAAATAATATTAGGCAGTTTATATATTTATTTTATTACGCATTTTAAAGTTAACTTTTATGTAATCTGGAATAGTAATGTTCTAAGGCAGCTGTCAAAAAAGGTTAACCTAGTGGACAGAGTATAGTCAACATAATCTACCATCTCCATTAAATGAACCCATAATCACCTTTCTCTATGCAAGGCTTACTAAGAATAGACTGAACTACGAGTATCTATCTACAAATAAAACCGTATTCCCTAAAAACCTGTTTTTAAACTGCACCTTTCCTATGATTTTACTCCCTAAAACCCAGCGGGGGTTTCCAGGGGTAGTCTTGAGCACATATGAAATAATTCTGAGCCTCTTCACTATGTCTTTCTCAACAACCTAAGTTTTCAATTGCACGAATCACTACATCTTCTATAATTAACGACTAATGCCTGTTTTCACTAACACCACGAAGAACTCTGTTGCATTTTAAACTTTCAGGGCTGAGCCGAGCATTGAAAATCCAACTGCTCGCTTTTATTAAGGCATGCATTTAGGTGTCGCTAATGTTAGAAAAAACGGGCATAGCAATATTAACTAAAGTTCTCAGTTTCTCACCTGCTCATCAAACGGACTAAGTATAGACAGCGACTTCTCCCCACTTTGTGTCGAGCTGGTGGTATTACTGCGTCTCCTGACTTCATCTTCCACTCCATTGATATTCCTCTCTGTCGCCTGTCCATTGCTGCTCAAGATGGTCGGCGGTGGAGGCGGCGGCTCAGTCGGGGACGCGTCGTATACTGACTTTAGCTTTCTCAACGTTTTCGGTCGTTCCGCTGGCATCGGCTGCAGACCGATCCCGTCTAGCGTTGTTGTTGAGCCTTTGAAGAGGCCTGTGGACAAGGAAAAGAAATGTGGTTTAGATATTGTATGATAATAATCGAAGACAATCTGCAATTCATTGTTTAACAACCGATTGTACCTATCGAAGATTGTGTTTCCGTAATATTTGAGGAAATAATCGTAACACTGATGATACGATTTTTTTCGACCATACCATATCATAATTTCGTTACTTGAGGAGCTTTCTTTAGAAGGAAGATCATGGAAAAAAAAGAACAGTCGGTCTAATCTGTAAAAATCTCACCGTGAAAACTTAGGTGAAGTGACCTATGATTGCTCCTCTTATGCTCGGGATTGACACTATTGGCAGCTCGCGACACCTAAGTTTTACCAGCGGAAACAATTGCCCTGTTACCCTTGGACCTGGAACCTTAGGATAAATGTTATATCATTGAGAAAAGGACGAATGATAGCTATCCATTCCTACCTACTTTATTTTCTTCTGCAGTCTTTGTAACCGTATAAATTTGCACTCACAAATATTATGAACAAGTACATTAGATACTAATTGCGCACGTTTCCTTGTGACCCACAACACTAAGATTTATGCGATCGAAGAGCAATACGTGTGTCTGTTCGTATGACTGTCTGTGTGTATGTTTGTTAGTGATGCAACACTTTATCAATTTTATTGTCCTCGGGTAGCGGGGACGCAGTTATTTGTAATTTATTGATAATAACCTGTCAGGAGACGAAAAGTGTCTGCGTACTTACATTGAGCCGACAGTAACATGACGAAAATTGCGAAATATAGATAACTACTTTGGTTATTTATTGGGTTTGAATGCCGTTTTTCGCATTTTGATGGCTAGATTACATCCAGAAGTAAAAAAATATCCGATATAATAAAGTACCCTGGTGATCACTGAATCTTTTTATCGTTTTCTTCATTTGGCACAGGGTTCACAAGGAATATTGTAGTATTTATTTCGAATGAAAATCCGCCAAATAAACCAAAATGGGAGTTCCACAGTAAGGTCCCAGAGTCAACAGCGCCCTCCAGTATTCAGTACCAAAATCTTGGAGCCTGTAGGACCTTCCTTAACTACCGACCCTAACTAACTACCTATCCAACAAACGTCAAAAAACTTTAATCCCTTCCTCCGCCTTCAATCACCATTTCCATCTCTAATCTACCTACAAGGCAATTTATACTATGAATGCTCAAACGGAGCGTAGTCTATCAATTGGCCGACCTTGCTTGGGCTAGCTAGACCAGTTGTTTTGATAACTGCCCGGGCCTTGGCACCGATAGAGGAACGACTGTGTTTTCACTTTTTATAATAACATGCACCTTTTTTTGTTTTGGCTTGGCTATGAATGACAGGGGCGTTAATGGTCTATTATGGCTATAAATACTTAAATATGCTTGAGGTGTTGTGGTTTAGATGTTCAAATAAAGGTTTGCTGGTCAGATACTCTCGTCGATTCATACTGCTGTTGTGTCCAGGGGCCGCGTATTAGGAAGTATTAATGCCATCATGATTCCAGTCCGAAAAAGGGATGGTGCTATCAGTCATATATAGGTCCGGTTCTCTATTACACTGGAATCATGATGATGGCATCAAATCAGCACCAAATTAGTTTTATTTCCTAGCCAAACCAAAACCCGACACATCTGCATTTGTTTTTTCGTGGAAAATATGGCTACGAAGCTTTATACAGGGTTTATTTTTAAAGCCCAGCCGAACTTAAGCGTGTGGTATAAACCATCAAACTAAACAACTTTCTCCATGGGACCGATGTCGTAATCGCGAAAAATGTATCAACTGTCCCATAGAAAACTTCAATACCTACTCGACCTAAACTTATGGGACGGCTGAATTTTTATTCGCGATTACGATGTTGGTCCCATGGAGAAAATTGTTCAGTCTGATGGCCTGTACCACACCCTTAAAGGTTGGTCTTTGAAAACTAACCCTGTATACCTATACCTATACCTTCTTGTTTATAAAATAAAAGATGTTTCTCATTTTATGAATGGAAAAGGAAAAAGTATCTGACATTCACATAACCCGATAAATAAATAAGAAATACTTTCCCACCTTTTGTGTTCGACATGTCTAAGTGATGCGGTTAAGACATAGGTTGTAAAAAAGAAAGAAATATAATTAATTTATTATTCGGACATCAGAAATTCAGAAATCCTTATTCTACATGGTGCAGTGGTGGCCCAGTGGGCACGGGAGCGGTGGTGGCCCAGTGTAACGGCTTACGAATTGTAGGTCGTGGGTTCGAACCTGAGCAGGCACTTTACCTTGTGTAAATTATTTCATCACCACTGCTTTCTAAACGGTGAAGAAAAACATCGTGAGGAAACCGGCATGTTCTAGAACCAAAAGTTCTAAGACATTTATGACATCCACCAACCCGCACTGGGCCCGCTTGGTGGATTATGGCCCATTCCCTCTCATAGAGAGGAGGCCTGTGTCCCAGCAGTGGGAACATTATAGGCTAATTATGTATGCATGTATTCTACATCCTGTAACTTCAACAAGCAATGTCTTTTATTTAACAGACACGTATCTAGTAGGTATCTCTTTTATGTAAAACCAAAAGCGCAAAGCAAAATTCTATCTACCCATACAGGAAGCGCAAGATATTTCAGTACCAACTGAAAACAAAGGCCGTCTAGTTTATATACTAATTGAACAATGTAAAATAATCCAGACACTCGATATTTACCTACGACCGGCGTGCGCGCATGCCATACAATTCAGGCCAATTTATTTCTGAGTGTGAACGCGTGAAAACGATTTTAAGCTCATTATTACAGAGCTTGCTTGAATGCTTGATGTGATTTATTTTGTAGCTGTTGCATAGGGCAAAGTATTTTAAGTTGTATTGTAGAGGCATTTACTCGCATATTAAGAAGAATATACAGGGTTAAATTAAATTAGCGAAATCCTGCGGACGTGATGGGCATTGACATCTTAAAAAGATAAAACAAAAAAAAAAACGATTTTTTTATGGTGTCGCCGACCGCAGTTAGTGTAGTCACTTGAAATATGAGTTTAGTATCGATACCCATAACGTCTGCAGAGTTTCGCTGGCTAATTTAATTTGAACTGGTATATTATACCTATTACGTGCATTTTCTACCAAAAGTTTATTACGAACAATTAAAATATAAGATTAACGCCCCTAATAATTAACGATATGTAATCTTAAACCGTTCTTAGGGCTGATTTTTCCAATGCTAGATAATTTTATCGGAGAAATATTTAAGAATTTTTGACATTTCTTCCATACAAAAACTGTCAGACGTAAATTTTAATCCACGAATGAAAATCATCTGTTGATTGAAAAATCAGCACTTGCACGTATTGCTGTTACTGCGAAACACTTAAAAATTACAGCGACAGCATGACATTTAACAGTAGCTTAAAAATAAGTTGCATTTAAGCAACGCAATAAAAACATGATGACTTCAATGTGCATAAAACTTTATTATGATTAAAATCTTATGCTATAAGTTATGACAATTATTACGACAGGACCTAGAGGTCAAAGCTATTTTTTATATAGTAGGTATCTAATCGATGTATATTTATGTAACTAATCATTTATTAATAGATAAACCTATGGCATCAGGTGTTTGACATTGAAAAATATCTAATAAATAAACTATTCAGAATAAAATTTGCGTAAAGTGAGCATAAAGATTTTTCTGTTTTTAAATAATTCATGAGCATAACTTTTTACATAAGAGCGCATTGTTTAGTCTCCAAAATAAATGTCTCGCTTTGGAGACAGATTTATTCGTAAGAATATTGTAATTTGACAGTATTTAAAAATGTATCTTCTTCAATGGCATACATAGCTCACTGTTGAATAACAAGTCACCAGAAGGCCAATTCTCGTAATATAGAACGTTCGAAATCTAGTCGCAGTCTCATCTCAGCGACAAACAAATGTCAAAAACTTGTCAAAATGTAGGGAAATTAGAGGTTTTTTTGACAGATTGAGACTGAGATCAATCGTGAACGTTCTTAAAATTACGAAAATAGCCCCTCAGTTCACTGCTGAAAGTAAACCTCTAGCAGGAGAGAATGGCTTCTTCTATTTCTGCTTTAACCATGTTTTGATTATATCTTCCTCTCCTCTCAATTTATTTGAGGTCATAAAGAGGAAGGATAAAAAGTATCCTACGTGTTAATCCTCGTTATAAACTATCTGTGTGCCAAATTTCATCCAAATCCGTTTAGTAGTTTTTGCGTGAAAGAGTAACAAACATCCATCCATCCATCCTCACCAACTTTCGCGTTTATAATATTAGTAGGATAATTCATCATCTACCTCACCAAGATAAATTGTACTAAAGCGGTTGTGAACTAAATACTAAACAAAGATTTTAAAAAAACCTCTGAAAATTTACTAATGATCAGTAACATCATTTACCTTTCCAACACCCACGACATGTGTTTGTGTGGTCCTCATAAAGCCAGGACCACACAATAGGAACCAATTATATCTCCCATTAGTTCGAGCTTTACTTAGGAGCATGTCTACCCAACTAAAAGGTAGCAAATGAAAGTGACAAGCTTCAGACAATGGGCTCGAAAACAATGCGTATTGTGACCCTTTGAGGCATCGGTGTGAACCATGGAGAAAGAAGGAATGGAGAGCTCAAGTGTGAAGAAACGTCTGATGCGACAACGCGGTCAAAGTATATCTTTTAAACTGGTAAGAAATTATCGCACTCATTGAAATAGCCGATTGATCTCTATCATATCAGTCATCTATAACTGACGGGGAATTCTTGATAAGAACTGAAGCCACAATTGGAACAGTTATGCTGGCAGACCATACAGTGGCTAACGCATTTATGGAAAAAAAATCTCAAGACACTGTGCTAGCTCTACGTGTATTTTTATGCGATGAAAATGTTCTTTAAATCCAAAGTTGCAATAGAGCCTGCTATCGAAAAAATCTCTTTACCCTCAAAACAGTTTCCTACAGTGAAAATGTTATATCATATTCTGTTCCTAAATATCTGAACTTTTAATCGTGACTAGATCCTAGAAAAATATATATACACACTCCATTTATTCATACTCTATGATGTGGACTATTAGTTTGATGAACAGGAAGATTACATGGCGGTTATGTGATTGTAATATTTTTACATTTTCATGGGAATGGAGGAATGTAAAATGAGTATAAGCTACTTAGTATCCCACGCATGTTGATGTAATTTATGTGAACTGTAAACGCGTACTTCGATATGTCGGAATATAAATATTGTTTCATGTCAAGTGTTTTTCGTTCAACAACCTAGGCCAATTTGTCTCACAGGTTGACAAAAAAAAACGATTGTTGAAAATTAACAAGAATACTTTAGAAGGAAAAAATTTAAAAAGTCAGCACTGCAAAGACATTGAAAAAGTAGCATAGCGAATAGTCGCACCAAAAATGTCCATTACTAAAAAACTATAATAGACTGCTTACAACAAAACTAATGACAGAAAAAAAGATGATGTCATATCACCAATCTTGGCAAATGCACTCGTGATCAATGCAATTTAATGTAAAAAACGTATTAATCATTTTGTTTGACAAAACCTTCGTATGACACATTTTAAATCAAGCTTGTTTAACTTGTGTAAGGAAAAACATAAAATGTAAGATAAACAAAAGGAATTCAAGAAGGATGACATCATTGAAATTTTTGTTTTTTAAAACCACTTAAATTCCATGCAGTGCCTTGCAACTGGCAATAGAAGATATTTTCTTGAAATGAACCATTTGATGCTAACAACTTGATCAAATGTCTCGCCTATTTTCGTTCGGTTGCATTCAGACTAACCTCAAAAACTGCTAGGCGATTATTGATAATGTTTCCATTACAAAAATATCCATTGTGGATGGTGATAATGTATGAAAGTAACATTGCAGTTGGCAAACAATAGTATTTCGTTAGTATTTTAGATTTACATCATATGGTATCGTGCTAGAAATCGCAGTGACTCAAGAATAAAAGTGCTGCATACAATATATTACACTGATATATCCTGACTCGTAATGACTAATGCATTACAGTTACAAAGAAACGTGTAGAAATTTTCAAAACTAACGGATATATAACAAAAATATTTGATAAAATCTTTGGAACTTACAGTTTCCCATCAGAGTGGCAATCATTTAACATTCCATACAACTGTACCGTCGTCATCTCTTCATTAGTCAGATTTATTTTAAGAAACACCTTTAACTTATCACTAACTATTCCAATATCACTTTTGAACACACTGTCAGCACAAAATATCTCAACTTCATTAAAACTATTCCCAACTTTTATTCTAATACTCGTAAATCCAAAGAAATTCGCGATTTCTGATGATGCAGTAGTAACGACAGTACTGTCAGCCGGTGCCCGTGCAACTGTCGAAGCGACCAAGTGAAACAATATTGATAACAGACGACGTCACTTATCGTCCGCACTTTATTAATCTGAATCAATTTGTTCGAGGAGACAATTGGAGGACGATTTCGTAGGATATGGGGGGAGACCGGGAGACTACTGGGAACAGACTTGAAACATATTTCTGTCTCTATCACTCTATTCACCATAAAAATCGATGTGAAGTATGACACACACCATTAGCTGATTACATAGGTAGGTTTGCGTCTGGTTAAGTGTTCATGAATGAAAACCGTGACTCGCCAAACGTAGGTAATATGGGGCACCCCCAGACTAGGTAAAACTATGATGTCTTCAAGGTGGAGTTTCCCGGGATCGAACCTAGCCCTGCATCTAGCAGAGGATTTATATATATATCAATGACAGATGTGGAGATTTTGTAGTTGTGCCTGAGGACCCGATTTTAGAGTTTTTGTTGTCTCCACGTATTCTCATCCTTTCTTTTTCCAGTAAAATACCTTCAATACTTCATCCAAACTAAATACAAACTTCTGGAAACATTTGTATTTAGTTTGGATCCGGAATTGTAGACATTTGTAATTCCTGATAAAGAGGATGTTATCAGGATATTATTGGAAAAAGGGCGCTGTTTGGGTGACGGACGCGAAAGAACGTTATCTCTACAAGGAATGCTTGTGCGAATTCTAGCTCATCATCGTTTGATAACATAGGAGTGCCGTGTCTGTAGATTCGGAGATAAAGTGGGAGACATGGTTCCTGACTTTCATTCCTATTTGTTGAGTGTTTATTTTTAAGAATCCAAATAAATATTTTAACATTAGGTTCAAGTTGATGCCCAAAAAATCGATGGTAAAAATTGAATATTTTGTAGAATTTCAAGATCGCTAAATCGCAAAGAATCTGTGACAAATGTGTTTTAGGTACAAAAACTTAGAAGTTTTTTGTTTTGATCTAAAGAAAAGACCAGTTTTTACCGGTTTATCTAGTATAGTCTTAATAGTCAAGTAAATAAATACATGTACCTATAGAAACATTAATCAGGGACGCACAACAACACATCAAGCTATACATTTCCAGTATAAACTGACATCTCATTGTATGAAAAGTCTATACAATGCGAGGTTAGCTAAAACTGGAAATGTGTAGCTTGATATGTCCTAGTGTCTACTACTGGAACATTTTATATTTTTATTATGCCAAGATCAACGTGCCAGATAATATCCGAGACTTATCTCGATCTAATATCTTCAAATATAATGATGATATCATAAATCATATTTATTACTACCACGCGATAATATTATTAGTTTAAGATCATATCTTAATTAGAGGCGAAAGTTGTTACGTTAGTTTAGTATGGTCAACGACTTTTTAAGCTGTTTTATTTCGTAATCCCTTCGGGAACCATTTTAATGAAAATGATCCATTATATGAGGGCCAAAATAACCACCACCTGGAGCCTTGACACAGCTAGAAGGCGTCACGGCAGACCCCGTAGAAGATGGCGGGACAAGCTGGATAAAATAAACTACCAGTGGTCCACTTTAGCCCTGGATGGAAAGAGCTGGATGATGCAGAGATGCAGGCTAACATTAACAGTAATATGAGAAGTATAAAAGTAGAGGCTTATTCAATGAAGCTGTTTAGAATAAAGTTACATCATAAAACAGTTTATCATAAATCAGTTGATTTGCACACAATCGGCTTTAATAATTATATGGTTTATATGCGTGCCCGTCATATTAAATTCACTATATGTAACCCACGTCTTAGATAACAACTCGACAAGTAGGTAGTTAGTTGGCACAGGTCGAAAAATGCTTTCAAAGTACGGAAAATTTCTCTACAGTTCCACCCTCTGAAAAAATGTCTGTCGCAATCCATGTCTATTTTAAGTAAATTATGTTTCATTGTCCGTCTGCAAGTCCCAAAACAATTTACCTTTACTATTTTATTTTTTTATCAAACGAACACTGAAATGAAAAGTTAACATAACATCGCCTACAGTCCTAGAAGTATGCACAAGTGAGTATTATTAATTTATTAGACACTGGGAGGGTAGACATGTGCGTACAGACGTCAAAGACGGTCCATGTCGCCAGTTAATTTATTATTTTTTTTACTAACCATTAGGCTAAATTGATACTAGCACTATATGGATCTTTGATCTGAAATAAAGAATTTGATTAATTATTCGCGATCGTGGCCACAGAAAGCCTTTTTTTTTGGGAATGTTATCTCGCAGTTCAACCAATGAGGTTGTCGACTGCTTAACCAGGCTTGCCTTTGGATGCTTCAATAAATTAAGGCCTCCAGCCAGGGCCCGCAGAAAACCCAACCTAATTCTCTATTTAATGATACAACAAAGAAAACCACATTACTCACTAATTTATCGTTACATCTCTATCATCAGTATCCGTTCACATGTAACCCCTAAAATACAGGATGGTTACAAAGTCGAGCACATGTTTTAGATTAAGTTCGAGTTACTGAAGCCCGCCATGTGCCCATTGCCAAGGTTACATTATATTTTGGGGGTAGGGTTAGGCGAGAAAATATTTGGTACGTTTGGTAGAACTTGTCCGATTTTTTAAAATTAAATTAAATATAATTTATTGTTGTTTTTTGATTAAATTGAATATAATTTATTGTTGTTACCTAGATTATAAAATATAAAGATCGCCAAAATAAAAAAAGTATCTCTGTAACATTGTGAATAATTTTAAAATTAATATAATACTTTGGTCTCCTTTTCGGGTTACAATATATGTATTAATATAACATAATTATTTACTTTGAAGGGAAAAGGAAAAGAAACACATTTCTTCCATTTGATTACGAAGGCATAACATGGCTTCCTAGAATTAACTAGCTGATCCTGTCATCAATGATATATCCAAACAATTTAGCTTAATCTAATTTACAGAATATCCTCTCTAATCTGCACTAAAACATTTTGGTGACTGTGGCTGAGCTGTTCCCAACTGCTTTATAAGATTTCATCAATTTATTCTTCAGGAAAACCTTACTTACTTAGTAAGGTTTCGGGTAGCCCTATTGAATAAAGATAACATATTCTCCGAAAGGGATGCACATTGAATATGGCTTATCTTCACGCGTATTCTGTGGGGTAAGCAAATATTAAACGGTTGGTATTTTATCAAACAATTTTGATTCTTGATTTTTATTACTTGGGTCTCCCACGTCTTTATGCAATCCACGCAAGGGCTCTTGAGCTTCTATAGTTGTAGCGTTTTAGCATGGCAATAACGGTCATTGACCCACTTACATTTTCTAGCATTTCTTATTTCATAAGCTGAAATAAAGTCCGTTAACGGACCTGGATCATCTCTGAGGGGAAGAGGATGACAAAGGTTCAAAAGGTCATGAGGAAGATGGGACTTACGGAAGATGATGCACAAGACCGAAATAAATGGCGTCACATGATTGGGAAACCCGACGCCGAGTAACGGGAACAGGCGAGGCCAAAGAGGAAGAAGAACGTCCTGGATAATCTATCGTGATCTTCAACATGTTCCAATAACGAAAAACCTACATACATAGTTTGACGGAGAAGCTAAAGAAGCCCGTTGGATGCGAGAAGCACAGAACCGGTCGATAGGTGCTTGGGGGAGGCCTATGTCCAGCAGTGGACGTTTTTCGGCTGAAATGATGATGATGGTACAGACGCCAGCAGGTCAAGCTACCCGAAACTGTCAAATTTTCCCAATCAACCTTGAACCTTAATGCTTTAACGATAAAGTTGAAAATCTATTAAAGAATTTTGACAGATTGTAGTAGCTTGATATGCTGGCGTCTGTACATAGTTATTGTTTGGGTTCCTACGGAGAGATATTAGGGAAAGGGCAATGACCGCTATTGTCATGCTAAAACGTGACAACTATATTAATTATTTATCTACTCGTAGGAAAAGGTCTAAAACTTTGTT
Source organism: Apamea crenata (assembly GCA_949629185.1). Taxonomy (NCBI): domain Eukaryota; kingdom Metazoa; phylum Arthropoda; class Insecta; order Lepidoptera; family Noctuidae; genus Apamea; species Apamea crenata. The sequence continues at coordinate 9,192,875 of OX451362.1, read as the reverse complement.
TATTTCCCTTTCTATATAATATGTGCCCATATAAAATACCTAAATGAATAAAATGAAAGAATTATCTGTTTCACTCGAACTAAACACGACACTCTCACTCGACATTTCTCGAATATTTATAACAGTGTTTTAGTTCGAGTGAAACAGTTGAAAGGAAACACCATTATTTTTTAACTAAAAAAAAATGTTGAAGATACAGGTCCTAAAACAACGAGTAACTTCATCTGTACATCTTACAAGACGAAGCTTTTTATACACAGCAAATATGAAGTAACGGCCATGGCCATACAAACTGCTACTTTGAAACCGTTGAAATAAAGTTCATATTTATGTGGTTGGGTAGAGAAATTAAGCTATCATTTTTGAATAGTGAAACATGATAGTTTTCGTATTTTTTGTGTTTTAAAAACTTGACACATGTTTTCATTTTGGTTTATAATAGAGGTACTGTACCTACTCCTGCACCAGTTCAGTTCAGTATACAATGTAGACTCTAGGGGAAAACCGTCCTAAACACTAATATTAACATAATTAAGGAAAACTAAATTTTATCAGCCTAAGATAATTTAGGGACAGTCACATGTACGAGTATGTTGACTCTCTTTAGTCTGAGAGAAAAATAAAATGAATGAAAATCAGCAATCGTTTTCAAGATTTAATTTTGATATTTGAGATTTTCATGCTATATATTTTTATTCCGTCACACACTCGTCAAATACTGAGTTATATTTTTTGCTTTTATAAAACTATAAAAGCAAAAGCAGGAGCGTTATAGAAACATAATAATGTAAATCTAATTATAATAATCGTACATAAACAAGTCTAAACACATAATGTTAACTAATGTGGGATATCAATTTAAAACGATGACAGCCACAAATGTTTACTAACATAATTGTGACGTTTAGTAAATATGTACAATATCTTTATGTTGTTAGATTTACAACCTAAAGCTAAGCTTCACTTTTTGTTCATTTTTGCCTTTCATTTGGCATCTTTCACCCGGAAGCGTCTGAACCGATTTAACGATGTTGAATTTGTGCACTCGGCATTTTTCACTCACCTACCGAATGATCTAAAAATTAAATGACAAGAACAGATGAACGTTCATTCCTATAGGTATATTTTTGACGGTTTTGTGCGAACGTGGAATTTAACAAAAGTGAACCTTCACTCGAGGGAAGCGTCTGATACTGGCTTTAAGACTTTAAGAAGAAACGCGGCCACATTGCATGGGTGTTGGCGATAATTCCATATTATTATTTTTTTTGTTAACATTAATATAGTTACACCAAAAAACAAAACATAGGAGCATGGCAGTAGACGACATGCGTTACATCGTAAAAAAAATATTGTACTAGTATCATTAACCATTGAGATAACAGAGGAATACCGTTCGTATGGAATGAACGACCACGTGACCGCGTTTCCTCGTAATAACATGCCTAGACATAAATAAATACAGTCTAAGTAAACAAAAAATAGGCGAAACTCCCACGCAATATTGACACTATAATCTGTTCTGTACACAGAGTTTGTCATTGACATTGACTCTGCGAACTTAGTGGGTAGTAAATAAAGTAATAACTTTGACTGGTTTGAGTCGAAAATAGATCTAGGCATATAGTAAATAAATTAAATGAAAAAGAAACGTCTGCTTTGCGGTATCTTTTTTTTTCGTTAACCTTTGTTGTCCCACTGCTTCGTGCTGTGCCTTCTCCGTCCAATCGGTTAGACACGACATTAAATATGCATCGAATTATTTCATAACTTGAAATAATACATCGTGATAAAGTGGACTTCGATAATTCCACAAAAATTCTTAGCATTTGTTTTAAAAACTTAAGAAATAATTTTCTTTCTATTAATTTATATATTTTTTTAATCAAATACCTACTTAATAAAATTTTACAAAATTAAAAAAAAAGAAATTAGTAAATATCTTTTTCAAACGACAGTTTATTCGTCTGTCCCCAATCCAGTGGAAGTAACTGGGCTATATATTTATAGCCCAGTTACGCCCAGTAGACTCAGACGAATAAACTGTCGTTTTTCCACGAATTGTTACAAGAATCATTTTCAATTACATTTAAGTTCAAAATCGTCATTTCATATAAGGTAAACAAAAAATGAAACACGTACTACTTGAACAAAAAATTGATAACATTTCGGGAAAATGCAATTCTTAAAAAAATCGCATGACCCACTATTTCCTCGTAATAAAAATATCTACCAACTAAAATGACGCTCCTGCAATGATGTCACTTTGATAAGAGGAAGATAAAGGCGTATTGCAATCGTTATCAGTTACCAATAACTTCTGTAATATCACGAGAATTATGTAGGTATGATGCAAATCAATAAAATGTATTAGATACAACGATTATGTGTGTTGTTGTTATTGTAACAAATGAGGGTCTGTAGGTCATCTCATTATTTAATTAGATAATAACAGTAAATTGTGGATCATCAACGAAGCAAAAGGAGTTTGTAAGGATCGCAGTAAGGGAAGAGGGCGTGTGTTTATGTATGTGTGTTTTACACACAATTAATTTTCGTGTTTATTTGATTTTATCGATTTGATAAGATTGATAATGATTTGTTTGAAGTGTTATCAAGGAACCTTGATCTAGTACATAATCAGCCTTTAATGCTCCCACTGCACAGAGGCCTCCTCTCTTCGAGAGGGAGAGGGCAGTAATCCACCACGCGGGCCTAGTGCGAGTTGGTAGATGAGACATGCCGGTTTCCTCACGATGTTTTCCTTCACCGTTTTGAGAGCAGTGATGATGAAATTATATACACAAAGTAAAGCGCCTGCCTGGGTACGAACCCACGACCTACCACTCGTAAGTCGAGGCCGTTACCACTGGGCCACCACTGCTCTGATCTAGTACACTGATGACAAAATCTATTTATTAGTAACAAAATTGGACTGAATGGACCAGCTTCCTGCGGCTTAAGATCACAGAATAGAATATTATTTACACCATAAATATAACAGATATAAATGTTAGATTCCCGAAACCGGATTTAAATCAACACTTTTTCAAGGCCTTTTGATATAATTTGCAGGTCTCTTTGTAGTGCAGAAAATTTTCCAAACCGCATAGGAAAGACAAGAAAAGAAAGAAGAGAAATAAAAATTATACGGTAATCCTGAAAAGAGCATATATTGTAGCCATGATGGAAAGGAACGTATTTTATACCAAGCATACAAATAAGACACATAAAACACGAACTATCCCGTTTACTCATAGACAGTAGACACGTGTCCATAATGACATGCAGCTGAGACATTCAAAATGTTCCTCTTCCTCTGACGTCATTGCGGAAAACAGTCACATCAGAGAAAATACAACAAGAATCATAGAAAATCATTGATGTATGAAACCAGATTAACCAAATTATCTTGACCATTGTAGTGGTGCTTCATGTCAAGGAAATTGCTATAAGAATAGAGAAGGAACAAGCTATAAGATGACCAAGGAATCGATGAATGGATTGAGAGAGAGACATCGATGGAGGTCAATACTGCGATGAATGACTGTGATGATGAATGGAAGTCGAGCACAGACTGCGCCGACCCCAAATACATTAGAAACGCAGGAAGATGATGATTCTGGAGCACAAAGTTACGGAACCTGGCGTATAAGAAAATCACTGAGGGTTCACGCAACCTCGTGAGGAATCATTTATAACATAACATCACGCCTGTAGCCCCGGACGGAGGGTTAGGCAGTGGTGTAAGTAGATACACCCAGAATTCTACACAATCCTTAATAATAGCCAGAAATTGCACAAACACAGATCAAGAATAGTAAGTGTTTGAGAAGACACCTTAACCCTGCATTGGGACAAGGGCCAGTAGGGACTTTGTAACTAGGTAGATAATTATTAAGTTATGGAACAACAAACTGAATGTCATACTAAACAAAGTTCAAATTCCATTGTAACCAAAAACTTATTAGGACAAATAACTTTTTGTTACAAATGGTCCTACTCAAAAATCAACTTGGAATACTTTGCACTAAGTATATATCTGATTAAATGGCGATGGAATGTAAATTTTCTGAGATTATGAACATTGCTATAAACTTGAACTTTCTGATAAGCTTTCCGTCTATTTGGCAATTCAATAGCACATGAAAATTGTCATATTGTTAATGTTTTGACTACTTTCCCCGTTTCACCACGTATCAACTTATACTGGGCGAAACAAATGAATCATTGGCTCACTGGGCGACCCTCGTGACTCAGTTTCATCTTACTCATTCGCGGTAACACTATGGGTATTTGATAACTGCTCTCGTTTTTATGAACAGCCTTGATAACGGACGAGTGTTACAATATGATAATGTGGTGGATTTTTTGTATTTTAGAGGATATGACATATTGTTAGTGGAGATTAGGGTTATCAGCTTTTTGTAATTCATGTTTGTAACTATCATGTTTTGGGGGATATAATAATGATCTACATTTTAATGTGTTTGGGTATGGTGGTAAATAACACGGTCCACCACCGTGGTGGGACCGTGTTATTTTACTCATATTGTTGTACTCGGTTGACTTCTAGAGCTTTCAGATGTTTTTATTTTAAAGCCGAGCGATTCATTTCGTTACAAATTCGAAAACATGCGAACAAAGTTACTTGTACGACTCCATAGGACGCGACCTGCATCCTTACTGCGTAACACACTATCAATCTTAACCTTTTGAAACTGAATCATTTTGAAGGATATTGCTAATACATTGCTTCATATGTTCGAAAAAATTATCTACTCAACTACGTAAATAACGCAATGAATGCTGAAGAGTCAAATGAAAGCCTGACTACTAGGTAATAGTCATAAGCAAGCCCGCTGGAAAATTCGAATAAATTGACGACAGTTTTGAATATTTAATTAATTATAAGCGTACAGAGGTACTCATATGCAGTTAACTGAGTATCATTGACGGCAAATGGAAACGTCTGGAACATTGAGCTAAGAGCAAAATATATCTTTAAACAAAACAAACATCAAAATAGCACCAAGTTTTTCCTATTTGAGTCTCATAAAAACATTATTACCGTCAATAAAAGAATAGAACAAACACAATACTTCTCGGAAGATTAAAATAAAAATCTCGAACGACATTAGCATAAGAATACGCTTGGAACAAAATAAATACACTAACTGCCTATATTTTGTATTGCTGCCACAGAACAGATTTTATCTGTTCTGTGATTGCTGCACTCGCCGAGTTATTAATAGGTGATACAAAAGACCCTTGCAATAAATATTATGGTGGCCATAAAGAGTGGACAAAGGGAGTTCGATGACTTGATCGGGGTTTGTTTCCATGGTACTCGTGATGGAAGGTTTGTTTAGTAAGGTTTCAGGTAGTCAAGCACTTATCTCAAGCTTCAGGAGAGCAGGCCGCGAGACAGGCGCTTTACTATGTGTAAATTATTTCATTCTCAAAACGGTGAAGGAAAACATCGTGAGGAAGCCGGCATGTCCTAAAACCAAAAATTCAAAGACATGTGACATCTACCAATCCGCACTGGGCCCACTCCCTCTCGAAGAGAGGAGGCCTGTGTCCCAGCATTATAGACTGATTATGATGATCTCAAGCTTCTATGTAAATTAGGGTAGTTTTTAGACGGTATTTTATCTTTTCATTGTCTCGTAGGCGTTTTGCTTTATTATGAAGAAAAGGTCATGTTTAATTATTTGTAAATAATTACCAACTAAAGACTCTTGTTTACATGGCCTGATTGCTGTCGGGCAGATTGCGTGCAGGAAACAAAGAGTTTAGTGTTGTGATTTAATTTAGGCAAGGTTATTGACATAAGTAAATATTTATTTAATAATCATAATATTATAACCTGTGAGAGTCTCTGGCAGAGTTAAAAGTGCAACTGCAACCACAAGAGTATATACTGCGAGTACCACTGAAGTATACCTACACTGCGAAAGTAATGAAAAATAATTGTTGTTAAAATAATTGGAGCTCACCACTTTAGATCCTTTTACCGTGCCAATGGCATCCTAAAGTCAGCCCCAAACTTAAGTTTGATATTTGTTTGATCAGCAGAGTAAAGTTACCGTACTACTTCAAAATATTTAAAAATAAATATAATGTCCGCCTCGAGCTTTATTGCAGTAGGTATCAGTAACGTTCTTCGCAAAATACAGCAAATAGCAGTAAAACTATTATCGTATCGTACAAAACAATGGAACAACACTCACCACTCGATGCACTGACCCTATAGTACCTGCTGACCTTGCAACGCCGCAAGCTTTAAGATTTGTTTGTGTTACACAACTTGTTTCATGTTTATTATTATTCCAGGCTTTGGTTCTGTGTCTATTATTATTTACTATTATTTCATGGACGTAGTGAGCTAGTGTGGCGAGCAGTGGCCGTTTCTTCGCTGTGCAAGATGTGGCCATCATTTCATATATTCTAGAGATCCTATGTTCTTGATTTCAAAACATTAGATTGTGTAGGTGCATCCTACCTTAACAAAATACAATGGATTGCGTTTTTTCACGAACCCATTGTATTCTGTGTAGGTAATTGTTTTCCTCGTATAATGAGATCTCTATTTTGACTTCCCCAAGAGTAAGATTTAGTAACCAAATATGTACCCTATCTGGTTGCAACAAAAAATAATTTCTAAACGTTTACTTTGGTATATTCTGCAGCTATATATTCAGATATGTAATTAAGGGGATCGGTATATCGAGAATGCTCATCAAGTAACTTCTTTGTTTTTTATAAGAATATCGCTACTAATAATATGATTACTGGCATTATGGGTCACCTAGTCAAAACCTTGAAAACGACATAAAATAACCAAATATTTTTCTTTCGTATCGACACGCCTGTAATATCCGAAGGGTTAGGCAGTTGCGTAAAAATATATTAGTCAGTCAGCAAAATGTTAGTGGGGCCGACCGCTTACAACCGCTTTTTTTTACCTACTTAGTTTTAAGTAGAAAATCTTTATTTGACCATGTCTCGATCATTTCATTAGCATTAAGTGGCTATATTAAATGCAAAGGACAGGTACACACGATAGTATGACGTCACATGTCACGGTCACACTTGTCGTGATTTTCTAAGAAGGTGAGTCATGTTCAGTGAAATAATATCGACGTAATAATCCACATTCGATGATTTGACCGAACTGGGTATGTGCATTAGAGACCGGGTGACTCTCTCATGGAATCTATGTGTGACAAATCATTCTGAGAAGATGGTCACCAATACGATTGGGAATCGCAATAATGAGGTAACTAACAACTTCGTCTCCCACACTGTCTAAAGAAACAACGTACACGTAACATGCTAGACTGATTTGGTCCATCATTTTTTGGGAGGTGTTGAAGTACAGCAAAAACAAATCTTTCCTACTTCAACACTATCGTCTTTCTCATTTTAACTCACAAATATTATTTTTGTATTATCCGAGTCCACCCTTATCACTTGACTGAAATCCTTACTTTCTCAAAATTCTCATAGTGACTGTACTTTAGGTACTCATCTAGCCCTGTGTGGGATCACACGTCACACGTGATATTAGTAAAACACACCTTCTAATACATAACTAAAAGGATAAAAACTTAGAACGCCCTTTCCTTTGGTGTCCCACTTTCACCCTAACAGGAGGGACTGCTTTACGTCTTCCTGCGTAATTTTAAAGACACATAGTTTTTGAAAAGATGATTTCACTTGTGAGAAAAAATATGGTCACTTCAATTCGAATTTTTGCAAACACAGATGAGTTTTCCATTTTACAATATACTTTACATAATATTAACGTAAACGACTATTGTATGTCAGTAGGTAAGTCCTACACAATACAAAATCGTAAACAAATCCGTACCGTAATACATATTGTACTTAACCAACGGTTTAACTTATTGATCTTACAAAATGCAGCCTTTTGTTGCGTTTCTTTATTTTTAAAAGAGCATTATGTACTGCGGCAAAGCACTTCTGTGAAGCAATCTTTCACTTATTTACGGTACAATGCACTGCGATATGCAGAAAGCATCAATTGCTTGGAGTGTTGCAAATGATAAATAAATGATAAATGATTTTATTTTGTAAGTAGGTTTGTACAAACACTTTTACACGTCAATCATATTTTAAAACTAGATGAGGTCGGCGTTTCCTATCTGACTACTCTGAGAAGAAAGGCCGAAACAAACTCAGAGGTCACAGTCTCTTTTAAAGTCCAGACATAATCTTGGTCAGATCATATGAAGACCATGCAGGTCGATGTCTGAGATGGTCTTTTGAGGAAAGAACCACACAGATTGAGAGGACCTGTCCAGCCAGTGCACGCATTTGTCAGAAATCGTGCAGCTCAACTCAAAACTTAAGGAGCTCGACGATTCGACGAACAATACCAAAGAAAGGACATTTGGGTAGGCCATATTAATTACTCAAACTGCCAGACCATGACAAAAACTAACAGAACAGAGAGAAAAATTAAAAATAATATAAATAAAATGACCCACATAGTCTTCACATTCACAATAATTAAAATAATAGAATACTTTACAAAGTAAGCAAATGTCATAGTATATATAAAATCCATTAATGTCAAAGTGTATATAATAAAACAAAAAAAAAAAAAAAACAACAACAACAACACAGAGAAAAAAAAATATAAATAAAAATAAAAACATTAAATATGTAAAAAATTGGAAGCACCTTAATCCCAAGCCTTTTTGTCCTCGATATAATCCTTAACGGTATAAAAGGCTTTCTGGCACAACTTACGTTTAATGAATGATTTGAATTTATTAAGGCTTAGATCTTGAACGGGGCTTGGAACTTTATTGTAAAAGCGTATACATTGGCATCTGAACGAGCCACCTATTTTCTTGAGCCTTGTTATAGGTACAACAAATTTGTGTTTGTTCCTAGTATTTATATCATGGATATCACTGTATTTTTTAAACAATTTTATATTTTTATGGGCATATAAAAGATTTTCATAAATATACTGAGAAGGCACAGTCATAACATTAATCTCTTTAAATTTGTCTCTGAGCGAGTGTCTCGGACTTAATTTATAAATTGATCGAACAGCTCGCTTCTGCAAAACAAAGATAGTCTGAATATCAGCGGCATTTCCCCACAATAGAATACCGTACGACATTACACTATGAAAATAGCTAAAGTACACTAAACGGGCTGTCTCTATATCAGTTAAATTACGAATTTTTCTAACAGCGAATGCTGCGGAACTTAGCTTTTTTGACAATTTGTCTATATGCGGACCCCACTGAAGCTTAGCATCCAAAGTTATGCCCAAGAATACGGTGCTGCAAAGGACAAATCATCGTTGACTGACAAAAACTGCGAGAAAATCTAATTTATTGATAAAAAAATTCAAATATACCGAAGGGTGCAAGGAAATATAAACTTTAATTTTGGAAATCGGTGTCTCTGGTTTTCTTCGCGAGCTTCCTGTACCAAATGAAAAAATAATCTCGTAAATCGGCCCAGAAAACCCGCCGAATGCTTGCTCCTTTTTTAAAGTCGATTAAAAATCAAGTTCTTTTATTGCATTTTAAGTGTAGGTAAGGATAAAGACGAAAATTGCGAAAATACCTTTCAGAAAAAAAACTACCTTCTGTGAAATATTCAATAAACAAATCAACCTATTTGCTACTTCCTTCAAAATATTGCGTAAACACACTTTTAAATTATCAAAATACACAATCATAAATACGAGTAGCTTTATGTAAACAATATCCGTCCTAAATGCCTAGCGATCATCCGCACATAATCTGCGTGCGCGTATGTTTGTTGAACGGTTACCAACGCACGTTCTATTGTAGATATAACATTGTACAGAAATTCCTACACTTCATAATGTTTCCTCTGCTGGGTCACAGGCCTCCTCTCTTCGAGAGGGAATGGGCTATAGTCCACCACGCGGGCCCAGTGCGGGTTAATAGTAGTTCAAAGGTTTTGGTTCTAGAACTTGGCGGTTTCCTCACGATATTTTCCTTCACCTTCGATGGAGATACAATGACGATATTATGGTCGAATAAAATCATGTGTACTGCAATATATATTTTTGTTTACAAAACGAATGAACGCCACTGACACTACTATTAGCGTGGCCACCTACTTGGAATTAGGAAATAAGAAGCGGTTTTTTTTTACCTTATTCTGTGTGCACATGTGCTATGCCTGTGTGTGTACATTTACCAACAAATGTAAGAAGTACATTCACAATATGACGGCATATAATGTAACATGTTGTTTGACGAACATTTAGCGAAGCACGTTCAGTAGTGAGCCACAGAACACAACACCATAGTTAGCACGTAATGTGTGTTTGTAGGACATCGTAACATGTCCACAAGGTTCATTTTATTAAAGTGTTTTATGGGTGTGTAAATTATAAATGATTTTATTTTTTATAAGTAGGTTTGTACAAACACTTTTACACGTCAGTAGTAGGTTACCTATATCGGTTTTGTAATGTATTTCCAAGGCAGTGTGTGTTCCAGAAGTCTTATTAGTCCTTCTACATCGACCCTCATGTTCCTACTTTTCATCGGCAAATGGCGGGAATAGCTAAGGAATTGACGTGGTTTCAAAGTAAAGAATCGTTAAGTGGTCATAGTGAATTAGCGCCCAGGATGCGCCGGACTGACAATTAAATACGTTGGAATTACCACTCATGTATAGGCTATTTGAATGCACTTTACCGTCGACGGTAATGATGACCACGTTATCCAAACAGGACATGCTAACAAGGTCCCATCAAACCATTTAACAACGTAACAAAACCTTTTAATCGCCGATCAATTTAACCCTCTGCGCACACGCAACAAAACGCACCGATTCAATAAATATACATAACAATAAACAATGGCTTAACAACACATTAGCAAGGTCAACGCTCTCTTTAAAAGGTATAAAACACCCATGGTAATAAAGGCTGCAATAAAAACGCCAATAAACCCATGGGCCACAATAGCCCTTTGAAAGGGCTAACTGAGCGCCATTGAGCAGCCAGGAAGGGCCGGAAGTCGCAGGTACCGCTTCCGGTTACGATGCATTCAAATCTCGAACACGGTTGATGGTTGATAACCGTTTTATTGGTATATTAGTTACGGGTATACTAACTAGAATGCTGAATTGTTGAGTCATGCGCGGTTAAAAAGGCTACTCGAAACGTAGGTATTATTTTCATGGTTAGCTTTTCATTATTGCACTGTATTACACCATTACAAATGTAATTGCATTCATAGCATTCACGACTGGATAAGGTAGGCATGCTTTAGCCTTTAATGTTCCCATTGCTGGGACACAGGCTTCCTCTCTTCGAGAGAGTGTGGGCTGTACTCCACCACGCCGGCCCAGTGCGGGTTGGTACACATGTCTTCGAGTTTTTGGCAGATATCAGAATATCGATCCTGCCTGCCCTTGCTGCCCTCTCCCAGTGACGCCCTAAGCCGAGGTACAACCCCACAGGGGGTGCTCTTAGAGTGTGGTCACTTAGTTTTTTAAGCCCTAGCTGGAGGCCTTAATTCATTGAGGCATCCACAGGCAAGCCCGGTTCAGTAGACGACAACTTCATAGGTTGAACGCGCGATGCCATTCAAAACAAAAAACACTATAAGGCAAGTATTGTTAGGAGATTCCTACCTGGAGCCGTACCTACCGATAAAATAAGCCCTAGGTACGGCCTTACTCCCGAATGTTTAGTAAGGTGTAAGTTTTCTCTTTTTGAGATGAGAATCTTCATGAGAAGACTTAACGACCAAACAAAAAATGCCAAAACTAAATCGCTAAATAAATTTTCATTATTTTTATTCTTGAACAAAATGTACTTCCCTACATTAAGATGCCCCAAGCATAACAGTTCTATTCATAGCTGGCAAGTTCTTGAACTGATTGTTAATAAACTGATAAGAGCTGTCACAGTAAACATGCGGTGGTGATTGGTTATGGATGTTACCACTGCGTTTGGGTTGCATGAGGAGACAATACTTTCAATTAAAACTATTTAAGGTGGGGAGGTAAGGTGCAGGAATTAGAGGTAATTCCTGCCTTTGAAAACCGTAGCTGCACTTGAGTAAATAGGTATACATTTTTTTTTACTTATTTTCTTTATGCTGGGTTTATGAGATGTACCCTCCGACCTAGTGCCACCTTGGGCAATCTACTTCTGTCGACTGGCTAATCTTTTCATCATGGTAGTCAAATGGCTCCTATTTTTATAAAAGTTTCTATGTTTTTGATCATTTTGACAGTTCGACAAATCATCAGCATTCATTGCGTTATTTACGTTATCGAGCAGACGAATTTTTCAAACCTAATTTATGAATTATGCTTGAAAAACCTATGCATTGTATTAGCAACTTTCTTCAAAATCTTTTCGATTGTCAGTAAAAGTGTGTTACGCAATAAGGGTGCTGATTCAATTCAAATTCATGAATTCATATTCATTACAGAGTCACCTTAACATTTATGACAGAATTTATGGTGAGTCACCTTAACATAAATCTCTCTTGAAGATGGTTTTTCTACAGCCCAATTTTACACTCTTAGAAATAAATTCAACACTATAAAACTCAGTAACTTTCATATAATTTAGAGCACCATGACACACCATAAATTAAAAGGGATAGTAAGAACCATGAAGCCCGCATTACATGGTTGATTAAAATCTTTTTGTTCTACAATCCCATGTAACCATAAAAACACCTTTGCTTAAAGCAATTTATAGGAAAAAGTAAACATTCACCTCACGTACTAAGATCACAATGGCAGATATAATGGGCTTCTGTTATACCAAAAACATACAAAGAAATATAAATCTTATGTCTGTAACATACAGTTTAAAATTTAATGGTTTTTTTTTGTAAATCTAAATGAATGGTGTACAGTCTGACTCTACACGAATCCCATAAAATATGTTTTATTACTTAAAATATAAAGTATAATTTCGATTGTATTTTTTTTTTCGTGAGATTTTGAACAGGAAAATAGTTAAGCTGTTGTAATAAGAATTTAATCTTAAAGGATTTAAGTCTATTTTTGGTTGTACGAAAATTTGGCGACACGAACAATACCCATACAATTTTACACCTTCGCCACGATGTAGCTTGACACAAATGGCCATTATAAGTCTGAAATGCTCCCGATTTTGAATGGGTATTTAATTTTCTTCATAATGGTGCAAGACCTTATCTTTTAAGAATATAATAGCGTCTTGTATCTTTTTGGTAAAAATATTCTCAGCATTGTGTGTTGGAATTATTACCTAGTGGTTTACTTTATTTTTTAATGGATTAGGAACAGCTTTCGTGATGCTGTTTTATTAATCGTATATTATTTTTATACTATGAGTTGTGGGTTCTGAGTGAACTTAATAAACCTAATTTTAAAACCATCCAAATAAGAAACGAATTAAGAAAAAAGAAAGAAAGAAATAAATCTGTTTATCTTTTTTTAAATCTATTTTTATATTTTGTGACTAAATAACTAAAAACATACCCATTTGCCCCTCAGTTGGCACGTAGTCCGGAATGATTGGGCCTCTATCACACAACTTCTCACAGAAAAACACTAACATAACATAACACCGTTCACTTGTCAGATTTCATTCGCACTCATTTTTGTCACTTCGTAGAATCAACCTTGAAATAAAAGAGAAAATAAATTAAAATAAGAGAAGAAAAAAAAAAGAAAAAATATTTTTGTAGGAAAAGTGATAGTGGTTCAATTGGCATACCTATTTATAGCAGTTACTTTAAATATTAATAAAATAATTATGATACAAAAGAAACCTCAAAAACTAATACTTGTACGGAATTTTACCATGTAAAATAACGCCCATTCCATGAATCCCTCACTAAATAGGTTAACAACATATTAATAGGTTTATAAGTACCGAAAGTTCGTATCAGCTACTCATAATAAGCGTCTCATAACAAACGAATGAGTTTGTTATCATAACGAACCATAAAACACCATAACATAACATACCTACAGCTGGTTGTTATCTTTAACAGTTTCAATCAACTTCTAACAGCAAAACACTTACTTATAGTGTTTGTTTTCTTTTCCTTTGAAATTCAATTTAGAATCTTTAAATAATAGGTAGTTATATTTTTATTTAAAAAAGATAAAACTTACTGAGACTTTTTAAAATAAATAACTTTAAAAAAATACGTAATTTTTTAATGAAAACTTAAAATGTTTTGTGCTATTACGAGTACCTACTGAAGTTAAGGGAAGTTATACAGCCAGTATTAAAATTTATATCTTAGACTAAAATATAATTGTATTTGGATCTCCACTACTGTCTTGCGGACAATGTTCTATGGAAGCATAAATTAGGAAAATTAGTGTCTAAACCACCAGTTATTTAGTTATAACTAAACGTATTAACAGCTTGGCGAGAACCATAAATATTCTGCACATTAAGGCGCACACACATGATGGTTTATTTATAGACAGCTTATGGAAAGTCAATTTAAAAAGAAATAGGAAGACAAGGTTATTATAATGTTGGTTTGAGTGGCAAAAGAAATAGGTATATTATACAGTGATAGTCTAATAGAAAAAATGGTTTTACCCGCGCAAGCAATAAAAAAAACAGGTTACAAATTACAGCTATTTGAAAAAAAAAGTACCTACAGAGCAAAATGCATTCACCAGCAACTGTATCGCGGAGTACTTTTAAATACCCATTGTTCTTAGACAATGCAAGAAACAATAGCATCTTTTCCCTAAGAAATAAGAAAAACTTTTTAGAGCTTGAAAATCGCCATTATTGCTTCAGATCTGAGCAGCCCCTAACCACCAAAGCAAAAACAATAAGAAGGCATCGCCCGCGAGTTCACTGTTCGAGAATAGAACTCGTTCTAAATATAAACCGGCCGTTAGTGAAGCGCCGCGGGAACACAAGTTCTAAAATTAAAATGGATTTTAAAATTTAAATTCTGACGTTTCTGTCACGTTCAAGGCCGTTTCCCGAAGATTAAAAAAATATTAGTTTTTTTTTCTGAACATCTGGTAGAGATCCACAAAGTTTTTAACAGATAGTTGAATCCAAAATGGCTGCCATTGTAATGGTTGTGTAAACAAAGTGGAATATAGGTCTTTAATTACATTTATAGACGCACATTGTCTTAGCCTTGCTACGCAATCAAGGATGATGTGAATGTGGGCGTTTTTATTCAATGAATTCCATACTAAATAGAAGATACGAGTACGTAGACCAGGTGAGGTAGCCTAGCTATTGCGATCCTTAAGTTTACCTGTATACCAAAAAATACTTTCGATTTTCTTTACAATATTGATTGAAAGTACAATGGTGGGGCTAAAAGTACAAGTAATAAACAAAATATATGACAGTCCTTTTCGGAAACCTTCCTTTTTAACACTGAGCACGGAGTTGACTGGGTAGAAATTCTCACGTAAGGAAAAAGTATGCCCCCTCCATGCGATTTTCTCTTTCTCTGGTGTGTCGTGCGAGTATTTTTTTTTATAATGTTTGCAAAACGTAGTGCAACAACATTCCGCGACTGTACATAATTTTGATATGGAACAATATATTTCACAGGATTAGTAAAGTTTGTATTAACAACGTTTATTTAAACTAAACTGTATACACAGAGCAGACGGAATGTTTGCGAGTGATATTGAACAAAAGGAAGTGAATGTACGAACAAAAATACACACATAGGTACCTATTGCTCATTACCTTATCTTTAGGAAGTCAGATCAGCTGCAGGCGGTAGTTAAATCTGAACGTCATATTTATTTTCTCTTGTGTTTCACGATGACACTGATGATTGTATAATTTACTCTCAGTCTCAACTTGAAAGCATTGGTGGTCCAGCGGTAACCGCCATGACTTACCTACGCATAGTAGGTCGTGGGTTCGAAATTCGAACCTAAGCAGGCAATTTACTTTGTGTAAATTATTCAATCACCACTACTCTCAAAACGGTGAAGGAAAACATCGCGATGAAACCGGCATATCTTAGAACCAAAATTTTTCAAACTCAAACGTTTTTTTTAATGATATTATAAA
This sequence comes from Apamea crenata, assembly GCA_949629185.1. Taxonomy (NCBI): domain Eukaryota; kingdom Metazoa; phylum Arthropoda; class Insecta; order Lepidoptera; family Noctuidae; genus Apamea; species Apamea crenata. Next base: position 9,176,797 of record OX451362.1, on the reverse strand, counting down.
CTAGTGCCTGACTGCGATCCCGCAGTTATTTAATTATTTCAACTACTAAACCAATTGCATGGTTATGCAGTGTCGACTACTCAAAAGGCATCACAAATCAGTAACTTCCTATCATGTCAACATAACGATCGATCTCTGCTCCTTTGAAATTAATTAGACTTTAACAGAACACTAAAATTCCATTTCCTCCAAAGACAATTTTTCTCTCCCTTTAAACATATTATTTTAAATATAGAACTGACGAATCTTGCGCGTAGACAGCAAACGCTAAATATCCCTTATTCTGTTGACAGACAGACAAATTGGTTTTCTAAATCCTACCACTGTTTTAGACGACCAGTGTTAAATGAACTCTTTACTAAACCACGAAGTTTGAACTCAGGGATCTAAGTAGAATAGTCTTGTTTATCTAATTTTGGTTAAGAAATGATCCCCTTATGGTTTGTGAAATTGTCGGGTGTCTGTTACATGTATATTTAGACTGGAAGCGGATATTTTTTGTATCTTCCTTTTCTTATACTTAGTAGACTGGCTTTGGTCGGAATATATACCTATATATTTTGTCTGGGGACAACCAACGGTACTTGTTTGTGGACGATTTACGCCATCGTCTGGCTTCTTGTATTGTTGGGTTTAAATACCGTGAAATGGGAATATTATTGAAGAGCAACACCTGCTAATAATATAAATATAGGCAAGAGGCTAACATACAATGGCGTGCATTGGTTTTCAGAATATGTAGGCAGGAATTTAATTTCGTCGTAATAACTTGAATGAGTAAAGACCAATGACAATGTGCGAATAGTACGGGAGCCGAGTAGGCCGTCTGGCGACTGCCTATAGGCAGTCGCCAGACGGCCTACTCGGCTCCCGATAGGGCCGCGCGTGTTTGTATGAAGATTTTGTTTTTTATTAGGAATGATAATTTAGTAAGTTTCTTTATTGTGGGCCACACACACTAAAACGTTATTGCCAGGCTTATGGTGATTTATCTAGGTAGGCACTGCTTATATGCCTTTATGCAATGCACGCCACTGGCTAAGAACAATGCAGTCAGAACACTCGCTTCAATTGAAAGACAGCTAAACTACAGAACAGCAGCAGCAGAGCAACAGCAGCAGCAGTGCTGAAGTGTAGCAGCAGTGCGATTCTGTAACCATCTCACCGTGAAAACTTAAGTGAAGTGAGCGTGGAGTGAGCTGTCATTCCAACTAATGCTAGGCATTGACACTATTGACAGCTCACACTAAACTCACTTCACCTAACTTTTCACAGTGAGATTTTTACAGAATCGATCGGAAGTTTGCAGTTGATTTCAAGCGAGTTCTGGCAATAGCTGTATTAAAATATGCATGTATTGTAAAGAAGATAACAAAAAGTTTAAGGCCTGATTTTTCAATTGACAGATACTTTTTATTCGTGGAATAAAATTGATGTCTGAAAGATTTTGTATGGCAGAACTGTCAAAAATTCAAAATTATTCCTCGGATAACATTATCTGGCTTTGGAAAAATCAGCCCTTAAACATAACTAGGGTTGTTTCAATCGTCAGATAAGTTTATATGCTATACTTCCTACTAATATCATAAACGTGAAAGTTTGTATGGATGGATGTTTGTTACTCTTTCACGCAAAAACTACTGAACGGATTTGGATGAAATTTGGCACACATGTGGTTTATAACAAGGATTAAAATATAGGATACTTTTTATCCCGATATTCCCTCGGGATCGAAACCTATGCGGGTGAAACCGCGGGCGCAGCTAGTGAGGAATAAATATGACAGTTTTTGTACAGATATTATGTCAAACCGCCATTTTTATTCTTCAGATAAAAGGCATCTGGCGATTGAAAAATCAGCCCTTAGTCGCATTAAACAACTACCTATGCACTAAACAAAACCCTTTTAAAAAGTTAATGCCTTTTTAATGAACACAGAAATGCCCAAAACCTATGAAAGTGAATATCCCAAAGTCCTGATCGTAAAATAAACAAAAAACCAACGTCACTAACCTACCGTATTTTTTTGAAACATTTTTGTGAGTAAACAAAACAGACGCGGGACGTTAAAATGGGAGATGGGACATCTGATGGGGACAGTTTTATGCTCACAAAAACTAAGGACACGTTGTTGTTTACTGATATAAATCAATTTCTAATAGCTTTTATGTCTTCATTTGGTCCTGCAGAAAAAAATACCGTTACTTTGTTGGTAAGAACGGTAAGTTTTATTTATATTTGTATTTGATTATTCTATGGTCGGATAACTTTTATCTGAAGACTAAATATGATGGTTGATATATTTTCCATACAAAAGTTGTCAAATCACCATTTTTATTCCTCAGATAAAAGTTATCTGATAATTGAAAAGTTCACCCTTAGTTCACAAATTATTATTTGAGCAAGATTTACATACCTAGTATAAAAGATATATAAACGAAATCATGTATCACAGAATTTTTTGACAAGAGACTGCAATAAATGAAATGATGATGAAAATATGAAATCGAAAGTACCAACAATAAAATACGCCATATATGTAGTAGAAAGCAATACCTACTCGGTTGTAATTTAACTGAAACTGATAGCCAACGGAATAGACGATCGAAGCCCAACAGCACAACGTGAAGAGACATAACAATGCAAATATTTACATAATCTTATCAGTCATAATAAACTTCATAACACAATGCTGAACCAGCTCAATTCCTAATCTTAGTGGGCGACCTTAAAGGTTCCAATCATTGTCCACACCAACATAAAAACCATGCTTAACAACAGAAACTTCTTTATAAAACAGTTTTTTTTTAAAATAAATAACGGTGTTAAGAACACTTTAAATTGATCCCAGTGGGTGTTACCACTTGTCTGATATGGTACTTAAAGTCCACTTAAGAGTGACAGGTACAAATATTTTTTTGAAAAATATGCACACCGGTGGTCCAATATTTGGTTCCTGCTGTGTTTTTCTACTGTTCTTTACCAAACAGCTTACTGCTGTTCATTTTTACAGTTCTACCCAAAGGGTGCCAACGGAACCCTTTTACTAAACCTCCGCTGTCCGTCCGTCTGTCTGTCAGCAGTCTGTATTTCATGAAGAAATAATAAAAAAGTGATAATTAAAGGGAACCCACACAAGAAATGTGTTTAAAAAAATGTAGAATTAAATAATGTATGGCGGGACGGAACCCTTCGTGTGCGAGTTGACTCGCACTTGGCTGGTTTTTATTAAGTCCGAGTATAAAGAAAAGTTGCTTTGGAATATTGATGATTCTTCGATTTATCCTATTTATATAGAAAAACAAACTATGCGTTGACTGTTTGAATATACAATCATGTTTCTCTCTTAAGAAACTGTCTCTAGATATATGAACTGTCTCTACAAATATGTATCTTTAAAAAAAAGGCAATGATCTCGTCTCTTAAGAAACAGTCTTCATCAAAACCTCTTAAACTTTGGGCCAATAATTCAAAAGTATGGCCTCCTTACATAAATAAAAATAAATTGAAATCACAGCTGTTGAAAAACGCAAAAATCAAAAAGAAGTAAATTACAATACAACATGCAAACGAAATTAACACCACATGTAAATTCACTTAAAAATTACAATAAAACGAAGATAATGCTACTAAAGGCAACGGTATGGGTCGTCCCTTCGATGTAAAGCAGCATACACATTATACGACTAGTGTTGGGCAGTAAGTTGGCCCCAAATATTTTGAATAGCAAACATTTGAAGACATAATAACTGAGTCTGACGGTGAGTAGTATTGGTAGTATAGTCACCGGTATGATTTCTAAACAAATGGGATGATTAGACTACTAAACATACCCTTATGAGCCTGCCCAGCATAGTAAATATAGGTAAGCATAGTTTTTGCGAAGAAAGTCAAGATTCGAGTAGAAGTGACTAGACAACACAAACAGTACTAACAAGGGTAGGGGTTAGGGGGGTAGGGGGTTAGGAGGGGTTTAGAGGTTAGGGTAGTGTTAAAAGTGTAGAAATAATAGTGACAGTAACAAAAATACATGAACAAAGTGTTGATATTATTTTATGAGACTATGAAAGTAGAACGGACTTGTGTAAAGTACAATCAACACTATTCTAAGTTTTAAAATATGTATATATGTCTTAAAAAAGATTGTTAAATTAAAATTGCTTATTAGTCTTATAGGCAAGATTATACCTTAATAATTAAGAACCTGTTTTTTTTGTATTAAGCATAAAAAAGAATTCACTTTTTATGCTGGTAGTTTTCTACCAGCATAAAAAGTCAATTCTTTTTTCCGAATCTACGAAGATTTAAAAGACTAAATCTTCCTAGATTCGGTTCTAATTCAGAGCAATCAATCGTCCATTTGTTGTCTCGTGAAAACGCGTCTTAATCCTTTTAATTGGTCAAAGCAGGATCTCTAACGGGACTTGACCCCTAAATGTCCAATCTGTTTTAATTTTATTGGAACTGGTTTGGAGAAACGTGCTTATCACGGTCACGGAAACGAACTCGCGTGTTCACTATCACGGGGGGTTATATTACCTTCTCGTCTTCGAGATTTAATTTATCTTTTATAGTCATCTTTCTTTTTGGGATAAGTTGAACGATTGTTAAGCACGTGATTTTTATTTAGGCTTGGATGTTATTTAACATTTTGAGCAGTAGATTTCTCATTTCACCATTAGTAAACTAGTATTCGGAATTAAGCATTTTTAGGCTTCCTTAGGTATCCATGTTTTTATCTAGTTCTTGGTCCAACTTGGTCCTCAAAATAGAAATGGCATTTTTTTAAAATATATTATTTAATTATGTATGCTCATTAAAACCCAGACAGGATACTCAACGTCTGGTAGATTTCCTGATTTAGTCTACAAAGCACCATTACAAAACAAAGCCTATGAGATAAAAAAGGTGTTAATGTCCACCACGTAAGGATACCAAGGCCAGTGCAAAATAATATTAGCAGAATGTGTGATTAGATCCATCATTTTCTATGACATCATGTGTTTTGTACGTCAATTTAACACGTGTGCAATTAGAGGTATGTAGTTCTATACAATGGTTAATTGGCTACTGTTATTACAAGCCTTCAGACCCTGCAGAGTATCATCAAAGTTAGCTATCCCATCATTTATCAGCACTGCTAATAAGCGTAATTAGAGCACAACCAATGACATTTACCAGGCCAGAATATTTTTGTCAAAAATCAACCATTTCAAGTATTGATTACATATTAACCAGTTATTTTTTGCCCGTAGCAAATATGTAGCTAGATTACATCATAGACATTCGGTACTAAATGTGTAGTCACGTGTGTCTAATAAAAGAGGCCTCTATACAGTAACTAATTGATAAATAGCCGATGATTAGCGCACTTCCCTAGTATTGCGCTTGCGCACGTTCCACGCAGGCCGTCACGTCCATCGTTGCGTCAATGTGGCTACACGTAGTCAATATTTGCATAATAACCGATTCAACATTCTTTACGATTTGTGTGATTTGTCCTTTTGGACTATCGTTAACGGAAAATACTCTTTCTCCAGAAAAACAGTTTCTAGAGACTAGAGTATTTGCTCGAAAGAAGAATGTTGAAGAAACATCAACTGCTTGACTAGTCTCTTCAATTTCATCTTCTAACACCGTCGAAAATATACTAACCCTGGAGTACACCAAAGGTTTTGTCACTTTTATATGGTCACCAACATCTATTATTTAGAGAATTCTGATATAATAATCTTCAGTTGTTTTGTTCAGTTGCTCACAGAATTCCAAGTGCCAGAAGCAAGTACGTTAGCTACCGTTTGATGTTACGTACGATTATGACGTGTCGAGTTTAAAGATCGCATCAATTTATAAATAGTGTCAGTTTCCTGGCGAATCTTTTACGGGCATCGTTAGTAGTGTTATTATTAAGAGACAGGGTTTATTTGGCTATGTTTTAGAGATAGGAGAATAAGCTTTAATGCTATAAACAGCACAAGGTCTCGTACTGATGAACCCATATGACGTTCCCAGATATGAATGACGTTCTAACGAAGAGAGTTTAGGAAGAATGTGAAGCTCTAAATCGGTTTTGAGTTCGGCATAGGCTGTTCTTAAGTGTTCATTCCTCTGACCCTCCTAAATCATCATTGCGTAAATATTATTTTAGATTCATATAAATATTTTCATTATAATATTTTTGTTTCCATGTTCTTCTTATAATAAATAGTTTAGCAACAGCATGTACCTAGTTTTAAATTTAGAGCAAACGCAACACGCCAATGCGTTAATGTGGGAACGAAAGTTGATGTCGAATCGTTTCGGTCGCTTCCTGCCGTTTCGCAGAAACGCATTTTAACACTACTGAATTCACATTAGATATCGAAATACAAGGAAAACTTAGGTGGGAAATAGGACTCGTACGTTTCGACCTAAAAACAATTGGTTGCAACAGTTAAATCTACATTTAGCATAAGAAATACTTTGTAAACATTGTTACTCAATTCTTTTAATATTTATGTACCTAAACTTCAACAAATTATTGGACAGAACATATTTTATTTCTTAACTAAGAGTAAACACTTTGAAGTATTCATAATATTTAAGTACCTGTAAAATTTAAAGGTACGTAACAGATGTCATAACCAATAAAATAAACACTTTACAATAAGTGCATAATTATTATTGTTATTAACTGTTGAATATTAGGCAATATGGAAATAACAGACAATTAAGACTTACTAGCCATTGTAATATTATGAACGTGAATAATACAAAAGGACAACACAATGATAACAATTTTTGATATACTGAAGCAGGAAGTTAAAATTCCGTTCAATTGCGATTAATTGTAGTAATCAAGCAATTGTCAAGAGGATTACATTGCTGAAATTAACAATCATAATATAAGATGCGATAAAACAACTGAAAAAGGTCCTAACGAACCTAGATATAAGGTTGAAACTGTCCTTGTTAAGAGAATGTGGTAAGTAAAGGATACTGAAGTAAATACTCGACTAGTTAACGAAGGGAGACAAATGACAGTCATTTAAAATTTAATGGCGCTTATAAAGCAATTTATGTGGATAAAAACTTGATAGGATCGCACATTACAAGAGATAAATTGTTTTAGTTTTTACGTTGAAAGCAGACTACAAGAATTAGAAAGGAGTTTGTAAATTATAAACATTTGTAATGTACGTGCAACGTAATAATTAATATCCCGTATCTGGAATGTTGGTACAGCAGAGAGAACAAAGTTATCAAGGAGAAATGTTGTAAGTAATGAATTTAGAAAGTTGCAAGTATGAAATGTAACAATAACAATTCTGGGAACTATAAAAAATATTCACAGACATTAAAACGGTTATGATTCGTAACGGTATAAATAAAGTGACCATGGGTGCTAAAACTTAGTCAGAACCATGTCTGGCATAAATGTTGCAAAAAGTTGTAGGTACAAAGGAACATTTTAAGCATGCAAACTACCAAATCATGGTAGGTACCCCAACCAAGGTCAATATCAATCTTAATCTCAACTAAATAACCTTATCAAATATAATTTTCCATGGCTTTGTAGACCATAATGCTCTCATGACAGATCCAGATTATATTGAAGGTCACGACCTGCATAGATGATATCACTGATGCGACGTACAAACCACTGAAGGTCACCCAACCAACATAAAAAGACCCATACTTGGTAACACAATTACGTCCTTTAATTCTGATTGTCATACAAAAGAGGGGAAGGTAGAAGGTCTGACAATCCTGGTACTGCAAGAGTTGAATCATCAACGATAATAATAAAATGAAGAGTGAATATATGCAAGTACTAACTGTTCATTGTTGTATATTGTGTTCCACGAAACGTGACCCATGAAGGTGTAAATTGGATCAGGGACAGAATGGTGAAGTTTTTGGTAATGAAGTGACGAAATGTACAGGGAAAATTAATGTGATAACTATTTGCGACTGATGAGCGATGACTTGCCTTGTTTGATTAAAATACGTCATGAGTAAGTATGGACACGAAAGGAGAATATTTAAGTGGTTTGATGACGCCAGTAAATTATTTGATGTAGTTTCTTCAAGTACCTACATTTTTTATAGGTACTGGTAATACCCACGGAGAGAAGCCGAAGGACATTGATGAAGGAGATAAGATAAATTATTTATATGATCATTAAACATCTTTTTTAATTCCCAAGTGAGTGACAGGTACTACAAAAAATACTTCCGCTCTTTCCTCTATGTCATCATACAAAAAAACAGTTCCCACAACTAACTGTACCACTTTTTCAACAATTGATGCGTACATCCTCCACAGCGGTACCTGGCTGCATCCGCTGGCGAAACTGATAAAGCCTGCAACGCATTGCCTCATTCTATACACGTAGGTAATATAAAGTGTGGTGTAATAGAGAAACGTTGTGAAAGAGACGCAGTTAAGGATGCTAATGATACTTATTGGAAAGATAATTTTAAGTAGGTATGTGTGAATTGATGTTGGGTTTATTCTTAGCAAGTATTCATAAGTTGACATATACATACATATATAGCAATGTTTGCTGTCATGAATCTCTTGTTACATTGTTATTCTATAGCTTTAGATAAAGGGTTGCCAAGGTCTGGAAGGGGCCTGAAACGTATGCGCGTCTTGACAGCAAAGACGTATATAAATACATAAAGTCACACCTTCACATGAGGGTAGGCAGAAACTACAGAACGCCACCTGCTAGGATCCTCACATACTCCTTTGATTGCAATAATATTATACATTTGGGATTTATCATATGCAAGTCCTCATCATGATCCATGGCCACAATGAGACGTGATTCAAAATTAAATATACAGATTTTGATGCGTAAGATATCGCTGGGATTTTCTCAAATACTAGGTATACGTAGTAATAATAACATTCTTTGTCAGAAAATGACTCGTTCATACATAATTACGTAGTTAGCGCTTGAGTGTTTCCTCCTCACCCATAGCCACCATAATAATGGCCAAAGATGCAAGCTTCCTTTATATGACGTCATCAACTGCTACGTACCTTATCAGCATGTTAGGCAATGCGGAGATTTCGAAGCTATGCACTTATCTTTAGCAAGAAGATAATTTAGATAAGTAAGGTATGTTAGGTCTGACATTAACTACTAGCTACTTGATCCACAAAACGAACATATGAACAAACAGATGATTATTAAACTTTTCATAGGTTGATTTAAATGTTCATCTACGTAATTTTTGTGCTTTCCTTTATAATCAGCTAGTAATAAGTTATTTTGATTTACGGGGGAGGTTAAATAAACAAGCAGATAATTAATTCAAATGAAGTTTGTTATCAATCTATGCACTTGTCATAATAATATCGATCTTAATATGAAATTAGGTCGATTCCAGTTCAAATTCTATTTTAGATCCAGACGTTCCAGAATTTTCTACCTGAATCGTGTTTATCGACCAGCAAAAATCTAGGTTGATGATTTTTGCTTAGTTTTAAGTTTTAAAGATCTTCAGAAGTATTTACCCAATTTCTGAGATTCTGAAGCCGTTGAATTGTATTAGGTATAGCCATCATATTTAGAGAATTAATAAAATCTGGGAAGTATAAAAGACTTTCGAGTTTTGTCGGCTTTGATATTCGTAATTTTATCTCCTTTGATCTGGAGACTATGAAATTCTTTAGTATCTTATAAATATTAAACGCTGTTTCATCCAAGAATAGAAACAAATGACTGTCATTAATATTTTCGCAATTATGTTGAAAAACAACGATGAAAACCAGGAAGGAGTTAGTTTTGTCATGAAACATAATATTAGCGGTGGTAAAGACTTATAAACTTCTAAGTAATGCAACACCTTTACTGCGTATCACACTATCATTCTCAATTTGAATAATTTTGAAGGATATAGCTAATCCATTGCTTCACAATATTCGTAAAATACACGTAAATAACGCAATGAATGTTGTTGAACTATCAAAATGAAAGCCATTGCCAAGTTGCTACTGATAGTGTGTCACACAATTACCCCGCAGGCATTTCTCAACTTGTTCTGTAGCAGAATCAACCGCATTTAACATATAAACAACATTGTTAAACCAGACGAGATTATTAATAAAGTAATTTGTGGTCGTCGGCCACACCCACACCACGACACGTGGTCATTTATCCGTCTCCTTATCTGTAAGTAGACGGCATGGGTCATTAACTATCGCTTGACGAAAGTTCACTGTCAATGAACTCCTTCCTTACGATTTTATAAAATATTGAAGCAAGACTATGAATGAGGTCCTTATTTCAAATCAAGGTTACTCGTAAAAATGTCACCGTGAAAACTTAGGTGAAGTGAGCTTGAAGGGAGATATCAATAGTGTCAATCCCTAGCATCAGGTGTAATGACAGCTGGCTTCAACTTCACTTCACCCCTGAGCCATTTATGAGTGTAGAACTTTACTCCGAAAAAATTGAAGTTCTTATTACTAAAACTGACCTTAAACCCGAATCTAAATAGTTAATTGTGTATTAAGGACTACAAAGGTCAGAATAAAGCTCAAAATTCAATAACTGGCTCGAAGGTTTGGGCTTGGACAATAATTAGAAGTCGCTTTGTAATGAGGAGGTTACAATTTTAGGTGTTAACAGTGTTAAAAGCTACGACAGAATCGAAAACTATTAAAGGTGTTTCAAATGAGCAAATGACAACAATTTAAGTAGTAACAGGAATGCAATGCTTCAAATTGCATACAAATTGACAGTCGTTACCAATGCACATACCTACTTACTTGAAGTTGCAATTTATGAAATGGTTTCGCAATCGTCATAGCTTCGTGACGACAGACGTAAGTATGGGAAAATCCTTTCGAAACTGAAAACTTAAGATTTCCTTATCATGTTCGAACTTATCTGTATACATTATAATTCTATATATCAAGATCTACATGTACACAAGATCGACAATAAAAATGATTTTAAACTAATAAAAACTAACATAAAACATAGTGGAAAAGTTTTGAAACACAAAACAGACATTGGCTTAAGTTGTTCTGGTTTCAGACATTCTAAGATTTTCCAACGTCAGTAACTTACCTACAAGAGGTATGTTGCAATAAAACACACTTTAAAAATTCTTGCAAAGTATAAATATATCATAAATAATTGATATACAATTATCGTAAATGACAACACACATTTATTAAATACTTATTGTGATATTATGCTCGTTACAAACGTTATTGTACCTACGAAGGATGTAATAAATAATTATTGACTGATAGATAAAATGTCATTCGGAGCGTTTGAAACATCTTAGAACTTTCGGAAATAGTATAACAGGACATAGGTATTCATATTTTATTGTAAAGGATAATACGTATTTTATTGTGAAGAAAAGACAATGAAAGTGAAGAGAAGAACACGCATTACTAATCGTACTTAATCTATGGGTGGTCTACCTACTGATAACGACAGATGTCAACATCTTCCTGCCCTAATTCCAATGAATTTGGGGTCGATGTCATTTATGTCATCTTCCATACATCTCGTTATATTAGCTGTCATTTCAGTAATCACCTCATTTCGAGCCGTGCCATTTTTCTAACAATCCATCGGCTCTTTGGTCTTTCCTTAAATCTTAGAGCCATCCACATCCATACTCAAAACTTTTCTCACGACATGTTCATCATATTTTACAATGAGTATGGCAAATGTGTTCCAAACAACCAAATAACGGACGTAAATAATCTAGATTAATAACAAGACATAGAAGAAACTGCTCCAAATTCCAATTTCGCACTTTGACTTCAAGCTGACCCAGTTTACGGCAATCTTACTTGTCTATAAAGATAAGCATTGCATTGATGTTTATCTTTATTTCCTTACAGTAGTACATTCATGACCCAAATCTTCGTCTTTCATTTAATATACACGTGTGCCTACCAGGTAAGTAAGAAAATCTTAGCTACAGTTTTCGTTTATATTTTGTTCAATCTTTTCTTTTGTTATAGTTACTTTTATATCTCTTTCCATTACACACTAAATGTGGGTCACAATAATCAAAAGTAAACAAAGAATATTTTGTTCTGTCCATATTTGTCGAAGATTTCTGTTAATTGATAACCAATTAATAAACCTGTTCAATTAATTTAAGCGTGTGTGATTTAACGAATCGTAAAAATTCAAGAAATGCGTACCTTATCGTTTGAAATTTGAGCAGTCAGTTCAGCTTTTATCAAAAATAGAAAAGACATTTATTAGCTACGCAGTTTTGTTTTTCAATGTTCACAAAAGTATTGGATTTCACATTTGAAACAAGGTGCCTAAGCCTGACATCTGCCAGTCAAACCTTTGGGTACGATAGCTGATACGATACACCTGACGTTGTTATTCAGTATTTTGTGATTTTACCTGCCATACAATGACAGAAAAGGTAAGCCAAAGAATAGTTACAAGACGGGTAGATGAACAAAAAATCTAATTTCGTCAAGAATTATATGAAATAATGTCCTAAAGTAAGGCTGCCAGGCTCAGATTAGGCGGGTCACATTAGCCGTATGCACGATGACCGCTGAGCAAAAGCCTCCACACAATGGGTACCTGAAGATTGACGGCGCCGCCGAGGCGGGCCCATGGCGAGACGATCTGGACGCGTACCGAGAGAGTTGGTTCGATGTGGCGCGGGGAGTTTCTGGAAGGACTTGGGGGAGGCCTTTGCCCAGCAGTGGGACAGTATAGGTTAATAAAAAATAAATGTCCTAAACTGACGATTCCGCAATTACAACTTGGGCCCTAACAAATACCTAAGTTAACATTTGCTCTCACTTTCAATATCCCAAATTCACTTTTTGTTTCCGTTTTTCTGACTCCTATCTCGTTCCTATCATAAATCAAATATTCCGTATGTATCTTTCGACATTTTTTTCTATGCGGAACCAGTCCTGTTGAAAACATATCGCTGCCATCCGGGAGATGGTTTTGAGTGCCGGAAACAGTTATAAATCTATAAAAACAGCTAACAAGGAATCCTTCATGGGGGATAGAAAGTTTTTGATCATAGCCAGATGGCTCACTTTGACATTAAGCTATCGACGTTTGAAGATAAGGCGCAGGAAGACATTTCAAATGTTGACTTATGATAAAAGGTTAAGAAATTAGATTAATTTTAAAGACGTTGATGCAAAACATACATTAAAAACTGTCCTTTTCCGTATATTTCAAGTTAAATATAGGACAGTAGCTACCATGGAGACTGTAGGAGGTAAAAAGATTATACAGCAAGAACCAGAAACGCGTCATATCATGATTGAAGGAACTGGTCGTGGACTGGTTAACGAGATCATGATTACTACATCATTTATTTTAAAGCGAATCCTAGCCATAATTCTGTAATTATGTACTGATACAATAGGAGAAATATATGATGATGAAGTAGAAGAAAAAAAGGTAACTGGAGACAGTGTTGACCAAGATAAGACTGATGATAATCGTATTTCAAATATCTATAATACAAAAATCAATTGCAGTTCATTATAGTCTCGAAAAAACCCAAAAATGGCACGGCCGATTGTGATGAAACTTTGGTAAGGGCGCCGGAAAAGGTTCTAATAAAAAAATATGAAAAAGGCATTGCACCGCGTGGCAGGTATTAGCTACATACTTATAAATACAACAGTAAATATGCAGTTACTGTAAATACTTTCTAAATAAGTAATACATATGTAGTTACTATTTACATGAATTCTGTTTCCTCAGCTGCAGTGGAGTTAAAACAGCTGATATGGTCTGGTTTACTTTACTGGCGAGGTACATTTTATTTATTTTTCTTTTTTGTGAGCACGCTCCTGCAATCTTTGGTGCAAACGTGTTTTAAGGTGCGTTGACATCAAGTACTGCGGTTAACTTGCTAGGAATAAAAGTACCTACTGGGGATATAAAATATTTTATGGACGATTCCTTAGAAGATTCTGTATAGTTTTCGCAATATACGTACAGTTATACGTAGTTATACCAAAAGAAATATGTACACTTTTACCATAACATAAAATGTGCTGGTGGTAAAGAGAGTTTTAAAAATGTACGCAAGTCTAATTAATTTTAAGAATTTAGAAGCTTAGTACTATATACAATGGTAAAAGCGAGCGAAAATCATATTCCGTGAAAGAATGCTCTAAAATGAAAGGCTTTAAATTCAAAGCTGTAAAAGAAAAATCTGTACAATGCAAACAATAAACTGTTTGCAAACCCAGCCAAGTTTTACAACTACAACCGTCTCTAAAAATTCCCTCAAATAGTAAAAGTCGCTTTTAAAGTATGTCTAATGGTTTCAAGAACCATTAACGCCGCCGTCAAGACAGATCAATGGACATTTCTTTTTATACGCACATTGTAAATACACAAAACATTATACTTTTTACTACTTTTCCTTTGGTTCCTAAACTTGATGGTTAAACCTAATGGTCGGTGCTGGCCAGATTTACGTACGTTTAAGGATCAATTAATATTAGAATAGTCTTGTTCTTTATATGAATGGAGATGTGATACTATGGGTCTAAAATTAGCTATAATATTAGCCTGAGGGTCTCAAAGTATAAGGCACGTTTCCATTCTGGGCTGCTGACTTCTAAATGCACGATGTTCAAATGCATCGACCCAGCTCTCCTCAAGGCTTTTCTATAAGTACAACAGTTGTAAACTAGATGCTAGGTATGGGCCGTTGTCTAATAAATGGCGATATAATCGCCCCCTATCTCATTGGGAACAAATGCCGTCATCAACGAGATGTGGGTGTAAATACAGACGTAGGTACACTTACATCGAAGATTGCAGATGACAGTAATACTATATAATATCGGTTCAAACTGAACTAGAATCATCGATTTATTCTTTCATAGATTTATGAATTAAAAGTGAAAATCACTATAAATTTCTGTAAAATATAAGAGATTTATATCGTGTCAAAGTCTTAGACAATTCTAACAAAATGAGGAACATACATAAGAATATTATTTCAAGGCAAGAAAAAAAAACAAGAAACTAGAACATTTCTATTTGGTTGATTGACATCCAAATAGCATCAATAGTCTACGTGACCTCGCCACAGACCCCATGTGCCCATCTCGGGTTAAACTAACGTTTGCACAGCACACTGTGCTTAACAAAACATTGACTAAAACCAATAGTGAGTCACTAACTGTTGATAGAGCTACCATATGAATTGCCGTCGCATAAGTTTTGGTAACAAAAGTTCTCTGTAATCTAAATGTTTCATTATTTCAGGTTTGAATTCGTTGTGGCTATTAAGTAGATGAAAAAGGTGTTTTGAATGTAGCGTTGAGTCTTTATTAGTGCACGAATGGTCTATGAGACCTTGATGATCTGCGTGTGATTCCTATCTTGGAGAAATATATTATTACTTGCTGCACAACATTTTTGACTTAATTTGTTGTATGCAAAATATTATAATCACCTTTTTTTCTACATAAAAGGTTTTGTTCCAAATTAGGATTGCAGTTTTGTCCAATCACAAGCCTGTTTTCCATCAAATAAGCTCCAGCGTTGCCATTAGCAAACAGGTGATGTATTATACGGTTGCATTTCTACTTAACTTCTCAAGATGCGCAGGCATGATTGATTATATTTCCATCTTCTCAACATATATTTTCAAACAATGTATTGGATATTCAATTGGGTTCATCCAAACATTTGCATCCTGCTTCTAGAACTATTTTGCTAGAAAATACAGTATTTTTGTTACGGTATATTACTCGTCAGTGATAGAATTTGATTTTGACACTTTCAATATCAACTGGGGTTTTTCCTCAAAGGGAAAACGGCATAATGATAGTCGGATGTTCGTGTCCGTAAAATGTTAATTTTGACACGTACTTATAGTTTATTAATACTATATAAATAGTAGACATCTATAGTCTTCCAGCGCTTTCCAAGACGCATATGTTTTAAGCACAATTTCCAGTTTTGGATGGAGAACAAGAGGAAAATGTAAATAAACAAATATTGTGATGTCAGATGCATAAACTGCAAGGTAACATTCTTTTGGTATGTAACACATTATTATTCAACAAGGACTCTAAATTCTGTTATCTAAAGGAAAAGTTGAAGGTTATTTGTCTGTTAAAAAATATTCTGACTAAGTAAGTAATTTAGTTGACCCCAAAATTCTCCAATACACCGTCGTTATAGACCAATCCAAGATTTTGTATAGTGAAGATAAAACTATAATCGTCATTAATAACGTTTTTAATAAGAACGTTATTAATGACGAAACAAGAGACAAAATTGGAGTAGACCTCATTAGCATGAAGACAGCTAATTTCACTTCCTTAATTAACAATTCCTTTTACAAATGACACTAGAAAACGACAATTTATCTTGCTGATCACGCAATTTTTTGTATCTTTTGGACTTTCGGAGTATTTTGTCCAACTTATCGTTCTAAGAGCTTATAATGTACTTGAATGCATAATGAATGATCAAGTTTACTTTTCTTCAAATATTATTTGGGTTTGAACCCAAGAAACGATAACTTCTTAACAAATACAGGGTGGCAGGGACATCGACGCGCAAACTGTAACCATGGATTCGGCACATGAGTTGATAACCGACGAAAAATTTCTACGCTATGGGGCCTAACCAAACTCATGCGCTGAATTCATGGTTACAGTTTGCGCGTCGATGTCCCTGTATGAAATTGATAAAATAGTAAACACAAGACCAGTCCGTTGTCAATTTGACCTCAGTTATCAAGTTCATTAATGTCATTATCAAATTATGACCATTAAATCCAATGTAAAATTAAAGATACATTAGTACATAATATAAGCGATAACATTGTTTACAATGGTATCACTTTGTACACATTTAGGTACAATGTTACGTTCATTCGCAAATTCATTCACATTATGATGACTCAAATTCTGTTTATTTTTGTTGCTATTATACCAATATGATTCACACGTCTTATACTTTTACAAGCTTCAAAGTAACCCAGGATTTCATCAATATTACAAAAAGTAGCACCTATTAATAAGTGAACCAAACCACTATCACGTTTATCTATAAGATAATGACTTTATAATATTAAGTAAGACTATAAAAAGAAAATACGAACCTTTAAATAAATTAAATGGTGATCACTTAAACAAAACTGCACTGTATATCGAAAGCACTTTTAAAGATCTGGTTACACTAAATCACAAGAAGGATCTATTTGACCGATCAATAATCGACGAAAATGTGCGTGTAGCGGCGTTGATCGATGCCCGAGAGCAACTGACAAGAGGAATCGCCGACCCATGCGCCGGCGCAGGATTAACCGACCGTGTTTAAAAGACCACCTTTACTTGAACTGATACTGGAATTGGAGACTTTTTTAACTGGCAGGGTTAAACCGTGTTTATTCACCGTGAAACTAATGTATTTTTAGTAAAACGTAGGGCAGGTAACGACTACTGTAGGGCCAAGGGCTTCGATTGTAAAAGTCTGCCGTTTTTATACCACATTGCTTAGAACTTATAGATATTCGATGGAGGATGGAGGTTAGAATAGTCACAAAATATTTACATCTTGCGTAGATTCAACGTGATAATAAAGTTATACATGGGGTGAAACTTATTACAGAAGAGAAAATATAAAGTAATGTAGAAGAAGAAAAAGGAAAATAAAATGTAACTCCAGGAAGGAAACCTTAGAAACAAGAGTCTACTATTACCGTATTACGTATAAAACCTGATGTCTCGATCGAAATTGTAGTAATAAACCGAAACTGGTTTCACTATTAAGATTTCGATTAGATTTTAATAATAAATTTTCCGTTGCGGTATTACCAAACTGTTGGAAATGTAATAGATATAAAGTTTAATGAATAGATTATGTTTTTGTAAATGCCAATGCTAGTAGTCCTATTAACTTGTAACGGGGAATTTTTATAATCAAGCAAGTAAAAAGTGCAATGAAAATAGAAATACTTCACTTAATACTAGTTCCAGAATTGCAAATCCAACTTCTTTTACAAAATATCTTTAGCTTCGCTGCTATAGTCAACTCTGACTAGTTATTGTATGCTACTACCAATTTTTAGGATTCTATAAACATTATTTATTTTAATTTCTGTAACAGTTTGATGTTCAACAATTCAGTATTTTTGACATGACAGTTTTCATAGCAAACTACTACAAGTTACATGTTTATGTGATCTTTAAAATCATCACGCTTTGCAGTGATGCTAAAGATATGACAAGACATAAATTAGGAGAAATCAGCACTCGTAGTCCTAATAAAAATATCACTCAACTTTTATTTCGAATCAATCACAACGAAATGAACACAGAATCACGAATCATCACAATTCGTTCGAGTGTTCTATATTCGGAAGTTTCGTGGATCGTTCGGGTCGGATCGATTTGGATCAATAACACGGAACGGTAGCGGTGTCAACGCACTGCACCCGCGCAAGCTAAGGACGACGCGACCAATTACGAATCCGTCAAGTGGGCTGACATTTATTAGGCTGCTGATATAATTATAGTTTTTTAACTGTCATTCTTGGATATTTTTAAACCTGACATTTATTGAATTGATCTTCCATAGAAAGGTGCCATCTCCTTTTACGGGTGAGGCATAATTATGTCTATCAGTGGAACGCGACATTTCTTTTTTTGGATCTTAAACTTAAATCTATATCGGTTGCGTACTCTTTATCGCACAACTTTGATGAATGTGACATTAAAACATATCCTCCTACGCAAGTTGTTAAAGTTGGTTAAGAATGATGGTTCACTTAAGCTTCTGTAGGTGCTAAGTTAACTATTTATCATACTTTTGGACTACAATGTTACAACTCAAAAAAGTTTTTAAAATATTTGATTGCAAACACATTTGTCAAAGATTTATAACAGAATAAATAAATAAAGAGAACTTCCGAGAAAGAAAAGAGAAGAAAAGGAAATTCATCAGGAATTACAGACAGAAGAAAAAATAACGAATGCTACAAAAACCAAACTTGTACATTTACGCGCAGAAGAAATAAAAACATTAGAAACTAAAATTCCACAGAAGGTGGACCTTAACAAGGATATATTTTATGACTGGACAGCATTAACTACAGCCTCAGGCAACATAAATGATAATTTAATATGGCTACTCAGTTGTGTAAGGAGAAAATTCTCCGTTGGAAAGCGCTAACATATTTATATCGACGTATTGCTTAACAGTATCAATATCAGATAGAAACTGGTTAAGATTATGATGCATAAATAATCTCAGATCCTGGCTGTATGTAATGAAATAGAATCCGCTGGAGGCGTTAATGCATAATTTGTAGAATTTGTACTCCGTCTAATAAATAATAATGCACTAAAAGCTTTATTTGAAAAGCAATCCGAAAGTTAAACCGTTATTTATTATATAACAGATTACAAAGACGATAAGTAGCCCGAGAAGGAAGAAGACAGAAAAAGCGCAATTGGTGCTAGATTCGACAATGTTTCATACAACAATACTGCAGACCAAACCAAATATAATGCAGAAATTTTCCAAGCCAGACCAAAAAAAACATCGATCAATTGAAACGACGAAAAAATCACACACTATACCTATTCTTGAACACAATGAGCTAGTAAGACCGGTGGTAATTGAAACCAATGACTCATTAAAGGGGCAAGGGGCAAATCTCCAAGTTTTGTCGGAAGCGGCCTACTAACGGGCGCGTGACGTCGACGAGACGACGCCGGCGCTGCGTCATACTACAGACCGATGTATTTCGGATTTGTTTTTGGTTGAAGCTTTGAGAAGTATTTACTGCGAAGTGTCTGACTATGGGAGGAATTTCTGGTAGCCCTGTGAGGGGAAAATTTATGAATGGCGTCGGTTTGTTTGCGTGATTTATCGTTTGCAGGTTGGATCTAGTCATTGTCATCGTTTTGACCTACTTGCTTAAAGGTTTCATAGACTATAGTTACGGAATATAAGAAATATTATTCCTGTTTATAATCGCTAGTAACATAGGTACACGCTACCGCTTATTATACTTATTATACCGCTTTAAATTTTTAATAGTAAGAGTACAGGGGGTCTACTCCGAAGTACATAGTATCGGCCGAATGTTCGGCCGTTTCCTGCTACGAAGTAACTATTTGGTTCGGTCGGTCCTGATCCTACACTCCTACACTCTTTCGAATATTGACTATGGTCCCGACCCAACTGAGCCGATCCGAACTTTTTTCGCATTTTTCAATCATATTCGGTTAGGCCATGTGTCGGTACGATCCGGACGTTCACATTTTGCACTTCGGAGTAGACCCCCAGATCTATCGTCATAATTAACATCCTCTAAAATCTGTGGCCTTGACAACTACTTGCACCGCACACCATTTGACATTACAGAGGACATTATTATAACATAAATATTTATACTGTCTACCAATACTGTTTCTTACTTGTATGGTAGCAGATGGACTAACAGACACTATTGTAAATACATAAGCAATATATTGTACCTTACGTTTGTTAACATAAGGTTTAGTTTTCGAAGAGTTCATACTCCTGCCGAAATTGTCTTTGTTTGGGTTTTGGTTAGGGCTGGCATTGACTTTAGCAGCTGTATAGTTCGAGCTGAATCACAATCTTGAGCATTGCAACCAGGACAAAGAGTAATTCGATTTCTTTAACGATCAGTTATAGAAGGACCACAAGCGTCGGCTGCTTCTGCGTTTCTAAATGTGAATTATTCAGGACAGCTTATTGTTAAAAATTTACAGCATAGTGTGGTCTCTATGGAACGAAGAAATACAAGCATATTTTTATGCAACCATAGTAGCGCATTGGCTTCCTATATTTTCAGCAATAATACTGTGAATTTATCAATTCAAATGTGGTTTTTACTTAGTTATATTAAAACGTACCGAAGAAGCTTCATTTTCCTTTAAAGTACAGAATATGAATCACTATTGTTTACGTTTTCGATAAAAAATTATATTAAAAGCATGTGGCGGCCCTATCAAGTCGCGACACACAGGCGACAACAGTGAGTCGTTGCACTAGGTCGTGGCGACAGTTTATTTTAAACCGTTTTGACATTTTGACACCCGCGAGTGTTTATTGTAGGACGAATGTCGGACTGTCGATGAGGTGATTATTGTTTTTAATGTTTAACCTTTCGCGTACCTGTTTATTTTTTATAACATCATGCTTGTATTCTCTGAAGGGATGGGCAGAGGTTATATAGTATCAGTGCCCAAACGCCACTAATGTTATCAGATTTGAGGGGGCAAGGATAATCTATTGCCATTAACTTGGCATTAGTGATGAAAAACTCAGCAACACTGACTGACCCCGAAGTCAGGGTCACAAGCTTCTGTTATTTATTTATTTTAATATTTAAGAGTCTTCTTGCTTACTTTCAGATAAGAGGTTTTGATAAGACAAAATCATGATCTAGTCTAGCAATTCATTTTTCAATATGGCGGCTCATTACGATTTTCTAGTCCTTTTTTTGGTTTGCAAGGAAAACTCAAATCCAAAAGTGAAATGATGTCTCTAGGTATTATTGTATTGGCAGTATGGACACGCTTTTTATCTTATCTAAATCTCTTGATAACATACATAATATGGCGCCAATGCGATATGAATTTATATCGACAACACTTTCTGCTATTATCATTGAAGATTTATTTCAATACCTGTATACCTATATTGTATGCGGTTTAAGGACTTGAAAAATCAAGTTAGTAAGTTTAATGTTATTGTATTATACACATAACCCTTGCGGAATAAATGATCTAAATGGTGGTAAAAACCTCAACAAAATTCGTTGTGTAGTTTAGAAGGACAACGCGGTCACACAGACAGACACGAAAAGTAACGTTAATTTATTTATAATACTCGTATGAATGGATGTATAGACTTAAAAATAAATAAACAAAACACTGTCGATTACATTCATTATCAATTAAATAGACCTATACTTAGACCCACAGTATGATTAAATAAGACGTGACCGATTATAAAGCTGTACAAGGTATGTCTCAAGTTTTTTTCTCCTAATTTGAGTTCCAGTCAATCGTGCAACAGGTTATCAAGAATAAATCGAAAGGCTTATCGAATTGTATGACTTTGACCTTCATTCTAGCACAGTTATTGTTGTAAAAAGTAAAATGTAATATAACCAGGCGTTTCGTTTTCAAATGGATTATTGCGTGAATTATTATTACGCCATATATACCAGTATGTCGCAGGTTTTTAATAAAATTAGGTTTTTGATGAAAAACCTGAAGATGACACATTTTAAACTCAATTTCATCATAAACCTGTAACAATCCAGATTTTTGATCAATAACCTGAACTAGTTTGGGTTTCGTAACATTGAGAGCAGTGGTGTGTCCCAGTGGTAACAGCCGCGACTTACGAATTGTAGGTCGTAGGTTCGAACTCAGACAGGCGCTTTACTTTGTGTAAATTATTTCATCACCACTGCTCCAAAACGGTAAAGGAAAAAATCGTGAGGAAACCGGCGTGTCCTAGAACTGAAAATTGAAAGATATATGACATAATATAACAACCCGCACTGGGCTCACGTGGTGGATTACGGTCCACTCACTCTCACCGAGAGCCTGTGTCCCAGCAGTGGGAACATTAAAGGCTGATTATGATGATCATAGACTTTTTAAAAATCGAACTATAAAAATTTGTTGCTAAGCTAAGTAAGGAGTCCTCCTTACTACTGAGGCTGGAGTCGTGAGTTTTGACGAAGCAAGATTACCTCCTCAGTCTAATCAAGCATTAACAGAAGTATATTACTAAAATGCTTAAACGTCTTTTTAAATTACTACACGTTTAAGCAGTGCAGCGCAAGCGCAGCATAATCTCCATGAGAGACCGGTTCGTTCTGAATTAACCTATGACCCGTATATTTCTTTTAAAACTTTTATTTGACTTTTACTGCCTTTTTTCTCACGGTATCAAACCTTAACCTACATTTAAACAGATGAAATTAAAATTGTTTTCTTTTTCCTTTATAACAGTAGGTATGCCCGCTACCTACTTTATAGAATAGAATGGTCTTTATTATATATGAGTACACCAACGGATG
Organism: Apamea crenata; assembly: GCA_949629185.1. NCBI lineage: Eukaryota > Metazoa > Arthropoda > Insecta > Lepidoptera > Noctuidae > Apamea > Apamea crenata. The sequence goes on along the minus strand of OX451362.1, from coordinate 9,153,712 downwards.
ACATTGTTACCATCGTGGGTAGAACCAGGATACGGCTGGCACAGGGGCGTAGGGAATGGCACTTGAAAAAAGAGGCCTGCATGCTCAGCAATGGTTAAAGCCGGGCTGTGGAAGATGCTGATGACACCATAAGAATTACAGATATAAATGTCGAAATATGTATTACGATAGTGTGTGAATGTATGACAGTTAATGGAGTGGTGGCACAACTACAAAATTAGGTTAAAATACCAAACATCGCGAGATAAGCTAAATTTACTCCCAGTTTTTTAAGTCCGTAAACATTTAACAGTATTTTCATGTCTCTGATCAGTACGTCACGTACTTGTGTTAGCTTATGGTAATATAGGTTAACCGAAATAGCAGCAGTCAATCAATCCATCAGATATTTGACAACCTATTAAATTGAAAGACTTTCAGAAACCCGGATTTGCGGTCTTATATTGCTTCTAAAAGAAGAAGCATTTGGAGGCCCCTGCAAAGTCAAAGCATTGATTGCAATTACTCCATTTACAGGCACTTTAGAATCGTCAAGGTGCCGGTTATTTAGGTTAAAGCTAGTTGCCCATTTCAAAACGTAGATCTCTATGGAGCAGAACGGGCAAAATCCCCACGGAAACTCGTACAGTAGCGGTACAGGCTAGAATATTTACGTCTACGGAACTGCCTTTCATGATAATTTCATGACTTCATTTTTAATTATTTTACAGTATTATGGTACAGTAATTTTATTCTAGGTCCATCGTCTTCACATATTATAATTAACGTATACAAAATTTTGTAAAACATTTTAAAAGGGTTTGTTGCTCAACTGTGGAGTTTCTTGCCCATTCTTCTCCATACGAAAACTACCTTTTGGAAGAAGCGACTAGAACCAATTCTATTTTATTGTAAATTTTGACGTTTAGTTTATAACCAGGATTAACACATAGGATACTTTTTATCCCGATACTTCCACGGGATCGAAACTTATACGGGTGAAACCGCGGGGCGCTGCTTGTTTGAAATAAATTCTTTGATTTAAATATTCAGCATACTGTATGTATAGGTTTACGGTATGTCCCCAAAATTAAAGCGAAAAAAGGTCACAAACGTGATAGTTCACAGTAAAATCAGATTTTATTTTATATCTTGTCTTTTGTAAGCTGTTTTATGCGAGTTAATAAACCTGAACAAGTGCCTATTATCCTGCCTAAGTTAAAATAGTTAATCAAGCGTAAATTGCTTGTTGTAATAGTATATATGTAATGTAATAGGCGATAGATTAAGACTATTATTATTCTTGAGAACGATTTCGAAGCCAAAGTTGTGAGCCTTTAAGTGCTAATTTGTGTAGCAGATTAGGTAATAATGTTACTGTTAACATGATTCATCCCACTGCTGGGCAAAGGTCCCTCCCCATAACTACTAGCTCTTTTAATCCAGGGCTAAAGTGGACCACTGGTCGTTTGTTTTGTCCAGCTCGTCCCGCCATCTTCTACGGGGTCTTACGCGACGCCTTCTAGCTGTGACAAGGCTCCACGTGGTGGTTATTTTGGCCCACGGCTCATTGGGCATACGACAGACGCGGCCAGCCCAGTCCCACTTCAGCTTAGCGGCTTTTTGAGCAACGTCAGTAATCTGTGTTTTGGAGCGCAGTGTGGTGTTGCGAATATGGTCTGTCAATTTCGCGCCTAGAATACTGCGCTCCATTGCACGTTGGCAAACTTTGAGTTTAGACTTTTGAATGTTTGTCAAAGACCAAGTCTGGGATCCATAGGTCAGAATGGGAAGGATGCACATGTCCATAATTTTTCATTTTAGTGTCAAAGATAATTATGAGGTTCTAAAAACCAAAGAGTAAAGTACAGACAACTTTGTACACAAATACGTGTTACGGAGAAACAGCATTCATGCTTAGACTCTGTTGACATTAACGACCGTTTCTCACCTAAGGTGTTCAGGGCCTTAGAGATAATAAAGAGTCTAATGAGGACATTTCGTGTGGCTTTTCTGTATATCTTACTAATACTAATATACAGGGTGTTCCGAAAGTCGGCGTCAAGCCGGAATTGGGTAATAGACCAAGTCATAATAATTATCAGAAAAATATAAAAAATAATAATAAAAAAACTCAAGCTAATAACTTGCCAAACTCGCATAGTATGTACCTACCTACATTTTTTTTTTCAGTACATTCAGTCAATGTTGGGCGAAGTTTTAATTTTGAATATTTGTTTAGGCAAAGTGACATTTTCTTCCAAGTAGGAGCAGTTGGCTTTACATTTTAAGCAAGAGTTTACAGAAACATTATTCAGGATCCCGTAACATTTTTTTTTTAAAGTTAATACCTATCTGTTGCAATAGGAGTGAAAAGACTGTTACAGGGTGCAGGTTTTCTCGATATATTTTTAAATGCCAATATTTTTTTAAATACACTTAAGATTTATTTTTTCTGATGATTGTTATGACTTGGCCTATTACCCGATTCCGGCTTGACGTCGACTTCTGGTACAACCTGTATATATAATAGCCCATGAGACACAGTAAATACTGGTATTCAGCTGCATCCCGTTAGATCAAAACCCGACCCCAACATAGTTGGAAAAAGGCAAGGCAGACGGTGATATATCAAATGTATGCCATACACATATAACTCCTATTATCAAGATTTCAATCGAACTAATAATAAAGCTAATTAGTTTGTTTGATTTTTTGTTTGTTTGAACGCGCTAATCTCTGGAACTACCAGAGTAGTCAGATTTGAAAAATTCTTTTCGTATTTGATAGCCCGATTTGAGGAAGGCTATAGGCTATTTAAGCTAGCTAGAAAGCGCTAGAACCCTTAGGAGTCGAGCAAAACGAAAAAAAATCAGAAAGAATGCTAAGCGAAAACAAAGTAACAACGCGGGCGCAGGCGATGCTACAGAATGCGTCGGAGGAACAAGAAACTTTACGCAGACGAAGTCTAAAACTAGTTTTAAATGATTCCAGTAAATCTGACCACAACTAACCTCTTTCAAATCCAAAATGCATACCCATATTACACCACAACAGTCATAAAAACCACCCGCACATTACTGCACCACCTACCATTTTACGACAACCTAACAAAGGGTACTTTCACGCACGCATCAGCAGCTGACCGCAAAGCATGGTGTTTTGACAAACAAACCGGCGCGGGCGCAGCTAGTGTGTCAACAATAGAAAGGGCTCGGTCACGCCTCTACTAAGTAACTGTCGTAACCGCTAGGCTTGGAGAAAACGTAGTGTGGTGCTTGAGTTACATTTGATGTACCTGCTGGTGTTGTGTTACTCTTTTCTAGTCAGGTTTTTTTTTTAACGTACGTCATTTGTTCATTTACTGTGACATGAAACAGCAATCTGCCAATTACATTAGCTAAGGATAAACTATTAGACATACATGATCGTCTTCCACGCCAAGTCCAATCCAATCCTCCTTCAGTGTCGAAAATCTTACTAAATATTATAATTCGATTTCGGAAGACCAGTAGGCCAATTCCCGTAATTAAAAACGATAAAAATCTAGTCGCAATCTCATCTCAGCGACAATCAATATTGTCAAAAATGTAGGGAAATTGGAGATATTTTTGACAGATTCAGACAGATTAGAATGTGAACTCTTAAAAAATTCGAGAATGGCCCCTCTGATTTCATTGTGACTTAGTCGTGGCGATCAAAATCAAAAGTCATTTATTCAAATTAGGCTGAGAATCAGCATTTTTCGAACGTCAAAATTACAAGACTTCTTTTCCTACACCACTTCAGTGCTTTCGCTGGGAAGAAGTTGCGCAACAAACTCCCCAGCAGCACATGGTAAAACCAGCCAGTTTCCTGGTGGTAATTTTGATCTCTTTTATTCTAATAATTTTAAACTAAAGCCGTTTGTGTTTCTGATTTTGCCTAAATAGCCATTCATTGCTTAAAGTGTCTCGTTAGTCCAAAGCTACAAGTAGGAACGAGTCAAATAGATCTGGACAGATATGTAAAAAAAAAAATGCATAATATCTTTAGCTGAAAGCCAACGACCTATTTATTGCTTCCAGCAGCCACAGCTGATTACAGCTTGCGTGAGGCAACACACATCCGACACAGTACACGTTTTTCTTTCGCACGAGATGTCCAAGTGTCATATGGTTGAATTTGCGGGATATTAATGTTTATGTTGACAGATCGCTAATCTGGCCAGCTGGTTTTAGACGTCAAAACAGGTTAAGAAGGCGATTAATTACAAAATTGAACTAAAATACTTAGTATTAAAATTGGACCACCCGTCTTAGACATGCTTATTCATCATCATCACCTAGACTTTAACCAGCTTTGTTGGGGTCTGCTTCTATTTTGACCAGATGCATCTGAGTACTAGTATTTTACAAGGAGCGACTGTACAACCTAGTTACTGAGCGCTGTTTACTCATCCTTTAACAAAATTTCAAAGCCCATTCCAAACATATTTCAGTTAAACAAAACCTAAAACACATAACCATAAATATAACAACTTAATAGCCCATATAGAACAATTCACCCACTTTCAACTGAAATAAATTAACAACGGTATAAACTTTCAACCTTCAGTTACGTTTAAACTTTAAAAAAGAGACATAACAATATATCCTTTCGCACATAAACGTTGGACGCGAGACGAATGAAAAGGGGGGAAATAAAAAAGGATAACAGATGGCGCCGGTGTCGCGTCGCCGCCTGCGCATGGTCGCTTTTTATCAAAGAACAGACAGGACCAGAAGGTCTACCATTGGCATTAAAATGAATTTATGTCTGATGGTTATCCTGCATCGATCATCTGTGAAAAATCATTACCCTATTTCTGAGACAGCCGGGTAAACAGGCAACAGTAAGTCTCCATATCGCGTTATTCCAGGCAGATTCTCAAATCAGATACACCTACTGCACCAGTGGAACAAATTTAGGGGATGGGATCAGAATAACTCTCCATATTGAAATATGGTCGCAGTTGAACACGACTCCCACTAGCGATGTTGTCATCGACGGGTGACTTTGCCTGTAACCTTAAATTTTCACTTGGGACTTGATAGACTGCCGAAAAGAGCTCTTCTCTTGGCGGTACAGACACACTAATATAATAATGACTTCAGCTTCAACATCTACTGTTACTTTACCAGTTGAATGCCGTAATTATAGAAATAATTACAAACCCATTGTGTCTCGCGTGGATCCACAATATACGAAGGGTTAATAGCGAGGTTTTCAAGCTTTGTAAAACTGGACCTTCTGTCTCAACTTTCTTTTTCGTCCTGTTGACGCCGTTGCAAGGATATTGCATGTTTGTAATTGACACGCTAAGGCCGACTTTCGTGAGTTAATGCAACTACCTGTTTTCCGTGATAATAATATTCATTTGCATGTAACTGTAAGTATTATAATTTCCTCGAATAAGTGAATTAATTAGGATAAAAATGTATTTCTGTGGTGTAACTGTACCTTATAATGAGGTTTATTGTTTGTTTATTACGGTCATTTAGGGTCAATATATCAACCGTCAATATGTTAATAGGTCATAATGTGAATGCTGAACAGATGTGTAATCATAAGCAGTCTTAATTAAGACCTCATACAATAATGTGGGTATTATGAACTTGTATTGTATCTTGTTCGAGTTTCATAATTGTCGAAAATGACTTTAGTCTTAGGCGACGATAACTTAACTTGACGTTAATGGACATTTTGATTGATAAACATGGACAGGGAATAGATAGATAGCTGAGTACTCTTTATTATGTACACTATGTATAGGTGCTTCTTTAGATCAGCAATTGCGTAACATCTTCAATCACAATCTGAACCATTTTGAAGGATATTGCTAATCCCTTGCTTCATATATTGGTTGGAAAAATTGGTCCGCTCAACAACGTAAATAACGCAATGAATGTTGTGGAACTGTCCAAATGAAAACCATATTGCTACTGGCAGTGTGTGATGCAATTACCCCGCAGGGCAGGTGTACTCTATCGCTACAGTTACTATTGTCTGTTATTATTGTAGGTTACATATTCTAGGGGCAGGCATACAGGCGGACCAAAGTTTGGTGACTCCTCAATTTCACATTAACAGGCGAGCCAAAGTGACTTTTCTTTTTATCCCTAAGCAATCTTATAAGCAACACGATCGAAAGAGATGAGGTAGGGTATTCTTAACGAGGGACTAAATATCTAAATGATTTTATTTTGTAAGTAGGTTTGTACAAACACTTTTACACGTCAATCAAACGTTTTTTTACGTTATTTGTAATGTGCGTTTGGTCTATGCAGAATAGAATATTTTTCTTTCTTTTTTTTCTTTAATAATATTTAAAAAACTATATGAGGTCGGCGTTTCCTATCTGACTAGTCTGAGAAGAAAGGTCAGTCTCTTTTAAAGTCCAAACATAATCTTGGTCAGATCATATGAAGATAAAATATCGATAGATATCGATGTTTGAGATAGTCTTTTGAGGAAAGAACCCCACAGATTGAGAGAACCTGTCCACGCAAGCTATCACTATAACACCCCACTGTACGGCGACGATATATCCAGCTATACATTTCCAGTATAAGCTGACTTCCCATAGCACGCCTAGGAGCCATATACAATACGAGGTCAACTAAAACTAGGAATGTATAACTTGATATGTCGTTGTCGTTGTGTACCACAGAAGCATTGATGATGACCATCAAATCTCGTAGATACGAGTAAGTACCCTCAAAGATTTGTACTCTTATCATTTGATGTCACACACTTGAAACCCAAAGTTTTTCTCTACCAATATCAAAGATATAATGTTATTTAAGACGCAAGGTATTTGCGGTTGTAAGCCAATGTTCAGCCAATCAGGTTTTATTAACAGTATGAGGAAGTCGGCGTCGCTTGAAGTGTTCCGGCTTCGTACTGTTATACTAGAACTGAAACTATTGGACTTGGTATTGCTTAGTTTCTAGATACTTAAGATTTAATATTGAACACCATTTTGGTATAAAACAAAATCGCAACCTCGTCTTTCGCAATCAAACATTTCTGCTGGGCAAGTTGAATGCGAAATGCGTATTTTTCTTACGAAGGCAGTTAGTACATAACTCATCTACATTGTACCTAATGTTCTGAAGCACACGACACAGCCGTATTGAAATTATATTTATTTTTGTAAGGGCTGATTTTTCAATCGACAGATAATTTTTAATCGTGGAATAAAATTGACGTCTGTCAGTTTTTGTATGGAAGAACCGTCAAAAATTCAAAATTATTCCTCCTATAAAATTATCTGCGGTTGGAAAAATCAACCCTTAGTAGATCTTCTAAGAAACTTTTACACGTAAATTTTTAGTTTTTCACCAATCAATCTGCCCAGCCCTTTCCCAACTATGTTAGGGTCGGCTTACAGTCTACTGTAGCTGATGAATACCAGTATTTAACATGGAGTGACAGCCCAACTGACCTTCACAACCCAGTTACTAAGTAACACGATACCCCTTGTTAGGAGTGGTTGTCAGACTTTTGGGCAATAAACCATATCTTTTTAGGCTACATAACATCCCGTCATTCCTCTGGCTACGAGTACTGAATTTCGTAAGAACGGCAATACATAGCACCCTCAAACCTTGGACTTTCTAACTCACACAATCTCAAACAAACCTTCAAACCTTCCAATCAAAGATTTCAACAGCTTCGTACTTAACTGGCCCACAATAACTGTAATAATCTCCAAGAGCGAGAATTACAGTGTTCTCGTAATATTACTGCGGCGCACGCGCATGGTCGGCCAATGAATGACGCCTGTCTAATGGAGGCACGAGATATGGTAATAAAGTTACCACCGTGTACCTTTGGAATGGTAAAATGACGCTATGAGTAGTTAGAAATGCCATTAGTGGTTACTGTAAGGAATGCTCTGGTTGTACTTTATTACTAACTATTTCATTCGAACGGTTTTTATATACCCAGGTACTAAAGTATTCAAGTATCTAGCTGTCGATATCTAGATATTCCGTCATCATCATAATCAGCCTGTAATGTTCCCACTGCTGGGACACAGGCCTCCCTCTTTGAGATGGAGTAGGCCATAATCCACCACGCGGGCCCAGTCCGGCTTGGTAGATGTCACATGTCTTCGAATTTTTGGTCTTAGGACATGCTGGTTCCCTCACGATGTTTTCCTACACCGTTTTGAGAGCAGTGGTGATGAGATTATTTACACAAAGTAAAGCGCCTGTCTGGGTTCGAACCCACGACCTACAACTAAGTCGAGGCCGTTGCCACCGGCCACCACTGCTGTAACATAGACATTTGAGATGATTAAGTATCTAAAGTTGGAATTTCCATGTCTCAAATTTTCTTGAAAATCATTTTATGCGAAAGAAAATTCATCGAAAAATGTGGAAAAACATGAATGCCTCTTGATATGAAATAATCCTTAGTACTTAACCAGGACACCAATTATGTCCAGTTACGTCACGTATCGATAGCAGACAGTTCACGCTACACAAATCCGTCTCAAATAGTAGCGGAACTAAAAGAATAAAAGAAAAAAACCGGTGCGTCATTTTAGAGCTCACACGCTTTTTAAACGCTAATCACTCCTATCTTTCTATTTCGAAGCGTAAATAATTGCCCATTATAATAGCAAGAGTTAAAAACTCGTTACACAGAAAGTAGGCAGATACTACTGAAGTACTTTAAAATTGATTGAAGAAGAATTACAAGTATCATTAAGTACAGACGCCAGCTCATCAAGCTACTACAATCTGTCAAATTTCTTTAATACATTTTCAACTTTATCGTTAAAGCATTAGGTTCAAAGTTGATTGAGAAAATTTTACAGTTTCGGGTAACTCGATGTGCTGACGTCTGTACCGACCAAAGTACTTGACCATGCAACTATGTTTGTAATCATTTTGCCTCCAAACCACAGTGGCGACGCATAGGAATGTTTATGGTGTTTGAAATTGATGTTTGTAGACAATCTACGTTTGTCGAAGGACCGATGGCCGGTGGAGCAGATGAGTACTAGAGTGGAGACCGTATATCGGCAAGCGTATTCAAAATCAAAAGTCATTTATTCAAAGTAGGCTGAGAATCAGCACTTTTTGAACGTCAAAATTACAAAAGACAGTTCCCCAAAAACGCCTGCCCTTCACCACTTCCTAGTGCTATCGCTGGGAAGAAGAAGTGGCGCAACAAACTCCCCAGCAGCATAGCTGTCTGTTATTGTAGGATGATGCTCAATGGATCAAAGAACTTAAGAAGGTGGCTGGCACAGACTGAATGTGGAAAGCGGAGGACAGGGTGTTGCGTCGCTGCCTAGAAAAGGCCTATCTCCAGCGCCAGCGGTAAACTTCGATAGGCTGAGTAGATAAATACACTGTTATATATATAACCACATCGAACTTACGAAGTCGTAAATATAGTATTAAGCGATCTATAGCCGAGCCTTTCACTGTTTTTTACCAATCCAATGTCGATTAATGTCTAGGAGGTATATATCTTTTGTGGCAGAACTTTAAGGCCAAACTGGACTTTGTGCAACCTCCTCTTCACAGTGGTTAACGCATTGGAATGTTATGGTTTGTGTTATGAATGTTTGTACACATAATTATTGAGATAGTAACCACATCGAACTTACAAAGACTTCGATATATAAATAAGGAACCGACGCGACAGCCCTGCTTACCACTGATTATTTTTTTACTATCCAGTGTCGATGAATGACTAGGAACTATCTCTTATGTGGCAGAACTCTTAGGCCAAAAGTGGACTTTGTGGCGGAATAGGGACATTGGGACTATTAGTACATTCTACTGTACACCAAATACCTACTACCAAAGTACTTCATAGCATTCAATCAACTCAGCCTAACGCAGTCCACTGCTGGACATTGGCCTATACTAGGCTGTGCCACAACACCCTGTCCTCCGCCTTCCACGTCCAGTTTGTCCCAGCCACCTTCTTAAAGGTCGTCGGTCTTCTTCGGATTCATTAATGAAAAATTGTAAGTATCATTAAAGCTTGGGATGGTACTTGACTATGTAACAATATTTGTAATCATTCCTGACTCCAAACCAAACTTGCGACGCAAAGGAATGTCTATGTTTTGTGTTATGAATGTATGTACACACAGTTATCGAGGTAGTAACCACATTAAGCAAACAACAATACAACAACAGTACAAATACATCAATATAATATAAGGCACCTGTAGCAAAAGCTTTCAGGACATAAACGTCAGTATTAAGCTATATGTCAGACATGGGGCTTGATAAACCTTCCTGTATGGATGTTTTGTTTTTAAATGTTTATATTTTTTTAATATTTATTTATTGTTTTTATTTTTTTTAATATTGTGTGTGTGTGTGCCTAATTTGTTACTACTAACATAGTTTTTAAGTTACTTGTAATACTAACACGTTATGGGCCTACGATACGTGCCAATAAAATAATTTTATTTTTATTATTAATCCAGTTCCAAGTAAGGACTACAAGCTATCTTTCCAAAAGCTACTTTTCCTTTATCCAAAAGTTCATATTCTTCTGAGCTAACACAGCACCCCAATTGCGTAACACACAACCAATCGGAATCTGAATCATTTTGAAGCAAATTACTAATCCATTGCTTCATAAGTTCGAAAAATTTGTCTGATCAACACGTAAATAACGCAATGAATTTTGTTGAACTGTCAAAATGAAACCGATTCCGATTAGTCGTGTGTTACGCAACTAGGGTGCTGGTCTATCAACTGCCAGTAAGGTAGGTACGGAGTTTTTGAGCTCAAATAAAGATATTTTCCCACCACAAAGGCACCAAATGCATAGGATACGCGCAGAAGGATGAATATGATAAGGTTCTCTTAAACTAGATTGATAGTCATCGTTTAGACGCCAGCAGGTCAAGCTACCCGAAACTGTCAAATTTTCCCAATAAACCTTGAACCTTAGTGCTTTAGTGTTAAAGTTGAAAATCTATTAAAGTTTGACAGATTGTATTGGCTTGATATGCTGGCGTCTGTACTTAATCAATATTTTCGTTGTCATACGCAGAATATACTGCCATCTCTCTTCTATTTGAAATTATATTTATAATAATCTTAGGGGCAATTCTCGTAATTTTAAGAACGTTCACAGTTTGATCTCAGTCTCAATCTGTCAAAAATACCTCTAAAATCCCTAAATTTTTGACAAATTTTTGCCATTGTCGTTGATATGAGATTGCGACAAAATTTTGAACGTTTTGTCCTGTAGTTCGTTCAAAAGACTTTTTACACGTTAAAAATAAAATACGTTTTAAAACTAGATGAGGTCGGCGTTTCCTATCGGGCTACTCTGAGAAGAAACACCGAAATAAAATCAGAGGTTTCCCAATTGCCTTAAGCATAGCAAATATTTCACCACCCCAAGCTAATAATCTACTCGAATAACATTGTATCTGTTAAACTAAATTACTCCTTTCAACTTTAAAGACCCAATTACTTGGTTCTTGCGTGTACAGACGCCAGCACGTCAAGCTACCCGAAACTGTCAAATTTTCCCAATCAACATTGAACCTTATGCTTTAGCGATAAAGTTGGATATCTACTAAAGAAATTTGACAGATTGCAGTAGCTTGATGTGCTAGCGTCTGTACCAACTAACACAGAGAGGTGTACAGACGCAAATTATATCAATTACCTTTCATATTACACCTATATTGAAAGTTATTATGGAAATCTAAAGGTCAGACTTAATAAAAATACGTGGCCCAGAGCCCTGTGATTATAGGAACCCAGCAATGTACATTGCTGGGTGAAAGTGAAAGGTGTTATATTTTTCTTACACCGTGGTATCAATACAGGGTGTATCGAAAAGGTGTGGTCAAATTTCAGGGTGTGTTACAGACCATCAAACTAAACAACTTTCACCATGGGACCAACATCGTAATCGAGGAAAAATAAAAAGCCCATATATTTGGGTTATGTATGTTTTGTATGAGACAGTTGATATTGTTTTTATAAACACACCGCACCTTTCTAATATTATATTATATTTTTTATGGCCCACAAAATGTTTGTTAAGAAAATCATGAAAGTTGATGTATTACTTGTTTATTTACTTGTACAATCATGCAGCAGAAAGCAGGAGTCGAAAACTCAAAGGTCGGCCGTCGAAAAAAAATAAGCCCTACAATATAGTCCAACTTTGCGCATGAGTAACTCTACTAAGTTGAATTGAATAGTTTAACAGTAAATTGTTGCACGTTGCATAAATGTTATTAAGTATTGCAATATCCTAATGAAACGTAATACAAATCATGAGAGAACTCAAGGAGAAATCATAAGTACTGGTCGAGAAGTGCCTTTAACATTCTACAAAATATTGAAAGATATGAAAACTGTCACACTAAATGTTCAAATACTAGCTTTTGCCCGTGACTTGGTCCGCGTGACATTTCTTGTTTTAACATAACATACAGAGTGGCAGGGACATCCACCCTGCATATCCTATGACATTCGGCAATACTGTCGCTTCCGATTACTGAAATAATTTTCGGAAACTGATCAGCAGTTCCGAAGATTACCCTACATACAAACTCACACCCTCTTATTACAAAACGGTATCTAACTTTAGTTCTATCCTAAACTTCTGAGCCAGTATTGTATTTCGAACTTAATTTCGATTTAGGCAAAGTTCTTTTTACTAAACTGACAACTTGGCACCGAACTAAGCTGTATTTTTTGTATTTAGAACTATATTTCTATAACAATTAGGTTCTTAATTCAATAACAGGCTCCGTGGTTTAAACCTGATCTAAAGAAAAATCTTGTTTTGTAAAAAGGGGCATAAAGTTTACCTCTTTATAATATCAGTAAAAGATAGGTAAGCTCAGTACATAAACTTTAAAATGCAACACGCGACTTAGCAATCCATAGCCTACGATAACATCATATTGTTACCAATCAGGAAGAGAATGCAACGGTACACATTGCCAAAGCGCTTCACATCAATACATATTATCAAGCCAACCTATTATAAGTTAGTTCCGTTACTTACATATCGTCATAAGTATAAAGGGACCACCCCTTTATAGTAAGCCGATGATGGCATGAAGGTTAAAACCATAGATATAATTTTTTTTTTTTATTTCTATAGTTAATTCCCAGTTACTCATCCCAGCTACCAATGGGCAGTCCTTCATCCCAGCTACCAATGGGAAGGAGGCGAATTAGCTGGGACTTAGATAGACCAAGGGATAAAAAGGCCACAGAAGCTGCAAGCTTTTTAGATGCTATGCAATATGCTTGACATTTACTGTATATCAAACCTTGGTGGATTTGTACCAGCTATATGATGAGGGGCAGTCAAATTTTTGGGCACAATTGCGAGTCTGGCTTATCAGAATCAATTGAATGATTATAACAGCATGGAATAGGCTCGAGGAAAATATTGTGACGGCTCCCACACTGAACTGCTTCAAGAATCCACTGGACAGATTAAAAATCTCCAAGCTATTTGATACACACGCATCAGCCAATTAGCGGTTAGTGTGTAAAATCAAATAATAATCAATTATTTTAGAAGATTGAATCAACACTTAGGTACTTAAAGCTATCCGGGCAAAGCGGTTTACTAAAGAGATTAAGCATCAATGTAGCTAAGGTTTCTCTTAGATACTGCTTGCTGCCTCTGTGGTTGCACGCAAAGCCATACCATAGTCAACCATAACTTTTTCAACACCGGTCCACTAGTACACACGGCGACGCATCAAGCTGTACCTACTATTCCAGTTTTAGCTGACCTCGCATTGTACAGGTTTTACGTACAATCAGAAGTCGGCTTATACTGGTTATGTATAGCTTGATGTGTAGCCGTGCGTACCTTCAGTAGCTGTAGCTCGGTTGCCCAACTATGTCTCGTATTACGCACGTTTATTGCCATTAGCGGCTTGTCTTGATAGAGATTGATTGGTGAGTAAAAAAGTAATTGCCTCCGCAGCATAGACGCTTATTTATTCATGCATACCGATGGGATTGAGGCGATGGTAATCATTCAACGGATACTAGCATAGGTAGAGTTTCGAAATCTTTGACACTTTGTTTAAATGTATGTGGTTGGAGGTGAGGCTGTCAATATGCATGTTAAGAGCAGGGCTTTGAATTTAAAATAAAACTCAGATTTCTTAAGCCAGGCCAATGGCCATTAGGATAGTTGATTGCATGAAGATTTAGTATTTAAGCTAGCTATCATGCATAGCTCACAGTACCAGGAATTAAATAAAATTTTGTAAAATAACTTCGATAATTATTTCTTTATAGGGTTCTACGATTATTACATTTTTATATATATATTTTTTTAATATCACATCGCTTGTCAGCTAAACTGACTGCTACTGTTTTTTCCGCCTTCTAAATATAAGTGAATTTTAGTCTCCCAATTATTCCATGAACTTGTCAAAATATTCATAAAGGTTGCATTTAAGCACCAAATTGGCTATAATATCTGCAGTACCTTGACTTTATAGAAATATTGAGTATCGTAAATATGTCGTATGAATAGAGCGACCAAACGGTCTTGATTTCTTAACCCAATTATTTTTGCAAATACGTCAATTACTGTTGGTACCAAATGAGAATGACCAAAAATTATATAACAAACAGTAGCCCTTAAAAGCAAAAACAATAATCGCCTACAGCCATCTAAAACACAGTAATTCCTGCACCCGTCCCATATAAGGCTTCAGAATAATTTAATATTGAATATTTAATAAGAAGAACCGTTAGCACGGATGAAACAGACACTGCTAGAGGTACATAATATCCATGGGAACGAAAAGCCGCAGGGTCACATCTATGGCATAATACCGTTTAGTGCATAATCAATTTCGTGAAAGCCGACCACGATTCTCTCTTGGAAGTGTGACAGTGCTGTTGTGCCTTCATTGATGACCCTTTATCATCCAATTATCATAGTCGTGTGTTATTTCGAATAGGTAGATGATAATTGACTTAATACTGAATAGGAAAGTTCATAATGTCATTTTATTCGTATGAAATGCACATGAACATTCACCAGGCGAAAGTTTTAAGAGCTTAGATTTATAGCTTAATAGCGACCCGCCCCTACTTCGCACTGTTTTCAATACTAGATAGAAAATAAAGATATCTACCTTCCGAAACAAATTCTCTAAATGATGATGCGGAGCGGAATCCGTTGCGTAGTTTAGAAGAACAACGCGGTCACACGAACACACGAAAAGCGACTTTAATTTATAATATGTAAAGACATCTTATTTTTCCCCGAATGAAACACTGACTATTTCTTACCGGGATGATCATTGAGCTTGCAACCAAACTGCACCCTAATTGCGTAACACACTGTCAATCCCCATCTGAATCATTTTGAAGGACATATTGCTAATCCATTTCTTCATATGTTGGGAAAATTTGTCTGCTCAACTATGTAAATAACGCATTGAATGTTGTTGAACTGTCAAAATGAAACCCATTGCTACTAAACGTATAGTGTGTTACGCAAGTACCCCCCTGGTCTCATGGCATTAATGGTAAAGAAAAGAATTCGTCAATTCTTTACACGATAAGGCGAAAGAATTGAAAGCTGCAAAAACTTTTACGTAAATAAATGAATATTCACGGATATTTCCCAATCATATTTTTCAATACCGACCCGTCAAACAGTCCCGAAAACCCACAAAAGTTTATAGCAGTGTAAAATGTCAAAAAAGCGACTTGTTTGAGCAAACACTGCAGTGCATCGGTGAAATGTTGGGCTGCAGTTGTGTGGCGAACAATATGTCTGTTTACCGTCTGCGAGCCTAGTGGTGCGTGCCACTGCTGTTTGTACTGTAAACAACGAAAAATAGGGAAAAACTCGGAAAAAGCTCCACTACGATGTAACGAAATTCAAGTTATCGGGCTGTTTTATGTAGGTGGGTAGCTATGTAGACAACGGAATATTCGCTAAACGCTTATTTTGTATATACAAATATTTTATCCGTGTAACATGATGCCAGAACGAATACGTGCGTACCTGTAGGATTCTTTTAGAGAGGTCAAAAAGGTTTCGAGAAGATTTACCTGTTAAATTTGTAATTTTCATCCAAAGTTAACTTTAGTAAGGACTTTAGAGCTCGGGAGGTCGGCAGCTCAGGTGGTATTCCACACACGTTTTAATCAAGTAATCTTATCTTAAAGCAAAATCAGCCTATAGATAATGTTTCCACTGCTCGTCTCTGTGAGAGGGAGTGGGCCGTAATCCACCACGCGGCCCCAGTGCGGGTTGGTAGATGTCAAATATTTTCGAATTTTTGGGTCTAGGACATGCCTGATTCCTCAAGATGTTTTCCTTCACCGTTTTAACCAATCTTATCTAACATACTGCACACTGAAATCGACAGGTTGCTTCTCAAACGAACCAAACTTTTTCTCTGCTCCTGGATTAAAGTGAAGTTAGTTTTCGCAATGGTTAATATTTCAGGTAACAATCAACAATCGTCTGAACACATCGTAAAGCTGTGTTGTGTTTGTAACGAACGCTTCCGGATTATTTCCAGAGCCCCAATGTTGAACAAAACAAACGCAGTATGGCGCATGACTCAATGAAAGATCACAGGCATGCCTTCATAGCACAATAAAACGTGGGCATTTGAAGTTTAAAGGTTGTGATTAAAGCCAGATAGTACTTCTGGCAATGTAAATGCAAATCCCATGTGATTAGCTCTTCAAGAGCTGATCGCATGGGATCCCGTAACAAGATACCTAGAATAAAAGATAGCTTACTCAGTACCAAAGTTTGGAATTCATGATTATCCCAAGCTTCAGGTTCTTCAAATCCGAATCGAATCAGTCATAACAATTGCAGTTAATAATGACCAAAGGGCCAAGAAACCTGTCACGCATTTAAATTACTTTAGCTTAACAATAAAATCGTAAAAATACCGAAAAATCACTAAAATCAGAGCTGAAAAAAACACAATATGGCACTTGAATCTTTAAATGGTTACAAAGTCCTATCGAAATTTACAAAATATGCCAGCAATAAAAGTATTCCTGAAAAAATGGCACTAAACTCCGTCGTTTTAAAATTTGCCAAAGATGTAAACAACAATGGCCGCTCGAAATTGTATTAGAAACAAAAGAAATCACTTACCAGCAAAAGGCACATCGCACACGTACTCTTCGACGCAGTTGTCAGTGTTCCCGCTCCTGTCTGTAGCTCCACTGGCCACTGACGCTGCTGATGCTGCTCGGAGGAGGTTCACCTCTGTCTCGGTCTGACTGTCGCGGAGGACCGACCTTCGTTTGTATTCCTGGTGGAAGAAAGAGTGTATGAGGACCTGTTGAATGAGTATACTAACTGTTTAAATATTGATACCTCCGTTTTAGGTAGATATTAGGCCACATAGTGCATAGTCTTTTATTAATGGTTATACGGCACCATGAGAATTGAAATCAATACTTACGTAAGAGCCCTTTCTCGTGAGAGATAAGCCTCGGTATAGCTTAAGGTGTACTTTCTATGGACAAAGAGATCAAAAACCTGGCTGCATCATGGTTTGGTACTAAGTAAGATAGTGAGCGAGTCGGCGAGTTGTACCTACCAATGCTAATCAAGTAGGTACTATACTTAATCATCTACTGGTAATATCATCAAATTTGAATAAGCATCTAATGCCACACACATTTTAGAAGCAGCAGCTGTGTCTCGAAGTATTTCGTAAACTTTCTGAATACCCTAATGGTGTTGTCCAAATGTTTGAATAAACAGCGAACAGTTGTCAATAAAAATGTGGTTTTATGTCGTTCTAATTAAGTGGTCTAATCTAATCAGAAGTGACTTTTTGAATACCAGATGAACGTGGGATCGCATACGATTGCCACATTAACCTCATTATTCATAAACGTTGCATAAACGTAAAGTAGTGATTAGCGACTGTTTAACCATCAATTTTTGACGTTTTAACGTAACTTAAAACTTTAATCATCGTTTATTAATTTAAAAAAACCCTACATCACCATAACATGCCTACATACCTAAAAAGGGGTAGACGAAGGTAAAGATTTAGACAGTTATGTTCAATGCCGTGGATTACTGGGGATCGAACCCAGAACCCCACAACAAACGCCTTTGACTACTAATGACTACGGACCGTTATTGGTTAAAATGAAGGCTCTGGTATCTTTACCAATAACTAGCTTTTGCCCGCGACTTTGTCCGCGTGAAGCAACTTACATTTTTATTTCGTACTTCAAGGAATATTCTAAAAAAAGAATTAGCGAAATCGGTTCAGCTGTTCTCGAGATTTGAGCTTAGCAACACATTCAGCGATTCATTTTTAGGATTCCGTAGCCAAATGGCTAAAACGGAACCTTTATGGATTCGTCATGACTGTCTGTCTGTCTGTCCGTCCGTATGTCACAGCCACTTTTTTCCGAAACTATAAGAACTATACTGTTGAAACTTGGTAAGTAGATGTATTCTGTGAACCGCATTAAGATTTTTACACAAAAATAGAAAAAAAAACAATAAATTTTGGGGGTTCCCTATACTTAGAACTGAAACTCAAAAAATGTTTTTTCATCAAACCCACTCGAGTGGGGGGTATCTATGGGTAGTTCTTCAAAAATGATATTGAGGTTTCTAATATATTTTTTTTCTAAACTGAATAGTTTGCGCGAGAGACACTTCCAGAGTGGTAAAATGTGTGTAATACCCCCCCCCCCCCCCCCCCGTAACTTCTAAAATAAGGGAATGATAAAACTAAAAAATATATACGATGTACATTACCATGTAAGCTTCCACCGAAAATTGGTTTGAACGAGATCTAGTAGGTAGTTTTTTTTAATACGTCACAAATCGTAAATTGTAATTGTACGGAACCCTCGGTGCGTAAGTCCGACTCGCACTTGGCCGGTTTTATATTATAGATGAAGCAAAAACCGCATAGCTTTGCATAGTAGACCCCCTATATGGAAGTTGCTATCACAGGTAAAATTACCTTTCAAATCTATTTACATGCCCAGTTTGGCAATAAGTAATGCTACCGTTAGTAAACAAAACGATTCGTTTTTGTTTATAGGAACCGAGCATTAGTAGACAACGAAGCAGGCAACTGTGATTACTTATCACAAGACAAAATAAATCAGGTCTTCAGGTAATAAAACCATTGGGTGTGGTTTTCATGAGGCATAAAGTTTGGTAATTTTATCGATAGCCTCAATAAACCTGATAGGAAAAGATATGGTGCTATAAAATATTGTAATGGTAATAATGTGCATTTTATTGCAAAGAAGAGTCAGAAGCTGGGTATACATACCTATTTAGAAATATCGATTTGTTATCTTCCCGTTGAAGCTTGTCAAGCTCGGTCGAATCATGCATCTTTTACTTACCTTACTTTGGAGAACATTTGCACTCGTTTATCGCATTATTTCCTTCTTATCAAGCCTATCAATTTTATTTCTTAATCCTTAGAAGAATAATCTAAGCTTGGATTATTATTTTTTTTTAATCAGCATTGTAGTTTCAATTCTTTATATTTATTACTAACTAGGTGACTTCTTACGCGTGCATATTGGATTTTAGGGGTTTTTGTTTTGCGGGAAACCTTATTTTTTTTTCCAAAATAAAAGTAGCCTATGTTACTCCTTATATAACATCAGCTCAAAATGGACCCTTTAGCAGGTAACGTTATAACTTGAAAGCTCCATCTTCATATTATGATTCAAAGACAAGACTTTACTCATTGTTTTCTTTTGGTTTTTAACACTGGGCTACCATTACCATACACAGATAGTAATTACCTCATATACCAACAAAAAATTCGAAGACATGTGACATGACACCCGCAAAGGGCCCGCGTGGTGCATTGTGGCCCAGTCCCTCTCACAGAAAGAGGAGGCCTCCCAGCAGTGGGAACATGGGAACATAATAATGTTCCCAGTGCTGGGACACAGGCCTCCTCTAGGCTGATTCCATACCAACCAGTTAAAACCCTGATAACTCTCAACACGTCTCCACTTAGATTGCGAATCAAGAACCATCTAGAGCCGATAATTCTCGGTTTGAGGAGCCTTGACGTAACCCTGTTTCCTACAATTTGCAAGCGGCGCAGAAGCGAGGTGGCCTGAATATGCTTGTCACCGCGATGCACAATTAACTTGACAACTTGAACAACGTTCTACACGTAATCTTAGCTTGTGAGAAATTCGAAATAGGACAGGTTGGTAAAAACCTTGTACCTATATAGGTGGTTAACTGTTGACTGCTATAGTTTTTTTTACCTGATAAAACTAACCATGAGTACCTGTACTCTGATTTTGAATTTGCTAAACTAAAATGGCAGTTGCGATTTACCTTTTTATGTCATCATGTCATTATTTCGTTTATATTAGCTGTTATTTTGGTCTCGCAAATTAAAAATCAGAGTTAGTATAGGTACTTTTTAAACCAAGGATAAAAACAATGAGAAAATACAAGTGTTGTATTTCTTTTACAATTAGCTTGGCAATTGGAACAACGTTCCACATGTAGAGATGTAGATTGACTTGAGTTATATTTAGTGGAAAATTCGAAATAAGACGATATTGTTAAAAAATTGTGGGTAGTACCTAATTAAGATATGCCTTTTGTGTCGGCGAAAACTAACTATGAATAGAATGTTCATTAGTATAACTAAAAACGATACAAAAGTTTATTTTACTTAGACATTAATCAAATCTATAATCTAATCATATCTAACTAGCCTGTATTGTCCCAATGCAGGACAAAGGCCACCTTCCCCCTTTTCCCCTTTTTCTTATTTTCTGTCAAATCTATAAATTATTTCTAATATTATAACACTGTAAAATTGTTTGTTGGAAACGTACATCATATTTCAACAAAAAAAAAATAACTCGATAGAAACCTACACTATTGCAGATTCATGATTTAAGTTACCTATAGTCGACTTCCACGCGGTCGAAATCGCGGACAGAACCTAGTGACTAGTCTCAAATGAACCGATATTAAAACAAACAACAAATTAGCTTAATTTTTGGAATACAATCATGAAGTGAAGCTTGGCACTGCAACCAACCGATCCGGACGTGATTGCTATTCGAGTCTGACAAGGCGGACGGCACTAGCCTAACTTTCGCAGTTATTTTAGATTTTTGAATAGCCCGGTAGGTCGTTAGTAGGGGGTTCAATCACTCGTCTAAAATGTTACTTGGTAAGTTAAATATTACTATTTTCATTAATGAAAATCCAAATTAGAATAGTTTATTTGCTCAAAATAACGTATCTTCAGACTCAGTCGATACACTACTGAAAAGCAACTTCTACGTCAACTACGTGTTGCGGTATGCATTCGTTCAGGCGCTCTAGACTCGCCACGCCAAGGTTTTATTTAGGTGCATAAACATCAATAATGTGCTAAATTAAAATCTAGTGATAAAACAAACGCGTCTGGGGCAAAACTGGCACTAAAAACTAAGCCAAGAAATAATAAACGCAAATAATAAAATAACAAATTCACATAAAATATAAATTTATTTTATTGCGAAAGTAAATAAAATCAAAATTAATACACAAAGCCTTAATATATAAATAAGTTGCTTAAACTATAATAATTTCACATTTTCATCCGATACATTTTGGGTCAGTCTGATTGTCTTTCCAATTGCAACATAAGTTAGTACTCAAACTCAAATTAATAAAATTATAAACTAAGGAAATAACAACTACGTACTGAATATACTGTCATGTTGGTAAAATATAACACTTACTAGTACATGGAAATTAATAAAAATCGTTTTGTGAAATGCTGCGAAAATAAATGCTTTATAAATTCGGTAGGTATAACAGACATTTCATTAAATGCATCAATGTCGTCACGATATCAACATAACCCCACAAGGGTTCCCCCTTAGCGTTCTTATTTTAGTTGCCCTGACCTGACTGGAGGTCTTAATTTATTAAAAAAATCTTTTTCAACGTAAAAAAATAATAATTATAGTTTCGTTGTCAAAATAGAAAACGTTGCTCTAGAAATTCATAAGGCACTTCATAAGATGTTATTCATACTCAACTCTATCTCCAAAAAGTTGGGCAATGTATTTTTACAAGTCCATCATTGATATGTGTAGTTTTTAACATAGAAATAATATATAATATTATTAGAAAAGCAGAAGAGACACTTTCTTTCTCTTCTTCAAAGGTTAATCAAGTTTTAACCATAATTGATCATCATTTTATACATCACTTCTATGTTTGCATTCCAAAATCATATTTCATAACCGCACATTTCACAAAACGATTTTAAATCTTAGCTTACAACTAAAAATAGCACCTTACGGAATACTTAAGCAAATAAAATAATATATTTACAGACAACACTAATATACTCTTTAAAAATAACTTTAGAGCACCATAAGTGAAAAATATAAACCCCCTTTTAAGGACACGCTATCTCTTTCTGTCATCGGTCATTTTTAATACAATAAAATGAGATGGCAATAGAGATGCGTCATTCATCTTTAACTTTTATAAATAGGGGTTAAAGACTAGGGCACTAAACAGATAAGGTTTTAAAAATATTATCATCAGCTATTCACTACGTCACCCTGCGACTTTTTTCTAATTCTTATCTCTTCTACAACCTCCATAATTAGCTGAAAATGTTTTAAAATAATTTAAATGATTTTTTAAAAAAAATAAAATTTCTAGTTACATGCTCGTTCATGCAAGGGTGTGTTTGTGCATTGTTAAATAAATAAGGGTGCCTAGTTCATACAGGTGGATAATTTGTGAATTTTGGACTTAGGTGTCCAGTGTATGTACTTCTGATTTCAGGTTACAGAAATGATGATTCAAGTAAGGTATACTTATGAGGGTTTCCATTGTTACATATACGTAGGGTTAGTCACAGTAATGATAAACATTTTTCTTTTACGCCATGAAAGGTATTTTTTAACAGGAAGACAATTACCATACTTGTATAAAAATTAATGATTAAAATAGTACATACTTAAATATTTACAAACATGATATTTATCAGAAAACATAATTATCTTCCTTTTTGTAACTGATACGAGTAACCACTATCTGCTAACCTAAACTGATAAACAAAATCAGTAATTAATCATCATTTCTACAAACCGAAAATCGTAAACAATATTTACGACAAACAAATAGCATTTCTATTTCGGACTAACCTGGCTCAGAGGCCTAATCCTTTCATGTATGCAGTTCTCAGCCTGTTTGGCCGAAGGAGGTGGATGGTCAGGCGTCGGTGGCTGCTCATAATGCGTCGGCGACAACGGAATCGAAGCCCTCTTCCCCTCATAATACCGCTCACAATCGCTCGGACTATTCATCGACTGATCGTCTAACAAACTTTCTAAGGAAGACTTCTCTTGGTTCGAGTATTTTCGTACTCTATTATCGTTCATTCTCTGTTCATAGTTTTCGTTTGGTACGAAGTTGTTTCTTCTTAGTTTTCTTCTGGGGTTTTGCTCTTTGATGACGATGTTTTCATACATAGCCGTGATGGCGACTGGTTGTGAGCGATTCTTGAGGCTGGGCCTCGGGTTAGGAACTGGGGCTACTCGGGGCGAGTTGTGATTCTCTTCGTATTCCGAGTAGGATAGCTTGCTGTCGACGTATTGGTCCACCGACCGACCGTGTTTGAGGTAGTGTTTAGCACCCTGTAACAAAGAATATACCCAATATTAGGGATATGTTGGGTAAAGTTACTCCTGATATATCTACTCCTGCATCGTGATCTAACTATAAACATTGTGATCTTCATTAGCTAGAGAGTACAATAATACTCTAAAAAATGGACATAGCCTCTCTAGTAACTCGAGATTAGCAAGACCTCCCGGTTTCTCGAAGATTGCGCAAGAGTTTGATTTAAATCTGTTGTCAAATGTGACGTAAATCTTCTGCCACTTCCATCGACAGGTTGATCAATCTATTTTCGGAAAATGGTTGAATATGGTTCCATGATTTTTTCAAAATACGTCGCTCCAAATTTTCCCAAATATTTCATGTTCATCTATTTAGCGGTAGCCCAAATGTTCATTCTCTAAGCATAAGTAGTCACGTTTTTCTACGAAAAACATAACTATTTATATGAAAACGTGACTTAATATTATTGTTTAAATCTCATTAACATTGACCGTTCCACATTAAAATTCTTGTGCACTACGCATGACCGCATATAGTCGTAGTCCGCGCATTGGAATTGTACAAATCTTTAGTTCATTTGGAATTTAGATATATTTAAACTGGTATATATTTTTGATGCATTCAACGTGAGCACAATATTTGAAAACTAGAAGCCGGTTCTACTATACTTGGGCAAAAAAAAGGCCCTGTACGGTACGTCGCAAAGAAAAATTTTTGATGGATGAAAGTGCTAATGATCATGAGGTCTGACCATACGCAACACTAGTCATCATGCCAAACCTTATCCTACTGTGTTATTGTGGCTTTCCGTATAACCATATTCGTAAAGGGATCAAAATGCTACCTCCTTCATCATCTTCTTTTCCAAAAGAGCCTTATTTATGGCTCTTCTGCCATAACAATCGATTCCTTTCTTTATAGTTCATTGTCTATTTGTTTAAAGTTTTTTTTTTTTGCTGTAGCACAACTACTTTCATACAATCTCTTACAGCTTACCTTCTAAAATCCTTTGCCAACTACCAAAAAAATGCTCAACACACTACCATAGCAAACATTACCTGTATATCATCCAAATCGTCTTGACTCCTCGCGTGGGGTCTCAGCTCATAGCTGTACCCCGAAGAGGGGGAGTTTGCGTGGGTGGGGGACACTGACAGGTTCCTCCGTGGAGGTTTCTTGGGAGGGGTGGGCTGCAATACATACGAGACTTGTTATGGTGGTCGTCGGTAAGGTAATGTTTGACGTAGCACGGGATCTTGGGATGCATAGGAATTTTCGGAGCTGGGAAATGAGTACGAAAGCTTATGGGAACAATCAGGAGTAAGTAAGTATAATATTTTGTTTGGCTCATCATTTGTATTTGATTGAGACTATGTTTATTTTTTTCAAGGCTATAGGAAAAAAAAATTACTCGTGTACGTAACTTTAGTATGTATTACTTTCTCAGTCCTAAACAATACCTACATACAACCAAATTCCTGATATAAATTGACGATACAAATAAACGTTAATGAGCAATTTAGAAGGCTGCCTATCTACGAGAATAGCAATCAAATAGGCGTCTATTTCTGTACCATCTCGTTGTCATCGCAGAAGCGAGATAAGTGCCCGCAATTGAGTAATAGGGAATTTGAATGGCGATGAGGATAACATCGTATGGTGGTACAAGTAGTGGGAGGAGGTGAGCGGGTAAGAAATCTTGTTGGCGAATTGGAGTAGCATTCACATTAATTATGATTATGTATGGTGGGAGATAAAAATGGCCAATGTTTTCCTCAAGTAAACAAAAGTGATGCTTACGCAATTTGCATTACTTTTGCCTTGGTTGGACAGCATGTTTTTTACGATTTGAGGAAAAAGATTTCGACTTGAATCAGTGCCAGAAAATTCAACAAAAAAAAAACTAAGAATGTGTAATTAGGAAAGTCCATTGAGATTCAGACATTCAGCGGAAACTAAACAGTTTTTGTATAAATTTATACATTTTTAGGTCAAGATCAATTCGACATCTTAGCACGTTATTATTAGTACACAAGAAAAAATAGTGTAAGGACTAAGGAATTTCTATACAAAATCGCTATTCCCTCGTCAGTTGAACTACATCACGTGGCCCAAGTGGTCCAAGTAATTCAATCCTGGGCCGCGGATGAGGGGTAAATTGGTTGCAGCCGGTCACTGAATGGACAATTTTCTACATAAAAGCCTATTAGCCTACAGATGATAGACTAGCCGAGATTATAGGGACGAGAGAATTCTCTAGCGGACAAGAGAATTCTCTAGCAGACTAAAGAATTCTGCTAGATTTCACGACAGATGTTTTATATCCTACTATTACTAGGAGAAATAACCATCAATGCAAATCTACGGAATGCTACGGTACTTGATGAGGCATATTTATCAATAATTCTGTTTTTCTTTATTGCCTTGAATTGATAGAAGCACAATTCAATATTGAGGAGATCAATGTTCTCAAAACCATTCAGAAATCGTGTTTTACAGTCATTTTTATTTTTATAGCGATTGATTACGTTAGCGTTACCATGAATTAAAGTCATAATATGCAAGATACAGGCTTGCCTATTTTGAGGCCAAAGTCGAAACAATGTAATCTTGTGGTAATACATCTATACCGATAAAGCTTAAAATTTGTTTGCTTAAACGCACTAATCTCTGGAACTACCAGCTGGATTTGGAAAATTCTTTGCATTTGATAGCACAATTATTGAGAAAGGCTATCGCTACTTTACATCATGCTTGGACCCGAGCAAAAATAATAAAACCTCAAAAAAAAAACGTTAAGTGAAAACGAAGTAATGGCT
This sequence comes from Apamea crenata, assembly GCA_949629185.1. Taxonomy (NCBI): domain Eukaryota; kingdom Metazoa; phylum Arthropoda; class Insecta; order Lepidoptera; family Noctuidae; genus Apamea; species Apamea crenata. The sequence goes on along the minus strand of OX451362.1, from coordinate 9,127,226 downwards.
CGGGCAGGCGATGCGATGCGACAGGGTGGGTCAGGGGAACAAGATATTTCACGCGTTCGAAGTCGCGGGCGGAACGTAGTTTTTTAATAAGCGTATGGGCTTATTAATATCACCAAGTCCAAAATTTTACAATTCAATCTAAATCAACGAGTATATCCAGTACCAAAATCCCCGGCGAATTAACTCCAGCTTACTCTAACAATACAAACACGATAATGCATTTAATCTGTCATTAAATTACAACTGAAACCATTACGCGTTAAACGTTGCCCCATGTTACGTAGCTCGGTTTACAAATTCACTAATTGCAATAGTAAACGAGGGAACAGTAAACAGTGGATAAAACCGTAATGTTTACGTATAAATAAATGTCTGTTCTTTGGTGTTGGCCTATTTACGGTTTTGGCCCCGTGAAGTGGTGCAAGACGTTCGTTTAGACAGAATCATCATAAACGTTACTGCTTTGGCCTAGCTAATACCACTACAATGGAGTCAAATGGGTTATTGCTATCTTCTCAACAACAATCACTCTCTCTTCTCTTTCTTCTTCTCTTTCTCTTCTTGACAATCTATATACAATCAACGCAAAATTTGGCTATGAGCTTAGCACCTTAAGTAGCGTTCATCAACTGCTGTAGCGTGCAGAAAACAGGACACGATATTAAGTGTCCCATTGTTTGTGGGACGTTTAGTTAGTGTGTACATTTACACTAAAAAAAAACTAACAAGTTGTGGGCAAACATGCGTCACATCCATGCAAAACGGATATCACCTGCGCAGTGGGCTTCGGCCTACCTGAGTCCGAAAGACTTACCAGGTAAGCCAAGGCAGCGCCTGCCCAGGTGCGAGATTTTCAGCAGGTGAAACGAATGGGTTTGGTAATGAAGCACTATCTTGCACAGCTTTAGTAAATCACTGGTTTTGGCAGACGAGTTGGTGATCCTAAGCAGTTGCAACATGCAATACTTTTGTCGTCTTTTGCGACACTAATGGATATTATAAGGGGTTGCCACTGCTATGCTCAGAAACTCACAAAAATTGGGTTGAAGTGAGTGTAATCAAATTTACCCATATATTTGTATATTTCTCATTTAATATAACTGACGTCCTATACAAATCATTTACAGTACATTATTTATCAACTAACAATGCCGTAGCGAAAGCTCACCTACATATCTATAATTACAATCGCCACATGTTTACATATTACGCTATAACAATTATCACGAACCAGTTTCCATGCACTACAACACCCATTTAATTACGAGCCCAGCGTGACCCAACCTAATTTCTATGAAGCCTGCTTTCATAGCTTCCTATATTATATTCCCTTGGAGACCAATATTTCGGGGTAATTTCTGGCTACACCTGAATTAAATGTAACTGTTAACGCCAATTAATTTCGTGTAATTTACGCGGAAGTGGGAATTTGACCGATGGAAATTCGTGGAGGTAATTTGGTTACTTTGAAGGCTTTGACGGGTGACCTGTTACTGCGATCGATTATGGTAATTTTTTATGCTAGTAACATTATATTGATAGGGTTTGATGTAGAAAGGATTATTATACGAGAAACATCTCTCTCTATCGTATTATATTGTCGTCCCCGAAAGACTTACATTCGGATCGATCGTCCATAAAAGCCAACATGCCATGTTGGAACTAGACAAAAGGTTTAAGATCTATAAAACATTGAAATTAGCCTGCAAAATCAACCTAAAAATAGAACTGAACGGCGTACAGTATTCAGGTTGCATCCCTTCACCAACACAGACCCATTCTGGACAAACTCCAGCTTACAACAAAATTAACACATAAAGCAAACCCCAAAACAATACAAACATAAAAATTTCAAAGATCCTTTCCACGAATCCCGCCTTCAAGTACGAAAGACTTCAAAGGGCTAAGATATAAATTGGCAGCGCAAGCGCAACGTTGATGCGCGCGACAGCGATTAATATGGCGCCGGAACACGCCATTGATTTGTACGCGAGATATTGACCGTGACCGATGGGGCTTGTTGCACGTGATGGATGGGTCGCACAACGAAGGGCCTTTTATAGGCGGTAATATTGTACATTGTTATAAATTCTTGAGTGTTAGGCAAATATTCTACTGGTTTAATATAAGCCACTGATACAATTTTGTATCTTCAAGAAGCGTTTGAACTTATTCAGCATTAATCGTTTACAGAAAACTGACATAATTATTTTCTACAACGATCAACAGAACTATAGAAGACGACACGTTTGGCAGGCTCACCACAAAAATTTTAGAAATTGTCGAATCTTTTAGAACTCATCACTGCTATTTGCAACCAAGGCCATACAGCGAAAAAACATTAATTTGCAGATCTTGATAGCCTCATCAGAATTTATGTATTCTTAATTGACAGTTTGTATCTGGTCGAAGAACGAAAACGCTAATTGAAAGAGGTGTTGAAACCTGACGAATACACATCAGAAACATCCACACCCATCAAAGGTTAAGCAAAGTGCCCATGTGGACCTCGTCAGTTTGAACAACAACACTTAACTAAAAACCATTGTTTTGGACTCTCCAAAACAAAATTAACCCATCAACAGGAAGAATATTTCGGTATGTTTATGCAACGCAGATATTATAGACGTAAATAAGATGCTGATGCACATATTATAAATTTATTATTTTTAGTAAAAGCTGCAACGAGTCCCGGTAACCCACATCTTTACGATGAAATCATCTATCTGAATATATTTATATAGTATACAATGCATAGTGGATGGGCGTCTGCTTGGCCACATGTGGATGTTGCAATCATTAACTGACGACTGTATGATAGGTAGAAATAGTTTCATTAATGGACCGTTTATTGTTCGTTGATTAGCATCTGAAATTGAGTCGGTTCTTAGAAAACTGCATTGAGATGTCATGGAAAAATTGATAGTTAACTTGGAACAGTTACGTTCCGTACCGCTTCTTAGGAATGCAGACTGATTTTCAGCTTCGCAGATTTTGTTTTTTTTTTCGACCAGTCATTGGTTAATTTAGTTTCGCAACTGTCTGCCCTAACTGGCGTAAACGAAGTAGGTTTTCAACGACGTTGACCTCTAACAATGAGTAATGCGTCATGACCATCTGAAAGTTTTCACAAGATAAGCAAAGTTTACATAACATATGAGTTTTATAGCAATACCATACTAAATCGAGAATGTAAAAGAGGACAAGATCAACATCCAATCCTAGTAACCTATTTATCGTTGTTGTAAATTCACTATCTTTCGTAAACAATTGAGTATCTTGTTGGGAAGTGGCCAGACCGACCTACATTGGGAAGGAATGTTACCTTGGTCCTTATGAGAGAGCAATGTCATAAGCTCAAATAAACTTTTTAAACCATCGTATGTCAGGGTACCTAAGTTGAAAGCAGTACCAATCGACCTTTGAGATATTCCTAAGTATGCGGAAGTCAGAAAGAAATAGCACTTTTTAAAATTACAACAACATCTAAATGACTGGCAGACACTAACTCTACAAACGATTAAGATGATGATAATATTTTCTAAATAGACCCAAACATTTAAACAAATACAAAGAAAACAAGGACAACATTTAATTTTCAATAAACACCTGCAGGTATTTCCCGTGGTGAACTGTCAATGCGTGTTCCGCGTAAACATGTATACCACTGGCTGGAAGCCAAGCGCGAGATATTTCCGTGCTGCTAAACATTCGGCATCAATGATCACAAAATAACTGCAATTAGGTACATCACTGGGCTGTATTTTATGACTGGTGACAATGTTAGGATAGTCACGATATTTGCTTTCATTGACTTCCGCTAACATTCTGTGTCCCGCGAGAAGGCATTAGGTTTTGGGAAGGCGATTATCACAACTCCTCGAAAGAGATATGGCTTTTCAAATGCATTCGATGTGGTGTCAAAAAAACCTATTTGGAGTATTTGTAAAACTTAGAATTCTGACTTGACCTGACAGGCTATGTAATCTTCTACCATGAGCTTGATAAATTTTTCAAAATTACCTTCACTTCAAAGCAGTAGGTGCGATGAAAGAATCCTATTGGGTTATAGGCCATTCGAAAAGCAAGTGACTGACATAATTTTCTAATACGTCCTAAAGAACTTCACTGAACTTAGAAAATCAATTTGAAATGAAATTATACAAAACATCTATAAAAAGTGTGGATTCTCTTTTTTAGTCTTTGATGTGTTATTTTTGTCGACATGTGAAATTACAAAACATCGGAATTGGGCTATAGGGCCCTTGACACAAGGTTTTATAGCGTCGTTACAATATAGTATCTAATAGATACCTCTGTTTTTATACATAAACATTTGTCATGTGATGTCGATCTCACTTTTGAAATGTTTTCATTAAGTGTCAGTCTGTTTGTTTTATCTCGTGTGCATCAAGTTTTTATGGAGAAAAGGTCAATGTTTGAACATATTATTAAAATCTCAATGATCATCGCAATCCGTTGGTTCCTGTCTTATCATCATCTAACCTTACGTTCCTACAGCTAACTTTAAATGAATAAATTGTGCAACTTACATTGAATTCACACGCACTTCGCTTTGCACATCAAACACACACAAACAAACCACTCACACTAAAACACACACATAATATGCACTTGCACCAAGAACCACATATCCGCGCATAATATTCTTCGATTACCGATTCCTAAGCTTTCTTCGATTACCTATTCGATAGCGCGAATATCTCGATTCCCGATTGTAATCGAATGCGTTGGAGCGTGCAAACGCAGGCGTCGGTTTGATACGCGACGGCGCGACTGACCGCCCAATTTCTTTGCGTCAACTCATCGCGTAGTCGTGCCATGTGGCCGTCAAGAGATGTACCAGTTATGAACAATGCTGCATATGTTGAACTAAATATAGATAAGTGGCGTTTTAGACGGAACTCTGCAGACGAGATAATGCTATGGAATGATATAACAAGGTATGATTAAAGACTCTGCCATCCTAGTCAAACGCTTAAAGAATAATCGCAATATTTCGCGATTCTAGGCTGGAATTTCGAATTTCTGAGCGAAAACATAACTTTAATGGGCCAGGAATTAACGACAAAAATATTTCAAGAAATAGGTCTAATAATCTGTCTAATCCTTTGTAACGTTTGCTGTTAGTTACTTATAAAAACAGGATGTACTTTATGTATCCTCATATTTTGTCATTTACCTATTGTGTGAATACACAAGCTAAAGAATATTCGCAATATTTCGTCATTCTAGCTGATGCCTGGATTTTAGAATTTCATAGCGAAATTTTAACTTTAATGAGTCAGGGATCAGTGGTGGCCCAGTGGTAATAGCCGCGACTTGTAGATCGTAGGTTCGAACCCAGACAGGCGCTTTACTTTGTGTAAATTACTTCATCGCCACTGCTCTCAAAACTGTGAAGGAAAACATCGTGAGGAAAATGTCCTAGAACCAAAAAAAATCGAAGACATGTGACGTCTGCCAACCCGCAATGGGGTCTCGTGGTGGATTACGGCACACACCGACTCACCGAGAAGAGGCTTGTGTCCCAGCAGTGGGAACGCTATTGGCTGATTATGGAGTTAGGGACCTGTCTGGTCCTTTGTAACTTTTGTTGTTACTCATCAAAACAGGCTGAACTTTATGTATCATAATGTTTGTCCTTTTTGTGTGAATACAAAGAAAATGTATTCAGACAGTATGATGGTGACACAATTCATTAAACAACTGGTAAATAAATTAATCAACTGTCTTCTACACAAACATCCGATGCACAAACATATGGCCACGTTAATCGTATTTCTCACGAGCTTTTTATTCCGTTTTTATTCGAAACTTAGACGTCATTACGATTTGTTTCGTAGTTTATTTTCGTCATGTGGGTTAGTCGGAATTTCTCTCATTTCCTACACTACTTTTGTTTTACTTAATAACACTAATACTAGAAACAAGAGTTATTGAATCGGTTAGAACTACATAGAAGAAAGTTTATCGACAAAGGGAATTTTATAAGTATGCCGAAAAGGTGATCTATTCCATCCACAAAATAGACATCGACATAAGAGCAATATTTCAAAACATGCCGCCAAAGTGGCCTCTGCGCTGCCATCGATAACGCTGTGGCAGAGGCGAAGATTTGGGCCAACAAAATTTAAATCACTGTTGTGCCAGCGACACTAAGAAGAGTAATAGAATTGTGACAAACTTTTCGGGGACATAAAGTATGATTTTGACACCAACAGCTGATAAGGGGGCCTAAAAAGGCCACTTTAAGTAATACCTCTAAAAGCTATTTATTTCCTGAATTCCCAGCAGATCATTAGCAATTCCTCTAATTTTCGTTAACTGGTTACGCATGGTAGTTTAATCACCTACAATTCATTTCATATCAATCATATGTGGTGTAAACATTGGTGGACCATTTTACGAATTTCCATACAAAACTGTCAAACAGGTAAATTGCGTGATATGAATTGCATACAGATCATATTATTGAATTTGAATTGTCAGTTTGTGACCATTTTACGATTTTTAATATGATTCATATTGTTATCCTATTATGATTCTGCCAAAGTGGCCTTTTTAGGCCCCAAGGATTGTATTCCAACTCTGCTACTCTCGTTCGTTGCAGACAAAACCGTAATTGAATCAACTCTAATCCCTATTGCATTTACATCTACTGTGTCATTTCGTGACAGCATACCGTGACCGCAATTGTTCATTTTTATCATTTCTCCCACTTCGCGTGACACTCAGCGATCGTGCAACAGGTCATCGGGGGGACAAAACACGAATTAATTATATACCTAGCTGTTGTTCTTGTAATTACTACAAACAACATTGAAATGCATGTTACGGATTCATTATTCAAATAGGTTTTGCTAATTAGTTTAATTACCTACCTGATTATGTCTACGAAACATTATTTAGAATGTCTTAATTACTATTGAGTTTTTGGTTTTTTGTTGTAAAAAAAATCGTATTAGAACACCAGAAATTATGCGGAAGGCAAGGGACAAGCTGTAAAGAAAAGATCCTAGTTCAAGACGCGTTTAATTAATTCCCGCGGACATTGATGCACATACCGTCACACACAGCTGAATGTTAATCTCTTGATTGTGTTTAATTACAAGTATTTTTCCCACAACCAATTAGAACCTCGTTCATATGACAGCGAAGCAATAAATATATCAATTAGTCCTTGTCTTTACTAACGAACGACCATTCATATGCCTTTAGTTCTTGGAGCTTTTCTTAATCATTCATTCAGTGCTTTTAACGCTATATCGGTGATCGATTGACCTCAAAACCCCGATCTCTGAAAGGTTAATATATTGATTTTGTACAGAATGTAATTCACTTGATACTTATTTTAATGTCACAATTGACTTGATTGACCTGATAAAAGTTGAAGGGATGGGATATAAAGGATTGGATTGTAAAGGAATTCGGTGTGTGGAAATATACTTAGAAAATACAATAAACAATATTGATTCGCAATAGCGTGAAATTATTTTTCCTTGCATAGTTACATAACACTTAGATGGTGCGGAAAATTGTCGGTGAATTTTTAGACAGAGATATCGATTTGCGAATCAATATCTTATTATAAAATAGATCTTTTATAGGGAGAACAAGTTATAATAATCATAAATATTATATAAAGAATGTTCCTTACCGAAACTTTGCTGTATTCATGATGGTGTGCCAGAAGTAAAGGCGCACAGCTAGAGGCTGCACTGGACACGCTCAGCGCATCGCCCTCGCTAGTCCCCTCCGCCTCATCCCACCTCCGACGCCCCGACCCGCTGCGAACACCCCCGACCAATCCCGAACCCCGCTCAAGCGAAGCACAACCAAGCGACTCGCCCGCATCGACCCTCGGAATACCACTATCATCCCCGCACTCAGACGAAGAACTTTCAGAACCTTCTAAGCAAATACCACTTTCGTGTTTCGAAGAAGAAACCTCTGATTTATCTTCGGAATTCTCCTCTACGATAACATCGATTTCGGGTTTGGTTTTACTTCCAAATCTGAAGGAGTCGCTGTGGACCCACGGTCTTTTCGCCGTGCTTACTTCTGACTTCACCGTCTCCGCATCAGAAACTTCGCCGTCCGAGTGCAAGGTACCATCGTCGGAATCATCTGACGAGTCTTGACATGACTTAAATGACGCGTCAGATTTGATGGTGGTGTTAGAATTACAAGTGTGAAGTGACCAGTGACCGGAATATTCCGAGGAGCTCGATTCCCTTATAGGCAAATAGACACCAGAAGCGTAAGATAGAGTAGAAGCAGTCGATGTTGAATGTTCATTTAATGATATAACTTCGGCAATGTCTTTGATTGAGTAAGGACGTGCAGATGAAGACGATGAAAGTGTAGAAGGGTGTGACATTGGAGTGTAAATAGGACTGTCTAGATCAGTTTTGTTTGCACTCAGATTAGAATTTCTCGCGATAATATGATCTAGAGTAACTACCGCGTATGGGTCTTCTAAATGGCTCGGCACCGATTTATTTTTGGGAATATTTGATTTGGATGCTGTCGAATAAGGAGAAGTATCTAAAGTAATATCTGGCGTTGAAATACTCCGTTTAATAGCAGAAAATTTAACGACTAGGTCAACGGGAGAATCACGTTTGCATGAGTGCAATGTGCAGGTGCCAGAGTCGCAATAACACTGAAAAGACGAAGATACCATTTCAGAGTTGTTTTTAAGTGCTTCAATGTCTATAGTTACTTTTCCATCTTCGGCATGAACACTTTTATCTAAAAGGTCTTCAGCACTACTGTGAAACTTGCGTGGTCTGGGCCTACAAAAGCATATGGCAGTTTCATAATAGCTGTCTCTTTTGTCATTCGGTACTTTCGTAAATGGTGGTACATCACTATAAAGCGTGTCTCTATTAAAAATGTAGATAAATTCTTTGACTGTAGGCGCTTTATATATGCAGTGTCCTGTACCTCTTATGTGATAATGTGCTAAAGTTTCTCTCAAAAATGCATTGTTCCACTGAGGTAAATCTTTAACTTTTACTGAATTTCTATCTACTTCAATATTTGTGAATGTTTTATGTCTAAACAGAACTTTCTTCTTACCAAGATTGTCGGCCTTTTTATTCGGCATGGTACCAGTCATAGACAAATACAAAGGTTTTTCTTCTGCATCACAGCTGCAATCAACGTTTTCTAAAGCACTATTTTGCGTCATATCCGAAGAATCTGAAGAGTCTGAATGAGTTCGAGATATTGTTGATTTCGCAGCAGAAAATGCGGCGATCTTACCATGTCGAAAAGATTTTGACTTTTCAGATAGTAAAATATCTTCTAGATTCGTTTCATCTATCATAGACTCCGACGATGATGTGGACGATCGACTGCACATCGACAATTTTTCATCAAAACTATCCGAACTAAGTGTCTTAGAAACAAAAGTTCTTTTAACAGGCTCTGGTTGTTTATTTTCTTGAATTACAGCTATATTCTCATATAACGTTTTCTTTTGCAATTCATCAAGAGGTTTTATAGGAATGTGGATTCTTGCAGCAGGTTTTGGTATGGTTTTCTTAATCTCCATCACCACGTTTGCATAAATATTTTCGTTACTATTTGCACCAGCCGCCACTGTCGCTCTCGGAGGAGGTTTTGGAAGCGATAATTTCTTAATGCTACCACCAGTGTCAAATTTAGAAAACTCATATGGCTCGTAGCATTCGTTTACTGAGTTTGTTGATTCTGTAGATACAACTGAGGTGACTGATCTTCTATCTTTTATCTCCCTCGGTTCGAATATATTTAACTTCATAGACCTATTAACAGCTTCATTAATATTTAAATCTTTGTTACTTTTAATACAGTCTATTTCTGTTATTACCACGGATTCTGGGATAGATTCTTGGGAATCGCTGAGTTCATTGTTCTCCGATATATTAGGTAAAGATGTTTTAAATCCAGGACAGCTTCTATTACTTCTGTTAACGACAGAGTCTCTGTTTAACGTGCCTAACCGATCAAGTGATATAGTATCAAATTCATCATTACATACGATTTCACCCGATTCCTCCTTTTTCGACAGCATTTTAAAGAATTTACTATTTCCTATAAGCATTGTATTAGAATTGCTTTTATGATCCGATTGTTTCGATTTAACATCGACTTCCGCTTCACTGTTAGATATGTTAGGAGCTGAATTAAATTTCGCTTTCAGGCCCAAGCATTTTGAAGCAAGCTTTTTAACAAAACTTTGAGGATGATTTTTTGTTAGAGACGATGAAGATGGAGATAAAAAGCTTTCGTTATTATTAGTTTTCTGGTTCTCTGTGGTTTTCCTGTAAAACACATAAAGCGACAAAAAATAAAATAAATCATAAAAATAAGTTTAACTTAGTGTAATATGATGTCATGAATAATGTGTTATTTTTTTTTAGTTTTCATTTGCCACCACCAAAAGCGTGAAAGTCCGTACATAAATCGAAGTAAGAACAAGAAACAATAAGTAAATACTTAATATATAGATAATTATAACATAAAAACTAAAAAATAACTTTGTTAACGATTTTTTTTTCTACCAATCGGCAAGAAGTTGTTTTACTTGAGCCAGCTTTTTCCTTAATATGCCACTCGTTTTTGCATCTAATGTCGACGATTTCTCTTGATTTGATTGGTTAAAGTCAGAGTCATCAAACTTGTATAATAATGTTGCGTCATTTTCTGGAGTATAATCAATCCAAGTGGAATTCTTTTCATCTTCAACCAATTTATTAGGTTTAATATAACCCTCATTCAACTCATTTAAAGAAGAATAAATACCCTCTTTGTTTTTCATGGTAACATAAATTTCCTCACAGCTAAAATAAGTGTTTTGGCTACCACCAATCTGACGAGCTCTATCGTTAATCTTTCTTTGAACTTTCTTTTCTCTGTCAGGATCTTCATGACAATAACAAGGCATTGGTTTAGTTTTCTGTCTTGTTTTAGTGAAAGGCTGGCCTTTTCCACTGCTTGCTAAGGGATTTAGTTCATAGATATACGAATAATCAAGGGTCTCGTAAATGCATCCAAAAGCACCTCTAAGGTGGACGAGATCGGTTTTGTTGAGTTGAACAGACAATGATCGTTCGTGCAGTCCTGCAGGAGACATTGTAACATAGTCTTCGCGATGTTCACATTCATCTTCATTGTTTTCCAAAGACTCGGCAAACATATCAGGTTTAATGCAAGTACCTGTAAACGTATGGCTTCTATGAAAATGATTATTACCGTTCATAGTTACGTAATCGTTTTTAGCGGCGATATTTGTATCTACCACATCCTTCGACAATTTGCTATTAACATTTTCATATATATTATCTTTGTCGTAATCGTTGTTATTAGAAACGCAATCGTTAACGTATATAGCGTCAGCATGGTTCTCATCAGGCTCACATACAAACTTCGACACATAGGCAATTGGTTTTCGAGGAGGCTGTGGTCTCTTTTTCAAATCATTCAATTCATTTGAAATATTATTCTGACTTCTTTGCACTTGCTCCATAGTGCTTCGCCTGATTCTGTCACCAGGGTCAACAAGTTCGGTTTGTACTGCACGGATTGCACCTACTTCATTCTCTGACTCGGGCCCAGCCTTCGATTTGTTTCGCGATTTGAACTCGGAAATGAGTTGATTTTGATTTTCTAATAACTCTGTGCATGCATTTTCCGACGAAATGGCATTGCCTAAAATCTTAAGTTGTTTATTGTTCCTGGCTTTCAGAACAAAGCTTTCGCTTCGCTCTCTCATTTCGCTGCTAATAGAACTATTGACAATATGTCTATTAGATAAACCCTGATTTTTTAAACGTGCCTCTGGTGATGGTGTTAGATTGTAAGCATTAGTCACATATAAATTGCCTTTTCTATCATTGCCCATTTCTGGGGAAGCGTTAAGTTTGGGATTATGCAGTTTAGCAGTCGCAATATCGCTATAAGACCTGTAAATTAAAACAGTTATTTCGTGTAGGTGATTAGCTGAATCATGTGGAGACGATTCATATTTTTTTCTTTTGAAATTAATTTAACTATCAACATTTTTAAAAGCATAACATTTCATTCAGGCACTTCAATAGGGAGGGAAGCTTTCTTTTAAAATTTCATTAGGTTTGAATTTCATTCCTTTGGGAGCGTCCACGTTTTCAGTAAAGCTGAAAGTGCTCATCCTTAAGTATTTAGCTCGCCATCAAAGGACGTCGTTGGGAGATATTTTTCTCGTGTCACAGACGTCTCACCTAGCTGTTTGCAGACAAAATCAGAGACACGGAACATTTTAATGAGGCAACCCGTATTCAAAGTTTTTGTTTACAGTCCATTCTTTTGTAAACTTACATGTGATTATTTTTTATGACGACGCGAGCGTTTTCTTTTGCAAATGATTTTCTTTTTGCGTTAGCAAAAATGTGTTATGTTTACCTATGATGTTACTTTATTTAAATTTAAGATAACTTTTATAATCAGCGTGATAGTGATATATGTATATTGATTAATTACTTAACTTTTGTACGTGTTTGCAATATTCCTAAACTGTATCAAAGACACCTAGATTAGACGAGTTTCTCACTCACTTTTAGCATAACTACCACGATTTCCTTTATTATTTTATTTTTTAATTAAAAAACTGTCCTAAACGTGAAACGTGGTTCTAAGATAGCAATCATAGTTCAAAGGAGACACGTCGTATGTCGTAATTGAGACGAGGCACTCCAATTAAAACAGAATGTTTTGAGCTTGTCCTTTGAATGAGCAGGCTCCTTTACAGCCCCGCTTACCAACCACGGATCTCCCTTTACGAATCAACGGGCAGATTTAAATAAAAAGAAATCGTGCGTGTTAGTATTACAAGACGAAGAAAGAAGATACCCCTCACCGTGTTAATGGTTTTTGCGTAATGAGTTTTCTGATGTTTTATGAATTGTGTGTACTTGTGAAATGTCGCACAGTCATAGGCAGAAAAAATTAAATGTGACTTCTGACGTCCATGAACGAAAAGAAAAAAAATCGAAGTGTGTGGGACAGAATTGTGTTTGCTGCAAAGGACTGTGCGCAAAATGCATTTACGCTAACTTAAGGTTTTGCTACATTTCTTTGAACAGTGAATTAAAAAGCGTGCAGTCATGAACCGATTTCTGAGTCTTAAGTTAACGTAAAGCTGAATGTTTGAGCAGTTTTTGCATAAAAATTGTTTGTAGAGACTCCATTATTTATAGCTTTAAATGCCAAAAAATTGTAAACAAATGAAATGCCCAAATAACCTACTTACAAACGGAGTGAATAGGGATGCAGGCGTGCACCGTGACGAAACTTTAAAACGGATGTTAACGTTGAAATAATATAGTTTGTTGCCAACAAAGGACCTTAATTGTTAATTATAATACAGTAAACACATAAGAGTTATTTTTGCAACAAATTATATTATTTCAATGTTAAAATCCCTTTTAAAGTTTCGTCCCGATTTACCCGTGCATCCCTATTCACCCCATTTAACGGTACTAACTCAGATACTGTTCTACAGAAACTATTAAAAAAAAAACAAGAAATGTGTGGTTAGATTATTTCCAGCAGCACTTTATCCATCGCAGTTCCTATTGGTAACTGCCCCAGTTCTGTTCGCAGTCATGCTTTAAATACATTAGCATTTCATTTGTTTACTTCTATTTTTCACTACGAAATAAATCGTAGAACTCCGGACCTGTGTGTCAGGCTAATTTGAACTGTATATTTAAGAAAATAAGACTTACATTACGGCGTCGGGGCTGTAATCTGGGACGGGGAACGGTGGTAACTCTTTGTCGCTGTCAAAGTTTCCCATGATGTTCTCATACTCTGTCAAAATTATACATGTAACTTAGATTGATGTTCATCAGAAGACAAAAAATTTGTTGATAGTTCTTTTTACATGAAGTAGGGGTTTATTTATAAACATTGCTTAAAGTTAAGCAATTAGCGACTGTTTAACCACACATTTTATATGTTTAACCGTCTCTGGACTTTAAGCAGCCTTTATAAATAAACCCCATGACAAATAAATGAATCACAATTATTTAATCTCATTTGTTTTCATTATTTAATGTTATATTTTAAGAAACTAAGGTTTATTTTTTTTATACATAACACAGTCCAGTATCGTCCAGTGGGACAACACAGTCTAGATAAATAGATAGATAATATTATTTATTTTATTTAAATATGATGTTAATAAATTAATCACAAAATCTCTCATAATAGCGTGTTAAAACAATTAGATCACATAAGGAAAATATTATTTTGCCTGTTAACTAAATATAGCAGTGCTAAAGGGTATTACAATCACCTATAGGGCTATCCTGTTTTAGGTTTGGGTGCAAAATACAGTAAGCGGTCGTTAAAATGGCACATCGAATTTTGAAACTAAGTATAAAGAATATGTCAGAATCCTGCCTAACTAGAAGAGAGTGCGTTTCTGTATTGCTTTGTATATCGTCATCTCTGTCACATATAGGTATCTTTGTGACTTTCGATCAACAGTAGTAGGTATTATACCCTGTCCATTAAGTAAACCGTTTTTTGACATATGGAACTTGTGATTGCAGCAACACACAATACATTGATTGATACACGTACAGTATTATAATGTCTGTAAGAAGCCATAAATAAGACAATTCAATAAGATAACGCAGTTTATATATGTATTTATTTTATTACGCATTTTAAAGTTACGTAATCTGGAATATGTACGCCCTAAGACAGCTGTCAAAAAACGTTTAACCTAATGGACAGGGTATAGATTTCCGATGAGCACATCAAAAACGGCCGGAAAAATAAGTATGTACACAAATAATATTGCGGTATTATTTTGCAACATAGTTTTTTCAACCTTATTGCTTAGAAATTATGTTTTATTTTTCCATAAATATTTTTGTTCTTATTACTTTTCAATCTAAGTAGTAAATATATTGCAAACGATATTCAACTTTGTGTTTGAACGTTAAGGTTTATAATTAAGTTATATGCACTCGCGGCCACTTGAGCGATGTGTTTTTGTCCTTAATCGAGTGCTACTGTTGATCGAAATGTGTGACTATCTCGTTCTAAACCTCGGTGTGCCTTATTGACGTCCGGGTGCAATATCTAGATAGAAATACAAAGATCTGCAGTAGAAAATTAACCAAGAATAAAACAAAATCATTTAATGGTTTATTAATAAGATAGATAAGCCATTTATTCAGTGCACTCAAAAAACATAGCACAACACACAAAAAATGATAACAAATTACATGAATATACAGGGTGGCAGGGACCTCGACGCGAAAAATGTAACCATGAATTCAACACATGATTCTAAATCCCAAAGCGAAGAAATTACACGTCAGTTATAAACAAAAATCTGCTGTTTCATAAAAACATGCGATATCTATGCGGTCAAAATGTATGGAACAACATTTTTTTTTTTTAATAATCGTCCTAAAATTACAAGGCGTTCAGAATCATGTACTGCATCCATGGTAACAGGTTGCGCGTCAATGTCCCTACCATCCTGTATAAAAAACAAGGTGCCAACATACAAAAAAAAAAAATTAAAACGTACTAATTGAAAGTAATTAAGTGACACCATGACATACTTTAAATCAAAATAACGAATATAGGTACAAAGTCCGGTGTGCGTCTCAAGTTTGCACCAAATGGGAGTCCAGCTCAGTATATCAGTGTCAGGCCAATGTACCTGATGCTGATATTCTGCTGGATCCCTGCAGTGACAGACGTCGAGCAGACGAGGTAGAATAAGTTGTTCTTACATAGTTTACGAGGTATGGCAAGTTCAAACAATAGCTACAGTTTAGTACAGCTACGTTGAGCTCCGCTGAAAGCGACATTGAAATTACAGTAAAGGTTAATCTTAAAGCCACATTGCACTTCGTCAAAACCTAAACCAAGCAAAACATAGAGCATAGACATACAGGTGATGTAACACCGCGTACACACCAAACGTATAGTCAGTCAGCGACTGTGAGAATGTATGAAAACCAAAAGGCAGCTGGCCTCGTGGTCAAGTAATAACAGTCACACAGGTCGGGCATCCATTGCATCCCAAGACCCTTCCGTGGCTGGAAAGTTCGAACGAAAATTCTTAGATCTTTGCCAGTCGTTACTAGTAGTCCGAACCCCGAAAGTCTGACAACAAGTCTTAACAAGGGGTATCGTATTACCCAGTGATTGAATTGGTCAGATAGTCAGTCACCCCATGTAAAGTACTGGTATTCAGCTGCATCCAGTTAGTCTGGAAACCAGCCCCAACATAGTTAGAAAAAGGCTAAACAGATGAGTCAGTCAGCAGCTGACGTTGTTTTTTTCACACATTTTGAACTTGAGGCTCACAGTCAGCTGCCGAATATACGTTCGATGTAAACACGGTCTATAAAACGAATTACAACCTCCTTACCAATCAAAACAGTTACCGATTTTGCGTTTAATCCATCAACACCAGCGAAATTAGTAGACAACATACCTGCTTGGAACATACCTCGTATGACTTTCCTGACTCTTCTGGTCGCTTCTTCAGGATATTCATCAAGGAGATCGTAGACTGTTTTTCTTTTAGAGTCCTGGGCATGAAGGTCGGCTCCTTTGTTGAGGAGGATGCGGACTACTGAGGGTTTGCCGAAGCAGGCTGCTTCATGAAGAGGTGTTCCGCTGTGGGTCCTCACGTTAGGGTCCATTCCAGCGTCTATGAGAGCTGTTACCACGTCCCTGATGGAGGAAATTTAACCGTTAAGGAAGATTATAAAGACAGGAAAGATTTGTAGTGTAATAACTTTTTAAAACAAAAGACATTCTGCTGTAGGTCCTTACACCGGGGTCCATGCCAGCGTCTATGAGGGCTTAAAATTGGTCATAAAGACGAAAAAGGCTTGTTGCGTAATAACTCTTTTTAAACATAAGACACACCGAGATGAACAATGTCAAAGATATACTAGTCACAAACGTAGGAAATGATTTAATAAAAAGGTGACATTGTTTGCTGTCTGATTACATATCTCTACTATTGACTCTTTGTAATATGAGAGGATTTTATTTATTTAAAATTAGCTCATGTCCAATAAAAATGGCACAATCTACATTCACTCGGTGAATGGTGGGTGGCTGGCTTTAAATATTTACCAACAAGTCGCTTTTATTTTCGGTTAAGATTAAATGCATAAAAGATTGAATGTAAATTGTAAGTTCAGTTGAACAAGCTATTTAGTACAAAGGCAACTAATTTGCAACCACTATTGAACAATATTGTCAGTGTGCTGACGAGGCAATTATTTTACACACGATTAAGTACCTATTTCACAAGCTTAAACAGTTATTATTTACACAATAAAAACAAGTATTAGCAGTGTAGTGAAAAGATGAATAATTTTACCTGTATACCAAATAGCTTATTCGATTGTACATAATGTACATCCATACTAGTGTTACAAATGTAAAAGTATAACTATGAAATTTGACAGATAGTTCCTGGAGAGGGACATAGGCTTTTTTTGCATCCTGATTATTTATACTAAACAAATATGAAATACAAAATAAACGCAGTTGAATTCTCGGGTAACAGCTACTAGATACCTACTACATATTCCAATTCAGTAAAACCTATAATAAAATTGAAATCGACAGCGACAAGCAGAACACGTAGACTGGACGTCGCGCGTCGTACATATCGACATTCATAAACCAATCATTCATATGCATGTGGCTAACGAAGCCCGGACTGGACGCATAGAAATTTTATCAAAAGCTCCTGATTTTTGTAAATGAATGTGCCGATTGCACGCTGTTTTTTTTTGTAAATAACAGAGCATGAATAATTTCTGTTTTGTTGAGAAATTAATTATGTTGTTTTATGAGCAAACAAGTGATAAATAGTAGTGCTAACAGGTATTTATTTATTTATTAAGGCATGGAAGACTTACAGCTAAAACAAACAAACAAAAAAAGGAAACAATAGTCGACAGAAAGTTATCTCCCAAAATATGTGTAGTTTTTCGAAGTCGGAAAGTGCTTGCATTAGAATAAAATAGAATATAATGCTCTTTATTATGTACACTCACGAGCACCAATATTATGTCAACACTTGGCAACTTTCAATCGCGATTTTTTCGTGAAATAACGAATGCAACGTTGAAATACGACACATTGCATAAACCTATGGGTTCGAAAATGCTATGCTTATTTATTTATTTTTAAGGCACATCAACAACACAAACATTTACAAATAACAGAGAACAGAGACATGGACTAGTGATTACAGACGTGCACAGCATTCACAACAAAAGAGAAGAAAAAAAAAACAGCATTCACGCTACAAAAAAAGAAATAATAACAATAAAAGAAAACAAAAGAACAAAAACTCTAGCTAAAATCTCGGTAGGAGAGAAAATACCCTCATCGACTAAAACATTAACTAAAATAATATTATTTTGTTTTAATCTCTGCAGACCTCCCTTCATTTATGATCTTAGATCTAAAGCGCGTGGGATGGTCGTGGAAGATATCCAAATCATAAATATTGCAAAAATTGTTGGACGTTAGCCTACATAAAATGTCATTCAAAAATAAAGGAGTAAATCGTTTTTGAATAAAGCCGAGTGTATACATACTTTTGCTCGTGACTGTACACCATATAAATTACAGATATAAATCCAGAAATTTGACATAGGGCACAATGGGCAGTCTTATCGCTAAAATCGATATTTTAAAGACAACCTTTGCATGGATTAAACAGGGGAAGGAGATAATACGGTAGGCCCAGTCTGTCCATTTAAATATACAATCAATACATACATAAAGCATATACTAATCCATATAAATATATATCTAATAATAATCATTAAACAGGAGCAAAGAAATTATAATGATGATGTTTAAAGAGAGGAAGTATATTTATCATAAAAGATCTTATTATGAGAGAGCAAACTACACGATCATAAGAAACTAAGAGCTGATTTTTCAACCATCTGATAGCTTTATTCGAGGAATAGTTTTGAAATTTTGGTACCTAGTTGTTTCATACAAAAACTGTCAAACGTCAATTTTATTTCTCAAGTAAAAGTTATCTGGCGATGGAAAAATCAGCCCTTAATAGAATAAAAGGTATGAAAATATAACGAAATGCTAAATAAATTCGCTTAAATTCTAATAAACCTTCCTTTGCTAAACATAATGACGACGCTACAAGACGACGCGAACGTTTCATGTTGCAGAAGTACGCTACCGAATGTTGCCATGACTTTTGAATTTTTACGTATTTCCAGCGCAACTTGACAGCTACGTGGTAATTGAGTAAAACTAACAGTAGGGATGATTTTCATTTTGACAGTTCAATAACATTCATTGCGTTATTTACGTTGATGAGAATACAAATTTTTCGAACATATGAAGCAATGGATTAGCAATACCCATCAAAATTGTTCAGATTCTAATTGATAGTGTTACGCAATTAGGGTGTTGGTTAATCATATACCGATTAACGATTATCTACTTATCCTATTATCGATTTATCCTTTACGAATTCATAAACACTTACGTATAACAGCCTGCTAATAAATTCAACAAAGGCACGCCTAAACGAGGAGTGGTGCACTAGCATCAGGTTTTCTATTTTATAAATCACTAGCTTTTGCCCGCGACTTCGTCCGCGTGAAGCAACTTTCTTACATTTTTTTTTCTGTAATAACCACTATCGTACTTCAAGGAATATTCTAAAAAAAAGAATTAGCGAAATCGGTTCAGCTGTTCTCGAGATTTGCGCTTAGCAACCCATTCAGCGATTCATTTTTATATTATAGATAAGCATAGTCAGTCTATAATGTTCCCACTGCTGGGACACAGGCCTCCTCTCTTAGAGAGGGAGTGTGCTGTAATCTACTACGCGTGCCCAGTGCGGGTTGGTAGATGTCACATGCCTTCGAATGTTTGGTCCTAGGACATGCCGGTTTCCTCACGATGTTTTCCTTCACTGTTTTGAGCGCAGTGATGATGAAATTATTTATACTAAGTAAATAAGCGCCTGCCTCGGTTCAAACCCACGACGACTGTCGAAAATCGGAGCCCTATTTTATAAACTGTGATAAAATAGAAAACCTTTTCTGTTATCGGCGACTTAACTTTACTAACAAACTAAGACAGCAATCTTATTAATCCATTTATCTTGGTGGTGACTTTGCGAATATCCTATTACACGTATTCCTAAGATCAATCTGTTAGAACTTCAAAAGGTCCAAGTTCAGCTGCTAATCTTGATTATTAACTGCCATAATAGCCATGATTAACCCAATTAAAACAAAGCAAAATATTATGAACCTCCTGCCATCTTCATATGAATCCTGAATCACAATAAAACAGTAGCTACTCTAAATACAGTGAACAAACAATATCAAAGGCTGTCCGTACCGCATACTGCAACCGCAAATAGATGCACTGGTATATACCTACATCCATTTGTACTGGATCTATTGTATTATTGTTTTGCATAGCTTCCATCCATCGGTAACAAAACAACCGTTTCGATTGTGTACTGATTCGCACGTACGCCTTATACGCACGACGACGTATCAAGCTAATACATTTCCAGAATAAGCTGACTGCTCATTGTACGAAAAGCCTATACATGGGAGGCTAGCTAAAACTGGAAATGTATAGCTTGACGTGTCGTCCTGTGTGCAGTCGACCGCAAGTACTTGGTAGCACTTTGACCTTATGCTGGCGTGGCGTAGGCGTAGCACGGAGTTTCAATAGAATATGAGTCCAGCTTACGCTGGTCTTGTTACCACTCACGTGCGGCCTACTGTACGTACGTCGGATGATATGTTTGATATGGAATTCTATTTTGATAGTTATTGACGAAATCCTTCCCTCTGCTGGGACACAGGCCTCCTCTCGGTGAGAGAGAGAGTGGGCCGTTATCCACCACGCGGGCCCAGTGCGGGTTGGTAGATGTCAAATGTCTTCGAATGTTTTAGAACATGCCGGTTTCCTCACGTAGATATTATGGACATCAAATAAGCTAATATCTATGAATGAGACCATAGAGGACGTACCTTACCATTAATTAGCTTTTGCACGCGGCTTCGCCCGCGTTGTTGTCGCTCTATATATTATATACCTCGGGAGGTAACAGCTAACTCAGGCTTAATTACCCCCCACCAAGAGTTAGAGGCAAACCTAGAGTTAAACTTTTAAATATTTAACTCACCGATGTGGAATAGATTTAACTAAATAATCAAACCTAAAGCAAATCGCCATTTCTCGTTACATAGAGACTTTGAAATCAACAGTCACAAGGCGGTACCGCATGCCACACGTTGCCAATTTAACCCTTCGACAGGGCGCGGAAAATTGACACATAGGGTTTCATGAACACCGAACTGGTGACAGCGGTTGGATACGGCATCTTACTAATATTATAAACGCGAAAGTTTGTGTGGATGGATGGATGGTTTGTTACTCTTTCACGCTAAAACTACTGAACGGATTTTGATGAAACTTTACAGTAATATAGCATAAACATCAGTATAACATATTGGATACTTTTTAACCCGATATTCCCACGGGATCGACACTTCTGCGGGTGAAACCTCGGGACAGTGCTAGTATTAAATAAATCAGGTCCAGTTGAAAACCAGCGTCAGGCACTAGTTGCCTGACAGTTTTGCAGACAAATTTTTTGAACATTATGAACCAATGGATTAACAATATCTTTCAAAATGATTCAGATTGTAATTGATAGTGTACCTACGCAATTAGAGTGCTGAAGGCAACCGTATCGGTTTTCTTGTTTCCATTACACACTACACTTCTCTAATTTTACCGACCACTTCTGTCCATACTAAAGTTGACCGGCGAAAATGGCTGGCGCGGCGAGTGACTAAGGAAGAACAAAGGATATCTTTCAAAGTATCAATTGTGATTAAACATATGGATTGTTTATTAAATAGCAGCGGTCAATACGTACATGAAAAACTAACGTCACTTACTGATCGATAGAGAATGCACCATTAATGTTTGTTTTCACTAGGTGACACCTAAATGAATCTAAGGGCTGATTTCACCAAAGTCAGATATATTTTATCCGTGCCATAAATTTGACAGTTCTAGTATGGAAAAACTGTCAAAAATTCAAATAAATTCTCAGGTTAAGACTTATTCTAATCTGCATTTGCGACATATGCGCCAAAAATGTAAACACATGTGAGTTTATGGAAAAATAGCTTTAAAAAAAACATTTTTATAACTTTTTCAGTCACTCTGAAATCAACTTAATCACGATTAAAATAAAGTTGATATTTTAGTTTGTTTTTAACTTGAAATAACGTCAATTTGAAACATAAATGAATATAGATATAAACCTTAGGTGGAATTCGCCCTTCACCATAATCAGTCTATATTGTTCCCACTGCTGAGACACAGACCTCCTCTTTTCGAGAGGAAGTGGGCTATAATCTACCACGCGGGCCCAGTGCGGGTTGATATTGGTAGATATCACATGTCTTCCAGTTTTTAGTTCTAGGACATGCTGGTTTCCTCATGATGTTTTCCGTCACCGTTTTGGGAGCAGTGGTCATGAAATTATTTACACAAAGTAAAGCGTCTGCCTGGGTTCGAATCCACGACCTACACCTCGTAAGTCGGGCCGTTACCACTGGGCCACCACTGTCGCGACATTTGTAAAACTATACCCAAATATACCGCATCTACAAACATATTGTTGCTGGCAACACCGACGTGTAAACAGGCAGGAAAGCTATCGATGCGTTATAACGAACGAATGAATATGAATACGTCGAAATTGCCGCGCGCCTTTGCATTTACATAATTTTAATAAATAACATAACCTACTATGTATTCGCTAAGACGGTTATAATAAAGAGGGGATGCTTTCTTGTGTTAGAATGAAGATTGTTCAGTGTGTTTCTAGATCAAAGGAGTAGAAAAAAAAATATATAGTAACAGCCGCATGGGTCGATCGGACGGATCGGTCCGTGGATGGGTGACCATCTTTACATACCAAGAGCCCTCCGTGCCTCGGAGAGCATGTTAAGCCGTTGGTCCCGGTTGTGATTCGTGGGTCTTTGACAGTCGTCGCGGGTCGTCAGAAGCCGTAGGCTGACAACCAGTCTTGTTCTCCAAGTGGTTTCGTATTACCCACCCAGTAACTGGATTGTGAAGGTCAGATAGGCAGTCGCTCCATGTAAAATGCTGGTACTCAGCTGTATCCGGTTACACTGGAAGCCGACCTCAACATAGTTGGGAATAGGCTAGGCAGATGATGAGGCGAATATCATAGCTCTAGCATCCTAATTGCGTAAGACACTTTAAATCACAATCTCACGGATTTTGAAGGAAATTGCCAATCCATTGTTTCATTTGTTTGAAACATTCGTCTGATCGACAACGTAAATCACGCAATGAATGTTGCTGAATTGTCAAAATGAAAAGCATTACCATTGTTAGAGTGTTACGCAATTTCCCCGCTAGTCAGGTTTTAATAGGGTACCTACCTAAGTAACAACAATTGTGAATCAACTCTAGGTAATTTCATAAGTTATTTTTTTTATGTTTGATTCATTCGCCAATGTTTCTGTAAGTATTAGCTATACGATACCTATTGGCTTCTCTTCAAATAAACAACAAAAATTACGAGACGACGAATTTTGCAAACATTTTCATGTCCAGGGTACGCGCTTACATCCGCTTTGAAATCTGTGAATCATAGTTACGTTGTATAAAACCATGTGAACAGAACACTTACTTCCTCCCATTCTTGCTGGCCCTGTGAAGTGGGGTTGATGTGAACACCACATTACGGCAGGCGGGGTGTCGGTACTGGTCTACCAAATGCGGCCGGACTTGTAGTAGGTGCTGTACTACTGCCAACCTAGAAAAAAAGATCAGGATTAAAATTAAATACAGAATAGCATTTTCAAAAGTTTTTGGGATTGCATGCTGTTAATCTATAATTTTGTAATCATATTAATACAAAATAGGCAAGTACTTCCATGGTTGTAACAGTTCTATATTAGATCTCATAATCGCGCGTTCGTATTTCCGAAGATAGACGATGATTCCCGAAGCGCATACTTTTCTTGGTAAATCTTAACTAGCCATTCTGTTATCAACTTAATTTACACTTTCGCAAAGTTGATATTTGTTAAAGTGGAGATAATGTCAATTGGAAACAAGGATTTGAATATATTTTAGGTACTGCCCGCGGTTTTACAGACGCCGAGTAATAGTGCACTAAAGCGGATTTCAGAGTTATCTTTATCTAACAGATATTTATAGGTATTTTTAGTATGTAATGTCATCATTCTGAATACGAGAAATCTTGTCTTCGGCCCAAAGCAAGCTCCATTGCAAATAGCAAGTGCCAACGGTGTGCGGGTGGCACAGGAACGTGGGGATTGGCACTAGAAAAAACAGGCCTAACCAAAGGAGTGGGTGAAGACGGGCTGTGGATGATAATTATTGGTATTTACCGACTTGCTGCGATGAAGTGAATCTTACAACAGGAGCACAATAGGCTTATTGTAAGGTCTATGTTCAGCAGTGATCCTTAACAATCACCCTGTCCGCGAAGCAGGAACAATAGCAATTATACAATATTGTCATCATGAATCATATTGTTTGATATTCACTGGGCATGAAAAGTATTAAAACATGTTCTTACCTCCCATACTGTGCAGCAAGGTCCAGGGCGCTTTCATCGTTATTGTTCTTGATGGTGACATCGGCGCCTCGTGAAACCAGCTGAGCCACCACGTTGACGAAACCGAACTGAGCGGCTATCAGCAATGCTGTTTCGTGGTCTGACGTCTGTTGGACAAAGGATAGGGGTTATTTTTGGCCTTTATGAAAAACTAGCTGTGCCCACGAGTCCGTTCGCGTGCATGTCGGAAAACAAATTGGATTTCACGGGTTTTAATTTTTTGCGCGGAACTCTTTTTCTAAAATAGTAGCCAAAGTTACTCCTTATTACATCAGCTATGTCATCAGCTGCCAGTGAAAGTGCCGTCAAAATCGGTCCAGCCGTTTCGGAGATTAGCAGGAACAAACAGAGAGACAGACAAAAAATTTAATATTGTTTTTTTTTTTGTTATAAAAGAAAATACGTAACGTAACGTATACGTAACTATAATTATTTTCTTTTATATGCATATAGTAAAAAGTTATTTTGACATTATAAGTGGCAATTACCTTTGCTGTGCAAAGATGGTCTATAGTCGATTTGAAAGTTGTAGTCTTTTTACAATAGATACTAAAAGTAGCCTTATTTTTTACTTTTTCTGCTAAGCTCTAGTGCAAAATTGCTTACTTCTTTTTCGTCTCAGCTTTTGAACTAGTCTCGTATTTCGGAATCTAAGCCCTGTACATTGAGCCGCGACTAACTAATCTCCTTAGTCGTATTTGTACCCAAAACTATTGCAAATCGTGTCCAACACGCCCTTTTACTTGGCCATATCTTATCCGTATTCAAATGTCGACGCCCCAGCAAATACTGACCGGTTCTAGGTAAGGTAAGTCACCGGTTCCCAGGCTTAAATAACTATCAATGAATGTACAGACGCCAGCACGTCAAACTATAACAATCTGTCAAATTTCTTTAATAGATTTTCAACTTTATCGCTAAAGCATTAAGGTTCAAGGTTGATTGCGAAAATTTGACAGTTTCGGGTAGCTTGACCTGCTGACGACTGTACCAGAGGCTTGTCGACAAGCAATTTAACTGTCTTAGTGACTAATAAACTATTGTAAGATAGTCGTAACTTTTAAGGATTTGATTCATTTAATGTTTCACATCGCAAATCTACGCATATTTATGAAGTATCATTTACATAACGGAATATAATTTGTTTTCATGTAAATACTTTGTACAAAACTTTTGATATAAATCATCTTACATTATCATAAAGAAAAGTTAAGTTTTCTATCCTTGTATTCTTTCAAAACTATGCTCATATATCACCACCCAAAGTTTCTTCCAACTTTTGTATTGACAACATAGTTTCAAACGAATACATACTGTATTGTTCAGTAAATAGGTCACACTTCTAAACCTCCCCAAAGTTTGTCATTAAAGTTAAGGTTTCCGACACGTTATAATACCTTGTCACGAGACCTGGAATGCCTCAAAGCAGGTATGCGAACGCCGGGTGTTGTAAACTAAACTCGCAAGTAAAGGGCGAAGCTCTGACGTAATCAACATTCCTGGAATGTTCTGGAACTTACTAGCGGCTCGCAGATAAGTGGGTGCCGAAAACATCGATGGAGCAATATTGTAGGTAAAGGTAACACATGGACACACATGACCATTAGGTGTAGGTACCTATTTCTGTCACCAAACAGCGATGCTGTACAGTCACGAGCACCAATATGTCAACACTTGGCAACTTTCAATTGCGATTTATTCGTGAAATAACGAATGCAACGTTGAAATTCGACACATTACATACACCTATGGGTTCGAAAATGCGATATTCGTAACAACATAATACTTCATTCAAAAATAAAGGAGTAAATCGCTTTTGAATAAAGCCGAATGTATACATACTTTTGCTCGTGACTGTACATATTCCAGTTTGAAGGGTAAGTGTAAGGTGTTATTACAGTACAGGCGCACGACAACAATGCCTCTGGTGTTAGGTACAGATGTCCTGAAGCTGCGGTAATTATACTATAAGTACTAACAGGTTGTGCCATCATCATCTGCCAAGTCTTTTCTCAACCATGTTGGGGTCGGCTTCCAGTCTAACCAGATACAGCTGAATATCAGTATTTTACATGAAGCAACTGCTGATCTCCATAATCCAGTAGCTGTGTAATACGACACCACTTGTCAGATGTTCTGGGGGTCTACTCCGAAGTAGTATCGGCCGGATGTTCGGTCGTTTCCTGCTACGAAGTTACTATTTGGTTCGGTCGGTCCCGATACTACACTCCTACATTCTTTCGAATATTGACTATGGTCCCGACCCAACTGAGCCGATCCGAACTTTTTTCGCATTTTTCAATAATATTCGGTTCGGCCATGTGTCGGTCCGATCCGAACATTCGCACTTTGCACTTCGGAGTAGACCGCCTGGTTTCCAACGCCTGCTTATTTGCGAATCAATAAAAAAAAACGTCAGTGGTGAAATATGGGTCTACCTGTACAGTCACGAGTATAAGTATGTATACACTTGGCTTTATTCAAAAGCGATTTACTTTGTAGAACTTACCAGCTGATCAATAACGCAGGGCGGGTTGTTGTGGGCGAGGAGCATCCAGCAGACGTCGGTGTCACCGTGGAAGGCGGCCAGGTGAAGGGGCGTGGCGCCTTTCTTGTCCACTATGCATGGCGACGCGCCTACTGACAGTAGCACTCTGACTATATCTCTAGAAAAGGAATGGTGGGGTTAATTTTCTTGCTGAATGCGAATGTATAGAGGACCATGATGTAAACTTTACATTACAAAGTAATAAAGCTTCTCCGGAACATTAGATATTTAGCCTAGATCTGAGAGGATATTGTACGCATTGATTAAACTTTTTCAACTTGCCTCTGCCCACTGCTTGTACAATCATGTTTATTGTATGTTTTAATCTTGTGTGTTTTTTTCTTTGTACAATAAAAACTTATTGTTATCATTATAGATAAGAGTCATATAGTTACGAGCTATTATAGTGCACAGAATTGGGCTTATAAGAATTTTCATAGTACACATTTCAAATCACAGCTAATTCATTTGTAAAAGTCAAGTCAGGTCAAGTGCGAGTCGGACTCGAGCACCTAGGGTTCCGTACAAATTGGTAAGTATGTAAATAGTTTGTCACGGGTTTAGTTTTTTGTAATATTACTAAAATTTTACGGTTTTCGAACTTTTCCTTTACTTGTGTGCTACATAACATTGCTTCTTGCCAAATTTCATGATTCTAGGTCAGCGGGAAGTACCCTACAGGTTTTGATTCCGGAACATCAAACCCGTATCTTTTGATTGCGTTGACTTGTTTGATTGTTTCACTGCTACAAGGGATTGCAGCCCAGAGTATTTGATATTAATTTCAACTTGCTAACTCCACCCGTTTCTGAGAAAAAGGGTTTTGGCCGATAGACAGACAGACGGATCACATCGATCGGAGCGATCTTATAAGGGTTCCGTTTTTCCTTGAGGTACGAAACCCTAAAATGAACACATTGGTACCTACTGTTTACCAATTGTTTCTGAGTAATTTGAATAAGTTAATGATTCATTTATGATATCAACTAGTTTTTCCCGTTATAACGTTATGCCCGCTCCCCTGACGTCAGACAGACTATAATATACATAGGTATATATATGTATATACAGACTATAATAATATCAATGCAGAGGAAATATGGTACAAAAATGTTTTTTCTTTTGCCATTATTGCTATCATATTTTTACTTTGTACCGTTGCCATAAATACTATTGGATTGCATGTAAATTAAACAGGCTTTGAGACTTTGAATTTGTCGGGGGGTAAAATACTCATGAAAATTAGCAACTTTTAATAAGGGACCAACTCTCAAATACTAAATAAATAAAGAGATTGAAGATTTTTAAATGGAGCCTGGCATAACTGCGGCGTCCGCCATTTTTTTTCAAAATGGCGTTCACGCTTGAAACCTATATAAATGTAAATCGATAGCTGACATCGTGATCAACTTTGATCGTTATAGTGTGATCGTTAATATCTCCGAAACGTGACGCTTTACGGTGTTTGTTTTTGTTATGTTTTCTGTTGACATTTATGTCATCTATCGCTATAAAGGTCAAAAATAAAAAAAATAAAAATATACTAAATGTTATAAGTAATAACCAGTTAATTTTATAAAATATTACTGATTTCTCATAAATATTTTCCTTATAACCAAACGAGTTATAAAACAATTTAGATTACCTGTTCTCGAATTTTAGGTATCTTTAAAAATATGGCTGTTAAATAATGGTCTAATTAAAGGTTATTTAAATAAATTATTTTTTAAATAAATGGCTATCTTAAACAACAAAAATTGAATTTGTCTAAATCTATCTTCATTCGACAAAAAACAAAAGTCTGAAACTTACCTGTGGCCATACAAACATGCTTGGTGAAGTGGTGTATACCCATTGTCATCTTGAACATTTACGCCAGCACCTCTACGTAAACTGTAACAAACAAAAATAAAATAAGTACAAAAAGAAATTCGCAGTCGGTAGGATTCGAACCTACGCTCCCAGAGGGAATCTGATTTCTAGTCAGACGCCTTAACCGCTCGGCCACGACTGCCGCGTGAAAGTAGTTGAAATTACCGTATGGTTGACACACTAATAAATCGAGATAACATGTTATGATATTATACAAGATCAGCTTAAAATTAAATATCCGTTATTCCGCTCCACGCACCGACGACTGCCGACCGACTGATCTATTTGATGTCCATTGTTTCTTATGCACAATATTATTTTCCTCGTTCATAGCTTTAATAAATATAATACGTCACTAAAGCAAGTAATAACCCATACGGACAAAAGCAATAATAAAGTTGAACATAATAATGAAATTAAAACTCATCCATACAGTTGGGGCCATACTATAAAAACTTACAACACTTGTTCAACGTGTGTCTAATGTCAGTGTTATGTCAAAGTCCATATAGAATTATGTCGTGTTTAAAAGGTTTTTAGCCTAAACATCTGATAAACACTGTTTTGTAGTAATAAGATTGTTGTTTTATAAAGAAATTAATAAGGTTATTTTATCAATGGAACTTTTAAGGTAATTTATCAATCAACAATCATCGATTATTCAATTAATTTGTGAACAAAACTTAACAAAATCTCTTTACTACACCCTTGACCCTACCAGGTGCGGTCGACGAACTATGCACCTTTTACAGTTCATCAGAAGTACAAACAAAATCCAACTGTAAAAGTATGCAGCAAAAGGTTATTTTTACCGTAACACTAAATTATGAACAGCTTCAGATGTGTCCACAATGGCACTTGCCGTATCGAGCCATAATGTGGTTACTTTTGCTGGAAAAAGTATTCGGGGAAAGACCAGGAACAAAAGTGTTATTTATTATAGTGACGCGTCAGCAGATCTGAATCATCCCTGTTGATTTAACCGTCAAGTTTAAATTAATGAGAGAGATGGCGGTAAAGTTGATTGAGCTGTGCTGAGAAGCAGAGCGAGAGAGAGAGGCACAGAGTGGTAAGAAATTTCCACTAAAAGAAACCCTTTATTTTGGATGTGCAGCATTTTTATTGATGATTTTTTTTTTGCGCTCAATCACCGCTCAGCTCCCTGGCTTAACTATGGTAGAAAGCCAATCATTCCCTCACGAATATTTCAAGGATTCCCTAAATATGTTTTATCGAAACCACCTACAGGGTCTGGTCTACGCTCCCTCCTACAGAATACGTTAAGAAGTTAAGCTTATTGCCCTTCTCCAACAAACACTATTCCAAGTTTCCAACCCTCGCCCCGGGCTGTTACTTCCTCGTACTTTCACAGGATTTCCAAAATAGGATTACGGATTATAAGAGGATTGACCTATGTCTACAATAATATTGTGACGTTTTGCTCACAAATTGAGTCGTGTCAAGTAATATTTAAGTAGGAATGTAATACCATGTATGTAGGGCCCGCGCCTTCGACCGCGTGAAATTCCTTGTTCCCCGACAAGGTTTTGGGAATTCCCGACAATTTCAAAGTCCCGGGACACGAGAAAGCCTACAATCAAAGTCCCGGACTTCTAAGAAACATTATTTTTCGCTTTTATTTTTAAGAGGGCTAAGCCTTTTCGAAGAATTTTAATTGAGTTAATTTCTGGTGAAACGTATTAAAAAAACCTTTTTTTTTGTAAAAATCTTAATAACTTTAACATTAATTTCAGTCTTGATAATTGCTTTTAATCACACACAGATTCACATTTAAGCAGTTAAATCTTATAGTTATAAAACGAACTTAATTAAAAATCATACTAATTCTCAATAACTTTACTAGCATCTAGTAATTCGTGTATCTAATCTAGCAATTCTCTTGCTAGTCTCGACACGAAAGTCCAGGGACTCGAGACAACTAAAATTACGAAAAGTCCCGGGACTTCGAGACACGAGACGTCCCGGGACCCAAACCCTATTTAACCGACCCACCCGACATATAACATCGCCTGCCTGCGCTATTCCTTTGTTTTCGCTTCCGCTTCTTTTTGCTCGGCCGCTAAGGGTCCACGCGTGATGTTAGAACTGGGCTATAAAATGCAGAAAGATTTTATTAAATCCTACTGACAGTTTCAGAGATTGGCGCGTTCAAACAAACTCTTTAGCTTTTTTATTAGTATAGATAAGCCTAGAATGTACTGAACTACTGACACCTCGTGGAATTAGCATAGCTTTGGTCAGGGCTAATCCTGTGCTCAAATTGCGCCGACCAGCCAGACTAATGAAGCCCCTAATGACACGATTATTTGCTCTGGTGTGTAAGAACAAAAACTAAAGACAGTAATAAGCAGGTATGTACCTGTCATAACATTTTACAGGTCAACCGTTAGAGTGCCAAATAAACAATTATGAGAATAGCGCAAACGGTACAATTTTGCGTAATAGCTGTACAAACATTTAGTTATGTTTTCGTGTCATGTGAACAAGTCGTGAAGAACTGGCCATTATCGCATTAGTTATAACGAGAACCGTCCATTGTAATGGATATGATTATCAAGACTGTGAGTTCAAAGAATGTGAATTAAAGCCAAACTATTACGACGCATTTCCCGCAGAAAAACACAAAAAAGCGCACACAAATAGCTCGCGCATAACTTTAGTTTGAGGTCACATCTACCCTGAAGGAGGGACGAGCCTGTCCGAGCCGACACAATTAAATAAATGAACAAATAATTTACTTAATTAAATCAACATAAACTGTACATTAACAAGAAAGCCACATAAAACACGCATCACTCATAAATTAAAAAGCAAATAATGTCAAGGCCAGCGTAAAAACCCATTGCTTCCAAAAAACACACACGATCGCCTTCTATGGCAATTTGAACTCTACAGGTTGCTGCTATAAGGTCGATATTTTAGACGAAATTGAAAAATATATGCAAAAGACCTGTGTATGGATATTCCAAGAACCGGAAGTTACGTGTCGCGGAGCTGCCGCCAAAGGCATCGTGCGTTGGGCCTTTCCAAGAATCAAAGCCTCCTTGAATCATAGTCATCGGTCAGCTAAACGTGTTCTCAAATCGATTTGACCACTATAATTACAGCGTAGGATTGGAATCGATAAACATTACGTTAACTTATTATCATCGTTATTATGAATGAAATTCTGAGTAATTCAAGACATTTGCTTGATATCAATATCAACTTATCCGGCCTTTAAGATCTTATTGAGAAGTACGACAATTTCCATCAATCTTTTGATTCCAATAAGAAAATAGAAAAACAGGACGATGAATCACTTCAAATATCTCTGGAAATTAATTTAAAGATCAGTCCTTGATATCAAGGGCTCTCCTCGAATGGGGGCGACGAAGGTAGATAGCAATTTCCGAAAACGCGAACTCGGCAGGAAGTACAAGGCGTGGATAATGACGTTGAAGCTAAGTATGCTACTTAATTACGTGCACAAGTACTTAATGAGTTACTGATTGATAACCCATATTAGTAAGCTACTAATTGTGTAGGACACTATCACTATTTTATCTTTTGCGTACGACAAAGTTCATAAACTTCAAATATCAGTCGCATACTCAAAAGTTAGTTTATGTCTCATTAAAATACTCGTACTTTCAAGGCTTTATCTATGTAGTTGACGTGGTTTATGAGATAGATTTTTTATTTGGGATAGTATATCACTGGCTGGTCACTGGTGGGTCACTGGGTATGGGAACATGGAAACACAAACATCCTGGTGTTGACTGTTAGAATTTTAGAAAACAGGGACAAGCTAAGTAGAAAATATTAAAAAAGAAACTAAATCTTAAGACTATCAGATCAACAAATGTAACTCAACGCCAGAGATTGGTTCGAGTTTTCGCGTATAAATATAATTTGTGATTCTACCGGGAATACGGTTTCTGTTTAGGCCAAAGATTAGCACATAAACACAATACACAGTTTTACTTTACATAATCCTTTATCCGAATACGGAGAATCCATTTTAAAAATGTTATTTAATCACATAATATCATCAAAAGAATCGAATTTTGCGTTGTTACTAAGCACGAAATTATTTGTCTCGAACCCGACTTAACCTTGACTTTTTGTAACCTATATGAGGCCAAAATAAATTATATCCTGATCTTAACAATAACATTTTGTAGACTGATTAATATTTTACTCCTCATCATTCAGCATTATTTTCAATTAAATCATTTACAGGCACTTTTGCACTGTCAAGCGATCCCCCAGCCAAAAAGATGAAGCTGCTCATTCCAAAGCGTCAATCAATCAACTTAGCCTATCGCAGTTCGCTGCTGAACATAATATGCCTCTCGCCAGTCTGCGCCGCAACACCCTGTCTTCCGCATTCCAAAGCGTATTAGGATCCTATAGAGAAGAACGGGCAAGAAACTCCTCAGTGTTCTTTTATACTCCCCGTTCTTTTCCCGAATTCGGAAAAACCATGTTATTAATAGTTTTAGTTTTATTATTACAAGTTTACTGTAACCATAGCATTGGATAGTGTAAGGTTTCACTAATATAACTGAAACTACACGGTTTAAAATTATTTACTCAAATCGATCTACGGTTTAAAAATTTTGTACACACGGCTACACATCAAGCTATACATTTCCAGTTTTAGCTGACCTCTCATTGTATAGGTTTTATCAGAGGTATTATCAGAAGTCAGCTTATACTGGTTATGTATAGCTTGATGTGTAGCCGTGTGTACTGGCCATACTGAAGGCGAAAATGCGTATTGAAATAATATCGGGAGATGAAATGGTTTGCACTGGACACACTGATGGTGGCAGTTCGGTGCTTTGGAAGAGATCCGGGGACTTTCGAGGGAGCGAGTGGTCTATGGTAGCGAACGATAATAAATAATAACTTGTGAGAATATTATATAAGTTTTGAAGATTAACTGTGGTTATTTCTGAGATACCTTTCAATAGCAAAGCACGACTTTATTTATTTTCTGTGTATTTTCCTTGTGTTCGACCTTTAAGGACATATCTTTGAGCAACAACAATTTTGTTACGATGAATATAGGTATTTCATTATTACATATATGTAAGTTCACGTTTATTACATCTACGTTCTTTTGTCCTTGTCTTATTCTCTGTCAACACCGTCTGTCGGTTAAACCCAATACTTCCCACTAGCACGGGCCCACGGGTCGTAGTTTTAAAACTAGGTATTTCTTTAGGCTTCTCTTCTAACCCTAGCCATTATTATTGTCCTTAAATTTCTGCACACATTTTTTCAACCGCCTTCTCAAAAATTTTACCCATCATCGTCAACACTACCTTCTTCCATACAACCTTAGCACCAAAAGGCATCAGGTTCATAATGATCTCTCTAAAATATAGGCTCACTAAAATTAATCACGAACAAAGCCAAAAGTGAACGTCCATTGCAGGATTTTTTATAGTGGTATAGTAACAAAAGACAACTTTCTCCTAACCTAATAATGTCAGCCGCATAGTAACTTGATCGAAGACGTATCACACTTTTTGGGTATAACGGGACATACAGATGTAGTTAGTCTGTATATAATGAGTCACATAATCGTAAGTGAAACATAAACAACAACAGACAAAGTGGCACATACGTCACTACTAATAATAATTAATCGAACGAAGTTTTCGTTAGACTCAGCTGCCCAATGGTATATTAGGACTTCTCTGTAGCTCTTTATCTACCTAAACCAAATTCGCGTCAGAAATTTTGTCGTTCAACATCCGGTAGCACTTTTTTCGGTCTAAATCCAAGTTCACTCACCTGTCAGCCCCGAACATTCTTTGACTCAACTTCTTAGTCTTAACCCAACTCCTGTGGAAGCTGTATCGAACGTCGCTCAGATTCAAATCAAAACTGTTTTTATAATTGCAGCACTGCACTGTTTTTTCACCATCACTCTTTGTACTTGCCATGTCAAAGGCAACGTATGAAGTGAAGAGTAAACTTAATAAAACTTCAATTGTAGAACTGTGAGTCACGGGCAGTTACACGATGGTTATGGTTAATTTAATAAACAAGGTTTAACTTAAGGTACACAGAAGGAAACATATTGTTTAAAACTATTCAACACGAAATAGGTGTGTACAGACGCCAGGTTGAATGAAATTTGTGTGTAATTGACACAACAGAGGGACGATAAGATAAGTTGAGATAAGATACGCGAATTGGACCAAGGAAATGCAAAATGGGTAATAGATAAATCGACTTTTTTTATAATATTTCGCTCATTTTGCTAGACGAAATATATGGAATACCGGGAGGTATTGATGATATAATTACTGTTTCAGTCAATTATAGAACACATGAGTAATTTATTATTACTCATTTGTCAACGATAATCATTATATTATTATGGAATGTCTATTTCGGTAGGTAATGATGCTTTGAGGCAAATGCATTGGGGTTCAGGCTTAAAAGGAAATTAGGTTACATGAGTATTCGAAATGCGAACGTAATGAAAGTTTTGTAGACTAGAAAGTAGAAATAAATAAATGAATTAATAATTCCTCAATCAACCTGGTAGAAATATTTCAGAGGAATTATGAGGAAGGTAGGAAGTAGGGACTTCTTGCATAACATCATGGGTATTTATTGAATAGGATTGGCAAAGCCAAGGACTTCCATCAAACGTTTACTATCAGAAACAAACAAATATGATAGTCCCGGTGATGTTACTGGCAAGAGTAGTCCATGTCAACCAACTTACAGTATTTATATCAAATCAATGATAATTACTCCCAAACAAAATCGATAAACAAACTAAGAAACAGAATCCAGAAGACATAACAACTTCTCACGCCACTATTGATGAAACGAAAGAAAATAAACTAAGACACACTAGATGTAAGACAGTCGTAACTTAACAACAAACTGTTAATGAATAAAATATAACAAGCAGCATATCAAATATGAAATAAATACTTAAGACGTAATTACTAACATACCGGGCTAATGATTTAACTTGAAATCGTATCAATAGAGGAACATGTTGGAAACCTTGAAGGAAAACCTAAGAATGTTCCGGTGTCCTTGACGAAGTTAAATGTATTTGAATAAGTTAATTAATCAATTAATGGATTATCCACATAAGCACGTAATGTTCTTTGTCATTGATGTAAGCGTTGATACAATTGGTAACTTGGCAATCGTTACTGTATTTTTTAAACCGGTGATTAGTATGCAGTACTGAATGAGATTGAGCAGTGGTGGCCCAATGATAGCGGCCGTGACTTGTTGTAGGTCGTAGGGTCGAACCCAGACACGTGCTTTATTTTGTGTAAATTATTTCATCACCACTGCTCTCAAAACGGTAAAGGAAAACATCGTGAGATGTGACTTCTACCAACCCGCACTGGGCCAGCCTGGTGGAAAACGACCCACTCCCTCTCACAGAGAAGAGGCCTCTGTCCCTGCAGTGGGACCAATATAGGCTGGTTATGCTACTGAATGAAATTTTCTGCTTTTCTCAGTCACGGACAAGTTTTTTTCATGATCATCGTGAGGCAACAGTAGTCTACTGTTAGCCATAGGTTTAGATACTTACCTGTTATTTAAGCATTGAAGCAAGTAACCAATAATGTCGTTAGGTTTAGTTAGCTAATAACTGATGGCTGAATCAGGTGGATGAACTTACTATCGATATGTTGCCATATTGATAATAAGTTCATCCATCTTGGTTAATGTTAAGTGTATCAAATAATTAACTTGACAATCATCCTCCATCCACCTATCCATTTTTTAATTTCCTTAGGGCCTGTTCAGCATGTCTTCTTTCATTACATCTCTATCGACTGTTATCTCAGTATTCACCCCCCTTTCCAACCATATCATCTTTCACATAATAGAGTCATCGTTATAATCTCTTTAGTCTTATCCTGCTCCATTTCCATTCGGAATCTTTTACAAAAAGATGCAACTGTTGTTTACACGACACAGTAAAACAATAAGTGTACGTTACTGCAAAAATAGCTATGTTACTCTATTTGTATGATAATACTAAGCTTAGCCAACCGTAAAAAGTAATGGCACCTGCTCTATGCGACAATAGAACTATAAACCATGCTAGATTTTATACAATTACGACCACAATACCAGGTCAATGGGCTACATCGTTATCCGGGAAGACCAAAACTGATTATGGCGTAGAATTTCAATTTAATGCGTTTTTTCCTTTTTTATGAAATGGGGCACGCCTTTTTAAACGGATAGTAAATTGATCAACGTTTGACCGGTATATAATAATGATAATTTCTACAGGGTGGCAGAGACATCGACGCGCAAACTGTAACCATGAATTCACCAGATTGTTCTAGACGGGCAAAAAGTTTCAACGCAGAGGAATTCATGTACTGAATTCATGATATCAGGCTTCGCGTTGATGTCCCTGCCAGTCTGTATAGTAGGTTATATAGGTAGGCACGATTCGTCAACGTTCTAGAAGAAATTATTTCATATTTAAGTGGTCTTCATAACTAATAATCTCTAAGTTCACTGACATGCTACCCATTTGGCAGTTCTTTATTTTGGACTAAAAAAATAATTTGCCAAATATCAAATCAAACAAGTTTCCGATACTAGGAACAGATTACATGATAATCGAGAATTGTGACCACAAAGATTAGATAGGTACTAGGTAGTAAAAAACTGGCTTGCTATTTATACCTAAATAATCAATTTTACCTTTCTTGCTGGTAATGGAGCGTATGCTAAGATGGTATAATATTAGGGGTTAAAGTATGAAATTGCCGATTTTTACAGAAAAATTGAATTTCGTTTTTTTTTTTAAATTAACATATTTATTTAATCGAAATAATTACCATTATTATCTATACATTGCTGCCATCTAATAGGAAGGTCATTTATGCCTTTGCGATAGAACTCTCGTGATTCGACAAACTGTGTGAAAGCATTTTGTACTGCCTCCTGAGAAGAAAACTTTTTATCACGTAGAAAATTGTCCAAATCACGAAAAAAATGGTAGTCCGTTGGAGCAAGGTCTGGCGAATACGGAGGGTGACGAATGGTTTCTAATTGCAGTTCCTGTAGAGTTAAAACGGTTTCTCGTGCTGTATGAGGTCTCGCGTTATCATGGAACAATAATGGTGAAGATTCATGAGTCGGGGCTGTTTCACTGCTAGTTTTGCTATCATTGTTCGGAGTTCGGCACAGTAGACACCTGCCGTTATTGCTTGACCAGATCGGAGAAAGCTATAGTGAATAACCATGCTGAGACCACCAAACAGTTACCATTACCTTTTTATTGGTAAGCTTTGCTTTAGGACACTGTTGCGGCGTTTGACCTGGGGTCAGCCATTGCATTTTTCGCTTACGGTTATCGTAAAGAATCCACTTTTCATCACATGTCACAATTCGATCCAATACCTATTCCTTCATTTCTGTATCGATTCAACAGAGCAACACAAGTTTCAACACGCGTTTCTTTCTGCAGATCAGTCAAGTCATGAGGTACCCATTTCTCATATTTTCTTATTTTATTGATTTGACGCAAATGATTCAATATTGTTGGTAAGGTAACGTAAAACCATGCCGCTAATTCCTGCGTAGTTTGGCTCGGATCGGCTTCCACCATCTCTTTCAATTCATTGTTATTCACCTGTGTAAGACCGCCCGGTCTTCCACGTGGTTCGTTCTTCAAATCAAAGTTTCCATCACGAAAGCGTTTAAACCAAAATCGCACGGTGCGTTCATTAGCAGTCCCCTCTCCAAACACAACATTGATATTACGAGCTGTTTCTGCCGCGTTAGTTCCGCATCGGAACTCGTATTAAAAAATAACTCGAATTTTCGAAGTATCCATCTTTTTGTCTAAGCTGAATAAAAAAAAACAACTGAAAGTCGATAATCGAATGTTGCACATTTTTTAAAAGAAGAACTTCATAGGTACCATGTGAAAAAGTTTCACTCAAAAATCTCAAACCATGAAGGTTCTATGTCAATTCGAAGTACCTATTACAATAACACGGCGATTTCATACTTTAACCTCTATTATTTACATGGGAATTTCAGCAGAATTGGTTAGGATAATGAAATGAGCACCAAAATAAACATAACATTTAAAACATGTTAGTTACAAAATAAGAATGCAGGGGTACAAACCTGAACCTTCTAAAAACGCCCCTAAGAAACACACTAGGGTCAGAACTGTACCGTTTCAAAAAGTTAAACTTCATTTTATTTGGAACGAAACCCATCACTCCACAAAGGCACTTGTCGCACTTAACAGCAGTTATGTTATCATTCCGTTCTCATGTTCAATATTGATTCAAAAATATTTACAAGAAAGCTATGCGAGCGTTCGAACCGCGACCGAAAAGTGACTAACGAAAAGACCGGTGAATGAATCATAGGACCAACAAACAGGTCGCTTCACTTAGAACTTTTTATTGCGGTATTTTTTTGGATTAACTGTTATTCAGCTTGGGAACGAACGGTCTAATTAAAAAGAGACTCTTGCTAACTATGCTATAATTTGTCAAACTGTTTTAATGTTTGACAATTTATCCGCAAGTTGATAACGTTTTAATTAACCACAAATTCTTTGTTACTGCTCAAATCTATACATATCACAAATTAAAGCGGCCTTTCGTGCCTGTTTGTGTGACGTAGTTGTTCTAACTACACAACGAATTTTGATCCGGTTTGCACCATTATTTAGAGAGTTTATTCCGAAAAGTTTATGTGTTAATAATTAATATTAAACTAAATTCTGTCAACTCGTAAAAACCGTGCGAAGCAGGGGCGGTTCGATAGTGACTGATTAAAAGAATATTAACAGGATATTTCGTTATACATTTACATTACCAAATTTGGTTAGGTGACGATTTGTACCACCATTTAGGTTAAATACTATCGTGGTCACAGTTTTATTAAGTCATTTACCGTATGTGTTATTATTAACAAAACATATTTTAAATAACAATATGCTTCGTGATACTGCGTGGTCTAAACGTTGTAATAATTACATTGAAAGAAACACAAAAAGTGAACAAAGACTAAATATAAGTGTTAGACTAGACTTTATGAAGTTGTTCAATAGAGTGAAGATAGTTAATTACGCGTTTAAAGAAATAATTAGACTTGAAGCACACACAAGCAGATGCATAGACATTAAAGTTAAACGCTCAAATAACTGCGCGAGGGCAAAGCCTTGACAAGCAAAAACAGCAAGCAATGCTTTACATTAATTTCATAACAAATTACATCATAAATTATTTCCTTGAAACAAAAGATCTTATGCGTTTCCTGAAAGATAACGTCATGTATACCGCGTTACTATGAATATTCATAAGACCAAAGCCAGTGATATTCGCTGCTGGTCTGATTCTGGCGCAAAAAGATTAAATTCAATCAAGGGGGAAGAACGAAACCACCCCAAAAACACTTTTGAAGTAGAAAAGATTAAGAACGTTTAAATAAAATGCTTGACGCTTTCAAAGAAAAGAAAAAAAAAATATCATGTCCTGCGAGGTTGTTAGTACGAAGTTCCCATTTAAATGATGAAATCTTTTAAAAAAACATAACTAAACGTGTTTGTATTTAATACAGAGCTTGAAACAAGAGTTATGTTACGTGACTTTGATAAAAGAGACAAAACAGAATTAATTTAAAACCAACATGGGAATAACGTTTATCATCCGTCGGGGAATCAAATACAAAAGAATATACTTTACATACGTATCATGTATGACGTAGGTAAACAATATCAATTAGAGAGGTGAAGTAATGGGCCAGTCCAGGTATGAATCATTAAAATCGTATTAAACATACGAACTCAGATAACGAATAATTACGAAGCGTAACGAGCGACGCACTCCATGGGTTCTGCTTCAGCATACTTGGCCCATTTTGAATAAGTTTCTGTGGTTAGCAATTATTGTTAATTATATACATATTCTTCGAGTAGTCATCAACGTAACTCAACGACGTCAACCTATTTTCTTTCTTTTCTTCCTCATCGTCCTGCAGCATGCCTTCTTCTTCCATACATCCCTATTAGCCGTCATCTCAGTCACCCCCTTTCTAGCCATATTATCATCTTTCACACCAATCCCATGAAATCCATCCATCGTCTGTTTGGTGTTGGTCCTCCCCTACGCTTAATGGTATTGGGAGAATGATCTTTCTTTAGTGTTTACTAGAAACAATATCCTTTTAAGAGCTCTACAACGCGCAAAGACTCAACTTTTTATGACATAGTTGGCTATTAAAAACAGCTGATCCAAAAATTCCTCTTTTAACGATAATATTAATCTTAAAGATGCTTAAAACTGAGAAAATTTCTTCCTTGCCTCTTTACCAGAAACATAACTTTAGGCTCCAGTAGTTAAAGATGAAAATTGCTTGGTAACAATAAGGAGATTTGCCAATGTTGCGTTACAAGTCTTGCGAGCTTCAAAGGCATTTGCTGCAATTTATAACCTACGAAGATTTATGGAAACGGAATGAAATTGGGTCGATGTGATAAGTCCATTATCTGATTAAAAGGTGCCTTGAAGCTT
Source organism: Apamea crenata (assembly GCA_949629185.1). Lineage (NCBI taxonomy): Eukaryota > Metazoa > Arthropoda > Insecta > Lepidoptera > Noctuidae > Apamea > Apamea crenata. Next base: position 9,085,471 of record OX451362.1, on the reverse strand, counting down.
TGTTGATGCGTAATACATTATGGAGGCTAGGCAGGTTAGTATCTAAATTGCTAGTCACACGCAATCGTTCGTCATCCTTACGACTGTCGCTTACGCCTACAGTAATATCTCCTTCCAAATTAGATTGATTATCCTTAAGGCCTAAGAGACGGATATCTGATTCGAGATAAACGTCTTTTTTTATTTGGATTTTTTTACAAACCAATTTGGTTCCGCAGGTTTTTCCAATTTTGAGACTTGCTTGTTGGCACCAATCTCTAACTCTACTGCCCGGGATTTTCCACCTTGAAGAATATTTTTGAAACTGTAAGTGAAAGTTTTAATCATAAGTACTTAATGCTATCAAGTTATTAGTACCCTTTCATCATTTTCGTCCATTTATCCTTGGGTTAAAATCAAACGACATAATGGATTCATTAGATTAACAAATCCAAGGCTTCAAATATAAAAACGGTTCTGTTAAAAAAGCATCATAAGTAATTGAGCTAGTTAAAATACTGCGATAGTAGTAACAGGTATATAGTTTCATCGCCTACATACTTGGTCCTAAAGATTGTGACCCCGATTCCCTTAATTGACTCAAACAGATTGCACGAAGGCCAATGGCTGACACGCAATTTTTAATCCAAGATTCGCAAGGAATCTATGTGGTATTGTAATAGGCGACTAAGGGATAATGCCATAAGGTTGGGCAGCAGAATCTATATGTCCACTGAGTATCACTATCTTACTACTGAGTAGTTTGGCTGAGCTCACGGGCTTCCCCGCTTTCTTGAAAACAACGGATTAGGAATCCCATTTTTCGGCATTGAATAAGAACATAACATCAAGCCTGTAATGCCCTAAAGTTTAGGCAGAGGTGTACCTATACACCCACATTTCGCCAGTTATGTTTAAGTCCCATGAAATAGGGGGCGAGCCTATTGCCATCAACCGGCCAGAAATACAGACTCCGGGCCGCTACTGAGAAATTCCTGATGGAAAAATCCAATAACACTTTCCCCGACCTGGGAATTCGAACCCAGGACCTCATGCTCAGCAGTAGCGCTTGCGATCACTACTAGACCAACGAGGCAGTTAATAATGTTGTGGCAAAAGGACCAACGCGCTTATGAACACCTACTACACTAATATCTTGGATCTCATTCCCAAGAGTTCATGAGTTCAACCTTGAATATTGCGTTAGTGTGTGATTAACTTTTTATGTTGTTTTAAAACAAAAAATTGCACATACTTCGTATCCTAGCCTAGGTACCGAAACATAACAAATTCGTTTCACGTAACTTTAAATCTTCAAGCTTTATAAAGGCGAGACGTATCGACTATCTTTAAGTAGGGTTGTCTCAAATTTATCTGCGCCCGGGGATTTCCATAGGACCAAACCGGTTGAATGTTTTATGAACACGTTTTCGATTAATTCCAAAGCATTGTAGAAAATAATAATAAAATATTCAACATGTCAGGCTTCGAAGATATTAATGATACAATTTTAATTCATTGAGTGATTTGCAATTTTTTGCCGGCACTTTTCGAGGCCATGCAACGGTGGTTCTCAAATTCGGCTTAACTATAGGAAGCCTAAACTAGGAGTTGCAAAACATGGACCCTAGACTTCTGTTTGATCATTTTGCACATGTTTTAAGTGCAGTTTTCGAGCGCATTTTTATTGCTTGCCAAACTTGCGGTGTCCGGTTCGAGTGTTTTGCATACAAACACCTTGAACATAGGGTTGTCAGAATCTGTTTAATCATGGCGAACCAGTTTTGTGGTGGGCCCTCACCGAACAAGTAACAAGAGAGTAGGTAGGCAGAATAGGAAGTTGCCTAGCCAGAACCATATTTATGGCAAATAAAAATTTTGAGGATGAAAGGGAAATTACTAAAAGTTCAAAATCTGATGAGCCTTTACTTTGACTTTACTTGAGCTGCTTAATTTAAACTTGGCTTGGTTTATAGTTTCTTGACAAGCCGTTTTTTTCACATAACCGGGTCGATCACTTAAGTTGATCTCCGGATTTCGGACCAAAACTAACCCTTTCTCTCTCATTGATTTCCAGATTTTGTACTAAAAAAAAACCCTTCCCTGGCACCCCTAAGCCTACAGCGTTAGATATAGGCAGACAGTAAGACAAAAGTTCAACGTACGTTTCTCAAACATCGATTGGCGTCTGGCCAACCGCCAAACACTTCACTTTAATGGTTTGCTTTATCCTACTTCCTTAAATAGATAAGTGTGCGCAGATGATTTTCGATTATTTATTCTTACGTATTTATCATGTTGGGCAGTAAACTCTCACAGCTGTATATAGGCCTTCTTATAGACTGCAGCCATAAACGGTCCAGGGGAAACACTGAAGTTTCGCAAACGCTGGCTTGGACGTCTTCTGCGATAGCAACGTTACATATAGGACGTTGTTTAGCAACGGCACGACCGGGCCAAAATTTTTCCTATGACTTTGTATTTATACTTGGTCTCTCGTGGTTTTTACATGAGGGGGTTCAGCTCATCTATACTAATCTTATAAACGGGTACAATTTGTGAGTTTGCATGTAGGGTGCCGAAGGTAATCTTCGGAATTCAGAAATTTTTTTCACTGATAGAAAGCAACACTATTGCCGAGTGGCATAGGATATATTTTACACTAAAACAAGAAACTTCATGCGAACGAAGTCGCTGGCAAAAGCCAGTTTATGATATTTGGCTTTTGGCATAAAGACATACAACAATAATACAATTATAATAGAAAATAAAAAAGTTTTGTGCCAGGTAGAAGCCGCTGGCGCTGCTCTTTGCATTTTATTTGCCTGTACTCGTATATACCTACGTTACCTGCTTCTAAAATATTTTGTGCGTTTGGTTTTCTGTTGTTCGAAACTTATCAACTGATTGTAATTCTAAACGAGTACTAAGCAGGTTGTCGTGTTTACGTAATAATCAAATGTTTACATCTGTTTTAAAATACCATAATTTTAACTGTTTGTTGGCTCTAATCTCGGAAACGGCTGGGCCATGTTGTGATGAGTAATTAATTACACATTCAATGCCTATTTACTTTCATACCCTGTAGCAACACTAATTTAAAGGCCGTTGCCTTTAATTCTGAATAAAAATGTACAATAAAAATCCCTCAACTTCGCAACTAAGACAAGTCTTGGACTCTTAACTGGTTTTAGCTAACTTCTTTATTAAAACTAGTTTTTGATGTGTTATTTGTTACATAAATGAATGTCACTGGCAGATTAGACGCCATAAAAAGAAAAAATAAACTGCAAAAATTATTAATAAAATCTTAGGGATCTTTTCATCACATTGAATGACTAAACCATAGAAGCTATAGATGGGCAATCCACCAGGTATAAAGCCGGTGCTTTGGTAAACACCCGATAAACACCCGTAAACACCCAGAAAGTTGGTTGGTGGTGGTGGTGGTGGTGGTGGTGGTGGTGGTGGTGGTGGTGGTTGGTTGGTTGGTTGGTTGGTTGGTTGGTTGGTTGGTTGGTTGGTTGGTTGGTTGGTTGGTTGGTTGGTTGGTGGGTTGGTGGGTTGGTTTGTTGGTTGGTTGGTTGGTTGGTGGGTTGGTTTGTTGGTTGGTGGGTTGGTTGGTGTTTACTGAGTGTTTACCAAAGCACCGGGTTTAAGCCCGGTGGATTGCCCATCTATAATAGGAGCAACTAAACCAATGGACCGCAGAAGCCTAATAAATAGTTTTATAATGAAGTAGTTCAAAAACAGCATCAAAATGAATGAACAATGATCTAAATACCACAGTAAACATCATAGTTTACAATGATTCAATAACAATGACAAGAATTTAAAGAAAGATCAAAACAGCCATTGAAATTGCTGATAATGTTACAAGTGAATGACTGAACCAAAGGAGCAACAAAATAAGTGTTTCAGTTTTCAACAAATACCCCAAGCCTATAACTTAGGCAAGAATAACTTATTGTAAACAGGGTCTAAGATTATGTGGTACCTCCTACCTAATTTGTCTTACAACAATAAGCATAATCAGCCTATAATATTCCCACTGCTGGGACACAAGACTCCTCTCTCCTACAGCATGGTATTACAACCCACTCCGGGTTGTAATCTACCATGCAAGGCAAGCCCAGTGCTGGTGACATGTGCCATCTTGATAGATGTGATGATGTGTTTGTGTCTTTGATTTTTAGGATCTAGGACATGCTGGTTTCCTACAACAATAACTATCAAAAATTAATCAAATTCAAGGCATTTACTTCAATTAAACCATCTAGAGGCACTTAAGAATTGTCAAGGTGTCAGTCAGTCAGAAATATGAAGCTAGATGCCTCTTCCAAAGCATAGTAGATTGGTAGGTAGGTAATATGGAATAGAGAAGGCATGTACTAGCAGTCAAAGGTTCTACCGATGATGTCAAAAATGATGATAATTTGATATGCATTGGACTTATCGTGGGAGATACGATAGGAACACAATATATTCAGTATACAGTTTAGACCAACCACTATCAATTGACAAGTAAAGTTAAATTTTTTAATTGTTTATCTACTGGGCAGTACATGGCCGTTGATGAATATGGTTAATGAATGAATGTTTGATGAATAAGGTTGTAGTTTTATATGATCTGGGTAGTCCCAGACCTCCACAAACCAAGAGTCTATATCCATAGAAAAATCAAGACCCGCTTATCAATGGGAGGGTTTGAATCGGGATTTTTTTTGGGTAGTTCTTATAAGACTGGGTTTTATAGTGTGTAGTAATCACTTATTATAATTTACAAGTTTTGGATATTGATTAACCATAGCCCCAGCTTGTAGTCATGCAGAATTGTTGAATGGGACAACGATGGGGACCATTCAATAGTTCTTGGGGCACTTTTTATATGACAAACTGCCTTGACTGGGATGTTTTTACGGACGATAAACATGTGCTGACTTTTAAATAATGCTATAAGGAAAATCTGTCTACATTAAATCATAACAAACTAATGTATCTACCTATATTTATACCTATTCACAAGGCATGATTTTATCTGACATTATCTAAGATGCAAAATTATAATCAAATCACAGATAATATGTTTTGTTATATTTTTACTGCAACATAGGAGAGATGAACTTAAATAATTATCACTTAATTGCTAATTACTTAGTTCATATTATCATGTAATTATTGAAAACAAACTGGGAATATAGATATAAGTATTACCTCATAATTATGCTGAATAACATGCACTAGTAGTCAAGTACCTACTGACTAATCAAAGTTTAAAAATATATTAAAATTTGAAACTTTTAATTGTATTTTGTATTATATTGTTATTGCTAACATTTTGGTATTCAAACATTCTTGCACACAACTTGTAAGGACATGGCATGCTGCTACAAAGTAATACCATATCTTTTAAGAATAGATTATTTATCTTGAAAAGATAATTCTTCAAAATACTCAAACCACTGTACTGACATGCAACTATCAACCTTATTGCGTGATACTAAGTTTGCATGGTGCAATGGGATGATATCTTTTAATCGAATTACTTGAGTAATTATTGAAGTAATACGTAATTATGGTACAAATGACTATTGACCTGCAGCAGTGCCTCAGTGGATATTAAACATGCTGTAATGATTATAAATAGCGTCTAAGAAATTATCGTCTGTCATCAAACGACGATAAGCACGTAAACATTAAAAAAAACTACGTGATAACAATACACCATTGTTGATACAAAGATAACATTTTTTAAATCATTTTTGAAGCCAGTGAGACGTAGAAATAGAACCTTACAACAGCCTAGTACGTCTACAATAGATTGAACTTCATTATTTTACCAGTTAAACAATTTATCATGAATCAGGACCCACCTTGTAAATGGACCACTTATATTAGTTATTTGGCCAAGTATTTTTTCCACTGTCCGCTTGTCGCCTTCGCGGGCGGCGTTTAATAGCTCCTGGCCCCTTCCCATGGCCCATTAATGTTAACAATCACACACAAAAACAACACCAAAATCAAACATTTCAATTTTTACACTAGACTTCACTCACTACACATTACAACTTCATTGATCGCGCCGCCATGTTTGAAAATTTTGACGTGAGTGCGCTCTAGCGGCCTACGAAGGAATCGATATCGAGAACGGGAAGTCGGGAACGATCTCAAGGCGCTTACTACCTATTAGAACTGAGGTACACCTATGTACTTAGTTATTTTTATTTATTTATTTAAGTTATTTTTATTTATTTATTTTAGAAAATTTGTTTTTATTTCAAGGTTTTTTTATAGCATATCACTACAAAGTAAGTAGGTAGATAGTATGAACCACTACGACTATACCAAACGTGTACAGCCACTCACATTTTTTAGAAACTTTGAAACATGTGTTCTAAAGGTAATACGCGGTATAGCCTATACCGCGTATACATACAAACTACATAGAAACTATGCAGGCTATTATATTTTTATTAATAATTAAACCTAAGTTTTCTGCCAGGGCTTATTTTTAATGTTATATTTTAAATTGTTTTTATTTTACGTTGTTCTCACTTAAATTAGCAATAAGAATAATGTAGGTACCCAGGATTTTGTAATGATATCTTGATTTAAAAGAGTGTCTGTGGAGTTCCTTGCCCGTTCTTCTTCATAGAGATCTACGTTTTTGGAATGGGCGACTAGCTCCAACTTTCTGACTAACTAACCGACTATTTAATTTTGACAATTCAAAAGTGCCTTATGGTATAATTGAAATTAATGATTTGAGTTTGAGTCTAATGTCGATGACCCACTTCCAAGGTTTATTTTTGCCACTTAACTACTTAAAAAGGTTCGATTAATACTTGTCATTTTGAAAGTTTTGTTCGAATACTTTTATATTGTTGACTTGATAAAAGATCCAACCCCATAGTAACTTTTGGCACCACTACAAGTTTCCCATCTAACTTCCCTCTTATAATTTTATCCTAAATAATTTAAAAAAATCTAAATATTTAAAAATATTTAGTGTGGTTCACTGTTATTTTTTAATTCTTTCTTATCTGTGCAAATTCTCTATTTCATTCAGTAAAAAATAGGTCAAATCGTTCAACTCCGTTCAACTCATTCGTTGCCGGTTGTCCTGTCATGTCACCCGTGTCACCGTAACACACCGTAACGTAATTTTGATGTCAGTGTCATCCGGTAGATTAGTGTAATATTGTCTTGTTTTGCCGAGTTCGTGTTGAGTGTTGACTTGATTTCATTCTGATCTTCTGATATCGTAGGGGACAAAATGTGAATAAGTTTATCATTGTGTTATACACATATATTGTCATAGTCTGGTTCGTTGCTCCAATAATTAGTTAATAACTACAATGTCGTTATTATTTTGCAGCAGAAGGGATCTTGTCAGTGTCAAAATGATCAGCTGTTCCGAATTATTTTTATTCTTGAACTGACTGAGAAACTTTTGGTGTAATATAAATCATTGAAACGTTACCGAACTTGGTTAAGTGAAAATGCTCCCCACAATGGGTGGTAGATTTAATTTAATTTTAATTTCCTTACTGTACTTTGCTGGTTTAGTTGTTACACAAGGTAAATCATAATTTATATTATTCTTTACTATTGTATGGTATTAAGAGCATGCTAGTAGGATCTGTAAAAATAAGAGGCAAAAAAAAAACACCAATGTAGATACCGCAACTAGTACCTACCTACCTAGTTTGTATTATAGGTACTGTATCACTGTATACCTAATGCTTAGGTGTTACCTACTGGTGTGCTGGAGTGCCAATTTTATGTATGGTAAAATGGAGCTTTGAAACAAATTCTAATACTGTATTGTAAAAACCATTTGTGTCTGTATTCTACACATGTCTAATTGTTTCTTTGTTTCAGATGCCAACATAACAATACCTTTAAATAAGACTATACCATTCGATGACAGAGAAATGTATGGAGGTTTCATTACATTAAATGGAAAATCGAATGTACATGTGAATTTCAGCGATGTCGAAAAGAGTTTAGAATTCATCGTTTTTCAAGTGCACACTCATATGTTTAACGTCTCTCTCATTATGAACCAAACAGAGGGATTAAGTAGTGCTAATGGAACTAATTTAGGCTTTGTAGGTTTTTTAGAAAACCAACTCACATTTGACATATCCAATTATAATATGAATGTTACTGTGCATGCATATATATCGGTGCATGGCTATAAGGAAAAAGGTATGATATTTTTTGCTTTTTATTTCACTATTCTCTCCTCTGCTATTTTGTCCAGTGCCATTACCATTATTGGTTATAATTAGGACTTTTGTATCTTTACTAATAACTATGTTTACTAATAATGAAGCATTGAACCGAGCATAAGTTATATGTATATATTTGTCTATGTTAGTCTATTGTATACATAATATTTGCACCAACGACAGTCCCATTTTGTGTCCAGGGAAATCGCTGTCCATACTGAGGTTGCCTGGAAGAGATCGCAGTAATGGGATAAGGCCACCCATTGTATATTTTGTAGTATCTCATATATTTTTTTATGTTATGTATTTTTGTGGTGTACAATTAAGTATATATAAATAAATAAGTGTAATAAATACACTCTATTTCAGACACATTGTTATGGTATGGTTACATATTTTATAGGTACACAAAACACTTAAAAAATTCAGTATCCCTACTTCAGTATTTCTTTTTATTTGTAGTTTTTTAAAGAAAACATGTCTACACACACTGTCACACATAAATACACTAAGTAAGGTCGCTGACCCCAAAAACAAAAATCGTCACATATTTTTTTTTGTTTTATTATGTTTCGATATCGACACCCATCACGTCTGCGGAGTTTCGCTAGCTAATTTAATTTAACCCTGTGTAACTTATCACGGTTAGCCACTTAGCAGGAAAAAGGACAAATTGCTGGACACGTGTGTCTGTGCCGTGTCTGCCACGTTATGTCCTGGACACTACCTCCACGACGTGCTCGTGAATATGAATCGAGCATTTATAGCAAATCTTGATCCAAAAATTATATTTACAGATCCAATACCTGGCGGATGTAACATGGAGTTCCCAAATATAGAAATATTTCCATACCTTTATACCCAGACTTTCTCCGACTATATATTAGTAGAAGCCGCGGCGCCAACTAAGGATGGCTTAGACCGACACTGTGACACACCTTCCGGCGTAACTATGACGTTCTATATGATGTACCTGCCGGAACTGAACTTCTACGAGGACCCTTATTTTACTGGCATCAGGAAGATGATGACCCTCAAGGGTGTTGAGAAATATGGAACTGTTGTAAGCATGCTTTTTTTTTTAACTGCGTAATACCGGTAAAAAATACCGGTACAAGTGCTGCTATCTATACGAATCTATACTAATAATAAAGCTGAAGAGTTTATTTGTTTGTTTGAACGCGCTAATTTCTGGAACTAACTGGTCGGATTTAAAACAATATATTTTATTTTTATTTTTTTTATAACTCTATTCTTGAGGAAGGTTATAGGCTATTTAAAATCACCTTAGGAGCCGAGCAAAAAGAAAAATAGTCAGAAAGAACGCTAAGCGAAAACGAAGCGGACGGGCGGCGATGTGACGCGACGAAAGTCGTGAATTGGGCAATAAAATCCAAAACTAATTTTACAAATCCAACTGGTAGTTCCAAAGATCAAGATAGGCCCTGTTTTGTTTGACACCCAATAACATAGTACCTAATAATAATATCGAGGGTTCCGTACAATTTAAAATTATTAAAAATATTTTTATTATATGATGTAACTAAAAATTTACGGTTTTCGCAATTTTTCCTTTATCTGTGCTATAAGACGTTGCTTCGTACCAAATTTCAAGATTCTGAGTTCACGGGAAGTACCCTGTAGGTTTTGATTCCTTTGCGAGTGTCGAAATTTGCGGCATACACGGTTGTATCTTTTAATTGCGTTGGCTTAGAAGTTTGATTTTTTCGCAGCTCCAAGGGTCAGTAGACCTGAATATTTGATATAAATTCCAGCTTGATACCTCCACGCGTTCCTAAGAAAAAGGGTCTTGATAGACAGACTGACGGACAGACGGACAACAAAGTGATCCTATAAGGGTTCCGTATTTTCCTTTCTAGGTACGGAACCCTCAAAAACAGCCTTTTACTGTCCCTCTGCAGGGCAAAACGAACTCAAACAAAGAACGCATGAGCATTAATCACCACATTCACCACGCTTGCTCAAGACGGGTTTCCGAATTCAGACTTGTATTAACTGTTAGTCCAGGTACGCTGTTTGCCTTGTGTGTTTTCTTGGACATTACTGACATCACCTGATATCAGTAATGTCCAAGATAAACTCGGAAAGTTCAAAATGAATTGAAAAAATCACATTGGTACTTCCCGGATTTGAACCCACAGCCTCGGCGAGGGCTTAACCACTTGGCCGTCACGGCAATTTATTGTAAATTTTTAATAGGTACCTAATATAAAAATGTTTTCGTTCCAAGATTCCATACAACTCCATGCCGGCTACGCGACGTATGTTGAGTGCTTACCCTGGCAATGGAGCCATTTACGTTGTTGTGGCGAAGAGCGAATCTAATTATCAAAATTTAACACCTTACTCTGTGTACGTACCGAGCTTCAGTTATGGCTGTACCGACTTCGCTGAAGGGGGCTGCGAGATGATTGGTAGGTTTCATCATGTTTTGTTTTAACTTTCAATTCTGCATGCGACTAGGGCATACCTTGGTTGAACGCCATCATCATCAGCGTACATAAGTCCGCTGCCTCTCCTATTGCACGCCATTCAACTCGATTTTCGGCAACTTTCATCGAGCTGCTACCAGCCATCCTGCGAAGACCGTCGCTCCACCTAGCCTGAGAGCGTCCTAACTTACGTTTGCTGATTTGCGATCTCCACTCAAGAACACGTCTACCCCAACGGTAATCCCATTGCCACTTTAGCTTGCTTATTATATTTGGTTAAACGCCAAATGGTGAAATTTGAATTTGTCCACAGTGGCTGAGTTGTGGCCTCCACTGGCACTATTTTGGTTTACAAAGACTTATGTTTTCTTCGTTCTATACCTTTGATTGGCACATATTTTTTTTGCAAATAGTGTATAAATTAATGAGTATCACGCAGAGCACTGTCTAAACTTAAACGCGAAAATGATTTGATTCCCCGCCCGAACGGCAGGGTCGCCACATTAGAACGGTATTTAAAGACAATGAAGAATCTCGAATGCTGGTTAACCACTGCCTACAGTTGATCCATTCAATGACAATATAAACACACACACCCATACTGTAATATACTTACATACTACACCACACATACACCACAATGTCTATAGTTATGAGCGAGGTGCAAGTGTGAACGTCATCAAGGACCAGCTGCACAACTCATGTGTTGTGCTGATGAAGCATACGTAGTTCATATTTTATTTGTCTACCCGAGAGCTTCTTTAGCACAACCCCGTACAAGTGTTGGCATGAGGACGTATTTGTAACGCCACAGAGATGAGATCAAGAAAGAAGGTTGGGCGGCGTTTGAAATGCACCTCCACCTTCGTATTGTCCTAATGTTTTCTTTTCCAATGGATCGTATGTCAGTAAATCGCCTGAAAACCCTTAGAATAGACAAAATGACAGATAGAATAGACAAAATGACCGATAGAATAGACAAAATGACCGATAGAATAGACAAAACCAACTCTATACACTTAAAACATGCATCCTAATACATAAAATCATAACACAAGACACACATTCACAACTTAACTTTAAAAAGAAAACATACGCATATAACGCAAGACGACGAGACAAAATAGAATTAAGAAAACCTAGAACTAACTATGGTAGGAAAAATATACTATATGAGGGAGCAAAACTTTATAACGAAATACCTGATGATGTGTTTAACAGTAACAGATGGTATACACATAAAAAATCTCTAGAAGAATACGTTAGAACGAAGTACTAACACCGAATGTCACCTATTGAATATTTTAATTTTGTGTTTTGTATAACTGTATGTGATCACAGAGACTGTGTCTACTTTTATTAATATTTTCTATACATTTCTCATTATGTAAGTGAACCGTAATGTTCTTTTTTTGAGAAATAAAATGTCTTTAAACCGAAAATGACCGATAGAATAGACAAAATGACAGCTGAAATAGACAAAATGACAGATAGAATAGACAAAATGACCGATAGAATAGACAAAATGACAGATAGAATAGACAAAATGACGGATAGAATAGACAAAATGACCGATAGAATAGACAAAATGACACATTTCTGTAACTGTTACCATGAATTCAGCACATTATTCTAGAAGAAAAATTTCTACGTAACCCACGTAGTTTTTCGGCACCAAAAAAATCTGCTAAGTTTTTCATACAAAAGTGCAATACCAATACCTATAGTAAAGATTGAATGGAACAACAGATTTTTTTTTAATAACCTACAATAATTTACTGCCTACATCTTTGGTCTTCATTGTGTATTATGAGTTCGTTTGTAGAGTTGTACGGGAGTGGTATTACAATTAACGTTAACTTTCAGATGACTGGTTCTCACAGATACTATGTGTACTATTGCTGTTTGTTGGCGTGTTCCTATGTTTCTTTGGACATCGTTTCTTCAAGACTGAAATGTTTTTCGCTGGATTCTTCAGCGGCGTCATTATAACATACATACTGCTAGCTTTGATAACTGATGTTGATAAGCCTGGTAAGTAAACATGGAAACTAAGCATCTCTGGCTTTTGACCGTTTTAACTAACATTCGGTAACGAATGCCTAAATAAAAGTGCGCTGTTGGATTTTTTACTTTCGGTGCTAAGCCGACAGTTGAATATCGTATGGTAGTGAAAACGTGTCGCCTAGTGTTCGTGAAAACGGGCATTGGACCCCGAAGTAGTCCTAAACAGTATAACATAGACAAAAAGGTTCATTACCCTTGAAAACTGGTCCCTAATCCATAGTCTAGTATCTTACCTCTTTCTGCTAACCTAGAACTGCAAAATTACATGACTATCTTGTCATTTGTTTGCCTTTCAAGCCTTCAAAGTCGAAGTCAAATCATCAGACCACTAAAAGGCAATTTTGAAATGTCACTATATTCTGTCCACTAGGTTAACTGTTTTTTGACAGATCGAACTAGTGAGCAATTATATTTATTCGGTCAAAACCGATACACGAACGGTATTATAATGTCTGTAAGAAGTCATAAATAAGATTGTTCAATAAGATAAGGCAGTTTATATATTTATTTTTTTACGCATTTTAAGGTTAACTTTTACGTAATCTGGAATATGAACCTACATACGCCAGCAGGTCAAGCTACCCGAAACTGTCAAATTTTCCCAATCAACCTTGAACCTTAATACTTTAGCGATAAAGTTGAAAATCTATTAAATAGATTTGACAGATTGTAGTAGCTTGATGTGCTAGCGTCTGTATGTTCTAATACAGCTGTCAAAAAACGGTTAACCTAATGGACAGGGTATAAATACAAGGAAAAAGAAAAATTAATTCTAGTTAGCCCTTCCAAAAGGTCATTTCTTATGGGAAAAATGGACAATAAACTCCATAGTAACTCTAGATTAACCAGTAGGTTATCCATTCGTATACTGAAGTGTGTCAGATCTTTAAACGTGCAAAAAGTATTAACAAAATATTATTTTAGCCCTGCTAGCCGCAGCGGCGGTGTCTGGCCTATTCTTCGGCGGAATATGGTGGTTATTCTGGTGGCTGTACGGAATACCAGTGCTTGCTGTATTATTGCCATCACTGAATCTTGGGTTCTTACTGGCTTCCATATTTTACTACAGATTACCAGGTAAGGCCATATCAGAGGCAACGGCGGCGACCTCTCGCGTCCGGCCCTGGTTCAAGCCATGGTCCGGGGCGAGAGGGAGTGGGAGGCAGTCACCTCCTGCGAAGCAGTCATGCTAGCGAAGGAGGTGGCGGGCTGGCTGAGGGAGAGAACCTCACGCCTCAGCCGCCGCGGGAGACGCTCCGGGCGTCGGGAGCCGCGTGACGACTCCCGGCCACCGTAGGCGCGGGCCTGCGGGCGCAGAGTAATGGGTAGCTCACCGTCCGATCAGGACCAGGCCCGTGCTGGACGGCGCGTATGTGTTCCACGCGCACCTCAAAGAGATGTCAGCATAAAGGAAGGGGCCCGATAGGGCCGAAGCAGCCTGCCGGGGTAACGGGATCGTCCGAAAGGGTTGCCGCTGCCCTGGAACATGAAGGGCTAAGGAAGGAACACGGATGGGTTTTAGTCAGTAAGAGTCTGACAGTCCCTTCCGCTCCACCCAGAGCGGGAGGGGTCATTTGATGATTTCTCATCCGCAAAAAAAGGCCATATTATCAAAGATATTTTTTAACTTTGTGCAGATGTAAAAGAATAAAATATTTTTATTTGCATTAAAACATGGTACCTACATTGTAAGGAAACCGGCAAGTCCTAGAACAAAAATTCGTAGACGTGATATCCACTAATGCACACTGGGCTCACGTGGTGGATTATGGACCATTCACAGAGAGGAGGCCTGTGTCCCAGCAGTGGGAACATTATAGGCTGATTATGTTATGGTACATTAAAGTCTTACATGTTTTTTCAAGGACTGGCATGCAAATAATAATAATAATAAATATATAAAAGTTATCTGACTATTGAAAAATCAGCCCTAAGCCTAAGCTTGATTTAAGTAGATTGACTTAAACAAAAAATCTGCAAGCTATCTGCAGCAAAAAAACTGCATTCTGCTTCTTCGCTGTCATGAAACAAACCCTAACTTATTAAAAAAAAATACTTGTAGGTACCTTCCTAAACATGACCATATCGTTACAAAATTCCATAATAAAAAACTTTATCAATATTTTAGGACTCTGTCTCGTATTAGCATTATGCTGAGCGATGGTTTTTTGCGTGGATGTGACGCATGTTTTCCCCCAACTTGTTATTTTTTTTGTGTTTGTGTTCTTTTTATGCGTCATGTTTGCCGCAAATAAAATACTTATGTATTTCCGTCCTTGTTTCAATTTTTTAAACCGAAAACAATATTTTAGGAAACTTAGTGTATTTGGACTGGGACTTCAATTTCTGGAGCCTCTTCGTCCTGGTGATGATGCTGACGGCTTTAGCAGTCGTGTCTGTATCCTATGCCGCGAACATCCTATGCTGTGCCGTGCTCGGCGGGTATGCAGCCGTGATGTCCATCGATTATTATATGGGATCCAACTACAAGTTCATCATTATAAACGTCATTAGAAGATCTGTGGTCCCGCATTTTAATAAGGCTTTCTTGGCGCGACCTGATTCTCAGTGGAGAGGTAAGTTATAACTTATACTCACATAATTATGTTTATACATATACAAACTAGCAGCGCCCCGCGGTTTCACCCACATAAGTGTCGATCCCGTGGGATTATCGGGATAAAAAGTATCCTATGTGTTATTCTGATGCACTTATATTACTGTAATGTTTCATCAAAATCCGTACAGTAGTTTTTGCGTGAAAGAGTAACAAACATCCATCCATCCATCCTCACAAACTTTCGCGTTTATAATATTAGTAGTATCTATCGCACTGTTTACATTTATGTTATTATGCGCGGCAGCATAATATTAAGCGTCCTTCAGGTGACTAACCTATTACTTACTCGTACATTGTTGACAGATGAACTTATGCCCAGGCGCATATACTATATGTTTTAACTGGGAGATTACCTATTTTGCAATAACAAATTGACATGTGAAACTAATCAAACGAAAACATGTCTATAGGACAATCACCTCTTGTATTTATCTATGGTTGTTTTCAAAACAAAACTGTCTTATTGAGAAGGTTTTAATACGCCATTATGTACCTATTTAAATGGTATAAAATTTAATATTTTAGGCTGGCACTTTTTTTTTTTTTGCCTGTGTTGTCCGTTGCAAAGGCAGGCATTTTACTTTGTGTATTTAATTTCACCACCACTGTTCTCAAAACGGTTAAGGAAAACATTGTGAGGAAACCGGCATGTCCTAGAACCAAAAATTCCGAAGACATGTGACATCCACCAACCCGCACTGGGCCCGCGTGGTGGATTATAGCCCACTCCCTCTCAGAGAGAGGAGGCCTGTGTCCCAGTAAATATTTTATATATTAACCGTAGGTACCTATAGGTAATATATAAAATCATTCAGGATAAATCGGTGCTCCTGCTATTTCCTGTAGGTACTGGTTTGAGTCATATTCATTTGTTGCATGGTACTTAAATGATTCATGTTAGTATACAAGGTGTCGTTTTGCATCCTCGTCAAATTCAAGGAGGTAACTATGCTACTGATTCTCGACACGAATCAATAATAAAGTTTTTTTTTATAATTTTCGGAAATCGGCATGTGTGGGACACGCATTCTAAAACGCGGCCTGTGTGAGACCGCACTGTAGGTAACTGCCCTTTTACACACACATAAAAACGCGGCCGCTTATACGATACCATAACGTGATTCTGTTCTTTGAAAGTGGTGTAGGTATTCTAAAATAGTGTCATACTTAAATAACAAAAAAAAATAAGTATGTATTGATTATTTACCAGGGATCGTACTTTCCCTAATTGCGTAACACACTATAAATCACAATCTGAATATTTTTTTCGTTTCATGTGTTCAAAAGAATTGTCTGCTCAACAACGTAAATAACGTAATGAATGTAGTTGAACTGTTAAAACTACTGACCATTCCTACTTTAAGTGTGTTACGCAACTACCCTGCCGCCGATGGCCGGAAATGTTAAGGTTTGGTTAATATTTAAATCGTCAATAGAACTCTCTTAGTTCAACCCTTTTGGATGACTACATATTTCATGAAATCTTGACATTTGAGGCCAATCAATCTAGCTGAAAGAGATTGTATTAATGATTCATATGATTATAATTCTGTAAATAAATATTGGTACGGTCGTGAATCATATTTTGACGTTCAAAATCTACTCGCAGTCTCATCTCCGCGACAAAATAATGTCAATAATGTAGGAAAATTAGAGATATTTTTGATTGAGACAGAGATCAGACTGTGAACGTTCTTAAAATTACGAGAATTGCCCCTCTGATGTTGTCCTGTGAATTGCAAAAAAAACGTAGCTAAGAAAATTTGAATTTCGCGGGCTATCTTAGTGAACGCCCCTTAACCCTTTCGTCTCTTCTTGCAGATGTCACCGTGGGTTTCATGTGGCTGTTGCTAACATCATTAGGGTTCCTGTTCCAACACTGGCATAATAGGGGCAGGCCCCCCTTCCCCCCGCCACCGAGGGCTGTTAGACCGAGCATGTCTGAACCGATATCTTATGGCTCTTTTATGAGACGGTAAGTTAATTAAAAAAAATAAAAATTATATTAATCAAAATTTTGCCTCTAATAATTTTGTTTTATTTTTCGCACTTACGTTTAATTTCGAGATAAAAAAATGTCTACATAACAAACTCTTTGCAAACTTCCAGTTTTTGAAATCTTACCCTATCTTTGGGAGAGTCTAGCGCTCAATTAAACACACTAAATTAAAGCCAGCTTTAGGCCGAAATAGAGCACCATTTCAGGTTCAGTTATCAGCAGAAAATTCATTGGGTCTGTAGATCACTAGCTCTCTTGTTGGTATTAGAAGGCCAGTTAGGAAATTGTTGACAAAAACTCAAATTATTATAATATGTTTTATCCCTGTAGGTACTTATAGTTACAAAACCATTACTATGAAAATATTTTTCCTCCTTCAATAATGATAGTACTTATACGTAAAATAACCCTGTCGCTTGAGTGTTTCCCCAATTAAATGGTCTTGCGCATGTATCTTTACTTAAATTACATACCAGTCACAAAAATGACAGGGTGGCAGGACATCGACGCGCAAACTGTTACCATGAATTCAGCACAATGTTCTAGACGCCTAGAAATTTCTCATCGGTAATAAAATGTATGGAACAGCAAATTTATTTTTATTAACCGACGAAAAATTTTAACGTAGGGGACAATCATGTACTGAATCCATGGTAATAGTTTGTGCAGGTCCCAGCTACCAAGTAGTAGACATCAAAGAGCCGAGCCTTTTCCCAAGTATTTTGAGTTCGGCTTCCAGTCCAACCGGATGCAGCTGAATGCCAGTATTTTACATGACCCGACTGACCTCCACAACCCAGTTACTGGGTAATACGATACCTCTTAGTAAGACTGGTTGTCAGACTTGCGGGCTTCTGACGACTCGTAACGACTGTCAGAGATCCATGGATGACAGCCTCCCACCAACGTCTTAACGTGCTTTTTGAGGCCCGGAGTGTCTTGGTATGTAAAGATGGTCAGCCATCCACGGACCAACCGCGGCAACCGTAGATTAACCTGTTCGATCGGTGGCTGGTATTTCTTAGCCACAAGCCTCTCGCCCATATAACACATATTTAAAAAAAAAATATTTTCTTTATTTTCAGGCCATCAAACCAGCAGAACTCTGGCGACCGTAGTACGTTTGCTGATTCAAGAGTCTACAACGAAAGGACTGGCCTACTGGCCTAGTAACTCGGCTAAAACACTGGCATGAGGTGTATGAACTAAGGTGACAATATATCTATTCTTCCATCTATTTAGTTTTTGCAGTCCATTACTGGAGCGATCATCATGGTTATTATAACGTACTACAGGAAAAAAGGGCTTTCTATGAAAAAAGATCTCACATATTTTAGTTATCTAAAAGGTAACCTACATAAACGATTGAAAAGTAAATAATACCTACTCAGTTTTTAAGCATAACTCTTGCTCAATACGCGAACAGAATCGCGTTTTTTATTTATTTAATACCCTACCGTTTCAAGGTTATAATAATAATAATAATAATAAATCCCTGGACATTTCACACAGCACCATTTGTCCATTTGTGTTGGTTATAAAATGCCTACAGACGGGTCGTCGAGAGATTGCGTTCCTGCCTGTCACCAATCAGTGCGACAATTCTGGTCACTAATAGAGATCAAATTCGCAAACCACGTATTCGTTTGTATGAAACTGATGGGTGTCAAGAAAGCATTCTGTCGTCTATCGATTATTCGACTATAGTTTATTCTCTCGGCTCTGAGTGAATTTGGCCTAATTATAACCGTGCTAAAAAGCGTGATTATAACTGCTTGTGTAATTTTAATTGGATAGTAACACATGCCAGACTTTTCCAAAGATAATAATTAGTAGTACATTTCAATTACTCGTGAATTAGTTATGATATTTAATTTTCTATCGATATTTTCTTTTTTACTTTCATGACATTGTAATGTCATAATATAAAATATATATTTATTAGATATTTTGTTTTAAGGTAATGTGTCTCATTTACACGTTTCCATTCGCAAGTAGAGTTCGAAATTGATGAAACAAACTAAAGAACCACTGGACTAATGACTAAACTTGCTGGTTCACACAGCCTAAGTTTTAGTAGCAGACTAAACGCCTTCTGCTTATGACTGGAGGCGTGTAAATGACTTTCAAACTTTTTAGAATATAAGAACTATAAACTAAACCAAATATGCTTGCAAATGTGCCTAGATTTTTTGAGACTTTATTATAAAAAAATACTCACATATTATTAACATTCGATCAATTAAGTACTAGAACCTCATGAAAAGTATGCTCTCTTGATAATCATGCACTTCCTCTAAAAAACCATCGTGACACTGTAAACTGATTCTTGTGTTACCTACGACAGGTTTTTAGACTAAGTGCGATTATTATTTACCTAATATTTATAGGCACATCGCTACTAGCGACCGCCATGACTATTCAGCGTCAGCACCTTCTCATCACTAAACATTTAGCAAGAGATCAGAACCGGCTACAACTTGCGTAGTGTTGCAAATATTTGCTAATACAAATTGAACTTTATGTTTATTGTGTAAAGAGTTTATTTTGTATACCGGCTAATCTTTGTATGCCCATAAAAAATGTATGAAAAGGGTGACTGTCACTGACTACTTCTAGCGGTCGCGAGTCGTATGCTGCGCGGGTAGCCTAAGAGATTTGATCAGACTATCAAAAATACATTCTGTACCAAAACTTTGAGATACCTACTTAAAACTGACAGTTTTTCCATGACTGTCAGTTGTGTAGTTTTATTGGTGGAGTAGTAATGAACATGTTAAGAATTTCCATGTAATACTAAAGGAAAACCTACTTATTTCTTCCTATGTCCTAATGACATAAGTTTAATAATTAATGATTATACATAGTTGATATTATGCCAATCATATCAAACATGCTGTAAGACTGTATCGTGTGATTTTATATACCTAGAGACTTGAAGTGTAAACATTTAGATTTTTATGCTAATAAATATGTTATTTAAATACTTACTTGCCCTGTTTAATTGGTACAACAAATTTACTGTAAGTTGAAAGCCAAAAATATTTAAGCTTTAAAATATTTTATAAAATTAGTTTTAGTATTATTTTGGTCAGCGGAAAATGAAAAAGGGAAAAATCTGCAATAGGATAAATACATGATAAAACAACGAATATGTACGATAACATTTGCCCGTAACGTGGCTATAATAATAATTCAATTCCAACAGCCACAAAAACTCAAATAATAATTACAGGACTCTCAGAATACCGTCAGTCCCACAACACAAGATTAGCCATTCAAATCAAACGCATTCGGCCTCATCAATAGATAGGGGACAGGCAGACAGACAAAATGTAAACCAATTATAAGCGTTGGTAATCTGTGCAGTTGCTTACTTCGGACACAGAGGGCGCTGCGTGCGTGTTTTTGATAGAAGACAATTGTGCTGCATGTACGGGGTGGTTTTATCTGATCAGCTTATGATACGCTAGGAGTGGACGAAATGTGCATTGTGTGCAGTTGTGTATGTAATTGCAGATGTGTGTAAAAGCGTTTGCGGTAAAACGTGTTGAGTTTTGATTCTAGGACTTAACTGGACTGTACTGGACACAAAAAAAATCACCAACAGGCCTCATGGGCTGGATAAATACACTATGGAGACAAAAATAAGTAGAATTTAGGATATAAATATATTTTAAGTTTTAAATTTATGTACAGATGCAGATGCATGAATGCTTTATGGGGATTCATGAATGGGTATTATTCAGAATTCTTTAGTAATCGTTCCACAATTAAAAATAATTTTGCAACGCACTGTATTGCGATCCCTCTGCGTTTAGATCACTATAATACCTCCAATACAACACGTTTAATCCCATCCCATTGTCGCGGTCCCCCATCAAATGCATGGGGACTGGGGTGCTATACAAAGTTAACCGACACAAAATTAATATATACCGCCCAAATATACTTAACGGAATAATTTCCTCACACTATTTTTAGGGTGGTAACACTGGCAGTTTTGTGCCCGCAATAAAGTTGCAACTCCCGCCATCTGTAAAGAGGTTATTAATAATATTTGATACATCTTTATTAGCCCATTGTTGCCTTATTAGATACACTCGAGCTTCCCATTCGTCATTGTAAACGATGTTAGGGAGTCAAAGAAAACGAAATGCTAATGGTTAATGCAATATTTATTAATAAATTTCACTGTAATCTCCTCAATCTATATGCACTTATATCAAGTAATAATTTATTTTACACTTAATCAAACTAAATTACTTTACATACAACGTTACCCCCTATCCACGTCCATATTGCATTTTTTTAATGAAAATATATATTATAAATGTACATTTTATCAAGTAGTAATTAAATTATAATTTGTGCTGTTTACCAGCACCATTATGAAAAAAAATATGACATACAATATTTTTATTTTGTATACAGTTTTGTACAGTTCTTAATAATTTCAGTGCTGTAAAATTTAGTATTCGTCCAA
Organism: Apamea crenata; assembly: GCA_949629185.1. Taxonomy (NCBI): domain Eukaryota; kingdom Metazoa; phylum Arthropoda; class Insecta; order Lepidoptera; family Noctuidae; genus Apamea; species Apamea crenata. The sequence continues at coordinate 9,063,630 of OX451362.1, read as the reverse complement.
ATCGTCCAAAATGTTTGTGGCAAAATAAACTTACTAATCTATATTTTAATCACAGCAATATTGACCTTATTTTTACCAATAAATAATAAATTAATTCGTTTCAAGATGTGCTAATGAACTTGAGTTGACACATTACGTACAACATCTATTTAGTAACAATATTATACAAGAATCATCACAATAGTACAAACATGATTAGTTTGTATGACAATTTGTTGGTGAAGGCAGGGGTGTGAAACAAACGCTATAACGAAGCTCATTGCCACGTTTTTTCTCTATGGCATTAACATTTCGCACCCCTATTGCATACATCAAAGAAATAGAAAGGGTTGTGCACGCAAAGGGCGCATAACACTCGATTATTACAAACGTTGGCACAAACAATTTACATTTATTTCCCGCCGCCGAGGACACCCCGGCTGCCTTTATAGAAACTTTCTCTACTCGACAATAGATGGCGCTGTTCTATATTTACAATTGCACGCTATTGTTTTACTAGCTTACTATTTTATTGACCGTACGCAATGAAACATGCCTAAAATATGTCGTATTTAATGTACAAGTATTATGTTTAAGCAAACGATAAATTAAATTACACAATTGTTCGGCAGTGCGCAGCACACATCATCGTGTACGGTCGTTTGCTTACGACTAAGTTTGAACATCATCAGTTGCCTCTTAATATTAAGGTGTAATCCGAGAACTATTGTACATAAATTAAATAACTCGCACCATTTCGAAATTAAATCTCACTGAAATGAAAACTGGGTTGTGAAACGAACTGGGTAATTTAACAGTCTCTTGTAAACACTTACGATACTGAATTGTTTTGTTCTTGCAAGTCTGCCGCCAATGCATTGGCATCATGTCCGGCCGTCATGTTAATAGCAGCGTTCATAGACAAGTGCGCGTCGGCGTAGTTGTGCGCAATTTCGCCGCTAGATGGGGACTCCGGTATGTTAGTCGGGTTCTCAGGCATCGACAGAAGTCGATGCGGGAACCCGAATAGCTGAGATCACTGAAGCCGTCCCCAGTAGTTCGATGCGAGGTCTGGCCCTTGCGATGGTATTTGCACAGGCACGCTCACGCCCGCTGATATTACACCTATGGAAAAAAGAGGGAGGGTCTTAATAGACATGCAAGATTTTTATGATACAATTGAGATGTGAGATTATTTCAAATAGGAGTTAAAAGGTTTATAAATAGGTATTATTAATACTTATAAGATCAATGGGGACCTGAAACACAATGACTATTTCCGGAGTGAAAATAATCTTTTTATCTATTCATTTAAAATAATAACAACAGGGTGGATCAGAACCAAATAGGTTTGGCACTTCATTAAGCCCTATTTGCCCTGCTGCATTTAGCTAAATCAAGCCCAAACCAAATCATCATCAAAGCTAGTCAGCTCATCTGACATACTCCTAATCGTAATCGAAAATTCCTATTTCACGACACAATTCGCAACCAATCAAGTTGTCCGTATCGACGGCACATGTTAACACAATCAAACGTGAAACCTATTAACGTCATGTATCAGTATCGGCCAGGCCATATGTCTAATAGGATTCCGATTGCATTCCGTTTATTACACACAATCGCGTTATCTGTGCACGGTAGGTCTGCCTCGATTATGTGACGTCGCGCCCGTCATAAAGCTATTCGTAGCCGTACGTTTGTTACGTTGTGTATCGAGTACTGTAGATATAGCCTCTGTTTAGAATGTTTGGTAACAGTTTGATGTTATGTATTGAGTTTTGTGGAATGCTAGGAGCCTTTGTCCAGGACATAGCCTTCTAAAATGTAAAACTATGACGGAATCGTAGAGAGTGCATTAAGTTGCCCATACGTGACTATTGTTACATGATGTTGAAAAACTTAGGTACCAATCTACATAATATTATACTGTTAAAATATTTTTGGAGCTAAGTAACTGTGTTGGAGAGGTCACTATCGCAAGGGTGTGCAAAGCCGGCGAATTCATTTTCAATAGCTTCTTTTTGAGACGAGTTAAAACTATATCAAATTGTTTTGTTCACTAATTCCAGTTTAACCCTCCAACAATAGCGGTCCCGATATACGTTATTATCGTACATAACACATACATTGTAAACGACATCACAAATATGCTGCCCGTCTAGATTTATGAAGCCCTTATTTCGATCGGCTGGCCCCCGCGCGTGTGGCCGCCCGATAACAGTTTTCCGTTCCGCCGGCGTTAGTAAAGGGGTAACACCGTTTACATTCATTACACGTTATTATCGCCTCTAAACAGCTCCTGTGAGACTCGTTTAGTCAATGGTTTGGTGACCGTGCCCTCTTGTTTATGATGCTTACGAACTTGCCAACGTTTATTGGTGATTTGTATGTTAATATGATTGTAAGAAATTTTTGGGAGTTATCTTACATTTATTTCAATTTTTTCACTTTCATAACACGATTTGTTCGAGCAAAGAATATTCCATAGCACGTATTTTCATAAAAAAATTAATCTCGGACTCAGACCGAAATGAAAAATACCTCATACCCGCTGAATTCGTAAAAGAACCGGAGCCAAAAAGTGAAAAGTAGAACAAATCCGCATTATTTAATACCGCACGAAGCTGGAAATGCACCCGTCGAAAGAGCGCAAAAGAGTAAATGAAACGAGAGCGTGCATTTTGAATTGTGAAAAACTCTTTTGTTCGCGGTTGGTGCTGGAAACTCGGCAGACGAACAATGCCGCGAAACGCCCCAAACAACAATAATTCATACCGCTTTCCGCCACCTACGGCTAAAAATGTCCGCCGCGTGATATATAATATCAAATGGAAAAGTTACGGCTTTTTAAAACAATGGCATTGCCAGCCCCTCAGCGGCTTAGTCTTTTTGTGAATAATAAATTTACACTTCTGCTGTTTAGACGCGTTTTGTTTAAGGTAGCTAGAAAAACTGTATTCAATGTCTTTTATATTCTCCTATTCCAACTATCTATTAACAAAATCAATTTAAAAGCTATTTGTAAGGAACAGACAACGGCAAATCCAATCGGAGCATGAATACCTATTTTTCCTTTTCTCTTTTTTTTTGTTTCCCCCGTCATGTCGCGGTCTTGTGGGCCAGACGCCCCTTGCTCTTGACTCGGCATTTTTTTTTACATTTTATTACGAAGTTGGTAAATATTTTCCAAAGCTTCTTGTGCCGATTGCGTTGATTTTGTATTTTGTTAGTGAAAGGAATTACAAGTTATCGTGTAATGTTTCGAAGCAACGCCTTATTCATTTTTATAACTATGAATGTCTATAAGGTGTGAAGACGACGTGGTCTATGGATCATCTAATTACAAAAAAAAAACTAAAACAAAGTGAAAAGATAAAAAATTTATAAAAAGTCAAACTCACCAGTGCCAGCGGTTCCCTGCGGCTGTGAATACGCTGGATGCTGCTGATGTGCCGCCGGCGCTCTCGAGTAGCCTCCACTACCCAACACGTCGCCAAACATGTAAGGGTATCCGCCATCCCGCTGCTGCAGGCACGACGAAGTCAATCCGCCCGACATCGCGCTGTCGGAACCAAGCGCACTGTCAATGTCGTACACAGTGAAAAATATTGTAGGCAAATAAAATATAAAAGAAAAGAAAAATACGAAGAAGCCGATTAGCTGTCTTAGTGTTTGTAGCTGAAAGTGTAGTTGATTTGTAAAGTTTATGATGTTTGACGTTTATGGCTGAATATTATGTTACTTTCGCGTTTAAAAAAAGTCATTTTTTTATGATGCAAAAAATATCCGATGGTACCGTTAGTTCACTTGTAGACGCAAAAGAAAAAGCCCAATCAAATAGTGTATTATCACACAACCAAAGACGAACATCAAATAAGGTAAATCCGCATTTAATAAGTATAGAAAGCAAAAACATTCCCGGTGGATTGAACTGCTAGTAATTCTCATTCCACTAAGTTAATTTGCTCTGGGACGAAAGCTAAAACTCACAGAGTTCACTATTAAAAATCAATCGGTGTGGAAAGTCGGCCGACCTTCGTTCGTAGCGTCTCGGTGCATTGGCGGGAAACGCAAGGAGGCGCGACCTTTGCCGCTCGATTTCGCGCGCAATTTAATTAATGTCGCTGCTCGATGATAGATGGCGATACCGTACGTTTAAAGGTTTTACTCATGTGAACAGATTTTTATTCGTGATGTTTTTTTTTATATTGGTGATTTCTTTCTTTTAGTTTTTAAGTAGACGTCTACATAATAATACACTGAAAGGACTTCGCGGGGTCATCATTTCTAAGATTTATTAAACAATAAAAAATATTAAAATGCAATTATGTTAGATAATATTTTACAATCCTACACATTTCTTGCGGCCAAAAAATCAACACCACATCAAAAAATAACTTGACACCTTACACAGATTATCATTTTACCCGACTTCGACGAAACCAAAAAGATAGTAATGTTTTTCACCCGTGTGTATGTAGGTATGCAGTTGGCAGCTACTAACCTATAAGACTCCCCCATAGTAGCGATGGGTTGCGGTATGGGGCTGTACATAGAGTTGAAGCCCCCATTGAGTGGTATCCTTGGCGTGGGAGGCGCGGGGGGAGAAGCGGCTGGTGCATCCCGTCTTTGACTCCGGAGTTTTTCTTCGCGACGCCACTTCGCTCGCCGGTTGGAAAACCAGACCTGTTGGAGAGAAAAATGAGGATGAGAATTTTGAAATTATTTTGTCTGGTTTTATTGGAATGGAAGCCGACTGAAACATGAAAATCCTATAAGGAAAAAATTACATACCTAATCTTATAAGAATTACTACACAGTAAGTACCGATTTGTAATCAAGTTACAATGGGCTATTGTTATCAACAAGGTCTTCTTGTTAGAGCATTAACTAAAAATAGAAAAATAAATAGTTTTCTGTTTAGCTTAGTTAGTTTTGCAAAAATACTTCATAAGCGCAGTCCATCCAACCCTACCTACTAATTGAATTTAAGAGACCGCGAATTACGATAAGATCGCTCAACATCTCAACCCAAAACAAGACTTCAAAACGAAATTCCAAGTTGTAACTGAAGTCTAAACATCTAAACAATTAAAACAAACGGAGCGTGGACGCTATATTGTGACATTGAACTGCGTGAAACGGAACGCGGCTCCGGAAGCAGCCCTCACGTGCGCGCCACTTCCGCCGGCAGCCATGGCGACGACAATATGGCGCCCGAAGCGTTCCCGCGCTTTGTAAAGGCCGACTTGCCACTATTGTGCATAGTGTAACACCTATGTAATTCTCAAGTACATAGGTATGCTAGTTTGTTGCTAGATCTATAGGCGGTAAGGGCTGACACACTTTCGGAGGATAGAATTTTTTTCTGTAGATATATTCGTCTAATTGGGTGGAATGTTGAAGATAGAATAGTGAGTGAGTCTACATTTTAGGGAAAATTTTATATTGGTTATGACATAAAACAACATAGCATTGATTTATTTATCTCATAATAACACATAGGGTAAATAAATCAGCAAATAATTCACCAAACCCAACTATATACTTTCTCTAAATAAATGTTAGTAGGTAAGTAAGCGCGTTATTTCTTAGAAAAAAAAATCGTTCAAAGAGGTTGTGGAGGCAATATGTCATAATATTATTGCTCCGGTCTCCTACAGAATCGCCAGAATGTTGCCGACAATATTTTATTGGGGCCCTCGTGAAGCAAGCCGAGGGGCGGGAAGGCCGGGTGTACACTTGCGAATTGTACGCTAAAGTCACCCACTTGTTAGTATATTGTAGTTAAGAGCATTTCAATTGTAACATTCGTTACTAATTTTGATAGATGTTTTACAAACAGACGACTATTTCTTCATTCTAGCTACCTATTAGAAACTTTTGAAAGAACGGAGATAGGTTTACATTTTATTTCATCATTTGCGTAGCCCTAACTAGTTGCTCCTTCGTTGTAACCGACTACCTATTTTATAATTACAGTAAACATAAAAATTTAAATGATTAATCCAGTTTACTGTGCTGAAATATGTTATTAAATTACCGATAGAGCTATAGTTCATGTTCATGCATAATTTCAGTTTTACCCAGCACATAATGAAGGTAATCGACACACAAATTAAATAATGATGGCGAATTATTAATGCTACGTAGAATTCATTTTTACGCAGCCCCGTTAACGTTAATTAACTAATTATCAAAAGCACAAATTAACTGTTTGAATAAGTGGAAAAACCGAGTTCTTTTTCTGTGAGTATTTAAAATAAACTTTTACCTGTTTGACTGGCTGATAAGAAAACAGAAAAGGCAGGGTTCCTTAGTCAGACAAAAAAAAAGTTAGTTTTATTTTCTAACCCCAACAAATCTCCCTCGGACTTCTGTCCCTAGCCTTACGTCACGCTAAAATATAGTGACGTGCCTCATTTTTTCCCGCCATCTATAGATATTCCGCCCTGACAGCGATGACAGGCCTTTTTCCCGCCTCTCAGCTATTTCCCGTGGCCTTTTACAAATTGTTCTCCTACCCTCATAGTTGGGATGAAAATAAAGTTACCGAGGGTTCCTTACCAAATGGGATTTCCCATAATTTGGTTACACAACCAACGAGTTGCGGACCGTAATTGTTTTTGCTTGTGAATTGCGCTGTTATTAATACAGTATGATGTATTTTAATTTATTAGTTTTCGTGCTGTTACTGTTTTAATTGCAGGTTGTTTTAGTATATTTAGTGAAGTTAGCTAATTAGTGTAGTGGGCTTGTCGTGTTGTGAAGGCCCGGCTTTAATGTAGGATTTGTCATTGAAATGTCGTGATTATGTGTTGTTTTCATTTGGCACTGTAACTGTTATTCCGTTCTGATACAATTTGATTTTGAAATGTTAATTAATTAGTTTAACAAGTTCTGTATTATCATAATGCGAGGGCATTAATTGTTTGGTCGCCTACTTTAGGAGTCAGCAACTGTTTTTTACATCCGATCATTTTAAATTAAAAACTCCGAAATTTAACCCACTAAACGGACATTACTCAAAAGGCACAAAAACGCAAAAACAAGATAAATCAGAACACATTTCTAACACCACGAAATCTTTACACTTAGTCAAGACCATTAACCGCTATTTCTAATTATACCTTATTGTGAACAGAATAGAATTCAATTTGGCTTGTTTTAATAGTAAAAATGTTTGTGTGCGGCAATGGGTGCCAATTTTTCAAAACACCGACCCTCCCCCCGCGGCCGGAAACGCACCCCCGCTTCCTGTAGGCCCCAGGATCGATACCTCACCCCGCCAGCTATTGTAACTGTGGCCATGTGGAAAATATTCAGGATAATTCTCATGATATTTTATTGTGGATTGTTAAATTCAGTAAGACAAAAATTGCGACTATGATAGTTCTGTACAAGTATGTCTGCTGAGTATTTTTTACTTTAAGCCGACTCCTTGTTCAGCTGAATGTCAATTAAAAATAATGTAAGGTAGTTATTTCTTTTAAATAAATTTATTAGGGTCCTAGCTTCCTTAGGTATCAGAAAAAGAACAAAAATTTTAGTTAAAAAAAAATCTTAACGGTATATTCTTTTTAATTCCCATTCAATTGAACAAATTGTTGGTGATTGTGGGTACTCAATTTCCCATTCACCAACAATTCTTGCAGCATACAAAATTCAAAAATAATCTCCAGGTTCATCCTTCTAATTCAGTGCCATCATGGTTGCACTGTAAACCTCCATCGTTTGACACAGCCTTGAACCCCGCAACACGTGGGGTCCCGCCGAATTCCAATTTGTGTTCACGCTACTCCTTGAAAGCCTAGCTCTTTGACTATGCAAGGGAAATGGGACTTTGTGCCGCATAGTTAGAGTTCAATGAAGCTTTGACTGAGCATCCAGTGATAACGTACAGGGCTATGTTTTGCGTTTGATATTGCCCCCACTCCTGGTATTTATTTTCATGTTTGGGGGAATATTATGAAAATTTTGCAGGGTAGGAATTTTGTAACTTTTTTCATATAAGTTGAGGTAGAGCTTTTATGAAACTGTTTAGTACCTCTGGATTCGAGCATTTAATTAAAACACATATTTTGTTCTTCCTTTTTGCATTGTTAAAATCATGTGTAGTTCTAGTTGTTAGAAGTTACCTTTTCATATACAGGGTTAAGTTAAATTAGCTAGCAAAACTCTGCAGACGTGATAGGTTTCGATATCTAAACACGATGAAATAAGAAAGATTCGATGTTTTTTCCTAGGGGTCAACGACCGCTGGCAGTGTTGTTACTTGAAGTATGAGTTGAGAAAATGTGTTTTATCGTTTTTGGATATCGATACCAATCACGTCTGTGAAGTTTAACAATAAAAGGGATTTTTAAAACGGATACCTATTTCAAGTAAATACACTAACAGCGGTCGATGACCCCACAAAAAAACATCAAACTTTAGTTTAGTGTTTGTTTTCCCATCACGTATGCAGAGTTTCACTAGCTAATTTAATTTAACCCTGTTTAAAAACAAAAGATTATTTTTTCACAAATAATTAGCTCTTTGACTTCATCAGACAGCGTATAAGATCGATGCATTTACTAGTACTAACTTAGTCGGTCTTCTCTCCTATAAAAGCAGTCATCATCATCACTCAGTAAAAAACTCACTCACAAAAAGGCTCAAACAAAAAGTCCACACCATCACAAAGGTCCATCCATACAGCCTTGCCAAGTACTTGTTGACCGCGCTATGTGATAGCACCCCACGAATGTTAACTAAGGCCGAGACGAGAGGTTAATGTAACAGCTTAGCCCCGACTCTCGCTGAAAACAATGTCGACCACCGACGCCATCTTGTTTTTTTTTACTTTCGCGCAGAGAACAAGAAAACTCCGGCGTTGAAAGTTTCGTACTTTTCATGTTTCACTCAAGTTTTAGTTTTTTGTGTCTACTGCTACCCGAATTGATATTCTTTTCTTTTATTTTGACGCTTCTTGTGTTATTTTGGTGTATTTATTTTTGGAATAAGATTTGGCAGGATATATTTTGATAATGGAATTTGATTGTGAACTTATATTTATACTAGGCTCTTCGTATTGGTTTGTTATTTTAATTCTAAAGCTGTGTTCGAAATTGTTAGCACGTCAAGTTCTTGTGCTGAAACCATGTGCCAGTATCTGTGGCCAATGTAGATTATGTGCCCTAGTGTTAATAGATATGTGCCCTATAGTTATTAGATACCTATGTGTCCTAGTTCTTAGGTAATGCTGACAAGATACCTACACTTTGGGTTGAAGAGATTTTTGGTAACCTACCTAGGACTGATTTTACCAAAGCCAGATATATTTTATTCGTGGAATAAAATTGACGTGTTAGTTCTAGTATGGAATATTTTACAAAAAATCAAAATTTATTCTTAAGACTTATTCTATGTATAAGAGTTTGGTGAAATTCGCCCCTAGGCCGTTATTGTTACTCTTTTTCATTCTATACAATAAAATTATAATTACTAATTTCATTAGGTATAATTCAAACAAATGAACGAACATCTAAATACATTTCAGTGTCGTCAATCTAAAAGTTGCACTTTACTTTAATTCGATTTATGGCAGTATTATCAGTAAAGAGGTTGAAAACTTAAAAGGTTTGCAGTCAAAATCACATTAGACCATTATAAAACTTGCGCCAAGTTGGCAACACTTTGATAAACGACTTTTTAAACTGTTGGCAACACTAAGTGCGTCGCGTTAAGTGGAATAGAACATTATTTACCGTACATTGTTCCATGGGGATACATTTTTAATATCTACGATAATATTAGAAAGAAAAAAACGTTTTGCGTAGTTATTTCTCTCCTGTGTGTTTGAAGTTCGAATTTAAAACCGCCAAGCTACTCTGTAATAACTCGCCGTGAAACTTAGGTGAAGTGAGAGAATAGTGTCAATCTCTAGCATCAGCCGATCCATTCTGTAAAAATCTCACCGTGAAAACTTAGGTGAAGTGAGCTTAGAGTGAGCTGTCAATAGTGTCAATCCCTAGCATTAGTTGGAATGACAGTTCACTCCACGCTCAGTTCACCTAAGTTTTCACGGCGACATGGTTACAGAATTGCACTGCTGGTAGAATAAGCACACGTCAAACTCACTTCACCTAAGTTTTCACGGTGAGAGATTTTTAGACAATCGACCGGCTGAATTCAACTTGGTAATAAAGATAATTTTCTCCCTCAGCAATAAATAATTGAATACCCGCATTGTTGAACTAGCAGACCAACAAACAATAATTAATTCATTACGTCTGTGTCTGCGAAAAATATTGAATAATTTACAATTCAACCTCAATCATTCACAAAAAAATATTTACCTTTCCCGAAAATGGAATACATTACCGAAAAATCACACATACCAAACTAACGTAATATTACTCTTATTAATTACTCCACATTAATGATAAGCAAACAGTCAAACAGCCCGGGTAAGACAAACATGGTCCGTTGAAAAATTCAAACAATAAAAACAATGGGTTATATTACCGACGTAGTTTTCCCAAAATATTTACTTTTGCCATGTAATAAGTACATGCTTTGGCTATAATATGAACCCACCCTTGTTTTTTCAACATGTTTACTGAAGACGCATCTACATACTGGGTAGCTACGCAAACAGACAGTGTAAACAGGCCCTTATGAGCGCATCCCCAATAAAGCCCTTGTCCGATTTTAGTGAGATTTTATTTAAATCTGTTTCAACGATTTAGTTGGTAAAATGTTCTGTTAAGTTTTATGGTCCGTACAAGCTCTGTATGTCGCGAGTACGACTATCGAAACTCTGCCGTTTGATAAAATGGTGCCAATTTGTTTTTTCTAGCAGTGTTCAGTTTTTTCAGTTACTTGATTTTCTAGATGAATGTTTGACTCTAATAAAATCGTTTTTTTTTTATTTTCGAACTGCGGGGTAATTGCGTAACACACTACCAGTAGCTTTCATTTTGCTTTCATTTTGACAGTTCAAAAACATTCATTGCGTATTTATTTTGCGTTAACATTCATTGCGTTGTTGAGCAGACAAATTTTTCGAACATATGAAGCAATGGATTAGCAATAAATATCCTTCAAAATGATTCAGATTGTGATTGATAGTGTGTTACCCAATTAGGGCGCAGTGTAAGTTATCACAGCTTAAGATCTATCGCAACTTTTCCTGTACCACCTACCAAAGTTTTCTGACTACAATCAAAGCTCTTTGATCGTATTTAGAGGCAATGTTAGTCAATAGTTCAAAGTTATTGGTTAACGATGACGTATCGATACAGCCACCTTACCGCGGTGTAAACTGGATTTTATTTTACCTGGATACGTGCCTCAGGCAATCCAATCTTTTCTGCCAGTCTTTCCCGCGCAAACACGTCCGGATAGTGCGTCCGCTCGAATTCTGTTAGAGAAGAAAATATGGTTATTATCATTGTAGAAGTGCTCATCTTTGAGAACATAATAGTTAACTTAGTTGTCAAAGCTAGCAAGAACGAGCATTTTCATTTCTCATCACACAAAGGGGTAACAACCTATAAAAAACCTACCAAGAAATACCAGAAACCTATATTTTCAGTCGACGTTGAAAAAACGGCAACGACAAAAAAAATATTCAAGCTAATACTAAATTTGCCATCTAAAAGGAATATACTTTTAAACAAAGCATGGATAAAAAGAACCATTCTGAAGAAAAGAATCGTAGCGAACCCCTATATCTCACTTCAAACAAACTCAAACATCACAAGCCAAATTATCACAACTCAAAAATCAAAAATACAGGTCCCAGCCCAACAAAGACCTCTCAATCACTAAGGCAATAAACCAATACGATATGAGAGAACAAACAAACAAACAAATACAGAATAAGTAAGATTAACAGCGCGACATCCATAATTGGGCCCACTGCCACCATCCGAGAGCAGGGCAAACACCAGGGGACTATATTTATTTACTTACTAATAACCGTGTTATAGCAAACAATAAATAAGATGAAAAGGACATTGGGAAATAGGTTTATGAAGGCTCCAGGGACTTATTGACTGGTACAGGGAAGCTAGATGGATTTGGGGATGTGACTGCGAGTGATTTTTTTGCTGTTTGCGATGAAGTGGAATCATTAGAACGATGTAACGTTAACGACCAAAATGAAAACAGCAATATAACACTTTTGAAAATAATTTATTTAAAACGCAACCCACTGAATTAAAAAAAAAAACAATATTTTGGGAAAGACACAAATTGAAGTGAAACTACATAGTTAGCAGTAAGGAGCTGCTAATTTTGATTATGATGAAGCTGAATGAGGTGATCATTGAAAACATTACCAGTTAATTTTGTAAACTTAGGACATAAAACCTTTAATTTAAGAGAGCAAGCATGGATGGTAAACACAAAATACCTAGATACTTATGAAATAAGACTAAGCTCTTAGTAAAGAGAGTATCAAGAACAATCTCATATATATTCCCTTACCTTTCTCAAGGCTATCTATCTGGTCATTGGTGAAGGAGGTCCGATTCCTTTGCAGCTTCCTCTTGAGCCGTAGCCTCATCTGCGAGTCTTCGTCTCCTGATGATGCGTGTTCACTATTGCCGTCTGATCCAGCCTCCGATTGTAGGGGATCTGCTAGAGAAGAAGGTTTGGTTAATACAATTGAATATTGTGAAGAGGGACAAATGTTTAGAAAGAGATTTGAATTTAGATATGAATGGTGATATCATAGAAATCAATAAACGTTTGGAAATGTCCAAATAAAAATATTATTCGAGATTGAATGTCGTAGTTTTTAATGTGGAAAGAAGTAGGATTGAGCAAGTTATTGTACTCCCATATCTTTAAAGACTTATTAAGGCAACAAGTAAACTTTGAAACGATACGTTAGTTGAATGCATATAAGCCATACTAAGGCAGCTAGTATATGGAAAATATCCTTCAACCTCAGTTTTCTCTCTTAAAAGACAATGAGCAGGACCATTCAAATGGACTCTCAAGTCTTCAAAGCAGGAGTCATCAACGAAATGTTTAAAATACAAAGAGAAACTCTTCATCATAGACTATCAACAAAGCACTCGAACAAAACGTCACACTCGACGACTATCAAGCAAATGCGTCAGCAGAATTGCACAAAATTACCCCTCAGAAAAATTACATGTATACCAGTCATCTTGACCCCTTGCTATGACAAACATGTTTGAACGCAGGGACCAAGTTACCCCGGTTGTTTACTACCCTCAAAGTTAGGGTGATAGCGAAATTAAACGTTACTCGTAATGTTGTCGACATGCCTCCAGCTAATTGATTAATTTGCTTTATGGTCGGAGCACTTGAGTCCGGGGTTCGATTCCCGGGTCGGTAATGTGCGCACGGGCTACTGAGTCCGCTCAATGGTCGTACTGTTAGGCAATCTGTCACATTTTTCTGATGATACACCGATGTTATGTGGGCGTACAGCCAATATAAGTAATGGAAGTTAACATTGCGTGACTTTGAGTAAAAATATTCGTGGATGAATGACTATATCCAATGTCATAGACAACTTAATGAATCAAAAACACGTTTTTATTAATATAAGAAACTGGGTTAGTTTTGTAGACTCTACCAAAAAAGTGATCAAACTAATTGAGAAAGTCACGTAAATAAATAAAAACACGAGACAGAACTTTTGAAATACGCCACAATAGCCTTTGAGGCTCGTATTCTAGAACAATGCTCGAGCTTGAATGTCGAATTAGAACTAGGGTTCCAATCATCTGCCAGTCGAGATTCATGCTTTAAAACATCATTCTAGCGATCCAACTAAATCTAGAGGAAATAGGTTCTATGCAAGCGTGGTGCCTCGAAATTATCATCGTTTACCACCGAAACCGCGCGAAATGAACGCGACATTGTTGGCGGAATTAGCAAGGAATTGACGTGGTTTAGAAGTAAGGAATCGTTAAGTGGTCATAGTGAATTAGGGCCCAGGTAAGAATATCAAACGCGAGCCTACCATCAAAAACATTAAATGTAGAACATTTTAAGATTTTAACTAAACCAAAACTCAATCAGGCACAAAGGTAACACAAAAACGACAAAATTGTAACACACTCGCTGTAAACGTGGCACTCGAAACATGATTGATGCGCGACATTCGCTCAGCGAAACGTGGCGGGCTTTCCGATCGGTTGACAATTTTGATTGATCGCGCGTCGCCGGCGACAGTGTGTGCGCGCCCTTAGGACAACGACACCTCTAATGAGGTTGTGTTTACAAGCGAACGATTTGTTTTATTTTGACGCGATCTAAGATCGTTATAAGTTTTATTAGGTGGGTTAACTTTTTCTGCCTAAATTAACAATTCTATGGGATGGAATGGGATTATATGGGTTACAAGGTCATTCATCAATATACAAAAGCCCCTACTACGGTATACCAGTGTTAAAACTGAGGAAAAGTTAGTAAATCTTGGCGTATATTTCACAGGCAATAATATATTTGCAAAAAAAGAATACTAAGATAGGCAAACTTTTCATCAATTAACGTTTATTTATCAATGGACTGAAACCATTCCTTTGTTACACCAACATTATCTCCATCCTAACAATCAACATTTTCATTATTTATTACCGTTCCCAAAGAACATAAAGGAGGGGTATTCATTAAAAAAATCAATTCTGTCGACGGCCGTACTCACCACAATTCCACCAATAACGACCTACAAATGATCGAAGAAAAAACTTCCTCTATCTAAGGCCTCGAAGGGCGGGATGAAACACGAAAAATACATAAGAGAAAATAATAGTAGTAAGAAAATAAGAAAAGGAACGAAATAAAAGTGGGGGCGGTGGAAAAAAATTGGAGAAAATAAGCACAAAGGGAGTGAAGAAAGTCGGCAGTCGGAGAGATAAAGCGGAATTGGAGTTATCGGGGCGAAACACGACGGTCGTAGGTGGGGGCCGATTGCCGGCGCGCGATTATGTGAGATCGATACTGTCACTCAACCAAGCAGGGCCGAGTGACGAGCGGGAACAGCTCATTTGGATATTAGCAAATTTTATTTTAAAAAAAAACTTGAATATTAACGTTGTGCATTTTTGATATTTTGCAATGCGGTCTACTCTCCCTCCGTCTTACAAATTTTCGATCAGGTCACGTGTCCTGACGCGAGCTCCGTTTTACGAATTTTCGATCAGGTCACGTGTCCTGACGCGAGCTCCGTCTTTCGAATTTTCGATCAGGTCACGTGTCCTGACGCGAGCTCCGCCTTACGAATTTTCGATCAGGTGTCGTGTCCTGCGCGAGTTTAACATTTTTTACCCATCACAAAAAAGTGCACAACGCCGCCAAAGAAGTTTTCACTCCAAAAACATTAGTAAGAACAAAACCGGTAGAAGTGGCAATGATTGGGGAGGCCTACGTCCAGCATTGGACGTCTTTCGGCTTAAATGAAGATGATAAAAAATTAATTAATTATGCCACTCATAGTTAACCTCACTGCTCATTCCTCAAGAGCCACATAAATTACTAATCTCCTTACAGAATAGGATTACCTATTCATTTTAAAATGCCTTTGCAAAAATCTAAACCTCTCAAAACCATGTAACTGAATCAACAATACCTCAAAACTTATGTAGGACAGTGCATCAGTCATTAATTCATGAAATTACAGGGCCTTACATAAGCAGCCTATAATGTTCCCACTGCTGGGACACAGGCCTCCTCACGATAAGAGGGAGTAGGCCATGATCCACCACGCGGGCCCAGTGCGGGTTGGTACAATTCACATATCTTCGAATTTTTTGGTTCTAGGACATTTCGGTTTCCCCACGATGTTTTCCTTCACCGTTTTGAGAGCAGTGGTGATGAAATAATTTACACAAAGTAAAGCGCCTGTCTGGGTTCGAACCTACGACCTACAACTCGTAAGTTACGGCCGTTACCTGCTCTGCTCGCCTTAAACAATTTTAATTAATTCTAATTTAAGTGGAAAATGTTACAAAGTGTAAATATCGCGCCCGCTCCTGTCTTACGACATGCCCTCAAGAACAAGCGCTGCGGCTGGACAAGGCGCGATCCGCCTAATTCACCACGCTTCCGCGAATAAATGTTCTGCTGGATACATTTCTTTATACCTCGCCACGTGGAAATATACATAATGACTTGTTTCAAGGTTCTTTGCGGAGGTAAGAGGCAATTTGAACAAGTTTGAGAGCGAATTTTCAATTTTTCATGATTTTATACAGTTACGACACTTGAACTTGACATTTTCAACTTAAATTAGAATTAATTAAAATTGTTTAAGGCCTCTAGCCGAGCAGAGCAGGGGTGGCCCTGTGGTAACGGCCGCGACTTACGACTTGTAGGTCATAGGTTCGAACCCAGATAGGCGCATTACTTTGTGTAAATTATTTCATCACCACTGCTCTCAAAACGGTGAAGGAAAACATTGTGGGGACACCGGCATGTCCTAGATCCAAAAAAATCGCAGACATGTGACATATACAACCCGCACAGGACCCGCGTGGTGGATTACAGCCCACACCGTCTCACCGAGAGGAGGCCTGAGTCCCAGCAGTGGGAACATGCTGATTATGCTAAGCAATTTCTGTTTCTTCCTTAGCATATTGTACTTACAGATAATATTGACATAAAAACACACCCTAAATTAGATGATACATTAATCTAAATAAATCGCCAAATTAAACCCAAATACTTTAACATCCACGCCCAAATGGAGACAAGATCATAACCAATTAAGTTTGGCCCCATATGGGGGCAAATGTACCGCTCGTCTAATACGTTTGAGGACCGTCTGGGGACAGCAGGGGTCAAGATAGATTTGCTTGTTTTGTAATCAACGGGTCACTAAATGTCCTCGACGTGGCCATCTGAATTACTTAGCGTGGGGCTGATAAGGTCCAGTTTTTATTATTGTTGCTTCAAGTGGGGCCAATTCAGATAATTTTCTTTAGGGATATGGGGGATTAGAATGAATAAAGTTTAGTGTATTGTAGTTCTGTTTGTGTAAATACGGTTTTCGGGTATTTTAAGTGCGATCATAAACTTGAGGGTCTTAATTGGTACCTAAGTCTAGTTAGTTTTTTCACGTCTATTTCAGTAAATTGTTTCGGAATTTCGGTCAAGTAGAACTCCCAATGCAGAAATCCAAAATGATACAATTCGAACTAGAAAAATACTGAACACTAGCTTTTGCCCGCGGCTTCGCCCGCGGGGATGTTGGAAAATATCCCATGTGTTAATCCAGGCTATAAACTATCTGTGTGCTAAATTTTATCCAAATTTGTACAGCCGTTTTTGCGCCAACCCAGAACATACATCCAGACAAATGGACAAAAATTCTTCGTTAATATTTTAATATATTATTACTAAATATTATCTAAATATGCTACGATCGAAACATAATTTCACTATTAATAATTTTCTCCACAATCCAGTGCTCCAAACCGACACAACTCGTTCCAAAATCCCCTTTTAATATCACAAAACGATCAATTTCAATCACCGTTTATTACTGAATGAGCGATTCACGATACTAAACGCATAATTGCGCTGTAATACAATCTCAAACACGTGTTACGACTAACGAGAACACTTTACATGTTAAAGTCAATTACAAAACTCCACTTGACGTGAAACCACTTTGGGAACTGAATAAAAAAAGTCATTGTTTCACACTAACTGCTTCAAGAGTACTCAACTTTGAGCGGTAGTTCGATACTGATAGTTTTTGTTTTATGGAGTTGGTGGTGACACCTGGGACTTTTTTCTTTTAAAGGGTAATTTAATATGGGCATGCTATTTATGTAGGTCTATAGATGCTTAATGTATGAAGTGAAGATACGAGATACACGCTCAAGTGACGCGCGTCTTGCGACAGCGAATGCGGAGAAAACTAAACGAGAAGTAGTTTAGTTAGAGCATACACAAGTTATCGAGACGCGGCTTTCGGAGTACCAGACTGAAACAGGCCTACTCTCTATGACCGTCAACAAAGATACGGTCCTCTCCGAAAGTAGTTCGATACTTCGGTGTGAACCTTAGTGCCGATTAATTAACTTTTTCGGAAGCTTGAAAACACTTTGGAAGTCAGGACAATTGTCAAATCATGTTGTCATTCATTGTTAGTTCGAGCCCCTAATTAATCTTATGTTCATACGTGATACGGAGTAGGAATCGTCCGTAACTTCGGCTTAAACTAAGGGTTTCATGCTTAAGGAGTACTCGAGAAGACGTATAGCTTGACGAAAATCGCGTCGCAAGTCGCATCCCCCGCGACCGTGAACGGGGCGTTATTACCGAAAACTTTCAGCTATTAACTGTAGGTATGCAAAGACTTTTTTGTTTAACAATTTAGAATACGATCGAAACATATTGAATGGAGTAAAACTGCGTGTATAACAAGTATAAACACGAATGATTTGCCAGCGGCCGCAGCGCGTCACTAGTTCGCCACCAGCAAATATTTGTTCCCGGTTCATACCTAACTGGATCTGTTGTGTACGTTTAGAAAATGGTTCAAATTTTATCGTCACTGATATTTCATGGGCGGTTTTAGTTTCGGCGAAGTCTGTTTTAGTGGAGAAATAAAAATAAGGCTCGGTCGTTAACTGATAGTGTGAAATAGCAACGTTTGTTATAAAGTTTAGGAGGTTGTTGTTTTTTGTTTTGTATTTTTGAATCTCAGAAAATACAGATCACCAGTCAGGTGGGCATTCTCCTTTCATTCAAATTCATTATTCTGGAAACACAAATTTGATGTGGTATGTTTTTTTTCAGAACTGCAGTTTAGTTTTTTTGGTATATTATTCACTAGCTGCGCCCCACGGTTTTACCCGCATAAGTTTCGATCTCGTGGGAATATCGGAATAAAAAGTATCCTTTATGTTTTTCCTGGTTATAAACTATCTGTGTGCCAAATTTCATCCAAATCCCTTCAGTACTTTTTGCGTGAAAGAGTAACAAACATCCATCCATCCATCCATCCTTACAAACGCATTTATAATATTAAGTAGGAGTAGGATAGGATTTATGCCAATTTTTTGTGACGCTTTTTATGCTAGGGTCAAAAATAAGATACGCATTCTATGTTATCTTCACCAATCATTCTACCCGCTATCATATATTATCATACCCATCGTCATAACCTTAATACGAATAACCCAAATAAATTATCGCTCCAAGATCGTCAAGTATATTAGCGATCGATTAGCACCAACCATTGTGGCCAGCATGTTTGTCTCCGCACCACTGTGCTAATTCTATTGTGTGCACGTATATCAGAGAGCGGCACACAAACAATTTGTCCAATTATTTGTGCCATGTTCCACTGGGCAAATATTGGACAATTTTGTGTGGTTCGTTGGATTAGACACACATAGACTGATGTTTGCTTTGTTTCTGGTTTTTTTAGGACTTAATTGATAGCGTGTAGTTTTAGTACTGTTATGACTTATGGAGCCGAAACGTGGATTCAGGGTACGGCTGGTCTATAAATTCAAGGTCGATCAGTGAGCTATGGAACGAACGCTGAATGGCGTGCACTTGGGGAGATCTATGTCCAGCAGTGGACTGTTGTAGGTTTTTTTTTTTTTTTTTTTTATTTAGGTTGATGATGATGTGTAGTTTTTTATTGAATAAATATCAAGGTCCGGCTTCAATTATAATTCTGTGATTGACTTTATCAAAACCATGTGAAAAACAGGGCGAAGTGAAGAGAGAAAACAGACTAGAAGCTAACCCGACCAGCATGTGGGACAAGAGTAAGGAAGAGAGAGAGTATATAGGACAAAAATGAGAAAATAGACTTCTCCTGATAGCTAAAATGAATGGTAGACAGGTGTGCATTTAACAATTCTGAAGTTGATTGGATACTTGAAAGAAGGTGAAGTATAAACCGTGTTAGAGACATGCAAAGCAGAACTAGCCCTTACTGAACCAATATTAGAAACTACCTATACAAAATAGTATCTACCACACTATTTGAATCCCAAATCAACGGGAAAAAGCGTACAGCCGAGGCAGTAGCTACAAAATTGGAAAAAAACGCGTAACACATCAAAACACGTTGCATACCCACACGTAGATATGTAGTCTGTTACAACGCGCGTCAATCACACTCGCGAGAGCTTTTTGTGCGAAAATACATCGGCCGTTTTTATATTTTTTTCCATTTTGTATACTTCCGAAACATTGGGTGGAGCTACCGAACCGTGAGCAAAACAGTGCGTCGAATATTAAAAATGTGTTGTGGCCCGATATCGAACAGTGGGCATGTGTTGCGATTCATAAGGGTTGAAAATGTGAAATTTGACGCGACTCAAAGTAGCTGTTACGTCAGAGTGACGTGTGAAAGTTTGGAAATTACTTTTTACACAATTACCCTTTTAATTAAGTAAAGTTTGCTAACTTAAGAATTATCATTTGCAGTAAATATGACGTTAAAGTTACGTTTACGAGACATGTTTTGAGCTTTTATTTCCAGACGGAGAATACGAAAATAAAGCTATATTGTTGTAACATATGAAACATCAAGTCTTCAAACTAAAATATAACGATAATTCAGAACCATAAAGGGATTCGTAATTTCGGTAAAAACATATTTGTGCCGTGGTCGACGGGCCGTGGGCAATAAAAACTGCCCCTTCGTATATATTCGTACGGCGGGCTATTGGTCCGGTCCGTACTTTACATACGCCTGTTAAAATATATTCGGTTATATTTCTATGTACGTAGAGGTTTATATGACTGCCTTTTTTAGGGTTCGCCGTTGTCCCTATGAAAGTATAACTGTAAAAGTAATATCAAAATGAGAGGTTCTTTCTGTTAACGTAGCATATAAATAGTACCTATTTGATATGGTTTTTTTATGAAGCACAATATCCCTAAACTCAATCGTCTCACTTCAAAATAACATGCACATTTTAGCCCCCCTCAGATCTCCTTCATTGAAATAGTATTCGGAATATTCAAAATTACGAATTCATTCAAGAGTCTAAAATGCTGCTTTTTGCAATTTTGCTACATAGATATAACTTTAGCTCTGCCGATGCCGGGCACCTTTCGAAATCGAATTTATAAAACTGAATGCCGTTGCTCGAGTTAATTAAGCCGGTGCCCACCCTCCACAAATATACACAACACAGTAATATTTGAAGTGTAAAAAGCATTCGCCATTTTATAGTGTTGCCAGCAATGTCTGGCCTTTGTGTGTTATTTTATAGCTGTCATTAAAATTTTGTGATTTCGCTTTGTTTGATTGTATTAAATACTTGGAAGTGTTTGATAGAATTTTTAGAGTTATTTTTAATCGATAGTTTATTTAGTGTATCAGTACCTACGTATTCAGGCATAAGTTGTGTAAGTTGAAGTATTTTCTCTAAACTATTTCAATAGAAATATAGATTCAATTTAAGCTGAATTGCGAATTGTAATGTTGAAAACTAAAACAGAATTCTTTGGAAAAAAAGACAAATATTCATAAACACAAACTTCCATACTTAACAAACTCGAAAAACCCACACTCAAATAACGTTCAATCATTCTCTCGTAACCCGATGAAAACTTCAGCCGGGTTGGAGCAAATTCTCGGAAAGTTGGTACCAATGGTGGCTAAGGCCATAACAAAACAAAAGTGTACGGTGGTACCGTGTTACATACTTAGAGGAAGAGGCTTCTTTTAGCAGCGAGTCGTCGGTGCAAAGTCGGATATTATTCGGGTCACGTACTGCGGGGCTAAACAACGCGAACACGTGAAAAGAAAAGTTTGTGGTACTAAGTTGGTAGAAGACAGAAGTACAGGTATTGGAATAGATAGTCTTTTATTTAGACAAAAATGTGAGATAACTTCTTCTTGAATCGGCAAAGATAACCTACTAATAAAGTTTTGTTGAAGATGAATAGAAGTGGTTTATTGAAATAATAACAAGGAGAAACTATTTTAAACAGTCGGTGAACTTATTTATACAGCTAAGCTAAAAACGATATCTTACAAGAAACTTTCGGGTAGGCCTGCCTCCTAGGTATGTACAGGAATTTCTATAAGATTGTAATTTTTGTTGGCATATTAACGTGTGCTAGCTAACAATTATGGCAAATAGTTTAATGTTTTGTGTTTCTTAATGTTAATTACTTACTATTGTATATAATCAAGTTTTTCCTGAACAGACAGCTGTGCTGCTGGGGAGTTTGTTGCGCCACTTTTTCTTCCCAGCTAAAGCAAGCAGTAGGAAGTTGTCAAGGGCGGTCGTTTTGGAGGACTGTCTTATGTAATTTTGACGTTCAAAAAGTGCTGATTCTCAGCCCATTTGAGTAAATAATAATAATAATAAAATTTTAAATTATAATAATAATAATATATCATTTATTCAATTGTAATAACAGTGACAAGAATCCGAACAAATTCTCTTTTTTCTACCAAATTGCACTTTTATTTCTTAGAGTTTGTTCCTATTCATATCTTTTACAATAATTCTCTTTGTTACTACACATTTTCTCATCACCGACAACTAAACTTCGTCACCAAAACCAGTACATTCAAAGTGAACCTTCTGATTTTCCCTCCATCTCCCTAAGGTTCAAGGCACGGAGCATCACTTCTGAAGGAGTGTGGAGTCAAGGGGTTGATCCTCACAGCTGACCTGTGATCTTGAGGTCATTTTTGAAAGGAGACCTTTCACTTGAGTAGGTTTATTAGCATCCGACGCACGAGATGAGTGAACACAGTTTGAAGGTAGTTGTAGTTTTATACGAATTAGGGAAGAATGAGTGGGCGCGAGTTTGTGGGGAATTGTTAGTTAGTTTTAGTCGTGAAAAGTTGATAATTCTTTAGCCTTATTTATTTGATTTTTTTGAAGTGAAAACTTCTTAAGCGGCGTTGTGCACTTTTTTTGTGACGGGTAAAAAATGTTAAACTCGCGTCAGGACACGTGACCTGATCGAAAATTCGTAAGACGGAGCTCGCGTCAGGAAACGTGACCTGATCGAAAATTCGTAAGACGGAGGGAGAGTAGACCGCATTCCAAAATATCAAAAATGCACAACGTTAATATTCAAGTTTTCACTTCTGCGGACACTCCCGGAGTGCAACCCGTTTTTTTATCGGTCTATTGAAAGACTTTTTTGGACTCCTTTTCGTATCCATTCTCCTGTCCTTATCCCAATTTATTTGGGGACGGCGCAACATGTCTTTTTCTTCCATACTTCGTATAGCATAATCAGCCTGTAGTGTTCCCATTGCTGGGACACAGGCCTCCTCTCTGTGAGAGGGAGTGGGCTGTAATCCACCACGCGGCCCAGTACGGGTTGGTAGATGTGACATGTTGTCCAATTTTTTTTTTGTTTTAGAATTTGGCGGTTTCCTTACGATGTTTTCCTTCACCGTTATGAGAGCAGTGGTGATGAAATAAATGACACAAAGTTAGTTGGGTTCGAACCCATGACCTAGAGTCGTAAGTCGGGGCCGTAACCATTGGACCATACCTACTCTAAAAACAACACAAGACTTACAACAAAAATGACAACCCCAGCTTATATACCACCATTAGCAGCACACGGACCAATATGCAACTCGCAACCACAAACGAGATTACACTAATACATTCACACTCATACATACATAGTACACAGAATACATAAGTACACAAATAAAACACAAAAGAGGCATATAATCTGGCGGGCCACAACAACCAGTGGCGAGGTGTTTGTGAAGAAACTCGGTAACAACGTACCACCCCCACCCTGCCAAGAAAAGGGGGTGGTAGGGTTGCCCCGAGAAATATGAAAAATAAAAAATAAATTGAACCACCTTGAAAATATGGTTTGGATTTGATAATGGAACCCTATTACTGTCCTACTGCAGAGCGAAGGCCTCGTCTCATACGGAGAAGGCATCAGCATTGATCAGCATGCTTGCTCAAGACGGGTTGCCCATTTCAGATTTATACTTATTATCTATAAGTCACTATCTGAATCATTTTGACGGATATTGTTAATCCATTGCTTCATATGTTCAAAAAAATTGTCTGTTCAACAACGTAAATAATGCAATGAATGTTGTTGAACTGTCAAATTGAAAGCCGTTCTTATCGTTAATTTGTTACGCAATTAAGCCGCTGGTTTCGTCACGAGCGACTTTTTTAATTTAATTAAACTAAAAACGATTCTAAGTTTTCTTATCTGTAGTTTCGTCTAAGGATTAAGAGATACAGGATAATCTGCCTTCCAATACATTTGATCTGCTGCTTGTAGTCAGATAAAGTGGATCAGCATATTTAGCATGTCCGATAGTTTTAATCTAAAGTGAAGTTTTAATTATCATAATCTGCAATTCCTTAAGTCTTTAATCGCATTACCGTGAAGTGTTTATACCGTGAAGTGTTTATAAGTGACCCCGTCAGTAGGCAGCATTTATGCATAAGTTGGAAGAGTCGTTGGATCTGACATTTAAAATGCTATTTATACTAAGCAGAGCAGCTTGACTACTTTCATCTAGTATATAGACTACGGTATACCTACGTATACCGTAGTCCTTTCAGGTGCACTATTGAACCAAATACTTTGTGGTTTCGAGATCGAATAATTTTCCCCTAAACCATCTTAACCTCGTGTCAACCCTACACATCCGTGTCGTCCCCAAAGGCATGAATCGCGACACGGCGTCAAAGCGAAATAGGAAAAGAACATCTAGCAGTGTCACATCATATCGATATATCGATAGATAGAGGTGCCGGTCGATACATGTTCCGCTCGACTAGAGAGCTATGTACAAGCGTTTGGAACTGAAAGCGTTATTCATATTTCGAACTCGCGTTTGGTGTTTTGAAGGCTCTATAGTGTTGGTATTTTGAATAGTTTCTATATCGATTGAATGTGGTGTAGTCAACACGATTAATTCAATCGAGTTGTCAGGAGTGGGACTTTTTTGAATGCGATTTGTTAGTGGAAAAAAAATTGTAACGAATATTTTGCGCTTTTAAATGTCATGACTTATAACGAAGAGTGAAATGTCTGTTTGGAGTCATTCAAAGTGGGTGAAGTTCTTAAAACGTCAATCGACCAAAACCAGAATTGTAAAAGACTATATTAACGATATATTTTCGCTTAGACTTGACAAGTTTTTTTTCTAATGTGAGTTAGCTTTCCATCTTATTGCTTCTACCACTACTATCACATTCCCCACTATTTAGACAACAATATGGGAGTTTCCACTAACCAAACATTCGAAAACATGTGGTGACATCTACCAACCCGTACTGGGCCCGCATGGTAAATTACAGCCCAGTCCCTCTCACCGAGAGGAGGCCTGTGTCCCAGCAGTGAGAACATTATAGGCTGTCTATGCTTATAGCAGTCTCTCTTATTCATAATCTATTCTAACCTCTCTTATGCTCCTCAGCAGTAGTCCTATTCAGCTGAGGCGGTAATGGCGCAGGTATCGCCGGCGCTGCAGGTGCGGCCGGTAACCCAGGATACCACCAACCCGTCGCCGCTTGCCCGTTGAACATCCTTAGCTTCTCATACACGCTGTCGTTTTGCGCAGACGCCGCTTGCTCCTTTTGGGATGCTAGGTTCCGCAGCACCCGGTTGATCGAGGATACCTGTGAGGAGAGAAGGATTAATATGTGTTGTTCGGTAAGGAGATTTTATGGGGTGTTAGGGTCAATGTTTTTCATCAGAGTCAGTATTAGGAATCGGGAGATATTTATTCTTATAATATGTTATTTTGATCTTATATTTTGAATTGTTTCATCATTTGTTTTTTTTTACATTGTTCTCACGTATATAAGCAAAAAGAATAATTGGATTTGACATTTTTTTTTTAATGAGATTTTGATAAAGCAGAAACATGAAAAGGTCAGGCCAAAAATGCCGAAAATGCTCTTTAGTTGTAAATGGTAACCTCTGCTTGATACTATAGACCGAAAATTGTATAAAAATAAATAATAAAAAAGTAATTACATTGGTTTGTAATAAATATTTGGTTTACAATAAAATAATAATTACATTGGTTTCGAGTTACTTAACTAATAATTAATTTATTTCACATCTATGTAGTTTTTCTTTAAATTGTTTTCCATATTGCTAATTCATATTACGCTTAACTAGTTTGTTGCCGTTTAACACATGTATCAAACAGAAAAGTTTCGTGTGAAAGTACTTAATACCTACTAAGATTGATACTTGGACCATCATTTAAGAAGCACAGAAGATTGATTGAAATTATGCAGTGAAGCTGAAGTAGGCAAGAAAACATTTCACCAATATCTTCTCAATCTGACATTTCAGGTACCGTTTGGAACGTGGGAATTGATTGCAATTGATCAGTGAGAAAGATAAATCAGAACTACATTGACCGTTACATCTGCTGAGCATATGCGTACTTTTACCCACAGGATATGTACCCAACTGATTATTAGAATTAATTTCGTCTGTTAATATATTTTTCGTAAGATATTACATAATCAGCCTAAAACGTTCGCACTGGTGGGACACAGGCCTCTTCTCGTTGAGAGGGAGTGGGCCGTAATCCACCACGTGGGCCCAGTATGAAGTAGTTTATACCAATGCGCATTGCGTTATGTATTTTAATTAGTTAGTGAATAAACCACGTTCAATTTAGTTGGTTGTGTCATTCTGAAGACCTTTAGGACCACAACATTACATCATCAACAACTAAAGCTACTTGTAGAGGCTCTTTGTAAGTACTTAATAGAGCACGCAATGAGGTAGTTCTTGCCATTTAATGTAGGTGACCCATAGGTAGGTGAACGGACCATATTGACTACAGACGGAGAAACCATAAGTTCGTTGACCTAGGCTATTTTAAAAATAGCTTTCGGACCCGGTTTTTGTCGTAGTCGTCGTAGACAGTAGTGCTACGGCGTAGCAGCGTAGCGGCGTAGCAAGTGTGAAATATAGAAAAATAAACTTTAGGGTATCTATACCCTGTCCATTAGGTTAACCGTTTTTTGACAGCTGTCTTAGAACGCAGATACATTTATTCCAGATAACGTAAAAGTTAACTTTAAACTGCGGAATAAACTAACTATATAAACTGCTTAATCTTCTTGAATTATCTTATTTATTACTTCTTACAGACTTTATAATAAAATAAAATAATTTTATTTCAGATATCAAGGATCCATAGGTACGTAGGTACATCATGCAAAACAATATTACGCAAACAAAAATAAAAATAATAATTAAAATGTAGATTAAAATGAAAATGAAAATTGGAATCAAAATTAAAATGTAAATCAAAATTATAATTACATGGCTGTTTTAACAAGGGACCTCCACAGCGCAGATGACGCCCTGCCAGCCACAATCTTTAAGATTATAAATAAATAAATAAAATAAAAATCATTTATTTCGGATAACCCAACAGCACCCATACAACAACCAGAATACATAAATACACATACAGACACATAAGACAAATGTTATCGGACACAGCTAGCAACATGCCTGCTACTGCAGTCAAATATCCCGGCAATCATCGCCAGAACTGTATTGGAGCTGGCCCGCACTTGCACTTACACCCTGCTCACCAAGGACGCGCACCGCTTGCGCATGGTGGTGTGGAAACAGTCAGCGCGCGCTTCCGCAAACATGCCCGAGGCACTACAGAAGCGGTGCTGCCCCAACACCACTCTGAACGCGTTATTGTACTGGACACGGAGGGCACTGTAGCCGCTCGTGTGTAGGAAACCCATAGGCTGCACGTGTATAAAGAGGTGCAAAAGGCCTTAATAAGCGATCTTAACTTGATTTGAACAGCGTGCAAACCTACGGGCTATCATATTTGCTCTTTTAGCCAGTGCCCTCCGCTCCCTTTGGATGTCGACATGGTCCCTCAGGTCGGCTGTCGCCGTACGTGTATCAGTTTTGACAAAAAACATATAATTGCTCACTAGTTCGATCTGTCAAAAAACGGTTATCCTAGTGGACAGAGTATAGTGTCTCATTGATGATTTATTTCTCTACGTACGTCTAGAGTTTATTAAGCATGTAATACTGAGTTGAATTACGTGTCGTAGTAGAGAATTTTCAGCGAGGAGTAAGTTTCTTTGGCGTACAGAAGTTGAGATTGTGTGAATTTGTAACTTTGTTATGTATATTGTATGTGCTAAGGTTTATTGCCGGATTTAGGTTAAGAGGTATGAAGTGGTTGGTTAATAGGTACAAAGGTGAAGGTAACGTAGGCTTAAGGTATTTGCTTTGAGCACTAAACTTCACAACTAAATTGATTCATAATTTAGATGTTTTCATTGATTTATAGGAGCGGTGGTAACGGCCCTGACTTATATATTGTAGGTCGTGGGTTCGTACCCAGACAGGCACATTACTTTTAGTAATTTATTTCATCATCACTGGTCGAAAAAAACATCGTAAGGAAACCGACATGTCCTAGAACCAAAACTCGAAGACATGTGACATCCACCAACCCGCACTGGGCCCGCGTGGTGGATTACGGCCCAAGTCCTCTCACAGAGAGGACGCATGTGTCCCATCAGTCGGAATGTCATAGGTTGATCATGCTTATGCATTGATTTATAACAATTATTACTTGAGCAACAGGCCCATGTTGCTAATAGAAAAAAAAAAGAAACATTTTCCAAAGAACAAAATTACAAAGCCCAACATCATATAGGAAAACAAATCCACACCCGCCATATTAATAATAACCTGCTATACATAACTAGATACACACCCCATCGCCCAAACAACTATCTAATAGGAAATAAATTGCGCCTCGAACCCCACCCTTTTAACTTGCTACCACGTGTAATTTAAAATCTAATATGATTACTAAATTCCAATCGGGAGCCTCAAAGGGACACAGATTAGGGCATCCCGTCCCCCCTGACCGCACCCCACCCCCGCGGGCCCTAAAAACCCCAATATCTATCTACTTTCACCGAAAACCACGCATGCGTAAAAACCTAACTCACACAAGTATAAAATTCTATATACCTATGCCCACTTTAGCACAGCGCTGTATGCCTACTATTTGTAGTTATGTTTTTGGTTGGGGCGTCCCCGAGTATAATATCTGTTTTCTTGTTGCCATTGGCAACGGGGAAATGTATTTTTCCTTCATCGGGAAATCGGTCGGCGATTACAATGTACGGCTGTTTCGCAGCTCGGTATTTTGTTCGTAATCGAAATTTGGAATGGAAAGATGAATGGCTTTGTGAGGAGAGCGAGCTAGGTAGGTCGATGTGAAAATGTTGAGAGGTTTTGTAAGCAGTTGTGGGGAGCGAAAATTTTGATTACATTGAGGAGCCTAATGTATATATTTACTGATTTAAAAATTGGAAGTAAGGGGATTTGTTTTGAAAAAAGAGTGGCATTCAAATAGCAGTCATCTATTTGTGCATTATTTATTAACATAAAATAACTGTAAAAAATCTGTAATTAATCTTTTTTATCTTTTTTCTATTAACAATATGTCACCCCGATTACTGATAACAAATTATGTACCTGAAGTGAGAAATCTTAAAAGACCTACCTACCTAATAAGAAAAATTGTGAAATATGACTTCCAAAAAAATCGTATTACAAAACATAGAATGTTTTCTTTCTTCTCCATCACTATTGATAAATAATTTATTTTCTGTAAGTCACTTTTACACGTCAATCATATTTTTTTTAAACTAGACGATAGACTACACTTATAACTTCAAAAAACCCTCAAAAATCAACTAAACCAATATAACACAACTGACTTATCAAAACGCTAACCAAAACTGAACTATTACAAAATATAAATACTAAATTCAGCCGAGCGCTGGCTGGTACACGTCTGATTTAATCCCTTGTATCGCTAATGGAAGATAATGCGTCTATCCAACGTTGTACATAACTGTATATATCGAGCATAGTTTATATTACCTTTATGGCCATATTCGGGAGGTTTTCAGCTTTGTTTTTTGAATAAGAGGATGTTGTGTCTAAACTTAGAGAGCCAGGTGGCCCAGTGGTAAAACGCTGCGACTTGACATGATGATGGTCGTGAGTTCGAACCCAGACAAAACGGTGATGGAAAATATCAAGAGAAAAATGTCCGGAAACGAAAAATTTTAAGACACGTGACATCCACCAACTAGCACTGGGCCCTCGTGGTGTATTACGGGTCACTCCCTCTCACCGAGAGGATGCCTGTGTCCCACGCCCACCAGTGGGAATGTTATAGGGTGATTATACTATGATAATGTGGCTAAACTTCAAGTGGCATAATTATTATGTCTAATATTTTTTGATTATGCTTAATTAATTGCGACAAGGGATGGTCTTATTACCCGATAAATTAAAGTTGTAATTTATCAGTCATTTTTAGAACTTACTGTCCATTTATCATTCCTTTGGTTTAGAGTCTTTAGGAGGTAGGGAACTAAGAATTAATGCACTAATATTACCAAAATAATCCGTTGTGCATAAAAATGGTAGGTGTGTGCATTAATAAAATAATACTTAATCAATACTTCCAGCGGCTTACTCGTAACGTAATGGAATTACTTATAAGGAGTACTGAAACGAAACCAGTTTGAATACTTCAAAGGTCAAATTAGAAATTGTTCTCTCACTCATCCGTTATGACTGATTGAAAACCAATTACTAAATTCAAATGCACCAATAAGATCAAAAAAGTGGCTCTATTATAACGAAAACATTTTGAATTTCGAGCACCGAGCTAACCAATAGGAGCGGTGCATTTAAACGCGAATTCTGCTCGTGACAGCCGTACGGCCAATCAGATGGGTACACGGGAAGATTAAAGAGCGTACGTTCCTATTAGAATTTTAAAGGATTTATTTTTTCCATTTATTCTTCCACGTGAATATTTTGTTTGAAGTGGAAAGGAACTGACGGCTAAATAGAAATAGAATAGATTTCGATGAACGAAGGAAAAACGTTTTTTAAATGAAATATTTATGATAAACCCAGAGACTAAATCCGTTCGAAGCTTTTTTATACACGTGTAGGTCGAAAAATAAATAATTAATTTCCAAAAACATTTCTTTAAGAAAAAATTATGGAGATCAATTGACATTAACCGTTAATCGAATTGTAATAAGTTTTGCGATGCTCCTATTAATTTCTAAATTCATGGGATACCCAAAAACGGAAACATTTAAAGTTTTACTTTCTACAAAAACAAAAGAAAAAAAAAACATTGATGCTAATAAATAATAAAGTTGCATTTTTGCGGGCTCTCCTTTTTACTAAAAACTTTTTTTTTGATACCTATCATATAATTAAACAGTAATTGCTAATATAGAATCCTTTCTATTTCATTCGCTATAATTAGATAATATAAAACTCACTGCCGATACAAAGTGACACATTCGCGAAATCATGAACGTATAAAGTTTACTTTTTTTTTACGAAAAACACAAAAAAATCAGCACGTGTCTAACCAGAACTCGGTTAGTTCTACTTTTTAAAAGAAGTATTTGTTCAGTTGTCATTATTTGAAGAATCGGGCTCCTAATCGAGTGTTCTTTCACATTATTCTGCTACGATGGCTGCAGCTGTTGTGTTTTTTTTTCAAGTATCTATTCCATTATAAAATTTGTTTCGCTAATTGGCTGTTTTGATAGCCCATTTGATGGGAAATTATATCAGCTTTTTGTGGATTTTGATACTGCAGTTTTAGTTATACGATTTTTGGTCTTTAGGATCCCAAAAATTGGTCATTATCTTCGTATAGTTTTTATTTGGTTTATTATCTTTGCTATATTTTCATACTACTTAATTAAAAATATTATCTGAATTAAATATTTAGTAGGTAGGTACGTCGATATCATTTAATATATGTATATATTTTTTTAATAATAAGAAATACCGAAATATATTTTAATTATTTTACAGTTTTTAGATCTAATCAAATAAAACCTAATAATGCATCACTCTCATATTTCTCTTATCTCAGCGTAATAATTTTATTTTTACATGTTTCCAACTTACGCCCTTTTCGAGTCGAGCGAGCCGAATTAGTGACCAGCGATGTGTGTAAAGGGTCTAAAACTTTCGGCAGTTTTAGACGAGCGGCAATGTGTGCCGGCCGTGTATACAGGGGTTAAAACGAGTTTTTTTTTAAAATATGCACAGCTTTTACACTGTGGATGATAAAATGTTTTTAGTCACTGATAAATATTTTCAGGGTTCTATCTAGTTAATTGGGTGAAATTAATTATTGTTTTGGTGCTTTATTGCACAAGTTTTAGAGTAACAGTAAAGTTTAAGAGTTTGAATTAATCGTTTTGTGTTTGGTAAATAAATCAGATGATTAAATTATGAACGCTCATACAATATGCATCGGTCGATAACTCCTACGCGACTCTCACAGATTCTGTAATATTTTTGCATGTTTTAAACTTCACTTAAAAAAAAAAGAGAATGTAGCAACGACACTCTAAATGAATCAACTCAATTCTTAAATAAAATACAATTATGATTTAATTTCCGACATACTTATATAGTTGGCGAGCCCAATAAACCCGGCACTACCGTACAAGGCCTGAAACCCGATACGTCTGACAGCGCTCAACTTCGTGACAGGCGCGGCTCTGCGCGTGCGCAGACAACACCCTGCGCGGGCGCATTGTTATGTTGAAATATTGGGTTGATATATTTGTTATATTAAATTAGGAGACGACGATGAAATAGTTTTTTTGTGGTTTTTGAGTGTTAATTTAGTTTTTTGTACAGCTATTTTTTTAATTTTTATTGGAAGACAAGTGTCAGTTTTGTGATAATATGACCATTTTTAGGACATACAGTGCAGTGCTAGGCGTGCAAACAATTTTCAGCTAAAGAAACCAACAACTTTCGACCATGTAACGAAAACCCAAGCAAAGAAATTAGAAAGACACAGTACTCTTAAAAACATACCACGGAATGAACAAGTCTGAACCATAATTACTAAGATAAACATCTAACTCGTAACATCTAATTAAAAGCGAGCATATTATATCAAGTTTCGCGACGAGCGATAGTGTCTAGCGATCGTTTCTGAACGCGGGCGATCTCCCGTCACTATGACAGTTGACAGGTGTCACGAGCAGGGCCGCCAACATTAAAATGTAGTATTATTTTATTTCACGTGAGAATCGTTCATCATTTGTAGTGTCATGTCGGGTTATGAGACTGGACGTTGGATGGTAAGGATGGGGGCTGATATTTCTTGGGCTAGTACTAGAAAATTCCTTGTACTTATAAGCTTACGTTAAGTTTTCAAGAAATGGTAGTGGAAAAGCGCAATGTACCTATAAGTACTGCAATCATATTTAATTTTGTTGGGCAATATTTTATATGTACTTTACTTTCCGGTGAACTTTAAATTAATGTTTAAAAAAAAACACTCAAAAATACTAAGCAAACTGTTGTTCTTTGGATACGGATACATCCACAAAAATAGTAACTTATCCAAATTCATTTCACCTAAAAAATGTATCAATTAATAGTCATCTAATTAGATAAAAACCCCTTGGCAGCCCTCAGATGTGATGCCTCGGTGCACCTCATTACCCTGACCACGAACATGGCAATAGATCATGCAGAGAGCGATAGTGCTAAGATCCTCCGGCGTAGGTGGTCCGTGACACAAAAAAAAATATGTTAGAAAATCGAACATTTACGCGGTTAATCAAATTTGTTGGGCGTTACGATCGATCAACGATATCGTGGATGGTTTACTTGTTGATCTGATTTTGTGACTTGTAGATGAATTTTGTTTGATTATGGAGCAGTTTTTTCGATTTAAGAATAGATTGACATTTTAAACCTAATAGGTTAGACTATATTCCACGATGTTGATGCCTCTAGGCCATATCTGCCATTTCTCGTTTAACTCTCGTAATTTTGAAAGTTTAATATTAATTCGTCATAAAATCGACTTAAAACTGTCAGATTGAATACTTATTTTAACTATGTAGTATAAAACCGTATAAAACCAGTTTTGAATTGAAATTCATGACCTTTCTAAAACACGACGCTTAGAATTTTATTAACGAAAATACTCAAACCAAAACTACAAATAGACCAACCAGTAAGAACTTAATCACCTAAGAGATCTGTCCCCAAAAAGACATACAAAAGAAACATCCTCATTCAATGGAAATCCCTGTACCATTAATCTATCCACTTTTCCATGACCATTCACCATCTATCCGATACCAAAGGTATCTTCACAAAAACCATTACTATGAATACAAATACCCATACAGGAAGGGGCCTTCATCCCCTAGAATTACTATTAGTATTATCTATAAACATTTTAACGTACACGGTTAACCCGCGGAGACCCGAGTTCGATTCCCCGGTGAAAAGCGATTGTAGGGTGCGGTCGTAGGGGTGTTTTTTGCAATTCTCTTAGGGCGCACAGATTGGGGCGGTCTGTCTCAGTTCATTATGGATGTTAAGTTGTTGTCGGTGATTTGGAT
The DNA here is from genome assembly GCA_949629185.1 of Apamea crenata. NCBI lineage: Eukaryota > Metazoa > Arthropoda > Insecta > Lepidoptera > Noctuidae > Apamea > Apamea crenata. The sequence continues at coordinate 9,029,197 of OX451362.1, read as the reverse complement.
TGAAGTGGGTTTTTTTGTTGTTGAAAATGTTGATAGTTTTTGCAATAGATGCTTCAAATTCAACTAACTTATAATGAAATTAGAATCTATTAATAGTGTGTATATCACGAATCGTATTATTTAACTTTTTTGCATTCGGCGAATTTTGGAGACATATTCCAGATTTTCATTTTGAACGTTGCTTCGCGAAAGGTAGATAAACTAAGCCCTGATAACAAGACCAATAGTCATACATCAGTACAAACTAAACTATGTCAAACTATTTCGATACTCATCAAAGGACCAAACATAGTCCCCTGAGGGACGCCAGTTAAAGTTCCGAATATGTCACATAACGTGATGTAAGTGAGAGCAACAGTCTGTGACAAAGGGCTGTGGGGAGCATTGTCCCCGTTTTAAATACCGCATTGTAATCGAAAATAATTACAGTATCCATTTCTAAAAACATATTTCGAGCTTGACGATGTCATTTGCAGTGGTTGAGTCTTAAATTGCTTGCTTATCAAGTTAGCCGCAGTAACAAAGATCCAAAGCGCGTCTATCCCTGTGTTCGGGATTACCTTGGTAGCTGGATTTTCTCACAGCTTAGACTTTGCTACTTAGTGCGGTTTCTGGAGGAAGACTTTGGGTGCAGTTACTATAAATATTGTACAAATGTGGCAATAGTGGCTTGTTTTTTCTTGTTGTCCCCACGATTTTTTATCATGTCACTTCTACAACAAAATTTTTAACCAATGCGCAAACTTTAACCATAAATTCAGTACGTGATTCTAGACCTAGACATTTTTCGTCGGTTTAAAAAAAACCGATCAAGTGCGAGTCGGACTCGCGCACCGAGGGTTCCGTACAAATTTGTAGGTAAATAGTTTATCACGGGAATCGTGTCTCGAATATTTTTCCCGTGTATTCGGGTTTTTTCCTTTACTTGTGCTACATTACATTACTTCTTGCTAAATTTCATGATCCTAGATCAGCGGGATAGGTTTTGATTCCCTTGCGAGAGTCAAAGTATGCGGCATAAACAGAACATAAACGCCCGTATCTTTTGATTGCGTTGACTTAGACGTTTGATTTTTTCACTACTTCAAGACATTGTAGCCTTTAGTATTTGATGTTAATTTCAACTTGATAACTCAACGCGTTCCTGAGACAAAGGGTCTTGACAAACGGACGGACAGACGGACAACGAAGTGATCTTATAAGGGTTCCGTTATTCCTTTTGAGGTACGGAACACTAAAAAACCAGTTGTTTCATAGAAAAGTACAATATTTATGCGATCTAAATGTATGGTAGAGCTAAATTTTTTTTAATAACCTACGGAAAATTTCAACGCTGGAAGGTTTAGAATCGTGTACTGAATTCATGGTTACAGTTTGCACACTGGTTAAACATTATTTATCCTGTATAGCACGCAACTCATACACGTAACACTGTCAAAAAAAGGTAAACGCGTCGTCCTCGACACTTTAACCAAAACTGAACTAAAAGGTGTCTCCAATTACAAGAGTATTGCGTGTAAACGAAAACAAGAGCGTTCATACGCCACATAATACGTACGAAGCCTCCGAAATGCCTCACAGTAGCGTTTCGGCGGTGTCAAGTTACCGGACTAATTCTGACAGCTACAAGTTTGGTAGTTTATAAATTTTCAAGTTAACGAGACATAAATTTAGCTGTTGTTTCCAAGTTTAGTGTAGGCCTGTGCATTCGGTTCAATTTGTCGGTGACCTTATTTGGAATTTAAGAGTATGAAAGTTACAAAATAGCATAATTAGCTTATATAATTTTCCCACTGCTGGGGCATAGGTCTCTTTTCGGTGAGAGGGAGAGGGCCACAATCCACCACGTGGGTCCCGTGCGGGTTGGTGGATACACAAAATGCATACATTTTAAGAGACATTTGGATTTACTATTTTACACGTCTACGTTTTGATAGCATTAACAACTATTCATTTAAATGACTAGGTAGTATCTTCTTAATAAAAATTCAGTCTCGCAACATTCGATCTAGTTTCAACAAATCGGCAGAATCAGCCGCCTCGGCGCGCCTCGCTCGATCGAACTCATGAATTCTAAATTTAAATTAGATGTCTCCAAATCGTATTTAACGGTCCTTGGGCGCAACTGTTGATTGGCGATGTTTGCCGCGTTCGTGTTCTGCGGTTGGCGCCATTGTTTTCTATTTTCAATTTCGATTCTTCGAAAATTATCTTTAAAAAAAATGTTTTTCTCTGTTTGTCAGTTTTATTGGGTTGGGATATAAATATTGTCTTACCAAGGGGTATCGTGGTTCCCAGTAACTGGGTAGCGGAGGTCAGATAGGCAGTCGCTCCATGTAAAATACTGGTATTCAGCTGGAAGCCGACTCCAACATGGTTAGGAAGATTGATTGATTGATTTATTGTATGGATACACTTTATTGATCCTTGGTGGCGTTAAAATTACGTTTATGAAAACAAAGCATTGCAGATTTCAGTTCTTTTTTCTGAGTGACTTAGGCGAGCGACATTTTTCTCTTGCGAAGAAAAAAAATACATTCGTAAAAGTACTGACCGCTTTACATTCACAGCATTTAAATTACATAATTCCCTTACCCTAGTATAAAATTCCCTTACATCACCATAAATATCAGTGGACTTAAAACCGTCAATTCCTATGCCATCATAAGCAGTTGACGTTAATCCGCGAGACAAGGGCAGCGATACAACTCGCTGCAGATCCTTACAGCATAACCACAAGTGTGAAAGAGATATCGAATATTCTGTGCATTCACGCGTAAACGTGGAATTATTGTATAGCGCCCAGGGAGAAAAGCGGCGTAAGTATGCGGTGGTCTTTTGAGAATTTGTTTTCAGCAATTGAGTAATTTCCACGAATCACGACTATGTATAGCTTTGAGTGATATTATTTGATGTTTGGTATAATTAAGATTTTAGTAAATGTCTAGAATATAAGTTTATTTAATCTAAGCTTATTCTTACAAGACTCATTTGACCAAGACAGTCAGCGTTCTTTGGTTCGAAGTACAACCCTAAGTTACGTATAAAAATATTCATAAAAACAAATACACAAAGAATTCACTCAAGCTTAATAGCATCGCAATATAGTTCTCAATTTGCATATCCTCCATATTCAACTAAGAATATTCACAGTAATCGGTGCCGACATCACATAAGCCTCTCTGACACTTTTACACTTACACCATTTTGCCGCCGAGCAGTAATCGATTGTTCCACGTATTTTTGTCCGCTTTTAGTTGGTAAGAAACATCACGCCCATTCGACCGTTATGACTAGGCAGCGGAACGCACGACATATATCTGTCCTACTCTAACACGTGTGTGGACCTATCGGCTTGTCCCTTTCACCTATTTGCCCAGTGGGCCGAGTGCGTAGGTACGACAGTCATAAAAATAGCCCCTTTGGCGCCGAATCTTCTAGGGGTTTTCGGTATTTCGATTTTGTGTCCTCTTGTTACGTAGGGTGGATAATGTAGGTATTTTTATGATTAGTTATAGGTACTGCTTTATGTAGCAGATAGGCTTGGCAGGGATTCGCAGACTAATTTCTTAGGTTTATAGACAACAAGACTCTTAGTATCTGACTATACTAGTTTATTTACATTTACATTTATTGTGACTTGTTTCAGTATAGTCACTAGACTATTTGAGACGAAGTTTTTTTTATCCAAATGAGACATTTTTGAAGTTAGCAGACAATGAGGCAAATAATCCCCAAGTTGAAATTTTTAATAAGTGGGTAATTTCACATTACCATTTATGTCAAAATGATGACAAATCCCCCTAGATAATGCAACATATCCACAAAACCAACATTTTCGATTCTCAACACTCAAGGGTAACAAAAAGTTTTTTTTTTCTTTGGCATTGTGTCACCAAGTGTTTACTTTGTGTTACGTATCGTGATCACAAAACATTATATTTTTGGATTGTGACATTATTAACAGAAAAATTGGTTCGAGGTGTAAAAAAAAAAGACAGGAGCGAATTTAAGCAAGGCTGTGATGGTTCCTTAAGTATATTTCTGAATTTTACTACGGAGACCATGCACTACAACCAAATGTAGATACTCTTTCAACTACGCAAGTGTTAATTATTTTCAAATATGAAAGCTTCTTATACTCTTCTATTGCTAATGCCCTGTAAATAGCTTTGTCTTCAACACGTAAATTCCATAAAAAACCTTTTCATAAATTTTAGGTTCTTCTCGATTTGACCTACAAATAGTTGACACTCTATCCACCATTACTGATCCCTAAAAATTACAAATTTTTCACTTTGTTATTTTTTGCCATGATTGGCCGGGCAGATGTGGAGCCGTCTGGTTCGATTACCATCCGCGTCACTTCAGCAATGGCTTTATTTTATATCTTGTAGGCGATATTTTCGCAGAGAATCGCGGTTTTTATCATTTTTTACTCCTCTCATTAATTGTGGGGTAGGATGTTGGCGTCTCTCGTTACTTTACATGGATTTTATGATGTTGTTGTAATTGCAACTCGGTTCAGTTTTTATTTTTATTTGCTTTGCCGTGGCCTAGATTTAATGTGTACGCACAGACTAAAAGCTATGGGAAAAACATTTTGTTTATATTATAAAGTGAAAAGACTTTTTTGAATGGTTATTTGTCACGCTTTCACGCTAAAATGGCTGGACGGATTTGGATGAAATTTGGCACATGGGCAGACCGTGACTTGGATTATTTCCACGGGATCTAGACTTATATGGGTGAAACCGTGGGGCGCAGCTAGTGTGAGAATATAATGCTTCGTATTTAGTATTTATAAATCAATGTTATTATGAGAATTACTGAGGTTATCTTAAGTCATCATCTTTAACTCCAACAACCCACAATATATGAGCACTCTCAGTAGTCAATATCTACTATTGACCCTCAGGGATTAATAACACATCTTTTAAAAGGTTTTGCTTTACATTTCTTTGAGCACTCAATATTATCAGAACACAATTCAGCATTCAATTTGTTATTGACATAAAAGTTGACAGAGCTAACAGTAAAATGGAACCGAAAAATTTATGAACTGTCCATTATAATAGGAGTATTTGTATGGGTCCATACAAAAACCTAATAAAACGCCATCAAACGTTCCGAACTAAAATTTTATAAGCCATCATCAATAACAGAACGGACCGTTTCTGTTGAACACGGTCCATCTTGAAAAGATTTCGGACAATGGACCCGCGCCCGTCCCAAGCATATGTTCCTAAAATGTAAAATTGCGAAATTGGATTAAAAGAGAATTATTGTCACCGAACTTTGTCCAGATTATTTTGATGGGCGGCACAATGGGTGCTCGAGCATATGTTTTGTGAATTTTAATTAGATATATCGTATTGCCAACAATATTTTGACGTTTTTGGAATCGGTTTAATAGATATTTGTGTACTGTGTAGGTCAATAGTCACAGCTTGATTGACATACATTTGTGTTGAATGGGATTAGTAGGCAGTCCTTATAATGTATAATGGCGCCGATTCCCTTGTTCACAATCTAAATTTAAGTTCAGTGCATCTTTTTCTTTCTATTTCATTATGAAAAGGACAGAAGATAAATATTAGGTTAGTCCTGTTAAACAACACACAACAAGGACAAGTTTAGACGTGATAAAAAAATTGGCTACTAAATTACGTCAGGAGCTGACTAATTTGACAGAACTAAACTAATATTTATCTTCTGTCCTTTTCTTAATTAAATAGAAAGAAAAAGATGCACTGAACTTAAATATAGTTTAGTTTGTGAACAAGGGAACGGCGCCAGAATCTATCTTACGCATTATATTTATATCAGTTGCCTCACTATGACCTACCATGATAATATTTTCTATTTAACTTCCAAGTCTGGGGTTATTTTTAAATATAGCCTAATCGTATCTGGCTTCCAGGATATTTTTAGCAAAATTCTTCCCTGATTTTCTATGAATAGTTGCAAAATAGTGAAGTTTTCTCGTAGCTAATATTAGCTGGACCGTTATAGCATCGAGTAATTTAGTTAACTTTATGCTAGAAAATAAGCGGTGAGCGTCCTTCGATATTTTTCAATGAAATTCGCACAAGCTTTTTCAATGATGGTGGTGTGTGCTAGAAAATGAGCAAGAATTTTCTAAAATTCTAGATTTCTTTGACGACCTAAATAAACCCTGTCCATTAGGTAAACCGTTTTTTGACAGATGGAACTTGTGATTGCAGCAACACACAATACATTGATTGATACACGTACGGCATTATAATGTCTGTAAGAAGCCATAAATATATTCAATAAGATAGGGCAGTTTAAATATTTATTTTATTACGCATTTTAAACTTAACTTTTACCTAATCTGGAATATGTACGTTCTAAGACAGCTGTCAAAAAACGGTTAACCTAATGGACAGGGTATAATTATTAATTAGTGCAATGACAATGGAATACGATTATTGTCGCGGTCAGCACTATTTTTATCATTGTTATTTATAACTGTCTCGTGTCAAGAGGTAGGCAGTTTGGCAGAAGTTTACTAACATTGGTAAACTACAAAATCTTAAATAAAATTCTTAAATTCATTCATTTACTGAGAGACAACGCATAGCCTTTACCGCTGGGTCGAGAAGTGTGACATTTTGCACAAGTGTTCCTTTTATAATGAAGGGACGAACTGAGGAAAGATTTTTGAAAATTCATGCCCTGATTGGGGATGAAAGGTTGTCATTATTCCTGATGAGAAATCCCATCCGACCGGGCACACATCTTGTTTTGCCAGAAATCTAAAAAATCAGTATCAGATAACCATGTAACAGAAAGAGAGCCTGTTCTTTAAACCTATAAAGGAAATGAAATAGTCATACTCACACTAGGTATGTTGTCGTTATTGCACACGTTTTCACTCAGCAGACGGTCCCGGATCTCCCATGCGAAGATCGAGGGGCATTCTCTCTTGTAATCAGCTATCTTCTGGACCACCGGCGTGGTGGCCACTCTTGGCTTGGACCCTCCAATCGCACGGGGCTTTATCGACCCCGTCTCGTAATATCTGCGTGCAAAGCTGAATTTAGTTTGGAAGATGAAGAGGACAAATGAGCTATTTCTTTTTTGCTCAAGGTCAGTTGGATATTTTTTTTTTTTGATGTGTGATCATTCCTGCATCCTAATTGCGTAACACACTTTCATTCACAATCTTTATCATTTTGAAGGATATTGGTAATACATTGCTTCATATGTTCGAAAAATCTGTTCAAAAAGTCTGCTCAACTACGTAAATGACGCAATGAATGTTGCTGAACTGTCAAAATCAAAGCCGTCACTACTGATAGTGTGTTACCCAACTACCCCGTTGGTCCCTGGTGTGTTGGTGTGTCGTTGGTAGTGTGTGTGGTGAGTATACAGGATTGTTTTATGGAGCGTTTAGAATTGGGGCTTAGTTATCAGCAGTAATTACCTACATATTTAAATATGTACGTAATTACTTACTGCCCAAAACTCAGAATTATCAAGTGTGCTGGATCAGCAAATATTGAATTGTAACATAACATAACAACACGCCTGTAATCCCCGAAGGATTAGGCAGAGAGTACATATAGATCACCACATTTCGCCAGTTACGTTTTTAAGTCCCGTGTAATGGTGGTGATTTAGGTAATTTTGGCCTTTTGCATTTCAAGATCATCTATTCCATATTTAATCTGATCTCAATGTCATTTCAAATAAGACTGCTTGAACATGATTGTTCAAACCCGTAGCACAATCAGCCTATAATGTTCCCACTGCTGGAACACAGGCCTCCTCTCGGCGAGAGGGGCCGTAATCCACTAGTGCTCAGTGCGGGTTGGTAGATGTCACATGTCTTTGAATTTTTGGTTCTAGAACGTCATGCCGGTTCCCTCACGATGTTTCCCTTCACCAAAGTATTCACAAAATAAAGCGCCGGTCTGGCTTCGAACTTACGATCTATCTAAAACCCTTGGAACTTAATATTTAAACATACAAGACTTGGAGTATTGAAAAGTTAGTTTGTGTTCGCACGAGTAACTCTAAAATTTTTATTAAGTTACTCAAGTTACTCGTCAAGACAAGGAAATAGCATGACTATTATAATAAGTTAAGTTATCATTTCGCACAACCATAAAATTCCGGATCTCTGCCAGTTTTCTCTTGTAATTGAGAACGAGTTTTGTGAAACTAGATTGGTGACATTCTTGTCTGATCATTCAACATATCGACCATCGTTATTCAATTGGAGTAAAATGAGGTGATCAGGTGATAGTTGAGAATAAGAGCTTTTCAATAAGAGCAAAATGCTATTGGCTTTTTATAGCTGGATTCTGTTTTTTTTTTTTACATGGGACTTCAATATAACTGGTGAAATGTGGGGTACACTTCTGCCTAACCCTTCGGGGTATACAGGCATGATGTCATAGTTTTTTGTTTTTTAATTAAAGTAGGTACCTACCTAAGGGTTTTTCATCCCAAGACTCATGTAAAGTACTCAATACTCAAATCTTTATTGCATTCCATATGCCTATATATATATATTTTTGCATATATATTATTTATATGCAAAAATATATTATTTCCATTTTATATTATTTATATTTTTTTTTGCATAAGTATATATTTTCTTTTTGTCGTCATATATCTAGTAACATTTCTCGACATTTGATTCCCACTAGCAACAAAATACTTACTCCCAAACCTACAATTTACTACAAATTATCAGAACATCCCCTTTCAACTAAAATACTATTAAAACACAATTACAAACATAATCTCTAGCATCCCCTTAACTTGAAGTACCTATACAAAACGTTGCCAAATTCCGTCTGATTGTCCTCTTGGACCACTGAGGGAAATTATACCTTATCTTTATAAGGGCAAGGTTATAAATGCCTTGTGTTGTGTGGGGATGGATATCGGATGTACTTGAATCATTGTATTGTTCGGAGATAGACATGTGTCGATATTTCGGTTCTTGATTCAAATGTGTTGTGCCAGCATATTGTATCGAGAATTCAAGATGTCAGATGTATAGTCAGCGGCAGTTTAGTGTTAGAAACCTTTGTTCGTCAAGATTTTGCTGGCTGAAAATAATATAGACGAAAGTGGTTATAAATAGCTAGTAGAAAGAGAGAATGTTTAAGAAAATCTTCTTTCCTACGCATTCTCTCAAAAAATCCTAAAAGTCCTTTACCAATTTTTCTAAAAATTACAATCGCTTATCTAAAAAATATTTAAGCGAAATGCAAAAATGTTCTATAAACGATAGAAAAAAAAATACAAAAAAAAATAAAAAAAAATTATCAATTGCCAACCACAAACAAAATCAAGCTGACACACAAACCACCAGAAACCGTTACAAAATAATTATACAACAAATAACAAACATGGTTTTATCGGAATTGTCATCGATAAAGTTTACTTAGGCACTCTCAATAAACATTTACAGGGATATTAAGGCCCATCGTCGGATTGTAATCGCTTTCGCCTTGGGCGGATTTTCGCTGAGGGCGTTTTCCGAGGGCCCCTGTTGACTGCTTTTTAATTGAGAACTTTAAGTTCGATGAACTTTGATTATGTGTTGTGCTTTTGGTAAACAGAATAGGGTAGGTAGCTTTGTAGTAGAGGTAGGTATATAAAATTTTGGCGGGGTTTTTAAGGGGTGAAAGTTGTAGGTGTGACAATGAAACCTGGGTGGTTGTAGGTGCGAAAATGAAGTCTCGTAAAGGAATCATAATTAAATTTGAATCTTTGATGGAGCTTAGATTAGACTTGACAAAAATTAAGAACACGAATAGAATCGAAGAATCTATAGTAGGTACTAGTAATAAAGCTGAGGAGTTTGTTAGAATCGTATTCGGATTAAAAAAATCTCTTTGCATTTGATAGCCCAATTCTCGAGGAAGACTAGGCTATTTAACTACAAGCTATGACCTGTAGGAGCTGAGAAAGAAAAAAAGACAGAAAGAACGACAAGCGAGAACGAAGTGATAGCGGCGGGTGATGCGATGCGACGGGGTGGGTCGCGGATACAAGAAATTTTACGCGGATGAAGTGGTTACTACAACCATCAGTTTATCACGTTACAAAGCCAGAAATTTAACTTACCTACATATAAAAATAAAAACATTCAATGTAAAAATTCAACATTGATGTGATAAACTCCATCCAACGCTTCATTACACATTTGTTTACTCATTACCAAATAATAAAATACTACCGAAAATCAAACTTTGTTCAAGTAACGAAATTGCTGGCCACAAACGCAACAGAAATTGCAAACAAATTGTCGCCCAACCGAGCAATTATTGCATCAAACAATAATAAATTGATCGAAATCATTGCTGTGCGGGCCACAATGCCGCGGCCACTCGACCAACGAATATTCATTGTTTCAACTACACTGCTCGCTCCTCAGAACGATACCAACAATTCGATTCGTGAAACCCGTTGTCACAACTCAATGGACACGCAAGTGTAAATAATGACGTAGCTGTGAGTGCTGTGACGTCAGGGGGTCGGAGATTAGATGTAGATAAGCTTGAGGGCAACGAATGAGCACTTATCAGAGATTGTTTTTGAAGTGGTGATTTAATAGTAACCGAGTTACGTACGACCTATTGAAAATATGTCACGGGGAGTTCGATAAATGTTATTTTTATTTGTTGCAAAAATCGAAGCAATTGAATGAACAACATTTAATTCAGACTTTACAGAATGTAACCCTTTAAATTTGCAATCTTGATAAAAAACATTTTGTAAACAAAAAAAAAAATCCTTATCATGAAAAATCACATTTTTTTACAGACGAATATCCCGTGACGAATGCCTACAATATCTTGAATCTAAAAGTTTCCCAAAAAACATTGAGAATTGCTATCAAATGCGAGTTAACAGCGGGATATCTCCTTAATTAGGAGTCCTGCTACGTTGGCCCTTCTGTGTGAGCTAAGGAACACTTTTCAACCCCTTTACTTAGTAATTGGCACGATAAGAATGTCCAGGGGTGTGTGAGAACGATAGAGGCACTTGCAGCCGTTGCGAGTCGAAAATAAATATACGGGAAGTTTTGTCTACGATTATTGTGGGTATTGATAGGACGACAGCCAAATTTTTAATGGTGGAGATCGCCAGGTCGAAAGCATGGAATCGTGTTGTTTTGACATTTGATACTAATTATGCAAACACTTGGCACTGAAATTAATTATTTAGAAGAGAGATTTTTTAGAAGTCTGGTTGAAACTGAATATTTGTGTAGTCTGACAAACAATTTAACGTGATTTGTGTGGAGTTCGCAGCGTAGAGGAAGTCACACGACAAAATTTGCACGTTTGCTTGCAGGCAGAATACAATGACATATAGGTTATAAGATCTTACCTACCAACACAATGTATTTCTAGCAAATAAACATTTGATTTGCTACCAAAAAAAACTGCAGCCAATAACATTAAAATAATACAAAGCATTTTTCCCACAAAAACAACTTGTTTCGCCAATATCTTAACAAGCAAAACATTACAAAATAATAGCATGTGCCCACAGGGCAATATTATAGGGTTCGCTGGACCGAATTTATTTTTCCTATAAGATCTCTTGAAGTGGCGTCAAGCCGTCTCCCTCAGTAGGGGTGCCAATTACTGGAAAATAATGTTTTTATTTTGATTTTTATTTAGGGGCGGTCGTGGGACAGCCCTGAAAGGCACACCCTATATTAAAATGAGTCTAGTTCCTTGATTGACGTCTTTACATTTTTTATTGTTCCATTGACTTTTAACTTTTTTGGTTCCCATTGAATCAAGTATGTGTTATTTAAATGCGCCTTGGTTTTGTGTGTGACACTGACTGAATTATTTTCTGACATAAATAGCTACGTGTTGTCTGAAACTCGTTAAGTTCTGTTATTATTATCGTACATCTCAGACTCAGTATATATAGTAGGAGTATAAGAGTATATATAGAGTAGTATGCCTACATCTGCAACAGCTTTGCGGGGCTTAGCGAAATCAGTTATTTAAAACCATTACGAAAACAATTCCATTACGATTAACACGAATACTTCACTGCCGGCATTTCAATAAGCACTCGATCCGAGGGCCGAAATCCTCCGTGATCTCCAGATAAAATCGCAATCAAACAATAAAATTGCCGTCGAAATTAGAGCCGCACCCCAATGCGGCCAACCCAGGCACCCGATGTCGATTCCCACCTAGCGTCCCCGCTGCGCACACGTCAACCATTCAACAAAAACAATACACTATGGGAATGCAAACTCAAACTATTGTATTGATTAAGTCATTGAAATATTCCTTAATTTTGTCCACGAAAGCTTTGTCGGAGCATTGTGCGGTTCCTTAGGCGGTATTATGGGAATTCCATCAATTTGCTAACGCGTGGCGCAAGAATTTGACCCCATCGCACTTAGACATAATCGATTCTTTAACTTTTGTTGGCTCACAATAGGTTTTGTGCGAAATAATTCGTTTATTCGTGTAATAGTATTCGTTTTAATTGTTATGGGTGCTTGTTCCCTAATAACACGATGACTGAATGGACTTGCCAAAGAATTAGATCTTTCTTTAGAATTGACAGCAGTCCTTGAGAAAATTGAATTTCAAGTATGTAATATGATGTTATAAAATTAAAATAAAATTGTCATCAAGACGGTTCTAAATGAAAAGTGTCATTTGGTGGGTTGTAAGTAATTCAGTAGTGTCAGACGTTATGATAGATGATACTCTTTGTGTAGCGGCAATTTTCTATCTCACGATGAATTCTGTAGACCTTGAAATTTATATAAAAGCTCTATTATAACGAGTTGCTGAAGAGCGATTACGAAGGTTTAAGATTTTAGGTAAACATATTTTTTGGGAATTTTCGGATAAAATTGTTAAAGAGTATTAACGACCTCAATAATGATATTAAAAGAACATTTATTGAAGGTATTGATGCTAAAAATATTGATATAAAGCTTTAGAAATACTCAGTTGATATGAATGATAATATTTAAGTGTAAAATGAGTCACATCACAAAGACAACGTCGATACTTAGGTTTTGTGAAATAACTTTTCAAAAACTCACGTACCTACTCTTGCGTAACAACAGTTGACTATCAACAGCAACTACAAAGCATCCAAACTAACACAAAACAGTACAAAAAAACACTTAAAACCAACAGACCTGCCGAGTATCTTGGAGACGCAGCCGTTGGAGACCTGCAGGATACGGCTGATATCGCAGGGCCGTGCGCCAGAGTGCGCCAGCTCCACGATCTTCTGGCGCGTTGAGTCGGGCAACGGCCTGCCGTTGACGTAGACCCCGCCAAGCTGGTTGATGCCGCTATGCCCGGCTGAGGAGCACCCAAATAGGGCACCACCCCCCATCGCCGCGCTGTGCATCAGCTCGTCTGTAATAGATAGTGGTGTTAACTGGTTCAGGGTAAGGTTGTCGTGATGTTGACCTGTAAATGACTACATTGGCTACTCAGTAATTTGGAGACGGGAACATCCAAATCACTAAAAAGGCAAACGAATTATAAATATCAGAGTAATTACTACCGACGTAATAACAATCGTCTATTAAATATTCAGAATCATGTACTGAATTCATGGTTTCAGTTTGCGGACTGGTTAAAAATGTATCCTGCATAATGCGAATATTTCATCTCATCTTCTTTGTGTATGTGTCAGATGTATGAAAAAGGTTCTAATCGAAGTTTCAACAATAAAACATCACATCTGCACCTCTTCAAATTCTGACGCTTCCGCAATTTTTATTTAAGTGGTATCCTCATGTATAGAAGAATCTTTTTATATTATCTCCTAGATAATATCAGCCTCAAAGTATAGACTGCGCCCATCTTTCACAAAAAAGGGCGTAAAAAACGTAACCCGTTTAAAAAAATAATCCGCTTTGCGAAAAGTATCTTCAATAAAAAAGGGGTTTCGCGGTGTACGATAGAAAACCACAGTTTTTATCTAATCTTCGGAGATTCGAAGATGTTTTGAGCGTCATTGTTTGTATGGACCGTTAATACAAGTTCTTTGGCATTTTTTGTGTTGCGGTGAGATTCTTTATGATCAAAACTAGGATCATAAATTTTTGTAGCTTTCATGTTTATGTGACGTTTTATTTGTTGAAGGTTTCCTCCAAATATATCCTCACACATCGAGCAAACAAAATTACTCCCAAACTATGAGGGACACAGGGATCCTTTAATCGGGCACCAAATTAGACGGTTGGTCCGTCCACAATTATAACCACGCGAACTGTTTACAAGCCAATAGTCTTGAATAGGAGTGCATTAGATCGGATGAGCCCAACCGTTGGTCTGACAATTCTTTTTATCCACCCCTCACAAACACGCGGTAAAAAGTGAACAATTGGATGCAATTTGTGGGCGAATTTGGGCCAGGCCCTTGATTAAGGCCCTAAAGGGTGGGGTTAAGTTCATTGTTTTGTCCCGGCAATTTTTTTGCGGCCGTCTCGTGTATAATTTTCGTAGTTCGTGCATCGAATCCGGAGCGACTGTCTTTTGTTTTTCTTTTTTGTTCTTTTCGTATTATTGGACATTCTTGTAATGGTTGATTGGTGCTGTGGATGCTGAATACATAAGAAAAATGTTATATATATATATCACATAATCAGCCTATAACGTTCCCACTGCTGGGACACCGGCCTCCTCTCTATGAGAGTGAGCCGTAATCTACCACGCAAGCCCAGTGCGGGTTGGTATACACATGTCTTAGATTTTTTTGGTTCCAGGACACGCCAGTTTCCTCACGATGTTTTCCCACACCGTTTTGAGAGCAGTGGTGATGAAATAAATTAAACAAATTGAGGCGCCAAACTGGGTTTGAACCCACGACTTACAACTTGGGGCCGTTACCACTTGGCCACCACTGCTCTAAAAGAAGATTGGTCGAAAGCGTTAACATGTATGTAACAAGAAGTTCCAATACTATTAAAATCTCTAGCTGAATATGGCTCGAAATAGCCCAATATAGTTTACTAGCTTCTGCCCGCGGCTTCGCCCGCGTGGATGTCGGAAATTATTCCATGGGAACGTGTACCAGGATAAAAAGTATGTCCTTCCCCAGGATGCTATCTATCTCTTTGCCAAATCAGAAGTTCAGTGGTTTAGGTGTGAAAATGTAACATACAGTTTCAAGTTCAAATCCTCCCCTTAAAAATTTAATAACCCCTTTTTGCCCCGTCAGGGGTCAATTTTCGACAACTTTACATACTTATTATTACTTAATTATTTTCTGTCTAAAGTATTAATACTGAGTTTCGAGTTAATGGGGATGGCAAGGTAAATATTTCATTAGTGATTTTATTTTTTGTGATATAAGTAGTTGCTATTTTACTATAATAATATGTAATACTAAATATTTCTGTCAATTTTCAGATTCAACAAAAAAACAGATGCATCAGAGAAATTATATGAAGCCAGATTCCTCATATTGATAAGATCTGCAATTGTCAATGAATACTTTTATATTAAAGGATTTTCAGTTTTATTTATTTATTATTAAGTCATTTTTACGATATATTTGTGATCAACTTTTATTTAAGTTATACAATTTGACAGCTACTTTGGAACAATCGTATAGAGCGCCACTTTGACAGTTGTCTTCCCCATTCGACCGCGCATTCAATTACTTCCAAACAAACTTTAACACCCCTATATCCCCCTTTGAGGAGTAGTTTTGAAAAACTTCTAATAATAAACTTTATTATTTACTTAGGCGAGCATTCTTGCCAAGTTTCAAGTTTATTAACTAAATGAATAAGATTTTTCATATGAACTGTATCCCCGCTTTTCATCCCCACAGAGGTGGAATTTAAAAAAATAGTTAGGGATGTATTCATAACTTGTCTCAAAGATTATTTATACTAATTTTCGAGGTAATCAAGCCATGCAGTAAAATCCTCCCCTGTAAAATTGACTACCCCTTTTCAGCCCGTCAGGGGTAGATTTTCAAAAATCCCTGATACACAATATTCTTTACTTTCAATTTTAGGTATAAATACTGAGTTTCGAGTAAATCGGACCGCGCGTTAAAATTCTTCCATACAAACTTTGTAACCCCCCAATCCCCTTTTAGGGGGTACTTTATGAAAACCAAAATTGGCCAACTTCATAATTTACTTAGATAAGTATTCGTGCCAAGTTTCAAGTTCATTAACTCAAGGA
Organism: Apamea crenata; assembly: GCA_949629185.1. NCBI lineage: Eukaryota > Metazoa > Arthropoda > Insecta > Lepidoptera > Noctuidae > Apamea > Apamea crenata. The sequence goes on along the minus strand of OX451362.1, from coordinate 9,012,992 downwards.
ATAAGATTTTTCATACAAACGAAATCCCCCCATTTCACCCTCTTAGGGGTGGAATTTCGAAAAACCCTTTCTTAGTGGATACCTACTCATCACGAAGAATACACCCTCCAAATTTCATGTCTCTAGGACCAGTGGTTTAGGCTGTGCGTTGATGTCTCAGTCAGTCAGTCAGTCAGTCAGTCAGGACTTTGAATTTTATATATATAGATAAGATAGATGAAAGAGGAAGGTTTTAAAACGGTAGCAGGATGCAAAGAGCACATACGCTTTGATTGGATTTGGCAGTCCTAAACCACCCCCGAATTTAACCAAAAATACTTCAAGGCCTAGACTTTCCCGAACAAATTAATAACCACAAGTCATTCGCCAATTAAGTGTGCGTTTCGAGTGGCAAGTTGTCGCGTCGTCGTTGTTAATCGCGCCCGGTGCTCACCTTCCCGCGGCTTGCTAACAAGCTCGCGTTAAAAGAACAATGGACAATCGTACGCCCACCCTACGCCCCGCAGGGTGTATGTGATAGAAGGTAACGGGAGCGGTGAGCAATTTTGCTGCGGAGATTGGCTGTTTTTGGAAGGTTTTTCGGTTGTTTTGTGGCGAATTATTATGAAATTAAGCTAAATGAATTTCTAAGGAAGTAACACCGTTCATTTAGGTACGATGAGCTCTTTTTGATATGTCGTTAGTTTAGCGCAAATCTAGGAACCTATTTAAAAAAAACATCTTGTAGACCATATTTTTAAGTTGATTTGAGACCTCCACAGTGATTAATTCAAAACTTATAACCAACTACGTGAAGCTGAAAATTTTGAAAAATCGAATGGTATACACGTTACAATATACTTGCGCAAATATATCATGACGTGTGTGGCCTGCATTACTACGGAACCCACTTCTGTATCCATCTTGTCAGTTTTCAGTTTCAGAACTCTGTTTTACGGATACAAAAGTGAGGTCGATACGAAGTTTTCATAGTAAGTGTTAGACTTTTAAACATTTTTAATGTCATAGTGTTCGTAGACGTATTTTTGGCAGATTGTGACTGAGATTAGAAAACGACCGTTCCTAAAAATATGGGAAGTGCCACTTCGTTCTTCCTATAAAAACAGTCCTCCAGACCGAATTCGGCCATGACAGCCAATCTCAGCGGAGACTAGCCTTCATAGCGGTAGACATTATAGTGCACAACTTGACGCAGCAGACACAGGTGCACTCTCTCTTCCCTCACTCTCATAGTCCGAAGGGGCGGCAATCCGACACGACCGGAGAGAACTCAGGCGCAGGTCAAACGTCGGTCAACTTCCAAACTCCGGACTCATCATCATCTGCCTAGCCTTTTCCCAACTATGTTGGGGTCGGCTTCCAGTCTAACCGGATGCAGCTGAATACCAGTATTTCCAAACTCCGGACTGTTACTAAGAAAAACCTAGTAACACTCTGCCCGATCCGGGAATCGAACCCACGACCCCACGTTCAGCAGTCATGCTTGCGACCACCTGACCATCGGGGTAGTCTTCCTATACTAAAGATGCCATAGTGACAGCTTAGTTTAGATCCCAAATCGCCCCCGCTCCCGCTCACATTAAGGCCTGTTGTCACACCCACTGTCGGCGCAAGTACGCATGTCGTGTGAGGGAGTGTTTTAATTTCAGAGGTGCAATTTATTCGAGCGATTTATTTTTAATCCCCGTTTTTATGGGTGCGACGCTATAAATTTCATTTATAGTTGTTGTTATTTATTTTTTTAGTTTTTTGTGTGTACCTATATAGGTGCGTATATATGTATAGGTGTAAGTGTGTGCCCGGTTTTATTGCGGATAACTCTGGATGTGACTTTTAGTGCATGAGTACTGAGTTCGGGATGGTGCGCGGAATTTTGTAAGTTTCTGATCGTTTTTGCCGGTGGGTAGGTACTGTGCTGTTTCGATTAGGAATACCATGTTATGCATTTAACTTAGTGACAAAAAACGACAACGTTTTTATTACAGAACAACGCAGTTCAAAGTTGTACAACATTTATAATTCTAACTAATATTATAAATGGAAAAGTGAGCTTGTTTGTTGGTTACGCTTCCTGCAAAAACGGCTGAACGGATTTGGATGAAATTTACTTATTAATATACTTTTTATCCTGAATTTTATATAAAGTTGCAAGCAAGAGCTAGTTAAGTTATAAAAAATATATATCATCAGCTCACCCTATAGTATTTACTTAACGTAGCACAAAAACTGTCGCTAAATAGATAAAAACGTCAAATTAAACATTAATCAAACTTTACATACAGACAGACAGTATATAGGGGTTGCAACCCTGTCGACAGCACACCTGGTGGCATCCCCCACTTAAATACCCTTCTTATTATTATTTTGTATCTGTTTTTGAATTGCTTAAATCTATGGGGGAGATTTAATTGTACGCTAAACGCATAGTCGCCATATTGGATGCGCTGAAGCTTGTCAAACGATTTGAATTTGGAACGGATCGCATTAATTTCTATTACCATAGAGTATTTACTTAAAGTTAAACCTGTTTGAAACAGAGATTGATGGAAAGGATTAAAAAAACAGTATCTAATCGTACGTTGTTTATTCTGTCTATTAAACTTTCTGTGAAAGTGTAAAATATAGTTTTGTATAAATTACATTTAGAAATGTTGTAGATACCTAAACTTATATTCGTTGTAAGTCTTCAAGATACGGAGTCTTGTCTCTTATGCACAGATAAAATATGGATTAAACGACAACCAAAATAATTAATGCACGACACTGCTAAATGCGTGCCAGCTTTCGTAATTAGTCTGTTCTGTTTATTTGCTACTTTCTGCGTAAACAGACTAGAGAAAATCGTTGAACTTTTTAACCAGAGATAAGAGACAAAAATACATCTACCAAGTCGTAATTATTGACGTTTGTCCCTAAAGTCATTGACACGCAACAATAGAGAACCTATTACGCTAAAAAAAAAAAACTATAAAAAAACCGTTTTTGTAAACGTATTTCATGGCGTTTTGTTTCGCTGTGACATAATTTATGGTGAATATAGCGAACCACGCCCCTTTAGTGGATGCGTAACAAAAAACCGTCATTGACAAACGGGTGTCTATGGTGAGATGAGTATGAGTGCCCATAGAGTTTGAAAATGGCAAAAGTTTATTTTTTTTTTTCAACTGGATAGTGATGTTACGACTTTAGAAACTTTATTATGGTAGTTTAGGCATATTTAAATTCTTGCTAAAAAGCTATCTTGTAATACTTGTTTTACTTAAAACTACAAATAACGTTGACTTACAAACAATTCGATAACACAAACCTTTAAAACAAAACAGTTTCGTCATGCTCATGGATTCATGTTGAAACGCAAGCAGACAATGTTAAAAAAAAAAAACACTGCAACAAAAATCAAAAACTATTCAAACAATGGTTTTAATATCTTTTAACAAAAGAGTCTTTGCAAATTGTCGTTGAGAATACCGTTAAGTAAGAGATAAACTATTTTAACTACTAAGTAGTCTGTCGTCTTAACTTTTGTTAGACGGCTTATGTAACCAGTCCACAGTTTTATAAAAAATGGAGATAGATTTCATTTCTACTGTTATGTATCTGATTTATTTACAGGTACTTTATAAACGCTAGTGAGATAAACATGTGACTTAAAACTACATTTGCTGTAAGTCATTAAACTGTCATATCTAATACCTTTTTCATTTCGTTATAAATAGTGTGTTCGATGTATAAGTTCAAAACATTAACAAATTAAATGTAATAATTTAACTAAAACCAACACACACGCCGTAATACGACCGGGAAATATTCTAGCTATTCTAAATTCAAAATTTGAATATTCAAAGCGTTCCATCGGACACAGTCAGCCCGAAGCGGAGTACTCAATCATTAAAATTCCCACAGTGCAGCAACAAAGAAAAGTCTATTTATCCCTCTCCAACAACTGTTTTTCCGGTCTATTTGTCTTTATCTGGCGCTTAATGTGACACAATTGTCGCATGCTCCGTTTGCTTGGCTTGGCTATGGTGAAACATAATTATATTTCTGTTATGCTTCAGCCAAGTCACCAGTTTTAATGGATTGAGGTGTATTGTGAGGTTCAATTCGGTATTTAGTTCCTAAATTCTGTCCTGGAACAACTTGTCTCGGTGTTTTTGAGTTGTTTATCAGTATTTTGTCAGTGGAGACACCGAGATCGGGAATTTTCATTAATTGTCCTGGCGTCAGTGTAGTGTATCAATGCCTAGAGTCGATATTTATTGTATCCGGGACAAAAATGTGTACCTTTGTATAAGTTCTGACAATTATTTAAAAAAGAACTTCATTTTAAAAAACCCAGACAACCAGGAATTTATTTATAAACGATTATTAACGTTAAGTGACGTTTAAAAGTCAAAAATGTATGGTTAAACAGTCGGTAATCACTACTTAACTTTAAGTAACGTTTATGAATTGGCCAAAGACGTAAGAAACAACTCGAAAGACGATATTACAAACAAAACATATATTATAGCTACATTTATACCGACAAAGCGGCTTCAGTAAACACTAAACTGGTATTTACCAAAAGGTCAGTTAACTTTAACGACTTGTAAACTTGCTAAGTTAGTCAAGCTACCTTTAGTAGGCTATGTAAATGAAGATTAAGTAGATCTTTGAGATGCAGAGGAGAGAGTACGTGTTTGAGGGGTTGTGGGCAGATGGATCGAAAGGTAGGACGGTGAAGTTCAGCTGCGTGGGTGAGGTTAAATCTTGGATGGGTGATCGGCTACTGTGTGGAGACTGCTTGTCTTTAATGTAAAAGATTTATTATCAAAATATAGAAGACAATCTAACTGCGCGTTGGGATTTCCCATCGGACGAATTTTCAAAAAATCCTTCCTGAGTGCTTACTTTCGTTATATGTATGTACTAGCTTCTGCCTCGGCTTCGTCCACGTCAAATATCTTGTTCCCCCAAACCAGCCCGTAGCATCATATCACCTGCTCGCGCTGTCACTTCATTTTCACTTAGCGATTTCTCAGATTTTTTTAGTTTTGCTCGGCTCCTAATGTCATAGCGTGATGTTAAATAGCTCATAGTCTTCCTCATGAATTGGGCTATCAAATGCATAGTTAATTTTTCAAATCCGACTCGTAGTTTTAAAGATTAGCGCGTTCAAACAAACTCTTCAGCTTTATTATTAGTAAAGGTATATTATATAGATAAGGAACTAATGCTCTTAGAACCAGCGGCTTGGACTGTGTAAGTGAATGAACGAATAAAAGATTTTTTTTACCTAGACTAGATGTGTACCTCCGGGCTTTGTACCCAATCCATCAACGAGATTAAGCAAAGGTTGAATTTTGGATGAGTGACCAAAATCAAGTGCTTCAAAGTTCACGTAAATACCTATGTGTAGTTGTGTATGTTCATCAGAATCATGAAACGTATGTTTAAGTAGAAAAAAATTGAAAATATTACTGTTCAGTGTGTGACCTTTCGAATAAATTGTCAGTGAGTGTTGTATCTGTATCGAAAAGGTTCTGTATTGTTTTAGATTTTAGATTAATACATACGTAGATGGACAGTCTCAATGATTCCCTGCTGATCTGAGAACGAAGAAAAAATACAGGTGAAGTACAACATCTATGAACTACAAACTATGGAGACGGGATTTGTGCGCAAGAGTGGGTTACTGCGTTTATGTCTTTTCTATCTATACTTTAGTATAATAAATTAAAGTGGTTTTTTGTGTGACCGCGGTGTTCTTTTTAACGACGAATTTTTATGCGGTTTTCAACATTATAATAGGTAATTTCTTTCCCGAAGGTTTATGTGTTAAAATGACATGTAATAAATAAATAAATGTATTAGAGAAATCTCAATTTTTTATCAAGTCGTAAAAACCGTGCGTAATATATAAAATGAAGTAAAGGAATTAGAGTTCCTACGTACTCTAATTCAGAAGAAATTAATAAGTCAGAAATCGTCAACCCGTATTGAGTAAGCGTGATGGTTCATTTTATATATTACACACGGTTTTTACGATTTACGAAAACCATGCGTAATATATAAAATGAAGTAAAGGTATTAGAGTTCCTACGTACTCTAATTCCTAACAAGGAATTAGAGTACCTACTAGTAAGTATACGTAATTTTCTTAGGTTTTTGTATATTAATAACGTAGAAGGCTGATATATGTATGTGTTCTGCTTCGAAGAAGATGTAGCAGTCCTAGCAAGAGAGATGTTTTTCATAACAAGTATCCTAAATTGATGAAACTTGACTTCGTAAAGCCCACCGAGGGTAGTCAGTCCCGAAACGACCGTTGCTTACTGGATAATCTTTATAGTCAATGGCCGATTTGATTTAGCTGATCCCGACTAGAATGAAAGAAAATAACTTCTTATGGACTCTCAGAAAAGTTTTTTTTTTTTTTTGTCAAGTAGAGTCAATATTGGTTGAAATTTGGGTTCAAATCTGGCCAAGTACCAATGTCGTGTTTACAATTCATTTGTACTTTTTGAGTTTATCTTGGACATTATAATCGTCGGTGAAGGAAAACATCGTGAGGAAATTGTGATTTATCTATAATATAAAAATGAATCGCTGAATGTGTTGCTAAGCGCAAATCTCGAGATTAGCTGAACCGATTTCGCTAATTCTTTTTTTAGAATATTCCTTGAAGTACGAGGATGGTTCTTACGGAAAAAATGTAAGAAAGTTGCTTCACGCGGACGAAGTCGCGGGCAGGAGCTAGTAATTAATATAAGTCAGAAATCGTCAACCCATATTGAGTAGGTATATAAGCGAGATGGTTCAATGCTCGTACCATCTCTGTCTGAGAAGAGGCCTTTGTCCTGCGGGACAAGAATATACTGGTATTATTGATAAATGATAATGATAAATTATTTATTTTCTGTAAGTAGGTTTGTAAAAACACTTTTACACGTCAATCATATTTTTTTTAAACTAGATGAGTACTATCTAACTACACTGAGAAGAAAGGCCGAAACAAACTCAGAGGTCACAGTCTCTTTTAAAGTCCAGACATAATCTTGGTTAGATCATTTGAAGACCATGTAGATTGTTATTATTATCTCCTTTATATATAAATTATAATTTTTTAATATTAGAATATAAAAAGTATAAAAACATTTAAAAATATAAAAATAGTAACCCACCGGTATCGGGAACAGGGTCCGAGCTACCGGTGGTCAGGGCTCCAGAAAGAGGAACCTCCTGAAAAGCGACCAACGACTCGACCGTTGTCGTTGTTTATGTTTTTATGTTGGAGACTCCTTTGGTGTTGGTCGAGGCTCTTTGGCTATTAACCCGTTGAATGCCGTGATTACAGACACAATTAAAAAGCCATTGTGTCTCGCGTGGATCTACGTTCCGGCAAATTAAGGGTTAAGCCATTGGATGTCACAACTATCGGCACAATGATCGCTGATTCCATATCCCACATGTAGATAACCTCGTGAGCCAATTCAAGATACTTGATTTGTTTATCTTTCTTGGCTTTCACTAGGTTCTCATTATGCGGAATTTATTATGATTATTAGAATCAATACCTTAACTCTACCATTTCAGTATATTGGCGAAAAAATTCCAAAAACTTTCCGAGTCCCACCATACTAATCCGCGCTCCAAGACCTGTTCTAATTTACAGTTCTGTTTACCTCGTACAGCTGAAACTTGATGATACACACAAAGGGAACCAACTGATGCAGGGAGCGTATTTGCCGCGAGAGGTTAATTAACTTTAACGGGTTGCTAAGTTGGTCGGGCAAGTCGCATCCAAGTGCTGGAAACACTTGAGAAGATTATAGAGGTAAGAGATTGGTTGGTGATAAAATATATAACTTTATGATACTTAAGAAATGTCTTTTCATCATCTGCCTAGTCCTTCCCTAAATATGTTGGGGTCGGCTTCCAGTCTAACCGGATGCAGCTGAGTAACTAACTGGCTAACGTGGCTGGTAACTGAGTTGGGGAGGTCAGATAGACAGTCGTTCCATAGCGACTGCCTATCTGACTTCCAGAACTCAGTTACTGGGTAATACGAAACCCCTTGGTAAGACTGGTTGTCAGACTGTCGGGTTTCTGACGACCTGTAACGACTGTCAAAGCAAAGATCCACGAATGACAACCGGGACCAACGGCTTAACGTGATTTCCGAGGCACGGAGTGGTCTCTATATGTAATATGGTCACCCATCCACGGACCGACCGCGGCAAGCGTGGCTTAACCTGATCGATCGACTAGTGCGGCTCTTATTACTTAGCCACAAGCCCCTCTATTGTCTATTTTTAAAATGAAATGTCTATTTTTGACTATCTTTTGGATTGTGTAAGATTTGCTAGAAAGTATGAGATATGAACTAGTACTGAGCACGAACGCATGGAGTAAGGCCCTAAACTGCGGCTTAGTAACGAATGTGTCTAACAACAAGCATCCATAGTGATCCATGCAACACTGACGACCGTGTCTAGACACGGCGAATAAACCGTAGTTTTTCATGGCAAGACAAACGGGTAACTACAAAAGGCCTAAGGTAACGTAATAACGTAAGCTAGAACGATTTTAAGATTGAAAATACTAGTTACACACAATCATTTCTTAATTTAAAGACTTTATTCATATCTTATCGTCTTTTTGAAGTGAACACTTCTTTAGCGGCATTGTGCACTTTTGTTGTGATGGGTAAAAAATGTTAAACTCGCGTCAGGACACGCGACCTGCCGATCGATTCTGTAAAAATCTCACCGTGAAAAGTTAGGTGAAGTGAGTTTAGAATGAGCTGTCAATAGTGTTGTAGCGGTATGTACAACGCCACATGGGAAAAACGCGTCATACTGACGTCACGCAAATCCTGCATCTCACAAGCAGAGTTTACCGCGCAATTAGCATAGATACAATTTCCCAATATCAATCGTTGGGCAATTGCCCGTCAGACACAACACCTGTCTGGTCGGAGGATCTTCACTTTTCTATGGAGGATGAGTGAAATTTACACCCTGTTCCTCATTCCTCCAAAGTGTCAATACCTAGCATTAGTTGGAATGACAGCTATACAGGGTACACCCCTGCCTAACCATTCGGAGAATACAGGCGTGTAGTATTTTTTGTTGCCAGACCAAGTATGGAAGTCAAAATGATCGTCTTCTTAGTACAACATTGTTATAAGGTTTTTCCATTAGAAATTTCTTAATACCAGCCCAGAGTTCGGAAGTTGGCGTTGTGATACCCCCGTGCTTCGGAAAGCACGTAAAGTCGTTGGTCCTGCGCGTGATCTCTCTCCAGTCGTGTCAGCTTTGTGCCGGATTGTGTGATATAATTGAGGGAAGAAAGAGTCCACCTGTGTCTGCCCACACACTTATGAAGGCAGACACTGTAATATCTCCCGCGCCGAAGGCTAGTCTTTGGTTAGATTGGCTACCATGGCCGAATTACGTCTGGAGGACTATTGATAAACTTCTGATGGATTTTTTTTTTATTTTTTTTCGTAGGTGCAACTTTTTTCAGAGACATCTAAACTCTTTAATGACTCCTAAAGTATGATTGTCCAAGTTGCATTTAAGTGCACGATATATTTCTAGACTTAGCCCAATATGTGTCCAGTTAGTAGAAAGAGTATTGACCAAACAACCGCGTCGTATATCCGTAGGTCAGCTAACTTTAAATTGCAAATTGGTAACTTGGGAGTCTGCTAACTTAGCACAGGCAAACGCTTGTTTAAAACAGTAATCCTTGCTTAATGTAAAATTGTACTTTGTTCTAATAATTATTTTTGTTATTCTGCGAGGTAATTGCGTAACACAATAACAATAATATAGCTATGGCCTTCATTTTGACAGATCAACAATATTCATTGCGTTATTTACGTTGTTGAGCAGACAAATTTCTCGAACTTATGAAGCAATGGTTTAGCAATATCCTTCAAAATTAATGAAATTGTGATGGATAGTGTGTTATGCAATTAGGGTTGCTGGTCGAGAATAATAATATGATGTCTAATCGGTATGTGTATTGTCAGAGTCATTTTAAGAAAAGATGTAGGATTTTTGAAGGCATATTTCCGATAAATCTCGAAGATGATGATGATCTTTAAGCTTCATAAATATACAGAAATATCCCTAAAATACACCGTGTTCATCACGTTATCCAAAAACTTTGGCAACCGCTTCTATAGCTTTTACAAATCAAACCTAACAAAGGAAGTAGTACTTAAAAAGGCTTCGTTACAAAGATATTTGTAATTTCATTTAATGATATTTAATTGAGTAATGCAGGAAAGGGTCTTCTCAAACTCAAACTCAAAGTATTTATTTCAATTAAACCAATTACAGGTACTTTTGAATTGTCAAGGGGTCGGTCAGTCAGAAAAATGAAGCTAGTTGCCCATTCCAAAGCGTAGTAGGTACCTATGGAGAAGAACGGGCAAGAAACTCCATGGACACTCTTTTAAATCAGAATAATATCTTAGTTTGGCCTATGTTGCTGCTTAGTGCAATTAAAATGACAAATCTATCAAATGCTTCGGATAAAGAGGCATGCATATCGGGTGATTTACGTCAAGGTATTAAGTTTGTATGAAAATTAACAAAAAATAAGAATTAATTAATTTGTCCATAGTGAAATACTTTATTTCCATGGTCTGAACACATCTGGGCGAAGTTTATGTATATCGTCTGGAACACGGTGTATAATTAATTCGGCCATCTATGTCTAAGTGCACCCTCAGACAATACAAATCAAATAAAACACCGTCTCCTCTGTAAAGTCTCACTTAATAAGCTGTGAGCACCCGAACCGTCTGCGTAAGCACTAAGTTGTAATAGTAGGTGCACTTGATTAAGTCTACATGAGGGAAAGTCGGACTGTCCGGTGAGTGCATGCTTTGCCTGAAGGGTCTACTTATAAAGGCTTTGTGTGGGTACTAAGGGTAGGTAGTGATATGTACCTACTGGAATTTGTAATAAAATGTGGGAGGAATAGGTAGGTTCCTCGACAAAGCAATAACCCGTCTGGTGTTGACGGGATCTTCTTTACAAATAAATAAAATTGATGTGCTGTTTGTAATGTCAAAATCATCAGCTTTTTACTAAACGCATATGAATGTTTTATACCAACGGTACTTGTAATAAAAAAAACATTTTTGCAAATTGTTGTCTGTCTGTTTGTTCCGGCTAATCTCCGAAACGGTTGAATCGATTTTTATGAAATTTTATAAGGGTTATCTGGAACCCTGGAGAAGGACATAAGTTTTTATCGGCATACCCGCGGTGAAGCCGCGGGCGGAAGCTAATTAAGCTAATTAAGTCACTCATGTGGTGGATTTGGCAGTTGATTGATCGCATGATCGATAACCCTATGACAAGTTTGCAAATTAAATATCCCGTAGGTTTCATCTCTTAACATGTTCCCTAGATATGTATTAAATCAGACGAAGATTAAGTTAAACCGTCTCAAGAGCACAATCTGACTCTTATACTATACTATTCCCTTACGAAAAGCAACAATGTTACCAAAAATAAGTATTGTAGTAAAAGTTTCGCTGTCAAACAGTTTCACAGAAGAACTCCACCAACCAAAACGCGAGTTTGAAACGAGAACCCAAAGTACAGCCAACAAAACCAAATCCGAAGTCTGTTAGTTAGGAAGCCGAGAACTTAGCTCTTACGTAGTAAACCGAAACTTGTATAGTTGTAAGTTGTAACTGTAGTAAACAAGCACCTAGTTAACACTTATTGATACTTAACGTTGACTTGAAAACTTGACGACTTATTGTTATAACGGATAAGTTTGCCTGTTTACATTTCGTACAGAAGATATGGAGTTTCATGTCTGAATGATATTTGTTAAAGTTAAGACTATCTTGGTGTCTGTGTTGCCTGGTTTTCAGGCGATTTTGTTATAGTTCCATTTCAGTGACTTGAGGTCTTTTGTTTGTAGAAAGCGTGCCTGGTAATGGATCTATATTTTATAAGAAAACCAGAATTTTACTGAATATAAGAGATCATCTTTTGTCATGGTAAGCTTTCTACTTTCCTAACATTCTGTGTTGCAACTCTACATAACACATACATACATACATAATCAGCCTACAATGTTCCCACTGTTGGGACATAGGCCTCTTCTCTGTGAGAGCCTAGTTCGGGTTGGTAGCTATCACATGTTTTCATTTATTTTAAATCTAGGACATGCCGGTTTCCTCACGATGTTTTCCTTCACCGTTTTGCGAGCAGTGGTGATGAAAATTATTTACACAAAGTAAAGTGCCTGCCTGGGTTTGAACCCACAACCTACAACTCATAAGACGGGGCCGAAACCACTGAGCTAGCACTGCTCTCATCCTCAAATCCAACTCCTACTCTAATCCTCAGTGTCTCTCAACTTTAAGGAAACCTCTTTATCTTTCCTCTTTTTTTCAGCTTACGTTGTTGCCCTGTCTACAACTTAAGCTTAGAATAGCCTTTTCTATCAGACTTAGGATGAATGAAGTACAAACTCAACGTACCCTTATGCGGCATCTTCCAGAAAGCTTCTGCCGCCGTGGTGGGTTCCCGCGGCGGCGCGACCAGCCCGCCGACCAGCGTGGTGGCGGCGTGCGCGGGCGCCGGCGCCGGCCGCCCCCAGCCCCCGTGGAGAGCCACCCCGTATACCTGACCCCACACCACCCTCTAGTCCCACTTAACACCCCTGAACTCCCCCACTCCAATTTGACCCCAAAAATCTCTAAGCGCACGCGCACTTTAAAACTTATGCGGCATCTCTTCGTGACCTGCGAACAAAGAAATTCACGTTTAAAGAAATTTATTGACCCCAATCCAACATTAGACAATCGCATCATCAATTACAATCAAGGCTCGTCATTACGCTCCTTTGAAGCCTTCTCGTTCCGTCTCTTTTCCTCTTAAAACTTTTTGTACTTGGAAGAAAGAGTGCAGAGATACTAATTGGTAGATGATGCTGCTGAATTGTGTGTTAGTTGGAAAGCGCCATCTATTGTTGCATAGTACAAATAGTCGGTTGGTTCGTGAGTGCCGATAATGATCGATGTTAGATGGTAGTAATGAAGTTAGATGCCGAGATATTGTGTGTATGCCACCCATCGAGTTCCGAACGGTAGTCGGACCGTCCGTTTTTGTTTCATTTTATTGTTTGACTGAGATGTCGGCATGATTAGACCATGTGAGATTACTTACATAATGTGTAGCGAGATTTGTATTCAGAAAATTGCGATGCCGTTTGTTCGAATCAGTTGATCGCTTGATACAAAGTTTGACACAGTAATTTATGATTTATTGCTAAAACATTTAATTACACTTTTTTGTTTAAGCTATTATTCTGTAGTTATCTCGTAACTGGAGGTCTACGCCCTCAGCACGGTAACCGTAGTTTCGGCCGAAGTTACGGGAGCCTAATACTCCGTAACACCTACGGACATAAGATTAGTTTGGGCCCGACCTAGTAAGAGGGAACGCCACCACGACTTGTTAGTTAGTTAGTTGTTGTCTTCTTAGTTGTCCCTCATCCCAATAAGTTTTTTCCCGTCCGAAATAGTTAATTATTCATGTGTAGAGTTCACTCCGTATATCGAATTACTCTCGAGAGGACCCGTATCTTCGTTGACGGACTTAGAAAGTAGGACCACAGTTACATATAGCAAACATTATCAACGTATGGACCTATTATGGAAATATTGATCTGGAAATAAAATGATTTCAGGTAGGTACCAAAATTATTTATGTTAGACTAAACACAGATTCTTTGATCGAACCCTGATGTAAAAGATATTTTGCGTTCAATATTAATAACATTTATTCGGATGAACGAAAAATTCTGCTTTTGATTTAAGTACCTACATCTGAGAGAAAATAAAAACTAAACACGTAAGACATGACATGAGTAGGTAAAATATTTGATAAAAAATATCTCAAGGGAGTGCTCGAAGTCTTTATAGGCAAATCCACTATTGGCGTTACATAAGTCAGAACCTCACAGGTATAAGTATTGGGACGCGTATTTGATCTTTTCAAGCTGACGATCGAATGATTTTACTTTGATATATTTTCCCCTTCGGAGTGAGGTACAATGGCCGAAAGGAGACTGGGGGTCGCCTAAATTGAACTCTCACTTTGAGCCTAGTGAAAGCAAGGCAAGGGTCTAAAGTGGCACGACTAATATAAAGTCACCGCGTACCGGCGTGTGTTTGGACACTAATACCAAAACTCCTTGTTGAGATTCAGAAGAACTAAAGGTGTGTTTCCAAGTGTTTGTCGCGAAGTTTTTTTTTTGATTGAATGTTTTTATTATATTAGAAAGAAAGAAAGGAAAAGTATCACAAACTAAACTAAACACAGTCAATAAAAAAGCAACAAAAAGAAAAATTAAACAGACAGGCATTGATGCTGTAGGTATCATTACGCGTGTTTTCATAATTTCCTTTAGAAATAGAATCAGGAACCAATATTTAAGCCAGCGCTGTTGGTTTAAAATAATCTTGAGGGCTACTGATCAGATAGAAATCTCCAAGAAAACTATTAAAAATGCTTTAACCACTAAGTATGCATAAAACAAAGGGGTATCGTGTTACCCAGTATTTGGGTTGTGGAGGTCAGATAGGCAGTCGCTCCTTGTAAAACACTGGTATTCAGTTGCATCTGATAAGACTGAAATCCGACCCCAGCATAGTCGGGAAAATATTTTTTAAAAGAAAACTTCTGAAATTGAGGACACTTATTGACAATCATATTATTCTTTCCTCAAATGTTTATGCTTACGTAAAAATTACTCACTTCTAAGAAAAAAAACATACATCAAACTACCTCCACATAATCAGCGGGCACATGAATAACAAATATGATACAGCCGACCAATCGAAGGCGTTATCTCGCGGCGCGATCGGCGGCGTCTTTATACTCAATCTTTTATCTGTACCACACTGACGGTGTCCAGTTACTGGCAACTCGGAAACTGTTTCTAATTAACGTTATTAGACGGCTATGGAGTGGTAAAGAGTTTGTGATTGCTTGAGTTTTTATGAGGTTATGTTTAAGAAAATGGTGGGAAGTTTTTCTTTTTTCTAGGATTATGCATTTCTGCGAAGTTTTAGGGCATTGGGAGTTGGATATTTTGGATCTTATAAGGTTTTAGATACTTAAATACTGATCAATGTTTGGTTACACTGGGACAATATATTGGGCAGACTTGCTCGTTGTAAGCGTCAGTATTTTTCTTACTTCGTTGCAATATTGGCGATTAATTATACACAGGTAGGTAGAGGCGGTGACGTTTTCGACGAAGCATTATATAATTGTCAGTAAAGAACATTTTTATGAATTATTTTTGAACTTTAACAAAGATTCTTTCAAATAAAGTCGGAAAACTTTCCACATCAGAAATGAACTTGGAATATTTACAGTAAAACTTTCTATCACTCCGTAAAGAACAATGTTTTCTATAACAATAAAATCTGCATAGAAGAATCTCATTTGCAACTTTTCAGACGCACACAGCACACAGTGTAAAAATATCAGTAGGAAAAAAGTATATAAACGTCGGGGAATGTTAAAAAAAACACAGTTTTTCGTTGTAAGTGGCCGTCTGGTTTCGTCAAAGGGGTCCGGAGACTGCATGCAAAGCACTCTAAACGGGGATAAAGTCGTCGGCAACGATTTTAAATTCTAGCTTAGCTCGCCTCTCAGATAATGTTGGCATGTCGATAAGTTCTCTGTTATTCTGCTGTGGCGAACTGTAATAGGAATTTACTTTTATGGTAATTGTGCTACTGGAGTTAATAGGGTTTAATGCTTTGTTTTAAGTTCCGGTCTGCCAATCAGGTAGTCTATGAGTATTGTTGTTGTTATGTGCGTTGCTTGATTTGTTAGGCCTAATTCTTACTATGATTACTTAATCTGTGAGTATTGTATTTGCTATCGACCACCTCATATCCTGCTCTGTATGTCCCAAAACATGCAGTCAGTGTGACCTCTGTGCTGCCACCGAGAACGCCGTGGAAGTGGCAAAGTTTTGGGAAAACAAGATTTAAAATACTGTCGTGCCAGCAACACAAAGGCGAAGATTATCGACTATTAAAAATAATAAGATGAGATCTACTGCAATAATTACAACTACAGAAAACAAGTATAAAGAAGAGCTTTGATGCAATTAATTTTATAGAAATGAATTGAGATGTCTTGAATGTTCAAATTGTGAATCTTAAACTCATTCATTCACTGACAGACAACGCACACCCGAAACCGGTCTAGAAGCATGAACTTTTTCACAAGATTTCCTTAAGCAATGAAAATAGCCACTAAGAAAGGATTTTTGAAAATTCATATCCAAAATGGGTTAAATAAGGGATGAAACGTACTTATGGAAGCTTGTGACTTTTTCCGATTAGAAATCCCATAAAGCTAGTAAATTAATGTTTTTTTTTATTCACTCATTCAACTCCTAATCTCGCAACGAAACATGCCTAACCTAAGAATTTACGAAAAAAATAATCGATACACCCGATTTAAACGCAGCACTAAAGTATTCCATACTCCTAAGGATCCGATGTCTGGGGTGCGCCTCATTAGACCCGCTTTGATTCAGCCACGGTTCTCGCAGGTACGGCTAATGCCTCACTCTTTACTCAAACGAATACATTTCTAATCGTATTCACTTTTTTCTGGGATTAGGTACTATTTGTTAGGGATGGGAAAGCAAACGTTTTTCTTTTAAAAGAATTTCATCGGTTAAGAAAATCTACTGGAAATATTTTAATGTGTTTTTTCAGTAGCTTTGGGAATGCAAACTGAATAACGTTTGAAACTAACTTCAACAGTTGATGGTTGAAAAAATAGGACGCAAAAAAAATATCAAGGAAAAAAACTTGACTTCTTCACCATCATTTTGGATTGACAAATGACATTTCCTTTCAAAGCAATTGAAATGAAAAAAAAAACACAACTAGTGATGTATCAAAGCAGCCGCCACTTACAGACGCACGTGCGTTGATCCTAACAAAAATTCACATACAAAACATATACCATTTCACCGAGTGCTCTTACTGGCTTAAGTTGCAACGTCAAAGCCAGGCCTCTTCCTTTTCACTACGTTTTTAAAATAAAACAGCCTTTCTGTATACGTACATAATTAACAGTGATGTGGCTTCGCAAAGTTTTTAGAGTAAACGAACGCAATGCTTAATGCGTTCTTTGAGTTTTCGAGTGTCATCGTACTCGCATCGCGGATTTTTTTTTCTATTTTTGTTTTGTTGTTTTTTTTTTAAATGACGAAGCTAAGGTTTGTAATTACAGTATGTGATATTGTGGATCTCTGAAATTCTTACATGTTGAAATATAAAAAATGTGGAATGACATTTTTGCACTGTGTGGTAAGTCATAAAAATTTGTGGACATAATTTTTTGGTTTTTGTTTGAGTAAAACAAATTAAATAAACACAAGCAATATTATCGTGATAACGGCCGCGACTTAGGTATGCTTTATTTTGTGTAAATTAATTCATCACCACTGCTCTGAAAACGATGAAGAAAACATCGTGACGAAACCTGCATGTTCTAGAACCAAAAAATTTTAAGACATCTACCAACCTGCACTGGGCCCGCGTGGTGGATTACAACCCACTCACAATCGAAGAGAGGAGGCCTGTGTCCTAACGGTGGGAACATTATATAGGCTGATTCTACATTGTTATAGTACTAGATAGATCTTTTGAACACCAAAAACGTATGTTTTAATATAACTGTGCCTTTACATCGTAAGCTACCGAATACCGCCGAAAGGTGCCGTCAAGTCTATACAGTTCTCTCAGAATAGAAATAAATTACAATCTCTCGGTGCTCTGCGGCCGTTAGTACGGTCAGCAAAGCACACCCGCCGATTTGTTACATTGATTTCTAACTGACACGTACAGACAGCAACGGTATGGAAATGAAGTTTGAATGAAATTAAGTTATGACTTCCAGTTAGTTTATTATAAGCTTCATTTATTTTAAGAATTATGAGCTAATGTCTAGACTGTTATTTTCACGAGGTATTTCGATTAGTGAGCGGTTCTTTATTTGACGTCTGTTATTTTGTGCGAATGATCGATTGGGTGGTATTATTCAAACAAAGTTGATTTGGTGTCATCGGTTTTGTATACTTTACAGGGCATTATTTGAGTGAAAAAAGAACACTTGATACGATAATTGCAGGTGTTCAATTTGGATCTACATTACACTTTGTGTGACGCTCACACAATGACTCATGTCATTGTGTGAGCATCCATGGCATTTAAACAATCCACTATTTCAATTTGTCTGCTAACGCTCCTAGCGCCTGATTCGACAACCGCACACAACAGTAGGTTACCACGTAACGTCGGCACGATAAATCAATCGTGCCATTGTGACGTACAGAATAAGGCCTCCTCACCTACACAGTGGGTAAAAAAGCACGCTTGGTAGAAAAAAGAAAAAAAGTACAAAAATATCAGGTGTAAAGATTTCTATGAGTTATTTGAAAGTGATTTGTGAGCTAATTTTTATAATATACTGTTGATGAGTGTAAGTTACGTGTGATGGTGGAGGTATGCTGAGTTTTGGTATGATACTTCGTCTGTACTAAAAATTAAAGCGTCGCTTTTCGTTTCTGTCTGTGTGACCGCATTATCCTTCTAAACTACACAACGGATTTTGATGCGGTTTTCATCATCACTTAGAGGATTTATTCCGGAAGGTTCAAACTCAAACTCAAGTTCGTGTATATACTACATTAATATTAAACGTACATATAAATAAGAAATCTCCGTGTTTTGTCAAGTCATAAAAACCGTGCGAAGCAGGAGCGGGTTGCTAGTTAAAAATAAATAAATGTACCTATCGTGTTACTAGTTTAGTGGATTATGGCCCACTCCCTCTCACTAAGAGGAGGCCTGTGTCCCAGCAGTGGGAACACTATAGGCTGATTATGCTTATGCTATCACTAGCTTTAAGTTCACTGAAGTTACTGAATTTTGTTCAGATACAGAGACTTTGTGTTTCTCAATGATACAATAGTAAATCAACGTTTACCAATTAATCCTAAGTGGGAGTTAATCTTGTAAACGTTTATCCAGTCAAAATACCTACCTATTAGTTTCGTATGATATATAAGGGTGCGCTATATATAGCATAACTATTATTTTTCAAATAACAGAATACAAATTCTCGTAAATAAAAACATTAAAAATCTAGTCGCAAAATCATGTCGGCGGCAATCAATGTCAAAAACTTGTCAAAAATGTAGGGAAATTAGAGGTATTTTTGACAGATTGAGACGAGATCAGACTGTGAACGTTTTAAAAATTACGGGAATTCCTCTGGCATAATTTCTGCATATTTTTCTAACCAATTTTTTTAAGGCATTGACCACCGCTGTCTCCGGTGACCGCCAACAATAGATTTTCTATTGTGTCTGTTGTCTGGCAGTCAACGTGTTAAATACTTTGAATAGTTACTTTCAACACAATATACACGTACTAAGGTATATATAAAAGCGAAAACCGGCTTCACATAAATAAATTACAAATCGATTTTAGCATCACATTCTGCGCAAAGGTGAACGCTTTAAAATTGAATAACCATTTTTATTAATGAATCTCTTTTTAAAATGTCATCGACGAATTCAAACGGACATTATGTCGGTCTTAAAACAAATAAAAGACATTAAGGGAGATACATCAAAAGCTTTTTACCTTTAAAAAAGGCTCTATCTTAATCCTTATTAAGCCTCATCATGGGAAGGGTGATGCTATTGAGATCGAGAAGGTGTTATTTTGAGCCCATCACAGATTATATTTTTTTTTTTTTTTTTTTTGGCTAATAAGAATTAGAGATCGTAACACTGGGAGTCGGCTTTATTAAAGAGATTATTAAACATTTAGGCTTAGGTTTATTAATATTACTGTAGTTAGGAACTTATACCTTTGTGCACAATGACTTCCTTTATTGAAATAAAATACCTGTGCGTATTTTCTAAAGCTGTGGATTTTTTAAAGTTCCAGGCCGGTCCAGGAAGAAAGACCACACACAAAGACAGTGTGAAGACAGGAAGAGGTCAGGAAGAGGTGGCGAAACGACCTAGATGCAAAACGCAAGGGTTGGATCGAGGTGGCTCTAGAAAAGGATTCCTGGAAATAATTACGGGAGGCCTTTGCTCAACAGTGAGACAGTGCAAGCTAAATTAAAAAAAAAAAAGTATGAAAATTTTGAAAGGTGCGGTGCGAAGGTTTTATGTTGGAACGAATTTCAAAGTCAAAAACACCCTTGTATCGATTACTGAACTTAAGATGTCAAAGACAACAAGAGTAGCAAAATTGCATTTAGCACCGTGTAATGACAGCATGGGAGAATTCTTTGCGAAACTATCAATGGTTATGTCTCTCTTTGTCAAAAATATGTCATTAATACACGGAAAAAAAATGTCAAAGTGCTGCTAGGCACCCCTGGGAGTTGTTACATAATAGGGATGTCAACACTCCAGCCCGATGGCTTTTCAAGTATAAATAATAGTCGATGTAACATTTGAATAGTGCTACTTTTGCAATACTTAGTTTGTCGGCACGCTTGAATTGATTTACAAGTTTCGATTTATTGATTTTTCTGTTATTATCGTCAAGCCGTGTGTGTCGGCATTTTTTTTACTGTGATCGTAAAATGGAGTTTATGACTTTGGTAAAATATAACTTATTTTTATGTCACATCGACACATTGCACGCCCTTTTTTTCTTTTACGAATAAGTCTGTAATTTCATAAGACGTGTAGCTAAAAAACTTTTATGTGCTAATATTATTAAATTGGCAAAAATAATCATAAAAGTCCATTAAAAAAACGATAACTCATTAACACAATTTTCCTCAATACCCAAAATGCTATACCATACCTACATCTACCTACCCTTTTCCTAACTACTTACATTGGGGTCGGGTCGGCTTCCAGTCTAACCTTATGCAGTCTATCCAATACCATTATTTTACATGGCTACCTATCTGACCTCCACAACCCAGTAAATGACGTAATACGACCTTGCTAAGACTGGTTGACAGACCTTCAAGCTTCTGACTATCTATCGTAGCGACTATCAAAGATGTAACCTAAGAACGACAATTTTGTCGTCACCCTAAATACTAAAACAAACTTGAACTATCTTACAATACATAAGAGGAACATCTTTAGCAAAATTAGCCGGTCCCACGTCACTGTCACCCATTGTACTTCAAGTATCGGTTACCGCAAAAATTATTCGGTCTCACAATACTTCCCATCTCTATTTAACGAAATTATCAATTCGGACGATGTTCACAATAGAGCCCATTCGAATATTTCGAACTCGGCAACTTCAAAGATATTTTCGAATGTTTGTCTGTTTGCTTTTTCGAATGCCTTTTTTTTTTGCTGAAAAACGTTGAACGTGATTTTTTTCTAACGATTTGTAAAGAAAAATTGAACAATATATTAATCTTAATTTAAGTTTTCAGGAAAAGAGTTAATTAATTTAAACAATGAATAAACGAACTTTTTCAGACTTTAGTGTTTGAGTTTTTTCGATTTATTTGATTTTAATTAGATATTTAAAGGAAGGTTTTATAATATGAATGTATCATACCAACTATTATTTTAAACGTACCCTAATCCCCCAAAAATAATTAAATTTTGTCATAATCACCTAACTCATTTTATATTAATTCTTTAATTCAATAAACAATGTTTGCATGTATTTATAATATAAGGTAAATTGTACAAGGATCACCAATTTTGCTGCTCTCCCTTTTTTTGTACTTACACTCTCAGGTAATAAATTTTACTTTACTTTACTTTAAAAATGATAAAACATATGATTCAAGTTTTCAGGAAAAAATATTCCATTTAAATAATGAAGAGACGCATTGCATGGACTGTGCTTAAAATATTTTCGATGTTCATAAATACATATTCATAAATTCATATGTATTTATTCAGGCTACATTTTCGCAGGATACCTATAATTTTCTTTGTAGAATTTTCCGAATTTTGTAGCCTTTTCTACAATATTTATAACCGTGCCACTTTTATAGGTACAATTTTTTAAGACTCTAAAGTGTATCATGTCCCAGCAAATTGGCCAGTAATTATATTTTTACAAATGCTAGGCCAAGAAGTGTTATGTTACAGCAAAAACGAACAATACGACCAAATGTTTACTATTACAAATTATACCCAACAATGGAGTTTGAATCAAATGATTCGATTACATTAGAAAAAGTCGGTGAGATAGGCCAAACAAAATATCAAGTTACATTTATGGGGAAGCTGGGTACATGGGACACAGGTAGGTTAATTTTAACTTTGGTTAAAAAACATTGTAGAAGAATTTGCGGCTTGCAATTTTTTTATCTTTGGTGATTAACATTGAATAATATTATCTATGCATTTTTATAACTGAAATTAGAATTATTTTCACACGATTTTGTTCCTTTTTTAGATTGTTTGTAGTAACAAAAATGTTTGTTACGATCAATTAAGTCCAAAAAAATATTGAAGGTTGCTAAATAAATCTTACAGATTTTTCTTAGATTTTTATATTACTTAGGGTGATACGTAACCGACAGACCTTTTTTTTTACCGCATTTGTATTTCATTTATGTATGTTTGTGGAAAATACAAAGCATAAATAGAAACTACTGTTTATTGTTAAACATAAGCAAAAAAAATGGAGTGATAAGCCTACTGGTCCAACATTCTGTTCTGCATTTACAACATTGATTCCTATTGCAAATTAATTTGCAACTTGATCAAAAATACAAATAAAATATTTTATAAGTTTTAGCAATAAGCATCCGTCATAGAACACACAAGGGGGGGGGTACATATAAGTTACTTTGTTTATTTTTGAGGATGTTCCGGTTTCAATGAAGAGCTTTCCGAACGGAAAAGCTTCCTTCAAACAAGCAGCCTGTGTCAGAAACTGGTCACCGGCAGAAACCTATGTTGGTACAGGTAAGTTGTTGAAACATACAGATTGCAGGTGTCCCAACAATTGGCCTAGTCTTAATATTACATGAACACCTACCTAAAGACGGAATCAGCGTCACAGTAGCATCAATGAACTCACTCAAAAGTCCGCAACACAAATTCACTAAAAACTAAAAAAAACTACACAGTCCTTGATACGGATGCGGCGACGCGTGATCTTATAACCGGAATTCTTTAATTTGACAAGTTTCTAAACGCACCCGATGGTCAGTGTAGCGCGTAATCATCGAATACCCTAAGTATTGAGTGAGAGCACGCTCGGAGGCTGCGAACCGTTCACGATGTCACGGCTCGCTTGCGACTGGCCAAGCCATCTGATTCCAAGTCAGCCGTGTGAGCATGACTGGGGGCGGGGCCTAGAGGGGACGAGTTGTGCCGACTTGTTCGCGCTCACCCTAGGGTGGGTGACGCACACACACAAGCCCGCACACAGACACACGCTCGTGTCTACCAACGCCCACATTTACGCGGCTACGGCAGTCGCTTCGAGCATGCTGTATAACACCGTCCTTAGCTTTTCCCGTTTATTGTTCTTGTATATAGTTGTAATAATATTTAAATGGTGTCTCAGCGTTACGTGTGGAATGTGGAAAAATGAGCCAAAATTATTTTTGCAGTCAAATGGATGCAGTTGGTTTTTCTAGTGATTTTACTGTTATTTTTTGGAGAAAGTTTCAGGTTATTGTTGTTGTGGGTGTCTAATATCATTGCCTATAAAATATAAATAAAGGCTATGGTGAATTTCCAGTTTGAGTGACACCTAAATGAGTTTTGGCTCTACAAAGTTGGGGTAATACCGACCACAGCGAAAGCCCGAAGTTTTTGACGATTGAAACCTGCTAAGCATCCCACGTACCCACTGTAACCGAAGCGTTACGATCGTAAAGTGCGATAAAATATTTTACTACCCTCCTGCCAGCACCCACAGGTTTATGTTCACGACCTACTATAATGGGGGCTGTAAAAAGTCCGCTGGCTAAGCTCAAAGGGGTACTAAAAGAGAACCTAGTTTCTAACAGAGGTTGTACTAAAAAGTGTAATGTCATATTGCATTGTTTTTCGGGGTTGAGTTTCAGAAGTCAGGATATAAAATTTTTGGTGAAATTTAGCTAAACCAAAGGGTATCGGATAACCCAGTAACTGGGTCGTGGAGGCTACATTTAAAATAGATGCTGGTATTCAGCTGCATCCGCATAGACTGGAAGCCTTTTCCCAAATATGTTGGGGTGCCAATATAGTTGGGAAAAGGCTAGATTTTTAGCTGCCATGTCACACTGTCCCCAACTCATACAAAAGAAACCACAATTCTAGAAATTTAAAAACCCAAAGTCTCAATTCACCCTTTTGGTCACTTGAGCACAACCTAGATCCAAGGACAGAATACTATAAACATGTTGCCACGCTAACACAACATAGGTAGTACTTTTCGTTCTTTACCTACTCCTTACCGATGATATCAAGCATGCAGGCCAAAAATAAATCATAGGAATACACTGAAATTAACAAACGGGAAGCAATATAAAACAATAAGAACTACTGATACACCCACACTTCCTAAAACTTAACCTCCAAGCAAGTTTATTTACAAGGAGCGATTATGTATATGAGAACGATTCGAATATAGGAAATCCTGCGATATACAGCAGAATTTTAGATACTGTAGTGAGCACACACAACACACTTTTCCTTCGTTATCCACCTCAATATGAATCCATCACCTCCACTGACCTCCACTGACTTGGAAATGCCAACAGTAGCCCTAAAAACAACCAGAAACATTTTTCAAACCTTATTCCAAAAAAATAAAGATCCTTAAAACAGATGTTAATTCGTGGGTAGATCTATTTCAAACAAAACCTACACTCCCCAGAACATTGAACTTCAGACAATCTCAACATTGAATGTCATTACCGTAGTCTTACAAGTCTCATTCACGCGTACTTCCATCTAAAAATAGTTCCCTAGCAACAAGCAACGTCCCAGCAAAACAAAAACATGGCGCAAGTACAGTCACACGCAATTAATTGACAGTCATAAAGTACGACGTGATACCTCGCAAAATCAACAAAACGGTTTCGCACGCCGCCGCCGCCTCTCAACAATGGCGGACACGCGGCAATCGTCACGCCGCTTAGCACAAGAATGCCTTAGCCCTAATTTATATCAGCCTAATTTTACGCCTGCTCATACTTATTGTGAGATTTCGCGATACCATGTCACGGTATTCGACACGGCTGGTTACTGATTGAGTCGTCATTTTTTATAACCCACACGGCTAAGGTCAAAGATGGTCGTGTTCTTCAACCAAATACCTTTTTAGATTAGTTTTGTTTGCCAAATCTTCGATACAATGCTCCAGTTGGGTGCTTAATTTAAAATTTTGTTCAACACATATTAATTCAACCATTAAAATCGTTGTGCTCGGACAATAGAAGTCGCGGCCGATTTACTAAAAAATAAATAATGGAACTTTTTCTCGTATAAAGAAAGTGTTTGTCTAAGAACAATGTGGGGTACCACAGCGGGACATCTAGATACGCGGGGCTAAAGTATTTTCTTTACATTTTTTTATTTGCACTCATACCTTGGGTGAATGGAGTCGGATCCTTAATTTACGCATCGATAGACTTATTTTGTAGTTTCGCATTTGTAAGGGATTGTTCTTCGGGCGCGTTTTGTAACATTGCGTTTGTGAGGCGAGCAATCGAGCTATTGTGCAAAATAACGACGATGGGTTTAAAAGGGCGTTCAAAGACTTTAATGTTATGTTACTCATAACACAAACAATTCATTAGGATCTACTATCGAGTAGGCTTGCCCCCAATTACTATGGACTTAAAAATAACTGGCGAAATGTGAGTGTACTATAGGTACACTTCTGCCTAACCCTGCGGGGATTACAGGCGTGATGTCATCGAGTAGTTATATCAATAGTTTTAACGGCCATCCTCTATAGATTCCACTCATATTCATAAATCTCCTACAGCATCGCGAACAACAGTTCCAAATGACCGAAAAAAACGCCTACGATCCTTGTTTACCCAAACAAGCCCCTAAAACTAATATCTCCAATCCCAAATGATCTGCAATTGGCAAAAACTCATAAATCAGTACATCAGGCTGGGGCTGGCTCGTCGTACGCAGCTGCTGCACCTTACACGCATCAGCGGCGACTCACAACATCCCGCGCACGGCTTAAGTAACGAATGCTTTGTGCATGCCGATAGATTCGGTGGCAACCCTGAGGGAGGAGAGGTAGCGGTTGGATGGATATTGGTGGGTAAATAGGGCAATAAGCTAAAAGCCTTTGGGGTCTCAGTCAACAGAAAACGGGGGCCTGCACGTTAGGAAATGGATATGATGATTATTATGATGAAGAAGGGTCGAAACAGCCAAAAAATTAGAAGCTTCACTAATAGCTATTTAAAGAAATACAATAGGTAATACCATATTCATTAATGGAAGACATTGATACACTCAGCATGATTGACACTGTCTGGCAATTTCGAAACAATTGACAAATCTTTTGAAAAAAAGTCCTTTCTGTTATCTCCAGATTTTTTTTTCAACCATAAAACGTCACCTTCTATAAATTGTACCACACGATCATATTAAAAAAGGATGAGAATCCTTTTCAGCGATAGGTTACAGATTAGACGGGGATGCAGTCGATTTGACGCGCGGTGTCTTCCGCAAACCACCGCGGTTTTTTTGCGGTCTCTTACTTATGTCGCTTTCGCGGCAGGCGGACAAAAGGGTTATTGTGTTTTCATATCTATTGGTATCAGTTTATAGATTTTTAAGTATTTTTTGGGACTGTATCTTTAGAATAGATTGTTGATGCAGTAATGAATAGGAATACTAAGATAATAAGAACTCACTGCCAGCGTCTGCATGTGTTCCCTTCCACAGTTAACCCGACTGCTTTTAAAGCAAGAGTGATCAGGCATCTTCTAGGCACGCTCGTTACATCGCAGGCCTCAGCCATCGCTTTCCATCAGGCGTGATCGGGATCAAGACCAGGCCTATTCAGCAATTTAAAAAAATCTTACCTTGGACCAACGACCAACTTGTTTCTCTTACGTGATGAGTGTAGCCAATCGATTTTTGTTTTTGGAGCGATCAGAATCTAGCTGTGGCCCTCAAAATGCTGAATACATTCACAGGTTTGATATTGAGGATATAATCCAGACCGGCAAAAAAGTTACAGCAAAGGACGTTTAGTGATGTTTCTGTTCCAACCCACCTACGGATGGGAAGTAAAGCTAAAGATGAACCTTGAGGAGAGTCCAGTATGGGCCTCAATACCTACCTAGATATCTTCAGGGTATACGTAATTATTTGGATGGATAGCTAATCTACGCTTGCCGATACGAGGTCTCCACTCCAGGACTCGTCTGCTTCATCGGCCATCGATTCTTCGACAAACATTTCCACTCCAATGTCACTTCAGTTTAGCAAGCGTAGCGTGGGATGCCCCCCGACTAGATGGACCGACGACCTAAAGAAAGTGGCGAAAGTGGCGTTACGCATCCACAGACTGGATGTGGAAGGCGGAGGACAGGGTGTTGTGGCGCAGCCTGGGAGAGGCCTATGTCCAGCAGTGGACTGCTGTGGTGGCTGAGTGGATAGCTTATCTATTTATATTCTACGACTTTTTCACTTAACACGATTTGCGACCAGCTTTCCACCTGTAGAAACACATTCTCGAATATTTCTTAGTAAGTATTATAACAGTCATGCATTTTTATCAATCATCATCATCATCACTTCAGCCGGAAGACGTCCACTGATGGACATAGGCCTCCTCCATGCACCGCGAATTCGAAAGAGTCTGTGCTTCTCGCATTCAGCGGATTCCTGCGGTCTTCACAAGGTCATCATTTTTCATCAATATAATACCTATAATTGCTGATCAGATAGAAATCTCAAAGAAAACTATTAAAAATGCTTTAACCACTAAGTGTCTTTAACACAAAGGGGTATCAGTAACTTGGGTTGTGGAGGTCAGATAGCTAGTCGCTCCATATAAAATAGTAGCATTCAGCTGCATCCGGTTAGATTGGAAGCCGTCCCTAACATAGTTGGGGAAAGGCTAGGCAGATGATGATGATAATCATTATGATAATGTTCCCACTGCTGGGAAACAGGCCTCCACTCTGTGAGAGACAGAACTGCTAAGAAAAATCTTGCCGTCAAAATGAATTAAATCACGAAACAAAGACCGATCTTATTCCGGGTGTATGAACATAATAAATATAGCAACAACATCCCCTAATGTACCAGGAATACATAGCCGAAAAACAATAGTATTTAGTATTCAACTTAATGATATGGACCCTCGAAGGAGGCCGTAAATGAGGTTCTGAATTCATACCCACGTTGCATCTGTGATAATTACGAGGGGGATATAATTTAAATTGACTCAAATATTTATGAATATGCATTTAACGGTTTTTTTTTGCTTTCTTTTATGTATTTTGGTTGAGTGGTTTCACACGGTTTGAGCCTTTTTACAAGTTTTCGTGTTAAGTATTTAGCTACTAGAAAATTTTTGAATAATAATTAACCCTTGGTTAGTGGCTGTAGGTAAAATTGACTTTTATACAAAAAGCACTCAGTATAAGAAAAAAAACATGTTTCAATATTTAGAAGAGAACAAGAACCTTTGTTTTCCCTTGTTGAACAATGTATTTTCTGGCAAATAAATATTTTGAATTTTAATTTGAAGAATCTGGCCATTTTTCAACCACATAAATAAATGTGAAAACAAACAAATTCAATAAACAAATAAAAATTTATTAACAATACTTGCTCGAAACATAGTCATAAACCAACTTTGAAATATCCATCTTATATAGGTACTAAAAGCATTCAAACTCTTGGGTAAGTATTTTTTTTTTTTATAAAAAACACCATCTGCGTATTGGGAAAGTTAAAAGGGCATTCCATTTTCAAAATGTGACGTTATAAATGTGCGTATGGCGCGCTTTCCCCTTCTGTTGAAAACGCACACAGAGAAATACATTTTCTAACTCACACTACGAAACACTCAGTAGGTATTTTCAAAGTTATTGTAAGCCATATTGTGCCGTCTATTCATAACATTTCGTAGCTACTTTTTCTTAGTCTAAAAGCACATTTTCATATTTGAAACTTAACATTTTAAACAAATTCAAATAAAGAGTATTGCAAACGAAAATATTAAAAATTATGACCAATGTTGTGTATAAGTCGGTACATGTTATTCGTCGAATACATAATTTCAAGTTAATCCACTCCTTACCTCTTGCAAAAAACGAAATATATAAATAAATCGAACAGTAACCGATACTAAAACAACACGATGCATCATATTTCCCCCGCCGCGGTATAAACACACGCACGTGTTTTGTCCTTGTCCCGGGCGCAGGTTTTCCGCATCTGTCTGTCTCATTCGTCGAGGGGCGGGCTCAACACACCGATTGGTGGAGGGGAGAGATACTCGCCGGCCGACGGCAACCTCCCGTCGGCATTTTCCCGACGCACCGCGTTCGAAAATCGAATATCGTGTGGAGGATTTTTTCTTTTATCTGTGTATGGTTTTAAGAGGTTATTTAGTGCCAGTGTGATTTTTGAGATTAGTATTAAAATTAATTTTGTTTTTTTTTTTGTTTTTAAAGCCACTCTCCACAAATCTCCTATAGCTAGAAAGATTTGTTCGTATTTTTTAATGACAAATTCCGTCTTCCTGTCAAATAAAAAAAATATCTAAATCTCACAAGGCAGTATTTCTGAAATAACTCGATAATAATTATTATTGTTAATTATGTACGAGTACACATAATTATCGTTTTCTGAGCATAAATCCTTCAAGGTGAACTCAATTTATGATGTAGGTACAAACGTCCATACACATAAGAATGTATTTGTTGCTTTTAATAATAGTCATAATATAAATAAATAAACACTAAATAGTACTGAAATAACAACGAAAACCTCTATAGTACTTAATACCAATAGGCATGAATTTATTGATACTCAATTTAATCACAAAGTACATTGAATGTATGATATTAGTGTCTAAACATACCTTCTTTGGCATAACAGCTTTCATATTGATCCTGATATTGATATTTAAAGGTGTAATTGGTTTTATAATTAAAAATTACAATGATTTCGTCGGTGCTTAACTAAATAAATTGGCATAAGAATTTTATTTTTCATGAACATTAAATTATCCCTTCAACAAGAACAGTCGTTCTATTCTACAAAAATCTTACCGTAAAAAACTTAGGTGAAGTGAGCTGTCATTCCACGCTATGCTAGGGATTGACACTAATGACAGCTCACTTTACCTAAGTTTTCACGGTGATATTTTTACGGAATAGACTGGATGGTCCATAACAGCTCTAAACAGAGAGAAGTAGAGACAGATTAGGGAGACTTATGTCCAGCAGTGGACGTCTTTCGGCAATGATGATGGTGATGATTCAGGGCTTGCTCCATATCATGAAGTTTTGGGTGTGTTTCTCTTCATTTTCGTCTGCTTACTTTAGTAGAGTCACGTTGTAACTCATCGAAGTAAAATTATAAGTAGGTAGGTCGATTCCAGTCAAGTGCAGTAGGCTACACTTCGGTGTTAACATTGACCTTGAGCTGGCGTAGCGCAGTACAGAGTTTCAATAGAATGCGACGCCAGCTCATACTGCACCTGAATTGCTTAACACACTATCAATCACAATTTGAATCATTTTGAAGGATATGGTTAATCCATTGATTCATATGTTCGAAAAATTTGTCTGCTCAACAACGTAAATAACGCAATGAATGTTGTTGAACTGTCAAAATTAAAGCCATTGAAAATAATAGCGTGTTACGTAATTACCCTGCTATCCTCTCCTGTTCTTCGGATTTCACTACTTAGCCACTGTCCGTACCACGCTAATCAAACCGTAACCAATATTTCTAACAATTTTACAAAATACTTACATTAATACTAATTTTCCAATTCCAAAAGTTCTAAGCTACATAATACCGCCCTAACCAACAGATAATACTGCTGTTATCATCGATCTAAGGGTGAGTGCACACAATTACCGCGTCATACGGATCGCGGCGCGCCTCGTGCGTATGCGCAACCCTTAGTTAACGTTGCACGAATACACTTTTTGTTTGAAACTTACTGCCTCGTTGGTCCAGTGCTCGAAAGCGCGATTGTGTGTGGGTCCTGAGTTTCATTCACAGGTCGAGCAAAGTGTTATGCGGTTTTCCAATTGGAATTTCTGTATAGTACCCGGAGACCTGCACTCCAATTGCGGAGACTCTCCCTTTCTTTCACAAGCCAAAAGATTTTGAATGGAATTCTTAATCCATTGCATCATAAACACTCAATACTACGCAGGTCCTCTCCGGACGCGGATGTTTCGGGAGGTTCCTGCACATTATCAGGCGGGAGGAGACGCCCGGGTGTCATCACTGCCAGGATCGCCCATAGGACACGGTGGAGCATACGGTGGAGGTCTGCCCTGCTTTGGGTCCGGGGCGAGAGGGAGTGGGAGGCAGTCACCTCCTTCTGTGAAGCAGTCATGCTAGCGAAGGAGGTGGCGGGAAGGCTGAGGGAAAGAACCTCACGCCTCAGCCACCGCGGGAGACGCTCCGGGCGTCGGGAGCCACGTGACCACTCCCGGCCACCGTAGGCGCGGGCCTGCGGGCGGAGAGTAATGGGTAACTCACCGTCCGATCAAGACCAGGCCCGTGCCGGACGGCGCGTTGTGTTCCACGCGCGCCTCAATGAGAAGTCAGCAGAGGAAGGGCAGCGGGATCGTCCGAAAGGGTTACCGCTGCCCTGGAACAGAAAGGGCTAAGGAAGGAACACGGGTGGGTTTTAGTCAGTAAGAGTCTGACACTCCCTTCCACTCCGCCCAGAGCGGGAGGGGTCATTTGATGATTTCCCATCCAAAAAAAAAAAAAAAACACTCAATACTCACCGAAGTAAATAACGCAATTAATGTTGTTGGTCAAAATGAAAGACATTGAAATAGAAGGTATGTATGTTACGTAATAACGAAGGTTTTACCTCTATTACATGAGACTTAAAACAAACCAAATTGATGTACACGTATACACCTGTACCTTTCCCAGAATACAGGCATAATATTCTGCATATTCATGAAATAACCGATAGCAACCCGCCTACACTATAGCGGCATTTAGTCATATACGTTCTGAAAGGTAGCAAGCATTTCATATTGGTTCATACATACATTTGAACAGCACAACATGCTTACAAACGGTCCTAGGATGCTATTCTAAGTCTGCGCCACTCAAATGCATGTACCAATTCGGAAAGAGAAGAGTTTTTCCTGGAAACGATTTTGCAATGGGTTTTCGGAAGCCTTTGGATGGGTAAAGAGGAGACTAAATACAACGACTGCCATCTGACATGCACCAGCCAAACTCAAACTCAATGCATTTAAAAAAAAAAAAACAATTACAGGCCCTTTTGAATTGTCAAGGAGTCGGTCAGTCAAAAAGATGACGCTAGTTGCCCATTCCAAGGCGTAGTAAAAAAGTTTCTATGGAGAAGAACGGACAAGAAACTTCATGGACACTCTTAATTTTGGTTACATCATTCAATCCAATATTACATGATTACCAGCACACGTTGCTTCACCCTGTGGAAGTCCGAAACACTGACCTAAAACAAAAGAATTTTGAAGACTGCTTTATGGAATGATAAGCGACCGGATTTTGTTTTTGTATCATAATAAGCATTCACATATTTGTTTTAAATGTGTGTTAATGTTTGTTAATTTGTTTTCAGCGTGACTCATGTGTACCTATGCTTCGGGTTTGCACGAGTAGTTTCAAACTCAAACTGAGCTGAGTCAGGAGCTCATAATTATGCATTTTGTTTTAAATGTTTTTAACAGACAAGGCACACAAGTACCTACCCAAATAACCATTAGAAAATGCGGAATATGCTATCAACGCACCACCTATTTTTGCGTATCAGTGGATAACGTTGATGGTTGACTTTTGTGTAACCCCTTATAATTTATTTATTTGTTCTTCCAAATAAATAAAATAGGTAAGTACTTACTTACACCGACCGAAAAGACGTTTTCACGTCAAGTCACCTATTACTGTACCATACAACGTTTAAGTAGATGCAAATAACACGTCACTTTATCCTCAAAAGGTCCTCCATTCCGCTGCTTTGTCAATAAGGTCAAATAACACTTAAAACAAATACAGACATAGTACACTACCCGACAATATGCACCCAATTACGATGTCACATAGATTGGAACGCGCGTCTTGCCTGCGATCCCTTGATCAACAACCAAGTAAGATGATATGACGGGTGGTACTAACGCAATTTGTAGAGTCAGGACAGCGGGTTACCAAAAAATAATACATGAACAGGCTTAGATATTCGTGGACCAAAATATAAGTATACCTATGTGCATATTTGACACACTATCAGACAAGCGATCTGCCTAGCCTTTTCCCAATTATGTTGGAGTCGACTTCCATTCTTACCGGATGCAGCTGAATACCAGAGGGGCTATTCTGGTAAATTTAAGAACGTTCACAGTCTGATCTCAGTCTCAATTTGTCAAAAATACGTCAAAGTTCCCTACATTTTGAGAAGTTTTTGACATTTTTGTCGCCGAGATGAGACTGCGACAAGATTTTGATCGTTTTAAATTACGAGAATTGTCCTGCAGTATTGTGCATGGTGCGACTGCCTATCAGGGGACTTGGTAGCCCTGCAAGTAAACTAAGTATATTTATGTAGGTATAACTAGTTTCTGTCCGTTTCTTTGTCTGCGTGATGTTTTGGCCCCCGACCCGCCGTGTCGCTTCCCGGCCTCCCGCGCTTTTACCTCCTTAGGATCCTAGCGTGATGTTAGTTAGCATATAGCCTTCCTCAAAAAGTGGGCTATAAAATGCAAAATTTCATATTCCAATCCAACTGGTATAAACAAACTCTTCAGCTTTATTATTATAATAGATAACAGCATGAAGAATCATTAAAAAAACCCTATGGAACTAAACTCTCTCTTCTTCAGCCTTTCGCCACCCAATGCTGGATGTAGGCATCCTGCAATGCACGCCACTCTTCTCTGTCTCTAGCCTTCCTTAGCCAAAGTAGTCCAGCAATCTTGACCAGGGGGCCTAAAAAGGCCACTTTAAGCAATACCTCTAAAAGCCATTCGTTTCCTGAATTCCCAGCAGATCATTAGCAATTTTCTAATTTTCGTTAAATGGTTACACATAATAGTTTAATCACCTAAAATTAATTTCATAGCAATCATATTTGGTGTAAACATTGGTGGACCATTTTACGAATTTCCATGCAAAACTGTTAAACAGGTAAATTGCGTGATATGAATTGCACACAGATCCATTTTACGATTTTTAATATGATTCATATTGTTATCCTATTATGATTCTGCCAAAGTGGCCTTTTAAGGCCCCCAGGTCGTCAGTCCACCTCATCGGCTGTCTACCCACACTTTGTACTAACTAAACTATGAAGAAATAAAACCATTTCATATATATCCTAATTTTGGACAGCTGCTAATGTCCCAAAAGGATATAATTATTACATAGATTCAGACACTTAATTACCAAATACCACAATGGCAAAGCATTTCATGTCCATATCATCCTCGTGCAGGCATCGATACCACATTACCCCATAATTTGTTGGTAACATCACTGACCTAATTCTGGGTATCATTAGGATTAAGGTAGTAAATCAAACCTCTATTACAGACGATTTTACTCAGTTTTCGAGGTATTGTTAACCGGGGTTTACATTAATTGCGTAACACATTATCAATCGCAATCTGAATAATTTTGAAGGTTGTTGCTAATCCATTGCTTAGTATGTTCGAAAATTTGTCTGCTCAACAATAACGCCTACGCAACTAACGCAGCACCTAATATATTTATTTAACATACACTGATTAATTACTATTTTTATAAGCTAACACTAAAATATACATATATAAAATTATATACAAGTATATAATAATACGTAGCAATGAATGTTGTTGAACTGTCAATCTGCCATTGCTACTGTTATGAACTCCCCAAAAATCGCAAACTGTTCAAACATGGTGAATACTCTTAATTTATAATTATACTCTTCTTTCTATCTGTATGAAGAGACGTTTGCACTGTAGTTATAGAAATCAGTCTAGTTCTTTTGTAGTAATAAAAATAAAAATTTGCCCATATTCATACCTACCTACACAAACAACCAGAGGAACTGAAAGAAAAAATATATAAATAAATTGGTTAAAATCGACAGGAAAAGAGGAGTTACCTACTAGAAGTCCATTAAGTCCTAGACCCCAAAACTTCTCATTTTAAAACAATTCCCAAATCCCACTCCAACTAAATTAAAACAGTATTTCAGTGCGATCGCAACAAAAATCACACCTTCCTAAGAGCATTACGGCGAACGTTTATAATCGGCTAAATATCGAATTGTTCCATCTATTGTTTGGAGGCTTTGGAACCCTCGAGAATTGGTTTCGAGAGTTTTAAGCCTACCTCCTTCGGAAAAACTCGAAAACGACACGCAAAAACCACCCTTATTTCCACAACCCTTGAGTCGAAAACTAATCGGGTCGCATCTAAAATAATTCCTGAAAAGTGAAAGCTTTCCTACGCAAGGTATTTAGGTTTAAACTCCTATTGAAAGAGGTGAAAGTTTAGGGGGAGATTTTGTTGCTGAAAATTAGACTTTATTGTTTGAAAGTAAAGTTTATTTTGGGGTGTGTCTGAGAGAATAGTAGAGGAGTGTTGAGAAGATTGTGCAGTAACGAGTCTACACACAGAATGTAATTGTATCGGGGATCAGAATCGACCCCCGCGCGAACAGGGATGGGACACGGTCGATAAGTTTGTAAACTGGTGCAAAGGAAAATGGAACTTATTGAATTTCAATCACTGCAGATAATTTTATCAGCAAAATGATGCAATTAAAGTTATGTTGACGACTACGACAGATAACGTTTTCCGAATCTACAAAGACGTAAAGTTACCGTCTTCATTGCCCAAGTACTTATACCTACATAAAAAATACATATGTTCTGTCTTCAAGGAATGATAAAGTTTAATCATCTTACTACATATGATAAATCCTACTGAGAAAGTATGTAGAAGATGTTACAGCCGGATTCAAACTTTATGGCAGCTCGGAACATGAGGCGAGTCGCTGCGCAGTAACAAATTCACCTGTCAGCGGGGGTGAGGGGTGAGGTACTGCGCACCGAGTAGCGCACTTCAGAGTCTCCATAAAGTTTGGGACGAATCTTCACTTTCACCACACTAACTCCATAGGTTACTGATTTAATTATGTCGATCAGAATATTCATGAAATCATGACAAGATTTAGCTATTAACATCCCCCTTATTTTTCACGTATTTACAAGTATTACTCTCTGATCATAACATTTCATATTGTTTACTTAAATATGTTCTACATATTAACTTCAGCAATTATTTGTGGTCGGAGTTTTCTGAAGTTGATTATAATTGTCGTGGGGAAACTGTTTTGATCTGTATTCTGAAATGAATAAGGATGAAATTTGTTTGTTTTAGTCACCACAAAGTTTTCAGCTCAAGGTCGATCAAGCAGGCTGGATTAACTTCAAGGACGTTCACGTTAGGAATAAGAAAAGCAAAACAAACAAAGAGGAAGAAAATTAAAAAAAAAAAAAAATTATAGGCACAGAAACACGTGCATATAAAAAAGGCAAGAACCATTTCTTTTTGGTCTGTTATGGAAGATTCTAATGGATGTCTTCCGCCCACCCCAGGGCGGAGAACTGTCTCTGTCTGAAGGGTCGTCTGTCAGACTCTTACTGACTAAAACCACCCCGATATTCCTTTCCCACACCTAACGTTAGACCCAACCTAACGTGAACATCCTTACGGTCCGTATCATCATGTTACGGACGTCCTGAAGCTCGTCCATACAAAACTTATGCTAGTACGACTGAGGGTAGCAGTTGTAACATCACTTCCCAAAAATACTAAATGCTACTCACGAGAACCTAATAACTAAAACTCTACCAATATTTGAAGAACTTGGAATTTTAACTAAAAACCATCAACATTTTGAGAGTCAACAATACAATTACAGTTACGTTCATAGTCGTTTCTCACCAACATTTTATCGATACACAACCGTTGCGTTTACATCTCGTCCCCTCACTACGTCCCCATGGGGTTCGACCCGCGGTAAGCCAAGGAGGGGTCGCTATTTATCGATGTGTGTCGCTTTATTTTTATTTGTCTCCCTTTGTTATAATTGTTGCTTAATGATCGGTCCTTGTTTTATTGGACGCAAATGTGTACTATCTTGTTTGTGAGTTTTTAAGTATTCTCTTGTGGGATGATGTGTTTCATTGATCGTGGTGACTTCTTCAAATTAAGGAATCTTCATTGTTTTACATTCAGGTGGTTACCCTACTGCCTTTTATGCAGATTTGCCATATTGCAAAACGTGAGAGAAGAGAAACGCAGATAAGGTTCAATGACCTATTCCAAAATTCATTATAGGCTGATAAACTCGTGAACAGTTAAAAAAAAAAGTAAAGCAAACTTCCTCAAAGTGTAAGTGGAATGATTTTCAGGAAAAATAGATCATCTAGATTTCTAGACCTTTACAAACTTAATCATCTGATAAAAACTAAATGTATGACTTAAGGCCAGTTTTTTTGATTCGTAGTTAAACTCAATCAATTGTTAAAAATAGTACTATAACTAATGGTAAAATTTTCGCAAAATGTGTTTTTTGATCAACAGTTAGTTTATCTAATTATATATTATCCTTGCTAATGGTCAAATAATTAACTATTAGTTAAAAAAATAACCATTAGATAAACTAAAAATTGATTACCATTAGTTACTATTTTTAATAATATTGGTTGGCCCTTTTTTTTTTTTTTTTTTTGTGGATGGGAAATCTTCAAATGACCCCTCTCGCTCTGGGTGGAGCGGAAGGGAGTGTCAGACTTTTACTGACTAAAACCCACCCGTGTTCCGTCCTTAGCCCTTTCTGTTCCCGAACAAAACCTGAAATCTGTTCCTGAAAATCCCGCCGCCCCGGCAGGCTTCGGCCCTGTGGGGCCCCGTCCTCTGCTGACATCTCTTTGAGGCGCGCGTGGAACACAACGCGCCGTCCGGCACGGGCCTGGTCCTGATCGGACGGTGAGCTACCCATTACTCACCGCCCGCAGGCCCGCGCCTACGGTGGCCGGGAGTCGTCACGCGGCTCCCGACGCCCGGAGCGTCTCCCGCGGCGGCTGAGGCGTGAGGTTCTCTCCCTCAGCCTCCCCGCCACCTCCTTCGCTAGCATGACTGCTTCGCAGAAGGAGGTGACTGCCTCCCACTCCCTCTCGCCCCGGACCATGGCTTGCACCAGGGCCGGACGCGAGAGGTCGCCGCCGTTGCCGATCGCCTCTACGAGGACACGGCGGGGCTCCGCCCAAGCAGGGCAGACCTCCACCGTATGCTCCACCGTGTCCTCTGGGCGATCCTGGCAGTGGTGACACCCGGGCGTCTCCTCCCGCCTGATGATGTGCAGGAACCTCCCGAAACATCCGTGTCCGGAGAGGACCTGCGTCAGGCGGTACGTGAGAACGCCGTGACGCCTCTCTAGCCACTCCTCAAAGAGGGGTCTTATCGCCACTATCGTGGCGTGCCCTGCGCTGGGTTGCGATAGTCGCGCCTTCCATTCCGCCATGAGATCGCGCCGGAGGTCCGTCCGCTCCGCAGCGATTTGCCGCGGGTGCAGAGTTTCCCCCCGGCATAGTGCCTCCGCGCGCCAGTCATGCAGGCGCGTGAGGACTATCGCCTCCAGATCCCATGGCGGCAGTCCGGCAAGGAATTGGTTGGCCCTTAAGGCTGATTTTTCAATCGACCGGTAATTTTTATTTATGGAATAAAATTGACGTCTGGCAGTTTTTGTATGAAAAAACTGACAAAAATTCAAAACTATTACTCGGATAAAATTATTTGGCGTTGCGTCAGCCCTTATTGGAATAAGCTAAGAGGGTACTAAGTTTTTATCAGGTGGCTTAATGTGACTGCTAACGACATCTATACGGTTTTCTAGGTGTACGACCCGCGGCAATAATTCCTCCCTCGCAAAAACACAGAGGGATGTTTATAACGAAGAGGGACAGAGGACACCGTTTCCCTCCCGAATTCGCTACCGCCCGAAAGATGGCGCTTATGTAAAAAGAAAACTCGTTGCTACGAAAAGATTCTCACTTTTGGAGCAAAGAGTTTGTTAATTATCATAGTTATTGTTTTAAAATGAGATTTCTGCTACTACGAGTATTTGCGAAATGCAATATTTTCCAATTTTGGTTGCATTGGCTTTGATATCGTAGCATTAGCATAGCAAGGCGTAGCACATGAGATATTCGATTTAATACTAAAACTAGGTGGATGAAGAAATCAACAGCTTATGAATTTTACATCGTGTCTTGATAAATTATAACTATAAAAGTATTCTGCCTGAAAATCTAGACACCAATAAACGGGGCCGTACTCAGAGAAATCTGTACGATCGTACCTTATGATTTTATCAGAAGAATAACTAACAAAGGGCCGGTTGTTACAAATGGTTGGTCAACGTAACATACGTACGTCGAATAATAACCAGTACGTAATTCTAAGTATCTGACGTAATTCAAGGCCATAATTTGTGATTGTAATTTGAAACAACGCTTTTTTTGGTTTGACGATAGTTAGCGCCATTTTTGACGTTTACGCGTGCGTGCCCAGAAGACTGCAATGTTAATTCTTTGGCCAAATAACGAGTGTCGACCACAGGATTAAGGTTCATTTTACCTGGTTAAGTTTCTACCTTATACAGTAGTCAGGAAAAAACCGCGGCTTTTGATAGCAATATCAATAGTAGACAATAATGTTAAAACATACGTCGGCATTACTTTGTGTCGGCGCGTTAAGCGGCGTTTGTGGCGATTAGATGCGTTTGCGCAACAAAACTGAACGATTTTGTTAATCTTGCCGCCATTGTTCCGAACAAACAAGTGTTTGGTTTGTAAACAACGTATTTTGGGTTTGTGTTGGTGTAAAAAACTTCCTTATATCTTATGTTTATATTTTATTTAGATATTTAGCCTGGGAATGGATCGGAACATGGAGATGATTGGCTTAGTTGCCTTTCTACTCAAGCGAAATTATAACACAAATTATTTCAAAGGTTTACGAGTCTTTTTATGTTATTCACAGTCCTGAAGGCCAACTCTCGTAATTTCAAACGTTCAAATTCTAGTCGCAGTTTCATCTCGGCGACACACAAATGTCAAATTAAACTTGTCAAAATGTAGGGAAATTATAGGTATTTCTGACAGATCGATACTGAGATCAGACTGTGAACGTTCTTAAAATTACGAGAATTGCCCCTCAGATTACGGTTGCTCTACGTTTAATCACAGGTAGAGATAAAAATATTGTTAACATCCCATTTATTTATCAAATATATTTGTAGAAACTCGTAGATAATCATCACAAGAATTATTCTTGCTAAGTCGGACCGAGCTTCAGCCAGAACCACCCTATACACTTTTTAGCTTAGCTAGTAACAGCAAGGAGTTTGGAAGTTGGCATTGTGATACCCCCGTGCCGCGGAAAGCACGTTAAGCCATTGCTCAATACCTGATCTCTCTCTGGTCTTGCGGATTGCCGTCCCATCGGACTATGAGAGTAAGGGAAGAGAGATTGCACCTATGTGTGTGTGTTGTACACACTTTTGTACTACAATATCTTCCGCACCGAAGGCAAGTCTCTGCTGAGATGGGTCGCCATGGCCGAAATTCACTCTGGAGGACTATTATAGCGTTTACTAATTCAGTCTGGAGGACTATCATAGCGTTTACTAATTCAGTCTGGAGGACTATTATAGCGTTTACTATTTTGTAAATGAACCACTATCAACAATAGACTGGGATAGTGACTGTTGAGTCATGAGGGGCCCGTGAATAAATAATAACAGTCGAACAGGACGATCGATCAAGTTAAGCTACGCTTGCCGCGGTTGGTCTGTGGATGGGTGACCATCTTCACATACCCCTCCGTGCCTCGCAAAGCACGTTAAGCGTGGATCTTTGATAGTCGTTACGGGAAGTCAGAAGCAGTCTTACCAAGGGGTATCGTATTACCCAGTAACTGGGTTGTGGTGGTCAGATACGCAGTCGCTTCATGTAAAATACCGGTATTCAGCTGCATTAGGTTAGACTGGAAGCCGACCCCAACATAGTTGGGAAAAGGCAAGGCAGATGATGATGATGAATGGCTGTTGTGTCATGTGGTGGTAACAATAAAGTTTCACGATTTGTCTTGTCTAACCTATGGTAACTTACCATATTATAACTACCAACAATTCAACAAAAACTACATAGAAGCAGATCAATCAGTGTTATTCCAAAAAATATAATTATAAATATCCATGTCTGGTATATCAATTGTTGATAATCTTCTAATCCCACCCCGCCACCTGGGGTAGAATCGTGCGGGGGAGGGGAGGGGGCGAGCTAAAGAAATCCTATTTTCATAGTTCACTTAACCAACCGCCGTAATTTTGTTAACACGCATCACCGCATTGGGCTCCTGTGGAAATGTACTATGAATCTTGATACTTGAATTATTTTTATCTGGTGAAAGGTTATTGATGGACGCTAGTGATGGCGCCAAACACGTAGCCAAATTCTGGGCCGAGTCCATAAGAAAAAGACCAGTAACCCCACATTAAAGATATAGTAGCTTTGCGTGGATAAGTTCTTCTAGGGAAGTGTTGCCATCGTACTTATTTCTGCTACCCAGCAGTTTCTGTGTTCCAGTTTGAACGGTATGGGTGCCCCTATAATTATAGTCACATTAGCTCTGTCACTAGGATGACAATGGTATTGCAAACGTCCACAGGCGACAGTGACCATTTACTATCGCTGCCTGTTTGCCACCAAATACAAGTGGAGAAAAATAGTTATAAAATAAAAATTTCGGTTGGTTGGAGCATTTATTTTGGGATACTTACGTGTCCAACCTCGGCAGTGACTTGACTTATCATTTAATGTTGCACGCTGAAAAAACTTGTGAATATCTTCCATTCTACATTTTAATAAGTACTGTAACTACCTAACTTCATTTCGTCGTTTGTTTGGTCACAGGTACTAACTCCATAAACCTTTTTATTTTCATCCAAAAAGTATCAAGTCGGTAGGCTCCACGTACAAACGTCTTAGATGTTTACAAAGTTATTCCATATTTTCAATTTAAACAGAAGTCGGTGTGGGAAGGCGGAGTGTTTCTCTTTAGGCTCACAACAAACTCCGAGCCGCTAGATTATATTGTGTTTTATATAACAATCTCTTTGTTGGGTGCCGTTCAACCCTTTTGGGATGATTGAGGAGAAGCTTTGATTAGGAGAGAAAAGTCTAAGGTGTGACAGCTGCTTGTCTTTCCACTCGAATTACTTTAACGCTGCTTTAGTATTGTGATTTTGTTTGCTGCAGGCAGCCATGACCGCTACCAAGTTGCTGGCTGACTTTTTTACGACGGTATGAGCTATCTATACAAATAAATAAAGTGTAGTGGTCTATAAAGTGAAGTATCTGTTCGTAATGTTAAAATAACAGTTTTTTTACTAAATACGTATTAAAAAAAAAACAATTTTTAAAATGTTTGTCTGTCGGTTTGTATGTGTGTTCCGGGCGTTCCGGCTAATCTCCGAAACGGCTGGACCGAATTTTAAATTTTAATTTGTATTCCGATGTTAGAAAATATTAAAATTGTTATATATTCATATCGTTGACTAGTCTGTCCGTCGACATCCGCTGACCATAGACCATTATTAATCAACAAGCCCAATGGAATTTCGCATCGACAAAAATGGCTAACTTCCATCCAAACTTTTATCCTCTATTTAACTTCTTTAAGGGTTGAATTTAAAAAAATCCTTAGTACTCACTTTCGTTATATTCCAAAGGAACTCGTGTGCAAAATTGCGTGCGTCTAGAAACAGCAGTTTAGGTTGTGCATTGTCTGTCAGTGAATGAATGATTGACTATAAGATTTTTATTCAGGAGATAAATAAATAAATAAATAAGATATAATAATAACCTCTTGTAAGTAAAGTCTGCTGTAGAAACATTCGGAACTGAGCCACACCATACTGATACTCTTCTTTATTCAGAAGTCCAATTCTCGTGATTTAAATAAAACGTTCAAAACCTTGTCGCAGTCTAATCTAGGCGACAAATAAATGTCAAAAACTTGACAAAATGTAGGGAAATTAAAGGGATTTTTGACAGATTGAGACTGAGATCAGACTGTGAACGT
This sequence comes from Apamea crenata, assembly GCA_949629185.1. Taxonomy (NCBI): domain Eukaryota; kingdom Metazoa; phylum Arthropoda; class Insecta; order Lepidoptera; family Noctuidae; genus Apamea; species Apamea crenata. Next base: position 8,969,570 of record OX451362.1, on the reverse strand, counting down.
TCTTAAAATTACGGTGTTTTATTAATGCTAAATACTATAACACTGATATGCTCCCTATAAAATAAGCTACGTACAGCTTCATGCACCAAATCTGATTGGAATTTTGCCAAACGTGAAGTCTATCAAAGATTGGAATATAAACTCGTTTATCGATCAATTAAAATAGAATATAGATGGTATGGTTATATTAATGCCTCAAAAATCTATGCACTAATTAAAAACGACCTTAACAAAATAGTCCCGAACAGCAGCCCTTGCATGAACGTGCGGTGTACCTAAGCGTATCTAATGTAAATTCGAACCATTTTTTAATCGAAAATACAACTATCCTGTTGCATTTTGGTTTAAATATTTTGCGACCAGCACAATTAGTATCACCCATAGATATGAATAAAGTCTTAAAACTAAGTAAATGTGGTCGACACTTCACGTGACCAGAGGGCTGGCTCGTTCTTTGGCCAAAGAATTAGCATTGCCATTTAACGTGGCAATGTTGGCAGTCTTCGGGGCACGTTTCCGGATGACAGCGATGCGGACGAGTACTTCGACGCTGAAGTGACCAATTAACAAAAAGATTTTTTGTATATATTTGTATATTTAGTTAGTCATTTAATTTAGTACTTAGTGTAAATATTACTTAGTTGTGTTATACACTGTATATAATCAGTAAATGTTACATGCGAAACGCTTCTTTCAACTTTAAAATCTACGTTATGTTTACAACGTGCTTTCGTGCTAGGCCAACAGTTTCTTTCAAAATGACGACATACGGTAAATTCCTGAGCTCAACAATCGAGTTGTTATACCGACGATTATTATCGATTAATAATCGGTTGGACGCTCGATTAGACGAGGACACGAGACAGCCGTCACAGGGACAACGTGCCAAATGGCGGAAAACACGAATTATGTTATCAAAATAATTAGTTATGGTCCAATGGGTTTTTGACGACCATTATGAGAAAATCATGGTGGTATAGATGTCGTACTGACAGATTTGGAATGTGTATATTTAGAAGAACCTTATGGTGTAAGGTATGTCTGGGAAGTGCAGTGGGTTTTGTGGGACAGGTTTTTTTTATAGTTAGGAAATAAAAAAAGTACCTCAAGTAATTTGAGGGTAGGTTTTTTGAGCTAGAAGAAGTTTACCCCAAGTAATTTGTATGCTTACTTGTGGAATAATTTACTTTAAATGTTATTGGGTTTTTTCTAAGTTTACACATTCCACAGGGCAGCTCCCTATGGAAAATGTATCTAATGTGCAATCTACCTGCATATTTGTAACTACCTTATTTTGATCTTGAAAAAATGACAGATCATGGTTCTACAAAATGAAGATAGGTAGGTAGTTGCCATATACGATTTTCTAGTTCATCACGACAACATTTTGAGTATTTACGGTTAGTAGTACCTATTACAGGTGAGTAAACCTGCAGTTGACTCTACAATCCCAACAAATAATAATGAAGTTTTTGCTGAAATCTTAACTTATTCCAATGACATGTATGAGAATTTGTCATAGTTGTCACTTGTTGGATTGTTCGCAGGATTGAAACATTACATTTTATTTTTAAAGTTGCTTGCTTTGATCTCTGAAACATCCAAATATAACAAAATAGATATTTATTCAATCAGCTGATTGTTGACAGCCAACCCAAATACTGAGAATTGCGTGTAATTGTCTTTAATTGGCCATAAAAACAATATTTAATTCGCCAACAAAAGTACTGATGATACTTCCAAGAAGTCGGGAGCAACGCACTGCATCACCGAACGGAGAACCTCACCGTCGCTCGCCCGCGCGGAAACTGTCACAATTTGACGTTTCCCTTGACGTGACGTTCCATATTCAAACAGCCCGCCTTTTATTTCTGTTTCTTTATCTCCATCTCAATCTAACGGCCAGTAATGTTACATTTTAATTTTTAATACCAAAGCGCAAAGGTCGTATATCGTGTATGTACCGTTCGAGTATATTGGATTTATAATTTTAATCGTCTGTTATCTCGATAACCTGTTGTGGGGTATTTCATTTCGTGCATCGGACGCGATGAATGCATAATTAAGTGGAAGCATTTTATAATTTTCGTTAATCCAATGGTTGTATTACGTGAATTACGTCACAACTCAAAAAAGAAACAGTATTCCTGAAAATTCTTTATTAAAAACCCGTAAAATAGAGTGTATGAGAACTCTAGAAGAATAATATTTCTATTTAGACGCATGCTTAAGACTATAGTTTTACTTTATTGGGCTATTTGTGTCAGTTAAATTGATTTGTCTCAGGCTTTCGATTGCGTACTTACCATTTATCTTAATTTTTTTTTTAACAGTCGTTTGTGATGCCTTCTTAAACTTATAAAATATCTGTTATAAACGATAACGATAAGTATATAGAGTGAAGGTTACAGATGTTCTCTACCATCCTTCCGAACTGTAAAGAGAGAGTGCCCCAAGGGTCTGCTTTGGGTGCCCTTTTATGTAAAACTTCAGTAGTATCTAGAATATTAACGAAGTAACTGTCGTGGAACGAAGCTTTGTGATTTTATTTAGTAAATATAAAAATAAATAGAAAGCAGACTTGCAAAGAGTGTCGTTTCTATTTTCTCTATTGCATAACAACCAACCCAATTAACAAAATAAAAATGTTCATAAAAACCTCATAAATTATTTATCGAAACACTTAACACGTATAAAATAAAATTACCCGAAGTTTTAGATGAAAGTAAAAACGTCCGACCTCTTTCGTCGGCCGCTGACGTTACACGTCATGTTTGAATTTCGAACACACGAACCTTTAAAAAAATAAGTTTACTTTTTTATTCTTTTTTTTTACCGCGCTAAGGAACGCAACCCGATCTCCAAAATTCACTTGCTACCAAGTTTATTATTTGATACTTGGGGCGGATTATTTTTTTATACCGGCCTTACGCGGCGGCGTCTTTGCCTCTTTGTTAGATCGAGTTTTTATTATGTAGGAGTTGTTTGTACTGAAATTATTTAGATATTTAAGTTCATTGATCAGTTGGTTACAATATAATATTTGTATGAAAGGTTTCTGTTATGATATCGCCGTATTATATAATCGGTTTCCGCCAAAGGTTTCGTACCAGTGTAAGATTGAACATTGAAATAGTTTATTTGCATGTGTTTAACTTTTTTTATAGTCTATCATCATAATTATGATAGATGCCATGATATTCAAAAGCAGTATATTATTTATAATACAAGCCCATTATTGCCCCACTGCAGGACAAAGACCTCTTCTCATTCAGAGAAGGCACGAACATTGATCATCACGCTTGCTCAAGACGGGTTGGCGATTTCAGCCTTATATTAACTTTAAGTCCAAGGCTAACACGACAATTACCTACTCAATCTCGCGTCGTCTCGTCGCGTCTATTTCTGTCACTTTTCTCGTTTTCTGACAGCGCTGCCATACAAAACACTCGGCTCGTTCTGACAAACTTGATATGTTCTCATGTTTTCTCTTATACGTAGTATAAGAATTGAAAAATCCAGTTCATTTAATTCAGTAGGTAGGTACTTTGTCTTCCTGTAACAAAGGAAGCAGAAAGTGTCTGCAAGCCGTCTTAAAACCTTAAAGGGTCTAAACAGACGTCATTCCAAAAGCACATAATTCCTTTTAAAATTCTCACAAAACACCCAACGATCATTCAAAATATTTTCTCACTAATTGTAATTTAAACTATCGCTATCTTGTTACCCATCGTTTTGGCGCGCGACGTCGCCTGGTGGTCCTCAAAACAGCTGACACTTTCTTAGAGCATCGGATTGTCAAAATGTCGACCGATCACCATTTTGGAACGACTTTGATTTTCCATCCGAAGCCGAAAAGAGAAACGAAAAAACCAACTTTATCTCTACAAAGGTACGGTTTAATTTTGATTGTATTTGATTAGGATTGGACGACAAAAAGTGAAAGATGATGAGATAAGAAGTGAGACGCCAAAAATCGTCCCGTAACCTTTTCTTGTTGATATTTTTTGATGAAATTATATTTTTGGTAATTGATATTTAAAAGCTGTCTATTAAAAAAGTATTTGTTCTTCGATTGATTTAAATTACGTTGGTCATTCCTTGACATTGAGAGAGAGAGCAGTGGTAACAGCCCCGACTTACGAGTTGTAGGTCGTAGGCTCGAACCCCATAGGTGGTGATGAAATAATTTACACAAAGTAAAGTAAAATTGGAGGAGGCCTATACCCGAAAGGGGCCATGACATTTTAACCTTTAAAATACTTGCTAATCAATTTTTCTAACGTTAATGTCTTGGAAATAAAAAGGCTTATTATTATTATTATTATTATAAAGTGCCTGTCCAGGCGCTTTTTTTTATGTAGCCTGCATTGTGTTCCACTGCTGGGCAAAGGCCTCTCATTTTTAACCGACGAATAAAAACGGAGGAGGTTTTCAAGTCGACGCGTATATATTTTTTTTATGTATGACCACGCATAACTTTTTACAGAGTAGTCCGATTTTGATAATTCTTTTTTTCCCTTCCAAACCTCCCTGTCTTGTGCGATCTCTGGCCATGTTGTCCCTGTAAACGTTACCAGATCGTCAGACCACCTTCGCCGTGGTCTATCTTTGTGTAAATTATTTCATCACCACAGTTCTCAAAACGGCGAAGAAAAATATCGTGAGGAAACCAGTATGTCCTAGAACCAAAAATTCGAAGACATGTGACATCTACCAACCCGCACTGGGCCTGCGTAGTGGATTACAGCCCATTCCCTCTCATAGAGAGGTGGCCTGTGTCCCAGCAGTGGGAACACTATAGGCTGATTATGGTAGTAAAAAATATTAATTCTTCGATTGATCAATCATTCCTTGAAACTACCACAAGAAAACTTTTTTACCAAGTATCAATTTATTTTCGGATTCGTTTATCGTGAAGGTCTGGAGGACTGCCCTGAAAGAACCGCAGAGTATAAGTCCCATTGAACGCTAGGCCACACAACTTTTTTTCTGAATGGCATCTTGCAGGCCAACCTGCAGACCATGGTGAAGATGGCTGAGACGAACTTTACTCCTATGGACAGGATTGGGCCACATTAACTAGGACCAGAAATGAAAAGTATCTGGAAAAGGGAGAGAGCGGCGTGAGCTCAGCACTCTGTAGTAAAAAGACAAATAGTTTATGCTGTAAACATACATCTTATGTTCGTGTCTGGAAAATGCTACGGGGAGTTGACACTTGATGTGCTGGATTAACATTTAAGTATCGTAACTAGTAAACTTACTCATTATTCTTAGCACTAATTCCAATTTATTTGGGGTTGGCGCAACATGTCTTTTTCTTCCATACTTCTCTATTAATCGTCATTCGCACAGTCCATCTATCGTTTCTTTGGTCTTCCCTTACTCTTATAGCCATCGACATTTTCCTCTTTCCTCCGTATAACATGCCCATGACAACAGTAGGCCAATTCTCGTAATTTAAAACGTTCAAAATCTAGTCGCAGTCTCATCTCGGCGACAAACAATGTCAAAAACTGGTCAAAATATAGGGAAATTAGAGGTATTTTTGACAGATTGAGACTGAATGCAGATCAGACTGTGAACGTTCTTATAATTACGAGAATTACCCCTCAGATTTCCACACAACTTTTCAGTTACCGGTGCCACTTTCAGACTTCCTCAACTAGTAAACATAGTGTGAATTTGAGCAAACACTTTTTAACAAAAATAATGTCATTAATACTGTGTGGTCGGTACGTGTCTATATGTGTGTGAGGCCTAATTATTCGGAATAATCGTCGTGTATCGTTAATTAGTCGCGACGACTCTGTCGCGAGACCGCCCGCCAACACAGCGGAGCTCAAACTTTGAACTAACTTTGGAAGAGATAACAATGACACTGAAAGTAACGTACAGGGTGGCAGGAAGGTCGACGCGCAAGCTGAAGCAATGAATTTAACACATAATTTGACCCCAAGCATAGAAATATCACGTCAGTTATCTAAAAAAATCTGCTGTTTCAAAGAAAAGTGCAATACCTACGCCGTCAAAATGTATGCCAGAGCATTTTTTTTTAATAAACGACTAATTGCATCACATAGTGTTTCAGAATCATGTACTGAATCCATGGTAGCAGGTTGTGCGTCGATGTCCATCCAACCTGTATAGAAGACGTGAAAAGATGCATGAAGAAGAAGAAAAGTGGTCAAATTCGAAACAGCCGATCGATTCTGTAAAAATTTCACCGTGAAAAGTTAAGTGAAGTGTCAATAGTGTCAATCCCTTAGCATTATTTGGAATGACAGCTCACTCCACGCTCACTTCACCTAAGTTTTCACGGTGAGATGGTTACAGAATCGCACTGCTGTACTGCTTGTCGAAAAAAGACAAACCGACAAACCAGAAATGTTTGTCAAGATAAGACCTATGAAGTCCATAAAACCGTCCCTATTTTTGGACTGAGCAGATCATGCACTCAAGGAGAATAAAGTCAATAAAGACACATAATGTAAGTATTAGTTCAGAATATTAATTGTTTTTTTAATTTGTGCTTAACGATAGAATAGCAAAAAGCGTTCAAGCACATAAATTAAATAATACCAAACATTCTTATCCTAAAATAAGTTACTTACCAAAACTATCAAGGTCGAAATCATCCAATTTAGAGCCACCTGACCAAAAACTTTGAGCAACCATTATAAAATGATGGATCGAACGATGAGCCAAGGTGTCAGAGCGGCGGGTCCTCTGAAATACAATATTAATCGTTATCGCGCAATCGATTCGACCCAAATGTTTCGGCGGTTCATGGCACGTCACTAGTTTAAGATTCTTTTTTTTTTGTTTATAGGTTAGTTGGTACAAAAATAACGATTCTATTTGAGATTGTTACGTAATTTGTTAATTAAGCAACAGCTTACTTGGAATAATTATTTATGATTTAATAACAGTCTTATTTTGTTTTCTTTTCTCTTTTTTCCTTCATGATTTTGGTTTTGTTTTCCTGTTTTTGTAAACTGGCAGAAAAAGCAAGCCGTATAGTACACACTCCAGCACATCAAACTACTACAATCTGTCTTTATTTAATAGATTTTCAACATTATCGCTAAAGCATTAGGTTCAAGGTCGATTGGGAAAATTTGGCAGTTTCGGGTAGCTTCACGTGCTGTCGTCTGTACTTAAAGAAAATACAACGGTACCTAGTCATACACGTCACATTTCCTGTGATTTGAATTCCTAAGTACCTAAAGTACATATATTAATGTGCTTAGGTACATCTTGAAAGATGAAGATAGAGAAATGATACCAGGGGGTCTACTCCGAAGTGCAAAGTGCGAATGTTCGGATCGGACCGACACAACGCCGAACCGAATATTATTGAAAAATGCGAAAAAAGTTCGGATCGGCTCAGTTGGGTCGGGACCATAGTCAATATTCGAAAGAGTGTAGGAGTGTAGGATCGGGACCGACCGAACCAAATAGTAACTTCGTAGCAGGAAACGGCCGAACATTCGGCCGATACGACTTCGGAGTAGACCCCCTGGTTTTTAAGTTTATCGCAGAATTAACAGAACTGCATTCATGTTTGTTATTAGATAGCTGAGCACCGTATTTGATAGCAACCATGAATGGCAACATTTTGATTAAAATCTTAGACTAATGAGGCCTTGTTTGTTGAAATTCCTTGTGTTTGATCTTCCTTATAAAATTGAGAATCGACTATATAGTATCTATGTATATATAATTATTATTTAAATTGAAGTAGCTTTTCGTGTCCGCCTGTATGACCGCGTTATTCTTCTAAACTCCTCAACGGTTTGTTTTTCGGTCGGTTTTCATCAACAATTAGAGAATTTATTCCGGAAGGTAAAGTTACATATAAGAAAGAAATCTTGATGGTTTGTCAAGTCCTAAAAATCGTGGGAAGTAAGGGCGGGTTGCGCTAGCGTCAGCATAAGCATAATAAGCCTATAATGTTCCCACTGCTGGGACACAGGCCTCCTCTCTGTGAGAAGGAGTGGGCCGTTATCCACCACGCGGGTTGCTAGATGTTACGTCTTTCAGTTTTACGACATGCCGGTTTCCTCACGTTGTTTTCCTTCACCGTTTTGAGAGCAGTGGTGATGTTACATTATGTAAAACGCCTGTCGCGGTTACCACTGCTCTCATTGGGGCTCATGGGTCGCGCTAGTTGAATATAAAATAGCTTCTTAAATATCAAAAATACATGATTTAATGCAAGACGTCTCTAAAAACGTCTTTTATAAACTTACAACTTTACGTAGGTTACTGCACAAATTATAACTATAGTGCTAAGCATTGCCTAAATCTTGCTAGATTACACACACTACACTTAATACTATAATTATAATTTTTCCATCTCATCCATTAGATCAAAGTTTTCATCTTCCAACCATCATCGTTCCATCTCTGCAATCTCGACTATAGTGTCATAACTTGTTAGAAATACCTATTCAAAAATTGACTTCTCGTCATATTTTTTGTCCAACTCTTATTTTCATCCATTGTCAAATCAGTTGACAGGAGTCTTCCTTTATTTCTAACCATTGTCAATATAACATCATAACATTTTTTGTAATCGACCGCCCAGTAGCTTACAAACCATGCTGTATTAACTTGCCTTTGTAAAAATTTATTGGCCAAAAGTTAATTTTTGCATTCGCTTTGAAAAACTCTCCCTTTTAAAGTGTACATAGTCCTCATGCAGTTATTTTAGACCTTATTCCGAATCTATAAAGGGTAGTTCTGCATGGTTGGGGTGTTTGATAACTTTGTCAAAAGTTAGTAACAAAGAAATGTCATTATGATAATCCGTTTTCGGGTTCTATTAGTTGTTTGTTGTTTATAAATCGTTAAGTTGTTTGAAAAATGTAAGAGTATGTTTCAAAGAATAGTCTGAATTTAATTTTGAGCTCCTTACTTAAGTAATTTGTAAGTTCTTAAGTAAGTATTTTTAACCGCGATGCCAGGATGAGATTTTGAATACCTTTTTAAAAACGCTTATGTGCGGTAAAAAATGAATGTGCTGTAACTTTTTCCACTTGAGACTTGAGATTTTAATCTTTTGTATTGTTAAGAATCCCGTCTGGTAACGGAACTTTATTATAATAATGTAGTCACTTCTTTACATTTATAAAGAGTTAAGATTATAATAAGGAGCTGGCTTTCTGCTTCCAAACCTTTTCACCCTTCTACAATAACTCCATGTAAGTATAAGTTAACCATGTATGAAATATATATGTGTTCCATTTTAAATCAATCAACTTAGCATACTGCTGTCTTTGGTCTTTGGAAAACACTCGGTTCTCCAGGTTTCACACGTATGTATACACTCGCTTTTATTCAAAAGCGATTTACTCCTTTATTTTTGAATGAAATTTTATGTTGTTACGAACATAGCATTATCGAACCCATAGGTTTATCTAATGTGTCGTATTTCAACGTTGTATTCGTTATTTCATATAAAAATCGCAATTGAAAGTTGCCAAGTGTTGACATATTGGAGCTCGTGACTGTACACAGAGGTGTACGAGTAATGCACCCAAATACAACCTCTAAAAAGGACAAAATAACTCCAGACTTCTAAAGGATTACACCAACTGTGATGGTAATGGAAAAAAAATATTGTAAAGAAAATACCTTTAAATTTTTACATAATGTAACAAGAAATAAGAGAGACGAGAGTATGAGACGCATATACCTTAGGTGAAGGTCAGCAAGCATTCGTTACGAGAGAGTGATCCTTCGACACCTCGTGATTGACAGCCTCTTGAACAGGATAAAAAGATAATACCTATATCTACTACTGTATTCGTGGTACAGTACCTAATACTAGGTTCATGTTCCTGAGAAACATTTTTAATTTTTGGTATAAACAGGAGCTTTACGGCAATTTCAAACTTCACAGCAGTCCATAGTTTTTGGTGTGTAATAAACCATTCATTTCTTTCCTAAGGGGCTGGTGGTGCTGCCAATTCTTCTGCCAAGTTCATTATTCAAAGGAGCCTTAGGATGTTATACGTTGCCAGCTTAGATGTGACTTTTGAACTGGCTGTGGCGATCTTTTGTTAATCGATCCGAATAAACTCATTATTTATGCTTTATGAGTTTGAATCCCAATGATACCTAAATGGATCCTTTTGAATGCCTTGGTCACTAAGATTTATTTTGTGTTAAATTATGTTTAGGTATACCCGCTGATATAATATGAAGATACGATATTTTTTTACATATTTATTTCTTACGGCTCATCGTCGTGTGACCACACAAAATTACCAGTGCAGACCCCCGCGGCTCGGTAGCAGAGGTCAAATTGTAATTTAATTAATTTCACATGTAACACCACACGAACTCCTTTTTTGGTAAGCAATGTAATTGAACAATCTTACTCGTTTCTAGTGCGCATTATGTTGAAAGTAGATTTTTAATTCACTTGGTGTGTGCAAATCAAAATGTTTCAAAAAGTTAACCTAAGGAACTGTCGTGAACTGTCTAAGGTCTCCTAAGACCGTTTTCTTATAGCGACAACGGTCAAGGTACCTGCCCTTATTACCACGTCTAAAAATTCACCCTGAGCATGTCATAACTAACTGCTTAGCCCCATAAAGGTATAGCGTGATGATAATCATTTAAAAGGATAAATCTGTAACTATCTGCACCTAACCTTTTGGCTCGTCTTTTTACAATGTGCGGTAAACTATAGAAGATTTACGAATAAATTACAATATTATTCATCCCCCATAGCAAATAGCGTGATAATTTATAGCCTACAAACCGACCAGACTTATAGGAAATATCTATGCAAAATTTTAACAAAATCTATAGGGTAGTCTTTTCGTGATGTTGGAATATACATTCACAAAAACAGATAAAAGTTCAAAAAAACGTATTTTCGGCATCAGAATCGTTCCCAGACCTCGTAAAAGATACTTAGGTTTAAAAAAAAATCAATGTACAGCTTTCTCTTCACAACGATGTTATTATATATGTATAAATATAGATGTAGATTTGATTTCCGGTAGATATAAGATGATTTGCAAGAAAATAACAGTTAGCCAAATCATTAGTTGTATCTGGGTGGTCTGTGTCCAATCTAGATGATATTGAAATAAATCTTAGTAGTGCATAAATGCAATTCATGTTCCTTTCTTATTACAAGAATTCTCCGTGTTTTATGGAGTATGTACGGATCGTTTAGGTGGCGTTCTGTAGTTTCTGCCTGCCCAAAACAGATGCAAATGCTAAGCATAAGCAAACGCATTGCTAATAGATACGAACGCACATGCCAGGCATCGAGGTAAAACCCTAAGCAGCCCGCGATGTATAGCAGTAAGGTATCCTTCGGCATGTGCGTGCGTGTCTAGCATGCATTTGTTTGACATGGAGGTGACATTTAGGTAGCGAGCTAAACCGCGATGGTATCGCCTAACCTTAGAATTAAAACTTACGTATTGAATCACGTTCACGAAGTTCTGCCAATGTCATTCTCCCACAGTAGTTACTATCATGGCTGCCCATGGCCTATGATTGATGGAACCCATAGTTTATTACATATTGGAGATTACCTTGTTAGTCTACGGGTCATGCAGTCACTTTTATTAATCAAAATATTTACATGATTGCGTATGGAGAATTAGCGTTGCTGGGAAAGGTAGGTACTCATAGCATGGTGGTCCAGTAAAAGAACGTTTAAGAATTATTAAACTTGGAATGGCACATTCTTGTCTTATCTAGGAAAACAAAATGGAGGATTGTGGAACAACTGAAGCTAAGATTTCTAAAACTGATTTTACATTAAGTACAGTTTTAGGAATCATAACTTTCTGTTGTATCTTCTGCAAGAGACTTACGTCTGTTTAGAAATCTACCAAGCTTCTCGTAGCTACACTTAAAAGCGAGGATGACGTATTACCAACAATAAGTTTCAGACCTACACACGCGTGGTACAGACAGGCACTTTGTGTATTTGAATTCATCACTACTGTTCTCAAAACGGTGAAGGAAAACATCGTGAGGAAACCGCATGCCTTACAACCGAAAACTGGAAGACATGTGACATCCACCAACCCGCACTAGGCCCGCGTGGTGGATTATGGCCCAGTCCCTTTCACAGAGAGGATGCCTGTGTCAAAGTGTGTTAAGGTTTGCATTTAACAAACCAAGGAGCTACAACTAGGCTACAAATAAGTATGAAACTAAAACCAGATAAATATAGGTAAATTAAATAGTTTATTCACTACATGATGACTATCTATGTTACAGATCAATTGAAGTGGCAACCAATAGGTACCCAATCATGCATTTCATAATACGGAAATCAAAGCAGTAAACAGTAGCAAAACATTCAGTTATCAAAATGCTAAAGTTAACTAGCAACATTGACCCCTACTAACACAACAATATCTTTACACCTATCTCCATCAATTGCCATACAATTCTCAACCTTAAAGCCAAATAACATAAGGACATAAGTCTAAGATTGATGATGTTACAGATTGTAAATGTATTTTTGCGTTTAGGTTAGAACTCAGAGCTGTCAAGAACCGTTGGACCGTATAATGGAAGCTCCCAAGATACGTTCGAACGTAATATATATTATATGAAATTATGTTGTTTTTATTTCTGATTTATTTACCGATACCATCATTAAGGACGTACGCCTTGATTGTGTTAAGTTATTTGGTGTTTTGCAATCGGTAAAGCGATCTTCTTTGTTAAGATTCCGATCAATCCATCTACATAATTATAAGTTTTACAACATGGCTACATAAGTTGTAAAACTCGTACTAAATCATTAGCCTGTAGTTACGTCATTGCTTTTGGTCTTATATACAATATGTAACATACTAGTTAACGCAAGACCTCATACACCCCAATTAGAATATTGAATTAAAAGCATTATACAATGACCAAAACTATTTTTTTTCTTTTTTTAATATAACTATTATTATTAAGAAAAGTGAGTCTTATTGCCTTGAAATAAGGTTAAATTTTCTTTGCCTCAATCGGCGGTCACTATGACAAAATAAATAATATTTGAAAAAAATACCTGTATTAAATTTTACTGAAATTGATTTAGTGTTCAATTATGAGCAAACTTCTTTCAGGACTGGCGTATATTCTGTTACACCTTGTAGAGAAGAAAAATAAATAAAAGATCTCCAGACCGCATTTTGGTCACGGCGGCCAATCTCAACAGAGACTAGCATTCGGCGCGGGAGATATTATAGTGCACAATAGTGCGCGCAGACACAGGTGCATTCCCTCTTCCCCTGCACTCTCATAGTCCGAAGAAACGGCAATCCGACACGACCGGAGAGAAATCAGGCGCAGGACGAGAGAAGAAATTAGCTATGATCACCTCACTTTCAAAGTAACTCAATATACGGTTGTCTTAAAATCTGTTACGTGCCTTATGTTTAATTAAGAAAGAAAGAATAAAAAATATTTTAATACAGTTCGTGAAACACAAAATTAGTTCAACATGTTGCATAATCTATACTTATAATAAATCTGTATTGAGGTCAATTCTGTACATGAAATATATTTCCAAAATAACTATCAGGGGGTGATTAGGGATCGATACTGATGCCAAAAATGCAATCAGTAAAATTTTTGTCTGTCTGTCTGTCTGTCTGTCTGTCTGTATAACCGTTATAGAAACAAAAACTACTCGACGGATTTTAATGAAACTTGGTACAATTATTTTTCATACTCCTGAGCTGGTTATAGTATACTTTTCATCACGCTACAATCAATAGGAGCAGAGCAGTGAAGGGAAATGTTGGGAAAACGGGAGAAGTTACTCCATTTTTTACGCTTCCGTCGCGTGTGCAACCTTAATGGTTAAAGCTACACAGAAATCATGTATGACGGAAATGTTCTCCTTAAAATTATATGAAAAATATCCCACGACAGCATATTATGTCTATCTTTAATGGTTGACTCACAATAACACGTGTAACTCCGTTCCGTTCGAAGCTTTCTGATTATATTTGTCTACTCTTACATTTATAACACTCTCAGTCATTCTTAATTAAAAAAGTTAACATTATTAACTATTCCATAAAAAAGATTCATAGAAATCGGTATAGAAACACCAAAGTTATACATGAAATACGCTAATAATAAGCCATCGCGCGTGAATACTGAATCACGAAGGTATAAAAAGGCGGGGCGTCCGAGCGCGAGCTTCATACAATTTTTGCCTGTTTATGCGAATAGACGTTCAGAGCGTTCGACCTTATTGACTAATATGTATCAGGGTTTTTCGAAAATCTACCCCTGACGGCCTGAAAAGGGGTAGTCAATTTTACAGGGGAGGATTTTACAGCGTGGCTTGATTAACTCGAAAATTGGTATAAATAATCTTTGAGTCAAGTTATGAACACATCCCAAATGATTTTTCAAAATTCCACCCCTGTGGGGGTGAAAAGCGGGGATACAGTTTATATGTAAAATCTTATTCGTTAGGTTAATAATCTTGAAAATTGGCATGAATACTCGCCTAAGTAAGCAATAAAGTTTATCATTATTAGTTTTTCAAAACTACCCCACAAAAGGGATATAGGGGTGTTAAAGTTTGTGTGGAAGAATTTGAACGCGCGGTCCGATTAACTCGAAACTCAGTGTAGGTACTGTGTGTGTACATGACTAAAAATAAATAATAACACGTATGAGGGTTTTTCGAAAATCTACCCCTAACGTGGTGAAAAGGGTTAGTTAATTTTACAGGGGAGGATTATAATAAGTGGCTTGATTAATTATAAAATTGGTATAAATAATTGAGTCAAGTTATGAATTCTTATGATTTTTTTTTAAATTCCACCCCTGTGGGGGTGAAAAGCGGGGATACAGTTATATGAAAAATCTTATTAATTTAGTTAATAAATTTGAAACTTGGCAACAATACTTGCCTAAGTAAGTAATAAAGTTTATCATTATAAGTTTTTCAAACTACCCCTCAAAGGGGGATATAGGGGTGTTGAAGTTTGCGTGGAAGAAATTGAATGCGCGGTCCGATTAACTCGAAACTCAGCATTGATACTTTCGGCAGAAAATAATTAATAATAAGTATGTAAAGTTGTCGAAAATTGATCCCTGACGGGGCAAAGAGGGGTAATTCGGTTTTTAGGGGAGGATTTGAACTTGAAACTGTATGTTACATTTTCACGCCTAAACCACTGAACTTCTGATTTGGCAAAGAGATAGATGGCATCCTGGGGAAGCACATACTTTTTATCCTGGTAGCACGTTCCCGTGGGATAACTTCCGACATCCACGCGGGCGAAGCCGCGGGCAGAAGCTAGTCACAAATAATAAGCTGTTGATAATCGACTAAGTGGCTTAGTACAAAACCTATCAAGATGATCCCGTTTAAAAGTACGTACCAGGAATATTACAACGATAAATGATTATTTTAAACTGAAAATATTACAACGATAAATTAATATTTTGTGGAAGTTTAGCCTCAACATATCCACGTGGTAGAATACGCACAATTTTTTTTCTTCCTTTCATATTAATGCGCACGATATTAAGTACAAAGGCTTCTCCAATAATCTTCTAAGTGCATGTTTAATATCAAGGTGGTAACCCTGTATAACTTACCACGCTAAAATTAATAATATTAACAACTAATAATTTAAATAATAATTTAATAATCTTAACAACTAATCATTGAGCCACGGATTACAAAAATCCGATACTTCTAACCAGCGGTCACTTTTACTCACAAAAAGGACTTCAACAATGTTCTTGAGGTGTCGGCTTCACAAACAAACACCAACATACAAACCATTTATGCTCTAGTGCATATCCATTACATGCAACAATTGTATTTAAATCCTCACTAGGCTGCCGGCTCACGACATCGCCTTTGCCTCGCCGCAAATTAAAAAAAAAAACTACGGCGCCGAATTCTAAGTGACCATTGGTGCGTTTGAATTTGGAAGGCGTATTAGGCTTATTGTCCAGCCGAAGACAAATAATGCGTAGGAGTGATTGAATTTGTAAGTAGATAGTTTGTTTGTACGTTTTTGTTGCAGATTTTACCGATAGACTGTCGCCCTGCCTTTATCAAGAAAATAAAACCAACTCCAATCCATTTATCGTAGTGCACTTCACAAAAGTATGCCTTAATAAGGTAGTGCCGCACCAAAAAGTTCCCATCAATTGATTTTCCAATAACTGGGAAATTTGTTGTGCGAAAAACAGTTGGAAACCTCCAAAAAGCAGTTGCAATCTTTTGCTTTTTTTAAAACCTATGAAAGTTCATTTTAGGACCCACTTCAGAACATTCCTAATCCAAACTTATATACGCCTCAGTTGACCTCATCACCGGCTAATCGTTGGTGTTAGTCCTTGTAAGCCCCACATTCCCAGTAATGGTCACGTTCACTGGTTTTCAATCGATTTATTTGAAGGCGTAATGGCTGACCAGCTGTGTGCACACAATGGTCTTCGAGATTTTCTGGAGTGATGCCTCTTAATAAACACAATGTGGAGATTTAAGATGGAGTGGGTCTATAAGTATGTAAGTACTGTAGGTTGTCACTTACAAGTGTGCCGAAGATTATAACAAATATCGAAAGAAAGAAAGAAAAATGCGTTTATAAGCATCACAGCAAAAAATACACCTTACAACTATTAAAACAGAAAATAAAGGTTGTAATGCAAAAAGGGCTTTAGCTAAGCATAATGTCAGATGATAAGACAAAGTGTACCATCGCATATACCTAAGCTTAAAATCAGATATGCATCTATGTTAACTCGGAATTAATTGAGCAAGAAAGACAATTGATCAAGAAAACTCTGATGAATACAATGTCATGTCACGTAGAAGTGACATGACATTGTATTATTCATCAGAGTTTTCTTGGCAATCAGATACATAAGATGCAGTAATAATTTGTATATGTTAGTTATTCTTATTCATTCAGCCCTTTTTTTTGTGGATGGGAAATCATCAAATCACCCCTCCCGCTCTGGGTGTAGCGTAAGGGAGTGTCAGACTCTTACTGACTAAAACCCACCCGTGTTCCTTCCTTAGCCCTTGCTGTTCCAGGGCAGCGGTAACCCTTTCGGACGATCCCGCCGCCCTGGCAAGCTTCGGCCCTATCGGGCCCCGTCCTCTGCTGACATCTCTTTGAGGCGCGCGTGGAACACAACGCGCGTCCGACACTGGCCTGGTCCTGATCGGACGGCGAGCTACCCATTACCGGGCCTACGGTGGCCGGGAGTCGTCACGTGGCTTTCATTCAGCCCTAACTTTTCGTTTTTCCTGAAGCTTTATCAGGCTTCATTTATACATCATAGTGTATTGCATCTTACGATAGCTAGGCTTGATCACTTCAATAGTATTGTCATGGCCTTGCATGCATATAGCAAAAATCGAATACAAAATTACCTACATGCAATAACAATGTAGTCCAAAAAAAAACATTACTTAGCTCCTTACCTTGTGTAACACGCGTCCTGGGAGGTTTCGGCACTTTGTGGGATTATCCCTGGTGTATCTGCAATCCTTGCATTGTGGTACAGGGCAGACGAACCGCCGAAAACGATTGTCGGCTGCATGCACTTGTCGGCTAATAGAATGGATTTAGATTTGGCCTTTGGGAGTGATACTGCCGACATACGACTCGTAACAGTTACATTTTCTTTCGTCGTGTCTGCATGGCTATTGAGCAAAGAATAATATATACTTGCTCGCGGTTCTGTTCATATACACCATGATAGACCCAGGGACCTCATTTATGTTGACATGTTATGCATCTATTTTATTAACTTATTGATTGATTCTAGTAATAATAATAGTCCTCCAGACCGTATTTCGGCCATGGCGGCCAAATCCTTCGGCGTGGGAGATATTATAGTGCACAAAAGTGTGCGCAGACTCAGGTGCACTCTCTCTTCCCTCACTCTCATAGTCCGATGGGACGGCACGCAATCCAACACGACCAGAGAGAGACCAGGCGCAGGACCAACGGCTTAACTTGCTTTCCGAAGCACGGGGGTATCACACCCCCAACTAACTACATGATCCTAATACTATAATACTAACTCCTTAGACCATTTAACTAACTCTCACTTGCCGATTCCCTACATTTCGTACTTGATAATAATATTATTTAGATGTGTACACGCCTATGTTTTACAAATAAATTTACATTTTGATTTGATTAGATTGAGAACCTTTTCTTCCAAACGATCCTTCTCTTCAGGCGTTTGTTTTTGTCAGCCACGGAACTATTTTATATGTACAGAAAATATATCTTGCAAGCTTAAAATAACTTTTGCAATTCTTATCTAGGTAGCTAGCTTCTTTAGACTCCATCACCTCAATTTCAAAGCTTAATTAATTTGAGATGGCCACATTATAACTGCAAGTATAACCACATAGTCAAAGCTAATGATACACTTGACACAAAAAATATTCGCTAATATTAATATTAACACATACAAAAACCAAAATGATTCTCAATCAACAAAAGGGGAATCCATCGAGTTTTTTTACAAGCAAAAGAATTTCTTTGATGCGGCACACAGCTCACAAGTAGAAAGTATCAATGTAACATAAGCTTAATTATCAATTGAAAATCTTCGTAATGAATGCTTGTATAGTGCTTCTGGAGCTTTAGGGTTGCCAGGAAATTGATCAATTAGACAAATTTTTTATTCAAACGCCTCATCCAGGTCTTTGGCAGGCCTATGTTAATTGTGTTTCTAGGGCTTCCGGGGCCCATCATTTATATCTTCCAGTTTATGAGGGGCGATAACTGCAGTAATTCGTTTATTATTGGATGCTTAAGCGCTTACAGTAAAGAAGTATAGAAGAAAAATACATATTTGCGTACACAACACCCAAAATAAATTGGGATAAGGGCAGCAGAATGATAAGGCTGTAGATGCTTAGGCCTTTCATACACACACGTTTTTCTTGCCGTGAAAAACTAGGGTTTATTCGCTGTGTGTACTTGTAGGCACGGTCGTCAGTGTTGTAAGGATCACTATGGAAGCTTGTTGATGAACACGTTTTTCCTACGGCGCGGCTTATACGCCGTACCGTAAAGAAACCGTGACGTGTACAAAGGGCCTTAGGCCTTATCTATCTCAGCTGAAGGAAGTAAATTCTGCTGTACCAACATACTCTAAAAATAGGCTTGAAAAGTCAAGAAACTAGCCAAATAGTATGACATATTTTCGATGACCATTTTTTTCACTCATCAGCACCAGCCCTAGTCGTCATATTCGGTAGCGCACAAAGCCAAAGCGGCGAATCAAAGATGGCGGCCTGTTTGAAGCGCGCGCGCACCGCTGACCGCTCTCTTTTCAATATCGCCTTTTGATTTGCCGTTTCCCAGTTTTGTTAAGGCGAAATAAATAAAGTACTTGTTGTTAATGTTTAGTAATTGATACCGTACTGAAGCTGTACTTGGTTTTGGATGCTTTTCCTTGTATTTAGTATGAGCAGATCTTTACAGAAGAATGATGAGTCTCGAAACATGCATTGCAATCGAGTTTTCCTATGATATCTTTGGAAAGAACAACTTAATCCTCCTGGTCTCTTTGTAAACCATCAGAGAGTCTCTCATCCGGGCATAAGTTACCGTGGCCTTCTTAGAAAACCTTAAATAGACTTCGTACCCAAGTAGGCCGCAGCAAGGACAATCTCCACAAGTGGGGGTTCATGGAAGGCTCTGACCTCCGGTGTGTATGCGGTGTCTCTCCACAGATAATGGCTCACCTCCCATCTTGCACTGCATGCCCTGTCACCTGCACACGTGAGGAGCTAATGGCTGCGTCGGAGAATCCTATCCTCGTTGCTGAATTTTGGGCCAAACAAATTTAAGAAAAAAGCGATATTTCTGCGATCGACACGCTAAGAAGTAGAAGTGAGCATTGCTATTATTGATGAGCTCCTTAAGAACCAGCGGGGTAATCGCGTAACACACTAACAGTAGCTTTAATTTGGACAATTCAACAACATTCATTGCGTTAAATACGTTGTCGAGCAGACAAATGACAAAAGACAAAATGCATAAATATGCAACCTGGCTTTTATTTAGGTAGTGAGTTTTTATTTACATTTTAATAAATTATTTTTTAGCTTGAGTACGTATAGTTTTTATTATATTTGTTGGTATATTGGCGTGGCTAGCTGACATATGGCAAATAATTTATTTTTATGTTCTGTGTCTTGTAATGTTAATCACTTAACATGGTACCTAGTATTGTATACAATCAAGTATTTTCTAACTGAACAGACAGCTGTGCTGCTGGGGAGTTTGTTGCGCCACTTCTTCTCCCCAGCGATAGCACTAGGAAGTGGTGAAGGGCGAGTGTTTTTGGGGTACTATTTTTTGTAATTTGGAAAAAGTACTGATTCTCAGCCGAATATTAATAAATTTCCAAAAAAAAGAAAAATCTAACATAATATGATGCAATGGATTAGCAATATCCTTCAAAATGATTTAGATTGTGATTGAAAGTAACGCAATTAGAGTGCCGAGTAAAACTTATTTGGAATGAAAAAGAAACTCATTCCTGTCATAATTGTATATCTAAAGTTAAAGGTTCTTCTTCGTGTCTATTGGTACGACAGTGTATAAAATTTTGTTGGCCCAAAACTTCGCCACTCTCACGGCGTCATTGGTGGCAGGGCAAAGGTCACTTTAAGGTCAGGTAAGGTACTATAGGAGCAGCGATAGTGGCCCAGTGGTATCAGCCCCGAGTTACGAGTCGTCGTGGGTTCAAACCCAGGCAGGCGCTTTACTTTGTGTAAATAATTTCATCACCACCGCTCTCAAAACGGTAAATGAAAATATTATCATGGCATGTCCTACAACCGAAAATTCTAAGACATGTGACATCTACTAACCCGCACTGGGCCAGCATGGTGGATAACGTCCCACTCCCATAGAAACATTATAGGCTTATTATAGAAGGTACTAATTATATCCTAATAATAGCTTTTCTAAAAAGAATGTAAGAAATTTGCTTCACGCGGACGAAGTCCGTCCGCGTGAAGCCACTATCTTACATTTTTTTCCGTAAGAAACATACTCGTAGGTACTTCAAGGAATATTCTAAAAAAAGAATTAGCGAAATCGGTTTAACTGTTCTCGAGATTTGCGCTTAGCAACACATTCAGCGATTCATTTTTATATTATAGATGAGCTAGGTACCTCAAATTGACACAACTGACGAAGACCATATTTTTTCAGAGATAAAAAAGTCCCGCGGGTCCGATCAGCGGCTAAGTTATGTGCGTCATTTACGATCATGAAAATGATAAAGATCGTAATAATGTTCACTAAAATAAACTACACTTAGATACTACGCACGCTTATTCAGCTGCATCCGGTTAGACTGGAAGCCGACTCCATCATTTTGGTAAAAGAATACGCAGATGATGCGTTCGTGATAATTTTAAAACTTTTCCTTTTACCTTTGCACTTAGTTTAAAACTAAAACAAATCTGAAGTTTGAAAAATTAAACTCAAAGGCACCTACCTACCTACTCATGATTTCATGATCTAACTGACACGTAGCATTGTGCGCGGTAGACAGTAGATTATCTCCACAAACAGAGATTGGCCCCTCGCTGTGCGCGTCAGGCTCCCGTGCTCGTGCGTGTACGCAGGTAGTGGTAGCAGAAACATTTTGAATATTAGTGCTGGAAAAAATAGTTTTGTATAATGTTTGTGAGTTATTTTATAATACCTAATTATTATTATTTTAATACACATTTTTTTTTTGCTAATTGATCTAGATATTTTATTGATAGGTGCAATGGTGTTGTTTAAGTTGACCAGGAGATTATTGTAAAAATATCGGCTTAACTGCCGTCGTAGTTATTTTTATTTAACTCATTCAGGACAGTACAGCTGCAGTAGTGAAAGAAAAATTGCCATTTAAATAATCTATCACTCCATATTAAAAAACAAAGACCACCGTGAGGCGCGTCTGTCTATCTGGCTGCAATAAACTCAAAAACTGCCGAACTGATTCTCATACAGTTTTCACCATTGGACGGAGTGATTCATGAGGAAAGTTTATGTGTATAATTCATTAACGTTTCATGTAAATTGACTGAAATATGACGATGATTGTTGACGATGTCGGAAAAAATCAAGCTGTCTGGGAGCTTTACTCCTTAGGCGCCGCGTAAACCAATATAGTTATATGAAAACAATGTATAATTGGTATATTTTCCATCATCCACGCGGGCGAGCCCGTGGGTAAAAGCTATGCCAATAGTAATTCATTGCTATTCCTGATGCCAATGGACTACTGCATATTTCATATATTTTTCAATGTTGTTTTTTATATCTTAAGATATTTGATAATCTAATTTGTATGTTCAAAGTGTAATATAGGACACAGACTGTGGCTATACGACGGCATTAATGAATGAATGAATTATTTATTAAACACAGGTACCTACCTACATGCATTGGTCGGCAACTAGCAACAATTCACTTGACTCTCTATATTTTGCCATCGGCGCGGCGTTCGAATTGTGTAGTTACAGTAGGTATAAAAATATTAAAATTGAATTCAGAAGCAATATAAAATAATCATCATCTCATCATCTGCCTTTTCCCAACTGTGTTGGTATCGGCTGCCAATCTAACCGGATACAGCTAAGTACACACGGCTACACGTCAAGCTATACATTTCCAGTTTGAGCTGACCTCTCATAGTATAGGTTTTTCGTACAATCAGCAGTCAGCTTATACTGGTTATGTATAGCTTGATGTGTAGCCGTGTGTACCTACCAGTATTTTACATGGAGTTAAACTGGCCTATCTGACCTCCAAAACCCAGTTACTGGGTAATACGAAACCGACGACTGTCAAAGATCCACGAACGACAGCTGGGACTAACGGCTTAACGTGCTTGGTCACCCATCCACGGACCAACCGCGGCAAGTGTAGCTTAACCTGATCGATCGACCCGTGCGAATTTGTTTAAAATTATTAATTAAGTATTTACAAATTCAGTTAGGTAGTTTAGATTTTTTTTTAAATTATAATTAAGTATTTACAAATTCAGTTAGGTAGTTTAGATTAAATAATATTAAATTCAAAAGACAAAAAGCCCAATTTGCTATAAACCCTAAATTACATTAATTATTAAAATAAACTTATTTTGCTACTACTCCGCACCATGCGCAGTGACAGTGGTGAGGTCTTCAAGCTGTCAAGAGCACACCAGTTCACCCGCAGTCTGCGAGCCCACTGGAATGTGGACACGTAATTACTTATTAATTATGAAGGTTTAATCAAGCGCCCGTCCTTCTTTTATACCTAGGCTATCAGCCTTGCTTACTCGGTAGGTAGATTGTTCAAAGGATCATGCCCTTGTAGAATTTAAGCCCATCATTATACCCTGTCCATTAGGTTAACCGTTTTTTAACAGCTGTTTTAGAACGTAACTACTCCTGATTACGTAGAAGATAACTTTAAAATACGCAATAAAATAAATATAAACTGCCTTAGCTTACAGACTTTATAATACCGTACGTGTATCATGTTGCTGCAATCACTAGCTCCACCTGTCAAAAAACAGTTTAGCAGGACAGGGTATGGGTCATCGTCGTTAGGTTATCGATATGGCTGGCAAATCACAAGTCGAATCCGGCGCGACTCATTCGCTCCAGTTTGAACACCTACAACAAGCTAGTTGACACTATAGAGGCATGAGGAACAGGGTGATAAGTTCACTCATCTATATCTATACTTATAATAAGAATGTAAAAAAGTTGTGTCTGTACATTGAATATATTTAAAAAAGAATAATTGAGGGGGGTTAAGAAATAGTAATAGAACACGAATCTAATAAAAAAACTCTGTCTGTTTGTCTGTTTGTCTGTTTGTCTGTTTATCTGTTTGTCTGTTTGTCTGTTTATACACGCTAATCTCCGGAACTACTGGACGGATTTGAATGAAACTTTTTTTGTTATCTAGCTACTAAACCTGGGCAACATATAGGCTATAATTGATTTTGGAAACTGGAACACCTGATGCAGAACCGCAACAGACCAGCTAAACTATAAGAGTTAGAAAAATGGCGCCTTAAAAAAAAATTGCGTCTGATGAGCATTTTCTGCTGCGAGAATAAAATTGAAGATCCGGAACACCTGATGTGGAACTCTTATAGCACAGCTAAACTATAATATATATAGGTTTGACATCTTAGCAAAAGTTATTCAGTCTGATGAGCATTTTCTACTGCGAGAATAAATCTCGAAGATTGGAACATCTGATGTGGAACTCTAAGAGGACAGCTAAACCATAACATATATAGGAATGACATTTTGCAAAAGTTGTTCAGTCTGATGAGTATTTTCTGCTGGGAGAATAAAATTCGAAGATTGAAACATCTGATGTGGAACTTGGAGAGCACAGCTAAACTATGGCATATACAGACATTAAATTTTAACAAAATTTGTTTGGTCTGATGAGTATTTTCCGCCGAGATAATAAAAATCAAGGATCAGGAACATTTGATGTGAAAATCACTTTATACAGATGAGATTAACGCCTCATTAAAACATTCGTATCTATGGCCTCACATACAAAAGCTAAGATTAACAATAAAAATGAGAATAAGCCCAGCTTGGTGGTAATTCACATGCCCAAGAGTTTTCAGAAATATTATTAAAAGTTGGAGAAGGTCTCCTTCCTGCTCAGGTCTGGTGACTGTTCCTGATATACTTGGAAAAGTTGTTGCCTCCGAAGAGGAACTTATACAATCAGTATTTGGGGAGATTCAGAGCATAAGAAACCATGAAAATTCGTGGTTATGTGAACGCGTTATATCGACCCCAAAAAACGAACAAGCTGCATCAATAAATGAAAAAAAATTGGGGGAAATTATTGGAGATGAAGTCGTTTACACTTCTTTTGATAACGTAGTCAATCAGGACGACGCCACCAATTACCCAGTTGAGTTCCTCAATTCACTCACAGCGAGTGGTCTCCCTGCTCATAAAATAAGACTCAAAGTTGGTGTTCCGATAATGCTGATGCGAAATTTGACACCGCCGAAACTGTGTAATGGAACCCGACTTATAGTTGAGGTTTTACAACGCAATATTATTGTAGATGTAATCCTCACTGGGAGTGGTGCCGGTGAGACTGTGTTCTTACCACGCATACCACTCATCGCCAAGAATCTCCCCTTTCAATTTAAACGCACACAGTTTCCTGTGACTACATGCTTTGCCATGACAATAAACAAGTCACAGGGACAGAAACTGAAAGCTGCTGGGGCTGATATTTTGAGAACCGGCTGTTTTTCTGATGGCCAACTTTATGTTGCTTTCTCAAGGGTTAGCAACGCTTCCGGGCTTTATATTCTGGCACCCGACGGAAAAACCAAAAGTATAGTTTACTAGCTGCGCCCCGCGGTTTCACCCGCATAAGTTTCGATCCCGTGGGAATGTCGGGATAAAAAGTATCCTATATGTTAATCCTGGTTATAAACTATCTGTGTGCTAAATTTCGTCAAAATCTGTTCAGTAGTTTTTGCGTGAAAGAGTAACAAACATCCATACATCCATACAAACTTTCGCATTTATAATATTAGTAGGATAAAGTTTTTTTTTAGAATAGTAATGTTAACTAATTGATATTAATTTCGCTTCATAATTTCGGAATGAAAATAATTCTACCTTTGTATTTTAATGAAGTTATAACCTACCCAGTCTACAACACTCAATCTAAGTTATACCAAACTTAATCGAAATCCTTCATCGGTTTTGATTGATTTATTGTCTGACATATCGACGCACAGTTCAAACTCTTGCCGAAATTCCTATCGGAACGAGAAAGGGACTGGATCCGCGTACGAAGTCGCGGGCAGAAGCTAGTACTCTATAAAAAAGGAAGAATCCTCCGACCAGACGGGTGTTGTGTCTAATGAGCTACTGCCCGACGATTGATGTCGGGACGTTGTATATATGCTAGTTGCGCGGTAACTTCTGCTTGCGCGTCACGCAAAATCTTGCATCAGCGTAGTTCGCATGTGGCGATGTACTTGCCGCAACAAAAACAATCGTCGCGAGCGATTTGTCACAGCTCTTGCTGCTTTTGCATCAACTGAGGGTGCTCAATGGCTACGTGTATTTCTAAAGCCAGGTTACTTTATGCCACAAGTACCACCACAATGTTCCTTTTCAGTACACAGAAGTATAGTGGGTGTGTAGTATTTAAAGCTACAGCAGCAGCTTTAAATATTACAAGTAATTAATATAATTATCATATACTCATATCATGAACGTCTAAGTTCCGAATAGTTTTCTAAAGAGAAAGAATGCCAGGGTTCCACATTGCAAAGCTTTTAAATCTACAGCAATTACTCAGCCTATCGCAGTTCACAGCTGGACAAGGGCACAGGCTGCGCCACCACACCCTGTCCTCCGCCTTCATCTTCGTCTTCGCATCCAGTCTGTCCCAGCAACCTTCTTTAGGTCGTAGGTCCCCATCTAACTGGGGGCGTCCCACACTACGCTTGCGGAGCTATACAATTAATTGAAACACACAATTTGATTTATAATATTGCAAATTACCTTTAATGGACGAAAGCGAAAGATAATAAAAATCATATAACAAAGGACCGTTAACAGAATATTTTTGGTATGAAAATATTTTTCATATTTTTTTTTAATTTCAACGAAACGTATTTTACTTAGATCTACAGACAAGAAGCTCAGAAACACTGTTATTTTTTCAGATTGCATGGTTGCACCCTCGCCTTTTTACGAGTAGTAGCTTTCTTTAGAGCCTTTTACTTTTTTCTTAAAATCATTCAGAATAGGTCTATATCTTTAAAAACCCAGTTAACATCAAAATCACCGTTTGTTCTCAATCTTTCAGTCTTTTTTTCGAATGAACTGTACTTGGAATCAGTGGAGTACCAGCGACAACCTCCCAAAAATGGGCTCCAAGTCGATTCATATGTTACAGGATTCTCTAGACTTTTAGTAATGGGTAAGGAATGAAGTCTTGTTTTGCTGAAGTCTGGACAAGCAGGGCGGTGCATCGACGGTTCTGGGTGGAAGCGAACTGGCATGAACGCGTTGTTGATGAAGGATGTTGTTCGTCTCCTCATTGTGCAATTGTTTGGCTTGCAGGACCCTTGTCCGGACCATGTCCTTTGAGTCTCTTCCAGGTTGTCTTCAAACGAGTCTGTTCTGAATCTTCGAACATCACTCGGACATTTTTTTCCGGTGCCATAATTGAAGCATTTGTAGTAGTTCACTATCGGTATGAGGGTTTGTCTAAAAAACGTTGCTGTTATAACCGATACCATTTTGAGTTTGAATTGTATTTGTGAACCTCAACTCCCAATTTGGCATTAGAGGAAGAGACACAAAAAAATTGTGGGAACTTAAAATTTCGTGGTAGTTTTTTTTCAATGCTCGTTTATTTCTGACCTGACAAATGGACCAGTGACAATAGCTGACCAAAGATTTAAAGTTTATGGATTTGATTCTGCTTTTTTAAAGAGTTCTGTTAGGGTAACTGGTTGACACAGAGTCTGTTTCACGAAAGAAGTCCCGCGGCAATAAGTGGAACTAATTATAATTATTTATTAAGAACAGTGGTGGCGCAGTGGTAACGGCCGCGACTTACGACCTTTAGGTCGTAGGTTCGAACCCAGACTTATTTATTTTGTGTAAATTATTTCATCACCCTGCTCTCAAAACGGTGCAAAGGAAAAAAATCCTGAGGAAACCGGCATGTCCTCGGATTAAAAATTCAAAGACTGTGACATCTACCAACTCACACTGGGCCCGCGTGGTGGATTACAGCCCACTCCCTCTCACTAAGAGGAGGCCTGTGTCCGAGCAGTGGGTACATTATAGGTAGGTAGGTATGTATGAACGTAATTATAATTATCTAGTTAGCAACATTCCTACAATAACCTCACACTACTTTCTCTAATTAAGATTGTGCATTTTATTAACCTGTACCTATAATATGATGTTGAGATAAATAAATAAAAAATATTTACGATTAGGTATGTCACACGAAAGTTGCGCCGCGTCCGCGAGACTTCTTTCGTGAAACGGACATTAGGCCTGGGGGCTTACCTATTCTATGACTTAGTACAAAAAAGCAGTGCAGTTCAACTTCTGCCCTCCTATAAGAGATGGTGGTAAGCCCCCAGGGGGCATTCACACCGAAGTAAATTTTTGTGGTGCAACTTTTGCAAGTCTTAGTGTAAAAGTTATTTAGTAAACTTACTATAAGAACTATAGAAAGTAACTTAATGTTATCATGTTGCAAATCTTGGTTTGCAAAAAGTAACTTCTGTATGGTAGCACCTTTACCCCGCGTCCTAACCAGAAGCGTCTGTCATGCGGATACGCGATTGTTTACCTAAATAACAACGTACACTCGCGATTTGATAGAAATCAAGTCGCGGGTGTACGTGAGAGTATGTTATATTCATATAAACGAGCGCGACAGTCGCTTCCGGTTAGGACGCGGCCTTAGCTATACACGCTACGGTCTACAGGACAGATCCACTTGAGTGAGATCCAAGTGTGCCTGCGCAGGTCAACATCATGTCGTTCCGTGTATGCTGCGTATACGCGTGTATGGGACGGGCCAGTACTGGGAGAGGTCTTTACTTCGCTTCCGCTTAAAGAGAGTCGCGAGAGCTCAGTTATGCGCCCCCTGAGGGTCGTCAACCAACCCCCACATAGCGCAGTTACCTCATGCACCATCTCAGTTAAACAGAAGGCCTGTAGCCACAGGGAGAACAATTGCGGCCCAGTGGTAACGTCCCCGACATACGAATTGTAGGTCGTGGGTTCGAACCCAGATAAGCGTTTTACTCTGTGTAATTTATTTCATCACCACTGATCTCAAAACGGCGAAGGCAAACACTGTGTGGAAGCCGGAATGTCCTAGTACAAACCATTCGAAGACATAGCTGTGACATGCGCAAATCCGCACTGGGCCCGCGTGCTGGATTACGGCCAACTCCCTCTCACCGTGACGAGGCCTGTGTCCCAACAATGGGAACGTTATCGCATAGCTTCACAGGTTAGAATACGCTGTAATAAAAACACTGAAAAAAACTGATCGTCTTCGAGTCGTGTTATACGACGATGTTGACAGACTTTGTTGGCCCAAAACTTCGCCACTTCCATAGCTTTGTCGCTGGCAGCACAGACGTAAACAAATCAAACAAATAAACTGGTTACTTAAGTAAAACTTTATTGTGATTGTCTTTTGAGTTCAATGATAAAGATGTAGCCACTAAGCAGATCCCAGTAGCATATCACTCTCTACCCTCAGGATTGTGGAGTGTAGGCTTTTCTTTCCTCTTTTTATGTTCCTCGATCTGTTGTTTAATTTTCTGTGTAAGAAGGCCTTCGCTCCTCGAGGGCACCGGGTTAACAAAGCCAGGCATTGTCATGGACTCCTTCTCTTCTCTTAACTTGTCTTTCTGCGGGTGATGTTTGTCTGTTTTCTCTGCGTAATTTCTTGTAGGTGTTCCACAAGGCACGAACCTTCCCTGCACGACAGTCAAACATTCTGGATGATGCATTATATTGGAGCCCGTGGAAGGTACTCTAGGATGCATCTGTGTAAAGAATCGTATCATCTTGGCTTCGGATCTTGGCGGCTTACATGTTAAGACTTGCGAGTAGGTTTTCAGGGTGTAAGTCGAATAGGTTGGAGTTTTTTCGAATGCATTTTTACGAATTTACAACTATCAGCTTATGTTTTGGCAGATTTTGGCACTTTACATGTGGCAGATGTTAAAGCATAGATTGCAAACATCAATAGGCTAAAAAGTTTTATTAATTTTAATATTATTAGTCTAAAGGCATGTCCAGACGTGTGTCATGAGTAATGTAATGAAATGCGAATAGTGTGAACGGCATACAAACTCAACGCGAATCCTGGGGGCTTACCACCAGGTAAGTAAGCCGCCAGGATTCGCGCCCTACTACTCGTATAAGAGCTGTACCCTAATTGCGTAACACACGATTAATCGGAATCGGTTTCATTTTGATAGTTCAACAACATTCATTGCGTTATTTACGTGTTGAGCAGACAAATTTTTCGAACTTATGAAGCAATGTATTAGCAATTTGCTTTAAAATGATTCAGATGCCGATTGATTGTGTGTTACGCAATTGGGGTGCTCTTATAGCAGGGCAGAAGTTGAACTGCATTGACTGCACTTTTTTGTTCTATAACTAAGTACAAATAAGCAGTGCAGTTCAACTTCTGCCATGAAGAGCTTCTGAGAAGAGCTGGTGGTAAGCCCCCTGGATGTTAGTCAAAGACCAAATCCGTGCACCATAGGTTAAAACGGGAAGAATACACAGGTCCATGAACCTGCCTTTCAGTGCCATAGGCAGCTCACACTTGAATAATTCCTTCATGGACCAGTAGCTCTACCAGGCGTTTTCCGTTCGTCTTTTGGTTTCTTAATCTTGCCTCACCTAGAAAGAGACTACTTGGCCCAAGTAAAGAAAGATTTCTTGGACATGTCTCCGTTTAATTTTATGCTTTCAGGTGTTCCGTTGCACTTAACTTTGGTCTTCGAGATATTAATTTTCAGTCCAACCCCAAGCTTGGAGTATCCGTTCAAGTTCAGTGGCTGGGTATAAAAATAGAACAATGTCGTCGGCGAAACGTTGATTTGTCAGCCTCGCTTCGTTAAGGACAATGGCTCTTTCTGTCCATTCGGCTGCCAACTTCCTCAAGATTTCTGCGAGGGTACTGGTGAACAGTTTAGGAGATAGGGGGTCACCCTGTTTGACTCCTGGTTTTATTGCGGCCATACCTTTTTTGTAAACGTTGCGTAATAGAATTATACATATAAGTGGGATTGATCCCACTTATATGTATAATTCTATTTTGGTTGCTTATGACGTCAAAAATGGATGTGTGTGAAATACTGTTGAAAGCTTTTTTTTTTTTTTTTTTTTTTTTTTCTCTTTATTTATTAGGGACTTGCAACCATTAATAGGTCATGTCAGCCCCATCATTTCCTTACGTAATTTACTTACAAAATTTTCTTAAGACTATTAAATATAAATTTATAAATAAGCTTAGCTTTATTGCTTGCAGGATAAGCCAGAATACATTGGAATTTACCTAAATCTAATAAATTTAATTTTAATTTTTTACATAAATGTTGCCTTTCAAAATTATTGCGAACGCAATCTATGAGGAGGTGTTGGACATCTTCTGGTTTATCACAAACAATACAGTTAGGTGAAAGGGATTTCTTCATTAAAAAGGTAAACTTTTTTAGTGGTACATGTCCAGATCGTATTCTAAAAGCTATTTTAAGAACTTGCCTACCTAGTTTAACATCGATAAACCACGGTATCCGAGGAGGCTCACATTGCATAGTTTTGTACCATATTCCTTTTTCTCGAGATTTGATGTCAAAATGTTCTTTCCACTTTTGTTGCCATATTGTCTTGCACCGTGAAAAATATTCTGAGTAATCAGGAATTATGAACACCTCGCTTCCGTCTGTACAAGATCTTTTAGCCAAAATGTCAGCCTCCTCATTACCCCTCAAGCCAACATGTGAAGGGATCCACTGCAACCTCAGAGTTACATCATTAGGCATGGTATAAATTTTATCAAGAATAACATAAGCTAACGCTGTCCCTCTGCAACCAGAGGCAGAGCGAGCTATGTGTTCTAAAGCGCTTTTGCTATCCGAAAAAATTACAACATTTTTAGATTTTAAATACCTATTTTTTAAAGAAGATATGGCCTCTGAGATTGCAAATAGCTCGGCGCACATAATGTTTACTTCAGAAGAAATTTTAAAACCCTCACTTACTCCTAAACTATTACTAAAATAGGCGGCACCAATACCATCCTTAGTCTTAGAACCATCCGTAAACAATTTTTGCCATCCTGCATATTTAGTATTTAATTCATCTAGTAAATTATTTAACAGTAAACTATAATTATACGAATCCTTAGACGCTTTAACGCAATCCAAATTGGTTAAAATTACTTCACCAATTTTTATTTTAGAAGTCCATATATCCAAATTAAACATCACTAGAGGGGAAGAGGCAAATACTTTCTCGTGTTTAATCTCTGTGTATATAAAAGGTAACAGTGGTTTCTTTTTCTTTTGCCAGTATCTATAATCACATAGGGTTTGGAGTTCTTCTAACAAAATTATGGTAGGATTATTTGAAAAAGAGCGAGCTTTAAAACAATATTTATAGGCAATATATTGCCTTCTCAAAAACAATGGCGGTATGCAGATCTCACACTCCATAACGTGTATAGGAGTTGTTTTTATAAATCCGCCAATAATTCTAAGGGCATGGTTTTGGAGCAAGTTCAACTTTGAAATATGACTTTCGGCACTATTGTCATATAAATAAGATGCGTAATCTATTCTGCTACGAATCAAGGATATGTACAATCTACGTAAATGTTTTGGGTGTACTCCCCAAGTAGGTCCAGCCAGTATCCTTAATAAATTTAAAAATTTTAGTGTTTTTGCATGTAGTTCACTTATATGTTTCTGGAAAAGCAATTTAGTATCCAACCACATACCCAGATATTTGTAATTCTTAACTAACTCTAAGGAAGTACCCTCTGCTTTAATGTCAAGATCTTTATCTTTCCTACCTCTAGTGAATAAACAAATTTTAGTTTTATTTACCGAAATATTCAAGCCCAATTTTTCTAACAAATTAACAATTAGATTAACTGACTGCTGAAGTTGAATAACACTGTCGTTTAAATTTTGATTTCTAGTGTATAATACAAAATCGTCGGCGTATTGAGAAACAGTTACATTTCTAATGGCTTTACAGATGTAATGGGTTATAATATTAAACAGTAGTGGCGACATAGGATCACCCTGTGCTAGGCCTCTGTTTGTATACCTTTCAATAAAATTATTATCATTTTCACATTTAATTTTTAGTCTCCTTTCACTGAGAAATTCCCATAAATACTTACAGACCCGAGTACCCACCGACAAACCATCAAGTATAGTGACAACTTTATCTATTAAAACATTATTGTAGGCACTTTCTATGTCCAAAAAACAGGACAGTGTGTCACAATTTTTTGAAAAACCTATCTGGATGTATGAAACCAATCTAGTGAGAGCATCTAACGAGGAGTGACTTCGCCTGAAACCTACTGTTACAGGAGCTAAAATGTTGTTTTTTTCAACAAACCATTCAAGACGTTTAGTGATCATTAAATTAAAAACCTTACAAAGGCATGATATTAACGATATTGGTCTTAACTTTTGTGTTAAGTTACGGCTACCAGCTGCAGGTTTAGGAATGGGGATAACTAAGATATCACGCCATTGCACGGGTACAATTGATTGCTTAAAAATTGCATTATAGATTTTGAGAAGGTATTCTTTCGCTGACCAAGGTAAGTTATACACCATAGAGTAAGATATTTCATCCACACCGGGAGCTGTATCTTTCTTTTTAAGACAACACAGAAGCTCCTGCATATTAAATTCACCTTCCAATAGTTGGTTTGTCGATGTAAATAGTGGTTGCCGCGTAATTACAGAATCAGGAGCTAAGTTACAAAGCAAATTTAATTTATCTTCAGTAGATGAAGTGAATCTATTATATTGCCGTCCTTTTACCCACCTCATTTTCCTCCAAACCTCAGGGCTAGAAGAAGCATCATCCAATCCATCGCAAAACTTCTGCCAATTTTCAAATCGAGCTTTACTAGTTTTTGATTTTGATTCAGCATATTTATTTTCTAATTTTTTTAAATTCTGGGGTGTGGGGTTTCTCCTGAATTCTTTTAAAGCTAACCGTCTTTCTGCTACAATTTTAGATAAATCAGGTGTCCAGTACGGTTTAGGTGTGAATTTTTGCGATGGATTTGTACAGATTTTAATTTTAGGAATACTCTTGTCAGTTGCCTCATTGATTATCCTAACGAAAGCATTATACATGTTCTGAACCTCCTCAGAGCTTGGTAGCAAATCAACACGCATTAAAACTTCTTTTTTATACATTGACCAGTCAGCTCTTCTAAAATTACGTTTAGGACAAAGTTTAATAACATCATGATATTTATAAGTGATTTTTATAATAAGATGATCACTTCTCAAATTCTCATTCAAAACCCGCCAGTTAAAGTGCATAGCTAAGTCCGTGGAAACAAAAGTGACATCAGTATGCTTAGTGTGAGTTTTTCTAACTTCACCATCGCGTTAGAGTTTACTCTGATTTGTATGGCGCTGAATTAGCGCCACCTGGTGCCATACGCGAGAACTAAAACATGCGAGTGTAAGTTTATTATTTTACTTTGTCGATGGTGACGATCGATTCCCACTCGATAGTGAGCTCGTAAATTAACGTGACTTTGTGTTATCGCGAGTGTAAGTTACAATTTTGACAGTTTTGACAGCTCGTTTGTGAAACGCGCTCACTTTCGAATAAGTTAATTCTTCACTGAAGGATTTGTAGTGAGAGCCTTGCGAGTGTGGTGAATTTTCAAAGTTATTTTATTTTAATTAGTAGTGTGGGTTCATAAAACCAATATATTTTGCTTGGAAAATGGCATCACGTTTATATTTTGCTTGGAAGATGTTTGAGACCGCTAGGGCACAAGAGGAGCGCAATTACATGTCCAGTGTTCGTGCAAAAGCCCGTACTTCTAGCAATGCCAAGAGATCTTCCGGAGGCCGAATTTAGGAGAAGATATCGGCTTCCGAAGAAAGCGGTCAAGTTTTTATGCTGAGAGCTGAAACAGCTGACTGGTTTTAAGTCTATCTACCCAAGATAAGGTAATTTCTGTGACACACACTTCCTTCATCCTACAAAAGATTACACAGAGTCCATACTTAACACATTTAAACTATTTTTTTAGGTACTTACAGCACTATTTTATTATGCAACTGGGTCTTACCAGCGGCCAGTGGGAGTTGCTAAAAATATATCACAAAAAATGTGCAGTGTTTATATCGAAGAGGTTATCCACAATGGCCATGGTTGATACCTCCGATTTTAGGTGCTGCTCCAGACACTAGAATCCAATTACAATCAAAGGCATGTGGCAGCCAGAGTCAACATAGAAAATATGTTTGGTAGGCTGAAGAATGGATGGCGCTGTCTAAACAAAGATAGAGTGCTACACTACAAGCCTCTTAAATGTACCAGAATTATTCAAGCCTGCTGCATTCTCCATAACATTGGTCTTGATTATAATGTTGTAGATGAAGAAGAGAACATCACTGGTATGTTAACAAATTTTACAAATCAGTTAATAGCTTAAATGTGTATTGAATACTAAATTACACTTCCTTCTAGGATTGCAACATGATGAAGAAGAACACAATGGGCCACAGAGACCCACAGGGAGGGAAATAGGAGGTTCAACATCTGACCTAATCAGAAGAAGAAGGATTCTAAGAGAACAATTAGTTAAAAGACTTCAACACTTTTAGTTTAATATACTTTGATGTTCAAAGGTGCCTTTTTAATGGTCTAAATGAAAGTATTTTTAGAATTAGAATTTATTTATTTGTATGAATGTAGTTTTACATAGTAAGGTGTTAATATTTTTTAAGTTCTATACACTACCACAACGTATTATGGTGTACAAATATTCAAATGTCATTCTTATGTATCTAAGTACAATTTAATATTAAGATTTGTGATTTACAATAAGTCCAATATGAATGAATATTATTAAAATTAGGTAGTTGTTACTTTAAAATCAATGTCAAGAATGCTCTAGAATAAATTCTTTTAGCACACTTGTAACAAAATGTTTACTTTTTTCCTAATCAAAATCAAATCTAATAAGTAGGTACATACTTTCAGTATTTTCCAAATTAATAATGAATCATATAATCAATTATGATTGTTATTAATTCCATATTATTTATAAAGTCATCATCTGCTATTCCTTTCCCATATTTGGGTCGGCTTTCAGTCTCAACTGGATTTAGGTAAATACCAGTAGGATTCTACATGGAGCAATTGCCTATCTGGCAAGATAGGCAGTTTCTCCATGGTGACTTTCTGTGAAGCAAGTGTCGAAGACAGAAAGTGTTTATGAATTATTTCTGTTTAGAATTAGAAAGGTTGAGTAGTGAATCTGACCATAGTAAGAGAAGTTCTTAAATTTTAATTAGAGGTAATGAAATACCAACCACGAAGCAGGTTGCAGTACTTTTATTCATCAATAATCAGTCTTAAATTGTGTCACAAACTAGGAACTTTATTTTGATATTATAACAATTCTTCGAATTCTTAACTAGTTAGTTGAACTTTGAGATAACTTTATTGTCATAAATTGTTTACTTACATAATAATATAACAAGTAGTAAATAGGAACACATATTATATATCACACAAATTCTTATGGAATTTCAGCTTCTAAGTTAAAACTAACTTACAAGAATAATACCAAAAAAGGTGGTGGGCAGTAGTAGTACTTAATATTAAATATATCTAATTAGTCTTTACAAAATGTATCTACAATTTTCTCTAAAAGATTTAATCCTCTGAGCCTGCACCTCCAGCTCTCTAATCCTTTTCTGCTCTCTCCTCGAGTCCATGTAATCTTTATGTTGCTGTTCTTTAAAACGAGTCTGCTTGGAATTCTTGCACAGCGAGGAGTAAGTAGTTTGCACAGACATAACAGGCTCTGGCTGTACTACATAGACATAAGATGAAGGTCTGGTTGGGGAGAGCATGCCCGTCTCTAGAAAAAATAATAAAAGTTATGTATATTATGAGTTGTCATCTTCGAGCCTTTTAAAAACTTAAAAAAGTTCTTTCTGACCTTCCACTTTATCTCCACAAAAGAAAGAGGTGTAGGAGCCATGGTAGGCGGCGACTATGCAGGGGCAATGCCTCTTGATGGCCCTGGCTCATTCCAATGTTGGATGCATAGAACATAAAAATTTTATGGAGTTTTTCAGCTGATGCCGCGACACATAAACATACTTCAGGCTAACTCTTTTCAGAGTTTCATCAAAAACACTTCAGAGATTAGGCACAAGTAACAGGTTACTATGTAAAACTACATTCATACAAATAAATAAATTCTAATTCTAAAAATACTTTCATTTAGACCATTAAAAAGGCACCTTTGAACATCAAAGTATATTAAACTAAAAGTGTTGAAGTCTTTTAACTAATTGTTCTCTTAGAATCCTTCTTCTTCTGATTAGGTCAGATGTTGAACCTCCTATTTCCCTCCCTGTGGGTCTCTGTGGCCCATTGTGTTCTTCTTCATCATGTTGCAATCCTAGAAGGAAGTGTAATTTAGTATTCAATACACATTTAAGCTATTAACTGATTTGTAAAATTTGTTAACATACCAGTGATGTTCTCTTCTTCATCTACAACATTATAATCAAGACCAATGTTATGGAGAATGCAGCAGGCTTGAATAATTCTGGTACATTTAAGAGGCTTGTAGTGTAGCACTCTATCTTTGTTTAGACAGCGCCATCCATTCTTCAGCCTACCAAACATATTTTCTATGTTGACTCTGGCTGCCACATGCCTTTGATTGTAATTGGATTCTAGTGTCTGGAGCAGCACCTAAAATCGGAGGTATCAACCATGGCCATTGTGGATAACCTCTTCGATATAAACACTGCACATTTTTTGTGATATATTTTTAGCAACTCCCACCTTTGATGAGCCTTTTTGTGGCTCGTTGACAACATCCTCACTTGGTCCATTGGCTATTATAATATTCTTAGCCAAGCTGTATTCATTGCCTTTATAATTGTTATTTGGAGTTAAATCATTTTCACCATTTGGATATATATGTTCGATTGCACCTGTGTTTAGTCCAATGGCCATAGAATCTGTTACAGTGGGGACGAGCGTTTCAACATGATCATTATACACTTTTATCTTAAAAGGATTATTGTATAATAATGTGTAAAGATTTTCTGTGGTAACAGTGACTAGTCCATCACCAGGCTCATAGGGTATATCTGGTATAAGTACTTGCTTATTAGCGTTTGGCGTGTACATTTTCATTTCGTTGGTAACGCCATTTTTGTATAGATATATGACCAAACGTTCCTGACCATTGTTTTGTGAATCTAGCAGTTGTTGGACGGTTGGTAACTGACCATCTGGGTAACATAGACAATGTTTATTGTCATCTGGTAAGTTATTCACTTTCCTTGTATTATATTGCCAAGGTTTGGGTTTGTTGATAGTGCTGAAAGTAAAATTATAAGAATAACTACTTAACTTTATTATTTGATGACAAAAATATATCCCCATGAGTAATATTTCTATATTATACTTTCATTCGTTATTCAAAGATTTAAGATATCAAATTAATATTACCTTGGATGTACATGGAAGACAGCAGAAAATAGAAGTAAGGAGATCTGAAAGGAAATATATTTTTATTGGCCGATATAGGATTGAACTAATTCTGCGATAATATCATTAAAAAGGAAAAGGGGTACTGTCTTTAAGAACCGATCTTAGTAGCGGAGTCCCTACTAATTACACGACTGCCCAAAAAGGAATGTAATGTATTCAGGGGGTCTACTCCGAAGTAGTATCGGCCGAATGTTCGGCCGTTTCCTGCTACGAAGTTACTAGTTGGTTCGGCCGGTCCCGATCCTACACTCCTACACTCTTTCGAATATTGACTATGGTCCCGACCCTACTGAGCCAATCTGCTTTTTTCGCATTTTTCAATAATATTCGGTTCGACCATGATGTGTCGGTCCGATCCGAACATTCGCACTATGCTCTTCGGAGTAGTCCCCCAGGATTGATGTATGTTTGTGTGTGAGTTTCTTTATTCCACCATAACTTTTAAATGCCTGAACAGATTTGGATGTATGGGGTATCGTTATAATCCTTACATCATCTCGAGTGACACTGGCTATATATTTTACTAGCTGCGCCCCGCGGTTTCACCCGCATAAGTTTCGATCCCGTGGGAATGTCGGGATAAAAAGTATCCTATATGTTAATCCTGGTTATAAACTATCTGTGTGCTAAATTTCGTCAAAATCTGTTCAGTAGTTTTTGCGTGAAAGAGTAACAAACATCCATACATCCATACATACAAACTTTCGCATTTATAATATTAGTAGGATTTTAAAACCTTCAATATGGCGGCAGTATGGCTCGATTTTGAAAAGTAAAAAAAAAATTTTCAATTATTACAATATGGGTATCAAATTGAAGGCCTTGATGAGTACCGAGATCTAGTAGGTAGTTTTTTTTAATACGTCATAAATCGTAAATTGTAATTGTACGGAACCCTCGGTGTGCGAGTCCGACTCGCACTTGGCCGGTTTTTTATGACGGGCAGTCGTGTTTTTAATTTTTTTCAAATTATTTATTTGAGTAATGTATTTCCAATTTACCTTCAATAAATCCATTTCGGAGAGTTAATTCAAATCGGTTTCATGAACAGTTACAGTTACATTTTCTCTTCATAATCCCACTCAATACTATGTACTGAGCCGGCCTAATTATTGCACTCTTTTATATGTAAGAAAATAATTAGTGTTAATTTGACACATTTGTGCAATTTAGTGAAACAAATTATTTTATCGGTAAAGTGAATTAAGAACAGTCATTCATTAGAATATTCAGGAATTAATTAGCAAAGGAACACACGTGGGTGCTAATTACAAGCACATGATATATTTCAGTATAGCAGTGATCGTAGGTTCGATACCAGGCAGGCGCTTTACTTTGTGTAAATAATTTCATCACCAATAATTTCATAATTTCTCAAAACGGTGAAGGAAAACATCGTAGAGAAACCGGCATGTCCTAGAACCAAAAATTCGAAGACATGTGGCATCTACCAACCCGCACTGGGCCCGCGTGGTGGATTACAGCCCACTCCGAGCTCGCGTGCTCTGTGAGAGCACACAGAGGAGACCTGTACCCCAGCAGTAAGAATATTATAGGCTGGTTATGAGATATTTCAGCGTTGAGACTCTGAGACGGCAACGTAAAGGAAAAATGTGAGGACATATTTTAGGTATTAATAGTTTAACGATTTCCTTCTCTGAACTTTTCACACATCAAACCTTTTTTGGCATATAAATTGCAACTGGCATCGAACCATAAACGTCTCAATCACATGTCAGAGCTGTAATGTAAAAAAAGTATACGTCTAATGTAATGGTAAAATTTTAAAACCAAAAAAATACTCCTGATTTACCATCGAAAATTCCTCTCTCCGACCACCTCCTGCGCTCGAAGATCGAGAACGCACGAAAACATTAACAAAATTGTCGTGGCACCCGAATTGCTAAAAATTAAGAGTTGAAGTCATTTCAGTGATGTTGACGGTCTGTGGGAATTTACGGGGGCAAACTATAATACTGTCGAGGAAGCTATCTGTAAGGTATCGCACAAGATGTAACCTCAAATTCTGTACAGCACCTATAGATTTTACTATTCCATCGGGAATTCCTGGCTCAGGGGCGGGCAAGGGGGGTGGTCCAGGTGGCTCGATAAGGGAGGCGGGGGGTGGTCTGGGCAGACTTGGGTCTGCCCTGGAAGAAGGCTATTTCCACCAACAGCAGAAAGAGCAACTCAAACAAATTAAGCAGAAGTTGAAGCAAGGCGAGCAGATTGGCTACGCAGAGAAACCTCGTAAATGAAGTTTACAAATTTACACACACACATAACATCATGCCTGTATCCCTGAAGGCAGAGAAGCACACATAAACATGGGCTTTTTATAAATTTATGGCCTAAAAACGGATAAGATTATGTGAATTATGATAATATTATTGATTTAAATATTTTAGATTATATTCAGTTGATACTATGCATTCAGTCTTTTATTATTGCGTCTCAGAGAGGCCATTTTTTTTAAAACTGCTATTTGATTTTGTGAACGTATACCATGGAATATGAATTATTATTACTCTGCCGATACCCTTGACTTCCCTCTCTTATTGTCTTCCATATGGGTTATATAAGGTAGGAATGATTTTTGTCACTCTAATATTATTCTGCTCCACAGAAGGGTGATAAATCCGATATAAATAATTAATTAGGTTGATGTGTATCAATCTCCTAAGCAAGCAGGCTTCCGCCCCGGCCTTTCTACAACAGATCATCTGCATGAGTCAATCAGTTCATAGAAAACCACCAAGATAATAAAATCCGGTTATACCTCACTTTTGTTCGTTTGTTCCCAGTAGTGGACACCAGTATTACTACCAGTAGTAAAAAAAAACCCGTAGAACTACCAAGCGATACAGTAGTACCACGGGAAGTTTTTTTTTACCCGTATTTCACTCTTGGTATTGATTACTTTAAAGCTTTCAACACTCGCGCGCGGTACGACACAGCGTACGCACGTATTGTACTCGAGCGAAGAGTAGTTTTTCGGTCTACCCTACACTAAAAATATATCATTATCATGAACGTAAATAACTCGGTTGACGGAAGTATTGAAGATGAAGGAGGAGGAGTTGTAATTGACCAACTATTAAGTGGTGAAGAGGTGAATAATAGTGATGTTTTGGAGTTGAATATTCATCAAAATTTCGAAGGACGTCAGAATGCGGAGCAAGAACAATTATCCCGTGCTGATAAACGCAGATTAAATAGCTTAACTGAGACAATAGAAATCACTGATAGTGATGGTTTTACTCTCGTTCAAGCTAGAAAGGCAAAGAAACTTGCGCGCAGCTTGTCACAGACACAAAATTCTCAACAATCAGAGGAAATTATAAATGAACCCGTGGAAATATTTGAAATTAGTTTGACGTCAAAAACAGTTTTACCCAAACCAATAAGTATGGCTAAATTATTGAGATCACAAGATATCACTAACATACAAAAAATCAAACATAAAAATCCATACAAAGTTTTGTTGAGTTTTGGTTCAAGAATGGAGGCTGATAAAATGATGAATTGTGAAAAACTTAAAGAACTGGGATACCAGTGCCAGTTTACTTTTGATACAAACTTGTCCTATGGAATAGTAAAACAAATCGAGCAGGAAATTACCAAGGAAGAAATAAAAGAAACTTTTACGTGTGAACAGGAGATATTATATATTAAAAGATTAAAACGAATGACAAATGAAGGGTGGAAAGATAGTGAATCAGTACGTTTTTGTTTTAAAACGGCTACCTTACCTTCATATGTTTACGCATATGGGTGTAGATTTAAGGTGGAGCCATATATCTTTCCAGTCACTCAATGTTCGGGTTGCTGGAAATATGGTCACATGCAGCGTTCATGCCCTATAAATCACGTGATTTGTCCAAAATGTGGCGAGAGACATGAAAATTGCGAAACTACACGTTATAAATGTGTAAACTGTAAAGGTCCCCATATGTCTCTTGATAAAAATTGCCCGTCGTTCCATAAAGAGAAAGAGATAAGACTAATTATGAGTCAAGACAGTTGTACATATCAAAAAGCACTTCAGCAATATTTACAAAAAAAGAAGGATTTCATCAACAAAGATATGGTTACATTTTCAGAAAATAATCTACTGTCTCTTAGCAATAAAACTCCCTATAAAGATGCCCTTACAACATATACGGGCCCGCAACAAGAAAAAACTACAGAAATAACTTTGGAAAAAATTCCATATTCTAAAGAGAGAACAGAAGTACCTACATCACCTATTATCAGTAGAACTAAAAGAAACCGAGCAAAATCCAAGTACACGCAGAGAGAGCAGCAAGAAAAAATATGTGATGACATAAATGTTGATAAAGAAGCGGAAGAAATGCAGATTGAGATTGAAAATACAGGTGAAAAGACACAGATAAAAGATAGCAGTTTGTTTTGGAAGAGGATATTACAGAAAGTGAAAGAAATTGTTTTTTCAGAGTCATCTTTGAGTGATACCTTGAGAAGTATTTTTAAGCTAGCCGTTACAGAATGTAGATTATATTTTAAGAAGACAATGCGCGAAGGAGAATTACTTGATAGATTTATTAGCTGTTTTATAGATGGCTAATACGTCCAAGAACTTTTTATTGCACGTCATCCAATGGAATGCGCAGAGTATAAGACCGAAACGAAATGAGTTTGAAGCTATTTTAAGCCAGGAAAAAATTCACATAGCGATTCTAAATGAGACTTGGTTGGAGCCAGACTGCACATTTAATTTAAGTGGTGCACATTTATAACGTGTAGTTTCGCAATTTTCATGTCTCTCGCCACATTTTGGACAAATCACGTGATTTATAGGGCATGAACGCTGCATGTGACCATATTTCCAGCAACCCGAACATTGAGTGACTGGAAAGATATATGGCTCCACCTTAAATCTACACCCATATGCGTAAACATATGAAGGTAAGGTAGCCGTTTTAAAACAAAAACGTACTGATTCACTATCTTTCCACCCTTCATTTGTCATTCGTTTTAATCTTTTAATATATAATATCTCCTGTTCACACGTAAAAGTTTCTTTTATTTCTTCCTTGGTAATTTCCTGCTCGATTTGTTTTACTATTCCATAGGACAAGTTTGTATCAAAAGTAAACTGGCACTGGTATCCCAGTTCTTTAAGTTTTTCACAATTCATCATTTTATCAGCCTCCATTCTTGAACCAAAACTCAACAAAACTTTGTATGGATTTTTATGTTTGATTTTTTGTATGTTAGTGATATCTTGTGATCTCAATAATTTAGCCATACTTATTGGTTTGGGTAAAACTGTTTTTGACGTCAAACTAATTTCAAATATTTCCACGGGTTCATTTATAATTTCCTCTGATTGTTGAGAATTTTGTGTCTGTGACAAGCTGCGCGCAAGTTTCTTTGCCTTTCTAGCTTGAACGAGAGTAAAACCATCACTATCAGTGATTTCTATTGTCTCAGTTAAGCTATTTAATCTGCGTTTATCAGCACGGGATAATTGTTCTTGCTCCGCATTCTGACGTCCTTCGAAATTTTGATGAATATTCAACTCCAAAACATCACTATTATTCACCTCTTCACCACTTAATAGTTGGTCAATTACAACTCCTCCTCCTTCATCTTCAATACTTCCGTCAACCGAGTTATTTACGTTCATGATAATGATATATTTTTAGTGTAGGGTAGACCGAAAAACTACTCTTCGCTCGAGTACAATACGTGCGTACGCTGTGTCGTACCGCGCGCGAGTGTTGAAAGCTTTAAAGTAATCAATACCAAGAGTGAAATACGGGTAAAAAAAAACTTCCCGTGGTACTACTGTATCGCTTGGTAGTTCTACGGGTTTTTTTTTACTACTGGTAGTAATACTGGTGTCCACTACTGGGAACAAACGAACAAAAGTGAGGTATAACCGGATTTTATTATCTTGGTGGTTTTCTATGAACTGATTGACTCATGCAGATGATCTGTTGTAGAAAGGCCGGGGCGGAAGCCTGCTTGCTTAGGAGATTGATACACATCAACCTAATTAATTATTTATATCGGATTTATCACCCTTC
Source organism: Apamea crenata (assembly GCA_949629185.1). Taxonomy (NCBI): domain Eukaryota; kingdom Metazoa; phylum Arthropoda; class Insecta; order Lepidoptera; family Noctuidae; genus Apamea; species Apamea crenata. Next base: position 8,925,113 of record OX451362.1, on the reverse strand, counting down.
TGTGGAGCAGAATAATATTAGAGTGACAAAAATCATTCCTACCTTATATAACCCATATGGAAGACAATAAGAGAGGGAAGTCAAGGGTATCGGCAGAGTAATAATAATTCATATTCCATGGTATACGTTCACAAAATCAAATAGCAGTTTTAAAAAAAATGGCCTCTCTGAGACGCAATAATAAAAGACTGAATGCATAGTATCAACTGAATATAATCTAAAATATTTAAATCAATAATATTATCATAATTCACATAATCTTATCCGTTTTTAGGCCATAAATTTATAAAAAGCCCATGTTTATGTGTGCTTCTCTGCCTTCAGGGATACAGGCATGATGTTATGTGTGTGTGTAAATTTGTAAACTTCATTTACGAGGTTTCTCTGCGTAGCCAATCTGCTCGCCTTGCTTCAACTTCTGCTTAATTTGTTTGAGTTGCTCTTTCTGCTGTTGGTGGAAATAGCCTTCTTCCAGGGCAGACCCAAGTCTGCCCAGACCACCCCCCGCCTCCCTTATCGAGCCACCTGGACCACCCCCCTTGCCCGCCCCTGAGCCAGGAATTCCCGATGGAATAGTAAAATCTATAGGTGCTGTACAGAATTTGAGGTTACATCTTGTGCGATACCTTACAGATAGCTTCCTCGACAGTATTATAGTTTGCCCCCGTAAATTCCCACAGACCGTCAACATCACTGAAATGACTTCAACTCTTAATTTTTAGCAATTCGGGTGCCACGACAATTTTGTTAATGTTTTCGTGCGTTCTCGATCTTCGAGCGCAGGAGGTGGTCGGAGAGAGGAATTTTCGATGGTAAATCAGGAGTATTTTTTTGGTTTTAAAATTTTACCATTACATTAGACGTATACTTTTTTTACATTACAGCTCTGACATGTGATTGAGACGTTTATGGTTCGATGCCAGTTGCAATTTATATGCCAAAAAAGGTTTGATGTGTGAAAAGTTCAGAGAAGGAAATCGTTAAACTATTAATACCTAAAATATGTCCTCACATTTTTCCTTTACGTTGCCGTCTCAGAGTCTCAACGCTGAAATATCTCATAACCAGCCTATAATATTCTTACTGCTGGGGTACAGGTCTCCTCTGTGTGCTCTCACAGAGCACGCGAGCTCGGAGTGGGCTGTAATCCACCACGCGGGCCCAGTGCGGGTTGGTAGATGCCACATGTCTTCGAATTTTTGGTTCTAGGACATGCCGGTTTCTCTACGATGTTTTCCTTCACCGTTTTGAGAAATTATGAAATTATTGGTGATGAAATTATTTACACAAAGTAAAGCGCCTGCCTGGTATCGAACCTACGATCACTGCTATACTGAAATATATCATGTGCTTGTAATTAGCACCCACGTGTGTTCCTTTGCTAATTAATTCCTGAATATTCTAATGAATGACTGTTCTTAATTCACTTTACCGATAAAATAATTTGTTTCACTAAATTGCACAAATGTGTCAAATTAACACTAATTATTTTCTTACATATAAAAGAGTGCAATAATTAGGCCGGCTCAGTACATAGTATTGAGTGGGATTATGAAGAGAAAATGTAACTGTAACTGTTCATGAAACCGATTTGAATTAACTCTCCGAAATGGATTTATTGAAGGTAAATTGGAAATACATTACTCAAATAAATAATTTGAAAAAAATTAAAAACACGACTGCCCGTCATAAAAAACCGGCCAAGTGCGAGTCGGACTCGCACACCGAGGGTTCCGTACAATTACAATTTACGATTTATGACGTATTAAAAAAAACTACCTACTAGATCTCGGTACTCATCAAGGCCTTCAATTTGATACCCATATTGTAATAATTGAAAATTTTTTTTTTACTTTTCAAAATCGAGCCATACTGCCGCCATATTGAAGGTTTTAAAATCCTACTAATATTATAAATGCGAAAGTTTGTATGTATGGATGTATGGATGTTTGTTACTCTTTCACGCAAAAACTACTGAACAGATTTTGACGAAATTTAGCACACAGATAGTTTATAACCAGGATTAACATATAGGATACTTTTTATCCCGACATTCCCACGGGATCGAAACTTATGCGGGTGAAACCGCGGGGCGCAGCTAGTAAAATATATAGCCAGTGTCACTCGAGATGATGTAAGGATTATAACGATACCCCATACATCCAAATCTGTTCAGGCATTTAAAAGTTATGGTGGAATAAAGAAACTCACACACAAACATACATCAATCCTGGGGGACTACTCCGAAGAGCATAGTGCGAATGTTCGGATCGGACCGACACATCATGGTCGAACCGAATATTATTGAAAAATGCGAAAAAAGCAGATTGGCTCAGTAGGGTCGGGACCATAGTCAATATTCGAAAGAGTGTAGGAGTGTAGGATCGGGACCGGCCGAACCAACTAGTAACTTCGTAGCAGGAAACGGCCGAACATTCGGCCGATACTACTTCGGAGTAGACCCCCTGAATACATTACATTCCTTTTTGGGCAGTCGTGTAATTAGTAGGGACTCCGCTACTAAGATCGGTTCTTAAAGACAGTACCCCTTTTCCTTTTTAATGATATTATCGCAGAATTAGTTCAATCCTATATCGGCCAATAAAAATATATTTCCTTTCAGATCTCCTTACTTCTATTTTCTGCTGTCTTCCATGTACATCCAAGGTAATATTAATTTGATATCTTAAATCTTTGAATAACGAATGAAAGTATAATATAGAAATATTACTCATGGGGATATATTTTTGTCATCAAATAATAAAGTTAAGTAGTTATTCTTATAATTTTACTTTCAGCACTATCAACAAACCCAAACCTTGGCAATATAATACAAGGAAAGTGAATAACTTACCAGATGACAATAAACATTGTCTATGTTACCCAGATGGTCAGTTACCAACCGTCCAACAACTGCTAGATTCACAAAACAATGGTCAGGAACGTTTGGTCATATATCTATACAAAAATGGCGTTACCAACGAAATGAAAATGTACACGCCAAACGCTAATAAGCAAGTACTTATACCAGATATACCCTATGAGCCTGGTGATGGACTAGTCACTGTTACCACAGAAAATCTTTACACATTATTATACAATAATCCTTTTAAGATAAAAGTGTATAATGATCATGTTGAAACGCTCGTCCCCACTGTAACAGATTCTATGGCCATTGGACTAAACACAGGTGCAATCGAACATATATATCCAAATGGTGAAAATGATTTAACTCCAAATAACAATTATAAAGGCAATGAATACAGCTTGGCTAAGAATATTATAATAGCCAATGGACCAAGTGAGGATGTTGTCAACGAGCCACAAAAAGGCTCGAAATATATTCCGGACAATGTTTTTCCTGAACCGTATGACAACAGCAACTTAACACCGAAGCAATACTGGATGGCTAATAACTACCCATATATAAAACCGGATGACCCTCAAGCTATACCGCTCAATCCTCAAGTTACCCCGGGCAGCCCTCAGGTTATACCTCTCAACTCTCAAGTAACCCCGGGCAACCCTCAGGCCATTCCGCTTTACCCTCAGGCTACCGAAGATTCTCTGGCTATACCCCTGAACCCTCAATCTTCTCCGTACAAGCTTCAAGTTACCCCGATCAATACTCAGTCCATCCTGCCCAACCCTCAGGCTGTCCCAGATAACTCTCAAGATTACTTAGTCAACCCTCAGGCTATCGCGGGCAATCCTCAAGCTTTTCCAGAATCATATGTGGGTGGACTAGATCAGCATGTTGTGTATACGTTCCAAGCAGATCAAGGATCAAATAAATTACAATCGGGTTCACAAGACATTAACAACCCTCTATCCGCTCAATACATGACCTTCAACATTTGGTTCAATCAACAAATGAAGAGATTCCAGAACATACACTTGCCAAATGATATAAAAACTATCGACAGTAATGTACTTAGAATACTGGTGCAGAAGACCTTCTACGAAAACAATATCTATGTCAGTGCCGATGGTGTGATAACAGATGCCAAAGGAACAGTTATAGACGCGGCTAATTTGGAGCTACGACCTTTGTTACTAGGTGAAACATTTAATAACCAAATATTGCAAAATGCTCACAAAGTAATAAAACTGCCTAAACATTTGCCATATTTGGAAGGTATATTGGTCACACTTGTGTCTCCACCACAGATTTTAGGCATAATACCGTTAGGTAAGACTTACCTACCTGAAACTTCCTACATGACCCAGTCATTAGGGTTAACCACCGTAAACGGCAGCAAGATATACCTTGACAATTATGGAAACGCTGTGTCAAGTCCAGCTAAAATACCTTATACTTTGGCTTACAAACAAATATATGCAGGACCAACCAATTACTATGCATACTCTGGGGCTAGTGGAGTACCAATATCTGGAGATTCGAATTCAGTGACTTACAGTAAGGCCTTGCCTCTTGCTTATCCATACACAATTGGAAACAAGGAATCACAATTAGGCGAACGTAACTACTGGAGTAGTGGGCCATATCAAACTATTTCAAAACTGCCTTTTCCAACTACTAACTGGAATCTTTCAGAGCTTAAACAACTTTTGGGACAAAGAAGAAAACTGTCAGATGCAAAAATAGAACATCGTATCGAACCACCACCACACAATAGGAAAAAAGGGAAAGGTCGCAAAAAACCTACCGGTAAAGGAGATGTTTCAAGCGAAGTCACTACAGCTGAACCATTTCCAAGTTTCAATTCATCAGAATCTGGTAGAAGATTTCCAGCTCCATCACTTACAGGTGTAATGAAGACGTTATTATATCTCCTCAATGATCTACCAAGTCGGAGAGGTTCAAATTCTACAGAAGAAGTTGATATAGTGAACGAATCCGAAAGTAACAATGATGGGGGTGCTCCTGGTTTTAGAATCATTGGAGGAAATGCTGCTACTGGCAGTGGCACACCTCTAAGTAATAAAGGAAGAAGTGGTTCTACGGAATATGCTTAGACAAGAGCCACTGTTGGCGCAATTAATTTAAAATTTAATGATATAGGACCTTTTTTTTGACGATATTATAAGTATTTAGGTATAAGTACATCATTCTATAAAGATGAAACGGCTTGATAATGGAATATTGATCATAAATAGTTACTAAATAAATGGGTTTGGGTGGCATCATTACACTGATTTTGATTTTAATAATAAGTTTATATACTTTGGCTTTTCCAGGCACAAGCGTAGCTGCTAAACGCATGCTAAACCTTATGTTTTCCTTATTTCTTTCCGTTCTACATAGGATCTTTACCTCTGCATAACCAGGTGCTAAAAAATGAACGATTGCCATTTTATTATTTGCTATAACGACATCTACCAATGTTCCTAGATATCAAGTTGAACAGACAATAGTAACCTCGTACAGTCATACATCGTAATGTTAATAGATGTCGTTGTTTTACATACGTAACAGCGCCATCTACTCTCGAACTTAAACATTACTTACATTAGACTGCAAGGAAATAATATTTCTATTGCTCAATAGATGGCGTGAGACAATTTAGTTTATAATAACCATACCAGGTGGCGGTATTTTATATTCTAAGTAATTCATACAAAAATAAGTTTGTTTTTACCATAATAACTTAATACATAGTAGCTCAAGTTAGCTATTACACTTAAAAATAGTGTCTTAATTCGGTACTTAGAAAATTAAAACATGATGGCTTTGATTTGTTTACACTCCCCGCGTGCACGCAACCCGTCCGTCAAGTTAGCATTCGAGTCGAGCTACTAGTAAGCCAAAAGCCAACCTCCCTCCAGGCAGTAGCCGCTAGTCAGTCACCGAATACTGTACCTTTCATATTGGTGCGCTCTAAAAATATCTTTACGCAGACAGCGGCATGTTAAAACGAACAAAATAACTAGACTTTTCAATGACAATAAGTATGAAACAACTTTAAAAGTGATCCAAAGTTTTTGATTCACCGTATTCGTCGTGTTGACACGGGGTTTTTGAACTAAAGTTGATATTATAGTGAATTCGCGGTATTCTTGGTGTGTCCTATTGTTTGTGCATGGAATCAATGTTGTACCTATGAAAGGATGTTATCATTCACAAGGTACTAGGAAACTGTATTTTCTAAATTTCATGGGATTTAAGAGCTGGTAAGTTTTATTTTTTATTATTCTGTTAGTGTTTACTGTTATGTTTGTGTTAAGTTAGCGTTAAGTTATTTCCAGTGCATGTTCTTGTTTTGTTTTTCAAAATTATTTTTAAGTCGGTCCCTACAAGCTAAAATTATAGCTGTCTAATAATAGAAAAAGATGTCTCCTGTTTATGATCCAATAATTTTTTAATATAGGTACCTTACACCTTCAAATAATTAAATCTTACGAAGTTGGACTATAAAACAATTAGCTAATTATTGATATTTTAAATTATAATTTTTAATAGTGAACTGAAAATTTTTAATAGTGAATTTTTAATTACATACTCGTAGGTACCTTCACATTTCATTCTCAAATGTATGACTGAGACTTTTTATGACTGATACTCACAAAGATGGGATAGCCATCCAAAAAATAATAAGCGCTGACCCCTTTAATCATAAACGTTAAGTAGTGATTAGCGACTGTTTAACCATATATTTTTGACGTTTAAACGTTACTTAGCTTTAATGATCGTTTACAAATAAACCTTTGAATAAGCTTACAGTTTAGTAAGAGGTAGGTATAGGTATATGATATATCACGTACGTAGCAATATTGTAATCGATAGTAAAAGTTTCCTCTTGAAAGATAAACTTGGTAGGTAGTAGGACAGCAGATAGGTACTTATCGAAGAGCAAAACATATAAAGGAGTAATTATATAAAACCAAATAAAACAATAATTAAACACAATTAGTTAACATTCTAATTACATGCTTTATAAAAATAAAAGTCCATGAAATCAGCGGTCTGCCTTGAAATAATATTACATAAAGCGAACCAAATTCAAAACTTGCGAACTACAAACAAATAACCATGAAATTAATAATCAATAAAATATTGACTACCATTGGCAATCGAAGCGACGCGGGTAAACAGTAACATTTCACAATTTCTGAATAAAAAGAGCACGTTGGCATTGGACGTCGTCCATTGCTATCAGACCTTGTCTACTCCGCGAGGCACCCTTGCAAAACTGTCATTGTACCACTAACTAATGTTTTGCAACTTTTCTCGTCTTCTACCAACATTCCGTCAATATAACCATGACTTTAAATTAGTAGTTCCATAGATTATCGTTTGTTTGTGAACTTTGGTTGTAAAGTGATTTTTTTTTCGGTTTTAGCCTTGTTCTTTATTACGATTAGGAAGGTTATTGATTATGCTATCAGGTATAATTTATCATCTTAATATAGCTTACCATCTGGCAATCAAAAATCTTCATACATAATCTTCTTACCCCTATCCCATATTTAAAGATCAGTTCTGTGTCTGTCTTCTTCTTTCATCGAATGTCTATCTGCCGTCAGTTCTGCATTCACTCCTTTTCTAGCCATACAATAATTGAACACGTTGTCTTCTTCTGGTCCTATATAGCCATTCATAGTCGTATTCAAAACTTGACGTTTTGACTCCATACATATGTCAGCACCTATTTGGACCTTTTTTTTTGTGGATGGGAAATCATCAAATGACCCCTCCCGCTCTGTATGGAGCGGAAGGGAGTGTCAGACTCTTACTGACTAAAACCCACCCGTGTTCCTTCCTTAGCCCTTTCTGTTCCAGGGCAGCGGTAACCCTTTCGGACGATCCCGCAACCCTGGACCTATTTTGGTTTAGGTTATAGGTTGTTAGTCCAATTTTCTTGATTAAGTACTTGCTTACAAATTTAGTTATTCCTAGCTTTATCTAGGTAATGACTCCTATTACACGGTACGTTCGACCACATCGCCCATTCACTAAATTGTATAATAGACTACATGAAACCACTGAATTACCTAATGAGTCCAGCACAATGAGTAATGTTATGTATACTAAACTTATTGAAGGATTTCTGCCTAATTTGATAGACCTTTTGTATGACAATAGAACGACGGATGCTGAATTAAGTCCAAGTGCAACGTTTGTAAACTAAAAACTAGTCTTACCAACAAGAAAAAATCCCTTTTTGATCATGGAAATTCGTAAGCGGTTCCATGAACAGGTAAAATTATGAAGGTCATATGACCTTGATGTGGTCAGAGGCAATGATTCGGAAACAAAAATAAGAGAAAATAATCATGAGCAAGTACCAAGAATTATTGTGTTTCGAACAATTTGCGTTTGTGGTTAAGTAGCGAAATCTAAAATTAATAGCGACGGTGGTAAAGCAAAATGGGTAGGTACCTATCTATTATTGAAACATTGAATGTAGGTATATAAAAGAAAACCTTGTCGAAATATACAAATATATAAATAATCATTCAATAATATATTTATACAATTTTGAAATTCCAATCGAAACGGAATAATATATCTTAACGATCAATTCTGCACTTATGTACGCTGTTGGTCCCGGCTGTCATTCCTAGATCTTTGATAGTCGTTACGGGTCGTCAGAAGCCCGAAAGTCTGATAACCAGTCTTGCCAAGGGGTATTGACATCCCAGCAACTGTGTTATTCAGCTGCATCAGGTTAGACTGGAAGCCGACCCCAACATAGTTGTAAAAAAGCTAGGCAGATTGACTTTCCTAATTGTTTAAAATCGTCATTAAACGCTTACTTGATAATTAATTACATAGCTTACCGTTATTTAACTATTTCATTGTAATTATTATATTAATATTATTGTAATTAAACCACAACATTGATACTGTTGTGTTAAAAATAAAATAAAAATAAAAACTGTAGGTAATACAAATGAATAAATTGAGGAAATTAGCATCGTTATTTAAATTAATTAATACTTTAATGCCACCGCAAGATTAAAATATATTTTTGAGGTTGAGTGTTGTTTTGTTGGAGATTTTGCTGAGGTAATAGAAAAAAAAATTACACGTTATTGCTAAAGCAAAAGGAACCCCAGCTTAATATAATTGATAGAATCATCGTATATTAGAACATTACGAAACTATGCTTAGATTTAAAGTTACATACAGTTCAAAATAAAGTAAAGTAGAAATATCGGACTGACGGAGTGGTTGAGCACCAAAATGTGAATAACGTATGACCCAGAGCGAACAACGGAGAGGGATTCATAAGAAAAATATAAATCAAAGGTATATAAATAAAAAAACAAGTGTTACTATAGGTTTGACACTAGATCCCGTACCTACGAGGATACCCTGTGTCGCAGGATCCAGTCTCTTTCGACAAATAGTGTTATTTCAAAAAGTTTACAAAGTGGTTTCCATCTTAGTGCAAAAGTTGAACCAGCTATGTGTTACGTGTGTTATATCACTAATCTTGAGGACTAGACTCGAAGTATAATAATCAAATTATTCATAAAATCGCTGTACAGTAATACAATATGAAACTATGCTTGGATTTAAAGTTACATAAAGTTCAATAAAAAACAAGTTCATTGAAAAAAAGTTCTTATTGCGTTTTTCTTGGAGATTCATGCCATATGTTGAGATATTCAAACTTTTTTGTTCCCAAAAGGTTATGAACAAAAAATACGAATATCCATCAAACTGACTTCAAGTAGCTGTAGTCAGAAACAGAAAAAAAAAACACCCATTAAAAACTTATAAAAAAGTTAACGCTTCCGTGACTACGCTCTTGAAATTAAATATTTTTATTAAATAAGTTTTTCTTGAAACTATATTAAAATAAATGTAAACGGAATCTTATGTATTACGAAGACATTTCAGCACCAATTTTATTTACTTTAGTATTGATAACGTTACTTAATTTTGGCAACTGCGTAACATTACATCATCTAGGTGTTTGACTACATTATTACTATACTATATTAAGTAATAATAGTTTTATTCACTTGCTTGGTTACTATTCGTGATAATATCTACAACGACTTTTAACTCTCCAATATCTTTATACTTTGTTTCTCGAAAAACGACTTTTTCTGTAGGTATTATGTTTGCATTCTTATTCTTAATCTATTTCTTTATGAGATTTGATTTTCCCTATTAGATACAAAGCTGTTGCCAACTTTGTCTGCGTGTATTTTGTATTTCACCTTTTCTTAATACTTAATCCGGTATTAAAAATAGCATATATGTCCTTCTCCAGGTCTCAGGCATCCTATCTCTTTTCATAACGATCAGTCCCACTGACCAAAACCACCATTAAAACCACTGAGGTTTATGCGTGAAAAGGTAACAAAGACAGAGTCGCGAGACTTTCGCATTATAATATTAGTATAGATTTGCTGTAGCGAGCAGAGTTGCGGCCGTAACTTACGACTTTGTAGGTCGTAGGTTAAAACCCAGAGAGGCGTTTTACCTTCTGTAAAATATTTCATCACCACTGCTCTCAAAACGGTGAAGGAAAACGTTGAGGAAACCGGCATGTCCTAGACCAAAAATTTGAAGATGTGTCAGCCATCAACCCGCACTGGGCCCGCGTCCCTCTCACAGAGAGGAGGCCGGTGTCCCAGCAGTAGGAACATTATACGCTGATTATGCAACTATGGATTTGCTAAAATTCCCACGAGAATTTTCTTCACTATCTAGACCAGTAACAAGAACCATCCCATTATTTTATTCTACGCTATCTATGTATTAAATTGCATCGCCCTCAGTAGATTCGTCCACAGTTATTGAATTACATGCAAAGACAAACATGACATTCGAGTCACGCGTGAAATTCCTGAATAACTTGGCAGAAGGGACCTATAATAATGTAGGTGCATTCATATTCTAGTTGTGTATTGGGGCCTTTGACTAGGCTGTTGATTTTATAAAGAACCATACTGATTGTATTGTCTATTTTAAAATCTCTCTAAGCAGATATCAGACGCTTCATTTTTTGATCATTCTTGTCTTTCATTCGGCATTAACACAAAATGAATTCATTAGTGAACCGTTCCAACGATGTAGAATTTCGGAACCAGGCACTTTTCCACTCGCCTTCCGAATGATCGAAGAATGCAATGAAAAGATCAGATGATCGTTCAAATTGAAAATTATATAGGAATCTATGTAATTACTTAATTAAAAATTAACATTCACCCTATCTATCAGCTGTAACAAACCTACTCCTGGCTGACTGGTATTCTCGTTCCCACTACTTCAGCATTAATTTCATACTCAAACTCATTAAGTGCAAAGTCACCCGATATATTTTTATTAGTGACGAAATCAAATCTAGAAATACAAGATTAATCCGTATTTATTACATGTATTTTTCATTATTCTTCCTCATGCAAATATTACTACTTCCAACATTTTGAAGGATAAAATTAAAATAAATATTAATTGAAGATTCTATGATGATCTTCCTATATAAACTTGATTTCCCTGAATTGCAATGTCATTCATATAAATCAAGCATTGCCTAGATGGCGTCATGATTATGAGCTTGTAATTATTTTGTTTAAAAAATGTATTCGTGTTACCCAGTAACTTGGTTGAGGAGGTCAGATAGGCAGTCGTTCCATGTGAAATACTGAATCTTAATAAAACTAAATCGGCTACATCGAAGCCGAATCCGAATACTTAGTTGGGGGAAAAAACTAGGTTATGATGACTCTCACTGTAATTTGAATGTATTGAGATGAAGCGTCCAATATACAAAGTATTTACAAACTGAAGGTTAAACTATTAGGCAGTAATCATCTCCTCTAGTCATTTATCGATTTGTAATAGCTTGCTTGGTAGGCTGAATGAGTCATGTTTATTGCAACTTTTCAGTTGATGGTTTCACCACAAGCCTACGATTCGGCCTATTTCATTATGCCTATGATTTTTGTTAGGTATCGTCAATATAAGTTATTTTATGAATAAAGTTCGGTTAGCTTGGTAATCTGGAATAACTTTTGTTTTGGCAACCTAAATTGTGTCAGTTTATACGAAAATTCATGAAAATTGTATTATCAGAATAGCGCGTCCATATGTTCTTTACGAGGTGGCAAGGCATGTAGGAGAATGTCCTTAAATATTAAAAAGTACGTATATGTCCTTTAATATTAAAAAGTATATTTATGGACAAACTTCTAGTTGTTTCTCATGCGAGTTGACTGAAACAGAATTCTCTAGTCTAGTAGTGCTGCAGCGAAATCTGTTGCATTAATTTCTGCCTCATCACTTCGTGATAGAAAACGACTACGAATCTATCTGAGATTAAATAGATAGATTATTAGGCTGTACAAATATGGGAGGACTAGTTTACAAACTAATATCATTCCCTTCAATTTGTCTTCTGCAATGATAAGGCTTAATTGAGTGAATTTACGCCGTACACCTACTGCACTGAGATATCTTTAGCTAGTTGCATATTTGCCGATAGCCTAACCTAGTAAACAACTCCATAAAATGCATCTTAATACTAACCTATTAAGGTTTAAAATAGTTCGAGGTGAACACTTGAATGGACTAGTTTTGAAGATAATTGCGCCCATCGTAGCACTATAGGTCAGGAGATGACGTTGTGGTAGATAATAACACTAAATTGCTGATATTTGTAAATGTACTAATGTTTAGGTAATTTGGTATCTTTATGGTTGCAGTTGGTATGAAAATAAACCTAATGTATTTGGCACCTAGTACAAAAACTAGCTTGAACCAAAATGTTAATTCAGACAAACTTTCAAGAAGGACGAGTTTGTTGGGAATAGTTCTACAGTAATTCTCAAGTCTTTGAGAGTACCACCCAAACGGGTATTCTAATTCTGAAACAACATATTACACAAATGTTATTTTTTTATTTTCCTCTCTCAAATTACTCATCTCCAAAACCTATTTAATGTATTAGGTCATAATCATTATAACACATAAAGTTTGTTACCCTCGTATTTAGGGAATCCCACATTCAGAGCAGTCTTGTAAACAAGATTAATTTTAAGTGAAAACCCTCCAATATTTATCCTGAAACTTCGTACTTTCGTTCGTAAATATCGTGAATTCGTGATATTTACGAACTACATAGTACCTATTAGATAGAACTAGAATTAGTATGGACTACCCTTTCTATGTATATGTATATAGATTTAAGTCATTTATTCAAACTAGGCAGAGAATCATCACTTTTTGAACGTCAAAAAGACGTATGACAGTGCGTAGGAAAATGCATCCCCCTTCATTCTAAATTTCCCAGATTGATACATCGTTCATTTATGTTCGCTATCAAAACAATATAACTCATTAAGATGGTTATGAACCTGTTTAATTTTACCCGTTTATCAGTTTAATGCCAATACTATTATACCTTTCTGTGGTATGTACTATTGCGTAGTAAAGTACTACTTCTGTCCCGAACATTTAGCACGAGTGGAAGATAAACTGTTACTAAGTAATTTCAAATTCATTACCTTTTAATGCAGTAGGGCAAGAGCCTCTGTTCTTGTCACCACAAAAACAAGATCTATAACCTATTTGAAAGGCATCTAAGTGTAAAACCGAAAGGTATCGTGTCCCCGACCCACGACATTTTCTTGACAAACGGCGTCACGAACTAAATAATCGTGAAATATTCGCTAAATAAGCTGTTTCAATGGCTTGGGAAACTACTACTTATTCCAGCTACGGATCTTGTGATTATCTCTTTGTTTGTTGATTTGCCTCTTTTGAAAGACTGTGGTTTTCTTGTCGAATCGGCTCTTATTAATCGTGCAATTACCATGAAGTTTACGTAAATAAGCCAATAGATATTATTTGTTTGCCAAATGCGTGTCTTTTGAAGCAATTTGAGTTGAACTTTTCTGTCGGGGCGTGCAAATAGTCGTCAAATATTTGCCATGAATTTAAATGGTTTTTGTATGTGACTTTTATTTTAAGTATAATAAAGTATCTTATGAAGCCATTAGTAGTAACTTTGTGCCTATCTTTTGCATCATCCTTGCCATCCTCATTTCATAACCGTCCTTTAGACGCCAGTATTCATTTTGGGTTGATAATTCGGGACTGTATCACTGTTCCTTCTATCCTCTATCCAGTCATTACGTATTCTATATCAGTACTCGATTCTCTCCTATACCATTATCATTTCTACGCCACCCATAATTAGAACGATCATTTTAATAACACCATGGGTACGTCTATTATTTACCAAAGTTCCTAAGTCTAGGTTTCTACAGATCGGAAGATAAAAGAAATGCCTAGTAACCACGTGTTATCTCCCCTAAAACTAGGACAAGTCGCGCAATACGGTTGGACAATGGTCCAGTTAGTAGTAGTGCTATTGAAACACTTAAATCTAGGCTAGACTACTAACATGCAGCCCTACTACACTTCTTGTTGGATGGGGGTACACGGCAACATTTACTTAGACAGAATGCATAATTAAGCTCTAAGTTACATCTAGAATATATTTTAAAATTACTTGTTGAAAGAGTGTTAGTATGATTGCCGCAAGGGTCTATCTTGGGCCCCCTGCAGTACTTCCATTTTCCCCACATCTTCCTTCTTTATATCTAGCCTGTGTGGTCCCAATGCTGGGCAAAAGCCTCTCTATCCCTTTTCCACACACTTTTGTCCTCTGCTATTGTCTTCCAGTCCTGACGGCAGGAGTCAAGCTCGTCCCTACATCTTCGTCTTGGTCTGCCGCGTTGGTATTTTTAAAAGAATAAATTTAAGAAGGTTTTTTGACAATCTTTCTTTCTAACACATTCATACCATACAGTTACCTACCTACCAACAACACAAAAAAAAAATACCCACATTAAATTCCAACCGACAGCTTTCCACGCAAGATTATATCAGCTCACTTATTCACTCTCCTCACGTACAGACAACCTTATTTCCAACCATAAAAATGCACGAACAATGTGGGTTAAAAGATCAACAGCCAATGGCTTTGTACTTACAGATGGACGGAAGGACCAATTTAGGAGAGGAGGACCATTTTAGGTCAATTGGTCTGCCGTTGCTCCATAAAATCTGTGATGATTGATTGGTCGTTGCTGACAGCCCTATTATTGACCGAATGCAGCGGGTTAAGTAGGGGTTATGAGTTTCTTACGTAAGTTGTCTGTTGTATAGATTTTCTATTGATTTGTCAGTGTCGTAGGTATTATTTGTTTGGGAAAGTCTTTTGAGTTTAACTCGAGCAAAGGGAAAGGTGAAATGAAAGATAGGAACATATGGCTTTTGTTATCTGCAATATTAGCCTGCATACTGCATAATCAGCCTATAATTTTCCCACTACTGGACATAGCGTAGGCCTCCTCTCTGTGAGAGGAAGTGGACCGTACTGGACTCAGTGCGGGTTAGTACATGTCACATGTCTTCGAATTTCTGGTTCTAGGACATGCCGGTTTCCTCACAATGTTGTCCTTCACCGTTTCATTCAATAAGAATTAGGTGTTAATCGCACCTTACATATATGATGTTAATTGAGAGGCATGTTTAAGGTTGGCTTAACAACAAAAACATACCAAACATCGATTAGTTGAAAAACATTCTCGACTAGTATTTTGTCATTTAAATGGAAGTCGTTGCCCTAATTTCAAGCCAATTAAACTAAACTTAGGCTAGATAACATTTTGATATCCATGTACATTTGTGAAGTAGATATTAGTAGGTGACTATTTTAACATAATATAAACATAACATCACGCCTGCATTCAATAATAATTTGCCTAGTGGTCGCAAATGGTCGTGGCAGGGCTACAGAGTGAGGTTTGGGGTTTGATTCAGAAATTGGAGAGAGTTACTGGGTTTTTTGACACGAAATTCTCAATAGCAGTAATTGTATCTGATATGATCTCGACGTTTGACATCTACCAACCCGCTCTGGGTCCACGTGGTGGATTAAGGACCACTCCCTCTTTCAGAGAGGAGGGCTGTGTCCCAGCAAAATGAATCACTGTACATTCCAAGGTTGCCTGAAAGAGATCGCAGAAGCGATAATGCATTGTATGTTTTGTAGTTATAATTGTAATTTTTGTTACGTATTTTCTAGTGTACAATAAAAAAAAGTCAGAAAAAATGCTAATCCAAAACGAAGTAATAGAGCGGGCGGGCGATGCGATGCTATAATTTACGTATATCATGCGGACGAAGTCACGGGCAGAATCTAGTCGGTAATAAAACTTAAGGTCATGTATTTTGCAACTTACCTATTCGTGGGACATCAACAAAAACACGCATTAGTCTCACATTGAGATAACTGTTCAACATTATACGCTGGTCTTTATAACCGCAAAATGTTCTTGAGAATCGGCAGTTTAATATCGAAATGAACAGCTATAACGATGAAACTAGGCAAAGGAAAAAATATCTAAAAACGATTTAAAATAACATTTGATAAAAAACGGCCAAGAGCTCTTTTCGAAAGGTCAAAATTAAGAGATATTCGTTTTTTTTATTTTTAATATAAATCAAAACAACTATAATAATAATCCATTAAGCCACAAAAAACTTGTGCATACTTAAAACGATATTCATGAAATAGCTATACCTAGCGATAGCATCCAAATTGGCAAACTTCGATACCCGAAGTAAGGCCGAGTTCTAACCTAAAATAATATTCGCGCGAATACGCGATCGTCGCGCTCTTTTATAATGAACTATTAGCTTCTGCCCGCGACTTCGTGCGCGTGGAATTTCCTGTTTACCTGACCCCGTCGCAGCTTCATTTTCGCTTAGCTTTCTTGCTGACTTTTTTCCTTACTTTCCTTAAGAATTGGGCAATCTAATGCAAAACAATTCAGATCCGACGAGTAGTTCCAAAGATAAGCGCGTTCAAACAAACTCTTCAGCTTTTATTATTAGTACCTATAGATATAGATTTGATGTGGGTAGGTACTCGCGCGATCAAAATATTTAGCCGCGTTTGTACGTCATTCATACTAATATTATAAATTCGAAAGTAACTCCTTCTGTATGTAACCTTTTCACGCCTAAACCACCGGCCGCATTTCGATAAAATGTGGCTAGGAGATACATGGCGCTCTGGAGCCTTCCCCAGGATACCATCTGTCGTCATCACGTGTTGCCGGGACTAAAAATAGCCTATGTCTTTACATAGGCTATTTTTTGTAAAAATAGCCTAAAAGACATTGGCTATATATAAAAATAGCCTATGTAAAGATATAAGCTATTTTTTTTCCTGGTAAGACGTTCCCGTGCGATAATTTTTGACATACACGCGCGTGTAGCCGCGGGTGATTCATACAAACAATCGCGTCGACCGCGTGCTCGCGCGACGACGGTCGCTTTCGGTTAGACTTAGGACCCGGTACCATTCACACCTACAAACTCCCGCACATCGCAACTAGGTACAAAAACAAACAATAAAACATCTTTCAGTATCAGTAGGTAATTAAATAGAAGCTCAAATCACCGCGACACGATCATAATTAAAATAAAACGAAGACATGACTTAAGCAACTGCAAAGGTTTACTGCGTTGATTGAAGTTGCGTGAAACTTGCCGTTTCTTAGTAGTCTGAATATTAAAAGGTTTGTTAGAAGGCAGGGATGATGAACGTATGACAGGCTTACCAGACGTGGCACTGAATTTCGTACGAATTCAGACGAATCTTTTAAAAATGCATTATTAATCATGTTTTGTTTATTTCTGTTTAGGCCTTGTCGTACTTTTTTTTGTAGTCCGTGGTAAATAATCAACAGATTTTTTTCAAAGTAGGTAGTTGTGTAAAAATGTTTGCTATCCCTGTTATATGGTGGGTATTTTACAAGCTGTAGACAGACAAGCTACCCTGTCGCACCATCCGACAAGAATACAAATCACACGTTTCAATACAAAAGACTTTTGACTGCATCACTCTTTTGTTTTTGGCCCCAAAAAAATATTCGGCTTTTCATATGCAAATAGGAATTTGACAGACACGTTAACGCTTTGTTTCTTTTTTGGCTACGGAAAAAAAAGGGTTTATGAATATGACAGGCTATTCGAACTTTGCATGTGAGATTAAGGTACTACAGGCGCTGCCTACTTTGGAGACCACGGTTCAAATAACTATGTTATATATATTATTCTATTCAAAGTAATCAATCAAATCATACAATATTATTTATTTATTATTATTTTTTCAATTTATTTTGTAATAATTGACTAATAAATTATTCTTAGGTATTCTTATTGTCGTCGACCTCGTGCAGTCTAAATAAATAACTAGATTTAATAAAAGGCTGATTGTTCCAACGCCAGATATCTTTATCCGGGATTTTTTTTAATTTTTTTACTGCTTTCCATACAAAAACACACATCACACAATCACAATCTGCCTAATCTGTCTTAATCCAGAATGTGTTCTATAGCGTCACACTAAATTCAAAATGGCGGACGCTAGACGTTATTTTTCAAACAATTTGTTGGTTTTTATCGTAGTTTCGTAGGTAAATGAATATTAGTCTGACGTTACACCCAAATAGGAACATTATGCTGTTAAATTATATAATTCAAAGGTAACTAAACTTGTTTGTAGGAAATGTGTTTGGCATTCATAAGTACCTTGGGCATTGACTTGTCTTCAAGTTATAAAAGTTGTTTTTGAATTTAATTTGTAAATAAAACTGTTAATGTTTCAATTTACTTGGATTTTATTATGTAGGGTACTTTAAAAATCACGTTATCATTATCGAATCAAATATTTCCATATTAATATTTTATCTTGTGTGTATTGCAATTTTAATGCAGAAAAAAGAGGGATAGTAGTAAAAACTTACGACTGGAGCCGAGTATACCCGAACCCAAATGTGACGGTTATTTGGTTCTCTACGTTTGGTTCACTTCCATGGGGTTTCGAAAAAAAAAAACAAGATTCATCTGTGCAGAGCTAGACAAATATATAATTAACAAACCAAAAACTATAAAACAAGGTAGTTATCTTTATGGTAGCAGCATACTGATGACAAGGTCTTTCAAAACCAAAAAAAACGTCAGATGCCAAAACCTGGTTTTCCCCGGAGGACTGTTGAGGTCAAACAGACGCTCTGCCTACTAATACATGTCTCGTTATCGCGTCGTGGTAAATTTTCCTCAACGCGATGACGAGATATTAGTACATTCATATGTCAAACTATGCGGATTTTACACTAAGAAAAACTAATCTAAATGTTAATTTCCCAAGTTCTACCAAATATGTATAATATGCTGGGGAGCTTTTTTTACACCACTTCTTCTTCCCAGCTAAGGCACTACGAAGTGGTGAAGGGCGGGCGTTTTGGGGAACTATCTTATGTAATTTTGACGTTGAAAAAGTTCTGATTCTCAGCCTAATTTGACTAAATGATTTCGATGTTGTGCCTCTTTGAGTACACGTTGATAAATCCACAATAAAAGCCTAACTCATCCGTCCCCATTTGGGTAGAGTTCACCGAATCTAGCCACAGCCCTATTCTATTAACATAATTCTATTCAATTGCTTTATACATTGAATACTTAGTACCCACGTGGTACTCAACCTTCAATCTTGGTGCAATTTCTCAGATTATCGTCGCTTTAACTATTCAAATGAATAAGAAGATTTTAACAATCATTTCGTAATACTAAGTAAATACATTCTACATAATCTCGTAATTGATGTGTACATTTCACGATTTTATTTAACAACCAAGGTAAACCGTCCGTTGGTCGCTAAGAAACCAGACACAACAACCGCTTTGTTTGATGATCATGCTGCTATTTAATCCGCTAAATATCTGCTATTGCAAACGAAGCGTTATTGACCCATTCAGTAAGAGAACGACGATACAACTGTAATTTAAACTTCGCATGTAAGTTTGCCGTGGTTGTTCTGTGGATGGGTGTCTCGGAAAGCACGTTAAGCCATTGGTCCCGGCTGTCATTCGTAGATCTTTGACAGTCATACGGGGTCGTCAGAAGCCCGAAAGTCTGACAACTAGTTTTTTTTTTTGGATGGGAAATCATCAAATGCAACTACCCTGACATCCCGCTACCCTGACAACTAGTCTTACCAAGGGGTTTCTATTACCCAGTAACTGGGTTGTGAAGATCAGATAGGCAGTCACTCGCGGTTAGAATGGAAGCCGATCCCAACATAGTTCGGAAAAGGCTATGCAGATGATGTTTGAAATAAAATCATTTTTTTACATTTATGTTAAGATGTATTTGATAGTTTCAAAATACGTATTGTCGTATTGTTGTCTCCTCATTGTAAACAATGCATTGAATGAGAGTCACGTCGTTTCTTTCAGCTTTGCATAACATTTGAAAGATAAGTCAACTACGTTAGTCCATATACCAATGTATTTATTTTATTCTGTTCGGAAAACTTGCAGCTAATATAAACAGTATTCGTAAACAATATGCAATTCAATGTCATTTACGAGTACAACTTTCCACTGATAATAACTAAAAACAAAAAGGACAACAAAAAAATACGATACAAAGTACCTATAAACGTCTAAACTAAACCTATGATACTGACTATGGTATAAGAATCATTTTAAACTTAACATCGGTAACTTGTACCTAATTTCTGTGTAGATAAAGAACTATTCTATTCTATGCGTCGGTCCCCATACGAGTACAAATCTAACTACTAACGTATTCGTATTCGAAATAAAACTAAAGCTGCCTAGCCTTAGTTAAATTATTCCTAGCCTTGCTGAAATGAACCTAAGTACAGCATCATTATTTAAGCAAGGCCAAAGAGAGAAAATGATAATTATGTTTACCTACCTACCTAGTTACAGACGGTAAACTTATCTGAACGAAATTAATAAATGAAGCACATATTGTCCAAAAACATTTGGTAATTCATACTGATATGTGCAATTAGTGCAACAATCTGGGACATTAACAAATAAGTTTGTAACTGTTAAATTAAATAAGACTTGTACAAATTATCCCAAGGCTGCAATGTCGCGAGTATCTTAACATGGCAATGTACGGTAATTTGAGAAGGATTCCTACGCTGTGTGTCGAATTTGATTCAGTCACAAGGTGTTCCTAACACGATACTTACCAAGGCGAAGATGGTATTGATTTTTTTTTGTTTGTGATCTTTGTTTGCGTCATGATTGCCGCAAATAAATGTATTTTCTGTCTTTCTTTCTATATCTTTTACTTATTCGCAGGCAACTCAATAATATCTACTCTGCATGATTTGTATTGAACATAAAACCACAATTTAGTTTCGTTTTGCTTCGCTGCATCGTTGGAACAGGACTCCTTCAGCAATAAGCCTGGGCTGGCGTCGGACTTGGGAATAGGGTAATTTCCTGGGTAAAAAAAATATAATTATATTTAGTCCGTCAGTTAGATTATCGAAAAATAATGGACACGTATTTTTTTCTTTTGTCAATCAAACAAATAATGACAAAGATGAAGCGCGTCTAAATTTGGGAGTGGGGGGCGGGGGTCGTGACGTCACTTGCTTGCAAAAGTGTCGCAAGCAAGTGACGTCGCGCGGAACTTTAACGGACGATATCTTCATTAAGTATTTTTTATATAATTAACAAAAGAAAAAATACGGGTTCAATATTTTTTGATAATCTAACTGACGGACTAATTTGATTTTTTTAGGAAACTAGCCTAGTGTAGAGATCTGAAGAATGTAGGACTTAAAATTGGTTGCCCTGTGCCACTCAATTCTTAAAATGACTGTAATGACCAGACTTGCACCCTAATTACGTAACACACTAAGTATAGACCACAATCTAAAGCATTTTGAAGGATATTGCTAATTCATTGCTTCATATGTTCGAAAAAATAGTCTGCTCAACTATGTAAATAACGCAATGAATGTTGTCGAACTGTCAAAATTAAAGCCATTTCTACTGACAGTGTGTTATGCAACTACCCCGCTGCTCCTGATAAAACGATGAGTGCAAAAGATTTCTTATAAGAAGTTTTCTGGGTCATCAGCTCAGTCCAAAATCAGACCTTAGGACCAGGGTCTACCACAAAAAATAAGAATTATATTTCCAAAGTTGTACCTATCACTCAATGACCCAAGAGAAGGCAGTTAACAAGCGCATACTTCGCGATACATTGAAGCAATAGACTTGCAATATGTTGTAGTTGAAATATTGCAATAATAAACCAGATACGATTGTTCCGAGTGACTCAACTGACACGCACTGAACCACTGACTTACTATAATAAGTATGTAGATTAAAAAAAAACATTTTCTTTCATAAACCACACACGTATTATTAAGTAATGGCTGTAGTAGTGGGGAAATTATATATATCATTATAGTGTGTAGTTTCTGTGGTACTGTGGCAATTGATTCACGTGGAAATACGTTACACTTGACCTTTTATAGGACACTAGCTTCTGCCCGCGACTTCGTGCGCGTTGAAGTCGTAAGATACACAATGTCTCTACTAATATAGCAACCACATTTTTATAAAACTTCCCGTTGCTATTACTTCGCTTTTGCGAGTTTTTGTATAGTGTAATTTTGTAGAACACTGCTGAATCATATACAGAATGTCCTTGTACCTACAGCATCAGCTCTGCCCCTTCATTCACGTTGGAATCTTAATGGGTTAAACACAGGTATTACCGACTGACCATATAAAAGAGCATCGTTAATACGACCAGTTTTACTGTAGGTACGTGCCTATGTGTCTTCTGTAAAATATCATATTTCACTTTATTTCTACCACAGCCTATCCTATCCTACTTATTATATAAACGCGAATGTTTGTGAGGATGGATGAATGTTTATTACTCCCGATATTTCCATGGGGTCGACACTTAAGCGAGTGAAACCACGTGGCACTGCTAGTATAAAATAAAAATGGTAAGGTCAAATTGAATGCATTTCTTATACTTGTCTTACCATCTTCTTCGTAATCGTCGTTCGCTTCCTGCTGAACATCTCTACCAAATTCATTGTCATTAAAACTGACTTTACTGCATACAGCATAATCACTTAATCATCCTATAATTATCCCACTGCTGATACACCGGGCCCAGTGCAGGATGGTAGATGTCACATGTCTTCGAATTTTTAGTTCTATGACATGCCGGTTTCCTCATAATGTTTTCCTGCGCCGTTTGAGAGCAGTAGTGATGAAATAATTTACACAAAGTAAAGCGCCTGTCTGGGTTCGAACCTACGGCCTACAACTCGTAAATCGCGGCCGTTATCACCACAATACTCCACATGGCCACCAGTGCTCCATAATACAAATTTAATACAACAAACTGCTCAAACCCGGCTCGCATAAATAAAACTTGCTATGAAACTGCAATACTTATGCAACTATACTTGTCTCACTCAAGAATCAAACCGCCACCTGTTCCGACCTTGCCTTTGGAAATGGTTCGTTTGTCAGACTACCCATCCACTGCCAGTGAAAGGTATTGTCCTTGACTATAACACGGTTACCTATTACGTATCGCTCTTGTGTCAAGTTTAATGTAATTCGATGCGCAGGAGTGCAACCGTCTTGTGCTGTAATAGGTTCTTTTTTAGGAGATTGTTTTTTTGTCTGCCCGTTTAGTGATAGGACCACTGTGCTTTTTTATTGTTGCTCAAAACTCCTATAGGTATCAATTGTTTTATCTAATTAATGCACATAAAGATATTGAATTGAATGATAGAGATTATACAAATCTTTTGTCCTCTGAATAAAGTAATGACTGTGTCTATTTTTAGAGAAATATTTAACATTGTCATTCAACCTTTATTTCGATAAAAGATTGAATGTTTCGAGAGGTCAGTCCCAAAGGTTAAGATTAAGGACGAAATCTTTATTTGGTAAAACCAACATAAAAATATCCGCATTTAAACCACATGCATTACTTACTGATACAATAAGCTTGCTCACTTTATTTGAGAAAGGAGTATAACCAATATAAATCCACAATAACAATGAAAGTATCTAGCAAACTCCAAGGATAACAACTTGCTGACCTTTTATTATGAATTATAGACTTATTACCTTTTATCTTTTAGCCAGCGCGTACTTAAAGACCGAACTACCTACTACAGGAATTCGATAATTACCAAAAGGTACTTTAAAGAGATGGAGACGCCATTCATTTCTTATTTATGATATGACTAGCTGCGCCCCGCGGTTTCACCCGCATAAGTTTCTATCCCTTGAGAATGTCGGGATTAAAAGTATCCTATATGTTAATCCTGGTTATAAACTATCTGTGTGCCAAATTTCTTCTAAATTCGTTCAGTAGTTTTTGCGTGAAAGAGTTACAAACATCCATCCATACAAACTTTCACGTTTATAATATTAGTAGGATATGACTAGCTCCTGCCCGCCACTTCGTCTGAGATCTAGGATTAAAAGTAGCCTATCGCCTCTTAAGTTCTAACACCACGTAAGTCAAAAATAATAGAGTGAAAAAACTGCATAATTTTACCTACATAAGATACCATGACAATACTATTTTATAATTTGTGTACATTTGAAATCTGATCTACCTACATATTAAATATGTGACTTTATTTTTTATATACAGGGTGGATTTTTCATGCATATGAAAATGCCATTTTGTCACTCTCCTGTTAAGTTGATCCATCTAGCTAGGGGGCGTCCTACACTACGCTGGCCGATATGCGGTCTCCCCTCCAGAACTCGTCTGCTCCAGCGGCCATCGGTCCTTCGATAGATATGGCCAGCCCACTGCCACTTCAGTTGGCAAGCTATGTCGATAGCTCCGGTTCTTTTCCAGATAATTTCATTCCTGATTTTGTCCTTCAAAGAGACTCCGAGCATAGCTTGCTCTATGGCGCGCTGAGCGACCTTGAATTTGTGGACCAGCCCGACCTTCAGTGTCCACGTTTCGGTACCGTATATGTCATGACGGGCAGAACGAACTGGTTGAAGACTTTGTCTTCAAATACTGCGGGATTATACTATGTATTATTATTTATTTATTACTGTGTAATTATTTACCATATTTATTATTCATTTTTATGTTTTAACATATCTCGGGAGCATGGGGTCCCGGTCCTTTGGAAGGCGTATTATTTTTGCATTTTCGTACCAAAAGACCGAACTACAACAGAAATTCGAAAAAAACCCGTCCTTTAAAGAAATAGAGACGTCATTAATCACTTATTTATGATATCGCAGATCGTATAAATACTATAATTAAACATGTTAATAGTCTTTGGTTTAACTTGTTCTTTTTGCTCAACAGTTCCGGGTGTTAACCACTGTGCAGTTTAGATCACGTCTGTTTTTGTTGTCTACGTTCTTGTTTATTTTGACTTATGTCAGCATTTTTTGCGGCCATTTTGATTACTGTGCTACTTTTTGGCGTTGATGTAATTGAATGCAAATAAGTTATTGTATTCATGATTCTAATATATTCAGTTTTATTTTCTGGCGGAAAATTAATTTTATTATTTATTATGATGATTTATTTTACCTATACCTTATTAATGTGTCTACTTATTATAATTGTAGGTATCTTTAGAATATAATTCAAATGAAATAATTAGAAACAATTATAAATATGTATTACAATTTTATCTATGATATTATTATCATATCATAGATAAAAACATCTTCAGTATAATAAACTAATAACATTCCTTCTAAGAATTGTAAACAATATCTGATGAACTTCTTGATCATAATATTTATCATTTTCTTCAACAAACGTTATTTTCCTTTCCAAACAGCTTTGTTTTTGTTTAACGTCATAGTTTTATAATTAATTGCGTAACACACTATCAGTAGCAAATGGTTTTCATTTTGACAGTTCAACAACATTCATTGCGCTATTACGTTGTTGAGCAGATAATTTTTACGAACATATAAATCAATGGATTAGCACTATACTTCGAAATTATTCAGATTATGGATCATAGTGTGTTATGCTATTAGCGTGCAGGAAAGAGAGTAGAGGGAAGTCTTTGCCCTGCAGAGGGGCACCACAGAACTCAAAGCATTTATCACCAACTAAACCATTTACATGCACTTTTGAATTGTCAAGGAGTCTGCCAGTAAGAAATATGAAGCTAATTGCCCATTCCAAAGCGTAGTAGGTACCTATGCGGGCAAGAAACTCCATGGACACTCTTTTAAATTACAATGTTACAAAAATATTAGTTACATCATTAATGTTGAATTTATAATTATTATGTGAGAACGATGTACAAAGACGTACACGTTAAAGGCTAATAATCTAAAAATAAAATAATTAAAAAATTGTAAGCTGTGGCAGCTAAGAGATGACCAGTTCCAAATGTTTGCGACCGTTCACGAACATGACGCTTGGATCAGGCTTTTAATAATTTAATAATAATACAAGACTATTAAAGAGCTTTGTGAATTGGTGCTTAGCAACATTTTTCTTTAATCATAATAAACGCTACAGAAATTGTCCTTAATTGAGGATGCGGTAACTCACGACCATGTCGCTATTTTCCCACTGGTGGGACACAGGACACAGGCCTCCTCCTTGTAATAAGGAGTGGACTGTACATAACCACGCGGGCCCAGTGCGAGTAGGTAGATGTCACATGTCTTAAAATTTCTTCACGATGTTTTCCTTCACCGTTTTGAGAGCAGTGGTGATGAAATAAATTACACTAAATAAAGCCAGGTGTGGGTTCGAACTACAACGGCCTATACTCGAACTGTATAAATACTTTATTAGAATTTATCACACGATCTGCCAGTTTAATATAACATTGTCCAAACCATATTTGGTTTACCCTCTTCGACACACGTACGTGAAACTGAGGGGTAACTAATATGTAACAAAAATAGCTCCTATTCTAAAATAATGTTCTTTGGTTAGTACACACGACGACATATGAAGCTAAGCATCCAGTTTTAGGTGACCTTGCATTGGCTTTTCGTGCAATGAGAAGTCAGCTTAAGGTGGTAATGTTTGATATGTCGTCGTGCGTACAACAATGACCACAAATAGAGTATGTTAGTATTTTGTTTGGTGTCATGATCATTAGGAGAATATTCGCTTTGAAATGTGAGTACAGCATCCGACAGTGCAGCCGATCGATTCTGTAAAAATCTTGCCGTGAAAAGTTAGGTAAGTGAGCTTAGAGTGAGCTGTCAATAGTGTCATTGGCATTAGTTAGAATGACAGCTCACTCCACGCTCACTTCACCAAAGTTTTCACGGTGAGATGGTAACAGAATCGCACTGCAGGTCTGAGAAGGTTCGAAAATAAATTATGTATGTTTGACAGATTTGTAGTTAGGAATTTGTATACATAGACAGATCGCAGACGCGCTCTGTCGGATTCTCAACGCTTGGCTCAACACCAAAAGTTGAAAATCCAGTGCACGAAAAATCCCGCCGCGATATTTTTACGACTTTGCGAACGTCAGCTAAATCGTTTCAAACATAACATAACATAACATTCCCCGAAGGGTTAGGCAGAGGTGTATAGTACACCCACATTTTGACAGATATGTTTAAGTCCAATGTAATAAGGGGCGAGTCTCTAGACCAGCGAGGCAGTAAAAAAGTCAGAAAATCGTCTTACTCAAGACGTAACTTTTCATGAAATGGCTTTAAACGAATTGTATGTAATGCTTTAGTTTGGAGTGAGGTGCTGTATTAGGGGCATTAAATTGCATGTTAAATTCGTTTTAAGTACAGACGCCAGCAAAACAAGCTATCCGAAACAGTCAAATGTTCCCAATCAACTTTGAACCTAATGGTTTAGCCATAAAGTTGGAAATCTATTAAAGAAATTTGACAGATAGTAGCTTGATGTGCTGGCGTCTGTACTATAAAGCCTGTAGAGATGGGTTTGACTTTTTATTCTACACACAGTTTAGATTAGAAGACTGGTAAGGTTTCTCATTAGATATCATGTTATGCTCTAAAAGGCTAGATTTTGGGCTCAACTTGAGATTCCTCACAGAATTTTGACTAGCACATATATCTACACTACCAAGAATTTCCGATTTCGAGAATTGCCCCTCTACACCCTAATTGCGAAACACACTATCAACCACAATCTGAATCATTTTGAAGGATATTGCTAATCCATTGCTTCACATATTCGAAAAATTTGTTTGCTCAACAACGTAAACAACGCAATGAATGTTGTTGAACTGTCACAAAGAAAGCAATTGCTATTGTTAGTGTGTTACATAGTTACCCCGCCGATCATATAGCAATCTAGTTGTAGGTAAATCAAGCGTGCGTTTTTATACGAACGACGACTTTTACAACCGGGATGAATGTGATAAATTCCAAATAACCCATTATAAAAGTCTGCCTAACACTATAAAATGAACATTTGTAAAAGAAACCAATAACAAAATAGCTTTTTATTCCTCCCGATTGCGTTGATGCGAAAACTTTTAATTAGTTTACAGACTTGGAGTCGATTTTTATTTTATTTTAGTTGAACTAAACTAAATTTAGTGAAAAAATATAGTGTTGCTCCACAGTCATTCGATCCGTTGTGAGTTCGTTTTTAACTGAATTAAAAATAGCCGTAAGTTAAAAGACTTTTGGTCTCCGACTCATTATTAATTGGATAGACTTCTAAAGGTTTAAAAGAGGCCAAACTGTAAAGACATAGTAGTATTTATAATTGCTATATTCGAGGACTCCATTGAACCGCAGACGGGTTGTAAAATGTGGTCCTTGGTAGTTTTCAGAAGTACGCACGATCCTCAAAAGTGAGGGACCGACTAAGGAGGGAGTGTATCCAAGGATCATGTCGTCTTAATGATGTTATTATTCCTTTATAAAAGTCCTGGATGTGGAAGGCGGTGGGCAGGGTATTGTGGCGCTGCATGGGAGAAGCATAAGGCCAGCAGTGGACTGCGATAGGCAGAGTTGGTTGACTGAATTATTGGTTTGGTTGACTGACGCCAGACCAAATTTCGGCCATGGCGGCCAGTCTCAGCACAGACTTGCCATCGATGCGGGAGATATACAAATTTATTCAAAATGAAAGCAATAAAAAAAATGTTAACTCTAACTGCTTAAAACCTACAATCATCCGAGCATGATGGTTCTTGGTTCTATTATCTAACAATTTAAAAGGAAGTCGGTAGTGGAAGTCAAGTGTACTTGCTGGCAGTTTCCACACCGGTAATCACTGACTCAGCCGTGATTTAACGTTCATCCTTTGATGCACACGATATTTAGCCTAACATTACGAGCTCATGACATTTAGCTCGTGCATTGACTTTAGTCTCGGTAGGTAGGGCAGGTTCTTTGGAATTAACTATGGTATTATTCTGTCAAGTTATAATGTTAACAATCTTGCAATCGTGCGATCGTGTCATCAATTATAAAGGTACTTGAGGTCTCAGAAATATAATTTCCAATGTAATAATATTTTATTACATTGGAAATTATATTTCTATATATATCTATTGATAGCAACTCCATATCCAAATACAATACTCCGATTAAGTCCAGCCAGTAATAACTGGACCGTTTAAAAAGCTAACCCGAATCACTGTATCCCGAAAGACTTCAGCACCACATTATAAATTTATGGCATCCCGAATACCTAAGTCCTGTTGCGTAATTCGGTTCTAAAGCTTGCACGTCGTTCTTTAGTATTCTAGGCAAGCCCATTGTACACAGCGGGGTTTTCGTTGTTAAAACTAGAGTATAAGGTTCATTAATTGTTTGTTTGTCAGTCAGAATCACATCTTTCATAGCAGACCAATAATGTTGGAACAATACAAAGCCCAACACAACTCCAACAAAAACTATAAGAGCAGTTAAACTACGCCGACGTACAGAGGCCAGCAGGTCAAACTACCCGAAACTGTCAAATTTTCCCAATCAACCTTGAACCTTAAAACTTTAGCGATAAAGTTGAAAATATATTAAAGAAATTTGACAGATAGTAGCTTGATGTGCCGGTCTGTATCTACCCACAATTATTTCATAATTACCCTACGTGATTTGGGGTCATTATTGTCCGTGAGTTTACAATGAAAATCATTTCGTCACGTTGGGCAGACGATGCTTGTTCAATAATCCTGACAGACTTGAAGCTGGTTGCGTAATTAGAAACAATTGTCGACAAAGAATTGATTGCAAGAAAAATCACTTAATGACTATTGGAGGTCGATGAGAAAACTAGGTTATAGAAACTACAGATACACATTCTAAATCGTTCTTAGTTAAGTTAGGAAATATAGCTACGCTCAATGAAACGTACCATTTTGAATGATAAAGAAAAGAAAGAATGAAAGAAAAAGTATTTATTGCGACTCGCACAGGAAGATCATAAACTAAACTAAACACAGTTAAAAATAAAACAAAATAGATAAAAAAAGAGCAAAAGAAAAATGAAACAGAAAGTCCTATACGAGTCCAAAAGGCTCCTATATCAGCATGATGTTCTGATAATCAAGACTATTCGGATACTAAGTCTGTTTTCTTTTCCATAGTATGGCAATGTTTTGTCTCCATTGCTTCCAGTGGATCTTTATCACCGAGAGCTATCACTCCATCTGGTATTGGCCTCTATACCAGTCTTTGGAGTTTCCTATTAAAATCCTTTTCAATCAGCTATTCATTTTAAAATCCTTCGTTTCCTATTAAAATCCTTTTCAATCAGCTATTCATAAGCATCTCTCCCACAACCAAGGTACCTGCAAAAATTATATAGGCTTTATTGAAGGTCAAACAGTTAACATTGAATAAAATGTTTTCCATCAATAACAATAACCGTGTCTTCCTTTATGTTTTACCTTGTTCTTGTAAGACCTTCAATTCTTCACCATAATGAAACATCAAAGGTTATTGGTAATTTCCTTATAATAAAGCGCACTATAAAATACAAATTACCCAACTACTGAGAAGGTCGAGGCACTAGAAAAACTGCTGGATCATCTCTCAACGACTTTGGGAGATCGACTTTAGATGTTATTGAGATCATTCTAATCAACCATAATTAGTAAGTGTACAAAAAATTATCAAGCCTTGCTTAGATTATGTCACGATTGTTTACTTACGAAATCATGAATCTAATGGGCATATCACTTAAAATATTAGAGCCTGCCCAGCATTCTATATATTAATATTATTTAAGTGCTATAACTACTAAAACTACAAGTAAAAAAAGAACATTACTGAAACTTACGTGTTGCTGTATTTTTTCCTATTTTTAATATTATTCATTCACGTGTATGCATCTTGCACTATCTTGCATAATATTAAAATTTTATAGAATTCCTGTTTCTTTGACCACTCTGACATTAAGAAAGACATCTTTATTATAATTCTTTACTAGGAATCCTGCACAATTACCATACTAATGAATGAAGCACTCTATGAACATATATTTTCTCAATTATTATTATCTTTATTTCTGGTTCTACCGTGCATCCTCCGCTTGCATCATTTCATTACTGTCCTCTTTACCTGGAACTTCCTTCTCCATGTCATTCAAAGCATAAAATATATTTATTGATACACTTAGAACAATAGTTTCTTTATTCCATAAACCCGTTCTCCTTCAAACAATTTTCCCAGGCAATAAGATCCCATTGTACTCAAGCAATGTCAGGTCAAAAAACTAGACCGTTATTTTCATCACTTACATGTCTAACTACTGTTTACCCACGATTCAGATGTATTGCATTGACTATTGCTTCACAAACAGGTCTAAATTAAAAGAGGCTCATTTCAAATCGCGATTAGCACTAAAATGAGTGGTTATCATTTTTGCAACAACTTAATAGTCATTTGTTTCTGGTCTAATGATTTCCTGATCGGTGGGTTTCAAAATGTTGAGGATTGCATTTGTAGTTTTTATTTTATGCAATTTTTTGATAATGTTTGAAATTTCGAAACGACTCGTCGCTACTGGCGTTGTCTTTGGGATTGTCAATGGTAAGAAACAATTACTTTTGTGTGCAATAAATCAATTGACTGTCTTCATTGTTGTCAGTCGTAAATGGTTTATTAGAGGTTAAAGTTATTATATTTTACAAGCACCGTGGCACTTTATCACCGTCATCTTCCACTTTGTTAGCAACAATTGTGAAATCAAAATTTACTCGTCAATTATTTACCCTTTTTAGGTAATTGAACTTCGAAACTGCTGCATAAATTGATTCAAAATTACAAAATATCTTCGAGCAGTGTTCCGCCAATGTCCGTACTTTAGGCCAGCCCCAAACGAGATCGATTTCAACTGTCCTTTCACTATCACGCTCTGACGTTGCTTAATATTTTCGCGCCGAGGGCATTATTAGTACAATCATATTTTTATTTGCAAGTTATTATATAAATAGGTGCTCTGTTATATTATCAATGGCATAGAACGTATTTGTTTTAGTTATCTATGTAGATATTGCATATTGCAACGGTTGGGTGGTTCTCCGTAGTGAGTGTGACTCGCGGAACCGGTGTCGATATTTTATGTTTACTCTTGCTTGGTTGTTCTCACGGTTCTCAAATGTTTCTTCAAGATTAGTATCCTCTGCATCCCCCAAAGGGTTGGTAGAGATGTATATTGCGTATTCCCTTTTAGTATCCCAGTTATACAATGTGGAGAAATTACTACGACATTAAATTAAAACACGCACTGGCAAGTCTAATGCGTAAGAGTGTTTAGGAACCATCAAATAAAATTGAAATTAAAAAAGTGTTTTTTTTTCAAACAAACTAAATAGAAGCCATTGGTCGACTATGGGTATTGCCAATCTTTGACAAGCAATAGTCGTCAGACTATTGATCGAATTTTCTTGTGCAGACTGGGAACGTTATTTGATATATACGCAGTTTAATTTAGTGTCGTATGGTCGTCTCCACCTTGTATAAATCTCATGAGATGACCTCAACATAGTTGGGAAAAGGCTAGGCAGATGATCATGTGATAGAGGACAACCGAGACTGTTACCACTAACCAGCACCTATCCCAACCCGTCCCGTGCTACTGAGATATTCCTAATGGAAAACAGACTGACGTGAGTTAAAACTCAGGAACTCATTCACAGCAGTCGTTCTTGAGACCACGAGACAACTCAGTCCTTTTGTCACCTTCTATATAGCAAATGATTATGTTAAGAGAATATGGGCGACCGTATTGCGATCAGCCATCCACCGATCCCGATTTCGGGCTGTTACCTGTTACTGAATAATTCCCAATGGAAAAGAATATTACACTTTTTACAACTAGGAATTTAATCCCAGGACCCCAAGCTCAAGCAGCCGTTCTTGCAACTAAATCAAGCAGGCATTCCTATGACATCGCCTGCTTTTGTAGCAATTACCAATCATATAGACAAAAGTGTTGTATGCGGATGTTGTAAACAAAAAGATACATTCTTTTACGTATTTTATCCGCTTACAGAGATATTTTGTTGAATGTCAGCTACCTTGTTAAATGCTTGTATAAATTAACGATACAATACTTTATAATTATTGTGGATTTATCGTGTACCTGTATATTATCACCACCTCACATTTGTATAAATATGTGAGTTGACTAACGACTCCACTTGTGTAAAATGTTTAGTTAGTTGGGTACTAAAAAGCTAATCTAGTATCTAAAGGTGCGTCCAGACCTGGCGAATGCTCCGCGAATGCGCCGCTCGCGAGCCGCTTGCAAACTGCACACCTTAAGTCCTTGGGATTAATTAATAAATCATACCTAACACCATAAAACATTTAGACTTTACCTGTTTACTACAGGCAGAGCAGTGATGGCCCAGTGGTAATGCACATTACTTTGTGTATTTTATTTCACCACCACTGCTCTCAAATCGGTGAAGGAATACATCGTGATAAAACCTGCCTAGAACCAAAAATTCGAAGACATGTGACATCGACTAACACGCACTGGGCCCGCGTGGTGGATTATAGCCGACTCCCTCTCACAGAGAGGAGCCCTGTGTCCCAGCATTAGGAACATTACAGGCCGATTATGCTTATGCTTACCTGTATCAACTCTAGTGAAGATAGGTACTTAGTGTGACTCTCACTTTCCTCTCTCTCTCTCACTCCTGCCAACTCTCTCGTTCCTCTATGATTATTAAAAACCAGAAACGATTTGAGTAACTCTCTCTGTTATTGACCCATCAATGCCTGTTTTATTTAGTGATCACATTGTTGTAAATAAGTACGACAATTGAACCACACAGGCTTGTGTTGTAAACAATAAAAAAAATGAGTGTGCCATGCTGTCCAAGTAGTTTAAACTGAGATATTATATATCCGATATATCCTAACAAATGTTTCAAATTTGAAACCCCCAAAAGCCACGAACCAGCAAAACAACACTACACAACTCAGATCGGAACAGGTGCACCAACCAAGCTGATAGATTATCAGAATTGCGAAGCACAGCATAGTGAACAATTGTGAGAATTAACATGTAACCCATTGTATTATGAACCACTTTTTATCGTTATGCATCTGTGCGACCTTTTTTTTAACACTGTTTGAAATATGTGAGCTCATTAGCTGTTATATAGGTTACATTTGTTTTGATTATTATAACAAAGATGCTTGCATTGTATATTGCTTGCCTCGTGACAGTGGCTCGTGTCGAAGTGAGTCAAACTTGTATATATTCGCCATCAAGTTCAAGTGTGGTTGAAAAACATAACAGCGCGCCTGTATTTCTCGAAGAGTTAGGCAGCGGTGTACCTATAACAGGGAGCGAGCCTATTGCCATCAACCGGACATGAGAGACTGAACCGGGCATGACATGGGCAGACTTCGGGATGCTGCTGAGCAATTTCAGATTGAAAAACCCAATAACGCTTTGCCCGATCTGGGAATCGAACCCAAGACCGCACAGCAGTAGCGCTTGCGACCACTACATCAACGAGGCAGACCAGTCAATTGTCTTGGGGTAGCTACTTTCGAGGTAATGAGGAACAGGGTGTAAAGTTCACTCAACCTCCATAGAAAAGGGAGGATCCTCCGACCAGACGGGTGTCTGGCGCGCAAATGCCCAATGATTGATATTGGGAAATTGTATCTATGCTAATTGCATGGTAAACTCTGCTTGCGAGATGCAGGATTTGCGTGACGTCAGTATGACGCGTTGTTCGCATGTGGCGTTGTAGATACCGCTACACTACCATAAGTATTCCACCTATAATAGTGGAAGTTACAGAAGTATAAGTCTAAATGTTGAGCACAGCCGATCTAATGACTAGGTAAGATATTGGTCAGGCAATGACTGGTTGGGTTTTACTGATAAAAAATCGGCCAAGTGCGAGTTGGACTCTCGCACTGAGGGTTCCGTACAATTACAATTTACGATTTATGACGTATTAAAAAAAACTACCTACTAGATCTCGTTCAAACCAATTTTCGGTGGAAGTTTACATGATAATGTAAGTACATCATATATTTTTTTTAGTTTTATCATTCCCTTATTTGAGAAGTTACAGGGGGGGGGGGACACATTTTACCACTTTGGAGGTGTCTTTCACGCAAACTATTCAGTTTATTATATCATTTTTGAAGACCTATCCATAGATACCCCAACGTATGGGTTTGATGAAAAAAAAAATGTTGAGTTTCAGTTCTAAGTATGGGGAACCCCCAAAATATATTGTTTTTTTTTCTATTTTTGTGTGAAAATCTTAATGCGGTTCCCAGAATACATCTACTTACCAAGTTTTAACAGTATAGTTCTTATAGTTTCGGAAAAACAGACAAACAGACAGACATGACGAATCCATAAGGGTTCCGTTTTAGCCATTTGGCTACGGAACCCTAAAAAGCCTATATCAGTTATCAGCAAAACTTAAAAGATAGTTCCAATAAAACCGATAATGCTATGGGAAATCAATTTGAATATGCAAGGAGAATCTCGTAACCACTTAACGCACGTCTACGTTAAAGACACCATCGTGTTCTTCACATTATCCATAAACTTTGGCAAACGCTTCTATAGCTTTTACAAATCAAATCTAACAAAGGAAGTAGTACTTAAAAAGGCTTCGTTACAAAGATATTTGTAATTTCATTTAATTAAATTTAATTAAACTATGCAAGTAAGAAAGATTCTTAATTTGGCCTATGTTGCCACTTAGTGCAATTAAAATGATAAATCTATCAAATTCTATTTGCATTTCATTTGCACGTACGAGAGGAACCCGAGAGTTAGTGAAGAAGGACGATCATTTACGTCAAGGTATTTTAGTTTGTATAAAAACTAACAAAAACTAAAAATTAAGAATTCATTAATGTGTCCATAATGAAAAATGCTTATTTCCAGGGTCTGAACATTGGTCGAAGTTTATGTACATAAATTATAATAATAATAATCTCCAACTCAGCCTCCTCATCCCACGCATCGTCATCCTTACACCCCACCTCCACATACTACACACCACTCTTGAGTTCATCTCCATCTTTTTATTGTTTGTAAATATATCTTTATAGTTTTCTACCTCCCTTTCTTTAATTTAATTCTACCCTTGGCTTTATTAATTAAGGTTTTCTTGTCGCTACACGACATAATTTTCCATTATTTATCGTCCGGTACACGGTGTATAGACATTTCGAAGACGATACCAGTTATTAAAATGTTATTAAGCATGAAATAAATGTGAATTTGCAAAGAGAATCTCGTACGCTAACGAACGTATCGAATGCAAACGATCTAACAATTAGCACAATCTTGGTTCATCTTAATTTGCATTAGCTGGCACGAGGTTAAATGAACTTATTTAATTAATTAAAAGTGCCTTAGTTACTATTGAAATGTTTGCAGCTGTATTCCCATGAAACTTATTATATTATTTTGAATTTCATTATAGTAAGATCTAAGTTTAATAGTTATAAAGCTGAGCGGAGCAGTGCTGGCCCAGTGGTAAAGCTGCCACTTACGCGTTGTAGGCCGTAGGTTCGAACCCAGACAGGCGCTTTACTTTGTATAAATTATTTCATCACCACTGCTCTCAAAACGGTGAAGGAAAACATCCTACCAACCCGCACTGGGCCTGCGTGGTGGATAAGGGCCCACTCCCTCTCGCCGAGAGGAGGCCTGTGTCCCAGCAGTGGGAACATTATAGGCTGAGTATGCTAGGTAATCCCTAAGTCATAACATCAGTGATTCCTTTAATATCCATACTTTATAAGTTTATAAACATCAGTACACAAAACACTGCCAGGTATGATAATTCCACTCACTGCGATCATTCTACAATTTATTAGTTACAGGAATTTTCCCAATCGATTTATAATCGAATTCTTCTAATTAACGACCGAATATTTTTGTATGTTAACCTTGATCTAGTCTCACTCGTGATAATTATTAATATATTTACATAAACCCAACGTGTACGAACGAAGAAACGTGACAAACGATCGTCCATAGCGACGGATTTACATCTCTAATACTTCCTTCTATAGTATTTCTTTTCAAAAAGGTCAGATATAGATTTTGCCGATAGTACTTGTCAGTGTCGCCTCGTCGTAAATTTTAATAACGTTACAGAATAATGATAGAACCAACTACTCCAACATAACAAAACTTTATTCAAATCTCGATTTACAAACAAAAACAAAACATAATTCAAATTCTAAAATCTACGGAATTCACAAATGCCATCGTACTTATACCGGCTGCGTCAACTACAAATGTCAAGAGCACGTGACGAGCCGCCAAGCTGCGCGCGCGCCGGTACAGTCGCGCACAGAACGCAAAGGTCATCTTTGTTCGATATTAGCGAGATTGGGTTCGTAGTGATTATGTGTAAGGTCGGATTTAGATGGTTTTGCGAACGAAAGTGTAGTAGAGCGGTTTATTAGACTAAGTAGCTGCAAGGTTAAGATTCTTGGGTTCTGGTACGTGCTTGCGAAAACTTTATTTGATTTTAGTAGCGGATCTTCGGTTATTTTCTTGCTTAAATCGTTTTGATTTTTGTTTGTAAAAGGGAGATAGATTCACAGCCAATTCAAGTCTTCTGATAGACGGGTATACTCCTCAAGGTATTCATTTAGGACTACAGGATGTCACTATTGATATAGCTGTTACTTTTTACTAAAGAAGAAAAAAAAACTAAACAGCTTGCTTATTTGCAACCTTTTTATTGATAGCCGTTATGATTTTGTGTCCGTATGCTCTTTATTGCATTGTTCAATTGTTTAGTATTTAAGCGGTTATTTGACAAACAGTCGAATGCATAGAGCCTAAACACTTGGATATTTAGGTCATAAAAGGCCAAATCGGCACGGTAAGTTATTCAAACTGTGAGTCACACAATGTTAAGAAAGTACCTAACATAACCTTAAAATAGTTAGCCTCGACAAGTAGCATAATTAATAAAACATGATAACTGCCTCATATTTATTTGAACGATAGCTTAGCTATTTCTATATATCTATTTCGTGGTGATACGAGTGAAATCCACCATATTTTGAGTTTCCACTGCTGGGACACAGCCCTCTCTCTGAGAGAGGGAGTGGGCTATAATCTACCACGCGAGCCCAGTTGGTAGATGTCATTGTCACATATCTTCGAATGTTTGGTTCTATGACATGCCGGTTTCCTCACGATATTTTCCTTCACCG
The DNA here is from genome assembly GCA_949629185.1 of Apamea crenata. Lineage (NCBI taxonomy): Eukaryota > Metazoa > Arthropoda > Insecta > Lepidoptera > Noctuidae > Apamea > Apamea crenata. The sequence continues at coordinate 8,886,629 of OX451362.1, read as the reverse complement.
ATATTTTAAGAAAAATCTGAAATGTATGTAAGTAGATCGGTGATTTAGCGACCCAGCTGTTGCTGAAACGCTTGGCTCAATGAACGGAATTTGTGCTAACAAACCCAATTTATGGCAGAATTGTCAATGTGGCGTGCGAAATCATTGTCTTCCTGTGGTTACCTCGGTGCGGTCGCGACCTTAGTCTAAATAAAAGTGAGACAATACACACAAATTGTCATAACAATAAAGTAGCCTTTATACATATTGAGTTAAATTATGTTCGGAAAACTAGTTTACAAACTAAACTTCTGTGGGTATATTATGCTAGTAACGAACACGTCGTTCCATTTTTCACCTAATGTCGTATGTAGTTTTTACGTAACCTTTCGTTTATTTTTCATTGTATGTGCTTTAGGTAAACGGTAGCTAAAGCCCAATTAGGTATGATAAAGTGCGCTTAATTTGGGCTGAGGGCAAGCCCTGCTGACATTGAAGAATTTAGACTAACTTAGTCGCTTTAACCCCTTCTTCATCTCTAACCAACTCACATTTCATCCACTGCTGGGTTTTGAATTAGTGGGGTTCCAAGTTTTTCATAGGCACGTTTTTAGCTGCCGCTGCCTCATTTTTTTTAATATGTAATTGCAATGCAAAATTGAAAAAGCTAACCAACATCAGTAATTTCGTAATGTAAACAGCAATTACATCTACTAACGAAAAAAAACAATGAAAAGCCAGCTGTTCACCAAATAACCACAGACCGTGAATTCAATGGCATAACCTTCAATATTAGGGAAAAGTGCACCCATACTCTTGACACGGATGGTCAACCTTCGAATCATTTCATGTAACACTTAAATTGCATGTCTTCTCCACGCCTGACTCATACACCACGACGAAACAATGAGTATGTAGTGGAACTAATATGGTAATGCAGTAAAATTATGTTTATTTATGTGTTGGTGTGCGTTGTTTACAACTGAAACTGATTATACATTCACGGCCTTTGTCATTATCATCAGCCTGAAGCAGTCTGCTGCTGGTTGGATATATTTGAAGTACCTCTTAGTGTCTGGGTCGACTGATTGGTTAATTGAATTAAAGGTACCTAATTGCGTTCATTTGCTGTGCTGAATATACATTTTCTTTGCTTTCTTTTGCATCGTTTACGTTCATTACTCGTGAAGGTACGAGTACTTAGTATTATTACTGAAATTGTAGGTACTTACACAAATCGCTGATACTATAAACCAAACAAGCCTATAGGGGAAATGTGCCTGAGGATGGGCGGCGCCGCCTAGACCAGTTCATGAAGAGGTGGCGAGACGACCAAGACGCGTACCGCAAGGGTTGGATCGTGGTGGGTCTAAAAAGGAGGACTGGAAGGATTTGGGGGAGGCCTTTGCTCAGCTGTTGTCCCTCTGCTGAGCAAAAGCCTCCCCCCAATCCTTAGATTAGGATAACTTAAAAATAAAATTGGAGACGTTTCAAGAGTTTCTAATCTCTGTCTTTTGGTGGGCCGACCATCGTGTTAGGCACAGCATCTGCTAAGTTTTGGTTTCCGAGGAAAACGGTTCCGTCATATTATAACGGCCATCATTAAAACCTGTAATTTCACCAGTATTTTGACATTAAGGTGTCAAAAAACGCTCTATAATTGGACAATCGTTTCTGTGTGATCTTTATAGCCTTTCACATTGAGCTTTTCTTTTTAAAGAAATTTAGGTGCAATGAAATGTCTAAAGCCAGTGCTAAATGTTTTCTTTCATTATATTTATTTATTATTCTATTCTAGTAATGACGTATTCGATAACCAACCTTGCAGGTGTTAAAACAAATTATTACGACTATTTATATTTATATAATAGTTGTAAGTAATAGTGTGTTTTTTATTATTTAAAATAGTTACCTATAACAATGGTTTACCTTCATTCTTAGTGTATTGCACGTCAAACTACAATTAATTATTCTTACGTTGTAACCTAGCTTACATTATTATGAATTTATGATGAAATATAAAAAATGATTCGATACAAGATTTATGTTCATCGTACAAGTTTTTTTAATAATCTTAAAGTGACCATGACTTTTGATTTAAACAAGGATAGTCTTGATAACTCCACGAAGATCAACTTAAAATAAAGGAACATAGATGCGTCGACTACTCAAAAGTTCTTATGCTTATTAGTAATTTTATTCACCGCTGTTAGTGTTGACACTTTCGTTACGAGTAGTCAGAATCCCAAAAGTCTGACAGCCAGTCTTACCATTGTGTTACCCAGTAGCTGGGTTGGTCACAACCCAGCTACAGGCTATAGGCAGTCGCTCCATGTAAAATACTGGTATTCAGCTGCATGCAGAGAGAGATTACGTACAAGAAAAAATATCTGTCATGTTTAAAAAATCAATCTGCCTAGCCTGCAGATTGATCTTTGTCAGTGTTGACACAATGAAAAACTTACGCAAAATATATCAATTTTCTGTCTTTTGGAACAAAACATATGATTTTCTTGCAAGTCTCTCTCTCTCTTAACTGTCCAAAACACAGAAACAACATCACTGTTCAAACACGAGCGTTCAATAGTAGTCTATCACAATAGGTTCCTACATGATATTGTCAAAATTGTAGTGTCACTTCCACAAAAGCCATTAACACTCTACGGGACACTAAACGGCCCTCGACGTCATAGCAACAACACTTCTTTTGTGTCTTGTTCAGTGTCCTACAATGGGTTTGTACCGCTTGTGGTACACATGTGTATCAGCTCGTCCTAATGAAGTTTTAAGGAAGAGTTTGAAATTAAAGTTACCTATTTCTACGACACGACATCTAATTTTACTACACAAAACAACCAGAAGGCCGATTCCCGTTCCGAAAAACGCTCAAAATCCAGTCGCAATCTCATCTCAGCGACAATCATTGTCAAAAACTTGTCAAAAATGAACGAAAATTAGAAGTATTTTTGACATATTGAGACTGAGATCAGACTGTGAACGTTCTTAAAGTTACGAGAATTGCCCCTCAGATTATTTGGCCTTGGTACAACGATATTAGACAATACAAAGCTTCGCAATTTAGCATGTATTAAGACTTGTCCGTCTTAAACCTAGTAACCTGGTTACTATACTGACCCTGTCAGTGCATTCGAGACCAAGTGCGCATCTTTATGCAGGCTTACAACACAACACGGCCGAGAGAAAATATTCAGGGGTCATATTTTAAAAGGTCAGTGAATTAAATATCATGTTTTTACTGAGAAGAAAATAATGGAATGTGATGGGTCGGACATTGATTGTTTTTGTAGATTGATAGTTGATTTATCTATTGCAATCTGTTTTGTGCTCTGCTGGTGTTGTGGTTGAGAGTGCGGCTGCTGTCTTGAGGTTGCTGTCTGTCGTGTTCTATTCCCAGATTGGGCAAATCGTTATTTATTGGGTCTGTAAATTCAGTAGTAGGTAGCCTTAGTGGTGTCTGTACTCGGTAAGTAAATGAACCTTAAACTCAAAGCATTTATTTAAATTAAACTTGCAATTTTGAATTGTCAAAGAATCAGAAAAAATATGAAGCTAGTTGCCCATTCCAAAGCGTAGTACGTACTATGGAGAAGAATGAGCAAGAAATTCCATGGACACTCATGGTATAAGTGTCGTAGCGTAGGTGTGAGTCACCCTTAGCAAAAAAACGTGTGATTCGTTTCTTATAAATCGGGACTTTTAACAAAGACCAAATGAACAAATACAAAAACCATAAATCTTCAGACATCATAATATATCTTTCCAAACTCGTTTTTTACCGACAATCTATCACAGTTGACTTCTTCAAATCATTAATTGCTTGCAGAAAAAAGGCAAGAAAAAAGTTTTTGTTATCGAAAACATCAACGTGATTCACTTAAAGAATCACCACTGCTTCCTGCAGACGGAAACATTGGCTGACCCAAAAAAACAGTCCCTCAAAATGTCCTTTTTAAAATCATGATACAACAAATTACATCATGGCTACCAACCTCCGGAATTATTCAAACCTCAGGGCGGCCATGTTGAGTCAACATCGACCATTATAGGAACGGGATGGGAATAATAATGTAAGGTACAGGATATCGACGATCAGGCTCAATATTCCGGCCACTGACCCCGTGGCCCATTCGAGTACGAGATAGTTGGACGATTAGTAGTAGATAGTTGGACGATGTGTGAAGATCTTGGGAACAGGATAAGGGATGTTTGAAAAAAAATGCTTTTAAGTTTAAAGATATTTTATTTCTCATAAGAACTTAAATAACACAGTTCACTTAAAATGAGATACAAAATGCTTACATCTAAATAATAAATAATATCATACTGGTCTCTGGGGCGTTGGGGACGTTACAGGTACTCGTACCATCGCCAAAACCCATATCTGACCATTTTGAATACAAAATCCCGTGCACATGATGACCACAGCTGCGTCCGTAAGTAAAACAAAAGAGGATCCTTTTTAGAGCATATAATAATATGCGCTGCAAGCAGGAATAGTCCTTACGGTGGTCAGATATTGATTTGGGCGATAGTACATACATATTTCTTAAGTTTTACTATCACATTTCTATAAATCCTCCGGTACATCACTAAACAGAATTTGGGTAGTATTTAAACGCAAATCAAAAAATATCCTTTTTCTACGGTAGTAAGTAAGTTAGTAATTTTGATGGGAATTCGGAATCTTATTGATTCCGAATTCCCATCAAAATTACTGATTGCACAGCAAAATATTCAACTCAAAATATCACTAAACACACTACAATTTATTTTCGCAGCGTACAGCGATTTTTCCTAAAGCAAAATGTTTCTGGCACTCGCCGGCCGCTGCCGCGGCACCGCTCGCTTCGCTCGCTCGGCTCTTATGTGGTCACAGTTCTAACTTAACCTTTTTCGATTTCATTTTTAGCCGTTTCATTTCGGTTAATGTGCACATTAGCCGGCTAAAGATGGAATATCACGACACAAACTAACATGATATCGAACTTTAGCTGCTTCTCAAAGATAAACCAAAGTTTAGCCGGCTAATCTTAAGTTTATGTTCACACCCTATGCGACTGGGATGGTTATTTTGCTATGAAATATGGAAAATTTGCTGTGCAGTCAGTATTTATGCTATGTATGTAGTATTTTTGTACAAAAATAAATTTAACTGTATTGCATTATGAGGAAAAAAGTAATGTCATATTGATGTATAATTTCGAATTATCTGCAGTTTGAGTTTTGTTAAACATTTAGTTTATTTGTAGTGAAGTAAGTTATTTGATGTAAAAAAGAATATAAATGATGAGTATGTATTGATAGGCGATTATTTATTTGATATGCAATTTATAATATCCCACAGAATTTTAATTATATTTTTAAAACTGAATCTGGGTAATCAAAAGCACCATTTTCTGGTGTAATATGGCACGAAACATTCAAAATAGATAAAATATCCAGTATATATAAGTATGGATGTTAAATACTATATAAGTATGGAAGATAATTATTTTACTATTATGAAATAGCTTCTTCCCGCGGCTTTGCCCGAATGAATGTCGGAAATTATCCCACGGGAACGTTCTACAAAGATAAAAAGTGGCCTATGACTGATGCAATCCGTTCAGTGGTTTAGACGTGAAAACGTAAAACATACTTGCGAATTTTTTATATTAGTATTTAGTATGGATTCGAAATCCTAAATATTGCCTTACTTACGATCTCGAATTATAAATCAAGATTTTAAAATATGGTTTGGATCAACAATGGATTTTCCTTAATCAGAAATGTTACGTTTTTGAACCATATATAAAATCCGTAATAATCGCTTTTAATACGCTTTGGTAGGTAATTACAATAATCGCCATTTTCTTTACAAAGTTTTGCAAAAAAAAACTTAGTTAATTATGAAGTGAATATTCTTGTAAGATTTCTTTAGCTACTTCTATTCTCATATCAACACAGTCTAAACTACATGAGAGGACAGCAGCCGACCTATTTTGTAAAAATGTCACCGTACAAACTTAAGTGAAGTGAGCTTGATGTGAGCTGTCATTCCACGTGGATTGACAGCCACTTCAAGATCACTTCAAACTGATGCCGTGGAAAAAATACAGGGTGGCAGTGATGACGCGCAACCTGTTATTATGGATTCAGTACATGATTCTATTTTGTTTTTTTAATAACCAACGAATTATTTCGACGCGGGGGGATTCAGAATCATGTAGTAACGGTTGAAGTAACGGTTACAGTTTGCGCGTCGATGTCCCTGCCACCACACGATGCGCCTGCTGGCTTATACAGATAAGCCAGACAGTAATATTATGTTAGCGGAGCTGACAATAGTCACCTACAGTTGAGAATCGCCACACTTAGAGGGTAGGTACCTACTTGTGGAGTACCTACATACATAAAAGAAAACATAGTTTTACCTTTCCTGAACTCAAACTAATGAATGAACTGATTTCTTACAATCACTTACAACATTATATCGAACTAACATACGTTTACATTGTCAGTTCACACACAAAGTAGGGAAATTCTTCAACCGTTGGTATGTTTTGTAAAGAATCATTGAACTATCAGGTCGAGTGACGATCTAATTCATAACATTGTCGCCTTCCATAGTTGTTTTGATAGCATTTTCCTAAATTCTGCTTATCTTGGGTTGTGTATAAACATTGAGCAATGTCGGGTTGATTCCCATGGGAACTGGGTGGCTGATAAATAGGATTTTGGTAGAAAAAATATTTATACAGCACACTATCCAGGATGTAGGAAATAAAATTGTTGATATGGTCCTTTTCGAAAGTATCTGATAAAAAATATCAACAAATGAATCGGGAAACGTACCTGCGGATGTCAATATTTGTAGTTCCACTTACAAATTGACTGTTTTAATTTTATAAGTATACATATAATATACAAGTACCTATATATAAAAAAGGCAGGCGCTCATTGAGCATCAACAAATTCGCCCGCATCGCCATCAATAGGATAAGCGCCCAAAAGGCTGGCAGCATTACCACGTTGGATGGCAATACTGATTCTTTGGGCTAAAAATAGGCCAGCCCAGCCATTTGATAAGTTGGATGGCCTAAACCCGAAATTCTAATTTTAAATCACATGAGGCTAATTTTAGAACCTCAATTTCCGTCGATGATTTTTCAATTACAATTAAAAAATGTCATTCAAGCAATAATTGTTGGAAAAGTTTGTGAGATGTAAAGTTGAAACCTTCTAAATACAGATGAAAGTGTTACTAATTCCCTTTAGTGAGTGATTGTGTAAGAATTTAACCCGAACAGAGTTTATTTACACTTTCATCCAGAATAGAACCCTAATTGCGTTACACACTCTTTTGAAGGATATCTATTGCTAATCCATTGCTTCTATGTTCGAAAAATTTGTCTGCTCTACAACGTAAATAACGCAATGAATGTTGTTGAACTGAACTGAGCAAGATATTGCTACTGTTAGTGTGTTACGTAATTACCCCGCAGTTATAAGTACTTATTTGACAATACAATGCGATGCCTCTGGTGTTGAAGATGTGTAGGCGACGGTTGCTATGACCACATATCATCAGACGGACTGTCGGTTTGACAACAAAAAACAGGCTTATAAAGCATGAATAAAAGCATTTTGTGAGTTTTAACTTGATTTATATACCTACGGCGAACGTTTACATTGTAAAACAACAACGTTTACATTGTAACTCAAATACAAAATGAACAAACAATGAATGACTTTGATAATAAAATACATTTCATTGTGACCTAATAATAGACTACTATTGACCATTTACTATTATTATGTATGTGCTAAAATAGATCTACTTTTATGTAATACTCTAATGACGTCACGCGACGTCTATCGAAAACCTACAAATAAGACAAATTTAATATAGTCGAAAATCACATATACCTATGATGATTATCTAGAAGGACACTGTTGTGTTCACAAGCACTACATAATATTATTTTATGATAAACCAATATTATTTTATTTTGTGATCAGAATCGCACGAATGTTTTATTTATTTTAACACTTATCTTTTTTTGTAACTATCTAACATCCTCAAACTGTAATGTAATCTTTAATATTGTAAAATTGCACTCCAGAGCCACAAGATACAAGCGATGCTTAGTTTGTGGCTCACCGAATCCGTCACGTTGTATTTTTACTTTGAAGTGAGCGTGGAGTGAGCTGTCATTCCAACTAATGCTAGGGATTGACACTATTGACAGCTCACTCTAAGCTCACTTCACCTAACTTTTCACGGTGAGATTTTTACAGAATCGATCGGCTGTATGTACACCTCTCCCGCCCCCTCCTCCCTCCTCTCTCTCTCTCTCTCTTTAAACTGCTACGCACCATTTTCCTTGACACTCTACCAAAATTGGTCGCGATCATTAAGTATTAAAATAGCAAACGAGATGCAAAATATTGTGCAATCAGCATCTTCTTGTTATGTATACTGGAATTAAAGGTTAATGTCTATATCTAAATCTGACATTGAATTTTAATTGCCTGTGATAAAGTTGCATTTTAATTAAGTGCCGTACCGTTATTTTATTATTCTGACTTATTAGTTATAAAGATTATATTATAGAAAACTACGCCATCATCATCTGCCTAGCCTTTTCCCAACTCTGCTGGGGTCGGCTTCCAGTCTAACCGAATGCAGCTGATTATAAAAAACTACACAATTTTTTTTTTTAGCCTACATTTTGTCCCACTACTGCGCAAAGGCGTCCCCTTGTTTCTTCCAAATCTGTCTTCACTATTTTTTTTGTCTGTCACCATTTTATTAAATGATCAAACTAATAATGTGCGATAAATAAAATTAAAATTATTTTATTTTTAGCTTTTGTTAACCCATTGCAGGGCAAACACCTTTCCCTTCTTTTTTTCCACTCCTCCCTGTCTTGAGCTAGTGGGGAACAATCCCGTCTGTAGGCGTACTTAAAAAAAATATTTTTTAAATCCATATTAACTCTGAAGCTTCTCTGAATTCACATTTTTTTTCATATTTCAGACTCTAGACATTGTTACACACACACTTATACTCAGTTGGTGGCAGGGGCGGTGCGAAGGGGGGGGGGGGGGGTCATGACCCCCCCTCCCCAAATCATTCAAGCTGTTGAGAGTCTGCATGATTTACTTGCCTTACTAGCTTAACTTACTAACTTACTACTTGGTAACCCCCCCAAAATCTTGGGCTGCGACCGCGTCCGTTGGTGGTTGGTGTTGGTGTCGTTGTTATACTTAGTTTTACAAAATAACAAAGTAGAGAGGTACTGTTTTATAAAATTGTATATTTTCTACTCGATTTCCCAAGATTTCATAATGGAGGAAGGCTCAGTTTGCCACAGTGCCCGATAATTACGTCAAGATAATACGTAAACGTGGTGAGGCAATTTTGGTTAGTTAATTCATGACACCGTCAGGCCACTGTTTATTTATAAGACTGAGGGAAAGTTTGGTGTAGAAGAAACACTGACAGACTGATGCTAGAATAGAATACTATTTATTATGTTCACCATATATAAATTACAGACATAAATATAGAAATTTTACAAAGGGATCCCCGCGGTGGTCCATCAATTGGTTAAAAGTCTAATTTTCTCACGTTTTTAATACCTCCGGCATGTATGTGTATTAGTACCTATTTCGGGATATTCTTATCTACTGAGCCCACCGAAAAATATTTCAAATCAAATCTAAAGTCATTTATTCCAATTAGGCTGAGATTCAGCACTTTTCGAACGTCATAATTACAAAAGACAGTCCTGCAAAACGCCCGCCCTTCACCATTTCCCAGTGCTTTCGCTAGGAACCTGCATTTCAGTCAATATGATTCAAAAATATTCGTACCTACGTAATAATAGAGTAATATCTGGTAAATAACGTTTAGTTAAGTTGTAAACTTCCGAATTGGCCACCCTGTATAACACTATTGTGAAACCACCACCATGGCTCCATTGAACTATTGCCTGATTTGTTTGGTTCATAGAATTTCTAGCCCAGTCCAAAATGACAGGTAGTAAATTATACCACCATGAATTCTAAAACAGCTACCATTCCGCTACGAAATTTACAGGCACTCAAAGTGCTTTGAACCATAACTTACAATCCTAAATCAAGCAACAATGCGCTGAGTATAAACAGCGGATTTAATCCCAAGTTTATAAGATGTCCATTACTTAAACAGGAACGTACCAATGACCCGGGCTGGATAAACACATGGAGAAGTAAGGAAATGGAGTGTTAGTCTGTTTACCTATTGTTCTTTGAACTCAACGTCTTCCTTCTGGATTTCTTTTACTAAAGGATTTTTAAACTACTTACGAGTGAACCATTCTTAATTATTGCTATTGAAAAGTAGATTGGTGTTTACACAATGGATTTGGATTCTTGTAGTCTGAGGCTCTATTTCCTAAGCACGTAATCCGTAGTTTCGTACTCGTAAAGTGATTATACCCGGAAAATTGAATTTGACACTAGTTGTGACCAGTCATCTACTTTCAGACGGGAACGTATCTTCGTTGACGGACATAGAGAGTAGAATCCTTGTTCCGTTCGTTAATATATTTTCTTTAGTAAGATAATTACTTAATCACTTTTTATTAAACTGATGATAAGGTAAGACTAAATCACAATTAATCGAGTTACGCATAGGGGCTGAGATTTGGTTGTGACTCTACTATACCTACCTGCCTACTTCTAAAAGTCGCCTCTCACAAAGATTTTCGTTCTGGTTCAGTTCGTGCAGTTCCCAGCACATCAGAACTCCATTGACTAGCTATTCTGTGGTTAAGCAGGAAGCCGTGTGACTCATGCGTTGGGATTCCAAATTGTATTCAATCCTTTTAAATCCTTTTTCCTTTGGAATTGTAATGCCTGGAATATACCCAGAAAATTACGTGTTTACAAAATGGTGTAGGTACCATTGTGTCTTAGAATGGTGATCTAGAGTCGTGCAAATTGTAAACGACGCATGGATATTTTCTCTCTTAGTAATATTTCATACTACCCAAGTCGAAAGTATGAGAAATTCAATGAAGTCTTTTATTTTTTTTTTTTCTTCCACAAATAACATCCGGCACAAGTAAGAGGCTCGTGGCATAATAATAACAGCCAGGTCGGTCCGCGGATGGAAGACCATCCATTACATATTAAGACCGCTCCGTGCCTCGGCAAGCACGTTAAACCGATGGTCTCAGTTGTCATTTGTAGATCTTTGACAGTCGTTACGGGTAGGTAGTCAGAAACCCGAAAGTTTGACAAATAGTCTTACTAAGGGGTGGGCCAGTCGCTCCATGTGAAATACAGCCGATCGATTCTGTAAAAATCGAACCGTGAAAAGTTAGGTGAAGTGAGCTGTCAATAGTGTCAATCCCTAGCATTAGTTGGGATGACAGCTCACTCCACGCTCACTTCACCAAAGTTTTCACGGTGAGATGGATACAGAATCGCACTGCTGGTATGAACTAGAAACTAAAAAAAAAAGAAATTGATAAACCTATCAAAGAAACAGTTATATGCAGAGTTCTAAGATTGAATCATTAAGCCAGCCGCAATCTACAGCAATTTCAAACTTAACTGTAACTGAAATTGTTCGTTGAAAACTGTATTAACTTATTCTGATGTCATCATCATTCTGAAAGTGCAAACATAAAGACATACAATTATCTTATTGAAACCGTAATTTTAATGATAATGCCAAGGGTGCTATTATTGTTACATTACGGATTACCAGTTTCATTTCCTCCGTTGTGCAATCTAAGATAAGCATGTTTATTTATTTTTTTAAACTTTATGCACAAGTAAAAACCGGCCAAGTGCGAGTCGGACTCGCGCACCGAGGGGTCCGTACATTTACGATTTATGACGTATTAAAAAAAAACTACCTACTAGATCTCGTTCAAACCAATTTTCGGCGGAAGTTTACATGGTATTTATATTGTGTAGTTTTATATAGTTTTATATTGTACATCATATATTTTTTTATTATTTTAGAAGTTACAGGGGGGGGGGGGACACATTTTACCACTTTGGAAGTGTCTCTCGCGCAAACTAACTAACTAACCTTAGGGTGAAGTACAGACAAAACATGCCAGGTGCAACATACTGTTGTTCAACATACGTTGTGTGCATAATGTTCCCACTTTTGACACAGGCCTCCTCTCTGTGAGAGGGAGTAGGCCATAATCCACCACGCAGGCCCAGTGCGGGTTGGTAGATGTCACATGTCTTTGAATTTTTGGTTCTAGGACATTGTTTTTCTTAACAATCTAAGATGAGCATCTTAATTCGCCTTATAGTACAGACAAGCACTTCAAGCTACCCGAAACTGTCAAATGTTTCCAATCAACCTTGAACCTAATGCTTTCGCAATAAAGTTGAAAATCTATTAAAGAAATTTGACAGATTGTAGTAGTCTGATGTCTGTACTTACAAAAACAGGTTTATTTCCAGGGTTATATTTGTAGCATGAGATGTTAATTTGCATACATATGTTATTTGTGCGGCATTTCTTGGTAAAAGGACTAAAAGCATCGAAGAGAATCGATTTAGTTGTTAATTTTATAGTCAGTTTATTTATAGAAACAGATGATTTTGTTGGACATCTCATTGATGGTCTAAGCTCCTTTGAATGTTTTTGAGAATCACTGCAATATTGAAACAAGAAAACAAGCAAACCGTATCCAAATCTTCGCTATGTTGGACATGGCAAATGTAAACAAGTATTTATTAAAAGTTATCTTCTGTTTTAGCTCGAGAGATAAAAGATTATTAACCTTTTTCATCGATATTTTTACTCTAGCATACCTCGCCACACAGTCACCACCACTCTAAGCAACAGTTTGCTTCAAACTTCCTTCACGACATAACATAACATCACGCGTTTAAACTCCGTTGGGTTAGGTAGGTAGAGGTGTAACTATAGTGACGGCTACATTTCATCAGAAAAAAAATACAAGTAGGTCATCATCTGCCTAGCCTTTTCCCAATTATGTTGCGGTCGGCTTCCAGTCTAACCGGATGCAGCTGAGTACCAGTATTTTACATGGAGCGACTGCCTATCTGATCTCCACAATCTATTTACTGGGTAATACGAAACCCCTTGGTAAGACTGGTTGTCAGACTTTCGGGCTTCTGACGACCCGTAACGGCTGTCAAAGATCCACGAATGACAGCCGGGACCAACGGCATAACGTGCTTTCCGTGTCTTGGTATGTAATGATGGTCACCCATCCACGGACTGACCGCGGCAAGCGTAGCTTAACCTGATCGATTGACCCGTGCGGCTGTTATTACCACAAGCCCCTCAAAACAAATACAAGAAGGTATGTATAAATTAAAACCTCTCCTACACAACGCAATGCACTAATTAACTTATAGTTGAGCACGCACAAGTAATCACGCGCTGCAGAACTAATCTTAGAACATTTGTTATTTTACCACGCCAGGATTACTCATACTCGCTATTTATTACATTTGAAAACATTTCTGAACCCGTAAAATGTTAATCTATCGTGGTTAATGAGCCGCGAAAACGATCACAACACGCCATCTTGGTAAACAGCAGTGCGATTCTGTAACCATCTCTCCTTGAAAACTTAGGTGAAGTGAGCGTGGAGTGAGCTGTCATTCCAACTAATGCTAGGGATTGACACTATTGGTATACTAAGACTTTCCACGGCGACATTTTTTACAGAATCGATCGCCTGTTCGGTTAACCCATTATTGTGTTCTCTTATGCTCGTGTCTCCCACGAAGTACCTTCATATTATTTAATACTAGCGTCTGCCCGCATCTTCGTCTGCATGAGATTTTTTGTCCCCCGACCCACCCCGTCGCATCGCATCGCCTGCCTGCGCTAGTACTTCGTTTTCGCTTGGCGTTCCTTTGGACTTTTTTTTTATATCTCGTCGGGTTTTAGCGTGATGTTATATAGTCTATATCCTCCTCCTCCAGAATTGGGCTATCAATTGCCAAATATCAATTTATCAAATCCGGCTGGCAGTTCCGGAGATTACTCCCTGCATACAAACTTACAAGTGAACAAATACCTCTTTATTATGCTAGTATAGATAGCTCATGCTGTATTCACAAAATTAGCCAGTCTGCAAGGTAGGTAGCACGCTAACTATAGCCACGGTGCGTCGCACTATTATTCTTATTTTCAAACGACTCTTAATTTTTAAACCCATTTTCACTAACTTAGATTGGGTTTCTGTGTCTCCAAAAATCACACTCTTAGCCGAGGTCCAAAACTCTTGGTTCTGTTTTTTATAACTTACAAAATATGAAGGTGTATCCAGAATTCTAGATTGAGGATGCCGCCCATCTTCTGGACACTTCCAATTTTCGTTTTATTTTGGATCGAGTTTCTTTGAAAACCAAAACGTCACACAAAAAAAAAACATTTAAAAGCACAGAAACAATTCTGCTACAGTTCAATTATTACCGTTTTTCCTAGATGACTAATTAAAAACACCTGCGTTCACAATAACTTTAGAGAAGTGAATGTTAATTATTACTAATCCCATGGAATCTAGTGACTGGGCGCCATATTAGGATCTGGCAACGTGTTACCTATAAGTTTATCTTTAGCAGTCTGTCTTGTTACGACATTATGCTGTGTGTTGTCAGCTAGCAATAAATAGATTATACGGTGGGTGAATTATAGTGTTTACATTTACCCTTAGTATTTAAGTTAACCAAAGAGTTGCGGTTAACCTACCCTAAAATTAAGCTTAAGTATCTAGGTTTACCCTAAAATTAAAATTTATCATAGAATTAAGTTTTGCCCTGGCATTGTTTAGTGAGTTGCAAAGGTTATGTTGTGGTCGGGTTCTGTAATTGTTCTAATACTTAGCTAACCTTTAGTTTTACTGCAGGGTGAAGGCTTCTCCTCAAACGGAGAAGGTTTGAGCATTGACTAAGCTTACTCACGACCGGCTATTAGCCGACCATGGGGAGTTGGTTGCGCCACTTCTTCTTCCCAACTAAAGCCCTAGGAAGTGGTGAAGGGTGGGCGTTTTTGGGGGACAGACTTGTTATTTTGACGTTCGAAAAGTGCTAATTCTCAGCCCAGTTTGAATATACTACTTTTGATTTTAATTGCAAGATACAGTATACAACAATAAGGCTACGCTAGGCTGGCTGGAAAGGTTGTTTTAGACAACTGGGTGAAAGGCCAACCCTTAGCGGCTGAGGTCATACGTTCATATACCTAACCGTCCAAATTCTATCAATCTTTTAAGTATAACTTATGATGATGACGTGAAATGACGTCACGGCTGCCAGTTGTCTAAGTAGCTTTTAGTCAACTATTAAAGATGCCATTTCAGGTTCAAGATCTATCTTAACGATGTTTGTTTGCGCCATCACTCCATTTCACTAACACTTAGAACTAAATAACACCGCGCTGTTGGATTTTCAACTTTCGGCGGTGAGGCGAGCGTTCAAAATCCAACCGTGAGGCAAAATATTTAGATGGCGAAAAGTGTTAGTGAAAACGGACATCATACTACACCCTATGCATAAATCAATGCAAAATATCCTGTATTTACAAACATGTCTCCTGTAATAAGTGAACCGTTAAAGATAGGCATGTTTACAAGGGATCAATTAGGATTCAACTGTTAACGCGTTAAATCCGGCTGTGCTTGCGGTAACGTTAGCAAGATAAGACTTAACGAAATTACGGAAAAAAAAAAATTACGGATTTAAATTATGTAGGACTTGATCATCATAATCAGCCTATAATGTTCTCACTGCTGCGACACATGCCTCCTCTCTGCGAGAAGGAGTGGGCCGTAATCTACCACGCGGGCCCAGTGCGGATTGGTAGATATTACATGTCTTCGAATTTTTGTGTCTAGGACATGCCGGTTTCCTCACAATGTTTTCCTTCACCGTTTTGAGAGCAGTGGTGATGAAAATGATTTATACAAAGTAAAACGCCTGTCTGGGTTCGAACCCGTGACCTACTACTCGTAAGACAGAGTCGTTACCATTGGGCCACCACTGCTCAGGACTTTATCAGTTGGTCTGAAAGGTAAAGTTGGTTGGTAATGACCAACTCCCGCGGATAAGGACGGGAAAGAAAATAAGAAGAAATAGGGATTTTCATCTGCTTAGCGTTTCCCAACTATGTTGGGGTCGGCTTCCAGTCTAACCGGATGCAGCTGAATACCAGAATTTTACATGGAGCGACTGTCTATCTGATCTCTACAACCCAGTTACTGGGTAATACGATACCCCTTGGTAAGACTGGTTGTCAGACTTTCGGACTTCTGACGACCCGTAACGACTGTCAAAGATCTGCGAGTGACAGCCAACGTGCTTCCCAAGGGACATAGGGGTCTCGGTATGTAAAGACGGTAACCCACACACGGACTAACCGCCGCAAGAGTAGCTTAACCTGATCGATCGACCCGTTCGGCTGTTATTATTAAGCCACGAGCCCCTGTAAGAAGAAATAGGGATCGCCGTCTTAAAAAGCAGAGCAAAAATCAGCTTAGCTAACATTTCACTTCTGGGCGACAGAGTTGCTGTAGCTGAGTCAGCCCAGAATTCGGCTACGGGTTCGGCGCCATCATTAGCGCCCATCAGAATTTATAGTTTTCCTCAGTTATCTTATAAAGTGCTCCACAAAGAATTAATACAAAACATACATAATATTCAGCCTATAATGTTATGTTCACACTGCTGCGACACAGGCCTCTTCTCTGCGAGAGGGAGTGGGCTGTAATCTACCACGCGGACCAAGTGCGGGTTGGTACTGTTAGATCGAATTAATAATGGCAACAAATAAAAACAAATTAAAAATACAATAATAATATAGCAACAGTAATAGTAATTTATAACAGTAGGTCAGTAATTAATATTACATAACATTTTATGTTAAGATAGCCCTGTAATAAATGCGTAGAAAGTGTCCGCGATCTATTATGTTGTGATACTGAACCAGTAATGGTAACTCAGTTAGGCAATAGTTACTGGGTCAGTTAAATGTACTTACAACTGCTAGTAGGACTTCCTGTATATAATAAGTTCTTGTGCTTGCCTATGTATTTAAATTATGGCGCTTTGTAAGGAGGCAAATAATCCATGTTAGTATCTATTATAAATGTGAAGGTAACTCTATTTTTCTGTTAGGTTTTATCGTCTAAACCACTGAACTAATCGTTATGGAATTTGACTGATAGAGTGATAGGTAACCTGGGATGGGCAAGGACTGGAGACGGACATAGGGTAGTTCTCATCTAGTATATGAAAAATGGGTTGGTGATGCATAATTCATAAGCAGCCTATAACTTTCCCACTGCTGGGCCACTGAGGCCTGCGTCCCAGTAGGCCGGGTTTGTGGATGTCAATGTCTTCAAAATTTTGGTGGACATGCCGGTTTCCTCACGATGTTTTCCTTCACCGTTTTGAGAAGTGCCAAAGCGCCTGCTTGGGTTCGAACCCACGACCTACATCGCGTAGGTCGGGGCCACTACTGCTGCGGTGAGTTGGTGATGGCAATGTCCTAATTAAAAAGACATGAGGATGCTGCATTGTTGGTATCTGCCAGTCCTCTATCTGAAATTCTGGAACTACGCGAATTTTATTTATAATGTCATTTTTTTTTGCAATATGGAAAAAAGAAAAACTTTTTAATCAACACACAATTGCTGGGAATCGTTACAGTCGTCATTATAAAAAAATATTGTCAACTCATCCAATGAAATTAACGTAAACAAACATGAATATCGACTCATATCAACTATCAAATAACAAATGCACCTGTTTTGCTATCTGTACGCAGATGCGCACGAGTTGCGTTTGTTGTCGTATCCCGGCTATAAATACTCGCGCGCAGCAGGAATGCTAAGTTTACCCGACTTTGTGGGTACTTGTACAGGGTAGTTGTGTCAACATTATGGACATTTGTGTAAGTTGGTTTTTAACGCCATGAGACGAGACGTATAAACGTCAATAAATGTATGGGTAAGCAACTAAGCAGTCGTAAATCTTTACTTGCTGTTATGAAAGTTGCATAAAGTTATTATGCAACGTTCATAACAGCAACGGTCATCCCTTTGGATTTTGGTGATATTCTGAAACCATGAAAAAAAAATAGGTACCTATGTGATCTTATAAGTTCTTAAGTTTTTTCTTGCAAAACATGGGTGTAGGTACTATTACACGTGGGTAGCAGAGATTTTGTCGGCATGTCAGAAGTACTGTGAGAGGGATTTATGAAAGTGTTGTTTTACTTGATGATTATTTATATTTATTTTATCTTTTGGTGTACTTTTATCCTTATTTTATCTTGTGTTCGTTTATACACCGTTAAATTTTGATCGTTTTAATCCTTAAAAGGGGTCATTGTACTCATCATTATGAACAACTATTACTACGAGACCAACCCTGAAATTGTGAAAAAAAAAATCAGTTGATCCATAGATTTATGTCCTCATAACTCGACATACTCGTAATGTATGGATCAACTGATTTTTTTTCAAGATTTCAGGTTTAGTCCCGTAGTAAAAGTGGTTTATAATGATGAGTACAATGACCCCTTTTAAGGATTAAAACGATCTCAATATAACGGTGTATACAAATTGTATCTTTAGTTATTTACTGTACCTACTTAATTGGTTTTAAACCGTTTTTTTTTAAACGTTGCCCCACACTAGGAATTACTCCTGTATCGTGGGTGCATTTAAACTCACATACACAAACAGCCAGACCCGGAACAACTACCTGTAGGCAATACAAATATTTGTTCCGTGCGGGAATCGAACCCGCGACACGCAGCGCAGCAGTCGATCGCTCAGCCACTGCGTCAACCGTGTCGTCCGTTTTAATTAAAGTATTAAATTTTTTCTGTATTGTTGATACGAATAAATACTATTATTATTATTATTAAATAGACGCGCAAACTGTAACCATGAATTGGTAGAAATTTTCCGTCGGTTATGAAAAAAAAAACAGTTGTTTCATAGAAAAGTGCAATACGCGGTCAAAATGTATGGAACAGCAATTTTTTTAAATAACCGACGCCAAATTTCATCGCAGGAGGTTCAGAATCATGTACTGAGTCCATAATAAGCTGACGTCGATATCTCTGCGACCCTGTAAGTATATACATATAAGTACACCTCTACCACCCACCCTACCCTTCAGGGAAAACACGCGTGATGTTAGGTGTTCGTTCTTTCCTATCACAAAAAGTCCAATCATCAACTACAATGGACGATCATAAAACACGGTCCAATTAATCCTCTTTACCAAAGTTAGTGACCCAGACAAAATTAACAAACTAAAGTTGCAGTCCTCCCTCGTCAAGAAAGATGCAAATTGCAACTGCAACAACTAGACTGATAAATTAAATTAACATCAGATTCATCTGCATTTAACTTTATAATTACTACTTCTACTTTAAAGTTTAAGATAGTACAGACGCCAGCAGGTCAAGCTACCCGAAACTGTCAAATTTTCCCAATCAACCTTAAACCATAATGCAAATAGCGATAAAGTTGAAAATCTACTAAAGATTGTAGTAGCTTGATGTGCTGGCGTCTGTACATAACGCAAATCCTACTATAATATTATATAAAGGTGAAGGTTTGTTTGTTTGTATGTTTGTTACTCAATCACGAAAAAACGGCTGAATGGATTTGATTGAAATTTGGCACACAGATGTAATTTGCATCCTGCATCCTAATTTCGTAACACAATAAATCTCAACCTGAATAATTTTGAAGACTATTGCTAATCCATTGCTTCATATGTTCGAAAAAATTGTCTGCTCAACAACGTAAATAACGCAATGAATGTTGTGGTACTGTCAAAATGAAAGTTTTATTGCATTGCTCATTGCTACTGATAGTGTGTTACGCAATTAACCTGCAGGATTAGCTCACAGGATACTTTTTATCCCGATATTTCCACGCGATCGAGACTTGCGGGTGAAACCGTGGGGCGCTGCTAGTAGGTAATAAAACTTACAGGTTATGTATTTTGCAACGTGTTCGTGGGATATCAACAAAAACTTGCATTGGCACACAGATTAATAATAATTTATCATTTATTCTCTCCACAAGAATTCCTTAGCTGTATTCCGTCTTGGTCTTTGTGAGAGACTGGTGCCTGATGTAGGTATTTGGGAAAAACCTGTGTTACAGGTCGCCAGGTCCCTTCCACTGCTAGAATTAGCTTTAACAGAGATACCGTGCAATTTATAACCTGAGTTATTTTATAGGATACTTTTTATTCCAGTAGTATATTCCCGTGTATTTCTGACCTCCATGCGGGCGAAGCCGCGGGTAATAACTAGTCTATGTATATTTCTATGTTAATAACAACTCATTCCACTAGCATTCAGTATTAATTTCAGTCTAAATCCGACCATCTTGTTTGAATTGCAACATCAACTCGAGTGCTGTTCAGATTCGAGTGCTCTTGAGATTTTGTAAATGGGTTAATTACAGCATTATGATTTTGATTGCAGTCTTAGTAATGTTAAGTGTAAGTTTGTGATTTGATGCACTAAGATATTTCACTTCGAGTTTATTATTGGTAATAACATTTATTATTCCCAAAATCCAATTATGAAAGCCTATTGCTTCCTAGCTAAGAGATTTTACCTTAGCCTGGTATACTTAATACTTCCAACTAAGAAGTGTTTACCTATACAAAGTCATAAAAAAAGTAATAATAACGGGGTAGACTACTATCACCAAAATCTATATCTGACCACCGTAAGGACTATTCCTGCTTGCAGCGCATATTATAAGTCGACCAAAAAAGATCCTCTTTTGTTTTACTTACGGACGCAGCTGTGGTCATCATGTGCACGGGATTTTGTTTACAAAATGGAATGGAAAAGATATAGGTTTCGGCATAACATACATAACTTTGTTACAGAATTATTTTATTGATGATACTTATTGACAGTCATAGTCGACAAAGGAAGTAAATTTTCATAAAGAAATTACTTAATGTAGGTAAGTGTATATGGTTCAGCAAATGTTTGCAAATACAAAACTAAACTAGTTAAATAAATAGTAAATACTTCGTGTACACAATCTTACCTATGTATTGAACAAATTGTTTAGTTAACAGAGGAAACATAAGTACATACTTACGTAAGTAATACATTGTTATTGGGAAGTAAACAGGTATTCCTAGTGTTTTACTTAGACATTGAACTATGAACTGTCACTCCTTAAGTGTGTTGTCATATTAAATCTTCATGCTTTCGCCGCGTCCTAACCAAAAGCGATCGCCGCGCCAGTACGCGATCGACGCTCTCCTTTTAAACCCCGACGGAAAAAGAGGGGTGTTATAAGTTTAATGTGTCTACCTGTGTGTCTGTCTCTGGCATCGTAGCTCCCAAACTGAACCGATTTTGTTTCGTTTTGTTTTATATGAATACTAGCTGACCCGGCAAACGTTGTTTTGCCATATAAATTATTTCTAGCTGCCCGGCGCTACTTCGTTCGCGTGGTGTCCTACCCCCTACCCTATCCTACCATACTCCTACACTACTCCTATACTACTCCTAGCCTACTCCTACCCTACTCCTACACTACTCCTACCCTACTCCTACCCTACCCCCTACCCTAATCCTGCACTACTCCTACCCTTCTCCTACCCTTCTCCTACACTACTCCTACCCTACTCCTACCCTACCCCCTACCCTAATCCTACCCTACTCCTACCCTACTCCTGCGGACCCTATTCCTACCCTACTCCTACCCTACCCCCTACCCTACTCCTACCCTACTCTTACCCTACTCATACCCTACCCCCTAACCTACTCCTATACTACTCCTACACTACTCCTACCCTATTACTACCTACTCCTACACTACTTCTACCCTACTCCTACCCTAGCCCTACCCTACTCCTACACTACTCCTACCCTACTCCTACTACCCCCTACCTTACTCCTACACTACTCCTACCCTACTCCTACACTACTCCTACCCTACACCTACCCTACCCCCTACCCTACTCCTACCCTACTCCTACCCTACTCCTACACTACTCCTACCCTACCCCCTACCCTACTCCTACCCTACTCCTACACTACTCCTACCCTACCCCCTACCTTACTCCTACACTACTCCTACCCTACTCCTACCCTACTCCTACACTACTCCTACCCTACCCCCTACCCTACTCCTACCCTACTCCTACCCAACTCCTACCCTACCCCTACCCTACTCCTAGCCTACTTCTACCCTACTCCCAACCTACTCCTACCCTATTTTTTAAATTTTTCTCTGCTTAAGAACCATCCTCGTACTTCAAGGAATATTCTAAAAAAAGAATTAGCGAAATCGGTCCAGGCGTTGTTGAGGTATGCGCTTACCAACACATTTTGCGATTCATTTTTATATTATAGATGACATGGGTAGTCTAGTCTTACCAAGGGGTATAGTATTACCCAGTAATTGTGTTGTGGAGGTCAGATAGGTGACGCTCCATGTAAAATACAGCATCAGCTGCATCTGGTTAGACTGGAAGCCGACCCCAACATAGTTGGAAAAAGGCTAGGCAGATGATAATTCTAAGAACATTATGTGTTTTCTTAATTGAATGGTTAATTCTTAACAAAAAATCGCTTGTTTTCGATCTATTTGACATCTAAACACCGACACCGTTACCGTTGTGGCTAAGATTTGGTTTTTGGTCCTTCACATGAACAAAACAATAAAATAATCTAACATTACTTCAACGCATTTTGCAAAACCTTACATATCAAATAGGTACTTGTTACATTACCTAACTTACTGCCGCGTTGGTCTAGTGTTCGTAAGCGCGACTGCTGACTCCTAGGTCGGGCAGTGTCATAGGGTTTTTCCGTTGGTGATTTCGTAGTGGCAGCCCGGAGTCTGGATCACACCTAGCTGCTGAAATTAAGGCGTACTAGTAATAGGTACTTCTGCCTAAACCCTTCAGGAAAAATAGGCGTGATGTTACGTTATGTGATTCCCTAACTCAATCAAAATCCTACGAAAAAAGATGTCAATTCAAAAGTGTAATCCCACGTCTCAAAAACTCCAAAATTAAATGTCTCCTCTCCTTATAAGTTAAACGACTTAAATGCACGTCTTGATCGCACATTTAATTCAATTTACATTGACACTCATTCAGCAGGTCAACTATGGGGCAAGGCCAGATCTAATAGACGCGCGGCTTTACGACTCAACTCGATAAAAAACTTGATTTCACAGTGGCAAGTGGTTTATTATAAATCTTAGAACATCTTCTAAATTATAATAGCATTGTTATATTTTGCCAAAGTCAGATAACTTTTATGCGTGGAATAACATTGAGATCTGACAGTTATAGTAAGAAAAATCTGTTAAAAATAAAAATTTATTCTCAGTATAAGACTTATTTTATTGGTTGTGGGGCCTTGACTTGACTCTTGTATTAAAAGTAGGTACTGTAGAATCCTTTTGATCCCGTTTCCCGCCATTCGTGCTGAACTGACAGTTGACATTAGTGACAGCTCACTAAGTATTGATGTGCATGAGATAGTGTTGACATATCTATAAATAAGTTAGTTTAGTCTTAGCCTAGTCTAGTCCTTCAGTGTAGCCTAGGAGGCTACACTGAATATGTCGAAATATAAGCCAAATATGCTAGAATTTTCACTAGAAGACCCAATCCCGTAATTAAAACGTTCAAAATCTAGTCGCAATGTCATCTCAGCGACAATTAATGTCAAAATATTTTCAAAAATTTTGGGAAAATAGAAGTATTTTTGGCAGATAGAGACAGATCAGACTGTGAACGTTCTTAAAATTGCGCGAATTGCCCCTTACAACGATAGTCATAGTACGCACGGCTACACATCAAGCTATACATAACCAGTATTAAACTGACTTCTGATTGTACGAAAAACCTATACTATGAGAGGTCAGCTAAAACTGGAAATGCATAGCTTCATGTTTAGCCGTGTGTACCAACCTGAGCAAAAATAAAAAGAGGCTTTAAGTTTAAATTAAGCTATATTTAAAGAGGCTTCTGGTAAAAACGACACAAATACATGACAACGATAAGTACTCAGCAATTTAATATTTCTATCTGGATACTAGAAATGGGACCATGAAACGTTTGAGAAGAAAACAAAACAGATACACAGCCTGTTCGTGCCTACCGTGAAGCACGAAATAGATAAGCAACAGTAGTTTTTTATGTAACAGCAATGAAGTTTAGAATCATATAGTTACATAAACCAATAGCAATATAGCATGTCATGATATAATTGACACATTTCCACCATTTAAATATGACACCTTCGTGCTGCAGGCTGCAGTATCATCACGGCATTTCAATTCTATATTATATTGATTCACCTTTACCTAAGGCTGAATCCACACCGCTAGGAGCTTCTTGGTGGACATTATAATAATAATAATAGTACCAGCCTATTATTGTCCTATTACATTAAAAATTGACAAAGGTCTCTTCACACACAGAGAAGGCATGAGCATTGACCATCACAATGTTTGGGAGAAGTGGGTCGTAGGTTCAAACCCAGGCGCTTTACTTTGTGAAAATTATTTCATCACCACTGCTCTCAAAACAGTGAAGGAAAACATCGTGAGGAAACCGGCATGTCCTAGAACCAAAAATTCGAAGACATGTGACATCAACCAACCCGCACAATCCATAGGCACAAGCCATAATCCGCCACGCGGACCCGCGTGGCGGATTATGGCCCACTCCCACTCTCAGAGAGGAGGCCTGTGTCCCAGCAGTGGGAACATTATAGGCTGATTATACTAATTGGTCAAGGCGAATTGGCGATTTCAGACTTACAGGTTACGTGGACATTGCAATAGTAAAACCAAGCGTTGGTCCCCTAGGAGCATGTCACAAAGCACGCAGCGTAACAAGTTCAAATTAAAATTATTTTATTACACATAACACTTATGCACACTTATGCACTTATGACACATCAGAAGCTAGGTGCACGGTTACAATTGGTCGTTTCCTATGGAGAAAAGCTGGCAAGAAACGCCACGGTTAGTCTTTTAAAAATCGTTAGCTTTACAATGTTTTCGAACTACACTGTTAATAGATATGGAAAAGAAAAGAGTTCCTGGGGGGATTTGGGGAGGCCTTTGCCCAGCAATGGGATAGCACAGGCTAAAAAAAATAGGTTTGGGACTACAGTGTAGGCCTATCAACAAGTACCAACACTATGCCAAACATGACGCGGCTGTAGCTTCGACCTAAAGCAGTCGACGTAATTAAGCGGTTCCCGTCATCCATGTCAAGGGCTAAGCAAGTGTGACCGTTTCAAACGGTCATAGCTCTGATTAGGATAACAGGTTCTTGTATAAAATGTTGTGCGTCAAATTGTAGAGGATTATAATCATTTAAAGTGTATTTAGTGTCACAGCTTTTGCATACACTCTTCTAGGACAGCGTCAACTCAAGCTCGCGTTCTTTCATTCGAAATGGTTCCGTGTCGATCAAGAGCATGGTTATTATTCAGCCATTGAAAAGATAATTATACAGACTTTGAGTTATTGAGATTACTTATTACTCGTGACTGGCAGACAACCTGTGCTACTGAAGACACATACATATACGATTAGAAGGTGTAGTTCCTACGTGAATGGGTTTAACAAGGCATAAACAAGGGGTACAGTAACAGAGTCACAAGCAAGCAACTAACCAAACTAAATATAAAATATTAAAGACACCTCATTCAATTTCCAACTTTATTGATAATTAAAATGTATGACTCATAAAACGACATTACTTTGAACCCAAGGCCAAAATTAGAATAAATGAAAATTAAGTCTTCAATACTAATTTATAGTTCCAAGATAATTATCGAAGTCTTGAAGGCGACAAATCTAAAACTGGTAGCAAGGAGCAAGGTCTTTCAGCCAATGATCGGTTCTCACTTTTGAATACTTTTTAATTTGTGCCGCGACTAATTTATTTAGTTCCCATTAACTTGCCTGAGTTCTGATTTAGAAACACTTGATTGTAAAATTGTGTGGTGGTGTAGATTGTGGAATTCTAACCAAATTAAGAGGGGATTGTTCAAACCTTTATACCTTCTTCATCTGGCTTATCTAAATTCATATGAACATATCATATTATGTATAGTCATTGATTATAGGAAACACAAAATTGTTTTTGGTGTAGATACACCAAAATCATAGAAATTAAAAATGTATGATTTACTAAGATCTCTTGTGAAAACACTTTTGTTTTAAATAAAACATCTGTTCTGGAACAGGTATCTATGACTTAGTTCAAGTCGATGTGTTCTTGGCCTGCAAACTAGAAAGGTAGGTATAGATAGACCACCTACTAGATAATGGAGACACAACATAATATAACATCACGACCGTTTTCCCCGAAGAGTAAAGCAGAGGAGGCCGCATTTCGCCATATAGTCGCTGATACTGCAATACCGCGTAACTAACAGCAGACAATACCGCGTAACTTAGATGTGGCAAATACAGAAGAACGAAAAAACGAAATAGCGTTAGCTCATTGCCGCTAAATCTATTTGATACTTTTGTACTTCCGCGGTATTATCCACTGTTTACTACGCTAGCTACGCGGTATTGCAGTATCGACAAAGATATACGTTACGGCCCATGTAACAGGAAGCGAGCCTGTAAAGTAGCGGTATCTACAACGCCACATGCGAACAACGCGCCACCCCGACTCACTGGGGACATCTCCGCAAACAGTTCCGACTCACCGTGAACTATGCGGCAACCGGTTCCGACTCACTGGAACCTCAGCTGGCCTGGCAAGCATCGCAAGATACAAGACTCAGCCCACTATCGACCTCCGGTCTCCGGAGGGGAGTGATGTAGCGGTATCTACAACGCCACATGCGAACAACGCGTCATACTGACGTCACGCAAATCCTGCATCTCGCAAGCAGAGTTTACCGCACAATTAGCATAAATACAATTTCCCAACATCAATCGTTGGGCAATTGCCCGCCAGACACAACATCCGTCTGGTCGGAGGATCTTCCCTTTTCAATGGAGGTTGAGTGAACTTTACACCCTGTTCCTCATGCCTCTAAAAGCCTATTGCCGTCAACCGGGCACAACTATACTCTGGGCTGCCACTGAGAACTTCCTGAAACCCAAGAGATAAGAGTATAAACCCAATAGACAAGCAAAGAAGATTGCAGCGGACAGAGGAGATTAAAAATATTCAAAATCTTTTCAACTCAGCACGATATGGACACGATAATCAAACAACTACAAAACGAATAAAAACTTCATCGAGCCTCTAACCTTGACTGATGTGGATTGATGACGATGACTTTAGTTCGGACATGTTAACCAAAATCTTGTTCAAGCGTTTTTTCTTCCAATTCGTGACGCACGCATGTTTGTAGGTACTTAAGGAATGGAATACGGATTGATTTGATTTTTTTTTTCATTGTTGGGAATATTTTTATCATTCTTGCTTGCTCAATGAAGTTATGCTTGCTCAATGAGGTTATCCTATTAACGCATTGAAGGACACTGAACGAGACACAATAGAAGTTTTATTGTTATTACGTCGAGAAACGTTAAGTGTCAAGGGTTAAGGGCTGTTTTTACCAAAGTTAGATAACTTTTATCCGTGGAATAAACGACGTCTGAGAGTTCTAGTATGGAAAAACTGTCAAAAATTTATAACTTATACTCAGGATAAGACTTAAATCGCGAAAGGGACTTAACCTTTAGGGCTGATTTTTCCAACGCCAGTTAATTTTGTCAGAGGAATAATTTTGAATTTTTGACAGTTCTTCTATACAAAATCTGTCAGACGACAATTTTATTCTACGAATAAAAATTATCTGTCGATTGAAAAATCAGCCCTAAAACTTAAGACTTATCCTCGGTATAAAAGTTTGGTAATACCTACGCCCCAAGTAGGTAGTTAATGTTTTTAGTCAAAAATTAACATTATTATAGAAATTAGTTTAATATTTGCTCAATTATACTTACACCCTTGATTCAAGTTCAACTCTCATCATCTGCCTAGCCTTTCCCCCAACTATGTTACGGTCGACTTCCAGTCTAACCCGTTGCAGCTGAATACCAGTATTTTACATGGAGCGACTGCCTATCTGACCCCCACAACCCAGTTACTGGGTAATACGATATCCCTTGGTAAGACTGGTTTTAACGACTATCAAGGATCCACGAATGACAGCCGGGACCATCGGCCTAACGCGCTTTCCGACGAACGAACGGAGGGGTCTTTGTATGTGAAGAATTGAAGATGGTCACCCATCCACAGACCAACCGGGGTAAGCGTAGCTTAACCTGATCGATCGACCCGTGCGGCTGTTATTACTTAGCCACTAGCCCCATTCAAGTTCGACTCTGTCTCGAGACATAAAATTTGCACCTCGTCATCACAAAACAAGCTAGACGTTGGCCAAATCTAGTTTATTCCTATTCTATCTTACCAATTTCATAATATGGATTACTTAACACTTTCAAATTCGTGATTAATTTTATATTCACAGACTTTTACCCCCGGTAAACACGGGCGATTTTTTAACGCCACGATTTTTGATGGCTCATTGGATTTTCAACCCTCGGTGTGGAGATGAGCATTGGAAATCCAACTTAGTGCACCCAAGCGCGTCATAAAACACACCGTAGGATTTTCAACTCTTGGCGCTACGCAGTGCATTGATAATTGAGTGCGCGATAAGAAATCGCCGCGTATAACATACGCCCGCGAGTACGAGGGCTTACAAGTACTACAGTTGCAACTGCACTGCTGCAATGACTTAATTCATAGAACTAAAGACTTTCTCTTCCTTATTATTTTCTTTATTAAACCTCAACATTAATGAGCAAGTAACATATATTTCAGAGTCTATTTCCTACAATAATTCGTTTAATAATTATCTACTTTTTATACTTAAACTGACGTTAAAACGCGTAACTTTGTTACAATCGACCCAGTTCATTCAAAAATGCGGAAAATTGCCTACAGCGTTCGTTTGTTTGTCAATAATACAAGTAGGTAGCAGGATGTGTAACAACGAAAACTGCTCTTGAATTGTTACCATGTGTTTGCTCACAGCTGCTTTTATTTATCTGAAAAATTACCTATAGGTAACAAAAAAAGAAAAAAAAAAAGATGAAAAGAGAAGTGGTGAATCTTAAAATTCACCAGTGTAAGAAATTAGTGAGTATTTTCGGAAACTAACCTTGTTGGGGAAATGGCCGGGTTTGTGGCTAGATGTAGCCAATGTAGGCTGATGGTGTTGATATTGATATAAGGGTTTATACCCACCTAATCGGCAGTCGTGATTTATTTGCCAAAAATGCAAACATATATGAGTTTATAGAAAAATTACTTTAATTCCCACAAAATAAAGTTCAGTTTACGCAACAACTTCAAACATTTTTATAACTTTTTCAATAGTGGTAGTCACTCTGAAATCAACTTAATGATCATTAAAACAAAGTCGATATTTGTTTAATCTAAAATAGCATCAATTTGGAACATTCGTTTGAATAGAATTTACTTATTTGTTTATAGTAACTACCTACCAAAGGATAGGATAGTACCTATAAGCCGACGTTCACACGGACAACAAATTATCGCGGCTGGATTTTCAACACACTGCTTAGCGCCGAGAGTTGAAAATCCAACAGTGTGGTTTTTTGACGCGCTGGGGTGTGCACTGTTGGATTCTCAGCTCTTGGCTAAAGACCGAGAGTTGAAAATCCGATCCGCGACAAAATCCCAATCCAAGGTGTCCTATTTACCAAGACCTAGTAGTAGTAAGACGGGCTGGCGTATTTTGTGTACGGAAGTGCCAAGCCCTACAAAGTCAGTTTCCCACCATTGTTGGGTGTTTTCGATTGCATTCGAACCATAACCAGCACCCTAATCGTAACACACTATCAGTCACAATAATTTTGAAGGGGCTAATCCATTGCTTCATATTATGTTAGTTGTACAAGTTTCTGCAATAAACCTTTTTATTTTATTATTTATAAATGTTCGAAAAAGTTTGCTCAACAACGTAAATAACGCAATTAATGTTGTTGTAATGTCAAAATGAAAACCATTGCTACTGAGTGTCACCGAAGATCATCATTCATATTTTTAATCGCTTGAAGTTATTTGAACGAGACACAATTTGTTATTACTTTTAGAAGCGTTAAGTGTCAAGCAAAGTGTTAATTTTAGTTAATACCTTCTATGCATTATCATTCAATCAATCTCAACAGATTATCGTTCAATCGGATTCATAATAGCCAATCGATTCTGTAAAAATCTCACCGTGAAAAGTTAGGTGAAGTGAGCCTAGAGTGAGCTGTCAATAGTGTCAATCCCTAGCATTAGTTGGAATGACAGCTCACTCCACGCTCACTTCATCTAAGTTTTCACGGTGAGATAGTTACAGAATCGCACTGCAGTTCGATTACAATACCATACTCGTACCGTAAGCAGACACACCACAAACATGAACCAACGTATACAGAATGAATGAACAGTACCAACCTACCTACCTACCTACTTACAAAGGTATCTAATCGTTGTCAGATAATTAGACATTTTAGACGTGTTTAATAACATGGCGACTAAAAATATGTCAATTTACGTCAGGCACTGATCAATTTGACAGGACTAGACTAATATTTATCTTCTGTCCTTTTCTTAATGAAATAGAAAAAAGATGCACTGAACTTAAATTTAGTTAGTTTGTGAACAAGGGAATCGGCGCCACTGTCACTCTACAAAGTAGATCTATAGTCTGTAATTTGACTGTGATGTTGGTAGATACGTATCTAATCTTTTTTAGGGTTTCAGGTTTTTCATAACGTTATTTTTACTATTATGTAAAAGATGCAATGCAAATGATGTCTTTAAAAAATCCTAGACTCACAGAGGAAAACTAGGTATTTTGCATCTTCGAGTGTATCAGGAAAATATTTCACTAAAATCAAATGACCTCAAAAAATTTGGTTGAATTGGAAAACCCCTTCGGAAAAGTAATATTTTACCTCCTTTAATCGCAAACAGCCTATTTTATTGATTACCTTGACCATCAAGATAAAAAAAAAATGTTTTAGGTAGGTAAGAATACCTACCCACTTTATATCTTATAAAAAAATCAATGCGTTTCAGAAACAGAATGATTCTAGACAACAAACTTCAATAATCAAATCATTTTTATCTATTTATTGTTGCAAAATATACAACATCACACTATACTAGATAACAATCATCAATTTATTTTTAGCTCGTAAGTTACCCGTAGCGCCATCTTTTATCCGCACGTGAAAACATTTCAGTCGAGAACGCGAACGCTAATTTCGCTGCACTACGTATGTGTCAGGATGGCCGAGCGGTCTAAGGCGCCAGACTCAAGGTTTCCTTGCCTGTCAAACAGGTTCGAGTTGTTCTGGTCCTCTCTGAGGGCGTGGGTTCGAATCCCACTTCTGACAAAAACTTTTTGCATTTTGTTTTAACTTTTTTGTTATTTTTCCGTGATAAATAATGTATATTGCTGTGTCGTGTTTTAAAATCAGTGTCAATTATATAATAAAATCAGAATGCTGGTTTCGGATTCTGGTTCAGTTGCATAATTTGTCAGTAGGCAACTCTCTTTTCGTCAAAAGATTTTATGCTAAGCCTAGTTTATCACGCATAAGTTACCTACTTATTCGCAAAAACGTCGATGACTTGGAACTCAACTTTTTTTACAAGTTGAACTGAGTTTTCCAATGCAGATGGTTCATCCATTATTGAACTTTCCGTGAGTTTAGCGACTACAATAGGTACCTAATTATGCAAGTCGTGAGATCGTGACCTTCACCTCCTCAATACCTATAGATACACACGTGTCTTCGAAGGTGTGCCAATGCACGATTACATTGTCATCATCGATGTATTGTTACTTTAGTTCTGTGTAATAAACAGTAGGTACAATACCCTGCTATGAAAACATCCAATTCTCCTTATTACATGGGACTTTCACATAACTGGCGAAATATTACTATAAGTAAACAACTGCCTAACCCCTTGGGGATTACAATCGTGATGTGTTATGTTGTCACCAAAATCACACCTCGCCTTGTAAACGTTTTGGGTGATAGCAGTTAGGTACCTACCGAGTAACTTAGTAAGGGTGTCGTTAACGTTAATCATTGCATTCCCTAATCATTATTTACCTACATCACCTAAGCAATGTAGGTAATGTTCTTCGTCGTTCTAAAGAATAATTCGCTAATTGTATGGCTGAAATTAGGTATCTACGGTTCAGGGTGGATAACGGTACCTACCTATCATTAGTAGACTAGCGGTACCTATGCGATATAACAAAGATAAATGTGGAAGTGGACCAAAATATTTTGTAATAAAGAAAACTTTGGTGATTACAAACAGTAGGTAGTCTAGTCTAGGCATCATTCCATTGTTCACTGATTTCTTTGTCAACTCATACAGCGCTGCCACTCCTATTTTTACAGAGGATGAGTCAATTTAGGCGATTCTGGAACACAATCCAAAGCTTTGTGTTTTCATTCTTAACCTACCTACTTAGGTATCTAGGTATGCGAGTTTATGAGATCTGTCTGCACAAAGGCCCCAATTTCCTTCTAATACTGCTTACGGCATTCGTTGTGCTCAATCTTTGATTGGGAGTCGCAAATACCGCGTCTAACATAGGTAACATAAATTCTGTAGGTAGGTACACCTATCTACGTTTCCATGGTCTTGTAGACGGATTATCAAAAATCACCCACGTTTACCTAGAAGAAAAAATACCTATGGATCCCTCGAGATAATGAGAAAGATCCGTGAGAAATGATGGGAATTTCCACACATTGCGTTTCCAGACAGTAGACCCCGGATCAAGTACCTATGTGCTTCTACACTTTTATTGGTGGCGACACACTTAACGCGTTTTTGTAATTTTTTCTTGTCGAAATAAGACCGAGCGTTGATACTTTAATTAAAATTTTGTAAATTAACGTGTTCCCTTTTTATTTCCAGGTGTGTAGTGCGTGTGTGATGGTGCGCCTGCACTCGGTGCTGCTGCTGGCGGTAGCACTGTGCGGCGCCGCCACCACACTCGACTCGGAGCTCGGGCTTGGGAAGGCGATCAATATATTTATGAGGCGAGTAACCTAAATTTTTGGATAACCGAAACCGAAATATTTGGAAAAGACGATCGACAGTCACCCAATATTTAGTGCAGCTGGCCTATTCTGGAAAAATCTCACCTAAGTTTTCCCGATGAGATATATTTACAGAATAGATCGACTGTACTAGAAGTTTTTGTAGTTCTTTTGTGAGAGAGACTTATTTATAATATAATAATTTATTTATTTAAAAAAAGTGAGGTACATACAGTCTGTTACAATAAAGATAAAAATTATACAATTTAGGGGAAAAAAACAAAGAGATTTACAACAGAATTGAATCTGGCGTCCTAGCTAGGTTACATAGTAATCTGTATTAAGGTTCGCCAGCCCAGGTTCCCACTTAAGGAATACAAAAATCCAATAGAGACTGCTCAGGACTTTATTTTATTTATTAGTATTACTCTTTTACGTTGTTACTCCAAAACCTACTATCACACAAATATTATAAAGGCGAAAGTTTGTGAGTGAGTGTGTGTGTTTGTTACTTGTTCACGCTCAAACGGCTGGACCAATTTTGATGAAATTTGGCACACAGATAGTTTATAACTAGGATTAACACATAGGATACTTTTTATCCCGATATTCCCACGAGATCGAAACTTATGCGGGTGAAACCGCGGGGCACTGCTAGTAGGTACTAAGTACTAACACAATTCTGTGGACAATCCACGAGCTGATGAGCAAGGCACAATGGACTAGTAAAAGAATAGACTGACTTTGTACTTGTCTCTTACCGTGTGGATCTAGTAAACGATTTTTCGACCAGAAAACTGGGTGTTAACTACCTACCTATTTTATAACTTTCCGAGCCTCTAATTCCCTCAACGGTGATTGTAGAGGGCTAATGTCCAGCCTTATCTTATCAACTGCTGATGACGATAGCAGCCACCTATTAACTCCTTAAATCTGAATTCCAGGTATGGCTACCTCAGCATCTGCATGCGGGTGGTCCCTCGTAACGACACAGAAGGCTGGGTCTTCAGGGAGCCAACAGTCTCCGTGTTCAGAGACGTGGAGCAGTTCTCGATCGCGCCAACCCCACGGCAAGCGAAGACTCTGTTCGATGGAGACTTCCACATGGAGTTCTGCGATAACCTGAAGCAGCTGCTGCAGGCTTACTTTAGGGATTTTAGTTTTGAAAGGTAAGGGGTTTGGTTACCATGGAATTTATATTTTTATTGCAAGAAGGCCTGGTATTTACTGAACAAGCTTATGTTGGCAAAGAGATACCAGAGTTCAAGTGGAAAGTTCAGAAATTCAAGACGTGCCATACTTACATTATAATACGACCCTAAAAAGAACCCTAGGTACAGTTAAATTACTTATTTTTAAGACCTTTCTTTTAGCAAGAGTCTCCTTAGCATCTGCAACAGGTTTGACCTTCAAAATGGCGTCAACCGTGGAGTCTGCAAGCGATGACTTTCCTCTCTTTATTTATGTTTCACCGTCGCCCATTTCCCTTTGCTTAGATGGATGGGCTCGAGGAAATTACCGGCAAGTATTCGTAAGTACCTACCTACAGATTAAGAAACTCGTCGGGTCAAGGAACACAGTCGATCTCATACCTTATTAATATACCTACACTCTTCTCTCTCATTATTACTGGTAGCTAACACCTGCTTTAAAAACTTACAGATTAGAACGTCCATGGCGCGCGTTCACCGCCGGTTGGCCAACGGACATAATGGCGAGGAACCTCGGCATCAACTCCTCCTTCATCAACGGAGACCACTGCTATGTCCTCGTCAGAGTCTCCAGGTAAAACCATTTGTTTTATGGCTTAGACTTAGGCCCAATTGCACCACAAATCATTAAATACGCCAGTTCAAAGATAAGAAATAAAGACTGAACTGGATTTTATTTGACCTCTAAGCTGCCTTCTACATTTTGCGATACCCACCTAAGCGGCTCAAAAACTGCCACAGTAAACAGGGTCCACCTCTTAAATACCTGCTAGTTTGTGATGTGCTAAATCGAAGAGATACGAAGAATCTTAAAAGAGTCGTCGTTGGAAAAGAAATATAGCTAGAGTACTTAAACAATCTACCGATTTCAAAAGATACTGTTGAGCCAGCGACACGAAAAACAAAAGTGTTCCTAGTTAACGCTTTACATGACAGGAAGACTGCTCTGAATAATCTCACTGACGAGGCGCTTCTTAGTGGCTCGGAAAGCACGGGTAAGAGGTATCGTATTACCCTATAAGTGGGCTGTGGAAGTCAGATAGGCAGTCGCACCATGTAAAATACTGGTAGTCAGCTGCATCCGGTTAGACTAGAAGCCGACCCCAACATAGTTGGGAAAAGGCTAGGCAGATGATGATGATGTTTACTCACATACCTACAACATCAATTCCAAGCTTACCCACTATAATGTAATCTCAATCTTATTCCAGGTTCCGCGAGACGGCTAAACTAAAAGACTTGCCTGGCAACATTGCAATTGAAGACGTAGTGTATGACGCGATACAGGAGTCCACACTAGGAGACACGGCGTCAATAGCCGACTTCATTAGGAAGTACGGCTCGCATTACATTGCGTCCTATATCACTGGGAACTCGTTGTATCAGGTGAGATATATTTTATTGCCACGTGACTAGGATAGGTTATATTAAGTCGAATCTTATTGTAGCCGTTCTGCTGAGAACATGCAGTTCATAACGCTTTTGTCTGGCTGTAGGACTAAGTCGGACAAAAGCATACCTATAAAACAAAACTTGATAATAAATCGCCAGAGACCAAACTTGGTTGGCAACATAATCTGATATCATCATCATATCCAGCTGTGGAAGCTTACAGGCTAATGAAATAAGTTTTATAATGATAACACAGAGCACAAGAAAAAAATTCTCAGCACAATGAAAATCTAATTGTAATCGCTACATACAAAATTACTTGAGAGTGTGCCCCACTTACAACACCTATGTTCAGTTATGGTTTACAGTGCACCGCATTGATATCGACTTCACCAGTGCATTGCAAGTTAAAATATCTTTATCCAACTCCAGGTATTTGTGTTTTCTCGTGGCGTGTACTCCCGGATAAAAGAGCGCGTCAAATCCCGGGGTATCGGGGACATACCGGTGGCTGAGATGAACAACTTCTTTTCGCCGCTCTTCGCCGAACACGTTGGCGCTGTCAAGGTTTGGGCTGTGTGTCACTTGAAGCCTGATTCTGCATTTTATTTGTGAAATTAAAAAGTAAAAATACTATACCAAAACCTGGTATAATATTTTTTAACTAATACTGTTAAAAAAAATATATCAGTTTTAAAATTCACCCTGTATAACTGAATTGAAAATGGCAGCGCTCATCATAGCCTCTCCCTCGCACATTCATGACAGGAATGATGTGCAAGTGAGAGTGCATGATTTTCAGACTGCCTACCTTTTTTTTGGTCATCAAAAGGATAGGGAACTACACATGATGTTAATGTAGAATCAGGCTAAATAATGCATTAAATCAATCCATACATTATCATTTCGAGCACATGGATGGCATGCATTACTTCTCAATCAGCAAACTTCTTTTCATTTATATCAGATCAATATCATTGTCATTGCGCTTGACCATTATATCATGTACTTTCACCCATTCTCTCTCTTTCTCTATTTCTGATCATTATTTTTCATTACCATTCATTTTAAATCTTGGAAAAACCTCGCTAAATCAACCGAACCGTCACGCGTCATGACGAAACTAAAGCGATATCAGATGTTAACTTTATCGATAAAATATATTTGACTAAAGGCTGATTTTTCCAACGCCAGGTAAGATTACCGGAGGAATAATATTTACAATTTTTGACAGTTCTACTATACAAAAACTGTCGACGTTAATATTATTCCACGAATAAAAAATATCTGTCGATTGACAAATCAGCCCTAAGTAATTGACGAAATAAAAATACAAATGGTGAATTCTGTATTAGAAGGCAAGACGAAAAATTAAACCAGCTGTTTCAATGATGTTAAAACCCAGAAACACTCAAAATATTAAGAAACCTATATAAGTTTAAACCTAAATAACAACATTATTTCAAAGAGAGAGAGAGGATATTATAAGAAAAACAAATAAGAGAGCAAGAAAAATAAGTGAAAAGAAGTTATGAACACCAGTCTACCCTCGACAAAACCCTGGAGTACGCGCCACACAATTTTAAAAATAGAATAAAAACATGAATCTTGTCTATGCTCTCACTCCAGGTGTTTGTGTTCTCTAGAACGGCTTACTCTATGATCAAAGAGAGGTTAAAGAGTAAAGGAGTAGCTGATATTACTGCTAAGGAGTTGGAAGGCTACTTCTCGCCGTGGCATGCCAAACATATAGGCCAGATTAAGGTAAAGATATAAATACGATGTTAAGAAATGTAGAGTTAAAAATACATGGATGATTGACACACAACTAATTGACAAAACAAACAGGAAAATACAATATACGATTAAGACAACTTTTTAGTTTATTCAAACACCAGCCCAGTTCCTGTCTGAACCTGGCATTATAGTCATTTGGAAAATGAAAAAGTCATTTTCAAGAGGCGTGTAAAGCTGGGTTCAGACAGGCCCAATTAGTGTTGGGCCGTCTATAGCCTGTTTCCTTGAATCCTTATTTTCTGCTTCTAATATGTATACTGCAGCTAAACTAAAAATCCTTCTTTTCATAATTCAGTCTTTAACCAATAGATTTCATGAATCATCATATTCCGAAAATTCTACAATTATCCAGCCTACAGTCATTGCATTTCATGAATCATGGTCAACCAGTTGTCAACTATAAGGCCCGCTTTCAACACAAATCACTAAAAGCGTTTAACGCTAAACTTGTGTCAAACGTCGTTCTGTTTCTGTCAATCGCTTAAAGATGACAGAGACAGAATCATGTTTTAATTATGTTTATCGTTAAACGCATTAAGTGACTTATGGCGCAAGTGGGCTAAGACTAGGAATTCTGAATACTTTTTACATTATACCTTTCTGTTTTCAGGTGGCCAGTGGAAACAAGACCGTAGAAAGCTGGGCGACAAAGCGCCTAAGAGTCCATTACTACATATTCTCATATCCTAGCCTACTAAAGTTACACGGAGAACCATCTCTACTAAGAAGTCTAGACACATTACTAGGAAATGAAGCCTTATTACAATTAGAATTAAAGACATTAGCCCCTGCATTCAAAGATGTGAAAAAGAAGAAATGGTTCGAAGAAGTCATAGACAATTATTTAAAACTTTGGGAGAGTAACATGTGACGCAATATAGTAAATTCTTTAGATAAATAGATATTTTTGTGACGTGACTAAAGTAACATCTATTTAGTTGCGATTAGCCGGTTAATGTCAGCATTGATTTGTTAAAAATGTTGGACACGGCCAAAGCTATAAATTCTCATATTGAAACAATGCATAAAAGTGGCATTTTAGTAATTTTTTAAATACAACGAAGATATTTATTTTATTGTGAATTTTGAATTAAAAATATAGTTTTAAGTACAATAAAATGGAAATGAATTTATTAAGAACAAGTGACTACTTAATGTTTAAAATAATGTAACGTAAATATGGTCGAAATAAAAATAGATTTAATTGTAGAATGAAATGAATCAAGTTTTGAATGATTTTGCATAAATAGACTATATTTTTGTACATAGAATATTTTTACAAAGTGCCTTATATTGTTCCAAATTAATTGTTAAGACGACCGTTAAAATGTAAGAAACGATACATGATTCCATAGTACGCTATGAGATGAGATGGAGTGATAAGTATATGTCGTCCAAAATAATCCTTATTTGCATTATGCTAAGACCCAACAATGCATAAGGACCGCAAATTTAAATACGTACAAAAATGTTTAAATAGTTACGTTAGTTATTAATACAAATACCCTCCACAAACGCGCTTCTTTTGTTAACTTGTATAAATACTATTTTGGGCATCTTGTCCATGTCAGTCCTTTATTCTGGAGAATTTGAATGCTTTAGGGCCAAGCTGATTTTAGTAAAATCAGATATCTTTTATCCGTGGAATAAAGTTGACGTCTATGGAAAATTAATATGGAAAATTTGACAAAAAAACAATCTCAGGATAAGACTTATTCTAGGTATAAAGTTGAGAGGTGAAGTTCACCCTTAGGGCTGATTTTTCCATGGCCAGATAACTTTTATTCTAAACGTCAATTTTATTCCTAGAATAAAAGTTTTATTCTAGGAATAAAGTTGACGTTTGACAGTTTTTGTATGAAATAACTGTCAAAATTTCAAAAATTTTCCTAAATGACATAAAAGTATAAAATAAGCAAATTAACAGCCGACCTTATTCCAAATTATATTGTTGCTAGTACACCAATCCACCGATAGAGGCGCTTGTGTAACTTGTGTTGATTTTTTATTCCCCCCAGAATTTTGTGTCGCCAATTTCATAGTCTACATCGGAATCAGCGCTACAAGATTCTCAAACTAGGCAATTTTAATTCTGTCCATTAATAAAGATAACTTTTGACTATTTTAAATGACAATAAAATATAGTTGTAACGTGCAATAAGCGGTTCCGTGAGGAGAGCGGGATCAAACACTGTATGCATTTAGTTTCGAATAAGTAGTTAAATTATAAGTTAAAACAATAAGGTGGTGTAAATATTATTATTTTAATAAAAATAAAGTTATTTTGTGACTGATGTTGTGGTTTTACTATTTTTAACTGTTGTACTAAATGCTGAACAGAAATTAAATAAAAAAAGGCTAATACAGATGGAAGAAGACATGCTGTGCCGACTATCACCAGAGGAGCATCTCCCTGCAGGGACCTGTAACCTTTGGTGTTCCACTTGGAAGTCCCTGAACCGTCTCCGGACACAAATGGTAAGATGAAATTCCAACCTGGTTTAGTGCGGCTACCTCGACGGAACGGCAGTAGGGTGTGACTGTGGAGCTATGTCGCAAACTATGCTCTATCTCCTATCCAGCCCTCTGTGAACCAAAACATGCAGTCAAAATGACCTCTGCGCTACCACCGACAACAGCAACACGAAGAATATAAAATAAATTGGGTTAGGGTACTAAATAAAACTTTTCCGGCGAAATACGGATATGTATGACTGATACACCTGTGCTTTCCTCTTCAGGGAATACAGACGTGATCTTATATTAGTACCGACTATGACTTCCAAATTCTGTTATCTTAAGAATTGAGGTCATTTGCAAGTTGGGATAAACCAGCTTGATATTACATTTTTGTTTTAGCTGGTCACTTTTAGTTACAATGTACTTCGCGAGGGCAAAGACCTAACGTTATCTGATAACAGTTCTTAGTAAGTTGTGAATGAGCTGTTTAGTACTACTTAGTAATTAAGTAGTTATCTGGGGAGGCCGAAAAGAAAGAGCATGGACATAAACTGCTATTAAAATCTTTTGGCATTCGAATGACGTTGACAGGGGGGCGCTGTTGGTAAACGTTATGTAATATTTTTTGTAAAAGGACACTTGAAATGTATTTAAAAAACAAAATGGCGGCGTTAGTTTCTGTTTTGGCCACGCGCCAAAACAGCCTTTAGCGCTATGATGACTTAGTGAATTTCGGTTCGATTCCCGCACGGAAAAATATTTGTATGGCCTACAAGTAGTTGTTCCGGGTCTGGCTGTTTGTGTATGTGAGTTTAAATGTATGTAAACGCACCCACGATACAGGAGAAATTCCTAGTGTGGGGCAACGTTTTTTTTTAAAAGAAAGAATTTAGAATGAGCCAATTTCCAGTAGAGAACTATAATAGGGTTCGACTCATTGACTGATTCATTAATCAGTCAATGAGCCGAACCCTATAGTTGTCTAATTTCTAAAAAATCATAAAAATAATTTATTTTTATGATTGTTTAGGAATTAGATGTTGCACACACCGGTGCAGGACATCTATACAAATAAATAAAACTGAAGTGTCTGTTTGTAATATTAAAATAACTGCTTTTTACTACATGCATAATATGAATGTATATAGGTACGGTACATATATCAAAATAACATTTTTTACAATTTTTGTCTGTCTGTCTGTTTGTTCCGGCTAATTTTGACGGCACGGTTGGCGCAGTGGTTAAGCGATTGACTGCTGCGCTGCGTGTCGCGGGTTCGATTCCCGCACGGAACAAATATTTGTATGACCTACATGTATTTGTTCCGAGTCTGGGTGTTTTTCTATCTATAATATGTATGTATTTACAAAAAAAAAATGTATATAAGTAGTTTATCAGCCATCTTGTTACCATAACACAAGCATTAGGTTGCTTAGCTTGGGACAAATGGTGCTGTGTGAAATGTCCAGGGATATTATTATATTAATCTCTGGAACGGCTTGACCGATTTTGACGGGACTTTCACTGGCAGATAGCTGATGTTATAAGGAGTAACTTAGGTTAGTTTTATTTCAGAAAAAAAAAACAAAAGGTATTAATTTCACGCGAACGAAGTCGCGGGCAGCAGCTAGTTTCAAGTATATGTATATTATGAAGTTACATACATACATAAACTCACACTTTCTCCTCATGGGGGTAGGCTGAAACTACAGAGCACCAGCTATGATACTTACATACTTCTTTTGCTTCGTGTACGTTCATACATCAGCACCCTAATTGCGTAACACACAATCAATCTCAATCTGAATCATTTTGAAGGATATTATAATCCATTGCTTCATATGTTCAAAAAATGTGTCATTTGTCTGCTCAACAACGTAAATAACGCAATGAATGTTGTTGAACTGTCAAAATGAAACCGATTCCGATTGATCGTGTGTTACGCAATTGGGGTGCTGATTAGTTATATGAAGTTACTTCAGATCAATCATTTACCTACTGTGACTAGCGGAGGATACGCGTCTAAACTCTAAAAGAGCGAGAAATGTTGCTAGAATACACATATACAGCTACATTTTAAAATCACATGATGTTCGCATAATTTCCTACCACCTATCAAAATTGCGTGCCATAATTAAACTTTGGACCAACAATCCCATCGCTCACCAGGACAGAGTCACTTTATCCAGCCGAATGTGCGTCATATAAATTACCCAAAATCAAAGTTATAATAAAATAAACTCAAATAAACACTTGAATAAAGACTATTATTAACTCAGCGCTCGAATTCACAAGTGTTGACCAGATAAGGGTTAATTCACACAAGAGGTGAGGCGGGGTTATCGCGGCGCGTGAATAGAGCCGTCTGTACCAACCTTGATTTTTAGTTGGTTGACCAATTTTATTTAGAACATGGATTTTAAATAGTTTGCTAATTCATTTTGTTATAGATGCCTAGATTAATACTTCTTCATCAACACCATTTCAGCCGAAAGACGTCCACTGCTGGAAATAGGCCTCCCCCAAACACCGCCACTTCGACCGGTTCTGTGCTTCTCGCATCCAGCGGATACCTGCGGCCTTCACCAGGTCATCGGTCCACCTTGTGAGAGGCCTTCCAACGCTACGTCTTCCGGTATGCGGTCGCTTCAGAACCTTTCGACCCCATCGGCCATCTGTTCTGCGAGCAATGCGCCCTGCCCACTGCCAATTAAGTTTGGTTAATACTCAGAGCCAACAAATAGCAGGGTTAAATAGAAGCCAACTGAAAGGCAATCCGAACAAAACTGTGACTAACATGTTTTTGACTAGGTATATTTAAAAAGCCGGCGAAGGGTTCCGTACCACCTTTCAATAATTAACAGTAGGTACCTATTTAAAAAAAAGACTTATCTTGTATGGTGGTTATTATTTGTTGTTAAAGCGGCAACAGAAATACACAATCGGGGAAAATTGCAACTGTCTACTTAATACGGTTCATGAGATACAGTCCACAGACACACGGACGTACGGACCGGACGGACGGAATGCGGAGGCTTAGTAATAATGTCCGGGTACGGAACTCTAGACACGAAGATCAATTCGACTGATACTACTAGGCATTGCACCGTATTGGCTTATAACCGCGACTAAATATATACTGCGACTGTTATGTTTAACTTTGATCTTTCAACTCAAGCGCACGTGTTTCCTCAGTACTTACGCAATTTAATTCTAAGTACTGGTTCTGCGTTATCCGGAAGACTAATGAGGAAAGTATTTAAATGCCTTATAATAATACCAGCCTAAAACAAAATATTTTATTTCACAAAAAATTTCTCAGAGCGAGAGATTTAATTCTCTCAGAGCAGACACAGACAGACGTGAGTTTACAAGGAATGAGAAGCAAGTATGACAGATGTGTTCTATGACACAAATGTATAGAGACATTGACCAAACCTACATGGACACTTATGAAACGTCAAAACCTAGGTGTGCGGTTCCAATTGGGGGCTTACCACCAGCTCATAATACAGGGCAGTAGTAGAACTGCACTGAAGTCTTAAAACAAAAAAGCAGTGCAGTTCAACTTCTGCCCTGCTATCAGAGCTGGTGGTAAGCTCCTGTTTCTCTACTGCAAGGCAAAGGCATTTTCTCATACGAAGAAGGCACGAACATTGGTCACCATGCTTGCTCAAGACGGGTTGGCGATTTCAGCCTTATGTTAACCAGGTCCCTATTTCCTCACGATGTTTTTTCTCCATTGATGTCAGCAATACCTTGTAGTTTTTAGTATAGTTATAATAAAAAACGAGTAACAAAACTATGTTCGGTACAAGACTGCAAATAAGGCACATCTAGTTGTAGGCTGAAATCAATAGAGAACTTTAACTACTCAAGTACAGAAGCGTTTCATACGAAAATAAACCTTATTTGTAAGACAACAATGTGCATATTCCTATAAGCGAAAGTGATCCAGCGTTTCATATGAATATTAACATTAACTTTATACAAATAATGTTTAGTTTCGTGTGAAAAGCTTCTGTTCTTAGGTTGAGTAAAGCTAAGATTCGCTCTATAGATCTCAACCTCTGAATAAGTAGAGGCTTTGTAGAGCGTCGTCTCCGTCACTCATGTCTCTCTCTAAATCTCGAAGTGTTATGTGATAATTGTCATGTTTACGCTCGGGTACTATACTGACATACGAATGTAAACCTTATTCTTATGTATATATTGTTCAAATTCTTATAAGCTAATGAAAGCAAGCGCTTCATTCGATTATGAAGATTAAAGTTATACGAATAATGTTCACATTCGAAGAAGACGCTAACTTTAATTAGCTAAAGTCAAACTGCGGTCTGTAAATCTTTCCCTAATTCATAAATATTTAATGGAATAATAAATTCTATTGCTATTTCACTTCATTGCCATGAAAATGACTAGGACGGAAGTATTTATTAACCACATGACATGTACTGTGACCTAATAGGTACGACGTACCCACTTCTTGGGAATTATTAGCGAGGGATTTTACTCATACGCATGCACTTGATTTATTAAAGTGGGTTTTCACACAGTACTGTAAAAGGTAGGTATTATTGTAACAAACAAGTGGTTTTCGAGTTTAATTCGGTCGAAACGACTGACGCAAATGGGAAAACTTATCGACAATTTGGTGAAAGGTAGAGAGTAATAAATAAATAAAATAATATAAATGGATATAAATACGTAAATAATAATAATATAAAATAATATGGATGGATATAATTATAAGTGTCGTGTAGTGTTTTTGGGTTTTTCCATCCGGAATTACTTAGTAGCAGTCACCACTCCGGGCTGATCCGGTAACTATGACCCGGAGGGTCATAGGGA
This sequence comes from Apamea crenata, assembly GCA_949629185.1. Classification (NCBI taxonomy): domain Eukaryota; kingdom Metazoa; phylum Arthropoda; class Insecta; order Lepidoptera; family Noctuidae; genus Apamea; species Apamea crenata. The sequence goes on along the minus strand of OX451362.1, from coordinate 8,841,763 downwards.
TGATCCGGGCACTATGACCGGTGGGTCATAGTGCCCGATTGATGGCAATAAGCTCGCATCCTATGTCTTACTTCGCAAAATGTGGGTCTAATATAGGTGCACCTCATAGATTTAACAATTAAAATAAATTGTCACATTTTTCATTTTTATCGTGTAATTTATAAAGTGTAAGAGGGGTTAACGTACCGGTGTTTTTTTTTTAATTTTTGTTATTATTAATTTATTAGGTACCTATTAAAAAAAAACTAAATAGCAGAGTGGCAAATAAAGAGGTAGGTAAAAAAAAAAAATGGTGATGCCATAAAGGAAATAGTAATTTTCTTCAAAAGAAATATGTTGAAAGGTTCTTAAAATTGGAGACAATGGCGGCGATTCCCTTGTTCACAAACTAAACTAAATTTAAGTTCAGTGCACATTTTTCTTTCTATTTCATTAAGAAAAGGACAGAAGATAAATATTAGTTTAGTCCTGTCAAATTAAGATACTCCATAGACAAATTAGACGTGATTAAACACATGGCGACTAAAAGTACGTCAACTTATGTCAGGCGCTGACTAATTTGACAGGACTAAACTGATTTTTATCTTCTGTCCTTTTCTTGATGAAATAGAAAGAAAAAGACGCACTGAACTTAAATTTAGTTTAGTTTGTGAACAAGGGAATCGGCGCCATTAAAGTTTAAAACAATGATATTCAAAACACGTCATATAAAATTCCTAAAACTCAGACTGACTAATTTATAACTCAAACAATTTATCTTAAACACTGTACTAGGAAGATACGCTCATCAAACAGGAAATGCATGCCAATCTATTGCAGCAAGCGGAGATGCGAGCTGTCATATACAGCAGAGATGCCAAACATATGGTAGGATGCAGCAAACTACCAAAAAATGGTACTATGAGTCTCATTATATCGTCAGCAAGACAGTATTAAAATATATTAAAAATACACCTGACTAAACCCATTTTGATTTCCTAAAAATATAAATGGACTCAATAAAATAAAAATATTTTTGAGAACCTCAAAGAATTCCCATTTTGGTGTTCTAAGGGCTGATTATACAATCGACAGATAAATTTTATTCGTGCAATAAAATTGATGTCTGAGAGACTTTGTATCGAAGAACTACTAAAAATACAAAATTATTCCTCGGATAAAATTATCTGGCGTTGCAAAACTCAGCCCTAAAAATAATAAACATTGTCTGTTTATTATTTTTAGTGATGAGTAACTGTGACCAACTTGGATGTAGCACTCGTTTTTAGAAGCTCATTTATTAAAGAAGCGAACATTATTAGAAGATCAACCAGTTGTTAGAAGATCACTGAAACATTTTCCTATTGTCTTATTTTAATTTTATTTAAACCTAATCAATTCTTTAAATTTTTCCTCATCACAAGAAAATCACCAAACTACATGTTCTGAACCAGCCCATGTTTACAAAAAGGTTTGTCACCCACGCTCCACTGATAACTACCAACCAACTAATCTGTTAGGTCAAGTTCACAAGCTGTTTACTTTGTCGAGTTATTAGCAAAATGTGAAAAAAAAATCAGTTTATTAGCCGCGTCGCCGCGGTTTATAGCTATAGTATGTATTTGAATATGTTGGTGTACTATTTTGTAGTTTTATGTTGTTTCTGCTCTGTGCTGTGTTACAGTGAGGAAGATCTGGGCTACAGTTTAAATATTGGAAATGCTATCGATGTGTTTGCAAAGTAAGTCATGATTTGTTTTATTATGTGGTGCGTTTTAAATGTCTTATAAAGTGCGTTTTAATTACAATAATTAGAGCGTGCTTAAGGAAAATAATTAGTGTAACTAAATTGTGTTAGTGTTTTCCTGGAATTGTGCAGTTTAAGTTTTCGTTGAATAACTGACAGATTGAAGATATTTGTGTTTTCAAAGAGACTAATAATTCAGCCTTCTTGTTATGTTTTAATGTTAATCTTAAAATAAGTAAAGATACACGCTTATCACAAAATTGTGTGTCATAAATCTGTCTAATTTTGTTTTGTCTATTATTTCGATGTAAAATTATTATTTGATAATATATTATGAACGTAAGTACACACTTTGATTCGGGTTAACACTCTGGGACGTCTGATGGACTCGGGAAATTCCCAATTGTAAAGATATACATATGTCTTTGGGCGCCGACTTAATAAAGTAGGTAAGTAATAAATCTAGATAGAAGATTCGTATTTTAGGTTTTTTATTAAACGTTTGTTTTGTGCCGTTGGAGAGTTTGTTGCGCCACTTCTTCTTCCTAGCGAAAGTACTAGGAAGTGGTGAAGGGCGGGCGTTTTGGGGGACTGTCTTATGCAATTTTGACATTCTAAAAGTGGTGATTCTCAGCCTTATTTGATTTTGTGTTACGATATTTTTGTTATATTCTCCTTCCTTCCCTTCTTCTTCTAAGTTCATGGTAATTTCTTGCGAAATGAAAGAGAGTTGCTATATAGGTAATGCCTACAGACATCTTTGCAGCTTTGTAGGGTTCAAATATGAAAATGTTTCAAAAACATATCACTAAACATCAAAATATATACCTAATAACATGTCAAATCCCTCCACAGTTACGGCGATCTGTCACAAGTAACACAAGTGATATCAGCAGACTACGAGGGAGAAGAAATTGACGACCCAATCGTTCCCTTCAGTGAGAAGAATATCCGAGTGTTCTCAAATGTTACCAGTAAAGAGACCAAGGGAGATGCCGACGGTATCACTAATATGGGGCTGTTACTGTGTGAGACGTTTGAGGATCTCCTCGACGCATACTTTAAGAATTTTCAGATAGAAGGGTAAGTTATGATGAGGAATAGACATTTTTGAGAATGTTCTAGACTGCAAAAGCCGTTGGGCCCGGCTGTCATTCGTGGATCTTTGACACTCGTTACGGCCGAAATTTAAACAGAAGCCCGAAAGTCTGGCAACCAGTCTTCCCAAGGGGTATCTATGATATTACGCAGTAACTGGGTTGTGGAGGTCAGATAGGCAGTCGCTCCATGTAAAATACTGGTATTCAGCTGCACCCGTTTGGACTGAAAGCCGACCCCAACATAGTTGGGAAAAGGCTAGGCAGATGATGATGATATTCTAAACTAGAAAAAGATTACTGAACCTAATACTGCGTGGGTCATAGCAATTGACTGACGAAAACTACGAAACATAACGTTTAGAACAAATTAAACGGCAAAAAAAGTATTTGCCAACCTATCACTTGGCTACAGAAATATGTAAGCAATGGTTTGCAGATATTTCTGTTAGTTTACATTCATCATATTCAATCGCAAATGTTCAGATTCCTAATGAATGCGAGTGTGATTTATAGTTTAGGTATGTTAGGCGTTATTATAATGCGGGTGAAAACTAGAACTACCTACACTTAAGCTGGCGATAACAAACAAACATTTTACACTTAAATTATGACAAATAGATTACACAGAAGCCTAAAAATAGAGCAACTTTACAAGTCACTCATCAAAACATCTTAAATAAGTAGGTACCTCTTTTTACAGAACAGACAAACCCTGGAAAGCTTTCATGGGCGACTGGATTCACGACGAGATAATGCGAACTTTCGGCATAGAATACGATCCAAAACCCGACTGCTGCTTCGTCCTGGTCAAACTGACTAAAGTTCATAAAACTGTAGAACTTGGCAATTTAGATGGAGTAGCGGTTAAAGACTATGTTCAAAGAGCTATTAAAGATCTGAATGTTACGGACACGGCAGAAGTTAGAAAGTTTATGAAGAGCTATGGGACACATTATATTGATTCTTATGTGACAGGCAATATTATTTACCAGGTATGTATAAAATTAAAGCACTAGGGAGTGGTGAAGGGCGGGCGTTCTGGGGCACTGTCTTATGTAATGTTGACGTTCAAAAATTTTGATTAAATACTAAATAAGAGAGGTTTTGAAAGAGATAAATAAATTAGACATTTCTTCCCAAGGAATGGGAAATCATAACGAAAAAGTATGGTTAATGTTTTGAACATCAATGAGTATGTTTTAGTTTATAGCAGGCTTAGTTACGCTTGCGGGCGTAAGTCAATCGTTTGACTTCTGGAAAGACCCTAAAAGCCTGACCTACGCACACAATATGCTAGGCAGAGTTTACTTCCTCATTAGAAGTTAAGAATATTGTCCAAGCATGCATATGACATAATGTAATATATTCCAGGTGTTCAAATACAAGAGGCGTGGATTCGAAATGTTACGTTCATACATCGCATTGCGCAACACCAGACGGACGGGTACTGCCAACCTTCGTTTTTACTTCTCATCGTATTTCCTCAAACAAGTCGGTGATATTAGGGTAAGTTTAAAATGTCTAATTCAACATTTTGGCCTTGTAAGTAATGCAAAAGTTTGATATATGAATTTTACTCAATGCCAATATTTCCTGAAGCAAACAAAACATTTGATTGTCTTTTACGCAACATACCACAGTAAAATCTATCCAGATTGTGATGTATAAAGAAAAACTGGCTTAAACACTATCGAATGCCCTGCATGAAAATCACCAATCATACAAAACAAAAGCAGATCATGGCATAATTCCAACTGCCATAACAATAAAAACGGCGTTCCGTAGGGTAGTATACTTAGTCCTATACTAATCATACTCTTCACAAATAACTTTTTAGTCACTCCTAACCAAGATATTTACAGAAATTACTAAAAATATTTATATTTACATCCACAGATAGCCAGCGGCAACAAGACCATCGAAACTTGGGCACGAACCAATCTCCGAGACGGACAATACTTATACTCAAGACCAAGTCTTCTACGACTGAACTACAACGCAGTTTTAGTCAGCAAGTTAAACAGTTTGATGGACAAGGGAGCCTTAATAGGCCTTAATCTAAAGACCTTAAGGCCTTTGTTTAAAGACAGGCGTAAAGCAGATAGTTATGCGGAAGTAGTAGAAAATGATTTGCAACTATGGGAAGTCAATGCATAGTTTAATTTCATTATTTTTTTATGATTTTGAGGTGTTTTCTAAAAAAGCTAATCTAACATTAGCAAAGTATATGTTTTTAATATGTTTATAAATTGGATGAGTTGTGTTAGTTACTACTTAAAATAATTACCTAATTTGACCAAATATCAATAGTTTAAAACTAATAATAAGTACTTTTCATTATAGCTTATGTTTTAGTAAAATCTTAAAAGGCACCGAGCTACTTCTCGTGGCCAACTCAAATACTATAAATTACTACTTAATAAATACTTAAATGTTTTCATGAAAAAGCATAAGTTATTTTAAAATCTACCTGAACGCTGTAAATACCAGTATTTCAATATAAATAACAATAAAACTATTTTAATAACTGAATAAGTTTCAATTTAGTTTATTTAACATTTATTAATATCTAGTATACAAACATCAAAATTGTCACATAATTATTATAAAGCTTGACTTCACATCTTACAAAGCTTATCGCAAACTTAAGGCGACCAGTGAAATTAAATATTACATTTTATAAATACGTACATAATTAAAACAACAATAATATATTCAGAGATCTTAAAAGCTCGCACATAAAAGCAACTACATTGTTTAATATCTTTCATTCTCGCTGTGTCTCAACTATTATTCTTTTAAAAAAGCTAATTCATATCCCTATATTTTAATCCACACGCACTGAGATCTTAGTGATGTTTTCCATTAAGATGCTGCTCCACTGTAGCACACGGGTAAGCTACGCACGTGTACTTAGCTTCGCTTTATCTGAAAATGTAGGCGGGATCACCCATTGTGACACACGGTCACGCTGCGCACGAATGCGTGGTTTGCAAACAAATGAACCGCGCAGCTAACGTGGGTAACCTTTCCGTGGACATCCTACGGACAGCAGTGGACATGGAGTCGTTAATACCACACTTGGGAATTGGATCCTGCGCACTCCCAAACATGAAATACCATATTTTTTCAGCACACTGACCATTTGCGACCATGGTCGCGGTCGCTCAGTGTAGCCTAGCAAAGGATCGCCTTTACCATCGCCTTCCTAAGCCTTAGCCAAATTACTTTCTAGATAAATCCATACAAAATATACTTCATTTTCAATTGATAATTTCCCCATCACTGGTAAAGGCGACCCCACTCAATTAGATCCAATTCAATTTAATTTCCGAAACCATATCGACAAGTTTCCCTTATGAGTTTAAGAGATCTTATGTATCTATTTAACTTCCAATACTCGGATTGGTACTCGATATGAACAACAAAATAAAGAGCAACGCACGGATAAATTCACAGGCTAGAAATCTATCCAATTTGGCAGGTATAGTTGGATATTCCTGCCATTTTTAGAGGACTACATTATTTTAAGCCCTTTGTTTCGATGCCTGATTTTTACAGGCACCTGTCTTTTCTACTTTTCTTATTAATATAGGTTTTTCTTCATAATTAAATGTTTAGTCTTTCGATTAGTATCACTCATTTGCATCTGCATCTTTTTCTAATGACCGATATTTCTAAACAATTAACGAAATATCAATCTTCTGCATTAGGCCAAACATTCCTTACTTGAGTGCACTAGAAAACATTAAAACTTACAGCTTAGACACATATAACAACATGGCGCCAACGATACGTGAAAACTTGCAATAAATTAATTGAACGCACTAATTACTATTATTATATTGATTAAGAGATTACAATGGTATTAAAATGTACTGTTAAGTTATTTAAATTTTAAACGTTTCTTTGCATTAAAGTGCACAATTATCATTAGATTATATCTAAATATATCGATTATTGGATGTTTTATTAGTATTTTTAAATAGTTTTAAATTTTTCATATAAATTGGCCTAAAAATGTAGGTAATAATTTTTAAATTTATTAATTGTGCACTTCCACACAAAGATCTTCTGACGTATTTCTATTTATTTTAGTTATTATTATTCTATTGATTAAACATGATCTTTAACATTATTCCATAACTTCGATTTTATCGACTGAGTACCATAGACAACCGGTGTAATTTTTGTTAAAATTATAAAAGAACAAGCTAACACTTATTTTTGCAAATTATATTACAAATGAGTCGTCAGTCGCATCAATATTAACTTTATAAAGTCCATTCTGAAGCTCGAAAAGATTTTATCACACCCATGAAGGGGAGTCCAGGTAAACGATATTCAGACATTAGTCTTATTTCTATCACCGCGTATTTAAATACACATTTTACTGTTCCCTCATTCGAATCCAAATTCACTGTACTTTTTTGTGTTTTCAATACGTCCAAAAATTAAAGGATGTAGGCAGTTTTGTTAAGACATATTTTCTTTCAAAATACCTTCTCAAAGATACACATTATCAATCGTAATAGCGTAAGTAGCATGATTATTCTTGTATACCCAAGATGTTGGTTGAAAGCAGTATTTGGCACGTGCAGTCGTGACCTATACCCACATAGGCTCAAAAGTTTCCTCCACCGAACTTCCCACTTCATATTTCTGCCCCGGTAGCTACATTAACAGTGTCGAATATTCGGGTTATCGTGTTAGAACTAATACTGGCACTACTTGGCGTATTTGTCTAATAAAAAATACTAAATATAATTGTAAAGAACCCTGTCCGATTCGTGAGGGTGTTAAGTACCGTGCTTAAAGGCTATTCATGTGGTGTTTTAGAAAAAGAAAGAATTGAACGCAAAAAACAAAAATTGTCTGCGTGATGTGGGTGTGTTTATAGGTACATCTCTGACTAACCGCATGGCGCGCGGCGTGATGTTATGTTAAAATGAATGCGATTTTTTTTTAAATGAGGAATTTTATCTGGCAATACATGGGTCCGGTAACGGGTCTACAAGTCATTCATAACTTATGACCTCAGTTACTTTTTAGTGAAGTAGGTAGTAGATAGTAGATTTTGATACTAAAAACGTGAAAATTAAGAAGCAATAAGGGTCAGTTCACACCGAGACGCGACGCGATGCGACGCTGCGCGCACACTTTAAAAGAGTGACTCAAAATATACTTTATTTTCTACACGAAAAGGTACACATTACATTGTGAGAGTTCGCGTTGAGAGTATATTTTGAGTCACTCTTTTAGTGTGCGCGCAGCGTCGCGTCGCGTCGCGTCTCGGTGTGAACTGACCCTAACTGTTTTAAATTCAATAATAATGTCTTATTACTTTTTGGTAATGTATGTATGTATTTTTTTTTTAAACCATCGTATTTTTTTACGCGTCGCGTCGTATCGTATCATTATTGAAATAAGGTCCATTTTGTATTAACGAAATAACGCGAATATTTGCCCAAATACACCAAGTTCCAACGTAACACGAAGTTTTACCACGATAACCCGTCACTATTCATCAGTTAGTGTCTTATTTTTGTTTGCGTGGTACCTGCAGCTCGCAACTCCTCTCCCCGGGGCCTTGTCTTCTTTGGTTCTCAGTGTATCTCGTAAGTGCTTGTTACGCGGGTGCACGCGTACTGGTTCCGCGACACCCGCTTTCCGTTCAGAAGGAGAAGCAGTGGGTTGTTCACGCGGATCGATTTGAAGTCGTAGGTCTGGAATTGTTTGTTTTCTATTAGTATATGTATGGTATTTTTGAAGATGAGTTGTTGTGTTTTAGCGTAACTAACCGAATGGTCGATGACAGAAGAATTATGGTTTCTTAGCAACGAGGATGGCGGTATTATAAATTGGCGTTATCCTTTGTAAATGTAAGTCAGAAACTTCGTAAGACATTTTGGAATTTAAGGTAAATGGAAGGTCCAGTAACTTCGCACTGAATTAACACATGTATTTATACTTGCAAATGGTACTAGGGGGAAATACTATGTAGGGGGGCGATTACCGAGATAACGACTAATAGAGAAGTATGGAAGAAAAATACATGTTACGCCGACCCCACATAAATTGGGACAAGCCAGGAGAATGATGATGGTCACTGTCTTCTTCATTTTTAGGGTTCCGTAGCCAAATGGCAAAAAACGGAACCCTTATGGATTTGTCATGTCTGTCTGTCTGTCCGTCCGTATGTCACAGCCACTTTTTTTCCGAAACTATAAGAACTATACTGTTGAAACTTGGTGAGTAGATGTATTCTGTGAACCGCATTAAGATTTTCACACAAAAATAGAAAAAGAAAACCCATAAATTTTGGGGGTTCCCCCCCATACTTAGAACTGAAACTCAAAAACGTTTTTTTCATCAAACCCATACATGTGGGGTATCTGTGGATAGGTCTTCAAAAATGATATTGAGGTTTCTAATATGATTTTTTTCTAAACTGAATAGTTTGCGTGAGAGACACTTCCTCCAAAGTGGTAAAATGTGTGTAACCCCCATGTAACTTCTAAAATAAGAGAATGATAAAACTAAAAAAATATATGATGTACATTACCATGTAAACTTCCACCGAAAATTGGTTTGAACGAGATCTAGTAGGTAGTTTTTTTTTAATACGTCATTAATTGTAAATTGTAATTGTACGTAACCCTCGGTGCGCAAGTCCGACTCGCACTTGGCCGGTTTTTTTTTTGTTAGCCTACATTGTGTCCCACTGCTGGGCAAAGGCCTCCCCTTTCTCCTTCCAAACCTCCCTGTCTTGTGCGATGGCCAGAGATCGCTATCTTTATAAAAATTCTAAAAAAAAATCGCACAGGCGCTCAGACAGAAAAACACAAAATCAACTTTCTACATACTGCAAGTCTTCTATAACGTTACCATACCTAATGAGCGTTCAGGTAAAATTAACAGGCATTTCTGCCCCTTCGAAAAATCTGTCCAGCAGTAAAAACCATGAAAACAGACAGTAACATACCACATCATCCGACTCGTGCTTGTGTGTCCGCATCAGAGGCTCGGGTATGGCCACACAGTCGCCGATAATGGTGCCGCGTCCGTCGGCCCAATTGTAAACGGTCACTAGCACACATTCCATGCTTTCATCCACCAACGCAAATGTGCTGTAATGTGGAAATATTAAAGTTATTTGAGAAATATGTAGTTAGTTTTAGTTTTGGGAAACTTATTTGTTTTATAATAATTTATATTCAAACCCAAAACGAATTTGAATATATTTCTAACGATATGGTTCCCCAAAATTGGCATGCATTAGACGTACACGAGTTCCTGACTGTCTTGTCAGAACAGAAGGCGTTGTAAGGTTTCATTGGGAATTTCGAAGTAGCAGGATGTGTGCCCAATAGATATAAATAGACACGCTCCCTATTATGCGACATATAACATACACTAGCGAAATGTGTAGGTATTCCAAATAAATATGTATAATACTCGACTGCCTAGCTCTTCGGGGAATACAGGCGTGATTTCTGTATTGTGTTTTTACCAGATATGGATTGGAACAGGCCGATTTATTTATATATTTATGTATGTATAGGGTGTTACCACAATAGGCACATTGGTCTTTCAATAAAATTGGGGTCACGCTGAAGGCAATCAGTCAGATGCACCCTGTTTTTTTGCTAATACAGCCACAACTTTAGAGTCGTATCTATGTATAATGTGCATATTTGAGACCTAAAAATAATCTCAAGAAAGCTATTTTAATGTAATAAACGAAAACCTTAAAGCCCCGTATTCATTGGAAACAAAGTTCAGCAACTTTTGTTTACCATGAATACGGAACATTAGTACGTTGCCAACCACCCTGCAACATTTCATGTTGGCAGCAACATGTTTCCCGCAACACAAAAACATGTTGATGAACATGTTGCGAAACAATGTTTTCCAATGAATTTGCGGCTTCAGGGACACACATACCACACAAACGATCGTTCTATGACTCCATCTTCAAAGTAGCTGTCGATCACAGGGCGGGCAGTGTTCCAAGCAGTTAAACTAAGTGTCCATTTCGAAGTGGGAAGCATTCGGACAAGAAAAAATACGTGCTTTTATAAAACAGAAACTTACAAACGGCGAATTTTGGACAAATATAAATGTTGCTCTCGATTTCTTTCGTATTTAAATTGCATAGCAAGCAACTTCTCAGGTGTGCGGTTATAATAAAAAGAAAGAAGTTTAGAAAGAAATTGAAAATTTATTTACACCAACATAGATATTTTATTTTTTTTGAAAGAATAAAGCCGAAGTTTCTGTTCTCTCAAGTGGTGTGGAGTAGCATTTCATATCAATCGACGGCGAGGTATAGTCTGTTCCAAATAAGTATCGGATGAAAGTGTAAACAAACCCTGTTCAGTGGGGTAATTGCGTATTACAGTAGCAATGGCTTACATTTTGACAGGTCAACCACATTCATTGCGTTATTTACATTGTTGACCAGACAAATATTAAGAACCTAAGAAGCAATTGATTATAGGCCAACCGCTTAACTGAGAAGTAGCCTGAGGTAGCAGCGCGGTGCGGGAGGGGTGTGGTGACGTGATGCGAGAGCTTAGTGATTCGTCAACTTGTAACAACTATCACCCCTCCCGCACCGCGCAGCTACCTCAAGCCACGTCACTTAAGCGATCGGCCTATAGCAATATCTTTCAAAATTATTCAGATTAAGATGGATAGTGTGTTACGCAATTAGGGTGCAGCAGTGCAATTCTGTAACCATCTCACCGTGAAAACTTTAGGTGAAGTGAGCGTGGAGTGAGCTGTCATTCCACTTCACCTAACTTTTCACGGTGAGATTTTTACAGACTCGATCGGCAGGTTACATAATCAATCCCTAAAGGGAATGAGTAATACATTCATCTATAATAATATGTTTCGTTGAGATGGACCAATTGTATTTGGCTTTTTGAAATAAATTAAAAATTTAAAAATTAATTTGAAACAAAATAAATTCTTTATCTAGTTCAGACACAGATGCCTTCAGTATAAAATTAAGAAAACTTGAATTGTCTGTCTGTTGTCCTGTATATCTGATCAAATGTAACATATGTTATAAATTATTATTATTATTATTAAAAAAGATTATTATTATTATTATTATCTGTATGGAAGAAGGGAAGGCTGCTGGGGAGTTTGTTGCGCGACTTCTTCTTCCCAGCTAAAGCACTAGGACTTCATGAAGGACGGACGTCTTCGGTTTCTTCAGAACTTCAGAACTTTCAGAACGTTTGAATTGCATAAGACGGGCTGTCTTATGCAAGTGCAGATTCTCAGCCTTATTTGAATAAATGACTTTTGGTTTTGATTTAGATTTGATTTTGTGTTTGAATAAGATTATTAAATTATTTAAGCGATATAAATTTCATAATCATCGACGAAAATGTGAGATTATAAAATTAACCTCAATTGTCAAAAAAAAAAAATCTCCAAGGTGATTTAAAATTATGGTTATTCAAATAATCAAACTAAAGCACTACATTTGTAAGTGGCACTACAAATTGCCATCTACAGGTACGTTTTCTGATCCATTCGTTTACATTTTCAAGCTTTTGGAACAGACCATAGATGAATAAGCCCACGTTTGGGCGTGAAAATATCGCGGCGGGATTTTATCGCGCACTGGATTTTCAACTATCGGTAGAGGCGAGCATTGAAAATCCAACAGAGCGCATCCCAGCGCGTCAAAAAACACACTGTTGGATTTTCAACTCTCGGCACTAAACAGAGCGTTAAAAATACAGTGCACGAAAAAAAAATCGCCGCGGGAAAAACGTGCCTATCGACCGATGTCGGCTAATCTCATTGTATACCGATCGATAATTTGGATTGACTTTGTTCGAGTGGATGTGGTAACACTATAGAACACGACCGCTACTCCACGCCACACTAGCAAACCTACAAACTAGCACTGCTATTTTTGACGTGTTGAGGATCTAAGTGATTTTTTAGCATGGCCTAATCGAAATTATGCTATAAGTAAGTAAAATGATTTTATACAGAAATGGAATGGTACATTCATAGGTACAAAGTACATGACAAAGAAGCTAGCCAAAGTACAGCATTTGTGTGAAATAAACGTGATCTTTGTTTTTTTTATTCCTCGCTTAACGACGCACTCACTACAACTTAATGACCGTCGTTAATGTCATCCCTTTTGTAACATGTACGGTTTGAATCAAATCTTGGATGAAATTATGCAACGATCTTTATCGATATTAGTAGCAGATACTTTAAATTTTATACACACCTCAAAAGAGATTGGTATGCAGGCAAGAAAAGAACATTCTAAAATTAAAACAATGTATTGTGTGCTTTATAAATATAACACAAGAGGACCCATGTCAACGACTTGTCAATTTATTATTAGCACACGCACAAGTTTTCAAATGTGTCTGCCTAAATACTAAACTCTTTCGTCAACTGTGCATCAGAAACCTCAGGGGCGGCCATCTATTTTCATTTAAAGGCCTGCAAAATCACTAAAAAAGGACAGATACTTACAAAGGTACTGCGTTATCATTGTGTATGGAGCCGACGACTTTGCCCAGGACGACCTTGGCTTCGTTGGGCCCTTCTTGCAAAGCATCGAGGCGAGTACGTTCCAGCGCCACCTCGCGGCGGTCGGCGAAAGCGTGGAGTCCTTCGCCGTAGAGGCCCAGCATCTTCTTGTCTATGGACTGGGGAAGGAGTTTGGTTAGTTCTTAATCTTAACTGTTACGATATGTGTGTGTCGAGTTCTTAATACATTTGGCTTGCTAGTCGATTAACCAGTAATACTTAGCGACTTTAAGAAAAACTGGGAGTGAAAGAACTGACTCAAGAGCGACACACATATCACAGACACACAGAAATGTATAGATATAGATGTATTATAGGTACACGTAAACCTTCCGGAATAAATTCTCTTAATGATGGTGAAGTAAACCGCATCAATATCCGTTGCGTAGTTTAGAAAAAAACGCGGCCACACTCGAAAAGCGACTTTGATTCATAATTATAGACAGAATTCGATTTTAATCCATGAGAGCAGAAGTTTATATAAACTGTCTAGTGAACATGGTTTGGATATATTCAATAGGTTTGGATATATTCATGGTTTGGATATATGTATATTATATATAATAACAAATGCTTAAGCCGTGATACACTGGTAGTGTATCACGGCTTAAGCATTTGTTGGAGAAGAGCTTCTTCACGGAAAAGTAATTGTTTGCGTCTAAACGGTTATTAATTTTTATTAGGGCAGTATTTCCATCGCCAGATAACTTTTATACGTAATAAAATTGACGTTTGACAGTTTTTGTATGAAATAACTGACAAAATTTTAAAATTATTCCTCGAATAAAGTTATCAGACGATTGAAAAATCAACCCAAAATCGATCGTGTATTAATAATTACTCATTTATGTTATAATTATGGTATTTTGTACCGACCTTTTTTCGTTTCTATTTTAACTTCTCATTTTTCATATTTTTTATGAATAAGAGCTGTAAGTTTCCCAAATAAAATAAAATAGTCGAATATTATGTAGTCATCCAGGCCGTATATCGGCCATGGCGACAATCTAAACGGAGACTAGTCTTCGGTGCTGGAGATATAGTGCACAAGTGTGTCAGACACAGTGCACTTCTTCCCTCACTCTCATAGTCCGATGGGATGGCAATCTGACACTACCGGAGAGGGATCAGGCGCAGGATCAACGGTGTCACGTGCTTTCCGAGGTTCGGGGGTATCACACCGCCAACTTCCAAACTCCGGGCTGTTTACTGGAGAAACCCAGTAACGCTTTGTCGGATTTGGGAATCGAACCCAAGACCACGCCCACCCAAAACGCTCAGCAGTCGCGCCTGCGACTGCGAGACCAACGGGGCGGGATAGTCGAATACGAGGCTTTTGGCTACATGTATTATAATATTTTATAGTGTACGTCTTATTTGTGGAGACTAAAATATTTTTCTTTAGTTTCGTTTTTTGCTTCCAAACGCACCATTGTCTTTCGCAGGTTGACTGGTAGAAGATGGTAGAGGCAGATGGATATACTAACCTGCACCATAGTAGCCAGTCGCTTGCCCTTCAGTTTCCCGCGCGTCTTGACAAGCGCATGCGCTGAACTGACGAAAGTCATCAGTCGTGCGTGCTCCTGCTTCGGTGGCTCCCACGGTGGGTCCAGGCGGCTCGCATACTTGAAGTTTTGTAGAGCTTCGTCGTAGAATTCTGAGTATTTTAGTGCCTGGGAAAGAGTACACGGAAGCCTTATAAATGTTGCACGGACGAAAAATATCGCGGCGAGATTTTATCGCGCACTGGATTTTCAACTCTCGGTGTTGAGCCGAGTATTGAGAATCGAACAGAGCGCATGCCAGCGCGTCAAAAAACAGACTGTTGGATTTTCAACTCTCGGCGCTAAGCATTGCGTTGAAAATCTAGTACCCCAAAATAAACGCGCCGCGAGAAAAACGCGCCCCTGCGAACCCTGGGCTAAGAGCATCAATAAAGTGCAAAATATAAAAGTTTTATCCGACGCTTTTAATAATATATTTAGGTATTAATGAATACCTAAATATATTATTAAAAGCGTCGGATAAAACTTTTATAAAAACTAACTAACTAACTAACTTTTATAAACTTTTTTTTTTTTTTTTCTTTTTTTTTTTTTAGTTTTATCCGACGCTTTTAATAATATATTTAGGTATTAATGAATACCTAAATATATTATTAAAAGCGTCGGATAAAACTTTTATATTTTGCAACCAACATAGGTAATGACCTATGTTGCAATAAAGTTACATTTCAATTTGAATAACAAATAGAAAATGAGATAATAATCTACAGTAACAATTGCGGCAACTGGCTGCGTGGCTGCAAAGCAAAACCGCATTCGAATTTCATAACACACTTTCAATCACCATCAGAATGATTTTGTAGGATATTGCTAATCCATTGCTCCATATATTAGAAAAATGGGTCTGCTCAACAACATAAATAACGCAATGAATGTTTTTGAACTGACAAAAAATAAACATATCAAACTTACAATTCCCTTATTGTAGTACAAATCAGGTTGCCCCTTAGCTATAGGATCCAACTCTGCCTGCCTATAAGCTTTCATAGACTGCTTCAACGTATCTGGATCTTGAGCCACCATGAAGAATTGGCAAAGGTATGCATTCCCCAGCACGGTCCAAGATACACCATCTTTAATATCCTGGGCCACAGCTTCTCTGGCCAGCTCTACGCTTTTCAAAATGGCTGGATGTGCTTCAGAGCGCTTCTTGTCGCCACTCTCTTGGCGTAGGATGATTGAGAGGCAGCGAAGGGATAAACGGTTGCGCTCCTAGAGAAAATATTTTTCTATAAACACAACAGCTAATTCGCTTTTTTGTGATTCATAAATCATAAGCTTAGAGCAGCAATTGCAATAATTACGAAGTGATGACAATATAAATAGAAATAACCTAATAGAGGATATTTTTTACGCCATTGACAAAACTATCTATCTATGCCTATTTATATGTGTGTACATAAATGGTAAAATAAATAAACTAAGAATCAAATATTCAGCTCAGCGAAAATGTGTCAGACACATCTAGAAATTATTGCAGCAGCAGCAATCTTAAAACTGTCAAGGGCACTAGGAAACTACACTACAGGAAACAACCAATTGGAACCGTGCACCTAGCTTCTGACATTTCATAAGTGCCCATGTAGATTTATGTGAAGTAAAATATTATGATTTTATGTGGATGAGCATATTCTGTATAGCTTCGCAAGTTTTTACTAAAATCCCAAAGCAAATCAAACAAGTAAATTTAAATGGGTTTAAAAAGGAACTTAGTTGCTATGTAAAAGGCGTTATTATAATTTAAATTACCATTTGAATGATACTTCTTTTTGATTGACATCCTAATTTAATTGTAGTTTTTTGTGTGTACTTTGAAATCTCTGTTTGATAGTTTGATTGAATAATACTTTGACATTAACCTAGATAATATTTTTAACTGACCTGCCTCATTTTGTAACATTCATTCTTAATCATTTTATTTGTGTACCTGATATTTGTGCGCCCCACATATCAGAATGTGCTGATACCATTTATTAATTTAAGATCATGTAATGTACCATATTCGGACCACTAAATGAATTTGAATTTGACTATACGGCTATAGCTGTCATAAAAATAAAACATCTACTGTGTCTTGCTTACCGTGACATGTTGAATAATTTCTGTAATATTGTGCATATTTTTCTCAAATAAATAAATTATACTTTTAAATCACCACTTACATGTTTTAATGCCCCCTCAAAGCTTGCCTTTGCCTCCTTAACATTCATGTTCTTCCAGTAGCATTCACCCAGTTCGTTCCACGCATCTATCAGATGAGGGTTAAGTTTGACAGCCTTGCTGAGACACTGTGTGGCTCTAGCATCGTATGTGGGGCATATGTTGTAGCATCGACCCTTCATGTATAGGAACTTGGCACGGTGAGCGAACGGGATTTGTGAGTCCACTGAAAGTTTTGTGTTGAAGTTTACATCCATCATAGGAAGAAAGTCCAAAGAATAATGGATGGACGGTGTGAATGATGATATGATTAGAAAGGGGGTAAGTAATTACAGAGATGATGACTAATAGAGAAGTATGGAAGAAAAAGACATGTTGCACCGACCCCAAATAAATTGGGATAAGGGCAGGAGAATGATGATGTTTACATCCATCAAGTTTGCTAGTTTTGGTGACTAATCTTAGTAATCGCTCAGCTATTAGAAGAACACAAAGACTGCCGATCACACAAAAAACAATAGATATATTAGTCAAGTCACATAGCACCAATAGTCGACAAATTACAGCAAGACATAGTGTAATTATTATTTTTCCAGTTTGCATTCTAAATAAGATGAAATTAAATGGCTTCTTACCATCAATTGTTTCAAATTTCTCAATTAGTACTTCTTTCTTTTCTTCCACACGCTTGTTTTTTTCTGTGGCCATTTCAATGGGATGGTTTTCAAAAAATAAATCCCTAAAGGCATACAGGTCTTGAAGCTCTTTCTGCAAAAAATAAAATCGTAATGAAACCTCTACAATGGCTTTTAAAAGTTATCTCGAAATTTCTGTTTATTATTGATGTAAAAGTAATTTTTTTCCTAATAAATGTGCCGCAACTAGAAAAATCTATAAATATTATGAGCAAAGCAGTCAAATAAATTTAACAACATGTTTCTTTACTTACCAATAGGCCGTCCATTAGTTCTGCTACATTCTCCACAATATCAGCTTCAGTTTCGGAGTCTTGAGACATGTTCACGATTCTTATTTCACAACTTAATTAATTCAATAATCGGGTGTAATTTTAATATAAATCCCGGAATACCGATTGCCGATTGAAACCTCTCAATCTCAAGATTCTGAACTGAAAAATAGGGATGTGAAAAAATAATCGATTATATAAAAAATCGATTAATAATCGATTTTTTTTCTATAAAAATCGATTTTTATAATCGATTTTACATATTACAATAAATCGATTAATAAAAAATCGATTTCTTTTTTCACTGCCGATTTTTTTCACCTGGAACGGCCGCAACACAGAGTTTTAGTCAGGAGCGCGAAGCCGCAAAGTATCGCGAAGCGAACCACTAGCCACTAACTAATAAATGAATGTCGCTAACGCCTTCTGTACATTTAACGCGACGTCGTCCATTGTACCATATGTTGAACACAATGATGCTCGACAATAACAAATATGTATTTACATAATTATAACTTTAGGAATCATCAATTATTATTCATCTCTCTAAGTTAGATTTGTTCTCTTTTGATCCAAGAAAATTTGAATTTGGCGGGCTACCACTACATTACATTCACCTCAAGAAATTTCTCCCTGCGAAAGGAGAAATTAATAATTAATATCCTTTTTTGTGTAAAATTAATATTTAACTTGTTGATATTATTATTAAAATTAGAGAATGCTGTGATAGTGATTATCGATATTTCAGTCGTTTAATTTAATGTATCAAATAATAAGGAAAAAATCGATTATTCAAAAAAAATCGATAATTTTTATTAAAAAAATCGATTATTTTCTAATCGATTTTTTTACTAGGCAAGATAATCGATTCTTTAATAATCGATTTTTTATGTATACTGTCACATCCCTACTGAAAAACTAACATAAACAAAGAGGTTTACTTTTTAGTTGTCATCACAGTTGTCATTGTCATTTGTGTTAGATAAGGATAGCAATACAGTTTCAGCGTCAAGACATGAAATAGAAGCATTTCATGGAATGCTTAATAAACTCATTCACATAAATTCGAAACGTAACATAGTCTATGATACGATTAATTGATTTTTAAGTTTGCTCCAAAGAAGTTTACACCACTTTTACAACAATTAAATCTTGGAGAAGGAAAATAAAATTCATAAATAATCAAGAATGCTAATTTTACTATATTTGGCTCATTGCAATCACGAAGATTAATCTTTGATTGAAATTGTTCAAAGTTTTAAACATGGCAACTGGCAACATCAACATTTATAATTTATTTTTATAAAATTATGTCAAATTGTCAATCAAAATAAATGATCCTGATATCCTGATAACCATATTATTATCATATTATTATATTGTAGTCTGTGCTGATAACATTCGGAATTCGAATTGTATTCAGCTTCATCATAAACAGTAAATGCGTATGCGCAATTGCGCATAATATCACTCGTCTTGCTTGTTGTGTTATGTGCTATTGTGTGACTTCGTGTTCGTCGTAAGCACTCATAATATACGTTGCAAACACGGGTTGCAAATATACTGCAACAACAATGGCAATGGCATACCATACAGACATCATAGTACACCAAAGTGGGGAAACTAAATGTGGATTGTGTAAAATATTTATTCATGACAGTGATATCTCTATAGAGGATCATCTAAACGACACAGAACATGCAAATATGTACATTCAAAGGCTCATGATTCAGAACAATATTGTGGTGAATGGTAACAAAATTAGTTGTCATTTGTGCAATCAAGTTTCTGATGTATCAGAAGTATTTAACCATGTAGATAGCTGTCATCACAAAGTTAATATGAGTGTTGTGAAGAAATTAATTGAGAAGGATGGAGGATTGCTTGTGTTACCGGAGAATATATCTAAAATTGGCTCTTCAGCCAACTGTTTGGCCTGTGACCGCTGGGTAGACTTCAATCAAGAAGCAATCAAATCCCACATTGAATCTGCAAGACACAGAAGAGCTCGAGCCATAGCTGTTCAACCACAAAATGCTATATTCTCAGTTGAGGACAGCAGTGAAGATCTCTGGTGCAAAATTTGCCAAGTCTACTTTGAAAATTATATAGAAGTCATATTTGAACATGTTGATGAAGATCCAGTGCATTTAAAACATCTACACAAAATACACCTGTTGATCAAAGATCAAAATATAAGTATTGAGAAATTCTTATATGACCCTAAGGAAGATAAGGCATTATGTAAGCAGTGTGGAATTGAAGTACCATGTAATATTGATAACTTGGATCGACATATTAGGGGTAAACAGCACCTCAAGAGTAGTAATAATAAGGATTAAAAGTAATATTATTACCAACAATAATTATTTTGTATTTGCCTATTTCTTGTACAACTTTATATAGAGTAAAATAAATATTTTGATAAATAAATTAGTGGTGTGTATTTGTTCATGGTTCCTCTTATTCTTCTTTTACAATAATTGGTAATTTGCAATCAATGGCATGAAATTGTGACTTTCTGGGGAAGGAAATATGTGGTATTTGGGTAGGATTAAGGATCAATATTCAATGATTTTAGGTGTTTACAAAATATATTTTTTAAATTGTTATGTATTACAGAGAAAAGAGTACCACTCTGGGCCCCTTTTTACAAGTAGGCGCAAAACTACCAATTGTTAGAAGCAAGTTCAAAATGTTCGAAATGTGAACTGAACTACAAATTCCCTACTATAAATAATTCTAGTTGACTAGACTAGTTCTCAGAAATGCAGTGCTCATTTATAATTTATTGTACAGAATTTATCTACATAATTTTATAACGAGATAACAACGCCCGGGGATTTCTGGAACAATATTTACATAAGTTGCAACAGCTAAAAACTTTGTCAAAATATGGTTTGATAAATTAAATAATATTGTTTTAATGATTTTGTATAACTTGAAATATAGAAAATAAGCCCAAAGATTTCACATAAATGCTATAATTTTTAATGATCAATTTAGTATTATTGAGAAGTAAATGAAACTGAGTTTTGTCGCAAGTGGCCATGCCAAGCCCATGCAAAAAATGTTGCCATTTAAAAAATATTCATTATATATTCCATTCCTGTCATCCATCATCGATCTGCTGTCAAAGAGACGGACAAAAAACTTAAAAATATCACCTGTCAAACTGTCAACTCAATCCCAAAAAATTTCGCGAAATTTCAAGTTACTCATTTTAACCGTAATCCGCTGCTAATATAAATCGTTATTAGTGTAATTAACGTAACAATTATAATAAGTTAAAATGAAAACGGGTTTGTTATACGGGGTGGTCGCCTGCTCAAAGACGCGAGTACGTTGCGTATTTTGCGGAGTTTATATTCCGAAGGCGAGTAAATGCATCGAGCAACACACAAACGGTGCAAAACACAAGGAAAACATAGAGCTGATGAACGAGAACGGCATATGTTTTAATAACGACATACTCCACTGCAAACCATGCAACCAAAACCTGCCTGACGATGAGTCTGTTACGAAGCACATCGAGAGCGATGACCATGCGAACTGGATGGCGGCAATGGACGACCTCGTCGATGGTGAGTTCATCACGCTAGACGCCTTTCTGTCCTGCGAGAAAGACGAAGTTTTCTGTGAGGTGTGCAACAGCAGCGTCAACTGCTCCCTGCAGAGCATCGAGGAGCACGTCAACCACATCAACCATAGAGCCAACATTACCATGCGACTAAAACCCCTCAATGGCATATTCCCAGTAGATAATGAAGATGAAGTCTGGTGCAAAGTCTGTGACGCATACATTGATAACACAGTACAGAGCGTTCTTAGCCACATTGACGATGATGAACAGCATATGGAATGGTTCTCTGAGATTGAAGATCTAATTGAGAACCAGGAGGTTTCTATTGAGTCTTACTTGGCAAATGAGCACGAGAACTTTGCGTATTGCAACAAATGCCAAATGGAAGTGACCTGCAACGCTCAGAGTATTGAGAGCCATGTGCATAGCGAGGCACATTTGAATCAGTTTGGATTATAGGAAAACGCCCCCCCTTGCTACCGTCGTGGACGTGGCTAGTTGGGTTCAATGAGTATTATTTTCAGTTCTGTTAATTTTCCCATTAATAACTTTCATATTTTTTTCATTTGACTAATTTAAAAACTGAACATTGTTTTGTTATTATTAAGATTTGTTACAATTCACTGAAATATATCACTACCTAAACTTGAATGATTTTACTGTAGTTAATTTAATTGATTGATTGATTTTTTTTTCTTTTTATTGAACACAACTAGCAGTTCTTTCAGTTTAATTGAAACTGACTTAAATGTGAATACAAATAAATTCACAACTGCTGTTGAGAAGTTATAATCACTTATAACCCAGTACATAATAAGCATTATTCAAGTAAATTATTTGCTGTTCGCAAAATATACATAGTAGTTATTGGCTTCTTGGTTCTCGAATACTTGTTATTCAATCTTTATTTATTTATATCTGTAGTAAAATAGTACCAGTGCTTGTATTTACTCATTAGATGTATTCAAAATGTATAATATTATGATCTCCATATGAATATCCTATAATTATTTTAAAATTATTATTTAAACATTTTCCTATTCAATTGAGTCATTTATACTGTCAGTCTTATTTCGTGCAGTTGATAATATTCTGACTGATACAGTTCCTAGCAGTCATGTGATTATTGATTACAGTTGCAATTGTTTTAGAAAAGCGCTCCTTCATCGAGAGCATTCGCCTGTAATGTAACAATCCAAGATTCCACTGTAACGGCTAGGGCTTTGCAAGTAGACTAGTGCAGGCCATTGACTGCTAGGTAACATGGAGAGATAATTGTAACCAGCGGGATACATTAATACATGCAGGGTGCAGACCTATGCTGTCAAAATGTATGGAAAAGCTCATTTATTTTTTAATAACCAACAAAAAATTTCAACGCATCGGGGGTTCAGAATCATGTACTGAAGCCAAGGTAACAAGTTGTGTGTCTCATATCCCTGCCACCCTGTATATTAAATACGTAGAAGTAACACGGCTAGGTTGCAAGTAAAGGTTACAGGCAAAAGTGCCCAGTGAGGGGACACATTATTTACACTTTCAAGATCATTGTTGTTCATGCATCACTTTGTAATATTTATCCCATCAACATCTTGGTTAAATACTGTAGTCATTTATTTCAAATATGTATAATTTTCATGTTGCTTAAAATGAATGGAAATGTTCAAAATGTGTACAGACCTCTAGATCTATCTCCTGCTATTTGGGTGTTAATGGCCCTGCAGAACTAAACTAAGTAATATCCGTATTCCTAACACTGGGCGAAAATTAAATAAAAGCGCACTGTTGGATTTTCAACTTACGGCACAGATCCGAGCGTTGAAAATCGCCTAGTGTTAGTGAAAACGGGCACAATTGTAATAAATGAATGTTAAAGTTTAGTAACACTTATATTAATAGATTTAAGAAACTTTCTGCTTTTTCAGCCCTTCTAGTCTTCTACTCTATATTATTTTTTGGCATTTTTACATAAGGGTATAGAACATTAAAAAAAAGCGAAAGGTCTCGGACATCTGTTATTAATAAGTGGGTGTAGTATTAGATGGGTTTCATAGCCCGGTTCAAACTTTATGGCGGCTCGGAATATGAGGCGAGTCGCTGCGCAGTACCTAACAAATTCACGTGTCAGCGGGGTGAGGGGTGAGGTACTGCGCAGGTAGAACTGTTCAGTAGAACTAGTGGGAACAAACGAGTAGCGCACTTCAGAGCCGCCACAAAATTTGAATCGGGCTGTAAGTACCAATATTTCATGTACCTATGAATATATGTATAAAAATGTAATGTGAGCTTTTACAATTTCTAACGATAATATCGTCATATTATCGTAGACGTCCACTTCCGCAGCTTCATTTATATTTCCATACATTTTACTTTCCAAAAGGGGCTTGTAGCTAAGTAATAACAGCCGCACGGGTCGATTGATCAGGTTAAGCTACGCTTGCCGAGGTTGGTCCGTGGATGGGTGACCATCTTTACATATTAAGACCTCCGTGCCTCGGAAAGCACGTTAAGCCGTTGGTCCCGGCTGTCATTCTTGGATCTTTGACAGTCGTTACGGGTCGTCAGAAGCCCGAAAGTCTGACAACCAGCAGTCTTACCAAGGGGTACCTATCGTATTACCTAGTAATTGGGTTGTGGAGGTCAGATAAGCAGTCGCTCCATGTAAAATACTGGTATTCAGCTGCATCTGCTTCCGGTCAGACTGGAAGCCGACCCCAACATAATTGGGAAAAGGCTACGCAGATGATGACATTTTACTTTCTAGTGTTACCGTGATGCCGTGACGTGGACGTGGACGTCCACCATAATTTATCGTCACGTTAGAAATTATAAAAACGCACAATATCTGTCCTTTAGAATTTTGATTTGAAATTTTGTTTTTTTGTGTTAAAAATTCATCTGAAAACCAATATTGAATTACTTATTTCAAAAGTTACAACAGTGTGACATTCCTAATATTTGCACCATTTTGTGTTCAATTTCGTGACTGCAAATTGTTTTCGCACCTGTCACTTATAGCTTCGTGTATATCATATACCTACAACCATGGAATTATTATGTACAGACGCCAGCACATCAAGCTACTACAAACTGTCAAAATTCTTTAATAGATTTTCAACTTTATCCTTAAAGCATTAAGGTTCAAGATTGATTGGGAAAATTTGACAGTTTCGGGTAGCTTGACCTGCTGGCGTCTGTACCTACTACTAGTACGTAATAATTCCATGCCTACAACATAGTTATTCATTCAATAAAACTAAAATAATATCATTATGTAATATATTTTATTCATAAATAATAATCCAACTACAAATAAATACGGAAATACATAGATCTGTGCTATAAAAACAGAACTAAACATTTATTCAATTCACTATACATATAATAGTAATTTAATCGAAAAACATTAATTAATCTTTTTTTTAATATGCTTGTATAAATATTGCTACATATTTTATGTTTCTCAAATTCTCAATAATAATAATTAAGTATGTACATTAAAAAAGTTTGGCGTCCCGTATTGCTTTTACCTGAATACTATTATTATAAATTAATTACCTATTTATTTAAATAAAAATCACTAATTATAGCTGTTTCGAAAACCAATCTGTAAGTATTTGTTTTTTTTAAAACGGGACGATTAATTTTCAGCATTTGTGATATTGTTGAAATAGTTGTTAATTTTTTTCCAAAATAAACATGATCAAAAATAAAAACGTTGATTTTTATCAAGCAACAAGACACCTTATCAAAATAATTACCTACATTAATAATTTAACTATAGATACCTACTGAAAATATGACTACTAGGTAAATTGTACAGTTGTGCATCGCTCCTACACTCGTTGCAGTTCGTAAGTAGGTAGGTAATCTAACAAATAACTGTGTTAATTATCCGCAACCGAGCTCACGCGAAATTATAAATTAATGACGGATGAAATTCTTACTCAAACAAATCTAGAGCAACGCACATTCCTAGAAATCATCAGAATTTTTTTCCCTGTAATAAAACAAGTGTTTTATTCCAACGCCACGAGCAACTTAGTTGCCCAGCAACCTTTTTATCTCTGTCGTCTCCTCGCTGAGATTTGGACGATGCGCACATGGGAGCGACAGTAACGCTACTTTGTTGACGGGGGCTGTTGAGCGGCAACTTTTTTGTCGCCGTGCGCGCACTTGCATTGCAACCAATAGACGGGCGACAGTTGCGTGGCAGGCCTGTCTCCAAACCTGCGGGCAAAAAAGTCTCCCTAAGTGTCGCGTCGCTACATGCGCGCATTTTAGAGAGAGATAAATTATTTGTGGTGATAAAAGTTGCTCGTGGCTCCTCAATATGTTAGTTTTATATTATGTAATGTATTATATACACACATACACCTTCCGGAACAAATTCTGTTAATGGTAGTGAAAACCGCATAAAAATCCGTTTCGCAGTTTAGAAAAACAATGCGGTCACACAGACACTCGAAAAGCGACTTTAATTAACAATATGGATAGAGAAGAAAATAGAGGGTGTGTAGGTACCTATTAGATGTGCATTGCTATTGAACATTTGTGAACTACCCACTAAAACTTAATTTTTGGAAACTATTTAAAATACATTTTTCTATTACAAGAAATTAATGATCCAAAGGATAAGGTTCATCCTCCTCGTCCACTTCCTTAATTGATTCTAAAGATTCTTCCCTGCACGAGTGCCTCGGTAACTGTTCCTGCGGTTGGCATGGTCCACGGATATGCAGGCAGGCAGGCACTGGAGGTGGTTTCGGTATCTCCGTGGGAGGCTGTCCAAGTCTTGATGAGATTCTTTCATCGTCTAAGAGCACAATTCGGAGGATGTCTGCTGCACAGCAGTCGATGCGAGTCATGCAATCCATCACGTGGTTCCGCAGGGTTCTGAGAAAAAAAGTAATGGTTAAGTCATCTTTAAGGTGTTAAAAAATTAACTAAAGTTGTATAAACGACTGGACAAAACATCGAGATTTCCGCAATAAATGTACCTAAGTTTAATATTAATGTACTTTATCTACACATAAACCGGAATAAAATCCGTTACGCCTTCTACATAAGTGTGCATACACACGAGCGATACGCGTCGACGACAGAGGCAACTGACGACGCGTCGGACACGCATCGCGGCCTGTCGCTGACACCATACTTAAATACACGAGCGGCATGTTGACGGCGGCAGTCGCGGACGCACCTTCAGCTGCCGCCCTCCGAGGCGTCGGCCCCTTCACCGTGACGCGTCGACGGTTGCAGTTGCCTCTATCGTCGACGCATGTCGCTTGTGTGTATGCACACTAAACTAGAAGAATACCGCGGTCACTCGGACAGAAAGGAAAAGCAAATATACGTATAGTGTCAAGCTCCATCAGTAGGTACCTGTCTCGGTTATTTGATCGAAACGAGGACAACTTGGAGGCGTGGGACTTAACATATAGGTACCTAAGTCGCATTTAGCAAAAAATTATGTATAGGTATTAGAGATGCTTTGTAAAAAAAAAACAAATGTCCTACATAAACTCTGTTCCACTTACGTGACACTCTCATGATTGGTCCTCAGCTGCTTGCTGAAGTTCCTCAACCTCGCGAGCTCGTCTCTCAGTTGCCTATCCACTTCATCCCTCGTATGTTCCCCGACGGGTCTCTTGGTGCGATCGGCTAGCCTGGCTTCCACCACACGCTCCTGCTCCATCGTCTCCAAAATACTCTGTTCTGTCACTTGCAATTCTTCCCCTAAAGCTTGGTAGTCTCGTATGGTCTGTGGAAATATCCAGAATATTTGTGGATTTTTCTGCTTCGCTATTATTTTGTTGATTTAATTCGAAATCTTTTCGAATGCAAGGAATTCGGAGTCTTTGTCTGCGCTCATTGTGTAGTGTTTGAAATAAACGAGTTGACTAAGATCGCAATGTAAGGGCTCATCAATATTTCAACTAGGTTTGTTGGCATACGCGATCGATTTAATAGGCGCCACCTGTACTTTTCGGACTGGCACCAATAAATCATGCATGAAGGTTGTATGATGAAGGGAAACATTGCGTATATTTTTGTAACAAAATATTTGATTATAAAACTTTAATGAAAGACATTATGCATAGCTAGAATCACTTAAAAAAGCGGCAAAATTTCGCATTCAATAAAAACCTAGGTATTGCCGGTAGGAGAAACTCTGTCGGTCTGGGTTCAATGTTTCGGCATCTACTAGGTACCTCTGCCTGCGCGAGATGTTTCAACATCTGTCTATGTTATTGTTAAACAACTTACCTACCTATTAAACCTGTGGAAATGGCGAAGTTTTGGTCCAACAAAATTTTAAATACTGTCGTGCCAGCGGTGGAGTGGTGGTAACGGTCCCGACTTAGGTACGAGTTGTAGGTCATAGATTCGTTCCCAGACAAGCACTTTACTCTGTGTAATTTATTTCATCACCATTTTTCTCAAAACGGTGAAGGAAAACATTGTGAGAAAATTGACACGTCTTAGGAACAAAAATTCGAAGACATGTGACGTCTACCAACTCGCACTGGGCCCGTCGCCCGCCGCACTCTCTCTGGAGGAGGCCTGTGTCCCAGCAGTGGGAGCATTATAGGCTGATTATGTGCCTGGGGCACGAAGGAGAAGACCACCTATTGTCTCTGGACTTTATAGGTACCCTGTCTTACTCACCTCTTCTTTTTGCCAGTAAACATCCTGCAATTTGACTTTGTTCGTGTTCAAACGTCTCCTAAGTGCTGAGTCCACTCTTGAAGCGTAGGCTTGTGCTGTTATTGAAAGGTACACTCTGGCTCCACGCACCTGATGAACATTCAAATAATAACAAAGCTAGGAGACGTTTAAATGTCAAAAATATAGTTAAACAGTCGCTAATCATCAATAAACTTAAAAACGTAAAAGCGTTAGGTCCTGCACCCTGTTATAACGTTTTGAAAATCAGCAAGTTTAATTGCGTCCTATCTGCAACCAACCTAAACACTAATATTAACAAAATTAGGATTTTATCTGCCTAGGGTAATAATTTAGGAACAGTCACATATGTAATCTATGTACTTATATTATATCTACATTAGTAGATCTTTGACAGTCGTTACATCCATAACGACTGCCAAAGAACTCGATGGAAATATCAAGAGTAAAAGTATTTCTCAGTAACTGGGTTGCGCACGGCTGAAACTTGTTAGACTGGAAGCCGACCCCAATTAACTTGGAAAAAGTCTAGGCAGATGAGGCTTATAAAATTTTCACTGTAGGTACCTCTTGCCTGGTGACGATCGCGATACTAAGCGCTCGAAGTCCAGCTACCTTCAAAGCTACGCAGCGATTCTCCCAGCGAGTCACTGGAGATGCTCTAAATTGACATAATTAAGAATGTTTTTACGAATAAAATAGGTACACCACATACATTTTCATGCATACATTTTCATGTACAGACGCCAGCAGGTCAAGCTACCCGAAACTGTCAAATTTTCCCAATCAACATTGAACCTTATTAATTTAGAGATAAAGTTGAAAATCTATTAAAGAAATTTGACAGATTGTAGTAGCTTGATGTGCTGGCGTCTGTACATATGTAGGTGTGGCGATGTCTACAACGCCACATAGAGGAATTACGCGTCACGCAAAATCCTGCGTCGCGCAATCATAGTACGATGCGCGACTAGCATATATCTAGATAACGTCTCGACATCGATCTTCGGGCAGGAGCCCTCCAGACAGCACCCGCCTGGTCAGATGATCCTCCCTTTTCTATGGAGGATGAAGAACTTCACACCCTGTTCCTCATACCTCTATTCTTGCAAAACCACAACAGCTGTACGAAGAATGCGTCAATATCCATGTGGGGGACATGGATATTGACGCATCCTTCGTACAGCTACTTCATCGTGTTCTTCATTCAAAGGGTGTGTAAATGTGAAGTGTATGACACACTTCGGAGCATGAAGGCATGATGTTTTGTTGTGTCTTTAGGACACAAGGAACTATTAAGGACTAACGAAACTTATTCAGCTCTGTGCAGGTTTTGTCCATACAAAATCGTTGTTTTAGTTTAGTTTTAGTCTGATTTCCGACGTTTGAACGACGCTAACCAAAAGTGTACCTTTTCTTCTTCAGTCTCCGCCCGCATGGCACTTTAAATTGCGTGCCCGGGGTAATTTTTGCGCAACCCTCCTCAACACAGAGAGCTCTTTCTTTATTAAAAATATCTGTTGCTATCTGCCTCTTGGTCTTCTCGATGCTATTAGACTGCGCCTCCAGAGACAGTATCAGTCTTTCGAATTTCTTCTTTTGATCGCGCAAAAAGTCGTATTCCTGGAAGATGATGACGTACCTACATTATTGACGTTACTGATTACTGGTTACTGTTGGCCTGCATCATCCCATTGTTGGGCAAAGGCCTCTTCCCATTGCTTATATTATTGAATTGAAGAAGATAAAATATCTTAACTGAGTGTTCTGTTTGTAACAAACTGCAGCATTGCCTAAACTGCGAGACATATTTTGTCGACTGCTTTCACTGATAGAGAATGCACAGCCTAAACGTTTGGGTCTAGAAGCATAAAATTTTGCACAATAGTTCCTTATGCAGCGAGAAAGTGAGCTGAGATTTTTTTACCAACCAGTATTTTTCCAAAGCTGGGCGAAGGCTGGCTGGCCTATAACTTTCCACTGTTCCTCATGTGTTGCCTTTTCCGGCCAATGCAAGTGAGCTAACAAAGGATTTTTGAAAAATCAGGCCCTAAAGGATTTAGAAAGAGGATGATTGTCTACTTGTCGTTGTGATCTTGTTGTCCTAACTGCAAGCGTCTACAGTCTTATTTTCGTTGCTTGTATACATAGTATGTATGTATTTATGTATTTATAATTTTGAATATGTATATATTTGTCTATTTTAGTGTATTGTATACATAATATTTGCACCAACAACGGTCCCATTTTGTGTCCAGGGAAATCGCTGTCCATACTGAGGTTGCCTGGAAGAGATCGCAGTAATGCGATAAGGCCGCCCATTGTATATTTTGTAGTATCTCATGTGTTTTTTATGCTATGTATTTTTGTGGTGTACAATAAAGTATATATAAATAAATAAATAAATAATGATTGTTTTTGTGTATGGAATTTTATATCTTTTGCCGATGGGAAATCCCATCGGCGGGCGCACGGCTTGTTACTAATAGGAATCATTGCCAAAGCACAGTAGGTAGAGGGTGTAGAGGTAGACTTTTGAGTAAACTAGAAGGTGGAATTCAACTTACTATGTTTACTTACGTTAAATTTTCAGGTTTTTGGCTACGTACGCACTAACAGGTGGCTTGCTTAGCGCCTAGAGCCTAGCGAGTTACCTTGCGAGTACCGAAGTGAGATGCTGAAAGCTCTAGAAGTTTCGAACCGGCCGCACTGCCCGCTTGGCGCCTTCGCTAGTCGCCTAGCCTGTATCGAAGGATGTTAAGTCACTAGGCTTTAGGCATACACACTGGCACGTGACTATCTGCCAGTGCGTAGGTACGTAGCGTTAAGGGTTTTATTTGTTTTAGTATGAATCACCTGCAGAATAGCCTCCTCCACACTATCAGATAGAGGACTCAGCGCACCAGGCTTAGACGCGTCACGAGAATGGTCATCTATCTCATTCTGGAGCCTACTGATGACCACCCGAAGAGCATTATGTTCGTAATGTAGAGCATCTGCTGCTTCTGTCAGGCGTTTCGTCAAGTCTTCGAGTACCCAGCGCCAGGAGGCAATGTCGGACATTCTGGGAAGGTAAGTTTATACAGGGCCAAATAAATTAAATTAGCTAGAAAAACTGCAGATGTGATGAGTATCGTTATCTAAACACGATAAACCGTAAGACCAGTGGTGATAAAATTATTTACACAAAGTAAAGCGCCTGGCTGGATTCGAACCCACGACCTACAACTCGTAAATCCAGGCCATGCCCACTGGGCCGCCACTGCTCTCTAATTTGCGACAGTAGCAATAAGTACATAATGAATTTAAATCATCAACACAACTCTAAGTCTTAACCTATTGAATGACTATTACTTGAAATCATAATGTGAGGCCAATTATTACTGCCAGGGCCGCGGATTGTTCGAAAGAGATACCGTGGCCCCTGGCACAGGCAACTGAAGGAACACGGGTGGGTTTTAGTCAGTAAAAGTCTGACACGCCCTTCCGCTCACCCCAGAGCGGGAGAGGTCATTTGATGATTCCCCACCCAAAAAAAAAGGCCAATTCCTACTTAGAGAGTTGTATTGATAATTCTAATGATTATAATTCTGTAATTATACATATTTGATACGGTCGCTTAAAAACCTTAACTTGGCGCATCCCCCCCCTCACGTTGACTGCCAGACAACAGACACAATAGAAAATCTATTGTTGGCGGTCACCAGTGACCGCGGTGGCAGTCAATGCCTTTAGCGTTAGACCTGTAGTGTCCCATGGGTATTTTTTGTGGTATTCAATTCGGTTTGGTTCTTTTCAGCCTTACCTGTCCTGTAAACATTTCTTGAAATGATACTCATTGGTCTCTTGTGCATAGTTATTGAGCATCACCAGTTCCTGGGTATCATTCACTTGCTCCACTACCTTCGCGTTTAATTTGTCATTTAGAACCCTTAGACCTTCAAGGTCGCAGGACCCCAGGTAGCAAGTCTCGGCGTACATTATTCAAATTTTGATTTCCGTTGTATTCAAATATTTAAATCGTTGTATGTATAAAAGTTTTCTAGGTTATCTTTTGAGTGTCAGTCATTGTTATATTATATTTTTTTTAATGTCTCGTGTAGGGCTTGTTCATACTTTGTTTGGAATCCATCCTCCTTTTGTGTAAATGCTAATAATGCCATTCAAGGTGCTTTGGCACTCAAAATGGGTTCGAGATATTCAAACAGAATTTAGTTTTCGGTCGCTGCTTGGTCTCATCCTGTCCCTATTACTTTAAGGTGTAGGCATTTTAGCGATAGGTAGGTACTTGTTGACTTGAAGACTTAAAGTTAAGTGTGGGAATTCGGAGATAACACTTCCATCGCCTGTTTGATTGGAGTATGTCTGTAGATTATAGGAACGCACTATGACTACCGGCCAAGTCTGGTGAAAAGAAATTCTCCAAGTGTACCTACCACGTGAGCTCGACCAATGGATGTGCGAATAACACTTGTGCGACAAAACTGTACTGCGACTCACGATAGTTCGAATGCACGCTTGTGTAGCGTTTTAGGGTAGTGTTAACTTGTAAATTGTAATTACCGTATTAATTATACTTTTTTGAATAATTTAATGTTAAAACCTTAACCAGAATTTCGCAGGTTATCTTGGTGCTTCCCTTTTAGGTTTTTACATGTATCGGCTGTCATCCCTATGGCTCCCTATGTTTTTTTTCTTCGCTTATGACTTGTTTATTACCTACAAAAGCTTCAAATGGAGAGCAATAGGATTTATAGTGAATTAATAATGTTACAACCTACGAACAAGTGGAGAATTGCAAGCCCTCCGCGGGGAGTTTACCGGAACTTAATCTGCAAAGGAACGTTATCCAGGCGTATATTGTTGTTTATTTTTATTTGCCTGTGCAACAGTTTCGTTGTTCGCATTATTCATGAACAAATTCAGCTGGTCTATTCTGTAAAAATATCATGGTGAAAACAAGAGATTTATGATTGTAAAAATGTCATGGTGAAAACCAAAGAGATTTAAGATATTGTTAAGTAAATAATTTAATGTCTTTGGTGAAAACATAGGTGAAGTGAGCTGCCATTCCACCTGCAGTGCGATTCTGTAACCATCTCACCGTGAAAACTTAGGTGAAGTGAGCGTAGAGTGAGCTGTCATTCCAACTAATGCTAGGGATTGACACTATTGACAGCTCACTCTAAGCTCACTTCACCTAACTTTTCACGGTGAGATTTTTACAGAATCAATCAGCTGATGCTAGGGATTAACACTATTGACAAGTCACTTCAAGCTCACTTCGTGCTAGTTATCACGGTGAAATTTTTACAAAATATCACTAAGATGTTAGGGTAGGTAATAAAATCATGATAAAGTTTGCTTAAATTCATTTTACTTAAGGTAAGCGTGATCACATTTTGAATGTAAAAATAATATATCGTTACGCTGAAAAGGTGTCCAGGCATGGTTCGTATCAATATTAAAAACTAGTTGTTTATTTATAAACGTTGCTTAAAGTTAAGTAGTGATTAGCGACTGTTTAACTATACATTTTTGATGTTTAAACGTCAGTTTACATTAAGCAACGTTTTTAAATAAAGGTGTATAACAATAGCATTTAACTAAAAACTAAATTCTACAATATATAACTGTTCCTGATTCAAATCCACAAGCAGGAATGTGCAAAACTATCAAAACTTTATTGCATTATCTATTGCTGATTAACTTCTATGAAGATGACGTAAGCAGGTTTGAGCAGAACGAAGTAGATCAGTTCCGCCACGCTGATGATGCTGAACCCAAGGAATAAGCTGAGAAGACCACCAATTGCACCTGTAAAAAAGTAGTGTCGAACTTTAGTCAAAGCCTAATCAGCCTCTAACGTCCCCAATGCTGGGTCTAAGACCTCCTCCTCTATGAGAGGGAGTGGTCTATAACCCAGCACGCGGGCCCAGTGCGGGTAGGTTGATATCTCATGACTTCGATATTTTTAAGACATGCCAGTTTTCTTTCTCACTATGTTTTTCTTCACCGTTTTGAGAGCAGTGGTGATAAAATGCCTGCCTGAGGTGGAACTCACGGCCAACGACACATAAGTCGGGGGAGTTACCACTGGGCCAGCCCTGCTACCTGTTAGTCAAAATGGACCACAGCCTGGTGGAGGTCATTGAAATCTACAAAATGTGCGAAGCTTGAAGGACGCCTCGAGAATCTTTGCAGGAAGCAGAGACTTAGAGAGATCACCATCTTCATTCCCATGTTACTTGGGGTCGGCGTAACACCTTCTTTTCTTCCATTCCATTCTTACCAACCATTATGCTCTCATTCAATCCTCTTTCTTTCATATCATGATCACACAATGCATCCCACTTTTCTTAGTTTTTCCACTCTCTTAAGAACTTTCTTGACATGCTTGTCGTAGTGATGTTTCTAGGGTATCACGGTTAAGAGAAACTTATGTTTGGTCTTACAGTCTTATCTTACAAATGATCTGTTCGTTTGAACTCACCAATAAAATAATAGTCGTCATACTGCGCGTGACGGTGTTGTCCCAAGAACATGTCGTCATAGAAGTGGACGTTGATCTGTGTAACTTCACCCCTGTGAAAAAGATACAAATGACAATATTTTGTCGTCAATTAGGCGGATCACACACTACAACGCGCCACGCGACGGGGCGCATATAACGTGCCCCCGTGTGCGTGATTTTTTTACATACAAATTGTCATAATTATGTCAATATGTCATAGTGTGTGATCCGCCTTAGTCCGAGAAGAACCTAAACTAATCAGCAGGTTCGACAGGAGCAGATGTATGAACGTGGACAAATGACAAGGCGTAGGTATGTAAGGGTTGGGGTATTGTCACTTTTTGATCTTTTATAGGCTTTGAAACAAGTCCATCAGCCATTAAAAGATTATATTAGTGTAAAGTTGGAAACTATCGTAAATCATACTTACAGCCTCAGTTGCCCCCATTTATGCGAAGTATTCTCCATGTCCTTGGTGAGATCTGAGTAGAACACCTGGCTCGCGTAGATGACGTCATTGCACGATGGGTGACAAGACGTGGACTCCTGAGAAGTACCTCCCTCGTTCTCGCTTTCTGCGTAGTACGCGTAGATGAGCTTCTCTTCCACTTTCTCTGGGAATCAAAAATATTCTACATATTGAAAATTGTGGCTAAGTAATAACAGCCGCACGGGTTGATCGATCAGGTTAAGCCATGCTTGCCAAGGTTGGTCCGTGGATGAGTGACCATCTTTACATACCAAGACCCCTCCGTGCCTCGGAAAGCACATTAGGCCGTTGGTCCCGGTTGTCATTCGTGTATCTTTGACAGTCGTTATGGGTTGTCAGAAGCCCGAAAATCTGGCAACCAGTCTTACCAAGGGGTATCGTTTTACCCAATAACTGGGTTGTGGAGGTCAGATAGGCAGTCGCTCCATGTAAAATACAGGTATTCAGCTGCATCCGGTTAGACTGGAAGCCGACCCCAACATAGGGCAAAGGCTCGGCAGATGATGATGATGAAAAAGACTTGTTATTCATATTATCAGGTATTCATAGAGTAAATGTCCTTTGTTTAAACGAGTTATTACTATTCTAGACAAACCTTCTACGGTCCTAATACACTTGAAGTCATCTTTCGTGGTACAGACCGGCTCCCAGATGAATTTTCCTGAAAAATTAAAATTATTTCACCTTTTTATTATTTGCGTAGTCGGTTTTAATCTTTTCTACTGGGGGTGTTTGTTATTCGGACGTTGAACCCAGGGTCCCAGGTGTTTGTCTGAAGCTGCGCTACTTTTATTTAAAACTATTTACTGTCATTTAATTCTCATAGGTCTAAGTCAGGAATTTTTAAGATTTTCAAAAATCTCCAGTACGCTATAATTACGAGTACTTCTATCAATCACAATCTGAATAATTTCGAAGGATATTGCTAATCCATTGCTTCATATGTTCCACAAATTTGTATGCCCAACAACGTAAATAACGCAATGAATGTTGTATATACGGATAGTGTCACGGACTGGTGGTTGCAGGACGTATCTACTTATGTTCTTTGCAGAAAATTATGATAATCCAGTAATTTTACAGGGTGAATCTTCATGCCAAGGGCTATTATGGAACTCGTTATTATCAGCCCATCTATGGAATGACAGCTCACTTCACCTAAGTTTTCACGGTGAAATGTTCACAGAGTAGACCGGCTCTAAGAGGCATCGTTTCTACTTACTTGGCCAATTAAAAAGCACACAATTACACATCTTCCTAGCCTCCTGGACCAACAGGTCATGTTTACAGTTGCTATCAGTATAGAACTCATAGTACTGCAGACTCTTCTCGCTTTGGAAGAAGCACAGCCTTCTGTAGGGGGATAGCGCTCGGAGGGAGAAGTCGGTCTTGTAGGTAAGGGGGGTGACCTCGATGGTGGTCATCCTGTCCATCGGGAGACGGAGGACGGTGCTGGTGTAGACGTGGTCGGTG
The DNA here is from genome assembly GCA_949629185.1 of Apamea crenata. NCBI lineage: Eukaryota > Metazoa > Arthropoda > Insecta > Lepidoptera > Noctuidae > Apamea > Apamea crenata. Next base: position 8,804,911 of record OX451362.1, on the reverse strand, counting down.
GGAGAGCTGATGAGGATCTGGAAACCAAGAATATAAATAGAAAATATTTTATTATCCAGGTAATACAGTTAGCAGGTTCACAGGTTAACAGCAAGTTGAGACGACATGAGTAGCTTAGGATATTACATACAGCTATGACAATATAATGTTATTTGTAAACCCAAACTAGACAGTTAGTCTGTTTCTTGGGGCTCAGGGTACGAATTCCAGAGTGGAGACTAGGGAGGTGATGTCAGGTATGGTATGGTGTATATGTGATGTGTGTGTGTGGTGTGTAAGTGTGCGTGTTTGTTCCATTGTGGTTCGTTAGATTCGGTGTCAAGTCAGGGTCTTTATATTAATTGATCCGAGTCATCATAACCAGTGATTTGCAACATTTCCTTAATTATTTTTTTATTAATAAGATTAACGTATGATGGTTGATAAACCACGTCGCTAGGAAATTGGTTAATATATTTTGTGGACGCAGTTCGTATTGTTAGGATGTTACTTCCTTTGAAGCTCATGTAATTGAAAAAATCTACGTGAAATCCTTACTATGATGGGAGTAATTGCAAAAAATATCTGCGTAGGTACGACTGCTGTGAAGTAGCTTTTTGATGAGCGGTTTGTGTGTTTTTTATGGATTACAGAAAGAAGAGTCAACAATTCAAGAGAAAAAAAAGATTTTATGTTTTTTCTTCTGAAGTCAATGACCACTGGCAGTGTAGTAACTTGAAGTTGTAGAGAAAATCATTTTTTTTTTGTTTTATCGTGTCTAGATATCAATACCAATCACGTCTGTGAAGTTTACACAAAAAAAAATTTTTTTGAATCTAACATATCTACCGTTGATGACCCAAAAAAAAACGATGAATCATTTTTTCTTTGATACCCACCACTTTAGCGGAGTTTCGCTCGCTAATTTAATTTGACCGTGTAAGTATAGAAAGTATCTCATAATCATAATCAGCCTATATTGTTCCCACTACTGCATACTGGGACACAGGCCTCCTCTCTTCGAGAGGGAGTGGGCTATAATCCACCACGCGGGCCCAGTCCGGGTTGGTAAATGTCACATGTCTTCGAATTTTTGGTTCTAGGACATGCCGGTTACCTCACGATGTTTTTCTTCACCATTTTAAGAGCAGTGGTGATGAAAGAGAAAGTATCTTATACACAAAAAAATCGAACTCACAGTAAACCCCAAGCTCTTTCCCTCACAGTCGTACTGATGCTCAGTATTGTTAAGAAACAGCTCCAAACTTAAGCCATTATCTTCTCCGGACGCCATGACCCTGAGCGGCTTCATCGTCAGGTCTGGAGGGAACACCTTCGGGTAGCCGCTGTCCAGCCCCCACTCTAAGGCAGCTGGCTTAGCATCCACGTCGAAGGTCTTGTGCCAAGCTAGGGTGTTGTTGGTCCTGTGGTGATTTCAAGGGCTAAAGTCACAGCTACAGGGAGAATCGGCATCCAGGAATGGAGTGAATAAGTGCAAAAATAGGTACAACTAACATTTTTTGTAGATCTTCGGTCTAGTCCTATTTATATGAATAAGATTAAGACCTAAGCTATATGTTTGAGCAGTGCTCGTCGAGTATTTCGTGACATCGGCAAGCGGTTGGTCGACTTTTCACATGACCAGCGGCTTGGCCTATTTTGGAAGTGAAAACTTCTTCAGCGGCGTTGTGCACTTTTGTTGTGATGGGTAAAAAATGTTAATATCGCCTCAGGACACGTGACCTGATCGAAATTCGTAAGACGGAGGGAGAGTAGACCGCATTTCAAAATATCAAAAATGCACAACGCTAATATTCAAGTTTTAACTTCTGCCGGCACTCCCGGAGTGCAACCCGTTTTTTTTTGCCAAAGAATCAGAATTGCCATCTAACGTAGCTATGCTGCCAGCCCTTTTCCCAACTTTTTACAGCGATGCAGACGAATTAAAACTCGCGAATTGAACTGAATGATACTTTGCCCGATCCGGGAATCGAACCCATCAGGACCTCATGCTCCCCTGCGACCATTAGACCAAAGAAGCAAGCACGGTTTATTTTCGTTAGTAGGTATTTTTTGTTAGGAAGTCTCACCGTAGGTAAATGCTGTTGACAGGCATGCTTCCAACGCCCGGGGGCATGCCCCTGTTGTTAATTTTAGATATAAGACCTTTTTCAACCCAATTACTTTTTATTTAATTTTCTTTATGTTTTTGATAGAGGTTGTCAAAATGTAAAATAACACATGAGTAACGCTTGAAAATGGTATTATATTTTTTTTACCTACATGTTTTTTTTTCATAATGACCTACCTGTGATCCTCTCATGAATAGGTTTACTATGGATATCAAAAATATAGATATCTACATAGTTTATGGTCCAGCCGATTTATTCTGTAAAAACTTACTGTGAAAACTTAGATAAAATGAGCTTGAATGAACTATCATTAGCGTCATCCCCGGTATCAGGTGGAATGACAAGTACTCACTTCGACCTCACTTCTTCCAAGTTTTCACGGTGAGATTTTTACAGAATAGATCTGCTGTACCTTTACTTACATAGCATTGAGTGGTAAACTGTTGAAAGCGAAACACAGCCCGTAGTTAGTGAAGATTGGCCGAAAGAGCTCGCAGCACTTGTCCATTTCCCACTTGGTGTCATGGAGAGCTGGCCAGTTGCAAGCCTTGACCACTTCTGGACAAGTCGGAGCTCCCTGAAAAACAAATAATATTTCAGGCAACTTTTTTCCTTATTGCATGCTGATGAAAAAGTACAAACATGTGAAAAAAATCAAAGCCGATGTACTGAAGGATCAAAATCGTTTCTAAGGTCGCAACAATGGTCTTGGAAAATTTATTTTTATAAAATGCTTCTAGTTAATTTTACGCGAATTCAAAAAGCTTGCCAATGTTTTTACGCGATTATTTAATTGATTTCTCTAACGTCTCTCTAAAAGGTACCTACAGCTCCAAAGCAAAATGCAAAGCTGTCGAAATCGTTGTTATAAGTGTATACTTATCAGGGCGACCCACTAACCGACTTATCTCTTAAAACACTATGATTAAGTGTGCATAAACACGCGCCATCGCGGTCGTCGACAACGAGCCGCTCGTGTATTTGAATACGGTGCTCAAATACACGAGTGACCCGTTGTCGATGGCAGCCGTAGAAGTGTCAACGTTAGCCCTAGAGGTATCAACGGCAGCCGTAGAGATATCGACAGCAGGCATAGATGTATCGACGGCTGCAGTAATTGCCTCTGCCATTAAATAATAATAATATAGGGATATTATTATTATTTTCATTTCACACAGCACCATTTGTCCCAAGCTAAGCAACCTAATGCTTGTGTTATGTTAACAAGATGGCTGATAAACTACTTATATACAATTTTTTTTTTTTGTAAATACATACATATTATAGATAGAAAAACACCCAGACTCGGAACAAATACATGTAGGTCATACAAATATTTGTTCCGTGCGGGAATCGAACCCGCGACACGCAGCACAGCAGTCAATCGCTTAACCACTGCGCCAACCGTGCCGTCCATTGACGCGAGCCGCTCATGTGTATGCACTCTAAGGTGATATTAGTGCATTTGCACGACCAGCAAGTGGCCTGCCCTTAAAAGTAAAACATATATTCAAAAATTATAGCACTGTGTATGTTTACCTGGACAACAAACTCAGTAAGCCTGTGAAACTGCACATCATCTAACCGGGTCCTTCTAAACTTGTTGTCGTTCGTCATCCTCGGGCACACCATGGCGGCGAAGAATTTCTGTAAACTGAATATCACGCTTGTGTTCCCCGAAGGAGCGAGAACTAGGGTTTTCTAAAAGAGCGTTTCTGTTATAGAGGTATGAGGAACAGGGTGTAAAGTTCACTCATCTTCAAAAGAAAAGGGAGGATCCTCCGACCAGCCAGGTGTTGTGTCTGGCGTGCAACTGCCCGATGATTCATATCGGGCAGTTGTATATATGCTAGTTGCGCTGTAAACTCTGCTTGCAAGATGCATGATTTTGTGTGACGTCAGTATGACGCATAGTTCGCATGTGGCGTTGTAGATACCGCTTCACCGTCATATTTTAATGGACGTCACGAAAATCTGTCATTTTTACCAGTATTTGACATTAAGGTGTTAAAAACGCTCTGTATTTGGACATTACGGCTGCACGTGGCGGTCACCGCTCTTATACGAAACCGTAGCTTAACGCCTACTCATTCGGGGACATGTGAACACTGGAGAAAAGTGGGTGTAAGCAGCAGCCTACACATGCGTACAATATACCCACATGTCGTTAGTCCAATGTAGCATTTATGAGCACAAAATCAGGCTCCGGGCTACTACTAGTTACTGAGAAATTACGTAATAATTTTTGAGATCGCTCGACCAGCGAGTAATGCCTCGATGACACGTACTGTAGTAGATGGGCGAGACAGTGCCGGGCCGAGTGCTCGGTACATGTAAACACATCACCAAGTGCTCAGCCAAGCGCTGACTCGCTTGCCCACTCGGCAGGTATAAACATGCACTCGATGCGTACTCGCCACTCGGCACACTTACGCCACTCGCAACTCGCTGGCGTACAATTGTTAACTATCTTTTTGCGATCCATTATCTCGCTAGTCTGCAACGTCTAAACTTACTGACTGACTGACTCGGTGCCAAGTTAAAACAATATGTGTAAATAGCTACTCGTCCACCCAACTCACTCGGCCTAATATCATTTGGTTTTCTCGCCCATCTACTCGGTACGTGTGATCAAGGCATTATGCCTATCAAACATATCGAGCAGATGAGCGACACAGTGCTCTCGGCCGATTGCTCGACACGTGTAAACACACAACCGAGTGCTCGGTCAAGCGCTCGGCTGAATTAAAGGGCCAGACAGTCACTCAAACCCTGTTCTATTTACTACGAGTAGACTCATTGCCCACCCCCGCTCTGACTGGCTTGCCCACTCGGCAGATATAAACATGCACCCGGTGCGAACTCGCCACTTGGCACACTCATATTGCTCACAGCACGCTACCATTTCCCACGATTTTGTAAATTGGCATACTGACTCGGTGCCAAGTTAAAAAATACGTGTAAACACCTACTCGTCCACCCAACTCTCTGCCTAGTATCATTTTGCTGTCTCACCCGACTCGGTACGTGTGATCAAGGCATTAGTGTGAACATTTTATAATTTAAAGTCACTCTTCATTTAAAAACAGTTTCCTGATTCAAGGAAAATTTTGCAATTTTCTATGTTTTGCAGTTAATTTGCTTCAAGTTTTTTGCAATCTGCTATGCTTCATGAAAGTAGGGATAACTTTATATTGTAAATGAAAAACAGCTTTTTTTCTTGATTCATTAGGAACAGGAAAAGTAAAGCTGGTAGTAAATGGTGGTAAATCCTGGGTAAAAAAATATTCCGGTAAAAGAAACCAGATGCCGTGGATATTAATGTAATCTGACAAGATCTTTCTTGAAAAATCAAATTACTTAAATCATCCCTGAGAAAAAAAAGATGAGAGAAGAAAGATGAAATCCTTGCTAAAAGATGAAAATGAAAATTTGTTCATTATTTTAACAAGTAACGACCTTAACAACTAGTATTTGGGAGCTTCCTTTTAAGCAAATAAGACTGTGTTAGGAGACTCGGCTCTTCTCAATACACGTATGATTAGAAAAGTATGAACAGTATCCTAACTAATATTATAAATGCGAAAGTGAGTTCGTTTGTTTATTTGTTACGCTCTTACGTCTTAACGGCTGAACAGATTTGGCACACAGTTAGACCATGACCTAGAACCATGAGTTAGAACATAGAATACTTTTATCCCGGTAGTTCATGACCGTAAGATTATTTCCAAACTCACCCCGTGGTGAGTTTGGAAATATAAGATAGATAGATAATATTTCCTTACCCCTCAAGCTCCGAAACATTAGCATACGACATCTTCACATGCAGATGTGGGCAGATCACCACAGTAGGAAACGGGACAGCCCATATGGGAGTGGGCACGGAGTCTATGACATTGACGAACGGCGTCGAAGTCCACTTGCAGAACAGCTGGATGATGACTACAGCACAGATGAAGATGCTGATGAACATGATCACGATCCAGGTCGCCTTCTCTTTTCTTCCGAAGGTTGGCTCGAAGATGTATCTGGGGATGAAGGAGTTACATAGAAAGAGACAATACTCGAGCTAAAAGAAAAAATATTATTTTTGTATGGAATTTTTAAAACCCTATAATAAAAATTCGCAATATTGACATATATTGTGTAGCTTTACTCAATTCTGCTAAGTGCAGATGTATTGAGTATAATAATATTACTTTTAGAGTAACGTAAAGTGTACTAAGTATTACTTTCAGTGTCATAATACAAGGCAAGCATAATCAGCCTATAATATTTCTCCTCTTTCTTTGAGAGGGAGTGGGCCGTAATGACACAGGCCCAGTACGGGTTGGTGGATGTCACATGTCTTCAAATGTTTGGTTCTAGGTCATGCCGGTTTCCTCACGATGTTTTCCTTCACCGTTTTGAGAGCAGTGATGATGAAATAATGTACACAAAATGAAGTGCCTGCTTTGATTCAAACCGGTTATCACTGGGCAAATACTGCCTAAAAGAAGACTAAGAAAATACAATAATTTTATTGATATTCCTTTAAATAGCAAACAAAAGTTAAGAGCACTAGACTGAAATCGTTTAAAAAAAGCACTTAATTTTAAGAAAACTATTGCGGAAAGATAAAGAAAACTAACTTGACCCCATGGAGAGATCCCTGGTAGAAGAACTGCTTCAATCCTTTCATGACTTCACTGACCCACTTCTCCAGCATAGACTTAGCCTCCAGCTCCTCATTAATAACCGTCTTCTCAACATCCTTGTTAATTATCTTGTTCTTGTTAACGTTAATTACATCAGGACTTATGTACTTAAAGTCTTTCAAGTAATAATCGCGAAAATACAAGTTCTCACCCATCGACAAATTGTTCGGAATACTGTTGATTTCATTGATCTTGTTTTTGTGGTACTCAAACATTTTAATATAATTAGCGAATTTGTGAAATTAATTGAAATGAAACCTACTTATGTCTGTACTGATCAAATGTAAGCAGGGAATGGTGGAAATTGCTGAACTCTATCCAATACTAATGGTATTATGGTACTTGTATTAATTGGAGTAAATACTGTTAGTGCATATGTGAGCAGTTAAACTGTTTGTCTGTATGTTTGTGTGTTGTGTCTGGAATGTCAGTGGCACAAGGACCAAATGCAATCTTCAAAGTGTAGACGTAGAAGGGGAAATGATGTTTCATTAACCAAGGATATACCTATTGTAAAACAGAACAATCTAAAAACCTGAATTTACTTAAAAAATATGGGTAATTGCATATCAGCCTACAAAGTTCCCACCTCCGGGACACAGGCCTCCTCCCGGTGAGATGAGCTGTAATCTTCCACGCGGGCCCAGTGCGTGTTGGTAGATGTCAAATGTTTTCGATTTTTTGGTTCCGTTCCTTCACGATGTTCACCGATTGAGAGAAGTGGTGATGAAATTATTTACTTGTTAGTTAACTGCCTGGGTAGGTTCGAACCCACGAACTACAACACGTAAGTTGGGGCCGTATTTGTATTCATATTCGTATTGGTAAAATTTATGATTAACTATTTTGTTTGAACAAGCTGCGATGTGTATGACGTCGCAGCATTCTGCTTAGGTATATAAGAGCCTTGTTGAACTTACACGGGTCTTTTTTTCATTTGTTAGTTTTTAATGTTCCTTTTTTATTGTTTGTATTTCCTGTGCGTGTCCTAAAATATTTTTCTTTCTTCCTTTATTTCTCAAACGTTTTTCATCAGTACGCTGTATTAACATGGTATTCTATTCTGAATATTTCCACAAACAAACCCGCACCACAAGCTAGTGGATGTGGTGACAGACCATCAATATCTCGTGGCATTACCGTAGCTGTGGATGCACTTAACTGTATTGCTAACATTTATCGCGGTTAACCCCTTCATTACTGTAACCATTAATTAGTACAACAAATTGTGGTCTGTGCATAAAATGTTACAATTAATTTAGTGGCGGTTGTCATTGTCAAACCTTATTGATCTACTTTTGAACTTTGCAAGTTTTCTAATGATAGTACATTATGATATAAGTGCGGTAAATGGAAAATTACAGCCAAGGCGATATTGCTAGCCCGAGCCGTAGGCGAGGGCTACAAGAAAGCAGAGGCTGTAATTATGTATGTGTATGTATGTGTGTTATGTGTGTGTATGTGTCGTATGTCATACGACGTTTTATAACATATTTGCGAGGAAATAAATAAAACTCGGACTTTCTTAAACGAATAGGTAAATCTTTAATCACTTGTGCAGTTATAAAAATTTGAACGATTTGTAAATGTTTATTATTATATTTTATCTCCCAAAGTCAAAATTCATAAAATGTTGACCACTTTTCTGACATAAAAACTCTTTGCTGAGATTTTAAAAAGTACCTACCGTTCGTTTTAGACGGACCATCTTGATAAACCGTGCGTATTACCTTATTAAAAAGAGCGTTTTACATTACAATAACGCACAAGTACGTAATGAGATACAATACGATATTGAAATTGGTGAAATAAGAGACCCTTGTTTCACGCTTGTTTTCTCCGAAGGGTTAGTCAGATGGTTAGGTGTACCATGATAGTACTTTTCGCCAGTTATGTCTCCATGTCAGAGGGGGTGAGTTCATTGCCTCAATCAACTCAGCCTATTGCAGTCCACTGCTGGAGACAGGCCTCTCCCAGGCTGCGCCACAACACCCTGTCCTCCGCCTTCCGCATCCAGTCTGTCACAAATTGTTACATGAACCAGTAATCCATAGGTAATCTTCAAAGCAACAATTTACTTAGTGTTGTTTCAATTACGTTACGCCAGCAATTTATCAAGTTCCTTTAGATAAACAGCCCGGATAGGTATAGGTAAGCACTCAAAGAAAATTTAATATGATGTTGCTTGGTCAGGAAAACAAGCTTCTCTTTCTGTCCGGAACGTAACTTACCATAATCATAGCTTAATCCACCTATAATGATCTCTCTTAGAGAGGAAGTGGGCTGTAATCTACCACGCGGGTCCAGTACGGGTTGGTAGATGAAACATGTCTTTGAATTTTTGGTTCTAGGTTATACCGGTTACCGCACGATGTTTTCCTTCACCATTTTGAGAGCACAACGTTCAAAGTTCTCAAAACGGTCAAGAATTTAACTAGATAAATAAATAAAAAAATAAAAATATCTTGGACAACTAATAATAATAATAATATCCCTGGACATTTCACACAGCACAATTTGTCCCAAGCTAAGCAACCTAATGCTTGTGTTATGGTAACAAGATGGCTGATAAACTACTTATATATATATTTTTTTTTGTAAATACATACATATTATAGATAGAAAAACACCCAGACTCGGAACAATACATGTAGGTCATACAAATATTTGTTCCGTGCGGGAATCGAACCCGCGACACGCAGCGCAGCAGTCAATCGCTTAACCACTGCGCCAACCGTGCCGTCTAAGAGATCTAAGTGTAAGTAAAAGGTTTGCACTTAAAAAACTTAACTTAAACTAAAGACGAATAAATGGAAAAACCCCCAACAACTATCGTCTATCTATTATTTTATCGCACGCTGGAAGAGATTTCTTATGAAATAAGCATCACCTCTGTACCTATTTTTCAGTTCGGTTTCTTTTCTTGTCTGTTTATATATGTGTGAACATAAATGCACACATACAAAAACAGCCATCTAGGGTTCCTATGTCTTCGCACAAATTATCTCATTATAGAAGACGAATTATCTGCCGCAAAAGTTTGAGGTTAACTCTATCCAGTCTTGAATATTTTGTTGTAACACCATCTTGATGATTCACAGCTTCTTTAAATTACTTATTTCATTTATTTTTTATTGTTTATTAAATAAGTAATAAAACAAAACATCACAAAATGTGAAGCTTATTATTTACCTAGATAAGGCCACTTCACTACCTACATAATCTTTATAACTCCTTCTCTATGAAACTTCACGTATTCAATCAAAACGTATCAAGATATCAAACGGCCTTAACATATTATATCAAAGTCAAAAGTTCGACTTCGCATATCCTAATGGATGTTACCTACAATTAAATTATTACAGGTTGCTAGCTAGTGTAATTAGTTCTTGTAACAATAATTTTGTCTATTTATAATGGGTGTAAGAATACTCTTAACGAAGTCGAGAGTAATTTTTTCCTCCCTTTATTACGACTTATTTTTGCCCTGGACCATACCTGGGAACCTTCCGGTTACGGCTTCAAAGTACCATATTTATTGACGCTTTTTTTCGATAACTAACTTTAAATAATCCCATGATCCCTGAGCACTGTACCATAGTGAATTTTCACACCAAAAATTAAAGTCGTTTCCCAGCAATTGTATTTGCACAATGTTACTTAGTTTGATGTACAGAATGTGTAGACGGAAGGCTTCTTTAAGGTTCTTTTTACACCCTGTATGTACAATCTTTTTTTGGGCTGGGTGAGCGTGCAGGAGCGTGGGGATTGGCACAAGAATTGAGGCTGTGGATGATGATGAAGATCGTACCATTAATACTATTGCAAAGTTCGACTGCTTAGCAAAGATGCAATGATGATATGCCTCGATCTTTGCCCACCTTCCAGAATATAGCTTTGATTATATTTATATGGATAGGCTTAATCCAATTCTTGTACGTGCGTCTATTTTAAAAAAATCGAGAAAGCAGACTTGTTATTCCTTGGTATTATAGAAAAAGTTTCGATAAAAATTTGTTTTTATCGAAACTTTTCCAATGTTTCCTTTAGCTGTTAAAAAACTTGGAATGGAAATATTAGAGTATTGCCGTCGGCGAATTGAAGAGTTACCTCAGACTGTTTTTCACACGTTTTTTATATCGAAGTTTTATGTCAAAGTATTGATATAGATTGCTTTTGTTCGATGTAGAATGTGTATTACAAGGATTTTCAAGGTTAAAAGTAAGTACTGTTTTTTGTCTACCTAGCTTGTCTATACTAATAATAAAGCTGAAGAGTTTGTTTGTTTGTTTGAACGCGCTAATCTCTAGAACTACCGGTCGGATTTAAATTTTTTTTTTTGCATTCGATAGCCCAATTCTTGAGGAAGACAACTTAACATCACGCTAGGACCGTAAGGAGCCGAGCAAAAACTAAAAAAGTCGGAAAGAAAGCTGAATAAAATCGGAGTAATCGCGCGGGCAACGGATGCGATGCGACGGGGTGGGTCGGGAGAACAAGAAATTTCACGCGGACAAAGTCGCAGGGAGAAGCTAGTATAAAGTAGATAATAGCTAGAAAATAGAGAGAAAAGTAGTTTTTTTTTATCTACGAGTAAGGAGTACGGTAGGAGAGGCTCGTGGCTTAACGACAACCACCGCACTGGTCGGCTGAAGGTTAAGCTACGCTTGCCGCGGTCGGATCGTGGATGGGTGACTATCTATTACATATCGAGACCCCTTCATGACTCGGAAAGCACGTTAAGCCGTTGGTCCCGGCTGTCATTCGTTGATCTTTGATAGTCGTAACGCCCAGTCAGAAGCCCAAAAGTCTGACCACCCGTCTCACCAATGGGTATCGGTTTACCCAGTAACTGGGTTGTGACTTGTGTCGCTCTTTTTAAATTACTGGTAGTAATCTGCACTCGGTTAGACGGAATGCCGACGCCAACATAGTTGGGGAAAAGCTAGGCAGATTTGTTTAGTATTAGATACGGTAGATTCCAATAACTGCCTTCTCTTAGTATCTTAGAAAGTAGTTTGTATGTTCGCAAAAATTTAGGACTTTTCAAAACAAGCGATTTTCATAATACACACGTAGTAAAAATTAAATTGTGATACCTAAATTGAGATTAACTAAAACTAGCAAGTCATTTCTTATAAACAGTACCCGCTTTTATAACAAGTTGCCAAAGCCAGTTACAGAACTAAGCGATGGAAAGTTCAAAACCCACATCAAACGTGTCCTTATCAGAGAAGCTTATCATAAGATTAAAGATTCCGTTGAAGACAAGGAAGTTTAGCAATATCTAATTCCTTCTGCACATGTGGCTTCCCTGGCAGCTCATTAACGGCATTACTATGTACAAATTACGATGTTTATTTTGTTATTTAGTTATATCATATTTCTTTGACATACTTTTTTATTATTTGAAATTATATACCTACCATTCTAATTTCAACTCTTTTTTAGTGGTTGTAATGGCAATCATATCATTTGGTTTTAATACGTTTTTTTATATGTTGTGAATGTGAGAACGTTGTAGGCCTTGTAGGCTGTAGAATTAAAGACCATTTTCTATTTTATTAAGTACCTACCTGATAATTGTTGACAGGCCTAGTGCTCCCACCTATTAACACGGTAATTTGAAAACATTGTACAAGCCAAATATTTTTAAAAGAGTAACCGTGGAATTTCTTGCCGACGCCGACGCTTCTTCATAGGATACGACCAATTGCAACTGTGCACCTAGCTTCTGACGTTTCATAAGTGCCCATGTAGGTTTTTGTGAAATACAAGTATAGGTAGTATATTTGATAGTGTGTAACGTAAGTTATTTTTAGTACTCTTAGGTAGGATTAGTCATTCGTATAGATATTAGATTTTAGGGATTTTGCTTATATATTGGTATATACATATAAGTGTAGGTAGCATCCACGCGAACGAAGTCGCGGGCACAGCTAGTGTGAAATAAAATATTATGATTTTGAAATCATTTTTGTATTTAGGGATCACAAATAGGTTTATTTTAAGCGGTATCTATATAAATGGTATAAAAAACGTGTGTGACTGTTATAATTTGCTTTCCCAAGAGGGACTTTGACCCCATCGATTGCTATATCCTTGGCGCAATAAATTGCAGCCAGTCAGTAGGTATGCCTTAAGTAACTAGGTTTTCTAATAAGTACTACCTTCTGCGCGCGACTCCGTCCGCATGGAAGCCAACTACACCACAAATGATATCCTATGATATTCAGTGTAGCTTTGTCTCAGTTAAGGAATTTTTTAAATCGGATGAGTAGTTTTGGTAATTAACTCCTACATACAAACATACAAACTTTACCTCTTCTCTATCTATTAAATAGATCTAATCATAGCTACCCGTAGGTAGGTAGGTAATACTTTGGCTTATCCTGGATTAATAGTTAGGTACGTAACAGACTTTCTATAAAGATCCGATGGATTTTGAAGGAAATGCATAATCCATTGCTTCATCATAATACTCGGCCCATAAATGTTCCCACTGCTGGGAGACAGACCTCCTCTCATCGAGAGGGAGTGGCCACGCGGGCCCAGTGCGGGTCGGTAGATGTCATATGTCTTCGAAGTTTTGGTTCTAGGACATGCCGGTTTCCTCACGATGTTTTCTTTCACCGGTTGGAGAGCAGCGGTGATGAAATTATTTATACAAAGAAAAGTGCGTGCATGGGTTCGAACCCACGGCGTAGAACTCGTAGATCGGGGCTATTACCACTGGGCCACCCCTGATTCATTATGTATTCTTGTGTAGATAGATAGATAAACCATTTATTTGGCGCACACAAAAAAGACAGCACAACACACAAAAGTACACTATTAAATGATAACCAAATATGTGTATTGTGTGTATATTGTTGTGTCAGTTGTGTTGTTGAGTAAAAATTCGCTTGCTCGACAACTTTAATAGCGCAATTTTCTATAAGGTTCATGAGATAGTCAGCCTCATTACCTAACTGCCTCTGACATAATAAAACATAACATCACTCCTGTAATCCCCGAAGGGTTAAGCAGAGGTGTACCTACAGGTCACTTACTTTTCGCCCGCATTCGCAGTTATGTTTAAGTTCTAAATGGAATAGGGGCGAGACTGTTGACATCAACCGAACAGAAATCCAGCCCCCGGAGCTATTGAGAAAAAAAACAAACAACCCGTAATACTTAAAAACACGGTTTGTGTTTTTAAGTATTACGGATTGTTGGTTTTTTTTTAAAGGAAGTAAAAAGTCACGGATAAAAATGTATAAAAAGGTTCCCGGAACGGAATTAAAAGTCCGGCAACGTTTAACCGGCCATTTCTAATTAAGCTGTCGATTCCGTAAAAAGAACTCCGACTTCAAAGAGCAGTTGATTGAATGACAAGCTTGATTCGATTATTGTGTTTGATGTTACCGTCGTCTTTTGTAGGTAAGCAGGTCCTACCGGACTTAACTGTCAGATCCAAAAAGATGATGGTTTTTAAATGTTGAAATATGACATAATTTTAAAATTAATACTTAAAGTTTGTTTTCCTACAGAAATAGGTATTTATTTCGGAATATAATTTTTACATAATATATAAGCTACAGACTAAAATAATAATAACCCCATCGCCATATCTCTACGTCGACGTCGTGGTGGGGCTTGCGCGCTCCGAACTCTAGGCCTGCTCCGGAAGAGTTTACTTTGCTGGAACAGGTGAGGAGTCAGACAAAGAGAGATATAGACAGATAGTTCTAGGCAACCAGTCCACATTAGCCATCGAAACACATATTCCAATATCTTTGTTTTCATATCCTGCAATAGTCCTACACCAACCGGGGGTTTTCCTTGCATGGTAGTGCATACATCTGACAGGCCTCTGCTTTTTCTAGTTGGCTTCGGCGCCTCGTACGCCTTGCAAAGGTCCGGGACCCCAGGGTCCCAAGATAATAATATGTACATGTATATAAAAAAAGAGGGAAAATAATCACAGAGCATCGAAAAAGTTCTCCGCATCGCTTTCAACAGGAAAAGTGCTCAAAACACTGGCAGCATTTAATGAATTGGAAAGTATGGCGGACACATTGTATATTATTAATATGTATGATGTACTTACCTACTTGTTTAGTTATAAGTTCTTACATTTGGTATCGTAGTGTCATTTCGCAGCAGCAAGCATTATCAATTTATAATGTATGTTAATAATTCCAACAAACACACAGATACTCCATATAATTTAATTCATACTTTGATATTTCGAACCAGCATGTCGTTATCAGCTAAAAAAAAACAACTTTTTTTAGTATAGATGAATTCGACCAGGGTTCTTATAATATTGTACCTACCAATGTCATCATCATTATCTGCCTAGCCTTTTCCCAACTATGTTGGGGTCGGCTTCCAGTCTAACCGGATGCAGCTGAATACCAATATTTTACATGAAGCGACTGCCTATCTGACCTCCACAAGTCCACAACCCAGTTACCTACTGGGTAATACGATACCCCTTGGTAAGACTGGTTGTCAGACTTTCGGGCTACTGGACGACCCGTCACGACTGTCAAAGATCCACGAATGACAGCCGGGACCAACGGCTTAACGTGCTTTCCGAGGCATGGAGGTGGTATGTGAAAATGGTCACCCATCCACGGACAAACCGCTGCAAGCGTAGCTTAACCTGATCGATCGACCCGTGCGGCTGTTAGTACTTAGCCGCAAGCCCCTCTGTACCTGCCAATGTGTAGCCACAAAACATATTACTCATTGGGTACTTAATTGTACCTACAATAAAACTGATATTATGAAATGCAAATTGTAGACAATCAAATGAATGCTAGAGCAGTGGTGGCCCCGCGAGTTGTAGATCGTGGGTTCGAACCCAAACAGGCGCTTGACTTTGCGTAAAACGGTTTGCGGTTAAGAAAAACATCAACAAAAAAAAAAGAAAACATCAACACGATATGGCATCAAACCGGCATGCCCCAGAACCAAAAATTCGAAGACATGTGACATGTACCATACCGCACTGGGCCCGCGTGGTGGATTACGGCCCAGTCCCTCTCACAGAGAGGAGACCTGTGTCCCAGCAGTGGGATCGTTATGGTTGATTATCAAATGAAAGCTTGTCGATATATATATGTATATACTTTTGAGGCTGAATGAAGCAGTATTATCATAATGTTATGACAATATTGGTATTTTTCAGAATTTCATGAAAAATCACTATAAATTAAATTGTCTACCTACTTCAAGTACCAAGACTGTTGTGAAAAAGGTGCATAAGTCCTGAAACCCTGCAAAGTCAAGGATCGTATTTCAAGACTAAAGGATTGCAATCGGATGGACTTTCTAGGAATATGTCGTCAGCACTTTTACCATTTTTCCAACTATCTAGGAACGCCTTTATTATATAGTACCCACGTATTAATATATGCACATCGAGTTTATAAAAAAGTTCGGCGTCCCTGACACCTCTACACCATAAAATTTCTATCAACAATTTAGGAGAAAATCGTTTTTAAATCTTGCGTAAATGTACCCCATTGTGTGTCTTGTGTGTGTGTGTGTGTGTGTTGTGTGTGTTGTGTCTTGTGTTGTTGTCTTGTGTCTTGTGTGTGTTGCGTGTGTCTTGTGTATGTGTATGTGTGTGTGTCTTGTGTCTTGTGTGTGTGTGTGTGTGTTGCGTATCGTTTATGTCTTGTGTGTTGTATGTTGTGTTGTTGTTGTCTTGTGTTGTGTTGCGTGTGTGTGTGTGCATTTACGCTTTTGTCTTTACCACTCATATCCATGAAATTCGTAAGTACAGTCACGAGCATAAACACCTTACAGTTACGCGAAATTCAAAAGCATTTTTCTTGTAAAGTAAACATTGCAGCTGTGTGAAAACTGTGTACTATTTAACAAACTCAAACCGTTTATTTTAATTAAACCATTTAAGACAGGGGTAGACGTGTCCTTGAGGGGAGACCGCGAATCGGTTAATGTAAAGTCCCTCAGTCAGCCTAGGTGACTAGCAACGATTTCCGCAGGATGGCCGGTAGCAGCTGGATGCTGCTGAGCTGGATGAGAGTTGCCGAAAATCGAATTGAATGGCGTGCAATAGGAGAGGCCAATGTCCAGCAGTGGACTGCTATAGGCTGGTGATGATGATGATGAAATGATTAACAGGCCTAAATGCCTAAATTTTTGCGTGAATGTGACGCATGTTTACCCCCAACTTGTTATTTTCTTTTTTTGTGTGTTTGTTCTTTTTTATGCGTCATGTTTGCCGCAAATAAATGTACTTTTCTTCCTTTCTTTCTCTCTCTTTCTTTCAGAAAACATAAATGGGTTTAGAACAATGTTATCTGCCAGTAAGTGTAGACAAAAACAAAAAATGTATCTTAAACATAAACTTTTTCTTAAATTTTCTTAATGAAACGTTTTATTGTAATGTTAGTACATTACAATAAAACTTCGACCTAACATACTCGTATGTACATCGTTTCAGCATAATAAGTACAAAATAAATAAATCAGAAGATGGAAGGTTACACACAAGAAACAACATAATTTTGAGCGGTGAGGTTAGGGTGCCATTTAACCGTCATTGCGTATTCACTAAGGCCTACGACACGGTGCAGAACATAACCTATTATTATCTATTGGCCTATTATTCTTATTCTTTTTATTCTAGTATAGGCAATAATATGGTTACGATAATACTATCTATGGTCATAACACCATAACATATTTGTATACAATACTTTTGGGGTTTTTTTTAAACGTTGCCCCACATTAACACTCACATACACAAACAGCCAGACCCGGAACAACTACCTGTAGGCAATACAAATATTTGCTCCGTGCGGGAATCGAACCTGCGACACGCAGTGCAGCACTTGATCGCTCAGCCACTGCGCCAACCGTGTCGTTGTTTTTAATCAGCTCGTGACTTTACTACTCATATCCATAGAGTTAGTAATAGTCACAGAACATATATACCCTGACGGGGTAATAGTACTATATCTTGCTAATATCCCACTTGCCAGTCTCTTACTAAATAGCAATGTGTAAAAGCCAGGTATACCGATATTTTGAGCACAGTAGTGCACTTAGCGACCCTATATAACTATCCTAATTACTGTAAAAGCACATAGTAAAGCATCGTTGTATTGGTTTGACTGCAGCGCATAAACGAATTATCAGTCCCCTCGAGAAAGTTATTGCCTGTATAAAACCATGTTTGCATTTTACAACGTAAACTATACCGTATGTCCTACCCTCTGTGCCCTAAAAAATGCCATGAAACCATGATGCCGTGGAAGTGGCTATATTTTGAGCCATTATTGGCTCAAAATATAGCCACTTCCATGAAGAACCAAAACGTAAATCTTTGATAACATTGCATAACCTACCTACAAAATGGTATAGAATAAGGTAAAACATTCGTTGCTTATTAAATTGCTAGCTAAATTATTAATGGTATACTAATTAGCGTTTAACCGCAGATTTTAAGGCTGGGTAAACACATGTATTAGCAAAAAGGGCTTGTAATTACGATTATGGATACCTATCTAGCGAAGCTCAAGGCAAAAACAAAGATTTTGGGTTTTGTTGTAACAATAATGAAAGCGTTATACTTATAATTAACTTCTTTCTACTATGTACTTGTTTAAAAAAAGATTAGAGATTTATTAACAGACAAGTGTTATTATAACATAAATTATTATTTGAATGACACTATTTGATATTTTTTATTTTATTATATTAATACTAAAATGTTGTGTCATTCTATGATTAATTTATTTTACTGATTTATCAATGTTTATTATTATTATGTACTAGGATTGATGTGCCTTTAGTAATTTACTTTTTATTTTGTAATTTACTTTTTTTATTTTTTTGTAAACACTTTTGTACGCCTTACGGGTGAAACATGTACGTAAGAAATATTAATATTGTGACATCCTGCATGCTTAATTTGCATGTATACGCATGTTTTGACAAATAAAATTATCTTTATGTTAAAGCGCCCCACGGTTTTACCCGCATAAGTTTCGATCCCGTGGGAATATCGGGATAAAATTTTTCATATGTGTTAATCCTGGTTATAAGCTATCTGTGTGCCAAATTTCATCCAAATCCGTTCAGTAGTTTTTGCGTGAGAGAGTAACAAACATTCATCCATCCATACAAACTTTCGCGTTTATAATATTAGTAGGAAGGATTACCGATGGAGTAGCTGTAAGCTGTGACCAAATGGTGGCCGAGGTTCGGCCAAAGAAACCAGGGGGTCTACTCCGAAGTAGTATCGGCCGAATGTTCGGCCGTTTCCTGCTACGAAGTTACTATGTGGTTCGGTCGGTCCCGATCCTACACTCTTTCGAATATTGAATATTATTGAAAAATGCGAAAAAAGTTCGGATCGGCTCATTTGGTTCGGGACCATAGTCAATATTCGAAAGAGTGTAGGAGTGTAGTATCGGGACCGACCGAACCAAATAGTAACTTCGTAGCAGAAAACGGCGTCGGAGTAGACCCCCTTTTCCCAACTATGTTGGGGTCGGCTTCCAGTCAAACCGGATGCAGCTGAAGTGAACTACTACAATATTAAAACAAACTATGCAGTTTTTTCTACCAATTGCAATGGTTTCTTTTGTTTACAAATGGTAGCGAGATGGCCGCAAGAATAGATTGTAATTCTGTTATATTGTGACACCACATGTCAGGGGTCACCGTACTGGGAACTTAGAGATAAGTCCATTGAACAGACCAACAAATTTGACAAACAAATATAGCTTGCTTACATAGATAGCTAATTGGAATAAATGATGAGTATAGTTTTTGGTTTTAGTTCGACCGTGAACCAGTACAGACAGGTAGGTACTTGTATGTTATTAACCGACTACTTTTTATTCTTTCATTAAAAAAAAAATAGGTCTGCTTAAAATTAGAGTTAACTCTACATAAGGTTAAAAAAGAAGAGCGCAACTTCGCAATACGGCGACCTTTTTTTAGCTTTATTTTATCCCTTACATGTAGTTTTTATAAGTATGCAGCGAAATATGGAATCAAAATCATAATCAGCCTGTAATGTTCCCACTGGGACACAGGCCTCCTCTCTGTTAGAGGGAGTGGGCCGTTATCTACCACGCGGCAGTGCGGGTTCGTGGATGTCACATGTCTTCGAATTTTTGGTTCTAGGACATGCCGGTTTCCTTACGATGTTTTCCTTTACTGTTTTAAGTTATTCTGAAACTAACCCGAAACATGAAGACCTGCAAAAAAAAAATCCTACAAATAGACATACAAATTTCGCAATATTAAATAACTGTGCGGGTCAAGACTGTTAGATCGTACTCTACAAACACCGAGACACCCACCCATACATATAATTATGTAATAATATGTGCTAGCTCAGTTATTATCACAGAGAATTGAAGTGTGGTCGGTGTTGTGCTATCTTGGTGACCTCTTAAAAGAAACGATACATAAATTAAAAATAACGAGAAGTCTTGTGATTTTAATTGAATTGCAGGATAAGAATTGTAAGTATGCGATTTAAGTTTTTCAAAATAAACAGGAGTTTTGAAGTACAGATTAATTTTTTTTAATAATAGCTGATGTACGGGGTTCCTCTCGTATCCTAAACGTATAGGGAGTTTAATGTTTAAGTAAACTGACGCCCAACATCAATTTGCCGCGTTATAACCATCACAGTAATATTATAAAGGCGAAAGTTTGTGAGTGAGTGTGTGTGTGTGTCTGAATCCTCGAGAAGGGTAGGCAGAAGTGTTAAGTATGCCCACATTTCACGAGTCAAGTCAACATCTGTCTAGCCTTTTCCCAACTATATTGGGGTCGGCTTCCAGTCTAACCGGACAGTTGAGTACCAGTATTTCACATGGA
Organism: Apamea crenata; assembly: GCA_949629185.1. Classification (NCBI taxonomy): domain Eukaryota; kingdom Metazoa; phylum Arthropoda; class Insecta; order Lepidoptera; family Noctuidae; genus Apamea; species Apamea crenata. The sequence continues at coordinate 8,784,238 of OX451362.1, read as the reverse complement.
GTGACTGCCTATCTGACCCCAACCCTTAACCTACTTACCTACCTACCGGCTTAAGGTGCTTTCCGAAGCACGGAGGGGTCTCGGTATGTATGATGGTCCATCCACATACCAACCGCGGCAAGTGTAACTTAACCTGATTGATCGACCCGTGCGGCTGCTTTTACTTAACCATTTCACGAGTCATATTATGGTACGGTATTTCGTTGTAAGTTATGTCGTATAATCAAAATAAGGGACTCGTGGTTAATTAATAATTGCCGCACGGCTCCATCGATCAGGTTAAGCTACGCTTGCCACAGTCGGTCCGTGGATGGGTGACCGTCTTTACACACCGTCCCCTCCGTGCCTCGGAAAGCACGCTAAGCCGTTGGTCCCGGCTGTCCTTCTTGGATCTTTGATTGTCGTTACGGGTCTTCAGAAGCCCGAAAGTCTGACAACCAGTCTTAACAAGGGGTATCGTGTTACCCAGTAACTGGGCTGTGGAGGTCTGATAGGCAGTCGCTCCATGTAAAATAGTAATTTTCAACTGCGTCCGGTAAGACTGGAAGCCGACCCCAACTCAGTTGGGAAAAGGCTGGGCAGATTGTTATGTCGTAAAATCATATTCTTAAATGCTGTTTTTATTTTCAATCACATCAATGACATCGGATGAAAATACAAATGTCGGCACCTCATAGTGCCTTTTAAATCAACTCCTAATTTAAACAAACTGTTATTTATTTCTTACAACTGAAGTCCATTACAAAATGTTCTGTAATGACTTCCGACCTTTTACAATTACAATAAAAAGAATGCTAAAAGGGTGGATGAGTCTTGTTACTGAAGCATTATGTTTATTTTTATGATAAAAGAAACCAATTAGAGGTGCCTGAGATCTTTCTTCCCGGCTTTGTGGATCGCTGGAGGTGTAGCGCAAATAGTTTTTAATCAAATCTTTCTGAAGATTATTTAAAATATGATATTGTTTGTGAAGTGGACGGAATTAGTTTGTTTTTTGTGCTATCTTGAAAATGTTGAGGGACTGTTCCAGCGTCCGAATCGAATAAACAAACAATATCCTACTTAATATTATAAATGTAAAAGTTTGGATGTTTGCTATTCAATCACACAAAAAGGTCTTAACGGATTTGGATGAAATTTGGCCCACAGATAGTTTATAATCTGGATTAACATAGGATACTTTCTATCCCGGTCGTACAGTCACGAACAAAAGTATGTATACACTCGGCTTTGTTTAAAAACGATTTACTCCTTTATTTTTGAATGAAATTTTATTTTGTTACGAATATAGCATTTTCGAACCCATAGGTTTATGTAATGTGTCGTATTTCAACGTTGCATTCGTTATTTCATGAAAAAATCGCAATTGAAAGTGGCCAAGTGTTACATATTGACATAGTGTTGACATGGTGCTCGTGACTGTACGTTCCCGTGGACCACAAGGGTGAAGCCGCGGGCAAACGCTTGTATACCATAAAAATTAAAAAGTTAAACAGAATTTGAATTGCTGTTTAGGCTAACTGGGTCTTTATTTGGAGTTGAGGAAATACCTACGTCTTATTCAAGAATTGTTCCGCTTGGATCCCCTCATCTGATCTTCTCAATGGCTTGATCAGGTAGGAAATGGACTCAGTGTTTAATAATGCCTCTTATTGAGGAACACACTCCATGAATTTCAAAGTCCATTGCCATGTAATTCACGGAACGATAACATGAACATCACTCTAATTGCGTAACAACTATCAATCTCAATCTGAATCATTTTGAATGATATTGCTAATCCACTGCTTCATATGTCCGAAAAGTTTGTCTTCTCGTCGATGTAAATAACGCAATGAATGTTGTTGAACTGTCAAAATAAACGCAATGGCTACAGATAGTGTTTTACGCAACTACCCCGCTGGAGTATAGTGGAACTCCACTTACTAGCTGCAGTATTCTAGCTCTCCATCTTCCTTTAATCCATCCCAAAGGTTGTCTGTAATAGATCCCTTTCAGCGATAACACCACCCATTGTGTCACTCTATGTAAATTCCTTCATTTATAACTTGAATCCATTGGGTGTAAATAATAAATAGTATTCAATATAATGCAAGCACTCCATAATTTAATTCAATATGTCTTTTTTCAGATAAACATGTCTCCAAATAAAGTGCTGTTATCAATTACGATGTTGTTATCGCTGGTGTACAAGTGTAAGTAAAAAACAACGGAAATGTTTAATAATTATGTTACACGGTCTAGTTATGCACGGGTAAAGTTTGTTGACAAGATCTGGAAACTAAGCGCTTTTTAAGAAAGAAAGAAAGAAAGAAAAAGTATTTATTGCGACTCGTACAGTCACGAGCACCAATATGTCAACACTTGGCAACTTTCAATTGCAATTTTTTCGTGATATAAAGAATGCAACGTTGAAATACGACACATTACATAAACCTATGGGTTCGAAAATGCTATGTCCGGAATAACATAACATTTTATTTAAACATAAAGGAGTAAATCGCTTTTGAATAAAGCCGAGTGTATACATAGTTTTGCTCGTGACTGTACAGGATCATAAACTTAACTAAACTAAACACAGTTAAAAATAAAAATAAAACAAATTATATAAAAAAATAACAAAAGGAAAAATGAAACAGAAAGTCCTATACGAGGCCAAAAGGCTCCTATCTCAGCATGATGCTTCGACATTTAAAAAAATAAATGTCGCAGCGCTGGTATTCTGATAGGGCCCGCTGTAAAGGTTCCGTACCCAAAGACGCACAATGGAAAACATCGACAAAACAAAAGAAAACATCAACATGAGGAAACCGGCACGCGGAAGAAAATTCGAAGCCATGTAACACCTACCAACCCGCACTGGGTCCACGTGCTGTATTACGGTCCACTCCCTCACAGAGAGGAGGCCTGTGTCCCAGCAGTGGGAACGTTATAGGTTGATTATAATAATAATAATAATATTTTATTGCCACAAAGAAACATACATTAATATACACTGATTAACAGGTTGCCAACTACGCTGCAGAAGTCTGTATACAGATTTTGTGAGCCCTGTCTCTTAAACTAGGATAACCTGTATCTTAAGAGACAGTGTTCAGCTGTGAGGTTACTTAAAAATAGGGGTTATACAACTGCGGACTGTGCCAAACTTATTATGTTATGTTTTATGATGCTATATAAAAGACTGCTAGCGATACCATATTACCAAATCTACAGTCTCTTTCTGACCCTGGGCAGTATCTTAGAACCGACGGCGACGTTTAGCTTGCACTTTTTAAATTTTCACAGGCAGTAAAGACATGATATATCATGGATAAAGTAGTGGTGGCCCAGTGGTAATGGCCGCGTCCTACGAATTGTAGATCGTGGGTTCGTACAGGCAAGCGCTTTACTTTGTCTAAATTATTTCATCATCATTGAAATTTTAAAAATTCGAAGACTTTCATTCGAATACGTGTCATCTACCAACCCGCACTGAGCCCGCGTGGTGGATTACAGCCCACTTCCTCTCGAAGAGAGGAGGCTTGTGTCCCAGCAGTGGGAACATTAAAGACTGATTATGTTATATCATGGTAATTAATGAAATGATGAGATGAGATGTCCGTATGGATAACTAAAGTAATTACTTAGATTAAATAAAGACACTCGCACTTGACCGGTTTTTTGGTTTCTGTAAAGATAACATGGCAGATACTGCAATCAAAGCCAATTTAATGGTACTTTGTAATAATAAAAGTCTTTGCAGATGACCCCTTCAAATGAACTGCATTATTAGTCAGGAAAAAACCACTAAGAAACAAATCAACATAGCATTCAACATTTTTTTCAAGTCTAACAACCAGCATTACGACGGTTACCCAGAAACTGGGTGACTGTGAGGTCAGATAGATAAAAAAAACCCGCTAAATTCTGCTTATTTTACATGGAGCGACTAGAACCCATGTTGGGTTGGGTTCTAGTCGCTCCATGTAAAATAAGCAGAATTTAGCGGGTTTGGAAAAGGGAGGGAGAAAAGGGTAGACAGATAATAATGATGATTCAACATTTTGCAGCAACCGCAATCTACTGCTTCTACTGCAACAGTGCCAACAACTCAGCCTGCATCGACCCCACGCAGTTCGACGATGAGATGCGCGGACGCATCATACCGATCATCGATTGCGACAAGGCAGTCCCAAGAGTCGACGAGTATGAATTCTTCTGCAGGAAGATTGTGCAGACTAGTAAGTTTTTGGAACGACTTTCTGTGTCCCTCTGTCTCTTTCGTTTTTATACAAGTGTGTATAGTGTATATCGCTAATCGTAAGGAACTTCGAGCTTGACGGGGATCACCCGACCGCTTGCGGTAGAAGTTGACTGGTAGAGATCGTTACGTAAGAAAAAAGTGTCATGCCCCTTCCATGCCACTTTCTCAATGCCTCTATCTATTATATTCGTTACGTTGTTTTCTTCATTCATTCATTCTGTTACATTATTCTGGCAAATACTCGTAGTTGCTTGAAGTGTCAACTAGTGAATCTAACTTCATATACAGGGTGGCAGGAAAATAGACGCGCAACCTGTTACCATGGATTCAATACATGATTCTGAACACCCCTGCATTTTCTTTTTTGACAACCGACGAATTTCTACGCTAGTGGATCTAGAATCATGTGCTGAATTCATGGTTACAGTTTGCGCATCGATGTCCATGCCACTCTGTATAAAAGTTGAAAAAAAGTACAATAATAATATGATCTAACAAGCACTGTAATTCCCCCAGTATACCACCCCCACAAAGACTCCGAGCTCCGAGTAACCCGCGGCTGCGGCTGGGTACGTTACGACAAGGACTGCTACCGTGCTGACAACCGTGACCACCTGGAGACTGTCTGCCAATGCTTCTCCAACTACTGCAACAGTGCTGACTCTTTCAACTCCGCCACTACTAGTGCTTTGTTCGTTGCGCTTGCCATGTGTCTCTACTTCTACCGCTAGAAAATAATCCTATTTCTTTCATAGTTCATCTTCATCGAAAACATTATTATTTTCTTCTCATTATGCCTATTATTGACAAGATGCTCAATAGCGAAAGGATTACACGTCAGGAATCTGATCAGCGAGCCTAACTTCCAACGTAAAGTAAAGTAAAATAATCTTCTGGCGTGTGGCCAAAATTGGAACTAACGACGCCATTTTGTTTTTTTAATACAATGTCTGTGACAATTTTACAATGTTTACCAACAACGCCTCCCTGTTAATGTCACACAGGCGCCAAAAGATGCTTGTCAGACGATCTAATGAACCGCACCTTGTAATGGACAGATGAGCTCAGAGTATCATGTTTATCGCCTTTGCCAACTAACTCTGCACCAATACTCAACTGACTCTCTAGGTGGAGCAATAGATCTAAAAACTATATTTTTATTTTACTCTCTTGTCCTGGATCGTCTAAAGTAAAGATGAGGCTCGAGTATCATATTTGTCGCCCTTGCCAACTGCCCCATATAGATATGGGGCAGTTGGCACTGACGGAGCAATAGTGATTCCAAAACTGATGCGGTGGTTTGATAATCTGACCATTCTGACTCTATTCCTACTTATTGGTCAAATACGAATAGTAACAAGAATTTGCCTTCCTACTGTATTATCTGTCCCTGCATTCGTAGCTTCAGTTACAAATATAGGTAATTGTTTATAAGACAGCTTTTAGATTCGTTAGTCTGTAAGTGAAATATTGATGATACCTAAAATAAGATTTATCTAAATATACGATTATAAAACACAGCGCTTTTTTTTCTGGCGATTGGGTCTCCCCCTATTACCTTCCTTCCAAGTTCCTATCTTAATTTGTCAAACCCAAACTTTAACTGAAAGCATTTATTTCAATTAAAACATGTACAGGGATTTTTGAACTGTCAAGGAGTCCATTAGTTAGTTGGATAAATATGGAAAAAATAGACATGTTGCGCCAATCCCAAATAAATTGGGATAAGGACAAGAGAATGATGATGATTATTCTGTCATTACTATGTAAACCCCAGGACTGACCATTGGTACATAAAAACAATCGTCATCCAGCGGACAATAACCACAATACAGAAATAGGGTGCCGCCACGGGCTTGTCGTAATCCGGGCAGGTTGTGAAAGCCCTCGTTTTGCACCGCGCACACGGCACAATGTTTGAACGTTACTTATTTAGTAAAACTCAGTGTACTGTGCCTGTGGCAGCGGCTTCAGCTGGTTCGATGACGTCATTTACCTGTGTTTAATTAACTCTGTAAATAAAAATAATTTGCAGGTGTAACCTTTGGTGTGGTTATCCAGCGTTTTTTGCAAGAAATGTATTTTTTTGTGGCGTGGTCTTCAGTAAAAAATATGTTTAGGGGTAGAACGAGGGTTTTAGGGTTCCGTACGTCCGAATGAAAAAACGGAACTCCTATAGGATCAATCGTGTGTCTGTCTGTCTGTCTGTCGCAGCCAATGTGCTCCGAATCTAATACACCGATTAAGTTGAAAGATCATTGGGCACCATTTTATGGAAACTATACCTACGCTGTACAGAAATAAAAGAGGATGGAATAGACTAATTAATGTCTCTAGTTTACGATGGTATGGGTTAGTACACATAGATATTTTTGTGAGCCAAACCCTTACATGTTACGTAAATAAATTAATTTTGAATATGGGGTCACTTTTGGGAGGAAAATAAGAAAGAAATGTGTTGCAAGCTGTACCGTGTGACATATCAAATGAAAGGCTTACTGTGTGGGGGTCTGAATTGTTGTTTTATGGATTTTTATTTTTTATAAGAAAATTGATAAAAATTGAACCCCGCGCGCGACCACCTAATCTCCGAAACTACTGAGCCTAAACATTTGGAAAAAATACTGATAATACTCGTAGCTCTATACTTATAGATTACAGGACAATCTCTCAAAAACTTCTAAAATAACAACCTCACAATTTGCGTACTGCAAATGCAAATATAAGTTTTACATTTGCAGTTGGAATGAATAAACATGTTTTTCAACTACAACCTATTTAGTTTGTTTTTGGGATAAATTCATCCCAACTACGGAACCCTTCATTGTGCGTGACACGACACGCACTTGGCCGGAAGATCTTGTTAATGGCGCTCACAAGAGTTAATCCCATCGCAAAATTTATTTATTAATTCCTACTTCAAAATCGATGAAAGAACGACTGTTCAGTGCTACAGTAGATAAAATGAAAAATTTTGACAATTCAACAACATTCATTGCGTTATTTACGTGATTGAGCAGACAAATTGCTCGACCATATGAAGCAATGGATTAGCAATATCCTTCAAAATGATTCAGGTTGTGATTGATAGTGTGTTACGTAATCAGGGTGCTGGTTTCTTAATATTCTAAGCTAGATGTTATTCATATGGGTTTTCTTTTTTTTTGATATTTCCGGTCAGTGGTCTGCGAACGCGTCGCTCACAGTGAACCTCCACGAAAATAGGCGACAGATGATCCGTTATGGAGGAAACGAATAGAGAACATAGTGGGAAACCCTCATTAAACATTAAATACATCATATCCTATCCTACTAATATTATAAACGTGAAAGTTTATATAGATGGATGTTTGTTACTCTTTCATGCAAAAAGTACTGAACGGATTTGGATGAAATTTGGCACACAGGTGGTTTATAACCAGGATTAACATATAGGATATTTTTATCCCGATATTCCCACGGGATCGATACTTATGCGGGTAAGATCGCGGGGCGCAGCTAGTATGTATACAAGCTATGGAGTATACACACGTGTCACTGTGAAAATAGTATTGTTGCTAAATAGACCAGGGTCGATAATTTTTAAAACTAAAAAAAATAATAGTAGGATGAAACCCATTAGAAAAGGAGGGGAATATTATAAAAATGAAAGGAAAAATAATTTACGGGCGATCTGAGGTCGGGAAGGGGATGGGGGTGAGCTTTTAAGGGTAAAAAACGGGTTTTCTCGATTTCCGGCAAAACTAAAAGTCCTATCGAAAAAAGTCAAATGGCAAAGTTGTAGGTAATAAAAAGATCTAAAACTTTTGTATTAACACTTTTTTCACATAACCTCAAAATTTATATGAAAAATTAAAAAAACCAAGCTTTTGGTTTTTTATTTTTATCTTTTACAAAAATCTTTTTTTTTTAACGAAATTTGGTGAAAACTTACCTTCTTATGTCCCAAATACGCTGTAATTTATTTGATTAAAAATATTTATTATTTCACCTTATTTTGAATTAATATCGAAAAAGCACCCTAATTTTCAATCGAAAATTCACCCGTCAAAATATCAGCTTTTTTCAAAAAGTTGGTATGTTTTCTGTTCGTTGAAATCTCTATTTTCCGATGGTGAAAAAAAATATATATGTTACAATAGTAAATCTTCTCAGAAAATGCAAAAAATCGAAAAAAACTCGAATTCGAAAACTGATAATCTGAAAAGACAAAATCGAATTATTAATGCTTTCACTATTTTATCGTGAGTATACCGCCATGAAAAAAAAATATTTAAGAAATAAATGTCAAAATGTATAAAAAATATATTAAAAATCTATAATAAATGTATAAATATATAAAAAATATGTATAGTAAATATATTTTTAATAACTAACTTTTGGCCGATTTTCATATATATTTTATACATTCCAAATATATTTCAGATATATTCAAAATATATTTTTTTTATATTTTTAGCTATGTGTTTTATGTCTTTTAAGATATATTTTGAATGTATCTAAAATATATTTAAAATATATGAAGTATACATGAAAATCGGCCAAAAGTTAGATACTAAAAATATATTTACTATACATATTTTTTATATATTTATACATTTATTATAGATTTTTAATATATTTTTTATACATTTTGACATTTATTTCTTTAATATTTTTTTTTTTATGGGGGTATACTCACGATAAAATAGTGAAGGCATTAATAATTCGATTTTGTCTTTTCAGATTATCAGTTTTCGAATTCGAGTTTTTTTCGATTTTTTGCATTTTCTGAGAAGATTTACTATTGTAACATATATATTTTTTTTCACCATCGGAAAATAGAGATTTCAACGAACAGAAAACATACCAACTTTTTGATAAAAGCTGATATTTTGACGGGTGAATTTTCGATTGAAAATTAGAGTGCTTTTTCGATATTAATTCAAAATAAGGTGAAATAATAAATATTTTTAATCAAATAAATTACAGCGTATTTGGGACATAAAAAGGTAAGTTTTCACCAAATTTCGTTAAAAAAAAAAGATTTTTGTAAAAGATAAAAATAAAAAACCAAAAACTTGGTTTTTTTAATTTTTCATATAAATTTTGAGGTTATGTGAAAAAAGTGTTAATGCAAAAGTTTTAGATCTTTTTATTACCTACAACTTTGTCATTTGACTTTTTTCGATAGGACTTTTAGTTTTGCCGGAAATCGAGAAAAACCGATTTTTACCCTTAAAAGCTCACCCCCATCCCCTTCCCGACCTCAGATCGCCCGTAAATTATTTTTCCTTTCATTTTTATAATATTCCCCTCCTTCTCTAATGGGTTTCATCCTACTATTATTTTTTTTCACTTTTTATTATTTTTAAAGGCTTCTACCCTGGTCTAAAAGTGAAGTATTTATTTATATTTCTTTAAAGTATCGAATACCCGTATTTACAAACATTACTATGAGGTATATATACTATATACTTGAGTGGCGATTGGCACTATAGAATATTGAATATATTGGCCTGAATATTTATGAATTTAAAGGCTTGTCATATGCAACGCATTGAGATGCCTTACTTCGCATAGTATTGCAACTTTACTTAGGGCTCATTTTTCAATCGACCGATAATTTTTATTAGTGGAATAAAATTGACATCCGCCATTTTTTTAATTTATTTACAACAAGTGTTAGTACATATTATTATTTCAACTTATTATGGAATAACATACACATTCCATACATTGTCAGTAAATAATACTTATGACTATGTTAGTAAAATTATTATTATTATTTATTTATTCATTCATTATTATTATCAATAATAATGAATGAATAAATATCAAGCTGTTATTTTTGTAAAAAGAACTGCATTTCTCTATCAGTTGGGTTCTTAATTCAATAACTGGGTCAGTGGTTTAAACCTGATAGAAAGAAAAACCTTGTTTTGTAATAAGGGGGATAAGGTCGTGAGTTCGAATCCAGGCAGGCACTTTACTTTGAGTATATAATTCCATCACTAGTTATTACTATGATCACACAGTTTCATTATATTAATAGCGATTATGTTGTTGATCATGTAAGACTAGCTGCGCCCCGCGGTTTCAACAAACATCCATCCATCCATCCATACAAACTTTCACGTTTGTAATATTATTAGGAAGTAGGATACGGTGAACACTGTAGACCTGCCGAACTATTCTGAAAAAATCTCACCGTGAAAACATAGATGAAGATGTTGTTTTTTTTAAACGTTGCCCCCAACTAGGAATTACTCCTGTATCGTGGGTGCGTTTACAAACATTTAAAATCATATACACAAACAGCCAGACCCGGAACAACTACTTGTAGTTCATACAAATATTTGTTCCGTGCGGGAATCGAGCACGCGACACGCAGCGCAGCAGTCAATCGCTTAACCACTGCGCCAACCGTGCCGTCAAAATTAAAATTAGTGTCACTGGTGAAAGAGCCCACTTCAAGCTCACTTCAGCCACGTTTTCACGGTGAGAATTTTACAGAATAGCCCGGCTTTAACCCGTTGAATGTCGTAATTACAGACACAATTAAAAAGCCATTGTGTCTCGCGTGGATCTACGTTCGCTATGACTACTCTACGCATATGAAGGGCTAATAGGCGTACTTACATACCAGCACTCTATTTTTTAATTTTGTTTTTATGTCATAATAAGAATTTGTATGTACTAAGGTATCACAATATTTTAAATAAATAAACTGCCAATAATCGACAGAGTAGCAATCGTGTACCGTAAAATCAGGTGGCGTAGCTCTTTACATATTCGTAGCACGTAGCATCGTAGCGTCGTAGAGTCGTAGCTGCTACGAAGGTTCAGTCACCAAAGGTCATGCTTTCATTCTGACTGTTAAAGGCATTATTAGGTTATATGCAAATGTACCTATATATTACAATTTACAAGGATACTAGTAGTGAAACGATTTTGAACTATTTTTATTGAATGAAGGAAAAATAAATTTAATAGATTGGTCATCATCATCTGCCTAGCCTTTTCCGAACTATATTGGGGTCGGCTTCCATTCTAAGCGGCTGTAGCTGAATATCAGTATTTTACATGGAGCGACTTCCTATCTGACATCCACAACCCAGTTACTGGGTAATACGATACCCCTTGGTAAAACTGGTTGTCAGACTTTCGGGCTTCTGACGACCCGTAACGATTGTCAAAAATCCACGAATGACAGCCGGGACCAACGGCTTAACGTGCTTTCCGAGGCACGGAGGGATTTACAGTTTATAAAGATGGTCACCCATCCACAGACCAACCGCGCGCCTTAACCTAATCAATCGCCTGCTTTAGGAGGATTCAAGCAAATCTCTGACAAACAAATAAAAAATCAAATGACTACCACGTGGAGATCCACAATATAATCCCCGTTTTTTCTAAACAATCTACTGTTCGTATTATTTATGTGAATAAACACTTTTTGTTAGTATTTTTATGTCTCAAATGGACCATTTTTAGGGTTACGTAACTCGAAAGGAAAAAACGGAACCCTTATAGGATCACTTTGTTGTCCGTCCGTCTGTCTGTCAATACCCTTTTTCTCAAGAACGCGTGGAGGTATCAAAATGGAATTTATATCAAATACTCAGGTCTACTGACCCTTGGAGCTGTGAAAAAATTTAACTTCTAAGCCAACGCAATAAAAAAATACAGCCGGTTATGCCGCAAATTTTCGACACTCGCAAAGGAATCAAAACCTACAGGGTACTTCCCGTGAACTCAGAATCTTGAAATTTGGTACGAAGCCACTCTTATAGCACAGATAAAGGAAAAATTGAGAAAACTGTAAATTTTTAGTTACATCATATAATAAAAATATTTTTAATAATTTCAAATTGTACGGAACCCTCGGTGCGCGAGTCCGACTCGCACTTGGCCGGTTTTTTTAATCCTAGACAAGTAGGATGTTTCTTTTTTAATTTACTGTCCGTTGCCCGAGGCGGGATGATCCCTCGGCGTCTTGTTATATTTAAATAAAACATTATCAAATCAGTGGGAGAAATGAGACTTAATTCAAAATGGACGCCGCTTCTGTCTGTGTCAATTTGTGGTGTAAATAATTAATTCTATTTAGGAATAATTTGGAAACAGATGTCGGGGTTTTTATAGAATGGATGATGAATTATTGTGGAAAATTAAATTAGGTGTCTATAATAGGTTTATGTATTGTGTTTTATTCTTTTTAGTCTAGGCTTTTTTCAGGTAAATTGGTGTTATGAAACTATACTGTTTTGTTTTTCATTTTCCCTAAATGAATTATTAATTTTGAGTATGAATGTCGATGGCTATAAGAGTTGGGGAAGACCAAAGAAACGATGGATGGACTGTGTGAATGATGATATGGTTAGGAAGGGGGTGACTACCGAGATGACGACTAATATAGAAGTGTGGAAGAAAAAGACATGTTGCGCCGACCACAAATAAATTGGGATGAGGGCAGGAGAACGATGACTTTTCCTAATCTGCACTCGCGACATATTCGCCAAAAATGTAAACAAATTCATATTTGTTTACATTTTTGGCGAATATGTCGCGATTAAAGTTATTTTTCCAAAAGCTCATGTTTATGGAAAAATAACTTTAATTCCTATACAATAAAGTTCAGTTTATGCTACAACTTCAAACATTTTTATAAATTTTTAAATAGTTAGTGCTAGTCACTCTGAAATCAACTTAATCACCATTAAAATAAAGTTGATATTTGTTTAACTTGAAATAACGTCAATTTGAAACATAAATCAAATTTGTAGTATAGATGAATTGGTACTTGCTACACTTGACAAAGGATATTATTAAATTACACTATGGCTTTTTTTAGAATAAGACTCACGTTTTGGCAGTTTTGAAGCCCGATTCTTAGTTCTACACCGAGTGTAATTAGCAAATTATAGGAATTGATTTACTTGGAATAAATCTCAAAACATTTTAAATTCTCTTCTAATTTTCTTCGAGTCAAGTTAAAGTGAAACAATAAAGTACTGGACTGATCTTTATTTCAATAAATTAGAATTTATAAACAGTTAAATATAATACTATTTATAATAATAATAGTTGCCAAAATTATTTCACGGATTTTTGTATTTAAAGGAATAATAAAATCCCCAGCCTAGGAAATAAATTTGGCAATGAATACGTCTTATTTTAATAAATATTTTAAACTTACTTCATACATATACTTACAACTAATCCTTACAATAATGTTGACGGTCGATTTACACGTAATAATATAATGAGTCATTTATGCAATAATAAAACAATTAATAGTTTGTTGTAGGCGACCCGGCGGTGTAACTAGTATGTCGTTTCTACTCACAACATTAAATTAATCTATGGTTAAGAGGCAGCGCATATTATAGAACAACTTACAAAACTAAATGAAGTGACATTATCCCAATTCATGACCAAAAAAAAAATAACGAGCCCTAAATAAAAAAAAACATTTAATTCGAATAAGTGCTTGAATCTAGAACGGAAAACAAAAAAACTATCAGAATTTTTTTTTCTCTCCGTCTAGTCGCACGACAGTTGTACGATATGCGCTGCGTCTTGGGGTTCAATCGTCAGGGTTCAAAGCGGTATTTGTTTAGTTGAGGGTCTGTCTCTTCCTCCGGTCCTCGTGAACTTGTTCCGTCTGTTCTGGCTCGCTGTGGTCGATGGATTCGTTTTGCATGGTGATTTCTGGGGACAAAGGAAAATTGGTTTAGGAAACGCTTAGTAGAAATTGGTTAGTTTACAAAGTATTCAGAGTTTCAAATAGGTAGGTAATATGATTTCTTGTAAGAAAAATATCAGTTTGAGAACTATCTTTGCAACACCATCATTAATTTAAACAGGGGTCATGCTGATTTGCTTGCATAGTAAATTATGTCTGTCAATGAAGAGCATTAAAAAAACTTTGATACTTCGAAAATCAAAATGATTAAGTATTGAATTTTGCAGAGCACACAGAATCGAGAGTATAAAAGAATTAAAAGTAGGGTAGGTATCAAAAAACTTGTCGTAAACGAGTGAAATTACGGGGGCAATTCTCGTAGTTTTAAGAACGTTCACAGTCTGATCTCAGTCTCAATCTGTCAAAAATACCTCTTTCCCTACATTTTGACAAGCTTTTGACATTTGTTTGTCGCCGAGATGAGACTGCGACTAGATTTTGAACGTTTTAAATTACGAGAATTGACCTTCTGGCTAGTACTATGTATTTAACATAGCACGTATACTTACACACACACACACCACACGCACACCTCACATACATTACACATAAGTGACCGGTACAGTCAACAGCAAAAGTAGATGATCAAAATCAGAAATGGAAATTGAATTGAAAACTGATCACGAATATATGGCAGCTGTACTAGTAGTAAATGTTTGGTATAACTTACAATCACATACTTTTGAATCACTTCAACGCCACACAGTTATGACGCGAACTCCGTTCATTAGTATTGAATTTCTGGTTTTGCTGTTGACTGTACCATACCATACCTGAAATCACCTCTCTAGTCTCCACTCTAGAATTCGTTCCCTGAGTTCGAAGATACAGAGTAACTGTCTAGTTTGGGGCTCACTGGCAAATAATCAAAATCAAAAGTCATTTCGTCCCCCAAAACGCCCGCCATTCACCACTTCCTAGGCGCAACAAACTCCCCAGCATATACAGCATATACCTAGCTGTAGGTAGTACTTTAAGCTACTCATGTCGTTTCAACTTGCTGTTACCCTGTGAACCTGAATACTTATAAAATCTTTTCTACTAGCTGTTGCCCGCGACTTCCTCTACGATCCAGTATGAAAAGTAGCCTATATGTCCTTCTCCACGTCATGGTCTACCCATTTGCCAAATTTCATCCATCCAAATCCTTTCATCCGTTTTAGCGTGAAAGCGAAACAAACAAACTTACTTTCGCATTTATAAGATTAGTTAAGCTTTCTATTTTAACACCTCACTATACAAAATTACTTACCATCTTCATCACTCTTGAAGGACCTTCCGAGCCGGGGTCCGAACCACATGCCAGGGCTCTCAGTGCGTCGCACGGGCATCGGCATGAACTCGTGAGAGTCGGCGCGCGACAGCGTCAACTCGCTGCGACCGACTCGCGGGAACGCGTATAGTTGTCTCTTCTCTGCAGAGGGCTCGTAGTCTATGGAGAAAATAATTAAGGGTTAAGCTAAGAGCCTTAACGACCTCGTTGGTTTCGTGGTTGCAAGCGCGACTGCGGAGCGTGAAGTCCTAGGTTCAATTCCTAGGTCGGGTAAAACGTTTAGTATTATTCTCCTTTCCGTACCTAAAGGGTGCACACGGGACTTGGGCACCGCTGTGCGTCCGTCAGTCACGGGGCTGTATCTTTTGAACCGTATAAGGTATACAATTGAAATTTTCACAGAGTGTGTAATACTATAGCCGCTATAACAAAATATAATGAAAATAAAATAAAATTGAACATGGTGTTAAAAAAAAGAAGTCTTAAATATTGTTCGCAAGTGTGAGTTGGACTCGCACACGAAGGATGTGCGAGTCGGTATGGCACTTGACCGCCTTTGTCTCATGAATCCCCTTACAGTCAACGTATTAAGTCCATTAGATCCTTCAGTTCTTTGTCCATTTATAAATAAAGTAAAACCAGTACAAACCAAGATAAAGATCGTTGAGAGGCAGTTGCCATGTGTTTCGCGACGCTCTTCCGACCCTCGGGAATGGATACAAGTTCAAGACGCCATCCCGCCGGAGTTTCGTGCTGCTGTCTGTGGGGTAAGCAGTTATAGCTAGTTAAACATGTGTAGCTGCAGTTTGTAAGTCAGAAAATAAGTTTGGGCGAGTTTGTGATGCGGTCTGACAGGTAGATTATGAAAGTCTTTGGTTTCCCTTGGGAACTGTGAAGTCTAGATCGTTGTAAGACATTATCTAACAGTGTTATGGTCTGGTTGCATCAAGTTTAATTCCAAAATAATATTATAAATAGGTAAAATTGTTGGTTTGTAAGAGGTACTATCGCCAAAACGTATATCTGACTTTTTAGAAAACAAAATCCCGTTGCACATGTTGACCACAGCAGCTGCGTCCGTAAGTAAAACTAAAGAGGATCCTCTTTAGGTCGACAAGCAGGAACGGTCGTCAGATATAGATTTTGGCGATACTACTTACTGAACTGCAGTGCGATTCTGTAACCATCTCACCGTGAAAACTTAGGTAAAGTGAGCGTGGAGTGAGCTGTCATTCCAACTAATGCTAGGGATTGAGACAATTGACAGCTCACTCTAAGCTCACTTCACCTAACTTTTCACGGTGAGATTTTTACAGAATCGATCGGCTGATTACAAAAACACTTTTATTAATAGAAAGCTACTCTATTACCGAGTGATATATAATATGTTTTATGTCAAAGCAAGAAATCTTCACGCGGCGAAGTCGTGGGCAGTAGCTAGTGTTGTATAAGATAATACAATTGAGGTCCAATTCTCATACGTAACTCAATTTGAAGTTGACTGTTAAAGTCTCATGCTGTCCCTGTCTGTTTAAGCTGAATTGTAAAGACAGAAATATACCTTCTCAAAGATCAGTGTTATTTAAGAAGTTGGTAAGCCGGCCTGCACTGATCTATAATAAACAAGTACGCTGAGCTTCATACTATCGATGACAAAATGAAGACATTTGATTTTCGCCATTTTGGCGCTGACAGCAACGTGACCGTCGCGCGTCGGTGGAACTAATATTTTTGATAGCGAGTTTTACAAGATGCGCTTAATCTCATAATAAAAATGTTCTAAATATCTCGTAGTAAACACAAAATAGTCTTATTCCACGATTTAAACCTAAAACATCAGAGACGTACCAAAACAAAACGACGGTCATTTGCGGCAATACGTCAATTTTAGTTCCTGAGACGCTCGTGGGGCGCTTTGAATCGGCACAAAAATCAACTGTCATTTCGGGTAGTAGTATTTCAGTGCCAGCCAGTGATAGTACTTCACAAAACAACAATGTCAAATTGAACATGTACAGATGTACACGTGAAGATACGATACGATAAAGTTTATTTTTATTGCTGTTATTTTACACCACCAAGCCGTGGTTTCCTAAGAAAGCCGTGAACGGTCTGTATATGCACTAAACAAAAATGCCAAATTGTTGTTCCATTATATGCACTAAACAACAACGTCGAATTGTTGTAGCACAGATGCATCAGCGTTAATTGATATTTTCCAGTCAATGATTACTGAACGAATTTTACATTCGTTATAATAATTCGTGTCAACAAAATTCATTTGCGTAGGCCTATTAATTGGACATGGTTTTTCTGTATGCAAATGAAATGCATAAAAATTAAATGACATGTCACTCTAGTTTTTATTTTAATATATTTTTTGTCGTTTTTGGACGATTAATTATATGTCTATAAAAATAACCTTTCATCTACTACATTGGGGTAAACTTTCTGTCTATAGTAAAGTTTAGATTACAATCCGTTTACAGTTATTTTACCTGTGACAGCAGGAACCAAACATGAACCTTAGTATAACGAGAATAGAGATCACAATGATTTTGACCGACTTGTCAGTGACAGCAACCGTATTTGAATGAGAAATAAGATCACTGTGATTTGGACAGTGATGCAACATTCGAGTTAAAATAACTGTGAAAGGAGTGTAGCAATAAAACTGGCAAAAGTTGACTTCAGCAAGCAATTATTACTTAAAAATCTAGTGTAAATGTGCTTGTCGCGATTTTTACTCTATATAAGAATTTTCGAAATTCACGTAATTTTAAGAACGTTCACAGTGATTTTGTCTCAATCTGTCAAAATTACCTCTAATTTCACTACATTTTTGACAAGTTTTTGACATTTGTTTGTCGCCGAGATGAGATTGCGACTAGATTTTGAATGTTTTTATTACGTGAATTGGCCTTCAGTTTGCTACTCTTAACTTCACTTAAGGTGAAAGCATCAGGGTAGCCCACGAAATTCAAAGTTTCATACGTTTTTGCCGTCAGTATCAGATTATATGTCAACCTAAACATGATTCGCGGCCGTAACAAATATTTAAGTATATTTATAGAATTATAATCATTAAAATCATCAATTCTTTCTTCTCTTCTCTCTTCTGCTCTCTTCTCTTCGTCTTTTAGTTTTACCCTATTGAATGACTACTACATGAAATCATGACATTTGAGGCCCTGATTCCAATGATAATTCTGTATTGACATATTTGTTACGGTCGCGAATCATATTTTAATTAACATACAACCTGACACTAACATAACCACCATCACTTAGCGCATTTACCTTCGAAGGTTGCAAATCTTGCAAAAAAAAGTTAGTTAATCTTGCAAAAAAAGTTAGTAAAATTGAATTTCGTGTGCTATTTTAGCGCATTTTCCTTGGTCGAAATTTGTTAGTCATAAATAGGTAAGTATAAGTCATCCTTTACAAAATATATTTTCACAAAAAAAAAACAACAACAAATATATACGCCAAACTAGGTCCTTGGCGAAAAAATATACAAATACGCCTTCGATCTATTTCAGTATACACCACGTAAGAGCTTTGATCTCACAAATTGACTGATGGATAGTCTGCACTAAAGGAATCCGCAAATAGTTGGAGGAGACCCCGTCATAGATCACAATCACAGTTTTTACAGCTTCCCGATCGATACGAGCGTGATGGCTTGGTGATTAAGGAGTTGGTTTCTTGGAACGTGTGTGTGGGTTTGAACTTGGCAACCTTTAGCGGTCAAAGGTTGCCAAGTTCAAACTCTGGACTTTGTCACATTAAGCTCGTTACTACTAGGCTACGTACGCACTAACCGCTGGCTCGCTTAGCGCCTAGAGCTTAGCGAGTCACCTTGCGAGTAGCGAAGCGTAACGAACGCTCTAGAATTTTCGCAACCAGCCGCCTCTAGGCGCTAAGTAAGCCACCTGTCAGTGCGTATGTAGCCTTAGAGTGCTACAAGGATCTTTTGGCACCTAAATGTAATTGACAGGAGGGCTTTGTAGCTGAACATTTGTGAAATTGTCACAGAAATTGTACTGACAAAACAAAATTAAATAGTTTTTTATTTTTTTCACGCTCCAAAAAAAACCTTGTACGAGTAGTGTTGCATCGTATTATTAGACAAGGTTTGTAAGTATTGGTAGGCCGACTGAAACAAACCATTTTCATTTATATTTTAAATTAATTTCATTTTTATTTTAAATATAATCTTCAATCAGTGATGATTACAATGCAGAAAATTATCTTAATAAAAAACCTAAAAATGTGTACGTATGGCGAAGAATGGTTGTTTTTTCTATAAAAGAGAAGAGGTCTGTGCTTAGCGAAGGAATACAATATACAAGCCGATTTGCACTGATATTGTAGGCTTTATATTTGTATAAACAGATGCAGTGTCATTCTGTAAAACTTGCTATCGAGATCAATTCTCTATTCGTAGTGAAACGAAAGTTTTGACGTTGACATCTGACAGCATGAATGCAGACTTCAGTATAATACATTGTTGGTTTTTGCAGGAAAGTCTTTTTTTCTGGCCCGCGTATTATCATTGTCTCATATGAATTTGGTATGACGATGTGTCGAAGTACATACTGTAATGAAAGGTCTAACTTGACAGATTTTCCTATTCATATTTTCTTCATGAGTTTTGCTTCATACAGACAGTGTGAAGAGTGCACGTCTATGTAGCTCAGATTGTTTTTTTTTTGTTTTGTTCTAGATTAAGATCTACTAGAAACACTTTTTAATGTTCTCCTTTGTCTCTAATATTTTTAAGTTAAATGTCATGCCTGTTATTTGCATGGTTACTGAAATGCCAATTTTCGATTATATTTAGTTTGAATTGTAAGTGACTGTGCTGTTGGTGTGCTTATTATAAATAAATAAATACAGTGGGCTCCAAAAGTGCGTTGATATTTTTCTACTTCAGCTCTAACACACCACAGTATGATTTAAAATTCTAGTGATCCAAATGTTTACTTTGTTAACTGCTATTGTATAACGTTGTTATTGACTAATTTAACTATCTTTGCCTTGCCATAAAAATAATTAAGTAATCCATAAAGAGTCACTATTTTTTTTTATCTTGTTGGCTTGTAGCTGAAGAGGAAAAATGTCAACTAACTTTCAGAGGCTATATATATGGCATATATATTATGGGTTTATTCGAATCAATATTATTGGTTTGATAATATTAACAGAGTTTCTCAATTATGTTCCTTAGCAAAGATAATGTTAACTACAAGTTTGATAATATGAGCAAAGTTCAAATTCTCGGGTAATTAATTAACCAAATAATATGTAAACTATATTTGGTTAATTTTTAGCTTTACAAAGATTATACATGCCATCGAAATTTTCAGTTGTAATAATGTATATTGAATTTGTTTTGTAATATAAATTTCTGTAGTAATAATGTATATTGATTTTGTTTTATAATATCTTAATAATGTGACTGCTGAACTGTGGGATCGTGGGTTCGATCACCGGGTAAAGCAAAGTTTAATTAAATTTATCTCTTTAATACATTCTTCACCCCAACCCGAAGTCCCCGCCTGAAGTCTAAATTTGGCTCTGTTAATGACTACACATTAAGTAGGTACTTACAAAATGTGGGTGTACGTACGATACACCTCTGCGTACCCTTTCGGAAAATAGTCGTTATGCTATGTTGAAGTCAAATCGAGTGAGTGACGCTATAACATGTTATTTTAACATTTTTAGGGTTCCGTACCCAAAGAGTACCAACGGGACCCTATTACTAAGCCTCAGCTGTCTGTCTGTCAGCGGGCTGTATCTCATGAACCGTAATAGGTAGACAGTTGAAATTTTCACATAGTTTGTATTTCTATTTCCGCTATAACAACCAATTTAAAAAATAAATAAAAGGGGTCTCCATACCAGAAAGGTGCTTATTTTCGGCTATTTTTTGCCTTGTGGTACAGAGCCCTTCGTGTTCCGCGTTTTTTTATACATCTTATTGTAAAAATACCTACACGATACTATACCCCCTTTTCTTGCAAACCAAATCTTCTCAATAATACAAGGTGCCAGGGACATCGACGCACAAACTGTAACCATGAATTCAGCACATGATTCTAGATCCACTAGCGTAAAAATATTTCGTCGGTAATTTAAAAAAAAATCGCTTTTCCATACATTTTGACTGCGTAGGTATTGCGCTTTTCTATAGAACGGCTGTTTTTTTTTTATAACCGACGTAAAATTTCTACGCTCTAGAATCATGTGCTGAATTCATGGTTACAGTTTGTGAGTCGATGTCCCTGCCACCCTGTATAATACACTTTATGTATGTATTAATTGTATTATGTAAATGGTACACCACAGATTACCGACAGCATTTGTCTCTCTTAACCCGTTTTAATCCATCCAAAAGTAGTATTTACAAGATCGCTCTTAGCGATAAGACCGCCCATTGTGCCACCCTTTGTAAAATTTCTATTTATATAATATGTCTGTAATTTATATGGTGTACATAATAAAAAATATTCTATTCTAATATTTACCTCATTAAAAATCTTAATAATTCCCCATACTCGTGTTAACATTTAACTTAATTCTAATACCATCCATCAAGTTTAACATTTCGTATTCCCGGCGCGAAGGTAACATTAACAGCAGGCAGTAATCCCTTAAACCGTTTCCATAATCTTTTGCTGATGTTATGCTTAAACCGAAGATTTCACCCACGCGGCGGGTTCCTGTTGCAATTGTCGCCACTTGCTCCCATCGGGCACACGCCGTGCGTAGTATTAAAACGAAACTGGAAACTTTTCTATGAATTTAAAAAAAACACGTTTGTTTGGTTATTTATTTTTGCACTAACTCCTTTTTTAGGGTTCCGTACCTCAAAAGGAAAAACGGATCCCTTATAAGATCACTTCGTTATCCGTCTGTCTGTCCATCTGTCAAGTCCTTCTTTTCTTAGGAACGCGTGGAGTTGTCAAGTTGTAGTTATCAAATACTCAAATCAAACTTCGCGTAAAAAGCGTTTATGTTTCGTTTATGCCGCATATTTTGACACTCGCAAAGGAATCAAAACCTATAGGGTACTTCCCGTTGATCTAGTTTCATGAAATTTGGCAAGAAGCAATGTCATGTAGCACAAGTAAAGGAAAAAATCTGAAAACCTTAAATTTGTAGTTACTACAAAGTACGGATTCCCTCGGTGCGCGAGCCCGACTCGCACATGACCGGTTGTTTTTTCTTCGATAGTTTACAGTACGGTTCAGAAATTTATTTCTCAAAACTCACTCTAAAATACACAGAGATATTGGTATCGTATCTGCTACGTAAAAGATGCTACAGCTTTTGACTGCTACGTGTTACGCCGCTGCTACGCAAATCTACGCTTCCAATTTTTTTTATGTCTAAAAACTGCTTACGTCAATTAAATCCTACTAATATTATAAACGCGAAAGTTTGTATGAATGGAGGAAGCATGGATAGATGTTTATTACTCTTTCACGCAAAAACTACTGAACGGATTTTACTTTTTACTTTCTATCCCGATATTCCCACGGGATCGAAACTTATGCGGATGAAACCGCGGGGCGTAGCTAGTTGTATAATATAATAAGAGGTCTATCTGATAATGACAAGCACGGAATCGAAATATCGTCACAAAAAGATCATAATCAACAAAAAAGTTATTAAAAGTGGTAAATCCCAAGATAAAATAAGTATCGTATGCCATTAATAGCTGTAAAGTACTTTAAACTAATAAAGGTCTTGCAAATGCATTGTCTAGAACTCTAGAAGGTACCTTACCGTCTCTAAGCATGAAAATAAGCCATTTCCTTCAGTTAATTGGCATTAAAGGAAAATGGCAGCTCAAAATAGCTCATAGACTGGTTATTAGCGCTTGTCCTACTTCAAAACTCGGGTACGTCTATTATTTAGTGAAGAATATTCATGTTTGTATGTAAATATACAGGGTGGCAGGGACATCGACGCGCAAACTGTAACCATGGATTCAGCACATGAGTTTAGACCCCATAGCGTCGAAATTTTTCGTAGGTTATTAAAAAAAATTATTGCTGTTCCATACGTTTTGACCGCGTAGGTATTGCACTTTTCTATGAAACAGAAGATTTACCACTGGGCGACCACTGTTCCTCTGTCTAGTATTAGATAAGGTCTAAAACATCACCCATCCTGTGTTTTGATAAAAAATCGATTAATTACAGGTTCACGGTCAATATGGCAATCTAAATAGACCCTTTTGAATTTCTCCGATTCGATGTATAACGGAGTTCTATGACGACCAACGGGGTTTATTAGTGACGGTTGACTCATTCTTACACTGTACGGTTTTAAATAAAAGACCCTACACTTTTGGTTTATCTACAAATACCTCTATTTGTAAACAGTAATGCATCAGCAATCCGCCTACAACGTTCCCACTACTGGGACACAGGCCTCCTCTCTGTGAGAGGGAGTGGACCCAGTGCGGGTTGGTAGTCTTCGAATTTTTGGTTCTAGGACATGCCTCTGTGTCATTGTCTTTTGACGAATATGTTCACGTGCCTTCACTTAGAATGCGTTCATTTCTGGTGGCATCAATGTATGTTCTGCAGAGAAATTTTGAGTTTTTTTCTGTAAATGATCATTAAAATACTTACGATAGGCGCTGGCGATGGCAGAAGCCAGTAAAGCCATGGAGACGATGATCCTCATTGTTGGCTGCATTGTATGTATCTGCTGGACAAACAAATGTTTCAATTAATGCACTAGCGAAAATTTTGTGGGAATCAGAATTGTTTGGTGTTAACCCTGAATGCCCTTTTAATAAACCTGTGAAGTCTTTCAAGTCTAGCGTCCTGAAAACAGTTCCTAAGTTTTTCAGGACAAAACTTTTGTGTACACAGTCATAATAATCAGCCTATAATGATCCCACTTTTGGGACACAGGCCTTCTCTCTTCGAGAAGCTGTAATCCACTACGCGGGCCCAGTGTGGGTTAGTAGATGCCACATGCCTTCGATTTTTTGGCTCTAGTACATGGCTCATGTTTCCTCACGATGCTTTCCTTCACCATTTTTGAGAGCAGTGGTGATAAAATAATTTACACAAAGTAAAGCGCCTGTCTGGGTTCGAACCTACCGACCTACAACTCGTAAGTGGCTGCTGTTACCACATGACCACATCAACTCTAATATAACTCGCAGAAACACATTACAATAACAGAAATCCTACCCACAATATCCTGAAAATACTTCTGAAATTCGCACAGCATCCCACATATATCGCTAATCTCCATTTGACCTTAATCATACGTTGTTTAAACTTTCAACAGGTAAATGTATAGCCCGGTTTTATCTTTAATCTCCATCGCGTTCAACGGATAAAGAAAATCTTAAGTTATATGAAGGTTTACATATTAATGAGTTGAGAAGTGGCGGCGTTGTACTAACTTCTGAAGGTATTCAAGTAAGTACTTTAAGTAGGTACACACGACAAAATGTCTAGCTGTACATTTCTAGTATAAGCTGACCTTTCATTGTACGAAAAACCTGTACAATGCGTGGTCAACGTACACTGGAAATTCATTATTTTATATGTATTTGCGTGTACAAGTTTCGAGTTTTCGGTTGGTTATAAGTAGAAGAATGAATAAACCAAATTAATTTGAGTTTTTCCGTGTGTTTATTTGATGGTTTCGTAGGGAAAGGACAGATTTATGTAATAAACAAATTGACTAGCGAGATGACGATAGAGAAATATCTACTTATGGAAGAAAAGGCATGTTGCGTCGACCCTAGATAAATTAGGATTAGGGAAAGAAAAAAAAATATGATAATGATGATGATGATTATTCAAATCTGGACTGCTGTTCTTTTTTAGTTGCAGCTATACCACGGAAAATTGACGTAGGGTGTCAATTTTCTTAAAAAATAATTTCGCTGACTGTACATTTTAACTATATTTTCCAAAGGTACAATGCAAATGACTGAAAAAGGCACTTTTGAACGTCAACATTTAAAGAAATTAGAATTGACTCTTCCAAAATGTCGTTTCCTATGAAAAAACTTTGCAAGAATGGGCAAGTTTGTTTACAAAATAGTCAGCCTTTTAAACCTAAGTGCTTAAAAAAAAGTAATGCTGTTAGCCGGTACACCTATATTACCTACAGTACCTTCTACTGTAAAGGTTGGCTGCAAAAGTCGTCCTTATTTTGTGCAGGCTGGCAGTAAAATAACTCTATGATCAGATCTTTTAATTAACTGCAGTAAAATGACAGCTTATGTGTTACCACTTTTTAACGAAATTTAAATAGTGACGTGAGAAAAGAATCGATTCATAAGTAAATTCAAGTAAATAGTTGCATTCGAATATTCAAGCGAATTTAGCTAAGCTTTCGAATGATTTCGAAGTTTTTTTGTTTCGAAAAATAGTCATATAATACGTGCGTTGGTGTAAACACGTTTAATAGTCTCTACAGAACCTACCTGAGAGTCCAAAGAACGTTAGTACTTTCTTAGACGAACTTTTGCAAGAAGCTGTACTATTGCTACAACTTTGTACACTTATTAACTATAGAGCGTTTTCTTTGAAACTTAAATAAGATACATATAACGTCATCAACGTATGTAAGTGATACGGTCTGTGACGTCACGGCTTGGTAAAGCCTTTAAACGATTTATGCCTGTTAGCTTCTTGGAAAGAAATTGAATTAAAAGGTTCCTAAGCCAGTTTATTTTCATAAAATAGGGATTGGAAGGTATATTAAATTAATTCTTGTAATCTTAATTGACTATAACGAGAATTTTTAAACAGAAAAATAGAGTAGGTGACATTGGAAGGTAGGGCATGACCAGTAGCTGTGATGACGTCGTCAGCTCTGAAAGCATATTCTGCTCATAATATGATGAAGATCATACGACGCAAAAATATAAGAGTTAATGTACAGTCAGGAATATGATCATATTGACACACTGCGTCAATATGCCGTTTCATTCCCATTTCAAACAACTGTCAAAGGATGACAGTTGTGATTTGAATATACGGACAATTTAAGTTAGTAGTAAATCTTGTAAACAATTAGTTGCGCAGACTTTTCTATTATATTACTTTGAATAATATTCTATGGGTTGTTTTTAATTAGCCTCAGCCCGGAGTTTGGATTTGTCCCCGATGGTTGGCAATATACTCGCCCCCTAATACATGGGACTACATACTCGTAAGCAGCAAAATGTGGGTGTTCTATAGGTACACCTCTCACCCTTCAGGGAAACAACGTGTGATGCTATGTTATGAAAATATAGAATATTTTTTTAGACTTTTATGCTACAAAAAACAAATGGAAAGACAAGTTCGTCATAAAAAGAAAAAGGCGGTTTGATTTGAATAACATGAATGAAGACGAAAGTTTTACGGTCGGCTGTGTGCTATAAAAATAGTTGAAAAATGTGGCTTTTGCTGACGTTTTCCTAGAATAGAGTTGTAACGAGACCTTTTTTGAACAATGGATTTTAAAAACATAGTAGAATATGATTAAAAGTAAAAAAAAAACTATTTTCAGAATTTTGCAGGAGTTCATTGTTTGAATGACTTTTTTTATCGTGGAGAAATGCTCAGTCATTGTTTGAATAACTACCCCTCCAAAGTACCTTCTTTTTTGGTGGGGAAACGGATTTCGGGAAGTGTGCGATTTTTACCTCCATAAAAGCACCCCGGTGGTCACCATCTGCACATGGAAGGGTTACCGTTACCTCTTAAAAGTAGCTAATTCAACGTTTCCAGTGTCTGCAGTGCGATTCTGTAACCATCTCACCGTGAAAACTTAGGTGCAGTGAGCGTGGAGTGAGCTGTCATTCCAACTAATGCTAGGGATTGACACTATTGACAGCTCACTATAAGCTCACTTCACCTAACTTTTCACGGTGAGATTTTACAGATCAGCTGGATTTGTGCCCGCTTGATGACATGGCTCGCACCCTATTACATTGGACTTAAACTTTCGAAACTTGGATGTACTTATAGTTCTGCCTAACCCTTTGAAATAAACAGCCATGTGATGGAACATGAAACATGTGTGACGATTATTTAATATGGGTCAGACGTACATTAGAGTAAACTTGCTAACTTGCTCATATTTTAACCACGGAATGAACTTTTATTTATTCCCCTCAAGTTCGAGCCGATACCGAAAATATTCACCAAATCATTCACGGAGTCGTTAAATGATAAATACTAAATAATGATAAATACTATTTCTGTAAGTAGGTTTGTATAAACGCTTTAACACGTCAAACATATTTTAAAAATCTAGAAGAGGTCGGCGTTTCCTATCTAACTACTCTGAGAAGAAAGGCCGAAACAAAGTAAGAGGTCACAGTCTTTTTTTAAAGTCCAGACATAGATATAATCTGGTCAGATCATGTGAAAACCATGTCTGAAATGGTATTTTGAGGAAAGAACCACACAGATTGAGTGGACATTTTCAGTCAGTGCACGGATTTGTCAGTAATCGTGCATCTCAACTGAGAACTAAGGGAGCTCAACGCTCCAGCAATATTTAAACTGTAGGTCATGTAATATGTCTTGACTACAATAGGAACCAATTTCCGACAAAGGTTAGTTACACAAATACGAATGCCATGACTGATTCACGTAACTGTCACGGACAGAACTATTTGTTTAATTACATAGTTGCTTACTAGTGAGTCCAGTGAGACTTTTGAACTAAGTAATGTTTCGTACGTTTTAACTTTATTTAAAGAGGTTACTTGAGTTGTGAAGATGTGACAACGGATTTAGAAGAATCGGATTCAAATTATTGCATCTATAAAATTGATTAGCTGAATGCGAGAAACACAGACCCGAACGAAGTGGTGGTGTTGGGGTGGCCTATGTCCAGCAGTGGACTTCTTTCAGCTGAAATGATAATGATAAAGTTCGGCTGGTAAGCCTGATGCAAAATACGGTTCCAACGGCACTGATTTGGTCCCCGTAACTATTTTAGCTTGGGTATAACACTAGTGGATCACTATTTGAATGCGTTCGCCCATTTTTTTAAAACAATTTTTGCGTTTTTCTATCACTGTCCATCGTAACATCATCATCTGCTCCGTCTTTTCCCGACTATATTGGATTGGGCATCCAGTCTAAACGGATGCAACTGAATACCAGTATTTTACATGGAGCAAATTAATCGTAATGGTCAGTTTAAATTATATTAATTGCCGCGAACTAAAATTTTAAAATCATTTTTTATTATTTTGCATGTAGGTATATAAAATATCTTGCACTACTTTAAATATTGTGTGATTAGTTTGTGCAAGAAGCGATTGCAAATACGCAAAGCAAATGATAGTTTTCACCACTCTTTAAAAATGAAACATAACCCTTTAAATTCACAATTACTTTTTTTAGATTTAATTTTTATTTAATTTTCGCGAACCATTCCTATAATAATATTTTTTAAATGCCAAAAGTAATTTTAACACCGTACCCTTATAAATAATTTATTTTTTAAATTCCAAAATCAACAAAAATTCTGACCAGACAACGAACCTTTCAAAAAAAATTATTTTCACTCTCAAAAAATAAAGAAATATTTTTTTATCAAATGATAGACACAAGTTTCCACTTACCTCGTCAACCTGTTGCACGTCGAATGCTGTGCCGTGATCCGTATCCACAGTTTATATAGGCCCCGACACCGGAGCTACAGGGGTGCTCAAACTTTTGCACGTGTACTGAAATTATAAACCCCCGCAGGCTTTGAAATTATGTGACGTCATTTTCTTTTATCATAAAAAATATCGTAAAGATGTTTTGGGATAATTATGAACTTTGCGAAACTTAAAGAAGTGCGTACAATAAATGTATTTACAAGTTTTTTTTTTTTAAATTAGTGTGTTGTAAACTTTTATGGATTATAAAGCACTTGAGGTTGATAATAACACTGTAAACGCGATTTTGGCGACTTATTTGTAAAATGATATCACAATTATTCGTGAAAATAATCTAACGTATTTACCTCTAACGTTATAATTTATAAATGATGCAACTATTCAATAATATCAATAACATAGTAGAGCAATATTTTGCTAGGTCAGCACGCGACGTGATTTTTGCAAACCTAAGCTACGTTGATGAATTCCTAAGTATGACTTACATTGGACTTTGATAAATCGATAATTAGCTTGATTTCTAGATACTCTGTTTATTTTTACTCCATAGGTACAAATTCAGACTCCGGGCTGCTACTAAGAAATTCTAGATCATAAAATCCAATAACACTTTGGCCGAACTGGGAATCGAGCCTAGGATCTCATACCAGCTCTTGCACCTCTCTACTACATGGGATTTAACATAACTGACGAAATATGGGTGTACTTGTAGGTACACCTCTGCCGAACCCTTTGGGCAATATAGGCGTGATGCTGTCTTGTTATAAAATCAGGACAATTCTAGCTATCTAAATTCACAAAGAGAAAAATCGATTGAATGAACTAGGCAACTAGAACTCCGTTTCTGTAATTTTATTTATTTTACTATGTAAGTTATTATTTTCCTGTTGTAGCCATGAATTCATATTCACCAAATCGCTGGTCATCATCATCATCTGCCTAGCCTTTTCCCAACTATGTTGAGGTCAACTTCCAGTGTAACCGGATGCAGCTGAATACCAGTATTTAACATGAAGATATTGTTCACCAATTTACAGATAAACAATTTAAAAAAAAATGGTTATAAAAATATTTCGTTGAAAATCTCAGTTCACCTCTTTAACACTTTGAGCACCTCTGCCAGTGATGGTAGCGGAATCACGTCCGCAGTGTTTAAGGATAATTCATTTACGTTTCGCTCTGTGGCGTGCCCTGGACGCCCACGCATTTACAACTACCCTTATTCATAGGGACTTTACACTGTCACCACATCACAGTCCAGGCTGTGGTGAAAAGTGTCCCATTGGATATGGCGTCTACTTTAAAAAAAAAGTGGTTTTGAATTCGAAACTTCGAACGTCGTTTCAAACTCAGACAGGCGCTTTACTTTGCGTAAATGATTTTATCACCACTGCTCTCAAAACGGTGAAGGAAAATGTCGTGAGGAAACCGGCATGTCTTAGAACCATATTTTCAAAGACATGTGACCTCTACCAACCCGCACTGGACCCGCGAGGTAGATTACGCCCCGCTTTCTCTCATAGAGAGAAGGCCTGTGTCCCAGTAGTGGGAATTTGCAGGCTGATTATAGAGTTTGAAACCGGGAAAGTACCAATATTACTTCTCAAAGTCGTAATGTACCTTCTAAGTCTATCTTGGACATTAATATAAAGAGGTGTGAGGAACAGGGTGTAAAGTTCACTCATCCACCATAGTAAAGGAAGTATCCTCCAACCAGACGGGTGTTGTGTTTGGCGGACAACTGCCCAACATTTGATGGCTGGAAGTTATATGTATGCTAGTTGCGCGGTAAACTCTGCTTGCGAGATGCAGGATTTGCGTGACGTCAGTATGACGCGTTGTTCGCATGTGGCGTAGTAGATACCGCTACAAATGACATAGCTAGGATGAAGGAAAACATCATGAGGAACCTACACTTATATCATCATCTGCCTAGCCTTTTCCCAACTATGTTGGGGTCGGCTTCCAGTCTAACTGGATGCAGTTGAGTACCAGTATTTTACTGAGTACCTATATGAGAAGATTCGAAGATGCCTTCGTATTTAGTATACAAAAGAATACAATATGTACAAAAAGTTTTATTGTCAAAAAGAAAAGGTGATGACAGACAGTAATTTTACATAAACACAGTTGAGTTTGTACATCACAATTTTTGGTTTGGCCGTTGTAACCCAAAATAAGCTTGTGTTTTTTTATGATGAGTCCCAGTTGTTTCCAAGAAGAAAAAAATATTAAAACTGGAGCGGATTAGCGACGATACCGTTTTTAGTACAATAATAAATCGAAATGTTTGAGTAAATGTCATCAAAATCAAGATGTTTCCTTGTTGCCAGGAGAGTGAAGCGTAAGTGCGCTTCGCTCTCTGAAAACAAGACCGCATGGTAGGATAATAAAATAAATATAATGTTAAAATTTAGGGAAAAATCATAGAGAGTGCCCACCTGGGTTCAAACCCCCGACCCCGAGTCGTAAGTCGCAGCCGTTATCACTGTGATAATGTTTTGCAGTCATCGTCTGGCTCTCATTTCAGTACTATAAGTGTTAGGTGTCGTTATTAATAAGATAATAATTACCGTGTTTTACCTCTGAGATTGTCAAACGCGTGGTTGAAGTATGTGAATAAAAAAGTTTATTTATTATTTATGTACACACAGTAAAATACATAATGATATGACATAGTTATAATATGAGTACAAAGGTACGGTAAGGTAAGGTTTTAATGGGACTCGTGATTATTTTTTTAGTTTCGTATAATTCTGATGTAACTTTTAGTTTATCTTCGTGATTTAGCTGATGAATAAGAGTTGCTTACCGAGTGGTATCTGTGGGGACATTAATACTATCTTTGTTTTACAGAAAAGCGCTGTTCGAGCCATTTACAACCGACCTAGGTTTTCCCAAGGGATTCCCTTCGAGAAAGATTCAAAGAAATAGACATTTCCACTGTAGTCTCATTATTCCAATATATATATGTACGAGTATGTTGTAAAATATATAGTATGTTCACAAAAATATCCATTTCATTTCATAAATGGTGTTACACAGTAACTTGGTTGTGGAGGTCTAAACTAACCTAACGTAATTGGGAAAAGGCTTGGCAGATTTCTTTTTTTTTTTAACGTTGCCCCACACTAGGAATTTCTCCTGTATCGTGGGTGCGTTCACAAACATTTAAACTCACATACACAAACAGCCAGACCCGGAACAACTACTTGTAGGTCATACAAATATTTGTTCCGTGCGCGAATCGAACCACTTAACCACTGCGCCAACCGTGCCGTCAAAAAAGATGATTATGGATCAGAGTGATCTAGGATCGAAGTCAGCTTCCAATTGGGAAAACTTGTGTCCAGACAAACTGATGATGACAATGCACCCTTTTTTTTTGTGGATGGGAAATCATCAAATGACCCCTCCCGCTCTGGGTGGAGCGGAAGGGAGTGTCTGACTCTTACTGACTAAAACCCACCCGTGTTCCTTCCTTAGCCCTTTCTGTTCCAGGGCAGCGGTAACACTTTCGGAAGATCCCGCCGCCTACGATGCACCCTGTTCTATGTTTTTATTTATACTTCGTATTTATTATTTTATGGAAGGTTCGTGGCTAAGTAATAACAGCCGCACGGGTCGTTTGATCAGGTTAAGCTACGATTGTCGCGGTCGGGCCGTGAATGGATCTTTACTTACGGGTTACGGGTCGCCAGTATTCTGAAAGTCTGACAACGTCGAAAGTTTTACAGTAACTGGGTTGTGGAGGTCAGATAGGCAGTCGCTCCGTGTAAAATACTGGTATTCAGCTGCATCCGATTAGCCTGGAAGTCAACCCCAACGTAGTTGGGAAAAGGCTAGGCAGATGATGAGTTTGTGCGTCGATGCACCTGTTACTCTATTTGTTTCTTCCATTCACCCATAAACTCATTTGTTTGGTTTTTATAATTCTGGTATTTATTTAAGTTCAATTTTTATCAACGTTTTTTTAAAAGCCCCGAATTACGAGTGGTATATTGTGCGTGGGCAGGCGCTTTACTTTGTGTAAATAATTTCAACACCACTGCTATCAAAACAGTGAACGAAAACTTCGTGAGGAAACCGGCATGTCCTAGAACCAATAATTATTCGAAGAAATGTGACATCCGCCAACCCGCACTGGGCCCGCGAGGTGGTTTACGACCCACTCCCTCTATAAGAGAGGAGGCCTGTGTCCCAGCAGTGGTAACATTATAGGCTGATTATGAAACGTTTTTCTGAAAATATTAAATTTTTGGTCTATAAACTTTATACGTATATAATTAAAGATATTGTTTGGTTAAATAAGTTCGAAACTGTAAGCATATAATATTAACCAGTAACTGTCACAGTCCTTCAATGCGGGTGAGAAACACATTCTCCAGCAGACTGGCATGCTCAATAAAAAGGCCTTTATTTAGTATTTTATTTAAACTTTCGCGTTTATAATATTAGTATGATGTATTGTACAGACGCCAGCAGGTCAAGCTACCCGAAACTCAAATTTTTCCAATCAACCTTGAACCTTTATACTTCAGCGATAAAGTTGAAAATCTATTAAAGAAATTTGACAGATTGTAGTAGCTTGATGTGCTGTCGTCTGTACACAAATGTTTATAAAAAAAGGGAAATAATAGCAAGGTATCAAAAAAACCGCAGAGTTAGTCCGTATCGCGTATGTTGGTCGACTCTTTATGTGACCAGAGGCCTTTTTTTCGCCAAAGAATGAACATCGCCATACAACGTGGTAATGCGGCTGGCAGCATTACCACGTTGCATGGCGATGCTCATTCTTTTGGGCATTGATCCTGTTAACAGCGATGTGGATGAATTTTTCGATGCCCTATGATTCTTTTCTCTCTTTTTTTACATATCAATAAATAGGTACAAAGTACTCTGTCTACGAACATCGATTTCAGTAGGTACCTCAAATATAACTGACAAAGGAAATAATACCAAGATCTTAAGTACCCAAGCATTGTTGTGTACATATATAAGCCGTCTTAATTTCTGAATCTGATTATGAATCATTTTCAAACTATAGAAAACGTATTTCAGTTCTTACATCAGTTATGTGGAGGATAATCTAAGTAAAAACATTATATTTATGTTTTACTATCTTAAATTTATTATCGAAAAGATAAACCTGGAATTCCATCTAAGCTTCAATACAAAAATGCTGAAACAAATGATCCAGATATGGTATGTAACATGTTCTCTGACATTTTTACTCGGTATATGAATCGACATCTCCTTCGTTGCCTCATTGGAAGCCTCTGCCGGACAACAACACACTACACGATGCCTCTATTTGCGAACTTTCTTTTACTAAAGAAAACATATTGAAGGAGCTTAAAACCCAGAACCCTTAAGATCCAGCGAAGGGCCCTGAACCTGACGGACTTTCGACTTACTTCCTTAAGAATACTGCGACTTCCATTTGCGAGCAACTGTTTATTATTTATAATAAATGTATATCTGAGGGAGTTGTACCTAGACTGTGGAAGCATGCGTATAATGTGGGTTCACAAAAGTGGATCCAATCGCAGCGTTGAACACTATCGTCCCATTTCCATCCTGTCTGCCTCGTTGAAACTCTTTGAAAGGTTAGTCCATAACGAAATTTATCCTGTACTCCACAACATCATAATTCTACAACAGCACGGTTTTGTCAAACGGTGGCCTTAGCGATTGTTTTTACTGTATTGTATTATATTGTTAATCTGTGAACAGCGTTGTGGGTTGCAATATTGTCTATAAGTTTGGTGTTTTTCTTGTTTCTATGTTTTATATTGTAGGTAGCTGTTTGTTGTTCCTCTTGAATAAAAATAAAATAAAACATTTCAAGGAGAAGGTTGAAAGAAAGGGTCCTGAAATGGAATAGGGCTGTTACGCAAACAGGATTTACTACGGTTTTGCTACGTCGATTGTACCTGTAGCAACATGTCAGTGCTACGAAAATTACGCGCTCGTAGCAGACTGGCTACGGTTCTAGTTCTCTTCAAGAATTAAATAGTGTTTGATTTATGGCTGATTTATTTAAAAAAAAATGTCTTTGTATTAAGTTTTATAAGATGGTTTTAATATTTAGATTTTAATAATTTGTAAGTCATCTTGATATTAAAATTATTTGTAAATTAAACTTTTATTAGTTACTCTGTTGTTTGTAGATAAACATAAATTAAAGGACACAAGCTCAGTATGTTTTTAATAAGTTTTGTAAAACACCGTTTTAACTGAAAACCAAGTTTCCACCTAAAATGATAAAAAAAACAAAATTGTAGATACTACATACAACGATTGAAATCACATACATATAACTCAATCGAACTACAATATTTTCCTGAGGCCAGCCAGCCCTATTAATAACGTGGATGATTTAATTACACTCCAACTAATTGATACATTTACGCATCGTCGACGTCGGCCCAGCCTGAACAGCTGTAGGGACCGCTTTTGTTTGATATCAACACAACATTTAGGAACATGTTTGTAATTCCTACACCAACCACTTTAGACAATAATTTCTAAGACATCGGGGTGATTACGTAACACACGATAGTGTGTAACGCTGCGTGTGTGTGTGTGTCTTAGAAATTATTGTCTAAATGTAAGCTATTGCTACTGATAAGTACCAATGGCTTTCATTGACAGGTTAACAACACTCATTGCGTTATTTACGTTGCTGAGCAGACAAAGTTTTCGAACAAATGAAGCAATGGATTAGCAATATCCTTCAAAATGAATGATACGCAATTAGGGTCCAGGTGTACAAGGATATCTTAGTGCGTGGCTAAAATTGGAACTAACGCTGCCATCTTGTTTTTATTGTTCCGTTGTCAACAAGGAACCCTCATAATTTCGCCATGTCCTTCCGTCTCGGTCTGTCTGTCGGCGGCATAGCGCAGAGACTCTTTGTACCAGAAAGCTCAAATTTGGCATGGGTACCTATACATATGAATCACGCCAACAAAGCGGTACTCCGTTGGATAGGAAGAAGTGATTTTAATTCGACTTGCACGATTTACCAATACATATTAACTAGCAAACTACTGTCTCTACAAATCTAAAAAGCTGTCCCATAAATTTTGTCAGCAGTGTAGGTGTCAACCTCAAACGTCACCAAGCGTGCTAAGAAATGAGCCTACTTACATCTACTTACACCACGCCATCTTAATGAATCTTTTATTCAAAACTCCGATACACAAAATGTCTGTCGAATGGTTTTATAGTTCGATGGAGCGGTCTTGATACTTGAACTATTTCTTTTGCTCAATTTTAGGTTGAAACATACGATTACTTTTATGTCGGCTTAATTTGAGCGGTGATTAAAAAAATACATTTTGAGATTAACTATAGTGTATGAATGTAACTTATCTGAGATCATGTACAGTGTTCATGATCTCAGATAAGTTACATTCCATCGCCACTTAATGATAAAACAGAAAGTTGATGTTTGAGTGTCCATTTGTAACACTTTTTGTTCCAAATGGACACTCAAAAATCAACTTACGTCGTAACGTCCTAATTATTTTTTATTACAATGGAATTTGAATTTTATTAAGTATGAAATTCAGTTTTTTGTTGCATAACTTGAAAAATATCTCAAATTCTTAATGCAAATATACATAATATTATTCTTAGTAGTATTTCAATTTAATTGACATTAATAATCCTCCAGAATGTAGACCTGTAATCATGCAAATGTTGAAATAGGCCGTATAATACAACCCACTCCGGGATCTTGCGGTGGATTATAGCCCTGCTCCTGCTTACTATACAGGATGCTTGAGTCCCAGTAAAAGGAATACTAAAAGCCTGTTTATGCCTAACTCGCTGTCCTACCGTATGACCTATATTATTAAATAACCTACGTCGTGAGATATACACCACCAAAACACGTTGAATAACTAATGATCAGCAGCTGTCAAAGCAGACATGATTAAGGTTAATCTTGGGGTGAAATCAAACAGCATTGTTGATATTTAATTTAGGCATCACTTGATAACTTAAATGATTTGCGTTCACTTGATTAAATCTTCACGGCCCAATAAAATGATACTTTTAAAACAAGACTTAATTAAAATGATTTTTAAAGGTTTAGATAATTTAGGTTAGGCAGAAGTGTACCTATAGTTAGTGCATTTCGATTTATAAATAAACTAATTTATTTTAGAAAGAAACACACTATTCCGTAGTACTTAATCTCACATGAAACAACATTTGTTTCGTACTAGAATCGTACTGGCAGCATAACCACCCAGACACCAATAACCGAATCAGGCCCAAATTAGAAAGTATCAAAAATATTAGTTAGTGCAACATATCCCAAGTTAATATGATCACGTATAGCATCCGGCACTCCGTCTCAATTTGCGCGGCGCGTGCTAAGCGTCTGTCTAAATAATTCATACTTTGTTGAAGTGCCTAAGTAGGACCTATTTGGACTGTAGTGATTTTTTATTGCTGTTTATATACATTTGTTACTGAAAATGTAACCTTGGGTGGTGGTAAGAACTATTTTATAATAAATAGCTACTGTAAAATTATGTTGTTGTACGTTCTACTTGGTAAGAATAAGTTGAATAAAAAACTAGCACTGTTAAATTCTTCCTTTTTTCATAAAAAATATCGGGAAAATACACCATAATTTTCTTACAGACTCCAAAATATTAAGAATTTAAGGTTTCTACATTTCAGGATTCGGCAGAGAACCAAAATTGTCGACATAGCTCACATAATAAGCAAGCTGAAGTGGCAATGGACCGATCATATTAGCTGTAGAACCGATGCCCGACACGTGAACCGAACACGTGTACCCCACGTGTTCTTGAGTGGAGACCGCGAATCGGTAAACGTAAGGTGGGACGCCCTCAGGCTAGGAGGAGCGACGATCTACGCAGGATGGCTGGTAGCAGCTGGATAAGAGTTGCCGAAAATCGAGTTGAATGGCGTGCCATAGGAGAAGCCTCTGTCCAGCATTGGACTGCTATAGGCTGATGATAATGATGATATTTCAGGGCCAGGATAAATATAGTTTTCTATATGACCATAACCCTTGACAAACCATGAATCCCTTAGCTTGAGAATAATCAATACTAAATAAATGGGGACGGTACCAGTCCTGCTTACACCACAAGTAAAGCGAGCTCAAAGTTGCCGAATTACAAGAATACATCATCACAATTCAAGGAACGTAAAAAAACTAATTGTCATAATTAAATATTGTTACTTAAAATTCCGTCCGATTACTTATCTACCTTTTAAACTTTGTTCTTCGTGCTCGGAATATTATTGAAATGAAAGGCACAGATTTCTGACTGAAATAAATTGAAGCGTTTCTCTAAAAACATACAATATTTGACTTAGAACTGATTTTTCAATCATCTGATAACTCTATTCTAGGAATAATTTTGAAATGTTGACAGATGTTTCATACAAAAACTGTCAAACGTCAATTTTATTCCTCGAATAAAAGTGAAAAAATCTGTCGATTGAATAATCAGCCCTTGGCAGGTAAATATTAAATTTTTGAAGTGAATAATTTTACAATTTAATGTTTTTGTGGTAATACACAAATCGGTAGATTACAAAGACAGACAAGTAGGTACCTATACATTCTAATCCTATCCTATTAATATTAGAAAGTGTGAAGGTTTGTATGGACGGATGGATGGATGGATATTTGTTACTCTTTCACTCAAAAACTACTGAACGGATTTGGATGAAATTTGGTACGCAGATGGTTTATAGCCTGTATTAACATATAGAATACTTTTTATCCTGATATTCCCACGGGATCGAAACGTATGCCTGTGAAACCGCGGGGCGCAGCTAGTAGTACAAATAAAAATAATATGGCTAACATGAATATCATGCCCGAACATGAAAAATCATCTTCATTCTCCTGTCATTTTCCCAATTTATAAGAAGTAGGCGCAGCACGTCTATTTTATTTCATAGATAATTATCAAACGGTCGATTCTGTAAAACCTCACCGTGAAAAGTTAGGTGAAGTGAGCTTAGAGTGAGCTGTCAATCCCTAGCATTAGTTGGAATGACAGCTCACTCCACGCTCACTTCACCTAAGTTTTCACCGTGAGATGGTTACAGAATAGACTGGCAGCTCACTCCACGCTCACTTCACCTAAGTTTTCACTTTGATATGGTTACAGAATCGCACTGCAGTAATGCTAGGGATTGACGCTATTTACAGCTCACTCTAAGCTCACTTCACCTAACTTTTCACGGTGAGATTTTTACAGAATCGATCGGCAGGTGGAGTGACGGCTCACTTCACGTTAGTTTTCACGCTGAGATTTTTACTGAATAGACCGGCAGATATCTCAGTGTTTCCCTTTAAAGATGAATGAAAAATAATATGGATAGAAACCCACTATTTTTCATCGATCTTTCAATCATATCTTTGGCCATCCTCTGGTATGTGGTGGTATGGACCACAATGATAGTAGAGGAATAAGTAAAGTTCAACACTAAAGAAAACTCTGTATAAACGATAAACCGATTAGTCTCGATATTCCGGAAACTTGGTTATAAACTTATAACCCAACGCAGCGCAGCCACAAAACACACAAACAAGTACCTACACAACCTAGGAACGAGTGCACAGGTATAAAGGAGGAACGCTAAAAGCGGGCGGAAATTACTTACTGTTAATTCAGTTTCACCCTTGATCTAACTAGGGGAGAATGTTTATTTTGAGAGTGCACCCTTTTTATTATAGAAAAATATACGGTGGGTGTTGCGAGGATATAACTGAGGGGAAATTCTCGTAATTTTAAGAACGTTCACAGTCTGATCTCAGTCTCAATCTGTCAAAAATACCTCTAATTTCCCTAAATTTTGACAAGTTTTTGACATTTGTTTGTCGCCGAGATGAGACTGCGACTAGATTTTGAACGTTTTCAATTACGAGAATACGCCTTCTGGTGTGTGGGTAATTTGAATTAGATATTACTACAGAAATGTACCTATCTTTAAAACGGTTTTTCGTTTACAGAATTTACTATATCCCTTTAGTAAATCTTTTAGGTTACTGATTTGATAAAAAAGACTTCTATACTTTGTTATGGTCAGCCACTTACTTATACTGTTACTGTTAGCTTGCCTCATCCCACAGCTGGGCAAAAGCCTCTCCCCATGACTTCCAGCTCTTTCGCTCCAGGGCTAAAATGGACCACTGGTCGTTGGTTTTGTCCAGCTCGTCCCGCCATCTTCTATGGGGTCTGCCGCGACGCCTAATGCCAGTCAGCAACTAATTGAAAATAAATAATGAATTCGTTAATTTTGTGTACAGACGCCAGCACATCAAGCTACTACAATCTGTCAAATTTCTTTAATAGATTTTCAACTTTATCCCTAAAACATTAAGGTTCAAGGTTGATTGGGAAAATTTGACAGTTTCGGGTAGCTTGACCTGCTGGCGTCTGTACCAATAACATCTTGATGTTTATGTTGCTGACTCTAGCACAATGTAATTATTGTTAGTATTCATAATATTTTTTGTCCTGCCTGACTGCCTCATTGATCTAATGGTCTCAAGGGCTACTGCTGAGTGTGAGGTCCTAGGTTCGATTCTCAGGTTGGGAAAAGTGTTTTTGTGATTTTTTATGAGGAATTTCTCAGTAGCACCTCGAAATCCGGATTATGACTGGCGTAATATGGGTATAGGTACCATTGGTACACCTCTGCCTAACCATTCGGCGGTTACAGGCGTGATGTTATATTTTATCTCCTTTTTTAATTTATTTTCTTTCCTAGATTGTATTAGGCACCTTCAAACCTACCCCATAGTAATTTACTATCACAGTATGCATATAAAATGCAAGTGATAACATTGACTCTTTAATTAATAGCTTTAATTAGATCACACCCTGCTGGGACACAAGCTTACTAGCTTAGTTTAGTATGTACCTACCATCTGCAGTCGATTAACAATCTAATATCTGATAATTGATTAGCGAAATAGACAATTTTCTTCCATTCGTGTTAGCATGCGAAAATAAATAAAAAACCAACAAACAAACATTGCTGAGAAACTTGCCGACATTTGCCATTCTGTTACAGCGCACCTACGTAAATGTAGGTACAGAAAAGGTACTATATGCAGTGTCTTTCATTTACTTTTCGAGTAAAATAATGCGCTTACCCAATAACAGAGTTTAAAACACAGATCAATATACTATTTATTATTCAAAGTTAATAACAACGCCATCTTTTGAGGGGTGCCAACATTACTATAAAACCTTGTCATGAACCCTCTGTTTTCGACTCAATATATAATGGTACAGCGACATCTTGCTCCACGCGCGTGATTTTCATATCGTCCACTCCGCCATCTAGTGAGGGGTCGGTAAACTTAACTTCACAAAAGCGAAGTATAGATGGCATGACCGTCACCAGTGGGCATGAAAGAGGTTAGTTATGAGTATTGCGTGTCCGTAATCCCTCTTGTACAAAATGTAATATTGCTATGCAAAATCTAATAGATAGCGCCACTGTTGCGTGGGATGCAAAAAAGGCTCAAGGCTCTTTCGCTTAATTTCTCTTTCGGTAATGCAGGCAGAGCTAGTAGTAACTTTTCGGTTGCATTCATTTCATAGACTTTGGTACTTTATTTTGTTTTTTGCTTACAATTTAAGTGTAAGAGATACATCTCTTACACTTAAATTGTCATACTAACACTACTGACTATTGTCTTAATAGTCATCCTCATTAGTGCAATTGGAATTACAATTCCAATTGCACTAATGAGGATGACTAACCTTTTTCGGTATGCTTTAGATGCCTTCAGTATTTCATCCTAACAGTAGTCATTTGATAACCTCACCTAACCTAACTGTAGACGTTGATGATGATTGCAGAATATTGTTTCGAGGGCCAGCCTCACGGCCGCGCAAAACAGGTTCATTTCATCAATAATGATAGACTGCTAATACTGTCCAACAGAGTTAAAATGTCTCCTGTGACTGCTATTTTACACCATACAACAGGATCATAGCTATGCTACTTGGAGCCAGAAATGTATGATGGGAGTACTTCCCCGGACGAGTTCCTTCATAAAGAGCTCTACTACTTTGAAAT
The DNA here is from genome assembly GCA_949629185.1 of Apamea crenata. Classification (NCBI taxonomy): domain Eukaryota; kingdom Metazoa; phylum Arthropoda; class Insecta; order Lepidoptera; family Noctuidae; genus Apamea; species Apamea crenata. The sequence goes on along the minus strand of OX451362.1, from coordinate 8,742,213 downwards.
GGAATGAGATTGACTACCATACACAGGTCATTACATAGTGTATCAGTCACAACCCAAACAGTCTTTAACGTTCCCACTGCTGGGACACAGGCTTCCTCAGTGAGAGGGAGTGGGCCATAACACACCACGCCAGCCTAGTGCAGATTGGTCTCTGTCTCTCCCTCATAGAGTTCCTTTTCGATATAAAACTCTACATTATACAGGTCATTACATAGTGTATCTATCATAAACAGTCCTTAACGTTCCCACTGCTGGGACACAGGCTTCCTCAATGAGAGGGAGTGGGCCATGACACACCACGCGAGCCTAGTGCAGATTGGCCTCTGTGTCTCCCTCATAGAGTTCCTTTTCGATATAAACCTCTACATGGAAGCTACGAGTACATAGTTATGTACGTTCATGTTGTAATTACCATATTTAGATAACCGGTATTTTGATGCACAGATATGATATGATGATGTATGTATTTCTATGTAGGTTTAGTGTTTCCAAGGCTCAAAGATCGGGTCAGATTGTAATTTTTTTCTTGAGTTTTTTAGTATACTTGTTATGCATTGTGACTTTGTGTGTCGTATGAGCTTCTTCGAACGAGTCATGGGGCCCATGGGCCAAATCTACCAGCATGTGAGTTCCAGACAACGTCCGGTGATATTGAGCAGACCCAGGAAAAGATGGCGGGACGAGCTTGACACCTACAAACAGGATGGGTTCACACTAGCTCAAGACAGAGAGGAGTGGAAAGGAGAAAGGGAAAACTTTGGCCTGCAGTGGGACAACTTAGCCAAAAATAAAATTAATAAATAATAAACAATGAATTTCTTCATTATTTGCACCTTTATAACATAGTGATTAATGAAAAATATTATCCAAACTTTTCTTGTCTAACACACTTCTAGTAATAGACATTACCTACCTACTTGCAATCTAAAGTTGTCATAAAATAAAAGGCCCGTGTTGACATTGACAGTTCTAGTAGTTAATAAAGATCAAATTCGCAAAACACGTAGGTATTCGTTAGTATGAAACTGACAGGTGTCAAGAACGCATTCTCAAATGTCAAAACGGGCCTTTTATTTTTTGGCAACTTTAACCACTATGAAAGACTAGCTTTTGCCCGCGGCTTCGCTCGCGTTAAGAAGTATACAGCCCGATCGGTTTAATATTGATAAAGTTTCATACAAACTTTCATCCCCTATTTCATCCCCTTGGGGGTAGAATTGATCAAAATCCTTTCTTAGCGGATGCCTACGTCATAACATCTACCTGCATGCCATATTTCAGCCCGATCCGTCCAGTGGTTTGGGCTGTGCGTTGATAGATCACTATGTCAGTCAGTCAGTCACCTTTGAGTTATATATATTTTTAATTCGTGTATTAAATTAGCCTATAACCTTCGTACTGCTGGGATACAGTAATCTACCACGCGGGTCCAGTGCGAGTTGGTAGATGTCACGTCTTCGAATTTATTGGTTCTAGGACATGCCGGGTGTCCCACGATGTTTTCCTTCACCGTTTTGAGAGCAGTGGTGATGAAATAATTTATACAAAGTATGTAAAGCGCCTGTCCGGGTTCGAACCTACGACCTACCACTCGTAAACCGCGGCCGATGTCACTGGGCCACCACTGCTCTCATTTACATATTAGCTGTAGAAATAATCAGGAGGCCTAAAAAGGCGACTTTAAGCAATACCTCTAAAACCTATTCATTTCCTGAATACCCAGCAGATCATTAGCAATTCCTCTAATTTTCGCTAAATGGTTACACATGATAGTTTAATCACCTACAATTCATTTCATATCAATCATATTTGGTATAAACATTGGTGGAACATTTTACGAATTTCCATACAAAACTGTCAAACGGGTAAATTGCGTGATATGAATTGCACACATATCATATTATGAATTGTCAGTTTGTGACCATTTTACGATTTTTAATAGGATTCATATTGTTCTCTTATCTTCCCCCCCTGGTCTTCAGTAAAAAGTAATTAGAAATAAGTTGTGAGTATAATGGTAAAAGACCAATACAAAGGTGTCAGTATGCGTGTAACAATAATGGTATCTATAAATATGTAAAACTAGCTTCTGTCCGCGACTTCGTCCATGTGAAATTCCTTGTACCCCAACCAAACCCATCGCATCGCATCGCCTGCCCGTGCTATTACTTCGTTTTCGCTTAGCATCCCTTCTGACTTTTTTTTGATCGGATCCTAAGGGACTATCTTACGCAAAATTGTACGCAGATTTTTTGACCGGTAGTTCCAGAGATTAGCGCGTTCAAACAAACTCTTCAGCTTTATTATTAGTATAGATAGTTACATAACTAGATGATGTATATTAATCTCATTAATCCGTATCTCGGAAAGCATGTTAAGCCGTTGGCCCCGGCCGGCGGTCATTCGTAGATCTTTGACAGTCGTTAGCGTTACGGATAGTCAGTAGCCCGAAAGTCCGACAACCACTCTTACCAAGGGGTATCGTATTACCCAGTAACTTGGTTGTGGAGGTCAGATCTACGACTAGCTTCAACTTTCTGACTAACTGACCGACTATTTAATTTTGACAATTCAAAAGTGCCTGTAAATGGTTTAATTGAAATAAATGATTTGAGTTTGAGTTTTGGGTTTGAGATAGGCAGTCGCTCCATGTAAAATGCTGGTATTCAGCTGCATCGGGTAAGACTGGAAGCCGACCCCAACACAGTTGGGAAAAGGCTAGGCAGATGATGATGTACCTATATTAATCTCAAGGCTCTCTAAACAACTGTCTAACGTGTAGCTACAAAGCTTCCGCATCAAATCCGGTTCAAAGACCCAGTCCTTTCACACCAAAAGTAGATTCAGATTCTTATTCCTTTTTCCCTGTCCCTCACACAAAACGGAACGCAACGTAATTAACACTGCAACCCTGGTGTTCAGCCTAGCGTCGGTATTTGCATAATAATTGCATGCGTCCGCGCCGACGCGCCGTGTACGGGAAGTGCAGCAGATGGTTGCAGTAGCGGCGGAATATTCATGCGCTGTATGTGCAACCATTATTTTATGTGTGTACTTCTATTGTTGAGAGTACCGGTGGATTTTAATTATGTACTTTTGATGTTGATGGGAAGTAATTACCTATGTGAGCAGAGCTATGGATTGAGTAGTACAGTAACGATATAGTACACTAGCTGCGCCCTACGGTTTCACCCGCATAAGTTTCGATCCCGCGGGAATATCGGGATAAAAAGTATCCTATTATGTCAATCCTCGTTAAAAACTGTGTGCCAAATTTAATCCAAATCCGCTCAGTAGTTTTTGCGTGAAAGAGTAACAAACATCCATCCATCCATACAAACTTTCACGTTTATAGTATTAGTAGGATTACGACACGTGTGACTTATATGGTCCATTATTGCACGGCTGCTAAACTCCGGGCATTAATAGACTACTTAAGTTACGCGTTTTGTATACTATTTTGTAGCTCGTGCGGCCTAAACCCGTACTTATTTCGGGCTTAAGTCAAACAGTGCCATAAAATTCTTTTGCAAATGATTTTAAATAACGGTGCATGTTTAACTTTGCTACTCTTTGATTTCTTGTAAACACAGTAAGTTTACAGATCTATACAGATATACCTAACCTATAAAATTAACTGACTATGGTATATTTCACACACAACGGTGTCAAGTCCAGTTCAGCTGTTCAGGTGTTTATACACCTAAAACTGAATTGAGTGCTGATATTGGATGCGAGGAGCACAAAACCGGTCGAAGTGGCGATACTTGGTGATGCTTGGGTCTCCCAGTACATTTGGCAAACGGATTGGTAATAAAACAGTAGGTACAGTCCATTCATTGTTTTCAATAAATAACAGCTACTAGGGAACACTAGAGATTCAATATTATTCACATAAGTTTTTGATTATGTCAAGCAGTATTTTTAGCAGATCCAAGTTAGAGAAGAACTTATTGAAATTGCCTATAAGGCGACGTAGAGGAGCCCGCAAGCCTGCATGTTGTACGACACCTACAACTTAGCATAACTTGTTAGAAATATCCACACAATCATACGAGTTGTTACACAGATCATATAGATACATAGCTTTTAGAAAGGTTCGTCTAGACTTCAAAGAGAGCAAGTTGTATTTTCAGTAAGTCACTAAGTATAGAGGAAGGAGGAAGAAAGGGAGAAGAAGAAGAAGAGGAGGAAGTGTAAATACGACTTCTAGAACAGCGGTAATGCATCGTTTTCAGGAAGCTGCGTCGTTAACGCTCGTTGCAATCAGTATATTTATTATAATAGGGACTCCACACTGGCACTGCATATTCTAGTTGAGACCGGATTAATGGTCGATGCAAGTGTGTGTGTTCGGGTGAACGAATTCCGTGGCCAATCTTATCACGAAGCCATACATACGATAAGCCTGACTCATGATTTTATCAACATGTGCGACCAGGTGCGGTTTGCTATCGAGCAGTACTCCTAGATCACGAATTGTGTTAACTGTGGCTAAGTATTTACTTGCATAGGAGTGTTTAAATAGGGTTTTATTTTTAGTAAAGCTGATACAGCAACATTTGGGAATACTAAGTAGGAGTTTTTAATGCAATACTCTACTAAGCGATCAAGATCTAGTTGAAGTAACTGAGCCTGTTGTTGATCTAATGGGCCTAAAAATTTTTAGATTGTTCATGTAGAACTTAGAGTTAAGAAAACACATATTAATATCGTTGATAAAAAATACAAATATCAGAGGTCTGAGAATTGAGCCCTGAGGCCCTGACGTTGCGGTTATAGTGGTGTAATGGAACCCATTGACAGCTACTTTTTGTGTTCTATTTGACTAATAAGATATGAACCAAAAACAAAACAAAGCTCCGCGGATACTGTTAGCCCAGCTTCTTCAAAAGCTTTTAGATAAATTAAAAATAATGTCGGTTGTATTGAGTCTACTAATCTTTAATAATTTCTTTGTTTGATTTATGCTTATTTGTACGGATGGATAGATGGATGGATGAATGTTTGTTACTCTTTCACGCAAAAACTGCTGAACGGACTTGGATGAAATTTAAGAAAATATCAGCACACAGATAGTTTATAACCAGGATTAACACAAAGGATATTTTTTATCCCGATATTCCCCGGGATCGAAACTTATGCGGGTGAAACCGCGGGACACAGATAGTGTACTATATCGTATACCCAATCCATAGCTATATTCATTCATAAAATAAATTAATAAAAGCTGCAAAAAAAAATGTACAGTTCATTTTATTTATTTCAGTCGACTATATTAATAACCCTTCTACAATGACAATCACTTTCACTAATGAAGGCAGTGCAAGTGTCTGCCTACCTATACAATGACCGCCACCGCAACGAATGTAAGCCCATTATACCGCTCAGTTGACACAAGGGCAGTTAAAGGGACAGTTTTAGAGGACAGAGGGATCTGAATGGGTATTGTTTTGTTGTTATTTGTGCAGCGATCCCTTCAGTTTTTTTACAACTGTTAATAGTGAATATCCTCGTCCCAATTTTACAAACAAAATTGAAGTGTCTGTATGCAATGTTAAACTAACAGCTTTTTATTAAATGCATGTGAAACTATATGTCGCAGCCACATGGTTTAATTACCCGTTTAGTTAACCGCCTAGCCTTCTAACTAAACGGCGACCGTTCAATTATAGTTAAGGTAAATCACGAATCACGCGCGAGCCGAATTGGTCGCAGTAACTAAGGCAGGGAACCCCGGGTTAGGTTAGAAAAGTGATCAACCGCATACGAGCCGAGAGAGCGAAGCGAGGCGAGCAGTACTTCCAAAGGCCAGGCGGTTGACTAAACAGCTAATTTAAGAAGTTTCGTAAATACAAGTTAACAGGTATAAAAAGTGATCGCAAATGGTTGGCACTCTCTGTTTGGATAAAGAAAAAGAGCATTTTCAAATGGAAATTTTTGTACATTTATGTATTTACATAATTTTATTATACAACGTGTTTTTTTTTATATCCCATAACTCTACGGGGTCATTGTACTCATCATTATGAACAACTTTTACTACAGGACCAAACCTGAAAGCGCGAAAAAAAAATCAGCTGTTCCCTACATTTATGTTCGTATAACTCGTCAAAATGTACGGAACACCAGATTTTTGTTTCGCGATTTCGGGTTTGGTCCCATAGTAAAAGTTGTTCATAATGATGAGTACAATGACCCCCTAGAGTTATGGGATATAAAAAAACACGTTGCAGACTATCGACATATACACGGTAAGTACTACATATAACAAGAAATTTCCCCGACACACCACAAAGCATCGCATCGCCCGCCCAGGCTATTACTTGGTTTTCGTTCAGCGTTGTTTATGACTGTCTTTGTTTTTGCTCGGCTACTTCCCGAAAAGCCGAAAAAAAAAACTTCTGTTTCATAGAGAAGTGCAATACTCATCACTCATGAGCTGAATCCATGGTTTCAGTTTGCGCGTCGATGTCCCTGCCACCCTGTATATTTATTATATGTATAGATAGTATAAATATCCACAAAGTCAAATCATTTAAATTTCAAATAGGCAAAAAGACCTTTTGATCGTCATACTAGAAAGTAGAATTGATCCTAGTAGCCCCTTCCAAGAGGTAGTGTCGCATGGAGAAGTATGGGCAAGAAACTCCACTTATTGTTGAGCGGACAAACTTTTCGAACATACCTATGAAGGAATATCCCTCAAAATAATTCAGATTATCATTGAAAGTGTGTTACGTAATTAGGTTATTGGTCAAGTTTAACACAATATCAAATGAGACTTCACTTCGTCCAGCAGCGTCGGCTCCAAGATGAACTGACGATATTGTTGCCACTGCGGCTAGAACCTGGAGGTCTTCTCCAAAGTAGTATCGGCCGAATGTTCGGCCGTTTTCTGCTACGAAGTTACTATTTGATTCGGTCAGTTCTCCTACACTCTTTCGAATATTGACTATGGTCCCGACCCAACTGAGCCGATCCGAATTTTTTCGCATTTTTCAATAATATTCGGTTCGGCCATGTGTCGGTCCGATCCGAACATTCGCACTTTGCACTACGGAGTAGACCCCCTGGATGTGGCTGGCACAGGACCGTAGAGAATGAGAAAACCATAAATAGACTAATGACCATGCAGTGCAGTGGGTGAAGTTGGGCTGTAGACGATGATTATTATGAGAGAGTGGTAACTTCCTAGGACAAGCTACCGATATATTTAGAAAAAATAATAATTCTTAAGTTATTTCAGTTAGCAGCTGAATGCTTCTCATATCCAGAGGGATATAGGAGAGCTAAAGCCTATCAGCTGGCTTCTTAATATACCTAGTAATATTGTATAATTTTGTTATCTTCTTTTTTTATTCTTAATTTTTTCACGCGGTCCTAACGCGGACTGGTACATGTCACTAAGTTTTCGGTGATAGCCGAATCTCTTATGGGGATTCTTAGCACCCCTTGCCTCACCGTAGCCTTGGCCGCTACCGTGGCCAAGGGTAAGCCTGTTGCCCATTCTCCGGTACGTCCCTTATTCACCTTCTACGACACCCACGGGAAGTAGGTACGTTGGTGCTATTCTTTAAGTCCGGTACCACACGGAACTGCTACCACTGCTCACTATTGTAGCAATACTTGGGTATATATCAAAAATAAATATGACCTTCAACTTACCACCACACACATCGCTACGATTGCTCGGAAGTCGCATACGGATCGCAGTCGCGACCGCGACGCCTCGAGTCGAGATTGCTGGGCAATTGCGTACACGCTGCGTTGAACGTCGCCCCACAGAGTGTGGAGGAGGATTCTTTTAAGAAACCTTTGTAGATATTTTCTTGAATACATCTTGCTAAATATAATCAGAAATATTTACTCTGCAGTTCAGTGGGCCTTAAATCGTACGGTAGAAGACTCTTTACTTTTTTTAAAGCAAAGAGTTGACACATACAACAGTACCTTTGTAAACATAGATATATATTTTTTTTTTTTTGTGGATGGGAAATCATCCATTGACCCCTCCCGCTCTGGGTGGAGCGGAAGGGAGTGTCAGACTTTTACTGACTAAAACCCACCCGTGTTCCTTCCTTAGCCCTTTCTGTTCCAGGGCAGCGGTAACCCTTTCGGACGATCCCGCTACCCTGGCAAACATAGATATATTCAATTGCACAATGAGTAAATTTAAAAGCCTCATTCGCCATTCCCTATTAGATATCACAACAAGTGCTCCTTAATATAGTAGTATTGTATAATTTTGTTATCTTTTTACTTTAATTTTTTTTTTGCTTTTTTTATTCTTAATTTTTTATACATTTCTTATATATATATTTTTTTTCTTAGCATTTAAATTTTAGTTAAGTATTTGCCACACGTAGGTACTGCTATTAATGTTCCTAGCCATTAGCTCTTTTTTTCTTAAACTTCTGTGCCTACTTGTGGGCAGCGTTGTGGGTTACTTTATAACCAAATTGCTATTTTGTTTAAACTAGTTGTAAGTCCTTACAATGTAACTGTTTGCCGTACCTCACAATAAAAAAAAATAGCTTTTAAATATGACGTTAAGTTAAAATTATGTTGAGGAAGCGTGATGATCAATGTTCTCTGTATGAGAAGAGGCCGTTGCCCTGCGATGAGGCAATGACAGGATGTTATTAGTAATTATAAGTTCGAATCTCGAAAGGGAAAAAACCTTTTGCCTAAGGGTAGGCCAAAATTGTGTCAAGGAAAGAACCTGGTGTCAACCTACTACTTTTACTACTCATACCCCCTTATTACAAAACGAGGTTTACTTTAGATCAGGGTTAAACCACCGAGCCAGTTATTTAATTAAGAACCTAACTGTTATAGAAATGCAGTTCTTTATACAAAAATGACAGCTTAGTTGGGTGCTAAGTTGTCATTTTATTATTAAGAACTTTGCCTTAATCAAAATAAAGTTCGAAATACAAATACTGGCCCAAAGGTTCAGGCTCGAACTAAAGTTAAATTTTGTTTTGTAATAAGACAGATGAAATCTAATCAACTCTCCAGATCTACTACATCCACATCAATATATCATCCATGTACCGACAACAGAAATTGGTTTCGTTTTTAAAACTAAGCCAAACCAAATTCAAGTCCTGAAATAAGAGTCCTTCAAGAAGATACTATTCCACACTAAGTTACCCTCAACTTGCCTTATTGTAGGTACCACGCCAAATTGAGCAGTAAAGAGGACGTGTAAGCACCCACTTAGATGAAAACAATCTTAACATCTCGGACGGTTCTCACCAACCAACTGTGATCAAACAAACCTGTCGAACGTAAGTAGGTATTTGTCTATTTTCAAAAGTTAGATGATAATTTTGTAATAAGTAGGTAATCAGTTTAGGTATACCTACGAATAGATTTTTTTTTATAGTTGGCCTAGTTGGTCTTTCGTAACTTATAGGAGTGTTCTTCAAGGCCATTTTCTAAAAGAGGTTTCATTTCGGTGTGTAAAATAGTGTCTTACGGCATTCTTTTTATCTATATTCGAGAGATAACCCATACCATTCCATATTCTATGGTTAAAATAAGTTTGACAAAATGCCCTATCACACTATGTTAAAAATCGATAAGAAACCTCTTTTGAGAAAACAAAGGAATAAATATCGACACTTAAACCGAAAAAGAAGAAAACCAACGCGCCGCGAAACAAAAAGGTTTCGTTTCAATTTCAAAAATCATACAAAACAAAATTCAAATTGGGAAGCGCGCGAAAACGAAAATTTTAAGCGCATCGATTGGCTGAAAATGGCCCGTGGTTACGTGCCATTGGTCAAAGATAATGTTTGTGTGACTAACAATTTTGTGCGGGGGAGATAAACCGAAACCCGACCGCAAATGTTGACAGAAGCCCACAAGGTTTAGTACAACGGAAAATAAATTAAATTGCCTGGGTTTATGGTAGGTTTTTGCTTGGCTCTTCTATTATAGTTGGACCAGAAATGACGAGTGCGCGATGAAAAGAGATGGAAAATTGGACGCGAAAGCCTTTTTGTCGGTTGCAGGAGGGAGATCGGTTATTTATTAAAGGGTTCCATTACACGTTCTGAAAATAAAAGAGACAAAAAAAAACTTAGAAAAATATTCATTTCTTCATTTCTGGTGTCAGGATAGAGCTTTCCGTTTAAAGCAGCTCGGAAAACTACAATTCTTAACCATATTACCTAGTATCATAATTTGAACAAACCCAAACAAAAAAGTGCATGATTTATAAGGTTTTTATCTAATAACCCTACCTTCCAGAAAAGTAAAGACTTAATCGAAACAAGAAGAGCCTTCAATATCTAACCTTCACGCCAAAGTATATATTCATTATAGAGTTAATACATATATTAATTCTCCTGGTAAAACATTGCCTCAATGAAAAACTAAGAAACAAAACTTTTACAGTGAATACAATATCAAAGCAAAAATGGGTAAGTTGTATATCTGTTAATTTACCAAACATTGCAGTTCATCAAAAATAATTTAAATAGCGAAAATATGCTACCCGTATCAAATGAAAACCTAATCTGCCACTCATAACTGCCAAACCACTCCAAGTAAAAGATATCGACATAAATTAAACACATCATTAACATAACCAACCCCTTATTTCGTGAAATAATTTTATTATAATAGATAATTTAAAACTGCCCAAGTTCACCCCACCACTGGTGGGGGTTAAATGAGGAATGGGCGGAGCGTGAATTAAAGATACACAATGTAAATCTCTGCGTCTCTTTCGCACAAATGAGCAATCCTAATAGCAGTAAGCGGCTTACAATGGGTGTTGACACTCTCTCATATTGCTGTCTCTCTTTAACCCAGCGTATGGCAATAGAGTCGTTTCAATGGCCCTTCATAGTTATAAAGGTATAGACAAGCATTGGAGGTCCACGTGAGATTTTGTAATCAGTGAATTGGCGCCTTTCACAAGTAGAGGCGCAATGTCCGCGCGTTTGACAGTTTGACGTTTCGTTTGGCGGGAAATATTATTGTGTGTTGACAGACACGCGGAGGTGCAAAGGCATTACGTATATACAGCAAGCGTTAATACTGTGAACTTTTTGAAAATAATTTAGTGATGTTAGAAGCGGCCAGTTGAAGATAGTTTCAGTTATTGCTTGTGCAATAACTTGGATTTTTTGTAGGAAGTAATTTAAGGTAAGATGTCTTATGAATATACTTTAATTACTTACTAAACATTTTTACAAAATAATTACTTTGAGAATATCTCGAGACAAGCGGAAATCTCTAAAATTTTCTATTCTCGTTTTACAAAGCTGGCAGTGTACTTGTGTTAAACTTGTATAAAAAAATACAGAAAGGAGCAACAATCAAATTAGTTTCCTACATGATTGAAATACTTAATTACGATTATATCGTCGCCATAAAAAATGCAAAATTGCAATTATCTGTCACCCACGAACACGAACGGTCTCTGTAAAGGAAACAATATTATGTATTAGTTACTTCATAAGAAGATTGGTTCTTATTGGACGGGACTTAAATGCAACTGATAGATGAATCAATCATTGCATGACACAGTATGTATAGGTGGGAATTTAAAAAAATGAGGTCACTTTGAACCCTGTCGATCACAATAATTTGTAGGAGAGAGGAAGCTTTAAAACTTAACTTGTTAGTCTTTTTAACTAGGTATGTTTAATGTTATTATGATTTTTGTTCTAATAGTTATGTATATAAAGGGGCCCGTAGCTAAATAATAACAGCCGCACAGGACGATCGATCAGGTTAAGTTACGCTTGTCGCGGTTGGTCTGTGGATTGGTGACCATCTTTACATACCAAGACCCCTCCGCGCCTCGGAAAGCACGTTAAGCTGTTGGTCCCTGCTGTCATTCGTGGATCTTTGACAGTCGTTTCGGGTCGTTAGAAGCCCGACAGCTTGACAACCGGTCTTACCAAGGGGTATCGTATTATCCAGTAACTGGGTTGTGGAGGTCAGATAGGCAGTCGTGCCTTGTAAAATACTGATATTTAGCTGCATCTGGTTAGACTGGAAGCCGACCCCAACGTAGTTGGGAAAAGGTTAGGCAGACTTAATAAAAACCTTAAATTCACGCACAGCCTAAACCGCTGGGTCTCCGCTGGGTAGATTTAGAAGCATAAAAGTTTGCACAAGAGTGGTCTAATAGTGTGAAAGACACAAAGTCCCTTATCCATATAGCGAAGGTGAGCACTAGCACTAGGATTTTAGGAAATTCATACCCTAAGAGGGTTAAATAAGGGAAGAAAATTTGTATAGAAGTTCGTCATTTTTCGCCACACACGCTTGAAGATCATACAAAATCATCATTATTTTGCCATCAAAATGGTTGTAACTTTGTCTGTTGCCGGCAAGCTCTGCTAGCACCCCTACATTTATTATTAAAAGCCTGTGATATCCCACTGCAGGTCAAAGGCCTCCCTGCTCTCTTTCCACTTCTCTCTGTCCAAAGCTGCTAAGGACCAGTTCTTGTTGAAGGAGTCCAGCCTATCCCTGCGTCTCCGCCTGGGCCTGCCGCGATCTCGCCTACATTATCCCTAATTAGGTTATTAATTTGTACGACTTTCAAAGAACACTAGTAATTAAAAATTACTCCCATATCTTCTCTTATGTCGTAACAGCGCGCACTATTAATAAGGACCAATACTTTACCCGCCAGTCCATGTAAATTACGGATTTTTTTATACAAATTTTAATACCCCAGTATAACCTTTCAGAGTCAGATGCAAAAAATATTCCTGTCCTTCCTCAGATTTCATGTTATCTTTACACCTAATTTCATATTTAAATCAGTTCAGGGCGAATTTTACCAAACTTTTATACGTAAAATAAGTCTTATCCTAAGAATAAATTTTGAATTTTCGACAGTTTATCCATACTAGAACTGTCAGACGTCAATTGTGTTCCTCGGATAAAAGATATCTGACTTTGAATCAGCCTTTATCAGTCGTTTAGCCGGACAACGAAAAAAGCCGATAGATAGAGACTATCGTATTTATAACTAGCTTTTGTCTGCGGCTTCGGCCGCTTGGCTGTTGGAAATTATCCAACGAGAACGTACTATACCGGGATAAAAAGTACTTTGTGTCCGAACACAAGTAATGGTCTACCTTTGTGCCTAATTTAATCAAAATCCGTTCAGTCGTTAAGGCAGCATGAACTGGTGACAGACAGTTTGACAGACAGAGTTACTTTCGCATTTATAATATTAGTAAGTACATAATATTATAGTATGGATTTAGAAGTATGGTCCTATAATTCCGATCCAGTCTGTCGTTGTAGTCCCTTAGCGTGTAGTGCTTAATTTTTAAGTTTTTTAAGCCCTGGCTGGAAGCCTTAATTTATTGAGGCATCCACAGGCAAGCCCGGTTAAGCAGACGACAACCTCATAGGTTATACTGCGAGACGCTCTATATAAAAAAAAGGATGATCCTATAGCTTATGCCATAGTAAAAGTGTTAGCCAGTGAACATGATTGTAACGGGGCTGACCACCTACTTGTCCAGGTTACATCTACCGGTCCATCTACAAATATCACCGTGAAAACTTGGGTGAAGTGAACTTGAAGTGAACTGTCATTCCAGCTGATGCTAGGGATTGACACTATTGACAGCTCACTTCACCTGAGTGTTCACGATGGGTGTTTTACAGAATAGGTCGGCAAGTTTAAGGCTGCTTTTCCACCAGAGATGTGCTATGCAGCTATGCTGCGAGGATGTGAAAGCTAAGCTACGAAACTGTGCGACCGTTTCCACTAATGCTAAGCTGTGTAGCGGAGCGAGTAAGATGAGCTATGAAGATGCGCCGCCGCGAGGTAGCTGTGCGAGGAAGATGCTCAACTCGAGCTATGCGATGCATCGATAGTAGGGAAGGCACGGGGAGTACTCTGCTCTGCACATAGCTACACAACTCGCGCATCCATAGCTCCCATCCATAGCACGCATCTTTCCGTATAAAAACATAGCTTTGTTGAATCCTTTTCCACCAGTGCTATGCTATGTGGACCAATGAGTATGATTAGTGGATATCAAACGCATCCGTAGCAACGCAGCATAGCACATCTATGGTGGAAAAGCCGCCTAAGCTTCTCGTGTAGTATATTCAACGCACCCCAATCTGAACTGCTAGTAACCGATGAGCTGTTGATACACAGTTTTAATACTTACTAATTGCTTAGTCCTCGTCGTTTTAACTGTTGGCTCCGTAGTTGTTACTGACTCAGTAATGATTTCTTCCTTAGTTATCATTTCTGTAGTTATTTCTTTATTAAAAATTATTTCAGTGTTGATTTCTTCAGCAACTGTCGTCTCAGTATTATTTACTTCATCAGCTATCGTTTCCGTTGTTATTCCATCATCAGCTGTTGTTTCTGCAGTTATTGTATGATTCACTGTTGTTTGTGTAGTATTATTTTCATCAGATGCTGTTTCACTAGTTAATTCTTCATCAACTAGTGTTTCTGTAGATAGTTTTTCATCAGCTATCGTTTCAGTATTCATTTCTTTATCCGCTGTACCGACTGCTACCGAATCGTCGGTAGTTATTTCATCTTCAGCTACTATTTCTGTTACAGTTTCATTTTTACTATCAAATGTTTCCGAACTGTCAGGTACTGTTTTTTCAGCTAAAGCAGATGTAGTCATTATATGAGGTTTTGTTTTGGACTTAGTAGCATGACTAAAATGGACCTTTTGTTTTCTTTTCTTGTTTAATTTATGATTTCCTCTTGTTTTTGTGTTATTATTAACGTCAACGACTTGTTTAACATGCTTCTTTACATCAAATATTTTATTAGGTACAACTTCTAAATGTTTGAAGAATTTAAGCTGTTTGTTGGCTTTATTTAGTAGATTTCTATTGACATCGAATTCTTTCTTTTGCTTTTCGACTCGTTCGAACATAGCGCTTTTAAACTGATCAATGTTCAGGAAAGGGTTAGGCATTCGGGCTTCTACTGGATTATTTATGTATATGATTGGATCTTCTCGTTGAGACTTCCCTTCTAGTCGTAAATTGTGTGTTTTTACTCCATGGACTTCTTTCAATTTTTGCACGTGTAACGTATAGTGTGAGTGCCCGTCATTTGTAAAAAATCTTCGTGTTAAGTATGTTTTTTCTGGAACAAATATATAATTAACAAAATAATTTCATGCTATTTGTGTTTTCACTAGTTTTTCCTAGTTCTATGTTTTTATATCGACGGATATCATCATCATTCTCTTATCTGAATTTATTTGGGGACGGCGCAGCATCTCTTCTACTTCCATACTTCTCTATTTGTTATCACCTCAGTATGTCACCCCCCTTCTAGCCATATCGTCGCCCTTTTCTACTCTTATCCACTCTTACTCAAAACATTCCTCACGTCATTTTTCTCATTCCTCCGTTTTTCACACATCTTTGCAGTCACTGGTGCCACTTTCACACTTCTTTTTATATCCTCATTACTTATTGTATCCATTTGCGTAACACCACACGTCTATTTCAACGGACATAATATTAACGACATTTATAATCTGAATAATACTTTACCATTCTCGAAAGCATCTTTATACATAGAGTGCAATTCCTCGATCAAAGTATTTAATTTACTTTCTTGTTTACTTATGTCTCCACCGTACACTTTACAATAATCTATATGTGTGAAATGCACTATAAATAATATTTGTGTATAGAAGAAACTATACTTTTTATTCATGGTATCTGGAATAGGTTTCAGAGCTAATTGCAGTTTTAATAAGTTTCCTGCATGAACGGTTCGATGGAAATTAATTATCGATAACATACGCTATTATTTTGTTTTATAGTTAAATGAGAGAAATGTATGGAATGCTTACTTTCTCTTTGATGAATATATACTTAACTCTGAAGCCCATAATGGCCAGTTATTAATGAAATGCCTTACAGAACATATGCATTGCAGAATTAGGATTTTAGTTCGTATCTATTATAATAACACCTCAAACTTCATGGTTAACTGTTAAGAGAGGATGCGGCAGAAATCCTGGGAACAAATTTAATAAGAATTGGTAATTGTAGTCTATTCGTTGCCATGGAAACGAAACATTATTATTTATTTATAAGTAGGAGAACCAACAGCTAAACCAAATTAATAACAATTATTGCATAAGCGACACAGAGCCAATTACAGGTTCTCACGAGTAGACACAGAGAAGGTATGGTAGGTATTATAAACAATTATAACTTATTAATTGTACCTAGTATAACTAACAGCGCACTTTTTTGTTGTAATCTCTGATACTACGTTATTATTGGATTAAGACATCGTAGCTAAATAAACTAATACTATCGAATTCAACCACTACTAATCTAATTAGAATCTATTTTTGACTTATTCATGTAAGAGAACTTTATGATAATAAGTATCTCGAAACGATGACAAGGTCTAGAGTCTTTTGCCAGTCACAATTCAGCCAATTCATTTGGGTATCCTATTCGATCGGTTCTAACCTTGCAGTTATGCAATATATCAGTGAGATGCAATACAATATTTCAGGAAGATATGCAATTTTTTACCTTTATAAAAATGTATAATTTTATACCATGTAAAAAGCACAATCACTAAAAATATTCTTTTTTCCATAATCCACGAATTTTTTTCGGGACTGCAGTCGACGGATACGGTGGAAAATAAATGGCCTATTCTATTATTGTGATGTTTCATTGCGTTTAGCAAAGTTTTGGGAAAAGCCTAACACATGCGGCTGTTTGAAATCATCAGCCATACAGCTGATAAATCGACCTTTTTACACCGATAGTTTAGAGGAACTACTACTACTTTCATATTAATTGTTCACAAAAAAAACCCTTATTAATAAACGCAGTGGAAAGTAACACCAGTACTAACTTCGGTTTCGCTATCGGTAATATTTTTTTTGCATAGCTATACTCCAGTTTTGAAACAATATATCGAAGAATTTGGGGTAAATTACAAGGTGTCGTTTTGCATCCTCGTCAAATTCAAGGAGGTAACTATGCTACTGATTCTCAACACGAATCAATAATAAAATAAGTAGGGTTTTTTTTTCTAATTTTCGGATATCGGCATGTGTGGGACACGCATTTATAAACGCGGCCTGTGTGAGACCGCACTGTAACTGCCCATATAAAACGCGGCCGCTTATACGATACCATAACGCGATTCTGTTCTTTGAAAGTGGTGTATTCTGAAATACTGTCAAACTTAAATAACAAGTATGTATTCATTATTTACCAGGGATCGTAATTTTATTTGATTATTTGTGTCTTTCATAACAGCTTCCTGAAATTTGACGAGGATGCAAAACAACAGCTTGTATAGCATAATCAGCCCATAGTGTTCCCACTGCTGGGACACAGGCCTATCCTCTCTGTGAGAGGGAGTTAGCCATTATCCACGACGTGGGCCAAGCGCGGGTTGGTAGATGTCACATGTCAGGACATGTCGGTTTCCTCACGATGTTTTCCTTCACCGTTTTGAGAACGGATAATACATACCCTCTGCTAAATTTTCAATCACCAGTATTGTATGGCCATATTAACCAGCATGTCTGTAGACTATATCATTATAAAAGTAGGTATCTTCATAAATATCAACTCATAAAATACCTACCGAATCCCAAACTCCCCTTACATCGTCCTAATCTTCACGCTTGGCACGATGGCAGTAGGTACACCGTTACTGCCACATAGGATGCCACAACCCTCCTGATAATCTCTTAATCACCTCTTACAACACCCATGGGAACTGGAGGGTGGTTTGTGAAGCTGTGGTCGCAGAGGATATTATGTCAAATATAAACTGTCTGCGCTAGATTTTTATTAAAACATTGTAATAAAAAATATTTAAAATACAAAAATAAATCGCTGAATGTGTTGCTAAGCGCAAATCTGGAGAACAGCTGAACCGATTTCGCTAATTCTTTTTCCTTGAAGTACGAGGATGGTTCTCACGCAGAGAAAAATTTAAAAAATTGCCCGTAAAAGCCATACAAACTAATACAAATTTGGTTTCGGGGTGGGTCGGGGGTACAAGAAATTTCACGCGGACGAAGTCGCGGGCAGAAGCTAGTTTAAGAGCGTTTACAACGTACGGCATTTCATACAACCTTTCAAGTCCTTGTTTTTCGAAATGCATGAACTGATTTAAATGAAACTTCATACGCATAAGCAGGATACATAGGTCTAGAACGTTACTAAAGAACATTTTCGAAATGTCTTATTTAAAAAAAGATAATTGGAAATCTCTGTTTCTATGGTAAATTTTAAATCGGTCTAATTTAGCTGTAACACTATTTTTCGAAAATGTTCTCAATTAACTTTTTAGATCTATATATCTTCTTTCTGACTTTTTATCCTTTTGCTCAGCTCTTATGGGCCGTGGCGTGATGTTAAATAGCCTATAAGCTTCCTCAAGAATTGGGCTATCCAATGCAAAATCAATTTTACAAATCCGACCGGTAGTTCCGGAGATTACCCCCTACATACAAACTTAGAAACAAACTTTTACCTCTTAATAATATTAGGTATAGTAAAGTATAGATGACCTTCCCATTCTGTATACAAAAATTCATTCAAATATATCCAATAGCTCTAAGCAAGTCGGCTGATCGGCAAAACGCAAAGTCAGCCCATCACAACATTTTTTTTTTTATAAACGGCTTCTTTAATTTCCGTAGATTTATTTAGCATAATCAGCTTATAATATTCCACCTGGCACCTTTGTGAGAGGGAGTGGGCCGTAATCCACCACGCGAGCCCAGTGCGGGTTGGTAGATGTCATATGTCTTCGAACTTTTGGTTCTAAACTTGCTGGTTTCCTCACAATGTTTTTTTCCTTCACCGTTTTGAGAACTCACCAAGGTCGGGCCTTGCTCCTGACTACCACTGCTCTGCTAATTCATTTGATAGATTCAAAAAACTATGCGTTAGTATTATCAGTACCTATTTTTATTTTATGTCGTAATGTTGTCTTCTTATTGAATACCACCCTATTTATGCCCACTCAACAGACAAAGGAAACAACTTAGGAAACAAGAATAAAGAAGGCTTGAGAATAAAGTTACTGCTTTTCTTCCACCTGACAGGATAAGTAGGTTTGGTGCAGAAAAAAACTTTAATAGACGTGAACTATCTTCGGTATAAAGTTTATATAAATACAAAAACTAAAATTATTGAGCTGTATCGATATGAGCTCTGAAATTGCGTTTGTTTCGGTGATGAAAACACCTACATATGCCAGCACATCAAGCTACCCGAAACTGTCAAATTTTCCGAATCAACCTTTAGCGATAAAGTTGAAAATTTATTAAAGAAATTTGACAGATTGTAGTAGGTCGATGTGCTGGTGTCTGTACAAAGAAAAATTAAAAGAAGTTCATGCTTCGATCAAATAGGTACGTTGCTTTAGGTTAATTTCATTCGGCTTTGTGTTTTTACTCATGTGAATAGATGAAGCGTCTACCAATATTCTACTAAAAGTTGGACCTTTGCCAGACATATTCGACTACATACATGTATATTGGACTATTAGTCTCCAAGGTCAAGCAAAATTACCCTGGTTCTGTAAAGGCATATGCCTCAGTTCATCCGTCGTGTATACCTAGTATCAAATGCATTTCCTTATGTGTGAAAACCACATTGTATTAATAAAAAAGCAAGAACAGCCATGGACGCACGGTTAGTCAAAATGATGTGAATAACTTCAGTAATGTTAACTTAAATCAGCTCCCTGGTAAAACTGATAACCGAATCAAACTAGCGGCAAAAAAGACTGATTACAAACACTTACATTTTAGAAACTGCAGATTTTCCAACCACATTTGTCATCCCGTGACCTACTAATATATGATCCCAGGTCGTCACCATAGAAGAGTACGGGGTATACACCATGCTGCCGGCGCAGCAGCTACCTCCCATCAGCCCCTGGCCCCCGGATGGGAACCTGCTGGACAGGATGGATGACCTGGCGCACAAAGGTAAAGGTAATGGTGACAATATACCATGACTTGATACTTATAGGTTAAAGTTGGTAGGACGGTCTTTGTACCGCGCAGTAGTGCTTCATCAGCGTCTTACTAAATTCTGTCAGGAGCACACGGAATAGAACCATTGGTTGAGACAGCTGCATAGATATACCGCCTTTTATATACAACATCTCTACTGTGAAGTACATTGAAGTCGTTAGACTAGTATTTGTTGTGTTAAGATAAATTAGTAGTAATTCCGCACCTTCCTACCTAGGTTGGATGAGCAAAAATACAAAGTTTTCCGATTTATTTTTTTAAAGTGAGACTTGATTGAATTTAAATCGCTTAGACCAGAAAAACTTATGAGTCTCTTTAACTTTTCAGCAGTAGATTCCAACAGAATATTATTGCCTCCCTTTCTCTCAACATGTTTACCCTCTAACCGTTATTATTATGAGGTTCTCCGATCACATGAGGTCACACTAAAACTGAACATATACTAATAAGCTGGTAACATCGTAGTGAAGCAACACAATGATATAGATCAAAATCAACCGTAGCATGAAAATTGCCACCTTTACCCAAAAGGTTCTTGCCACTTATTATACTTCAAATTAACGTAACTCAGGGTTGATTTTTCAATCGACAGATAATTTTTATTTGTGGATTAAAATTTAAGTCTGACAGTTTTTATACGAAAGAGCTGTCAAAAATTCAAAATTATTCCTCCGATAAAATTATCTGGCGCTGGAAAAATCAGCCCTTAGTGAAAGTAGACTATAGCATAAAAAAACAGCCGTAAAGGCAAAGCCCATCACGTCAATCATGGATGGAAATAGAATAGAAACTATACAAAAGTCCTTGAAGTCAGATCTTAGTCAAAAAACTTTAGACAGTAGCTTGAATTTGACCTAAAAAAACAAGCCCGTCACGTGAATCAAAACGCGTGATTAATTGGAGTAAGCAGTGGTATGGTGCGGCAGGTCACAGCGGTGTTAACCAGCTCGGCGGGGTGTTTGTAGGAGGAAGGCCGCTGCCCGACTCGACGCGCCAGAAGATCGTGGAGCTGGCGCACTCGGGCGCACGGCCCTGCGACATCAGCCGCATCCTGCAGGTCTCCAATGGCTGCGTCTCCAAGATACTCGGCAGGTCTGTATAAATTTTGTACATAGTGAAACTAGTGGCAGTGTGGGAATGTGGTTTGGGAAACGTGAGGTACGAAAACTTGACAGATATTTGAGTAGACGAAGGCAAACTCCTCAATACAAGTTTCTCTCAACTGCACTCCCAAAATCTCGAAGATACTCGACAGTTCTGTATAAACTTTAGTGGATCTGGATAGTGTCAGTTTGGAAGTGTAGTTCAATAAGTATAGGGCTGGTGGCTAATTCATAACAGCCGCACGGGTGCCTTGGAAAGCACTTTAAGCTGTTCGTCCCGGCTGTCATTCGTAGATCTTTGACATTCGTTACGGGAAGTCAGACGCCCGAAACTCTGACAACCAGCCTTACCAAGGGGCATCCTTATCCAGTAACTGGGTTACCTGGCAATCGTTCCAGGTAAAATAATGGTATTTAGCTGCATTCGGTTAGACTGGGAGTTAGGGAAAAGGCTAGGCAGATGATGAGTGTGAAAGTGCCGTTAAGAGGACATGTGAGGGATTTAACTTTACAGATATTTGATTAGACTAGGGCGAGGCGAGTGCTACGCTTTTTTCTCAACTGCACTCCCGTTCTGCCACGTTTTTTGGTGTGTATTAATGTAATGACGGGAAAATTGCAAATCAATCCAAAAAATTGAGACTGCTTTGCATCTTCAAACAGCTGAAGGCCAATTCTCGTAATTTAAAACGTTCAAAATCTAGTCTCAGTCATCGCAGCGACAAACAAATGTCAAAACCTTGTCAAAATGTAGGGAAATTAGAAGTATTTATTTATTATTTAGAAGTAGTTTTTATTTTTTGACAGATTGAGACAGATCAGACTGAATGGTCTTAAAATTACGAGAATTGCCCCTCTGATCATTTATGTACAGTAGGCCGTGGATCAATGGTAGCAAAACCAGCACGTTAATTGCCTAACACATTATCAATCGCAATCTGAATCATTTTGAAGGATATCGCTAATCCATTGATTCATATGTCGGAAAAATGTGTCTGCTCAACAACGTAAATAACGCAATGAATGTTGTTGAACTGTCAAAATGAAAGTTATTGCTACTGATAATGTGTTACGCAATAACCCCGTAGTACTTATAAGATGACCTCGCATTCTCATAAAACTCCGTACTATTCCAGCTCAAGGTCAAAGTGTTACCACTTACGTGCGGTCGACTGTACGACATCAAAGCTCTAAAATTAGTATATAGATTTTTTTTTATTTACTAGGTATAGGTATGAATAGATAAAAAGGAATTCATCTTTCTCGCCATTCATTGAAAGAAGTGAGAAAATTGCAGCTAAATTTTGAAAAAATCGTTGTTTAACAAACATCCATCCATCCATTCATGCAAACTTTCACTTTTATAATATTATAGTTGGATAATATTCTCCCCTAAACCACAAACCTTCAAATTAACATTTTAAATCGGATATTCACACAATATCAAATGCAACTAGTAACATAAATAACCAAATAATTATTTTAAATTAAACCTCGTCGCTGTAACCGCAAAATCAGTCTAAAAAAATGCCTTGACGTATTATAGCTAGATAAAAAGCTGAACTTCTCATGTTACCCGCCCGTCACTACTCTGCCATCACATTGCGGTACAGCCGGTCACGGTGAACCATGGGGCCGGTTGAAACATAAACAGAATAGATAAGGCATTTAATAACAACATACTGTCTAGTGACTAAACCTTGGGCCTTGGGACTTGTGGCTATGTAATAACAAATTCCATGGGGTATGTCAATCAGTAACGTCTAGAAATAAGCCCCAATTATCCAAAAATGGACAGAAATATAATTATTAGCATTATCATCATCTGGAAGCTGTATCATCATTTAGCATCAAGATTTAAACATCTTTATCGTGTACAATTAATTTATTTCTATTACATTCCGTAATCGTACTCAAACCAGTACCCCCCATCATTTACCTAACCTATGAAACATAGCGGCCGCAAATGTCGTGACGTGACTCCAAAATAAGTACAGTTCATTCCGGGGTGTTCGTTGCGGTCAGAAGCTATGAGGCAGAGTATTAGGGTAAAATCATTCTTGAATTTGTCATAAAACACCTTCTATATTTCCTTAAACCACCCTCTCACTTAACCTATGAAACACATCAACCATAAGATACATGAGTAGATATTAAACAGAGGCCAAGCTTCATACAATCTCGTTGCAAGACTATGTGTGCGTAACGCCACAATGCAAGTGGATAAACTGACGAACGACACAATACTTAGGTCTCATTTTGAAATTGTGAGTGTTTAACGAATTATTACGAATGCTGTTCAATGAATAGACAATCTTGACAAAGTCACGCACATGAGCACAGCCAAGTAGGTATACAAGTGCACCTACCGCGAAGTTATCGTGATCAAGCTTCATACGAAAGCTTGGTCTTTTTTTTGTGTTTTCCCATATACACCATAAGACTTTCGTACTGAAGGGAACGTCTTATAACCAGCACTGTGTTAAGTGAAAGGGTCGTTTAGAACCTACAAAAATATTATAATGTGTTTGATTAACATTTTTTTCACATCGCCATGGCAAATACCTAAGCCCCAACGACTACAACGCCACTCAAAAGTAACGTGTTACATACTAGAATCACCAAAGACCAACCATCTCACCGTGAAAACTTAGGTGAAGTGAGCGTGGAGTGAGCTGTCATTCCCAACTAATGCTAGGGATTGACACTATTGACAGCTCACTCTAAGCTCACTTCACCTAACTTTTCACGGCGAGATTTTTACAGAATCGATCGGCAGTATGCAACAGCACTAGGATTTCAATGGCGTTCCGTACACGACACCAACCGCTCAAAAACTTCAGTCGCAATATTACCTCGGCTTTAGTCTCTGTCGCATACCTACTCTTGTACAATAAATACAGTTCTTTCCGGGCCGGTTGTGGTCAGCTATGAGACGCGGCAGGCTATGAGCCTGCGGTGGCGACCAGTTGCTAGAGGTGTACCTTACTGCATACCTCGCATAGTTGCTTCGTTTGTTTACTAGTTGTGGACGTATAGACGCTGTGGCTCTTAGGTTTAGTTGGATGATAAGGTTATAATTGGGATTGTAAACAGAAAATTTTGCTCTTCTTTTTTTTTTTTGGATGAATTCTGTCTTTGTCTTTGGAATTTTTAATTTGTTCATAGGTGCGTCAATCACACATTTAAGAATTTTTTGCATAAATTCAGTAAATAATTAATTGATTCAACTAGTGAGTATCTACTTTTTGAGGCTTAGGGTTCCGTACCTCGAAAGGAACAAACGGAACCCTTATAGGACCCTTTGTTGTCCGTCCGTCTGTCTGTCTGTCAAGACCCTTTTTCTCAGGAACGCGTAGAGGTATCAAGCTGGAATTTGTATCAAATACTCAGGTCTCATTTTTTTTCAGCTGTGAAAAAATCAAACTTCTAAGCCAACGCAATCAAAAGATACAGCCGTTTATGCCGCAAATTTCCGCAAATTTTCGACACTCGCAAGGGTATCAAAACCTACAGCGTACTTCCCGCGAACTCAGAATCTTGAAATTTGGTACGAAGCAACGTCTTATAGCACAGATAAAGGAAAAATTGCGAAGCTGTAAATTTTTAGTTACATCATTTAATAAAAATGTGTTTAATAATTTTAAATTGTACGGAACCCTCGGTGCGCGAGTCCGACTCGCACTTGTTTTATTATAGAAAGAGAACTCAATTTTAAATAGATACACAGGTAAAGAAAAGAAAGAAAAAACTGGCTTATTGTGTTCATTGGTTTCTTAAAGTTGGATACTCAGACAATTCTGTGACTTTATTTTCAAAGTGTACCTTCAGACAGCAATATGGTGTCCCAGTGGTGTCGGTGGCACTTACCGAGTCGTAGGTCATGAGTTCGAACCCAGGCAGGCATTTTACTTTTTGTATTTCATTTCATCACCATTGCTCTCATGGTAACAGAAAATATCGTGATGAAACCGGCATGTCCTAGAACCAAACAATTCGAAGACATGACATCCACCAACCCGCACTGGGCCCGCGAGGAGGATTGAGGCCCACTCCTTCTCACAGAGAGGAGGCCTGTGTCCCAGCAGTGGGAACGTTATAGGCTGATTATGATGATCTTCATACTTTTACCGTCAAAATAAAAATTATAAAAAGTGAAAGGCTATTGATAACAACAATCTCACTTCCACCTCCGAAAAACAAAATTAAAAGTCTTCAATACCGCAATATAAAACGCGCGTCAGCTGGCGAGCAAAGCGAATAAAAAGTGCACTTACCTGGCATCGAACCCGACACCGAGAAGTCGCAACCTGACACCGACGGCAGTCTGCCCACCCTCTAGTGAAGGGGACTGATGGTATAACCTGGTGACAGAATTAAGGACCGAATTCTAGATTGGCATTTATTTATTTTATTTATTTTATTTTACAATTTTTGGAAAACTTACAGCTAAAAACTTTTGCGCGATTGAGAGTAACAACAATAAGGCCAATTACAAGTTTTCACAGATAGAAGAGATATAAACAAAAAATATTTGGGAAGGTAGACAGCGTTTTGAGTAAATAAATTATCATAAGTACAAATATTTTAAACAGCGTAAATTGTTATCAATTAAGTAACGTGATCAAAAAAGAAATCACAGTCTTTTTTAATTTCGAAATACTGGTATTGAAAACATCGATGTCAACGTTCCGGCAAACCGCATTATACGTATGACTCGCTCTGATCAAGTATGAATTTCGGCATGATAGAGATATCTTGAAATTTGTGCCATATAATAAACGTATGGTCTGGTTCCAGGGTATATGACAAAAATGTAAACAAATGGATCAGAAAACGTACCTGTGGATACCAATTTGTAGTTTCACTAACAAATTGAGTGATTTGATTTGATTATTTGAATAACTCAAATTCTTGTTGAAAAGATGTTTTTCATTTGACAATTCAGGTTAATTTTCTTACCTCAATTTTTAAAACAAACAATAATTGTTGGAAAAACTGGTGCGATAAATAGTTAAAACCACATCAAGGTCAAAGTTCGTCCTAAGTAACGTTTATAGATCTCGGCCAAGAGGATCCTTTACAATTTTTGGTTATGAAGAGCGAAGAACTGAAATCTTTTCAGAGATACCTATTACAAAGAAATTCCAATGAAACCCCGTCATTAAACCATTTTTTTGTACATTTTAAACCGCCATTAAATAAAATCACAGAGTTCAATCAATCATTCAAAGGTTCATTCAATCAGTCAACACTTTCCTTACGAACGAAGCGTGTCACCGTTCACTCGGTACTACGACATTAAACAGAATTTATTTATTTTTTAAGTAGTTTGTAGATTTACATAGTATGATGTTAATCATTTTATAAATCCTGCACCCTAATTGCGTAACACACTATCAATCATAATCTGAATAATTTTGAAGGATATTGCTAATCCATTGTTTCATATTTTCGAAAAATTTGTCTGCTCATCAACATAAATAACGCAATGAATGTTGTCAAAATGAAACCCATTGCTACTCATAGCGTGTAACGCAATTATCCCGCTGTACATTCTAATGACGTATAGAAACTGATAGCGTAAAATGTCGGACAGTGACAGAAGTTGTGCGCTTAACGCACTTTCGGCGGCACGAATTTTGTTAGTACTGAAGTCTTTAGACTTTGTTAGCTGCTCTGTAAGTAAAATGCTTTATCACCAGTCACTTCATTCTGTAAAAAACTCACCGTGAAAATTTAGGTGAATAGAGCTGTCAATAGTGTCAATCTCAGGCGGAATGACAGCTCACTTCACCTAAATTTTCACGGTATGATTTTTACAGAATACACCGGCAGCTCCTACATCATTTAGAGAAAAATCCCTTCAGTCATAAACCGTCATCTTGATCCTCTTTCTGCTCACAGGTATTACGAGACGGGCTCAATACGACCCCGTGCGATCGGGGGCTCAAAACCTCGGGTAGCAACAGCCGAGGTGGTCAGCAAGATTGCCCAGTACAAGAGGGAGTGTCCTTCGATCTTCGCGTGGGAAATTCGGGACCGTCTGCTGAGCGAAGGAGTCTGTACTTCGGATAATATACCTAGTGTAAGTGAATATTTTTTTAACTTAAGTTTACAGTAGACATAACATGATATCACGCCGGCATTTTCCGGAGTGTTAGACAGAAGTGTACCTAATAGTACACCCACATTTTGACTGTTTAGTATAGAATAGAGTATTCGTTTATTTAACATAGTATGCAGGTATAAAGATGGTGATGTAGGTAAGGTAAACGTTACGATGAAATTTTAACACGCGTTTTCACATTTTTTCGAATAACCAAGCGATTTGAACTTAATCCTTCGTATGCCGAAACGTGGATCCACGCGAGACACAATGGCTTCTTAATTGTTTCTGTAATTAAAGCATTTAATCGGCTAAATAGAGCTTAAAATATACGAAACGGCAGTTTTTTTTAAAAATACATACTTAAGTAGTTATAGAATTTTTAAACCCACAAAAGAAAATCCTGGCAAGAAAGTACATTGATACTTACCTAACTTTATACATCAATTTTAATTAAATCCCAGTAATTATGCACCCACCTTTACTAAACAACCGTATCTTCAAAAATACCGAGATCAGACAGTTACACTTTACCAAAACGCCTTCCAGAAAGTATGAAAAATACGAAAGGGCGCCTCATAAAATACAATGGGGTACAGCACCCCCAGCTATACAGCGGCTATATACAGAATGCTATAACGCCTTATCTTTCCCTGGCACTATACAGGACTCCCCTTTCTCCCCCCTGTCCCCACCACTTGGCGGCAAAACAATATGACGTTATAACTTTTTTTCTTCATTTTTTTCCCTTTTTTGAATACGGGGCGCTCCCTACTGGGACATCCTTTAGACGTCGATACGTCTTGTGTTATAGAGGCTGCTCTTTGCGAGACTTTTTTATTAAAAAAAACAATGTGGGCCGGCTGTCATTTTAAAATATCAAGGCTTGTTGTTAACAAAAAATGTGTTTTCCATCGGAAAACTCTAACGCTATAGAATCAACGAAAAATCAGCGCAGAAATAAAGTAAGTACTTACGACGCAATCTTCATATTGTAGAAATTATGATGGCCGCTTCTAGTACTAGAAGCGGCCATCATAATAATTTTAAGTAGTAGACCACGAAATATCGAAATGCCTTTAAAAGAAAGAAACCTACAAAACCGTCCTTAGATTAAATTAATACAAATCCAGCTGCACAAAAATCCACATTTTAACTTTAACATCATTTCATAACAGTAACTCAGCTTTTACATCTTTTTTACTTCATAGACTACCTATCTTTTATCAAGTGAATGTTAAGAGCGAAATGCTGCCATGAATGCTAACCAGCCATTTGCCTAACTCTTTCATAGTTATAAAAAAGCTACAAAACATAAAGACGCTATAAAAGTTAACGTAGCGCAAAAGATACAGTAATAACACCGAGAACCTCGCAAAAATTACTTCGACACTTTACGACCTGTGCCACGTCTATTTAAGCGGGGTTTACATTACGAATCTAGTGTCGTGAAAAAGAAGTCTGTCTGTTCGGGGGGCCTACTCTCTAAGTCCATCAACGAAGACACGGGTCCGTCCAAAAGTAGTTGATCCGTCGAAACAAGTGTCATTTTTTTTTTTTGACGGGTAGTATTAACATACCGGAAGTACACTCCCGGTGGAATAAATGACAATACGACAGTTGTCAAATTGTGTTGCCATTCAATCTTAGTTCGGGCTATGAACTAAGAATATAACCGTAAGTGATACGGAGTAGTAATTGCGAAACCACGGACTTCGTGAGTAGACAATGTCCTGTTTCGGGCTACAGCTAACTGTTAAATTCAACTAACACGCCGTCAAGGACAGCTGCAGGACAAGGACATTCGATTTTAGTTTAGGACCCGACCTATGAATGAATGACACCACTATTTGACAATTGTCCCTACTCCCAAAAACGTTAAGCATTTTGGAGTAGGATTCACTCCGAAGTTTCGAATTACTTTCGGACCGGCCGATATCTCCGTTGATGGACTTAGTTATAAGCCCCCGAACAGTCAAGCTACTGATCCACGACACTAGTGTCATAATGTAAACCTGGCTTTACACAACACCCTTTAGCAACAACCGTCGCCCTCTCAAATACTTAACATAAATTAATTAAGATATTCGCACAATCACCCTGTTGGTGACGGTTTTAAGAAAAAATGAAAGAACATTAAGTACTCTCACCGAGGAATATCGAGAAAAACATAAAAACCGAAACAGAGGGAAAATTCTGAGACGGAAATACATATTTTTAATGAGTGCGAAAGAGTTGGCGAGCTATCTCTTTTTTCCACCGTCTAAAGGGGGAAGACGGGGCGATTTTGACACGACATGAATAAAGAAAATATGAAGGCTTTTGTTGCCGTAAAAATTCCAGTACAGGGGATAAAGTCTTTAAGTTATCAGAGGGTACCGTTAAGGATCGTAGATATAGCTGTATAGCCAGGTAGGCATAATATCGGAGGGCGTCGGATGTCTTCGTATTTATCGAATATCGGGTTATATTGTGTTTACGTGGATTGTTTAAGAGGTGCTTGACGTTGAATATATTAACGTCTAGGGAACGATTCGGTGGCGAAACGTCGCTTTTTATTAACTCTGACGAGAAAGGTGAGCGTTGTTTTATTAATATTCTAGTTCATTATAACTTTGAGTGCGATCCCTATGGAAAAATATGTTCGTATTATAAAGAGCTTAAGTAAACAAAAGCGTAACTATCGCTAAGTCTTCACAGTAACGACCCTCAACAAAAAATATAACGATACTAAACCTTGTTAACTATTCATACTACTATTAATATTATTCGCAGTTTAAAATTGCATTCTATACGCAAGACATTAAAGTCTATATTTATTTATTGACGTAAAATATGTGGTGAGAGGGTCAATTGTCGTCACAGGGTCATATCGCGTTGGAACATGCGTTCCCGTAGCAAATCACTTCCGGGCCACTAAATCCAGGCCAAATTAATGCATTTAGCACGCTCCCCGGCCCTTTAACTGGGGATGACAACTTTATTTCATTGTATCGCGATATTTTCTTGTCACTTTAACATCAGTGACGGGGACATTGTGATTTTTGCTGTTAATGTCGACTTTTGGTTAAATGAATCATATTTCAAATAAATGGCCTACTGTTGAAATAAAATTCGTGTCATTTGACTTACCTACTTAACTACTTTTACTTTAAATTGTTAGCGTTTGTCACAACGTAAATAATAGCAATATCTATATATATCTTTCTTTATCAAATACTAATAATAAAGCTGAAGAGTTTGTTTGTTTGAACGCGCTAATCTCTGGAACTACCTGTCGGATTTGAAAAAATGTTTGTATTTGATAGCCCAATTCTCGAGGAAAGTTTAGGCTATTTAAAATTACGATAAGACACTTAGGACTCGAGCAAAAAGAAAACAAGTCAGAAAAATCGCTAAGCGAAAACGAAGTAAGGATGGAAATTTTTCAGACAGTTTTTATCTGTACAATAATTTCCCTGTACGGTAATTTTCGAAAGTATGCTCATGCCGCCTATGATACAGGTTTATCCTAGTACAGGCATCTAACATTATTATACCTTGGTAAATTATTTCTAAGACTTTATGTAAATATTTTACCAATTTTAATACTGAATAAAATATTTATTATATTATTATTATTATAATAACGTTTATTTAGGTCTATGTCCAGCAGTGGACTGCGATAGGCTGGGTTGCTTGATTGAACGTTTATTGCAATCACGACGTTTTCACTGCACGGCGACAATAGTTAAATAAAAAGACAAAACATTCACCAACAGCTTAATAGTTAATATATCTAGATACAACATCCAATTTCCACGCTATAACGAAACTCAATAAATAGCTCGTTCAAAACACTGATTTAAAATATCATTACGATCATATCTGAGATTTGGATCTCAGGGGTCGGGAAAATATCGGCGCGGCAACAAATTGTAACAAAGGAGTCCGGCAAAGAAGATTATCGGAGATGACGCGTGTCGCGCACGTGACATGCATGTGGCCGATGATAGTGCCATCCACCCTACACTTTTCTAACCATTCTAAAACATACCTTGTGTTAATGAGATAAGGTTTGATTTTGTGTAACGGGAGTGTTTGAGTGAAGTCACAGTCACTGACAAGCAGAAATAGTTTTTATTCACAGACGCTTCGGTTTAGTTTTGTTTGAATGAAAAACTTATAAAAGTTACTTAAAAATAAGAAGTGTTGGAGGGAAATTAATACCACAATTCAAAGGATTTAAGGCTTACATTGATGTTGAGTGCGTAATCGGAAGAGCAAATAAATATGGATGGCGGTTGTCTTTCTGTCATGCGCTGCTAATATTGTTGTCACTTGCAGAAATACCTTTGGGGTATCGTTGTATCCCATAGTTTTTGTTATGTTATTAATTGCATTTGTAATTAAAAGTTACATTTATAGAATCTGAATAGATGCAGTCTTTTGTTATTGTATCAATCCCATCTTGTACTGCAATGCCCTGTCACCTGCACACGTGAGGAGCAGGTGACAGGCTGCGTCGGCGAATGCCATCCGCGTTGCTGAATTTTGGGCCAAACAAATTTAAGAAAAAAACTATATGTCTACCATCGACTCGCTAAGAAGAACAATGTAAATTACATAATATAACATTGCGCCTGTATTCCATGAAGAGTTAGGCAGAGAGGATCTATACTTACTGAGTACGTCGAAATTTGCCAGTTATGTTTAATAGAGTAGTTTACTGGCTAAAAAATAATACTTTTATTTAGTCCGTCAGTTAGATTATCGAAAAATAATGTACACGTATTTTTTCTTTTGTCAATCAAACCAAAAAATTACAAAAATAAAGCGCGTCAAACTTTGGGAGTGGGGGGGTCATGACGTCACTCGCTTGCAAGAGCGTCGCTAGCAAGTGACGTCACGCGGAACTTTAACAGGCGATATCTTCATATTTTTTTTATATAATTGACAAAAGAAAAAATACGGGTTCAATATTTTTTGATAATCTGACTGATGGACTAATAAGATTTTTTTAGGAAACCAGCCAATTATCATGTAAAGGGGGCGAGCTTATTGGCATCACCGGGCACAATTCCAGACGCCGAGTTACTAATGAGAAATCGAATCGAATTAAATTTCACATCATATTTATTTAAACCCAAGGTCGTAAAAGACCATGCCTGCCAATGAAACTTAATTGTAGGTTATTTATTTATTTATTTATATGCAGGGTGGCAGGGGGACATCGACTCGCAAACTGTAACCATGGATTCAGCACATGACTTTAGACCCCATAGCGTCGAAATGTTTCGAGGGTTATTAAAAAAAATTGCTGTTCCATACGTTTTGACCGCGTATGTATTGCACTTTTCTATGAAACAGAAGGTTTTTTTTTTTGAAAACCGACGCAAAATTTCGACGCTGTGGGGTCTAAACTCATGTGCTGAATCCATGGTTACAGTTTGCGAGTCGATGTCCCTGCCACCCTGTATATTTTATTGTACACCACAAAAATATATAGCATAAAAAATACACCAAACACTACAAAATATACAATGGGCGGCCATATCGCTTTCTGCGATCTCTTCCAGGCAACCTTGGAATGGACAGTGATTTTCAGTGGTTATCTTCTTTGCTAGTTCAATCATGGAACATCAGGGTAGTTCACTTACTTTACAAGCATAGAAAAGGCCTCTTATTCTCGCCCCAACTTGAAAAATACTGCATTTTTAGACATATATCCTAGATAGGTATACGATATTTTTGCGAATCCTCATTCTTTTTTTTTTTTTTTTGTTTATTTATATGGCACTTCAACGACTTACTCACTACGACATACACAAACAAAAATCACATACAGTTTTAGTATTTTAATGTATCATTGATTTCACATTATAGGTGCTATTGAAAACTAGCTTTTGCTCGCTGCTTCGTCCGCGTGGTGATCGGAAATTATACTACGGGAATATACCTACTACCGGGATAAAAGTATTCTATGTGCTTACCCAGGTCGTGGTCTACATGTATATCAAATAATATCGAAATCCTTACAACCGTTAAAGCGTGGTAACAGACAGACAGAGTTACTTTCGCAAATATTTTACTAGCAGTGCCCCGCAGTTTCACCCGCGTAAGTGTCAATCCCGCGGGAATATCGAGATAAAAAGTAGCCTATATATTATTCTGATGTATAAACTATACTACTGTAAAGTTTCATCAAAATCCGTTCAGTAGTTTTTGCGTGAAAGAGTAACAAACATCCATCCATCCATCCTCACAAACTTTCGGGTTTATATTTATAGTAGGATAATAGTTATGTATATAGATTTTAACACCTATAACTCCTATTATTTGCCTGATTTTCCCAAATTCATCTCAAAATCTCAACATATTATTAATCGCACCCCCGCTAACCCGAACCAGTTAATTACGTGGTTTATACTCAATATAATGTAATATAGGAACATCCCCCCCTGCACCCCCGCGCCCCGGCGACCCCCGCCGCGCAACACGTGTGTGATACCAATATTTGACGATTAAGTACCTACATAATACAATGATTTGGAATTTTAGTCGTGGGTGGAATTTTTGGCTTTATACGTGACTAGCTGCGCCCCGCGTTTTCACCTGCATAAGTTTCGATTCCGTAGGAATATCGGGATAAAAAGTATCCTATGTGTTAGTCCTGGTCATAAACTATCTGTGTGCCAAGTTTCATTCAAATCCGTTCTGTAATTTTTGCGTGAAAGAGTAACAAACATCCATCCATCCATACAAACTTTCGCGTTTATAATATTATAAAGTAGAATTTTACAACCAAAATTCTAAAATTTCTGTTTTTTTTTAACATAGCTGTGCCCCGCGATTTCTCCCGCATAAGTCTCGATCCTATGGAAATATCGGGATAAAAAGTATCCTATGTCCCAATACAGGTCATGGTCTACCCATGTGAAAAATCTTATCTAAATCTTTTCAGTCATTTTAGGCTCTTTGTACACGACACGGTTTCTTTACGGTACGATGGTGTATAAACCGCGCCGTAGAAAAAAATTGTCTGTCAACAAGCTTCCTTTTTATAAACATCTATAAAACACTGACGACCTCTCATGGTGAATAGACCGTAGTTTTTAACGGCAAGAAAAACGTGTGAGTATGAAATTGTGAAAGCGTGGCAAACAAACATACATAAAATCATTTTTTTTCTCTTAATATTTGTTTAGATCTATGTAGGTATACCGCATTCGCGACTTATTTGCCAAAAAAGTTAACAAATATAAGTTTATGGAAAAATAACTCTATTTCCTACATAATAAAGTTCAGCTTACGCTACAACTTTAAAAAAAATTAATACGTTTTCAAGACTGCTAGCCACTCTGAAATCGTCTCGAATCGTCGAGGATGGAATAACCATCCGTCCTTCCATCCTCACAAACTTTTGTTACTCTTTCATGCAAAAACTACTGAACGGATTTGGATGAAATTTGGAACACAGATAGTGTATAATTAGGATTAACACATAGGATACTTTTTATCCCGATGTTCCCACGGGATCGTAACTTATGCGGGTGAAAACGCGGGGCGCTGCTAGTATAAACACACAAGAAGAAAAAACAAAAAAAAATCGTACAAAGGTGATGCTTATTGCTCAGTTACTAGGTATCACGATACTCCGTGGTAAGACTGACTGGCATAAAACTAAATAAACTGGTAAAAACCTGGTAACTGGTCTTAGCGATAAGACCGCTGTAGTTTATATGGTGTACAGAATAAAGAGCATTCCATTCTATTTTTTAAAATAAATGGGCATGTATTAAAACAATTAGGTCAAAACCGTCCCAAAAATAAAACGCAAAACGTTCAAAGTACAGTTCGCAAAAAAAATATTGACGTTGTTAGCCCAGCGATGGGGTGAGAAGCGGAGCGAGATAAGTATCGCGTCGGATCGCGTCGCCACGTGCGGGCTAAGCCGGGATATGCAATTTTTATATTATCCTTTTCTTATTATTATTGCCGTACAATTTCAGTGTTATTAAGTGTTTTATTATTTTATTTTTTGGGAGGGATATTGAGCGATTGAAGTTTGTAATAAAATATATGAATATGAATAGTCATTGTCTGTCTAGCCTTTTCCCAACTATGTTGGGGTTGGCTGGCAGTCTAACTGGATGCAGCTGAGTACCAGTGCTTTACATGGAGCTACTGCCTATATATCCTCCACAACCCAGCTACTGGGTAGTACGAAACCCCTTGGTAAGACTGGTTGTCAGACTTTCGGGCTTCTGAATACCCGTAACGACTGTCAAAGATCCACGAAAGACAGCCGAGACCAACGGCTTAACATGCTTTCCGAGGGACAGGGGTCGGAAACAATTAATAATTAAAATTCACCTTTCAAACTACGAGTAAAACTACGTTTTTTTTTTCACCATTAACATCTTGTGGTCATCTGACTATTATCTTCTTTGGAAATGCTGTTTTTAAATAAAAGAAGAATGTTATATTGATAATTTTATTTAAAATTAAAATTAATTGGCAATTTCTAACAAATATCTCCCGACATAAGACCAAAAGATATAACTGCATATAAAATACTTGTCTGTATGTATGTGTAAGTAACAGATTGCGTATATTAGCACAAAATCCCACCGCTGCCGGCCCGGACGGATGACGCGGATCCCCAGGCTTGATTCCGGGTAGCGATAGC
The DNA here is from genome assembly GCA_949629185.1 of Apamea crenata. NCBI lineage: Eukaryota > Metazoa > Arthropoda > Insecta > Lepidoptera > Noctuidae > Apamea > Apamea crenata. The sequence goes on along the minus strand of OX451362.1, from coordinate 8,706,294 downwards.
ATCAGCATCTATCAATTGAAATAAGCATTTATTTACCACAAAACATGGAAACCACAGTTTCCCGTGGTACAAACGGGAGTTTTATAAAAGCTTTAGCGTTTTTATTATAACATTTTCTTTCATTACTTATATCGTATTTATCAATGAATATATTTGGCAATAAATCTGAAAAAGCCAAATAGACGAATATTTTAAACCTCTAACAATTATTTTTCTCCTATTTCCCTCATCGTTTGTTTAATTTTAACTCATTATTGTTTCACAAAACCGGTTTTTATTATCGTATCTTTTATTCATTCAAAAATGTAACGCAAACGAGTACACAATAAATACTACGTTTATTCTGCTGTCCGTACCCCAGTTCCCTTGATCTGTAGCGATATTAAATAGCGATACCATCACAGATATAAGATACCGTTACAACAACTTGTTCAGACATATTGGGGTATTTTGTAGTATTAAACGATTAGTGTGCGAGAGAGATCGACGATTAATGTTGGAAGAGTATCTATTCAATGAATGATAAGTAGTTTTGAGTACTGATTTATTGCGAATTTTAATATTAACGCTTGTGTAATGATTTATTTTAATGTAATTACACTAATTGCATTACGTTTTGCAGATCATGATTTCGGTTTTGAAACTATGTTTGTAATTTATAATTGAAACGGTAATTCTGTATTTATTCAATGTAGACAAATTATCAATATGTCTATTCACTTTAAATTCACGATAGAAAACAAATAACGCAAAAATCAGCACTTTATGAACGTCAAAATTACATAGACAGTCCCCCAAAACGCCCGCCCTTCACTTCCTAATGCTTTCGCTGGGAAGAAGTGGCGCAACAAACTCTCTAGCACAGCTGTCTGTTCAGTTAGAAAAACTTGATTCTATTCAATAGTATATAAATATATAGGTTGCAAAGAAATTAACATTACGAGACACAGAGAATTAAATGAAATTGTTGTTTGCCGTATGTCAGCTAGCCACGTCAAATCAAATCAAAAGTCATTTATTCAAATTAGGCTGAGAATCAGCACTTTTTGAACGTCAAAATTACAAAAGACAGTCCCCCAAAAACGCCCGCCCTTCACCACTTCCTAGTGCTATTGCTGGGAAGAAGAAGTGGCGCAACAAACTCCCCAGCAGCACAGCTGTCTGTTAATCAATATACCAACAAATACAACTAAGGATGAATTCCACCAAACTTTTATACCTTGAATAAGTCTTATCCTGAGAATAATTTATGAATTTTTGACAGTTTTTCTATACTAGAACTGTCAGACATCAATTTTATTCCACGGCTAAAAGATATCATAAGGCCAATTCCTGTAATTAAAAACGTTCAAAATCTAGTCGCAATCTTATCTCAGCGAACATCAATGTCAAAAACTTATCGAAAATGTAGAGAAATTAGAGGAATTTTTGACAGATTGAGACTGAGATCAGACTGTGAACGTTCATATAACTACGAGAGTTGCCCCTCTGACTTTGGTTAAATTAACCCTTAGTAACAAAACAATACATCATTCTTATAAACGGTATTCTTCCGATAGGTATATCGTTTTAATTTAAGTACAGTCAGCCATAATGATTTCTGTAACTTTCTAGACAAAATATTTTATGTAAAAGTAACTGTTCAAAACTTTCAATTTCACTACTCCCAAGTCCCAACTGACAGTCTACATAAACAATGCCTATAACAATCTACATAAAATGCCCACATTGTAAGTTTAAGGCAGTGAGTGTTCTCCACAAGGCATTCTTAGGGCCCTCTCGGTCGGCTGCACATCAAACGGCTACGCCATCATAATCAGATGTTTAGGCTTTCTTTGATAACCAACATTAGCGTCTTAGCGGAATTTAATTTGTTTTCACTTGTCGCACAAGTTGGGTTCTCTGATGTTGGTCGAGGAGGTTCTGGAGGCTGGTAGTGATGGAATGAGGAGAAGCTTGGCTTTTGGAGCATCTAGTGTGTTTATTAAATTAAAATACATTTTGACTGGATTTCCTTGAAACTACCTCGTGAAGTGTCTAAAGTGTACTTTGGAGATCATAAACGGCTCAAACGATATTTAAAACAATAGGATGAAACTTTTTATATAAATAATGATATTCAGCGGCATCCGGTTAGACTGGAATCTTACCCCAACATAGTTGGGAAGAGGTTAGGCAGATGATGATGTTAAAATTTTCTGGGCGAAGTAAATAATATCCACTGTTTTTATAGTCATAAATTCAATGTTTAAGCGTCATTTAAAGACAGCTGCACGCAACACACACCGTGAAAAATTCGTTAACTAGATGAAATAAAATTCGTTTAACAAAATGAAACATTCTGAAACACCAAATTGCATCAACATAATCACATACCAACATTACAAACATCCACTTTTTTCTTTAATCACTGAAAACACAGTTTCGGCTGATTTCAGTTGACTTAATATGAATGTAAATTATTAGCAGACAGTTTAAAATTAAATCCTCACAAAACCCATGCAATCGGATGTGGCAATCAGTAAGTAGTGGGCGCAAATAAAGCTAGCGTTATCAAATCAGTGCCGACACGATTTGTTTATCAAACGCGGGCTAAACGAGTGTAGTCGTTTAACTAAAATCTTATTTGTACACGGTGGGGTGGGTACGTCCCCCGGCTGTCGTACTCACACATATGTTGGGTGTTTTACGCAGTTTTAATTTTAATCCCTCTGCAGTGCATGGAAGATGCGTATGAATATTAAGTGGTTTTGATTAATGTCCTGTAGTGTGTTTAGTTTTAAACAGAGAAGTAGGTATCAAAACCAAAATATTTTATTTCACATAAACCTACATGGGCACTTATGAAACGTCAGAAGCTAGGTGCACGGTTCCAATTGGTCGTTGTAAATTTCTCTATAGAAATGTACTCTTTTAAAAATAATAATCGCCTTTTACAATGTTTTCTAATTACAGTAATAATAGGTATGGGAGGACAGCGTAGGCCTGTCAACAAATACTAGGAACTTAATAAAATAAAAAAATGGTCTACAGATCTAAAGCCTACAAGGCCTACAAAGTCCTCAGGTTTACAAAATATAAAAACCTATTAAAACCACATGATATGATTGCCATTACAACCTCTATCTTTGTTTAAAGCTTAATACGATACTTACCTACGGATTTCGTAGCATAAGTTTGAAAATTTTACACAGGTTTTTTTCTCGTCTGTCTAGAAAACTAATAAAACATCATTATAAATATTACTTTTACATTTTTTTCTTGCTAAAAGAAAATATCTTTTTCTCATTTTAAACTGTCCGTGAAAACTGAGATAACGATCCCGTGAATACTTGTTTCGACTCTATTAGTTGGTTGGACCACCTTTTATGCAAAAATGTCCATTCTTGTTTTTCGAACAGAGGGGTAATTCTCGTAAATTTAAGAACATTCACAGTCTGATCTCAGTCTCAATCTGTCAAAAATACGTCTAATTTCCCTACATTTTGACAAGTTTTTGACATTTGAGAGTATGAGACTGCGACTAGATTTTGAACGTTTTAAATTACGAGAATACGGGCCCAGATTGGGTCCTACTAAACGCACGACGCTACCGCAGCAGGCCCAGACGAAGATGGCGTGACGAGCTTGGCTCCTACAGTAAGGATAGGCCAAAGCCATCATCAACACTCGTGAAAGACAGAATCGTGTAGAAAAGGGAGACGGAGGCCTTTACCAACACTTTGCCAGCTATGTTTATGATGATGATGTTGTTAGATAACTAGACACATTGGTCCACACAAACAGAATTATCCACCTCATTACTCACAAATCCACAACACCGCGTAATTTCCTTACCAATACCAATTATAATCTTTAGCCAAACATCGTATCATGACCACGAAAAGCTGATTTAGTTGGCCGCAAAGCGTTCAATATCGGCCATTGGGCGGTGCGTAATTGCGGCCGGCCGGTATTGGGAGGCATTCGCGCGCCGCGGTCCGCGGCTCGGGCCATTCATTAGCCAATCTAGATTAGCATTCCAAACGGCTATTGTGTTCGTGTTGGCCGGAATTACGCTCGTTGTAAAAGGTAATGCGTTTGTCAACTGCAGCTTGGTTTGCTGTGCTTTTGGTAATTAGTGAGCTTCGCTGTTTTTGATTACCTGTGTTTCTGATCTATTAACGTTGAAATTCACTTAAGTTCATATAAGAAAAAGAAAAGTGAAAAGAAAATGTTTTTACGAATGCTACGCCGTAGCACGTAGCCGACTACGCCGTAGCAGCGTAGTCGGCTACGCCTACGTTGGACAAACTACCAGAAATAACACATATATTTATTCTACTTCCTAATACTCATCATCTGCCCATCCTTTTCCCAACTATATTGGGGTCGGCTTCCAGTCTCGATCAATCGACCTCTGCGCCTGTTATTATTTAGCCAAGGGCCTCCTAATACTCTGAGACAACAATAAAAATCACAGTTGCGCGGTCTCGACACTTTCTGCCCAGCAACTGAACTCGCAACAAAGATATTTATACGAAAATCTCCAACAAATATGACAAACACAAATAAACCTATGTCCACACAAGACTTTAAACCCTCTCCAACAATTTCACAGATGTTAATACTATCCCTAAGCGTAGAAAAACAGTTGACAGCGCGAAATCGTCACCCATCCGATGATAATAGGTAGTGATGTAAATCAAAATTCATAGTGATTACGACCCCAGCGCATGAGTTATGACTTATTAGGGACCCCCTCAGATAGACTCACAAGAGACCCACTTGTAATAGCCCTGTATGTCTAAATGACGCGTCGATGTGTTGTCACCTTTGTATTTACGAATGTAACTGGATTGTGGTGTTGCCATGTTTTTGGAAAGTATGGGATTGTGCTGGAAGTTTTAAGTTTTTCACTTCATTTTTTAAATAAAACCTCGTCGTTATTCGTCGTTGTCGTTATTTTAACAAAAAAAAAACATTTATATTTTATAATTAGGTAAGTAAGATTTATCTATTCTATCTAAAATAATTGAGAATTCAGTTTTGTATTCTTCACCCTAATGGCGAAACACACTATCAATCTCAATCTGAATCATTTTCAAGGATATTGCTAATCTATTGCTACATATGTTCGAAAAATGTGTCTGCTCCACAACGTAAAAAACGCAATGAATGTTGTTGAACTGTCAAAATGAAACCCATTGCTACTGATAGTGTGTTACGCAACTACCCCACTTTTTTAAATCGAAATATTTAAATTTAAATATAATCAATGGTATTCATGAAGCAATGTAAAAGTCATGAGCAACTGAATGAAATATTTATATATAAGGTTCAGTAGAAACATTTCATTATATTTCAGCATCAAAGTTAGCCCAGTCGTAACTGTATTATTAACTTCAATCTAATCTTTAGACAGTCAATTATTGACACATCATTTTGATTCATAATACACCCGTAGTCTTCATAAAAACCCGCAAACTACAATCTAATTATAAAAATAACCATAGCCAATCTATTTTCTAACGATAAGCCGTCAGAAATAGGACAAATCCCCGCGTCCCAAGCCGCATGGCCTTCGCACAGCTGCATAGGACGGTCCAGTCCTTCCCGCTCGATCCCCACTGATATTTATTATAATTTTATGCGGCGTCCACGCTTCCCATCCCTTTGTGTGCTAAACGATGTCCTTGTCGCCTTTTTGTTGTTTCGAGGGGAATTAAATGTAATAACACAACTATCGAGATCTTTCGTGAATAGTAATGAGTTTTTTTGACTGTGCGATATGATCTGACAGTTAGTGTCAGTTGTCTGTAATTACAGTTTGTTTAATGTGGTTTCGTGTTACAATGGGGTTTGTGGTGTTATTGGTTATATTTGAGTATGTTGTTAGTTAATAAATATTAGTGTTGTCCTTTTGAATACGGTTTGGAAAAAGTAATTTATTTCATGAAAATTATATGAAAAAATATCTCTTGTTATGACTAAATAATTAGGAAACGGATTTTTTTTAAAGGATTTTGAAGTCTAAAGCCCCGTATGCTTACGGATTTCTAAAAAAAAATACTTAGACAAAGATTTAATATAATTTAATTCAAGTCGAGAAAGGAAATAAAAAATAAGTCGTTACAATCGACTTTCTTATGTGTTCCAATTGTCAAACAAAAAGAATGAAACTGTTTCTAAAAATAAAGAGAGAAAAAACCGTTGAAAGTTGTCATTCTGATTCACTCGAGCGTTCATCCCCGTGCTGGTTGTAATAATACACTATTATATTATTTTAATAATAATAATTCCGAGTATATTGTCCTTAAAATCATTATTATCGACTCGAGACCGGTTCGCCAAGTAAACACAATTGACTTTTGCCATTTGGTTGGGTCACAAAGATTTAGGTTTTTAATTATATTGACCCCAGTATGTTTTCACTTCATTATTTTGCCATATTTCACACTTAAAACTATTCTTTTGTTTACAATGGGAAGTGCTTTTGAGCCAATTTTTATTTATTGTTTTATTTCTTTATGTTCCGCGAACTTTCGAAAGGATAGTTGATGCGCTGTTAAATACGAGAGGGAAAAATTAATAAAACCTTTAGTAATATCATGGATTTAGTGAAAATAAAGAGCAAAATACTCGTTTGCAATTTATAATATGAACTGCATAGAATTATTATTAACATAGAAACTAAAGCTTTTGTAGAGAGTTTTTCTTAATGGGTTATTCCACAAATCGGTTAATTGAGTGCACAGTCTGCAAAAAATAATATTTCCTTCCTGTTGTGTATTCCACTAAGGGTCATAGTATCATATCGTATATTTTTATTACCATACAAATTATTTTCGTCACACGCCACTTCCTATTATTTTTAGCGACCAAACGTGACAAGACGACACCCGTATCTTCACAGAAATATAATATACACATAAATCAATAATCAATTTTACGCCCACGAGAACGGTCCGAAGTATTTTTGTCGGGATTTTATTATTCTGGCAACACATCTAGTGGAAAATCGCGTCCTGCCGCCATGGAAAAACGCGGGAAAATCACACTTATTTTCGAATGTAGAATGTAACAAGGAGTTTGTATGCTTCGATTGATGCTTGCGTAGCGTAAATTTGTTGTTTGGTCACTTGATTTACCTGTTGGCCGTTGTTTATTTGACATGTATAAGTGTATTGCCTTCCTAACTTTAAAAAATAAAGGAAGTAGATTATTTCTAATATGATAATTATTTACTGTAGCAACACTTTAGCAGTGTTACTCGATATTTAAATAATATTATTAAGTGAGGGCTCAATGCCAACGTTCAAGTGTCAAATTGCTACTTCCTTTCAACCATTAATAAAATCAATCAAGTCGAAAATCTCCGAAAACATTGAGACGTCAATATTTCAATGTATTGTCAAACAATACATCTTAGAGGCATTAACACGAATCACCCCACCTATGAGAACTAATAATAAATCTCTGCATATCATTTCACCCTCAAACGATTCCGAATACACTATTGTAGGTCGAACACATCGCCTTAAGTTAATACAGAGCATTATTGAGTGCCAACAGGACGCCCCCCCACCGCGCCACAAAGCACAGACGTATTGACAAACTGCCTATAACTCCTATAAGTCTCAATCAAACAATGCCATTTATGAACTCCTTACGTTATTGACCTATTTCTTTGGCATAATAGAACGACAATTAAATTTAAATTTCGAATCGTGGGAATCACTCGAATTAACTGCAGTTTTGACTTTAGCTGTCATCTCATATGGGCGGGAAAGTTTTTTTTTTTTCTAAGCATAGGGAGGCGGTGTCGTGGTTTCCTCGGGGCGGTCTTGCGTTCGCTTTCTTGTCCTACGAATCTATTGTCGGCTGATGAATTTATTGTTGTTTTGCACTTCCTTATTTAATTTATTTATGGGTCACTTTTATTTGCAATTAATTTATTAATGCATCGCCGGCGTCGCCGATTATAATACATTGACATGGCAATCGCATTTGGCTCGGAGTGAATTTATTACTATAAATTAATAAAATTATTAAGAATGTACCTATAGACTATAAACTCCTGTCAGGCCTAGCCTTAACAGACACATAATTGAAGTAATACAATAAAAAAATATGTACCTATTCATTAACTTGTAATCCTTCTGAAACTCTACCTCTAATAGTTTCAGATTTTCCTATACTAATCCATCTCAACGGATTACCCTATAGGTGCGTCAGTAGAACACCCATAGCGCGTATAAAATTCAATATCCAATATTTTCCTTACAAAAAGAATAGAAAACGCATGAAAGAGCAAAACAAACATGCACTCCAATTTCGAAAAATTTCGATTGCCACGCACAAAAAGTGCCAAAGACAAAAGAGTGTAATCAATGCAACGAATAGCGAATAGAGGTGCGCATTTGTTCGCTTACTTCGCGAAACGGCGAGATGTCAAGGAGTCTTTCTACTTTCTAGTGAGGAGTCACTGACTCACCCAAAATATTGACTCGCAAAGTGCCGACTTTGGCGCACAATAGAAACAGCAGGTTGCCTTTTGTAGGGGACCCTTCTGTACTTAACAATACCGGAGTAATGCACTGCTTTTTATTTTTTGCACATTAAAATTGTGAGTGGAGTAAACGAGCTTTGGATAGAGGAAAGTCTTTAGATTGTCTTTAAAATTTAAAATAATAAGTTGCTATATTTTTTTGTTTGTTTAAACAAACCATTTCGTACAAAAGAAATATTTTAATCTTAATAAAATTACAAAGGAATTATTTCGAACTGCTGAAAAAAGGAAAAAGTAATTAATGCTGCCCAAAGCGCAGTTGCTGCGCTGAAATAATAAATGCCCAGCTGTTCACTTAGTTTTTTTTTTTTAATCACACCTGCCTTCGCATCTAAATAGAAATGAATAGATAATAATAAAAATGCAAGTAAAGCAAACTAATAAAAACATAATAACAAGAAAATCATATTACCGTAAATAAAAAACTTATGCAGCAATCAGAGAAATCGAATCGATCAATAGGGAACCCTCTATTTGCGCGTTCCGTTTTACACAACGCTCCGCGCTTTACAAGATGGGTCTCGCTAAATAAAAAAAAAACGCTCTCTAAGCTTATTGAAAAGTATTCTCGCCCTACGTTCACGGCGTCTGAGCAAATATAAGATAATTTTCGCGCTTCACCTCACTCGGTATTTAGGGGGCACCTTTCATACTTTTTACTGTGCCGTTTGATAGGTACCAACACGACACGGAACGTTCTAATGTAATTTATTTTGTATTCAGAATGCGTCGCTCGTTGTATCGCCGCGAAACGCCTTGATTGGCGGTTTGAATTTTCTTTTCTTTTTTTGGGAAAATATCTGACAGTTGGTGAAAAGTTGACGTACCTAACCTTCAGATGTTTTTGTAATATTATAAGTTGTGTTGTGTTTAGGTGAACCGTCCATAGTTGAGCAAAGAAGGACTTATATATGAGCCAAAACTTTCTATTGAAATCCTTGGTAAAACCGACTAGGAAATCCTTAACCCCTGAAAACATGGAAATATTTATAATACTGAAAACTGAAAATATTTTCACAATTTTTATTTACTTGTGATATTTCTTACTACATACTTATACAGGGTGTCAGGAGAACGCTTCCGAAGCCAGAACGTAGATTATATACAACCTTTATGCAAACGGATACCACTAACCTTTCGCCTGAAATTGATTATTTTCGCGCGTCACGTGGACTTGGGGTCGTCAGCCGCACAGCTGTCGGCGAGCGCGCGCGCACTTTGAACTTGAGGTCACGCGCAAGCGTCAGATGATATTTATTTACGAATACATTACTTGTTAAGTTGTAAAGAAAAAAAATGTGTTTAATAGCAAATAATGGTTTAATTTAACTGTTCTCACAGCATAGTGTACGAAAACTGCTAAAAAAAATAGGTAAAATTGTTCATTTTTTTTTCTCATTTTTTTATGGTATCGTATCGAGAATCAGTAGCCCTATCACCTGTCTTCGTTTTCGGAAGCGTTTCCCTGCCACCCTGTATAGTAGTTTTCAGTACGTAAACTATCTCAATAAATTATGAGATCTCTACTATTAATCGGTACCGTGGTAGATAATCTAATATTATTTAGAAATTGCTGGCTCGGATACCTTCAGAATATAGATTTATTTCTAAAAATTATTTTATTTCTGTAAGTAGGTTTGGACAAAAGCGACATATTTTTAAAACTAGATGAGGTCGGCGTTTCCTATTTGACTTCTCTGAAAAAGAAGGCTGAAACAAACTCAGAGTAATAAATTCCAGACGTAATCTTGATTATGTCATATGAAGACCATGTAGATTGGTCCAGTCATATTCAGTGGTAGACTCATATAATATACCTACCTTTTTACAAGGCGAGTGCTACGTATGAGGCTTCATAAATAACGTGGGATCACTTACCCTTTCGTGGCATTAGAAAAGATTAACCACATAAGTAGACATTAATCCCAAAATTCCCAGCTACTGGAAATCAAAAACCGGACTAAATAATAAATAAAACCAACTAACCGTATATTTAATTCTGAAACCACAAAAAACTGCATTTGGAATTGCTCAAATGAAATGAGCACGGACTTACTATTGTCGATGGTACATTGTCTAAGTTCATGCATCTAAAGAAAATTAAGCCGTGTACACATATAAACATATTTACTAAAAGGGTTATTTACTAATTGGTGTATTAGTCGAGTACAATCGTGGAAACAAGTCAATCGGTGTGTGTAATTCGAATTAAGGGACTGTTTACACGTTTGTACTTTGCGTGGAGTTTATTTTTTTATAAACGGACAGCGCCGACTGTTTTCACACATGGCCACGCTTTGCGAACGGGTCGCTTATTTATATCTATGCGTAATGAAATTCTGTTATGGGGTATTGCTTTTTTGGCTGGAAAGTATTGTAGGTGGGTAGTTTAATATGCTGTTTTTTTTTTTAAATAAAAATGTACTTTTCTTTGCACTTGTTCATTTTGCCGTTGTTCTTATCCGTTATCTTCATGCTTCGGCGCATCCTTGCGGGTGCATCATACTTTCCATTTTTTTTTTTTACTTCGTCATACTTTATTATTTTGGAGAGCAGAGCAGTGGTGGCCCTGTAATAACGCCCGCGACTTACAACTTGTAGGTCGTAGGTTCGAACCCCGACAGGCGCTTTACTTTGTATAAATAATTTCATCACCACTGCTCACAAACGGTGAAGGAAAACATCATGAGGAAACCGGCGTGTCCTAGAACTAAAAATTCGAAGACATGTGACATCTACCAATCCGCACTGGGCCTGCGTGGTAGATTACGGCCCACTCCCTCTTACCGAGAGGAGGCCTGTGTCCCAGCAGTGGGAACATTATAGGCTGATTATGATTATTTTGCAGTCTTTAACATACACCGTCTTATTACAAAACGAAACCTAACTTTAGTTCTAGCCTAAACTATTGAGCCAGTACTTGTATTTCGAACTTTATTTCGATTTAGGCAAAGTTCTAAATACTAAAATGAAAACTTAGCACCGAACTAAGCTGTCATTTTTGTATAAAGAACTGCATTTCTCTATCAGTTGGGTTCTTAATTCAATAACTGGGTCAGTGGTTTAAACCTGATCGAAAGAAAAACCTTGTTTTGTAATAATTTTTAAACCCTTGGGTTTACCCAACTTTACAAAAAGAATTTAAGAAAACAATTGAAATTAAACAAGGCTATTCTTTATTTTGCTATTACTCGTACAACGTCAGTCATCAATTTTCTTTATTTCGTAACAAGGCGAAATCTTCACTGTGTTGCCAATTAATAAACAGAATAACAAACAAATAAGTATTTAATTGGCTCGAGTCATTGATTCTTTCACAGCGTGCTTTCTCCAACAAACGTCTTGTTAAAAATTTCCATTTCATTTGTAAGAAAACTTCAACCCTTTCTACCATTTTTATTTAATTTCACAGACGTCAGCCGTTTGACTTTTAATTATGCGTCTCGTTATAATTTTCTGATCGAACAAGTCTTTCATTTAAAAGTTTTAAATGAAATACATCTCTATGATAACTAAAATATTTTAAATTTTGATCAGGCGAATAACTGTGAATGGAATTATTAATTTCTTTTTTAAATCAAATGATAAAATTTATTCATAAATTGTTTTTTTCTGCTATAGTTAGGTAGGTAATAGCCAAGCAGTAGAGGCAAAGTGCTAATAGATTTTTTAATAAACAAATACCAACCTCTTTTAACTCATACGATCAAACAAATCAACATTCGAACTGTCAACAACACTAATCATAGACTCGAAAAAAATATAAGTAAAAACAAAAAACAGCGTTCGTTTTTCAAACGTGGCGCGCTTTCTCGGTCCATCGGGCATTCCGTCACATGCCAGTCACGACGGTGCTCGGACCACCGCGAGTCGCGTCTCGGGTTACCGTCTATCGTCTTACCTTGCCTTCCTGCCCTACGTCTAAGTTACTACGTCGCGTCATATGCCGCGGTGACAGTTGGCGAGGTGATATTCGGTTTTGTTTCATATTTTTGGGAGTTTGGGTGGGCTGAAAAGGAGGTTATAAAAAAAGAAAGGCTTTTGCGGGTAGATTTAACTTTACCTTACTATTTACCGACTCTACGTAGGCATACATTGGCCATTGCGCACGCGCATCCCAATCAAAATAGAGAAAATCTCGTAAGAAACAAAAACCCTTTAAAAAAATATTAGATGTTTCGAGCAATATACTTTTATACATTTAAAATTCTAAGAATTATATTATTTTTTGAAAATTACTGGCATAATTTTCTACCAATACGAAGTATTGGTAACTGGTTGCATCGCTCAGACCTACCCATTTATGACAGAATCACGAAATCAATCTGTTAATAGCATGTTGATAGATCCTTATCAGATTAACTAACTTAATTATGATGATAGCTACTTGAACTTTGTCAAAGACCACCATATGATAACCTCATACAGGGAATATTGCCAAAAGCCTTTAAAAGAAAGGATTATATTGTTATAGTTATCCCATCGCCTTTTGTGCCAACCATAGATTTTAGAAAGAAGTTTTTGTTTTGTACTGGTTTTTATATTTACCAACTGGTTTTTTTTTATGGTGCCAACAGAACAATTTTAAAGCAATCTGACGTCGCAACGCATAAGCTTCCGACATTTCCTGAGAACGTTTTAGGTTGCCTTCGCCGATTTTTGCGACGCGACGTCGTAACGCTTTTATGTTTTGTCCTTTTAAAACGCCAATGGAAAAAAACAAGTTACTTATTCTAAGCAGATTCTTGTTAGTATGTATATTTGAGGACCTGGACAAAGTGACATTCTGTCAGCGATAACAATGATGGAAAAGTCAAAAACTCTGACAGAATGACTGACATAAGCTACCAAAAAACTTATGTCAATATCGTTGAAAGTCGTAGAAATATGAAACGCTTTGAAAGAGATTGCCTCTAGGCCTGTCAAGACCCTTTGGAATAGATACTGTGCTTAAACATCTAATAAATAATACCAGTCAGCATTTAAAAACAACGCTAAACCTCAAACGCTGTACCAATAAACATCTTTAATTTTATTAATCAATTTAGATCACGCCCTTCCGATCGCGTGTCATCACTGCCCTTTATTATAAACATCGAGTATCATGGCACAGGCCCTCACTCATACAGCCAATAGGTTTTATCCTTATTTTGTTATAAGTCTCGACCTTTCTCATTAATCGATCTGATTTCTCGGAATTCGTTCGAGGTTCAAAAATTGGGTCAATGTTTTTTTTTAATGTTGGTATCGATGATGAATTAGGATCATCGGGTTACATTTCTTTATTTAAAAAAAAACACATCGAAGATTTGTTTGTGGTAATGATACACCTAGCTTAGCAATGTTGTGATTAGATTACATGGAATAGGGCCAATTGCTACTTTTTTCATATCAGGCCTTCCTCCATACACCAGTGAGTGTCGTCTACGGTGTCATTACGTCAACAGGATAGGATCCTGTCGTTTTGCCGAAAAGATGTTGCCAAAATTTCACTACCCAAACAAATTTTAGCAACCTTTTTTTATACCAATGCAATGTTTAGAATGATTTTAGCACGCACATTTTCATTTTTTCAAATTTTTACTTGGCAGAATATTATCAAGGATAGTGCCATTTAGGCATTTGTTCTTTAATCAAATGATTCATTATAGCAAACATCTTTAGACAATAAACTTTGATTTGTTATGGCAGAAAATATAAAGATAAAAAATAAGAATTTTTGGGAACTATATAATTAAAAATGCAATTTTATTTTAATACAATCATTTATTTAACACAAGATGTTTGTTACTTTCAATTTTAAATGTTTGCAATGGACATTAGCAATTTAATTTCGAAGAATTCAGACTTGTGTTGCAAAATTTGATTAATTCTGTAGTATTTATCAATTTTTTTTTATGGCGTTTTCCTAACTAGTAGTTGTAGTAACCGAACTAGTTAGGCGAGGTTAAATAAAAAAAATGGTTAGGTTAGGTTAAAACTGTGACCTCCTACGCACGAGCTGAGCGAGCGAAGCGAGCGGTGCGGCGGTAGCGGCCGACGAGTGCCAGAAACGACTAGATTTTAGAAAAAAAAAATATGGAAAAAAAACTGGGTACCCGAAACTGAACTAGTTAGGCAAGATTAATTATTTTTTAAAATGCTACACTTAAAAAAAATTTATACCACAAGAATAGTTAATATTAATATTACCTGTTTAGAATTTGTCCCAAGTGGAAAAAACACTACACATACTAAATATTTGACAAATTTTATTTTGCATAAAATGAGTTATTCCAACTGAAATATTTGACTAAATAAAAATTGGTAAAAGCACTAGTTGGTAAACAAGTCATTGTATACCTAAACGTTCACTTGCCAAACATTAGGTTTGCGTTAAGATTATTTGTGAAGAGATTTTTTGCTTAGTAATAATTTGGCAAATGAAATTATGCGGAAAAATTTTTGGGAAGTGATAATTTGGCAATTTCTTTTCGATGAAACAAGGGAGACCCCAACAGGATCCTCTTGTCTGTCTATAAGCTGTTATGGGTAGACAGCAGGATCGAATTAAACTGAGAACGCCAATCCATTTGCCCGTAGTGATTCCAGCAGTTTACCCAGTATATACTGTCCAATACCTACCAAAAGAAAATTATTGTCTACAAAAACGTGCTTCATAGCCATTTCGGAAATAATATTTTTTTCTGTACCCCAGTATAAAATAAAACAGTATCAAGTCGAGATGCCTCCTCTTGCAGTATTGCATTTCAACTGCTAGAACAACACTGCCCATTCTAAACCATTAACTTCTTAGCGGCAGAGTAGCCCGCGAAATTCAAATTTTCTTACGTTTTTTGCTTTTTGCAGGACCGTATCAAGTTGAATGTTGATTTAAAAATGATTCGCGGCCGTTACAAATATTTATTCATAGAATTCTACAACAATACAACTAGAGAGTTGTATTAAATTATGATCATTAGAACCTAATAATAATAATCCTATTTACCGAATAAATAATTTCATTTCAGAATCAGCAGTACAACTCCTTGAGTTAGAATTGGTGTTCATATTACCCTATCGAATGACAAGTTCATGAAGTTATGACATTTGAGGACAATTCTAAGTCAGGAGTAGTATTGCTGATTCTACTGATTATTATTCTGTAAAACCATATTGGTTACGGTCACGAATCATATTTGACACTGACATGCAAAATGCAAAAAACGTAAAAAAAATGAATTTTACGCATTCCCCTTAACTTCTTGCACCGATTAACCGCAACCCCTCATTCCCAGGTCTCCTCTATAAACCGGGTGCTCCGCAACTTAGCAGCCCAGAAAGAGAAGGCGAACAACCAACAACCCTCCCCGGAGTGCTCAACTCCGGTCTACGAGCGCCTGCGACTGCTGGGGGCCCCCGGCGCATCCCCTGCCTGGCCCCGCGCCCCATGGCCTGCGCAGATTGATGCCAGGACCCCGCCCTACCAGCTGCATAGTCTGAGTCCTGGGCCCCAGGCTATCAGCTGCAACGGAGGCGATATGACTGCGATGAAGAAGAGTAAGTGGAATGATTTTACTATCTTTGTGTTAAAGTGTTTTATGCGGTTTTTTACGGGATCTCTTTTTGGATGTGTGTTTTTAGAATTATCTCCTTACAGAGTTATCTATCACAAAGGGTATAAATATCTTTCAAGTTTCTAGCATATTTGGATATCTCAGCTATCCGCTACTTTTCGAATAGAAAAGAATATGATCGTTCGACATTACCCATTTCAAAATTATACCAAACAAAAGTATAACTTGCATTATAATTATGTAGGTAAGTGACTTATTGTGTCGATTTATCATGGGAAAGTTATCCCTGGTCAGAATGTAATAGACGTCCATTTTGTACTTTGGTGTCAAGTAATATTGCATGCAGCCACATGCCCAGTTTAAAATGCAAAAGTACATCAACCCGAACCAGACATTATGCATAATCAATAACAGCAAATGAAGTGCACAGCGTGGCCGAACATGCTCGTATACGACGCATAATATATGCACACAGCAACAGCAAATTAACAGAAAAAATAAAATCGCAAAATCGCAACATAGGGAAGCGTGTGGCGGGCGGTCACTGAGAACAACGCAACAAAACTTTTTCACCAGCATTTTGATAGTCGATTTGCGGCTCCCCTAGTGTGGGGAGAGAAGGAGGAGGACTGCGGGGGGACACGCCCGCCTCAGGCACCGTCAAAAACATTACTCTGCCCATCCGCCTGGAAGATTTAATTTTCATTTTTATCTGAAACATCCCCCTTTGTAGTGGTCTGTACTCTGTATCCAATTAGGCGGCTTTGAGAATTTTTCTGGTACACCCACATAGCTGCAGCCGTTTAGAGATATGGAATTTTTAATTTCGATTCTGGGAACCAATTATAAACGATTTCTGTCTGTGTGAGTCTTAAACAAAAGAACGTTCTTGTTATTTCTAAGCGAGAGCGGACGCTTTGTAAGAGGAATTTTCATAAAAATGTATTATCGTATTTGTTACATAAAAAATCGGGGTTTTCCACGGGTTTCTATGCAATGGAACCTTGAGTTAGTCGCATTTGTTCTTATTCAGAGCCGTCGTAACTGCCTTGTACCGTGTGCAATTTGTTTAGGTTTACATTACTATTGCATTTTTTGGGTTGGTATAGGCCAGTATACCTACGCCATAAGTTTTTTGTCTTCATTTGCACTTACCCATTTTTTCATTGATATAATTAATTTAGGCAATCACTTTATTACTAATATTTACTACATAATCAGCCTGTAATGTTCGCACTGCTGAGACACAGGCCTCGTCTTGTTATGAAGAAGTGGGCCGTAATCCACCACACGCCCAGTGAGGGTGGTAGATGTCACATGTCTTTGAATTTTTGGTTCTAGGATATGCCAGTTTCCTCACGATGTTTTCCTTCACCTTATATAGAAATAGTAGTAGTACTAATATCTACTAAATGTCATGATACTTATGGAATAAATAGTAACTAAACATATCATTTATATAATTGGAAAGTGCCACCGTCTCCACTTAGTTGGCAGTGCGTGAAAGTGCCGGTAAAGCTGTAAGCCGATAGCCCATAGCCGTCTATCGGCTATGTCATGGCCAACTGACTGACACCTTCCGCGAAGGCGTTACATATATCGTTATAATTGTTTGGCTATTTGTTTCTGAGGATCGTATTTCTGGGGACCTCCAAGTTTTGCGGTTGGAATTGTTATTACATATTTTGGTGTCTGTCTGTGTGACCGCGTTTTTCTTCTACTCTACAACGGATTTTGATGCGGCTTTCACTATCATTTGGAGAATATATGCCGAAAGGTTTATATGTATAATGCATCAATATTTAAGGGCCTTACTCTCGTTTATTACCGTAACACGGTCACTTTATGAAGAATATTCCTCATTAACGGCTTGATTAGAAGATCTGAAAAAAATATATTTTTGCTATAGATTCATGGACAACATTTCTCGAAAAGAATTTTTTTCGTATGGCTAAAACTTTTGCCTTAAAAAAATATTTACCAACACGCTATTTTTTTCTAATATTCGATATTACTTTTAAACGGCTTTGATTTTCCGAAATATTTTTACACTGAAAAATTGATGGTTAGAGGTACTACAGATTTGTAACATCTCATGTAAATCAATCAACATTTGCAAAGAAAATGTCCCCACTTTAAGATCAAGCTTCAGAGGGGCTCTGCGCGGGCGCGGGCGGCAGTCGTGCGTTAGCATTGAGACGGGATGGCTGTGTCGCTCGCTGCTCCGCTCCGGCTATCGACCGACTACGCGCGTTTGTCTGTGTTAGTGCAAATATTTACGAACGAATTGTATCAGTGTGCGTTTATTGACTAGCTCGCTGCAGATGGCCCATTTCTTTCTATTGTGCGCGTGGATGCTAACGATAGTAAATACAAGTAGTACGTAGTAGGCATATTATCTAACTAATATTAAAATGAGAAAAGATTGGATTTGATCAAAATAAAAATTCAAAAATGGCGGCTGCGAAAATTTTAAAATTTTTCATCGTGGGTGTCGTTTTCATACTTTTCGAGGGTTTTAAAGCCGATAGTGAGGTCAAAATACAAATCCAAAATGGCGGCTGCTTAAATTTTCAAATATTTCATCATGGGTATCATTTTCATACTTTTCGAGGGTGATAAAGCCGATAGTGAGGTCAAAATACAAATCCAAAATGGCGGCTGCAAAAATTTGCAAATATTTCATCATGGGTATCATTTTCATACTTTTCGAGGGTGATAAAGCCGATAGTGAGGTCAAAATGAAAATCCAAAACGGCGGCTGCTTAAATTTTCAAATATTTCATCATGGGTATCATTTTCATACTTTTCTAGGGTGATAAAGCCGATAGTGAGGTCAAAATGAAAATCCAAAATGGCGGCTGCTTAAATTTTCAAATATTTCATCATGGGTATCATTTTCATACTTTTCGAGGGTTTTAGAGCCGATAATGAGCTCACAATGTAAATCCAAGACGGCGGCTGCAAAAATTTGTTTTTGTTTTAAATCATACGTGATAAGGAACTTCGAATAACCTGAGTTATTCTGATCAAACTAAAATTAATAAGTAACTAATGATTACTTCATTTTAGGTACACGATACTAATTTGACAATAATAATAGTGTGATGAGTTGCCAAATAAACAATGTTTTCTTATCACCAGACCGCATGAGTGAGTGTCTCTGTCTCGTATAGTCTTAGCATAATGCTGAGCGGTGGCCGTTTTGCGTGGATATGTCGCATACCCCCAAACTTTGTTATTTTTTTTTTGTGTGTTTATGTTATTTTTTATGGGTCATGTTTGCCGCAAATAAATGTTTTTCTTTCTTTCTTTTCATTTGTGGAAATCAAAATGTACAAGTTTTAGTAGAGCAAAATTATGAAAAAAAAAACTTGAGAGGTGTCAAGGGACACCCGGATGGAACGAAGTTCTTAGGTTCCGGTACTTAGTTTCGAATGACGCTGTAGCGACTGACTTTTTCTTAACTTGCTATCGTTAAGCAAGTTAAAAAAACAGGTTCAAGCGATTTTCGACCTTATTGACATTTATGCAAACACCGGATTTTAATGAAGGAGCAATGTTAGCCAACGAGAATGTGAGATAAAACAAACTAAATTTTAAATGTCAATAAGGTCGAAAATCGCTTGAACCTGTTTTTTTTGACTTGCTTAACGATAGCAAGTTAAAAAAAAGGTTCAAGCGATTTTCGACCTTATTGACATTTATGCAAACACCGGATTTTAATGAAGGAGCAATGTTAGCCAACGAGAATGTGAGAAAAACAAACTAAATTTTAAATGTCAATAAGGTCGAAATTTTGTTTAAAATCATACTTGAGAAGGAACTTAATTCCTGACGGGGGTAAAACTTTAAAAATGATATCGAGTATTTTCTTAGGAATAGAATAACATTTTATTTGCATAGACTGCAGGTCTTCTTAGGAGGACTTACATAAATATGAGATTTTATAAAAATGTGATCCTGTTTCATCAATTTGAATTATTATAAATCAGTAATAAACCTAGCGATTTTCGACCTTATTGACATTTATGCAAACACCGGATTTTAATGAAGGAGCAATGTTAGCCAACGAGAATGTGAGAAAAAACAAACTAAATTTTAAATGTCAATAAGGTCGAAAATCGCTTGAACCTGTTTTTTTTGACTTGCTTAACGATAGCAAGTTAAGTAAGTTAAGCAAGTCAAAAAAAACAGGTTCAAGCGATTTTCGACCTTATTGACATTTAAAATATAGTTTGTTTTTTCTCACATTCTCGTTGGCTAACATTGCTCCTTCATTAAAATCCGGTGTTTGCATAAATGTCAATAAGGTCGAAAATCGCTAGGTTTATTACTGATTTATAATAATTCAAATTGATGAAACAAGATCACATTTTTATAAAATCTCATATTTATGTAAGTCCTCCTAAGAAGACCTGCAGTCTATGCAAATAAAATGTTATTCTATTCCTAAGAAAATACTCGATATCATTTTTAAAGTTTTACCCCCGTCAGGAATTAAGTTCCTTCTCACGTATGATTTTAAACAAAATCGAAATTTCTATATGAATAAATGCTAAACTATGTCCAGTAAAAACTTAAAATATACGTAACATAAGTATCAATCTATACAAAATATAATAATCAGCTTTGCATCCGCAAATCCCCTCTGGAATCGTAGGCAAAAATAGCGACCTGCGGGCGGCATGCCTGCGCCTCTGCATACTCTTTGATCGTCGTTTTAGTTCAGCGCGCCACCGCGCGCATTTTACGTTTTCGGGAGTAGAGCGTTTAGCTCCGCCCACATGCACAAGGTCAGCGAGCCCTCTATACACCTTAAGTAAGATATAGGTATCAAAGAAATCTCGTTGTTTTGTCAAGTTATAAAAACCGTGCGAAGCAGGAGGGTAACGAGAGCTCCTACTAAGCGCAGGTGCTCTCGGTAAAGTACACAAGTAAAGCGCACGTCGCTTCGTAAGATAAAAATACAATAAGATGATGCCGATCCGGTGCAGTGCTTATACGTGTGACTGCTTTTGTTTCTTCTCCTGTCTCGTGCAAAAGCGAACCCACCAAAAACATTACATGTCAAGTAGGTTGCCAAGGCTCACGTAACGCTTTCACTGTTAACAAGTTATCAGATCTAATGTAGACCAAGCCCCTTACTCTACAAACTTTGCATCTTGTCGTCGCACAGACACTCCTATAAGCTGCATCATTTCAGCCGCAAGACGTCCACTGCTGGACATACGCCTCTCTCTATGAGCTAAGCTAATAAGAAATTAAGTCACTGAGTCTTTAATTAAGTCGAACCTCCTAAAGTTGGACTACCTCGACGGAACGGCAGCAGGGTGTGGATATGGAGCTGAGGCACAAACTATACTCCACCTCCTATCCTGACCTGTGTGCCCCATAACCTGCCGATCGATTCTGTAAAAATCTCACCGTGAAAAGTTAGGTGAAGCGAGCATAGAGTGAGCAATGTCAGTGTCAATCCCTAGCATTAGTTGGAATGACAGCTCACTCCACGCTCACTTCACCCAAGTTTACACTGTTAGATGGTTACAGAGTCGCACTGCTGCAGCTAAAGTGAACAGTGTTCAGTGGAACGGCCAAGCCACACATATAAATTTTACAATTTTATTTAACATTTTTATATTTTATTTTTTCTTTTGGCTCGTTTTGGCGGGGGCAATACCCAGACTTCCCTTTCCAAGCAAAGAGTTTTCCAAGATAAAAAAAGACTTCAAAGATTTAAAGGACAAACTTTATACATAATAAACTTAAAATGAAGTAGTATTTATATTGGTATAGGTAAATAGATTTCTAAGAAAAACCGCTCTGCCAACAGCCAGCCGTAGTTAAAGCTCCTGGCAAGTAATTGGCCAACACAAAGTGGTGCCGGCGGCAGTACTTGAGGTAAAAGACAGCCAGCTTTGTGCCACAGAGTAACAAAGCTTTTGGTAACGAGACGCTCTTGACACCTTTGTATAACTGTTTGTTAAATCATCTGTTGTTCTGGTGGTAACGCAATTCATAGTCCATCCATTAGTTCTCAACTCTTGTTGTGTAGTTTATTATTCAACTAGTTATTGCCCGCGGCTTCGCCCGCGTGGAGGTCGGAAACTATCCCACGGGAAGGTACAGCCGGGATAAAAAATGTTTTTTGTATTAAGTCAGGTTACTATCTGTGTGCCAAATTTCATCCAAATTTGTTCAGCCGTTTTGGCGTGATCGAGTAACAAACATCTGAATATACAATACTATATGTTTTATTTGTAATATTAAAAGAATAGAATTGAAACTTTATTCCAGACAGGAGTCCATAGGGTTAGTAACAATTAGACGTCGTCGACGTCGTTCGTCGTCGTCGTCGTTTATTTTTGTTTTTATTATTAGTAGGATTCGTTGAGATATTTGGATAAGAAACCATACACTCAAACTGCCTCGTTGGTCTTGTAAGCGCTATTGCTGAGCATGAGGCCCTAGGTTCAATTCTCAGGTTGGATAAATTATTAGGTTTTTCCATCAGGAATTCTCAGTAGCAGTACCGAGTCTGAATTTGTACCCGGTTGACGCCAATGGGCTCGCCCTCTATTACATGGGACATAAACCTAACTAGCGACATATGGGTGTACTGTAGGATACCTCTACCGAACCCTTCAGGGAAAAGAGGCACATACATTTCAACAGCACCAACTGTCTATGAGACTAGAATCAAGAGCTGAATTCTTGGTTACAGTTTTTGAATCGAGGTCCTGCCACCCCTGTCTTGAAACGAAAAGGTATTATCCAAACTGGGTGTATTTCAAGAAAAACATACAGACGAATTGAGTGCCCTTCTTTTTTAATGTCGGACAAAATCGATCAGCATGCAAACATTTTCAAAACTTCTACAATCCTTTCATTCCTTACCTGACATTCTTCACATTTCTGCGATACACGCGCGCCGTTTGCGATATATGGACTACGCACCTGACCTTTATGCCTACCTAAGAGGTCGGTGTACATCTTCTGACATTTACCTGATAAATATTGTTGATTTTCGCCTTTGAAAGACCAAACCTACACAGATCCTATAGATTTTTGACACTACATTCTCTTTTTCACCGCATTGATGTATTTCTCATAATTTCCTTTAGATTTTCTTAAGTTTCATTTGTTTGTATGTTAAGATGGATCCCTGCAAGCTGATTTTGGACCACTTGTTTTTCTCCCATAGTCGTTCAATTTCAATACATTTTTATTTTGGTAGCTCAGAGGACCTAATGCTGCAGCCAAGTTCAATGACAATGATAAATGATATTTATTTCTGTAAATTTTATTTATTAAAGAGGATTAAAATATATACACTGGATAAACTTCTTATACTAAGGGCTGATTTTTCAACCATCTGATAACTTTGTTCGACAAATAACTTTGAAATTTTGACAGTTATTTCATACAAAAACATTCAAACGTCAATTTTATTCCTCGAGTAAAATTATTCCTGGCGATGGAAAAATCAATCCTTAATGAACTAATAAAATGAAAATATATTATCCTAAATCAATTATATTTCTATGACTTGGTTAAAAAAAAACTCCTTTAAGCCCTTGCTACACACACGTTTTCCTTGCCGTGAAAAACTACGATTTATTCGTCCTGTAGGCACGGTCGTGTTGTATGGATCACTATAGAAGGTTGTTGACGGATACGTTTTTTCTACGGCTCTGTTTATACGCCCGAAACCGTGCCGTGAACAAAGGGCGTTCCTACGTTCGTCACCGAACTAAGGGATTCAGTTATTTTATTTAGACAGATAGAAGTATCCATTTAATTGAACTATTCCTATTATCCCATCCAGTATATTCATCACAAACCAAATCACTTTTAATAATAGATGAATAAACCAATTGTCCCGTATCATCATAGTTAAGTTTCGTGATAAGCAGTGTAACTAATTTTATTTGCGCGTCCCCTCCGTGAGGCGGTTGAGACCCCTTATTTATGATGTGTGGTGCAATGATGACCCCATGATGCATCGTGTAGTAGTGATAGTTTACGTTTATGTCATTTGCGTGGACACTTTAGTTTGTTTTATTGAAGAACTAATGAATTTTAATGTAGATAAAAGTCCTACTAATATTATAAACGCGAAAGTTTGTGAAGATGGATGGATGTTTGTTACTCTTTCACGCAAAAACTCCTGAACGGATTTGGATGAAATTTGGCACACAGATAGTTTATAACCAGGATTAACACATAGGATACTTTTTATTCCGATATTCCCACGGGATCGAAACTTATGCGGGTGAAACCGCGAGCCGCTGCTAGTATTTAAAAATTATGCGATAAGTTTTTAATTAATAAGGAAAGAAGGCATTTTTTTATTGTCAAAACCATTTAGATACCTTGAATTATGATACTTACTTACACTTAGTACCTAAAATAAACTGCCTGGCTATAAACTGTTGGTAATATGTATCAATCTGACAAGAAGGAGATCCTCTATTCCACTTTTTTTTTAATTTGTGTTCTCATATTTTTTAACATGAATTTTATCCAAAGGGATGAACTTTATCGAAAAAGAAAATAGTCATTTTAAAAGTAATGTACGATGGTACAGTGAACTCCTTCGTGAGCTTTGATATTTTAGAACAAATTTTCCACTCGTGCAAAATGTGTGTGGAAAATATTTCTTAGAAATTACTTCGACAATGTTGTATGAAAATTGATGTGTAGGATGCTGTATTCACATTGTACACGTGCTTCACTTGTTTTTTACGAATCGTGATTTTGACTCCCCATTTCAGAGATTAATGTTATTAGATACAAATGAAATGTTTATTAGATGTACTTAAGTATGTAGATCTTTTAACGCACTTTTACACGTCAATATTTTCTAGATCAATTTTTTTTAAACTTGATGGCGTCGGCATTTTCTGGCTGACTGATCCCTGTGAAGAAATGGCGAAACAAACTCAGAGGACATGGTCTCTTTTAAAGTCCAAACATTATATTCTTAGGATTTTATGCGAGTCTAACAATGCAGGTACATGTTCGTACAGCTACGGGTTCTTGAAAGAGCGGTGGCCGCCAAATAACGGCACCAGTGACGGCTGTCATGAAAATGATGGCAGCGGGCTTTGACTTAACGATTTCAAAATACGCTCTCTAGGAAAACCGGAAACTGACCTATATTACGCTGGAACTAAATATACTATACGAAATGACAGTTTTTTCTTGTGCCGATTCAAAGCGCCCCGATCGAGGGTCTCAGGAACTATAATTGACACATTGCTGCAAATGGCCGTCGTTTTGTTTTGGTACGTCTCTGATGATTTAGGTCTAAATCGTGGAATAAGACTTTTTTGTGTATTTTGTATTTACTACGAGGTATTTAGAACATTTTTATCCTAAGAGTATGCGCATCTTGTAAAACTCGCTATCAAAAATATTAGTTCCACGGACGCTCACGTTGCTGTCAACGCCAAAATGGCGAAAATCAAATGTCTTCATTTTGTCATCGATAGTATGAAGTCCAGCGTACTTGTTTATTATAGGTCAGTAAGGAAAACACACCAACTTACTTTCATAAATAGCGTTTCACAAAAATGCGGATATTATCTGGCGGCCATCTCCTCAAGAAAACCGTATCTAAACTTTCCATTTCTCCACTCTCCCCAGAAAACTCTCAATGGAAACAACTACCAAATCCCAAAGACTTCATGAACACCCGAATTATCTGCCAAAGTTTCACCCAAACTATATTCAAGTGACCATTTATAAAGTCATCCCAGACTTCATCGTCCAAAACTCCCATAAAACACATCACCTACTTTCTCCGTAAGATCATGGGTGTTTCGAACTGCGAGACAAACACAAGGTCAAAGGACTGGGACGAATAAATCCATTAAGGGGCGAAAACTAAATAAAACGTACTGAATAAAGGGAGGTGGCAAGGTCCATGATAAAATACTGAGGGAGAGGGATAGATAGATGTAAGTAAAGTTAAGAGGGAAAAGGATAGAGGCCCGTCTGGACTCTCAAGATAAGGCGAAGAAAAATGTCGTGAGGTATTTATTCGCGGGGACCCGTGAATAGATGGTTATTATGGGGTTCAGTAGTAGTAAATTAGTGAGATGTATGGCGTCCGCGTTGAATATTTATTTATTGGACACGTAAGTTATTGTCCTTAACATCGTTGCCTCGGTTTTGGGGGAAATCGTCGGTGGTCGTTTATTGAATTACTTGAGGAATAAGATTAGTGGGACGATACCTACCACAAAGTGTCTATTTATGCCTACTAACCAGTGTTTTACATGTAACTAAATAAACTAACATGTAAAACACTGGTTAGGAAATGCATTTAAATTTCATGACCCAATATTAAGACCATTTTATCTAACAAATTACATAATATTGATTATAATTATTGCAATTTACATTATACTAAACATTAACAATTAGGTAAACATAATTACAAAAATTATTATTTACCTACGTGTTTTAATCTGTCATAGATCTAAGCGAGATAATCTATTCGCAATACCTAGTTGGCATTGTAATCGTGAGTCAATGCCCCAGCCGCTAAGCTATTATCGAGACAGACAGACGATAATAAATTAAAGTGTCTACTTTAAATAATGTTTAAAATTATTTTAAAGTTTAAAAATACAGAATATATGTTGAGAAGGTACATACACCTCAGTATTTAAAGCATATTCTTTTAAATTGTTAATGTAACACGAAAAAAAATACTTACCTGTGAAAAGCTTTCAGTATTTTTTTTTAAATAAGTTCTAATAATTAAATAATAAAATTAAAATTTAAAAAAAAATTAAATAATAATTTCAGTATATTCTATTCTTCATAGAATAGAATATAATGGAATATCTTTATTTTGCGTAAAATATGGTACATAAAAGGTCTTACCAACTTGATATGGGCACATTTAATAAAATTCTGTCTCAACAAAATGGTGATGATGCGAAGAGTCTACGGGGTAATTGCGTAGAACACACTAACAGTAGTTTAGCTATGGCTTCCATTTTGGCAGTTCAACAACATTCATTGCGTTATTTACGTTGTTGAGCAGATACATTTTTCTATCATATGAAGCAATGGATTAGCAATCTCCTCTCAATATCCTTCAAAATCATTCAGATCGTGATTGATCGTGTGTTACACAATCAGGGTGCTGGTCATTTTCATCCCCCAAATGTAATCCGTAGCAGTGTGTATTTAGGGTACCTACGATGGGACAGTCTTACGCATTGCGGTCATAAATGTCCCTAATTAAATAAATAATAAAAAACGGTCTTAAATATAAACATTTGTACATAATTTGCTTACTTATTTCAGCATGCAAAAAATACCTTACAAACATAAACAAAAAAAATAATTTTGCAAATCGGCCTATAAATAATGGAATTCTGAGGTATGAGGATTCAAACATAAAAAAACAACCGAATTGAGAACCTCCTCCTTTTTTTAAAGTCTGTTAAAAACAAAGCTTTAGATCTTTAGTTCTCCGAATGTGCAACTAATATCATTCCACACTCTCAATTTTTTTTCAAATAACATCTTGTTCTAAGATGCAGGGTAGGCAGAACCCAAACACGACGACATAGACACTGAATACATACTATCTGATTGACATACATTGCCTTGTTTGTCGGCTGAAGGACTTCACAGGTGACATACTTGGGACGACACAATTTTTCCGTGTTTAGCTCTTATGCTAAGAAAATATAAAGTTTTGTGCACAGAAATGTACACAGCACATATATAAACAGATAAGGACAATATATAGAGAGACGTAGACAGCGTGTGAAAGAGTAAAGGAGACAAAAAATAATACAGAAAATCATAAACAATTCACTTAATATAACTAAACAAATATAGAGCGAGTAGAGTTTAGTAGAGCGCTGGGCTGGCCATGTGAAAAAGCTCTTCCAGGGAAGCACTACTTATGTTGTTGTATTACTCTAAGCATGGTTGGTGTGTTTCGGTTTGAAGGGTATAAAAAAACGAAAGAAAATTTGTTTTACTGTCACAGAAAAAAGTGTATATAAAAAAGATAACTAAAGTGAAATTATTATAGTCGGTAAACAACAGTTGGCAGCTGAATCTTATTGTCACTTATGTACAGACGCCAGCACATCAAGCTACCACAATCTGTCAAATTTCTTTAATAGATTTTCAACTTTATCGCTAAAGCATGAAGGTTCAAGGTTGATTGGGAAAATTTGACAGTTTCGGTTAACTTGATGTGCTGGCGTCTGTACTGGGAAGAGCTGATGTGCTCTTCAGGGTACCGGGAGGAATCAATTAAACCACGGTTAATCACGTATGTTCAATAATTAAACCCTGGAAACCATTCTACGTATTTTTACATCTTGTTAATTTGTCAGCCAAATCTCTTCTAATCTCTCTCGCATTTCATGCCAATAACTTTTGACTGTCTCGTGGAGGTTGCATGTAAGCACCAAATATGCTTTAGTCTCTACAGTACCTACCTACTTATCTAAATCCTTTTGAGTTGCAGGTGTTTATAGGTAATAGTTTTTTCTATTAGACAGGGAGTCTGTTGGTGTTATTCTTTTGGATTACCTTGCTAGTTTCAACTGAAATTGACCTTTGATACATATTACCGTCCGGCCATCGAAAGAATGCGTACCTGACTTGTTAGTACGACAAATCTAGTAGCTAATAAAGATCAAATTCGCAAAACACGTACCTATTCGTTTGTAAGAATCTGACAGGTGTCAAAAACGCGTTGTCTCGACGGCCAGACTATAGTGCCTAAACGGGTAGAGAAATTTTCAACAAAAAAAAACTCCTAGTATTTATACTGCGATTTAGTAATTGAATAGAACACCTGTCTTCTTCAAAGTGCTCATTTACACCACAGAGTAGTAATAAACCCCTTAACTATTCCTAATCTTGAACCTATATCGTATCCTAATTCACCATAGGTCCTTCCTTTTCACTTTCATCTCCTGAAACCCCACAACTAACTGAAACAACTGAAGACCTTCAAATACACCCTTACACTATAATCTTCCCGTCAAATGAATTCACTAAACACCGAAACAGATCCACTCGTATATCTCAAAAGATATTTTAACCCTAAGATGGCGAACCGAAATAGAAGGGTTATATGTACTAGGCGGTATGTATGCCTGTGTGTGCGGCAGATCAAAGGGTCTGCGCGGCGCGCTTTGAACATGCCGACATACCACGGCGGAGCATACGGAGTCTATGTATGGTATATAAGCGGCTGTTTTGATACCATTTGATGATATTTAGGGATTATTAATGTGAATATGTATGGATTTGCTGTTTGTTGTGAGGTAATGTCAAGTTGTAGAAAATGATTATGTAAAATGATAGAGTTTCCTGAATATTTAACAAGTTTTTAACCGACTTCTAAAAAAGGAGGAGGTTCTCAATTCGGATGTTTGTATTTTTTTTTTATGTTTGTTCGCGCATAACTCCGTCGCTTGCCAACCAATTTGAAAAAATCTTTTTTTGTTGGAAAGGGTATACTTCCCAAATGGTCCCATAAACATTTTATCAAAATCGGACAAGCGGTTTTTGAAAAATCAACAAAAATAAATAACTTTTTTACAAAAAAAAAAACAACCGACTTCCATAAAAACACTACAAAGTGAAAAATAACTTTAATTTTGGAAGTCGGTGGCGAAAAATGAAATACAAAAACCAAAGACACCGACTTCCGAAATTAAAGTTATTTTTCACTTTGTAGTGTTTTTATGGAAGTCGGTTGTTTTTTTGTTTTGTAAA
Organism: Apamea crenata; assembly: GCA_949629185.1. Classification (NCBI taxonomy): domain Eukaryota; kingdom Metazoa; phylum Arthropoda; class Insecta; order Lepidoptera; family Noctuidae; genus Apamea; species Apamea crenata. Next base: position 8,676,411 of record OX451362.1, on the reverse strand, counting down.
AAAGTTTTTTTGGTCAGAGAGAAAGATGAGGCTTCTACCCAGCAGTTGGACAATAATGGTCTGATATTGTATGATTATTATTTTGGTCATTAACTTCATTGGGATGACAAATGATCGATTAACAACAACATTGTATTCTTTGAAAATTATTCCAATGATTGATTCAGTGGATATTTCATCTAAATGTTTGTACTAGAACGTTCGTTTTTTAACTACCAACACAACGACTGTCATTTTCACAGTAATGGTTACCATGCCGCCATCAGCGTTTAGATTGTAATTGGAACCAACAAGTGTCTTGACAAATGTACTATATGCATGGCTAGCGATAACACGCATCTAGTACACCGTTACCGCAATGCAACAGTACTTTTAATAAATAAATCTACTTAATAAAAATCTTAAATTCGTTCACTGACAGACATCGCACAGCCTAAACCACTGAGTCTCTAGACGCATGAATTTGTACAAGAGTTCCTTATGTAACGAAAGGGAGCACTAAGTAGGGATTTTTGAAAATTCATCGTTAAAGCGGTTAAATACGGGATAAAAGTTTGTACGGAAATTCTTAGTTATAGTTTTAGTTAAGTTAGAAAAATTGACCTTTGGTACTTAGACCTACCTATGTGTATAATTAAAAGTTAGTTGTATTATGTTATTTCTGAATTTTATACCTGAGAAGTTGTCAATGAGAAACCCCATCGAGCACAATTTTTTATTTTTTATTATTGTTAGCCATTAATGTTGCTGGGCAAAGGCCTTCGTACTCTCTTTTTCCACGTTTCTCTATCCAGAGCTTCCAAAGACCATAATCTTTATTAAAGGAGTCCTGCCGAACTATTCTGTAAAAATCTCACCTTGACAACTAAGGTGACGTGAGCTTGGAGTGAGATGTCACTAGTGTCAATCCCTAATATTAGGTGGAATGACAACTCACATCACCAAACTTTTCGCGGTGATTTTTTTACAGAATATACCGGCTGTTCATCTCGCCATGGGGCACAATACGACTTGTCAATAAATAAAACAGTCATACATCATTAAATTAACCAAAAATCTATGCACACCGCACATCCCTAATCCATTAGAAACCCACAAACCAAGCTACAGTGACAGAGACAACCCAGCATCCAAATCCGCAGATTAGCGCACATGAGACGACCACGGACAGATAGATCCCGAGACAGCCCTCCGTGGGACAGCGCTGGTACCGACAAAATAGCAATTAAATTCGCCTTCATTACACAACCCTTCTGTAATGACCGTACGGGGAATAAGGGTGCGATACTTGAATATTATCATATGAGAAGTTTTGTATTAGTAAACTAACCCTCTCTTAAGATGAATGTTTAAGTTCAGTTTCTGAATAAAATCGGCATCTGCACATTTGTCAAAATTTAGTTTTTATTGACCGTTCAAGACAATTTTTACGATAATCATTCTTGAATTGTGTGCTTCATCTTATAATAAAAACGGGAACTTCTGCTTTCTGCTTTGCATATCTAAAGGCCAATTCCCGTAATTAAAAACGTTAAAAAACTAGTCACAATCTCATCTCAGCGACAATCAATGTCAAAGACTTGTCAAAAATGTAGGAAAATCAGAGGTATTTTTGACAGATTGAGGCTAAGATCAGACTGTGAACTTTCTTAAAATTACGAGAATTTCCCTCTTAGCAGCAGAATGCCTTGATTATTGTAATTAAATGATTTCACGCTGATGTTGAAGCTTCACTCACTGTGCGTGCACTGAACGCATAGCTTAAGTAGTGCTATTCTGTGAAACATCTGACCGTCAAAACTTAGGTAAAGTCAGCTGTCAATAGTGGCAATACCTAGCATTATTTGGAATGACAGCTCACTCCACGCTCACTTCACCTAAGTTTTCACGGTGAGATGGTTACAGAATCGCACTGCTGTTCACTAGAAGCTCACTTCACCTAAGTTGTCACGGTAAGAATTTTACAGCCGTTTTCTCTCACATTATGTGAACACCTCCTCTCATAAACAACCACAAAATCTATCTAGCCTTACATAGGTACCTAGCCTACAAGCGTCCCCCAAAACAAAGTACAAATCCCCACTAATTACGTAAGCACGCACCGTGGCTCCGCGAGCGTCCCGCACAAAGGGTTCCGCGCAACGCCAATAACGCATGAAACAGGATTAAAACATGTAAACGCTAAAGGGTTCCGTGCCCGTTTGTGTGTAATTATACATGTTAATTTACAGTTACGTACTTTGAACGTACTGTGGAGTAGGTATAGGGTGGTATAGGGAAGTAAAGGGAGGTATAGATTCGTATAGACTGGTATAGGTTGGTGTAGGCTTCGTTTTTAGGGTTTCGCGCTCGAATAAGCGTGAGCCGTAAACGGTTTGTTTGGTGTCAGTTGAAACGTAAACGATTTGATGAATGGAATACGAGTTATGGATGTGCTTAGCAGTTTAGCACGTGTCTATTTAATTTTGTGTAAATTATTTCATCACCACTGCTCTCAAAACGGTGAAGGAAAACATCGTGAGGAAACCGGTATGTCCTAGAACCAAAAATTCGAAGACATGTGACATCTACCAACCCGCACTCGGCCTGCGTGGTCGACGTACGAGAGACGTACTCGGCGAGAGAAAGTGGGCCGTACGTCGAATACGGCCCACTCTCTCTCGCCAAGAGATGGCCTGAGACCAAGCAGTGGGAACACTATAGTCTTATCCTATTTAATATGTTACTTTGAATATTAATCTAGTGATACGCAAGCAAGAAATAAATATCTTAGCAATACGTCTGTAACATTAGAGGGGCTCGTGGCAAAGTAATAACAGCCGTACGGCTTGATCAGGTTAAGCTACAGCAAGTGGTCGGTCCGTGGATGGGCGACCATCCATTACATATAGAGACCCCTCCGTCCCTCGGAAAGTAAGTTAAGCTGTTGGTCCGGCTGCCTTTCGTGGATCTTTGACAGCTGTTACGGGTCGTCAAAAGCCCGAAAGTCTGACAACCAGTCTTACCAAGGGGTATCATATTACCCAATAACTGCGTTGTGGAGGTCAGATAGGCAGTCGCTGCACGTAAAATACTGGTATTCAGCTGCATCCGGTTAGACTGGAAGCCGTCCCCAAAAATGATTGGGAAAATATTCCACTACCGTAAATATTTTTGTGAGCTGACAGAGTATCTGCAATGCGATTCTGTAACTATCTCACCGTGAAGACTTAGGTGAAGTGAGCGTGGAGTGAGCTGTCATTCCAACTAATGCTAGGGAATACTTCACCTAACTTTTCACGGTGAGATTTTTACAGAATCGATCGGCTGTCATTGTGATCTGTATTAAGGCTATAGATAACTCTTGATAACACTGCACTACTTCTAGTAGGTATGTAAATCTTGATTACAGATCAGCTCTGCAGTGCATTAAAAACTAACAATTCTGTTTCGAATATATAACTGTTAAGTTCAATACCAATTTTGAGAAGGCGGTACCGTTTTGCAGGATACCTTTAGCAAGCATTTCTTTAAAATGACTATATTGTTATTATCAGCCTCTTTATTCTGAATTAGTTTCTGTTTTCTATGGTGTAAGGTATGTCTCTAAATTCAGCATACCTCTTAGCAAAGACCTCTTCCAGCCGTTTTTTATATATTGTTTTTGATATGTGATATTTCTTTAAAATACCTATGACCATGTATTGTAGGTTTACCATTACTGTAGCAGCTGACACATTCTCAATTTACAATCAACCTTCGCATAATAACGGGAGTAAAAAGCCACATAACGAAGCCGAGAGCCACTTGTACTTCCCGTCATTGTGATATTTTTTTTTTTGTATTGGACCATACCGGCATGGGAACTTTCTGGTTACGGAAATATTGAAGATCAAAATTCCAACTGTTACTGACTTCTTTTTAAGAAAACAAGTTTTTAATGTTATCTCGTCACAACTGTAAATACCCCCACGACCCCCGTACCGTTGCATGCACCCATAAGCACTATGTTTTGCGTGTGTTACTTTGCGCACTACTTATTTTTGTGCAATAGTACTTAGTTTCGTGTGCAGAATGCATAGCTGACGTTTATGTGATGGGCATTTTTACACCCTTTATAAAGAACTTGGCTACAGCAGCTATACATTCGCAAACACAACCTAAAGACACCTGTCTTTTCAGCCAGATACCTATCTTCACAAACATAAAACCGCAGCGTTCATACCCAGACCTCATTACTGTGAAAACAATGGATAAAAAAAAGATATAATAAATAAAAAGGCGAGGGGCGGGGGCGCCGCCGCGCCGCCCACAGCTCCACCCACACAAACACGACACAACATATAATTATTATTGTGCGAACGCGATGCGGTTCCAAACATACACGGGATGTACATTATTATATGTTTGTAGCGAATCGGGAGTAGGAAACAGGATTAAGGTGTAAGCAGCGTTGAAAGGTTGCCGGTTTTAAGGGATTTTTAGGGATATAGTACTTACTTGTAGATTGAAAAGATTTACCCAAAAAACTAACCCTTTTATCTAAAACGTTGCTTTCAAGTAATGATTAGCGACTGTTTAACCATACATTTTGACGTTTGAACGTCACTTAACTTTAACCATCGTTTATAAACTAACCCCTTATAATCTTTAACAGAATACGATTCATATGGCTGTTTCAGAATGTATTAAAGTCTTATCTTGTGAGCCAAGGTCCAGTTTATGACATAACCCTCGTTTAAAATATATAGCCATATGGAAGGATTTTTTTCTCAACCTCGGTTACAACCTCACTAAATAGGTAAGCAGCTCTAGTCATCTATCTTAGAATATTGCGATGTTATACAAGATACTTTCTGTTATCATTAACAAACAATTAGGACTGAAAATCTTGTGTTCTGCGCATAGAAATATTTAAAAAAGAAATCTTAAATCTATGGTTTTGCCATAAAAGCATTATCAACTACGTCTACAGAGATAAAAGGTACCTTTGGCACATGGTACTTATGCGCAAAAGGTACCACCGAAATGTTTGTGTAATCTACGATCGTGTATGTAGGTATATGTCTTGCTTGGGTGGATATAATCTCAGTGGAGTAGGGCAAGGCTTTTACAACAAAGGATAGCTCGAGTTGCCATTCAGTTGCCAGAGGTAGGTACAGCTACCATATAAAGGTCAGTATTTCATCACCATCATCCACCCAAGCCTGTTTCGTCCGCCGGCAGTACAAAAACCTCTTCCTTTATGGACTAAAACCCTAACAACATACCTAAAAGTCCCAATTTGGATCGAAAATCAAAATTAAATCCAAACTTAATGCCCTGATGATACATTAATTTAAATAATACTTAATTCAATATTCCGTCGTATCGTATCGATGGCGGTTCCACCTGTGCGCACTCGAGCGTCGCGAGCCCTTTTCCCGCCGTTTTGCGACAAAATGGCCGCCACGTGACTAGACTGGCGAAACGTCCTTATTCATTCATAGCCTTCATAGCCGGGCGCCGTAAATATTATGTGCTTTTAAATTTAATTGTGGGGTCTCTTGAATATTCACTTATGCACCTGTATCTTTATATTTCTTGATACTTTTTTGATGTAATTGGCAATTTTATGCCTTACTTATACTTATTTTATGCCTTACTTATACTTATTTTATGCCTTACTTATGCTTATTTTGGAGGGGCTCGTGGCTGAATAATAACAGCCACATGGGTCGTTGTTCAAGGTCAAACGACGCTTGCCGAGGTCGACCCGTAGATGGGTGACCATCCATTACATACCAAGACCCCTCTGTGGCTTGGAAAGCACGTTAAACCGTTGGTCCCGGCTGTTATTTGTAGATCTTTGACAGTCGTTACGGATAGTCAGAAGCCCGAAAATCTGACAACCAGTCCTACCAAGGGGTATCGTGTTACCCGGTAAGTGGATTGTGAAGGTCCGATAGGCAGTCGTTCCATATAAAATTCTGGTATTCAGCTACATCCGGTTAGACTGGAAGCCAACCTTGAGGTCGGCTTCCAGTCTAGCAGTCTATAGTTGGGAGAAGGCTAGGCAGATGATGATTGATGACTTATGCTTATTTTGCTTGAAAATCCGTAGAATTTTCGCCTTAGCAGACCAATTTAAACTATTATTTCAAATGGATAACTTCATTATTGAAGTTATCCATTTGAAACGCCCTTTAACTCTTAACCAGAGGGCCTATACAAAGTGACATTCTATGAACGCGAAATGTCAAAAATGTATGGGACTGACATATACTAACGGAAAGGTTATGTCAATCCTGCTGTAAGTATTTCTAGAAATATGAAACGCTTTGAAAGAGATTGTCACCTGTCGCTCTCAGATTTAGTCATGGACTCAGATTAATATTATAAATTCGAAAGTAACTGTGTCTGTCCGTATGTTACCTTTATCGCCTAAACCACTGAAGGGATTTCGATAAAATTTGGCAAAGAGATGGCAGATGGCATCCTGGGAAAGAACATACAGGCTTTTTGACTCAAAAATAATACCAATGAGGGTAATATAGGATATAAGTTTGAGTGGGAAATCTTATTTCTTAAGTTTGGGACATGAAAATTTAAATTGTAGCTTTAAAGTAAGAAATAAAGACTTACGTGATTCACCAAAGGGTTACAATAAGGGATTTTATGCATATGTATGGGCAAAAGCTTGTCCTACTTAATCCTACTTCCTGCTTATGTTATAAACGCGAAAGTTTGTAAGGATGGATGGATGGATGGATGTATGTTTGTTATTCTTTCACGCAAAAACTACTAAATGGATTTCGATAAAATTTGGCACACAGATATTTCATAACCAGCATTAACACATACGATACTTTTATCCCAATTTTCCCACGGGATCGAAACTTATGCGGGTGAAACCGCGGGGCGCTGCTAGTCTATATCTTATTCACATATTTCTCACTAACTAAAGGAAAAACAGTAGGTATGAAGCCTTAACTTAACGACGGCATAATGATTTATCTTTTCTATAATCTGAATATACATAAAGCATTCCTATATATAAAAAATATAGTCAAATATAATTTGCGCCTTACAGATTAATTTTACCATCCAGTGGCCATTTAGCTTTTACAGAAACGCTCTCTGAAACGTTAAAAAGCGATTAGCATTTTCGTCCAGTCCTTTTTATGTTTTTTTAACCAACAGCTAATGTAATAGGTACATACTTTGTCTGACTGTTTTCCAGAGGAAAGTACTTACGAGTTGCATACCTTACGAGTACCATTCTATTCTGAATCGTTGAAAGTTCACGTTTAGCTATTCTACTAGGTTCAATGTCAATCTTTATTTGTCGTTTACTACTAAGTGAATATTTCATTCAAAGAACTGGCCCGTAATTCCGTAGAAGTAGGCAGACACACACATTTCATCTGTTATGTTATAAGTGCCATGTAATAGGAGGTGGTTACTCGTACTATGCTCCTATTGAGAATTTACAAGTTTGAACCACGAGACTGTCGAAAAAGAAACACTTATGACATTTTTTTTTCTGTCAATAGTTTTAAGGTGACTGAGACATAATGATGTTTTAATACGTTTAGCGTTAATCGGATTGAGTGATTTGTGGTGTTCATAGTTAGTCCATAGACTTACATAGCAGACCTCAACATTCTAAGATATACACTGCAAAAATCATTAACCCACATTCGTTAATTACATTAAAACAAATGAATTACCAAAAACGAACACCTAATCAAGTAAATGAGCAACCACAATAGTATTTATTTATCTAAATACCGCAGGAAACCTCCGCGAAGGCACGGGGGAATCGCGAATGAAATACACGTCATAGACGACATTTTTGCGATAAGGCAACACTGCGCCCGTTTTGTTTATGGGTAGGGCCGCCATCTTGCGCGTCACGGCGAGAAATAGGGTAGCCATGTATTGTTCGCTTTATTTCTCTATGGAAATATTCATTTTTTACTTTTCTTGGGGAGAGTGAGGCTATAATGGCAGTTGGTATATTTTAATAAATATTTGAAAACTATTTGTTTGAAATACGCATAGGTACCGTTGCTGTTGCTGTTGTCATAGCTTACTTAACAAACTTATGTACCGTAACCTAAAAAAACATATTTGAGCACTGCCAAACCCAGCTGTATATGATGAGTATGTGTAGTAAGGTGTGTTTATTAATAGCCCACAAAAGGTTTCAGAAGAAAATGTAGTCAATTTAAAACCTCGGCTACATCCTCAGTTCCCGTTCTATTCATGCCTAAATGCCAAGTATTTTACACCACAAAAAAAATACAGATCGCATTCGTAATTAACCAAACCATAATAAAACTACCAAAACCCACCACCACGTTGAAACCCCACCTCATACATCCACAAAAACTAATTCAACGTACGAAAAACATTCCCATTCCGCGGCGACATTAATTCGCGTTACATTTCGCTCCCCGTAGACATTGAGTGACAGTAAATAGAGACATAGCCATGTCTATTATCTGATACCGATCTACACATACAGACTTCATGAAACATTAATGTCCCAGCATCCTGACAGATGGGCTCCTGATACAAAAACATTCTGCCCCTCATATCTCCCTTTTCGAGCGATTTTCGACTCTGAGTCACGCCAATAAGGGTGTGAGAAAAGTTTTGGAGTGAAGCAAAACGTTGTTGTCGTATTTCGAGGTGTCATATTCGTTGTGGTCGAGAAATGAGCAGCACGACGAATGTTTTGATGGTACAGGGTTAAAAGAAAATAGTTCTGGATGCATTTTGTGGTTGAAAAATTAAAGAACATTTTTGTTTTCTAAAACCCTATTCTGTTTGGAAGTCGAGTCCTTCATTGGATGCAGGGTAAAGTACCTAGTTATCAAACTCGGCGCGGGACATCCCTAAACGAGCTAAAAAGCTAGACAATGATTTATTCAAAGCAATGTTATGTAAATGTTGTGAGTTTTCCTCATCCCGAGTACAAAGGTAACGTCCACGCTTTTAAAATATTCATAAATTCATTATTTCGTTGTACTTTTTGAAACAGATACCTACAAAGCATTGTTATATTTTCATACCGTGTTTTGTTACCGTGTTTTTTACATTCGCCATATAATTTACCCCACTAACAAATATATGAATAAAAAATCTCAACCCAAATATATTTGGAATACAGGAATACTTAGCCACTAATTTATCTACTATATTTTGAATCAGTGCAGTGTATGGAGGTTCAAGAAACTACATTTGTTTCATAACTTCAAGCAAAGTTTGGTGAACAATAGTTATAGAATCTGAGGGGAATTTCCTAATTTTAAGAACGTTCACAGTCTGATCTCACTCTCAATCTGTCAAAAAATACTTCCAATTTCCCAACATTTTGACAAGTTTTTAACATTTGTTTGTCGCCGAGATGAGACTGCGACTAGATTTTGAACGTTTTAAATTACGAGAATTGGCCTTCTGAATCTTGAATTAAATCTACTATACTAGTACTATAATAACCCATCAATATAGAACAAAAAGTTTTATAAAACGTATGTTTAACAAAACAACATGCACAAAATAAAACATTATAATATGTTCGTCGCTGATCGTCAAAACATGCGCAAATCTAAACACACATACTCGTGTCGCGGGCCGTGCTGTAAAAACACTCGAGCCGCTACGAGAGCCCTTACCATGAGAACTCATGCTCACTCACACCTCACTTACTTTCAGACTGAACAAGCATTAAGTTTTTAACTAGGTATCTTTTTGATACATGATCGTTTTCAGATTTACAAAAAAAGTCTATAAAAAATCGACAACATTAGGTAAAATTAAGTGAATTTTCTTCCAAAATAACAAGACTTTCACGAGTAAAAGATTTTCATTCGGAAGATGATAATATAATTTCTATTTCAAAATCATTTGGTTTGGGAAAAAAACCACACGATTTATGGTCAACGTAAGTTTGCTACGGCGTAGCAAGGTCTACGAATTGTGCTACGAACGGCTACGACAGTTGTAGACGCCATAAAAAGGGGAAAAGTTATGTTTTCTGGGTTCTTCTTTATTCTTATGTACTCTTCGTCCGCTTTCAGTATTTTTCAATGTCCCTTTTGATGCTGAGGACAGATGATACCATCGAAATGGTGCACAAAGTGGCGAAAAATTACTTTATATATACTGATAAACCTTTGGCTCTATTTTAATTTATTTCTGTGTTGGTGAAATTATTATACCTAGGTACTATCTCAAAACTAATCTCAAAGAGAATCTGAACTAGACAGGTCTGACATGACATCAAACAGTTTACAAAGATAACTTCACAAGCCCTGTAAATTCTCTAAAATAATTTCCATTTCATTCAAGTCAGTCATAACTTATAGCAAGCCCCGCGATAAGAATTGAAAATTCAACTCGTTGCTAATTCATTAAAATTTATAGGTATTCTCTGTTATCTTCAGGTGTACCTGTGACCCCTGCCAAACTAAAGTGCACCTTGTCAAAACCAACTCGCCATTATTGGGCATACATTTTTAAGCAACGATAACACTATCGCTGGCGGGTTACGTGGTAGGCCGGGCCACGTTATCGTCAGTTTCTGCATGAACGCGCCCGTTACGGCCCCCCTTTCCCCCTTCGACCCCACCAGCTTCCCCCATCCCCCTTGCTATCCCGGTAGACGGCAACGCGGAGATTTTGACACTTGAACATAATTTATTCGATCCTAAAATAGTTTATGTTATCTAGACTGGGAATATCTCGGGATTTAGGTGTCTGTGAAGTTTGTGAGTGCTGCTTGTTTGTAATTATTGCCTATTGGGGGGTTAATATTGTGTTATGTGGCGTGCAGTTGTAGGGTAACAGTTTACAAGTGTGGATAGTGATGTAACTTATTTATGATTGTGTAACTTTCGTCTTAATTGTCATTAAACTTGTTTTGTTGTGACTCTTTTGAAAAGCATCGCCGCCCCCGTTAGTTACCACATTACAGCATTGTTGTAGCATATATTTACCGTAGTCATACACAACTAGATTGATTAGTTTCCACATGTTTATACAATTCGTTTTAATAAGGAGTGAATTTACACTTGCAGTCTCTCAGGTCAATTGTCAACGTGTTACTTAATGCAACTCCTTAAAACCATGATTCGTATTAAGCCTGAATTCTTCTTCTTCATGTTTAGTACAGCCGATCGATTCTGTTAAAATTTCACCGTGAAAAGTTGGGTGAAGTGAGCTTAGAGTGAGCTGTCAATGGTGTCAATCCCTAGCATTACTTGGAATGACAGCTCACTCCACGCTCACTTCACCTAAGTTTTCACGGTGAGATGGTTACAGAATCGCACTGCAGTTGCCGTATTTATTTACCAGGTAAAGTCAGGGCAATCAATTGTTTATCAACCTTACTACCAACTTAAATTGTCCGTATATACAAATCGCATCTGTCATTCTTTGATAGTTGTCGGAACGGCCAAATTAATGGAGGTAAAGTTGTCAAACAATAAAAGGCCCGTTTTGACATTGACAGTTCTAGGTTAATAAAGATCAAATTCGCAAAACACGTATTCGTTTGTATGAAACTGACAGGTGTCAAGAACACATTCTCAAATGTCAAAAAGGGCCTTTTATTTTTTGACAACTTTAGTATGTCAATTTGATACTTACACAATTAATTTTCCGCACTGTACCTACGGTTCTCAATTCTCATACCAATATGCGATAGCGTTCATGCAATGATTTTCGTGGCTGGACCTTTGGTCGAGTAAGACAAACCAAGGGCAAACCACTATTCATGACATAACAAATGTGTAGGTAGACACTTCCTGCGAATGCAGTGTTGCCAATTTATGTACGTTACCTAAGTTAGGCTGTGAATACATCATCTTGAGGCGGGCATTGGGTTAAGACTATTCTATTGATACGATAGAAAAGTGATACACTATACAGGGTGAAATTAAATTAGCTAGTGAAACTACACAGATGTTATGGATGTCGATATCTAATGACGATAAAATATAATAGAAAAGATTTTCGATATTTTTTCAGTTCATTAAAATGTTCGGTGTGAAAGTCTCTTGGCTACTTGAAATTATGAGTTCAGAACAAAAAAAAACTTTTTATTTTGTTTTATAACCCTATATCCTTCTATTATCCTATAATTTTTATTCTATGACTTCGTGAGTAACTTTCCAGCACTCGAAACGCACTATCAATCAAAATCTGAATAATTTTGAAACATATTACTAATCCATTGCTTCATATGTTGGAAAAATTTGTCTGCTCTACAACGTAAATAACGCAATGAATGTTGTTGAACTGTCAAAATGTAAGCCATTGCTACTAATGGTGAGTTACGCAATCACCCCGGTGATTGACTAGCTTCGGACTCGAAAGAAGCCTCTTGAAGAATAAATAGTGCGAAAAACAGTGACAAACGGAACTTTTCGCATACGCCCTGATTTGAGTGAAACTTGTTTACCAGCATAACTAAGTTTCCTAACAATTTGATATTAATTTATTTAATCTGTGGAAAATGCAGTGGGTAGTATATTTGTTAATTTACACGTTAATACATTACTGCTTTTTCTTTATGTACTACTGTTTGTTTTCCCTAAAGAAATGAAATAAAATAAAACTACCTTATCATTGTAGAAAATATATTTGGTTACAAAATATTCCTCCCGTGTCAATAACCGTCAGTCGTACTACTGGGAGACATCCCGCCCGCGGACGGTTCCTAACGGATTACCTACTGAAGGGACATTATAAGATATCGCGATATCTCATTGATAAATTATATCTAGATTTAAGATGGGGTTTTATCATTGTATGCTTGTTTGTATGGGAAACAAAATGGGATATACGAGTAGCTGCGTTAACATTGGGAATACCTCCTGTATACGCTATGTCCAATAGGTATATCTACATTATGTAAATATATATTGTATATGGTACCTACCATATAAACAGCCTAGCTAGGTAGGTACTGTTGAAGCTTTCGCAGACGGCATAAAATCATTGGCCGATTTTTTGTAGGAGCTAAATGAAACAGTGGAGATCAAACGTATAAAAGCACATACATTAATCAGCCTATAATGTTCCCACTGCTGGGACACAGGCCTCCTCTCTGTGAGAGGGAGTCGTACGTAATCCAACACGCGTGTTGCAGTCAGTGCGGGTTGGTATGTAGATACCACATGTTTTCAATTTTTTTGGTTCTAGAACATGCCGGTTTCCTCGCGATGTTTTCCTTCACTGTTTTGAGAGCTGTGGTGGTGCAATAATTCAATATCAACGTACACGACCTACAGAACGTAGGTCTAAATAACGTAGAGAGAAATAATCTGACCGATTGTAGAACCTGCCTAAAGGTACCTATGCGAACGCGCTTTTTGGAGATTTCTAACAAGTCAATATTTTTTTAGCATTTTGTAGCTGTAGAGTTTCTGAGAATTATTGATATAACCTTGAGTACCTAACTGCCTGACTAGGTACCGTTCCAATCTGTACCTCCGAGATATGCACTTTCAAAGTGCCTATCTAAATATTATATATTCGGGGGATTCGGGGGAGATATATCATCACATTTAGCGCATGTTTTGGATTAACACATCGAAAACATTTCATTTAGGCAGTTACATGAAGTGAGTACCTAGTATTGCCCATAGGATACGAACGAACCAGCGAGCAACAGCTAACATTAAATACATTTAGGTCTAGAATAGTAATGAAGTATCAAGTAAGAATTTCTAAATTGAATATTGTCAAACCTACAAAAGCCTACAGCCACTGTAAACCTCAAACACAAACAGTTATTATTCAAACTTTTAATCAGGCTTTCATAATTGAATCCCTACCACTCCCGAAGTTGTAGGATAACGCAAATTTACGGACCGAGATTAACATCGTAACTCGAATAAATCCGCGGTATCGGGCCTGTTTGCCGAATTAAACCTCGCTTGTTCACTTTGTGGGCATAACTTTGCGTCTTTGCCGACTGGTTACCAAGAGAGAGTTCTAAGAAACTTGTAATTCCTGTAAACGGTTATAATATAGATGTTTTGGAGGACTTTGGACGGTATTGTTAAGTTATTAATAGCTGTGGGAGATTGAAATAGAATTAGGAGTTTGAAGTTAATTCGTAGGATTTGAATTGATTTTTTATGGAGATAGCGTGGTTTCCTCGTAAATAGGTAGGTACCTAACCTACCTTTTTTTTTTTGGATGAGAAATCATCAAATGACCCCTCCCGCTCTGGGTGGAGCGGAAGGGAGTGTCAGACTCTTACTGACTAAAACCCATCCGTGTTCCTTCCTTAGCCCTTTCTGTTCCAGGGCAGCGGTAACCCTTTCGGACTATCCCACTACCCTGGCAGTACCTAAACCTACCTGCAATATCATAGGGTGTGATAGATACCGCCGACGTAGGCTATATAAGTAACAATAACATTAATTTATGTACCAAACCAAACTCTACAGTTTTCCTTCTCGTAATCCTTACGTGAATAAGTGTGTAATGTGTATGCGTGTTGAGTAGGTATGTTGCGTACCACAACTGCCCAAAAACATTATCATAGTGTTTCAGCATTATCTACATTGATTTTCTAAATAGATAGACAAAATACTTATACTTACCCAAATCAACATCCTTTGTTTATAGACGAGGAGCCTCTGGAAGGATTGGAAGGTCTTCATTCAGACGAGACGGGGTCCGGAGACAACTCCAATGCGGGGTCCAGCGGAGCTGATGATGATGCAGCTCGGCTGCGACTCAAGCGCAAGCTCCAGAGAAACAGGACCAGCTTCACCAACGAGCAGATTGATAGCTTGGAGAGAGGTCTGTATTATTATTTTTACATGATGTATAAAGACCCATCACAAAGCCGTTATCTATACGCATTCTGTACATCATTGAGCTAAATTTCTTGCTGGGTAACGAATTTAATTTTCGGTGTAAAAATCGCTGTTTACGGCAGCGCACAACGTCACGCAAGCTAAAAATTGTACTTATGGGTGCATGCAACAGGATGAAATATGTTGTAAATTGTTTTCGTGAAAATAAAATTGTAACGTTGGTCTTAATATCTCCGAAACCAGAAGGCTCCCAGGTATTGGTCCGATACAAGAAAGTTTAACTATCGGCTTCGTCAAGCATCTTTTTACATCCGTCGTGTAGACGGCAGAATTCTTTTTTCACACACTAAGCGTGTAAACTGCACTGGTGTAGCGATGGAAAAAAAACACACCAAATGTGTTTTCCAGCTTTCTTCGATATAACACGCATATAGCTTAAACGCGCACTGGCGTAATGTAACGTCCGGCCGTCACTAGAGAGTATGCAGTTAAATCAGTAATCTACAGATAATTCTGCCTATTTAGAGAACCTTGATAGCCAATAACTTCAGATAATTTATTTACCACAGTTTTTCGGTTTTGCCAAGATTAAATTAATTTCTACATGTTTTCAACAAGTTCTTTGTTTATCATGCAGCACAGAGGTTGACTGCTAAATCTAAGTTATTGTAACTACACTCTATCTTTACAGAATTCGAAAGAACCCACTACCCAGATGTCTTCGCTCGCGAAAGACTCGCCGCAAAAATAGGCCTGCCAGAAGCTAGAATACAGGTGAGTTCCACAACTTATCATCATAACACAAGACACAACTTATCATAATTCCTAATTTATATTCTATATTTTTTATCGTGTTTACACCTAGTTATATGTGCATGCTGTGGTCTTCTGTAATTGAAGGAGCACACGTAAAATAACCTTTTTTTATTATTGTAAATTTCTATTGTACCTATATGTGTACCTACCCTTTGTTGAAGATCCTCAACAAATAAACTATAACATGTTATGTAGCCAGCGGGGTAGTTACGTAACACACGGTAGGAATGGTTGTTGATTTTGACAGTTCAACAACATTCATATTTTTTTCGAACATACGAAGCAATGGATTAGCAAAATCCTTCAAAATTATTCAGATTGTAATTGATAGTGTGTTACGCTAATAGGCTGCAGTTATAGTTAGGATAGATAGATAACATCACATTCTTGTCGTAGCAAGTACTACCCACCTATATACCTACTGCCGCGTTTACATTCATTACATGCTGCAATATATCCTAACTAGTAGATAGGTAACTGGATAATTACGCGTGTCTATGCCCGGCATGTATCCAGTTGAGTGATTTGATAGGTGTCAGATATAGGTATATAATTATAAACCATAAGTTTGTACTTAGGTGTACAAACTTATGAGGTTTACAATGGTAGGTACCTATTATTATGCTGCAATATTGAAACAAGCATAAATATTTTAAAGCGCTAGAATTGTCAATTACTAAGGACTGATTTCACCAAACTCACCTATAAATCTTTTATCCGTGGAATCATATTGACATCTGACAGTTCTAGTGTGAAGAAACTGTCAAAAATTATTTATTCTCAGGATTTGACATATTCTAGGTAAAAAAGTTTGGTGGAATCGCCCTAACACAGAGTAGGTGCCTACATAAACTAAAGTGTATATTGGTGCCTACCTAAATCTCGAATGCAGGTAGCTGCAACCTGCATACCATAAAATAAAATGCATCTCTTAGATTACGTAACATCGTCTTGCAGTCCGTCATCTCATATTTAGCACCACCATAATTATGTTTATATCTTTCCTTTCTGTTGAATGGTAGGTTCTGTTTATCTTTTTACACACAAAAGTTGTGCTAAAATCTGTACATACCAGCGCTACAGGGTTGCTTTAGCGCGTGGTCAAAACAAAATTGGAACTAACGTCGCCATCTTGTTTTGTCATTCGGGCGCCAAAAGATCCTTGTAGCACTCTATTTTCCTATCAATCGTAGATTCGTTTTTCCCTTTTATTACACACAAAAGTTCAATCTGTACTTATTCTGTAGGTACATTCATTCATTAGAGTCAAAAATGTTCCCATTTAATCATTAAATTAGTATCACCAACAAGCCAGCCTTGTAACGATCCTAATAGCGCGTACCGCGCTTTGTGTTAACCTAACCCGACGTTAAGGTGTGGTTCTCGAATCGGCGCGCGAAGTGGCGGCGTGAGGAGAAGATCAGGTCGCAGCGGCGGAGCCCCGAGTGCGGGTACAGTGGGACCGCGCCCCATGCGCCCGCGCACCCCGCGCACCACCCGCCGCCCGCGCACCCCGCACATCCAGCGCACCCGACGCACCAGCCCTACCAGCCGCCGCTGAACGTCGATACTTACAGGTGAGTTGCATTGCACAACATAGGAATTTTATCACCAGACAAAAGTTAAGGTATGGCGATTTAAGCGAAATTTTAATAGGAAGCCGAAATGTAATCCAAATCTAGGGTTTAGGTACGCGCCGTCATTCATTGTTGTCCATCGATCTCCTATTACCTACATTGTGCTAGCAGTGGACTTAGCAGGGGTCTTATTTATACCTACCTCACACAATCTTACAAACTCAGTACCTAATTATTAGTGACTGAGTGACGTGAGTATGCCGGATTCCAAGCAGTGGATATGCTAGTGCCTACACACTGTGGGGACTCAGGCCTCATCTGTGTAAGAAGGAAGTCCAATTGAGAATAGCATTTGTGGCTTTTTGAAATTATGCCTAGTTAATGGCAGAGCCATGACAAATTAGAGACGGATCTAAAAGAAGTAGTGGAAGACCATGTAAACGCTGGGACGACGTTATAGTTTGAAACAGCTGGTGCCGCCCTGTGGGCTGGAGATGCACGAAATCACGACAAATGAAAGAGCTTGGGGGGGAGGCCAATGCGCCAAAGAACGCGTTGATTGACGAAGGGCACCGAAGTGCAATAGTTATGTTTTGCTTAATTTATTCATTTTAATTAGTTTATCAGGAATTTGAAAACGCAATATTAGAACCGGCACTATAAGTTCTCATGTCTAAAGTTCATAAAAATAACATCTAAAGTCCTATGTTCCCCAGCCCACTGACCCCCATGGGGTACGGAGGCGGCATGGTGCCCGAGACCCCAGTCTGTGACACGACGGAGGCAGAGCTGTGCAAGAGTGGGTTCCTGGGGTACCCGCGCTACGAGCTGGGGTACCGACAGCCCCCGCACCCCTACGTCAACCATCATGGCTACCAGCATGAACCGGCGTCGCCCCCACCAGGTAAACAATTTTCCGATAAAATATGAATGACGGGAGTGAGACAAGTCGTCATCCAGATTACGCGGATAGATCACCACCTCGCTTGCTGACGCTGAAGATATGACAAACTTCTGTTATGTTGGAAAAACTTGAATAACACTTGAACTGCATCCACCAATAGTCGTGACTTCGTGAGGATACGCAGAGCAGCATGCTCTTGTCTGGGCTGATTACTCCAAGGGAGCCGTCATGAAAAGGTCAGGCAAAAAATAATTTTGCCTGACCTTTTACTCACAAGCTCGCAACTCCCTGACTAATATTCAGCCACAGCTACAAGTATATTGTGGCGCCTGAATGACATTGACAAGAGGGCGTTGTTGGTAAAACTTTGTGAAATTGTCATAAACAATAGAATGACAAAACAAGATGGCGACATTTGTTCATATTTTTGCCAGGCGCCATAACCTTGAAGCGTTGTACACAATCAAATACAAACCACACATTTTCAATTCCAGAACTAGGCGGTCTTCTAGGCACAGGAGTGTCAGTGCCCCTGGCAGTGCCCGGACAAGACACGCAGCAGTACTGGTCCCGCCTCCAGTGACCCTGGTGGAACTAGCCGAGCACATGACAACAGTACTCAAACGCTTATGCTACTACTACCCGTTGAAGAGCGACCATTTTGGAACTGAGACACGAATAATTCGTCTTTGCTTTTGGGATGGCAACGCCAGGTGCGTTATTATGCTACTGGTATTGCAGATGTCAACGGTGACCTTACCATCAGGTGGGTCACATGCTTGTTTGCCGCCCAACAACGTGAAAAATGGTGACCTGTGATTGATTTATACGCAGTAGCTTGTAATCAGGTTGAAAATCGTACCTATGTATGCTTGACAAAAAAAAATTGGTAATCAGGTTATGACAAAAATCTGCCTTCTTGCTTTATACGTGCCCAGTGATCAAGAACAGATACCCAACTGGATAAAACAAAGTGTGCTGCTCGGTTCCAAAACGGTCCAGCCTTGATAGTAGGGTTGGGGTAGTATGTATTTCTTTATACCGAAGTATATCATGAACAAATATTTTCTTTTATTTTGAAGATTATTTGTTTACCAAGATAGTTAGCAATGCAGGCAAGGCATACTTTTTCAAACCAAATAATTCTAACTTGAATACACATTAAACTTTTGCAGATTGATTTTCATGTTATAAATAAACTTCTATATCCGTTCTTTGAGAAAACTAGGAAACCTATGAAAGAAATCTGTATCAGATGATAGTAAACAGATTTAAGTATATGGGTACATGTACGGTGATGCCTGCCTATAGATAGTGAAGACTTTCCTGATTTTACTAATAATTTACTTTACCGACCTACGTCTGTTTTTTTTTTACAAACTTTTTCGTACTTCACGGTGATATTTTTTTAATTAATTTAATTTGTAAAATGAGATTAGATACTTAACTTACCAACTGATGTAACACGTATAGTATAAAGAATTAACATATCCACTAGATGCCACAAAACAGGACTCAGAGCACAAAAGATAGGCTCAAATTGTATTAAAAATCAATTAGAATATTTCATTCAAATATTAATTAATAAATCTCTCATAGATTTTCTACATTACCGTTATTGATGCACATGTAATGTTGTATCCTTATCTTGTAACTTTGAATGAAATAATTTAATATTTCGGTGTAAGTGTTAAAAAATATTTTATTAACAATTAGGTAGTTAGCTAAGATTAGCATTAAATAAGTATTTAATTGTGTATATTTGTTGTAAATGTTTAATTAACAATGCTGAGACAAAATGGATTAATTTTGAAAATATCTGACAGTGTGGCTGAATATTTGTAGTACCTTTGCCTTACGTATCAAACAGTGGATGGTAGATACAAAATCACATTGATTTCCTCAATAATATCAGAGGCAATTCGCGTAATTTTAAGAACGTTCACAGTCTGATCTCAGTCTCAATCTGTCAAAAAATACTTCTAATTTCCCTACATTTTGACTAGTTTTTGACATTTGTTTGTCGCCGAGATGAGACTGCGACTAGATTTTGAACGTTTTAAATAAGTTACGAGAATTGGCCTTCTGCTTATCTCCGAAACACAGAAGCCGTGAAGGGAGGAAAGACTAACTCATAAAAAATTCTTGATATTAAATTCTTAACATTATCGTAGCGATGTAAATTTAGATTTTTTTATGAGAAACAGGGCTTGTTAGTTATAAGTACAGAAATGTAAATAGTTACTTTCTTGTAATTGTTCATTGTGATTATCCCATTGTAAATGTAATAAGCGCGCAAGTACGATGTTTATTTAATACTTAGATAATTTTGGTTATTTATTTTATTTTGACACTTTCTTAGTAGCAAAATATTTTTTCAAGGATTTTTTTATTGTATTAGGGTTTTTGCTAACCAAATTATACTTTATAAAATTAGTGAAAATATTTTCTGTTTTAAACCTCTCAGCTTATAAAATAAATCGATATGAGTTACAACACTAGCTTGAATCAACTCAAGGCGTTAATTTCGAATTTACAATTAGTTTTTAATGTGTATATGTATTGATTATAAATAAAAATGTGAATAATTGTGTGATGTCGATGAAACGTTTTAATAACATTATATGAATACACTTTTGGATCAAAGTATTTAGATGTTTTATTTGGGCATAGCAGCGCCATCTATGTGCACAAAAAGGAGTTGCTTGTATTCATAGACAATGCTTGACTAGGTTTTTATATTTGCAATAAAACTTCACCTTCTAGCAAAATTATTGTAATATTTCAATAGAATCAATTAAAGCTTTTAACACACTACAATAATGTGAACAAAATACTAACGATGTAGCTTTCCTACCTAGTAAAAAAGTAAGCCACTTGTGTATTGCTTGTCACTTGTAGATACTACCTTAGTGTAGTTGTTCCATAAACCTAAATATTGCTTTTATTAACCTAATTATGTTAAACAGGAAACTTTTGTACGGACATCTTTGCTTAAAACTTCAAAGCCTAGTATCTAAAAATAAATAAGAATCATAAATCGTCATCCAACAAACTATCTATGTCATTTAAGATGCTTTTTTCTGAACTGTCCATTTTATTCAGTTGTTGGTGACAGCTGACTACCACATCTGGCATTACCGCGTTTTTGGTCAAATCCAAGTCCAGGTCTGCCACGGTAATGTCACTTTCATCCTGATCTTCACTAAGATCCACTACATCTATAGGTCCACTAAGATCCACTACATCTATAGGTCCACCCAGCCTAGTACTTTCTAAATCTATAATCTCAGTGTCTGAATCGACCTTATCTAAATCTACAGAATTAATCTCGTTTAGTTCTACGCTAACAATTTGTACTTCTGAATCTGAGTCGTCTGTTTTGTTAAAGTCTAAATCATCGTATTTTGGTTCATCCGAACTCATGTTTGAACTCGACAGTCTGTGTCGTATAAGCTTGGGCTTGGCAGTTTTTCCTGAAAGCTTTATCCTCTTGAATTCGAAACAGTTATCAACAAGTTCGTCTTCTTGTATTTCGTAGATGTCACTTTGCTCTGATATTGTTCGTTTCCTATCATTGGCATTATCACTCTGCTTATGATCGACTTTAGTTTTGGACGCTGCAGGAGCATTACGGTCGAGTTTCTTATACACGATGGAGTTGCTCCTAACGACTTTAAGTATCTTATTGCCCGAGGTAGTGATAGTTTCATGTGTAGAGAGCTTTCTTTTCCTACTCAGGTTGAGTGTGATGGGTTTACTGTGTATGATGGTGTCGCTTTTCTTCCTGGCTCTGATTTCGTCGAGGGAGAGCACTTTAAAGTCGAGGGAGGCGCGTCGCTCCTGCGCCTGCTTGCCGGCCATCTCGTCAAGCGACACACGCTCGTACTTGGTGGCGAGGTTGGTGCGCACTAGCTTGACCTTGGGATCAGGCGGCGGCAACCCGTCGTAGCTGTAGAAGGCCGCGGACTCAGCCTGTATTTTCTCAAGAAGCAATAACTCCTGAGACTTAAAACGCGCTACTTTAGTCGCGTCGTCAGGCGAAACAGTTTTAGTGGGCGTAGACGAGGGTGCGCTTTCATTATCCGACTCTGCAAGAACACACGAACGAACCGCTTAGTCGTACGCGATAATCGAAACTTTCGAAATGATTTTCGTAATTAATTTTGATGCGACCCGTCCGGCAACTTTGCAACTTCGCGGTGTGTTCTCGTAACGTCATCTGAAAGCGACTCTCGAAGGGTGGGCGGTCAAAAATAATTACAAAAATCATATTACGAAACATTTTTATTTACTCGTTGGTATATTAAACACAATTTGATTAAACAAAGCCAAAGTATAATTCTGTTCCGTTACGAGTTCCTATATCAGTTTGAATATTAATTAGCTTAAATGAAAGGTACTAGACACGCGTTACTAATAATAAACATATTTTGAAATTCTTATTATAAAATAAGACTAAGATTAACATAACAACAACCCCGTATTATTTGAAACAAGAAACTATCAGTAGGCACTCGCGACAGTTGGCAACGCGGCGACCAGGCGCGGCACGGCAGTGTGCGCGCGCGCAGGTCGCTAGTCATATTCCCTCCGTCAACCAAAATGTCATAGAACACAACGTGTAAGTATCAAAAGTGCTGCATTACTAATTTCATTACATTTACCTCACTTTCGCACACATATACAAATCTTAGAAAATTCATTCGGATTCATAACCGATGGTGATCAAATGTGGATGTCAACTTTGACCTCAGTGACTAAAGTTCAAATCCTTCTTCCGATCCCTCCCGCCGACATCAATTAATTATAATCAGCGAAGACAAAACATATTAAAGGAAAGCGCTCCACATTCAACAAAATCGGTTAGTAAAACATAATAATCTATGCTGACATCATTATGAAATGTTCGACGACCCATCCGAACAATCACGAAATACATTATGTCTTACTTTCAAGTCTTTTTTCACCAATTTTATAAAATAGCTGCCAAATAGAGTTTAGAAATAAGATAATACGTAAGATAACACGTAGATGGTTCCATAATCGCAGTACATTTCACAAAGACTCAAGCGCTATCCGTATGACAGAAATTTTACTGTCTAACATAAAACATAAACATTCCAACAATTAATCTAAAGGTAAATAAATAGTTTATTAGTATAAAAAGAGACAAGACTACAACATTATACTAAATATAAAATGTATTGCTACAGTTACGAGAGAAACCAATTTCTTTTTTTTTTTTTTCAACAGCTGCCTCTTGAAGCAACCTCCCTTTGTACTAATTCATTCTAAAATTATATTCCTAATAACTTCTCAGTACACTTTTCCGCTAATTTATATAAAACTAAAAATAATTTTACCTCCCTTTTAAGTGAACACGAAGAATTTGAAGAAAAAAAAAACGTGTGTACAACTGAGCATGTTAAAATAATATAAGAAACCTCCGGCTTATTCTATCCCCACCAATCGAGACTATGTTATTTAAATATTGATAAATAGTTTTATACATAAATAATGACTAGGCGTACCATGGACCATAACGAACCGATTCCTTTTTTTTTCTTGTCCTGCTGTTCACACTTCTGCGATTTTGTAATAAATATAGGAACTTTACTCTCAGTGCACAAAATATAAGAACTGAATCCTTTTCTTGCCAGATTGTTTTACACAACAAATATATTTGACTAATCGCGTTCAATAAACATACCGAAGTGCTATCATAGATACGGTAAATCGGAAGCGTTACCAGACTTTAACAAAGACCGCTAAGCAATCGAATGCTGTTTTTTTATTAGCTTATCTCTTTTTAATCTTTCTAAATTGGTAATATGATCTTAAGCACGATTTTTTTTTTTTTGTTATACGAGAGTCACAGCTTTATAATTCATGCTTATAAAGCTGTGTCTCCCGTTGCGTATACCTAGAGATACATTTTTTTTTTCATTTTATTAGCTCTATCTAAATTTCACGGTGCGAATATATAAAGTACTGGGGGGCGGTAGCAGTGGGTACCTTTATAAACTGCCAAAGCCCCTTAAAACATCCTACATACTAACATACAAACAATTTAAAAAGGCATAAAGCTGTTTTTTTTTTTCATTTTTTTTTTCACCTATGTTAATGAGTTACAATAATCGTGTATATATATTTTTATTTGTATTTTATATGTTATTAAACCTATTTATTATGTACTTTTCTATCATAGACAAAGATTATATCAACATCTATTTAAAAAAGTATTGCAGTTATATTTTGAGAGAAAACTGAATGTTGTTTTCTTAAAATATGACTGTAACTGTCTATCTATGTGATATAAATTGTTATATAACGATACAGTAAATGAAAAAGCGAGAGATATTAATGAATCTAATTAGCTAAGATATGAAAGAGATTATATTCTCTAATTTATTGCACATACAAAAATACCAACGTCGCTTTTTCTCCTTATTATTTCTTGAATAAGTGTGAGAAGAGAGCTATCATAAATTCTTCGTGAGTCAAATATAACCTCACTTTGTTTAATCATTGTCTATGGTATAAAAAAACAGCTAAACATTGTCTAAGTTAGAGTCAACCAAAAAGCCGCCTCTTCCGGCAACATAAAAAAAAACAATATTGTATTTCGTTAAATTAATTTTGGATCCAGTTTCTAATGTAACCGCCCAAACTCGTTAAATCCGCACCCACCACAATAATATTGAATACAAAACTCACGAAACTGAATCCAACTATAACTATACAATAAATACTATATTAATTGACTATTGGCGAAATAAAAACAATAATAATACCTTCCATAAACAGGTGTTAAGACGTCACGTCGCGAACTGGGTGAACAAAAGAAATGTATTTTCTTTCTACAAAAGTTAAAACTAATAAAGCGGCAAGTTGAGACCCACCCGCGTAAAAATATATAAACAATAAATTCCCACTTCGCTAGCGACGACAATAAACGTAGGAAAAAACTCTTAACCAATAACATGTGAATAAAGTAAATATATATATTTTTTTAAGTAATAAATCTAACACTTTCTCGGTCGTTTTTTTTTTCACATAAATATGTTTTTGTTGGCACAACAAAGGGTTTAATTCTAAAAAATAATATTGGAACCCTTTCAATGCGATCTGCGACCATGAATTTGTCGAGAGGATCGAGTCAGCAGTGCCATAGTATACATAAAGCATAGTGTTATATTTAGAAAACAAAAACAATAAATGAGCGTTTGAAATTTAACATCGTTAATGCTTAACCCTACGCACACCGCCCATAACTTGACAATGCAGAGTTTTCAACTACCGAATTATTATAATAATGCATGTTAAGCTCGCTGTCCACTGAAGCGTATCATCAATCAACTCTAGTGTAAGGACATAAACAACGAACCAATTTTCCACGTAGAAAGAAGTATGCGTTCAAGCATCACTTATCAAGTCTTCGAGTTACATGGGAATAGGTATAGGCAGTGCATTGTATGACTAAATTAAATATAGTGCCGTTTACACGTCGTCGAATCTCTTCACGAAATCATTGATAGCGATGAGAACGCGCTCTTCAGTGGACAATGAACCCTAATGTTACAATCACATCGCCAGTAAGCGGTTGGCTCCAACATAAGACTTAGTGTCTGCGAGCCGTGATATCGATATTACGAGCATATCGCTAAATGTCTATTGAAAACTCAAGTGCATTAGTACATAGTATTATTAATTTTACGTTTGGCTACAAGATTCGCTAATAACATTATTTGGAAAGTCATCAAAATTACATTCTCGTCAAACAAATCCAAAGTGTCCATCAATGTCGTGTATATAGTTTATATACCCTAGCCGTTCACTTTCCAACTTGCATATCAAAATTATACATTTATACGATTGCTTTTTATATCACATAAAATCATGACGCATAAAACTTGCTTGCAATCCTTTATCCAGTGTTCTTAAATAGAAAATTGTAAAGTACAATGCCACATATGGAGAATATTCATACTACATAATAATATACTAGGAAACAATTCACCATCAAATAGCTTTACCCACTTTTTCCTTACTTTATCTTACATCACTGGTCCAAATTTAGTCCAAACTTATACTTATTTTGATGGCTTTTCAAATTAGTGACAGCAAATCGAGCCGTAAGCCCCAATCATACAATTTGAGAAGTCTGTTTGCTATCGCCGCCGACTCGGCATCATCGTTGGTTCACACATTACACTATAGCCCCAACAATGACGCGAGTCCAAAGCATTTCTAGAAGATTCCACTTTCAAAGTACCACATCACTTTGTGGCAGCTAAGACAACCGTAGCACGAACCCTCATTACTTCTACAGAAATAGTTAACTTCTATAAAATAATCACTTTATCAAAGAACCATTCATTCACACAACCATTGCTTTGACAGCAGCAATCGTAATTTCAACCATAGTTAAAATTGACTTTCCACATCGAATTTCCTATACCATTTTTTTCTTTTAAGGGGCCGGTCCAAGCCTTCTTAAATGAAACATGAAACACTAGTTTCCTATACCAACTTATATGGTGAAAGATTGCTTCATTCGAGACTCCTGGGTCTCCTTAGCAGCAAAACTTCAAAGGAAGTATAGCTATCTTCTACATCATCTTTAACAACATCAATAATAACACCGAACACAACCATTTGCACCGGACCGGCTCCCTTCGGTCGTGGAATCTTTTAGAGCTGAGCTGGTCGCATGGTGTCAGTCGTAGCGTGGGATCGAGTTCTCAAATCGTCTGGCGGGGGCTTAGTACATGTAGTTTCAGTAGAGGCGCATACCTTCTTCGAAGTTGACGACGAGGGGGTCGACGGGCATGGGCGCGTAGGGGTTGGCGGCCTGCTCGTGCGCGTGCGGCGGCAGCACGCGCCGCCCGCTCAGCAGCTCGCTGGACGCCGGCAGCACGCCCAGGATGGCCGAGTCCAGCACCACTGCTGGGGGACCGAAGCCTTGTATACTTTATATAAGGAATCTACTTCATCAAAATATTAATAACAGACAATGCACAGCAAGAAGAAAGAGCACTTTAGAAGCACGAATTTTTATACAAGAGTTTTGACCCCAAAAATAATTAAGCAAGCATGTCATCTATTTTCCGTCAAGTTTATATAATGTTTATACATCTTTAATATTAAAGAAGAGTACTTCATGTTAATTATTTTATCTCACATGCAATCTATTTTTCTATTATATAATAATTTAAATAATTATATTGACATTGTCACACGGGTACTTTTTATTTTTTTCCGCCATGTAAACTAGGCTAAACATGCCTTATTAACGTATTCGTACATACAGATACATACAGATTTGTTATCATACTCAAACATAAAAATAATTTGTAACTATCGCGTGTGTATCTAACGCGACACATCAACATCACACGAATGGTAAATTAAACTGGAAATTATGAATGGTATAAATAAATGTTGCAATAGGTACATAATTACGTAAACGTCACGAGAAACAAGAGCAGTGGTGGCCAAGTGGTAACGGCCACGATTTACGAATTGTAGGTCGTGGGTTTGAACCCAGACAGGCGCTTTACTTTGTGTAAATAATTTCATCACTGCTGCTGTCAAAACGGTGGAGGAAAACATCGGGAGGAAACCGCTATGGTTCTAGAACAAAAAATTCGAAGATATGTGACGTCTAGCAACCCGCACTGGGCCCGCGTGGTAGATTACAGCCCACTCCCTGTCACCGATATGAGGCCTGTGTCCCGGCAGTGGGAACATTACAGGCTGATTGCTGATGCACGAGAAACTACAGAATATCATGTGCTAAAATTTGTATTATATTGTTCAACACCATGATAGTTTAGGTAAAGGAAATGAAAATAGGCCATTCAGGCGTCATTTGTGTTAACATAGCCATTCGTGCCATTTTCGACTCTGATTCATCATTTAATTGAAAAGCCTAATACTGTCCCACTGCAGGGCAAAGGCCTGTTCTCATATATGTGAAGGCATGAGCATTGATCACCACGCTTGCTCAAGGCGGGTGGCGATTTCAGACTTCTTATAAGCCCAGATCCTCACGATGTTTTCCTTCACCTTCTTCTTTTCGTGTCGATTGTACTCTTCTACTCTTCTTCGATATTTTATATTGTTTGAGCCCAGTAGCCACGTTGATTGCGGCATCAATGGCATTCATTAAGTCATCCAAGGTGCAGGTGAATGGGCACTTAGGGCACTCCAGTAAATGAGGCATGGTCTGACCGCACTTGCACTGGGTATTGAATGGGTCAGTAATCCCCCATTTCGACAAATTGTGTCTGCAGCGCCCTACTTGGGTACGCAATGTTCACAGTGTGTCCACGATAAACTTTTAAAGTGCATATGAATTGAAAAAGTTCTATTAGCGCTTGGCCCGTACAACCTCGTACATGAGAGGCCCTAACCACTTGGACATCATGCCATTTTCCTCACTATTTTAACTTAAAAATAAAAGCTTGAGTGTTACCTTGGCGCTGTTGCTGCCACAGCAGCGGCACGGGCGCTGGGGCGGGCACGGGTGGCGGTACACCTCCCATAGGTGGCTGCTCAGCAGACACGGGCTCAGGCACGTTCACCGACGTCGGCACTTGCTGCTATTGGGAACGACGGGGTAACGTTACTTCGTGTGTGGAGGGGACATAGGTTTTTGTGAAACCCAGGGGGCCTAGCTTGCTAGATGACGGGATAGCCATCAAAATGGGCAGAAGGCCCTCTGATTGGAACCTCACCACCTCAAATATAAGAAATGGTTTGACAATAGATTGCCAACCTTAGAAACAAGGATATTGAGTCTGTTTTCCCACCAGCACTTATGGCTTTCGAAATGGGGCTCAACTGATTGATGATAGAAATATGTTAGGTGAAGTGTCCCGGAAGGGATTTTGATACTTCTTCAAACTTATTGACATTGATGAAATAATCGAGTTAAAAGATGGACAAAAATATTAATAATTATGATGATTGGTGGTTTTCAAACCCTTTAATTATTGACTCACTTTAAATTAGATTATTAAAAAATGGGTTACCTAAAAGCAACAGCTGTTAGTGTGTGTAAATTCAGTCAGATATACACACCATGCCTCTTTAGTAGCCAGGAAAACTTTCAAGGGTGATACTTTAGTCTTAAACTTGCAAATCAAACATTTCCCCATACAAACTCGAAAGTTAAGTATGGGCTTGTGATGAAAATTTAAAAAATAGATAAAGTTAGCTGGGTATTGTAGACGAGTATCACCCCTGAAAGTTTTCCTAGTTTTCTAGTAAAAAAGGCACCGTGTATGGCGTGTAATGTATGTGTTGTCTCACGGGTTGAGGCGGCGCCGGCTGGCTGGGCGCAATACCATCGGTGCGCGCGTCGGGGTTCTTGTGCATGAACGGACAGTGGATCTTACGACAACCACCCGGCTGGTTCTCCCAATAGCATGGGATCTGCTTGCGGTTTTTCTAGAATATGACAATTTTGTTCTATTTATTACAAGGAAACTTACACCCTCCGTTCGTCGTATGGTGTGGAATCCTGAAGATCTCGCAGGCAGCGCAGCAGCATTTGTCACGGTCACGCCTATTTTATGAAATTCGGCAAATTCCAAGATAAAGCAGACATTTGCTTTCTTTTCATGGAAAGACAACTCAAAGGTAAGCCAAATGGCAAAGCTTGCAGAGAAACGGTTTGCTGTGGTAATTAACAACACCATAGACCTCATCCATAGCTCCATCAGGCGTGACCGAAGTTAACAGTTAGCTGCTCTATTCCTATTTTTTTGAGCTGAAAGTTTGTCATAGGTTCCGCAGTTTACATGCTGCCAGCATTCTGACGAACGTGCTTACACATAAGTATACAAACTTGCGACAGTGGCTTTCGCGGTCGCACGGGCTTGTAAACAAATAAAACCCCGTGCTATAACATAAAACGTGCACGCATACCCAAAGGTGTAAACGCCGCCTTAGAAATACGTCACGATGATTCTTTTTTTTTCTGCTGCATATCAAAAAACGTAATACCCCTTACTAATTTAATCCCTAGTAATAATGATATGAAATAAAGAATTGCTTAACATCGTGTAATTCTTATCACCAATAATATGTGCGTATCTTCCTTTAATGATATGATTGAGTATTGTACCGCCTTACTGAACTAGTGACCGAAAGAGTGGTTAATAAAATATGAGTTCAATGTTTGGGAATTCAAAGTCAAATGTTTGAGTTCAATGTTCTGGCAGACAAGTCTATTTTTTTTAATGAAATTGTCAGAAGCCGCCAGGATTTTTTAAATTTAATTCTTATTACTCTTGTAAACTCTGTATGAATGAAGGTTGCACATCACTAAGTTGCCAGTATTTCTAGGTTCTAGCAGAGACTAGAAATAGGTGCACACCAATACCTATAGCAAAGGTGAACTCACGAATTCTCCCCTGCTACCTAGTTCAGGCTTTAACTGTTGAACTCCTACAAAGTAGTTTTATAAATTTAATTTCTATCACTTCAATGTTTTCAAATAACCTAATCATCTACCTAGCTTTTTTCCAACTACGTTGGGATTAGGGGTTTCGAATACCGGTATTCATACCGCATAGAAAATTTCCAATGCCGGGATCCCGGGATCTCGGTAAATAGACTCGATAATAGATAAAAATATTTATCGAAAAACGTTTAAATTTTGTTATAATAAATAATTAGTTTCGCCACAAAACAATAAAATACAGTTGATAAAATATAAAATGACTTTTTTTAATATAACTATACTATAGGCCTGTCACCGTAGACACAAAAATCGCGTTAAGTCGCAAAAAATTACACTGTAAGTAGGTACCCACTGATTTGGGTCGTTGTTAGGATAGATACCAATAGTGTAAAAAAGTTTGCAGTTTCAAAAGACCTGTGCAAACTGCGTGGAAGTCTCGAAATTTTCGGACATCTTTCAGTTTTTTACTTATGACTTCTAGCATCCTACGGAAAAGTCACCTGATACATTTTTAAAGTATACAAAATGTGTATCAGCTGAGCTTAAATTTTGTATGCTTTTGGCGCATGGGAGATTCCCTGGCGCTGTTCCCACACCTTCCTTCTCACCTCGGGAATCTCAGGATAGTACTTCTATTGTTCTATGTACCTCCTGCCTTGACCGCGAGGCAAATACAAAGACTACCTTTTTTAATCCCATTCTTTACCTGCACAAGTAGCAGTAAAATGTAAGTAACTGTCTAAATAAACCACAACATAATTAAAATAAGCAGTTTGGAAAACAGTTTACCACAGATAGAAAATTGGTTGGAAATATAATATGCAATAGAATGAAATTGTGTCACTGTAGTTTCTACTGAAAATAAAATAAAAACACCAATACCGGATGTCCGGTATTGGATATTTCAATACCGGTATTGAAAAATGACAAAAAAAATTGAAGCCAAGTTGGGATCGACTTCCTGTCTAACGGAATGCAGATGAATATCAGTATTTTACATGGAGTGACTGCCTATCTGGGGTCCACAACCCAATGTATGGTCACCTATTCACGGACCGGCCACCATGCCTCATAGCAAGTGACGCTTAACCTTATTATTTAGCCCCTCTCTAATAAAATCTCTAACTTATGTTGACCAAAATCCAAACATCTGATTGTATGGTTGCCTTGTTATAGGACAAGAGGTAACAAACTTGAGAACAAATTTACTGAGGCTTGAACAAGCTTACAATATACCAGCACTTACTTAAACCTTGGAGAGTTACAAGTGTAGTAGTCACATAATCATTGATAATTCTTATGCAAGGTAATTAATTTCTAATACAGAAAGCTATGAGACTAGTGTACTATTTGCACAGCTGTTTAGGAAGTTTTGTAAATAAAATTAACAGGTATAAAAAGTGATCACAAATGGCACTCTCTGTTCGGATAAAGAAAAAGAGCATTTTCAAATGGCAATTTTTGATGATTTATGTATTTACTTAATTTTACTATAGACTATTTAATGCAAAATTGTGAAGCTCAAAAAGAATATGGTTTTATATGTTTCAGTGGCTTCAAAGTACCTACCTACTGGAATGAAATGAAACATAATCTTACATATTATGAGACATATCTAGAACTTATGAAACAGGCCTGTGTATAGCCAAACATAAATTTGAAAGAATATCAATATTGATGTTCTCGCTAAATGACAACAAACCCTGGAGCTAATTTATTATTAGTAGTATTGGCCAAATTGGTTTATTCTGTTTTGATGAAACCTAGAAACACAGCTGTTATTCTTGCTGAATTCAACTCGTGCCTGGCTTCTGCAGTCTTTATGATATCCTTTAACTTAAATATCATCCAGAATAATTATGACATTTTTTTGCGTAACCTAAAGATTACCGCATCTTCGTCAAACTTGTAACAAATGATATCCTCTAGTTTGGTCACACCAACAACAAAAACATGAACTCAAAATCGGAAGAAAACATATGCAACATTACATAATGTCACATACATCTACTTCTATACATACCCTCAATTCCATGTGACGTAGTTTGCAACGTTTATCAAGGCACTTGCCCTGCTGCCAGGCTGTGCACATTGTCTCGCACCCCAGCGCTGACGGTTCGTGGCGAAACACACAGTTGTCCCCCTTCATAACAGATAAAATAAGTAACTTACTGGACAATTTGGAAAATGTTGTAGCAAGTTAATATCACATTACATGTAAACCACATGTAATGTGATATTTACTTCTTGGTTTAAACCTAATTACTGGCTGACAAGCAATCGACACATGTGTTATTTAAAAAGAAACAAAAGCTAGATGTAATAGGTTCACTTGACATCATGATATGCAAATAAACAGAACTTTGACGCCTCCAGGGTACATTTCAAGATATTTTATGAGAGACCAAGGCTTGTAATTTTATTTGGAGGCATATTTTTCAGCGACTTACAGCGACAGTACCCAACGTCTATTTACTTGAATACAGCAAAATAAGTGAGGTCTTCAAGAAATGTGCTATTTCATACTTAAATTAGTACAGAATTATTGCTGTAATATAAATTTATTGGTCTCATTCCTTGGCATTACCTTAATCCTCAAGAAATATGTGATAAGTTTCCATAGATATCTTACTATCAACTGACAATTTGTTAGCCAGCATGTAAAAAAAAGGTCACCAATGCTAATTTTACCCTCAACTACCTATAGTTTCATGAAAAAATCTGCTAGTATTGTTGTTAACACTTTTGTAAAAAATTAGTAATATTCGTTATATTTCTCTCAATGTCAATAAAACATTCTAACCATAAAATATTAAATGAAACAGTGCCTAACACGTTAGCTTCCATGATTTTTATCAGAGACTCAGAATATAAACAATATGACAAGAGTTTCATAGAAGATAGAACATTTTAATCATGAATATTTTCTTACCTTCGTGCATGTGGAGTAGTAGTAAAAATAGCAATCGTTGAATTTCCGTGGAGACTCCATGGTGTTATCCGCCGTCGAGGGTCTGTGAAATATTGGGTACACCGTCTAATAATGCCGACACCAAATTTTTTTGTATTACTCAATAGGCACTGTTAAACGCTACAAAATACGTCACGAGAGTAGTCTAGTGGATCCAATTTATAAATAACACATACATTAAGGCTGTAGTTACGTTAAAACTAAGATTTTTCCATTTTGACAATACGTAAAGCACGGCGCGGACAAACAAGTTCCAAATTAAAAACTATCAATATGTCAAATCCAGATTGCACACTTTACTCACCGCGTATTAGATAAACTAAAAAAATAATTAAATTATACAACGAATATCTACACAATAACGCTATCTAACACAAAATAATATGAACGTCACTATTAGAAAGAAGATGTAGTAGATATGGCGGACATGTGGCGGACTTTCATTTCGTTTCGTCCGCCCCACCGTTTGATTGGTTGATCACTTGTCTATTTTATACCATAGAGTGATATTTTACTTTTTCGAAGTAATCGAGATTATGACCAAGTACAGGCGCCAGTTTATAACGTGGAAAATTCAAACTACTTCAACTTGATGGCAATATCAGCCTATTGTATTAAAAAAAAAATATTTTTGTACAAACAAGACTGTGAAACAATATTTTAAAATTAAACAGGTACCTATGTTGATTTGCAGCTGAAACATTAACACTAACAGCTGAGACTATTTATAATCAGGTAACTAAACAGTTCAATATTTGTTGTTTGTGTGTGATGTCGTGATTACCTACATCAAACATTTAGCTAAACTCAATTCCAAACTCTGAATTTGCGGTACCTTACATACACCTTTTTCAAAAATCAATGACGTCCGTTTAAAGTTTAAACCCCAGTAATCGCTCTCACATTGAGGGACACTGCACTGTAGCGGAGCGATGCGCCAAAATATAAATATTTTTAACCTGAATCAAATCGTATGAGATCAAAATCGAATTGAAAATGCGCGGGCTACAAGCCTTTGTGAGTTTGTATCTCGGAGTAGATACCTACAAAGGTCGCACCGCTGCATTCTGCATTGCAGTTTTCCGCTTAGTGCGGTCTTTCGTTACCTTACAATACGCATCCTACTCACCAACCGACTACCAACAGTACCAGCCCTCAACTAAAGATAACTGAACTAAAATAAATGCGATTCACTCCTTAATAATTCTTAATAGTCACGAATTCACAATGAGTAATAGTAATTACTTTTTGTCTTAATAAAATAACAGCGCTGCGTATAGATCAAGGCATAGGGGATAGTAATAGTAAGGGTTAAGGCATCTACCTAGTCACACTTGTGTATGCAACGGTCATATATGGAACACATTTATAAAAAATCATAAGCTAATGAAATATAAAATACTCCTTTCTTATCTATGTTCCAACCCCTTAAATAAAAATAACGAATAATTGACAACAATATAAGCGAAAAATCTCCTGTTTCTTCGCTCAGATTGTTCCCAATTCGCCTACCTGCCTCCTGGCAGGTAGGCGAATTCCCCCCAAAATCGCGGTCGCAGCCCAAGATTTTGGGGGGTCACCATGGGTGCCGGGGAATACTTTTAGGCAGGTACACCCAACCCGCCTCGGATAAGTTAGGTTTTGTTGTGTATTTTCAAACAGTAGAGTTACATTGTCGACTTTTGCAGGAAAACCCAAGCAACCAAATATTAAATTGTAGAATGCAAGAGCGAGCGAAGCGAGCTCGAAGAATTTTCGCTCTCTCGGATAAGTAACATTTTCTTCTAATCATTCCAAAAGAACTAGCAATTAGTTACTTTGTTGACCTAAGCAGAAAAGTTCAGGAATCAACAGAATGTAAAATGTAAGAGCGAGCAAAGCGAGCCTAGTCTTCGATAAGCTTAACGCTGCGAAGGAAGAAGTCCATAACCGATACCTTGTATGAACTTATAGCATTTAACCTAACTATGAATAACATTCAGCCGGTCTATTCTGTAAAACCCTCACCGTGAAAACGTAGGTAAAGTGAGTTGTCTTTCCATTTGATGCTAGAGATTGACATATTGACCCTATACACTATTTGACCTAAGTTTTCACGTTGATATTTTTACAGAATAGATCGGCAGGGCACTGACATACCCTTCTTACTCACTTTTTGGCCATAAAAAGTCTATTTGACGCTTTAATTTACTCGTCTCATCTAAAGTCCTGCCTAAACTCTGCTCTTGCTATTTTAAAGCTCCTAAATGACAAAATAACGGTGCCTGTTTTCTAATACACCGAAATTTGTTAATAATCGACTAAAATATACCAGACCTTGTTACCGTTGAGACTATTTTAAGATTCCTTTGATAAAATTTATCCAGCTTAGGCGACCTCGCTGTTATTGAGAAGACACGAGGCCGCCCACACCACCCACGACTTGCGACGCCATTGACCTTATATATTCTCCATAGGAAACGCGCAATAGTCCAGCGTTTGATGGTCACGGATACTCCGGGATCAATCCTTGTGGTGAGTGCTTCACCCTCAATAATTCCAATAGGATTAGGCCGTAGGTTATATCACAGACCCATAGAGATGCTTGCTTAAATGGTCTTGGTCTAAGCGCGCAAAATGTGATGTTCAATGATTCTTCTAGCCTTTCGGGAGAGCAATCAAAACATACTTAATTCAGATTCTGATCCCCTGGCAATAAAATAATCAAAATTGTATTCAATTGACACTCGACTGCGAGGTATACATACCTAAATGAAACGAGCATAATACTACGGAGGGATTAAACGAGGGTCAAATTCTTCTAGTTGTTTATTCAAATAAATTGTTCCAACTTACACTTAGTTGTTATGTTGCAAACATTGATGCACCAGCACCAGCAATAGGCTAGCCGCCACATTTCGATACAAGTGAGTTCAAGTGACTATCGTCGCGTGAGCTATAGTCCTTCGTGCTATTTATTATTTGCTGAAGCGACCATTCACCATATTTGTTGTTGCTTATACTAAAAGTAATTTTATTTCCATACTTAATAGTTACCTACATTAATGAGGTCAAAACCCCTGAACTAAGACATCCTGTATGATAGGAGTCGATGTTTCTCCAGTTACATCGATCACTATCAGCATGTTCTCATGCTGATAGTGATCTTAGAATATTTAAAATAAGCATTTAGTTTTTACAATAATTAAAAGAAAAAAGAACATTGAAATAAAAATAATAATTAAAGTATTGATAATCCTAAAACATATTTTATTTCAAATTAGAATAGGGGTAGCATGTGTGTGGTGAGATGTGTGATGGGTGTGTGGAAGTACGCGAGTGAACGTGTGTGTTGCCTGGGTCGGTCCAATAGGTTAGATTACTGATAGTATTTTCAATATCATCACAACTATAGCTTTCAAGCCAAAGTACGATTTCCTTTTTATAAGGAAACTGTTCACGTATCTAACTAGGTAATTTGGACCAACGGACAACGAAATTAACGGGACGTTGTGAAGACGACTATCGAGGCCTCTCTCAGGCCCTGAGACTGAGAGGCCTATGTCCAGCAATGGACTGCGCCAGGTGAGTGCTATGCTCGGACTTTCTTTGAAGGATAAGATCAGAAATGAAATTATCCGGAAAAGAACCGCAGTTACCGACATAGCTTGCAGAGTGAGCAAGCTGAAGTGGCAGTGGTAACCCCAACGAAAAACCATATAGTGCTACGGGCGCGACCCGGATTCCACGACGTTTTAGTACCTATACTTGTAAGTATTATAAAGTACTCTGGGGCTGTTTAGTTGTATACGGAGAGTTCCGCGGTTCTTGGGGCCCGTCCGAAAGTAGTTCGATAGGTACTACAAGTACAAAGTGAACCCTGCTCCCGATTAATCATTTAATTTTTTCGGACGGGCAAAAACACACATCGGCACCGGCAGTAAGGACAACTGTCAAATAGTGTTGTCATTAATTCTTAGTTGGGGCCATGAACTTATCTTATATACGCAGGCCCGGACTTAGGTAGAGACCCAGGGCCCCTAGGCACTTCG
Organism: Apamea crenata; assembly: GCA_949629185.1. Taxonomy (NCBI): domain Eukaryota; kingdom Metazoa; phylum Arthropoda; class Insecta; order Lepidoptera; family Noctuidae; genus Apamea; species Apamea crenata. The sequence goes on along the minus strand of OX451362.1, from coordinate 8,638,827 downwards.
AGATTTGGGGCCCCCCTATCTACGAACAACGAAATCGTAAGAAACGACTAACCAAAATCAACTTTCAAATTCGTTGTATGGATGAGGTCACTATCCTGCGGAAAATCTTAACACAGCGATTTAGAAAATCTCGTCATTTGCACAACGTCATTTATCGAGTACCTACACTGCTAAACTCAAACTCTCCGGTCTCCGTTCTAAGCCAAGTAGTAATAACTATTGACAGAGTGGGTCGATTTTAATTAAATAAACACTAAATGGTACCTCAAGATACGGACTATGGCTATATTTCTAATGCCTCTCTTTTCACATTGCACTAATATTTAGTGAAATAATTGAAATAATTTTATTTCCGCCTGCCGTCAGGCAAGCAAGCTAACTGGTCGGGGTAGCTGATCGAGTGGGTGCCCTAAGCTGGCTGGGCCCTTACGCCAGTGCCTTGTGTTAGGCAGTAATCCGGGCCTGGTGATACGTAGTAGGAAACGCCCGTTAGTGCATACACACCGACTTCACACGAGCGACACGCGTCGACGACGTACCTGGCGTGGCTGTGGGTCACAGATCAGTGGATGACCTCGCCTAAATTTTTATGCAAAGCGAAGCTGCGCTGCTGTGAAGCAGCGCCTTAATACACATGTAGGGATCGTTGTGAACAAAAGGAAGTGACTCGTAAACTTTTCTTCTATTTCTAATAATTTTACACGGATCGCTCACGTTGTGGCCTTTTCAACCGTCGCTCGCCGCGCCGTCCATCTTATCAATTCTATCCCTTTCTTCCCTGTCATACTTTCTCGCTCGCAGTGTTGTCATACCAATCTTCTAACATCCCTCATATCTTGTGTGTTGCCACTTCATTATTCATACATGCCAGTAGCTTGCCGTTGTGATATTCAGAAGTTGTTTTAGTAAGTACTCCTCCAGGGACTATTATGTATTAAAAAATATTAACACCATCATTATTCCAATGCGAAAACGGAGTGGTGGGTGCTATCGGCCTTGTATAGCTCCGTCTCTCTCCCACACTGGAAAAATGGTGGCATTATTATATCATAACACGGCCCCACCGTATTTCGGCCATGGCGACCAATCTCAGCGGAGACCAGAGGGGCAATTCTCGTAATTTTAAAATTACGAGAATTGCCCCTCTGGTCTCCTATAGATTGAGACAGATTGCCTATAGATTGTCTCAATCTATCAAAAATACTTGTAATTTCCCTACATTCTTTATTGTCGCTGAAATGAGATTGCGCCTTGATTTTGAACGTTTTCAACTACGGGAATTGGCCTGCAGCCCAGCAAAAGTGTGTGCACCCTCTGTTTCCTCAGTCTGATTGATAGTCCGATGGGACGATCCAACAGGGCCGGAGAGAGATCAATCGCAGGGCACACCGCACCGCCAACTTTCAAAGCAACAACTTCCAAGTTGTTACGGTTGGAATGGCAAGCAACATGTTACTTGCATGCTTCTGTGCAAGTTAAAGGAGGTGTTTTTACGGCTTTACTTTTTTCGCTTGACTGCCAAGTAGAACTTGAACAGCGCGTTCACCGCTTGATCGTCGATATGGAGTTAGGTACTCCACCCTCAGGATATCCTTCAATTCGAAACAGATTCTCAGTGTTGTATGAACTTTATTTATAATAATTAATATTACATCATGATTTAAACATTAATTTACATAATACAATAAATAAATGCTCACAATAATCAATATGAAGTCATGTTTAAAAAGCGAATGTTTATACTAAAGACAATAATAGAAACTAACCTAATTTAACGAATCAAAATTGGAATCAAGAATAATGTATCGAATAAAATGAAATAAAACTGTTGTTTCAATATACTTTCTGTAGCGTAACGTTTAATAGTAATCGTAGAGTGAGTTTCTTAACTATAAGCAATTCGAATATTTTTTTTTAAACATATCGAGTACATTGTTTTATTAAAAGTATGTAATGAAACTACTTCAAACTCATACTACAGGAAGTCAATAAACAGTAAAAAATAAAGTAGGAAAAAAAAAACACTTTATATTTCAATATCTAACTTTTCAATACAGGACAGTCATTTTATTTTATAAGAACAGTCAACACAAGAAGGATTTCCCTTTTGAATTACCATTAAAGTGACATTTCTTTATTACTTAGGCGAAGCGCGCACTGCGATGCGATTTTTTTAATCGCACGTTCATGCAAAATAAAATCGCGATCGCTAATATAATTTTTCAAGTGATTATTTACCTCAGTACGCGGAGTATAGTTTATTGGTATTGTTCACAGATGCGATTATTTTTCGCAACGATTATATTTCGTGGTGCGTGCTTCGCCTTAGAACAAAAGTATTATGAGTGTTGGATTAAAATGGGGAAAATGAATGAACACAATGGCAGATAAATAGTTTGGTGAAAATGGACAAACAATTTTGTACACAAAAATCCAATACTGGGAGGAATGTATCGGTTACATTTTAGCTGGTTAATGAAACGTGGGGTACTAAAATATATTAATATATGGCCTCATCTCAGCTCTTAAAGTTTTCTAACAAACCTACTGGATGACGACTGGTCGCGCATCAACGAAACTAAACTCAACACTCCGAACGCAACTCTTCAAACATCAATCATTTAGTAAAAAACAACAAATTAGGTGATTGAGATGGTTGTTGCTATGGCTATTATGTAAGCGATAAAATTGTCAACATCTTAAACGAAACGAAATCATTAAGGGTTAGGTTAGGTAGGGATAGGGGGGTTGTATGTTGAACAAAATATGATTCGCGATCGTAACAAGTATGTATTTACATAATTATAATCATCGTCCTTCTAAATTCATATAACCCTATTGATTGATATTTTATGAAATAGTCAATCAATATCGCGGGCTACCCTTGAATTTTCCTTTTTACTCAAAAACAACATGAATTTCTGATCATCTATTTAGATATCAAGACCCAACAAAATATAATTACTGGTCTTTTGATCTTTACGCTGTGTATCGCCCAACAACCACCCACTTCACCCTAAACGAGTATTGCTAAATCGTACCAAAAACTCTTAAAAACAGTCTTCAAACACAAACAACCGAAAAACTCAACACAAATCCAATTAAAAAAATACATACAAAATTAACTTACATAACATGTTATCAGTAAATACATGATCTACATCAATAATAGTTTTCAAATCGAATGAAAACTACATTGAACAATCATTATAGATACAAAACTAGGGTCATTGCTCTCGCTAAAGGCTATTTTATATCATTCATTATTATTATATAAACATTGATTATTGTGTTGATTGGCTAAGGGCTACGCATAACGTTACTACTACGTTATCATAGTAAAAACACTGACTAAACATTTTATGTTGTTGTTTAAATAATTTGGTTTATACACTGGGAATTTAATTTTCTACACCACAGAAGTTAGTACCATACGATTTTAATTTTAGCTATAAACAATTCGTTTTAGATACCAGTAGCCTAGTGAAGAATAAACGAAGAATATATTTACAGCAAAAACAACTTTTCTAAACCATGAAATAACTTCGTTTACCTCAAAAGGGGTTTTTTTTTTAAATAATAACATCCTGGTATAATTTTATTGTAAACAGGGTTATTTTAAATTGGCTAGCTGAACTCGCAGACGCGATGAGTATCGAATTATCGATACCTAAACATGATAAAACAAATAATATTTTTTGTGATGTCATCGACCGCAGTTACTATAGCCACTTGAAATATCAGTTTAACAAATCTCTCTTCAGCTAGCCATTTTAAAATAACCCTGTATAACCATCGGTAAATAAATATTGCCATTTACTTCTACGTATGAAACGTGAATGGGGCACGACTGCTTACAGTACAAAATACATGATTTTTGTTCATAGGTGCGACACAGATAAGTAAAACAAATGGATGACTAACCCACGCGGCGTCTGTGGTCAGTAGAAACAGTATGTAAAATGCCGCGCTGTTCACAAATCGGAATGATGTAGACCCGGTTTCCACCAAAGTGGAGAAGAGAGATGACCAATAGGTTTTCATCATCGCGACATTATCTCTCCGCCTACATAGCTTAATTCCCAGACATCTTCGTGAGATGTACGGAAATGAGAAGATATGGTCTTGTGATCGATCGCTACAATTATATATCTTAGTTTAGCACTCCATTTGCTTACTACTCCGTGAAAGTGCGACATAGAGTGCAATTAAACACACAGTGGAAAATACATTATGTGAACATTATTATTATATTGTATCCAATGTGCCTACAGTTGGATAATAGCACATTATAGTAATATTCCATCGACATTTCAATAATCTCATCGTTTGTTTGGAAGTTTAGTTACAATTCTCTTGTTACTTTATTTTTTGGGAGTTATCACTGTTTTTCGATTATCAGAGTGCGAAGAATAAAACTCTACTCTTTACACACGGTACACGCTTAATTTTAACATCCAATTTCTCACTGTTTCACTAACATAGATAAACGGCAAGGACCGCATGGTCAGCAACAAATGTGTTATGACTATAGGGAATTACATTAAAATAATGTTAGTGAGAGTTAATTATTATTCAAATAATAGTCAGTTAGTATTGTTAGCTACATTTGTTGCTGACCGACATTGAATTATATCCAATCATCACGTATTTCTATGTAAACACAGACATCGCTCAATTTAAAACATTTACACTCTGAACTTGTACTGTGGCTAGATATGACTTCCAGTTAGCCCCTACGATGTTAAAACTATTGATTTACTGCAGCTCTACGAGGGCTGTACGCCCCGACACTAACATTTTTGGTATCAGTATCATCAAAAGCACAATACATCAGCGAATTTTTGACGATACCAAATTAGTTGTATTCCTGAATATAATTGTTTGGACGAGTGTTCTCGACTCTTGTGCTGATTCTCAGTCTAGTTTCAAAAAATGACTGATTTTGAAGAAAAGGGTTACTGCAAGTCACATCTGGCTACAAAAATCCAACATTAAAATTGTCAAGCATAGACTGCAAGACACAACAATGTTCAACCAAGAGAGACAATTTTTATCCTAACCGAGTCAACAAAATGATCCCTTACCAAGACACAAGTTCATACATGAAGCGTAATACCCTGTGCAAGGCGATACTGTTTAATTATATTGTCATGTTCTAAACTTGAGCTCAGAATCTTAGATAATTATCATGTTTTGGAACCGCAAACTCTATGTCATGCTTAATAACGTTCAAATTCCATTGCATAACTTATTTAGGATACTTTTATTACAAATGTTCACTCAAAAATCAACTTAGACCACATAACGCTAAAGTAGAAAGTTGAGTGGCAATTAATGTCAATTATCTAGGATTCTGAATTCAAGTATACTTAGTAAGGGCTCACAACAATGGACGCTTGGACGCTACGTCGGAACACGCATAGGCCTCTAACATAAGTCTTAGAAACTAGATGAGAATGGACTGTCTAAAATGAGATTCAAAATTTCGAGTTATTTCAGGCAAGCCGAAAATAATTGTCAATTTACGAAATAAAACAAGCATTGTGTGTAGACGCGACTTAAAGCGAGAGTGAACGATATTTTTTTATAGTCGAAGCTATAGCCGACTAGTTTTACAGTTGTTTAGTTTTTTGTCGAGTAATCATAAATCGACCACATTTTTCAGATGTTTGTTGTCACTCTCTAGTGTTTGAACGCGATAGTGCAAGTAAATCGATGACGTAATGAGAGAGCTACCAAATCCGCGGATGGTGTGCGCGTGAGCACTCTTATCTCTTGGAGGAGCTCTTGATTTGTTGCAGTTTGAGGCGTAGCGCGTCAACCTCGGCTTCGTTGCGTTGGGAGAGCGTCTGTGTTGTGTGCAGCTGTGGAAGAAAATAGCTATACATAAGACACCTTCTACGCTGAATTCCTGGATACGGAAGGCGGTGGACAGGGCGTTGTGGCGCAGCATGGGGGAGGCCTATGTCCAGCAGTGGACTGAAATAGGCTGATTTGAAGACAGCTTCTAGAGCTAATATCGATAGGTGAAAGTAAAGATCTTTTTCGACTTTTTCGATCAACCAGTTGATTTAATTTGTAGCTGCAGCGTTTCTCCGACGCGACCGTTATCTCTGTTTATTGTAAATTGGGACGGTTACCACAACGACACGTCCAAGCACGTATTTTGCGTACGGAAAAATATCACTGCGTAATGAATCGATGTACTATAGTCTACGTAGTTCTCGCCAAACGTGATGGCCGCTCAAAAGTCAGCTATTCTGGAGCCACATACAACCCTTATGAATATTGGCTTTGTGCGTGACAAAGCCAATATTCTAATAATGATTGGTTTTTTGTGCAAATTATCCCTAAACATGAAGTGGTTATAAAGTTTACTGGGAATATGAAACCAGATCTTATGAGATTCAAACTTCGAGGGGTTTTATTCTAATAATATTACTTACGTCAAGTTGTGGGTCGATGCTGTGTGTTCGTGGCAACGTGTTCTCGTTTATGGAGTCGGCGAGCGTTCTGTTGTCGCCGACCGGCGTGCGGGGCTGTGACGATGGTGATGACTCTGTTTTTAACCCGGCTTTGGCCTAGAAATAAAATACATGATTCATCAAATATAGTCCTCCAGACCGAATTTCGGTAATGGCAGCGTATCTCAACCGAGACTAGCCTAGACAGGTGCACTCCCTTTTCACTCATTGTAATAGTCCGATGAGACAGTAATCCGACACTACCGGAGAGATCGATCAGTCGCAGGGGCAGGCGACACGTGTGCACCGAGATATCACACCGCCATCTTCAAAACTCCGGGCTGTTACTAAGAAATTCCTAATGGAGAAGCTCAATAACACTTTGCCCGACCTGGGTATCGAGCCCGGGACCCCAAGCTCCGGAGTCGCGCTTGCGACCACGAGACCAACGGGGCAGTCACAATATTATCACAATTTATATAATACTCGCGGTAAGGAGGCACTTTTGTTTACCCTTAAAATATTCGTGTTGCTATATGACCCGAAACGATAATAATAAAATAAACAACAAACCTGCAAAGCTCGAAGTCTCTCCAGGAACATCACGTGCGACTTTTCGTCGTTTTCATTACTAATGTCTGTAACAAGACACAAAATATTAGAATACTGCTACAAATCATATTTAGGCCTTATGAGAGTTTCTCACACAAATGGAGTCACTTGTAGTCGAGTCAAAAAAAGGATCCACAAACTCGGGCGAAAAAATATGAGACCCGAACTTTAGTCACGATGCTCGAAAAAGCCGGAATTTTTCGAAAACCATCTATTATGCAGCCGTATACTATAAGTGGCAGGGTCATCGATACGCAAACTGTAAACTAGCTCATGATTAGTAGAACTGAATCCATGGTAACAGGTTGCGCGTAGATATCCCTGCCACCTTGTATTTATTTGAATGATATTTATTACTGTCCCGTTCCACTCTGGTCCGTACGGTATTTGCTAGGCGTCAGTATAACACTCAATCTACCTATATTTATAATAAGTTGAACCACATATTGAATATTTACCCCATGTTGCGGTATGAATGCAATAATACCCTATCGGAATGGTTAAAATCACAAAAATACGATGAAATTGAACTACTATTAACCAGAATATGTTAAAGTTTACCTGCACCCAATCTTAACATACATCACCAGATCAATCATTAACACATACATGTACTCACACCCATACACCACTCACACCCACCTCCCACACACACACAACAAACATACACACACACACACCCTCACACACACACACACACACGCATACACTCACACCCCACACACACCCACAAACCCTACACATACCTGAACTTGCTACAGCAATTTTGTAATCATCCTAGAATTCTAAATTTGTTTATTTTATTTTTCATTTCCTTTTAATTATGTCTCAACAGTATAAATTATTACCCATGGGAAGTTGCGAGGTAACCCCATCACAAGTATCCTTATAACTTACTGGGGTTGCCTCAATTTTGTGCTGTAGAACAATTGTGTGAGAAACAATAAAAACTTTTTATTTTTTTTATTTATTATTTACTGTAAACACGTGTTCTCACCAATATTTTCAGACTTGTAGTCGTGTTTGTAGATGGGCATAGAAGCGAGTTTCCTCTGCTCGGCGACCTCGCGCAGCCCCCGCTCCACATAGTTGCGGAAGTAGAACGACGAGCCTTGCATGAACGTCCAGATGTCTACCTCTGGATGACGCTCCTGTAAGGCAAACAATACATGGTTAGCAGTTTTGAAGCGCTAAATTGACATGTTTTGGACAATACGGAGATTACGGTTCCATTGGCATATTCATTAAATATTGTTACAAGTAAATTTTTGCACAGTTTTATACAATTATCTGTCATTTTCAGAGGTGCAATTTGAGATCAAGTCACATGCAAGGCGCATCAGATCGTACTATATGTGAACCTGACATAACTTATTTAGGTTATGTCATGTAAAATACTGGTATTCAGCTGCATCCGGTTACACTGGAAGCCGACCTCAACATAGTTGGGAAAAGGCTAGGCAGATGATGATTCTACTTACTCTCAAGTCATACAGTTGCGACAAGGCGTCCTTGTTGTGCTCCTTAGTGCCGATCCTCTTCAGTATGAGCGCGAGTTCCTCGTGCACGGCGCGCGGCAGCCGGCCGGCCGCTAACGCCGCGTTGTTCGGTGGAACCGATGCTAGGACTGAGCTCCCGTTTAGAGCGTCTGATGTGTTCTCTTTTTTTTCGTCGAGTTTTAGTTGCTGTGAAGAGAATACTAATATTTACAGACACTATCTTGGAACACAATGTAGTAAAATAATAGTAAATAGTAAATAATTTATACAGAATGAAATTCAATTGGTGAGCCAAATGAAAACATCATAGTCAACGTGTTATAAAGAAAATTTAGACCATGTCATTAGGGAAAGGGATGCACATAGTAGTCTAGCGATTTGGTAACGTCGCCGCGCGCAAGTTTTCAATTTCATCCTTTAGTTTTGGATTTATTATTTTTACTTGGTGTATATCGAAATCGAGTATTATTTCATTATTAGTCATTTTTTATAACGATGATAAAGCTTTCAAAAGTGATTAATTAATAAGAGTCCAAAACATTGGATTCCCCACTACTGATATTAAAAATAAATCGTGAAAATTAAATATTTCAATGTTTGAAAGAATGAATGACGATGCGATGTCAATGATTAATGTCGATGGAAGATTGATTTATAATGGTGTGTTTTGATTTTTGGTTCGAGGTTTGTATCTATCTTCAGCATGATACTTCAGCATGTGATAAAATGTTTACCTTGAGTACTTTGAGTAGGTATGGGTACAGATCGGATTCATTGACGTCAGGTATTTGTGTGAGGTGGTTCGTGATGGAGCCGCCTTTCATCTTGACTAGAGTATGCACCAATGTTTTCACTGTCCTGTAAAAACATTATTGATTTATTAACATTTTATGCCTATACAATCAAAAGAGGCTTATTCCAAGTCATACATTTAGTTCTGCAGTATGACTATGACACCATTTCGTGTTGGTAACTAAGAGATTCTGTTGGGGTCATTGTGTTCACCAAACTCTTCTTAGGATGTTGAAGGCAGAAATGGCACGAAAAATAAATATCGTTTTTTTTAATTTGTCTAGATATATAATAATAGTGTTATCTGACGCAGGATATTCTAGTTCAGGTAACAAATGCATTGAATTAATGTTATATTACTGTATTCAATATGCTTAAGAATGTTTATGATTTCCTGTCCTGTGCAGCATCTTCTAGAAGCAGCATTGCTGTCCAGGTTTGAAGAGTATGGCTGCCGGTATAATAGGGTAGATTCCTGGGTAGAAAAATAATAATTATATTTAATCCGTCAGTTACATTATCGAAAAATAATGGACACGTATTTTTTCTTTTGTCAATCAAACAAAAAATGACAAAGATAAAGCGCGTCAAAACTTGGGAGTGGGAGTCGTGACGTCACGCCATGCTAAAAAGTAGCAAGGCGTGCCGTCACGCGGATCTTTAACGGGCGATATCTTCATCATTTTTTTTATATAATTGACAAAAGAAACAATACGGGTCCAATATTTTTTGATAACCTAACTGACGGACTAATTAGATGTTTTTAAGAATCTAGCCTATTACAGGCAAATGCAGGTGAAGTCCAAAGGTGGCAGAAATCATTTCCCATAAGATACTCCTGCTGGTTTACTGCCCAATAATATTTTTTTTTAATAGGTGATGGGTGACAAACCTGTATGGCGTATCACTAATATCCGGATTCTTCTTCCAGTAGCTATTAGGGAATGCCTTATAGAACAGGTGTATCCTATACAGCACCGCGTCGTAGTCTATAGAGTTGACGTCCCAGGTGGAGATCATCTTGAGGGTCTTCCAGAAGCATTTGAGGAGTAGGTCCTGGTAGCGAGGGTAGGCTGGATCTGAGACACCGATGGACTCGTGGAGGAGGGATACTATTGCGCTGTGGAAGAAAGTAAATAAACTATGTTATTCATTTGGATTGTTATTATTTCTTATTCCTGCAAAGACTGTATTAATTCCGAGATGGTCATTGATAAGATTGATAAGAAGTACACATGCAATGCCAATCCTATATAAAATAAATTGGGATAAGGATAGGAGGATGATGAAATGTCACTCATTCTTGATTTAGCAATGCAACAACTTAGGTAAGTCTAATTCACGAAACATGTTAGCTTGAATGATAGTCACGGATAGCCAAAGATGATGGTTTATTGAATATATTTAACTATCACGTAACTAATGCTATATGAATGTTGTATGAATGAGTACAGCTGACTATGAACGCTGATCGTGTACTGTCGCGTTACACTATAATTTATGCAAGGCAACGGAAAAGTGCTGATCTATGCAATGCGCGCGTGCCATGTACGATACATGACTAGTACAATCTTTGATTATTGTGTTACATTGACCTAAATGAGAAAAATAATGCTCTCATCTTAGGTTAGTCGAATACCCCATGTCGGTGACGGTAAGGTTTATAATGCAAAAAGTATGACTTATGGTCTATGGGTATCACTTATATATTTTTGGGCCCTTCTAAAGTACCTCTGGACAAAAGTAGAGCATAATAAGACATGTCACGCACCACAACAGCGGCGTCCTGGGCGAGTGCTCCAGCACCTTGACGCACACGTTGTTCAGTATCCGCACCAGCCGCTCGGCGTCCGGCCCGCCCGCCAGCCCCGCGCCGGCCGCCGGCCCCGCGCCCCCCAGCACGCGCAGCAGCTCGCCCAGCAGCGCGCACAGCGCCGCCTCGCCCACGTGCGAGCCGCAGCCGGCCGTCTCGTAGAACTGGGGGAGATGATCGTGGAGTTCATTTTCGGACAGATGTTTTATATCAGAGATAATATTATAACTGGTGGTACGGCATAATCACAGGCCTCCTCTCGGCGAGAGGGAGTGGACCGTAATCCACAACGCGGGCCCAGTGCGGGTTGGTAGATGTCACATGTCTTCGAATTTTTTATTCTAGAACATGCCTTGCGTCTTGCCTCCTTCACCGTTTTGAGAGCAGTGGTGATGAAATGATTTTTATTGCGACCATTGCCCCTGGGCCACCACTACTCCTAGTGGTGCTGAGTGTCCCCTTATTGCAAATGAGCTAGAACTCTAGAAGTGGAATTACATGATTTACATGACACATCCACTGTTGGCTCATGGATGTTCAACAGTTCATGGATGACCGTGATGCAAAACTTATGCATGTTTTTCAGAAATAGTAGTTAATCAACTCAGCCTATCGCAGTCCACTGCTGGACATAGGCCTCTCCCAGGCTGCGCCACCACACCCTGTCCTCCACCTTCCGCATCCAGTCCGTCCCAACAACCTTAAGGTCGTCCATCCATTTAGCTGGGGGAGACCGCGTATCGGCAAGCGTAGTGCTTGCCGATACGCGGTCTCCACTCCAGGACTCGTCTGCTCCACCGGCCATCGGTCCTTCGATAAACATGGCCAGCCCACTGCCACTTCAGTTTCCTTACTCTGCAAGTTATTTTGGTAACTCCGGTTCTTTTCCGGAGTAGTTTACGACCATATTTAAAACTAAACAAGTAACTTACTAAATGGATGTGTATAAGAAACACGCTATGTCACAAGAGTACTTAAACTATATTTCAAGTAACGACACCACAACGACCACCTGCGGCCGTGGCCCAAAAAAAGATTATTACAATTTTTTTTTTGTCTTTTCATGTTTAGATGTCGATTCCCATCACGTTTTTAGGAATTTCGCTGAAGTTTAATGTTATCTTACCGTAGTGAGTGCACTCGCTAGATACTTGAAGGCAGGTAATGCGTCCGTGGGCGGTGCGGTGCGTAGTCTTCGTACTTGCGCTGCGATAGCGCTTATCAGACGAGCCTCGTGCGGTGCCAACGCTCCACCACGACCCGATACCAACGCGCCCGATATCAGGGATAGGGCGCGGATTGCAGCCTGTAAAGAGAGTTACTTATATAGTTATAGTCAATTATGTAATCAATTTTAGAAAGAGGTCAGTTTGCACATCGTATAAGAAACGGGCCGCTTGAAGTGCGGTGAATTTTTAATACAGAATTTATAAAAACTCGAGAGATGCGTTTTACATTAGCATTGCGGATCCGTCCAACGGCATGGGCAATAATTATTATACTGTATGACACCGAAATGCTGATAGATTTTGGTAACTAAATAGATAAACCAAACAATCACAAAACAGCCACGAAACATAATAAAATACTCACATTCAAGTCCGGGCTGGCTATAGAATGAATAGTATCAGCTAGTTGCGAGTCGTCCACGTGTGAGTTGAGCGAATGTGGCTGTGGCGTGACCAGCGGTGCGGTGTGACGGGGCGGCGACATTGCTACCATACTGAAAAGAGATAACATGGTTTAGTAAGCTTGTTTATAATAAGGGATTCTTAATATCTGCTTGCATACCATCCTAGAAGGATCGCAAGGAGACAGATTGGGAAGGAAGCCTGAAGATAAAAATATGGGGTCTTTTCTGTGCAAGATTTTTGCTTCCTATTTAAAACTGGAGGCAACATAAATATTACGTGATGTATCGCCATTTAACCCTATGTATGAACGTGGATCCACGCAAGACACAATGGCTTTTTAATTGTTTCTGTAATTACGGCATTGAACCCGTTAATAAACCACCCGCTTTAAAAGATCTTGAGGGTTTATTTTGGACTTAAGGGAATCATTTGATTTGAAACGTTATTCAGTTGTTAAATAATAATAAAAACTTAAAAATTGTGATCTTTATTTTATATTTAATTTCATTTATGCACCACTCACCAATTGTTAAGCACGCGGGTGCGGGGGTGTACATACAAGTGAAACGATGGTTGGCTAGCAACGCACTGGTTTATTCGAGAGTTGGACTCGTCGTACAATATGATGGCGCGCGGGAGTGTGCGCGCCTTGCACACATATATAACACCAATCATAGCCTGTGTCTCATCCAATCATACCATGTGACATCTTTGTGAAGTACTTTTATAACAGTCCAAAAAGTTTATTACAGCTAACTATAAAATGTATTCTCACCTGGACCTAACAGGCGGTTGTGTGTGTGACATCTGTGGTCTAACCCCACCAGTAGGTATGGGCTCGTCCAGGAACTTTAGGTCTATCTCAGCGACGTCTGGTTGTCTCAGCACGGGCACTGCCGCGTCCAGTTGCGCTATCAGTTCCGGGTCGAGACCGAACGGACCCGTTATGATACGAGGTTCTGGTGGTACGCTGTGGAAGATATTATTATTAGGAAATCTATTTAAGAGTATACAGAAATTCGGTTTGGAGAGCATTGCCTAACTCTACAAAGCCGAACTTTTTGGTGAACTATGAGCCATATTTACAGCCGCGTACTATTGACATTTTTGTAAACAAATAATTGAAGAAAATTGCTGCTCAATCATGTTTTTAACCGATTTCCGAGAGGTATTTTGATACTTGTAAAAGACAAACTAAAGGTATTTTTAACCAGAGAAATTTTGAATGTGGGAACAATCAGTTCACAACATGCCTTTTCTTGGCTGTGCACGAGGGGTACCCAACGGGTTTATTCATAAACGATGATTAAAGTTAACCCATTCCCTATCCCATTAATCACATATTATGATTTAGGTTGATTGTATAACAATTGTGTATACTTTGTGGACAGTGAAACTGTTAAGTGTGTTTAAACGTCAAAAATGTATGGGTAAACTGTTGCTAATCACTACTTAACTTTAAGAAACGTTTATTAATAAAGAGGATTATGTATAGCATTTGAAAGAGTATTCACATGGGCATCGGCGCGACCGGTGGAGGCAGTTCCTCCTCTTCTTCCTCCTCGTAGTCTGCCGGGGTCGTGTCCACTGATATCACACGTCTGGGTGGTGGTTCAGGCTCCTATTGGAATGACATAATTATACAGTTTTAAAAATTAACATACATAACAATATAAATAACTAGCTGACCCGACGAACTTCGTATCGCAATCAGTCAATCCCTTCTCGAGAAATCATCAAAAATGATCCATACAAAATGTATGAGAAAATTAATTGTTTTTTTTTTGTTCGTGAAATTTCTCATGTTTCAATTCTGCTAATCGGAGCGGAGACAAATCCAACAAATCAAAGACCATAAAAATCTGTCCAGCCGTTCTTGAGTTATAAATGCTGTAACTAACCCGACCTTGTTTTATTAATATAGATTACATCTAGAGACGAGTAAACTTATTAGATTAGTGGTAGTATAGCCTCCTAAAAATGGAAAAGTCATAGTATGAATAATAAAAATGCCTAATTAACTAGCGTTTATTTAATTTAACATTATTTGATTGACTGATAATAATTGCACAAACCTCGTGTTGTATCTGCACAGGCCGGCCGGACGCTGAAAGTGGCACGAGCATAGACCGTCTCGACTCAGCACTGCGTGACTTGCTAGCACGCTTGATACGCTCCTCCAGCAAGGACAGATCCTTGTCCGAAATCTGAAATTGAAGCATTTATTTGGGTAAGTTTCAAAAGGTGTTATAAAAAGAATGTTTTAACAAACAAAAAAAAAATTGTCAAAACAATCTGGAAAGCGAAAAATTTAAATAAACCTTGTAACATAACTAAGCCCCTAAATTTATGTGAGTAACTAATTTTGAGTAAGTGCTAAAGAAACAGAGGGAACATTCTTCTTTTCGTTCTTCGTTGGCTAATAAAGATGCGATATTATGCGCATGTGCACTATGGTTAAGAGATTGCAATCAAGTTACTTTGAAAACGTTAAGCTTATACTTCGACTTTTAATCGTATTCAGTAACTTGACAGTTGAAGGGTTACCAGATTTTGTCAAAAAAAAGATAGTGAGGCGGTGTAAGAATGAACGAAATTTAATGAACTTAAATAATGTAATTAAATTGCAAAATTTTATATTTAATAACTTCACACTACACTACTGCAAAATTGTAGCATTTGTTATATACTGTGTTAGGATTAAAAGTCTTTATATTGAAATCAACACGTTTAATTAGGTTTAACTTTTTCTTGTAATTTTAATGTGAAAATCCTCTTGGATACCCCAGACAAACAGACGATTATATTATGTCTGATTTCAATGGATAAAATC
Organism: Apamea crenata; assembly: GCA_949629185.1. Classification (NCBI taxonomy): domain Eukaryota; kingdom Metazoa; phylum Arthropoda; class Insecta; order Lepidoptera; family Noctuidae; genus Apamea; species Apamea crenata. The sequence goes on along the minus strand of OX451362.1, from coordinate 8,623,177 downwards.
ACGCGGTGACAATTATCGTTATATATGCGTCAAGAAAGCAACGTGGCAATCTTAGTTCCCTCGATCACGTCTGACGGAAAGCAATGGATTAGATCTACGATGGAACGAGCGTGCCCAGAAGATGCCTGTTCAGTCTTGCTTTGAAGGCAAATGTGGTTAAATGTGAGAGGAAACACAGATAAGCGAGAGAGAATTCCCCACTTTGGGTGTGCGCATAATAATCGTGGAGGAGAAGCGCTGAGTACGACTCGTCGGGATATCAACCAAGTGTGGATGCTTATAATATAATAATAATATGTAGTGATAGTGATTTTTGCAAGTACCTGTCCAATCATCTTGTACACCTTCTCCCCCTCTAAGAAGTAAGCAGACGCGACGCAGTTGAGCGCAGCAGAGCGCACGGCGTTGTCTCGGTCTCCGATGTGTCGCGCTAACTCTTTGAGAGAGCTGCCGCAGCCGCTGCCCATTACCGTCGAACCGTAGGTTTCAAGTAAGTGCCCTATGCACTCTAGACATTCTGTGGGCAAGATTATATTTCAATTAACCTCTAACGTGGATGTAGGTCTATATGTGGGAGTAGTGTCTGTGTAACGTGTTTTTCGACCATTAATTTTTAGTTGACTAGTACTATGTACTTGAATACTTGATACAAAGTACAGACAAAATCTTCCAATTATCGAACCAAAACATTAGACCTAAAACATTTAAATTGCTTTAAAATTTTGAAGTTCATCAGATACAACATTATCTGTACTTTGTATCAAGTATTGAAATAGTACATAAACAACTACAAATAAACTCTAGAGACGTCTAAAGATACTTTTCACAAAGAGAGATATTTATATAATGTTATGTAAATAAATGACTTTAAAACTAACATTATTTTACAAAAAAAAAAATTATATCTTACCAGCCCTTTGTCTTGCATTCTTAGATTTCAGTCCTTCCATCAAGTATCCGAACAGCTTGGTAACGGAGTAAACAACACATATTTGTTTGAACAGAGCTTTCACACCATTGCGAACTGTATCCTTTGGATCACCGACCTGTGACCAATACAAAAAATTGCTTAACTATGCAATGTATGGACTTTACACGAATAAAAGTACGAAAAAATAAGTTAAACTGCAGAAATATATTCCGAACTTGTGCTCAACAAATACTTGACTGGCATAATCACTTGATAAACATTAGAATTTAAGCAAAATCTAAACATATCAATGCCAATTCAGATCAAAGATTATGAAAGTGTATCTAGCGCTATTATCAGATATATTTATCTTTCTAGTCATCGTGAAATACATATACTAATATCATGTTACAGTTACGTAGTAAGTCCTTACTATCTAACAAGACCGGAGCCGTAACTGACATTCTGCAGATGAAACCACTGACAGAAATATCAGGCGAGCTAGAATAGCTATTCACAACCACTCGCTACGCTTCAGGACCGTATCGAACATCAATCAATGTTATCGGAGGAGTCCTTTAAATGCTGTTCACAAGGCCAAAACGCGAAAATGTTGTCAGTTTAAATCAAATAGACGACCGCTAACCTTTTGACAGCTGTTTGCCGTCGGACAAGGCTTATCAGGTTATCGAAATGTTTCATTTTCGATATATATATATCATATTAGATAGCCTGTTGGATGGTTGTGAATAGCTATGCAGATTTTTTTCGTGCGTCTGAGTCCTCAAAGGCACGTCCATGACTGACTGTAAGTCGCATTCGACAGTTTGTTGTTCTACCTTTACGCAGTACTTACACATGATATAATCATACAACAATTCAACTTACCTTGAGCACCAGATAAGGTATAAAACAATTAGCTTCATATTCCGGCATAGTATAATCACTGTCCATAAGATGAGTGAACACTACGGACAAATACTCCAGACCCTTGAGGATGACTGAAGGGTTGGTGTCGAAGAACCTCAGGGTCAGCCATTTGAGGACCAGGTCTAAGTTCGCCATTAATGCTTGGCCGTTTTCGTGTAAGTCTTCTGATAGTGCTTCTATTGCTTTTAGGTGATATCTGTGGGGAGAAAGTCAAATAAGTTAAACTTGGTCTAATATGATATTTATAGACTAAAACATAAAGACTGTTTTCAGTATCATTATCAGTGCTGTCAATAATCTGCTTGTCTCTGTCTCATCTCGTGATTTCCCTAGTTCTATTTTTATACTTAATTTCTGCCAGGATTAGTGATGGGCGACTCGGAAAGTTTCCATCATTCCACCCGGAATATTCCTGGGAATATTCCCAAAACGGGTATTTACCCGGGTACGTTCCCAAATCGTGGGTAAATTAGTTTCTATGACGATTGAATTGTAAGTACTGAATAAAAACAAAAACACCTTACTCCAAAATCATTTAATCAACAACAGGATGGTTCAAATATGAAAATTATCAGTCAAAAAATAAAAAATATCAGGTTATGGGCGACAAAAATCACTTCAAGTTTAATACTAATAAGTAGGTAAAATGTTATTGAGATTCATTTAATCACTGTCTAAATCACTGTCATCGGAGAATGTTTTTGTTATGTCGCAAAACTCTATTTCTCTTGTATTTCTTCCAGAAGTTGATGGTTGAGGTTCAATATTGTTTATGTTCAATGGGCTAACCATAAAAGGACTTGAAGTGGGTTCCTCATCTTCTTCATCTACTTCTTCGTCTTTTTGATTGTGTAACAAATTCCAGTTACATGATATGTAAGCTAGCTTTGCAGCTCTTTCTGTTGTTAACCTATACCGTTTAAAGCTGTGGATATTTCCATGAACGCTGAAGGTACGCTCTGTTGCAGCCGAGGTGCAGGGAGCAGTTAAAAGACAAGCTGCAACTTTGCTCAGAGGTTTGTTTTTGCAAATTCCTTTCCACCAAGTTAAGGGATTCATGTTCTGGAGGCTGGTCCATACAAAAGATTTTCCCCATATCCTCTTGCTCTATAATTAGCTAAATCTGTCATTATTTCCAAGTGTAACTGCCTTCCTTTCTCATGAATAAAATCCATGGCAATGATTTCTTCATCTTCGTTGAGTTCGATGCCTTGAGATTTTGGATCTAGCATATAGGCTGCTAGATGAATGGGCTTTATGCAGTTCCCTCTGCGTTTATCAACTGCATTTAAAATCCTCTCCCTGACATTATTATCAACCAAAGAAGAAAAACCAGGAAGCAGAAAGATCAGACGTGATTTTATATCTTTGAATGACATGTACAAGTCATTTACGTACGCTTCGTTTCCTTCTATTTTAAATATGTAATCTGTTATTGGCTCTAAAATTGCAGTAGATTCGTCTATCATTTTCCAAAATTCTTCGTCTAGTAAATTTGCTTTAATATCAACTGGGATCATTTTTGCATCTTCATGTACTGCCAAACATTGCAGAGCCGCCTTGCTATTTTGCAAACTACGCACAGCATGAAGGTAACTGCCCCAACGCGTCTTGCTGGGCAATTTTAGTTGCTCGCCAGAACCTTTTTCTACAATTATCTGCTTGAATAACGCGCTCAGAATTTGACTTTTTCTGTTTCGGCATGATGATATCTATAACAATAAAGTTAATCAATATTAATATTTTTAAATGTTTTTAATAATTTTTAGGAAATATTTAAAAATGTAATTTAGAAAACATATTTATTAAAATTTATTTACCTATAATATTTTTTTAAATTTATTTATTAATTAAATACTAATATGGCATGTTTTTCTATCAGAGGAAAAGAGAATCATAATAATTATGAGATAGAAATACAATCAATAAAATATATTTTAAGGATAAATGTAAGTACTTACGTAAATTCGATACGATCGCCTCACTAAATTGTACAGCTATACCACAATAATGTACACTCAAAATCCGTTATTCGTTGCCAAAATTGTCAGGTTGAATTTAAGAAATTTCCAAATACACAGCAAATAAGTTTCAACACAAAACACCAGAATTAACACTTAAGCATGTCCGCAAATTCCGATACTCAAGTGAATACTAAACGTGGCCACGGTATGGAGTCTACTGTTTTACCAGGTAAATGAAATGCACCAATCAAAAAACACCACGCACCGCCGCCGGCGTAAACGTTAAGTTTCATAAATCGATTTATGCGAAATATGTATAAATTGATCATAAAAATATAAATACCCGAATAAATACCCATTGGGTGGATTCAATGGGAATATTCCCGGGAATATTCCCATTTTTGGAATTTACCCGGGTAGAATCCCATCACTAGCCAGGATTGTCCAGTCACGAGCACCAATATGTCTACACTTGACCACTTTCAATTGCGATTTTTTCGTGAAATAACGAATGCAACGTAGAAATAAAAAAAAAAAAATTGTATATAAGTAGTTTATCAGCCATCTTGTTACCATAACACAAGCATTAGGTTGCTTAGCTTGGGACAAATGGTGCTGTGTGAAATGTCCAGGGATATTATTATTATTAAATACGACACATCACATAAACCTATGGGTTCGAAAACGCTATGTCCGTAACAACATAAAATTTCATTAAAAAATAAAGCAGTAAATCGCTTTTGAATAAAGCTGAGTGTACAGTCACGAGAAAAAGTATACATACTTTTGCTTGTGACTGTACACTGGCATTCATTACTCCGCCTGTCATTATTTTTATTTTACAGCCCGCAAACACGATGCTTGGTAAAGTTAGACTTCCTGCGTGTTTCAACAGCTAAATATGTGGTATTAGGTAAAGTAGGCAGAAATAGTTTGAAAACACCCAAGACCGCATAAACAGCCTATAACATTCCCACTGATGGGACACAGGCCTCCTCTCTTCCTCCTTCCTTCTCGTCCATAGCAAAGACATTTTAAATTTACAAAAGTTGCAAACTGTCCGTAAATTGTCCGCCGCGCTCGGCTGTTTGCAGCGTATTGTGCGATGAAATGCACGGATTAATTAATTATGACAATGTGTTGGAACGTGGAAGTTTAGGCATCGTTTTTAGAACCGGTTTATGTTGTTCTGAGTCGTTTCGAAGAATTTATTAATTTATCTACATATTTACAAAGGTCTATCACGCGGCCGTCTCATTATATTTGTCAGTGCTTTTTTTGGTTTATTTTTTTTTTTTTTTTCTTTGCAATATTACCCAACTCACACTATTTATGTACATATTCGTTACTATTTTTTATCTCTCACATATTTATCTTATTTAAGTATGCATACACACGTCACGTTGCAGTGTAAAACTGATTTACATCCGTCACCTCACTCAACAGGTTCAGTTGAAAACCAGCGTCAGGCACTAGTTGTCTGGCATTTTTGCTGAACTGAGCCTTTTTGGTGCAGCCGTGAGGCACACTTTCCTGCTAATTTCTTACATAATAATATGTTTTATACTTTCTACTTGTTTTCTTTATTAGTTGCTATCTGATGTAAGTATCTGATGTATTGTGTGTCTTTTGGTATGTGCTAAATAAATGTATTTTTCTTTCTTTCTTTCTTTCTCTGTAAGAAGGATATGCTGTAATCCACGCGGGCTCAGTGTGGGTTGATAGATGTCAATGTCTTCGAATTTTTGGTTCTAAGACATGCCGGTTTCTTCCTGCCTGTATGTCGGGGCCGATATCACTGGGGTCCTCCACTACTCTCAAGCCAAGATAGACATACGGACAAATAAGTTATAAAATAAAGTCCTGAGCACATACCTGAAGTCACTGTGGAACATGTTCCCGATGAGTTGCTTGTTCATTCCGGCAGTCGTCATCTGCTCCTTTAGAAGCTCGAAGAATTCCTCGCGAGGAGTTGTAAAGTTCCATTTCAGTACTGAGAGAGATATATTTAATTTTTAAACACAACCAATAAATTTCCTTCTTTTCATCATGCTTTTTTTGACTGAAGTTCCAAGTGTCAAAAACCATCACTTCATAGGACTTGTAGATCGCGATCTGGATCACGTTTACTGGCGAAAATCTCACATGCATGGACACCCAAAACCAACTTTTATGTAATAATTACATTTCATATTGTTTCAAGACTCATACCGTCTTATTACAAAACGAGTTTTAACTTTCCAGTCAGTTACTGTATTTTGAACTTTATTCCGAGAAACGTAAAGTTCCTAATGCAAAATTTACAATTTAGACTCGGGTTTAACGTCAGTTTTTGTAATAAATTTTAGTTCGAAAATCAAAAGTTGGGTTGATGACCTCGATTAACCTTGTTTTGTAATAAGGCTGATATTGTTGTTTCCCTATGTTTTTTCTGTATGTTCATAAATAATAACATAAATATTTCTCTGTTTTAATAACAAAATCCGTTCTAATCTACCACTTACACATCAACCACACCCTATACATACACGACAAACAATTAAAATGATTAACAGAATACCTTTATATTAATCTTACAAGTAGTACGTAAGTAGATCATTCACCAATCACCAATTCTCGTAACACACGCAGCAAAAACGTATACATATTTCGATTTGAAGAAAATTAAACCACACATAATGAAGGGGAAATAAAGAAAAGGGTTATTTTGTTCTAGAACCTAACCTTTAAGTTTTTGGTCGTCAATGATTCGCTGGTTCTTAGCGTTGTTGTTTGGTAGGAGTGGGGAGATATCCTCGTCGTCCTTCTTGCCTCGACTTGATGCTGAGGCGGATTTTACTGGTCCCTGTAAGAGAGGTGAGTATTGAACAATGTGATGAGGAACAGGGTGTAAAGTTCAGTCATCCTCCATAGAAAAGGGAGGATGCTCCGACCAGACGGGTGTAGTGTCTGGTGATTTGATATAAATGCTAGTCGCGCGGGAAACTCTGCTTGAGATTCCCGCGCGACTAGCAGGATTTTGCGTGACGTCAGTATGGTGCGTAGTTTGCATGTGTCGATGTAGGTGCCGCCACATATTCTTATCAAAACAGCAAGGTTGCAGATTAAAATGCTTCTGTCAATATTCAGCACATACCATAAGATACCACTTGCAGACTCAAATCGGAGTTACTGCTATTTCTTTATAAAAAAATTCAGCCGAATCTGTGTAACTCTAAAGTAGCTATTCAATATTGTTATTACGTCTTGTCCTTTGAAGAGGGCGAAGCAATTTCAATTCTGATGGTCTGCGCTAAAACTAAGGCCGCAAACACTCGAAGCGATCAAATGAAATCAAGTCATTTATTCAAATTAGGCTGAGAATCGGCACTTTTCGAACATCAAAATTACAAAAGACAGTCACGGCCACCCTTCACCACTTCCTAGTGCTATCGCTGGGAAGAAGTGGCGCAACAAACTCCCCAGCAGCACAGCGATCTTCGCGCGAATACGCGATCGTTGTCGTTTTGTGTTCGGAAAGCGCCCTCTGTCGGCGCGACCACGCGATCAGTTTCGCCGAACAAAAAGTAACATAATGACGAGACTTCAACAGAGCGCCTCCCAGCCCGACATTAAAACACACTGTTGACTTTTCAAGCCTGAGCAGTGGGTTGAAAATTCAGTGCCTTAAAAAAAAATCGGCGGGGAAAAACGCGCCCGTGCGTATTAGGGCTTAGTCAGCCAATCGCGTCGGCCAACCGCGCGGTTGTTTTTATACCGTTCAGTTTCATTCTCATTCATTTCTCCAACTTACCTTGCCCTTAACAACAGCGCCTTTCTTCTCAGCCTCCTTCTTCAGAGCGCCGGCTGACTTGACGCCGCGCGGATCTTCCTTCTTGCTCTTAGTTGGTGGTAGTGGTTGCACCGGTAAGCTCGGACGAGCTTTATCTAAGGCTGCTTGTACAACGGTTTTGGAACCCGGCTGTTGGAAGAAAGGTTGAATCAGTAAAAAAAAGGTATTCAGAGACATAATTTACAAGCTTGGCATATTATTATGTATGTCTATTTATTTAATTTTTATGCACAAGTTAAAACAAATTGCGCGTTCAGCACCGTACGCGTGATAGAAGTGAAACTTTTTATGAAATAAAGAATAATTATATTCTATATTCTTTTCTACGTAACGAAATGTGCCTAAACATGACACGTCCTGGAAATTTCACCCTCACTTCTCGTCCAATTATCGAATCGCCGCCGCCGTCTAAGAAGTTTTACGTGAAAAACTGTAGAGGTTAGTGTCTTTTGCATTTTTAGCCCTAATATGGCACATGTTTAGTCAGAAATTACAATCCATGCTGGCGAATATAATAATAATAGTCCTCCAAACCGTATTTGGCCCATGGCGGCCAATCTCAACGGAGTCTCATATTATAGTGCACAAGCGTGCAAAGTGTGCACTCTTCCCTCACACTCATTGTCCGATGGGACGGCAATTCAACTCGACCAGAGAGAGATCAAGTGACGAATATAAGAGTGAATGGGAATGAATTTTGCTGCTGTGTTGGGCCCATATCTTTCGTGCAGGGCAAGCATATACGATATGACCTATGGTCGACTAGAGCGACATTTCTTTTCCATTATACATGATTCTCATGATCTTAACCATCCATAAGTTCCTTTCAATACACAACACGACTTACCTTCAATTTATCAAGCTGTTTGTGCATAGTCTCGTATCCGAGATGCAACATAAACGGTAGCACGCAGTCGCCCGTCACTTTACGCACGTCGACCGCGCGGTCCTCTAGGCACGCGTACAGGATAGGCAGGCAAACTGTCAGCTCTTCACGGGCGAAGGTTTTTGGAGGCACTGTAAACAAAAGCAAGATTAAAATCACTTAATACTCTAGGGAACAAAATATCCCCCAACGTGACGCGCAACCCTCAATCTATGTGATGCTGCAACATGGCCTTGTGTCCCGCAAAATGTCGCACAACATCTTGAGACGCAGAACATGTTGCTAGCTCCCGCATTTGTTGCGCGTCAGTGCCGCAATATTTCTCGTAAAGTAATGTTAATTCTTCATTCTCGTTGTAGTAAGTAATTCCTCATCCACCACCTCCTTTTTCGATTACATTTCGCTTAACCATTTGAAATAAGTATATAAGCAGCACTAATCTCCACAAACCCTCGGGCGACATTTCTATAAACGCTGACTAGTGTGGACCTCAAAATGCTCCACGACATTCACGTAGTTGTCGAGCGCCATGTTCCGAAACATGTCGCTCTATGTGTCCACTAGTGTATTCGAGGCTTTAAGTTTTGGGGATAATATTGTCAGGATGTTATTGACTGACCAAGTGAACAAAAGGAAAAGAAGCCTTATTCCTCTCGCGTGTTCCTGTAAAGCAAAGCAACCGTATTTCGCAATTTAATACTGACAGCGTCTTTATGCCGTAGCAATAAGCCCTTCGTAATTCAAGTGTTACTTTTAAAAATGTATACCACTAAAGGGGTTAAATGGAGGATGAAAGTTTGTATCGAAGTTCGTCAATCGAAAATCCTCGTCATTTTTGCCCATAGGCACATGTCTTGTATCGTTATGAGTCTAGACAAACATGAATTATCAAGTGATAACTTACCATTAGGTAGATGTTCAGCCAGCCACTGCAGTAGGGTGGCTCTTAACAACGGGCTGCCGGACTTGAGCGCGTCGAATAACATCTCTCCTTCGAGCGGCCCGTGCGCACCCGCCTCGCGACACCATGTCTCTACGCAGGACACGGCTGCTGCACGGATCCATTGCTTGCTGTCACCGAAAGCTGGTGATAAACACATTATTATTATTATGCAGGGAGTTTCTGGGAAGGAACTTTAGGGCGGAATCTTAACTCACAGAATGGAAGTCAAAGGAGGCATGAGTTAGGTTGAGTAGATTGCAGTCGATCGACGTCATCGTTTTTTTTTTTTAACGCGGTATAAATTATATTTGAAAAATGGGTCGTAGGTTCGAACCCAGTCAAGTGCTTTACTTTGTGCAAATTATTACATCACCACTGCTCTCAAAACAATAAAGAAAAACACGTGCGGAAACCGGTATGCCCTAGAACCAAATCGAAGTCCTGTCTTCGATTTTTTTGGTTCTAGGGCATGCCGGTCATCTACGAACCCGCACTGGGCCCGCATGGTAGATTACGGCCAACTCCGTCTCACCGAGAGCAGGCCTAAAGCCACCGGCACATTACTGTGTTGTTGTGTCGTGACGCGGAATACACCAATCAAACGTTTCTGTTCAGGACTAGGTAAAATCACAACGAGTTTTGATTGGCTAAAACTGTGTCAGAAGGCGACACGACACGACACAACACAGTAATGTAAATCCAGTCTATGTCCAACATTATAGGCTGTTTATACATCAAGGTATATATTGGTTGTTTAAGGATCACATTTTGCAAAGTAATATATCAAATCAAAGGTAACGGTTATTCTTCAGTAACATGACTTAATAAGTTTTTTAGATATTTACCTTGAAAGAAAGCCGGGAAGAACGTCCTGACATGCGATTTACTTTTCGTATTCATGGCTGTGGCCAATGCCTCACATATCTGTAACGCACTCTGCGCCAGTTTCGAGTTGGAGTCAAGTAGGCGCGCTGATAACGCAGCCGGTAACTCTCCTAAGGACGACTTAATTGGTGCTGAGCTGATTATTATAGCTTTCACCTTGTCTAGGGCTTCATTGCGGACCTGCGGAGAGAAAAACAAATAATTATACAAAGGTTTACGTAAGTTCTGCGTGCATGGTTTGGCACGACCGGGCGGCAAAAACGATTATATATATTTTGCCGCCCGGCTGTGCTGAACCATGTCGACTCGAAATGTGTCGAACACGCCTCATGTTCTATATCTACACTTATATTATTAGTCTCTTTATACTCAAATGGTGACAGCAACATTGTAGCTAAATGGTTGAAAACTTGGGCTATTAGGGCCGAACCGATCCATCCAGCCAGTTTCGCATTTTCCAGTAAATATCCTTTTAAGTCGCTCTGAAAAATCCTCTAGTTACCGCGAGGAAAAAAGCAGCCACGCAATCCGCCCGTCAACACTGAAGAGAGTAGCCACTTGCAAACAGTTACAGTTAAGTACTAGAAAATGCAAATACAGGCAAATAGATATGATTCAGTCCATATACCACCCTTCTTCATGCAGATAAGGTTGCCACACGATAGTATGTTAACACGAGAGCAAGTAGCATGCTTGTTTTAGTTGAAAATAGCCTTACCTTCCAGTTCTTGTCGTTGATCTCGGCAATAAGTGCGTCGGTAATGAGCGGCGCGAGATCGGTGCGCGGTCTGTTGTCTTCTACGACAACCGGTTCGTCATCAGCGGCGTCTTCAAATGGTTCCTCAATCTCGTCACCTACAGAAGCTTTACTTGCAGACTGGAAAAAACAAAATGTTTAGCGAGTTAGTGATAAGCGTGGAGACTAAAATACATGCTTCCATTGTTAGAAATGTTAACTAGCGTGGGGAAAAGAACTTATCACATTTAACTTGAACGATTGGTGCCACATGCGAATTATTGTCATTCATATTTTTATTCAACTGACTTAGGGCTGATTTTTCAATCAACTGATGATTTTTATTTGTACAATAAAATTGAGGTCTGACAGGTTTTGTATAACATGAAAAAACAAAAATTATTTATTGACATAAAAGTATTTGTACACCAGAGTATGGAATTCTCTGGCTCCTGCACTAGTTAAAACTGTGTAGCAATACGGAAGAACTACCAAAAATTCAAAATTATTGCTCGAATAAAATTATCTGACGTTGGAAAAATCAGCCATTACTGGCTTAGGACCATTTCAGAGATAATGATGGGTCAAATAATATGTATCTTTATCTTACCTTACTGACAGTACCCAGCTGCCTCGTAGGCGTAGGAGGCGAGCTATTAGCGTGCTTATCAAGTTCCAAGCTGATAAGCTGCCGTGTCGCCGGCTTCTCAGTATCAAAGTGATTGATAAGCGAGGGTCCGACGTAGAGAGACAGAATGCCTAGGAAGTTCACTGCAGAGGTACGGACGTTCGGGTTTGTCGCTGTGAGGGCTTTCTTGCAGTGAGCGATTATTGATTTTATGTTCATGCTGTAACAAAATATAACTTTAGGAATTGTTTTACGAGCTTGCTTTTATTGAACCAGAAAAATTTACACTGGTTATTGGTACATTTTGTCAGAGCACTGATATTGAATGAACATTTTGTAGCAAGTAGCAGTAGCTTATATTGATTTGAATGTTTTTTTTTTTCTTATGTTCAAATATTTGGTCGTTCGAAAAATTCTGATTGTCAACCTACTTTGAATAAGTGACTTTTCATTTTGAATCAGTCCTAAACAAAGTCTTTAGGCAAGTTTAGATAAGGCATTTTACAAAGGATACGCGATATTCAAATACGGGCCGTTTTATGCGCGTTATACAAAAAACTAAGGCACGTTGAGTGCAGTATTATTCGCGTAAAATGCCTATTTGGACACAGACCTCTCACTTAAGCCATTACATTCTGAGAGATAATAAACAAGACTTTCAACCAGAAATAATATCAAAACTACAAACTTACTTGAAACCAAACTCCTTAATCGCGTTGGCCATCCAATTGAACATTTCAGACTGTACTTTAGGGTTCTTCTGCGAGTCCATGGCGAAGGTAAGTCCTTCATTGAGGACATGTTCGAGCCCACAGGCCTCGGCTAAGGACGTTAGGCAGTCGGCACATATAGCCGCGCAAGATGCCTCGCCGAGTTTTGTTACAACGTCTTGGAGAACGAAGTCTGCAGCTGTCCTGTAGAAGAAATGATTTTCATAAGATTGGTGAAGGTTACTTGATCTGTATGTTCTATTTACCTATTTGTACATAAATGACGTCAAATTGGACCCAACTGCTAAATAAAGAAGGGCCGTTTTCTATCATAGCCGGAAAAAAAGAAGATGTCTCGTAAACCACTAATAGGTAATTTTGTGTTGAAGCGGAGTAGGAAATGTGAAAATATCGGTTACTTTTGGTTTTTCGAGACATATCTCGTCTCTGCTTTGGTGATAACTGGCCCTGACACTAAAAAAATAAGATGGGAAATCTTTGCTACAGTGAAGTGGAAAGAGAGATAAATATTTATTTGCTTAAACATGTGTCATACATACAAGAAAATACATGCATGCAAGATGGTAACAACATTATTAGGTACGCATGTTTGCCACAAAGAACGTACATTCATCTAAACCACGCAAGCTGTATTTTATTTTCGCTTCGACATAGCCCAAACACTAGGATAAAGTGCGATACTAGTTTCATCAATCACAAATATCATAATAAACTGGTGACAAAAAAAAACTTACGTCGAAACCGGGAAGTTCTCAGTAATATACTTGCAGGCTTCAAGTCTGGCCTTCAGAACTTGCACATTGGTGTCTTTCAGGCCGGGCTTCCTGTTCAAAGTGCGGTATAACACTTGTGAGGTCGCGTCGCTTGTTGATAGACCTTGGATCGTCGAGTGGAGGCTCTGCACTGAGCTTAGGCGATTCTTCCAGTTACTGTCACCGAGGGCTGAGGAATGAGGAATAAACGATTGTGAAAGGAAAGAAACCAGCATAAGATAGAGACAAATCTTTCCATTGACCGAAGTCTCTGGATCCTGTCCAAACGCATATGTGCAATGCCCTACCAGGCAAACATGCGCTACGCTACAAAATCGCTCCACATCATCTTATGCCAAAAAGAGTCATATAGAATATGTTTACGCAGTCATTTCTCGCTCCACCGCAAGACAATGCGAGGACAAAACACCTTCTCCTACTAATATTATAAATGCATGTTTTTGTTGGTTTGTACTTTTTTCACGCAAGAACGGACCAATGGAATGGCCTGGATTTTTATTTTAGTATAAAGATAGTTTGTGGGCCGGACAGTGAGAAAGGCTACTTTTTATCTCAAAAAGAATTGCTGTTCCTTTGGGATAGAGGAAGAAGCTGCAGGTAAAAGTTAGTAATATCATACCTGTAACAATATCACCAGGGAACAGCATCTCAGCCTTAGCATCAACTTCCTCTTGCGACAACTCCTGTTCTCGCGGCGGACTGGGCTGTGCGCGAGACGCCGCCGGCGCTTTCTTAGCCGGGGCCTTAGCTGAAATATGACAGAGTGAAGTTAGTAATAAAATTGGGACTACAAACTTATAATTGACAGTTTGTAATAGGATTCACGTTTACAGAAAGGTAGCTAATTAGACTCGGTGCAGAACAAAGAACAGCAGAGCAGCTAACATTCCATTATAATAATAATAATAATAATAATAATAATTTATTTATTTGTATAGAATGCAGGTGTTACAATAATGGTGTTAGTTTTATATAATATATTCCCAGTACATTCTGCCTGTTGGCATACAAAAATACAGTGGTTAGCTTACAGATAATTTAGAATCTAGGTACTTAAATTCAAAATGAGACCATGAATCAGCTAAGTCTAAAATTATTTACAACATAATAAATGAGATAAAGTGAGGCAAATATTACAATTTATCATTTATAAAATCGATAACAGAGTAATAACATTTCTCTGTCAGCAACGACGATAGGAGTTTCTTGAATTTAATTAAGGGCTGATCCTTAATACAATTTGGCAATTTATTAAATATGATAGGTGCCATACCAATAATGTTTTTTTTAAGCAAAGCAGTGTTATATCTACCAGTACACAATAGACTCTGATATTTTGATCTCATGGCAGCAGTTCGCATCCTCGTATCATTCAATGCAGGAAATAGATGCTTGTTAGTTTTAACGAACATAGCTACTTCGAGAATGTATATACTAGGAAAAGTTAGTATTTTGTGTTTCTTGAAAAAGGGAATGCAACTATCTGTAACCTTGAGATCAAAAATGGATCTTATACACCGTTTTTGGGCTTTAAATATAGACTCTCTTTCGGAACAATTACCCCAGAATACTACACCAAACCTTAGAACAGAGACCACCAAACCGTGATATGCAACCATTAACGTATCAACATTAACTTTCTTGGATAGATTGTAGAGAGCATACGCAGACGTGCTTAATCTTTTGCAAACTTCTTCAGCCTGCGGTTTCCAAGTCAATTGACTGTCAATCAATATACCCAAGAACTTTGCCACGTTAACGCCATCAATAGTTTGTCCTTTATATTTAATTTTTAGATTTAAAGGAAGAATTTTTTGGTAGAAATGCATTATATTTGTTTTATTGAGGTTTATGATAAGATTATTGTCGTTAAGCCAGTTTATTATTAATTTGAGAGAATTATTTATTTCGTCTTCATAAAGCTCTTTGTTGAGGCAGTCTATTAGGATTGTACTGTCATCGGCAAATAACACACAAGGGTATGGGATTTGTCGGGGTAGATCATTTATATACAGCAAGAATAATAATGGTCCTAGAACCTTATTTTCATTGAATCAAAGTGTTTTTAGATTTGGACGAATTACCAAACACTTCTAGGTATTCTTCTCCTTAGCGTGTTGATGTAAAACTAAATGGCCTTGGCCCAGAATTCGTATATGTGTTTGGAGCTATCACTAGCGTCCATCAGTTCCTGTAACGTGCAGCTGACAGCTGACACGCAGGACATTGATATTAAGTATCCCATCGTTTGTGGAACCGCACCACATTTACACTCAAGTAAACCAGTCCAGAGTCTGGAGTCCAGTCTCCAGTCGTCTATGAATCTCCATCAGAACAGGTTTTCCTTGTTTCGGCCAACCTGGGTCCTGAGTCTGTTTAAAGACTTCCAGGTTACCCAAGGCAACTCATGTATTTACGTTTTATTATTTATTTCAGTGTAATTCCAACCTAACGTACTGATAATCAAGTGGAGACAAATACGAAGAAGAAAAACAAAAATATTATGCCACGATAATTTTCCTTACCAGTATTAGGCCGTCGGACAGGTTTCGGGTTTGATGACCCGGCTGTAGGCTTAGCATCACCTTTACCAGATGGTGACCCCGCCGCCTTAGCTTTAGTCTCTTTCTTAGGAGCTGCGACCTTCACCTGTATGACAGCCTGAAATAGAAGGGTTTCAAATGTGTAAATAAATTGTTATAGCCATCCGTCTTGAAGTATTATTCTACTTAGAATTTACTTCTAAACATTGGTCTTATTACTCGAAAGATCCAATCAGACTTATGACAAAACGAGTTTCGCTCCAAGCTTAAATTTTTCAGCCAGTTTTTGTATGTCGAACCTTATTCCGATTTACATTCAGTTTTTGTAACTGAAACTTTAACTGTGTCCGAATAAGGGTCATAATTAAAAAATGCGATATAGTTTTAAATCTTGTTTTGAAATAAGACCGAATTAGACTTATGGACACTCCCCGTTTTTTTTTATCTGTCCAATCATATAGTTACAAATAGATTCATCCAATCCTGCAGCTTGGGAAAGGCTATGTCCAGCCGTGGACTGCCATAGGCTGAGTTGATAATCTAACAGGCGCAGATTGATGGCATGCAGGTGCCATCAATCTGCGCCCAGGACAGTCAGACCAGCTACCAACTCGCTGACTGGCTCATTTTCTTACCACAGTATGAGCCTCAATATAGTTCATGCCAATGTGAGAGCAGCATAACTGGTAACATGAGATTCCGCAGCCAATTTATTGACTAACCGGGGGTAATGACCTTTTCCTTCACCGCAATGAGAGGGGTACTATACTACTCGTCTAGTACTACAACCTCAGCATTGCACATTCACTAACCCGCGCGATCCATACCTTGTCCGCAAATTCTTTGATCTTCTGTTCTTTCAAGTTGTCTAGTTTGCCAATGTGTGGGGCGATATTTTTCTCGCCTACTAGTTTGGTAGCGGTACCCAGGGCTTCGGCTGCGGCGTCTCGTACGGAAGGATCTGAAATAACAGGTAAAGATTAATTTGATATAAAACCTGACGACTACTCAATTTGCCCATAAAGTATTGGGTTGAAAATACGAATAAACGTCATTAAAAATTATTTGATTGGAAGAAAAAAAAATAAGAAAATGCTTTAATTTATAACTCACAGAAACAAATTGCACAGATGTTACACTCATTTTGTGACAACAAAAGATTGAATTGAAGATTTTTAATAATATTAAATGACTTAATATTAAATGACTAAATTAATATTAATTGACTGTCGTGATTATTTATTGTCTAGTTTCTTCATAATCCTAATCATCATAATTATTTTTTTATTTGTCTTCAATACTGTGATTAGAGGTATTGAGGACTAAACTTTACAGTTATGCTGGCACTACACTCTGCGTATTTGGAAAAATAATTGCGTACATCATTAATAAAAAATGAACTTTATTCTAATAGAAATATGGTATATTTTGTGTTAGATAAGTGACAGTACGCCAAGTAGTTTGCCACTCACCAGCACTTTCCAGCAGTTTGAGCAACCCAGCCACATACGCCTTGACAAGTTTCTTGCCAAAGGCAGCGGGTTGCGTATGGCACAGAGCTCTGGCCAAGAACAGGGAGCTCTCCGCTTTTATTGAGGGGTTCTTGTTATCGAAGGCAGCTAGCATGTCTTCCATTATCGCTTCAAGGTTCGTCTGGAATACACAGAAATTGGCTGATTTTAGTCATTGTTATGTAAAAGAATCTTAGTGCAATTAAAGTAACATTTCAAAATGGTTTACATCTTGAACACTTCTTTTTTAATTAACTTCAGTGCTAAATAGTCACGTTGGTGATACTCATGATCATATTTTGAGTAGCTAAGTCTACTTAGTTAAGTTAGAGTTACTAATTTTATTTATTTATTTATATATTTTTTTAATAGAAAATGTTGCCCCACTCTAGGAATTACTCCTGTATCGTGGGTTTCACCAGGTGAATCCCTCATTAGTTATTCACGCTGAAAAACCATTAACCAACTTAAAAAAAAAAAAAAACTCGAACACGATAGAAGGAGTTAGACAGACTTTAGACACCTTGACCTTTAGTAAAAAATGACGCAGAATTTTAATTAAACAACTACAGTCCTTTCCCATTAATGTTACCTCTGATTTAGCATCACTGTCAAAGTGAGAATGATCTTTATTTTCGGTACAATAGTAGCAGTGACTGACAAGACTGACAAATCATCTATATTCGTTAGAATAACGTTGCTGCAGACAGAAAAAAAAAACTTAGAAGACTATTCATAATCACCATAAACACAAACATACTCACACAAGGATAAATGACATCGATAGCTTCTCTCAACGCCGTCACCACATTAGTCTTCTTTTCTTTAAACTTCTCTAGAATAGCTTGCACACATGCGCATGCGTACGGAGAGAACTTGTTACGTAGGCCGGTAGCGATCTGCCCGAGGAGACGACCGCCTAACGCGACCAGCATCACGTTTGTGTCTTTTGATATCACCTGGAACGAGGAAATTTGGTGTTATGTATGTAGGAAATTCGTACGGTTAATTATTTATTCTTAGAGGCTGAGAATCAGGACTTTATTAAGGTTAAAAGTAACAAAAAAAAAAAAAAGTTCCAAGTGACCCCCCCACCCCCTGCTGCGGCTCCAAGTGCCCATGGTAGTGTCCCTGCTCAATACTGTTAAAGCACTTAGAAGTCGCACAATAATCCCACCAGGGAACTCTTTTGAAGGAAATGAAACTGCCTAAAGAGTGGGCGTTACCGCCTACGTTGAGAACGTATGCGCCTAGATCCATGCGAAATGAATGCCAACATTAAACAATACCTTTTTCAAAGCCCTGACCAAATCCGCATAGTCTCCCGGTTCGAGCCTAGGTGCAGTCTTGAGCAAGTTATCCAAGGCATCGAGAGCCTCCTTCCTTTCCTGCCACTTCTTCGCTTCCAGTTTATCATAGAAGTCTTTGGGTATTTTGGATATGATCTCCACTGGGTCCAGTAGGTCATAAGGGTCCATTTCACCCGAATCTCCACCGCCCGTTTCGGCGTCGTCGTCTTCTGTTGCGCCTGAAAATATTTATAAGAATTAAGAACGTTCTTTAAACGAAAAGGTTGACTGAGTAATGAGGTTTCGCACTCCTGGATTCTCTATTCAATTAATCTGTTGCCAATAAAATACTGCCCAAGGTTTTATAAGGCTGTCATTTCAGAAATTATAGTTCCTACATGGGGTATGGGGTCGAAAATTTGGCCCATGACGAGTAAAGGTGAGAATGATTGTTATAGATTTTTCTTTTTCTGACTATAATTAACTGTAATTCATCATTTAAAAATGGTACCAGGCAAAGAAAAATCTTACAATTTCCTTGATAAAAAAAAGGGGAAGGTATTTTTTTTTTAACTTCTTATTCATCTCAAACTGGTATCTGACAAAGTTCTGCAGATGTGGTACTTACCATCAGCACAGTCAGCAGCTGGTGTATCCCTGACTCTGTTCTGCTGTGACCTGAGGTAGCGTGTCGGTTGGGCCACACCACCACCAGTGCTGAACGCTTCTCTTAGTTCCTGTTGAATTACTGCTTGAAGGGACGCTATGTGAGGCTCTATGGCGGCGCCTATCCATCTGCAAAATAAGGTTAGTTTGTTTATAAACGGCTTCGACATACTCGGGTTAAGTTGCCGACACAACAAAACAGTAAGGTATTGTGGTTATTGCAACTTGTATCAGAAATATAAGTGTGCACACAGAGACGAGCGACACGCGTCAACTGCAACCGTTGACATTCATCGACGGCTGCAGTTGCCTCTAACTAAATTAATCCTCTAATTAAATTTTATGTTCTGGTTTTGTAATGTTAATTACCGAACATAGGTACCTAGTATTGTATACAATCAAGTATTTTTTTTTAATTAAACAGACAGCTGTGCTGCTGGGGAGTTTGTTGCGCCAATTCGTCTTCCCAGCGATAGCACTAGGAAGTGGTGAAGGGCGGGCGTTTTTGGGGGACTGTCTTTTGTAATTTTGACGTTCAAAAAGTGCTGATTCTCAGCCTAATTTGAATAAATGACTTTTGATTTTGATTTCTAACGTTGACGCGTGTCGGTCGTGTGTATGAGCACTAAGAAAATGAGAAAACCAATTTATAAATTAAAGAATCTCATCATCTGCCTAGTCTTTTCCCAACTATGTTGGGGTCGGCTTCCACCGTAACTGGATGCAGCTGAATACCAGTATTTTACATGGAGCGACTACCTATCTGACCTCCACAATCCAGTTAATGGGTAATACGATATCCCTTGGTAAGATTGGTTGTTACTTTAAAGCTTCTGACGACCCGTAACGACTGTCAAAGATCCACGAATGACAGCCGGGACCAACGACTTAACGTGCTTTCCGAGGCACGGAGGGGTCTCGGTATGTACAGATGGCCACCTATCCACGGGCCAACCGTGGCAAGCGTAGCTTAACCTGATCGATCCACCCGTGCGGCTGTTATTACTTAGCCACTTTGGACAAAAACTAAAGTGATAGTGCATTTAGAGTAGGAAATGAATCATATTAATTTTGTTCTTGTTCGAGCATGTGAGATACGTCATCGCAATACCAAATAAGGTACTGTTATAAATATTTGCTCTTACATCTTTATAAGATGAACTGGGTCAATCATAAATGGAAATATGGCACAAAGCTCATATTATTATTGATGCATGTTTTAGTAATGTGGCATCGTAAAACATGGCTTTGTATGTGAAGGAAATGAGCAGTAGTTTACTATACTTGTTTCCAAATAACTGTAAACTGAGTTCGTCAACCTTTGATATTTATGGCAACATCTTATAACCTTTTAGACCATTGGAAACATTCAGAAGTTTATATTTTTAACTGTCTATTGTTTTCAAGTAGTTTACAAGCTTTTAAAAATCAAGTTTAAAACATACTAGCTTCTGCCCGCCACTTCGTCCGCGTGAAATTTCTTGTACCCCCGACCCACCCCGAAACAAAATTTGTATTCGTATGTGGGAGTATAGAAAAGTGTTGTTTTTAGACTTTTTCAGGCAATTTTTTAAATTTATCTCTACGTAAGAACCATCCTCGTACTTCAAGGAATATTCTAAAAAAAAGAATTAGCGAAATCGGTTCAGCTGTTCTCGAGATTTGCGCTTAGCAACACATTCACCGATTCATTTTTATATTATAGATTTAACAATAATACATAGCATCAAGCGTGTAACCCCGGAAGGGTAAGGCAGAGGTGTATCTACCTATAGTACACTCACATTTCGTCAGTTATGTTTGGGTCTCATATAAGGCTTCGAGCCTATTACCATGAACAGGGCACGTCCAGACTATGGGTTGTTAGTTGTTACTGAGAAATTCCTAATGGAAAAACCCTATAACACCTTCCCCGACCCGGGAATCTAACCCAGGTACCTCAGGCTCAGCAGCAGCGCTTGCGACCACTACACTGACGAGGCAAAATTTAACAATAAAGTAAAATCAAATTACCTGTGCATCTCAACAACCAGCGCCTTCATCTCATCTCTGACCCCCTTATCTCTGTCAGACAGCAGTATAGGAATCTTCTTCACCATAGGTTTGATAGCTATCACTTTGTTACCAAACTGTTTCAGTGACGTGTTCAAGGCGGATACGCAGGCTGCTACAACTTTGGGATTCTTCTGCTCCATGCCTTTGATCAGCTCCTCTTCTACAATCTCGTGTTTCTCTATTTCTATGTACATTAGGGTTATCTGTAAAGAGAATTTAAGGGTCGTTAATGTTTTAGAAATAAAGATTTTAGTCCCTATTATCGTGGATAATTTTTTTTAACTTTGAGGTCCCTGGTCATTCTCCTGGGATAAAGGCAGGTGAATGATGATGAATTCCTGGTTATGCAGGTGCAGTAAATTCAACTTAGAATCAAATTTTTTTAAAAATTGCCCCACACTAGGAATTACTCCTGCCGATCGATTCAGTAAAAGTCTCACTGTGAAAACTTAGGTGAAGTGTGCTTAGAGTGAGCAGTCAGTAGTGTCAATCCCTAGTATTAGTTGGAATGACAGCTCACTCCACGCTCGCTTCACTTAAGTTTTCACAGCGAGATGGTTACAGAATCGCACTGCTATATCGTGGGTGCATTTACAAACATTTAAACTCACATACACAAACAGCCAGACCCGGAAAAATTACCTGTAGGCAATACAAATATTTGTTCCGTGCGGGAATCGAACCCGCGACACGCAGCGCAGCAGTCGATCGCTGAGCCACTGCGCCAACCGTGTCGTCAGAAATTAACAGCACTGCATTACAAAATTAATATGAGTCATATTCTTAAAATCCTGCCGATCGATTCCGTAACCATCTCACCGTGAAAAGTTAGGTGAAGTGAGCGTGGAGTGAGCTGTCATGAGACGTGAGATTTTTACAGAATCGATCGGCAGGAGTTTAAGAATATGACGCATATTAATTTTGTAATGCAATGGTTCGTTGGTTGGTTTAATCGTTCGGGATGAGCTGGAACTCCTTCAACAAGAATTGGTCCTTAACAGCTTTAGAGAGGAGTGGAAAGAGTACAATAATAAATAAATACAATGGTTAATGGTAAAGTTTTTACAAGTTCTATGTTCCTTTAGTAGATGCTTGCACATGGAAATTGTTATTTCTCTAAGTAAGGTTTTTATTATTTTGATGACCTTATTAATTAATGATGCAGTAAGTAAGTACACTCATTATGTTGTGCACCAAAAACTTTTTGTCCTTCGAAAGTGGTTATTAATTTACTGACAGGACAATGACTTGTAATCATTCACTGAAGAATGACCTGGTTAGATTGTTCTGAATAGACCAGGCGAAGTAAACCACAGCATTAATATAATAATACTTAGTTAAAAGACGAGAGAATTTGAAATGAATCAATTTGAATTGTGGTTTTAGTTCGCATCATTAACGTTCGAAGAAATAATGGTGACAGACTTTCACTGAAAACCACAGCACAATGATTTAATTTAACATTACAGTTCAAAATAGCATCAGTCCTAAAATGTTAAAGTCAAAGAAAACTGTCTCATTATAAATATAATGATAGGTAAATAATAAATAAATAAATCCCTGGACATTTCACACAGCACCATTTGTCCCAAGCTAAGCAACCTAATGCTTGTGTTATGGTAACAAGATGGCTGATAAACTACTTATATACAATTTTGTTTTTTGTAAATACATACATATTATAGATAGAAAAACACCCAGACTCGGAACAAATACATGTAGGTCATACAAATATTTGTTCCGTGCGGGAATCGAACCCGCGACACGCAGCGCAGCAGTCAATCGCTTAACCACTGCGCCAACCGTGCCGTCAAGATAGGTACTATGCGTACTATCGCCAAAATCTATATCTGACCACCGTAAGGACTATTCCTGCTTGCAGCGCATATTATTAGTCGACCTAAAGAAGATCCTCTTTTGTTTTACTTACGGACGCAGCTGTGGTCATCATGTGCACGGGATTTTGTTTTCAAAATGGTCAGATGTAGGTTTTGGCGATAGTACAGTCTCGAGCATAATTATCTATACACTTGGCTTTATTCAAAAGCGATTTACTCGCGTTATTTTTGAATGAAATTGTATGTTGCTACGAACATAGTATTTTCGAACCAATAGGTAGGTTTTTGCAATGTGTCGTATTTCATTGTTGTTTTCGTTATTTCATGCAAAAATTGCTATTGAAAGTTTCCAAGTGTTGACATATTAGTGCTCGTGACTGTACTTCAATGAGCGTCCAGTGTGAGCAGTCAGCAAAAACAAATGTTTACCGCGGGATGAGCTATTCTCATATAGTTCGCGCGGATACGAGAGAGTATAAACAATTTCACATCTATTTCCTCGCTGCGCTGGTCTAACTGACCTGTAGCGCAATATCTTTAGTCTTGGTCCTGGGCGCGGCGATGCACTTGGCGACGATGCCCGACATCACCTCTCCGGTCGTCTTGCCGGCGTGCCCGCAGTTCTCAACGAACACCAGCGCTGCTTCCAGACCTGTAACATGATTTAAAAGGTCCAGTATTTTATATTATGAGAGAATTTTAGAATCATTGATATGGTTTAACCCTTCGTATAATAATAACGTAGATCCACGCGAGACACAATGGCTTTTTAATTGTGTCAGTAATTACGGCATTCAAAGGGTTAAATTACAATGGATCAATGATCCTAAAAGTCACACGAAGCGTGCTTTTGCATTGCACGAACGAAATATATCGAGATATTCACTGTGATAAAAGAATCGTCATTAAATATGTTTAATAAATAAAAATAAAAAATATGTCACTAAAAATATCTACTGCTGAACATGGACCAAAATCAAGAGCATATGACACCCTTCCATTGCAGCATGTTAGTTTTAGGACTCTTGAGGCTATATCTATTATTTTAAATAAAACTAGTCGCCTTTTCGATACCCAGTGTGCCAACTAACCTAAAATTGGCTAAATACAACTTACATACAGTAAACATGGCGCTTGTAATAGCTGGCCGATTAAACAGAATAACAATAAACGCCAAGGTACTACCTACCCGAAGTCGTAATTTGCATAAGATATGACTATAATATATTGCATTGTGATAAAACTGCAAGAGCCACAACACAAGGCATTCTCCGAATCCGTAGTCAGCATTTGTGTGCTTACTCTGCTACTAATCGATTAATTAAAGTAACTTTCCTTTAAAGGACTTACCAAATCCTACGCAAAAGATTAAGTAGTTAATCCATGTCGTTTTATCTTAGATTAACGTCGAAGTGTTACATAGGACTTAAACAAAACTGGCAAAATGTGGGTGTACTATGGGTATGGTCACGAGCACCAATATGTCAACACTTGGCCACTTTCAATTGCGATTTTTACGTGAAATAACGATTGAAACTTTGAAACCTATGGGTTCGAAAATGCTTTGTTCGTAACAAAATAAAATTTCATTAAAAATGAAGGAGTAAATCGTTTTTTAATAAAGCCGAGTGTATACATACGTTTTGCCGTGACTGTACACCTCTGCCTGTCCTTCCTGGGGATACAGGCGTGATTTTATGTTATCGTCAAAGTTTCAAAATAAATATTATTGATCGGCATCTCTCAATAATAAGCATTAGTAAAACTTCAGCCCTATGGAAAAACTTAGTAAGTTCGATAGCGTGACTACGAAGGGTTTCCGTGAAAATATTTATCGGTCGATGCCCTTTAGTAGTAATGTGTCGACCGGCGACGCACAAACAATGAAAAAAAAAAAACATCGATCGGAATTTTTTCGTCATTCATTCATTCATGTAATCAAATGAGAACAAATTTGATCAGCGTTTTATTCCTCCATAACTCCATGTTCGGTTAAGTTAACTTTTCGATAAAATGTTTATAAAAAAACTTGATTTTCTGATATGTCAGCCGATTCTGTTAAGTCATTGTAATTGAAAGCCGACTGCGTCTGCGGACAATGAAATAAGCTTGCGCTTCGGCTGCTATCATCGTAACTGCACTTCGCACAGTTAATCCGCGTTCACAATATACTGGCTATACAGTTACTTTTGAACTCTCACTGCATTTTGCGAAAATATTTTAATGTCTGTCCTCATTGGTGTTTTTCTATCTATAATATGTATGTATGTATTTACAAAAAAAAAAAAAAATGTATATAAGTAGTTTATCAGCCATCTTGTTACCATAACACAAGCATTAGGTTGCTTAGCTTGGGACAAATGGTGCTGTGTGAAATGTCCAGGGATATTATTATTATTATTATTGTTCTGTCTGAAAACGTCCAATGCTGGACATTGGTCTCCCCCAAGCATCGCAACCGCGACCGGAACTACTTCCTGCATCCACCGGATTCCTGCGATCTTTAACATGTTTTCGATTCACCTTGCAAGGAGGTCTACCCACGCCTCGGCTTCCTTCTGGAGAGGCGATCGTTTCCCGGGAATATATAGCTATACACTCTCTAAGATACATTGCATTCAAGCAACAAAAATCCTTATTAGTATATCCTTGTTATTGTGAAAGTAACTCTTTGTGTATGTCTATCTGTTTCCTTTTTACGCCTTAACGGCTGAACGGATTTCGATGAAATTTATCCCGGTAAAACGTTGCACATAATTTCCGACCTCCAGGCGATCGGAGCCAAAACCAAAAGCTACTATAGCTTCTTCTCTCCAGCGAAAGCACTAGGATGTGAAGGGCGGGCGTTTTGGGGGAGTGTCTTTCGTAATTTTGACGTTCAAAAAGTGCTGACTCTTAGACTAGTTTGAATGAATGACTTTTGATTTTATAGCATACCATTACAAAAATCTCAACCACAGTTTTCACGGTCGAGGTCGAACTCATGAAAGGCATACACATAACTGGATCACCTATTAAACTCCATTCACCTTATTTACTCGTTTGGACACGTCACGTGCGATGCCATACAATGAGAGCTGGTCAAAGCCATGTGATCTAACATGTGACTGAAGAAACCTTGCAACCATAATTACTAAAAACGTTCCGAACATTGAGACAGTTCAATTGGATTATAAGTATAACTACTGCGTAAAATGAGTCATTCCTTTCATTCGTTCGTTCTAGACATCAAGAATTAAAAGTTGTTGAAAAAGAATGATGTAGGATAATGACCTTTTTCGGCCAGACAAGTAGAAAGTGGAATCCTACATTTTAGAAG
The DNA here is from genome assembly GCA_949629185.1 of Apamea crenata. NCBI lineage: Eukaryota > Metazoa > Arthropoda > Insecta > Lepidoptera > Noctuidae > Apamea > Apamea crenata. The sequence continues at coordinate 8,596,738 of OX451362.1, read as the reverse complement.
ACAATAATATATACAAATAGATAAATCGAAGTGTCTGTTTGTAATGTCAAAGTAACAGCTTTTTACTAAATGCATATGAAAATACGGTACTTTTAACAAAAAAACAATGTATACAGTTTTTGTTTGTCTATCTGTCTGTTTGTTCCGGCTAATCTCCGAAACGGCTGGACCGATTTTGACAGGACTTGCATTGGCAGATAGCTGATAGTATAGCTGATAGTATTAAGTAAGAGTTTTATTTAAGAATAAGAATTGGTAAAGAGACACTAGTATTTTCCGACATCTACACGAACGAAGTCGCGAGCTCAGCTAGTGTCTTATATTTTAGCAGTGACTTGCGTAAAGAGAAATATTAGAAGAGGTTTGATTAGAAAGTAGCAATCGGCATTAATTCGACTAGATGACCGATTGGGAATACGACCATTTCAATCTCTAGTTCCAATTACCATTTAGAACTTACGACTATTTTGTTGGTCTAGCGGTCGTAAGTATGACTGCCGAGGTCATGGGTTCGATTCCCAAATCGGGTATGGTTTATCCATTAGTATTTTTTTCTCTAGCGGCTCTGGAAGTGTTCCCAGCTGAAGTCTTGCCCCTATTACATGGAACTTGATTCTCGTTGGTACAGTGGTCGCAAGCGCTACTGCCTAGCATGAAGTCTTGGGTTCGATTCCCAGGTCGGGCATTTATTGGGTTTTTTTTCCGTCTGGAATTTCTCAGTAGAGCCCGGTTAGTGGCAATAGGCTCGTCCCATATTAGTATCCTAAATTTAACTGGCGAAATGTGGGTGTACTATAGAAACACCTTACCCTTCGCGAAACACAGGCGTGATGTTATGTTCGACTATCACTGGCAAAATGTCGGAGAATTCAAGAATTATGTCAATATCAAAGTAAAGTCATTTATTTCAAAAGCACATAAAAGGCGCTTTTGAACGTCAAAAATTACATTAAAATAGAATTTTATTGATTCTAGTCGCCCCTTCCAAAAAGTAGTTTTCGTATGGAGAAGAAAGGGCAAGAAACTCCACTAACTTACATCTCTTCAAGAAGGTCTTTGTACCTAACAACAACAGTTGTGATTAGCAACCATTTTGTTATGGTTACGAGTATCCACACACTACAGAATGCGAGCACGATTTTAAACGGTATCTATACGAAATGCTACATTGGATATCATGTACGGTGTGAATGAAATCAATACATTCCAAGTAGAGCCATGGTTTTATTTCCACACAGCCTTGAACTCCCACGTCGTACACATTTTCCTAATGAAAATCTACTATATGCACTACTGTTGCTTATTTTGTTTAAATCAGACGTAACTGATGATTTCCATTAACTTCGGATTTATACAATAGTTTTCCCCAAAGGGTGCCAACAGGACCCTATTACGCCTCCGATGTCCGCATAGAATAGTACATATGTAATTATGTACAATATATGTATAAATTACAGACAAAAATATAGAAATTTTACAAAGGGCGACACAATGGGCTGTCTTATCGCTAAGAGCGATCTTTTAAAGACAACCTTTGGATGGATTAAAAAGGGGAAGGAGAGACCAATAATGTAGGTAGTCCATCTGCGGGCTGTATTTCATGAACCCTGATACTTAGGTAGACAGTTGAACATTTTCAAAGAGTGTATTTCTATTGCCGTTACAACAAAAAGTAATGTTAGAAATTAAAGGTAGGCCCATATAATAAACGTGTTTTTTTCGACGTTTTTTGGCTCATACAAAATAAAATGCGTGGAATATATCTATGAATAACTTCAGACCAGGTAGTGTTGAAGGTAAACTTCTAAGCCTAAGCCATACTACTTCAGTTACCACTAACAGCTTCAGGAAGCAATAATTCTTAACCCAGACATCGTCAATTGAGTGTAACTGTGTAATTATTTATAAATTATGCAGACTGGTACTATTACAATCATGATTCTTTTCAGATTTTTATGTTGGCTACAGAGTAATAACTCTAGTACGTACAGTTAGACAAGTTATTTTGTAGATAGGCAAAAATATTCATATTTCCACTTCACTGCATTTTTATCTCACGAAGCGACGCGCGCTTTACTTGTGGTAACCAAGTGTACAAACACGCTGTGAATGTGTGCGTGTAGACAAGTAGCGTCAGCACATAATAGAAACACACATTTACAGCGTGTTTGTGTGTAAGTACACTTGTTTCCCACAAGTAAAGTGCGCGTCATTTGTGAGATAAAAAAAAACACTGTATGTAATAACTTTTTAAGCTTGCGGATTACGTAACAGAGGGATGTAAAAAAAATATTACCCAGCATACTCACCATGTGGTGAGTATGCTGGGTAATATTTTTTTAAACTATGTTGTTTAAAACTATTTGCAAGTGTACAAACGCCAGCACATCAAGCTACCCGAAACTGTCAAATTTTCCCAATCAACCTTGAACCTAGCGCTTCAGCGATGAAGTTGAAAATCTATAGAAGAAATTTGGCAGATAGAATAGTAGCTTGATGTGCTGGCATCTGTACAGCAAATAGCTTCTTCGACTATGCAGTCAATCAATCTGCCTAGCCTTTTCCCAACTATGTTGGGGTCAGCTTCCAGTCTTACTATGTTCGACTATACAGTCACGAACATTAAATTACCTTAAACTTACGAAAAATTCAAGAACGATTTTCTCATGAAATAATGACTGCAACTTTGAGAAAAGACCTATTTCATAATAGCTAGGTTTCGAAAATAGTATGTTCATAACACCGTAAAAATTCTATCAATACTTTATGAAAAAATCGTGACTGTATGTCAAAAGTCACACATGTATTTCTCCTAAGTCTATGCTGCTACACACAATTCGCGAATAACCTGGCGCATGACCAAGAATAACACGCTAACTCGTCTGTGAAAGGAACAGTTACTTGTTAGTCGTAAAACTTCCCAAAGGATTCCCAGACTTTATGATCATGTTACACACCTACATTTTAAACGATTTTGTATTGTTGGGTTGCCGTTACATGCATACCGATAGCTCACTTGCACATACACAAAGACTAGGAACAATTAATAACTGTCTGTAGGTCTTAAAATAGTTCCTTGTGTAGAGAATTCAACCTACATTAATCAATTCTTGGTCAGACATAAAGGATTTATTATGTGATTCAATTATATCATAGGAATCAATTGTTATCTTTATGCTACATGGCAAATTCTAGGACAAGTAAATAAAGTTAAAATATCTGTTAGTTAGTAAACACTTAAATAACAATGACATAAAATTGGCTTTAAGAAACTGTTCTAAGAATAAATTGCTACCTATTGTATCAAAATAAACAACTTAGGCGGCGATTCGATAATTGGACGAGATTTGAGAGTGAAATTTCAAGGACGCGTCACGTTTAGACACATTTCGTTACACGAAAGAAAAGAAAGATATAGCTCTCTCTGTCTCACACTTAATCTCTCTTCTTCGACGTTTACAGTGCTGCACGCGCAATTTTTTTTTAAACAGAAAAATTTTAACAATGGCATTTAAAACAAGTGATGTTTTGGCAGTTGTTGCCAAAATTAAATGACTTTTGTTTGCATAGACGCCATTCATCCTGCTTCATCAGCTTTATTTATAACCAGAGCAAAAAATATTGTACTACATTCAATATTCTTTAATTCATTTCAAATTTAAATATGTATATTCATATACCAAATTCTGGTTAGTACTTGGACATAGAGTTCTGGACACCAGCCCATTTAACAATACCTAATTCTGGTGAGGAAAATGTCAAATTTTAACAAGCAAACCCTTTGTTTACAAATGTAAATTACATACATGAAATAGATATTAGCACAACTGTCCGCTAATAAAAATTACTTTACTACAATCTTTCTTCAAAAAAATAAAGTAATAAATAATTTAGAAAAGAAGCGTGACTCACTAACAGAATAATGTTATTATCATTATCAATCATATTTATGTTGTACACAATATCAATATTTATGTTGATACACACAATTTTCAGGAAAAAGAGCTCAAAACAGTCAGTAATCATAATACATAAGTAAATATGTGTGCATTCAACAGCAAGAATGTAGGTATTATGTATTTACATGAAATAGCAAGGTCAGTGACCAATGCAGTTTGTATGTTACTTTATTAAGGTGATAATTAATGTATTATATTCTATTCTAATTAGCACTGAGAGGCTGTAACTAAACATAAACAGCAATACTTATCTGAATATTATCATTTGCCTAAACTTTTCCGGCTTCCAGTTTAACCGGATGCAGCTGAATACCAGTATTTTACATGAAGCGACTGCCGATCTGACCTCCTTAACCGAGCTACTGGGTAATACGACAATCCCTACAAATACAATACACCAATTTAAATTAACACAAGAACATTGATCCAGCATCACTTCAGTCACATTCGTTCAAGAATTCAGCTCTTATTTAATGACCATAGTACCATATAGACAGTCCTCCCATGTGTTTACTGGCTGTTTCAGCTCCAGCTCCATCCATTTGGACTGGAAGCCACCCCAACATAGTTGTTGAAAGGCTGGGCAGATGAAGCCGGTGAAGTTTTACATGATAAAGCAGGTGCTATCCAACATTGTATTGGGCATGTTCAGCAGTAGACATTACGGGAATAAAATAGGATGAGTACTTTAGGGAACAGATAAACATTCAGACCTAACGAATCATAACCCTCCGTTGGCTTTGCCGTAGTTGTGTAAAAAGTTAAATACCTACAAATGAAACAAAACAAGTAAACAAACAAATTTTGAACCACATACCTTTCTCCTGAGCCACAGCATTGCTGTCAGTGACAAACTTCTTGATCAGTCCCAAGTATTTACTCCACTCCGGTGACTTCTCATCGTCAATCTGGTTGAATAGCTTGATAGCCTCCTCATAGCCCGCTACCCTAGCCTTCCATAGCTTGTGAACACATTTCTCTTCTGTCGGCAATTTCTTATATTCATTCTCATCCTCCATTTTGGGTTTGTGTGCCTAGTCAAGTTTTGTATCTAAACTGGAGAAAAAACAAGGATTTAGCTATTAGAAATAATGAGCTGTTTACTTAACACGCTCAGCGCCATGTGTATCTTTTGCGATACACACTGTCTAAACACTTGTGTATCCTTTTAGATACACAAGCACCATTCCAGTCTAAGCGCCGTGTAGCGCTAACGCGCACACTTTCCATACATTTTGTATACAAAAAATGTTGCCCTGGCCTAGGGAATTTTCCTGGTGTGTTTGGGTTTTGACATATGGGGCTTGGCGCTGAGCATGTTAAGGTCTGGTTTATCAACTTAAAAAGAAACAACAATATTTATTGTTTGTTTGTTGTTGTTTTAACTTGGGTCTGTGCATTTTCTTTGCATAAAGTCCTGTCAACCAATAACATATGGGCTAATAATACTTTCTTTTGAAAAACATTACTTGAATATGATTTTCTTTGAGTAGTAGGTTTAGTGAATGGTAGGAGAGTTCCAAGATCAAACACAATGGGGCTTTAACTACAGAAATGGTAATATTTTTATTAAATCTGAGCGATACTAACACTTCATATATGCAGATTCTGAATTGTTTGTACCTTTTAGGAACTTTTTCACTTTTTTTGGATCATGTTTTCTTTTTGATTTGACAATGTTTTGCTCAAATCTGATTGAATAATGGAAAGTCAACAATTTCAATTTACCTATTTGTGTCATCATGAGGGTATAAATAACGAACACCATTTATGTGGGTAAGTGACCATTTTAAACATGTTACCCTAAAAGGATTCAAGTTAGCCCTGAATGCAATTACATGTACATAACTTACAATTTGCATTTGACCTTTTAGTGCAAGATTGCAGTTTCCCTAACAAGGTCATGTGTGCATGTTTCCTACTGAATAAGGGTAGTAAGAAGATTGTATGTAAAACTTCAGATAAAAGCTGACATAACGATGTTCGTAGAACAATACTAGGGTAAACAATGTCCATGCAACACCTACTGTTGAATTACAATATCAATGAATATTAACTGACTCACACAACATGCAACTAATTAGTAAATAACGTTGAACTATTGTGTATCAACTTTCTTAAAGCGTAGGCGTACAACTTGCAACAACTACGATCAATTTAACGAATCACAAATACGTTAATACGATACGTAAGAAACGGTGATTCAACCGATCAAACGACACCTGCTTTCGAATATAATAATGGCTACCTGGCCAATATTGCGGAACAAATAGTTAATTACGAGCCGGTTCATTTATAGTCGTGCCCGTTTTACACCGAGATGTGAAATTAGATCGCATCTCAGCCGACTGAGAACGCCCGACAAACGGTCACTTTCTCACTTTACAAACAAATCCAATCAAATGTCAGGAAACTTACCGTTATCACGCTATTTCTGCTGTGTCCTCTTGATAAAACTAAATTTATTAAAACTAAACAACATAAGCGATAGTTAGCTCACATTATCCAGCAACAAGCAATATTTTAACCGACAAAAAGAAATGTCTTTTTCTTTTTCGTCGTCGTTTTTTTAAGTTTGCGAAATGAAAATGGACGGAAGATTAATGTTGCCAGAAATTAATTTTACGTAAAATCATAACTGTCAAAATTAAAACAAAGGTTTGGTTAGACAAAGTTGTTATTCGTGATATAAATTAAATAATTTATAATGCATGACGTTATTAAATGAAATAAACACCTATGTTATTATCACCAGTGTATATTATAAAATAGATAAAAGGAAAGCAAAGGCTGTTTATGAGCTTTAAAATGATGAATTTACTATAAATGTTCTTAACAAAATCTCTAAAATACAACGATTTTAACTGTAATAAAATAAAGTTAACAGTTATTATACAAGTAAAGTAATATAGCATAAAAATCTGATTTCATTCAGCGACCATAAACACATTATTTGTAAAAAAAAAAAGCATTTAATAATTTTAGCTTGGCAACCTATTACGATATAGTTCATCCGTTCATTCAACCATTCTATTTTGCCATAATCATTCGTTCCTTTGTTGATTTTCTTCACTCTTGAACACGGAGAATTTTCAACAAAATAAAATAGTTCGTTCTGAGAACATCAGCGAGCGAGACGTGCGTCGCGTCGTGATCGTGACAACTGTGCGTTCGCAGTTCTTACAGTCGACAAAAATAAATAGTACCTCTGAATGCAATTGTTTTGATTTAATTACAGCTATTTGTGCGTTAAAATCTTGATTATGATAATGAAGTAATTAAATGGAGCGTTAGAGCTTGTTTAATATAGACTAAATAAACAAGAGTGTTGTGTTTTCGTTCGGCGTTGGGGCGATATCGGAGAGAGAAGGGAATTCAACAGCTGTCTGTGCATAGTATGCTTCATATTGTGAGTATGTTATGCTTTTCTGAACATTCTATGTAAATCATTTACTCGGTAATTGAAGCGGTACGATCGCTTTAAACGCTATTCTAGCAGTTTCATAAATTACGTTGGCGTTCTTTGTTTTTGAAACGTTGAAGTCAAAATTAGTAAACATTATGAATGTTAGCAATGCCTTTGCCTAGTATTAAAATTGAATTCTAACCGTATGTGTATCGGAGATTTTTCATTTTATAATTTGCTTCAAGCTACGTAGGTATACCTAGTTCCTGGCTAATCTAGATAGGTTTACAACAAAAAAAAAAACTGGGATCTCTGTTACATGAACGAACGCTCTTATGAACATTATAATTTACGTAAGTAAGTAAGTATAATAACTTTTGAGACCACTATCAAGTACCTACCTTTGCGAGATCATTAAATAAATCGATCTCTAGATAACTTGCTGCAGTTGCTGCGTAATGTCATTTAATATAGTTAAATACCTACATAACGCTTTTAATATAATGTCATCCTGTTTATATAACGTTTCTCAGTCTACTTGATAATGTACCTACTTGCTTTCTCATAACTGATAACGATACATTCACCCCATTTCATAAAAATGACTTGCTTCATCAAGACAAACAAAATTAATATAATTTTAGTTTATACCTACATTCGACACAAGCAAAAATACTACGCACACCTTCCTACCTATATTATCCATAAAAAATTAAGGCATTATCGCCAAAATCTATATCTGACCACCGTAAGGACTATTCCTGCTTGCAGCGCATATTATTAGTCGACCTAAAAAAAAAGGATCCTCTTTTATTTTACTTACGGACGCAGCTGTGGTCATCATGTGTACGGGATTTTACCGACGACCTACAGGACCTACTCTTTTATTATATTATTTATTGCAACAAGATACACTATCCCTTATCACCATCATCATATTGATAGTATACATTGGTATGGACTTACTTATCGGTAGTAGATCTAGATTATCGGTAGTAGAGTAGACAATCAAGATGTACCTTTATTTATACCGTTTTGTAATTCAGTCAAGGGACGAAAGATCGGATTCCGACATTGTGTAAGGATTGGTGTTAACTATTATACGATTGAGATACCAACTCATGATTCATTTTAAGAAAACTCACGACCCGCCCATTCTTCCCACGTTTTTTACGACTTGACTTGACATTGAGTTTTATTTATTATTATTTTGTAAGTAAAGTAATAATAATGTTACATAACATAAACCTTCTGGAATAAATTGTCTAAATTATGGTGAAAAGCGCATCAAAATCTGTTGCGAAGTTTAGAAGAACAACGCGGTCACACAAACAAACTCGAAAAGCGACTTTAATTTATAATAAGTATAGATTTAAGTATAGTATAGACACATAAGCAGTCGGGTATACATAAGGGCATTCGAAACCATCAGAAACACTGGTAGTGTTATTTCTGCTTCTAAGATAAAATTAATTAAAACATTGCTAAGACAAAAAAAAACAAATAATTAATCATAGGATCATCAAACTGAAAATTACGACGTTATTTCGCTGTTTCTACGCCGTCTACGAGACTACGCCCCTACCTATTACCTACAGAAAAAAAATACGACTCTACAAGGCAAACGAATTCCAATTTCAAGTAGTTAATTCGAACAGCTAAATAACCAAAATTGAAATCGATTACCGGCTTACCTACCTATTGTTCGATTAAAATATTGAAGCTAAATGATAAAAAAAGTCAGTAAAACTGCTAAGAATTTAAACAGGTAAAACTCAATTTTACAGAAGGCCAGACTTTTTATTGAATAGCGTCACATAACAATAATACCTACTGCGTGTAAAAAAACAAGTCTTGCACCAAATATCTAGTGATTTAGAAAACATTGGCCATAAAATAATAAAATGGGCCAAATTTTTCGACCAAATCGGTAACATGGTGCGTCTATTTACAATTCCGTAGAGTCACCAGTCACCACATGTTAGAGATTAAGGTGGATTATCCAGATGTTTTTATGGAGCCCTAATTTTTTACGCAAACATTGATTGCTGACGGGACGCGAGGCGACAAAATATAATAATAATAATATAATATCCCTGGACATTTCACACAGCACCATTTGTCCCAAGCTAAGCAACCTAATGCTTGTGTTATGGTAACAAGATGGCTGATAAACTACTTATATACATTTTTTTTTTTTTGTAAATACATACATATTATAGATAGAAAAACACCCAGACTCGGAACAAATACATGTAGGTCATACAAATATTTGTTCCGTGCGGGAATCGAACCCGCGACACGCAGCGCAGCAGTCAATCGCTTAACCACTGCGCTAACCGTGCCGTCAAAAATAAGACCTTCAAATCCTTGTACTGTTTCGCTGTCAAATATTATTTAATCCACTCGTAATTGGATGACTATAAACGGCTACAATGTCAAATACTAATAACTGGCTAGATACCCAATTAGTCTAGTCTATTTGGAATGTGTCCAATTAGTACCTACTAATAACGCACGTAGTCAAAATCAAAGGATAACTAACAAGAGGGTTGTAGATACCAAATAAGCAGAGAACTGTGAAGTATATTTGAAGGTCCTCAAACACTGTATTTGACCCATATAATAAAGAACGAGCTATATATAGGTATTAACTGAGAAAGAGAAACAAATTAAATTCTAGACGTAGCACACGAGGTTGTTGACATGTGGAATGTGAGCTCGGCTGTCATTGTGCCGATTGTCGTATCGCCAGTGGCCTGATGGCCAAAAGCCTCGATCAACATCTCTCGAGGCTCTCGTTAGGCGGTTGGATCAAGGGCCTGGTTTAGAAGGCAGTACTCCTTGATACGTCTCGTACTGTGAGGAGATTCCTGTCTCTGGAACCCTAACTACCCGTTAGCTTGGACCCTGCTCCCGATACCGGCGGACTAATATTTTGAAATGTTTTTCTTGTTTTTTTATAAAAAATATTTAAAAATGTATTTAATAAGTATATAAATAAATAAGCGAAAATAACGAGCTATAAAAAATGTTGTCTAATTGATCAGAAACCTAAATTCGAAGGCGTGAGTGACATTCACCAACCCCCGTGGTGGATTACGGGCCGCTTCCTCTCACAGAGAGAAGACGTGAGTTCCAGGCTGATTTCGTTTCATATTCAAATCTCCAAACGGCTGGTTACACTTCCTGTGACCCAATGGCTGGCTTTTACCTTGGCCAGAGGATTTGTATTGCCATACAGCGTGGCAATGCCGAAAGGAATTTTTCGACGCCATATTTTAGTTTGTTTATAGTTTTAGTTAGGTTAGGATATTAAATATCTATTTTAGTAGTTTGTTAGTTTATTTAGAACTGGCAGCGCCCCGCGGTTTCACCCGCGTAAGTCTCGATCCCGTGGGAATATCGGGATAAAAAGTATCCTATGTATTAATCCTAGTTATAAACTATCTGTGTGCCAAATTTCATCCAAATCCGTGCAGTAGTTTTTACGTGAAAGAGTAACACAAACATCCATCCATCATCACAAACTTTCGTGTTTGTAATATTAGCAGGATCGCAGGGTTGGAAGTTTATCCAGTCAGTGCACATATATATTTTATCCTCTTAAATAAATAGTTCGAGTCTACATTCACCATAACGTTATTATGTGCTTCAATAACGAAATTAATACCAAACCCAGTTTATTACTTAATCAATATTTTCTCGCTATCTAAACGACTAAGTAATTCTACGACCTATGCTTATTAAATACGTGAAGAAGAAAAATAGGCTATCGACACAGCAGCGTAATTGACACTGTTCTTAGGATATGGTAGTACAATAGATCAGTGCATGTCGTGAACTCATGATACGATAGCTAAATGATCCATGAGACATTCAAATTGTCGACGACAAAATTAATGAAGTTCACATCAGTGCATTTGGTTCAATATCCTGCGTGACCATCAAATTGAATTAAATATCAGTTAGCTTCATTACTCGACACGGGCTCATAATCGTTTCTATTAGTCGATTCATCATAATCGATTCATTATTTTGTTTTCTTTGAATCCAGTTAGCAGTTAGTTACACCTGTTCTATCATCAAACGGTAGTTTCCACGGTTCTTCCGCGAACTTTTTCTCAGTCTATTCAATCAAGTTTTTGTCAGTAACTACGATAATTGACGTTCGGTTGGTGTAAGGTCGTTAATTAGTGGTATCGATGGGATCTCCCGGATGGTGAGGTTCATCAAATTGTATTAGTTCCGTTGCCCGATTGTCATTAAGAGTCAGAGATTATGAGCTCGTAAAGCGACTCTTTTGATACATGACTTTCTTACGCTGAACTAAAGAAGATTATTTATATCCACTAATGAATTAGGCTCTGAAGTTTAAAATGTGTTGTGTTATTTATCGTTCTTCATGAGAAATCCACGGTTGGTTCAATAGCATCACCAACATCTCAAACGTTCTTTGTATCATTTATTTCTCGTTACATAATTTAATTTTGAAGTCAAGCCATATTTACTTTGCGTTTAGCCAGCGTGATAATTTAAATTACTGTAAGGTCTTTAATTAGTGGTATCGATGGGAACTCCCGGATGGTGAGGTGCATCAAATTGAGTTAGTTCCGATGCCTGATTGCTTTAACAGAGTTATGGCGAGCAATTTAGCGCAAGGCGACGCGTGATCCAGTTTCCTCGGCTGCTGTATATGTTGAGGTGGTTTGAAAGAACGAGTATGATGGAAATTTTACTCTATTTTGTGGAGACCGTACCGATATTCTTTGTTTTGGAAGTCTTGTCTTGGCCAAATCTATGTTAAGAAAAGAGTCATTATGATCGGAAGACTTTCGACCTTTAACCGATTGAATGCCGTAATTACAGAAACAATTAAAAAGCCATTGTGTCTTTGGATCCACGTTCCGGATATATATACGAAGGGTTAATATTGTTTAACCATATTATTATAATTTTACTGGTTCGTTAAAGAAATGAGTGTTTTACCATGTCGCGGAAGGTAGGAAATCGATAGAAATGAGGTACATAACTACGTTGCAGTAGCCACTAGAAAGCAATTACGGCTCCATTACCGTCTTTTCACGAGAAACTACAAAAGGTGGCCTTTACTGCTGCCAATGTCGGTTAAAACTATATACCTTTCAAGGCGAAGACTGACTTACTGTATTCGTTTAGACCTCTTTGGCACGAAGCGTACATGTAATAATTGTACATAGTAATATTGGGAAAATACATCGTTTTTATTTTAATTTCAATGATAACTGTGACCTCTCTGAGTCTGTTGCTGAAGTTTACAAAATAAATAAAAGATAAAAATTCAGAATAAATGAATATATTATGAGGAGACGAAATATCAAGATGATAGAAGATTCGCTTACTAATAAATGGTAGGTATTATTATATCCAATGAGTGCGTTGCCCGACCTACAAGCATATTGAAAATATATTTTTATTGGATTATAAATAGGCGACCACACGCAGATGTTTATTCAAGGATAATTTATTAGAAAAGTTCTGTCTTATACCTAAGTGTGCCAATATTAATCGATCCTTAAAGTTCATTGAGCTCGTAAAGCCGCTCTTTTGATGCATAGCTTTCTTGCGTTGAACTTTCACCTGTAGACTATTTGAATTTATATCCACAAAGAAACTTGGCTCTAAAGTCTAAAATGTCGTTTGTATTATCTCAACACTTTCATATGATCAATCCACGTTCGCTTGCATAGCATCACCAGCATCTAAAAAGTTCTTTGTATCATCTTTATCTATTTCTCGTTCCATTATCAAGTCAAGCCATATTTAATTATTTACTTTGCATTGAGCCCTCAAGCGTGACCAGTCGCAGTTGTCACGTAGATTATCACACTGTAGCACATGTTCTGTTAAATTGGATTACGCTGGCTGTCTAGCTGATTTAAGCCCAGCTTAGTGTCATACAGACGAGCATACGCCCACAAATATTGTTATATTTCATTGTATCTCAAACTTTACGTCACGACTCCAGAGTCTCCGACCTTCCAAGAAACAGTTCTAAGTAATCATTGATATGCTTGCGTGTGTTAGACTTTCCTAAGATCTAGAGACATTAGCAATCAAGGTATCGTGATTAAAAACATGTGGCCGGTCACGTATACGGCACACCTCCTATCGAATATGGATAATGCAATCCCCGCTACCGGCGGCGGCCATGTTGCAGCCGCCATATTTGTGAATCATGCGCACGCGCGGATCGCTGGACTCTTTACTATCTAAGGATGCAGTCTTGAAGACAATGCGTTTAACCGTTAAATATTAATAGAGTAATAAACGCATCTGTTTTTGTAACTACATTGTTATGTGCGTGTGTATTATGTAGTGTCGATAAGTTTTTCTTTTCGTTGGCTGCGTGCGTCTTGTCGTCTCCAATTAACAGCTGAATACTTTCGTGGTCTCCAAGTTATTTATTGGACTACTTAAAATTCAAATGCGCACTTGAAATTACAGAACCACATCAAGGTCCGGTTAGAAATTCTATTACAATAATTTGCAAAATAATTAAAACTGTCAGTAAGAAGGTTTCATTGACTGAATTATTATCAATGACAAGAGATCCAGTGTGAACTCTTTTAATGCGAAAGAAAATCAAAACATTCTACAACAGTCGTGAGAAAAGCTTTTATATTGTAATGAGATTTATGTATCGTGTGACATGTGAGCATTGCTCGGGATTCCTCGTGCTCTGATTTGATTAATGCCATGTACGTGATGCATGCTTTGAAAATCATTCGCCATCTGATGGAATAACTAAGTAAGGATTTATTTTGGCATTTGAAATGGCAATTTGTGAAGATGACACACGCAGACAGCTCAAATATTTTCTTCCCTAATTTCGATTCGAAAGATTGCCTTTTGACTACCTTCTTGCATGTCTACCATAGAAACGGGTTTTGTAGATAGAAAAGTATAAATATTTCTTTAGAAATTTCTCTACAATCTGTCATTTCGTCTATTCTTCCGTCGATAAAACCCGTTTCTATAGTGGTTATGCCACGCGTGCTGATGGTAAGCAGTGATGCGGTCGACAATGATGCACGCTTTGCTAGAAGCAACTTATTCCCTCAAGACTTGAAAGATTCCCTGATTATATCTATCGGGAAACAGACTCTGGCAAATTGTCGTACTTTGTCGCCAGTAAGTTAGAGAGAATTATCTGTAGTGCCAACCGCATCGTGCTAATTACTTGAAACGACTTCTCTTGCCTCTTGATCTAAGAATAGAAATAGTGCATTAGCACAAGTCAACCCATTACAATTACTGGAATTGAAATACGACATTCGGTACTTCAGCCAATTTTCTTCTTCCTCGTGCAGTTGACGTTCATTTGTAGTACCTATAACAGATACTATTGCAGGGTCAACTGGCTGATTTGTTTCTTTATTAATATTTCTATTGCCTTATCAAGTGTTCAAGCCACAATATCTGATTATTAGTGTCCGACCGAAAGTTCGGTTTCGGTTTCGGTTTCGGCCGAGTTTCGGCCAAAAATCAAGTTTCGGTGGCAGTTTCGGTTTCGGCCAAAATTGGCCGAAACTTTTGCCGAAACCGAAACAGTAACAATTAGTGATTTGATTTATTGATAACTGATAATCATTTTACTATGAGAACTTAATTTGAAAAAATAATAAAAATATTATTAATATTTTTTTATATTATTATCTATATTGTATATAAAATTCAAAGTCCTGACTGACTGAGACATCAACGCACAGCCTAAACCGCTGGTTCTACAGACATGAAAATTGAAGGGTGTATTCTTCGTGAAGAGTAGGTATCCACTAAGAAAGGGTTTTTCGAAATTCCACCCCTAAGAGGGTGAAATGGGGGGATTTTGTTTGTATGAAAAATCTTATTCCTTGAGTTAATAAACTTGAAACTTGGCACGAATACTTATCTAAGTAAATTATGAAGTTAAGCATTTTTTGTTTTTATAAACTACCCCCTAAAAGGGGATTGGGGGGTTTCAAAGTTTGTATGGAAGAATTTTAGCGTGCGGTCCGATTTAACCGAAACTCAGTATTTATACCTAAAATTTAAAGGAAAGAATAATTATTATCAGGGTTTTTCGAAAATCTACCCCTGACGGCCTGAAAAGGGGTAGTCAATTTTAACTCGAAAATTGGTATAAATAATCTTTGAATCAAGTTATGAACACATCCCAAATAATTTTTAAAAATTCCACCCCTGTGGGGGTGAAAAGCGGGGATACAGTTTAGATGAAAAATCTTATTCGTTAGGTTAATAATCTTGAAAATTGGCATGAATACTCGCCTAAGTAAGCAATAAAGTTTATCATCATTAGTTTTTCAAAACTACCCCTCAAAAGGGGATATAGGGGTGTTGAAGTTTGTGTGGAAGAAATTGAATGCGCGGTCCGATTAACTCGAAACTCAGTATTGATACTTTCGACAGAAAATAATTAATAATAAGTATGTCGAAAATTTAAAATTTAATTTAAAGGGGTAATTCGGTTTTTAGGGGAGGATTTGAACTTGAAACTGTATGTTACATTCTGATTTGGCAAAGCGATAGATGGCTTCCTGGGGAAGCACATACTTTTTATCCTGGTAGCACGTTCCCGTGGGATTCCGACATTCACGCGGGCGAAGACGCGGGCAGAAGCTAGTATTAAATAAATGATTACAACAAAATTAATACACCTACTGTGTTTCCATTTCATGTCCTAATTAATGCAGAATAATGGGTAAAATGCACTAAATTTCAGTATTTTAAGGAATTTAAAACTTAACCACGTGAGTTTCGGTTTCGGTTTCGGCCGAAACTGAGGCCACGGCCGAATATTCGGTTTCGGTTTCGGTTTCGGCCGGAAAACCAGTTTCGGTCGGACTCAGTGATTATCTGAGATATTGATATTGTGATTGAATGTTATTTTGAGAGAACGAATTGCAGTGCTTACTTTAACAATGGATGAAAATGACTCAGAAAATTGAAAATGGCAACAGTAGGAATGGCTATCATTTTGACAGTTTCATTGCGATAGTTACGTTGTTGAGCAGACAGATTTTTCGAACATATTCAAATTGTGATTGATAGTGTGTAGGATAGGCGGTGGGGCTTGTGGCTAAGTAATAACAGCCGCACGGGTCGATCGATCAGGTTAAGCTACGCTTGCCGCGGTTGGTCCGTGGATGGGTGACCATTTTCACATACCAAGTCCCCTCCGTGCCTCGGAAAGCACGTTAAGCCGTTGGTCCCGGCTGTCATTCGTGGATCTTTGACAGTCGTTACGGGTCGTCAGTAGCCCGAAAGTCTGACAACCAGTCTTACCAAGGGATATCGTATTACCCAGTAACTGGGTTGTGGATGTCAGATAGGCAGTCGCTTCATGTAAAATACCGGTATTCAGCTGCATCCGGTTAGACTGGAAGCCGACCCCAACATAGTTGGGAAAAGGCTAGGCAGATGATGAGTGTGTAGGATAGGCAATTAGGGTGCAGGAATACCTGCGTACATTTTTTTATTGATTCAAGATACATATTTGAACGTCTGCGTCGCTTGTATTTTTTATTAAAATTCAACTTATTTATTCTACGTGTTCGTCTGGTTTCAATAAAAGGGCCGATGCATTAACTTAAAAATATCCTTAAGGTTACTTGAGGTCGTTTCAATACGCAATAAATTTATATTCTGTCAAATATTTCCTTGTTCCAATTCGTCTACAAGGACCCAACGAGAGGTTATCTGAAAGAACCTGTTCACCGAGTTTTCCAATTAATTCTATTGAGATTGGAGACGCTTATTGAGTACCCGGTATGATGAGCGATTTCGCCTTCCAATCCAGTATTTTTGTTTTAACTGGCGAGAATATGTTATTTCCTAATTATTAATTTATTATTTTTAGTAATTTAACGTGAGGCATAATTGCGGTAGGTAAGTACTCTCTCAGATGCGAAGTTTATCGTCTTCTTGCAATTTTATTACTGATACCGACACGCCAAAATCTCCATAATTATGTTTTAAATGTTCAATACCTTGTACTCAGTCTCTTCCGTAATTAAACTTATAAACAACATTTTAATAGTGTTTACCGTACACAGTTCGGACGCTACGTAGTTTAATGGCCGTTCAATTTCCTGGTGTTTTATTGTCGATAACCGCATGGAAGCTGCGGCAGTTGGTCGATATCCGATAATGTCGCAATAAAACTGGCTCGAGCCCAGTTTTAAGCTTTATCTTAAACAGGTCAATGGTTTCAGTGTATCCGATCGGGTTGAATGACACCGCAATGATCTAAATCGGTTAAACGAAATGTGTTCGGTATTCGATACCACCGCAAACATCAACAAATGCGCGAGAGCTACATTTTATTCACGAAATGTATGTAAACATTTACAATTGTAACTGTCTGACCTATTTGCAATTCTAGAAATCTATAATTCATATACACATCCGGCCTTACACATTAATGAAAATGATTCACGCTGTGATTCAACTGAATGAATTCAGTGAATTTTAAGTGAATGTCTCATTAAAATTTCAACCTTTAATTTCAGTAACAAACTGTTGAGAGCGGCGTTTCGAGACTCTTCAGAATAAAAACATTGCGGGTAAAAGTAACCAAGCGCACTCCACTCACTGCAGCCAATATCATTGAATTTGAATATTTTATGTATTCCCCTTTTTTTAATAAAATTGCTAATGCAATAGTCTAGAGCTATTTTTTCTTCAATCTATTCAGACGTTCAGCATTGAAAACTCCATTGACCAATATTTTTTTACTAGCCTATGACATTTGTCACTCGGCTCTGTCGCTCAGTCATTTGTCATTCAACTTTTTGTTCGACACCTACCAAAATAAAAAACAATCGCCTCAAATCCCTCGAATTCAATAATCTACTATCATTCCACTATTGATGCTACGTAACCGAAAAAAAACAAACGATTGTTTGAAAATCGAATGAGCCATTTAAAGTTCGAGTTTAACAATAGGAAGCGTTGGCAAGTTCCGTTTGGTCGCGCATGGCATAAGATTAAGAAACCGTTTTTGAGTTGACTTCCTGCGATGGAGGACTATTTATAAACTAATATGGCGGCGCGGAAGCACCATGACCTCGGTTACCATACTTGAATGGAATATTGAGTAGTTGCCCGCTATCTGAAATAAATATTGGACTTATGTGTTTATCATACTCAAGTGGCATTAAAATCCTGCTTGTCGTCGTAAGTCAATTACACCTTGAACTTTATATGAGGACACTCGGATACTTCGGCATTAAGGTAAAGGAACCTATCCCAATGGAGTAAGGCTGGTGCTGCTAACACAATACAGCTTTGAAAAGTCAAAACAAAATTGGAAAACCCAGATAACTTATTCATACAACAAAATGGAGATTAAATAGGTAATTGCTATGAACTATATCCCCACAAAGTGGCGATAGATACTAGATAAAAACACCGGTTAAGTACTTAAGTCTCAACCTTCTTAATTGTCTTGTAATAAAAAAAATCAAAACTGGCACGTTAAATGTATGTGCTTAAAAACGGTACAAATGCACTAGAATTTTTTTTTCCGTCTTTCATCAAAATGGAAATATTGTAACAACTTATGAAATGCATATAACAGGATTATTAAAATTTCATCTTTCTGGTGAAAATGCACAACATATCATGAGGCCTGTGATCCCCGAGGGGTTAGGCAGTGGTGAAGCTAGAGTTCTTATACCCAAATTTCGCCAGTTATATTTAAGTCCCATGTAATAAGGGGCGAACTTATTGCCATCAACATGGCACAAATTCAGACTCCGGGATGCTCCTAAAAAAACCTGATGAAAAAACCCAATAAAAAACCTGGTGTTTATCATTCAAGACACCGCTCCCAAATTCCACTAATGATAGTAGAAGGTGAGCGAATTGTTCCGAAATGACACAACCTTGAAAGAAAGTAGTTCCAAATGAGACCAGCATACGTATTCGTGGCACATTTCCAATCCAAAGTTAAGACAGAATTGCAGAATGACCGAAGACATCTCCAAAGTGTTACGAAATTACATATAACCAATATAAAAAAGGGCGAGCCTAATACCGTCCACCGGACACAAATACAGACTTTGCTGCTACTGGGAATAAAGGGGAAAACCCAACAACACTTTGTCCGACCAAGAGATAGAAGAGAGAGAGAAGAGACCGTAGTCTTCTGCTTGCGATCACAATACCAAACGAGACAGAAAAGTTAGAACAGTTACTTCAAAACACGACATAAATGTCCTATAACTGAAAGCGTGCTGTTGAACTTTCAACGGTTGACTCAGCGCCGAAAGTTTAAAATCCAGCAGCGCGCTTTTATTTAAGTGTAATAAAACTGGCACAAGCAAGTAAAAATATGGCGAAATTAGGACATTTCAGATATAGGTCAGTACAAAACCACGTAGACACCGCATGGCTGCCTTCTGCAAGGTTCAAATCAACAGTCCAAATGAACCATTTGGCAGGACACACGGCAGTCTTCTGCCAACAGATACGGTACAGAGCTTTCAATCTACATTTTAATTTACATCCATCGTTGCATTCGTGATGCTTCGTCAATCTTTGTTGTATTTACAAAACATTGTTGACATGTTGTTTCTTTATTTCTGCAAATGGGTCGTGATGATGGAGTTATCCGTTTTTGTTTATTGTGTACTTAAGTGGGATATCAAATTAATCGTTTCCAATTCTCCTACTGAATATAAATAGAAAGGACAGAATTTGCAACATCTCCTAGACCAAAAAACACAATTTGCGTTCAAAATTCTACCAAACGTGAGCCCTTAATGAGCATAGGTAGCACTTATTTCACGCTCACATACAAAGCTGGGCCATGTTTAAAGCGAAATGTGACCATAACAGCATAACTGTCTGCGCTAATGTAATTTTAGGAATGCTAATTATTTCGTCTACTTCTAAACTTCCACAATGCAACTGTTTGATACGATTAAAATTACTGTTCATTACCTTAAAGGATATTTGGCCACAAGAGACGCAATTGCTTGGTTCAATGTTTTTATGTACGGAAATGTATATTTGCAAATGTATCAATGTTGAACCTTGTAGGCCTGGCCTTGTGTTGTCCCCTTTATAAGGGGTATTGTATTGAGAATCAAAACGAGGGTTGTTTAATACTCTTCTTCCTCTTCGTCATTATCTTTTCGTAAACATCGTTCGTATAAAAGGATACCATCTTGTTTTATTTTCATTACATCGATCAATGAGAGACGAACAGCTGCTCAAATCTCTTTATGATAAAGATCACTTGTTGCTATAGCAACTTTTTTCTTCGGCTTATCCCTGAATCATGTTCGTTCGTTATTCGATCTTAAAACCAGTTACTTACAAAAGAATGTTTACTAAAATGTTTCAATATTTGGTCCATGGTCTAATGTAGGGAACATCTTGATTACCTTTAATCATTCCAAATTCTGCCGATCTATTCTGTAAAAATTTCACCGTGAAAACTTAGGTCAAGTGAGCTGTCAATAGTTTCAATCTCTAGCATCAAGTAGTGACAGCTAACTTCAAACTTGCTTCACGTTTTCACGGTGAGATTTTTACAGAATAGACCAGACAGCAAATCCATAGTATTTTTAAGAACAGTCACGTTCTAATTTCAGTCTCAACCCGTCAAAAACACCTCTAATTTCCCGATAAGTTTTTGACATTGTTTGTCGATCAAATGAGATTGCTACTAGATTTTGAACGTTTTTACATACGTGAATTGGCCTTCAGCTGATAGACGCTGAGCGCAAATGATCTTTTACCCATAAAAAAGAGCATAAAAAAGAAAAGTGTCATAATTTTACGACAAGCAGATGACACATCATTGCATGCCCAGCGTGTGGCATTTTTTCAGCTTGTCACCGGGAGACGCAATAAACGGGGTGTGGTGGTAATAATCCACTTACATCCATACATATGTTTGACAGTCCCTTGATGGTACTAGTTGGCACAAAATGTGTCTGGTAAATTAGTTCAAGAACAGCCCTAATTCTGTAATTAGATGCGTAATGCGTGAGTTTATGCTTCAGGGCGCTAATTATAATATTGATGATACGTGTTGAGTAACCATGCCAGCCATGCCATGGAGACATGGCATGGCTCCTATATCCATGGCCGAAATACGGTCTGAAGGAGTATTATCTTATACTGAATATGAAATGGGTAATGACTAATGAGTCTATTGAGTAAATGCATTTTTTTGTCGCTATCGGTTGGCTTCGTGGCTTCAATTATTGAAATTTATTCACACGTTTCTCTTCTTTGTTATGGAGATGGAGATTTATCTAAATATAAGTAATATAATTCTGAGCCCATACAATACCAACAGTTTCCACTGTTTTCACAATCATTGTCGCATTCGATACAATTAAACTGTGTAACAATATAATTTTCCAGTGCCATTGTCTCTTCTCATTTTGTCCGTAATTGCACAAAGCGATGGCGACCACTGGCTAGTTGCAATCAATTTACCTCTGTATGCCATTCATTTTAACGAGTAAAGTCTTGAACGATCTCATCTTCTTGGTGTTCCTTTCAATTAATAGTTACTAGATCTTTTTTTTTTAGTTAGCATAACCACGGACACAGAACATGTTTCGACCAGGCTGTACGTGTTTTTTTTATGAAAACATTTACATACATAAACTCACCTCTTTTTCCTATGGGGTTGGGCAGAACTTACAGAACGCGAATGCTACGAACCTTACATACTTACATCGATCTATTCTGTAAAAATCTCACCGTGAAAACTTATAATGAAGTGAGCTGTCAATAATGTCAATCCCTACCATAAGGTGGAATGACAGCTCACTTCTTGGTCATTTCACCTTAGTTTTTACAGAACAGACCGGCAGGTCATACACGCACGCCGCAGGTTGGGAGAACTACGCACCGCGCGCGATGAAAACCTCGGTTGAAAAAGTTAGAAATTAGAATGCTGGTACTCAACTTGAAAAATAAGACAGAGACAGATATTCAGAATTCCTACATTCTACCTTGACAATTCAGTCAGCTCTCGGTCTCAATCTGTCAAAAATACCTCTATTTCCTTACATTTTTGATGAGACTGCGACTAGATTGTGAACGTTTTAATTTGCGAGAATTGGCTCACGTCGCCGGTAAATTATGCTCTTGCACATTAGCAAATAAATTAAAAACATCTGTAATTAATAAAGATAATAGTCCCAAGCAATTACACTGAGTAGGTCATTACCTCTCGTCTGCAGTTGAAGTTAATACATTGTGTTGTCTAGTTATTTGACCGCGAGACCGCGACGCTAGAGGCGCCAGCGCATGTTGGCAACACTGACTCGAGTTCAAGTGCCAAACAATGCCGTCACTTGATATTCTCAGATTACTGTACAAGGAATATTAACACTGTAATGACTAGAACAATATGAGACTACCTGTGAATTGTCAACGTTTTCTAGTCAGATAGGCAGTCGCTTCATGTAAAATAGTGGTATTCAGTTGTATCGGGTTAAGGTGGAAGCCGACGAGATGATGAATGCTAGGTACGAGGCGACCTGCTAATTGTCAATATTTTCGGAGTTTTCTTACAACTTTGAACTGGGCTCATGTTGGTACTGCATTTGAATCTTTTGGATGACGGAATTTATTTGGAAGGTTAATTTCTGTCCTTCATCATATGAACTTGTAAATATCCCATAATATATTTTCGGTCGGCTTATTTACTGATCACATTATTATGTAATTTGGCTATCACAATTAGGTGACAAAAACACCTGCACTAATAGAAGACCTTGGCGAGGCCAACGCTAACGCGGTCGAAGTACCGAATTCTGGTCGAAGCTTATAAATTAATAAAAGGGAATCATCGATACCACGAAAAAGACGAAGCTGAAAAGAGGATATGGCTTCATATCTTCTTGTCATAATCTCTTACGACATCCACTCATTTTTCTGGCTCTCAACATCTCTATCCTTTATACTCAAGCCATAGTCTCATAAGCCTCCGATGATTCAGCCTTAAAGACTGGATACCATAAAAAATCAAATGTTACCCTTTCCAAAGCTCAATCCGACACATATCCTCCCTATATCATAGATCAAATAGCTTCCAACAATTCTCTAGTTAACTAAGACAACTTACAACGTATCTTGCAAGTCTATACTTAAAATGAAATAGTAACGAAGAATTTTTGTCCGTTTACTTGGATGTATGTTCCGGATTGGCGCAAAAACGGCTTTAACGGATTTGTATGAAATTTGGTTCATAACCTGGTAGTACGTTCCCGTGGGATATTTTCCGATATCAATACGTGTGAAGCCGTGGGCAAAAGCGAATCCTTCATATATCATAGATCAAATGGCTTCCAACGATCCTCTTGTTAACTAGGACAACTTCAAACGTATCTCGCAAGCGTGCTGGGTAGTATTACCAAAGATTAAAGGATAGACATGACAGGTAGAATGCGCTGCTTACACAATCCTACGTTGGAGAGACTATTAACTGGCTTGTTATATTTATTCGCTTGGTATTTGAAGGTGTAAGCAGGACACGTAGTGAGGTCTTGTTGTTATGCGTAGCGTTTCTAAACCTAGGCCTGTTTCGCTTAAAAGACCTGGTCTAGTGGCCGTGCGCTCATTAGGGGCATCCATAAGGTGTCGGGTTTTCATATTTTCACACCTAGTTATCATGCATGCTTTGGTGCATCAACACAAAGGTAAATCAGCTGGACGTACCTAACACGGTCTTTAACCTTTCTGTCCGTGGAGCATATGTGACTTTAGTTATTGTCCTGTTTGGCAGCGGTCATGCCACAGGCTATTACTGTTATAGAACGTCTATAAAAAAAGCATGGCAGTATGTAATGCTCACTTAAATGACTCACTGATGGTGGCGCGTGTGTTGGATCATTCAGTTCTAATGTGGGGACAAAATGGTAGAGTTGGTTAGTGCTGATCCACGCGTCATGTTGCTGAACCGCTGAGATTGGACATCTCCTAAATGCCAGGGCTTGTTTTGAATAGTTTTTTTTTTCATTTTTTTTACATTGTTCTCACATACCAATAGAAGCACCACGAATAATGTACCGCAGGATTTTGTAATATCTTGATTTAAAAGAGTGTCCTTGGAGTTTCTTGTCTCTTCTTCTCCATAGAGATATATGTTTTGTTATGTGCATTTAGCTTCAATTTTCTGAGTAACTGGCAGACTTTTTGACAGTTCAAAAGTGCCTGTAGATGGTTTAATTGAAATAAATGCTTTGAGTTTGAGATAATAATGACGTTCAACGTCATCTTTCTCTGATATAACCCTTCCTTCGTCATTTACGATATCTATTTTAAGATGGGCTAACCTGCATAATTCGGTAAAGCAACCGTGTAATATTATGCTATTTCTAAATAGACGTGAATGACAGCATTCTTGATGTTTGCTACAGTAGCCTAGCCTTGTATCTAATAAGATTCCAACAGCATTTAAAGTAGGCATGTCACGTGTTATTATCTGATTGGTATGTTCAGGAGATCGTTTATGATTAGTCTCTTCATTAATCATTCTGATGCATTTGTGTGGCTAGTGATCTTTTCTTTTGTCGCTTTGGTTGGGAAACAGATTCTCTCTAGTAGTATGTCGTTTATTGATTGCATCAATACTTAGTCGCCTGACCATGGCTCGCTGGCCATGGAAACTTGTGACTTCTTGAGTAATGTTCACATATGAAATGTCAATATTATAAAACACCATGTTGATTCCACCATATAGACGGATGTAAAAATCTGCAAAATTGCATAGAAAAGTCGACGTTATTTCGTCGCATCGTCGTTTCTAGAAGATTTTCGGTCTCTCTAAATGACGGTACCTCCTTAGTCCTTCCCACACACTTCGTCTCGTAATCACGTCTGCTAAACGTCATTCTGTCGTCAATATTACAATAGACAGCTAGGCTGCGCTGCCAGCGATGTCAGCCGATCAGACGGACGTTGTCTGACTACCTAACCTAGTGCGTTTTCTGTTTAATTCGTCAAATTAGCATCTCCGACACGTTTGTTGCATTTGCATGTTAGCCATCCACTTGATGTACCTACTCTTTCAATGTTTCTTTGTAGTTATTCTGAATTTAGACATTAACCCCTTTATTCATAAACGTTGCTTAAAGTTAAGTAGTGTTTAACCATACATTTTTGACTTTTAAACGTCACCTAACTTTAATCATCGTTTATAAATAAACCTTTAAACGTAGATCATATAATGACCATTCGACAATATAAAATTTCGCCATATTATTATTATTTTTTTTATTATTTTTTTTTTTCTGCATTTTTTTTTTTTTTGCAACTTTCTGCATTTTAATTAAACATACGTCTTATACATAAGTATTTAAAATTTTCTATACGTATATTCCTACGTTTTCTATTTCCTGAATATATTTTGTCTAGATCAGCACCTAAATAGATCCAGTAATTTTCCAAATCACAAATCATGTTTGTTAAGTATTCTGCAACAACAGTTTTTTATAATTGATTCAGTTGCTAATAGACGGAAATACTGCTATATGATATAATGAATAGCAACAGGTTATATTATTATTTTTATTGTGTAAGACCTTGTAAGAAACTTTGTTAATAGAGATGTCCAATGCTGGCATGATTTCTTGAAAAATGAGTTTTTTCAGACAAAAATGACGAAGGAAATAATTAATTTATGACAGTGAACAGTTATTTTGGATCTCACTATTTTTAATTTATTTTCCACATGCTGGCAGAAGTATGACCACCTACTGCGTTTAAAAATAAAATCCCTACCTACTTAACTCCAATATTATCTACGCTTCAATAAAGTACATGTACACACAAGAGCTAGTTCATAACCTAATGGGCACCACTCGAACCGAAATCCTTGAATTAACAACGCTGTTAAGTACTACGTACATACACCAGTTACATAGTAACATGACGTGTGATGCAATACAAATGCGTTCGCTTATTTTAGGTCGATCTTATCTCCTGCCTGATGCCCTATTTTAGACCCAAAGCTGGTTGAACTGGGTTTATAATCGAGTGTACACGATGTGCTACATTAAATCTTGTAAGTGCATTGCGGATTACATACCGAACTAGGTGGGATTAGATATTAGCTTTTTGTAACTGTTTGGAAAACATTAAACTGTTCTAGATACAGTATTTGCTGCGAATTCTACAGAATGTAGGTCGAGAGATAAAGTTTAAAAAAAACATTTGTATTTTTTCAACATTCGTTCGATGTCGAAAATAAAATATCTATTACCTATGTTGGACTTGGAATGTATTGGTAAATATGACACAAGTTTGTCGCAAATATATTTAATAAGTTAAACGTTATCGGCACAAAACTGATAGCAGTATTGGTGCATTGGGTAGATATGCATCGAGTACGCGAAATGGGTGCCAAACGAAGTTATAATTTACAAATTGCACGACTGAATATTGGCTAAGTTAATTATATTTTGGGTAATACAGATACCGACTATCTTTGACGTATCATCGGCATGTTTTTATCAACACATTGCATGCAGTATTGCACCTCTAACATGCAGTTTTCTGTAGTAATCAGTAATCACTTACTACTTAATTACTTACATTTTTACTTTAAGTTTTATTTAAATTGCTAAGTATTAAGTATTTAATTTCCAAGATAATATTTACATAATTTAGAAGCTAACAGTAAAATACTAATATGTACAAGTATATAAAAAGGGAGGGTCTTTGCCCTCCCTTTTTTATATACACTTGTACTCATAGGGCATCAATATATTCTTCCACATCGCTATCAACAGAATAAGTGCCCAAAAGATTCGCAGCATTTCCACGTTGCATGATAATCCTGATTGATTCTTTGGCCAAAACTTTCAGTTTGTAACTGAGCTAAGAAAAATGACCATTCGCACCTACTGGCATCAACAGTTTTTAACTGTAATACCTGCTAACCTTTTCGTAGCCATTAAAATTCCATTAAATTGTGTTCCCTTCCACATTTAAAACCCGTCTGCCTGCCTTCAAAGCAAGAGTGAATAGGCAACTTATGGGTACGGTTACGGTTTATTCCATCATAAACCTCATCTATCGCACTCCATCAGGCGTGATCAATAAAAAAAAACTATTTGTATACTAAGTTTTGCATTAAAACATAATATGATACCTACGTTATACGGAAGCAAATGATTCAGGACATAGGAAACTGTCGTCCGTGTTCTCCCATTTAACTATTGAGGAAATCTTTTCCTACCAATATATCTTAAAGAAACATTGTCTTGGCACTGCTTTCGATTTACCTCCTTGCGATGCAAGTCACCTTAACGCCAATGTTCTTCCGCAATGGAGTTAAAGACCAATTCTTGTTGGCATTGGTGCTAAAATCGATGTCGAAAGCCTGTCTTCACATCTTTAAGTACGTGGATTTAAGATTTTCTTGTTTATGGACTGTCAAAGCACAATGACCGTGGGTCAGCCTCGACCACGCAGATCATAGGCCAATAAACTGTGGATCGTTGATCGAACGCTTGCGCAAACGCATTTGAAACTGTCTATACACATCAGCCATTGTTTATTATTGTTTGGTCGTAAAAATATCTGTAAAACGTCTAGAAACATGAAGTTAGTGCGTTCCAGAATAGACTTGTGTCACAAATAATTTAATTCGTTGGCAATCTCTGGTGTTTACTCTGTGGTATAAGTGTTCAAATTAATTGTGTTCAGGTTTTCTGTTTGTGTTTGAAAATTGATGGTTTTTACGTAGACAGTTGGGAGCCCGCTGAAATGGCTGGCTGAAAATTTCCATATGAAAATCTAAAGTCATTTATTCAGATTAGGCTGAGAATCAGCACTTATTGAAAATCAAAATGACTTAAAACAGTCTCCTAAAACGACCGCTCGTCACCACTTTCTAGCGCTTTAGTTGGGAAGAAAAAGTGGCGCAGCAAACTCCCCAGCATAGTATTATGTTTTTTTTTAAATAACGGAATACACACAGATCGAAGTACAAAGATAAGGTTGTACATATTATATCTACTACAGGAAGGCGCTAAACCTTCTACGACAAACGTCATTCAAATCGTCACCCATCTTAATTAAGTATACAATGCATGATCATTTGACATTAAGGAACTCAAATAGATTTATTAGCATTCAATAAAAACGAAGGCAATAAATAACACTAATATATTTATTTATGAATAGACGTTGACGAATTAAAAACAAGACATCAATCTGCTTCATATTTTCCGTACTTATGTAAAACAGACTTCGTCTGTGTGAAATTTATTGTTCCTCCGACCCACCCCGTCGCACCGCATCGCCTGCTCGGCTCCTAAGGCATTACGATAAGACATAGGGTCTTATCGTAATGCCTTAGGAGCCGAGCCTATAGCCTTCCTCAAGAAGTCTATCAAATGCAAAAATATTTTTTGAAATTCGACTGACAGTTCCAGAGATTAGCGTGTAGCGGCACAGATTACTAAATAGTTATGGTAGCGGTATCTACAATGCCATGCGAGCTACGCGTCATATTGACGTCACGCAAATTCCTGCATCGCGCAAGCAGAGTTTACCGCGCAACTAGCATACATACAACGTCCCGACATCAATCATCGGGCAGTTGCTCGCCAGACACAACACCCATGTCGGAGGATCCTCCCTTTTCTATGGAGGGTGAGTGAACTTTACACCCTGTTCCTCATATCTCTATAAGCGCGTTGAACTAACCAAACAAACTCTTCAGCTTTATTGTTAGTAAGTATATAGATAAACTTAAATAGATTTCTTTGCTAGTAGTAAGAAGAAATAACTAATACATAAAGAAACCAACACAGTCGAGGAAGTAATAAAGACAAATGATTATGATGTCCATTGGAGAGTTCTTTGAAACTTTGTATGCAATCTCTTCATAGAAACTACAAAGTTACTCATGCAATTACAAAGGAATAATAGTGAATATTTATCAGCTCTTAAAATCGACGCTGCTTCACATGGATCTCTTAAACCCTGCTGATAGGAAAGGTGATAGGGGAAATTTACTTTTATCACGAATTGGTGATCGCGATCGTCATTTATTTTTAATACAAGATGGATTCTTGCTGCGTTTCGAGGTCTCTCGGCGAAAACGGGAATTGGGCGATTCTTTGCCAAGAATCACAGGGCGGAAACTTAACTATTATGGGTGTATCATGATCATCACCTGCTTAGCCTTTTCCCAACTTTATTGGGGTCGGCTTCCAGTCTAATCGGAGGCAGTTGAACAGTTTACATGGAGTAACTGCCTATCTGACCTCCACAACCTAGTTACTGGGTAATACAATACAATTTTTTTTTTTTTGTAAGTACCTGTATAATACTTTCATATTATTATGTATTTAGCAAAAAGCTATTATTTTGGCATTACAAACAGAAACATTATTTGTATAAATTAGTATCTCCTACGTATCATCTTCAAAGAGCAACATTTCTTAAAGATTCAGCGCACGCTTTTACTGTAGGGTCTGATGATAATTCTGCCAAGTTAAGATAACGTTTTTCTTAACAGATATTCATGACAAATACTCGTATTTCCTGGTAGCATCTGATGAATAAAATATTTAGTTTAGTAATGAGACGACTGTTCTGAGTAATGTACCTATTTAGAATGCAAGTAGTAATACAACTTCTTTTTCAATGCAGATTTTGTCAATTAGTCATACTACGGAAACTATACGTAAGTGGGTGACAATAGTGAAAGATTCATCTCGGAAGTTCATGCTCATCATGACGTCACAACTCAAAAATTTATGTTCCTTCAAGTCTTATTAAGTAGTTACTGTCTCGTGGGCTCGTGGTCGTAAGAGAGCTGAGCATGAGGTCCCGCACCCTAATTGCGTAACACACAATGGGGTTTATTCATAAACGAAGACTAAAGTTAAGTAACGTTTAAACGTCAAAAATGTATGGTTAAACAGTCGCTAATCACTGCTTAACTTTAAGCAACGTTTATGAATAAAGGGGTATAAATCTAAATCATTTTAAAGGAGCTAATCCATTGCTTCACATGTCCGAAAAATGTGTCTGCTCAACAACGTAAATAACGCAATTAATGTTGTTGAACTGTCAAAATTAAAGCAATTGCTAATGTTAGTGGGTTACGCAATTACCCCGCTGGGTTCAATACCCAGGTCGAGCAGCGTTATTGGATTTTCCAGTTGGAATTTCTCAGTAGCAGCCCAGCCGATCGATTCTGTAAAAATCTCACCGTGAAAAGTTAGGTGAAGTGAACTTAGAGTGAGCTGTCAATAGTGTCAATCCCTTAGCATAATAGGAATGACCACTCACTCCATGCTCACTTCATCTAAGTTTTCACGGTGAGATGGTTACAGAATCGCATCGCAGAGCCGGATTTATGAGGTTTTGATGGCAATTGGCTCGCCCCCTCTGACTTACCTTTCAGAGATTACAGGCGTGATGTCATGAGTCTTGTTGAGTCATATACTAAATCCTTTCTGAAGTAAGATCATCAAGTGTCATAATTTTTGCATAATTGGACATCTTTTCGGCAAAGGATCTAATAAATTAATCCCCTTTATTTGCGACACTCCATATGCCAGAAATAACCACATGAAGGGGCGATGAATTCATAATACGCCTGTTTCACGAGGGTTTTGACCCGAGATGTTATATAGGGTGTATTATATTTATATGCGTCCGCGTCATACAGTGTGCCAGACATATTCGTGACATTGTTGTCATCATCTACCTAGCCTTTTCCCAACTATGTTAGGGTCGGCTTCCAGTCTAACCGGATGCAGCTGAATACCAGATCTTATATGGAGCGACTGCCTATTTGACCACCACAATCCAGTTACTGGGTAATACGATACCTCTTGGCAAGAATGGTTGTCAGACTTTCGGGCTTCTGAGGACCCGTAACGACTGTCAAAGATCCACGAATGATAGCCGGGACCAAAGGCTTAACGTGCTTTCCGAGGCACGGAGGGTAGGATGATATACCGAAACCCCGATTTACCCCTCCACGGACCAACTGCGGCAAGCGTAGCTTTATCAGATCTTTCGATCCGTGCGACTGTTATTGAATAAAAATAAAATCCTCCAGACCAAATTTCGGCCATAGAGACCAGCCTTCGGGGCGGGAGATATTATAGTGCACAAGTGTGTGTGCAGACAGGTGCACTCTGTACGGCAATCCGACTCGACCGGAGAGAGATCACGCCGTTATTACGTATCCACGAGCCCCCTCGTGACATTGCTGTATTACATATGTATCAATTATCAAACGCTACGTGATTGTGCGATCGTGTTACATTACTTCCTAGTGTTTCACTGGAACGTTACATTACGTAACAGTGAACATTAGTGTACCCAGTAGGGTTGTCCGGACAATTACTTACATACGCAGCCTATAATGTTCCCACTGCTGGGACACAGGCCTCCTCTCTGTGAGAGGGAGTGGGCCGTAATCCACCACGTGGGCCCAGTGCGGGTTGGTAGATCAGGTAGATGTCTCATGTCTTCGAATTTTTGTTCTAAGACATGCCGGTTTCCTCACGATGTTTTCCTTCACCGTTTACAATTACTTAACCAGCTTTAATTGACCGATTAAATGTCAGACTCGAAATTTATACGATTCTATTCAGACGTTGAAATTACGTGCTAGACTATTTGTTTTATCGATTTTCTGTAATTGAATTGGGTTTTCGTGGGTAATTGTTTGTCTGAGACACTTGGATAACCTCGTTATGGGCTTAAATACCTTATATAGGTAAATGAACTCCAAATCTTAGAACACCTTGAAACGACACGAGATGATCTTCACATTGTGTAATTTAAATAATTATACAAGTAAATAAAATTGAAGTGTCTTTTAGTTATGTCAAAATAACAGCTTTTAACTAAATGCATATGAAAGTATATAGGGTACGGGTACCTACTTATAACAAAAAAAAAAAACATTTTATTTTAATTTTTGTGTTTGTTCCGGAAAATCTCCGAAACGGCTGGACTGATTTTGAGATGACTGGGACTGGCTTTGCACTAGTTTGAACTGACTTTCACTGACAGATAGCTGATGTTATAAGGAGGAACTTAGGCTACTTTTATTTTAGAAAAAGAATTAGAGTTCCTCACAAAAAATTTTATCGACATCAAATTTAATCCACTGAACGGATGTCGATTAAATTTGCTAGGAGATAGATGGCATCATCGGGAAGAACATAGGCTACTTCCGACATCCAGATGGGCGAAGCCGCGAGCAGAAGCTAGTAATAAATATAAATAAATTTAAAAAAAATATAATAATCTTCGCATTGTGTA
Organism: Apamea crenata; assembly: GCA_949629185.1. Lineage (NCBI taxonomy): Eukaryota > Metazoa > Arthropoda > Insecta > Lepidoptera > Noctuidae > Apamea > Apamea crenata. Next base: position 8,564,047 of record OX451362.1, on the reverse strand, counting down.
ATTTAAATAATAATATTAATTAAAACATAAAAACGTTTGGACTTTGAACAGCCCTAAACAATGCTTTGCGGTTATCAGAGTAGGTACCTAGTAGGTACGTGATTCCGTCCACCTTTGTAGTATCGACCTCCTACGACCTCGCGTACTCTATTAGTTTCTGAACTTGACAGGGAGTGACTTCGATTGCTATGAAGTTATGAAGGCATGTTAAAGGTTTCAACCTCCATGAAGGTTGAGCTAACAAAGAGTTTGTAACCTTTATTTACATATCCGGGCTGAAAAAATGACGCAGTAAGATGTATATAGAATTTTTCTTTACTTTCATGGTTTGATGGTTAAATACTCAATAGTGCTGCTACTGGTTCGATATCTAGAAACATTTCCTTTCTGAACAATCCAATTGTGAGAGGAATTTCGCAAAAATGTATATGACTTTGTCGAATCAATAGTTATAAACATTTATAACTGCTGGGGAGTTTGTTGTGCCACTTCTTCTTCCCAGCGATAGCACTAGGAAGTGGTGAAGGGCGGGCGTTTTTGGGGGACTGTCTTTTGTAATTTTGACGTTCAAAAAGTGCTGATTCTCAGCCTAATTTGAATAAACGACTTTTGATTTTGATTTTTTGATTTTGATTTTATCAGACCTCAGAAACCAGGATAACTGTTCCAAAATAATAGTCATTCGTGGACAGATATTCTGTTAAACTTCGCGTGAAACATGGACCGAAAGATGAGTATTTATCAAGTCATATATCATGTCCTAGTTTTCAAGCTAAAACTAAAAGACCTAGATTCCATCTTTTAACTGTTATTTGGTGCGATCCATGTCTGGCTAGATAAGCAATACATCTCAGATTCTATACTACTACGAACTAGAATTAACAAACAGTACCATTAAAAAACAGTAGGTACTGTAACAGTTTCCTACCACCTCGATCTTAACACAGTTGATAGACATAAAAATAGCTACAACTGGATTTCGGTCTAGTTTCCGCAACACAAGTAATAACTCAATGTACTTTATTGATACGAAACACGCTATCTTGTCTCTGGTGTTTTCGTTGCTAGTAAATACTGATTTACACTGATCTAATGTTTTAATACAGTACTGGTATCCAGTGATGCTAGATCGATATTCGAGCAATCGTTATCTTCCTGCCCTTCATCATTAGCAGGAGCAGTCCACTGCTGGACATAGGCCTCTCCAATTGCACGCCATTCAGTTCGATCCTCGGCAACTTTCATCCAGCTGCTACCAGCCACCCTGCGAAAATCATTGCTCCACCTAGCATGAGGGCGTCCTACCCTACGTTTGCCGACTCGTCGAACACGTCTAGTTCAACGGTCATCGGTTCTACGGCTAATATGGCCGGCCCGTTGCAATTGGATCAATGTAAATCAGCCTTTGCTGTAAACAAGTTTCGAAAGGGATGCGTATGTATGTATTCGAGTAACATTTCCTTCGACTGTTGAATAATCTGCTTCCTTTTGCTACGGTTTGATTTCAAGCGATTTTAATTGGTACTACAGTTCTGATGTAACTTTAACAATAGCTTTCTACTTCAATCTAGTCTTTTTCCCAATTATCTTGGGGTCGGCCTCCAGTCTAACCGGATGCAGCTAAATACTAGTATTTTACATGAAGAGACTGCCTGCATGACCTCCACAACCCAGTTACTGGGTAACACAATGCCCCTTGATAAGACTGGTTGCTAGACTTTCGGGCTTCTGTCTACTATATAACGACTGTCAAACATCTACGATTGACAGCCGGGACCAACGACTTAACATGCTTTTCGGAGCTCGGAGGGATCTCGATAATTATGTTAAGAATCGTCACCCATCCACGGACCGACCTCGGCAAGCGTAGCTTAACCTGCGATCGGCTCTAGCAGCTATTATAAATTTAGCCATTACGAGCACTAGCTTTCTAATTATTAGAGAGATTTCAAGTTTCAGCATCAGCCGCTTTTCTAAATTGTCTTTAGGAGAAAATGCTCTAGGGATATATCGGTTAGTTTTAGTTACTCCGCTTGACTTATTTTCCAATTACAAAACTTCTAACATCTTCACTAATTATTTTGTGGAGCATTACAATTCAATTCTAAAATAAGTTAGAATATTATTAAATTCACCGGCAAGGCTTACATTTCTCCAGTGTATATTTTCCTAACTGTCGCCAACTTTCGTGCCCTTTCTTCGTGTAAAGTCGGCTTTTAAGACGTACTGACACGCATAAAATTTAATTTCGAGAAATTCACACCTCTCTTTAAACTTTACTGCTTCCGAAGCACGCACGCTTCGACCTTAAATTTAATTTTAATTAATGCCGCTTCCAGTGAAAGTTCCTTTAATTCGGTCAAGGTGGCATCATGGGTTTTTTTGTGGTCGCGTTATGGTTATGCATTCTTCTTTGTTGGTCAACCTTAATGGTTTTCTAGCCAAGGGCATAATGCAGATGATGTATCATACCTTGTCCACGTATTTGTGAGCTGTTAGCACGCACATTAAAAGCATTTTTATTACATTTTCATGAGCCAACAATTTAATATGTATAACATTTCGAATGAATGTTCGTTACGTGAGTGATTAAACGAAGCACGGAAAACACGAACTAAACTTTTAAAACGTTAAACCTTAGTACAAATTTTATGGCTATTGCTTTCCTACAATTTTTCTCGGGGGGCTCGTGACGTGACTACGTTACAACAGCCGCACGGGTTGATTGAAAGTTAAAAGCTACGCTTGCCGCGGTCAGGTAATGGATGGGTGACCATCCATTATATATTATGACCCCTTCGTGTCTCCCGTTGGTCGGTTATCATCATTCGTAGATCTTTGACAGTCGTTACGGGTAGTCAGAATCACAGGCTTACCAAAGGGTACCGTATTACTCAGTAATTGGGTTGTGGAGTTCAGATTGGCAGTCGCTCCATGTAAAATACTAGTAATCAGCGGCATCCGGTTAGACTGGAAGCTGACCTCCAACATAGTTGAGATAAGTCTAGGCAGATGATAGTTTCCTACAATATTTCCTAACACTTGAATAAAATAACATTATCACCTAAACAAATTAATAATAATAATAGTAATTTATTTCTCTCAAAAAGGTACAGTTTTGATTGATAGGATCGAGTTACATTTTAAAGTTCATCCTTTGTGAGAGCTGGAGTCTATACTGGGTTCGGGACCTGTATGACAGATCTCCAAGCTCACACCCTTAAAATTACAATATTTAATGGCACTTACGTACTACAACATTATAAAATTAAACAAATGATTTTATCGATATGAACATCCGTTGACGCACTTTGCAGACAAGACCTTTAATTTCATCTCCTAAATTTTGTACATATACTAAAAATGTGAAGCTACGCTAAACAAAATGGAAATATTTTTAATAAGTCTTTCATTTCAACTGTCTGTGAACTCAATGTGGTTTATTTTGAAAAGGTTTTAATGAAAAGGTCTTTGACGTAGAGCGACGACGACTTTTCATAATTAATAATGTTTTTCTTTGACCAGATTAACAGGTTTTGTGGTTATATTATAGAGCCGTGGTGGCCCAGAGGTATCGGTCCTGACTTACGAGTTGGCAGGTGCTTTACTTTGTGTAAATAATTTCATCACCACTGCTCTCAAAACGGTGAAGGAAAACATCGTGAGGAAACTGTGTTGTTCATGTCAATGTTCTAGAACAAAAAAAATCGAAGACATGTGACATCTACCAACCCGTACTGGACCCGTGGTAGATTACAGCCCACACCCTCTCAAAGAGATGAGGCCTGTGTCCCAGCAGTGGGAATATTATTTTGAATTATTATACAATTGCATACGTACTCAAAGCTGAAAAAAGTCGGCGGACATACTTATATTTACATTAGGCACACAGAATATAGTCTGAATAGTTTATACACATAGGACTCTCTGGAACCAATTCTGAAGTCCAAACGAAGTCGCGGCCAGAAGTTAGTATTGAAATAAAACATTGTAAAGATGTACTTAGATTATGTAAGAATCAAAATAAACAATTTAAACTCAGTTGGTTTCGACTTTTGTTTCGACATAACAGAAAATGTCAAGTTAATTCGTTCCGATTGCATAAAGTAATTAAGTTTATTTAAATTTTCCGTTTGCTAGTTTTTAGTTTAGGCAAAATACAGCTAGAGTTTAAACTACACTATATTTTTACCGCGGCATAATGACGTTCAGTTTTCTCGACATGAAAGAAGAAGTTTTGGATGTAAACAAAAGTCAGTCTCCCTAGCCTTTTTCCAATCATTTCAATCAGCTTCCAGTCTAACCGGATGCAGCTGAGTACCAGTGTTTTCCATGGAGCGACTGCGTACCTCAACAACCCTTACTGGCGACAACACGATACCCCGATACTTACGATTGTCAGACTTTAGGGCATCTGACAACCCGTACCGACTGACCAAGGTCTACGAACGACACCTGGGACCAACGGCTTATCGTGCTTCATGGATGGTCACCCATCCACGAACTGACTGCGACAAGCCTAGCTTAACACTCGACCGACCCGTGCGGCTGGTATTATTTAGCCACTACCTCGACTTGGATGTAAACAAATAGGTGTTATTTACTGTAAGAGTTGTTTCTGAAAGGGACATACCAATTACAGAGCGGCCGACGACGAGAGAATGCGTTTTGACACCTGTCAGTTTCATACAAACGAATACGTGTTTTGCGAATCTGATCTTTATTAACTACTAGAATGGTCGCACTGACAGGTGTCAGGAACGCATTCTCTCTACGGCCGGACTGTAAGTACAGACGCCAGCAGGTCAAGCTACCCGAAACTGTCAAATTTTCCCAATCAACCTTGAACCTTAATGCTTTAGTTATTAATCTGAATAGGGTAGCCTGAAAGTGTTTGTCAGATTTGATGTGGGCATAAAGGCGTCTAGAACAAATTGTTGCGGTGTTTCTGAGGCCTAAATGTTTTCTAAGTATTGCTGAGAAACATGGTAATTGAAAATTTAATTTCTATACGTCCCATGTTTTTAAATTAGTTAGAGTAATTTCTTTAATAGTTTGTAGCCTGGGGGTCTACTCCGAAGTAGTATCGGCCGAATGTTCGGCCGTTTCCTGCTACGAAGTTACTATTTGGTTCGGTCGGTTCCGATCCTACACTCCTACACTCTTTCGAATATTGACTATGGTCCCGACCCAAATGAGCCGATCCGAACTTTTTTCGCATTTTTAAATAATATTCGGTTCGGCCGTAATATAATAAACGGTGACGGAAAACATCGTGAGGAAACCGACATATCGTAGAACCAAAACTTCGAAGATATGTGACATCTACCAACCCGCACTGGGTCTGCGTGCTGGATTACAGTTCACTCCCTCTCACAGCGAGGAGGCCCGTGTCCCAGCAGTGGGAACATTGAAGGCTGATTATGCTAAATAAATCCACAGAAATTAAAGAAGCCATTTTTTTTTTTTTTTAATGTAGTTATGGGTTGACTTTGGGTTTTGCCGATGAGCGGACTAGCTATGGTGTCTATACTATTGGATATATTTGAATGAATTTTTGTATACAGTATGTATTGATCACCACGCTTTCTCAAGAAGGGTTGTCCATTTCAGACTTATATTTGCCTTAAGTCCAGGTTTCCTCACTGTTTTTTCTTCTGTTAGATAAAAGTAAATGTTACTCATTACTAACCTTACAAGTTTAAAATAAAGTTTCTCCTAACATCCATTATAAAGTTTTGAATCTTTTCATTCTCCCATTCGCTCCGGTCCGGTGCGGCGTGCAGTAGACTATCAAACCGGTCTTGCTTCAGCTTGACTCTTGCTTTCGATCGAGTGGCTATGAACCTTCGATGGTTATCAAAACATTTAGGTACCTACGTGTTTTTCTGAATAGGTGATCATGTATGTAAATAAGTTTAATTGACAAGACGTCGGTTGCAACTTGATTGAAGCTTAAAATAACTTGTTTTGGTTTGTATTAAGTTGGTTCCCATGGTTTATCTCCAAATGAATTACTTTAGTTGTTTTTATACTTCCCTCCATTGCGATAAGATATTTCAGGATTCTTATTTTATAAAAATAAGTCTTAGCATAATATGTTTAATTTTATCTAAAGTAAAATTAAATATGACTTTACATTTTCTTTTTATTTTCGTTTATATTATAGTGTGACTCACGCTTCTTTAATTTTGCCTGAGGAGTAATAGAATAAAGGTGATTTTATTTTATTAATTGTATTGATATTAACCAGAAAACCAATTTTTTGCCTATCAACCAGTCTGGGTTGAAGTTCTAACCTTCCAAAAATGTCTGCCAACAAAATTCTCAGGCTAACCACGTGCAATAAACAGCGCAATAAAACGTTCTATGAGTTTGCCAAGAAAAAGGCCGAGTCAAAGAGGTTTGGACTAGCCACGAGCTTACGAAAAGCTCTTTACACACGCTTGACCTAATACGAGCGCGTTTTATGGACATACAAAATGTTCTGGTACTTGCAACTGAATGGTCTGTAGAGGGCTTAATGCACGGTTGAACGACAAGTGTTGCGCCATCAAAGATCAAATCTCATGTGATGTATCGAGAAAATTTATAAACATATATTATGTATAAAGATGTGAAATCAGAATATTTACAGATACCTTTCCGTATACATAATTTGCATATAAACGATCAGTTCTCACATTTGTATCAAGCACCCACATCGAAGTTTTATGTTCGTGCGCAGTGTACATAAATAAAATTTACGACAAAACATAGGAAAATCGCCTTTAAACCCTAGTGTGTCGACCTGTATTAGCTTGAAGGAAGAATATATGAACTTGTGTGTATGAAGTAGATGCAGAATGTGTCTTTATGTCGAAACCACTTATACGTACTTCCTACTGACCTCAAGGATCTTCCTACTCGCCTGCAATTATGTACGACACCATAGATATCCATGGGTTCATAACTTCATAAGTATGTTTAATTGCGTCTGTTTTCCGAGTTAACGTTGTTTGTTCCGTAAGCCGAAGGAAACTACCGAAGTGAAGTCATAGATATACCTGTACATATAAAAATGTATTTTAATACTGCATATTTTCAGTATATAAATAAATGTTATACACGATGAATGAATAGCTAATGCCAATTCAATATAATCTTATCTGATCTTACTAATATTATAAACACGAAAGTTTGTATGGATGGATGGATGGATGTTTGTTACTCTTTCACGCAAAGAAGACTGAACGGATTTGGGTGAAATTTGGCACACAAATAAGTAGTTTATAACCCGGATTAACACATGGGATACTTTTTATCCCGATATTCCCACTGGATCGAAACTTATGCGGATGAAACCGCGGGGCGCAGCTAGTCAAATATATTTTTGTTTTTTTTTTACGACATCTACTAAAACTATAAATACCTAATTTAAATTATTATTAGCCGTGCATAATAATTTAAATTTAATAAAAACATCGACATAATTTATCGAATACTTGCCATCTTTATGGGTTGAAAAATTCAAGGGGAGAAGTTTCGCTTTGTGTAAAACCACACTGAAGGACTGGTTATGCTTTTGCTGATAATTAATTAAACGTGTCATAATGAAACGGAAATGATAAAATATGTTAGCGTTGTAGAAGATTTATATAAGCTTACTTATGTTATGCAGAGGGTTGAAAACGATGGGTGACGGTGATACTTCTTAAAGCAAAATCAAAGCATTTGTTTCAATCTAACCATTTACTGAGGGACAATTCTTGTAATTTTAACAACGATTGAGTCTGAGATCCGACTTTCACAGTCGGATCTCAGACTCAATCTGTCAAAAATACCTCTAATTTCCCTACATTTTTGACAAGTTTTTGACATTTGTTTGTCGCCGAGATGAGACTGCGACTAGATTTTGAATGTTTTAAATTACGAATTTGCCTACAGGTTCTTAGGAATTGTCTACGAGTCAGAAAGTTGAAGCTAGTTCCTCGTTACAAACCGTAGTTTCCTATGGAGAAGAAAGATCAAGACTCCATGATTAAGCCGTTTCGTAAATCGTATCTTTGAAAATTCAGGGGGTCTACTCCGAAGTGCAAAGCGCGAATGTTCGGATCGGACCGACACATGGCTGAACCGAATATTATTGAAAAAAGTTCGGATAGGCTCAGTTGTGTCGGGACCATAGTCAATATTCGAAAGAGTATATAGGAGTGTATGATCGGGACCGACCGAACCAAATAATAACTTCGTAGCAGGAAACGGCCGAACATTCGGCCGATACTACTTCGGATTAACCCCCTGGTTATTATGATCGTAGATTTAACTCCACGGAGTAAAATTGCGTCGTTTATTTTTTTCCCCTGCGCGTAGCAGGAAACGGCCGAACATTCGGCCGATACTACTTCGGATTGACCCCCTGGTTATTATGATCGTAGATTTAACTCCACGGAGTAAAATTGCGTCGTTTATTTTTTCCCCTGCGCGAAGGACTTTGAAGGTTTTCCTACACAAATCGAACAAAAAGATAACAATACGTCAAACGTCTCTATCATGAGCATTCCATAGCAACCTTGGAATCATTCAAATCAGTTATTCGACTGCTTCGTATAAAAAGTACAATAAAATCTGTTTGTTGTTACCACGTTAAATTGTTTGATTTATTTTGTTTTCACGTCCGACATTGTTTTGTTTCCGTGAAGTTATTGGATTTGGAAAACAAAAGAATATCAGGTTATTATGACATAGCATGATGGATGGTTGACTGTTCCTTTATGACTAAAAATCAAATCTCGTTTCGTTAGATGGTAATAAGTCTTTTTTCTCCCACTTTCGGTTGATGGTGCTACAGATAGGTACAGTTTATTCTCAGTATGTATTTCATTTGGAGTTGTTTTCAGTTCATTACAGTCATTATTATCAGCGTTTTCTACTGTTTGAAAGTGGTTCTCCTCCTTGTCGGTTTTTTCGACTTCGTTTGTAGCCATTCTTAGGTTCATTCCATATTGTCTCTGATGAACAATACCTTGTACTATTATCACATTTGACACTACATTATTCTGTATTTCACGAACAGTGTCTAAATAAACATTATTCTTTCTTTCATACATATATTGTGTTTAAATCGAGCTGCATTGTAGACTGCTGTATAAATATATGCAAGTGTCCATACACATAGTCTCCGATTCACAAACCACGATATATGCAACAGTGTGAACAAAAGGGGAAATAAAGCGTACCCACATACGGCATATGAGTATATGAGTCACGTCAGTTTGGCTGAACAAAGGCTAAACATTATGCTAATACATTGTTCATATGTTCATCGATGCTAATCATTAGGACAACTGTTACTAGCTGATCGTATTGTAATTATAGCGCCTGTTGTTATATTATTATGATTGTTTTGTGTTGTTTGTACGAATTCATGTCATCTGTACAGACGCCTTCCGATCTAGCTACTACAATCTATCAAAGGACAGTGCCCATGGATGTATGGAATCCCGTACCATGCTGCATCAAAGTTAAACTTTGGTTTTTATAGACTACACTCGTCATATTAACTCCTACAAAAGTTCTTTTTGTAAACAAAACACGGGTATCGGAGATTTTCCAAAAAATCGAAATAACCTAACACTAGGTACTTTATTTTGTTTGACATATTGTCATGAACGATCGGCCATTATTGCTCTAAAAAAAAGATAATCGTTTAAGTAAAATTCTATTCTATTATATTCTAGTTGTTTTTAATTAATAAGTATAGAATCGGAAAAGTATAATTTTTTTACATGTTTTTTTGAAAGACCTTCCTGGTAGCACGTTCCCGTGGGATAACATCCGACATCCACGCGGGCGAAGCCGCGGGCAGAAGCTAGTATTAGTATAGAAGAGTCTGGCCGAGGCAGTGACGCCGCTGTCAGCACGCATAATATTTATAATGTTTTCCAGGATAAAAAAATCCTTTATCCTTTCCCTTTGCGTTTTTCATCTTCCATTAAAATCGGCACAGTAAGTACCTTCTTTATTTGTGAAAAAAGGCCAAACAGAGCAAGTAAATTGTATTTCGGCATGAGGTTCTTCTCTACTATAATGTCAAGGTACAATGTAAATAAAAACTCTTTGACTTGATAAAATATGTAGTTTCCTTCAGGTCCGGTATCTACGACTACTACTACTTATTTTAATTTTTTTTTTATTTCATTTGCTTTTCTTTGGACGCTTTATTGACGACCAACAGCGCCATCTATTAACGACCAGTGACACTTCCCGTTGATGAATGCAGTTAGCAAGGACATCTGCGTGACACTAGCGACGCGCTACGGATTTTCACTTTCTTGGTGATCCGCCAACGAACCATTTTCATAAATTGCGAAGAAACCAATCTAATATCCTTATGATAACACGTTATCATAAGGAGCCTTGTGTCTAATTCCAACCCACGACGCTGACAACATGACGACCTGATGCAGAAACCCCAACACGCTTTATCATTCTCACCTCAAATTATAAACTCAACATTAATGATGTAACTAATATTTTTGTAACAATTTAATTTAAAATATTAACTATGGAGTTTCTTGCCCGTTTTTCTCAATAGGTGCCTACTACGGAATGGGCAACTAGCTTCATATTTCTCACTGACCAACTCCTTGACAAATCAAAAATGCCTGTAAATGATTGAATTGAAATAAATGCATTTGAGTTTACAAGAAAAGCCAGGGTGGTCTATCCTCGCAGACCTCACGGCAAATCGTTTTGCATTTCCTATAAAATAGGCACAATTTAGATTCCAGGCTGACATTGTGAAACATCGTGTGTGTGGCTTACAAATATATAAGATTCATGTGATTTGTTTGTGTGAATTCTTGTTTGGATGAGCGAAATGTACTGCATAAGAGAATTTGTATCTTTGTGGTGTTTGATGGTAAAGGTCGGGCTGGTGATAGATTTAGCAAATGCGAAGATTCTTTAGCAAATGCGAAGATTCTTTATGCGTTTATTTCGTAGCAGTAAAGCTATTGCTAAAAGACCAAAATAATTGAAATGTTGTTTTTACTGCTCTACTGCGTAAATAGCTTGCAAATAACAAAAGTTTTATTTTCTAAACGCATCGGAATATTTATACAAATCAATGTTTTATTTATTAGGGACCGGTATGAACTAGTATAGATAGTGTTAATACATTGTATACATTCAAATTATGGATACGCAAGTGCAAGGTGACCGGAATATCTTGATATTCCACGGTGGCGCTGCTTGCTAATACAAACTGTCAACTGTACGTCATACTCAGTACATTTTCACATTTAGTTCCGATTTTCGCCGTATTTCAAAATATGTTGGACCTTGGGTAGGCCGTTAACTCGTATATAATGACTATGTACATGCATTAATAGTACTTACTTCATATGTTGATTGGTCGAGAAACTGTTTAATTACTTTGTTGAGTCATTACTGCGTTATAATTAGCATTATAAATATATTGATATTTCTTTATTATGTTCAATATTAAGCCTACGATAAATGTTTTATTATTGCTATAATTTTTATATTTAATTGTTATTGTTGAAGGTAATAAATATCAGTTTGATCGTTAAGTACGTATATTTTATTGCCTTAATAATTTATTGAAAAAAAAAATAACGACGCCAATGCGTCTGGAATCTGATAAAAACTACGTAAGAAACCACGACTCGCTTTTAAATAAATCAGAACACTGCAGGGTCATCACACCGAGAACGAAGAGAAAGTTTTTGGTACTTAAACATTTAAAAAAAAATCTAAAACCATTGATTCGAAGATGGTTTTAAATGTCTAGGATTACAGCCAGCCTATTATTGCCCGCAGGTCAAAGGCCTCTTCTCATACAGAGAAGGCACGAGCATTGATCACCACGCTTGCTCAAGATGGGTTGGCGATAGGTTGGATTAGTAGCAAGAAACTTCACTAATTATCAGATTTGACAATAAACAATACTGAATAAAACCTACGTGAGAGCGAACCCTAGGACAGGCTAAGGGTTATCAAAAAGATAAATACTTTGTAACCGATACATAAATACCTCTTACTCGAGAATGATTTATCGATACAGATAAAGCAGGAGCGAGATTAAAATGTCTGCTCAACATTGTTTAATAAATTATTGAAAATAATAATGACGCCGATCCGTTTGGAATCTGAAAATAGCTAATTCAGAAACCCTTGCACTCACTCGAATGAATGACGTTGATGAATTTAAAAAATAACCCTGTGTAATACCTGACGTATTATTTAGGTTACTTTTTTAAGTTGTCATTCAATGTTATCACACCAAAAAGTGAGTCTTTGGTGAACAATTCTTTATCTAGAAGAGATTATGATCAAAGTTAGTGGAGACGACAATAAATTTAACTACGTATCTAATACTTGTTTCAGTCTGGATACAAAATTTTAATCAAATATATCCAATAGTTTAGTCACTATAGCTAGGCGAAGATTGGCAAAACCCGTGGTCGGCCCATCACTACTATTTAGTTTGTTTGAAAAAAATACTTTTTTAATTACGATGTTCGATAGATTCCAAAGTACATCAGTATTGCCAGTGTTATTTTTTTTATTTCCTGTCGTTTATTTTTTGTCTCCACATTGTATATCAAAGATTATAGTAACTAGAAAACACACTATTACATTTTAGATTTCACAATTAACCACACTAAATAAAATCTATGCGAGTGAGTGCGAAGCCTAGGACAGGCATAGGGTTATTACAAAGAGAAATTCTTTGTAACCGATACATAAAGTACATTTTACTCGAGAATGCTTTATCGATACAGATAAAATATGCAAGGCGAGATTAAAGTGTCTACTCAACATTGAAAGGCCTTTGCCCCCGTGAGAACATGCATACTATGCAGGTACGGTCTCGGACATAAACATGCGTGCACTTAGGAAAATTTATAAAGCGATTTTCTTTTAAGCGATTAAACTAATAAAGTGTATCGTAATTAGGCATCTTCGAACCCTTTCTAACCTTACTCCTAACCCAGGTCAGGCAAAGTGTTATTGGCGTTTTCCATTAGGGATTTCTTAGTATCAGCTTGGAGTTTGGATGTTGACTCATGACTGTGTGGTAGTCCCATCGGACTATGAAAGTGAGGGACGTGAGAGTGCACCTGTGTCTGCGCACACACTGGTGCATATCTCCTGTGTTCGCTTAGTCTCCGTTGAGATTGGCCGCCATGCCAGAAATACGGCCTGGAGGACTTTACACACCTTACTGTTATGAAATAGATTATTTTGTCAGAAAATCGCTCGGATGTCAGATTAAAAAAAAAATGTTAATTTTGTCTCATGATTTTTTATTTTCATATTCTCGTAACTCTAACTATTAAAACTAGGTACAAAAAACACTATTCCTTTTTCTGAGAAATTAAACAGGGTTATTTTTCATTTTTGCAAAAATGTAACACGTTTATGCTCGTGACTGTACCCATATAATATCGTATTAAGTTACACTAATGTTTTGCTTAGAAAGCACAGGATTCAGTTTCTTCCATTATGCACATTGTTAAGGACGAAGGGAAATTGTGACGGCAGACAATGGCGGTGTCGGATTACTGAGGATTACTGTTCATAATTCTCATTTTAGGTACCTACTGTATAAGCTGTAGGCTGGTGTCTGGAGTGAAAGGTTAAAAGGATTATGTTTTATGAGATCTAACACCTCATATTTCGTGTTAATATAAGGTTAACCCTGCTTATACATACCCTCTTTTTGAAATTCGTGTTAACAATGCCTACTATGTTAATGAAAAATCGTAAGCCCAGGCGTGACAATGAACTAGTCTACAGGAAATCCAGGATACATCTAATGCACATTTACTAAATGTAATAGTTTTCAGCCTAGGTTCTTGAACACGAGCAAGAAGGCCGATTACAATTTTTTGAAGTGAAAACTTCTTTAGCGGCGTTATGTGCACTTTTGTTGTGATGGGTAAAAAATGTTAAACTCGCGTCAGGACACGTGACCTGATCGAGAATTCGTAAGACGGAGGGAGAGTAGACCGCATTCCAAAATATCAAAAATGCTCAACGTTAATATTCAAGTTTTCACTTCTGCCGGCACTCCCGGAGTGCAACCCGTTGATTTTTTTTTAATAAAAAATCGTAAACCCAGACGTGAAAATGAACTAGTTCACATGAAATTCAGGACACACCTAGTGCACGCTTATTTAGTGTAAGTTTTTAACGTCGTGTGCTCATGAAGCACACGAGCAGAGGTTGATTACATATTTTATTTATTATTTAATGTCTTCAAAATCTTGGGCAATAAATCCACCAGTGCCATTCTGGTTTTTGCGGCATTTTCACAGCTCTGTGCTAATACCAAAACAAATAAAAGATACAATATTTTTAGCATTAAGTCGGCTTCGAAACAGTCGTTTTGCGTACAAAAAATTCAGATAACTTGTACTTAGGAACTTACGAAAAATCTGCTATTAGCAATAGCAAAATGTTTGTCACGCTTTACTCTGTCGAGCGAAAGTTGTGTCGCGCTATCGTTCGTCGATCAAAAGTTGCGTCGTCCTGTCGTTTGTCGAGAATGCAATCAGTCGCACTAACGTACGTCGAGCTGATGTGCTGTCGCACCACTGATGGTCGACATATCGTACTGTCGCCCTAACATTTGTCGCGACTATGATGCAGAGTCCTATCAAACACTGCGATAGTCACTCGCTGGCTCTTATTAGTTTTTAATTGCAACTAATGCCAAGAAGAGGCGTCTTGCTTTAGATGTTTTACAATGTATTGTACGAGAACTTTATCCATACTTTTCTGTAGACAATGGATCAATTTTATACGCCGTCAAAAAAAAAAAAAACTAGGGACTGACAGTTTTTGTATAATATCCTATACAGACGAGGCTTAGTTCGGCTCAACAAGCTTCAGTTTTAGTGTTATGTTATAACAGCTAAATAAATACAGAAACAGTTATGATTATGACACACGATGTGTCTTCAGTGATAAGATTAGTGATATTATCTGCATCCGTATCTTAGTGGGGCGCCCACCATAGTGTTTAACTGGGGCGGTAGGACGGGTACTTGTCAATGTCTTATTTAGAGGAAACTGGGGTGCGAATTTGTGATTGTAATCATCGATAAAACATGTGACGTTTGTAAATGTTACAATTAAAAACGGTAACATTTGCACCCGTTCAATCTGATTAAGACCAAACACAATGATGAATATTAAGTGTCAATCGGCCATAGATCATAACAGCACCAATATAATTTTGAAGGATATTGCTAATCCATTGCTTCATATATTATGTTCGACAAATATGTCTGCTCAACAACGTAAATAACGCAATGAGTGTTGTTGAACTGTCAAAATGAAAGATATTCCTATTGTTAGTGTGTTACGAAATTACCCCGCTGGATCGAGACATGCGACCAAATCCGTGACATGTCATATTTAATATTTTGCCACAACATTAGCTGTATTTAGCTTCCGGGATCACACAGGTCCGAACAGACAAGGAAGTATCTTCATTTCCTAAATAAGTAATTGACAATAAACCGGCCCACAAATTTATGAGACGACATATTTGTAAAGTCGTTAAAGAACTTCCTGGCCTAATATTTGATAATTCTCCTTCATCTGCTTAGCATTTTTGGCTTCAAGCTAACCAGATGCAACTAATTATTTTACATGGAGCGACTGCCTATCTGACCTCGACAACCCAGTTATGTAAGTACTGGGTAATACCCTTTGGTAAGATTGGTTGTCAGACTTTCGGGCTTTTGACGACCCGTAACGACTGTGAAAGATCTACAAATGACAGCAGGCCCAATGGTTTAACGTGCTTTCTGAGGCACGGAGGAGTCGATATGTGTTGATAGTCACCTATCCACGAACCAACCTCGGCAAGCATAAGTTAGCCTTCGATCGACCCGTGCGTTTAGCCACAAGTTTCACCCAATATTTGATCATTCGCCTTTTAGTAATCCATAATACGTTTCTTCCTCCTAATATATTGACTTATCGACGAGATATATGCACAGATACTAGGTGCGGGCTGCACCTAGTATCTGTACCTATATATATCTCGTCGATAGCTATTCTATAGACTAGCTCATTGTAGGAATCAAAATGGCTAGTGCAACCTTGCACTTAAAGATATTATTCTTCACCTTGTGAAAAACATTATGCAGCGCTGAATATAAAACGGAGTACCTTTTGAGTTCCGTATTTTTCACTGCGGGCCTCATAAATTTATGAATAACTGAAATATGTATTGAATAACAACTTTATTTATTCTTATTTGTTACAGCTTGTTATTTTGCATTTATTTCTTGATATATTGGCTGACAATACACTGCACAGTGCTCCTTGCCTTGTCTTCGTGAATTTGTTTTGTTTGGCGTTAGAAGAATTGTTGCCACTTTGAAGCCTATACCTAACATGACTATTTTTCAATTTTCAAACTTGCCAGCAATGTTAGTAGGTACTGTAGAGGTTTTGTCCGGTTGACTGACAACCGACCTCCGCGAAAATTGTAGATGTTGATGGTATATGTATTCCTTTCACAGTTATTTTATATATGACAGCAGCACCTACCAGCAACTTTATTGTATCCAAAATAAAGATCAAAGTGATTTTAACAGACTATTCAGTGGCAGCTACCCTAAAGCTACCGTATTATGAGGACAATAAAGATTACTCTGATTTTGACAGAAAGATAAGATGAAAGAATCGAGGATCTGCAGTGAGATTCTGTAACCATCTCACCGTGAAAACTTAGGTGAAGTGAGCGTGGAGTGAGCTGTCATTCCAACTAATGCTAGGGATTGACACTATTGACAGTTCACTCTAAGCTCACTTCACCTAACTTTTCACGATGAGATTTTTACAGAATTGATCGGCAGTTTGAAAAAGCTGACAGCCGGCATCATGATAAAAATGATTAGCATCCTTAGGTAGCATCTAGGAAATAATGACTAAGGGCGGATTTTTCAATCGACAGATATTTTTTATTTGTGGAATAAAATTTATGTCTGACAGTTTTTGTATGGAAGAACTGTCAATAATTCAAAATTATTTCTCTGATAAAGTTATCTGGCGTTGGAAAAATCAGCCAATTAATATAAAGTACGCCTTTCATTTGATAATCCCGGTACGTAATATAAGGGCCCGCGTGGTGGATTACGGCGCATCTCACCGAGACTGCCGGTGACCCAGCGGTGGGAACATTATAGTCTGATTATGCTAATATAAAGGCGCGGAGCCCTTACAGTACCTACTACGATAACACTTTAGTGATACTTCAGTTTATACTTTTACCTTCTCCAATATAAAACCTCATATCTTATTTCTAATAGATCCAGACCCACTTGATAGCGTGGGAGCTACAAACTACGCGTCCAAGTGTCGATATAAGCCTTGTACAGACGTAATAATAGTAGGAATCGCAATACGTGCACAATGGGGCAATTATCTCTCATGAGTTGATAGCTTGAACCTTGGCTGGTTTACTTTATAGGCATTACTTTATAAGTAAGCCTTATATATGACACCTGAGATTACTCAAGTGACACCTAATGAGGTTGTACAACTACAATTGTATCTAACGAGGTAGAATATTCAATTAGTGTTTACATACATAATCAACCTGAGGGGCTTCTGGCTAAGTACTAACAGCCGCACGGGTCGATCGATCAGGTTAAGCTACGCTTGCCGCGGTTGGTTCGTGGATGGGTGACCATCTTTACATACCAAAATCACAACACGATACCCCTTGGCAAGACTGGGGGTCTACTCGAAGTAGTATAGGCCGAATTTTCGGCCGTTTCCTGCTACGAAGTTACTATTTGGTTCAGTCGGTTCCGATCCTACACTCCTACACTCTTTCGAATATTGACTATGGTACCGACCCAACTGAGCCGATCCGAACTTTTTTCGCATTTTTCAATAATATTCGCTTCGGCCGTGTGTCGGTCCGATCCGAACATTCGCACTTCGGAGTAGACCCCCTGCTCTAGAAGACTAAGACGAGTCATAATCAGCGCATCCTTTTCCTAGGAGCGACCACAAAGTGACCAACCAACCCAAATATTAAATAATTTTCGAGATTTACATACATACATAGTATGGCGTCTAATAGAAATCTTCTTCGTCAATATTTCGACAGTTAACATATATTGCATAACCGTCGAATTAAATCTTCAATCTCCTATAGTTATCATAAATTGTGACTAGACCGCAGGTCAGTTATGTAATGCTGTGTTATGTTTATTTATGTCAATTTTAAAATTGTGGTTTATTTATGTGGTTTTGTGGTCAAGAATATAATTATATCTGGGCTTTTTTTTTTAATAATCTCACGAGTAAATACGGAAAAGTGTGGTTAAGTAAATAATCAGACCACAAAAAAGCCAACTAGTAAATATCTATTAAAAGATAGGAAAAGGTTTGAAGCTACCTCAGCTTCACATTAAAATGGTGCATAATTTATTCAAATTAGGCTGACAATCAGCATTTTTCGAACGTCAAAATCGACGTGCATGCAGGTCACAGTTTTTTTAAACTGTGCTGTTTGTTTTTGTAAATTGGTTTGTGGTTTAATTTTGTGGGCGTTTTCTACAATACATTGCAGTAATTATAAAGGAAAAGTATGCTGTTAGTAACCATACTACTAAAAAACTATTTTATAAAAAATGGGAAAAGTTTTCAGTTATTTCAGCTTCACTTTAAAATGGTGCATCGTGATTGCAATTTATGTAGCCTCGTAACTCGTAGGCGTACCGTGTAACGTAGCGCACATGCTGCAGGGCTACAAACAATATATTATTGTTTGAAGATGCTGGTGCCCTGGTATCCTCTCGAAAAGTGCCTTATGGTGCTTACATAAAGACGCGGGTTGGTACAGGTCTCTGCAGGTTGATCTTCGGAAGGAAACGGTTACATGTTTTACCTTTTCCTTTATGTGTGAGCGCATAAGTTAATGTGGGACTATTTTACCCGCACCGATCAATAGTATCAATACCGACTTGTCTTTACCGGAAACCCGCTTCTTTCTGCAAGTTCACTTAATATCTTCGAAGACTGGGTGTCATTGTAGAGTAGAATTGGAGGAGTCTTTGAAGGAATCCGTGAATTTTTTTTGTCTAGCTTTAAACCCTACATGTGCCGTGTTAGACAACTCAAAGAATTTGTGATTTAAATATAATAATGGGCAAATAAAGTCATGGTGGGATTTCCTTAACTATTAATTTCGCTGACTTACCAGAGACGTATGGTTTCCAGTTAACACAATTTTGCCTCAATACGATGATACTTACGTTTAGCTTCAAGGCATTTTGTTATTAAATATGTATTCATCAGAACGTCGACAGACGGCACACAGTCGTTTGCACGATTATTTACTTAATTATGTATTCGTGCAATTATTGATTTACAATCGATATACTATGTTGATAGCCAGATTAATGATAATAGGCAGAAAAGTTAATGAACATGTTCTGAATTGGTTTGACATTTTGATTATTGGTTTAATAAAAAATAAATATAGGTACCTACTTATGAGTTTTTTTTTTACTGCGGTGCAGAAAGTAAACCCTTCTTGGGATGTGAAACGTTAAATTGGAGACTTCCAAGTTCCTTGTTGCGTCGATGGTTCAGAGGTCGCAAGCGCTACGGCCGAGCATGAGGTCCTGGGTTTGATTCCGGGGTCGGGCAGTATTATTGGGTTTTCATTCCTGTCGGCGTGACCGCGCTGTCTTTCTAAAATACGCAACGGGGTTTGATGTCGTTTTTGCCATTATTTCGAGAAGTTCCTCCGCGAGGCTTATGTGTATCATACATTAATATGAAACTGATACATGTAAAGAAATTTCGATGTTTTGCATCGCCGACGGAAACAGAGGAGTTATAAGCTTAAGGTCAAACAGACGAGGCTTGCTGCTAACTTCTTATTTTTCATTGTCCTCCGACGCGACGACGCTTTGATTAAAATAATACCAACCACTTATATTAAACTGAAAAGGCTAGGAATGTACATTATACTACTTTTAGAGGTATTTGTTTCTGTCGGCGGTTTTCTTATTTTTTTTCAAGTCTTAAAAACAGGCGAATAAGGGTCAGGGCGCTAGTCAATTATAACTGGAACCGATACGATAGAATCAGAACATTTTCTTTGGCCATCACAACGTTGCGTTACCGCAGACCACGCAACTCGTGCACCAAAGGCGTAACTGCCATTGTTCAAAGTATTAATTGGTCTGATCCACCGATAGATTCCCACTCTACCAACGTACTACCTACAATTATACTATTTATCTCGATTTTTCTAACAAAGACAATTGCTACCGACAAGAGACTGTAAAAGGAAAAACGCACGTTAATTTATTAATCGTTTGTTTAGTGTCTGGGTATTACGACATGGGTAGGTACGGTTACGTGATACTCGTAGTAACACGTTTTTCTTGGCATTTGAATTATACACAGATAAGTATTGGTAATGATGGGCCACAGTGCGACTGCGGCGCCACCTCGCAAACATGCATCAACTCTTGTCAAGCTTCGAAAATTTGAAAAAAAAACTTTCCTTTTCTCTGTGCAATAACACCTGCATGGAAGACATTTGCGAGGCCAACGATAACGCTGTCGAAGTTGCTGAATTCTGGTCGAAGCTTATTTAAAACAGATAAATGGAATCATCGATACGACGAAGAAAATACTAAATAAAGTAAAACGAATAAAAGTAATAATCTATTAGTGTTAATCCCTAGCATCAGGCATCAGGTGGGATGACACTGACAGCTTACTGCACCTAAGTTTTCACGGTGAGATTTTTACAGAATAGATACCTAGGCTGAACTAGTTAATATCCCCCATTTTCACGTTTAATAATAATAATAATAACCGTTTATTTTAGGTATTTAACCCATAGCAAATACATTAAAAATACATTCAAATTTAAATCAGGATTAAAATTAAAATTAACATCAAAAAAATAAAAACACAAACAAATACACAAATAATGTAAAAGGTTTTCTGACTCAGTTATTGATCATATTCATTAAACAATAACATAAATAATAATTTTAATAATGGTTACGTAATCTAAATGTGTACACACAGAATTACACAAATCTACTCTTCAGTATATTTATGTAAACAAAGTTATTGTTACTCGGAGCTCTTTGCTGCAACAGGTCAACAGAGAATATCGCTGTATCCCTTTATTTTATAGTAAGTGCCTACTTTGATGACCTATTTTAAGGTGTAAATATAGCTTATATGGAATATTTTGTAAACTGCTGTACCTCTTATTATGTTTCTGAACACGATTTCAGAAACTGGGGTTTTCCCTGTGGAAAAACCCAGTTTCTGAAATCGTGTTCAGTTAATTATGGTGTCGAATCTCACATGATACATTTATGGCATTACCTATGTTTTTATTGGTTAAACGAATTAACGTAGCATAATAGCATATGATCGGCCTATAATGTTCCTACTGCTGGGACACAGGCCTCCTCTCTGTGCGAGTGAGTGGATCATAATCCACCACGCGGGCCCAGTGCGGATTGGTAGATGTCACATGTCTTCGAATTTTTGTTTCTAAGACATGCCGGTTTCCTCACGATGTTTTCCTTCACCAATTTGAGAGCAGTGGCGATGAAATAATTTACACAAAGTAAAGCGCTTGCTTAGGTTCGAACCTAGGTTCTTAGGTATAACTCGTGAATCGCGGCCGTTTCCAAATAAATTACCAACCGTCAATAACACAAGATTTTAAGCAGGTTTTTTATGTTTTAGAAGCCGGGTATTTTGAAATGCTCTCATTGCATTTAGCGTGAGAAACTGACAAAGAACACGACAGCAACATTAATTCAATTTCTTTGTCGTTGTAATTCAATTAACTGACTCATCACCACTATCTTTTGATTCAAAAACACCTGCATTAAAATACAATAAGGCCATTCAACCAACAGAACTTCTTATCCAAATAAATGCGACAGAACGTTCTTCTATACCGAAACAACAGTGCCTCTACCTATTTAAAAGACGGCACTTACATTTTCAAACAATAGAATTGTGGAGACTGATGGTCGTACCCGTGACCCAGGGAACCCTGACCTATCGGAGACAGCAACTGGTTGGCACACGAGGTCGTTTCTAACTCCTTATAATTCTAATAAAATTACTAGCATTTAGCACTTTGATAACGCAAGTGGCGCCTGCGGTTGCGCATTCGTTGATAAGACGAGTAGATGCACTGTTGCGTAAATGTGTGTTGTAATAATTGTAATGTCACGCGCTCGGCACTCGTAGTTCGGTGGACTTTTTAATTTATAATGTAGATTTCATCAAGAAACTAGCATGTGGACATACTTATTCAAAATAAAATAACCGTCATCAAACATGTTGCACATGCGTCCTATATTCAGTCATTTATTCAGTCAATAATGCGCCTACCACACGTGCATGCTTGACCACAGTTTTACTTGCGCATGTACAGACGCCAGCAGGTCAAGCTACCCGAAACTGTCAAATTTTCCCAATCAACCTTGAACCTTAATACTTTAGCGATAAAGTTGAAAATCTATTAAAGAAATTTGACAGATTGTAGTAGCTTGATGTGCTGGCGTCTGTACACTGAACACTATTTAGTAATCTGTGACTGAACACTGTGCGTGTAGTTGGTAAAACGGTAGCATGCTCAAACCCCAAAGCTTGGCTTGATGGTTTTTAAACTTGCTTGA
Organism: Apamea crenata; assembly: GCA_949629185.1. Taxonomy (NCBI): domain Eukaryota; kingdom Metazoa; phylum Arthropoda; class Insecta; order Lepidoptera; family Noctuidae; genus Apamea; species Apamea crenata. Next base: position 8,541,320 of record OX451362.1, on the reverse strand, counting down.
AATTCTGGCATGCGCAAGCTATAAGTACTTGTACAAACTTGTCTGATCTCTGCCCGCATATTCCTGTCAGAATAATCTTTGGATTCGATCTTCCATCAAATCCAAAGATTATTCTGACAGGAATACACTAGCAAACACTTGAAAAATAATGGCAGAAGAAATAGCTCTTCATTGGGAAATATTGTTTCCACACTTTCCACGCTGATGATGTCGACAAGAATGTGGTTTGCGCGTACTTAACTGTGCCGTGTGGTAGACACATCCGTGTTCAGTCTTTTCATACGAGAAGCATGCGCAAGCAAAACTGTGGTCAAGCATGCACGTGTGGTAGGCGCTTAAGGGGCCGCCTAGATAAAATCCAAGCGTTTTCCGTGCAAGCGTTTTCCGCTCATGCTAAGGACTTAACGTTAGCGTGTGGTGGTCAGGAAGTCATGGGGAGAGGCCTTTACCCAGCAATGGGATGATGCAGGCTAACAGTAACAGTAAGGACAGGAACAAATAATATTCTGTAGACCAAATACGTAGGGTAACAGCAGCGTTATTCTCCTCAAAAATAAGCTAGCTACCCTATTTAAAAGTGAAATACTTCGTAACACTGAGCAAGGACTACGGAGTGTCCATGACAATTTCATAAAAAAAAATATGTCTTATTTTATTTAGCCACACTCACAATCCAAAGGTAACTTCAATTCAATTACTTTAGGTACACCTAATATTCATGTACATACTTATTAAGTAGCAGTTGGCTCATAAATAAAACGAAAACAAACGACCACGCTACATAAATAGAAGCTGCGCCCTTGACAAGTATTAATATAGTACATAGGTACTAATTCCATGATAGAACATTAAAATAATTAATTTAGTCTATTCCCATCACTATGGTAACGGTGTCACAATATTTTTCTTTTTTCAAATACGGAACTCATTGATGCGTTGCTACTGGCCGGTACAGAAAAAGTGGTCAATTATGAGCTCCATTTCTCGATGTGATTGGCTGGCGCTGGGGCAAAAAGATGCTATGAGGAAGTGAACTACGGTTGTCGACTGATGGCACAAATTGATGGGAAATTCGATGACCGGTAGCAACCTTCAAAGAGACTTGTAGATGGTTTGTAATTAAGAGAAATCTTGCATCTGGGTATTGAACCATAGATATAAAAAAGAAGTTGTTTTTTATATTGTCCAATAGATGTCCAGAACATAGCATAAAAATAAAATACAGTACTTACGCTATTTTTACGCTGATGTAAATGAACATTATGGAAAAATAAACAATTATATGTATATTTTTATCTAAAATTGGGAAGTACGAAATGATAAACCTTGTTATTTGAACTCCACAGTTTTATCTGTGGGGCTTTCTTGATTTTTGACCCCGCACTCTGAGAATTTCTCATACGCTTATTTATGTTTTGATAACCATTTAGACAATTAAAAGAAAAATACAAATAAATCAGACAAAACGATGAACAAACAGATAAACAGATTCCTAAGTAATTGTTAACGATCTCATATAAAAAACCAAAGATAAAAGAATGTTCGCGCGTGTTAACAGTATCACTTTCCACATTACCCGCGCTATTACCGGTAAATAAAGTTTTAGTATCAATTTGGTGGTAGCGAAGCGGCCATCTTTTTAATGAGAGCATTACACACGAAGATTTTTCGGCTTTTTTTGAATGCTGAAATTTTATGACACCTAAATTATCTTACTAAAATTTTAAATGTTCTCGGGACCTGAAGTTTTAAAATGCCTATTTCACTGTTTGTAATTACTCAAGATTTAAACTGTTTTCGCGTTAATTTTATCTTACTTCTAGTTTCACCAATCGTGGATCATACGCGTGATTTTTCAGTATTTTTTTTTTATATAATAAAATTAAAAAAGAATCGTCGTTAGATGTTATTTATAAAAGACGTGAATGACGACTGAGTTTGTAATTAATTTAATGTAAGTAAGTACCTACCTCCTGGGTGTGGGTGTGCGGACTGTTTTTTAAATACTTTTCCGTCACCATCAACCATGACTGTGTCACCATTAGTTATTGGCAGCCATAACATTCTAACAGGCACTAAATCTAGCTTTCAAGTTCCACCTGCAAAATCTAAAACATTCGCATGCACCGAACTCATAAAACGTGCAGTAGTAAAAACCGCGACACCTATACACCCCCTTAATAGCTGGAGCATAAAACTCCCATAGACCATGGCCGTAGGGTGGCCCAGGGTGGCCCAATGTCAGCCAGCCCATTAGCCACACAAGTTCAGGGGAACCTTGGTATGAAGTTCATGATCGAATGGAGTCACGCGATGCCACGACCCTTACCCCCAGAGAGGGGCTCGAATCTATCGACCGGTCTGTTTAAAATTACTAATTTTTTTATGGCTTCATGGAATGTGATTCGGAGGATTGAAGGACGTGTCGTGAGGAAAGTTTTGTTAAATATCGATGGATATGAGAGGGAAGAACGAGGGATGGATTGTGTGAAGGATGAAAGATGATTGTTAAAAGAGATGTGTGGAAGATGAAGACATGCTGTGTGCACTCTTAATTGGGATAGGGATAAAAAGAATGATGATGGATTATTTATGGAGACGATCATTTTTGAGTAAGTAATATGACTTTGTGTTTATTTTGGGCACATACAAGGCCAACTGACGTTATTGATCGAATCTTTACAATGATGTGGGTGCCAATAAGTTAATGGACGTTAAAAGTATTGAACCCTTTCATTAGTTAAGCAGAAATACAAATCGAATTTGAAAGGTTTATTGATGACTGAATTGGCTGTTTGTTTATTGCTTTCTTCACGCGAACAGATCATGCCATGGATATTGAAACTTACAAACATTACAAAGTTAACTTGATAATTTACAAAGTTAACTGAGTTTTTGGGGGACTGTCTTTTGTAATTTTGACGTTCAAAAAGTGCTGATTCTCAGCCTAATTTGAATAAATGACTTTTGATTTTGATTTTTTGATTTTGAATTTTCGAGGGTGGATCCGTATCCAAAAGTCAGTAGGTACATTTATAAATAAACAAACAAAAGATATCTCCCCATCATAGAACCATTACCCCTGGGCATCTAACAAGGACAGGGCCGAAGTCACGGCCGCCATACAACCTTGTTATATCATGGCATTATGAGTTTCCGTGTTCTCTCGCCACCCCTTTTTCGGACAATGTTGGGGTAGTATTTCTATTTTGATAGTGCTGTTTATGAATCACTAGCTGTTTGTTGCCTGAGATTTCGTCTGCGTGTATCTTGTATTTCATCAATGCATATAATGCATATCCAGGATGAAAAACAGCCTGTGCCTATCCTTCTCCAGGGCCCAGGCTACATATCTGTCGAATATCATAACAATCAGTTCATTGGTCTACGCGTCAAAAGGTAACAGACAGCATTTATAATATTAGTGAGCATTTTATGAGGCTAATATTTTCATTTTGATTAATTGATCTTGTCAAGGACCATATCTTTTTGTTTCGACTTATTCTCGAAGACGCATAATTATGTAAGTCAAACTGATGGAGAAGTAAACAATAGTTTCACGCCTCGCCTATTACTAGTATTAGATAGTAGGAGAAAGTTTATTTGTCTATTTGCCAAGTTTTCTCTGCTAATCCACAGAATCGTTTTAGATGATTGGTTACTGGTGAGAGTCGAACTTGTATACAACGTTGTCCCGGAGAACACTCTAATTTGAATATTATGTTACAATCATAATACATACACTGAATTTTTACTATTAAGTATGTATAAACTAGTTTACATTACAAATCTTCGCACGCACACGTAATATAAGGGTCTAGCGTAGTAGGTAATTCGCCCATTTTGGTTTGTTTTGAGTATATAATCGGAAGTATGACTGTAATTTACGTAGTTCAATTTTTTTGGGATCTTCTTTGTATTGCTGGCACGACTGTGGTTTATTAGATCTTGTTGCCCAATTTTGGGATCTTGTTCGTATTGCTAGCACGACTGTGTTTTAGACTCTGTTGGCCCAAAAGTTTGCCACTTTTACGGCGTCATCGGATCGTTTTTAGAGAAAAAATATACCTATACAAAATATGACAGAAATCGGTTCAGTAAATGATTCTGAAGAAACTTCATTACGAATAGCATTAATTCAGTTACGAATGTGTAACTGAATGAATGGGAATAATTTTTTTTAATAAATAATAATAATGGGAAAATTGAAAACCATTACAAGGGCCCAGTTAGTAAACAATCCTTGAAGATAGTATCTATCTTTAGACCCGAAAGACACCAATACCCCTGAGATTGCTTCCTGGAGGACAGCCGCTGTCAAGGCCGTGACACAACCTTGCCGAAACACCACGCCATTAAGAACTTCCGTCTTTATAAACCAGGGTGAAAATAAAACCTGCGTTTTGATTTTCACGTCGGCCATTATGAAATGGTCTTCTATTGTCGTATTCAATTTAAAGATTTAATTGAGAAACTTTAAGGCTCAATTATATTGCAGTGGAACGGAATGGAAGCGATTTTTTTTTGTACAAAGCATAATGAACTTTATGTCAATAGTGTATAGTCAATACACACAAATTAGATAGACAGGTCGCGCATCTTCTGGAGAATTATGGCGCATTCTTTGGAATTCCCGCAGTAACAAGCTCGTATCTAGTTTGTACGTGAGACAATTGAAATAAAATTAATTTTGGTATGTATAATATTGCTACGAAAACTCGCTTCCACTCCGTTCCGCGGCAATATAAATTGAGCCTTATAATTGGTTTTTGGTTCCAACAGACGAAATGCTAGATTCAAAGAAATCCTTTTGGCCCTATGGGTAATACACCTAAGGTCGACGGCTTCCAAGATTGATATTAATTCAACAAAATTGTTGACTCCTTATTCATTCTTTGACAAAAATTAATCAACGTTTTAGCTTGCTTTTCGTTCGTAATCATTTAAGTCAAAAGTTTTTTTAATTTTTTGTGTTTTCTTTGCAAATTTTCCTTTCATCCAAGTGTAATTTCAGCTTTGAAATGAAAAGGGAAAATGGCGGACACTTTTCAGAGAACTGTTTACCTTCTCGTGCGATGTTATCGACCTTTATAAGGATTAAGGATTTGATCAACTTCTTATATTCCTATTTGAGGAATGGTTCGTTCAACTTTCTGTCTGGACGAAGTAATTTATTTAGACTTATATTCCTTTTTTTAGACGTTGGGTACGTCTAAAAAAAGGAATATAAGTCTAAATAAATTAATTAAAAAAACGAACCTACCCAAGTACGACGTATCTAGGAGAAGCACTGAGAACGACTGGTCAGGATACCAACCAAGTGTGGACGGTCCCTGCATCCACATATGGTTGATATCCCGATCAACCATATGTGGATGCAGGGACCGTCCACACTTGCACAGCAGGCTTATTCAGCAATAAAAATATTTAAAAAAACTTATTAATCTAGCTCCTGGTTAGAGAAAGGGAATTAGCAGCCGGGATATAAGAACTTTTTATTCTAGTTTAAACAATCACGTATAATCCACCATTTCTACCTCGAAATTGTCGCTTATGTAGGTATCGTAAAAATCCGTTGTTCCGTTTGTTCAACTGCCGACAGTAAAATTCGACGTAGACGCACCTAGTCCAACCATGTGCTAATGTAAACATGAGGTATTCACTACATACAGTTTGGTAAATATTGTATTAATAACTGACGGCGTTTTGATAACAGCCTCCCAGCAACGGAATAGTGAATTCATAAAACATGAATATGTAGAAGGAAAACAGTTGCTAGTTGCTACGTTATTACACGCTAGGTATATTTAGAGCTTGGATATGCAGTTGCATGTACAGTAACAGCCATAGATATAGGAAGGAAGTTTTTTACATTTCTATGGTTACAGCACTTGCAATTTTTGTAACTTAGGCTCAATTTACACTGACGCGGAACGGAGTGGAAGCGCTTTTTGTACAGAGCATAATGAACTTTATGTCAAAAGAGTAACGCACAAATTAGATACACATATACGCACAGGTCGCGAATCATCTGGAGAATTATCTCTCGGGAATTCCGGCAGTAATAAGCTCGTCTAGTTTGTACGTTAGACAATTGACATAAAGTTCATTTTGCTATGTAAAATATCGCTACGAAAACTCGCTTCCACTCCGTTCCGCGGCAGTGTAAATTGAGCCTTAGGTGTTGCCTGTGTGGTCCTAAGTGCGCACTACTGACACTCACCATCTGCCTAGCCTTTTTTTTCCCAACTATGTTGGGGTCGGCTTCCAGTCTAACCGGATGCAGCTGAATCTCAGTATTTTACATGGAGCAACTGCCTATCTAATCTCCACAACCCAGTAACTGGGTAATACGATACTCCTTGATAAGACTGGTTGTCAGATTTTCGGGCTTCTGACGACCCGTAACGACTGTCAAAGATCTAAGAATGACAGCTGGGAGGCTGGGACCAACGGCTTAAGCGTGAAAAAGTAACAGACTCCGTTGTTTTCATCAAATTTCTGCTACAATCTGTCAAATTTCTTTAATCGCTTTTCAACTTTATCGCTAAAGCATTAAGGTTCAAGGTTGATTGGGAAAATTTGACTGGTTCGGGTAGCTTGACCTGCTGGCGTCTGTACCAAGTAATCCTTCTGTTCTAATTGTTCTGTGATAACCAACGTAGAGGTAGAGGTCATTCGCACTGGCGCAGAGTCGTTCACCTAATAACAAGATAATAAATTAAAACATGCGTGACACACTTTCGGTTTCAATTATTATGTTTTATAGCCAGTTTAGATAACATTGTCATTAATCTAAATATTATTAAAAATAACCCTCTTAGGAATCCATGGTTACGCTTATCGTGAAATAAGAGTATAGCAGTATCCATTATCTCAGATAATTAATTTACATTGCATAGCCACTTAATCAGTTATCTACTTTAGTGAAATGTATTCTAAGTTGATTTTTGAGTAAGAAAAAGATCCATCCAAGATTTTTGGTTGCAATGGAATATCCTATGCCGAAACAATTGTTCGGTAACCTTCACTCTAATTGCGTAAAACACTTTTAGTCTGAATTTTGAAGGATATTGCTAATCCATTGCTTCGTATGTGCGAAAAATGTGTCTGCTCAACAACGTAAATAACGCTATGAATGTTGTTGAACTGTCAAAATGAAAACCATTGCTACTGAAGTTTGTTAGGTACGCAGTTACCCCGCTGTTTGATGAAATAAATACCTAAGCAAGAATTAATTTAAAAAATCTAATTTCTTATCTCAAAAAACATACGTCTTTTATGAAATTGATAACTAATATAGGTTTACTAATTTGCAATTAATGCTTATACTAGATAAGTATATGATCATATCGGTATATAAACAGTATATAGGTAAACATAATAATATAGCAAACTTCGGTAAGTTTTCTCTGCCCCATTAAATGATAACAAGCAATTGGCTCTTATGTTTTTCTTTCGCCCCGAGATACGCAATGAACACAAAACGCAGAAATTGTTATCTCAACTTCAGCGGCTTCTAAATTAAATTCATTTAATATTAATTGAACATTTTCGACGAGAGAAGGGCTCTGAACGTCGATTGTTTTATAATTTTCTCCGCAACATCAACAGAATTTGTTTTTAAAGCCTATTGGAAATGATAAATTCTCTCCCCCTTATAACAAAACAAGGATTTTCTTTAGTTCAGGTTTAAACCACCGAGCCAGTTATTGAATTAAGGACCTAACTGTTACGGAAATGCAGTTTTTATACAAAAATGACAGCTTAGTTCGGTGCTAAGTGGTCATTTTAGTATTAAGAACTTTGTCTAACTCGAAATAAAGTTCGAAATACAAATACTGGCTCAGAGGTTTGGGCTAGAACTAAAGTTAGATTTTGTTTTGTAATAAGACGGAGAATGAATCATTCCACGTTTTCATGTATGTATTTAATTTACATAAACAATAGAATAGAATAATCTGTAGCGGTATCTACAACGCCACATGCGAACAACGCGTCATACTGACGTCACGCAAATCCTGCATCTCGCAAGCAGAGTTTACCGTGCCATTACCATATATACAATTTCCCAATATCAATCGTTGGGCAATTGCCCGCCAGACATAACACCCGTCTGGTTGGAGGATCCTCCCTTTTCAATGGAGGTTGAGTGAACTTTACACCCTGTTCCTCATGCTTCCAAACTGGTGACCCCGAACATGAACGTCAGCGCAGCCTTCGTGCACCTACTTCAGCGTGACGTCATCATCACTCCCGCAAGCTTTAGCGGCGAGTCACCCAGCCAGCCAGCATTCACGGCTTCAACGGGTATCCTGACCACCAGCATGCAGCGACCGCGCATACCTGGTCATCACCCTCAGCCTCATCAGCAACCTCGGCACAGCACACTGCACTATCGGCCGGTCAACAAGCAGAGCACCCTCTCCTGGTCGACGCAGCAGCCAGCCTCAACCCGGCGCTGTACGACATCCGACGCACTGGAGTATAACGCAGCGCCATCCACCCCGACTCACTGGGGACATCTCCGCAGACAGTTCCGACTCACCGTGAACTATGCGGCAACCAGTTCCGACTCACTGGAACCTCAGCTGGCCAGGCAAACATCGTAAGATACAAGACTCAGCCAACTATCGACCTCCGGTCTCCGGAGGGGAGTGATGTAGCGGTATCTACAACGCCACATGCGAACAACGCGTCATACTGACGTCACGCAAATCCTGCATCTCGCAAGCAGAGTTTACCGTGCCATTACCATATATACAATTTCCCAATATCAATCGTTGGGCAATTGCCCGCCAGACATAACACCCGTCTGGTTGGAGGATCCTCCCTTTTCAATGGAGGTTGAGTGAACTTTACACCCTGTTCCTCATGCTTCCAAAAATCTTTATTATGTACAGGCGCCAGCAGGTCAAGCTACCCGAAACTGACAAATTTTCCCAATAAACCTTGAACCTTAACGCTTTAGTGATAAAGTTGAAAATCTATTAAAGAAATTTGACAGATTGTAGTAGCTTGATGTGCTGGCGTCTGTACATTAGATAAATTACAGATATAAATGTAGAAATTTTACAATGGGCGATCTTATCGCTAAGAGCGATCTTTTAAAGTCAACCTTTTTATGGATTCAAAAGGGGAAGGAGAGCCAATACTGTAGGAACTAGTAAATACATACATAAAGCATATAATACAAATCTATAAAAATAAAAATATATATAGTCATAAGTCACAATCACCCTATATTGTTCCCACTGCTGGGACACAGGCCTCCCCTCTTCGAGAGGGAGTGGGCTATAATCTACCACACGGGCCTAGTGCGGGTTGGTAGATGTCACATGTCTTTGAATTTTTGGTTCTAGGACATGCCGGTTTCCTCACGATGTTTTCCTTCACCGTTTTGAGAGCAGTGGTGGTGAAATTATTTACACACAGTAAAGCGCCTGTCTGGGTTCGAACCCACGACCTACAAGTCGTAAGTCGGGGCCGTTTACCACTAGTCCACCACTCCTCTCAAATATACATATATAAATATACTTATAATAATAATCATGAAACAGGAGCAAAACAAAGTGGTCATAAACTGTTATTGTTTTTGTGTTATGTAGTATAATATCATAATAACGTATAATATTGGACTAAGTGCAAATAAATATTAGACTAAGTACGATGATCGTACACTTATTTTTTGTATTGATTATGACTAACGTAAAGAAGATTGATGTCGTTAAAAGTACATTACAACTGTAAACCGATCATCCTTTGCGAAAACCGTTAACCGATCAAACGGATTTCTTCATAAAAAGAAACTAATTACTCACTGTTTTATTTATCTTGAGGAAAAAAGACTACCAATTACTCAACCTGAGATGACTGGAGCACAAAACAAATAGAACAATGCGGTAGTCGGAGATAAGTATATTAATGAATAATAAAACAGTCTTTTTTTGTTTCTTTTTGTGCAAATAAAAAAAATGCGATTCGGACTCGCACACGAAGGCGTCCGTATCACTGTTTAATATTTTAACATCACATAATATTATTTTTAAAAAAACATTGTTTATTTTATGGAGATGGGACACCCTTTAATTTTTAACTATTTAATGTTTATTTTTTGTTATAGCGACAATATGAAAATTTCAAATGTCTACTACCTATTACGGTTCAAAACATACACAGCCCTCTGACAGACGGAGGTATGGACTATAGCGGAGTCTTAGGAATAGGGTCCCGTAAGTCCCGTCGGGATCCTTTGGGTACGGAACCTAACAATCAACTAGTCTGGTTTCTGTTTCATTTTATTAAAAAAAAGATAAAGTCATTTCCACCTAAGCCTCTTTTATCATTGCACGTAACATGACATTGTTATAATCTTTTACAAATAAAAGAAACGGAGACAAATAATGTAACACTTTACGTAATCTTTCACCAGGAAGTTTTACTTTGGCATTGCGAATGTATTCATTTAATATTTTAATTACCAGAAATGTTTTTCGGCTTAAAAGGGGGTAAATTGTAATTTGATCAAGATGAACAGTCACTTAAACGAGGGAGATTTAGTTGAGGAAATATAAATTTGTTTTTTGATAAGTTCTAGCTGCTTGAGAGTAATGTTGCATCCTAGTAAATTATACAAAGACTTATTTTATGAAAATAATGAATATTATGCTCCAACTACAACCGGTCCGTATCAGAACTCAATAAACTAGCTAGTAGAATTTGTATTATAGGTACGGGGTGGCAGGGACACCGACGCTCAACCGGTAACCATGGATTCAGAACATGATTCTGTGCCCCCAACGACGAAATTTTTGTCGATTCATCGATCGTGTGAATGATCTGAATTCATACTTATTTATACTTGAGCATACTGAGGGATATCCTGCACAAGACACATCCTTTGGGGATAAAACTACAATCAACACTGATTACATAACAAAAAATAATTAAAGCTACTTTATTTTAAGAATGTACCTACACATAACAGGAAACAATAAAACGACGCCATTATTAAAGGCAGGTATACAATGTCAGTTTTCTTTTACGACGCACATCCCCAACTTCCGTCCGTCACTGACGCGGTGTGTTCGGCCATTTATAGCATTTTCACGAGCGATTTGCTTTGTGTTTTTTCAGAGGCCAGTTTACATGCAAATTGATGATAAGGTTTTATGAGATTTTATTCTAAGATCAAAGTACCTATACATATAAGAAAATTATTATTAGCGTAGGTACAGTCAGAGGGTCGAGGCTAAGTGATAACAGCCGGCATAGGTAGAGCGAAGGTTCAGCTACGCTTGCCGCGGTCGATTTGTGGATGGGTGACCATCAATTACATCGAGACCCCTCCGTGTCTCGGAAAGCACGTTAAATATTTGGTTCGAAGATCGTCGTTTCGGGTACTCAGAAGGTCAAAAGTCTGGCAACCAGTTTTACTAAGAACCCAGTGTTACCCAGTAACTGGGTTGTGGAGGTCAGATAGGCAGTCGCTCCATGTAAAATACTGTTATTCAGCTGCATCCGGTTAGACTGAAAGCCGATCCCAATATAGTTGGGACAAGGTTAGGCAGATTAATTTGAGTCCGCAAAGAAACTAGTTTTTTGTGAGCGGTGCTAATCTCTTTTTCAGCAAAGGTGACATTTCTAAATTCCAATGACGTTCCGAGTCGATATGTTATCGTACAAATGCGATCCTCTTTGGAACTAAATATCATTCGTATCGGGGTTATCGTTATCAACAACGTGAATGCTCTCATCATTTCTTCTTTATTATGAGTACACTTGTATATTATTAGAGCGACATCGTATCCATGTTTTCGAGTAAGGATAAGCGCAAATGAGCCACCGCCTACAGCCACCGGTGGCCCAGCAACAAGCAGTTATCATGTTTTTTTTGGGTTCCGTACCCAAAGGGTAAAAACGGGACCCTATTACTATGACTTCCCTGTCTGTCCGCCCGTCTGTCTGTCACCAGGCTGTATCCCAAGAACCGCGATAGCTAGACAGTTGAAAATTTCACAAATTATGTATTTCTGTTGCCGCTATAACAACAAATACTAAAAACAAAATAAAATAAATATTTAAGGGGTACTCCCATACAACAGACGTGATTTTTATAGATAATAATAGTACGGAACCCTTCGTGCGCGAGTCCGACTCGCACTTACCCGGTTTCATACGTTTTGTATGGATTCGCCGCACACTTGTGGTCGTTGCCGGCCATTCGTTATAGCAGTACTCGTCACCGCAGCAGTTAGCGACAGCCACCAATGGCTCGTGTGCGCTTACCCTAAAATAACAATTAATTATCAACACTTAAAAAAAACTTTTTTTTTTTGGAGTTTGTGTTCTTTCTCTGCGTCATGTTTACCGCAAATAAACGTATTTTATCTTTATTTCTTTAACGCGTTCGATCGAAAAGAATTTTTGACGCTTCCATTCATAACAAGGTATTTGGCACTACTAGATACTATTCACATCTTTTTGTTGACCGTATTTTGTGCCAAACTTTTTGTAGATTACATTCTCTTTCACTACATAGGTATCGAGTTTACTTATGTAACTAGGTAAAAATAGAATTCAGACATTAGCATTGACATTGACTCACAAAAGTGACTTCGTTCGCGAGTTTTTTACAGAATAGGGCTGTAAATAGATAGATAGATAGATGGAATCACTTTTACTTACAAAGGTGAGTTTGTTCGCGAGTTTTTACAGAAAAGGGCTGTAAACAAAATAATATAAAGGGAATATTTATTATGTACACCATTAAAATATTTTTTTTTTACAAAGGGTGACACAATAGGCCGTCTTATCGCTAAAAGCAATCTTTTACTGACGTCAGACAACCTTTGGATGTATTAAAGGGAGGAGGAGTACATTATTTGAGCTGTATATATTTGTATATTCATCATCATCATGATCAGATAGATTATTTTGACAATATGTATATCATTATGCGTTATATAAAGTACTAAATAAATATGCTTAAGTTTCCTTCAGTCTTCAGTCCAACTGTTTGCTATGCCGTCACTAGACGTCAGTAGACAGTACAAACTTGATCTTTACACAGAGAGATGCGTGAAAAGGCAAACAAAAAGTAGTACACGAAAAAAACATGTCAAAATATATGTAAAGAGGTCTGGACAAACTTTTTATTTAAATATTTATTCATACCGTTTTAAACGGCTGGATTAAGAGCGGTTTTGCACTGCATCCGATCCGAATCCGAGAAATGACGGTCCGAATCCGAAGTAGCCTTAGTACTATTTGTATGAGGGGTTGCGCACTACATCCGAACTCAGTCCGTCCGAATTCAGAATCCCCAATTCGGATTGAACTCGGATCTTGAATTCGGATTGAACTCGGATCTTGAATTCGGATTCGGATCGGACGTAGTGCAAAACCGCTCTTAGTGTTCGTTCATAAATATTTTATAGATAAACTAGCGACCCTGTCTTGCCTCTAAATGGTGGTGAAACCCGCTTTAAATCCGTTGCGTAGTTTAGAAGAACAACGCGGTCACGCAGACTAACACGAAAAACGACGAGCGAATTTATAATATTTATGTTGTGTAGAAGATGGTGGTTTACGTCGCACTCTCTCTAACAGAGAGGAGGCCTTTGTCCCAGCAGTGGGAACATTATAGGCTGGTTATGTTAATATCTGTAGAAAATGTAATTATGTACAGACGCCAGCACATCAAGCTACCCGAAACTGTCAAATTTTCCCAATCAACCTTGAACTTAATGGTTTAGCGATAAAGTTGAAAATCTATTAAATAAATTTGACAGATTGTAGTAGCTTGATGTGCTGGCGTCTGTACTTATAAACGGAAACAATTTCGTTCCAAAATTGCCATCTATTTTTATCATTATCAATTTGCCTCAAGAAAATCACAATTAATTTCCGATACAACATACCTACCACGTTAGACGAAGTGGAATGAACCTGCCACACCTTAAAGGAACAATGTCCTGGCGATAGGCCAATGGCAGTTACATGCTTTTTATTAGGGTTCCGTACGAAAAGCGTGCCAACGAGACCCTATTACTAAGGCTCCGCTGTCTGTCCGTCTGTCATAGGGCTGCATCTCTTGAACAGTAATAGGTAGTCACTTGAAATTTTACATCATATTAAGAGTTCAAATTTTTATTAATTGTTGTGAAAGCGGCCATAGTTTTACACACCATGACCGCTATGACAACAAATAGGTGAGAAATAAAATAAAATTAAAAATTAAAGTGGGTCACCATACAAGAAACGTGCTTATATCGGCCGGTAAAGTATTAAAAAAAAAGTATGTATTGTTAAATATTGTGCGGTGCTACGGAACTTCGTGTGCGAGTCCGACTCGCACTTGGCAGCTATTTACCGCTAATTACACCCTATGCTCTCAGCCATAAATTCTGATTACCCTTATAGACGACGGCAATGAACTTCCATAGTTCCATGTTCCCATTTTCGCAAGTTCAAGAACGATTCCACGATTCCTTATTACGGAGTCAATGACCCCCGAATCTAAGAATAAATAGTTTTCCGTAAAATTGGAACAAACATCTCGAGTGACTGAACTTGTGTTGACAAAATAAATTATTATTCAGGAGAAATAATTATGAGTAATAAAAAATGAAATTAAATTCTTTATTTTGTAAATTGGATATCGTAATCACTTTAAGATTCTTATGATCAGAAAAATTGACGACACTGTTGGCGTAGTGGCTGAGCGATCGACTGCTGCGCTGCGTGTCGCGGGTTCGATTCCCGCACGGAACAAATATTTGTATTGCCTACAGGTAGTTGTTCCGATGAGTAAGCTTAATTAATATCGTATTCGATTTATACGCTTTTACTTCGTTTATCGTTCCTTCTGCCTTTTTTTCTCCTAAGGGCTAGGGTAGGGCCCGTAATGCTAAGTAGTCAGTTCCTGAGATTAGCGCGTTCAAACAAACAAACTCTTCAGCTTTATTATTAGTATATTTAGATATAGATTAGTTAATGAGTAAGCTAAAATATCGTACTCGATTTATCAGAAGCATACTTAAATAATATGTGAACAAGGTTACAACTCCGAGATCATGGCCGACCATCTCCGGTCAATAATAGTTACCTTCAACCATCAGGATATTTTACTTATTTATTATTTATTTACGTGAATACTTTACTCGCTTGTAAACCTGCCTGCATCCATATTTATAATACTCGTAACAATGAAAAACAATACAATCTTCAATAATTCATTTATTGTCGATACTTTTAACTTTGTGGTCACTCCGTGTCATTGACCTTAAAAACATAAATATGTAGACAGTCGATATCTACCTAGTCTACGGCTTTATCAGCCATACTTATCTCTAGATACGGGATTTTATAATAGACTGCGTTTTGTCCGCAGCTTCGCCCGCATATATGTCGGAAAATATCACACGGGAGCTTACTAACGAGATTGAAAGTACCCTATGTGTTAATCCAGGTTATAAACTATGTGGGTGCCTAATTTCATCCAAATCCGTTTCCTGTTTTTGCGCCAATACGGACCATACTTCCAGACAAACGGACAAAAAATCTAAAAACTATATTTTCGGCATCAAACTCGTTCTCACGCCTCGTAGCAGTTACTTATGTTTTAAAATATCCAATGTACAGTTTTGTCTTCGTTACTATTTAATTATATGTATGTATAAATATAGAAGTCGTTCCACTGGTTTTACGAATAAATAAGATGTCCTTTTGACCCACTTATCTACAACGGTTTAGTGGAAAATTGAGTTTTATTGTTGGTCACACTCTCACAGACCAACAATAAAACCCAATTTTCTCAATAAAACTCTTCTCAATAAAACTCATTTTAAGGTCTTGAAAAAAAAGTTTTTGAATTTCAAGAACAATATTTTGAATGAGGAACGTGAAAGATTTGGAAGTATTGTCTGTGGTGCTTGTGAAAAGCGACATAAAGGCAGTTGTGCAAGTAGAAATTTACTGAAATTGTGATAATGGAATATATCTAGTATAAATAACAAAATTATGACAAATCAACAAGGCTTCTTCTATTCAATTTCGCACCACAATAAACTCAGGTTCCCCGAAAGGTGACTAAGTACCTAATTTTTCTGGTTGTTTTTAATATAAATCCTGTCCCCATTTGTTTTGATGTAAAAAATCATATTATTTTTTATAATAAAGTTACGTTCTTTTCTTAGGGCGTAAATCAACAAGTGAAGTCTTGTTGACTTAAACAAGGAAGATAGTTTATCATTATGGAAGTTAAGTACATTTCTTAAGTTTACGACTTGTTTTTATCATTGTTTGGTTCTTTAATTAAAAAAGTATTTTATTGATAAACAACGTTTTATCTTCCTGAACATTCTAGAGCCAATGATGAGATTAGCCGATAATAATCTTTTTTGCATTTCAACATCATGAGAAATCTGAAATTGGCAAAATTAAATTAAAGACATAGCATTAGCCTAATCCTTAAAACGATGGTAAAAACCTTAGTAGGGATGATAGAGCACTTTATTATTATCTAGTTGTTTTTTTTTATTGACAAGCACAAACAATACACACCAAATAACAAAAACAATAATAATAAACATCAAAACGTTTTTAAATCACCGTTTGATTTCAAAGAAAAGTCTCCACTCGACTTTCCACATTTACACCGGCTGACTGAATTCACTTCGCAAACTGCAAACGTTAATAAATTGTACACAGTTACACAATAATTTAAACATAGTACTGGTTCTTATCATGTGTGCGTAGCCTATAAAGGCAAAGTAATTGAAATCGCCGCCTATTCTGGCTACGTCACCATAAATCCAATTGCAATTTTACTATTATTCTGACGTCATGTTTCTATTGTTTCAGCTGCCTGCTGCTGTGAAGTTCCTGGCCGGTTATGGGGCAGCAATCGACTTCAACAACAACAATACTGACAAGAGCTAACGAAAGATAATGCGGCAGTACTGGCCGAAATTGTCATGACCTTTGCCTGTTAAAAGAAAAAACAGAGTCGACGTTTGAAAGTGGAACGCAACAGATTACAGAACAGAACTTTAGTCACACCATAGGGTTCCCGCGGGAAGCTAGTGTTGTGCTAAAAATTTAGTTCGCAAAGATAACGTTATCGTGTTTTCAACTAGACCGATTGCGTCTGTTTTCGTTAACCGATAGCGGCGCTGATAAAGTCTTGTCGAGTTTTCATTTAGCGTCACACCGCAGACGGCCGCGGATCTACCAAGACGTGTTAAAATAGTGGTGTACGCCTGATATCGTTTCGCTCGCCAATGTTTAAAAACATATCGACCGTTAGCCAAGTGTGTTCGTTTACGGTTCGAGTGAGGGCTACGTTGTGTAGTGGAACATTATTTTAGTGTATGTTGTAAAAATGCGTGGGTTGTGGTCTCGTTTTGTGGCGTTGGGATGGGTGGTTTCCCTGGTGGAATGCCACACTCCTGGGAGTGAGCTGGAGTCTGTGCGGTACGGGCCCACGGAGGACCGGTTCATCAGTGACACGTACACAGTCTCCAACATCAATATCACATATAGAGATGAACATGGAGAGGAGTACACAGAGACGTCTGAGGTGAGTGACCTTATTTTCTTTTTTAAAGTCAAACATTTGTCTCGTGAAAAATCTTTTATTTTTTAATTCCATTTTTTGTTGTGGCCTGGTGTCTGTCCTGCTGTCGAAAAAGCAAAACCTCTTTTTACGGCTGATATACCTAATATTATTTTTACCCAAGTCATTATTTCAATCATCATAATCTCCGTGGCTCGGAAAGCACGTTAAGTCGTTGGTCCCGGCTGTCATTCGTGGATTTATGACAGTCGTTACGTGTCGTCAGAAGCCCGAAAAGTCTGCTAACCAGTCTTACCAAGGGGTCGTATTACCCAGTGACTGGGTTGTGGAGGTCAGATAGGTAGTCGCTCCATGTAAAATGCTGGTATTCAGCTGGAATCCGGTTAGACTGGAAACCGACCCCAACATAGTTGGGAAAAGGCTAGGCAGATGATGATTTAAGTATCATCAAAAATAATTTCGGTGAAAAATACAGGGAGTAAATACCTACATATAAGTTCTTTGTCTGCCCTCAATTAGGTAAAGTTAAAACGTTGATCATGCATGATTCATGACAATCATGTCTTCTATCATGTGTAGTCTTTTGTACTAGGAATTCTAGAAAGAGAAAACACGTCGCTTTACTATAGTTGATTTCCTAGATAATCTTGTCTGTGTGTAAAAATTATGTACCTACCTATTAAAACTATCGTGCTTATTTTACTACGTAAATTGGTTTTCTTTAAGAATTTTTTACTCAATACACCATTCATTATAAAACACAGTTATTTGATATTATCATACATAACACGCTTTTGGTTGTTTCGATTTCCTAAACATACGGTTTACTCACTTCATTATGTTATTACGGTAAATTCGCGTTTGGGTACTTAAAAAAACAAATATTTCTTCTGACCTTAGCCCAATTTATTTGGGGTCGGCGCAACACTGTCGCGTGCATTGGTTTTCAGAATAGAAAGAAAGAAAGAAAGAAAATGTATTTATTGCGACTCGTACAGGATCATAAACTAAACTCAACACAGGGGCCTAATTAGGGAGGCAGGGATTTAATTTCGTCATATTAACTTGAACGAGTAAAGACAATGACAATGTGCGAATAGTACGGGAGCCGAGTAGGCCGTCTGGCGACTCTGGCCTACTGCCGCTCCTGTTTGTATGAAGATTTTGTTTTTTGTTAGGTATGATAATTTTGTGAGTTCCCTAATTGTGGGGCATACACACTAAAATGTAATTGACGGGATTATGGTGATTTTTCGAGGTAGGTGGCGCAACATAAATATTTTTCTTCCATACTTCTCTAATCGTCATCTCGGTAGTCACACCCTTGTTGGCCTTATCATCTTACTTCTAAAAGAATTACTTAATTACATTTTTAAATACGTAAAAGTATTTAATACTAGATAAGATACGGTGATAACTCTCTTAGGAAACAAGTAATTCCAGATAAAAATAATGAGATAAGATCTTATTATGACGTTTTCTTAACGAACAACTTTAAGAATCATGTTTTTTTGGGAAATGCCTAAATCAAATATACATACTAAGTTGCAGGTATTTACGTTACGATACTTTATCCAGTAACTATGAATTAAAATAGTGTTGTTACGTCTAAACACCCGCATGGCAACATCCCACATGAACTATGATGCACATAAATAAATAGTAGATAAATACTTCATTCCATTATCAACTAGAAACCCAGTTTAGCTCAGATTTTATCGTGGAAAAATAACGTTACTTACAAGGAAAATGTTTGATTGGTTTTGGCCATTATTCTCAATATTTTTTCCAATAAAAATTTCCAAAATTATGACGTTTTAATAAAAAAATATCGTCTACAAATTTACTTAATTAATAATATTATTCGAATGGTTCATAGACCATTTCTCATTCATTTTTAGCCATTGTCCTTAACTTTCCCACTTCGCCACCTACCAAAATATTTTGAGCTGTGTACTCTCTCATCCACCATTTACCTAAAATCCTTCGATTTTTATCTGACGCCTCCATTGACGTCCATAGATATAGGCTCACCAGTAATATTGCACACTTCTCTAATACGCTCACTTATGATATTTAAGTAATGAGCCACAATCGAATAGCAGTGCTATTCTGTAACCATCTCACCGTGAAAACTTATTTGAAGTGAGCGTGGAGTGAGCTGTCAGTGTCATCCTACCATGCTAGATGCTTGGGATTGACATTATTGACAGCGCATTCACGGTAAGATTTTAACAGAATAGCTCGTCTGGTCATATTATACTACTTGTTTCTCATACATCTATGACCGGTGTCTTTTACTTCTCCACTTCGCCGTCTACCAAGATATTTTCGGCTGAGTACTCACTGTATGCTTGTCGTTTATCATTAGGTTCGTAATCGTTCGATTTTTATCAGACACGTCCACTGATTTACATAGATAGGGACAGATATTGCGCACTTGTCTCATTGGAAAAATGCACACAATTTGTAATGACGTAAAATGGTTTACGAAAGCCTAGGTCTATTGTTTTAATCTATAATTAATTCATAATAAGCCGGTGACGCATTTCTGTTTGCCTTTCTTTTCCTGATAACGCAGATGGCTTTAATTATTATTATAATTAATTAATTTAAATAATTACTTACACAAAGGCAGGCTTGTGACGTAAGTACTTACTTTGTATTAATTCTGTGGTTTATCCTGACCATGTGTTTTTGTGGCTTATCAGTGTTGGGGGAAAATGCGTCGTATTTACATTTGCTAATTTGATACAATATTGAATCGTTATCATTTGGTACAGACGCCACATCAAGCTACTACAATGTGTCATTTTTTTTAAATAGATTTTCAACTTTATCGATCATTAAGGTTCAAGGTTGATTGGGAAAATTTGACAGTTTCGGATAGCTTGACCTGCTGGCGTCTGTATCCTATTACTGAAGTAACATTTTTGTAACATTCGATTCTTCTTGTATTTCCGAAATCGTTTATTTCACTAAAAGTCTTTTATTCAAACTAGGCTGAGATCGAATCAGCACTTTACAAACGTAAAAATTAAATAAGGTCGTCCCCCAAAATGTCCACCCTTCACCCTAGTGCTGCTGGGAAAAAGAACAGGCGCAACAAACTCCCCATCAGCTTGAAGTTTAAAGAGACAATGCCCCACAAACCTTCTATAACTAAAAAAAAAAACATAAGTATAGATATTATAAAATATAATAGAAATCAAAGTATTTAAAAAAGGAAATAAATACTTCAAAACCGATAACCAAACCATAGATTAAAAAGTGGATAAGTAACGGTTACTCGCGTTAACACCGTTTGCGAGACTGCTAATAAAGCGCAGTTCTGACCCACATAACGTTGAACGTAGAATAACAGCAACAGCACATATACCAGTAAAGCCGAGCGCACCTTACAGTCGCAACGGACCGCAGCGCAACGCATTTTTATACAAAAAAGCGCGGTGGCCCGTCTGGAGTGTGCGCTGGTGTATAGAAAATTGTAATATAGTTCTCCAGACCGAATTTCGGCCATGGCATCCAATCTCAACGGAGACTGATATCTACGCAGGAGATATTGTAGTGCACGAGTGTGTGTGCAGGCAGACACAGGTACTTACACTTAGGTACTTCAGTCTCCGTAAGTCCGATCAGACGGCAATCCGACACATCCGCAGAGATCAGGCGCAGGACCAACGAAATAGCGTGCTTTCTGAGGCATGGGGGTTTCACATCGCCAACTTCCAGACTCCGGACTGTTACTCAGAAATTCCTAATGGGAAAAACCCACTAATGGAACTGCTCCGTTGGTCTCGTAGTCGGACATAGAAAATGTACGAAAGTGATGAAGGAGAATTTTTGCAACGCGTCGCGTTGCGTAGCGGCCGCCCCTATCTGCTCTAGCCTTAGCACGTCAATTGTAAAAAACTCAGTAGTTTGTGCGCACGATAGTCGACGTGTCCTGACTGAGGAATGCAATCAATTTTATTTATTGTAAGTGCGAGATGACATGCGATCAGCTGGTAGATGATGCTGCAGGCCTATTAAAAAATATAATTGGATAGCAAAATCTACGTAGGATCGGTTAGGAAGGAAAAGGAAGCAAGGTTAAGACAAGGTTTCATCTTAAACAAGATGGAAATGAAATAAAACGGGAAAGAACCTTGGCCTACGCACTATGATGCGTCCAGAAAACTATTTTTTTATTATTTTATGTTAACATAGCTCGGGACCATGGGTCCCAGAGCTTTGGAAGGTGTACCGAAGGTGGCCGAAGTCAACTCGCAGAGACCCGTTAGGCGCTTTTAATGAATTGACCAACCGACGATTATTTCTGTAGTTCTGTACGCATTATGCAAGTACACCTAAGGACAACCCTGGTTGGAGGATATGGAAACAAACATATTAAGTCACTAATGGCCGCTGTTCTTCACACTTAATCTTTTCATTTTAAAAACATAATGAAACAAAAAAAATTCACGCAGCCGTGTCAGCCTGAACTCCCACTGACGCCCCCAAGGAATAAAGTTATTGACTATAAAACTGAGATACTACATACATACTTATTTCTTACGTCATCAAGTTTAATGTCCTCTCACACCCACTTAATAAGGTGACATCTGCTCGTACGCAGATATATAACATTTGTTTACTCATCATTTCATCAAATATTAGTAGTACTTACCGTATTACAAATCGAAAGTGTGAAGATGGTAGTATTGTACGTTGATCGAGTGTCCAATGACGCTAGAGGATGTTTGTATCATGAGTCAATGATGAGCAGCAATATTTTGGTTAGGTAATTTTATCGGAGGAATAATTTTGAATATTTGACAGTTCTTGCATACAAAAACTGTGAGACGTCAATTTTATTCCACGAATAGAAATTATCTGTCGATTGAAATATCAGCCCTTAGAGAGAAATAACGCGTCTACCTGAACCGTTTGATGCACCGACGCGACGCCGACGCCGCGACGCCTGGAAAGGCCATGTCCAGCAGTGGACGTCTTTCGGCTGATTTCAGTCGAAAGACGTCCGATCATCATCATCATCCATCACGATCATCACTTGCTGATGATGATGACGAATGCGTCTCGTATTAGGTTCCGTGACACTGACCCCTTTATTCATCAATGTTGCTTAAAGTTAAGTAGTAATTATCTACTGTATAACCATACATTTTTGACATTTGAACGTCACCTACTTACAAAAATAAAATCATTTATCACTTAACTTTAACCCTTCATATCTTATGAACTTAGATCCACGCGAGACACAATGGCTTTTTAATTGTGTCTGTGATTACGGCATTCAACGGGTTAATCATCGTTAATAAATAAAGCCTAACTACCAGTGTCCATCATATTTTTTGTCATCTAATTAATAACTACAAACTACAGAGGTCAGACAATAACATCATTATCATCAGCCCAACTACGTTGGGGGCGGCTTCCAGTCAAACCGGATACAGAGTGTAACGTTCTAATTAAAATTATACCCAATCGTGGTTTTTCCTCATTTAACCTCTACCTACCAAAGATATCAACTACACTTGCAGTGAAAATAAAATAAAATATCACTGCTAAGGGTACGCTTACAATAAGTAGGTAATTCAATGTCTTTCTTGACTTGATTCCTAACTTTCTAAGACCACTGTGAAAACCACGTGACTCAAATAATAGTCTTCAAACAATACCTAATTGTTTAGTAAGTACAAATTAGAAGTTAATGTCAAATACTGGTGAAAATCACAGATTTTCATGACGGCCATTACCTTCTTAGCGTGTTTCGTTGTTTGGCCCAAGATTCAGCAACGCGGATAGCATTCGCCAACGTTGCCATTAGGTCCTCACATGTGCATGTGTGGGGTGTAGGCCACGGTAACTTATGCTCGGATGAGAGACTCTCTGATGGTTTAACAAAGAGAGAAGAGAAAAGATCACATCTTTCCGTGGAGGCCCCTCCACGGCCGTTATAATAAGACGGAACCACTCTTCTAGGAAACCGTAGCGTTAGCAACTTTTCACTGCTTTTAACGGTCGAAATTGTGATACGACCTCGGCCTTTTTGAATGGAAATGTTTTCTCTAAGGTTTCAAATAACATCCCTATATATAATTATAGACCGCAAATTAATTTTAATTAAGCTTCAAAGGAAAGTTATACATGTATTATTCACAAAGCGAAGTTTGGTCGTTAGTTTGTGCTAAAGGGCATATTTGAGCTGCTTCGTAACTCATTTGTAGGTCACCGCACATTATAATAAAATCATCCGAAGGGGCCTCCCCCTTCGGATGATTTTCCCTTTTAGGGGGTTTAGCTTTAATCAAGCGTGGATCTAGGTTTTAGCTCAAGGGGGAAAATGTATCTCTGAGAGGATGGAGGGATTTCTCAAGCAGTGAAAGCCCTTTAAAAAAAACCATCGGTACCTATTTTCTGTAAACTCAACTGCCCCCCTTTTCGAGGATGACTACGACTTATCTATATCTAAGTAATATACTGTATACAAAGTAAAAATACAGGTAAACTGTCAAATTTAGAGTTTTGGACTCCGTTTGTTCGAAGCTCAGGGGCGGGCAAGTGCACCCGTTGTACTCCCCCCCCCCCTCCCTGTAGCCGCGCCTGCTTAGGATGAACCAGCGATATCTGTATGACGAACATTTTTACCCAACTATGGCGAAGCCAAATGGAAGGGAAGCCGGAGTCACACCTAATCTGTGCGATTTATGCCTTAATTACATGACTTAGCATTAGCAATGACGTATGACTCCGGCTATACGAAAACCGAAAAAAATCGATATCGATGTCTTGTGTATAACTTTTTTGTTGGCGTTTTTGTCATAGTTCGGTTAAGTTTTTAGCATAATAATATTATGGGTGCCATTCATAAAGAAAGAAATATTTTGTTTTGTGAAGACGATTACGTGCCACTGGTACCGGGTATCTGCGGAAAATAAAACTAATATGGTTTTTATGGCGTTTGTAATCACAATTAGATATAATTAAAAAAACTGCTGTAAATATATTTTGTTGAAAAAGTAATGAAAATTGTGGTGAATTTAGATTTCGTACTCCAATCAAAGCGGTGCCCAGAATTAATCTGTCGCCATAGGTTTGACATGCCTGCCCTTATCCGTTATCAGACGCTTCACTCGAGTGAAGGTTCATTTTTGTTTCATTCCACGTTTAAACAGGCCGCCGAAAAAATAACATAGGAATGAACTTTCATCTGCTCCTCTCATTTAATTTTTCGGTCATTCGGTAGGCGATTGAAAGAACCCGAGTGCCGAAATCCAACTTCGTTGGATTGGTTCACTAACGAATTCATTTTTCACTTTAAATTCTTTTTGTGTTCAGACGTTTCACTTCGAGTGAAAGATGCCGAAGGAAAAGCAATAATGTACAACAATTCAGGCGTCTGATACCGGCTTTACATAAATAGAAAAGTTTGCTTTGTTTCAGGCATCCTCCATCAAAAGATTTTCAGCCGTCCTGTTCAAACCTTTTATGTAGATCTCGGGTCCGTTTACTTCTGGTCCTCTCAAGTGTTTTATTATTGTTTATGAAAGGTTTGTCTTTTTTTTTAATGCTTGTCTACTTGCGTGTTTTTGGTCTTGTGTTATTTCTTGCTTGCCGTGAAGGCTTGATGTCATCAACTGAGCCGCAGTGAAGATATGAAACATAAGATTTGATTAAGAGTATTTGTAGAGGATTTGATTGAATTGTTACTAAACCTACGGAGTCCTGTCTGAAATAAAAGTTTTCTATTATATTCTATTGGATCAAAACATCATGATTGGTGTCTGGCATTTATGCTGAACAGAGCGGGGTAGTTGCGTAACACACTATCAGTAGCTTCATTTTTCGGCCATGCTCATGAGGTTCTTAAACAATAAATATATTATTTAAATAAAAGTACTTACCGTTATTTAATTAACATGTTTACAAAAAAAAAAATTATGACGTAGTTACTCTTTATTTTTATACAATGTAGGTATAGGTATCATAAAATTGATTAATTATTCTCAATTCTCACGGACTATAATAATACTGATTAATTATTATTATTATAGTCCGTGGAACTAATATTTTGATAGTTAGTTTTACAAAATGCGCATACTCTCATGATAAAATTGTTCTAAATATCTCGTAGTAGGTAAATACAAAATACACAAAAAGTCTTCATCAGAGACATACCAAAACAACACGACGACCGTGTGCAACAGTGTATCAATTTTAGTTCCTGAGACGCTCGAGCGGCGCGCTTTGAATCGGCACAAAAACAACTGTCATTCGTACAATATATTTAGTTCAGCGTACTTACTTATAAGAGGTCATTGGGGTAGCCAGAACTGTCTTTAGGAAACTACCTACAGAACGCCACATGTTACGACCCTTACATACTCCTTTCGCTTCGTTTACGTTAGTTACCTTTTTAACCAGTATATAACCGTTTCAGTTATCGCACATACGAGTAGCAGTTATTACAATTATGCATGCGTTTTAACAGTAGCGGTTATGGCGCAACTCATTGTATAAACTGTATATTGTTATGTCCACTAGTTGATTTGTAAGCCCCTCGCCCCCTCGAGCCAGTCCACACCTAGCTTTGTTACATCATACTGTATTGTTTCAACTTGTTACTGGTTGATAACAACGATAACGTAATGGGGTATTGACTAAATGTATTACTCTCTCTCTTCTGACCGCGAATTCGTTCACGTGAAGTGGCTCGTTTTAACATAAAACATATCATAAGGCACTCAGGTAATGTAGCTTCCTATTAGTTAAATAATTTTTGAAATCGGATCAATAGTTCCGAAGATTACTTCCTACATAATATAATTTCATAAATATTAGTTCGTTGTATGTATATATAGATTTATGAGATTGTAGGAGGTGTGGTAGCTAGTCGAATGTATCGTTTCTTGGGACACATACCAGCTGTGGACGTGTGACGACTATTGTCTTGAGCAGGCTAATTAATAAACAAACACATAACAAATGTAGTGTGCCGTGAAACTTTAGTAATATTCGTCATACATAAGCATAACATAATACCGTAAAGTATGTTCACACGGAACAAAGGACCAGTGCAGTAAGTGTGTCATAAGAATTTAAGAGTTTTACTTGCATCATAAGAAAACTAAATTTTGCGTTTCGATTGAAAGTACGTACTACTTAAGTACCTACATAGTTAATTGATTAAGACGCAGTTGAAAATGTCACTGTTTAATAAGCTAAAATATAGTATTACTAGCTGCGCCCCGCGGTTTCACCCGCAAAGTGTCGATCCCGTGGGAATATCGGGATAAAAAGTATCCCATGTGTTAATCCTGGTTATAAACTATCTGTGTGCCAAATTTCATCCAAATCCGTTCAGTAGTTTTTGCGTGAAAGAGTAACAAACATCCATCCTCAAAAACTTTCGCGTTTATAATACATTAGGAAGTAGGATTCCTAGGTTAGGTTTTAAAATTCGAAAAAACAATATATTCCGAAATTATTTTTGACTATAAAATATAATTTTCCTGAATTTGTTTTGTGACACAGAATTCGTCACTTGTCAGTTTGTCACATCTATTTTCATTTTCGAAACTTACTAAATATAACTTCAAACGTTTACTTTCAGTTAAATCAAAAAGCCTTATTAATAACATTTTCTTGTCTATGTTTCATTATGCTTTCCTTCTCGGAGAAATGTATTTTATTTTCCTTGTTCTATCGACAAGGCTTCAGATTGTATAAATAGTATCTAGTAGATAGAATTACACGTGTAAAAGGTAATGTACCATTGTATTTCCCCATAGTGATAATGTTATTATAACAGAGAAAAGACTATCTATAATACAGATAAGTACACCTGTTAAAACAGTCTTACCAAGGAGTATCGTGTTACCCAGTAACTGGGTTGTGGAGGTCAGATAGGAAGTCGCAGTCCATGTAAAAATACAGGTGTTCAACTGTATCCCGTAAGAATGGAAGCCGACCCGAACTAAGTTGGGAAAAGACTAGGCAGGCACCACCACCACCACCACCAGCCCCACTAGGCATACACCTATTAAGGTGTATAGAGGGCTCGCTGACCTTGTGCATGTGGGCGGAGCTAAACGCTCTACTCCCGAAAACGTAAAATGCGCGCGGTGGCGCGCTGAACTAAAACGACGATCAAAGAGTATGCAGAGGCGCAGACATGCCGCCCGCAGGTCGCTATTTTTGCCTACGATTCCAGAGGGGATTTGCGGATGCAAGGCTGATTATTATATTTTGTATAGATTGATACTTATGTTACGTATATTTTAAGTTTTTACTGGACATTATATTTTAGCATTTATTCATATAGAAATTTCGATTTTGTTTAAAATCATACGTGAGAAGGAACTTAATTCCTGACGGGGGTAAAACTTTAAAAATGATATCGAGTATTTTCTTAGGAATAGAATAACATTTTATTTGCATAGACGAGAAAAAACAAACTAAATTTTAAATGTCAATAAGGTCGAAAATCGCTTGAACCTGTTTTTTTTTGACTTGCTTAACTTACATAACTTTAACTTTAACTTGCTATCGTTAAGCAAGTAAAAAAAAACAGGTTCAAGCGATTTTCGACCTTATTGACATTTAAAATTTAGTTTGTTTTTTCTCACATTCTCGTTGGCTAACATTGCTCCTTCATTAAAATCCGGTGTTTGCATAAATGTCAATAAGGTCGAAAATCGCTAGGTTTATTACTGATTTATAATAATTCAAATTGATGAAACAGGATCACATTTTTATAAAATCTCATATTTATGTAAGTCCTAAGAAGACCTGCAGTCTATGCAAATAAAATGTTATTCTATTCCTAAGAAAATACTCGATATCATTTTTAAAGTTTTACCCCCGTCAGGAATTAAGTTCCTTCTCACGTATGATTTTAAACAAAATTTCGACCTTATTGACATTTAAAATTTAGTTTGTTTTTCTCACATTCTCGTTGGCTAACATTGCTCCTTCATTGAAATCCGGTGTTTGCATAAATGTCAATAAGGTCGAAAATCGCTTGAACCTTTTTTTTAACTTGCTATCGTTAAGCAAGTCAAAAAACAGGTTCAAGCGATTTTCGACCTTATTGACATTTAAAATTTAGTTTGTTTTTTCTCACATTCTCGTTGGCTAACATTGCTCCTTCATTAAAATCCGGTGTTTGCATAAATGTCAATAAGGTCGAAAATCGCTAGGTTTATTACTGATTTATAATAATTCAAATTGATGAAACAGGATCACATTTTTATAAAATCTCATATTTATGTAAGTCCTAAGAAGACCTGCAGTCTATGCAAATAAAATGTTATTCTATTCCTAAGAAAATACTCGATATCATTTTTAAAGTTTTACCCCCGTCAGGAATTAAGTTCCTTCTCACGTATGATTTTAAACAAAATTTCGACCTTATTGACATTTAAAATTTAGTTTGTTTTTCTCACATTCTCGTTGGCTAACATTGCTCCTTCATTGAAATCCGGTGTTTGCATAAATGTCAATAAGGTCGAAAATCGCTTGAACCTTTTTTTTAACTTGCTATCGTTAAGCAAGTCAAAAAACAGGTTCAAGCGATTTTCGACCTTATTGACATTTAAAATTTAGTTTGTTTTATCTCACATTCTCGTTGGCTAACATTGCTCCTTCATTCAAATCCGGTGTTTGCATAAATGTCAATAAGGTCGAAAATCGCTTGAACCTGTTTTTTTAACTTGCTTAACGATAGCAAGTTAAGAAAAAGTCAGTCGCTACAGCGTCATTCGAAACTAAGTACCGGAACCTAAGAACTTCGTTCCATCCGGGTGTCCCTTGACACCTCTCAAGTTTTTTTTTTTCATAATTTTGCTCTACTAAAACTTGTACATTTTGATTTCCACAAATGAAAAGAAAGAAAGAAAAACATTTATTTGCGGCAAACATGACCCATAAAAAATAACATAAACACACAAAAAAAAAATAACAAAGTTTGGGGGTATGCGACATATCCACGCAAAACGGCCACCGCTCAGCATTATGCTAAGACTATACGAGACAGAGACACTCACTCATGCGGTCTGGTGATAAGAAAACATTGTTTATTTGGCAACTCATCACACTATTATTATTGTCAAATTAGTATCGTGTACCTAAAATGAAGTAATCATTAGTTACTTATTAATTTTAGTTTGATCAGAATAACTCAGGTTATTCGAAGTTCCTTATCACGTATGATTTAAAACAAAAACAATTTTTTGCAGCCGCCGTCTTGGATTTACATTGTGAGCTCATTATCGGCTCTAAAACCCTCGAAAAGTATGAAAATGATACCCATGATGAAATATTTGCAAATTTTTGCAGCCGCCATTTTGGATTTGTAATTTGACCTCACTATCGGCTTTATCACCCTCGAAAAGTATGAAAATGATACCCATGATGAAATATTTGAAAATTTAAGCAGCCGCCATTTTGGATTTGTATTTTGACCTCACTATCGGCTTTAAAACCCTCGAAAAGTATGAAAACGACACCCACGATGAAAAATTTTAAAATTTTCGCAGCCGCCATTTTTGAATTTTTATTTTGATCAAATCCAATCTTTTCTCATTTTAATATTAGTTAGATAATATGCCTACTACGTACTACTTGTATTTACTATCGTTAGCATCCACGCGCACAATAGAAAGAAATGGGCCATCTGCAGCGAGCTAGTCAATAAACGCACACTGATACAATTCGTTCGTAAATATTTGCACTAACACGGACAAACGCGCGTAGTCGGTCGATAGCCGGAGCGGAGCAGCGAGCGACACAGCCATCCCGTCTCAATGCTAACGCACGACTGCCGCCCGCGCCCGCGCAGAGCCCCTCTGAAGCTTGATCTTAAAGTGGGGACATTTTCTTTGCAAATGTTGATTGATTTACATGAGATGTTTCAAATCTGTAGTACCTCTAACCATCAATTTTTCAGTGTAAAAATATTTCGAAAAATCAAAGCCGTTTAAAAGTAATATCGAATATTAGAAAAAAATAGCGTGTTGGTAAATATTTTTTTAAGGCAAAAGTATTAGCCATACGAAAAAAAATCTTTTCGAGAAATGTTGTCCATGAATAGCAAAAATATATTTTTTTCAGATCTTCTAATCAAGCCGTTAATGAGGAATATTCTTCATAAAGTGACCGTGTTACGGTAATAAACGAGAGTAAGGCCCTTAAAACAATTTGCACGTTTTTAGGAAAAAACAGTTGTCATGTTTTAAAAATATCTTAAGTATTATATCGACTCACTTCCTTAGCTATTGTTTGTGGCGTGTTAGTCAAAACTATATTACAATCCGCTGTGGTAACCCGAGAAATTCAATTTTCTTATTCAATTCAATTTTTTCAATTCATTCAATTCAATTGGTTCAATTTTTTGCAATTTTCAGGTTAATGCCAGGTTGTATGTTGATCAAAATGTGATTCGCGGCCGTAACAAACATCTATGTATGTATTTACAGTATGATTTTCATTAGAATCATCAATACAACTCTCGAAGTTAGTATTGGCCTCAAATGCCATGATTGCATGAAATAGTTATTCAACAGGGTAATTAATTTGAATTTAGGGGGTTTGTATTGGTGGCTTATATTCAGTAAATACATATTCGTTACGATCGCGAATCTATACTAATATTATAAAGAGGTAACATTTGTTTGATTGTTTGTATGTAGGGGGTAACCTCCGAAACTATTGGTCGGATTAAAAAAAATCTTTTTGCTTTTCATAGCCCTATTCTTGAGGAAGGCTATAGGCGCGCCTTAGGAGCTGAGCATAACGAAAAAAAGGGAGAAAGAACACTAAGCGAAAACGAAGTTGTAGCACGAGCGAGCGATAGTATGCGACGCGATTGGTCGGGGGCCGTTTCACGCGGACGAAGTCGCCTGCAGACTGCAGATAGCTAGTAACTAATATTTTGATCAACATACAACTTAATACTGATCTGCAAATTACATAAAACGTAATAAAATTAGAATTTCGAGGGCTACCCTGGTGATTTATTTTAAGAATCGGAACATTGATTTGTCGCCGTACACGTGTCCCAAGGATTCGTTCCGGTCGGGTCCGGTCCGGTGCCGTTCACCGCTCTATGTGGGTTAGCTAGCTAATAATTATTCACGGTTGTTAATTTACTAAAATAACTTATGGTATTAAGTTGCGTAACATTGACTTTACGCTGTGTCCTCGCTTTTGTTTCTAATTTGGGGCTACCTCGCTGAGTTTGCATTTTTTTTTGTACGATATCGAGAACAATGGTGGGGCAACTGATAAGAGTGCGTTATCTCGGAACTAAAAAAAAAGAGTCCGGCCAAAATAGTCCGAATTTTATAATTTTTTTAACAATGATGATAAAAATTTTCAATAAAAAATAAAAATCTGTCTAAGACTTTAGAGCGGTTCCGGGGCTTAAACGTAGCGTCAACAAAAAATGTTGTCCTTTTGTCAAGCGACAAGATCTGTTTACTAAGTTAATTTATTTCTGAAAAAAAAAAATCCCTTTCCTCTCATAGCACAATAGTCGCAAGGGTAACTTAGAGTAAATATGTAAATAAAGTAGGTAGGATCAACCTGAATGAATGACCTGAATAACGTTCGCAGCTCATCGCGTGGTTGTCGTGTTGACTATTCTTAGGATCAATCGAAAGTATAATTTTACAGAATTGCCTTGGGAAATGTGTTATGTAAACACGTTTTCTTTGACTTCGCCCTTTTTTTCCCTGATGGTTTTATTTGGATTATCAATTGGGAATCTGGGAAACAAAACTGTTCCATTTCAACATCTACATAAAAATAATCTTAAATTCTTTCACAACTGACAGACCACTGTGTCTGGAAGCATGAAGTGTTGCTAAAGAGTTCCTTTGTATAACGAAAGGGAAGGAAGGATTTTTGAAAATCCAAAAGTTTGTGGGGTTCATAATTTTTGCCGACGGAAAATCCCATCAGGCACATGGATTTTAATACAAGTACATAATGTCAGATAATTTACAATCCATCTCCACTTATTCAGTTATCCACTTTAGTGAAATGTATTCTATCTAAGTTGATTTTTGAGTGACCATTTCTAACAAAAAGGTCCTTAAAAGTTTTGGTTGCAATGGAATTTGAACTTTGTTGAGTATGACATTCAGTTTGTTGTTCCATAACTTAAAAATTATCTCAAACTCTATGTATATTATAAACAGTTTACGATCGATTAAATAGCACTAAAGTCGCAGTAGAATTAAAGTCGTGCCCAGCCTAGCATGAAATTATGCATCGCCGAAAAAAATTATCCATCGCTGAAAAAAATTATTCATCGCTGAAAAAAATTATCCATCGCTGAAAAAACGTTCTAAGATACAATCTGTCAAGTCATAAAAACTAAATAGTTCTGAAAAACTGAAACTATTCTTCGCTAACCAAAAACACAATGAAAGTCTTCAGTAGATTACACTTAAACGCACTGATTAAAATTTATTCGAACCCCGTTTAATCCAATTACATTTATCTTCATTTCGTAAAGGTCTTTACATCAGTTAAATTAAATTATAAAGGTCTTGGTCTATTTATATTTATAAGAAACAGTCAACTGAGGGTAATAGAGGGGACTGAAGAACCAAGATTTTTGACGCGAATAAAGAGAGAGGTGTTCGAACCAAGGCAAGCGCTTTACTTTGTGTAAATAATTTCATCAACACTGCTCTGAAACGGTGAAGGAAAACATCGTGAGGAAACCGGCACGTCCTAGAGCCAAAAATCGAAGACATGTGATATCTACCAATCCGCACTGGACTCACGGAGTTCTGTGTCCCAGCAGTGGGAACATTATGGGC
This sequence comes from Apamea crenata, assembly GCA_949629185.1. Classification (NCBI taxonomy): domain Eukaryota; kingdom Metazoa; phylum Arthropoda; class Insecta; order Lepidoptera; family Noctuidae; genus Apamea; species Apamea crenata. The sequence continues at coordinate 8,507,903 of OX451362.1, read as the reverse complement.
TGATTATGCTGTTGCTGCTAAATGTTTAAAACTTTTGGACTCGTCAGTTGGTTGATCGTTTCTTTGCATTTTACCCAATGTTTTTCATAATAATGGCGATTTTAGCGCCTAACCATAAATAACACCATTGAACAAAGGCTTTCTGAAAACACCGCTATAACCAACGGTTAGGTTACAACATAGTTGGTTATGGTTTTGCTATTAAACAGCACGCTTGGCAACGGATTGTTTGCCAAACTATGCTGTTAATAACTTACTGAAGTCCTTAGGATACGGATGTCCCTTATCGAGTGCGACGGTAAGTTACAGAAGAAACAGATTAGGTTAATTGATACCTACATATAATGATATCAAAATAACACTATATTGAATTACAAACTACGTCGGAGGTCTACACTTGGTGGTAATAAATTATCACACACTCAACGCTTTAATTTGTATTGTTTTCGGTCACAATAATAAACGTATGCGACCGTTCCTTACGAAGCGTTACGCACGCACTTCATAACAACAATCCATGTGATTGGAAACTATGCCTTATAGTCCGGAAATTAGGACCGAAAATGGTGTGCGTGGTGCTTTTTGCTTTGGAGTGGTCGTTCTTAGACAGACATTTATATCGGATGTTATTCATGAGTCATGTTGTGATTAACCCTGCAGTACTTATCGTAAGGAATCCTCTTTGTATTGTTAAAAGAATGTAACTATTAAAACGAGAAATTGAAGCTACGTATAAAAACCATTATATAACGCTCATTCTATTCTTTGATCAGAAACCAGTTTTAATTGCCATGGTTATTATATTTATTGGGAATCTATATAAATAAAAATGAAACGTTGTTCGTTGGTCAGCGCATCACTTGAGAACGGCTGGACCGACTCGGCTGTTTTTTGTTTTCTTTAAAAATGTTCGTAATAGTCCGAATTAGGTTTAAAAAAAAAACAATTGGAAAAGTTGCCCATACAATTCGTGACAAACTGAAAATGCAATTTTCTATGGTACAACCTACCTATTTTTGTATGAACTCAAGACCATACTGAAATTTTTACTAGACAACGTCTGTTGGGTCAGTAGAACAGCTTCAATAAAAAACATTTTATTTTCCACTACCTGAATACCTGGTTCTGCGGGTGAAAATGGGCGGCGTTTGCTGGAGTGTTTGACAAAGCTCGCAAACTTTTTAATCAGTGGTCAGCTCAATCCCGTAGTCTGTTCTTATTTGTATGGTGCTTCTCTTTGCGCACTTAAGAAAAAGACGGAGGGCTGAGACCAATCGCCGTCGGCAGCATGTTCAGAAGGTTGACAGCTAAGCTGGCGTGCCGGTCCGTAAGAGTAACTATGTCCGAATACTTGTAGCCGCATCAATTAGGGTTCGGGATGCGTCGGGGGTGCGAGGCCGCTATCTATGCGACGCGTGCGTTCGTCATGAACCCTGAGAACTCGGACCGCGTGGTGCTGAAACTGGATATACGCAATGCTTTTAACACCCTAGAAAGAGACGTTCTTTTGAGTCAGCAGCAGCGGAAGACGCCGCTGAGAGGAAAAGGGGGAAGTACGCACCGTGCGTTGGTGGACCGTTATCATTTTGTGCCCATTGCCGTGGAGACCATGGGTGCTTGGGGCACTGAGGCCAAGAAGCTTATTCGTGAGATAGGGCACAAGCTCCGTGACAAAACGGGTGACCCCGCTCCGGCTTGTTCTTGGTGAAAAGCCATCCAACGTGGCAATGCAGCAAGCGTTTTGGGCACCTTTGTGCCGGGAACAGTTAGGGGCGGGTTATTTGACTAGGGTGACGTGTTGTTTTTGTCCTTATATTATTGTATTTGACTTTTATAAATAAATTTAAGTAATTAATTTACTACCTAAATGATTACTAGAACTTGTGTGTCATGGTGTTCGAAAAGGACCATTCCAAGGAACGAGCGTCGGTGAGACTGGGGAAATCAGTCTGGAAAACTTCATTGCAAAATGCAAAACAATCAGCAAACAGTTTTTCCAATAAACGTTTTCATAGAAACCAACTTTCGTTATTGCAGTATCGGTCCCAACATTTTTTTATCGAATACCTTTATCAATCGAGGACATTTTTTCTTGAATTATACGCATTTATCACAGTTGCCCACAAGCCCTGTTTTTTGCCAGGGATTGGTTGTGTACACATATATTTTATCTACGAATATCGCAACACCTAAGCAGTGGGGCAGGGCACATTGCTTGCAAAACAGATGGCCGATGGGGCCGAAAGGTTCCTGAATGGCGACTGCATACCGGAAGAGCGACGTAGCGTTGAAAGGCCTCCCACAAGGTGGACCGATGACCTGGTGAAGGCCACAGGAATCCGCTGCATGCGAGAAGCACAGAACCTGTCGATGTGGCGGTGCTTGGGATTGCTATGTCCAGCAAAGGACGTCTTTCGGCTGAAATGATGATTGCAATACTGCTTAACCAATACTATCAGAGGGGCAATTCTCGTAATTTTAAGAACGTTCACAGTCTGATCTCAATCTCAAACTGTCAAAAATACCTCAAATTTCCCTACATTTTGACAAGTTTTTGACATTTTTTTCTCGCCGAGATGACACTGCGGCTAGATTTTGAACGTTTTAAATTACGAGAATTGGCCTTTAGGATAAAAACAACAGCATTCCTTTCCATTTAAACATGAGTTGGTGAAACCGCAATTGTGTTTTTTTCTTCTTCGTGTAGATGGCACGATAGTTTATTCAATTTTGTCCTAGCCAAAGTGCCATCTGCACTGCCACCGATGACGCCGTGGCCCCGTGGGTCATCAAAATTCAATTTAATTCTATATTAAAGACAAAGTAGAATAGAATACTCTTTTTTGTACACCATACAAATTACAGAACACAAATATATAAAATTTTACACAGGGTGACACAATGCTAAGAGCGATCTTTTAAAGACAACCTTTGGATGGATTAAAATTAAGAAGTGACAAATATAGTAGTAGTAGTAGTCTGTGGTGTACCATTTACATTATACAATCAATATAAGATGAATAGGTAATGAGCGAATTACCGGTTTCTTTTAACTATTCTTATCCTAGCAACGAGCAAAACAAACTAAACTAAAAAGAAACCTTTCCTAACTTAGCCACCCTAGTTTCCAGTCTCGGTGCAGCCTTACAAGTAAACGTTTACAACTTTAAACCGTTGTTCAAACTGGAAGGCTTTAGTTTGTTTATACTGCTTGCACCCAGTAAGGAAGCGGAAATACAGCGTAGCTATTCGACATGGCGATCACGGCTAACGGACGACTCTACAATACGTAATGCACTACCACTACGCCAGGAATGGTCAACATTTTCACTTCATGTGACAAGACTATAATAATTAATAATTGTTTGCAATGATACAAATATATTCTAAGCTATATTTTCTTGTTACAAATGAATTAGATATCTGTAGCCGAACTAGGCGAAAGCATATTGTATTTCGGCTATATGTAAGCCAATGCGAGGTCAGCTAAAACTGGAAATCTATAAACTTATATGTCGTCGTGTGTACCATCCGAATTACACCTTCCGAATAAAGCAATTCAAGATTGAAAAGGCTATAAGGTTGACGATTATGATGACATAAAAGCCTGGAAACATTTAAATAAGCAAACAGCTGATATTCCTTTTATATTTGGTTTATGGACTTCAATCATCAATTTAGGAGCAAAATACTTCACTGCAATCTTGCTAAACTCTGCCTACCTGCATTTTCCCAACTATGTTGGGGTCGGCTTCTAGTCTTACCGGCTAAATACCAGTATTTTACATGAAGCGACTGTCTATCTGGCCTCCACAACCCAGTTATTGGGTAATACGACACGATACCCCCTGGTAAAAAACTTTTCTAAACTCCCGGGCAAAAATATTTCTTGTGTCATAATCCTACATAGATGGACTTGCATTTGCATAATACATTGATACCCTTGTCTGTTTGAACAAGAGCATAAAACATACTGACGGATAAGGACATTCCACATCGATTCACTTTCAGGTCGAATCAACTTATCTTGTTAGTACATTATAAATCTAATCGCAACAAAGTCTACTACACTTTGAGGTTACTATAAGGATAATTTGTGATCATTTGCTTGTATTTTATTACATTAAAAAGTTATTTGTAAGCAGTATAGTTAAACCGTAAACAGATAAATAAAGCATTTTTACAGTAGAATAAAATAATAGGCTTCTACCTTTTACATGGGTTTAAAACAAAACTGTCGAAATGTGTATATACTATGCACCTAAGTATAGAGGATACCTCTGATCAGCACCCTTTGATGGACAAGGTGTTTTTTTGTTGAAAACTTCACCTTATCGTAATGTCCGTTAAACCAGTTTTTGCTTTCAATGGGCTGTAATGGGGTTGATTCTGAATTATGCAATGTGCATCTTCTTTGTGTCCAAGAGCAGCATGGGTTGCAACGAAAAAAAAGAAAGATAAATTGGTTTATTTGTCATAGAAACACGGGCTTACAAAAATATCACGGTGCAACGCGGTAGAACAATACCCATGAAGTTTTCATAGAAATTGTTCTATTTGAGTCATGTCGCGCCTGTTTCCCTAAATCGAATAATAAAGAAAAATAAAACAGTTTAACAGCAGACTAATTAAACAGTAGAGTTGAACAGTAATAGGACGGTCCTTTTAAGTCTTTTACTATTTAATTTCAATCCTCCGTAAAGAATTGCTCTTTACCGTTGTGGATGAACAACACTTGACCTATGATTCATTGACATTATTCGATTACTCGTTTGGCGGCTCCATGTTTAGACAAGCGACTATTATCCGAGCGATTGATGCAACAACCCAGGCATTGGATAGATGCAACAAAAGTCATTCATTTAACCCTTCATAGAACGTAGATCCACGCGAGACACAATGGCTTTTTAATTGTGTCTGTAATTACGGCATCCAACGGGTTAAACTGTCATTGTTATGAACACACATTTGGCAAGAATACCAAGATGCACTGTAATAAAGTAACATGTATATTGGGCATCTATTCTGGCCGAACTCTTATGTTTATCCTCATGTAACATCTATTAATCCGCACAGGGCCCGCGTGGTCACGCCGCGCCACTTGGCTACGCGAGCCCTGTGCGAGGTTACGGCTCACTCCCTCTCACAGACCTGTGTCCCAGCAGTGGGAACATTATAGGCTGATTATGCTCATGTTTATTTTGTTTTTAACAAATATGTCGCACTAAAAACAATTACATACTTACGTAAACCTGGAAAAATGTCGCCGGACATACGTATTTACATTTTAATTTGCATATACATTTCGTTTACGACTCTGGTGCAAGCCGGTACCTAGCACGAGAACCTAGTGTCTTTTGGTCCCTCGTAAAAATCACTGGATTTTAGGGAGTTTGTTTTAATTCCATTCGTAGTCCAGTATTAGCAGTTAATTAAGTTTCCATAAGTACTAATATTATATATTCGAAAGTAAGTAACTCTGTCTGTGTGTTACCTTTTCACGCCTGAACGGATTTCAAAGAGTTAGATGGCATCCTGGAGAAGGATATGGGCTATTTTTTGTCCCGGTAAACCGTTCCCATGGGATAATTTCCGACATCCACGGGAGCGAAGCCGCGAGCAGAAGCTAGTAGCTGACAAACGTGAGGTTTGTTTGAATTGTAATGATGCTTGATGTAGGATTTATCTCATGGAATTAACATTTGTAAATGAATTTAGTCCCATAGCATAGACAAACTTGAAACCGTCTTTAGTCACCGATCGTTTCGTCTACAAAGCATGATTGATACAAATTTTCATAAGGTATTCTTGCTTCGTCTTTACTTGTAATTTTAAATTTGGTTATGGCAGCGCGGATGTGGCGGCGCCAGGCGTAGCTATTGAATAAACATCAGGGTCCAAGGCCTCATCTGCCATCTGTGTCAGAAACTGAAGTAAACGAAGACGTCTGGTTGTCGTTGTTACTGGGTTAGCGTTGTAGGGCCTGTCGATGTTTAGTTAATTGATAGAATATTCATTTTAATCGATGTAAAAATATCATGATTTTCTTGCCCTTATCCCAATTTATTCGGGGTCGGCGCAACGAGTCTTCTTCCATACTTCTCTATTAGTTGTCGTCTCGGTAGTCACCTTTTCTAGCGATATCATCTTTCACGCCGCCCATCCATCGTTTCCTTGGCCTTCCCCTACTCTTATAGCCATGTATATCTAGTGATATTTGATTGGGACCGTTGACAGCTGGCACTGTAAGAGTTTTAATCGAGAAGTATATGTAGGGTGTCAGAGAATTCTTCGTAAATTGGTCCTTCGATACGACTTCAGTAGGTTTTAATATCAGTAAGGTCATTGTCTTGAACATAATAGAAATGAGATCATTAATTCCGCTATCGTAAATGTGGCAGTATAAATAAAGAATTCGTTATCAATTTTTTTAGTAAATAAGTGTACATACCTAAAAAAAAATCAGCTGTTCCCTACATTTATGTTCGTATAACTCGTCAAAATGTACGGAACACCAGATTTTTGTTTCGCGATTTCGGGTTTGGTCCCATAGTAAAAGTTGTTCATAATGATGAGTACAATGACCCCCTAGAGTTATGGGATACCAAAACAAACACGTTGTATATACACGTTATGGTATAACTTCATTAGAAAACCTGTTTTATTTAATACTCGTTACGATCAAGGACATCTCTAATTGCGCCCAGTTATTAATAATTAAATTCTACTTAATTTGGCTTGCGAGGCCGATGTCAAAGCATCAGATTCTGTAGTGAGGTAAAATTAATTGGCTCAATTAATTAAGCCTAATTACTTTGAATAAATTGTTTATTTAATATTTTTGCTGGTCGAGAAAGGGAATTAATTATGTTAGAGGGCTGTATGTTATTAAAGTGTAATCTTATTAAAGTGTAAAATAAATAATACTTTATTATGAATTGGAAAAGAGGGGCTTGGTGCTATGTAATAACAGCAGCATGGCTACGCTTGCCGCGGTTGGTCCGGAGATGGGTGACCATCTTCATATACCGTGCCTCCGAAAGCACGTTAAGCCGTTGGTCCCAGCTGTTCGTGGATCTTTGACAGTCGTCATCAGAATGAAAGTCTGACAACCAGTTTTACTAAGGGGTATCGTATTACCCATACTGGTATGTAGCTGCATCCGGTTAGACTGGAAGCCCACCATTGGGGTCACAATCATGACCCCAAGCCTTTTCCCAACTAATTAACTGATTATGAATTGGAAATGTATCTAGTTAAATTCTAGATTGTAGACGGCATTGAGGTTACCTATTAAAATTGAAGGGTACATACTTACATATTATTTTAGTAAGTAAATATCTACATAACATTAAATACTTAGTCAGTACGCGTAGCTCAGTTATTTGTCTACTTAAGTGTTTTCTCTTCTCATAAGGGAATTTGAACATTTCAAAGAAACGTACACATTGTATACACGGGGCATTCCACAAAGAAATTCTTAGTACAAAATATTCATTAAATAAATAATTTATTATTCATCAAATATGTAAGGAATAAGTCCTAAAGTATGTAATGCCTGGGTGATTCCATAGTCACAAAGTGAGAAAGAGAGAGTAAATAGTTTAAATACATAATTACATATTGCATCAGCTGATAACTATGTACAGACGCCAGCACATCACGCTACTACAATCTGTCCAATTTCTTTAATAGATTATCAACTTTGTCGCTAAAGCATTAGGTTCAAGGTTGATTGGAAAAATTTTACAGACTTTTCGGGTAGCTTGATATGCTGGCGTCTGTACGATCAAAGTGCAAAGTAATGTATAAATAATCATCTCACATACTGCAGGTAACATTTTAGTGTTGGTTTTGTGATAAGTATCAGAATCACGGCCACATAACACTGACACAATTTTCTGCTGAAATTGTAACTGAATCTGCACAAATAGGTACATCTCTGTTTTCTTTCTCCGGAATAATCTTACCTTCCGGTAGTCAGAAGCCCGAAAGTGACAACCAACATTTTCTTGAAAAATTTTGTTACTAAGTAACTGGGTTGTGGAGGTCGGATAAGCACTATAAGCAGTCGCTCCATGTAAATTACTGGTAATCAGCTGCATGCGGTTAGACTGGAAGTCGACTCCAACTTAGTTGGAAAAGGGTAGGCAGGTGATGGTGATATTTACAGACATTATTTGCTACACTATTTAAATTAAAACATCAAGTGTCATTTTTAGTACCTACCTATTGGTTGCCACCTTAATGATTTTCTTGAGACCAGATTATATAACATAAGTACGGTCACCAAAGGAGATAAGTAACCAGGGCCGTCGGATATAGTTGAAGTTTGGCAAGAAACCGATGTATGTTTTCGAATGAAATTTAATTTCATTAATAGAAAACAAACAGTTTATTTATCAAATTAAATTTCATTCAAAAATATCCATCGATTTCTTACTAAACTTCAACTATATCTGATGCCCTGGTTACTTATCTCTTTTGCCGACTGTACATATCGAAAAACTCACAAAAAAATTGACAGGTCTATGAACAACAAAAACCTGTACCTATCAATTTACACACGTAAGATAATTCACTTAAATCGATTAAGTATTAAAAAAATGTCTGAGCTTATAATTAGAGTCGTCATATTATTATATTAGTTTTATATATACGCTCTGCAATAAAAGCATACTATTAATAAAAACACAATTCAATCAGCTCAGCCAATGGTAGTCCACTGCTGGACATAGGCCTCTCCCATGCTGCGCCACCACACCCTGTCCTCCGCATTTCGCATCCAGCCTGTCTCAGTCTGGGGATGACGGAATAACGTCAGAGCTCGGCGGCGGAGAGTCAGGGCGGGGCTCCATTCCTGAGAGAGCTAGCGAGTCTCTTTAACTCCATCATCCAAGAGGGTACAACGCCCGAGGCGTGGAGCAGAGGTGCGGTGGTTCTGTTCGTCAAAAAGGGTGACAAAACACAATTGACTTTGTATGATAACTATTTATGTAATACAAAAAAAAAATCGAACATGATAACAACGGTTTAAAAAAAATGCAAGATCAAAGGATAAGAAAACCTAAGGCGGTTATCTGGTTCTTAGATCCTTGCATGTAGGCAGTTCCTTGGTGATGAGGATGGTCAAAACGACAGGGGCTTGGATCTCTGTGTAAGCTATACCCGGGTCGATAGTGGAAGGAGGTATTGATTGGACCTAATCCTTCATTTTTCACAAGAAAAAGTCGTCATGAGACACCCAGTTGTTAAAAGAAGTTTCTATGTACTTACTAGATTATAATGTAAAAGCCTTTTACACGTCTTCGATTTTTTTTTGGTTTCCTCACGATGTTTTCCTTCACCGTTTTGAGAGCGCTGGTGATGAAATGATTTACAAAGTAAAGCGCCTGACTGGGTTCGAACCCACGACCTACACCGCGGTAAGTCGCACCCACGACCTCGGTAAAATTTTGAATGGGTTGCGGTCTATCAACTTCCTACTAAAACATTTTTACAGTGCAAGTGAAATTATCAAGATTGACAAATTGCCTTTCATTAAAGTAAAAAACCCTTTTAAATAATTACGACTACGTAATAATTAGGTAGTGATATGACTCAAATGGACTCTTCACATTTGCCGCGCACATTGAAACCCATTAATGGAACATTACCCGTGCACAAGTACCTGATAACACTTGTTTTTCACCAAGTACAAATTAATCACTCCGATTAATTAAATACACAATCGTCCATTGTAAAGTTGAGGAAATATTTTTTGATTAAACTACAAGTTTTGTTATCGTCCGTTTATTCAAATCACAACTATCATCCTTTGACAGTTGTAAAAAAAGCTATGACATGGTAAATAGACAAAGTGAGTCAATTTGATAAAGAAATAACTTCCCTGACTGTACCTACGAAGACCAAAGAAACGATGGATGGGCTGTGTGAAAGATGATACGGCTAGGAAGGTGGTGACTACCGAGATGACGACTAATAGAGAAGTATGAAAGAAAAAGACATGTTGTGCTTACCCCAAATAAATTGGGATAAAGGTAGGTAATAGAATGATGATAATGTACCTTATGTACATAATACGAGTAATTAAGAGCGTTTACAACGTACGGCATTTGATACAAACTTTCAAGTCCTTGTTTTTCGAAATGCATGAACCGATTTTAATGAAACTTCATACGCATAAGCAGAATACATAGGTCTAAAAAGTTAGTTAAGAACATTTTCGAAACGTCTTATTTAAAAAAAGATAATTGGAAATCTCTGTTTCTATGGAAAATTTAAAATCGGTCTAATTTAGCTGTAACACTATTTTTCGAAAATTCTCTCAATTAACTTTTTAGATCTATATATTATTCTGCTTGTGCGTAGGAAGTTTCATTAAAAACGGTTCATGCATTTCGAAAAACAAGGACTTGAAAGTTTGTATGAAATGCCGTACGTTGTCAACGCTCTTAATTCATCAGATAAGTTTTTGTCGCAAACATTGATTTATGTATACAGGATGGCGGGACATCGACGCACAAACAGACCCCCTAGAACCCCGTTGAAATTTTTCGTCGCTAATAAAAAAAAAAAAATGCGCTTCCATACATTTTGACCGCGTAGGTATTGCACTTTTCTATGAAACAGAAGATTTTTTTTTTGATAACCGACGAAAAATTTCGACACTATGGGGTTAAACTCATGTGCTGAATTCATGGTTACAGTTTGCGCGTCGATGTTCCTGCCACCCTGTATAAAAGTTACAGCACGAACATAATAATGATATTATGATTGACACTAAAGCATAGCCTTGATCTGTATTGTTAATCGTGTATCAGATCATAAACCGGTTTTCGATAGGTGCTTATATTAATGGGTATTGAAATGTTTTCAACTATCTGCTGGCCTTAATAAGGTTAGTGGCTGCATTGTTTTACCAAGTTTAAAAAAAAATATTAATTCGATTTATTTATTTTATTAAACATTTTCCGGAATAAATTCCCTAAATGATATTGAAAACCGCACCGAAATCCATTGCATGGTTTAAAAGACAGCGGTCAGTGGCAGACACGAAAAGTGACTTTAATTTATAATATCTACAGATATACAATATAAAGTTAATAATATCAATAATATGTTGTTTCATGAGTATGGACTTTAAAACAAAATTATAGTTAGTCTATACAGGATGGAGTTTGTATGGAAGTTCGTAATTTTTTAAAGTAGGAAACGTGGAAATATCTTTTACGCCTGTCTTTAAAAGTAATAGTAAGTTATTATCCTTTTTTTTTGATAACTTCCCCTACGGCTCTTGAGATGTTTTTTTCTTTTAGTTAACCTGTATTTTTTCCCAATGCGATCTGTGGCCATGTTGTCCCTGCAAACCTCACTGGATCGTCACACCACCTTTGCCGTGGTCTACCTCGACGGCAATGTCCTCCTTCGGGCGTCCAGTGAGTGACGATCTTCGCCCATCTCTCCGGGTGCATTCGCGCGACGTGTCCGGCCCACTCCCGCTTCAGCCTGGCTGTTTTTTCTCCAACATCCGCTACTTGAGTTATGGAGCGCAGCGTGGTGTTTCTGACTTGAGATGTTGCCGATGGGAAATCCCACAATGCTCGTTTTGAGATAAAATATACCTGCCCGTAAGAGAATACCAACAATAAAGTTCCTATTTACCTAATTCATTTATTACTTTCCTAGCGAGAGACATAAATAAAACTAGCTTCCTTTGTTTATTTCCTTTGTAAGAAAAAAACTACCTGTTTTTAGCTCGAAGCAGGAAGAATCGGAGGCTCCAGGGAACGGGATACCTTTTCCCTTTTCTGTGATCCCTAAGGACTTGTGAGGTCACGCGATTAAGTACCTAAGTACTTTGTTAATAGGTATAGTTTTGTTAGAAGTTCATTCATTAATCATGTTTCAGCTCATTGCTTGTGTACGAAGTTAGAATTGGCAAACCCATTATCTTGATTAAAGGAAATAAGTATACTTCTTAGCCCGGTAGGTACACTTCTGGGCAAAGGTCTTGCTACAATCTTCTGCATCTTTTGCTGTTGTTAAATAATGCATTATTTTAGCTTCTCTATGTCGCCCTTGTCACGATTCTTGTTGTTGGAAATCCTCATGGATTCCTTCCGTGTAGAAAGTTGGGTCTTGTAGGACTTCCACCTTCTAAAACCCTACAATCTTCCTCTTTGTCAGGGGATTTGAATGGTGGAGTGCGGGATTCGCTCGCTGCCTGACAACTGTTTTGTACCTGTACCTACTTGAATTTACAGGAATTCAAGGAATCTTTTATTAGACGGACAGACTAGCTTCTGCCTGCGACTCTGTCTGCGTGGTAGCCATCTGTACTATAAAAAAATATCACATCTTATGGGCATTTGGTAATGGGTAGTGTAGCTTTCTACCAGTGCAAGAATGTTTGAAATCGAATGAGTAGTTTCGGAGATTACCTCCTACATCCAAACTTACAAACTTTACCGCTTTATAATATTAGTGTAGATAGTGTTAAGTAATTGTTGATCACCCAAGTCACAATTCAATAGTGATTCATAGATTTCTAATTTCACACTTCCTCTTTGCCGCTCGAGTTACGGTTACGCGTATAATCAGTGGATTATACACTACATAGTATGCATACTATTTTCTATTCGGTATTGCAATAATTTTATCGACATAATCGCGAGTATTGGTTACGTCACTAGCGTATCCGGTGTTTGGAATTAAATGAACTAGAGTTGTACCGGAGTCGATTAGCGTGGTGTTATTTATAAACAATTTCTTTTGTTTAGATTGTAAATAAAATCACCGTAGTAAACTTACGTTTTATATCTCATCCAAATGATTACCATGTAATTTAATGATAATTAACACCAATTAACCCACAAACCAATTGACCGATGACCTTATGTAGGCACCAGGAATCCGCGGGATTCGGGGAATAGAACCGGTCGAAGTGGCGGTGCTTGGGGGAGGCTTATCTCCAGCAGTCTTTCGGTTGAATTAATGAAATAATCCATAAGTGTTGCTATTTTTGGATCAATTCTAGTTTCGAGTAGGTTAGGTTCAACAGACAGATTTAATCTTCATGTCTTAGAATTAGGAGGTGTTGAGAACTTTAGATATAATATAAATGGATTTGGAGCTCTTGGAAATCACCCAATTAGACATGGTCGTTCGTCTTTCTTATTAAGAAGATTTTGTACGTACGTATCATGTAAAATAGGGAACAGTGATGGCCCAGTGGTAAACAGCCACGACTTACAAATTGTAGGTCGTGGATTCGAACCCAAGAAGGTGCTTTACTTTGTGTAAATTATTTCATCACCACTGCACCCAAAATGGTGAAGGAAAACATCGTGAGGAAAACCGGCATGTCCTAGAACAAAAAATTCAAAGCGACGTATCACCCGCCAACCCGCACTGGGCTCGCGTGGTAGATTACAGCCTCTTAAAGGGAGGATGCCTGTGTCCCAGCAGTGGGAACATTATAGACTGATTATGCTGTTCGTCATTAAGTTTTGACTTTGCTATCTAATTCAGCATTAATTTAAACATCAACATGACAATTTGTCCTTCCCTTTTGAATAACTACAGCTAATTAACAAACAAAACCGCCAATCAAGCTAGGGTTTCTCGTCCACCTTTCGCATAATGAATGTGGTCAAATCACAGACGTCCGCCCACACAACCGCTTGGTCAGTTTTGAAACGATATCCTGCAACTTGCTCTAACAACTACCCACACAGATCACTCAGGTGATTGGTCGCTATGTCAAAAGGTATAAAATATACCTTTGTACCACCTTTTATGTCAATTACGTTGAGTGGGATATGGTTTGACCTATATGGTGCCGAGGGTAAATAAGAACAAATGCCAGAGAGTGCATATTTATGTCGGTTTATTTTAAACCATGTATTTTTCGCCTTTTAACAAACAGGACGAGCGTGTAAAGTTTTTTATTTTCGTGTTAAGTAAACGGCTTTACATAGTTACTTCGCTGTCAGATTTTCTCAAAATATGTCTCTTACCTAATACATCTGTCAAGAGTGAGGGAAGAGAGAGTGCACTTGTTCCTGCGCACACACTTCTGCACTACAATATGTCCCGTGGCGGAGGCTGGTCTCCGCTGAGATTGATCGCGATGGCCGAAACTCGGTCTGGCAGACTTTTATTTTATATCTGTCGTAAAGACGTTGATAAAACGGGTTTATTTGCTAAAGCCTGTATGTTTTTATCAAGTTATCCACACTTGAATGTCTGATGTGGATAATTTTTAAATGTTTTAAGGTGTACCTACCTACTATCCACCACCCACCACACCTCACCCACCCACCTCTGCCTAAGTCTTCTGGAATTGCGATGTTATGTTACGCTTAGCAATAACTTCATTCATTACATTACTTATCTACAGAAATTCCTCTGTTATCTTGTAAATATTTTCCAAATGTAAAACAATATCGGTAGTGACAGCCAAAATATATCGATATTTCTGATAGCTTTTTATATTTCGTCTGTATCTTCTAGAACATGACAGTATGATAAAATTGTGACGATACCGTCGTGACGTCACGAATTATTGAACAGCTATCTACGCAGTTAGGATGCTCAGGCTGAGGGAAAGATATCGAATGAAATGTTTATTTGATAAGATCAACAGGTATCGGGAGAATCTAATATGGTATGTATGAGGGGTCGTATACATGACACGTTTTCGTTGTCTCTTTTCAAGATTTTGTGACGAGAATATCAGTTAGTTACAGTACAGATTGGTAGTTGGTTGGTTTGGTTGTAATTCCCGTTGGTGACACTTTTAATTTCCTATTAAGGCTTTGGATTTTTCCTATTAGTACGCAATTTACGCTTCCAATCATGTCTGCCTCAATCAATCATAGATATAATTCTACATTCTGAAATGCAATACCATCCTACATTAACGACACCCTAACTTGCAAATATGAGAATTGCTCTGCAGACACCATATGGCGTCAAAGTAGTTCAGCTAGAAATCGTATCCGTATGCAAAAAAGAACATGTATTGTGTGCTTATGACAACACGATAGACGTGAAAACTTACGACTGGAGCCGAGTATACGCAATTCAGCACCGAGTATACTCGATTCAGCGCCGGATATACGCGATTCAGCGTCACCGACCCGAGCGTGACGGTTCAGTTTCGTTCACAATTCAGAAAGAGCGCAAAGTGCGCCTAAAGAAGTTTTTACTTCAAAAACCAAGTTTTCACTACAAAACTCCTCTACTAATTTAGTCATTCTGCCCTTTCAAGGCGTCGCTCGTCATTGTGAAAAGATTCTTACCAGTAATTAGATAGTTTATATGCCAGCCACTTAATTAGTTTATGCGCGCCGCAGAAGATTTGCATTCAGTAATTGACTTCTGATGTTGACTATTTGCTGTCCTCTTTGGTTGACTTGGGTCAAATTTACTACGTAATTTTATTTATTCTTAAATCTAGTCGCAAACAGAGTAGTCTATCAGATTTCCGATACCGAAAACGCCATGTCAATCGGTAATCTGTTTACCGAGAATCAGTAGGTAAACAAACAAGCCAATTCTTTTTCGTACAATATTATGAAAAACAATTACCGGACCAACGCGAAAAACAAATATTTTGATGACGTCGAATTGAGGATGTTTTGTAAACGAACTGAAGGTATTGATTACACGAAATTTGTTAATGGAATGTATGATAATTATCGTAATCTTGATGTACCTACATATCGCAAATTAGGTACATCTGTACTAGTAGGATATAATCTAATATCTCGAGAGAATACAAAAGTGTTGGAAAATTAAATTAGATATTTTTAGGTATAGGGGAGAACAGAGGGGCAATTTTCGTAAATTTTTAGAACGTTCACAGTATGATCTCAGTCTCATTCTGTCAAAAATACCTCTGATTTTCCTACATTTTTGACAAGTTTCTGACATTGATTGTCGTTGAGATGAAATTGTGACTAGATTTTGAACGTTTTTAAAATTACGGGAATCGGCCTTCTGGATGTGACTTGCGAATACCAGGGAAGTATGGCACAACAGGGAGCAGGCCGGAGGCCACAACCTGATAACCTAATAACAGCATAAACAGTGCAATGTAATGCAAAAACGAACTCCACGTTACTCGTACATTCTACATACAAACAAACACAAACTCACGAAACATAAGACCTCGTTAGATCTCATTAGCTAGGTGAGTATATAGGCAGTATATAGGCAGACTGGCTTGGCATGAAGCCAGCCAGATGGCAGGCTCAAGGCAGCCTAATGTGCTGAGGTTATGTACTAATTAATGGAGGTGAATAACAATTAGGTGTAACGCCATCTTGTGATAGTGACCGTGCGTATATTATATAGGTAATCGATTAATGTGATCAGAATTCTTGTTCGGCTAAATGATGCTGACGAACTGCCCGTGATCTATCACTAGACTTTTGTGGTGAAGTTACTTACAAATACTTTGATTTGAAGGGTTTCGTGCCCAAAGTGTGCCAACGTGATACTATAACTGAGCCTCCGCTGTCCATCCGTCCGTCCATCCATCCGACTGTCTGTCGGTCTATCTTTCAGCGGGCTATCTCTTGAACCGTAATAGGTAGCCAGTTGATTTTATTTACAGAATGTGTATATCTATTGCCCCTATACTTATGGCGACAGATAATAAAAATAATATAATTGTACGGTGGTAACTTCGTTTGCGAGTCCGACTCGCACTTAGCCAGATTTGTAAGTAGATTTCTTCATCAGCCAAGCTATAGATAGAGACGAAACGCGTGTTATATCTACAGCATCTAATAGACTGTTGAAGAAGTTTGTTTGAAACACTTTCAGAAGATTCATCAATCATTGTGAACTAAGTTTAGGGACAAATACAACTTAAGAGAAAATGAAGAATGTCTCTTGAGGAAAACTCTTAGTTTTAGTTTAGACATGTATCTCTAATCTGTTTTTGAATTTTATAAATCCGTAGTTACAAATTCTACCTAACCTAGTTATTTTAATTATTTAAAATTACTTAAATTATTACACGACATCGCGGCAGGCCCAGGCGGCGATGGCGGGATGAACTGGACTCCTTTTATAAAGATTGGTCCTTGGCAGTTCTCTTCGCAGAGAGGTAGAAACAAAGTCATTGTCCCAGCGGTGCGACATTAATAGCTAATAAAAGAAAAAGCATTCCACTATAAGCTAATGTAACAGATATTAGCTTATCGTGGAATGCTTTTTTAGCAAGCAACTTTTTCTGTTCATCAAAATTCAACTGTTATTTTCTTTCTTTTCAGTCTGGTAAATACGGCGAGGGCTACATCGGGTCATCGCGGGGGGTGGCGGTACACGTGCGAGCGAAAGGCCCGGGCGGAGACAGGGACCATACCGGCTGCACTTGGCCATTGCTGTCAGCAGCCGCGCCCAACGACCCCATGCCCACGGAGCCGTGGGTCGCGGTCATTAGGAGGGGCAACTGCAATTTTGAAATCAAGGTGAGCTAAATATCCATACTAATATTGTAAATGCGAAAGTAACTTTGTCTGTCTGTCGGTTACTTTTTTACGTTTCAACGGCTTAGCACACGGGTAGACCATTACCTGAGGGCATAGAATACTTTTTATCTCGGAAGTACGTTCCCGTGGCATAATTTCCGACCTCCACACGAGGAAAGTCGCTGGCAAAAGCAAGTCTTTGCAGGTGTCACAATTTAATGGCATAGATGTATATTCAGCTACATCGGTGATCAAAGAAAAAGAGTAGGTACTGCTGTTTAGTTTTAGCATCAAGTCAGTCAAAGTGTCTAAGAACTATTCTTATTGTCTGCCTTTCATCTGCTGCTACTACTAAGTAGCAGCAGTTCTTCACTTTTTGAAGGAACTGATCCGGGGAAGTACTTTACGGTTTTGAGGGTATGGGTGCCGGGTGTGATTACAAGCACACGAGAATCACTTTGTCTTTGGGAAGGTAACTTAGACAACGTATCTGCCATGCGTCTGGTACCTATTGCAGATGTCTTGTTTGCAAAAATACAACCTTGGGTTTAATAAAGGGATCATTTTCTCTAGAACTGAAATGATGGCACGTAGAGACAAGGGTAGGATAAAAACTTCACAATCAAACCTTTTTCTTTTACTGCCATGGTAAATTGTCTGCCTTTTACATCTTTATGCACTTTAATTAACCTGTTATGTATATTCCAAATATGGATATTGATATTTGGAATATACATAACAGGTTAATTAAAGTGCACAAAGAACATTGCAATAATCAGTTTTAGTTCTAAGCAGCTAACGAAGCCGGTGGCTTCAGTCATGCTAATGCAATTAGCTGCGATACTCGTTAGCAAAGTTCTTGTACGCAAGGCACATGCAAGGCACATAATGCAGTATTTATACGCATATTTGTTGCAAATATCACGGATGTTCTTAATGAAGTTAGAGGGATAGATTCGTAACAAAGAATAACATAGACAATTTTTTACCATTTTGATTTAACTTGTCTTTAAACCACTTTTCAAAGCTGTAAACATCGATGACTCTCGCCATGTTCCAAAGTTGGTAAGTAGGGGTTCGCTTAGCAAGCGAGGAGTTCTGCAGGCATAGATAATTATAAATGCCAAGGGCTAATGTGACTGGAAAACCAGTGAAGATCAAAACTACGTCCAAGATGCTACTCAAATATGTAAATGAGTAGAATCTCACAGCACAAGTAGTACATGACGCAATCAATCACAAACTATGCTACTTACGGACTTATGTTATTAACTAAATAACGCGTTTCGCGTCGTGTACCGACTTAGCTGGTCATGCAAATGTGCGCGACAAGTACGCTCCTTAGACACACACATGAAGACTCTCTCGTCACTAACTACAGTAGAGTCAATAACAGATCAAATGTAGATATATTATACAGTAGTCTAGACTAAAGGCAATGAATACCCTTAGGTACAAGATACAGACGTTATAATGAACTTGTCACCAGCATGTACCGACCCAACTCAACGAAAATAAATACGCTAGTGAAAGGCGGTATGTATATTGATCTTACATAGGGCTAAATGCATGTCGTTATGTCTTAGTTTTACATAGAACAGTAATAAGAAAAAGCTTTTTTTTGCTACTCGACAATTGGTTGTAATCTTGAAAATGTATTTTATATATTAACTTCTATATCTCGTCGGTCATAGAATGGTTTCCCATTAATTTGAAACCATGAGGGGTAATTTTATCAGGAACATTATATTCTAAAATTAAAGTTTCTGCTGTCAAGCCATTCATACTATGTGTTAAGTATATGACTGAGTTCTATAATGTAAGTGGTACACCACAGACTACGATTGTCTGCAGTATTATCTCTGCTTTCTCCCTTAATCCATCCAAAGGTTGACTTTAAAAGATCACTTTTAGCGATAAGACCGCCCATTGTGTCACCATATATAAAAATTCTACATCTATAACTGTCATATTTATGGTGTACATAATAAAGAGTACTTATTCTATTCTTTCTATGTGCAGTACAGTTATTTTAACTCAAAGATTCTGATGTGTATCACGGTGATTCTTAATCTCGTTGTTATAAGGTTGTTGTTAGAAGTAAAATAACTGTCAAAGGTCTGTAATATGTAAATGAAGAATACGAATAGATAGAATTTGTTAACTTTCAGTCTAACATAATCGCCCTTTCGTTGATGACGCGATGCAATATATTGATTCTTATTATGGAATGAATGGTGAAATGCTATAGACCAATCCATTATACTCGTAGCTTACTTTCATTAATAAAGCTTCTTCCCTACATTATAAAATTACCTCATTTTTCATACTAAATCCTTTCAGCCGTTCCAAGTGACGAGACAAACATTTGCTTATAGTTTGTGATACATTGAGTCTTACTCACAGCCACTTATGGGTCTTATCTCGATTATCGCTAGGTATATCCCCAATGACTGTCCTACTCGCATTTTATATGCGCTCGGAGCAGCATGTCTACTTCCATGCATATCTCTCTGTCACCGTCTCAGTATTCATTCCCTTTCTAGCTATATCATATTTCACACAACACCTCCATCTTTCCTATGGTCTTTTCAGCCATCCACGTTCATATTAAAAATATAACTCGATCTCTTTTGCTATAAAATAAAACTCAACGATGGTTCGGTCTCCTACTTACGATACAGGCGTCTTTAACATTTTCTTGTCCGTACATATAGTCACAGGTATATTGTTTAGAAAATCTGCCAAAGCCCCAAGTTTATACCAGTTTAAAGCCGAAACATGTGACGGCTCACGCCAAAGTACTTAGAGCTAATCCTAGGGTTAGTAGCAACGCTGTGTCTTGAAGATTAAAGAAAGCAAAGAATTTTATAATAACGGAGACTGTTAGCAAACACTTTTGATTAATTACGTAACATAGAAACGCTTTCTAGATATTTAGGGATTAAAATGATGATGAATCGTAAAGGCTCCAGAGATCGTAAAGGCTCAGGCAGACAAGCGTAATGCAAAGGTGCGAAGCGAATCTGGTAGGTACAACAATTTCCGTAGAAATTGTTCTGCTAGAGTTGCATCACGCTGTCGCGTCGCTGCGGGAGCCTTAACTTCTGACATAAGTAAGTCATTATGTCATTTTATACAGGGTCAATGTAAAGGAAGTCTAATAGGGGCACCGATGACTGAAAAGTTGTGTGGAAATCGGTTGTCAGGGTTGGTGTGTGATGCGAAGAAGTGAGGAAAATGTTGTGTGGAAATTTTGAGTATCTATGAATGTGGATGGCTATAAGAGTAAAGGAAGACAAAAAAACTATGGACAGTCTGTGTGAAAGTTGATAATTATGGCGAGAAAGCGGTTGACTACCGAGATGACCACTAATAAAAAAGTATGGTAGAAAAAGACATGTTGCCACGACCTCAAATATATTGTGATAAAGGCAAGAGAATGGCGATGATATCCACCGTATTGAAAACGAATTTATTTTGTCCCCAAACAATAAAAAACAAATGAACTCCTTTATCTTTATCCGAGGATAAACAGATGCGATGCGATTATTTGTCGCACAAGTGTGCCTGATACCAACGATTGATCACAAGATAACAGCTCAAGGGCTGATAGCGAAATAAATAGGACTCAATGATGTGTTGAGTTAGGTACTATACAGGGTGACTTTGAATTCAATGGCAAACTTTCAGGAGGTGAAAGTTCTCATGAATAGAAATAAGCTTATTGTATACAGGCTGACATTACAACAACTGACAATATTTCAGGGGGTTAAAGTACTCAGGAATATTAACAACTTTTACTATGGGAGCAACTAAGGAACGATATAAGGAAAGATATTTATTTATTTAACCATTTATGTACACATATTTAAACAGACAAGAAAAAATACAGAACAGAAAAATAGGTACAAAGGTAATGCTTATTTTTGAAATCTCTTCCAGCATACCTGCGATAGGATAATTATATCGATACAGAGAAGTAGACAGCGTGTGAAAGAATAAAGGAGACAAAAAAATGTATAAAATCATATACAATTCACTAAATAAAATAAAAAAATTAAAATAATATAAAATATATAAATATTATAATAATATAAAATAATAAATTTGATTTTTTATTTCTAAAAGCATCAGTGTAATTTGCTTAATTTCACTCTGGTTCAATAAATAAAAATACATTTCCGTTGGGCGGGTAAGTAAAGCATTTTTGTATGAAATAGCACATAGTTTTTCTACACTCGTGTTGGTCAGCCTGTATAGCCGATTATGATAACAGGGTTTTTACAGGATTATTTTGGATAATGACACTAAAGTAGACCAATAGTTATTATTTTTAGTATTACTAAGTACTATGCAATATTGTTTTTCGCTATCAAAAATATTACATAACATGTTGTTGGTATGACCCGTTTCGAGTTCGAGATAACATTGTAAATATATTTAAAAAGAGTATCCATTGAGTTTCTTGCCCGTTTTTCTCCGAAAGAACCTACTATGCTTTGTAAGCCTCATCTTTCTGAATGACCGACTCCTTTGACTGAAAATTGCCTGTAAATCGTTTAATTAAAATAAATGTTTTGATTTTGAATTATAAAAAGCAGAAAACTCAATGTAAACTTGTAAATAAAAATAACTTCCTTGATCCTTGATAAATGGCCTTTCTGACAACCAGTCTTACCATCGTATCGTGGTACACGGTACAGATCAGATAGCCAGTCCTTCTATATAAAAATACAGCGTACAAGTATCTTCTTCCATACCTATTACACTGGAATTTGAAAACATTGTAAAAGCCATTTATTTTTAAAAGAGTAATCATGGAGTTTCTTTCTGGCTCTTCTCCATAGGAAACTACCAATTGGAACCGTGCACCTAGCATCTGACGTTTCCTAAGTACCCATGTAAGATTGTTTCAAATAAAATATTTTGAATTGGTTTTTTTTTTTTAATAATGCATTCAGCTGTATACGGATCCGGAGTTGGTAAAAAGGCGAGGAAGATGATAAGTATTTTGGGTGCGTCATTTCTTAAAAAGAATGTTCATGGAATTTCTTACCCGTTTTTCTTCATAGGTACCTACTACGCTTTGGAACGTAGCTTGATATTTCTGACTGACCTACTTCTTGAAAATTCAAAAGTGCCTGTAAATGGGTTAATTGAAATAAATTCTTTGAGTTTGAGTTCTTAATGCAATCTACTTGCACCAAGGTATCTAAAAGCGTGTAAAAACTCACGTATACCGTAGTACACAGCCTGATGCCGCTCAGTTCTAAGATTTACTTCTTAATCGTGAGATTTACCGATAGCTTGCGGTAAATAAGTTAATTAGAGATACTAAGATGGCTATGTCGATGGAACTTACAAATTGCAACGTGATATACTGTAGTAACATAACCATGATGTACTGTAGTAACATAAAATCACGCTTATATTCCCCGAAGGGTTAGACAGAGGTGTGCCGTGTGTAAAAGGGGGTGACCCTATTGCCATCGACCGGGTACAAATCCGGACTCCGATCTGCTACTAAGAAATACTTTAGTCAGTATGCAGGGTCGTCGGATATAGTTGAAGCTTAGTAAGAAACGGATTTAATGTTTTCGGATAAAGTTTTATTTAATTAATAGAAAACAAACAGTTCATTTATCAAACTAAATTTTATTCGAAAACATCCATCGGTTTCTTACTAAACTTCAACTATATCCGACGACCCTGCATACTTATCTCTTTATTTACTGTACATTCTGTCCGCGTAGGTATTGATTGCACTTTTGCATGAAACAGCAGATTTTTTTTTTGATAACTGACCATCAATTTCAACCCTGGGGGGTCCAGAATCGTGTACTGCCGATCAATTCTGTAAAAATCCCACCGTGAAAAGTTAAGTGAAGTGAGCTTAGAGTGAGCTGTCAATAGTGTCAATCCTTAACATTAGTTCGAATGACAGCTCACTCCACGCTCACTTCACCTAAGTTTTCACGGTGAGATGGTTACAGAATCGCACTGCAGCTATGTTGAAAGGTTGCGCGACCATACCCCTACCACCCTGTATATTAAATAAGTTTAGAATAAAGGCAGGGCTTTAGATTTAGAATGTCTTTACCTGTGATGCAAAGAAATCAAAGTGACTACATATTACCGAAGTAACTATTTCAATACTATAAACCTAGATATTACATATTATATGCAAGACCGGTCTACTAGCAATATAGTAGCTATAATAATATTTATATGTCCCGGTTATCAGTTGTGAAGTGAAAGGTTGTAGGAAATGCAGTGGTCGGACCAGTGAGCCGCCATGGCGCCAAGATGCAACCACATTATACGGTGGATAAAAATGTCAGGATATTATGTAGTCTTCACTTGTCTTTTTTGTGTAAAGTCACAAGATATCCCAAGAGCTGTAAAATGTGGGTTTAGCAAACTATACAGGGTTAATTTTCGAGAAAATAAATTAAATATGCTGTTTAATTTTCTTCTAAAATTGTAAAAAAAAACAAAAGTAAATTATTATTTTTCTTCTATTTCAGGTGCAGAATGCACGGCGAGCGAACGCGACCGCGGTGCTCATATACAACGATCGCGATACCACTCTTTTGGAGAAGATGAAGTTATCTACTGACAATGGACGTAAGTACCACTCATTGTCATTGAATAAAACCAATAATATAGAACACTGAATAATACAATCTTCTTCTCGCGTACCGGCACGAACTTTATGAGAATGTTTAGGCCTCTTGTACAGACACCGCATATCTGTCAAATTTCTTTAACATATTTTCAACTTTATCGCTAAATGCTAAGGTTCAATGTTGGTTGGGAAAATTTGACAGTTTCGGGTAGCTTGACCTGCTGGCGTCTGTACACACACGTTTTTC
This sequence comes from Apamea crenata, assembly GCA_949629185.1. Lineage (NCBI taxonomy): Eukaryota > Metazoa > Arthropoda > Insecta > Lepidoptera > Noctuidae > Apamea > Apamea crenata. The sequence continues at coordinate 8,483,536 of OX451362.1, read as the reverse complement.
TTGCCGTGAAAAATTACGGTTTATTCGTCGTCAGTGTTGTATGGATTACTATGGAAGCTTGTTGACGGACACGTTTTACTACGGCGGGGCTTATATACCGTAAAGAAACCGTGCCGTATACATAGGGCCGTGGGGTAGGCCATATACGTAGGGTCGTGGGAAAATATTACCCAGTCAACAACATGGGGCATCGGACATAATTACGTAACTTTACTATATATTTAAGTTTAATGGAGCCTATTTTATTGCACTGTGCATTGCATGTAATGCCGATGCAATGATGCAAGATGCTTTTTTTACCATGAATATTTGTGATACCATTGCACCAAAATCACAGTCATCAAAGACGATATTAAGACATTCATGATTAGCAACTGCACGTCCTCAAAGGAAGCTTCCCGGAAGGGAGAATTATCAAGAATTCAACGATAACTTTGAAGGAGCTCAAGAATGCATAATAACATTCTTAGCAAACAATAAACACTTCAGAATACGACTCGATAACCATAATGTATTAATTAATAATCCTTGCGTTATCTTGCACAATGCAAATGTAAATGCGGAAGACACGTACAGTACGACAGAGGTATCTTGGCAGGTGGAGAAATCAATCAAACTGCCATTGTACTTAGTTCTTTTTGTAGCATAGTCCAAAAGACATCATCATTTGCCTACTATTTTCCTATGTTGGGTAGGCTTCTAGTCTAAATGGATGCAGCGTAATACCAGAGGGGCAATTCTCGTAAATATAGAACGTTCACAGTCTGATCTCAGTCCCAATCTGTCAAAAAAACCTTAAATTACCCTACATTTTGACAAGTTTTTGACATTTGTTTGTCGCCGAGATGAGACTGCGATTAGATTTTGAACGTTTTATATTACGAGAATTGGCCTTCAGTATTCTACACGGAGCGACTGCCTATCTGACCTCCACAACCCAGTTACTGGATAACACGATACTCCTTGGTAAGATTGGTTGTCAGACTTTTGAGCTTCTGACTAAGTACTTACTAATAACGGGCATGTACACCAATGTGACTTTTTCAATTCATTTGCACTTTCTGAGCTTATCTTGGGCATTGCCGACACCGGTGAAGGAAAACATCGTGAGGAAACCTATAGTTGAAATGTGGAATTAAATTGAAACGTGTTCAATTTAACTGTCCTTTTTCTCGTGCGACTACATCAATTAAAATATACTGGACAGTACTGGACACACTGTATGATATTCGTTATCGTAACTTTCGTAGGATCAGTGTCATTTCTCAAGGAGAACGTGGTCGGTACAGGCGTATACTACCGGCTTATGTTATTTACTGCACAGTACAATAACGCTTGCATGTCATAAATCGGTTACCCTTTCACGTTGCCTTCCTTGTGTGACGACAGCGGTATTAAATCTGTTCAGGTTGCCTGCGAAGATGTTTATGGTGGTTGTTGTAATTACAATGTATTGCAGTGTCGTACTCCTCTGGATTAAGGCCAGGTTGGCACGGGCGATTTTTTTCACGCACTGAATTTTCAACGCACTGCTTAGCGCCGAGAATTGAAAATCCAATAGTGTGTTTTTTTGACGCGCTGAGATGCGCTCTGTTGAATTCTCAATGCACGGGTGTTGAGAGTAGAAAATCCAGTGCTTGATATTTGTACATCCGTGCCACGTGGGCTAAAAACAAACATTCGCTGATCAATCTCCAGCGTTTGAGAGTCTATCATAGTACCTACGTATTGGCAAACTTGTGGTGACTCTTCCATAAAACGGGTTGAAATTAAACTCTTTATTTCTAGTTTCTCCTGTCTTTTTTCTACACTATAAAATTCAAGGGATTTTCACACCTCTTAATTGCTTTGCTCTTTTTATTTTTTTGGGCACTAACGGGAAATCTAAAAATAAACTACTTTTGCCTTTTAATACCGATCCTTCCATCTTCCCACGCATCTTGTAAATGTTTTTAACTAAATACGACTGTAGGAGTTTTCGTGAACTTATAACTTAGCGCAGAATCGGGTAGGAGTCAAAGCAATTGATGCCCACTTGATCAACGCCAACACAATTGAGAAAGTCTTAATCAAGATTTCTTCCCTTTTACTCCATTCTGTCAATAAGATGGTCTGCGAGAATAAGATAAACTTTAAATACACCATATCTATACCTACTAATAATAAAGCTGAAGCGTTTCTTTGAACGCGCTACTCTTTGGAACCGCAATTTGGATTTGAAAAAAATATTTTTGTATTTGTTAGCCCATACTATATATATGCAGCTACTATTTATATGAAGCAGAGAAAAAAGTAAAAAAAAGCTAAGCGAAAACGAAGTACATAATAGCGCGAGTAGGCGATGCGATGCGACGGGGTGGGTCGGAGGAACAATAAATTTCACGTCGCGAGCTGAAGTTAAAAATAAACAGTGAGTTACTTTTTATTTAATTAATTTTGTAGCTATTATTAGTGGCCAATCAGCCATAACACTAAAAGTTCTATAATTATAATTCCTGCAGATGTCGCTCGGTGCAATAACTCGTGCAAATTGTTCGCCAGACAACAAGACAATTGTAGCTCTCGCCCTTTGTGTGGAATTAATTCAATCGCCACACGTGGCTCTAATAAGTCACCAACTACTATTCGAGTCACTTGTTACCCAATAACCCTGCAGAATACAATGATAGATTCATTGTATTCTGCAGGGTTATTAGGTAACACAATATCAGTAGCAATGGGGTCATTTTGACAGTTCAGCAACATTCATTGCGTTATTTACGTTGTTAGCAGACAATTTTTTCGAACATAGCTAGCAATGGATTAGCAATATCTTTCAAAATGATTTAGATTGATAGTTTGTTACGCATTTAAGGTGCTGTTTTGGAAGCAGTCATTTTAGTACATAGTTCAAAACTCTAAATTCATTAAAAGGTGAGGTAAGGCTAGACTAGTCATCTATAATTTCTACAGCATCCAGTTCCTCTAGATGACCAGTTTCTCAAGTATAGTGATGAAAATCAGTATCATTTTTAACTTGATCATTTATAATATCAAAAACATTACGAATACTCAGTCCAGCAGTACCTCCTGCTACAGTTATGGCACACAAGGCCGAGCGGTCAGTCCCGTCGTATTGTTCACTCGCTCGCCTAATAGGACAATGAATTACAATCGTTATCATATTATATAAATACCTCTGCTTAGGTACAGGTAGGAGATACTTGGAAGGGCTCTAAAGTTACGCAATTTTACTTTCGTCGAGGTAGGTAGCCGTTCTAGTGTCTTATACCGCATTTACACAATCGTGTTCGCCATTCGCCTCGTCACGGCGAACATTCGACGAAACATTCGTATACGAGTGCCGTCGCGAACTACTGCAGTGCGATTCTGTAACCATCTCACCGTGAAAACTTAGGTGAAGTGAGCGTGGAGTGAGCTGTCATTCCAACTAATGCTAGGGATTGACACTATTGACAGCTCACTCTAAGCTCACTTCACCTATCTTTTCACGGTGAGATTTTTACAGAATCGATCGGCTGTATATTACTAACATAAAAATATATAAGTCGTAGTTTACCTCGAAACCCTTTTTGGGCATTGAGGACATTGTTGAGTTTAAGGAAAATATTGTTATAGGCTTGAGAAATCGCCCCCCCTTTCTCAGAGATAAACATTCCCCCCTTTGACCGAAAACCTAGGTCCGCGCCTGGATATCAGAAATTTTACTCGAGTGAATGTTAATTTTTTGTTTAATTCCACGTTCACACGACACATCTGATCTTACTCCTTTCATTTTATTTTTGATCATTCAGTAGGCGAGTGAAATACGCCGAGTGCCGAAATCCAACATCGAGGGATGATGATGGTTCACTAACGAATTTATTTTTCACTTTTGATTCATTTTATGCCCAGACGTGAAACGTATGATATCGGCTTAAAAAAGAGCAAGCGAACGGGCCAGTTTTCTCTGAAATTCATGCATAAGCTCATGCCTGTTACTCACGGGGCTGCGATCCTTACATATTCCTTTTGCTTCGCCCACGTTCATACATTTTGTCATACACGCGCGCCGTTCGAGAGTACCGCCCACCTGACCTATATGAAGGACTTCAAATGTAATATAAATTTATTTACATCTACTTTCAGCGTATGTCCTCGAATATAAGCAAAGTAATTTGTTGATTCGATTCAAAAGGGAGTAGGTACTGTAATAAGACACAGAAATATGTAATACGTGAATAAATGTATTTATTGGTTACTCTACAAAGATGGTCAGAAGTTTCGAAAGTTGCACATATTATAAAGTTGTTTCAAACTGAATATCCCATCTCGTTGAAATGCACAAGTGCTCTTAGAAACGTGTGTTCTTTATGCAGTGCATCCCAAAACTTCATTCTTTCGTGGAATGGATTTCTTCCCTTTGTGAGTTCTGATCCTATGCTGAGGTAGTTCAGCCTTTCTTTGTTTTCAACAGGGTCCCAAGTTATTGGTAACAGTGGGTCATCTTCATCTGGTGTGGGGTTTCTGAAAATAAAGTCGAAATATGAAAATTTTGCAAAGTTAGCACCTCTATTGATGATTTCATGATCCCTTTTGAAACTTACCCAGTTTTAGCAAAATTGGTCCACATTTTAATTACTCTTTTTCTTGTTTTTACTGAATCGCGACTACCTTTGAATACTTCTGGCATTTTTAAACGAAACAAGAAAGATAGTTCCGCACCATGCCCAGTAGAGTTAAAGAAATTTAATTTCTTCGGCACTGCCCATTCACCAGCGAAGTTGAGGATATAGTAGTATATGGGGCAGCCAGCCGTACAGAGCAGTCTTACTGTTTTATTGACATAATATGAAAAGTAGTAATCACTTATCAGTTGTAAGTATTGTGTCCTTGTATCTGCCCTTAGATGCTCTTCACCGTCCAAGTAAAATTTCAATAACTGATGACCTATACTTTCTGATGATTTGTCTTTCCTAGCTAACTCTCTTGGCACAAGAAGCCTGACATTTTCGTTGTACTTCTCAAAATTAGAATAAAAATTTTCTACAACATGTTGCAACACAGCTCCTTCTATATTGTTGCTGCCAATAATACAAGGCACTTTATTAAAATTACCAGATTTAAGCAACAAAAGTGGACTCCTTGTAAGAAATGCAGCTTGTCCTTCGAGGTCAACTTCAATGCATGGCTTGAAGACAGAATCAATCAAATCCCTGTCGGCTCCTTCACCACTTTCTATCTTAAAGTTTTGAAAAGCTATGGTAATGTCCAGCGCAGGAATAGTCCGTAGCTCTTCAACTATTTCTTCTTTACATGTTTTCTCGATGCCGAGTATTTTTGCCAGTTTTATGACGGCTAGTGAAGGATTCTTATCTAAAGACCAATTATTCAACACACTGGCGCTTTGTATAATCGCTTTGTGAAACAGTCCGGTCACCATAGGTGATAACATCATGAAATTGACGATAGATCCACCTGACGAACTTCCAAAAATTGTGACATTATTTGGGTCTCCTCCAAAAGCACTTATATTTCTTTTGACCCATTTTAGAGCCATGACTATATCTTTCAGTCCGCAATTTCCTGGTGCTGCATAGTCGTTTATGGAGAGGAAACCAAAAGGCCCCGTTCTGTAGCCGCATCGTACGAATACAATGTTCTGGTCATTGATTAAAGTTGCATCAAATATGTGATCTAGGATGCAAGCGTAGCCGTAACCTCCAATCCAAAACATAACGGGGATGGGTACATCAGGCTTGAGACTTGGTGTGGAAAGTTCTATGTATAGACAGTCTTCAGACCCTGATATGACATCACTCACTGATCGACAAATAGGTAGAGGTGCATCTTGCGTACAGTCCATTACTTCTTTCCATGGCTGAATTGGAGATGGTGGCTGAAAAAGGATAAGTAGATTTATATTCATATTCATTTACTCCAGAAGAAAGGTGACTGGCAAATTAAATATTGTTCGACTTTTGTATAGTTATGGATTTGATGATGTGTTTTCTGTTACAAAGCTAGGCGAGTATCAGTAAAACGTGACGGTTCGATTTTGTGAAATGTTTAAGTTTTATATTTTAAAAAAAAGTGTTTAAATATCCCTTTTAACTTACCAAGAATCGTAAGTTGCCTACTGGAGGTTTAGCATACGGTATACTTTTAAACTTGCAACAAGTACCTTCATCAGTTTTTTCTGAATATCCGCAAATGGGACCATCTTTTGTTTCCACTATACGTTTTGCATCCTCTGTTATTGCAGCCATTGCTTATCTGAAAAATTTAATTATGAAATTAATTTAGGGAATATCACTTTTATAAAATTATTCGTTAATAACCCGTAGTTAAAAGTGACGTGTAATGTTAATTATGTTTTTTCGTTCATATAGCTGTAGCTATACCTATTTCATCTATGTTGCTAGCGGAAAAATCAAAATAATATAAAATGTTCCGTGATCGCGTAATAGTTATTAATCAAATCCAAATATTAAAAAAAAAATACTCGGCGTTCTATTTTTAAAAGTGTAGGTTTTAATTCTGATCGGCTTTCCTGTTAGAAGTTTTGAGGACGAACTTTGAGTCTTAATATTTTTTGACGTAATAATTAAAAAACGTCATTAATTTTCTTATAAAAAATAATAGGGCGATGAAAGCTTTTTAAGAAATCAATTTTAAACTTAATTAAATCAAATTTCCTTCTTTTCAAATCCTCTTTTGTAAATCTGGCTACACAATTCATAGAGCATAGACTTCTGTGGTTATTTAGCATATCTTTTACGTCATAGATTTTGGGTTTATTTGGGGGACATTTGGAGTCTTCGGGTGAGTAGAAGGTGGATTGGCAGAAACAGAACCTGTCGTTACATAAATTAAATCAACAATGTGTAGGTACCAAGACATGTAGGTACCTATCTATTTTCGTCTCGCTAAGAATAACATCCAAGCAGGAAAATCATTTAACGACGTTGAAGGAAAATAATACACCCAGTCAAGCCAATTGACATAAGACAAACACCATAATTATATTTGTAGAACAAAAAAACTTACGTTTTGAACAAGAAGTTGACTATTTAGATGCAATATTGACCATAATTAGGTATACTATTAAAACACACTTTTATGTAATGAAGTACCAACCAGACGTTAAATATCTGAATCACATCAAAACAATTATAAACACATAAGTGCGGACGTCAAACCAGTGTGGACACACAAACTGGTATGGCTAGAGTCTAGGCTCAATAGCCTTGATATTGTTAGGCATAGGTAGCTGTAGAAAGGTCAATGCTGTCAGCGCTAGGTGGGGCCAATTATTACATAGATTAGGAAATCCGTTACATTACAAAAAGAGGTTATCAATTTTTTATTTTTAATAAAACTTGAATAAAATCTATAAGATTGGATGATTCATTTTTGTATTTCGAATATTATCTGTCATATTATGTGGTTTATAGCTGCGCTCCTTGTCTATGTCAGCATTATAATGTCAAGTTCAGTACATTTGAATTCAGAATCAATATTCGAACCTCTTTCTTCGGTGGCTTAAGTATACTGGGCACACTGTACTTAATGTTTTCGACATCGTCCTTTGGTAGTTTGCAACTCCTCAACGGTAAACTAATAATACTTAGAGATTAGATTTGAACAAGTCTGTATGAAATAAGGTGCGGCTCTGCAGTTTGCATCGGCAAATGTCGTACTGCAATGATTAATTGGATAGAAAAAAGTCGAAGGCGATCGGAAAGAGGATATGATTATAAGTATCGGTTCGTCAATATATGTTCTTTTTTTCTGAAGAAATAAAAACAAAGGCAGCCCTCTGAAATGTTATGAATTTCAACATGAATCTCTTTTTCCTTGGGGCACGGTAGATATTTCATCAATTCTTTTCTCTTAGCGCATTGAGGGACACTAAGCGCACTCAGGCGTAATTACAATAAAATTTCTATAGGGCCTCGAAAATTGTCCTTCAAGAAATAAAAAAAATAAAACAAACTGACGAGGAGACAACTCTTAGGTCCAACTAAGAAAAAAAAAAGAGTTTAATAAATTAATAATATTTTCCCGACGATTTATTGTTTTTATTTTGACGTCATTTTACTCATTAAACATAAACGTACCTAAAGAAGAGGATGTTTAGTCTTAAAGTGTTATTGATGGTGTAATTAGCTGGAAGTTGTCGTAATTAGTCTCTTCAAAGACTTTAATTAAACTCGCTTTGACTTGTTCGACTCCTTATATTGAGTATAATATTACTATCGCGTGTATTCACGTGCGTTTTTATATTGTTGTTTACAGCGTGAACGGGAGTAGCACACGAAATATTCATAACTAGCTTTTGTCCGCGATTTCGTCCGCATGAAATCCTATGGGATTTCATGCGGACGTTAGGCAGAAGTGTACCAAAAGCTTGTATAAAAAAGCCCCCTTACTCGAAAATTCCTGACAAATAATGAGGCCGAACAAAGTTCGGACGGGTGTGCCAAAAAGTCAGACAAATCCGGACGGTAACACTAGCTGCAACCAAACACTCATTAACTGCACCGTACCGTCCAAGATAAAATCATTCACTCAATTTAAAACGCCTCTAAGCAATCCCCTACACACTCCGCCATTCAACATTCAACCCTAACCCGCTTAAAAGTATATTTTTACTGGAGTATAATTGTGTAATGTGCCTTACGTGGCGTCGCCTTGACTGTGAAACCCGACGTGGTCACATTAGCGACATTAGTGCACATGTTGTGAGTAGGCAGAGCTTAGCTGGCTGTAGGCGCTACTGGCTGTGCCGACATAAGTATCTTAGCTTTTTCTGAGACGTAGAAGTAGGTACCTACGTATACTTGCAGTGTTACGTAAAGAAGGCTGCATTCATTATGTACATACACTTCATCGTATCAACACAGTAGGTATAAATTAAGTATCATAAAATACCGGCCAAGTGCGAGTAGGACTCGTACACGAAGGGTACCACAAGGCAAAACACACCAAAAAAAACACGTTTCTTGTATAGAGACCCAAAAAACTATCGTTCGTCTTTGTCTGGCGTCTGCTGCAAAATGATCATCAACCTGTACATAATAAATACAAAGTCGAAACTTTTTGTTTCAAAGGTGGTTGTTATCATATAGTCCGAGTCATTATAAATAGGTTGGTCAAATCATAAATATACTGACCGACGATGAACATCGTAAACCCCTGGGTCTAGAAGTATGCACAAGAATTCTTCTTATAACGAAAATGAGCACCAAGGAAGATTGTTTGAAAATTCATCCCCTAAAGCGGTTAAATTGGGGGTGAAAATTTGTATGGAAGTTCGTCATTTTTGCTGATGAGAAAGCCCAGCGGGGCACAAGGCTTGTTTCCTAAGACCACATGCAATGATTATGTTTAACAAAACGAGTTAATTATGTGACTTAACATGTCTGACAAATTTAATGATAACATATTGTTATAAGTCCTGGCTCCTAATTCACTATGACCACCTAACGATTCCTTACTTCGAAACCACGTCAATTCCTTAGAACTATACCCGCCAATCTCGCGTTCATTTCGCGCGGTTTCGTTCATTGTGTTATAGAGAATAAGGCTGCAGATATTATGATATGACAAGACATTTACGTACGCACGTCGCGCGCTATTGAGAAATCGGACGTTGCACTGTGGATTCCAAACAACAGGGTTTTAAGCAGAATTTATGATGATTATAGTCCAGGGATTATCTTGGAGAAGAGTCACTGTTGCTGTCCAGTAGATAATCTAAAATTACGTCAGGCGTATGATGAAATATCGTCTTAAAATGTTCATGAATTAAGGCGACTAAAATCGTAATCCCACTCTATCTCACAGAGAGGAGGCATACGTTTCTGTTGTGGTAACATCATAGGCTGTATGGCTGTATGTATACGATTAAGCTATGTTAAACTCGTTGTCTTATCACTATGCAGGTATACCTGTACAGTCACGAGCAAAAGTATGTATACACTCGGCTTTATTCAAAAGCGATTTACTCTTTTATTTTTGAATGAAATTTTATGTTGTTACGAACATAGCATTTTCGAACCCATAGGTTTATGTAATGTGTCGTATTTCAACGTTGCATTCGTTATTTCACGAAAAAATCGCAATTGAAAGTTGCCAAGTGTTAACATATTGGTGCTCGTGACTGTATCTTCCTCTCATACAGGTGGCTGTCTCCCAGCAGTGGAGACGTTATAAGCTGATAATGCTTATGATTACCTGTCATCTACTCAAGTTCTTAATATAGCTACTTTAAATTGCACGTGGAATAATGCAACAATTTTAATATGCTTGGTCCTTTAAATCAGCGATTGTTAGTGTTCTGTGTTTTGAAAGTCACATATCCAGCAGTGCGATTCTGTAACTATCTCACCGTGAAAACTTAAGTGAAGTGAGCGCGGAGTGAGCTATCATTCCAAGTAATGCTAGGGATTGACACTATTGACTCTAAGCTCACTTACTTCACCTAACTTTTCACGGTGAGATTTTTACAGAATCGATCGGCTGGGCACTTCTAAGCAGTCAACCCCTCTACTCTACTACCAACCTTGTTGACCTGCATATCTTACCAGAACATGAGCTTTCCTCCTAAGCCTGCATCGCCAAAAAAGAATTCTCTATGTCCTACTGCTTATCACAAACTAAACACATTTTCTTTAACTTACAGGTAACATAAGTGCAGTGTTCACGTACAAGTGGAAGGGCGAGGAGATAGCGCGTCTGGTGGACAACGGCACGAGAGTCATGATCGGCATCATCAAGGGGAGGACTTTTGCTCACGTCAGCAACAATATTAACAAGTACGTATACACGCAGACGAAGTATGGGCAACAGCTAGTATTATTTTATATAACATTCATCCGGATTTGACTAGGCTCTCACCAAATATAACATGACATGCGATAAATACGGCGCTAAAATTCAAAATACACTGAATTTGACATCATTTTGACGTTTACCGCAACCAGCAGCGCCACACAAAATGTCAAGTTATATTGGACAGTTGTAATTGCATTTCGTATGCGGAATGCATGTGATGATGACAGCGGACGCTGCCAATTCCAAAATAAACAAACATGTTTCAGTCTTTATATAGAGCGTATTAAATGATTGCAAGTACCTAAGTGCCTGCAAATATTTAAATACCTATGACTCTATTATGTACTTATACCTATGACCTATACAGGGTTATTGGAAAAATACCAACAACCTCTTAAGAGGTCATTGTACAATGTACTCGTCATTATGAACAACTTTTACTATGGGACCAAACCTGAAATCGCGAAAAAAAAAATCTGCTCTAGCATACCTGTGGTTGGATTTTCAGCGCTCAGCTCAGCGCCGAGAGTTGAAAATCCAACGCTTTTATTAGGCAGAGTTGTCCTAAGGACTTAGATTTACCTAAATGAAATAAATTGCTAAGCTACCTTAGTTAGTCCTACACTTCTGTTGCACTGTTAACTAGCACTGATGGGACTTAAATATAACTTATGAGTCCTAGACACTTAAAAATTCCACTTAATTATCAGCTAATTGCGTAACACACTTTCAATCATAATCTGAATGATTTTGACAGATATTGCTAATCCATTGCTTCATATGCTCGAAAAATTTGTCTGCTCAACAATGTAAATATCGCAATGAATGTTATTGAACTGTCAAAATGAACACTATTGCTACTGTTCGTGTGATACGCTAATTGTAATTACACATTACTGTAATTACACTATCGAATACTACAAGTATCTCTACTTCCTTAGCTATTATTGTTCGCATGTCACATGCAATGATTATGCAATTTTTATCTACTGCGAGTCTGCGACTGTTTTTCTACAATACATAATAGTGATGAATTCACCTACGTAGCACTGAGCAAAAAAATACCCGATTTTATTATCTAATGGTTATAAAATGTAAAAAATATTTGTTCTTGCTAATTATGTAAACTTTGAACATATAATTTTGTGTAAAACTCAGTATAACAAATTATGGTAATTATCGTGAGAAAAAATAATTAGACCAGTACCAGTACTTCAGTTATATATGAATTTTACTAATCTGCATGGTCCTCATATGGCCTGACTAAGAATATGTGAACTCTGAGTTTCGTTACGGTGTTTTTTCTCAGAGTAGTCACCGGAAACACCGAACTCATCTAGTTTTAAAACATAATTTATTTATGACATGTAAAAGTTTTTTTTTTAACCAATTTACAGAAACAAATGTCATTTATCACTATTTTAATTATGTAACTTGCAATATTGTTTAATTTTATTGCAAATCCTGCCGTATTCTTCAGAATTTTAAGTTAAATATCCCAAGATATTGCCTATAATTAAGGATTGCAGTTGAGTGTAGGTAACATAACATACAAATACAACCAATTTTTATCTCAGTGTTCTACAACAGAAAGATTGTTTTAAAGTGGCGCCGGTACCCCTTGGGGTTGTTTATTTCATTTCTAAAGCTAACTTGTATTGTAACTAACAAATGTATACATTGTTGCAGAACGTCTGTGCTGTTCGTGTCGATATCCTTCATCGTGCTGATGGTGATATCTCTCGCCTGGCTGGTCTTCTACTACATACAACGCTTCAGATACATACACGCCAAAGACAGGCTCTCTGTAAGTATACCAGTTGAACACAAACAGCTCGTCACGCCAATTTTCACCCGTAGGATTAGGCAGAGAGAATGTGAGTACCAAGTGAACTACAGAATAAAAAAAAATCTATGGTCTAGTAGTCCAAAGTGCGGTTGTCGAACCTGAGATCCTGGGCTTGATTCGTACGTTGAGCGTAAAATGACTGGGTTTTTCGAATAAGAATATTTTAAGTCCAATAATAAAAGAGGCACCGGATCGTCATTCCTGGACGCCTGAGGGAGGACACTGCCGTCGAGGTAGACCACGGCGAAGGTGGTATGACGATCTGATAACGTTTGCTACAACATGGCCAGAGATCGCAGGTTTGCAAGGAAAAAGGGTAGGCCTTTGTCCAGCAGTGGCACACAATATAAGCTAACAATTATAGCCCCAAAACTAAAATCCATAAAATTATAGTCCCTAAAATTATAATCCCTAAAATTATAGTCCCTAAAATTATAGTCCCTAAAATTATAGTCCCTAAAATTATAGTCCCTAAAATCGTCAGCTTATAACTGGACGCAGCGTCAATGCTCTTACAGGAAAACAAGCCTGCTAATTGTGTTTTTTTCGTATAATATTGTAATAAGTACTGAGTTCTAGACCAACTTTAAAGGCTTTTAGCAATGAGACAAATAGGAAGGAAAGATAAACAACTTGGCTTTCTAATCTAACATTGACCTGTCAGTTGGCGCCAACGCACCAACACTGCGAGATTGACATCATCTTGTGTCCTTACCCTTGAAAAGTCTAGAACAAAGGTACCTCATCAATATCGTGATACCTAATCAAAGGATATAACCTCCATATTTATCTTAAAGTAAAATCAAACAATAACAAAGTAACAATCAAATAAGTCGTCTATATCCTGTTGGACTTGCATTCAAGTCAGGTGACGCTAGCAGTGTAGGAAGTGTACAAAAGGACCATTCCTTAAAATATATACTGACGTACGATTTTGTTTATATAAATTTGATTGCTTGGTTTTAAATTCGAGGCAATACAGTAGATAAATAATTAAATATTTTTACTTGTCTTACGATTATGACGAAGTTCAAATTGACTATTGTTTCGATAATCACCGTCAAGAACGATATGGCATATGAATCATATCGGGGGAGTGCTTTGCCTAACAATAGGATTGGGGGAATGTTCTGGACGCGCTTGTTACATCATAGACCTCATCCTTCACTTTCCATTGGGCGTGCTCGAGGTCACTCAGTAATAAAAAAAAATAATTAAAAAATGTGGGTAAATCCTACTAATGTTCCAAGTTAGTTACTTGTAGAATATGGGCCTTACACTCGTGTTTTAAAAGGCTAATTAAAACACAAATTAGAGAGGTATCAGGCTCAAACAATAGCCAGGTGATAGTATACTATCGACAATTATTTTTGTTAATTTTCTTTCGTATTATTTTTTTAAGTGCTAAATGTTAATTAGGTAATTATTTTTAATTTCAGAAACGTCTATGTTGTGCAGCCAAGAAGGCGCTATCCAAAATACCTGTTAAGAGCTTAAAGACTGAAGATAGGGTAAGTAACGATTATTTTACATTTTAAATGTAGATATATAGCGCTTAGGTCAAATTAAATTCGCTGGCGAAACTTCGCAGTATCTATGGGTATAGATAGATTATTTAATTGTACACCGTATTTTATACCGATTCACGTTGATAGACATTTAGACAAAGATACTCACAAATACGTAAATAATACTTAAAACACACACTTAAGTATGTTTTTTATTTGTTCTAAAAATAAGTAAAGCCTTGCCTTTTTATCTGAAAACGCAACGTTTTATGACTTTTTCATGCTCATTTTTATGACGGTAAACACCGTAGGGGAAAGTGGTTACCCTTCGTACGCGGGGCACATTCGTACAATTAGTATACCAGAAAAACTAAACGGCACAAAAATACGCCTTTGCTTGTGTGTATAGACATACCAGGCACCATGTTGCTAGCGGAGTGTCGCGCCAATCGCACTACGGTGTATCAGCTGACAAGACGTAACGTGTTTTCGCGTGCGGTAAGTAAATTTTTTACATACGTTTAGTTCGTAATTGCAAATAGGATTGCTATGTTTTTGACAAAATGGTGATGATTAATTAATGTTAAACATTGTTTATTTTGAACTTTAATTGTTATATTTCACAAACTCGAATTAGAATTTGTATAAAGTTGCATTTTAATTTTGTGCAAGGCATGGGGTGCTTTCGGACAGTCAAACAGGGGGCACATTCGTACGCGTACGAATGCTCCCCTTTAGATTTTATTAACCACCAGTACATCAAAATTCGATTTTTATGAAATAAAATATAGTATTTATTATCTTTTAAAATGATCGTACAGACAGCACAATAACATATTTTTCCTTTTATGAAGTATTTCTACTTCTAACAAAATCAAATATTTTTATTAAGTAGGTAAACCTTATAATTAACACAAGTATTAGGTTGCTTAGCTTGGGACATATGGTGCTGTGTGAAATGTCCAGGGATATTATTATTATTATTAATTAATATTTTATTGCAGAATCATGGTGCGAAAATATAAAAAAAGGGTACGAGTACTCAAGAAGTGGATGAATGAATTTATTTCCATGAATTTAGCAATTCATGATGTAGGTAATACAAGGACGCTTGTCGTATAGAAAAGCCGCGTTAAAATACAACATCAAAACATCAACGCTGGAAAGCAGAGTCAAGAAATTTAAAGATGGCTCTAACGCCGATGGACCCCCACGAACATTTCATTCAAAATTCACAAGTCTACAAGTCTTCTTCTTGGAAGAAGAGGCACGCTTAAACAACTACATTATTAATTGCTGCAAAATGCATTACGGGCTAACGATAGTACACATTCGGAAACTTGCCTACGAATACGCGAAAGCGTTGAATTTAAAATATCCAAGGAAATGGAATGAAAATCAAATGGCCGGCGTAAATACAGGGAACGAAACGCCAACCTCAGTCTGCGAAAGCCAGAAAACACTAGCGCTGACCGATCATTTGCGTTAAATAAGATGACATAATTTTGCTGCCGACAGGATATTTAACTTTTTTTTTTAATTTTTCTATAGAAAAATGTATCAACTATGAGTGAAGTCAAATATTATTAAGTTAGTTCTTTGATAAATAAATATTTTTTATAATAATTAATAAAAATTTAAGGACTTTAATAGGCTATTTAATTACCCTGTATGAATCTACCCCATGGCGTACGAAAGTACCCCACCTACTGTACGAACGTACCCCGTACGTGGGGTACGTTCGTACAAATATCTTGTCGTAGAAAAATGACTATAACCCTTTAACCTTGTGACATAATAGTTTCGGACTATTTTGTAACAAACTACAGTATATTTGTTACACTTATGTACATAAACGAGATAAATTCGACAAATAATCATAAAGTAAAAAAATAAAATCTAAAAAGTGTACGAAGGGTAACCACTTTCCCCTACATTTCGTAATATGTGGTAACATTTTGTAATAGTATTGTTTTATTGTTCACAGGAAGTTCAAGGCGACGGCGAGTGCTGCGCCATCTGTATAGAACCTTACAAAGTGTCTGAAACACTTAGATCTCTTCCTTGTAGGTGAGTACTGAAATTATTTCCTTGAACCTGGCCCCTTTGAAGGGGTGAATGGGTGTTGCCGTAATCACCAAGCTGAACGAACGGATTGGTGATCGTAGTAGGTTGGTTTTAGAGCAAAAGATAACTACCATTATCTTTCATTTTTATAGTTGATGGTCACTTGTTTTAATGCACTAGTTTTTACTAATTCACCTATTGAGAGAAGGCATATAATCTATTCTATATAAATCCCACACGACATCATAGATTGATGTTAGCAACTTTTTGTAATAATTTCAATGTATTTCATGTATGTACAGACGCCAGCACATCAAGCTACTGCAATCTGTCATCAACTTTATCGCTAAAGCATTAGGTTCAAGGTTGATTGGGAAAATTTGACATGTTTCGGGTAGCTTGACCGGCCGTCTGTGCCATGTTTTAAAGCAAATAAATATATTATATTCTATTCATTCACAAAAAACTGGGTGCACTAAAAAAACCTACTGTGCGTGCTGTGCCTCTTACTAGTTTGTCTAGCTATTCTCGTATAGCTTGTTAAAAAACTTGAAAATATCCAATAATTAACATATGTAGTATGTTTTGCTATAATTCTTCAACGTTTTTTTCCAGACACGACTTCCACAAGAACTGCATAGATCCCTGGTTGTTGGAGCACCGCACGTGCCCTATGTGCAAGATGGACATCCTCAAGTACTACGGCTTTGTGGTCAGTACCAATACCTTATTTACTTATGAAAGACTTTCTTATGTATCATGTAAAATGCGAGCAGTGGTAGAGATCGTCTAAGCTGAAATGACGCGCCCCATCTCCGTATTTACGCACACAAGCAAATTTCAAATATGGACGCAATACACATTAACATGCAGTTACACATACAGATCATAGTTCACTGAACAATCGACGCTCCCACACAGATGAAGTGTCGTTATTAATATTTGCACTCACACATCTAAATAAACTAATTAAGTAGTGGGGCGCGTCATGTCAGCTTAGACGATTTCTAACAGCCGCGCCTTACAATTTGTAGGCTGTAGCTTCGAACCCAGTCAGGTGCTTTACTTTGTGTAAATTATTTCACCATCACTGCTCTCGAAACGGTGAACATCGTCAGGAAATCGGCATGTCTTAGAACCAAAAATTCAAGACGTGATCTGCAAACTCGCACTGGGCCCGCGTGGTGGACGACCTGGGTCCCAGCAGTGGAAACATTATATACTGAGTATACTATTGTTACGAGCTTCGGGTTCGTGACAATAAAACTGCCGATATAAATTACCAAAAATGACACTTTAATTAATCAACACAAACACACTAATAAATAAACACAATTATTACACGTAAGTCGCAATTGAAGATCGCTTTAGATGTATTCGCATGTATCGCTTCCAACACACTGTGTCGCATCGCGGTTATTCCCGGCCTTATATAGTCCAGCAGATTGTTCTAGTACCTTCTACTGTAGAAACATCTAGAATGTTCGGGTATATCCCGGCCCCGACTGACCTCTGTCGATAGTTCTAGTATGGAAATTTCTAGAAGGATCTATTTGTTCTACTACTCGATACTAGATGGCGCTAGTGGTAACTAATGCACCATGTATCAGGCATTAATTGTGGCGCGCAACACTGCCCCCTCCTAAGACATGCTCGTCCCGAGCATTATCGGCTCCATTATAACGCGCCAGTCGATCCACATGGACGATCTTACGAGTGCCTCTTGCACCTTTCTGTATCCGGTATGTTACGTCATTGATCTTTGTCACAATCCGGTACGGTCTATCCCATTTAGCTTGAAGCTTAGGAGATTTCCCTTTGCTGCGGACTGGATTGTGCAACCACACTAGTGAACCTTCGTCGAACCCTTTATTGTTCATTTTGCGGTCATATCGGGTTTTCATCTCCCATGGTGCACCAACATTGTGCAATTTCAATGCACCTCTATTACGAGTCTGAGGTCCCTTTACAGCTGCACAACTTGTACATTTGCGACACCAGTCCTTGACATCGTCCCGACAGTGGACCCAGTAAAACCGTTCCCGTATCTTCAGTAGAGCCCGTTTTACTCCCAGATGACCTCCTGAACAACCATTATGGTACAGCTGTAGAACATCCGGTACTTGAGCCTTAGGGACAAGCATTTGCAAATGACAGCTGTTTCCCTGAGCATTTTCCCATTTACGGCACAGGACTCCATCCTGAATCACCAAGCTGTCCCATTGGGCCCAATAGCTTTTTGTGATCGAACTCATCGCCGAGACGTCACTCCACCTGGGCTTAGGAGCTCTGGCCTTCATCCACTCCAGAATCGGCTTGATGTCCGAATCTTCCTGCTGTGCACGCTGTACGCTTTCCTTCCACTCGTCACTGAGGTCTGTCTTGAGCATCCTCACAGGTACGACTTCTTTACTTTGCCTAGTCTTCAAGGCGGCAATCTCATCCTTCAGCTGGTTGACATAAATACGGTCCTGTTCGGACCGCGCATGCGCTTCGCGTCGCACTCGCTCCAACTTGTTCTGTTGCATGTCAAACGCGCGCTTCAATTCTTCTAACCGTTCTAGAAGGGCTTGCTGTTCCTGGCGAGCAATGAGCAACGCCTGCTGCTGATGCTGGGCGGTGCTGTTAGCTGCACTGCCCTCTGGAGATCGGCCCTCTTCTCTTTCTGCAGTTCGCTTGGGGCAACTGGATCGAAGGTGGCCCCTTTCGCCACAGCCGTAGCACCTAGGGCTGTATCCTTTATTGCGGTCGCGAACTGTAGCCGCTGCAACCTCCCTGACGCGATGGGAACGATGATCCTGTCGCACAGCTTCCACCTCCAGTGCATGGGCCAAGGCGTCCTTAAGCGTCCTGTGGTGCCCGAGTCTCACAGCAGCTCTAACTTCAAGTTCGCGGATGCCGTCGATGAATGCCTGCACCAGGTTCCCATCGATAAGCGCAGGTACGGACTGGTAAGGTTTACGCACCAGCTTCTCCACTTCAAGGGCCCACTGCTGCAGGTTTTCGTTACTGCGTTGCACGCGATCCTTGAGCTGCGCACGAAACACGTGTTCCAAGTGAGCGTCGCCATACCGAGCCTCCAATGCCTCAAGGAGCTGCTCGTAAGTCACTTCCTTACCGAGAGCTTCCAGAACAGTTAAGGCCTGGTCGCGTAGGCCTAGGGTGAGCGCAGTCATGGCCTGACTTTTGTTCCAACCGTTCGCCTTCATGACAGCCTCAAACTGGATTTTGTAGGCCGACCAGGAAGAAGTTCCGTCGAACGGTGGCACTTTGAATCCACGTAGCGAAGGTGTCGTAGCTACGGGAGCTGCGATTCCATCCCCAAGTTTAAGGTAATCCAGCGTTTTCTTTACGTCAGCCATCACGGTTGTCTTCACGTCAGCCATCACGTTGTCAACCCGATTATTCACTTGGTCGATCCGGATTTCAGCTTCCGACAGGCGGTTGTCGTGTTGAGCAACCCTATCCTTCACCTCCTTCATGTCTTTCCCGAAGGTAGCGTGAAGGTCCTTCATAAGGAGCATCTGCTCTTCCTGGCGGCGCGCTTGCTCCTCCTTATCACGTTGGAGCTGTTCTTCCAACCGACGAGCCTGTTCCTCCTGTCGGCGAGCCTGTTCCTCCTGTCGGCGAGCCTGTTCCTCCTGTCGTCGAGCCTGTTCCTCCTTGTCCCGCTGGAGCTGTTCTTCCAACCGACGAGCCTGTTCCTCCTGTCGGCGAGCCTGTTCCTCCTTGTCCCGCTGGAGCTGTTCTTCCAACCGACGAGCCTGCTCCTCCTGTCGGCGAGCCTGTTCCTCCTGACGGCGGGACTGCTCCTGCAGCATCATCATTAGGGCAGCAAAGTCTGGTGCTGCTGATGCTGAAGCGGCTGCGGACGGGTCGGCCTCCGTGGTTGGCAGCTGGCCCTCCAACCTCTGCGGCATAGTTCCACCAAAACATCTCTGGTCCGTCTCCTGTTGGCGTTGACTCCGGGTACGGATACCCTCCGTGTCGTCGTCTTTAGGTAAAATCGGCATAATTTTATCCCTCGCTTCTGACACCAATTGTTACGAGCTTCGGGTTCATGACAATAAAACTGCCGATATAAATTACCAAAAATGACACTTTAATTAATCAACACAAACACACTAATAAATAAACACAATTATTACACGTAAGTCGCACTTGAAGATCGCTTTAGATGTATTCGCATGTATCGCTTCCAACACACTGTGTCGCATCGCGGTTATTCCCGGCCTTATATAGTCCAGCAGATTGTTCTAGTACCTTCTACTGTAGAAACATCTCGAATGTTCGGGTATATCCCGGCCCCGACTGACCTCTGTCGATAGTTCTAGTATGGAAATTTCTAGAAGGATCTATTTGTTCTACTACTCGATACTAGATGGCGCTTGTGGTAATAATTCTGCTACTTGATAATAGATGGCGCTAGTGGTAACTAATGAATGTTGCCATGTATCAGGCATTAATCGTGGCGCGCAACACTATGTAAAATAGGTTTCAGTTTGGAAGTGCCTCTGTTCGTGTAGGTACTTCGTATCTTACTTTTCCCTTTCGCAAGTTAAGTTTCAACATCGCTGCCGTACCCTTTGGGGAATACACGCGTGATATTATTGTGTGTTCTGGATCAAATAATGAATGAATGAATGTTACATTTGCAGTTCACGGGCAGCCAGGAGAGCATACTGCAGCTGGAGGTGGAGGAAGCGCGGTCCCGCGCGCTGTCGCCCGCGCGCAGCCGGCACCCGCTCACACTCGTACATGTTATACATACTTGTTATATCTATATGTGTGCTGTCGCCCGCGCGCAGCCGGCACCCGCTCACACTCGTACATGTTATACATACTTGTTATATCTATATGTGTGCTGTCGCCCGCGCGCAGCCGGCACCCGCTCACACTCGTACATGTTATACATACTTGTTATATCTATATGTGTGCTGTCGCCCGCGCGCAGCCGGCACCCGCTCACACTCGTACATGTTATACATACTTGTTATATCTATATGTGTGCTGTCGCCCGCGCGCAGCCGGCACCCGCTCACACTCGTACATGTTATACATACTTGTTATATCTATATGTGTGCTGTCGCCCGCGCGCAGCCGGCACCCGCTCACACTCGTACATGTTATACATACTTGTTATATCTATATGTGTGCTGTCGCCCGCGCGCAGCCGGCACCCGCTCACACTCGTACATGTTATACATACTTGTTATATCTATATGTGTGCTGTCGCCCGCGCGCAGCCGGCACCCGCTCACACTCGTACATGTTATACATACTTGTTATATCTATATGTGTGCTGTCGCCCGCGCGCAGCCGGCACCCGCTCACACTCGTACATGTTATACATACTTGTTATATCTATATGTGTGCTGTCGCCCGCGCGCAGCCGGCACCCGCTCACACTCGTACATGTTATACATACTTGTTATATCTATATGTGTGCTGTCGCCCGCGCGCAGCCGGCACCCGCTCACACTCGTACATGTTATACATACTTGTTATATCTATATGTGTGCTGTCGCCCGCGCGCAGCCGGCACCCGCTCACACTCGTACATGTTATACATACTTGTTATATCTATATGTGTGCTGTCGCCCGCGCGCAGCCGGCACCCGCTCACACTCGTACATGTTATACATACTTGTTATATCTATATGTGTGCTGTCGCCCGCGCGCAGCCGGCACCCGCTCACACTCGTACATGTTATACATACTTGTTATATCTATATGTGTGCTGTCGCCCGCGCGCAGCCGGCACCCGCTCACACTCGTACATGTTATACATACTTGTTATATCTATATGTGTGCTGTCGCCCGCGCGCAGCCGGCACCCGCTCACACTCGTACATGTTATACATACTTGTTATATCTATATGTGTGCTGTCGCCCGCGCGCAGCCGGCACCCGCTCACACTCGTACATGTTATACATACTTGTTATATCTATATGTGTGCTGTCGCCCGCGCGCAGCCGGCACCCGCTCACACTCGTACATGTTATACATACTTGTTATATCTATATGTGTGCTGTCGCCCGCGCGCAGCCGGCACCCGCTCACACTCGTACATGTTATACATACTTGTTATATCTATATGTGTGCTGTCGCCCGCGCGCAGCCGGCACCCGCTCACACTCGTACATGTTATACATACTTGTTATATCTATATGTGTGCTGTCGCCCGCGCGCAGCCGGCACCCGCTCACACTCGTACATGTTATACATACTTGTTATATCTATATGTGTGCTGTCGCCCGCGCGCAGCCGGCACCCGCTCACACTCGTACATGTTATACATACTTGTTATATCTATATGTGTGCTGTCGCCCGCGCGCAGCCGGCACCCGCTCACACTCGTACATGTTATACATACTTGTTATATCTATATGTGTGCTGTCGCCCGCGCGCAGCCGGCACCCGCTCACACTCGTACATGTTATACATACTTGTTATATCTATATGTGTGCTGTCGCCCGCGCGCAGCCGGCACCCGCTCACACTCGTACATGTTATACATACTTGTTATATCTATATGTGTGCTGTCGCCCGCGCGCAGCCGGCACCCGCTCACACTCGTACATGTTATACATACTTGTTATATCTATATGTGTGCTGTCGCCCGCGCGCAGCCGGCACCCGCTCACACTCGTACATGTTATACATACTTGTTATATCTATATGTGTGCTGTCGCCCGCGCGCAGCCGGCACCCGCTCACACTCGTACATGTTATACATACTTGTTATATCTATATGTGTGCTGTCGCCCGCGCGCAGCCGGCACCCGCTCACACTCGTACATGTTATACATACTTGTTATATCTATATGTGTGCTGTCGCCCGCGCGCAGCCGGCACCCGCTCACACTCGTACATGTTATACATACTTGTTATATCTATATGTGTGCTGTCGCCCGCGCGCAGCCGGCACCCGCTCACACTCGTACATGTTATACATACTTGTTATATCTATATGTGTGCTGTCGCCCGCGCGCAGCCGGCACCCGCTCACACTCGTACATGTTATACATACTTGTTATATCTATATGTGTGCTGTCGCCCGCGCGCAGCCGGCACCCGCTCACACTCGTACATGTTATACATACTTGTTATATCTATATGTGTGCTGTCGCCCGCGCGCAGCCGGCACCCGCTCACACTCGTACATGTTATACATACTTGTTATATCTATATGTGTGCTGTCGCCCGCGCGCAGCCGGCACCCGCTCACACTCGTACATGTTATACATACTTGTTATATCTATATGTGTGCTGTCGCCCGCGCGCAGCCGGCACCCGCTCACACTCGTACATGTTATACATACTTGTTATATCTATATGTGTGCTGTCGCCCGCGCGCAGCCGGCACCCGCTCACACTCGTACATGTTATACATACTTGTTATATCTATATGTGTGCTGTCGCCCGCGCGCAGCCGGCACCCGCTCACACTCGTACATGTTATACATACTTGTTATATCTATATGTGTGCTGTCGCCCGCGCGCAGCCGGCACCCGCTCACACTCGTACATGTTATACATACTTGTTATATCTATATGTGTGCTGTCGCCCGCGCGCAGCCGGCACCCGCTCACACTCGTACATGTTATACATACTTGTTATATCTATATGTGTGCTGTCGCCCGCGCGCAGCCGGCACCCGCTCACACTCGTACATGTTATACATACTTGTTATATCTATATGTGTGCTGTCGCCCGCGCGCAGCCGGCACCCGCTCACACTCGTACATGTTATACATACTTGTTATATCTATATGTGTGCTGTCGCCCGCGCGCAGCCGGCACCCGCTCACACTCGTACATGTTATACATACTTGTTATATCTATATGTGTGCTGTCGCCCGCGCGCAGCCGGCACCCGCTCACACTCGTACATGTTATACATACTTGTTATATCTATATGTGTGCTGTCGCCCGCGCGCAGCCGGCACCCGCTCACACTCGTACATGTTATACATACTTGTTATATCTATATGTGTGCTGTCGCCCGCGCGCAGCCGGCACCCGCTCACACTCGTACATGTTATACATACTTGTTATATCTACATGTGTGCGCTTGTGGTACCCAGTACAAGTCAGCCTATTCTGTATAAATCTCACCGTGAAAACTTGGGTAAAGTAAGTTATAAGTGAGGCCTCGTTCCACCTGATGCTAGGGGTTCATACCTACAGCTCACTTCACGTAAGCCCACGTCACATAGAAATATCGCGGCGGAACTTTATCGCGTACTGGATTTTCAACTCTCTGGGTTGATCGGAGCATTGAGAATCCAACAGAACCAGCGCGTCAAAAAATCTCATTGATGGTTTTTTAACTCTCGGCGCAAAATAAACTCTCGCGCTTTTGTTAAGAAAAAAATCGCTGCCGGAAAAACTCGCCCATGCATACGGGGGCTAAGTTTTTATGGTAAGATTTTACAGAATACACAGGCTGAACTTAACAAACCAAACAAAAAAATATACACAATGCTGTAGTATACAGTACCTATTAGTATTCCTGCTAACCCCTGAGCTTCTTTTACACGAGGAGAATTCATGCCATTCTCGCCTACGAGTCTCGCATATGAGAAACTCTTCTCGTGTAAACGCACTTTAAATATGCTTGTGTTTATTAAACTGGCTTGAAGAGTAGCCCTGATTAAAATGGTGTCGGTTTTTATCGTCCTGCAATAAGTTGGTCCAAATTGTTTTCTTTTAATTAATTTAAAATAATGTCCCTTTGTTCAGTATATTTTTCGTGTTATTTTTGCCATCCGCACGCTAAACAGAAGAAGTTCAGTATACCTTCGCAAAGGAACCTTTTCTTATCAAACAGATTATTACACACTTATTATTTACTCTAATCAATTAATGCGTATCACGTATTAAATAACTAACCAAGACACTTTATATGAACAGTTAACGAGCGACAATTCGTACGAGGAGGCTGGCAGCGAGCGCAGCAGTCGCGCGTCGTCTCCGGACGAGCTGGTGCCCTCGCTGGCGAGGACCTGTGACACACCCAGACATGTTAGCAGGTAACTTATTATTAATCGTAGAACAAACTAGCGACAGCGTAGTACTTACACTATATGGCTGTATACAGCGCAGTACTTACACTATATGGACAGCCAGACAGTGTAAGTACTGCGCTAATCATACACTCCCCGAAAAAAAAAAAATCGGGGAGTGTATAATTCTTATCTCACAAAAAGTTGGTTCTCCCAAAATCCCGCTGTATAACGCCTGACACAGCCTCGAGGAGACTATAAAGGCGTCTTTCCTGAACCCCGCTGCAGCACGGAGTCATAGCAAACAGAGTATATCATTTTAATTATAATTCGTGGGAAATCATAATCATTCATTATAAATCGTACTACTGCTGACAAATTGTTTTGTGTTTTGGCAGATGTTATGTTAAAGTAACAATATGGATGAAATAAATAAAAAAAAGACCACTTTGCCACCTTTAATTTATAATGATTGTTTACTTCCAGATCTTGCACATCATCCCCTTTGGGCTCACCGCGCGCGGAGACGTCTCGTCAAGAAGCCGCGTCGAGCTCGACCGTGCAGGAGTGAGCGAAGTGCCAAACACTAGTGATACAGTGAAGGACGTGATGTGTTCATTAATAAATACTCAACAAGAGACAGAGGACCTCCAGTGATGTGACGCTCGTTGAACGGTGGACAAGTGATATTTTTCGTAATTTAGGACGTATAGCGTAGGATATTTGGACATTTGGATATTCACCGCAACTCCGCCTAGTCAACGAAATAAGTGTTCTTCCTAACGCTTGTGACCTATCAACAGTTTTGTAATAAAAAAATCATTAAAAAAAAACGACTTCTTTTTATTTGAAATCAATCAATTGTCGTACTTAATTATTGTTTTTGATTGGTTCGTGATCTCATAAGTTAATCGTATCCTATGTTTCTGCAGTAACTTTCAACGTGTGACTAATTTAAAAATATAGTTGTTGTGGTGGCCCTTCGTTTTGTAATTCTCGGTTATTTCGTTTATCCACCCCAAAAAATCCACCCTAGGGTGGATACGCGGAAACTCACATCCGAGAATCCACCCTAAGCCTATAAATTCCGTAAATCCTAGGCCTGTGGGTGGATTTTCCGAGATGCGTTTCCGCGTATCCACCTTAGGGTGGATTTTTTGGAGTAGACAAACGAAATAATCCGTAATTCTAACTAGTGTTTGGGATTAAGGGTATCCGTCCATATGATAATAACTAACACAATAATACAGTTTATACTGCCTCGTCTGCTGTATTCTGGCACTGTGTCAAGCCATAACATGTATACACGTAGGTGTGGAAATGCAGCAGACTGTATCCTTTCTACTAAACGTCTATCCTTATAAGGGCTGCTTTGTAATCGTCATAAGTTTATGATTTAGACCTAAGAGTTTTATACATTTGTCAGCCATATGATATGAATGATATTGTAAGCTATAAATGTTCAGTAACTGTTTTAACTTGAAACGCTATAATCATATTGGTGTGTAAAGGGGGCCATATCGCAACCGAATTCGTTTTTAATGTCAACGTAAATTGTACAGTTTGTATGTACTAGCTAGAGTTCCTTTGGAACATTATATACTTGGTGTACCTATTTCCGCATGGTGCAATGTTTGTGAAACTTTGTTAACATAAAACACTAATTTCGTGACTCCGAAAATATGTAGTTAATAAAATCTAGTCTGAAGATGTGTCGCTTTTAAATTCAGTTATTTATGATTTATATAGTTTAAATGTGAAGTTAAAAGTATTTTTGAACCATGAATTGGTTGTGTGTTCGATTCTGAATATCCAAAACCCTTAATTAGATAGAAAGGAATGCTTTGTATCGTTCTGGATTTCGAATCGAACATATTCATGCATGTTTCAAGTGTAAAAACCTTGTATATATAAGAGATAGGACCGATGAAGCGCCTTTTGTGAATATCGCGACAGTTTCTCGTAATCAAAAGTAATGTGTTCACCCAAACTGTGTTTAAAAGCGACTTAATACGTTCAAACTGTCTTTATCTTAATTAAATAAAAAAATATGTTACTTTAAGGTATTTTAAGTGAGCATTTAAGTTATTATGTTCGAACATAACAGAGGTACTTAAATCCATTGGATTTTTATATAAAACAAGGAGACTGGTATGTACTTTTTAATAACAGATAATTTGTGTAAAGATGTTTACATTCCCATTCTTGTTCAAGTCGAGTGTTCTGCGTAACTCCACGTGTGAGCATAATGTGTTGAAATAAAAACCAATACAGTATTGAGATTTGTCTTTTATTGTGAACACCCCTTACGAAAACTTGCACCTTCTACCATGGAGGTAGGGAGAAAGTACAGATGCAGCATAGGCTCGTCTCTGAGCGGGTGGATCACCAATAGCTCAAGTCACACCAAAATGGCAGCGGCCGGCAGGGAAGCGGCGAGCAGTTTCAGTGTCATATAATTTTAAACTTTATCTACATAATTAAAAGACCAGTATCGCATGGAAAGATCGTGCGGCCACGCGCGTCCGCCCGCGGCGACACGAATCATTATGGTGCATTCTGGCGTCGCTGCCGCCCTCTGCCGTTCCGGTGTGAATCGACCCTTATGCTTAAATTGAGAGCTGTACAGGTCACAGTAAACGACACTACAAGGGGGCATCCTCCCGCCGCTTCTATGGATTCTGGTTGTAAACAGCCTCATCAAAACACTCAACGACAAAGGTTACTTCACCGTAGGCTACGCCGACAACATAACCATACTAATAAATGCCTTGCCGACTCGTAGTCACACCAGATTATCACACCAGTATGGCACCCATGAAAATACCCCATGCAGCAAGCCTTGAAAATAGTAGAGGAATGGTGCAATAAGCACCAACTGTCACAGAACCCTACAAAAACCGAACTGATTCTCTTCACAAAAAAGAGGAGACTGACGCCACTACAACTACCACGATTCTTTGGAACTACCCTAAGCCTTTCAACCCAGAGTAAATACCTGGGCATCTTTTTGGACTAACAGCTGAATTGGGTAAAAATACCAACTACATCACTACAAAAGCTTGGCAACAATAGGGGGGTTTGGCCCCAAGTTATACCACACATTCATCCGACTATCAAGCTCAGGCTCATTAGTTTGGTGGCCCAGGACAGACCATGGGCCACCAGACACGACCAGACATATGTTGCAATGTATAAAAGGACAGCGCGGATCGGCGGACGAACTAGTTGGAAGAGCATCCAGTACGTTAGTCTGTGGACCCGAAACTATGATACCCGAGTTCACCCACACAAGCGGAGAGCTGGTGGACCTAGGAAGCTATGCCATCCTTAGATGGCAGGATAACCAGACGTTTATTACGCCTGGTCAGGAACGGCCTGCGCCTGGTGACGGCCATCACGGGGCACTGGTGGCTATGCAGGGCTTGCATGCAGGTTAAGGAAACCGTTGCGTATGTGCTCTTTGAATTTATAGGCGGCACCCAGATCTTACACAGATTTTCTTAACAGACCAAGAGATGTAATTAACTTAGGGAGGTGGGCTGGTTGGAATAACCACCACCGGCCGCCATGGCCGACGTACAATGGTCCACCTGGACTAAGTCCCGAAACCAAACACGTTTATAAAGAAAAAAGATACTTTATTGACACCTAAACGTGATACAGAGAAACGCCAATATATTATTTACAAGAAAGTATAAAACAAGATCTTCCATGACGTAACAATAAAATTCTGTTACAATAAACATATCGTCTTTTTTCCATAATAATAAACTTAAGAAAAATCACAATTTTCACAATGAACCGACATCCATTTTATTTAACCGACTTCAAAAAGGAGGAAGTTACTAAAAAGAGAATCACAAATCTATTTTTATTTTACCACTACATAAACCTTTAACATCAATTTATTTGATAAAACATTTAAGTTACACAGTTATTTCATTACATATTTTAAGATGTTTGATTAAATAACTTTTTCTAGGATTACAATGATAGTATAGACACATAAAGTATTTACTATTCTTTTAAAACTTATCTAGAGAAGTAATGAATTGGAATCTAGAGGAACATGTATAACTTACTAAACGGAACAGTCAGCCTTCCATACGTTACTCATCTTGGATTTCAAGTTTTTTTTTTTAATATTACATTTTTCTGTTGGAGACTTTTGCTGACAGTATACCCTATGTATGATTATTTTTATACCTAGGCAAGTTGAAAAATAAAACTTGCTAACCACAAATAAATCCACATAATCTTCAAAACATCACGCCTGTATTCCACGAAGGGTTAAGCAGAGGTGTAGACCGACATATTCCAAAGATCAAAACGAACTAACAACAATATACACTCGTTGGAAACAAAAGTAGCAATAACTCGCTGTTTCGTTAAATAAAAACTTATCAGTCTTATTATATACAAAGCTTTTAAATTACTACAACACGATTCAAACTTTATGGCGGCTCGGAACATGAGGCGAGTCGCTGCGCAGTAACAAAGTCACGTGTCAGGGGGCGTGAGGGGGAGGCAAGCCACAAAGTTTGAATCGGGCTGTACATCTTAATAAGTCATAAAATACACGTAATATCGAAAATTCTACTCTAACATGAAGAATGTATTATGAGGACAAATAACAATCTATTGGTGGATTTACTTATTATAAGAATGACGTCTTTCTACTTTATGTATTACACTAGTGCGGAAAAAGTAAAATTTCCTAGTAATCTAAACACAATACAGTTATTTCCTTAGTATAAGTAATTCTGATTTGAGCAAATAAAAGAAAACAATATGCATTGTTATGGGCAGATACAGTTAGATTTCATCTTAAATTTATAGAAATTTCCTCACGGGATGAGCAGACCCACACACCGATATTTATCATTTCTTTCCTGCAGCAGCGTCTGACGGCGAATCTTCGTGATGGGTATCATAAGCTGCGGCTTAGGGACTAACCATACTCAGCTTTTTTCAATAGAGAACAATGATTTTGTATGGAGATGCGTACGCATCCGTTCAGCTTTACGGATGCGTACGATCTCCAAACAAAATTAGGTACTCGTAGATAGTTACTTGAAACTATGAGTTTAGTAACTAATTTATTTTTGTTTTATCGTCATTTGCTATCGATGTCCACCACCAACATTCGCTAGATAATTTAATTTGACGTTGTATTTCGGTGATATGCCCTCCAATTTACATACACTGCTCATCCCTCAGGTCGCCTACTCATGTTGGTCGGTGACAGGTCGCGCGCCGTTGACCTCGAGCGCGAAGAACGCGTCGAAGTTAAACTCAGATCATTTGTCCCACAGGCCAGCCTCCTTCATCTTAGTGTGGAAGTACTTCTCTAGGGTGTTTGCGCATCTGTTGGAGAAAGAAGACATCTAAATATTTCGTGTTTCGTGCACGTTGTCCATACCCGTTGATGACAGCTATTGACACTCATCGACCGTTGTCTCTGCTGTTGAGGCGTGTCGCTCGTGTGTATGAGCACTAAGCTAGTTGGCTGCGACAGATACATTTTGAAGTCTAGAAGTTTTTAATTTATAAGTTCTTTGATAAAAATATCGAGATTTCATCGTCTTTGCAGCAATCAAACTGGAGTATAATGGCAGAAGTACTGCTAATAAAAGGATACAGAACAAAAATGTATATGACAACACACTTACCTGTAGTAATCCGTATCAGGTGAGTTGTACAGCCGGCAGTTAGTGAAGATCCTGGTCATGTCAGCTATGAACAGCCGCTTTGACACGTAATATCGCGCCTTTAGACGCTCGCCCATAGTGCGTAGATCTGAAATTGTTAACCTTTTATTATAGCCTCCTGTTTGTGAGAGGGAGCGGGCCATGATCCACAACGTGAGCCCAATGCGGGTCGATAGATGTCACATGTCTTCGATTTTTTTTCATCACGATGTTTTCCTTCACTGTTTTGAGAGAAGTGGTGATGAAATAAATTACACAAAGTGCCTGACCGTGTTCGAACCCACGACAAGATAAGAAAAGTGTTTTTTTCGGCGTGTTTTCCCTTTTGGTACGCATGCCTTTGTGTGCGAGTCCGACTCGTACTTGGTCGTTTTTTTCCAACCAATCAAACAATTTATTGTGTCAGTAAATGGTTTAATAGAAAAAACCAACCAATATCTTGAGAAGTTATTGCTGAACGACTCGGCCAAGAGTCAAGAGAAAAAGAGAAGGCTTATAAGAGAAGTATTCTATCTTACTAATGCAACCTTACCCATAGGATATTTGATGTGATCGTAGTAATCTGGCACTTCAGACTTGTCGACTGGCTTCAGGAAAGGCCAAGCTGTTGCGTGGTTCTTAACCTGTGAATAATAAAATGTCATTCTTATTAGAGTGGCAGTGGGTTGGACATTACACGCGAATGCACCCAGAGAGATGGGCAAAGATAGTCACTGACTGAACACCTGTCGCTGTCGAGGTAGACCACGGCGAAGGTGGTGATAGGGTTTGTTGGCCCTCAACATGGCCAGAGATTGCATAAGACAGAGGTTTCGAAGGAAAAAGGGAAGGCCTTTGCCCAGCATTGGGATACAATATAGGCTAACAAAAAAAGATTTGGTAAATTTTTCTTTACTTCACA
The DNA here is from genome assembly GCA_949629185.1 of Apamea crenata. Taxonomy (NCBI): domain Eukaryota; kingdom Metazoa; phylum Arthropoda; class Insecta; order Lepidoptera; family Noctuidae; genus Apamea; species Apamea crenata. The sequence continues at coordinate 8,451,663 of OX451362.1, read as the reverse complement.
TTTCTCTGCTCAGATAAGGTAACCCATATCCATAGGCGGCGGTAAACACTTATAGTATTTTGATTTCACGAGGCAACGCGCGCTTTATTTGTGGTTACCAAATGTTAAAACACGCTGTGAATGTGTGTAAGTTCAGGCTCCGAGAGAAAAGCGAAATCGGAAGTATATGTGTGTGTGTTATGTGGTCACGCTACTAGTCTTCACGCACACATTCACGGCGTGTTTGTACACTTGGTATAGTAAAGCGCCCGTCGCTTCGTGAGATAAAAATAACGTAACATTAGGAGGACCGTTGGCTTGTTTGCCATTCAATAACATAAAAGAAGGACCACTTGCTACCCCAATAACATCAAACATATGTGCATAGTACAGTATAGTTACCCCATGCAGTATGTTCCTGAGCGTGGCGGGGTCGGGCTCGGGCTCGTGCTCGCCGCCGTGCGGCCGCGCGGCCCCGCGGCCGGCCGCCTCGCGCAGCCCGGGGATGCACTCGGCCGGGATGTTGCGGACCTGCACACACAACACATAGTGTTGGACAAGTAAGTTGTAAGGCTGTGAAGTAATAAAAACCCTACTAACTAAAAAGTTTAAAACAAGTACACTTTTGAAGCAGCAGTTATTTCTATCTCAGACTAGACGCCACCAATTAATCACCGTTCGCGATTTATTTGCCAAAAAACACGAAACAAAACAAATATGAGTATTTGGAATAAAATACTTACTTTAATTCCTAGACACCTTTTTTTAAATAGTGCTAGTCACTCTGAAATCAACTTAATTACTACTAAAATAAAGATGATATTTGTTTAACTTGAAATAAAAACAATTGGAAACATAGACCATAATAGAATAGACCATTATCGGACAATGTGTTTTATTTTCTACCTTTTAGTGTTATTTTTGACCCCCACATGATTATGGTATTAAACATTTATTTTTATGACATTACTTATTGACGTCTAAAACCCGTCATTTTGATTTTATAAAAACAAACCCTAGCTTATAATAATTGAGCGACCTACACGACGTGACCTCCTCGACCTCATGTACTACGTGTTCATCCAGCCGTTAGGATACTTCGCTGGTATAAAGAAACCCACTTACAAAGATACATAGATACCCGTGAAAAACACCACCCTGTCTTTGCTGTCGCGCAGTCGGGTAAAAAAGATTGGTAAGAGTACTACAATTATTTGTTTATCCCTTGATATCTTTAGAAAAGACTAAAAATGTGGTGAAGATTCTTATACTTACGCCTTCTTTGAAGCATGCCATTCCAGGATGTATTTTTCTGACATCTTTCTGCCGCATATCGATCAACTTTTTCACGATCTGTAAAATAGATCATAATCACTAATTAGACAAATAATTTCGTGCTTATTCTTGTGAGTACACCACTTTTAACGTTTTTATAGACATTAATCGCCTTATTTGTAATTATACACACTTAAACTTATTTAATTATTAATTTCTGTTTAACCATATATTTTTGACGTTTCCACCTCTCTTAAAATAAGGGCGTTAAATCAATAACGTAAAAGGAGTCCAATTCTTGCACGGTACAAATACGTAAGTATTTAGATGACTAACAAATATGTTTACACAGATACTTTATTATACATGCTACGTCTATGTGCATATATTATGTAAAACTTTTTTTGGAAATAATGATGTCTGCCTACCTCCTTTTGCCTCCGGATGATGCTAGTAAACTGCGTGTAAACGATGCGCGGGTTTAGTTCGCAGTGCATCAGCGTGGCGCCCTCGTAGTCTTTAATGTAGCCCTGGTACATCGCGCGCGGGAGTTTGATGTCCTTGCTGAAGCCTTGCTTCTTGAAGTAGCCTGGGGATGAGAGAAGGTAAAGGAATATTGAATACAGGCTCTTATTAAGATAGCCATATAATATTTTCTATGTGGGTTCAGTATTACCATTTACTCGCAACACCGTTTAATGCAATAATACAAGATGTTTTTTTTTTATACACAGTCACAGTCCCATCATATAAGATCACATTCTTCGCACAATGGTCCACCTGAAGGACTAAGTGTCGAAACCAGACCCGTAACATAGAACACATTCTTTAGATATTTCTCGGGACCCTAGGGGTAGTATCACCCAGGATTCATCACATAGCACTGTATTTTGAGAGATAAGAGTATAGTATTTTTTTTTTTGCCATGTATGTATGTAACGTGCCCTAAAACTCCGCTTGACCTTTGAAAGGCGTACGAGGGGCCGAAGCCAACTCGCAGAGGTCTGTTAGACTTTATGTTAGACTTTATAATGAAAAAAGGCACCAACCGACGATTATCCCTGTTCGCACTATGCAAGAGATATGATCATATTCTTTATTAATAGAGTAAATATAAATATTTTTTTAGAAAACCACACAGCTGTATACCTTTTTGTGGTAGCAGGAAGAACACCATAGGATTTTAGTTGGTGGGAGTCAACTCGTCGGTATATTCAACTACTTATTATTAGTTATTGAATATAATACTGACCGATAGCGAACTCGTCAGCGAAGGTAAGGAAGTGCAGTATATTGTTCCTGATGTGGTGATCCTTCAGATGGTTCATGAGATGTGTGCCGTAGCCCTTCACCTGCTCGTTGGAAGTCACCGCGCAGAATACTATCTCGCTGAAGCCCTGTTGGTAAAACAATAGTGATTAAACTATTTATGACATGTTAACTAAAGAACCTCCTGATATTTATTCTTCTGGGTACAATCATCATCTAAAAAAACAAGAACACCAGCGCTGGGGCTCTGTCTCGTATAGGATGTTAGCATTATGCTGACCGATAGCCGTTTTGCGTGGATGTGACGCATGTTTTCTCCCCACTTGTTATTTTTTTTGTGCGTCATGTTTGCCGCAAATAAGCGTATTTTCTTTCTTTCTTTATCATTATTTTCATCATAATACAATCCGCGTGCCCGATGGGAATTTCCATCGGCAAAAATGAGGAACTTCCAAAGGAACTTTCACCCGTTCGGGGAATGAATTATCGTTCCTTAGCGCTCAACTTTTTATAAAATGAACTCGTGCGTTTTCAGACCCAGCAGTTAAGCTGTGTGTAGTGAATGGATGAATTTATCAAGTAGATTAGAATATATAGAAAACTCTTTATTATGTACAAATACAGGGTGGCAGGGACATCTACGCGCAAGCTGTAACCATGGATTCAGCACATGAGTTTAGACCCCATAGCGTCGAAATTTATCGTCGGTTATCAAAAAAAAAAAAAAAATCTGTTTCATAGAAAAGTGCAATACCTACGCGGTTAAAACGTATGGAACGACCATATTTTTTTCTAATAACCGACGAAAAATTTCTACGCTATGGGGTCTAAACTCATGTGCTGAATCCATGGTTACAGTTTGCGCGGCGATGTCCCTGCCACCCTGTATACAGATATAAATATAGACCTTTTACAAGGGGTGACACAATGGATAGATTGAATGGTAGATGCACAATCAACCAGAAACGTCGTATTATCAGAAACGAACCTACAAATACCTTCAATCATATATCACAGTATTAAATAACATAGAGAAAGAATATTATCAAGAAAGGAAAGAGATAATACTTCGGAAATTATGAATGTACTTGCCTGTGCACTGAATGTCCTGAAGCAAATCCCTCCGATCGGCCTGCCTTCCTTTATAAGGGCTAGTGTTTTGTGTTTGCTGTGAATAAAACGTGACATACATTAAATAGCTGTCAAATAATTATCCAGTCACAGGAATATTAACTCCAATTTTTACCCGACTAAGGCAAAGCTAAAAGAGAGTTACGATTTTAACAGGCTGTGTATGTATGTACATCTCTTCCCTCATATCTCCTAAACTGCTCGTCGTATTTTGTCAAGGTTATACGAAAAAATCAACATCTTGTTTACACCTTTTTAGTGTTTGTAGTAGTCAAGTTTTACTTTTAAACTTCCTTTTTTCTATTTGATCAAGAACCGCGGGAGGAGGTCGGACAAACTTAAAAGAATTAGTTTTCAGTAAAAAAATAACTTACGGATCAAAAACTAATTGCGAAATATACTCCTTAGTCATTTCAGGTAACTGATGAGAGAATACGTTGTGAAGACCTAAAACAAAGCAGTAATAAAAAACAAAAATAAACTTAAATGTGTCCTATAACATTGAGGCTGCACTGGCTGAAAATAAAAAAGAAATTAAGTTAAAAATCTCTTTAATTTTTTTTTCATAAAAATAATGTAATTTTTCCTTACCTATTAGCCAGAGCATAGTCTGTTTATTTACGGGTCCGGTGAGCGAGTTCCCAATCACGTGAAATTCGATGAGCTTGCGTTGTTCTTCTAATTTGGCTGCCTCATCGCGGGGCGCTTGCATTTGAAAAAGAGCCTGGAATATAAAACATAAATGATAAGTTAGAGGGCACTATTGAGTTAAATGTAATGGCAAATTCTGTTGAAAACATCAGAGTATTGTAAGGTATTTGCGTCTACTTTTATTATTCCTTAATGTGGGTATGCGCTTATATGAATAAACCAGTCAACAACAATACATCTGCGTGTTTAATTGACGTCCCAAGTATAGAAGAACTAATAAATAAGATCGACTAGTCAGTTAACGTTTTAGGCAAATTGGAATTATGTAACTAGATATCAGATTAGGAAAATATTAATACCGATAGTGTTTTTCGATACACAAGTAGTTTCAATAATTTGATTCGATGTGTGACATATTCGTGCGTATCGACATTAGATTCCATACTGGAGTTAGACACTTTTGATTTGATACCAGTTATGTATTATCGATACTTCTTTTTTAATAATCGAGTAGTATCAATACTTTTGATTCTATATCCGAGTAGCATCGATAATATTCATTTGATACCATACTTTCCCTAAAGGATTAATTCTCATGATTGAAATAGTATTTCTTGTGTATACTCACATCAGGTCCACACATATAGTTGGGGTCCGTGATGGTGGCGACAATATCTGCGACGGTACGTTCGCTGACGTCATCAGCGGGCTCGTCCGCCATGCGCCTGCGCTTGGCCGCGCCGGCACTCGGCGTGTCGCCCGCGCGTTTACCGCCTTCTGTTTTTATTGAACCTGTTGGATTATTTTTTATTTTTAACCGACTTCTAAAAAAGAAGGAGGTTCTCAATTCGGATGTTTGTATTTTTTTTTTTAATGTTTGTTCGCGCATAACTCCATAATTCCGTCGCTTGCCAACCGATTTGAAAAATTCTTATTTTGTTGGATAGGGTATACTTCCCAAACGGTCCCATGAAAATTTTAACGAAATCGGACAAGCGGTTTTTGAAAAATCAACAAAAGTCAAAAAAATTATCACAACAAAAAGTGAAAAATAAAAACTTTTTTACAAAAAAAAAAACAAACGACTTCCATAAAAACACTACAAAGTGAAAAATAACTTTAATTTCGGAAGTCGGTGGCGAAAAACGAAATAAAAAAACCAAAGACACCGACTTCCGAAATTAAAGTTATTTTTCACTTTGAAGTGTTTTTATGGAAGTCGGTTGTTTTTTTTTTGTAAAATAGTTTTTATTTTTTAAAGTCAAGTACCTACCCGTGCTACTATCTTCTGACGCTTCATAAGTGACCGTGTAGATTTATCCTACTAATATTATAAACGCGAAAGTTTGTGAGGATGGATGGATGTTTGTTACTCTTTCACGCAAAGACTACTGAACGGATTTGGATGAAATTTGGCACACAGGTAGTTTATAACCAGGATTAAATCACAGGATACTTTTTATCCCGATATTAACACGGGATCGAAAGTGATGCGGGTGAGACCGCGGGGCGCTGTTAGCTAGCCAACTAGTCAGAAATAAATTATTTTGATAACGATTTTAAAACTTAGGAAAACACAGCTAAGAAAACATTAACCTATAAAATTCAAGTCCCAAGAATTTAACGTTTTCTCCTTTACAACCCTCTGTGCTCCAATGCACAGGCCGTAAGGTCCAAATCATTAACAGTTATTAAAAGAATTACCTGAGGAGAGTGAGACAGTAGTGAAGCCATCCTTGCTATCTCCCGAAGCAGTAACACGTTCAAATTCGCCTCGCCTACCAGCTGTAAAAGTAAATTTTGTTAATATTTCTGAACAAAACGACATTTATAAAATTACTCGGCTTTAAACTTCATTGTTCCTATAAAATCGTTAGATCCTTATCATCAACAGACTCGATTCATCATCATCATTTCAGCACGGAATCACCTCCTGCTGAGTATAATGATAGATTCGAACGATTTTAGAAAAAGGGTAGAATAATTTTTCTGTCTTTTTGACTCTATGCAGTTGGCAATATCTTAAGATAATGACAGTTTCTAAAAACGTTTCGTTTACAGTCCGTACAGTTATTTTACATCTGACAGCAGCAACCTTATTGTAACGCAGGCGCGGACGCAGCCCAAGATTGGGGGGGGGGGGGGTCACCAAGTAGTAAGTAAGGCAAGTAAATCAAGCAGACTCTCGACAGCTTGAAGGATTTTAGGGGGGGGGGTCAACACCCCCATGACCCCCCCCCCTCGGACCGCGCCTGTTGTAACGAGAATAAAGATCACAATGATTTTGACAGACTTGTCAATGGCAGCTACCGAACACCAACCTTATTACAATGAGCATAAAGATCACTGTGATTAATGTAAGGATTACTCACGGTTCTTATTATCAAATATGGCCTGCAGATGGTTGGGTGGGATCTGCTTGAACTCCGGGTCCCAGATCGGAGAGTTAGCGCTGAAGATCTCTTCCTCAAGCAGCGCCAGGAAACGAGGGAAGTGGGTTAGGACTAGCACCTGTAGGAGAAACATACTGCATTTTATACACAAGTGGGAATAATAGTACCAACCTGTACTTATCCCACTGCATGGCTCAGGCCTCTTCTCAAACGGAGAAGACATGAGCATTGATCACTACGCTTGCTCAAGACGGGTTGGCGATTTCAGACCACACTGTACTGACGTAAAACTTGCAAGTATGCATAGCATAACTCAAACTTTCAAGGACGAAGAGGTAGTCCCAATGTTGAACAAAACCATAGACAAGCCACAAAATAATGATAATGAGACTTATTCAATCTAGTAGTAAGAGTAAACGAGACAGACATATATTTTATCTATTATCTTTGCATATGCAAAATTTTTGTCTGGCTGCAGTTGGGAAATAGTACATGACAATATGAAAAACTGAACTACTCACAGAAAAGCGTGAAATAAGTGTGGGTTTAGGTCACACAGTGCTATAAAGAATACTATTTAGAATATTTAAGATTAAACAAGTAAGACCGATACTTCAAGCAAAGTTGGGCCAGCTTTTCATTTTAATCTATAAGTTGTAAAAAAAAAGGTTTCCATCATCGAATTATTGTGTTGTTTGGCATACAACATTTTGACCCAACTCATTCAGGCCGTAGGCCGTTAAAAAGCACTTTTGAATGGGCGCAACTAGAATCTACTCTTTTGTCAAAGTTGATTACAAGAAAGTAGAATTGATTCTAGCTGCCCGTTCCAACAGGTAGTTTCGTATGGAGAAGAAACTCCATTCCTGTGACTCTTTTAGAATTTTTCATTATTTTAATTAGCTGTGACTCTTTTAGAATTTGTCATTATTTTAGTTATCTGCGATTCTTATAGAATTTGTCATTATTTTAGTTATCTGTGACTCTTTTAGAATTCGTCATTATTTTAGTTATCTGTGACTCATTTAAAAATATCTTAATTATTTTTGTAGACTTACCCTCTTTTCAGGCGGCATGCGGTCTCTCTCCGAATGGCACTTGTCCATCAGCTGCCGACAGACAGACTTGAATACGGCGCGTAGAAGCGTACGACCGAATACCAGAGACGTGTCGTAGTGAGGCAGCGAATCGCAGAACGCTGGGACGTGGCAGAATACTAGCCATCTGGAAGATTTTTACTTGATACATTTTTTAGCTCGCAACTACGCGTGCGGTTATGACCAGCCGATTTATTCTGCAAAAAATTCATCCTGAAAACTTAGGCGAAGTAAGCTGTCAATCCCTAGCATCAGGTGGAACAACAGCTCACTTCACCTAACTTTTCACGGTGAGATTGTTACAGAATGAACTGGCTAATGTATGAAGGTAAACGGAGAAAAAGGAGTATATAAGGATCGTAGCAGGTGGCGATCTGTATTTTCTACCTACCCCCGTGAGAAAATTGGGAAAACGAGGTGAGATTGTAGCGGTATCTACAACGCCACATGCGAACTACGCGTCATACTGACGTCACACAAAACCCTGCACCGCACAAGCAGAGTTTACCGCGCAATTAACATATATATAACAGCCCGACATGATTCATCGGGCAGTTGACCACCAGACACAACACACGTCTGGTCCGAGCATTCTCCCTTTTCTAAGCAGGAAGAGTGAACTTGACACCCCGTTCCTCATACATCTATACTCCTCTATTTGTATATACATATGTGCACAGCACCCAAAGAGTCTACCACTTACAAGTCGGTTACTTAAAAAGTTTGTGGGAATAAGAAAATATATTGTAAATAAACATACCTTGTATAATTGATTTGGTATGCAGAAATATCTTCGGGATTCGACACTTGCTGAAATTAAATATTCATTGTTTACATTTCAACATTGCTACAATGAAAAATTGCAATAGTATTGGTTGAGGCATTGATTATAATTTTGTAGCTTGAAATTGCCAATTAACTTCAGTAGGATAATTATTTATGCACTATTTACCGATTTCATGACAACATAAAGTTGGTTGCATTTTTGCGGCGGCATATTTCATGACAATGTTGTCACACTGTATAAAAAATTAAAAATTGTTCTGAAGAATAATAATTCCATCATCATCATCATTTCAGCCAAAAGATGTCCACTGCTGGACATAGGCCTCCTCCAAAGCACCGCCACTTCGACCGGTTTTGTGCTTCTTGAATCCAACGGGTTCCCGCGGCCTTCACGTAGCGTTGGAAGGCCTCCCACGAGGTGGACCGGCGAATAATTCTATAGCACTGAATATTTCTAAAGGCATTTTCATTAAAGCTGTCCTTAACATCATCATAAATGACAATTAATCAATAACTTACCAGTTTCCTAACACTGGGCGTCTCAAAATTCCAATGGTTGAAACAATGTAAGAACATCTTGGCCAGGTCATACATGGTCTGCCATTCCCTTTGCGGGAGGCTGTTGAACTTGAACAGCACAAAGTTTGTGATGGCCTTGGCTATTGAGGGCCTCTCGAAAGGTGGCTGGCCGAGTGGACCTTCGATCCGCGGGTGGGAGCGGGTGAGGATGCATTTGCGGAGTATCTGTGGAGTTGAAGAGTATTATATTAATTATTTCAATAGTATAAATAATTTCAGTAGATTGCCACATATTAGAAATAAATGGGAGGGTTATGGATGGAGTCAAAAGGCTGCTTTGATATTATGATCTGTTAAATATTTGTCTGATTAAAATTAAAGTTAGTCAAAAGTCCACAGACAATATTCTACAAACAAGTGGATTGCTGTGTGTGTGTGTGAGTGAAAAATGAACCAGCACCCTTATTGCGTAACACACTATCAATCTCAATCTGAAGGATATTGCTAATCCATTGCTTCATATGTTCAAAAAATGTGTCTGCTCAACAACGTAAATAACGCAATGAATTTTGTTGAACTGTCAAAATGAAGCCCATTGCTATTGATAGTGTGTTACGCGATTACCGCGCAGATATCTGACTTATTCAATAATAAGTCCGATATTTTTTATACTGTTTTTGGCCATTGTTTTATCTTAGGTTCAGGCAGATAAAAATGCATTGTTAAAATATGAATTGGCAACGGCTACACTAAGCAGCTGTTGAGCACCTCATCTTAATATTCCAAAAGTGTCAACCTTCTTATATTTAACTGAAGTGGTAAACACTTACCTTGAATAAATAATAGTACACCCGCTTAGTGTCATGGTCATCCTCCCTATGCATGGACATGAAGATGTTCTCCACGTCCACCACAGCTCCGAGTAGTCGGTTCACTTCAGCCACTGGCAGACCTTGCAGTTGAGTCACATGTTTTTCTGAAAACATGACATTTGTTATGGTGGAGTTTTATAGGCTTCTAGAACTTAGGACACCATAAAAAGCTATTAAATTAAGAAAAAACTAGGTATTCCATTAATATCCTGCATCACAAGTAAACAATAGAATTTTTTTTCGTCCTCGACGAACGTATGGGAATCTCTTCAATAACGTACATGGAGGACAAACAGACTGCCGGGATTTTCATACGTTCTATCGTCACAGACACAGTGTTCATGGTCTGCTCAGCGCCTAATTTCGTCATTACTCTACAATAATGTTCATTTTGACAATACAATAATATTTATTGCTTCATATTATTATGTTTAAAAACTTTGTCTGCACAACAATTAGATGTGTATAATGCAATGAGCAGGCTGGTCTCAAGAACCAGTGAATGTGGCGAAGCCCAGCTCACACAATCAAAAATTTGTGATGTCTTCAAAAAGGTTAGTTGTATATTATGACTCGTCCTAACCGAAAACTATTATCCCGCGAATACGCGATCTTCGCGCTTTTATATGAATGTGAAGTACTCGCGCGATGAATCAAGTTGCGTTTGTACGTCATAATTCATGGTATGTAATGGTACGAGTATGTATGACGACCTAATGTAGAAATGTGAACAAAGTATTACTTATGGATTGCAGCATGACCTACTACTATAGTTTCTGCCTACTTCCATGGGAAAAAGCGTGAGTACAATTCGGCTGATGAATCATGGCTGGTCCGAACTTTACGCGGAAGGCTGCGCAATAGCATTTTTTAGGAACTAAATGGTGACATGAAGTGAGTGTTAGTGAAAAGACATGCGCGAAAGTTCGGAGACCCTATGTTCATGGCCATGTTAGACTGTAGTTTTGCACTTCGTCGGATCGAATCCGAATTCAAGATCCGATTTCAATCCGAATTTGGGATTCTGAATTCGGACGGACTGAGTTCGGATGTAGTGCACAACCCCTCAGACAAATAGTACTATGGCTACTTCGGACCGTCACTTCTCGGATTCTGATCGGACGTAGTGCGAAACCGCCCTTATAGTTTCTGCTTACTTCCATGGAAAAAGGGCATGAGTTTATGACTGTATGTAATTACCGACCTAGTACATGATTGCAGTTGCGGCATGGATCATTGAAGTTGGCTGGCGGCTGGTTGTCGGCGCGTGGGTTGCCTTTCACTGTTTGCTGTGGTGCAGGAGTCTTCCACCCGTTACATGAGCAGTCTGGTGTCTGAGAAAAAACTTATAAATTAGCCCCAATTCAGTATTACATGAGCTTTTGGGCTACGACCTATGAAGCAGGTACAAGTACAACACTATAAAGTATTAGAGTAGGTGTAGAAACTTGAGATGAAAAAATGTAGTATCTGCTATTACTTTAAAGGACACTGCATAATCATTCTGCCGAGCCTTTTCACAACTATGTCGGGGTTGGCTTCCAGTCTGAAACTGATCAGATATCAGACGACTTTTGACTACCAGTAACAACTGTCAATGATCTACGAATGACAGCCAGGACCAAATACTTAACTTGCTATCCAAGGCACGGACGGATCTCAGTTTGTTATGGATGTCATCAATCTCAGTCAGACAAATGTCAGCAAGCGTTGCATAACCTTGAAGAGTGACTTGTGTGGCTGTTATTATTTAGCCTTTGCATCTTTAAAATAAGTGTTTTAGTCTTTTATTTTGTGTGCACTAAATAAATGATCTATCTATGTTTCTTTAAGACCACCAAATAATAGTTGCTTTGGGTAATCACCCTAAGGCTGCAGAGGATGCTCGAACTTCAGGCAAAGATATAATTGTAATAACTAATAAAACAATGAATGTTGCAGGTCTGCGATGTTTACACATTCTGTAGGTTTTGCAACATGTATTGAGGTTTCTAGGGCACCGCATTCATCTGGGTCAAAGATTTGACATTTTGATATAGTCAAATGGCTATATGGAAAGATCTACATAAATTGATTTCCGATTGTATCACTGTTTAGGGTTTAGGGCTAGAATATATTCTCCAGCTTGAATGGTTCCCTGTACACAAACACGAAACACATACATTATACAGAAATTGATAAAGCTTATGTTACCTGGCATTCTGAGTAAATAGCCAACTTGAGTAGCTTCTTATTATGCGGCCAGTTGTACACTTGTTGTTTCCTCTGCTGTATGCGCTGCAGGTTTGACTGCCTGGAGGCCTGGCCCTCACTGCCTGCAGGCGTAGCAGCGTTGCTGGATGATGCATCATCTGCATTTACACTTGATGTTGCTAAAAATATTGAAAATTGTGATTTATATTTTGATATTAGTTGTGTAAGGTGGGTGGGGTGGGTGTGGTTTGTTTTTGGATGTAATATAGATGTAACGTCTATAAGATGAGTTTAAGTAAGGCTGGGTACGAAATTATATAGTTATTCTATTTGTAATGTTCTAAAACAGTAAACAGAAATTAGTGTACAGAGAATGCTGTGGACATCTATATTGTACTTAAAATTAAATACAACTAATTGTTTTTACCGGCAACAATTGTACAGTTACTGAAATTGTTTGTTGTTATTATATAATTGTAAATTGTTTATTTACCTTCATGTCCGTGTGTTTGTGAAGAATCTGCTTCAGTGCTTGTCATAGCTATGTCCGCAATTTCGTCGTTGATTTGAGAAGACATATTAAATGCTTCGTAGCTTTCGCCCGCTAAGGCATTTACAGTTTTAACTCTATTTACGATAGAAACACTAGCACAAATAGCATTATTGATATTATAATTTGATCAAAATCCATATAATTTTGACGTTTTTTTATCTGTGAAAGTTTACGGGCGCGGCGAAACATGTACAGATGATAAATTGCGTGATATTCTCTGCGTTCTTGCCGAGATCATAGACAAGGCAGATTGAGAAACATCGACTAAACCAGTGTACTCTATAGGACAGTATACTCTAATCATTGAAACGTCAAACATTTTTACCGGGAAAATAGAGCGGGAGATTTCAAACGAAAAGGTTTTGCGTTTGGAAAATGTTACTATTTATAATTGTTTAATTGATTACGAATTCAAAATTAGTAAAAAATACGATTGTTTTATCGAGTTAATATAAGTAACTCATTAAAACTACCATAAGCACAGAAACATATTCGATTGCTATATTTTATCAAAAATATTATAATTGTAAAGAAATACATAATTAAAAAACATAATGTTTAATAATTATCTTATCTGCCCAATTACTGTATATTAATATATTCCTAAAACTTCACATGCCCATTACAGTCGAATAATGTTCCGTAGTCCTCAGTCCTGGAAGTTTCAGTTTCAGCTGTATCAGTGCGCGCGCGAATTCGGATGAATCGGTCATGTTCTCTGCGGTTTCGGATAATACCAACTTTTCGTAATACCGTTTGGAGCATGCTATATTTTCAATTATTTTTAACTGATTACAATAATAATATTTAGTGAAAGTAATAGACAACCTTCATTTTTTATTTAACTCCGAAAGTTTTACTATTAAAACTTTTGTGAAAAATTTTAAACATGGAATCAAAGTTATTCCTTCGAGGAAACGAGACTTATGACGATTTTTTTAATCGTTGCAACAATTTATCTCATTTTGACTGTAGTGAGGAAGAAATGCTATGGTGGTTGATGGGATCCAGACGTTTACCATTAAAGGAAATAGTGCCGATTAGTGTAATATTAGTCGTAATATTTCTAACTGGAGTGGTCGGGAATGCGTGCGTTTGTGTAGTTATTGTGAAGCATCCCGGGTTGCATACTGCCACCAACTATTATCTTTTCAGTTTGGCTGTTAGTGATCTGTTGCTGCTGATGTTTGGTAAGTATTAGAAGATAATTACGTAAACAAACTTTAAGTATAAATTGCATGTAAATTATTGGGTGAGTAAATTACTCACCCAATAATTTCTCAGTAACACTGAGACTTGAGAAGTCTGCATAGCGTCTTTTTAAATTTTCATGAAACGTTTGAAACTTTGAAGTAGGTACTTTTTTACCAGGGCACCTACGTAATTCGACCATATTTAGAATATCGACTACGCATCTGCCTCGACATTTATTTATATCATTATATGTACTTTATTGAACCAGAAAATACAAAAAAAAAAAAATTACTACAAAACATACAAATATAATGTGATCATCAAGGATTTAGAAGGTCTTTCAAGCTACCTATGTTATTCTGGTATCTTAGCAACCATACCGACTTCCGTTTAAAATAAGTAAGTGAACAAAAAAACCTCTTCATACATTGTTCTGGATTTACATCATATTTTCAGGCGAATCTTTTTCTGCTCGGAACAAACTCACCAGTATAACTAGCATAAATAAATAAGAATTAGGCTAAGTTAGGGTAATCAAGCTAAATATAATAACGACACGAGTGTGTACAAACCAGGAACAATACTAGGTAGATTACGGGTCCTTATAGAGTGCTCGTATTACTTAATTTTGCTACGAGAGCGCTCAAGAGACCCATCATTTTTGACGAGATTGAATACGTAATGAAAAAGAAAACGAGCCAACCGCATCCAGGGGATTACGTGGGGTATTTTACACAGTAATTTTTCATCTGAACTCAGGTACTTGAAATTAGACGAGGCTAAAAATAAATGTGCTCCTCTTTACGACTGGTACTTTGACTATAAAAAAGTCGAGAGGTGGCATGGAACACTCGGTTGAAAAGAATATCCTTTCTCTGTATGTTGTTTAATTATATATATAACAGGTACAATTAAATAAATTAACAACATTTGGGAGTAACAAAGTTAATTTAAAAAAAATCTTTTGTCTAACATGAAAGGATGGTCAAGGTACCTACTACAGACCCGGTCCCCAACCTTTTTTGTCATCCAACAGACCTCACTTTTGTCTCATATTTTTCGTTACAGGCTACAAAATAAGAAACTGTTTGTTTGAAGTCTTAAATATATGAGGTTTCCTGAAAAAATCATCTTTTATTTTCATCTATCCAACGAAAATAATATGGATGTTTGTTTTCTGTTTATTGTCGTCAGAATAAAAGGGACAAAACATAATAATTGCTGACTTATATAATATGGAACATAAAACCCCAAAACATCACGCCTATATTCCACGACGGAGTAGGTAGAAGAACATTTTATTAATTTATTGTTTTCCCTTAACCCGAGACTTATGACGGTCGTCGCCTTAGTAAAAAATAATCAGTATGCCAAGACCTTTTAAATGATATTGTCTCAAGTCTGTTGATTCAGTTTTGAATCCGGGTTGTAGGTACACAATTTCAAACCTACGGGATATACAAGCGTAAATATGTTCTTTCATGGAGAGTAAAATATAATATGAAGTAAGTACTTTAAGTACATACAAACCAATACGATTTTGACGCCATTGTAAGGAATGATCAGTAAGCCAAGTCTTTTTAAATGAGATGCGTCTCAAGTCTGTTGACTGAGTTTCAATTTTGGCGACGCTAAGTCCCGTCGTTCGAGGCACGACGTACGAGACAATAAATAAATCTGCTCCTGTTTACGACATGTACTTTGGCTATAAATAAAGTCGACAGGTGTCGTGGTACACCTGGTTGGAACGAAGTTCCTTTCTCTGTATATTATGTATTAAATAACAGGCACACTGAAGTAAATTAACAAGGTTTGAGAGTAACAAAATAAAAATTGCGAATGCTAAAATGTTACACTTTTTTCGATCTAGCAGCTTTCATTCGCCGTGCGATCGTCGAAGTGTGCAGAGTACGTGCGTAAGGAACTTCGTTCTAATAAACCCCTGTAAAGACTAAAGAATGGCAGGTCCATCTGAGTTTTGAGGAATCATAACAAGCAGTCCTCACTGATGGCAGAAACCTGGCTTTGAAGAAAATAATTGTTTTGTTTAATGCGTAGATACACAGTAAATAATGACTTCCTGTAGTCTTTTCGAGAGATGTAAGTACTACAAAGCTTTGTATATAATAGGACATGAACTCGTAACTTGGAACTTTGAGAAAATAGCTATTTCATATTTAACACCGCGTAATTAACTATATACAGTTCGATTTGACGCGCAACTGTTTCAATATTCGTTCAACCCTCGATATTCTGCTAGTCATCATCATCTGCCTAGCCTTTTCCCAACTATGTTGGGGTCGGCTTCCAGTCTAACCGGCCCCACTAAAGCCTCGATGTTCTGCTAATAGTATGGCTTCGAAAATACTTTGTTCGTAACACATTACTTTAAGAGAAAATCGTTTTTGAATCTTGCGTCATCATCTTCCTGCCCTTGTTCCATAATGTTTCTTGGGGTCGGCGTAACACGTTTTCTCCTTCCATTCTCCCCTGTCAACCGTTGCGCTACCATTCACTTGCGTAATGGTATTTAAGCTCGTTACCTACACAGTTTCCATAGGGGCTTGTGTCTAACTAATAGCAGCTACACGGGTCGATCGATCAGGTTAAACTACGCGTGCCGTGGTTGGTCCATGGATGGGTGAGCATCTTTACATCCCTCCGTGTCTCGGAAAGCCGTTGGTCCCGGCTGTCATTCGTGGATCTTTGACAGTCGTTACGGGTGGTCAGAAACCCGAAAATCTGACAACCAGTCTTATCAAGGTCTGGTCTGGTCTATTACCCAATAACTGGGTTGTGGAGGTCAGATCGGCAGTCGCTCCATATAAAATACTGGTATGCAGCTGCATCCGGTTAGACTGGAAGCCGACCCCAACATACATAGTTGGGAAAAGTCTCGGCAGATGATGATGACCTACATAGTTTCCTCTGGTTTTTGCACTTGAAATTCAAGTTTTGAGGCCTAATTACTTAGGTATAAATGTTAGGTACCTTAATAGCACTTTAGAGATGTAAACCATCTAGCCTTAGTTCCCTGAGTAGCTTTTACGCATTTAGTCTAGTTAAGTGTACCTACCTTTTTGCACAAGTCTTCGCCCTTGACCGACGTATGCTAATATCTTCATAATTTGCTAAGTAATCAATGTGTACCGTCTGGAATCGTTAAGAAATGTTTGATTCCACTTGGAAAATATCCAGAGCATTTGTGGAAGATATTTCAAAATAATAAAACTGAGAAGAATGACGTAAAGACTTAGTTAGACTCAAAAGTTTGAAAAAGACGAAAACTGATGATGATTTATGGAACAAATGACTTCCTTTTTAACCTACTTCAAAAAAAGGAGGAGGTTCTCAATTTATTTAATACTAGCTGACCCGGCGAACTTCGTACCGTCTAAGAATATGAATTATGTACATATATTTTTTTTCGTGAATTATTCCCATGTTTTAATAGTTATTCTGCTATTCGGGGCGAAGACAAATACAGCAAATCAAAGAATATAGGTAGTTTACCAGTACACAAGGTAGTTTACCAGTTTCAACGTTTGCTTTTTTATTATAGATGGGCAATCCACCGGGCTTAAGCCCGGTGCTTTGGTAAACACCCAATTTTCTGGGTGTTTATGGCTGTTTACTAAAGCACCGGGTTTAAGCCCGGTGGATTGCCCATCTATAATTTCAATGTCTCAGACTGACACATTAGAATGCAAAAGCTGACACTGACAATGAGACTCTCAGAAGCAGCTTGGAGTTTGGATTTGTGCGTGTTAATGGCAATATATATAATATAATTGGTGTAACTACTATAAGCTTCTGCCTATCCCTCGAGGGATACAAGCGTGTGTTGTACTATGGTATATTTTTCTCCTTGATTCTTCATCGGTTGAAAAATAAAGATGGTTACTCTTCTGAGCTGAAACTACTCTTCTTGCATAGCTATTCACAACCAGTCGATACGCTTCCGTGCCGAATTGAACATTAGCCAATGTTATCAAAAACCCGAACACAAATCCCCCCCCCTGATCCCTGATCACAAATCCAATTTGTGATCCCTGTTCACAAATCTACAACCCGAGTTTCAATCAAATAGACGAACGAGACACAATACAAGTTTTATTGTTATTGCGTCTGGGGGTGTTTAGTGTCCCATAAAGGGTTCACGAAGATAATTTTTGACATAAATAGATAGGCATCGGTTTCATCTTCGCGTAAGTATAGGTTCCATGTTACGGTTATCTACGATCTAGATATGCCTTAAAGTCGTTAATTGGTGAATAGCGATTTTGTGTACGATAAATCTGTATTTCATTTACGAAGCTGCTCTATGCTTTGAAGAAAGCGTGTAGGCTCTTTTGCGTTTCTATTTTGATGAAAACTTCGTAGAACTCTTAGCATTTACCTTACACAGATTTTGTCGGATCTATGTATACAAAATATAAAACATTGTTTTCATATATAACTCTATTGGTTTACACGGCACACGCCAGTAAAGTTCCCAGTCAACATGATTTTTTCCGACATCTGACACAATCATCGTCATATTTCAGCTAATTTATACAGAATTCTGAATTTGTCGGCACGGTTGGCGCAGTGGTTAAGCGATTGACTGCTGCGCTGCGTGTTGCGGGTTCGTTTCCCGCACGGAACACATATTTGTATGACCTACAAGAAGTTGTTCTGGGTCTGTCTGTTGTGTATGTATGTTTAAATGTTTATAACGTGTAACGCACCCACGAGAAGGTGCCACACAGGAGAAATTCCTAGTGTGGGGTACCGTTAAAAAAAAAAGCAAAAGAAAAGAATAATACACCTAAACCTTCCTCTTGAATCACTCCGTCCATTGGTGAAAACCGTATGAAAATCATTTTGATAGTTTTTGAGTTTATCGCGTTCAGACAGACAGAAGTGGCGGGGGGCTATGTTTTATAATATGTAGTGATCATAATAGTTGTAGCCTCCAAGAGTGGCGATGCTAGAATATTTAGTACTTTCAGCCTTTTCAACCGTCATCCACATTGCCGACTGACTGATTACCATTAAGTGGCATTAGCATTTACTTAGTTCGAATTGTATCAATATATGCGAGCCCATACATCTTGTTAGGTGCTACTTACAACTAAAATGCTAAAGTAATACCAGAACTGTTCATAAGTCTTTGACAATTTACATATAGTTATCAAAACAAAGTAATTTTAGCTTCAGTCCCACACGTCCGAAATGTTACGTGACATGAACACGAGTTGGCTAAGTAAATGGTGTTATGAATAAAAATGAAAATTCTCTCATCGCTTTTTCTTTCAACTTTCAGGGGATCTACACGCCGCAATAATTTAGTCAAAATAAACCATTTTCAATTAAATTAAATTCCTTCTCTTCTTGATCTATGTTTTTATTTTTCTTTATTATTAACCTATTTTACTTTCTTCACTTGACCACGTAATAGAAATGAATAAATTGGATTTCAGAAATCGGGGGTTACATAGTCAAAATAGGTACCTAACTAAGAATCAAACTAAACCAGGCGGCACCGTATGATGGCACCTGTGACCGATTATAAATTATAATTATTGACGTCTAAAATCCGCTATTTTGATTTTATAAAAAAAAAACAAAGCCTATCCATCGCGCAACTCAGACGATCCAATAAACATCTCATGTATTCATCCAGCCGTTAGGATGCTTTGAGGTTATAAAGAAACCAACATAAAGAGATACATAAATTCAAAGACACATGTTGTGCCGACCCCAAATAAATTAGGATAAGGGCAGGAGAATGATGATGATGACATACACACACATGGAATACATAACCCTGCCTTTACGTCGCGCAGTCGGGTTAAAATACAGCTTATCGATTCGATAAATTACAGTTACAACGGTACGACTTTATTACGGCCCGCATGGCATCTGCACAGTATAATAGAGTAAACAGTATTACGTCTTCATACAAAATGGCCGAAACGATGCGCTTCGAAATTGTGGTGTACATCCAGTACTCTACAAGGTTTCAAAATAGAATGCTCTCCCATCACAAAAATTTCCGGACTTATCAAGTACAGTTACTACCCAAAAGACACAGTCAGTGGCCAACCCTAATGCGAGTTTATCTACAGTACTAGTAATTATTTCAAGGACACTGCCGAGACGTGGCTGCGAAACGAAACTGTGGCAAGTGTCCCTCACATGCAGTAGCATAAAAAACAAACGTCACAAGCCATCATACAGTGCCGCCATTGTACTTACTTACTTTATGCAGGTAATATCGGTCATCGGTCAATACGCAGAACACGCACGAGTGACCGCGATCGATAGCAATAAGTATATTTTGCTTTTCATGTGGTTCCTGCCAGTCACACGAGTCCATGAATTTAATTGAATTTCTATAGTGCCTTATGTATGACCTATGTGGTGCTTTTATTTGCCCGCTGATTTTTTTTTTGTGAATTGGGTCTGAATGACGACAACGGTGATGATTTAATTTAAATACAAAACTTATTCGTTCTGGGCATACAGAACGTTAATGGTTAAACTTAGGTGTTTTGTTTTTTTGAAATTTTATTAGTCAGCTTACCTGTCTATACTCCATTTGAAATAAGATTAGACATTTAAATAAACCTTTTTTACAGTCCGTTCAACCGATTTTGACTAGTAGTAGATTTTGATAGTTTAGAATTTTTCATTAGTAACTGAGTCTAAATTGATGCCCGGTTGATGACAATTATTAGGTGAACTCTGGGTCTACAATAAATTTGTAACGTCGGACAACACTTCGGGGAAAAATAAGGTCAGTACGTGGGTCGTCTTAGGGGCGAAGTTAGGCGTAAAGTTATAACTTTATAATCCTGTCCCGTTTTGATCCTATAGTGAAAGGAGGATTCGAGCTGTCCTCTTATCTTAAATAGTTGTGTATTCATAATTCAGGATCGGTCCTAGATTTAGGTTGAAATAATTGATTTCAAACTAGGATAAACGGAAATCTGAAATTCAAGTTGACTAAACTTTAAAGCTATCAAATTATTGGTGGTCCAATTAAGAAGTTGAAATTCCTTTTTAGTTAAAATTCATTTTTGGTTTCTGTGTAAATAAATTATTGCTGGGTCAGTTTTTCTTCTTTGCAAAATGGGTAACTTCCTAAGCTAGGCACATAGGTGATAAAAAAAATAGTAGGTATATTATTAACAATTAAATAGTTATCCTATTTAAGTACCTAACGAAGGCCCAAAAATAAAGGATCACGTTTAGTTGTCGGAGATCGGTACAGGTAATTTTCTTTATACTTTGATGTAAATAACAAAACTTTGCAGTAACCTTGTTCTTATGTTTACATCCACAATTTCCTGAAGGGCTAAGTTTTTGTGTAACCTAGTTGTTGTTTCGTTTCGCTATAAGTTCGTGAGAGGGTCAGAAATAAAAGACTCTTTAAGATTTTTTTTTTGTATCTTAAGGCAAACCCTTCCATTATCGTTTGGGTATTTTCTTTTGTACTTAACATTTCTGTCTTCCTGAGAATTACTTTGGTATACTTTATATTTTTAATTATTTTTATTATATTTCTTTGCAAAAAAAAGGACGTCATAAAAGATAAGTTCAGTGATTGTTTCGTTTATGTAATGGATCTAGATTTCAGGCGGACACGCTAAGTTATTTCAGGCTGGTTTTTGGTAAATCAAGTTTTATCTCTTAAATAGAATTCCGACCGAATTTAATTAAACAAATCCGATTACGTTTACGTACTCCAATGACTTTATATTAAATCTAGTCGACGAAAATACTATACTTAATTCCTAATGACGTTGTTGCGACGGCTGTAAAAAACGACCCTGGATCGAATGATAATGTTATTGCGAATCTCGGTGGAGCGAAAAACGTCAAAACGTTTTTCGCTTGCTTCGCGTGCTTCAATTACATCTCGGATTTGGTTTGGGATCGAAATATGGCCGCTTTGTGTTAACTTAAAATGTTTTTCACACATATTTACCATCATTATGATAGGTGCCTATTTATCAAAGAAGAACAAATTTCTGTGCTGGACATAGGCTTCCCTCAAGCACCTCCACTTCCACCGGTTCTGTGGTTCCCGCATCTGGCGGGTTCCTGCGGCCTTCACAAGGAGCTTACCTTGTGGGAGGCCTTCCAACGCTACGTCTTCCGGTACGCGGTCGCCACTCCAGAACCTTTCGGCCCCATCGTCCATCTGTTCTGCGAGCATTGTGCCCTGCCCATTGCCACTTAAGTTTAGCAATTCTTCGGGCTAGGTCGGGGTTACCTTGGTTCTCCAGCGGATTTCTTCATTTCTGATTCGATCACTTAAAGAAACTCCAAGCATAGCGCTCTTTGGGTAACTTTTAAATACGCTCTAAGAGTCTGTTATATTTGTTTAACATTATATCTAAATCCTAAATTGTTTATCCCTCTTGTTGTGGCAATTAGTAGATCATATCTAATGAAAATATTTACAGTAGAAGCAGATAGGCTCTGAGAACTGTAAAGTCAATTAAATCATTAGAAGTAGAGGTGCTACGTGCTTAATATATTTTGTTTTTACGGCCGCGTGGGTGAGTCTACTGGGTTCGATTCCAAGGTCGGGCAATATGATAAGGTTTTTCATAGCGGAGTCTGGATGTGCCCCGGTTATGGCAATAAGCTTGCCCCCTATTACTTACATGGGATTTAAAATTTAAGTGGCCTCAATGTGGGTGTAATATACACCTCTTCAATCAACTCAGCCTATCGCAGTCCACTACTCAACATAGGCCCCTCCCAGGCTGCGAGACAACACCCTGAACTCCCCCTTCCGCATCCAGTCTGTCCCAGCCACCTTCTTAAAGTCGTTGGTTCATATTATACACCTCTTATGTTAAATGTTTTACTTCGCAAAAGATCTTTTCCTAGCTTAATTCAAAGTTTTATTTTTGTTGAAAGTAATTTCTTTTCCATTTAAGTTTTTAATCTGTTATCTTTTATAATATCGCTTAGCGTCGCGTTGACTCGACTTGTTTTGAACGAAACATGGTTAAAGTTTCATAAGAACTGGATAAAGTTGTTTGGGGCTTTAATTTGGTTTTCTAACTTGTTAAGCTTGTCCGTGACGCTCTTTTTTGCGAGTTGAGTTTAGATAAGTAATTTAAAGATAGGAACTAGGAAGTACCTGTCTACTACTTATACTCCTCTATTAGCCGCCATATCGACAGTCACCCCCCTTCTAACCATATCATCATTCACACAGTCCATCCATCGTTTCTTTGGTCTTCCCTTACTCTTATAGCCATCGAAATTCATACTCAAAACTTTCCTCACGACATTTTCCTCATTCCTCCGTAATACATGCCCATACCATGACAACCGGTTTCCAAACAACTTTTCAGTTACCGGTGCCACTTTCAAACTTCCTCTTATATACTCATTTCTTATTCTATCCATTCGTGTAACACCACACACCCCTCTCAGCATTCTCATCTCGGCTGCATGCAATTGCCTTTCATTCATCCCTTTTGTGGCCCAACATTCTGATCCATACAAGACAGCAGGTCTAACCATGGTTTTGTATATCTTCCCCTTAAGTTTAAGGGGAATGCGGGAGTCGCAGATTGTTCCCGTGACCTGCCGCCATTTCATCCATCCAGGGTTAATTCTGTGCTTAACCGTCCGATCTACTTCGCCATCGCTTTGCACGAGTGAACCGAGATACCGAAAGTCGGAGCAGATAGATGATATGATATAGGTAGATGATTATGATGATGTAAACTATTATTAAAGAAAAACATCGGAACAGTAGAAGTAGACGCTACACGTATACATGATTTCTACGACCGTTACAGCGTCTTACCTATTTCTTACTGAGGCACGTATTGAATGAAAAATTAATGGCCCCGTATGAATGAATGTAAATCAATCCTATCAACCTTTATTTTGTTTCAAACGATAGCTTAGTGTCCCTTCGTAAAATCAATATCTAAGTCGGGTTCTGTAATATTTAACGATGCAGGCTCATCATCATCATCTGCCTAACCTTTTCCTAACTATGCTGGGGTCGGCTTCCAGTCTAACTGGATGCAGCAGAATACCAGTATTTTACATGGAGCCACTGGCTATCTGACCTCCACAACACAGTTACTGGGTAATACGATACCCCTTGGTAAGACTAGTTGTCAGACTTTCGGGCTTCTGACGACCCGTAACGACTGTCAAAGATCTACGAATGACACCCGGGACCAACGGTGTAACGGGCTTTTCGAGCGGACCGCATGGACCAACCACGGCAAGCGTAGCTTAACCTGATCGATCGACAGCTGTTATTATTTAGCCACAGGCTATGTACCTCATACATTTTGCAGCCTTGGGCCTTGTGCAGTCTTTACAGCCGCGATTTTTTTTTCTAAAACCTGGGCGCGACAACTAGTATTAATCGCGCGCTGCGATTCAAGGAGATTCTTTTCACGTAACCTCTGTGATCTTTACTCAAATGGGCAAAACGGGACTAGTGTTTTGCACAAGTCACGGATAAATAGTTTACTTCTAGACAAGTCTGTCTCGGTGCCAAACAAATTATCACCAATCCGTTTGCAAAGCAAAATTAATACGTGATTTATAAACGTTCACAAACTCAAACTCAAATGGTAAACGAAGCAAAAGAAGTATTCAAGTATCATAGCAGGAGGCGTTGTGTGACTTCTGCCTACCCCTATGGGAAGAAGGCCTAAGTTTTTGTATGTATGAATATGAATACTTGAAAAACAATGTCCCTTCACCTTTTCGATTCAATGTCTTTTCTTAGCTTCAACCCTTCCTCTTTTTTAGAGATTTTAAGTGAAACAACAAAAATAGTTTATTTGGCCAGGAATGTAGCTAGCTGAATCACAGAATAAATAGTACAAGGCTGAATGCTTAAACTGTAAAGCCCCGAGGCATTATCAACATACCACCCACGTCAATCCATGTAACTCTACGATATATTCGCGTCGCGTAACACCGCGTGCTACAAAGAGTTTTCCCGCCCTAGTTTCGTATTTATTGCGTTTTAGGAGCAGTTCCCAAACGGTACACAGATGGTGTACTAAAACCGTACGAACAAAACTGTTTGCAATAGCCATAACGTTGCACGTATACCTACATAGTGTATTATAGCTTGTTATGGTTTGCCATAACAACATCTGTCGGTAAATGCATCGTCTAACCTAGTGGTAGGTAATATACCTCGTTATCTGAAATACACCGAAGTATGGGACTTTGAAGTTTTCTTATTGAATAATAGAACCTTAAAATGTTTTCTTTGAAATAGGACTTACAACTGAATATGGTTTGCCCTAGTGTATACGATAGATATACGAGGGGCGTTCAATAAAAAATGAGAATAGGGTACAAACTCTTTGATGTATAAAAAAAATTACTGGCTGGAAGTATAAAAAAAATGCTGGCTGGTAAAGCTGAATTATCTGCTATTATTTAGTTAAAAAACATAAACTGTTTATCTTTTTTAAATAATAGAAGTTATTTGTTTGGAAACAAATTTGGTGGTAAACTTTTGAGCAAAAGAGAAAAAAAAATTAAGTACGCGTGGTTATTATGTATCAGTGCTTAAAAAAAAAATTCTGCCACGGGCACTTTATGTGCAGAACAATGAAAAAAAGTGCGCAACTAAATCCGCAAGAAACGGAGATGCAAACTTGCAAAGACTGTCTTCACGCGCGCACGTTCTTGTGGGCGCGTTATCTTGACTGTCAAGATAACGCGCCCACAAGTTCACCGTTGCGATGGCTACAATTCAAGACGCTGGCTTCGAAATACTTGAGCATCCTCCATATTCACCAGACTTTGTCCTTAGTGATTTCTCTGTTTTCGTGGTTGAAGAAGTGTCTGAGAGAATATAAATTTGAAGACGATGAAGCAGTAGTCGCTGCAGTATCGGAGCTTTAGGTGCTCAACAGGAAGAGTTCTTTAGGAAGGGAATTTTAGGTTTAGAAAAAAGGTACTTATTTCAAGTGTATTACACTAAAAGGTGATTTTGTCGAATAAAAAAAATCATTTCATAAAAGTTACCTGTAAAAGAATTATTCTCACTTTATATTGAACGCCCCTAGTAGTTCATGGACAGCAGCAGGTCTGTTTCTACGGCCTTCGAGGTTTTTACAGATTCTGTGACATACGAAGTATAATTTTCCTTTGCAAATAGTCTCTTTGTTTTTAAATAAAACGAGTATTATTTTTGTTTTAGGTCTTCCAAACGATCTGTCGGTGTATTGGCACCAGTATCCATACAGCTTGGGTATCGTCTTCTGCAAGCTGAGGGCCCTGATCTCTGAAGCGTAAGTACCTTATTACTTTTAACTAGGTCACAGTGTAGGTACTACTGTATAGTTACAGTTTGACCATTGGATGAAGTCGCATCAGAGCGGTAAACGTGAATTGGGAAATTATGCTTCGATGCAATTGCTGCAAATCTTTCAAGCACTGTATTTAGCGCATGCCCAGTGCTTACAAGTCTACGAATTGTGCTCCGGCGTCGCCAATCCAAAACAAAAAACTTTCTTCGTATTTCCGAACGAACCTGTCAACTTCATTTCGTTTAAACCACATTTCATGAACAACAAAGGTATGCTTGGGAGGGTAAAAAGTAACATTGAGAGGGAGTCCCGTCTCGGACAAGGAGCTTCGTATAATTGAGATAGAACTTCACTTACAAGTAAGTTCGTTTAATCTCATAATTATACTCTCTCCTTGTCCGAGACGGTTTAACAGTGTAGATATTTAAAGTTAAGTTGTGAATGAAAGGCTGTTGTAATCAAAAAAAAATAATTATTATTTGGGATCAACACATGAACATTATAAGTATCCTAAAGAATTAATACATGACTCACAAAAATAATATTAGGTACCTACTAGGTTCTATTTATTGTACTGCAAACAGCATTACTAAAAGCTAGAATGTTACGTTCTGGCTTATGTATATAATTATTATATTTGCAAATAGTTACGTACTTACCTATTTAGTTGTGCTATTATAACGTGTACGGAGCTAACTTCAAGTTCATAATCTTCGTGACGAGGCAGGAATCCAGATGAGATTTCTACGTAAATATAACTTAGCTCAGGTAAACACCTAATAATAGAACCTAGACAAAACACGTACAAATCACAAATGTACCTAAAAACAAAATGTACATTACTGGCACCTTTTTTAACCAAATAAAACGAAATAAAATAGACACAGCGGATACGTAAATATACGATATTATCAAACAGTATGCAAATCTGGCCTCTCATGAATACCAAACAAGTATTGGCTTGACATTGCGGAAAATCGGAATTGATTTTGAATAATTTGGGGACAGAGTTTTTAGGGTAGATAATTTGGGAGCTTGAATCTGTTACTTTAGTCTCGCTTTTCTCGTGCCGGCTCAAAGTATATGTAATTTGCTTATATCAACGGGGAAATTGTGGCAACCAAACAACTCAGCTTAATCGCGGTCCACTGGGTTATTGCATTACACACATAACATAACGGATTCTGGGAATTTGGACCAAGTAAATACACAAATGGTGTGGGAATTTATCTGAATGTAGACAAAATGTAGGCCGTAGATGTAAAGCTGATACTTTATCACCTAAGAATAAACAATTTTTTCTTTCTTACAAGATCTAATCTCCCGATTGTGGGCCCTAAAATTCCAAGGGTACAAAAATCGTTCGCCCGAAATAATAAATGCACACAAGTTATATTGGCACGGTTCCAAACTGTCTTCAAACCTCAGCCATGTCTCAGCCTCAAGCGAGAACGCTTCAGAATCGTATATCTCTCTTGGGGATGGTATGTTTTTTCGCAAATTGCTAAACAGCCCCTAGAGGAATTTCTTCATGTAGGTATAAATGATAAATGATTTTATTTCTGTAAGCAGGTTTGTATAAAAACTTTTACACGTCAATCATATTTTTTTAAACTAGATGAGGTCGGCGTTTCTTATCTGAATACTCTGAGAAGAAAGGCCGAAACAAACTCAGAGGTCACAGTCTCTTTTAAAGTCCAGACATACGTCTAGGTCTATTTTTGTTTTAAGATGTGACATTAACAATTTCAACCTTACTTACCTATTGAGAATTTACTGGAAGTTTTTATCAAAAGTTGTAAAACAACGAGACTATACCTAGATATAAGCCTACTATGTGTAATTCCGAAACGTAATCCATCTGGGGGTCTTTCATCCAAATTCATTGAGCCGTTCATGTGTGATTGAGTAATAAGTAAGAAGGGCTGTTGTCCGCAACTCTTGCGTAAGGGCTTTGAGTAACATGAACAAACGTTCACGTTATTAAACCAAGGATAAATAAAAGACACGAAGAGTGACGAAGACTTTATTATTTCACAAAGTATATCGTTGTCCACCAGATCTCCAGATTGTCGGTGACACTTTCGTTATATATACGAGTATATATCATATATATATAACGAGAGTGTCACCGACACTCACGCCATGAATTAACACATATTCAATGAAATAAATGCTTTGAATTTGTAAATTTGTGCCATTATAATTGACCTTTAATAATATTATCTGTAAGTTAACTTCTTTCGATATAGAAAAGTGAGTCGCAATCAAGAAGTACATATAATCAACAATATTATCAAATTACTTTGGAAATTGATAGCAATTTTCATGAAAAACGTCTTCGTCCTGTTAATGATCAACAATAATGTTTAATAAGCCTAATTTTTACTTTCCTCATAGGTTATTTATCGTAATAAATAAGCATCATAACAACAATCTCACCCAAATTACGTAAACAACCCGTGTAACATTATGGTCGACAACTTCCTTTTTCTTCCTTCCTTCGTTTTTGTTTTACGCGAAAAATAAACAAAGACATGATTGATATACTTTGGAAGTAAGTTTTTAGTTAATTCAATAGAGACAGAGTGAATGAAATGTTATGTAAAACTCAAGTTTAGTCTGTTGGCCTATGTAGTTTTAAATCTACCGTCTACGTCAAAATCTCACCGTGAAAACTTAGATGAAGTGAGCTGTAAATCCCTGTGAAGTGAACCGTCATTCCACCTGATGCTAGTCAGGTGGAATGACAGCTCTTAAAACTAAGTTTTCTTACTACCTATTATCAACTCAAATAAAAAAAATAAGGGCCTACCTAAATCTTTGAAGAGCAATAATAATATTCCTACTTTATTTTCGATATGATCTTCAACATTTTTTTAAACTCACCCACACAGCAAAGGACACTGGACATTACTTACCACTAATAACAAAAACATATTTATAAAAAGGATTGTTATAATACAAATAAAAGCGAGCACTTTATTGACTACAATATTATATTTAACCTCATAAATCTAACGATATTTTCTAAACCTTATAATATGCTCGTCAGATGTATTACGTTTCATATTTTATGAAAAGGATTTATACTGGCAATGTTGTCAATTTCATTTGTTGAATAATTGTGTTGCTTTCATAACGTGCGATTGTAAAATGTTATTTTTTTTTTACCGACTCTAAATAGGTGGATGTTATGAATATTTGAATACAATGCCTTTTGAAATGTTTTGTTGGAGATAAGAAAAGCAGGGACTCTATATTTTCCTCTAGGTTTTTTTAAAAGTATTAAAGATAACGAAATAGATATTGTCGGTATGACCGGCTTCCTGTAGGTACAAACAACTAGCGAAATATTCCTTAGCCCATAAAACCCCATAGCACGTCTTCCTTAGTTCCCTTATGAAAGGCAAATGGTTTCATGACTACTGTATAAAAATAAGAGTTGAAAATAAAAGGTAGGTACAGTCAACAGCAAAAGTAGATGATCAAAATCAGAAATGTAATACTAATGAACGGAGTTTGCGTCAGAACTGTGTGGCGTCGAAGTGATTCAAAAGTATGTCAGACTCAGTGTCATACTTTTGAATCACTTCGACGCCACACAGTTCTGACGAGAACTCCGTTAATTAGTATTGAATTTCTGATTTTGATCATCTACTTTTGTTGTTGACTATACGTTAGTTAAATTCAAATCGTTTCCCAAATCCCAATACACTTATTACACCCCCAAACTTATAACTTCTGAATAATCATTTATCACTGAACATCCTCTCAAAGCATTTATTTGTGTCCGTCCTAATGTGACCCGCAAGTGAGTTGGCAGTCTGGCATGTGACAGCTAAGTGACACGCATTTGAAACGATAAGAAAATATTGGTCACACATGAGGCATTTGTACGATAAAAGTTTCTCGCCTTTTTTTATCCCCGCCTATTTGAAGCGTTATCGAAAAGGGATAAACAAGTTAACCCGTCTAATTAGTGGGTACGATGAACTCATGTCGGAAATCAAGAATCGCCTAGTCATTAAAAATTGGAAGTGTGTCCGCGAAAAGACAAAATAGAATTTCAAGTTTTTCAAAAAACCCTGAGACAATAGTCTGACGAGTCTCGTATTACAATTTTACGTGAGTTTTTGTTTCGCATCGCTGTGAACAAAACACATTTTTGTGCGATAATCGCCTGGCACGTCTCGTCTTCGAGACTTGCACGGGAAAGTTCCCCCCTTTTGACGGGCAAGAAAGGCTCAGCATGTAAATGAGCGTTTATCAGCTCATGTTATTTAGCCAAGAATTACGAGTTTCTTTTGTATTATTTTGATTGTTTCGTGTGCTTTGATCATAGACAACCAGAATATAATTATAATGGTTCTGTTTCTGATCATAGCTCTCGTACGTTTACTTTGAAATGTAAGCTCCAATGATTTTGCAAGGGATCCTCTATCTTTTTATTATTCTGAAAATATTCAACCGTTTGGGATTTTCATGTTTTTGAGTTTTGTTTTACAAATCTTTTTCGTTTTATTGTTTCTAGAAGCACTAGAGTAACTACATTTCTCCCATCCTTTATTTCAATAGATGTCTAGTATTTTAATACATAATGAACTACAGAAATTCTTACATTTCTTCCAGAATTAAAAAAAAATATTCTATTTCAATAAAAAATCAAATCCCCAGCCGTATCAATGTAACTTTTTCCCTCTGACACGTACCCAGAAACACTAGATACTATTCTAATATTCAAGACTATTTGTATCTTAAAAGGACCCGAAATCAATCTTGTAAAAAGGTTGATAATGAAAAATGTACGTACGTTAACAATTTATTTTTCATTTGTTTCAGTGCTACCTACGTCTCAGTGCTGACGATATCAGCGTTCTCTCTAGAGAGATACCTGGCTATATGTCATCCACTCCATCTCTACACTATGGCAGGACTAACCAGAGCCTCAAGGATTATTCTCATACTGTGGATAATATCCATAGTGTGTGCCTCGCCATTTGCTGTGTACAGTGAAATCAGCTACAGGGATTACCCGCCAAGTAAGTTTATTATTAAGGAAGCATAGAACTAACTATCATTCAATACGGGCATATCATTGAATACGGGCTTCAAAATTGTGACTGTGAACTGACAGCGGAAGGAAAATGCCATATTTTGGCAGATGATTAGGCACAGGCAGGGAAATGAATTGTTCATCAAATTGCCACAGTATGTCAATGTGCGGTGTTATAGTCATTTCACAGAACTGTCAAAGAATGGCAGTTATAATTTGAATATACGGATAATTTAAGTTGCTAGTCAACTAGATACACAATTAATTTCCCTGATCACAACTTAGAAACTCGAACGGTGTCGTGTCGAATAGTGATTCTGTGATGATATACTATTGCAAATGAGTTTGCTTTAAAATTACTATGCTGTCACTTGAGTGAAGTTCGATAAGAACTTTACTTCGGTGGCAGACATAGCTTCAACGATATTAATACGCATTTGACGACACGCGAAGGGTACAGGGGCTAGATATTTTTAATACCTACTTATTTGTACTAGTTCTTATCCGGTAGGGCAGTCCGTATGTCGTTTCTTTATTTACATAATGTTTCCGGTCGGAATCCGATTTAATTAACGTCTCTTATTCCACACGGGTTGGACCCATGTCTCCACGTCCCTTGTCTGGCGTAAAATTCCAGATTTTACTAACAAACCGGATTTTTTCTGGTAAGTTGGATATTACTTTTTTCGGTAACGTTTCCGTAAGTCATATGTTTTTTTTCATTTTATTGTTTTTTTTCTATAAAAAAAATATACGTTTTATTCTTGCAGAGAAGTGATTCTATTATTTTGCTAAAGTTGCCTAAGAGAGACAAGAAAAGGTAGGCTTTCTATTATTCTTATATTAACAAGATATTTTCAGCACTTTTTTGTTCTCTCAAACCTAATTTCAAGACTTTTGTGTTAGTAGTCCTTTGTAATGTGTCCTATCTTTTATCCTTTTGTTTAAATAGGCAAGCTCTCTATCTATTGTACATTTTATTTTTTAACGAAGAGGTTTAAACTTTAACAAGCTGTTGTTTTTGAAAGATTTAAGTTTTTAAACACACCTGTTCAAGAATGTATATCTTTCATCATACCTGAAACTCTTAATCAACTTCAGTTCAATTTTCATTTTCAATATATCCTCTTCTAAATCAGTGTTACCAAGAGGTATCGAGCTATCCAGTAACTGGGTTGTGGAGGTCAGATGATAGAGAGTCGCTCTATGTAAAATACTGGTATTCAGCTGTATCGGGTTACACTGCAAGCCGACCTCAACATGGTTGAGAAAAAGTTAGGCATTTTGACATTATTTAAGTATTCTATTACAAAGACACTTCGTAGATTTCATTACAAAGATACCACTTTTACACGTAAAAAAGCCTTTTTACCGCGTGAAACGGAATTTCTGCCACATTTTTTATGATAACGTAGAAACCAGCCAAGTGTCATAATAAGGGCTTAATGGGTAAGACGAGGTGGCGGTTATCAGCATATCACGTCACAGGAGAAGTCATCTAGAGTGCTAATAATACGATAAGCGTTAACTAGTTGGGTAATGAGGAAGGGAAAATGTTTTGTCGAATTTTACATACATAGATATACTCACGTGTTCTTCCCATGAGGGTAGGCAGAAGCTACAGAAGCCCACCTGCTACGATCCGTATATACTTCTTTTGGTTTTTTTTCGTTCATACATCTGGTCATACAGGTACGAATTTCTTAGTTAATAATTAATATTTCATTACATGATGTTATCAATGGAATAACAAGAATATTATTAACCCCATTACGATAAATATTCTTACAGTGCAACTTGTGATTAAGTGTATTTTAACCGGAGTACGTTCATCGATTGGCCATCAAAACTATGTTACTCTCTACTCATGATTTTTATTGGGCACCGATAACTATAGTATTGGAAATCTTCCTATTGTAGCGTTGTGAGAGTCTCAACGGGAAATAGTCGACCTAAATATTTCTTAATTAGTAAGTTACTGTAACGGCTAGGGCTTTGCAGGTAGGCTGCGCAGGCCGTTAACAAGTTAGGTTAGGAAGTTAAACACCTAGTTAACATTCATAGGTTTAATAATTTAAGTAATTCCATAAAAGTAGACTAGGTCGCGGGTAAGGACACACTTATCGTTCCGAGCACTAGCACGTGTTAGGTAGGAATGGTACCATCCTTGGTCTTCCGGGGGACAGGTATGCAGGCCCGGGATCAGGCTTGTCAGTCGGCTTCAGGGAACCGGTCAGGCCTCTGTGGGGCGCAGACTGCGGCGCGTCAGCAGGCCGCCGGCAGCGCGCGAGAAGGTGCGCGTGCAGCGCGCAGTAGTTAAGCTCAGCGTCAGGCACGTGGGTAGCGCGCGGTACAGCCACACATGGGGTGCGCTATTTATTTATTTATTTATAGTTAATTAAAACGGTACAACACCAATTACATTAATTAACATATTATGCATATGCTATTGAGATGCCCAGTCCTCAGCTTGAACGTAGAACCCCTAGATTTGGGGTACCAGTATCTTGAGGACCAGGGAATCACTCCTGCTTGCTGAGCAAGCGGATGTCAAAATGGCAGAGTGTTCTTAGGAAATTAGTGTTGTGCCATGATTTTAGTGCTGTGACTTGCAACTTACTAATTAAGAAATATTTAGCATCAGTCGACTATTTCCCGTTGAGACTCTCACAACGCTACACTATCCTTACTAATAAATAATTAACGAATACAGTCAGACATAATTATGACAACATGAATCTTACCAAATCCCAATGCATTGCTAACAAAGGAGTGTTTAGTTAAATTTAATACCACGCAAGCTCGGCTGGCAGGCATCCAGCAATCCATCAACATAGATTTATTACATATTTACCTATTACGATTAAGTAGGATTCCTATTTGCAACAACAGATGGAAAGCCGCGAGTAATGTGTACAGAACATACTGAGGTAAACAACTGTCTGTTGAATGCTGTTGATAAGCTAAGTTTACATAGATATAGGTAACCAAAGGTTGACTGTCAGAGAGCTTTTTGTGACAGAAAGTCTACCTAATGTATCACCATTCTCGACACTTTATACCTACTTCTGTTTATGTACGGACACATAAACAGAAGTAGGTATAAAGTGTCGATTAAATGAATAGAGTGTCTCGCCTGACGGCGGTGACTGTTGCTCAAAACAGGCTAAAAATAATAGTGAATATAATATTTATATTTAGTGTTGCCCAAATGTAAGACCAAGACGAGACTTAGACCAGTCTTGGTCTCGGTCTTGCGTCAATACACCTGGTCTTGGTCTTGGTATTGCGCTCTCAGTCTTGGTCTTGGACTTGCAGCAAGAGTCTTCCAAGTCTTGCAATTATCTATAGCCTATTGCTATTTATGATACACGTTAGTTACGATCTTAGAACAGCGTAACAGAGTTTATTTGAGCTTAAATTGACACATAGGCATAGTGAACCACCAAATTAATTAAATTAACTTGAAAAAATTTAAAAAATGTCGCAATTTAATACCTACGCGTAATTACTAACCTTAGGCAGGTACCTATAATGCTTTTCTGTCCGTGTTTAATGGCTATCCGGAACTCTTCACGCTAGCGGTTAAAATAATTATCACTTAGGTACCTACATACGGCGTTTTTGTCGGTAAATTATGAAATAAGTACACCGACCGACCAACGGTTTTTTCGCGTAATGTACCATAACATTGGCTGGCGCAAAAACTGTGTTACTAGACCTACTCGACTCGCTGTTAGTTTTAAATTTTGCTGAATAGACAAATAATATAAACTTTGAAACCTAAGTACCTACATAATGTTTGTATAATTTCATTGGTTACAATTTTAAGCACATACCAACCTACTAACGTTAGATCTGCACAAACATAAGACTTATACAACACACATACACACAACATAATATACACACGCATACACAGACATACATATATTATTATAGGTAGGTACCAATGGCTATAAGGTATGAACTATGCTAGAAAGATACCTATTTTATTTTATGCTAGGTACATTTTTATCACATGGAAATATATTAAATAGTCTAAATATAATAATCAATACAATACATTCTAGTGTTATGACGATACGGTTTTGATACTGGGGAACGTCTATCAAAATCGGTATTGAAACCAAATGCCTACTTAATAACGCCCAAATCTCAGTTTGACTTAACTACGAGACGCAAGAGTCTTGCAGGCTTAGTCTTGTTCTTGCTCAAATCTTGCAGGGGTCAGTCTTGGTCTTGGTCTTGCGAAAATGCAAGACCAAGACCAAGACTGCAAGTCCAAGACCGATTTTGGGCAACACTATTTATATTCGAACGCGAAAAAATAATATTTATACTTAGGTCCAAGTTATTTTAGTAGGGATTTGTTTAGTTGATAATTGTATTGAAAAAATAAATCTCTATTGGTTTGACTTCAATATCTGTCTGTGTTTTGTTTGACGTGAAGTGGAAGCGAAAGGTCCAACTCAAAGTCAATAGGTTAATAGTTTTACAAGTAGGTATTGTATTCTGAGAGTGTAATACGGGTCCAGTCAATCAAGAAAATCAATTAGGTCTTTGAGAAGGTTCAAAATCTAATATTAATGAAAAGTAATTAGATAATTTGTTTAAAAATGTTCGTTGAAGTTTGAAACCCTTTTACGTAATGAAATTAAATATTTTGGCATTAGTTAATCAGAGAAAGCAGTGAAGAATTTATTTTATTGAGTTATTCGATAACTAAGTTAAAGTTTCGTTTTAACTATGAGCGTTTTACAAAGCTTTGTATAAATAAATGTTTATCAGTAATGTTATCAATAAAAGTTTTATCTAAACTGTCAAGTATTTTGTTTTGCTAGCTACGTTTCAAATGCAAATGGATAAGTTTGACGGACTGCCTTATCAACACATTAAACGCACTCAAAGATGGCAAACAGCAGGCGACATACTTGATGGTAAGTGGTCACTGCCGCCTGTTGGACATCTGCAGTACCTACCTACCAGAGGGATCACCGATGCTTTGCCATTTCGGAGATTCAGTTGACATGTGATATGTGCCTGAAATTACACCGGCAACCATACGCACCTCATGATAGAAATGTAAACTTACGACTGGAGCCGAGCATACGCGATTTAGCGACACCGATCGACTCGAGTTGAATATACCCGACTGAGCGTCATCGACCTGAGCGTAACGGTTTTCAGAAAGAGCTTAAAGACAACATATCTTACAAAGACAAAACAAATGCATATCTACTTTCTACCGAACTTCACAGTTAGTGCCAGACTGCCAGTTCGCTTCAGTTTCCCATGATTTCCACATGTTCTCGCTTTACAACAAAACTGCGTCATACCTTTGCTGAATTCAGAATAAACTCGTAAACTAGAGTACTTGTATCGATTGTGATCGAATTAATGTTTCTATAGTTGAAATGTTTCCATGCTGTAAGTAAAGTGAATTGATGACCGATGAATGAACTAGATGCGCGATATCCGTTCAATGTGCAGACACGATGAGAGATATCGCAATGAAATTCTATTGTAAACAATGTATCCTGAAAATTCTGGTGGATATTAATGTCTATACAAATAAAACACGTTTGAGTGTTTGATTGACTGCATTTGCTGTTGAAGAATTTATATGCCCTTATGTGGGGATAGAGGTAGGAGAAATGAGTGGCACTAACTCATTTAACAATAGGTAGTTTGTCCTGAAATCTGACCAAGATTATGTCTGACCTTTAAAAGAGACTGTGACTTCTAAGTTTGTTTCGGCCTTTCTTCTCAGACTAGTCAGATGGGAAACGCCGACCTCATCTACTTTTTAAAATATGATTGACGTGTAAAAGTGTTTGTGCAAAGCTACTAGTAAGTAGCTTTGCACAAACACTTTTACACGTCTCAATCCTGTTTGTTTGTCGTCGTCTTAATCCTGTTTGATAAATGAATTTATTTTAGTAAAAATAAATTCATTTATCAAACAGGATTAAGCACTAGAAGTATAT
The DNA here is from genome assembly GCA_949629185.1 of Apamea crenata. Classification (NCBI taxonomy): domain Eukaryota; kingdom Metazoa; phylum Arthropoda; class Insecta; order Lepidoptera; family Noctuidae; genus Apamea; species Apamea crenata. Next base: position 8,414,385 of record OX451362.1, on the reverse strand, counting down.
AGTACTAGAATACTCACTCGTTATATTTCTTATTTTGATCGCTACCGATCAAAACATTTGAGTTTGATTGACATTTAATTATAAACCAGTTTCTAAACTAAAGGATGTTCTTTGAAACTATTGTTATCAAACTACTAATATACACACAATATAACGTACAGTCAACCGCCAACCGCACTTATTTGTATCAATTTAATATTGAAACTTTGAAAGCGCTTATAATGTGGAAGCAGTAAGCGCGGTTTTCGTAGTGAAAGTGTAATGTGCGGTTGACTGTAAGTAATATGTAAATGGATAATCATGAACCTTATATATTAAATGAAAATGTCTTACACACGTGTTTCTATGAATACGACAAAGTTATATCCAGTTCCTAATTTTCGTCGAAAGATATGTCAGTCGAGCCAGAAACTTAGAAGCTCGATAGTCACAAAACTTGTCCAAAAAAGTTGCAAAAAAGCCAGATGATGTTCCTTGTGCAAATCTATATTTTTTCAAGGTACCCTACTTTGCAAAGTATGGAAGTGACATAATTAATTTATGCCGTAGGTATTTATTTTTCATAGCGAGAGATATTTATCAATCTTATAAAAGCAATAACAAGAAAACTACTATTAATATTAATATTATCATCAAATGAGGGGGTATCCTCAAGTATACTATGTCACCTTCCAGAAACAAACATGAATACAAATACAAATTGAGTTCCATATAATGTCCTTGTATGAGAACATTTCATTCGAGCGTAATAATAACCAACTCCTGTACCGACGTGCTCTACCCTGTTTAGTTAGCAACACGCAAATTCTAGTTATCTCTACTGTGTTCATAAATTCCGTGTAACAATAATAAACGTTCTCGTTCTGTTTGTGTTAGACATGCGGTTATACGAAATGACCACAATGTTGTCTAATACGCCACATTAGGTGGGGTATTAGTCAACATTTGTGGTCAGTTCCATTTCTATTTGTGGTTGTAATGCTTACGTATACGTGACCTATTAAATTTCCCTATCCTTTCATTACCCCCGACGCAAAAACGAAGGGGTGTTAGAAGTTTGACGTGTCTGTGTGTGTGTTATGTCTGTCTGTGCATGGCATCGTAGCTCCCGAACGGATGAACCGATTTTGATTTTGTTTTTTTTGTTTGAAAGGTGAATTTGTCGGGAGTGTTCTTAGCTATGTTTGATGAAAATCGGTCCAAGATGGCTGCCGCCACAAAATGGCGGATTACATATTTTTTCACAACTCCCTCAATATGGGTATCAAATGAAAGGGCTTGACTAGCAGAATACTATGCACTATAATAAATTTCAAATCCAAGATGGCCGCCACCACAAAATGGCGAATTACATTTTTTTTCACAATTCCCTCAATATGGGTTAGTGTAGTGCGTTAGGCTAATAATTAGAGCGGTCCCCCGACGGGACAACATTTAATAAAAAAAATTCATACGTACTTACGTAGGGTCATAATTTCGAGGTTATTTTTTTCTTTTTATAGGGTTTCTCGTTAATACCTTTTTTGTTCTATTTGTGGCTATTTTTGCAATCGTTTTTTTTTAAATTGTTTTAGGCCTTTTAAATTCATACTATTTTTATTATTATTTTGTGTCGGGGGTTTTTTAAATTTTAAATTTAATTTTTTTTTACGATAACAAAATGAAAATCACTTATTATGCGTGGAGGCGGAACCGTGCCCAAAGTTTCCGAAAGACCGAAGATTATTTTGTTCGCCTTCTCTGAAAAATTCCAAAGATCAAACAGCGAAGGTTCGCGTTAAAATTCTTTGAAATAACCACATTACTAAAGGAAAATAAGAGTAATTGCTCAACCCTCTCTCTCATAACACAATTTGTTGAGCGATAGAATTCACGACTTCACGAGTTATACTAACAATCCCACTTTGGAATTGTCCTGATTCATTACAGCCGTACAGTTGAGGTTACGTCAAAGTGACATTGTCTTCGAGGAGAGTCTTCTTTAAAAGTGTCTGTTGCCACGCAACACACTGATGTTTTATGAAGAATGGTAAATTCAAGTGGTTTAGGTATGTGCTACCTCACAGAAGTCGAGTAGTGAGTGACCACGAAATTTTACATAATTAAAATTATGTCCTAACCTAGGTCCTGATCTGCCTGTGTGCCTATCATCGAAATCTATTCTGCCGATAAGGCGTGAAAAGGTTACTTTCGCACTTAGATATGTATGGATTGAATTCGAGCAAGTGTTGAACTTTCTTTTCAATTTCTTTTATGTAGGTATCTAATGGTCAGGCATCTGACACTATCAGGCATCTACTAAAAGATACTTAGGTATAGAAATCGTAACTAGATTCCAAACAGGATGTGTCTTTAATGAAAACAAGACCATATTGTCTTTAAATCAAAAACTTAAGAATAATTTATTGATATTTCGGTGACGAAAACTCTAAGCAAGAGGCTTTTCAGTGTTGTCCTACAAACCCCAAATCCAAATTTTCTTACCCCCTGATCCTCTTAACACATTTCCAGACACGAACAATTACTAAATTCCTTTATAAGGTCAGGTGACAAGCGAAATCGTTCGAGCCAATATTCCTTAATTATAAACAGAAGCAACCTCGTAGTTTCAATTTCAGAGGGAGTAATATTGAACCAAGGTATGACAGAATATCAAGGGTATTAGACGAAGTAGAACAGTCATAAAGTCAAAGAGAAGATGAGGTTGTGACTTGTGAATGATCATAACTGGTTGATTCATAATCTCATTCTAAGAATGTGGATGGCGCTGCGTTATACCTACTCCAGTGCGTCGGATGTCGTACAGCGCCGGGTTGAGGCTGGCTGCTGCGTCGACCAGGAGAGGGTGCTCTGCTTGTTGACCGGCCGAAAGTGCAGTGTGCTGTGCCGAGGTTGCTGATGAGGCTGAGGGTGATGACCAGGTATGCGCCGGTCGCTGCATGCTGGTGGTCAGGATACCCGTTGAAGCCGTGGGTGCGGCTAGCTGGGTGACTCGCCGCTAAAGCTTGCGGGAGTGATGATGATGATGACGTCATGCTGAAGAAATTTGGGGTTGATGCGGGCAACGGTATACTTTCGGAATAATAAAGTTAAGCGTAGCGATAACACTAAATAATTTTTGTTAATGGCGTTCCATGGCGACGTATTGTTTCCTAAAAATTCTCATTCTATTTTCGCCACAGGTATTAAGACGTTCCAACACTCATCTAATAAATGCATAAGTAAAGTAAGTTACGACCCCTTCTTGTCGGGGTTACGGATCATAACATCACATCAATGAAATTAAAACGAATAACATGCAAAGAGTAGGCGCATTCGGTAGCTTTCATTATTACGAATTATATTATGTTGTTATAATTTTTATGATGACTGGCCACTAGCTCTACCCTTGTGTTAAATTAATGTCGCCATTATAGCGGCACGTTCTATAACAATAAAAATAAAATAAAGTTAAAAATGAAATGGGATCCCCCATTAATTTGTACCTTTATTTTTTTATCATCGTTTGTTTTTATAGCGGCCATACACTCCGTAAAAATTTAAAAAGTGTCTACCTATTACCGTTAAAAAATACAGCCCCGTGTCAGGCAGATGGGCAACGGACCCTTAGTAATAGGGTCCCATGGCCCCTTAAAAACAAAGGAATACTTATCATGCAAGACGATATCTCAGTAGAGGAAGTGTGTCAAGAAAACTTAATGCAATAATGGCTTGAGTAGCATACGGGTTTTTTGTCCAAATGTTACCCTTAATTTATTTTGAAGACACGTTGTGAGTATGTATGAGAGCTCAGTGAATCACTTTGAAGTGGTACGAGTGTGTTTGACGGAAAGATACAACATAAAAACGATTCGAAGGAAATAAATAATTTGGTTTCCTGACAGCTTGTTTACGTTGGTCCTAATTTTATTTGTAAATGTCAACCGATAATTGACGAAGGGATTTAGGAATTTTGTTTAATGTTATTATTTTGTGCTTTTTCATTCAAAAACATTAAGAAAGTAGGTTATTTACAAAATAAAAGCGCCTCAAACTTCGCGCAAATGACATCTTTCACCTTGAAGTGTTACTTGAACGTGTAAAATTCTGTAAGATTCTTCGTCGTTCGAATTTAACCTGAGCCTATCTTCATTTATCAGACTTCATTCCAATTATAAAAGTTTGTTTCAAAAAGAAAAAACCGATTAACACTTCGTACGACCCTGAAGCTATATCTGAATTTATAATAGAAGATGGTCTGAACAATCTGTTCGCACTAGTTGAATAAATTATAGGTCTTCTGAATGTTGTGTACAAAGACTACTAGAAGAAGAGAAAACAGCTAAAATATGTTACTTGTGATGATAATAATAGAAATTCTTTTGCCGTTTTGGCAAAAACTAAACCTAAATTTATGAAAGCTCAGGCCGTTGTAAAGGAAGTCAGAAAGGTTGTAGCGGGGCTGACTCTACAGGTTGTGCCTGAAGTACATTTAAATAGGTCGCCACTTGTGGAGACTATGCACTCAATGAGCACTCAACAGGAGGAAATCATGTGGTTTTAAATAAACTAGCGACGCGCCCCTGCTTTGCATGGTTTTTATCGAGGTTACTTACGTTTAGTATTAACGTATTATACACACAAACATTTCGGAATAAATTCGCTAAATAATGGTGAAAGTCGCATGAAAAACTTTTTTTTTTGTAACGCACCTTAATCCTTGAGAGAATGCAGCTGCTTATCATTTAGATAAATTGTCTTTACACGTCTTTTTTATTGCAATGGCTTTGTCTTGGGAGAGCGATTATTCATCGGTAATTGCAGAACAATGTGCAAGTCGCGAAGATATCTACGAGCTCGGATAAGAGAGCCTTATTTTCCTTTAGAGTATAAGTACTCCGATTTAAAATCGGTTCTCAAATCTTTATTCTTATCCAAAAAACGTATTAGTTTTCAGAATTCTGACTTAATATTATGACTGAATAGATAAGTGAATGCAGAATACAGTCCAAATGCGCAATAGCCAAATCAATGTGTTGATTTCTTTATTGGGTTGGTTTACCAATCGAACCTCGTGAAGCTTACTACATCACTCATACATTTTCTTAAATTAAGTTAAAACTTGACAAATGCAGGTATTAAGAGAAAGCAATCACTTAAGAGCGTTGACGGCATTTCATACAAACTTTCAAGTCCTTTTTTTCGAAATGCATGAACCGATTTTAATGAAACTTCCTACATATAAGCAGGATATATAGGTCTAAAAAGTTAGTTAAGAACATTTTCGTAATGTGTTATTTAAAAAAAGATAATTGGAAATCTCTGTTTCTATGGAAAATTTAAAATCGGTCTAATATAGCTGCAACACTATTTTTCAAAAATGTTCTCAATATGCTTTTTAGATCTATATATCCTGCGTATGCGTAGGAATTTTCATTAAAATCGGTTCATCCATTTCGAAAAACAAGGACTTGAAAGTTTGTATGAAATGCCGTACGTTGTCAACGCTCACGAAGACGACTAAAATAAACGTCTTGTAGGTGTCAAAATTCTATTGATTGCTGAAAGTTGATGTCTGTCAATCGAGGAGGCGGTAAGGTAGCCCGCGAAATTCAAAATCGAGTGTTGTGGCTTAACTTGGAAGAGTATTATGTGCGGAAGGCAGAGTTTATTGGTAGATACAACAAAGTAACAACAATCCCAAACCCCTAAACAAAAGGAGCAATCTCTCGTTGAAAACCATAATGAAATTACGTTTTGATTAACATCAAAGCACTTACGCTATTTCAGTTACTTTGAAGATTTTATGTTAGCGAAAATTTAATTAGGCAAGTGTTTGTTTTATTAGCGTCAGAATTTTGTAAAGGTAGGCTTAAAGACAATTAATTAATATTATTTCTTGAAATGGTAAATTATTAACCTGTGAGTGCTTTTTGTAATCTACTCTATAAGAAGTAAACATAACGATCATTGCAGCAATGAGACGATAATTGAAACACTTAACACCTTATAAATACCTACTTAATTTCCAACACTAGGCAAAACGCACGCGCAAAATTCGGCTTCATTTTCCAATAAGTAGACACTCGCACAGTGCGCAGTTGTTGTGGAAAAATGTTCAACGAAGCGAGGCTTATTCCATACACGACGAAGCGAAGATGCGCGCGGTACATGTATACGATATGCAGGAGCTGCATCAAAGCCATGTATACGAAACAGTTGTACACTTGCACTAGACACTACTTACCAACGCATCGTTACACATTTTACTCACTTCGCTGCAACCGTCTTAGTTCTGGTGGAAAAGCATAAATAGTTTCACATTAAAAAAAACCGGAATAAATGTTCTAAATGATAGAGTAAACCGCATCAAAATGCGTTGTGAAGTTTAGGATATCTACGCGGTTACACCTGACAGACAGACACGAAAGGCGACTTTATTTTAATAATAAAATAAAGTCTCTTTCCTTATACATAGGAAGGAAGGTTCTTTAAAACGATGAAACATGTTAATGAAGTTTAAAAAAAATTATGACTCCAAAACGATGTTAATGTTCTGTTAATTCTCGTTTTAATTAACAGCAGACTAAGTTTATGATACTAGGTTCCGGGAATTTATCAAGGGTTATAAATAACGGATGTTCAACCCCTGTACCATTATGGCTAATTAGCCCTACTAGATAATACAAGACCATTGAGCCTGAGCCTCTAATCATTCCCTGCATAGATAACTCAATAGAAAAGATATTGTTACTGTCATGAGGCTTCGATCCGGTCACATCCCATCGAGGAAGTTCAAGTTCCTTATGGGTCACACCTTCAGCCAATACCGAGAAATGTGGAATAATCGACGACGTACATATCTTGACCGAGTGTGAGCGAGGCGAACGCCTCAAGAGAAATGTTTTTGATTCCCAAAATATGTTTGGAATTGGTACTTTAAAAAGTGTGTTAGCTAAGCCTATGTCGGACGAGGCTAAAACTCTGTACAAAATATAAATATAATATAATTTTTATATATAATAAAATATAAAATGTATATATAAATAATATATAATATATTATCATATAAATTAATTTTAAATTCAAAATTTGGCTATGATGGAGCGACATAGTCAGTATTGTGACAAAGCTCCCTTATTAGGGAGCATGTGGGGTTTTTTTTTCCTTTATTAAGGAAAAAAAAACCCCACTTGATATTAACTTACTGCCCTGCGAACCTGTGCGATTGCGTAACACATATAAAGTAACAATTCATCGCAATGTTTCTCATTTTGACAGTTCAGCTACAGTCGTTGAGTTATGTAAGTTGTTGAGCAGACAAATTTTTTTAGCCTTTGAAGCAATGGATTAGGAATTCCTTCAAAACATTCATACTCGTATCATCAGAGTGCAATTAAATAGACGCTGTGGTGTTTAAAACACATTTATGAAAAAAGAGCTGTTCATTGTACTGTATTAAGTAATTGGACACGTCTAAAACAAAAGTTTTAAAGCAATCAATCCTTCAAAGTTGGTATAAAAATTCGGCCGAGTTCTTGTTGAAAGCTTCGACCTGGATTATTTTAATTGCTCAATTTTCAGGTTCATCCATTTATACTGAGCTCTTAATTACCAGAGTTTTATGGCAGTAATTAACGGGTGTTGTTGAACAATTTTCATTTAAGTGCTTGTATTCCTTAAGACAGTTGTTGCACATTTCCAGGGTGCTAACCAAGACCAAATCTATCATAAACATTTAAGTAACATTAAAGAGTTTTTTTTAATGATTTTTTTTTTACTAAGACCATAGCCAATACTGCTTCTGTTGACTAAGCAAGGGCTCTTTTCTACGATCCCCTGGCCGTGCCAAGTATTTTTATCAGGAATTTTGCAGCAGCATCTCCAAAAACAACATCTCAAGACTTGGGATACCAATTTAAATTTAAGTAGGTATATTGTACAAAACAGATGCAATTTATTAAACGGTCTGCTTATTTAGGACTACAACCGACGTCTGGGTGCAGTCAGCGTTATGTGCAATCGCATGTAAATAAGTCCCTAGCGATCTTTAGTCTCTATCGGGTAGTGTTTTCATCGTTTCGTACATTGACGGTCTGCCGTTGAGACCGGTACACATTGTGGCAGCTTTGGTAAGCTTATAGTTTATTCTATAGCATTACATCACGTTGTGCTTGAAAATAATTGACGAAAAACTCTGTATTTCACCTATATTTCGTCAATTATTTTCAAGAACAAATTACTAATTGCACAAATCCAACCTGCGGGCTGCAGCTAACAGTTATGCGCTAAATATAGTTGTCATAAGAGCAATTCGTTCAAGTTTCTAAGTTCTACCAAATGGCCCTAAGAGTTAGTTAACTTTTTCGACTTTTAAAAACAATCCTCAATGCCTTTGCACGCACAATACCTTAAGCAATGATTCAATTTTCATGGAAAACATGTCTTAATTCATTGAATGTCTTGCCCTTATAAATCTTTTAAATTACAGGTCTTAATTCTTGTAACTTAATGACGTCCATTGTCCTTAGTAGGTCCATTTTTCAGTGCTGTGAAATGTGAAGTAAATGTTTATAATTTATTCTATTTTTTCCTCCTCGCAACACGTCCAATAATAATTGAATCCGTAAAAGTGTCCATCCGACAACGGTTTGAATTTAAATGACAGTATAGTTTATAGAGTTAACAGCGGCTGACAGCCAACCACAATAAAGCCTTTTATAAAAGCGAGTACCAAAATTCAAAATTCACAAATTATTGTGTTACGCCCAAAGCGGGATACAAAATCGCCCTAAAGTTTCCTCATAGGTATTCCTTTTGCTTCAACCACGTCCATACACCTGCTAATCTGTTATTCCCCCTGATGCTAGATGCTAGGGATTGACACTTTTGATAGTTCACTTCAAGCAATGCAGGTTTGAAATAAAATCATAATATCAGAGGGGCAAAATTCTCGTAATTTTAAAAACGTTCCCAGTCTCAATCTAAAAAAAAAAAAAAAAAAACCAAAAAAAAATACCTCTAATTTCCCTACATTTTGACAAGTTTTTGACATTTGTTTGTCGCCGGGATGAGACTGCGACTAGATTTTGAACGTTTTAAATTACGAGAATTGGCCTTCAGAACTATTTACTACCGCCGAGACCTTGTTTCGCAAGGATTAAGCTGATGCGATTAAGTTGTTCTAGTATGAATTTAATTAAATATGTTATCGTCTAATATAAACTGTTTATAGCCCCTAGGGCCTAGTTCTAGTCTTTGGTCGAAGCCTGCGATACCCAGATTAGACTAATCCTCGTTTTCCCTTCCGAAAACGGGCATAAGCTAGCTACACACTAAGGTGCTTTACAAATTAGTTGAAACTTGGGCAGTGCTAACCTCCATAGCGTTCAGCTTTTGTGTACTTGTATTTAATTATTATGCAAAATACCCTTATTTAGATAAATATTTGGCCTTATAAAAAGTGGTTTAGTTCCACAGACAATTTAATATGGATTTGAAACAAGATACAAAAGTAAAATGTCTTTTTTTTAACTTTTCCACTAATATCCTACTTCTTGTCAGGACTTTTGTTCGAAATGGTAACCCTACAGGTGTCAATCATCGAGTTTCTGTAAGTATTTTGATAAATCTTAACTTAATAGAAATACCATTCCCTTATCAGATTATCCTATGTCATCTTGGATGTGAAACAACACGATGGATAGTTAGGCTATTTAGGATATAGTTTACAATTTCATTTTAACGAGTTTTAGTGAGAAATACGAAGCTAAGGTTGATAAAACTGTCTTATGTACAGAAAGTGAAACGGACCCTTGACGGTCAACTTTTGAAACGTGTGTAGCTTAACAAAAAGCCTACAGCACTATATTTTACTTTATACCCTGAATATGAATAAGAGTAATAAAAGGTAAAACGACGTCGTCTCGAGGTAAACATGAATGTACTAAAACAAGGGCAAATATTACGTCACATGCTGACACAGCTGTTTATAATGTTCCTGCAAGTATGATGTATGACATGACAGGAGTGGATTACCGCGGTGTTGTCAGTGGAGTTGTAGTTTGTGTCATAATAGATTTACCCGAAAACTCGTGTGGCACGAGTTTTCGGGAAATCTATTATTATTGTTTGATGGTGTTATAAAGTTGAAAATAACATTATAAAATAAGTATCCTATCTAGTTACAGTACATACGTGTGCTCCAAGTTAAACTTATCAACACAGTAGAACAGTCGCAATGCAATAACACCGTGTAGCTACGTTATAGCGTGCGGTAGGACCATAGGACATGCGTGGCGGGAGGGCGCGTTGATGTACCTATAATCGTATTATAACAGCTATGGTTCAGCAAGCGTCCAGCGCATTTAGGGATTCCCATAACTAACTGGATGGACTCAGGTGACAGTTAAGTTTAAACAGGGTTAAATTAAATTAGCCGGCAAAAAGTAGCAGATATGATAGGTATTGTTAGGATATACATATATGGTAAAGATTTTCTAAACGCATAATTTCAAGTAAATATGGTCTACAACCAGCGGTCGTTGATCCTGTAATCAGCTGTAGTTACTTGAAATTATGAGTTTAGAAAATCTTTTTTGTTTGTTTTATCGTCATTATTTAATATACCCATCACATCTGTGAAGCCACGCTAGCTAATATAATTTAACGTTGTATTTGCAGCCATCAAACATGTTGCTTTACATTTAAAAAAGTCTACACGTGCTACGTTCATCGTCTTTCTTTTACTTTACATAACGCGAGACAACTTGCTCGTTATTCTCAAGCTTACCTACACACAAGAAATGTGTCTCAGATGCGACAAGTATGAGGTTGTTTAGGGCATCACGTAAAGAAATAGGTTTCACAATCTCAAAGGAACATTCCAAGTTATTTTGTTCAAGATTTTAACTGCTTAAACGTCAAATTAAAAAAAAGTCAAACGTCAAATTAGAAATTGTGGTTTTGTATAATTTTCTTGAAAATACATGCTTTGTCGTATTTGAGGATACCTCAACTTGCATAGAATCGTCGGTAAATAAAGGGTACATACTTCAACTTCATTTAAAGCCAGATAGGACAGATTTCAGAGCTTATTCCATTCAAGCGGAACCCATTTGAGTTTGGGTTTGTTATTTTTCCTTTAGTTTTACCAGCGACCCAAAAGATATCGTCTCAAGCTGTTACCGAGTTATACCTTTATTTTCTCACATATAAGTTGAAACTGCATCAGCAAGTTCGTCCTCGAGTTGCCAAACTTTTGAAGTCGTTAAAGACACATCTTCGTTCAACTTCGAATATAAATTCTTGAACTGTTTTGAACTCCTCAATGCATGTATATATTCGTTTAATTTTTATTTGCAAACGATTGCTCAAAATGATACTTAGGAACTTAATAAGTTCGTTTTGCTAACCCTCCCGTACCCTTCGGTTTTCATTTTCTGTCTTGAAATCTTGTTTTTTTTTTACGATTACAATAATTCTACTATATAATCGTTACAAGAATTACTACTCAGCACACGCACAACATGGATTAAAAAGTTGCTGTTAGTGCTGTTGTGTTGTACTTGTATACCGATCTGTCAACTAAATATCTATTAATTATCTTTTCTAAAATAGTGTTATCTACTCATCTACTTTTACTCCTTCATTACTTCTACTTTTAAGATCTACCAAAGTTGGTTTATTTTATTGAAGTTTCTTTTTTCAGATTCCGGTAACATATCGTTGGACTCTGCGTTCTGCGCGCTGATGGCACCGTCTCCACTTCTAGAACTGAGCAGCATATTCTTCTTCTTCGTGCCGGCTATTCTTATTCTCTGCTTATACGCGAGGATGGGCTATCATATAAGGTACACATTGTTAGTATTTCTTTGTATTAATAATTTTAATATAGCATAAGTTATACCTTGTTTCCACAAAGCACGGAATTGCTACACCCCGGTGGCGTCTAGAACGGGGTGTGTAACGTTTGAAATCATAAAAAAAGTTCTAATGATCATATGACCTAATTTCATTTAATATACTTTCTGTAATATAACGATCTCTCGAATTCTATATGGTTTAATGAACATTTTCTATAATGCACTTCACACACAATTCTTTGAATTAACATTCAATTAGTATAATATTCAGTTACTATAATCTATAACTAACGTTTAATATAATTTATCTTATAATATACCTGCGTCAGATACCATCCACTGTTATTGAATCATATGGGTTAGGTTAGGTTAGAACAGTGACCATTAACGCCAGATCCCCCCCTCTATTGTTGGTGTTGTGGGTTGTGGTTTGGGTTAGATAAGGTTATAACTGGATAATGTTTTGTGATATTTTCTTATTCATTACAGAATTTTGTCTGAAAATTAGTGTATACTAGCTGCGCTCCGCGGTTTCACCCGCTTATGTTTCCATCCCGTGGGAATATCGGCATAAAAAGTATCCTACGTGTTAATCTTGATTGTAAACTATCTGTGTGCCAAATTTCATCCAAATCCGTTCAGTAGTTTTTGCGTGAAAGAGTAACAAACATCCATCCATCCATCCATACAAACTTTCACGTTTATAATATTAGTAGGATGAAATTAGGTCAACTTAACGTTATATAAAAGAGCATTATACAAATTGAAAATTACTTATATGAAATATCACATTCGGTCACATGAAATTAGGTTGTTTTATTAGCATATGAAAATTATGTTATGTGAACGTTATTTTAAGTAATATTATACTATACCATACCATGTGTGTACCATGTGTTATTATACCATGGATTACACACCCCTAGAGACGGTAGTATTAATAAAATTCGTGGCGCCTGAACTGCGTTGAGCGCAGAACTTCTGTTGCCGTCGCCACTCAAAACTGTCCCTTTCTGTACGTCATTTTGTGTCGTAGTGCGAGAAAACTGTGACACGCTTAGTTTGTATGGAAAGTGTTGCCAATGCCGGCTCTAGCAGCGGTCGCGCAGGCGTCTCCGTGTTCTGTGCTTGGTCCCAAACTTATAGCAAACACTTTATCCACCCCATTCATAATACTTGAAAATGACAGGGATTGTTCTACATAGTCACTATAATAGCTTATTATAGCTAGGGTATTCTTATCATGTCAATCATGTGTCTGGCCAATAGTTTGCACGATTTTCACGTGATTTGGAGTACCTACACAGTGAAGTTATTTGAATAACGGTTTGCTTAAGTGGGTTAAGATTCTGCGTTAATTCCTAAACTATAATAAAGTTTGTTTTCGCGAATCTTCCTGAAATAGATTATTGGATAACATTAATCTTTAGATTTCTTCATACTGTTTTGAAAGTTCTCAGTCAGACTAGGTTTGAATAACAACACCCCAACTTTATGCGATAGACGTGACCGTTCACCTAATGACTTTACGATACCTTGGGAGATTACGCATAACGATATCTAATCATACCGAAAAAAGAAGTCACGAGCATATTGAAACACTATTTCATCATACATACTCTTATTTATTTGGTAAACGAAGTATCACTTTTCCATTACGTGGCATAGAGAACGCTTGTCGCGTTCCGCCTCAGTGAACATTCGTTCGTACACGTAATCTGTCAGTGTCCAACACTCCAACCAGATTTCTGAATTGCCTGATCTTTTATTAGGGCAAATTTCGGACAATAGAGAAACCAATATGTTTTACGAAATAAATAAAGATGGTTGCTGATCATGATTGAACTCGAGTATGTTATTTGAGAGTTGATTAATATTAGATGTGATTGGACTGGTATAGAGCTGGTGACGTGTAGGATTTGGTTGCTACCAGTGTGTTCCTCTAGTAGTGACGAACGTACGTCGTACATTAGTTTGATAAAGAAGTCTGTTTTGGACTTTTAGCTTCTTCAGATAAACAAGAATATAACGCGGGCTAATTAATGATGCAGTAGGTACCTAAATAAAAACAAAAGAAGAAGTGGAATCGATGGAAATAGAATATGTAGAGTAAAACGCTGAGGCATTCAATTCGCCTCTGTGCGTAAATAAATAAATCTGAATCTATGTTGGTCTGCGGTCTGGGTTTACAAAAATAATATTAGGTATAGCATTTCATTTGCATGAAACAATTCTCTGTACCGTAACCCTCCAGCGCTGAACACAGTCTGTTACAATGAGTAGTCATGCATTAAATCCTCCTCCTCCGGTTATAATTTGCATTTCAAAACGGTTTTTTTATCGATAGCACAGAGTTACAAAACGAATATTGTTTATTTTTCGCTAACACTTATTTCTAAAATTAATGAACCAGAACTGTTTCACAATATAAAACATAAACATACTTGTACTTACACATTATTTTTATAAATAGGAACTTTAGAAATATTCATTTAATATCACATTATGAAAACGACTTCAGGAGTTTGGAAATTATATCTGTGACTACACAGATGTGGAAAATTATATTGTCATGAACATTTCTTTAATTTTGTTTAAATGTTTTAACTTCCTTTTTACAAATTGTGATTGTTATTCTTGGAATGTACTCAGAATTGAAACTTTCTTGTTACGAGCATAAATAATAATAATTATTAATACCTTACATTCACGCAAAACTAAAAACCGAGTTTTTCCTAAAATATTGATAGTTTTTATTGTGTTACGAGCATAGTATTTTCGTAACCATACTAGTATAAAATAGGACTTTTCTCAAAGTTACAATCACATATATACTTATGCTTATGACGTAGGCTGGTTTGCTGAAATTTAAGCCTGAATTTATAAGCAACAATGAAACAGGCTGTAATTCTTGAATATAGTGTTATTGAAGATATTTAGTGCCAAAGACATGGTAGACATAGTTCTAAAATAAAAAATAGACTAAAATACCCAGTTACATGTAGACCCTCAGAAAAAGCAAATTAAATTTTCGGGCAGCAGTCAATCTGTCCACCCGGGTGAGACGAATATAACCACTGTCCACCCCCTGCTTGTCCAGCAGGGGGTGGACAGTGGTTATATTCGTCTTGAAAGAACATAGGAACTAACTTGCACGAAAAGCAAAAAGTTTTTTTTAAGTTCTTGGTTAGACGAGAGTAGACATTAGACCCCTGAAAGCCGCTAATGAATTATAATACTCCTTAATTTGATATTAAAATATTCGACTATTCTAATAAAAAATTGGACATTTTGAACTAATTAGATTCCAATTAAAAGCATAGAAACCACTTCTATCGGCGGTTGAGTGGCGAAACAAATTCAATTCGCCGTTATTAATGATTCCGCGTACTACATTTTCAGATTCTTCAAGGCCAACTGGGCTGGATTTCAGAAGCATAACTTTATTGAGTACTCCATTAGGGAAGTTCCGTTTGATTATGAAAGGCGTGAATGCTGAGGTTTTTGTTGGTGAGGTCGACAAGGGACTCCGCATTACCGAAATAGGCATTCCAAGGACAGCGTTTTAACGAAATGTTGATGCCATGTTACGTGGCAAGTCATTATGGTCGGTTCTTTACCTATGTACAATAACAGGTGGAACTCTTGCAGCCTTGTACAATTGTTACCCTATTGTTCATCAGGAACTAAAAGTCACGATATTTTACCTTCTTACTTCGTCAGCGCGAACAATATCAGAATAGCTCACACATTCATGAGCAAGTCAGGTGGTGGCGGGTTCACTGGCAATTTTCTATAAGTATAGAAAAATATCTAAACTTACATAATGTAAACTATCTTTTTAGTTTTCAGCGTATCAATAATAGTCTAGCTCTATTTGAAGCCCTGATTGCTTAATTAATATAAACTTTAGTTGTCCCAACAAATTTCCCAGTGACGTTTTCAATTGATTAAATTCGTAGTTTGCGGTAACCCTTTAACACTTGTGATGTTGTCGTATAATTATAAGCAGCTCATGTGTGTAGGTTGTACTTAATACTACGATACGTCTGGTAAATCACAGTGTCAAGTTAAATGTAGTGGTTAACTAAATCCTCTTGAGACGTTCTGCAACAAATATCGTGTTTGTGGAGAGGTCGATGTCTTCTTAACCTTGTATCGGGGGATCTCAAGTGATTTTCCAATTAATTAAGCCTGATACTAATTCACATTTTGTAATAGACTCACATTGCGGTTGAATGATTTCACTTAAATTTGAATCGAGACATATTCGCCAAAAATGTAAACTATACTCGTATATGAGTTTATGGAAAAAAAACTTTAATTCCTACATTATAAAGTTCAGTTTACGCTACAATTTCAAACAATTTTATAGCTTTTTCAATAGTGCTAGTCACTCTGAAATCAACTTTATAACCATTAAAATGAAGTTGATATTGGTTTAATTGGAAATAACGTCAATATGAAACATAAATAAAATTTGAATTTAGGTATAGTTTGCATTAATTTTGATTAATAAATTCGATTAAGGGCTGATTTTTCAAACGACCGATAACTTTTAACTATGGAATAAAATTAACGTCTGACAGTTTTTGTATAGAAGAAATGTCAAAAATTCAAAACTATTCATGGGCTAAAATTATCTGGCGTTGGAAAAATCCGCCCTAAGAACAGTAAGGAAAATTGATTGTTTATCAAAATGACAGACAACGTGAATTTTCCTTATGTGCCATTTCATATTCAAGTCAGAACTTTCAATGAATAACAGTTGTGAATTGATTCCTTATCACACATCACACACACACACATTGTTTTCAAATTAGTCAGAAATTTATTGTTTTTCCCATACTTTATTTTAGTAGCACATAATATGTGCACGTGTCGGCACCAGCTGTGTGAGAAAAGCTCATATCGTATTAAAAATAATAATTAGTAAAAGTAGTCCGTAATGTAGGTTACAAGAGGCTAGTTTTTCAAGCTAGGATCAAAGCAAACACTAATATCTTGGCTTACTATCCTGGATTGGCCTATGCTACTCGTAAAGCTGTTTACATGATGCTAGAGAATTTTGAGTCCGGGTGTGCGAGCTTGTTAACGAGGCTGGCTGTTCAGGGACAGAGCATTGAGTTTGTTTTACGAATACAAAAATACTTTTTTTTTTTAAAAAAACGTTGCCCCACTAGGAATTTCTCCTGTGTCGTGGGTGCGTTTACAGACATATAAACTCACATACACAAACAGCCAGACCCGGAACAACTAATTGTAGGTATTAAAAGTGTAACTTTGTTAACCATTCGTTGCACCATTCGCAGTTTGTTTGCATATGTTTACTCCTCATAAATGGTTTGTCTCGCTCTACCGAGCAGGAGACAATTAACGCTAAGTGGGTCATTAATTAGTTGGGACAAAGCAGGAAATGATAGCGTGGAAACTATATCCAGCGCGGCGGTGGAAATAATGTTGCCTGAGAGTAGATGGTAGTTTAAAGGTAAAAGTTCGTATGTCGATATTTTAGTCGTGGCAACATTGCTTATACATGTGACATATCAGTATTAATATAGTACGTAAGTATTTAAAGTCTGAAAAAATATTGTTAAGCAAAATGACTACCAACTTAAATGGTCCGTATATTCAAATCATATCGGTCATTCTTTAACAGTTGTATGAAATTGCCGTGGGTGACAATTTACTAAACAATTAATTCCTTTGTTGTACGTACTTACTTTCTTAATAATTACTGAAGTTTTTCATCAGTTTGCTTTCACTACGATGCTGACAAACCGCAAATTGATGCAAATTCATCCCTTCATTTGTTTTTAAATGCAGCTTTTCATGTTTTCCTAACGAATCGTCCACGAATCGTACATTGAACCCTACATTAATTTATTTATTAGGAAAAACACCGGCGCGTAATGGCGGCTACACACGGTAATGATTTATCTGTGTAGTTTGTTTGCGCAATTTTATCAAACGAGTGTATGATATATCATTTTAGATGTAGTTGCAGATTATTTCGTTTGAACAGTTGATCGGTGGCAGTTCCATTTTATATTCGATAAATCGTTGTCGATTGCGTTTGCACAGTTTTATTGATGACGGCGTCGATCTATCACTCAGTTCATGAAGGAACTTGCTGTGGGCGGACGCGTCCTGTGCATGTTTCAAGAAAGATTTGACTGAGGGCCTGTGGTAATATCGTAGAGAACTTCAATCATTCGTAGGAGCGACCGCTAGCAAATAATTTTAGTGTTGCAGACAATCCCTCGTAAAAACTTATTGCATCTCTCATTATAGTGTCCTTTTTCTGTATTAGCCTGTGTGTGTTTGTGAAGCCTTTTAAGTAGATACCTCTCTTCGTTAATTCATAAATAGTTATGCTAATCATTTGGTGCAAATAAAAACTCATTTAATAAATTTATGTTTGAGTATGACTTCCATTTTAGAAGTCAGTCCTTACACACCACACAACGTGCCTTTTTTTCCTTAAGCACTTCATCAAGCCTAAAAAGTAAGTGCGTCTTCATCTACTTCCGTTATTCTCGAAGACATGTTCCACGCGAAAGGTTCCGCGATAACTGACGATCGATGTAGATATGGCACGCACGCGGTGGCGTGTTGAGAATATGGGGCCGTCCGATATATCTGTCCAAAATCAAATCGCTACACCATATCGTTGCCGTGTGTGGCGGGCTTAAAGGAGAATTTCATGTCTGATATTTTCCCGTAATTCTGGATGATATTAATAGTTAATAACGACTAGCCACATATTACAAGTAGACACAAGAGATTGGTGTAATGTGGTTTTTTAGTGTTGAAACATATTATATTCTGGAACTATATATCTCTGAAGGTAAATATTATGTTTTATTTATGATAAAATGTATTCAAGTAGGTACCTAACCATTTGCATTAATTGGTTTTTCATTCTCTTTTGTATAATTGGTTATTTTTAATACGTATTAGATGGATTGGCCATAGATATACATATACCTAGTGAAGTACTTAAAAGATGGGTACGGTCACAACTTTGTATTTTTTTTATATTCTCAAGGATATTGTTTTGTATAACAAGTACCTATAATAGTATTTATATTATAGAAGTAATATATCTCTGGTATAATTGCCTTCATAATAATGTGAGACTTTTAAGTACCTAGTCACTTTCCAACAAAAAGGTTTAACCGTTATTCATTCTGAATTTTTCCTGGTAATTTGCTAGGTCGAAACGTGAATTTAATATCAAATAGTAATTTCACGTTTCAAAGAGCTAAGTCATAGCTTCGAAAGGTCTTTCAGAACAGTCTTGTTTCCTGACGTTGATAAAATAATATTACGAAAAGGTAGACAGAAAAATAATCTGTATTTGGTCCCTGATTTTAATCTGTCTGGATGTCAAAAGTTATTTAGGCAAAAGGATAAACGAAGAATAAGTTATATTCTGACTATTGACATAAGGAAAAATGTATGATAGACCATCATTCTGTAGTTCTCAGACATTTTTGGAATATGATACAAATAAGAGTTAAAAAAAAACCCATATCAGATTGTCGTCAACTACCGTCGTATACCAATATAAATGCTAGTTTCAAGTGTCAGCACTTGGTAATCAGATAAACTAGATACGAGTTAATGTAGAGACCGACTAAGTTACCAAAGGGTGCTTGGCTCCTTTATGAATGGAAACTATCCCATCAATCCTCTGAAATCAACCAATCTAAATAGACAATGAGCAGTTTGATGTACCGAGTAGTCTTTGTCCAAACGTGTGGTTCAGACGCAGTAGACGGCTTAATTTGGGTACTGTTTGTAGATATCATGATTGAGATGTATAATTAATTAAACATTAACTTTTGTACTCCGGAAGGAAGTAACATAACATTATAACTAGTAAGTATAGGTACCTATAGCACCCGCTTTTTATTCATGGGGGCGACTCTATCACCGTTAACACAAATCAGAATTTCGTAGTGGAAAAACCCAATATATAATACTTTGGGGTAGGTATGTTTTTACTCACACAGAGCGGTCTTATAGCCAATTTCTGTTATCAATCCATTAACTTTCTGAAGTTAGTAACCTAGTGGATAACAATACCTTTTCGGTGAAAGTGCTAAATGCTTACTGTATCTCTAGCAAATGAAAGGTAGGCGCTAAGTGGGCGTTCAGTGAAATCCTATAGCGGTACCGACCTGTTGTTAATCAAGTGGATTGACAACTGTCTCCCCTAAACGATAATGATACCTACAGGAGTTCACTAATTTGTTTGTCAACTCATCAAGCGTCAGCTAATGAGCCACAGTTTATTGTTCTTCTGAAAGCAGATCTTATAGTAAATAACTACCGTGACCTGCAAAAGAGGCATTGGTGGATTTACGTATTTGTGTGCTTCGGCTTCACCTCGGCCCACATTTTCACGTTCGTCCATTAATGCCTGGTTGCGGCCAAGGCTTGTCTAGTACTTTTCTCAAATAATGCGTGGAAATTCAAATTAGGTAAATTAATTATAAATTCCAGAATCAATAACAATTTGAGAAACAACAATAACTTTTCACGCGCCAATATGTTAATTTGTTTTAGTCGCAGTCTCACCTCGGCGACAAACAAATGTCAAAAACTTGTCAAAATGTAGGGAAATTAGAGGTATTTTTGACAGGTTGAGACTGAGATCAGACTGTGAATGTTCTTAAAATTACGAGAATTGCCCCTCGGCTGATCTCAGTCTCAATCTGACAAAAATACGTCTAATTTCCCTACATTTTGACAAGTTTTTGACATTTGCTTGTCGCCGAGATGAGACTGCGACTAGATTTTTAACGTTTTAAATTGCGAGAATTGGCCTTCTGCTCTATTTGCAAGTCAATTAGATATATTAATTAAATCTTTGATAACTTATCTCCTAGGTTGACTTGTTTCGAAGTAGAAGTCCTCTTGTACTCAATACGTAGTGAGTACGAGACGATAGTTACCTAGTCTTAAAAGCGATATCGACATCGTAAGTACGATGCCTGAAATATACTGAAATACCGCTGAAGCAACTTTATTGGAAACTATTCAACTGGTTAGTATTGTGACCTACTTAAGGTTACGCTACTTTTATTTTGTTTCTTAGTATCAACGGCGACGGCGCTTTCCTTTAACACATCAATCATCTCAACGTTAATTTTCCTAAATATAGAACCTCTCTGGAAAGGGGTTTCTTAAGTAGGTACTTACTTTTAGTAGGTCAGTAGTTCTGTCGATCAGCCTGTATGTAATTTTATTTTTGGTGAAGACGTAAATGCATATCATCATGATTCTAAAAATAAATATCCTGAATTTTAGTATTTCCTACTCTTTAATATGGTTAATGTGCTTACGGTCGACTTAATCGCTTCCGGACAAGGTCGGGTTAAATTATCTGGCCGATAATTTTGTACGTTTTATACAAATTTTGTTCTATTTTATATTATTCTTATATATCTTGTGAAACAAGCCTACAATGACAACAATTCATCTATAAATGACGATGTATACAGTTTAACTGAAATAGGTAACTTAATAACCTTCTTGTTCACAGATCGACTCGTGTCATGGAAAAAACGAAGATCGGTCTGCTCAACGGTCACGTGCATGGCGAGACACGGCAGGCGAAATCTAGGAAAGCTATCATAAGAATGCTAGGTAAGTTTATCCAAGTGGGTCTGGTAAATTACTGTAGAATCGTTTTCTTTGCGATTGGATGTTATGCAAAAGAAGATCTTTATGCTAATCTCAACTTTGAAGTAAACATTATTATTCTATAGAATAGTATAATTAAAAATAGAGGCGGAGGTAGTAGTACTTCTACTATTTTAATTTCTTTCAATGAATAAACAGTTTGCCACTATCTGTGTTGGGGTAAGCGAAGACGATATTTTGGAATGTTGTGCAGTTAGGTACAGTAGAACAACAGCAAAAAAACTTACGTTGAACGCAGGTTGTATACTATCTTCTACTAAACAATCAGACAAGCAGCCATAATGTTAAGATCATAATGTGTGCGTCTGTGAGGCCTTACCTTGGACCTTCTTCAGGGAGGTAATGTAGTTCTACATAAAGTGACTTCAACTAGTCTAGACACAGATGTTGTATCCACTCTGTTCGGTCCACAGATATGAGGGTACCTAAAATGAAAAAGTATTCAGGGGGTTTTTTAGACATATTTATCGGCCATAGTGTATCGCATTTCACTACAACGCCAGTAGTGTGCGATGTCGGATATCTATGTTGCGATGGCTGTTTTTTTTTTTTTCCTGGATGGGAAATCATCAAATGACCCCTCCCGCTCTGGGTGGAGCGGAAGGGAGTGTCAGACTCTTACTGACTAAAACCCACCCGTGTTCCTTCCTTAGCTCTTTCTGTTCCAGGGCAGCGGTAACCCTTTCGGACGATCCCGCCGCCCTGGCAGGCTTCGGCCCTATCGGGCCCCGTCCTCTGCTGACTTCTCTTTGAGGCGCGCGTGGAACACAACGCGCTGTCCGGCACGGGCCTGGTCCTGATCGGACGGTGAGCTACCCATTACTCACCGCCCGCAGGCCCGCGCCTACGGTGGCCGGGAGGCGTCACGCGGCTCCCGACGCCCGGAGCGTCTCCCGCGGCGGCTGAGGCGTGAGGTGTTCTCCCTCAGCCTCCCCGCCACCTCCTTCGCTAGCATGACTGCTTCGCAGAAAGAGGTGACTGCCTCCCACTCCCTCTCGCCCCGGACCATGGCTTGCACCAGGGCCGGACGCGAGAGGTCGCCGCCGTTGCCGATCGCCTCTACGGGGACACGGCGGGGCTCCGCCCAAGCAGGGCAGACCTCCACCGTATGCTCCACCGTTTCCTCTGGGCGATCCTGGCAGTGGTGACACCCGGGTTGCGATGGCTCTTATGTGAAATGTTGAAGGACGATTTGAACAATGCGGTGCTGCCCGCCTAGATAAAAAATCAAAAGTCATTTATTCAAACTAGAGTGAGAATCGGCACTTTATGAATTTTAAAATTACATGACACGGCCCCCGAAACGGCCGCCCTTCACCAGTTCCTAGGATTTAAGCTGGGAGAAGAAGTGGCACAGCCAACTCCCCAGTAGCACAGCTGTCTATTCAATTAGAAGAACTTGATTCTATACAATAGATAGGTACAATAGTAAGCAATTAACACAACGAAACACAAAGCATATAAATTTTATGGCAACTAGCAAACGCCAGTATACTTGACTTGTAGTATAATAAGTTGAATAATTGCAAGATCTTGTAGCAGTATGATCTTGTGACAGTTGCGGAGGCTTTTGTGCTCAAAAGCATCCTATAGAGAAGCGAGCATTAGTCACCAAGCATGATTACTGTGTAGGTAAACCATTGATTATTTACTTGTACGTAAAACAAGTGAAATTAACACAAAATCCTGTTGTTTTCTGGTTTAATCGTCTATAACACCATTAGCACTAACTTTTGCGCTAAAGTAAAGTTTATGTGAGTAATAACGAGGAAAGGTTCCTTGAATTTAAATAGGAACGTTTTAAAAGTTCAGTGACTATTTAAGTACTTTTTTTTCGCAATCAAGATCAATCTTTAATTACGTGGATAAGTTAATTAAAAATCAGCTTCCTTTGAGATTTGCTTTGGCGTCCTTGCTGAAACTTTATGCCATCCACTTTGAGTATTTTACCTTCAAGGCTTTTGTAATATTACTTTTATGAATCCATGTTTAGTCGTATTACGTAGGTACCTGTCAAAGAGCATATTATGAATGGCTATGACAAAGCAATAATTCAATATATTTATCATCATGATAAAATAAAATTGTCGTTTTTAGATGATTCAACAGTAAGCGAAATAACTTTTTTTTGTTATCTCCAAAATTTATGGACCAAGTCCTAATACATGTAAACGATAGCGATCAGTTGGAAAATATTAACAGAGATGGATCCAATATATATTCCCTTTGTAGAAACCTTTCAGATAAAAAATCGAAAGCTTTAGTTTTTTGTTTTGGTATATTCGGGCATTGGCCTCTTTATTGGCGACCATACATTATATCCTTTTTTGTATAAAACAGGACATAAAAAAGTTGTAATGGCCCAGAGCCCAGGGGTAACATTCTACTTGAGCGCGAGTTTTAAACTTAGCAATTACCAATCAATATTACTGTTTCAACTATGGTAAACATAACATAATATCACGCCTGTATTCCCCGAAGGGTTGGGCAGAGGTGCATCTACATATAGTAGAACTTTATTTTGCCAGATTTGTTTGAGTCCCATGTATTAGGAGGCGAGCCTAATGCGACCAACCGGGCACAAATGCAAACTCCGGGCTACTTTGTAGAAATTTCATATGGAAAAACCCAATACAACTTTGCCCGACCCGGGAATCGAACCCAGAACGTCATGCTCAGCAGTAGCGCTTGCGACCACTACACCTACGAGGCAGTCTGTTGACATCAGCATCATCAACAGGCAACTAAGGTAAATAATAGGACATTCCTCATTCATCTCCATATGAGAAGAGACCCAGTGAGAATATTACAGGCTGGTAGGTATAGTATCATTAATAGACTTGTGAGATACATAGAAATATACATTTCAGATAGGTAGATCGTTTACTATCGAGGGGCTTGTGGCTAAGTAATAACAGCCGCACGGGTCGATCGATCAGGTTAAGCTACGCTTGCCGCGGTTGGTCCGTGGATGGGTGACCATTTTCACATACCAAGTCCCCTCCGTGCCTCGGAAAGCACGTTAAGCCGTTGGTCCCGGCTGTCATTCGTGGATCTTTGACAGTCGTTACGGGTTGTCAGTAGCCCGAAAGTCTGACAACCAGTCTTACCAAGGGGTATCGTATTACCCAGTAACTGGGTTGTGGAGGTCAGATAGGCAGTCGCTTCATGTAAAATACTGGTATTCAGCTGCATCCGGTTAGACTGGAAGCCGACCCCAACATAGTTGGGAAAAGGCTAGGCAGATGATGATGATGATGAGATCGTTTACTATCCTATTCGTAGATCAATAATAAAATCGTGGTGTAAGTTTCAACAAGAGGTTCAAATTATGGTCTGCATTTGCAATATATTGCAAAGTTTCAGCAATTGGAAAGTTCAGGCGATTCATTAGAAACGTGTCGACAGTATTACATTCAGCACTGAAGTTTGAAATGTACTAGCAGTGGGTACCTACTGAGTGTATGGATGCGTGTTGGCATACTTCATCGATGGGTTACAAAGATTAATAAATACCTATTTTATGTCTTTAAAAATTGGCTTTCAATACCTAATTGGGAAAAGGAACTTTAAGAAAGTTTTAAGTATCGAAAATGTGGTCTTCGATTTGAATGCATTAACGTATACTGACAATAATAATAATAATAATACCAGTCTATTATTGTTCCATGGCAGGGCCAAGGCTTCTTCTTATACAGAGCACCACGCTTGCTCAAGACGGGCTGGCGATTTCTGAGTTATGTATATTAATGATAAGTCCAGGTTCACGAGGTTTTTCCTCCACCGATGTAATGTCCAAGGTAAACTCAGAAATAACATAAATTAATTGAAGAAGTTACTTTGGTATTTACCCAAATTTGAATCCACAACCTCGTGCATGGGAGGCAAATGTGACATTTTCGATATACATAGGTTGGTATTTTCCTTGATTCAAGTCTCAAGTCCATGTCTACATACTTTGATCAATTAGGTATACGCTGTTTTATGTTATAATTATGTACAGCTCAATAACAAACGGACCAACTCATCCAATATTCTTGTTTATTTTCACAACATACCTACAGTGCTATTTAAACACGCTGAAACAATTTGTCGATTGTTCGCGCGAGCTTTCGACAATTGCCAATTTATAGTTTTGTGCAAATTCCTATTTGCATCGCACAGCTGATATTTTTATAGGTCGGAATCTATTCTGGTATTCCATTCAGATATTGTCAATGTTAATTTTGTCTATCTCAAATTTGTCTAACTCAAAAATGTGGTAATTGTTCGGATTTGAATGATACTACACTACAAATGACATCTTGCAAATGTACTTTGTTTGTTCATAAGCATAAAAAAATAAGTAAACCTTTTATTTTAACAATGAAAATCATATAATACAATACTTAATTACTTTTGGCAGTAAAAAGATACTGGTAAAAAATATTGGGACAGAATTTGTGTGAAATTATCTGCTGTCGCTAAAAAATTATTAAACAAAATAGAATTTACCTATATGTCCCACCTAGTAGTAGAGGTTGAAATGCTGTTAATTCTTTAATTTTGGCTCGGCGATCTAGTAATATAATTATCAGCTTAAATTAAAATAGCTGCTCCGCACCTGCTTTAAAAATCGATATAGCCTGGAATCAGGAAACGTTTCGTCAGGGAAAAGAACATATACCTATGTACATTATTATCATTTAAATAAAAATCTGTCTAAATATAACTCAATTTAATGCATTTGTTTGAACTGACTCGTAAATGAAAGCTGGTACACGCAATGTTCTTGACGCAAGCTAAAGGGGCATTATTTATACATGCAAATTGCAAATCCTCTGTCGCTCACAACGGTCAAGGCTGTCGAGAAAAGTGACAGCTTTCTTGTAGCAGTGTAAACTTAAAAAATAATTGACCATACGATTACCTTTTTAAAAGCTTGTACTTGAGTACTCGTTATGGCTGATTATTAGACTGTTTTACACAGTGTGATTTAATTGCCGGTGGCATACCATAAGTCGCAGCAACAATAAAAGTTAAAAAAGTTTATTGTATGTACGAGTATGCCACAGGCAAGAAACTTGCATCGTGTGGGTGGAGCTTTAGGTCCACTGCTAACTAGAACTGAAAAATCTCTTGTAAGTGTAAGTACTCATACCTTTCATACCGGAACACAGCAACAGCTTGGCGGCAGACACAGGTATCGTGGTAGTACAGCCCCGGCCGAGTGTGCTTGGAGTTTCTTGCCCGTTCTTTTCTATAGAGATCTTCGTTTTGGAACGGACTTAGCTTTAACTTTCTGACTAACGAAAGTTCGAAAGTGTCTGTAAATGGTTTAAATTAAATAAATACTTTGACTTTGAATTCGAACATTCAGAAAGAGCTCTACCGCTACAAAAACGTTTTATAGTTTACTCGTCACAACAGACACACCAACTCATTTTCCAATTTTGAAATAATTGCGATTGTCTACGAATTTACGAAGCCACTGTGGGGCCTCAAATGGAGTACCAATACAGTCTACTTCAACGTGCCGTGCAAATTGGTGGCCCAAATCGAATTAGCCGACCTCAAACGAAATGGCCAAGATGCTACATCTAGGCAGCTAATGTTCTAGTAATAGTTGCCTTAACTTAGGTTGCCACGTACAATTTGTGCGTAAATAACTAAGTTGGGCGTTGGATGAAATATGAGCCACGCCTGGGGTAATATTAAGTTGTACTTATAACGTAAACTTGTGAAAATCTTTTTCTGATTTGGGAATAAAATGTAACTTGATTGATGTTTAAGTTGTTAAACTTGTACGGTAGATATTGGTAACTTTTTATATTTTTACGTATTGGACAATAAAATTCGTACCTAACTTAATATGTATGATTGGAACTTACACGAAGGAGAAGTTTTTATTTTTCTTTACTTTTCTTCTTATTTACTGGTATCGAGAATGCATCAAAATGCTCGAAATAAATATCATCAGTTTTTTATGTTTTTATGACAAGCAGCAGTGCCTAAACGCTTCCTAAATGTAATGTTTGTAATTCACAGTAAAAAAAATAAATGGGTTTAGTGTTCTACTTAGATTTGGCTGAAATCAGGTACCACGTACGATACCAAAATAAATTGGGGTTTTTTTCGTAACAATTTATTTCACTATTACAGCATGTATGGATTTAATTTTTGGTTATATGTTTATTGACTATTTGATTAATACTCTGACTGAAGGAAAACGCAATTGGGATAAATTTCCTCGATAGAATTTAATTCCGAAAAGACCTCTTACTTTTAAGAAGACTTTTTATGTGTTTTCTGTAATTTTAAAATTTAAGTAATTTCATTGCAAAATTGCATTCAAAATATGCGTAATAGATAGGTAATTGAAAACTCTGGCTGAAAATATTTTTAATACACAGCTTAATTTATTTTTAAACAATCAAAAAAAAAAATTATAGTATATAATTTTTTTTAACATTATTTTACATTTTCTCAAGGGATTTATTTCCAAGCGGATTTCAATGTCATCTTTTTAGGTCTTCCAACCGGATTAAAACGGTTGGCAAATTGTTAAATTAACTATATATTCGTTGGGTAATCGACATTGTTGTCGATAGCCTACGTTAGTGGATCTGCATAGCCGTAGACCGCAAGAAGCAGCGGCCGCACAGCGATGCACCGCATAAATAAAGTATCGTTATGTGATTTTTACATTGCTTGTCTAGTCACTTATCGACATACTTAGGTAGTGGTTAAGGAGCAATGTATTTACTGCGAAAATAGTACAGTCGCTGCGATATTTGAAAACAAAATTAACGTAGTAAAAGCAATTTGTTGTTTTTCATGATTTTAAAGACAAATATAGTAAAATACTTATATTTATATATGGTAAGTGATTCCATGATTTACAAAGTTTTGGTTTTGGCTTCGGTTTTTACAAGAAACCACTGAACAACACGGCATTCTTATATTTTTTCACGATCACGGTCGAAAGCGCACTAATTCACGGAGGCGACCATTCACCTAGTGCATGGTCATTTTGAACATGCCGCGGCGACACAGACACCTTGCCACTTCTCCTGTTTTTTACATTTCTATGGTTCCAGCGCATTGTCGCGCTCTCGTAATTGATTCTGTCACTTTCTTGGGCGCCCCTCGAGCTCGAGGGGATTGGGGAGATGAAAAGACTATAACCATAAAACCTTTGCGTAAAAGATTTCATCACGGACTCACAAAATTTTCCGAACAAATATTAAAATTACAAAAACATTTGGGATCTTTTCTCTTTTGTTAAAAGTGAAATATAGGCATCATTATATCACTTTTATAGCGCGAAAGAAAATGAATCGTGTGCAAAAATTCACACGTATTGGGCTCTATCGGTTGTGTGGTATCGTTTTATTTCTTAAAGATTAAGCTCTAAACAAATTGGTTTTATGTGGAAATGGCAGTAGGAATCATGTTTATAATGTAAAATATTTATCTCTTTTTGCCATTGTCATATTGTAAGGATTAACTTTTTATAAAGGTTCACTTAATAAATAGCCCTTTTCCGAACTTTTATAATTATAATGTATTCAATCAAAATCAAAATATTTTATTTCACATAAACCAACATGGGCACTTATGAAACGTCAGAAGCTAGGTGCACGGTTCCAATTGGTCGTTTCCTATTGAGAAGAGCCGGCAAGAAACTCCACGGATACTCTTTTAAAAATAATTGGCTTTTACAATGTTTCCAAATTACAGTAGCCTACTGTCAACAAGTACCAGGTACTTGATACAATAAAAAATGGTCTACAGATCTAAAGTCTACAAGGCCTACAAAGTCCTCACATTTACAAAATATAGAAGAATCTATCAAAAGGATAGATAAAATATAAAAACCTATTAAAACCAAGTGACACGATTGCCATTACAACCACTAATAAATAGTTGAAATTAGAATTGTCTGTATATAATGTCAAATGATAACAGATTATGTTAAAGAAGTATGTACCAAAAAAAGAAAAGTAACACATCATCGTAATTTGAGATTATATTTTTTTTAATAACAATCGATATGTACAATGTACCTAGACACCAACTAAGTGTAAAGTCACCATGAAAAGAAACTTTATAAATCATGATGTTTGTGCTGCGAACGTGGAAGAAACATTGCGCGATGAGAATATTCTCTATACTCAAGCTGGATGTTACAAAGCTCACTCATAACACTAATGCTTGCTCTCAAATGCTCACTAACATAATACAGTCTCACTCAGTTCACGTCATGCTAACAGAATAATACTTCAACATGATAACACCTCCAATAATGTTCACTGTACAGTCAACAACACAGAGAATTTTACAACTACAAATACTCGTACTTTATAAACAATGTCGAGTTTCAGCTAACTTAGCAAATCTTTGACATTGCTTGAATACATATGTCATAGTTTGACAGCCCACCACTTTCGATGTGTCTGAGATTGCACGTGTTTATAGGCGGCTTCGACCACTTTACCACAAGGCCTGCCTTGCTAGTTGCTGTATTGCCACTTTCCACCCAGAAACAATAAAAAAACTCGCACGTAATATAATAAGCACATTATCAGCGCAATATAAAGTTTTTCCTGCATATCAAACTGTTTTGTTTGCTGTACAAATGACTTAGTATAATCAGCCTATATTGTTCCCACTGCTGGGACACAAGCCTCCTCTCTGTGAGAGGGAGTTGGCCTTAATCCACCACGCGGGCCCAGTGCGGGTTGGTAGACGTCACATGTCTTCGAATTTTTTGGTTCTAGGACATGCCGGTTTCCTCACGATGTTTACCTTCACCGTTTTTTAGAGCAACGGTGATGAAATAAATTACACAAAGTAAAGCGCCTGTCTGGGTTCGAACCCACGAACTACAACTCGTAAGTCGGGGCTGTTACCACTGTATCACCACTGCTCAAACACACCACACCAAACCTCATACCACAAAAAAAAAACAAATGACTTGCAATACGTATAAGTTTGCAATATATGCGGGGTATAGTGGAAGTTATAAATGAATGAAAATATTGTGTCGGGTTTCTCCTTTACCTTCCTAATGTCAATTATATTTTTCCAAGAGACTTATGTAGAGAATCTGCTCCTTTTTCGGAATCTAGTATCTGCTGGCTGACATTTCCTTATCAACCCGATTTATATTACACTGATGTGATAATTTTGTCAAGGGATCAGCTGTCAAAGCAAAGATTTTCTTTAACATATTCTAATAACATTTCCCATCCGTTTTTCCTCTTTGCATTGTAATATTATTGGTAATTTAAGAGTTTTCTTTCTCCATTAAGGTCCCACAGATTGAAGGTGGTAGCCACAAGGCTAATCCGGGGCTACCGCACGATCTCGCGCGAGGCGGCAAGCCTCCTTGCCGGACTGCCGCCATGGGATCTGGAGGCAATAGTCCTCGCGCGCCTGCATGACTGGCGCGCGGAGGCACTATGCCGGGGGGAAACTCTGCACCCGCGGCAAATCGCTGCGGAGCGGACGGACCTCCGGCGCGATCTCATGGCGGAATGGAAGGCGCGACTATCGCAACCCAGCGCAGGGCACGCCACGATAGTGGCGATAAGACCCCTCTTTGAGGAGTGGCTAGAGAGGCGTCACGGCGTTCTCACGTACCGCCTGACGCAGGTCCTCTCCGGACACGGATGTTTCGGGAGGTTCCTGCACATCATCAGGCGGGAGGAGACGCCCGGGTGTCACCACTGCCAGGATCGCCCAGAGGACACGGTGGAGCACACGGTGGAGGTCTGCCCTGCTTGGGCGGAGCCCCGCCGTGTCCTCGTAGAGGCGATCGGCAACGGCGGCGACCTCTCGCGCCCGGCCCTGGTGCAAGCCATGGTCCGGGGCGAGAGAGAATGGGAGGCAGTCACCTCCTTCTGCGAAGCAGTCATGCTAGCGAAGGAGGTGGCGGGGAGGCTGAGGGAGAACACCTCACGCCTCAGCCGCCGCGGGAGACGCTCCGGGCGTCGGGAGCCGCGTGACGACTCCCGGCCACCGTAGGCGCGGGCCTGCGGGCGGTGAGTAATGGGTAGCTCACCGTCCGATCAGGACCAGGCCCGTGCCGGACGGCGCGTTGTGTTCCACGCGCGCCTCAAAGAGAAAATGTCAGCAGAGGACGGGGCCCCATAGGGCCGAAGCCTGCCGGGGCGGCGGGATTTTCCGAAAGGTTAACCGCTGCCCTGGAACAGAAAGGGCTAAGGACGGAACACGGGTGGGTTTTAGTCAGTAAAAGTCTGACACTCCCTTCCGCTCCACCCAGAGCGGGAGGGGTCATTTGATGATTTCCCATCCACAAAAAAAAAAAAAAAAAAAAAAAGGTCCCACAGATTACCATTATAAGGTTATCAGTTTGTCTGTTTGAGACAGTTAGGCGTTATTTACAAAGGAATAACGAAGGTAGATCAACGATACGCTTTAAAGACTTGCGTCCAAAATCACAGCGATGGAAGGAAATTACTTCGTAAAGCACTGATAATTAAATACGCATTACATTTGCTTTTGGAAAAGAGGGGCTTGTGGCTAAGTAATAATAACCGGTACAGGACGATCGATCAGGTTAAGCTACACTTGCTGCGGTCGGTCTATGGATGGGTGACCATCTTTACATACCAAGATCCCTCCACGCCTCGGAAAGCACGTTAAGCCGTCGGTCCTGGCTGTCATTCGTGGATCTTTGACAGTCGTTACGGGTCGTCAGAAGCCCGAAAGTCTGCCAACCAGTCTTACCAAGGGGTATCGTATTACCCAGTAACTGGGTTGTAGTCAGATAGGCAGTCGCTCCATATAAAATACTGGTACTCAGCTGCATCCGGTTAGACTAGAAGCCGACCCCAACTATAGTTAGGAAAAGGCTAGGCTTGCTCTTGGAAAACATAGCATAACATCATGCCTGTACTTCCGTAGGGTTAGGCAGAGGTGATCCTATAGGACACCAACATTTCGCCAGCAATGCTTAAGTCCGATGTAATAGCGGACGACTAAAAAATCCCTCACGCCACATAGAATAACATTACATCAAATTACAAAAGATCAAACGCAAATCGTTTACTCGATATAAAAGGCATTCAATTGAATGATCATTGAACAAAGCTACGTTTATCTTAGTATCGATTCGCTTACCATTCGATATAATGTACATTCCACTCTTTGATGTTTTGATATTTTTAACATTAGCTATATGTTTTTAAACCGTTTGTTTTTACATTGAAATGTATTCAAATGTTGCGTGCATTTGAATTCGCTCTACTTGTTTTATTATGATGCTCAAACGAATTGCGCAGACAGTGTAATGCGTATTATTGTTGTTCCTTAACTAATTAGACACCTGTGTAACTGTGTTACAACATGTAGAAATAAATTCTACCTTGTTACTATTAGTGCACTATTAGTTACACTCCTGCCTAATTCTTCGGGGGAGCAAGGCGTAATCTTATGTTATGTCGTTACTATTAAGGCTGCAATACACATGCTATTAAATAGCATGCCTGTTTGCTAGTAAGTCGCACGCTTATTTATAGCATGCTCTCCTTGTATGTAAAATTTTAATACTCTTTTCGTAAACACATGCAAATTGTGTGCTAATAGGTAGCATCTGCTTGAAATTAGCATGCTATTGTGTTACTACACAGCAGGTGTATTCCAGGCTTTAATGTCCTTTGCAAATTATCGATCTCTCATACTAGCTCAGTACTCAGTTTGATCTTTATTCCGGCACTGATGGTAGTGAGGAAAAGCGATAAAAAGGCTTTCTATATGAACTTCACTTAGTCTCTGCCTGCCGTATCTGCGATAAGCGCTCAGTGAAAATAGGAAATTTTAAAAGTTTAGATAAGCTTGCCAAGTTTTCATGCAGAGAAAAATGGCAGCTTGTTTCAAACTTGACCTATAAAATGTCGGATAAAGTTATCTCAAGCATATAGCAATAACTTTAAGTTATGAACAGTTTTGATGAAACCAACGTTTTGCCAAACAGATTATCTGGCCCTTGCTTCGACCTCAGTATAAAATGATTGTCTCCAAACTGATACAATTTATCGTAAAAGCCAAAGGTGCAAAATGTATTTATAAATTATCCCGGGACCAAACTAGGTAAAACCAAACCCAAACTTGGTTAAATGTTTTCAAACAAATGTCAATATCTGTTTGTAATTCGAACAAACAAAAGTTACTAGCCGAAATCCCTAGGATTTACTAGCTTAACACTTACAGTTAGCAACTTTAGCAGAATTTGTTTGCAAAATGTCTAACAATATAAAATTGGACCAATTCACTTGAGAACGAGATTTACAATGCATTTGTACGGATTCTAAGTAATTTGTAGTTTGTTTATTTTTCTTAGAATAAAACGAAATAATTAAATGAGAATTCCCAGAGCGGTCTTATAAGACTATGTTTCCAATTTAAATTAATAATGACAACTTATTGTCCAATATTATGTTACTGGAATTTTATCATTTTAAGCGCGTGGATAATGATGAATAACTAAAACTATTGAAGCTAGTACTATTGTTTCAGTAGTACAATGGTACTAGTTATATTAATCTTAGTTTAAATATTTCATGTTTTCCTAATCAGCACAATAACCAGGCCGTCTTGTAACAAACTCTGTTCGTCTGTGCCCTTTATAGTAACCGACAGGACCAGAGGAGCATTCTAATGTCAGTCTCAATTTGTCCAAAAGAAATTTCTAATTTACAAACATTGTTGACACGTTTTTGACATTTATTGTCGCTGAGACGAGATTGTGACTTGAATATAAACGTTTTTTTAAGTAGGCACGAGGATTGGCATTCTGATATATTTATAATATCATGTATAAATATCATGTTTTATGATTTCGTACTGTATGAGTTATTGGTTCGAAAGAAAGATATAGGTCAGTTTTAGGTAGATGCATAATATGACTAGTTGATTTCGTGACTACATACATACTTCATCATCTTCTGCCTAGCCTTTTCTTAAGAATATTGGAGTCGGCTTTCAGTCTAACCGGGTGCAGCTGACTACCAATATTTTATAAGAAACGACTGTCTGTCTGACCTTTACAACCCAGTTACTGGGTAATACGATACCCCTTGGTAAGACTGGACTACATACATAAAAAGTAATTATACTACCTGTACAATATCATGTCCTGGAATTAACACAAACCACCAAACACCCCAATTAGAAATGTATGTTATAATCATAGTACTTACACTGAATTATTATAATTATGTATAAAACATTGTTTTTAAAATTATATATTATGTTATACTGAATATGGACCGACGACCTTGTGAAGGCCGTAGGAACCCGGATGGATGTGAGAAGCACAGAACCGGTTGAAGTGGAGGTGCTTGGGGGAGGCCTATGTCCAGCAGTGGACGTCTTTCGGCTGACATGATGATGATGATGATGATACTGAATGGGAGAAAATAGCGGTCACACGTATAAGTTTCTGGCGTAGCAGGCTCTTCATCCATTTTAAATTGCTTTGACTGTACAGCGAAAGTGTGACAGTAATTTACGTAGTTTTAATTATTATTGGGATAATAATTACCTATTCTGAACAAACTACTTTCGTAATGTGCATTGATTCAGTTACACATTGTATAGACTAGATTTACCATTTATTTCGAAACTACTTCCTCAAAGCACACCTTACTTCATTTGTAGTCAAATATCCATCTCTCATTTTGAGTTTTCCTTTCCAGACGAATTGTAAGAAGTTTTCGTCTTGGTTTAATTAATCTCATTAATTTTAGGCAGTGTTTAAGCGTTGCGTGTAATGAATCCATTATAGCTGGTAAACCGGGAAAGTAATGTTTTTTCGGGGGTCAGTAACCTCATTATGTCTTAGTTGTTTTAAGACAATGTTTAATTAAAAACTCGTTAGGTCGTTAACTTAAGATCTTTACCTGTTGCAACTATGGAGAATATATGATTTCGTTGCGACATTACTACGACATTATTTTAATAACTTTTCTTATTTACAGCATGTTAATAAATAATTAATTAATTATTAAGTCATTAATTTGATAGACATTGTTTTGATTGCATCTCATCAATAGTACACACGTTTGGAAAAATATGAGCTATAATAAAAAACAAATCTACCCGGCTGCTACGGCGTAGCAACGTAGCGATGCCTACAATTTTATTTTGACGTAGCGGTTCGGTGATGTCACAACTAGGTCTCTTAAAACGTTTACTATTCAACAGGTTTGAGTACCTCTTTAGTTCTGCCTAGAGAGAAAAAACATCTTTAGTTCTGCCTAGAATTCTAGCTTGTCTAAACCACTGAAAATTACCCTCGAGGTACAAAATATTATGCAAAACAAAAAACTTTCTCATAAAATTGATGAAATTTAATTTCATAATTTTGTCCACAGCTGCAGTAGTTATAGCATTCTTCGTCTGCTGGGCTCCCTTCCACGTACAGCGCCTGTTCTTCATCTACGGATACAGTCTGCCGCAGTTCCAAGTCATCAATGAACATCTCTTCAACGTCGCCGGAGCGCTGTACTACGTGTCCGCGACTGTCAACCCTATACTGTACAATGTTATGAGTGGCAGGTGAGAGTCAGTTTGAATTTTGTGTTTCTTTTCAAGTGATTGGGTGACAGCAAAGATAGGGTTATGTTTCTCACGCGTATGTATGTGTATTTTTATGTGGGAATATTTATAACGGTTCGATGAATTTTATTACATAAGGTGTCTATCGCGACTCGTCTAGGTCGCGCGATGGTTAAAGGCTAGGTTTTGTTTTTTATAATCATAATGGCAGGTTGTAGACGTCAATATAATTATTTCAAGACCACAAGAAAAATACAAAACTCATGCATTGTCAGCAATGCCTCATGCATTGCTGACAATGCATGAATTTTGTATTTTAAGGAGATTCCTAAAATGTAACACCAACAAGGTTGAAATGGGAAAAAAATCAAATACATGATTGAAACTAAAAAGTCCAGTATTCTGCCCTCATACTCAGCAATGCTGCTTGGTTTATAAAATAGGCATCGTGGTAGTACTCCGCGTGCTCGAACCCTGTAGCAAGTGCTATCTGTATAAGGATAAAGTCAATTGTTCGAAAATACTCAAAATGATATTATAGTTTTTGAGTGTCATCATTCATCTTTCCTAGTTTTCCAGAAGTAGAAAAAGAAGCAAGCAATTCGCTTCCTTTGCTCTGGCTACTTCCACTTCTTACAACTCCCACGTCCACATAGTGTAACACTTGATTTTTATTACCCCCAATATTAACAAATCGAATTGTCAAGATGGGGTCACTAGACCCTTCCAAATTTAATCAAACATTGAGGACTCGATCGGATGGACTCGGTTATTTGTGAGGAAGGTTTTCCTCGCCTCACAGAAAAGGACCATTGACACAAGTGACTTTCCATTAATTTGATACCCACGTATTGATGGTGTATTTACTCTACCGGGGCCATTGACTTTTTCCAGTAGGAATATTATGTTTGTACTCACAAAGGCAAAGGAAAAAGACCGGCGACCATTTTTAATTATCCTCGTAGCAATGAATTTTACGTACAACGTAGATTTCCACTTGTATTTACCATCGCATAATTGCTACGGGCTCTTAAATCATATCTATTTTCTCCAAACAACTAAAAACTCGACATTTATTGCTGTTCCCAACGTCTGCAAATGTCAATTACTTTCAAGTTACGGCGCGAAATACCGACAGTGAATGTAAAAATAAAATGCAATTTATACAAGAATAACTCAGCCATATCCGTCAGAATGATAGTCAATAAAGCAATGTACCTTTCAGCTGGTATAATTATCAATAAAACACAATCATACTCGTACTCATAAAACACGTTTACTTCAAGAAGATTTGCAACACACATGCAAAAACAACTGTTCATGATTTGTAAGCTTGTAAAATGATATGGCCACAATATCGAAATATGTCGTTATATTCCAGTGGGACATACTTGCCTGGATTTGAACTCACAACCTCATTCATTTATGTACTTTATGACTTTATAAATAAAACGGACAATTGAATAACTAACTAGCATTTGGGAATTCTCAATAGATATTATTTGGAAATCGATATTGTAACTACATAACATCACGCCTGTGTACCCGAAGGATTAGGCAAAAGTCTATCTATAGTACTCCCATATTTTGCCAGTTATGTTAAAGTCCCATGTTATCGTAGTCATTCATTCATCACTATAATTTGCGTTTATCGACCTCTGGGGATTTTATTAGTTTCGAATCGGTAATGGAGGATTCTCTCAATAGGTTGAAATCGAGTAACAAAAGTATTATTTTATGTGGAGATTTCAATATTAATATTTTAGATTTATTTATTAAGTATTAGAACTTCTCAATCTTTTTAGGTCTTATAATTTAATTAACTTGTTTTTAGATCCGACTAGGATCACATCATCTTTGTCAACTTGTCTTGATAATATATTTAATGATTGTGATGCCAAAAATAAATTAGTGTTAACTGACTTCACGTTCGACCACTGTGGTTTATTAGCTAGCTCCTCCATGCCATTACATAAAAAGCCGCATAAACTTGAACGCAGGCCTTACACAGCTAGTCGTTGCAAAATGTTTAAAAATAATATAGCTCATAGAATTCCACCATCTATAGTATAGGAGAATCCCAATGAAATTTATGGTGCCCTTTTTGATGTTGTGCAAACAGAGTACCAATCTTCTTTCAAGACCAAAACTATTGACATTTACATATTAATATTTGAAAAGTTAATACTCAAGCAGTTGCTAAGACATTTTAATTTAAATAGCCTCCTACATAATGAGCAATATGGCTTCACAAAAGGGCCTTCAACTACAGATGCGGGTGGTACTCTGCTGAGACACATATTGGACGCATGGGAGCGATCGCAAAATGCTATTGGAGTTTTCTTTGATCTCTCCAAAGCCTTTGATTGCGTGCACCATGACACGCTTTTGCGTAAGTTACGTCATTACGTATTTTTTACATAATAGGGTCCAATGTGTAGATGTTAATGGTGTGAAATCTTCCGGGCTACCAGTTCAGTTAGGTGTTCCGCAAGGCTCAATACTGGGTCCATTCTTGTTCTTAGTATATATTCATTATTTACCATTCCATTTGAAGGACAAGAAATTGAGAAAAGATGTTCCAATATTTAGATTAGTAAGAGGTAGAAGGGAAAATTCAAATTAAATTAAAGTAAGTTAAAAATAGGTAATGAAATAGATTTTAAAATTAGTTGAAGTTATTGAGGAATGAGATGGAGATGTTAAATAGAAGTGAAGTTACAAGGAATACTGCTTTTATTGTAAAACACAAAGAAACTTAATTGACAATAATAAGTTTATGAGATATAACAGGTTTTAAAGTATGAATAAGCTCTAATGAGCCTATTTTTGTGCAGTAAATTATGTAGTGTTTACTGTCTGGGCGAATGTTTTCGTCGTCGATTTTGCTTCCACTCCTCTATTGTCAAGCAAAAGGAGTCATAAACCGTGCCAGTGTGTGATGGACGTAGCTCAGAGACCTGAGCAGTACCTACTTTGTGATGTTCTGTGGTCTGTAAATACAAGCACTTAAATAGAACCAAATACTCCCCGGGGTCGATGAAAGTTTGAAATGCGTCACCGTTGGTACATTGAGTTGACAGCCGGTTTTGAATCCTCTGTTTTTACGAAGTTTTCGTGATAAAAAACACTTGATAATCTCTGGTTAGAATACTTAATACCTAGGTTTGACTATATTACACTAATTTAACATATTCATAACACTTTTATTAATTTACTAAAATAATTAACCTAGAGACCGTGTTTTTGACGACCGGCTAGTAACATAGTTGGAACTTTTGCCGCAATTTATAATAGTTAGCAGCAGAATAACATGCGGTATGGAAACTGTTTAAAATAGTTTAGAATGAAAAGTTAACATTGTTTCAGGGAAACGTTAACCTAGCCTTTGTTTCATATGAAGTACTAACAGAAAGTTAACACAGAGTAGTTCACAGAAAACGTTAAAGATAAGCGCTTTTTACCTGATGATACCTATATGAAGTGTTGGTATATAGACAACTCGATATATTATCTTTTATGTATTGGAAACCAAAATAAAGAAGAGTTATGTTCGGATTTAGTAATATTTCTGACTTTGTCTGGGATACACCTCTTTATTTATAAAGGTTGCTTAAAGTTAAGAGACGTTTAAACGCCAAACAGGTATAGTTAAACAGACGCTAATCATTACTTAATTTTAAGCGACGTTTGCAAATAAACCCCTTAATGTTTAATTCAAGTTACCAAATATCAGTTAGAGCGAACTGATACTCGCTGCCGATATATTATTCATGTTACATCACTCAATGCTAATTGCAATCCATTAGCCATAATATTAAGTCTTAGCCTGAACTTGACGAGATATTGCCCAGTTGATACTGATGTAGGTATGTCGGCGAACCGCTGAAGATTTATGTGAAAACTTTTCAGTTCAATTAAACGTCCGTTCGCTATAACTGATATTTGGTAACTTGAATTAAACAAATGAACGTAAAAAAAAGAGATTTTTTATAATTTTAACTAATAATATTTTTTTTGTTCAGCAAAGATTCTTTGATGTTGCTGGTCTGGGTGTGTCTAGTGTTAAATCATGTTTATTGCCTGCATACCAGTTTGGTTCACTGCAAAATAAAATAATTGAAATATAACTTTGTATCACCCTAGCAAAATTCCACAAGGTGGACCGACGACCTTGGTAAAGCCGCAGGCAGGAACCCGTTGGATGCGAGAAGCGAGACCGCTCGAAGTGGCGGTGCTTGGGGGAGGGCTATGTCCAGCACGTGTGGACGTCTTTCGGCTGAAATGATGATGATAATAGTATTATTATTCTTCAGAATCATGAAAAATGCCGCCGCAAAAATGCGAGCAACTTTATGTTGTCATGAAATCAGTAAATAGTGCATAAATCCTACTGAAGTTAATTGGCAATTCCAAGCTACAAAATTACAATCAATGCCTCAACCAATACTATTGCAATTTTTCATTAAAGATGATGATGAACAAAATTCTCAAATTGTAAAGGCTTCAACGCCTTAATATTTTTATTTAATCTCCCATGAATATTAAAATCTCATTTCAATTCATTCGAAGTATATCACTGCGAAAATACCTAATGCTAAACGACAGACGTCTGTTATTTCAAGTATCACGCCTCTATTCCCCGAAGAGGAAAGCAGAGGTGTATATCTTATTAAACACGAAAAAAGGGATTGAGCATGATTTGAGTTCATTTTCATAGCTTGGTATTACCGAGTTCAGGTTATGTGATTGACGCAATTATGTTTAATTTTACCCTTTGATGTTGTTATCCCCTAAAAAGATTCACGTGCGAACAAAAAGGTCATTATGTTAACAGGTTAATGCCTTTTCCCGGTGTTGTGCACACTTTATGAACTCGTGTCCTAATCGTGTATTAATATACCACAGTAAACGAGACAGTTATTATAAGGTTGGTTACCTAGGATGATGAGTTACCTAGAATGATGAGTTACCTACCATAGTTACCGGGTTACCTTTAATATTTTTTTAACAGATTTAACTGTCTGTCTGTCTGTCTTACCAATGCCGTTTTTTTAGTTTTTGAACTTTTTTCCTCAGATAATCTCAATAAATAAATTTAACAATAAAATATTATCTAGCGAAGTTATTTCTTGTTGAGTGTTCAGAGACACAATGTGTCCAGACATCGAACCAATAAATAGCACTATTGAATAGCTCCTCAGAAATAGATTAGATAATTTATCATGGCAGCAACTAAAACGAGCCTAGACTGAAAACAGCTAGCCTAGCCTAACTCTAAACCAAAAACTAGCGGCGATCAATCAAGTTAGCTTATCGTAATCTCCAGAAGTATAGAATAATGTCCCTCCCAGGTCGCGCAATTGACAGCCTACCGTAATTTATCTTCGAATAACGTCATTAGGTAGTACATACGTGGCTAGAATTGGGTCTGTGAGCTAAAATCACGTGTGAAAAGGTCACGGACAACAAGGAGACAAGGACAAGGAGGACAAGGAGATACCCTTGTATAAGACAGTCCAGTATTTTATATCTACGTCAGTTTTCAAATTATTTCCTTTATCTTGTCAGGACACTAAATACCTTTTGGAGCTATGGCATAGAAAACTATATAAATAAGATCAAAATAGCATACACCTTTGACCAATGTCAAGTTTGATAATCATCTTAAAACCTTTCTAATGGCCTGGGCTAGTTTATGAAAAGAAAAATATTCTCTCACTGTCACATTTTTAATTCGGTCGGACTGGGTCTCTAGCGTGAGAGCAGTGGAAACGGCTGCGACTTTTGAGTTGTGGGTCGTAGGTTCGAACGCAGACTGGCACTTTACTTTTAGTAAATAATTTCATCACAACTGCTCTCAAAAACGGTGAAGGAACCTCGTGAGGAAACCGGTATGTCCTAGAACCAAAAATTCAAAGACATATAATATCTGCCAACCCTCATTTTACGACATTACGACGCAATATGTAATGCTAATAATGCTCTATAATTGCTTACATCAGACTTGACTACTTCGCACACGCACAACATCTGCAAGCAATCATGCAATCAAGTAGCCGCTGCCGGCATAATCTGTTAGATGTCTTTAAAAGTTGAAATCCTTATTTAATCCTTTTACAACTATTAATGGTCTCACATTAACCTAAAGGTAAGTAAAGACTCGAGCATTTACTTGTAACAGAACACTGAGCATTCGCCGAGTTTTTGAATTTTATCGAACCGCACTTCGAACACGACCCTCGATGTTTTGTTGATTTTAAAAACCAACGAGTGCATTAGTGAAATATTTTATCGAGCAAAGGCGCGAGCGGTACCGGTAGCTCCACTTCAACAATGAAAGCTAAGTAGAAAGAAATGTTACAGGTAAATGCTCACTCGCCGTGAACATTACGTCGAACGAAGCGTCGAGCATTCGCGTAAAACGTTACATTACATGGAAAATGATTTTCGAAACTGAGCTTTTGCCTCTTTTGTACCATTTGTGAAAATGCTCTAATGTACCTATAATCACCTTAACACAAAACTACATCATTTGCTACTAAAACATTTTAACTTAAAACTCGAAAACATATTTTTCGAATCCCTAGAGCTAAGTTTTATCAAATTCGACATGACCTACATCAAGACCATTAAATGTAGGATAACGCTGGTCTCGACACAAAATGGCGTAGAAAATGAGCTGAGTGGAAAGAAAGTGTTGCGGTTACCAAGGTTTCAACATTGAGTGATGCGGTGCCTTTTGACACTCCTAATGAAGATACATACACACTATCACTACATGTTGTAGATACTGTCAGCTACGAGTGAATACTTATTACTAAGTGCCCCCTTCTGTGTATAGTTGGACCCATTGTACATAGTTGAATTCGTAATGGGTAAGAAAATGTTTAGAATTACCCTCAGGAATAATAAACATAGTGCTTTACTGCTAAACTTCAGTCTGTTGAGCCGAGACTCTTGGTGGTACCTTATATACTTATGTAGTCTAAGTTAGAAATTATCATGTGCCCCATAGGTACATGATCATTTTCATTG
Source organism: Apamea crenata (assembly GCA_949629185.1). Taxonomy (NCBI): domain Eukaryota; kingdom Metazoa; phylum Arthropoda; class Insecta; order Lepidoptera; family Noctuidae; genus Apamea; species Apamea crenata. Next base: position 8,371,219 of record OX451362.1, on the reverse strand, counting down.
ATAGGATTCTTCCTTGACAATTTACTGGCGCTCGCAAGTTCTTTAGGGTTATATTACATAATTAGGTTGCTTAGCTTGGGACAAATGGTGCTGTGTGAAATGTCCAGGGATATATTATTATTATATTATTATTATAATTATTGGAACGCTTTTAAACGTTTTATAGGAGCTTTAAATCCTCACGAACATGATAGAATTTTTGACTTGATTTATTTCACTGGTAATATCGTCTACTATAATATTGAAATTATTACTTTTTTTTCTGGTTCGATGGGTTTTATGCTATTTGTATTCGTTATAAATATTGTAGAGGATTAAATTCTCAACAAATTTTGTTAAAACATTTTTTTATATCTTGAACCATTTTCGAGATAAATGGCAGAGCGCGCGCAGTGTTTAACTATTTAGAGTCCGGTTCAATCCTTATTTGATAATGGAGTGCAAATCTTGTTGGCAATCTAAAATGCTCCAAAATCTCAGGACTGTAGCGATCGCGTTCGCTAAGCACAGTTTATCAAGATAACAAAACTGAAAAATCAATGCAAGTAAATAACTGAGGGAAAATTCTGGATCGTTAACCAAATAAAAGTACCTTTATAACTATGTTAAGGTTAACGATCCAGAATTTTCCCTCGGTTATTTGCTAGCTAATTTACGATAAATTCAACCTTTATCTCTATCACCAGTTTAAGCCATTGAATCAAAAGTGACGTACCTACTTAATCACAAGGTCATCTAAACATTCAAACATCGTTTTCATTAAAATAATTCAAACGAATGATTAAGGTATTTCATAAGATGACAAACCATTAATACTCTTAACTATCTCGGAGAGCCTATGGAACTTAATGCCAACAGTTCCAGAGTTTCACCATGACTTAAAGGAGATTATACAACAATTAATTCCCGTGAATATTTCTGTTAGAAATATCCCTTTAATGTAATATATATATACATATAATATTAAGCAAGTTTAACCTCAAGATCCGGGAAACCAACTGTTTGTAGACTTACGAGATTCTTCGCGATGTAACTTATTTTAGGCCCTAAAATAATAATGCGCTAAGGGCATATTAAAGGCCAGTATTTTCTAGGTTTAAGCACATTTAATAAATATTAAGTTCAGTCAGTGCGGCAACTTGTAGTGAGTCAAGACTATCTTATAGACAGATTGAAAAAAGAGCATAGAGAAAACTTTTCAGAAGGAGAATGTTTTGACAAGACAAATGATTTTGTCAGCAATAGACAAACATGTTTCAACTCTGAAGTCAATTTGAAGCTCCAAGTTAAGTTTCCATAATAGCAACAAGATGAGCCATTAAAATATGTATTACATTTTCCTCCAGTTTCCGACGCTTTTATCGTTGTTTGTTAATTACATTTTTTCGGTAATTAATTTTCTTGATTGCTTTTCGTGTTTTGTCCTGAACCCAGTGAAGTGGTGTCTTTATTTTGTGCGGTATAAACAGAAGTTATTAATTTGACCTTATTTTGAGTACTGATAGCCTAATTTAATTTCTTCTTTGCAGAAGTACGAGTACATCTACGAGTATACCTATTGTATGTGTTTCAATATGGTGTGGTTTGCGTAGAAAATGACTTTTTACTTTATTGACAGACAATGAGTGTTGTTGAAATAGTATCCGGCACTATGCCACGAAGTTCCTTACCGAACAACGATCCTTCTTCATCCTTGTTCAGTAAGGAAAATAATTGTTTCGCAAAATGAATACCAACTTATTTTAAACCATTTCATGCATACAGTTGTACCACAGGTTACAAAGTTTAACGAGATAAAAGCTCCTTCCCATTTAAGTTAGCAGCGCGAAGTTTTAATATTCATTTAACTAGAATTTGACACTGACGTTGGCACTGTGTAGCTCACAGTACTTACTTTGCGCTTGCGATAATGAACATGGATAATATTGTATCCCAAACAATCAAAGTTACACAGAGATAGTATATACTATATCTGTGTAACTTTGATTGTTTGGGATACAAACTTGTTATTATAACTTTGTGTGACTTGTACTAACAGGGGCCTATTTGCTAAAGGAATCTACCTTTAGGAAAGTAAAGTAAGTTGACCTTGAGGAAGTAGGCAGTTCATTGGAACTGCCTTAGGTAACTAACTACCTGAGGATTGGTCCCCTTTGTTGCGGTATTTGTAATTTAGTATACGTGGGTGAAATCCAATTTAATGAAGGCATGCTACATTTCAAGTTAAATTATGCATTGTGTAGGTGACCGTAAAATTTCCACATGTTTTCCTTAAACGCCAATCACGTGTCCTGAAACCCTTTACAGTAGATTGAACACAACAATTTTGTACTATCAGACAAATGGGATTCTGAACCGCACTAAGCTTAACTTTTCAGACATTCTTATATAATAGTGTTTTCTGAGCAATAACCTTGAACAGCGACAGCTAGTCAAACTCAAACTACTTATTTCAACTAAACCAATAAAATAACAAAAATAAATAAAATATAATCGAATAATATTATTATTATTATATATAATCTTTTCGAAATAATATCGTATGGAGCAATCCCTAATAATTTTCAGCTCCAGTAAAAATTCATAATAAACTAAATACCTAAACCAATTACATTAAATTATTAAGGGTCGGTCAGTCAAAAAGATTAAGCTAGTTGCCCATTCCAAAGCGTAGTAGTAACCACACTTTATTTTAATTGGTTTTGATAATAGTAAATAATGAAATTGCTTAATTCAGCTTTGATTGCGCAGCTGAGAATTGTAATACGAATTTCATTACGATGCCTCTTTTGCATAATGTTATTCGAATACATACATAAACTCACGCCTTCTTCCCGTGCGGGTAGACAGAAGCTTCAGAACGCCACCTGGTACGATCCTTACATACTCCATACATCATACTCATACAATGCACATGATCGACGATCGTAGATTGCACAGTAGATATGAATTATTAAAATATTTCATGGTATGAGTTCTGTTTTGTGTACACACGGCTGTGTAGCCGTGTGTAGCAGCTAAAACTGGAAATGCATAGCTTCATGTGTATGAAGCTATGCATTTCCAGTTTTAGCTAACCTCTCATTGTATAGGTTTTTCGTACAATCAGAAGTCAGTTTATACTGGTTATGTATAGCTTGATGTGTAGCCGTGCGTACACGATCGATTCAAACAAACTGAATATTTACAAAGTTTGTCAATTTTTTATAACAAGACGGCCCATTAATGGACAGATAGACTACCCCCAGTACTCATCAATAGAACGAGTTTCTTCAACTGCCATTTATTATTTCTCGTCACAAAACGATTCTATTTCATCACAATTTAAGACAAATTGTACAAATAACTATCTGGAACTGTTACTCACATCGTAACTGTTATATTGATAACCAACATAAAAATCTTATTGCTTTTGTTATATTCCTGGAGTTCGTTTACTGGTTCACAATTCAGCACAAACTATTGCCTCATTACACGAGGTAAGTTCCGTGACCGTCAAGAGGCAAGAATGATTGTGTTTTAATGTTCTCTGTATTTAAATACCTAAAGTCTTAAAAGTAAAGATGTTCTATGAGTTTCTCAATTTCCTTCTTTATTTTTGCACGAAATTTTGTGTTGTTACGAAAATAGTATTTTCGAACCCATAGGTTTATGCGATGTGTCGTATTTCATTGTTGTTTTCGTTATTTCACGAATAAATTGGTGTTGAAAGTTTCCAAGTGTTGACATATTAGTGCTCGTAACAGTACATAGAAAAAAATTGCCCAAAAAAAAGCTACCGCAAGTCAGGAATCAAAGTTACAGAACATAATTATGCTCTTCACATGTACGACTTCATTACTTTCCCTTTGAATGGACAGAATTTCTTCGAGTTCGTAAAACTGGGCCGGCAACAAACTTAGTTTGAAACTGTTGATAATAAATTGGATTATAAACGTCAGTTGAGAACACGAGAATCTAATATTTACAACCTCTCTCGAAAGAACGATCTTCGTCTACACTAATATAAATTATTTTGTAAATAGACTAAGACGCAGACTTGGATACACTTTAATGTATTTTCAATATTGTTTGTTTAAGCTAAAAGCAAACTTTCAACTTAAATTAATCCTAATCCGTAGTAGTCCTCGTCTTCCCTCGTACTGTCACACATACAGGACAAAGAATTTCGGAAACCCAGGCACCCTCCGTGAGACTGTCAGTAAAACCAAGGTGTTGCTAGCCTTCCTTGAGGAGCTGGGGTGGGTCGAATGATCGATTTTCTCACCGGACGCAAAATACGCGTTTAGACTCTTACTACTACTCGTATCGGCACGATCTATATTTGAATAGCTCATGTTAGTGTGGCTGTCAGCGCAGAGTGCGCCGAATGTACCTACATTATAGTATCACCACTCGTGGAGTCTATTTCAACGTACATCATACATATACCATTGTACATACAGGTGAATAAAACATTAATATTAAAAAAATATACTTTAGCTTCACGTAGCTCACAACACACTTCACGCCACTAGAACACTACACACACTACTTCATTAGAACTTCTACATTACTATGTTAAGTAATGTAGCTACATTACTATGTTAAGTAATGTAGCTACATTACTAACTAAAGTAATGTACTTAAAATTACTTTAGTTAGTAATAAAAAAGTTCTAGTTACATTACTACCTTACGTATTATTTAAAACATACATACAGGTTTCCAAGGAAAAGTATGCGCTTCGGGAAGCATCGTCTACCTTCGGAAATAAAAACGCGCGATGATTTGATCCGTAGATATAGTAAATGATTTGATCTAATATATATCTATTACAACCATTGAAGTACCTACTTGCCTATTTTGTATTACCATGATTATTAACAACTCACACTATTTAAATTGTAAAACGCTAGTATGTGATAGTAAAATATGTTCGAAGTCACTATAACATAACTGACTTTGGATCCGTCAGACACGATCGCGATGCAATCAACGATTGCAGAAAGTTTAGTTTACCAATATTTTCTAAGTTCCAGTCGCCTCTAATCAAGATATCTTTTCCCATATTTCGTAGAAACAGAAAATATCTAACGAAGTTGTTTGAACTAGTTTGTTACTTTTTAAAGTTTAACATTAAATAAATATGGCAGGACTTGATTTTATTATAAAAACATACGGTTAGCTTATTAGACGTACAAATATTGCTCCATTATGTTAAAAGTCATCTTTTTCGTAGGTTCTTTTTCGCGTAGCAGCTACGACATTCGTAGCGCATGCTCGTAGCGGACTACGCAGCATCTACAGTGGGTTTCGTAATGGTCATTGAGTTACAGAGCAACCTCATAACTCAATAGACCAGTTGAGTCGCCTGCCATTACTAAAGAGTGATTCGCAGAAGGCTACTTGTTAACCGGTCAAGCGCACTGTTACTGTTCAAACAACAATCAACTCAGCCTATCGCTATCCACTGCTGGACATAGGCTACTCCCAGGCTGCACCACAACACCCTGTCCTCCATCCTCCGCAACCAATTTGTCCTAGCTAATTTCTTAAGGGCGTCGGTCATAATTATTGTTGTCATTGGCAAACTGACATTGCAATATTGAATTTGTTTCAAAACCCTCTCCAGCGGAATAGACTCCTCTACGAGCTGATTTATTTTTGCACCTGAGCTGCGTATATGTGCGTGTTTGTTGTCCTTTATGTGGACTGGGTCTTCTTTACCTTTACCACTCAGTGATGCAGTCACTATCTCTTATTGAATTAAGGCCAATCATTTTACTAAACGGTGCAGTGTCACACAGTTACGCAGTTGGTAAACCCATTTATACTGAAGCCGCGATCAACGCGGCTAAAGTAATCTAGTTTACTAGACGAATGTTGTATTTTCGATTAGAATAGAAAAAGATGGACATTTATAATATTGGCAATCACTTCTCGGAGCATTTCCCTACGAGGATGAATGATGAATTATCTAATATTCACAGACTCGGTCACCAAGGCACATAGCACGCAGGATTGCTAAACTCTAAACTTAATCGGTTGAGGGACACTGAGCCAGATACAATAGAAGTTTAATTGTTATTACGTGCGGGGCGTTTAGTGTCCCGCAACGTGTTAAGGTGCGGAAACATATGTTTATTTGGTAATGTGTCGTTTGACAATGGTGCAGGCTCAACTAGAAGTGACCTACTATCTTACAGGCTATGGTGTGCTTGTCTTTTGCTTACCTTACCTCAAACGAGTTATATCCCAGGCATCCCAGTAGAAATTTTGTCGGATAGAGGTAAGGATAATAGCCGTGTTTACGCTTATAGAGAAACCTAAGGAACGTTTTTTGTACCTTTTACAATAAAAGCGCGTAGGTACGTTCGTGTGGGTTCCACGCACATGAACTGGATTCCAATTTGCTACATACGAGTGATATATACGATATTTTAAAAATAATCTGTGCAAACATTTCCATGATAAACTCAACATAAATTAGATAAGATATTTAATTAAAAAAATGTTCATCTCTAATATCTTTCAAGAGAATAATTTTGTTCAGATTTGATCTCAAGCTGTCCTATTTTTAAGGATTAATGGTAGTTGTTTTATTAACAAAACAAATGGTTTACCCTCAACAAGTCTAGATTAACATAATAACGTCACAACGTGTTTAGCCTACTAAAAGTTTAATATTAGGGCGATCTCAGAAAACTCGCCCGTTATACCAAAGTTATAAGTAGGTTATTAGGATATAAATATTCCAGAAATACGTTTGTTTACTAATAATATACCTATTTACTCAAAATTTATGGGAATTGGGATTCTGATGCACACATCAGAAATATCAGAATACCAATTCTCAAACACAGACATGCAACAACAAAACAATAGGTATGATACATACAGTTGAACAAGAAAAGGTAGCGGTATGAGTATAATCGCTAATCTTCGTGTTTCCGAATCAGTATGAACGTCGTGGCACGGAGTAACCGCCACAGAGGCACATCAACTAAGTTTTGTATTGCTGTGCTGCATCGTAATGCACATATCATTGCGCGTTTATATTAAGTTTAATCTCTGTCGGGTTAGCTACTGCGGCCGCAGATTCGTCTGTCACTCAAACATTTTTAAAGTTTTAGGAATTGCATAGAGTGGTTAATCTTTAATTTTGTAATCATGGTAATACAAAATACTCAGAGTAGGCAAATACTTCCATGGTCGTTACAGCTCCATATTAGAGCTGTGGTTCCTACAGGGGCATCTCCCTCCTGTCTTCTGCTGGGAAGGTACTAGCGCATATCATCAATCGCCGCCTGGCAGATCTTGCTGAGCAGATACTTCCAGAGTCACAGTGTGGTTTTAGACCTGGTAGAGGAACCGTTGATGGCATTTTCATAGTGAAGCAATTTCAGGAGAAAAGCCTTGAACAAAACCGTCCTCTGTACATGTGTTTTGTTGACTTAGAAAAGGCCTTTGACCGCGTGCCACGCGCTGCTCTTTGGGTAGTGTTGAAAAAGGCTGGATGTCCTGAGAAATTCGTCAACATGATCCGTCAGTTTCACGACGGTATGACGGCGCGTGTTCAACATGAAAACGATTTTTCAGACCCAATTCACGTAACCAGTGGTGTGAAGCAAGGCTGTGTCATGGCTCCCACGTTGTTTGCACTCTATTTCTCGGCTGTGTTGAATGATGCACTAAAGCATAGTGTTGGACAGATTGAACTAAACGTCCGTACTGATAAAAGTGTCTTCGACATTTCACGCTTCAGAGCGAGAACTAAGACGTCGTTCCTGTACTTGACGTACTCTATGCCGATGACGTGTGCCTGTTGGCTGACTGTATTGAAACACTCCAGGTCTATGTAAATGATCTTCAAGCCTCGTGTTGTAGATTTGTACTAGTAATTAGCGTGAAAAAGACCCAAATCCTAAAGCAGCCACCAAGGGGATGTGACGCTGACAGCTCAACCGTTAAGCTCCATTCTGAGCCACTGGAGGAGGTATCACGCTTTAAATATCTTGGAAGTCAAGTCTGCAACGACAATAGGCTGGCGTTTGAGATCCCAGCACGGATTGCTAAAGCAGCTGCCACCTTTGGGAAACTTGGCAGGCGTGTGTGGACCTCTCATGACCTGAAACTGCAAACTAAGATAAGCGTTTATAGGGCCTTAGTTCTGCCAATACTCACCTACGCTGCAGAAACCTGGTGTCTCTATAGAGGTGATATTAAAAGACTTGACACTTTTCATCTGCGGTGTCTTCGGTCTATCCTTCGAATAAAATGGCAGGATCGTGTTCCCAACTCGGAGGTGCTGAGGCGCACTGGAATGATGGGCATGGAGGCGTTTTTGATAAGGGTCCAACTGAGATGGTGTGGTCATGTGCAGCGCATGGATGCCAGTAGACTACCTAAAACCGCTTTCTACTCAGAGCTTGCCCAAGGAAAACGTGCACAGGGCGGGCAATACCTACGCTACAAAGATGTTCTCAAACGTCACCTTACGACCTGTGGCATTCCCGTTGATCGGTGGCAGGAGTTTGCTCGAAACCGAGAGAGGTGGCGCACCTCAATCCACAAAGCAACTGAATGCTTTGAAACAAATCGTCTTGAAGACCTAGACAATAAGCGCCAAATACGCAAAAGCCGCCCAAAGCCTTCCTATGCATACACAACCAACGATGCTGATCAGCTCTTCTGTATACGGTGTGACCGGGTTTTCAAGACCAAATTTGGTTTTGCTAGTCATCAGAGAGCTCACGAAAGGAAAGAGAAGTAGTCGGGGTCGCTGTCGCCGGATACGGTGAAGAGGACTATATATATATTAGAGCACATCATCGCGCGTTCGTATTTCCGAAGATTCCCGAAGCGCATTCTGTTCTTCTGTACCTATAGACAACGTTATTATTCCAAAGCAATAGCTTGTTTATTTCAACAACAGTTGACATAAAATTAAAGTTACCTTGAGATATAAGTATATGGATAGGGGTTGTTTGCACGTAGATTTTGTTGGGTATCGAGTCTTCTTGTCAAAAAATACGTTAAAATAATATTATCACATCTTCATGTTTGTGCTAGAGTTGCAAAATATTATCGGTAAGTTGGTGGTTTAGAATCGCTTTGTTTTGAATGAAATTTTTGCTGAGATAAAATATATCCGCAGATTTTACGTATCAACGTTTTCGAATAACTTTTATGATTTCCTAGCTCTTCAGAGAGAATACTCTTAAGAAGTTAAAATCTTTAGAGAAACACCAGGTTTGTAATTTTATTCTATTAGCACAAATTATTTGGTGTTTATATAAAGGCCCTCAATGCATGACGATTCTTAACTAAGTCCAGCTCATTAATTATTTTGGCACTGTAGGCTGTATTAACTATGATAGATGGTAGCCCAAAATCTTATATTTGTCCGTATAATCAACTTGGTCTATCGAAATTAATCTTGTTCACTAAATAATTTTACATTGAAAATGGTTGAAACCTAATGATAATGTTTTTATTGTAACCAATTTACAAAAAATCGTTTTGCTTGGCCCGGTACACGAATAGCAAAAAAACCTGTTAAATCAGATTCGAATTTACATAAACCGGTATAAGTATATTGAATTATCTTTTTACATGTGAGGCATCTGAATACGATATAAAAATCCGTCTATTCTGTGAACTAGGATCTATCCATCGTCGATCTAACCTTCGTATATAAAGTTAGCTCTTCAACAGGAATCATGGTATTCAACAATTTGTAGGAATTTTATTTAATCTTACTTGTACAGACTGGATTTTTGCGAAAATAACTTTGGTATTTTGTTAGAACCTGTTTTTTTTGTCTGATCTACATAAGTATTTTCTAAATGATAGTTATCTCAATACAAATAGAAATCTTTCTAGCCCATCAGTTAGGATCTAACCTTAAACTTGAGAAAGCTTAGTCCTTACCTCAAACATTTACATAGGCTGTCTCAAAGTGAAAACAAACCCTTTTCAGGTAAAATTCATACGAAAACACTCACTAAAGGGAAGGAGGACTTTCCCTTTAGTGAGTGATTGCGTATGAATTTTACCTGAACAGGGTTTGTTTACACTTTGAGATTTAGTAACACATTCATCAGTATTTACAAGGTTTCAACTTCTTAACTCACCACTTTTTCCAACAATATAGTTTGAATAACATCTTTAAAATGTGATATTTATATTTAAATAAGCTAACATTTAAAATAATGATATGTACATGTGAAAAAATAAGCAAAATAATCATAGGGCATCAAAAAATTCGTCCGCATCGCTGTCAACAGGAATAGTGCCTAAAAGGCTGGCAGCATTGCCACGTTGTATGGCGATGCTAGGCCTGTTTCTATGGCAGAGAAACAGGACAGCCCTCTGGTCATGTGAGAGTCGATTAACCGCTTGGCGATATCTCGAAAAACCAAGTGCACACTCGGACCCCATGGCCCTAGTGTTTCAACCCCAAACGGCTCGAACATATAACTCCCAATCAGGTTGGAATATTTTAGCCGTTTGAGGTTTTCTGCATCAGCAGCAGCCGCTCCAGTACAGCCCCCCGTGCTAGGAAGATGGGATGGCGCAAGGGTGTCGACACATGTTGCATCCCACACCAAAGGTCTGCCTAACTTCCAGGGCATTATGGTCACTCCGTCTGGTTTCTTCCCATCGTCGCGTACCACGCCATCAGCGTTTGGGATGGTAATTTTGAGTATATCGTCCATGTATATAGTAAATAATGTTGGGCCGAATATACTCCTCTGTGGGACTTCAAAGCTGATTTCCTATTTTTCACTGACAAGATTATCAACTCCGACACATTGTCGCCTGATGCTCAGGTAACTTCGAAGCCAGTCAAGTGTTGTTCCTCTATATACATATACATTCAAAGAAAAGCTATTACGAAGTTACGTTTGAAATGAATAAAAATATTCAGCGTAGTACCATCTATTTGCATTTAGTATTTTCTTTGTGACGATATTGTAGACTTCAACATTAATATTTTATGCTTCTCTGTATCTATAGAATCTAATTCATCTCGCTTTTACTAAATTTGTCTATAATACAATTTTCTCTTGATGATAAAGCCTTTCCTTTTGTTTGATTTGACTTGAATGTAAACCAGATGGATAATAAAAGCCGATCACTATTCCACTGCAGGGCATTGACCTCTTTATATACAGAGACTAGCGATTCACCCATGCTTCGCAGGGATACAACCTACCACACGTCAAGAAATTGAGGTTTCTGCGTTATATACATACGTAAACTATCGCCTTCCTATGGTGGTAGGCAGAAACTACAGAACGAACGCTACAATTCTCACATACTCCTTTTGCTTTCTTTTACGTTCGCTATATAAAATTTAAATATATATCATGTGTTATTCATATAAACCATCCGGATAAAATTCTATCGTGTAGTTTAGAAGTTCATATTTCCTTACGAAAATGTAAAGTATTCCTTAAGTGAGTGGTCTAAGATGGGACACTTAGAATGTACTTACAAAATTAATACAATTTAATTAGGTACCTAGAGTAGCGGTGGCCCAGTGGTAACGGCCCCGACTTACGAGGTGTGGGTCGTGGGTTCGAACCCAGGCAGGGGCTTTACATTCTGTGAACAATTTCATTACTACTATTCTGAAACGGTGAAAGAAATCATCATTGTGAGGAAACCGGCATGTCCTTGAACCAAAAATTCGAAGACATGTGACATCTACCAACCCACACTGGACTCGCGTGGTACATAACGCCCCCTCTCACAAGACACAGCTGCCTGTGTCCCAAGACACAGGCCTCCTCTCTGCCTCCTCAGTACTGGTAACGGGAACATTATAGGCTGATTATCTTATATAGGTACTTAAAAAATTCAAAGCGTTGTTTGAGAATTGGTAAAAGCCCTTTAAATAAAATTGACAGAAGCGACATCGGTGGACCTAGACAGGCTTAGTTAATTGCATTAATCGAAAAGGGGTTTAAAACGAAAACCGGGAAAATCAGAGGCATGTCGGTACACATTTAACGTTTGTATAAACTTGATGCGATTTAACGAAGCTAGAAAATTCGTGATCGTTTTATTTGGGAGAATATAAAGAGCGGGTTTTGGCTTTGATAGAAGTTAAGATAAGTTTAAACATCAAAATGCAAGGTTATGCAGATACAGATCATTACTTGGAACATAATACAACATCACTGCCTGTTTCTTTTCGAATTTAGGCCAATATATACCTACCTCTACACTACTTAACTATTATGTTTATGTAGGCGCTAATCATTTGTTATCATTAAGTTTATAATTAAGGAGCTTTATGTGCAGATATACAGATGTACCTGTGGATTATTAGATAGTTAACATTTAGCTGACCACACGTTTTCGTTGACCTTCTCTTTGAGCAAGATCTCAAAACTGATGATTGAATGTCATCAAAATATAAAAAAAAATATCAAGGTAAATCATACCTTATTTCTCAAAAGAAGTCAGGTAGCCGTTCAAAGGTCCAGGTTATAAATAAAAGGGTCTGGATTGAAAAGTTATATTTGAAAAATACACACCAGACACATGTATTTGAGTCGCTTCAATTGTAAAGGTTTGAGAATCCCTTTGAATCCTCTTGAATCCTCAAATTCCTGTGACAAGGTTTTCACATCGCAAACATCCCTAATACGTTGGGTAGCTGTAATGTAACCTACCTGTTTAATGCTTGTTGCCTTCTGTAGCGTATTTAACTGTGCTGTCAAAGAAAGTTCTTTGAATATTTGAGCTTTAAAAACAGCCATCACGCCTGTGTCGAAATGCAGAACTTATATTTCGACAGTCATGTTTTTCGTTCCATGTAATATGGAGTAAGTATATATTGCTACGGGCATAATACAGGCTGGCCCTAATGGAAAAAAGAAACAAATATCCGACTTGAGGGGATTTTAATATGCTCTTCAAGAGTGGCGATAATTAAAAATGTACCCGGAGCAGTCACCTGTTGCTTAGCTTTTATTTTTACCACGGCATAAGCTATTTTCTTTCGCGTTCGTGTTTTTTAGTCGATCCATAATTTTTTTAATAAAATTAAATGTGATTTATTTCGCGCCCCCTTCATTTTTCCTTTTTATTTATAAAGTAGATAGAACAGGAACGCACGGATATATTCTTCATTTTTTTTTTTTTTGGAGAATAAGTCTTGTTATTCTATTAAGGGCTGATTATTCCAATGCCAGATAATTTTATCCGAATTTCGTCGTCTGTCGATTGAAAAATCAGCCCTTAAAGTACAAAAAAAAAACCAAAATAAACAAAGTTTTTACAAATAATAAGTATTTCTCTAAAAAATAATGAGCCCTTAAATTATAAGGAAGAAAGTTGAAATCCTAATGAAAGCGAATTTTCCTTGTATATACAATATTTAGATTGACACAAATAACAAACCCCACATTCAATTTTGAATTAAAAACCTGTAGCAGACAGTTTCTTATAGAATCAGAATTAAAGTTATACAAACGAAAAGGTTGTTAAAAGATCTTTTATAATTATGTACCTACTTGTTATAAAGGGAAATAACTTCAATGGCACGTATTTTTGCAGTTGAACATCAACAGATGATTCACAGACGAGCACTATAAAACGTTACGTTCTTATCTTCAAGTTTTGCTAAATATATATTTGAATATCTACATGTGTTTTTTGTACAGACCAAAATTAGATTCTACGAGGATTACAGAAGTAAAGACCTGTCCTGTATACAATGTATCTATGCCATTAGTATAATCATATACTGCGACAAGTTGATGCACGAGGTTCGCATTAGGAACAAGGAGGTTCTGAGAGCACTGTGTCGTCTGGACGTGAATAAAGCTAGTGGACCAGATGGTATACCAGTGATTGTTCTCAAGGCTTGTGCGCCCGAGTTCTGTATTGACACGCTTGTATCGCCTCTCATTTGGGACTGGTATAGTGCCCAAGTCCTGGAAGTTTGCCAACGTGCAGCCCGTGCCCAAAAGAGGCAGTCGTGCCGATCCTAGCAACTATCGGCCGATTTCAATAACCTCTATACTCTGCAAGATTATGGAGCGTATGTTGAACTCGCGCCTCATGGCATTCCTGGAAGGTAACGATCTCCTCAGTGACCGACAGTACGGGTTTCGCCGCAATCGGTCTACTGCGGAGCTACCAGTGTATGCCACTCACTTGTGGGGCGAGGCCCTCGAGAGGAATGGTGAAGCCATTGCCGTCTCCTTAGATGTCTCGAAGGCCTTCGACAGGGTATGGCACGCTAGCCTTATGAGTAAGCTTCCAGTGGCTGGCTGGGTAAAAGACTTCTTGAGTGAACGGTCTCTCCGAATAATTGTCGACGGATACTCATCGGAGCCCATGACGACTAATGCCGGTGTTCCTCAGGGGTCTGTTCTCTCTGTAACTCTCCTTATGCTGCATATCAACGACCTGCTGATGCCCGGAATCCATGGGTATGCAGATGACAGTACAGTTGTAGAGAGATACCTGCCGAGTGCTCGGGCTTGTAAGGAAGTAATACGGTGAAAGAGAGGCTATGGTAGAGCGTACGAATGTCGCACTTCAGACAGTCTCCAAGTGGGGCGAAGCCAACCTTGTGGGATTCAACGCCGCTAAAACACAAGCGTGTCTATTCGCCGCCAAAAGGAGCCCGTTCACCTTGGCTCCTGCTTTTCAGAATGTATCCTTGGAGTGTACCGACCGCCTTCAGCTTGTAACATAATGTACATACTCACAGTTACTTTCATTCATTCCTCCAGGTCAGAATAAGCATTCCTTTACCGTTAGGTGCTGATCTGAGTATTTCTCACGACACCAGGACACGTTTTATCCACATTTAGTACACAGACAAACTTTAACATATGACTTCAACGATTCAGTGTCAACCATGGGTTGATAATTTCGTCCACATTGATTCATATCATTTTTCCTTTAAACACTATACTTTTATTACAAAATAACTATAGATTTTATTGTATTTTAATAATATTTATTTTATTATGACAGTTCTGACATTTGATGTTTAAAACGTCATGGTAACGTTTACTTTCAAATCCTTACCTGCCAGCATCAAATACTTAACGGCCTGATAGAAACATATACATACTTAGCTAGAGCCATAACACTGGTTGCATTCGTATCTCAAATTCATATTTTCTACATGATGTTGTTCTACGAGTTTTCCTTATTGATCCACGCAATGTAGTGGTCAGTTCGAGTTTCGCCTCTAAAGCGAAGGTTAAGGCCTGATACTCCAGAGCCGCCTGTCTGCTCCAGAGCCACCTTTCTACACCTCCGTGCTCCGTCCTCAAGGCTACGTATCCTGAACCTGTCGGGCCGCATCTTGTCTGAGGCCCGCCTTACCTGGAGGGTGCGTCCTCGCCGTACCTCTTCCTCCTGCTGCTGTGCTGCGACCGGCCTAGCTGCGTGGGCCCTCCTACGAGTGCCCTCCGTGCCCGCACACGCATCAACTTCTGAGGGCCGCCTTACCTAGTGGGCTGTCAGCGCCCGCCGTGCCTCTTCCTCCTGCTGCCGTGCGGCGACCTGCTTTGCTGCGTGGGCCCTCCTGCGGGTGCCCTCCGTGCCGCGCACGCACCTGCCCTCACCTGTACCTGCACCTGAACTTGGACCTCTGTACCCGCATCTGTTGCCAGCAACTGCTCCACCTCGGCCTCCTCTAATCACTCATCGTCATCGCTACACCCCACCTCCACATATTACACTACACTTTTCAACCCATCTCCATTTTTTAAACTGTTTGTAAATATATCTTTAATTGTTCTTTACCTCCCTTTCTTTCATTGCATCACCCCTAATTTAGTTTTTCTTGTCGCTACACGACAAGCTCTTGGGAGTTGAAATTTCCTCAAACCTAAACTTTGGGCGGTTCATTGAGTCCAAAGCCAAGATGGCGGCTGAGAAACTTGGCGTTCTTGCAAAGGTCCGGCGGTACTTCACACCGGGACAGCTTCTAATGTTATACAAAGCGCAGGTCCGATCGTGTGTGGAGTACTGCAGCCACATATGGGCTGGTGCTGCAAAATACCATCTAGCAGCTTTGGACTCAGTAGAGAGGCGTGCGAAGAGGCTAATTGGTGATCCAGATTTGGTTAAGACCAATCTACAAAGCCTGGAGCACAGGCATAGGGTAGCCAGCCTTTCGGTATTCTATAGGATGCATTCTGAAGAGTGTGCGCGGGAATTACATGACTTAATTCCGCCATCACCGTTCCATCATCGGACAACCCGTCGTATGGCGAGTGTCCACCTTGACGTTGTTGAAACCGCTACGATCCGGACGAAGCGTTTCGCCTCGTCGTTTATACCGCGTACTTCGAAGGACTGGAACAATTTGCCTGCGGCGATCTTCCCGTCCGATTATAATTTAAGTGTCTTTAAGGCTAGAGTGAATAGGCTCATAATAAATTAGTGCGCTTTAACATCAACGATTGCATCACTGCTTTCCATCAGACGGGATCGCAAGCGCTCGTTTATATCATTAAAAAAATATATATAATATAGACCAGACTAACTTTTAACCGCGGTTTCGCCCACGTGGAGGTCAGAAATTATCCCACAGGGATGTACTAAAAGCATAAAAAGTATAATTGGTCCTAACCCAGGCCATGGTCTATCCGTGTGGCATATTTCATCCGAAGCCGTTTAGTTGTTAAATCGTGAAAGCTATCGGACAGATAGAGTTACCTTCGTATTTATAATATTAGTATGGATGGCCAGATCGTCATCTTCGTCTAATCCAAGTTTATTTGGGAAATGGCCTGATAGCCAGAAAATTAACTCAAAAATCGTATTTCAATTTATTAAGAACAGCTATTTGTTTCAGATACCGCATCGCATTCCAAGAGACGCTCTTGTGCAGAAAGGTCCGTGGTCGCCGAGATTCCCGTATCATCAATTTGGATCACACGATCTGTAGGGATGTGACTACTCTACCGAGCGTCAACACGAACAGCATCAAGCGAGACTCGAGAATATCATTCATTAGTAAAGTTGATTTCGTGAAGGATCCAACACCGTGTTGCGTTGGTGACGTCGAAGATAGGGATTGCGAGGAACCTGTTTTCAAAAGTTTTTCGAAAACGTGAACGTATTTTTAAACTAAGCGCACATTACAGCTGCGCCGGTGATACGCGCGTCGCTTTGCTATATTGCGTCAAAGTACATTAGGAGTTGCGTGGGGCCGCGCCGCAACGCAATAATTTTGTCAGTCAGCTCTTGCAATGGATAGGCTCGCGCACATTTGGCCCGTCCAAATGTGCGCGAGCCTATACATTTGGACGGGTCTCTTGTCTTTATCCCAATTTATTTGGGGTCGGCCCAACGTCTAATTTTCTGCCATTGTGCGTCATCTTGGTAGTCAGCCCCTTTCTGGCCATCGCATTGCATTATACATCACTTACGAACAATTTGTATGAACCATCACTCACTACCGGCGAGTCGCATCGCACCATAACAGCCGTCGCAAAAATAGTGTGCGATGGTTCATAAAGAATGTTCGTAAGTGATATAGCAGAATTATTGCAATGCATTGCCTTGCGGCGCGGTCCGCCATAATCTGCGCTGGCCTGTGAGGTGTCAAGGTTATCATGATAATATAAATGTATATAAAACAAAAATAAATAATTATTTATATTTTCTGTAGGTTAAGGTAAGATAAGATAAATAAATAAGTGTTTCTAAGAAATTAACTAATGGGTAATTACTAACTATTTATATAATTAGGCTATTTTAAGAACGATGAAAAGCTCTTCCTTCTAAACTAATTAATTTGAATTTAAAAAATATTTCTTCTAACTTCTGTTATTTATAAACTTTTCAGGAAAGATTAGGTTTTCATGAAAATTTAATTAAGATGAACTTTTGGGAAATTTGTTCGTGGAAAATTAATTACTGCTTAAAATGTTTTACAGCTCTATCTGCGTGTCTGATAAAAGATTTCGCGAATTTCACCAATGAAAATTAACGTGATCAACACATTTAAACCGCGTTCAAGAGCTGTCAGTGTCGGCTGTGTGTGTGTGTTAACGCTTTTACTATTGTTTTATAAATAGTTTAGCACAAACAGCAAAAGTGGTTACTATGAATTTTCTCAATGTACAAAAGCCTACAATTGTTATAAATGGTTCAACAAGTAAACTAAAACATTATCATTTATTCTAGACTTAAATAAGAAGAAATGTTAGCCTACAAAACTAATTAATTCTGACGACAGTAAAGAATGGACAAAATATATTATGTTTAAGTTAGTGAAAGGAACTTTAGTTCATTAATTGTAAAACTAGGATTTAAGTCGGATTAAGGAGATTAGAGCGTAAGATCTAGTTTTAAATCTCTTCAGCTTAAACTCTTAAACTCGTATTTTTATTAAGTAACAACTGCCCTTTAAGCCTTTTCTTTTCATTGTCAACTGTATCGTCTTATTTGACGAATTGTTTTCCCTGTAATGTTACCAATTTTGGTTTACCATTTTGTTCAGATATGACCGTACGTACTCATAAAATCTTTTTCGACCAGAAAAACATTCTGTACATTTCGAGTGCAATCAGGTTTAGTTTTAGTTGAAGTACTTTTAATAAGCAGTTGTTCGGAGTCAGCTGACGACACCGAGGTTGTGATCCTCTTCCGTTTCTGTCTTTCAACATAATTTTTCTACTAGGTAATGAAAGTGTTTCACAAGTTCTAATAATATTTAAGACGTTTACTGTACTACCAAACTTGTGTACTGCTGTTTTCAGTGTATAAAGCTTAGAGACGTTTGTTAGTGTATTAGGTTTCAAACGACAAGTTCGAATACTATTCATAAGGAAAGATAAACTTATAAATCTTCTGTAGAATTAATAGTAAAGTAAGTCGCTTAAGATTCTCTCATACATTTCTGTCATACTTTAAGATCGATATAAGCTACCTAATATACTAATTTTGATATAAATGTAAATTGTCTATAAAATACACTGTAAAATGCCTCCGCTGTTTAATTTCATAACCTTGAACTAGGCTTAACAGGTTCTAGAAACTTTAAAACTAAGGAATTATAACTAAACTTTTCTTACAAGTATTAAAACGTGCGTACGTGCGTATTAATTGTGAATAGAGAAAACTCTGTGAGTATAATCTCTGGAATGTTTAAGACGAATAGTAATCAAATGTTTTTCTCAAGAAGTGACTAAGCAACCACTGGAAAATATCCCGGTTCCCAAACTACACTTGCTTTTTTACGGCAATTTATCTCAAGATCCATTAACATTTTCTATAATAGCAACTAGAGTATTCTTTGCAATACTTTTACCATTATAATGGAGCCATAACATTTAATATGAACCTCTACGAAAATCTAAGTCACCACCACAACGATTTAATATCAAATTGCCCACAAAATGTAAGGAGGGTTATTCAACAAATTGTATTTCCACGATAAATAATTCGACCGAATATATTAGTCTGGAGTCTTCGTCTTTATTCAAGCAAATGTGAAGGCATTTGCGGCAAACGATTTCTGTTTTGTATATCGATGAACATAATTGAATTCTTTTAGGATATCACGTAACGTTTATTTGTTTTTATCTCGTTGACTAAACAGATAAACCAAAATAAGTACCATTTCAGATCGGTTCTCTACTGAAACGTTATTTAAACGATATAGGCAAGGACACTTTCAATGAGCTAACATTGTATGTGCCCTTGCCAATAACGTTTCTTGTATTGTTAAAGGGCACGTGACTTACATCTTGCGAGAAAATGCCTAAATAAACAACATAAGGATATGTGTATTTAGGCGATCGATTTCCTATTGCCAATTTGATTGCTACATTATTGAATTAGGTTTGGCTGGGCCACCCTGTTCAAACATTTTACGAGTGTTTGAAAACATACCCCAGATGTTTTAAATTGGTGATAATGAAATAATATTGACTTATTGTCCTGTAGCGGTATCTACAACGCCACATGCGAACAACGCGTCATACTGACGTCACGCAAATCCTGCATCTCGCAAGCAGAGTTTACCGTGTAATTAGCATAGATACAATTTCCCAATATCAATCGTTGGGCAATTGCCCGCCAGACACAACACCCGTCTGGTTGGAGGATCCTCCCTTTTCAATGGAGGTTGAGTGAACTTTACACCCTGTTCCTCATACCTCCAAACTGGTGACCCCGAACATGAACGTCAGCGCAGCCTTCGTGCACCTACTTCAGCGTGACGTCATCATCATCACTCCCGCAAGCTTTAGCGGCGAGTCACCCAGCCAGCCAGCACCCACGGCTTCAACGGGTATCCTGACCACCAGCATGCAGCGACCGCGCATACCTGGTCATCACCCTCAGCCTCATCAGCAACTTCGGCACAGCACACTGCACTTTCGGCAGGTCAACAAGCAGAGCACCCTCTCCTGGTCGATGCAGCAGCCAGCCTCAACCCGGCGCTGTACGACATCCGACGCACTGGAGTATAACGCAGCGCCATCCACCCCGACTCACTGGGGACATCTCCGCAGACAGTTCCGACTCACCGTGAACTATGCGGCAACCGGTTCCGACTCACTGGAACCTCAGCTGGCCTGGCAAGCATCGCAAGATACAAGACTCAGCCAACTATCGACCTCCGGTCTCCGGAGGGGAGTGATGTAGCGGTATCTACAACGCCACATGCGAACAACGCGTCATACTGACGTCACGCAAATCCTGCATCTCGCAAGCAGAGTTTACCGTGTAATTAGCATAGATACAATTTCCCAATATCAATCGTTGGGCAATTGTCCGCCAGACACAACACCCGTCTGGTTGGAGGATCCTCCCTTTTCAATGGAGGATGAGTGAACTTTACACCCTGTTCCTCATACCTCCAAAGTCCTATTGACTTTTACCGATACCAATATCTAAATCATCACCAGCTTATAGCAGTTCACTGCTGGCCAAAGGCCTTCCACTTTCATCCAACTGTTACCAGTTACTTGGCGAAGGTCGTCGACAATTTTAATAAATATTTAATAAGTAATGTAATTTCAGTAAATTCAGGTGAAACTTATTTGTAAATCTCATTGAAGGCTTTTTGCCTAGAAGCAATGTTTTGTAATATTGTTCCTTTAGAAAGTCAAATCAAAAAGAGCCACGGCTGACGCTGAAAATTCAAGATTATTTTCCGGCGTAGAGGTAAAAAATGTTCAAATACATTTGTTAATGACTTGAGAGCAGTATTATAACCTTTTAAGACTGCCTACTTAGTGACCATATACTATGCTTTCTAAAGATTATGTTATTTAGGTACCTACTAGTCGTTTTGTTTACATTTGTAGCATATATGTGTATGTAACTAAAAGTAGACTTTACACAATAAACTCTAATTCCACCGGACCGCTTACATAATCAGCCTATAATGTTCCCACAGCTGGGACACAGGCTTCCTCTCTGTGAGAGTGTGAGGGAGTAGGTCATAATCTACCACGCAGGTTCAGCGCGGATTGGCAGATGTCACATGTCTTCGATTTTTTTTGTTCTAGGACATGCCGGTTTCCTCACAATGTTTTCCTTCACCGTTTGAAGTGCAGTAATGATGAAAAAAATGTACACAAATTAAAGTGCCTGTTTGGGTTCGAACCCATGATCTACCACTCGTAAGTCGCGGCCGTTACAGCTGAGCCACTATTGCTCTCCGGATGGCTTATGGACTGTAAAAAAATTATTGTCTAGGTAAACTGAAGGAAAGGAAATGAAACACCAACTACAAACATGGAGTAAGCACTCGCCCATCTACACTGACCAAGTATTGTATATTCTAAAGTACTACTAGAGCTTAAACTACAGCTTTAAAACACACGACTTATGTAGTTTTCTTCGAAGAACTTACACAGAAGTCACTGTTTCTACTTTTTGCTTTCACTTTCTGCCTTCACTTTCTGCCTTATACGTAATACCGAATCAGAAAGAGTGATAAATGTTTTATACATTTATAACTATCAATAAAATAACATTCCATTACTTACTCTCCTGCCTTAAATAAATCTGAATATAGGTTTTGATAGTGATTCGTAAATAAATCTTTTTCAAATAAGATTTATTCTTTTCATTTCACTCCACTAGAATTTAAATCAAAATAACCAAATTGTATAAAATTATTATTACTTTCTTTCGAAATCTTAATTTCGGCTCTTTTTGAGGAAATGAAATTACTAGATTCTTGGAGTTTCCTTTGACAAGATTTCACTTTATTATTGCCACTTTATAACCTTTCCTAAAGTATTTACACTTAATAGCCTAATCGTAAAGGTAGCTGTTAGGTAATTATACGTTGATCAAATACATATATAGAAAGATTCATCACTTTTTCCTTAAAAGTTAAGGCACTACCCCACCTGCCGTTACCCACTCACAATCGTTTCACGTTGAAAGCCACGTTTAATTCCGATTAAATTGCTGCTCGGAACGCCCTAACAAAGTTTTCACTCTCAGATTGCAAGGTTAGAGGACAATTTAACAGGTTCCGGCGCGGTAAACGAGACAGAATAGAAGTTTTATTGTTATGGCTATAGTCGTATAGTGCCCTTGAGAAAAAGAGAGAAGAGAGAGAGAGAAATAAGTACGGTTATTTACGTAAAGACTCCAGACGGTTTCTGTTTTTGTATTGTTTCAGTACATTTTTTACAGACAATCTGTTCCTGTAGTTAAATTATTGTTGCATCACCGTGTTACATTGTAAGTACTGTGTTTTCCTATCCTTCAAAATATGAAATAGTATTTATACCATTAAATAACTTATAAAATATTCGCGGAGATCGGTTATCAAGCCAACCGGCCGAAACCTCCACAGTACTTACTACTTAGACACCAATTTATTTCTTATATAATAAATAAGCCTATATAATTTAATTAGTCTGTAGTAAGTCTTTTAATTTTACTTTTAATTATCTTATCTTATAGCACCTGTGGAATTTAACGGGAATTACAATTAATACTTTTTTATGATAAGCAACCTCTTTAAAAAAAAACTCTTTACAATCTATCCCGTTATCCTCCAAAGGATAGAATATGTTGTTTCTATAACAATGATCAAAGGATCACTTACTGAACATATGTATTGTTTACCTTAGCCTCGTTATATTTATATGCGTAGGTAACTAGCTAAATACAGCAGACAACAATCACGAAAGTAGGTCAACAATTACCAATCAGTTCTGTGCTTCTCGTATCCAGCGGGTTGCTGCGGCTTTCAGAAGGTCATCGGTCCACTTTGTGGGAGACGAGCACGCGGTCGCCACTCCAAAACCTTTTAGCCCCATCGGCCATCAGAGGGGCCATTCTCTTAATTTTAAGAACGTTTACAGTCTGATCTCAGTCTCAATCTGTCAAAAATACCTCTAATTTCCCTAAATCTGTGTCAAGTTTTTGACATTGATTGTCGCTGAGATGAGATTGCGGATAGATTTTGAACGTTTTTAATTACGGCAATGGGCCTTCTGTTCTGCGAAAATTGTGCCCTGCTCACTGCCTCGTAAGTTTGGCAATTCTTCGGGCTTTGTCGGTTACCTTGGTTCTCCTACGGATCTCTTCAGTTCTAATTCGTTCACGTAAGGAAACTCCAAGCAAAGCCCTCGCCTTTGCCCTTTGGGAGGCTTTTAGCCTTCTAATGAGGCACATTGTATAGTGAACCTTGGAATCGAATTCAAAACCTACCTGTCGTAATATTAAATGACAGTCATTCAATATAAGGACATTAGATTCTACGTGGTTATAGTAAAATATATTATTTATTATATCCTATCGAATATATCGAGACACTTAGTATAATACGGATAATCTTATGTTTTTCGAAGAAGATTATCTGTTTGACGTCAACACGATATTTATGTGTTGTTATTAGTAGCTAAGGAATTCACAGAATATGCATCAGATCTAGGGATTATTGGCAAAACCCATGCATCATCGTATTAGCCAGTAGATAAATGCGAAATTCTTAACATTTCTTCCCAAAAGTTGGTACATTGAACTGTCAACCGTAACTTGACTGACAGATGGCACTTGGAAGTTATTAGCAGACGGGAGGCTGCTGCTGCTTTTATCTTTTTTACCAAACCTGATAAGTGTTACGAAGAGAAAATCACCCGATCCGTGTCGACTTTTGCAAACATAAATTAATATATTATGGACAAGCAGATTTTTTTCCGGATTTCCGGCTTGGTCCCATTGTAAAAATTGTTTATAATGATGAGTACCTATAATCTTTCTTCAAGTATTCGGTTATTTCAATTACACCTTATATGTCTATGATATAAGTATCTTTTAACCTATAGGTACATATGCACTGACTCCAATAGTTACACCTCAAAGGATTGGCTTTCAAGTAACCCAAACCATTCAAATATACCTTCGTCCGTCAATAATCTTATTAATAATATAAACGTGGAAGTTTGTATGGATGGATGGATGGATGTTTGTTACTCTTTCACGCAAAAACTACTGAACGGATTTGAATGAAATTTGCCATACAGATAGTTTATAACCAGGATTAACACTCGGGTTGCTTTTTATCCCGATATTTCCACGGGATCGAAACTTATGCGGGTGAAACCGCGGGGCGCAGCTAGTACTCAGATAACCACATCAACCGAAGAAAAAGCAATAAAATATGGCTTCCCAGTTTTTTAATATAGGTAATAAAATTCCTGGAATTCTGATTTGCGAATTCCCGAAAGAGCGAAGTTGTACGATTTATACGTCGCCAGCGCCGGTTGGTTGGAATTCCACATAAGTTAGCATGATTTAATATTGAGACCGCCCTCAATACTTACAAGTATTACATTATGTAATAGTTGCGTGGCATGCTTACGTCATGATTCATAGTATAAGAGTAACCAGGTAGTGAGCTATATAGATTCATGAAGGGTAATGAAACCAATTTATACTTACGTATAGAAAAATAGAAGGAGCGTCGAGAGAAAAGACAGTAATTACTACTTGATGATCTAACTTGTTGCTGCCATGGCGCAGCCTACAACGCCAAGGAGTTTTCAGCTGCGTTATCTTCAACTTATAGACAAAGTTAAAATGCCTCATGTCTAATTTCAACAAACAAGTCTTCCGGTAGGCTAGTTGTTTTGTCATCATCTACTTAAATCATTTGTGAGAATTGAAACTTGAAACCTTATAAATTATATCATCTGTACAATTCGGTAAGAGTCACGATTAATTAAAGAATGAACGAAATTAATTACAATCTGGGGACCACTCCGTAACATAAATAAAAGGGATCGGAAATATTTATTTACTCAAGCTTGGGTTAGTCATTTAACTATATCTTAGTATTTCTTATTTTATAAATAAAAGCGAAGTAGCAGGAATTTAATAGAATCGTAGCACATTCCGAGTAGTATATCTACAGTATCTACTTACTCCCACCGTCACACGAGAAAAAGCGTGAGTTTTTGATATCGTATGTTTCTTGTTTGGAAGCAGTCCATCAGAAGGTACGATTATGACACCTCTGCACTTCCCGGTATTCTATGGTACTAAGTCACAAGGATTTAAATATGAAAGACGGCATCTATTTTATGATGAGTAGTTCCATACCTTTACAGTTTCCTGCCTGGCACATATGTACATATACAATCACGCCTGCATTGGCCAAACGGTTTGACAGAAGTTTAAACATAAGTAACCGTTTAGCCAGTTACGTAAAGCTCCATGTAGGTAATAGGTGGCGAGCTGTTACAGAAAAACTCTTGATGAAAAAACCAGCCAATTTTAGTTTAACTTCTCTCATAAAAGTGTTTTGGCATTCACCATTCTGTAGCCAAGCACGATACTTCGAATTTTATGTTTAAGGAAGTTAGTGTCATCCCTGAGGCTCCACCAGGCTTAATAAACGCAAACAGGCAACTTTTAATAGAAGTCACATTGACAACAGTAACTTTTTTCATATCCTGTAGAAGCCTTGTTACTGTTGTCACCTCAAATAAATACTCGCACATGTTAACAAAGTTTATTGGTCGCACTAAGTTTGTTACATGAGAGTAAATTAACTTTGGGTTGTGAACATCTGACGTCAGTAGTTCCGTGTTTGTTTGTCTGACCGACAGACAGCACTCAGCCTATATCTGTAATAACTGAGTGAAACTCATCATCATCTGGCTAGAGGGGTCTTGATATATAAAGATGGTCACCCATCCACGGACCAACCGCGGCAAGCGTAGCTTAACCTGATCGATCGACCCGTGCGGCTGTTATTACGTAGCCACAAGGCCCAAACATTATTATGGATTACGGTTTATTTAAAAAAAAACTCATTATGTTTTTGATTAAAAACGACGTGAGCCAAATCTCGTTCCACTTACTTTGAATAATTATGTAATGAGAAAAAAATAGAAAAATATAATAATCGTTTGTCGATATCATTCTATATTGTGCGGTAAAACCAATTTCTAGCTTACATAATATACATCATAATCAGCCTATAATGTTCCCACTGCTGGGACACAGCCGTCCTCTCTTCGAGAGGGATTGGGCTGTAATCTACCACGCGGGCCCAGTGCGGGTTGGCAGCTATGTCACACGTCTTCGAATTTATGGTTTATTTCTAGCCTAAGCTTCTTTTATCGCATAATTATATTTCGTTTGGATATTATTTTTTTATTAAAAACTCCCTTATATTATAACTAAAATAAAGTAAGAGTCTCTTCTACGTAATTATAACTAGGCCCAAAATATTCATAACTTGTTAATAAATATCAAGTTTCATAAGTAATGGCGTTCAAACTCATTAAATACATTCATTAAGTTGTTAATGAACTGGCTTTTATTTAATTACGTTTACCTAAGGAAAATATTGTTAAATATTAAAAATAATATAATTATAACTATAATATAAGTTTTGATGCTGAAAAGCTAGCACTCTAACACTTGAACGAATAAAAATAAATACATAAACTAAGTATGAGCTTGTTATTACGAATCGTATCTATGGTATCAACGATGGTATGCACCAACAAATTCATATTTGTTGTTTTACAGTTCCTTTAGCTCCACTATTTATTCTTTAGTAGTGACCTGTAAAGCTATACATATACAAAGGTACACATAACGATCAAGAATGTTCCAAAAAATTTATAAACATGTAAAGGAAAGTTTAGCGTGTCATGTGCTATGAGCTATTACATCGTAGCACGTTATAGCCTCCGCTACGGCGTGTCGTAGCCACTACTGTGTATTTTTTAATGACTTGTTTTTTTTAAACAACCACGGTACGAAAACTCCCAGTTTTTACATTTAAAAAATGTTCTGATCAAATTGTACGAATAAACATTTTTTCTAAATCAAGAATTCGGTAACGAAATCTCATATCTATGTTAACGTTGGACCATTTAACTGGACTAATGCACTGGAATCTAATGGACTATTTACGACGACATTTATTTTATAAAAGGCAGTTTATGGCTCCATTTGGTTCTGGAAGCTGCGGCCAATATGCTAAAACAAGAGATGCAACATAAGATTTTTTTTTTTTTATCATTTGTCTGTGCATTATCGCCGTCGTTGTTGGAGCCAGACATATTGGTTTGCACCAATATATTGCATAAATACACAGCAATAGGAAATGGCAGAAAAATATTAAAAAGAGTACAAACAAAATAACTTACTTAACTTCAGGGTGTTTATTCGATGAGCAGCGAACAAAGAATGTCTTTCTATTCGCATTATGTACAACAGTTTGTATATGTCATAGTCAAAGGTCTATGTGGAGTCTCTTCCCGGAATGACCGGTTTATCCTAGGTTTGACCAAAGATTTCGGGCAAACCCCGAAATAAATTCCAATTTCGGCCTCTGACTAAAGTATTTTTAGTCAAACCTAGAAGTTCCTAACTTTTCAGTCAACCGTCGAAAGTAAAATAATCTCATTCGGACTTTGCCTAGTCCATCGGAGAAGCGACTGGTAGACTCGGTGAAACGTCGACTGTACTTGTAACATGTTAAAACAAGTTTATACTTGCGGTGTTCCGCCAACAAGTTTAAGCTTTCTCTGTTAAATTATTTTATAATTTCATGTTTGGAAACACGGAACGATAAACACACTTTTTTCGAGGAATCAAATAAAAGAACGCAAAGAGAATTTTCTTAATTTCAACCGACCCGACGTGCCCGTCGTTAAGCTGTCTCTAGGAGAAATAAAATGTCAAATGGCTTTATAAAATGTTAATGCAACAAAAAATGCTCTTCAAAATTATGTAATTGTATGAGATCTAACGTATTGTGCAATTCTAAATGTCATAATGCCTCACCATGTATGAATAAGGACTAATTCTTTTATTTTAATTATGACAACATTAAAACAATAAACATTAAAATGAAAAAAAATCGTTTTATTACACCTAATCTAACAAACCAAGACATTCTAATACCTAATTGAAGTTTGACTGGTCAAACCCCGATTTCATTAAATTGAGTTTCGACGTTTGCCTGACCAAATTAGTTTCTCTTAGGTTTGACGAAAATTCTTTAGTCACAAGCCGAAAAACTTAATTTTTTTGGGCTTTGACTAAGACTTCAAACCAGACCTGAGGATTGACTAGTCAAACCTAGGAGCGCCGGAGCTTCGAGGTTTGACTATAGTTTATACACAAAAATACCGCCAAACTTTTATCGCGCAACTGTACCGCCAAGTAGAATTTATATAAATCAACCGGATATGTCAAAATAACATTTCAAGTCAAGATAAATCCTTAATACCAACATAAAAACTTAAAATAAAGTCAACCGGAAAAGCACAATTTACCCCGTTATACGAAGTTTAATTTATTGCCCTATTAACGTCAACCCTGTATAATGTTTCTCCTTTAAAATGGCTACAATATAGTGGTTTAGTGGTTGGCTATCTTAGATAAGGTTTCAACCAAAGTCTAATAATCATTATAGTAAGCAAGGTAACATACAAAGGATTTGGGAAACGAGAAGCCAATAGCGGAACGCCAATTCTCGTAATTAAAAGCGTTCAAAATCTACTCGCAATCTCATCTCAACGACAATCAATGTCAAAAATGTAGGGAATTATGAGTTATTTTTGACAGATTGAGAACAGATTGTGAACGTTCGTAAAATTACAAGAACTGCGCCTCTGATCTCCTTTAGTTATCAAAATTTGGGTACCTATTGTATTAATTTAGAGCGATTACTATAATTAAAGCAAACAGGCGCCTTACTCTATTATTCAGTTTTGGATAAGGGTCCTGTCTTAGAATACAGTTAGGATGGAACTAATTATGAAAGGTAATCAATTCATGAGTTTGTAATTAAAAATTCAATGTTTTAGTGAGGACAGGAACTGTGTAATAAGCGCAACTACTGGGCGTGGGGTCCTGGGTTCGATGTGAATATTGGAGTTTACTCCTTATGAAACGATTTGAGTTATAAGGCCCGGAACGGAAATTTTATGAGGAGTAAAATCAAGTGTAACACGAAAAGTTGAGGCTTTACGTAGAAAGAGACAAACATATATATATCTGTAGGATTGAACGTGTAAAAGAATGAGATGGAATACATTACACAGCGTATCTCATTCTCGGGGTCTCCTCTTTGTTTACTTTTTATCAAAATAAAACCTTTTTTGAAAATAAATGCCAGTAATATACTTTTTTTATAACTTGAAACCTTATTTTAGTACAGTGTTTGATTCCACTGCCACGATTTTTACAACTAGGTTGAAGTATTAGATAAGCTTACTACAGGTACTAATATTTTTTATGTACGTCTAAGATTTAGAAGTAATATAAATAATCCGAATAATTACAGATATATGTTTGTTTCTCTTATCATTTTAGCAGATGCGTTCATTTACCCTTTTTTTCTATTCGATATATATCATAATTATCGTTCGTAAGGAGTAAACTCCAATCGTGCGTCGTAGCTGACACACACACACACTTTTTTTTTAATAAGCTTAGAGCTTATGACTAAATATTAATTAATCCTGTAAGCAAGCATGTTTTCATAATTTGTAAGCATATGTCACCTATGTTTGTATACCTATGTCTTAAATTAATCAAAAGTGTCTGAATTGTGAAAAGTGTATGTGCCCCACAATTAAGAAACTCAGTAAATTATCATACCTAACAAAAAAACAAAATCTTCATACAACAGTCGCCAGACGGCCTACTCGGCTCCCGTACTGTTCGCACATTGTCATTTAAATTCTTGCCTACCTATTCTGAAAACCAATGCACGCCACTGCTCCGGACTACGCTAGACCAGCTCAAGGTCAGAGTGTTACCACTGACGTGTAAGTGTGTGGCTGTACAAGCTTGTATTGTACAGTATTTTCTTCTTTCGGGAGGCGATTTCTTTGCTCCAGTCGCACCTATATTCAAATTGTATTTGTATCAAATTTACGTTATTTCAAGTTAAACCAATATCAACTTTATTTTAATGGAAATTCAGTTGATTTCAGAGTGACTAGCACTATTGAAAAAGTTATAAAAATGTGTGAAGTTGTAGCGTAAACTGAACTTTATTCTGTAGTGATTAAAGTTATTTTTCCATAAACTCATATTTGTTTTCATTTTTGGCGAATATGTCGCGAATGCAGATTAGATGATTTGGAGAACCATAGCCAGAGCGCTAGATAATAATAATGTCAAGTTACTATCAGGATATCTATGATAAGGTACGAAAATACAGATAGCCAATCAGCAGACCTTCCTTCTTTATTCTTCCTTCATTTAGGCAAGTCTTATTTTTCTTTATTGTCACTAACAGGTACGTAATAACATATCCTTCTACCAAGGGAGGAAAATCAACATCGGCACCACAAATGTACAAAAATAATGTAGGAACTCTGAGCATACTTTCAGCACACGTTCCCAAGATTATTCTCGTATAAATAAACTTAATGAACCGACATGATTTCTCTACGGATTCACGAAAACACATTTTATTCTGGAATCACGTAGTTTTGATATCGGAATATAATTTAGATCTTGAACTCTGTGTTTATGCAGACACAAACCATGATAAATAAGTTAATAATATAATTGGATGTTTAATAACAATTAATAAAACATTTTAAATAATAAATATAAAATTAAATAAACTGAATATCGATAGAAATAATCAATTTGAGGAATCGTTAAAATCGATATTATGACTCGACAACACTCGGCGAGCGCGGGAATTTTTAATCTGTACGGCCAGACGGCGCAGAGTTTTTGGTAGCTGTATTTGGCTGTGTTACATTGGTTGTATAAATAAATAGTTGTAAAATATAGTGACCTGAGTTTTTCTTACATTAATTACAGTTTAGAACTTTAGGTTGACACAGATCAATAACCCAGTCTAAACTGGCAAGGTGAATTCGGCTTTTCTCGCTATCTTTAAAAAGACTAACTATGGTAACAATAGTTTCAAATAAGTTCGTGACGAAAATATGTTTGTCAAGTCGTGAAAACCGTGTAAATTAGAGGCGGGTCGATAGTTGCCTTGTTAATAAATGTCAGCTTAAAAGCAGTTTTTAATAATGCTGGTTCAGTTT
Organism: Apamea crenata; assembly: GCA_949629185.1. NCBI lineage: Eukaryota > Metazoa > Arthropoda > Insecta > Lepidoptera > Noctuidae > Apamea > Apamea crenata. The sequence continues at coordinate 8,339,709 of OX451362.1, read as the reverse complement.
TTCTTATATAGGAAATGGGTAACTATTTCGTGAGTGCGTCTGAAATAAAAGTATACATTTTAACTACATCACGAGACTTTTTCAGTTAAATAAGCGACTACATTTAGACACAAATTGTATGCAAAAGGTGTACAGCTTTCGACGAGGACGAATTTAAGGAGCGAGTCGAAAAATGGCGGCGTATCGTAAAATGGCCAGGCAGATCACGATATGGACAATTCTACGATCGGAAAAACTGATTGATTTTCGTATATCTTGTAGCTTCGTTTTCAGTGGAGTTGATATACTACCAGTTAGTCGTATTTTACCAGTGTTACAATTTTGATCAAACGGTAATTTAAATTATTATCTCGCTTCCTAATAACGAATTGACTTGGTGCCAATTACCCATTTAGGACGTCCTTGTATTTATCTAGTTACATAAGTTTAGAAACGTTTGCAAACGTATCTTAATCTACGTGTAACAAGAATACATTAAATTTATTATAGGGCTCGATATCAAATACGTCAAGTCGGCGTCACGACGTAGGTGAGGCAGTCGGTGCGCTTCTCTGGCGGACACGAGTTCACGTTGGCTTTCAAGTAACCAATATCATTCAAATATACCTTCGTCCTTCAATAATATTCAGTATAACCACATCAACCGAAGAAAAAGCAATAAAATATGGCTTCCCAGTTTTTTTAATAAAGGGTTAGGTAATAAAATTTCTGGAAATCTGATTTGCGAATTCCCGAAAGAGCGAAGTTGTACAATTTATACGTCGCCAGCGCCGGTTGGTTGGAATTCCACATAAGTTAGTATGATTTGATATGGAGACCGCCCTCAATACTTACGAGTAATTACATTAAGTAATAGTTGAGTGGCATGCTTACGTCATGATTCGTAATATTAGATAGTAACTAGGCAGTGCGCTATATAGATTCATGAAGGGTAATGAAACCAATTTATACTTATCACAATCGATTGGCCTGCTTCGCACGGTTTTTACGACTTAACAAATAATCAAGATTTCGTTAATACCTATTTATGAAAGATTAATATTAATGTTTTAAACACCGAAAAATACTCTAAATTTAAATGGTGGTGAACACCGCATCAATATCTGTTGCGTAGTTTAGAAGAACAATGACGTCACACAGATAGTTGCGAAAATAAATGAATGAATTTATAATACGTATAGAAGCAGCGTCGAGAAAAGACATTGAATTATGACGTAGTCTGCAACACCACCAAGTTTTCAGCTGTGTTATCTTTAACTTACCTATACACAAAGTTAAAATGCCTCATGTCTAAGTTCAACAACGACGTTTCCGATAAGCTATTTGTTTTACCATCATCTACTTAAAACATTTGTCAAAATTGAAACCTTATAAATTATCATCTGTAGAATTCGGGAAGAGTAATAATTCATTAAAGAATGAATTAAATTAATTACAATCTGGGGACCACTCCGTAACAGTAATAATAAAAAGACGACGGAAATAATGATTTACTCAAGTTTGGGTTATTTGTCGCGTTCATTTATAGATTAAGAAATAATAAAATGACTAATTTTATTATTTCTTAATCTGTAAATGAACGCGAAATAGCAGGAATTTAATAGGATCGTAGCAAATTTCGAGTAGTATATCTACCGTATATGTCTACTCCCACGAAAATATGTGTAGTTAATGATAACAATATGATGAGTTTTTAGTTGGAAAGTAATCCTACAAAAGGTATAACATGACACCTCTGCAGTTCCTGATATGGTACTGGTTAGCTATGGTAATGCATTACAGGGATTTTAACATGAAATACACTTAATGAGAAGAAGTTCCATGTTAACAGTTGCCGGCTTTGCACATACCTACATATAAAATCACACCTGTATTCACCAAATAGTTTGGCTGAGGTGTAATCTTAAGTAAACCCACATTTCGCCAGGTATGTAAAGCCCCATGTAGGTAACAGGAGGAGAGCTGCTTCTAAAAAAAATCCTGCTGGAAAACCTCCCAGTTTTAGTTTAACTTAACCCGTTAAAAAGTATTTTGGCGAGTATTAAATTCACCATTAGAAGCCAACACTTCAAAAATGTTTAAATTTTACGTAAAATGAAGGTCAGTATCATCAAAGCTCTGCCTATAGTTACATCCACCAGGGTTTCATAAACGTTACACTGACAACAGTAACTTTGCTCATATCGTGTAGTTTGCTTGTTAGTGTTGCCACCTCAAATAAATACTTGCACAGGGTAACACAGTTTACTGGTCACACAAAGTAACATAAGACTTGAAACGTGATGTGTGAGCAGAACAGGAGAGCTAATTGACTTTGGGTTAGGGACATCTAACATCAGAGGTTCCGTGCCTGTTTGACTGACCAACAGACAACGCTCAACCTTACGCTCGGTTTCTGAATTGAGAAATTGAAGTTGAAATCTTGTCAAACTTGACTCAAATGTCAAAAGGAATCGTAGAGTCATATTACTACTTACATTTTTTATACTACTTTTTTTGACTCGATTTTTTTTACTTTTTATATTACTTTTTTTGAAAGTAGCAATTCTCGTAATTTTAAGAACGTTCACAATCTGATCTCGGTCTCAATCTGCCAAAAATACCTCTAATTTCCCTACATTTTTGACAAGTATTTGACATTGATTGTCGCTGAGATGAGATTGCGACTAGATTCTGAAAGTTTTTAATTACGGGAATTAGCCTTCAGTTCTCCACTTCAAATTCTCAATTCAGAAACCCGGTGTATGTCACTGACGATAGAAACTTAATTGGGAAGATTTGCTCAGTTACTCATTTTATCTAGAGGTTTTGTCGTATCTGTAGGATACGTCTGATTATATCTCTTGGAAGTTGAAGTTTCTATTTGATCGAAATTGATACTGAATTGCCTCCAATTTTGATATTGCTGTTAGATACCAAATTTTGCATATTATATTATATCATATACCAATATCCATAAAAAGCCCGAGGTAAATCTTGTAAAATATTAAAAAATAATGATTTATAATAAGTACCATAATATTAGTTTATGCTAAAAAGCTAGCACTCATATCGCGTAGCGTATTATCGAATGAGCTTGTAATTACGAAACGTATCTATGGTATCGTCGATGGTAAGCACCGACAAATTCATATTTGTGTTCTACTTTATTAAGGTGGCGACTGACATGAGCATTTGCTCGATGTGAATATTCGCATCGAGAATTTGTTCGATGTGCGCAAATGCTCATGACACTTGAATTTTACCGACGAATATAATATGCTTGACTGTGCTCCATTCTCAGCATTGGTAGTCAAAATGGTGGACGTAGAGGTAGTGTGTGCTGCGTTCCTTTTATATCGGAATCGGATCGGAATACGGAACGCCGAACGCGTGCAATCCCGGCAGTGCTCGCGCTAGCGACTGACTTGTTAATAATGTGAACACGAATGCCAATGCGAACACGTTACATGAAATCCGAATGTAACATTCAGATTTAATGTAACGTACTCACGTCGAGCGAATATTCATGTCAGTTGCCACGTTTGGAGAGAGTTCTTGCCCTCTAGTGAACTGCAAAGTTATACATATACACAAGTACATCGACACACAGCGATCAAGAATGTGCCAAGAATTTATAAACATGTGAAGAAAAGTTTAACGCGTAGCGTGTTCAGTCATGTGCTACGACATCGCGTAGCATGTTGTAGCCTCCGCGACGAGACGCGTCGTAGCAACTACTGTTAATTTTTTATTGCATGTTTTTGGTAAACAAGCACGGTACGAAACTCGCGAGTTTTTACATCATTTGTAAAATCACCAACCACCCAAGGTCCACACTTCACAATAAAACTCATATAAAGCGATATAACACAATATAATATAGTTTTACTTCAATACAGAGTTTCAACAACGAACATAAAATTTCTAAACTACTTATAGTTTCATCGGTAACGAAACCATAGCGAGTTCTAATTCGACGCCAACGCCATCTAGTTAGAAAATAGGTACTAAATTTTGCACAATCTCATGTACTAACTAAAAATGATTCAAGCAAATGTAATATGGTTTGACATTCCGCCCACCAAGGACATGCTCGAATGAGTTGTCCTTTAAATTGAAGCCGCCCACCATGAGGTAAGGGGGCTATACAAGAATAATAATAAAAAACAAACTAAAATAATAATAAAAGAGAACACATCAATCACTGGTTGGCAATACACAGAGTTTACAAATTGGTCTCTTAAATACAGAACCATTACACTTTATGGTAACCACTCGTGTGAGTCCGTCCGAACCAGGATGCTTTTCTAAAATTCTACCCAGTAACCATTTACCTGGAGGTAGATTGTCCTCTTTTACAAGAACAATGTCGCCAATATTCGGCTCTATTTCTTTTTGCGACCATTTATAACGCTGTAGCATCGAAGTTAAAAATTCCCTAGACCATCGTCGCCAGAAATCTTGGGTCATTTTTTGTAAAAGTTGCCATCGCCTCAGTGTGCCAACAGAGCTATGCTCGTAATTACGTTCCGGCACAAGAACCAGAGGTTCCCTTGAAACTTGACACCTTTACAACTGAGCCAACTCCTAATTTCGTTAGCGACCGCTGACTGTTCAGCAGCGACTAATATCTGCAGTTCCTTAGCTGCGCCTACAAAATTTTTACCGTTGTCGCTCCAAATATCACTGCAATGGCCTCTCCTACTGACAAATCTCTTAAAACCGGCTATAAAACCTTCGGAGGTAAGGTCACTAATGGCCTCAATGTGCACTGCTCGAGTGACCATGCACACAAATAGGCAGATGTACCCCTTGTAAGCTTTATTGCCACGACCCTTAGATACTCTAATGTTAATCGGACCGGCGAAATCCACGCCTGTATGCAAAAACGGCCTGGCAGGAGACACTCTACAGGTCGGCAATTGACCCATGAGTTGATTTTTAAATGTTGCTGAATGCCGAACACATACTACACATTTACGCACGTAAGCCTTTACTAAATTTTTTGCAGATAGTATCCAATATTGTGAGCGCAAATAGTTTAACATTAATGTTGGACCTCCGTGAAGAGTGTTTTTGTGAGCTTCGCTAATGAGCAGAGTAGCGAAGTGATGGCGCTGTGGAATTATAATAGGATGTCTCATGCTTACTGACAGTTGAGACTTTTCAATTCTTCCTCCTACTCTTAAAATTCCTTGCTCATCCAACATAGGACTTAGAGGTCGCAATTTGCTCTTCTTACTTACACTTCCTGTCTTCTTAATATTTTCTATGTCTTCCATAAATTCTTGTTCTTGACATTTTTTTATACAGATTTCCAGAGCAGCTGTCAACTCCTCACTTGTCAGGTAAGGTTCTTTATATTGCTTAAATCTTAAGAATCGTCTACAATATGCCACTACTCTGATCAATTTTTGATATGATGAATATTTTGTCCACAGTCCATCTTCTACATTTGTTATCACATGTGCTTTAACACCTTTCGATGATCTTTCCTCGAGTTTAGTTGAAATCGAGTTTGGTTTGACGTAGTCAATTGGTTCTTTCTTTAACCACAACGGACCGTGCTTCCACAGAGATGACTGTGAAAGCGCTGAAGGCGTCATACCTCTTGACGCGATATCTGCAGGGTTGTGAGTAGATTTCACATGTCCCCATTGAGTATTGTCCAAATTACTCAGGATTTCAGAGACCCTATTACCAACAAATGTTGTCCAGCGGCTGGGATGATTACTGAGCCAAGCCAGAACAACAGTCGAGTCTGTCCAACAGTGTATATTATTTTTAGGTATTACTAGTAACTCAGCTACCTCCACAATTAATTTGGCCAACAGAACAGCACCCATCAACTCGAGACGAGGAATCGACAGTTGCTTTACCGGAGCAACCTTGGTTTTTGCGGATATTAAATTAATTTTAATATTCCCGTCAGCGCCAATTATCCTTAAATACGTAACAGCTGCATACACTACATTAGACGCGTCGCAAAAACCATGTAGTTCTACAACCACATCATCTTCTCTGGATTCAACCCATCTTGGTACATGAAACTCAGGTAAGTTTAGTAGATCCTTTTGGTATGTTTGCCATTCTTTTAATAAGTTTTCAGGCAATCGATTATCCCAATCGATCCCGGCAAGCCATATCTTTTGAATCATTATTTTCGCCGGAATAACACACGGCGCTACCCACCCTAAAGGGTCGAACAGTCGTGATATATCTGATATTACTTTTCGTTTTGTCACAGATGCAGGTTGCGGAAATGTTATTGAATATCTGAAACTGTCAGATTCTCTATCCCAAGAAAGTCCAAGTATTTTCACTACCTCGTTTAGTTTTATCTCTACTTTTCCTTCCTGATTAGTACCTTCTGCCATTATTTCCCCTGCTAATTCCTTGTTGTTTGTCATCCACTTCTGTAACGGAAACCCACCTTTTTCCAGTAGTTTTTCCATTTCCCTGTGAATCCTTTTTCCTTCCTCTACTGTTTGACATCCTGACATAAAATCATCTACATAAAATTCACTTTTTAATTTTTCAGATACCAGCGGAAACTCAGCTCCGTCATCATGTGCCAGTTGCTGCAACGACTTCACAGCCAGGTAGGGTGCGGATGCAGTGCCAAAGGTAACTCTAAGTAACTCATACTCCTTTATTTCAGATGCAGGTTCACTCCGCCAAAGTAGTCTCTGGAAATGTGTGTCTTTAGGAGCGACCTTGATTTGTCGATACATTTTTACTATATCTGCACATAATACAATTGGATACGTACGCCATCTCATGAGGATGTGACGTAATTCCGGTTGTATGGTAGGACCTACCATCAACATATCATTAAGGGATCCACCATTAGATCCTTTAGAAGAAGCGTCGAACACAACTCTGACCTTGGTAGTGGTCTTATCCTCACGAACCACTGCGTGGTGAGGCAGATAGACTGCTTCTAACTGCTTAGTATCAGTTTCGCGAGACACCATCTTCATGTGTCCAAGGTCAACGTATTCCTGGATTACTTCGGTGTATTTTCGTTTGATCTCATGATTTCTCTTAAAACGCTGTTCAAGGTGATGAAATCGTTTTAGTGCGATGTCTTTGGTGTATCCGATTTTACTTCGTGGATCTGATTCGCGAAATGGAAGTTTGACTACATATCGCCCGGTAGAGTCTCGTCGAGTAGTACAAGTGAAGAATTCCTCGCACAGCTGTTCTTCTTGGGTAAGTATCTTTTTCATATTAGTAACATCAGATTCGATCTCCCAAAACTGTTTGAGCATATCATTGTCACTGAGGTGTGAATGCATACTAACTATAACCTTGTGACAATGTGCTGAATTGAGATCGGAATCCGTGGGTGTTAGTCCAGACAAAATCCATCCCAGGGTTGTATTTTGAGCAATTATGGGCCCTGGAGAGTGTTTGACTAAACCCTCTTTAAGAACTTGGCTGTAAACTTCTGCTCCAAACAAAACGTCGATTTTGTTTGGAGTGTGGTACTCTGGATCCGCCAGAGTTATATCTTCTAATTCAGGCCAAGTTGACATATATAATTTAGTTGAGGGAATCAACGTTGTAATTTTGCTTAACACATATGCTTGAACTTGAATAATTGCATTTGGATCGTGACGTGAATGAATAGTTACGCAAACCATGTATCTAGAGGCAAAAGCGCCTTCGTCACCTCCTATGCCTGAGACAATACTGTTATTTGGTATTTTCTTAAGTCCGAGCAATTGGACTGCTGACTCGGTTATGAAAGAGGCCTGAGATCCTTGATCTAATAACGCCCTCAGCAATTGTTTACGACCATTCTTAGTCTGTGCTTCGACGAGAGCGGTCGCTAACAAAACTCGATTTGGCACAGCTTTTGTAGAAAAGTGTGTCGCTATGGTTGAAGACTCTGATTCTTTTACCGTACCGGAAGCAGTTTGCAGTGTGGGCACTGCTGAATGGACAGCTACTGCCTCTACCGGATGGCTATTGGGTGACGATGATCTTGAAGATGCCTTGGGGTGTAATAATGAGTGGTGTCTACGTTTGCAAACGTGACATGATGTTTTAGCACGACAGTACTTAATTGAATGATTCGCGCCTAAACAATTGTAACACAAATTGTGAGTTCGGACAAACTCACTTCGAGTTTGGTAACCTTCTTTACTAAACTGTTTACAGTGACTTATATAGTGATCTTGTTTACAGAATGGACATACAATTTGTACAGAGTTGTTACTATTTGATTTGACTGCGTGAAAGACCTTTGGTTTACTATCTGTGGACTTCTGCTTTGACTTGGATGTGTCTAAGTACTCCAAAGAACGAAATCTTGACTCTAAAAATGTTTTAAATTCTTCAAAAGTTGGCAATAGTTCATCTGCACTAATTCTCAATTCCCACAACTTTCGGGATTCACTATCTAGCTTAGCGCTTATTATATGGATGACTATAGTGTCCCATGATTTGACATCAATACCGAGAGTGCTTAAGCCATGCAAACAGTCCACAGTGGTATCCAATAATTCTCTAACCGCAGTTGATGACTCTGTTACATTTGATTGATTTAGCAATCTCTTCAATATACAATTAGACAAATATCGTTTATTATTATAGCGTTTATTTAACATTTGCCAACATTCCTGATAATTTGCGGCTGTCACAGGAGTGTGACGTAACAATTGTTCTGGTTCACCCGATAAATGACCTTTCAAGTAATGCAGTTTTTGCACATCGTCAATTGAATCATTTTTGTGGATGAGTGATAAAAACAAATCACGGAATGAAGTCCACTCTGTATACTTGCCAGAGAAAGTAGGAATAACAACCTTAGGTAATTTCACATTCGTACACGTATTTAACGATGACTGTTTATCTACACTAGCCTTTGTAGTTGTTAGTTGTTTAATAGACTCTTTCAACTCGGATTTGTAAGTGATGTAAATATCCTCAGTATTGTCATAAGTCTCCGAAGTGAAGTAATTATGTTTCAAATCTAGATTTTCTACTATGTTTCTGTGCGTTTTTACGAAATTAGACCACAGTTCTTCTAATGCTTCTAACCTGGTTTCTAAATATGACACCGATATCCGTTCTTTAGGAGATTTTTTATAATTTATTCTACCTTTTTCAATATTTTTCTTGTTATCTAGTTGTAAGTTTATTAATGAATCCATGACTTTAAAGTGTTTTCAAACTATTGAATCAATTCACACAAAAAAAACAAGTTGCACAAGAACACAGAAATTTTACAAGTGTAAGACTGATGAAATTATTCTAAGTCTATGACGACAACTCAAAATTTTACAAGTGTTTTAAACTTACTTTTTAGAAAATCGGGCATAGGTTCCCCGTTGGGTCACTTTTTTCTTAAATATTCTAAGTCTAAACTACTTAAATTTATTCTAAGTCTTGTTTATTACGTTAATTTAAAAGTTCCAAATCTTGATAACTTCACAAATAAAATTGTACTCACGGTTTTATATTCTAAGTCCACAACACGTCACTCACTATTACTTCTCCAACTTATTTGTTGCCAACGCCCGCCAGGGGGCGCGCAGTACGCTCTCAGATTTGGTGCTCAGCTACTTGGGATGCCACTTCCTCTTCTTCTAGATCCGGATGTCCACGCTCGGGAATTCGGGATGTCCGGATGCCCGCAGACACTGCTGCGGTGGCGCCCTCTGCAGGCGACGTCCTCAGAAACACTCGGTTTCCGCGGTCGCGCCCTCTGCAGGCGACGCTTAAAGCACTTCAGTGGCGATCCACCACTGCTTTCTGTGCTGATACACAAAAACTCGGTGCGCAATATTACGCACTGATCCGGCTGTCGAAGGACCATGTAAAATCACCAACCACCCAAGGTCCACACTTCACAATAAAACTCATATAAAGCGATATAACACAATATAATATAGTTTTACTTCAATACAGAGTTTCAACAACGAACATAAAATTTCTAAACTACTTATAGTTTCATCGGTAACGAAACCATAGCGAGTTCTAATTCGACGCCAACGCCATCTAGTTAGAAAATAGGTACTAAATTTTGCACAATCTCATGTACTAACTAAAAATGATTCAAGCAAATGTAATATGGTTTGACATCATTAACATATTTTTTTTTAACTGAGCAAAATGTACGAATTTTTTCGGAATGAAGAATTCGGGAAGCTATGTATATAAAAATGCTTCATACATTTTTGTTTATGAACGAAATCTCATTGCTATTTCAACGTTGGACCATTAAAATGGACTGTTTACGTCGACATTATTTTATAAAAGGCAGTTTATAGCTCCATTTGGTTCTGAAAGCCAATGTCTTTTCAATTTTAACTCCGAACACAAAATCAAAGATGTCAGCAACAGCGGTTTTATTTTATTTTCAAGCAGTAAACTTCCTTTACGGGATGTGAGAATTTCAGTATTTTTATAGCATATTTTAAAGATGGTCTTCAAACTACACCTGTGATAAAGAAAGACATAAACTATTCAACGGTGATATTTTAACCTAGCTGAGATATATAGGATAGAGTTTCGGAATTTAAAAAGTTTTAGGGCTGATTTTTCTAACGCCAGATAATTTTATCGGAGGAATAATTTTGAATTTCCGACAATTTTTCTAGGTAGAAAAATCTGTCAGACGTCAAATTTATTCCACGAATAAAAATTATCTGTCGATTGAAAAATCAGCCCTAAAACTTATAATCTTAAAAAGCTATGAAAATAATTACTATAATATTTTGATCTTGATGCATGAGCATTTTGATTTTGGCACGACTTTTGGTCATTGTCCTTTCCTCAATAGAATTTAATTTCGAAAAGACCTCTACTTTTTTATATTTTTTCTGTAATTCGTAATGGAAGTAATTGACTCCGTCACTTTCGTATGCCCGCTTCTCGAGCTATAATTTATTGTTTACGTATCGCCTTAAAGAAAAAGTTGCAAATATGACTTTCAATACCATAACCAGAAGGTTCACAAATATGTCAAAGTACACCTCGGCTTTTTTAAGCGTCTTTTTAACCCACGACCAGACGTTCACATGTAAAATAACAAACCATGAACATCCCCACCCTGAATAACGTTTTTCCATTATATTGACTACGACATAGTGGTTTAGTGGTTGGCTATCTTAGCTAAGGTTTCAATCAAAGTCTAATAATAATCAATACAATTGAAACCTCCTAACATTCAAAGGATTTGAGAAAGGACAAGCCAATAGCAGATCTCCTTTGATTAACAAAATATCGGTACCTATTGTATTAATTTAGACCGGATTACTATAATTAAAGCGAACAGACTCGTTATCCAATACTGAATAATGGAGTCAGGCACTCCATTATTCAGTATTGGATAACGAGTATCCTCCAATTGAATGGATCAAACCCTTCCTGTCTCAGAATACATTTCGGATGGAACTAATTAAGAAAGGTAATCAATTCATGAGGTTTGTAATTAAAATGGCAATAAGTCGGCGTACTCTCGACAGTTCTGCTTACCTTGATGACTGACTCATCATAAGTGTTTGGGAGAAGAAAAATGAGTAGAGAACTGGATATATTTTTTTTTTTTGTTAGCGGCTGTCCCACTGCTGGGCAAAAACCTCCCCCAAATCTTTCCAGGAACTCTTACTCATAACTGGATATTTTATTTTTATATTTTATTTTTTTCCCTATAAATATATGTATCTTCTGAAGTCCAATACGACTACGACTATATTTCAGTGGAAATTTCGGTTTTAATCTTCTTAAAAATCTGTATGAAAAAGAATAGGTACGTGTAAGTGTAGTAACTGTAACTCATTCATGGGTAGTTAAAAAGGTATGATAAAAACCTTAAATGCATTCCTTAAATAAAACCATCGAACCCACTCATTAATTTATTACCCATGACGGTCAAGGGTAAGAATTGAGGGATCAGATCAGGGTTAAAGGTTTAAAGGGAAGCCACTCATTAATTTATTACCCATGACAGTTAAAGGATCAGATAAGGGTTAAAGGTTTAAGGGTAAGTGTATAGTTCTTTATTGTGAACTATTTTATCTGACCAAGATTATGTCTGGACTTTAAAAGAGACTGTGACCTCTGAGTTTGTTTCGGCCTTTCTTCTCAGACTAGTCAGATAGGAAACGCCGACCTCATCTAGTTTTAAAATATGATTGACGTGTAAAAGTGTTTGTACAAACCTACTTACAAAAATAAAATCATTTATCATTTAAGTACGTTCAAGTTCGCTTAGGATCAACTTCACTTTACAAACCGTATGACGGTAGCTGTGACGAGGGTGGCCTCATATTGGAAATTGAGATGTCAAGCTTTTAAAGCTAAATCTGAACAATATACTTAAAAAACGAATGACCGCGTACCGGAAGACCTAGCGTTGGAAGGCCTCCCACAAGGTGGACCGACGACCTTGTGAAAGCCGCAGGAACCCGTTGGATGCGAGAAGCACAGAGCCGGTTGAAGTGTACGTGCTTGGGGGAGGCCTATGTTCAGCAGTGGACGTCTTTCGGCTGAAATGATGAGGTAAAATATGGCAGTGTGATAGCCCTGAAGTGGTTGAACATAGCGTAACATCACGCATGTGTTCCCTTAGGGTTGAGAGGGGATGCCTTTTTAGTACACCTACATTTGGCCAGTCATGTTAAAGTCCCATGTAGTAGGGGGCAAGCCTACTGCCATGAACTGTGCACAATAGGGTAGTTTCCTGGGTAAAAAAATAATTATTATATTTAGCCCGTCAGTTAGATTATCGAAAAATAATGGACACGTCTTTTTTCTTTTGTCAATCAAACAAAAAATGACAAAGATAAAGCGCGTCAAAATTTGGGAATGGGGGGTCGTGACGTCACTTGCTTGCAAAAGTGTCGCAAGCCAGTGACGTCACGCGGAACTTTAACGGGCGATATCTTCATCATTTTTTATAAATTTGACAAAAGAAAAAATACGGGTTCAATATTTTTTGATAATCTAACTGACGGATTAATTCGATTTTTTTAGGAAACTAGCCTAATTAGTCCGTCAGTAATATTGAACCCGTATTTTTCGGGCCGCTACTAAGAAATTCCAAACGAAAAAATCCAATAACACAAAGTGAAAGTCAAAATCAAATAATTTATTTCAAATACGCACATAAAAGGCACTCGTCAATATTTCCACAAAAAACACACACAGTGGACACCTGAGAATTAACCAGGACCTCACGCTCAGCAGCGGCACTTGCGACCATTAGACATACCCTCGAGGTAGTTAAAGCTAAAGTGGTTGAAGTTTTTGGAAAAACTACAAGAAGGTACAAACGCCAGCACATCAATTTACCCAAAACTGTCAAATTTTACCAATCAACCTTGAACCTAATGCTTTAGCGATAAAGTTGAAAATGTATTCAAGCAATTTGACAAATTGTAGTAGCTTGATGTGCTGGCTTCTGTACATACTGTAGCGAAACAAAAGAGGGGAATCTTCGCTTAAACACGTTTTAATTTTTGTAAGTTAAATCAGATATCTAGTAATAAAAACTTAGCAATACACACAGAACGAATATTATTATTGTCATGACGTCTTTGGTGTTTGAGCCCTTTAATAAATTTTATGTATTCTTGTTACACGTCGATTAGATACGTTTGCAAAAGTTCCTAATCTTACGTAACTAACAAGGACGTCCTAAATGGGTAATTGACGCCAAGTCAATTCGTTTTTAGGAACCGAGATAATAATTTAAATTACCGTTTGATCAAAATTGTAACAATGGTAATATACGGCTAGCTGGTAGTATTTCTAGTAATAGGCTCTACTGAAAACTAAGCTACAAAACATACAAAAATCCAGTCCTAGGCTCCACGCTGACAATCGGAAGGCTCCTCGTTGGCCGGAATCAGAATCCGTGCAGGTCGCGCGCAAGGTGTTATGTTGGGTTCAATTCCCAACAGGAGAAGCTTCTAGACGTCTGGTACTAGGGTGGCGGGTAGGGCGAATTCTAGATTGCCCTACAGTCTTCGGACAAAACTACAGAAAATAACGAAAACTGATAATCCGAGACGCAGGCAGAATCTTTTATAACAAAAGAGCTGAAGAAAGGTTCAATTACATACCGAGTCTTCATGGAATGTGACTCGCCTCGAGCCCCCTTTTAATAATGTACAATTCGTTTATTTTCGGGAATACTGCCTATTACTAAGAAAATAATGGAATAAAATTTAGGAAACGATAAGAAGTTTTGAATAATCAATAGGAAAGCAAACATACCCTTGGATACAGTGGATGACGCACAGAACTCGGTCGTTCAATCCGTTATAGTTTACCGTTAATATTGTAGCAAATTATTTCATTGTGAAAACAGAAAATGAACACATAAGCTATAACCTCAATACATTCATTGTGACGTCACATAAAAAAACATGTTCTTAGTCTAAATCATATATTCGTTTTCAATAAACTCTGCTGAATACCGATACCTACCTATAATTAAGTGGGTATCAACAATTATATTTGTGTTATTAGAATATATTTTCCTTGTTATGTTATTGTGGTTATACAACAAAAAAAATTATGAACCTTACAAGAGAACTTCTTTTATCTAGGCAGGAATGTGACGTCACAATTCTCATAAAAGTTTGCTAATTTTATAAATAAATAAAACGAATACACATTTTTGTTATCATTCAGCACGACTTTTTTATTTCCACCTTCCAACACCGAAAAGTTTTAAATTAAATACAACATAATCACATAGTTAAGTTATAATACAATAACTAATATTTAACTTCTTATAAATAAATAATAAGCATGAATACATTATAAATAAACATAAATATTACCTAACCACTTTTTGCTTACAATACAAATATTATTATGGTTTCAAAGAAACAAAAAACAACCACACATTGTAATTAAGATTCGAGCTCAGACTTCATTGATCGTGAATCCATTGCTTAGCCCAAACAGCTACCAGCACATGTTACATTTGCGCGAATTTTAGCAATAACATAAATAAATAGGTAAGAACAGGTCACCACTATGACGCGTATTCTAAATGCAACAGAAACATAATGTTATGTGAAATAACGTTATATTTCTGTGCGACATGTGTGTGTTAAATTACTGTGCGAGCATGATACAGCCAGTGCGTGTGCACACACTGGCTGTATCGTGCTCGCACAGTTCATATCAATGTAGTCCTTAGCATGCCACTGGAGTTTCGAGCGTTACTGTACCTTTATAGGAAAGTCTTATTTATCTTTATATTCACTAACAGGTCCCAATACTCGATCCTTCTTCTACTAAGGTAGGAAAATCAACATCGGTACCACAAATGGTACAAAAATAATGTAGGAACTCTGAGCCTATTTTCGACACACATATTTCCAACATTATTCTCGTATAAATAAACTTAATGAACCGACCTGATTTCTCTACGGATTTACGAAAACATATTTTATTCTGGAATCACGTAGTTTTGATAACGGAATATAATTTAGGTCTTGAACGCAAAGTGTATGTCGCAGATGGATTGTCGTATCCGCTGTTTTACAAAACCGCTAGTGGTTTTACAAAACAGCTCCGTTACGTAAAACAACTGAACAACGTTCGGCGGTTTTCTATAATTACTAATTTGAACATGCAGAAGGGAGTGGGCCGTAATTCACATTACGGCCCACTCACAGAGTATTGTAGGCTGATTATGTATGTTATGTACATAATTGTAATAAAGAAATCTCGATATTTTGACAAGTCGAAAAAACCGCGCGGAGCAGGGGTGGATCGCTAATACCACTCGCTTCTGCGTGGCTGTTTCTGCCACGCAGAAACAGTACAGTGCTCTACGCGTCCAATACAACAACGCGTTTAGAGTACTCTTGGGGCTGCCTCGCTTCTGTAGCGCGTCGGGGATGTTTGCCGAGGCGCGTGTGGATTGTTTCCACACAATCATGCGCAAGCGGTGCACATCCCTGCTGCGTAGGGTGCGGAGCAGCGGCAACAATATCCTGAGCGCTTTTGCGGAACGTTTCGACTGTCAGTACGTGAACCACTGTTGTATGGTTCACGTACTGACTAATGTATTTTGATTATGTTTTAATTTTTTTTTTTTTTTTTTGACATTTTATGATTTTATTATTTGAATTTTATTTTGAGAAGTTTAATGATTTTTGGTATTAACTAACATAATTTTAAGATCTTTGTTACTAACAACTATGGACATGTAATATTTAGTCTGCAATAAATGGAATTATTATTATTATTAATACATACATAAACTTACACCTTCATCCCGTAGGGGTAGGCACAAACTACACGCCACCCACTACGATCCTTACTTAGTCCTTTTGCCTCGCATATATATATTATTTATAAAATATGTAATACAAATACCCACATAAATCAGTAGCTTACGAGATTTTTCGTGTAAGTCTAGAAAATAGTGGTGCGCCATAAATACGTTTAAGTACCAAAATGTAATTAAAATTCAGATAACTTTATAATAATTGACGATAAAACTAGTTACAAGAAAGTATCTTTGTTAAAACCTAAGAGACTTAAAACTTATACGCCCTTCGTTTGAACGCGCTGATCTCTGGAACTACCAGATGGATTTGATTATTTTTTTTACATTTCATAGCCCAATCTTTGAGGAAGGCTGTTTAACATCACGCTAGGTCTCGTAGGAAAAAAAAAATGTAAGAAAGAACGCTAAGCAAAATCGAAGTACGCGGTACGCGGGCAGAAGCAAGTAAAAAATAAGTATTTAATATAACAGATGTTATTAATCTGTGGTTAATAATCGTTTAAGTTTGGAGGTGTAGTTTACTTTGAGTTTTAACTATAAAATTATACTTAAAAACTTAACTCATTTAGTTATATTGATCTGAAATTATAATAATTAAATGGTGCACACATGTTCGGGTCAGCACATTCGAGTATTTGTTGAACAACAAAGCAGAGCCGATGTTACTAGCTCGGCTATTCGGCTTCCATTTGGTTCGTGCCGTGGCATACCTACTCCGTTTGGCATCTATCCACGCTGAATCACAATTCAAGCATAACCGAGTTTTTATTTTTTGGGAATGGCATCTCGCTGTTCAACTTATGAGGTTGTCGTCTGCTTAATCGGGCTTGCCTGTGCCTCAATAAATTAAGGCCTCCAGTCAGGGCTTAAAAAACTTCAAAACTAAGCGATAACACGCTAAGGGCACCCCCTGTGGGGTACGGACCTCGGCTTAGGGCGTCGGCGGGTTTTTACACATAGTATATACCTAACAGTATTTTTATCTTACGAAGCGACGCGCGTTTTACTTGTGTGTAAGCGCCTCCTGCGTCCACACAAGTAAAACGCGCGTTAGAGATATAACGATATGGATCTTTTTTATTAATATTAGCAGCTATACAAAAGCAGTGTTAGTCAGTCAAGGGTGAATGATTCCTTTGTATCTTCAGTGACGTGCGGCCAACCGTCAAATGTAATTAAACCTTTAGTCAATTCATTGGAAAGGAGACGATTCTTGATTACACTTTTTTTTTTTTTTTAAAGACAAGTTTTTAAGAAAATAAAGTTTTTAGCCGACTTCAAAAAGGAGGAGGTTCTCAATTCAGTTGAAATTTTTAATTTATATTTGTAACCTCAGAACATTTATAAGCTGATTTGCAAAATTCTTTTTTTAATGGATAAGGTATGCTTCAGGGGGCAGTTAGCTTCAATACTACGATTTTTTTCCACTTTGTTTATATTCATGATGTTTTTGTTTAATAACTTCCTGTCATATTTACATAGCAAGTAGTACATAGCTGGTAATAACATCACAAAGATATCATGTTACCGTGTTACGTGCATACCGAGGTCAACCGGATCATCTTATTCGTAAAGTACAAGATTACCCGTAATATGATATTGCCAAATGTCTCGGGGGATACACTAAAGAATATATTTTACTGTTATCATGAAGAATGGATTTTAAAAGGTAGCAAAGTGGATTACGATGGTAGGTACCGCAAAGCGTTTACAACTACCCTCAATCGATACGTGAATGTGCTGACGTGTGCTAAACAATCAATAAAAAAAAATATTGAGTAACTGTTATTCGATATTAGGACACGTAGGTTCTGGGTTCGATTCGCAGGTGTTATCGAAGTGTTATTGGATTTTCCATGAGGAATTTCTCAGTAGCAGCCCAGGGTCAGGATTTTTGTTCCTGGTTGATGGCACTAGGCTCACCCTTTATTACATGTGACTTAAACGTAACTGGGGAAATGTAGGTGTTCTGTAGGCACACCTCTGCGTAACCCTTCGGGGATTAAAGGCGTGATATTATGTTACGTTTTATGTTATTATTAATCTAAGATATAAAACACAAAAGAACTGTTTACAGTGTAAACTTTCAAGTCGTAATAAAGATTTTTTTTCATATTTTCGTTTTTCTTTTAAAGCTGTATTTGGGCCAACCTCTGTCACAGATGCCAATTACGTTCGGATATAATAATATGTGAGCATTCACAAAAGATTTTCGGTCAAACCCTTATACCCACTTATCTGTAGCCAATGTCAACAATACCTAACAGTAGGTATAAGGGACGAGAAAAAAAAAATTAGTCCCTTTTCTCGTGATGAATTCGGTTCGTAAGATTTGATTTGAAACACACACATATAAATGCTAATCTTTTGTAGATTTATTAAACAACTTTATAACGAAGTAAATAATAACAGGCGCAAGGGTCAACTGAAGATCGAGCTACGCTTGTCGTGGTCGGTTTGTGGATGGGTGACATTTGATGGTTTTTTGGGGCGACACAATAACGATACAGTAAGATTAAATTAGATTTAATTTTCAAAGAGCACGGATACATGTTGCTTGTTAAACCGCCATTACCAGAGAGAACAATATAAGAAACGTCAAACTCATTTGACACATGCATAGACTACGAAGAGACAATATTGTGTTCGTTTATTGAAAAACGTTCCAATACATCGAGATCTCTTTGTACCTCGGAACGCACGTTAAGCCGTTGGTCCTGGCTGTCATTCGTAGATCTTTGAGTAGTTACGGGTAGTCAGCAGCCCAAAAGTTTGGCAACCAGTCTTACCAAGAGGTATCGTGTCACCCAAGAAATTGTGGAAGTCAAATAGGCAGTCGCTCCATGTAAATCACTGGTATTCGGAAGTATTCGGTGAGGCTGGAAGCCAACATGGTTGGGAAAAGGCTAGACAGATGTTGATGACAAATTTTTATTGGTATCCAAATATTTGCTTTGTGCATAATTAGGAGAATAATTAATGTCCCCTTTCCAAGCTAGCCTTGACTACTTTGCTTCATTCTACAATCAGTCGGAAGTTTTGGATGGAAACAAAACCAAAAAGATTGATTGATAATGATGTAGCATTGCTTATGAGGTTTAACTTGTAGCCTTTGGTAACTGTTGGCCTACTTTCGTGATTAATGTCTGCACGTGTTTAGCTAGTTACGAATGTAAATAGAACGAGAGTAAGGTAAACAATATATTTTCGTAAATGATTGTAAATAAATATTTGTATATTTTGAGAGTAGAAGGATAACGGGTCGTTGTAAAACAAAATATTGTATCCTTTGGCAGATAACGGGATATTTTGTTTAAAAAGTGGATGATTGCAGAGTGAAAAAAGTTTAAGGATGCTACTGCTCAATCATTAAAAAATAGTACATTACGATTCGTGTGACTTAAGAGCAACGTACAACGTACGGCATTTCATACAAACTTTCAAGTCCTTGTTTTTCGAAATGCATGAACCGATTTTAATGAAACTTCCTACGCATAAGCAGGATATATAGGTCTAAAAAGTTAATTGAGAACATTTTCGAAAAATTGTGTTTCTAAATTCGACTGATTTTAAAATTTCCATAGAAACAGAGATTTCCAATTATCTTTTTTTAAATAAGACATTTTGAAAATGTTCTTTACTACCTTTTTAGACTTATGTAGTCCATTATTGCAGGGCGTGAAATTAGCTATCGCCGTGCATGATTAGTCGATTCTGTGTTATTTTTGAACAGATTTTTTTTAATTGCTTAATGTTTTACCGAACAAAACAAGACAAGATTAAATGGGAGAAACAAAAGAATTCAAGAAATAAACCACTTTTTGTAATTTTATATCAGCTTTTATTTTATCACAGCACCCTCGAAAACCATGAAAACTATCTCTCTCTATTAAGTATATGTAATAAAAAGTCGCATGGAGGGGGCATAACGCTTTTTCGTTACGTCACGATTACTCCTACCGTAAGCTTCGTTAAGGAACTTCGATCCAAAAACTTAAATACCTACTGGATGAACATTAAACATACTATTCTATCAACGACTACTTAGACGATAAGAATAGTTGGTCGCCCTAATTTAACGCAAGACAATGTTTATGTTCTTTCTCCAGAATTAGCTTACTGACAGGTTATCCAGGTCATTAACTTATTTATTTATTTTACTTCGATGGTCTTAGTTTATTGTTTGTGACTTCAAGTGACAGCTATGTGGACAGAACCCAGCAATGCATAAATATGTAAGCTGTCCCTTTATGCCTGGAGGCTTTTATTTTGGGTAGTAAGTTTTTATTTACATTTTAATTAATTATTTTTTAGCTTGAGTACGTATAGTTTTTTTATATTTGTTTAGGTATTGGGTTGGTATTCTGGTCTCGTAATGTTATTTACCGAAGATAGGACCAAGAAATGCAAACAATCAAGTATTTTCTAACTGAACAGACAGAGCTGTGCTACTGGGGAGTTTGTTGCGCCACTTCTTCTTCCCAGCGATAGCACTAGGAAGTGGTGAAGGGCGGGTGTTTTTGGGGGACTGTCTTTTGTAATTTTGACGATCAAAAAGTGCTGATTCTCAGCCTAATTTGAATAGGGAAATGACTTTTGATTTTTGAAACATCAGAATCTGAGTGAACATTTTACTTAACGACTACAAAATAAATAACGTTTTGAACCCGAACGTAAATAACCTTATTTCTTGAATTCGTTTCCAACGTCTTAATCTAAAAGTGAAAGCTTTGTTAGGGCGTTCTGAGCAGTAATTAAATTGGAATTAAATGTCGCTTTCAAAGTAAAACGATTGTGAGTGGGTGAAGGCAGGTGGGGTAATGCCTTAACTTAGAGGGAAAAGGAGCCTTTCCGCATAATTATTGATAACCGTATAATGATACTCGTATATACATAAACAACAACATTAATAGGTACTTAAAGTTTTGTTAACCTTATGTATTATATATGTAGTAAGTAGTGGTTTATTATCCCTTAATAAATAAAATAAAAGACGGCACGACGGCACGGTTGGCGCAGTGGTTAAGCGATTGACTGCTGCGCGGCGTGTCGCGGGTTCGATTCCCGCACGGAACAAATATTTGTATGACCTACATGTATTTGTTCCGAGTCTGGGTGTTTTTCTATCTATAATATGTATGTATTTACAAAAAA
Source organism: Apamea crenata (assembly GCA_949629185.1). Taxonomy (NCBI): domain Eukaryota; kingdom Metazoa; phylum Arthropoda; class Insecta; order Lepidoptera; family Noctuidae; genus Apamea; species Apamea crenata. Next base: position 8,318,300 of record OX451362.1, on the reverse strand, counting down.
AAAATTGTATATAATTAGTTTATCAGCCATCTTGTTACCATAACACAAGCATTAGGTTGCTTAGCTTGGGACAAATGGTGCTGTGTGAAATGTCCAGGGATATTATTATTATTATTATTATAACCTTTGCAATTAAATACCGTTAAGATTTGATTTTTTTTTAAATGTTAAAAGAACACGCTTTTATCACGTACTATAAGATAATTAAACTTACTTAAATAAAATTATTTAAATAAATTTAGGAAAATTTTATTATTTTATAATTTTATACGCGCGGGCTAAAAGCGTATTTTTTATTATTTTTTAAACTAAGTATATATTTTAAACTTTTGCGTTTACTATATTCTTCACTAAGTTAATAAGATAAATTTAACGAAGTTATATTAAGCTCTAGAAGTACTTTAGAACAGATCATTCTTGCTCATCATAGATAGGCGAGTGCTTACTCCATGTTTATTGCAAGTTTTACGTCCTTTCCTTTAGTTTCTAGGTTTTAAAGTTGACGATCAAGGTTTACTGACCATATAGCTCGTGGCTAATAATAGCTCGTAATAACAGCTGCACGGGTCGATCGATCAGGCTAAGCTACGCTTGCCGCTGTCGGTCCGAGATTGGGTGACCATCTTTACATACCGTGCTCTGAAAGCACGTTAGGTCGTTGGTCCCGGCAGTCATTCTTGGATCATTGATAGTCTTTACGGGTCGTCAGCAGCCTGAAGTCTGACCACCAATCCTACCAAGAGGTATCGTGTTTCCCAGTAACTGGGTTGTGGAGGTCAGATAAGCAGTCGCTCCATGTAAAATACTGGTATTCAGGTGCATCCGGTTAGACTGGAAGCCGACCCCAACATGGTTGGGAAAAAGCTAGGCAGATTGATGCTGTCTGGTGGAAATAGTTTTGTGTATAAAGTCTATAAAAGCTTAGAAACCTAGACATTATAACAAAAATACTAATAAGCATTTGTCAACATTATCGCTGCTTGCGTAGCTTATTCTTTCAATCATAATAATATTACTTCTCAGGGCGGTAACAAAAGTATTTGAACAGATCTTATCAAAACACCGGAAAATTATGTTGAAATCATTTCGTTTAATTTTCGTTTTGATTTGACTTTCAAAAGGAATAATGTAACAAAAGATAAAGGATAAAAGGACTTTTAGGGAGGCGAGGACAGGGAAGGGATTTCATTAAGATTCACTAATATGTACAGTTCACCTGAAATTATAACATCTACACAAATATAATAAAGGAAACGATTTGATTTCTTGTATGTTTCTTTGTTAAGCTTTCACGCTACAGTGTAACAGATTTGGATGAAATTTAGTACATAGGTAGACCATGGCCTCGAATAGGACATAGGACACTTTTTATCACGATATTCCCACGGGACAGGGTTACGCGGGTGAAACCGCGAGACGCAGCTTGCAGTTACTTATATTACAATTATCGACGATCTTCGCAGTGCTGGTAGGTTGGTAACAGCTGGATGATAGTGACAAGCCTATAGGCAGCTGCAGTAAACTGCTATAAGCTGGTGATGATTTAAATAATGGCACCGGTAAAAGACAATAGCACGTATCACCCAATTTATTATCAACTAACACGTAATATATTTGACCAAGGTGACTTATACCAGTATTACAGAAACCTATTGCCAATATAGCAATAAAAATATTATTCAACAACTATGTATTTTCTAACTGAACAGACAGCTGTGCTGCTGGGGAGTTTGGTGCGCCACTTCTTCTTCCCAGCGAAAGCACTAGGAAGTGGTGAATGGCGGGCGTTTTGGGGGACTGTCTTATGTATGTTTGACGTTCGAAAAGTACTGATTCTCACAGCCTTATTTGGATAAATGTATTTTGATTTTGAAACCAAATTCAATTGAAAACAGGAAAGTTATTTTCTATATAAAAACACCTATCCTAAGGCTCTTTGTACACAAACGTTTTTTTTGCCGTGAAAAACTACGGTTTATTCGCCGTGTGTAGGCACGGTCGTCAGTGTTGTATGGTTTACTATGAAAGCTTGTTGACAGACACGTTTTTTCTACGGCGCGGTTATTTCGCCAAACTAACAGTACAAAGGGCCTTATGATGTTTATTTAGGCTTTTTCTTACAAGATGTAGGTCGTGTGTCCTTCAATAAAGGAAGAAACAGCAAACATTGTATGTGCTCGTTTCAGTAGCGAATCGATCAAACAGACATTGTGTCTATTTTTGTATATTTGTTATGTACAGACACTCCCACAGAAAGAAATCAAGGTTTTGCAGAATAACGACTTTCACACGCAAAGCCTTGAAAACATACAGTTCTATACACGTGCATATTTCAAAATTGTACCTTCATAAGTTTATTGAAGATAGGACAGGACGGAACCTGTGATGTTACCCTGAGAGACACCAGTCATTTAGATGATTGCAATATTATAACAGTTATTTTCATATTACAATATGTTGACTAGACAGTCTTTAAGTTACTCGAAACTTTTCTTATGTCGACATTTACCTTGTTTCACGGAAACCGTGCTTAACAATAATAAAACAAAGTCAAAGGTGCAAGTACTATCAACGTGACAAAAACAAGGAAATGTTACATAATATCCTAGAAGAATTCAATTATGTTCATCGATTTAAAAAATTAGAATTTGGTCGCCGGAATTGCCTTCACATTTGCCCGATTAAAGACGAAGACTTCAGATTAATATATTCGGTCCAATTATTTATCTTGGAAAAACAATTTGCTGAATAATTTCTTACATTTTGTTGGTAATTTGATAGAAGAGCGTTATGGTGGTGACTTATTTTTAAATAGCGGTTCATGTTAAATATTATGGCTCCATTATAATGATAAACTTTTTTTTAAAGAATACTCTTGTACATACCCACTCCACTACTACCACCACCATATACATATCCGCTTTTTGAAACGAACATTTGAATTCTGTTCATCGCAAACATTCCAAAGATTTTCTTCTTTGAATTCCAGACTTTCTGAAGGCTTTAAATTCTAGACATGTGCCAGAACTTATGTCAGAAATTTTAAAACTAAGGCAAAAGGAATTTGAACAAAACCGTGTTTGAAAAGTTTTGTTCAAATTCCTTTTGCCTTAGTTTTAAAATTTCTTGAACCTGACATAAGTTCTGGCACATGTTTAACTTTCTTAGCTAGTTCAAGGTTAATAAATTAAACAGCAGAGACATGCTATTGTGTATTTTATAGACAATTTACATTTTTATCAAAATTAGTAGGTTATATCAACTCTTAAACAGTATTACATAAAATCTTAAGCAACCTATTTTACTTTTTAATTCAAGTGATCTTTACAAGTTTAACTTCCCATATGAATATTATTCGAATTCGTCTTTTGAAACCTAATATACATAAACTAACCAACGTCTCTAAAATTTACGAACTGAAAACTGAAGTACACATTATTATATACTAGCTGACCCGGCAAACGTTGTTTTGCCATATAAATTATTTCTAGCTGCCCGGCGCTATTTCGTTCGCGTGGTGTCCTACCCCCTACCCTACCCAACTCCTACACTACTCCTAACCTACTCCTACCCTACTCCTACCCTTCTCCTACCCTACTACTACCCTACTCCTACCCTACTCCTACCCTACTCCTACCCTACTCCTACCCTACTCCTACCCCACTCCTACCCTACTCCTACCCTTCTCCTACCCTACTCCTACCCTACTCCTACCCTACTCCTACCCTACTCCTACCCTACTACTACCCTACTCCTACCCTACTCCTACCGATGTTAACCATTTGTCATTATTTCTGAACGCACGCATAAATATTTGAGGAACTTCTATTCAAATCTGCTTAATACACTTTTCAACCTTTTTAATTGATTAAAAAAAATACAGACAAAAGTTTATTCACCCTTTTTAAATAGTTTACACAAAATACATTTCTGAACGCATGCATAAATGTCAATCACAGTATTTGACAGGATGACAGGAGGAAAACAAATGTTTGACAGGTACGAAACAAAGGAACATAATTAAATGGAAAATGATTCATTTTCATAATTATGTATTCGTCAAGTTTTCATTGTTTTTAAAATGTATTCTGCTATTTTAAAATGTATTCTGCTATTCAGGGCGAAGACAAATCCAACGAAACAAAAACCATGAAAATTGATCCAGCCGATCTCGAGTTATAAGTGTTGTAACAAACCCGTCTTTGTTTTATATATATAGATAATGCTCCCAGTACCGACCACACGCTGAAATTTGCGTTACATTGCACGATACATTACATTACACTCGTCTGGACCCGGCTTTAGACGTTTGCAGTACTACCAAACTTGTGTATATACTTCAGTTTTCAGTTTAGGCTTTTCCTTCTTTTCAGAAAATTCTGTTCTTTTTACCGAGTGTTTTAGACTTAATTTTTTGTCCATTGTACATTCACTTTTTATGGTACGCAGACAGAGCTGTAAAACATTTTAATCTGCAACACAATTTCGTAGAACAGAATTCCCAAAAGTTCTTCTTAATTAAATTTTAATGATGTAAAAGTTCTAATGAGATAAGATAATAAAAAAAGTGTTTTCCTGAACAGTTTATAATTAACAGAAGTTAGTAGAAATTTTAACTTAATTAAAATTCAACTTGCTACTTCGTTTTTAATATTCATTACTAATGAATATTAAAAACGAAGTTGGAAATCTTAAGTTTGGAAAAGTCCAAACTTAAGATACTAATGAACGCTGTATTCTAGGCGACAAATTGACAGACCATATATTCGCAACACCACAAAGCGCTTCAAACCCAGACGGACTAGGCCTGGCCACAATGAGCTGTGGGCCAAAATAACCACCACGTGAAACCCTGACACAGCTAGAAGGTGTCGCGGCAGACCCCGTAGAAGATGGCGGGACGAGCTAGACAAAACAACAACAGTGGTCTACTTTAGCCCTGGATCGAAAGATGGATAGATGTCATGGGGAGAGGCCTTTGTCCAGCAGTGGGATGATGCAGGCTAACAGTAACAGAATAAGAGTTTCCTATCGTTCTTAAGAGAGCTTTACAATATAAATAGAAAGAAGAAAGAAAGAAAATAGCAAAAATATTAATAAATAAAAAATCAATAATATTAATAAATATGAATTATATAATAGCATTAATTAATTTCTTAGAAATACATACTTGAAACTGCTATCTATAATATAAAAAAATGAATCGCTGAATTTGTTGCTAAGCGCAAATCTCGAGAACAGCTGAACCGATTTCGCTAATTCTTTTTTTAGAATATTCCTTGAAGTACGAGGATGGTTCTTACGGAAAAAAATGTAAGAAAGTTGCTTCACGCGGACGATGTCGCGGACAAAAGCTAGTTATTTATATATTTATATTTATTTATTTAACCTTACCTTAACCTACAGAAAATAGAAATAATTGTTTACAGAGCTATAGTTACCTTTGTTTTATATACGTTTTTATTATCATGTTAACGTTGACACCTCACAGGCCAGCGCAGATTATGGCGGACCGCGCCGCAAGGCAATGCAATGCAATAATTCTGCTATATCACTTACGAACATTCTGTATGAACTATCGCACACTATTTTTGCGGCCGTTGTTATGTGGTGCGATGCGACCCGCCGCCGGTAGTAATATTTTGTATGAACTGTTCATACAAAACATTTGTAAGTAATGTGAAATGCAATGCAATAGCTAGAAAGGGGGTGACCACCAACATATGACGACTACTAGAGAAGTATGGAAGAAAAAGACATTTTGGGTCGACCCAAAATAAATTTAGATAAGGATTAGAGGATTATGAATGCAATGCGCGCGTCCAAATGTGCGCGAGCATATCCATCGCACTGGACTGAAAATTCTCGATGACAAGAGCTGGCTGAAACAATTATTGCGTTGCGGTGCGGCCCGATGCAACTCCTAATGTGCTGTGGCGCATTATAGCAAAGCGGCGGCGGCGGCTAATCCCCGGCGCAGCTGTAATGTGAGCTTAGCTTAAAAATACGTTCACGTTTTCGAAAAAAATTGAAAACCGCTACCTCGCAATCCCTATCTTCGACGTAACCAACGCAATACGGTGTTGGATCCTTCACGAAATCAACTTTACTAATGAATTATGTTCTCGAGTCTCGCTTGATGGTGTTCGTGTCGATCCTCGGTAGAGTAGTCACATCCCTACAGATTATGTGATCCAAATTGATGATGCGAGAATCCCGGCGACCACGAACCTTTCTGCACAGGAGCGTCTCTTGGAACGCGATGCGGTATCTGAAACAAATGGATGTTCTTAGCAAATTGAAATACGATTTATGAGTAAATTGGAGTTAGAAGATGATGAAGATCTGGCCATCCATAAAAATATTATCAATGCGAAGGTAACTCTTTATGTCTGTTAACTTTGCACGCTTTAACAGCTAAACGGATTCGGATGAAATTTGGCACACAGATAGACGATGACCTGGGTTAGGACAAAACGGTACTTTTTATCCTTGTAGTACGTTCCCGTGGTACATACTTAAAATTTCTAACTTCCACGTGGGTGAAACCGCGGGTAAAAGCTAGTTTGGTGTAAATTATAATCATGGTATACCTACTTAAATTGAATTCCAGAAGTGCAGTGCGATTCTGTAACCATCTCACCGTGAAAAATTAGGTGAAGTGAGCGTGGAGTGAGCTGTCATACCAACTAATGCTAGGGATTGACACTATTGACAGCTCACTCTAAGCTCACTTCACCTAACTTTTCACGGGGAGAGTTTTACAGAATCGATCGGCAGGTCTTTATTCCTGTACTAAATAAAGCCTCGAAGAATCAAATTTTGGTGCGTACCAGGAATAGGTATTCAAATATATTTTAAGCATAACCTGAGGATATGCACGATGAGAATAAGATTATTAACGCTTTATAGTGATGTATCATCGTTTGATGTTCAACTCCAAAATACGTGCCATTAAACTACTCGTACTATCTCTTTATAACAAGTAAAGATAAGAACATAGTTTAAAAAAAATCAAACAACCTATTCGTTTGTGTAACTTTAATTCGGATTTTCGGATACTGTGAGAAAAACTGTTTGCTACACGATTTTATATTTTTATTTCAAACTTAAATGTGAGTTTCATTATTTTTGTCAATGTAAATATTTTAGAAGGAAAAGTCGCGAGGATATCAACTTCCTTCCTTATAATTTAAGGCCCATTTTTTTCAGAGAAAAGCTTTTTATTTGTTGGACGTAATTTATTTATTTATTTATTTCATTTACACAATTTATTAGCTTAAGTGTACTGTTGACATTACAATATATAAGGCCGCCAATTAAAATGGAATTCGTAAATACAACAAATCTGAGTATTCATTCCTAAAAATGAGTAACTTTGTTTAGGTAGAATCCAATTATTTCTTCCGTACCTCTAGTTTTAGGCCCAATTTTGTAAATGTTTATGTAAATCAATTATTTCAATAAACAATTATTATTATTTATTATTTTATTTAGAAGTGTATTTTGCCCATGATTTCCTTTTATAACGAAGGTGACCACTACAGAATGATTTTTGAAAATGCATGAGCAAATAAGGAATTATTTTTTACGGAAGTTTGGCAGTTTTGCTGATGGGTGTTCCCATTGGGCAGAAGGCTAGTATAAATTAATAATTTTGCGGTTGGTCGAACGTACAGTAGTTGGGAAAAGGCTGAGTAGATGATTATGACGTAGATACAGACATCTACGTCATCATCATCTGCCTTGCCTTTACCCATCTATGTTTATATTCCTTCTTCAGAATTAGCTTACTGACAGGTTATATGAGTTCATATATCTAAGTAATTGTTTATTTTTATTTGACTGTATAAGTCAATTAAGTTTAATTTTATTTTAATCTATTATTGACATAATCTACTCATTTAAATGTTTTTTAATGAGTGGATTGCAATATGTGGTTAGCTAGCGACCTCGACGATTGATCATTATTATTCTTGCCTGAGCAACCGGCAGCAAGTTCGTCATGCTCCCTTAGATGTCACTGCTTGCGGTAGCGTTGGGGGTCGGGTTGCCTCCTTCCGTTAAATATGGCGAGGGGGGTAATGGCTGATCTTTGCGTTATGCTCGTGAAAGGGTGCTGCTTGCGGTGACTGGTCGTCTTGCTGACCATGATTTTTTATTTTTGTTATTAGTATTAACTTGCTTATTTATTTTACTTCGATGGTTCTAGTTTATCATTTGTGACTTCAAATTACAGCTATATGAACAGAACCCAACAATTCATAAATATCTAAGCTGTTACGCCCTTTAGGCCTGGAGGCTTTTATTTAGGGGGGGGGGGGGGGTTAGTCTTTATTTACATTTTTTTAAATTGAGTACACATAGTTTTTGTTGTATTTGTTGGTATATTGGCGTGACTAATACCTGACATTATGGCAAATAATTTAATTTAATGTTCTGTGTCTTGTAATGTTAATGACTTTACTTACCTAGTATTGTATACAATCATGTATTTTCTAACTGAACAGACAGCTGTGCTGCTGGGGAGTTTGTTGCGCCACTTCTTCTTCCCAGCGAAAGCACTAGGAAGTCGTGAAGGGCGGGCGTTTTGGGGGATTGTCTTATGTAATTTTGTTTTTTAAAAGTGCTGATTCGCAGCCTAATTTGAATAAAATGACTTTTGATTTTGATTATTTTGTGGTTAGCTTCCAATATCACCGGATGCAGCTGAATACCAGTATTTTACATTGAGCGACTGCCTATCTGACCTCCACAACCCAGTAACTGGGTAATACGATACCCATTGATAAGACTGATTGTCAGGCTTTCGGGCTTCTGACGATCCGTACTGTTAAAGATCAACGAATGACAGCCGGGACCAACAGCTTAACGGCTTTCCGAGGCACGGAGGGGTCTTGATATGTAAAGAAGGTCACCCATCTACAGACCAACCGTGGCAAGAGTAGCTTAACCTGAGCGATCAACCCGTGCGGCTGTCATTACTTAGCCACAAGCCAAGCAAATATCTGTATCTACGTATTGAATTGAATGATGATTGATTCGTACCAATATTCACTCAGAATTCTATCTATTGTATACTGAGTAAACAAGGATGATAAATTATATCCACCTATGTATACGTTACTATAATAATAGGTACAATGTAGATTCTGTAGCTGTACCAGACATAACAAAATAAAAACATTTTGCCAATGTTTTTTGTAGAATGAAACTCAATAAATAAAAAAAGTAGGTGCCTAGTCTTAGAGCTTGAAAAAACATTATTGAATCTTACAAATCTACAGAAAGTTGCTTGAAGTTACATTTGTATTTTTTAATTATCGCCACTCACTAATTATAATAACCTCAAGTCGGATTTTTGTTTCTTTTTTCCATCAGGGTTAGCCTGGATTACGCCCGTAGCAATATATATACTTACTCCATATTACATGGAACGAAAAACATGACTGTCGAAATATAAGTTCTGCCTTTCGACACAGTCGTGACGGCTGTTTTTACAGCTCAAATATTCCAAGAACTGTCCTTGACAGCACAGTTTAAATACGCTACAGAAAGCAACCAGCACCAAAAAGATACCTACCCAACGTATAAGGGATGTTTGCGGTGTCATGACCTTGCCACAGGCGTTTGAAGATTCCAGAGAATTCAAAGGGACTCAAATACATGTATCTCGTGTAGCTTTATATTTGAAAGGCCCTTTTATTTATAACCTAGACCTTTGAAAAGCTACCCGACTTCTTTTTAGAAAAAAATAAAAGTAAAAACCTTTTTAAAAAACAAGCTTTTATTTAAATGCGCTAAAAAGAAAAAAAAAACTTTTACTTTAAAACTTTTACTGTCAACTTACATATAACGTCATTACACAATTTATATGATATAAAAGCTTGACGCGAGATTTAAGTACTCGTATTTACTTAGTTTGAAAATTTAATAGTTAAAATCAATCACATCAAGTTATTTAGTTTACTTGTTTACCTACACAAGTAAATCTCGCGACAAGCGTCACGTCACATAGTTAACCATGCATTGTCATCCAAACTGAACGTGTATACAAAATTTCAGCTCAATCGGTTGAAGATATCTGCTTCAAAATTCAGTTGCAAGATTCCACCCGAACAAAAATAATATATACATTGCAAGTTAAATAAAAGCTTGTAAAAAGGTGGGATTTACCTTGAGACATTTTTTTATATTTTCACGACCAAACATATGTTTTTAGATTGGTCTTGCTCAAAGAGAAAAAAGGGGGTTAAAAAGAGTAACGATGGAGTTTCTTGCCCATTCTCTCCATACGAAAACTACCTAGCAATGTGCGTACGTACTTATAACAAAATACCAAGTCGCTTTAAAATATTGAACTCTAGGAAATTTAAGATAGAATTACACAAGTGGTTTAATGAACGTAATTTTTACAGTTTAAAAGATTTCATGGATGTGAGATGTTGATTCATTTTGTCAAAATAGAAATTTTTGCATGCTATGTTATTTCTTAGCGAAACATGTTGAGCTACTGTAATAATATTAACATCAATGTATACCATATTTTACGCAAATAAATGATTTACTTACTTACTTACCTTTTGGAACGGCAAAAGGCGGGCGACTAGAATCAATTTTGTTTTAATGTAATTTTTGAAGTTCAAAAGTGCCTTTTATGTGCCTATTTGAAATAAATGATTTGATTTTGTCTTTTTTGAACCCTTCGAAGAAAGACATATCTGAAAAATGAAAAAAAAAAAACTCTTTATATATTCTCACAAAGACATACACACAAAAACACACACACATGCACTTAAAACTCGTGTATATTTAGACCTATAAAACCGGGTGTTAGCCTTAGAATTCGAGTGACACTTTGGGCATGAGCTAGTTTCAAATAAACCCTTTATGCTAAGCAGTCTGTCAAAGACAAAACTTGCTTTTGCTCACTCCCAAATTCAAGCCAATATAACCCTACCCACATAAATCTCGATGGTTCTGGCTTAGTTAAATCGCGTCAAACTTGTGAAAACGTTAAATATGTACCGACATGCCCCTGATTTTCTCGGTTTTCATTTTAAACCCTTTTTCTATTAATTCAATTACTAAGCCTGTCTCAGTTCAGTGATGTCGCTTCTGTTAATTTTCTGTAAAGGGATTTTATCAATTCAGAAGCAACGCTTTTAATGTTTTACCTAATTCATTAATTATTTTGTAAGTACATTTTAAGGGTCCCATCTTAGAGCACTGCTGCACTGGCTGTAGTTAAGGAAAACTTTAGACTTTCAGGAAACATGAACTTGTAAAATATAACCAACACGTTTTTTTTTAAAAAAAAAACGTTGCCCCACACTAGGAATTTCTCCTGTGTCGTGGGTGCGTTTACATACATATAAACTCACATACACTAACAGCCAGACCCGGAACAACTAATTGTAGGTCATAGAAATATTTGCTCCGTGTGGGAATCGAACCCGCGACACGCAGCGCAGCATCAAAATTAGTAATAAAGTCGCGCTTCTGTTTTGTGTGACCGCTTATTTCTTCTTAAGCATCGTTAGTCGGGCGGGTCGCATATAAAGAGGTCAATGCCCTGCAGTGGGATAGTTATCGACTTTTAAAATCCATCAAACAAAAGAAAATGCTTTACCATCAAAATAAAATATCAATTTTAGGAAAAGCGAGATGAATAAGATTACACGAGTACATTTAGATACAGAGAAGCATAAAATATTAATGTCGAAGTCTTAAATATCGTCACACAGAAAATGCTCAATCCTAAATGCAAATAGATGTTACTACGCTGAAGTTATTTATTCATTTCAAACGTAACTTCGTAATAAATTTTCTTAGAATATGTCTCTTTTTTGTATAATGTCAAAGCAAAAAGATGTTACACATAAAAATACGATGCCATACCATGGAAATACTAGAATGTGATGTTCTGATAAGATATTTTTTTCTCTTATACTAATCATCATATGCCTAGCTTTTTCCCAACTATGTTTGAGTCAGCTTCCAATCTAACTGGATGCAGCTGAATACCAGTATTTTACATGGAGCGACTGCCTATCTGACCTCCACAACCCAGTTACTAGGTAATACGATACCCTGGTAAAACTGGTAGTCAGACTTCCGGGCTTCTGACTACCCGTAACGACTGTCAAAGATCCACGAATGACAGGCGGGACCAACGGCTTAAGGTGCTTTTCGAAGCACGGAGGAGTCTCGGTATGTAACGATGGTCACCCATCCACAGACCGACCGCAGCAAGCATAGTTTAACCTGATTTTTTTCTTATACTAACGTTACCTCAATTTAGTATGTTTAGGAAATGCTCATGTCGCATCTTCTGTATGTATAGTGAGGTTGCTTCCAGACACAAAACTACACAAGTAAAAATAACTGGAACCACTATGTGTACTTATTACTAAACAAACACTGTTGTCTTGTTATTGATGTTATTGTCTATTATAGGTACTTAGGTAATAAAATGGCTTATTTATCTACAAAGTAGCAACAATTGGACTCAGTCCAATGTACATGAAACCGTTAGTAAATATCATATCCTGATATTCAGTCTGTCCCGCACGGTTGCTGGACTTGACTAACTTATTACTGTCATAACCATTATTCATACGAACAAAGGGTTGGAATTGGAACTGTAACATATGTACTATTGACATTTCCATTGCCATTGAGTTTCCACAAAGGATCATACAATCATACGATGTTTGAACAGCCCACTCCACCACCATGTCGGTAAGGTATTATGTTGCTAGACATGTAATTTGCAGTACTACGTCGTTATCTATTTCGAGCCTCACCAAGTATATCATCTTTCAAGGTAATCGTGGTCTACGGTCATCAGTGACTTACGAAGAAGATATATTGGACTTGTGTGAACAGCAATCGCAAACACGCAGTGAGCTGCAACCGCGTTGATCGAAGCTCGATCTGTTGTCGCTTGAAAGACAGACACATATTTACATAAAATAAGTTACATATTTTTATTTAAGATTAAATTATTAGTTAATTTATTTGTTAAAAACATATTTAAATAATAGTCTTTTAAGAGCTACTCGAAATTAACTACATTTAGCTATTTAAAATTAAATAAATTAGTTATTAAATTAATTATTATTTTTAGTTGGCAACACTGGTGTCGCGCGATTATTGCCCCGTTATGAACTTTCGGAGCAATGGTGGGGCGACACAATTTGCCGCAGGAATATTGGAAGAGATGATCGGCAGTTGGTCGTTGGACACAGTGCGAGTAACATCTCCAGAATTGTTATAAAATAGTGTAATATTAGAAAATAAAGTTATAATTATTTTTTACGTGTGCAGTTTGATTGAAGTCGTTTATAGAACTTTCTCTTTATGAGACGAAGCCTTTGCCTAACAGTGAGACGAATACGAGCCAATATTATACACAGTACACAATTGAAAACGCACCCACGATACAGAGTAATTCCTAGTGTGGGGCAATGTTTTATTAAAAAAAAGAAAGAAAGAAAAGGATGAGTTCCCGAGGAGTCCTTGTACCACAACAGTTCCCGACTAAATAAAGAATGGTACCCAGAGTCGACCATAAATCACTGTAAGTCTTAACGTAGTGCTAATTACTAAGACAATCCGATACAGCTGCCTACGCCTGAGGCTGCGGGCACGAAATCAGCGGGAGCGGGGCGGCAGCGGCGGCTGCGGCGGCGCGGCGTGGCGTGCGGCGCGTGCCAATGCATAGATTTATATGGAACTGGCCGTGAAGGCAGCGGCGCGGAGAGCGGCGTACGAGCGGAACAAAGACACTAATTTCTCACAACACAACACTACGCCGCTCTAGCGCTGCGCGATCTGCCCGCTGGCTTCGTGACCGGGGTCTGCGTTGCTGCGCCACTTGCCGTGCCGCTGCCGCCGCCGCCCCGCTCCCGCTGACTTCGTGTCCGCAGCCTTAGCCTCTAAAACTGACTTCATTAGCATTGCCTGTCTTTGATGCATAGGTACTCGATTATACTCGGCATGAGTTAAGACGATTACATTTCTGTAATTACTTACTCTTCGAATGTCGAATCCATACCTATGTAACAAAGATCTGATATTTATATATATTGTTTTTTTTTACATTTAATACTTAAACAATTAAAAATAGCGCACAGTTGCTAATTTGCCTGAACTAGGTTGAACCTGTGCTTCAGGCTAGAAAGCGCATAAATACTTAATTAAATAAATTAACAATAAATATATGTAAGTATGTCAATGTTTGAGGTTAGTAGGTACTAAGCTTTCTGAAGGTTATAGTTAGATCGTAACTGATGGGACGATGACTAGACAGATTTCTATTATCGTATTGAGAAATCATTATAAAAATACCTTGTATGTAGGTACTTACAGACTGAGATTTTTAAAACGCGTCGCCATGGTAGTTGTCGTAACCAAAATTAATAGATTAAATATCCAATTAAAGATTTTTAGGAATTTCAGAGAAAAATTCGATATTCTGACAAAATACCAACCATATTTTCTCCGAAATCCAATTTGTACCTACAAGTACATATAGTTGTTATGCAAAGTTCCACAAATTGTTGAAAATCACGGATATATCTATGTTGAAATCTTATAATATTTTTTTTTTGCTTTTAGGGACCCTTGTCAAACCACTCGCTATCTCACAGAATATACATTTCTATTAATATCGTCTTGTGATGCCTCACAAGGAGATGTCAAACGATAATTTCATATTTATAGATATTTATATTCAAATCTGATTGAATAGGTTATTTTGCTTTTCATGTCCTGGGCCAAGCCAAACGATTTTTTATAAATAACCTACAACAAAAACATTATGGACACAATATCATTCCTTAAGTTTCCACCATTTTGAACGAAAATGTATTTCATGAACAAGTATAAGTGCGAACAAGTCCATTTATTAATAGATTTCTATAATACAATGTTCTCCTACGGACAAATATAAGATTTTGGGCTATCATCAGTTACCTACAGTGCCAAAATAATGAGCTGGACGTACTTGGCAATCGTCATGGGTTGAGAGGGCCTTTAAATAAATACCAAATAATTGTGTGTAAAAAAACCAAATAAAAGTGAATAGAAGGACCTCTTCGAAATCTTGGTTGACTTTTACAGTTACTCGTAAAAGCAAAACCAGTTCCTAACCAATTTTTTAAATTAGCTTGTTTACGCATAGATATATTAAAATGTGAAGGGGAGATAGCAGCCTTGAATAGCTGGTCATTTTTGGTAGGCAGTACCGAAGGATAGAGAGCACGAGGCTCCAAATACGATGGTCTGATCAAGTAAATGAGGCTATGTCCTCAAGTTTTAAGCGGGTGATGATGGTAACTGTGTACCAGAGTCGATGGAGGCAGATTGTCCGCTTAAAAGGGGGCAGTGACCACGTTCCTTAGTAATGAGGGACACCTCATTTTACTAACGATCGTGATCACTGGACCCCTTTAATTGAAGAAGGAGATATTAAAAAGATCCTGTACAAACAGAGAGACATGTTGGAATAATGTATCCTCTTAATTTTTTACATGTAACGTGTTTAAATATTTGTATGCCAGTCCTTGGCGAAACATGTAAGATCATAATTCTATTTATAAGACCTTAATGTACCATATTTTAAAGCAAATAAGCAAAAGCAAATAAAACATTTTCATGATAAACACAACGTAAATATTATTAAAAAAATAATGAGATACTCGTAAGACACTTTATTTTTATTTTTCACTGTCCCACTTCTGTGCAAAGGCCTCTCTCGTTCCACCTCTCTCTGACCAGAGCTGCCAAGGACCAATCTTTATTAAAGGAGTCCAGCTCATCCCGCCATCTCCGTCTGGGCCTGCTGCGATAAGACACTTGATTAAAAAAAAAATGTTTATTCTCGTCACGTCTAATATTTTTCAAGAGAATAATTTTGTTCAGTTTCGACCTTAAGCTGTCCCTGTTTTAAGGATTAATGGTAGTCGTTTTATTAGCAATCCAAACCAAATCACCACCAAACAACCAAATTGAGAACCTCCTCATTTTTTGAAGTTGGTTAAAAATAGATTGGCTCATTATATACGGCCAGGAAATGAATTGTTGATCAAATTAAACTGTTTAATAAATTGACGTAGTGTGTCATGCTCCGTCAATTTACTGTATAATAGCTACTTCAGACAACAGTCAAGGAAAGGCAGTTGTGATTTGAATATACCGACAATTTCAGTTGACTACCAGTTTTACATATTTTATGTGCAAGGATCGTTGTTACGAGTATCTATTTTCCTGGCATAGTGCAGTCTTTTTCAACAACACCCATAGAAAGTACCACCAAAAACTTTAAAGGTATTTGTACGCCAACCATAAGTCAACCGTTACGTAGCCCTACCCACCACCAGGTTTCTCTACCTATTCTTTATTTATTTATTGACAAACAATATAGGTAAAAATAAGACTTTCTTTGCTCACAATAAACTCTTATTAATATTTTTATATCGCAAAATCAAAGAACCACTTCGTTGGCTTACAAAACGAAAAAGCAATCAAGAGAACTAATTAGAGAAAAAAAATAATTAACACCAACGATAAAAGCGTCGGAAAATAGAGGAAAATTGAATAAATATTAATGGCTGATCCTGTTGCTATTATTGAAAAAACAACTTGCAGCATTAAATAGTTAAGACTTCAGAGTTCAATTTTTTTTTCTGTTGTTGACAGAACAGTAGCCCTGTCCACGTTTGCCTGCCCTGCGCATGTTTTTAGGGTTCCGTACCCAAAGGGTAAAAACGGGACCCTATTACTAAGACTTCGCTGTCTGTCCGTCTGTCTGTCAGCAGGCTGTATCTCAAGAACCGCGATAGCTAGACAGTTGAAATTTTCACAAATTATGTATTTCTGTTGCCGCTTTAAAAACAAAAATAAAATAAATATACAAGGGGGGCTCCCATACAACAAATGTGATTTTTTTGCCCTTTTTTGCTCGATATCAATAATGGCAACATTACACAAAAATTAAAATATTTTTAGATTAGTGTCAACTATCCACAAGATAATATCCAGCCTATGTCCTATGTCCAACAGTGGACATATTTCGGCAGAAATGATGATCCACAAGAGCATATAACCTCAAAACCTGTGTCAGTTAGAATATTAGCTGTCAAAGTGCTAAATGCTAGACGTGCGCGGTGCGCGTGGCGGTTGAAAATGAAACAAACCCTTCCCCTCTTCATCCGCGCGGGGAATGTTTTCCATACAGCTCGGAAAACAAAAACATCAGCGTGTTTGCGTACATAAATGTGTATGGCCACGCGCCTCTTTGTTTCGATGCTTTTATGTAATGTTTCGAAAAAACACGTGCAGGAGACACGTCTTTACCAACACAAAAGTTTTGGACAAGTGTGCGCGCTTTAGCGCTTTTTTGTCTGTCTGTATCGTAAGCCTAATCTGCGTTCGCGATTAACTTGCCAAAGATGTAAACAAATATTTGTTATTGGAAAAATAACTTTAATTCCTACATTATAAAGTTCAGTTTACGCTACAACTTCAAACATTTTTATGACTTTTTAAATAATGCGAGTCACTCTGAAATCTCTCTTGTTTGACTTGAAATAACATAAAATGGAAACGTAAATTTGAATAGACCTTGTAAACAATTGGTTTCCTCTTGAGGTTTAACTTGCTAATATAAATGTTAGAATATTCTTGTGAATTACTTGTTTTATAATCTCCTCTAAGTAATGGTGAAACTCTGGAACTGTTGGCTCTAAGTTCCATAGGCTCACTGAAACAGTTACTAAAAGTTTGTCATTTTACTAAAGACCTAATCTTTCGTCTGAATCATTTTAATTTAAATGTGAAAGTTTAGATGAAGTTGTGTTGTAATGAATTTACTTTTGTTTCATGTAGCTAAAAGGATACGGATACTAGATATGAATTAATTATTGGTAAACAATCACAGAGAGGATGCCAGCAGTGGGTACATTATAGGGTGATGGTAATGAGCGATCTAGCATTTTTGAAGTGAAAACTTCTAACGGCGTTGTGCACTTTTTTGTGATAGGTAAACAACGTTAAACCGCGTCAGCACACGTGACCTGATCGAAAATTCGTAAGACGGAGGGAGAGTTTTTTGTGATGGGTAAAAAATGTTAAACTCGCGTCAGGACACGTGACATGATCGAAAATTCGTAAGACGGAGCTCGCGTCAGGGCACGTGACCTGATCGAAAATTCGTAAGACGGAGGGAGAGTTTTTTGTGATGGGTAAAAAATGTTAAACTCGCGTCAGGACACGTGACATGATCGAAAATTCGTAAGACGGAGCTCGCGTCAGGGCACGTGACCTGATCGAAAATTCGTAAGGCAGAGGGAGAGTTTTTTGTGATGGGTAAAAAATGTTAAACTCGGGTCAGGACACGTGATCTGATCGAAAATTCGTAAAACGGAGCTCGCGTCAGGACACGTGACCTGATCGAAAATTGGAGTCGAATTTGCTAGATCGCTATCGAGATAATAGTAATGTATTTAAGATACATTCCCTCGTTTAAAACTTTTTACTCTAACGTAAGTAGTCGCGGGTTAGTTCTTTGTAGTCTTCAATTTACCATTTTCTCTATTTGATTGTACAAAATCAAAAGTCATTTATTCAAATTAGGCTGAGAGTCAGCACTTTTTGAACGTCAAAATTACAAAAGACAGTCCCCCAAAAACGCCTGCCTTTCACCACTTCCTAGTGCTATCGCTGGGAAGAAGAAGTGGCGCAACAAACTCCCCAGCAGTACAGCTGTCTGTTCAGTTAAAACATACTCGTACTTGATTGTATACAATACTAGGTACCTACCTATGTTCGGTAATTAACATTACAAGACCACAACATAAAATTAAATGATTTGCCATATGTCAGCTAGCCACGCCAATATACCAACAAATATAATGAAAAGTATACGTACTCAAGTTAAAAAATAATTAATTAAAATTAAAATGTAATTTAAAACCTTACTACCCAAATAAAAGCCTCCAGGCATAAAGGGCGTGACAGCTTACATATGGATTTATGCATTGCTGGGTTCTGTTCACATAACTGTCACTTGAAGTCACAAATAATAAACTAAGACCATCGAAGTAAAATAAATAAATAAGTTAATAACAATAACCTGTCAGTAAGTTAATTCTGTACATATTGTAAAAACCTGACCGGTACCCTAACTGCGTAACATACTATCAATCTCAATCTGAATCATTTTAAGAGAAAGCATTGCTTCATATGTTCGAAAAAAAATCTAATCAGCAACATAAATAATGCAATGAATATTGTTGAACTGTCAATTTTTTTTTTAAACGTTGCCCCACACTAGGAATTTCTCCTGTGTCGTGGGTGCGTTTACAGACATATTATACACTCACATACACAAACAGCCAAAATGAAAACCATTCCTGACGTTAGCGTATTACGCCGCTGGTGTAAGCCGCAGGAATCCGCTGGATGCGAGTACAGAACCAGTCGAAGTGGTGGTGTTTGGGGGAGAGGCCTATGCCCAGCAGTGGACATCTTTCGGTTGAAATGATGATGATGATTGTAGAATCTTGTTGATTCCGTATTTATGTTGAATATCACTGGCTCACTACCACACAAAACGCCATCGTATGCAGGGTGGCAGGGACATTGACGCCTGTTCCCACGGATTCAGTACATGATTCTGGACGCCCTTGCGTTGAAATTTTTCGTCGATAATTAAAAAAAAATTGCTCTTCCATACATTTTGACCGCGTAGGTATTGCACTTTTCTATAAAATGACTGTTTTTTTTATAACTGACGAAAAATTTCTATGCTAGGGGGTCTAAAATCATGTGCTGAATTTATGGTTAAAAGGAGATGGCTAAACTGAAGTATGGACGAATCTCCAGCAATGTCTAGACATGGTACCTAGCAATATGTAATGCTGAATAGCTGAATATTAGTATTTCATACAGAAAAAGTTTCAGGCGCTTTTTATATCTTTATAATCCTGAAAATGAAATCGTGTAACTCCTACGTCAATAGGCATAAAAAACTGCAAATAAATTACATTGCTATGAACTTTTACCTAGGTGTTACCCAAACAACACTAGATTTTTGTCCAAAACCAAATCCCTATAGTAAATGTACTCGAGAGATGGGTTCTGGACGCTGAATGGGGCAACGCGCGCAAGAAAACACTCAGGCGGCAGGATTTTTCTGACTTGATTTACATTGGTCAATACAACCTACACGAATGTATAGCTAAACCTTCCGGAAGTGACAACCCCATCAAAATATGTTTGTTGAAACATCCGTACAGACAGACTGACAGATAAACGCGCCAGGAGGACTTAGTTTAATTAGTATGTGGTGATTGTAAAATCCTAAACTAGATAACGAATACTGTGAGTAACCAAGGACTTTAAAAGATCATCATCATTCTCCTGCCCTAATCCCAATTTATTTGTGGTCGGCGCAACAATATCATCATTCACACAGTCCATCCATCGTTTCGTTGGTCGTCCCCTACTCTTATAGCCATCGACATTCATACTCAAAACTACTTCAAAAGATATTGAAATAAAACAACAAACAAAAATCCGATTAATTTATTTATTCTGTGAATCTTATAAGAACATTATATAAAAAAGTTAGTTTAGGTTATCTGTCTGTCTGATCAAATCATTCTGATTGGATGTTGCCCAATAACACAACCAGAGAGAGAGAGGTCAGGGACAGTAGTCCTGACGATTTGTAGGCCGAGAAACTGAATATCTGAAGAGGAAGATGATAAATGCTACCGGACGGGTATGTAAAGATAAAAAAATACACTGTGTTTAAAAACATTTTATTTAGATAATAGAAAGCTGGATGTGACGTTGGTAAATTCTGCAAACGGCCTCAAGTTATGCGCACTATTGTATGACCAAATAAACGTACATCACTAGTTGCTTCTGAATTCAGCAGCTCATAACAAGGATGACAAATGTTGGCATCCCTTGGAACCTAGAACAAACTTAATTACCTTATTACCCACATGAATCATTTATAATACCTACACATTTGATTATTATGACATCTAAAGCAACCAGTCTGTTGTAGTCGTGACGTGTTGAGACGAGATGAGTCTTTCTGATTCATTGCCATTGAGTTCATTATGTATTTTGAAAACACGGTAAACTACTTGAAGTCACATTTGTTCGATGTTTCTTATATTTATCGGTTCTAGAATGATTCTAGCTGTAGATGACTTACCTCAATTGTTAACCATCGTGCTAAGATAGTGAGTAGAAAAGCAGGCAATGAAGAGGCGATATGCTGCCGCAGCCTTTGCCTGGTTACACCGCAGTTTATGCATCGCAGGATGAATTGATTGCAAGTCAAGTCCGTGTCGAGTAGCAAGAGGTCAGTAGGTAGGCAAGCACACACAATAAGCAAGCGAGGGTCAATGAAAATCCAAAATGAAAAACCACAACGAACAAGCAAACGGCAGTGTTCCAACGATGTCTAACATCTGACGTTTGTTTTTTTTCATAGAGATGGGATTGAACGTCAAGTGTAATCGAATCAATAAAATAATCGATTGGGTTGAAAAATAAAAATATACTTAAATAGTTTTTGTCGACCTGTATTCAGTTAATATTTTTCGACACAAAATAGGTAGTACATTAAACGTAAAAGCACATTCTGAAGCTTTCAATTATTTTTATTTGATTTTGATACGAAAAGAGTGGAATTGAATAGAGTCGATTGTCACTTAGAAACAACCCCGTTTCCCTGTGAAAACACAATAAGAAGCAACTAAACAGGACACCGAATTGAATTCCATCGATTCCCGCCAATAACTCTGATTGCCACTTCTTAGTTTCAGAAAATAAATCGTTTTGATACCTGTTATCAAAAATCGATATAAGTATAGTTTGATTTGACATTTTAGAAAAGCGACATGACCCGTCCCTAGTTGCAGTACTGTATTATAATTCCCCTTGAACTGGTCATGTCAATCAAAAAAAGCAACTAAGATACTTTTTTTATGTTTAACAGTTCACGAAAGCGCTAGGAAATTATTAAAAGCTTAATAATTCATGAATGAATATTTAAATATTACGAGTTAATGTGAAGTTACTAGACATGCTTGGGGCAGTCATTTAGCCATGTCCTTTGCGCGTCGATGTCCCTGCCACCCTGTATAGCCTGCTTCCTTTTGTCGGTTTCCCGCCATTCCTCTTGACTGACAGATGACATAAGTGACAGCAGCTACCCCGCTTGTGTGAATGAGACAGTATTTACATCTATTCAATAGATACACTGAAATTATGATTGTAAATACCGCAATAACAGCGGTAATTCTGACAAACTACGGTGTTTCCACGTTTATCGTTAATTATTGTTAAGTCACTGTCGACTGATATTAATCCATCTCGAAACCTGATTAACAAAATCTCTTTGTATTTTTCTTTCAGGTAATAGCAAAGTTGAAACTCTCATGTCCGTAGCATTAGGGTTTCATCTTTGCTATTGCCTAGATTCAAGAAAATCCTTACAAAGAAACTATCTAAAATCTAGGCTAATTAAAGTTTTAAGAGAATCGGAATTAAGTCAATAGAAACTACTTTGTGAGTCTGGGGCAACTCCAATAAAACTAGAAGAGCCGCTAGAATTTCCGTCGAACATCTAAGAATAAACCTAAGTCTAGAATTGTAAGCCTTGTTTGACGTAGACAGTACTGCTTGGTTGTAAAATCCTTTGATATGAGATCTATTCTCTCTGTTCTTCGTCGTTTTTGACTATTCTCTGAGAAGAACTTTTGTGTTTTTTTTTTTATTGAATGGGAATTAAGGCGACTCATCCCCCTTGTTGATAAGTGCTCACCGTCGCCTGAGGATATTTGTTGACATAATAATCCGTATGTGGCCATCCCAGTGCCAAGCTGAAATGTCTCGTGTGCTTTTAATCACAGGCACCCTTCCATTTCGAACTGGAGCACACCCACGATGCTTGGTGACGACAATCATTATAGGCCGACCGCTTAACTGAGACTTTGCCTGAGATAGGCGCGCGGTGCGGGAGGGGTGATAGTTTCACAAGTTGACGAATCACAGAGCTCTCGCATCACGTCACCACACCCCTCCCGCACCGCGCAGCTACCTCAGGCAACGTCTCAGTTAAGCGGTTGGCCTATAGGTCTGGTGTCAGTACTTTCCAGAACAACCTCCTTCACAAAGAGTTCTATTGCTACCAACCGCCACACGTTTTGATTTTATTAAAACCGTCGTGATCTCACTTTTGTGCAATTCTTTCCTATTTACGCCAATCATGTACAGATTTATTTTCTTATATATTTTTAGCAAAACTCAATTTGAATATACTCAATTACGCTAAAGCAGATCCTGCGTAGAGCTGACACCTCTTTGTGAATTTCGTTTCTTTATTGAATAAAAAATATATATTTACTGACTTCCATATTGAGAGTAGGTTTAAATGCGCAACATGCAGAGAAATGCAGAAAATATGTTACAAACTAATGATAAGGTGCCAATTTATTTATATTTTTACTTGACAATTCACTTTTGTCCTGAGAATGATCAATCATAACTGTTACATTATTAAAATGCTTTAGTCTAAATTCTCGTTACGTTTTGAGAAATGATACTATTAAACATTTTCTTAATAAATAAGAATTTATTATTATCATTTCTCAAAACAATAAGCAATCTTCTGTACGTTAAAAGAAATAAAAGAATACTAAAAGTCATAACTCTTGTTTTCGACATTTTAGTCGACGATATTACCAGTGAAATAAATCAAAGCCAAATTCTCTTATGTTCGTGATGACTTAAAGGTCATATAAAACGAATAAAAGCGTTCCAATATGTAATAACCATAAAGAACTTGCGAGCGCCAGCGAATTGTCAAGGAAGAACTCTATCCACGAAAATGATCATGTACCTATAAAATACATGATAATTTCTACCTTAGACTACATAAGTATATTGTGTACCACCAAGAGTCTCTGCTAAACAGACTGAGGTTTAGCAGAATAGCACTATGTTTATTATTCATGAGGGAAACTCTAAACATTTTCATTTTCATTACGAATTCAACTATGTATAATGAGCCCAACTATACAGAGGGGGGCTCTAAGAAATAAGTTTTCACTCATAGCTGAAAGCATCCAGGCATTACGCTTCATTAGTAGTTGTCAAAAGGAACCGCCACTCATTGTTGAAACCTTGGTAACCGCAGCACTTTTTTTCCACTCAGTATTTTGTGTCGAGACAAGCGTTGTTCTACATTTTAATGGTTTTGATGTAATTTATGAGTAGATCATGTTGAATTTGGTAAAACTTAGATAGCTTTAGGGATTCGAAGAACCAAAGTATGTCTACAAGTTTGATGCTCATATGTTTTAGTAGCAGATAATGTGGTTTTGTTAAATGTTAACGGAACCCTAAAAACTGTATATCATTGTCACATTTTTAATTCAGTCTGACCGACTCTGAGACTACGGTCTGACATGAAAACGCATGTACAGAAAATAACTGAAAGTAATTTTGTGGTAATGAAATTACGAAGCAATATGTACCTAATGCTAATCAGACTTGACTACTTCGCACACGAAAAACATCTGAAGAAAAGTAGCCGCCGGCGGCAAAGTCTCTTACATGACTTTACAAGGTGAAACCCTTATTTAATCCGATCATCAGTCTTTCTTGACCTTTTACAGCTTTTAACCTATTGCAAAACCACATTATTTTCTACTAAAACATTTGAAGTTGGATACTTGGAAACATACTTTGATTCTTCGAATCCCTAGGGCTAGCTAGTGCTTATATACTGGTGAGGCAAGAATAATGTTAAGATTTTTTATTATTCTATTCCATGTGTGTTTTACTAAAATGGTTTATAAGTGTTCTGTAACTAACCCATGGACCTCTGATAAATAAATAAATAATAATAAAATAAAACCACCGGTAGCTTGGACCGGTGGATCACTATTTTTTTATATTTTTAAATGTTTTTTTTATACTAATATTTTTTTTTTTTTTTTTTTTTTTTTCTCTTTATTTTAAGGGCTTTATCGCTGGGCGATAACGTCGCCCTGTAACATCAGCACAATCGATTAACCTAAACAGACATAACACTTATTTTAAAACAAAGAATGCCAGTTTGTACAGTATCCTAGCTTGTTCCGATAAAGGACATGCCAGGATAGCATTACACTCTCCAATATCATACTTATTTATAGGGCCAAGTAAATTAAATCTCAAAGCTCCATTTCGCACACACTCCATCAAAACATGTTGCACATCTTCGACTACTCCACATTCTTCACAGTTGGGTGATGTTACCTTTTTCATCAGAAAACCGAACTTCTTTGATGGAATGTGACCGGAACGAAGTCTTAGTGCCATAACTAAATCCCTTCTGCTAAGCATATTTTGATCGGTCCAATTATACACTGGAAGCTGTGGTTGGATGGTCTTGTACCAAATTCCCTTTTCTGTTGACCTCTGGTTAAAGTATTCACTCCACATGTCTATACCCTGCTGTTTAATTAATCTTATATAATCCGTATATAAAAGAGGGACATTTACAGAAATTCCATCAGACACGGCTTGATTGGCCAAAAGATCTACTCTTTCGTTATCCTGAATCTGTACGTGAGACGGGATCCACTGTAAGAATACCGTTATTGACTTTTGAGCTAGTTTGAATATAGACTCCAAAATCGTGTAGGCTATCGGTACTCCTCGCACGGACGAAGTGCACCGAGCCAAGTGTTGCAGCGAACTCTTCGAGTCTGTTAGAATGACAAACTTATCATGACTAATTGAGTCAATATAAGAAAGAGCCTCTGCTATCGCAATTAACTCGACATGCATAATGGAGATATCAGAGTCTATAGCAATTTTGACATTTGTATTAAATTGTGGATCCCAAACCGCCGCGCCACTACCAGCACTACTCTTAGAACCATCTGTGTAAATCTTATGAAAATCATCATACTCCTCCACTATAAAATTTGTGCAGATTTGTCTCAAACGGTTGCAGTCATATTGTCGTTTAGGCTTAGTTATAGATGGAATATTATATTTAATACTCTTATGAACATTGATGTTGCTGACCCATGTCCCCAGAGAAAACATTTCAATCAACCTAACTGAGTGGACAGCAGAAGATTTATGCTCATTGTAAATTGAGACCAATAGAGGTTGCTTTCTACCTTTCCAATATTGAGAATTATTTATGTTTAAAGTTAACGACTCAATCAGATTAATCGCAATGCTCTCCCGAAAAGACATACATTTTAGACAGTATTTGCCTCCTAGAAATTTCCTACGAATATACAGTGGAGATAGATTTAGTTCACTCTCCATCACGTGGATGGGGGTGCTTCGAATAGAGCCACCAATAACACGAAGAGCTTTGTTTTGCGCTTTGTCCAATTTAGATAAATGGCACTTGTAACTACAATCATACAAGAAGCTACCATAGTCTAACCTACTGCGGATTATAGAGATATATAGTCGACGCAGGTGTTTAGGGTGAACACCCCAACCAGGACCTGCTAACACTTTGAAAATATTTATAAATTTTAAAACCTTTTGAACCGATTCATTAATATGTTTTCCCCATCTGAGCGACTGATCCAGCCACATTCCCAGGTACTTAATGTTATTCACTACAGAAAGCTTACTATTATTAACTTCTAAGTTAACAGGTTGTCTGCACGTACCTCTCTTAAAGATACAGACCTTAGTCTTAGTAGGAGATATTTCTAAGCCTAGATTAATTACTATGGAATTAAACGTATTTAAAGCAGACTGTAACTCTGAGACAACTGAATTGACATTAGGACCTGATTTAAACATAACAAAATCGTCAGCATATTGAGATATATCAACGTTCGTAATAGCTTTACAAATATTGTGAGTCGCAACATTAAATAAAAGAGGGGAAAGTGGGTCTCCCTGTGCCAACCCTCGTCCCGTAGACCTCAAATATTCCTTATTATTAATTGAAATTTTAAGTATTCTCTCATTCAAGAATCTCCACAAATATGAACACATCTTACGGCCTACTAAAAGTTTATCGAGAATGTTCAATAAACTACCGATATCGACATTATTGTAGGCGTTATTAATGTCAATAAAACAGCCAACTGTGACAAGATTTGAAGTAAAACCAAGTTGAATCGTTGTCGTCAATGTAAAAAGACTATCTAAACACGATTTAGACTTACGAAAACCTACAGTATTATCGGAGAATATGCATTTACGTTCGAGATACCATTCCAGCCGTTTGTTCAAAATTGAGTGGAAAATTTTGCAAAGGCATGACATTAGAGAAATAGGTCGTAGAGAAGACGATAGACCCGAAACTCGTCCCGGTTTAGGAATAGGAATTATTAGAATATTGCGCCACTGTCTTGGAACACAACTAGATTCGTAAAATGTATTGTACAGAGAAAGTAATAATAGCTTACCGATGGCTGGGAGATTCTTGACCATAGAAAAAGAAATTTCGTCACCACCAGGTGCCGTATCTTTTGATTTTATGGAATTTTCTAGTTCATGAATAGAGATAGCAGCTTCTAATATATTATTGCAGGACTGAAAGCAGGGTTCAGGGGGAGAAACGTAATCAGGCGTTAGGTCATTAAGAAGCCTTTCTGCTAAACTTGAATCGACATGTTGATATTTAGATTTACGGCCTTTTACCCATCTCATTTTGTTCCACATATCACTAGCAGAAGTTGTTGCATCAATACTTGAACAAAAACTTCTGAAGTTAGCACATTTTGCCTTACGCGTCTGCCTCTGTGATTCCTGGATGTTTTCCTGCAATAGTGCGTAATTTTGAGGCGAAGGGTTACGCCTAAACTTTGCTAACGCTAAACGTCGTGATGCCACCGATCTAGATAGGTCAGGGCTCCAGTACGGTTTTGGTTTAAATTTAGAGCTGATATGTTCAGGAATAATAATTTGAGGGATATGGGCATCAGCTGCTTTTTGTAAAGTGTTTTCAAAGAAGTCATAACACAACTGTGGATCGATCGGGGCGGTTGAATCACGGAGAATGCTTTCTACGGACGAAGCATATTTCTCCCAGTTAGATTTTTTAAAATTTCTTTTACGAATGTTTTGCTTGATAACATTGAAATTGGTGGTTAATTTAATAATTAGATGGTCACTCCCTAACGATTCATTTGTAACTTTCCAAATAAAATTTAAAGCCAACTCCACAGAAATAAAAGAAATATCGGGAGAGGATTGTTGCAAAACATTATTCACTAATTTTATACGAGTCGGACTACCGTCATTAACCGATATAAAGTCATGATCTATCATAGAATCGAATATTTGAGATCCACGCTGATCGGTTTTATATGACCAGTTGGAATGGTGACCGTTAAAGTCACCTAAAATTAAAGTTTTGCTATTTGCTATCGAAAATATATTATCCCAATCCCTTGGTAAAGTACGAACAGTTGAAGGACAGTAAACAGCAACGATATTCTCAATATACTGACAGTTTAACAATTGAATGCACAAGACTTCAATACCTGGATTATAATTATCTACATTACGCAATTGCGCTTTAATTGATTTGTGTACGATAACAGCTACCCCCCCATAACCGTCATAACGGTCCGATCTGAAAAGGTTATATTCATTTAAATTAAAGTGGCTGTCTGGTTCAAACCAAGTTTCACTGATAACGGCAATATAAATCTTATCTTTAAATAAAAGCTGTTCGAACAATGCTGATTTCGGCCGCAGACTCTGTGCATTCCATTGTACAATATTAAATGTGAGAGAATTATTGTGACAATCCATTAATAAGTTTACTTACAAGTGAGTTTTCTGGCAAATTATTAACCACAATTATAATCAACCATTCTATGATTATCTTAACCACGCTATTTATTTTATCCTTAAACGAACCTTTCTTCAGAAGTATATTTGAAATATTACTTAATAAATTACCAGATGATGTATCTTTTAGCTTATGATCGCTCGATTTGTTTCTATTATGTTCACTTAACTTCTTTGGTTCATCAGTTTGCGACGGTGTTTCTAGCTCTTCACTCACACAAGTGGTAGACGACACCTCCGAATCCCACTCCATAACGCCAGTGGCCACGGCCGCGGGCGGACGAGACTGCCACCGTTTTTTATGATGTGCTATTTTCTGTTTTGAATCCCGTTTCGAATGCGAACTAGTAGCCTGCTGTTGCCCAGGTATTATGACCGCTGTTTTAACTTTATCGGCATAAGTTGTTTGATCCTCGTTTGATTGTAATGGGTTAATCTTTTGTAGTGTACTTGTTAGATTGTTGTCCTCTCTCACACCAATATTTTCAATCAACAAGGTAGGGGGAGGAGATGCAGGTACATATAATAACAGCGCTTTGCGGTATGTACAATTAAACTCATTCATTAACTCTCGCAACCTTTTTTCTTTTAAATAAACAGGGCATTTCTTATCTAGGGCTAAGTGATTACCCTTACAATTTACACACATAAATGTAGTTTTATCGCAATTAGCATGGCTTCCTCCACATTTAGGACATTTAATTTTATTAGACGTACACATCTTTGCAATATGTCCATATCTCCAACATTTGGAGCATTGAGTTACAGGCAATGTGTATCTTTCGACTTTGGCTCTCATACCGTATATATTTACATAGGAAGGTACATATGCACCTTTAAAACAGATACGTATAGACTCGCTTGCAATCCATCCATTAGTGTTAACTCCTTTATCGTCAGTATCTTTACATCTACGGTTGAGACGTATTGCTGACAGAATTTCCACATCACACGAGACATTCCCGACAAATTCCTCAATTGAAAGATCCAATTCTATATCTCTGATAATCCCGTATGATACTGCGACTTCCCATGATTTTTGTGAACGCCAACCCATTTCTTTAAGAACTTTGCTGTTCATCATTTTTCCGGCATGAGATTCACTGTCAAACGTGATTATTAGTTTGTACGGATTAATATATTTCACGCGTGATATACCGATAATCTCATTAGTTTTGAATAGTCTAGCTAACGCAAATTGTTTCGGAAACTTCTCGTTATTGTAAACGCATATCTCAACTGTTCCTTCCTCATAGTTACTGCTTATCTCCTGGACTGGAGTTTGTCTCCTTGCGATTCTCTTCCCCAGTCCATTTACCGTAGTCCAACTTCCCGATGAGTCATCCTCCCTATCTCTTTTTCTCCCAAAATTATCGTTATCATCACCTTCTAAATTTCCCTTCTCTAGTTGTGTAGGCACCTCCATATCCAAGTGTGTTATATCCTCTAAGTCTTCCCTTTGTGTATCACTACATTCGTCTATCAATAAGTCATTACTCACGCAGTTATTCATAGCTTATTAGATCGAACGGCTGACCGGCCGAGCGCGGCGGCTCGGTTAAGATCGAAAAAGTTCTTATCGCAAAACCGGTAATTAGCGTACTCGTACACACGACTAATTTGCCCGAGGCGCAAATCGAAACTCCTACTAATATTTAAAAATATATTAAAATAAGAAAACGAAATAATTAAACGACATAATAATAATAAATGTTTTAGTAGCAGATAATGTAGTTTTGTTAAAGCTAAACATGAGTTAATAGTTGTAAAAGGTCAGGGAAGACTGATGACCGGTTTAAATAAGGATTTAAACTTTAAAAGTAATCCAAAGAGAAATATATGTGACAGCGGCCAGACTTTTTATCCATATTGTGCGTTTGGTAAGTAGTAAACTTTTTAATGTCAATGGAACAAGAATTAAAGTAAACCGATAAGCCTGTGGCTAATATAAGTATTAACAGCCGCACAAGTCGATCGATCAGGTTAAGCAACGCTTGCCGTGGTTGGTCTGTGGATGGGTGATCTTTACATACCGAGACCCCTCCGTACCTCGGAAAGCACGTAAACCCGTTGGACCCGACTGGCATTCGTGGATCTTTGACAGTTATTACGAGAAGTCAGAACAGAGCCAGCGACATCGGTGCAGCATACGATGAGATTGTAGCGGTATCTACAACGCTACATGCGAACTACGCGTCATACTGACGTCTCGCAAAATCCTGCATCTCGCAAGCAGAGTTTACTGCGCAACTAGCATATATTCAACGGCGTAGGAATCATCGGGCAGTTGCCCGCCAGACACAACATCCGTCTGGTCGGAGGATCCTCCCTTTTCTATGGCCTATGAGTGAACTTTACACCCTGTTCCTCATATCAAAATAAGAAATAAAAAACATAATAAATACACAGTATACCTACTTAGTTCTAAATGTTGATTGTGCGTTGTTGTTGTGGAATTTGTGATGATTTAAAAACTAACCGTCTATTGCATAAACTACCAACTTACGATAATATTATGGAAAATACGGCTACATTCAATGGTTAGTTAATAAGACGTCTATTCAAACTTGTTTCAAATTGATGTTATTTCAAGTTAAACAAATATAAACTTTATTATAATGGTAATTAAGTTGATTTCAATTAGCATTATTGAAAAAGTTATAAAAATGTTTGAAATTGTAGCGTAAACAGAACTTTATTGTGTAGGAATTGAAGTTATTTTTCCATAAAGTCATATTTGTTGACATTTTTGGCAAAGAAATCGCGAATGCAGTATAGTGTGTCGTTTTCACACGTGTTTTTGCCCACAGACCCAATTTTAATCACGTATACAACGTACTTTAACTTAATTAAGTTGGCCGAGGGCTAATTGTTGTAGGCGGCAAGCCGATTGCGAAACCTGTGGGGACATAAATCACGGCACCGTGATAAGCAGACTTGATTGATTGTCCCTGGTTTTCGGTTTAGAGACAGGCTAAGATGTCTTCGGACTTGGATTTACTGTTGTTTATGCTTGTCTTTGTTACTGCCGTGTTAAACTATCTAATCTATTCACATTCATATTCTTTATTGCGAACTAAATGTACAGAAATTTGAAGATGTTAACAATAAGTGGGTTCTTAGAACTTAGTTGCCTGTTAGGGCATAATGGTTATAAATATAAAAATATACATACTCAATTTTACAGTTACATTGCACATTATATTAATTATCACTTTTCATACATTTTATATTATATCATACTATTCTTATAATCTAAATCACATTATATTAAGTATCACAATCATTTAATAATCTACATATCTTTTTTATTCCGGAATTGGTATTTTAAGAGGAATCTGGACTCCACGAACACTGAACTGAACTCCCTCCCTCCCTTTGGAGGTAAACCCCCGAAAACAAAAAAAAGGTCTCTAAATGTGTTTCTCAAATCATAATGAAGTAAACGTGTTTTATGAGCATGAGTGATTTTTATTGATATATTAGCTGATAGGTACATTGCTTTATTGAATAACATTCTGACAGATATTGCCGAGTATTACATATTAAAAATCAAAGGCCGCCGCGTCTGTCTGTCTTTCTGAACGCGATAAACTCAAACCACAAAAGGATTTTCACCAACGCGCGGAGTGATTTATGAGGAAGGTTTAGGTGTATAATTCATTAGGGTTTTGTGTAAATTGAAATATGAAAAAATCATAGCGACTGAGAGCTTAACTGACGTGCGCCGCGTAAACCGCTAGAGTTATATGAAAACAATAAAACGGATTTTATTCTTTAGGGTACTTGTAATCCCGGTAGTACATACACGGAATATTTTCCGACTTCCACGCGGGCCAAGCCATCCACGAACATGATGACTCGAGTCATTATTTACTCGAGTAACGAGTTAAATATAATCGAGCCGCATCACTATCTGACACTGTCAGAAAGACAAGTGTCAGGTGACAATAACATTAATTTTTTTGCCGTTTCTTTCGAATTGCATCAAATTTATATTTCTGTTTTCATCCACATCCATGATAGTAATCCACGAATCGACCGCGGCAAGCACAGCTTAACTTTCGATTGACCCGTGCGGTTAGAATTATTTAGCCCCTTAGAAAAATCGATAAAATATGAAGTACGTATTAATAAAGTTAACCTATTTTCAAAGTCCGTAGCTGCAATTTTCCGATAGAAAAACTACCTCGGAGGTTTTATTCATTGTTAAGAGTACAATAAAAATGGTCACCGGTCTTTTTCCTTTGCCTTTGTGGCTACAAACATAATTTTCCTTATAGCAAAAGGTCAATTCTGGACAATGGCCCCGAAAGAGTAATTACACCATCAATATGTGGATGTCAAATTAATGGAAACCCACATGTATCTACGTTCCCTCCCTCTGTGTGGTGAGGAAGGTTATTTGTTCACAATGTTTAATTAAAAGGGCTGATTTTTTCAACGTTAGATAGTTTTATCCCAGGAATAATTTTGAATTTTTGACAGTTCTTCTATACAAAATCTGTCAGACGTCAAATTTATTGCACGAATAAAAATTATCTGTCGATTGAAAAAACCGCCCCTAAAGGGGTCTAGTCGGTCTGTCAATCTTGACAATTCGATCTGTTATTATTGAAGGTGACCAAAATCATTCGTTACATTATGTGGATGTGGGAGCTTTAGATAACTAATTATTGTAACTAAAAGATAAGTGTTACCGAAGTGGAGAGAGCCAGAGCAAAGGTGGAGAATGGCTAGCTTCCTTTTCCACTTCTTAGAAAACCAGCAGACGAAGAATACTATAATATTACTACTGCCGCTGTGGACAAACTTATATAATCAAATTTCACCATTTGTAATACTCATAAGAGAAAGTTGACATTTTGTATTTGTTTCTCAAAATGAATTTTGGATTGAATTTAGAAGAGATTTGAGATTAAAAACCAGGAAAATAAGCTTAACACATCATCATCACTATCATATCATTAGACTCCCACGGCTGAACAAAAGGCCGTCAATAAACATCACATTACACATACCTACATAATATAATATACTAGTACTAATTGTTTTACTTAAATTATGCATGCTAGATTCACATCTAGTAGATGTCAATCAGAACTATTGTGTCGTAAAGGTTTGAATGCATTTGGTTTTTTGCATCAGTTTTGTGAATTAAATAAAAAAAATATATATATATATATATATAATATAATAGAGATTATAGTACATTTATTTCCGGCCGTGTAGGTATCTATTTAAATTCGTAATGTTTTAAAGCAACAGTACTTTAGAGTGAAGAGATCCTTTTTTAATTTTGACCTACCACCTGCAGCAGCAATAACCAATATTCTATTATATTGTATTCAGATTCAGATTCACCTGTAAGCTCACGGACCGCAACAACGTAATAATTGTCTATTTTGTGCTGTAACAAATATGGCTTAAGCTAAATAACAAATAAATTCCAGTCACAAAAATAAAGCTGAAGGATTTTGTTATCTCAGAACTCGCGAACAAACTTACTGACATAATTTATACCGTATTAACGTAGGCTAACTTTGTTTTGCATAATATTTGGCACCCCGGGGGGAAATTAACTTAGGTTAACGACATCACGGGTTTTCTCATTTAACAATGTCTTAAAACAACTAAGATATTATGAGGTTACTGACTTCCGGAAAACATTACTTTTCCGGTTTTCGGCTATAAAGGATTCATTACACGCAACGCTTAAACACTGCCTTGAATTAATAAGATTAATTAAACCAGGACTGTGAACTTGAAACGTTCAAATTCAAGTCACAATCTCGTTCGCCTCAGTAACAATCAATGTCAAAAATTTTGGTTTAGTACTACTTACTACCTCTGACCTTTTCGATGACTATAAAGGTCACAGACGACCAGAGTTATTAAGAGTCGGCCTGGTAATTGTGCTGATTAGAAAAATGTGAAATATTTGAACACTCAGTAGTACAATGTTACTAGTTCGATTCCCGCACGGAACAAATATTTGTATGACCTACATGTATTTGTTCCGAGTCTGGGTGTTTTTCTATCTATAATATGTATGTATATACAAAAAAAAAATTGTATATAAGTAGTTTATCAGCCATCTTGTTACCATAACACAAGCATTAGGTTGCTTAGCTTGGGACAAATGGTGCTGTGTGAAATGTCCAGGTATATTATTATTATTAGTTATAATAATCTTAGTAATTCATCATTGTCCTCGCACCTAAAATGACAAAATACCAGTAACTTAATATTTGACAATAAGTTATTCATTTTCAAAGACTCTAACAGTTAGTCTATGAAAATAATCATAGTCTCTAACAGTTAGAATTTCCAGAGCGGCTTTTGTACGTTTACTCCACTCTCGGCCCCTCGACCCCCAATAAATAATGTTTCCACTGGACCCCTAACTAGTTTATTCTCGACCCTTGGGGGTCGAGAGTGGATTTTATTTTCCAGTCAAGTTTTAGTTTCCTCTCGACCGCCAAAGTACAGTTAAGATTAGACTCCTAAAGAAAATCCGCTTTGGGAATTCTAATTTCAATATTTCGTCTTATTCTAAGGGCTGTTTTTTCAATAGTCAGATAATTTTTATCTGAGGAATAAATATGGCGGTTTGGCAGATTTTGTATAGAAAATATGTCAAACTGTCATATTAATACTTCAGATATAAATTATCTGACTAATGAAAAATCAGCGCTTAGATTAGGACGAAATATTGAAATTAGAATTACCAGAGCGAGACCACTAAAACAAGCTCACCGTCCGATCAGGACCAGGCCCGTGCCGGACGGCGCGGTGTGTTCCACGCACGCCTCGAAGAGATGTCAGCAGATGACGGGGCCCGACAGGGCCGAAGCCTGCCAGGGTAGCGGGATCGTCCGAAAGGGTTATCGCTGCCCTGGAACAGAAAGGGCTAAGGAAGGAACACGGGTGGGTTTTAGTCAGTAAGAGTCTGACACTCCCTTCCGCTCCACCCAGAGCGGGAGGGGTCATTTGATGATTTCCCATCCAAAAAAAAAGACCACTAAAACAAGTCCCCTTCTCAAATAAATAGGTTCAATATCGTATTATTAGACATTTTGTAATTACATTCTGCTAAAGTTTCTAACTCGTAAGTGCAAAGCTATTACTACTTTACTGTACTTTATTGTACTTTTATGTATTCGAGTTACAAAAGGTCAGCCTCGATTTATTTGAAAATGGCTAAGTTATGAAAGTTTGAAAACTGTTGGAAGGTTTATTTATAAGGTAAAACAAAGTTTCGATTTAGGTTTTAGCAAGTTTGGTCCCAGGATAATATATAAATATTGCACCTTTAGCCGGGCGTACTTTTACGATAAATTATATCAGTTTGGAGTAAATAATTTTATTACTGAGCCAAAAGCATGGGCCAGCTAATTATTTTGTCAAAACGTTGGTTTTATTAAAGTTGACTAAAACGTTAGATTTTTCTTTTCTTAAAATATTTTCATAACTTGCTTTACATAACTTTATTGCTATATGCATGAGATAACTTTATCAAACATTTTATAGATCAAGTAAGAAGCGAACTGCCATTGTTCTGTACTTTAGAATTTTTCAAGCTTATCTAAACTTTTAAAGCTTCCCATGTTCACTGAACACTTTATCACTGAACACTTTTCATCGCTTTTCCTCACTACCATTAGTGCTGGAACAAAGATCAAACTGAGTACTGTACTAGTATGAGAGATCGATAAATTTGCAAAGGAAATTGGTAATTCGGACCTTAAAGCCCGCAAGGTAGAACAAAAGCATGCTAATTTCAAGCATATGCTACCTAGTAGCACGTTGATCGAGATCGCAATCTACATATGTTGATCGAGAAAAACAGGTTTTTCTGAGACTTTGTTGTTTTGTTTTTGTTTTTTTATTTGTATTTGTAATGATATGTACATGATTACTAGTTTATTTATTTATTTATAAGTATGTATTAGGTATGTTGAAACTGTGTGTACTCCCCGTCACTTTTCCCTAAGGGTTCATCATAAAACCAGCGCCAGACAACATCTGTCTGGCATTAATGCTGAAATGAACCCTTTTGGCGCAACCGTGAGGCACACACTATTGTTGTCTGAAACATTATTTGTTATTTTATTAATTTACTATTTTGTGTTTCACGAACTGTGTCCAAATAAACTTTTTTCTTTCTTTCTCTTTCTCTTTCTCTTTAGCACACCATTTGCATGTGCTTACGAAAAGAGTATCTGGTTTAAGATCATTTATTCTCATAAGAATTACACTATTCACTTACATGAGAATATTAAAACTAAATACTTTAAAAATAACAAAAGTTGGAGTATTATAAAACATTTGACGTCGACTATATAAATGTTTTGAGGGTAGATTACAAATCATTATGGACAAAATGTTCGTTCGATACATGTAAACAAGTATCCGTGTAACATAGATAAACGGTAACTGGATGTGGCTCGACACTATTGTAGGGAATGTGAGTTTTTTAATATAAATTGTTTAAGTAGCTTTTTAAACGTGGTTTTGGATGCAGATTCTTTGAGGTCTCTCGGTAATTTATTAAATATTTTAGATCCTTCGTACACGATAGTTTTTCTTCCGTAGTTTGTGCGGGTTGGGTGTAGTTGTAAAAAGTCTTGTTCACGTCTCATTTTCATTTTGTGTTTTTTTATATTTTTTGTGAAGGTTAAATTTGAGTATGAATATTTTATTCATTATTCACAAAAACACACAAGGAGAGCATGCTATAAATGAGCGTGCTACTTACTAGCAGGCAAGCATACTATTTAATAGTGTGTATTTCAGCCTTAATAGTAACGACATAACATAACATTACGCCTAGCCTGCCCCAAAGAATTGGACAGAGATGTATGTACCAGTGCATAGTAACAAGGTAGAGTTTGTTTTACATTTTGTAACATTATTAAGGATACACAAAGGCGTCTAGTTAGTTATACACACAATTTGTTGGAGCATGATAACAAAATAAACATAATCAAGTGCACGTAACATTTGAATACATGTAAAAACAAAAGGTTTAAAAACAAATACATAATGTTCAAAATTTCAAAACATCAAAGAATAGAATGTACTAAGATAAATGTAGCTTTGTCCAATGATAATTCAGTTAAATGCTTTTTATATCGAGGAAACGATTTGCGTTTTAATCTATCTATCTTCTGTAAACATGAAAGAAACTGACTTACTGACTGACATATCTACGCACAGCCGAAACTACTGGGACTAGGAATGTGAAATTTTGCACACGGCTTCATTTTATAATGTAGGGGAGCACTAAAAAGAGTTTTTTTGGAAATTAAACCTTTAAGGGGGTGAAAAGGGGGATTTTGTTTGCATGAAAAATCTTATTCCTTGTTTTAATAAACTTGAAACTTGCCACGAATACGTATCTAAGTAAATTGAGAAGTTTGTCATTTCTGGTTTTTCTAAACTACCCCCTAAACGGGGATTGGGAGGTGTCAAAATTTGTATGGAAGAATTTCTAGTGTACGGGATTTTTGTTACTCGCCCCCTTTACTATGGGAGTTAACTGTAGTAGCTGAATATAGGTGTACTATAGGTACACCTCTGCCTAGTCCTGTGGGGAATATTGGCGTGAGGTTATTTTATGTTTTCCAAAAGCAATTTAATGAGTATTTAATTATCTTTGCTGTACAAAGTATAATTTCCTTTCAAAGCTGGAATTTTGGAATCCGTAATTTCCTTCTAGACAAAAAGCATTCAAGCGTATCATTAGATATCTACCCTCATTGTGCCTTTGTAGATAACGCGTCAATGTCTTGGACAGACATACTGATAATAATATTCGATAATGGTTATCTGAGATACAACGAGCGATCTAGCGTAGTATTTTAAAAATTAATCTCACCGTCCAAATTCGCAACACCACAATACGCTCCATGACAGGTATCGCCGACGTTGGCGGGACCGGGCGTGTCATACTTGTAGGATGCATCCAGACAAATGGGCCAAATCTTTGATTTGACAGCTGAGCCCTTGAGCCAAATTATGGGGACAACAAATGGGTTGATAAGAAAATGACAGACAGCTTTTAAATCTGATACAAGATTTTGAAAATAGGGAAGATCCTCTGTTCATGTCCTGTAGGCATAATATTATTTATATTGTTGACGAAGGAATGAGAAGGGTTAATTCCGACACCATCTCCCATTTTCCATTTGTAACTATACGCAGAATAATTCAAACAACACAACAATACAGTCAACGAAACAGTTTGATATGCAGGAAAAGACTAAACAGCTTTGCACAACGTCCAAAATATTATTTAAATTGCGCACTTATTTTAACTTTTAAGGCATAGGACACACTCAAGGAAATGAAAGGTATGTCAAACATTACACTGCTTTAAGCACCCATAAAACTTTTCTATTTATGAAACTAGCTCCAAAGGACATGGCTAAATGACTGCCCCAAGCATGTCTAGTAACTTCACATTAACTCGTAATATTTAAATATTCATTCATGAATTATTAAGCGTTTAATAACTTCCTAGCGCTTTCGTGAACTGTTAAACATAAAAAAAGTATCTTAGTTGCTTTTTTTGATTGACATGACAAGTTCAAGGGGAATAATAATACAGTACTGCAACTAGGGATGGGTCATGTCGCTTTTCTAAAATGTCAAATCAAACTATACTTATATCGATTTTTGATAACAGGTATCAAAACGATTTATTTTCTGAAACTAAGAAGTGGCAATCAGAGTTATTGGCGGGAATCGATGGAATTCAATTCGGTGTCCTGTTTAGTTGCTTCTTATTGTGTTTTCACAGGGAAACGGGGTTGTTTCTAAGTGACAATCGACTCTATTCAATTCCACTCTTTTCGTATCAAAATCAAATAAAAATAATTGAAAGCTTCAGAATGTGCTTCTACGTTTAATGTACTACCTATTTTGTGTCGAAAAATATTAACTGAATATAGGTCGACAAAAACTATTTAAGTATATTTTTATTTTTCAACCCAATCGATTATTTTATTGATTCGATTACACTTGACGTTCAATCCCATCTCTATGAAAAAAAACAAACGTCAGATGTTAGACATCGTTGGAACACTGCCGTTTGCTTGTTCGTTGTGGTTTTTCATTTTGGATTTTCATTGACCCTCGCTTGCTTATTGTGTGTGCTTGCCTACCTACTGACCTCTTGCTACTCGACACGGACTTGACTTGCAATCAATTCATCCTGCGATGCATAAACTGCGGTGTAACCAGGCAAAGGCTGCGGCAGCATATCGCCTCTTCATTGCCTGCTTTTCTACTCACTATCTTAGCACGATGGTTAACAATTGAGGTAAGTCATCTACAGCTAGAATCATTCTAAAACCGATAAATATAAGAAACATCGAACAAATGTGACTTCAAGTAGCTTACCGTGTTTTCAAAATACATAATGAACTCAATGGCAATGAATCAGAAAGACTCATCTCGTCTCAACACGTCACGACTACAACAGACTGGTTGCTTTAGATGTCATAATAATCAAATGTGTAGGTATTATAAATAATTCATGTGGGTAATAAGGTAATTAAGTTTGTTCTAGGTTCCAAGGGATGCCAACATTTGTCATCCTTGTTATGAGCTGCTGAATTCAGAAGCAACTAGTGATGTACGTTTATTTGGTCATACAATAGTGCGCATAACTTGAGGCCGTTTGCAGAATTTACCAACGTCACATCCAGCTTTCTATTATCTAAATAAAATGTTTTTAAACACAGTGTATTTTTTTATCTTTACATACCCGTCCGGTAGCATTTATCATCTTCCTCTTCAGATATTCAGTTTCTCGGCCTACAAATCGTCAGGACTACTGTCCCTGACCTCTCTCTCTCTGGTTGTGTTATTGGGCAACATCCAATCAGAATGATTTGATCAGACAGACAGATAACCTAAACTAACTTTTTTATATAATGTTCTTATAAGATTCACAGAATAAATAAATTAATCGCATTTTTGTTTGTTGTTTTATTTCAATATCTTTTAAAGTAGTTTTGAGTATGAATGTCGATGGCTATAAGAGTAGGGGACGACCAACGAAACGATGGATGGACTGTGTGAATGATGATATGGTTAGAAAGGGGGTGACTACCGAGATGGCGGCTAATAGAGGAGTATGGAAGAAAAAGACATGTTGCGCCGACCACAAATAAATTGGGATTAGGGCAGGAGAATGATGATGATCTTTTAAAGTCCTTGGTTACTCACTGTATTCGTTATCTAGTTTAGGCAGGATTTAACAATCACCACATACTATTTAAACTAAGTCCTCCTGGCGTTGACCCTCTGATGTTGACTGTACATTATTCAGGACGTGTTGACACGTTGAAATATTATCTTGCTAGCATGACGTGAACTCAGTGAGAATTTATTATAACAGTAAGCATTTGAGAGCAAGTACTTAACTAGTGTTATGAGCGAGCTTTGGTTACAAAGCTCGCACATCGCGGAATGTTTCTTACACGTTCGTACAATATCGTGTTCTATCTATACATATTATACATTAAAGTCACGTTGTCGTCTATCTGTGTGACCGTGTTGTTATGAGGTTTGATTGATGCGGGTTTCACTACCACTTGAGAATTTATCTAAAAGGTTTATACGTGTATACGAGTAACACATTAATATTAAATTTATTAGAAATTTCGATGTTTTCTCCAAAACCTCGTAAAAACCTTGCGACGCAGGGGCGATTCGCTAGTATCTATATCTTTTTGTTAAAAAATAAAAAAAAATCGGCCCGTAGACGCCAGATAATTTTATCGGAAGAATAATTTTGAATTTTTGACAGTTTTACCGAACAAAAACTGTCAGACGTCCATTTTATTGCATGAATATAAATTAACTGTCAATTGAAAAATCAGTCCTTAGTTCGTCATACGTCAACATAGTATAAAGCCATGGATACATTGTAGAATATCCATTGTTGTTAAAAATACCTACATTTTAGTCACGAAGGGTGGTAAAAAGGGCTATCTATCAAGTGAACCTTCATAAAAAGTTGATCCTGACAAAAAAAGAGATAAATATAACAATGGCAAAAAAGAGAAAAATATTTCACATTTTAAACCTGATTTACTGCTATTGCCATTTTCACATAAAACCAATTTGTTTAGAGCTTACTCTATAACAATAAAACGATACCACACAGCCGGTAGAGCCGAATACGTGTGAACTTTTGCTCACGATTTCATTTTCTTTCGCGCTATAAAAGTGATATAATGAAGCGGATGCCTACTTATATTTCATTTACAATAAGAGAGAAAGGATCCCGAATGTGTTTGGTTAATGTATTTTAATATTTGTTTGGAAAATCTTGCGATCCAGTGATGAAATCTTTTATGCAAGGGTTTATGGCTCCAATATAGGGTTTTTACCGGTACCTCAAATATTTACACGTAGAAAATATTCGAGGTTTAAAACATGTTACAGGCAACATTAAGACCATCGTGAAAGGAATCCATTCAGTGCTTTTTTTAACTGTATCTGTTATTTTACATATTCTTACATTTCCATTTTTTTGCTATAAGTATATTATATTTTAAATGACCCTTTGCAAAGGAAGATAAAATCGCAAATCCTTTTGTTCTATAACTATTCAGTAGGTATGCTTCTAGTAAATAAGCAACGTACCCAGTTCATCATCGGCCTAGCCTATTCTCAACTATGTAGTGGTCGGCTTAGCGCTTCCAGTCTAACCGGATGCAGCTGAATACCAGTATTTTACATTGAGCGACTGCCTATCTGACCTCCACAATCCAGTTACTGGGTAATACGATACCCTTTGGTAATACTGGTTGTCAGATTCTCGGGCTACTGACGACCCGTAACGACTGTCACAGATTCACAAATGACAGCCGGGACCAACGGCTTAACGTGCTTTCCGAGGCAGTTGATCATAGTAATTATTGCACTGCAACGTAATTAAAAGTTTCATCGTGAAATCGTTTTTATTGCCGTTTTTCTGTGATTAAACAGCATTATGAATTATTGTTTGTGCCATTTACTAATGTTAAAACTTGTAAAACCAAGCTTACCGGCCGTGAAGTATGAAGTTTGTAAGTACTTACAAAGCAAAACACAAATAAACTAAAGTTCTCAAAGAATACCGACACTATTTACGAAATACTCTCAACTTGAAGAATGAAAGAATTTGTCAGTAGATCAAACC
Source organism: Apamea crenata (assembly GCA_949629185.1). NCBI lineage: Eukaryota > Metazoa > Arthropoda > Insecta > Lepidoptera > Noctuidae > Apamea > Apamea crenata. Next base: position 8,275,228 of record OX451362.1, on the reverse strand, counting down.
CCGCTTCTGGTGTGCGGCGGCACAACAAACAACGCGCGGCTTCCATTGACAATAGACATGATTTATGTACATCCACACAATATACTCTCGCTTCTGTTTGTCTGTTCAAGGATTTGTTTATTAAAAATAAATATTTCAAACTTGCGTGACATACATTTATTTTACAGATTTGCTTTTTTTTTAGAATTAATTATTAAAGTATACGAAATAAATTGAAAAATCTCGAAACAACGTGAGGAAAATGGAAGGAATAGTAAACAAAAGAACGCATAGATAGTTAATCATTTTTCAATCTGCAATGTGGAATTATTTATCATCATCAGGCTTAGCAGTCCACTGCTGGACGTAGCCTCTACAATCTCACGCAAGTCACTTCACATTTTTCGCATTTTTTTTTTCACCCGATCCTCGACTACTCTCATCCAGCTGCTACCAGCCGACCCGAGAAGAGCGTCATTTGTCTGAACGGGACGCCAATTATTCAAATAAAGCTTTCTTACATTATTTCCCTAGAGACCTTTAGTTTAGTGAAAAAGATTTCAGCCGAATCTAAATATAGCACTTAACCTATTTTATTTTTACTGTAAATTACTAAAATTACTTATTTACGTAGCAGCTGCTACGCTGTCGTGAAAACATAAAAAGTGATGATATTTATTTCGAGCGTTTTAACGGATTCTCGATAGCAGTAAATAAGACGAAAGGGGTACAAATTAAAAACGATAAATATTAAGTTGGGTACGAATTTTATTTCCCAAAATCCGTAAAAATACATATGAAGTTACTCATATCTACCGTACAAGCTTAACAACTTAAACATCAATCAAGTTATATTTTGTTCCCAAATCAGAAAAAGATTTTCACAAGTCTACATTATAGGTACAAGTTAAACAACGTAACATTACCTAAGTCAGGCGTTGCTCATATTTCATGTAGGTAGCCCCCAACTCAGTTCTTTACGCACAAGTTGTACACGTGGCAACCAAGTTAGGCATCAATTTAACTAAATTATGTCAACGATTACTAAGGCATTAGCCCCTCAGATGTAACAACTTGGCCATTTCTGTTTGAGATCGACTCATTCATTTTGAGCCACCAATTTTCACGGCGCGTTGAAGTATACTGTATATATCATTTTAGGCCCCACAGCGGCTTCTTAAGTTCGTAGACAAACTCAATTATTCCAAAATTGGACAGTATATTGGCCAGTCTGTTGCGACGGCTGAACTAGCAAACGAAGTTGGTAAACGTTTTAGTAGTAGTGGCAGTATTAGAGCTCTTTGTGAATGAGCTCAGAGTCAAAGCTAAAGCATTTACTTCAATTTACTTCAATCAGGGTACCTACATGCTTTTATAAAGGTTGTATTTAATTGGAAAATCTATTTACTTGAGATCGTATTACATGCGCATGTATTACCTGCGTTTGACAGGTTTCAAAACCAAAGGTTTTAATTGGATTTACGCAGGTGTGAGATGATTATTCAAATTCATAGGAGAATAAGTATTTCATTGAATATTGATCACTTAATGATGTTGTTAAACAATATATCACAAAAATAACGTCAGCTGTCAGATGATAATGACAATGACGTCACGGTAACGTTCCATTTCATCAATCCTACTAACTCCTACAGCTACACCTATCTCCTCCTAAACGGCTGGACCGATTTGGATGAAATTTTGTGTGTATATTTCAATGGGTTCCTGGATGGTTTGAAAACACAATTGGACTCGGTAGGTGGCGCTGCTTTTCCGGGCAGGACGACGTCTGCCGGGTCAGCTAGTAATATTATAAATGCGAAAGTTTGTAAAGATACCCTTTCACGCAAAAAGTACTGAACGGATTTGGATGAAATTTGGCACACAGACCAGGAATACTTTATACATACGATACTTTCTATCCCGATATTCCCACGGGATCGAAACTTATGCGGGTGTAACCGCGGGGCGCAGCAAGTATTTTATATACCAGGCGCTAAACGTGTTTTAGGTATAATTAAAAATCTGTAATGATAGATAACGTTTAAAATTTAACAAACTTCTACCATATGCTATAATGTTCGCATCAATGTAAGTAACTGCAGAACATAACATTCCCAAGCTAACTGATCCTAGAAACAAACAGAATTTCTAAAGATGTAATGAAAGAAAAGTTCTATCTCTTAATCCAATACTTTTTCTTTTAGTACCCGGGCTAATACTGACGAGTAAAGGTTTTTGGGACAACCGTTTCAGCGGTTCACTAAGAACGTAAATCATTACATAAAAGTAGGGAAGATAGCGAATACTACACTCCATTATTTAGAAAATGTGAATGTTGCTTACAAAGCTGAAGATGTATTTCTGAATATTTAATACGTAGATGGAAACAGTACCTATGCACGAAATAAGGCACATAGTGACCCTATTGGTGATGTTCTTCAGAAATGTCTGGTGGGTAATACACGCAACTGGCGTGCGTGTATGGTCAGATGTACGAACGTAAACGAAGCCGAAGGAATATGTAAGTTTATTATGTATGTGTACCCTACACATACATAATAAACTTGCTACGATCCGATTATGTTATCATATGTTTAACCTTTTCCTAACTATGTTGGGGTCAGCTTCCAGTCTAACCGGATGCAGCTGTATTTTAAATGGAGTCTATCTGACCTCCACAACCCAGTTACTGGGTAATACGATACCCCGGGGTAAGACTGGTAGTCAGACTTTCGGGCTTCTGACGGCTACCCGTAACGACTGTCAAAGATCCATGAATGACAGCCGGGACCAACGGCTTAACGTACTTTCCGAGGCACGGAGGGATCTCGGTATGTAAAGATGGTCACCCATCTACAGCCCAACCGCGGCAACGATCGACCTGTGCGGCTGTTATTATTTAGGCACGGGCCCTGTGTAGGGTTTATGTATGTTATGTTAAACAATAAGGCTGTGTGCAGACCAGTCTCACGACCTCTTAAGTCAGCCCAAGAAAACCTGGGGGTCTACTCCGAAGTGCAAAGTGCAAATGTTCGGATCGGACCGACGCATCGCCGAACCGAATATTATTGAAAAATGCGAAAAAAGTTCGGATCGGCTTAGTTGGGTCGGGACCATAGTCAATATTCGAAAGAGTGTAGGAGTGTAGGATCGGAACCGATCGAACCAAATAGTAACTTCGTAGCAGGAAACGGCCGAACATTCGGCCGATACTACTTCGGAGTAGACCCCCTGACACGGTCACTTGTAACAACAGTCTCAAAGTCGAAGTCAGACGTAAATTGACGTATTTTTAGTAGCCATGTTTTTAATCACGTCTAATTTATCTATGGAGTGTCTTAATTTGACAGGACTAAACTAATATTTTATCTTCTGTCCTTTTTTTAATGAAGTAGAAAGAAAAAGATGCACTGAACTTAAGTTTAGTTTAGTTTAGTTTAAGAACAACGGAATCGGCGACAGTGTCTTATTTTGTTCAACGTCCTCCTGGTTAAACAAACCTATGACTACAATTCTCCTTTTATTTTGTTAATCGAATATTCATGTCGAGGTCTAACTCGACATGAATATTCGATTAACACCACATGTGGTCTACCACAGCAAAGGTGGTGCGGCGATGTGGTAATGTTTGCAGGGCCAACTTGGCCAGAGATCGCATAAGACAGGGAGGTTTGGAAGAAACAAGGGGGGGGCTTTGCCTAGCGGTGGGCAATGGGCTACACAATGTGGGCTAACAAAAAATTATATACCTATGTCTTAGCAATAACATTACTTTTATAACACCGGTTTCTATTACAGAAAGAACAAAGTGAGATACGCTAGGTTAATGAGGTTTGGTTTACAAACGTTAAGTCGCGGGTAAACGTTCTCCGTGTTTCGGATTTCAAGTCTAAGAAAGTTTAATTACATATTCTGTTGTCGTCCCGGTTTGAGATTCACTGGATTTATCCTGTCATTGTTTTACGGTTGTGTTAAATCTGTGCTGAAGTTCACAAAGGCTGAACGTAACGCGAGTTTGAATGTTTGTTACTCAATTCACGCTGTAACAGCTTTATACGCGACTAGCTTCTGCCCGCGGCTTCGCCCGCGTGGATGTCGGAAATTATCCCACGGGAACGTGCTACCAGGATAAAAAGTATGTGCTTCCCCAGGATGCCATCTATCTCTTTGCCAAATCAGAAGTTCAGTGGTTTAGGCGTGAAAATGTTACATACAGTTTCAAGTACAAATCCTCCCTTAAAAAACCGAATTACCCCCTTTTGCCCCGTCAGGGGTCAATTTTCGACCACTTTACATACTTATTTTTAATTATTTTCGGTCAAAAGTATCAATACTGAGTTTCGAGTTAATCGGACCGCGCATTCAATTTCTTCCACACAAACTTCAACACCCCCCTTTGAGGAGTAGTTTGAAAAACTTATAATGATAAACTTTATTACTTACTTAGGCAAGTATTGTTGCCAAGTTTCAAGTTTATTAACTAAATTAATAAGATTTTTCATATAAACTGTATCCCCCCGCTTTTCACCCCCACAGGGGTGGAATTTTAAAAAAATCATAATAGTTCATAACTTGACACAAAGATTATTTACACCCATTTTCGAGTTAATCAAGCCACGCATTATAATCCTCTTCTGTAAAATTAACTACCCCTTTTCACCCCATTAGGGGTACATTTTCGAAAAACCCTCATACTTGCTATTATTTATTTTTAGTCTTAAGTACACACACTGAGTTTCGAGTTAATCGGACCGCGCGTTCAAATTCTTCCACACAAACTTTAGCACCCCTATATCCCCTTTGAGGGGTAGTTTTAAAAAACTAATAATGATAAACTTTATTGATTACTTAGGCGAGTATTCATGCCAATTTTCAAGATTATTAACCTAACGAATAAGATTTTTCATATAATTTTTATCCCCGCTTTTCAGCACCACAGGGGTGGAATTTTGAAAAATCATTTGGGATGTGTTCATAACTTGACTCAAAGATTATTTATATCAATTTTCGAGTTAATCAAGCCACGCTGTAAAATCCTCCCCTGTAAAATTGACTACCCCTTTTCAGGCCGTCAGGGGTAGATTTTCGAAAAACCCTGATACACATTATTCTTTCCTTTCTATTTTAAGTATAAATACTGAGTTTCCATTAAATCGGACCGCGCGCTAAAATTCTTCCATACAAACTTTGAAACCCCCCAATCCCCTTTTAGGGGGTAGTTTATAAAAACAAAAACTGCCAAACTTCATATTTTACTTAGATAAGTATTCGTGCCAAGTTTCAAGTTTACTAACTCAAGGAATGAGATTTTTCATACAAACAAAATCCCCCCATTTCACCCTCTTAGGGGTGGAATTTCGAAAAACCCCTTCTTAGTGGATACCTACTCTTTACGAAGAATACACCCTCCAAATTTCATATCTCTAGGACCAGCGGTTTAGGCTGTGCGTTGATGTCTCAGTCAGTCAGTCAGTCAGTCAGTCAGGACTTAGAATTTTATATATATAGATTTTGGTGTACACAATTTCCAATTTTAGCTGATCTCGCATTGTATGGTATGGTTTTTCGTACAATCAAAAGTCAGCTTGTATGTATAGCTTGATGTGTAGCCGTGCGTAGTACGTACCTAATCGCATATTCGTGTACATTATAATTATTATTCTTTCAGTTTACTCTGCTACAAGAAAGCTGTCACTTTTCTCGACGACATTAACCGTTGTGAGCGGTAGAGGATTTGCAATTTGCATGTGTAATGCAAATTGCAAAACCTAGCTTGTGTCAAGAAAACTGTGCGGAGGTGGCTTTAATTTAAGTGTTAGTACATTTACACTGAATTGCATGTAAAGGATAATAATATGTATAAAGGTTCTTCTTCCTGACTAAATTGTTCCGGATTCTTGGCTACATAATAATATAGCTGTTCCAAACCTACTTTAAAAATCCCTAATATTTAAAGCAGAACAGGTACTTTTCGGTAATGCATTACTACATCACCGAGCCAACACATAACACCATTTCAGCCTCCACAAGCATACGCAGGCTTGACCAGCGCCCTAATTACGTAACACATTATCAATCACAATCTAAATCATTTTGAAGGATAGTGCTCATCCATTGCTTCATATGGTCGAAAAATGTGTCTGCTCAACAACGTAAATGACGCAATGAGTGTTGTTGAACTGTCAAAATTATAGGCATTGCTATTGATAGTGTACGCAATTACCCCGCTGATGTGCGATGTTATCATTTCTAACGTGACGATATTATCGAGGACGTCCACGTCAGGGCATCACGATAACACAACTGACAGGAATTTGACTGATATTTTTGGCAGAAAATTTCACAAAAATTCTGTCCCAATATTTTTAACTGGTGGGTACACCTGCTGTCTATTTCCTGTGAAAATGTTGGAAGGAACTATTTTCATTAGGGTAACTTATTCAAAATATTTTAAAACGCGTAAATATGAACTTAAAAAGAACTTTTAGACAAAAACAAAATTGACAATATTTGAACGAAACCAGAATAGATTCCGAGCTATACAAATATCAGCTGTGCGATGCGAATAGGAATTCGCACAACACTATAAATTGCCAATTGTCGGAAGCTCGCGCCAACAATCGACAAATTGTTTCAGTGTGGAGGTATGTTGAGAATGTGAATAAACAGGAATATTGGATGAGTTGGTCTGTTTTTTACTGAGCCGAAAATAATTATAACATAAAGAAACCTATTCCTAGTTGATCACAATATAATTGAGGAAAATACATTCCTATGTTCCTTTAGAGAAAATGTTATCGTAATGCATTCAAGTTCAAGACTGCTTTTTCGCCACGTTGCCTTTTGATGATGCTGATGTCAATTGACTGCCTCGTACGTAGGTCTAGCGGTCGCAAGCGCTACTTCCGAGCATTAGGTCGTGGGTTCGATCCCGGGTCGAGCAAAATTTTATTGGGTTTTTCCATCTGGAATTTCTCAGAAGCAACCCGGAGTCTGAATCTATGCCTGGTTAATGGCTTTAGGCTCGCCTCACTCCTATTACATGGGAATTAAACTTAACTGACGAAATTTGGACGTACTATATTATGTAGGTTCACCTCTGCCCAAACCTTCGGGGAATACAAGCGTGATGTTATCATTATTGGAAAAGTCATATTATTAGGTAATTGCCAAGTTCAAACCTCGTGCTCAAGTAAAAGGTAACCCCTGGGCTTTGAGCCATTACAATATTTAATCTCCTGTTTTATTAAAACAAAGGAAACAATTTAATAGTCACCTACAAAGAGGACGATACCCAAATCAACCTAAAATAAGTAAACTAAAAGCTTTAGATTTTTTATTTTAAAGGTTTTATAAACAAAGGGAATATTAATTCGGTCCATCTTTGTTAATGTTTTCCAACTGCTCCCTATCGTTTATAAGTATTAATTGGTCCATTCATTTGGCAGATAACAAAAAAAGTTATTTCGCTTACTGTTAATTAATCATCTAAAAACGAAAAAAATATTTTACCATGACGACAAATAGGTATATTGAATTTTTGCTTTGTGATAGCCACTAATATATACTAAACCCATAGTCATAGTCCCCATAGTCACATCAACATAGTCTATCCGTGTGCGACATCGAAATCCAAAAGGCAAGGTACAGTAGACGAAAGTTATTTTCACATTTATAATATACTAGCGGACCCAGCCGACGTCGTTTTGTCCTTGTCCCTGAAAAGCAGCGCCACCTACCGGATCCAATTGTGTTTTCAAACCATCCAGGAACCCGTTGAAACATATACCTACATAAAATTTCATCCAAATCAGTCCAGCCGGTTAAGAGGAGTTAGGGTGACAAACACAGGTACAGAAGAATTATATATAAATATTAAAGGTATAAGTATACCTAAGGCTGTCATTCGTGGATCTTTGACAGTCGTTACGGGTCGTCAGTAGCCCGAAAGTCTGACAACCAGTCTTACCAAGGGTTATGGTATTACCCATTAACTGGGTTGTGGAGGTCAGATCGGCAGTCGCTTTATGTAAAATATTGGTATTCAGCTGTATCCGGTTAGACTGGAAGCCGACCCCAACATAGTTGGGAAAAGGCTCGGCAGATGATGAAGTACCTACGGATGTATTACGCAAGATTCAGCTACGGACGACGAATAAGCGAACGGCATAGAAAGTCATATAAAATCGCGACGTGCAAACATAAAATAAAGATTTTTTAATAAAGTTGCACGCAATCGTGAGATTGCGACAGAAAATTACGTAAATAGTCATCAAACTCCTAAAACGTACCAATTTAAATTCAGGGGACCTTTCACGGGGGTTCACAGTCACATAATTTTCTTTATTTTTAGCACAAAAACAACAGTTTTTTGAGTGAATTTCAATTATTTTACAAGTATATAATTAATGGTGTCGATACCTAACGCAGTAATGGACGTGGTGCATGATGATCATGCTTGGTGGTTAATGCTCGCTTCTCTAAGAAAGAAAGAAAAGGTTTTACGAAATGCGATACGGCCTAATGCGCCTGTAATGTGCTTAGCTTTACATATCAGGGCCCTAATTCACTATGACCACTTCGATGATTACACACGATATGATTCCTTACTTCGAAACCACGTCAATTCCTTATCAAATCCCGCCAATCTCGCGTTGATTTCGCGCGGTTTCGTTCATTGTGACATAGAGAATTATGGCCCAGATAGTTGCAAATATGTTACTGTGCACAGGAAGGGAACAAATAAATATGTCTTAATATACCTCTAGAATACTTTTTCCTTTTCACCCTCATATCTTTGGATCTAACAGAGTGGATACAACATCTGTGTCTAGAATAGTTTATGTTACTTTATGTAGAACTACATTACCTCCCTGTAATATAAGAAGGTCCAAGGTAAGGCCTCACAGACGAACACATGATCTTAACCTTATGGTGGCTTCTATTTTATTACTTACATAGTAAAAGATAGTATACAACCTGCGCACAGCGTACAGACTTCTTGCTGTAGAGTACCTACCTACTGTACCCAACTGTAGAATATTTAAAAATAATGGATCTACTTGCCCGAACACATACGGTGGCGAACAGTTTATTCATTGAAATAAATGAAAATAGTACAAGTACCTACCTCTGCCTCTATAAAAGTAGAGGCAGAGCTGTTTATTTCAAAGTTGAGATTAGCATAAAGATCTGGTCTCGCATAAAATCAAATCGCAAAGAAAACAATTCTAATATACAGGGTTATTTGTAAAACACCAACAACCTCTTAAGAGGTCATTGTACTCATCATGAACAACTTTTACTATGGGACCAAACCTGAAATCGCGAAAAAAAAATCTGCTGCTCCCTACATTTTAACGAGTTATGCGAACGTAAATGTAGGGAACAGCTGATTTTTTTTTCGCGATTTCAGGTCATAGACTGGAATTTATAATTAACTAGCTGTTGCCCGTGATTTCGTCTGCGATCCAGGATGTAAAGTAGCCTTCTCCAGATCATGGTCTACCCATGTGTCAAATTTCATCTAAATCCGTCAGCAGTTTTAGCGTAAAAGCGTAATTCTTAAATTTTCTGCGCAACTTCCTTAATTTTTTTTTTCGATCCTTCTACAAGTATTAGAAAACTGATATTATATACTTATAAAAAAAATATGAATGAAATCTGTAAAGTCGTTCTCAAGTTATGGCGTGTCAAGGGAAATAGGGATTAATTTATAGATTTACTTAATTTAAATTTCGCGCATTATTTGAGAAAAGTACTATACAAGCCTTGGCCGCAACTAGGCATTGATGGACGAACGTGTAAATGTGGGCTGATGACTGTGACTCATTAGCTGACGCTTGATGAGTGGACAAACAAATTAGTGAACACCTGTAGGTATAATTAGCGTTTCGGGCACACAGTTGTCAATCATTTTGATAAACTACAGATAGGGTACTCGCTAATTATAGGATTCCACTGAACGCCTACGTAGCGCTTTCGTTTCTGGTACACAGGAAAATTATAACATAAGCTTTCCTTTCGGTTAAAGGCGATATCACCTTATTTTATTCATAGGGGTTCACACTATGAATAAATATATATTTAATATTTATACGCACCTACTCTAGTTATAAATATTTTATGTTAGTACTTCCTTCCAGAGTATAAACGTTTGATTAATTATACATCTTCATCATGATAACTACAAACAGTATCCAAATTAAGCTCGTCTAATGCGTCTGAATAAAGACATTTGGTACATCAACAGTGCACATCATCTATCCAGATGATTGATGATATAGCCTCCGTTTTTTATTGGAGGCTAGCACACTTTCGTAAACTATACGATCTTTACAATAACTAAGGCCTTTAGTCAATGCCTAGTTATTTTAAATGCCAAGTGTTGACAACTGAAACTGAGGTTTATATGGTATACTTAAAAAAACTTTTCTTTACTCTGATTTGTATAAAATTCGAGAGATGTCGGAGGAAGGCAGCTGCATTATCTTACATTTTCCCTTATCTCCGTAATTACTCCTGTTGACCGCTACTGATCCTCCTGAAATTACAATGGGCGTTCCTCAAGGTTTGATATTGGGTACGTTCCTGTTTTTAGTTTATATTAATGATTTGCCCCAATTACTTCAAAATCAACCGAAGATGGTGTTATTTGCAGATGACATATCATTGATCTTTAAAATAGACCGACGGTCACAAAATCTTGACGACGTGAATAACTCTACTCTTCAGGTCCAAGATTGGTTTACGGTAAAAAACTAAATACATTAGATTTAAATTACCTAATGTTAGAAGTAGCGAATGTGTCATCATATTTAATGGCCAAAAACTAGAATTTATTCATCATGCAGTTTTCCTAGAAATCACGCTAGACGAGAAATTACAATGGGGACCTCATATAACATCTATTACGGGGGGGCTAAGCTCGTCCGCATATGCTGTTAGAAATATAAGACAGTTAACAGGTGAAGAAACCGCGCGTTCGGTCTATTTTAGTTACTTCCAAAGTATTATGTCATATGGCATTTTACTGTGGGGTCAGGCTGCTGACATTGAATCCATTTTTATTTTGCAATAGAGAGCTGTCAGAGCCATTTACAATCTACGTCGCCGCGAATCTCTTGGGGGAAATATTTAAAGGTTAATATTATGACGGTACCTTGCCAATTCATTTATGAAAATATTATGTATGTAAGAAAAAATTAACATCTTTTTAATAAAATGAGTGATAGACATAATTTTAATACTAGAAATAAAGATAAATTAGATCAACCTTTTTTCAGATTATCTAAAGTACATACATCTTTTATGGGGTACTATGTTAAATGTTACAACAAAATACCTTGTGAAATATTGCAAAATGAAAGAAAATTTAAAACTTACCTATATTAAAACTACACTTTGTATACAAGGATATTACAAATTAGAGGATTATATCCAAGATAAGAATGCTTGAAAACATGCTGATACTGCTCCATAGGACAATCTCTAGAGTCTAGAGAAAATCGAACTGGTTGTTATGTAATTGTAAATTTTTTTTGACATTCTGTAATTACTTCAACTCACACTTATTATTTTTTTTTTTAATGGAAATCGTCTACTTTTAGATGCTATGTTTGTAAATATGTGAGCACCATGTATCTATCAAATAGTTAATTTATATGTCATGGTTTCAATAATCCATTTTAATTCTTTTACCTATTGTGGTATAGTAATTTTATTTTAGGTGCATCGTTTTCACATATAATTAATGTCTGCAAAATATAGGAAAACCTTTTAAAACAGTAACGATGGAGTTTCTTGCCCATTCTTCTCCATACGAAAACTACCTTTTAGAAGGGGTGACTAGAATCAATTCTATTTTATGTGCCTGATATAAATGATTTCTTTTTATCCTTCTTGATTCTTCGTTTATCCTTTTGAAGCTTACCCACGAACCGTTAGATTTCTCCCAAATATCGTTTGACATCGAGACAGTTTAAAATTAAGGATTATTTTTCTCTCCAACTTTTCTTAAAAATCTTTCATCATCCTTCGGAAACAAGATTGTTCTGAATGTCCTTTGAGGCTCTTTGAAACGTGAAATGACTGACAAATGGTCTTAAAAATTACCACCAAATATTCTGAACGAATACCAGTGAAACCATTTTGTTGGAAAGTGACTAGATAGGTACTTAAAACTCTCATATTTTACATAATTGTCAAGGCAATTATATCATAAATACATTACTTCTATAATATAAATACTTTCATAGGTACGTATTATACAAAACAAAATCCGTGACAGTTAAAAAATACAAAGTTCTGACTCTACTTACCTTTTAAGTACCTACTTCAGTAGGTATGGTCAGTCTATCTCATACCTACGCATTAAAAATAACCAATTAATAAAAGAAAATGGATAACCAATCAGTACAAGCGGTTAGGTACATACTTGGATACATTTTCTCATAAACAAAACATAATATTAACCTTCACTACAAGTCCAATCTCCATGTGTTCATTTGTAATTTGTGGGTAGTCGTTATTACCTATTAATATCACTCTTAATTACAGGAAATATCTCCTGAAGGTATTTTTCTTAATAAATAAATATATGGTAGCGGTCAATGGACGATTCGTAGAAAATTGTCTTCAGGAAAATACGAAGGTCAATAAACTCAGGGCTCTTTCCCTGGAGAGCCAGCCCTGTTAACAACCTTACATGCCCGGACTCAAGATTACCTAGCACCGTGTAATAAATTATAGTATGGACCAAGCCAGGATAGTACTGTTTTCTATCAAAGTCAAAACATTTATTTCAAATAGGCAAATAAAAGGCACTTTTAAACGTCAAAAATTACAATAAAATAGAATTGATTCGAGTCACCCCTTGCAACCCTTGCAAATGATAGTTTTCGTATGGATAAGAATGGGCAAGAAACTCTACCGTTACCTTTTTAAAATGTTATCCAATATTTTTTTTAATACAATTACTATACTAATATAGGTAAAATAATTAAAATGGATTACTGAAGCCATGACATATAAATTAATTGTGTGATAGATACGTGGTGCTCATTTACAAACGTTGTAAAAGTAGACGATTTTCATAAAAAAAATTAACAAGTTATAAGTCAGGGCCGGCAGTATGTAATATTCTAGCTTAAAAAACTAGCCTCGCGTTACCCGGGCATTAGAAAGAATAGAATAAAGTGTATTTGGATACAGTTCGTGAAAAACAAAACACAAATAACAAGATAAAAAAGTGAAAGTAATGCTTTGACAACAATAGTGTGTGCCTCGCGACTGCGCCAGAAACGTTAATTACAGACTAACTTTACTAATTAATCTTCTTAGCGAGTTATGAGCTTTTTTTCACACAGCTGTTGCTGACACGTGCAATGTGCTAAGTATAGATAACAATTTGATACGAAAATAAAATCGGGGCAATTAATTGTTTTGAGAGCAGTGGTGGCCCTTAGGAGCTGTAGGTCGTGGGTTCGAACACAGACAGGCTCTCTACTTTGTGTAATTTATTTCATCACCACTGCTCCCAAAAAATCCGAAGAAAGAAAGAAAGAAAAGAAAGAAAGAAAAAGTATTTTTTACAAGTTACAAGTTTTTATTTTCTTTGTTTTATTTGAGTTAGTATTTTTATCTTTTTTTAAGACATGTGACATCTACCATCCCGCACTGGGTCCGCGTAGTGGTTAACGTTCCACTCGCTCTCGCAGAGAGGAGGCCTGTGTCCCAGCAGTGGGAACGTTGTAGGCTGATTATGTATGTTATATAATTATTTTTTTATCGGATAATACCAACTTAAATTGCCTGTATGTTCAAATCACAACCGTCATTCTTTGACTGTTGTAAAATACGGTAAATTCACTTAGTCTGTAAATTAGATAAACAATTAATTTATCTGGCAGTACTTAATCGATCGAGAATATCGTAGCTTAATTTATCAATCAAAATGCATGCAAATTATTTCTAAGTGAAATCATTAAACCGCAATGTGAGTCTATTACAAAATAACAATTAGTATCAGGCTTAATTAATCGGAAAATCACTTGAAATCCCCCGACACAAGATTAAGAAGACATTGACTTCTCCACGAACACGATATTTGTTCATTCTGCAACAAATATCGTGTCTCGAGAGGATTTTGATATCCACTTGAAGAAACTTGACACTTTGATTTACCAGGCGTATCGTAGTGCAACCTACGCACAATATACGGTTTATACACACAAGTTGAGTTACCGCAAGTAGCGAATTATATATTTGAAAGATGGCTAACCAAAAGGAAAATTGGTTCGGAAAACTGTAATATGTATTTTTAACATCTGAGCAAACAGTACTTGAAACATAGCGAGACTATTATTGATATCATATTACATTTTGAACGTTTAAGTAAGTCTATACTTATAGAAAATTGCCAGTGAACCCGCTACCACCTGGCTGACTTGCTCAGCAAAATGTGAACTATTCTGATATTGTTCGCGCTGACAAAGTAAGAAGGATAATCCACCTACGTGACTTGGTTCCTGATGAACAATAGGGTAACAATTCTACAAGGCTGCAAAAGTTCCACTTATTATTGTACATACATAGGTACAGAACCTCCAGAAGTCCGACAACCACTGTTACCACGGGGTATCGTATTACCCAGTAACTGGGTTATGGAGGTCAGATAGGCAGTCGCTCCATGTAAAATACTGATATTCAGCTGCATCCGGTTAGACTGGAAGCCGACTCCAACATAGTTGGGAAAAGGTTAGGCAGATGATGAGGTACAGAACCTGACTTATCACGTAACAAGGCACAATATTTCGTCCTTGGAAGGCAAATTTTGGCATTAGGAGCAGTGCGATCTCAATCGCACCAACAAAATCCTCGCTTAGAATTTTCACCTTACATAATTAACGGAACTTCCCTAATGGGCTGACCTAACAAAGTTATGCTTTTGAAAACCAAGCCAGTCGACCTTGAAGAATCTGAAAGTGTAGCACTTGGAATTATTAATGACGCAAATTCAATTTATTCCGCAATCCAAACGCGGATTGAAGTTGTTTCTGTGATTTCAAGGCTTGTTTTTTTCAATAGTCAGATAATTTATACCTGAGGAATAAATACAGCGGGAGGAATAATTGCGGTTTGACAGCTTTAGTACCTATAGAAAATATCTCATCATCATCATTTCAGCCGAAAGACGTCCACTGCTGGACATAAGCCTCCCCCAAGCACCTCCACTTGGACCAGTTCCATAGCGTTGCGTCGCGTAAGTAGCGTTGGAAGGCCTCCCACAAGGTGCACCGATTGTTAAAGCTGCAAGAACCCGTTGGAGAAAATATGTCAAACTGTCATAATATATTGTTCAGATAAAAATTATCTAACTATTGAAAAATCTGTTTCTAGGTCTGATTTTCCCAACGCCAGATAACTTTATCCGAGGAATAATTTCTAATTTTTGACAGTTCGTCCGTATAGAAACGACGTCAATTTTATTCTACGAATATAAATGATCTGTCGATTGAAAAATCAACCCTTAATGGAATAGAGTCAGTTCAACATTTTCAGATTTTTGGTTAGAATAGTCGAATATTTAATTTTCAAATAAAGACGTGCAGGATTTGCGTGACGTCAGTATGACGCGTTGTTTCGCATGTGGCGTTGTAGATACCGCTACATCACTCCCCTCCGGAGACCGGAGGTCGATAGTTGGCTGAGTCTTGTATCTTACGATGCTTCCCAGGCCAGCTGAGGTTCCAGTGAGTCGGAACCGGTTGCCGCATAGTTCACGGTGAGTCGGAACTGTCTGCGGAGATGCCCCAGTGAGTCGGGGTGGCGCATAGTTCGCGGTGAGTCGGAACTGTCTGCGAAGATGTCCCCAGTGAGTCAGGGTGGATGGCGCTGCGTTATACTCCAGTGCGTCGGATGTCGTACAGCGCCGGGTTGAGGCTGGCTGCTGCGTCGACCAGGAGAGGGTGCTCTGCTTGTTGACCGGCCGAAAGTGCAGTGTGCTGTGCCGAGGTTGATGATGAGGCTGAGGGTGATGACCAGGTATGCGCGGTCGCTACATGGTGGTCAGGATACCCGTTGAAGCCGTGGATGCTGGCTGGCTGGGTGACTTCGCCGCTAAAGCTTGCGGGAGTGATGATGATGATGACGTCACGCTGAAGTAGGTGCACGAAGGCTGCGCTGACGTTCATGTTCGGGGTCACCAGTTTGGAAGTATGAGGAACAGGGTGTAAAGTTCACTCATCCTCCATAGAAAAGGGAGGATCCTCCGACCAGACGGGTGGTATGTCAGGCGGGCAATTGCCCAACGATTGATATTGGGAAATTGTATCTATGCTAATGGCACGGTAAACTCTGCTTGCGAGATGCAGGATTTGCGTGACGTCAGTATGACGCGTTGTTTCGCATGTGGCGTTGTAGATACCGCTACAGACGTATTCATTACCAGCCAGAGGGGCAATTCTCGTAATTTTAAGAACGTTCGAAGTCTGATCTCAGTCTCGATCTGTCAAAAAATACTTCTAATTTCCCACATTTTACATTTTGACAAGTTTTTGACATTTGTTTGTCGCCGAGATGAGACTACAACTACATTTTGAACGTTTTAAATTACGAGAATTGGCCTTCTGTTTGCAGGGGTCTATATCTACTCTAGTCTAACTGAGAACTTCAAAAATACTTTTTTGTTTTAACAGTTGTCTTGAAAGTTAGTACCCATGTTCTTTCGAGAGTCAAGTACGGCTGCCCGTAAATTCCATTTGCTCTTTTGAGGGTCTACATGTAACTGAGGGCTTTACACAGTTTTTTTGCTTTTAGCAGTATATCTGCGTTTAATGTACCAATTCTTTGGCACTAAATTTCTTCAAGAACACTATACAAGACTCTCACTCTGTTTCATTGCTGCCTATAAATTTACTTAAAGTTCAGCAACTGTAAAATTACGAGGTCAATTTATCACCAGCCTAAAGTTGCAAGCATAATAAATACACAATTTATTTGAATACAGGCTGTTTTTTGAGACGGGGTATTTAGGGCTGTTCCCTTGTACCTTAACCACTGTAGCTAGTAGTAAACGGTCTTAGGAGCCTCAACTTTTTGAGACATTTTGATCGTTTAATAGAAAGTAAAGGCAGCAAGAAAATGAAAATCATCATCTGCCTAGCCTTTTCCCAACTATGTTGGAGTCGGCTTCCAGTCTAACCGGATGCAGCTGAATACCAGTATTTTGCATGAAGCGACTGCCTATCTGACCTCCACAACCCAGTAAAGAAAGAAAATTATATTTAGCGAAAAATAATGAAATTTTCACAAAAACGTTTTCGTCTAGTTTTTCCCTTGAAATATCTATTTTAACTTTGAGAAAAGAGCTATTTCATAATGATAAATGATGTTATTTTGTAAGTAGGTCTAGGTTTGTACAAACTCTTTTACAATTCAATCATATTTTAAAACTAGATGAGGTCGGCGTTTCCTATGAGACTAGTCTGAGAAGAAAGCTTCAGTGGGTATGTATTTAAGCATATGGTAATAGTATGTTTTTGAAAATACTGTGTTCGTAACCCTTCGTAAGCAACTGCAAGGTTGATATTTATGCTTGTGACTGAACGTGCGCAAAAACTTTCAATTATATCTACGAGTACATTCAAAGAATAAAAATTATTTACTTAAATTGATACCAAAAACAAAGAAATGTTAATGACAATATAATTTACCAAGGTAACCGACATAGCCCGAAGAATAGCCAAACTTAAGTGGCAGTGGGCAGGGCACCACGCTCGCAGAACAGATGACATATGGGGCCGAAAGGTTCTGGAGTGGCGACCGCTTACCGGAAGACGTAGCGTTGAAAGGCCTCCCACAAGGTGGTCCGACGACCTTTTGAAGGCCGCAGGGCCCGGTGGATATATGTTATATGTATTTTATGTTCTATAAATTATGTTCTTTTTTCTATATATAATAAGCACAAAACCGGTCGAAGTAGAAGTGCTTGGGGGAGGCTTATGACCGGAGACGTCTTTCGGCTGAAATGATGATGATATAATTTACCGCATCTGTGAAGTAACACAAATGTAATTGCCAAACTTCTAAAGTTTTTATTGATTCCTAAAGTACCGATTCAAAAGTAATTTGTAAGTACTTTCAACATTCATATTTAAGATTTATATTCTTAAACAGTTCTGGGAATGTTATATCATTAATTTTATTTACAGCTGCTTTCAGCGATATGTAAACGAGGTCTGAGGAATGTGAGTCTTTTGGTTAGAGAGGTCGGACTACATAAACACAAGGTTAGTTTTCAAAGACTAACCAAATTTAATGGTGTGGTACAGATCCTCAAACTGAACAACTTTCTCCATGGGACCAACATCGTAATCACAAAAATGTATCAACTGTCCCATAGAAAACTTCAATACCTACTCGACCCAAACGTACGGCTGAACTTTTATTCGCGATTACGATGTTGGTCCCATGGAGAAAATTTTTCAGTCTGATGGTCTGTACCACACCCTTAAATATGGCTGGTCTTTGAAAACTAACCCTGTATACTGTAAAGTATAAGTCAATAAAAAAAAACTGTTTTTTTTTGCGCTGTGGATAAAAAAATCGATTAAAATGCGAATTATAACCGAAGGAGGAAGTTTTAATGTATGACTATTAATTGTAACAGACTGTGTTCAGCGCTGAACGGTTACAATATGAGAGAATTTTTTCATGCAAAAGAAATACTGTCATACTATTTTTGTAAAACCAGACGCAGACCAAAACAGATTCAGATTTATTTAATACTTTAAGCACACAAATGTTCAGAGGTGGGCATAATGCCATAGGTATTTACTCTACATCTTCTATGCCTGCCGATTCCACTTCTTCTTTTTTTTTTACTTAGGTACTGCTGGTTTTTTTTTTTTAATTGTAATTTTGATTGTATTTTTAATTGTGTTAATTTAATTGTTTTAATTGTGTTAATTTATTTAGGATTGTAATTATGATGGTTGTTTTTAATTGAATTCTTTGGGTAGTAACATCGCATTGGCGTTATACTCGTAGCTGTTAAGGTGTTATTGACGAAATTTGGTAATAAATAAATAAATAAATAAAAATAAAACAGGCATCTTTATTTAGCCAATGTACGATGTTCGTTCGTCACTACAAGCGGAACACACTGGTAGCAACCAAATCCCACATGTCGTCAGCTTTATTGGTGTAAGTATTGGTAGAGTTGATTAATATTAGATGTGATTGGACTGATGGTGTCCAATCACATCTAATATTAATCAACTCCCAAATAACATACTGGAGTTCATACATGATCAGCATATCATCTTTATTTATTTCGTAAAACATAATGGTTTCTGTATTGTTCAGCAGATGTAAACAGACAATTCAGAAATCTTGTTGAAATGTCGGACACAGACAAATTACGTGTACAACAGTAGGGGAACTCATTGTCCAACGAATGTTCACTGAGGCGGAGGGCGACAAGCTCCCTCTGTGTTACGTAATGGAAAACTGATGCTTCCTCTCTCTCGGAATAAATATAAATATGTGATGAAATAGTGTTTCAATATGCGCCATAATTCTTTTTTCGGTATGATTAAATATCGTTCTACGTAATCTCCAAGGTCATTAGGTGAACGGTCACGTCTTTCGCAAAAAGTTGGGGCGCTGCTATCCAACCCCAGGCTGACCGAGAAACTGTTTAGATAGCATGTAATGATCGTCGTGATGTTTTTCTTTCTAACTTTTCGGCAAAGATAAGAAAGCTGTGTGAAATGTTATGTCATGTAATAAAACTTATTCAGAAAACTTCGTAGGAAAACTCTTGAAATGATTTATTATGGTTATGATTAGAAAGAAAGAACAAACGATTATTTGCGGTAATCATGACGCATAAAAAGAACAAAAACACAAAAAAAAATTGGAGGAAAACATGCGTCACATCTACGCAAAACGGCCATCGCTCAGCATAATGCTAAGACCTTATGCGAGACAGAGCCCCAGCGCTGGTTTTCAACGACAGTCGGCGCTGACGTGATGACGCCACCCAGTGCAGCATACGATTAAATACTGCTACATAACCGTAACGTACCGTGTAGTAACTACACTATGTACTATCTTACAAACTATTGGTCGGACATATTGACATGAAAATGATAAGGATTGCCTAGCTAGGGCGCATGTAGGCCTATCCCTGTCATTTGCAGGTATTTAGAAATACTAATAATGTGTACCTTATGTGATAGCCCATCCTCGCGTGCAGGACACGAAGAAGAAGAATAATATGCTGCTCAGTTCTAGAAGTGGAGACGGTGGCATCAGCGCGCAGAACGCGTCAACGATATGTTACCGAAATCTGAAAAAGAAAGTCGGAACTTTTATGATATGAAATAAATCGTGGTGACTAGTTTGGCAAATGCCATTGATGATATCGAGGCTCGAACTTGGGTGAGACAGGCAGAGGAGCGGCGGTACCGCCTTAGGTCATAAATGCGAAAATTTCATCATCAATTACCCCCACTTTAATTACTTATAACGATTTACCGATAAACAAGCTTCCCAAAAATATTATTATGTCACCCATTTTACCTAATTATCACTTATTTTTCGACCTCCGAAGTGAATACATCATTACGTTGCAAAATCAAAATCAAAAGTCATTTATTCAAATTAGTTGCGCTCGCCTTATCAGTATATCATTAGCACATACTGTTTGTGTAACGGTGAATTCTCAGAATTGCATTGTTTTTGAGTGTTGTTTGTGACATGGATTTCCAAGATCAAAGTATGTTCTTACTACATATTTTATTAATTTTATTTGACTTTTTATGACGTGGTTTTACGTGCACACACAGGATTTCTACCAAATATTTAACTTATTGTTGACTTCACATAGACTTACAACTAATTTCAACCATAGTCGAATACTCTCACATATCTTAAATTAAAGATTAAACTGTCTATTTTGAAAATATAAAAGGTTTTTTTGCGTCCTTTTGCGACTTTAGTTGCTATATAGTCTCTACGCTCTCGTAGGCTCAGGCGTAGCACGGTCTACGAAACATACGTAAAAGATTATTTTTTTCAGGTACTTTGATTAAATGTACTTTCTCAAGGATGCATTTCTTTGAGATTTGGTCTGCCGTAACTGAAAGTGTTCCTCAGAAACATTAACACGTGTTGGAAACTATTCTAGCTTCACTGGATGAGGTGGAGAATCTAGACATACTTAGATAGTAAGATACTCAGTTCATGTAAAGTCTTGATAGATTTTGGAAAATTATCTCTAGAAATAAATCAAATTTTTTGCATAAGTACTCAGATTGGTTAAATGAAATTGAATGTGTCGAATTAGTAAGGAGTAATGAGCAGTGCATTCTAAAAAACGCGAACCAGCCGCCATCTTGCGAACGCGGACGCCCGAGGAAAGATTTTTCAGAATTGTCTAAGCGCTCGAAACGTTATAAGATTATCTCAAGTAGATGACTGCTATGAATGCACTACTCAATACTTCTGATACGTCTAATACTAGCTTAAGACTGAATATAAATGCGGACGAGGTCTTATCCCTTTTTGTTGAGGCTACGTTGACGAAGCATCAATATTTATTAATTAAGAATTTCATTAACCATAGAACTGCATGGGACATTTTACCATCTGAACAAAGTGTACTGACTGCTAAAAAGAAATGCTATCCCGAAAACTTATCTGTTTCAGAATCTAAAGCAGAAGTAGAATTGCAAAGTTTATTAGATCACACAACTTCTAGAATACTCGAGTCGCAAAAAGAAATTTTAGATTGAGTGCCAACCGTGGTGCCAACAGATTCCACTCATGATTTTACGTTGATTGAAAAGTGGAGATTTGATGGTAGTACAGGCCAAAGTGAATACAAACAGTATTTTTCAGATCCCTCTTGTACAGATAACAGTAGTTTATTTGTGACGTCTTATGTACCACTTAAGTTAGTAGTAAATTGCCCTTCAGATAGTATTATAGTTTGGAAAAATCCTCGACCCTCTTCCATTAGATACTGCAGACCTATTCGCTTTCAATTTTTGAAAGAAACTTCTGAAATATCTAAGGAAGAGGAAGCCTACATCCGACAAAAGATTAGGAATTTGACTGCAACAACTTTTAGTTTTCAGAAACCGCGATTTCAGAATTCAGCACTCAATCCGTCTTATTACAAAACGAAACCTAACTTTAGTTCTAGCCTAAACTATTGAGCCAGTACTTGTATTTCGAACTTTATTTTGATTTAGGCAAAGTTCTTAATACTAAAATGACAACTTAGCACCGAACTAAGCTGTCATTTTTGTATAAAGAACTGCATTTCTCTATCAGTTGGGTTCTTAATTCAATAACTGGGTCAGTGGTTTAAACCTGATCGAAAGAAAAACCTTGTTTTGTAATAAGGGGGTTTACATTTAACTATGGTGGATGGTAAAATGTGTACTGCTTTGAGATTCACTCAAAGCAGTACACACTTTACCATCCACCATCATCCTGTAAGTGTTATATTTGTGGAGCAACTCCCAAAGAAATGAACAAAATAGACGTTTGCTTACAGAAACAACCTGATGAAAGTAGGTGTGAGTTTGGCCTATCTCCTTTACATTCTTGGATTCACTTTTTCGAATATTTTGTTCATCTTGCTTACAGGACGGATGTTAGGAAGTGGCCGGTTAGGTCGGATGATTAGAAGAGACAAGTAGCAGATAGGAAATCGTATGTACAGAATGAGTTTAGACGTAGATTAGGTTTAATAGTTGACAAATCACGAAGTGGCAGAATCGGGACATCGAACGATGGAAATACGGCACGAATTTTTTTTTCTAATTCTACAGTAAGCTGAAATTACTGGCTTAAAATAAAGATTTGATTGATCGTTGTTCCACAATTTTACAAGCCTTGTCCTCGGGTTTTAATATTGATTCGGATAAATTTAATGAATGTGCTTTGGAAACCGCGCGACTTTTAATTCAACAATATCCGTGGTATAATCTCCCAGCTTTCGTTCACAAAGTCCTCATCCATGGTGCTGAAGTGGCACAGGATTTATCGGGGAATTATCCGAAGACGCAGCAGAATCTAACAACAAACATTATAAGGCCATCAGGCGGGATCACACGAGAAAAATGTCGCGAGTACTTACTAATACGGACTTACTTAAAAGACTTTTACTCAGCTCAGACCCATTCATTACTAGTTTTCGGAAACTTCCCCGTAAAAAAAAGAGCGTCATGTCGAGGCAGGTTTTGGATTTATTATCTACGAATTTAGTTTAAATTGAAATTAGGTTGGTTGTTGTGGTTATTTTAACTTAGTTGTGGTTATGTATATATACGTTTGTAAAAAAAATTGTAGTTTTAGTTTTCTTGCTTTTTGTTGTATATAATATGCATAATATATAAAAGAATACATATTATTTAATTATATCCCCTTCATGAATAGCATTAATATCATATTCAGATTTATTTCCGAACGAGGGGCAATAAATCTTAAATATTGACTATTTAAATTTATACATAAACAGTACCTATATATTGTACAGTTTATTGTATATTATGTACTAAATTGTGTAAATAAAGCATTATTGTACATTTGTGAAGTATTTTTTATTATTTAGCCTTCAGAAAAATCTCATTTAGTAAAGTAAGGTATTTATGACCGCGCTTGTAGGGTGCTTGGACCACCGTGGAGCGGAGAGATTGGCACAACCAAAAAGAGATTAGATTATAACTATTCAGTAAGTTGAGGCTCAGTCAGCATTTTGTTCGTGTGATGAGTAGGCAAGTCTTGTAACGATAATATCTTGTGCCTCGTCTGCATTCTTAACGTTTTCGTAGACAGTAGATTAATTTGATAGGAGAAAACAACACGGTTTCAAGGTTTCATGAAAGTCAGGGTATGAATAAAAAATAATCTTTGACAAAACGTACCTATAACAGCCAGTTCAAAACAGTTCAAGAATTTATATTCGAAGTTGAACGAAGATGTCATTAATGACATCACAAACACATACCAAACACACAACCACCAAATTACACACACACAACAGTTGAACAACTTTTGAAATCTCAAATGTTTGGCTACTCGAGACAAACATGATGATGCAGTTACATGTAAGGAAAGAAAGGGATAACTCGGTTACAGCTTGGGACCACATCCCATGCAAATTCGGAATTGGTGTGTGACGTGGATTTCTACCAAAGTCACTGAACACGATCCGCACATCTAAACGCGTTCAAGAGCTACCGGTGTCATCATATTTGTGAAACACTGACAGCTCTTGAACGCAGCTACACTGCATTGTACTGCTATATGTAGATAGTATATTATGTGTGTTTAGATGTGGGCTGGGCCATTTTTTGTTTAGCCTGTTGTATACTTTTTTAGCGTAATATAGACGTATTTATTTATTTGCGATTTGATTTTTTTTTATTTGCGAAAAGTGCTTCTGTCCTTAAGAATTCATTTCGCTGTCGTTTATGAGTCCGAAAGTAGCCTATCTAACAATTTTTGACTTACCTACAAATAAAACTAAAACTTCTATAATGGGAAACTTTGACAAACGTATTAAGGTTCTATAGTGGTAAAACTAAAGGAAAAATCCAACTCAAAACCAAATCATATTGATTCCGTTTGAATAAAATGAGCTTCGCCGTATATTCCATTTTAGGTCGTTTCTTTTCAAGTTAGGGTTTCTTCAAATGTACGCCAAAGTAACAAGAACATAATAAACACAATTTCTACCGGTATCACGTTTTAGCAGTTAAAATATTCAATAAAATAACGTGGAATATTCCTGTGAGATTGTGAATCATATTCCCTTACGTGACGCTCTTAACAAATTCATACTTGTCGCACCTGAGACACGCATTAATCTTCTTGTGTAAGCTTGAGAGTTACGAATATGTTGCCTCGTGTTGT
This sequence comes from Apamea crenata, assembly GCA_949629185.1. NCBI lineage: Eukaryota > Metazoa > Arthropoda > Insecta > Lepidoptera > Noctuidae > Apamea > Apamea crenata. Next base: position 8,250,310 of record OX451362.1, on the reverse strand, counting down.
GAAAAGTAAAAGAAACACGGAGAACGTAGCTCGTGTAGACTTGTTAGCTGGTGAGTGGTGTATCTAATGACTTATTTATCTTATGTACTCGTACATACATTCACACACACTCTCCTACATTCTTGAGTTGCACTCCCTTCTCCTCCCTTTTACCATAAATATATGTTTTAGGAGGAATACATAATTTATATAAGCAAGATACATACAAATTAAGATAGAATAAAACACAAATATGGCAAACTGGCACACGTTTTGAAGTTTTGGTTTACTTTATAAGATACCTTTTAGCTGATCACTGTCTCTTAAGACACAGGTCGACCTAGTTTAAGAGGGAGGGCTCACCCATTCCGGTACAGCAGTGCGATTCTGTAACCATCTCACCGTGAAAACTTAGGTGAAGCGAGCTGTCATTCCAAATAATGCTAGGGATTGACACTACTGACAACTCACATCAAGCTCACTTCAATTGAGTTTTCACGGTGAGATTTTCACAGAATCGACCGGCGGACCTTGTGGTTAAAGCATAAGTAAAACTTGAAAAATCTCTGTAATTTTTGAGTAATATAGTTTATTATTATTATGTGATAGACGCATGCTGTCTGACTTTGTCGAGATTGTAATTGTGACGTTTTCAACTTGCGTTTGAGACATGCATCAATGCGACCAGTCAGACAGAAACGCATGCTATGAGTATGTAGTTGACGTTGCGATGACGTATACACATTGAGATGCGTTTAGTGCCACTTATGCGTACGTGTGTACTACAAAAGGGCTCAGTGGTCTTGCCAATAAAAAGCGTGTTGTAAATTATACTTTGGAATTGGATTATTATTTAGGAATAATAATCCAAAGTATAATTTGTATAATATTTAGTGTGTGTAAAGTAATCGATTCTAGGGAATCAATTACTTTTGCACAAACGCAAGAGGGGCCCGTGGCTAATAAGTAATAACAGTCGCACGGGTCGATTGATCAGTTTAAGGTACGGTTGCCGCGATTGGTTCGTGGATGGGTGACCATCTTTACACACCGAGACCCTTTCGTGCCTCGGAAAGCACGTTCAGCCGTTAGTCCCGGCTGTCATTCCTGGGTCTTTGACATTCGTTACGGGTAGTCAGAGGCCCGAAAGCCTGACAACAGAAGGCCAATTCTCGTAATTCAAAACGTTCAAAATCTTGTCGCAGTCTCATCTCGGCGACAAACAAATGTCAAAAACTTGTCGAAATGTAGGGAAATTAGAAGTATTTTTTGACAGATTGAGACTAAGATCAGACTGTGAACGTTCTTAAAATTACAAGAATTGCCCCTCAGTTTTACCAAGGGTTATCGTATTACCCAGTAACTGTGTTATGGAGGTCAGATAGGCACTCACTCACTCCGTGTAAAATACTGGTATTCAGCTGCATCCTGATAGACTAGCAACCGCCTCAAACAAAAGACTAGGCAGTTGATGTACACCTGTCAGCCATCAGAGCTGACTGTGTACCTGTTTTTCCTATTTTCAATATGAATAAGTGTTTATCTCTTCGAAGTGGAAGTCCGTTTGGTAAAACCATCCCGCCTAAGCCTCTACAGTAGGTACTGTACATTTAGGTGGGGTTATTATGTGATTTTCGACTTTATAACACCATCAAACAATAGAGCCACACGACTCTTGGGTAAATCTAATAAGACAAACTGCAAACCCACTGACAACACCGCGGCAATCCATTCCTGTCATGTCATACATCATTCTTGCAGGAACATTATAAACAGCTGCGTTAACTGTCAGCATGATGATATAAAGTAATATTTAACCTTGTTCTAGTAAGTTACATTGATGTTTACTTTCAGAATACGTCGTTTTGCCTTTAGTACTCGCCAGGGTCTGAAGTAAAAGAAAAATATAGTACTGTAAGCCCTTTGTTAGGCTACGCACGTTTTAAAAGTTGACCGAGGACGAGTTCATGGTTTGATATCAATGGCCAAGGGTCTGTTTCAACTTTCGTACAGATGCCAGCACATCAAGCTGTCAAATTTCTTTAATAGATTTTCAATTTTATCCTTAAGGCATTAAGGTTCAAGGTTGATTGTGAAAATTTGACAGTTTCCGGTAGCTTGATGGGCTGGCGTCTGTACATAAGTAGAGAAAATTTTATTAGTATTATGTCCCGATATTTTACTCTAATTACAACGATCCTAATTTTAGCTACCTTTTGATTGTAACTTGGAATTTTTGGTTCTAGGACGTGCGTCCTCACGATATTTTGCTTCATCGTTTGATGACATTATTTACACAAAGTAAAGCGCTTGCCTGGGTTCGAACCCACGACCTACAACTCGTGAGTCGGGGCCGTTACCACTGGGCCACCACTGCTCTCTCATTATTATTATTTCTGCTGAATTAAACGTATGCAAAATACCTCCAATAATAATAACTGGTTCCCTATCCATTTGCATAATATTGTAAGACCTAACTTGGCATACTTTTGTTTCTCCTAATTATATTTTTGCATAACATTATTTACGCTTAACCGCTTTCCTACGCATAATTTTCTTAAGCATAATTTCTCTAATAATAATAATGATTAAGCATAACATTGTAAAGCATAAATTTATTTACGCGTAATGATATTAAAACATATATTTTATAGGCATAACGAATAAGCATAATAATTAACTCCTAAAATGTTAGACACTAATACACATTTTTATACAATATTGCTCTAATGAAATTTGTAGGCACTTTACATTGTAGGTAGAATAAATATTTTTTTTATTTTTCTAAGTGAACGGTGGTGTCATAAAACTATTGTGTCACTAAGTGTATTATTGAAAAGTTATGATTTAATCCTTTGAAAAAAATTCAAAATTCTGTATTGAATAATTAAATATCAGGAAACATCATACAGCTATAACCGCATCTAACCCAAACAACAAACAACAACACCAACAATAGAGGGGATCTGGCGTTCGGCGGCTGCTGCCGCGGCCCGCTCGCTTCGCTCCCTCGCCTTCGCGCACTGTTCTAACCTGACCGAACCCATATGATTCAATAACATTAGTAAATATCAGGAAACATCGTACTGCTATAACCGCATCTAACCTAAACCACAAACCACAACACCAACAATAGAGGGGATCTGTCGTTCGGCGGCCGCTGCCGCGGCCCGCTCGCTTCGCTCCCTCGCCTTCGCGCACTGTTCTAACCTGACCTAACCCATATGATTCAATAACAGTAGTAAATATCAGGAAACATCATAATGTTATAACCTCATGCAACCCAAATGATTCACCAACAATAGAGGGGATCTAGCACTCAGCGGCCGCTGCCGCGGCAAGCTCGCTTCGCTCGCTCGCCTTCGCGCGATAATGGTCACTGTTCTAACCTAACCCATATGATTCAATAACAGGAAACATCATACCTAATAATTGTATGCCTAAATCATATTATGCTAATAGTCATTAGGCCTAGTAACATTATGCGAATTAAATTTATGCCGAAACAAATTAGCCTTCAAGATAATTATGCCAACTTAGACTGTATGCCAAAAAAAAAATATGGCAAAGTATTATTATGGCAAAACAAATTATACCAAAATCGTTGTGCCAAAGTATATTAGGAAAAACAATATTATGCGAAAAGAAGGGATCCCATAATAACTACACGCTGGAGGCTAGCGTTGTACAACTTTCAACTAATTTGTATCGAGTAGCTTAGTCTAATCGGGTTGGCGCAGGCTTCGACTGGAGAATTAAACTAGGGCCCAAGGGCTATAAACTGTTTATACTAGACGATAACATATTCAATTAAATTCGCACTGGAACAGCTTAATCGCATCAGACACTTAACCCTTGGGTCTCTGAGGTAGTAAACAATTCTGATGTAGGTAATGATTTTATTCAAATTTACCCGCACTCCACGTCAATGTGTCCGCAACTCCACGTCAATGCGCGTAATTTGCGTACCGATACTCACTTGATACAATTTGGGAGGGTAAACGACCTAGAAGGCATAGGGTTAATCCATCCATATTAATTAACTAATATATACATATTATAAACGCGAAAGTAACTCTGTTTGTCTGTATTCCTTTCACGCCTACACGGCTGAACGGATTTTGATTATATTTGGCACAAAGGTAGGCCATGGCCTGGGTTAAAATTCATAGGGTAAATATTTTTTATCTCGGTATTACGTTCCTGTAATATATCACACATTCACGCGGGCGAAGTTACGGGGAAAAGCTAGTTGGTAATAAAATCAGAGTTTATGATCTAGAAGAAGCAAAAGGAGAGTGTAGGGATCGTAGCACGTGTTTATGTATGTCCACTACTATTATTGTTTCTAACCTATCTAATCAGCTCGTAAACTTTCACAGTTGAACAACTTCGATTCGGAAACACAGAACTTAACTAACCCTCAAAATACCATTCGGCTTTCAATATCTGTTGACTGTTTGTTTATCAAATTATTTATTAAAACTAACATAATTATCTTTCGTACTATAACAATTTTATTATTATTAACCTTACAAACAAACTTCGCACAAAATAAACAAATGAAGCCCGGCTACTGCAAAGCAATCATAGTTCCGTCCTAGTTCAAACTCACTGCTTCACAAGGTAAACAATCCCTTAATCAGTCTGAGAACTTCTCAAAATATATACCTACTGTAAGTTTTACATTATATAGGGAATTTAATTGGTTCATACTGCTTTTAAATGCCGTGAATTTACTGTCGCTCAATTGTAAATCGTAAAATTTTTGTTGAAACATTCGCGACAGGACGATTTCGTAAGTATCCGATTGCGTACCACATAAACAATTTGGTGTTTCGAAATTCGAAGACTTTCGGTAGGTATACTCACTTTTATAAAAGGCTTTAAATAATGGATGGCTGTTAGCTGACGTTTACTTTATAAATGATACAAATTCAAACCGTTTTCTGATGTTTGCTTTAAAGAAATTTATTTTCCATTAGACGTGTTGCGAGGAGGGAAAAAGCCAATAACATTATAAACACATTTCGCAGAACTGAAAAATGAACCTACCAAGGACAATGAACATCATTAAGTTTCGAGAATTAAGACCTTGAGACGCACAGGCAACTGAAGGAACACGGGTCGGTTTTAGTCAGTAAAAGTCTGACACGCCCTTCCGCTCAGCCCAGAACGGGAGAGGTCATTTGATGATATCCCACCCAAAAAAAAAGACCTTTGCAGCGACATAACCTTTTTTGATAATTTAATAAAGTTTACATTAAACGAATTAAGAAAGGTTTTCCATGATAATTTAATCATTACTAAACTTAAGGTACTGTGCGTAGGGCGGCGAGATCGTCCGAAAGGGTTACCGCTGCCCTGGAACAGAAAGGGCTAAGGAAGGAACACGGGTGGGTTTTAGTCAGTAAGAGTCTGACACTCCCTTCCGCTCCACCCAGAGCGGGAGGGGTCATTTGATGATTTCCCATCCTCAAAACACAAAAAAAAGGTACTGTGCGTGGGAAAGCCTTATGGGTTAAACAGTTTATTTATACTATTGAGTAAGACTCAGAATTTTGAAGAAATTGCTCTTATTACAACTATACTCGGTGTAAAAAGATCCTTCACGAAGCTTTCATCTACACATTCTGTACCTCACACTATCTTTGTGCAACAATAATTGCTGGGAAACGACTTTTATTTTCGGTGTGAAAATAAATAGTTGTTTACTGCAGTGCACAATGTTACGGTACAGGGTTCGTGGGAGTATTTAAAGTTTAGTTATAACATTTTAAATTAAATTTCGTTAAAAAAATAAAAAGATGGTGGAACTCCGAAATTTGTCTAGTGTTTTCCCAACTATGTTCGGGTCGGCTTCCAGTCTAACCGGATGCAGATGAATACCAGTATTTTACACGGAGTAACTGCCGATCTGACCTCTACAACCTAGTTACCAGGTAACATGATACCTGTTGGTAAGACTGATTGTCAGTTTACAGTACAATATGTATTAAAATTTGTCTCCCGAGTCCTAGGATGCTGTGTTTGATGTTGCTGCAGCAGAGAAATTCCTTTGCACGCGCAGGGGAACGTAAAAAAGATAATTTTCTCAACATTAGCAGCCGTAGTCTGAGTCAGAGAATGGTTTTAGAATAAAAAGCTGTTTTATCAATTAAAATTAAAACAGCTAATAAAAAGAGAAACACTTAAGAAAAAAAAAAAGAGAAAAGAGCTAAGTGCTGTGTACCTACCCTGTAAGTGACTAATTCACCATAACTCAATGCACATGTTATTTTTTATTATGTAAATGTTTCTAATGGTCGTTGGTGTACCTTTCAAATAAAATAAAATAAAATAAATAAACTCTTTTTTTGTAACTTTTCTGTTAAAGTACATTCGGTATTCTATAGTAACTACGCTATGTGCAACCTTTTTAACAAATACATCAAGCCCTTATAGTGGAAATTGATCGTTCAATAAACCCCGATAATGACTGTCATAAAACTCTACTAATTAAGAGCTCAGTTTATATGTCGATGGACCTATAGATTGAGCAATTAAAATAATCCGACTCGAGGCTTTTAGCCCGAAGTGTTTTATGCTAACTTTGGAGGATGATCGATTATAAACGTTTGTTTTTGAAGTGATCAATAATACCGTTCATCGTACTGTATAACTGTTTCAGGTTTCAGTATTTTTAACTAAATTATTAACCATCATCTGCCTAGCCTTTTCCCAACTATGTTGGGGTCGGCTTCCAGTCTAACCGGATGCAGCTGAATACCAGTATTTTCCTAACAAAACAATATTAAACACAATTGTTAATAAAAGGCATTAATTTTAAAACTAAAGCATTTTAGCATTTAGTTTGAGTGACGAACAACATGATTAATTGAACTGATTTCTGTGACCGGAGGGGCTCGGAGCCAAGTGATAACAGCCTCCCGGGTCGATCGATCAGGTTAAACTACGCTTGCCGAAGTTGGCCCGTGGATGGGCGGCCATCTTTGCATACCGAGACCTCTCCGCGTCTAGGAAAGCACGTTAAGCCGTTGGTCATAACATAAAACAAACTTGATGTTTTGTCAAGTCGTAAAAACGGTGCGAAGCAGGGGTTTGGGAGCTGTTAAGGTGGATAAGGTAGGCTTACCTACTTACTAACTTTCCACCCGTATATGTGCTGCGCTAGCAAAACTAAGCTATGACTGTTTTGTTCTGTATATTATTCAAATACCAGCTGCGCCCCGTGGTTTCACAAGCATAAGTTTCGATCCCGTGGGAATATCGGGATTAAAAGTATTCTATGTGTTAATCCTGGTTATAAACTATCTGTGTGCCAAATTTCATCTAAATCCGTTTTGTAGTTTTTCCGTGAAAGAGTAACATCCATCCATCCATACCATACAAACTTTTGCGTTTATAATATTAGTAGGATTAAACAAGGTTTAAGCGGGTGTGACGAAGCGAGTAAAATGTTTGAAGATGCGATGGTAAGTAGGGCCTAGGGCAAGTGTAGGTACAACTGTTTGATCTACTTGACGCGGATGCAGCTCCACCATACCGCATAATATGCAAAATAATCTACCGCCCGCATTTTTGCTTCGGCGTGGATAAAATAAACCTCGCTTCGTTTGAACATTTTGCCACTACAGCTGCACTGTACGATCTACCTGCTGGAAAATGAAGCAGATTTTTTGCCCGCGCTTTGCTTGGAGTAGAAAAATGAAAAAAAAAACGGGTTGCATTCCGGGAGTGCCAGCAGAAGTGAAAACTTGAATATTAACGTTGTGCATTTTTGATATTTTGGAATGCGGTCTACTCTCCCTCCGTCTTACGAATTTTCGATCAGGTGACGTGTCCTGACGCGAGCTCCGTCTTACGAATTTTCGATCAAGTCACGTGTCCTGACGCCAGCTTAAAATTTTTTACCCATCACAACAAAAGTGCACAACGCCGCTAAAGTTTTCACTTCAAAATTAAGATCGTAATGATCGTTAGGCTTATGGCTTGTGGCTAAGTAATAACAGCCGGACGGGTCAATCGGCCACGTTAAGCTACGCTTGCCGCGGTTGGTCCGTGGATGGGTGACCAACTTTACATACCAAGACCCCTCCGTGCCTCGGAAGGCACGTTAAGCAGTTGGTCCCGGCTGTCATTCGTGGACTTTGACAGTCGTTACGGGTCGTCAGGAGCCCGAAAGTCTGACAACCAGTCTTACCAAGGGGTATCGGTATAGGGGTCGTATTACCCAGTAACCAAGTTGTGGAGGTCAGTTATGCTATCGCTCCATGTAAAATACTGGTACTCAGCTGTATCCCGTTAGACTGGAAGCCGACCCCAACATAGTTGGGAAAAGGCTCGGCAGATGATGATTATCGTTTGGTTTTATTTGTAAGGGGACTAGTCTTTCATATTCTTCTCACTGCAGCAAGTATCGTTACTACATAAAGAGACTATATAAAAACACTAATTTAGGTAAATAATTAATTCCGAGAAACAACACTAATTAATAAATAATTATAATTAAGACTTGATTTATTTCTAAAGCTCCTCCCAATTTAATCAAATTAAGACGCTCTAGCGTTGCTGTAGTGTTCTAATGAACGCTTAATTAAATTGATGCTATCACAAAATCTTCAAAGTAACCCTAAATAACGTAAGTACTTTGAAGTTAATCAAAACTTCATAATCATTTCCTGATGCTGCCATTTTTGTTTCCAAAGAACTTGTAAAATGAGATTGCTCCCTTTTGTCCCTTAGGGTTTAATTTGGGCCACTTATAAATAAGATGACTGTTGAGTGAGATTTACATCAGAGCAACATTGCGCCAACCTCGCTACACTGTAGTAAAAAAAAAACTACTTATTGCGACTCGTACAAAAAGATAAAAACTAAACACAGTCAAAAATAAAAAACCGGCCAAGTGCGAGTCGAACTCGCGCACGAAGGGTTCCGTACCATCTGTAAAAATCACGTCTGTTTTATGGGAGCCTCTCTTAAATATATATTTCATTTTGTTTTTAGTATTTGTTATAGCGGCAACAGAATTACATAATTTGTGAAAATTTCAACTGTCTTGCTATCGCGGTTCTTGAGATGCAGCCTGGTGACAGACAGACGGACGGACAGACAGCGAAGTCTTAGTAATAGTAGGGTTCCGTTTTTACCCTTTGGGTAGGGAACCCTAAAAACCAAGTTATATAAAAAAAAGTAACAAAACTAAAAATTAAACAGAAAGTTCAATACGAGGCCAAAAGGTTCCTATCTCAGCATGACGCTACGCGATAGTAGGTACGCTATTGTAAGCATATGTTGCTTTGTTACATCAACCCATCATTATCAAGCCGATGGCACCTGTCCCACCGCCGACCATTAGCGATAAGCGAGGAGAGCGAGCAGGCCCAGTGGTAATGACCCCGACTTACGAGTTGCAGGTCGTGGGTTCGTACCAAGTCAGGTGCTTTACTTTGTGTTAATCATTTCATCACCACTGCTCTCAAAACGGTGAAGGGAAACATCGTGAGGAAACCGACATGTCCTAGAACCAAAAATTCGAAGTCATGTGAAGGTGTCACATGTTTTTTTTTTCCATTTTACCCAATTTAATTCATTTCACACACTTTAACACACATTCTAACCAATCCGCACTGGGCCCCCGTGGTCGATTACGGCTCACTCCCTCTCACAAGAGAGGAGGCCTGTGTCCCAGCAGTGGGAACATTATAGGCTGATTATATATGTATGTATGTATAGGAGAACTAGAAACGAGTTGGCGAGCAACGAATGTGTTGGTCGGCTAGTTTTGTCACTGGCCTATGAGCGAGTGCGCAAGTGCGACAAGAAAAGTGTTCTGCCCTCCAAACGACCGTCGCTGAGCGAGTATTTTCTATACTGCAGAACTAAAAGCGACATCTCGTATATATTTTGTCGTATCCGGTACGCCAGCGGCATCTGGTGGAGCTCGGCAGAGTCTAGCCTGATATTCGTGCGAGTGGATGAGAGCCAAGGTGGCTCTTGATCTTCGGACATCGTATGAACTACATGTGCTCAGAAACAGTCTCTCTTTCCGTGTCTAGTTGTGTCTTGTACCTACAGTGTGTGATTCGCTAGTGTGATTAATTTGTTCGTAAAATTATAATCTGATTTGAACTGTAAACGGTTTTTTAATTGCGCAATAACCAACACTACCCATAGTACGCCCACAATAGTTAAAATATGGCTGATGATAACGAGACACAAGTACCTTCTCCGTTATATTTATGTTTCTGCACGTTTCAAGTAAATGTATTGAGGCGTCACGAGGTTCGGTTCGTAAATCAATCCAACAAAGCAATCTAGAAACTGATTTGGTTATATATCAAAAACAAACCAGCAGTTCGACTGTACCTGATGTATATTCGCATATTCACTAACACTTGGCGAAACATAATTGAATGCCTGATTTTATTCAGGCATTCAATTGGATTTTCATCTTTCGACGCGCAGTTGGATTTTCATCTTTCGACCCTGAGATGAGTGTTGAAACTCCAACAGCCCGGTTGTAGGTGTCTCGTAGTGTTAGTGAAAACGGGCATAACACGTGTACATCTGAACTTACGTACCAAATTATTATAGCCGCCGTAGCTTATTTTCTTTTTGATAAGACTGTATTTCCTATCTACGTAAACAAAGGAAAGAAAAAACACCAAGAAACCTATTCCTTGGTGTTTTTTCTTTCCTTTGTTTGAGAAAAAAAGAACAACACAACAAGCACATTGTTCTGCAATTACCGATAAATAATCGCTCTCCAAGACAAAGTTACTGAAAAAAGAAATGTCTAAAAACAATTTATGTAAAGGATAAGCAGCTGCTTTCTCTCAAGGATGAAGGTGCTATTACAATGGATAATGGTAAGATACGATAACAAGTATCTAGTGATCGTGATGGCCGGATTTACGCTAAAAGGAACGAAACGGGACAGGCTGTATACATTCGCTGCTTTGAAACCCTAAACTTAATTTGGAAGGGCTAATAAATTATTCTCAACGGAACCAGGATTGTTTACAAGAAACCACTATAACATTCAATTCTCTTTCAAATCTTCTATCAAAACCTTCGCGGAATGCGCACTAAGACCAACGATGTGTACGATAATATTCTCCAATGCTACTACAAAGTCATCACGTTTTGCGAAACTTGGCTAAACTCAAAGATTATGGTTAGTGAGATCGTCGACAATAAATACGTCATAGTTTATCGAAGAGATGGCGACCTTTTTCGAACTTCTAAAACAGACGGCGGTGGCGTCTTAGTTGCAGTGTCAAGACTTTTGCCTTAATGCAGAATGTACGAGTGGGAGAGCGAATGCGAGGATATCTGGATCACTATATAGACCAGGCTCAAAACAGTAAAGTATTGAATCCTTTTCCAAAATTTTTGAAAGTCTTGTTTGTCCCATATTAACAAAACACACCAAGTGCCAAATACAGTTAGAACAGCACGGTTTTCAAGAAAAGAAGTCAGTGATAACTAATCTAATGTACATGTGTCATGTGTGTCATGTGTCATAACTCCTGTAATGGAAGAAGTAGACAAAACCATCTGATAGATTCGATATAATTATACAGATTTTGCTACTGCTTTCGATCTCGTGGACCACAAATCCACAAAATACTCATCGACAAGCTCCAGAACCAGTACGGTATCAGTAATGTAATCTTGGACTGGTTTAGATCATATCTGGAAAATCGTGGGCAGGTAGTGGTCCTTGCCGGTTATGAATCTAAGAAATATATTGCCTCTTCTGGCGTTCCACAAGGATCCCATCTTGACCCAATCTGTTTCTATTATTCATCAATGACATTGTGGACTGTGTTCGTCACTGTCTCCTCTTTGCAGATGATATGAAAATTTCGCGGCAGGTTGACTCTTTGACGGATGTGGAATTGATTCAGGCCGATCTGGACCGTATTTATGAATGGTGCTGTGTTAACAGAATGACGTGAAGCGTCATTCTGTTAACACAGCTTCGAAATGCCAGCATATTCGGTTCACAAGGAAGAGAAAGGTGCTTGCATCAAGTTACACATCAATACTGTAGGGAATGCATTAGTTGAACAACTTCGTGACCTGGGTGTAATTCTTGATTCAAGATTAAGTTTTGTGATGACATTGTTTAAAAGAGCTGCTAAAATGTTGGGTTTCATCAGACGTAACACTAAGGATTTTAGACATACAGCCTCCAAGATTGTGCTTTATAACGCTCTGGTACGTATCGTACTCGAGTTCGGGAATGTCATATGAAATCCGAATTATATGGTTCACTCTAATCGTATCGAGTGAAATTCAACAATCCTTTAAGCGGCAACTTGCTTTCCTTGCCACTGGCTTCAGTGCGAGATGCTCGGATGACGAACGACTGCGTTTCTTCCATATGTCAAACTTACAGCTACGCTGACGCATGATAGACCGATTTTCAAAAGCCCGAATTTCATAATACCTAAGAATTATAATGTCTATTATTAAACATCACGAAATTTATTTTACCGAAAGTCGTAAATGCGATTTGTTAGTTTTCCGATTTTCATACATTCGAAGAATCAAATGCTCGAAGGGTCCGAAAAACGACATTCCGATTTTCAATACTCCGAATAAAATAGTACTACTAAAAAAAAATACTGTCACAACAAGTCAACATAGTGTGCTACAAAATTTAGTGACACAAACGAATCGCTGCAAAACCGACTGCACGCAGACTTGTCTGCCCTACCCTAGAGTGTAATTTAAGCCCGCATAGGCGCGGAGGGGTGGGGCGGCCCGCGAGCTGAGGAGCAGGTGGTTCGAAGGCCCACCGCCGCGGCCGAAGCTGCGGTGGTGAGCGTTAAAACCATCTGCGGCGATAAGCTCGCGTGGGGCCGCCCAAACCCCGCAGCGCAGGAGCCGTGACAGAAACAATGCTTGCTGCATATTGCATGCCTGCTTGCATGCTGTTTTATTATAAACGTTAGGAATATTGAAATTTAGGAATTATAAAAATAGGAGAAATGATAAGCTGGATTTTAATGATACTTGGAATTTGAACCATTCGGAATTATGAAAATCGGTATTTTGAAATTCGTATTTGTGACTGTCGGAATAAAGTTTTTCGTATTTATGTAGTGTACCCCTTCTCGGGCGCATTGAAATAAACGTGCCTAAACTTAATGCTCAGAGAAAATGCACGTCCTTTTTCAATGTCCCTCGTCCTAGAACCAACTTAGGCATGAACGCTCCGATGGGTAAGCTAACGTCCACGTACAACAATGTTTGAAATATTTATGATTTGGATATCTTCTACGACCATCCCACGCGTTTTAGATCTAAGATTATAGATGAGGGGAAGTCTGCAGAAGTGCAGACATTAAAACAAAATAATATTATATTATATTAGTCAATGTTTAAGTCGATGAGGGTATTCTCTCTACTATCGTGATTTTAGCTAGAGTTTTTGTTCTTTTGTTTTCTTTTATTGTTATTATTTCTTTTTTTGTAGCGTGAATGCTTGAATTTATGATTGGAGTTAGCGTGAAGAATCTGTTCGCGTAAGTATACTTGAATAAATGAATACAAGGTGGCATCCCGACATCAACGCGCAAGCTGGTACCAGGGATTCAGTACATGTACATTTCTAGGCTAGCTCTAGAATCATGTGCTGAATTCATGGTTACAGTTTGCGCGTCGAAGTTCGTGCTACCCTGTATTTATTTATTCAGTTACAGTGAGTTTTGTTTTGAAGTAGCCGTCTTCATTTGTTAACTTTGTAGAGAGCTCATTTTACAATTGTCTTTTTGAAAACTTGACAGCTTTCGCACAAAATCTGGCAAAGGTATTTTCCTCTTTGGATAAAAGAAATCTGATAATTGCAAAATCAGTCTTGATTTACAACAAATCTTAAATGACGGGTCTCAGTAAATAATATAATTTAATTAACTAACTTTTTCTTACCTTCATAAGTTTCCCTTTCGGTTTCGGCCGAAACTAGAAGAGGATCCGAAGGTAATAAACTAACTTTTTCTTAACTTCATAAGTGTTTTGTATTGTTTACTAGTTTTTGCCTGCGACTTCGTCCGCGTGAAGCAACTTTTTTTTCCGTAAGAACCTTCTCCAAAGTATTAGAAAACTTAAAAAAAAAGATGGATGAAATCAGTAAAGTCGTTCTCAAGTTATGACGTGACCAAGGGAAATAGGGATTCACTTTTATATATATATATACATACATAGATTAGAGTATAAGTAAGTAGTATATACATAAGTTAGGGTTTATAACCACGTGTATTTTTAGCAGCGGATTATGTACATATACAGGATAATTTTTACACTAAGGGTCTAGAATCATGTACTGAGTTCATGATTACAGTTAGTGCACTGGTTAAAAAATTATCCTGCATATATCAACTTTGTACCTACCATATCCGACGAATAAATGTCTTTGTTATGGTTTCGGTTTGGCTGCAACTCGTGTTTCAGTCGGACACTAGTTTTTATGTAGATAGAATCTTTATTACAAAGATACAACATAAACATGACATTTGGACGACAACCCATAAACTACTCAAGCCATTATTGCATTAAGTTTCCTTGACACACTTCGTCTATTGGGATATCGACTCACATAATAACTGTTCCGCCGTTACTTCTTTTGTTTTTATGTCTTTATGGCCAGTAAGTTTTACTACGAGTATAAGTACCGAAATGTTCACAAACTGTACTGAAACATTGTTAGTGGACATGTTTATATGAAAAACAAATATTGAGTTTCATGTTGTGAGAGATTTATGTCATACCAGGTTTGCTTAAGTAACCACTTAATCTGAAATGTTTTGCTTTGCGGAAGAGTTCATTATATCTACTTCACGTCATGTTGGTATGCCTTAATACCTGTGGTGAAAAATATAGGAGGTAATAAATGAGAGTGTTTAGGAAACAATAAAGAATTTGCCATGGAACGCCATTAAAATGATCCTGTGGGGTTATTGCTATAAGCACTACCTACGCTTAACTGTTACTTTATTGTTCCGATAATGTACTATTGCCCGCATCAACATTCAACCCCTTATAAGACCCGCACCCTAATTGCGTAACACGCTATCCATCTCAATCTGAATCATTTTGGAGCAACTGCCTATCTGACCTCCACAACCCAGTTACTGGGTAATACGATACGCCTTGGTAAGACTAGTTGTCAGACTTTCGGGCTTCTGACGATCCGTAACGACTGCCAAAGATCCACGAATGACAGCCGGGACCAACGGCTTAACGTGGTTTTCGAGGGACGGAGGGGTCTTGATATGTAAAAATAGTCACCCATCCACGGACCAACCACGGCAAGCGTAGCTTAACCTGATCGATCGACCCGTGCGACTGTTATTACTTAGTCACAAGCCCCTCATGACCTCACACCTGTAATTGGTATTAGTACTTACAAACTAATACCTTTTTTTTGTTTTCTGGGGGAAACCTTCAAAAGGCGCGCGGGCTTTGAGGATAAGACCGGGGAGTGGGGGATTTTTACCTCACTAAAACCACCCCGGTGGTCACCATCGGAACCTGCACAACTACATCTGCACAAGTGACACCGTTACCTCTCAAAAGACCGATCCAAAACCCCCTCTATGCAACGCCTGTTAGGGACATCTTTAGGGAGACTGTAAAGGGGTCTCACAGAAACCTAACTGTGCAAGGTAGTGACCACTGTACGCCGTCCTGAGGTCACCCAGTGGGCGGACACGAAAAACTAATACATACTAACTTTTCCCAATGAATGTGTAATTTAAATGCTGTTGGTGTACCTATTCTAAATAAAATAGATTCCAGAGCATTACATAAGCTTTTATTCTTGACCCAAACTACATACGAATAAAGGATCTGAAAAGAAAAAAGTAAATAGTTTAAGGAATTGACGTAAACGGAACGGTCAAGGATATCGTTATCTTAGGCCCTGGCTCTAAAGCCTCTTTGCTTGAAACTTAGAGAGGAGCTTATTTTTAAATGAAATACAGCTAAGGGACATGTGACTAAAAGAGTGATGAATATAAATATGTTGATGGATGGAGAGGGAAAGGAAGGCCGAAAAAAAGATGGATGGATTATGTGAGGAATGATATGAAAGAGAAGGGAGCGAATGATAGCGTGACGGTTGACAGGGGAGAATGGAAGAAGAAAACGTGTTGGGCCGACCCCAAGTAACATGGGATAAGGGCAGGAAGATGATGACAGCTAAGGGACCAAGGGCGTACTTCATTGTTTTTATAGGACGGGTCTGACAACCAGTCTTACGAAGGGGTATCGTATTACCCAGTACCTGGGTTGTGGAGGTCAGATAGGCAGTCGCTTCATGTAAAATACTGGTATTCAGCTGCATCCGGTTAGACTCGAAGCCGACCCCAATATAGTTGGGAAAAGGCTAGGCAGACGATGAACTTAGTTATGACTGGGATCCAAACTTAATAATAATATTATAAAGGCGAAAGTAACTCTGCCTGTCTGTCTGTCTGTCTGTTATCTTTACACGCCTTGTCGGCAGAACGGATTTTGATGTTTGGCACACAACTAGACCAGGACCTAGATTAGGAAATACAAAGTATACTTTTAATCCAGTCAGTACGTTCCTGTGGACCATTTCTAACCAACATGCGGGCGTAGCCGCGAGCAAAAGCTAGTATCAAATTAAGCGCGGGACACCGGATGTGTGGCTGGCGCGGTTACATGTGATGAATTCCAATGTAGGGACCTACTTACTTGGCATTATCATTCAAACTGAAAACGCGGGTTTAAATTATCCTTGCGAAAAATTTGCCTGAAACTGTGAGCAAACGTGACGGCGGTAATTATGAAAAATTTCGACCGTAGCTTAGATTGTGTCGGACAAGGCACGCCTCGCCCCACACTGTGGGCCATGGCGGTCACTCAGGCCACTACTGTGTAAGCCATCCTTTATCAAACACCAATGTCAAGTTTCAAGTTTTAATGAAGAACCTCCTCAAAGACAATATCACTTTGACGTAACCTCAACTGTACCTACGGCTGTAATGAATGAGGACCATTCCGAAATAGAATTAAAATGAAAATTAATATAGCTGGTTAAGTGCAATATATTGCTGTCAAAACTTTTCTCATCGTTTCTATATTTTTGATATTAGAAACACTATCGATAATAGTAGAATACTGATGGCAACTGTCGTTAACATCATTCTTCAGACTACAATTTTTTATTTTAAACAATGAGCTGTTATCTCATGTCAGTTTATAAAAGGACCATGTTATAAGTAAATTGCTTCAAAAATAATTTTTTATTTGATAAATATCTCTCTAACTGCCCCGTTGGTCTAGTGGTTGCAAGCCCGACTGCTGAGCGTGGGGTCCTGGGTTCGATTCCCGGACAGAATGTCCGGAGTTTAAAAGTTGACGGTTTAATACCCCCGTGCCTCAGAAAGGATTTAAAGCCGTTGATCCTGCAACAGTGAGTGCACCTGTGTTGGCGCACACGCTTGTGCACTATAATATCTCCTGCGCACCTGGCTAATCTCCGTTGAGATTGGCCACCATGACCGAAATCGGTCGGGAGGCTATTAAATCAGTCTCGCTATGAACAAAAAAATACGACATAAATTAATTATCGCACTTCCTTACTTTGCTAAGTGGGGTGCCTTAGATGAATATAGATTTTCCCAAGGAAGATCGTCAGACTTTTTCTAACATTTCTGGACAAATTACTACGGAATATACTTATTATCACTTGCGTAACTATCGAGCTTCTAAGTTTCTGGCTCAACTAACATATCTTTCTAAGAAACTTAGGAACTGGATATAACTTTATCGTATTAATAGATACACGTGTGTAAGACATGTTCATTCAATGTAGTGAGTACATGATCATCCATATCCGTATTAGATACAAACAGCTCCTTCTCATTACACTTTCACTACGAAAACCGCTCTTACGGGGCCCTAATTCACTATGACCACTCAATGATTCCTTAGTTCGAAACCACGTCAATTCCTTAGCTATTCACGTTCATTTCGCGCGGATTCGTCCATTGTATCATAGATAGAGAATACGGCCCCCTGTTTCCACATTAGAAGCTCTTTCAATGTTAAATGGATACAAGATACAACTGAGTGCGCTTGACTGTGCCAATTATATTGTGTGTCTATTTAGTTTGTTTAGTTTAGTTGGTTATCAAAATTGTTTCAAAGAACATCCTTTACTTAGTTTAGAAACTGGTTTATAATTAAATGTCAATCAATCTCAAATGTAGGATTCTACACCGTTATATTTAAATGTGGATATTAATAGTTGTAAATTAGTAGATTTACTTACAGCAAATTAGCACTTACTCTTTAACAATATATCATCCTGAAACAGGAATACTAGTACATTGGGTACTTCTAGTACTTAAAAGAATACACTCGGAAGCAATTAATCAGTTTCACCAACATTAACCTTAATATTTCGGAAACTAATAATGATAGCTTATTTTAATAAACAGTAATTTATAGACTATTTAATACTAACCTGACAAAATTATTAAAACTTCTTAATTATTATTTGTAACTAAGATACTTGAGTTTAGATGACAAAAATCGTTTGCAAAATAAAATTATCTATATATCTCGTTTATGTAAACCAAAAATTATGAAATAAATATAATATAATATGAAATATAGACATGAAAATATGAATAGGTACATAAATAATAACATAATTTAATAATAATGCAAACTTCATAATATTTTCCTGCATATTCTTGCGCAATACATAGAATAACTAATATACTATACCTATATACACAAACCGATATATATATATATATATATATATATATATATATAATATATACAACACCCAATTAAGCACATATAATAATATTTAATTGTTTGAATTGCCACTTAGCTGTCTTCCTCTCTCCTAAATTTTGCAGTGCCCGACAGGGTCCATATTGATCTTTTACCTTGTATATACCATCTATGTAACACATATGGAATGCAATAAAGATTTGAGTACCTATATACCTACTTCTTGTTAATCAGTTGGTGTTCCTCTAACTTCTACCTCTATCGTCACCTGAGAACATATAAATTCTTCAATAGTAAATGCAGCCAATCAATCAGTCAGTCACAGAATTGTTTTATATATTTACATATTGATTTTCATCAGCAATTTCAGGATACATTGTTTACAATAGAATTTCATCGCGATATCTCTCATCGTTTCTGCATATTGAACGGATATCGCGTTAGATACGCGATATCCGTTCATTCATCGGTCATCAGTTCACTTTACCTGCTGCACACATCAAAATATTCTAACTACAGAACCATTAATTCGATCACAATCGATACAAGTACTCTAGTTTACGAGTTTATTCAGGATTCAGCGAAGGTCGGACGTAATTCTGTTGTAAAGCGAGAACCTGTGGAAACGGTGGGAAACTCAAGCTGCGGTATTTCTCTGAGCCTAACGCCATTTTCGGCGCTATTTTAGGCGGAAACAGCAACTGTTAGGTAATACCTAAGATAAGATAGTTATAGATAGTAGACAGGCACTTGTTTTATGTCATATTGGTAAGACAATAAGCAGCGGTACCTGCAACCCAATTGCGTGTGTAAATGTGTTATGCAATTACCCCGCCGATTTCTTTAAATGTATGGGTGTAATTATGGGAACTTGTCTTTGAGGGGCTTGTGGCTAAGTCGGGTCGATCGATTAGGTTAAGCTACGTTTGCCGCGGTTGGTCCATGGATGGGTGACCATCTTCACATACCAAGACCCCTCCGTGCCTCGGAAAGTACGTTAAGCCATTGGTCCCGGCTGTCATTCGTGGATCTTTGACAGTTGTTACGGGTCGTCAGAAGCAAGAAAGTCTGACAACCAGTCTTACCAAGGGGTATCGTATTACCCAGTAACTGGGTTGTGAAGGTCAGATAGGCAGTCGCTCCATGTGAAATACTGGTATTCAGCTGCATCCGGTTAGACTGGAGCCGACCCTAACATAGTTGGGAATAGGCTAGGCAGGTGATGTCTTTGTGATGGCAAAGCATTGCTGATCCCTCTGGTACTGCAGATGTCAATAAGCAGGAAAGACCATGTATCGTCAAGTAGGTCGCCTGCTGTATATGTATGTATGTGTACGTAGTCTGTATAAGGTAGTACGTCAAACATATCCATTTGCATTGAAACGTAGGTAACAAAACAAATTTTTTGATAGTTCAAGGGCTGATTTTTCCATCGCCAGATAACTTTTATTCGAGGAATAAAATTGACGTCTGACATTTTTTGTAAGGATGAACTGTCAAAAATTCAAAATTATTCCGCGGATAAAATTATCTGGCGCTGGAAAAATCAGCCTTAAATAAAACTTTTACGTATTGGTAAACATTTATATAAAAGCTTTAATAAACACAAATTTATAAAACGAAACTTTTACTTACATAGCTATCGAAAAACACAATAAAATAAATTCCAATTCAAGTTCTGCGATAATAATCAATCGTCAAAGTATTTGATTTCATTACGTATATATTCAATAATAAATTTTCGTCAAAGATTGAATCCCTTGTGGATTCAATCTTTGACGAAAATTTTACAAGGTATCTAATAACTTTTCATCAATATACTCGTAAGGTACCTACTCAAAGACCTCGTCGATTTTCTATTTTACTGGACTCATATTACTCTCTCACAATACACTGCCTCCATAAATTTTGGTTAACTGCTTTTGTAAGACTATTAACCAATTGACTTTGAGGTAGACCTAGAGACTTTGAGGGTTGTAGGCTGTAGAAAGTTAGGGTTAAATACTGTGAGTACCTCGTCAAATGCGATTTATTGCCCTTATTTATTTTGTACAAGCCCTGTTTAAAGTTAACATAGAAGACTAAGTGATAAATTGTCGTAGGTTCGAACCCAGACAGGCGCTTTTCTTTGTGTAAATTATTCGAACATCGTGAGGAAACCGAACCAAAAATTCGAAGACATGTGACATCTACCGACCCGCACTGGGCCCGCGTGGTGGATTACAGCCCACTCCCTCTCACTGAGAGGAGGCCTGTGTCCCAGCAGTGGGAACGTTATAGGCTGATTATGTGTGCGATTTAGTCACTTTTTAAGTTAGCGCAAAAAATCAATTAAAATAAACCCACAACTTACCAATAACTCCGGCCGTGAAAAATTGAAAGCCATTATTAAAAAAAGATATATTTTCAAGGTACCTAACTTAACCTCAGTGCCCGAAACCTTACTAGTTATACCTACTTAGTTAGGTACTACATAAGAAAAACCTACACCTTCGAAATACTAAAATAGGTAAATATTTTTCTTAAAACAAATGAGTCAACAAAACTCTGAAAAGTATTTATTACCGGCGAACGCGTACCGGAAGACAGCGTTGGAAGGCCTCCCACAAGGTGGACCAACGACCTTGTGAAGGCCGCAGGAACCCGTTGGATGCAAGAAGCACAGAACCGGTTGAAATGGAGGTGCCTGGGGGAGGCCTATGTCCAGCAGTGGACTACTTCGGCTGAAATGATGACGATACACTAGAGCCTTTTATAGAGCATTTTATAGAACTTTTTATAGAGCATTTTATAGAGCATTTTATAGAGCATTTTACAGAGAAATTTTATAGAACATTTTATAGAGCATTTTATAGAGCATTTTATACAGCATTTTATACAGCATTTTATACAGCATTTTCATGTAGTGTAACGTTCTTACCAATGGTTATTGTGGAATTTACTTACGAATACAAGTAAAAGCTCAATTTCCAAAAGCATTTCCATGTAATGTAATGTAGTTTCTGCGAACGCTCGACGCTGCGTTCGACGAAATGCTCACGGACAGTGAGCATTTACCTGTAACTTTACTTTCTACCTTGCGTACATTGTTGAAATTTCGGAGCTACAGTACCGCTCGTGCCTTTGTTCGATAAAATGTTACAACAATACGCTCGTTGGATTATAAAATCAGGTTGTAACAAAACATCGAGCGTCATGTTCGAAGTGCGGTTCGATAAAATTTAAAAACGGCGAATGCTCGAGTTTCTGTTACAAGTATTTTTCAAGGCATACCATAGCATAATCAGCCAATAATATTCCCACTGCTGGGACACAGGCCTCCTCTCGATGAGAGGGAGTAGGCCATACACCACCACGCGGGCCCAGTGCGGGTTTGTAAATTTCACATGTCTTCGAATTTTTGGTTCTAGAACATGCCGGTTTCCTCACGATGTTTTCCTTCACCGTTTTCAGAGCAGTGCTGAGTCGAGCCTATATTCACCTTAAACTACAGTAAATCAAATCAAATCAAAGTCATTTATTCTAATTTGGCTGAGAATCAGCACTTTTTGAACGTCAAAATTACAAAAGACAGTCCCCAAAAACGCCCGCCCTTCACCACTTCCTAGTGCTATCGCTGGGAAAGGGCAAGTCTAGCAAAGAAGATGGTATCTTGCTATAAAAGGTTATACCAAGCCCAAGAAATGAGTTATGACCCTATGAAGCCGATGAAAGGGGGCTCAAATAGTTTTATAGAATGTTGTCATTGCTGTGAAGGTAAGAAACCCGCCTTATAAACCTAAACCTACCTAGTGTGTAATAATATTTACGTAAGCCACGTTTACAAAGGAAGAGATTTTCGACCCTCAAGAGGCAAAACTATCCTTCGAGACTCAGCTAGTCGCCATTGTCACCAGCAGTGCTATTCAGAACCGTTCGATTTTAGATTAAAATAAACAATTCATACTGAGTTTACTTCTCTGATGTTTACAAAGAAAGTTTAGTATACGGAATAAGAAAAACATAACATTATATCTATAACAATATACTTACTAATAATAAAGCTGAAGAGTATATTTGTTTGAACGCGCTAATCTCTGGAACTACCTGTCGGATAAACAATCATTTCTGTTTGCTTTTGATAGCCCAATACTTGCCGAAGGCTATAGGCTATTTAACATCACGCTAAGACCCTTAGGAGCCGAGCAAAAATGAAAAAGTCTGGAAGAACAGTAAGCGAAAGTGAATAATAGCACGGGCAAGCGATGCTATGCGACGGGGTGAGTCGTGGCACAAGAAATTTCTTTGAAAAATTCGTAGAGGTTTTTTTTTGAAATTTATAAAGTTGTGACACACTCTTACATACATCAACACGCCATTACACAACACCCACTCACCCACACCCACTCACACCCACACACACTCATACACGCACGCACGCTAGTTTTAGAAGAGCTTTAGAAGAGCTAGTTTTAGTAGGCTCCACCCAGGGCGGGAAGGGTCATTTGATGATTTCCCATCCGCAAAAAAAAAACCCCTATGTAAGATTAATTGTAGAAGCTGTAAATTTTCTGAAATAAATTATTATTATATTTATTTTATAAAGTTACTGCTGATTTCCTTTTTAATTAATCACATAATGTTTATTTTATAGAAACACGTTATGTTACGGAATACCTAGTAATAATAATTTACTAACCACTCAATAATTTTCTGCCACGATAGTTGTAGTATTTTTATCTCATGAAGCGACGCGCGCTTTACTTGTGGTTATTAAGTGTAAAAACACACTTGTTTGGCTAACCCTCCACCTAACATCCTATATACAAGATTTTTAGGTTTTCATTTTTCTCGAAAAAACCGCTGTATAAGTTAAGTATAAGTTATTTTAAACGAAGTTAAAATAACAACAGTATGTTAAAACATTAAAATTCTCCTTTTCAAAATATATTAGGTATACATTCTTCATAATAAAATGTACAATAGATAGAGAGCTTGCCTATTGAAACATAAAGAAAATGCAGATAAGGGAAATTAACTACCAAGAACTACTTACTAACACAAAAGTCTTGAAATTAGGTTTGGAGAGAACAAAAAAGTGTTGAAAATATCTTACTAAATAAGAACAGTACTTACCTAATCCTAATCTAAGGTAGAAAATCTTCTTAATCGCAAAAACTAACAATAAAACGCCTACCCTTTTCTTGTCTTTGTCAAGCTATGTCTAAATTAATTGCGAGCCACTGCTTCGCAAGTTTTTTTTTCACTTGACACAACATCGAGTTTTCTGTCTTATAAATTAATTTGAATAAATTGTACATATCAATTAAAAAAAATCCAGAACAAATTGTGTAAATGATGATGAAACCCGCATCAAAATCTGTTGCATATTGTAAAAGATCAACGTAGTCACACAGACAAACACGAAAAGCGACTTAATTTGATAACATTTACAAATATATGTAGATTCTGAGCAGGTTAGATTTTTACTTATCTAACGGGTATTCTGCATTTTAAAGCCATACTTGTAAAATTATATCATGTATGAACATGTTGGTTTCGTCCTCACACATAAACGAATTAACAGATTTCAATAAAATTCAGTAGGTTGGTATACAAAAGTACAATGAGACTATACTAGACGACGGCACGGTTGGCGCAGTGGTTAAGCGATTGGCTGCTGCGCTGCGTGTCGCGGGTTCGATTCCCGCACGGAACAAATATTTGTATGACCTACATGTATTTGTTCCGAGTCTGGGTGTTTTTCTATCTATAATATGTATGTATTTACAAAAAAAAAATGTATATAAGTAGTTTATCACCCATCTTGTTACCATAACACAAGCATTAGGTTGCTTAGCTTGGGACAAATGGTGCTGTGTGAAATGTCCAGGGATTTATTTATTATTATTACTATATCCTGCATTTACACAGAATACTTTCAATGTGGATAAATGAAGAAATTCCCTAATAGCCGCCGAAACCCGCCTTCGACAGCTAGCTGACAGTAAATTAAATTAAACTATTTCTCAAACGACCGATGATTTTTATTCGTGGAATAAAATTGACGTCTGACAGATTTTGTATGGAAGAACTGTCAAAAATTCAAAATTATTCCTCCGATACAATTATCTGGCGTTGGAAAAATCAACCCTTAGAAGGATTAACTAAGGGAGGACTGGCTTAAGAGAAAAAGAAAGCAACTCTTTTTCCAAGAACTCATTTTATAGAGAACAGCTATATTGCGAAGGAACACGCACCTGTGTGGATTGAATAATGATCCCACGGTCTAAAGTAGGTAATTATGGCGATGATCGCTAACGCAGACAGGATTGCCCTTTTATCCTTATTACCTTGTGAGTGTTCCTTTTTTGTTTGTGCTCGTTATCCTGTCTGTATCTCCTATCCTTTTATGTATCTGTTTGTAGATGAGTCTAGTTACTTGAATTAACCCGTTAAATGCCGTAATTACAGACACAATTAAAAAGCCATTGTGTCCTGCGTGGATCTACGTTCCGGCATATGAAGGGTTAAACTATTTTTTTTATGTATCTGTTTGTAGATGAGTCTAGGTACTTGAATTAAACTATTTGTTTATTATACACTTGAGGGTGAGGAGTTTGAGGGTTAAATGTATTTTCTTTATCAGTACACTTTCTCGCACAATGTTCCCAACAATTTACATTGGAATTTACGTACATTAGTCTGAAAAATCAATGTCTGCCGCAAAATATGCAAAGACGAATGTCTACGTTCTTTCAGCTTCAAAAACGAGCCCAATTTGAATGTATTTAAAACATTTTCAAGGATTGTTTTGACACTGGAATATTAAGCGAGGAATATATTCAAATTACAAGCTGTAAGTACTAACGAGAGTTGAAAATCCTACTAATATTATAAACACGAAAGTTTTTATGGATGGATGTTTGTTTGTTACTCTTTCACGCCAAAACTACTGAACGGATTTGGATGAAATTTGGCACACAGACAGTTTATCGGAATCCCGAAAGTCTGACAACCAGTCTTACCAAGGGGTATCGTATTACCCAGTTACTGGGTTGTGGAGGTCAGGTAGGCAGTCGCTCCATGTAAAATCCTGGTATTCAGCTGAATCCGGTTAGACTGAAAGCCGACCCCAACATAGTTGAGATAAGGCTAGACAGATGATGACAGTTTATAACCAGGTTTAACACAGGATACTTTTATCCCGATATTCCCACGGGATCGAAACTTATGCGGGTGAAACCGCGGGGCGCAGCTAGTAAACCTATAAAAGCGCGTCTCGTAAACTTCGCCGGAGGCTAAAATGTACCGTGTTACCTTTAGAGATAGAATATCCACACACTTATAATAATCTTTATCATAAATAAAGTCATTATTTTCTAGCTGGTGTTTCTGAATGTAGACAAACTTGGCCAGGTGCGACGTATCCCGTGACATTTAGACAAAATCCTTTCAGCGATAGAACCCGTACCCTCAAGGTCTGACTAGCCATGTTTATGAATAGGCTGGTTGTTGTACTTTTGGTCAATCAGTTAATCTGCTCAGTCAGTTAAAATTTGATAACAGTTATCAGATTTTATTGTGGTCTTAGAAAGAATTTTGTTGTGTTTTATTTTAGTTTGCAAAAGTTTACTAACATTCCCCTTTATTCATAAACGTTGCTTAAAGTTAAGCAGTGATTAGCGACTGTTTAACCATTCATTTCTGACGTTTAAACGTTACTTAACTTTAGTCATCGTTTATGAATAAACCCCATTGTTTTTAAGTCATTGTTACTAATACATGGATTGGTGAGTACTCGTTGTCCGAAATAAAGAATATAATATTATTATTAATTAAACTTTAACATGTTTTTTTTTTAAGTTTCGAACAAAAAATAAAAATTATAGTGTTTACGCAGTAGCTTACAACTAGCAATAATATTAAACTACTACAGTCTGACTATTGTTCTGTCAGTTCAAAATATTTGGCTTAGACATAGGTATTACATTGTAGGAATATTTCCTCTGCCCTAGGCAGCCTTAACTCGACTCTCTGAATATATATAATAATAATATATAATAATATCCCTGGACATTTCACACAGCACCATTTGTCCCAAGCTAAGCAACCTAATGCTTGTGTTATGGTAACAAGATGGCTGATAAACTACTTATATACTATTTATTTATTTATTTTTGTAAATACATACATATTATAGATAGAAAAACACCCAGACTCGGAACAAATACATGTAGGTCATACATGTATTTGTTATTTGTTCCGTGCGGGAATCGAACCCGCGACACGCAGCGCAGCAGTCAATCGCTTAACCACTGCGCCAACCGTGCCGTCATTATTATAATATAATAATAGATAGTCTGATCTGAATATTATAATAGATACCCTGTAGTAATGTATTGCTTACAAACATTTGTATAAAAGCCAGTAGTATTTGACCGAAAGATATCTTACTAAATACCTACCTATTCAACCTTTCGATACATTCGAATGTTTGATGCTAATAATAATTTGGTTAAGTGAATAAAAGAATAGAATTACACAAGGTTTCTTATTACCAGATTACGTAACGCAAACGGACTGAGTTACTGAAATGCGTAAGGCCCAGCGATGTAAAACAATAAAAATGAAAAAACATGTGGGTTAGGAAAAAATTCGCAACATCAGGCTAACCCGAAAAAATACTGGTTTGTTTATGAAATCTGGCATTTTAAGCTTACATCGAGTTGTGGGTCAAACTCTTCCACGTAGGGAATAAAAGACTAATAAAATCTGGCATTTTAAGCTTACATCGAGTTATGGGTCAAACCCGTCCACGTAGGGAATAAGAGACTAATAAAATCTGGCATTTTAAGCTTACATCGAGTTATGGGTCAAACCCGTCCACGTAGGGAATAAGAGACTAATAAAATCTGGCATTTTAAGCTTACATCGAGTTATGGGTCAAACCCGTCCACGTAGGGAATAAAAGACTAATAAAATCTGGCATTTTAAGCTTACATCGAGTTATGGGTCAAACCCGTCCACGTAGGGAATAAGAGACTAATAAAATCTGGCATTTTAAGCTTACATCGAGTTATGGGTCAAACCCGTCCACGTAGGGAATAAGAGACTAATAAAATCTGGTATTTTAAGCTTACATCGAGTTATGGGTCAAACCCGTCCACGTAGGGAATAAGACACTAATAAAATCTGGCATTTTAAGCTTACATCGAGTTATGGGTCAAACCCGTCCACGTAGGGAATAAGAGACTAATAAAATCTGGCATTTTAAGCTTACATCAAGTTATGGGTCCAACCCGTCCACGTAGGGAATAAGAGAATAATCAAATCTGGCATTTTAAGCTTACATCGAGTCATGGGTCAAACCCGTCCACGTAGGGAATAAGACACTAATAAAATCTCGCATTTTAAGCTTACATCGAGTTATGGGTCAAACCCGTCCACGTAGGGAATAAGACACTAATAAAATCTGGCATTTTAAGCTTACATCGAGTTATGGGTCAAACCCGTCCACGTAGGGAATAAGAGACTAATAAAATCTGGCATTTTAAGCTTACATCAAGTTATGGGTCCAACCCGTCCACGTAGGGAATAAGAGACTAATAAAATCTGGCATTTTAAGCTTACATCGAGTTATGGGTCAAACCCGTCCACGTAGGGAATAAGAGACTAATAAAATCTGGCATTTTAAGCTTACATCGAGTTATGGGTCAAACCCGTCCACGTAGGGAATAAGAGATTAATAAAATCTGGCATTTTAAGCTTACATCGAGTTATGGGTCAAACCCGTCCACGTAGGGAATAAGACACTAATAAAATCTGGCATTTTAAGCTTACATCGAGTTATGAGTCAAACCCGTCCACGTAGGGAATAAGAGAATAATCAAATCTGGCATTTTAAGCTTACATCGAGTTATGGGTCAAACCCGTCCACGTAGGGAATAAGAGACTAATAAAATCGGACACCGACCAGCACCCTAATTGCGTAACACACTATCAATCGCAATTTGAATCATTTTGACGCATATTGCTAATCCATTGCTTCATACGTTCGAAAAAATTGTCTGCTCAACAACGTAAATAACGCAATGAATGTTGTTGAACTGTCAAAATGAAACCCATTGCTACTGATAGTGTGTTACGCAATTACCCCGCAGAAGTATTAAGGTTTATCTCAGCTAGAAGTTTTATGGTTTCATATTATAATATTAGGTATGTAAGAATAAAACTTTTATTTGCACATAATCCCTGTACCCCGAGGCACACACTATGTATATAATCCACAGTAAAGGAACAATCCTTGAGGCTCTGGTTAGTCCTGCTATTGTGTAGAGATGAAGCGGATGACAGTATTTGACGACACGGTTGGCGCAGTGGCTGAGCGACCGACTGCTGCGCTGCTTGTCGCGGGTTCGATTCCTGCACGGAACAAATATTTGTATTGCCTACAGGTAGTTGTTCCGGGTCTGGCTGTTTGTGTATGTGAGTTTAGATGTTTGTAAACGCTCCCACGATACAGGAGCATTTCCTTGTGTGGGGCAACGTTTTATAATAAAAAATAAATATATATATATATAGCCAGGTATCGCTCTAGAGAAAACACTGATATCGTCAGCACTGGGACGTAGGCAGCACTGAAACAAACGAAAAAGAAATTGTTAACGTACGTACATTTTAATTCTCGACCTTTTAACAAGATTGATTTCGGATCCTTTTAAGATAAAAATAGACTGGAATACGGGAATAGACTCTAGGTGATTCTGAGGAGGGTCAGAGGGAACGAATAACATTGACACTATACGGCTAGGGACTTGATTTTTTATTGAAATTGAATATTCCAGGCTTAAATATATTTTTAAAGATTTTTTTTTAATTCTGGAAGAAATGTAAGAATGTCTGTAGTTCTTTATGTATAAAAATGCTAGACATCTATTGAAATGAAGGATGGGTGAAATGTAGGTAATGTCAGCGGTATTGTGTGGTGGCGTTAAATAATACAATGCTATATTTATTCCAAGGAAACGTGTTCACTTCTCCGCGGCTATTATACCTATCACTTTACTATAAAAATAACTTGAAAGCTTATTCGAAATTCGCTTGAATGGTCGAAAACAACCAGGGTTATTAGTATGCCAGCCTGTACATCATAAGGTCACCTTTTGTAGACAACTTTTACATTTTACCCTTGAATAATAGGATCGACGAATACCAGCACCCTAATTGCGTCACACCCTATGAATATCAATCTGAATCATTTTAAAGGATACCTATTGCTAATCAATTGCTTCTTAAGTTTGAATTTGTCTGGTCAAGAACGTAAATAACGTAATGAATGTGATTGAACTGTCAAAATGGTAATGCGTCAGGCATTTAGTTCGCCTTTATAAAATATTTTTTTTTTATTTCTGCATAAAGTTTTAATAATAATAGAAACCCGCAGGGCAGCATGTGGCGAGCTGTTGGGCAGTAGCGACCCCACGGAGCCTATCTCCCGGGAGTAGTCTTGTTCCTCACCTCTGCCTTGCCTTTATTGGCCGGCAAGAGTGAGCACTGACGAGGAACAGAGCTCCCACCTCATTCTTGCCTTTACTGACCGGCTTGAGTGGAGATTCGCAAGGGAAAACGTGCTCGGGGGAAGGAAGTATTCCAGTAAGTGCTCGTAGGGATCTTGACCATCTTCCGGGCTCTGGAATTGTTCTGAAAGCCGTGGAATACCTCTTCACTCCTCATAAGCACCTCAGGACATGTTGCCCCCTTGTTGCTACGTCACTATTTGTGCTAGCGATAGATTCCGGGGGCCCATTATTGAGTGTGCAAGTCACCCCCTGCCATTTTATCTGTGTATATATAAAACATTGATCAGGCAGGGGCCATAGTTCTTCATTAGTTATTGGTAACCAGTCCACTTTAGCCACCCAAACCCATAGTCCAAATTTGTATTTTTCCATATCCTGCAATAGTCCTACATTAACCGGGGGTTATCTTTGGGTGCACTTGCATATTGCATACAGGGACAATCGTCGGTTGGTGCCACATTTCAATCAAATTTCCTAAGGGGCCTCTGCCTGTTGGCTTCGGCCCCTCGTACGCCTGCCTTCCAAAGAACCGGGACCGCATGGTTCCGAGATATGTTAAAACATAAAATGAAAGCGATCGCTACTGACAGTGTGTTATGCAATTACCCCCCTAATTCTAATCAAGACTGAGGGCGCTTACTGCCTATGTATAGACATAGGCAGTAAGCGCACGAATCCAAATCAAAAGTCATTTATTCAAATTCGGCTGAGAATCAGCACTTTTCGAACGTCAAAATTACAAAAGACAGTCCCCCAGAACGCCCGCCCTTCACCACTTCGTAGTGCTTTCGCTGGGAAGAAGTGGCGCAACAAACTCCCCAGCAGCACAGCTGTCTGTTCAGTTAGATAATACTTGATTGTATACAATACTAGGTATGCAAAGTAATTAACGTTCATGCTCGGCCCATCAAAACCCAAGTATTGAAGATGAAGATGTTGGTTGACTCCTTGAGACTCGGCTTTTACAGACAACCTTTACACTCAAGTGCTTATAGAAACAATAAAACGAAAAGGATTTAAGTATAGAACAAAAGTTACAGCATCTAAATCCCAGACGTCTGAATATTTCCAGAATGAAATAAAATAGAGGATCCCTTGTAAAATCAACCGGAGATTACATTTCAAATAAAACGTACGAGGGCTATTATCAACAGAACCATTTTCTGATTGTCTATGATCAAAGTATATCAAACAATGAGAATGATATATACCTACATATCAAGCTGCCACTGTAAATAAGGAAAGTTTCTTACCCGTTAAAAATGGACGATTTTCCATGCGTGTCTCGTAGACAAGACGCGCCAGGCGATTATCGCACGAATGGGTTTTGTCTACAGTTTACGCGAAATAAAAACGCACATAAAATTACGTCATACGAGACCCGTCATACTGCATGTCATTTTCTCGAAGAATTATTTGAAACCTTATAATAATACGATTTTATGTTTTGCGGACACATTTTTAAAGGCTAGTTGATTCTTGGTTTTCGACATCAGTTTATCGCACACACTCTTTACAGCGGGTTAACTTTTTTAGCCCCTGTCGAACGCCTATTTGAGTCGAGAAACTTTCCTCGTACAAATAAGCCCAAAATGTGACCAATCTTTTTTTATCTTTTCGCACAATGTGTCACTTAGCTGTCACTTGCCAGACTGCCAAATCACTCGCGGGTCACATTAGAACGGACACAAATAAATGCTTTGGTGGACATTCGGTGATAAACGATTTCTCAGACGAACCCTACCCATTTACTATTAGTTTGTGGGTGTAACAAGGGTTTTGTGATAAAACGACCTCAATTCAACTAACATACCTTTTATTTTCCACTAGTACATATTTTTATTCAGTGGCTATGTTTAGTGGTGGACGACATTCAAACGCTACTAAAAGAAGTATTTTACGAGTAGAATTTTATTACATACTTAAAAGAGTCTCCGTGGAGTTTCCTGTACTTCTCCATAGGAACCTACTACGTTTTGGTACGAGCTAAGTACTAGCTTCATCTTTCTGAATGACAGAATTCTTGACCGTTGCTGGTGCTCAGCTGCATCTGGTTAGACTGGAAGCCGACCCCAAAATAGTTGGGAAAAGGCTAGGCACATGATGATGAGACTTCTTGGAAATAAATGAGTTTAAGTTTGAGTGAAGATTTCTTTTGACACGGGAGTTAATAAAGACGTGTTAGGGGGTTAGATGTGGTAAGAAATGCTGTCCATCTCTTTAGTAACTAAAACCGGTCATATTCCTGCCGATCGATTCTGTAAAAATTTCACCGTGAAGTGTTAGGTGAAGTGAGCTGTCAATAGTGTCAATCCCTAGCATTAATTGGAATGACAGCTCACTCCACGCTCACTTCACCTAAGAGTTCACGGTGAGATGGTTACAGAATCACACTGCTGTAGGTACTGTGAAGGTTGCCTGCTGTAGGTAACCGTATGTAGGGCAGGCCGGCTATAATTTAGCGCGGGTTCCATTCGAACGTTCAAGCTAGTTTAAAATAAGTTGTCGGATTTTTTTTAGAACAGTCAATGCTAATTTAGTCGGAAATATGTAAAGACAATAACAACTAACAACAAACAATAAACTAACAAAAACAACAACAACAACTAGTTAATATTAACTTAAAGGAATCGTACCGTTGTTTGATTCCAATAACCTCCTTCCCATAACCTCAGAGCGCTCGTCTAGTCCTCTATACTACTAACAAATATACGTACCTATATGTATGTTATTGAAGAAGGCGAATTATATTTCGTCTTCTTTAAAAACTTCAAAAATAAAGGAAAATAAAGTCCTATTTTTATAAAATACGTCATAAGACCTCAAACTTCATTCCTATTTCTTTTTTGGAGTCTGTCGAAGAAAATAACATTTTACAACTGTATGCATATCTAACCAACAAAATTATTCAACATACACACAATACAACTGTCAACATTGTCTGTATAAACCCTTCTCATGAAATATGAAACGTGTACTGACGAGCTTTTTATAAGGTTTTCAAGAAAATGCCGTTAGATTTATGAGGTTCAAGATAATATTGTGTTGCATTTTTATTACGGCAACACTTTTTCCAAATATGCTTTTGTTATTTGAAAGAAAGGAATGTCCAGTGTCATTTGCTGTCTGGGCCCATTCTGGATGATACAACATAAAATGTTGAAGGCCTTCGTATATGTACACATGCAACTATAAAGAAATTGCATATCTACATATTCTAGTATGATTGGAGTTCACATTATACCCTTTCCATTAGGTAAACCGTTTTTTGACAGATGGAACTAGTGATTGCAGCAACACAGAATACATTGATTGATACACGTACGGTATTATACATATTGTATGTAAGAAGCCATAAATAAGATAATTCAATAAGATAAGGCAGTTTATATTTTTTTTTTATTACGCATTTTAAAGTTAACTTTTACGTAATCTGGAATATGTACGTTCTAAGACAGCTGTCAAAAAACGGTTACCTTAATGGACAGGGTATAGTAAGAAATCAAACTTTTAAATCTAGATTCAAACCGAAATCATTCTTAGAATTGGCCGCAATTTTTTTATTAAGTTTTTTCGTCATTTATATAAGTTATGTTTTACAGTTATGTAAAACATAACTGGTCCACCAATTCTTCGCGAAATTGTCAGTTTTCCCTAGTGGGAACGTTTCAGGGAGCTTAGCTAAGATTTAATTTGCTGAAAACAGCTTAAAATTGCGTCACCGGGATGCAAAGTTATGGAATTTTAATCAAAACTTGTATCGCTAAGGTAGATTTATTCGATTTGTATGTACTATTGACTGCAAAAAGTTTCTGGAATATCTGAACTACTATATGGGCTAGGCGCACGGGCGAGGTGTCAAAAGACGCGATAATGTTAATTATTTCATTCTGGCTAATTTGAATTAATCTAAATAACTTTCTTTCAAAACAACTCAATCATGTTCTTTCTTTATTTTTCATAAAACAAGAAAAAAAAGGAGGTTGTCCAACAAAATGTTACACGGGTTTGTAACCAAGAATGATGGTTATTTATTGGGAGAAAAATGAGGAAAGTAGGCATCATTATTTATCATTAACACAACAAGGACAAGGGAAGGGACAGGAAGGGAAGGAATGTACAAAGGACAAGGGAAATCGCTATCAATTTCCAAAGTAATTTGTTATTGCAGTAGTTTCATGATTGCGAATAGCTTAGCTATTACTAATGAATTTGACTTTCAATTATAAAGATAATTTTGTTAAAGGTAAAATTATAAGGGTAGAACATTATAATCACTATGGCCACTATAGCGATTCCTTGCTTCGAAACCACGTCAATTCCTTAGATAAGATAGATAGATAGATAAATAAAAACGTTTATTTAGTGGTAATAAAAAATAGAAAAAAAAAAAAAAAAAAAAAACAAAGATTAAAAAGATAAACCGACCCATAGACACCTCGCAAATCCACAACCTCTAGTATAAAATAGTAGTCTATGTCCTTAGTTAATGACGATATTTAAAAAAAAACGTTTAAAACCGAAATAAACAATTTTTTCGACTTAAAACGGTTGATGTGGATGACTATGTTTTTCTTAATTATAACTACATTTTCTTGATTTTACCGAGGTAGGGATATTTTGATTCTACTGATATTGATATACCTACTTAACGGGTTTAGTTCTAGTTGGTCCGTCCAACCAAGCGTAGGTAGGTAAAACAACTTAGGTAGGTAATACCTTTACCTACCTAAGTTATAAAAACTCTATTGATAAGTTAAAAACTCTGTGTTTGTAAATAAACATGTTTTTCATTGTTTTCAAACAATATAAATAAATAAATTTGATTCGGTTTAAAACCAAACTCACACTCTCGCATTGACGTCGTCACTCGTGACTCGACGCAACTAGTGTGTGTAATATAATATAAGTAATAAATAATTATAGGTAGATATACCTACATACCTAAGTTTTCGTATAGCAGGTAATGTAGTTAGGTACTTTCTTTTGATTTTCTATAAACTATTTAAAACAAAACATGACGTCAGGTGACCAAAATTTGCCCACAATGAAGTGTGAAAAGAAGAAGTGAAGAAGAAGAAGAAGGAGAAAGAAGAAGAAGAAGAAGGGAGAGGGGCGGGGAGGTGTGAAGTGGGTGTGTGTGTGTTCTTTTATTTTTGTAGACGAGTTTTCAACCGTTTCAAACGATTTATTTGGGATTCAAAATGGCAACATTTTATTTAAAACTTTTTAAATCGGTTGCTTTACATCTGTAATCAGGACATCTGCTATTAACGTATTCTCTATGACACAACGGGTAAGTAGTCAGAAGCCCGAAAGTCTGACAACCAATCTTACCAAGGGGTATCGTATTACCCAGTAACTGGGTTGTGGAGGTCAGATAGGCAGTCGCTCCATGTAAAATACTGGTATTCAGCTGCATCCGGTTAGACTGGAAGCTAACCCCAACATAGTTGGTAAAAGGCTAGGCAGACTTTCGGCTTCTGACGCCCCGTAACGACTGTCAAAAATCCACGAATGACAGCCGGGACTGATGGCTTAACGTGCTTACCGAGGCATGTAGAGGTCATGGTATGTAAAGATGGTCCACCAATCCACGGACCAACCGCGGCAAGCGAAGCTTAACCTGATCGATCGACCCGCGCGGCTGTTATTACTTAGCCACCATGAAGAAATGTCTCTATATAATGAGGTCCCCTAAACTAGGTACCTAGTAAAAACCAAAGTAAAGTGTAGTTACTGAACATTGTAATACATAGGTTTACAAAAATACTTTTGCTTACAAGATCTATGGCTGGGTTAAGGACTCTAGGGGACTGGAAACGATATAGCGATACAGGAAATATAAAACCAAAAGTAAGATAAGAAATAGGTACTGTAAAAGAAACTAAATCTTCGAAAAAGACTTCGAAGATGTGACAAAAACGGTATAATTTTGTTCCCAAGAGAAATATAAGATTCTGAAGCGTTCTCGCTTAGGGTTGAGACATCGCTGAATTTTGAAGACGGTTTGAAACGGTGCCAAAAGAAATTTTGTCCATTAATTATATCGGTCGAACGATTTCTGTAACGTATTGTTGGAATTTTATGGGGAATCTACACAAGGTCGATTTTCGCCTTACGGCTGGTCGTTTACCAAATCACCTTGCAAGCCGAAATGCCACCCCAGTTACACAGTTCATTAAAAAACGCAGGTGACTGTATGTAGCTCAGTATATTATAATGTATTCTGTGGTCTGTGGTATGTAGGCCAACCGCTTAACTGAGACGTTGCCTGAGGTAGCAGCGCGGTGCGGGAGGAGTGTGGTGACGTGATGCGAGAGCTCAGTGATTCGTCAACTTGTGTAACTATCACCCCTCCCGCACCGCGCAGATACCTCAGCTGTCTCCTTCAACCGTCTTGTCAGGTATAGTGGCTTGATGGGAAAAAAATGTCCTAATTTATTTAACTAACCAGTTTAATTTATTATTTTATTCATCATAATCACGATGCACTTACCATTTTCTTCCTGGACTGGGGACTTTGGTTCTCCTTCGAGTCACCAAGTTTGTCATTTATACCTTCTAGCACAATTTTAACAAACAGTACTGTTTTGCAAAAACCACAATGCAAGAATGAATCGGCCCGTAGTAAGTGCGGGGTGGTGGAAGGGCGGAGAGAAAGGAAGTACGTCTTTGTTCCCTTATCGCTTGCCTGTCAGCCGCTCGCTGCTGGCTTTATTGGTTATTGTAATTGTTAATTAGTACCTTTTGGATCTTCCTTGAGCGTACGCGTATTTGTCTCCTACTTTTGATTGCTAGCTTTGTCCTTCTACTTTGGACTTGTTACTAGATTTGATTATGTGCCAACGGTTGGACTAAGTAGAATTGGTTTGGTTTAAGCGACTACGGACTTAGGTAATAACGGATTTTGTGGGCCTGTGGTTTGGATTTGTTTCATTGTTTTGGCAATATGGAACAGCAACGAATTCATCAATGTGTTACGTATTTACGGTCCGTATTCCGAAATCGAAATCGACGCATTCTAACACATAAATACATGGAAAACCATCCAGGATTCTCAGAGTACGTACTGGAGCGGATGAATGTACAAGAGGTTAGGAAACAACTATTTTTAAAGAAATAGATTGTGGCTCGTTTCATTGATCAATACACGTATTTAATACTGAATAACGCACAGGGCATAAACGGCATGAGGACAGTTGGTGCCTGCGCGCATGACGTTAGTGTCGTGTGGTACTATGGGATTGGAAGGCGTTTAGAGAATTTCGTTGGGCCAGCCAGTGCCTGGGACAATATTGTAATAGATACTGAAAACACCGAATAAAGGTTTTATGTGTAATTGATAAGATGGATGGGGATATTTTTATTTGAAAACTCCTAAAAAAACGTCAATGGTTACTTCACAAAAACGATATTCAGCAGAATCCTTCATTGAACTTTTTTCTGCTCCGTGAGTTGTTCCCGTGCGGGAGTCACCATTTAATTCCAAAGAGTTGTTTGAAAACTCCGAATGAAATCATCCCATAGTAATAATTAAAAAAAGAAAAGCACCGTGATCGGTAACATAATTATTATTGTGACTGATACCGGTTTCTTCATGTCGATATAAGTTTTTTGGATGCACATTTCTGTTTCGCTGTCATACAATAAAATGAGAAGATGACTTCGATTAACATAGGTTTTAAAGTGCTACAAGGGTGGGGACGGCGTCCATACATTTTGGACATTATTGTTCTTTGACAAATTGTAGTAACTTGATGTGCTGGCGTCTGTACATTCTGATAAATTCCTACACAATTTGTGTATTCACCTTGTTTTCACAATTACCATTTGGTTACAAAACCACTTCGTTAGGTTTTATAGGTAAAAAGGCAAATAAATTCCGGCTCTGTAATTGAAAACTTCTGTGGAAGAAATATTGAGAAAGCAGTCAAACAGCTAGGAAATGGCCAATTGACCTTTTGCATTCGCACTGGCTACCTATTCAATTCGTCGTCTGAATTGAGTGCTGATGAAAACTAAAGTCAGTTAGCTTTTCTTTATATATTTATTTATTTTATTAGGTTTACCACTGTTTGGGTCTCAGCAGCCGAAATATAGGTACAGAGAGTCGGAGCTGGTGACGTGGGAGCAACCGACATACAGCTGTCCGTGTGAGAAGCAGCTCGTCCTGAAGTCGGCACCCGCACCCTTCAGTATCAATTTCCTGAATCAATGAAAGCTTGCGTTCCTGCATATACTAATGGTAATAATAATAATAATAGTAATTTATTTCTCTCAAAAAGGTACAGTTTGATTGATAGGATCGAGTTACATTTTAAAGTTCATCCTTTGTGAGAGCTGGAGTCTA
This sequence comes from Apamea crenata, assembly GCA_949629185.1. Lineage (NCBI taxonomy): Eukaryota > Metazoa > Arthropoda > Insecta > Lepidoptera > Noctuidae > Apamea > Apamea crenata. Next base: position 8,211,619 of record OX451362.1, on the reverse strand, counting down.
TGCTGGGTTCGGGACCTGTATGACAGATCTCCAGGCTCACACCCTTAAAATTACAATATTAATGGCACTTACGTACTACAACATTATAAAAGCTCCAAGTACTGAGAGGAAGAGAATTAGTAGGAAAAAAAAACAAGAGATGTGCTATGTCTATGTGTGTCTTTGGAGAGTGTTGTGTGTCCGTGAGTGCAATATAAGTGCTCGCGCCCAGCGCCCGCGAAGGGCACTGGGCGCGAGCACCCACTTGCCCAAGAGTGTGTGTGTGTGTCTGTATGTGGTTAACAAGGTGAAACGCGATCTAAGATTATTTTAAGTAGTTGAATATTTCCGATAGACGAAATTATTTTATAATATTTAGTATACATATTTTCCGTCTCCGCATAATCTAATTTGATCTGCACATAGGGTATATATTTAGAATATTATTAACCTTGTTATAGACGTAGCTACTGAGGAAAGGGAAACTACGTTGGGCCGAACGGCAGTTTGTGCGGAAGGAAGGACAAACAGAATGTTTACATCGTTGGGAGCCAAATTTGCTTGGAGCGTATGTGGTTTGAGACTGTGTGATTAAAATAAGGTTAAGGATAAATAATTTGCGAACAGAGAGAACCGAACACGTGTTATAAAGATCGATGGTAGGAAAGCGGTATGGTAACCACCATCCGACCTTCAGGAGTGCCCTTTGAGCACGTTCCAATTTGAGCATGTGAGTTTTTGCTGATCCGCCCCAAGTAATTATACAATATTGTATAAGCGATTGGCAGAGGGCGAGATATACAAGTCTTAGCACTGTAGTGTCAGCAGCGTGACGAAGAGATTTCAAAACATAAATCAACCTGCGTAGTCGTGAGGTGAGTGTGTTTATGTGTGCAGAGAATGACAGGCAATCATCAATTTGTACACCAAGATATTTGACACAATTGATGCGAAAAAGGCAGGGGCAATCACACGGTACTACACTGATACACTGACTGATGCATTCTTACAGATTATTCCTGACGAACGGGTAAAAATATGGTTAAGTGACTGATCACTGATCACTTAACCATATATTTTTACTATTACCATAGATGACAGAAGAGGCCTAAACTTCATATTTTCCTGTGTACGTTCTGTGAACTATCATAATTATACTTAATATAAAAAACCTAAGTACTATACAAAAAACGATCACAAAACATAATGGGGTTTATTCATAAACGATGACTAAAGTTAAGTAACGTTTAAACGTCAAAAATGTATGGTTAAACAGTCGCTAATCACTGCTTAACTTTAAGCAACGTTTATGAATAAAGGGGAATAATATGAATAGTTGGGAATCGAATTTACAACCACAGGTTTGCGAAGCAGTCGTCGAACAGCTAAGCTAATTGCTTTGTTCAAATTGTACTAAAATAACCGTTCTTATTTATGTCATGATTGACTGCTTAGCTACATAAAGATATAGCGTGACAATAATCGTTTAAAATGTTAAATCTGTAACTATCTGCAGTATTCTAACATTTTGGCTCGTCTTTTTACAATTTGCGATAAACTATAGAAGAATACGATCATTATGCAATTTTGCTTATCGCCCATAGCAAATAGGACTGGCCCGACCTATAGGGAATACTTATCATTAGATGCAAAATTTCAATATAATTTATCTGCTAGTATTTGCGTGTTGCATACTTTTTTCAAAAATATTCAAAATTCAGTTTTGACTTCGCTACGAATTTATTATAATGCTAGAGGAAAAACTTTCTTCTTAATCTATATCTTCTATAGTTTAGAAAAAATTTAAAAGTGTAGTATACTTAGTTTTGCAGGCCAGTGTAGCTTATAACCAGGATTAACACATAGGATACTCTTTATCCCGATATTCTCACGGGATCGAAACTTATGCGGGTGAAACCGCGGGGCACAGCTAGTAAATAATAAAAGTTTATTTCTCAAAAAGTAATAATACAATGTGACATAAGTACTCAATAAGCCACAAACTATCTTCAACAACCATCTTGTGGCTCCTTAAAGCTAAAACGACCTTCATGGTATAGGTAAGCCTTTTTGTAACCTACTTTTTCTGTAATCAATCCTTTTTCTTACTGCCTGAGTGCCTGGTGCCATGCATCATCATTTATCAAAGCTAATTGACGTCTTTATAAGGGAGCGTTTGCCATCTATAATTATTATATGCATAAACAAACCATATTTTAGAACATTCTACAGCTAAATATGTACTTATTCAGTTTGTACTTGACTTCAGATTATGTAGAAATCCCTACATTTGTGGTTTGTACGTGTTTTGTATAGCTACTATTATTAGGAACACTAGCTGCGCCCCGCGGTTTCACCTGCATACGTTTCGATACCGTGGGGATATCGGGATAAAAAGTATCATATATGTTAATCCTGGTTATAAACCACATGTGTGCCAAATTTCATCCAAATCCGTCCAGTAGTTTTTGCGTGAAAGAGGAACAAACATCCATTCATCCATACAAACTTTCACGTTTATAATATTATATTAGTAGGAGTAGGATTTACCTAATCTAAATTATATTTACGTAGAAATCTCATGCTATTTCAGGGATTTCTCAGAGAAATCTGCCTCATAACTTCAAACTTCGTACCTACACGTTTTATTAGAATCAAAAAGTGTGCTAAACTAAATAAGGAAGTACGTAAGTTACGTACGTATTTATATAGTTTAGTACACTTTTAAAATAATATTACATAAGCCAGAAGGTACGTTCCATTCACCAAACTTTTTCGGCTCAGGTAAGATCTTAACTTTTTGTTTTTGACGTTGTTTTATAACACTCCACCAGAAAAAAAAACTGCGCGTCTCGGGACGCCCGACAGAAGTCATAACTTAAACTAATCTATGGTACCTATATGTCTATCTCACACTAAACAGTAACACTGAGTAGAGAGAGGGGGAAGCGTCCGTCCGAAATACGACTAGCGCTGTGGGTTAGAGTAAGAGAGGAAGAGCCTGCCTACCGCTGCAGTATGCGTGAGAGAAAGGGAAGCCAGACAGACTGGCGCCGTAACGCGTTACGTTACGAAGCGGTTTACCCTCCCATAAGAAGTTATCACATGAAAACTTACTTATGTAAAGTTTGTAACTGCGTCTAAGTAGAAGACCACAGTATAACTAAGTTAGTAGTAGTAATAAGTACCTGCCTAATTATACAGTAATAATATCCCTGGACAATGCTTTTATAATTATTATTATCATCAAATAACTTCTCCGCGAGCTAGCGGGATGGCTTTTGTCAGACTTTTACTGACTAAAACCCACCCGTGTTCCTTCATTTGCCTGTACCAGGTAACTCTTTCGAACAACCCGCGACCCTGGCAGGCATCGGCACTAGCGGACCCCATAACTTTATGCTGACATCTCTTTGAGGCGCGCGTGGTCGACCCGGGCCTGCAGTGCGATTCTGAAACCATCTCACCGTGAAAACTTAGGTGAAGTGAGCTGTCATTCCAAGTAATGCTAGGGATTGACACTATTGACAGCTCACCATGAAAAGTTAGGTGAAGTGCTTAGAGCTCACCTAACTTTTCACGGTGAGATTTTTACAGAATTGATCGGCTGGTACTTACCGGACGGCGAGCTACCCATTGCTCGCCGTCCGCAAACCCGCGCCTACGGTGGCCGGGAATCGGCTATCAATTCCGCCAATTGCACCCCTCGAGGCATAATTTCCCAATTCACGTTTACCGCTCTGATGCGACTCCATCCAATGGTCAAACTGTAACTATACAGTAGTACCTACACTGTGACCTAGTTAAAAATAATAAGGTAATTACGCTTCAGAGATTAAGTCCCTCAGCTTGCAGAAGACGATACCCAAGCTGTATGGGTACTGGTGGTGGAAAAATTATAAATAGATTTCGGCATAAACAAATTAATAAATGACTTAAGGCTTAAGACCGATTTATCAATCGTCAGATATCTCTTATCTGAAAAATAAATATGGTGGTTTGAAATATTCTCTTTACAAAAGCAATTTGCTGGGGAATTGGTTGCGCCACTTCTTTTTCCCAGCGAAAGCACTACGAAGTAGTGAAGGGCCGGCGTTTTGGGGTCTGTATTTTGTAATTTTGACATTTGAAAAGCGCTGATTCTCAGCCTAATTTGAATAAATGACCCTTGATTTTGTTTTTTTTGAATCAAAGCAAAAATTTCATTCCTTAGATATGAGCTATCTGAGGAAAAATCGGTCCTTATTGTTGATGTCGCTACAAAATCTATTAAAACCTCGAAGGTCGTAGTAGCCGACCACATACCACCTTGAGACTAACCTTAGACCACTTCAAGATCTTTTTTATCGACACTAGCATAAACCAGTTTCTAACATACAACCCAATTACTTCTTTTTCTAACCCTAACAAGCTGTATATATTTCATGTTTCAAAGAAAACATGTCAAGGTTCTATTCTTCAATAAGAAAACTTCAAGGTCCCATACTTCAGTGTACTTCAGATAACGAGGTATATTACCTCCATGGTTAAACGTACTTACATACGTATTATGTGTAACGTTTTAGCTATTGAAACAGTTTGGTTCGTACGTTTTTAGTCAGTCACGAGCACTAATATGTCAACGCTTGGAAACTTTCAATAGTGATTTTTGCGTGAAATAACGAAAACAACAATGAAATACTACACATTGCAAAAACCTATGGGTTCAAAAATACTATGTTCGTAACAACGGAAAATTTCATTAACAAATAAAGGAGAAAATCGCTTTTGAATAAAGTCAAGTGTATACATACTTATGCTCGTGACTGTACACCATTTGTGTACCGTTTGGGAACGGCTCCTAAAACGCAATAAATATGAAACTAGGGCGGGAATACTCTTTGTAGCACGCGGTGTTACGCGACGCGAATATATCGTAGCTACATGGATTGGTGTATTGTTGATGTATGTTGTTAATGTTTCGGGGCTTTATAGGCTTTAACCATTCAGCTAGCTACATTCCGGCCTAAATAAAAGTCCATTAAAAATTGTCGTCACACTTAAAATACTCTGAAGAAAACGGAGGAAGGGTACAGAAGCTAAGAAAAGAGATCGGGCCTCCATTAACGAATGGTGGTTTGAAAATAGTGATTCGAGAGCAGTGGTGATCGAGGGCTAGTGGCCAGGGTGGTCGTGAGTTTGAACCCAGTCAGGCACCTTACTTTGTTTATTTAATGTAATGTACACACAGCGACACATCAAGCTTTACATTTCCAGTTTTAGCTGACCTCGCATTGTATAGGTTTTTCGTACAATCAGAAGTCAGTTATACTGGTTATGTATAGCTTGATGTGTCGCCGTGTGTACACACAAAACACTTGCTATGCATGCTATGCTATGATGGATTGCTAGACTATGGAATTTACTTAGATACTTTCCCTTTGGGTATTTAGCCAAAGCTCGTCTCTACTTACGGCAGCACGTAATGTCAACGCACTCAAAACATTCTCCTAATCACCACCACCACGCAAAGGTGCAGCGGTCGTCACAGTGTTTAAAAAGACAAACGAGTTGAAACTTTGACCATCAAAATCTCCGTAACCAGCACCCTAATTGCGTAACACACGTTCAATCGGAATCGGTTTCATTTTGACAGTTCAACAACATTCATTGCGTTATTTACGTTGTTGAGCAGACACATGACACATTTTTTGAATATATGAAGCAATGGATTAGCAATATCCTTCAAAATGATTCAGATTGAGATTGATTGTGTGTTACGCAATTAGGATGCTGAATGTATGGTCCGACAAAAATATATTGTAATGCCGGGAGGAACAAGTGACTCTCGGCTACGTTAAGCATCTCTTTACATCCGTTATGAACGAATCAATAAATCATCATTGTTTTTAAATAGCCAACCAGCTAAATCATCTTTTTCAATGAATGCTCTTATCATCGTTACATATAAATATTAAAAAATTTAGATTAATAAACATCTCACAAATAAATATTCACTAATTCATTCATCATCGTTGAACAGGAAAAAAAGCAGTAATCACGATACGTTTCCAAAACCATTCAGCTTTAAATAGACTTTAATAATTATTATAATTATTTATTTATTTTTTCACTTCAAGACACAAACACCAGCGTAGCCCCTTTGATAATAGGAACTCCTTTATAAATTGAATGACTCAAAAGTGTATCGAACCCTTTCCTGATAGAGATCCTTTTATCAATGAATCATGGAATTTGGACAGTGTTAAATAGTATGGCCACTTCATCATACTGTGGCTGACTGGATCGGTGATAAATTATTTGGCAATTGCCCTTTGTGAATTTGATGGGCTTCAAAGGGATTTAGATGGAGATTCCAAATTTGGCAATAAATTGTTAATGTTATGCTGTAATTTACTTGCTTTAGTTGGGAGAATTTTTATTTTTTTGTCTCTATACAGGGTTAATTTTCAAAGACCAGCCAAATTGAAGGGTGTGGTACAGACCATCAGACTGAACAATTTTCTCCATGTGACCAACATCGTAATCGCGAATAAAAATTCAGCCATCCCATACGTTTAGGTTGAGTAGGCATCGAAGGTTTCTATGGGGCAGTTGATAAATTTTTCGCGATTACGATATTGGTCCCATAGAGAAAGTTGTTCAGTTGGATGGTCTGTACCACACCCTTAAATTTGGCAGGTCTTTGAAAATTAACCCTGTATGTAGGTATGTGTGATTCTGATTAGCTTTCTTCGCGTTTATTGCAGTTTGATTTTAGTACGAACTAATGATATTCAGGGTGGCAGAGAGATCGAAGCGCGAACTGTAAACATGAATTCAGCACAAGATTCTAGACCGAAGAGTGGACATTTTACGTCGGTTATCAAAAAAAAGTAGACTTAGGTGAGATTTTTAGTAAGCTGTCATTCCACCTGTAATGCTATTCTGTAAAAATCTCATCGTGAAAACTAAGGTGAAGTGAGCTTAAAGTGAGCTGTCAATAGTGTCAATCCCTAGCATTAGTCGGAATGACAGCTCATTCCACGCTCACTTCACTTAAGTTTTCACGGTGAGAAGGTTACAAAATCGCACTGCTGTAATGCTATTCTGTAAAAATCTCAGCGTGAAAACTAAGGTGAAGTGAGCTTAAAGTGAGCTGTCAATAGTGTCAGTACCTAGCATCAGGTGGATTGACAGCTCACTTTAAGCTCATTTCACCTTAGATATCACGGTGATCTATTATGTATGTATTTTGTTGAGCTGTCAATCTAGATATAAGTTTTTAGGATGTGATTTTAACCGGCTAAAATCCGAAGACGATTCTCGGTTTACACTCATAGAGTGGCGCATCCACCATTGCCGCTCGCCTCCTATGTCGCTTATAAAATGATAACATTATCCAGATTCATATACCTATTCTCAGTACCTACAAGTTGTTCGTACCTACATCACATCGAGTCTACAATGTGACTGATCGCGACGACAGGTCGTGGTGGAGCAAAATGAAATGAGCCGTGCACGAGAGTCAGCTGTTGCTCTCCTTCGTGCACGGCTGCGCTTGCGCGTCTTAATAGCTCTTGTTTTCATATTTTTACCGACCGTTGTAATTTTATACCTTTTACTATTATACTTGTTATACAGTCCGCTAATTTCATTTTGCTCCACCACGACCTATCGTCGCGACCAGTGACCAATTCCAAAAATGATCAACGTTTTCGTAAGGTCGTACCGTAGGTACTAAAATAATTTACTTACTTCGTTAAATTTCATTAAATTCTAAGTTATGAAGCCCACTTTTCAAGTTGTTATTAAATAAAACAGCTTTAAAGCACAAGGTGTTACATAAATAATATTTCAAATTCAATTAAACAAGGGACTGTAATACTGTTTCGCTATAATTCAACTTGGATAGGGCGGGGCCGAATGATATAATTAATTTTGTGAACACTTTTTTATTTGAGATTGTAACTTGTAGTTTAATTGTTTATCTACACTCTACAGCACCCTAAGTACACCTATAAAGTTTGATCGTTTTAATCAGTTGATTTGTACGTTTTGTCGAGTTATGTCAACATAAATCAACTGATTTTTTTTTCACGATTTCAGGGCTGGTCCCGTAGTAAAAGTTGTTCATAATGATCCTACAATGACCCCTTTTAAGGATTAAAACGATCAAAATTAACGGTGTATAAAATGGTGGTAGGTAGGTAATAGTAGGTATAACTACAAGTATAAAGTATTAACTTAAACTAACATTCTGCCCTCTTTCAATGATCACTAAAACCATACCAATCTCAATCTGAATCATTTGATTGCTAATCCATTGCTTCATTTGTCCAAAAATATGTCTGCTCAACAACGTACCTAAATAACGCAATGAATGTTGTTGAACTGTCAAAATGATAGCCATTACTACTGATAGTGTGTTACGCAATTAATCCGCTGAATTCGAATATGAAGACTATTTGAATTAAGGTTTCAAATGTTTATGGTTTAATTGTAAGCACACTTTCCCAACACTAGAGATAATACCGCATTTCATTGAAAACATAAATTGCTACCAGCTTACCTAAGTAACTAAATCATTCTTGAGATTCAATATTAATATTCTATCTGAACACCATGGGCGTAGCTAATAGTAATAATGCTTAAAAACTTCGGTGAAGTGAGCTTGAAGTGACCAGCCGTTCGATTCTGTAAAAATCTCACCGTGAAAAGTTAGGTGAAGTGAGCTTAGAATGAGCTGTCAATAGTGTCAATCCCTAGCATTAGTTGGAATGACAGCTCACTCCACGCTCACTTCACCTAAGCTTTCACGGTGAGATGGTTACAGAATCGCACTGCAGGAGAATAGTAGAGATTGACACTATTGACACACTTCTAGCTCACTTGACTTAAGTATTCACGGTGAGATTTTTACAGAATAGGTACATCGGCAGCCGATGTATTCGAGGTTTGAGAGGTCCTCAGTAATTCGACAAGATATTTCGGTAAACAATAGATCTTTGACCGTCGTTACGGGTAGTCAGTAGCCCGAAAGTCTGACAACCAGTCTTACCAAGGGGTATCGTATTACCCAGTAACTCGGTTGTGGAGGTCATCCGACCTCCTGAATACCAGCTGCATCCGGTTAGACTGGAAGCCGACCCCAACATAGTTGGGAAAAGGCTAGGCAGATAATGACTTCGGTTAACAATAGGTATTAGAAACGCTACACCGGTTCTACTACACTAGTTCATGGCTGATTCGTGAGCTCCTCACGCACCGCTGTTTCGACTCAAATTCGTCGCGTAGATATTTTTAATCATGCATGCCTCTCACGAAAGGTTTTACATAAAATCACTTTCTTCAGCATAACCCCGGAATACTCAAACGATAGCTAACTTTAAGACGTTTTTAAAAGTATTTCTATCGCTACTCAACTCCTTAAAGGTTGCCAAAATTGAGTTGTGTTTGAGAATTCAGCTGCATGTTTCTTACTTTCTGAGCACATATTAAAATTCTCCGGAAGCGACCGGGCCGAACAGCTGGGAGGGTTCCATGTTTTCGACATTAATCAACGTCACATGCTGAATACTTTACGATTTGTTCACTTTTAATATGCTGTGCAGGAATTGAATTACTTACATTGCGGAGTTAGATTTTCAGCAATTTCAGCAGAGAAAAAAGTGTCTACACGTAGATCTATGTAGATGAATTCGGTAGGGTTACAAGATTGATATTTGTGATGAAACAAGGTTTTTTTTGACAACACTCTTAAGTAATGTACATAACATAGCTTCATCATCACGCCTGTACACACTGATGGGTAAGGCAGAGGTGTACCTATAGTACACTCGCATTTCCCCCATTTTGTCCCATGTAATAGGGGGCGAAGCTATTGCCATCAATCAGGCACAAATCCAGACGGGGCTGCTACTGAGAAATTCCAGATAGAAAAACCCAATAAAACTTTGCCCGACCCGGGAATGGAACCCAGGACCTCATGCGCGATAGTCCTACGAGACAGTCTGTATGTAATTTACTTACATCATTTATAAATTCGTAAATACTTGGTCAAAGCAAGATAACGTATAGTGAGTTTGTACAAGGTGGGTTGGTTGTTGATTGGTTGGGTGGTTATTGGTTGGTTGGTTGTTTGTAGGTGTATGATAGCAACCTATGTATATTTGAGGAGTTGAAATAAAACCACGAATTAAATTAAACATTAATTTATTGAAAAAAAAATACCAGCACACAATTTTGTTTCACAAAATAATAACATACAGATACTCCATGGCACAAAAACTACATAATTTTATATAAAACTTAAAACAATTATAAGGTTTGGTTTCATTAACATATTTTATTATTGATTTATATCGGCTAAGGAGAGCTTTTTCTATATAAAATTATAAATAATATCGTAGCCTAAAAGTGGTATATTTAGTAGGTACCTGCATAGTATAGTAGTAAAACAAATTCAAAGGTGTTTTAAACATCGAAAACTTTGAATTTTGCGAAAGTGTAAGAGGATTATAAAATAAATTGTTTTGAATTACATTCACATCTGTAATTATAATACTAATCCGTTAAATAGTATCTTAGCCTAAAAATATTTTTAATTTTAAAATTAAGCTTAAAAATAATGTTATCGTAATCCAAGAATAAAACAAAAAGGGATGGTTGATTTTCCAAAATGCCGAAGGATATTGTTCTTTGAAATAGATATATAGAAAATAACATATTACATACTTAATGATTAGTTTGTTATGATAATATTCAAAACAATTCAAAGAAACACTAAGGAAAATCATCATCAGCATAGCCTGATGCCAGTATGTCACCAGCTATGCCACAAAAATAATAATAATTTTCTTCGGTAATAATAGTGATAAGTATCCCCGGCGAGTAGGATACCTAAGTTCGATTCCCCCGCCGGAAACTGAGGGGCTCTCGTGGCTATGTAACAGCCACGCGGATCGATAGATCTGCGAGGTTATGGTGGAAGCGCCAGGTGAAGCGCGGGCTACCCTGGCGCTTTCCCTTGTAAGAGCCAGTTTCTGGAAAGAAAAATATCCAAACGCGCGTAAACATCGAATGGCAATTCAGAGCCGTTTACGCGCGCTTGACAATTTGCCATAATAATTTTCGTTCTATAACTGGCCCTGACTGGCCCTGGCTGCTCTTTCCGTAGTCCACCCATGGCTAGGTGACCATATCAAGAGCTTCGGTGAACACGTAAAGCCCTTGGTCCTGCACCTCATCCCTCCCCGGTCGTATCGGATTGCCGTCCCATTAGACTATGACAGTGCACTGGTACACACTTGTGCACTATCTCCTACATGGCTAGTCAGATACGCTTAGGTACACCGAAATTCGGTCTGGTGGTCATTATTATTAAATGTAGCTGTTGTATCTAAATATCTAATTACTTAATTATACTAAATTAATCTTATTAAAAGGAGGTTTAGTACCTACTTTAGAAATAATTTTCAAATCTTTTCTGGGGTATATTCTGTCTTCGTCACATCGTCGATGGTGAACACGAAATATGACCTAAGTATTAAAAGCAAGCTGTCTATCGATACATTTTCGTTTTAAAATTTTTATATTTTGGCATGTGTTGTTCGTTTTATTTTCCGCTTTCGTTAATGTTTGATCAGTATGACCATGACACCCTTATAGGTTTCAATAATACAATAAAATTAATGAAAGTAAATTTCCTCATATCGGTTTTTTTACAGTAACTTTATACTAACACTACTTATGCTATCTTACTTGCTGTACTTGGATGTTGTCAAAAATCTGAAGGAAAAAACTCACAAATAGGTACACAGCAACATTATACTATCCTACACTTACATCTACAGCATATGTGTATATGCTTTAACCTAATCATGCTGGAATACAAGACTTAGCAGTGAGAATAGTCAATCACGTGAACAGGCAAAAAAAAATCTAAAGCATAACTAACCAAAAATCTTATGTAAGTAAGTAATATTCTTTGTAAAATGTGCAAAAGATGACAATTTTTTGTTTTAAACGAGCGATCGGCCTGTTGTTGGCACAGGGAGCAATGACGACATAACAAAACGGAGTCTTTGTGTTACATGTACGTTTAATTTTAATGTTTTACACACATAAACCTTCCGAAATAAATGCTCTAAATGATGGTGAAAACCGCATCAAAATCTATTGATTAATTTAAAAGAATTAAGCTGTCACACATACCTACAGACACGGAAAGTGACTTTCATTTATAATATGTATGGGTGTAGATGTATTAATATAGTTTATAGGAGATAAAAAAATAAGCAGAGAAGTAGGTATGTATAGTAACTACACAAACATTTCGCCCATTATGTTTCAATGAGAATAGTAGACTCTTTATTATGTACACCATAAGATCGCCTATTGTGTCATAAATCAATCTTTCAAAGACCACCTTTAGATGGGTTTAGAGAGAAACGAGAGACAATACTGCACCTACTGTGTAAGTTATATGTTATAGGGTCATCCCTTAATCGGGCGCAATCACGGAGGATAGGCAGAGGTACAGTCAACATTGGCCAATCTAAAGAGTATCAAAGAAAAGTCTTTGTAGGCTTTTTTTTTATTTATGTCTGTCAATAACTGCCGTGGCTTGATCTTTTCGAAATAAATGTTTTAATCTTGACTTTCAACAGAATTTTATGCTCAAAGTCTTACGTATGACTAGGCCAATGAGGCATTGATTTTTTTCAGTTTCAGTCTTTACAGCATGCGTTGCCAATGCTGTTGTTAATATAATAGTTGGTAGATACTTCATTCACAGCCAAAATATTGCATGACGAAGGGATAATTATCTTGTTTTCTTTTTCTCTTATGTTTATTTACCTCTATATATTCTGCTAACGAAAAGTTGTTTTTGGTTTATCGATTTGAATTTAAATAGTCACGTTTTAGAAGCCTAGTACTTAAATGGTTTTAGATAACACACTGCATGCTGCCCCCACAAAAACTAAAATTATATAAAGTCGTTTCTTTTTAACCAAGTTTGAAAAAAAAGCTTTCCGTTCTCAATTCAATTCATTTTTCAAAGTTATATGCAAGTCGGTATTGAGTTTAAAACAAAAGAAAACCAGTCTTGCTTAGTGCACATTTTACAAAGATATTCAATTATCAATTATTTATCTTATACTAACTACATTATAATGCGTTCTTTGATGCGCCTATTACTAAAACACGTAATAGTGTTCCTAACATAATAATCGACTATAGTCTTATAGTAACTCCGGTTTCCCAGAGAACCTTTTACTTACCTACTTATTTTTTTATCTAATATTACTTATAATTTTTTTTTTATTATAACCTATACTATTTTTTTTTTCTAAATTACTTATACCATCTATCTTAACCCTAAAAACTTAATGTTTATCTTAAATTAGTATGCTACAAGTTTTCAGTATCAAATCTGTTATTTCTGCGTCAAATTAATGCTATTTACAACTTAAAATACCTACAGTACTAGTGAATTCTATAAATTTTTCCATTCGCAAAGTTTACAAAAATAAGTATATGTTTGAATCGCAAATAGACACACGTAGTAAGTACATTGAAAGTGTCTTAAAATGGAAACCCGTACTATTTTTTTGAGTAAGATTCTCTTAAGTTTTAAAATGAATCATGATTTTTTAATGAGTTTTGGTGGAGAATTTGATGAAGATGCAGAATTTTAGTGTATTTCAGCTAAACAAGCACCTTTATTGTATTTGTTAATTTATTGCTCAGACAGGAATAATATAATCAATTGTCGAGGTCGCTAACTAACCACATTGCAATACAACTCATTAAAAAAAATATTGTATTATGTCAACAAAAAATACCGTTTCAATCTTTAAAAAATAGCCAGTAGTTTTAAAGTTTATGCCATAAAATGTAAAATATCCCAAGATGATGTTGATGTCTGTTTTCTTTTACTTGTGAAAGGTTTTTCACCAGTGTGTATTCGGATATGATTTGTTAAAAAACTCTTTTGACTAAAACTACGCTGACATACGCCACACATGTAAGGTACCACATTTATAAGATGTTTCACCTGTGTGCTGACGAATTATTTGTTAAATTATCAATTTGACGAGAATTGTACGGACATATACATCAGAATCAAAAGGGTCATCCCTTTAAGGTTGAGATATATGTCAGTGCAGCTTTCATTAAAATGGTCATTTACCAACTCATTCGTTAACACACTGATAAAACATCTTATAAGTGACATATCAAATTTGAAAGGTTTTTCACCAGTTTGTATTCGAATATGTTTTTTTTTTAAAGACTCTTAACTAAAACTACAGTGACATATAAAATTTGAAAGATTTTCACCAGTGTGTATACGAATATATATTGCTAAATAACTCTTAACTAAAACTGCACTGATATATATCAAATTTTAGAGTTTTTTTATCAGTATTTATACAAATATGTTTTGTTAAATCACTCTTCTGACTAAAACTATGCCGACATATATCAAGTTTGATACGAATACAATATATTTTTAGTAACGAACATCTTTCTTTAGTTCCGGAATGAATTATGATTTCTTAATGAGTTTGGTTAGTTGATGATAATGAAGAATTTCATTGTTGTGGCGTAGCCTAGCAGACACCTATTTCAAGCAGTGAACTGCGACAGGCTGAGTTGATAGATCGATGTTGACGTATGTCAATGATGTATGTAAACGTCAATCCATCAGCTCAGTTTATAAAGTGTTTCACCAATGTGTTTAGGAATATGTTATATTAAATTACCATTTTCACAAAAACTACGTTGACACACTTTATATTTATAATAAGTTTCACGAGTGTGTTGACGAATATGAGTTATTAAATTACCTTTTTGACAGACATATATCAAATTTGAAAGGTTTTTCACCAATGTATACATGAATATGTTCTGTTAAATCAGACTTTTTACTAAAACTGCGCTGACTTTCATCACACTGATAGGTTTCTCAACAGTGTGTATACGAATATGATTTGTTAAATCACTCTTTTTTCCTAAAAATATGCGTTTGTTTATAAAATTTGATACGAATACGACTTTTTTTTTTTTAAGTAACCACATCATTCTTTAGTTTCGGTATGAATTATGATTTTTAATAGTTTATGATAATGAATAATTTCAGTGTAATTGAGTTGAACGAAACTATTGTTTAAACTTTGTCAATTCCTTTTAAAATAATACTGATATTTCAAATTATAAGTTTTTTTTATGATTTTGGATAAAAATGAACATCATTTCAAGTTTTTTTTAAATTTCAATGTGAATGGCTATAGAATTCAAAAGTACGTAGGTACATAAACTATTTGCTTACAAATTAATGACCTATTTGGCATACATGCGATCGTCCATTTATCGTGATTAATAATCGTACAGTTATACACACGTAGGCCGTTACAAACGCAAAGTTAGAGCCTCTATTATATCGGACCTCTCGCTCGCACTTACTATTATGGAGCAGTGTTGTTGTTATTAACTGTGCTATTGACATAATGATTCTAAACTTTACGTTTGTAATGGTCCAAGTATAGTTCAAATGCCTATAAATTTACAAATTAATTTGCAACTTCCAATTTTTCCATTCTAAAATTATATTTTAATAATAATGTGGATACTTTTCCTCGGTCTAGGCCTATTATTATATAATGTACACTTTATTTATCTCTTCTTAACCTAATTTAGAACTGTCTGCCCGCATATGTAAAAATAATATTGTTAACGTAAAATATTATAACAGGGTACCAATATTTCCGCCAAGTAATTCATGTATTGGAAAGTTGAATTTATCAAACCATGTTTGTTACAAATCAACTGTAAAAACGAAGTTTTTAGTTGCTACTAAAACTATGTACGTTATTTAAAGAGATTTAAGAGTTCAGTCAAAACAGAAGAAATCTGATAGTCATAATTTCTAAGCAGTTTTAGAGCTATCATTCTAACGCCTTTAAATATTTTTTTGAAAAATTCAAGTTTGACGTCTAGGTAAAATTATAATGATCTGATATTCAATTTTAAGCTTTATTATTTAAAGTTTAATCAGTTGAAAAGATTAAATTACAAAAAAAAAACATTTTCGATTAGTTAGAAAGTCATTCGGCGGGAATATAGATACCATTTACCATTACATACTAGAAATTATGTAAAAATATATTTGGAAGTCACAACGTACAACAAAACGAAGCGGGGCGGAAACGTAAGAACCACAAATAAAAACAAACGACGAATTGTATTAACCTCCAGGTTTAAGTAGGTATGAACCGTTCTTTTAATGTTTGAAAACCGTTCACCGCTGACAATTTATTAATGATAAATATTTCAAGTCCTTTTTATGACGATGATGGCGCCAAACAAGTAGCCGAATTCTGGGCCGAGTCCATTTAGATTGCTATCGACACGCTAAGAAGAAGCGGTTTCACACGGTAACGTTATTTTACTGGATCTAAACAGCAACAAGTGGCATTGCATCAGCAGGCCAGTAAAATGGTGTATGTTAAAATGACCGTTCTCTCCGAAAGTCGGAGGAATACTTGAATAACCCTCATTTACTCGAATAGTTCTGGCATCCAGCTGGATCCAGTTAGACTGAAAGCCGATAGCATAGTTGGGAAAAGGCTAGACAGATGATAAGTCGAAGAGTTTCGCAAATCGTCAAGCATAGCGTGGGCTATATGGTTCGATGACCTTAAAAAGGGGGCTGGGATAGACTGAATGCAGAAAGTGGACAACCTAGTGTTGTCGGCCAATTTGGGAGAGTGTCTTGTCCAGCAGTGGCCTGTGATGTTGACTGATTGGAGTGGAATGGTCCGATGAACTTGGTGATATTCCAGTTGCGGTACGTTTTTCCTGGCGAAAATATTTCTAATCGTTACTTTCTCTCCCTGTTATCCAGAAGCTGGGTTGTGAGTGTCAGTTAAGCAGTCGCTTCATGTAAAATACTGGTATTCAAGCTGGCTACGGTTAGACTGGAAGCTGACCCCAACATAGTTGGAAAAAGGCTAGGCAGTTGACCCAACTGAAACAATCCGCGCGGAAAAAAAAATCAATCAATCCGATATTACCTATCTGTACTGGTGCTATAATTGCCTATTTCTCGGATTCTGAACCAAAAAGTCAAAAAATCTAAATCAATCATTTGTCAGGATCATTAAGTACGTTGGTCAAGAATAAGAGAGTCTTGGAGAGTTGTGGTCATCATCAGTTTAGCTAGATGCAAACTGCTTGATTGTACGCCAAAATAGCGACAGCTCGTTCAAGCGAAACTCTCAAACAAGTTTCTTACTCTGAATCAACATACAAGACTTTTAGATGTTAATTGTAATTTCTCGAATAAATTTCTCGGCAATAATTGGTTCAAAATCAGAAAAATATTAGCAAAAACTAAACTTTTTCACTAAATGTGGCCCGTCATTGTCCGTTAAGTGCGTAGTATTTGCGAATGGTGCTTTTTCCGTATCTGTTATTCCGTTCCGTTTTGTCACTCCGGAATTACGTACCGCAATTATTTGAAATAGTTTGACACCGGCTAGTAGGTTTAAATTATTGATGAATTAGGATGGCGTATTATATACTGTTCTTGTGATTTGTCATTCGCTGAGAATCTTTAGGCGAGGGCGATGACCAGCAGTGGATGTCTTTTGACGGAAATGATGATGATGCATCAGTGCAGTAACTTTGTTAGTAGATGCTTTGGAGAGCCCTACATTCAGTAGTGGACGTCTTACGGCTCAATAATAATGATGATGATGACGATGAGATTCAAATTCAAAAGTATTTTTAAACGAACTTTGTTGTCTTTGCATTGAGTACATCAGCCAAGGATAAGAAAACTTTTTAGAGATGAGGTCATCATCACTTATTAGCTTGATCGAATGCATGACAAGCATTGCTACCTGTCTGCGCAAGCGCAACTCACGAACAAGTTTCTTATTCTCAATTAATATACCCACTAGACACTTTAGTTGGTATTTTAAGTCTTGACCATGGATTTAGTTTTTTTTTTAATACCTACATAAAAAATATCCCAATGTCAACCTCAACGGCTGAACGAATTTTGATGAAATTTGACCATTATTATACTCATAACTTAACGCCTATTCGCCCGGAAGGGTTAGACAGAGGTGTACCTTATAGTAAAAATATCCATGTCGTAATTCAGGATATGGTATGGTGGTACAAATGTTGTATATGGTATAGAAGAATCCTATAGGATGCGAGTGAAACCGCGGACATAAAGATAGTTAATAACAATTTTTGAAATCCGTAGTTTTTCTATATCCGAAATTCCGCTTCGTTTAGTTGTAGCTTTCAAGTGACTATATTGAAGTAATTTTTATATTTATGTATGGATTGCATATTGCCAGTTTAACACACTTTTAACCTAGTTTTTTTAACCCTAACTTAAATTAAACTTAAAACTAACTTAAACTACTGCGTTTTTAGCGCCTTTCTTAACTATCACTGGGATTAGAGAACTTTTATGTCTTAAAATTAACCTTCAATCTATAAGACAACACGTCTTAACCTATCTATTTCAGTTCAATACCAGAAGTAACTAATTTGAAGTAACTACTACTAATTTAGATCTTACTTAATAGGTCCTACCGTGAAGATTGCAAAAAGATAAAACTTTTGTATGTTAGAGAAACGGAAATGAGTTTAAAATGTTATGAGAACATGAGTTATGAAGAAGATGCGATATGGAGAACATACGTTATGAATCATACCTATTGTGTTTGTACGTCTCGCCAACCTCAATCATTCGTCAAGATCATTAAAAGTACGTTAGTCAAGAATAAGAGTCTTGGAGAGTTACGGTCATCATCAGTTTAGGTAGATGCAAATGCCAAAACAGCAACTGTGGCCAATTCTAATATTACTCCAGCACTGGCTCTCGTTCAAGCGAAACTCTCAAACAAGTTCCTTACTCTGAATCAACGTGCTAGACTTTAAGATGTTAATTGTAATTTCTCGAATAAGGTTCTCGGCAGTACTTGAAATGTGTTTTAAAATGTTATGAGAGTGAGTTATGAAGAAGAGGCGATATGGAGAATATGTGTTATGGATGAAGAACATAATATATAATTTCAGGTACCTAAATGTGGAAGTGATTCCTCTCAAGCTCATACCTATTGTGTACCTATGTATGACTCGCCTACCTCAATCATTCGTCAAGATCATTAAAAAAACGTTAGTTAAGAATAAGAGTGTCTTGGAGAGTTACGGTCATCATCAGTTTAGGTAGACGCAAACTGCTTGATTGCAGCTGTGGCTAATTCTACAATTAGTCCAGCCCTGGCTCTCGTTCAAGCGAAACTTTCAAACAAGTTCCTTACTCTGAATCAACGTACTAGACTTTAAGATGTTAATTGTAATTACTCGAATAAGATTCTCGGCAATAATTGAAATGTGTTTTAAAATGTTATGAAAGTGAGTTATGAAGAAGAGGCTATATGGAGAATATGTGTTATGGATGAAGAACATAAAATGTAATTTCAGGTAAATGTGGAAGTGATTCCTCTCAAGCTCATACCTATTGTGTATGTATGACTCGCCTACCTCAATCATTCGTCAAGATCATTAAAAGTATGTTAGTTAAGAATAAGAGTGTCTTGGAGAGTTACGGTCATCATCAGTTTAGGTAGACGAAAACTGCTTGATTGCAGCTGTGGCTAATTCTACAATTAGTCCAGCCCTGGCTCTCGTTCAAGCGAAACTCTCAAACAAGTTCCTTACTCTGAATCAACATACTAGACTTTTAGATATTAATTGTAATTACTCGAATAAGATTCTCGGCAATACTTGAAATGTGTTTTAAAATGTTATGAAAGTGAGTTATGAAGAAGATGCGATATGGAGAATATGTATTATGGATGAAGAACATATGTAATTTTAGTATAATGTAGAAATGATTCCTCTCAAGCTCATACCTATTGTGTCTGTATGTCATGCCAACCGTACCATCGAGTATTAAATGTTGATATGTACGCTATAATCAAATGTAGCTGTTTACAATGATTACATGATAAATACTAAACAATCTTGGTTACAACTTCTGTATGAAACTTGTACCTATGTGGCAGTTCGATAATGGTCCCCTCTCACATCGGCGCAAGCTATGCAACAATAGCTTGTGCAGTGGTCAGTCATCGGCGACTCTCCAGGGTATATAAGACCTATCTAAATATCCTCACTTGTGGAGGCTCTTTTGAGTGACTTTAATATAATGCAAATCTTCTACAGCCCAATCCTTTAATAAACCAGAGTTTCTCAGTGGGTTCATTAAATCTTGAATGTCAAACAGAAACCATTGCTATCAAAAAAGAATTACCAGTTGTTTGTGAGAGACTACATGATATTATTGAAGCCAAAGGATGGATGTTCATAACAATTTTTTTTTAATGAATGATTAATTAGAAAGACAGTTATAATATGAAGAATATAAGTTATGAAAAGTCTTATTATCTCAAAAATTCAATTCCGGATTTATAGTCAGCAGATTTTTAATGATTTAAAATTGATACCTACATACATAATTTATTAGTTTCCATTCATTCAATCAGTCGTTCTATTTTTATATTTATTATTGGAACATAATGTATAATATAATAGAGGCATGAGGAACAGGGTGTAAAGTTCACTCATCTTCCATAGAAAAGGGAGGATCCTCCGACCAGACCGGTTGTCTTTTCTGGCGGCCAACTGCCCGAAGATTCATGGCGGGCCGTTGTATATATGCTAGTTGGGCCGTAAACTCTGCTTGCGAGATGCAGGATTTTGCGTGACGTCAGTATGACGTTTGCATGTGGCGTTGTAGATACCGCTACAATATAATATTTTTACGATGATATTGCGAGCATGATACAAAATTAAATTAAGGTTTGTTAGTTTATAATATTATTATCGGTTTAAATAAACAATATAGGTAAGTACTTAGAAGCTAAGTTATTGGTTATTTTTTATTTCTTTTACCAATGTGAATATAGTCATACTGCAGAACCACACATTATTTGATACACAAACTTAATCAGTTTGATTTTTTTTTTGTTTATTGTGTTGATGACAAAAATGATTAAAATTAATTAAAATTTTATGCAATCTAAAGATGATTTCGTGACATGATAATGCTAAGAAGGAAAATAATTTCGGGAGCAAAGTGTAGAACTTTCTGAATAAAAGCATTTTTTTTCCATTCACACGCGCACGAAAAGACCTACATGTACCGCGCTTATTATCACTATTATACATATTTGTTCTAATACACACGTAATTTCTATGCTTCTATTTATTAATTTTATTCTGGATATAAACCGTCATATTTTTTTTCAATGTACACTTATTTTACTAATTAACCTACATTTAAACGTTAACTAATTTAAAAGGAGTTACACGTAAGTTACCATTAAACCGGATTTGGGAACCATTAAATTGCACCGTAGTAACTTCCGAATTGGAAGATTACACGTTAATGTGCATATATATTTAGGTAGGTAAAGCAGTCCCATGAACAAACAACCTCGATATAGATAGATGGATAGAATATGCTTTAGGACGCGTCATAACTGAAAGCGATCGTCGCACTCGTTTATTTAAGAACTAGCATCGCCCGCGTGGATGTTGGAAATTATCCCACGGGTACGTGCTACCGGGACAAAGGGTAGCCTATGTTCTTTCTCAGGATGTCATCTGCCAAATTTTATCGAAATCCGTTCAGTAGTTTAGGCGTGAAAAGGTAACGTACAGACAGAGTTGCTTTTGAGTAGAGAGCATGGATGGATGACATACTCACGGTATCAATAAAGTCGCGCCTGTATTCAAGTAAACAATCGCGTATTCACGCGACAGTTACTTTAGGTTAGAACGCAGGGTTATTGTACACCAGTAACCACCAGTGTTTGCGTATCAATATTTCTGTGTCTCCTGATCAAATATGGTTGCATTTAAAATCACTGGCTTTATGAAGTACAAGCTTTTATTTAGTTTAATTGTAAGTATGATTTTTCAATCATCTGATAATTTTATTCGAGGAATAATTTTGAAATTTTGACAGTTGTTTCATACAAAAACTGTCAAACGTCAATTTTATTCCTCGAATAAAAGTTATCTGGCGATGGAAAAATCAGCCGTAAGAAGAATATTTGCTACTCTAATTTTATGATCAAAAATGTATGTTACAAAGAAACCTACTTAGTCATGAAGAATAACTGAAAATGGAAAAATATTTTTCCTTCCAAGCATGGAAATCTCAGTGCGCAAGTGAGACTCTATAATTAGTTTATTTTTATTTTTATTGAAATGGTGTTTTTGTTAGAAAAGGACTACTTTACCACGACCTAAGTGTGCAAAAAAAAGTATCTTATTCTAAATCTTAAGCACTATCTCACTTCCATACTTTCTAGCCTTACCTAACAGAACACTTTAATGTACCTAACCAACCTACTTACCTATCTACTACTTAATTAAACTACCCTAAATAACCCTAGAAATTATAATATATAACTACATTATAATTTTTAGGGTTATTTAGGGTAGGTTTATATAACTACATAATATAAAACATTATAATATATAACTAACACATTGCCATTCGAAATCTTAACATTGACGCTTCCCGGTCCGGATTACCCCGCGTCCTAACGAAAGCGATCGGTCGCGTGAATGTGCGATCACTACGTTCCTATCCAGCCATTCATTTGTTCGAAACTGAAAGGCGCCCTCTGTCGGCGCGACCAGGTGTTCGGATCCGCTGAATAAAATAACGCAACAGTCGCATGTTCACGCGATGCTCGCTTTGGATAGGTGCGGCCTTACATGGATATGTTATTATCCATATCTAAACTATTAATAATGAAGTGCATAGAACCCCTTATTTGATTGTTCATTGGACTACAGCGAAAGACAGAAGAAATTAATCAAAATAGTAACCGGTTAGATCATTTTTTTTTTTTGAGATTTGTTTTTGTAGAGCTAACGACGCCTTTATTTCGCACAGTTTTTACGACCTCAAAAAATCGAGATTCCTTTACCAAAAAGTTTCATATGAATGCATTATACACAAAAACCTTCCGAAATTGTCTAAATTATGATGAAAACCGCATCAGAATCCATTGGATAGTTAAGTAGAACTAAGTGGTCACACAAACAGACAGGAAAAGCGACTTTGTTTTATAGACAGGAAAAGCGATTTTGTATAGGTCACTGCTACACATCGGTTTTCGACGTTAAAGCGACTTCCAATCAACAAAATGATTCACGTAAGACCTGTTATTGTTCTTTTCATTCTTATTGCAAGAATTGTCAGTCTTATTGCAATCAGAATTTTTTGCCAGACAACCATTGCCAGCTGACGGAAATCGCAAGCAATTATGTCAGCAAGGGAAGTTTCCTATAAGTCAACATGGGTGTGGCCAATTTTCCTATACCGAAGTCAGCAAGGGTGTAACCAAGTTTCCTTTCCAGTACGTACACCGGATGTGCGTTTAGGTATCACCAGTCATAGACTTTTAGAGTATTTTTTTTATTTGATGCTGCTGTTAGAATGTTGAAAAGGGTGTAAAGTTCAATCATCCTTCATAGACAAGGGAGGATCCTGCGACCAGACTACCTGTTTATAAGTTGTTTTGGTACAATCAAATACTGCAGTCTAAGGCTGCCTTATATTTAAACTTGGTCATTGTTCATTCATAAGATGTTATGTCTGACAACAGAAGTGAAAAAAATATTACTTTGCTTTTTATTTTAAGTTTATGGCCTTATGTTCAAAATTGAACATCGTTTTATTCAAAAGTTGTTTAATTACAACAAAATGTTGCCGTCTTGATAATGATTAATTTTTTAAATGTTCCACTATGATTTTATAAGTGTTGTGCAGAAGTTAATTTCGAGAACTGACTAAACTAGACTCTGATTTTAATTTGCTAGACTAAAATGATAGCCGCGACCGACCTTTTCAGTTCATTTTTTTTGTTTGTTTGTGCTTTGTTCGTTACGTAAGTATATTATTTATCTTCTGCCCTTCCTGTAGTTCCAATCAAACAATCTTTAAAAAATGATAACTGAAGATAATAAATTATTATAGTGAAGATTTTGATGTGTGAAATCGAAAAGTGCCTACATAATGACTTAATCCGTTATAATCCTTAACTAATAAATATCAACTTTTTCATATTATACCTATATCTAATATTATATGCCAGTTAGCCATTACATTCGCACTCATACATAAACAATTACTTTAAAATATTATATTTTTTATTTACTTAAGCCCAGTTGTGTCCATCGTGCCACGACTTTCAATATACACACTTATTCTAAATTTAACTTATAATGACGATCACTAAAAGATGGTTATTTTTCAACCACAAAAAATCGCATTGATTGTGTTTGAAAAATTTATGAATTTATGGTTCTATATTTTTGATGAGATCTACAGAGATGGGGTCGCAGGGTCATACTTAATTTGGTATACTATCTTAGAAACTAACTAACTAAACTTATTATAAAACTTATCACTATCGAGGCCCATACACGAAAAGCTTAATACCGTCTTAACTTCACTTTATTGTTGTATTGTATCTTTTAGAATGATTCTAATTTCTGCGATGTTATTTTGTTTTAATTTCTTAATTCAAACTGATTGTGTGTAAGGATGTTGGACTGATCTTGGATTTTCTTGTCCGTCCCCCAAAGAGATCTGCGTTTTCGAATGGGCAACTAGTTTCAACTTTCTGACTAACTGACCGATTCTTTGACAATTCAAAATTGCCTGTAAATGGTTAATTTAAAATAAATGTTTTGAGTTTGATGTTCATTTTAGCCCCAAATTAAATACATATGCATGTCAAACCGTGTTTCATCAAAAAACTGTTTATACTGCCGCCCACTCGTTTGGAAAATTAAAAGAAAAATAATAAAATCAGGCATTTAAAAAAATTCATGATACTATATTTGATGTGAAAATATATGGAAATATAAAAATAAAACACAATATTTAAATCGCTGTAAGTGTAACATTAATTTAATAAAAAATAAAATAAAAGTAATGTTCAATGAAATGATTTTTCTACATTTAATATTTTGATGATAATGATTGTGAAATGATGTGTGTTCATACAAAAAATATTTGTGACAAGAAATGTTTACGAAATGATTTAAAAAAAAAATAAAGTTTGTGATTGATTATTTTTTTGGTTTAATGTAGTAGTTTTATCCAAACTATTCACTATTTTAAACTTAATATATGAACACGGTTTTCACCGGTGGTAGTTCCTATTTTGCCTGTTTAAAACTACTTTATAAAACAATATTTTTAGGTCTGAAGACTGAACTGTATTGGTAAATATTTTAGAATTCAAAAATAATTTTCATTATATTTGTGGCGATTTCTTGTGACAGTTCGGTTACTACTATGTGGCTTATTTCTATCTCTCTTTGTCTCAATATACAGTTTTTCAGCTGAAATTGTTATCTCTGTATCGTTTAATTTTGAACTCTTCAACTATCTGGTATTGCAAACACGTTATTACTTTTAGGATCGAAGTTCCTTATCACTCGTTTTACTCTAGACACTTGGCAAATGAGAGCTAGACCGAAAATAGTGTAACATTTTGTCACGACCCTTTTTTTTAAATTTGATTTGATGAATACTTAATAGAGAAGTATGGGAGAAAAAGACATGTTGCGCCGACCACAAATATATTAGGATAAAGACAGGAGAATGATGACTTTTTTTTAAATTTAGTTTCTCTTAAACGTTAATAATTTATTTTATTATGCCTGTTATTTTTTAATATTAATTTTAATGAATGAATTTTGACTCTTTATATTTTATTTTTTTCTTTGTAGTGAATTGGACTGTATTTCGCGTTTCGTGCATGGGGATACGAGACTTAAAATTAAATAAGCTAGTTGAGGTGGTTTTCCTTTTGGTTGTATGAAGTATTTTCATTTTTTTTTTTATTAGCAAATCACACATTGTGAAACAGTGCAACGATGTTAAGTATTGCACAGATATATCGTTATTATTAAAAGTTACGAAAAATCATTTTTATCTTTAATATAACTCGAAAAGAAAAATAATTTCTGCACATCCCTTAATTAAAACGGTGTAACCTAACACTACCATTATGTATCTAATACCTAAAAAAATCGTAAAGACGAACTTGAAATTTAAAAAAAAACTTAAAAAATAGGTACCTGTTGCGTTTTCAATAGTTGTTGAAATTTTTAAAACTATTTTTTTACTATAAAACTTATAATTAATACGAAAAAAACTATTAAAAGACAAACATACTATCAATAAACTTATATTAAAACGAGCGCAGATCACGAATGGAAATAATTAAAATAAGTAATGAAAACTAAAGTGAATAACCTAAGGCGGATTGCCGACATATTTGTTGTTGTCAACTAAATTATTTTAATTATCAGGAATGAGTTTTTTTTTTAATTAATTACGTACAAGAAATAAATAAGTATATGACATTTAAAGTGTTTTTTGCTAACGAAACAAGTAATCATTAAAACTATGAATAAGTATTTAAGAAATAACGTAAAATTTTGAATTAGATATTCATATATGTAAATGTCAAATTCTGAAATATGGAAAAAAAATATAAGTTTTAAAATATTTAAACTATTTTCAAATAGATATTACTCATTCCTGACAAAAATAAAGATTATAATGTAAAAGCGTACTAGAATAAGACTATTCAGCCACGTCAAAATATATTTATCGAAAACTAAATCAAATTAAAACTAATAATTGAACGGTAAAGAGTGTTTTCTTTTTCAAATAAACAAACTTAGATATTAAAAATATATTAAAATGGTATTAAATACCTACTATAAATTAAAAGAATAATCTTAAAAGTTTTGATTTTTATGTTTTTCAGTGTAATTTCTGAAGTCGTTTAATTGTATTCGCTGTTATTTCACAGTAATTTGTATTCATCTGTTATTTTTTATCTATATCCTAAATATGACTAATATTTGCATTTTTTTTAACGTTATTTTTATTTAATTAAATTTTAAATCGTATGTATCGTAGCCTCACCAAAATTGATTTTAATATATAAATTCTAAATAATTTTAATCAAAGACTATGAATGAAATGTATAGTAATTAAAAATGCAAACTCAATCTAAAAACTATGTAGCAACTATGTATAAATCTGCATTTTATGTACATATTCGTCAGTACACGTAACAATAAGACGCCATATTGAAAATGGCGGCTAAAAGAAAAATTCTATGTTTTTATCACTCAGTTGACGAGTAGCCGTTTACGACTTTAACGATAATGCTTAAATTAATAAAAATATTTAATGAAATTATCGACTATTAAAAAATGGTTAAATTATTCGATGCTACGTGCTAATTAAATATGTTACATAATTTGTGCGCGTACTCTTACAGAAAGAAGATTTATGAAAGAAATATCAGAATGAAACACATGAAAGATGAAAAATGACGATGAAAATACAAGATTTGAAATGTCCATGAAAAATGGAATTATGAAGAATTTGATTGGTGAAAAATACAAATTTCACATACAATAGTCTGAAAATAAAATAGAACTGATACAGCGATAACATAAAAAAATCACAAAAAACAGTAAAAGCGCGCGCACTGCGTTATTTTACACATCATTGAAACAAGCAATTAGAATACGTTTCAAACACACACAGAAACAAAATCGCATCAAATTTCATTCATACTCTCATTTTTATATTATTATAATATTGTACATAATATGTTACTTTATAAGATTCTTACTTCACTATTTTAGAATACGTTTCAATCACTCACCTACATATTATCTTCACTCAGAAATCGCTCTTATATTTACAATACTTAAGATCCTATTAGACAATTTTAGCGCAGGTCTTTTGATATATATTTACACATTACAGTTTAATTTTAATTTGGTTTTTAATGTTCAATGTTTTTGCTTCCGCAAAATATATGTATACTACCTACTTATTTTTTCGTACTTACATCCTACGGCTTTATGCCAAATCACAATCATACGTAAAAATAAAATAATGTATTTGTTTAGAAAATTAACGTTCCATGCCCTTTTTTTATAAATACAATTAAACGTTAACATAACTCCTAAGTTTTTATATGTTTTTACTTCTTAAGTTTTTTCACCCCGGGGTGAATTGATGTTTATTTTACGTTAAAACCTGATTTAAAAGAGCGGTTAGACAGCTTGCATTTTTTTTTCAAAGTTCCCTTTTTATGTACTTTAATATTGAAATTATTTAACCAAACACATTTCATTCTTACACTTATAGCCTTAAAGAACATAATGAAATAATGGTTTAATTTCTTAAACCCTTAAAAATACGAAATAAAATTGTACTCTATAGTTGAACGAGTCTCACGATACGATACGAAAAATAAAGAAATTAAAACTAAAACGCGTATCTAATGACGATAAACAATTCCGACATTGCAAAGGATTAATATACACTCCTTAAAAGGACCTCCCCTTAATGTTAATATTTAGGATACAGCCATATAAAAATAGTTGCCTTAAAATATTTTTCGAAAAATAATATTAATATTCAAAGTTACACTCACACTTAAAAAAAACTTTCCTTAGCTCTACCCAAAATATAAATCACGATGTTTAAATAAAACTAACTAAAATGACATTGAATGCCTTATAAATTCGTTATCGAACTTCACGCAATGAATATCGCGGTTATGTACAAAATATTAAAATTCTAAATTAACCATAAACTTAACCTTCATTCAAACTTTTTGAATTTTGAAAACGAATAAAATATAATTAACTTATAAAATATTTTGGCCGAACCACATCAATAATTCTGTTCCAGAATTTGATAAAATAATAGAATACTTAATATACCAATCCTTCGATTCACACTATTGTTATATTCACAATTGAAATACCTATAACACGTTCATATTTTTTATCTTAACTTTTTTTCCGGTCCTTTTTGAATGTTAATCATTGCAATGAAAGTTTGCCTAAGTACACAAGAGACGAGCGAAAGAGAGACAAAGTAAGGTTGTCATACAGAAAACAGGAGCATTGGAGCAAAGTTGAGCTACAGCTGCAGCGTCTAGAAATTGGACCTATGTGGAGCGGTACAAAGAAGAGTTGAAACAGTGGCATACTGGTGATATTAATTTGTACTTTCAAAATGAACAAGATTTCTACGCGTCCTGTGTACCGCTTCAAACAGTAATATAAGTTGGAAATGACACTATCACAGCTCAACCTAACTCAGCAGACTACGCTCCACACCTTTATGGAAAACTGTGCGTCTGGTCCCCTTGACGCTTAACCCAATTGGTTGAATGATGAAAACAGCTAGCATTTATATAGACTGTTAAGTTTTCGATTTGCAAGTTCTTTAAACAGATTTCTGGAGTTGGCATAGTCAGCATTTTCCAGATCCAGTATGGATTTTTATCAAAGGATATTTGCCAAAATGTATACAAGACGGGACAAAAACCAAGACCGGAGAGGGGTACAGCTGAGTTAAGTTGAGCTAAAGTGTATTTTATTATTTTGACCTAACGTTGAGCGGTACAGAGAAGGGATGAAACCGTGGCATACAGGTGATATTAATTTGTACTTTAATAATATGAACAAGATTTGAACTCCTCCTGTGTACCGCTTCAAACAGTAACATAAGTTGGAACTGACACTATCATAGCTCAAATTAACTCAGCAGACAACGCTCCTCAAAACTATGCCCTTGTTCTCATGACGCTGATCCTTTAATGGTTAAAACAGCTAGCATTTTCAGACTTTGAATTTGAAAGTTCTTTAAACATATTCTGTAGGTGTCGAAGTTTCTAACATTTTTTCAGTTCTAATTTGTATGGAAATTGTAATAATGCCTAACAGGATGAAAATGTTCACATTACCTAGGCTAAAGGGAACGTGCACAACTGGGGCAAGTAAGGCAGTATAGCCGGTTTTAGTATTGAAACCAAGAGCAGAGCGGGGTTGAACTGAGCAAAGTTGAGCTAAAGCGTCTAGAAATTTGCCCTCGCGTCGAGCGGTACAAAGAAGGGATGAAACAGTGTCATACAGCTGGTATTTTGTACTTTAAATATAAACAAATGAGCGTGATTTCCACGCTTTTTGTACCGCTCCAACAGTAATAAAAGTTGGAATTGACACTATCATAGCTCAACTTAACGCAGTAGACAACGCTCCACAAATTTATGAAAAATTATGCAACTTGTCCCTAAAGTGCTCATTCCCTTTTAAAAGCAGCTAGTATTTTAAGTATAAGCCTTAGAAGTTTTTAATTTGAATGTCCATAGGAATTTTTGTCTGTTGCTTGCAGTAAGAACTTCGTTCATTCTATATGTTTTTCAATCGTTGATATGTTAATAAATTGTGCACCAAAAGGCAGTTGATATTTTTCCAGATGATTTTTTGTTTTGTTGAGTCCAGCGTTGGTGTTTTTTTTTTTTTGTTGACGAAGAAATCCAGCAAAGTTGCATCGTGAACCGCACAATAATGTGAATCCTCAACTCTTCATTCCTTACATTTAAATTACAGTTACGGCGTAATTAAAGGAAAACACACAAAAAAGGTTATGTTGAAAAGGATTTACTCTCCTCCTGCTTGACAATCCCCATCTCCTGGAGCACAGCTTCGAGGCCTTCCGGCATCCTGCCCTGGTCGAGCTCCAAGTTCCACTTGTAATACTGGAATAGAAGAGAGATTTTTTTTTAACACCTGATATTTGATGCGTATCTTTATGGACCGACGTCAGGTCATGGTAGGACGTTCGAGGGTTGTCTTCGTACTTGTTAAGCAACATCAGATGTAAGAGTTTCAACATGATCCACAAAAGTCAGAATTTAACCAACCATCTTCAAATACTCCACCAATTTAGTACAACGATATATCAACCACGCTCCATAAATCATTACCTGTATCTGCTTTCACTATTTACTCCAAACATCAAGTACAGTTACCTAAATGTTCGTTCCCACTTC
This sequence comes from Apamea crenata, assembly GCA_949629185.1. Taxonomy (NCBI): domain Eukaryota; kingdom Metazoa; phylum Arthropoda; class Insecta; order Lepidoptera; family Noctuidae; genus Apamea; species Apamea crenata. The sequence continues at coordinate 8,180,642 of OX451362.1, read as the reverse complement.
GGAAAAGCTCATGTTGATTTGACTACCTACCTGACTTTTTTTAGAATTCTCCCAATGAGCTGGCTACCGTTTTTAATGATAATAATATATTCTTTATTTCGGACTACACATAAAAGTACACATAATCCATATAGTGACAATGACTTAAAAAACTATGCTAGTAAACTTTTATAAACTATACAATCTTCGATCAATAATAGTACTAGATTAAGGATCGGGAACAAAAATAAGTCGCTCCAGTGGCCACGTTTGCACACACGTAAACATCTACATTTCTTAGAAAAAAGTTTAATAATATTAACAACTTCAGTTTATTATAAACCTTAATGCTTAAACGTAAGGTTTAATTACCATTGTAAAATATATTTATTTAAGTCCTTTCATCGGAGAAAGGATATAAGCTTCGATCAACAAAAGTTGTATATTACTACGCTCATTTTATTTTACATATAACTTATTTTTTTTTTTTTCTCTTTCTCTGCTCATTTTCTGCGTTTCGATTTGAAGACGGGTTTCGGTGTTGTTACGGGCACATGAGACGTTAAAGCTCTATCTCTGGAAAGGCAACTCCTGCTCCGAACCAGAGACCAGAGGTTCTGGTACTGATTATGTCCTTAGACAGCGGTGACCACCCACGTTAAGCCGTTGGTCCCGGCTGTCATACTTGAATCTTTGACAGTCTTTACGTGTCATCAGAAACCCGAAAGTCTGACAACCAGTCTTACCAAGGGGTATCGTATTACCCAGTAACTGGGTTGTGGAGGTCAGACAGGCAGTGCTCCATATAAAATACTGGTATTCAGCTGCATCCGGTTAGACTGGAAGCCGACCCCCAACATACTTGGGAAAAGGCTAGGTAGAAGATGAGGCAGCGGTGACCAGTGTCAAGTGGGCCTGCTAGTTTCCACCCAAAACCGTCAAACAAAATTATATAAAGTAATCACGTACAAACCTTGTCCAGCTCCTTCCTCAGCGCAATCACAGACCGTTCCCGGTCCGCAACCAGCTCCTCAAGATATTGATAGCGGAGCTTCTTGCGCGCGCGACACTCCCGCGCAGACTGTCTGCTGCGTTCTGCTTGAACACATGAAGAAGGACCAACGTTAGGCTTGAGTCTAAGAAGCCTTGATTAGAGAAAAGAAGTCAAGGGGTTGACAAAATGAGAATGTTAGGTAAAGTCTGTTTTCTGGGATACGTTATTTATGCTATGTACTATCGCCAAAATCTATATCTGACCACCGTAAGGACTATTCCTGCTTGCAGCGCATATTATTAGTCGACCTAAAAAGGATCCTCTTTTGTTTTAGTTACGGACGCAGCTGTGGTCATCATGTGCACGGGATTTTGTTTACAAAATGGTCAGATATAGGTTTTGGCGATAGTACTTCCCTACCAAATTTTGTTGACTAAAACTAAAAAATAATACAGTCGAGTTCTGTTTTTAGGAGTAGAGTTCGCAATATCATATTTTATTCCTTCAGTAATATCCTTTTTTTATTGCGAAATGGGCACGTCCTTAACCTCGATCACGCCTGATGGACAACGATGGATGAGGTCTATGATGGAACGAGTGTGCCTAAGATGCCTGTTCCTTCTACCTGCATTTGTTTTTTTTTTTTTGTGAAATAGGAAGATGTTATTGTTGTGATTGATGTTGTATTATTGTGATTGAGTGAATACCAATGCCACACGAGCTGTATTTTTGGAAAACTTTAGTACGTGCAATATTATAATTGTTATATAATTGCTTTCTAGATCTTAAAAAAAGTCGGCCAAGTGTAAGCCGCACACGAAGGGTTCCATACCACCGTACAATATTTAATTAAACCTACATTTATTTTTAAACACGTTTATGTATGGGGTCCTTTAATTTTATTATTTACTAGCCTTTGCCCGCGACTTAGTCCGCGTGAAGCAACTTTCTTACATTTTTTTTTTCGTAAGAACCATCCTCGTTCTTCAAGGAATATTCTAAAAAAAGAATTAGCGAAATCGGTTCAGCTGAGATTTGCGCTTAGCAACACATTCAGCGATTCATTTTTATATTATAGGTAGTGGCAATAGAAATACATACACTCTGTGAAAATTTCAACTGTCTACCTGTTCATGAAACCCCGCTGACAGACGGACGGATGGACAGCGGAGACTTAGTAATAGGGTTCCGTTGCCACCCTTTGGGTACGGAACCCTAAAGATAGCCTGCAAGATGCCATTAATTAACTACAGAAACACCAAGCTTGTTTGTGAGCAAAACTGTATTTTATAAAATATTCTACATTGGCGTAAACCTCGACATAAACGATTACATTAATCCTTATTACTATCTAGGTGCTATCATTGATAGTCTGGCATCAAAGCACAGTCTTTGGAAATGTATTGAAGACCCAAGATAAGGTGTGTATTTGTTTCGGATATACCTATGACGAAGTTATCTGACGGCATTCTCATATCTAAATGACTTTGTTAGGTGGGTAAACAGGAGAAATAGAAAGTCGGACTGGGTTAGAAATCGAAAACTAAGCCAATTTAAATTGGCCGTCATAATTTATATTTGTTTGAACGCGCTATTCTCTGGAACTGCCAGTCGAAAAATTATTTTGGCATTTAATGGCCCAATTTTTGAGAAAGGCTATAGGCTATTTCACATCACGCTAGGATCCTTAGGAGCTGAGCAAAACGAAAAAAAGTCAGCGAAAACGTAGAAATAACGCGGGTAGACGATGCGATGCGACGGGAGAAACAGGGAATAAGAAATTTCACGCGGATGAAGTCACAGGTGGAAGCTAGTATGATTTATTCTTGCTGTTTCGAAATATTTCTCACATTCTCTTAACAACTCACAACACAGACGCGCATATGGTGTTCCAATTCAAACAAATGTGCATCATTAGTTGACCTTAAATCCTCTATGTCGAAATACCGCACACCACATAATGGTGAAAGGCACGCTATACAAATTCCACAGACCACGGTACGGAGATTAAAACGAAGGCGTTTTGTTTCTATGCTATTCCATTACGATCGTTTTTTGTGCAAAGTTCCTTCAAGATTTCTTGAAAAAGGTCTCTTTCAGGTTATTTTAGACGGAGATTATTTGTCTGACGAGAGAACTGAACCGGAGTCCAAAACTCGTACTTACAAGTCACGCGGCGAACTCAAGAACGGATTCGGACCGAAAAAAAGTCATTTGCCTATTCCCTACATGTATTCCAAAATATGTAAAAGGACTTTACAATAACTCTTAAAATTAGGCATGGTCTCCTAAGAACAGTTTCCTGTAGCTACAACGGTTAAGGATGGTCCTTGAAGGCCCATCTCAAATTACCACTTTGTACTCCTAATCTTACCGGGGGTATCGTGTTACCCAATAGCTGGATTGTGGAGTCCAGATAAGTAGTCACTCTAAGTAAAATACTGGTATTCAACTGCATCCAGTTAATTTGGAAGCCGATCCCAACGTAGTTGGAAAAAGGCTGGGTTGCTGATGCTGTCTTAAAGATCCTTACCTAGCTTCACCTTCATGTCCTGTTTGTCGAGCTGCGCCTTGCGGCCAGGTCTGCGCCCGCGCTTGCCCCCCTCACGCCGTTCCCCGCCCTCCGCACCCGACGCCCCCACCGAGCCGTACACCCCACCACCCAGCGACTCCTGGAAATAAAGTAAAATTGTATGAGGATGGTGTATTTTAGAATGTTATGGAGGCACAAGTCATGTGGCCGATGGGATTCCGAAAAAGAACTCTATTGAAAAATTTCATGGTCGAGAACCATGATATTTTCCTCCCAGACTCTGTGTGACCGAGGTGTGACCGCGTTGTTCCTCTAAACTACGCAACGGATTTTGATGCGGGTTACACCATCATTTAGAGAATTTATTCCGGAAGGTTATGTGTATAATACATTAATATTAAACTTACATATAGTAAAGAAATCGTAAAAACCTTGAGAAGCAGGGGTGGGTCGCTAGTAACAAAATATAGAAGCCATCGGACGACCTACCAGTACCAATCAATTACAACGAGTTCAATTCAATTTCAAAATCATTGCTAACAGCTATACCTACTACGCACATGAAAACATTACAACTTGGCAGTGAAGACAATGAGCTCACGACAGTAAGACGAAACGCAATACGACGTCTAAATATGTCTCATTCATATGCTATTAATATCTTTGTTAAAATTTTCCCTCAAAGCGTAAAGGCTCCGCAGGTGGGCGCGACGCGATTCAGGTAGAACAATTTCCATGAAGTTTTCATAGAAATTGTTCTAGTAGCGTCGCGTCGCGCCTGTCTCCGGAGCCTTTACGCTTTGAGGGAAAATTTTAACATTCGATAAATTATAGTTCCAGCGATACAAATCGTACCGCTGGAACTATAATTTATCGAATCGATACTGCGGCCCGCGCAACAATGTAGTATGGCATGATCTGTCTCCTCACATTTATCATACAGTGCCGCCATTGCGGTTTGTCACCGTCAAACAGTTTCTAGAACCGACCAAGTGCCAGTCGGACTCGCACACGTACAGTACTTAATGTATTTTTTTAATATTCTTTAGTAAAAAACACGTTCCTTTTATGGAGACGCCCTTTATTTATTTTTTTATTATTTGTTGTTATAGTGTCTACCTATTACAGTTCAAAAGTTACAGCACTGTGACAGACGGACGATCAGTGGAGCCTTAGTAATAGATCCCGTTGGCCGCCCTTTAGGTGCGGAACCCTAAAAAGTCGCTTTACATCACAATACACAGTACTTATTCATAATTTCAGTGTGCAATGTATGCATGTTCCATGAATCGCCTAACAACAACAGGAAGTTTAAACAATATTCTCACGGCTAAATCATTCGTAATTTGTTCGGCGGGTTAACTAATGGCAGTCATAATCACACCGCACTTTGTTAGTAAACTTTTGTATGGTAGCGAAACACGGCTACGGGCTACATAACATGTACAGACTCCAGCAGGTCAAGCTACCCAAAACTGTCAAATTTTCCCAATCAACCTTGAACCGTAATGCTTTAGCGATAAAGTTGAAAATCTATTAAAGAAATTTGACAGATTGTAGTGGCTTGATGTGCTGGCACTATCATAATAAGCCTATTAATGTTCCCACTGCTGGGACACAGGCCTCACGGCTCAGGAGTTCACGCGGGCCCAGTGCGGGTTGCTAGATGTCACATGTATCCGATTTTTTTATTTTAGGACGGTTCCATCACGATGTTTTCCTTTACCGTTTTGAAAGCAGCGGTGACGAAATTATTTACACAAAGTAAAGCGCCTGTCTGGGTTCGAACCCACGATCTACAACTCGTAAATCGTGGCCGTTACCACTGGGCCACCACTACTCTTTTGCTTTCCTCACCAACTGTCTAAAAATTGCCTCCTCTCGGTGAGTGGTGGTGGTTTCTCCAATCCACAACGGCAACGCGGGCCCAGTGCGGGTTGGTAGAAGTCACATATCTTCGAATTTTAGGTTCAGGACATGCCGGTTTCCTCAAGGTTTCAATCAACAAAATTTTACACAACATTCTTCAACAGTTGAGCTATCAAATTCAAAAAGACTTTAAATCCGACTAGTACGGTAGTTCCAGAGTAATCTCTGGAACTTTGAACTTTGAAAGAGTTTGTTTGAACGCACTCAAACAAACTCTTCAGCTTAATTATATTACTATAGAAATACCGACCCCATGCTAGCAGTGCTAAAACTAATTACTTACTTACCAAGCTCACACACACACACATTACATTACAACGCTTATAAAGATAACCAGTATCAAGATTCAAGAGTACATACATGGAACTGGTAACTACCCACGCAAACAAAGACCTTGATCATCTACTGCCTAGCTTTTTCCCAACTATCTTGGGGTCTGCTTCCAGTCTCACCGGATGCAGCTGAATACCAGTATTTATATGGAGCGACTGCCTATCTGCCCTCCACACACAACCCAGTTACGATAGCCCCTGGTAAGACTGATTGTCAGAATTTCGTGCTTCTGACTACCAGTAACAAGTGACAGTTCTCTGAATGACAACCGGGACCAACGGCTTTACGTGATTTCCGAGCCACGGAAGAGTGTCGGTATGTAATGGATGGTCACCCTTCAACGGGTCGACCTCGGCAAGCGTAGCTTACCTTCAAACGGCCCGTGCGGCTGTTATTACTCAGCTCCTCAAAGAATAACAAATACCTTGCTATAGCCCTTTATTTCTTATCGCTTGATTTTTAATTGCTCACAAAAGAAGTACTTACAGGTGGAACATACATACATAAACTCATACCTTTTTCCCACGGGGGTAGGCAGAAACTACAGAACGCCACCTAGTAGGATCCTTACATACTCCTTTTGCCTCCTTTACGTTCATAGTCATACATAAGAGGGGCAATTCTCGTAATTTTAAGAACGTTCAGACAGAAGGCCAATTCTCGTAATTTAAAACGTTCAAAATCTAGTCGCAGTCTCATCTCGGCGACAAAAAAATGTCAAAAACTTGTCATAATGTAGGGAAATTAGAGGTATTTTTGACAGATTGAGACTGAGATCAGACTGTGAACGTTCTTAAAATTACGAGAATTGCCCCGCAGACTGTGAACGTTCTTAAAATTACGAGAATTGCCCTCCAGATCTCTTTGACATTTGTTTGTCGACGAGAATTGGCATTCAGGGAAAGCACGGAATCCGGCCGAAGATAGGGGCGTTTCCTACTTCGATTTACCGACGGAAATAAGATTAATTTAGGGCCCGAACTAAGAATCATTGTTCCGATTCGACAGCTGTCCATAATCCCAAATGTGTTTTTGCTAGTCCGAAAAAGTTAATTTGTCATCAACTCCTTTCGGACGGGCCCGTTCCATTGTTAGCGGACTTAGAGAGTAGAGCCCCTGGTTATACACGCACACCGGTTGTGAGTACAACGCACTTCACCTTTCTGAAGAACATCACCAACAAGGTCGCTATATTTATGTCCTCCTCGGGCGTCCCCTCCAGGCTTCCACTCACTCGGAATACACGTGGAAGTCAATGTAAACAATTCTTGATGTAACATAAACTGCGTAGTATCGACCGAAATCGCATAACATTTGTACCCAACACGTAAAAAAACCAAGGCAAACATCTACACAGTGTCTGCTAGTTCGTTGACATTAAAACCTCATTGGCAACACATAGTTCAATGCACATTAAACATAGCACTTATATTAATGGGGTAAGGTTCAGAATTGAACACATGATCAAACAATAACCCTGCTGTTTCGTACCGTGACAGAACTGAATGGGGGTAATTGTTTTAAGAAGCACGTTTCCACTGCGTGCGAGGAGATGCGGTGACATTAACAGAATTGATTTTAGAAAACATGGTTTCTTTGCGTTTCGTGAAGTTGTTTTTGATTTGTGGACTAATGTGTGGGCTCTGTGTAACTAGAAATGATGAAACTTGGGTTAGCGTGGGGCCGAATTCAAAACAATTTTGGCAAATACGCAACCTCACACGGTGGCGCGTGGGATGTCTTCCTTAGACCATTGTCAATTAATTGCTTTTCCAGTATGGCATAGAAACAAAAATTCGAAGGCATGTGACATCCGCCAACCCGCACTGGGCCCGCGTGGTGGCTAGACATTCTATTAAATTCAATCTCGATTCAAAGGACAATGTGGAGTATTGCGGAGATTTCTATAGAAAGTGCAGTCTTTATTTCAAGGTATTGCAGCACTAAATCAGATTTGTAGGATTTTTAATCCTAATCAAACATTTGGAAGAAGAAATATGATTGAAAACAAAGCCTTATTTAGCATAAGTATAATCAGCCTAATGTTCTCACTCCTGGGACACAGGCCTTCTCTCTTCGAGAAGGAGTGGGCTGTAAACTACCACGCGGCCCCAGTGCGGGTTGGTAGATGTCCCATGTCTTCGATTTTTTATTTCTAGGACATTCCGGTTTCCTCACACTGTTTACGTTCGCCATTTTGCGAGCAGCGGTAATGAAATTATCTACACAAAGTAAAGCGCCTTCCTGGGTTTTGAACCCACGACATACTTCTAGCAAGTCGACGCCTTTACTTCTGGGCCACTACTGGTTATTGACATCCTTACCAACTGTCTAATAAATTGGTGAATTACAGCATTATGTATCAAAAGCTGATGAACAGAAACCAAACAGTGTAAGTCTGCAATAAGATCTCAGAACCTCAAGTCAATTTTCACACCAGGACAAGCATCCACGTGACATTCAGATTATTCCTTAATCAGGAAGTGCATGCAATTTATGCATTTGACATTCTAGAAGGGGGACTGGGGTGCGCAAGTGGAACCAGCGATGCGTTGAGTAGCGAAGGACAAAATAATACTGACACGCTTGATGTTACAGAGAAAATCGTAGTGAACATGGCGTGGATTCAATAATAATGGCATACTACATCAATGCAAAGTAAAAAAAATGTATGAAGAAGGAATTTATGGGGGAAGCGCTAAGGTATCCGAAATTGAGTGATTGAGAGAGTTGTATCGAGTTGTGTTGTTGTTTAGTTATTGTTGTGTTGTGTTGTTGTGTTGATGATTTTAATGGTTATACTTTTTTTGGTGTCTGTTTTCTTTTTATGCGTCATGTTTGCTGCAAATAAACGTATTTTCTTTCTTTCTTTTCTTTATTTATTACTGTCGCTAATCATATTTTTATTAACATACAATTGATACTGACCCGCAAATCGCAAAAAACGTAAGAAAATTATTAAAAAACGTAAGAGAATTTTGCGAGCTACCCTTACGCTTCAAATTGATTTTTATGAGTCGTTTAGAATATTTTTAGTAGGTACCTACTACCATTAACCTTTAAGTGTGTTATATTTTTCAAATCGTCTCCTCAAACGCTTTATTTTAATATCCCACGAGGCACTTTGATACGCACGGCGACATATCAAGCTACACATTTCCAGTATAAGCTGACTTCTCATTGTACGAAACGCCATTTTGATTTTATAGCCTATAACCATCATGCGACCTAGACGAGTCGATAGACATCTCAATTATCCATCCGTTAGGATGCTTCGAGGGTATACAGAATCCTACAAACAAAGATACGCGTGGAAAATATTGTTCTCGCGCAATTGGGTAATTTTTTTTTATCTCTAATATTTGTCTAATATACTCGTATCTCTAGAGATGGGCAAAGATCGTCACTCACTGGACGCCTGAAGGAGGACATCGCCGTCGAGGTTGACCACAGCGAAGTTGGTGTGACGATCTAGCGAGGTTTGCAGGGCCAACATGGCTAGAGATTGCTCAAAACAGGAAGGTTTGGAAGAAAAGGGGAGGCTTTTGCCCAGAACACAATATTGGCTAACGAAAAAAATATTTGTATCTTTCGAAGAAAGTGGTTTTACCTATGTATGAAACTACTAAAATGAAGTCTCCTTTATGAAAAGCGCCGTATTGCTAATATTAACACTACCTTCCCACCACGTGGCATATGCGCGATGGGACATCCTGTATCGCCTAACGCCTCTATCCCATCTTAGTACCTGGAGCCGTACAGGGTCAAATTAAATTTGCTAGCGAAACTCTTCAGACGAGATGGGTGTCGATATCTAACCATGATAAAACAAAAAAGAAGTTAATTTGATTACATTTTTGAGGGGTCATCGACCGCAGTTAGAGTGACCGCACTTGAAACATCTGTTTAAAATCTGATTTTTTTTAACAGTTTTTTTTTAAACTCATACTGCAAGGAACAACCTACCAGTATTGAGCCCCAAAAAAAATTAAATTATTTTTATTTTATTGTATTTAGATGTGATACTCATCACGTCTGCAGAGTTTGGCTAGTTAATTTAATTTGACTCTTATAAACCAAAGTACCTTCTGAACACTTAGATGAGTAACAAATGTTACTTGGCACTTGGCAGATTACGTATGAGCAGATGAGCATTGAAGGATTTACGAGAATAAGCACATTTCATGTTATTGGCCATAAAATATATGAACATGAGTGCAATATTCTACATAGGTAGGTATCTACTATTATAGTTAAGTATTAGTACCTAATATAATATGTAGTTTATTAATTTAGATCCGTAATCTTCCACTTTTCCAACGCAGATTCGAATCGGGGAAACCACGAGGTTGCCAAAAATCTTGAAGGATACCGATTCTATTGACATCATTAACTTAAATAATATCAACTTAACCCTACAAAACTAACTTAAAAGGCTCAAATATAAATAAGCTTTAATACCGATACAATAAAAATATAAAAAACCAAATCATGAGAACCCGGAAAAGAAACCGAAAACCAAAACCGTACCTCATCAAATCAAAGACTCACCTGAAAACCGAAGACCACCTTTACATTAAACTCAAAAAATAAAAACTACAATGAAACACACATCTTGCCAGGACTACACCTCGAATCAAACTAAATAATTTTAATGGGGCTGCTGCACGCCTTTGTCATCTCCGATCCCCGGGCGTAGGTACCTAACCCCCCTACAGCCACCCGTTGCCGAGCAGCAGCCGATCGAGCTCGCCCGGACCGTGCAACGATCAATACTGCATCCTGAAATGCTATTTCGGACCGGGAGGGGATGGGGCGAAGCTTCGTAGGCTAGCCGTCTGGGCCATGGCGCAAACCGGTTAACTATACGGGTTTCTACTTTGTATTATATAGGTAGACAGCGGAGGTGGGGTTAGATCGGCAGATGGGGATTATTATTAAATATTTTTGGTGTCTAGACAGGGGTGTTTTCGTTGGGGGAGATATGATTTCGGCAAACGATTTTAAATGGGAGAGGATAAAGACTAGATTCGTTTGATGTTCTTTGTTGAGGAGTTTTGGAGAAGTCGTTGAAAGACCGTTTGTGATCAATATTTTTATTGATATCGGAGATGAGGACTAATAGAGAAGTATGGAAGAAAAAAAACATGTTAACGCAGACTTCAAATAAATTGGGAAAAGGGCAGGAGAAGAGAATGATGACGATGATCCATGATTCCAGATTTAGGAAAATTATAAAATTATATACATAATCAGCCTATAATGTTCCCACTGCTGGGCGTGCTGGGACACAGGCCTCCTCTCTCCGAGAAGGAGTAGGCTAATTATCTAACGCGTCCAGTGTGGGTTGGTAGATGTCACATGTCTTCGAATTTTTGGTTCTAGGACATGCCGGTTTCCTCACCGTTTTGAGAGCAGTGGTGAAAATGATACACCAAAGAGAAAATGAAGCAAGAAAATATACCCCATGTTTTACAATCTTAGACACTTTTCCAAAAAACCGTATGTCACACTATGACTGCGACAAACAAAACGAAAACATAACCAAAGAAAAAAAAATGTAATGCGAATTTACATTTCGAGTTAACTAAATGTGACTTGGGAGAGGTCGTCGGCCAATAGAGGAATGTGATAGGCTTACAATTGATTGCACGCCTTATCAGTTAGTTACTCGTATTTATCACACATCGCATGTTGCACCTTTGTCATGACGAGAGAATTACGACCTGTGATAATATTACTTGTAGGCGACAAATGAGCTCTTTCTAGTCCTAATTCCTCGACAAAAAGCCGGTAGTCAACCCGACTGTTTTTACTATGTTCAACAAAAAAAAAGCAAAAGAAAATTTTAACTATTGAAACTATTTTTCCAAAAAAACATCGTAAATAAATCAACCATTATTTTGCTCGTAAATTGGCATCATCTCAGCTCTAGCTATATTTTATACAAAAATTAAAACGAGCCCGATGAACGTCAGTGTTGTGAAAAATTCGGTGACGTCATCGCAATTCAAAATATTGGTACTGCGTAGTCGGCGCGGCGCGGTCTCAATCCCAAGACTTTTACTAACAAACCGTAAAAATTACGACCGCTTCAGCATGAGACTATCCATCGCTTTCTACGCTACAATTATTTACCCAGCTAGCTTTGCAAAGACGCAATGGACACGAAACCAAACCATATTTCATGCCGGGTTCTAGTATCTTCGTTAATGTGCCTACGTGTAGCGCTGCATTGGGCTTTTAGGTCGCAAATTACGTTTACTCGCATTTATTATTAACGACTGAACGTCGCCGCTATTTCTGGTGGAAATTTTAAAATCAATACTGTCGTGGGCGCCATGCCGGCCATGCATCTTTTATGCGTTCGGCCTGGCCTGCACGTAGACTGGCGCCAGACGAGGGAGGTATAATGGCGTCTTACTTTAATTATTCACAGAGTTTTACCTGGCTTTTCTTTATAGGTGGATGTTTCGATCGAAACCAGACGTATTAGACAGGTGCATTGTAAGGTAATTATGATATTTAAGGCCTGAAGCTTTGTATTGTCATTAAACTTATAACTTATAAGTTTAAACAAAGCAAATGAGCAGACATAGTCTTTATGATGCTAATGAGAAAGTCACGCCAGCCTGATATAAAGGGACGCAGCACTGTGTATTTGTTGCCCGTGTAAGTACTTCGTTCGATACCAGTTAAGATCTTTTGAATGAAATATCATAATACAGTTACTCTTTATAATTTACTATGTTTCTAAGCTTCACTGGCCAGAAAAATTCCGTTGGCTACATGTTTCTAAAGAAATGTAGATGCTTTCCTTCAGTCACATTTCACAAACCCTGACAAAAACCTCATAGTAACTTTTAAAGAAACCAAACTAAATTCATGCTTTCAACATAAACTTAATATTTTTTCGTGCAGATTTCAACACTGGCCACCGTGCCTACAGACTCCAAAGGTCACCCTCTTTCCAACGTGACCATGAAAGGGTAAAAACTCAAAAGTTTCTATAGAATTTTGTTAGTATACTTTACAAAAGGTTTTCCCCTCGAGCACCAAATACAGGGTGGCTCAAAGGTGACGTCAAAAAACGTTACAAATAGGGTGTTTCAAGGTCCTGTGAATTCAAATGTTGTCATGGGGGAGCTTCAACCGTTTTTGCAATGCTTCGTTTATATGTAACAAACTAACGGCCCGACCCAGCTACAGAAGTGAAATACATACTATTAAATGAATTTAATTTCATACTAAAACCTTCCTTAAGAAATTCATGAATGATAGTAACGGTGAATGAAAATGAATCGAAATGAATCGCTTAGTTTCTGACCGTTTGCTTTTTTTTTCCTTTGAGAGAATTTGATCACTATGACAATGTCACTCTCAGGCATTCTAGCTTTTAGTTGATGTGGTGTAAGTAAATAAGCTGTCTTAGATAGACAGCTTATCCGATGGATACAGATGGATGGATCCGATGGGAGGAGGAAATAAACGTACCTACCCCGTGACAAAAGACAATGGAAATTGTTAGAGGAGGCTTATGCCATGAGGCACACCGAAATTCGAGACATTTTGTGGTTTTCTTTTTGTGTAACCATTATTGTAAATTTTGCTGTCTGGTTTCGGAATGAAAAGGCTTTATTATTATTAAGTACAAATAGATAATAATTAAACTAAAAAGTAGATATTGAAAGCATTTGCTCAGAATATCTGCATAAAAATGATATGCCACAGTGCTCCTGCATAAAATTGGCAATGCAATGTATAAAGCATTTATTTTTTAATTGGAAGTCATAAATGATTCATATTTTAACTAGCTGCGCCCCGCGGTTTCACCCGCATAAGTTTCGATCCCGTGGGAATGTCGGGATAAAAAGTATCCTATATGTTAATCCTGGTTATAAACTATCTGTGTGCTAAATTTCGTCAAAATCTGTTCAGTAGTTTTTGCGTGAAAGAGTAACAAACATCCATACATCCATACATACAAACTTTCGCATTTATAATATTAGTAGGATTATACTTAATAAATAAAGATAATTTTATGTTGCGGTAAATTGGTCATTTCTAAAGTTTTCCAATAGTTTCAGGCAATAAAAAGGTGTTTTTTTTCATTAACCCATGCTGTTCTACTGATGACAAGATGAGGGAATAAGGGTGACATTATTTGTTATTTGTGCCCGTTTGATGGCATTGGGCGCGCCCCTATTACATGGGACTCAAACATAATGAGCGAAATGTGGGTGTTACTATAGTTACACCTCTGCCTTCAGGGATTACAGGAGTGATGTTATGTTATGAGTTCTTTGTTATTTCTTGTATTCCTTATCATTATTTATTTTAAAAAATATGTTTAACTTTGTACGCACAATGGTCCATTTGAAGGACTAAATGCGAAAACCAAACCCTCTAACATATGTTTAACTTTTCCTTATTTATGTGACATTTTAAATTTTAATGTTACCAGTTCTTCAAAAGTTTAAATAGCTCGTCATTAGCTTATATATTGAGAAAAGCTAAAATTTAATTATATGCAGCCACATGAACTTAATAAAACCATGTTTAAATATAAGTACAAAAGATAAAGGGCAATAGATTACAAGTCTGTCAACGCAAACTGACATGACGACAGATTGTTGCTAAGGGACTTATAACAATAACATTAAGTACCTATTATTATATTTTTCCCGGTGACCTCTCAACATCTGCGCAGAATCCCAGGCCAGCTGATACAATCACAGTATTCGCATATGAGTATTTAAATGACAAAGGAACTTACACCTTGGAAATATACCTACCTACAGATTTATTCATTGTGTAAATGGTAATTGCGAGCAAATGTAGTAGCTCACTTAACAATTACCCATTTGTGTGTAAACTGTAATCTATACTAGTAATCTTTTAACTGCAAGCTAATAATAGCGTGTTGGATGTACCTATTGCGTTTTAAAAATCAATGTGATCAAACAATTGCCAACACATGTTTCGAGTCTACGTTTAAAGAATGGGAGCATTAGATATACATACCTAGTTTACACACACATTACACACTGCTTTTGTTGGACATCTAGTTCCGTTTCAGCAGTTGTTTTGTTATATTATTATAATATCATCCCAATTTTTAACTTTCTATATCACGCATAAACAAAGAGCGCTTATAAAAACAATGGACTAAATCTTCCAACTAAAGTAATAATTACAATATTTAATCGAGAAATTATTTATTTATTTACAGCTGAAAATAATAAACAATTTCTATTTTCCACATATCTTTGAGTGGGGACAGATCAAAGTTGGTCAATGTTACTACTCTACTTGTTTTGTTATCTCATTTACAATGTTGATAAACAAATATAAATGATTGCACAAATATTTTGTACATTATTATACCTAATTTGACAATCATACCGATAATTCGGATTACTATATGCCGTGTATATGGATGAAATCGTTAACTTTCTATTAGCACGCACTTAGGTAAACGCACTAGTTCTCTTTAACCATGACCTTACATTAGGACTGTAAGAGTAAAATTACCTATTAAATAACTATGTAGTTAGATATCAGCAACTATGTTGTACATAATAAATAATATCATCATAAGAAGCAAATACGCAGTAAGTTTTGTTTCTCGGTTAGCAACAAAAGGCCGGCCGATACCAAGCGAACTGCGTCGTTCGTTCGCGTCAAACGATGTTCATTTTATGCGGCGTAGTAACTGTCAGTTCCTAACCTTAAACATTCCGCATTCAACCACTCAAAACACTGCATACACACTACTTAAACATACCGGTGTAAATAAAAACACAATCTACATAAATTTTCTCACAAGAATCTATAAAGAAATGTATCGCTACTCACGATTTATAGTGATTGTCGGAGTTTCGTGACCGCCCTAGCGACTGCCTCAACGCACACTGGCTGCGGCGCGACGCGTTGCGCAGTGGGAACGACCGCGCGCGTTCACTCTTCTTATTTTTTAAAAACAACTTTTTAAATCGGCAATGTATCGGTACAGACAGACAGACTACAGCGAGTCGCACAAGCAGCGGACGAGACGTGCCGCAACAGCTTGTATTGTAGCCCTCCCCACCTTGGACAAAGTGACCTTATCGTTTGGCTGCACTCGGTAACAGTGAGTGCAATATAAGACGTACTTGCTTACTACAGCGCTGTGCCGCGACACTAATGGAGATTAATGCTTCTTCCAATAATACTGCAGACTGCTGAGCTTGCATTCTGGAAGAACGGCTTTGTCCTCGCCTGACACAAGCTGAACTGTATAAAAAATAAGTAAAATGGCAAACACTTACCGGTTTTTTTATAAGCCGCTTTCCTCTAGATCCCCTCATTCAAAAACAACTAGATATTAACCAGATACTTATGAAATCAACAAAAAAAACAACAAGAATTTAGACAACATTTTGACAAGTAGTTACATCGGTGGTCGAAGGGGAACTGGCCGGGCTAGGTGCACCGAGGCAGGACTCAATAACGCAGCGCACTAATTGGAGACCCATTTCCATCAGACATGCGCTTGAATATCGAACTACTCTATTCTAAATGTTGGACTGAATACGAAATATTTTATCTCTCGCACACCGATCGTTAAAATATCAAACCTATGAAAATAGTGCATCGCACACCGGCGTTGAAGGGCCACACCCTTCCGACAACATTTCGCCGCATGTCCTGCCCACCCCATACCGAAATATTAGCGTTAGCAAAAATCTATCATTTAACGTCTCAAACTTGACCCACATTTTATTTTGGGCTAAGTATGTGATGCCGGAAGCTTGGAATGGACAATCTATTTTTACATTTTTTACATCTAGACATTTTAGAGAAATCCCAAATTCCTACTTTAACATTAACCCTGTCATAAGGAGTTTATGGTAGTTGGATGCGAATCCGCTACGGCGTAGTAAGTACTGCGTTTCTTGAAACGTAACTACGCAGAAACTAACCTAGGTCAAACATGAAGGACAATGAACAAAAATGCGTTCCTGCGCAAAATAAATTTAATCGAAAGATTACCTAAAGAATGGTGGAAACCAGCAGTATAATTACTTAACACACTAACAATCACAATCTGAATGATATTGGGTGCAGTATTTGTTTAGACATTTTAATTTACGAGTAAGCTGGCCCTTTTCCTGTTGACAGCGACGCGGACGAATTTTTTTGATGCCCTATGATTCATTCCCCTTTTTAACCGACTTCAAAGGAGGAGGTTCACAATTCGACTGTATTTTTTTTTAATTTTTGTAACCTCAGAACTTCGTTATTTCTTAGCCGATTTGCAAATTTATTTGTAAGGATATACTTTCAGACTGGTCCTATAGAAATTTCATCAAAAACGGTTCAGTAGTTTGGTTTTTAAACCAAAATAACTGGTAAAAATTACAACTTAAAAGTGAAAAATAAAAACATTTTTGCAAAAAAAACAACCGACTTGCAAAAAAGACACTACAAAGTGAAAAATAACTTTAATTTCGGAAGTCGGTGGCAAACAACGAAAAAATGCGGAGCCAACGACACCAACTCCCGAAATTAAAGTTATTTTTCACTTTGTAGTCTTTTTTTGGAAGTCGGTTGTTTTTATTTTTTTATATATATGTAGCTGTACTTACATAATTATTATTATTTTAAGGGATGATATTTCAATCGACATATAATGAGTTAATTTTTGACTGTGGAATAAAATTGACGTCTGACATTTTGCATGGAAGAAATGTCAAAAATTCAAAACTGTTCGTCGGATAAAATTGTTAGCTTATATTACGTATATGTTACCTTGTTTGAACATAAAAGATAATAGAGTAGCTGATATTGAATTCTCAAAAGTTTAATTTGTTGCATAAAGAACGCATTGTTTTGGAGTTTTCTCCGAATAATAACAAATGGAACAGTTCTTCATGCATGTAATTAAACAACTGCGCAGTTCTTCAGTTACAAGGTAACTTAATTTTATGAGTACCACCTTGAGACAGTTGTCTGTGTATCATTATATAATTTATAACAAAGAGTAATCGAAGATTTTCCAATGGTGCATAATGTTATAATTATAATAAGCCTATATTGTTCCCACTGCTGGGACACAGGCCTCCTCTCTGTGAGAGGGAGTGAGCCGTAATCCACCACGCGTCTCCAGTGCGGGTTGGTAGATGTCACATGTTTTCGATTTTTTGGTTCTAGGACATGCCGGTTTCCTCACGATGTTTTCATTGCGTGCATATTTTGTCGTTTCTAGAGTTAGTGTGGTAACATTTTTAACGAAATGACAGTAAAAAGTATTGTATGTGAAGTGAAGTGTGTATTATGATATGAGGCAGGCCTACGCGGGTTATTCCGTTTATCCAACCAAAAAAATCCATCCGAAAGTGGATACGCGGAAACGCATGTCCGAGAATCCACCGTATGCCTACAAATTCCGCTGATCCAATAAATTAGGCCTAGGATGGATTCTTGGACACGCGTTTCTGAGTTTCCACTTTAGGGTGGATTTTTTTGGGTTGAATAAACGGAATAACCCACATAGGTCTGCCTCATGCCTTCCTGATGGTGCATTCTGTTCTACACAGACAGAATACTTAGGTAATATAAAGATAACAAATACGTTACAACGCGGCGCCCTGAATTGATATATTTTTATTCTGCATTTGACTCTTGGGTTTGCCTGCTACTTATAGGCTTTTTCCAAATTGAACGTAAATCACGTAATCATAAGAAGTTTCGCCAGCAAATTTAATTTGACCCAAGCAACATTGATCACACACACTGAATAAGTGATCGAATGAAATACTTTTTCAATCAGCAGACAGAAAATTGAATCGTAAGTACTTACCTGCTTTATTAATGGATATTATATTTTAATGAATCCAGAATCAATCAGATGTAACACCAGTTAATAGGATTATGAGAAGCCCTATTTCAATAACGTTTCATTAGTACGAAAATCATTTTCAACCTACACATAATTTCATAGATGCGAGGGTGCGCTTAAAGGCTCTCCCCTCAAAGGCGCGTTATTATCGATCAGCGCGTTATTATCGATCGTTAATATCGGATGCGTTATTGCAATATCTGTTTTCAGTACATTTTGTATTAGAACGGCCACGAAATTACACACTGCTGCGATAATAACGATGCAATAGAAGTAGGACGCTTGCGTTCCTACGTCCTGCGATATTCCGATAGGAGTTCTTAGAATTGTATTAGGACGCATACGAATCATACGATCTTACACACACCTGCGTTAATAACGTGGTAACGTGTAGTGCGGGCTGTAGTGTAGGTTACACGTACAGACGCCAGCACATCAAGCTACTACAATCTGTCAAATTTCTTTAATAGATTTTCAACTTTATCCCTAACGTATTAAGGTTCAGGGTTGATTGGGAAAATTTGACAGTTTCGGGTGGCCTGCTGGCGTCTGTACATGTTAGAAACATCGGACGACAAAAACGCAGCTGTGTAGTAAAGAATCGGGACTCATTATAGCAATTTATTTATTTATTTATTTATTTATTTATTAATAACCAACTTACATTAACGGTTTGCACCACACATACAAGTTATTAGTCAATAACGCATCAGTTATTATCCAGCGATAATAACGCGCCTGTGGGGGAGAGCCACGCGCCGCAGGAACCGCATGCGCCACAGTCATTGCATTTTATAAATGTTTGTATGAAATAATTTGATGTATAGGAGACTAGTAGATTGCTTGTAGCTTGAACCTGGCGAAAAACATCCAAGCTGTCGCAGCACTAACAGCTTTTTCTCCGGAATGCGTGGAGGTACCAAGTTGAGATTAATATCAAATCCGTAAGTCTACGGTGTCTACGGTCCGTTGGAGCTCTAAAAAAAGCTTGCAAACGCAATAAAAAATACGGCCATTTATGCAACTTATCTTGATACCCGCAAACAAATGAAAATTCTATAGGGCACTTCCCATTAACCAAGAATCATGACAAGAAGCAAGGTCTCAGCTTGCAGTACAACTGCAAGTCATCTGCATACAGATGATATGCACATTGAAGTTCGGAAGTTACTTATAAGATTAATAAAAATAGAAAACCGAAGAGGAGACAGTATAACGCCTTGAGGAACGCCAGTTTCCAAATCTCACTAGCAAGAAGAAAAATCCCCATGAAAACATGAACGGATTGCGGACGTTCCTGAAGGTAAGAGGACAGCCATTCCAGTGCTTCAGGAGAGATCATAACATATGATAATTATGATATTTCACTGCAAAGATACCTGAGTAAGCAAAATGCAGTGATACAGTGCGAAATGATTACTTTATCTTATCTAGTGGGTGTTGCCGTTAAGTGGGGGATACACAAACATACAAAACAACAAGGTGTAGTCAGATAGATAAAATGTTTAGTAGCAAGCCTGAAGGCTGTTTGGTTAGGTGCGTTGGCCCCCGGCTGGGGACTTGGGGAGATGGTGAGCCGCGAGCCCTTCATAAGGGGAAATATTTTATTTTAATTACTGATTTAAGATTACATGCTAAACATTACAGAACTGAATCCCAAGAGGCCAAGACGTTGTACAGAGCAATTTACAAACTAAAAAGTAATACAAAAACATATTTATGTAGGCTAGGTAAGATCGTCTAAAAACCTATTGACCTTCTATGATGCACGGTTACGGCCTAAAAGATGACCAGTCCGTACTGACAGCGCCCGTTTACGATGACGACGTATGGATGAACACCAATCACCGCATTTGATAGCCCATTTCTTAAGGAAGACTATTTAACATCACGCTATCCCCCTTATAGTTGTCAAAAAATAAAAGGCCCATTTTGACATTGACAGTTCTGGTACTTCTAGTAGTTAGGAAAGATCAGATTCGCAAAACCCGTATTCGTTTGTATGAAACTGACAGGTGTCAAGAACGCATTCTCAAATGTCAAAACGGGCCAATTATTTTTTGACAACTTTAGGGGCCGATCAAAAAGAAAAAGAAAGAATGCTACGCGAAAACGAAGTGATGCGCGCAGGTGATGCGATGCGACGGGGTGATTTGGGGGAACAAAAAAAAATCACGCGGATGAAGTCGCCGGCAGAGGGTACTGAATAAATTTCCACATACGACACACAATATTGATTTACCCCTCCTTGTAACAAACGCTACGACGATGGCAGAAATAATTAATGGATTTTCATTATCAAATCACACCGGATGTGTGGACATTGATGAAGGCAAAGCGAACAACACTTCTATAAATAGTACTGATATAAATAAACAGGTCCAGGTTACTTATTGTTTTTTGTCAAAAACTGATACACAAATCGATATCCTCGATCACTTGTCAATGTGTTAGGCAGACCAAAGCTGAAACCAGGAATGAGTAAAAGTCCTGTGATCCGATTCACTCAGGAATTTTACTCATTCCTGGGTTAACCGGATCACAGAAGGACTCCATTCAGAGGATTTGGAGAACGTTTTGGGCTTTGGGATAAAGTAATGTAAGTAGGACCCGGGCTGGATCTGTAAACGGCTAGCGAGCGTGACGTGACGGGAAGGGTGCGACGCAACATTTGAATGCAAGTAAGTTTGCGACACAGTAAAGAAGCACATTGAATGCAAGGCTTATTTGATGCAAATTAGTGAATAACATCAGTCGGGGAATAAAGTCAAAACGCCTGATTTCGATTACAACAAAGATAAAGAAAAAAATGTGCGTATTTTGTGTGCAGCGCCATCTACAGCTTTTTAACCGAACCGCTTCACCAACACATTCAGCCGTTTACAACTAGTGTTCCATAACGAGACTAGATGGCGCTACTAGTCGTGTAATCGATCCATTTTGTGTTCTTTGTTATCACCGTTTTTACATAATCAGATAAAGTTATGTAAAAATAGGTTTGTTTTTACTATTTCCTATATCATTTGTTATTCCATCTACCATATTTCTGAGAATTAAGCTTTGTATTGAGATTATGAATTTTGGCAATTCAGATATCCACATTCCACTCACTAAGTACCTATACCTAAAACAAATAGTCCTACATTTGAATATTTTTTGCCACCCTATATAATAAGTAAATGGATACAAATGTTACAAAGAATTTAGATTATTTCTTAAAGGTAGAATATCTTGTAACTAATGAAATATACAGGGAAACGGTGCTAATTATTCCAATTGTGAATATAATCTATGTGGGTTAGACATTTGAGGTCAAGCCAATGCTGTGAAATGTAATTTTTGCTGATAACTATTTTTAAGTATCAAGAGACCTACACTATTCGCAGGAAACACATTATTTTGTATGATTTATAACATGCTCCTTGTTTCTCAAAACATTACTATTCAGTATTTATGTAATTCATCAATCACAGTATTTTTAAATCTAGTAGATTTACCACAAAGGTGTAATATTAGGTACCATTAGGTAGGTACTGCAATTTGAATATTAACCAGTGACCTTGGTACTTTGTTAAAAGGCAATCATGCCAAATATGTGGGAGACATGTTGCATGTCATAATAAACCACTCCACATGTTCATAGTAAACACAGCTGATAAGACCAGTTATTAATGTTTTCATCCTCCATTTGTTGGTTTTGCACAGCCTTTCCATTCAACCAATAATGGTACCAGCCATTAATAATCATGATCCAGCATACATGTGACGAAACCCTACATCTTGTTGTGCAATAGAATCTAACAGAAAATAGATTTTATTGAATCCATGTCATGTCACTAATACATATAAAAGCGGAAGTAAATAATTTGTACTATTTTCTGAATAAACCATCCTGGCCCTTAAATAACTTTGATGTCAGAAAAAACATGAGCAGGGATCATAAATAGAACATAATAACGTAGTAAACAAGCGTAACAAAGGAAATGAATAGCTAAGTACTCACGTTCTGTGATTCCTCCTCCAACACAGCCATGGCTTCAAAATCGATGTTCATTTTAACAATTTTACACACTTATTACAGTAAAAACGCGAATTATGTATTATGCTTTGACGTTAAGTGAAATAAACAACAAGGAAATTAGATAATTTGTATCAAAAGTTACTCTTCAAGGTATTGTTTACAAACTGGCAAGGTCATTTGACATATTTTGGTAAATAAAGGGTGCGTTCATTTCGATTATTGCGAAAACATAAGGCCTCTCTAGAAATAGTATACTAATCGACTAACATAGAAACGTCATTGTGACTTATACAAATAGTTCCCACTCTTGTTAATGTTGCCACACACAAAAAATTAACGTCAAAGTTTTTCGACCTCGCTAGTTTTTCATTCTGTGATATAAAAAATCGTAGCTTTTATGTTTTTTCATTGAACTTGTGATGTGGCCTTTTATACTATAAACCATTTTGTCTGCATATTATTTTAGAATGTGTATAGAGTGCGGTGTTACTGAGGTGGTTTTGTATTTTTATGTGCGGTTAATGCATTAGTGTCATTGTGAGATCACGATGCGTATCGGTTTAGTGTTATATTGGTGCGTATTTGCTTTTCATCTGTGTAAAGCGGAAGATGTGGAGAGGACAGAGACTAGGGATAATAGAGATAGTGGCAGAAGGCAGCAGTGGGGTCCAGTGGTGCGGAGCGGGTCGTTTATGAGCGACGCCGCGGTCACAGCATCCAATGAACAGAGTAAGTTTCTCATGACCCTGAATACGCTAATTTTTTCTGACTTCTCATGACACCTGTTGACGTCCTTCACTCGAGTCATGTCCGAAACAATTCGTAATTACAAGAATACATGCCAATTATTCATTTTTATATGTACATTTGTAGTTACAAAACATAGTAATTCATAATCTTGTAGCATTTCGCGGCACAATTTATTTTTCGTATTGGAAATTCGAGATGTGTCTGGTAATTAAGTTTTTAATAAATGATTCGTAAATGCTAATAATTTTTTTGAAACTGTTACTAAGCAGTGAGAAAATTAAAATAAATTAATACCTTCAAATAAACATACACAATTGAATTATTAATTGGACTGAATAAACTAAAAGGTTTAGTTTATTCAGTTCAGTTTTTCCAGTTTTAATTACAAAGACCTCACACCTAGTTGGGATTTTCTTCACTAATTCCAAATTGAATCCTGAGTCCTTGAAAATGCAGCTTTTTACAATCAAATTAATAAGATAAAAAAATGATCTCTATCATTTGACCTAGCTATAGGTATCACAACTATTATACCCATCCTGTAACCATAAACTAATTAATTTAGAATCCTTGTCTTTTTGTTTACATTACCAAAAACAAGACCCAATCTCTTTAGTTACCAATTCCCACCTTATCCCCCTGCGTTAAGATCCAATTTCCTATGCCAAATCCCATGAAAACACCAGATGTTTTTCATGAACCACTGGTACTTTTAATAAAGTGCACACTTAATCTTACACTGTTTGTCAGTTATACTGGATGTAAGAGTTATGTCTGACTGTCTGACCACATGTTCAAATGTTTTGGTACTTGCTGATGAAATATCTAAATTATTAAAGAATATTTGTTGCCAGCCAGTTGCTGATGGATTTTTTTTTCTAGAAAATACAATGTGCAGTACTATTCACTGCTCTAAAAGTGTCTGAAGAAAATGTAAAAAAACCCTGTTCAGGTTAAATTCTTACTATCAGTCATGAAAGTAAGTAAGTAACATATCATCTGCATTTTGGAAGATTTCTAGTTTTCATCTCACCTGACAGGCAGTTGATGACTTTTTCCAACAATTATTGTTTGAACAACATAATTAAATTGTAATGGTTGTATAATATAGTATAGATTATATATATATATATATATAGTATAAATCATTGACAATAATTGAAGTTATAAAATTTCCCTCAATTAGCAAATTCAAAACACCTAATTAGAATTCAATCAAATCAAAGCACTCAATTTGTAAGTGGTGCTACTAATTGGCATCCACCCACAGGTACTTTTTCTGATCCATTTGTTTACATTTTAATGAGATACAACAGAATTTCAGTGTTTTGTGTAGTAGATAAACCAGTAACAATACTATGTTCGAATCATGTTTTACTAAATATTTCTGCCTTACCAGGTAGAACTAATATGAGAGTCACAAACCAATCATTTGATTCCAAAGATCAAAAGGAACTGACCATACCTTCATTATAATAATGAAACTTCTTAATTCCTTATAAAATATGGAATTAAGAAGTTTACAAATCAAATGTAGAGTTAGTAATATTTTCTTGGTAGTAGGGATAGTTTTGTGATTTCTTTCATTCATTTATTCAAGCTAAAGTTGACCACTGCATGGCATAGCCCTCCCCCAAGCACACCACTTAGACCGGTTCTATGCTTCCCGCATCCAACGGATTCCTGTGGCCTTTACAAGGCCATCGGTCCACCTTGTGTGAGACCTTCCAAAGCTACGTCTTCTGGTAGGCGGTCGCCACTTCAGAACTTTTGGACCTTTGGATCTGTTCTAGCAATTTCTTGTGATAGTTGTAATTTTTTCCCTATATGGACCTTTTTTGGGTAAAAGCCACCTCCATCCCATGTCATTTTTCCCTTTCTTTGGCAGCCTTCATTTAAAACTGAACCTTCATTATGAGAACAAATTAAAAGAGGCTTGACATATTCACTTAACTTATAAGTAATGGTCCCATAAATTAGTAAGTAGAAACAACATAAAAATATAACACAAACCAATCATGTTTCAAATAAAATGCAAAAATAATTGCTCACAATATTGTGAAAATACCATTTGGCACAAATTCAAACATAGACAAAGTATCAAAAGGTGTACAATGAATTGTTTGCATTACAATAATACAAACAATTTTAATGGAATAATTGTTACCGAAGTAAGTTTGGAATTGTGAATACATTGATCGAACATTCTAATCAATGCTTGTGGGGTCTCTGTATGAGAAGAGGGTTTCGCTCTGCAATCATAGTCTGATATCATTTATTTATTTACTTACTAATCTTATACATTTTCAAAAATGTATTAAAATATAAAAAAAATCGTGGCCCGCTGGTGTCTGGAGCAGGATTCCAGCTACCAGTGTTCAGGGCTCTAGAGACAGGAACCTCCTTATGATGCGAGCCGTATCGAGAGATGTTGAACGAACAGCTTTGGGCTATCAGGCCATTTGGCTGTTACAACAGTCATTATTATTTTAGTATGTTTACCTGCTGGCATTAGAAAAACCCATAGCTATTGATTATGGTTGTGGGTTTTATCTATTTTTACATACATGCATATAATATCAGTGGTTCTCACGTATTTTCACTAATGATAAAGTTACACAGATATGGTTCCATCCTCCTATGTCAAATTGTTTATTTTTACATTTAGAACCTAGTTAACCGTGGGTGTCAGCAAGTAGAACTGTTGGATGAAATATGTTTCTTTTTCTTTTCTTGTTCATTCTATTTGCAATTGGTTGTCGGACCATAACCAAATTCGTTCCATGATATATTATGGCGTTGTGGTGGAGGAGTCAATGCTACGCCTCCAACTTATAGAAGGTGGCTTCTCTTCCGCCTTTTCACCACCGCTGTCTGGTTTAACAGTCCAGTAAATAGTGGGCTTGGATGCACGGTTAGGCGTGCCTTGTGTGGGTAGCGGGATCGTCCGAAAGGGTTACCGCTGCCCTGGAACAGAAAGGGCTCAGGAAGGAACACAGGTGGGTTTTAGTCAGTAAGAGTCTGACACTCCCTTCCGCTCTACCCAGAGCGGGAGGGGTCATTTGATGATTTCCTATCAAAAAAAAAAAAAGGCGTGCCTTGTGTGAAGGTGGAATATTTCAAATGATTTCATACAATGATAAAGGTACACTTATATGAAAGTCATAATAGGTTGATAGCAGAAAGATCTAAGCCTTAATTTTTCTTGACATCTGGTGAAACAGTGGTCAACCTCAAGTCTATAAAAAAACAATGATTTTAATAATACTCCTAATTTAGGTTGCCACGCAGCTGACCTTGTTGATAATCAATTTTTAAACACGAAGTAGATATGTGTATTTTTATACCTAAAAATAAATATGAATCATCATCAGAATAATTATTAAAATTTCATAGAATGTAGAAGCATGATGGGTGTCTAATTGTAATGAAAGAATTCTTGAAGTAACATACAATAATATTTTGGTGTGACTAAACTGAAACGTTTATTTTGATTCACAGCACTATTTTTATTTCTCGTTGTCAGCTTTCTTTGTGATGCATTTCAAATGTGATTGAGGGGGCCTTGTGGCTACGTAACTACGTAATAACAGCCGCACTGGTCGATCGATCAGGTGACCATCTTTACATACCAACCAAGACTCTCACTCCCTCCGTGCTTCGGAAAGCACCATAAGCCATTATTCCCGGCTATCTTTCGTAATCTTTGACAATCGTTACTGGCCGTCAGAAGCCCGAATGTCTGATAGCCAGTTTTACCAAGAGGTATAGTATTACCCAGGCAGTCGATTCATGTAAAATACTGGTACTCAGCAGCATCCGGTTAGACTAGAATCCGACCCCAACATAGTTGGGAAAAGGCTAGGCAGATAAAAAAGAATAGTCATTTGGACCACACATTTACGCTTTAGTAGATAGATTGGCTAACAAAATGTTATTTTAGCCTGTAACAAAGACCAGCACAAAAATACAAAAAGAAATAAGTAGGATTTTCTTTTAATTTCCTATCTGTCAAATCAGCCTACCACAGTCCACTGCCGGACATAGTCCTCTCCTAAGGTGCGCCACAATATCCGGTTTTCCGCATTCCGCGTCTAGTTTGTCCCGGCGATTTTGAGGTCGTCGATCTATCTAACTGTGGGGCGTCCCACGCTCCCACGTTACGGTTGCCGATTCGCAGTCTCCACTCAAGGACTCGTCCGAAATGCATGACCGATGGAAGGGCCGATGGCCGTTGAAGCTGATAAAGGACGCGTCAATGTTTGTTCATTTTTGCCTTTTATTCAGCGTCTTTTACACACATACAAAATAAATCAAAAGTGAAAAATGAACGCATTAGTGAACTGATCCAGCGATGTTGGATTTCGGCATCTTTCACTCGCCTGCCAAATGATCGAAAAATGATTTGAAAGAAGCATAATATGAACGTTCATTCGTATGAAATTGTCGTGGTCGCGTGAACGGTGAATGAAATAAAAATGAATATTCACGAGTGGAGCGTCTGATATCAGCTTCATCAGTTCTTTTTTTTAAGATTTTTTTGTTCTGTACACTTAAAAATTGTAAAAAAAATGTCCCCTAGAAACTCGGCTATGCTAATAATGATCGTATAATACCATAATTTAGCCGGCAAACATCTATGTTTGCTTATCAGATTACATGCAAGCAAGTATCATTATTTGTTGAACCGTATGAACTAAGAGCTAAGGAGGAAAACATTTTGATATCAGAAGTTACCTTATTGTGGTCAATTATTTTTTATTATGACCGCTTAGGCAAGTGCTCGAGATCTCAATTAAATAATGATGTGAGAACTATTTTGGCGTATTGTATACATCACACATAATCAGCCTATAATGTTGCCACTGTTGGGACACAGGCCTCCTCTCTGTGAGAGGGAGTGGGCCGTAATCCACCACGCGGGCCCAGTGAAAGAAAGAAAGAAAGAAAAAGTATGCGTGTAGTAGTGCGGGTAGGCGAATTGTATAAATGAGCAAAAAAAAACTTTTTCGTCACAATAACTCGTGCATACTAAAAGATCAGCTGACTCGAATAATAAAAAACAAAATAGAAATATGATCACGAGCACAGAACAGAAATAGTCGGCAGCTGCACGTCCGCGTCGTGACTGTGACGAGAAGGCCTCAGCCTGATGCACGCTGATGATGTAGGTATGCGAATCACAGTAGCAGCGGCTACCTATGCTTATGGCGGCCGAGACCGCTGAGCTTCTCTTAAATACCCATTCTGCAAAGAATTGAAAGCATCTCTCGGTCGCAAAACAGAGCTTGTTCAAACACAGACTGTATACAAATTATCTTCTTCTTCTAATAATTGTAGAAATCAATGTTTGTTTGTTCGGTTGTGATAAAACTTTGTCAACTTATTGCTTGCACTTGCGCGAAGGTTATAGGCATAGTCAAGAAACTTCACGCGGAGAGAGTCGCGGGAAGAAGCTAGTTTCAAATAAAATATCCACATAATTTAGTAAACCATCCTTTAGCTACACACAACCACTAAAAATCACATAAAAACTAAACTTCCTCTCATTATTCCTTAATACTAATTTTTATTGAGCCAAGAACATAAATCGGAGGAGATATCCGAAACTTGCCTAGCACACTGGCACGAGAGAAACGAGACAGTGTTACTAGCAGACAGTGCATGACTCATCAAAATACGTGATATCAATGGCAGACGAACGAGCGGTCGATGCGTGTTTTCATCTTATTTTAGACTCAGCAACGTGTCGACGTGGCATCGATTGTATGTAGGTACCTGACTTGCGAAATGATACGTGCTCGGTGCTAGTCCCTAGGTGAAATGATTTTAGCTCATCGAAGTGATGATTGACACTAGTCCTTGCTTTAAATATTTTAAAACCCTCCACGATTGACAGAACTATGCGATCGTGTGGCAAGCTGCGCTTCCAACCTGCTGACTGGATTTTCTTACGGCACGAGCTAGAATCTCATTTGCTCGGTTACAAATAACAACAGATAAAGTAGAAAAGTCATGCTCGAGTATTGCATTTAAGATTAGAAAAGAAAACATGTATGTACACAGTACATAGTTAAACTGAACACCCGTACATGGCCAGAACGGGCCCTTATCTCAGCTTATGCTGTGATAAATAAAATACGGTTAAAAGCACTGGTTTTCAGATAATTAAGACAAAGTGAAGCCTCGAAAAAGTATATACCTACCTTTTTTTTATCAAACAAAGACAAATCAATCTAATTACATCAGACAAAAATCGACTAAACGACACTTCGCTAATCGGTCAAAATATTTCCGCGGTTTTTTTTGTATCAAACCAATTAATCTAATCTAATCACATTTGCAATTATTTTCCTATCGAAAATTAATCATTGAAATCGGTCAGTGGGTGTCGGAAACTATATAGTTCGTCCTAAAATGTTTCGACTTAACCGGATAACTGTTTACTATAGGCTGTCGCACCGGAAACTGTGGTTTACCGCCAATATAAGGTCATAGAGTTCTATAGTCTATAGTATTTGCGTCCTTATTCCTATACTGAGTCATCGAGCTATTTTTATTCTGCCGTGGGCTAGGTAATGTTAATGACTTAATCCTAACGTGTATTCCTTTTCATAGATTTTGCTCTGTATTTGTACAATTTTTCCTTGTGAGTAGATTGTGCTGCTTTTTGAGTGTGTCTCAACATACAATCAGATGCATATTCCAGAACAATACGCAGTAACGAATCATCATTTAAAACTAGATTTCAGTAACGATTAGTAGGAAATCTGACAGTTTTAAATGGAGATTAATGAACAAGGAGTTGACCTAGTTTCATTAATATCCACTCTTGTTCTGCGTTCTTAACGCGATGATGGCCAATCATCGTTTAATCAATACCAATCAACGGATGTAATCCCAGATGGCCCTGTATTAATCTTTCTGTCTTCTGAAAATTCCTGAGCTCTAATATTTTCCTACATTCCTAAACAGATTTACAAGGTCACGTGCATTTATTTGTATTTCTGCCCAGCTCATGTGTCAATATTCTGAGCTATGCATCTTTTCCTACACTTTCATACAGACTGCAAATGTCACACTTATTTCTTTGTTTATATGCCCAGCTCATTGGAAAATTCTGAGCATTCTGCTTCTTTTCCTTCTCTCCGAAATTGACTTAATAACAAGGCAACACTCATTTGTCTCCTGCCCAGCTCCTTGGAAAATCCTGAGCTCTGCACCTTCCCCTACACTCCACAATAATACAAAAAAATCACACTCGTTTGTTTGTTATAAATCCCACCTCGTTGGAAAATCCTCACCTCTCCATGTTTTCTTAATCTCCCAAATAGACTTACTAAAAAACCCTCACTCATATTTTGTCTCCTGCCCAGCTCAATGGAAAATCCTGAGCTCTCCATCTTTTCCTTCTCTCCCAAATATACTTACTAAAAAGGCCACCTCATTTGTTTGTATTTATATCTACCTCGTTAGAAAATCCTGAACTCTCGCATCTTTTCCTACTCTCCCAAATAATCTTACCAATAAGGCCACACTCATTTGTTTCTCTGCCCAGCTCATTAGGAAGTACAGGCGAAAATTAATAATGTTTAAAGGGCGTCCACTAGTATGACATGAACGTAAACATCTGTTGGCACAGGACGGCCGATCGCTTGATTAATTCCATGGCTAAATCAGTAACGTACCGTCTGGCCATTACAACTTACAGCTGTGATGCTAATAGTACTTTTTCTGACGTGGTTTCGGCGCACGAGGATTTCCTTTATAGATTTTGGCTTGGAGAAAGTTTATTTGGCCTTTTGGGGATTTTCCACGGTTTCTTTTGGATCTGTGGGAGGTAAATGTTGGAGTAAGTGATACATACCACTGATATAGACGACCGTCTGCGGAAAATTCGCACGTCTATTGGGCGTGATGAGATAAAACAAAATTCGCAATAAAGTGTTGTGAGTTTGGCATTAACTTTGTGTTATGATTTATTTTATTAGTTTACTTAAGTTTACTATGAGATGAACATTAAACTATGTTTATCAGTTCTTTTTACCTACTACCGTATTAATAACTCATGCAATGTACGTAAGGCTGGTATAAATTAGCATTCATTTCCGTTTGTTGCGTTTTCTCGACGTACAATTTTGTTACTTGTCTCTGCATGCTTGTTTGTTTCTATGAAGAAAGGGAAAACATTGTAGAGATATGCGAATTGTACGTAAGTCTGCATATAAAGGATCCCTTGTGGCTTTTTGAGTCTGTTTTATCGCCCAGAGTTCTTCATCATTCTCTTGCCCTTGTCCCAATTTATTTGGGGTCGGCGCAACATGTATTTTTCTACTTCTCTAGTAGTCGTCATGTTGGTAGTCACCCCCTTTCTAGCCATATCACCTTTAACACAGTCTGCATCACCCAGAGTTCTTATAAAATCGAATTTATTTAAATTGCAGCATGAGTTGTGACAATATAGGAGAACGGCCTATTATTTAATCTTGAGTTCCATTTTGTCAATGTTTTTACCTTTAGCATTATTTGTTTTATTCTCCTCAGCCTGCCATTGACGTCCATGCCCACTGGCTAAATCTGCGACTTCCACTGTCATTAGAATAGAATACCTACTCTTTATTATGTGCACCATGCGAAATTACAGATATAAATCTAGACATTTTACATGGTGACACAATGGGCGGGCTTATCTCTGAAAGCGATCTTTCAAAGACAACCTTCGGATGAATTTAAAGGGAGAGAGACAATATTTCTGATAGTCATTTCATCTATGTAAAATAACTCATCTCAGTTCAACCGTTTCAGTTGCAGAATGCTTCATGAAAAATGCGAGCAATTATTTACCTAATCTAAACAAGTCCAATATTAAACAGTACCAAACCGTTAATAATGCATTGATCCATTACTCTATATTCAAGGCCAGTTGTTTTAATTCCTCCACATTTCAAACTAGACATTTACTGGGCTGATTTTGTTTATTTTTCAGTTCAGACTAACCTTGGATAACATTGTGAAGAGGCTGACGGATGGCTATTTGGAATAGCTGTTAGTACTTACACATTGAATAAAACATACTATGAAGTTTTTTTCTTTCCGTAATACAGATTTTTCCTCATATTTATCTCGCATCTCCATCGCTTATTATAGTTATTGTTTGTATCATTGTTCTTCTACTGTTCCATTAGCGTCTTAAGTTTCGTTATGGTCGGTAAAATCGTTCAGCATAAAAAGGTAATAATCATTGGCTATAGTTACTCGAGTATGTCTCGGCTTTTTTGTTGTCTAACTAATGTCTATGCTCTCAGACAGCACAGATAAAGAAAAGTTTTATTTTCAAAATTATATTTTTGGTCGAGTCGCCAAAAACCAGCTGTGTCACTACCTTATTAGTCATCTGCATAATAATCAAGTTCCAAAAGTCAGAATCACCAGCCGATAATATTGACCTGACCTTAACAAGTTCTGATACGTAGCCATACCTGTTCATTGACGCAACATTCATTATTAATACAGTGAACATTATTGAGTAAAACTCGATAAGGTAACGAACATAATAACACATAATAGGTAAATGGATACATATTTTTAAATTGTTATGTCAGCATTATTTTGTTGCATGTTGACGTCGTATTAAATAAGCTTGTTTTCCTCTACCCCATCCATCACCCATCTAAGTTATGATGTAATTTTTTTTATATCCAATTTTTTTCTGGTATGCGAATCATACTATAGGCTAGCCGGTTTCGGTGCCGGTTAGACTGGAGGCCGACCCAAACATAGGAAAAAGCTTGGGAGATAATGTAGATGATAAATATATAAATAAACTAGCTGACCCGGCAAACGTTGTTTTGCCATATACATACATTATTTCTAGGAAGTATTTTTCCTACAAATAATGTATAAATGCATATCATTTTGACAGTTGAACAACATTCATTGCTTTGTTTACGATGTTGAGCAGACACTTTTTTCGAACATATCAAGCAATGGATTAGCAATATCCTTCAAAATGATTCTGATTGAAATTGATAGTGTGTTACGCAATCAGGGTGATGGTGTATATGGCCCTTGGTACACACGTCTTTCTTGCCGTGAATAACTACGGTTTATTCGCCATTTGTGGTCACGGTCGTCAGTGTTGTTTGGATCACTGGTGGAAGCTTGTTGACAGACAGGTTTTGTCTACGACGTGGTTTATACGCCGTGTGTAGTGTGTAGGCACAGTCGTCAGTGTTGTTTGGATCACTGTGGAAGCTTGTTGACAGACACGTTTTTTCTCCAGCGCGGTTTATACGCTGCCCGTACCGTAACGAAACCGTGCCGCGTATAAAGGGCCTAATAGCGTATGCTTTTTTTTTTTGAGGGTGGGAAATCATCAAATGACCCCTCCCGCTCTGGGTGGAGCGGAAGGGAGTGTCAGACTCTTACTGACTAAAACCCACTCGTGTTCCTTCCTTAGCCCTTTCTGTTCCAGGGCAGCGGTAAACCTTTCGGACGATCCCGCCGCCAATAGCGTATGCTGTGGTGAATAGTCCAGCTATTCTGGTATGGGTGGTGCCGATGATGTCTAGTCGCTGGCTATCCCGCTGTTCCCATCATTAAAGCCCCATTTACACTACGCAATTTTTTTACCTGTAGCGGTCAGTTGATTTTTTTTGCTTCGTCGTATTGTGTACCACAGGCAACTAGATCGCACCGTGTAGGTATATAAGGCTTAAGAGTCGGAATTCTAGAAACTAAATCCGTCATTTCGACCTCCAAAATCTGTAGAGATTCCGTGTACATAACTATCTCGTGTTTCATTAATAACAACGCACATTGTTTGTATTCACAATTACACCTAATTGGTTTAACAATCACATGGCCAGTGCTCTGGACTTGTTAATTGTGGTTCCATTAACTCTCAACTAGGAATGAAAAGCTTCCTTGTTGATTATTTCAGGGTGATAAGTGGCTCTTGGTATTTTTATCGCAGATGCCAATACTGAGACTTGTAATTGGATGCTGTGGAATGTGTTATTCCACTTATGGTTTGTTCTTGTATTCTGGCTTGTAGGTTTTCTTCAAGATTCAGGATGCTGGAATACGAGCATCATGTTGTGATCAAAACCATACCAAGCCAAACCATGTTCACATACCAAGACCGCTCCGTGCCTCGGAAAGCACGTTAAGCCGGGTATCATTCGTGGATCTTTGACAGCCGTTACGGGCCGTTAGAAGCCCGAAAGTCTGACAACGAGCTTACCAAGGAGTATGGTATTACTCAGTAACTGGGCTGTGGAGGTCAGATAGGCAGTCGCTCCATGTAAAATACTGGGATTCAGCTGCATCCGGTTAGACTGGAAGCCGACCCCAACATAATTGGGAAAAAGCTATCCAAATGTTGAATGATGATTGTGATCAAAATCAAAGCAATTATTTCAATTACAGGTATTTTTGAATTGTCAACGAGTCGGTCAGTCAGAAAGATGAAGCTAGTTGCCCATTTGAAAGTAGGTACCTATAAGAACGACCAAGGCACGTCTGATCAATATTTGCCATTTGTTTAGTCCGAGACCTACTTGATAGGCAAGTTAGATTTATTTTATTTACGCTTTCTCTTCTCACGTCAAGGCAGGCAATTGTTTCTAGAAGAAACCTACGATCTAATATGACTCATATAGTCGTTGCATACGATACTACCGTACGAAATGCCAATGTACCTACTGTCAATGTTCACTACACCTGCCTTTATTTATATAAGCTACCGTCTCTATTGAATCTTAAAACTGCACTCCCAAAGCAATAAATCACATTTACAACCGCTCAAATCTCGGGGAAAACCGTTGATCATTCGCGAAAATAGATCATAATCTTCCAGAGTTCGCGTTATTGGGGAAGTTTGTTGAACTCCTAACGTGAGTCGGTGTGTCTGAAAATCGTGTTTATGAGCATCTAGAATCGAGCCAAGTGATATGGATTAATTATTTACATCGATGACGATGTTTCCTGTTTTCGTTTTGAATTGTAAATGCACTGATTCAATCTTTGCATACGATCGTTCTAACATTTATTTGGATTCTTTAAAGAAACTCCTGGTGCCTTGGCAAGGGTAGCCTCCAGAAACCCTGAAGATAGGATCCAGCAAAGCGTTTATAATGAAATATTAACACACACAGAACCGATCTGCGGCTCACAAAATACGTTTGACTTTGCAATCCTTTCTGAACTGGACACTGGTCATCTAGTATCAGTGTTTACGCGGATGCTGCTGCAAATTAAAACCAAAGCGACTTAATCTGACACCCACGAGAAGTTATGTGACCTTTTTTTTTGGTTCGCGGTGGAAATCCTCATAGACTTCCTCTATCGTGGGGGTGACGGAGGGTTATGCCGGACTCTTACCGGCCAAAACCACCGCGGTGTTCCACCTCTGCCTAAACTGTAGCCCAACATACACATACACAAATGAACAATATGTGTGTCAATGGTCAACTCTATGACTAAATAAATCGCTAGGAAAAGCCCCCACGTCGTAACTATACGGCCAAGAAAGAGGAGGAATAGTGTAGTGAAGTGTCCTTAGTTGAAGTTGAAGCATACATTGGCCGGTGAGTATCACATG
Organism: Apamea crenata; assembly: GCA_949629185.1. Taxonomy (NCBI): domain Eukaryota; kingdom Metazoa; phylum Arthropoda; class Insecta; order Lepidoptera; family Noctuidae; genus Apamea; species Apamea crenata. Next base: position 8,144,616 of record OX451362.1, on the reverse strand, counting down.
CTCTTGTCATGGAAATATCTATATTTGATACTATATTCAAACACCTAGTAACTACAGCTTGAAGTCCTAGTCCTTATTTAATCCTGCAAAGGAAACGAGCATTTGATAAAAAAAACAATGGCAGGGTATAATCGCTGGTCATATAAGCATGTATTTATTAGTACTTCCGTAGTTAATGTCAATGATAATATGCGATTGTTAGACTGTACAATATTCAGCTATATCAAGTGTTATAGCGCGTTATCATGAACTTGAGAGTGCTATTGCACGGCGCTTGACTCATGGATTTCATTGAATTCTACGTCTATTCAAGAGTTAGGGTCATCAGAATGATGAAGTCTATCTTTGATGATTTCGTATCTTTGCCTTATTGATGGCAGCGAATGCGATATTAGCTACCAATGAATACAGCCCCTTGATGGATGAAGAGAGGGAGAAGTTACAAAAAAAGTTGGATGAAATATGGGAATAGAAACGAAACGAAACGTAGAGGAAGTGAATGATAACATGAAAGCTGACAGATGAGAATAGAAGATTAAAACATTTTGCGCTGAACTCAATGCTGGAATGGAAGTACCATTGGACAAAGGGCAGGCAGCAGAAGACCATCTAACACTACTTAAAAAAATAATGACGTTATTATTGAATTTCGTACTCATAATGAGCGCATAGGTGAATGACATCAACTTACTCAGGTTACCTTTTCGTTGACAAAGACACTGCAAAGAGACATGAGGTCACCTTTACTGCGACTAAGACCACACCACAAGAAAATATGAATTTTAATGATGTGTATTCAGCATGCAGATATGAAGCTGAAAGTCAGATAGAGAATATACAACATGTCAATACGGAATGATCGTTAATCATCGATAACCGACTGGAAACAAATAAAGTATGAAAATAGGTAAATTAAATTATTTATGTTTACGGAATGATGGACAGATTTATGTCAAGAGACGAAGTAGTTCAGCACTTTAATACATTCTAGTTCTCATCTAGATTTAACGTTGTTTGTTTATACCGCGGGGAATGTAGATCATAGACAATCCGTTGTCGACCTAATTTAGCCCGTCTTTCACCACTCGATCGAATACGTCACGTTGTTGTGCCCTGAATAACTATTTAAATTATGTCATACAGTACTTTATTAGGCCAATCTCCGATGAAAGCAGAAACTGCATGAATAAAGCCATCTGCTATCATTACAACTTGTTTCTTCGACATCAATATGGTACAGGCATGCCCTTCAGGCTAATTCCTGCCTTCACTGACTTCATGATCACCTTAATCGTTTTTGGTAATTGGCTTTCATTAATCCTTTCCATCATGTAAGTTGACCACAGCATCGAAGGTTTATTTTTCATTCCTTACTTTGAATCGTAAAACTTCTCAAAATATGAATAGCATCCTTCTATTTTAAGTATGGGCTGGCTTCAGTAGATTGTATACGTATATGCCTTTTATTTAAACTTTGCCTGCCAGCCCTAACTGCAACAGATGCAACCTACATTCTCATTACGGGCGTATTGCAGTTACACGGCAAGCCGTCAATGTCAGAGTTTATTTTTTTAAACGGTAAACCTTTCTTGGTATTGTTGGAGCTCCGACTGATACCATCAATTAACCTTTTCACCGTGCGGACATGTAAAGACTTTCGAAATGCAACTGGCGCCAACAACAACCGAAACGTATACTTGAATTACGACCTTAGCTCTTTTTACGAGCTCTTAAGCTTCTGAAAACATTTCAATTTGTTTAGTATAGCTTCCGAACCCTCATGTTTGGTGTAGTCATCAAATTTTACAACCGCTTAGAAACGTCCTCAAGGTAGCATAACGATGTTTGCATAATTATGTTTACCAGTTACACACATATTTTGTATAACCACGTATATTAAAATTAATAGTCTTCGACAATTCGTTTCTATTATAGTCCTAGTAGTTTAAATCAACAGACCGTGAAGTTATTGCCTAGAAATATTGTCCAGAAACGCACAGTTTAGAGTAAATACTCGTAGTTTAAAAAAAACAAGGTCTATTGACAATCTTCCGTCATCTTCCTAGAACATGTTAACAGAAAAACAAAATTCTAAGCATCGAATTTTCCAGAAGTGTAAATTAACTTAGGTACAGCATCGGAATTTCCTTGTCGTGACTACATATTCTTTAATCCTCTGCTACTGCTTACAATTGAGTGTTTGCACAAGATATGTTTGCGTCACAACATCAATTGATCTTAATAAAAGGGGAGTTAAATGGCTGTATCTGTATATGTTGCGTCGTTGGACACGGCCAGTAGGATTGATCGTTTCATTCACTACTTCTATTGTTATGACTTCGTAATATAAATTACATTTGTATTTGGTGCTGGAGATCGAATTGTATTAATAAGTACTAAATGTATTGGTGGCCCAGTGTCAACGGCTCTGACTTACAAGATGTAGGTCGTGGGTCCGAACCCAGGCAGATGCATTACTTTGTGTAAATTATTTCATTACCACTGCTCTCCAAACGGTGAAGGAATAAGAGGAAACCGGCATTTCCTAGATAGAACCAAAAATTCGAAGACATGTGACATAGCTACCAACCCGCACTGGGCCCGCGTGGTAGACTATAGCCCACTCCCTCTCGCAAGAAAGGAGGCCTGTGGGCTGAAGTACTAAGTCGTCTACGCTCTCGAAGTCTACAAGTTTGTGTAACTATTGCTTGTAGTATGATCATCGGGTCCCTAGTCTCTTTAATGGAATTTCAGAATGGCCAATTGTCTTTTAGAACAAAAGAAAATACACGATTATGAGAATCTGCTGCAATGATACTTACAGCGATTTGTCCAAAGCCTTTGATGTTTTCTTGTCAACGAAAACATTTTGGTTGGCTGGTTGGTTATTATTATTACATTTGTGCCTGAGCAGCATGAATATGATGCGACCTGAATCACCTGGCCGCGACGTCGTTAAAAGATGCCCATCCATAGACAAATATCACCCATCTCTCCAATGCTTACTCTAGGATGCATATCCGGTAGACTCTTAAATCCTACCCTTTCCTACGGGCACGGGCACTTCCTTACAATTACCGCGCCCCCCGGTCTACTCCTTGATATGCAATGGTCGCTGTAGCATCATGAACATTCATTCAAGAGCAGCATGAATATGATGTAATTGGATTTGAAATATAGTTTTAACCTCCACCACGGCACTTCCCAAACTATAATTCATCTTTAGTAACGTTCCAAAATAAAGTACTCAGGGATGCTGTAAATGCTCCATGGTACATTAGAAATGACGACCTCCACCGTGACCTTAAAATGGAACTCGTCACCACCATCATTAAAAAATTTGCTGAAGCCCACGAACACAGACTTCACCGACATGTGAATGTCGAGGCAATTCAGCTGCTAGACAACACGGATATAGTGCGTAGGCTAAAGAGAACTAAACCATTTGAGTTAGTGTAGTATTAAATAGTGAATGAATAATAGTGCGGTGCTAATGGTGCTATACATGTAACACATGAACAAAGTGTTTTATCAATTATCAGACCCTAAGAAAGTGCTACGAAACTGTGTAAAAGTGCATATTGACACTATTCTTAGTTATAACATAATCTATCTCGTAAAATATTAAGTTAGAGTTAAATTGCTTATTAGTCTGTTAGGCTAGATTGTAATCCATTACTAAGAACTTTAGTTCTTATTAATAAAGAAAAAAAAAAAAAATCTTTAGTAACGTGAATACGTGATATAGTAATAAAGGATATTCGCAAAACATTCGCTGTTTTTTTTTTTGGCATTTTCCTGGTCTTCGCCTAATTTTCGTGACTAGAATTTCAAACCTAAATTGGCCTTTGTTATATTTGAAGGATTTGTTTGGGTTTTAGGGTCAACTTAGATAGTTTCAAGGATTTGACAAAGGTTTTTGTGTCATGAACACTCTTTCGAAGTTCATAACCATCGCGTTAGAGCTTGGGAGTATTATTGATAAAAGTTAACTCCGGAGCACTGGGAGCCCCAAAACACTGGGAGCATTATTTTTACAAAGAGTAATTTTTCTCCATGAATCGCTTTGCAGATTACAGTCAGGTTGCAATGATTCTTTGGTTTTACTACTCTATCAAAAATGCTCTTAGTAAGATTAGCGTCTGTTTGTTTTGCTACAGCAGTAATTTCAGCTATAAAGTCATAATTATCTGTTTTACAGCTTTGTAGCAGCTCCTGGTCTTCCAACAATGCTATTGTTTATGGTAGATCTAACGGCCGGTCATGTACGGTCACCAAAGGAGATAAGTAACCAGGGCCGTTGGATATAGTTGAAGTTTGGCAAGAAACTGATGGATGTTTTCGAATGAAATTTAATTTCATTGATAGAAAACAAATAGTTTATTTATCAAATTAAATTTCATTAAATAATATCCAACGGTTTCTTACTAAACTTTAACTATATCCGACGCCCTGGTTACTTATCTCTTTTGCCGACTGTACTTCAGTATCCAAAGTGTTAGCTAAACGTGCATGACGTAACGTCATAAAAATAGGAACTTACCTACTAACAATCTATATACAGTACTTAGCGCCTTTTTATGTGCATACTCAAGACGGATTTTTATTCATATTTAATAAGTATGGTTTACTTTTTATTCGTAGCTGTTTTGACTAAAATGTAAGCAATGCAAATCTATTTTCCAACCACTGGAGTCTCCTCTCTCGTGGTTGGAAAATAAATTTATGTTGACCAACCATGATTTTCGATCCATACCAGAAAAAACAAATGGTAGATTATGTGACGAATCAATAAATTGTCGACGGTCCATAACCAAATGCTTACAATAGAATCTGAGTTTCCGGAAATTAAACCGAGAAAAAAAAAGGAAAATAGGTGGAAAATGAATGTTTTTCAAAGATGTAGGTACTTCACCGAGGTAAGGTTGCCGAAAATGCATCGAATATTTTAAACGATTTTTAAAGACCTCTCTTGTAATGAACTTAAATACCGTGCAGTATCAACTTCCGCAAAGTCATCATCTGCCTAGCCTTTTCCCAAGTTCTATGTTGGGGTCGGCCTCCAGTCTAACGGGATGCAGCTGAATACCAGTATTTTACATGGAGCGACTGCCTATCTGACCTCCACAACCCAGTTACTACTTAATACGATACCCCTTGGTAAGACTGGTTGACAGACTTCTGACGACCCGTAACGACTGTCAAAGATCCACAAATGACAGCCGGGGCCAACGGCTTAACGTGCTTTCTTGGTACGTGAAGATGGTCACCCATCCACAGGCTAACCGCGACCAGCTTAGCTTAACCTGATCGATCGACCCGTGCGGCTGTTATTGCTTAGCCACAAGCCGCTCCAACAACTCCTTCCCTCCCTCTATCAACTTCCAGAAAATATACTCCACTATTGAAGAAAAACCCTCGTCACCTATTTAGCTTATGGCTAAGTAATAACAGCCGCACGGGTCGATCGATCAGGTTAAGCTACGCTTGCCGCGGTTGGTCCGTGGATGGGTGACCATTTTCACATACCAAGTCCCCTCCGTGCCTCGGAAAGCACGTTAAGCCGTTGGTCCCGGCTGTCATTCGTGGATCTTTGACAGTCGTTACGGGTCGTCAGTAGCCCGAAAGTCTGAAAATCAGTCTTACCAAGGGGTATCGTAGTACCCAGTAACTGGGTTGTGGAGGTCAGATAGGCAGTCGCTTCATGTAAAATATTGGTATTCAGCTGCATCCGGTTAGACTGGAAGCCGACCCCAACATAGTTGGGAAAAGGCTAGGCAGATGATGGTTTCCCGGCCTACTAGCATAGTCCACTTTACGTTAGCAACTCAAAATCCCATTAATCAACGGCTGTTACGATTACGACACTCGTGATAGGAAGCGGGTGAACTATTCTTAGCCAAAAACCACGTGGTCCCATCAAACGGTTGATTGATGCCGATAATAATGATATGACGTGGACCAAATGATGTAAATCCCCTCCATTGATGTTGCCGGAAACATTTATTAATATTTTATTTTATTAATAACTAGTATAACGATTTCAATATTATTAAAATGTTTTGCGGTTTTGAATTTGATTTGACTTAATTGATACAACTGCGCGGTTTAAACTAATATTCTCGTTGTTTTTGTGACCTTTGGAGGCCTTCTGTCCACGTCCGTCAACGAAGATACAGGGGCCGGTTGAAAGTAGTTCAAAGTGAACCCTACACTGGATTAATTAACTTTTCTTAATTGACTACTGTCAAATCGTCGTGTCATTCTTAGATCGGGACCCTAACTAATCTTATGTCAGTAGGCGCCCGTAACCTCGGCAGAAACTCCGGATTTCGATTCCGGGAGTAGACCTGAGCTCTGGATCAAATACAACTATATCGAATGTGTTGTTTCATTGTTTGATGTGTGTTTAATACTAGCTATGATACCTTTACTTGGTGAAAGCCCAAGAGCAATTCTATTGAATTTCGAGAATATTTTTCTGATACTCAAAAATTCTGCATACTCAAGAGTTAGAGAATTCCCTAAATAAAAGAAGTCTGGCCAGATGAAAATTCGCTATTTCTCTTTGTTCAATGGAACACGGACTCGCAAGGCACAGGTATAAACATCATTTACGAAACCACTTCTGTATTTTGTAAGAAGAACTCTGAAAGTGGCACCGGTAACTGAAAAGTTGCGTGGAAATCGGTTGTCATGGTATGGGCATGGGACCGCATGTGATACGGAAGAATGTAGAAAATGTCGTGAGGAGAGTTTTGGGTATAAATGTCGATGGCTATACGAATAGGGCAAGACCAAAAAAACGATGGATGGACTGTGTGAATGATGATATGGTTAAAAAGGGGGTGACTAGTGACTACCGAGACGACGACTAATAGAGAAATGTAGAAGAAAAAGACATGTCACAAATAAATTGGGATAAGGGCAGGAGAAAGATGATTTCTGTATTTTGTAAATGTAAGTAATGTCTGTAACAGTGTTCACTTTTATTTTAATAAAGTTAAAAATATGATTCATTATTAATTCTACGATTCTAGAATAAAACTAATTATACCAATATTTACATCAGGTGCTTGTTTCGATCAATGCATTTCGACATTTAATTGGAAGTTTGGAACACATAGTTCGTGTTTTATCGCGTTTACTGTGTAGCCATTTTGTATGTGACCATGGCAGGCTCTGGTCTAGATAATTGAATAAACGTAACCTCCGCTTTGACTGATAAAACGGCTTCGTATAACATATTTAGTTTTATGTTATTGCCACATACATAATAATAACGATAGTTTTACTGTTTTACTCTGACTTCATTTATAAATCGGCTTTTTATTCTTTCCCTACTGAAACTTTATGAAGTGATTAATAGTTGTATTATTTTAAATGCTAATATAATTTCTGCTCGTGCTTGTCTATTTCGCTTGATTAGCTTTGTAGATAGATATAGATGCTCAAAATCATTTGTTACTTCTTTGCAACAGTTCTTAAAATGGTAGCATAATAGTAGCTTAACATATTCAATCATATAACATAATGACATGCAAAATGTTGGTATAGATACAATTGGATCATTTAGATTTAAACTGAAGAAATTCTTATATAGTATAGAAGGGATTTTCAATTGTGTAAAGCCCTTCTGAAGCGGATTATTGGAAGTTCTTTAATTTGGTTAGGAATCTTGTTATAAATTTGAATACACCTAAGATAACAACTTCGCCTATATAGTTCCGTTTTGGTTCTAGGAATAATTAATCTCTTAATATCTTCAGCTCAGATTCTCCCCCTACAAAGTTTAAGCCCATTCTTATATGGGATTCCACTCTAATCAATGCCGAACGCTTTTAGGTCTTTCGTCGCCAATGTTACCATTACTTGTATGTTCGTCAACCCACCTGGCAAAAACATTTGTTACGTCATCATCAATATCTTCAGCTCGTATCATACCCCTGCTAGGTTTAAGTCCTTCCTTCTGTGATAGTCCTCTCTAAGCAATGCCGAACGCATCTGGGTCAGTCGTTTACCCTTACTTCTAATGTTCGTCAACCCACCAGAAGGTCAATTCTCGTAATTTAAAACGTTCAAAATCAAGTCGCAGTCTCATCTCAGCGACAAACAAATGTCAAAACTTGTCAAAAAGTAGGGGAATTAGAAGTATTTTTTGACAAATTGAGACTGCGATCAGACTGTGAACGTTCTTAAAATTACGAGAATTGCCTCTGGTGACTGGTCCACCAATGTATAATGTTTTCAGAGCTGCGCTCTCTTGCTACAGCTAGCAATAGTTCTGCCTAGTGCTGGATGAGTTTAATAATCCACTTTCCGACTAATAGTACTTCTATCTTACGAAGTTACGCGCTCTTTACTCGTGGTTACCAAATTTACAAACACGCTGTGAATGTGTGTGTAAGCGCAGGAGGTCTTTATACATTCCGAGAAAATGGTTAAGTCGAAATTGTGTGCGTGTGTGTGTGTGTTATGTGCTGACGACTCGTCTTCACGCACACATCCACAGTGTTTGTACACTTGGTTACCACAAGTAAAGTGCGCGTCGCTTCGTGAGATGAAAATACTGTAGTATACTTAACTTTGTTTTATGGCAATTTGGTAGCCTTCAATTTTGTATAATTACCACGTAATGACGATTTCTGCTAACGCTTTTATAATGTCATGGCTTTGGGCAGTGTCGCACGAGTGCCTCAAATTATTCACACTGTGCTGATTATGTTGTGTCGACGTTATCGCCACTACTTTGTTACCCAAGCCATAACGGTACATGGCAATAGTACTGAGTGTGTTTTAACGATAATCTAAAACCATCACTTTAATGGTTTGACTGGGTCTGTAAAGTAAATTGCTCTGTGGTTACAGTTACAGTGAAGTAAAAATTTCTAAAGTTTACGTTTTGTAGTGTTTTGGATCGATAGTGGTTTTTTTTTGTAAGGCTTTGCTTTTCATATGATCATGAATTATTTAAAACGGACTGGTATAGTTCAGGAAGTGGAAGATGCAAACAAAAGAAGATATATTTATTACTATTCTTTCTCAACATATTGTGTGTCTACCTCACTACTTTTCTTGGTATCTCATGTTCCCAGCGGGGTAATTCCATAACTATCGGCAACAATGCCTTTGATTTTGACAGTTCTACAACATTAATTGCATTAAGACAAACTTTCCGAACATATGAAGCAATGGATTAGCAATATCCTTCAAAATTATCCTGATTGTGATTGAAGTGTGTTATGGTACCGATATGACTTATGTCATCAATCCTATCAATTCCATCCAATCTACTGTTGAATGGACGTAGGAAACTGCGCCATGGCCATAAAACTCGGGTGTCTGCTTCTACATTTTTTTTTAATGTCTTGTCTTGTCGCATGTCAACCCAGGAGGTTTTCGTCTGATTAACTGGTCTGCCAGTGTGCCTCAATAAATGAAGGCCTCCAGTTAGGGCTTAATAAACTTAAAAATAAAGCGCCTACACGCTAAGGGCAGCCCCCTGTGGAGTAAGGACCTCGGCTTAGGGCGTCGCTGAGGAAGGGCAGCAAAGGACAGGCTGGATCAGATTATTCTGCTTCTACCTGTCTCAAGTCTTTTGTTCTTTCATTTATAGTCATCAATAATCGCTCACGTGCATGTTTTTCTTTGTATTTTTTTCGGCTACATAATGCTTTTAAATTAACCTAATTAATTTGATCATTAAAAGGTCAGGTTTGGTCATTACTTACCATTTGATGATCAAATTAATTTGTTTGCATACAAAACGATTATTTATGTCTATCGGCCGGGATTGATGTCTTGTCGGATGTGATTAGCGCTGATCTAGAAAAAAGTTGAAATTAAAATACCTATCACTTGTGAGCAGTGGTGGCCCAGCGGTAACGGCGCGACTTACGACTGTAGGTCGTGGGTTCGAACTCAGCCAGGGGCTTTAGTTTTTGTAAATATTTTTTTTTCACCACTGCTCTCAAAACTGTGAAGGAAAACACGACACTACAACACGGTTGGCGCAGTGGCTGAGCGATCGACTGCTGCGATGCGTGTCGCGGGTTCGATTCCTGCACGGAACAAATATTTGTATTGCCTACAGGTAGTTGCCCCGGGTCTGGCCGTTTGTGTATGTGAGTTTAAATGTGTAAACGCAGCCCCTTTACAGGAGTAATTCCTAGTGTGGGGCAACTAATGTTCATCCATTCTGAAACACAAAGGACACGCACAGTGCCGTAGTTACCGCTAGGTAGGTAGGTACGTTTTTTAACTTACAACGTTCTTTGTGGTAGGTAGATTACAGCACACTCCCTCTCGAAGAGAGGAGGCCTGGGTAATGAGTACCTAAGTAATGGAAACATTACAGGCTGATTATGTTATCATTTGTGATAGGTGATTTGATGATAATGTGACTGGAATCGTCTGAAAGGTGTCGCAAAATTTTTATGAAAAAATCATTATCTTTATTGGGCCAAGACTTATTAGTACGTGGTTGTTATATTATTACACGTCACCTAATGATATTACTGCATACCTTGATATCGTCCAGTTTCTTAATCTGTTTTTTTATTTACCTACACACCTATTTGCTGTAAATGCAAACTGCCAGAATATTCGGTGATCGGTAAACGTTGAAATTCCTCGCAGACGCATCGTTGGTAGTATTTGATAGTCGGCTAGTAGAGGTCATTGGCCAGACAGAGAGTGGTGAATGAACAAGAAGTAAGATAAGGGATAGAAATATTGAACTTGAGTATTTAAAATATAAGTTATTGTTAATATCTTATATGGTTTGTGGTGTTATGCAATTTATTCGATGTTTTTAAAATGGTCTATAATAGGTATTATACATAAAAGGAAAACATCGTCAGGAAACTGGCATGCGGAGATATGTGACATCTACCAACCCGCACTGGGCCCGCGTGGTAGATTACGGCCCGCACCCCAATTGCGTAACACACAATCAATCGGAATCTGAATCATTTTGAAGCAAATTGCTAATCCATAGCTTCATAAGTTCGAAAAATTGGTCTGCTCAAGCTCAACACGTAAATAACGCAATGAATGTTGTTGAACTGTCAAAATGAAACCGATTCCGATTGATCGTGTGTTACGCAATTAGGGTGCCACTCCCTCTCACAGAGAGGAGGCCTGTGTCCCAGCAGTGGGAACGTTATAGGCTGATTATGTTGTGATTATACTAGGTATACTATACATAAATACCATAAAATTATGATAGGTTTAAGCATTGCAATGCAAAAAAAGTCGAACAAAAATCTCCGAATGCTCATGATACCTATCAGAGGGGCAAGTCTCGTAATTTTAAGAACGTTCACAGTCTGATCTCCGTCTCAATCAGTCAAAAATACCTTTAATTTTCCTACATTTTTTATTAGTTTTTGACATTCACTGTCGCTGAGATGAGATAGTGACTAGATGGTGAACGTTTATATTTACGAGAATTGGCCTTCTGTTTTTTGTTACCGTTTCTTTTGCAGTAATGTTTTTTTAATCAGAACTTGTTATTGTATTTTACTTTGTGTGGGTAAAATCCCTAGCCCCTAAGCTAAACACAAGATGATGATGATAAAATCACAAAGAATAGATTACGTGATCTTTCCGTTTAGCATTATGTAAAACCTGCACCCTCATTGCGTAACACACCATCAATCGGAAATGAAATGAAATATGAAATAATTTATTTGCTATGAATGTAGGTACAAAAGTATGGTGTTAAGTAAGAGAAGGATCCAGTACATTCTACCGTGAGGCATGCAAAAAAATTTATAGTAGAATTAATCATGAAATAATCTTAAAAAATCAAATATTTAACGAGTATCAAATTATAAAATAGTCAATAAAAATATAAATCATTCAATTTGTAAGTTCATTCAGTGGTAAACAATGTCAATAATAAGTTAATAATTAGTCAATATTACAATGTCAATAATAAGTTAATAATTAGTCAATAATACAACGTCAATAATAAGTTAATAATTAGTCAAAAATGCAATAGAATTTAGAAATTAAAATCGCAAGGAAAATCATTGTATTATAATCATATTGATTTGTCATTCAAAAATTCATCAATTGTATAATAACATTTTTCAAGTAGCAATTTATTTAATTTCCTTTTAAATATTTATAGTGTGCAATTTTTTAAATCATCAGGTATTTTATTGTATATCACCGGTCCCATATGCATAATATTCTTTTTCATCAGTGCTGTTTTAAATTTGCCTGTAGATAAAAGATTTTTATATTGAGATCTTATTAATGTTGGCCTTGTTGAGCAATCAATATTTGAACAAAATAAATTTTGATTACTTTTCACAAACAGTCCCAATCGGTTTCATTTTGACAGCTCAACAACATTCATTGCGTTATTTACGTTATGTGTTGAACAGACACCATGACACATTCTTTTCACATATGAAGCAATGGATTAGCAATATCCTTCAAAATGATTCAGTTTGAGATTGATTGTGTGTTACGCAATTAGGGTGCTGAGTGATTTTGAAGAATATTGCTAATCCATTGCTTCATATGTTTGACGAAAATTTGCTCAACGACGTAAATAACGCAATGAATGTTGTTGGACTGTCAAAATGAAACCCATTGCTACTGATTGTGTGTTACGCAATTACCTCGCAGTTCATTTTTGTGACAATCTTTAGCCTTTTGTCTTTTAGATATTTTATTTAATGAGACACTTCATCGCTGCATTAAATTTTCTTCCTGATATAAATATTTTAGTGATTTCCCTCTTCATTTTCTCAGGGGAAATCCGAATTGTGGAAGAACGAAGGGTTATGTCTGACTCCTTCTGATTTAACCCGACGATTTTCCTCCTGAAGTTCTGATACTATCAGCCGCTAGCGCAGGGTTTTCCTAGTCTTTATTGACATCCCTAGGATCACTAGGGTGCTTTCAAATCAAGAACTCACTTCTTCTCCACACTTATGATACCATGAAATTGTCCTGAGCGACTGTTCAGAGTCATTTAGCATCATCAGACCATTACATATTCAACCCATCTATTTTGGTAAAATTTCGTCGTGAAAACTTAGGTACGAGTAAAGTGAGTGTCATTCCACCTGAAGTTAGAAATTGACACTATTGACAGATCACTTGAGATTATTACAGAATAGTAAGGGGGGTACTGAGGGGTAATTCTCGTATTTTTAAGAATGTTCGCAGTCTAATCTGTCAAAATACCACTAATTTCTCTACATTTTTTGTTAATTAAGTTTTTGACATTGATTGTCGCTGAGATGAGATTGAGACGACTAGATTTTGAACATTTCTAATTACGAGAATGGGCCTTCTGGTGGTCTCCTTACCTAATAAACCCACACCGTCTTATTACAAAACGAAACCTAACTTTAGTTCTAGCCTAAACTATTGAGCCAGTACTTGTATTTCGAACTTTATTTCGATTTACGCAAAGTTCTTAATACTAAAAAGACAACTTAGCACCGAACTAAGCTGTCTTTTTGTATAAAGAACTGCATTTCTCTATCAGTTGGGTTCTTAATTCAATAACTGGGTCAGTGGTTTAAACCTGATCGAAAGAAAAACCTTGTTTTGTAATTAGGGGGTAAATGTTTACTTTTACCGAAAGTCGAAATATTTCTTACCAACGTGGAATCTATCACCGTCTTCCAGATAATTGGATATTCCTAACGTCACCGTCTTTTCTTTCCAGTTCTGTTCGAGGCGTGCCAAAATGAGCCCACATGCCTTCAGGACCGTGCTGGTCTGGAAGCCATCACAGCGCTGCATCATCAGCTTGATGACGACGCCAATGGAAACGTGGACCTCAGCGAGAGTGATGATGTGAGTTCATGACTATGACTTTATTATGTTGTCTCTTCTCAATACTTATACTTACTTTATAAATAAAAAAAATCATTCACTGACAGACAATGCACAGTCTAACCCGCTAGGCCTAGAAGCATGGCATTGCACAAGAGCTCCTTTTATAACGAAGATAAGCATCAAGGAGTATTCTATGTAGTTAATAGGGGATGAAAGTTTGTATGGAAGTTTAGAAGTTCGTTATTTTTGCTGATGGGAAATCCCATCGGGCACACGGCTTATTGCCTTAGCACATAACAGCACGCCTGTATTCCCCGAAGGCATAGGCAGAGGTATAGCACACCCACACTTCGCCAGTTATATATTTAAAAAAAAAAACGTTGCCCCACTCTAGGAATTACTCCTGTATCGTGGGTGCGTTTACAAACATTTAAACTCACATACACAAGCAGCCAGACCCGGAACAACTACCTGTAGGCAATACAAATATTTGTTCCGTGCGGGAATCGAACCCGCGACACGCAGCGCAGCAGTCGATCGCTCAGCCACTGCGCCAACCGTGTCGTCATATTAAAGGGTTATAAGAAATCTGTATAATAATTATGTTTGGGCCAGTTGTAGAACTGTCCACATCATTATATTCCCGACCATTTTATTGCATTTAAGAACAGCTTTGCAAAGGGCAACGATCGCTTGAACGATAGACCTAACCTTGGTCATAAAACCTATATTAAAACCGGACAGTCTGGTAACTAGTGGAAGACAGTAATGTAAACTTTGAATGAGCAGGCAAATTGCAAATAATAACGAATAAAAAGCTTAATAAACCACCGAAAATATGTTTTGACATCGAAAAAAGCATCTTCGTAATTATATTTTGAAGGTTGTAATTGCACAAAAGAGGTGAAGCGGGAAAAGAGATCTTGACAGGATTTGGGGGAGGCTTTTGCGGTGGCTCACAACAGGCTTCTTTTTTTAAAGTCTCGTTTTGTACCTATATTACTTTATACTATTCGAGAAATTTGCAGCTAGTTTATAATACAGTGTTCTTAAACTTTTGTTTAATGACTTTTGTTAAATGTCAAGTGGAAACTTGTGTATTCACAAGTTTCCACTTATAAACACTAAAAACAAAAAAGACAACAAAAAAAGGTCGGTACAAAATACTTACACTTAAATTTGAATTGCGATATATTCGCCAAAAATGTAAACAAATATGAGTTTATGGTAAAATAACTTTAATTCCTACACAATAAAGTTCAATTTACGCTACAACTTCAAACATTTTTATAACTTTATCAATAGTGCTAGTCACTCTGAAATCATATTTGTTTAACTTGAAATAACGTCAATTTGAGACATAAATAAAATTTGACAGTAGAGCTGATTTTTCAATCATCTGATAACTTTATTCGAGGAATAATTTTGAGTTTTTGAGTTATTTCATACAAAAACTGTCAAACATCAATTTTATTCCTCGTATAAAAGTTATCTGGCGATGGAAAAATCAGCCCTTAATTAACATAAATTAGGAAATAAGTAGTACACGATCGACAAATACAAACTAAAAAACTTTCAAACGCAATTAGTGCAAATCTTACTTATCCTATTCTATACTTATTTTCCTCTCAAAACTAAATCTAGACTAAATCCGTGACCTGAATCTAGATATCAAGTTTGCATGCTAATAAAATTCTTACTGCATAGAATGCTGAGAATAGTCAATGAGATAGAAAGAACTTCCTCAAAATTCGTTTTAAAGTAGGTAGATACCACCAGGAGGTAGGTGGGTAGTTATATCCATTTCCTTCCGAAACTAAACTTGTTACCGAAATAAAACGACAGTAAGGAAAACCAATCACAATTATTTTGCTGTTTAATGTTTATGTCCCTTGGGCCAAGGTTTTGTCCTTGTTTATATCTAAAGCCTAGGTCTCGTGGCCTAGCGTTAATAGTTTGACCTGGAATAAATCTTTCTGTCATGTGAATCGTGGCATAAATTGGCTACCTATTTTAAGAATCTCGTTGGCAAATAGGCGATCATTTGGGTTATAAAAGTTCATTGATCGTAATTTTTTTCTATTGTTTGCCTTAGTCACCATTTTGAGACAGTGAATTGGTAAACGGACATAATGTTTACAGGTAATAAATTACCACAGGGTATCTGCTGTAACCACAAACCGGTTAGGATATTTATAATCTGAATCTGGATTTCCCGGGATACTTGGGAGAGACATGACACTTAATACTTAAATTACTGATCCTGACAAGGGTCAGCTTTGGATTAACCACGTTGCCTTTGCGATGCCTCTGTCTAGTCCATAGGCGTTGACCAGAAGGCAAATTCCCGTAATTAAAAACGTTCAAAATCTAGTTGCAATCTCATCTCAGCGAAAATCAATGTCAAAAATGTAGGGAAATTAGAAGTATTTTTGACAGATTGACATTGAGATCAGACTTTGAACGTTCTTAAAATTACGAGTATCGCCCCTCTGGTCAGACCTACATGTTTATTTACTACCCAATAACTTAAAAATACTTCGTTTATAACCTGTAACTCCTGTTTCCAGTTCCTTCGCGAAGAGCTGCAGTACGACAGCGGGTATGAGAAGCGGCAGCGCGCGTTCCATCACAACGATGACATGCACATCTCCGTCAAGGAGCTGTGGGAGGCGTGGCTTAGATCTGAGGTCAGTACTCCATAGTTTTTGAAAATCGAAAGTACTAATATTTTATGGAGAAACAGTGACAATTATCATATAAGTCTGGTTGAATCATAATCAGCCTATAACGTTCCCACTGCTGGGACACAGACCTCCTCTCTGAGAGAAATATCAAAGAGAGAAAATATCTAAAAGTCTAAAAAATATTTAAATCGGGATTGAGTTGAGGTGTTAAAAAAACTTGAATGAATCATTAAAAAGTTTGGTTGATTCTTTATTAAATTCCATTCTCCAATGTAGTTCTTAAAGTTGGCATTAATCGATTTCCTTCTACATTGCCTAAATATGATTAAATAATTTAATTTTTTATGCTTGCGATATTAAATTATGTAATGTTTTATCACAGTTTGAATTGTTATATGAATAAATAAATAATGAATGGCGATAGCAGGCTAAAAGGTCATAGAGCAAGTTTATTAATAAATTATATAAAAAAACAGCACAAACAACATCTTCATATCAAATTGGGTTGTTAGAGTCTTGAAAATATTCAATAAACTGTGACTCCTGTTACGATTGATTTTCCAATCTATCTTACTAATGATACAAACTTCGATTTCAGGTGCACAACTGGACGGTGGAGCAGACGGTAGAATGGCTGTCGCAGTCAGTAGATCTGCCGCAATACAAGACTCTGTTCCTTCAACACAAGGTCACCGGCGCTACCCTGCCCAGGTAACCTATGTTTCTATTAAAACTAATATTTAATTAATCAGCCAACTGAAGTGGCAGTGGGCTGGCCATATCTGTCGAAGGACCGATGTCCGATGGAGCAGACGAGTGCTGGAGTGGAGACCGCGTATCAGCAAGCGTAGTGTGGGACGCTCCCTAGCTAGATGTACGAACAACCTAAAGAAGGTGGCTGGGGTAGACTGGTTGAGGAAGGCGGAGGACAGGGTGTTGTGGCGCAGACTGGGGACGGCCTATGTCCAGCAGTGGACTGCGATAGTTTGATTTGAATATTACTAAGTAGATCGATGATCTGAAGGCCAATATTGTCACAATTAAAAACGTCAAAAATGTTTGAAAATTTGAGGTATTTTTGACAGATTAGGACTGAGATTAAAATACAAACTTTGTTATAAATACGGGAATAGCCCTTTAGTGACGGTCATGGAAATCCGTAGAAAGCGAGAACTACAGGATAAGATTTGGGGGGAAGGACAGCTTTCTGCTGAATTATCATGAAATTATTATTATGAGCAGTGGTGGCGCAGTGGTAACAGCCCCGACATACGTCTGGTAGATCGTGGGGTCGCACCCAGGCAGGCACTTACTTTGTGTAAATTATTTCATCACCACTGCTCATAAAACAGTCATAGAAAACATCGTGAGGAAACCGACATGTCCTAAATGGTAGAGTTATTCATACATGTCTCAAGTCCTTTTAATATAAATCCACATGACAATCAACCAATCTTTCTTTTCACAAAAGTGAAATTTTCGCTTTCTTTCCGATCTTCAATTCAACGTTCCTCAGATTTATCGAAAACCGGCGCTAAACACGTGTGGTGGATTACGGCCCGCTCCCTCTCACAGAGAGGACGCCTGTGCCCCAGCAGTGGGGTCGTTATAGACTGATTATGAAAGTAATTAGTGAATAATAAAGGTGGAATCTTCTGTTTCTCCTAGTAGTGTAAGGTCAGCATCAGAAATATCAGTACCAAGACTGAAATCAAACTCTAATAAGGTTTTGTTGCAGACGAATGCAGGTAAATATTCGTTTAAATTAAATGGAGCAACTGTCACTCGAGCCAAGCTTATCTAACTGGGAAGGCTCCTGTCATTATTGTGGACATTTTACCACTTTTATTATTTGCTTGAGAATTTGCGGCACGTGCCTTGATGACTAGTCCAAAACCGTCTTCGACTTACCTGGTTATCTATCATTGTTTCATTGGTCTTATTTCAAATTAAACAAATGTCAACTTAATTGTTGGGTAAATTAAGTTGATTTCAGAATGCGCTTGATTTCACCAGAAAAATAGGCGTTTTGCCGGGACCCTTGAGTGTTAATTAGACTCCTCATGCCCGCTAGTATACAGGGTGGATGGAAAATCGACGCAGAACCTGTTACCATGGATTTAGTACACGATTTTTCGTCGGCAATATAATAAAATGCTGTTTAGTACATGCCTATGCATGCATGTCTATGAAACAGTCGATTTCTTTTTTTGCAAACCGACGAAAAATTTATACTCTACAATCATGTGCTGAATACATGGTTAGAGTTTGCGAGTCGATGGCCCTGCTACCCGGTATACATAGCTACTGATAAAAGCACAGACCACCCCTCTATCTGTCAGCTTCATTTTAATATTAGTTCTCCTAGACCTTCCAATGATTGCTACAATAATGATCATGATCATTATACAACTAAAGACATGGATCAGCATCAGCGTTTGAACAAGAAATACATCTTTGATGAAGGCGAGAAGCGCAGAACCGGTCGAAGTGGAGGTGCTTGGGGGAGGCCTATGTCCAGCAGTGGACGCCTTTCGGCTGAAATGATGATGATGGTGTAATAGGGGTGGAGCCTAATTACCATCAACCACTCCAGGGGGTCTACTCCGAAGTGCAAAGTGCGAATGTTCGGATGGCCGAACCAAATATTATTGAAAAATGCGAAAAAAGTTCGGGCGGCTCAGTTGGATCGGTTCCATAGTCAATATTCGAAAGAGTGTAGGAGTGTAGGATCGGAACCGACCGAACCAAATAGTAACTTCGTAGCAGGAAACGGCCGAACAATCGGCCGATACTACTTCGGAGTAGACCCCCAGGACACAAATCTAGATTATCAGCTGATCCTTAGAATTTCGTAATAAGAAAAACCCAAATAGCACTGCCCGACCTGCGAATCGATCATAGGACCCCAAACTCATTAGTCGTGTTAGCGGCCATTAAACCCACGAGACAGTACATTTGCCAACATTATGAAATGTCAAATGATAAACTTTCAGGGACTGATTATTAAAATCATCATTTGTCTTATATTCACTTGAAAATCATCACTGTTCTATGATAAATGTTAAATTTTATTTCTGTAAGTAGGCTTGTAGAAACAATTTTACCCGTCTATCCTATTTTAATAAAAACTAGATGACGTCGGCGTACTCTGAGAAGAAACGCCGAAACAAACTCAGAGGTCACAGTCGCTTTTAAAGTCCAGACTTAAACTTGGTCAGATTATGAGACGACCACGTAGATCGATGTCTGAGATGGTCTTTTGAGGAAAGAACCACACAGATTGAGGGGACCGGTCCAGTCAGTGCACGCATTTGTCAGAAATCGTACAGCTTAACTCAAAACTTAAGGAGCTCAACAATTCGACGATCAATACCAAAGAAACGACATTTGGGTAGGCCACATAAATTACTATTATATTCATGTAAAAAAAACCTATTTATTTCCCAACAGACTGGCAGTAAACAACATGCAGTACCTGAGCAACGTGTTGGGCATCAAGGACCCCATACACAAACAGAAGCTCGCGCTCAAAGCGATGGACGTCGTGCTCTTCGGACCCCCTAAAGGTAACGTGCATTTCTTGGACATACATAAATCTACTGAATAAATATCTTGAATTCACTCATTGACGGACAACGCTCAGCCTAAACCGCTTGATCTAGAAATTAGAAACGTGGCAATAAGCGTTTACGCTTCTGTTTATAAGTAAACTAGCGACCCGTCCTGGCTTCGCACGTTTTTTTACGACATGTACAAAACGTTGAGATATCCGTTGCGTAGTTTAGAAGAACAGTTCAGTCTCACGGACAGACATCAAAAGCGTATTTAGTTTTTAATTGAGATACGACCTCATTATGTCTTATAAGTACACATTTATAGTGCATTAACATAATAATATGGTAAACTTTTAACTGATCCTCAAAAAAGTTATTGATGTTTTAATGATGGACACTTTCGAGGGCAGTGTCAGTGGAGAGCGCTACATCCAAGTTGGTCGCAGTTACTTGGCTATTTAGTATTTTTATGACCCCAAAATAAGAATTAATAGAGAGGATTCACAAAGGGAAGCGCAATCATTATGACGTCAAGCAAAAATCCTGCATCGCGCAAGCAGAGTTTAGTTTAATAGAGGTTCGATTAAATTGATTAAATACTATGCCAGTAACATTTTTGGACGAAAGAAGTTTATCACCCTAAAGCCCTACGTGAATTGCTGGCATGGTTGATAATTTGCGTAATAAAGATAATTTGCATAAATTATTCTATTTAATTTTCATAAGTAAGTATGTTCATTTAATAAGTAGTAGAATAAATGCCTGATTTTTTTTTTAATATATTCTATTTTATTATAAAAACCTCATGATCATAGAATCGATGCTAAACGCGACAAAAAGGCACAGTTTTGTAACAACAAGTATGTAGATTTTACATCCTAGACCTTATTGCACAATATAATTTAAAATATGGTAAACATCCGCGAGTGAGTCACGTCTCAAAATACTGAAAACTCAATCATAAATCACAATAAATGTGCCGACCCGAACATGTGTGTAGGGTGCTACGCATATGTTCGGGTCGGTACATTCGAACCGGCAGTACGCACAGCAGACCGGCATCGGCAGTTGTCTAAGGAATGTCTATGATTCCAGTAATAAAAACATTAAAACGCAAATACCGGAATAAAACATCCATCATGAAAACCACACCAATATATTTATATTATAACCAGTTTCAAATTATCTAATACGAATGGCGAAAACAGATTAAGGAACCGGTCCCTCAAATAGCCTCATCTAAGATTATAATATAACTTGTACTAAACCCGTTCGGCCAGACTAGAAATTCATTGTGTATTTATGGTAAAATTAGCTATTATGTATGTCATCCAGCCTCATAGACTGTCATACTGAACTTTGAAGTGTAAAAAATAGCGATGTCCTAAAAGTTTAAAAGCACGAATTACGTGAGGTAGAAGGTACGCTATGACGACTTTTTTAATTGAGAATGGTCATTATACGTATATGATGTACGGAACTTTGAAAGCTTGCTATGATGAATTACTTCATTGAGAATGTTGATCATTGTGAAAACCAAATAAAAACATAGGATTTATAATAACTTGTTTCCTATAGAGAACATTGATGAATTTTATATATACAATGACATGATATTTACTTTGTAATCTACTATATAAAAATAAGTCGGGTTTTCCTTCCTGACACTATAACTCCAGAACGCACGAACCGATTTCCACGGTTTTGCATTCGTTGGAAAGGTCTCGGGCTCCGTGAGGTTTATAGCAAAGAAAATTCAGGAAAAATAGGAGTAGGGTAGGAGTAGGGTAGGAGTGGGGTAGGAGTGGGGTAGGAGTAGGTTAGGAGTAGGGTAGGGTAGGAGTAGGTTAGGAGAAGTGTAGGAGTAGTGTAGGAGTAGTGTAGAAGTAGGGTAGGGGGTAGCACACCACGCGAACGAAGTAGCGCCGGGCAGCTAGAAATAATTTATATGGCAAAACAACGTTTGCCGGGTCAGCTAGTATATTATATATTTTTAATTTTTGTGAATGTGAGGCAGTTTCAGTAATTTACGCGGCCTACCCAAAATGTCCATTCTTTGGTAGTGTTCGTCGAATCGTTGAGTTCCTCAAGTTCTGAGTTGAGCTGCACGATTTTTGAAAAATGCGTGCACTGACTGGACACGTCCACTCAATCTTTGTGGTTCTTTCCTCAAAAAACCATTTCAGACACCAATCTACATGGTCTTCACATGATCTATCCAAGATTATGTCTGGACTTTAAAAGAGACTGTGACCTCTAAGTTTGTTTCGTCCTTTCTTCTTAGAGTAGTCAGATAGGAAAGGCCGACCTCAACTAGTTTAAAAAAAAATGATTGACGTGTAAAAGTGTTTAGTACGAACCTACTTACATAAAATAAATCATTTATAATTAGAACAAGCTTAATTATGTCATCTTGTTAAACTCGGAAATTTATTACTCAACCGATTACGGGGAAGGAAAATGAAGACTTTTTTTAAAGTAATTTATCCTTGGATTTATTTTTCCTTTCCAGCTACGCACGTGTGCAATGGTAACATGTCAAAACATAGAGATTTCTGCGCCAAATCTAAGTTAAATATTCATTTAATAATAAATTTCTTCCATCACGTAATACCATTTTGAACTTGTTAATTTTAGTTAATAAGATATCAATTTTAATTTTATAGTATAGTGCTTGTGGCACACCTAATGTTTATGGGGCATGCGGTGCTAACCTGTAAGAAACTGTTACACTTACCCTAGATTATGGTAGATAGCACTTTAAATATTTACAGTGTAAACAATTGTTGGTTGGCCAATAAAGTAAAATAAATAATTTTATAATACTCATAAACCTTCCGGAATAAATGCTCTAAAATTCTAAATTATGGTGAAAACAGTATCAAAATCCAGTGTGTAGTTTAGAAGATCTACGCGGTCACACAGACGGACACGAAAAGTGACTTTGTTTTATACTATAATGGGTTGGTAAGACTGGTTGTCAGACATTCTGGCTTCTGACTACCCGTAACGACTGTCAAAGATCCACGAATGACAGCCGGGATCAACAGTTTAGCGTGCTTTCTGAGGCACGGAGAGGTCTCGGTATGTAAAGACGGTCACCCATCCACAGACCAACCGCGGCAAGCGTAGCTTAACCTGATCGATCGACCTGTGCGGCTGTTATTATTTAGCCATAGGCCCCTCATCATCATCATCTTATAATCATGATAAATTGATTGTTAATCGCCATACTTGCCTGTCAATTTTATTCCCTTTTTCACTTATACTAGGCGATACCTAAATTAAACCCTAAACAAAAACACGATGCGCTGATGGATCTCTAACGCGCGGCTCAGCACCGAAATCCGAGAATCCAACAGCGCGCGTTTATTTAGCCATTTTTTTAGACGTTGCCAAATTGTAAGTTGCAATTAGCATGCAGGCAGACAGTGCTGCCTGATTTTTGCAGTAATCACATGATGTTGTTGAGTATGAATGAGAGGCGAATAACAAAAGTTATTTACAAACCAGATTAGTGTTGAAACGCAGGGGTCAGGTGGATAGTACTCGCAACTGGCGTGCGTGTATGACCAGCATATCTATTCACAACCACTCGATACGCTTCCGTACCGTATCGAACTTCAATGAATTTTATAGTAGCAGTCCTCCAAACGCTGTTCACAAGTCCAAATTAACCCGAAAATGTTGTCCGTTAAAAATTCCGCTTTACTATTGTTTACAACGAAAAGATGGATGGATTGTGCGAGGAATGATATGAAAGAGAAGGGAGTGAATGATAGCGTGACGATGGACAGGGGAGAATGGAAGAAGAAAATGTGTTGCGCCGACCCCAAGTAACATGGGATAAGGGCAGGAAGAAGATTATTGTTTACAACGCTAGTCTTAAAATTTACCAAATTGTCTAATTGTGTATCTGTGGAGAAGGTGGTTGATTTCACATTTGTATCATTTATGTATCCTATCTTTTAATTGTTTGTTTTCCCATATAAGTAAAATAAATAAAAACAAATAGACAACCCGACCGCTATACCTTCGACAGCTGTTTGCTCTTGGGGGCAAGGCAAATCAGGTTCTCGAAATGTGTTATTTTCGATACGATAGCCTGTCGAATACTTGTGAATAGCTATGCTGACGTATAAACGTTAACGAAGCAGCAAAAGGAGCATTTAAGGATCGTAGCAGGAACGCTCTGTAGTTTCTGCTTACCCCCATTGTTACAGTCGTAAGTTTATGTATGTAACGTACCTATGTCATTTGATGTTTTTGCCAACCATCACTAATCATTATTACAGTATTCATTCGTTCTTACGTAACCGTCATGCATAATTAAAGGTAAATAATCAAAAGGTGTACCTATGGCATTCGCGACTTATTTGCCAAAATGTAAACAAATACAAGTTTATGGAAAAATAACTTTAATTCCTACACAATAAAGTTCAGTTCACGTAGTCACTCTGAAATCAACTGAATTACCTGCCTCTGGAATAAAGTTGATATTTGTTTAACTTGAAATAACATACCTACATTGGAAACGTAAATATGAATAGACCTTAGGTACTTAGCTTTTTATTTACTTTGCCACAATATAATTACTTACTTTAAAAACCGTGTAGGCTGTACGTACGCTAACGTCATTTATTTACGTAGGTACTCCATACAATTCTTGTAGCATCGACCTCATAAAAACAAAATTAATATTTTTACAGACAATGTTTGTACTTTGTCTAACCTCTTGAAGTTTAATATTTTTTACTGGCAATGATTCAGCGTAATGGCAGTTTAATGGTGATATAAATAAAGGATATTATGGTCGTATGTAATAGCTAGTTTGATCTTGGAAAAAGAATTATCTTGCTAGTTTTGTGCTCAATAAATGTAAGAAACGTCAAACGATACGGTAATCGGTATTAAATACTATCTTAGTATGTAGATTAGACACTATTCGATTCTTGAGTTCAGTAATATGAAATCGACATGAGTCATGAGTCGTCAGTTCAAAAGCAAAATTGACAATAGAAGAATCTATATTTCATTGCAAAGGATTGCTAAGGCCGTAAGTAATTCATCCATTATCTTGGTGTAACTGACAGAATTTTTTTAATGAAAATTTCCCTGAACACCTCAAACTGCAATCGCTCTTGCGACCTCCTTTCAGGGATCCTCTTTTCAACTTTCAATATAGTACCAACACTGTTGTGCTACACAAATTCGGAATACATTCGGCTCGTTCCGATCGACAAAGCTGAACCATGTTCGGGTCGGCTTCTGCCATAGCTGAACCATGTTCGGGTCGGCTCTGCATAATTCGAGCGGCTTTTCCCGAACATATAGTCACACACAGTACATAGTCGATGTTGTCGCCCGCCCGGCTGTGCCGAATCATGCCGAGTCGAACAAGTGTGTAGCGCCTCTAAAATACAACCTCTAAAAGAGTTCAAATTCAGCTAGTTTTCCAGAACGTACTATCGTTCTGGAGAACCCAATTATATGGCCAATGTAACAAACCACAACTAACAATACCAACCAATAAACAGACATCAATAGAGCCAACATAAAAAAACATTGCATATCACCAACACCATGGTACGTTGAAGGTCAGTCATAGTGCAAAAAACGTTTCATTATGTGCTTGATAATAGATCTATGGCCATTGTTGTATGCTGATAAGGTTCTGTTCATACGTGTCGATGTATCGCGACATGCGACAGCTGTAGTCGGTGTGGCAATGTTTGATGTGTCTGGTGGACTATTTACAGTATTTACATAATTATCTATTCTAATTAATGTATTATATTAAACTACCTTGCGCCGGCGACTTCGTTCGCGTGAAATTTCTTGGTCCCCCGCCGCATCGCATCGCCTACCTGCTATTACCTACTTCGTTTTCGTTTAGCGTACTTTCTGCCCAGCTCCTAAGAGTCGTAGCGTGATGTTAAATAACCTAGCTGAAGCTGTAGAGCTGCATACCTGAAGAGTTTCTTTGTTTGAAAGAACTAATCTCTGAAACTGCGGCTCGGATTAAAAAAAAATGCATTTAATAGCGTAATTTTTGAAGAAGGCTATAAGGCTATTTAACATCACGTTAGGACCTTAAGGAGCCGAGCAAAATGACGAAGTCTCGGGCAGAATTATATAAATAGAGCCTGGACTCTACTTATATAATTGAAATCTAATTATGTATGTATTTTTCATAATTTCCTGCCTATTGTCTCGTCAAAAAACTTCAAAAATGATTGATCGTCCATCCCGTCGCCATTGTTACAGTAATAACGTTTTGTTCACGCGTGACGATTGTCCTATACGACTTTATTTGCATTAAGCGATCACCGTATGAACATCACATACGTCATGAAATCAGCTGCTTATTGTGTGTTGTAGGATTTTATTATTTATTCATTCATGAATCAGTAATTTATTAATGACCCTTTTTACTATGCAAACCTTTACCTGAGAACAAACATGCAACCAGATTCAACTACCATCTTTAATAAAGCCACTAGATTCTCCCCGTGACCTCGCTTGAAATTTCTTGTTTTAACATAAAATATATGACACTCGCCAATACTTCAGCTTCCCATTAGTGAAAGAATTTTTCGGAATCGGATCAGTAATTCCGAAGTTTATGCCCTAAATACAAACTTACAAATTCTTTATTGTATTCGTATAGATTTACAGACATTATCAAGGTAAATAAAATTGTAACCATAAGAAAATTAGGAATTTTGCTATAATGTCACCAAAGGGAAGTAATAGTAGTAAGATGGCCTGGTCTCCGCAACTCCAAGCCCATGCGTATATCTTGCGTACGGGCGGCGCGAAAATCGATCATTGGACCCACCCCAGCTCCTCAAGGAACGCCAACAACCGAGGGTAGGAGGCACCGAGGGTTCCGTACACTTTAAAATTATTAAAAAAAATTTTATTATATGATGTAACTAAAAATTTACGGTTTTCGCAATTTTTCCTTTATCTGTGCCATAAAACGTTGCTTCGTACTAAATTTCAAGATTCTAAGTTCACGGGAAGTACCCTGTAGGTTTTGATTCCCTTGCGAGTGTCGAAAATTTGCGGAAATTTGCGGCACAAACGGTTGTATCTTTTGATTGCGTTGGCTTAGAAGTTTGATTATTTCACAGCTCCAAGGGTGAGTAGACCTGAGTATTTGATATAAATTCCATGCTTGATACCTCCACGCGTTCCTGAGAAAAAGGGTCTTGACAGACAGACGGACAGACGGACAACAAAGTGATCCTATAAGGGTTCCGTTTTTTCCTTTCGAGGTACGGAACCCTAAAAAATGTTTTTTTATATAACCCGTGGCCAGTTAGGTTTCTAAAGGGAAGTAATAGTGAGAACTAGTTTAGGCAGGGAACTACGGGAATTATCTCATTATTTATTATGAAACCTTGGCGAGATTCTTTGTCGTTGACTCCTAAAAAAAGCACTAACCAGGCGCGGTCCGAGGGGGGGGGGGGTCGTGGGGGTCGTGGGGTCGTGAAGCTGTCGAGAGTCTGCATGATTTACGTGCCTTACTAACTTACTGCTTGGTGACCCCCCCCCCCAATCTTGGCCTGCAACCGCGCCTGGCATTATCACTATCATCAGGTCAGCATAGACAGATAGACACCAAAATCTCACACTCCATTTGGTTACGGTACCCTGAAAAACATATAAATACACATACATTTATTTCTTTGAAATTATTAAATCTATTTGGTGTTCCATAGTATTTAAATTTGAAACTTAATTTGTTAAATTTTGCATGCCAATACTCGGGCAGAATGTACACGGGCCAATATATATATATATTTTTTTACCAACTTTTTGTTAAATACCTACATTCTATGCGAATAAATGATTTGATTTGATTTACATAATAGTTTCAAAAAATTCACTGCTCTAATGACTCGTTTAGCTATCAAATTATATATAACATGTCAACGTATGAAGGCATAAAGTGTTGTCTGATTGTGTGTGCGCGTTGGGTATTTTTCTTGAAGCCATTACTATTGTTCAACTCTTTTTGTTGGTTTATTTTATATTTTCCAAAGTGTTACCGCCATTGGTTGGCGCTAGACGAAAGATTTTTCCGTTTTCCTTAAGTTGAATGCGAAAATAAATTAGTTTTGCTGTTTTTAGTGATATTTTGGTGTTTGTGAATTGTGTGTTGATAAAAAGATGGCGGATCTCCGAAGACAGGATCCTAGTGTTTAGGGTGGGACATTTGTTTTGTGTTCTGAGAATATGATTGGATATGAGTGTGAGAAAATATTTATTTGTAAGAATTTCAATCTTGGTGGTAGACAGATTTTTGAGAATTGAATTGAATACTTAGAAAATAAGACAAAAAAGAATTACACAGGGTGGCAGAGTCATGGACGCGCAAACTGTAACCTAATTCAGCACATGTTTCTAGACTCTTTTTTTACTTCTCCTTTCGCAGGGCTGCTGAAAGAAATTTCTTAAGAAATTTACTTAAATTTATTCATTTATTTTATTTACATTTAATTTACCTTTAGACTTAAATTATAATTATGTCATATCCCTATACATTTCAAGTATTTCAACGCAGTAGGGTTCAGAATCATGTACTCAATCCATAGTAACAGGTTGCATGTCGATCATGTCCCTGCTCTGTATTTAAGTATACAATAGCAAGAAAAATGCTCAAAAAAAAAACTCAAACTCTTTATTGAATTCATGTGTACGTTTCGTTGTTACAATATAAGTAAGTTCCTACATGAAACCCGGTTAGGGCACGGCAACATAATAATAATTTTAACATAATCCATCTATTATACATTATATGTAAAAATGAATTGACATTTGTTAGTCTCACAAAAAGCCGAGAACGGCTGAACCGATTTAATCCAATTCTTATTGAATCCCCAAGAATTTTGAAACGTTAACCTCGATTGTGAAAATATTTTTTTTTTTTTTTTTTCAGTACAGGCACAAACCACCATGATTATTTTTCTTTTATGCAGATGCACATAAATGCGGTCATTGGCAGATCATAATTAGAGCATTATTCAATTTATTTTAATGAGTTCACCGCTACTCAAACAAGTCTCTCAGACAGTTTTATCCAAGTCCAGGTTGTGAATCATCAGCTCAAAATTGAGTGAACTATGGACATAAACAAAAAAAAAACTCATAACTGGAGTTTTTTTTTTATGTTCAAACAGTGGTTGTTTTTCTAAAAAAAAAAACAACGACTCATAAATGAAATTATTTATTCTGTTAATAGAGTACCGGAAGCATTTTTACACCTAATAATTAAAATAATAAATTAAGCTATACTAGATGGAGTTGACATTTCCTATCTACCCCTCTCTCTATCTTTACTACCCCTGAAAAGAAATGGCAAAACAAACTTAGTATAACGTAATATTCTAATTGGGTGGTTTGGTGGTGTGCGTTAATTCGGGGACATGTTCTGTTAGTCAATAAACTGTTTTTATATGTAGGTACCTAATTTATTATCAACTGTAGTTATTTATTCAATTAGTTGGAATAAACGGTCAAAACTTGATTTACATAGCCATTTACGAGTAGCAATCAGTTCTAATTTAATTAAAATTTATCCTGTACTGTGACCACGAAACAGTGGCGTGTATTGCATAAAGGCATATAAGCAGTGCCTACCTCGAAACATCACCATAATCCTGTCAATTACATTTTAGTGTGTGTGCCCCACAATTAGGCAACTCACATAATTATCATACCTAACAAAAAACAAAATCTTCATACAAACACTCGCGGCAGTAGGCAGTCGCCAGACGGCCTACTCGGCTCCCGTACTGTTCCCACATTGTCATTGGTCTTTACTCGTTCAAGTTAATACGACGAAATTAAATCCCTGCCTACCTATTCTGAAAACCAATGCACGCCACTGCCACGAAATCGTATTTACTGGTCCAAGTATTCTCCTGAGATAGTCCGCTCAGTCAGTGTGGTTACTATAAAAATACGCTGGTAGTGGCCAGTGGGTATAAAGTTTTGTTTAGTCTATTCAAATTGTTATTGATACTTTGACTGTCTGTTGCCTGTGGGTATCTTCTTTAGGTTTAAAATCTCTCTGTCTTAAGTGTTAAAAGTGTTAAAACGCCAAATTCATACTAATATTATACATGCAAAAGTATGTCTGTCTGTCTGATACCTTTTCACGACTTAACGGCTGATTTGAATTTGATGAATTAAATCAACTGGGTTAGAATATAGGATAGCATTTGTATGTACGTTTCTGTGGTATAATTCTCGAACACCACACAGGCGCGGGCAAAAACTAGTTATTCGTATAAAATTATACTAACGAGAATTTCATCAATAACGCTTTGATATTGGCAAAACGGACATCAACAAAATTGACACTTATAAGTGGCATTATAGTAATACATCCCACAAAAGTTAACAACTTGAAATCAACAATAAACGTTACACTTTTGTTACCCAATACCACAATAAAACTAGATTAAACGTTATCCTATGGTTTGTGTCGCTAGAATCCATGGAACGTAATGTCAGACCGCAAGTTATTACTACTTATAAACGTGTTATTACTAGAGTAACCACTTATGAGCGTTTACCAGGGACTGTCCTACAAATATCGGCCTAAATTATGTTGAGCTTTGCCCTCCTTATATCCTTGATTGCTGCCCACTCGTCAATAATGAGTTGTGTATGTTTAGCAAGATATTGGCGCGTTGTGTAAATTTTTTGCCTGGCAACAGACAGCGAATCTCAGAAAAAACTGAACAAGTTATATCATAATCAATTTTTAGAAAACAAGTTGGGAAGTTAAAAATAAATGTTAGGAAGTTTACGAGTGTTGCTTTAATTTGGAATCATATGTTACGGATATTTAAGCGGGTTATGGCAGTTTTATGAAACAAGTGGATAGTTTCTAAATTAGAGAACGTTTCAGGTTTGTAAAAATTTCGGCATTATAAATGCGCGCGATTACCTACAACTCTTAAGCCCGTAAATTTACTCATGCTTGTAGCTTGTCCAAAACTATGCAAGTAGCTTGGCTTGCATGCCAGTTCACCAATCAGAAGCTGTTAAGCCCGGAATAAACCTGCCTATAACTTGCACAAAAATATGCAAGTAGCTGGCATGCTTATGGTATTCACCAATCAGGACTTGTTATGGCATACGGCATGTAATCTACTTGCATAGTTTTGTGCAAGTTACAGGTGTGTGTATTACGGGCTATACAAGTGCACAACTGCGTCAAATGCAAGAGATTTGCGCGTAAGCACTAACGTACTCAAATAATTTTATTTTATCTTATTAGTTGTTAGGTACAATATTGTATAGCATAATCTATCGCCATGCGAATTAATCGCCTACTCGTATGATGTTCACAGTGCTGAGACACAAGCCTCCTGGGCTCTCGGTGAGAGGGAGTGGGCCGTAATCCACCACGCGGGTCCAGTGAGGGTTGATAGATATCACATGTCTCCGAATTTTTGGTTCTAGGACATGCCGGTTTCCTCACGATGTTTTTCTTCACCATTTTGAGAGCAGTGGTGAGGAAATAATTTACACAAAGTAAAGTGCCTGTCAGGTTTCGAACCTACGACCTACATCTCGTAAGTAGCGACCGTTATTAGGACCACCACTGCTCATATAAATACGAATATTTGTATATTCACATTTATATAACATAGCGTTTGTTTTAAAACCTAGAATATGTTCATGTGGGAAGTGTGAAAATTTAATATTTCATGCTACTTTATCGTATTTAGTCGCACAAGTTTCAATGATATCATCATGTTTGACAAACTGTATGGCAACCGTGACGAATTAACGCAGAAATTACAGTTTTATTTTTCTTGGATGTCTTATTTAGTTAACAAATACTGTACAAAATTCATGAATTTCCGCATCAACAACGCTCTCACGAAGCTCTCACTCAAGCCACCCATATGGTGTGAATAATATTAAAATTTGCCTCAAATTAGCCATAGTAACGCATTAATTCATCAAAATTATCTCTTATTGCTTACCGAAATCAGACACTCAAAGAGAAACACACCTTACATGTGTGATTGAAATTAGCCCGAAGGAAAAACCAGAATTGCTTATAAGTTTATGTCAAGAATAGCGTACAATATTAAATCCCGATCCAGCCTGTCCCTGTTCCCATCCAGGAAAAAAAAAAAGCCTGTCCCTTGTTGCCCTCTCCAGCGACGCCCTAGCCGGGGTCCGTACCCCACAGGGGATGCCCACAGCGTGTAGTCGATTAGTTTTTTTAAGCCCTGGCTGGAGGCCTTAATTTATTGAGGCATCCCGGTTAAGCTGGCGACAACCTCGTAGTTTAATGCGAGACGCACTATCGAAAAAAAAAAGTGGGCAATATTCGGGTTTCGCCAAAGCAACAAGTATGTCTCACGCTAAACTAAAATGATGGTGTCACTAGCATTACATCACAACTTACGAGAGCGATTTAGCTTCATTCAAACTTGACTTTAGCGATCGGTAGCAGTGACAGTGAAACATTTTTATAAATACGCGCAAAAATTACTCTTATTTCGAAGTGATATTTAACGAAATATAGTGATTATTTATGTAGGAATAACGCATATATTCCTATAATAACACTCTATCAATAGTGATGACTCATTTTAGATACAGCGTGAAGTGATTGCTACTAGTATGTGATAATAAATGTTTGAGACCTGGATTGCAGTGTGTGCTTCGTATGGTGTGTACCTGGCTTTTAATGGGCGTTATGTGGAATTAAATGATGATGGTAAAAATGTACATACCTTTAATACATAAGGTCAAGGTCCTTTTTAGTACGTCTATAGCATATAGCTGTTTGATGACTGGTTGAATGTGTTCTTAGCCGCAGTTTATCTATTCAATACTGCTATTGGTTTGATGTCTTGATATCTACTTTGTATTTCTGAAAAATTCAGAAAGAACTTTGCTTGTGTGTGTTGTTTCTTAAATTAATAACTTTAAAGGGGTTTATGTTTGAACGATGATTAAAGTTAAGTGACGATTAAACGTCAAAAATGTATGGTTAAACAGTCGCTAATCAAACTTTAAGCAATGTTTATCAAAAAAGGGATGAGAGTTTATCTGAATACGTACGATGACATATCAAGCTATACATTTCCAGTATACCATATAGAACCAGGGATAGGTAACTGTGAAAAACGTAGAAAATAAATAGGATTCAGTTTTAAGTCTGGGACTCTGGGTACACTAAAAGGTTTTGAAAAACCTCGTAAAAAGCATCCGGTTTGGCGAATTTGGTTCTACTCGTTTAACCTTTCGTGGAACGTGGATCCACGCAAGAGTCGAGATACAATGGCTTTATAATTATTTCTGTAATTACGGTGTTAAGGCGGGAACCAGCCAAAACTTTTGTAATTAATAAACTTTACTTCTAATCCAGGCTGTACTTGTTACTGTGAATAAGCGTTGAAATTAGCTACATTCAATCACAAATGTCATAAATGATTTGCGTACTACGGTGTAGTTAAGTATGCCATTACAGAAATCCACAAGGAGGGCA
This sequence comes from Apamea crenata, assembly GCA_949629185.1. Taxonomy (NCBI): domain Eukaryota; kingdom Metazoa; phylum Arthropoda; class Insecta; order Lepidoptera; family Noctuidae; genus Apamea; species Apamea crenata. The sequence continues at coordinate 8,111,023 of OX451362.1, read as the reverse complement.
TAAAGGCTATTTACAATTGTCACAGTTTTTCCTTCTTCATTTGGCCTTTATTCAAAGCAATTATGGTGATCTATCTTCGCTAACTGTCCTATAATATTTATGATAGTTTTAATAGGCAGAAAACGTTAACTCAATTTAAAGGATATTTCATGTGACGAGGAAAATGATGGTACCCTAACAGCCGCACTCAGGGCCGTTATTTAAAAATAAATAATCATAAAATAACGCGTTGTTTTCCTGAAGGGTTGGGCAGAAGTGTACCTACAGTAGAGCTCACGAAAGGAATAAACATTGGTCTGGGTTGAGTGAAGAGTTCCTTTAGTACAGCCACATTTCGCCAGTTATTTTCAAGTCTCATGGGTGCGAGCCTATTGCTATTAATAAAAATAATCATTTGTATTTAAATATCAGAAATAATCTTTCATAGCTGGCTGCCATAATCGCTAATAATCTGTCTGCAATATCACCGAAGGCCAACAGGGCAATGCCCTACATAACCATGGATGGTATGGTATTCAATAACTTTTTTTTTTGTTTATAATATTTCAATAGATGACCGACACCTAAAAGTGCCTAAGTGAGGGGCTTGTGTAAAAACAGCCGCACGGTTCGATCGATCAGGTTAAGCTCCGCTTTCCGGGGTTGGTCCGTGGATAGGTGACCATCTTATCTTTGCATACCAAGACCCCTCTGTGCCTCGAAAAGCACGTTAAGCCGTTGGTCCCGGCTGTCATTCGTGGATCTTTTGACAGTCGTTACGGGTGGTCAGAAGCACGACTCTAATAACGAGTCTTACCAAGGGGTATCGTATTACTCAGTAACTCAGTAACTGGGTTGTGGAGGTCAGATAGGCAGTCGCTCCATGTAAAATACTGGTATTTAACTGCATCCAGTTAGACTGGAAGCCGACCCCAACATAGTTGGGAAACGGCTAGGCGGATGATGATATTACGAAAAATAGGTAATAGTTTACCTTACCTACTGTTTAAAGGTCTTTTAAATAGTTTTTCTAGTTAGGTAGGAAATAGCCTTGATTTCAATAAAAAAAAAAAATGTTTTGTGACTACAGTCAACCGCAAATCAGTGGTAACAATTTGATAGCGCCTTTGTGTCGTAGCAGCAAGGCAGCTTTTCGTAGTTCCACTGTGTATTAGTTGACTGTACAAAAACGTAACCTTCAAATCGGGATTCCTCGTGGACTAACAAAGCGTGAAGCACTTATAGTGCTATTAATGTTTTTACACTGCTGCTATTTCACCTTTTTGAATACCTTCGTACACAGTTACGAGCATTTTATATAATACCAGCCTATTATTGTCCTTCTGCAAGGCAAAAGCCTCTTCTCATACAGAGAAGGGTCATGCAAGGTGATCATCACCATGCATGCACAAGACGGCACCCGAATTGCGTAACACACTACCCATCTGAATATACATATACCCATCTATATATATAATAATAATAATAAACATTTAATTCAGTCCAGGTCCATAATTTGTTAGTAACAATGTACTTAAAAAACTAATGTTAGTATTGACAACAAAACTAAATTATGGCATGAAGCCGCACCCACCTTTGCAGCATGGGGGACTCCCACCGATCGGTAAAAACACCCAGTATAGTGTTGGTACTGCCACGAACGCGAGCGAGTAGGGAGGCGCAACTTTTTCTACCGATAGCGGCAACGCCATCCACCCGCGCCCCAGCAAACATCCCTGACGCACTGCAACGCCATGGCAGCCCCAACAGTACCCTGAGTGCATTATTATATTGGACACGCAGGTCGCTGTATGCTCGCTGCGAATAACTGACCCCCCCCCCCCCCACCCCCTTATCTCTTTATTTTATGAATATAGATAAATCCAGGTTTCCTTACGATGTAAATGATGTGGATGTGTGTAATGACGAGTAATTTACCTTATTCTAATAATTTTCACAGTGTAGCTAGTGGGAAAATATGTCGACTTACGACTATTTTATGGCCTGATCTCACCTTTCGATTAACTGGTAACCTCCGGGCTTTAATCTCTAGCATTGATAGCATAAGTACCTATCTGTTGAAAGTGTCATTGCTAATTAAACCTTTGCAATTATGTCGTAACGAATACAACTTTAAAGATTACAAATAAACAACTTACTATAAAAAAACGCACCGCATTTTAATCACAGGTAAGAAGCCAAATGGTTAGGAAGCGACAAAGGTCGATTAAAACTTTTACACATCAAAAAATTATTCGATACATATTATTATTTCTTCTTATTTCATATAATAGCATTTCATATAATAGTTAAGGGTTAATATTCGTTTAGTTTTGTTCTAACTTTAATGCAATATTTAGCTTAACCTATACTAAAGTTGTCAAAAAATAAAAGGCTTGTTTCGACATTTGAGAATGCGTTCTTGACACCTGTCAGTTTCATACAAACAAATACGTGTTTTGCGAATTTGATCTTTATTAACTACTAGAACTGTCAATGTCAAAACGGGCCTTTTATTTTTTGACAACTTTTATAATATTATAAAGAAAGGCAGAGCGAATTTTGCGAGTCTTTCGGAACCACAGCACCTATTTACTTTATTCCAGGTGGACTTAGGTTAAATATTATGTAAACTAGCTTCTGCCCGCGACTACGTCCGCGTAAAATTTAAACCGACCCATCCCGTCGCATCGCATCGCCTGGCCGCGCTGTTACTTCGTTTTCACTTAGCGTTCTCTTTTTATTTTTCCTCGGCTCCTAAGAGTCATAGCGTGATGTTAAATAGCCTAAAGCCTTCCTCGAGAATTGGGCTCTCAAATGCAAAAAGAATTTTTGAAATCCGATTAGTATTTTCAGGGATTAGCGCGTTCAAACAAACAAACTCTTCAGCTTTATTATTAGTATATATATTATATTATAATATATTATATTATGATATCTCCTAGAGGGGCTTGTGGCTAAGTAATAACAGCCGCACGGGTCGATCGATCAGGTTAAGCTACGGTTGCCGCGGTTGGTCCGTGGATGGGTGACCATTTCCACATACCAAGACTCCTCCGTGCCTCGGAAAGCACGTTAAGCCGTTGGTCCCGGCTGTCATTCGTGGATCTTTGACAGTCGTTACGGGTCGTCAGTAGCCCGAAAGTCTGACAACCAGTCTTACCAAGGGGTATCGTATTACCCAGTAACTGGGTTGTGGAGGTCAGATAGGCAGTCGCTTCATGTAAAATACTGGTATTCAGCTGCATCCGGTTAGACTGGAAGCCGACCCCAACATAGTTGGGAAAAGGCTAGGGAGGCAGATGATGATTATGATATCTCCTAAGATGTTGATTGAAATCAAGTGATGTCATGGGTAATTTTGTTCCCAATTAAATACTTGTTATGAATAACGTATTTATTTTGATAAGGATTAATATCATGTTGATAAAACACCTTCGCAAATAATGCATTAATTTCGAACAAATTTGATTACCTACCATAAAAAAGGTTATAGTGAGTCAATCTTAAAAGATAGACATTTGCGGTCGGGGACTTTTTTTAGAACTTTTAAAGAGGAACAATTCCATCCTACATGATTTTTGCTTAACTTATACCATTTACGCAGCGCACGCAACGGAAGCTCTCAAAAAGGTATAATTTTTCCCGTTTTTGCAACATTTTCCATTGATACTCCGCTTCTATTAGTCGCAGCGTGATGTTATACAGCCTAAAGCCTTCCTCGATAAATGGACTATCTAACACAAAAAGATTTTTTCAATTCGAACCAGTAGTTCCTGAGATTAGCGCGTTCAACCAAACAAACTCTTCAGCTTTATAATATTAGTTTAGATATATACAAACATAAGTATTAAATAATACTAATTAAATACTATCTTGAATTCACGCAAGTCTAGCACTCTTTGTTAGGTAACTGCTCAGAACTTGTGCACAAAGTGTCGTGACGTAATATACAGAATACCGTCTTCTCAAGGGCGGTCGCTAGTAATTAATATTTTAACACATTTATACATTCGTTTTGCCGAAACAATGCTTGGTAAAAAACTTAAATCATTTTAAACTTAATTTTTCCAATGTTAAGTTAATTATCAAGAGATAGGAAAATAATTAGATTCATTGATTTAGATCTTCCCAGACAGTTTATATCGTTGATCTTGGACTAAATATTTATTGAACTACAACTACACGTACGTAATGTAGGTGTACTAAATTGTAGCTTCTAGTAATTACTCGAGATTTCTAAGCAAGATATCAAGTGTTAAAATGTCACATGTCATCACCAATCGCGTTGATTAATTTGTAGGTTGCCTCATCGACGCTTTTAGTAGGTAGACACGTGACCCGAGGCGACACCCAGTGAGTCCAGTGTTGTGGTACCTTATCGATCGATTGAATTATTGTTGAACAAGCTGTGCCCCCCATGGGATTTGCGTCAGTATTTTTTTCGAATACTTCTTTAGCGGCGTTGTGCACTTTTGTTGTGATGGGTACAAAATGTTAAACTCGCGTCAGGACTCGTGACCTGATCGAAAATTCGTAAGACGGAGCTCGCGTCAGGACACGTGACCTGATCGAAATTTCGTAGGACGGAGGGAGAGTAGACCGCATTCCAAAATATCAAAAATGCACAACGTTAATATTCAAGTTTTCACTTCTGCCGGCACTCCTGGAGTGCAACCCGTTGTTTTTTTTTTATGTTTGCCTACGCTGTCCCACTCCTGGGCGTCCCTCCACTCCTTCCAGCAAAAATTACAAACTTGAATCCCCTATTTATCTCTTTTAATAAAGTAACAACTAATCAGCTTATAATGTTCCCACTGCTGGGACACAGGCCTCCTATCTGTGAGAGGGGGTGGGCCGTAATCCACTTGCCGTAACACACACTACGTCACTTGTCTTAGAATTTTTGGTTCTAGCAAAATCTCATGCTTCTAGACCCAGCTGTTTGGGCTGTGCTTTGCCTGCCAATAGTGCCAATGAATGAATTAATTTACGAATATGCTTAACAAATGGATTGGCAATCACTTAATCTAAACTAGAAGAAGTAACTATGCCCCAAATTATGCTGTCCCCTGTCCATGCTATACATTTCTTGTAATTACTTTTAGGACTTCTGGTTAAAAAGAATGTATTTCTCTATAAAGACATTTCCATTTTAGTTAAAAGAGAAAAACATTTCAATGCTTAATTGAAACTTTCAACTAATCACACTGTACTTCGACATTCGACGACTTACCTAGCTACATTAATTAGTTTGGTTAGCTTTTGATAATCTGTTTTCTATGTAAGAAGTTGTCCATACACATTTGCAGACTGAAAAAAGTAGGTATTTCAATTTGCGCCGACACTAAACCTAGATTGTACAAGATAAGGAATTAACAATTTAGTTCAATTAGTAGTCTTAGTAATATAAGGTTACCTGATATCAGTTACATTTGTCTAGAACTTCAGACATCTCCGGTCTGATCTGTCAAGTTTTATTACGAGGAACTGTCTGTAGGCAGTAGGAGAATAACTTATTAACGATCGACAAAATACTTCACTTGGAGGTCACTTTAGATGCAAAAAAGTCGCTTAAAGCAATATAAACGGCCATTACACTATACTTCTATAGTTTATATCATGTAATTATATTATAAATGGTCAATAAATACAGAAAAGAATGAGCATCCTAGCTATATTATGCGGGCGTTACACATGTGACTATAGTCTCACGATTTTTGCCGCATGGCGAAAATTGACTGTCCAAATGGCAACTCAAGTGATTAAAATAGCAAATTCTAAAGTGGAGTAGGTTTCGACTTTTGTCATGCGGCGGGTGACTAAACCGACCGTGAAAATGCTGTCGCAGGCGATCGCCCGTCGTAGTTGATTTTACCTGTGATTTTTTTTTTGACATTTGTAATTAATCTGGCAAATTCGGCTTGTGAGGCCATTTGGTAAGCGACCAGCCTGCCGCACAGCCGACCTAGTTTGAATCCCCCCATTAGATTTATTTAACGGCTACAACCTCTTGCCAAAGTTAAAACAAATTGGTCCATCATCGTCGTACAGATGCCGAAAAACCTCAATTTTTGGACGTAAGCATTCCCCAAGAATCGCCACCAGACCAATACTGCTTTGCTCGAATCTCTCCTAGTCCCACAACTTTGCACTTGCCTTCTCCATATTCTAAACCCCATGCCTGTGTGTCCAGAAGGCAGTAGATGGAAGGACTGGCTCCTCGCGTCTCTGTTGCTGGGCGCCGTGGTGGGCGGATGGGCGGCGTTGCGCGCGGGACGCGCCAGCCGTCACCAGGTCCAGCGCATGCTGCGCGACATGGAGCAGCTCCGGAAAGCGGAAATGGCGCTGAACGATATGCAGAAGGAACTGGAGAAAGCGCGTTTGGAACAGGTCAGTTGGTAACCTAAGTTTATATGTCTGAGCAAAGACCGATGTGATGAAAAGGTAGGTCATACGTAGGAGTAAATTAAATTAAATAATCATTTATTTCAGGAAGTTATTTATTCCCATATTAAGTACCACAAAAGTAAAGTAGGTTCGTAATTATTGAAAATGCTTGCACATTATTTTAAAGATGATTTTGTTCATCAATAAAAACCCTTTCAATAAATAAACGCATACCGCGAGGGCTGGTTCGAGGTCGCGCGGGAAAACTGTTCCTGGAAGGACTTGGGGAAGCTTTTGCCCAGCAGTGGGACAGTATACTTAGGCTAATAAAAAAACGATTCGTTCAGTGAGCCAGTATAATCATGAAAGTTTCGCGTTTCTATATCGTCTATATAAACGGACAGAAACGCGAAACTGAATTATTTAGACATTTTCTCCTGCTGTCAAAAAGTTGAACCAAAGGAGACAGTATAGTACAAATTCTTCTTTTATATTATTCGTGCTTGTCTGCGGAAGCCTGAATGTGTCTAAAGTTCTGGACCTAGCGAAGGCTCTGTCGATTGCTTCAGTCACAGCAATTGAGGCATTTAGCGCTTCACCACGACATGTTAACGAACTGCTGTGAACTAATGGTTTACTATGACCTTATTTGCGTCTCATCAACATTGCTAATTAACTGCAAAATTTCAGTGCGTCATTGACGAAACTTTTATGGCAAATTTGATGAGTTAACTTCATTAGGACAAGCTGGTACTGGTGTCACGAGCAAAAGTATGTATACACTCGGCTTTATTCAAAAGCGATTTACTCCTTTATTTTTAATTGAAATTTTATGTTGTTACGAACATAGCATTTTCGAACCTATAGGTTTATGTAATGTGTCGTATTTCAACGTTCCATTCGTTATTTCACGAAAAAATTGCAGTTGAAAGTTGCCAAGTGTTGACATATTGGTGTTCGTGACTGTACACATGTGTACCACAAGCGGTACAAATTTGTACCAGCTCGTTCCTGAGAGGCTTAAGTTTCTTAGGAGTTCTGGCGCGAAATGTGATCGAATAAAATGAAACATTAGAATCTTATTTAAAATTGTGTGTCTGAAGGTGATGTAATAAAGTTTCAATGTTTTCTTACAACTCATAACAAATCAGTTTTACGAATAAGTTATAAAAGTAATATTGTTGTAATCGTTTGACTCCGCTAGAGCTGTCGGTTTTTATATCGTACACAATATTTTGGCGCATCTTTTGCAGACGTTTTTGTTTTTTAAAAATAATACAAGTTTTCAATTTAGGTATTCATAAAATAATTTAGAAACACAGTGTTACAGGATTCACACGCCTATGCACTCAAAAAGCACATGCACAACGGTTTCATCAGCTTCCATGCCAGCCCTGCACAGGGGACTGTCCTTTATGCCTATTTTGTGGAAGTGTTTGTTTAACGAGCAGTGTCCCGTGATGGTCCTCGTCACCAGACCACGCGGGCCTATTGCGGGTTGGTAGATTAGTTCAGTTTAAACATATCTTTAATATTATCCTCTTTACAATTCTAGGAGAACGTGACAACAGAAAAGAAGAATTTGGAGAAGAAACTAAGAGAAGCAGGTGACACGCCGCTACTGAACTCTGCGTCATCCGACCTTGAGGTGACGCAGCTGAAGGCGGAGATTGAGGTAGGTTAACCATCCATACTAATTTGTCGTTGGTTCGTCTTCCTCGAATCAGCGTGAACTATTGATTAGCTGATGAGCCTTACGCGGTGAGCATATCAGGCAGTCACCTAGGAGGCAGCGGGTCTGACTGCTCATGATAAAATGGACGTACTATCGCTACTCGTGGAAACTATTTTAATGCTTCCCATATTGGAGTTGGGAGAAAAAAATATCTGAAACGCCATTTATTGAATACTAGCTTCTGCCCGCGACTTCGTCCGCGAAATCGGTAAACCAAACATCCAAAAATCTTTGACAATACCCACTATCATTTATTCAACTTATAAAAGGAGAATATGTTTGTTCTGGAAGTACAACTATTATCTGTCATTTCAGTACAAATCGGTGTAAAATAATGGCGGGTGCTGCCACCATAATTATACGTCGTTTTGTGCTAATATGATGACTTGATGATTTTATTTTGTTGCGCAAACGGGACGTTTAAGGTCACTTCAAGTTTAGAATACTTATTTTATCAAGCAACACGAATATAATTATGATTTTTAGTTTTAAATAAAACTAAGCGATCCTCGCTGGGCCCACGTTCCACTACGAGGCCCAGGGCGGGTTACGGCCCACTCTCACAAAGAGGACACCTGTCTCCCAGCAATGAGATTATTATATAGGCTGATTATGCTATGCATATGCTAAATCTAAACAAAAACTGAGTAAAGGTAAAAGGGAGCAACGTTTCCTTGGCAAAAATACTCTACAAAAATGTCTTAAAATTGATCTAGGGAATAACAGATACCACGCCCTTATACTTCAAATAGATCGCCCCCTCTCCTTTGCTGTTCTTATACAAATTACATGAATCCCAAAGCATTAACATTATAACTAATTGAAGTCCTATTCAAAAGATGTTTAGTTTTTATATTTATCTTCTTTTATTGCTTAAATGTGTTATTGGTTTGATACAAGAAAAATTAAAGCATATTTTCCTAAAATTTAATTCCAGATGCTACGAGCCGAACTCCGTCGTGCGGAAGGCGAGTTAGAAGACAGATGCTGGGCGCCACCTGCCGGCCTACAACAATGGCTACAATTAACTCACGAGGTCGAAAACAGGGCGTACTTAAGGAAAAAACAACAGGCTGATATGCAGCTGCAGCAGGCTAGAGATGCTGTGAGTAGATAGATTAATTGAGATTTGGCTTAGTTTAGACCTTACAAATAAGTTGAAGTTCAGGAACTGAAGGTCAAAAGCACATAGGTATGAATCGTACTCATGATGACTTGCTAACCAACTTTTACTTCTGTTTCCAGTGCGAGAAACTACGCAAGAAGCGGTCCAGTTTAGTGGGCGCGTTCGTATCGACGCACGGCAAGTCTATCGATGACGTCGACCGCTCCATTGTGGAGGCGCGCACGGCGCTCAACGAAGTCACGCAGGAGTTACAGGTAAATGCACTTCATCATACATATCTTATAGACGTGAAATTTTGTATGGACGGATGGATGTTTGTTACTCTTTCACGCAAAAACGATTGAATGGATTTGGATGAAATTTGGCACACAGGTGGCTTATAACCAGGATTAACATATAGGACACTTTTTATCCCGATATTCCCACGGGATCAAATGCAGGTGAAACCGCGGGGCGCAGCTAGTACATCTATATTCGGAATCTAAAGAACCGGAGTTACCGACATAGCTTATCAATAGAAATCTAATTGTTTGTCACGCTATGACAAAATAATAAAAGCTTACTGTTTGCGCTACGAGCTGTGAATCTTGAACGGTGAAAATTGGCAGGTTTGATATGGAAATTTAATACGGTCTGAATATCACAATCCTAATCAAATATAACATGTTTCCAGGAACGCATGCACAGGTGGAAACAGATCGAGCGTATGTGCGGGTTCAACATCATAAACAACAATGGTCTGCAGTACCTCGAGACCGCCCTCTACAGGAGCGCTAACGGACGGCCTACTGGACGAGGTAAACTTTATACTGCAACACTACAGCCATCGCAGATGTGTTACTATACCAGAGACAATGATGAAATGTCTCATGTGCCTGTCTTAACCCGGAACATAGCGACGATGCTTGGCAAAAGAATTTTGGTCTACTTCAATCTACCATAGACTCATGTATTTTGTTTCTCAGATTCTAGTCTACAGACATGATATAATATAGTACTTTTGTCTCACGGAGCGACACGCGATTTACTTGTGGTTACCAAGTGTACAAACATGCCGTGGATGTGTGCGTGAAGCCGAGTAGCGTCAGCACATAACACACACACACATCCAACTTCACTATTATCTTGGATGGTAGGTACCGAGAGCTTCTGAGCTTACACACACAATCACAAATTACTTAATCCCAAAAATTTCATTTCCACCAACATATCTTCAACTCCCGATTCTCCTTCCAGGTCGCATCAGCAGTTCTCAAGACGACCTAAGTATCGGTGACGACGCGTCCATATGCGGCTCAGGTAAGAACTTCGATGAGATGTCCCTCTTCCACGAACACGTTGAGTAACCTCGCTAACGGCCCTGAAAGTGGGTGCATTCATATTGTTAGATATATAGAAATAACATCACTATCCGTGAAAATTTGCACCCAGATACAGGGAACTCTAGTGTGGAGTATAGGATTATTTTAAAGACATCTTCCTGTAACATCACGCCTTGTTTCCCCGAAGGGTTGGATAGAGGTCTACCTTTAGTACACCCACTACTAGGTATCAAATCAAGATAAATATTTGAATTTTTGAAATATCTAACACTATGAATGCATCTACTTCATTGATTTGGTTCTGTGCAATCGTTCGACTTCCGAACTGAGTATGAAATCCTCGATTTCAAATAATTATAAAACCTTGTAAATAATCGATATCGAATCGATAAAGCACAGCTAAAATGTATCGATATCGATTCTTGGTTAGTTGAAATCCTTAGTTAGTTTTCGATATACCGAAAATCAGTCGTCGGTACTCGAAAGTTGAACGATTGCGTCGATCCAACACTTGTAAACTAAGTACACTTTATTATAAAGTTGCCAAAAGACATATTTCGCTAGACATTTTTGTTTTGCATTTAGTTTAGCAAACGTATTTTCGAAATCTTGCTATGGAGTGTTTTTTTTTTATAAAATTTTATACCACATTCATTGAGTAATATTTGACAATAGTTTTCAATTGAATCACAATAGGGTTTTATGTCACCGTATGATTGTGAACACCGTTAGTTTATTTTTTAATCTATCTCGCGAGACTGTAAACTGTCGATACATTGTGAACTGTACCATACTGCTTACAATATAACGTATTAATTTTCGATAGTTTATAATGCATCCATGTCAAACCGTCAAATTGTGAACGAACCTACGCTTACCGACAGGGTTCACGATAATCGTGAACGATCCCTGATTTGTCGATCTTGGTGGTAGCCGAATTGGTCGCAGTGACTAAGCCAAGGCACTCCGACCAAATGTGTTAGGTTAAAACTGTGACCAACAGCTACTTTCAAGTTGATTGCAGTTACTTGGCTAGATACTTATAGCTTAGTGTTAGCGCAAGGTGCGATCCATGGCATGCAAGTTTGATACCAGTTCACAATTTTTCGGTTTGCCGTGGACAGATTAGAAACTATCGATAAATAATGCGTTAAATTGTAAATGGTTTGTTACAGTTATATAAAAAAATAAATGCCGAGTTCACAATTTTTCGATAGTTCACAATCTCGCGAGATAGAGTATAAACTAAGTTCATAATTATACGGTAACATATATAAAACAACAAACACTTCATAATAAGTCTTGTAAGCAGTAGCGGCCTTTGAACGAAAGAGGTAATACAATACGGCCGATGAATCATGACCTGTCTGAACTTAGCGCAGAAGGCTGCGCAATAACAATTTTAAGGGACCAAAAGGTGACATGACACAAGTTTGACTGAGAGAACATGCGCTAAAGTTCGGAAAGCCTTTGTTCAGACCGGCCATGTTTCAACGCCCGTAATGAACATGCTATGGCTTTCTTACAAGGACCTAATAAAATAATGTTTTACACCTGGTTCTGAAGGTCAGTTGAATATTTAATACGTGGTCACATCTCATTGAGTAATTTTATTGGCTGTTGTTTTTTCTAAAAGTCAATCACAACTTTTTTCTACAAAAACATCAATTAAAAGTTTACGTTGAAGCTACAGCCCTTTCATAGTTATGTTACCTCTGATTTTGTCAAAGTCAAAGTGATTTTTATTATAGGTGAAATAAGATTGCTGTTGCGTTGCTACTGTCAGATGTAAAATCACTGCGAAAGGATGTAATGTGAGATTTGACAGTAAATTGATCAGAGATTTGACCCTCAGAAACCAGAAGTTGGTAATTTAAAGGTCCCGAATGAATGATTTCTTTTATTCGTTCTTTTATTACAAGTCTTATTCATTCTCTCTTTAATACAAGAATATTCAATAAAAACCTAAATAAGTGAGATCTGTCGGAGTCCACTTCAAAAGCGGCTATTACTTCTAAGAATTATGTTTGAAAGTATTAGAATAGTTCATTAAATATTTATTCAACGGCTTTGGCGGCAGCAAATTTTAACTTATTTTGGGTTATTCCGTTTATCCACCCTAAGGTGAATACGCGGAAACGCATGTCCGAGAATCCACCCTAGGCCTCTAAATTCCGTTTATCCAACTAGTTCTAGGATGGATTTTCGGACATGCGGTTCCGCGTATCAACCTTAGGCTGGATACACGGAATAACCGCTTATTTTGCCTGGTTTTCTTTTATTTAAAATACTATGCAAACTGTTGCAGCAATTTTTATAAAAATAGAAAAAAAAATATAAACTTATATTTTGCATGATCATGTTTTAAATCCTAATTCAAATGTACAGAATCATGTTGTTTTAATTTTATTTGAAGTTAATAAATATTAATTTCACTTACAAATGTTCTCAAGTCTCGAGCTTTTGCAAACTGAATTATATAATCAAATTTTTGAAGCGATGTGATAATATTAACTTAGTAATAAACAAGTGACAAAGGAGCTTCCTTCTAAAGTGATAACTTATAAAGTTACCTGTTAACATTGAAGTAGCTAAAACTATTTGAACTGTGCTCAAATTATGTATGAAATAAGCAGAAATTGTTAGTGTTGTACTTAAACGAAACGATTAATGTATCGATATAGATATTTTAGTCGATTTTGAAATGTCATAAAGAAATCGTTGTGTAATTTTTACTTAAATTAATCGTATATTATTATTATACAAAAATAACTTATTATGAGCATCGATTTTCCCATCGAATTGTTTATTGTAGACCGTAGACAATTTGATTAGCTTACAATATATTTTATCATAATAAAGATTTCATTTAATAATTATAATATCTAGTTCATTTTCCATTGACTAGTTTAAACGATTAATGGTTATACAATCGAATTGTTAGTCGAGTTCCTGACGTAGATCCTAAATGTTTCATAACGGTGACATTAATAATAAGTTGGAAAAACATTGTTATTTATTATTATTAGTTCCTAAGTACCAGTTTTATGTATGTATTTGATTAAATAAATCATATTTTTGAAAATTGTTCCGTCACAATCGGTAGGAAGCTTTCAGGCTGAAAAAGAGAAGAAAAAAATCTTTTTTAGTTTTTATCTGAGGTTTCCCATATAAGTGAAGCATGTATGAAGTAATAAATGTTATTGTTGTATATAATATCTCCTATCGGTGTGGGTTGTTCTTTCACTTTTCTATCCCTTTGCATGTTTGTTAACTAATACCACATACAGAGTAGTCTCATTTAGTTATAATAAGCTTGGAGCAACCTTTCTTCGCACGCATGTAAAAAATGTACTAAATAATTATACCGAAATTGTAAAATGCAAATACAAGGCTTGAGTGACAGCAATCAATAATATTCTCAATAGCTTATTGCTGTCAAAATATTAATAATTAGCTTTAAAATAATACCGCTTATAATATACTCCAGCTTGACATTTTTAGTAGATTATTTAGTCGATTTTCAACAAATGACTTGAAACTCTATGCACGTTTGAAAGCTTTTGACGATTGTGATTTTGTTTTATTTTGCCGCCATACCCTTCCCGGCTTCCATCAGTGTTGCAAGGATTTTCCAGTACATAGACTATATAGTTATGCTTTATCAGTGTTTTTATATGGCAACATTTTTATTCTTTGGCACTTTACAGGTAAGAGATTGTCATGTATCAATATTTTATGCTTTTTATTGTAGAATATATTACTTCAATATTATTTCATACATGCTTTCATCGGAATTAGACGCTTTTTTACCTAAAAAGATGTTGAAATGGTAAAAAAAAATGGCGACTAGGGGATTATTTGCTTGTTTTTATGAGGTTTGTTGGAAATTATTACATGTATTCTGATAATTACAGTGGCTGATAACTTCCTGTGGCGCGAGGACTCGTCTGGAAGTGAAGCAGACGCTCCACACTATCCTTTAGACCTGAGACTTGCGGAGGCTAGGTGAGTTGTTTACTTTGACAGATAAAGCTGAAATTAAAAGCAAGTTTTTTTCGTACGCAAATCATTAATTATGGGTAAAGACTAATTACCCATAATTAATGATTTGCGTACTCACTAAGGGGGCGTCCATTATTTACGTGAGGTGTTCTAGGGGGGGAGGGGGTCGAGCCGAATCTCATCTAATCTTACTTTCGGTAGAGGGGGGGGGGGGGTCTCGGCGAATATCGCGTAATTCTTTTTCCTCAAGTAACAGAGTAAAACTTACGATTTAAGTAATGTTCAATTCTTACTGTGATTCCAACCTATTTTTTAAGTAACCAACTAGTAAACTAGTATTTAACCGGTATTAAGCAAATTATTATTATTATTATTTTTTTTGTTTATACTAAATCCAACGCATTTACACTATAAATTCACATTTTGAAAAATCTCACGTGAGATTATGGGGGGGGGGGTCGAGCTAAATCTCACCAGGAGTCGGAAAATCGCCAAGAATGTCTTACGTAATTAATGGACGCTCCCCAAGTTAGCAAAGTTTTACGTATCGCGGGTACCGTAGTTTCGTTTAATTTAATTTGGTAGTTTTTATAACTGGCCTTTTGACAGATCGTACTGAAGCTACAGTTTTGGATTGAAAACTTTCTCTGATCCAGTTTTTTAGTTGTTCAGTCATGGAAAAACTAAATTCGTTCCTATGATCCATCAATCTAAGTCCAAAAATTAACCTTTTTAATGTCATAAAACCATATTATTCTTCAGATTACAGCTCGAAGAACGCTTAGCTCAAGAAGCTCGCGAGCGACGTCAAGATGAGCGAAATGAGCGCCGAGCGGAGGACAAGCGAGTCGCTTTAGAAGAATACCGCGCGAGAGCGTCGTACAACGATCTGCGCAAGAGTCCCGCTGATGAACGGAACAAAGACCAAGTGCAGTTCATACTGGGGGGTGACAAGTAAGTTAAAGTTACTTTTTTATTGCTAAATACTATGAAAGTGTATATACAAATGAAAGATTTTGTACCTACACGCTTACTTTTTCCACGACATATTTACTACCACGTTATTTCTAATCAAATAACTTTTTCTTTCCAGTGTAAACTGGTCAAACGAAGGCGAGCTGTCCCGCGCGGTGGAGCTGTCCCGCGCGGTGACGTCACTGTCGCAGCCGCAGCTGCGCGCGTCGCTGCGGGGCGCGCCCCTGCCGCCGCCGCGCCGCCCGCCGGCCGCGCCCGTCGCACGCTCGCGCAGCACGGACGTCGTGGCGCTGGCCGCAGATGACCCGAGACCGCCGCCTAGGAATGCTTTTACAAGACAGAGGCCATTAACTGAAGGTTGGTGACGACAATTTTTTGTGTCTTTTTTATATACAAGGTGGCTGGGAGATGTCATGCCATGAGTATAGTTTGCGGGTTGATGTCCCTGCCACTCAGTATTTAATCCTTTGGTATTGCAGATATCCAAAGAAGTAACCGTTTATCATCAAGTGAATCGTCTACTTGTTTGCCAGCCAATCCAATAACTTATTTTATTCTTTACCTACTTACTGTTATTCTTTTATAAACTTATGTTTAAAACGGCTCTGATTTTATAAAAAAATATACCACAAACTATATCCCAATGACTATATTCACCATTCATACCTTCCAGACGCCCCAACACCCTCAAGCAACACGCCACCCGAAGAGGAATCAACAGACTCCTCCCTAATGGACGACGAAGGGTTACCGAAGCCACGCAAACGTCGCATACACTTGCCTTTCGGTAAGAAGACCAAAACGCCTGCGTGACGTCAATTGGACACGTCGCGGTAGAATTCGATGAGGCACAGCTGAACGAAGCGTGTATGGTAAGAGTTCTGATGAAAGTTTTTTTGGTACAAAGTTGAAAGGTATAGATAGGAATTTTTGGGAGGTTTTTAGTGAGAAACTCAGGAAGTAATGGGGTCTCTACGAGTAACGATACTTTAATGTACGTCCGTCGAATTCTGTAGACCGGAGATCATTCTGGAAAGTATTGCTGTGCCTTACTTTCATAAGCAATAAGAAGATGGTATAAAATCGGAGCTGTCAACGGAAATCAAGGTTTTTGACATACTGACGTTATACAGTATGATCTTATTCGACTGCTAGAAAGACACTATTTTATTACCAGACTGCACTGAGCCTAACAGGGGAGCAAAGTTTCCTTATTTTTTATTTCGTCTTTTTCTCTTGTTGTAGTAAATGGCAACATTATTTTTTTGGAAATGCTCTCAAAAACCTACCAAGACTAAAATGCCAATGAACTGTACCTTCCTATTTTGTACTAAAAAAAAACAAAACTATCAAAATGTTAAATATTTTGGAATTAAATATCTCCGTTTCCATATTTTAAGTTGAGCTTCCTAAAATAAATTCTTGTAGAGTAATAGGAAATTAATAAATTGTTCGGCCTAATAAAGAAATGTTTTCGTTTCTTAGTTTAAAAGTCAATTGTAGAGGCCAAAAACGTGGTAAAGGCCAGTAAAGATAACCGTTAGTATTAATAATTACAATGTATTTTTTTTACTTTTCTTATTTGGTAAACAAGTATAGTACGAAATAAGGTATTTTTGCGTAAATCACACACTTTGTTAGTATGGCCACAGATTACTAAATAGTTACTACGTAACAGATACTTCACTCAGTAGAAAGTTTCCAATACCTACTGCTATAATAGCCTATTCCGTCGCGTCAGCAACCGCTGCATGCTAAAATGTGCCTAAATGCTCAAACGTACAGTTGTGATTGCTTCGCCCTTTCGCCCTAATAACCTTATTCGGACTTTTGCCGTGCTCAAGTTATGCGCCTACCGCATTTCATATTTATCTATACATATAGATTAACCATAAAAGCTCATAAATTTTCTTCAAAATCGTAATCTCAATACGCCATTTTGTTTACGAAATAAGTCCTGTAGAAAAAAATACGCTTTACCTCATAATGTCAATGTTCGTGACCATATTATTTAAGTTAAATGTCAGTTTAACAGCGCGCTTCGTCACAGCTGTGTTGTAAACTCGGTTGAAATTTGACTGAGCGTCATTTTTTTCTTTATTGTTTGATTTTCCCCCTAAAATCATGATTTCTTGCACGTTTGTCACAGTTTGGCTACACATTTAGTAGTAGTTTTGATTCATACATGAATGTTGTTATACTATTTATGTACTTAAATTTCCTTTTTCAACCCGTTTTAACGATATTTATTTCTGAATATGTGCCTGGCTATGTGAAATGTCACATAAACCCTGACATCATAGCCTAAAATCTGTGTTTGTACGAAATATTATTATGATTGTAAAGTATATTTATTAAAAGTTTGTTTCAATCATAACTACATGAATTAAACACACTTCACGATCCGAAAATATAAGAGCATATTAAATTGACAGTCTCTCAACCAAAAAAAAAATGGCTAAAGCGTTGGTTTCCTAAGAAAGCGTTGAGAGGTCACACAATAACGTCTATCCACATACAGAGCGTTATGACACCGTAATGTCAAATACTGGTGAAAATTACAGATTTTCATCACGGCCACTGTAATGATTACGGTCATCGCTCTTCTAGGAAACCGTAGCTTAAGGCTGCCTGTCCATTGAAGCGGAACGTGGCTGCGGAGCGGAGAAACGGAGAAATATTAACCAATAGGATTCAGAGGAGCGAAGATTTTATGCAATCCTAACAATTAATATTTCTCTGTTACTCCCCTCTGAAGCCTCGCTCCGCTTCAATGGACAGGCTGCCTTAGACTGACAAACTCGTGTCAATATTAGCTTTTGTTATTTTAGGGCTTATTTTTCCATCGCCAGATAACTTGTATTCGAGGAATAACATTGACGTTTGACAGTTATTGTATGAAATAACTGTAAAAAATTTAAAATTATTCCTCAAATAAAGTTATCAGATGATTGAAAGATCAGCCCAGTTAGTCATTCACATCTGTTGTCAAGGCTTTAAGTTGGTAAGCAGGCTGTGTTTGTGAGTACTAGCTCTTATCTCAATTTTCTATCTAGCCTGTATTGTCTCACTGCAGGATAAAGGACTCCCTCTCAATCTTATATTGTATTTATTAAAAAGATTGTCTTTTGATGACGGATTTGATTCGTGTAAGACTAGCCTATGTTGTGTGTTTACTGTATGTAGAAGCAAAATTATACAAAGAGAATGAAAGACATTTATTTTGTATATTTAAGGCTGATTTTTCCACCGCCAGATAACTTTTATTTGAGGAATAAAATTGACGTTTGACAGTTTTTGTATGAAATAACTGTAAAAATTTCCAAATTATTCCTCGAATAAAGTTATCTGGTGTTGGTAAAATCAGCCTTTAGATTATTATCGACTTAATTATACCACAAATTTGTATAATTATTTATTTTAAAATATTTTTTTTTGTTGTGTAAAGACATTTTAGTATGTTTTGTCCGTTTTTGGAATGTTGTCTTGTGCAATCCAGTTGTCCCCTTTGTAAACACCAGCCCTGTTTCTTTTTTCTATATTTCTTCGAGGTTGTAAAATAATAACGAATATTTTATTTTTATGTTTTAAGAAGGGTCAGGCTGGGAACCCTTATTTTGTGCAAATGTATTTTAGTTACTTTTAAAAGATCACAAAGTTATAATGTGTCTTCAAATTATTTTTTTATTGTATTCATATTAAATTGTTTATATTTTTTAACTGATGACTGCCTAATGTGTGTTTTAATTTGCTTTTTAATCCTCTGACTAGATTCAATTGTAAATTGAACATTTTACAAAGTTCACTTCATGAAGTTGTTTCTTTCCACATTTTTTGGCATTGGTTATGTATTTGTTTCGTGTATACTATATAATTTACTTGTAAACGTTAAGGTCACGTACGCACTGACAGGTGGCTTGCTCAGCGCCTAGAGCCTAGTGACTTAACATCCTTACATAGGATACCTAGGCGACTTGCGAAGGCGCCAATCGTGCAGTGCGGCAGGTTGCGAAGATTCTAGAGCGTTCGTTTTACTTCGCCAATCGCAAGGTGACTCGCTAGGCTCTAGGCGATAAGCAAACCTCCTGTCAATGCGTACGTAGCCTTAAAATAATGTTGTATGTCCCATATCATTTGTTTTGTCTTCAAATTCAGTTGTACTGTCGTCCAGAAAGATGAGCGCTCAGTTATGTTGTGATTATTGTAGTGTTTACAGCGTTTCGGGAAATGTCTAGTGTTCCTATACCATCGTGTATATATTTTACGAAAACTTGCAAATGATTTATTGCATAGCGAACTTAACCGTTTACATGTATGTAGTTCTATTTTTATGACTCCCATCATGAAATGTACTGCGTTTATAAAGCTAAGCGCGCAACACGAAATATAATCGTTGCGTTGTTGGTCAGAAAATTACCGACAATTTGTGTACAATACCAATATACTAGAGTCCGCGCACTACGGTAAATAATGTTTTGAAAAATTATAATAACAGTCGCGATTTTATTTCGCATGAACATGCAATTTAAAAAAATCGCGTCGCTGTATGCACTTAGTTACTTTTTTTTTTTTTTGCGGATGGGATATCATCAAATGACCCCTCCCGCTCTGGGTGGAGCGGAAGGGAGTGTCAGACTCTTACTGACAAAAAAAAAAAAAACCCACCCGTGTTCCTTCCTTAGCCCTTTATGTTCCAGGGCAGCGGTAACTCTTTCGGACGATCCCGCTACCCACGCTTAGTTACACTGGATACGTCGGTTGCGTACCGTTGGTCAAGCGTACCAAGACGCTGACGACAAATGGACGTGTATCGTGTAACAACGACGCGCGTCGGTCAGCCAAAATCAGAGAGTTCAGCGCTGACCGTCGGTCGACCACTAAATCCAGACTATATAAATAGTAACTAATGAATATCTTTGTAACGGCCGATATTTCCTGAAACGCCGCGTTTGTAAATCATTTGCTAGTTTAATAAACTAATCGCAGTTTAAGTTACGATTAACACGAGTTTACCATATCGCATCATTCCCTTTTTTTGCGTAGTTATGATAGCGATATTATCGACCTTTTAGCTGTACGTATAGAATTATTTGTAAGGCAACATGGTGCTAAATGAACGTTCTCAGACTGAACACCGCGCATGGCTCAAATTTTTGTATGAATTTTAAATATTCTATTCGTTTCGATGTGGTTTTTGTACTAAATTGTAACGTGATGTTGCGTTTAGCTCCTGCCGTCTTAGTAAATGAAATGAGTAAAGAAATCATTGGCGTTAATGAAAATTGATCTTTAATGAGCCTGACATAAGTTACATCTTCTATTGTAGGTACTGTTGTTTATAAAATAATTTCCAGTTAGTTCAAGGCTCCAGTTTTGTTACGCCAGTGTCAGTCAACAAATCAGTATCATAGACAATAGTTCAAGTTAATAAACGAAGGCTATACGTAAATATTGTAGTGAGTTAGTGGCCGACCGAAACATAATTTTTAGCCGAAACCGAAACCGACCATTCGGCTCCTCTTCAATTTTCAGCCGAAACCGAACTTCGGTCGGACACTAAGTGAGATATCCCAGTTGTGTCTACAATCGTGAAATATAAATTAATTCGTACTTAATGAAATTAATAGTGTAATGCAGATGCTGAGTACAAAAATTGCTTTTAACGAGTTGTAACCAGAAACCCCTACATGGTACACTTGTTGTCAATAATGTTAACTTTTAACATTGAATTTTAGACATATTTTAATTAGTTAATTTTTTAGATTTATTTTATGGCATCATACCGTGTGACGAAGCAATAATTCGATAGCATTATCTTAAATATAATGCTGTAAGATAACTATTACACAGGGCAGCTAAAATCTTAATCATGTAGGTTTAACTTGCCTTATTTTAGTTTGATGTCATAAAATACATGAACTTTTTCACGAAATGTATATTTTGTAGACCCCAGATCTGATCGCGTTGTAAAGACAAATCGTGATAAATAAATTGTTACAATCATTAAAAGTTAATAAATTGATATTACAAAATTTTGTTTTATTACCAAATAATATTTTTGTTCCCTATGAAGTGGTTGCGGCGCCCCGATGGACAACTACACAAAATTTAAGCGCTGAGCAGACGATGGACAATTTGGCCGCGACACTAGAACGTATGGAAATCTATGCAATATCTACACGTAGTGCGGTGAATATATGCGTGATGTTATGTAATATTATGTGTGTGTAGGGGTGACAGTAATAAGTGAAAAAATGGCGGTGTGCAAGTTTTTATTTGAAGACGTCAAAATATTTTTGAACATTCATTGCTGCCAAGGTTCGAGTGAAAATATGCGCAAGTATGCTCACTCAAACACACGCCACAGAATCATCTCTTGCACATTGTTTTGAAATCTATTTACATAGTTGATTAATACCAATTATATTATTAATATCAATAAAGTCCTGCTATCGTGTATCTCTAAAACCATTGTATGTGCGCCTGTAGAATAACATACACGAGTAGCTCTTTGTGACAGAATTAGATTTAAGAAAATATTTATAATTTTCAAGTATCCGCGCTTTTTTGAAAACTCGAAAAAATATCGCGTTCTTCGAAAATTTAACTTACTTTACAGGATACTTACTAATTTTAAGTAAACGTATTTGGACTGCGACCGTGTTCACACGCGAGACGTTCACCAGCTTTTCGTCCAACATCATTCAGCTCTTGTCCAAAGAAAACAACGATTATGTATGGAATGCGTACCTACGCATTCCGTACATAGTTGAAGCAAGCTAAGTTTTTGTTGTGTATGTGTACGGGCCAACCTTTGCTTTGTTAGCAGTCATCCACTGGTGTGAAATAAGGGATAGAGAAATAAATACAACAGACATTTAATTACGAAATTTATTTAAAAATGTTATGTGTACAAATACCCTATAGCTGTGGTGTACGCGATGCGAGCATAGCGCTATACCGTTCATCATAAAAAAAGAACCACCGGTCACTCAAATAGCCAAGGAATCACACCGAAATTAAATTGTAACAACATAACAATTACGCCTATAACATAATAATTTGCATTGTGAAGACCTGTTACCACCAAAAGATGCATAATGTTATAGCGACACCGCAGTTCGGCACATATACAAATACAAAATAACATTATTTTAACATTAATTACCGTCTCATAGACCGTTAATTCCAAGTTGTTAACAGGCTGTGTTAAACTACATCACATCTCAAACTAGCCTAGCTATCGTGCCTGAAGCACCGACCGATTTAGATTACTAAAACAATGGACAAATAATAATAAACGACATTGAACAACTGAAGGCGGATTATTAAAATGGGCTCAAGCTTCGGAGCGGGGGCGACAACGGCGGAACTTACAATTCATTAATTGAGCGCTCTAAATACATTATACAGCGCTCACATGCAGTCTTGAAATAAAATTGTTCAATGAAAGCATAAAAACGAAGTCATCGTCACCGTTTCGAAGGCTGCCTTATTACATTCCTTTACTTTTGATGTGTTTTGACACGAAATTAGGAATGTGAAGGAAATGACGGCATGCGAGGTCACTCAGTCCAACTCTTTCATGTGTTTCTTTACTAAAAAGCTTCTTAAACTAGATATCAGTCACTGCATTATAATTTAGTGCATTTGTGTATGGCGAGGTCGCTGGCGACTTATTCTTTGCGCATGTTCACGGCAGTAATCTTCAGAGACAAAAGCAGTACAACATCACAAATATCGATATAATAATTCCAACGACAACTTTAAAGATGTTGATTGAAAACCCGGTTGCCTCTAACGAAGAGTCGAACACGTATACGAAATTGATTATGAAGGTCTCTAGATACAATTTACCTTATAAGAACTGATTAAGGAACTATGCCGCTCACTACAAAAGACCCAATATATCTTAAATTTATTGTGGGTTAAAAAAAATTACCTAATTAAAACCAGCTTGATGTTCTCGTGAGAACCAAGTATAGTGTATTATGTATAAATACTACTACAGGTGGTCGAATGTAGTGAAGGGTAAGTAGATATTCAGCACCAAACATACTTCTCGTATGCACAGACCTCGACAGTTAGATAAAGTAGCGCAGTGCGTGCGCACCTTACTGTTGCTTGCACTCGGCGGGGTTGTCCTGCGGCCCGCCCTTGATTGGCTTCTTGCCTCGTCTCCGCGGCGTTGGCTCCTCATCCTCGCTCTCTTCCGTCGAACATTCCTCCTCCTCCTGACAACGCCAACACAACGTCAACACATATATTACTAAACACCAACCTCGACTCTCGTTACCTCGCATAACATTGAACGTGAATTCTGCAACCATCTGCATTCTCGACAAACTCGCACAATTGCATGCAAATAATAAGGATAAGATAAATAAAACACACTCGAGTAAAAAGCATACAATTTTAATGTCATCATTACGACATCATGCCAAAAACATAAAGCCATTACCGATATATAAAAACTACCTGTGGAGCTGCTATACATTGACATTATTATGCTAACTTCAATAGAAGGTTACATAAATAAAAAATATACATCTATTATCCGACCTAACTATTGTCAAATCAGTATTCATTATTAAAATACATATTATATCGGATAGATCACAGTTGGCGATGTTCAAGTGATGATGTAAAAAATGCATTTTGGCACTAAAAAGAGATTCAGCGAATTCAATTCCTGGGCAGACTGCCGTTACGCACGGTGCGAAGGATCTACTAGCGTCTCAATGGAATGACAGTACTTTAATTTTCATTCAATAGGAAACATTAAATATAGCCTTAGAGAATAGTAATATCACATGAAATTTCAAAGTACTCAAACGAATATGTAAAATTCGTAAACAAAAATACACACTATAATTACTGTATAATAAATAAAAACGAGTAAAGTATAATTAAACTAGAAATGCAAAATAGTTGTCGTAACAGACATCTAACAAGTTAACATGCATTATACATCGATAATGAAGGCACCTCACTCTTCTCGCGTCAAAACTGCGCGAGCCCCTCTGGAGCTCGCTACTAAATCTACTCTAAAACATATTTATCTAGCCAGGGGGATAAACCATGCATAGAACGGACGACTGGATGAGCGAGAAGTTATTTATTAAAAAATATTCTAGCGTACAAATACTACCGATTTAGGACAATAACCCGACGCGTCGCAGGAGTATTGGTTATCACGTTTCGCTTGGCGAACCGATTTTTGGTACAATTTAAAAGATATGGGTTGATATGGTCGCGATAAGACTAAAGCGCGCAGAGCTCGTGAGCCGAGCCGCTAGGGGCCCAGGTCGAGTGACGTGGGCACGTAGCGAGCTGCCGAGTGACGGATTATATAACGCTAGGGCGGTCGGACAACGTCTTGCATCAATCCTCCGCGTCGGACACTTCTTCCGTCCCAGAGTCTTCGTCAAAGTACGAATCCTCCTGAAACCAAATATACCGCTTTTGTTTGTGCAGCCACCGCCAACACCCACCAGACGTAGATACTGTATACTCTTACCCGTGGAAGATTTATGCAGACGCACTTATAATACACTATAATATAAGGGAGCAGGGTTTAGAATACATACTGTACCTTCGTCTGATATGCGGGGAGTGGGGGGAGGCATAAATCAATATTAGCACATCCGTGTGCTAAACTAGCTAAGCAAGCAATAAAAATGTTCTACCATGCAAATGGTTCAAACTAACACCTCATTGGAATGCTAGATGGCTGTAGAATTCACTGTTCCTGAAGTTATGCAGATAAGCGTTGATCTTAGACGAGTTTATTGATCATCGTCATGATTGTTAAGACGAAAGTTCAATCAGAAATAGCTTTGAATTCGGTAACCTATTCAGATTGTTGCACTTAAAAGCAATGGTTAGTTCGTTAATTTATAATTCACTTCATAGTACTGTTAGTAAATTACTGCATACTTCCGATTGAACGATTTGATAAAGTCAAAGAACAAAATAATCAGCATTCATTATGAGATTTATGTCACTACTATTATTAAGCTACCTACCTGTTTTGAAGCGTATTTCACTGACATAGTACAAAAGGTCAATCAGGGAAGCACTATGCGAGAATACCTGGGCACACTATACCACATTACAACCCCCAAAAACAAAATATATGAAAATGAATACAACCTATACATAGTTATGAGATTATTTTGACATGGTCTGTAAATGCAGAGCCTTTTACAAAATGGTTGCATGTAAACGACGATAAATGAGGATATTTGTTAAACAGTCGTGAACCTAAAACAATAAAAATATAGTAATTAATTGTTATATTGACCAATGTCAGTTATCTTTTATATGCCCCTAGTAAAATCGCTTTTTGAGGAGTTTTTTTTAACCCACAAGTCATATCTTAAATCGCTAAGTTCCGACAATTTTTAACAGTCCTTTAATGCAGAAACTTAAATTAGCAAAAGCATTATTCATCCCTATAACCCCATAATCAATGGGGTACCATTGATTATGGTAAATACAGCCAGTTAAATATGACATTTAAAAAATTTGGTGATATTTCGTACGACCCCATGGTATATTAGTTACTTCCACTCAGTTCTGTAAGCTGTCCAGCGTAGTACTTCCTTGACAGACCTATTCACGTGTTGTCACGTGTGCAAGCGTGTTGTACTGACCTCCTCCTCATAGTCGTCGTCATCATCATCGTCCAGGCCCTCGCCGGTGTACAGCAACACGGCGCGGGAGACCACGCGCTCGCGGATGTAGTGGCCGATCTCAAAGTCAGCTGTGAGCAGCGCCTGGAAGTTACGTATATGTACGTGTTAAACTTGAGAGGAATAGGACAGGACACATGACAGGTTATTAAAAAAAAAAAAAAAACTCCGAAACAGAAAAGATTAGTCACAGTAAAAATAAATATCTCAAAAAATGGTTCAAATGCACTATTTCACTAAGGAGTGTCTCAAGGCAAACTGTTTTATAGTGTTCAAAGAACGATGTCAAGGGGATTGGCCATCAATATGACCCTCACCTACATTGAGTGCACAGTTTAATCAATACTCGAAAGAAAGTATCAACTTTCATAATATATTATTTACCTGGATATCAGAGGCGAGAGTCGAGTTAGGGTCATCAGGCATGGTGGGGGGCGAGAAGAAGTTGAAGAACGAGTCAGCCTGCACTGACTTGGTGACGGTGCGCACCGAACCGCGCGACTTGTGCTTTTGCTTCTTCTTTATCGTTTTGACTGTCACGTTCTTGCCTTTCTTCCAGTTGATCTCGCAGCCCTGTTAATATAAATGTATGACACAGATATAATAACTACCAAATAAAATATGAGACAGTAATCACAGACTGACATTTAAAAGTTCGTTCATCTTTCCCTATCGTCTCCATGGAGTTTCTTGCGCATTCCTCTCCATAGGATCCTACTACGCTTTGGAATGGGCAAATAGCTTCATTTTTCTGACTGAAATCTTCTTTAATTGAAATAAATGCTTTGAGTTTGTCAATGTAAACCAAAGACGTATGTTGTTAGAGGGGTAAACAAGATTTCTTCATAGTAATGTCCAACCCATATTGCTATGTATTTTATATAAGTAATTAGAAGGTTGAGCCATATCTGGTAGTGAACTGTAGTTTAAATCTTGGTAACCATTTCAGAGTCCTTTGATAAAGAGTCTTTTTACTACTGTGAAGGAAATACTGCTCTGGTTCATTTAATTTAGGCACCACAATCATGTATCGAACATCGAATACCTTATTGAAAATAGTTCCTTCATTTAATCCGAGATTTTCATATGTTCGACTTAAACACAGGGGTAAAGGGACATCGACGCGCAAACTTTTACCGTGAATTCAGCATCCTAATTGCGTAACACACAATCAAGCTCAATCTGAATCATTTTGAAGGATATCGCTAATCCATTGCTTCATATGTTCAAAAAATGTGTCATGTGTCTGCTCAACAACGTAAATAACGCAATGAATGTTGTTGAACTGTCAAAATGAAACCGATTCCGATTGATCGTGTGTTACGCAATTAGGGTGCGGCACATAATTGTATGATTCTAAAAAACCCACCCGTATAGGAATTATTCGGCTATTTAAAAAAAATCTGCTGTTCCATATATTTAGACACTGGGACTGTATGGAATTGCATTTTTGTATGAAACAGCAGACTTTCTTCTAAACCGTCGATAGTTTTCTGTCGTGTCTAAGAGTCAGGTGCTGAATTCGGTGTAACAGTTTGCGCGCCAATGTCCCTTGGAACCGGGTGTTGGTTTGTTGCTGAATATCTAGCATGACTTTTAACTAGCATGATATTGTGCCAATCGTGTGCATACCTGCGTATAGACGAGCATGCGACGCCGGCGCTGTCGGTACTGATCCAACGCGAATTGTGAGCAGCGGGACAAAGCGGTATCTATTTAGCTGTTAAGCAGTACCCCTGGCACGAACTAATGGGTTTACCTAATATCAGCGATGGCTAGCTTTCTTTACACTACTGTGAAGTCAGTCCACCAACTCGAATTACACCCTCAAGGTGGGTTTAGGCCCACTCCCTCTCGAGGGGAATCTTAACAGTGGGAACATTACTAGTGCTACAAAATCCCATCTTCCCGGCGTATCAATAGTAGATAAAAAAAATTGTTGTTGAGAAATTAAAAAAAACCCCATGACTTGTTAAGATGTCGTTTCCTACGTACTAGGCATTCAAAATGTGTCGATGGTAATACGATAACGTGACTATACTATTTAGCTAAAAGTTCGTGCTAGGGGTAATGTTGATACTCTATTTCACGTAAAATGTGTCCTGGGATTTTTTGATATCAAGATTCCACTTGAAGACAAAAACAATACCGTAACTAAAATTATATCTAATCCAGGACACATCCTATATGAAACTAAGTAAATGATAATGGGGTAGAACAGAAAATGTTGACCTTAGACCTAATGTTTCATACATACTTACAGTGCCCAAGAGTAAAATTTTTCAAGAGAACTCTAATCAAGCTTTTAAACATGGTGAGTGAATTTATTGTAAAAAAAAAAAACTGGTGTAGTATGAAAGTAGCTTACCTTGCATGAGTAGATTTCGGGGCCTTCAAACTCAAGTGGGTTCTCATCATCAGGCTTGCACTTCATTGAGTACTCCTTAGTAAGGATGGTGTTTGTGAAATAATCGTTAGCCGCGAAGTGGAATTCCAGGGTGAAACCGATAGGGTCCTCGTGCATTTGCACTGAAAATGTTGATATATGTTAAGATATTGGCTAGAAGGATGTTTGTTGGTGATTTTGTAAGGAGTTCCTCAGTTGGTGATGCATGTTAAACAAATCAATCATGATTTCTTCAGTTATTGGGTGTTGGATTGTCATCATTAAATTATAGCTATAATTATGTTTATACACATTTGGAATTAGTTCTTGTTTCCCCACCTCTGGATTAGTCCAAACTGGTTCTAATTCAATGATTCTTTTATTTTTTTTAAATCTTGAGGACTCTATTTAAAGGTGGTTAAACATGACCTAATTCTGCTAATTTCGATCACCGATTTTCTCTCTTTATAATATGATAATCTTTATCTTACCTTTAATGTCTTGCAACGTCTTAAGGATAGGCTCATCATGTTCCTGCATCATTTCGCACAACATTGAAACATTCTTGAATATGGTGTACCAGAAGTCTGGGATGCCCTTAACATTGGGGTCCATTGGTGGTCTGAAAAGTTGTCCATATTTAGAAGATTGTATGGATGTGATGTGTGGGATTTTATTTGGGTTAAGCCTCAGTTGGTGATGCATGTTAACAAATCTGATCATGATTCTTTCAGTAAAAGGTGTTTGGTATGTCATCATGTAAAAGTTGTATTAGTTGTAAAATTATCTAGTTAACTTTACAATTTAATGTAAACTATACTATCAGTAATTATTCAGCCACAGTACTAACTTAGTTCACAGACAAATCTTATTGCCGGATCGATTGTTGAAACGTAACAGGAAATGAACTGATCATCATAATTTATGTAAAATGTAATCGAAATTTCTTTCAACATGTGTAACATTACTGTGCCATAGCTCATAACTTTGATTCTCGTATAGCTCTTTTGGACACAAGGGAAGAAGACACTATTCTGCATGATAATAATTAACATTGCCGATTTGGGAACGTGATCCTTAACACAGCCATGTCTCAAAAACGGCTAAGAGAACTTATCGCCCTAATCATTCCCAATCCCTATACTTCAGAAAATCAAATAACAATACTAACTCGGCAGGTTTCTCCTCAGGCTTCTTCTCCTCAGTGCCGTCGGTGATGGCAGCGCTCTGAACAGCGCGGGCCAGCTCATCTTCCTCATTCTCATCGCGCCACGGGTTCAGGCACTCCTCATCATTGGGCTCGTAACCGCCGTTCACGACCAAGGCTCGCTGCGAACAAAAGATAGGTTGTTTGGTTATATAAATAATAGCGATGAATGGATATGAATGTTGATGGAGAGGGAGAGGAAGACCAAAGAAAATATAGTTGGATTATGTGTGTAAGGAATTGTATGAACTTGACAGGAGTGAACGATGGACTGATGGCTGAAAGGGGAGAGTGGAACAACGTGTTGTAGTGCAC
Organism: Apamea crenata; assembly: GCA_949629185.1. Lineage (NCBI taxonomy): Eukaryota > Metazoa > Arthropoda > Insecta > Lepidoptera > Noctuidae > Apamea > Apamea crenata. Next base: position 8,080,886 of record OX451362.1, on the reverse strand, counting down.
CGACCACAAGTGGGCAAGGGCAGGAAGATGATGGAGGCATTTTTTTTTTCTGTGGTTATCCGCGATCAGTTTTACTTTTAGGGGATGAGTTGGGGGGTAAACATTGACAAGGCTAAATTTGAACTCTGAATAAGCAAAAGAAAGCATTAGTCAGATTTGTTTAAACTATGTACTTTCGTTAAAGACTATGTGGGACTGTACAATGATCGATGATTCCCAGTTTGGGCAGTGTTGTTGGGTTTTACTATAAGGAATTACTTACTAAGTCAGAACCCAGAGTCTGGATTTATCAAACCTGCTTAAACTTCATTACATGACTAAAGATAACATGAAATGTTGGTAAATTATATACCTCTGCCTGCTCCGGGAAATATAGGCGTCATGGATGTCTTGTGCAATTTAAAAATAATTCTGGAATGCTTAAATCGGATTTGTACTAAAACAAAAGACAGCATAGATCGAATCTTCTTGAGTCTAGTCAAGAAGGTAGAGAAGATTTTCGTTTTTAATTGATCCAGCACTGCACAAGCTTTCTGTCGATGTACTTATTGATTTTGATTCATGGGAATTCCACTAGACCTATATTCATTATGTTCCATCCTTATCAGTGCTCACAAAAACTTTACCATTGATATAGCACACTTAACTTTCTAATATTAGCTGCATATTATGTTATATTCTATATAGTAACCGGCATGAGTCGTGAGCACAAACTGACACCTGCGCAGTAGTTCATTTTTCGGTCTCTTTGGCGGAATGAAGAAGGCGGGGGGCACCGAGGCTGCACGATTGGTTCGTCTGTCGATGCTCGTCGTCTATTGGACTCTCACGTGTCATTCGGCTACTGTACACTTTCGTGCAATTTTAGTGACTTACGTTTTTAATTTTGAAATGGTTTATTTTTGTTAATTCGTATTTGTTTAGTCAAAGTAACGGTTAAATTTGTTTCTTCACTATTTTAGCAGTTACTTGAACGAAGAAAACATTTGCTGTAGTATCAGTAAAGGTCAAGTAAAAGTTAATACTTTGACTGATTGTGTTGATGAAGAAATTGGCCGTAAGTCACAAAGGCCTACAACATTACTGTATCAAAGTAAAATTTCAAGTACCACTAATATTTTAATTATAGTTTGCGTAAGTACAGCTATCAATAATTTGAGCAAAAGGAGTACTAAATAAATTTGACCGAAAGTGTACAATGCGCGAGCTTGCCACCACTACCTGCCCATCTGTGCTCACGACTCGCGCCGGTCATTATACCTTATTTTCCGAAAGCCTCAGTATAACAACAAACACACGCTTTGATAACAGATGAAGGTTGGAGCTGATATTGGTCTAAAGAGGAGACCACAATATGAGAAAAAAAGTGGAGCAACCATCTTTATGAGCTTGTCATGGAACTCATGGTTGGAAGAGATTGGTTGAGGATCGAACCCACCTTCGTTCAGTTAGAGAGATCAATATCCAGTAGTGGACTGCTATAGGCAGATAAATTGATCAGACTGTCGAAATTAGCAGGGTAAAATAAGTCCAAGATCTTCTTACCTTCTCAAACAGAGGCTTGTACAGTTTCTCGTATTTGCACTCAAGAGCATGCACTTCGCTGTAGAACTTGGCTTCAATGTCCACGAACTCCTTCTGGAGTGTGCGCAGAGCACGGATGCGTCTACGCACGTTCGGTGGCAGCGACGCCATTGCTTCAACATGGATGCGGTTGGTGATGGCTGCCAACATCTCGTTACGAGTGATGCCGCTGTTGACAAGAGAGAAAAAAATTAAAATATTTGCTTTGAAAGATTTTTGTTTGTGTAGAAGAGGTGAATCCTCAGTTGGTGATGCATGTTAACAAATCTTATCACGATTGTTTCAGTAAAAGGTGTTGGTATGTCATCATGTAAAAGTAGAATTTGGTCCTGCAATCGGCTAGTTCACTCAGTCACAGCAATGCCTCAAAAACAGTTAAAAAAGCAGCAAATATTTTAAGTTTTTTTTTTCATCACAAGTTTCCTGTGACAGACTTTTAAAGTATAAGAGATTCATGTGTGTAAAAGTTGGTAATGTTACAAGCTGCATGTAAACATCGCGTCTACACCCACACATCTCGGCTTTATCGAATAATTTACGGACTAGATACGGTTGCATGTTATTCTCAGAAGGTATAATAAACTTGATCCAGCTAAAATACATAACCGATTCCAATAAACATCGTAAATCCTTGAGCTAGCCTTGTTTCATAGAAACTGAATAGTGAAGGCATGAAAGAATCGAAGGTTCTTCAGAGTCGTGTTGATTTTAGTTACCGATTTGCAACAATCGCATTGATGTAAAAATCATTGTTACCATGTGAGAAATTCTCAAAAACTCGAGTTTCTTTTCACAAACAACTAAGCTGGCTAACGTACATAACCTAATTTACGTTTCACGACATAAAAACACCAGACTTTTCACACCGGTGCGCAGTAGATTTACAGTTGCGCCAGATTTCCCTGAAATAGCCCTGTTGCGCAACAAAATAAACAGGTTATAAACATCAGTAAACCTATCCGTGATGCAGACTATTACGGTATTACCTCTTCAAGGGGGTAATAGTTTATACGAGAGGAACGACCTTCGCTTGTTACTACCAAGTACCCGCGCTTTATTGCACAGATACTCTGTAAAGTATGTCATCATTTTGCGCATATTTTCTACCCAAGTCTACGTTTGTCTGCGACACTCATTAACTCGTATTTAATTGAAAAGAAAACACGAAATCGTTTCGCTCCATGTGTCAGTCTTCTGTACTGCAAAATATTGTTTGAAACGATTCAGAGAAGAACCAATTAAACGAGTACGTCATTTCATTCAATTGTTGGATCACGTTATTTGATCGCATTTTACTTGATTCGCAATAAAATGAAGCCGTACGTACAAGTGACAAGTGCCGTGATTTAGTTGTATGAAAGGAAAAACCGGTTGGGAGCATCCAAGAAAGACAGTATAGTCACCTGTATACATGTATATTTTCATTCCGACACCTCGGGAGGTCTTTTACGATTTTTTGGGGTTACTCATACATATTGTGGATTCAGATAAACTCTGTCTTTATCTATCAAACTAAACGAGTCTAGTCTATGAAAGTATAAATTTTATTGATTGTGCACAGTCACACCCTTGCTGGTCGATTGCATTGCTGTTAACTCCACAAAAGGTACACACCATAACGGAACGGCTCAATACAAGAACAAACTACACACATTCCTCAATATAATTGCCTCTGAAATCAATACGTAGCGCGTCTAGGAATCTAAAGTTTTTACTAAATCTTTCGATGCTACCATTTGTATGCCGATATTTTTTACACAGCAAGCCATGATTGCAGTTTTTGTTGGTATAAAAACGGACATATTTGGCGGTACATTTGATTTTATCTTGCGAAGTTCGTGTAGTGATTGCTTCGTATGAGCGTAAAAAGAAATTAATTAGACATCAAGATTGGTAGATAAAATACCTTCTTACCATATTATAGCGTGATGGTATAATTGGTTTAATTGAATATTTTAAACGTGTAACATCTTGTCTTTTACACGGATGAAGATTTTGCACGGAATGCTGATGATCGAAAAATTACGCCACAAAAATCGAACTAAAAAGTTGATGATTCAAAATGCAGTTTAGAAACATCAGTTATCGGTGTTTATACGGAAGTTAGCGAGAGGCAGTTATTCGAGTTTTTATAAATCTTTTTATTTACTGCATCGGTGTGAAGGACCGGACAGCAAGAAAGAACCGGCTTTTTTACATATTCATGCACATTTATGTATCGGCTTCCTGCGTACGTCGTTAAATTCGACGTAAGATGGGTAATACTTCCGTCGTCAGTCCGAAATCAGCTCAAGGATACATTTCGCATTTTGTTGTGTTCGCGAAGTTCTTGCCAAGTTTAGCGTAGAGTTCATTGTTAATTCAATACACGTCAAACTGTAGTTCGTTATAACTATTCGGTTAAAAATTTGACTTGCTGATGCGAAATGAAATCCTCAACCTTCCTTCGAAATCTTTCAAGATTTTAAAAGATAATTCGGTTAAAACTACTTAAATTGCTCCCAATTGGATGCTGCAGAGGAAATAAAAGAAATAACTAGTATCAGCTGCCCCACATCCTGAGTTGTAAGAACGGAGAGGGAAATGGCTTATTAAGTGCGCATCGCAAAACATTAACGCAACGTATTCGCTCCCATCCTGACTCATCTGCCATTAAAAGGCCAGATCGTGAAGCACCTTGGTTACTTAGGTACTTTACCTTGCAGTTCGCCCTTCAGAAAGAAGGTCTTATGTCTAATAAATGGTGGTTAATGCAAAAAGGGTGCGAAATTGGCAAGCTAATAACTTTATTGAGGCCAAGCATGAAGTCTTTGTACTTACAATATGCTTTTGAATTCTCAGTAACAATAGCTTTTTTAATGTACTAAGATATAAAAGGAACTATCCATTTTTTTATACAAGAACGCCCGGTACGGATAATCGATTTTTAAATTGTGCGCATATTGAATGAAGACTGCTTCAAATTGCATCCGGGATATAAAAAGTAAAAAACTGTAATAGTAATCCACTTTTGCTTCAACATTTGTAAAATTATCAGAGCATGAGATGTTTTAACTAACGGTCATATTATTATAATTATAATTTCGTATAAAACATGGATCATAATAATCTCATAACGGTCGTTAACGGCAGGTTAACTACGAATTGAATAATAGTTTTATCAACAACTAAAAGTCGTGAAATGACTAAATGGGTAAAGACTTTTTGGTATCATTTCTAAAAAAGGTCGAACTAAAGAGTTTAGAACGCATTCATACTTTTTTAATTTTTAATGCTTGTGTCACCGTAACGTTTTTGTCTGATTGCAATGTTCTTCATCTGAGTTGGAACTCGCCGATTGGCGTAAAAAATTGTTCCAGTGCAGCGGTTATTTGGATGCAATTCACGAACATATTATAGTATCTTCCGACATTTATGATTCCGAGTGCGACGCGTGTGAAATACCTATGGCAATATTCTCCCACGATTGTTCATGGCGACAGGTTTTACAAAAATCGCACTACTTTATTAATATTTGGTAGCCGAGACATTCGAGATTTTTTTTAAATAATTTTTTTCCTTGGGAAATAGATCATTCCCTACTTAGCAAACTGCTTACGTCATGAAAAATATAGGACCACTTGTACCCACGTAGTAAGATTTCGTACTGGTGGTAGGTAAAATTATCTATCTATTCATAGACAATGCATTTGCTTGAATTCAGTGCATTTTATAGTAGATAACAAAGATTTTATGGTCGGTTGCTACGTGGTGCTTATAAATTCCGTCAGTTAGTCCGAGCATTTACTGATCAAGTAGAGCGTAAAATGACTCATTAGATCAATGACCCGTAATCTCATCTCGCGCCTTTTTGTCCATGCTCCTTAACAAATAGATCTGAGTCAGAGTAATCATAGATGTCTGTGGACAATAGGAATTCAAAGAGGTTTTTATTAAGTTTGTATTTTCGTTTTATAGAACTATAGGTACATAAACTACAGGTTTGTGCACAATATGATTTTATTCATGTCAAATATATAAGATACTTGAGATACCAATAAGAATAAAACAGAAAAGAAAGTTATTTTTTGTATCTATTCTATGGAGTCTGTACAGTTTATGCGTATTTTAATTTTGAGTCTGAATGAATCTTTAATCCTTGCATAATTCTGATGATAAAAACATCAGCTCTTGAACATAAAATAAAACATATTTTGAGGATTTTATTAATAATGTAGGACATATTGTACCAACCCCAAATAAATGGGGATAAGGGCAGACATAGGATTAGTAATAGCTATGAACTAGCAAGAGTGTTACTACTAAAATTGGATTGGGTTAGATAACTGTTCCGAGTTTAAAATAGCTTGAATCAAGCCAATGAGCTGTTTCAACATTTTATGAATGTGCTATCCAGGAAGCGTGATTCATCTTACATGAATTTAGGACCTACCATGTGATGTAATCATTTTTAATAGGAATTAAACTCTGTTGGAATGTTGGGTCTCTGATAAATAAGGGAACATTGTTGTGCAACATTAAGTCGCTCCATGTAAAATATTGGTATTCAGCTGCATCTGGTTAGACTGGAGGCCGACCCCAACAAAGTAGGGATATGCAGATTGTTTTTTTTTTGTGAAGAAAGTTTGGATTTGATCTTGACTAAAGAGATTTAATTTAAAACCAATTCACGAGACGTTTGATGAATATTATTGGAACATATTTCAGTGGCCTGTGTTGTTTTACCGCAGAGCTAAACTTAGTTTTTTATATAAATTTAACTAGCAAATAATATATTATGACACTACTAACGTGACCCTGACCTTGTCAGGCTGTCAGATATTAAATAAATCTAATTAAATAAAAAAATCCTGAAAAATTATTAGTGACAGATAAAATCGCATGACAAGTGCGAAAATCAAAGTAAATAAAATGATTTCAATTTAAAATTTGTAAAATTCTTGACTGCTACTGAGTTAGCATAGCTTTTGGTTATTTTATGAAGAAAGAAAGGAGTTCATATGTCAAGTCCACACATGTGGCTGACAACGACAAGGCTGAGAACAGGGCTAACCTCTACAATGACAGTCTTACCTTTTCATCAGATGCTGAGCCAGCTCACCGCCCCCAACAATTTCCTCCTCCTCTCCGGACTCCACCTCGGAAGTGTGATCATCACCAGCGCGCTCCACTGTACCCATGTTTATATCTAAAACAAGACCACCTCGTTAGAACAACGGCGTTCGCGCCACGTTGGTTATCATACCGGCTTCCGACAAATACTTTTACAATCAATATCATAATACAACACTACCGCACCAACTAACTTAGAACTACTCAAATAACCTATATAACCAGCAAACTTCATGATTTTCCATGTAAAACATAATGCGTAGTACGTTGAAAAACCATTTTGGCCGACCACATGGCCGACTTTGTTCTTGCACAATTTAGAAAACTATTACCACTTACGGATTATAAACAGACTTGCAAAGCAATTGAAGTAGCGGTTGGCCAATTTTTTTAACACAATTTCGATTTATTTAGCGAATTATTCCTTTTCAATAACGTACCTTACTGCCGACAAAAGTTGTGAAAAGAAAGATGGCGACGGCGGAATACGGCGAATGAGTGACCACAGTGACTTGAAATTGAAAATGACGGCGAATGAAATGAAGCAAATGAACGAAACACGGAAACAGAATAAAACTGGCAAGTTTATGAAGCTTACCATAATTTCCGGATCTTTTTTTCAGGCGTCGATAAATTTTTTCGAATATACGGGAGAAAATTGATTGTGGCATCAAACTTTGTAGTTTCCAATACCGTCCCAAACTGGTACTTTTTTCTTAATTTATAGCTATATAAAGAAATATTAAAGTTTCTGTGTGGGGAGTGCCGCGGAGAAACTAAGGTGCCAAATGGTGCGAGACACCAGGGCCTGTGGTATGTACTTAGTTTTTGTCTGGCAAGTCAACAAGGCCCTAGAGCCTCAGTTAATTTCAGAATAAGATAATATTATGTTAAAAAGAAAGCTTACTACCGTAATCCAAACAAGTATGCCTCCCCCCCCCCCCCAATTCATACTCATAGGAGGGCCACATACGGCAGCGGCAGCACTTTCATTTACAATTAATAATTTAAAAAATGTTCCATATGAATAATAAATATTATCTGAGGAAAATGCGAAGGCTGACAATTTTAATTTGATAAAACTAAATACAACCAGAGTTAAAAAAAATATGCTGGGAAGATGGGTGACGGGGTATTTATTTTTGTAACAGGGTGACAACTTAAGCTGAGCAACAGCCAACAGTGGGATTGGGTAGCTTTGACACGGACATCTATTCACATATTCACATCATATTAGTGTCGAAAAAAAGACAAATGTTGCATCGACCCCAAATAAATTGGAATAAGGGCAAGAGAATTGTGATAATTAATGTGGAATGCATCAGGGTGGATGAGCCAGGTTCGTCAAAATTTTGTCACGCAGTGAATACCTTTGCTCAGGAGCCGTATTCCCGTAATTCAAAACGTTCAAAATCTAGTCGCAGTCTTATCTCGGCGACAAACAAAATAATGTCAAAAACTTGTCAAAATGTAGGGAAATTAGACGTATTTTTGACAGAATGAGACTGAGATTAGACTGTGAACGTTCTTAAAATTACGAAAATTACCCCTCCGATTACAGGCGTTTTCATCGAAGCTCTGGAGGCTCTGGAGATACACTTTTGACGGATTGGCGAGAGAAAGCAGCAGAGAGAGAAGTAAATCTATGGGAGCAATGATTATTATTATAAGTAAACCGAGCAACTGACTGAAGGGGGAGAGGATAGGGAAAAGCCTCCTTTGCCCAGCTGTGGGACCAAAGACTAATTTTATGTGTGTAGGACAGTTTATAAAGGTTATTTCAACTCACATTCAAACTGTGCATTAAACTGAACTAAACGAACGAAATATCCAATCTATAATAATCCAATCTATTCCAAGATTGGTGTTGCTAGCAACAAATAATGCCATGTTGTCAAAATCAATTCATCAACATCAACTGTCATAACGGGAAAATAGACTAGTCGTCGCGTTGTTTGTTGTAATACTTGTAATTTCGTTGAAATGGATTGGCGATTTTGATATTTTTGATAATTCAATGTTTCTGAAATGTTATAGCAAATAAGTGAATAATTAGGTTGTGAAAATGCCACCTACCGTTCAAACAAATGAGCCGGAAAGAGACAAACGTCCACAACGGACGGGCGAAAGGAGGTTAGTACGTTTTCATAACTTTCAAACAAAATAGGACTTCATCGAAATTATTGAACTAACTTCTTTACTTTTTTTTAGATCGGAGCTTGTGACTCGTGTGAAGTACTGCAATACGCTTCCAGACATACCGTTTGACTTAAAATTTATTACATATCCGTTTCCCTCGACGAGATTCATTCAGTATAATCCGACCTCTTTGGAAAAGAATTATCGGTATGAAGTGCTTACGGAGCACGATTTGGGAGTTCACATAGATCTTATAAACCGGGATATATATCAGGGCGATGGAAATGCGATATTAGACCCGGCTGACGAGAAGTTGCTTGAGGATGACATCCTCACTCCTCAAGACTCAAAGAGGTCCCGACATCATGCCAAGAACGTATCGTGGTTGCGTCGCTCCGAGTATATCTCTACTGAACAGACGAGGTTCCAGCCTCAGTCTATGGAGAAGGTTTGTTTCCACCTTTATAATTTTAAAACAATCAGTGTTGTCTGACTAAATGAGTGGATCAACTTCATCTTGAGTACTATTCTAGCTTATGTTTTATGTTACAAGTGCATGTGTGTAACCAATTCTTTATGGTATATGCACAGGTTACAAGACTAATTGAATATAAATAATTTAGAAGAGCCACTTATTCAAATGTGGAATAAACCTATATTATTATTAAGAATTTGAGATAATTTTCAAGTTATGGAACAACAAATTGAATGTCATACCTTACAAAGTTCAAATTCCATTGCAACCAAAAACATATTAGGATCTTTTTGTTACAAATGGTCATGGCCACTAAAGTAAAAAACTGAATAAGTAACGATGGAATGTAAATTATCTGAGATTACGATCACTGCTTTAGACAAAAATATACTAAAACAATAAATATTTCAGGTTGAAGCGAAAGTCGGTTACAATGTCAAAAAGATCTTCAGCGAAGAGACACTTTACATGGACCGTGAGAGTCAAATCAAAGCTATTGAAAAGACATTTGAGGACAACAAGAAACCTATAGAGAAGCATTACAGTAAACCAGGCGTTACACCCGTGGAAGTTATGGAAGTATTCCCTGACTTTGAAATGTGGAAATACCCATGTGCTCAGGTCATATTTGACTCAGATCCTGCACCTGTTGATAAGAATATTGCTGGACAGATTGAGGCCATGTCTCAGGCTATGATTCGGTGGGTATTTGGACTGCCATGTTTCTTTATTTCTTGCTTGTAAAATATTTGATATTTTTAATTTCAAAGTACAACACCCCCTATGATAATTATAGGTTTTAACAACAAAAATAAGCTGGATGAAAGGATTTTTTTTTTTAACATGATGATGATGGCAAGATTTATTATCTTAATCACTTCGTTATACAGCCCGGTCATGTGGGCTATGAAGTTGCGAAAAATATGCCAAGTTTCTGTCTATTTTGAAATATTACCACAATCATCATTCTCTTGTGCTTATCCCAATTTATATGGGGTCAGAACAAAATGTCTTCTTTCATGAAAATAAAAACGATCTATCTATCTAATCTAACTATATTCAAATTTTATTTATAATAATAATTTTATCTATAATATGTATGTATTTACAAAAAAAAAAAAAAAAAATTGTATATAAGTAGTTTATCAGCCATCTTGTTACCATAACACAAGCATTAGGTTGCTTAGCTTGGGACAAATGGTGCTGTGTGAAATGTCCACGGATATTATTATTATTATTATTTATGTTTGAAATTGACGTTATTTCAAATTAAACAAATATCAACTTTATTCGAATGGCAATTAAGTTGATTTCAGAGTGACTAGCACTATTGAAAAAGTTATAAAAATGTTTGAATTTGTAGCGCAAACTGAACTTTAATGTGTAGGAATTAAACTTATTTTTCCATAAACTCATATTTGTTTACATTTTTGGCGAATATGTAGCAATTTTATTTTAGTCCGTATTGTCTCACTGCGGGGTAAAGGCCTTCCTCCCTTTTCAACACAATTCTGTCTTTTGCTAGTGCCGGCCACCCTTTCGGTATTGATTCAAGCTCATCCTGCCATCTTCGTCTCAGCCATGTCTGCCGTATGTCAGATGACAAATGGGCCAAGAGAACCACCGATTGGCTACCACTAAAAAGAATACAAACAAATAAATATAAACAATTATTTTTAACCAACTCTTTTTCTTTTCTTTTCCAGAGGTGTGATGGACGAAAGTGGAGAACAGTTTGTGGCGTACTGTCTGCCTACTGAAGACACAATACAGAAACGTCGTCGCGACATTACAGAGAGTATGTTATATATGGACGGTGACACATATGAGTACAAGATGGCTCGAGAGTACAACTGGAACGTCAAGAGTAAGGCTTCTAAGGGTTACGAGGAAAACTATTTCTTGGTGAGTGTTGAGATGCAGTTTTTATATTTTGTGTGATTGATTATACTTTCGACATTGGCGATGATGCTAGCTTCTTTCACTTAGTAAAGTATCAGCGCTGCTCTAAGATTAGACTCTAGATTATGCTGTTGCAATTCTAGTGCAATTCTAGAATATGTGATAGCTATGTTTTTTAGTCAAGCTGGCCATACTTTTTTGCTAACAGTTTTGCAAATTCCCAATTACATCATGAACTTTTATATTTGATATTATTGGAGTAGTTTAAGTAGATACATTCCTGCTATTTGCATCAGCGAAAGTACAATTGAGCGTAAAAACTAACTTTTTCTTCTTACAAACAATTCCCCTAAGTTCTATACTTTACAAACCATTTTCTTTCGCCAAATATAATAGCCAATCTCTCCAACAGGTGGTCCGCAACCACTGTGTCTACTACAACGAGTTGGAGACGCGCGTGCGTCTATCAAAACGTCGTGCGCGCGCCGGAGTCGCAGCACAGGCGTTGACGCGACTAGTCGTCACACACAGACCGCTAGGCGCGGCTGAACATCGCATGTTAAGGCTGAGAGAGAAACAGCTTGAACCGCCACAGGTGAGCATTTATTTAGAGTGCAGACGAATATTGGTATTCTTGATTGACTGACTGGTAGAGAATGTCTAGGGCATTCCGCCTTTGTACCTTTTTCGTCATAATTATTACATGAGGATGGGCAAAAATAGTTGACCCATCCCCACCACCAATAATAACCAGTCTTGCACAAAATGTCCTATAGATTTTCGCTGGAGGGGAGAATTTTGTCAAACGCTCCTTTGATGTTAATATCTAATTTCATTAGTGATAGGTTAAATCACACCCAATATATGTAAAATGCCTCGTCTTTTATGCGGGATTTTCGCAGGTGACTATAGCCGCACGATTTTCGCTACACGGGGAAAATCGACTTTCTACATGGCAATACGGCTAGGCCGCAAGTTACGAAATTCGCAAGTTCCAAAGTAGAGTATCGACTTTTGTCGTGCGGCGACAGGTTGCATGCGACGAGTGACTAAAATCGTCCGAGAAAATGCACAGTCGCAGGCAATCGCCCGTCACACGAAGGTTCACATTTTGATGCAAAATGAACTAGTCAACTGCGATTTTTATCGACCTGTGTAAATGGGGAGGCGATTTGGTAATCGACCAGTCGCACGGCGAAAATTGACCTAGTGTAAATCCCCCCACTACACCCTATTTAAATCTATTGAGGACTAGCTACGCCCCGCGGTTTCACCCGCATAGGTATCGATCCCGTGGGAATATCGGGATAAAAGTATCCATGTGTTAATCCTGGTTATATACTATCTTTGTGCCAAATTTCATCCAAATCCGTTCAGCAGTTTTGGCGTGAAAGAGGAACAAACATCCATCCATCCATCCATACAGACTTTCGCGTTTATAATATTAGTAGGATTTAGATGGGTTAAAAAAGAAATGTTTTAAAAATGTGTCTAATTTAGGAGGAAGATGAAGAAGAAGAGGAAGACGATGATGATGATGACGAAGACAAACCAGGACAGAATGGAGATAAAGACAGGTACTTACGTGTTCTTTATTTATACACACTGGGCTACACAGGCTTCACTCACATGAGACCACCATAATTTGCTTGCTTAAGTTTTAAGTTAACGGAAAACGGCGTGAATAGGGATGCAGGGGTGAATCGAGACGAAACTTTACAATGGATTTGTACTTTAAAATAATATAGTTTGTTGCTAACAAGGACATTTAATCTTTAATTAAAAAAACACTAAACACATTAGAGTCTTTTCTGGCAACAAACCATATTATTTCATAGTTAAAATCCATTTTAAAGTTTCGTTCCTATTCACCCCTGCATCCCTATTCAACCCGTTTTACGGTACATAATAAATGATTTTATTTCTCTAAGAAGGTTTGTACAAATACTTCTACACGTCCATCATATTAAAAAAAACTAGATGAGGTCGGCGTTTCCTATCTGACTACGCGGAGAAGAAAGGCCGAAACAAACTCAGAGGTCTCAGTCTCTTTTAAAGTCCAGACATAATCTTTGTCAGATTAGAGCATGTACTGTAATTCTACTTTTTGGGACAAAAACCTTCTGTCTTATTATTTGCCGGGTGCAACACGATTATATATTTTTTTTAACTCGCCGAACGCACACAACCTCCCCTTTTTTTGGAGTCTGTTAAACTAAACTAGCCAGAAACCACAGAATGTATATTATCAAAGAAATCTAGCACTATATGGTCATTATATACTTTCAGATCGCGCTCTCGTTCAAAATCTGGCTCGAAATCTCCCCAAGGCTCAGAGCGCTCAAAGTCCAAGTCCAGATCAAGATCTGGATCGCGCGATCACTCCAGATCTAAATCCAAGTCAAAATCCAAATCCAGAAGTAGGTCTCGTTCTGGATCCGGCTCCAGAAAATCCAGATCTCGTTCTGGGTCCGCACGTTCAGGTTCTGCGAGGTAAGTAATCGAGTTTTTTCATTGGAGTAGTTGGTTTTGTAAGAAATGTAATTTATTTTGAAACCCTATGGCGCAAGGGAACGTACTAACGGGATTAAAAATACCCTATGTGTTAATCCAGGTAAACAATGTATTATTTCTGTAATACATTATTTTAATATAACTCTATTGGTTTACGAGGCGCTCGCCAGTCAAGCTCCCAAGCGGTATTATTTTTTTCCTACATCTTCAACATCACCGTCATATTTCAGTCAATTTACTCAAAATCTTAATGTATTATATAAGTACCTTCCTCATATTCATTAAGGTTTAGGTTTCGGTCCATTGGTAAAAAGTGTATGTTTTTGAGTTTATCGCGTTCAGACAGACAGACGCTGCGCGGGGGACCCCGTTTTATAATACAGGGTGGGCAAATAAGAGGTATACACTTTATGTTTAAAATTTTATTCTATGAAATATAAAAATTATTAAGTATTTTTATTAAAATATAGTGTGTAAAATATATGTGAACCCTTTTCACTACGTTTTTCATGACATTTTCACACATTTCCTGCGTTATTTCAGTGACTGTGTCTCAGATATTTTGTTTTAATTCTTGAAGGTTCATTGGCCTGTTAGCATAGACACGTCCCTTTAGATAGCCCACAAAAAAAAGTCAGGAGCTGTTAAATCCGGGGATCTTGAGGGCCAATCAATGTCACTGTTTCTCGAAATTAATCGACTCGGAAACGTTCTTTTCAATGCCTCGATTGTGGCTCGTGCTGTATGACATGTGGCGCTGTCTTGCGGAACCACATGTTTCCTAAGCCCAACTGATTTTCTTGATGTAAGAAAATTGCTTTATCTGTTACAATGCCATGCTGCTCAAATGTAATCAGTAAACGAGTTATTGTTAGCCACGAAGGTAAGTGTTTTTTACCAAAAATTGCCCGCTATTTTCTTAGAATTTCCGCAATACATGATAGGGTCGAGTAGAATGTTTTAATAATTAAAACACGTTGTTCAGTTGTAAAACGCTCCATAACAAATTTGCCGTATCTACACAAAATAATTTTCATGAAACAACTGTCATATTTGCCGCCAAAACAAAATGGCGGCAAAAAAAGTTGTATACTTCCAAGTTACCCATCCTGTATTTACTAATACTCCCTATTCTTCATTCACAGGTCAGGTTCTGGTCGCTCTCGGTCCCGCTCTCGCTCAAAGTCCCGTGCCTCATCGAAAGCGTCATCCCGCGCCAGTTCCAGAAGTGGAAAGGGTTCGCGAGCTAGTTCTGCCAGTGGACGAGGGTCTAGAGCCAGTTCTAAAGCTAGCGGCAAGGTATGTATTGACTTACGATTAATTTGGCAACAGCCGAAAATGTATTACATATTATCATTATTAATGTATTGATCCATCCCCACTCATTCGATGTCCACCGCGCACAGGATGCATGGAAAGCAGCACATGAAGTGATTTTTTGCTCCATTGGTGTAATTGCTGTATGGCGTTCCAGTGTATAAATAAATAAATAAATAATTATTTTTTCGTCCGAAAATGAAAATTACCCAAAATGGATATTTAGTCAGAACCCTGAATTGAATACACAGAGAAATGAAGTAGAACTAAATGCTGGATCATGGTGTGCTTATAATTCATTTCCAGTTCCACTCTTCATCAATAATAAAGAATGCAGCTAAGTCAAAACACCTCTGAAAACTCACAGCTAAATAGATGTTGCCAACTGTTGGAACGAACGTATAAAACAAACAGTTAAAAAGGGCCATGTTAGTTCAGAAATACGCCACTAGTGGCGCTCTAGTAGATGTCAACTATCTGTCATGGTCGGGTTATTATACTATTAAATATATCTAGAATTTACACTTCAATCCTGGTTTATTTTCTTCAAAACTCATCAGGTTATAGGCCCAGCACGCTACCATTGCGCCAACTGTGGAACTGCCATAAAAAAACCGTTACCAGACTTTATTGCCAAGCCATTCTGTCAATTCCAATATATTCTCCAGGGGTCAAAAGCAAGTTCCAGAGCAAGTTCTCGCGCCTCATCGCGAGCAAGCAAGCGTTCCTCGAGAGCGTCGTCCAGAGCCTCCCGTGCCTCATCCAAGTCCAAAGCTTCAGGCTCCAAGGCGTCTTCTAGAGCCAGTTCTAGGAAAAACTCGGCGTCAGGAAGTGGATCTGACAGGTCTAGGAGTAGGTCTGGAAGTGGGTCTAGGAAGGTGAGTTTGAATATCCAATGTGTTATTAGGATAGTCCTATTAATTTGTATTTAGTACGACAGATCATTATCAAGTTTTGGAATTACAAATTCAATGTCATACACAACAAGGTTCAAATTACAATTTATTTAGGAACTTCTTATTATAAATGGGCATAGCACTAATTGCCACTTCCTATTTGATGCTCTTCGCCCCTATTTTAATACTTGTATATAAAGTGTTATGGACTTTTTAACCGACTTTAAAAAGGTGGAGGTTGTCAATTTGACTGAATGTTTTTGTATGTATGTTCAGCTATTGTTGGTTGTTTTGTCTGTAAATATAAATTGAAGTACTAAAGGTAGTCAAAGTCAATTTTATTATTAGTGACTATGATTCGGAATTCGTTTCAAATTGTAACAACAGTTGAAAAGTTATTCTTTGTTTCCAGGGCTCCCGTAGTCGCAGTGCTTCGGCATCCAGCGCATCATCTGCTCACAGCGGCTCCGACTAAACCGACAAAACCTCAGACTCTGTGTTCACTAGTTGTTGAATATCTTCGTTGCTTCAGTTTGACGTGTAAAGTGTAATTTCAATAAAGCGATATGTATGATTTTGTCTTTTTTTTTGCATAGTGGCACCTCTTTACACCTGAATGTCTGTTTTTAATAGCAGAACAGTGATGCAGAATCACTGTTCTGCTATTTATTTTACCTCTGACAACAGCAACCCAAAAGAAAACTTATTGTAACGACTACAAAGATATTTTTGATTTTGACAGTGATGCAATATCAGGGGTAAAATAACTTAATGAGTTGTATTTTAATCTCTATTCTCATTGCAATAAGGTTGCTATTTTCGAAAGTAAGTATATTCAAGCGTGATGTCATGCATGTCCTGTCTAATACGAGGGCGACACTGAAAGTTTTTAGAACTGGCCACTTTTAAACGATATAATAAAAAAATAAGTTTAAATTTTGAAAATGAAACTGCCAATATCATTGTGTATGTATTTTATTCATTTGTCATTTGTTTACGATTTGGCGGCAAATTGAAAATCGTCTGCGTTACGTCAGCATGAATTCTCTGCGTGAGGGACGGCCTTCTAGGGCGACGACTGAAAAATAACATCAGTGTTGTGCGGCATATGATAGAGACTGACAAAAGAGTGACTTATCAGCAGGTTCGGACAAGCTTAGGCATTGGTATGAGTCAAGTGCACAAAATCCTCCATGAAAATTTAGCGGTCAGGAAGCTTTGTGCCCGGCGGATACCTCATAATTTGACAGAGGCCCAAAAGCTCCGTCGTGTTGATTGGTGTCGTGAAATGGTTCAAAGATTTAACGGAGGTGACTCAAATGCTGTGTTCGACATACTTACGGGTGACGAAAGCTGGATTTATTGTAATGATCCTGAAACTAAGAGACAGTCTGCTGTCTTGGTGTTTCCTTCCGAGAAGTTGCCAACTAAACTGAAGAGGTCGAAGCGTGGGAAAAAAAGATGGTGGCCTCGTTCTTCGGAAGGACAGGTCATTACGCAACAATTGTTTTAGAGGATCGAAAAACAGTTACTGCAGAGTACACTAACAATTGTTTGCCACTTGTTTTGGAAAAAGTTCGGGAGAAACGACCTCGCAGGATCCTCCTTCACCACGACAACGCCTCGTCGCACACCGCCAAGCAAACAATCGACTACTTGGCGACGTCAGACGTGGAATTATTGGGTCACCCGCCCTATAGCCCCGACCTCGCACCTTGCGATTTTTATTTATTTCCGAAAATAAAAGAAAAGAAAAACTTCGAGGAAAACGTTTTATGGACGGCGAGGAAGCAGTAGCTGCGTTTCAAAATGCCGTCGAAGAGGTTGCCCACTCGTCCTTAGGGGTCCCTGACGGGACGAGTGGGCAAAGTGCTTTTCTCAGTGGTTCCATCGGATGCAGCGATGTATTGATGTAAATGAACACTATTTTGAAAAGATATAATAAAACTAATAACTCGCTAGTTTGTTCAGTTTTTGATTTTCCAAGAACTTTCAGTGTCAGCCTCGTATATCTATAGTCCAGGCAGTAACTAGTCAGAAAAATGTAGGTTTTAACAGCGTGTAAGGACAAAAATCAAACCAAACCTTGTAATATCAATACTTTTATTAGTGCAACATTCACTTGATTACATAAAAATACATTGAACGAATATATCGGAACGACAAATAAAACTAACTTGTTCCCTTTTCTTTTGACACACACAACTCTTGGAATCATAATAGGTATAAAAAAAAAATGGAATACACAGTTTTGCTGGAAGTGTATTTAGTCTCAATCTGAATATTTTTCATTCATGAATAAATTATCAGGAAAATGTTCTACATAAAATTGTAGTCTTTATTCACACATAGTTGGTATAAAAATGGATTGTTTATAACAATAGCTAATTTTGTTTAAAAAAAAAAGTAAATACAATGTCAGCATGCATGTTCCTGCAAGTGATAACTATAATAATATTAGTGAATCAATTCTAAATAAATTAACTATAGTGAAAATCTCACTCGAGCAAAAAGCTAAAAATATTACATATAATATGGATTAATATTGCTATCCTAAAGTTTTACTGCATGCAAAAATATGACAAAATACAATTTATTATTTAGATCTCAATATTAAAAATCAGGCCTATCCTGTATTCGCAATTTTGTTTCCAATCATGTAAACAAATACGTGTTTCTGGAAAAACGACTTTAATACCTACAGTTAAAGTTTTAGTTTCCATAATTACTTCAAGTTTTGCAACCTAAACTTTTTACGACTTTCAGTACTAGTCATTTTGAAATCAATTTAATTGACACGAGAATAAAGTTGATATTTGTTTAAAGTCGAAATAACACCAGTTGGAAGCAAGGATTTCAATATGGAATAGCTGTTAGTGCTTTTGTTCTGCGGTGTGGTTTGTGTCGTTAGGGATCCAACATACCCTCCACCCTTCCCAATTGCATCCAAGAGGATTTCCCACACGAACTTAGTTGTTTGTTTCCTAAACCACTAGAAGCTACAGAATTGTCTATGGTCATTGATTAGTGATGCGACCACACAGCCAGATTGCTTATCGATAATTGCCTTTTTTAATGAGATACATTTTAACGAATTTAAATGTATATTTACCGTATAAAGAGCTTCTTTATTGTAGCAGTTATAACGATTCATTAGTTATATGAGTGCACAGCCCATAAAATACATTATTTTGGTACTTTTCTACTAAACCGATTAATAAGTTTACTAGTTACTTCATGAATACACTATTACAGCCTTACTCAAACTTTATGGCAGCTCTGGAATGGTGTCATGGTCTGCCGCAGAGCCACCATTTTAGAAACCGATCAATTATATCTTAAAATGATGTACTTAAAACGAACATAATGTACGGCTAACGGTATTTAACGGACCGATGGCCGGTGGAGCAGACGAGTCCAGTGGGTCTACTCCGAAGTGCAAAGTGCGAATTTTCGGATCGGACCGACACATGGCCGAACCGAATATTACTGAAAAATGCGAAAAAAGTTCGGATCGGCTCAGTTGGGTCGGGACCATAGTTCATAATAATATTCGAATGAGTGTAGGAGTATAGGATCGGGACCGACCGAACCAAATAGTAACTTCGTAGCAGGAAACGGCCGAACATTCGGCCGATACTACTTCGGAGTAGACCCCCTGGAGTGGAGATCGCGTATCGGCAAGCGTAGTGTGGGACGCCCCACAGCTAGATGGACGGACGACCTTGAAGGTGGCTGGGACGGACTGGATGCGGAAGGCGGAGGACAGGCTGTTGTGGAGCAGCCAGCAGGAGAGGCAGATGTCCAGCAGTGGACTGCGATAGGCTGAGTCGATTGATTGAACGGTATTTAACAGCGATAACTCGCTGTACGTGGATTAGGTAATGATGGAATAGACATTGATTGTGGCTCTGCTGCAGAGCATACTCTCTAGCAGAACCACACAGAAAATGTACTCAGGAAAGATAAACGCTACTGTTTTTTGATGAAAACTGTTGTATGAATAGTGTTGTGTTTATTGGTGCGCTACTCGATGCGTTTGTTACTGCGCAGCGACTCGTCTCATATTCCAAGCCGCCATAAAGTTTGAATATATATACATAGGCCGGCCCATGTCAGGAGCACCAACATGTCAACACTTGGCAAAAACTTTCAATTGCGATTTTTTCGTGAAATAACGAATGCAACGGTGAAATACGACACATTACATAAACCTATGGGTTCGCAAATGCTATGTCCGTAACAACATACAATTTCATTAAAAAATAAAGGAGTAAATCGTTTTTGAATAAAGCCGAGTGTATACATACTTTTGCTCTTGACTGTACACTATCCCCCATATTTATAAAGGTTGCTTTAAGTTAAGTAACGATTAGCGTCTGCTTAACCATACATTTTACTTAAACTTTAGAGACGTTAAAACGTCTCTAAAGTTTAAGTAACGTTTATAAATAAAGGGGTAAATATAGATATAAACTAGTTGTTCATTTAATTACTTTTTAATTGCGAACAAGGATTACATTCTCGATAATATTGCTATAGTTCATTACACGATATAGTATTCAATTTCAATATTTTTCAGGCAAATTTTAAGGCCTTTACATTGACTAGGGAATAATCTTATATATAAAATTCTCGTGTCACAATGTTAGTCTGCATACTCCTCCGAAACGGCTTGACCGATTTTGATGAAATTTTTTGTGCATATTCAGTAAGTCTGAGAATCGGCTACTATCTATTTTTTTTTTTTTTTTCAAACCCTTAAGTGATAAGGGATGTCCACCCTAGGGTAGGAGTAGTGTAGGAGTAGGGTAGGAGTAGGGTAGGAGTAGTGTAGGAGTAGTGTAGGAGTAGGGTAGGAGTAGGGTAGGAGTAGGGTAGGAGTAGTGTAGGAGTAGGGTAGGAGTAGGGTAGGAGTAGGGTAGGAGTAGGGTAGGAGTAGGGTAGGAGTAGGGTAGGAGTAGGGTAGGAGTAGGGTAGGAGTAGTGTAGGAGTAGGGTAGGAGTAGGGTAGGAGTAGGGTAGGGGGTAGGACACCACGCGAACGAAGTAGCGCCGGGCAGCTAGAAATAATTTATATATTATGGCAAAACAACGTTTGCCGGGTCAGCTAGTAATGTATAAAATTTTCTTATTATTTCGTAATTGCTATGAATTTTCATTGTAATATGTGATTTAGGCGGAAACCAGTTATATTTCATTCATTGAATTAGTTCTAAAGCTAGTCAGGTTAAAAAAAACAGTCAACTTTACATATTTCCGTAAGCAGGGTAAAATTGAATTAGCTAGCGAAACTCTGCAGACATGGGGAGAGAAATTAATTTGATAAGTTTTTTTTTTGGGGTTATCAACCGTAGTTTTTTGTGTAAAGTTCACAGACGTGTTGGGTATGGATAACCAAACACAATTAAACGAAAGGGTTTTTGTTAAGTAGTTAAGTTTTAGTTTCTTTTTTCACGCACGTCAATTTTTGATTTTGTAGTGTTTAAATATCGATACCCTTCACGTCCGTGGAGTTTCGCTAGCTAATTCAATTTGACCCTGTTTATTGAAATAGTAAAAATCTTGGGAATGGATAATCGTCAGTACAAAGTAGGTTTATACATTCATCATGGATGTTGTTTGAATGGTCAAGACAAATGTTTAGTAATGTGTATAGTCGACCTCATAATTTCTTTACCACTCTAAGGTTGATGTCACTTGCACGTCATAAAACAACAAGGTCTATCTGTCTATGTAACAGAGAGATATTTACAACCTTAGTGAAGTTTCAATTTACTGGAAATTGGGAAAGCAATTATAAGGTCGACTATATAGACTAGAGATCTTTATAAAAGTTTTTTATAAGTAGTTTTAATTTGTTTATATATATTATAATAAAGTGACGCTGTGTCCGTTACTCGGGAAATAGATGTACCTACAATTTTTTTTTTTTACTGGGTTAGTATGGGGAAAACCGTATCAATAAAAGATGCGGCGAAGCTGTCCTAGGAGCTACCAACTCGTTTTTCATGAAAATAATATTTCCAGAATCTCTTTTAACAACTTGTCCTGTGCTGATTTTGGTTACTAAGACATTTTACCCATACGATAATATCGATAAATTACCAGCATTGCGCTTCACTATTCGGCGCCATCTAGTTTTAAAATAATGACCAAAAAATTTACGTGTAAGAGATCTATGTACTTAGAGAAATAAACATAATTTCATTTAATTTATTATAAGCTGTCTCGCTCCCACCTTTTAAGACATCGAGTTTTTGGCCCGTTTAACTATTAGGTACATTGTACGAATGTATCAAGGGCAGTATATTTCAGGAATTCTATCAAGAGATATACGAAAATATCTGAATATTATTGAAATATACAAATATTAGCTTCAACTATATTGTATTTACTACAAAACACTGTTAAATAGTACCTACAGTTATGTTATCCCGTACAATTAGGAAGCATATTAGTTAAAATGCATTAAAGTCCTCTATAAAGAGAGAGAGAAGACTGATCAACTCTTGAGTTCAGAATCATATATAAATTGCCGCTTATTCAATTATCTACTTTAATGTTTGTAGTCTAAGTTGATTTTTGAGTGACCATTTGTAATAGACGTTTTTTTATTTAGAGGTGCAATGGAATTTGAACCTTGTTACGTACGACTTCAGGTTTGTACTTCCAAAACATGACAATAATCTAAGATTCTGAATTCAAGTTCAATTGTTAAACTTTTTTTTTATTTTCTTTTTTTTTTCAGATACTAAGGAAAGGCTGATTTTACCAACGCCAGATATCATAGCAATTTTGAATGTTTGACCGCTTTTCCATACAAAAACTCTCAGTCTCAAATTGTATTTCACAGATACCTGCAGTTGGAAAATCAACTCTAAAACTAAAGAAATAAACCTTAACTTCTAGTCAGCTCTTCTTCCACGATGTCCATGTAATGTGACGTGAAGACTGCCTTATTGTGCATGACGTAACGGAGTAATGTACCAGACACTGACGTTAGTTCCTTAGCCAGGGCTGATAGACCGATCGGGATCTGACGGGAACCTCCTCCGCATACTAGGATCGTTTTGAGGAATTCGAGGACTCGTTGGCCTGGGGAGAAAAATGTTGCAAGTTTCATTTCTGAGAGAAAGGTGAAATGTTGAGTGCGGTTTGGAATGTGTGAGCGTTGTCCTTTTTTGGGTTACAATCGGAGAATGAAAAGGTTTATTATCCTACGGATTACGTATACTGTCATCTCCTCTCGGTGAGAGGGAGTGGGCCGCAATCCACGACGTGGGCCGAGTGGAGGTTGATAAATGTTACATGTCTTCGAATTTTGGGTCTAGGACATGTCGGTTTCCACACTATGTTTCCTTCACCATTTTGAGAGCAGTGGTGATGAAATAATTTACACAAAGCCTGTCTGGGTTCGAACCTACGACCTATAACTCGGTAAGTCGCGGCCGTTACCATAATATAATCGGCCGTATTGAACCTGCAGTCTAAATACTCACGAACAATCTCCCGGACCCTATGTTCGGGGTCTCCGAGCGACAAGATCTGTGTTCTGATGATCTCCTTAGTTTCGGCAGTGAGAGGCGATTGGTTGAGGTTCTCTAGGAGTTGTTCTGTCACCAGGATTATCTCTTCAGCCAACGATGGGAGGACGGCCTTTAGTTCGCTGTAACAACCATATACTAGGTCAAATTAAATTATCAACGACTCCTTTGACAAAACTGCCTGTAAATGGTTTGAGTTTGATTAACTGGATCATTTACTAGCCTGGAAAAGGCTAGGCAGATGATGCATATGAAGTGGTAGACTTGCATTACAAAAAAAATATAGTTCAACCAGAAAAGGTTTGCGCTTCTGTAATCTTCGTGTTTCCGAGTTAGCACGAACTTCTCGCCACAGACTAACCCCCTACAAGCAAAGCTTCTATCTTTTGTCCTGCCGCGATTTGCAGCAGTGCACCTAACATTGCGCGTTTGTATGAAGTTTTGTCTCTGTCAGGTTACCTTTTCCGGTCGCAGATCGTCATCTGCTACTCAAAAGTTTTTTAGAATAGCATAGAGTAGTTAATATATAATTTTGTAATCATAAAAATACAAAATAGGCAAGTACTTCTATGCTTTTAACAGCTCTATATTAGATCTCATCATAGCGCGTTCGTATTTCCGAACATAGACGATGATCCCCGAAGCGCATACTTCTCCTTGGAGGTCTGTACTTACATATCATTGCCAGTGTTATCAATGAGAATGAGTATCTTCTCCTTCAAGGCTTGTTTATGCTTAGCGACAGTGTCTGGGTCGCTGCCACAAGCCGGGCTAGATAGCATTATTGATGTGGCGCATATGAGGCGGTAGACTTGCGAGCCCAGCTCGACGAAGCGGGGCGCGTCTAGGGTTACTGTCTGGAATTATAAAAAAAACTATTAGAGAAGGCCAACTGCAGATATTTTCAATGACCTAGACTTTCAAGGATTGGCCAAAAATGCCAGTATACCGGAAAACTTGGTAGGGCATTTGCTCTGCAGTGGGATAGTACGGGCCTCTAATAATTAAAGTTACACTTGATCCAGTTTTCTGTCTGATCGATAAATCTGCTGTCGACTGTCTTGTTTATAGCTATAAGCTCCATTTACACGGTGCAAGTTAATTGCCTGCGGCATACCATTAAATTGAAGCAGCAATTGAGTTGCACCTTCTAAACAACACGTACAATTGTTGCACGATACGGACAAGTTAGTTGCCGTTCAAAACTGGTATAGGTGTAAAAAGCACGTGAAATAAAGTCGCATGGACAGCCGCCAGCACATCAAGCTACTACAATCTGTCAAATTTCCTTAATAGATTTTCAACTTTATCGCTAAAGCATTAAGGTTCGAGGTTGATTGGGAAAATTTGACAGTTTCGGATAGCTTGACCTGCTGGTGTCTGTACAATAAAATTGCATTAAATTCTGACATGAAAATTTTCTATCATTTAATCGTGAGCGAATGAATCCAGTTAAAAAAGTCTTGTGAAGACGTTCAGTAAATTAAATACTTGAAACAATTCTACAAGGACGTCCAACTCTGTGTTTAGACGAGGCAAAACTTGCATTGCATGCAAGAACTGTCTTGGTGAGAAGAGAAGTCGCATGCAATTATTGAATGGCAAAACTTGCATTCAATTATTGTACACCATTTATGGAAATTGTAATCGCACGCTTTTGAACGTGATTTATGGTACGCGATTATTGCTCTTGAACGTTCCAGCAACTTATACCGTGCAAATGGGGAGTTGATTAAAAAATGTATTTATTATTTTATCATAAAGTTTATAGTAATATGAGGTTTGAAAACTGATTAAAACTGTTTGCATATATTTTTCCACAACCCAGTGTATTATTACGACGTGATTATACAGGGTGACAGGGTAACTCGACGTATTCCCTGAAAGGCGTTATACTAGAGGTCATTAGCAACAAATTTAGTCCAGTTAACTAGGGTACAAAACTGGATGGTTACCGAGCTGTGACGGTTCTTCGATTTTTTAGAAATTTCTGACTTCTTACCAAAAACCATTAATTATGAGAAAAAACTACTCCATTCCAAACATTTAATTGATACTTTTCTGAAAGTTGAAAAATGAGTGATCATTTAAAAAAAATAAAAGGTCTATAATAGCAAAATTTTTATTTTTTAACTATCCAGTTTTGACCCCTAGTTCACTAGACTTCGTTTGTTGCTAATGACCTCTAGTATAACCCCTTTCAAGGAATACGTCGAGTTTCCCTGTCACCCTGTATAAACATATCAAAAAGTTTATTCTTGTTAAGAGATATATTATGACAGTGTTGGCCTTACCTCAGGGTACTCCTTAGACGGATCCCACTCCAGTAACTCAAGGTAGGCCTTAGCTAGAGTCTGTGCGGTCACGTTTCTGATAATATTCTTATCTGTGACCGGGAGAGTGAGCCCTTCCAAGTCTATGTGACGTTTCAGCCATTCTCGAGTGTATTGGAGACCATCTGTTACGACATAGAGTAATTAAATTTAAAAAAAAATGTTCTCCTATTCATGACGGCACGGTTGGCGCAGTGGTTAAGCGATTGACTGCTGCGTGTCGCGGGTTGGATTCTCGCACGGAACAATTATTTGTGTGACCTACAAGTAGTTGTTCCGGGTCTAGCTGTTTGTGTATGTGAGTTTAAATGTTTGTAAACGCACCCACGATACAGGAGAAATTCCTCGTGTGGGGTAAAGTTTAAAAAAAAAATGCTATCTTCTTCATAAATTACAAACCAAGAGACAGAATAAAAGCCATAAGAAGTGTTTTTAAGCGACATAAATCAATTCTAAAATGTCGCAATTAGCTCTTTGAATGCCTTATCTACTTTAAAAAAATATATATTCATTGACAGTCAACACACAGCTTAAATGTTTAACAGGATGAAAGTTTGTATGGAAGTTAATTTTTGCCGATGGAAAATTCCAACCTAAATTACAAATAACCTACTATTTTCTCGTGTTGTATTTGCAGTTTTTTTTTAAATTATAACTACATTTTTGCAAGTGCCGCTGCCGGCTTAGATATCGAACCAAGTGCATTAGCAAATTCTCAGTAGCAGCCTGAGGCCCTAGCCCTGACGTAAACGTAAAGTAAAAACGAACGATTTTTTAATCGAAAATACTACCTACTATAGCATATATAGCGGTCGTGGTAGGTCTACTCGAGTTTCAAACAATGGCCGCTAAAAGTATCTTTGGATTTTTTTTCTTTTAACGGGGAACAACCCTTTTGCTTATACCTTCGAATTAAAAGATGTACAGTCAGATTCAAACTTCTTGGCGGCTCTGAAGTGCGCTACTCGCTGCTCAGTACCTCACTCCTCACCCCCGGACTGTACCAAATACTTAAATTCACTGACAGACAACGCTCAACCTAAATCACTGGGTCAAGTGGCATGAAACTTTGCACAAATGAGCACTTAGGATTTTTGTAAATTCATACCATGAAGGGTTTGGAAAGAAAAAGGCCTTGGCCAAGCAATGGGAAACAATATAGGATAACGAAAAAAAAAAATACCATGAAGGGTTAGGTAATAAGAGGTAAAAGTTTGTATGGACGTTGTTCGTTTTTGCAATGGGAAATCCTATCAGGCACACGGCTTGTATCATACTGTAACATTACTGACCTTCAGTAACCTTGAGCATGTCATCGAACTTGGCCCGCTCGTACTGAACGCTCTCCTGTTGAATGTGAGGTCTGATCATCGCGATCAGAGTGTTTGCTAGGTCCAGCTTCAATACCTCTAGCGTTTCTAATATTGCACGGAACACATCCACCTGGAAAGGAGTTTTATTGATATCTCAAGAACATTTTGGTGTACCATTCAGGGGTCATTTAGGGAAGTGTAGTGCGGGAAAGAGATAAAGCATTACAGGACCAATAGACCCTATTTCGTATATGGCGTGGTGATGATTTGGTGAAGCACTGATTGAAGTAGGTTAGATGACGCACCAAGCTTTAGGATGAGACACAGGTACAGTATTTTTATCTCACGAAGCGATGCGCGCTTTACTTGTGGCAACCAAGTGTACACATTGTGAATGTGTGCGTGAAGACGAGTAGCGTCAGCACATAACCAGGCCTCCGTCACTACATGTACTTGCGCGCTATAATTACCTACCGCCCGGCCGAGCGGTCTCGGGCCGTTTGCGGACCAAATTCAGTGCTGTGGGATCGCGCGGTGCGAAGCAATCACAACTGTACGTTTGAGCATTTAGGCACATTTCAGCATGCAGCGGTTGCTGTCGCGACGGAGTAGGCTATTATAGCAGTAGGTATTGGAAATTTTCTACTGAGTGAAGTATCTGTTACGTAGTAACTATTTAGTAATCTGTGACAAAACTCACACACACTTTCGACTTCGCCATTGTCTCGTACGGTATGGAGGACCGCTTACACACATATTCACAGCGTGTTTGTACACTTGGTAACCACAAGTAAAGCATTTATTTTGTCACTTCGTAAGATAGAATATATACATAAACCACATGTATACAGATACTATAAAATTCTGTCTTTTATCTCTTTTTCTAGGAAAATAAATAATAAGATGTAAGCTGGCTATGTTAATGAAATAAAAGCTGAGTAAATATGTCACTATTTAAAGAAAATATATTGTTTGGGAGATCAGTCACCTTCTAAAGTAAATAATGTTGGTTTGAAGCTAGATTGTTTATGGTCAAAATTTCATTATGTTTCTGTAGCTTATGTAAGACTAAACTTAAAGGGGTTTATTCATAAATGATGACTAAAGTTAAGTAACGTTTAAACGTCAAAAATGTATGGTTAAACAGTCGCTAATCACTGCTTAACTTTAAGCAACGTTTATGAATAAAGGGGAAAATGTTATATATAGATTAAAGTTGTTTATATACAAAAGTGTGATGATTTTATGAGATTTATAGCACTTGTAACATTGTGTCTGAGGGCAGACAGTGTGCAGGATGACCGAGTGTGGAATTAATTTTGTGTAAAAGGGAACGTATGCTAAGGTGCGAGTGAAAGGTGCGGAAGTGTGAACGAGAGAAAGAAGAATGAATATGGGAGGACGGATACAATACGATGATAGACGATAGACGTGTTTTTTTTTTTAAAAGTTTGCAAATTAAGTAAATATACAAGTTTCTACGAAGACAACTCTTTTATTTTACCAACCGATCCCACATAATATATAGAGAGACGACGCTCAACAAAGTCGACCTTAGTCTAAAACTCGATGCGTCATAGCAATACCCGGGTACTGTACTTACGGTATCTGTAAGCTTAGTGATATTCTGTATGACCTCGTCCCGCGCCGGCGCAGCAAGCTTCGCCATCAGGTCGATGACGTAGGTAGCATACTTGTGGAAGTCCAGGCTATTGTTCTCAGCCTGCTGTTTGATGAACTCTGAGTCTAGAACCTCTTCAATCATCTCGCGAATGCGGGTGTGGCGGGGAAGGAGGATTGCGAAGAGACCCTGAAAATTTGAACTTTAGTTGTAGGGACGTAAGGTTTTGATTTGTGTGCGCTTTAGTTTGGGTAGTGACCGTTTGAATCTTTATCATCAAAATAATGAAGTTTCTTGGTTCCATTGGCAAAAATAAAATAAATAAAAACCGGTCAAGAGCGAGTCAGACTCGCGCGCCGAGGGTTCCGTACCATCATAATCATCATATATAAATATTTTGGATGTGTTACTTTTGAATAAGTAGATTTGCGGTGTAGAATATTGCAGTTTTAGGTCAGCGCAATCTCTTGACCGATAGTGGAATATTAATGTAATCTTTGTTGATGATTTCCGAAAAAGTGTGTTATTTAGAGACATCGTTTTATTTTTTCTGTAATCTTTGCATAAACTTCTATCAAATATAATAATTACAGATTTTTCTCTGTTTAAACTTCAGAGAATGATTTTTATTTTTAAAACAAATTTCATCAGTCGAAAACTATGCGGGCTAAAAAAAAAAGAAAAAATGTTTGAGAATGTGCAAACAGAGCTCTTTTATATGATACCACACATGCCCTAGTAGCCCCACTTTCTTATTTGCAAAATAGATGGGCAAACGTCACCTAAAACTATTCCAAATTTCAAGTTGATAGTTTTAGTAGTTCTTAAGATATCCAGCTGTGACAGACGAACAGACAGATAGACTGAGTCGCACCATAAGGGTTCCTTTTTACCATTTTGGTACGGAACCCTAAAAATGGCGCACAGTGTTCTTTTCGAAATATTCAGTTTGTTTCGAAGAGTACGACCCCCACCAGTTATTTTGCTGATCCTACCCCTAGCAAAAAATGTAATCTGCGTACCTACTATTCCTCTTATGACGACACTACAAAATAATATAAATGTGAAACCTACTTTATTAGTATTATTTTGTTCTGAATCTCGATTCCAAAAATGCCAAGGAAACGAGTTCATTCAAGTTCATTAATGTAACAAAATTAACAATTATAAATAACTGCTATGCATTGGATGTGTGCCAACTATTACATAAGACAGTCGCTGGATTTCAGAGCATGAAATAATTAAGAACACTAATAGTTACATAATAACATCGTGATGCTGCAATCTTGACTTGTTTTGCTCTAGCTTGTAGCTTTGCGTTACGTATTTTCCCATCGAAATTAATTTGTACTAATAACGAAGGCTATCAATAACCATGCCATTAGGGTCCGAATATTACCATAATCATCATAACCGAAGTATT
This sequence comes from Apamea crenata, assembly GCA_949629185.1. Taxonomy (NCBI): domain Eukaryota; kingdom Metazoa; phylum Arthropoda; class Insecta; order Lepidoptera; family Noctuidae; genus Apamea; species Apamea crenata. Next base: position 8,050,711 of record OX451362.1, on the reverse strand, counting down.
CTTTATGACACAATGAACGAAACCGCGCAAAAAAACGCGAAGATGGCGTGGTTTGACCTGTCAAAATACCACGCTTGACAACCGTACGTGAAAACGTGACTATCTGTCATTACCATTATCTTTGTGAGCATTCGTTGCAATGAACGTCAGCTTCGCTATCGGTTATCCTGCTAAACAGGTACCAAAGTAGAAATCTACTACAAAAAACTTACAGAACGCGAGCGATGCCGCGGGCAAAGATATCATATACCCTCTTAATCACCGCTAATGAGACACAATTGGTTTTCTATTGTAATTAGCCACAAAGGGCCCGCGCCGGGACAGAAGTATTAATACCGGTATGCTCGATAGATAACGTTCTACACAAATAGCACTTTACACAAAAAAACTCATTGATAAGTTTCGTCATCCACGCGAACGAAGTCGCGGGCACAGCTAGACGTGGAAACGACGTGGAAACATTACGAGGACAATAATAATTACCATACAGAATTGGGGCCCAGAGGAGTGGTGGCCCAGTGGTAACGGCCCGAGTTACGAGTTGGGGGTTCGAACCCAGACAGGCGTTTTACTATGTGTACATAATTTAATGGCTACTGTTTTCAAAACGGTGAAGGAAAACATCGTGAGGAAACCGCCATGTCCTAGAACCAAAAATTCGAAGACATGTGGCATCTGCGTGTTTTTGGAAACTTATTATAAGTACTTATTATGATTAATACTTAGTCTTAAGTTGTGGTATACAATGTAATACTTACGTTGGAAATAAATTCTATCTACCAACCCTCATTGGGCCCGCGTGGTAGATCACAACCCACTCCGTCTCACCAGGAGGAGGCCTGTGACCCAGTAGTGGGAAAGTTATAGGCTGTTTATGCCATGTTATGTATCATAATCAGCCTGTAGGCGTCCACTGATGGACAAAACTACAAAGGCCTGCCGGTCCAATACCATATTTGACTATTTGCAACCATCCTTTGTTAGTCAATCCAGCTACACTTTAATTTATTCTACATAATAATATAACTATACAATAAACATACCTGTTTGACATCTTCTAATAGTACAAGAGCCTGCTTGTATTCTGGTGGGTCAGAGTTGAGCTGCTCTCTTAGTATATCGAAATACGCTTTGTGCAATGTCTCTTTGACTAGTTTCTGATAGCTGTAATGTACAAATAGGAAATAAGAGTGAGATGAGAATATTCTATGTGTAATTCTGTTAACAGAAAATATTTGTTTTTATTTTATATGCTAAAACGGCTGAACGGATTTGGATGAAATTTGGCACATGACCTGGATTATGACAGGATACTTTTTATTCCGATATTCCCAGGGGATCGAGACTTATGCGGGTGAAACGGCGGGGCGCAGCTTGTATTGTATAATACAAAATGATTATCAGGAAGTGATAACCTTCTAGTTCCTTTTAGCAGATGACTTCCTTATAAGTATTAGGAAGGAAACAAGATGCAAGTAATGCAATGAAGGAAGTTAAGTTTTGTTGTATGCTTAAAGCGATGTCTATTCACAGAATGTTGCCATCCCATAGTTTTAACAAGATAAAACTGTTATAATATAAAAAAAAAATCTTACTTTTTATGAAAATAGTTACTTACTACACAATATTTTAAATTCAAATGATGACAATACATTTATTGTGTCTGTAATGTTAGCAATCATGTCACAGGACGGTAGAGGCTGCATCAGGCTAATAGACCAAGTACCAAATGTCAAAATAAGAAGACGTACGAAGGTCTTCGATATCGGAAAGCGTATTATGGAACTCAAATGGAGTTGGCCAGGCGTGGTGATGACAGGTGGAGTAAGGCTGTGACAGAGTGTCGTCCGACGAGATGTCGGTTGCCCGGCGGCGAGATGAGCGGACGAAATTGTGGACATCGCTGGCAAAACCAGGGTGAGGCTGGCAGTTTGTCTGTCTATAAAAACTATTAATTATTGCTACTGCTTAAAATACAAATTTCTTACCTATTATCTGGTGGTTCAAAAGGTTCCAGCTTGAAGTCCTGGTCCACAGCAATCTCATGAGCTAAGACCATATTTTGCATGCCATGAGCGGCCTTCATAATGTCCTCCAGAGTCACAAAGTTGGGTGGAGAGGCTCCAGTAATTGTGGATCCTCTTACTCTGAACTGTATTGGTTCGCTGGCATAGTAACTGTGGAGAAGAAATACATATACAAACACACTCATAGACAAACAAACGCAGATAAACTAATGCGTTTTGCATGGTGTAGTCATAGAGAAGAAGTATTGATTAAATACTCCATGGATTTTGATATTACCCTTCGTACCTGACTACAGTAGAGCTCAGCGGGTAATGTTTTTGTATTAAACATAGAGCATTCTTATTGGGGAGTGATTTGTACACTAAGTTAGGTTTGAAGTAATTTTATGTCATGTAGTAATCAATTTAATTATAATTATAGCCGTGTTTTCTGTCTTTCGTGTTTGTTTATGTAATCTTCAAAATTATGGAACAATTTTATTTATTTTCACTCTCCTGAACAGTTGCAAAAATGGATATCGGACCAGATGGCTCTGATGTCAAGATATAATCATACAGATCGCTACTGATATAGATAATTGCGACATTAAAACCAGAGATAGACAGGTTTCCAGTATGTCAAAACTGGTGATAGATAGGTAAGTGGGTTCGGCTGTTAGCCCGTATGGTAGATTACAGCCCACTCCCTCTCGAAGAGAGCAGGCTTGTGCAATGGGAATGTTATAGGCTGATTATTATTGTTCTAGAATACAGTTTTTTTATTTGCTTTTGTCAAATAAATCAAACAAAGTAACAAAGGAAATATTAATTGCTTTGTTCATTAGATTTTTTATTTTATTTAATTTTTATTGTTTTAGTATGCTGTATGGTGTGCCTTTTAGTCTGTGCAAGTATTTTTTTTTATTTAAATTTAAAATAAATGTATTTTCTTTCTTTCCAATATTACAGTTTTCATTAACTTCATAAATTATTCTTTAAATAAATAGGTGAGGCAAAGATAGTGATCTTACTACAATAATTTTAATATGTAAGTATGACTTGCAAAACTTTGTTATTGCAAGTAAACAATGACAAGCACAAGAAATACTGTTTACTCTATTTGTGAATATGACATGACATCTATTATGATTAGTGAGTCATAGGATTAAATTGATATTTCACTTAGCAAAATATTAAAAAGCTAATGTTGAAATTTTGTTTACGTAATGAGGTTTGAAACTGTCCCAATCTATGGCTATCCAATTTTAAGATACTGGCAGGTATTGCCTCAAATACTGTTGCTTTACACTACGTTTCTTACTAAGTATACACATTGACTTAGTCAGATTGTTAAGTCTAGGAATCTCTCAGAATAAAATCAAAACTTTATAGAAATATTCTAAATAAAACAAAGAATCCACAAACCTTGAAGCAGCAGCAGCCATTGGCTGTGATGCACTACGAGTATTCTTGTCTCCTTTCTCGGACCCCTGAGACCCCGAACCACTAGCATTCTCGCGGTCACCCATCGCGAAAACTTAACACAAACTGACTGAGCTGAGGTAAAAGCTGTAATCTCTGTATCCCTTAAGCTAGTTACTCATGGGTGCAGCATGAAAACAGTCAAATCATTGAACACAATGACCTTGAGTCATAACAACAAATAACCTAACTTTTACAACAAAGCAACGTTACGTTTTTCGATTTTTCACGCGAATATTTTTAAACATAGACAACAGGTTTTTTATTGTAGTTGTGATTATTTTGTACGACTTTTTGTTGTGTTTTCGTTTATTTTTAACGAAATACAACAGATGTTTTCATTTACTTGTCAATTTGGGTGGTTGTCAAAATAGTTGTTGGTTGACGTTTTCGTTTCGTTACTCGCATATAATGTTACGTTTTATACAGCCAGTACAGCCTAGAAATAAATGCGGTGATTTACTTCAATAACATCATCATCAGAATGTTCTTTGTAACCAATGATTAGGTTTTTAATTAATTTAATACGAACTATTGGTTTTTCTGATCTGCTGTACAAACTAACGGCCGTAAGCCCGTAATAACTCAGAACTGGCTACTGTAGAAGATCTACTGAGAAGCAGAGGTTATCCGAAGTTTAGTAGGTAATTAATAAACCACCACAACTTACCATGACAATCGTAGTTTTACCTCGCAGATCTATCCAGTCATTAACATTACTTACGTGCTATCATGATGCGGATTCGAGGGTTTCTTAACTGCATACACCGGATGCTGACTACCTCCTAAGATTTTGCATGTAATTGCATGTAATGCACTTACAGACATCATATTCTAGCTAACACACTTCGTTTGCATTAGGAATACACCAACTCCTTAATTTGTATGTAAAGCTGATCGTTATATAAATCTTTTTCACAGTTTTTAATTTGAAGTAGGTATAATGCACAATGGTCCCGTGAAAGTGTTAAATGGGCGGATTGTTTACCTTAGCACACAGTTTCAGGGAGCTCCGTCTGAAAATTAACTCCCCTTTTTCCGGTAACGGTTGTGGCACCCATTTTCGCTTTATAAAGTTTTCAAATTAGTAATGGTCGCCAAAGCTTTTAGTATTTCGCGAGTGTTATTGTGCCTTCTAATAACTTTTTCTTTCTCCTTATTTCAACGATCATTGATGATTGGAAAAGGGGACATAAAAACACATCACCAACTTACAGGATGACTCAAAGAATAGCTTTTAGTCGTCATCATCATCTCAGTAGAAAGACGTCCACTGCTGGACATAAGCATCCCCCAAAGACCACACGGACTAAACCAGGCCTCGAATGAAAAAACGAATTGAAAACAGACCACCCATTTGAGAGCTACGATGCCTTAGATATATACACACAAATACACAAAACGACAGAGCCGTCCAATTTGTAACACCCCTCTTACGAGTAGGTATATACGTCGGGCATTTTTTGCAAGCTTATTCTGTACCACTCCTGGGCAAAGGCCTCCCACTACTTCTTCCAGTTTTCTGTGATCTGTCCAGTTTATCCGCCATCTCCTACGTGGCCTGCCGAGACTCCGCTTCTCTGTCTCAGGGCACCAGCTGGGTAATGGCGTAACACTTATATTTTGACAGTTGAACAACAGTAGGAATGGCTTTTATTTTGACAGTTCAACAACTTTCATAGCGTTATTAACGTTGTTGAACAGACAAGTTTTTCGAACATCTATAGCAATGGATTAGCAATATTCTACAAAATTATTCAGATTGTGATTGATAGTGTGTTACGCAATTAGAGTGTAGTTATGTGCTATTAAGGCCCACAGTTGTCCCAACTGTCCTATCCAGTCCTATTATTGTTAAATTAGACGACGGGGGTTAAAAAAAATCAAATCTAACTTCCTCCACCCCTCATTTTCCAACACAAACGAAATAAACAAAGCAAAAAGTAAACTAAATCAATCCTATTATAAGGTTGAAGATAAAGCAAACAGCGGAATGAAGGTAAATTTTCTCAAGTTTAAAATGAAATAGTTGTGAAAAAGCAATCCGCTTCGCCAAAGGCAAGGCACTACGTTTGCCTAGGTAAATTAGTTGCTAGTTCTGTCTGTGAACAAGTTAGATTGCCTCCTTGACTCTGCACGGCTCTTTAATTTTTCTCTGAAATATACTTAGTACTTAGTTGGATGGAAAGTTTTTGCGTAGGTAGATTATAAAATCGCTTTTGGCTTAACAGAAATAAATATGAGATGAGACGATGTATAGGCTAGTTAATCTAAAATCTATCTGCCCAGCCTTTTCCCAATTATATTGGGGTCGGCTTTTAGTCTAGCCGGATGCAGCTGAATACCAGAATTTTACATGGAACTACCTATCTGACGTCCACAACCCAGTTGGGTAATACGATACGCCTTGGCAAGACTGGTTGTCGGACTTTCGGGCTTCTAACGACCCGCAACGACTGTCAAAGATCAAAGAATGACATCCGGGACCAATGGCATAACGTGCTTTTTGAGGCACGGAGAGGTCTTGGTATGCAAATATTCAAATATGGTCACCTATCCACGGATAACCGCGGCAAGCGTAGCGATCGACCCGTGCGGCGGTTATTATGTAGCTACAAGCCCCTCCTCAAGGATACGTAATCTAAAGACGGTGCTAATTACATGAAAACAAAATAATCGTACGTGTATCTACATGACTGTCCCTGTCCATTTAGGTTAACCGTTTTTTGACAGCTGTCTTAGAACGTACAGACGTCAGCACATCAAGCTACTACGATCTGTCAATTTTTTTTAATAGATTTTCAACTTTATCTTTAAAGCATTAAGGTTCAAGGTTGATTGGGAAAATTTGACAGTTTCGGGTAGCTTGACCTGCTGGCGTCTGTACGTAAAAGTTAACTTTAAAAAGCGTAATAAAATAAATATATTTATAAACTGCCTTATCTTATTGAATTATCTTATTTATGGCTTTTACAGACATTACAATACCGTACGTGTATCAATCAATGTATTGTGCTACAATCACATAATATAGTTCCAGCTGTCAAAAAACGGTTTACCTACCTAATGGACAGGGTATAAGCTTATTTAATTTGTGCTGGTGACAATTATTTTGACCTTATGTCTCGACCTCATAGAAAAACTCGGTAGGTTTTTAACATAATCGTAAGTAAAATCTTGCAAGACCACGGAGCACTTTGTATTTGCACCATGTGCAACACTCTGGTTAATTTCTGTTTTTTTTTATTATTATTTACTCTCATTCATATTTCTTACTTTAATTTAAACTCCTTACAAAATTACCATATTATTCTGAATCAAAATCAGTAGAAACTCACACACGAACAGTTTATATTGTTAACCACAATATTTAACTAATAGAGTGTGGGACTGCAGACTTATGATCGCCGCGGCGCGCCGCTCGTTCCAATCCGCTTCAGTTGAATTACCTCGGTTGAATTTACTTATCGTTCGAGTGTTGGGTTAACTAGAGAGTTTAGTGCATTTGTTGGTGCAAGTTAAACAGCTTTGCAATTGCATTGTGATAAGTGGGAAGCTACATAGAATTTGGGATGGTAAAGAATGGGCCATTGCCGCCACTGTCTCTTTTGCTTTTGGGTAAAAAGTGAAGCATGGTCAAGCATGGATGATCATACTGCATGCTTCTTTTTCAACTGAAGTTATTAAGACGGAAGTCAATGTGCAAGACAGACAGGGTCTTACCACAAATACTTCTTCAACGCGTTTCTACTAACTGTCAGTCTAACGTCAAACTCCACATATTAATCTCTTGTTGAACAGTCTGTTGTTTAGCCTTATAATTTATTCTGTGCTTATAGCATAATCAGCCTATAATGTTCCCACTGCTGAGACACAGGCCTTCTCTCTGTGAGAGGGAGTGAGCCATAAAATAACCCACCACGCGGGCCTAGTGCCGGTTGGTGGATGTCACATGTCTTCCTAAATTTCGGACATGCCGGTTTCACGATGTTTTCCTTCACCGTTTTGAGAGCAGTGATGATGAAATATTTAATTTATGCAAAATTGTTAAGCAAAATCAATATTTTAAAATAAGGCATGGCTCATTGATCTCGGTGTGAAGGTCCTTGTTGTCGATCCGAGCAAAATGTATCACAAAGAGAATGATGTCACCGGATTTGGAATATATAATATGGAGATGTTTTTTGTTCTGAGGGCTTTGATCTCTGCCTCGAGTCGATGTGTCATGAATTTGGGCGTCTACTGTTTTGTTTGTAAGCATTTAGAAAGCAGAAAAAAAGTTGGTAGGTGCATAATAGAATAAAAGTTGTAGTGTGAGAATTTAGTTAGTAATTAGTTTATTTTAAAGTGAGCAAAGGAGCATGCTATCTTTGGTCACCTGATAGTTAGCAACTACTGCATCCAAGGAAATGGAACGAAACATGCAACTATAGCACCGGTACATCTTTCCGGTTTCTTTAAAACCAAGTCTAAGTACAAATAACAGCTGATAAATAAATAAATAGGAGGAACCCCCAGATAAGCATAGGCTTATTCCTACACGCACGAAATGATGAAAACCAATTGAATCACGACAAAAACAACATTCCTAGGTCCTTATCTTCATCTTAGAGAGCGTCTTAACCGCTATAATACGCTCTATAGTTGAATTTATTAGCACTTCGGGTGTGCACTGTGATTAGAAATGTAGATTTCGGGGACAAAAACTACGCTCTGTAGACCGAGGAAGCGTTTAGCATAGTAATTAAGTGTTTTGGATGTGCCGGAATTAATAATGTGGATAGGAAGCTCTTTATTATCTGGCTGGGTGGGATGAGATTTGGCTCATATCGATTTCAGGGGGTCTATTCCGACCGAAGTAGTATCGGCTGGATGTTCGGCCGTTTCCTGCTGCGAAATTACTATTTGGTCCGATCCTACACTCTTTCGAATATTTACTATGGTCCCGACCCAACTGAGCCGATCCGAACTTTTTTCGCATTTTTTAATAATATACGGATCAGCCATGTGTCGGACCCATCCGAACATTCGCACTTTGCACTTCGGAGTAGACCCCCTGGAGTCGTTAGGCCTTCGAGGTAGAAATTCAGTTTTTATTTTGTGCTCGAAATTTTTCATTGAGCCCGATGAAGCATGTCACTTTATTTTTTGCTTCAGCCTCTTAATATGTCGCACTCCTGGGCAAAGTCCATCCTCCACTTCCAGGCTTGATTAAAATTCTCTTTAGAAATCCTCAATTTATTAACACGAACCTTATCTCGCAGGCCCTAAGGCTTTCGATATGACAACGCTTGGGGGAGGTTTGTCCAATCATCATTATCACCATCATTTCAGCCGAAAAACGTCCACTGCTGGACATAGGCCTCCCCCAAGCATCTCCACTTCGATCGGTTCTGTGCTTCTCACATCCAACGGCTTCCTGCGGTTTGTACAATAGTGGACGTTTATTGGCTGAGATGACGATTATACTTATTTGATCCTGTTTTCTCAGCAATCATTGTGTGATCAGGAGAGAAGGATTGGATTGATTTTATTATTATCAGAAACAGCTTGACTTCGGTATCTACTCCACAGATAACAGTGATCGTAAAACGGTAAAAGTAGGTAAGTATAAAATCCTTGCAGTCCCTTGAATCGTAAAAGTGGACTGCGAAAAGGGTTTCTTTGATACTACATAATAAAGACGATGGCCGACGGGCCCGCAAACTGTAAGTGTTTGACGTTCCATGCATTTTACAGCCACCATTGTTTGCAGAAACTCGATCACCACGTTGGGTTTGTTTTAAAAAATCTATGAAGTAGGTATCTATTCAAAACGAATATTCTAAATACTTTGTTAGTAAGTTTACATAATTTAAAACAGGCTTATGCTGTCCCATATTAGGCATTCTTAATGGATCACTTCTAATTATCGTACAACAATTATTGTCACTTCGTTATTTTTTTTAGAAACATATCTATAGGTACACAGGTATACAGGTCTTACTAAGGAATATCGTGTTTCCCAGTAACTGGTTTGTGAAGGTCAGATAGGCAATCGCTTCATGTAAAATACTGGTATTCAGCTGCATCCGGTTAGACTGGAAGCCGACCCCAACATAGTTGGGAAGTGACTACGCAGATTGATAGCAAATACGAATTCCATCGAATAACAATGTGTCTCTTTGTACCGTATGTTTGTAAATCCGAATCACAATGTCCCAACAATAAAATTAAACAGTCAAATCTGAACCTTATTGACAAATAAAATCAGACTGTTATGAGCCCCTTTTTTATAAAAGCCTGTAATTATCACCGGCTATAACGGCATCGAAAACCGACCGACCAAATTCACATACACAAACAAGGATTAAAGAGTTTAAATTATTTTAAGAGATTAAAACGCATGATAAAACAGTGTATCCGTTGTCGACACTCCGGTCCAATGTTAATTTAACTTTAAATCCTGTTTTTAAGCAGATTGCTCTGGCGGCCATATTGTATTTATTGTTCTTAACACATTAAGCAGGATCAGAGTTTCGTACGTAAATTGTGTTTTGGACATCTGTGTGTTTGTTTTAGTGGATTAAGTAGTTAGGGATTTCGTGATTGGGTTTTCATTTTATTTGTGAGGCGAAATTGTAATTATGTATATCTACTGTTGTAGGTTTTTTATAGTCAGTATGTTTGGACTAGTAAGTAGATAAGTATTATATTATTTATACAGGGTGGCAGGGACATTGACGGGCAAACTGAAACCATGAATTCAATAGGTACCTACATGATTAGCACCCCCTAGCATATAAAGGACCTCATTCATTTCGTACTCAAAAATAAAGTGACGGCCGGAAAAATGTTAGGTATAGGTACTGTTTTCTTATGGGAAATAATATCTTGAGCATTTTTTACAATTTTTTTAATTTTATTTTATAAAAAACGTTGCCCCACACTGGGAATTTCTCCTGTGTCGTGGGTGCGTTTACAGACATATAAATTCACATACACAAACAGCCAGACCCGGAACAACTAATTGTAGGTCATACAAATATTTGTTCCGTGCGGGAATCGAACCCGAGACACGCAGCGCAGCAGTCATCGCTAATCCACTGCGCCAACCGTGCCGTCATTCATCAATTACAACGAAAGTCTACCATTAACCCCCTGGCTGCTGCATGATTTGAGATTGAAAATGCATATACAGCGCAACCTTACGTACCTCAATATAACGACTTCCTCGATTTAAAAAATTCTTCGTACCTAATCCCCTTGAATTGTCCGGAGTCAATGTAAAATATACCTTTACTTTTGCGAACAACCTGTTGTAATTATAACGAATTTTCAACTATCAAAAAAAAGTGTAAACTAATAACGAATCTTGTCAACCCAAAACCTTTTATATAACGTTCCCAACAGTATGTGATTCAGTCGCGAACGGGTTCGACACGTTTTTACCTCTAGGTATACCTATAACACATTTTAGACCAACCTAACCTCAATTTATCAAACCTCAGTTTAACGAATTACTTGATATAACTAATATTTACTTGTTCCCTTCCGATTTGTTATAACGAGGTTGCACTGTACATATTTTTATAACAAGTGTTTTTAGCATAATATTGAAAAAATACCAACTTTTCGACACTTATGTAAATGTTTAGGTATAAAATGTTCGATACTTGAATGATGTCCTTATTCGTTACCAAAAAATCTGATGTTTCATAGGAAAGAGCAATACCTACATGGTCAAAATGTATCCGGCTATTTTATTTTTGAATATCCGTCTAAAAATTTCAACGCCTTGCGTTGTCATTTTTATTTGGTTCAGAATCATTTACTGAATCCATGTTGCGCCTCGATGTCCCTACCACCGTGCTTTATTTATATTTATACCTAAGTTGTGTTTGTACATTATAAGTTAAAGTATGACACGAAACACGATATTATTTAAACAAGGACATTAGTGTGAATGTGTGTCTAGTTAATTCTGTCGTACGATACTTTGGACACAAATCGGCATGGATTTTAGTGTCCAAAGTATCGTAAGATATATATAGTACATAATTATATAAGTTGGCATACTCCTTGCTTTGGCTACACAAGAATTCTTCCTTTTTCCAACACCTCTGTAGGTACCTAAACCTAAGTAAATAAAGCGTCAACAAGTTTTTATTGTCACATCACCTGCCCAGCCTTGTCCCAACTATGTTGGGGTCGGCCTCCAGTCTAACCGGATGCAACTGATTACCAGTATTTTACATGGAGCGACTGCCTTTCTGACCTCCACAACCCAGTTACTAGGTAATACGATACCCCTTGAAGCTTCTGACGACCCGTAACGACTGTCAAAGATCCACGAATGACAGCCAGGATCAACGGCTTAACGTACTTTCCGAGACACGGAGGGGTCTTGATGTGTGAATATGGTCACCCATCCACAGACCAACCGCGGCAAGCGTAGCTTAACCTAATAGATCGACCCGTGCGGCTGGTATTATTTAGCCAAGAACCCCTCCAGTAGGTACCTAACCTCAGTAGCAAATATCGCGTCAACTAATTTTTATTACCACACTAAACTTCAAATCTCTTCACTCCTCAAAACGATTTCCAACGTAAAATAACACCAAACTACCTAGAAACAAACCTCTAAATAAATAACAGGAATTCAAAGCCGTCAGCTGACTTTATATTAAGTCTATAAGTCAGGAAAGTTGCTAGTTTGGTGGAGGCACCCGATGTTAAGCCGCTGGCGGGAGTACCACCACATTTTTAATGAACCGTCCAACTCTTCGGCACTAAGAAATTGTTTCCTGAACGCTTCTGAAGTACTTTCTGTATTTTGTTGCTGCGATTTAAAAAGTAAAAGTTGGTGGATGAGTCAATCTTTGATTTTATGGATGGTTGGAGTTTTTGTGGAGAAAAGAAAATTCAAGGTTTTAGGGTGATGTGATAGAAATTTGATCAATTTGCAAGTATTTTGAAGTATAGGAAAAGGACAATAGCGCGCAGAAGTGAGTAATATATTAAACATACATACATAATATATGAAACGTGTACTTTTTTTCCTAACTTCATTGCATAAAATTCAAACATAAAAAAAAAATATATTCAACCGAATTGAGGACCTCCTCTTCGGATAAAAATGTACCAATTTGTGCGAGTCGTCTATAGAGGAATGACGAAAAGTGACTTTTCGGGCGAGTAAATCGTGCGAATTGGCTTAAAAAGCCGAAATTTCGGACCCTGACCCACCGCGTCGCATCGCATAGCCCACCGACTTTGTTAGTTCGTTTTTGCTAGGCGTTCTTCTTCTTTCTGACTTATTTTCTTTTTTCTCCTCAGTGTCATAGCGTGATTTTGAATAGCTTTCCCTAAGAATTGGGCTTTCAAATGCAAAATTTTCAAATCCATCTTACAGCTTCCGAGATAAGCGCGTTCAAACAAACAAATAAAAAAACAAACAAACTCTTCAGCTTTATTATTAGTATAGATGAGTTAATTAGGTACCAGCACCCTAATTGCGTAACGCACTATCCATTGCTGCATATGATCGAAAACAACGTAAACGTCTGTACAACAACGTAAATAACTGTTGTTGAACTGTCAAAATGAAACAGATTGCTACTGATAGTGTGTTACCCCGCACTTACATATTTTTAACAAACTTTAATTACACGTAGCACACTTCTAGCAAACTACCAATATTTTGTGAAGCCGCAGTTATATTTATAAAATGGATTCCACCATTTTCTGAATGTCTTATAAGTGCAGTTATGTGTCAGCCAGCTTTCATTGTTCAGTAATTGACACAGAGTGCATGCGTTTAGAACTTTAGCCTCCTTCACAGCGTAGTGGCTCCTCCACCTAAAGAATTCGTAGTACTTAGTTTTATTTTGAATTGCTTCGTACATCAGTTTGGCTGTCATCTCTTCACCCAGTTTTGAGCCCTCTAAGTACGAGTACGGGGGTAAATGTCTGTGAACAAAAAACAAAGAAATGTGAAAAAATTAAAGTTTTATGGACGAATATGAAATTGGTATTTGATGATTCTGATCCATAGTTATACTGTTGGTAGAACTGGCATTGAATGCAGTTTAACTTAATCAATCAACAGCCTATCGTAGTCCACTGCTAGACATAGGCATCTCCCAGGCTGCGCCACAACACCCTATCCTCTGCCTTCCGCATCCAGTCTGTCTCAGCCACACGCTACGTTTGTCGATACTTAACTGATCTTACAAAATCTATTTAAGTGGAGAATTGCGAGATTTCAGTATCATTATAAGAAAAAGTCTGCATGATAAAAGAGTCGAAAGGTATCGTGGGAAAATCGGTTGCAACGAAATTCCTTTCGCTGTATATTATGTATTAAATAACAGGCACAATTAAATAAATTAATAACGTTTGAGAGAAACTAAATGCACGTCTATACTAGAGTAATAGACATACGCTTATATATGTCGCAGCCAACTAAATTAGCCGTTTATTCACCCAGCCTGACCTGGCCTTTGGAAGTAGTGCTCGCCTCGCTTCGCTCTTTCAGCTCGCATGCGGTTGATCACAGTTCTGACCTAACCCATTTGGTCGGGGTGCCCTGGCTTAGTTACTGCGACCAATTCGGCTCGCACGTGATTGGTTACAGTTCCAACCTGAACTATAATTTTTTGAATATCATTCAGGCCGTTAGTTGAACGGCCGCCGTTTAGTTACAAGGCTGTCGAGAGTCTGCATGATTTACTTGCCTTACTAACTTAAGTTACTAACTTACTACTTGGTGACCCCCCCCTTCCCCCAAAATCTTGGGCTGCGACCGCGCCTGTCGCCATGAGCCTATTGCCATCAACCGGGAACTAGACCAGCCCGGGCTGCTGAAAGGATAAAGTTGCAAAGAAGTAATTAAATACCTGTTATAGTTAGCTCCACCAAGCACAATCGGAACAGCATGATTCTGATACCCAAACAACACGGTACTGGTTATGAAGTCATCCGCTAACGAATCTTCAAATGCTAGATAGAAGTAGTATGTCGTCCTGAATCTGTAGAAGCATGGCTTCAAAGAGGTCCTGCCACATTTTCTGGTGCCACAGGGACCAAAGACATCGACGGTGAGATTGTATTTTGCTAGATGTATCTGTAAGTTCTTAAGGAAGTATTCTCTTTTGCTGGTGCTGGTGCACTTGTCAAGGTATATAGCAGCAGCCTGGGTTTTTGATGAGAGAGAACTTTTTAATTGTTGGGTGATTGGCTTCATGTCGTACTTCCAGTGTAGATCTGCACCAAGCTCTTGGTTATTCGTGTTGTATACGGTGATGAACTTATAGGGTATTGAGGAGTCGAGTCTGAAGAGAAAAAATAAAATAAAATGACACATCAGAAAATCATTATTGATGTAAACAAATGGTCCATTGTGAGGATCAGCCTAGGTTTACTGAACTAGATAACCAGTAAATTGAAAGACACGATGCCTCCGTCAACAATTAAATGTTTATGACTTTCTATTAAATTGTTTCAACTTTCGTATAAGTAAATTGAATTTCAATACTTGGTCATACAGCTCACTCAATACTTAATCACTTTGTTTAAAAAAAAATTAGCACGTTAGTTTCGTGCTAAGAAAAAGTTTTTTTCCCTTGAGTATCTAACTCTCTAAATTTTTCTTCAGAATCTTGATAATAAAACCACTTACTTATATGTCCAGGTCCAATTGAAATAAGCATCATACACAGGACTGCAAACAGGGTAGTTACCAGCAGATTCGTTCGAAGCAAAAATATACTTCTGAACTAAACTTCTCACCTTCGGCAAGTGCCAAGCTTGCTGGCTGATGTCCTGCACATTGAAGACTATAGCATCAAAGTACCTAATATCAGGAAAAAGGCTTCTGTTCATTGTGAAGTAGCAGTTTAGATTATCACAGCGATTTCTCACGAAATATCCCTGTCCGTCCTCGTCTATGCCAGGGACTTTGGTCCACATCAATATATGCTTCATGTCTGGCATATATCTTTCTACTTTCTTTATAATTTCTATCGGTTCCTGTTTCTTGAGGAAATAGCCGATGAGCGTCAAAATTACGATATGGGTAATGAGTTTTAAACACTTTGTTATTCGGGCCATTCTGTCTTTTAAAACGATGAGCAGGACACAGTTGTTCGACGAATTTGTGGAGTTGAAGCAGTAATACTGACTGCTGGAGATGTTGTGTAAAAAGGTGTTCATTGTTCTGACGTAAATGTAGAAGGTAAGTTGATACAAAGATTTCTAGTGAACACTTATCTTAGTTGTTTACATTTTTGCTTGTTTTGACTATAGTGCGTGCTTGAGTCATAATATTTTCCAGAATACGACTGGAACATTCTGAAAGATGTGCATAGTTAGGATGCATTGCATAACTTTGTGGCTCAGTAGGTTACGTTAGTTTAGCAATATTTTCACATTTTGTAGCGCTGAATTATTTTATCCAGCGTATTTGCTTTTATACTGAAAAATTCTTTGAACGAATGATTCCGTTATCTCAGAAATATTAAAATACAGTACAGGAGCCCGAAGCCAAAAAATAAATTCATTATTTGATTTGTCACAATACGATTTTGGCGCGCTTTTTTCCAACATGGCGACAAAGCTTTGCACGCTTATTGTGCACATGATGTGGGTTCGGACGGACAGCGAACAAAATTGTCCGAGTTTTTTGAATAGCTTGTCCGATTAATGTTGTTACAAGGAAATCATTTTGATGGACGCTTTATAAAATACTTTTTGTGCTTCAAATGTGATGTATGAATGTGTTAGGGGAAAAGAAAAATTAATCAAAAACATCGAAAGGTATATACAGGCTACCCAAAAAATACAGACATACACAATGGGAATACATGTTAGGTAAATTGCCTTGACGAACGTACTAAAATATTCGATAACTGGAAGGGAATTTACATGAATTTTCCACGAAATACCTGAATAGACTGAACGGGAATGAATGTGTCAGTCAATTAAGGTATTTCTGTCCGCGTTCAACTCAAAACATATTCTGGGAAAATTCCCAGAATATGTTTTGCGTTGAGCCAAAAACCACTTTTAATTCAAATGAATTAAAAGTGGTTTTTAGCGTTAAATTTCTCACTGTAAATATGAATCGGACATGGCAGTCAATCTCAATGGAGATTACAAAAGAGAAAAAAGACGTGATTATGACACTTTCAAAATTCAAGGTTATATTAATCATGTCATTTGAAACGGAACGTCATGTAAACGGAATAAAACAATATCAACACTTTAAATTAAATTCCCTGTTCAAATATCAAATCCCCGACGCGTGATGTATGTACGTAAAAAATTATGAAAATAAGCACGCGTGTAACGTAAAAAAACATGAAAATAATTACTACCTATAATATTTTGATCTTGATGCATGAGACTTTTTGGTATGACTTTTGGTCATTATCTTTTCAATTGCCATAGAAAAAAGCACTTCCAGTTTTTCTAGAATTTTCCGGGTAACTTTTCCATTTATTTTTTCCAGGTTTTAAAATAAAATGTAGCCAAATCGGTCTAACCGTTGTGAAGTGATGCGCTTACCAACGAACCGCATTTCATTTTATTTATAGCTACATATAGATAATGTCGTCAAGGTACAATTTCCTGACCCGTTTCGAAAGGGTTGTGTAAAGACCTCTTGATTGACTGTATAAGTACAGTAATTACCATTTCACTGGAACAGTATTTAATGTAGAACACCATCCTACATTGAGCACTAAAAGCGAATTCAAAGAAGTTCCGATTCAGCTGGAAAAGCGTATATATTTAACCATTAAATAAATACGTAGGTATATTCCGTGTATAGAATACAAGCGAACCGAGCCAGCTTCGCACGGTTTTTACAATTTTAATAAACATAGCCAATTGTATGGAAGATCCTACTAACATGTATATAAACACGGAACTTTGAGGATGGATGGATGTTTGTTACTCTTTCACGCAAAAACTACTTCACGGGTTTGGATTAAATTTGGCACACATATAGTTTATAATCAGGATAAACACGTAAGATACTTTTTATCCCGATATTACCACGGGATCGAAACTTATGCGGGTGAAACCGTGGGCGCAGCTAATTAAATATAATTCGCGAAATCTGGGTGAACTAATATAGGTCTGCCTAACCCTTCGGGGAATACAGGCGTGATGTTATATATGTACCCATATAATATACTATACACCTAATAAATATAATATACACCTAAACCTTCCGATAGGCAGTCGCTCTTTGTGAAATACTGATATTTAACTGCATCCGGTTAAATTGGAATCTGACCAAACATAGTTAGGAAAAGGCTAGGCAGAGGATGATGATGGCCTTCCGGAATAAACTCTCTAATCCCAACTAGTGGGGTGCGCTCCACTTGGGGACGTAAAGCGAAGCGAAGGTTGGCGCGGCAGTTAAAAAAAAATAACTGCACATTTATTCAATTATGTTCTTGGTATTAGAAAAGGCTACATTCCAAAACCTTTTTAATACGAGTACTTAGAGACTGTAAAAAAAATCTGCCCTAAACAAGAAAATCTAAATTATCCGACAGGCTGTAACTCGACTAATTAACTTCTAATTTCAACTAACTCGGGGGCGCTTCGATTTTAAAAGAAACTTAGGGGCTGCGCGTATGTTAACAGGATTGAAACCCCTGCTCTAAACGATGATGCAAACCACATCAAATTCCATTGTGAAGTTTAGAATAACAATGCGGTCACACAGACAGCTACGAAAAGCGACTATAATTTATAATATGCATAGATATGTTCACTTATAGACTATGCAATATTCATACGGCATAGCGAATACAATCCCAGTCGATATGAACAGTATGTCAGTGGTATATGAGATTTAATACAGAGATTCGCAGATATTGTCGTGCCGGTTTAGTATTCAGAGGGTGGGAGTGATTTTCCAATGAGCGGGCTGGTACGAATGCAAAGACGCGATGTCTTCAGTGTGCCGCGGACAACGGAGCCGTATTCCGGACGATAATTCGATTATTTGGAATATTTCAGATGTTTCGGTAGAGAGACGACCTTTATTATATAAGCTTGTAGCGGTATCTACATGCGAACAACGCGTCATACTGACGTCACGCAAATCCTGCAGAGTTTACCGCGCAATTAGCATACATACAAACTTTCCGATATAAGTCGTTGGGCAGTTGCCCGCCAGACACAACATCAGTCTGGTCGGAGGATCCTCCCTTTTCTATGGAGGATGAGTGAACTTTACACCCTGTTCCTCATACCTCTATAAGCTTAATAACATACTTTATGAATTAATGGTTGGATTATACCTATTTATAATTTAGAGATGAAGCCTAATAAAATTGACTGCTCCGTGCCGGTGTAATAGGGAGTGAGTATATCGCCATAAACCAGGCACAACTCTAGACTGCTACTGAGAAATTTCTGATGGAAAACCTCAATAACACTTTGCCCAACCCGGGAATCGAACATAGTACCTCATGATTAGCAGTAGAGCTTGCGACCACTAGACCAACGAGGTATGCACGAGTAGATACGTTACTTTAAAAATAATCTCTGATTACCTACAGCGTACCTAGATTCCGGGAGGGGAGCCGTGGTAGCCAAGTGGTAATGACGAGGACGAGAGGAGGCCTGTGTCCCAGCAGTGGGAACATAATAGGCTGATTATGAATCTCTAGATTCCAATATCAACAAAACAATGAAATGATATCCACCGCCGCATATCCAGAATAGTCCCGCGGCAAGGTAGCGTGGTCCCGTCTGCTAATGAGATTCTTTGGGTCGCGGTTTGCATTTCAGATCAGGCTGTCTCGACGTCGACTCTGTCTGCCTTGTTCCACTGAACTCATGCTCTAGTAATGTGCGACTATCACTGCAGTTCGGGAGTTTACTTTGGGCAGGTATTTTAGTGTGGTAGTTGAAATAAAAGTAGGTATAGGTAGGGTAGGGTAGGGTATAGGTAGGTATATTGTGGTCGCAGGATGGGTATTGCAAATATTGAGATTTGAAATCAGGGCTTATAGCAACGCTACTGCGTTTATCATTGGCCTACAGCAGTCCACTGCTGGACAAAGGCCTCTCGAATTGCACGCCATACAGCTCGATTCTCGGCAACTGTCATCCAGCTGCTACCAGCCACCCTGCGAAGATCGTCGCTTCAGCTTCACCTAGCCTGAGGGCGTCTCACATTACGTTTGCCAATTTGCGGTCTCCACCAAGAACACATCTACCCCAACGAGCGTACAGTAGCGTTAATAAGCCTATTTTGCCAATTAGCCTGAAGAGTTAGCTACCTGAAGTTGCAGTAGGCCAACCACGTTTGTGGAAGGACCGATAGCCGTTAGAGCAGACGAGTCCTGTTCCAGTTGTGACCGCGTATCGGCAAGCCTAGCGTGGGATCAACTACAAATAGATGGAGCGACCATCTTACAAAGGCGTCTGGAATTGACTGAATGCAGAACTTCCGACTTCCGCATTCAGTAAATTCCAGCCGCCGTAAGTCTCGTGGCGCAGCTTGGGAGAGCTATGTCCTGCAGTGTCAATTAATTATTTATTCACTGTGTAATCGGCATTTTGGTTTTGTTTTGATTATTGTCATTTGCCAGGCTCGCAACACCGATTAGTGCATAGATAAAATACTATATTGTATATTGTCTTTGGTCCTTGACCCTGACAATCAAGAAATGAGCAAAATTGACAACCGACATTTTATTGCTGGAGTACGAGACTTTTGGCTACTTTGTATGTGTATATTTTATGTTTTTTTTGTAATGTGCGTTTTGTTTGTGTAGGTGTAGGATAACATTTTTTTCTTTCTTTCAGTGGATTGCGCCTGACGTTAAGTTTATAGTTGATTTTCGGCCAGTCTGCTCAGTGCCTCTACCACTGCAGTTTGTGAGTTTAGTTTAGGCAGGTTTTTTATTATGTTTGTTGAAGTCACACTGTTTGTCAGATGTGATGGTGGATAGGAATCCAAATGGGGATTAAAGGGTAAAAAATGGGCTTTGTGGGGTTTATTAATTGTTATTTTTGACGGTCGTAAAGTGTCGTATTTCACACATTTATTTAGTTTGTTTAGGTTATTTTTATATAAGTAGGTATAATTGTTTTAATCGGTCTCTTTAATTTGACTATCCCAGATCATTACCTACGTCACTTTTCTTCGAATCGTGAATTCGTAACCCTAAGTTCCCGATCATTCTTTAGAAACGTGTACACTTTAGTGGTCGGATTAAATCGTATGTCCTCTCAATACACAAAGGACCAGGTAGATTGAAAAAATAATGGATCGTCTTGGTTGGTTGAGCTCTTGCTAAGTGAACGCAATTTTCTTATTAAAACTCTGAAACCCCGAGGAGGTATGAGGAACAGGGTGTAAAGTTCACTCAACCTCCATTGAAAAGGGAGGATCCTCCGACCAGACGGGTGTTATGTCTGGCGGGCAATTGCCCAACGATTGATATTGGGAAATTGTATCTATGCTAATGGCACGGTAAACTCTGCTTGCGAGATGCAGGATTTGCGTGACGTCAGTATGACGCGTTGTTCGCATGTGGCGTTGTAGATACCGCTACATCACTCCCCTCCGGAGACCGGAGGTCGATAGTTGGCTGAGTCTTGTATCTTGCGATGCTTGCCAGGCCAGCTGAGGTTCCAGTGAGTCGGAACCGGTTGCCGCATAGTTCACGGTGAGTCGGAACTGTCTGCGAAGATGTCCCAGTGAGTCGGGGTGGCGCATAGTTCGCGGTGAGTCGGAACTGTCTGCGAAGATGTGAGTCGGGGTAGATGGCGCTGCGTTATACTCCAGTGCGTCGGATGTCGTACAGCGCCGGGTTGAGGCTGGCTGCTGCGTCGACCAGGAGAGGGTGCTCTGCTTGTTGACCGGCCGAAAGTGCAGTGTGCTGTGCCGAGGTTGCTGATGAGGCTGAGGGTGATGACCAGGTATGCGCGGTTGCTGCATGCTGGTGGTCAGGATACCCGTTGAAGCCGTGGGTGCTGGCTGGCTGGGTGACTCGCCGCTAAAGCTTGCGGGAGTGATGATGATGATGACGTCACGCTGAAGTAGGTGCACGAAGGCTGCGCTGACGTTCATGCTCGGGGTCACCAGTTTGGAGGTATGAGGAACAGGGTGTAAAGTTCACTCAACCTTCATTGAAAAGGGAGGATCCTCCGACCAGACGGGTGTTATGTCTGGCGGGCAATTGCCCAACGATTGATATTGGGAAATTGTATCTATGCTAATGGCACGGTAAACTCTGCTTGCGAGATGCAGGATTTGCGTGACGTCAGTATGACGCGTTGTTCGCATGTGGCGTTGTAGATACCGCTACACGATGTCTGTTTGCATAGACTTTAGGCAAAGTATATACAGTCGACAAGTCATGTTATATATCAAACTAAGCTAGTCTCATATAACTTGCCCGCGGCTTCGCCCGCGTGGTGGTCGAAAAATATACCACGGGAACGTAGGGTACGACTGGGATTAAAAGTATCCTATGTGTTAAGCCAGGTCATAAATTATCTGTAAGCCAATTTTTTTCCAAATTCGTTCAGCCATTTTTGCTCCAATCCGGAACATACATCCAGATAAACAGTCAAACTGACAAAAATTCTAAAAAACTATATTTTTGGCATGAAACTCGTTCCCACACCTCGTAGCAATTACTTAAAAAAAATATTAAATATACGGTTTTGACTTATACACATATGTTAGACATACAGATAGCATTTAAATTTGCTGCAAGTTTGTTTTTTATTTGATATTTAGTTGTTACGGCAAACTTGTTGTGGCAAATTTATTTCAAATTAGCTGTAAACTTGTGAATGTTAAAATGATATGGCAAGTTTGTTTCGATAATGTTGCAATCTTGATAATGTAAGCGTGATCTGTCAAGTTTGATCCACTATTACTGTAAACTTGACACGTTAAACGATCTCGAATCATCAATAACAACCATTTTAGAATCCGGCCAAGTGCGAGTTGAACTAGCCACCAAAGGGTTCGGTCTGTACCATAATCATTAATCATCATCCATCAGTTCCATCCACAGAAATGGTTCCATCACACAAATAATTTTTAAATTTGGGTAAAATGGAAAGTGTTCACTCCACCCAGGCACTACTAGTTATCTAACGTACTAACGTAGTTAGACCACTTTAAATAAAGGCATAGGTAAGCCATTTTTATATATTTTTTGCTCTACATATATCACAGACGTCAGCACATCCAAGTTAATACAATCTGTCAAATTTCTTTATTACATTTTCAACTTTATCTCTAACGAATTAAGGTTCAGGGTTGATTGGGAAAATTTGACAGTTTTGGGTAGCTTGACCTGCTGGCGTCTGTACATAATAATTACGTTACTCGGAACGCAAATCCTTTGTAGAAGTTCATGCAGAGCTCTCACCTCGCTATCACGTTCGCCGCACAACAAAAATACAAGGGAACGCGCTATTAATTACGAAATGTATTTGGGTGGCTTTATTTATAGTGTTCATCTCGAACCTTAGCCTAGTTTCATAGGCTGAGGAAACTTTGTTTTAATTAATTATGATCAAAACAAATTATACCAAAAAAACGGAAAACTAAACGCAATTGTCAACTGTCAGTATGAAATATGAAGAAACCCAACGTAGCTGTCAAAAAGTGGCGCCATTTGTTTAACTTCATTTTGTTTCTTTCCTTGATTCGTGAAAGTGCTTACTCAATACTCCGTGTTGTTTGTGATTTAGCGACGACCCTGGCTGTGTTTTTGGATTTCTCTTACGTTTGACGTTGCCTGTGTTACTGGACTCGATTGGATTGCACTCTTGTTGGACTAATTAAATCGTCTTGATAAAATATCCCTACTGACTGACGGTAAGTTTGGTTTGGTTCTCTAGCCAGGTGCGCTGCGGCTTTACAGTGTGGTGATCATTTTAATCAATTAGAGCTAATGCAGACCCTAAGAAAATTCTATAACATCAAAAAAAATCCCAACTTAACTTAATCTAATAACAATTTATTTCACCAGTGGCTGCTAACTATCTCGTAATGTGGTATGATTCCCTAATTTTATTACCAGCTCACATACATCCCAATGTAGGGAACGGGCCTCTAAAAGAGAGGGAAATTACTGTGTGCCCACCGCCGCCGCTTTGAGATTTCAAGCACTGAAACATACATTGTATTATACTTTTGGTTGGTTGGTCAAGTTGGGACTTTTTTACAATAAAGAATATTCTATTTATATTCTAGAAACACCTCAGGTACTCAGGTTTCCTAGTTTCCTCAAGTTTTTCTTCACTTTTAGCAAGCTGTGGGCTGTTGCCAACAATATTGTTGACAATTTCCATGTAAAACTACTCCATTTACCCATTATTTGTGTGAATTTATTTTTTGGAATCATACATCTCTTAATTTTGTAGGTTAGTACTCAGCAAAAATGTCTCGAAAACCGTTTGTACAAATGTCAAGACAAGGCCGGTTAAAGAGAATTAAAGGTATATATAAATGTATTTTCTTTCTTTCTTATTGTTGGCTGGTGAAAATAATACAACTTTTTTTTCTTTAGAAACTTATGGGGATGCCCGACTTCATTTAAGAAAAGCGGAAGAAACATCAAATTTAGATTCCGATGAAGAAGTAAAAAAGAGAAAAAGGAAAAGGAAAACAAATGTTTATCTTCCAGAAGACTCTGCAGATTCTTCAGATGAAGAAATCCATCAAATATCTACAAAAAAGAAACTTGATTTCTCAAGATACCCAACTCCCCCGAAACCTAAAGCAGCAGAATCTTCAAACACTAATAAAATGGATGCCAACTCCATTGCGTGTCGCCCACCCAGCCCAACTGTGATGTTTTCCAGCCCAATTGCTTCATCGTCTCGTGCCCATCCATCTGTGGACAGTCCAGCTGTTCCCAGTCAACCGAAAATGTGTCCATCTGGTAATATATTTTAATTTATAATTTATTTATGCAGTATTCAGAGGATGTTAATGATATTTTAATTTTAATATTTTTGTTACAGACTGTGCGACAAGCAAACAATTGGCAATCCAGCATCATCTCATCCAGATGGTGACTGACCTGTCGAAACAAGTGACAGAAATTAATAGAAAAGTGGACCTGATTTTAGGGCGGCCGGAAGAGCCATTGGCTCCACGAAGGCAAGATCCCTTTTCACTGCCACAGTTTCTAACAAACCTGCCAGTAAATGACGATGACAGTTTCTGTCATTTAAATGAACAAGTCAAAAATAGTGACAATAAACAGGCAATGGTAAGGGCTACATTTTTATTAAATATGCATTTAGTAATGTTTTACGAGTATATTAATAGTCATCTATGTACCTCGTATATTAATAGTCATCTATGTACCTTCTTTTTACCCATGAAGCACAGATTTACCTAAGTCTAAAACTTACTTCAGTAGTTGCACAACTAACAATTGAATTTGTATGCTTTGACCATATTTGAGAAAAAAAAAATTAAATTATGATGCACCCAACATGTACATAATTATGCCATAATTACCTACATTATATACAGTATTTCTTTTTTCAGATACGATTCTTGGCAGGTATTGGCGGTAAAAACCTTCGTTCTTTCGCCACAAACATGCTTAGAAGAATACTGCTGGATGAAGTAGCTGAGCAATATTCTCTGACTGGAAAAAAAATGAAAAACTCAAACAAGAAATCATTTCTTGACACAGAAACTTGCAAATTAATATTTCGTAAGTACTATTGTAATTCAGTTTTTTTATTATTGTTTTAATTCCTACATAACCAACAGTCACATTATGAAACATGCTGCGTAATGTCAATTATAGTACATTACTATATCTGTTTTATTTATATTTTCAGAAATGTGTAAAAAAGTGCATGGAAATGCTACCGACGATAAGCTGAGAGAGATAATCAGTGACTGGCTAAACCAAGCCAAAATAAGATTGTCAAGAAGGTAAAATTACTCTCATACAATAATAGTCTGTAGAGAGGGTGTAGATAGTCTAGTGGGGCCTACTGGTACTGGGTTCGAACCCCGGCGCTGTCACCAATGACTTAAAGTGGTATAGGTACTTGCATACATTTATTTATTTCATAACAAGACGACTTGTTCAGGGTGACTGCAATTGTATTGTATTTCAATGGCACCATTAATTTGAAAGTTAGTTTTGCAGGTGTTTATTGACAGCCATTTTATTTCATTGTTTCAGAGCCGAGAGACAAAACAAAATCGACCATGATGCGAGTCTAGTCTAGAATGAACAGGCATCTTCTGGGCACGCTCGTTCCATCATAGACCATAAGGTCTAAAGCGATGGATAACCATCGCTTTCCATCAGGCGTGATAGGCGTGAAGGCCAAGAGCAGGCCCAGTCAGCAATAAAAAAAAAAGTCTTTCCGTACTACTTTTTTTTTATACTTACGTATTTGTTTTCGACTTATTTAAGATTGTGTTTCTATAACTGTTTACCCAGGCTGTATAAATTTAAATAAGTACCCTTTGAAGTGCAATGGTGAAATAAACCCGTTCAATTTTAATATTTTAATTTCAATTGATTTCATTTCATACTTTAAATGCTGTCAAGATAATGTGATCTTAGGTTTATTGCTATGACAGATGCTTAATAATATACCACAAAGCAACAAGTTTTGGTGTTTTTCATGAGGCCGACTCGCAAACGACGACACAATTTTTTTTTTATCGTATTGGTTCGCATTCGCGAGTAAGCCTTCTGAAAAACACCAAAACTCGTTGCTTTGTGGTATATTATTAAGCATCTGTCTTAGCAATAAACCATTGATTACAATGTATGCAACAAACATTAAGCAAGTATGTTATAACATTGTAGGTAATTTGTCATGACAAAGAGTTGGCAACATTGTCATGACAAAGAGTTGGCAACATTGTCATGACAAAGAATTAGCAATATTGCAATGACAAAGAGTTTGCAATGACAAAGAGTTGGCAAGTTTGCAATGACAAAGATTTGGCAAGTTTGACGGGCGGAAACTAGACATTTGATATAAGTTTGATAGAAACTTGCCACAAGTTTGTCCTTTGCCTTGTCAAACTTTATGCAAGTTTTCACATTTGATATTTCAAACTTACTGCAAGCCTGAAACAAGTTTAAATTGCTGTCTGTACATACATATGCAAATAAATAAAATTAAAGTGTCTGTTTGTAATGTCACAATAACAGATTTTTAGTAAATGCATATGTAAGTATATATAAATATTTTTTTTATAAAGAACTTAATTAAACTGAATTGCTTTTTTGATTCTTTGTATTATTTTGTTGTCTCCTTTGCTCTATCACACGCTGTCTACATCTCTGTATCTATTGTCCTATCTAAGGTATGCTGGAAGAGATTTCTTATGAAATAAGAATCGCCTTTGTACCTATTTTTTCTGTTCTGTTTTTCATTGTCTATTTATATGTGTGTACTTATATGGTAAAATAAATAAATAAAAATATATTTTTTTTTCATTTTTCTGTGTCTGTTTGTTCCGGCTAATCTCCGTCACGGCTAGACCGACTTTGACGGGTCTTTCACTGGCAGATAGCTGATGTTATAAGGAGACTACTTTTAATTAGAAAAAAAAAAATAGTAAAGAGACATACCTATATTATTGTTCTTCGACATCCACACGACGAATTCCCGGGCACAGTTAGCTTTATTATATGTATATAGATTTTCTTATACAGCAATAATATTTTTTTATATAATGGAAAACGGATAGTTATCTCGAACTACGAATAGCCTTACAAGGGTTCGTGAGTCCGTCTATAAAAGCCCGTACAATGCTCAATTCATCCCATGAATATGTCATTTAAAATATGATTTGTGTAAAAAAGGAATAAATTTAGCGTAGAAATGTAACAATATCGTCGTGAGTGTATGAGGGGCATACAAAAAATCCTTTTATTGAAACTAGCTGGGCCCGTTATCCATTATGTATTAGGTACTTGGGGGCACATCTCCGTTGTCATAAGGTATTATAGTGGTTCACTTATTTTATGTCCTCAGCTGAACGTTGGATATATCTTGGATCTGCACATAATTGCGTACCTACACGCTCTCAGGCCTCTCAGTTACAATCCGAATAATTTGAAGGAAATTGCTAATCCATTGCTTCATAGCTTTGAAAAATTCGTCTGCTCAACAACGTACAAAATGCACTGGATGTAGTTGGCCTGTCAAAATGAAAGGCATTGCCGTTGTAAGTTGTGAGAAACCTTTTCTCCCTCTTAAGAGCGTTTACAACGTACGGCATTTCATACAAACTTTCGAGTCCTTGTTTTTCTAAATGCATGAACCGATTTTAATGAAACCTCCTACGCACAAGCAGGATAACCAGATGTAAAAAGATAATTGAGAACATTGAAGTTTCATTAAAATCGGTTCATGCATTTCGAAAAACAAGGACTTGAAAGTTTGTATGAAATGCCGTACGTTGTAAACGCTCTTAAATGATAAATGATTGATTTTCTGTAAGTAAGTTAGTACAAACACTTTTACACGTCAATAATATTTTTTTACACTAGATGAGGTCGGCGTTTCCTATCTGACTATTCTGAGAAGAAAGACGTGTTCACGTGGGAATCAGATAAAAACACTAGTGTTTAAGTAGTGTATGTAGGTATATACTAACAAATTGGATTTTATGATCTGAAAATAAATGAATTGAATTGAAAAAAAGTTTCAATAAAAAATATTCATTATACTTACGAGGATCCAAGCTTTCACACATATTTTCAGTTGCATGAAGCATTACAGAACTCGTCATTTCGGGACAAGGAACCCATTTCAGGATAACAACAGTTTATACAAGAAAACTGTTTCACAGTTTGCAAGCACAAGCCGTTTTGGTTGCTATTTACTTCAGTAAAGTTAACCCGTCATTATAACCGCTTCCCTGGTGCGCTGGGTGTGGGCCAGCTCCAACAGTGTCATAAGCATGGTTGCGAGTCGCCTGGACTGTGTATACAAGGGTCACTGTTGTGCCATCTCTCATAGGATGTCGTAATGGTGACTGACCGTTATTTTTTGTATTGTTTTCCTTGTTTTTGTTTAGTGTCTGTGCTTACTAACATAGTCGTAAGTTTTTACTAACAATCTAGTTGAGTCTTGGTTACTTTGACAAAGAAAAATTCTATTTGTAATAAAACTGCTCACTTCACTTCACGTATAGGTATTTATTGTTTTGGTTTTACAATATAATAACAACTCTGATAACTTAAATGCAGATGAAGACTAGCAATGTAAAAATACCAATTGTGCTTCCGACCTCGATGCGACCATCATCACAGATCCCTTTCTTTTTTTTCAAAACGCTTTCCCGCCATTGTCTTCCACTGACAGCTTTTCCAAAAAAGAATCACACAAATTGAATCGTTTCGGAGTTGCCAGCACAATAAGTAGATTACAGATAATCGAATACAAAAGGAAATTAAATTTTAATAACTAGATTACAACAAATTGCGTGAAATAGTTTCTTTAAATAAAATAACAAAACCTAACATATTGTATTCTATAAACCCTCGCTTGGCTAGAATCCCGAAAATCCCAAAATCACGTATCGTCTCTTCCAACGGACACGCGCAGCAATAATACGAACATATCTGCAACATTCAGTTTTTGCGTCTACCTTGTCTCTTGGGGGCCACTGTCTATGACATATGCGAAGGACTGCCTCTAAAATGGGCCCCCTGAATATATTTGCTCATTCGATATGAGAAGTCGCCTTTTGTCACCATATGTGTGACACGGATAGTTTTTCGCACATCATACATATTTTGGCCGCCATTTTTTTTTGTAACTGTAGCGATGGCGTTTATTGGAATATTTTATGCATTTTTTTGTGTTCGTATTTGGAATTTCGTTTTGTTTTTCGAGAATATTTTATGCGATTCTGTTTTACGAATTCGACTGTCTGTTACTTTTGTTTTATTTGGCAGATAAAGTTCTCTTTTGAAAAAAAAAGGTGTTGTTGATGTTAAAATAAAAAAAAATCCTATTGGTATTAGCAGACTTAAACATGACAGAGGTTCCTACTTAGAACTTGAACTATCAAATTGTAACCAAATATTTTCCCAAATTATAAAGTTTTAAAATAACGAACCTCCTCTAAAATAACTTTCTAAAACTTTCCGTGGTCTTAGTGATGTGGGATTATTAACAAAACCTGGTTTCTCCAGTGAGGCGTTGGTTATCAATTGATTGATGTTTTCGCTACAGAATTGGTCTGTGTTGTGGCTGTGTCTGTATTGTAAGGTTAAGAAGATATATAATCAATCTTATTGCCTTTAAGGTCCGCAAAAAGTCTTAGAATAGAAAATAATAGAAAACTCTTCGTAATGTACACCATATGAATTACAGATATAAAGGTACTCGTATTTAACATAGACTAGGTATACAAAGGCACAAATATGAGTTTATGGAAAAACAACTTTAATTCCTACACAATAAAGTTTAGTTTACGCTACAACTTCAAACATTGTTCTAACTTTTTCCATAGTGCTAGTCACTCTGAAATCAACTTACTCTCCATTAAAATAAAGTTGATATTTGTTTAACTTAAAATAACGTAAATTTGAAATATAAATAAAATTTTAATTATAGGTGCACGGTGCGATATGTCACTTCCCATGAAGACGGCAAGCAACCATGCTAAAATCTGTCTCTCTCTCTCTCACACACACACACACACAAACACACTCAGGCACTTATACAATCGACCGTATTTTCTTTCTTTTTTTCTCTTTTTGTTACTTACCTATTTGTAATTTATAATGTAAGGGAAGAGCGGAGCCTTCAACTACAGCCATTGTTATGCCTAAATGGAGACTCCTCGACATGCAATGTGAGCCAAAATTATATGAAATAAACTTATTTTTTTTTATATATCACGTGGTATAATGGACAATACTCACTACCTACAATATTATTAGTTATAAATAAGTTATAAATGATAAAATGATAAATGATTTTATTTTGTAAGTAGGTTTGTACAAACACTTTTACACGTCAATCATATTTTAAAACTAGATGAGGTCGGCGTTTCCTATCTGACTACTCTGAGAAGAAAGGCCGAAACAAACTCAGAGGTCACAGTCTCTTTTAAAGTCCAGACATAATCTTGGTCAGATCATATGAAGACCATGCAGGTCGATGTCTGAGATGGTCTTTTGAGGAAAGAACCACACAGATTGAGAGGACCTGTCCAGTCAGTGCACGCATTTGTCAGAAATCAGTGCAGCTCAACTCAAAACTTAAGGAGCTCGACGATTCGACGAACAATACCAAAGAAAGGACATTTGGGTAGGCCGCATTAATTACTCAAACTGCCAGACCATGACAAAACTAAGAGAACAGAGAGAAAAATAAAATATAATAAAAATAAAGTGACCCACATAGTATTCACATTCACAATAATTAAAATAATAGAATACTTTACAAAGTAAGCAAATGTCACAGTACTTATATATAGAATTCATTGATGTCAAAGTGTATATAAAAAAGAAAAACAACAACAAAACAGAAAAATAAGAACACTACATAGGTAAAAAATTGGAAGCATCTCAATCCCAAGCCTTTTTGTCCTCGATATAATCCTTAACGGTATAAAAGGCTTTCTGGCACAACTTACGTTTAATGAATGATTTGAATTTATTAAGGCTTAGATCTTGAACGGGGCTTGGAACTTTATTGTAAAAGCGTATACATTGGCATCTGAACGAGCCACCTATTTTCTTGAGCCTTGTTATAGGTACAACAAATTTGTGTTTGTTCCTAGTATTTATATCATTTTTAGTTATCTTGCTGTGCCCTAACAGGGTCATGTACTCACTAGCTTAAACCTAGCGTATAACTATGGCACATGGTGTATATTGTGCGTTAAACAAATAAATAAATATCATAATAATAGAAACGTTTCTTAGAAAATAAACTTCAGTAAGAGCCCGCCGAAGAACATGTGACATCCGCCAATCCGTACTGGGCCCACGTGGTGAATTACGGCCCACTCTCTGTCACAGAGCAGTGGGAACGATATAGGCTGATGCTAAGGGCTCACCTATTCTGTAAAAATCTCATTGAAAATTCGAATGACCTTGAAGTAAGTTCTCATTCTGCCTGCTAGGGATTATGGATGATGGGACACTATTGACACCTAACTTAAAGTTCATTTCATCTCACTTTTCATAGTGAGATTTTTTACAGAATAAATCGGCTAGTTGGTGAGTGAGAAAGCACACAAAACAACCGGTCAGGTGTGAGCCGGACTCGTGAACCGAGGGCTCCGTACAAATTTGTAGGTATGTAAATAGTTTTAAAATTATTTTTGTTTGTAATGTAACTACATATTTACGGTTTTCGGATTTTTTCCATTACTTGTGCTACATGACATTGCTTCCATGACATTGCTTCTTGCCAAATTTCATGATTCTAGGTCAACGAGAAGTACCCTATAGGTTTTGATTTCGGAACATAAACGCCCGTATCTTTTGATTGCGTTCACTTAGAAGTTTCATTTTTTCATTAGGTACTTCTAGAGATTGCAACCTTGAGTATTTGATATTAATTTCAACTTGATGACTCCACGCGTTCCTGAGAAAAAGGGTCTTGACTGACGGACATTCGGACAACGAAGTGATCTTATAAGGGTTCCGTTTTCCTTTTGAAGTACGGAACCTTAAACATTAACCATATCAACATCACATATCCGGCCTTTGACTGTAATCAATTTCACCATGAAACATATTGTAAATAAAACATATTATTTCATATGTTAGTATGCTAGCTCGGTCCGATGGTAACGAAATATAACTCACTTGAGTTAGGCCCGAACTATAAAATTAGATCACGCCTCAAAGAGACCGTGCTTAGAATAATTCTATTGAAATCAGCGTATGTTGCAAATATGTATAAATTACAATTGAATATCTAACCCTGAAGAATGTTGATGAAGGCATTAGACTTACATAGCTATTCTTTCTTAAAATAATTCAAACCAATTCAATTTAATTTGTTGAAATATTTGTTGCAACTCTATATATGTTAGGGTCATGAGAACAGCTTTAACTAAATATTTATATTCTAATAAATAAGAGTAACTTTTTGATTAAAACTAAAATTAATTCCAATAAGAATGGTGTACTGTAGATAGAGGTCACATCATCATCACCTGCATGGTTTGTGGCACGCAACCTTTTCTAGTAATTAAGTATAAGATAATGGAATAAAATTGAGACAAAACGTCAATACGAATTGAGAAGGCTGAAAAAAGAGTTAGGAGTCAGTTTGGCAGACAAGCAGATGTAATGAGATAAAAATATAAAATAATTTGAAGATTCTAAAAAATAACTATTACGTTATTTAGTAAACACGTTTTATTCATCCTGCGGGGTGCGTAACACACTATCAGTAGCAATATCATTTTGACAGTTCCACAACATTCATTGCGTTATTTACCTACGTTGTTGAGCAGATACATTTTTCGAACATGTGAAGCAATGGATTAGCAATATCCTTCAAAATTATTCAGATTGATAGGATGCTACGCAATTATGGTGGTACCATTAGCATCCCTCCGATACTAACAGTACCTACCATTGCGGTGAAAATATTGCCCAATTGCCCGCCAGACTCAACACCCGTTTGTCTGGTCGGAGGATCCTCCCTTTTCTATGGAGGATGAGTGAACTTTACACCCTGTTCCTCATACCTCCAAACACAGGATCAAATAAAATTAGCAACCTAAAACATTAGTTTAAAAACCAGTTTTTTTTGTGTTTACAGAAGTATCGATATCTTAAAACCATAAAACAAAAGAAAACAGATTTTTTCTCAACTCACTCTTCAAGTAACAACATTCACAGCGGTCGTTGACCCCCCAAAAAACATAATTTCCTTTATTTTTTCGTATTGTATTCAGATATCGATTCCCATCACGTCTGAAGGGTTTCGCTAGCTAATTTAATTTGATACTGTATATCGAACGAATTAAAGTACTAGGCAAACATGAGACCGAAGAAATCGATTACTGAAGGAATAGGAGATGGAAATACAGTACCTACACCACCACCAATAATAAACCTAGCTAGTCCACACTGGCGATAGTTTAAAAACTAATATATATTCAGTCTGTAGTCCTGAAATCGATATCAATATTAATAATATATCGAAAAACGAATCAAAGTAGGTGCTAGGCAAACATTAGAGCGAAGACATTAATGTAGGAATAGGACATGAAAATACAGTACATAATACTTACTACCAATAAAACTGTAGTCCTGAAATCGATTACAATATCAATAATATATCTAACAACGAATCAACGTATTAGGCAAGCATGAGAGCGAAGACATTACTGTAGGAATAGGAGATGTAAATACAGAGTAGCTACACTACTACTACCAATAAAACTGTAGTCCTGAAATCGATTACAATATCAATAATATATCGAACAACGAATCAAAGTACTAGGCAAGCATGAGAGTGAAGGCATCGATCACTGTAGGAACTACGACTAACTGCGCGCGGACAGGGTGACCACGCGTCTCGTCCGCGATCTATCTTCATCTGAGCACTGAGTTGTGTGGTGCTGTGTCCATTGTACCATCCGCACTCGCGTTTGATAAATTCGTTATGTATATAAATAACGAATATTTAAAGTAAATAATTTAATTTCATATCCCAAGAATAAGCTTAAAGGGGTTTCCGGAATCCGCCAGAAAACTGAATGTTTAGTTTAATTCCAGTTGGAGCAGTAAGACTGTCTCTGTAGAGATGGTAACAGGAATTGCACAGGGGGGTTCTGGAGTGGTCTCTCAAGAGAACCCGATGCCCCCCCTTCCCTGTGCTGGTGGTGGCCATCAAGGTGCTACCCCTATATGCCTAAACACCGCGCGCCTTTTGAAGGTTTTTCCCGAAAGTTAAAACAAAGAACGAAAGGAATGTAGAAAAGCACCCTCTACACATACAGCGATGTCGTTGTTTTGCAACCAAATCCTGAAAAATATATCGAATTGGTTCAACATTCTCTCCAATCCCGTGCCGTGAGATAATGTACTCCCTCCCCAGATTTACTGATAGTCCCATGTAATGGGGGCATTGAGTGATCACGCTCCAATCTGACAAGTTAGTTCTACTCTTTCGGGTCTGATCGATGGACGGAACACATCGTTCAGTTGAGAAGATGGATACGTTATTGATTGACTTTTTTGAGTTACACAGATTGGGATAAATTGGCTAATTGAATATTTTTTTTTTGGTAGTGTTTTTGGAGACATGGAAGAAGAAAAATGGATTGTGTTTTAATTACATCGAGGAATAAAAGCTGCCTTTTCCTCAACATAAATTGATGGAAGGATCACTTTTTTTATTTATACCTAATTCTGTAACAACTGGCGAAAAGAGGTGTGCTTACAGCTATGTCATACCCTACTGTAATATAGGCGTGATGTTATGTTACGAATACTTTTGATAGAACTTCTCGATATTTTTAAATTTACTTATAAAAAAAAGAAGATTTTTTGAGATTAGCGTAGATTATTTCTGAAACTTTTTGTCTCATAAACTACAGTCAGAATTTGAGTTAATTTTTGATCACCTTATGACAGGATGATAAGACCAGACCTTTTTAACGGAAGAAACAAATCCTACACCTCAAATTCCTCTACCAAAACTTTACACACGCCTAATTAAACGAGAACCCAGTAAATAGTATTATCTAACGCAGATATCAACGCACGTAGGTATTAGGCAATGTTGTGGGGAAATATGCAATATCGTCAGCACATACCACATCGTAATACTGATGCAGAAATACCAGTCACCTAAATAAAGGCAGGCAATTGTTGGAATTTTTGATACGTGACTTTTAGACATGGCGCACACGATGCGACAGGGACATCGACGCGCGATCTGTCTGCTACAATGGATTCAGAACATGATTCTGAACAAAGCTGCGTTGAAATTTTTCGTCTGTATTTTGTACAATTGGCGTCGAGCCGCAGAGTCGCAAACACAGGCTAAGGTCGCGCACAGGCGACGATAGTCGGATGCTCTACGCTTTCGCATGATAAGCATCAAGGCAAGTGCGACTAGAGGCTCCATATTCAATCACAAGATGAACAACACGACTGCACCTCTCAAATACTCAAAGAAAATGATTGCTTTCTACAAGACGTCTGCCGTAACGACTAGTCGCAGATGCAAACGACAACTCTGCGTCTAGTTGCGGCGACAAGACGCAGTTTGCGTTGGCATACATTTTTTTTGGGGGATTTGAAAAATGACTCTGATGATGACCTAAGACAACAAAGAGGTTGCTCATTTAAATATTCCGATTATTATTAGTTTCTGGTACAAACTTCTACATGAACGAGCTTCGAGCCTGGTAGCCTATTTTTTCTTTCAAGATTAGCGCAGGCTGACATTCTATCCAGCGAATTTTTTCAGGTCTTTTGGTTCGAGCATTTTTAAAAGAGTTCTTGTGTCTGCATAGCATAACAATAACACATACACATAGACATGCTATGGGAAAGAAATATGCAGAGGCAATGACTGAAATATGCAGAAAACACAGACTGTTTACTGATCTGAAATACCAAATCGGCTTTTTAAATATTCGTCACATTGTCAGTCTTGAACATAGTTGCTAAACCTTCTGCCCTTTGTTTTCACAGTGTTCCCCTCTCCAACGCTCGGCTGGAGTATCCTCGTTATTTCAGAGTTATATTCAGTTATTGCCCTGATATAATTTCCCCACATAGTTCCAGGCAATATTGTCAACTATTTAACATTGCTTTTCGTAATTGATTTACGTGGCGTAGGCGCTAGGGGACGGAAGCTAAGTTTGTATGGAAATAGTTAGGGCATTAAAAAGTAGTTTTTCATACTTTGAATTAGCAATGGTTGAACAGAGAACAGTGGTGGTCCAGTGGTAACGGGCGCGACTTACGAGTTGTAGGTCGTAGGTTCGAACCCAGACAGGTGCTTTACTTTGTGTAAATTATTTCATCACCACTGCTCTCAAAACCGGCGAAGGAAAACATCGTGAGAAAACCGGCATGTCCTAGAACCGAAAATTCGAAGACATGTGACATCTACCAACCCGCACTGGGCCAGCGTGGTTGATTACGGCCCACTCCCTCTCACAGAGAGGAGACCTGTGTCCCAGCAGTGGGAGCATTTAGTGCTGCTTATATTTTTAATTTTTTTGTGTTTTTTTTTGCTTAGGTATAGTTTTCATTGTGTTTGTTGGTATATTGGCGTGGCTAGCTGACATTATGGCAAATAATTCAATTTAATGTTCTGTGTATCGTAATGTTAATTACTTTGCATACTTACTATTGTATCGTTTATTGTTTGTTTATAATAAAGTTCCCGATGCAATTAAATGTATGCCATTACAAAAATTCAGAAACACTCTACAGAAGCTGCTACTTCAAAACTGCTATTACACATTAGACCAGTTTCTGAATGACAAATTTAATTAATCATAATTTTGGAATTATTATTATGTTATTATTTAATTTTATATTATTATAATGCAATTGTAATTTTTGATAATTTTAATCTCTGCTGACATTGTATTTTTTTTTTAATTTAGACTATTTTAATTTAATTAATTTTGACGACTGTAATATTGCTGACATTGTTTTATCTTATCTGTACTATTTGATTAAACTTTTGACAATTCATATTTGTTCACATTGTGAGTTTAAGAGATTTTTTACAATTAATTTAATCTTGATCATAGCATCACTATTTTGTATGCCTGTCGGCGGAACATAGGTTGGACCAAACACTATATTATATACATTTAAGATCATTGTACCCTGTGTTCACAAAATAAATGAATTTTGAATTTAGAATTTTGGAATTTTGAATCGAATCAAGTTTTTCTAACTGAACAGACAGCTGTGCTGCTGGGGAGTCTGTTGTGCCACTTCTTCTTCCAAGCGATAGCACTAGGAAGTGGTGGTTGAAGAGCGGGCGTTTTAGAGGAATTTATGTAATTTTGACGTTCTAAAAGTGCTGATTGTCAGCCTAATTTGAATAAATTACTTTTGATTTTACTTGCGCCGTTTTTCAATATTATAGTTTCATGACAAACTATTTTTTTTTTAAGTCGTCAATGTCCCACTGCTGGGCAAAGGCCGCCCTACTCTCCTTCCACCTCCCTCTGTCCAGAGCTGCCAAGGACCAATCTTTATTTAAGGAGTCCAGCTCAATTATATTCGGCTACCTAAAAAATAAATTAAACTCCAGAAAGCGATCCGAAAACCTACTATCGGATATTAAAAGTTGTGCAGATCAAAAAGGCTCTGAAATAAGCTCAAGCATGAGAATGAATGAAAGCATCTTCTTCCAATAAATTCTCCTATGCGTTCCGCACAGTGTGTGCATCACTATCTTCGTTAAATATTATAAATATTTTATCAGACAGCCACGTCTGCTTCTATTAAGTCTTGCTCCTATAAGGCCTCGGTTATACAGAACGCGGTTTGGAAGTGATAAGAGAGCGAGCTGTGAATCCGTGATAAGCACGGTGTAACTATGGTACGGTGATGCCTTGGTCCTCATTCACACAGTCGATGGTCCTCGTTCAATCAGTCACTCAGTGTAACTACGGTACTAGTGTGACGCAATCTTACCACAAGCGATCCGCCTCTACTTCACACGGTTTTTACGACTTGACAAAACTTCAACATTTCTTTATATATTTACGTAAGTTTTTAATATGTTATACACATAAATATTTCGGAATAAATGCTCTAAATGATGGTGAAAACGGAATCAAAATCCGTTGCGGAGCTTAAAAGAACAACGGTTACACAGTCAGACACGAGAGGCGACTTTAATTTAGAATATGTTCATTATTGGAATTAGTTCCTCGCGTCCTCTACGCTCCCGACTTGTTTCTTTGACTAACTTCTTCTTCCTCGTTTCATCCTACTTCCTACTAATATTATAAGCGCGAAAGTTTGTGAGGATGGGTGTTTGTTACTCTTTCACGTAAAAACTACTGCACGGATTTGGATGAAATTTGGGTCACAGATAGTTTATAACCAGGTTTATTCCGACGGGATCGAGACTTATGCGGGTGAAACCGCGGGGTGCTGCTAGTATTTAATATACATAATTTCCCCCATTCAACTCTGTCCGAGGTGCACCTAAAATTATATGCTGCCAGCACAGTTGCTGCTCTTTCGGCCGCGATACTGACAATCGCTCCGCCCCTCATGCTCGCTTGCTGTATAGCATAGCTTTAATTAGATGCATCGTGCACGCGCGGCCGCTGAATATTTCACGTGTTTTAACTATTACTGGGACTACGCACACATAGAATGAGTAATTTGTTCCTGTATTGTGGCAAGATTTGTGCGGTATTTAAAGGATGGAGAAATTACGTGCTAATGTTGCTTGTGGATTTTAATTTTTTTTTGTTTTCGTTCAACAAATTAAAAACATTTAAATTTGAATGTTTGACTTGTCATAATGATATTGGCGTCAATAACAAGTCTGTATCAGTAATCGTATCGTTGTTTGATGAGACGACTTTTTTAAATACTTAACTAGAATTT
Source organism: Apamea crenata (assembly GCA_949629185.1). Lineage (NCBI taxonomy): Eukaryota > Metazoa > Arthropoda > Insecta > Lepidoptera > Noctuidae > Apamea > Apamea crenata. Next base: position 8,011,638 of record OX451362.1, on the reverse strand, counting down.
CAAATAACTAGAATTTTTCTCTATCTCTAATTTATTTCTACATGAACAGTTATATCGAGACCCCACCGTGCCTCGGAAAGCACGTTAAGCATTAATGACTCTTGATTCTTTGACAGTCGTTACGACTCGTTAGAAACCCGACAACCAGTACCTTGGTAAGCCAAGGGGTATCATATTATCCAGATGGTTGTGGAGGTCAGATAGGCAGTCGCTCCATGTAATATACTGGCATTCAGCTGCATCCGGTTAGACTGGACGCCGACTCCAACATAGTTGGGAAAAGGCTAGGCAGATGTTGATACACAGTGGGTGCTGTGTGGGTTGGGTGTACTAAATACATCTGCCTACAACTTCCAGGAATTCAGGCATGATGTTATGTTTATTTTTACGCCACGGATATTTTTCTCTTGTTCTAATCCTACTTCCCTTACTAAAGTGGCGGTGGGAGTGGGCTGCTCGTCCGTGTTTGCCTTACGACAAACTCCTTTATTTAGTGTTTATAAAAATAACATGTCACATAACATAACATTACGCTTCTATTCCCCGAAGGGCAATAGAAGGTTAGTTTTCACGTTGAGATTTTTACAGAATAGGTCGGTTGACGCTAGAGATGGGATCATAGTTCACTTCAAGCTCACTTCTCTCAGTTTCCACATGATTGTGAAAACTTTGAAGATTTTGCTCAGTCCGTCTATTTTGCAAAAATATTATTATTTTTACTGAACAAAACCTCCTCCCATTCCTTATCTCTTTTATCTTCCACTTTCCTAACTAGTGCACATCTATCCTAGAATTCTAGACAAATACGGTTGTATTTCTCAAAAGGCTGTAGTGTAAAGGCCGCAGTTATTAGGTATGCTGTCGGCGGCCGCGAGGGTCCGCCATTTTTCCTCATAAAATATAAATTCCTCTTATAAGTTTGAGTGATCTTCCTGTGGTTATACGTAATTTTACGACGAAAGTTTTGTTAGGGCCGTGTTCTGACTTGGCTATTTTGTTCTCAGGAGGTTTTGGTACTATGTAGGTTCGGATTGAAAATACGGTAGATTTCTTTTCGCGTAGGTAGTAATATCTTTCTGGACGTAGGTACCTAGTCCACTAAAAACCAGAAAATGCAATATCATAGTTTGATGGAACTTTTAATTTTGTTTGTAGCGTTAGTAGTTAATGGTGAGATTAAAATTAAGCTTTTGTTTTATACGCTGACATTTTGATGTTGTTTACCTATTTTTGGCAAAATGACTGTATGAAATGAAATGTAATGTAATGAAATGTACCTAAAATATTGATAGTTTTCTTTGTAATATTCATCTCGCTGCACGCTGTATAACGACCACGAGGATAATGAGTTTTCCCAATATATCATTATTCTTTAAAACTATATCGATTTGAAGGTTTTTTAGTAATCGTGTAGGTAACGACGGTAAAAAGTCTGATAGATGTAGTTTATCTTTCTAACTGACTTCAAAAACGAGGATGATTTTAATTTATCTGAAAGTTTCAGATTTAAACTTACGTTGTGTACTAGGTAGGGAGTAATATCGCTGTAAACCACTGTACCTCTGGTTGTAGTCTAGTATAGTCCGACACCCAATTTGTGTGCGGTGCTGTACAGAAAATGAATGTGTGTCCCAATTGTCCACACACGTGCACCTTTGAGGATCTAATGAATGCCACTGACGTTGCTATTAAGTGCTCCTAACCATCCTAAACCATCGCTCCTAAACCATATCGGTTCGATAAGACGAAGTTTTGAACTGTTTTAAATAGGGGAATTATAAAACGAGCGATTAAAAAAAAGCTTTGCTAAACTTGAGCGGTATGAATTTGAGTAAGCGAAAAATTAACTAAACTAACGACGAATATTGATTAATAATAAAATCCAGAACAAGCTTACAAAAAGTGGATTGTGATAAATCCATTTCATATATTAAAATTTTATCCGAGCGACTACATTACTAAGTGAGCGACTGGAAATACAGAGAGGGCAAAAAGCTAGGTTAGGTTAGAACTGTGACCACATAACGCACGAGCCGAGCGAGCGAAGCGAGCGGTGCCGCGGCAGCGGCCGGCGAGTGCCAGAAACATTTTGCTATAGGAAAAATCGCTGTACGCTGCGAAAATAAATTGTAGTGTGAGTTGAATATTTTGCTGTGCAAGCAGTAATTTTGATGGGAATTATCATTTTTTTTTTTTAATGTGGCCTCCTTATACTCTGCTCATTTGTGTATTTTTCAAAGTGGTTTTTGTATTCAAAACACTTCATTTAAGATAAAATGCCGCTCAGTATAAAAAATACATTTGCCAAATATTGAAAAAAACGCAGGACGTAACGTTGACACTCAAACAAATATTAAGTTGCTCAAATATTATGAAGCTGCTCATTTTGTATTTTAAGTAACTCAAATTAATGTTTGTAAGATACTATTCTGTTGATTTTTCGTCACTTACAGTCAGTCGCTCACTTAGTAATTATATAACCCAAATTAATTAATTTTGACACTTAAAATTGTAATTTACAGTCACTCGTTTTATTGCTACCCTTTTAAATATGCCAGCCTCTCGCCCCCCATTCTGAACAGCCCCTAAGCTGACTACAGTACGCTAATATACCATACTTGCTAGGGTACCGATGGGTTACTTCATAACTCGTGATTTGGCTCGTTTAATGGGCTTAGTTCAATGTGTTTCCGTGATGTACGCGCATCGCGCGTCAGGGAAGCTGAGTGACTCCGACGTTGTCTAATTCTGTGGTATACTTAGTGTGTTTAACTTCGTATTTAATCGGTTGGTTTGGTAGGATTTTAAGGGTATTTTTTTTAAGTATTTTTAAAAGGCATTTTGCCACATTGACCGCACAGGTCTATCGATCAGGTTAAGCCCGAAAGTCTGACAACCAGTCTTACCAAAAGGTATAATATGAAGTTAAACACACACGGTATTGGAAAATGCCGGTGTCTCACTCAGCTCCCTAACGCGCGATTCACGTACATCACCAAGTCTTTTAACACATTAGTAGCAGTTGCCCCTGATTTATTTTGCAAAAACAAACTTCAACCTCACCTCTGGTGTAGTCGCTGACTCAAGTAAGAAGTTTTATGAAATTCGTTTGAGGCTGTACCTCAAATTTTCTAGTAACCATATTCTAGTCTGTGTAGTGTCCAACAGTCAATAACTGTTACCAACATATCAACAGAATAGAATAGAAAACTTATATTTCAGACAGGAGTCCATAGGGTTAGTAACAATTTTACTTAACTTCTAATGTTAGTAGGTTACAGACACAGATGTACATACAATTAAAACTCAGCGTGGAGCCGCATTCACCTCCGCAACATCGGGGAATCCAACCGATCTGCGAACACACCGAGAATACTGTTGGTGCCGCCGCGAACACGCGTCATCAGGGATCACTCAATGTGGCAGAATCATCATCTACCTAGCCTTTTCCCAACTATGTTAAATATTCTTGCATACAAAATTATTATTTTTGAAATTTATTTTGAAACAATGGGCCTATGAATTATTCTTATTACTATCCGGAACCTAATCCCAACTTCTTCGGAAACACCATCCATAATAATCAAAAGTCAAAATTAATTAAACAACAACCGAATTACTTTCGTAAATACTCGGATCGATGGCAAGCCGAGAACAACAGACGGTTCATTGTAGACGCATCTCAATAAGCCGAAAGCCGATTATTCAGTAATTTGCATCGGAGCGGGCACAACCCTATTACCATGTCAAAACCCGCGAACTCAAAGACAGACTGTTTGGCGCCATGTTAGGCACCGGATAATGGCGGGAAATATTATCTATGGTGCTGTGGATCTGTGGTTTTATTTTTTTGTTTGGGGCTATAACAATTGCTATAGTTGTCCCGTTTTAGTATGACAATAGCGGTCATTGACCTTTCCCGAATCTCCGTAAGAACGTACATATCTATACTAATAATAAAGCTGAAGAGATTGTTTGTGCGTTTGTGTTGGCGCTACTGCAGAGCATGACGTAGGTACTAAGTATGTTCAATTCCCAGCTTTGGCAAAGTCAGTAGCAGTCCGGAGTCCTGATTTGTCCCCGCCCCCTATTAGATGGGACTTAAACCTAACGTGCGAAATGTATCATACTGCCTAACCCTTCGGGGAAAATAGGTGTGAGGATGTGTATGAGGGAATGTAGGTAAGTGTACCTATTACCACTTGCGGTACAACAGTCTAACTCTATTGTAGGCAAGTATATCTTACTACTTCTACTTGCTCAAACAAATGTGTACAATTTAAGACACCTAAAACGTTGTACTTAGGTACCCTTTTTTGTACTCCAAGTGCCGATGTCTAGACGCATAAATAAGACAGCGTCATATGTGGAAAACTTTGTATCAAACATTTGTATTTTTTCATCCAAGCACAGGCATTATTGTCATACTAGGTTTTTATGCTATTGATGACATCCATGTCTGTGTCCACACGAATAGCAAAAAGCATACTTTTATTTTATTTTATTCAAGAGGAACAGCAAACAGCTACGACATATAGTATAAAAAAAAAAGAAATACACATAATATTTTAACAATATCGTAGCCCACAACACTGTTCACACATACTGTTGGGATAATGATACAATTACATATGTCATCATCGTCATCTGTCTAGCCTTTTCCCAACCATGTTGGGGTCGACTTCCAGTCTAATCTGATGCAGCTGAATATCAGTATTTTACATCTCCACAACCCAGTTTCTGGGTAATACGATACCCCTCGGTAAGACTGGTCAGACTTTGGGGTTTCTGACAACCCGTAACGACTGTCAAAGATCCGCGAATGACAGCCGGAACCAACGGCTTAACGTGCTTTCCGACGCACGGGGTCTCGGTATGTAAAGATGGTCACCCATCCACAGACGAATCGCGGCAAGCGTAGCTTAACGTGATTGGTCGACCTGTGCGGCTGTTATTATTTCGCCACGAGCCCCGCTCATGTGATATTATTATGTCTTTTATAAAATACAGCTGGCCTATTCTGTAAAAATCTTATCGTGAAACTTAGGCGAAGAGAGTTGTCATTCCACTGGATGCTAGGGCTTAACACTATTGACAGCTCAATTTACGTCAGTTTTCGATGTTAGATTTCTACAGAATAGATCGGCTTTCAAAATCCGACGGAGATGGGGCGACTAGAATCAATTTTATTTTAATAAAATTTTTGACGTTCAAAAGTGCCTTTTATGTGCCTTATTGAAATAAATGATTTGACTTTGACTTTGTGAAAGAAAGTGTGTTACGCAATTGGATGCTGAGGCTGCTTTCTTTCAGTAACTCACTAATCTGAAAAATTTCTCCAGCCATTTAGACAAAGAAAATCTAGCCAATAAGATCTTCTATCTTCAGTCGTCCGATCCATAATTTTATGAAAGAAAGAAAGAAAAAGTATTTATTGCGACTCGTACAGAAAGATTATAAAACTAAACTAAACTAAACACAATCAAAAATAAAAAAGAGTATATCCGTTTATATTGGAGTAGTTCCCAAATTACCCCATTAAATGGGTTAATTTTAAATTAAGGCCAGTCAATAATATCCTCTCAGCAGAGACGCTGAAAACGTGAATCTAACTTTATGTTACGGTACCTATTTATATTTCATCAATAACTGTGGAAGTCACAGCCTAACGCCTAACAGTCTCACTGAAAGCCTGCCAAATCTCTATCACATTAAGTTTCCAACGATGCGATTAAAAAAAATAAAAATGTTTAAAAAATTCTCAAAGTTTCGCGTCGAGGATTCCAAGTTGATGCCTAACTTCGGCTGTAGGAGCTTACAGAGGTAACTTTGGGAGCGTTTCGAAAACTCGACTTTATTCACTTTTTGGACTATTAGATATTTATAGGCTGGGGTTCTTAGAGATGTGTTGCTTATCTAGTAGATATGTTTTAGTGAAAATGATATTTTTTTATCGAAAATGCAAGGCATGATTGTTGTAGCGGGATCGTCCGAAAGGGTTACCGCTGCCCTGGAACAGAAAGGGCTAAGGAAGGAACACGGGTGGGTTTTAGTCAGTAAGAGTCTGACACTCCCTTCCGCTCCACCCAGAGCGAGAGGGGTCATTTGATGATTTCCCATCCACAAAAAAAAGGCATGATTGTTTCTCTCATGTTTTCATTTACATTTTTTAAATTATAGTAATATTGAGATATGAGGAAGAGGGTGGAAAGTTCATTCATCCTCCATAGAAAATAGAGGATCCTCCGATCAGACGAGTTTTGTGTCTGGTGGACTACTGCCGATTGGTGTAGGGTCATTGTATATAAATATGTCAGTTGCGCGGTAAACTCTGCTTGCGCGATGCAGAATTTTGCGTGACGTCAGTGTGATGCGTAGTTCGCATGTGGCGATGTAGATGCCGCCACAGTAAGAATAGATAACGAATTGCCTCGGTTGTCTAGTGGTCGCAAGCGCTACTGCTAAGCTTGAGGTCCTGGGTTTGATTCCCAGGTCAGGCAAAGTGTTATTGGGTTTTGCCATCAGGGACTTCTCATTAGCAGCTCGGAGTCTGAATTTGTGTTCGGTTAATAACAAAAGGCTCGCAGTCTGATGGGACTTCAACATAACTGGCGAAATTTTTGTGTGCTAAAGGTAAACCTCTGCCTCTCCCTTCGAGGATTACAGGCGTGATGTTATGTTATATTGATAGTAAGATATCTTGTAAGTATCCATTTAGTTCACATGTAGATTGCCATCGACAAACTAAAAAGAGGAAGTATTTACTTTAAACCGGCTCCAATCCCTTTGGCTGAAGGTTGGGCAGATGATAATTGTTTTTTTTTACACTGGGTTTGTAATTTAAATGGTCTCGATCGACCTTGTTCTACTCATGTTTGACTAAAATTTTGAACATTATTTTTCTTCAGGATATTTTTTCAAACGATTGTTATGGAATAGAATAGGAGGGGCTCATGGCTAAATAATAACAGGCCGATCGATCGGCGTCATTCGTGGATCTTTGACAGTCGTTACGAGTCGTCAGTAGCCCGAAAGTCTAACAACCAGTCTTACTAAGGGGTATCGTATTACCCAGTAACTGGGTTGTGAGGTCAGATAGGCAGTCGCTCCATGTAAAATACTGGTATTCAGCTGAATCCGGTTAGACTGGAAACCGACCCCAACAAGTTGGGAAAAGGCTAGGCAGATGATTTTATTGAACGACTGTTACGGATTTTATTTATTTAATAAAAATCAAGATACCATAACGAATTACTCCATCAAACATTCGAAGCCCACCAAAGCCAAACGTCAATACATTTACGAATACCCGTACAAACAAACAGTTTTCCACCATTTTGTTTATTTTCCCCGTATTCCTCGTCTGTTTTCACGTATTTTTTCGTCGGCGCTTAGTATCGTGGGCCTGACAGTTGCTATCTCTGCCTGTTCCACCATATTGGCGCGACAGTGTTGCCAGCTTGTCATTTTTTAAAGGTGAAACGAACCGTGGGTAGTTCACATCGAGTTCTGTTTGCGTTGAGCAATTTATTGGCTTGTTTGTGTTGTCTTGGCGGCGGCGGCGTTTTAAATGGTCGGCGCACACGTGAACAGTTTCGGGTTTTTATAAAGCAAGCTAGTCTTTTTTAATAGTTTTAAATGGTCAACGACGAAGGAATTTTTTACTGTGCGTACATAGGTATTGACAAAAACACTAACAGTGTCTAAACTGTAACCGCCAACGCGTGTCGGCGCCCGGCGGCTGACACAGGCAACACAGACTTCATCAGCACGTGAATGTCGATGCGATCCAACTCCTTGACAACACTGATCCAGTTACTTCCTCGTAACATGTTTTAAGTTGTGTTTAGTGTAGGGTCTCTCGATATTATTATTATGAGCCTGTGGTATCTCTTAGCAGGGCAGTGGCCTCCGGAGCGGTAGGCCCAGAAGGAGATCATGTGACGAGTCAACTTAGACCCCACTCTCTCGTGATCTCTCCTCTCGTCTGTAGTGAGTCTGAGAGAAGAGTTGAAATTTTTGGTCCGATATTAAAAAAAAAATAGCTCTATCATACATTTTGACCGCGTAGTTATTGCATTTCTCTATGAAAAATTTTCTCCTTCTATGTTTAGTGCGTACCGTGCCAGCCTTTAAGGCTACACTATAAAATGTAAAAAAGTATGGAATCTTTAGCATGTATGGTGTATGCTTTGTTGGTTGTCCTTAAATAAATAAACAGCTGTTTTTTTTTGATAACCGACGAACTATTCAACGCTAAATTCATGTGCTGCATTCATGGTTTCAGTTTGCGCGTCGACGTCCCTGACACCCTGTATACATGTAAAAATTATTTTAAACATTCAGAAATAGATTAGTAAGTACTTTTTCTTTCTGTGTTCGAACCCTTGACCTATAACTAGTAAGTGAGTCGATACTATTATCACTGGGCTACAGCTCTTGTAGGCAAACAATTTACTAAATTAAAACAGTGCAAATGGCCCAATAGATCTACAGACCATGACTATTCGACTAACAGTGTTTGTGTGTCGATAGAAGCAATTACAATAATTCAAACGACAGGGCCTGACCTATCTCTGCGAGTACATTAGCTAATACTGGTTATGTTAATGTTGTCCGTCTGTGTGACGGATGTGGCGGCCATGGCGGTTTGGGACTGTGGGCCATTATGTGATGGGCAGTGGTTCTACATGGGCTACTGCTGGCTTCTGTGTTTAATTCAATGTTGAGAAGATGTTGACTGAATTTCTTAAATATTTGGATGAAATCAGAAGAATGCATTTTGGATTTTTTGTGAAAGAAGGATCCTTTCACAAAAAATCCAAAATGCATTCTTGTGGCGAAATTGTAGAAATTTATTAACTAACGCATAAGACGACCCACTGAGAGTAGAAATGCCGGGAGGGGGACGCCCTAGCCTCCTAGGGCGTCCCGATCACCAACAAGGTCTATGTCCTCACATATAGTGACCTTATTGGTGATGTTCTTGAGAAAGGTCAGGTGCGTACCTACTCGCAACCGGCGTGCGTGTATGACCACATTGTGTACGTAAACGAGGTAAAGGCGTATGTAACAATCGTAAGACGTATAGTTCTGTAGTCTCTGCATACACCCAAGGGAAGAGGGCGTAAGTTTATGTATGTATGTAAAAAAAATGGCAGCTGATTTGATTTATCGTTTTCAAATCGTAACTTTCGAATCACTTTTGTTGAAAGTTTAGGTAGATTAGTAATGAAAGCATGTACTACAATGTGTACATTACTATATACGAGTATTGTGAATTATACCGTGTTCTAAGCAACGTGTAGATTTGCTAGATATCGGTAAATGCAAATATTGATTTAAATTGTAAACCGGTGGTCAATGCATATTCATTCGACCGTGCAACTGCTAGCTTCAATACAACATGAAGTTTTAATGTAATAGCATGTTTTAGTAAGCAACCAGCAGTATCTGGATCAGATATTCATATTTCTAATACGGCCAAGTGCGTGTCGGACCAAGTACAAATGTACAATGGAGTGTTTCATAGTTCGGATTAATTTATCCCAAGAACAAACTTAACTTTGTAGTTGAAAAAATGTTCTCCCATACATTGATATAGGTCACGGTCAATTCTTCAATTGCAAATGTAAGTATAATTGTGTAATTTGAGTAAAATCGCAAAGTATTTTACATGGAGAGACTGCCTATCTAACCTCCACAACCCAGTTACTGAGTAATACGATACCCCTTGGTAAGACTGGTTGTCAGACTTCGACTGCCCTTAAGATCTACGAATGACACTCGGGACCAACGGCTTAACGTGCTTTCCGAGGCACAGGGGGTCTTGAATAGTCTTGATATGTAAAGATGGTCACCCATTCACGGACTAACTGATCGATCAATCCGTGCGGCTGTTATTACTTAGCCACGAGCCTTGAAAGCTGTATTCATGAAAAGCTTGTAAAATTAACGTGCTGAAGTTCAGAAAGTTTAACAAACATGTCAAGTAACGGATCCGTCCGTATACAACGCCACATGCGAACTACGCGTCATACTGACGTCACACAAAATCCTGCATCGCGCAAGCAGAGTTTACCGCGCAACTAGCATACATACAACGTCCCGACATCAATCGTTGGGCAGTTGCTCGCCAGACACAACACCCATCTAGTCGAAGAATCCTCCCTTTTATGTGGAGGGTAAGTGAACTTTATACCCTGTTCCTCATACCTCTATACCACCAACTACCAAAAAAACCTCCTTTCACCGAAGTCCAAAAAAAAAACCCACTACATGTGATGGAAATATAATATATTGCCGCAGTGATTCAACAAATCTGTGTGTTACGAGGGAAATCACTTAGCTCATGACAAATAGTGGCGGAGTGACGTCACTGCTTTTAAGATACATAATCATACGGCTCTAGTGGGACTGTGGGTGTCGCAGTTAAATAATGATCGGAGGGTAGTTCGGGTTGTGTTGTCGTGTTTTTGGGATATTCGTATATATGTTTTATGATTAAGTGTAGTTTGTCGTGATGTCGTGCTCATGCACGAGGTTGTGGGTTCAAATCCGGGCTAGTACCAATGTGACTTTTTAAATTCATATTTTCTTTCTGAGCTTGGTCAGATAGGCAGTCGCTCCATGTAAAATACTGGTATTCAGCTCATCCGGTTAGACTGGAAAGCGACCCCAACATATGTAGTTGGGAAAGGCTAGGCAGGTGATGTTGATGTTCTTTCTAATTTTACCTAAGATATCGGTGAAGAAAATACATCGTGAAGAAACCCGGACTTATAGGTAATAAATAAATAAAAAAGTGAAGTGTGAAATCGCCCACCCGTCTTGAAGTGTGCGACTCACACTTCAAGACGGGTGGGCGATTTCAGACATATGTATATTACACGCTATGGGCCGATGACGTGTGATAATAAACGATTTTTATTTTTTTTATTTTTTGATCAATGTTCGTGCCTTCTGTGTAGGAAAAGAGGCCTTTGTCCTGCAGTGGGACAATAATGAGAGCAGTGGTGGCACAGTGGTGACGGCTCCGACTTACGTGTTGTAGGTCGTGGGTTCAAAACGAGACTGGCGTTTTGCTTTGGTTAAATAATTTCATCACTATATACTGCTCCCAAAACGGTGAAAGAAAACATCGTGAGGAAACTGGCATGTCCTAGAACCAAAAATTCGAAGACATGTGACATCTAACAACCGTGCACTGGGACGCGTAGGGCGCGTGGTAGATTGCAGCCCAGTTACTCCCTCTCAAAGAGAGGAGGCGTGTTTCCCAGCAGTGGAAACATTATTGGCTAATTATGCTATGCGGATGGACTGACGATATAAAAAAACGTGTGCATCTCGGGACGCCCGACAAAAGTGATAACTTAAACTAATCTATGGTATATGTCTATCGCACATTAAACACTGATTAGAGACAGGGGGAAGCGTCTGTCCCACGCCGAAATACGACTAGCGCTGTGGGTTAGAGTGAGAGAGGAAGAGCCTGCCTACCGCTGCCGTATGCGTGAGAGAAAGGCAAGCCTGACAGACTGGCGCCGTAACGCGTTACGTTACGAAGCGGTTTACCCTCCCATAAGAAGTCATCACTTGAAAAAGGCGGATACTGGGATCGTTTTTCGAAAAAGTAAGTTAAGTGGTTTCAAATAAACTTTAATACAGTTTTAAAAATAAATAGATAACTTTATCCGAGTGATCCTCAGAAACAAGGTATGAGTAATTTTCTTAAGCAAGTTGGCAATCCGTAACATGTGACATCTACCAACCCGTACTGGGCCGGCTCGAAGAGAGGCCTGTGACCCAGAAGTGGAAACATTATAGGCTGATTATGGAAATAGAGAGATAAAGAAACAAAGGCCTATAGTGTCTAAGAACTTTAGTAAATCTCAGACATTTAACTGACTCTGAGGATCAACAAAACAATTGAACACCCACTAAAATAATTCTGCACAATCTAAAGCTGGAAGCTAATTTAACGAGTAAATCCTTGTGTAATGTCACAACAATTTTCTAATGTGATACAAGGCGTTTCAATCAATCTGCCCAACTATGTTGCGGTCGGCTTCTAATCTAACCGGATACAGCTTGATAATAGCATTTTACATGAAGCGACTGCCTATCTGACCTCCACAACCCAGTCACTGGGTACACGATACCATTTGGATCTTACCAAGGGTCATCGTGCACCCAGTAACTCGCTGGTTGATAGTTGTCACACTTTTGGGCTTAAAACTACCCCTACCGACTATCAAAGATCTACGAATGACAGCCAGGACCAACGGCCTAATATGCTTACCGGAACACAGAGGTCTCCATATGTAATGGATGTTCAATGGTCACCCATCCACAAAACGGCCGCGGCCAGCGAAGCTTAACCTTCGATCGACCTGTGCAGCTGTTAGCCTGTTACTATTTAGCCACGAGCTACTCTCCTGTACAAACTACATAAAGCTAATTTAACGAGTAAATCCTAGTGTAAAGTCGCAGCAATTTTCTAATTTGACTCAAACTACAAATACTCCGGAAATCATCGCTGGATAGATATCTGTGTCAGTTTGCGTCAGTTTAAACCTGTTTTTAATGCGCCTATCTGTATTCTGACGTGATTACTCGTTGTGCTCGGCTTAAATATGGCTGGGTTGTCGGTAGCTATGTGGCTATGATACTGGCTATTTAGAAAGACGTGTCCTATGCAAATGTACATGTATATGGATAGTTGTGTAGTGGCAATATTCTCTGGCGACCAATGATAGTTTAGCTTAGTGGTTGTTTAGCTCTATGTGTTAACGTGACGTGTCATAATAATAATAGATAGTAGAGAGAATAATGAACAGTTTAAGCAAGACGCAGGTATCATCTGGGCATGCTCGTTCCTTCGTAGACCTCAACTTATATTTATTCATTTAATTCAAGCAACAAGACTCATAGTGTTAGTTACAATGTACTTACAAATTATGTTAGAAATACACTTAAAAAAACAAAACAAAAACAGATTGTGACATCATTGCTGCAAGGTGCAGCAGTGGTTCACAAACTCACAATCAAGGACCAAGACTGCGCCCCGTTTCCGCATCACCGTGTAGAAAGTATAATATTACTTTCCACGGGGAGACATCAGGAGTGGCTCTATTTGTGAATAACAAAACCGGCCAAGTGCGTGTCGGGCCACGCACAGGGAAGGGTTCCGTAGTTGGAATGAATATTTACGGTTGTCGGTGACTATGTGGTTATGATGGTGGCTATTTAGAAAGTTAATGTGTTAACGTAACGGGTTATTGTAATAATAATGAAGAGACGAGACAAGGGGTCCCGTGTTCGTTTTCCGGGTCGAACAAACACAGTGTTCTTAGGTTTTTCTATCAGGAATTTCTCAGGAGCACTCCTGGCTGTTACTGAGAGATCTGTTCCGTCTTAATTTAGTTTAATAGTGGAAAATGTCGTGAGGAAAGTTTTGAGTATGAATTTCGATGGCTATAAGAGTAGGGGAAGACCAAAGAAACAATGGATGGACTGTGTGAATGATGATATGGTTAGAAAGGGGGTGACTGTCGAGATGGCGACTAATAGAGGAGTATGGAAGAAAAAGACATGTTGCGCCGACCCCAAATAAATTGGGATATGAGGAGAATGATGAGTCTGAATTTGTGCCTAGTTGACGCCAATAGGCTCGTCCCCTATTACATGGGACTAACATATAACCGGCGAAGTGTGGGATACACTAAAGGTTTACCTCTGCCTTATCTTACGGGGAATGCAGGTGTGATCAAATCAAATCAAAAATAATTTATTCAAATTAGGCTGAGAATCAGCAGTTTTCGAACGTCAAAATTACATAAGACGTCCCCCAAAACGAGTTCAACCACTTCCTAGTGCTTTCGCTGGGAAGACGAAGTGGCGCAACAAACTCCCAAGGAGAACAGCTCTGTTCAGTTAAAAAAAAAATCTTGCTTCTATACAATAGATGATGTTTTGTTATGATATGTGTGTTATGAGACAACAGTTTTGTAGCAACAGTGAACTGATTCGCTCGTTCTAGTGTAGACCTCATCCATTGATTTTCAACAGGAGACTTCAAGGTAATTTAAAGAATGTTAATTTATTATATGTTAAATGTGATTTATTAAATAAATGTTATTTTTAAAAAATATTGTGTATATGCCAAAAAAATCTTGTACCTATTCGTAATAAGTGAAAAGGGTGTACAGACGCCAGCAGGTCAAGCTACCCGAAACTGTCAAATTTTCCCAATCAACATTGAACCTTAATGCTTTAGCGATAAAGTTGAAAATCTGTTAAAGAAATTTGACAGATTGTAGTAGCTTGATGTGCTGGCGTCTGTACATACGTATCAATTTATCAGTTTTTAAGTGACGTCTCCGAATGCGGCAGTTATGGAAACTATAAAGGAAGGCTGATGACCTCACCACACCGGTTCATTTGAAACAATTACATTAACAGTGACAATGTTACACTAACATAACGCATAAACAATTAGTTTAAATGGTATGCCTACGCGGCTACGTCGTAGCACCGAGGTCTGTATCGTAGCTCCGTCGTAGACCGTTCGTAGAGGCTCGTAGACAATGTTTACGATATTGCTTCTACGTTTGCTACGCGATGCGATATGCATTGAAATCGACCTCCATTGGATAATCATTGTGTTTTGCATTGTATAAATAAATATTTTCAGTGGTGTACTGCATGTTCTGTATATATCTATTCAAGGCTGGGAGTGTGGGCAATAATAAGATAGAATGTATTCTGTTAAAATTACTTCAGTCGGAATTTTCAATGTTCAAATATTTTATGTTTAAAAAATCCTTGACCTTCTGTTCTGCAATTTCTTGACCATGGAGTCCGGCAAACCAAACTCGTTGAAATAGGCAGAAAGAGGGCTCTGTTGCAGTGCCAGTGAGTCAAAATCTAAATTGGGGGACCTTTAAAAAGCCTATTTATTTATTTATTTTATTATTTATGTACACACAGTAAAATACATAATGATATGACATAGATATAATGTGAGTACAAAGGTACTGCTTATTTTCGATACTTTGCCTATCCGATACTTTCCCCCCGCTACAACCTCGTTGACAGATTTCATAGGATTTTTTCCAAGACATGGAATGATGAGAACAGTGAAGATGTAAATAAGCCCGCTTACAATTTAAATAAAAATAAATTGAACTCCACTTTCAATAAAAGTCGCTTAGCAGGAATCCATCATTTATCCCCACTGTACCCCGCGCTATCACGCTAGAATCGAACCCAAAACAAACGGAGAGACGGCCGGATCAGCGGTGATCGATCGACTTAGCTCGCCCGACAAGGGAACCTCATTCATTCACTCCACTACACTACAACCTGTATTGTTTGTTCCAAAAGTATCTGACAAAAATGTAAACAAATGCATTAGTAAACGTACTAGTGGATACCAATTTGTATATTATAATAAATAATATTGTTCCACTTAGGAACTACAAGTACGTTACCAAATTGAGTCCTTTAATTTGATTCATTGAATACTTAAACCCGAAATTCTTAATTAAATCTTTTTAAATTGTTTTTTTATTTAACAATTGAAGTGAATTTTATAACCTCAATTTTCCTTGTAGTTTTTTAATTACAATTTAATAATGTCATTCAAACAAAACTTGCAGCTGTTGAGCAGTGGTGGCCCAGTGATATCGACCTCGACTCACGAGTTGTAGGTCGTGAGTTCGAATCCAAGCAGGTACTTTACTATGTGTTTTTAATTTCATCACCACTGCTTTTAAAACAAAAGTGGTGATATATGAAGTTGAAACCTTCTAAATACAGATAATTATTTTAATAAATGGCTTTAGACAATGATTGCGTAATAATTTTACCTGCAGTGTAATTCTTTAACCATCTCACAGTGAAAGCTTAGGTGAAGTGAGCGTGGAATGAGCTGTCTTTCCAAATATTGTTAGGGATACAATTGACAGCTCACTCTAAGCTCACGTCACCTAACTTTTCACGGTGAGATTTTTACAGAATCGATCGGCTGAACAGGGTTTGTTTACACTTTCGTCCGGTACTTTTGGAACAGACATTAGTGCGTTGTGCCATTCTCTAACTATCACTTCGGAACTCGAAAAGTGAATCCATAATGATTTACATGGACATTCTAGGACGTTGTTCAACTTGTATGAAATACGAACAACGGTGACAGTTTCAAACTAAATGCTTGTATTGTAATGTAATTGGAGCTGGCAGAAAAGTCGTCATTGAGTCAGTAATCATCTTATAACTAAATCGAGATTTATTCTCCTAGTTAAATAAAAAAAAAACTGTGGTGTCTTAGAGTTTAGACCATTTAAGTTGAAATGGTCTAAATTCCATCATACGTCATCCATCGCTTTCGACCAGGCAAGATCGAGGACAAGAGCTGGATTTTTTTGCAATAAAAAAAAAACGTAAAACGTAAACGTAAAATTCAACGTTAAATACGCCTAGTGACCGTTCATCCTGATGGAGAATATTTTTTTTTTTTTTTTGTGGATGGGATGGGAAATCATCAAATGACCCCTCCCGCTCTGGGTGGAGCGGAAGGGAGTGTCAGACTCTTACTGACTAAAACCCACCCGTGTTCCTTCCTTAGCCTTTTCTGTTCCAGGGCAGCGGTAACCCTTTCGGATGATCCCGCCGCCCTGATGGAGACTATTAATTTACATTTAAGTACAACACTTTATTGAATCAGTATTTCAAAATTCCTACAAGGTGGATCTATGACCTTGTGAAGGCCGCAGGATCCCGTTGGATGCGAGAAGCACAGAACCGGTCGAAGTGGAGGTGCTTGGGGGAGGCCTATGTCCAGCAGTGGACATCTTTCTGCTGAAATGATGATGATGATTTCAAAATTAGAAGGGCATAGTTAAAAAACCAAATCTTTATAATTTTACATTCGAATTCTGTGAGATCACTTGGGTGAGGTTCCAATTGAACTTTACAGAACCTACAGAGGGGTAATTCTCTTAATTTTAAGACCGTTCACAGTCTGATCTCAGTCTCAATCTGTCAAAAAATACTTCTAAATTTCCCTACATTTTGACAAGTTTTTGACATTTGTTTGTCGCTGAGATGAGACTGCGACTAAATTTTGAACGTTTTAAATTACGGGAATACGGGCCCAGATCACAGGTACCATTTCAAAAACAAACAAAAGAGCATCCATCCAATAACCTTCACTTAATCCGTACCCACATCCCGACAATCAAAGGAAAGTTTAACACAAAAGAAAGTAAACAGGAGTTCTCATTGGAAGTTAGCTAGTTAGCGCCGAAATAGGGGATCGCCGGCCAGCCAATATAACAAAGTTGCGCCAAACTTGTTATTTATCTAATCCTTGGCGGTCTGTGGACAGCCTTGTTGGTATCGCTTTTACTGAATGTGGGCCTGGAAGCGAGAGAGTTGCTTTTGTAAAGTTTGTAATGGAAAATTGTATTTTAAATGTATTTGTTTCGTTGGCCATCGTTGACCACATCATTTTTATGCCCAACTAGCTGCGCCCCGCGGTTCATCCGCATAAGTTTCGATCCCGTGAGAATATATCTGTGCATGTGCCAAATTTCATGCAAATCCGTTAAGTAGTTTATGCGTGAAAGAGTAACAAACATCCATACATCCATACGAACTTTCACGTTTATAATATGTGTATTAGTAGTACTAGCACTCTTGGGGTACTCAATATAAGTACTTATTGGATTCCACACTGTGAACTTACGTGGTAGGTTTTACAAAGACATGATTCCATCAAGCATTTCTCAGTAGCCGCCCAGTCTGGATCTGGCCTGGTTGATGCTTCACCCCCTACTACGTGGAACTTAAAACACCACTAACAAATCCTGGTTGTACTACTGGGTACCTACATCTTTGCCTAACCCTTCGGGATAATAGGCGTGAAGTTATAGTGTCATGTTTATTCTTAGGCATTATGACTTTGTATACCTGCAACCTACTTGCGTAACACATTCTTAATTTCAATCTGAATCATTTTGAAGGATATTTCTAGTCCATTGCTCCATATGTTCGGAAAATTTGTCTGCTCCATAACGTGAATAACACAATGTATTTTGTTGAACTGTCAAATTATAGCCAAGCAACTGATACCGTGTTACGCAATTACCCCGCTGACCTAAGTGCGACCTTGAATCATAAGTAGTTAGTGGATTACCACACCTCACTTTATTGCCAGTTCACAAAGGACAGTTTATGCACTCATTAGCACATTTTGTTTTGCCATTTGATGTGGCAAAGTTTCCCTGAAAAGGAAGAAAAGTAAACAAAGAGTTTTGGGTGCGTATCCCGAGAAAGTGGCTACAGTTGACGAAAGTAATTTTTTGGAAATAAGAGCTTGAATTCGCACAATGTTTATCTATCTAGATGTTTTTATATGTGATATGCTATTCTCGAGTTTATGCTTCAGGGAGATCGGCAGATCACCCTTCATTAGCGTCTTCATGGACATCTGCCAACCCGCACTGGGCCCGCGTGGTGGATTACGGCCCACTCCCTCTCACAGAGAGAGCGGAGGCCTGTGTCCCAGCAGTGGGAACATTATAGGCTGATTATTATGCTAATCTATAGTACTACATACTATTAAAATACATTAAATTACATTTTTTAACGTTCGAATGTACTGAATACTGAATATTCATTCATTTATTTCAGGCGACGCAGGCCATAGATACCTTAACCTAAACATACATATTTTTGTTTATAAAGTAGTACTTCCCTAGCTTGTTCTTGTTATTGCTTCCACATGTGAACTTAGGTGGTAAGTCTCTTAACTAAGCAACGTTTATAAATAAGAGAGATTGTCAATACCTATTTTCAACAGACACGAGAGTGAAATGAGGCAAATGTGAGTTTCGGTACAAAAATACTGGCTGTGCGTATATTTTTAAAATAATAAAAAGAAGTCATCCACTCTCGTCTAGAAATACCAAAAAATTCTAAGTTACATTTTCTAAAAAATACAGTTTTATGTATGTTATAAAAACGAATTCCGTTTTAAAACTACATACGTTCAACTCAATATCTCTGCTCGCAAAAAGAGAGTAGTTGGAGACGGAGTGAAATAACGAGGCTGAACATTATTTAATAGCATAACATCACGCCTTGTATATCCCGAAGGGTTAGGCAGAGGTGC
Organism: Apamea crenata; assembly: GCA_949629185.1. Classification (NCBI taxonomy): domain Eukaryota; kingdom Metazoa; phylum Arthropoda; class Insecta; order Lepidoptera; family Noctuidae; genus Apamea; species Apamea crenata. The sequence goes on along the minus strand of OX451362.1, from coordinate 7,992,461 downwards.
AAGTATAGTACACTCACATTTACTTGTTATATTTAAGTCGCATGTAATAGGTGGCGAGGCTATTGACTTCAACGGGGAACGAATCCAGAGTAATGAGATATACTCTGATTTATACCCTGATGGAAAAACTCATTAACACGTCGCCCGACCTGGAAATCGAACCCAGGACCTCATGCTCAGCAGTAGCGCTAGCGACAACTGAACCAACGAATAATTCAAAAATTATTTAAAGTTATTACACGATAAATCCTGTCCCTTAATCCGTCATTATAATCATCACAGAATTATACCCGATATCATTTGTAAAAGGGTTTTGCCAACTAATTTATTTAGGAGGAACCCTAATCCGGGTAAGTCGTGGTCACATGTGATAATAATCCTTTGGCTAGTTATTCATTGCTATGTTATGTGGCACGAGTATTGTACTGAGTCTGCGAGTATGCTCCAATTTTCATAATCAGGATAATAATATAATATAATAATATAGTAATATTTATTGAAACAAAAACTTAGTATACAGAAACTCTGTGTTCGATAACAACTGCATTAGTATAATACTGTGTCGCAGTCATTAACGCCCACCTCCAAAACGTCGAGACAAAAGTAAAAGAAAACTAAAAGACTAAAAACTAAAACTAAACAAAATTTTAAACAAAATTTTAAAACTTAACTTATAATTAAATATGAGATCGTGTGTTTGTATGGAGGGATTGTGTATGATTTATGCGTGTAGTGTATCTGTGTGTCTGTGAGGGTGTGTGTGTGGGTGTGTGTGTGTGTGTGTGTGTGTGTTGGGAGTGAGGTGTCCGTTTGTGCAGGTGGTGTTTGTTTGCGCATGTTATACATATAAAGGGCATATAAAAGGCAATTGAAAAGTGAGTTTACGTTTTTACATATGATTCTAATTCTTCATAAGAGAGTGTATGAAGCCATTTATCCGTGATCCTTCGACATTCTTGCAAGGTCAGTGGATATATAGTGAGCTGTTTATTGACTCGATTGTACAAAATGGAGCTAAGGAAGTGATATTGCCGCCGAACAACTTGAACTCTGGCAGATTCCACCTGGCAGACTCTGTCAGATCTGCGTTTTTGGGTAACGACAACAGGATCGAATGGAAGGGCTGAGTGTTTACGCAGCACTACAGCAAGAAGAAACGCGTGTCTGACTCTTGGTAACTCGCAAAGAGCGTACAGTTCAGTAGTTGGAAATCGAACAGGGTTGTGAGTCATGACTTTTAGCACTGCCCTCTGTGCCCTCTCCAGACGGAGCATTAAGCACTTCGCAGCCCCACCCCAGGCTGCAATACAATATTTTAGGATGGAGTGCGCCAGAGCGAAGTATACTGTTCGAAGTGTGGCAAAATCAGCAGATGTTCGCAGGTTTTTAAAAACAAATATTAATTTTCTGACCCTGGAAACCAAAGCCTCAATTTGATCCTTCCATGTCAGCGTACTATCTATTATAACACCCAAGTATTTAATACTGTGGGTGCGCGTAATCTGTGCACAATTGGTGCAATCCGTCGATATTAACCCGCATTTATGTGCCGTCAGTGTATAGTCAGAAGGAGGTTGAGAGCCTCTACTTGGAGCAAATGTAATGAACTTGGTTTTTTCTACATTGAGGGTTAGTAAGTTTTTATTCAGCCATTTCATTGCAACAAGCAGAGTGGACTCCGCATGTGAGCGGGTTTCCAACCAATCCTTACCATGAATGAGCATGACGGTATCGTCCGCGTAGGTTATAATTTTAGCGTTGGTTAGAGTCAGATTACATAGGTCATTTATGTAAATAAGAAACAGGGTAGGTCCAAGGACACTACCCTGCGGGACTCCGTAGGTTAAAAATTGCTGTTTGCTAACGTGATTTCCTATTTTTACGGTTTGAGAACGCTCACTGAGGTAACTCCTAAAAATGTCTAGACACACTCCTCTAACACCAACCCGCTCCAACTTTTCCAACAAGAGGGGAACAGAGACTGTGTCAAAAGCTTTTGAAAGGTCTAGGAAAATTGCTATTGTTTTGAGTTTATTCTTTATATTTTTTGCTATAGTTCCAGTTACTTCTAAGACTGCATCTTCTGTGCTTCTACCTGATCGAAAACCGTATTGGTTCGCTGAAATTATATTCTGTGAGTTAAGGTAATTAAGGAGTCGACAATTTATGATTTTTTCTAAAACTTTGGACAAAATTGTAAGAACGGAGATAGGTCTATAGTTATTGACACTGCCCCTGTCCCCACTCTTGTAGATGGGATGTACTAGTGCTCTTTTAAAGACAGCCGGGAATACTCCTGACGTGAGTACAAGGTTAAATATGTGCGAAATAATAGGGATTAGGGTGTCGCGGGCTGCCCTAATCAAGGCAGCAGAAATGCCATCCCATCCCACGGCGCAATTGGCCCTGAGGCCGAGGATGATGCGTTCGATCTCTTCACCGTCGGTTGAGAGAATGGCCATGGAATTAGAGCAGGCATTGTTTTCAGAGGAGCGTGTACAGTGTGTATTATTTATTTTTGACGCAAGGGTCTTCCCCACATTCGCAAAGAAGTCATTTACATTATCCACTGAATCTGAAGGATCGGGAGCAATGGATAAAAGTTCAGTAGCAGAAGATTTGTTGTTCTGAAGATTAGAGATTGATTTAATAAGATTCCATGTAGCCTTAGGATTCCTACGATGTCTCTCAAACTCAGTTCGTTCATATTGCTGTTTAATTTTTTTAAGTAAATTATTGCAGAAGTTTCGGTATCGCTTAAATGTCACTTGTAGTATACTATTGTTAGGGTTTCGTTTGGATTTATGGCAAAGATTATCCCTGTTTCGTATGCATCTCAAAAGGCCCGGTGTGATCCAGGGTTTTGTAATCCTTTTTTTACTTGGGATAGTGCGAGTAACAGAGTTGTTATTGACCACTGTAGAAACAATATCAACAAATTCAGTAGCAGCCGTAGTTGCATCATCACTATTCATCACTGAAGAAAAATCTACAGTTTTTATTATTGCAACACATGCATCCACGTCCACTCGGTGCGATGATAAAGGGGTTTTAGTTACATCAAATATTAATTTGCAAAACACTACTACTGGAGCATGGTCTGTTATAGGAGAATCAAGGACTAGGGTTATAGCAGGTTTGTTTGATTTGATAACTACGTGGTCTAGACAGGCGTTGTTACGAGTGGGAAACAAATGTGCCGGAAGCATTGCATGGGATGCTACTGTGTTTAGATACGTGTCAAAGTTTATATCATTACTATTATGGGAGATATTTATGTTGATATCTCCAATTAAAACAATAGTCTTAAACGACATTAACGAGTGCAGAGTTACATCCAAACATTCAATAAAGTTCTTAGTATTACGGAACGACGGAGATCGGTATATTGCCAAAAGGGCTATTTCTGTACCGAATTTTAAAATCAAACAATTTGCATCCGTAAATATCGGTACTTCAACAGTGACTCGCAGGTTTTGCCTAACATACACAACGATACCATCGTTTTGGTTCGCGTGATCAGACTGGAATGCTTCGAATCCCGGTATAGTAGGAAGGTAAGGACATTTGCGTAACCAACATTCCGATAAAACAATAACATCAAAATGCACCTTAATTCTGTTTAGTAGGATTAGGAGATTATTAAAATTTGTACTGTTGCCTATACTTCTAATATTCAAGTGAAATATATGAAGACCGTTTACAACATTATTTAAGTAAGTATTACATTGTTCTGGAGTACATTGATAGGATGACGAGACTGATAGTTTTTCTAGTTCGTGTGTAATTTCGGTATTTTCGTTCATTTTGTAATTCTAAGGGGGTAACAAATTAGTCACAGTATCAATCCAGTGAGGGCTTAAAGCAAGCCAAAGTATTCGGTGCGGGTTGTAGTACGTTACTTTTAAGTTTAGGATAATATAGAGGGAGGTGAAAAAGGTTACACGATATGACCTGGTGTGGGTGAATGCGAGAGAGGCGAGATAAGAGAGTTTAAATATGATAATGATGCGCGTAAGTTTGTAAGTGTGATAGTGAGTGTGAGTGTAAGTGTGGTGTGGTGTGTCAACATACTTTGTGTACAACCTTTTTGCGGTTTGCACGGGTAAGGCAATCTGTCTCGTATTGGACATAAATGAAACCCACGGATAGTTTTAAGCTTGTATTTCGACACAGAATAGGTTTTTTACAATAATTTTGTGGAGCGATCAATCGTTTGCAAAGATGAGAATTAACAAAAGGTAATGTAGGGTAACTTATAAAAATTAAGAAAAAAATAGTAAACTCCTAACTATTTACAGCGTCTCATATGAATGACGTCGTTGTTTTGAACGTTGCTATGAATGTAGCACTAGGCGCCAACATCCTCCCGCCGTTGAAAACTTCAGTTTTCAACCCTTTATTTCATCTGAGGAAGGCAGAGGGCAGAGGCGAACCAAAGGACGTCGTACAACACCCCGTTGGGTCTTCACATCAGCTACTCGAGAAACTCCGTCTGATCCAGGAAATAATTTCTGCACTCGTCCCAGTCTCCAACACAGAGGCGGCGTATTATCCTCCTTCAGAAGGACTAAATCACCGATGTTCAGGCTTGACTTGTCGGTTCTCCACTTGCTACGTTGCTGTAAGTCAGCGATATATTCACATTGCCACCGACGCCAAAAATGTTGATGAATTTGCTGTATTCGTTGGTAACGTTGTAGATTGTTGGAATTGCGGTCTTCTAAGGCAGGTGATGGAAGAGCAGTAAGGGGCCGGCCAATAAGAAAGTGACCAGGGGTGAGGCAAAGAAGGTCATCAGGTGAGGAGGATAACGGGCAAAGCGGACGACTATTCAGAATGGATTCTACATGTGCAAAAAGGGTAGATAGTTCTTCAAAAGTTAAATGGGAATTCCCCATCACACGTTTTATATGGTACTTAGCCGATTTCACACCGGCCTCCCAAATTCCACCAAAATGAGGGGCGTAAGAAGGCGAGAAAATAAAATTGATCTCTTCCCCGCTTGCAAAATCAGAAAGAGAGTCCGCGTTAATCTTAAAAAAATGATTTATCTCCTTAGCACCGGATACAAAATTACGACCATTATCGCAAAATACTTCCATTGGCCTTCCACGTCGTGACACAAACCGACGAAAGGTAAGAATAAACGCGTCTTTAGTTAAATCACTTACAGCTTCAAGGTGTAAACATTTATACGTTAAACATACAAAAAGACAAAGATAGCCTTTGACTAATTTTGAACCGCGTCCTTTCCTATTTAAAATGAAAAAAGGACCGGCGAAATCTATGCCTACAGTAGTGAATGGGAAGTTTGGCGTGACCCTTTGGGAAGGTAAATTACCCATTATAGGTTCCAACGGCTTAGCTTGAAACCGCCGACACTTGACGCAATGACGAACAGTTTGCCTAGCGAGACGTCTGCCATTAATAGGCCAAATGTAATCTCTAATAATGCCCAGCAGCAACTGTGGGCCAGCATGTAGATTACGAATATGTTCATATTGAAATATTAATTTCGTGAGGTGATGAGATGCATCAAGCAACACGGGATGTTTTTTATCATAATGATATTTTGAGGAATCAATACGACCGCCTACTCGAATTAGTTTATCATTGGGGCAATAAAAAGGAGTCAATGATAAAAGTTTAGATTTAGATTTTAATGAGTGGCCGTTGGCGAGTGTTTTGTATTCACTTGGGAATGACTGTTGCTGTGCTAAACGACACAAGTTAATAAATGACTTATGTAACTCATTTGTTTTTAAAGTACCTGAGACTATAGATTTATTACAAGACTTTAATTTTAAATTATTAATATATCGTATCGCGTATGCAAATATTCGTTTTAAGTGATCATAACTTTGATAGTTTTGAAAATTGATAAAGTATTCTGTTGAGGTTTCTAAGTTAACAATTACAGAATTCTGTTTGGTTTCCGGTAAGTTATTTACATTAACTTCATTGTTATTTAAAACAGGCCAAGTGTCTTCCGATTGCAATAAATATTGTGGACCCGACCACCACAATAAATTATCTTTAATATTATTAGGGCTGACCCCCCTAGATATGAGATCAGCTGGATTAACTGATGTTGGAACATGACGCCAAGAATTTACGTCTGTCAGATCACAAATTTCTGATACTCTATTCGCAACAAAAGTTTTAAGATTCTTAAAACTCGAATGAAGCCATGCCAGCACAATACTGGAATCACTCCAATAAACCTCACTATTTACCTTATACCGCAAGGAATCTCTGACCGCCTTGCACAATCTAGCGGCCAAGAGCGCAGCACAAAGCTCCAAGCGTGGGATTGTTGTAGGTTTAGTGGGTGCAATCTTGGATTTAGCACACAATAATTTTACAGTGACTTCATTGGCAGAGTTTACCGATCGTGCATAAATACAAGCTCCATACGCACTTTGGGAAGCGTCACAGAAACAGTGAAGTTCTATAGATATTGGCTCATCACAGAGTACATGCCTTGGAATTTTTATGTTCCCAAGTGCGGATAGAGAATCAGTAAACTTAGCCCAGGTCAAAGCAATATTTTCAGGAATCGGATCATCCCAGCCTAATTTCTCCAACCAAAGCTGTTGCAATATAACCTTGGTTTGCATTACACATGGACTGAGCAAACCCAAGGGGTCGAAAATTTTAAATAAGTTAGATAATATTGAACGTTTAGTTGGACGATTGCTATTCAAAGGAACTGGGAATTGCATTGGAAAATGCAGTGTATCCGTCGATGGATCCCAGCCCAAACCCAGGGTGCTAGAAGACTCACTGAGTGTTAACCTTTCATTAACATCTAAAGAACATGAGTCAAAAATGCTAGTTACGTTAGTTTTAAGTTTTCTTAGATTAAAGCAACCTAGTTTAAGTGCCGCGGTAACCCCTTGCAGAATATGCTTTAGTTTGTGTTCACTGTCACTCGAAGTTATCATATCATCCACATAAAAGTCGTGCTGAATTACATTTTTAATGGTTTCATCTGGATTTTCTTCGCCAAGCTGCCACAGACAACGTGTACTAAAATAGCTGGAGCTTGCCATACCGTAAGTTACAGTATTGAGTCTTAACGTTTTGATAGGTTGGGACTCATCTTCTCTCCACAGTATGAGCTGGAGATTTCGGTCTTCCTCATTAATTTGCACCTGGCGATACATTTTCTCTAGATCGCCGGTCAGGAGGTACTTGTGTTGTCTAGCCCGTACTAGAATGGAGAATAGAGAGTCCTGTATATTTTGACCTGTCATAAGAATATCATTGATTGACAGTCCAGATGAAGTAGGAGCTGATCCATCAAAAACAACACGAATTTTAGTGGATTCGCTACTTTCTTTAAACACGGCGTGATGACACAAAAAATATGATATATTGGGTCTTAATACATCAGATTGTGAGAGATGACCCAACTGTTCATACTCTTTTATAAAGTTGACATATTGTGATTTAAGTTGTGGGTTCTTTCGGAATCTTTTCTCTAAATTATAAAAACGTTTTTTTGCTAGTGTATATGATTCTCCAAGACAATTAGGTGAATCTATAAGTGGTAATCGCACAGAAAATCTGCCGGTATTTAATCGTTTCATATGAGTTAAATAATGTTTTTCACATAATCTTTCATCGCGACTCAATGGCGATTTTAATGGCACTTCTTCAAGCTCCCAAAACCTTGACATTTCTACATTAAAATCATTTTCCGATTTAACTGAAGTCAACGAATGGTGACATTGAATATTGGATATATTATTTAAATCGTTTATTTTGATTGGGCCAGAAATAAGCCAACCAAATTGGGAATTTCTTAAAGTGGGATTATTAGGGCCTAGAGAACGCTGCTCGCAGCCAAGAATATCCCAAAACAAATCTGCTCCGATGAGTAGGTCCACAGCGGAGGATTGATTAAAACTAGGGTCAGCAAGGTGTACCTCAGTAGGTATTTGCAGTTGCTGAGTGTTTATTGTGTATCTGGGAATATTACTTGTTAATTCCGGTAATATTAGAAAAGTTGTTGTGACGTGAAACGGTTTAATTAACGATTTTAACTGCGCCACACAACTCTCTGTGACTTTACTATTGACATGATTGCCGATACCGACAATGTTAATATAATTGTTAAATAATGAATTACCTGATAAAGATAATTTGTCTCTAAGTGATTGCGTCATAAAAGACGATTGACTGCCGCAATCTAACAAGGCACGTACTTGTTCTGTTTTATTTGTTGTAGGGTTACACACCCCAACTAAGGCAGTAGATAGTAGAATATGTTTTGAACCCTGTGTAGTATGATTAGCTATCGTTCCACATGATGATGTGGTAGCTGCAGCAGGGGTAGTGGTGTCTGCAGCAGAGGTTGTGGTGCCTGCAGCAGAGGTTTCGGTTGCTACCGGAATGTGTAAAAGAGCGTTGTGCTTCTTCTTACACTCTCGGCAAGGTCTGAGGTAGCAGTTTCGTGTAATGTGCCCAGACCTTAAGCAATTTGAACAAAGATTTAATTTATTAACTTCATTTATACGATCTTCCACACTCTTGGCCTTAAAAATAGGACAATCGTAGATTCTATGTTCACCCTGACAAACAACGCAACCTGAAGAAGATGAAGAATTACCTTGAGAAGCAGATTGGCATGTAACAGATTTATTATGCTGACGTTCGGCTTTATTGTTGGTACCTTTAGATGATGTAGAAGCCGATGCCTTATTATTATTATTATGGTTTGATGAAGAGTGGTTTAGAGACACCAGTACATCTGCTCGATCAATTAAAAATTTATTAAATTGTTGTAAGTTAGGTATTAAATCAGCCAAAGTGCCACGCCATTCTTCCCACTTGGTAAGAGTACGGTTATCTAGCTTAGAACACAGTATATGTATTAATAAAACATCCCAATTATCAACACGTAGCCCCAAGCCAGACAAAGCTCTCAGGTTCTTGGTAACGTGGTCCACCATAAAGCGAAGTGACTTATCTGATTCGCGAGACATTGGATTTATGTTTAATAAAGAAGACAAATAATGGCTTATTAACTGTCGTTTGTTATCATATCTGTCACATAGCAATTTCCAAGCAATACTATAATTAGAATTGGAGACTTCCAAGTTACTCACTATTCTAGCTGCATCTCCCTCCAAATAAGATAATAGATAATGAAACTTATTAATAGGGGCAATGCGCTCATTATTATGTATGACTGACTTAAATGTGTCACGAAATTCAAGCCAACGGAAGAACGTCCCGTTGAATTTGGCTATTTGTATCTGTGGCAGTTTGAACCCTACTTCGTGATTGCCAGCATTCAAAGGAGCAGCTGAACCATGGCTAGAATTGAGCATGTTGCCAGATTCATCGTGACGGTTATTAGGCTGATGATCTTGAATGAGACTCTGAGCATTGGCAATGTTTGTTATGAATAATTGTTCGATATCATCCCTTTCATCAATCTCGATGGATAAATTACTCGAATTTAATATCTCAATCTGATTCTGCAAGTCGTCGAAGCGAACGGACAGTGACTCAAATTTACTAAGTTTAAGTGTTAACTCGGCTAGTTCAATGCGTGTAACAGAATCCTTTGTCAACAGACTCGTTAAATAATTCCTAAACTTAGTAATTTGGCCCTTTATTGAACTACGTTTAACAATGAGATCTTGTAATTCTTGCACAGAACCGTCATCCTTGCCCATTGTAACAATAAACAAAGCAAATAAAAGAAATGTGTATTTTTTTGTAAGTAATAAGAATTATAGTACGGTAAAACTATGCAAGAACACAATGAACTATTAATAAAATATTTATCTTACGTCCCTCTTCCTGTGTCACCTGTGGTCTGGAAGTACCGGTGCTGAACCCGACAGTACTCCGCGGATGAGGTACCGTGGATGAGGCTTGACTATATTGGAGGCCCCGGCCGTCTCAAATGACGTCACCGTTCCTGGAATGTTCGGCGAAACAATCTTAATGACTTGCAAAAAATATTATTATTTACCTAGGCTCGAATCTAATTGTTGAAAATATAATAGATAATACTTTAGACTGTAAAGATATCTACTTGTAGCTGTGATAGATACAATGTATCTTGTAAAATAAGTAGGTCATTCAAACCGGTAAGACATTGACGTAGGTACTTACGCCAAAAAAAACAATATGAAGTCAATGAATTCTGTGTGTGTAGATATTTATCTTAGGAATTAATCACTGCTTAATTAGTTATTCAAGTACCTATCTGCATGAAATAAGCACATGTAAAATCTCGGGGTTTATGAATTATAAAGGATCAGTAGGGAAAAAACGTAGGTATGTGTGAGTAGGTCAAGGAAAGGTCACTTAGCTGCATTGGCCAGGCTGCTGTACGGCGACTTCGGTTGATATCACTGTGTCCAGACCGTAAATCAGGTGTAGGCTGCAATGGCTGAACCTCCAAATACTCCAACATATAGTTTTTTGATGTAGCAGATCTGTAGCTTAGATGGTCAAGCTGACCGGGCTTCGTAATTTCTTGATATTTTTTCGTTTTGCGAAAGGTCCTGTCACGGTCGCCAAATTTTATGTCTCGTATTGGACATAAATGAAACCCACGGATAGTTTTAAGCTTGTATTTCGACACAGAATAGGTTTTTTACAATAATTTTGTGGAGCGATCAATCGTTTGCAAAGATGAGAATTAACAAAAGGTAATGTAGGGTAACTTATAAAAATTAAGAAAAAAATAGTAAACTCCTAACTATTTACAGCGTCTCATATGAATGACGTCGTTGTTTTGAACGTTGCTATGAATGTAGCACTAGGCGCCAACACAATCCGTATACAGAGCAGAAACAAATTTGAAATTTGCATGCGATTTACATTGTGATAAAAAGGTTTACAAGTGATACTTAGGTACATGTTTTTAATATGATTTAGTGTGATTAGCTGGTAGGTATGATTACAACATATTACTTCCTTTGCAGATTTAATAATGATGTAATAGTAGTTCACTAGTCATTCTGAGCCGGTTTTTCTTGGGAAGTCTGTTTCAGTTTTAATCAAAATATGTGGTGCACCATCCTTCTCGCGAAGATAAATTTTTCCATTTTTTATCCAGCAGTACCTGAAGTTGCTGGTGTTCGCAAAATCTCTGGCAAGGAAAAAGAGCCTTTTCATTCTGGGACTAAGGTTTTCTGAAATAAATATAGGCTTCACTGGCCCGCCAATTTTTAGATGTTCAGTTGATAGTTTATTATTACCTTTGTTGAAGTTTTTATACTTTTCAATAAATTTTTCTTTCAGGAGATTGGTGGAAAAGTCTACGATGATTGTTCTGTTGTCTTTATCTTTAGTTCCAATGCGGAAGATGTCTTTCACCTCGTGTGGTTGTAGGGATACATTCATAACGGAGGCGACCTTGACAACAGAGTTTAATAAATTCTCTTTAGACTCTGGTTTGTTAACAGGGATATTCTTTATTTCCACACAGGACGATCTAGCACCACACTCCAGTCTTTCTATCTTTTCTTCGAAATTTTGTAAAGATAACGCATTCGATTTACGTTCCTCATCTAGCTGATTTTCCAGTAATTCAATTTTTGATTTTAAACTATCATAATCTTGGGACAGAAATGTTACCGATGATTGAATTTGCGAATTTTGGAGTTTAATCTCTTCCATACCTTCATATATCTTTTCTATTTTTTTATTATGTTCGTCTTTGAAATCCTGGAACATAGCTTTTATTTCTGCCACAAAAATAGAAACCTGGTTGTCCGAATCCAATCCAGATTCAGTGTATTTACGTTTATTCCGGTGAGTAATATTAGGGAATTTACAATCATCAGCGATAGCTTGGTCTTTTTTGGTCATATCTGGTTCCGACGAGCTATGCTGAAGTGATATGGTCGGCGTTGCGAGCGCAGTGGTAACAATAGTAGGTGTAGATGGGGGTGATCGATTTATCGGCATGATTGACAATCAACTATCTCCGCTATACGCAGAACCACGCAAAAAAGTACAAAAAGTTGTATAAAATCTAAAATGACTCTTTGTATTTTGTCGGATTCGAACTTGCGTACTCTCGAGTAGCACTAGTGTAGTGCGGAAGCTTCTGCCGCTAGACCAAACACGCTTAGCGAGAATTATTGAAATAGGTAATTTGTTGCTCAATATCAATTGTCGAGGTGCGAGGCGTGTGACCTTGAACTAGCGGCCGACGATCCTTTCACTTTTTGCAAGTCACAAGTCGTTTGACACACACTTCACCTTTGTTTTTAATAATTGTTTAAGCTTTAATAACACTTTAATTCTTCACATACATATTTGATTTTACTCTGATGTACAGTTAATACTATTGTTCATGTGATGTTATGTATTTGGAGTTGGTTAACTCGTTTTTAACTTGATTTGTAAATAAAAACTTAACGAGCACTTAAAACACGACTGCACGCCGCGACGATCGGGACGGGGGGGGAATAGGATATAATGTTCACACTGCTAAGACGCAGGCCTCTGTGAGAAGGAGTGGGCCATATCCACCACGCGGGCCTAGTGCGGGTTGGTGGATGTCACGTGTCTTCAAATTTTTGTTTCTACGACATGCTGGTTTCCTTCACCGTTTTGAGAACAGTGGTGATGTTGCCTGGGTTTGACCCACGACCTGCAACTAGTAAGTCGGAGCTGATACCACTAAGGCACCACTGCTCTCCAGTTGATAGACAGGTTGGAATTAATTTGTTTACTGAAAAGCTAAAGGTTCAAATTGACGTTATTTCAAGTTAAACAAATATCAACTTTATTGTAATGAAAATTAAGTTGATTTCATAGTGACTAGCAACTATTGAAACAGTTATAAAAATGTTTGAAGTTGTAGCGTAAACTGAACTTTATTTTGTAAGAATTAAAGTTATTTTTCCATTAACTCGTATTTGTTTAAATTTTTGGCGAATATGTCGCGATATTAGATTAGAGTGCTACAGTCCGTTCGCAGTTATTTTACCTCTGACAGCAGCAAACGAATAGCAACCTTATTACAACGATTATAAAGATCATTGTGATTCAACCTTATTAAAATGAGCATAAAGTGCACTGTGATTTGGACAGTGATCCAAAAACAAGAAAATTTCTGTGAACCGATTGTCGCCAATCGTCAAAAGAACTTTGTTGCGTTACCTGAAATCACAAATGGGCCCGCGTTGTGGATTGAGGCCCACTCCCTCTCACAGATAGGAGGCCTGTGTCCCCGCAGCTGATTATGCAACCTACCACACCTGTCCAAGCTGTCGCCTTCTTGCCTCACAATGTAACATAACCAGCTAATGAAACATTTTGAAAAAAAGAAACCAATGTAAAGACTCGAAACTGAAATTCCTAGAATTTAAACATATCCAGACGCACACTGCCCCAGTAATACCATTTACACTATCTTTATAAAGATCAAACAGCAAATATGTACTGAGCTAACTACCGTACAGCGTCCATTTTCCCCTAATGTTTCCTTTTATTAACAGTATTAGTCTGTCTCAACAATTTCAAAGAGTAGTTTGCTTTTAACTAATTAAAGTCGGTCCGGCAAAATAAGTTGCATCGCATCATCAAACGAAAGCTTTTCTGTCCGGCTGTCCGGGTGTCCGGCTGTCCGCTTTGATAAAAAATACATGCTTTAAGAATGTTCTAGCATTTTGTCATGTTTCCTTGGCTTGCTTTTGACTCATATGTTGGTATTAACTTGGGTTTTTTATTTGGATTTTTTGGGGCTTCTTGTAAAGGGATATTTTTCTGTGAAATTAATTCAATTTGTAACCAACGCCAGATAATTTTATCTTCTTACAAAATCTGTCAGACGTCAATTTTATTCTACACATAAAAATTATCTGTCGATTGAAAAATCAGCCCATAGTCTTGTGTTATTGTTCCGAAATAACCTTTTTTTTTAAATTATTTTATGGATGTTCTTAGCTTACAAAGCGTCGTTTGTATATTAGAGACGCGTGCACAATGATTCTGTACAAAGTCAAATAAATTACTTGTTAAGCAAATTGACTGCCTGTCCAACTTAAATAGTCTGTATACTCAATTAGCTGTTAGAAAAAAAGAAATTGAAAGAAAAAAAAAAACAAACACACAAAAAAATAAAAAGTGGGGGGTAAACATGCGTCACATTCACGCAAAACGGCAATCGCTCAGCATAATGCTAAGACCCTATACGAGACAGAGCCCCAGCGCTGGTTATGTTGTTATTTTGTCATTACTAACAGACACTTAGTCATTTATTTATATGTATAGATTATATGTTTATTGATAGGGAAATTGGACATAAGTGTATCAACTAAGTCGCGTACAGCGGCCTGTGGCCAGGTTTTACCGGTGGCTCGTAATGTAAAGTGCTCTGAAAAAGGCTATAATACGGCAAATTAACATCATCCGTTTTATTTTTTGTGCAGAAGCCTAATTATTCTTTTAAAATAAAAGTAGTACCTAATTTTTTTTCTTATAAAAACAGCCATCTGCCAGTGAAAGTCCCGTCAAAATCGGTCCAGCCGTTTCGGAGATTAGCCCGAACAAACAGACAGACAAAATTTTTAAAAATTGATTTGTTTTTAGAATAATTATTACCCTATATACTGTCATGTGCATTTAGCAAAAAATATGTTATTTTTACATTACAAACAGACACTTCTATTTTATTTATTTGTATGTATGTAATAGGTATGTATAAATTAATAGGTTGGTGATTTGTTCTAACAAAGCAATTCTTATTGATCTTTGTATCTGCCTCCGTCTGCCTATCTTACCTCCACAACCCAGTTACTGGGTAATACGATACCCCTTGGTAAGACTGGTTGTCACATTTAACGTGTTTTCCGAGGCACGGAGACGCAGGGGTCTGGGTATCTAAAGATGGTCACTCATCCACGGAACGCGGCAAGCGTAGCTTAACCTGATCAATCGACTCGTGCAGCTGTTATTACTTAACCACCAGCCTCTCACAAACTCTCACTATGAAGACATTTTGTTTCTTTATAAGACCCGCCTCTAACTTAAACATCTCGAGATTATCCCATAACTCAACTTAACGAAATCTCAATCCCACTAACTCAATTTTATGAACCACTTCTAAACATTATTACCAAGTGTCCTCAATATTCTCATTTCGTACATTTCAGTTGTAATATCTGGAAGTACGATATTGGAACTGCATTGGCAAGATGATTTTGCAGTATTTAAGCGTTGGCAGCCTTCCAAGAGATAGCAAGGGTACACTTTCAAATATTTAGACAATATCTATAGTAATAGATGTTTGGGTAATACGGATAAGATGAGTTTTCGTTGGAATTGGAAATAAGGAAGTAAACAAGGTTTTACTGTACCTATTGTTTTGTATCCACCAGGGGAGGGGATGGATCCACCACGCGGGCCCAGTGTGGGTTGGTAGATGTCACATGTCTTCGAGTTTTTTGGTTCTAGGACATGCCGGTGTCCTCACAATGTTTTCCGTCACCGTTAGTAAACTCGCTTTGTGATCATTGAACTAAGTGAGATTTCACTCAGTTTGTTAAAAATACATTGTATTCTGCCTCGTTGGTCTAGTGGTCGCAAACGCTACTGCTGAACATGACGTCTTCGATTCCCAGGTTGGGCAAACTGTGAGTACTCGCTGAGCACGTCTAGAATACCGAAATAGTCCTCTACGTCTCTAGTCGTCTAGTCTCTCTACTTTCGTTATTCTAGACGTGATCAGCGAGTTGTCCCGGGGTCGACCCCAGGGGTCGGATCAGGCAAAATCAGAAATAGCCCGGAGTCTGAATTTTTAGCATAATTAAGTGTTTCCGTATTATATAATCAGCCTATAATTTTCTCACTGCTGGGACACAGGCCTCCCCTCTATGAGAGGGAAGGGGCCATAATCCACCATGCAGACCCAGTGCATGTTGGTGGATGTCACGAATTTTTGGTTCTAGGGCATGCCGGTTTCCTCACGATGTTTTCCTTCACCGTTTTGAGAGCAGTGGTGATGAAATAAATTACACAAAGTAAAGTGCCTGTAGGATGATGCCACCACTGCTCAATAATCAATAGAAGATTTCGGTTTAAATAAATTTATTTCTCATAAGAACTTACAGTCCACTTATAACGAGATACAAAGTAGTAAGTATGATAATACAGTACAATACAATTCAACTTCCACTCTAGAGTATTAGAAGCTACAATGTACAGTCACGAGCACCAATATGTCAACACTTGGCAACTTTCACTTGCGATTTTTTCGTGAAATAACGAATGCAACTTCGAAATACGACACATTACATAAACCTATGGGTTCGAAAATGCTATGTTTGTAACTACATAAAATTTGATTAAAAATTAAAGGAGTAAATCGCTTTTGAATAAAGCCGAGTGTATATGTTACCGGCTAAACCCGATTTTAGGATGAACTAGTTTCGCCTAGGCCAAACTAGTTCTCCGAGGGGTTTGGCCGGTAACATACATACTTTTGCTCGTGACTGTACACATATGTTTCTTTTGCTTAATTTTAAATATATTCGTGTTATCGCACTCTTTGATATCGTCCGGCAATCCATTGAACAGCTGTGCTCCTTCAAACGATAAGGTCTTTCTACCGTAATTAATGCGTACGCTAATGACTTCAAGTTTGTTTTTATATCTATTTCTCTAGAACTAGATTTAATAATAATAATAAAAAGTGTTTATATCTCACCACAAGCCAAAAAAAAAACAATATTTTACACAACAAGAAATTGCTGACGTTTTTTTGACGGTTGTGGATCGCTGGTGCCCGTGGTAGGTAGTAACACCTGTAATACAGGTCACCAGGATAATCAGTATACCTTATACCTATAGCTAATATTAGCTCCAATACTATAATGGGAAAGCTGTTAGTATATTAGTTGCCTTTGATGCGTACAATACATCTGGTTTGAATGCAAAGCTGAATAGTGTAGGATGTAGATTGCAGGTATCTGTGTTTGTATACCTGGCTCAGGTGAATTTTGGTTAGAATTCGGAGGGACCGATCAGATTTCTAGATATCACGTTTGATGAGAAATTGGACATGTGTGTGGGGCTGTATTTTTGGTGAGAATCCGGTGAATTGATAACAAACTTTCCATGGCATTGTGTTGTAACTTAAACGTCCTCATTTTAAATTATGATGTAGGTACAAAAAGTTCTTATCTAGGCACTTTATTAATTATTTTCAAACATGCTTTTCATTTTTTTTTTATTAAATTGCTTTGCCCGACAGATTATCACGACGACAGATAATTATTACTGTTACTATGATATGTGGGGTAATTGCTTTACACGTTACAGTAGCAATGCCTTTCATTTTGACAGTTCAACAACATACATTGCATTATTTACGTTGTTGAATTCGGACAATTTTTAGGGCTCCGTAGTAAACAAGGAACCCTTCGCCATGTCCGTCTGTCTGTCTGTCTGCGGTTTAGCTCGAAAACTATTAGTAATAGAAAGTTGCAATTTGGCATGAGTATACACGTTAATGACGCCAAAAAAGTGGTAAAATAAAATTTTGAAAAAATCTATTATTTAGGGTACCTCCCCTACACGTAAAGTGGGGATGAAAAATTTTTTTTGGTCCTTCTCATAGTGTGGGATATCGTTGGATAGGTCTTTCAAAAATATTAGGGGTTTGCAAGACCGTGTTTTGAATAAGTAAACCGTTCGTGACTTATCAAGCTTTAAAGTACCAATTTTCATTAGAGTCAAGTGTCCCCCCCTTTACCAACTAAACGGTTGTAGTTAAAAATTCAAATGTCACGGCAGTAGTACTTATATATAACGAAGTTTAAAGGAAAACTATCACACTTAAGTGGGTTTTACAAGTTTACGAGTAATAGTCGACCAATTGTACACTCGAGAGCAATGAATCCGGGTCACTTAAAGAATGTTAAAAATCTCGGAAACTAAAAATGATAGGTTAATGCAATAAATTGTATTTAATAGACAATGTAATACTCCTTAAATGAAAGTAAAAAAAATATGAGTCACCATACATTTTATTAACACAAAATTACATAAAGAAAAAAACTGCTGATCTCTCCTTAAAACAAAAATAGGAAACATGAAATTTTTGAACTTTATTACGATTTTCTTGAATTTTAATACTTCGTATTGCCTCCTCGTGCTTCCATTACTGCGTTTACGTGGTTTGGCATGCTGTACACCAAGTTCCTTATACGATTTTGGGGAATATTCTCCCATTCCTCTGTGAGAGCAATTTTGAGCTCACGAAGCGTGATTGGGGGAGGGTTTCGTTGTTTTACGCATCTGCCTAGCTCGTCCCAAGCATGCTCGATCGGGTTGATATCCGGGCTGCGCGCTGGCCACTCCATACGAGTAATGTTCATCTCTTGAAGGTAGTCATTCACAATCCTGCCTGTATGAGGTCGGGCATTGTCATGCATAAATATAGCATCCTCACCTAAATTGACCATAAATGGACCAACGTGATCATTGAGGATTTCTTCCACATATCTTACGCTAGTTAAAGAGCCGTTTTCTATGATCACCAGCTCTGTGCGACTTTCAGAAGAAATTCCGGCCCACACAAGTACAGACCCACCACCGTAGGCTACTTTTTCTTCGATGCATGCTTGCTTGAATCTTTCCCCTGGTCTTCGATACACTCTGTGTCTTCCATCGTGCTTGTAGAGCATAAATTTTGATTCGTCGGAGAACATAACTTTTGACCAATCTTCAATACTCCAATTTACGTGGCTCTGGGCATATCTTAGTCTTGAAATACGATGCCGACGCTCCAGTTTAGGGCTGTTTGCAGGTCTAAGGGGTTTTAAGTTAGATTCAGCAAGCCGACGTCTTACTGTCCATGCACTTGGGTTACTTCCTCCGAGGCGTCGAAACTGATTTGTGAGTTCAGTTCCTGTGAGAAAGCGATTTCGAAGCATGGTGTTCACCAAGTATCGGTCTTCTCGTGCTGTGGTACACCTGGTTCTGCCCGTTCCTGGTCTGCGTAGGTTAGAACCAGTTTCTTCGTAACGTCGGAGAACTCTTTGTACTGTTGACAGCGACACACCGACAGTCCTGGCTGTATCGCGCTGACTCCGGCCGGTTTCCAGCATTGTAAGTATTCTGGTGCATTCTTCAGGCGTAAGCGACATAATTTCAGCTTGAATAATGAATATAGAGCACTATCAACATGGTTTATGTACCCACATAAATGACAGATTACAAACAAAAGCAAAACCAAATGCTGTAATTTCGTAGTTCCATCTTCGAAAGTGGCCCTTTTTCAAATTTGTTTTTTTTATGATATAACTTTACAATAACTAAGAAGTTTTAATAACTTCATTTAAGGAGTATTACATTGTCTATTAAATACAATTTATTGCATTAACCTAGCATTTTTAGTTTCCGAGATTTTTAGGATTCTTCAAGTGACCCGGATTCATTGCTCTCGAGTGTATTTGACTCGAAAATTTCGAACAACTCCATAGAATTCCTCAATTTTATTTTTTTGTGACAAGTGAGTAGTGTAGCTCTGTGTCCTGTATTTAAATTCAAAACACCGGCTATGACAAGTCTTATCCAAATCTACAAATAAAAAATTAAAACTTTCCGTGCAAAATTGTCGGATAAGGTGAGGATTTGTATAGGAAGTCAAATTAGGTAGGTAGTCATGTTTGGCTTTTAGTTAGAGCATGGTACGAAACTATCGGTCAGCGAATACGGCCCGCACTTGGCTGTTATAAAAACTACGGAACCCTACACTGCGCGTGGCCCGCCCGACACGCACTTGAGGTTTTTTTTTAAAAGCAATGGATTGGCAATATAGTTCATAATAATTCAAGTTGTGATTGATAGTGTGTTACACAATTAGGGTGCAGGAAAAACACATGTGATATTATGCAATAAAGGCTAGAATTGAATTTTACAGACTCCTATAATTATTGTACAAAGTAGTTAACCGTTTGAGTAAAACTATAACGTATCTATCTAACACAACTGTAGCAAAGCAGATTCTTTCATCATAGCTTAACAACCATTACCTATTGTTATTACGAAAAAATATTTTTTTCCAAAAAAAAAAAAAGACTAGCTTCAAAAAAAAAACAACTAAGTGAAAAATAACTTTAATTAAAAAAAAAAATTATCAAATTGAGTACCGGCTCCTTTTTCTGAAGTCGGTTAAAAAAATCCCTTTGTTAAATATACTACTGTTGGTTATATACATATAACGATTCGTTTTATCTTCGAAACGACGCTGTTACAACATTAGTTACTAATAAATAACCTCATAAATAAATCCAATAGATAAATACACTGTAAACAGAAATCGAACAACGTCGTTAGCTTTCAGATTCCATTTAAGGCATGCACTTTCACGTACATTTTCTATCGCGCTGAATACTTGACATCATAACCTTTGCGCTAGGGCAGGGGTGTCAAACCTTTTACTTTTCATCGTCTCGGCATACTTTCTCAGTTTATAAGTGTATAGTCTATGGTCTCGGCTGACCTTCTGACGCGTGGCTTAAATCGTAACTAACAAAAAAACCTTGGAGCGCTGTAAATGTGTATGCGGTATGGTTTTATTTTAACCATATTAATTACTGTAATTTTTACATGCGGCAAGCAGGCAAAGGCAGGCAGTCACTTCATGTAAAATACTAGTATTCAGCTGCATCCGGTTAGACTGGAAGCCGACTCCAACATAGTTCGGAAAGGCTAGACAGATGAAATTATGATGAGTTTTTGCATGCGGCTAAGACCGATAATTTTAATTTGGAAATCGTAAACTTATCGTGGAAGTTTTTGTCTAGGGAAGCACTATTTTCAGCAGGAGCCGTCACTTGATCTGTCACTCAATCTGTCACATAAAAATATGTTCCACTCTCGTATCAGTAAAAAATACATAACAAGTGGCCAGTGACCGTAGCGACCTCTGCGCTGCCACTGACGATGCCGTAGAAATGTCGAAATTTTGGGCCAAGAAATTTTAATCCACGATTGACATGACGAAAAAGATACGAGTAGCATGGTGGCAAGTTGCTGATTGATTTCATATTAAATTATTGCCAATTATGTAGGTACTATGAAGACCAATTTTATTCCCGTAATTAAAAACGTTCAAAATCTAGTCGCAATCTCATCTCAGCGGCAATCAGTGTCAAAAACTTGTCAAAAATGTAAAGAAATGAGAGGTATTTTTGATAAGATCAGACTTTTATCGTTCTTAAAACTACGAGAATGCTGCAAAGATCTGCCTACAATTTAATGCAAGCATCCCTACGTTTACCAGCCCTGTTCAATGTGATCGTGTAGCGAGATGTTCACACTTGCTTCAAAATGGCGGCCAAGATAAGATAGGAGGAGTGTTAAGTGAAAATATTCGTTCACC
Organism: Apamea crenata; assembly: GCA_949629185.1. Lineage (NCBI taxonomy): Eukaryota > Metazoa > Arthropoda > Insecta > Lepidoptera > Noctuidae > Apamea > Apamea crenata. The sequence continues at coordinate 7,971,082 of OX451362.1, read as the reverse complement.
ACCATGTACACTTTATGATATTTATTAACGTTTTATGGTGTTTTCAAGCTGTTTTGGGATAACTGTGGTGTTTTGATAAAAAAATCGATGGTTAACGACTATTGCATTTTTTTTTAGTTGCATCTTTAAGTATTGTTGGGTTTAGAATGCGTATCTTGAAGAGTTTTTAATGTTATAACATAATATCATGCCACGCGCTTTTTTAATGTTATAACTTTAATGAAATATAGTCATGGTTGTGATTTCTTCCTTTTTTATTGTCTATTCACAGTCATATTAGCCGTAGAACCGATGACTGTTGGGGTACACGTGTTCTTGAGTGGAGACCGCGAATCGGCAAACGTAAGGTAGGACGCCCTCAGGGTAGGTGGAGCGACGATCTTCGCAGGGTGGCTGGTAGCACCTGGATGAGGGTTGCCGAGAATCGGGCTAAATGGCGTGCAATTGGAGAGGCCTATGTCCAGCAGTGTTGCATGCGGCCATGATGATGACATATCAGGGCCAGTCGGGACGTGGACGGACCGTGCTTATTTTTTTAGGGTTCCGTACCTCGAAAGGAAAAAACGGAACCCTTATAGGATCACTTTGTTGTCCGTCCGTCTGTCTGTCAAGATTCATTTTCTCAGGAACGTGTAGAGGTATCAAGCTGGAATTTATATCAAATACTCAAGTCTACTGACCCTTGGAGCTGTGAAAAAATCAAACTTCTAAGCCAACGCAATCAAAAGATACAGCCGTTTATGCAAATTTCCGCAAATTTTCAACACTCGCAAGTGAATCAAAGCCTACAGGGTACTTCCCGTGAACTCAGTATCTTGAAATTTGGTACGAAGCAACGTCTTATAGCACAGATAAAGGAAAAATTGCGGAAACCGTAAATTTTTAGTTACATCATATAATAAAAATATTTTTAATAATTTTAAATTGTACGGAACCCTCGTTACGCGAGTCCGACTCGTACTTGCAGGTTTTTTTTAAATCGGTGTTTACATCATTTATGAACTCGTTCACACACGGTCCTGCACGTCCCAGACACGTTTCTGATAGATATGGTATGGTATGGTGGTGTGGTATGGTATGGTGATATGGTTTCTGTGGATCTTAACTAACAAGTATGTTTCGGGATAGTCTGTCTAGTTATGAACTCAAACGGAGCACCTAATTGTGATCATGAAATAGCCGAGTGAAGCATAATATCTACGCTGTAAAACAAAGAATTTATAAACAGTCTTACAGAGCTTACACGGAACTAGACAAAATCAAATTAATTATCCTTTTCATAACGTTAGTACCTATTCAACACTAATAGGAAGCCAGCCTCATAATTTCCAACAACATTTTATAATTATAATATCCGAATTATCTCAGTATAACAATTAAAGATAATTCTAGAGAGTATATTTCGATAATTGCACAAAATAATGATGCTGCTAAGGGCCGTGTTTCGTATACTTAATTAGGGTCTTAATTCTTGGGTAATATCGTATAAAGCTGTTACATACATAACTCTTGAATATGAACGTGTGCGTATTCTACTAATATTATAAACTTGTTATTATAATATTATAATCCTATTCTACTAATATTATAAACGTGAAAGTTTGTATGGATGGATGGATGGATGTTTGTTACTCTTTCCATCTTTTGGAGAATTTATTCAGGAAGGTTTATATTTGTTAAATCTACTGTATTAATAATTTAACCTATTAATATTAAACGTAGATTAATAAAGTACTTTGACGCTTAAGTGTCCTTTTGTTTTTGTTTTTTTTTTTAATAGTAGGTTAGTTGGTCAGGCTTTTAATTTGATACCTAGTGTAAATAGTTAGCCGTGTCATATATTGTATTCATCAATTCTGATGTATATATGTATGAAATACATCAAAAGTAAAGAAATCGCGATGTTTTGTCAAGTCGTAAAAACCGTGCAAAGCAGGAGCGGATCGCTAGTATTATTTAATTTGATTGATTAAATGAAGATTGAAACTAACTTAGTGTAATCATAAAGTGTCAAAGTTACGTACTAAGTACGGTATTTTCCGCGTGGGTGTAGGCAGAAGCGTTACAGAACATTTATATTTCGCCAGAAATGTGTATAAGCCCCATGAAGATAGACTAACGATGTAAAGAAGGTGGATCTGTGATTCACAAAAAGTACCATAAGTTGTTTCAAATAGTCTTTAATATAGTTTATAAAATAAATAGACAATTTTTTACGAGTGAGTTGGCTTTAAGTGTGCATCTGAGGTCCTGAGAAACAAGGTATGAGTAATTTTATTGAGTTAAGACTTAACTTAATCTAATTTATGGTGCTTAATTTTGGGCCAAATACTTTTTTTTTATATGAATAATTAATATTAATAATCATTTTTCAAATAAACTTGTGGCGGAAGTCCTTAAAAAGTTGAAGGTGCCACCTGCAAGATCCCTTGCAGTATCCATGCTTTTGGAAACGGCTTCTCCGATCTTCGCTCCAGCAGCTGCAATAATAAAAACATACTGAGCTGATGTTTATTAATAATTATTTAAACCTAGCTGACCAGACAGACTCTGTCCTGTCTTTTCAATTTGAATGTGATCGTTTTGATCCCATAGAAAAAAGGACGTTTATGTTTTCCCGAATTTGAACATTTTCTGGGAAACTATCAATTTTCCCTTCCATTATAACCTTAATCGGTAGGTATATTTGTTACGAACATTTAAAAAAATAGCCAAATCGGCCCAGCCGTTCTCAAGTGATGCGCTTATCAACGAACCAGATTTCATTTGGGAGGTTAGAGGAGGATATTTTCTTTTGGGAGCTCAACGACCGCTCAGGTTTTGTAACTTGGAGTATGAGTGGAGAAGAATGGTTTTCCCATCACTTCTCTGAAGTTTACACAAAAAAAAAGTTTTTTTTTTTTTTTTTAAACTGATATTTCAAGTACAACAATGGCTGCGGTCGGTTATTTTACATGTTTAGATATCTACATTTACTCATCGCATCGGTGGAGTTTAACTAATCAATTTAAAATTACCCTGCATAGATGTTGATTGAAGTGACTCCAAACAGTAGCAATAACACATTGAGCTTTGAAGAATTAAAAAAATCTTTGTAGAGCTGTAAAATAAGGATTTAGAAAGAGTCCCACCCGTGGCCGACCCCTTAGAAGATGGTGGGGCGAGCTGGATAAAACAAACGACCACCCTAGATCGCAAGTACTGAAAGGGCCTTTGTCCAGCAGTGGGATGATAGGTACATTAACAGTAAATAATACACCAATCAATATGCAATGAGAAGGGTTGACTACAGTTATTTTAACGATAAACATAGATGATAAAGAATTTATATATATAATTTATATAATGATGACAGAATATGACAGATAAACTGATTCATTTCTATACAAAGCTAATCAGCCTACAATGTTCCCACTGCTGGGACTCAATCCTCCTCCCTGTTATAGAGAATGGGCCATAGTCCACTTCGTGGGCCTTAGTTCACTACGTGGGCCCTAGTTCACTACCTGAGTCCAGTGCAAATTGATGGATGTTATATGTCTTCTATCTTCTTCACAATCTTCAAGTATTTTGTTTTTCATTGCTTCGAAAAATAAGGCAAGAACTTACCGTTAACTGGCCCGAGAATATTTTTGGGAAAATCAAAAAGAACTTTTGCATGTTTAGCAGGAGTTTCTTTTAACACGTCCGGTAAAAACCTATCACCAGTCTTCTCAGTATTGTCGTCTTTCTTAGATTCGTCGGCTTTCGATTTTTTTTCTTCTGCTTGTTTATTATCTTTCTTTAATGTAACATCACCGGCTTCTTCCACTTTTGGTTCTGTTTTTGACGATACCCCACTTTTTTCTTCTGCTTCAACCTTTGATGGAACCTCACTCTTATCTGTTTCAACATCTGTTGGTTTTGTAGTTGTTTCTTCATCATTTGCTTGTGAAAATGTTACAATCCCACTCTGCAAAATCTGAAAATCAATAAAGTATCTTTTTATCGTTTTTTCATGCGGCTTCGCCCGCCTAGAGGCTGGAAATTATCCTACGAGAACTCACTATCGAGATAAAAAGTCCTATGTGTTAATGCAGGTTCTCTGTGGAAAATTTCATCCAAATTCTTAAGCCGATTCTGCGTGATCGAGTATCAAACATCCGAACATACAAACTTTCACATTTATATATTACTAGCGGGATATAAAGTATCTGTGTGCCAAATTTCATCCGAATCCGTTCAGTAGATTTTGCGTGAAGAAGTAACAAACATACAAACGCGCACACACACTTACTCACAAACTTCCGCCTTTATAATATTAGTGCGATATTAGTTGGATACTAGGATTGTACTAAAAAGATCGGAGAAGAATATGGGAGGCCCTTATAGTAGGTACGCCTAGGATGGCTTTCGCAAGAATTGGCGAGATGAAGCAAAACACCTAGATTAGTGGAAGGCCTGAAATTGGGACAGAAAACGGTATAATACAAAAAAAAAACACTGTTTTGATTATATTTGGTAGATCTAAAGACGTAGCTTTGAATAGATTATTAAAAACAAGGTACTAATCAATTTACGAAGTTAATTTAAAGACCGAGGTGTAAAATCAATATTTTACACTTCCTATTAGGAAAATCCTTCTGTAGTTTAATAGCCAATACAAACAATTGGATTTCACGGATGAATATTAATAAAGCCGTGAAAAATTATTAGATCTAGCTTCATTTAAAAAACCATTAGCTGGTTCTTGATTGAATCTTCCTTCTTCTTGGCGTAATTGTAATACATAATTTGTCACATTATTTTTTATTTGTTTTTCTTCCTTTCTGTCTGTTAGGTGGCGTACGCAAAATACGCGCATTGTCGTGGAGTTGCGGACACCAGCCCGTTTTACCTATTACCTATTAACTATTAGGTGGCGCATTATCATTCAATCACCATTCATTCATATCATCTCTCATACAATCCATCCTTCTTTTTTTTGGTGTCCTACTTCCCATCCATCCATTACCTAACATTTATTTTTCACGTTGTGTGACTGTGAATGACTTTAAAAGTAGAGGAAGATCAAAGAAACTTTGGGTGTGTGAAATGGATAGAAAAACGGTAAAAACTGAGATAACGGTTGATAGAGATGTGAGAAAGAAGATATGATGCGTCAATAACAAATAAATTGGGATGAGGGGATGATGATAATGGCGATGAAAATGATAAAAAGAGACTCTCTTTCCTATTTTACATTATTGATCTCCGTCATCGGTATTTCTGTAATGTTCTGTGATATATTTGTGTATTGATTTATATTCTTCATTTATATAATACTAGCTTCTGCCCGCGGCTTCGCCCGCGTGGATGTCGGAAATTATCCCACGGGAACGTGCTACCAGGATAAATAGTATGTGCTTCCCCAGGATGCCATCTATCTCTTTGCCAAATCAGAAGTTCAGTGGTTTAGGCGTGAAAATGTAACATACAGTTTCAAGTTCAAATCCTCCCTACAAAACCGATTTAGCCCTTTTTGCCCCGTCAGGGGTAAATTTTCGACAACTTTAAAGTATCAATACTGACATTCAATTTCTTCCACACAAACTTCAACACCCCTATATCGCCCTTTGAGCGGTAGTTTTGAAAAACTTATAATGATAAACTTTATTACTTACTTAGGCAAGTCTTCTTGCCAAGTTTCAAGTTTATTAACAATGTAAATGAATAAGATTTTTCATATAAACTGTATCCCCGCTTTTTACCCCCACAGGGATGGAATTTAAAAAAATCGTTAGGGATGTATTCATAACTTGACTCAAAGATTATTTATACTAATTTTCGAATTCATCAAGCCAAGCATTATAATCCTCCTCTGTAAAACTAACTACCCCTTTTCAACCCGTTAGGGGAAGATTTTCGAAAAACACTGATACATTTATTCTTTATTTTTGGTCTTAAGTATAAACACTGAGTTTCGAGTTAATCAGACCGCGCATTCAAATTCTTCAACACAACCTCCCCCCCCCTCCTAGAACCCCCCCATTCCCCCCCGACCCATATATCCTCTTTTGTGGGGTAGTTTTGAAAAACTTATAATGATAAACTTATTACTTAATTAGGCGAGTATTCTTGGCAAGTTTCAGGTTTATTAAACTAATGAATAAAATTTTTCATATAAACTGTATCCCCGCTTTTCACCCCCACAGGGTTGGAATTTAAAAAAATCTTTTGTGATTTATTCATAACTTGACTCAAAGATTATTTATACCAATTTTCGAGTTAATCAAGAAACGCTGTAAAATCCTCCCCTCTAAAACTGACTACCCCTTGTCAGCCCGTCAGGGGTAGATTTTCGAAAAACCCTGATACACATTATTCTTTACTTTCAATCTTAAGTATAAATACTGAGTTTCGAGTAAATCGGACCGCGCGCTAAAATACTTCAATACAAACTTTGAAACCCCCCCATCCCCTTTTAGAGGGTAGTTTAGAAAAACAAAAACTGGCAATCTTCATAATTTGCTTAGATAAATATTCGTGCCAAGTTTCATGTTTACTAACTCAAGGAATAAGATTTTTCATACAAATGAAAAACCCCCGTTTCACCCTCTTAGGGGTGGAATTTCGAAAAACCCTTTCTTAGTGGATACCTACTCTTTACGAAGAATACACCCTCAAAATTTCATGTCTCTAGGACCAGCGGTTTAGGCTGTGCGTTGATGTCTCAGTCAGTCAGTCAGTCAGTCAGTCAGGACTTTGAATTTTATATATATAGATACAGGGTGGCAGGGACATCGACGTGCACACTGTAACCATGGATTCAGCACATGAGTTTAGACCCCATAGCGTCGAAATTTTTCGTCGGTAATTAAAAAAAATTGTACACAGAGGTACATTTTCCAAATCCGTTCAGTAGTTGATGGCACGGTTGGCGCAGTGGTTAAGCGATTGACTGCTGCGCTGCGTGTCGCGGGTTCGATTCCCGCACGGAATAAATATTTACATGATCTACAAGTAAATGTTTGTAAACGCACCCACGATACAGGAGAAAATCCTAGTGCGGAGCAACGTTTTTTTAAAAAAAGAAAGAAGAAGAAGAAAAGTGGTTTTTGCGTGAAAGATTAACAAACATCCATTCATCTATCTATCCATCCATCCATCAGGTTTATAATATGATATTAAATATTAATGTTATAATAATAAACTTTTGTAATGTTTGTAATGTTATATTATAGTAGAAGGGGCTTGTGGCTAAGTAATAACAACCGCACGGGTCGATCGATCAGGTTAAGCTACGCTTGCCGCGGTTGGTCCGTGGATGGGTGACCATTTTCACATACCAAGACCCCTCCGTGCCTCGGAAAGCACGTTAAGCCGTTGGTCTCGGCTGTCATTCGTGGATCTTTGACAGTCGTTACGGGTCGTCAGTAGCCCGAAAGTCTGACAACCAGTCTTACCAAGGAGTATCGTATTACCCAGTTACTGGGTTGTGGAGGTCAGATAGGCAGTCGCTTCATGTAAAATACTGGTATTCAGCTGCATCCGGTTAGACTGGAAGCCGACCCCAACATAGTTGTGAAAAGGTTAGGCAGATGATATAGTAGGAAGGATAGGATATGATACAACAATGGAGAGTAACTTAGTAACGACTACCAGATCCACGAATGATAGCCGGGACCAACGGCTTAACTTGCTATCCGTGTCACGTGTCTTGAATAGTCTTTTTATCTAATCATGGTCACCCATCCACGGACCAACCGGAGCAAGCGTAGCTTAACCCCATCGACGTCAATGGACCCATGCGGCTGTATTACTGTAGCCTCAAGCTCCTCAATCTATCTTCCGTTCGTTATAAGTAAATATATACAAAAAATACTTACTGCAATAAAAAATAAACACACTGCTATGCGAGGCATAGTTTAATATCTTTCGAATATAACTGTATGAGGTGCTAACGTATTCAGGTTTATTTCAATACTAATATATACGTTGAAATGCAATTGGTCACAGTTGTTTGGAATTTAATAATGCGTTTCCCTTTCGTCTCTAATCGATATTATGTACGTTAGTGGTAACTGATTACCTACATGAGTAGGTGCTAATAAACGTGGGTACTTCGTACTAACACTGTAATACCGCGGGGTAATTGCACAACACACTTTTTTTTTTATAAAATAGAAAGATTTTTATAGCAGTAGTGGCTCAGTAGCAACGGGGCCGACTCACGAGTTCCGGTCGTGGGTTCGAACCCAAGCAGGCGACTTACTTTGTGTGAATAATTTCATCGCCACTGCTCTAAAAACGGAGAATAAAAACATCGTGAGGAAACCGGCATGTCCTAGAATCAATAAATCGAAGACATGTGACATCTACCAACCTGTACTGGGCCCTCGTGGTGGATTACAGCCCACTCTCTCTTGAAGAGAGGAGGCCTGTGTCCCAGTAATGGCAACATTATAAGCTGATTATGTTATACATTTAAATTGTACCCACATAAACTCATTAGAGCTTTACCATGCACCAAAATTATCGACTACATAATTTACAGAATTAAATCCATTTAAGTAGGTACTTAGTTAAAAACAGAAGGGCAGTAGAGTAGAAAGAATGTGTGGAATAGGTGCTGAAAAGGGCAAAGGAGGCATTTTCCAGTAGTTGGACATTACGGGCTAAATAGATAGATAGATCCTTATTAGAACTCCACCCATTCCAAGCCAGAAATCACACGCAAATAACCCTATTTGCAATTCCTTAATACTTCCGCACAACGAACGAAAAAGACAAAAGAAATAGCGCCACATAGCGCGCTATCAATATAATAACACAATAGCTATACGTTAGTCCTTTGTGTGGCGGTGGCGAAAGGCGCGAATTGGGAGTCGAACCCATCGATTCCCAACTAATATTTTACACATTCATGTTGAAACAAAAACGTATAGAGCGCAGGATTCTGCTGTGGTGCGCTCGAACTTGGTAAGTGAATTTTTTTTTGTAATATTTTTGGGAATAATAATAGTTTCGTTTTACCCAGTAACTGGGTTGTGGAGGTCAGATAGGCAGTAACTCCGTGCAAAATACTGGTATTCAGCTGCATCCGGTTAGACTGGAAACCGCCACCCTAACATACATAGTTGGGAAAAGGCTAAAGAGAGCTGATAGAATATTTTTGAGAATAATTTATTAAGTCTTAAGGTATCACACTAATATTATAAAGGCGAAAGTTTGTGAGTGTGTGTGTTTGTTACTTCTTCACTCCTTATTTGGTATGGACGTAGCTGACACCCTGGATTAATTCATAGGATACTTTTTATCCCGATATTCTCACGGAATCGAAACTTACGCGGGTGAAACAGCGGGGCACAGCTAGTTAATAATAATGAAAAGTGAAACGACGTACTCGGTGCTGAATAATTAGACAACGAACAAAAGTTTTCACGAATGTATAAATTTTTTTGAATGTGCAGTAGTAAAATTTTAGGTACATCTTAGACATGCAGAACGAACAAAAAAAGTTAAGGTAAATGAAGATCGTATAAAATTCTACTCAAACTCGCTTATTTTTCAGATAAGACCAAATAATGTTCTTTAGATTTAAGAAATATAAACATTAAAATTGATACAGTCATCCCCAAAAAGATGTAGACAAAGAACCACTTTATTGTCCGCAGCACTCGTTCCTTAACATTGTATTCACCGTGCAGGTACAAAACACAATAGGTTTACAATTTATTTAACCAAAACAAACTAACATTTTGTCCCAAAAAATCTAAACCGTATGATCAAAACAATGTACTCTGTGATAGTTCCAGAACAAGGTAAACACTTCGTTTAATAGAAGAACAAGAAATTTAGTTTTGTCCTCTTCATTTCATGCATGACGTCACTGACGTGTCATTGGCTTTTAGAGTTTTGATTTGAAATACAATGTATATGGAGATGGGCAGAAAATACAGAACACCTCCTGCTACGATTATAACAAACAAAAAAAAAAATTGCAATTTATTCGATGACGAATTTTGTCGGTAACCGCGTTCCACTCGCTAGGAACGACTGCACAGCACCACTGCGGCCGCTCAAATGTAAATTAAATGATGAATAGATACGCGCACGAATGCGCTTTGCTGTGTACCCGCAAAAAAATAACAACCAACCATTAATTCGAGATGTGGCTGTTGTTTACTCGGTTTTTCAGAGTACGCTTGCTTATATATTTCGTTTTTTGTTTGATATAGTTTTGTTTATTATTTATGTTTACGCCATTTGCTGTTATTGAGTGTATATTCACATACACATACATAAACTCACCACCTATTTCCATGCAGGTAGGCAAATACTACTACGATACTGATTGATCTTTCCATACTTCTTTTGCTCCGTTTACGTCCATACATCTGCGGGGTAATTACGCATGACTTTAATTTTGACAGCTCAACAGCATTCATTGCGTTATTTACGTCGTTGAGAAAACAAATTTTTCGAACATATGAAGCAATGGATTAGCAATATCCTTCAAAATAATTCAGATTGTGACTGATAGTGTAATACGCAATTTGCCCCCAGATGTAGTAAGTGTGGCAGTACCTGACCTTTCTGAAGAACATGACCAATAAGGTCACTGTATGTCCTCCTAGGACGGCCTATTCCAGCGTTTCCACTCACATCTGCCTTGTAAATAACTTTTTAGTCACCTTTCAATCATCATCTCAATATGACCAACCAACATCTAAGCATACTAACTCTTTAAAATTGTTGTCACTACATTTCCTTTCAAACCGCAACGTTGCCTTATCATTGCTCAGTCTATCATTTATAGTAGGTAAGTAAATTTGCGTGTAAATAAAATCACTTTTCAATCGACAGATAATTTTTATTCCTGGTATAAAATTGACGTCTGACATTTTTTGTACGGAATAACTGTCAAAAATTCAAAATTATTCCTCCAATAAAATTACCTGCCGTTGGAAAAATCAGCCAGAGCACAGTTGACTTGTGTTAAATTAAATTAATTTTAAAACTGGCGCGAACAATGATTGAACTCAATGAATTTGTATGGGCAATGAGTACCTTCTTTTGCTTTCAATTCAAAAATAAACGTGAATCAGTTTTATTATTGACGAAATATTTTCATTAATTAATTCAATAAGCTGCTGCCAGTATTTTTTTGGAACGATGTTCTTTATCGGAACTTGCGGTAGGAGTAAACTGGGAGAAATCGTCACCTAACACTATTTATTACATATAGACAGATATCTAATAGACAGAGTCAGAGAGAGAGATAGTTTTCATGGTTTTCGAGGGCGCTGAAACCGATAGTGAGGTCAAAATGAAAACTCAAGATGGCGGCTGCAATTTTCTCAGCCGCCATCTTGGATTTTCATTTTCAACTTCCTTCCTGCCGGGGGTCCCCCGACTCCACACGTTTTCTTTTGTTACTCTACAAGGATTGAAGGTGGAGACCACATGATATTAAACTACGTAGGTATGTCTAATGACATTTGCAGTCTGCATACGAATATTCAATCAAATATATCGAATAGTTTAGTGACTATAACTAGTCAAAGTTTAGCAAAACCTATAGTCGGTACATCACTACCTACTATCGCTATTTAGTTTGAGCGAAAAAATCACTTTTTTTAATATTAACGCTAAAATTTATTTGGTAGTTCCAAAATATCCTTATGCTGCTAGTTTTTTCATTTATTGTCGTATTGTTGACTCCACATTGTATCCCACTGCCCCCGCCGCCCCATTTTCCCTCTCATACTTCTCTGGCCAAATAATAGCCGTAAGGTCGATCGATCAGGTTAAGCTACGCTTACCGCGGTTGGTCTGTGGATGGGTGACCATCTTTACATACCAAGACCCCTCCGTGGCTCGGAAAGCACGTTAAGCCGTTGGTCCCGGCTGTCATTCATGGATGTTTCAGTTCTTTGACAGTCGTTACGGGTAGTCAGAAGCCCAAAAGTCTGACAACCAGTCATACCAAGGGGTATCGTATTACCCAGTAACTGGGTTGCGGAGGTCAGATAGGCAGTAGCTCCATGTAAAATACTGGTATTCTGCTACATTCAGTTAGACTGGAAGCCGACCCCAACATAGTCTGGAAAAGGCTATGCAGATGATAATTTCTATATTTTATATGTTCTCTGCCCAGAGGAATATTGGCCCCGCAAACATGAATAAAACATTTTTTTTTGTTTTCTCTATCAATCTCACTAAACCAGCCGTACATTACATAATAAAACAACAAAATACAACTACAGACCCGTTTTAAATGATATATTAGGTACGATTTTAATAACGTTGCTGACGTTACCCGCACCCATATCAACAAATACGTCAGACACGCGTAATCCAAGGTTTATGTGTATTTATTGTGCACCTGGTTTTGTAACGCTGGTTTTTTTTTGTACTTATTTATTTAAACTTTTCGCACAAAGAGGTACAAAGGCGGACTTAATGCCTTAGGCATTCTCTACCAGTCAACCAAGGGTGGTGAAGAGATTAGATGGCAGGTGCTTTGGATGAGAGGAACAGTGATAAAAAAAAACTCTTAAAACTATGTACATAAATAGGTTATATACACATACATACTATTACTATAAAATATACTTATAATATATATATATATATATACAAAATCAAGGAAGAGAGGTGTTAAGATGACTCTACGCTATTTTTTGAATTTGTTTCGAAAATAACTCTGCAAAGGACGGCCACCAGTCGGTATGCATTTAAGCGGTTAAATGCATACCGACTGGTGGCCGTCCTGATATCAAGAGGAAGCGCATTCCAAAGAACAATGGACTGAATATGAAAAGAAGAATGAACAAAGTCAGACGTATGAGAAGGACAGAGTAAGAGAAGATTGTTAGAAGAACGCAGATTCTTAGTGTGTGAAGAACATAGATATTGGAAGTGAGATATTAGATAAGAAGGAGGAGTGGGAGAGTTGAGAAGGGAGAAAAGCGTGGTCAAAGCGCGCAGGCTTCTTCTTTGGCGAATGGACATCCATTTGAGCTCAGACCAGCTCGACACATGGTCATATTTCCTGATGCCTATTGTTTGTCTGTGTTCAATGTGTTGTTTAGTGCAATTGAAAATATATTTTGCTCCGTAGTTTTGGCCGTGGTTTTGTACTCTTGGAAATGCCTTATTTTCAATATGACGTCATTGTATGGTCGCGGTTTACAAATAGTTCTCTAACCGCGGTTTCAGTTTAAAAAAAAATAAACCACTCATCAGTAAATCTGCTGCAAACTTGAGCTAGAGTTGTCGACTCACCCACAAATAAATTAATGTCGTTCGAGTGACCTATAGAAAAAATAATATCATTAAAAGTGCTGATTCGCCCGCTGCTTGCGAGTAAATTCGTGCGAATCGACTTATAAGCCACCCATTTGTCTCTATTAGCCAATAAAAACTTACTAAACAGTAGTTCAAAAATCTGTTAGACTATTTGAAGTTGCAGTTGACAAATGCGATCCTAACAGTATCCTTTCCGGAAAGTACCATCCATCGCTAACAAACCCCCACATAAGCATCCACATTTAGTTTTTCCACAACCCAGTCTCATCAACGTATGGATTGGAAAAGTCCTTCCCTCCGTATGTGACATGGAAGGGGCGTTACCACGGAACCGATGAGTCAGTGGGTTCGAATCCGCACTGTCTAATAAAATAGATACGCTTGGAAAGCACTTTAAACAAGAACGGACGAAATGTATTGCTTTACGTGGGTTGAGTTTTAGATTGTCGAAGATTTCGTGGATTTGCGAAGTAATTTGACGTGAGGCGCTTATCATTAAATCCGTTATCTATTTATTTATTATTTATTTATAGGGATAAATTTTATTGTAGGTACACTACAAAAAAAAAAACAAAAAAAAAATATCGAACACTAAGGCTCAATTTACACCGCCGCGGAACGGAGTGGAATCGAGTTTTCGTACATAGCAAAATGAACTTTATGTCAATGGTCCAACGTACAAACTAGATACGAGCTTATTACTGCAGGAATTCCCGAGAATTCTCCAAAAGATGCGCGACCTGTGCGTATGTGTGTATCTAATTTGTGCGTTACACTTTTGACATAAAGTTCATTATGATTTGTACAAAAAAAATCGCTTCCATACCGTTCCACAGCAGTGTAAATTGAGCCTAAGGAAATATAATGGCCGGCCTTATCGCTTTCTGCAATCTCTTCCAGGCAACCTTGGAATAGACAGTGATCTATACTAATAATGAAGCTGAAGAGTTTGTTTGTTTGAACGCGCTAATCTCTGGAACTACCATTTTTTTGCATTTGATAGCTCAATTTTTTATATTTTTTGTTTTTATCTGATGTATGTGTCTGGTGTATTGCGTGTCTTTTAGTATGTGCTAAATAAATGTATTCTCTTTCGTTCTTTCAATTCCTAAGAAAGGTTATAAGGCAACTAAACATCACTCTACGACCCTTAGGAATCGAAAAAAAGGAGCGAAAAAAGTCAGAAAAAGTGCAAACGAAGTAATAGCGCTAAATACGATGCGATGCCACGCGGTGGGTTGGGGAAAAAGAAGTTTCTTTAGTAAGTTTTTTAAAAGTTTTCCAAAACATAATTACGTAACACTTTTTCAATCGCAATCTGAATCATTTTGAAGGATATAAGGTAATCCATTGCTTCATGTGTTCGAAAAATTTTTCTGCCGAAAAACGTAATAACGCAATGAATGTTGTTGAATTTTCAAAATGAAACCCATTGGTACTGATAGCGTGTTACGGAATTACCCCGCAGGTCTAGTCAATCATATCATTTGAAAATCGTTTTCGCAGCAGATCCAAGGCTTTCAGTAAGACATATTGTACCTACTTAAGAGGTATGAGTCTAATTTGTCAAACAATGGTAAAATAAGTAGTTCCGCATCTTTAAAAGAAATAAAAACAAACTCACTACATTTCCTTTTATTTTCAAAATGGGTTACTCGTATCTGCAAATTGCATCTAAGCGTGAACGACACCCAAGATTCACTTTGAATTGTCTCCGATACTGAATTCAGTATGTAAACGTAGCTTGGCATATTAAACACAAGTAGGGTTGTGTTCATACCGATAACTCTTAATCTATTCATCACTTGACATGGCGACAAATTGGTCTGTTTGGCAGTTGTACCTAGGCCCTAGGCAGCTGATGAAATTGCATACAGAAGTTCTAGCAAAGTCATCAATTTTTTTTAAAACTATTTATTCTTGCTAACAAATGTGAATGGTCTGTTGTCTAGCTAAGTTTCGTTTACCAATAATAAAACTTCCTAAAACTTTATTTAACATACACTGATTAATTACTATTTTTACAAGCACAACACTAAAATATATATACAATTATAAACAAGTACATATATAAAACGAAAAAAATATGGAAAAAGGCAGGAGCTCATTGGGCATCAAAAAATTCGTCCGCATCACTGTCAATGGGATAAGTGCCCAAAAGGCTGGCAGCATTACCACGTGGATGGCAATGCCGATTCTTTGGGCTAAAAATAGGAAAAACTGAAATAAAATCATAACTCATGTAGTTGAGATAACATATTAGAAATATAAGTAGGTACAGTACGTAATTGTTGATCATAATCTGCCAAGCCTTTTACCAACTATGTTGGGGTCAGATTCCAGTCTAATCGAATGCAGCTGAATCATCATAACCATCATCAGCCTATAGCAGTCCACTGCTGGACATAGGCCTCAACGCACGCCATTCAACTCGATTTTTTTGCAGCTGAATACTAGTATTTTACATGGAGTGAGTGCTTATCTGACCTCCACAACCCAGTTACTAGTTAATACGATACCTCTTGGCAAGACTGGTTGTCAGACTTTCGGGGTCCTGGTGATCTGTAACGACTGTCAATGATCTATGAATGACAGCCGGGGCCAACTTTGCTTTCCAAGACACGGGTCTTGGTATGTAAATATGGTCACCCATCCACGGACCAACCGCGGCAAGCGTAGCTTAACCAGTTCCATCGTCCGGTGCGGCTGTTATTAATTTTAATAGGCCGGTGCAAAGGCTTCCGCAAAGACTTAAAAGAGTATCAATTTAACATCGATACATTTCTAAACACCAGCCCATCACTGTTCTACTCGTACAGAGAACGCTTAGTATTACGACGAAGCTTATTTGACGAGGCTACACACTTAGATTTAGCGCAGAAAGCTTTGACAATAACTGAGGAAACTGGTGAAGTACCTACTAACTACCGATGCTAACAACTGCTTTGTTACAATACAGGCGCTTAAATAATATAGGTATAGTTTGATATATTTCAAAGGCAAACAAGAAGTGGAAGATAATTTTGCTAATACGAGCTAAGGGCTTACCACCAGGGTAGCGGGATCATCCGAAAGGGTTACCGCTGCCCTGGAACAGAAAGGGCTAAGGAAGGAACACGGGTGGGTTTTAGTCAGTAAGAGTCTGACACTCCCTTCCGCTCCACCCAGAGCGGGAGGGGTCATTTGATGATTTCCCATCCACAAAAAAAAAAGGCTTACCACCAGCTCTCTTGAACTGCACTGCTTTCTTGTTCTATGACTAAGGTTGCCATCAGACGGACTGCAACGCAGCAACCGCGCGCAGTCGATATATTCAACTGCATGCAGTTGTAGGTTCGACCTCATTCAGTCGTGATTTCAACTTTACGCGGTCGGCTACAGACAGTCGTGTAGTGTCGACGCACGCTGTCCATCGCTAACCGCATACAGTAAGAGAAGTAACGTCTATGCTTCCATCTCGACATCAAATTTACATTAAGCTCCTGGGCTAGATGCGTGGCGTCAACTGCGCAAAGTCAGATCCAACTGCAGATAACTGCATGCAGTTGAATATATCGACTGCGCGCGGTTACTGCGATGCAGTCTGTCTGATGGCAGCCTAAGTACAAAAAAAGCAGTACTGTTAAAATTCTGCCCTGATATAAGAGCTAGTGGTATCCCCCTGTACTTGTGCCTCACAATGGTCTTATATTCTTACAAATCCATAGTCATATTTTGTTTGATGTTTTAGAGGTATGAGGAACAGGGTGTAAAGTTCACTCATCCTTCATAGAAAAGGGAGGATCCTCCGACCAGACGGGTGTTGTGTCTGGCGGGCAATTGCCCAATGATTGATATTGGGAAATTGTATCTACTCGTATGCTAATTGCACGGTAAACTCTGCTTGCGAGATGCAGGATTTGCGTGATTCAGTATGACGCGTTGTTCGCATGTGGCGTTGTAGATACCGCTACAATGTAATACAATAGAATATCATATTTTTATCTTGCATTGTCACCAAAAGAGAAAAGTAACCAAGGTCGCCGGATATAGTTAAAGTTTAAGTTTAATAAGAACGGTATCTTACTTAACTTTAACTATATCCGACGAAACTCAACGTCCTAACTTCGACATAAAATTGTATCTCTAAAACCAGTCATTATTATTTTTTGCGCCCATATAGACTTTCAATCTATTTTACAAGCTATATTGTACCAAGATTTAGAACAGCTTTTTCCTAACATTTTGTGCGGCCTTTGATTTGATAAATTAACTGTTTGTTTTCTATTAATTCAATTGTATTCGAAAACATCCATCGGTTTCTTATTAAACTTCAGCTATATCCGACGACTCTACTCCGGTGACCGTAGGTCTTAAATCTTGTGCCGACAACGACCATCTTATCACCGACGACGACTTCAAGCTCTTTCAAGATTGAAAAAACATTGTAACGATTTAAGCAGAATTAAAAAGAACACAATTTTAGACTTTTCTTTCTACCTACCCTTCCTAACTACAAAAGGCTTCACATGTTTACCTCCTTTCTTCTTTTGCTTCGTTCATGGTCATACAAATAGTCATACCAACGCACGCCGGTTGCATCTGCACGCCTGACCTCACTGAAGCAAATCACCAGATAATTATTATATGAAGGTGGGGTTCCAAGTCTTTCAACTTAAACCTAGTCTTCCGTGAGCAAATCGTCATAGACCATGATACCTGCCTTCTGAGGAGAACGGAGGGTTATGTCGTATTCCTACGGACTAAAACCCCACTATACTCTTTACTACCATGACTCATGTACCCTGGAGATACTTATTGTGCAGACGCCAGCTCATCAAGCCACTTACAATCTGTCAAATTTCTTTAATAGATTTTTAACTTTATCGCTAAAGTATTAGGTTCAGAGTTGATTGGGAAAACTTTACAGTTTCAGGTAGCTTGATGTGCTGGCGTCTGTACACTCACCGCGCCCCCGACTTTAAGTTACACCTGCATTGCGTTTTAACCAATTTCAGAAACCCCAGAGCTAACTGATGGCACTTAAGTAAGTCACGTTAAACAAAACGTGAAAACGCCCTCTATTAATCATGTGTAAACTACCCTCGGAAAGCTAACAAACATTTCGTTGTAGCTCTTCATTGGAACACGTTGAGCGATACATCAGCTTATCTTATCCAGTCATCGCAACTCATCGCTGAGTCGTTTGGCTTTAGTTTGTGAGTGTACAGTGATGGTGACTGATGGATTTAGAAATAAATGATATTTGTTTCCTCTTTCTGTCAGAGTAACATGGAACAAGCAAAATAAGAACTGGGAGTTTGGACATATGAAGCAGTGGACGTCTTTTTTCTAAAATGATAATGATGATGATGAACATGGAACAGGCTGAAGATTGAACCCATTAGCCACTGCTGAACTGGCCTCTCTAGCAGATCCCCTTTTAACAAGATCCTTGGCCACCCTCACTCAGGTTTGTGAAGAATTAATTAGTTACGTGGACACTGAATCAATGATTTAAGGTTTGATTCATAACCGTTTTGGCACAATCTAACCTAACAATAATGTTCCCAATGCTGGGATTCAGGCCTCCTCGTTTCGGCTCATTTTTTGGTTCTAGAACGTGCCGGTTTCCTCATGATGTTTTTATTTACCGTTTTTTTATTAGATATTATTCTCAAACACACATTATTTTGTTGTTTTTATTACCAAACTTTCGCTTGTTAAATACTAATAATATAGTAAAAACTAACCTTAAAAACTACCAACTATGCACTATTTCACTCAAGGATCAGTCACACCGGCACGGACAGATTGCGGACGAGCTGGGAAACCGGATACTCAGAGATTCCAAGTAGGTATCCGTCTGGAGGTGTCTGTGTCCGGAGCCACGTCCGCAAGTATCCTCAATCTGTCCGCACCGGCCCGACCAAACCGTTAGCGTGAATCATAAATATTACTATAATCTATATATATAAAATTCAAAGTCCTGACTGACTGACTGACTGACTGACTGAGACATCAACGCACAGCCTAAACCGCTGGTCCTAGAGACATGAAATTTGGAGGGTGTATTCTTCGTGAAGAGTAGGTATCCACTAAGAAAGGGTTTTTCGAAATTCCACCCCTAAGAGGGTGGAATGGGGGGATTTTGTTTGTATGAAAAATCTTATTCCTTGAGTTAATAAACTTGAAACTTGGCACGAATACTTATCTAAGTAAATTATGAAGTTGGGCATTTTTTGTTTTTATAAACTACCCCCTAAAAGGGGATTGGAGGGTTTCAAACTTTGTATGGAAGAATTTTAGCGCGCAGTCCGATTTAATCGAAACTCAGTATTTGTACCTATAATTGAAAGGAAAGAATAATGTGTATCAGAGTTTTTCGAAAATCTACCCCTGACGGCCTGAAAAGGGGTAGTCAATTTACAGGGGAGGATTTTACAGCGTGGCTTGATTAACTCGAAAATTGATATAAATAATCTTTGAGTCAAGTTATGAAAACATGCCAAATGATTTTTCAAAATTGCGGGGATAAAGTTTATATGAAAAATCTTATTCGTTAGGTTAATAATCTTGAAAATTGGCATGAATACTCGCCTAAGTAAGCAATAAAGTTTATCATTATTAGTTTTTCAAAACTACCCTTCAAAGGAGATATGGGGTGCTAAAGTTTGTGTGGAAGAATTTGAACGCGCGGTCCGATTAACTCGAAACTCAGTGTGTGTACTTAAGACTAAAAATAAATAATAACACGTATGAGGGTTTTTCGAAAATCTACCCCTAACGGGGTGAAAAGGGGTAGTTAATTTTACAGAAGAGGATTATAATGCGTGGCTTGATTAACTCGAAAATGGGTATAAATAATCTTTGTGTCAAGTTATGAATTTTCATGAATTTTTTAAAATTCCACCCCTGTGGGGGTGAAAAGCGGGGATACAGTTTATGTGAAAAATCTTATTAATTTAGTTAATAAACTTGAAACTTGGCAACAATACTTGCCTAAGTAAGTAATAAAGTTTATCATTATAAGTTTTTCAAACTACCCCTCAAAGGGGGATATAGTTTGTATGGAAGAAATTGAATGCGCGGTCCGATTAACTCGAAACTCAGTATTGATACTTTTGACAGAAAATAATTAATAATAAGTTAATTAATAATAAGTATGTAAAGTGTCGAAAATTCACGGCGTTCTCACGTACCGCCTGACGCAGGTCCTCTCCGGACACGGTTGTTTCGGGAGGTTCCTGCACATCATCAGGCGGGAGGAGACGCCCGGGTGTCACCACTGCCCGGATCGCCCAGAGGACACGGTGGAGCACACGGTGGAGGTCTGCCCTGCTTGGGCGGAGACCCGCCGTGTCCTCGTAGAGGCGATCGGCAACGGCGGCGACCTCTCGCGCCCGGCCCTGGTGCAAGCCATGGTCCGGGGCGAGAGAGAATGGGAGGCAGTCACCTCCTTCTGCGAAGCAGTCATGCTAGCGAAGGAGGTGGCGGGGAGGCTGAGGGAGAACACCTCACGCCTCAGCCGCCGCGGGAGACGCTCCGGGCGTCGGGAGCCGCGTGACGACTCCCGGCCACCGTAGGCGCGGGCCTGCGGGCGGTGAGTAATGGGTAGCTCACCGTCCGATCAGGACCAGGCCCGTGCCGGACGGCGCGTTGTGTTCCACGCGCGCCTCAAAGAGATGTCAGCAGAGGACGGGGCCCCACAGGGCCGAAGCCTGCCGGGGCGGTGGGATTTTCCGAAAGGTTAACCGCTGCCCTGGAACAGAAAGGGCTAAGGACGGAATACGGGTGGGTTTTAGTCAGTAAAAGTCTGACACTCCCTTCCGCTCCACCCAGAGCGGGAGGGGTCATTTGATGATTTCCCATCCACAAAAAAAAAAAAAAAAAAGTGTCGAAAATTGACCCCTGACGGGGCAAAAGTGGGTTATTCGGTTTTTTAAGGGAGGATTTGTACTTGAAACTGTATGTAACATTTTCACGCCTAAACCACTGAACTTCTGATTTGGCAAAGAGATAGATGGCATCCTGGGGAAGCACATACTTTTTATCCTGGTAGCACGTTCCCGTGGGATAGTTTCCGACATCCACGCGGGCGAAGCCGCGGGCAGAAGCTAGTCTGTATATATAAAATTCAAAGTCCTGACTGACTGACTGACTGACTGACTGAGACATCAACGCACAGCCTAAACCGCTGGTCCTAGAGACATGAAATTTGGAGGGTGTATTCTTCGTAAAGAGTAGGTATCCACTAAGAAAGGGTTTTTCGAAATTCCACCCCTAAAAGGGTGAAATGGGGGGATTTGGTTTGTATGAAAAATCTTATTCCTTGAGTTAATAAACTTGAAACTTGGCACGAATACTTATCTAAGTAAATTATGAAGTTGGGCATTTTTTGTTTTTATAAACTACCCCCTAAAAGGGGATTGGGGGGTTTCAAAGCTTGTATGGAAGAATTTTAGCGCGCGGTCCGATTTACTCGCAACTTAGTATTTATACCTAAAATTGAAAGAAAACAATAATGTGTATCAGGGTTTTTCGAAAATCTACCCCTGACGGCCTGAAAAGGGGTAGTCAATTTTACAGGGGAGGATTTTACAGCGTGGCTTGATTAACTCGAAAATTGGTATAAATAATCTTTGAGTCAAGTTATGAACACATCCCAAATGATTTTTCAAAATTCCACCTCTGTGGGGGTGAAAAGCGGGGATACAGTTTATATGAAAAATCTTATTCGTTAGGTGAATTATCTTGAAAATTGGCATGAATATTCGCCTAAGTAAGCAATAAAGTTTGTCATTGTTAGTTTTTCAAAACTACCCCTCGAAGGGGATATAGGGGAAGGTGTGGAAGAATTTGAATGCGCGGTACGATTAACTCGAAACTCAGTGTTTTTACTTAAGACCAAAAATAAAGAATAACATGTATCAGGATTTTTCGAAAATCTACCCCTAACGGGTTTAAAAGGGGTAGTTAATTTTACAGGGGAGAATTATAATAAGTGGCTTGATTAATTAGAAAATTGGTATAAATAATCTTTGAGTCAAGTTATGAATATGTTTCAAAAGATTTTTTTAAATTCCACCCCTTTGGGGGTGAAAAGCGGGGATACAGTATATAATAATAATAATAACTTGGCAATAAAGTTTATCATTATAAGTTTTTCAAAACTACCCCTCAAAGGGGGATATAGGGGTGTTGAAGTTTGTGTGGAAGAAATTGAATGCGCGGTCCGATTAACTCGAAACTCAGTATTAATATTTTTGACAGTAAATAATTAATAATAAGTATGTAAAGTTGTCGAAAATTGACCCCTGACGGGGCAAAAAGGGGTAATTCGGTTTTTAGGGGAGGATTCGAACTTGAAAGTGTATGTTACATTTTCACGCCTAAACCACTGAACTTCTGATTTGGCAAAGAGGTAGATGGCATCCTGGGGAAGCACATACTTTTTATCCTGGTAGCACGTTCCCGTGGGATAACTTCCGACATCCACGCGGGCGAAGCCGCGGGCAGAAGCTAGTGATACTATAATACTATAAGTATAAGGTGTGAATTTATTTCTCGGTAATTTTAAGAGCGCTGGTGATGAAATTATTTAAACAAAGTAAAGCGCCTATCAGGGTTCGAACCCACGAAGTCGGGGCCGTCACCAATTGGCCACTGCAGCACTCTACTAACATTTGAATAAAAATATGAAACTATAATATCATTTGATTGTGTTAACCGGAAGTTATCCGTAGTGGTGGTGGAATTTTTAAAATTATCCGGCCATCCATTTACTAACAAGCACAAATAAATTGGATAACCCTAGCAACTTCTGCATTGTTCAAGAACAAAGCTTCCAAGCTTCTCAAGTAGACGATCTACTTGAGAAGTTTTAGTCATTTTTATAGACTTTTAGTCCATAAAACGTTGATGACTGAAACAATACTCGTAATCCGTACTCACAGAAAGTAGTGGCTGTGAAACTAATTAACAAGTTCTACCCGACATCGCTTCCCGGAGATTTCGTTCGGCGAACAGCTATTTTTGTTCAAAACTTTGCTTTTCCCTCAGTTGGTAGTACTTACGCACTTTATTTTGTTAGCGAAGGAGCTAATGAATATCTGTGGCTAGCTAGGAATCTATTTTGGGTAACGTTACTCGTATGTTATTAATCGTTGGCTTATGGCACTATAGCCCAGTGGCAACAGCCCTGACTTACGACCTGTAGGTCGTGGGTTCGAACCCAGGCAGGCGCTTTACTTTGTGTACCTAAATTATTTCGTGAGCCCTTCGCCCTCAAAGCGGTGAAGGAAAAGCTGCTACTGAGGAATTCCTGATGAAATGGTTTTTTTTTAAACCTTTTGCCCGACCAGAGAATCCAACCCAGTACCTCTTGCTCAGCAGTAGTACTTGCGATCAGTAGACAAAAAAGAAAAACATAGATTTTTTTAATAGTATCTGTATCAAGTATTACCTATAAAAAAAAACACAAAAGTTTTAACTTGAGGTCCAAACGCAGCACACCTCATTACCGTTAACATCTAAGCAAATAAATTGTGCTGCAATATTTAAGATGAACTCACAAAGTTTGAGTCAACTTGCAGTTTTACTCAAATAAGTTGCTGCTCCAAGTGTGTTTAACTTATGATTGCGATCCGTACCTCTTTTAAGGTGCAGTGGGAAAGAATATTATGGATCAGGCAAGCATGTTTTTGTAGGATTTCAAGATTTTATGACACTAAAACGGGTCCACAATGACGACTCCGCATCAAATGACGCAGGGGATCCACAATACATTCAATATAGTACTGCAGTCAATCAAAAGATAAAAAATATTCTGTCTATCTGTCGTGGCCATATCTTAGAATTATTGATCATTTCATGAAGTGTTCGGTCATTTCATAATATGGTTATATTTCAACAATTTGCAAATTACACCTTTGCCAGCATTATCGACTGTTTCATCGGTACCCCTAATTGTTTTTATCTATTGTGTTCCGTTAAATAGCTGATTAAATGAAGATATATTTCCCGTAATTTTTATACCTAATGCCACAGTAGAAGTTTGAGATAACTGGTGTCAAAATTGATGTACTTACGTGGGTGATTTTTGAAAATGGTTAGTAAACTTCTTCCTTTAACTTTAAACTGTTTGATGATTTAGAAAATTTAGTTACATCGAAAGGTCTGTTGAAGTATTAGGTACCCAATTGAACAGCAAGGAAGGCTATTCAATTTGAGAGTTTAGAGAAAAGAGATATTTAGTTACGAACTCTGGGAAGTTTTCAAAAATACATGAAAATTGAATTTTCTTGAATTCCATGAATTTTAGCGTAGGCTTTATGGGGTGTTAATTATTGCAAATGGGTCACACTATCACGGCCTGGAAGGAATACGTCAAATTACAATTAGTCATTCTGTATAATAATTAGTGCAATGACCTCTTTCAGTTTTCAGTTGTTCAGACCTTGTTAAAAAGGCATTACATACAGGCCTACTGCCAATCTTGCTGACTAACCATCCTCTTTCTGGTATTACGATATTAAAAAAAACTAAGTCTATGCCTATGGCATTAAAGTCCACCTACATACATTTGTATCCTTAAAGTATTAAGTAAATAAATAATGAAAACTATTTTATTTTCATGTCGTCCAAACTACAAGTACTACTTATGAAACGCTACAAGGCGTCAATTCAAAATAAAGTGCCACAAGGAATTTTTGGCGCCTGAATGACATTGACAGAGTGGCGTTGTTGGTAAACATTTGTGAAAATCTTCATCTGCCTAACCTTTTCCCAACTATTTTGGGGTCGGCTTCCAGTCTAACCGGATTCAGCTGAATATCAGTATTTTACATGGAGCGATTGCCTATCTGATCTCCACAACACATTTACTGGTAAGACTGGCTGTCGGACTTTCGGGCTCAAAGATCCCCGAATGACAGCCGGGACCAGCGGCTCAACATGCTTTCCAAGGCACGGAGGGGTCTTGGTATGTGAAGATGTCACCCATCCACGGACCAACCGCGGCAAGCGTAGCTTAACCTGATCGATCGACCCGTCCGGCAGTTATTACTTAGCCATATAAAATTGTATTAAAAAACAAGATGGTGGCGCTCATTCCAATTTTGACCACGCGCCAAAGGATTCTTATGCAGCTAAAGTTATATCATGAAATTCTAAGAATGAAGGAAAGCCAATACAAGAGTACGTCTGGAATGTCCACACTACCAAGTCGCCAACATATTCATCTCAGTTGCATTCGTTTTAGACTCGTCCAAAGTTAAATAAACTCAAGATGCATGTGTTTGTCGCATAGACTAATGATGTGTGACGTCATAACCCAAGTTACAACTTAAATTTTAAACACGCCCGCTACACCAAGTTAAAATTAAGTTTAAGTTAAGTTTGATGAAGTTTCATAAGCTTAGTGCGAATACTTTTGGGTTACGTGTTAAGTAAGCACAAGTTGGGTTAAGTTTTGTGTTTAATTTTTGGGTGTTAATATTTAATTTATGGTGTTTTAACTAAGTTCGAATGATTATAATTATCTGTAAGCTAATACAGAGAAAAAAGTCAAATAAATTATTAATATTTAGAAATAAAATATTATGTAACAGGTTTTACTAGATTTTTGGTGGTTCTTGACTATATTATCAACTTCAGCATCTATTGTGAACTATTCTATAACATACATTCTTAAAAGTATAGTTTACATAAACATTAAAAAAGTTATCTTGCTATTCACAAACAGCTTAAACCCATCCAAATTAAAGTGCTAAATAGTGGAAGATCTCGATTTCAGTCCCACGAAATCTTCAATTTCTCCAACGACGTAACAAACTCATCAAAATATGCAGACGTAGAAAAAGCCCAAATTAAAAAAAAAATGGTTATTTTTCACCAAATTTTATGCTGGTGGCTTTTAGTCATCAAAATTTAATAGCTTTAATCTTCGCAAGGTGTCAGCGGAAATTTTAATTATGTCACTCGAAAAAATGCCGATGGCGGTGATGGCTGCGATGATAAACGACAAGGAAAGAACAGAAGAATACCTTGAGACTTTCCTGAAATATTTTTTCACAAACCATGCGCGGGATGAGCTGGACTCCTTTCATAAAGATTGGCCAGGCGTTGTGTGCCAGAAAATGAAAAAATCTGTCAATAAAAATTCATTTCAATTCTAAAATTCATTCATCACTACCTACATTCATGATCAGATCGTTTAAAACTAAAGCTTGCACTACACTACTCGAGAAGTTGATCGAAGTTAAGCGAATACGAGATTGCAGAAGGACACTTCGGTTCGCTTCGTGCAACCTCGGCTCACCTCGGGTGACTTCCCATCGTTGTCGGTTTTTGCGCCCAAGCCAAAGAAGTAGTTCTTAGCATAAGTGTATAGTCACGTACTTCGGACTTCAGTCGATTGCGAGTAGTACTTCGGCGAAGCAGCTTAGCGAGTAGTGTAGTGCAGGTTTATGGTTTATGTTTCGCTGTATGTCTGTATGTATCAATAACTTCCTTTCAAAAACTCAAGAAAACGTTCCCGAACGAGTACCTTATTTCACAAAAACTTCTGCCCATTTCTGTCCAGTGACAGCCTAATTGGAATTATCTCGGCGAAAATTTGAGGCTTTGAATAATGAGTCCCTGTAACGAGCGAACTAAGAGGATTGCCTTTCCGCCGTCCTTTAACTGTTTTTGTACAATTGTAAGCTTCATAGTTGGGAGTTTGACTACCGCTGTTTGTACCAACTATTAGTGGATAATGTTTTAATAGTCAAGTTTTAGAGGCTCGTGGTTATAACAGCGGTACGGGTCGATCGAAATTTAGGCAACACTTGCCGCGGTCGGTTCGTGGATGAGTGACCATCCATAACATATCGTCTCGACCTCGGTTTTATTTGTAGATCTTTGACAGTCGTTACGGGTAGTCAGAAGCCTAAAAGTGTGGCAACCAGTCTTAATAAGGAGTATCGTGTTACCTGAGTTATGGAGGTCAGATAGGCAGTTGCTTCATGTAAAATACTGGTATTCAGCTGTATCCCTCACCCTAAAATAGTTAGCTTTTTAGCTTTTTAATAATGGAGTTTCTTGACCATTCATACGAAACTACCTTTAAGAAGGGAAAATTAGAATTAAAACTTTTTTTTTGTAAATTTTGACATGTAAAAGTGTCATTTATGTGCCTAAATAAAAAAACATTTTATTTTGACTTTGAAGTAAATTAAGAGTGATAATTAATTATCGTTTACGGTTGACTAAGGGTTCAAAGATGTTGTTTTAAATATTGTAATTAAGTAAAACATAATTATTGTTGTAAACTATTAGTTAACGATTATTATTTATTATTAGGCATTTATATGGGAAACCAAAAATCACAATTCCATGTTTGCCCTACGAGGTGTTCCCGCGTATTTTATAGATACCTACATGTATGTTAGAATAAAACATTTATAAAAATATATTTTTAACCGACTTCAAAATAAGGAGGAGGTTCTCAATTCAATTGTTTTTTTATGTTTGTTATCTCAGAACTCCGTTATTTATAAGCCGATTTGCCAAATTCTTTTTTTATTTGAAAGGAAACACTTTCAGATTAGTCCCATAGAAATTTGATCACAATCAGTTCCGTAGTTTGGTTTTTAAACCAAAATTACTGGTAAAAATTCTAGTAAACGAAATTGTTTTTGTATGTTCGAATATGTTACGCGATATCTCCGGCAATTGTACATCGATTTAATTTTTTGTTTTTATTTAATAGATAGGTTATGCTCCAGGGGTAGTAAGTTTTCAAGTTAGTTTCAATAATACGTATTTTTGCCACTTATTTTATATTGAATTTCGGAAGTTGGTGGTAAACAAAGAATATGCGAACCCAACGATACCGACTTCCAAAATTAAAGTTATTTTTCTTCACTTTGTAGTCTGTTTTGGAAGTCGTTTAAAGTTAAAAAAGTTTTTATTTATATTTCAGTCGGGACAACTAAATAAAAATATTTTTTTAAATAAATTAATATAATAATTCCTTCCCTTCATTTTTAGAACTTTCCTAACCTACCTAGAATATAAAAAAAAAACAAAATATCCTTGTTTTCCTAACGTTATATAATATCACGCTTTCTTTCCCCGAAGGGTTGGGCAGAGGAGTTCCTATAGTGCAATCAAATATCGCCGGTTATGTTCAAGTCCCATGTTACATATCTCCTTGTATATTTTTCTTAATTTCCAATACTCCTTTGAAATCGTCATTCTTGACAAGAAACCTGCCCTCTCCATTGCTGCAGAGCGTGGGGTAATCTGGGTTCCACCAGTTTCTGAAGCGTTTATGCCAGGAATGCTTGCCAGCATCCTCGTTAAGATTCTGACACAGTTGACACACATCCGGATGATCAGGTGGGTTCTTTACGTAACTGTAGTAATTATGCCATCTGAAAAAAAAAAGTAAATATGTATCTATTCGCATTATAAATTAAAGTCGCCTTGTGTGACCGCGTTGTTCTTCTAAACTACGCAACGGATTTTGATGTGGTATATTCACCATCATTTAGAGAATTTATTCCGAAAGGAATAAAATATAATAAATGAATGAAAAAAAATGAAATGTAAAGATGAATGAAATGTATTTAATGAATTAAATATAATATATCACAACTATTAATAAGCGAACTAATATTAAAGATGTTATTCGTTTCACAATAAAATCTTTAAGGTAATTACAATTTTTTAATTAGAATTTCTGGTTTAAGCATTCAAGTAAACAAAACAAAGCACTTAATACATAGTAACTATTTAGTAATCTGTGACTTAATTTGTAACTAGCTAGGTGTTCATAGTCGACTGAAAATTGCCCAGCCTTGAAGTCCAAGTACCGCAAAAATTTCCTCTGAACTGACTCAATACGAGATTTATAGATCTCATATTTAGCTTCATATTTTCTAAGTTAAGTTTTGATTTAGATAGATGTTTGTAATAAAAATGTCCTAACGACTGCAATGGAATTTGCATAATGTAATTTGCCTCGTGTATTTAGAGTTTATGTTCGGAAAACTTGATAATTATTTGAGATCCTACCTACCTACATGAACAAGTAGTGAGTTTATTAACAGAAATAATAGGTAGGTACCTGAAGTAATTCTCGTAGACATTGGGGTCCATGATGGCTTTCATTATCTTATCAACTACTTGTGTGGCGTTCAGTTCCAGAGCGTTGATGTAGGATCCAGGAGGAAGGAATCTAGAACAGAAAGACAAACGTAGTTTTACGTGCATTTATATTAGGAAACTGCAAATAAACACAGCGCGCTGTCAAGCGTGTGTTTAATCGCTCAGGCGTTCCCGCCAAAATCGGTTTATCTGTTAGTCCAATTAAAATAATCTATTTTGATTGAAAATGCTTTTCTTTGTCTGAACTTAAATTTTTCAAAGCAACATTGGTTTTTACATGAACTTTAGAAGGGTGGGATACTCAATTTCAAAAAAACGCTTTAGACACCAGTATAAAAATATGGGAAGCCAACCCATATTAGACCGTAGCGTAATGTTAAACCTTGCTCAAAAATTGGGTTATCAAATCCGACTGTTAGTTCTAAAGATTAGCGCGTTCAAACAAACAACAAAAAAAAAACTTTCCAGCTTTATTATTAGTATAGATAGACAAGATTTAGTAGCGCCATTAACCCGAAAGTGACGGTTCAGTTTCACTGTTCAAAAATAGTGCAAAGTGCACGTAAAGAACATTTAAAAAATACACAATAAATCTTACCTGGAATAATCTGCACCACCATACACTATTGGAACTGCATAGTTATTTAACGGATACAAAACTTTCTCAGTTACATAATCGGGGCATACCGAATTCTCAAACGCAAGGTAGAAATAGTAATCAGATTTTAGCAAGTATAAACACTCATCAATCCTGTCTTTGGGACACTTCAGCTTTCCACAATACCCATAAATATCCACTGTCAAATTATATTTCTTCAATGCGTTTTGTATCTCTTTGGTTACACTTTGTCTCCCACCACCTGCATTGCAATTGGACACAAACCAAGCCGCTGCCTTTGTTTTACCTCCAAGTTCCTTCTTAACTTTAGCAGGAGTTGGCTTCATTGGATCTATCCAACTCATATTGATTTTTGGACCAACGCGATTACCTTTTTGATCAAGGATGGTAAAGTAACCCCATGGGATATCGGAATCCAGTCTATACGTCCACGACAAATTGTAAAAATCATCATAAAATGCATCGCATAGTGGAAATCTTACTGCTGATTCAGACGCCATGAATATAAATTTTTGATAGGGTTCTCTCATCACGATTGGCCCGTCCCAGGTATTTTCCACGTCGAACAGTATAGCGTCATAATCACGAAAATCGGTGAGCAAATTTCTCTGAGTCGTCAAATAGCAGTTGTAGTAGGTACAGTTACTATCAATGAAAGGCTTTTGACCGTTCCCATACAAAGATGACGCATAATGCAAAAATGCATTGGTGTATTTCAGTACAAATTTGAGATCAGTATCAAATCGCTCTGGTCTTCTGAACGATTTTATATATGTAGTGAAATTATAATATTTTTTAGACATGGTTAATTTCTGCTTTTTCGTCATATGTTCTTTTGCAGTGAAAATATACTCTATATCGATTTCTGTTTTCACTGGCTTCAATGATATTCTTAAATATTGAACTAGGAGGAAAGCGTAACCGCATATTATTAATGTCTTCACTGCTTTAGACATGACTGTGGTGGAGTAAGTAGAAAACGAGAATACCTAAAGGACTGAAATGTTTACAGACGAACACAACGTTTGTAAACAATGGAAAATTACGAGGAAGAATGTTAAATTGACGTCAGTTAAGAGAGGTATCACTTTATGATGTTTATACAAAAATTTGCTACGCATTGTGAAATCTACGAACTAAAAACGTTGGTCAGAAACGAAATATGTAGGCAATTATACTAAATAGAAAATTAAATATGAAAATGTCTTTGTTCGGGCGAGCGGCGCGTATGGTGGTCTCGACGTCCGGTATGCAAATGACTATAAATAGACGAGTGGCGCCCCGTACTTGTGGTGGCCGTGAGGAGATTTATTTTAGCTGTGAAATGTGATACGTACGTACGACTTTCGGCAAGAGAATAAAATTAAAAAAATAATCTCGGTTCGTGCTGAAGCGTTGTTAGACTAAACAGTAGGTAAACTTCCGGTTTATTATGAAAATATTTTTTGTGAATATCGATGGCTATAAGAGTAGGGGAAGACCAAAGAAACGATGGATGGACTGTGTGAATGATGATATGGTTAGAAAGGGGATGATTACCGAGATAACGACTGGTGAAAAAGTGTGGAAGAAGAAGACATGTTTCGCCGATCCCAAATAAATTGGCCAGAGAATGATGATAACGATTTGGAACACTTTTATTTTTACGATGTTGCTCTTAATTTTTAAATAGTCTGAAGGGCAATTTCAGTATTTTTTGAACGTTCAGATTTCAATGTCAGTCTCAATCTGTCCAAAATAATTCTAATTTACACTTTTTGACATTAAATGGTCGCTGATAGTTATAAGTTTGCGACTAGATTTTGAACGTTTTTAAATATGGAAATTGGCCTTCAGTATTTCAGTTAGTTCTAATAAAAAATGTTTAAGTATCTGTTTTTACGTGCCAATTATCGGTATTTTTTGTATAAAAATAACTAGAAACACCGACTTATACAAATATCTATTCAAGTGATCTTAGACGCTTTGATGTCGACAACGTCAGCCGACCATGATCCCGGTTCGCGTGACAAGTTGTCCCGGGATTTGCATAACATTGTCCGGTCCGGGGACTGCTTAACATTACAATATGCTCTTCCTTAGTGGTTGTATTGTTTGAAGTCATTTATTATTTGATTTTTACCGGATATGATATAGCATAATACAAGAATCGACGTTAGTTAGAAAAGTGCCTTGACTTGGATTAAGAATCCTCACAACTGATTTAAAAAAAGCGTAGTGATCAGCTACCTCGTTGGTCTAGTTGTCGTAAGCGCTACTGCTGCGCATGAGGTCCTGGGTTCGATTCCCGGGTCGGGCAAAGTGTTACTGGGTTTTTTCATCAGGGTTTTCTCAGTAGCAGCCTGGAGTCTGAATTTGTGCCAGGTTGACGGCAAAAGGCTCGCCCTCTATTACATGGGACTTGAACATCACTGGCGAAATTTGGGTGTAGTACCTAATTTAGGTAAACCTCTGCCGAACCCTTCAGCGAAAACAGGCGAATCTTATCTTAGACACCTCGGACTCAAATTGAGGGAAAACATCGAGATAAAACTCAGACTTATAAAAATACTAGCTTCTGCCCGCGACTTCGTCCGCGTAAAGCAATTTTCTTATTTTTCTAGAACCTTCTACAAAGTATTAGAAAACTTAAAAAAAAAATGGATGATGATGACAAGGGAAATGGAGATTCATTTTAATATTATGAATAACTACTATAATATACTTAACAGTTTGGAATCAACCACATAGAGAATGGAGTCAACCGCATAGAGCAAGAATGGTAATCTGAAGAAGCTTTGTAATACAGTGGAACAATATGAGAGGCTGGTTTATTTTATATGTAAATGTATTTCATGAATGTTTAAGATTTTGTGAGAAGATGAATGAAAGATAATAATTAGATACTCGTTAGTATAAATAATGTTTTTTTTTTCACTTGATTGCATTTTGTTTATTTTAGGGCTGATTTTTCAAATCGACCGATAATTTTTATTCGTGGAATATAATTGACATCTATCAGTTTTTGTATGGAAGAACTGTCAAAAATTCCAAATTGTTCGTCCGATAAAGTTATGTGGCGTTGGAAAAATCAGCATGAAAAAAAACATGATTGATTGAACATGAATGTTTGTTGTTATTTTCTCGTGGGTACGTTTTTTTTTTAATAAAAACTGTGCTTTACATATCCTACCACCTACTTACCTACTGCAGAATGTATGTGTGGAACTTTTTAGTTTGTAAATGATTCTGTGCAATGCCTTGGGATTATATTCCGTATGCATGTGCATGTAAACTTGAATAAAGTAAATAAATTGTATTTTAATTTAAAATAACATTTACCGTTATTTCGCTTTCTCCTTCATAGGAACTTACTACGCTTTGGAATAGCAATTCATCTTTGTGACTGACCGACCCTTTGACAATTCAAAAAGCTTGTAATTGGTTTAATTGTAATAAATGGCTTGAGTTTGAGTTTACCGTAAAGTAGTACCTACAATCTCGGTGTCGTGTTTAACGGCAGCGGATTATGGACCGGGATTGCGTGACATCTTGTCCCGAAATTTGCATAACAGAGTGTCCTCTGTCCCGGGACCCGGGACGTTCTTCAACAACACAATATGCTGATTGTTTGAGGGTTAATTTTATTTACGTTTTGCTTTCATTGTCATCGTACTTCAATCTTTTGTCTGTTTGAGGATTTCTTTTTTTTCAGATTAATTTATACTTATAACTATATATGTACTTATAAAGGATCTTTCAGTAAGCGCTTCCTACCTTTAAATTTAAATAAAACAAAGTGTGTATGAGATATCATCGATTTTTTTTATTTGATTGAAAGGCTTGTCGGTGCCATTATGTGTAGAATATGATATCGTTCAAATGTCCGCCGTGGCTTCGCTGGGTGGCGCGCATCCGAAATGCCTAATTTTCCATGACTCTAAACAAATAAAAAAAAAATCTATATAAATATCTCTATATAAATCAGGCTGAATTTGACCGATGGAATGGGTTAAGTTGGCTTTGAGGGCCGCAATGGTTTGTGGCTTATTCGCATAGATCTGCGACTTAAGAAAACCCCACAAAAAAAAGTCTAATGGGGTCAAATCGCACGATCTCAGTGGCCAGTTCACATCACCTCCACGTGAGACGACCTTGTCTTCAAATCGTGCAAATTGTCCAATGTGGCATGAGCTGTGTGGCACGTAGCGCCGTCCTATTGAAAACATGACATGTCGTTGGCATCCATATCATCCAATTCAGGCCATAAAAAGTTGGTATCATGGACCTATGGCGCTCGCTGTTGACGGTGATGGCCTGGCTAACGTAGTTCTTAAAGAAACATGGACCGATGACGCCTCCAGGTAAAAATCCACACTTTGATCTGATGTGGATTAGTATCATCCACCACAATGCGAATAGTCTCTCTATCTAGTAAAATAGGCGAAGCGCGCGGAACGCTACCCGAATAGAACACCCATTTTGATAAAACAATTTTATCACTTGCACGTGTTGAACGCTAATCCGTCCATGGTGATTTGGCGAAACCAACTGAATAAATGACAGCCAATTTGACAGATGTAGCTTTAACAATATGGGCGCTATCAACTCTCAAAGTTCGGAAGTCCCTATTGGAAGACCATTTACTAATAAGAGTTTGATGGTTTGTTTGAACGCGCTAATCTATGGAACTACTAGTCGAATTTGTTTTTTTTTGCTGTTGATAGCTGAGGAAGGTTACAGGCTGTTTAACATCACGCTATGACCATTATGAGTTGAGCAAAAACAAAAAGTCAGAAGAAAACTAAAGAAGGTAGTCGGAACGGGTCGGAAGCCGAGGGAGTTTTATATCTTACACAAAGTCGAAAAATATTTTATAGTCGCGATTTTATTCAATATTATGTGATGTGGTAGATACACACAGAACAGCATTTTTAGCAGCAAGTCAGACATATATATTTTTATTCATTCATACAAACTTATTTATCGAAAACGACTATCAGGAAATTCGTGATACCTTAATAGCGAATTTGACACACCAATTTCTGCGGAATATTTCACCGCATTTTTTCCTAACCCATCCACACCCTGTATAATTTTATAATTTTAGCCGCAACAGCACCTATCTTCGCGAAAAAAATCGAAGTCCCAAAACTTTTGCCCTCAAAAGCCGAAAGCCGCTAGATATTAGCAAAAAGTCATTAAAAGTAAGAGCGGTGTTCATCATGCCGGCTTCAAAGTAAGTATTAAACGGTAAGTTGGGACCTTAAGTTAAAAAGTTCATTCATTTAACGGTTGTATGCGTCCGCGGGGCCGCCCGCTGAATTTCAAATTTTAACACGTATAAATAAATGTTGTGGGCTTTTCTTTATGGGCTGAACTGTACGTTTTGTAGGTGTTTTCTTTAAGCAAATAATGGTGGAGTTCTTTGATCTGACGTGGGATAAGTATAATGTTTTAAGAAAATAAATGAGACAATATTTTTAAGTAATATATGCAACATTGTTCTTAATTGTTTTTATTGGCAACATTCGCATGTAATATGTCAATGTCAAATGACGTGTGTCTAATCTGTTCTCTTTGTTTTGCCGCGTAATATTATGTTCGTTACAATTTTTCACTCCGTTGTTTTATTATAATCTTCATGATTTTTAATTGTTTACAATCAATTGATTATTATTCATTCTCAGTTTTTGTGTGACGAAGAGGATAGGTCATCCAATGGCACTGAAACGTGGTCACTCGCAATGGGCTTCATTAGAAGGCTGAAAGTCACCTAAAGGGCAATGGAGAGGGCTACGCTTGGAACCGACGTGATCGAATCACAAATAAAGAGATTTGCAGGAAAACGAAAGTAACCGACATCACCCGAAGAATTGCCAAACTTAGCGCTCAAGACATATAGCCGATGGGGCCACAAGGTTCTGGAGTGGCGAATGCGTACCGGAAGGCGTAGCATTGGACGGACCCCTAAAGCTTGTGGGCCATAAGGTGGATCGATGACCTTGTGAATGCCGCAGGAATCAGCTGGAAGCGAGAAGCACGCGACCGGTCGATGTGGCGATGCCTGTGCTGAATTAATGTGACGATTTTGTGTTGTTACACCAAAATTTTGTGTACAGGAAATACGTTACCAAGAGCTGTGTGTCAAGATAATGTGGTCTGACAGACATGATCATGACAGCGGAAGAGCTTAGCGGTGGAGGCCCACCTTTATCGCTATGTGGCAAGTGCTTACTTCTTAGCGTGTCAATAGCAATCTAAATGGACTCGCCCCAGAATTCCGCTACTTGTTGGGCGCCATCTCTAGCGTCCATCAGTTCTTGTAACGTGCAGCTGACAGGACTCGCAGGACACGATATTAAGTGTCTCATCGTTTATGGAACACCACCACATTTAGACTCCAAGGCGGAGTCGTCTTTGAATCTCCACCTGAACAGGTTTTCTGTAGTGCTTTGAAAAAATACTTTTAATCTACCTACATTTTTGACAAGTTCTTGACATTGATTGCCGCTGAGATGAGATTGCGGCTAGGTTTTGAACGTTTTTTATTACGAGAACTGCATAGTTATTCACAACCATACGGCAAGCTGTCGTATCGAAAATGACACATTTCGACAACCAGCTTCCTTGCCCCCAACCGCAAACAGCTGTCTGAAGAACAGCGCTCATCTATTGATTTCAAATTTTCAGGTTTTGGACTTATGATCAACGTTTTGAGGACTCCTACGTTAACATTGATTGATGTTCGATACAGTACGGAAGCGTATCGAGTGGTTGTGAATAGCCAAGCTGGTCCTCAGATCTAAGTTTAACAACAGACTATAAACCCACACCAATTCAATTGTCTGCAATAGTACAACTTTACCGCTAAAAGCAATAATTAAAATAAAACAAATGGAAACGATCATCCAAAATTGACCAATAAAATTTAAACAGGCCATCTTAAAAGTTACTTAAAAGCATACAATGGAAGAGTTTCTCAAAAGCCCAGCAACTCTTTAATTCCTTCAACTCTAAACTTGGTTTCCGCGCCATCGGCTTATCCTATTACTGATTATTAAATCTAACTTTTGATTTGTATTCAGCGGTTTAAATTTCATTTGGGCTAAACTTTGCTAATGTTTCGACCCCCGTCGGTATTATTTCGGTGTAATTAACATTTTAGGTGAGTTTTAAGGCGATTCGAGGATTAAGTAATACTTTTTGTTAGATTCACTGTCGGTTGCAAGCGCTATTGTTGAGCATAAGGTCCTGGATTCGATTACCAGGTCGGGCTAAGTCTTATAAGGTTTTTCTATCTCGAATTTCTCAAGCCGGAGTCTGGAATTGAACACGGATTAACGTCGGAGGCTCGCCCCCTGTTACATGGGATTTAAACCTCATCATCTGCCTAGCCTTTTTTCCCAACTCTGTTGGAGTCGGCTTCCGGTCTAACCAGATGCAGATGAGTACCAGTATTTTACGCGGAGCGACTGCCTATCTGACCTCCACAACCCAGTTACTGGGAATACGAAAACTTTTGGTAAGAATGGTTGTCTCAGTTTCGGACCTCTGACGACCCGTAATGACTGTCAAAGATCCACGAATGACAGCCGGGACCAACGGCTTAACGTGCTTTCCGAGGCACGGAGGATCTATGGACCAATCGCAACAAGCGTAGCTTAACCTGATCGATCGACCCGTGCGGCTGTTATTACTTAGCCACAAGCCCCTCACACGGGATTTAAACATAACTGGCGACATGTGGGTGCATCTCTGCCGAACCCATTGGGGAATACAGTCGTGATAATTATTATGTTATAGGATAGTGACCTTTCAAACTGTTTTTTAGACTTAGATCTAGGTTATTTTTTATTTATTAGTGGGTTTTGCTGAAGCCTAGTTGGGAGGCCGTTTTTTGTCGATTTTCGAGTTATTTTATAAACATTTTTTTAGCTATTCTAATATTTCTAACGGTTCGTTGAATAAATCCCGGTTAAAGGCTAACGCAGATTGGGTCGGACTGCGCCTATTTAAAGCAGATTGGGACGAACGCAACGAATTACAACATCATCTTTTTTCACTTTCGTATATTTTCTACTAGCTGCGCCCCGCGGTAACTCCTGCATAAGTCTTGATCCTGTGGGAACATCGAGATAAAAAGTATTCTTTGTTCTAATCCAGGTCATGGTCTACCCATGCGCCAAATTTCATCCAAATCTGTTCAGCCGTTTTAGCGCGAAAGCGTAACAAATAAACATACAAAAATCAAATCTTTTCTCAATTAGTTTAGAACTTTAGATTACAAGCAGGCCCCACCGCACTTTTTTGTATGAGAATGCGTTGCGCTGCGGCCCGGTGCGGCTGTAATGTGCTGTTTTGCTTTAACTACTTCAATTTAAGAGCGAATTTCACACTTGGAAACTTAACGCGTTCAGCACATCTAAACCAATATTCCCCAATAATCATGACACTAACAATTCTTGGACGTAGTTTAGATTCTTGTATGGATCAGAATGTTGGGCCACAAAATGGATGAATGAAAGGCAATTGCATGCAGCTGAGATGAGAATGCTGAGAGGGATGTGTGGTGTTTCACGAATGGATAGGATAAGAAATGAGTATATAAGAGGAAGTTTGAAAGTGGCACCGGTAACTGAAAAGTTGTGTGGAAAGCGGTTGTCATGGTATGGGCATGTATTACGGAGGAATGGGGAAAATGTCGTGAGGAAAGTTTTGAGTATGAATGTCGATGGCTATAAGAGTAGGGGAAGACCAAAGAAACGATGGAAGGACTATGTGTGAATGATGATATGGTTAGAAAGGGGGTGACTGTCGAGATGGCGGCTAATAGAGGAGTATGGAAGAAAAAGACATGTTGCGCCGACCCCAAATAAATTGGGACAAGGGCAGGAGAATGATGAGTTTAGATATGCAGATTGCGTTTATTAGTGAAATAAGCCCTTAGTAATATTGTGGTAAAGCAGAGTGGTACAGCAGAGCAGAGGTGGCCCAGTGGTAAGGGCTGCGACATACGACTTGTAGCTCGTAGGATCGAACCCAGACAGGCGTTTTTTTATTAGCCGTTGAAGTGTGTTGTGTGCCCAGCAGTGGTGCTGGGCACACAAACAGAGTAGGGACAAAGAGAGTAGGGAGGCCCCTACTCTCTTTCCACCTCTCTCTGTCCAGAGCTGCCAAGGACCAATCTTTATGTAAGGAGTCCAGCTCATCCCGCCATCTCCGTCTGGCGTTTTACTTTGAGTATATTTTAACACCACTGCTCTAAAAACGGTCAAGGAAAACATCGTCAGGAAACCGGTATCTCTAAAACCAAAAATTCGAAGACATGTGACATCTACCAGCTCGCACTGGGCCCGCGTGGATTACTGCTCACTCCCTCTCACCGAGAGGAGGCCTGTGTCCCAGTAGTGGGAACGTTATAGGTTGATTATGTATTGTGGTAAAGACTCAACATGAGGTCGTAAGTTCAAGTACCAATGTGCGTTTTTTCAATTCATATGCACTTTCTGAGTTTATCTTTGACATTACTCACATCGATGAAGAAAAACTTCGTCAGGAAACCAGGGGGTCTACTCCGAAGTAGTATCGGCCGAATGTTCAGCCGTTTCTTGCTACGAAGTTACTATTTGGTTCGGTCGGTCCCGATCCTACATACCTACACTCTTTCGAATATTGACTATGGTCCCGACCCAACTGAGCCGATCCGAACTTTTTTCGCATTTTTCAATAATATTCGGTTCGGCCATGTGTCGGTCCGATCCGAACATTCGCACTTTGCGCTTTGGAGTAGCCCCCCTGGACTTATGGTTAATATTAGTCTGAAATCGCCAACTAGTCTTGATCAAGCGTGGTGATCCATGCTCGTGCCTTCTCTGTATGAGAAGAGGTCATTGTCCTGCAGTGGGTCAACAATAGTTTGGTATTGGGTTACCGGGTATATGGTTTCAAATAAACTAATAGGTGAATAATCAATGCAAATATAAACTCATTGTGGTGTGGAATGCCCGCATGTTCTTTGTTGTCGTCCATTGTTCATTCTCGCTTAGTTGACACTGCTCGTTTTCATTTATTGACATCTTATTATCAATATTTGATTTGTAACTGCCCTGTTGGTGTCGCAGTCGCAAGCGTGACTGCTGAGCGTAGTTTTGGGTTCGATTCCCGGGTAGGGCAAAGTGTTGTTGAGTTTTTCCATTAGGAATGTCTCGGTAACAGTCCGGAGTTTGGAAGTTTTTTTTTAAATTTATTTATCATTTATACAAAAGAACACAGTTGGTGGTGTGAAGATCTGTTCTCTCCCCGATCTTGCCGGATTGCCGTCCCATCGGACTATAAGAGTAAAGGAACAGTGAGTGCACCTGTGTTTATGCACATACTTGTGCACTATAATATCTCTTGCGTACCTGGCTAATCTCCGTTCAGATTATCCACCGTGACCGAAATCGGTCGGGAGGATGTATTTGTTTTCAGTTACATTTCAAATTAAATAAAATAAAATATTAGGTTTCTGTGTGTTATATAATAAAATAAAATTAATTTCAAAAGTTGTTAATTGAGTTTTGAAAATTTCAATACCTATGTATGTTAAGATATCGAACCCATCAAATACCTAATATAACAATACCTTTAACCAAGCTGAGAGTCACTTTTACTTCCCTTCTACTGGACCATAACTGGGAACCACTTCAAAAAAGAAAGCCATTTCTCAGCAATTATTTTTGCACCAAGTTACTTAGTTTGATGTACAGAATTAGTAGATGACAGCTTCATGATGCGTCTTTTGACACCCTGTAGATTAACTCCGGTTACGAGTATTCCAAAAACCGTCAAACTCCACAATAACAGTAAAAAACATCTCAGAAAAAAACATTAATAACTCACAAAAAACCACTTAATTAAACAAAAATTCAACCACTCCACCCGTGAAATAATATTAGATAACTTCTTTCCCTTATTACTGGGACATTGTAACCATAATTTTGACTTGAAAGTCCGTCTGTCAGCACCCTTCGGATAAATCGTGAATATAAAATTATCACCTCGCGACCTGAGTCGGCGTTTGCTTCATTTTAATAAAAAAAAAGAAAAAGCGCGCGTAAATGCTGAGCGCCATTTTTTTTTGTCCGCCATTGCAAATCTTCGTAAACTCAATTGATTCTTGTTATTAAGTTTAAAGGTTGATTTTGTATAAACTTGATTGTTATTCAGCTGACTGTAGCTATTATTTTATGAAATTGATTTTTGGTGTCGCTGAATTTGTTTAAAATTGATTTTTGTTTTCAATGAATTTTAAGGGTTGAGGTTTTTGTGAGTTTACTTTGTTGCTCATACCTAAAATAGCGAAAAGTGATGACGAAATGCGAAATGATATCAGTAACCATCACATAATTTCTTCATAAACACTGACTGATTGTCCTTCGTAGTATTCTGTAGTTTCTGCCTACATGGGAAAAAGGTGTGAATTTATATACGTACAGTAGCCTCCAAAACTAAGTTTATTTTCCTCTTCAGCAGTGCTGCCACATTATGATTATAAAGAACAGATAGATAAGGGATTACTTGGTTATTTTTGGTATTTGGATCGCTATAGTTTTAAATCATAATGTGGTGTATCACAGCTGAGGTGGAAAAATAACAACTTATGGAGGCCACTGTATGTACAGTCACGAGCAAAGGTATGTATACACTCGGCTTTATTCAAAAGCGATTTACTCCTTTATTTTTTAATTAAATTTTATGTTGTTACGAACATAGCATTTTCGAACCCATAGGTTTATGTAATGTGTCGTATTTCAACGTTGCATTCGTTATTTCACGAAAAAATCGCGGTTGAAAGTTGCCAACTGTTGACATATTGGTGCTCGTGACTGTATGTTCTTCGATCTAAAAATCAAACTCTTACTACCTTCGATTTAGTACCTATGTTTAGTTTAGTCACACGCCATAGCACAAGCCTTAGGATTTATAAAGCAATACCTACTATTTTATTTTGTGATCAGAATCGCACGAATGTTTTATTTTACATCCTCAAACTTTAATGTAATCTTTAACATTGTAAAATGGCACTTCAGAGCCACAAGATACTAGCGATATTTAGTTTGTGGCTCACCGAATCCGTCACATTGTATTTTTACTTTTTGATGAGCAAACTTTATTACTATATTAAAGTTACATAAATCGAAGTTGTCATCAACCCAAGTTAACACTATCTTTTAAATGTTTAATTAAAGCATTTCACACCAAATTAATTACACCCACAACTGTTACCATCGCAAGTAACACTAAAACTTATCTCTGCTAAGAAATGGCCTCCTTACCGTTAACATTTGGCGTTAATCCAAAAAATTAATTGGAGACAAGCGTTCGCTCAACAGCGCTTTAAGCGCTTAAAAGCGCTCAAGGCTCAAGTGCAAGCGTGTCGAGAGTAATTAGTGCAATCAGTGTGAATCACGTTTTAGTCAAGTGCTGCTGTTGTGCCGAGTAGTTACGTCCTTACTATAGGCGGTGTTTTTGGTGAATTTGGTACGAGTGTGTGTGAGTGTCCTTATCAAATATGGACGCAAGGAAGTAACCCCCTATCAGTAGAAATCGCTTTAATTTGACAGTTCAACAACATGAATTGTGTTATTTACGTTGTTGTGCAGACAAATTTTTCGAACATATGAAGCAATGGATTAGCAATATCCTTCAAAATGATTGAGATTGAGATTGATAGTGTGTTACGCAATTACGGTGCGGATTACGATAAAGGAGATTTCTTTGAGTTTTTTTATACCTTTCAAAGCTTCTTATTATTTATTTAGAGGCTTATTTTCATCAACAGAAGTAGGACAGACACAAATTGCTGTCTACTTCTGTTGATGAAAATAAGCCTCAAAATATTTCTGAGTGTTTGGCAGTATTAGTAAAATACTACGGAACTTTCAACGAGCTTGAAAAAAAAAGCCATCTTAAAGGTTAACACAAATACCTAGGTTCTAGTATGTTCTTTAAAACTCCGAAGCGACTCTTCTCATGTATCAACAGAACTCCTACAGAATGTTCCACGTGTGTTCGCCTTTGGATGATTTAATACCATCAATGACATATGGACTCCTGGTAGCAGAAACACTCGACATTTCACGAACTCCATTCATTGGAGAGGCTGTTACTGCGCTTTTTACTAGCACTTCAGTAGCACCGCTTCAATAATCTATTAATGACAGATAGATAATGACAGTTATTTACTTCGTGATTGTGAATGTGTTCAAGCCTTATAGGTTCACTAGCTGTTGCCCGCGACTTCGTCTACGATCTAGGATGAAAAGTAGCTTTTGTCCTTATCCAGGTCATCCCGGTCTATCTGTGTGGCAAATTTCATCCAAATCCGTTCAGCCGTTTTAGCGTGAAAGCGTAGTAAACAAACAAACTTACTTTCGCATTTTAGTGAAATGTGTTGATCCTCCAACCCACCCCGTCGCATCGAATCGTGCTATTACTTCGTTTTCGCTTAGCGTCCATTCTGACGTTTTTTCTTTTTGCTCGGTTCCCAATGGTCCTAGCGTGATGTTAAATAGCTTACAACCTTCCTCAAGAATTAGGCTATCAAATGCAAAAGAATTTGTCAAATCTAACTGGTAGTCTTTAGATTATCGCGTTTAAAAAAATAAACAAACTCTTCAGCTTTAGTATGATGTATTAGAGTACGGTCTA
Source organism: Apamea crenata (assembly GCA_949629185.1). NCBI lineage: Eukaryota > Metazoa > Arthropoda > Insecta > Lepidoptera > Noctuidae > Apamea > Apamea crenata. The sequence goes on along the minus strand of OX451362.1, from coordinate 7,927,377 downwards.
AAATCTAAATTCGAAGACATGTGACATCTACCAACCCGCACTGGACCCGTTTGGTGGATTATGGACCCCTTCCCTCTCACAGAGGGGAGGCCTGTGTCCCAGCAATGGGAACGTGCCTTATGTGCTATGAGTACGGCCTGGCTTTGCATTGATCAAAGAGTACTTAGTTTTTTCTATGACCGCAAGAGTGACCGCTTAGCTCCTAGTGTTGCCCACCTAGTAGGGCAAAGTTTAATTCGGTTAGAAACTCCTGGCAGCCTGTAGTTTGGATTTATCTGCTAATGGCAACACCTTTGCCCTCTATTACATCAATCAATTCAGTCTAGCGTAGTCCACAGCTGGACGTAGGCCTCTACCATGCACAACACCCTGTCCTCTACCTTCCGCATACAGTCTGCCCCAGTCACCTTTTTGAGGTCGTCGGTCTGTCTAGTTGGGGGGCGTCCCACACTACGCTTGCTGATACGCGGTCTCACTCCTGGGCTCGTCAGTTTTACCAGCCAGCGGCCCTTCGACAGACTTCGCTAGCTCACTGGCACTTCAGTTTGCTTACTCTGCAGGTATCTCTATCTATATTACATGGGACTTCACAATTACTAGCCACCAGATAAGAAACCATCAGAACAATTTCTACATTTTATTCAACTGTGTATGACGATAACATGAAAACCAAAGTATACAAACAAACAAAAAATTAATGATTACCGGAAAGTATGAGACATGATACGTCTAAACGTATCGAACACGGTTTTAAAGGTCCTGACTCTCGCAGCAGGGAAGAGAAGATCCAGTAATCCTCTTTGGTACTCCTCCTTCTTTATAGGAATCACTTCTACATTAACTTCTTCCGGTTCTTCTGTCGTTGAAGTGGTCGATGTCGTCGTCTTGTTCTCCGAATCAGTCTTAATGTACGAAGCGTTCAGTAAGAACATGGGCGGTGGGAGCGTTACTGGCGGTATAGTCTGCGTCTTCGGATGGAACTCAACGAAATTTGTGTTGATGGTGTTCAAGTGGAACGATTTATCGTCCTTCCCTGTAGTGAGGGTAGCATCTTTCACCGTTGTGCCGACTGGGTCTTCAGCCAACAGAGCCAGGCTGTTGCTGTATATATCGTGGAAGTTCACGGTAGATGGAACGTTATAGTAGGTATTGTAACCTTGCTGTTCTTCTGTCGATTCTCCATTGGGGAGTGGCTGTGGAAGAGACAAACTGATGAATTAACTCCATTGTTTTTGTTTTCCGAAACTTATAATCTTTGAGTTTTCATGATGTTACAGATGTTTCAACTCATGAAGGCAGGTTGGTCTTAAATATGTACAGCTGTGTGCGTAACCCCAGGATTGCTTAGTTTTGACCACGCCACCATTCACGTACACAGAAACAATGTGCAGGAGCATCTTTAATCATTTGCCCAACCCTTTCCTAACTATATAGCGGTCGGCTACCAGTAGAACCAGATGAAGCTGGGTACCAGTATTTACATGAAGCGACTGCCATTCTGACCTCCACAACTGGTTACTGGGAACCACCCCACCCCTTGGTAAGACTAGTTATCAGACTTTCGGGCTTCTGAAAACCCGTACCAATTTTCCAAGGTCTACGAATGACAACTAGGACCGAAGCTGGCTGAACGTGTATCCTAAGTATGGGGGGTCTCGGTATGAGCATGGTGCTTTATTTTGCTGTAATGCCAATAAACGGCTTTTTCTTTCTTACATAATTGAACCCGTCGTCGTGAGTTAAAAAATCTGTATTTAGGGACTTGATCGCTAGCTAATTCTACCATTTTCTCTGGATTATGTATCGAATGAAAGAAATAGCTAAACGTACATATAAAAGTTTATCCCAAAGAGAAACATAGGACGTGTCACCAACATTGTAGGTCACAGAATCATCGTTCACTCGTTGGGGAAAGATTCGGGTGACTTCTGTGCCAGCTGGTGTCTCCGGAGCTGCCGATTCGGTATGAACAGATTCCGATGATTCAGTCCCGTCGCATGGACTGCTGACCTGAAGAATAAAAAAAAGAAAAACGTTTATTTGACACAATACCGTTAACAACTTCTTAACCAAGATAGGCTACGCTCCCCACATAAGAGCGCACCCTCGTAACGGCTATGGAGCCGTCAAAAATAGAAATGGTCACCGTAGCCGAAATCGGAAATAATATAAGGGAAATTATCTATTCACACACGATACATTATAAGAGAAACATCTACAGGTGGTCCAGACGCCATAGCAACGCAAAAACAAAAAATAATCTGTGTTTTAATTCTAAAATTGCTTGAGACATTTTGCATAAAACCTTTACCGCTTCAATGACAGTAAATACTAGTAGCGTTGGATGTGAAAATTGTGAAAACATAAAAAGGAATTATTATGTGTGTCCAGTTATTTTTAATTATTTAATTTTTTAAATTATCTCCCATCCACGAACCGACAGCGGCCTGCGTAAGAACCGATCGATCGACCCGTGCGGCTGGTTTTATTTAGCCAAAAGCCCAAGTCTAAGAAGGAACATTGGAAAGGACGTATTCAGCAGTAGACTTACGATATGACGGACAATATTCTATTAATTTAAAGTCAGGTAAACGATGGCTAGTGGCTACAAATAAATACGATGATTGTAAATACTTGATATTATATTGATTAATATTTGCAAAATGCAGCTGGATGGAATTATATGTGACTAGCAGCGCCCCGCGGTTATACCCGCATAAGTATCGATCCCGTGGGAATATCGGGATAAAAAGTATTCTATGTGTTATTCTGATGTCTAAGCTATATTACTTTAAAGTTTCATTAAAATCCGTTCAAAAGTTTTTGCGTGACAGAGTAACAAAACATCCATCCATCCTCACAAACTTTCGCATTTATAATAATACTAGCTGCAGCCCGCGGTTTCACCCGCATACGTGTCGATCCCGTGGGAATATTGGGATAAAAAGTATCCTTTGTGTTACTCTGATGTATAAGCTATATTATTGTAAAGTTTTATAAAAATCCGTTCAGTAGTTTTTGCGTGTAAGAGTAACAAACATCCATCCATCCATCCTCACAAACTTTCGCGTTTATAATATTAGTAGGAAGTAGGATTTTAAAACAATGTACCATCAAACAAGAATAGTTTTTGAATGGAAGTTATGATTGAATGTTTTGAACTATTCATAATGTGTGTATATAATTCTCAGAGATTTCAATTGGTTTAAAAAATGCAGATTTCAACAAAGATGGGAATTTTTAGGAGATATTTTTATCTCAATTAGTGTTTATAACAAATAATAAACTATTGCTAATAATTGACGGCACGGTTGGCGCAGTGGTTAAGCGATTGACTGCTGCGCTGCGTGTCGCGGGTTCGATTCCCGCACGGAACAAATATTTGTATGACCTACATGTATTTGTTCCGAGTCTGGGTGTTTTTCTATCTATAATATGTATGTATTTAAAAAAAAAAAAAATTGTATATAAGTAGTTTATCAGCCATCTTGTTACCATAACACAAGAATTAGGTTGCTTAGCTTGGGACAAATGGTGCTGTGTGAAATGTCCAGGGATATTATTATTATTATTAATTATTGCTGCATGGGCCTGACCTCGATCACTGATGGAAAGCGATGGATAAGGTTTATGATGGAACGAGCGTGCCCAGAAGATGCCTGTTCACTCTTGCTTTGAAGGTAGACGGGATAAATGTGGAAGGGAAGAGAGAGCTCCACACTTTGGTTTTGCGCGTAATAAATGTGTTTGACCGCCCCATTTTTCTCGTGGTCGCAAGCGCGACTGTTGTGTGGAGTCCTGTGTTAGATTCCCAGGTCGGGCAAAGTGTTATTGAGTTTTTCGACTAGGAGTTTCTTAGTAACAGCCCTCAGTTTCGTAGTCGGCGGTGTCATACCCCTGTGCCTCGGAAAGGACTTAAAGCCGTTGGTCCTGCGCCTGGTCTCTCCCCGGTCGTGTCGGATTGCCGTCCCATCGGACTATGAGAGTGAGGGAAGAGGCTTTGCACCTATGTCTGCGCGCACACTTGTACAGATGCCAGCACATCAAGCTACTACAATCTGTCAAAGTATTTAGATTTTCAACTTTATCGCTAAAGCATTAAGTTTCAAGGTTGATTGGGATTTGACAGTTTCGGGTAGCTTGACCTGCTGGCGTCTGACACTATAATATCTCCCGCGCCGAATGCTAGTCTCCGTTGAGATTGGAGGCCGTGGCTGAAATCCTGCCTGGAGGACTTTATTTTTTCCCCACGATACAGGGAATTTCTCCTGTATCGTGGGTGCGTTTACAGACATTTAAACTCACATGCACAAACAGCCAGATCCGGAACGACTACTTGTAGGTCATACAAATATTTGTTCCGTGCGGGAATCGAACCCGCGACACGCAGCGCAGCAGTCAATCGCTTAACCACTGCGCCAACTGTGCCGTCAAATCAAATCAAATTTATTACCTATATTATACCACACGATTGAAAAAAACAATCATAGCTGATTTTCACTAGAATATTACACTAAGGATTGATTTTTCCATCGCCAGATAACTTTTATACTAGGAATAAAATTGACGTTTGACAGTTTTTGTATGAAATAACTGTAAAAATTCCTGGAACAAAGTTATCAGATGATTGAAAAATCAGCCCTAAGACGCGGTTCAGAAAAGGTTCTCGTTTTGAATCAATATGTATTGTGTTGATCTGGACTACCACTATACTAGTAAACTTCAGTTTTTAAAAGGAAAAAAAGAGGTTAGATACATAAAAAATAAATAAATCTGCGTCGACTTTAACCTCTTTTTTTCTATCGTGCGTATCTTTTTACAGAATAGTCCGATTTCTACGATTACTTTTATTTATTTGGGTATACCTACCTCGAAGTTCTATTGAAAATTGTAATTGTATTTTGTGTGGGTAGAAAAAAAGGGGTTGATTTATTTTACACCAACTGATTTTTTTAAATAATCGACAGGAGTTACAGTTGGCAATTACAATACAAAAATACACACTCGGCCTTATTACAAAACAATGTTTATCTTCAGAACCAGGTTTAAATCACCGAGCCATTTTTAAATTTCGAACTATAATCCGTCAAAATTAAAGTTCTTTTTACAAAAACTGACGTTCAACCCGAGTCTAAGTAGTCAATTTTGCATTAAGAACTTTATGTGAATAAAGTTCAAAATACAGTAACTGGCTCGAAGGTTTAGGCTAGGTCTAAAGTTGGAACTCGTTTAATAAGACGGACTGGGTTTAAATCCTTATTCAAAAATTGGACGATGTTAATTTAGATCAGTAGTAAAATACAGCTAAAATATTTATTTAAAAAGCATTCAAGGGATGCTCAAGGAAATTTAGAAGACCTTTTATTGTAAATCACACTTGGAGACTTTGTAAATTCGCACTAAAAAAAACAGTACTCACCAATATTACAATCGCGACAACAACTAAAGCAATTAGCCACATCTTCTATCTGTGTCTGAAGAACTACTACTAAACGAAAATGTTATTGTAGAACCGTTGACACGTACCCCCGAGAAGTCCAGTCTAATTGTCTGTCACCATACAATGAGCTGTTTATCAAAATATAGATTAAATAGTAATCAATGTCATTGTGCTTAGTTACAATTAGTTTCGAGCCTCTTCTATTGTTGTCGGCTACTGTTGTATTAACATTCCACTAGATGACCCGACAGACTTTGTCCTGTCCAAAAATTCAGAGTTCAGCTGCATCCGGTTAGACTTGGAGCCACCCCAACGTAGTTGGGAAAAGGCTAGGCAGATGACGATGATAGTTTTTTAATACTCTCAATACACTGTAGAATACAGTTCGATGCGCACTACGAATGTCTATTTGGAATTTGATATCGTGAAACAGATTTGAATGGAATGGTCGGTATGCGGATATTCTGTTCCCGAAGCATTTGGTAATTGATATTCTGCGAATGGTATATTTCTGAAATAATTAACATTCAAAAAGGAATGTTATTATTTTGAGCCGATATCAGACGCTGTTCGTTTTTTTATTTTTTTTTTCATTTAACATCATCCTCTCGAAATGAAACGTCTGTTTGCTGAACACAAAATGAAGCAAACGTGAAACAAAGCGGTCAAGTGCAAGTCGGACTCGCACACGAAGGGTTCCGTACCACTGTACAATATTTAACCCTACATATTTTGTAAAAAATATTTCTACTATTATAACGTCAAAAACCAAAAAAACCATAAAAAAAACACGTTTTTTTTATGGGGACCCCCTTTAATCCCTTATAATTAGTTATTATAGCGGCCCCATAGTAGTGTACACTCTGTGAAAATTTCAAGTGTCTACCTATTTATGGTTCGAAGGATACAGCCCAGTGACAGTGCGACGCGATTCTGGTTAAAGTTTGATCTTTAGTTCTTGACGCGAAAGTTTGATAGAAGTTTGCCTGTTACATTCTTGACTCTATCTCCATCGAATATTTAAATCTACCTATATCTCTTAATCTTTCAAAGATTGAAATCGTTAGATCCGCCATACCGCGTCAAAAAATTATCACGTTTCCTTTTCGTTGACCTTTGAATAGAATTGTCTCGCTCTCTCATACTGAAAATCGTACCTATTGTTCTATGTCGGCTGTGCGAGCTCACTCTTCTCAGTGTAAGCACATATTTGCGTGACCTAAGTACGGTGAGGGCACATGTATCTAACTATACAAATCTTTGGGCCTATTGCCCAGTAGGCACAATTTTAAATTCTAGACCGACAATACCCGTAGTCATTAACAAAATATAAATATGCTGAGCCTTTTCCCAACTATGTTGGGGTCGGCTTCCAGTTTACCCGGATGCAGCTGAATACCAATAATTTACATGGAGTGACTGCCTATCTGATCTCCACAATCCAGTTAATGGGAAACACGATACTCCTTGGTAAGAAACACGATACTCCTTGGTAAGAAACACGATACTCCTTGGTAAGAAACACGATACTCCTTGGTAAGAAACACGATACTCCTTGGTAAGAAACACGATACTCCTTGGTAAGAAACACGATACTCCTTGGTAAGAAACACGATACTCCTTGGTAAGACTGGTAGTTAGACTTTTGCCTTCTAACTACCCGTAACGACTGTCAAAGATCTACGAATAACAGCCGGGAGCAACGGCTTAACGTGCTTTCCGAGGCACGGAGTGGTCTCGATATAGTAATGGATGGTCAACCATCCACGTAACTACCGTGGCAAGCGTAACTTAACCTTCAACTAGTGCGGCTGTTTTTATTTACCCATAGCCATTAACAAAACACCGATTTTAATTACACCATAACATAACATCAAAACACTAATATTATAATCTCAACATTTTAATGACGTCGAACATCAAAAAGTTGGCATAATATTCATAACAGTGCATGTAGAGGGAGGCAAGCGAGATAAAATCGCATTTGGCCGCAAATAAAAGGAAGCCAGCACGTACGACCCCGCTGCGCGCACGCCGCGAGTGCGCGGGGCCATTGCTTCAGACGTTACTAGAAATACAAAACAGACATAGTAGATCGTCATCGTCAGTAGACACTGGTCATCTCTTAGCTGCCACGGCTTATTTTAATTTCCGAATTGTTTGGATCTTTTTTATAACGGACGCTTTTAACGTGCACGTACATCGTTCTCACATATATAATTCTAACATGAATGATGTAATCATTATTTTTGTAACAATTTGTATGATGGCCGTGGAGTTTCTTGCCCGTTCTTCCCATACTATGCTTTGGAATAGGCTACTAGCCTCATATTTCTGACTGACCAAGTCCTTGACAATTCAAAAGTGCCTGGTTTATTTAAAATAAATGCTTTTATGAAAAAGGTTGTGTTTAAATGCCTAGTTGGTCAAGTGGCCGAAAGTATTTTAGATGTAAGCTTTTAATAAAATTATAATGTAAATATTATCTTGATTAAGTTAATTAATTCTTTGATAAGTCAAAGATAGTTGAATTAGTCAGTAAGTAATATAACGTTAGCAGTTCAATCATTTGGATCACTATAGTTTTAAATCACAATGTGGTGTGACACAGCTAATGTGGAAAAATGCAAACTAACTTTTGGAAGTCACTGTAAATGGAATCATTCAATTTACGGATCGATACGACAGAGGAGATAAAGAAATCATCTGCCTAGCCTTTTCCCAACTCTGTTGGGGTCGGCTTCCAGTCTAACCGGATGCAGCTGAATACCAGTATTTTACATGGAGTGACTGCCTATCTGACCTCCACAACCCAGTTACTGGGTAATACGATACCCCTTGGTAAGACTGGTCGTCAGACTTTCGGGCTTCTAACTACCCGTAACGACTGTCAAAGATCCACGAATGACAGCTGGGACCAACTGCTTACCGTACTTTCGAAGGCACGGTATGGTCTCGGTATGTAAAGAGCCACCCATCCACAGACCGACCCCGGCAAGCGTAGCATAACCTGATCGATCTACCCGTGCGGCTAAATGGAATCATCGATATGACGAAGAAGATAAAGATATCTCGTTAGAAATACGACATCCTTGCCTTACCGTGTGACAGTGGACCCTCGCTCCGCCTCGGTGCGCTCGTAAGGATGCTTATGATGCGGTGTTGCAGTTTATTTAATTTCCTCAAAGGCATTACGTGGAAAAAGCATGTTTTCAAGTGCCCCCCTAGCTTCCAGTTCGTTCTGCTCCTTTTTGTGGAGCCCTTTCATGTTAGAGATATATTTTGACAGGGAGTTTCTTTTGATGAGAAAGTGGTGTGAAGTGGAGGAAGATGGTAGTGAGAGGTGTGTGGTTTAATAAGTGTTGAAGATTTTGTTTGGAATGTGTTTTTGTTTGATTATACTGCTTAGGGCTGATTCTACTAAAGTCAAATAGATATCTTTTATCCGTGGAATAAAATCGACGCCTGACAGTTCTTGTGTGGCAAAACTATCAAAAATTCAAAATTTATTCTCAGTATAAGACTTATTCTCTGTATAATATGTGTTTGGTGGTATGCATCCATAAAATATAAAAGGTTTGTTGTTTCTTTTGATTAAAGTTCTCAGAGTCATTAATTCGTAATAATTCGTTAATGGCTTGTCTTGATCTTCTTGTTGTTGATTTTGATGGATTTGATACTTGCTTAGTTTTGATCTTCTTCTTGATTTTTCTTTTGTCTCCATCTGTTGTAAGTCTTCATGCCTCCCTCTTACGTTGAGTATTATAGCATCCGACCTCTGTAGGATGTTGCTCTGCTTACCCAAAATATGTTTCATAATCAAACGCACAGTCTACATTGCTTTCACTCTGTCTTTATTGGCATTTAGAGCTTACTGTGTAATCTTCCCATGAGCTTTTCCTGTATTACTAACACAATAGCATAATCAGCCGATAATGTTCCCACTGCTGGGACACAGGCCTCCAATCGGTGAGAGGAAGTGGGCCGTAATCCACACAACTATAAGATAAGAAGAAATCTGTAAAAAATACAAACATTTCTAAATACAACGTTATTTCTTAACTCAATATTTCACTTAGAGGAAAATCTAGACGGTAAAGCTAGTACAGCCCTTTAAGAACAACTCTATAAACGTCACAGTGCTTTCATTCGGGCTCTTCATACTGACACGTATTCGTCTCTGCCGCGAAGCGAGGAAATGAGGTAGATGTGTCGAGGAAATATGGGATTTGTCGCCTTGGTATGATCAAAATGTGCATGTTGCGGAATGTTTGGGTTGTGGTGTATGTCTGTTGATTAGAATGTGAGAAGTGGTGGGATCGATTTTTTGATAAACGCTTTAAATAAAAGTAGATACCAGACAGATTGTATTTGAACCTTAATGGGTAAGAACTTGAAGACGGTAGGTACGGTAAAGAAGATGCGGTAGAGTTACCGGCTGAGTAGGTAAATTAAAATGATTGTAATCTAATCTATAGAAGACTAGCTGTGCCCCGCGGTTTCACCCGCATAAGTTTCGATCCCGTGGGAACATCGGGATAAAAAATAGGATTCTATGTGTTAATCCTGGTTATAAACTATCTGTTTTCATCTAAATCCGTTCAGTAGTTTTTGCGTGAAAGAGTAACAAACATCCATGCATCCATCCATCCATACAAACTTTCGCGTTTATAATATTAGTAGGATGGACTTAGCCCAAAATTAAATTGCGATAAACTTTTGTTGATGTTACTGATTGCTATTTAAATTTTCATTCAAGAAGCCCAGACAATTCTGACGTCATATCTCAGAAAAAAAAAAATGTTGATTAGTCATTCCTCAAACCTAAAATTCTGACTGAAAATGAACCTAAAACCTTCAACAAGATCGTTACACATTTATAAAATAGTGCCAGGTCTCCCACTTCTATGATCCCAGACCCCACCGTAGGGATTCGCTCCACGGCTGCGTTACTTGAATTTATTCCTGAACCTTTTGTGAAGGATTACGTTGACAAATTGTGTAAGTGAGTGCGATTTGTCTGTCTCACGGTCCCCTTACGGGCACAGATTTTGATGCTAATACGATGTTGATACTCTTTGAGGAGTAGTTGAAAGTGGAGCGGGTTTTCAGAGGGTCCTTTGGGGTTATGAAGATGTGTTGAGTAAGAGATATACAATTTACATAGTGATTTAGAAAATGACGTGAGGATTTAGTTAAGAGGAATGGCAGTAACATGGACTGCCTCGTTCAACGCGTAGCTCTACTCCTGAGCATGAGATCCTAGATTCGATTCCCATGTTAAGCAAAGTGTCATTTGGTTTTCCTATCTGAAATTTCTCAGTAGCAGCCTGGATGTGTTCCTGGTCGATGGCAATTGGCTCGTCCTCTATGACATGGGACTTAAACATAAGACTGCACACTGTTAGTTTCAGCTACACTGCCCCCACTGACCGTACTTAGGCGTCCCGATGATGATGAACCTGTTAAAAACAAATGAAGGCAAAATGCACGCAACCCTTCGGGGACTGCAGGCGTGATGTTCTGTTATTAGACTTGAGGATATAGTTAGGAGGAATGGCAGTATACTAATTTGTGCTCATACTTTGATCATCAAGCATTCTAACGAATTTATGATGCTTACAACTAAACATAGGATGCATGAATAATAATCAGCCTATAATGTGTCCACTGCTGGGCCACATACCTAAATGTGAGAGGGAGTGGGCGGTAATCTACGTGGGCTCAGTGCGGGCTGCTAGGATATCACATACCTCTGATATTATTGTTCTAGGATATGCCTCTTTCCTCACAATATTTTCCTTCACCGTTTATAGACCATAATTAGCCTATAACATTCCCACTGCACACACAGACATAGGCTTCCACTCTTCGAGAGGGAGTGGGATGTAATCTACCACGCGGGTCCAGTGCAGGTAGTAATAAATTTAATTGTACACCGCATACCATACAATTCGCGACTCCATACAATTCAACGCAATCCTAAGCTCATTCTGACACGACGTGTTGTTCCGATTCGCGTCACTGTGGCTGATCCGCCTAATCCTCTACGTACTTATCTTAATTATCTACGTATATCAATTACAATGGACGTCGATCTTAGACCGCAGTCTACATGCACCGTCCACCTTAACATAATGTCCAATTAAATTATCCAGTGTTTCGCAGACGTGATGGGTACCATGATAATAAAAGAAAAACTAAGATTTTCTAAACTCGTAATCTAAAGTATATTAATTACACTTGATTACGGGTAGAAGGAGCTTAGGCAGACAGGTGGAGGACGACGACCCACCGAGGATCGCGGGGAAGACCTGAGTGAGACTCGCGCAGACCAGGGAAGCATGGCACAAAAGGGTCCTGGCCTATACTCAGCAGTGGGTGGAACAAGGCTCCTAATGATGATGACGATGATAACGGAGTCAACGGCCGCGGGACACGTCTGTGGAGTTTCACTAGTTAATTAATTTTTAACTTGAATATGAATCAAACAAAATTCACGCCAACGTCAGAGTTGGCGTAAATTTTGTTTACTACTACGTTTTAAAAAATAACCCGGAACTAAACGGTAGACACCGACAATTTATATTTAGCTATGTCGATAGACGCCATTAAGGCAAAAGGTCAAGCGTTTACATTGGGACTACGTTGACATCCGGTTGACATCTCTCAGACTACTGTTATACACAATCTCAAACACATAGGAGGATGCTTTTGTTAACCGACGAAAAAAGGAGGAGGTTCCTAAGTCGACGCGTATGTTTTTTTGTCCAAAACATATAAACTAAGTTACTAAAAACACCCTAAGTACACATTCTGGAATGAAATAAGCTATTGAACATCTGTAAACACGATAAATTCCAACCTTTTTAAATCAACCACAAAATTAAAAAAGAACATTCTTTATCAATCATAATCCTTTTATAATACCATCTACATTTTATAAGTTTGTGTAGCTACATCTCTATACTCTATAGTCTATGAATGTCACGCTTTCACGGCGTGTCTATGGTCTCCCTCACGTTCGCGGCAACACGTCTTTGAATCGAGTCTACCATCGGGGACTCCATTCGTGTTACTTGAATTTTATTTTGTACCCTTTTGTGAGACTGCTTTGATAAATTATATAAGCTATGATTTCTGAGTTGTAAGGCTTTTTGTTGATATTTTGTTGGTTTGCTTAGAAATTATTTTAGCGTGGTGTTGTGGTGAAAGCTTGAAACATTTTTTGATATAGTACTGTAAAGGTTGTCCACCAAAGTCAACCTTATTTAGTGCATGCTGGCTATAATTTAGTGCGGCTTTTATTCGAACATTCAAGCAGGTTTAGAACGGGGTGTCAAATATGAGATTAGGCTGACAATCAAAATAATAAAAATTTAAATACTTACCTAGCATATTTTATAGGAATAATTATTGAACGAAATAAACTGTAGTTTGATTTTGTTCCTCCAAGTACCGTGACGCTCGTAGAGAGCTTCACTGTGAAGCTCTCTCTCTACCTAGGGGGTGGGTCTGTGGGTCTGTGGGTATTTTAGCATGACTTTTACGAATGATTATTTTAAAATTCTTACTACGGCCTCTTTTCATGAGGTGTGCTGTATACATTAAGGACTGTTTTTGGTTAAAAAATAATTTCTGCTTCTCACATTCTAGAGTAGGCATGCCATGCTGAGCAATAGCCGTTTTTGGTGGATGTGACGTATATATTCTCTCAACTTGTACTTTTTTGTATTTGTGTATTTTCTCTGCGTCATGGTTTTGCGCAAATAAATGTGTTTTATTTTATTTTTATAAGTGGTCACCTGTATAAAAAGAAATATGTAAGTACTATATTTTTTTTTAAATACGACACATTTTTACTACACAACAAAGACATTTATTCGTAGGATATGGTAGGGACAAAGATGGTTGGTATATGTGGATAAAGTTCAGGACACATCCACTGCTAATAGCGGCATACGAATATTTAAAATGTGAACCTAATGTACACGTGGGTATAAAACCTAATTTATATAATACTTCTGCTCTAATAAACAATACAAAAAACTTATACTATGGACATTTGTACTTTAACATACAATATAAAATAAAAACACAACAATAGTAACATTTCTATTATTGACGGCACGGTTGGCGCAGTGGTTAAGCGATTGACTGCTGCGCTGCGTGTCGCGGGTTCGATTCCCGCACGGAACAAATATTTGTATGACCTACATGTATTTGTTCCGAGTCTGGGTGTTTTTCTATATAATTATAATATGTATGTATTAAAAAAAAAATGTATATAAGTAGTTTATCAGCCATCTTGTTACCATAACACAAGCATTAGGTTGCTTAGCTTGGGACAAATGGTGCTGTGTGAAATGTCCAGGGATATTATTATTATTATTATTATTATACATCTATGTAAGCTCTACTTTATAATCTACTTTATGATATTAATCTTGAACCAATAGGTACGTAATATAATTCTAAAGCCATACATTCCTGTGACAGACAGAAGCGTACCTAAATATAGGTAATACCTATTCGAGCCAAGGCAGTAGAGCTCCTTAACACTTGAATAATGCAGTTGTCAATAGACAGATTGATATGCTCACTACAACCCCCCCTGAGGCGCTCCCCCTCTGAGCTGAACACACAGGGTGCTAGGATAACTAATATGCTGTTCAACTTAACATAACATCACACCTGTATTCCCCGAAGGGTTGGGGAGAGGTGCAGTTGTAGAAACACCCACATTTCGCTTGTTATGTTTGTTCGCTTGTTGTTATTAAATGCCCGTTTTTACTAATAGTTGAGTGAATGCTGAAATAAAAGTGCGCGGTTGGATTTTCAGCTTTCAGTTCTGAGTCGAGCGTTGAAAATCCAACAACGCGCTAATATTTAGGCATTTATTTAGGTGTTGTGGCATCAAATTGGCATCCACAGGTACGTTTTCTGATACATTTTCATAAGATACTTTTGGAACAGAGTATACATACCAAAATGTTGACCCAAAAACAAGTTCGTATGTCCCAAGACGGACGGCCATAGACAATCGCGGTAGGTTCTACTGCGTATAATCTATGCCAGTAAGACACCTTTGTTCCATGCGCTGCCACGCCGATTCACGAGCAATACAATGGATGCAATGCATCAACCTGATAGCTTGTGGCCTAATCCTTGCTCTCCGATATATTACATATGCTATTGGAATACGGATGTTGGGGAGTGTGCAGGTGACTTACAGAAGGGCTATAGGCTGACCATAAAAGTCTGCTTCCCGAAATACATATAATAATAATATCCCTGGACATTTCACACAGCACCATTTGTCCCAAGCTAAGCAACCTAATGCTTGTGTTATGGTAACAAGATGGCTGATAAACTACTTATATAATTTTTTTTTTGTAAATACATACATATTATAGATAGAAAAACACCCAGACTCGGAACAAATACATGTAGGTCATACAAATATTTGTTCCGTGCGGGAATCGAACCCGCGACACGCAGCGCAGGAGTCAATCGCTTAACCACTGCGCCAACCGTGCCGTCAAACACAATATAACTCTTGCATAAAACAAGTAAGTATCTAAATTATATTTATGAAGTTATGGAAGTCCGCACTTCCTAAATACACAACTTCATAAATATAATTTAGATCCCAACACAGGCTTATCTGCTTAAAAAGAGGCTTCAATCACTAGTTTTTAAGGTTTACTTGATAAAATAATAAACCAGTTTTGATTTTCATTTTCATGTCATAACATAACATTACGCCAATGTTCTCCGAAGGTTATCCAGAGGTGCACCTCTAGTTATCAAGCAAGTAATCAACGCTACCTCCATCCAATTTATAGTTTTTCTCTAACAACACCTTCATGGATCGGCCAGAGTTATTGATAAATGTTGTATAAGCGTCAAACGGACTTAATCTTCTGTCTCTCTTCCACAGTACAGCCGTCAGTAAGGTTCGACGTAATCAATCAGGCGACCGTACCCCTACTGTCTCAAAGGATTGAAGCAAAACACCATACATGCATGTCTAGCATAGATTCAAGGTACTTATTGGTAGTATTTGAAGTTCAGTTTCTTAATATACATACATACATGAGGTCACGCTTTCTTCCAATGGGGGTACGCAGAAACCACAGAACGCCACCTGCTACGATTCTTACATACTCATTTTTTTTTTTTGGATTGGAAATGATCAAATGGCTCTTAAGTCAACTGAGGCCGCTCAAACTTATCCCGCGAATGACCCCTCCCGCTCTGGGTGGAGCGGAAAGGAGTGTCAGACTCTTACTGATTAAAACCCACCCGTGTTCCTTCCTTAGCCCTTTCTGTTCCAGGGCAGCGGTAACCCTTTCGGACGATCCCGCTACCCTGGCAGGCTTCGGCCCTATCGGGCCCCGTCATCTGCTGACATCTTTTTGGGGCGCGCGTGGAACACAACGCGCCGTCCGGCACGGGCCTGGTCCTGATCGGACGGTGAGCTACCCATTACTCTCCGCCCGCAGGCCCGCGCCTATGGTGGCCGGGAGTCGTCACGCGGCTCCCGACGCCCGGAGCGTCTCCCGCGGCGGCTGAGGCGTGAGGTTCTTTCCCTGAGCCTTCAGCATAGATTCAAGGTACTTATTGGTAGTATGTGAAGTTCAGTTTCTTAATATACATACATGAGCTCACGCTTTCTGTCCATGGGGGTACGCAGAAACCACAGAACGCCACCTGTTACGATTCTTACAATACTCCTTTGACTTCGTTTACGTTCACACAACAAATAATAATAATAACAAAGTTTTATTGACTTAAATGAAGGGTTTACATTTTAATTTGAAGCCCTGACTCCTGTGCTAGGTGGTACCTGTGTTACAAGAGTCACTGTATATTCACCCGTTTATGGAAATTAACAATTTATGCTATAATATTAAAATAACGTAAAAATTAATTTAGTGCATGCTCTTGAGTGGTTTGTGTTCATGTATGTGTGTGTTTTTTCTGTGTTTTGTGTGTAGGGGTGTGTGTGTGTGTGTGCTAGAGTTTGTGCTTGGTCACAAATAAGGTCATTATACGAGTATGTCCTTCTAGTGCGTACCGTCCCGGTGTTGCGACTCACTTCAGCCTTGTAAATACCTCAGAGAGATGTTATATTATGTACAGGAGCGTGTTCGCAGACACAGGTGCTTCCTCTCATAGTCCAATGGGACGGCAATCCGACACGACCGGAAAGAGATCAGGCGCTGGGCCAATGGCTTAACGTGCTTTCCGAGGCACGGGGTATCACACCTCCAACTTCCAAACTCCGGGATGATGCTAAGAAATTCCCAATGGGAAAACCCAATAACACTCTGCCCGACCTGGGAATCGAACCCAAGACCCCACGCACAGCAGTCGCGCTTGCGACTACGAGACCAACGGGACTAAGAAGTACCTAGTAGACCGCCTCATGAAAATGCTCGTTACGAAGAACGAGCATTTTCACCTTTAACGTAAAACATTTAAAAGAGTAACGGTGGAGTTTCTTGCCCATTCTTCTCCATACGAAACAACCCTTTGGAAGGGGCGACTAGAATCCATTCTATTTTTTGTACTTTTAACGTTCAAATGTGCCTATTTGAAATAAATTATTTGATTTTGAACGGTCCTGAGGACCTAGTTTTCAGGTTATTATATATTATAACAACTTGGTTAAACTTTCATTAATATAGAAACATAATACTCGTACAAGGTATACTTGAAGTACGCATATAATATCATATTACAGTAATAAATCCAAGTTCATCGGAGTAATATTTGTGGAACCATAAATTCTTAAAGTGAACGAGAATATTCCATTGCTCAGTAAAAATAGGTCTCTCCATAATGTACAAGAAACGATACAGACAGCTTCAAAGGAAGCTAAGCTGCATACCTACACATGTATCATCCATTTTTCAGAGATCTTTAAATCATATTAATTACTGCAAAAGTAATTAACGCTTTCATAGCATTCGTTAAAAACTAGTCTCGCCGACATCCCAACATTTAGAACGGTTTTATGCACTAGTAACTAGTAATCATATCACAGAACTTTTGTTGAGGGAAATGAAGCGTGCGGATTTCATATCTATCTATCTATACTAAGAGTTGGTTTGTTTGTTTGAACGCAAGTCTTTGAAACTACCAATCGAATTTGATAAATTTAATTTTTTTAGACATGCGGAATTATTCTGTGGAAGTCACACCGTGAAAACTAAGGTGAGCTTAAAGTGAGCTGTTAATAGTGTCAATCCCTAGCATTCAGGTGGAATGACAGCTCACTTCAAGCTCACTCCACCTAAGTTTTCACGGTGAGATTTTTGCAGAATAGGCCGACTTTAAGTTCTGTTTTATTACAAACTATTCAATACAGCATTAACTATTTATAAATTCAGTACCTCCCCTGATACTACTACACCTAGTTCCGTATCACATAACTCCGTCCCGCGAGTGTTGCGCGGCACCATCTTGTACTAATTGGTCCGCGACGCGAAGATGTTCCGACGATTTATAGCGCACCTACCACGCTGTGCATTTATTACTTTATACGCAATTTTTATATTAAAATCGTGTGTTATTGTGTTATGTTTCTGTATGAGAGGAAGTCAAGGTTTCAGCGGCCTGTAGTGAAGAGACTTCATGATTGAGCAGATTGGCCTACTAGGCCAATTTACAGAATTAAGTATAGCCGTTTCGTACGACTGACAATTCGATAAGTATGCCATATTTAAACGGAGTTCAGACTTTTCGGTATCCCAATTAGTCTGAACTCCGTTTACGAAACGTTACAGTTAGTTCGGTAACTATACAGGGTCAAATTAAATTAGCTAGTGAAACTCCGCAGACGTGTATCGATACATAAACCCTCTTTTCTTTTTAATTGATCGTTGACCCAAAACAAAAACACCATCAAATCTTTTTGTTTTTTAGTGTTTAGACATCAATATCCATCACGTGCGGAGTTTCGCTAGCTAATTTAATTTAACCTTGTATAGTTGGATGCAATTGGAATATCTCGAGATTATTAAACAAGACAATGTTATAAGAAAATAGGTTTTTATAAAGTATAGGAATATTATACGACAAAAGAATAATAAAATACATTGTACGACTTGTTTACCGGCTGTCGTAAGTCATGAAAGTTGACATCTAGAACTGGGTTACTGCTATGCATAAAATTTAACAGAATGTGGTCGTAAATATGGTTCATCGAGTCATCATCTGCCTAGCCTTTTCCTAACTATGTTGGGGTCGGCTTCCAGTCTAACCGGATGCAGCTGAATACCAGTATTTTACATGAAGCGACTGTCTATCTGACCTCCACAACCCAGCTACTGGGTAATACGATACCCCTTGGTAAGACTGGTTGTCAGACTTTCGGGCTACTGACGACCCGTAACGACTGTCAAAGATCCACGAATGACAGCCGGGACCAACGGCTTAACGTGCTTTCCGAGGCACGGAGGGGACTTGGTATGTGAAAATGGTCACCCATCCACGGACCAACCGCGGCAAGCGTAGCTTAACCTGATCGATCGACCCGTGCGGCTGTTATTACTTAGCCACATCGAGTACATACCTATATTATTTTACTAAGGGCAGATTTTTCAATAGTCAGATCTTATAAGTAGGTATCTGAAGAAAAAATATGACAGTTTGACATAATATATACTTTCTATTATACAAAATCTGTCAAACCGAAATATTTATTCCTCAGACTGGCTAAACTTCTTATACTTGTACTTAGGACAAATTTTTCAATCGACAGGTAATTTTTATTCGTGGAATAAAATTGACGTCTGACAGATTTTGTACGGAAGAACTGTCAAAAATTCAAAATTATTCCTCGGATAAAATTATCTGGCGTTGGAAGAATCAGCCCTTAATGAACTAACAAACTATTAAAATAAAAATATAATAACCTAACCTAACTAAAACTATTTACTAACTAAAATATGGCGTTGAAAAATTCCTCCGTATCGCTGCCGACTTGTAATGTACCCAAGAGACTGGCGGCATTGCCACGATGTACAGACGCCAGCAGGTCAAGCTATCCGAAACTGTCAAATTTTCCCAATCAACCTTAAACCTTAATGCTTTAGCGATAAAGTTGAAAATCTATTCAAAAAATTTGACAGATTGTAGTAGCTTGATGTGCTGGCGTCTGTACATAGCAATGCTTAGCCACTTGCTAATTATCGCGTATTACAAAAAGTCGCCACACAACGTCCGCAATTTACCGTCGAATGACGTCACACCAAACGTTATATAAGAAAGTAAGTTGATATGTTTCCCTAGAGAGCGTTTTTGAGACTTTATAGTCAAACCCCGCTACCCAAAGAATTGAATTGCTAGATTTGCCCTCAATGTACTTAGTCACGCAAAAAAATATCCATTCTTAATTAACTAAATCTAAGTTAACTTAATTACTTAGTAGGCTCTTTTTGCATGGAACATCATTCCATTCTGTATCTTTAGAAGAGCGTTGTTAGCTGCGAATGCTGCGATACAGCTTATACTTTTGCAGCTATCATCGTTTTACTTGTTGTACAGACGCCAGCACATCAAGCTACTACAATCTGTCAAATTTCTTTAATAGATTTTCAACTTTATCGCTCAAGCATTAAGGTTCAAGGTTGATTGGATAATTTTGACAGTTTCGGGTAGGTTGACCTGCTGGCGTCTGTACTTAATCTTGTATTATTGTTCCGAAATAAACTTTTTAATATTCATTTGTTACACTGAGAAGAGTGAGCTCACACGTTATTATATAGAGTTTTTCTAACAATTAAGTCAAGTGATACCGTCACTGTGTGTCAGAGGTATCATGATGAATCAGAAATTACGGAACGGCATTTCTTTCCGCTTTTCGTTCCGAGGCGCTGAGGGGTCTTGGTATGTAAAAATGGTCACCCATCCACGGACCAACCGCGGCAAGTGTAGCTTAACCTGATCGATTGACCCATGCGGCTGTTATTACTTAGCTACAAGCCATGTATTAATATACAACCACGCACGGTACCAAGAAATTCAAATCAGTTGGTACAAAGTCTGTTTTTATTTGCTTCAGCGACAGAAGATCACGCGCAAAGGAACGTTAATATTATAAAATATTAGATGCAATTCTACGGTACATTTTCTTTTTCTTTGAAAGTTATGATTGGGAGAAAATCTCACTAGTAAGATGGCCAACTTTGCCTTATTATAGCATAGCCTGATGTTGCGAGCTACCTGTGCGCGAGGTTAACGTAGATATGCCTTAACATTTTATATACTTTAGATTGTTACATTATTTTTGGCAGTGAAAGTTGCAATGAGAAGAGAACCAACGGTAAACTTTGCGTTTTAATCGGATTTCGCAGTTTCGCTATATCGCTTTATGCAGAATGGCGTTTCTTTCTGAATTAAACAATATCAGTATTGACAATTTAGCAGTCATAATCAATTAAAATCGTCATTTCCGAGTTCACTACCGGCCTAGCCACATTATCTTTCTCACAGTCTATGCATCGTTTCTTTGGTATATATATTTTATTAATTATAGCCATTTTCATATCTCTTGCCATGTGCTCCTCGTTCCAAGTCCATAGGGCAACAAACAGCTAGGTACCTACCCAATAAAGGAGATATTTATTAAAGTACTACTTAAGTAAGGTATACTCAAAATATACCTTTTAAATAAAAATAAAACGTAGATATGCTGGAAGAGATTTCTTATGAAATAAGCATCACCTTTGTATCTATTTCTCTGTTCTGTTTTTTTCTTGTCTGTTTAAATATATTATGTGTACATAAATGGTAAAATAAATAAATAAAATATGAAAAAACGAAAATTGAGAAAAAATATATTAAGATTTATTTAAAAAAGTGAAAGTAATAAAAAATAAAAAAAAAGAATATGAAAGATTTAGTGTGAGAGACAGAGAGAGTTATATCTTTCTTCTCACCCATGCAACGAAATGTGCCTAAGCGTGACGCGTCCTTGAAATTTCACTCGTAATTTTCATCCAATTAACGAATCGTCGCCTAAGAAGTTTCACTTCAATTTTTTTAAATATAAAATCCTTATCCACATTATTCTTACGTCTGCCGGCACCGTAGCCTCCTGTACTCCAGTCGCGTATGAAGGAAAATTAGACTTTTTAAACTTGCCTCCAGAACTTCGATTTTACCTCATTCCTCCCAAGTTTGGAGTTACTCCCCTCAGGTGGGTTGCATGCTTATTACCCAGTTTTTTTTAAAGTCGCCGCCGACCTGCACTGGGTAAATCGTTGGGTTATTTAAACGTGGGGTACCTAACTTGGATGATGCTGCGTGTGCATGTTGGGTATTTTTTATAGTGACTTGTGTTAATGATTTTTTTTATCGGTTTATTCCGTTTTACATCGAAGATAATCACGTTTTGCCAAATGATAATTTGTTTTTAAAAAAAATACCTACAGACTGAATTTAAGCCACGGCGACCAATCTCAGCGGAGACCAGCCTTCAGCGCAAGAGATGTTATAGTGCACAAGTGTGTCGCAGACAGGTGCACTCTCTTCCTTCACTCTAATTGGCGATGACGGCACGGTTGGCGCAGTGGTTAAGCGATTGACTGCTGCGCTGCGTGTCGCGGGTTCGATTCCCGCACGGAACAAATATTTGTATGGCCTACAAGTAGTTGTTCCGGGTCTGGCTGTTTGTGTATGTGAGTTTAAATGTGTGTAATTGTCCGATGGGACGGCAATGTGACACGGCCGGACAGACATCAGGTGCAGGGCCAACGGTTTAACGTGCTTTCTAAAGCACATGGTTATCACACCGCCGCCTTTCAACCTACGGGCTGTTACTAAGAAATTCCAAATGGAAAAATCCAATATCACTTTGCCCGACCCAGGAATCGAACCCAAGACCCCACGCTCAGAAGTCGGGCTTGCGACCACGAAACCAAACGGGGCAGTCAATAGGAATGGGAATTTGTTTATAAGAAATAATTTAAATATGTATAGTTGTCACGTTTAAGAATGGCAATAGCGTTAAAGACGCTTTCCTTAATATCTGTCAGTACGAAACCAAACAATAAACTATGCATGGTTTTTCGATAGAACATGTTCATGGTCACGATAGATAATGCAGGGCGTTAACGGACTCAATTTCAGATTTTTTTAAATAAATAAATTGCTATAAAATGTTGGGGGTCAATGACCGCTATTGCCATACTAAACGCGACTTCAAAACGAAAACTCTCAAACTCAAATAATTTATTTCAATTAAAACATTTACAGGCACTTTTGAATTGTCAAAATTAAATAGTCGGTCAGTTAGTCAAAAAGTTGAAGCTAGTCGCCCATTCCAAAACGTAGATCTCTATGGAGAGGAACGGGCAATAAGCTCCAAGGACACTCTACTCTCTTAAATCAAGATATTATTACAAAATCCTGGGTACATTAGTCTTAAATAATACTTGCCTTAATATAAGTAGTTCAGTATAAGAAATAGTACTTAGCTTGTAATTAGCCGCCAGTGCATACCCAGACTGCTCGTTATGCTCCCACAACCCAGGCGATCAATCTGCTGAACGCCCTGATTGCTCAGGAGCCGGAAGTTGACATATTTATACATATATAGCAAGCAGTATCTATGTTTACTGTCTGTATGAAGTTTTTTAGTTAAATTAATTTTATGTTGTTGGCTTGTTGAAATCGCGAAAAAAAATCAACTGTTCCCTACATTTATGTTAGCATAACTCGTCAAAATGTAGGGAGCAGCTGATTTTTTTTTCGCGATTTCAGGTTTGGTCCCATAGTAAAAGTTGTTCACAATGATGAGTACAATGACCTCTTAAGAGGTTGCTGGTGTTTTACAAATAACCCTGTATAAATAAAAAATAAATAAAAGTAAAAAAAATAAATAAATAGCTGAGCAGTGGTGGCCCAGTGGTAACACCCGCGACATACGAGTTGTAGCTCGTAGTCATAGATTCGAACCCAGACAGGCGTTTTACTTTGTGTAAATTATTTTATCACCATTCCTCTCAAAATGTTGTAGGAAAACATCGCGAGGAAACCGGGATGAACTAGAGCCAAAAAATTTGAAGACATGTGACATCTATCAACCCGCACTGGGCCCGCGTGGTGGGGGTGGTACTACATCCCACTCCCTCTAACCGAGAGGAGACCTTACTCCCAGCAGTGGGAACATTATGCGGATTAGCTAAGGACAACGAAATGGATTCAAGCAGAACACCAAGACAACAAAATTACAACACAACACCTGGAAACGACAAAACCAATGCTCGTAAATCTCTCAAAAAATATATTCACCGGATAGCAACCCGTTGATAAACCAATTCACAATTTATATCGGAACAGCATAAAAAGCAAGGGGTATATGTGCGAGCATCCGAAACGTCATTTATAACACATCCTATCGGTTGTTTCCGAAACAATGTTCGCGAATGACAAACGACGCGGCGGTCTCGAATACAGTGAGCTTTTTACCGTTCGGATACTGTCTGGTGAAGTTTATCTATTTAATAGTTACAGGTGGTCTTAGTGTTATCAGCTTATAACGTTCCCAGTTTCCCACTGCTGGGACACATCCACCATACCCAGTGCGGGTTGGTGGGTGACGTCCGCCAACGTGCGAAGGGTTTTCTTTTTCCATTCTGCCATGTTAGGTGTCACATTATCATTCACTTCCCTTTCATTCAAATCATCTGTCATATAATCCATCCATCTTTTGTTTGGTTTCCCACTTCCTATTAATCCACTCTTAACCAGCCTGTAATGTTGCCACTGCTGGGGCACAGGCCTCTTGGTGAGAGGGAGTGGGCCGTAGTAGACCACGCGGGCCCAGTGCGGGTTGGTAGATGTCAAGTCTTCGAATTTTTGGTTCTAGGACAAGCCGGTTTCCACATGATGTTTTCCTTTACCGTTTTGAGAGTAGTGGTGATGAAATTAAATATACAAATTAAAGCGCCTGTCTGAGTTCGAATCTACGACCTAACTTGTAAGTGGCGGTACCACTGAGCCACCACTGGTACACGTTCCGCTGGATCAGTGTAGCTGTTATTACGCTCGTACAGATTTGTAAACAAGTTATATGCTTACAAATCTAGACGTGCGTAAATGAGCAACGAAATTGTAAACAAAAGAGTAAAAATCGTTCGCGGAACATGAATGACGCAGACGTAGTAGGTACAGTCAACAGCAAAAGTAGATGATCAAAATCAGAAATTCAATACTAATTAACAGAGTTCGCGTCAGAACTGTGTGACGTCGAAGTGATTCAAAAGTATGACACTGAGTCTGACATACTTTTGAATCACTTCGACGCCACACAGTTCTGACGCAAACTCCGTTCATTAGTATTGAATTTCTGATTTTGATCATCTACTTTTGCTGTTGACTGTACACACTGAAATATTAACAAGAAGTAAGCAATCGATGTATTCTGTTTTTCAACTGATTTTCTTAACTCATAGTTCAAGTTACACCACCAGCGGTCGGTTGACCCCAAAAAAAATCATCATCAAACTATGGCCTTTTTGTTTTGTCAAATTTAAATATCGATACCCATCACATCTGCGGAGTTTCGCTAGCTAATTTAATTTGATCCTGTAGTTCTATATCCTTGAGGTTCCTAATAAAGATCGGGTTACCTCCTCTGGGACTGATGTAAATGCAACAGTCAAAATTTTTGCAATTGAAAATTGAACCTTATGACAATGTTAATAAAAGTCACATGAAGCAAGCTCGTGATTTACAGCTGCTGTAGCTGCTTCCTCAACACAAGTATATACTTAAGCCTGTTTAAAAGAACTTCAAAGTACGAGTATCAACCAATAAAATCGATAACAGTTCCAAAAAAGAACATTTCCACTAAATATTCGCCCAACAAGTCTTCAAAGGCACACGGGGACGTCATTTGTCCTATTTCTTTATGCCAAACATAAAATGTTCCACTGAGACGTCTCAAAGAGATCTGTCTGTCTGTCTGTTCGCAGCCAAAAAGCTCTCGAGAAAATTTTTCTATCAGTCGATGTCTCCCTCTATTTGCTAAGACCTGTTTCGTTAGAGGTTGTGCCTGTTTCCATTGACTGGAAGATGTTTGGACGATTTTTTTATTTTTTGTTCGACTATGGCAGTGAGAATTGTTTATGATTTTTTTTTGGTTTTTGTTAATCGTCGATGCGTTTGTTTTACTGTGTACCAGCCTATTACTGTCCCAGTGCATGGCAGGCTTCTCTGTATGAGAAGAGGCTTTCTTCTGATACAGAGAAGGCATAAGAATTAATCACCACGCTTGCTCAAGATGAGCTAGCCATTTCAGATTTATATTAACCGTAAGTTCAGGTTTCCTCACGATGTTTTCCTGATTCTTGAGAGGCTTTAAGCACCGGGCTTAATTTACTTATATTTGGACATTTCAAATAAAGGTGTACCTACTGCCAATAAATGAAAATAAATGAAATGGCTATCAGAGACGATGAATACTAACCACTTAATAGTGTAGGATTAAGTAAAACCATATTGTTTTCCATCGACCTCGCCACCTATACAAAAATCTCGTGCCGCATCAAACATTGGAAACAGCCCAGTCTCTTTGCATGTAGGACGTCGAGTCTTCGGCAAATATGGACACCGCGTATGAAGTCAAACAAAATTACGTATTCCATAAAAATATACCCCTTTTGCGCACGTGACAAGCGAAGACGTGTCAATATAAAGCCATAACTGTAGTTAGTTTCATATAAATGTATGTTCAAAATTCAGTTACAGACGCCTGATGTTGACGTGTATAGCTCTATCTATACCGATCTGCAATTTGTCTTACTCCAGCCGACTTACGACTTTGTGTAAATTATTTCATCACCACTGCTCTCAAAACGGTGGAGGAAAACATCGTGAGGAAACCACCGGCATGTTAGGACGATGTGAGTGTGTGTTCTAGGGAACAAAAAATTCGAAGACATGTGACCTTTACCAACCTGCACTGGGCCCACTTGAACCGTGAATTACGGTCCGTTGCCGATTTCAGACTGCTAGAAGGCCAGGTTTATCCATGATGAATTCAATTCATAGTATGATTAAAAAGGATTCCCAGCGACAAAATGCTTTTTCCTACGCCATTTTTAGTTTAGCAAAACAATTCCACATAGGTACTCTGCGATATATAATTTTGTTTCACATACAATAAGGAAACTAAGATAACACTGGACTGGTCGCACAAAATTAAATGTATTTTTATTAAACAATACATACTGTAACACCTGAAGGCCAATTCTCATAATTTGAAACGTTCAAAATCTAGTCGCAGTCTCATCTCGGCGACCAACAAATGTCAAAAACTTGTCAAAGTGTAGGGAAATTAGAAGTATTTTTTGACAGATCGAGACTGAGATTAGACTGTGAACTTTCTTAAAATTACGAGAATTGCCCCAGCCAAATCTCGTAATTTAAAACGTTCAAAATCTAGTCGCTGTCTCTGTGTCAAACAAATGTCAAAAACTTGTCAAAAATGTAGGGAATTTAGAGGTAGGTATTATTAAGAGCAATCTTTTAAAGACCACCTTTGGATGGATTAAAAATTAATGAGAGACAAATACTGTAGGTAGCAAATATGCTTGTATTCGAAGGTCGGTTGTTATCCATCTTAGATCACATTCTAACCATCGATAATGTGGTCACAAAATACCCCAAAGGTAATTAATTGACACGTTATTAAGATGAATATTTGAAGACACTAGCCACAAGGATTCTGAGCGATCGGTATCCGCGGAATTCGACGGAGAATGTCTGCATTCCAATGGTTGACGATGATCGTAACCTCATTGGCTACCTAGTAATGGAGGTGTTTTGTTATGTTTTGTGAAAATAATTTTGTTTTGTTAGTTGTAAAGAAATCTACACTGCTACTAGGATCTTTAGGCTGTTGTTAAACATTTGTGCAGTGGTTTTGGGAAATGTCACTTTATACCCTGTCCATTAGGTTAACCGTTTTTTGACAGCTGTCTTAGAACGTACAGACGCCAGCAGGTCAAGCTACCCGAAACTGTCAAATTTTCCCAATCAACCTTGAACCATTAAGGTTCAAGGTTAAGCGATAAAGTTGAAAATCTATTAAAACATTTTGACAGATTGTGGTAGCTTGATGTGCTGGCGTCTGTACATATTCCAGATTACGTAAAAGTTAACATTAAAATGCGTAATAAAATAGATATATAAATTGCCTTATCTTATTGAATTATCTTATTTATGACTACTTACAGACATTATAATACCGTACGTGTATCAATCACTAGTTCCATCTGTCAAAAAACGGTTTACCTAATGGGCAGGGTATAGAATTTTTTGGCTGTTGGTAAACATTTGTGCAATTGTTTTGCGAAATGTCACTTTATTTATATTGTTTTGAATACATTTAAAGTGACATTTAGCAAAACAATATGGTGGCGTTAGTTCCAAGTTGGGTCACGCGCCAAAATTTCCTTGTACCACTATAGGTAAAGAAAGAAAGAAAAGCAGCAAATTGTATCTCTGGGCGATTAGTCTACCTATCTATAAGTAATGAACAAATGATTTACATATCCAATTTTCATTATGTGTTTGACGCACTGTGCCTGCAATATTCTCACATGTCTATTTTTTGTCTATAATGAATGAGTTTCACACCAAAATCTTTAAAGGTGGTTCAACTGACAATACCCAAAACAACCCAAAGTAACTTTTTACTGTGTACAAGCTCCATAACAGCAATTCAATGTCTAAATAATCTGCTCACCGAGGCAGTTATGTACACAGCACTGATTCGCTTTGTTTATTTGCTATCAAAAGAATTTTTTGTTTACCACCGTCATCTAATGAGACAGCAGATGCATTCTTCTTTATTTATCGAGATGAAGCCGGCGTTTCTTTCCATTGTTCACGAGACGCGGCGCGAACCAACCGAGAAATAATGTATTTCGTCTCCCGAACTGAAACTTTCGCGAAATTATTTTTCATAGTCAGCTTTACCGGGCTTTTCATGTACGTCGCACTGGCGTTTTATTCATTCCACACTGCGTACACCACTGTGTCTCAGACGGTGAAATATCAAGAACGGTTCAATAAACTCCGGACTTACGAGGATGACGAAAGGTTCGAGAACGATCTCAAGTATATCTTAGTGTGGTCGGCAGCGGTCGGTAGAACAAACGAGAAGCTGTTGCCGTACGAAGGACAAGCTGCATTCATCGAAAACAACTGTCCAGAAATCAATTGTTACATAACAACAAACAAAACGATCCTAAACAATGATTACAAGAACTTCGACGCCATCGTTTTTAACATGACTCTTTTGGGGAAATCAGGAGGTTATGAAGACCTCCCAAAAAATAGAAGGAAACGCCAGAAATACGTGTTTTATGGAATGCAGGCAGCCGACGACCATCCTATATGCAACATTCACGTAGACAACTTTTTCAACTGGACGTGGACTTACAAATTTTATTCAGATATATTCAGTCCTTATATTGAAGTGAAAGACATGAATGGCAACGTTGTGGCTCCCAGTAGAAAAGTGCTATGGACCACGCATTTAAAGCCGACGACGAAAAGTGATATTACTAAAAAAGTTAATACAAAGACAAAGGCAATAGCGTTGGTTATAAGCGATTGCGGTTTTGTAAGGAAAAGGAATTGGGTTCTCCCTAAGCTAACCCGAGCATTGACACTATTTAATTTGTCTATTGATGTGTATGGTTGTGGTTTTAAGAATTGTCCTAGAGAAGGATGTCTAAAGGCTATTGAAAGGGATTATTATTTTTATTTGGCGTTTGAAGGGAGTATGTCAGAGGACTATGTGACGGCAGAAGTGTTGAAAGGGTACCATCACGATGCAGTACCAGTGGTGATTGGAGGCGCCGATTATACCAAGTAAGATCTCATTTCTGGTTACAAAAATTTCGACATATGTTTTAGTGTTTATGGCACCCGTCACACGGTAAATTTCAGCCGTCGTCCGTAGTTAAAATCTAAGTATTCTATAATTTTTCTGTATCATGCAAATGTGAACATATCAAAATGATTTGTTCTTCTTGCTACCTAAAGATGCATTTGTTTCTATAAAAAATCTCAATGTAATTTATTCATTAGAAGAAATACTCTCTTCATTTAAAAACTCGGTGAGATTGCGGTACATCACGATTCTTAGTACAAACATTCGTATTTTAATGACTTCATTGTATAAAATATATGTGCAATATACTTTGTAGCAGATCAGTAATCATTTCCTAACGCAAGACAACATACATTTGTAAATAGCAGTTATTTGTGATATCTCCTTAATCAGCCTATAATATTCCCACTGCTGGGCCACAGGCCTCCTCTCTGTGAGAAGGAGAGTGGGCTGTAATCTACCACGCGGTTCCGGTGCGGGTTGGTAGATGTCACATGTCTTCGAAGTTTTGGTTCTAGGCCATGCCAGCTTCCTCACGATATTTTCCTTCACCGTTTTGAGAACCGTGGTTATGAAATAATTTACGCACATTCAAGTCCCTGTCTGGGTTCGAACCTACGACCTACAACTCGTAAGTCGCGGCCTTTACTAGTGAGCCACCTCTGCTCTATCTGTGATATCTCAGCATGCCTTTTATATACTTACCTTTTAACGTAAATGTTTTCACGACTCTTTATCCCCAGATTCCTGCCGGAAAATTCCTACATAAATTTCAATTTCTACCCAGAAGACAAACTTGCAGCTCTTTTAGATTACACGATAAGGAATCCGACAGTCTACCATCAATATTTCAACTGGAAGAACTACTACACCATAGAAAAGGTGGAAGAATTCAAAGGATACTGTGAGCTCTGCAAAATGTTGAATGATAAGAAAAAGTACCAGGCCTTCACTACATACAAGAACTTTAGGACCTGGTGGTACTATGGTCCGTTGAGGGAGAAATGTCTTCCAAAAGGCGCGGAACTGATATCAGAAATTAGGGGGTACATTAAAGATCCTGTGAGGGGCTAGTTTTGTGGTGATTCTTCCGTTGAGTATTGACTAAACAAATGAAGTAAATTGTGTTACTGCAGAAATTTTCTCATATACAGGGTCAAATAAAATTAGCCAGCGAAACTCCGCAGACGTGATGGGTATCGATAAAACAAAAAATATAAATTTAATGTTTTATCTCAATAAAATTTGACACTTAGGTATACTTTGCTCTCTCTTTCTTGCTATTAATGCAAGTAAAAGATAGCAACACTTTCAGCCCAATTTAGTTTAGTCGGTGCCTAACAAAATCGAGAATATGATTGTGATAAATACCTGAGATTATGTTGTAAATAATATCTATTAGTATTCATAATAAAGAGAGATAAAAATCTATGTTATATTTTTACCACCTTCCACCTTGCACCGCATGTCACATAGGGTTGCCAACCCTAATATATGATAATTATAGTATCCTGCTATATTAGAGGCATTAAAACTATATATTTAAAAAAATTGTAGGCGATATTTACACTTCAATACAAAAAGGCGAAATTTAAATTGTTGATTAAAGTAATTGATTTACAAAATACAGCCTTAAACTAGAGGAGGAAATGAGCGCAATATGGCGATCTCATAAACATAAAAACTATATTTTGTAACCTTAATTTAGAGTATAATAATGACTATGATAAAGACATTACAAAAAAAAAACTTATTAGTAAAGGTTCAAAGTAGAAATTTTTTTTTTATTGACTTTCTTACATTTTTTTCGAAAATACTATATTAGATGTAAAAAAGTTGGCAACCCTAATGTCACCTGTGCACTAGATGACCTTTTAACTGCGTCAATGAGAGGAGTTCGTGTACAGACCTTCAAGGATCTTTTGGCGCTCGCACGACGTTTACAGGTAGGCGCTGTTAGTTAACATGTGTGAATTGTATTGGAAACCAAGATGGCGGCGTTAGTTTCGATCTTGGTCACGCGCCAGCTAATTACGTCCTATTAATGTGTTCAATAGGATCGACTCCCAGTCTAAGCGGATGTAGCTGAATACCAGTATTTTAAATGGAGCGACTGCTTATCTGACCTCCACAACCCAGTTCTTGGGTAACACGGTACCCCTGGTAAGACTGGTTTGATTTTCGGGCTCCTGACGACCCGTGATGACTGTCACAGATCAACAAATGACAGCCGGGACTTAACGTGCTTTCCGAGACACGGAGGAGTCTTGATATGAAACGGATGGTCACCCATCGCAAACCGACCGCAGCAAGCGTAGCTTTGCCTGATCGATCGACCCGTGCGGCTGTTATTATCTAGACGAGTCCCTCCGTCTCTCTTATAATTGTTAGTATAGCTTATCATTGTTTTTCATTCAATGAAGCGTTCAATATGCCCCCCTCCTGAACTATTTAAACGCCCGACTGGTTCAATATTTATGAAGACAAAGGTTTTTTCTACGCATTTTATTAAAGGTTACTCTTTTGTCACCTATCGAGTCTTTGTTCAAAAATAATTTACCAGTGACATTTTACTTCGTAGAAAAACATGGTCCTACTGCTAACAGATACACAATGTCGACCTAAGTAATATGCAAATAGGCAAATACTTTGTAAGTTACATTTACTTACAGTTATATCAACAATGCTGTGTTGCAGCAACTAACCCGAAGTAAACCGCTTTTTGACAGATGGAAGTAGTGATAGTAGTTACACACAATACATTGATAGATACACGTACTGTATTACAATGTCTGTAAGAAGCCATAAGTAAGATAATTCAATAAGATAGGCAGTTTATATATATTTTATTTTATTACGCATTTGAAAGTTAACTTTTACGTAATGTGGAATAGTTCGTTCTAAGACAGCTGTCAAAAAACGGTTGGACAGGGTATAGTGTTTCTATTTTCTGACACCTACTAAATATGGAGGGGTAAGTTTATGAGCATACAAGTTTTATTCGTCACATTAAATTCAAAGTTTTATTAATGGATTTAGAACTTTAGGTTTTTTGAAGTGAAAACTTCTTTAGCGGCGTTGTGCACTTTTGTTGTGATGGGTAAAAATGTTAAACACGCCTCAGGACACGTGACGTGATCGAAAATTCGTAAGACGGAGCTCGCGTCAGGACACGTTACCTGATCGAAAATTCGTAAGACGGAGGGAGAGTAGACCGCATTCCAAAATATCAAAAAT
Source organism: Apamea crenata (assembly GCA_949629185.1). Classification (NCBI taxonomy): domain Eukaryota; kingdom Metazoa; phylum Arthropoda; class Insecta; order Lepidoptera; family Noctuidae; genus Apamea; species Apamea crenata. Next base: position 7,894,774 of record OX451362.1, on the reverse strand, counting down.
GCACAACGTTAATATTCAAGTTTTCACTTCTGCCGGCACTCCCGGAGTGCAACCCGTTTTTTTTTTCATTTTGTTTTTGTTTTCTCCACATGTTTTCTCATATCACATCTGACATTGGCAGGATTGTCGACATCGGCACCATTGCCATAGAGAAAAATGGAATAGAATAAGTTTAAGAGGAATGAGGAAAAAGTCGTAAGCAAAGTTTTGAGTACCTATGAATGTCGATGGCTATAAGAGTAGGGGAAGACCAAAGAAACGATGGATGTACTGTGTGAATGATTTTATGGTTAAAAAGGGGGTGACTACCGAGATGACGACTAATAGAGAAGTGTGGAAGAAAAAGACATGTTGCGCCAACCACAATTGAATTGGGAAAAGGGCAGGAGAGGAGGAGAATGATGATGACCCACTAAGTATACAGTAACCTTACAAAACTCTAGCCCTTCGAACACACGGGTGATTTTTGAACGTGACGATTTTTATCGCGCCCAGGAATTTTGCGCGAACTCGCTACATTGAGCCGAGCATTGAGAATCCAACGGAACGCATTCCAGAGCATCAAAAAAGCGCACTGTTGGACTTTCAACACTCTGCGTCAAGCAGTGTGTTGAAATAACAGTGTGCGTTAAAATCGTTTGTGTGTACGAGGGCTAATACTGGAACTTAACGATGGAATAGCACGTGGTATCTTATGTACTCATGCCTACACTGGCTCTCAGACAATCACCTACTTCTCTTGTAGCAACTACACAAACTACTTTAAAATAGCTTATATGGTAAAATATTATATCAAGTCCAGAAGATTAGCACGGGCTGACTGCTGTATGTAGAGTGGAAGTTCAGGAAAATTAATTGTTTGGAGAGCCCATAAGGTGGACTTTGTGAAGGCCGCAGGAACCCGTTGGATGCGAGAAGCAAAGAACCGGTCGAAGTTGAGGTGCTTGGGGGAGGCCTATGTCCAGCAGTGGACTATTTCGGCTGAAATGATGATGAATTGTTTGGCAAATTGACTACCACCTGAAATTGGCCGTATATTCAAATCACAACTGTCATTCTTTGGAAGTTGTATGAAATGGCTGTCATACGGCAAATTGACGTAGGTAGTGTGTCATACTACAAAACAATTAATCTCCCTGACTGTACATTTATATTATATTGCTACTACAGTGTGATTTTATTCACTTCTAACGGGACTTTATTATTGTGGATGTCCTTATATGAAGATGCTTTTAAATTTCCGTCCACAAAAACGTTAAAACGTGCACGTTTATCCATACAATTTATGAACGTGGACATTCACGATAAAAAATAAAAGAGTACAATGGAGGTTGCTATTAATGTACCTACCTCACATCAAAATCTACCAATAAGACACAGTGTCATCATTAAAACATCTTCCGAAAATATATTCTTCTTAGCGAGAGCTACAAAATCAAACTGAATCAAAAACAAACAGTGACGTCACTCATTACCATACCGTAGTACGTAAGTAGGGTCAGCAACAAAGAGCTGTTGAATATTCGAGCAGGCGATCTCTGCGATATGCTAACCATGCCGAGGACTTGACTTGCCGACGGTACTGACGAAATGTATGAATTTTTCAGTATTTACTACTTGGGCAAAGAAGGAGCTTTGTTCCATCAGCTTTGAGTGTGGACTGATTGTTTTGTTCTAGTTAGTTCTGTGTTTGTGTGCCTTTGTAGGAAAGTAAGTTGGTAGTTTATTAAAGCAGGTTTTTCTTTAATATTTTCTTAAAATTACAGTAAGTTTGGAAGTTTACATCGCACCTTGAAGAGACCACATACAGTTTAAAATCGAATTCATTTGTTTTTAAAGTAAGTCATCGCCGATTCAAAAATCGTCACTGTTCGAATTTCAAAGTGATGTTTAGAATGTAACACCGGTAAAGTTTCACAAGAATGACGCAAGGAAGTTTATTTCAATAATTGTTTACAATGGATACACATATTCTATAGGTTATAATTTCTTGATACAAATCAATAAGACATCTGGTATTAGCCGAACTAGGCGAAAGCCTGTATTTCGACTTTCTTACATTTATTTTCCGTAAGAACCATCCTCGTACTTCAAGGAATATTCTAAAAAAAGAATTAGCGAAATCGGTTCAGCTGTTCTCGAGATTTGCGCTTAGCAACACATTCAGCGATTCATTTTTATATCATTTTAAAATTTTAACAAAACAGCGTCCCCCGGTCAATGTCACTCAAGTCCTATAAGATCCATGCAGCACTGTAACTCTACTAGGAACTCATAAGACTGTCTTTGAGTCCAACAATAAAAAAAAAGAACCAGCGTGGAAAATCATTTCCTTTAACTTTTTCAGCATCTGTCTGGCATTAATGCTGAAATGAACATTTTGGGTGCAGCCGTGATTCACACACTATTGTAATTTAAACATTATTTTCACTTTTATATTTTGTGTTTCACGGACTGTCCAAATAAACGTTATTATTACTATTTTTTTTCGTTCCAAAAGGCTTATGTGTATGTATGGATGTATTTCAAACTACCTACTAACAGAACGTTGCACCTGCCAAGTCGTTAACCACATAACAAAGATACTTATGAAGTAATCAAGTCAGCCTGATGAATATTCGAGAAGGCTCGACGACACTTCTCGCAGCGAGAGGGCGCCACTGAGCTAGCGATTTGAATTATGCCTGGTCAGGTCCTTGAGTAGCTAGCGTGGTGATAATTAAAATATAAGGTCGGGATTGTAGAAAGATGGATGGGTTATGTTGAAGTGGAATTCATTAAGATCAAATTAAAAAAGGGTTGATCTTTTACAAATTTTTCACGTTTGAACTGTCAGTTATGTCCGTTTGATAGTTATGCATCACAAAATGGTTGCGTTGAAAGGTACGATTGGTATTTCTGTGTCATTGAAGTAATACGTCATAATATGGTTTCTTCTACTTCCATGGTGTGTGTTGAATTTTCAACTGTAATTTCAATTAATAGCAAGATGATAAATGTTAGGCTAGGAAAGCAAGGAAATGTTGAAGATAAAGATGTTGAATGTAAGTATTTCTCTTTGGAAGGGTTTTATTGAGTTCCAACATAAGCACCCCCGGTGCGACACTGTCACTTTTGCAAAATATGCAAAAATGAGTTAAATATCTAAAAATGATCCTAAAGCACCCCTTTACTTGGTGCGATAACGTTACTATTGTAGTACGCATAGTTTCCGTATGAGGGCGTGAGTGTCATTGCCGTTTTGGCGCGAATCACGTGAGGTGTCAAAGTTTTAAATGCTTCTCCTGAAAAACTACATTTTTGCATAAGTGACAGTGTCGCACCGGGGGTGCGATGTAGAGAAAATTACAAGTACAATCTTACGCAAGTTTCTACCTAAATCATCATCATCCTCCTGCTTTTGTCCAATGTTACTTGGGGACAGCGCAACACGTTCTCTTCTTCCATTCTCCCCTGTCAATCGTCACGCTATCATTTACTCCCTTTTCTTCCAATTCACCTAATCCATCAATCTTTCCTTTGATTTTTATCTCCGTCACCTAAATACTATTGTCTATTTTGAAAGTGTTTAGCAGTGCACAACTAAACACATTGTGTAATTGAATCGCAATGCGATACCGATGAGATTCGGCGATATATCGACGAATAGGTGTTAACTAACTAACACGCACCTGGGCCCGATGCAGTGATACCCCTACTAGCTGTTCTCGAAAGTAATTTAGCAAAACATTACGCCTCCGACCTGTCCCATGAACCACATGATCTAGGTGGATTGTTTAACTATTGTGTCTACTTTATGGACAGTGAAAGTGTTAAAAACGTTCAAAATCTAGTCGCAATCTCATTTCAGCGACAATCAATGTCAAAAACTTGTCAAAAATGTAGGGAAATTAGAGGTGTATAGGAAATGAGACTGAGATCAGACTGAACGTTTCTTAAAATTACGAGAATTGCCCCTCTTGTGAAATGTGAGTGTACTATTATAATAGGCACACCTCTGCCTCACCATTTTGCCAAAATATTATCTGTATTCAACGAAGGACCCATATAGATGTAACATCCTCATCAGTCTACAACAGTTTACTGCTAGACAATAATACTCGTAGGTCTTCAATCGCAAGCCTTTCAACGCGATCATCTGCTGCTCTCATCCAGCTGCTACCAGCCATTCTGCGAAGATCGTTGTTCCACGTAGATAAAGGGTACCTTACGTTGCATATATAATTATTAAATATAAATGATATTTATTTCTGTAAATGTTTATACTTTCGCAAAGTTAATCTAAATACATTTAAGTTATTATCCAATAAAAACTTGAATGTTACTTATGCAACGTAAGGTAACTTTGTTCTACGTTGTATATAATATTGTAAATTGTGAAATTTCTATAAATTGATTTAAACAAACACTTTTTATTTTACACGTCAAAACATATCTAATATCTTAAATCTAGATGAAATCGTTTTATATATTATGAATTATGATTAGGAATTATGTCCAATGTAAGTAATTATGGCGGACTGTAAGTTACACAGTTCATAGTCATTCTCCTGCCCTTATCCCAGTTTATTTGGGGTCAGCGCAACATTTATTTTTCTTCCATACTTCTATTAGTAGTTACGAACCCAGAAACATTAACTCTAAAATAAAATTTGCATATACATTTCCTGTCCCAAACTTGGCCCCATAGTAGTGCCCTGGCGCATTTAGCTAGTTCTATTAGCCGTGCGTTGTTCGCATACGAATAAACACCTGTGCCCGCCGAGTTGCTTCGATTAAACTTTTAGCATGACTGTCTATTTAACTTAGTTTTGAAAGCAATTGAGAAGGTAAAGTGGTAATTGTTTTAGTAGTTTTCCATTGTGGCTAATTAAATAAAGCGCTTATTTAAACTTTATTTTTTGCAAAGTTTTGGAATTAGAACAGATTTTTTTTTGTGTGTGTGTTTTTATAAATAGTAATTAAAGTCCTTCTAAGGGATCATCTTGATAAATAATAAAGAAATTAACACAGATCAATTCTAAATAGTGCCTATACGAAGCTGTAAATAGTTATAGCAAGGTTACTCATAAAAAGTTTTTATTTAAACTGAACCTAAATATATAAACTAATACCAGCTCTATTATTGTCCCACAGCTGGCCAAACACCTCTTCTCATATAGAGAAGGCACGAGCATTGATCATCACGTTTGATCAAGACGGGTTGGCGATTTCAAGCTTATATCTATACTAATAATAAAGCTGAAGTGAGTTTGAACGCGTTAGTCGTTGACCGGTCGGATTTGAATTTTTTTTTTTTGCATTTTATGTTAATTTTTTGTGAAAACGCAACCTTTATAAGCCGAGCAAAAAAAGGAAAAAAGAAAAAACGCTAAGCGAAAACGAAGTCATGTGACAGAGTGGATCAGAGGTACAACAAATTTCAAGCGGCCGAAGTCACGGGCATACTAGTTAACTATATGTCCAGAGGGGCAGTTCACGTAATTTTAAGAACGTTCACAGTCTGATCTCAGTCTCAATCTATCAAAGATACCTCTAATTTCCCTACATTTTGACAAGTTTTTGACATTGGTTTTTCGCCGAGATGAGACTCTCACTTACGAGAATTGGCATTCTGGTGTTTTTCACCGATGTCAGTTATGTGCAAAATAAACTCAAAAAGTCGTATAGCAGTACTTGCCTAGATTTAAACTCACAACCTCGTGTATGGGAGGTGAGGGGGACAATAAGAGATAACAAACACTGGCCTTATTCATGTCGAAATTTTACACGGGGATTAACTTTGCGTCTCCTTTACTCTTTTACACGCTGTCTACATCTCTGTATGTATTTTCCTATCGCAGGTATTCTGGAAGAGATTTCTTATGAAATAATCATCACCTCTGTACCTAATTTTCTGTTCTGTTTTTTCTTGTCTGTTTATAATATGTGTGTACATAAATGGTTAAATAAATAAAATTAAAATAAACTTTTTACGTTAGTTTTTTTTTTAATTTTCTTTACCATTACCTACTCTTATGTTCACAATTTACACAAGCTACGCAGCAAATTCAGATACATCAAGTAAGTAATCTTTGAGAGCAATGACAAAAGCCTCCCTCAGTGTCACCCCTCAGACCTCACCCTCTGTATGAGCTGAAACTGCGGATAGCGTTAAATAACTGATTGCTTCCCCAGCGACCGATTGGGCACAAAGTTGCTGCTCCTGATATTACCCCGTAAGGGTGGCGGTGATTTGATGACGTTTGAGGACATAATATTGACGGAATATTTTTAATAAGGAGAACTTTTTGCGAAGGAGTTTGTACAGGAAAGTATTATCACTGAATCCATTCCTGCTACGTAACAGCGGTGCTAAGTGTCAGTTTCAAGAATATAAAGTAACTAGTCCAGTCGATAAAGGAGTTGTAGAGTGCGTGAGTGAAGATGAAAAAGTGTATGAAATAAAGAGATGGAAAATTTTGAGCTTTCATTTTGTTAAGAATTTTTTTCCTACGACGCATTATTTTTGAGATATTAGCGAAAAACCCAAAAGTGGGAACCTCGTGGCCCTCCAACCAACTCCAGCTCACCTCCTAGACGTCAGGACTTTTAGTATTTTCACTCCCTAAGTACCCTGAACAAGTTTCTGAAGGAATCGCTTAGGTCCCTGTTCACGCACTCTACATCCCCTATCGGGCCATTCGTTGACTGAACTAAACGGTGTAAGTTCAAGGATGTAAGACATTGTAGCTTTATCCTGTGATGCCATGAGATATACAAGCGATAAGGTCGCTCATTGTACATTTTGTAGTGTTCGATCTATTTTTTGTTATGTATTTTTGTGGTGTACAAGCTTTGCAAGCAATCTGCAACCTTTGCTACTAACACGACGTTTGCCAATAGTTGGTCAGTTGAGAGTAAATGACCTAAATAGGTAACAACTTGGGCACCAAAGCGAAGGTATTCTTAGCACCCAATACCCATAAGATTCACACATTCTTAACACACAGTCACATTTTTAACACACTAAAAAAATGGTGGAGTTTCTTTGTAATAATACTGCGCTGCTATGAATACCTCCAGTTCTCGCCGTGATATCTGTCACAGTAAGTCACTGATGCTAAAGACTAACTGAATTTTGTGAACCCCCAATTTGACATACCTATAAGATGATCTGTCACATTTTTAACATACTTAAAAAAAATGGTGGAGTTTCTTTGTATTAATACTGCGCTGCTATGAATACCCCAGTGTAAATACACTTTGTGTATTTAATTTCATCACCACTGCTCTCAAAACGGTGAAGGAAAACAGCGTGAGGAAACCGGCATGTCCTAAAACCAGAAATTCAAAGACATGCGACATCTACCCGCACTGGGCCCGCGTGGTAGATTACAGCTCTCTCTCTCTCACAGAGACGAGGCCTGTGTCCCAGCAGTGGGAACATTATAGACTGATTATGGTTATGCTGTGCTGCATTGACCTCAGATGTGTGGCTATAAACTCTTGTCAGTTACCATAGTTACCTTACAAACAATAAAATCCTCTACCCAAGGTGTAGTCATGCACATCCTCAACTTATAATTCATCAGGGTAATCCGTTTAATTACAGATGACGTGGTTTCCCTGTAATGTGGTATTTATTTGCGGCTGTAATGGATGAGTCGCTCGCTTGCAATTTATTATAAAGGCCCCAATGTTAAAATTGAGATTAAATAATATTTGTGTACAGTTATCGCTTGTATTGTGATCTTTTATGGAGGTATTTGCGTAGGGTCGATGCAATAAGCAAGCTCACGTGACGATGGGCCATAAATGTTAGCAGTAGGACTGATGACCGTTGAGGTAGATGTGTTCTTGAGTGGAGACCGCGAATCGGCAAACGTAAGGTAGGACGCTTTCAAGCTAGGTGGAGCGACGATCTTCGCAGGGTGGTTGGTAGCAGCTGAATGGGAGTTGACAAGAATCGGACTGAATGGCGTGCAATTGGAGAAACCTATGTCCAGCAGTGGACTGCTGTAGGTGGATGATGACATCGATGTAATTTATGTAGTTTTGATCACCAATAATAAATTGGTAAGAATTCAAGCTGTTCCTCCAAATTTCTGAGGTGTCTGAACCGTTTACCTATTCAATAGTACTATACTTATTGGTTAGATATCTTGTTTCTGAAGTCAGTTAAAAATGGCTGCTACATAACATCACACCTATATACCCCAAAGGGAAGCAGAGATTTACCTATAGGTAAATGTGGATGTAGGTACCTACTGTGAAGCTCTCTACGAGGTTCACGGTACACGGGACGTATAAAATCAAACAACGTTTATCTTGTTAAGTTGGATAATTATTCCTGTATAAAATATTACGTATTTCACATCTGAATCCATTTGCTTGTCTGCCTAATCTTTCTCTGACACCTTATTCTAAATTCGCTTGAATGTTCGAATGGAACTCGCGGTAAATTATAGCCGGACAGCACTACATAAAGTTGCTTTCGACAGACAACCTCTACAGTACTATAGTAAACTCCCATATTTCGCCAGTTACGGTTAAATCTCATGTAATAGGGTGCGAGTCTATTGCTATTAACCGCGCACGAAGTCAGACTCCGGGCTGCCACTGAGAAATTCCAGATAAACCCAAAAATACTTTGCCCGACCAGATAATACAACACAGGAGCTCATGCTCAGCAGTAGCGCTTGCAATCACTCAGCCAACGAGAGAGTTAATGCTAAATAATAAGGTTTATAAGAACTTTATTTATTTACTAGCTGCGCCCCGCGGTTTCACCCGCATAAGTTTCGATCCCGTGGGAATGTCGGGATAAAAAGTATCCTATATGTTAATCCTGGTTATAAACTATCTGTGTGCTAAATTTCGTCAAAATCTGTTCAGTAGTTTTTGCGTGAAAGAGTAACAAACATCCATACATCCATACATACAAACTTTCGCATTTATAATATTAGTAGGATTTTATTATTTATGTACACACAAATAAAATCAAATCATTTATTGGTTTACAAACATGGGTATTTAGTACATAGATGTTTTATTATAAGAGTCATCCATGCTCTACCGTCACATGGGCATGCAAAGTATATTATTATTTAATTTACACAAAAGATATTATAATTTTAAATAATAGTTAGTAGAATAAAATAATACAAATGAATGTGAAATCGTTTGAATTACAGTAAAAATGTCACAGTAATACAATAATGGCATGTCACAGTAAAACATTAAAAATGTAATCTAGGTTACAATAAAAATAAAAAGTCAAATGCTTTAATATCATGTCAATCAGTCAGTGAAACAGTCACAGTAAAATCAACTTTCTTCAAAACTACTTACAATCTAATAAGCTGTAAACACTAACGCTATTCTCATCTTCAATACAAAACCACATTTTCACGATAAACGCGATCCTCCTAAAGCCATCGTTTACCATAACAATACAATAAAGTGGAAATAAGACATACAAAACATTGAAATGTAAAGAAGATAGATGGCTGCCTCATTGTATAAGAAGGCTAAAAAGTACCTATTCAATAATAAATCTCAGTTGGGAGATGTCGATCACAGATGTGTCCTGGAGGAGTGATATCGGCACTCCTTTTAATGCAAAATTGAAAGGAAATGTGAGAAAAAATGTCTTTGTTGGGGAAAAGACTGGCTGTGGAATTTTTTGGGAGATATTCAATACAATATTGAATAGTGAGGGGGGCTCGTGGCTAAGTAATAACAGCCGCACGGGTCGAAGGTTAAGCTACGCTTGTCGAGATCGGTCCGTGGATGGGTGACCATTTATTATATATCGAGACCCCTTCTTAGAAAGTACGTTAAGCCGATGGTCCTGGCTAGGTTGGGGAGGTCAGATAGGCAGTCGCTCCATGTAAAATTTCATTTTTTTTTATGAGGTTTGTTATATTGAGGTAAGGTTGGTCTAAAAGTTATAAAGAGGTAAAAACGTGTCGAAACCTGTCGCGACTTAATCACATTACTATTGGGAACGTTATATAAAGGTTTTGGGTTGACAAAATTCGTTAATTAGAGGTTTACACTTTTTTTTGATAGTTGAAAATTCGTTATAAAGAGGTTGTTCGCAAAAAATCTTCGCAATGTACAGGTATATTTTACATTGACTCTTATGGACAATTCAAGGGGATTACGAAGAATTTGTTAAATCGAGGAAGTCGTTATATTGAGGTTGCACTGTATTAACAAAACAAGATGGCAGCGTGACTTTTTGACCACGCGCCAAATGAAACTTATAGCGATGAACCGATAATTTAGGGACTTAAAAAGAAAATAAAACAAAGACAACTATTTACGAAATGTTTATTCCTCTAACTAATAAAGATTTAATAGCAGTCGAAAAAATTACAAAACTAAATCAGCTTGACTAACACGATAAGATTTAGCCTTAAAATTATTACTTAGTTTAAAAAGTTTCATTTAAAACCCATTATGACCATGTTTGATTTTACAAAAGACCAACAAATTCAAGTTAATTACAACAAAGACTCATCAACAAATTGATGAAACGCGACGTGCCGCGCTAATTCAATTAAATATTTTTGGTCTTCAAAAGCTTCGCCGTCTTCGTACTTAAAAATACAGGAAATCAGGCATCAGTATTAAATAACTTATACAGCCGTTTCCTCTGGCACACATCCCTGTATTCTGGATTCCACCATTTCCGAAAATGGGACTTTGAAACGGGAGTACCGTTCAAATTATTAAGTTTAGTGCACAGATCACAAATCTGGGACCTGGGATGTACTTGGTAGTAGTAGTATTTCATCCAGTCGAAGAAGAATTCGTACATGTCAGGGTTTTTGATGAGGTAGTCGAAGAGAGCTCCTAATTTCTTCATGTCGAAAGCTTGAGCATCGATGTACGAGCCGGGGGGTAGGAAGCTGAAACACAAAATGAAAATGTCAATGTCGTTAATGATAAGTTTGAGTCTAAAGTGTTAGTTGAAGTCATAAATCATTTGAATTATTATTATTATTTGCCTTCTCGGTATGAGAAGAGGGCCTTTGCGACAGTGGGAGAAAAATAGGTTGGTATTTTTATAATTAAGTGGCGACCAGCCTCTGCTTCGCACGGGTGCAATCTACTAATGCGATTACATGTGAAAATATAAAGATTTCTAGAAGTAAGTTAAATATCTTCCGGAATAAATTCTCATAAATTTTATGATTGTTAAAACCGCATCAACGTTAAATTTTTCGTATTTTTTTTTTACTTTGTATAGAATATATTATGTAAGTAAGTAAGTTAATAAACAATCGGCCTTTGGAGATGAATCCTCAAAGCTTTAACACATTACGGTACTCCCCGTCAGGTTAGGTAGAGGTGCGCCTTTCGCCATTTATATTTAAGTCCCAATATTACATGGGCTCGGTCTCTTTTAAACGGGCGAGCCTATTGCCATCAACGAACAAATCCAGACTTTAGGCTACTACAGAGCACCAGTAGTGGAAAACACCACGACCTCATGCTAAACAGTAGCGCTTGCGACCAGGTGACCAACGAGACAATCTTAAAAAAACCTTAAAAAAAATAAACTACTCCCATGGGAAAAAAGCGTGAATTTATGTATGTGTATATGTCTAAATTAAACTTACTTTGAATAGTCAGCGGCTCCCAGAACAACAGGTATAGCTAAATGTGACATTGCAGTCACCATCACCTCCGTCACATAATCTTTAGACAAATATTCCTCTAGAACAATCTGGAAGAAATACTCCTTTTCCAACATCTTGTAACACTTTATAGCACTACCTCCAGGGCATTTCTTTTGAGAACACGGACCATAAATATCTAATGTGTAATTATATCCTTTCAACTCATTCCTTAGCTCCTTAATAAAATCTTCATGTCTCGATTTAAGCTTGCATTTAGTAAGAATCCAAGCGACGGCCTTCGTTTTTTGTCTGATTTTGTTCATTAGTTTTCTACTCCTCTTCATTTTCTTCACCCAGTTCATGTCGGTCTTCGGTCCAACGATCGATTTGTTCGTGCCATGGATTTCCAGAAACGGTTGCGGTATATCGGAATCTAATCTGTACGTCCACGTCAAGTTGAAGAAGTCTTCCAACTCATAATCACACAGCGGATGCTTCTCTGGTGTCTCTGATGACCGGAATATGTATAGCTGTTCTGGGGAGCGCGTCAGGTTGAGAGAGCTGACATCCATTTTGAGAACATTATCTATATCAAATACGACTGCATCGAAATCTTCATCGTTTGATAGAGTGTCTTTATTGTAAGTTATAAAGCAGTTTATATGTGGACATTTTTGGTTAATAAACATTCTCTGTCCCGGCAAGAATTCTGTAGGCTTATGATGTGATAAACGTGATTTATAAGTTTTAGTTTTCCCCCAAAACAGTATATATTTTAAGTCTGTAGCGTACCTGACGTGTCGCCGGTGGTGAGCGCGTGAGTTTGTCAGTACATGCGGCAGTATCATGACCACTAAAGCGGTGACTCCGAACGTGAAGCATATTGAAACCTTTAGATAATTCTTCTTCAATATCATTTCTTTCATATGATATGAAAGGGTGTACATTTTCTGTGTTTTGATCTTCATGTGATTATTTTTCAAGTGCCGCACTTGTCACTGCACTCTCCGTTCACCGACTGGCGTGTAGTTGTGGGATCTGGGTAGCTACGTAGTAAGTATTTCCTCGCTGTTTACAAGTTTATCGACAGTTCTTGAATTTTTCAGCGAAAGAATGTGTTGTTTGACTTGTGCTCGCAATGCGCTTACGCACATGTACTTGTAAATAGTTTGTGGCGTTTAGAAAATTGTAAACGATGTAGTTCTTGTTACAGTTTTCTATCGTTTAGACTTTAGACATTGATTTTTATTTAGATTTGCGTTGTTTGACATTCTGGAATGGGCGGACTTGTTTTTCTTTCGCAGTTATGCCTATAATTATATTAATTGACATAAAAAATTGTTCTTATCTATTTTATAAACAATTTTGTATAATAAACCTTACTTTTTGTATAGTTAGTTAGTCATTTAATATAATACCTAGTATTAATAATTAGTTTATTTCATAAACATTAAAATGGATATACACAATAGATATATATATAACGTAACTAACTATTTATACTTTTTTTTTTTAAAAACGTTGCCACACACTAGGAATTTCTCCTGTGTTGTGGGCGCGTTTACAGACATAAACTCACATACACAAACAGCCTATACTATATATAAATAAATACAAAAAATCCTGTTGTGTTTTGGTCACTTAGGCAACAATGTACTCGTCCTCATCGCGGTCATCCGGAAACGTGTCCTGACTGACAGCACATTGCTAATTCTTACGGTTAGTTGTGTGTCTTGTTTCTAAACTTAAGAATTTTAATGTATATTAAAAATAAACTATAACTTATTGTTCAATTGGCATTTCGTAAGGTAATTGAGTTTGATTCCCAGTCAGGGCAAATTGCTTCACTGGCTGTCTGCTATTTCTGTTTTAGCAAGAAAAAACATTTTCAATTATTTTACAACAACAATGATATTAGTTCCTCTTTCACAAACTCCAACAAAGTGATTAAGGCGGAGCACACACCAAATTGAATATATGCACCTCAAGTTGTACTGTTCGTAATTTATGTGTTTAATTTCGCGATGTACTAGCGAAGCTGGCATATGAAAAACTCGCTTACATTCGTTTAATTTATGGGTAAAAAATATTTTACGGGAAGCTTAATATTGTCGCTTACCGCACTGGGTTCGGCACTGCTTTAGTCGCTCGTATGATTTATTTGGCTCCCGAGTAATATAGGTATATCGAATTAGGGAGCGTGCGTTTTTTGTTTTGAAAGGACTTCCACTTAATTCAGGATGTGGTTTGTGTATGTTTTAAATGTTGCAGTTTTATCATAATCCTCATTTGCGTATTCTTTTTTCAACTATGTTGGGGTCGGCTTCCTGTCTAACCGGATGCAGCTGAATACCAGTATTTTACATGGAACGGCGGCCTATCTCACCTCAGCAACCCAGTTATTGGGTAATACTGGTAAGACTGCTTGTCAGACTTTCGGGATTCTGACGAACCGTAATGACAGTCAAATTTCCACGAAATCATAAGTTTGTTAAATGTTGTAGTTTAAATAAATATGTATCGTGCTTTTTTAGTATTATGGAGATATTTCATGTTTTTGTAACCCATGTTCGATTTTTTGAAAGCCTATCAAAGGGATCTGTAATCTGTGGTTAAAATCACGTCTAACTGATTAAATTTGATGTCGAATTCTAGTGGGTGAATCAAGACGTACTATCAGATTGGCCAGAATTACTGATCAGATACCTTATTAGGGTACCTCCAGATTGATAAGAGTTAACGATAAGTTAGTTGAATAGGAGCTTATGATTTCTCAGTTCTATGCAATAGCCTACATTTAATCCTTGTCAAGCGAGGTGCTGTAAAGATTACTATCAGCAGTGCGATTCTGTAACCATCTTACCGTGAAAACTTAGGTGAAGTGAGCGTGGAGTGAGCTGTCATTCCAAATAATGCTAGGGATTAACACTACTGACAACTCACATCAAGCTCACTTCACTTGAGTTTTCACTGTGAGATTTTTACAGAATCGACCGGCTGCATGGTTTATGGTAATTAACCTTTTTGGCAATTATAAGATACACGCCAATACAAATTGAGAATAGAAAACAGTAGGCGTCAGTTTTGGTTGACATGCAAAGGTGACAAGGAAAAAACTGTAAAAAGCACGTAGTAGGTACGATTTCTAGGAATAATTTATTATTGAGCGTATACTACAAACCGTGGTTTAATTGATTCCTCCCGATACCATGAGAGCTCATAAAGCTCTCCTACAGTACCATAGGTTTGTAGTTTTGCATCAATCGACACAGTAGGGATGTTTTTTTAGGGTTCCGTAGTCAACAAACTATAAGGGTTCCCCCTTATAGTTTCGCCATGTCCGTCTGTCTGTCTGTCCGAGGTTTAGCTCAAAAAGTATTGGTACTAGAAAGTTGTAATTTGGCATGAGTACCTATACACGTTAATGACGACAAAAAAGTGGTAAAATAAAATTTTGAAAAAAACAATTATTTAGGGCTAGTACCTACCTACATGTAAAGTGGGGATGATAATTTTTTTTTCGTCCTTCCCTTAGTGTAGGATATCGTTGGATAGGTCTTTTAAAAATATTATGGGTTTGGGAAGACCGTTTTTTGATTAAGTAAACCGTTCGTGACTTATCAAGCTTTAAAGTACCAATTTTCGTTAGAGTCAAGTGTCCCCCCTCTACCAACTAAACGGTTGTAGTTAGAAATTCAAATATCACGGCAGTAGTACCTATATATAACGAAGTTTAAAGGAAAACTATCACACTTAAGTGGGCTTTACAAGTTTACGAGTAATAGTCGACCAATTGTATTTGACTTGAAAATTTCGAACAACTCCATAGAAATGTCGAATGAGATGGCGCTAAGCGTCAGTTGCATCGTAGTCGACTATTAGTTATTAGTAGTTAGTATTAGTCGAGTAGTTGTGTCGTCGTCGTTGTGTTCTAGTTAGAGCATGGTACGACACTATCAGTCAGCGAATACGACCCGCACTTGGTTGTTATAAAAACTACGGAACCCTAGACTGCGCGTGGCCCGACACGCACTTGACCGGTTTTATTTTGCTTAAATTTTTTAAGGTTAGAAACAAATTGTATCGTATATCGTGCTGGTATCCGCTACTGTGCGTCCAAGGGCATGTTTTGCATTCACCAAAAAATACAAAAACAAAACGAAGTCAAGCAAATAACAGACAGCTCAACAAAACAAATGCTTCCAAACGACTCATGTCATTAACAAAGCTCGCAAATTATTCAAAATGCCCAAATTAAAAGGGTATTGTGTATAATAACTCGATAAACAGCGTTCATTACATAGAACCTCCGGGTAAACCACGGATTAAGTTCAACATGGCTCAAGTCTTGCTTATTTTCTGTTGTTACGCCTCAAATTGTCGACACTTGAGTACAGATTAGCTTCGTTACCCCGCGGCGGAGCGTACCTGCTGAAGGGATGGGAGGAAAAATTTCGATGTATTTTTTATCGATACTTTTTTGTGAGCGAACTTGACGCTTAGGCGGGATTGGTCCGTGGCAGGATGGTCTAGTGGAAAAAGGAAAAGGCCTTTGCTTTGCAGTGGTATAAACAGGCAGTTTATTTTCTTTTTTTGGGAGTACTGTCGAGGTGGAAATGAAATTCAGTGTAGTGTGCTGCATTTTTCTGATCGTGTGCTTTTAAATTAGTCTGAAGTATCTAGTAAAACATATTTCTATATTCCAATTTTATTTGTTTCAAATTGACTTTATTTCAAGTTAAACAAATATCAACTTTATTTTCATGGCAATTAAGTTGATTTCAGAGTGACTAGCAGTATTGAAAATGTTATAAAAATGTTTGAAGTTGTAGCGTAAACTGAACTTTATTATGCAGGAATTAAAGTTATTTTTCCGCAGTATTGAAAATGTTATAAAAATGTTTGAAGTTGTAGCGTAAACTGAACTTTATTATGCAGGAATTAAAGTTATTTTTCCGCAGTATTGAAAATGTTATAAAAATGTTTGAAGTTGTAGCGTAAACTGAACTTTATTATGCAGGAATTAAAGTTATTTTTCCGTAAACTCATTCGCTTACATTTTTGGCGAATAAGTCGCGATGTTAGAGAAACAAACCTGTACCTAAAGAACTTAAGTGACTTCAGCTATGACACGCGGTAGTCGATAATTATGACTAGTGGGCCCAGATGTACCGATAGTTTAGTTTAGCCAAGAGCCTCAACCACTTGAAGAGGCTCTCGTTAGCCAGTTGAGTTAGTTATTATTTGAAAAGCAGAAAGCTCTTGGACGCGTCTGGGCATGTATATAGGTTCCTCTATATACAAATGTAACATTACGTATAATAAATTATTTAACCTCATACAGCCCAATTAGAGTATTGAGCTCAAAGCATAATAGAATGCCCAAAACTTTTTTTTTAATCTGTTATTATTCTTTAGAAATTTGTGTTAACCCTAGCATTACTCTATATATGCATTTAAAATTGAGCTTTATTGCCTTAAAATAAGATGTAATTTTATTTGGCTCATTCGGCGGTCAGTATGGTAAAACACATAATTTTCGAAAAAATTACCTATTTTAAAAGTTACTGAAATCGATTCAGTAGTCTTTTATGAACGCACTACTTACAGGACTTGAGTTTATTACACCTTATATAGAGCCTTGAACTAATAACATAAAAGCAAGTCCCGGATACGTTTACCTGCTTACGTAATAAACAAGTAGATGAAGATAATATGTAGAAGAGTTATTTAATCTCAATAATCGTGTATAAATACTCGACTCTTTTCTTAAAGATTCACATATAGGTAGGGGTAAGTGGAAGGAGGGAAGGAAGGCCTATATTGGGACACAGACATGTGATAATAATAATAATACCGTATTAGCTTGGACCCTGCTCCCGACATCGGTGATTCACTATTTTTTAAAAGGTTTTTCATACTTATTTTATTAATATTTTAAGAAATATTTAAAAATGTAATTAGATAAATAAACGAAATAATAACACCGTGTTAGTAAGGCAGATCACACACTACAACGCGTCACGCACTACCACGTGACGGGGCGCATATAACACGCCGCCGCGCGTGATTTTTTATATACAAATTCAATAAAAAACCACTTCCACGCGGGGAATTTGGCTTTGATGCTCGCGCCCCGTCGCGTGTAGTGTATGATCTGTTTAAGAACGAGTCGTGAACTGTAATTTAAGGTTACAAAATCAAAACCATCGACATCACCTCATCCCTAAGTTTCCAAGTGGTCGCGTAGGAAGAGCGCGGAATAATGATTTCTTTGAGTCCCCACTGTTTGAAGTGCACGCCATTACTGGCTCTGATACGTTTGTGTTCTGTACTTAATAGCGGATCCCAATGCCGGCCATAATTGTTTTCTCTACCTTTGTACGGTAAAAATCATGTTTACGACACTTTTTTGAGATGTTCTCGGAGATTTTTATCTCTCAAATTGTTGTTCGAGATGCTGATAAAAATTTGAATGAGCACGAATAATGGATGGCTTTGGAATTATAATAACTCTCTATCTGTAGGAATTATAAGTGGGTTATCTTGAGAGGTAAGAGTGGGAGTATTTCTTGTTTAAATAAATGAAGAGTATGATGGCAGCAGTCTCCATCTTTCCATAAGTAACTTGTTTATTGTAAAATACTGAATGGTTCCCTCAAGCATCTCCACTTCGACCGTTTCAGTGCTTCCCGCATCCAGCCGATTCCTGTGGCCTTCCCAAGGCCATCGGTTCATCTTGTGGGAGGCCTTACATCGGCCATCTGTTCTGCGAGCAGTGTGCCCTGCCCACTGTCACTTAAGTTTGGCAATTCTTCGGGCTATGTCGGTACTCCTGCGGCTCTCCCAAACCTATATCCCAACATATTTTATTTCCATGTTCTACAATAGTCCAGCACCAACCGGGGGTTGTCCTTGGGTGCACTTGCATAGTGCATACAGGGGTAATCGTCGGTTGGTGCCTCCTCATCAATTAAAATTATCTAAGGAGCCTTTGCGAGTTAGCTTCGGCCTCTGGTATGCCTTCCAAAGGTCCGGTCTCGAGATACGTCAAAGACCAAATAAAAAAATTAAAAATCATCCTTTATGACCTTTGCTATATTAAATTTTCAACTTAAACTGGAATCAATTATACGGTCTCTTACTCCGTTCTGAGAATAGAAACTAGTACAAGCTAACTTACCTAGTCGCCAATAAGACAAAGGGTAGTAGAACAAATAATCAAATTCTTGAGTTAGAGCAAACACAGACGGGACATTGATCGGAGCTTAGCTATCTATGGGTATTATTACCACCCTGTCTGGCAGTAATGTAAGACAAAAGCCTCTACTCGTACAGTGAAGGTACACGATTGATTAATAAAGGTTTGGCGAGTGTTAAATCCAAGTTGGTCGCAGTTACTTGACCATTTTGTATCAGCTAAGGACACTATAATGGAAATTATATAAATTATAGGAGCACTGGTGGCTCAACGGTAATGGCCGTGACTTATGCCTTGAAGGTCGTGGGTTTGAACCCAGACAGGCGCTTTCATCATCATCACTTCAGTCCGGAATCAACCACTGCTGGGTATAGATAGATGAAGATATTTTTCTCAATTTGCATCAAAACAGCCAATGTACACTAATCTAATCTACTAGCCTGTAATGTCCTACTGGGCCTCCCTCTCCCTATCCGCACAATTCTGCCGCGCAGTTCTTTTTTTTTGTGTGTGGGAAATCATCAAATGATTTATTTATTTATTTATCCTCACACTGGAACGCCATACAGCAATTACACCAATGGAGCAAAAAATCCCTTCATGTGCTGCTTTCCATCCATCCTGTGCGCGGTGGACATCGAACGAGTGGGGATGGATCACGCACGCTCATGCAGCGTGCAAGTGCAATATTTCTCCCCCCATCCCCTTCCATACTGCGCACATTCATTGCGAATTTTGAAATTCAATGATCTTTCAAGGTAAAGACATTAAAATTGAAAAAACGGAAAGTTTTGAGGTGACATCTTGCCTGACAGATGACAGAAAAATTATGATGATCTCTCCCGCTCTGGGCTGAGCGGAAGGGCGTGTCAGACTTTTACTGACTAAAACCCACCCGTGTTCCTTCAGTTATCTTCATCCATCTTCAGGGACCAAGGCGTCTCTTTCGGACAACCCGCGGCCCTGGCAGGCATCGGCCCTAGCGGACCCCGTCACTTCTTTCTGACATATCTTTGAGGCGAGCGTGGAACACAACGCGCCATTGACCCGGGCCTGGTCCTTACCGGGTGGCGATGAGCTGCCCATTGCTCGCCGTCCTTCGGTAGGAGGCAAGCTCGTCCCGCCTCGTGTCATGACATGTCTAAATTATACAAACCAAAAAAACAAACATCGCATATAGTCTATCTATACTCTACCCATTTTATGATGACATGAAAACGTGAAAAAGAGATCGACCGTAACTTTAGTACTTCAATATTAAAAATAGAATTAAAATCTAATGCAGCTGCCTAAATGAAGGTGAATGAAAACATCGTGAGGAAGCCGTGATGTCCTAGAACCAAAAATTCGAAGACATGTGACATCTACCGACCCGCACTGGGCCCGCGTGATGGATTATGGTCTACTCTACTCTCATCGAGAGGAGGCCTGTGTCCCAGCAGTGGGAACATTATAGGCTGATTATGCTTATGCTGCCAAAATGAGTAATTAGTTAGCATGATTTTCATAGTACAAACAATCAGGCGCTGTAACGAAACTCCTAGTGGGTGCCTATAACCACACAAACCCATTGTCTCCACTATCGATTCTCAGTCCGTTCTAAGCTAGATTCGTTTGATTCCGTACGAATGTCAGCACAAAGTGAGACGAACTCAATCAAATCTAGGTGGCGTAAAGAAAAAGTGGGGAAGTGCAAACTGGATTGTCACAGTTTCAATTCCATTTGGGCGAGTCGACCGCGACCGGCGGGAGATGGGACCGTGTTGTTAAGGCTTAGGTTTGCGTGGGAAGCGGGAGCGATTTGTTTTTTTAATGGCAGTTTTGAATATTTTTGGTAAGTAAGTGGAGGTGTTTATATTTCTGAATCAATAAGCCTGTTAACATTGTTAGTGCAAAAAACAGTCTTTTTATTAACATTATACATGATTACAGTATATTTTACCTGGTAATCCATAGTTTAAACTCGTGAGGAAAGACACACTTTTTAAACTCGGAATTGTAACCTCTGAGTATAAAAAGTGTGTTTGCACCAATATTATGTCTATATAATAATATCAAGATTATGTCAGACATGACAGATGATCTTGGTCAGGTCATGCATTACAACCTATTTCTGGTAAAAACGTCTCCGATTCGTTGCCACGTTGTCTAGTTGGGTTTATATAACTTACTCTGGGTTTATATACAAAACTACTCTTCAAATCTTGTCAACATGTTTTATTAAACAATGATAAGGAAGGAAGCTCTATCCTGGAATTTGATAAATTCTAGAATATTGTGTAAGGTAATCAGGTAGACTGCGCCACAGTCTGCGACAGTCTGAGACAGGCCTGTCTCCAGCAGTGGACTTCGATAGGCTGAATTGATTGATTGGTTGAATCAGGTAGAGCTTGCTATATTTCAGGGCCAGATACTGATCTGACTGTGTTCCAGCACCACAAACATTATATTCTGATTGTGCTAGTAAATAGAAGGAAGCCGACCCCAACATCGTTGGGAAAAGGCTAGGCAGATGATGTGCTAATAAATAGTTCGTAATGTTTCTCTGTATGTAAGTGGTAACACTAGTTTCAAAATTCAGTGAATAGTATATCAACCAAACGGATATTAGTCAGAAATAAAAGTTTTTCTTTATCACCTTATAGGGAAAATAGGCTAGATTCCTAAAAAAATCGAATTAGTCCGTCAGTTAGATTATCAAAAAATATTGGACCCGTATTTTTTCTTTGGTCAATTATATAAAAAATGATGAAGATATCGCCCGTTAAAGTGCCGCGTGACGTCACGCCTTGCTACACTTTAAGCATGGCGTGTCGTCACGTCTCCCAGACGCGTTTTATCTTTGTCATTTTTTGTTTGATTGACAAAAGAAAAAATACGTGTCCATTATTTTTCGATAATCTAACTGACGGACTAAATTTAATTATTATTTTTTTACCCAGGCATCTACCCTATTGCGTTAAGAAGAGCTTAGAAAAGGTGGTCAATTAATAATATCTTGGTTTTGGCTATAGAACTATTATATTGTTTTTGTTTAGTCTATGCTATCCCACAGCTGGGCAAAGGGCTCCTCCAAGTCCTTCCAGGAGCCCTTTATCCGCGCCACCTCGAACCAGTCCTTGCCGTACGCCTCCAGGTCATCTCGCCACCGTTTTCTGGGCCGACCTCGGCGGCACCGTCCATCTTTAGGCACCCATTGTGTAGAGACTTTTTCCCAGCAGTCCTGCGTGTGGCGGGTGTGACCCACCCAATCCCATTTGAGCCTGGCAGCCTTCTTGCCTACGTCTTTTATACCCGTTTCGGAACGCAGCGTATTCCAAATTTTGTCGTCTTTTTAAACCCAGAATGCTGTGTTCGCATTCTTGTTTTTTTTTATTAAAACAAGGATTTTATAGTTTCAATGACTTTTTCTGTTCGTCTGCTGCTTATGATAAACATTAACGTTAAGTAATTTTTGGTTGTTTTATCGCTTCCTCATCCATAATAAAGCCTCACCTTAATCAGTGTTAGAGTATTCACAAGTGTAAATCACAGTAAACAGTGAGGTCCACATTTTCACGTTGGGATTCAGTCGTTTTCAGTGATTTAACACCTAATTAGCGGTCTGTGGGTAGATGAGCGGTGCGAGTGTATCTTCTTTATGGACGAGTTAAGTTTATAAGTTCACTTAGTGGCTTTGTGCTATCTTCTGGGTGGCTTTAAAGTTTTGAGTACATGGTTAAGATAAACAATGTGTAACTGAATTATTGCACATTATGAAAGTAGTTGGTTGAGAATCGTTTACTGAATCGATTTCTGGTTGACACTTCCCGTGACCCAAGGGCTGGCTTTTACCTTGGCCAGAAGCTAGGCATTGCCATACAACGTGGTAATGCTGCCAGACTCTTGGGTACATTACGACTCATTTACGAGTCGACAGCGATGCGGATGAATTTTTCGACGCTATATTTTAGTTTATGTATAGTTTTAGTTAAGTTCGGATTTAATTTTGTTATTTTTATTTAATAATTAGGTATAAGTTGTTATTTGCTTACTTATTATTTTAATTTACAGAAATAAATCACACTTCCGCTGCATAGTCAAAACAAACAATGACGGGCCGTGAATCAAGGCTATAAAATTCCTTTTTGCGACTGTGTGCGTGCGTAGAGATATAATCTGGCGACAATTTTCTCCCACAATCAGTATAACTAATTTAATAAATAGACAATGTTTTATACGTAATTGTAAATATTCAGTATATGATTATAAAATAATATTGTGTGCGTTAATTACGAGATATGTTGTATATTTTTGAATTTTAGTAATTATTATTATCATTATACCTATTTGTTTTACTATTATACCTATATACGAATTACAGTTTGGCGAAATAGAAATAATAATATAAAACCTTTAGCACTGTTACTTTTAATTTTATTTTGAACTTGCTTGTGGTATGTAAAGTTAATAATATGATATTAAAACATGTTTTTTTTTTCTGTACCTAACATCAGTTTTTTCCAATAGTCAGATAACTTTTGGATAGTAAAAAAAAATCTAGTTTTTATTAGCCTGTGTTATCCCACTGTTGGGAAATTGGGTCTCCCCGTAGTTTATTAGTAATTAGTACAGATTCTTGAAGAGGAAGAATTGCCGAACTTAAGTGGCAGTGGACAGGGCACATTGCTCTCAGAACAGTCGGCCTATGCGGCCGAAAGGATCTGGAGTGGCGACCGCGTATGGGTGCGGTACGCGTAGCGTTGGAAGGCCTCCCACAAGGTGGACCGATGACCCTGTGAAGGCCGCAGGAACCCGTTAAATGCGAGAAGCACAGAACCGGTCGAAGATGAGGTGCTTGGGGGAGGCCCATATCCAGCAGTGGACGTCTTTCGGCTGGAATGATGATGATGATAGATTCTTCACATGGGTATAAAATACGTTTTTATTTAACATTAACAGGCTTGTCAAGAAGCTATATAGCCCACTAAGTGAGTTGTTCGAGCAATAAACGGTGTACGCAGTGCATTACGCCGTCAATGAACGGTAACTCAGTTGTGACGCGATGGGAAGCCGCGCTGTAGCGTCAGCAGAAAAAAAGGTGAGTGATAAATAAAATGAGATTTTTTAATTTTCGTCTGTGAACGTCCGCTCGTAGGATTCGAAGCCCGAGAGCAGTAACCTTATCACTGATAACAGTTATACTATCAGATATGCGATTTGCAAGCGATTGACACTCGTAAGTATGTATTTTACGAGTACCACAAAAACTTAAACAATTTTTCAACGTGTGTCAGTTTTACGTCAAAGTTCATCTAATTAAGTCGTGTTTAAGATGTGTTTAGCCTAATCAACTGATAAAGACTGTTTTTTGGTAGTAAGGTACTTGTTTTGCGGCCTAAAATAGATCGTACATCGGTGTTTAATACGTTAGTTAGAGGTATCTATTATTGTAGGTTTTCCTTTCGTCTTTCTCATCAGACATAGGGTGGGAAGCCCTTAGGCTAGGTGGAGCAATGTTCTTTGTTTTAAATATCTTCTATATATAAATATATATAACTCAAAGGTAACTCACTGACTGACATAGTGATCTACCAACGCACAGCCCAAACCACTGGACGGATCGGGCTGAAATTTGGCATGCAGGTAGATGTTATGACGTAGGCATCCGCTAAGAAAGGATTTTGATCAATTCTACCCCCAAGGGGATAAAATAGGGAATGAAAGTTTGTATGAAACTTTGTCAAACTATACTTCTTAACGCGAGCGAAGCCGCGGGCAAAAGCTAGTCGTATCATATAATCGTACTGGCTATGAAACAGTCGTTCGATACATTTTTACTATGGCATTTGTGACTAACACAATGAATTTACCGTAATGTAAATAAATTCTTCCAAATACAATATTACAAGAATATATTTATTATACAACACTTCGCAGGGTGGCTAGGTGACTGGATGAGAGTAACTGAGGTTTGAGTTAGCTAGCATGAGGTTGGAGAGGTACCTATATGTCAAAGACTGCTTACTTTTGTTTGAAAATGTACGAAGAAAAACTAATTGCGTACCACACATGACTTACATTTTGACAGTTCTACAACATTCATTGCGTTATTTTCGTTGTTAGTCAGACAAATTTTTCGAACATATGAAGCAATGGATTAGCGATATTGTGATTGCAACTGTGTTACGCAATTACAGTTCTGAACTGCTACCTCTGTTTGAACATGAGTACTTAGTACTACTTGGGTTGCTGTAATTTATGTCTAATCCATGAAAAACCCCTAGTGATATAGACCCCTAGTGTATATGAAATATTTGTTGTTATACGTACGTACAGACCGAAGCCGAGATTAATAAACGTTACTTAGTAAGGACATACATTGTTTTAGCATTATTTCTGTCACTATCGCACAACTGTCAAACTATAAGTGTATGATAGAGACGGGAACATGCCTAATCTAAAGCACGTGCTAAGTAACGTTTCTCAATATCGGCCTCAAAAAATCATCTACATATGCTTCACTTGACTATGACGGCACGGTTGGCGTAGTGGTTAAGCGATTGACTGCTGCGCTGCGTGTCGCTGGTTCGATTCCCGCACGGAACAAATATTTGTATGACCTACATGTATTTGTTCCGAGGGTGTTTTTCTATCTATAATATGTATGTATTTACAAAAAAAAAATGTATATAAGTAGTTTATCAGCCATCTTGTTACCATAACACAAGCATTAGGTTGCTTAGCTTGGGACAAATGGTGCTGTGTGAAATGTCCAGTGATATTATTATTATTATTACTTTATTATTATTTATTTATATATACTTTATTGTACACCACAAAAATACATAGCATAAAAAACACATCACACATACACTTCCCCAACGAACACATTGTACAATGTACTTGTTCACGTATTTCATTTTAAAAATATGTAGCGGTATCTACTAATTCGCATGTGGATGCGAATTACGCGTCATATTGACGGCACGAAAGTCCTGCATCGCGCAAGCATAGTTTAACGCGCAACTAGCACATATAGAACTTCCCGACATCGATCGTTGGGCAGTTGCCCGCCAGACACAACACTCGTCTGGTCGGAGGAACCTCCTTTTTCTATGGAGGCTGAGTGAACTTTACACCCTGTTCCTCATACCTCTATAAATATGTTTAAAAAATCTTTGCTTGTTTTGCCAACCCTACTACCCACTTGCGGGCCACTTCGCCCCGTCGCCAAGATACAATGAAATTACCGAGACGGCTTTTTAGCGGGCCTCACGCTATAATTCATAAATTGTCGTATGACCGCTTGTTTTGCTGTCACTACTAGTTTGCGTTGTGTTCCGAAGTTGGGACTGCTTTTAACTTTATCCCTATTGTTTTGAAGGGTAGGTTGTTGATGCAGTTATTGGGGCTTTTTGTATTAGTGTTTGAACCTGTAGCTCGGGGGTGAACGCTTTTGTGATTAATTTTGGGTGAAACAAGTGTGCTCAGTTTTTCGGTAGTGGGTAGGCAGTTTCTCTGTTACTCATAAAATCTGGTAGATAAAATTTAAAGGATTCGCTAAAAATAATGTGACACTATATGAGGGTTCCAGGGGGTCTTCTGAACCCTCCACAACATTTCTTTTTTGCCGAAAACGCGTATTCTTTTTTAATAAAAATCAAAAGTACTATTTTTTTTGTATAGTATTTTTGTATAGTTCGGCATTTCATAAATATTGACAATACTAATCTAAAAAAAATACTACGTCCTTTTTATTAAAAAAAATAAGCGCCTCCGGAAAAAAAGATGTTATGGAGGATTCAGAAGACCCCCTAGAACCCTCAAATAGTCTCATATTATTTCTAGCGAGGCGGCACGTTTCTAAACTTTAACTAAAGAAGAATGGTTGAGCCTTTTTGACAAGAAGTGTTATTATAAATTATGTTTATGTACTAAAAAGGAGTAATGTCTGCCAACAAACTGATTATTTTGTCCATGTATCAACATTTTTTCATTCTATTTTTTAAAACCCATAATCAATCATCGATCCATTGAGCAGTGGTGGCTAAGTGGTAATGGCCGCGACTTACCGAGTTGTAGGTCGTAGGTTCGAACCCTGACAGGCGCTTTACTTTGTGTAAATTACTTCATCACTACTGCTCCCAAAACGGTGAAGGAAAACATCGTGAGGAAACCGGCATGTCCTAGAACCAAAAATTCGAAGACATGTGACATCTGCCAACCCGCAGTGGGACCGCGTGTGGGGTACGGCCCACTCCCTCTCACAGAGAGGAGGCCTGTGTCCCAGCTGTGGGAACATTATAGGCTGATTATGTAATCAATCATTCGAAGGGTTAGCACTTTGCCTGGCACGGGAACCCAACCCTCTCATGCTCAGCAGTAGCGCTTGCGACCACTACACCAACGAGGCAATCTAAATAAAAAGGCTAAAAAATTTTTTTTTATTTTTTTTATTCAGAAAATAAGGTTGACTAAGTTTGACTGGTAGAAAATGCCTCAGGCTTAATAACAGTCCGCTTTTGTACAGTGTTTTTTTACTTGTGCATAAAGTTTTAATAAATAAATAAATTGTACAGAAAAAACCATTTCACATAATGTTTAGAAACAGTTTTATACTCCATTCCTCCTAACTACATCACATATTCAAACCCTGAACATCAAAAGAACTTTAAAAACATGTTAAAGTGCTGTAATGCAACCAACTCGCTGGAGACAAGTGGCGACGGCCGCCGGAAGTTCACCCGCAAACAATATGGCCGCCGGCCACTTCCGGCCGCGGAGTTTCCGCCTTCGGGCCGCAAGCGACATTAATAACTTTTTAAAATGCGTAACGTTGTTTAAAAATAGAAATCTGTTGTCATTGGCTGGGTTTAACTTTTCAATGCTGTTGTTTGTTTCGAAGTTAAGTTAAATGTAAGTTAGTTAAGGTAGATGAAGTTATGGTTTGGCCGACTGTTTTGGAATTTTCAATGATTATAATATTATCATTGTTTATTGCTAATTAAAACGGTAACACCAATTACATTAATTAACATAAAGACTTAAACTGGTATGGTAGGTCTACAACAATATTTCAACTACTAACACAAGTATAATAGCATAGCATATTTCTTCTCACAACACATCAGAGGGGCAATTCTCGTAATTTTAAGAACGTTCACAGTCTGATCTCAGTCTCAATCTGTCAAAAAAACCTCAACCCTACATTTTGACAAGTTTTTGACATTTTTTGTCGCTGAGATGAGACTGCGACTAGATTTTGAACGTTTTAAATTACGAGAATTGGCCTTCTGATATACACGCATAATTCTACTCCATTTATCGGCAAACAGATCACATTCAGGATTGGCATATCATATCATTCAGGATTGGTTCAATTTATCATAGAACCGGAGCAGTGGTGGCCTACTGGTAACAGCCACGACTTATAAATTGTAGGTAGTAGATTCGACGCTTTATTTTGTGTACATTATTTCATCACCAGTGCTCTTAAAGCGGTGAAGGAAAACATCGCGAGGAAACCGGCATGTCCTGGAACCAAAAATTCGAAGACATGTGACATATACCGACCCGCAATGAACCAGCATGGTGGATTACGATCCACTCTCTATCACCAAGAGGAGGCCTCTGTCCCAGCAGTGGAACAATTATTGGCTGATTGCGTATAGAACCGAATATTGTGATTCTAAGTCATCGCAATCATTTGTTAGGAACAAATAATAATTAGCCAGATTTCATTGAGTAATCTCTTCTGTCTTGTCGCTGTTTAAACCAAAATTCCTACTGAAAAGTAGATATGTCATCTTAATATTTTGCAACAGCCTTTTAATAACTTCCACGGCCTTTTCTAACACATAAACCTTAATCTTTTTACGAAAGTGTTTTCCAATCTTTATCGAAAAGTCTAACTATAATAATAACTAGTTTCTGCCCGCGACTTGGTCCGAATGGAATCCAACTATACCTACTACAAGATATCGTATAGCACTCGGCAACAGTGTAGCTTTCTATAAGTTAAAGCATTTTTGAAATCGAATGAGTTATTTCGGAGAATACCTTCTATATCCAAACTTTACCTCTTTATAATATTAGTTCAGATAGTGTAGATATCATCTACTAATATTATAATCGTTTCCAATAAAAATATCTTGAACAAAAAAAAAATACCACAAACACACTACAATATAATAATTAATAATATCTGCAACAACATTAACCAGTATCACAGACGATAACGCATAGCTACGCCGTAGCAGTCGTAGCGCTACGATGCTACGTCGTAGCGGGCGCTCAGTTCCGGAGGAAAGAGGGGGTCGTAGACAGGCGGACACATCCGTCCTACGGACATATGTATCGGTGGCGTTTCCTCCCTGAATGTTTCATGGCTAATCTACTATCTGAGGAAGACGGTGTAATGTTATGTATGGTGTATTCATAGGTTTATACATTATACAGTGTGTAAGATGGTTTGTGGGACGATGGTGGATTTTTTCTGGGGTTTATTTATAAGGTGAAGTATTGAGTGCCTGTGGCGATGGCTATGTAAAAAAGTATGTAATCCCGATGGGATTACCCGCCGGCAAAATTGACAAACTTCCATATTAACTTCCATGCCCTTTTGAACCTCTATTGTGGATAAATTTTCAAAAATCATTCTTTAGTGCTCACTTCGTTATACTCAATGCTCAACTCTACTGCAATATTTCATGCATCTAGACCCAGTGGTTTAGGTTGTGCGTTGTCAGTCAGTGAATTTAAGAGATTTTTTTAATAGATATTACTTATGATTTTTTTGTAACTCTAATACCATTGTTTTTTCTTACACAATTAAGTAGCCAGTTTTTTAGTGTCGCAGGATAATTATAGTACCTCTAGAAGTTCTTGATATCATCGCTATCCCGAATTCCTTCTGCCACTTTAAATGCGATTTATACGCTCTCAGCTACAAAAATGGAGTTTCATTCTAAGTTTGAATGATATTTATTAGTAGTACTTAGTAGTTGTATTTATAAATTTTATTGGATCTAGGTTTGTTTGATTCATTCATTTATTCATAAGTCACAGACAACCAACCACCACAACCCAACCACAGACAGCATCTGTCTGGTATTTATGCTAAATTGGACCTTATGGCGTAGCAGTGAGGCATACACTGTTGCTGGTAAAACATTTAACCTTTTTATTTGTGTTTCACGAACTGTTTCCAAATAAGTATAATTTTTCCTTTCTCTCTTTTTTTCTTCCCATCTTTACATACCAAGACCCCTCCGAGCCTCGGAAAGCACGTTAAGCCGTTGGTCTCGTCGGCTGTCATTCGTGGATCTTTGACAGCCATTACGGGTCGTCAGAAGCCGGAAAATCTGACAACTAGTCTTAACAAGGGTTATCGTATTACCCGGTAACTGTGTTGTGGAGGTCAGATAGGCAGTCGCTCCATGGAAAATAGTGATATTCAGCTGCATCCGGTTAGACTGAAAGCCGACCCCAACATAGTTAGGAAAAGGCTAGGCAGATGATGATGACAGAGGGAAAATTAAACAACGATTTCTGTTAAACATTTTATTATTTAACTCATAAAGACAACACAGGCATCTAAACTACTACATTTAATTCCATAGGTACATTACAGTTACTTACAGTAATCGTATAGTTATTTAAATATTTTTTACCAAAAGTTAACAAAACACACATTTATTTTTAACCTATTTTTAGCTTTTTATTTACCGGAGTTTTGATATAAACAGTATTTTTAATTATAATTTGCCAATTTCTATGTCTACAGTCTAATTATACATGTATACCAATCTAATCATAAGCCTTTTTGTAATTGTATATGTTACATTTAAAACGCAACAAAAATTAATTATACTTCATCAAACGGAATATAAGCTTTTTTCAGGCTACATTTTATAAATTGGTTGTAAAAACCCGCGCAGAGATTTAAACCTTTTTTTCTATAGTTGACTCGTTTTAGCATGGCAATAGCGGTCACTGACCCACCGACCTACATTTTCTAGCATTCTTCATTTCAAAAACTGAAATGAAGTGCGTTAGCGTCCTGTATCAACATTCATCGTGATCAACATGTTACAATAACTAAAAACCATACATAGTTTTTTGTAGGGTAAAAAAACAACCGACTTCCATAAAAACACTACAAAGTAAACAATAACTTTAATTTCGGAAGTCGGTGTCTTTTGTTTTTTTTATTACGTTTTTCGCCACCGACTTCCGAAATTAAAGTTATTGTTTACTTTGTAGTGTTTTTATGGAAGTCGGTTGTTTTTTTTTTGTAAAAAAGTTTTTATTTTTCACTTTTTTGTGGTGATAATTTTTTTATTTTTGTTGATTTTTCAAAAACCGCTTGTCCGATTTCGATAAAATTTTCATGGGACCATTTGGGAAGTGTACCCTATCCAACAAAAAAAGAATTTTTCAAATCGGTTGCCAAGCGACGGAGTTATGCCCGAACAAACATAAAAAAAAAAAAAAAAAAAAATACAAACATCCGAATTGAGAACCTCCTCCTTTTTTAGAAGTCGGTTAAAAATATATCAGGGAGAGGGCAATGACCGCTATTGTCATGATAAAACGCTGCAACTATACCATAAATTATAAAGTTATTGCAGTTAGATATTTTGTTTATTAGATGCCGCAAACCCTACATACATTATAAGCCTTACAGTCGTATATTCAGCGATAAATACACTTATCAGTGTGGACGAATTATGATACTTCATTTTAATTATATATTGATAACCAAAGAAATTGTATATACATTCCTATATACATTTGTATTTCTACACATAACCTCTAAATATTTATAATACAAGTTAATAGCCAAGATATATTAGGATTTGGAAGCTTTGTATTATTTTGTATATTGCTTAAAATTTTAACAGTAGGTTTTCTGGGAAATATTGTCTACACAATTGACGATTTATAATTATTATTTTAGGGCTAATTTATTATATTTCTTTTTTTTATTAATTCATCTTCTCACAAGCTTAATTTTTTTTAACTGCTGCCGAAATGTTTGTTACTAAAAATGTATTTATCAACATTCATTTGCCTCTATGGTAAGAATAATATTCTCTAGTCTCCTTGTTTGTAACGATACACATGGCTACATAGTTTCATAAATATCGAAGTAGAATACAGGTTCTCTTGATTAATATACTTAATTTAGTTGATCTAACATTTAAGCGAACGAGGCGACTCGAATGCCTCGTTATGAGTCTCTGCCTTGTTGAGAGTAATAATTGCACAGAGTTGCTTAACGTGAGGCGCAGTATCTAAATTTACCTTTTTATAAAATCTGAATGAATAGCCAACTATACTTAATATATGCAGTGCGGTATTTTTTATTTACATGAGCAATATAACAAATCAATTCGTGATATGAGGGCTTGACATATATGTATGTATGTTAAGCGACTACTGTCCGAATTTTTAAGGTTACCTTTGGAACTTTTTTATCTAAGTTATATATTTCTAACAAACTATGATTATATATGTTTATATTTACAAACGAGTAGAAAACATTCAATATTTACTTTTTGTTATAATTTTGGAACTTTTGTTTTTGTACTGAATCGAGTTTAACTGCAGTAGTTGAACGTTAAATTTATTTTTTCCTGTTATGCCTCGTAAACAGTAACACTAATTTATAAATTCCATTTTCACTGTTTATACGTATTGATTTTTTAAATAGGTTTACGCAGTGAAAAGCAGTTGTCCTCGATTTCAGTAATGATACAAAACCGGCAATAGACTGTAAAAAATGTGCAAGAAAGATTTTATTTATTTTAATTGTGCGCAAGAGACCGGTCATCAACGCTTCTGTACCGCAAGCTGTGCTCCTTGGGCCACTGGGTTGCTGTAAAATAAAAAAGAAATATTTTAATCATTCATTTTAAAAAAGTACCATTTTCTTGATTTTTCCATCCTGACTTCGAATATAAACGGAAAAACAATCTATGGTGTACACTACATAGACTCTCACACCATAGTAATAAGGCATAATATAATATATCATCGGAATGATTGATGTCAATGAAACAGTTTCCTACATTGTGGCGTTTACGTCTGAAGGTTAATTCTCGTAATTTAAAACGTTCAAAATCTAGTCGCAGTCTCATCTCGGCGACAAACTATTGTCAAAAGCTTGTCAAAATGTAGGGAAATTAGAGGTATTTTTGACAGATTGAGACTGAGATCAGACTGTGAACGTTCTTAAAATTACGAGAATTGCCCCCCTGTTTTTAAATAGAACTTATTTAAAAAAATTTAAATAAAAACAACAGGTATAAATAACGCTGAAAGTCACCATTGTTGAAATAATATTAATTTATTTTGAAAAAAATCCGTACTCTTTTTATAGAATAAATAAAATTACCTGGTTTCAGTACTCGATCTGGTTTGATTAAGTAAACTGGTAGGAGGTAAACTGGTACTAGTTGTTGTTGTTGTTGTCTTTATTTTTTTAGAAGTTGAAATACCCACTAGATCATCTGACGTTTGAGACAATTCTAAGGCTAAATAATAACAAAAAAAAAACTAAATAAATCAAAATATATAAAAAGTACATTAAATCATGCATAGTAAAACAATTTGACTACAAATATTCACATCGTAGCTAAATTAATAAAAAGCTTGCTCAAACAAAACACATTTTACTAACCCTAAAACACATACCAAGACAAGACATGCCAAAACATGCTCGATTTAATTACAAAGACATTCACATTTACGATTCAACCAAAATAGAACAGTACACTGAAACACACATGCTGTAACTACGCCTACTTTTCAGTCAACAAGATGAACATTTAAAAGATAAGAAGCATGTTTTGAAAAGTATTAATCAAAATCTACTTGAGCCTGTATCGCAAATAAAGCAGAATATATATAACTACACATCCGTCCGTGTCTCGGGATGCACGATAAGCCGTTGGGCCCGGCTATCATTTCAAGATCTTTGACAGTCGTTACGGGTAGTCAGAAGCCCGAATTTCAGTAGTTGGGTTGTGGATGTCATATAGGCAGTCACTCTATCTAAAATACTGGTATTCAGTTGCATCCGGTTAGACTGGAAGCCGACCCCAACATAGTTGGGACAAGGCTAGGTAGATCATGATGATCGCAAACACTACATAACTACTCTAAATTCTACTTTGGTGTCAACTATACCTATTCCTGTGACATTTCTTTGGTCTATCGTGCCTTTTGCATGCAACACTTTTTTTGGAACGTCTCTTGCGGTGATAACGTGCTGAAAGTTTATTAAAAACGGTGATAGATAAGTGAAGAACTGCAGTGCTATTCTGTAGAAATCTCACCGTAAAACCTTCAGTGAAGGGAGCTGTCAGTGTTATCTATCCCATCTGCTAAGGATCGGCAGTTAATTTCTTCACCTAAGTTTTCACGGTGAGATTTTTGCAGAATAGTTTGGCTGTTTCAAGCACTATATGCTTTTATTCAAATGAGTTTCATATTTCATATTAGAACACAAAAACAACGAACAGATTTTTTTAAAATAATCTAAATGTTACTTGGAAAAAATTATTTTACGCTATAGTATTCCAATATGAAGAAGATTAAAAGAAAAACTCAAAACGAGGCACAGTAACATCTGTGCCTTGTTCAAAGTCTAAATAACTTGATACGAAAATTTAATCAGAAGTTGTGGAATGGTGCTTTAAATTATATCATTTGTCAGTTCATGCTCCATTCTAAAGTTTCAGTCAAGATGCATTTGTGTAAAGAGAGTGCATATCATTAATTTATTGTAGAGTAATTAAAAATACCTGTATAATGCATATTCCGGTACATGTCTGGACAGTTGTTTGAACCCTGAAACAAAAAAAAAATACAATTAATGAACTGGTTAATTATTCAGTTGTTTCATCACATGCATTGTGCAGAACCCTTGGGATATTTTGGAACTAAAACTACTAATGAATTTGGCATAACCATAAGATTACATTTTCAACATATAATGTAATTCAAAAAATGGGGGCGGTCTTTGTATATTTTTTCTTTCTGCGCTGCTATGAATACCTCAGTGTGAATATATTTTGTGTATTTAATTTCATCACCACTACTCGAAATCATCGTAAATCATCGTGACGAAACCGGGCATGTCCTAGAACCAAAAATTCGAAGACATGTGACATCTAACAACCCGCACTGGGCCCACGTGGTAGATTATAGCCCACTTCCTCAAGAAGAGAGGAGTCCTGGCCTGTATCCCAGCATAGGGAACTTTATAGGCTTAAAATGTTAATGTTAATGTCAAATTGCAAAAAATTAACTAAAAACCCGTGAGTAATACTTTGTAATAATTTACTTTTTTGTCTCTTTTTCACTTGATCGCATTGTCTCAAGCTATAGCGACTTGATTAAACATGTCGTGTCCAGACGTAAATTATTTTACTCTGTGGAGTCGGACAAGACCTCTTAGACCGGGATTTGTTCAAGATTTATTACTGGCCATGCAATTTGGTTGTGTTTAAGTCTATTGCAAGTGGCGGTCCTATAAATAAATGGGAACTGTATTGTGTTATACGTTGTATATTAAGTTAGGGAGGGTGGAAAGAAAAGAAAGAAAGAAAGAAAAAATGTTATTTGGACACAGTTCGTGAAACACAAAATACAAAATGGCGGGGCTAGGCCCCGGCCGGGGCTGGCTGGGTGGCTAAATAATAACAGCCGCACGGCTCGATCGATCAGGTTAAGCTACGGTTACCACGATTGGTCCGTGGATAGGTGACCATCTTTAAATACCAAGACCCCTCCGTGCCTCGGAAAGCACGTTAAGCCGTTGGTCCTGGCTGTCATTCATAGATCTTCGATAGTCGTTATTTGTCGTCAGAAGCTCGATAATCTGACAACTAGTCTTACCAAAGGACATTACCCTGTAACTGGGTTGTGCAGGTCAGATAGGCAGTCGCTCCATGTAAAATACTGGTACTAACATAGTTGGGAAATCTAAAGCTAGGTAGAGGATGATTATTGTGTTAAGGTTTTATGGCCAGTTGATATTTTTTAAATTGGGTAGGTATCTTTTGATAATAGGTATTTCTTAGCTTTAGAGTACGTAAATATTTCTGGGAATAAATAAGACTAAGGAAACGATAGGTGGACTATATCTTGAGATGATTTGGCTAAAAAGGGGGTGACTACTGAGATGGTGACTAATAGAGAAGTATGGAAGAAGATTACATGTTGCACAGACCCCAAAAAGAGAAAAAGGCAAGAAAAAGATGGTGAATTGAAAAATAACTTTACAGTTTTTTTTTAATCGGTTTTCACTTTTATTTTTACACAGATATTTAAAAGAAAATGTTGTGCCATAAATAATGAATTGCGTTTCAAAATCTAATTAAAATATAAAAATACCCCTGGTACTTAAATCATTACCATCCCAAAATGTGCCACAATGGACCTTCCATGTAATGCCCCAAAAATAATCGCCGGTACCCAACTATGAATCCCGGTATTCGCATCACTAAACACGGGAACATAACTCACTGAGCCACGAAGTCTTATCTCCGAACTAAGTACACTCCTTAGAGTATGAATATATTAAAGTGATGACAGCTAAAATATTCTGTAGCTGAATCTGTAATGTTGCAAAGTAGACAAGCCAAATTATAAAAAAAATATGATAGAAAGAAAGAAAAAACTTTATTTGGACACAGTTCGAATGAGTCTGTGAGTCTGATTATGATGACGATGCACACATTTGGAACCGTGCACCTAGCTTCTGACCTGACCTATGTATTAATGTAACCTATAAATAGTTAACATTGTTTATAGAATTGATATAAACGGCTCGCCAACATGCAAATAAACCCTGAAAGGTTTTCGTTGTGTGGCTAAAACTAAATGTGAATTAGGTTAAGTAATTTAGAAATAAACATAAAAAAAATAAATGCCCATGTAGGTTATGTGAAATAAAATATTTTGATTTTGATGACGTTTTTAAAAAAGGTTTGGTAGGAGAGCTAGCCCGAAGCTATTAATTAAACCCTGCTCGTTATTTTGTTTTAATCAATTTGCGACTAGCGTTCGCCGATTTTTCACTTAACGCAATTGCATATCCCCGAGGGTCTTTTAATTTAAATGTCAAAGAGAACGCTAAGTAATAAACATTATTTTTTGCTGCATAATTTTTTGCTTTTGGTTTTCCGTCTGCCATAGAGGTTTTTCTCGAGATCTATGCAACGTAGGAATATGAATTTTGGCATTATGTTTAGGTCTTTGCAAAGTGCACACAGGTCGCTAGTCAATGACTTAATTTTTTAAATTTATTTGAGTGGTTAGTTCGACCTTAGGACACAACAGTTGTTATCTTTATTCTTCTATAAAGGGTTGCAGGGACATTGACGTGGAAACTGTAACCATGAATAAAAAATAAAAAGCTGCTGTTTCACAGAATAGTGCAATTCCTAAGCTTCTGGTGGGCTGGTTGGAATAACCACTGACGGCCGCCATGGCCCACGCACAATGGTCCACCTGAAGGACTAAGTGCGGAAACCAAACCCGTAACATAGAACATAGAATATCCTTTTTCGTCGATGCGTGACTAACTTCACTACAATCTGTGTTACTGAATAAGCTTACTATTTTTGCAGTCGCTTTCCATTAAGAGTGGGCAGAAAACTGTACTGAACAGCTAATTTTTTTTTAGTAATCTATGTAAAATTTCTATACTGGGGGGTTCAGAATCATGTACTAAATCCATGGTAACAAGTTGTGTGTCGATGTTCCTGCCACCCTGTATTCTTTCAACCTTCGATCCTTTCAACATTCCCTTAACCTTCAAATCGTGAAGACGTGTCGCAACTTGCAACATCATTTCTGATCGTAAGGGAACACTTTACAGCTGGTCTAATTCATACACTAAGGCGCAAGCAGTGTATTACAAGGCACAAGTTCAAACTCTGTTTATATCACGGTTATTTGCCAACTTTGTGATAATCCGGTTTTTATTCTGCACTCCTTTTGTTTGAGAGAGAAATGTTGCAGATTTACAGGTGTATTGTTTGTTCAGAACATCATCACGCCTTGTTTTCCCGAAGGGTTGGGCAGAGGTGTACTTATAGTACACCCACATTTCTCCAGTTATGTTTAACACTTTCAAGGGTACTATACGGCTATAGCCGTCATAAAAATAAAACTTCTATTGTGTCCGTTTACTGCGCCGGAATCTGTTAAGTCCTATGTGATCGGGAGCGAACCTTTTGCTATCAACCGGGACTGAACCCAGACTCCGGCTGAAACTATTCCAGATAGAAAAACCTAATAACACTTTGCCCGACCTGGGAATCGAAGCTGTCCTAGCTTCGATTCCCAGGTCGGGCAAAATCAAAATCAAAAGTCATTTATTTAAATTAGGCTGAGAATCAGCACTTTTTGAACGTCAACATTACAAAAGACCGTCCCCCAAAAACGCCCGCCCTTCACCACTTCCTGGTGCTATCGCTGGGAAGAAGAAGTGGCGCAATAAACTCCCCAGCAACAGCACTTTGGCAAATATGAGAGGGAAAATGGTTTGCTGAGAAGTATAGATACCTAAATCTTAGTAGCCGCTACATCATAGATTGTCCTGAAGGCATATTTAGCCAACACATTTGAATACTCGACTTGGGTAAGCCATTATTATATTTTTGGTTGAGTTCTTTGTTTTCGTAAAGAGAGTAAGTAATAGTAGACGTAAAACAGAGTTGTATTAATGATTTCTATGATTATAATTCTGTACATAAAATGAATCATATTTTGATCAAGATGCAACCTGTCTGAAAATGTCCTGAAAATTGAAAAAATACCTCAGAAAATTTGAATTTCTCGGACTCACATCCCCCTTAAGCAAAACCACCCTAGAAAATGCGTCAGGCATTAAGTCCGCCTTTGTACAGTGTTTTTTTTTAACATGTACATAAAATTTTAATAAATAAATAAATAATAAAATATGTTTTTTAGTTCCTTCAATCCTTACCTGAAGTCCTTGCTTATTGAAGTTGATGTTGGTCCTCACGGTGCGATGGTGTAAGGGCTGAACTGGTCTGGCGTTGTTGCCCAGAGGTGCCTTAGGAGTCAGCTGGGAGCCTTGCATCAGCTGACGGAGGGCGTACATCTGGGAAAATAGGGGAGTTTAAATAAAAATACGCATTTTTTCTGGGGAACTAGGAATTTCTTCTGTATCTTGACACAGATCTTAAATTAAGCCAATTGCTCAGTCACGCAGTATTTTCTAGGAGCGGAAAGTTCAAGCTTTGAAAAATTTTGGGTGTTTAAAAAAAAATGTTATAAAACATAGTACGTTGTAGGTCGAACCTTAATATTATAGATGACTCTAGCAGGATGTTTCTAGGAAAATTAGTTCATTTAACTAGATTGAAAGTATCACATGCGTTTATCTAAGACATGGTCTGTCTGCGTGTGTCGGGCGGGTTCACGTCTACTTGACGCACGCGTACACGTAAAAATGGCGTTAACTATCGTCAACCCAAAAAAAGCGTTGTTTCACAAAATTATGGCTTTGTTTGAAACAACTGGCCCTAAGTATCTTTAGGCGTTATAAACAGTGACTTACAGATATAATTATTTAATAAATACTGAATAAAATACCTCTTGCTTAGAAATATAGATAGGTTTGTTGAATATGATCCAGACGGCCGTCTCCCAACAGCCGGGGTGCGTGGTGGAGCCTTCGTAAGTGAGGTACTGCTGCGTGTTCGGTAGAAGAGAACTTAGCGGCAGGTGCTTGATCGGGAATGAGGCACCTATAAGAGAGCGTTGTTGAGAATAGACCTGGGAAGCTTGATGTAGGAGTTATTAGAGAATTTCTTTGGAGACATTATTTCAATTCGTTAAGTACCAAAATGAGCCCGGACAGGTTATGTTAAACAGGGTGACAGTGGGACCTATTTTGACTGCACGGTTGGCGCAGTGGTTAAGCGATTGACTGCTGCGCTGCGTGTCGCGGGTTCGATTCCCGCACGGAACAAATATTTGTATGACCTACATGTATTTGTTCCGAGTCTGGGTGTTTTTCTATCTATATTATGTATGTATTTACAAACAAAAAATTGTATATAAGTAGTTTATCAGCCATCTTGTTACCATAACACAAGCATTAGGTTGCTTAGCTTGGGACAAATGGTGATGTGTGAAATGTCCAGGAATTTATTTATTTATTTAATTTCGGCTGTATCTGGTTAGTCTTGAAGTTGACCTCAATAGAGTTGGGAAAAGGCTACGCAGATCGGATCGATTAGTTTCGTTAGAATTTCCCCATACAGTTTCGTTAGAATTTCCGCCGTGTAGGAGCGGGGTGTGATTTTTTTTTTAATGGAAACGTAAGTCTTGAAAATGTCCCAGAATAACTTTATTTATAAAAAGTAAAAGCTGCGCCCCGCGGTTAAGCCCGCATAAGTATCTATACCGTAAGAATATCGGGATAAAAAGTATTCTATATGTTAATGCTGGTTATAAACCATCTTTGTGCCAAATTTCATCCAAATCCGTTCAGGAGTTTTTGCGTGAAGGAGTAACAAACATCAATCCATCCATCCATCCATACAAACTTTCACGTTTATAATATTAGTTGAAAGTAGGATTCTTAAGTATGTTTTCATGATGCACTATTTTGTGGAATAGCTTGCTGGTTCCACAAGTTACCTTTTTGCTAACCGCGCACCGTGGAAAGCTGGCTTAAGACGTAAAGAAATCGTCATATCCTTGGACTGTGCTTACCTCTGTACGTAACTTTATTGAAGGCGCTAGTGATCAGCCTAAAGTCTGTGTTTGTTGGCTCCCCAACCTGCAAACAAATAATACAATAAACACACGAAAAGGAGAATTAAACAAGGAAATAGCATCAAAAAGAACCAACTACATACAAACAACAATGACACTTTATTTTTTTATTTAGTTCTAGCGACGAGCCTCTACTTCGCATGTTTTTTATACAACTTAACAAAACTTCTAGATTTCCTTATGCTTAATATGTATGTATTACAAACACACACCTTCCGGAATAAATTATTTAAATGATGGTGGAAACCGTATCAAAATCCATTGTGTAATTTAGAAGAACGAAGCGGTCACACAGATAGACCCGAGAAGCGACTTTGTTTTATGCTATTTATTGAAGGCACAGCTCGATTCAAACTTTATGGCGTGGCGGTACGGAACATGAGGCGAGTCGCTACGCAGTAACAAATTCACGTGTCAGCGGGGGTGAAGGGTGAGGTACTTACTGCTCAGCGAGTACCGCACTTCCGAGCCGCCATACAGTTTGAGTCGAGCTGTACTCTCTGTGACTAATAAGTAATAACCCATAATACACTTTTAAGGGAATCACTTATATCGGGTTTATGATGTTTTCAGACAAAGGCACAATTTTTTTTCCAAATAAAATTAAACAAAAACTAAGTTTAAAGACTTACCTGGACCATAAGTGAAATGCCAACGATTCCTTGTGATTTGTGCTGGGCTTCCGACATATTGTGGTACAACTCCTTGTTGAAGCCATACAGTTGAATCTGTGAACAAAGATACGTATTAATTAGCATAAAATCACCAAACATCGATCGGAAAACAGCGGGTCTATTCTGGAAAAACCTCACCGTGAGAACTTAGGTGAAGTGAGCTGTCATTCCACCTGATGGTAGCGATTGATATTATTGATAGCTCACTTCACCTAAGTCTTAACGGTGAGGTTTTTACTAGAGTAGATAGGCTGTTTTCCTGAAAGGTATATGTGTAAAGGTTCTTAGTACACCCAAATTTCGCGAGTTATGGTTAAGTCTCATGTAATAGGGGATGACCCTATTGGCTTTACTGGGCACTAATACAGACTCCGAGCTGTTACAAATTCACTCTCTTTTATAATAACTACCCGCTGCTTCGCTCGGTTTTTAGGACTTGACAAACATCGCGATTTTTTATTAAATGTAGGTTGATATTTATGTATTATATACATGATCCAACTGGGAAGGTACTCCGGAAGGTTCATGTGTATAATAATAACACATGAACCTTCCGGAACACCTTCTCTAAATGATAGTGAAAACCGCATCCAAATTCGTTGTGTATTTTAGAAGAATAACGCCGTCACACGACTCGAAAAGCGACTTTAGCTTATAATATGTACAGACTGGTAGGGTCATCGATGCGCAACCTGTTACCATGAATTCAGCATATGATTCTAGACCCTCAGCGTAGAAATATATCAAGGTTTAAAAAAAAAATCTGCTGTTTAATAGAAAAGTTCGATACCTACGCGGTTAAAATTTATAACTATGAAACAGCAATTTTCTTTCTTGTAACCGACGAAAAAATTTAACGCAGTCGTTTCACCACGGGCACTTATACACAGATTGTAGAAGTAACTAGCAAAACAAGGGTGCAACTTAATACCAAAACACATCTGCTTATACGAATAAAGTGGTAAAGTGTAACCAAATAATCATTGATTTTAACGAGGCAGCACTCGGCAATTTACCCATAAACAAGGAACCATTAACAAATACTAAAGCACAATAAAGTTAAAACAGTAATAATGGCTAAATCAAAAAGTCATTAAGATAGAACCGCAGACCGCAGTCCACAAAGTTGGAAATAATCGACTGTTGCTAGAATTTTCGTCACTAGTACGGACCAAACATTTTCATTGATTAAATTGGTGAAAATTAATAGGGTAGCTGGAGTATCCAATTAGGAAACATTGCTGTTAAAGTGGACGCAAAAACAATGGTATCGTTACAGTTATTCGAGATTCGGAAGTAATTATTTTGTGGTACCCGTGGATTGAGAACTATTTTTCATTTATTTATACACTAAATGCCCACGACTTCGTTCGCGTGAAATTGTTTGTTCCCCCGACCCACAAACGATAGCCGATAGCCTTCCTCAAAAATTGGGCTATCATGTTTTTATTTGAGTTGATACTACCCGGTATCTTATAGTACTCTATTGTTGATACTAGTCAATCTAAGTTTTAAGAGCCGTCAATCCAGCTGAATGGCGCCATGTGGAATGATAACTCACTTCACATGGACTGACACTATTGACAGCTCACTTAATCTAAGTTTTCACGGTGATATAATGATATTATTACGTAATGTAATATCGCGACATATTCGCCAAAAATTTAAACAAATATGAGTTTATGGAAAAATAACTTTAATTCCTACACTATACAGTTCAGTTTACGCTACAACTTCAAACATTTTTATAACTTTTCAATAGTGCTAGTCACTCTGAAATCAACTTAATTACCATAAAAATAAAGTTGATATTTGTTTCAATTTAAATAACGTCAATTTGAAACATAAATAAAATTTGAATTTAGATAGGTTCGTAGATTTAAAACTACAGACTTCAGTTGAGTTTTACATACACAACGTTTCTTTAACTCTGAATCCATTGAATTAATCTAAAGAACTTTCTTCCAAAGTATATCAATCATGTTTTTGTTTATTTTTTTCATAAAACAAAAACAAAGGAAGGAAGAAAAAGGAAGTTCTCCAACATAATGTTACACGGGTTTTTTTAATTAGGGTGATATAATGATTACACAGCAAGAATGATGCTTATTTATTACGAGTATCTATGGGGAAAGTAACGAGCAGGCATTATTATTATTTATCATTAACAGAACAAGGACATTTTTCAGGGAAAATGCTATCAATTTCCTAAGTAATTTGTAAGTAATCATTGTTGTTTCTTGATTGTGACTCGCTTTTCTATTACGAAAAAAGCTAACTTCCAGGGAATATTTTTAAATGTAATATAATAATTTCTGGATCAAGGGCTTGATTCAGAAAGCGGTACTTCTGGACACGATTCGCATTGTCAGGAGATTCCTCTCTCTGGAGCCCTGACCACCGGTAGCTTGAACCTTGTTGCCGATACCAGTGGGGTACTATTTTTAATACTTTTTAATGTTTTATATTCTAATATTTAAAAATATAACTGTTGTGTGTGTGTGTGTGTATAGTGCTGGTTGACACAGATAGTTTGTGAAATAATAAAATCTTCGTCACTTTTCATGACTTATATTAATCCTTACTGTAGTAAGTAATTATTGTTGGAAGGTTTATGTATATAGCACGTTAAAATAAAACTTACTAATAATAATAAATACTCGATGTTTTGTCAAGTCTTAAAAGCCGTGCGAAGCAGGGGCGGGTCGCTAGTATTTTATTAATATTAAATGATG
The DNA here is from genome assembly GCA_949629185.1 of Apamea crenata. NCBI lineage: Eukaryota > Metazoa > Arthropoda > Insecta > Lepidoptera > Noctuidae > Apamea > Apamea crenata. The sequence goes on along the minus strand of OX451362.1, from coordinate 7,850,736 downwards.
ATACGAGTTTACAAATTAACACTGTCAATGCTGCCATATCCGAGCCATTATTATTGCTCCCTAGGGTCACAAAGACTGAACTTTGACCCCTTTAAACTTTGTTTGTTTACCGCCATTATAACGATTTCCTGATATCCTACTTGAGTATCATCATCACCATCATCTACCTAGCCTTTTCCAAACTATGTCGGGATCAGCTTCCACTCTAACCGGATGCAGCTGAATACCAGTATTTTATATGTAGCGACTGCCTATCGGACTTCCACAACCCAGTAACTGGGTAATACCGGTAATACCCTTGGTAAGACCGGTTGTCAAACTTGTAAAACTGGTAGAAGTCTGAAATGGTTATTTGGGAAAAAACACATATTTGAAGTGACTTGTCTAGTCAGTTGAGCACTTTTTAGCAGTTTAAAATGATATCATCGTTATGATCTTTCTAAACAAATGAAGAGCATTGGGGGCCCAGTGGTAACCGCTCCAACTTACGAGGTTTAGGTCGTAGGTTGGAACCCAGACAGGTGCTTTACTTTGTGTAAATAATTTCATCACCACTGCTCTCAAAGCGGTGAAAGTGATATCGTGAGTAAACCGACATGTCCTAGAATAAACAAATCGAAGACATGTGACATCTGCCAACCCGCACTGGACCCGTGTGGTAGATTATAGCCCACTACATCACGAACAGAGAATGCCTATATCCCAGCAGTGGAGGATACGCTGATTATGCTAAACAAATGAAATATCTTACTTCATCATTAAATTTTTTTTTTCAATCGCTTCGTTATTCAAAACAAGCGCAAAAATATCAATCACGAACGTTTAAAAACCCTAAAATGATACAGATAAATTACGTCGAAATATTTCGACATAATAGCTTTAAAACGATCGCATTCGAAGTTAAAGAGCGAACTTCGGTCGTTCAGACCCTCGCAGCTAATAATGAGTGTTCGATAACAGTAGCGTTTTAGTGTTGATTTGTGAAATTATATCATTTGGTATTTGTTGAAAGAGGTGCTAGGATTGTGGTGTTTGTTTCATTTCATTTAAGTGTACGATGGGCAAAATTAAATAGATTTAGCGGAGAAAATGTTTTTATTTTTATTTATTTACTAGTTTCTGTTTGCAACTTCGTAAATAAATAATGTTTATTTATCTTCACAAATTACATTCGTAAATCCTTTCCTAATATTATAAATGCGAAAGTTTGTATGGATGGATGGATGGACGGATGTTTGTTACTATTTCACGCAAAAACTACTGAACGGATTTGGATGAAATTTGGCACACAGATGGTTTATAACCAGGATTAACATATATGATAATTTTTATCCCGATATTCCCACGAAATTGAAACGTATGCGGGTGAAACCGTGGGGCGTAGCTAGTTAGTTATATTAAGTTGACAGGTATTTTGTCAAAATTTTGTAATTAGTGAGAAATGTGGAGTCTAAACTAAGTCTGGTCCTGTATTTTGAAATTCCAGGCCCCCATTATATCACATAGAAAAGAATGGTTAACGTAGTACAACGACAGCTAAGTCAGTCTCCTACAGTGATAAGTAGATTTGTAAGCTGCACCCTGAGAAGTCAGCCCTGTCACCAACATTGTAGACTGGCTAATCTTCTTGCCGCGGTATGGCTCTTTTCGTATCTCAATCTAATATAAGAATGAAAAAAAGCTTGTCCGTGTAAATTCATAAAAATACCTACAAAACTACGAGTATTATAAAAGTATTTTTATACGAGCGTTGACTTTTAGCACTAAAAAAAATGTTGTCTAATCTTAGTGCAATTAGAAAGACTAACCAAATGTGTTTCAAAAAGACCAACTAAAGAACCAACGTCTTTTTCATGCGGTTTTATAAAACTAATGAATGTTAATGTCAACCATATGAATTTTTTCTGGGATTCAGATACCTAGATTGTTAGAGTGTTCAAAGTGCCCATCTGATCTCTCGTTTCTATTTTGAAGACCTAAAACTTCTTCTGATACCGCGGTTGGCGTAGTCAACTACAGGATACTGCTCATCTTTACCTCCTGCCTAACCTTTTCACAACTATGTTTGGGTTGCCTTCCAGTCTAGCCACAAGAGAGAGGTGCAGCTGAGTACATGACGTGTACATGGAGCGACTGCCTATCTGACCTCCACAACTCGCAGTTCCTTGGTTAGACTGATTGTCAGACTAGCGGGCTTCTCGTGAACCGCAACGACTGTCAAACATCCACGAATGACAGCCGGGAACAACCGCTTAGCGTGCTTTCCGAGGCACGGAGGGTTCTCGGTATGTAAGATGGATATCAACTCATACGAACAATATAGGCTACATATAAACCTACTTATGAAACTCCCAATACATTACGTAACAAGGAAGATAGTTACACATCAACAACCCACTTTTCAATCAAACCCTCCGGCTATATCATAAATACTTTAACCCCTAACTGCTTAATAAAACCGGAATTAATTTGAAATCGAAGACGGTATCTCGAAGTTAGTCAGCTATTGGAATGTGGGGTGCATAGTTGCCAGTCTGCGGTCAGACGGTTGCATAGTTAGACTACCTGCCTGTGAATAAAGGGGGGTTTATATGGAACTAAGTTTAAGTGCGCGAATTTAGTAAAGGGTGAGGTTCTTGTGCTAAATTCTTTACAATTAAAAAATTGCAAGTCGGACCACGCACAATGAAGGGTTTCGTAGTTGGAATGATTTTATCCCAAGAAAAAACTTAACTTTGTACGTAGTTGAAAAAATGTTCTCCCGTACATCGGTTATTGCGAGTACCAAAATCTGACGCAAAAATGGCCGCATTTTTCCATTGCGTTAACATTAATTTCCTTGACAGACGGACGGACTAACGGTCAACGAGTGATCCTATAAGGGTTTCGCTTTTTTCGTTTTGAGGTACGGTCTATGGAAAATAATGTGGTTTATGGATTGTCATTATAGGTCGAAAGTATTGCAGTTAAGAATCAAATAACCACTAAACCTGAAGCGTTTACTGGTATTGTCTTCCTTTCACTCAGTTAGTGTCAGTCGCTGTGTAAGACTTAATTTAGTTCGGCGTTGCCAAATGCTACGATTGTTGAGATTTAATCCTGATTTTCACATACAGGGAGGCAGTTAAAGACTTTTGTGTTGTTGCCGTTAACTGTAACCAAGAATATATGTCATGGTTTACAATATTATCCATTATTTTAATAAAACATCATGACACATGGACAAGACGTTGGTTATTCTACTACCACTAAGTAATCTCCTTAGTTAGTCTTTTTTAAATTGCACTAAAATCAAAGACTAAATTTTTATTAGTGCTAAAAGTTTACCTCATATAAAACTAGCTTTAGTTGTCCCGTAACGCAACTATAGGTGCTTTAATATTTCCCGGTACAATCTGGTATCAGGTTTAGTTGTTACAGAGTTATATCCCGAACATTGTTGTGAATTTGTGTAGTGTTATTATTAAAGGGATATTCGGAAACTGTACGTCCGTTGCGTTATGGTTACGTAGTTGTATAATTCTAGAATGTTTGTGTTGTGTTGTGTGCGTGTGGATTTTAGAATTCAGATGGATTGAATGTACGTTTAGAATATGCATTGATGAGATAAATGTGTGTGTGGAATACTTAAATTGATATGTCATCATCATCTGCCTAGCCTTTTCCCAACTATGTTGGTGTTGGCTTCCAGTCTGACCGGATGCAGCTGAATACCAATATTTTACATGGAGAGACTGCCTATCTGACCTTCACAACCCAGTTATTGGGTAATACGATACCCCTTGGTAAGACTAACTGGCTTCTGACGACTGTCAAAGATCCACAAATGATAGCCGGAACCAACAGCTTAACGTAATTTCCGAAGCATGTAGGGGTCTTGATTATGTAAAGATGGTCACCCATCCACGGCTCAACCACGGCAAGCTTAGCTTAACCTGATCGATCGACTAGTGCGGCTGTTTTTACTTAGCCACAAGCATAAATTGATATGGGTGAAGCCTAATATTTGAGGTCAGCTGACTACAGGTCACCTTTAGATGTTCTGAATTTATTTTATTATGCGGTTGTCCTTTTGACATCTACCAACCCGCACTGGGGCCGCGTCGTAGAGTACAGCCCACTTCCTCTCACACAGAGGAGGCCCGCGTCCCAGTATTGGGAACATTAAACGCTGATTAAGCTTATGCTATGCTGCATTCACCTGAAATGTGTGGCGATAAACTCTTGTCAGTTACCATACAAACGATAAAATCCTCCACCCAATGTGTAGTCATGCACATCTTCAACTTATAATTCATCAGGGCAATCCGTTTAATTACAGAAGGCCAAAACTCGTAATCTAAAACATTCAAAATCTAGTCGCAGTCTCATCTCGGCGAAAAACAAATGTCAAAAGCTTGTCAAAATGTAAGGGAATTTAGAGGTATTTTTGACAGATTGAGACTGAGATCAGACTGTGAATTTTCTTAAATTTACGAGAATTGAAAACACTTCATCAGAGGGTGACGTGTTTTCCTTGTAATATGGTATTTATTTGCGGTTGTAATAGATGAGTACCAACCCGCACTGGGCCCTTGTGGTAGATTACAACCACAAGAAGAAGTCCAGCCGATCGATTCTGTAAAAATCTCGCCGTGAAAAGTTAGGTGAAGTGAGCTTAGAGTGAGCTGTCAATAGTGTCAGTCCCTAGCATTAGTTGGAATGACAGCTCACTCCACGCTCACTTCACCTAAGTTTTCACGGTGAGATGGTTACAGAATCTCACTGCTGCTTGGTAATACATTAAAAAAAAAATAGGCATCAAATTGAGAACCACCGCCATCTTTTGTGTCGATTAATAATACTACTCACCTCGCCAGGAAAAGTGTGATGATCAATCTGATGCTCCGACCCCCGGTTGTCTTCCATGCCATAATGGAAGTAGATCTCCTCAAACTGATATCGGTAGGACAGCGGGCCTCCGCTGATGTTCACTTGGTGTTTGGAGTCCTTCTCTACGCGGAAGACCAGGGACTGGCCCGTGTTTTGGAGGACGCCGCTGACCTGGAGGAAGAAATAGGAGTTTTAAAAGGTTTTAAGAATCAAATTCATCATACTTTTACTGCTTCTTGTCTTTTTCATTAAAAAAAAAAGCGTTGCCCCACACTAGGCATTTCTCCTGTGTCGTGGGTGCGTTTACAAACATTTAAAGTCACATACACAAACAGCCAGACCCGGAACAACTAATTGTAGGCCACACAAATATTTGTTCCGTGCGGGAATCGAACCCGCGACAAGCAGCGCAGTAGCGCAGGTTACTTTGTTTGTTATTACGGGCCAATTTCACAGTTCATGAGCCATCAGTGTCAATATTTGGTCACAGTAATGATGACACTGGCAGTTCATGAATACGGCTCAAATGTGCTGATCACGTTCAGTGTCAGTCAATTCGTCCTAAATATATGAAGTATTTTAAGGACTAGAGGCGGGTTGTTTTACGCTCACTTGACGCACGCGTATACGTCAAAAATGGCGCTAACTATCGTCAAACCAAAAAAAGCGTGGTTTCATAAAATGGTAGCCTTGACGTACGTCAAATAGTAATGATAACGTAATCGTTATTATTTGACGTACGTATGTTACGTTAACCAACCGTTTGAAACCACCGGACTTTAGAATAGTGAGACAGTCCGGAGTATAATTATTTCAAACCAGTACTGTACATTGAGCGACTACCTATCTGACCTCCACAACCCACTTACTGGGTATTACGATACCCCTTGGCAAATCTGGCTGTCTGAATTTTGGGCTTCTGACGTCTTCGTAACGACTGTCAAAGACCTACGAATAACAGCCGGGACCATCTGCTTAAAATCTAGGGGTCTACTCCGAAGTGCAAAGTGCGAATGTTCGGATCGGACCGACACATGGCCGAAGCGAATATTATTGAAAAATGCGAAAAAAGTTCGGATCGGCTCAGTTGGGTCAGGACCATAGTGAATATTCGAAAGAGTGTAGGAGTGTAGGATCGAGACCGACGGAACCAAATAGTAACGTCGTAGCAGGAAACGGCCGAACATTCGGCCGATACTACTTCGGAGTAGACCCCGTGGTTTCTGAGGCACGGCAGGGTCTCGGTACGTAATAGATCCATCCGCGGACCGACCTCGACAAGCATTGCTTAACCTTAAAGACCTACCCATGCCGCTGTTATTATTAAGCCACGAGCCCACCAGCACTAAAATAATAATCAACACGAATCGGTATGAATCACACTGTCGGCTCCCCATGGGGTGTCCGCGGGGTGTCCATGGGGAGTCCATGGGGTGTTCTATCAATCAATGGGTCGCACCTTGATTAGTACCTGGCAACTTATGCGCTTTGAGTGGAGATGATGTATGGCTTGTTGACACGCGAAGGACAAAGCGGTAGAGGCGGTGGAAGTGGCTTTTAATTTGGAATGGGTACGAATTTTGATTTAAGTGGCAGACATTTTTTTATTAGTGATTGAATGAGTGTCTGGGTGTCAAACTGATGTTCTCTTTTTAATTTAATTATATAATTAAGGTAGGCTCCATCGTAATGTTGAAAACCCCCGAATAAGCTATCAGTGTGACTTCTGAAATTTTGAATACTGTGATCAATTTTGATCGTGATTAAACGTCCGACCTAGTTCGAGAACAATTTTTTGATAAAAAATAATAATAATAATAATATAATAATATCTCTGGACATTTCACACAGCACCATTTGTCCCAAGCTAAGCAACCTAATGCTTGTGTTATGGTAACAAGATGGCTGATAAACTACATATATACAATTTTTTTTTTTTTGTAAATACATACATATTATAGATAGAAAACCACCCAGACTCGGAACAAATACATGTAGGTCATACAAATATTTGTTCCGTGCGGGAATCGAACCCGAAAAAAGAAAATCTTGCTTTGGCTTGAATGCTACGATGATACTGAAATATTTCTCCGTAATCTCACCTTTACAGACTCAGAGTACACACACATTCACATACCTACATCCACACACCCGCATACAGACACCTAATCTGCGTTCGCGATTTAGTTGCCAAACATACTCGTATAAACAACTATAAGTTCTTGGAAAAATAACCTTTAATACCTACACAATAAAGTTCGACTTTAAACATTTTTATAACTTTTTCAATAGTGCTAGTCACTCTGAAATTAACTTAATTACCTTAAAATAATATAATATAATAATCTTTATTACATAAAGTGGTTACAATTTGTGTGAAGTCCCTGACACTTGTGCTAGGTGGTTAACCTGTGTTACAAGAGCCAGTGCCCTCTCCCAGGAGGAAATATTACAAATTTATGCAATAAGATTAACAATTAAAAAAGAAGGAAAATAGTAATTACAAAAACATCAAAAAAAAAACTTAAAGAAAAAAATATTTAAAAAAGTAAAATGGAAAAATAATAATAAAAATTGTTTGTTAGAAAAGCCTGTATTGGAGACTGTGTGCTTGCGTGTAGTATGCGTATGAGTGTGAGAGTGTGTGTGAGAGGGTGTGTGTGTGTGTGAGTGTAAATTGAATTGAAAGTTCAGGTTGATTGGGATTACGAGTACAGGGTGAAGTTGAAAGCCTCTCATAGGGTATAATATTGGAATTATGAAAGAGTTAAAATAATTTGCTCTGTTTCGTCGTAATTGAGGGACAGTAACCATGACCTAAGACTCTGCTTGACCTTGTGCAGGGTAAGCTTATAAATTGACAGGTTTTTGTTAATTTTGTTGTACATTCGCGAGCTTTGGGCATGAAAGTGTCGTCGGGCAAGCGCAGAACGACACTGGGCAGATTCACAAATGGGAAAGCCAATCCGCCGATTGGATAGATGACTATCTAGTGGCATCATGGAATGTCGACGTAAGACAAATAAAGTTGATATTTGTTTAACTTGAAATAACATCAATTAGAAAAATAATTTTGAATGGACTTTACGTCCCCACACCCACCATCTCACCATACATATGCTTCTCCCATTCTATTTTAAACAGAAAATGTTTTAGAATTACTAATCATTTGACTTTTTTTAAATTAAAGAATCTCGTCAATAAGTATTATGTACGAATAAGTTCAATACATACATAGTTTAACATAAAAATAGAAGCTATTTGTTGCCAAACGTTTCATGTAGTGGCAAATATGTCGATCGATTACGCATTATCTAACTTTAGTAGGCAACGTTTACACAGGTCTAAAACAGCTCTCATGAGTAAGAGTGTATTCTGCATGGCCCCAAAATTATACAACAAGCTATCGAAGGCATACAAAGATTTAAATATAAATAGTTTTAATAAAAGCATTAAAAAACTTTTAATAAATAAATGCTATTATAACGTTGCCGACTATTTAAATGATAAATTACTTTAGATATACATGCTAATGTAATTAATTATTATTTTGGATTATGATTTTGAACATTCTGACATTATTAACACTCTTGACATTATTTTAAAGCTTATTGACATTATATTTTTTAATATATTTGCTATTGGACATTAACGAATTATCTGTATTTTAACAACTCTATTTACCTATCAATTGTATCGCTTGTTATAAATTTGTAAATATTGTCTACTTCTTTTTAATACGAGTAATTTATTTTGATTGTATTTGTACCTACGCCTTTATAGGCAAAACATGTTGAGACTTCTTTTTTCTCTTTTTCCATCTCATTGTAAAACCTACACGTGTTTTATTTGACAAATAAATGTTATCTTATCTTAAAAAAAAAAAACGCATCCTTCGCTATTACGAAAACTGCGCTCACCGAATTTTAAAAGCACGTTCAATTAATTCTACTTCCATGTAATTTCGTTGAGGGAGTGACTTGCCTTGTAGATAATGTTATGTAAGAGATAGCTACCAACATTTTAGTTTAATAAATTACTTTTAAAATTGTATTGTTTATCAGCGTAAGTATACATAAACACAGTTCATTTATTGAATGCAATCAATTTGTACTAGTCTTGATGTTTAATCAAACACTGGCTTGGACAGTTATAATTATGAACTTTTTGAATAGGGTATTACCGACGGACAGCCCATTTTAAGGGATAAAGCCGCCGTGTGTCGGTACACACGGCGGCTTTATCCCTTAATGGGGGATCGAAACTGTTTCTCTTAAACACAGGTTATTTTGTAACCTATCTAGGAGAGCAGTACGGCACCCACTAACTAGAATAAGAAACTCCAAAATGGGCAAATTTGATACACTAGTCCGGTGAAGTGTATCAAATTTGCCTATCGCAAACCACTGCTGAACATAAGCGTCTCCCTGGCTGCGCCACAACACCCTCTCCTCCACCTCCCGCATCCAGTCTGTCCCAGCTAACTTCTAAAGGTCGTCGGACCACCTGGCTGGGGGGCGTCCTACACTACGCTTGCCGATACGCGGTCTCCACTCCAGGGGGTCTACTCCGAAGTAGTATCGGCCGAATGTTCGGCCGTTTCCTGCTACGAAGTTATTATTTGGTTCGGTCGGTTCCGATCCTACACTCCTACACTCTTTCGAATATTGACTATGGTCCCGACCCAACTGAGCCGATCCGAACTTTTTTCGCATTTTCAATAATATTCGGTTCGGCCATGTGTCGGTCCGATCCGATTTCGCACTTTGCACTTCGGAGTAGACCCTCTGGACTCGTCTTTCCACCGACCATCGGTCAATCTACAAACATGGCCATCCGCTTCAGTTTGCTAACTCTGCAAGCTCTGGTCTGGTCTAATGTATGTTGTGTCTCATTAGCCGTTCTATCAGTGTTTGTTTTGTTTTGCCTGTAATGCCACGGGTTTCGGGCTAAGGCCACTTCTCATATAGAGAAGAAATGAGCTTGATCACCATGCTATCAACGTACCAAAGAATTTTATCTATTTACTTTTGGCTGTGAGCTGTGGGCCAAAATAACCACCACGTGGAACCCTGACACAGCTAGAAGACGCCGTAGAAGAGGGCGGGACGCTGGACAAAACAAACGACCAGTGGTCCACGGCCCTGGATCGAAAGAGCTGGAAGTCATGGGGAGAGGTCTTTGCCCAACAGTGGAATGATGCAGGCTAACAGCAACAGTAACTTTTGACTGTTTGCATCATAAAAGAAAGAAATAAAATACGTTCATAAGTCTGGGAAGCCGAAGGATGACATTAAAAAAAAAACAAAAAAAAATATACATATATATAAACGCTAAAAAAAACACAGACATGCATATATATATATATATATATATATTATAATTATTATTTAAATAATTATAATTATATTAATGCTAGCTGATAAATAATGAGTGTCTCTGATGGTCAAAGATCTCGTCGATTGCGATTCGCAAGCAATCCAGTATCATAAATATAAATTGCTTCAAAATATTGATAAATGATAAATGATAAATGATAAATGATAAATGATTTATAAATGATAAATGATAAATGATAAATGATTTTATTTTTGTAAGTAGGTTTGTACAAACACTTTTACACGTCAATCATATTTTAAAACTAGATGAGGTCGGCGTTTCCTATCTGACTACTCTGAGAAGAAAGGCCGAAACAAACTCAGAGGTCACAGTCTCTTTTATTGAGTGGATACACCATCAGAGTTTATTCTATGTATAGACAATATAAGTCTCTCGTTGGTCTAGTGGTCGCAAGCACTACTGCTGAGCATGAGGTCCTGGGTTCAACAGTTCGGGTAAAGTTTTAGTGGGTTTCCCCATCAGTATTTTTTCACAGTAGCAGCCCGGATGTGTGCCCGGTAGATACAGCAATATATGAAATGAAATAGTTTATTTTGTAAATAGGATATCGGAATCTTGTATGATGATTTTTATGATTATTATTCTGTAAATAAATATTTGTTATGGCCGCGACTATCAGGTTGTATGTTAATCTAAATATGCTTATCATATCAACATACAACTTGATACTCGCGGCCTCCTGAAAAAAAAAATAATTTCGCGGGCTACCCTCACGGTTAAGTTAGGTTAGGTTACACAATAAGGAACAGCATTCATCAAAATTACACTGATTCTCTCAAAAACACTATCTACAACCTATTTAACTTCCGCCTGATATATAACATAATAATATATCGTGACTAGCAAGGGAAGGCTACTACACGACCCTCCCCTAAAACAGGTCTGGTATAACGCAGTGTATGTTGCAAAAACGTGGCCGATAGCCCGATAGGCTATCGCGGGCCGCATACATTAGCATCGCATTGAGCAAGCTTGTAACTCACTATAAATGAATAATTCTGTACGAATGGTAAGTATATTCATTAAATATGCCGTCGGAATTAGCTCTTTCGTACATTCTACTCAAGGTACTCAAGTAGGTAAGTATTTGATGTTTGGTGATTTCAGTCTTTTTGCGATTACCACAATCATGATCTTCTGCCTAGTCTGTTGAGGTTGGCTTCCAGTCTAACCGGATGCAGCTGAATTCCAGTGTGTTACATAGAGCAACTGACCTCCACAATCCAGTTATGTACTGGGTAAAACGATACCCCTTGGCGGTTCGCTAGTAGTGGCGTCTACCACAATGATTTCTGATTTTCGCAACAATAAAGATAGAGAAGGATCCTCGCCTGCTAGGATCCTTCCTAGCAGGTGGCGTTCTGTAGTTTCTACCTAACCCCATGGGAAGAAAGCGAGAGTTTATTTATATATGTGTTTATATGTGTAAAGTTAAAGACAAGAATATGACATGAGCTTTATAGGCCAAAAACACGTGCCAAAGTAGACAAATGTGCTAATCGAGTAGTACCTAATATTGGTTGAGAAAAGGGTTCAAAATCGGACACCGAAAGACGTATAAAAATTTAACTGTTGACCGACTAAACAAAGGTTGTGTGTAGTAGCCCTTATCTAAACGAACCGTGGCTCTTTGTTAGCGTTCAGTGGCGTTTTTATCAGTTTTAATGGATATTACTTGTAGCAATTACCAGGGTTTCAATTAGTTGTTGGAGCTACGTTTTAGGGGCTTTAGTGTTGGATATTACTATGGCTAAAACTCAGCATTAAAACCGCTAAAATTAGCGTTCCTAATGAGATAATTGTCAATGCGTCATGTTTGTGGTAATATCATAATATAGAGGGTCAAATTAAATTTGCTAGCGAAACTCCACAAACGTGATGGGTAAAAATTCTAATAAAAAAAATATAAAACATGTTGATGTCCTTCTTTCGGGGTCAACGACTTTTGGTAAAGCTACTTTTGGGGACTTTTGGCAAAAGAAAGCTATTGCTACTTGCAATAGCTTTCATTTTGACAGTTCAACAAACATTCATTGCGTTATTTACGTTGTTGAGCAGACAAATTTTTCGAACATATGAAGCAATGGATTAGCAATATCCTTCAAAATGACACAGCACCCTAATTGCGTAACACACTATCAATCACAATCTGAATAATTTTGAAGGATATTGCTAATCCATTGCTTTCATCTAGCTAATCGAAATCAGGAATCAGGATTATGTTTTTTAGAAAATATTTTATGCAACATCAGAGTTTAATATAATAAATAAGAGGAAGTTAGTTGCAGTAACAAACTAGCGACATGTTATGAAGCTTATTAAAATAATACCTACTTTACAATTCATGGAAAATCAAACCTCGTAAATCGTTTCATTCGCTACGCTTTGATACGGGGTTCGTGGAATCATAATTATTGAGGTTAGTTATATGTTCAGCAATAATAATGTAACTAAACCATGATATTAAAGGTTCTATGTAATAGTACCTACCTATTGCAGTTACACACACAGTGCAGTCTGTTCACAGTAATTTTACCTTTTTTTTTTTTTTGGGTAAGAAATCATCTAATGACTTCTCCCGCTCTGGGCTGAGCGGAAGGGCGTGTCAGACTTTTACGGACTTAAACCCACCCGTGTTCCTTCAGTTGCCTGTGCCAGGGGCCACGGTATCTCTTTCGAACAACCCGCAGACAGTAATTTTACCTCTGATATTGCATCACTATCAACCTGAGGAGGTCGTGGCAGAGTAATGATAGCAGCACGGCCCGATCGATCAGGTTAAGATACGCCTGCCGTCGTCGGTCCGTGAATGGGTGGGATCTTTACATACCGAGACCCCTCCGTGCCTCGGAGTGCACGTTAAGCCGTTGGTCCCGACTGTCTTTCTTGGATTTTTGACAGTCGTTACGGGTCGTCAGAAGTCCGAAAGTTTGAGAACTAGTCTTACTAAGGGATATCGTATTACCCAGTACTCCATATACAGTAGCTCCATGTACTAGTATTCAGCTGTATCCGGTTAGACTGGAAGCTGACCCCAACATAGTTCGAAAAAGGCTAGGCCGGTTTTGTCAATAACACAGTGATATTTAATCTCGTGACAATAAGGTTGCTGTTAAGTTGCTGCACCTGTCATATCTGTCGAAGTCACAGGGATATTTATGGTTAAAGAAATTTATTTCTCAATAAGAAATTACAAAGATTTCACTTGCTTGAGAACATTTTTAAAACTTAAATATATATTATTAGAACTTTGACATACAAGCCAAGCAGCTATTGTTTTTCTTTACAACAAAATCATTTACGCAACAACATTTCACCTCGCACACAAATAACATTAACGAATACAAAACTTAAAAATTTAAATATTTATTGTTGTTGTAATAAAGTTCCTGTTGGGTTGGAGCTTTCAGACGTTTAATGACTGTAAAAGGACTATACGCATAATATTATGTCAATCATGACACGTGTTTGATTCGCAAAGTTTTTAAAGCATTTTTTAAACAGCGGTGACTCTCAGCACCGCTGTTTCAGTTTTTTCAGATAGGAGATGGTCTATCTACTTGCGGGGCAATTCTCGTATTTTTAGGAGATAGTGCCTGAGGGCAATTCTCGTAATTTTAAGAACGTTCTCAGTTTCAATCTGTCAAAAATAAGTCTAAATTCCCTACATTTTTTAAATTACGAGAATTGGTCTTCTGATATATTTTGGACAGCACCGCATTGGTTACTACTGACTTACTGAGATATGCCAAGGCTTTTGAGTTCTGTTATTTATAATAATTATGTTTTACTAGCTTATGTCCGCGACTTCGTCCGCGTGAAATTTCTAGCTCTTCCGAGCCATCCCGTCGCATCGTAGGTATAGTTGTTATGGTGGTCATGCTACGCGTGCAGAAATAAATATCTTGTCATTTATGTGAGCCTAGCCTTGTCCTAACATAAAGATACAGCTGAATCTTTCTGTTAAGCCATTGACTGCCACCGAGGTCACCGGTGACCGCCAACAATAGATTTTCTATTGTGTCTGTTGTCCGGCAGTCAACGTGTTGTGTGTTGTCTTTGGTCCCTGGCCCTGACATCAAGCAATGAACAAAATTGACAACATTTTATATGCTTGAGTACGAGGCTTTTACGTTCTATGTGTATATATATTTTATGTCTTTTTTGTTTTTAATGTGCAATTTGTTTGTGCAGAATAAACAATTTTTCTTTCTTTTCTTTCTGAATAACCACAAAAATGATCAATCATGACGTAAGGTTTGGATTGAAAATGATTTGTTGATAATTCGATGATGACAGTTATAGATTAATATCTAATAGAATATATACTGAAGAGGGGCTTGTGGCTAAGTAATAACAGCCGCACGGGTCGATCGATCAGGTTAAGCTATGCTTGCCGCGGTTGGTCCGTGGATGGGTGACCATTTTCACATACCATGACCCCTCCGTGCCTCGGATAGGATGTCATTCTTGGATCTTTGACAGTCGTTACGGGTCGTCAGTAGCCTGAAATTCTGACAACCAGTCTTACCAAGGGGTATCGTATTACCCAGTAACTGGGTTGTGGTGGTCAGATAGGCAGTCGCTCCATGTAAAATACTGGTATTCAGCTGCATCCGGTTAGACTGGAAGCCGATCCCAACATAGTTGGGAAAAGGCTAGGCAGATGATCCTGTACGAGTCGCAATAAATACTTTTTCTTTCTTTCTTTCTATATCATTTAATCTGAAATTAATTTATAACAACGTCGAGTTCACCTGTAACTGTAGCTTTCATTAATGACTACTGTTCCGGTAAATCACGCACATAATCGCCACTACAGTGTGAAGTGAGCTTTATACGCGGTCGTGATGTTGAATTTGCAACCTACACTGTAGTTTTTCACAGTGGTGTGTGAATATTTTTTTAAAGCATTTTTTCTTATACGTCAGGAAACTTCACGTGAAATATGAGATCAACAGCGGTGGTGACTCGCTAGTCTGTTCCGTAAAAAACGCAACGTGAAATTTAGGTGAAGTGGATCTGAAGAGAACTGTCATCCCACCTAATGCTACTGACAGCTATACAGGGTCCAGTTAAAATAGGTAGACAAATTTTACCACAGCGCTCAGTACGTCTAACCAAAGATATCCAAGCAAAAAAAAACACTGATTATAATGATTATATTATTTTGACCTAAAATAATGGGTAGATACTTGCACTCGCGCCCCGCTGCGCGCAGGCTCGTAAGTAGGTACATAGTCAGTTCTGTTACATCCTTACATCAATCTGTATTTAACAAAGTGTTTATGCATTGGGTAACCAACATTTATAAGAGTATTTTTGTTAGCTGATTATTTTAATTGTAAGTATCTAATGCGTTTTTCTTATATACGTTTTTTTACCATTGTCCTTATTTTGGTGGTCTGAATGATTTCTAAAAGTTTGTCCACCTATTTTAATGGGACCTTATATTCAAACTTCTAAGTTTTCACGGAGAGATTTCTACAGAGTAGATCTACCGAAACATGTTCTACTTAGTGCACCTTACTGACTGTATTATATTTTTACTACGGCTAAGCCGTTCCCTCGCAGAGCACTATGTTTAGTGAGAGTGTTGATCAGAGATACTGTGATAGGCTGAGATAATGCTTATCTGCATACTTATCTCTTTTGTTGACTGTACACCATATAAATTAAAAAAAAGATGTCTACAACGCTACAAGCTAATTGTAGCGCGAGGCAAAAATCGGAACTAACGCCGCCATTTTCCCCTGTCAATCTCATTTAAGCGCCAAAAGATCCTTGTAGCACTCAACTTACACTATTACATGTTTACTGTCAACAGCTCAAAAGTGCTAGTTTACTTTGTATTTAGCCCACTCTGCGCACAAAACGTTTCACACATCCTTACCTTATGTTTGTCAAACTGGATGTCTCGGAGCCAGGGGTCGAATAGCAGCTTGTCGGGTTCTATGTTGACGGGGCTCTGTCGCCGCCCCTTGTTGCACATGCTCCATTGGGGGTTGATCAGACCCCAGAAGCCGGGACCTGCGGATAAACAAAGTGTTTTTAGTCGTAATTACTGCAACAACAAACTGTTCGCTTGATGGGGATTCCCATCGGTAAAAATGACGAACTTCCACACATACTTTCATCCCCTATTTTACCCCTGTAACGGGGTAAAGTCTAAAAAATCCTTCCTTTGTGCTCACTTTTGTTGTAAAAAGTCCTGTCTGCGTTCTCTTCCACGTCTAACTCGTCTGCCTTCAAAGCAAGAGTGAACAGGCATCTTCTGGACTTGCTTGTTTCATCATAGCCCTCACCCATAGCTGCCATAGCACGCATACCACCCATAGCTACAATAGCACCCATAGCATTCTACCGGGCGAGATCGAGGTTAAGAGCTGGCCCAGGTCGCAATAAAAAAAAAACGAGGAACTCTTGGGCAAAATTTCATGCTTCTAAAGCCAGCGGTTGGCTGTGCATTTTCCGTCAGAAATGAATGAATTCAAGATTTAAAAACATCCATACAAACTTTCATTCCCTAATTAACCCATTTATGCAGTGAATTTTCATAAATCCTTCTTTACTGCTTACTTTTGTCAAAAGAAACTTTTGTGCTAAATTTCATGCTTCCAGACAGCAGTTTAGGCTGTGCGTTGCCTGTCAGTTATTAATTTAATAACATTGGCATTCTTTTTTTTAGTAACGTAGGTCTTTACGCAATTGGTTTTACTAATCAAATATTGGGAGGACATTGTCCGAAATAAATGATATTATTATTATTTTGGTTTTTAAATTTAATTTTGTCAGTTCATTATTACCTGGTATTTTCAGAATCTCACGGGTGTGAACCAAGGCGAGATTCTAGTTATTATTTTGAGAAAATAAATTGCTCTGTACTCAGTGAAATTATTATCCAAGTCTAGTTGTAAAAAATTTCTTACTATGCGGCAAGTGTTTAATATGGCAGCTTTTTGTAGTGTTATGTACGTGTATTTGGATAGATTTAGTGCATTAAAACTATTGAATATTTGTTTCGGGACAACACCAGCTGTTGATATTACTATTGGGACTTGTTATTATTAAAGTACTAGCTTTTGCTCGCGACTTTGTCCGCGTGAAACAACTTTCTTACATTTTTTTTTCCGTAAGAACCATCCTCGTACTTCAATGAATATTCTAAAAACAGAATTAGCGAAATCGGTTCAGCTGTTATCGAGACTTGCGCTTAGCAACGCATTCAGAAATTCATTTTTTATATTATAGATTAAGATTACTGGCTGCCTCTTTAGTGTAGTGGTCACAAGCGCTACAGCTATGAGGTCCTGTGTTCAATGTATCAGAGATTTCTCAGTCACAGCCCGGATTCAGGATACGTTCCTGGTTGATTATAATAGGCTCGTACCCCATTACATGGGATGGGACATAACTGGCGTAATTTGGGGGCAGTATAGGTACACCTTTGCCCAACCCTTCGGATAACATGCGTGATGTTATATTGTTGTTATATAGTGGAACAATTATCTATAAATTAATACAATTGTGTTTCTAGACATTTGTTTGTCGTTTTAGTCCTGAATTTCATTCCTCTCTCACACAGAAGTAAGATAAAAATGTACCTGTTAAAACTGCAGATTTTTTTAACGTCAGATATTTTTTATTCGAGAAATAAAATTGACTGAAAATATATATTTTTTGAAGTGAAAACCTCTTCTCGTCTCAAACAGTGAACGAAACTGAACCGGGTCGGAATCGTGTATACTCGGCTGCCGTCGGTCGGAGACGCTGAATCGTGTATACTCGGCTGCAGTCGGTCGGAGACGCTGAATCGTGTATACTCGGCTCCAGTCGGTCGGAGCCGCTGAATCGTGTATACTCGGCTCCAGTCGGTCGGTGACGCTGAATCGTGTATGCTCGGCTGCAGTCGGTCGGAGACGCTGAATCGTGTATACTCGGCTCCAGTTGGTCGGACACGCTGAATCGTGTATACTCGGCTCCAGTCGGTCGGAGACGCTGAATCGTGTATACTCGGCTCCAGTCGGTCGGTGACGCTGAATCGTTTATACTCGGCTGCAGTCGGTCGGAGACGCTGAATCGTGTATGCTTGGCTGCAGTCGGTCGGAGACGCTGAATCGTGTATACTCGGCTTCAGTCGGTCAGAGACGCTGAATCGTGTATATTCGGCTCCAATCGGTCGGAGACGCTGAATCGTGTATACTCGGCTCCAGTCGGTCGGAGACGCTGAATCGTGTATACTCGGCTCCAGTCGGTCGGAGACCCTGAATCGTGTATACTCGGCTCCAGTTGGTCGGACACGCTGAATCGTGTATACTCGGCTCCAGTCGGTCGGTGACGCTGAATCGTTTATACTCGGCTGCAGTCGGTCGGAGACGCTGAATCGTGTATACTCGGCTCCAGTCGGTCAGAGACGCTGAATCGTGTATATTCGGCTCCAATCGGTCGGAGACGCTGAATCGTGTATGCTCGGCTGCAGTCGGTCGGAGACGCTGAATCGTGTGTACTCGGCTCCAGTCGGTCGGAGACGCTGAATCGTGTATACTCGGCTCCAGTCGGTCGGAGACGCTGAATCGTGTATACTCGGCTCCAGTCGGTCGGAGACGCTGAATCGCGAATACGCGCTGGGCTTACGTAGTGACTATTCAGTAATCTGTGGCTGGGCGCTATAGGCGTTGCCTGGCTCGAGTCGTCATAAGATTTTGAAATTAGAAAATCATACAAGTTTTAACTTTCTACTCGTGGTAAGCACATAGGTACCCTGTTTTTGTTTATGACATCAGAAAAATAAAAAAAATCTTCCATAAGAATCGTATTTGCTTATTTGCTCAGTTTGTATGATGACAGCATACAAACTGATATTTGTAAAAGTGACCAGTGTCATTGAGATTCAACGCGTATTTTTTATAGCCTTTATTTTATTCATTGGCAATCCTAAAGGTGGAGTCGTAAACCAAATGTTCACTATTTTATTCAGTTTCGCAATTTTATTGACTTTAAATTAACGTCAGCTTTCAAAAATTTTACGTTTTGAATATTTTTAACGCTGCATGTTTATACCTATTTTATTACAAGCTTTTATTTTTTTACATAACTGTTTGTTTAATACACTAGAAGATATAATAAAGTCAATCAATCTGCCAGTGTTTTCTCAACTATATATTGGGGTCAGCTTCCAGTCTAACCGGATGCAGCTGAATACCAGTATTTTACATGGAGCGACTGCCTATCTGATGTCCACAATTCAGTTACTGGGTAGTACAATACCCCTTGGCCAAACTGGTTGTCAGATTTTTGGGCTTCTGACTACCCTGTACGACAAATATCTTACACCATCAGCTATCTGCCAGTGAAAGTCGGTCTAGCCGTTTCGGAGATTATACGGAACAAACAGAAAATTAAAAAAAAAAAAAATTTGTTTTATATAAAGTTGATACGACAGGGGCTTTCCTTTAAACTGCCTATTCTAGGTACCATTTTCAAGCTCTGTACCAAAAATCAATTAAATAGGAGCAGTAAGTCGCATGATTTTTTAAGTTTTTGTACCGTTTGAACACGATGATCTTTCCTAACAGCTGATTATGTCTAAGCATAGGTCATGCACGTTCAACGATAAGGACGTTGGCACTTTGTTACCTAGGTATCTAAGGTCAGTCAAATTTATTTACAAAGGGTGTTTCCGTTTTATTCTGATTTATAAGCTATTTACTCGTAGTTTGTTTAAAAAACAAAAACTCACTTTTGGCACTTTTTATTTTTTCGAATTATTACTAAACACGTAATTTAATGCCCCTCTGTCATATCAACTCTGTATACCGTTTATACTTTCATAATATGCATTTAGTAACAGACACACCAATTTTATTTATTGTATTCCTAGATGTATAGAGCACACTTAAAGCTTTAATTAGTTTCAAAATCATAAAATATGTCCTAGAATTGCTATCGTCTATCGATCCAGTCGTTAAGATGCTATCGCGATAACATTCACTATTCATCGCATTTATGACACTCTATACGTAATTAGCATATCGACTGATTTTAATGGCGCTCTTTGATGTACCGAATCTTTTTTTTTTTAAATTGAGGGTATTAATGACAAAGAACTACTAATTCAAAGAATTTTATTGTTTTACTGGTGTTTTGCTTAATGTTCTACGTTCAACTTTATAATTGTTGTTTTTTTCTGTTTGTTTTTTTTTTGTTTCTTCATGCGTCATTTTGATACAATATCTCCATTTGAAAGTCAGAGTAGTAACATATCTGCTTAAATATACAATCTATCTGCCTTGCCTTTTCCTAACATGTTGAGGTCGGCTTTCAGTCTAACCGGATGCAGCTGAATATCAGTATTTTACATGAAGCGACTGCCTATCTGACCTCCACAACCCATTTACTGGGTAATACGAAATCCTTTGGTAAGACTGATTGTCAGATTTTCGAGCTTCTGACGACCCGTAACAAACCTCGGGGTCTTCTCCGAAGTGCAAAATGCGAATGTTCGGATCGGACCGACACATAGCCGAATCGAATATTATTGAAAAATGCGAAAAAAGTTCGGATCGGCTCAGTTGGGTCGGAACCTTAGTCAATATTCGAAAGAGTGTAGGAGTGTAGGATCGGGACCGGCCGAACCAAATAGTAACTTCGTAGCAGGAAACGGCCGAACATTCGGCCGATACTACTTCGGAGTAGAGTGGGTTGTGGAAGTCAGGGGGACTTCCACAACCCACTCGATGACACGATACCCTTCGAAAAAACTGTTTATCAGACTTTTGGGCTACTGACCCGTAACGATAGTCAAAGATCTACGAATGCCAGTCGGGATCAACGGTTAAATATGCCTTTGGGCTGATTTCACCAAAGTCTATGGAATAAAATTGACGTCTGATAGTTCTAATAAGGACAACTATCAATATTTCAACATTTATTCTCTCTCTAAGACTTATTCTAGGCATAAAAGTTTGGTAACATAGCTATTATTTATCTGACTAACAAAAACATTAATTTTGCTGGCAACCACGACATTATAATATAAATAAAAGTCCTCCAGACCGTATTTCGGCCACGGCGGACAATCTGAACGAAGACTAGTCTTCAGCGCGGGAGATATTATAGTTACAAGTGTGCGCAGACACAGGTGCACTGCCTCTTCCCTCTCTCTCATAGTCCGATGGGACGGCAATCCGACACGACCGGGGAGAGATCAGGCGCAGGACCAGCGACTTAACGTGCTTTCCGAGGCACGGGGGTATCACACCGCCAACTTCCACACTCCGGGCTGTTACTAAGAAATTCCTCATGGAAAAACTCAATAACACTTTTGCCCTACCCGGGAATCGAACCCAGGACCCCACCCTCAGCAGTCACGCTTGCGACGGCGACACCAACAGGCCAGTTCATTATAATATAGGCTGATGCCAAAATAAACTAAATGCAAAACACATAATGACCTAACATTAGGCTCATTACACACAATTCTAAAGAAATTAGGCCTAGTTTTAAATGATGACGAAACCAAAATTGTGTGAAACATTATTCAAATGGAAAGCCCATTCAACCCTATAATACAGCGTGATATCATTCAATAGGGATTGGGGACCGCAAAATTTGGTCACCATAGTCTATTGAATCGTGGGTAATGCGTAGTGGGTGTACACCCTACTGTTGGCAACAAAAGTGAGTTAACACTGTCTAGAGATTTTTTTAAGGGGAATATTTAACTGAACCTTAAAAAAATTATTGACCTTCTTTTTTAGTAATTGAGCCTCTTTTTATCTTTCCGGCCTTTTTTCACAGTTGGTGGCAGTAATTAAGCTAGGGCACCACGCCCAGACGGGTGAGGTGAGGTTGGAACTGTGACCAACCACGCGTGAGCCGATTGGTCGCAGTAACTAAGCTAGGCCACCCCGACCAAACGGGTAAGGTTAGGTTGGAACTCTGACTATCCACGCGCGAGCCGAATCGGTCGCAGAAACTAAGCAAGGGCACCCCGACCAGACGGGTGAGGTGAGGTTGGAACATAGAGAATGGAACTGTGACCAACCTTGCGCGAGCCGAATTAGTCACAGTAACTAAGCTAACTACCCCAACCAAATGGGGTAGGTTAGGTTGGAACTGTGACCAACCACGCGCGAATCGAAAAAAAATCGGTTGCAGAAACTAAGCTACCACCCCGACCGCATTGGTCTACATCCAAGTCAGCCTTAGTTATTTGGCCATTTAGTATTTTAAGGACCCTAAAATAGGAATTATTTGAGTTTCACAAAAAGAGGTGCAATCATAATATTAGAGTGTGAAATAATATTTTAAGGATCCCAAAATAGGATTATTACAGATTCGATTAAATAATATACATGCCGTTTTTTTAATAGGTATGTGAGTGACAACAAACAGGCAGCTCACTTGATAGTAGGTAATCACTGTCACCAATACATGAGCACTAACTGAGGCATTGCAGGAGTTTTACCATCCAGAGGCAAAACTAATTAATGTCTTCTGTGCCTTTAATTACACCGGCACTCATGTACTTTAAACTGGAACACATATCAACGCTGCTTGTCGGTAGAAATTGGTATGAGGATATACATATACGTACATAAACAGTTCACTAATAACAGGTCAGTACAGTTCACTCTCGTCTCTTCCCATGGGGCCGGCGAGAGTGAACTGAAACTACAGAACGCCATCCGCAATGATCCTTACATACTTTTTTTGCTTCGTTTACGTTCACATATCAGATATACCACCTACCACAGCAAGTTATTGCTAATTACTTGCTACATAGAGCTCCGTACCCAAAAGGTGCCAACGGGACCCTATTATTAAACTCCGCTGTCCGTTCGTCCATCCATCCGTCCGTCTGTCTGTCAGTGGGCTGTATCTCATGAACCGTAAAAGGTAGACAGTTGAAATGTTCAGTGTGTATTTCTATTGCCGCTATTTTTGTGACGAGTGAGTAGTGTAGCTCTGTGTCCTGTATTTAAATTCAAAACACCGGCTATGACAAGTTTTATACAAACCTCAAAAAAAAAAAATTAAAACTTTCTGTGCAAAATTGTCGGACCAGGTGAGGATTTGTATAGGAAGTCAAATTAGGTAGGTAGTCATGTTTGGCTTTTAGTTAGAGCATGGTACGAAACTATCAGTCAGCGAATACGACCCGCACTTGGCTGTTACAAAAACTACGGAACCCTACACTGCGCGTGGCCCGACACGCACTTGACCGGTTTTTTACTCGTTTTAAACAAAGAGAAGATTTATTGAAGACTCAAGAATAAGTATCTTGTAGAAAAACTAGTAGGTATTTTAGTGAGGAAAGTTATAAAATTAGGTTCTATAATATCAACCAATACCTGATCAAATTCCGAAATAATTAATTGATACTCAATACAATTACTGCATTCCAGAACATAAACTTAGTTGGCAAATGACTAATAATAATTTATGAGGGCACTAGCTTCTGCCCGTGACTTCGTCCGCGTGCAATTTCTTGTTTTAACAAAAAATATACCCTATGACACTCGGATTGTATTAGCGATTCCGAAGATTACCCCCTAGATACAAACTCAGGATGCGATGGCGACATGTCAACACATCGAGATATCCGCTCTGTGAGAGGCAGTGGGCCATAATCCACCACGCGGGCCCTGTGCGGGTTGGTGGATGTCACATGTCTTCGAATTTGTGATTCTAGGACATGCCGGTTTCCTCACGATGTTTTCCTTCACCGTTTTGAGAGCAGTGGTGATGAAATAATTTACACAAAATAAGTGCCTGCCTAGGTTCGACCTCACGACCTACAACTCGTTAGTCGGATCCATTACCACTGGGCCACCACTGCTCTGCTATAGGGATCAATATCATTCAAACTACTTTCTGCCCGCGACTTCGTCCGCGTGAAATTTTGGCCCCCGACACACCCCGTCGCATCCCATTGGTCGCCCGCGCTATCATTTCGTTTTCGTTAACGTATTTTCTTTCATAGCGTTAATTTCTTTACAAAACCTCCCAAAAATCGCTCCTATATTGCCCGAACACAAAAACTAACCCAAGTTAACACATAAAAATAAATCTTCAAATTCCGTTGAAAATAGATAAGTACGTCCAAATTTCGGGTCGGCCGAACATCGACTATCCGATATAATGACACGGTTGAGCGCGCATTATCATTAAGATGTTATCTCTGATCATTACCGTTCCTCCATTATATGGATATGTTACTATGACCCTAATATTCATGCCATTGAGAGTATGTGGCTGTGATTCCACCTGCGTGACGTAATAGGTTGACCTTTTTGTCCTTAGGTCAATACAGGTTACGTGTTAGGTTGTTTTGGGTTGGTGGATACTTCAAAGGGTTTAGTTTGAATGGGAAGATGAACAAGTAGTATTCAATTCATTTGTAAATATATATGTATGTCTAGCTGTTGTCCACGACTTCGTCTGCGATTCATGGGTCATCCTGCCTATGTGTCCTTCTCCAGGTCATGGTCTATTCATGCATAAACTAAACAAGCACACACTAAAATACGATGCACCAGAAGGCCAATTCTCGTAATTTAAAACGTTCAAAATCTAGTCGCAGTGTCATCTCGGCGACAGACAAATGTCAAAAACTTGTCAATATCTAGGGAAATTGGAGGTATTTTTGAAAGATTAAGACTGAGATCAGACTGTGAACGTTCTTAAAATCTTAAAATTACGAGAATTGCGCCTGATCTCCCTCCGGTCGAGTCGGATTGCGTTCCGTCCTATCGGACTATGAGAGTGAGGAAAGAGGAAGTGCACCTGTGTCTCACACACAATTGTGCACTATTATAAATGTCCCGCAACGAAGACCAGCACCCCAATTGCGTAACACACAATCAATCGGAATCTGAATCATTTTGAAGCAAATTGCTAATCCATTGCTTCATACTTGTAAGTTCGAAAAATTGGTCTGCTCAACACGTAAATAACGCAATGAATGTTGTTGAACTGTCAAAATGAAACCGATTCCGATTAATCGTGTGTTACGCAATTAGGGTGCAGTCTCGGTTGAAGTTGGTCGCCATGGTTTAAATACGGTCTCGTGGGCTATTATTACAATTGTAATAAGGTAAACCTGATGATTGATAATATTACCTACACATGAGATGAAAAACCAACCCATAATTTATCGATTTTATCATTACAATTGAACCACCCAGGTGGCGCTCTTTTCAATAATTAATCACTATTAATAAATCCAAACTTTTACAATAATTATGTAAAAATGATGCCTCCGACTTTGTTTGCGAACAAAATTTTAACTACCCGTTATTTTAAAATCCGTGATATGACTCGAACTGAAATATTTTTCACAGTCTGATCTCAATACTCAAAACTTCAGAGACGAGACGTCCACGACGATGACTTCAACTTCTTCATCTCAGTCTCAATCTGTCAAAAATACCTCAAATTTCCCATTTTGACATGTTTTTGACATTTGTATGTCGCCGAGATGACAATGAGACTAGATTTTGAACGTTCTAAATTACGAGAATTGGCCTTCAGGTTTCAGGCATCTTTCGGTTCAGTGATTTAGGCGCGAAAAGATAAGCTATAGATTACGTTAGATGATGACATTAGATGGCAAGCTATCCAGACGGTTACTACGCCTGGATAGGAAAGGCCTGCGCCTGGTGACGGGGAACATCACGGGACACTGCTCGCTAAACAAATACTTCCACACAATAGGCATATCGGACAGTCCCTTGCGCAGGGCTTGCATGGAGGCTGATGAAACCATAGCGCATGTGCTCTTTGCTCATAGGCGTCACCCAGATTAGGTCAGAAACCCTCGGGACACCCAGATCTTACGCAGATGTTCTCAACAGGCCAGGAGACTTAATAAACTTCTGGAGGGAGGGTTGGTTGGAATAACCACTGGCGGCTGCCATGGCCCGGGCACAATGGTCGACTTGAAGGACTAAGTGCGGGAACCAAAGTCATATCATAAACTATGTCTATGATATGAGTTTGGTTTGGTGGTAACATACAGACAGACAAAGTTACTTTCGCGTTTATAATATTAGTAGAGATGGATAGATTTTAATTACCAATAAACAAGCTGTTTAAAGTTTAACCTTATTTCAGGGAAATATGCAATTCACGTGTAGTTTGAATACTATGTTTATTGGGAAAATGTAATATGTTCTGTTCCATCGGATTATAATTAGCTATTGAACAGAAATATGTCAAATTAGTGGTACCTAATGATAAGAGATAATAATAGTAAATTCATATCAGATTGCGCTTTGTGTGTGGAATTTGAAATTTTCTATGTATTATGCGTTAGTTTCGAACATAATATACAGAACATCACGCCTGTATACCCCGGAGGGTTAGGTAGATGTGCCAATATAGTACACCCAGGCAGGGAAGTGCCTATTGCCATCAAATGGGCACTTATTTAGACATCGAGCTGATACTAAGAAATTACAGATGAATTAATTAAACCTAAATGTGTCTTGCACATTCAAAGATATGATTACTGAGCTTGCGTATAGACTGTATGACGGTGGTAACACTTTCATCTTGAGCTGGCCTAGCGTGGCACTTAGTTACAATACAATCCGAGGTCAGCTTTATTTGTTTTGTAGCCACTGTTTAAAAATAAATAAAGAAAATACATTCATTTGCGGCAAACATGACGCAAGAAAGAACACAAAAAACAATAACCAGTTGGGGGTAAACATGCGTCACATCCACGCAAAACGGCCATCGCTCAGCATAATGCTAAAACTCTATACGAGAAAGAGCCCCAGAGCTGGTTTTCTGGTAAGGTGTTGTAACTGACTACAGCTTCACTTACATGACTCAAAGGAAAGCAATAATTATTCGGTACTAACCTGATATCCCGTCGTACGTCCACCATTCTTCCCAGCTACCGGAGATATCTGTAAATAATGTTTTAATATTTATAAAGTTTTTGTTTCTTAACCCTTTGTATAAAGTGACACTAACCCAACCACATACTATAAAATTCAATTTATATCACGAGTGTTTTTAAAATCACAATTAACGTTAACTTCCGTTAAATCTTCCGTAATTTAACGCTTTAACGTTTAACGAAGTTAACTTTTTTAGTAACGGTTTAGCGATTCACGAAGTTAACTATTTGATAAACGGTGCCCAGCTATGTTTATGATCTTACCTTTGACGGAGACGCATAGCAGGGTGAGTATGAAGAGCGAGCATTGGTGCATCGTGTCGATGCGTGCGGTCACACCCGACCACTCATCTGGCTCACACTATTGCTGAAACAAAAGAAAGCTGTTTTAGAACAAAACATTATTCCTAAAGCCTGATTTAGAGTGCTACATGGATCTTTTGACGAACTGAATGCCATTGACAGGCGTTACGGGTAGTAAGAAGCCTGAAAGTCTGACCACCAGTTTTACTAATGAGTGTCGTATTACCCCGCAACTAGAGGAGGAGGAGGAGAGATAGGCGTCCATGTAAAACTTTGGTATTCAGCTGCATCCAAGACCAACAGCTTGACGTGTTTTCCGAGGCACGTTGGGGTTTCGATGTGTAATGGATCGTCATCCATCCATGTACCGACCGCGGCAAGGGTAGCTTAACGTTCGATAGACTCGTGCGGTTGTTATTAGTTAGTCACACTATTGTCTCTATATGGGTACTAACATAAAGATTCGTGTCAGGCAAAATCATAATATATAAATTACTCTGGAAATCCCTGCCAAAATAAAAAAAAAATCTACTAATTTGACTAGGGTCATTGTGCTTGCATGTTTACAGGCCATTAACACTATCACCTCATATTTGTCTTCAGTTAATAGCAACGGTTAATTGCAACAACTAATTCATTTTAACATAGCTAGCTTTTGTGGCAAATGTTCTTTTTAATTTTTTTTTTTATGCCAATGTGTACCAATGAAAACGCCGGGAGATAGACTCAATTATCATTGGTTCGACGATCTTCAAAAGATCTTAATCATAATCAGCCTGTAATGGTTCCATTGCTGGGACACAGACCTCCTCTGTGTGAGAGGTAGTGGGCCTTAATCCACCACGAGGGCCCAGTGCTGGTTGGTAGATGTCACATGTTTCAAATGATTAGTTCTAGAACGTGTTGCTTGTGTTGTTTCCTTCACCGTTTATGAGAGCATTAGTGATGAAATAATTTAAATTAAAGTAAAACGCCTGTCTGGGTTCGAACTCACGATCTACAACTTGTAAGTCACGGCCATTACCACTGGGCCACTAGTGCTCTCAGAGTCTGTCTGATATCAGAAGGCCAATTCCCGTATTTATAAAAACGTTCGAAATCTAGTCGCAATCTCATCTCAGCGACAATTTATGTCAAAAACTTGTCAATAATGTAGGGAAATTAGAGGTATTTTTGACTTGACAGATTGAGACTGAGATCAGACTGTGAAAAATTGCCCCTCTGGTTTAGAAAAATGTCTTATTTTGTTTAATTCCCTCAAATCAAACATTAAGGATTACAGCCCATACCAATCACTCTTAATTATCTTGCACAAATCCACCGGATCCCCAATTTACCAGCGGGTCCCTAATTCTCCAACGAATCCTTTTAGAACCCAGCTCTTATCTAAAGTCCTGGTTAAAAAGACACAACATTGTACGAAGGAAATTACCCTTTTTATCTAAAACTCGCAATCTTTGTAGATAAGGCGTAATGTTGCCTGATACCCGCTCTTCTTTGCTAATTACCATTGAACTATATACTTAGCTACTATCTTAATGTTGTTCTTTACTTGAAGATACTACTTATGGTTTATGTTATCCTGGTACTTGGGAAAGTCTTTATCTGTAAAATGTTTTGTTTTAAGTGTAGTAATGTGTTTATGGCAATAGAGAAAGCTTTTAAAAGACTTTGGTAATATTACAAAGACACAATAAGTATGCCTAGAAATAATTCTACTAATTCTACATCTTTTTCCTTTGGCTTGCCAGCCAAATCTGACGCCTAATCACTTCTAATCTTAAAATACTTCATGTTTGTCTCGTATTTCATGCCAATCACTTTTAACTGACTCGCGGAGGTTGCATGTAAGCACCAAATAGGCTTTAGTCCCTACATCAGTTGGACTATAGCCTATTTGGTGGTCTGTCTGTCTTTTAAAACTTTCTCTATTGCCATTTCTATTTTGAAAAGAATAACTTTATATAAACTTGCCTTTTTTTTTAAGAATAAAAATGAAGTAAAACTATAATAATGGGAAAAATACGCGTCACCTCCACGCAAAATGGCCATCGGTCAGCACACGGCACAGTTTCTTTACGGCACGATGCGCTAGCCGTATCGTAGAATAATAGTGTAAGCTTGTTTATGACACGGCAAATCTACGGACGATGCATACGGCAACGGCGTCATGCCGTAGTGCCATCGGGTCTGTCACCAAGCTTCCATAGTGATCCAAACAACACTGACGACCGTGCCTACGCACGGCGAATAAACCGTATTTTTCTCGGCAAGAAAAATTTGTGTACGAGGACCTTAGGCCCGTTGTTAAGTATACGGTTGATTTGCTGCTTGTTGACAGACACGGCGGCCATCGCCGTAGCGCACATAAAAGCTCACACGATTTTTCTACGCTGCGGTTTCACCGTACCGTAAAGAAACTGTGCCGTGTAAAATGGGCCGAATGCTGCAACCCTTGTGCGAAACAGAGCTACAGCGCTGGTCTGGTTATTCTTTACCTAGCTCTAACATAAATTCAACCTTCCTGTTAGTAAGACAGAAGATAGACACAGGACTACCCTCTACCATTAGTGAAAATTCGGTCTTTCCTATGGTTTCCACTTTCCCTCTTATTGTAAAAAAAAATGTTGTGCAGTAAAATCTTATCTGTCTATTCTCAACTCGATTATAATCAATTCCAAAAACGGTACCCCACTTAATCAACACAAAAACGCAACACAACTATCAATCAGAACATAACAGCCAGAACAAAGTGATGATCACCCAATGAAAGTTAACCCTGCAAATCTTTGCGGTGTTGAGTCGAGGGTGCAATCTCGAGTCGTTACCCCCGCCCACGTCCGGTGTTACCCCGATACCATCTATTTCCTATGTTCAAGATTCACCCTTTAACGAGCACACTATCATTTTGAATCTATTTGTGAACAAAGCAATTTGGCTCGCGGCTAAATAATAACAGCGGCACCCCGCACGGGTTGATCGAAGGGTAGTACGATGTACGCTTGCCGAGGTCAGCCCGTAAATGGGTGACCATTCATACGAGATCCCTCCGTGTCTCGGAAAGCACGTTAAGTAGTTGGTCCCAGTCATTTATAGGTCCTTGACAGTCGTTACGGGCAGTTAGAAGCCTGAAAGTCTGACAACCAGTCTCACGAAAGGGTATCGTGTTACCCAGTAATTGGGTTGTCGAGGTCGGATAGTCAGTCACTCCGTGTATAACACTGATATTCAGCTGCACCTGATGAGTCTGACAGCCGACCCCAAACTAGCTGTGAAAAGGCTAGGCAAATGGTTTGTGTACAAAGCAATATATTGCACGTAATCGGAGCTACATTCGATCTAAATACATCGAATCTCGATGTAATTTCGGTCAAATAGTGTTAACTCGAATAAACAACTGCTTTGTGATCATTTTACTAGTATTCTGTGTAAGGGGAAATTGAATATTGATTAAATAAGGGTTTCTGTAATTTTCGTTTCGAGTTTAACTTTAAACCATTGTTCATAAATTGACGTCATAAAAAGTCATTCAGCCTATCAAATTGGTGGTCTTATTATAAATAAAAAAAACCTAATATAAAAATATGGTTATCGTGAAAGCCGCGAATGATAAACAAATCATCTTGGCTCACGAGGTTATCGACATGTGGGATGTGGACTCAGCGACCATTGTGCCGATAGTTGTGACAGCCAATGGCTTAATAGCCAAGAGGCTCGACCAACACCTGAGGAGGCTCTCGTTGGGCAGCTGGATCAAGGGTTTGATTCAGAAAGCGGTACTTCTGGACACGGCTTGCATTGTCAGGAGGTTCCTCTCTCTGGAGCCCTGACCACCGCTGGTAGCTTGGACCCTGTTCCTGATACCGGTGGGCTACTATTTTTAAATGTTTTTATACTTTTTATATTCTAATATTTAAAAATATAATTTATACCTATGTGTTTAAATTTAAACAAAGGAAAAATATGGTTAAGCTAGAAAACCTCTTGATTGAAACAACGTAAAAAACTTTAACAAATTCTTCAATAAACATTACTTGAAATGCAAAAATCAAATCTCTCAAAACAATCAGAACCATTGAACATAATAATATTCCGCAAAAATAACAAAAACTTAAGACATGAAAATATTATTGGCAAGTGCTCGCTCGCCAGACAGAACTGTTTGTTATAAATGGTGGCAGACGAATTCTGGTGCCAGACAGTCTGGCGACATGGCGAGGGAAAAGTTGCCGAGTCGGTTGGCATTTGGCACATTTTTGTTTTCAAATAAGATGAATTAGCGCTTTCTGAATGGTTGTGGTTTTGTTTTACTTGCAGTACCAATAGGGGTTCTTTGTTACGTCATTGTGGGTAGACAATGTTTATTGACAGTCTGTGATGTAATTACCTTATGAAAGCGTTGATCACTTTAGGACCTTGTCACATTTAACTTATTACAAAACGAAATCTAAGTTCAGTTCTAGCCTAAACCTTTGAGCCAGTATTTGTATTTCGATCCTTATTTCGATTTAGGCAAAGTTCTTAATACTAAAATGACAACTTAGCACCGAACTAAGCTGTCATTTTTGTATAAAGAACTTCATTTTTATAAGAGTTAGGTTATTAATTCAAGCTCGGTGGTTTAAACCAGAGAGGGGCAATTCTCGTAATTTTAAGAACGCTCACATTCTGATCTCAGTCTCAATCTGTCAAAAAATACTTCTAATTTCCCTACATTTCGACAGCTTTTTGACATTTGTTTGTCGCCGAGATGAAACTGTGACTAGATTTTGAACATTTTAAATTACGGGAATTGATCTTCTGATCTAAAGAAAATCCTTGTTTTGTAATAAGGGGGAATATATATGCGCGATGTGTCACAGTTGTCTTTTTTATTTTTATTTCGCCTGACTCACTACCAGGGTTTCATACTCACTAGTTTATTGATAATATATATATGTACTCATAGATACACGAAAGAAGTACCTATGTAAGTACCTATACTTCGTGCAGTTTTTAAGAAAAACAACAATGGCCGCTCGAAATTGTCTATGATTTAGTGATGCGGTCGTATGAAGTTTAGGTTCTGGTGCTATCGATTACCTATACAAATAATTTCCGCGCATAGAATAGATTGAATCATTTGAATCTTGTAGTCTGTGGTTGTATTTTGCGGTTGTGTTTGATTTTGCTCAGGTACAGTCACGAGCATTCAAGCACTTTACACTTATGCAAGATTCAAAAGCGATTTTCTTCTTAAGTATTAATAGATAGTTTATGATGTAAAAAAACACATTATTATTGAAACCATAATACAAGTATACTTAATGAACTAGGTCTTTCTCAAAGTTGCAATTTTTATTTTACGACAAAAACGCTTTTGAATTTTGCCTACAAGAAAAAAAAGTAAAAGTTAGTTTTGCCATTATTATGTATGTTCTACTTGTTCAGTTTATTTTTAGTATAAAAAGGATTATTATCATATAACCTTCAGTTAATTAAACTAAAAAAATATATGGCAGAAAATACGCCCCCCAACCTTTTTACATACATCATCATACATGTTATTGTATGTAATTATCAATTAAATAATGTTGTTATTAATTATTGTTGTTAATTGTTGTTTGCTGTTTGTTTGTTGTTGTTAATTTTTTGTTGTATTTAATTTATTTAACATTTACTTAAACAAATATTAGTAATTGTATCCACGAATTGTATATCTTTGAATTTGAATTTAATTTTTGTATTGTATGTTATTTGAATGCTTATTTTATTCTAATTTATTTTTTATTTTTTATAATTCTACGTTAATTAATGTAATTGGACCTGTGCCGTTTTAATTAACTATAAATAAATAAATAAATAAATAAAAATAAATGTTAATACATAACAAAATAACAAATGGCTCATTAAACATAACATTTTTCTCAGTAAAGAAACGGTACACTGAAAAAAATACATTTGCAGAAATCATAAATCTACACTAACTTCCTTTTTATTCCATTTTGAACCTTACGTCTTGAGAAATACGTCTGAGAACTGTTTTATTGCAGTGTTAAGTCGTTAAAAGCGCTCACATTTGTTACTTGGGGCCACAAAAACAGCCGGATGCAGGTTAATTGAATAAGAATTAAGTAACGTGGTTATTCTTTACATTCAATAAGGGCTGGTTTTTCAATTGACAGATAATTTTTATTCGTGGAATAAAATTGACGTCTGACAGTTTTTGTATAGAAGAACTGTCAAAAATTCAAAATTATTCCACCGATAAAATTATCTGGCGTTGGAAAAATAGCCTTAAGTGAAAGAATAATTAGTGCAAGTGTAATTAGAGTGTTTGTGCCAGGCATCACAAACCCAAGGTTAATTCTTAAGTAAACATTAATTATACCAATCTTCATAAAATCAGATAATTTACATTCCATCGCCACTTAATTAGTTATCCACTTTAGTAAAATGTATAAAGTTGATTTTTCAGTGAACATTTGTAAAAAAAGTTCTTGAGTTTTTGGTTGCAATAGAATTTGAACTTTATGACATTCAGTTAACACAACAACAACTTGAAAATTATCTGAAATTCTCAATTCAAATATACCTGAAGGCCAATTCTCGTAATTTAAAACGTTCAAAATCTAGTTGCAGTCTCGGCGACAAACAAATCTCAAAAAGCTGTCAAAATGTAAGGAAATTAGAAGTATTTTTTGACAGTTTGAGACTGAGATCAGACTGTGAACGTTCTTATTAAAATTACGAGAATTGTCCCTCTGTTGCGGTTGTTTGTGCTTGGATTCGGTTTCCAAGTATAGAGGTATGAGGAACAGGGTGTATAGTTCACTCATCCTCCATAGAAAAGGGAGAATCCTCCGACCGAGACGGGTGTTGTGTCTGGCGGGCAATTGCCCAACGACTGATGTCGGGACGGTTGTATGTATGCTAATTGCGCGGTAAACTCTGCTAGCGAGATGCAGGAGTTGCGTGACGTCAGTATGACGCGTTGTTCGCATGTGGCGTTGTAGATACCGCTACACAAGTTAGGGCAAAGTGGTATAGGATTTTACCATCAGGAATTTCTCAGTAGCAATCCGTAGACTGGAATTGTGTCCGGTTGATGGTAATTGAGTCGCCCCCTATTACCTGGGACTAAAAACAACTGGCGAAATTGGGGTGTATTATAGGTACACCTCTGCCTAATGCTTCGAGGATAACAGGCGTGATGTTGATGTTGTTACCTGCCAGGTGATTTCAAACAAATCCTAAACCATTCACATAATCGGTACCTATCCGCATATTGTGAAACAACACTAAAAATAATACAACCTTAAATTACCACAAGGTTGATTTATAGACCGATGTATTCTGTAAAAATCTCACAGTTAAAACTTACATGAAGTAAGTTGTCAATATATGTACAGTCACGAGCAAAAGTATGTATACACTCGGCTTTATTCAAAAGCGATTTACTCTTTTGTTTTTGAATGAAATATTATGTTGCATAGCATTATCTAGCACATAGCTTTATGTAATGTATCGTATTTCAACGTTGCATTCGTTATTTCACGAAAAAATCGCATTTGAAAGTTGCCAAGTGTTGACATATTGGTGCTCGTGACTGTATATAGTGACAAACCCTAGCATCAGGTGGAATGACAGCTTACTTCAGGCACACTTTACTTAAGTTTTCACGGTGAGATTTGTACAGAATAGAAAGAAAAAAAGAAAAAGTATTTATTGAATAGACCGACATGTAGTGTGATCTTCAAATATTTGGCCAAATTCGTCATCTGCCTAGCCTTTTCCCAACTATGTTGGGATTGCCGTCCGGTCTAACCGGATGCAGCTGAATACCTTTTTGACGGCATGGTTGGCGCAGTGGTTAAGCGATTGACTGCTGCGCTGCGTGTCGCGGGTTCGATTCCCGCACGGAACAAATATTTGTATGATCTACAATTAGTTGTTCCGGGTCTGGCTGTTTGTGTATGTGAGTTTATATGTATGTAAACGTACCCACGATACAGGAGAAATTCCTAGAGTGGGGCAACGTTTACCAGTATTTTACATGGAGCGACTGTCTATCTGACCTCCATAACCCAATTACTGGGTAATACCCCTTTACAAGACTCGTTGTCAGATTTTCGGGCTTCTGACTACCCGTAACGACTGTCAAAGATCCACGAATGACATAAGCAAATATTTGGCCAAATTATGACCAATAATTTAAACACATTTAACTTACATTGAACGTAAAAATACCCCTTCCTGCAAGTTAATTACATGAGATCGACATTATTAACAACCCGCTTTTCCACTCATACGAAGAAAATATCCCTTCATGCAAGTTAATTTTATTAATTAAACATTATCAAGAACCTCTTTGCAGCTCCACGTTCAGAAACACTTACTTTACGGCCCCACCCGAACCGGAAGTTAGCGTCGGTTGGTAGACAAAGCTCATTGTTTACAGGATGTGGGTGTATCTGAAACTTGCTATTGACGTAACTAACGGTTACTGTAGGCTTTTTCCATGTATACGTTAACCCGGTGATGATGGCTAACTAACACAGAAAGAAAGAAAATTAGTTAATTTGACCCAGGTTA
Source organism: Apamea crenata (assembly GCA_949629185.1). Taxonomy (NCBI): domain Eukaryota; kingdom Metazoa; phylum Arthropoda; class Insecta; order Lepidoptera; family Noctuidae; genus Apamea; species Apamea crenata. The sequence goes on along the minus strand of OX451362.1, from coordinate 7,814,672 downwards.
AGTAAGGCATACAATATTCAGACAAGTTTTTGTTTATTATTTTGCTTTAAAATTGTTGCAGGGTTCAGTTAGAATTTTAGGGCTCCCGTACGCAAAATGCGCGCATTGTCGTGGACTGGCGGACACCAGCCCGTATTACCTATTACTATTTTAAGGCTCCCGCAGCCCGGCGCGACAGTGTTGCTAATGACATCTAGTATAACCCCTTTCAAGGAATACGTCGAGTTTCCCTGTCACCATGTATATGTGATATATTTATTATAAAAATAACACCACGGAACAAAGCACTGGACTGAAACGTTATCAAAACGTTTATCAATAATGTAACCACACTGCCAGATTCCAACGGAATTTCATCGCCAATCCAAATAATGCACAACCGAGCTCACACTACACTATCTATCTACCCCCATAATCCGTAAATCACAAATTCCCTGAATCATATCTCCAGGGGAACCGTACCCCATAACATTATTACTGCAAGTAGTATACGCACATATACTTTGGTATATACAGGATGTTTCTGCGTTTATTAAAGATGCAAGGGGTCAACGTAATTTTTAGTCTATTGATATACTGGCAAATACGCTCTTTAGGACGTCTGGATAATTTGAAATGACAAAAAAAAAACTGTGTTTTAGTTCAATCATTATTCCTAGAAATCATTCTACATATTTTTCATTTTTCTTGTCGGCCAAATCTGACGCCTAATCTCTTCTAATTTTAAACTAACTTCATGTTTGTCTCGTATTTCTTGCCAATCACTTTTAACTGACTCACGCAGGTTGCATGTAGGCACTACATCAGTTTTACTATAGCCTATTTGGTGCTCTGTCTGTATTTCAAAACTTTCTCTATTGCTTGGGTTCGGCCGTAACAGACTCAACGTCACCCTCCCAAACACCCTGTATACAGCAGACAGATACAGTTTCCTTAGGGGTGAGCAGGAGACGCGAAGTCGCGACGAATTGGCGCCAACAGTGCGACGAACTCGAGATGTCGAGTATTGATATAAAATTATCGCTAATTTACAAAAATAAAGAGACATTTTCTTTGAATGGGTTATAAGTATATATTTTTATTTGCCTTATAATATGGATGTCATATCCGTCACAAGTTGGCTGTTTTTTCTTTCAGTTAATTGTGTTTATATGTATGTATTTATCTATGTATTAGTATTTATTCTTGTATTTTGTAGTATTTCCTAGTATAGTATAGTATTTTACCTGGCATGTTTTGTCTCTGCGTCACGGTCACCCCAAGGTTGACTAGTAAAATAATGCCTCAGTCATTATGTCCGCCTTTGTACAGTATTTTTTTACTTATGCATAAAGTTTAATAAAAATAAATAGATATGGTGCAATAATTGTCTTAATATTAGGATTATGATTTACATTTCACGCCATGGACTGGTTTAAAAATGTTTTAAAGAAAACAAGTTATAATTATGTGTAATCAATAATAAAAGTATAGTCAAAAAGTAATTTTACCTCAACACATGACACTACTATATTCTAATACAATTATTCACATGACATCACAAAGTACAAACACAATTATTCACAAACATCATGAGGGAGAGCCCAAAATTTGAAGAAATGTGACTGTGTGTGTGAATGATTGCAGTTACGGGGTATCTAGAGCGACAATATCTGACCACCGCTGTAAGGACTATTCCTGCTTGCAGCGCATATTATTAGTCGACCTAAAAAGGATCTTCTTTTGTTTTACTTACGGACGCAGCTGTTGTCATCATGTGCACGGGATTTTGTTTTCAAAATGGTCATATATAGGTTTTGGCGATAGTACCTAATTATAAAGCAGTCATTCAGTAACAATGGCTTATTACTTACTTTTTATAAAAAAAATACTAACGCTATAAAAAAGTATTACAATACAATAACGTCACGCCTGTAATCCCCGAAAGGTTAGGCAGAGGTGTACCTATAGTTACACCTACATTTCGCCAGTTATGTTTAACACGTTCCCTGTCCCAGTACAAAGTTATAAAATGTATTCGTACGTCCACGGCGGCTCTTTTAAATTTTCGGTAGCCTTGTTATCTAACCATAAATCCATGAGAATCTTTTTCCACTTATTCATACTTATTCATACCAGTCAAATAAAAAACATCTTTTGGATTATGACTCCAACTAGTGTCATGGACGTATGAGTTTGGTACAAATGTGACTCCTTTGGAGTATTGGACAGTAAACGTGTTAAGTCACATGTAATATGGGGCGAGCCTGTTGCCTTCAACCGGGCACGAATAAAAAACGTAAAGTATTAAAATTAACCATTTATGCAATTAAGAATTAAAGTATTTTTAGGGAGTTCGAGTTAGCCACGAGCCCAGCCTTTAAGCAACAGCCCAAATCCCATGATATCTTCATACAACCTACACAAACACGCAAACAGCATTTTAAACCGCAATCCATCTACTACATAAATTCATTCCATATTCCTTTCTTAAAAGCGAACAATCCGCAGATTACTCGTTATCAAAACGGTCTCCGCTCATGAAATAGAAAATACCATTAAAACGATCACAAAGGATTTGGCGAACAATTTTTCCAAGCAATCCAATACATTCGCTTGTTCGGTGGGGGCGCGTATCGGATTCCCCTATACGAAATACAAATAAATGTGGATGTCTTTCACACCGGAGCGAGCGGGATTTTTGGGAGTTTTTGTGATATTTGTTATTTTTGCGAACGATGTAGGTAATTAATTATATTAATCTGAGTTAAGTATTACCACATTATTTTATTATATATCAGCGGGGTAGTGAAACACACTAACAGTAGAATGGCTTTCATTTTGAGAGTTCAACAACATTCATTGCGTTATTTACGTTGTTGTGTAGACAAATTTTCCGAACATTTATGAAGGTAATGGATTAGCGTAATCTTTAAAATGATTCAGATTGTGACTGATAGTGTGTTACGTAATTAGTGTGCTGATCCTATCAGGTATTGCAACACTTTATTTTCATGCAGGCAGTTTGGATAAGGCTAGAAATAAAACACAAGTACCTACTTAGAGAAAGTTTAGTTAGGTATTTGAAAATTCTATACTGTTTTAAGTTTTTACGTAGTTTCTTTTTCAAATTTTTGAAACTATGAACATTATGTAAAAGGATATCTGTCCCTCGATGTCTGTAGGATCTACGAGTAAGTACCTATAATCCCCCATTTTGCTAGACCACGATTGTTGGTTTTTTTAATGAGCTCATATTTACATAGAAACTGACCATAAACCACCACATATTCGTTCATCCACACATGTGAATGCAAAAAAAACCCATGGCGAATGTAGCAAAATACCCCTAATTTGCTACATTCGGCATGGGTTTTCTTTTTATATATCCCACCGACACCAAGGGCGAATGCGGTGCTCCTGACCAAACCATGTCCCATATGTTGGAGTGTCAAAAGTAGAAGACGCGAATGTTACGCCACCGTGCAACGTACATCCTAATGCAGCAACAAGGAGCTACCACTGAGTTAATTTAGCTGAGTGGATTTGGTCGTGCATTGTCGCTTGTTTATCGTCACACTCGGCGGCGACGACTTAATGGTATTAAACTTTAGATATAAAATGTTCTTTGAACGGCGGAATTTTACGCCCGAATGTGTGGTAATAGTGAAGAAATAATACTGGGTTTGGGTTTATCGGGTGGATTGGTGCCCGAAATTATTCGATGGCTCTTTCTTCTTCTTCTCAGGCAGCGTGTCGAAAGCAATCTAAATGGACTCGGTCCAGAATTTGGCTACTTGTTTGGCGCCATCACCAGCGTCCATCAGATATCTCTTTAGTATAGATCAGTACGGTGGATTTTCTTGCCCATTCTTCTCCATACGAAGCTACCTTTTGGAAGGGGCGACTAGAATCAATTCTATTATTTTGTAAATTTTGACGTGCAAAAGTTTATAAGTGTCTATTTAAAATAAATTATTTGACTTTGACATTAGAAAATTAGCTGTTTAGTTGCACGAGTAACTCAAAGTTTCTATGTCAATTAAATAATTTGCTGACAGCAGAGCAGTGGTTGCCCAGTGGTAACTTACGAGTTGTAGGTTGAACCCAGCCAGGTGACAGAATTTGTGTAAATAATTTCACCACCACTACTCTCAAAAAGGAGAAGGAAAAAATCATGAGGAAACTGGCATGTCCTAGAACCAAAAATTCGAAGACATGTGACAACTATAAACTCGTGCTGGGCCCGCGTGGTAGATTACAGCCCACTCCCTCTCAAAGAGAGGGGGCCTGTGTCCCAGCAACAACAGGAACATTATAGCCTGATTATACTTATGCTTAACCATTTACGGGCACTTTTGGATTGAAGATGAAGCTGGTTGCCAATTCCAAAATGAAGTAGGTTCCTATGCAGGAGAACGGGCAAAAATATCGGCTTTTGTCAGCTCTAAAGTCGAGGAAAATCAACTTATAGCTAACGCCTGCTCCATTTAACACCTAATCAACCACTATTAATAGTGTATTACAAAGCTGCACTAAGGAAATTATGTGGGGGGAAGCGGAATTCCTGTTATAATGTGTAACAACGTCCTTCATAGTCTGAAGGTTAGTTATTGTTATTTTTAGGTCCTCGTTTTAGCGAATGAAAATACAAAAAACTATAATAAAGTCTATTCATAACCTTGATGTTATACACACATCAACTTTATGTTAGTGTTAATAAAGTTGATTTAAGAATTACTAGTACTATTGAACAGGGCACTTTTTGAAGTCGTAGCACAAATTGACCTTGTATTGTTGCCTTGAAAGTTATTATTTTCAAATACACATTTATTTGTTTAAATTTTTACAAAAAACACAACGGAAACTAAATTGTGGATGCTTTCTGCTACGGAGATAATTATGCGGAGCAGACATAGGTCTGGCTTGAGTAAGGTTTACATGTTGCGTTAGAGCACACAAAGCAAAATAAAATCAACAGTGTGAGATCAATTAAATAACAAAATAATAATTAATAATATCGTAACAAAATGTAAATCAACAAAAATCGAATCAATTATATTATTATGAATTGTAATTAGTTTGAAATACATTCTTGTCTGAAAGGTGGTCGCTCACAATAGAATGCTAAAAGTGGAATGCCAACGGGCAATGGAGAGGGCTATAGTTTGAGTTTCCCTGCGTGATCGAATCAGAAATGAAGAGATCCGCAGGAGAACCAAGGTAACCGACATAGCCCGAAATATTGCCAAACTTCAGTGGCAGTGGGCAGGGCACATTGCTCGCAGAACAGATGACCGATAGGGCCGAAAGGTTTTGAAGTGCAACCACGTACCGGAGACGCAGCGTTGGAAGGCCTCCTACCAGGGGGACCGACGACCTTGTGAAGGTCGCATGAACCGTTGGATGTGAGAAGTACAGACCCGGTCGAAGTGGAGGAACTTGGGGGAGGCCTATCTCCAGCAGTGGACGTTTTTCGGCTGAAATGATGATGATGATATTCTTATCTTAGTCTGGTAATCCCAAGCATGACTGCTAACCATGCGATAATGGGTTCGCTACTGGGTCCGGCAAAGTTGTCACTACAGACTTTTTCTATTAGATAAGTAATCACAATTCTCAGTAACTGTCCGGATTATAGAATTGAGTCCAGCTCACCCCCCATTACTAGGAACTTATTAATTAAAAGTGGTGTAATGTGGGAGTGCTATTTACTAATTATTTCAATAACTTTCCATAATAATAGGTAAATATGAACACGTGTAAAAACTTAGCAATTATTATTACAAACATTGGCCATCTAGGAACAGGATGTTTTTTTTTTGGTTTACGGTGCTACTGCTGGGCCAAAGGCCTCTCCCAAGTCCTTCCAGGAACTCCTTTGCTACGCCAGCTCGAACCAGCCCTCGCGGTACGCGTCCAGGTCATCTTGCCACCGCTTTCTGGGTCGACCTCGGTGGGGCCGTCCATCTTCTGGCACCCATTGTGTGGAAACTTTTGCCCTGCAGTCATCCTGCATGCGGCTGATGGTACCCGCCCAATTCCACTTGACTGTAGCTTAAAAAGTAAAGTAAAAATTCATTTATTTTCCACACTAATCAAAACACAGTACTGACTTAGAATAGATGGAGTGGACTGGAGCCTAAACTAGGGCAGCCCTGTATTTCAGGACTCCAGGTCTTCCTCCCGCGGCGAGTGAGTTGGTACAATTTATTAATGATTGACAACTGAGGTGTAATTAATATATATTGTGTCTGTTTGTATGAGTGCGTGTGTGTGTTGTGAGTGTGTTCGTGTGTGCGTGCGTGTGTGTGTTGTGAGTGTGTTCGTGTGTGCGTGCGTGTGTGTGTTGTACTATGTGTGAGAGTACGGTTGCGCGTATCTGTGTTTGTGGGAGTATGTATATATTATGCTTAATCTGATCGATCGAGCCGTGCGACTGTTATTACTTAGCCACGAGCCCCTCGTAACATCTCTACCTACTCTTTCTGGGAATACAGGTGTGATGTTTGTTATGTTTAGTGAAAAGGTGCATGTTTGCATTATATTGTGCTGTTTTCAGTGGGTACTCTTATCACTTGTAGCTATTATTCTAATTTGTATGCAAATGATCCTATTGTTGCCAACTATGGAAATACACGCGAATCAAGAACTTGATTAAGAAATTAAGTAAATAATTAGACAAATGTAAGTAGAAAAATTCCCTCGGTATGGAGAATGAATGAAATTAAGGGCGGATTTTTCCAACGCCAGATAACTTTATCGGAGGTATAATTTTGAATTTTTGACAATTCTTCCATACAAAATCTGTCAGACGTCAATTCTATTCTACGAATAATCTTTTTCTGTCGATTGAAAAATCAGCCCTAAATAAAATTGTTTATTCTGTAAATATGATATCGGAACCACTTTTACACGTATTTTTCTTTTTTTTTTATAAACTTGATGAGGTCGGCATTTCCTTTCTGAGAAGAAAGGCTGAAACCAACTCAGAGGTCACAGTTTCTTTTAAAGTCCAGACATTATCTTGGACAGATCATGTGAAGACCATATAGATTGATGTCTGAAATGGTCTTTTGAGGAAAGTACCACAAAGGTTTAAGTGGACCAGTCCAGTCAGTGCAAGCGATTATGTCAGTAATCGTGTAGGTCAACTTAGAACTTTAGGAATTTTAATTACCCTATAGATGCATTTAAAAATAATAATCAATGTAGTTTTGTTTCATTGTAGACAATTATGAAAAAAAAATGGGAGAGCAGTAGTGGTTTAGTGGTAACAGCTACGACTGACGAGTTGTCGTAGTGGGTTCGATCCCAAGCAGGCACTTTACTATGTGTGCTTTATTTTATCACTACTGCTCTCAAAACGGTGAAGGAAAATATCGTGAGGAAACCGGCATTTTCCGGAACCAAAAATTCGACGAAATGTGTCATCCGCCAACCCGTACTGGGCCTTCGTGGTGCGTGGTTTAAGCCCAGTCCCTCTCAGAGAGACCTGTGTCCCAGCAGTGGGAACAGTATACGCTGATTGTGTTATGAATAATTTTTGATTGGCTAGTTCTATGCCCGACTCTGACCGTCCTAAGATCCTATTTCAATCCTCCCACACAAACTCCTAAAACAAGGTATATTTGGGATTTTCCAACGGCAAAAATGATGAAAATTATATTTTCATTTTTTTTTCATTCTTCTTCAAAGTTCACTTTCGTTCTATAAGGTCTATACGTAACATTTGTGGAAATCATGCTTCTAGACCCAGCGGTTTAGGCTGCACGTTGCCTGTCAGTGAACGAATTTAAGAGATTTACATTTACCTCAACAATAAGCCAAAACAATTAACAATGCTTCAAGAAACAAAGCCGTTAATCGCTTGAGACAAAAAGTTCAACTCCTAATTAATATTACCGAGAATCAGTAATCAGAGGGAAGCGGTAAGACAATTTTGTGAAATTAACACCTGAAGCAGACGGGGCGGTATTCCCGGATTTTACGGAAATACGGAACTTACGGATCTTACCATGGAATAATAAGTTAATGGAGTGCAAGTAGTTAAAGTTTAGTTAAGAATAAAATTGTATTGGATAATTGAAAGAAAAAAAAGGAAAACACGCTTATTTGCGGTAAACATGATGCAAAGAAAGAACACAAGCACAAAAAAGAACAAGTTAGGGTAAAATATGCAACACATCCAAACAAAACGACCATGGCTCAGGATAATACTATGACACTATGCGAGACAGAGCCACAGCGCTGGTGTAGAGAGACCGCTGGCGTTGACTTGATGACGTCAACCGGTGCGTTGATGTGGTTTCGTGTTTTAGATTAGTTAGAAAATCGTTATTTATTTTAAACGAATAGAGAACTAAGCAATATCAAATGTCCACTAATGAGACACAATTAGTTTTCTACAGTTGCGAGACTTCCACGTATCTACCCTCACTACGTAGCTATTCATGCTCTATCTTGCATGTCATCTCTCACACTTCATTCGCTCTTTACTCCGTGACTTTCAAAACTTCCGGCGCGCGGTCGACTTTGAAGCAGAACAGGTGTGAATTACTTTAAAAATATGGTAATCCTGGCTGAACGGAGTCCCGACTTCGTGAAGATACTTGGTGACGAATTTCTTTGGACTTCTAAGTTCGAGATTATTATGCAGAGGTGCGCTGGGTTGTGGTATGGTCTATATTATAATGTTGTTATTGAAAGGTGAAAAATACGTTATATTACGCATACAATGTTATTCAAATCTGCCTAGCCTTTTTCCAACTATATTGGGGTCGGCTTCCAGTCTAACCAAATGAAGCAATTCTACATGGAGCGACTGCCTATATAGGTAAAACCTCTACAACCCAGAAACTGGGTAATACGATACCCTTTTAACAGTAATTTCGGGCTTCAAAGTCACATTGGTACTGGGCAAGACTTTTTCAATTCATATGTGCTTTCTAAGTTTCTCTTGGACATCACTGAAGGAAAATCGACTGCCGCCTGTTTATAGTAAATGTGTGTACATAAAAGTTAAAATAAAATAAATAAACAAAACATCATGAGGCAATCAGCCGATCGATTCTATAAAAATCTCACCGTGAAAAGTGAGCTTAGAGTGAACTGTCAATATTGTCAATCCCTAGCATTAGTTGGAATGACAGCTCACTTCACCTAAGTTTTCACGGCGAGATGGTTACAGAATCGCACTGCAGGACTTATAGTTAATATTTATAAGTCTGAAATCGCCAACAGGTCTTGAGCAAGCGTGATGATCAATTCTCGCGCCTTCTCTTTATGAGAAGAGCCCTTTGCCCTGCAGTAGGTCAATAAAAGGCTGGTCTTATTATTACTTAGGACTACTGTCTGCTAATCAAATTCAATAAAAATTTCAACAGCAGGGAAGAACGGTTTCATGTGAGTAGTCACATCATCATCTGCCCAGCCTTTTCCCAATTATATTGGGGTCGGCTTCCAGTCTAACCGGATGCAGCTGAATATCAGTACTTTACTTGGAGCGACTGCCTATATGACCTCCACAACCCAGTTACTGGGTAATACGATACCCCTTGGTAAGACTGATTGTCAGACTTTCGGGCTTCTGATTACCCATAATGACTGTCAATGACGACTGTTTCATGTGAGTAGTCTATTTAATTCATGATATTTCATACTCGATTAAGTACCGTTAATCTCTTACCCGACTGCGCTTCAACAAAGGGCCGTTATGCTTTTATTGTATCAATTAAATAAACTAATCTAATTACCTAAAAAACCTTGATGCCTTGAAAATCTATGTAGGTACTAATATGATAAACCTGAAGTTTGTTTTTGTGTTAAACGTGCTAATTTGAAAAAATCTTTTTAGGTGTCTCAGACGCTACATATCCCGAAATTAACGCATACCACCAAACACCCTAATTCACTACTCAGAACCACGTGAACTCCTTAGCTAATCCCGCAAATTTCGCATAGATTTCGCGCGGTTTCCTACATTGTGTCGTAAAGAATTACGGCTCTGGTTAGAGTACCTATTATGTTATAATCATAATAAATACACTGAATTTTTACTATTATGAAAAAACATTGTTTATTTATTAAATTAGTTATACTGATTGGGCGGAATTTTTTTTGTCACAATACACAACTCGCGCGCACACACTCGCACACGTTTTAGGGTCTAGCGTAATAGGTTCTTCGGCCATTTTGGTTTGTTTTGACTGTAGGTATAGCGAAAGAGTGATTGTTATTTGTGTGCTTAGTTTTTAATATTTTTAGTATAAATAATAAAGTATATGTATAAAAAATTACAAGTAAGGTAAGCGTAATGTGGGACGACAGCTAGATGGTCCTTAAGAAGGTGACTGGGATGGACTGGGTGCGGAAGACGGAGGACAGGGTAATGTGGCGCAACCAGGGAGAGGTCTTTGTTCAGCAGTGGACTGTGATAGGGCTCAGTTGACTCTGACTAAGTGTTTGTGTAAAATTAGACTACGTGAGTGAAGTTTTAGGCATACTAGCTTAGTTTTAGTCAATTTAGAAATCGTCAAACGATTCTGAATAAACTACTTTCATAATGTTCATTTATTTAGTTATACATTATAGATATTGTGGTATCTTACGACTTCCACGCGAACGAAGTCGCGGGCAGAAGCTAGTGTGCTTATGACTGACGTGAGAAATAAACCTGTATTATTTATTTTAATTACTGTATAGCTAACCTCTAAAATAAAATACTGGATGCACGGTATTCAAACCTTCTTAAGAGGGCAGAATGACCAATTAAAATCACGGTCAATAAATAAATAGTATTACAATTAGTATTAGAATTTATGGTTTAATGTAAAAATCACGCTATACAATGTTGCCTATATAATCTCATAAGTTTTATCTAAATAGATAATACTCAGTTGAAAATGATGATATTATTAGTAAGTTTTTCGTTCTTGTTCAATGTGTGTGCGAGTAATGGCGTCACGATCGGTGCGTCAGTGAAAGAAAATAACTGGCAAGGATTTTCGCACGGAGGTATTTACTATTTGTGTCTATTAAAAAACAAAGGGGAAGGTCGGAGTTACTTGTAGATGGCTTGACCATAGTTTGGTCCCTACGAGCTTCAATAAATATGACAATTCGTCCATTCATTCCGTTTCTTGCTCATTCATGAGTTTGGTTTTGTGTAATTATTATGTATTTTTGGTGATTATATCAAATGACTGATATGGAAAGTACCAGAGTTTAAAACCTTAAATATTGCTTATTTTTGTCTTCAAAATGTTTCTGACATAACTTCGAACTCTGTGAAGGCAAAAAATCTCTACCAATGGCTTTAGCAACAATTTTTAAATTTGAGGTTCTTTCGGAAAACGGTGGGGTCTAATTTCAGAGTAATTTAGTAATTAGGAATACAACAACGAAGACGTATGACATCTACCAACCCGCACTGGGCTCGCGTGGTGGACTAAGACCCACTCCCGCTCACCGAAAGGTTGCCCGTGACCCAGCAGCGGGAACATAAATAGGCTGTTTTGCTATCTTCAGGGGTTTAGGTTGTGCCCAATAATTCAGTTAATCAGAGAACTCAAACACCAATACTTTCATTACAGACTACAATGACCCCTACTACACCCATATCGACCATAGGGACCACCACAACGACCCCATTTTCCGGCCATGTTTAATCCAAGATGAAGACTGCATCCGAAGGGTCTTTACTACTGCCTTCAATTGCTTGGCAACCCATGGACCGGTTCCTGAACTTTATACAGTCGATATCCTGGATATAGACATACCTCATAGTAACCTGACTTTTACTCTCAATGATGCGAAGATTAAGGGTCTCAGTTCTGGCAAGATTAAAGAGTTTTAGTAAGTGTTGAAATACTATTATTATTATTTTTTTACAAACGTATCGACATCCTCTCTCTGTCTGTCTACTGCACATCATTTGTTTTAAATCCATAGATAGTTCTATGTTCACTGGCTAATTCTTGGTATAGAATTAGTATTAGCGAGTGAAGCTTTAGGCATACTAGTTTAGTTAGCAATTTAAATTGAGAAGAATAAAGAAAGAAAATACATTTATTTACGGTGAACATGACGCAGGGAAAGAACACAAAAAAAAATAAGTTGGGGGAAAATATGCGTCACATGATCACATCCATGCAAAATGGCTACTGGCACAAGACGGCTCACAATATTCACTAAAGTCAGTTTTAACCTTCTCCGTGGTATAGTACTAGATAAATTTTTTGTTCAAGATATAACTAGGTCTTATTTAGGTCCGTTGTTTCACTTGTTAAATCATTTTTTTAGAGAGTTTAATAGCACGAATTTACTCGCCCGAAACGGGTAAATCACTTTTTAATAATATTATTGTTTCTATAGGCGACTCGCACGAAGTTAATTTATTTGGGGGCTGACGATTCGCGTTCGGGCGAGTAAATTCGTGCGGATTGTCTAAAAAAAACCCAAAAAGTGTAAAGATGTATTCTCATATTACAGCATCAACAAAGAGTCAGGCAGATTCATACTAGAAGTCGTCTTTGACAGCGTCATAGTTTTTTCTCCAAGAACCGTTGTCACTCATTACCGGAAAGGGAACGAGCCTATTCAAAGTTGCGACTTCTCAATTGTTGAATACAGTAAGTTCAACTTTTATTTTTCACTAGTTTCTACCCGCGACTTGGTCTGCGTGAAATTTCTTGTTCTCTCGACCCATCCCGTCGCATCGCATCGTCTGCCCGCGGCTATTACTTCGTTTTCGCTTAGAGTTTTGTCTGTTAAATAGCATATAACCTTTCTCAAGAATTAGGCTATCAAAAGCAAAAATATTTTCTCCAATCCGACGTCAAAAACAAAAAAATCTTGACAGTCGAAACTCGGAATACTTGTAGAGTTCTTTCAAAGAAAACTCCTAGCAACCTCCTCTTTCAAGCATTTCCAACCAACCAACCACATCCAATATCAAACAACCAACCAACCTAAACTTACAACCTATGAACCAACCAACTAACCACAGCCAATAACCAACCAATCAATCAGCCCAACCCATTTTCTTTCTTTCAATTCAATGTTAATTTTCAGAATCACTGTCGTTAACCCTGACGATCTCAAATATTGGACAAGCACTATGGAAAGCCCATGTATACGCCTACATGAATGATGCTGAGGTGCCATACAAATTAGGCCCTGGAATTACTGAGACTAAAGGTAATATCAATCTTTAACCTGAGGGGCGATTCTCGTAATTTTAAGAAAGTTCGCTGTCTGATGTCAGTCTCAATCTGTCAAAAATACCTCTAATTTCCCTACATTTTTGACAACTTTTTGACATTGATTGTCGCTGAGATGAGATTGCGACTAGATTTTAAACGTTTTTAATTACGGGAATCGGCCTTCTGTTATCAAATTTCCGTTGAACAGGGATAACCAGGGGGGTCAGTTCAGCTACCCTGCGTTTCCGATTAATTTGCCAAACATGTAAACATATAAGAATTATTGGAAAAATAACTTTAATAACTACACAATAACGTTCAGTCTAAGATCCAACTTCAAACATTTTTATAACTTTTTCAACAGTACTAGTCACTCTGAAATCAACTTAATTGTCACTACACTAAAGTTGATATTTGTTTAATTTGAAATGACATCAATTGAAAACATGAATTTATAATTATAGACTACTTACGTTCGTTGTGGTGTATAAGTTCGTGAGCAAACATAAGAGTATAAGTATGCCTTGTAATATCTTAGTAATGAAGAAATCGTTTTACAGATCATCAAGTGAGAAACAAGAACAAAAAGGGGTTGGACTTGGTTTTGAGCGTGAAGGAAGCCCTCCTGACTCAGGGTTCCCTGTTCATGTCTGTGTATTTACAGAGTAACATCTGCGATTTTAGACACCAGTAGATTTGGTGATAAGAAGAATATATTTATATGTATAATTATTTGCTATTTTTCATAAGGTCACTGCGTTCGCGAGCGTACGTTCGCGAGGTTGCGAAAATATGCTTTGCAAACAACATGATCGTGTTTGAAAGGGCTGTGCTCGTTGGAACGCCCCTATCAAAGAAACTTAGTGTTTATGAACGAATGCTCGCGATCGAACGTTCGCGAATAAATGGTTGCGGTGTGAGGTGTGAGGTATGAATGAATGAATGAATGGTTTGGAATGAATTTTATTATGTTCCTAATTTAGTTTTTTTTTTCTTGGTATTCGGGTTAATTTATCTTTTTGTATGCACGTGTTTCCGTGAAAAATAAACTTATTTTCCTTTCTTTTTGCTTTTATTTTGAATTCCATTTTTTTTTATTATGAATCTTTTCTGAAGGCCGTGTGTTTTATTTTTTTAAGTATCTTAGTGAATTTACATCCCCAAAAATAAAATAATTTGACGGTGGGCACGATAATCTTTGGAATATAAATTACGAAGTTGATTTTGTAACCAACATAAAATTTTCCAACTTATTGAAACACATCATTATCGAGTATTAAGTCTTAACAGCATAGAATTCATTTAATAATGAACGATGGATGAGCATCCACCATTCGCTATTAAATTAAATTATAAGTCAATTATAGTGGTGCAACATTAGCTAAACAAAAAACTAATTCAATGTGTTTAGGTAACTAAGAAAATGATTTATGGAAATCGTTATACATAATTGTTTAAGTGTTCATACACACGAGCTGTACGGCCCGAAAGTCTGACAACTAGTCTTACCAAGGGGTATCGTATTACCCAATAACTGGGTCGTGGAGGTCAGATAGGCAGTCGCACCATGTAAAATACTGGTATTTGGCTGCATCCGGTTAGACTGAAAGCCGACCCCATCATAGTTGGGAAAAGGCTAGGCAGATGGTGATGACACACGAACTATACGGCTCAACGACAGAAGTAACTGCAGTCGTCGACACGTCGACGGCAGCTGTTGACGCGTCGCAGGACTGTCGCACTAAAGCTATTCTATGATAAATTGTAACACCATAGTGTCCGCGTATGGTATAAGTACCTGTGTTTCACAACTCAACCGTTATTTCTTGATATAAGAAAACAAAATACTAACGTTGTAACACATCTTGAAAATGAAGCAACAAAGATTTGGAAAAAATTAAAACAGAGAAAGAGGAATCTGATATTAAATAGAAGAATGTATACGAACAAAATTCACAAACCAATTAGGAAAGTTTCGATAAATTCGTCTTTTCACTGAACCTCTAGCCAGAGGACGATACTCACCTCGGCATTCGCTTCAGGAATTTGTTTTGTAAATATTCATTGCGCTATACTGTTGCTACGCAATGCATTCGCGAAACGAACATTCATTAGCGACGGTTTGCGAGCACAGCGATTAAAATTCATTTTTCGTATTCCATTGGATCCACGTACTCACCAAACTGTATCGTAATTGCGAAACACGTTTTCAATAACAATACGAAGGATTTCTAACGAAATTGCTAATCCATTGCTTCATATGTTCGAAAAATTCGTCTGCTCAACAAAGTGAATAACGCAATGAATGTTGTTGAACTGTCAAAATGAAAGGCATTGCTATTGCGAGTGTGTTTCGCAACTACCCCATTCGTCGCGTAACAAACGCTCGCGCGACGAATGTTTGCAAAAAAATCGGAAAGCGAACGCTCGCGAGGAGTACCGTCCATTAAAAGAACAATTTAACAACAATGATAACGCACGAACCGTTAATTAAGTGATTTCCACAAAAATAATCAACTTAATCAGTCAAATGTTTACATTATAACCTTTAAATGTTCACGCGAACATATAAAAGGCTATAAAACGATGTTACCGCGTCATTCATAATTTAAAATGAAGATTTTCTTGTATTTGTTTCTGATTAAAGTTTGCTCCTGTCTTGGAGACAGTGAACCGTCTGATAACTATTGGAAAGGAATTGAAAATGATGACGGAAACTATGGTAAGAGACCTACGTCCTTTTCATGACAATTTCTATATCAATAAACTCAGCCTATCGCAGTCCACTGCTGGACATAGGCCTCTCCTGCTGGCTGCGCCACAACACCCTGTCCTTCGCCTTTCGCATCCAGTCTGTCCCAGCCACCATCTTTAGGTCGTCCGTCCATCTAGCTGGCGGCGTCCCACTACGCTTGCCGATACGCGGTCTCCACTCCAGGACTCGTCAGCTCCACAAGCCATCGGTCCTTTGACATACATGGCCAGCCCACTGCCACTTCAGTTTGCTTACTGTGCAAGCTATGTCGGTAACTCCGGTTCTTTTCCGGATAATTTCATTCCTGATTTTATCCTTCAAAGAGACTCCGAGCATAGCTCGCTCCATAGCGCGCTGAGCGACCTTGAATTTGTGACCCAGCCCGACCGTCAGTGTCCACGTTTCGGCACCATATATCAAGACAGGCAGGATGCACTGGCACTAAGAAGCCCGAGGAATCGCCAAACTTAAATGGCAGTGGGCAGGGCACATTGCTCGCAGAACAGATGGCCGATGGGGCCGAAAGGTTCTGGAGTGGCGACCGCGTACCGGAAGACGTAGCGTTGAAAGGCCTCCCACAAGGTGAACCGATGACCTTGACCTTGACCTTGAGATTGGCGGCCATGGCCGAAATACGGTCTGGAGGACTATTACCAGTGCCTATATTTCACAGTGGTGGCCCAGTGGTAACGGCTGCCACCTACGAGTTAAAGGTCGTAGGTTCGAACCCCGACAGGCGCTTTACTTTGTGTAAATTATTTCATCACCACTGCTCTCAAAACGGTGAAGGAAAACCTCGTGAGAAAACCGGTATGTCTTAGAACCAAAATTTCGATGACATGTGATATCTACCAACCCGCGCTGGACCCGCGTGGTGGATTATGGCCCACTCCCTCTCCGAGAGGTGGCCTGTGTTCCAGCAGTGGGAACGTTATAGGCTGACTATGCATATTTCCCAGGTCATCAAGAAGAAGGACAAATAGAACGTCCATGTTCTTTTCATGACGTGAACTGCATCAGGCGGTACTTTGCCCACAACTCTCGGTGCTCACCTGCCCATGGACCGGCTCCAGACCCTCAGAGGATTATGAGCATACCGATGTTTGTGCCGCATGTCAATATCACCTTCACTTTGAATTTTGTTGAGGTTAAAGGCCTCAATAATTTTAGGATTAAGGAGTTCTAGTAAGTATTTAGCTGTTTTATTTTTATTGTATATTCAGGGAAATCTAATGTTCAGCAACAATCTCGTCAATCGTTCAGTCTCTGAATCGTAATATTAGAAGCGTGAAAGTTCGTATGGATGCATGGATGTTTGTTACTCTTTCACGCAAAAACTACTGAACGGATTTGGATGAAATTTGGCACACAGATGGTTTATAACTAGGATTAACATAATATATAATACTTTTATTCCGATATTCCCACGGGATCGAAACTCATGCGAGTGAAACCGCGGGGCGCAGCTAGTTAGCTATAAATGGCTATTACACGGTGAAATCACGTAGCGTCACTCTATGAAACACAGCTTTTTTTTTATAACCGTCTTAAAAAATTCTACGCTAGGAGAATCATGTAATGAATTCATAGTTACAGTTTGCGCGTCGATGTTCCGATGCCGTTCCGATGCCACCCTGTATACTAAACTAGCTTCTGCCCGCGGCTTCGCCCGCGTGGATGTCGGAAATTATCCCACGGGAACGTGCTACCAGGATAAAAAGTATGTGCTTCCCCAGGATGCCATCTATCTCTTTACCAAATCAGAAGATCAGTGGTTTAGGCGTGAAAATGTAACATACAGTTTCAAGTACAAATCCGCCCTAAGAAACCTAATTACCCCTTTTTGCCCCGTCAGGGGTCAATTTTCGACAACTTTACATACTTATTATTAATTATTTTCTGTCAAAAGTATCAATACTGAGTTTCGAGTTAATCGGACCGCGCATTCAATTTCTTCCACACAAACTTCAACACCCCTATATCCCCCTTTGAGGGGTAGTTTTGAAAAACTTATAATGATAAACTTTATTGCTTTCTTAGGCGAGTATTCATGCCAATTTTCAAGATTATTAACCTAACGAATAAGATTTTTCATATAAACTGTATCCCCGCTTTTGACCCCCACAGGGGCGGAATTTTGAAAAATCATTTGGGATGAGTTCATAACTTGACTCAAAGATTATTTATACCAATTTTCGAGTTAATCAAGCCACGCTGTAAAATCCTCCACTGTAAAATTGACTTCCCCTTTTCAGGCCGTCAGGGGTAGATTTTCGAAAAACCCTGATACACATTATTGTTTTCCTTCAATTTTAGGTATAAATACTAAGTTTCAAGTAAATCGGACCGCGTGCTAAAATTCTTCCATACAAACTTTGAAACCCCCCAATCCCCTTTTAGGGGGTAGTTTATAAAAACAAAAAATGCCCAACTTCATAATTTACTTAGATAAGTATTCGTGCCAAGTTTCAAGTTTATTAACTCAAGGAATAAGATTTTTCATACAAACGAAATCCCCCCATTTCACCCTCTTAGGGGTAGAATTTCGAAAAACCCTTTCTTAGTGGATACCTACTCTTTACGAAGAATACACCCTCCAAATTTCATGTCTCTAGGGCCAGCGGTTTAGGCTGTGCGTTGATGTCTCAGTCAGTCAGTCAGTCAGTCAGTCAGGACTTTGAATTTTATATATATAGATAGATAGATAGATTAGAATGTTTCCTGTGTTATGTGTTTTTGTTTCTTGTTTTTCCTGTGTTTCTGTTGTTAACTGGCGATATGTGGGTAAATAATAACAACCGCACAGGTCGATCGATCAGGTTAAGCTACACTTGCCGCGGTTGGTCCGTGGATGGGTGACCATCTTTACATACCGAGACCCCTCAGTGCCTCGGAAAGCCCGTTAAGCCGTTTAATGTGATAACGTAATCGCCACTCTGTATAATTGATAAAAGAAAAAATACGTGTCCATTATTTTTCGATAATTTAGCGGACGGACTAAATATAATAATTATTTTTTACCCAGGAAACTACCCCTATTAAGGTTATTTTTCCAATAACTTATACATATTTGTTTTAATGTTCAGCAAGTAAATCACGAACGCAGATTACAATAAGTCTTACCCAGAGAAATTTTTTTTTATTGAATTTTTGATAGTTTTTCCATACTGAAACTATCAGACATCAATTTAACTCCACGGATAAAATCAGTCCTTATCGCATTGTTAAAACCTTATTTCTAATGTTGTAGCATAAACAAAGAAACTGACAGACTGGTGTTAGAAGTAGAATTCCTCAAACTTTGGGTATATTCACCGTTCACCGTCCTTACTTTCCATCGTAAGGGGAAGGAGCCCCTAGAGCTGGCAGACTACGCGGCCATTGAATACAGTTAGTAAACAGCATTATTATTTTCCACTGAGTATTGCAAGTCTCTTAACAAAGCATAGCCTTCTTTTTGGGGTCCGTGGCTAAATAATAATAGCCGGTCGATCGAGCAGGTTATGCTATGCTTACCGCGGTTGGTCTAAGGATGGGTGACCATCTTTACATTCCGTGACTCGGAAAGCATTAAACCGTTGGTCCCGGCTGTCATTCGTGGATCTTTGACAGTCGTTACGGGTCGTCAGAAGCCCGAAAGGCTGACAAACAGTCTTAGCAGGGGGTATCGTGTTACCCAGTAACTGGGTTATGGAGGTCAGATAGGCAATCACTTCATGTAAAATACTGGTAACAGCTGCATCCGGTTCGACTGGAAGCAGACCCCTACATAGTTGGGAAAAGGTTAGACAGATATAAGTTTCTTTTGTAATTCTGCCTGTCCTTGCCCCATGTGGCTGTTCTGGGCTACCTTTACCACGTTTAATTTAAATACGAGCACAAAATATGAATTAATAATATTAATTTATCAAAACTGTCTTATTTTCCAGAGGATCTATCGCTCACCCTGACAGCTCCTCACGTCAAAGACATCAAGCTATCCGAAGCTCACGTCTTCACTTACCTTTCTGATGGTTATCCTAAGCAGGCCCTGGGTCCTAACATCACAGAGAGTAAAGGTATTATATCGCATCACACCATCACGCAAGATCCTGCATCGCACAAGCAAAGTTATCCTAGCGATGAGCTTATAATTCCCGACTTCAACTGTTGGGCAATAGTCCATCAGACACAACACTAGTCTGGTCAGAGGATCCAACCTCTTCTATTGGGGCTGAAGAACTTTCCGCTCTGTTCCTCGTCTATCCATACATACAAATAAATATAATTGAAGTGCCTGTCTGTATTGTCAAAATAACAGCTTTGCACTAAATGCATATTCATGAAAGTACAGGCTGTCCAGTGGCAGATTTCAAAGTTTGATAAATTGTAAAAAAAAAAACTACACCTCTAATTCAAATAATGTATATTGTTATATAAAAACAATAAATACGGATTTTATTTTTTGAAAACCACGTTCTCCAAATGGTGACCATCGAGCCTACCACACTCTTTAAGTCTTTGGACATCCTGTAATACGGTACTTGTGACAAGAAACTATTTTTAGAATTTCTGTCTTTAAAAAAAAAAAAAATCTTTAATTCGGATAAGCAACATCCATATGGGTTAGTAAAAAGAAAACAATAGACAAACTTATACCTATGTTAGTAAACTTATGTACCTATTATCTATTGGACAACAAGGCTGTTCTTCAAAATGCATCTTTGAACAACATCACCTAACAAAGGAGAATCGTACCTCCCCACTATGGTCATCAGGATGGAGTTAGAGCTGTCCCGCACTCTGCAGAGCAAAGAGGCAGATTTCTGTCTGACGATGGCGTGGAAGCCATCGACGTGAGCTTGTGCAAACATACCTGATGCACTGCAGAAACGGGGCAGCCCCATCAGCATCCTGAACCCGTTATTATATTGGACCCCTTTTTGTTTGTTCCGTCTAATTTTCGAAAAGGCTGTACTGATTTTGATAAAATTTGGTATGGGAATACTTTGAACCCTGGGGAAGGACATAGGCTTTTTATCGACATACCACGCGGGCGGAGCCGCGGGCGGAGCCGCGGGCGGAAACTATAAACTGTACATTAAGCTAAGCAATGTTGTGCATTACATGAGATGCCTCCCAGCTAGATGGACCGACGACCTTAAAAAGAAGGCCAGGATAGAGTGGATTCGGATGGTTAGTTGTGGCGCAACTTGGGAGAGGCCTTTATCCAGCAGAGGACTCTTCTAAGCTAAATTGATTGATTGAAGCCCTGAAGCATCAGCTGGCAAATTCAAGCTGCAAGGGCTGTGTGGAAAAGTGTCAAAGTCATAATTCTTCCTATGCGAACTAGGGATCGCGCTATACGCCCTGTATAGTTCCATCTCTTTCACTTCCCTATATGGCTCCAGCAGAAAGTAATCTTCTTTTGTTTTTCAGAACCGCAAGTGAGAGTGGTCATAAGACTTTTGCTTGAGAAATTAGGATTGAGTCTACAAGAAGCGTTCGTGGCCAAGGGACCAATATTAATGTCTGCGTTCTTGCAGAACTCCATCTGCAGGTACTAAATACGCCAGATTGAAGTTGGTTACTTTTGAAATAAAATATTTTGATTGGTATTTGTTTTTTTTTTGGTTCGGTAACCTTTTAGGAAAGGTGGCTAATTAATAACAGCCACATGGTATCGATCGATCAGGTTAAGCTGCGCTTGCTGCGGTTGGTCCGTGGATGGGTGACCATATTTACACACCAAGAACCCTTCGTGAATCGGAAAGCACGTTAGGCCGTTGGTCCGGCTGTCATTCGTGGATCTTCGACAGTCGTTACGGGTCGTCAGAAGCTCGAAAGTCTGACAACCAGTCTTACCAAGGGGTTTCGTATTACTCAGTATCTAGGTTGTGGAGGTTAGATAGGCAGTCGCTCCATGTAAAATACTGGTACTCAGCTGCATCCAGTTAGACTGGAACACGACCCCAACATAGTTGGGAAAAGTTTAGGCAGATGATGATTTGTTTTTTTTTTGTTTGAAAGCCTTTTACGAACTCTCGTATCTCCCTTTTTTATAAACCGAGCTGTGCCTACAGTTCTGCTGGCTTGGGATAGCTTAGTAACGCTCTTTTAGGCAAAGGGAGACGCACAGGAATGTTGCGTTTTATTATATCTATGCAAAGAGTGCACCCCTCCCTCCCCTCCCTTCCCTTGTGCATACTGCAGTGGCTGCTGGTGATGGCGCTAAACAAGTGGCCGAATTCTGGAACTAGTCCATTTAGATTGCTTTCGACACGCTAAGAAGAGAAGACTGCACTGGCACAGTTTCTGGGAGTTATCTGCAATCTACTCTAGCACCTCTTAGATATTTTGGCAAGGCAAGGAGGTAGACAAGTCTTCTCTTTGATATTTTGATGTGCCTTATGTCGGCTTCATAATATTCATGCTGAGCTAAAATAGTTTGCTACCATTTTAGAACAACCAATCTGCCCAGCCTTATCTCAACTATCTTGGGGTCGGCTTCCAGTCAAGCCGGATCAGCTGAATACCAGTATTTAAATGG
The DNA here is from genome assembly GCA_949629185.1 of Apamea crenata. Lineage (NCBI taxonomy): Eukaryota > Metazoa > Arthropoda > Insecta > Lepidoptera > Noctuidae > Apamea > Apamea crenata. The sequence continues at coordinate 7,792,204 of OX451362.1, read as the reverse complement.
AGCGACTGCCTATCTAACCTCCACAACCCAGTTACTGGGTAACATGATAATCCTTGGTAAGACTGGTTGTCAGATTTTGGGCTTCTGACTAACCGTTACGACTATTAAAGACTTATGAATGACAGCCGGGACCAACGGCTTAACGTGCTTTCCGAGACAGGGAAGGGTCTCGAGATGTAATAGATGGTGACCCATCCCACGAACCAACCGCGGCAAGCGTTGACCTTCGATCGACCCGTGTGGCTGTTATTATTGAGCCCCAAGTCTTCTGAACCACATTTTAGAAGATACCTGGAGAATATAAATAAAGGAGTTCTTTAATCTTCACAATATACTAGTGTCCTATATGTCGCAAGTAAGAAGATAGTGCTGGTCTTTTTGAACGACTGACGGTATTAAAAGACCGAATGGAATATCTTGGGCAGTCATCAGCCGCCGCCGCGCTATCAACCTGCTTACTGGCTGATTTGATTTTGATTGAGCTAACATTTCCAGTAGATTGCAACAAACGATGCCTTGTGTACAAAGAAATAAAATCATCATAGCTAGAATAAATAATAAGTCCTAATGAAATCTATGATCTATTTCATAGATTTCATTAGGAATTATTATTTACTAGCTGCGCCCCGCGGTTTCACCCGCATAAGTTTCGATCCCGTGGGAATGTCGGGATAAAAAGTATCCTATATGTTAATCCTGGTTATAAACTATCTGTGTGCTAAATTTCGTCAAAATCTGTTCAGTAGTTTTTGCGTGAAAGAGTAACAAACATCCATACATCCATACATACAAACTTTCGCATTTATAATATTAGTAGGATTCTTACTATTTATTCCGAAAGTATTCGAATGATAATGGAAACATTTGTTTACATTTTGGATAAGGAAACGTACGCCGTTGATGCTGCAATCTCTAGTGCCACTTACAAATTGAGTGCTTTGATTTGATTATTTGAATCCCTAAACCAAAAATTCTAATTTTGAATCACCTTACAGATGTTTTGCATTTAACAATAATTAATGGTTAATTTTATACCCTCAATTTTCGTCGATGATTTTTCAATTACTTGCAATGTAAGTAATACATACAAACACACACACACATGTATGTACATGTATGTTATTCGAACAATAATTGTTATGAAAAGTGTTTAGATATAAAGTTGAAACCTTGTAAATACAGATGAATGTGGTTGTAATACCTTGTAATGAGTGATAGCGTAAGAAAATAACCTGAACAGGGTTTGTTTACACTTTTAGCAGCGACTTTTGAAACAGACTATACCTACCTATCTTACTTAAAATTACCTAGATTAATCTCGCGTGTTTGAGCATATCATTTTGTTAATCGTTAAATCGTGTTTAATTCCATTGTAAGCAAATCACCTATCTATTATTTTTGTAACTCATGACTTAATTAAAATAATTGCTTATTTACCTATCATGTTACTTGTCTTATATGGATATAATTAGCTAATTTGAATTATTTATGGTTTCCTTTGAAAATCATGCGAACTATGTTTAATTGACTACGTGGCTTGCTAAATTAACTCATTATTCATCAATTATCTCGTCTTATAGCAGTTCTTATGGTGTAAGCAAAGAATTTCTGCTAAAAATAATAATTAATAAACGCGCAAAAATGAAGACGGTTTTTTGTTTTTTTCTTTTGTTTCATTTGTATCACTGTGCTGAAAATAGTGATGAGCTTGGACGTGAACATGTTGATGTTAAAGAAGAAGTAAAAGATGGTAATAATGAGTTTGGGGGTGAAGATGTAATGATTGAGCTTGGGGGTGAAGATGTAAAAGAAGAAAAATATTATGTAAAAGAAGACAAATATGATGGTAAGCAGAATTGTTCAGTTTTACAGATTCATACTTTTTAAAAGTCATTTTTGTTAGCATAGGTTCGTCTATACAGGGTGGGATGACATCGATATGCACACTGTAACTTTCATTACAACATATGATCCTATACCCCGTAGCATAGAAAAAAAATCCTTAATGTTCAACCTTTATTTCTCACCAATATATTTTTACAGATAACCTCGAGGGCAAGGACCTCAATCGAGACCCCATCATCAGACCATGTTCTCTCCAGGATTTGAAGTGCATCCGAGGATTCTTCGCTCATTACTCTCAATGTTTGGAAGCTGAAGGACCAGTACCAGAACCTTACTTTCTTCATATACTACCAAATATTCATATTCCACATGTAAATCTTACGTTTGAACTGAATAATGCGCAAATTAAAGGCCTCAATAAGTGGAAGATCATGGAGTTTTAGTAAGTACCTATTCTAGTTATTTCTATGGAACTAGCTTTTGCCCGTACTTTCGCCCACATGGAGGTAGGAAATGATTCTACGAGGATGTACTACTGCGACAGAAACTATCCTACTTGTATGGCAAATTTAATGCCGCCACTAATGCGTGAAAATGTAACAGACAGAGTTCATCATAATCACAATCAGCCTATAATGTTCCCACTGGGAACATTATACCACATTTTCCAGGGTTCATTAGAAAACCAGTGTCAGACAGCATCTGTCTGGCATTAATGCTGAAATGAACCTTTTTGGCGCAGCCGTGAGGCACACACTATTGTTGTCTGAAACATTATTTGCTATTTTATTAATTTTGTATATTGTGTTTCACGAACTGTGTCCAAATAAACTTTTTTCTTTCTCTTTCTTTCACTGCTGAGATCCAGGCCTCCACTGTGAGAGGGAGTGGGCCGTAACCCACCACGCAGCCCAGTACGGGATGGGATTTGTCATGTGTCTTTGAATTTTCGGTTCAAGGACATACCAGTCTCCTCACGATGTTTTCGTTCATCGTTTTGAGAGCAGTGGTGTTGAAATAATTTACACAAAGTAGAGCGCCTGTCAGGGTTCGAACTCACGACCTATAACTCGCAAGACGCGTCAGTAACCACTGCCACCATTGCTCTAACACCAAATAAATTATGACCACCGTAGGTTTCACAAGACAATCATTTATCGCAAGGGTCTGTTGAACTTTTTAGGACGTTTATATTTTTTCTGTTTCAGCATAAATAAGGCTACAGACAGATTGGTGCTGGAAGTACAATTTGACAGGATTTTGGTGACTTGTCCTGAAGCCAATTTAAAGTATCATCGCAAGGGGAAGGAGCCACTCGAAGTGTCAGACTTCTCCGTCATTGAATATAGTAAGTGTCCATACACACGAGCGACACGCATTGACGACAGAGTCAACTGCAGTTGCGAGTTGCGACGCGTGTCAGCGACAGCCGTCAACGCATGTCATCATGCTGCTGCTTGAGTATACGTATATACGAGCAAAACGTTGTCGGTGACAGCCGCCGATGCATCGACGCGTGTTGTTCGTGTGTATGAGCACTACGAAACACTTTAACAAAATTATATTAAGACTTTTAAAAAAGAAACATCGAAAATAGTTTACAAAGTAGGTACAAAGCAACGCCAGCTTTTTAGTTCAATGAGAAGACTTTGGCTTTGGCCATCAGTGTTAAAAGCTAGCGTAATATTAGTTGCTAAAAATGAGCACAGACTCATTTTTTGTCAAGTTTAGCGGCTGCTGAATTTTTTTATGTCATCGCAATTTGATCGATTAACTTTAAATTACGTAAATTACAAACGAAAAAGAATTTGTTTGTAATGGTTTAATTGAAGCTTGCTGGTGCATGTCTCCATCTATACATAGACACATAAACTCTTACACAGACAGAAACTACAGAACGCCACCTGCTGCGATCCTTACATAGGTACTCCTTTTGCTTCATTTACATTCAGACATGCACCCGGTTATGTACAAAGTCCCTTTTCATGTCTGTGTGTGTGAATGCGCTGTTCCTCTATACGAGTACCTACTATGCAGAGGATGTTCAAGCGGTTTTCATCATCATATAGAAAATCTAGTCCGGAAGGTTTATGTGTATATTATTTTTTATTATTAGCAATTAATAAGACCACTGCTGGGCAAACGCATCGCTACTCTCTTTCCACCTCTCTTTATCCAGAGCTGCCATTAAAGCTGTATTAAAGGAGTCCCATTTATCCCGCCATTATGTGCATAATACAATATTAAACTTCTATCACCAAGAAATCTTGATGTTTTATCGATTACTAGTTTGAAATAAGTTAAGTAGAGTCCTATCATATTTCAATAATTATAAACAATTTCTTTCACAGGGGATTTGTCCTTCACTCTGACAATTCCACACATCAATGACTTGCAGCTATCGAGAGGAAATGTATACACGTATAATAATGATGCTGCTCCTAAATACACGCTTGGACCCGCCACGTTCAGCAGTAAAGGTAAAATATCAGTTTGAGTGACTTGTCCCAACAATAACTACTAAGGAAGAAGAATAATAGATGATTATAATTCTGTAAATATATATTTGTTACGATCGCAAATCATATTTTGATATATTGATACATTTTGACCGCGTACGTATTGCACTTTTCTATGACACAGAAGATTTTTTTTTTTTTATAACCGACGAAAAATTTCTACACTATGGGGTCTAAACTCACGTGCTGAATTCATGGTTACAGTTTGTGCGTCGATGTCCCTGCCACCCTGTATATTTAGAAGTTTTTATAGCAGAATGACATACAACCTTCTTGCATACTTTTGTTTAAGTTATTGTGTGTATGTACTGGCATAAATGTCACAAGAATATCTTTTTTTTAATTTTGGCAGGCAGTGTTTAAAACAGGTTTTGTTCTGACTCTTTTCAAGGAATCTCTTTATTTGCATGGGAAGGTCTATCATGCGGCTATCTCACTTATTTATTTATCAGTATTTTTATTTTTGCAATGTTACTCAATATCACACTATTTAGGTATACATATTCGCATATTTGTTACTCTTTTTATCTAACAAAAATTTAGTTTATTTATTTATTTAAGTATGTATACACACGTTACGTTGCAGTATAAAACTGATTTACATCCGTCACCTCACACATCAGGTCCAGTTGAAAACCAGCGTCAGGCACTAGTAGTCTGGCATTTTTGCTGAACTGGGCCTTTTTGGCGCAGCCGTGAGGCACACTTTCCTGCTAATTTCTTACATCAGACTATACACTTTTTTTATATTTTACCTTTTTTTCGGTTTTTTTTTATCTGATGTATGCATCTGAGGGGCAATTCTCGTAATTTTAAGAACGTTCACAGTCTGATCTTTGTGAGACTGATATCAAATCAAAAATACCTCTAATTTCCCTACATTTTGACAAGTTTTTGACATTTGTTTGTCGCTGAGATGAGACTGTGACTAGATTTTGAACGTTTTAAATTACGAGAATTAGCCTTCAGGTGTATTGTGTCTTTTAGTATGTGCCAAATAAATGTATTTTCTTTCTATTTCTTTTCACAGATCCTGGTTTCATTTTGGCTCTAACTGAACTGCAGCTCAAGGTTGGCTTATCTCTTCAGGAGGTTTTCGTGACTCAAGGGCCTGTATTCTTTAGCGCATTCTTTAAAAGCAGCATTTGCCATTTTAGATACTATTAACATACTAAGGGCTGATTTTTGCAACGCCAGATAATTTTATCGCAGGAATAATTTTGAATTTTTGACAATTCTTCCATACAAAAACTGTCAGACGCCATTTTTATTCGACGAATAAAAAATATCTGTCGATTGAAAAATCTGCCCTAAACGAATATCGTTGAAGTTTAACGTGGAAATATTCTTATATTGTACACTTATTTAGATTCAATATTATAGTTTTTAGTTAGTGCAATGAAACCTACGGTAATGGGCGTTTTTCTAAGCATCACGCATCTTTTCATCACAATTTCTTTATTTTTTTGTAAAGGCTCTGAGTCGCTTTTTTATCAAGCCATGGAATGATTTTATATTTGATATTATAAATAAATTATCCACCTTTTTAACGTCTGTCTTTCATTTTCTAAGCGTGAATCCCATTATTTTTTTTAAACTCTGTACATTAAGGGGCTGATGATGATATTATTGTATGTGATATTTATTTATTTTAGATTTGTTACTATACACTGTCCATTAGATAAACCGTTTTTGACAAATGGAACTAGTGATTGCAGCAACACACAATACATTGATTGATACACGTACGGTATTATAATGTCTAACTGTAAGAAGCCATAAATAAGATAATTCAACAAGATAAGGCAGTTTATATAGGTATTTATTTTATCACGCATTTGAAAATTACCTTTTACGAAATCTGTAATATATATATTCTAAGACAGCTGTCAAAAAACGGCTAACCTAATTAACCGGGTATAGTTAAGGGAATTTAAAGATTTTTTTTAATACTTTTATTGAGGAAGGAAGATGTTGTGATATTCATAAGTGGGTACACTGATAATGTTGGTGGTGGTGGTATAGAATTGAACTATTAAATATGGCAGTCATTACTGGAGCTTGTTGTTTGATTCACGTTCCGCATAACCTAACAATGGATAGAAAGAAACTGTGTAGCCTCTTCATGCGAATGATTCGTAACGAAACAGCAATAAATTAAACCCAACATTTTAATAACTAATCATTCTAGAAACAAATTGAGCAATTTCATATCATATCGATCTCTTTAACGTTTAACCCTTCAATTTGTAATCATTTTTAATTTCCTTCACGCAAGCCTATTGATTAATTTATTACGGTTCAAATAAAATCCATTCACTCACTAATCAAACAGAAGCGTCAAAATGAAGATCGTTTTTTGTTTTATTATTTTGTTTAATATTTGCAATTTTGTTGAAAATAGTGAGGGTTCTGAGAAGTTTTGGGAAAATCTCCATGATGATATATACCGTGGTAATGTCTTAAAATATGATGGTGAGTAAACTTTGATATTTTTAAAGAAAATAAGAAAACTCGCAGAACAGATGGCCGATGGGGCCGAAAGGTTCTGGAGTGGCGACCGCTTACCAGAAGACGTAGCTTTGGAAGGCCTCCCAAGGTGGACCGATAACCTTGTGAAGCACAGAACCGGTCGAAGTGGAGGTGCTTGTGGAGGCCTATGTCCAGCAGTGGACATCTTTTGGCTGAAATGATGATGATGAAGGAAGGAAACTCGGTCTTCAATAATGTCGACCGTATCTTCGCTTCATATCGTGAGTACTGGAATAACGCGCATCCAATGTCAAAATAATTTGAAAACCCTTTGCTATATTTCGTTGATTAGGTATCGTAAAACGCGGGTGCTTATTAAAGAATGATTGCAACACAGCTTAGCAAACCATAGGATTTATTTGTTTTCTACTTCCAACTCCACATCATCAAAATAAAAAATCGAAATCAAAATTTGTTTATTCAAATTAAGCTCAATATTTTTATAAAGTCAAAATTACATAAGGCAGTCCCCCAAAACGCCCGCCCTTCACCACTTCTTTGTGCTTTAGCTGTGAAGAAGAAGTGGTGCAACAAACTCTCCAGCAGCACAGTTGTTTATTAAGTTAGAAGAACTTGATCAGCTTAACATCGTTGTATTCTTTTAACAGACCATAAAACCTACGGGGATTATCATAACCCCATCATTCAACCATGCTCTCTCCACGACCTGACCTGCATCCGTCGTGTCTTCGCCCACAACTCCAAATGCAAGCCTGTAGAAGGACCAGTACAAGACCCTTATATGCTGCGACGTCTGGACCTGCCTATACCACAAGCTAATCTGACGTTTTCATTGCTAAACGCTCAAGTAAAAGGCCTTAATGAATGGAAGATTAAAAAGTTCTTGTATGTATTTCGATTTTCATGATAGTTTATTATGGCAATTTTGCTTTATTATTATCTTTTTGGATGGCAAGTAAACCGCCTGTGCGGCCTGTGGTACACTGGTGGCACTGCTAGTGCTGCTGCTTATGGATATATCCGCAATACAAGACCCACCGTCTATACGTAGCCATCCTAGAGATTATATACCCTTCAAACAGGAACACAGTACGCTGTTAGGCGAAAGAAATGGGTTTGATTCCCTCGATCTCTCTCATCGAGAGCTATAGGTACGGTCAGTGTTCTGCATAACCAGACTCCTTTTATAACGAAGAAGAGGAGAAGAGAGGTCAGGTTAAGCAGGTCACTGGCAGTTGTGTCACTTTCTATTTCTGTCTTAACTCAACTATATGTAGTTAACATGTGTGTGCTTTAAGTGGTAAAATGAATAACTGTTGAACAGGAAGACTTATGTTATAAGTATGTAACATATTCCTGTTCAACAGTTATTAATTTTCTACTTTAATAATTGTCTGTTTCAGCATAAATAAGGCCACAGACAGCTTAGTCCTAGAAGTGGTATTCGACAGGATCGTGGTGGCATCCCCTGGAGCCAAAACAATTTACCATCGTAAGGGAAAGGAGCCCATCGAAGTAACTGATTATTCCATCATTGAATACTGTAAGAAAAAATATTGCTATATAATTTTGGAAAAACATGTAAAACTTTGATTAAATAGCCCAGCTGAGTTAGCGATGGAATGAGCATATTAGCCGTCGATCTGATGGCCACTGGGGCAAGTTCTTGGGTAGAGATGCGAATCGGCAAACACAGAATGTAGAATACCCTCAGGCTAGGTGAAGCGAAGATCGTCATGGACAGATAATAGATAGATCAGAGTGGCCCAGGAATTTAAATGGCCTGACGTGGAAAGGCCTGTAATTGGAGAGGTTTTTGTTCAGCAGTGGGAAACCATTAGAAGTCGATTATAGATTGGCTGATGATGAAAGGTAGTGGTAGTTAGATTAAGGGTATAAATGATAATGACGAAGATATAAAATATCTTTACCCTCATCTACGAAGTATGGTGACAATCTGAAAGCCAATTCCCGTAATTAAAAACGTTCAAAATCTAGTCGCAATTTAATCTCAGCGACAGTCAATGTCAAAAACTTGTCAAAAATGTAGGGAAATTAGAGTTATTTTTGACAGTATGATACTGAGAACAGACTGTGAACGTTCTTAAAATTACGATAATTGCCCCTCTGAGTTTAAGTTTAAATAATAACAGCCGCACGGGTCGATCGATCAGGTTAAGCTACGCTTGCCGCGGTTGGTCCGTGTATGGGTGACCATCTTTACATACCGAGACCCCTCCGTGCCTCAGAAAGCACGTTAACCCGTTCGTCCCGGCTATCAGTCTTAGATCTTTGACAGTCGTTACGGGTCGTCCGAAGCCCGAAAGTCTGACAACCAGTCTTACCAAGGAGTATCGTATTAACTGGGTTGTGGAGGTCAGCTGCGTCCGGTTAGACTGGAAGTCGACTCCAACATAGTTGGAAAACGGCTAGGCAGATTGGTTGCCCCTCTGAGTTTATCAAGAGTTATGTAGAACGTGTTTAATTATATATGTTAAGTTCCCATTGACATATGTATATAATAAAGTATCTTCTATTGAAAAATGTATTTATTCTTTTACAGATGGTTTATCGTTTACTCTGACTATTCCTCACATCAAGGACCTGCAGCTATCTAAAGCCCAGGTTTTCACATATGTAGCTGAAGCTGCTCCTCTTTATACGTTGGGACCTGCGGTTCGAAACAACAAAGGTAAAAGATTATCTAAATTAATAAGTAGTATTAAGAGAAAATCTTTTTTTTTTGTATGTTTGTTTGTTACGCTTTCACGCTAAAACGGCTGAACGGATGCAGATGAAATTTGACACATGGATAGATCATGACCTAGATCAGGACATAGAATACTTTTTATCCCAATATTCTCACGGGGTCGAGAATTATGCGGGTAAAACCGTAGCTAGTGTAAGAAAATAAGTTCAACGTGTGTATTTTGTATTCTCTTTGCAGATCCTGGTTTCATGAAGGCTATTTCAGTTTGGCTAGACAACCTCGACGTAACTATGCGAGAGATCTGGGCGATCCAAGGTCCTGCGTTCATGTCAATATTCCTGCAAAGCACCATCTGCGATTTCAGACACCACTAGCAAATCAAACAACTTTTACAGGCGACCGCAATCGCAAACCGCAGCGGCATTGCCGCCCTATCGCAACGACGGACTGCAGCGACACAACTGGCTTCTATGTAACTCAAATAAAACGTTGACGCAGTAAAATGTTATGTAAAAATATTTAGTTTTAAATCAGCAACAGCTAGATCGGATTGATAGGGCATTGTGGCGCAGCCTGGGAGGCGTCTGTGTCTGGAACTGAGTGCGATAGGCTGAGTTCAATAGCTAAAATATGCACATGCAGAAGATGCGGCTATCGTGATGCAAGCATTTTGCATCCTACTAACCGCATCTTGCTGCAGACCGCATCCAAGCCTGTACCATAATTGTGTATCACACGAGCAATCACAATCTGAATAATTTTTAGGGCATATTGCTATCCATCCATTGCGTCATATGTTCGAAAAATGTGTCTGCTCAACAATGTTAATAACGCAATGAATGTTGTTGAACTGTCGAAATGAAACCCATTGCTACTGTTAAGGTGATTGTGTGCTTGTCATTATTTAAATAGTTGTGACTTGCGACAAACTTGCGAGTGTTTCCGAGCTTTTTTTTGAGTTTTAGGGTTTTTGGTATCTCAATCAATTAACTCAGCCTATCGCAGTCCACTGCTGGACATAGCCCTCTCCCAGACTGCGCCACAACACCCTGTCCTCCGCCTTCCGCATCCAGTCTACCCCAGCCATGTTTTTTAGGGCGTCCGTCCATCTAGCTGGGGGGCGTCCCACACTACACTTTGGTATCTAATTATTGTGGAAACTTAACTAAATATTTTTACATAATATTTCACGGTCATGGATTTGCGCAAAGCCTGTGGGTTAATTACGTGATACACAAACAATAGGAATGGCCTTCATTTTGACAGTTCAACAACATTCATTGCGTTATTTACGTTGATGAGCAAATAAATTTTTCGAACATATGAAGCAAAGGATTAGCAATATCCTTCAAAATGATTCAGATTGTGATTGATCGAGTGTTCGCAATAATTAGGGTGCTGGTTTCATATGTTATCTTACCACTTCCATAGATGGTGATATGGTGATATTGCCGTCTGTTACCATGGTAACAGTGTTACCATTTTCTTAGAGTAACATGGGATCCAGTCATGTCACCGCGGTCTGTCATTGCGATTGGGCGTCGTTGCCGCAGCGGTTTGCGTTAGCGGTAGCCTTCGTAATAGCACCATTACTGGAATGTCATACTATTGAAAATTAAATACATACAAATCCACCCTGTTAAACTTTTGGAAATAAATGATTGAATATGCTGTATGTTGTTTTCATCCTCTTACCAACCGAACCAATAAATCAATGTGATCAATGTGTGTGTGTGTGTGTGCTTATCTATCATATGATTTAACAAAATAACTGGCGAAATATGAGTGTCTGTATAAATACACCTCTGCCTTACCCTTCTGGGATTGCAGGCGTGATGTTATGTTATATTATACAATAAAAGAAATAATTGAGCAGCCAAGAAATCAATGTGTTTTACGCAGACAAACTTTATTATTGTTGCGTGCATTAAAACTTTCTAATCATAGCGGCTAATGAGAGTGGTGGCCCAGTGCTTACTGCTACGACTTACGACTTATAGGTCGTAGGTTCCAACCCAGACAGGTGCTTTACTTTGTGCAAGTTATTTAATCACCGCTGTTCTCAAAACGGTGAAGAAAAACATCGTGAGGAAACCGCAAAGAGTACTATAAGATATCGGGAAACCGGCATGCCCTAGAACCAACAATTCGACGACATGTGACATCAACCAACCCGCACTGGGCCCGCGTGGTGTATTACGACCCACTCTTCGCCGAGAGGAGGTCTGTGTCCCAGCAGTGGGAAAGTTATAGGCTGATTAAGTAATCATAGCAGAACAGAGAGAGAGATCAAGAGAATAGAAAGTTTAAAATACTGAGCGCGCACAACAGGGCATAATAATATGGAGCTGTAGTCAGCATCCTCGTTGCTTATGTCTTTTGTAAAAAGTTGGTAAAAGGAAAATAATTGTTAAGAAATTGCCTACCTACTTAAATTGCCCTTTTATTGATGGCGGGACATAGATAGCCACAGACTGCGATAGACTTAGCAAACAAATATGGCGTCGTTTTCACAGGCGACATAGGGTAAAGGGACGAGGGGCGTGTGTCATTTTACGTCGTTAATATTTTTTGTTCCGATATTATCAGCCGTGCCGTATATTCAAGTCACAACCGTCATTCTTTGACAGGTGTATGAAATGGTAATGACACGGCAAATCGACGAGGATGATAATTTTCTAATTTTCTGACTGGACATCTTTTTTAGTTCCGTTCACAAAATAACTATATTTGGCTCACTCGGACTATATTATTTTGTATTCATATTATTCTTATCCTACTTTGCCTGATAAGGGGGTCTAGTGCTATTGTTCTAGTGGTCGCAAGCGATACTGCTGAGAGGGATTCAATGCCCGATTCAAGCAAAGTGTAATTAGGTTTTCGATATCCCCTATAATCATCTGCGTAGCCTTTTCCAAGCTATTTTTGGGGTCGGCTTCCAGTCTAACCGGGTGCAGCTAAATACAAGTATTTTACGAAGAGAGAGTGCCTATCTGACCTTCAACAACCAGTTGCTGGAAACACGATACCCATTGGTAAGCCTGGTTGTCAGGCTTCTGACGACCCGTAACGACTGTAAAAGATCCACGAATGACAGCCGAGACCAAAAGCTTAACGTTCTTTCCAAGACACGGAGGGATCTCTTTATGTAAAGCTGGTCACCCATCCACGTAGCGATCGTGGCAAGCGTAGCTTAACCTGATCGATCGCCCCGGGCGGCTGATATTACTTAGACACGAGCCCCTCTATTCGTTATCTCCTATATTTAAACATAAGGCTGGCCTTGTGTGTATAATGCCTTCGTGCCTTCGTTGAACAGAGACGTGATAATATATGAAATAGATGTGGGATATCGGTCGTTTCAATAATGACTATTAAATTACAAACGATAATTTCCGCGATTTCAATTCAATGCCTGATGGGTATTTATAGCTTCCCTTATCAATTATACACCTTATTTAAGCAAACATCATCATATATAATAATTTGTTCACTTAATTGTACATCATTCTTATTAACAAGGCTTCGAAATGAGGATTCTTGTCTGTTTTCTTGTGGTTTTTTCAAGCGTGTGCTATTGTTCACAAAGAGGGCATTCGGTTTATCGTGAAAATTATGGCGAGAGGATTAATAGTGAGTAGTATCATTTGTTTATTATATTCTATCTCTTTTTCACACACATGTTTCTCAAGGGATATCGTTTTATCAACACTTCAAGGTTTTTTTTGCCGCGTGGCCAAAATTGGAACTAACACCGGTGCCATCTTGTTTTATTTATACAATTTCTGTGACAATGCTACGTTTACCAACAACGCCCCCTGTCAATGACATTCAGATGCCAAAAATATTCTTGTAGCACTATAAGCTATGCAGTCATTAAGCCCAGTCATGGGGAGAGGGTTCTATTGATGATTTTAATGATTATAATTCTGTAAATATATACTTGTCACGCTCGCGAATCCTATTTTGTTAAACATACAACCTGATACTGACCTGCAACATTGAATTTCGCGAACTACCTATTAGCTATAAGATTTTATGAGTCTGAAGTGAATGTAGAGGCCAAATGGGCATTCACTACCTCATAAGGTTTATCAATCTGTCCATACCTAAAAAAACCACATGGTGGAAATTTTAAAAAAGAATGAGCAATTTGGTTGCCCGATCGCATCTGTAAAAACAATTTGAAATGTATTTTTATATATATTTATGTATATATAAAAATGAATCCCTATTTCCCTTGGTCACGTCATAACTTGAGAACGACTTTACCGATTTCATCCATCTTTTTTTAAGTTTTGTAATACCTACTTTGTAGAAGGTTCATACGGAAAAAATATTTAAGAAAGTTGCTTCACGCGGACGAAGTCGCGGGCAAAAGCTAGTAGTATATAAAAATGAGCAAAACATCAAAAAAGGTTTTGATTATTTAATTGAAAGCTAGAACCAATCAAGCTAATAATTTAAATCCATGTAGCTGTTCGAATAATAAAGCTCTAAAGAAACAACTGCAAGCTGCAACAATTTCACGGAAGAACTCCATTAAAACAAAACACAATACAATCTTTAATACCAGCATGTTTCGCTAAACGCAAACTTGATATCTCCACTACCAAATTCACTTCGAAATGTTCGAGAATAACGCTCATTCGCTGTCCATTGCAGGCTATAAACACGATAGGATCTACCGGCCCTGTGCATTGCAAGACTTGGATTGCATCCGAGGAGTCTTCGCTCACAATTCTCACTGCAAACCGGTGAAGGGGCCCATAGACGATCCTTACAAACTGGATTGGCTCCCCATACATTTAGCTCATGCTAATTCGACTTTTATACTGCAAAATGCTCAAGTTAGAGGTTTGAATGACTGGGAGATTAAAGAGTTTTAGTAAGTACAATTTTCCACAGTGAGCTGATTTTATTTTAGAACAGTAATGATTTGGATTTTGGGGATTTTGTTTACACTGTAGAATCCTCGATAGCATCAGATTGTTTAAAACTGCATAGTGCTGAACGAGCACAATTGGGGTTATAATATGCAACATATCAATTTGAGAGCGGTAATGGCCTAGTGGTAACGGGCTAACGGCCCCATAGTTCGCGGGTTCGAACTCAGGCAAACCCTTCACCTTGTGTAATTTCATCACCACTGCTCTCAAAACGGTGAAAGAAAACGTCGTGAGGAAACCAGCATGTCGTAGAACCAAAAATTCGAAGACATGTGTCTTCTACCGACCCTCACTGGGCTTGCGTGGTACTTTCTCTCGAAGAGAGAAGGCCTCTGTTGCCAGCAAGGGGAACATTTTAGGCTGATTATGCTACATATAGACGCCAGCACACCAAGCTACTAAAATCGTCAAATTTCTTTAGTAGATTTTCAATTTTATCGCTAAAGCATACGGTTCAAAGTTGATTGGGAAAATTGGACAGTTTCGGGTAGCTTGATGTTCTGGCGTCTGTACCTAAGGAAACAGCTAATTATTTAACTGTTTCCCCAAATTAATACATATTATAAAAAACTTCAAATATCATTTCAGTATCAACAAGGTAACGGACAAGTTAGTTTTGGAAGTGGTTTTCGATGCGATCACAGTGTACTGCCCAGCCGCATTAGTGAGGTACCACCGCAAGGGGAAGGAGCCTGTAGAACTATCGGATTACTCCACCGTTATCTACAGTAAGGAAACTCTTATAATACGCGGTGGAAAGCCGCCGCGATACACTCTTTTGCCACGGATTCAGTACAAAATTCTAGAGGCCTGAAATGTTATAGTTGAATGATAATTTTATTAATGAAAAGGCAAAATTGAACAGGCAACTGACGAAGCGAATCCCGAACATCATATTAACAAAGATGGATGTATTTAAAATTCTTATTTATTTTCACAGAGGGTATATCACTGACATTAACAGTGCCAAACATAAAAGACCTTCAATTGTCTGCAGCCCATGTATACGCATATATACCTGATGCCAATCCTCCGTTTAGCGTCGGTCCTGGTATGACTGATGAAACAGGTAAACTTATTTTATAAAAATCTATAATACTGTAGCGACATCTATCGAGGTGCATGCAAACTATTAAGATATTGACAAAATACCCTAATAGATGGCGCTACTGAATTATAAACGTCATAAAATCCAACATGGCGCAAGCTAAGTTTGACGCACAGGTTCAATGTGAAAAGAACGGCCAACAACGTTATGTTTTATGCTAAAAATATCACTAATACATATAATTATTATTACTGACCGGAGAATTCACATTTGGTTTGAAAAAATTCCTCGATTTCTGATTAAAGATTTTGAACCATTTAATTTATTGTGTCATTAACCATCTAATTTATTTTGACGTTGACCACCAAATTTATTTTGACCTTTTATTCATATTTTTTTCACTATCTAAAAATAATATTTTCATGCTATTTTCCAGATCCCGCAATATCAGCAGTTTTCAATGCGATGCTATCAAATATCGCGGTCGGTTTAAGAGAGATATTCATCTACAAAGGACCAGTCTTCATGACCGCGTTCTTGGAAGGCACAATATGTGATTTTTACAATAATAAGACACACTAATCGTATTAGTATCTAGGTCAAATTATCAATAAAAAATAAAAAAAAACCGGTATATAAAATACAGAATGTTTTTTTTACTGCATGAGTAATTTTTTGGTCAATATGAAATACACTATTGTGTGTGTTTTACTCAATGCTGTCTATCACTAGCAACTTTTACCTACCAATCATGTGTAGGTACATTTACAAAAACAAATCTCATAGAACACAGAAAAAAAAACTCGAAAGTAATTTCATCATCGTCATTTTTAATAAAAGACGTCCACTGGACATGAACCTCCCCAAGCATTGCCAAAAATAATTTAATGAAAGCTTTGGTTATCAAATATTATTCTTAAAACAATACTCCCAGAAATCGCACAGCAATCTTTAGAAATTAAAATACCAGACAATAATCTTCATGAGTATTCCACTCTAGTCCAATGCCATTTCGAAATACTACATTTTAAGTAAGTACCTACTACTTATTATCAAAAATCATTTTAACTTTGGTAATAAATTAGTTTCCTTAAAACAACACAAAAAACATCTAATCCTAGCGAAACTCCCAGACTCACACGGAACTCTTTAGAAATTAAAATACCAGTTCAAAAATCTTCATCAGTATTCCACTCTAGTCCACCGCTGTACCAAAATACCACGTTTCACTAAATAAAACCGGATATACTTGCATTGTTAGTGCACCTCTATGTGGAAGTGGTGCGATAATATTACCTTCCCACCCTAGGGGCAAAACGACCTATTTATTATTTACTGGGCTACCTGAGTTACACGGATGGCCACCTAGATTGTATCTTTGTTTATTTAACAAATTGTTTTTAGACGTTACTTGCGAGATTAGAGTGGGACCTCCTTTGCTGATGGTTGAGTGGTTGAATAGAACGGAAGAAAGAAAAATAGGTTTGTTTGTCACATAAATAAGTGCATAAAAAAACATAAGTTAAAAAGAATAATACAGAAAAAACAAACAAAAAATAGTAACGATCACAGAACTGAAATAGTCAGCTTTTGCACGTCATGAATGTGATAAGAAGGCTTCATCCAGCATGATGCTGTGCTATGGGGAACCCACAGTACGGCGCTGATTTTCAGTGGTCACCCGAAAATGAAGCACAGAAATCTAGTCAGGCTATAATATTTAGTTAGTTTTTAGTGTAATTATAATGTTTTATGTATTTATAGTATTTTTATGTTATATTGTATTGTATGTGTTTTATATGGGCCTTGATGCCTGAAATAAATGGATAAATAAAAATATAAGATTTGTACAGATTAAGCAAATAGATAACAAATTAAAATTAAATAAACAGTACTTAGAATATAATGCAACTATACAACCATGAAAAACCTAGATTAAAAATATATACAATGCAGACAGGTAATGGTAGGTACATCTTTTATTTATTTTAATTTTTAATTTTATAAAAAAGTTATCAATTGGGAAAAATATAAACGTCCAACTTCAAATATAAAAGTTCACTTTTATATTTGGCATTCGTTTCCAAAGAATATTCCATTCCATACAAAAAAACCCTACCAAAGACCACCACCATATAAGACCCAGTCGATTATTTTTCGATAGTTGAGAGAGATAACCACATAGCAAAAGATGTTCAAATTAATGAATAGGTACTGTCACCCCTTAAAATATGTAACACTGTTTTTATTACCCCTCATAAACACACATACACAATCAAAACTTCAACCAATCTTCATAATACATTGGCAATCTCAGCGTGTAATCTGCGAAGACTCCTTGGAACCTTGTGTGCATTGAATAATAGACACGAGGTAGCACCGGGCTCTGTTAATATTGTACGCTTTAATTATACTGGATTAGCAGAACACTGGATATACGGTGCACCTGTGAACGTCTTGTAACGTACGCTAAGTGGGGATTATTAGGATGAGACTCGCTATAAGATGTATGGAAGACATTATGGGTACTGTAAGCAGTTATGGTGAAATGTAGCTCTTTGAGTGAAGAGAGAATCGGGCTGAGACGATCGTCAACTTGTTTTTCGATGAGTGATAGCACTTCCGAGGTATTCCACTTAGGGTACTGATTTCAACAGCACTCTAAAAAAAACCGTTGCAACAACGTTTTTTTTTTACGCATGGATGCGTGGATGCGTTTACAAACATTTAAACTCACATACACAAACAGCCAGACCCGGAAAAACTACCTGTAGGCAATACAAATATTTGTTCCAATGTTGACTGCTCACTTCACTTAAGCGTTCACTGTGAGATTTTTACAGAATATATGAGCAGGTCTTACAGTCCGGGTATTGAGAGAATGCGTTCCTGATACCTGTCAGTGCGACAATTCTTGTAACTAATAAAGATTAAATTCGCCAAACACGTATTCGTTTGTATAAAACTAACAGATGTTAACGCATTCTCTCGCCGGCTGGACTGTAAACTGCCGTGTTATTCTGTAAAAATCTCACCGTAAGAACTTAGGTGAAGTGAGCCATTCCACCTGCCGCTGGGGCTATTCGAAGCACGCTTCACCTAAGTTTGACGGTGAGATTTTTACAGCATAGCACGGGTGATATCAGACTTTTCACTAGTTTCCACTCGCGTGAATGGTTCGATCAAGTGAATGGTTTCACTCCAGTTCACATAATACTAAAAAAATTACATGGGAATGAACGTTCATGTGCCCTTTTCATTTCAGTTTTCAGCTTATTAGTCGATTCACACGAATATAAAGAAACAATGTTAAGCAAAAAGTACCGGAAACTACATTTACCAATTATTTTTGTATACCTACGTTTTTCTTAAGTTTACTTCATAAAATCGAAATGTGCCATTTTCTGGATTTGTCGATTCGCCCACAAATAAATTAACTTCGCACGAATCCTACAGAAAAAATAATATTATTTAAAAGAGTTGTTCGCTCGTTTCGGGCAAGCAAAATCATGCGAACCGACCCAACCAACCCAACCCATTTTTCGATCATTCGATGCCTACGCGAGTTTATTTTACAATAAAAGATTTTGATAACATTGATATAGGTACTGTTCAAAGCTGAAAAAAGGCGAAACCTCGTGGAAAATCCATTATTGTTCTTATAAACATCAGTATTTTGTGTAAAATTCTTACCATTGTTTTTACACTAATTAAAATTTATGCCTCATCACTGACGCTGCATATTCCAAAGACCTTTTGTTACCAAAACAGATACAGAGTCATTAATAAACCGTTCTAATTAATACTAATTATGTTATAGAAGTTAATGGGATAGCGTGACTAGCCATTTTGCATAATGTTAATGTCTGTGTAAGCTATGGGAACATGATTTTATAATATTAGTAAGTAGGTTAGCTTTTCGCCCGTGACTTCATCTGCGTGGATTTTGGATTTTCGCATCCAAACTTCTACGTGTAGGGTTTGTTTATTGGGACTAAACATACCCTGTCACTTTAGGCTCATAACATATCAACCCCCCCTCAACCTCTATTCATCATTTCAGCCGAAAGACGTCCACTGAACGCTGCTGGTCAGAGGCCTGCACTTTAACAGGTTTTGATTTCACCCCCTATTACACGGGACTTAAACGTAACTGGCGATATGTAAGTGGACTAAAGGTCTTCCAAACCGTTCGGGGGGTACAAGCGTGAAGTTGTAAAATATCTAGCATAAGATGAAGCCGTTGCTGCGGCGTCGGGAGCCGCGTGACGACTCCCGGCCACCGTAGGCGCGGGCCTGCGGGCGGTGAGTAATGGGTAACTCACCGTCCGATCAGGACCAGGCCCGTGCCGGACGGCGCGTTGTGTTCCACGCGCGCCTCAAAGAGATGTCAGCAGAGGACGGGGCCCGATAGGGCCGAAGCCTGCCAGGGCGGCGGGATCATCCGAAAGGGTTACCGCTGCCCTGGAACAGAAAGGGCTAAGGAAGGAACACGGGTGGGTTTTAGTCAGTAAGAGTCTGACACTCCCTTCCGCTCCACCCAGAGCGGGAGGGGTCATTTGATGATTTCCCATCCACAAAAAAAAAAAAAAAAGCCGTTGCTGCGTGAAAGAAGAGCAAACTAACATACAAAACAATTATATTATAGTAGTATTCTTTTTGTAATTAGGTAATCGTCAGAAAATTACAAAACAGTGATTTATGTAGCCACTTCGTATTAATTAACGATTCATAAATAATTAAATTCTATTAATAAATATTAACGGCATCCGACAGCTCATATTCACGTTAATATAGCTCATTGAGCTAGCATTTTTTATTCAAAACTAGGCATTTAATTGTAGATACGAATATAAGGCCGTGATCTATAAACGTTACTTAGCACGTACTTTGGCTATATGCTATTCCTATCACTGTCGCATATCTGCCTTGCATCCAGTAGTACCACCAACTGACGAAATCCACCTAAGGGATACTTGATTTGAAGGGGCCCGATAGCCTGCCAGGGTAGCGGGATCGTCCGAAAGGGGTAACCCTTTCGGACGCTGCCCTGGAACAGAAAGGGCTAAGGAAGGAACACGGGTGGGTTTTAGTCAGTAAGAGTCTGACACTCCCTTCCGCTCCACCCAGAGCAGGAGGGGTCATTTGATGATTTCCCATCCGAAAAAAATAAAAAATAAAACCCCTAACCCCTTAAACCCCTTATTTTGCATCCCGGTGATGCATAATCAAGCTGTTTTCAGCCATTTTAATGTTTCCAAAACCTCAAGAGCAAGATAGAGACATGTCAAGTTAAAACACAATAGTCTAAATAACTATAAAGGGTCATATTAAATTAGTTAGCGAAACTCCGTACACGTGATGGCTGTCGACATCTAAACACAAAACAAAAAAAAAATTGATAATACTATGTTTTGGGTCAACGACCGCTGGTAGTTTAGCTTGACTTACCTACCTACTTAAAGTATGAGTGGAGATTTTTTTTTTGTTTCTTCGTGTTTAGATAACAATAACCATTCCGCCTGTAAAGCTTACAAAATATAGCTGATTTTTAAACTGATGTTTTATGTAAGTACCTCATGGTCGATGAATACATTTTTTTTCTTCTGTCATGTTTAGATATCGAAACCCATAACGTGTGCGGAGTTTCGCTACTTCATTTTATTTGACTCTGTAAATCTTGTCCTAAGTTATCCAAATTAAAAGAGTAACGGTGCAGTTTCTTGCCAATTCTTCTCCATACGAAAACTACCTTTTGGGAGGGGCGACTAGAATCAATTCTATTTTACTGTAATTTTTGACATTCAAAAGTGCCTTTTATTTGAAATAAATGATTTGACTTTTGACTTTTTAATGAAAAAAAAATGTTTTCTATACTAATCTAGACACATACAAAAAAAGCCTGTTAATACATAGCTGCCTTTTTAAAAATCGATTAAAAAATTCCAAACCTTTGCATTCTCAATTTAAAATCGAAAACAGAACAGTACAACAAAAGAAACATTCAAAAATCCATTCGATAAATTGCCAGGCATAAAAAACCAGGACTAAAATAATAAAGACACAAAAGATTTCAACCTACCCTCAAAACGGGTGACATTAGAGTTAATTGCATTGCCTGGCGTACCTAATCAGGGATATGAGGTGCTTCCACAAAGGACATCCGTTGACACCATTCGCACACAATATGTATTGTCAGTAGGCACAAAGTACACTGTTTTCAGGGTGTCAATGTTTGGAAACGAATTTTACTATTTGTTTTTTTTTTTTTTGTTAAGGTAAAAGAAAATAGAGGCGACTGGGCTGTGATGTCTGATTTCTACCTTAGGAACTGAAAAATGCTAGCAATTTTTGCAAAAGATTTACATAATTATGAGACTAGAGGGGCTCGTGGCTGGATCTGGTGGTAAAGGTTAAGCTACGCTTACCGAGGTCGGTCCGTGGACGGGTGATCCATCCCATCCATTAGATATCGAGATCCCTCTGTGCTTCGGAAAACACGTTAACCCGTTGTTGCCGGCTGTCATTTGTAGATCTTTGACAGTCAGGTAGTTAGAAGCCCGTAAGTCTGACAACTATCTAACTAAGGGTTATCGTATTACTTAGTAACTGGGTTGTCTAGCGCAGATAGGCAGTCACTCCATTTAAGATACTTCAGCTGCATTCGGTTAGACTGGAAGCCGACCCCAACGTAGTTGCGAAAAGGCCAGCCAGGTTATTTATAAAATTATACATATATTATGGAAAACTGGTCATAAAAAACTGGTTCAGAGTTCGAGCAGAGTTCAACTTACAAAAGTTAAAAGGGGAAGGAGCTCAAATACTGTAGGTAGTATGTAGTGTGTACACCACAGACTGCCTACAGTATGTGTCTCTTCTTCCCCTTTTTAATCTATCCAAAGGTTGTCTTTAAAAGATCGCTCTTATCGATAAGACCGCCCTTTGCGTCACCCTTAGTAAAATTTCAATATTTGTCTTTAATTTATATGGTGTAAATAATAAAGAGTATTCTATTCTAAACTGTAAAACGCTAAAATGAATATCATATTAATACAGCTCAATTTCCAATATGACTCCCGACAAAACTCCGAACGAATTCAATAATACCCACGTACGTATATTTGTCAAAAAATTTCACACAAACACTGGAAGTGTCAAAGAATAAGGAAATTTAATCCGTAAGCCATAACTTTTGTTAAAAAGAACACTTTTACAAAGGATCCTCTGTGTGCCGTGACTGCGTCAAAAAGTTGATCCTATCTGCCGTGGAGCGAGGACGGCATTACAATGGATGAGGTATTTCGAGGTAAGTTATTTGAATTTATAAGAAGAATCTGCTCTCGACTTTGTCCGTTTGAAATTTCTGATTTATTTTTCGTAAGTACAAACTTACGAAAAATAAAACACTTTTACACGTCTGTTTGGCGTGTCCTTTCTGACTACTCTGAGAAGGCCGAAACAAACTCAGAGGTCACAGTCTCTTTTAAAGTCTAAAGTAATCTTGGTTTGGTTTTTGGTAATAAAGTAGGTAATATTGGTCAGATCATGTGAAGACCATGTAGATTGGTGTCCGAAATAGTCTTTTGAGGAAAGAACCACATATATTGAGTGGACCTATCCAGTCAGTGAACGCATTTGTCAAAAATCGTGCAGCTCAACTCAGAACTTGAAGAGCTCAAGGATTCGACGAACAATACCAAAAAAAGGACATTTGGATAACACAAAATATATTACACTGAGCAATACTGTACCTTCCCATTACAGAAAGAAATTTCGGAATCCCACCTACAAACTATCAAATACCTCTTCGTAATATCACTATAGATTGCACGATTTTTAATGATAGCTAATCTAATTGTGCCCGCTGTTTCATTGGTTCCCACGTGTACTAATTAATGAAGGTACCCGGATAAAACGAAGTATCCTTTATTTTAATCCATCTCATGATCTTACTTCTGTGTGTCAGACATCCAAATCTGTTGATTGTGGATTTTGAATTTTTGTCGACGACGGCACGAGCGGCATATTGTCGACAGCCGGCGTTAACGGCAGCCGTCGACACTCGTCGACAATTGCAGTTACCTCTGTCGTCGAGGCGTGTCGCTCGGGTGTATGAGCACTAACGCTAAATTCATTTAGTGAGTTATGGTGCCTATTTAATATATATAAGTGAACCTAATTATCTTTTTGCACGTGATCGTACTTTAAATTCTATTATTCACCGTATGAGAACTGCTTTTTACCACATCCAAGCTCTTCAAAGATCTTTACAGAAGGCGTTTATAAGTTTTTTCATGAAATTGAGTGCGGCACCCCGGTTTAATATAACGGCTCATCTATTCACCTCCGTAACAATATGACAAACTTTCACACGTACAGGGATCACAGTTTTTAAGGAATTTTGGGCCTAAAAAGTAAGTCTTTGGGTTTAAGTTTGATACGATTTCTGGGGACGGATAAAAGTTACTAATGGATGTACCGGTAGGTAATAATATCGGGCTGTTATTTTGCTATAAGGCGAAGATGTTTTTTTATAGTAGACCAGCACGATAATTGCGTAACATACCACAATTTGAATCATTTTGAAGTATATTACTAATCCATTGCGTCATATTATGTTCGAAAAATTGTCTGCTCAACAACGTAAATAACTCAATGAATGTTGTTGAACTGTCAAAATGAAACCCGTTGCAAATGTGCTCAGCTCCCTAAGGTCCTAGCGTGTTATTAAGTAACTTATAACCTTCCTCAGGAATTTGGCTAACAAATGCAAAAGATTTTCTTCAAATCTGACCGCTAGTTCCAGAGACTAGCGCGTTCAAACAAACAAACTCTTCAGCCTTATTATTGGTATAGATTAAAAAAATACACACAATTGTGAATAATTGTGTGTAATTTTTAAGGTTTCAAATTCAAATAACATTATTGTCCAGCGGATTATAATGAGAATTAAGGATAGCCTTATACTCTACCTAGTCAAATCAGAATTATGTACGAATCCATGAGAACATGGTTGAGCGTCGATGTCTCTGCCACACGTAAGTATTTAGATAATAGATACGACTACTAGTCAACCACAGACGTGATGTGCGGATGCATTAAGAACATTACTACATCAAAAGGCATTGCGTTGATTGATACCATTACCTGTCGCGCTAAGACGACATAACACAACACAGCGCATAACACAGTGTGACTTGTTAAACTGGGGATTTGCACAAACTCAAACTCAAAGCATTGAATACATATTTCAATAAAACTATTTACTTTACCCGTGTTGCTGTTGTTACTTAGCCACAAGCCCCTCAAGATCAACCTGGAGGATCAATTAAATATTTTTCCATAAAATTAACTTCTGTGTTTCGCCTTCAATTGATGTCCGTCGTTTCACCAGTCAACCTTCATACATAATAACGCCTGTACGTATGAAAACAGATTGAACGGGGTCATTGACTCGTTGCATCGGCTCTAATGAGCACTTAGCATTAGCTAAGAATGTGTTGAATATAAGTCATATAATCGACCAGGTTAAGCTACGCTTTCCGCGGATGCTCCGTGGATGGGTGACCATCTTCACATACCAAGACCACTCCGTGCCTAGGAAAGCACGTTCAGCCGTTGATCCTGGCTGTCATTCGTGGATCTTTGACAGTCGTTACGGGTCGTCAGTAGCCCGAAAGTCTGACAACCAGTTTTACCAAGGGGTATTGTATTACCCAGTAACTGGGTTGTGGGGGTCAAATACGCAATCGCTTCATATAAATTTCTGGTATTCAGGTGCATCCGGTTCGACTGAAACCCGACCCCAACATAGTTGGGAAAGGCCTCCCAGTTACTGGGTAAGACCATACCCCTGGATAACAAGCTGTGTGACAAGCTTCTGACTACGTAACGACAGTCAACAGTCTACGAATGACAGCAGGACCAACGGCTTAACGTGCTTTCCGAAGCATGGAGGGGTCTCGATATGCGTATCGGTAAAGATTATTGTTACTAATCCAATGGATCTTTGTTATCTTGAAATAAATGAATAATTATTATTAAATGTAATTGGTTGTCACCCATCCACAAACCGACCGCGGCAAGTGCAACTTAACCTTCGATCGACCCGTGCCACTGTTATTATTTAACCACGAGCCTCTGTACATAATAAACAGTATTCTATCTATTTAATTTTAACTGAGAAACAGTAACTGAGTCGTCTTTCTGTACTCCATACTTTTGCGTTTTGTTAGTTAGAACTATTTTAAACAAGAGCTCAGAAGTAAAACCAGTGAAAAATGCTGACTGGGAAGCGGAACTTGGCCAAACTCCAGATTTACCAAAAAGAACGTCAGGAATATATTCACAGCTGAATAAAAACTCTCTCTGTATCTATTTAACAAGCAGAAAGTGTGACTTTCGTTTTCGTAATTGCTGTATGAATTATAAAGTAGGTAGGGTTAGAAAAAGCAATGAAATATTATATCTATATCTATATCTATATCTATACTTATAATAAGAATGTAAAAAAGTTGTGTCTGTACATTGAATATATTTAAAAAAGAATAATTGAGGGGGGTTAAGAAACAGTAATAGAACACGAATCTAGTAAAAAAAGTCTGTCTGTTTGTCTGTTTGTCTGTTTATCTGTTTATCTGTTTGTCTGTTTATACACGCTAATCTCCGGAACTACTGGACGGATTTGAATGAAACTTTTTTTGTTATCTAGCTACTAAACCTGGGCAACATACAGGCTATAATTGATTTTGAAAACCGGAACACCTGATGCAGAACCACAACAGACCAGCTAAACTATAAGAGTTACAAAAACGGCGCCTTAAAAAAAAAAATTGCGTCTGATGAGCATTTTCTGCTGCGAGAATAAAATTGAAGATCCGGAACACCTGATGTGGAACTCTTAGAGCACAGCTAAACTATAATATATATAGGTTTGACATCTTAGCAAAAGTTATTCGGTCTGATGAGCATTTTCTACTGCGAGAATAAATCTCGAAGATTGGAACATCTGATGTGGAACTCTAAGAGCACAGCTAAACCATAACATATATAGGAATGACACATTTGCAAAAGTTGTTCAGTCTGATGAGTATTTTCTGCTGGGAGAATAAAATTCGAAGATTGAAACATCTGATGTGGAACTTGGAGAGCACAGCTAAACTATGGCATATATACAGACATGGCATTTTAACTAGTGTCCGACCGAAAGTTCGGTTTCGGTTTCGGTTTCGGCCGAGTTTCGGCCAAAAATCAAGTTTCGGTTTCGCCCAAAATTGGCCGAAACTTTTGCCGAAACCGAAACAGTAACAATTAATGATTTGATTTATTGATAACTGATAAACATTTTGCTATGAGAACTTAATTTGAAAAAATATTATTAATATTTTTTTATATTATTATCTATATTGTATATAAAATTCAAAGTCCTGACTCAAATCAAAATCAAAATCAAAAGTCATTTATTCAAATTAGGCTGAGAATCAGCACTTTTTGAACGTCAAAGACTGACTGAGACATCAACGCACAGCCTAAACCGCTGGTCCTAGAGACATGAAAATTGGAGGGTGTATTCTTCGTGAAGAGTAGGTACCCACTAAGAAAGGGTTTTTCGAAATTCCACCCCTAAGAGGGTGAAATGGGGGGATTTTGTTTGTATGAAAAATCTTATTCCTTGAGTTAATAAACTTGAAGCTTGGCATGAATACTCGCCTAAGTAAGCAATAAAGTTTATCATTATTAGTTTTTCAAAACTACCCCTCAAAGGGGGATATAGGGGTGTTGAAGTTTGTGTGGAAGAAATTGAATGCGCGGTCCGATTAACTCGAAACTCAATATTGATACTTTCGACAGAAAATAATTAATAATAAGTATGTAAAGTTGTCGAAAATTGACCCCTGACGGGGCAAAAAGGGGTAATTCGGTTTTTAGGGGAGGATTTGAACTTGAAACTGTAGGTATGTTACATTTCACGCCTAAGCCACTGAACTTCTGATTTGGCAAAGCGATAGATGGCATCCCGGGGAAGCACATACTTTTTATGCTGGTAGCACGTTCCCGTGGGATTCCGACATTCACGCGGGCGAAGCCGCGGGCAGAAGCTAGTATAATATAATTATACAGCATGCCACTCGTACATTTGAGCACCGTACTCAAATACACGACCCGTTGTCGACGACAGTCGTCGACGACAGCCTTCGACGCTACTACGGCGGCCGTCGACGGCTGTGTTTAGTTGCCTCTGTCGTTGACGAATGTCGCTCGTGTGTTCAGCACTTAGGCGAGTTTTTCCTGGTTTTAAGCCTAGCGACCCACTCATGCTTCGCACGGTTCTTACGACTTGACAAAACATTCAAGATTTCTTTATTACATATTAGTTTAATATTAATGTAGTATAAACATAAACCTTCTGGAATAAATTCTCTAAATTATAGGGTGAAAACCACGTCAAAATCCGTAGCGTAGTTTAAAAGAACAACGCGGTCACACAGATATTAGACACGAAAAGCAACTTAAATTTATAATATGTATAGATTGAGAATAATAATACATTATAATAAATGCAATAAAGGAGAAATCAGCAGTTGCTGATTTCTCCTTTATTGCACCAAAATAATTGAAATAAATCAATGATCCATTGCGTATCTATTAATGTTTTTAGTATCAGGAATTATATTTCCTTCAAAACTAAATAGTTAATATTAATATATCGTATTGGCTATAAATAGTTGTACAGTATATTTGCGTCTGTCGATCTAGGCAGACTTATAATTAGGCAAAATGAAGTACTTACTATTGATAATTTTAATATCTGGAGTGTACGAGACCCATGGTTCTTGCGGTAAGTGACTTTGATATTTTTGTTATGTTACCCGAACTATCTAGAAAGGATCGAATTATTTCCCAGACCTTTAGACCCTCCAGATACGGAAGGCTTATTGGACGCGATTACTTGGAGCCATGTATAATGATTTATACAGGGTGGCACGGACATCGATTCGCTACCTGTTACCATGAATTCAGAAAGTACATGATTCTGAACCTCCCTTTTTTTTTTGAGGATGGTAAATCATCAAATGACCCCTCCCGCTCTGGGTGGAGCGGAAGGGAGTGTCAGACTCTTACTGACTAAAACCCACCCGTGTTCCTTCCTTAGCCCTTTCTGTTCCAGGGCAGCGGTAACCCTTTCGGACGATCCCGCCGCCCTGGCAGTTCTAAACCTCCCTGGGTTGAAATTTTTCGCCAGTTATAAAAAAAAATTGCCGTTCTATAGATTTTGACCGCGTAGGTCGTCTATGAAACAGCAATTTTTTTTTTTATAATGTACCAAAAGCTGTTACGCTAGGAGCTCTAGAATCATGTGCTGAATTCATGGTTACAGTTTGCGCGTCGATGTGCCTTCCACCACTCAGGCCCGGTCCGACGTCTCGAGAAATTCGACTTGCGTCAAGACCTGTCGTCCGTCTGCCGCTACGCAAGTCGCATCGCGGTCCTTCGTGGCATGCTCTAAAAAACTTCTTTCATTTCTTCTCGACACTCGCATGAGCAGTGGTGGCCCAGTGGTAACGGCCATGGCTTAAGAGATGTAGGTCGTAGGTTCGAACCCAGACATGCGCTTTATTGTAAATTTAATTTCATCATCCATTTAATCCACCACGCGGGCCCAGTGCGGGTTGATAGATATACCGTGTATACCTTCGTATTAGTTTTTCCTAGGATGCCCGTGAAACCACAGAAGACTATAGTGAGCAATAAGGCTAGAAATAATTTGAACCTCGGTTAGCTCTGCTCTCAAGATTTTCTAATAGGATGCCGTCATGGCGGTTAGCCAAGTATCTTACAGTTTAATAAATAGTGTAACTTTCACGTCTTCACTAGAAATAGTGTTGAATAATTTCAAAGAAAATTTATTCCGTTTCTTAATTAATACAACATGAAGTAGTTATTCATGTTGTGAAGATTTAAAATTAATATTTGTTTAAGGACTGATTTGTCCATCGCCAGATAACTTTTATGGCCCAGTCCGGGTTGGTAGATGGCACAAATCTTCAATTTTTTTGGTTCTAGGACATGTTTTCTCACGATTCTCTCTGGTTCTCATTCGTCACTCGTTCGTTGATCTTGCCCAATCATTTCTATTTCTCTGTTTATACTTAATAAAAGTCTAAAATCTTTAACATGAAGAATACTTGAGATACAATTTATTGTAGTGCGCGTATTGGCATTCCTGACTTATAAATAAATGTTACTTTTAAATCTTGAGCAAAGCGAAATTTCTCATTATTATACTAAACATTAAGAGCGTTGACAACGTACGGCATTTCATACAAACTTTCAAGTCCTTGTTTTTCGAAATGCATGAACCGATTTTAATGAAACTTCCTACGCATAAGCAGGATATATAGGTCTAAAAAGTTAATTGAGAACATTTTCTAAAAATAGTGTTACATGTAAATTCGACCGATTTTAAAATTTCCATAGAAACAGAGATTTCCAACTATCTTTTTTTAAATAAGACATTTCGAAAATGTTCTTACTAACTTTTTAGACCTATATTTCCTGCTTATGCGTAGGAAGTTTCATTAAAATCGGTTCATACCTTTCAAAGAACAAGAATTTGAAAGTTTGTATGAAATGCCGTACGTTGTCAACGCTCTTAACAGACAATGAAATTACTCTAAGCCAGTCACAAACCAGCACACACTATTAGTTTGATTTAGCAGTCATAATAAAAAAACCACTAGGTATTCTAGTTTATTTTATTATCTCTCGCCTTAAACGTAATTTACTAATATGTTCTTTGCACTTGTTTAATGATTATTATTGTATATATTTATTTATATAGATACGTATATGGTTTGTGTATTTATTTATTGTATATGATATGTAAATGGTACACCACAGTATTGTCTCTCCTTTCTATCTAAATCCATCCAAAGGTTGTCTATAAAAGATCGCTTTTAGAGGACCGCCCATTGTGTCACGCCTTGTAATTTCTACATTTATATTCTGTACATAATAAAGAACATTCTACGAGGGTGAATCAAAAAGTTCTTAGAATCAATATTAAAAAATGCAAAGATTTAAACAAAATATTTTATTTTTCTACATAATCTCCCTACAATGCAATGCATTTAGAATAACGCGTTTCTAACTTTCTTATTCCTTGTGAAAAAAAATGTTTTACTTGACTCTCGAAAAACTCCTCTACGGCAGCCATAACCGCGTCATTATCGTAAAATTTTGTTACACGAATGTCCTCTTTTAATTTTGGGAATAAGTGAAAATCACTTGGGGCTAAGTCCGGAAAATATGGTGGGTGGTCAAAGAGATTGAAGCCAGCACAGCGGATTGCGTTGAGCGCAACTTCCGATCGATGAGCAGGAGCGTTATCTTGAAGAAACAACACTTCCAACGATAGTTTTCCACGCCTTTTTTTTTAATCGCTTCACGCGCTTTTGGGATTAAATTTGCATAATAGGGTCCAGTAATCGTCTGGCCTTTTGGCATGTAATCAATAAAAAGGATTCCTTCACTATCCCAGAAAACTGAGGCCATAACTTTGCCAGCGGTAGGAGCAACTCGAAATTTCTTAATGGATGGAAAGGATGGTCGTTTCCAAGACATGCTTTGTCTCTTAGTTTCAGGATCTAAATGGTGGACCCACGTTTCATCCATGGTGACAAGGCGACGGCAAAAATTATCCGAATCACGCTGTAACATTTCGAGATTACGCTTAGAAATTTCCAAACGTCGCTTTTTGTTAGCGTCGGTTAACATTCGTGGCGCCCATCTTGCCGACACTTTTTTGAACCCCAGTGAATCAATTAAAATGGATTGAACGCTATCAAATGATATCTTTAGGATCTCAGCTATATGTTTTATAGTTATTCTTCTGTCTTCCAAAACCAGATTCTCAACCTTTTTGACATTTTCTTCCGTAACGGAGGTTGAAGGCCGCCCAGAACGTGGGTCATCTTTACAGCTTGATCTACCGCTTTTAAATTCAGCCACCCAGTACGCAACCGTAGCTTAGGGTACAGCATCATCCCCTAATGTCTGCTGAATGTCCGAAAAAATTTCCTTCGTAGACATTTTTTTCAAACTGAGATATTTTATCACCGCACGTAACTCACTTTTATCCATAATTTTGGGTTTTTAGCAACTCGTTGCACAAAACAATTTATTACGTGCGAACGAACTGACAAAAACAAGTGACAGTTTGCATAAATATTGTGTGACTGACACTCTTTAATTTGAATATCGAACTTCTCCCAAAAAGGTTTTATATATATTATATGCAATTCTAAGAACTTTTTGATTCACCCTCGTATTCTAGTTTATATTTTTTTTTCAGGTTTAGGCCACCTATTCGAGCCAGTAAGTTCAGAAGGAACGCCATGTAACCCTCAAAACCTGGACTGCATTCGTATCTTCTTCGTTAACACGTGGATCTGCCTAGAGAGACAAGGTTTGCTACCCCAGTTGGCTAACATCACGGAGTTCACCTTCCCTGCACCGAGCAGCAAAATGAGTGTGACGGGTTACGGCATTGAAGTTGAAGGCATAAGGACTGGACGTGGTATTCAAACGTAGTACGTATTCTAAGTTGTTACGTTTTATATTTGCCTACCGCCGAGGTAATAGCGTAACACACTTTCAGTAGCAAATACTTTCATTTTGACAGTTCAACAACATTTATTGCGTTATTTACGTTGTTGAGTAGACAAATTTTTCAAACATATTAGCAATATCCTTCAAAATGATTCAGATTGAGATTGATAGAGTGATACGCAATTAGGGTGCTGCCGATCGATTCTGTAAAAATCTCACCGTGAAAAGTTAGGTGAAGTGAGCTTAGAGTGAGCTGTCAATAGTGTTAATCCCTAGCATTAGTTGGAATGACAGCTAACTCTACGCTACCTCATCTAAGTTTTCGCGGTGAGATGGTTACAGAATCACACTGCTGAACATCATTCCCGTATTTCCTGAACGGAAGGCAGAGGTGGATACCAAAAACATCCACATTTCACCCGCTGTTTGCGTCCTATTATTATGTCTTAAGAGCGGGCAAGCCCATTGCCTATATCCGGGCACAAATCCAGTTACCTGCTTTTGAGAAATAACTGATTTAACAATTCAAAAACAGTTTGCTCGACCTGGGAATCGAAGCCAAATAACCTCGTTCAGCAGTCGCATTGGTGACTACTACACCAAAACAAGGCAATCAAGTACAAGTGCAAGCAATAACTGACTATACCATACATCTCTGCTTACAACTTTTCGTGAATACAGTCACGAGGTAAGGTGCATAGTAATCGCAACCAGTGTTCGTGTATGACTGTATGTATGAACTTAAACGAAGCAAAAGGAATATGAAAAAAAAAAGAAAGGAGTATGTGGAGTTTCTTTCTTTCTTTCTTTATATAAGGATCGTAGCAGGTGGCGTAGTGTAGTTTCTGCCTAAACCCATGTGAGTTTATGTATGTGTACAGTCACGAGCACCAATATGTCAACACTTGGCAACTTTCAATTGCGATTTTTTCGTGAAATAACGAAAGCATCGTTGAAATAAGACAAATTACATAAACCTATGGGTTCGAAAATGCTATGTTCGTAACAACATAAAATTTCATTAAAAAATAAAGGAGTAAATCGCTTTTGAATAAATCCGAGTGTATACATACTTTTGCTCGTGACTGTACAAGTAACGGGTGTAAGAAGCCACTGTTTCAAGTTTCCAGTTTTAGCTGACCTCGCATTGTATAGGTTTTTCGTACAATCAGAAGTCAGCTTATACTGGTTATGTATAGCTTGATGTGTAGCCGTCCGTACTCCCCGTCATTGCGATATTTTTTTTGTACTGGACCATACCTGGGAACCTTATTGTTACGGAGATACTAAAGGTCAAAATTCCAACATTTACTGACATTTTTTTACGAAAACTAGTTTTAAATGTTAAAACACAACTTTACATACCCTCATGACTTATGTACCGTTGCATGCACCCATAACACGTTGACTGCCAGACAACAGACACAATAGAAGATCTATTGTTGGCGGACGACGGTGACCGCGGTGACAGTTAAAGCCTTAAGCACAATGTTTTGCGTGCGTTACCGTTAACAGCGATTTTTCCCACCAATAATTAAAGTCGTTTTCCAGTAATTATTTTTGCACAAAGTTACTTAGTTTGATGTACAGAATGCGTAGTTGACGGCTGTGTGATGGGCCTTTTTACACCCTGTATACAGACGCGATGTTAATAATAATATTGTTTGAATTTGACGGCACAGTTGGCGCAGTGGTTAAGCGATTGACTGCTGCGCTGCGTGTCGCGGGTTCGATTCCCACACGGAACAAATAATTGTATGGCCTACAAGTAGTTGTTCCGGGTCTGGCTGTTTGTGTATGTGAGTTTAAATGTTTATGAACGTACCCATGATACAGGAGTAATTCCTAGTGTGGGGCAACGTTTTTTAAAAAATAAATAAAAATAAATACCTATAGACTGATAAAGTTTTTCAACTCTTTATTAGTTGATGATTTAAGAATTTTATAATAGTAATTTATAAATTGATCTAAATAAGTGTAATAATAGTGATATAAATAATTTCAAATGTTTGCATACCGATTGGTAAAATGTGGCTGAGCTAAATGCAATCTTAAGAACCCATACCCACCCGTACCCGTGTTACCCATATTTGCAAAATAAAATGCTATTCTATTCTATTAGTGGTTGTAATGGCAACCATATCACTTGGTTTTAATAGGATTTTATATTTTATTTTTTATTTAAACTTTTATATTATATTTTGTAAATGTGAGGACTTTGTAGGCCTTGTAGACTTTAGATCTGTAGATCATTTTTTATTGTATCAAGTACCTGGTACTTGTTGACAGGCCTACGCTGTCCTCCCATGTACCTACTGTAATTTTAAAACATTGTAAAAGCCAATTATTTTTAAAAGAGTAACCGTGGAGTTCATGGATGGGGTTTCTTGCCTGCTGTTCTTGATAGGAAACGACCAATTGGAACCGTGCACCTACCTAGCTTCTGACGTTTCATAAGTAGGTTGTGGATGTACCCATGTAGGTTTATGTGAAACTAGCTTTTGCCCGCGACTTCGTTCGCGTGAAGCAACTTTCATACATTTTTTCCGTAAGAACCATCCTCGTACTTCAAGGAATATTCTACAAAAAGAATGAGCGAAATCGGTTCAGCTGTTCTCGAGATTTGCGCTTAGCAACACATTCAGCGATTCATTTTTATATTATAGATACGTTATTTTTGTTATTTTGATTTTTCGTTTCAGCGTCAGAGCGACAAACAGTTTGGTCGTATGTACCGAGTGGCCTCAAATGAATATTCATGCGAAAAAGGTTGTGATACAGCATCCAGGCTTGGAAGATGTTACTGTCACAGACCTACAAATAAGATTTGGTAAGTGTTACAAAAGTTTGATAAATGATATTTATTTCAGTAAATTGGTTCAAAAAACACTGTTTTTTTTGTTAGCCTACTTTGTATCCAACTGCTGGGCAAAGGCCTCCCCTTTTTCCTTCCCAACCTGTCTTGTGCGATCTCTGGCCATGTTGGCCTGAAAACACTTTTACATGTCCAAAATAAATTATGTTTTAGAACCAGATGAGTGAACCGACTATTCTGTAAAGAAAGACCGAAACAAACTCAGGAGTCACCGTCTCTTTGAAAGTCCAGGCTTAGTGTTGGTCAGGCCATATGAGGATCACGCAGATTCTGAGATGGTCTTTTGAGGAAAGAACCACACAAAGGGAATATTAGATTTTTATATGGATCCTGGCATAATTACTGTCGCGCCATTTTGAAAATGGCGGCCATGCATGAGACCTCTTTAAATCGATGGCTGACATCAATGCAAACATTGTGATTTGTCAAATCAACTGTCACACAATTCTTTGGTCTTCCTCTATTAATAGAAACCCACATTAATTTTAAAACTTTCGAATAATCTATACTCATACTATAAATGCTAATAAATATTTGTCTGGATTGTTACTTCATAAGTTCTTTTCCTAAAAAGATTTCAACGAAAGTCACTGATAAAACATTGACATGAAGGCTCTATGGTTATTTTGACACGTAGCATAAATCGGAACTAACGCCGCCATATTGTTTTTTGAATACATTTCAGTTTCAGTGACATTCCACAAAACAATTATACAAATGTTTACCAATAGCGCTCCCTATCAACATCATTCGAGCGCCAAAAGGCAAGACCTTTTATTGTGAAAATAATCTGTGTCAATTAATAATGATTGAATAAAACCAGCCAGATTTCCCACTATAGGACAAAGAACAACATCGCTCTTTGCGCAAAACTGGTAAAATACCCTTCACAAAGCCGAGATCGTCACTTGTTCTTCACATTATTATGATATTTTTTTTCTGTACTGGACCATACCTGGGAACCTTCTGGTTACGAAGATATTGATGATCGAACTTTTTACTTTTTCTGATGTTTCTTTATGAAAACAAGTATGAAATGTTATAACTTAACTTCAAATACCCCCTAGATCCCTGTACCGTTGGTTGCACCCATAAGCACATTATTTTGCGTGCGTTACATTGCGCATTACCGTAAACGACGAATTTTCACACCAAAAATAAAAGCCTGCTATACAAAAATATGCCGAAGCTCATGAACACAGACTTCATCATCACGTGAATGTCGAGGCGATCCAACTCCTTGACAACACTGAATTAGTGCGAAGACTAAAAAGGGTAAAACCTTTTGAGTTAGTTTAGTGCAGTGTAAGTGAACTCAAACAGTAGTGCAAGTGCTGAATCTTATAAAGAACACGTGAAACAAGTGTCTTCCCCATAACTTATAGTGAATAAGAAAGATGTTATGGGACGATTTCTTAATTATATATAGTTACTTAGCAGTTTAGTTATATTTAAATTACTTATTAGCTAATAGGC
Organism: Apamea crenata; assembly: GCA_949629185.1. Lineage (NCBI taxonomy): Eukaryota > Metazoa > Arthropoda > Insecta > Lepidoptera > Noctuidae > Apamea > Apamea crenata. The sequence goes on along the minus strand of OX451362.1, from coordinate 7,755,678 downwards.
TAGATTGTAATGTAAATAAAGTGTCACCAATTGTGTTACTTTATAAAAGGCAAAAAAAAAAGCCGTTTCCCAGCTATTATTTTTTTGCGCACTGTTACTTAATTTGATGTACAGAATGCGAAGTTGACGGCTATGGGTCTTGTTGAACCTGTACATCACATACATGCACATAATCAGCCTATAACGTTCCCACGGCTGAGGCACAGCCTCCTCTTTGTGATAGGGAGTGTGCTGTAATTTACCACGAGGGCCTAGTGTGGGATCGGCCGTTACCGTTATTATTAGTTAATAATTTCTCTAATTTTATACTCTCACCCTGTACCCTGTTAATAATTTCTCTAATCTTATGTGATTACAGATTACGTTCTAATCCTGGGCACATTTTTTAGTTCGGAGATAACCATATCTCGAAATCTGAAGACGTACGTAGAGAAAGTGCATCAACCTGTGTTCCGCCATGGTCCTGAGCAATCAACCGGTAATTATCATTAACCCTTTCACTATTAGAACGATTATAAGCAAAATATATCGCCTACATTACCAAGGAGGGCACGCAGAGGTCTTTAGGGCCGGTATTAACGATACTCAAGTACAAATCTCGCCCTGAGCATAGATTTAAAGCATGAATTTGACTAATTGAACTGAGATTTTTAAGTAGAATTTAATGTGTGAGTATCGCTTCGTAATGCGGGTCTAGTACACCCACATTTTGCCAGTTATGTTGTAACTAGCTACCACCGGCTTCGCCCGCGTGGTATGTCGATAAAAATAGCATATGTCCTTTCACAGGATTCAAAATATCCCCATACGAAATTTCATAAAAATCGGTCCAGCCGTTTTGGAGATTAGCCGGAACAAACAAACAGACAAAATTTTTTTTTACTTAGTTACCGTATAAGGTAACTAAGTAAAAAAAATTTTTGTCTTTTAATGCATTTAGTAAAAAGCTGTTATTTTGACATTGCAAATAGACACTTCACATTATTAATTAGTAGATAGAGACCGATTCTGTTGCCATTGTAAGTACGGCTACTGAGAATTTCTACTGGTGACGTACAGCTTCTATCAACTTGCCTGATGAGAGGAAAACCTCGGCATTTTGAGGTCGGCAGTTGTACCTGCGATCACTAAACTGGAGAAATTCGAAGTAAACGACTATTTATAAAGAGAAAAGATTACATTATTTGTATGTTTATTTGTTCACTATCACGTTAAAACGGCTGAACGGATTTGGATGAAATTTGGCACAAGGGTAGACCGTGATCTGGATTAGGCATTAGATACTTTTTATCCCGATATTCCCACGGGATCGAGACTTATACGGGCGAAACCGTGGGGCGCAGCTGGTTTGAAATAATGTTTTCACTGTCATGATTTTTTCCGGGGATTCTTTTTTTATGTGTGTTTTTCTCATGGATAACTTACATCTGCGCAGAATAGAGGGTTATGTCAGTCATCTATTGACTAGAATCCCCACGATATTATATTGTCATTAGATATTTTCAAATATAAGTATGTGCGTTATTACGGACAAGGTTTTTGTAGGTCAGATAATAATGAAAAAAAAAAAGAGTGGGCAACATTGCTTTTACGTCAAAACGAATATAAATGATGGCCCGCTGTTTATCTGATTACCACGAATTCATTTCCCGTGGCGAGTACCAGGAATTCATTTTGCAGATAAAACGTATACGTAAAATACGTACTTTTGTAGGAATTATCCAAGCACGTGCGCGCAAAAATAATAATTCATCGGTACAGCCAATTAAAAGCGTAGTTTTTCTGAATAATTTATTTGCACAATTAAATATTGTATAACTCAAATCTATCGCATTTTTCTCTTGACTGTTTGAATATTTTAATTTTGTTTTGTGTCAGCATGTATTGTAGGTAAGTTATACAAGGTGGAGACGTAAATAAAATTAATGTTATGCAAAAGAAATATTTACTGCATGGCAATTATTATGTTTAACCATTTGCCAAATAACATTCAAGATTTGCCATCGTCGCTGTTCAAAAGGGTGTTATTCAGACTGTTATTGGACAAAAATTATTACAGTGTTAAAGAATATTTATAGGATAAGTCGCTAGTAACATATTAAATAAAAAATATTCTACCATATCCAACACTATAACATATCTTTTATATTATATTCTTGACATAATTATTCACTTTTAATGACATGACTAAAACACAATACAATTTCGATCTTTATTACAATAATATTTATATTTTATTTAGTGATTCATGTTTACTAATTCAAATGTTAATAAATAAGCCTTCATTTTAATAGAAATATTTGTACGCCATAGGCAGTATATGCTGGAACCAAAATTGTAACATCTATTGTACCATATTCTGACAAATAAACATTTTTTATTTGATTTGACGACAATAAATTAAACTACTAATATCTAATGAAGTTCACAGTCTGAATCCAAAAAATATTATATTAAACTCAGTGCCCCGCGGTTTCACCGACATAAGTTTCGATCCCGTGGGAATATCGGAATACAAAGTATCCCATGTGTTATTTCTGGTTATAACCTATCAAATTGCGCCAAATTTCATCCAAATCCGTGCAGTAGTTTTTGCGTGAAAGAGTAACTATATAACATCCATCCATCCATTCCCACAAACTTTCGCGTTTATAATATTAGTAATATAGGATATAGGTAAACCCAATGGTTTAGTCACTATAGCTAGTCAAAGATTGGCAAAATCCATAATCAGCCCATCATTACTATTTAGTATGGTACAAAAAATCACTATTTTAATTTCGATAGTTCATAAATACTTTTTTATTTATTTATTCTTATGCATTAGTATTGCCAGTGTTTTCTATTTATTGTCGTATTGCCATCTTCACATTTTATGCAGAGCGAGGATTTTTATGTTTTATTACTTTGTAATTTCAACGCTGCAGAAATAATACGACTCGCAGTTTTCTGACCATCTCTAAGTCAAACAGTATTTGAAATTATTAATTCTCTACCGTAATATAATAATTGCAAGCTAAACTTGTACATTTAAAGCTTGAACGTATAACTTTTGCTTACTTCCCAAATTGTTTTAGATGAGCTCAGATATCGTGGCAAGTTCAGTAGTCACTTTATTAGATGTATTTAGTATCCTGTCTTTACTCGGTGTTATCTAAGTGTGTGTTTGTAATATGTATCAGCTTTTTTACTAAATGCATATTATTCAGAATCAAAAGTCATTTATTCAAATTAGGCTGGGAACCAGCACTTTTTGAACGTCAAAATTACAAAAGAAGCATCTAGATGCCATCTACTTTGGACAAATTTTGGTTTAATTATTCTATCGAATTTAATTTAAATTATGTATTGCAGCGGTGCTTCAACTTATTCCAAGTAGCCCCTTCTACCTATTTACTACTGTTGTAAAATATTAGAAATTAATAGATATTACCTAATAATAATATTATTAATTCATTATTATTATTTATTTTTATTTTTATGTTGTACATAATAAAAAGTATCCTATCATCTATATTATACATATTTCGAACATAGTGTTCGAAAATAATTTGAATTGTTTTTTTTTTTTCAGAGGCGCTCAACAATTTATTCAAAGTTCTTCTTAAAGATGTAACTCTGATGATACAGAAACTTTTTGTCGTCCGTGGGGCTACCTTCATGGAGTATTTGATAACTAATAATATTTGTCGGCCCAATGGGTTTTTTGACTCTGACGTGAGTGGTTGCGGACCTGTTAGTAGGCGGAGGAGGAGCATTTTGGGACAGAATTCGACAATACCATCACATTGAATGTAAAATGGAGGTGAAATAAAATTGTAATGGAGAAGGAATAAAGTAATGGATAATGTGTCACGGTTTTTTTTCTTTTAGTTTTACTAATTTTAAAATTATGTTTAATAGTAATCTATCTATAATATAAAAATGAATCGCTGTTTGTGTTGCTAAGCGCAAATCGCGAGAACAGCTGAACCGATTTCGCTAATTCTTTTTTTCGAATATTCCTTGAAGAACGAGGATGGTTCTTATGGAAAAAAATGTAAGAAAGTTACTTCACGCAGACGAAATCGCGGGCAAAAGCTAGTTACTAATAAGTAGGTAGCAGTGATATTTGCTTTATTAGCTTATGGGACTAATATTTTCTTCAGTCAAATTAATTATTTTGATCACAGTAATTATTTAAAACAATATTGAATTGGTTAATTATTTTTAATTTAATTTATTTTATTTTTAATTATTTTTAATAAAGATAAAATTGTTGATAAATGGAAGTAGGTAGGTATGTACCTACCTAAGTTATTGGGTACAGATTCCTAATGGTAGTCGCATTGTTACATAAGTAAAGGGTAGCTACTCCATTAGCTGGTCGATATAATTAAGTTGGTACCTATAGATATAGACAATATCTACTGCTTTTTACTTTGTGGAAAATATTTAAAAAATTCGGAAAACTCTACTAAACAGTAAAGAGTTTGACTGCATTTTCTAGAACTTCATCAAAATGCTAGTTGCATAAAAACTGAAAATATTTAAATCAGCTTTAAATAATTGAATTTTGGCATTTAAACTAATATTTAATTTTGCAGAACATTTTATTTCTCTACGTCATCCGTAGGTGTTTCACACTGCAATAATTATTACGTAAAAAGATGACACATGAATATTTTAGAAGACCAGAACTGTATTAAAAAAAATAAAAACTTACCTCAAACAAAATCTTCACCACTCACTCATAATACACTGGAAAATAAAATAAAAAATGGCCACACACACGAGATAGATAACACTATTAACGACGTAAAGTTTTCCGCGGTCACCGACGAGCGACAAAATCTCGCCCCCATACGTCCTTACTCGCGATAGCTCGCGGTCAACTGACTGTATTCCTTGCCTGCCAGTCTCCACTTTCATGAAATGAACTGAAACTCTCATTACCATCACACAATGACGTATACATCCTTATTCGTCACGCTAAATTGAATTCTATGGAGGAAGCTTTAGATGCAAAATGGTGTAGCAAAAAAAATGTTTTCAAAGTCCTCGGCTGTTTGTTTGGGAGGGTCGCAAGGCGGGAATGAGTGTGTCGAAAAAAAAATAAGCCAACCACGTCTCAGTGAGTTAAGGCTTCAGGGGCGGGTTTCCACTGAATATCTTTAATTAAAAGCCCAACTTTCCTTGGTGCGACGTTGTTAATGAATTGAAGTTTGCAAGAGAAAAAATCTGAGTCATAGTAGGATGTGACTATGCAGCTTAATAGGAAAAGCCTGCGGTAATTTTGAGGGAACATGATGAGAGGAAAATTAATTAACAGAGAGTAGATTTTGCGATGCAACGCTTTGAAATGCAGCCAGTGTTTGTACGTAAAATTGTGTTGAATATTATAGAAATTTATTATAGAATTTGCTGTATAAAATGTGAACGGTCAATAGCTAGTACGTGGTTAAATTATATGTGAATTCAGTGATCTCATAATTGAATAAAAGCTTCGCTGACGGTATTTAGGTAAATATATACGAAATTCTAGATAATTAATTTTGCTTTAATATGTGGGAATTAATACTATGTCAGTCATTTGAGTGTGACGTTTCTTTTGATTACTATTTCATTGGTAACATCAAGTTAATGTACCTGTAATAATATAAACTCATAGGTAAGCTTCAAGAAATAAATACTACCTATGCTTATTGAGCCGTTGTTAGGTAAGGTTCTATCTTTTTCAAAGATTAACAGTTATTTGAACAACCTATTACATATTATAATAACATTCAAACTATGTTTAGAGAACAAATATACATTTGCTTTTAAAATTTATTTCGGATTTTACTGTCAACGTCGTCATAGGTATTATTATAACACAATTATTTTACTAACATGACTTCTATAATAATGATCAATATTTTTTTAAATAATTAAGTGAGTATCCCACAGTGTTTTTGTTAAAAAAAAACACTGACTAAAGTACCTAGTATTAAAGACTTAAGTCGTCTAAGCTTCAGCAAAAAAAAAATCACAAGCAAAAATGCTTTTATTTTGATTACCCACAACTTTATCTGAAATCAATCTTCTCAAATCAGATTTTGATGTGCTCAAAGGCTGAAACAAGGATGGGCTACCATCTCTTTCTTTTGTAGGCGTGGTTTAAATCCCGCGCATGCCCAGATGCCTCAATCTTAAGAATAAGATTCTTGATTTTTTGCCTCTAGTGCGATAATACATTAGATATATACAATGGGTATACATAAAAGTTGTATATACTTTGTATGTTTCTCGTGTGCCCTGAAGAATGTATAAGTTTCGTGCCTTTCAAGACGTATTTTTGGATTTCTCTGAAGGTTCTTATTGTTTGATTCTGAGATGGATGTCTTAGTATTACGCAATTGTGATCATGTTTACGGAATTGTAATATAGAAGTCGGAAAATATCCCACAGGAACGTAACACCGGGATAAATAGTTCATACTCAGGTCATGGTGTACCTGTGTGCCATGTGTCATCTTTGACAGTCGTTATGGGTCGTCAGAAGCCCGAAAGTCTGACAACCAGTCTTGCCAAAGGGAATCGTGTTACCTAGTAACTGGAATGTGTAGGTCAGATAGGCAGTCGCTCTATGTAAAACACTGGTATTCAGCTGCATCGGGTTAGACTGGAAGCCGACCCCAACATAATTGGGAAAAGGAAAATTGATATTGAAATCCTAACCCAGCTGGTCTATTCTGTAGTGAGCTGAAGGTTAAAGTGAGCTCTCAATAGTGTCATCAGGGGCAATGAAAGCTCACTTGAAGTTCACTTCACCTACGTTTAGACTGTTAGATTTTTGCAGAATACCTATACCGACTGCCGATCGATTCTGTAAAAATCTCACGGTGAAAAGTTAGGTAAAGTGAGCTTAGAGTGAGCTGTCAATAGTGTCCATCCCTAACAATAGTTGGAATGACAGCTCACTCCACGCTCACTTCACCTAGGTCTTCACGGTGAGATGGTTACAGAATCGCACCGCAGGTCTAGGCTAAACTAAATCCGTTCAGTCGTTATGGCGTGGAAAGGTGACAGACAGAGTTCCTTTCGCATTTATAATACCAACTAAGTATGAACTGTGCTTGTGGCTAAGTAATAACAACCGCAAGGGTCGATCGATCAGGTTAAGCTACGCTTGCCGCGGTTGGTCAGTCGATGAGAGACCATCATTACATACCAAGACCCCTCCGAGCCTCGGAAAGCACGTTAAGCCGTTGGTCCCGGCTGTCATTCGTGGATCTTTGACAGTCGTTACGGGTCGTCAGAAGCCCGAAAGTCTGACAACCAGTGTTACCAAGGGATATTGTATTACCCAGCAACTGAGTTGTGGAGGTCAGATAGGCAGTCTAAGCAGATGATGACGTACCTAGTTTAGAAGAACAACGCGGTCACACAGACAGACACGAAAAGCGAGTTTAATTTATAACAAGTAAAGATATAAATTCAGATATATACTCGTATGTCTACTGTCCCCTTCATAGATGTTTATGTTTGATTAGGTACGCATGTAAGGAAGATGTTTGTATATTTAGAGCAACCCTTGACCTCGTACGTGATAAGACTGGTTAAAATAATAATTATGCAAAGATAAATGAGAATCTGTACTGATAAAAACCGGCCAAGTGCGAGTCGGACTCGCGCACCGAGGGTTCCGTACAATTACAATTTACGATTTATGACGTATTAGAAAAAAACTACCTACTAGATCTCGTTCAAACCAATTTTCGGTGGAAGTTTACATGGTAATGTACATTATATATTTTTTTTAGTTTTATCATTCCCTTATTTTAGAAGTAACAGGGGGAGGACACATTTTACCACTTTGGAAGTGTCTCTCGCGCAAACTATTCAGTTTAGAAAAAAAATATATTAGAAACCTCAATATCATTTTTGAAGACCTATCCATAGATACCCCATGCGTATGGGTTTGATGAAAATTTTTTTTTTGAGTTTCAGTTCTAAGTATGGGGAACCCCCAAAATTTATTGTTTATTTTTTTTATTTTTGTTTGAAAATCTTAATGCGGTTCACAGAATACATCTTCGTAGTTTCGGAAAAAAGTGGCTGTGACATACGGACGGACAGACAGACAGACATGACGAATCCATAAGGGTTCCGTTTTAGCCATTTGGCTACGGAACCCTAACAAAACATGTCCGTATATACCACATAATTATATAGCTGCTTCGTGATTGGTCGACTGACGACAGAATGTCATCATCATTATTTTTGACATAACATAAGATCACATTAATAACAATAACAATAACATATCATAAATCATGTTTATAATAGGTAATAATATAATAATAACCTTACAAATATAATAAAGAAATCCGAATATTTGGTCAGTTGAAGATATGTTTTGTGTATGTATACAATCTGGAGTCAACAATACGACGCCCGTTGCAAACTGAGGCAGGATACTCTTCCCCCTCCTCCTATTATCTTACCACCAAAGGAGCATTTCCCTGCAGGGTGTAACCTTCCGTGGTCCACTTGGAAGTCTCTGAACCGTCTCCGGACACAAGTGGGAAGATGTAAGTCCAACCTCGTAAAGTGGGGCTACCTTGACGGAACGGCAGTGGGTGTGATTGTGGAATTATGTCACAAACCGTGCTCCACCTCCTATCTTGCCCTCTATGTCCCAAAACAAGCAGTCAAAGTGACCTCTGCGCTGCCACCGACAACGCCGTGGAAGTGGCAAAGTTTTGGGAAAACAAGATTTAAAATACGACGATGAAGAAAAACAATACGACAATAAATGAAAACCCTGGCAATACTAATTTAATGCATATGAGTATTTTGGAAGTATCAATTGAATCCTAACACTGAAAAAAGTGTTTTTTTCAAACAAACTAAATAGTAATGATGGGCCGACTATGGTTTTGCCAATCTTTGACTAGCTATAGTGACTAAACTATTGGATATATTTGATTGATTTTTTGTAGACAGACTAGGAACGTCATTAGATATACGCAGTTCAATTTATTGTCGTAGTGTCGTTTCCACCTTGTATAGTTTTTTTACCAACAAACAACAACAAGCCAGAGTTCACCTGCAGATCAATTCTGTAAAAATCTCACCGTGAAAAGTTAGGGGAAGTGAGCTTAGAGTGAGCTGTCAATAGTGTCAATCTCTAGTATTAGTTGGAATGACAGCTCACTCCACGCTCACTTCACCTAAGTTTTCACGGTGAGATGGTTACAGAATCGCACTGCTGATCCTAGCGATGTGACACTATTGACAGCTGTCAATAGTTCAGCTGTCAATTCACCAAAATTTTCACACAATAGATCGGCTGATAGGTGAGTCAACAGCGCCACCTGTGGACATCTGCAATACCAGAGGCATCGCCATGTGTTGCCATCACAGAAAACCATTATTGGGTCATTTTATTCAGAATTAAAATAATAAGTACACCAATAACAACACTTTATTAATTACAGGGGCCCGTGGCTAAATAATAACAGCCGCATAAGTCAATCGATCAGGTTAAGCTACGCTTGCCGCGGGTGGTTTGTGGATGGGTGACCATCTTTACATACCGACCCCTCCGTGCCTCCGAAAGCACGCTAAGCCATTGGTCCCAGCTGTCATTCGCGAATCTTTGACAGTCGTTACGGGTCGTCAGAAGCCTGAAATTCTGACAATCAGTCTACCAAGGGGTATCGTATTACCCAGTAACTGGGTTGTAGAGGTCAGGTAGGCAGTCGCTCCATTTAAAATACTGGTACTATTTCAGCTGCACCCGGTTTAACTGGAAGCCGACCCCAACATAGTTGGGAAAAGGCTAGGCAGATGATGACCTTATTAATTTATAAAAAATAACAAACCTTTATTGTAACTAAAACATATTCACAAACTAAAATATGGCGTCGAAAAATACATCCGCATCGCTGTGGACTGGCAATGTACCCAAAAGACTGGCAACATTGCCACGTTGTATGGCAATACTTAGCCTCTGGCCAAGGTAAAAGCCAGCCCTTGGATCACGGGAAGTGTCAACCAGCCGTTTGGAGATTTCGTTGAACAAACCCCACGGCCCGAGGGTTTCAACTCCAAACGGTTCCAAAATATAATTACCGTAAATCGGGGTGAATCAGGACGAAACTTTAACGTCCTTTTTAGCAACAAACTATATTATTTTAAAGTAAATATCCATTTTAAAGTTTTGTCCAGATTCACCCCTGCATCCCTATTCACCCTGTTTTACCGTACCGATAAGGTAGGATTGTTATACCAGAAACAAAAATGAAATGTCTCATGTGTCTGTTATTCACGGGCATGCCCAAATCAGAAATAGGTACAGTATCCTTTCAGGGACCTATTTAATAAAAACCGACAGGCGACAGGTGATAGGCGACAATCTGATATTCCATCAATTTTCTTTCATGCATTTTCTGCTTTATTAAACAGTATCTGTCGGGAAAATGTGTCAATAGTGGTCGTTTTTTTGTACTATGTTCTTCGCGAATAACTCCACTTAGCATACTTACAATATTCGAAGATACCTTCATGATTTTCACCAAACCTGAGAGGTGAAGTAGGAAAATTTACCTTCTGAAAAATCTTTAATTATGTGATATTATAAAGTTACCTACTGACCTTTTTTGTACACGTTTTTTTTACTATAAAGGTCATTTCAAGAACAGTGTGAGAATCTTTTTTTTACGTTTACACACAACTTTTTTTATTCTGGTCGTTATAGCGGTCTTTAGAGACCGGTTGATATTTAAGTCCCTACTTAGTGATTATGAATTGTACCTGTGAAATTCATAATCACTAAGTCCAGGGATATGATGATTATGAATTTTACAGATTGACGGTGAAAGGAAAATAGTGGGAGTCATCTAATTTATAATCATTAATTGCAGTAAACAAGGGAGATCACTAAACTAATCAAAACTTGTTCTTTCTCTGTGTTACAAGAAACCTTTGCCTTGCATCAATTACATTACATTATATTACAGGCTGACATTATTTTTCTTATGAATATTAAGGATAGCTTTCAAAACATCAGCTGATGAGGATCGACAAATGCGAACAAAGTCCTGGTCCTCGAGGTCTGGATAAGCACTGTCTGTGGAAGACAGTGCTTATCCAGACCTCGAGGACAGGGAGGATAAATCAAAAATTAAACAAATTTATATAAAATCTCACCTATGTCAAGTAGAGTTTAGTCGGAGGTGATGAAACAGGCCTGATTCCAAAATAAAAAAGACGTAGCGGTCTACGCCGTAGCACTTGGTGGCGTAGCACTTAGGGACGCGTAGCACTTGAACCCCTACGCGCCACGCCACCCGTCGTAGCTTTCATCGTTGTGACATCATGTGTATGTGGCATCTGTAATTTAAAGATGTATACATTTTAATATGATGTAATATTCACTATAAAATAAGACAATAATTTTGACCAATTAAACAGTACTAACTAAATAATAACACCATTAATGAGCGATAATCAATATCAGTATTTTGTGGATGCTGTCAGGGTGCTTTCATACCATTACTATGTTAATAAAATATTAAAACTAGTAGGTATTTTCTCTTCATCGTTTCTCTTTCAAATTAACAAACAAACATCTCAAGGTACACAATAATTACTTTCTTCACAAGGTAATGCAAAGTAATTTTTCTCTAGCTAGTTACTAAGTTCCCCAGTCAGCAGTTTCTGGCAAGCGAAAATTCGGAAATCAGACAAAATGGTCACAGTATACGTCACTTTAGACTTTAGATAGCCAATGTGGAAATAAATTGTATAAAAAGTCGTGTAAATTAGTCAAACCCTCCAACTATTTAATATTGCAGAAACAAGAAAATGCCACAATTTCGAAAACAAAAGAAGCATACAAAACTCTCAAGTCTTACACCAATACAGGAAAATAGTACGAATCCAAAAGAATTCTCAGTGTATTTCGTTAGACGTAAACGTGACACGTCCGCTCATCGCGAAGTGCGGTCACGGACTGACGCGGTCCTGCACAATTCTGCCGCGACACGCTAGGTGGCGCTGTCAATTTGTGCTGCCGAGACGTTTTGGCGCCCAACATGGGATACGAAGTTTTATTGTGTATATTATGCAAATGTATCTTGAATACGTTTGACGGTCACGTTTGGTGCAACTGAATGTGTAGGGTATATTCTATTACGATATTGGATGCAAAATGTGTGTAATCCTTCATGTACATTTCATAATTTAACGCTGTTAAATAATACTTTACCATAAATTATACTTAATCCTCCATAATAAGGGATCTCTTATCTTTATTAGACAGACATGTACACACCATTTTTTTTCTATTGCATCGAGTTTTTTTTTATTTAAATTAAATACACATGGTATTTAATTTAAATAAAAAAAAACTTAAAAATTAAAATAAATTAAAAATTACAATATACAATTATTATTATTAATTTTTAATAATTTTATTTGAGAATAAATTTACATTCCACAGACATTGTTAGTAAATATTAGTTTAAAATAATACTACGAGAATGTTAGTAAAATTATAAATTACTAGCTGCGCCCCGCGGTTTCACCTGCGTAAGTTTCGATCCCGTGGGAATATCGTAACAAAAAGTATTCTATATGTTAATCCTAGTTCTAAACCATCTGTGTGCCAAATTTCATCCAAATCCGTTCAGCGGTTTTTGCGTGAAAGAGTAACAAACATCCATCCATCCATCCAAACTTTCGCATTTATAATATTAGTAGGATTTAACAATAAATGTCGATGGTATAATTTAAGTATTTTAATTAAAATCCAATAAGGCTTAGCCGCCACCAATCAATAAAACTTCACCCAAAACCGTATCACAGTCACAAAGATATAAAACTACGAGCAATACAGAGTTTAGCATCAAAGGTCTTCCCTGGGGAGCCGCGGTTAGCCGGCGATTAAAGCCGAAAGCCGAAAGCCTGCAACCATTTGATGTATTCATCCCCCTGAAGCTGCGAAGTGAGATAAAAGTGCGGGGTTAATACACCCCCGGGATCGGCGAGTAAGTGATTCGGCGTTCGATTTTAAAATTTATTTTCGAAAGTGTTTCAATTTTGTAAATGTAGTTTTATCTCGATTAGTTCTGTTTTGGCTCTTGTGGACTACGTTTTGTTATGCGTTAAAGATCCACTGTGCCGCTGTGCTGTGGGTCCTAGCACAGCATCATGTTGAGTGGAAGCCTTCTTGTCAGTCACGACGCGCAGCTATCGAATATTTGTGTTCTGTGCTCGTGATTATAGATCTGTTTTATTTTTCTTTATTATTCGAGTTAACTTATCATTTTTTATGCACGTGTTTCTTTGACCGATTTTTTTTCTCTCTTTCTTTCCATTGTGAATTATTAGTTAGAAAGACGTAAATTGACGTTGCAGAAAGACGTGTTGGTAGTCTAAGTTTCTTATGCGGGACAGTTCGCAGCGCTGTTCAGACACGGTCTCGATTTTAAAACTAAGTAAATAGATCTGTTTCGAAGACAATTTGTGATAGAGATACGTGACTGAGCCTCTTTCTAAAATACGGTTCAAAATGTCGTGTAAAACCGAGGGTAGGTCTATCTTTAATTGATTATTATTAATTTTTATATTTTGTAAACAACCTTCATTATATTATTCTAAATGTTCCCCATCGCATGTTTTCTCCCAATTTTTTTTTTTTTTGTTTGTGTTCTTTTTCTGCGTCATGTTAACCGTAAATAAACGTATTTTCTGTCTTTCTTTCTAATTACTCACGGGTAGAAAAACCTGATAATACAAGTAACTAAGAATATTTTTCGCTTCTTTGTCATAAGACTTGTAAAAGCGAAAAAAAATGTAAGTATGTCCAACAAATATAAGCATATGCCAAGCATCTCCACTAAAACAGCTTATTAAACCAAATGTTGTAATTTGCCCCAGCTAAAACTTTCAACTAATTGAATTGGAAGTCAACTTCTAGTTAAGGTGAAAGCGACGTCGCCGTGCCGCGGGCGGCAGTCGCGCCGCGCCGCCATGTCGCCTAGAAACTTTGAAAAATTCCCGACTAGTTTGTTTCACTGTAACTTAATAAAAACTACCGTCGGGCTCAGTGAAGTTAAGAATTAAGTTTGAGAAACATTGCCTCGTGGAGGCGGAGGTATTTTGTCATATTTTTATTAAGACGGGATGGTTTAGGGTAAATATGAGAGGGGAGTCAGTTTGACTTTTCTTTGATTTTATGAATGACTTCTGAAGTTGCGTGTAACATAATGTTTTTGTAAGTATTCAAAGGGGCAATTCTCGTAATTTTAAGAACGTTCACAGTATGATCTCAGTCTCAATCTATCAAAAATACCTCTAATTTCCCAAATTTTTTGACAATTATTTGACATTGATTGTCGCTGAGATGAGATTGCGACTAGAACGTTTCTAATTACGGGAATTGGTCTTCTGTTTATTAGGTAAACCAATTTTTTTGGTTTTGTGTTTTTGAGTTTATTTTAGTATCTAATGAATATGTAGTTATACTTTTTCAAGCTCAACAGCTCTTAAACCAATTAGATGCTGCTTAGCATTGGGCCACTAAACAGAATGTCAACTTCAAGGGTACATCAATCAAAATGTAGACCAGGCTCTCTAACCCTTAAGCAATTACAATAAAACTTAAGGACGTATGACTAATTTGCCTCCAAATAACACTAATCAAGATTACAAACGAATCTGGGAAGCCAAACAGTCCCCGAAATTCGTCTCAAATGCAAATTATGCAAACAGCTCCCCGCAATATTCTCGTTTTCGACAATATATTTAGCATTTGAAATAGAGTTGTAACGGAATAAATGGTTGTCGCAGCACGTCCGCTCGCTTCGCACTCAACTCACGAACTGATTTGAATTTGGAATTTCCTTCGCTCGGTTGGCGCCGCCGTCGATGTTTAGCTTTTTTCGTATTAAAAATTGTTTTATTCATTTTTATCGCTTTGGATATTGGCTTTTTTGCTACACTGTGCACTTCTAAGTGAAATTCGCGAAATAAACTATCTGACTGGTAACTTTCGTTTTGTAAAGTGGATTTTCAATGAGTTGTACGTTGAGTAGATTCACTTGCTTGCGATGAGGCAAGATTATAATTAAAGTTTCAGCCACACATCACTGAAAGCTTATCAATGCATCTACCTAGAAAAAACTACCATTTTCCCACCACTTGTAAAGCTTTGCAACTTAATCTGAAAAAGAAATCGTACTAATCTTAACAGTCTTGTTTACCTACTTCGAAACGCTAAGCAGCTTTCCCGTGGAATGCTAATGTTTACCGCATTCGTCCAAATTAAAGGAAAAAAGGACTTACAGTTTGCAGACCAGCTTTATACGAATCCCAACTTTGTGGTTTGTGATTAAGGTGGAAATTGTGTTGTGTTTTGTAATGTAAACTGTCTGATGAACTCAAGAGTAATGGAGTGTTTCAGCGTTTTGTTTTTCCGCTTGGTGTTTGACTGTAAGAGATTTGCGATCAAGTTTATCCGATTTTAAAATTTACTTTTGTTTTTTTTTTTGTTTGTTTTATTTACTTTTGTGGTGTTGGGGTATGAATCGAAATGTTTACTGCAAATGTTGGTAGCCAATGTAGCCAAAGTAAAAATTGTTTCTTTGTTGTTGTGCTGACGACACGGGCCTCCTCTCTGTGTGCCGCAATCCACTGCGCGGGGCCAGTACGGGTTGATATATGTCACAAGTCTTCGAATTTTTTGATTCTAAGACTTGTCAGTTTCCTCAACATATTTTTCTATACTGTTTTGAGAGCCGTGGCGATGAAATAATTTACACAAAGTGAAGTGCCTGTCTGGGTTCGAACGTAAGTACAACTCGAAAGTCGCGCGCGTTTCTTACTTAGTTTTTGCTTTTATACAAATGGTGCGGTGTACCTGCGGTATCAAATTCTTCTTCATAAATTGAAATTCGGCAATATCTTTTTTAAGAAGACATTTTGAAACGTATGTGCATATCTCCCTTCTACGGAATAAAAATTAAAGTAAAGTTTCGGATACTTTAAAAAAAATAGTGAGGAAACCTGGACTTATCGTTAATATAAGTCTGAAATGGCCAACCCGTCTTGAGCAAGCGTGGTGATAAAAGCTGCTTTCTCTGTATGAAAAGAGGTCCTTGCCCAATAGGCAGTTATTATTTTATTCGGATAATAGCAGAGGGGTAATTCTCGTAATTTTAAGAACGTTCACAGTCTGATCTCAGTCTCAATTTGTAAAAAATAAGTCTAATTTCCCTCCATTTTGACAAGTTTTTGACATTTGTATGTCGCCGAGATGCACTAGAGACTGCGACTAGATTTTGAACGTTTTAAATTACTGGAATACGGGCCCAGGTTTTAACTTTTATGCTCTAAAAACCACGCACAAATATATTTTAAAAGTTTTACTTTAATTCAAATTATATTTTACAAAAGAGTTTTTACGCACTATGCTAGCACACAAACATATTCACAAAGTAGTTCGCTTCTTAATCGTTGTTTGTGTTCCATACAAACTTTCGCGTTCATAATATTTGTAGGATGTAACTACCTACACTTTTGCTTTGTTTGTTATTGATCTCGTACATTGTTATTATGGTTTTACTTATTCTACATCTGCATGCTGCATTATTTATGTTAAAAGTTAAATCTCATTTACGAGTAAGTAAACTGTATCATGTTCTTATGAGAAATAAAGATTCTTTAAACCTAAACAGAAACTACATTTTATTCTCGTACTCATAATTCAAAACATTTTACCCGCTCGTTAGCTACCAAATACATGCAAAAATACATAATTTGCTTTCAAGATGGTGTACAACAATTCTCAGCAGAAGAACCGACATAACAAGACCTCCTCTGCCCCTTGCTGTGGTATACAGAATGACAGAAGGAGAGGAGCTTCAAAGATAGGTCAGGGGTCTGGATAAAATGGTTACATTATAAATAATGACGGTTCTGTATGGCCCTTGCCATCCGTCATGCGCTATAAACGATTCGCTCATTACGCCTACTTTGTACATCATAAGATTAAGTTTTCTTACATTTTTTTTTTGTACCGTAGCGACTCCTGAAACCCAATTCTCGTAATTTAAAACGGTCGAAATCTAGTCGCAGTCTCATCTCGGCGACAAACAAAAATGTCAAAAACTTGTCAAAATGTAGGGAAATTAGAGATATTTTTGACAGATTGAGACTGAGATCTGAGGGGCAATTCCCGTAATTTTAAGAACGTTCACAGTCTGATCTTAGTCTCAATCTGTCAAAAAATACTTCAAATTTCCCTACATTTTGACAAGTTTTTGACATTTGTTTGTTCGCCGAGATGAGACTGCGACTAGATTTTGAACGTTTTAAATTACGAGACTTGGCCTTCTGACTGTGAACGTTCTTAAAATTACGAGAATTGCCCCTCTGGTTAGAAAGTAGGGTTATACGTTGTCAGTAGCAGTCTAGAGGCTGGATTTGTTTGTGTTTTTTTTGATCAGCCAGGCGGCTGATGATAATAGGCTTGCCGCTTATTGGGACAACTAACAACAACGAACTTTACAAAAGAGCTATTCAAATATTTTAATGTTCGACAGCTTGGTTGCTATGAGAGCAGCGGTGGCCCAGCGGTCACGGCCGGGACTTAGGTACGGTTGTAGGTTCGAACCCAGACAGGCGTTTTGCTTTGTGTAAATTATTTCATCACCACTGCTCTCAAAACGGTGAAGGAAAACATCGTGCGGAAACCTCGCTGGCCCCGGGCAATAAAGCGGTAATATCAAAAATCGATTTTTACAGGAGAAATAAAAGAAGTTATTTGTTTATAGTGCAGCGTACAGTGATTCAAAACAGGCATTCAAAATGTCAAATGAAAGCTATTTTTTTTACCAATTTAACCTTTTACAAATAATTGCAATGGTATAAATATTTAATGAAATAATTGAAAAAATGTAGAATACAAATTATAGACGATATTTTTTCAATTGCAACATCATTAATGACTTTATAAACACACCAACCACTGAGATTCAGAACTGTAAGAATATAATACGACGTATTTTCCGCTCTAGATCTCGAGCGTGAACCAGCCGATTACCACCTTCTTCAGGGAAATTTTATAGCCAAAGCTTAGCTGTATCATCCACTAATCGCTAGTAAAGATGTTCACCGGTTTTTTGTGTTATGGTTCATAGAGTAATGCAATAATACATTTTTAGTCGTAAGAGAATTTTCCATGCAATAAAGCTGTTATTGTCATTTATTCTAAAGAAATAATAATTTTAAAAAATTGAAAAAAATATGAGTAATAGACTGATACTCAGAGAAGCCAAAAATCAAATAACATTAAAAAGGGCGTAACCGGTGTTTACCGCTTTATTGCCCGGGGCCAGCGAGATGTTCACACTCGAAACATACTCTCACTAACATCCATCATTTTATTTTAATACTTATTTATTTTTTATTCAATGTTATTTTTAAGTACCTATACGGTTTTTGTTAACTAGAATAAGTAAAAATGCTGTACTATGGAAGAGCGGAGTCTCCTAACACAGGCATTGTTTGCTTAAAAGGAGGCTCCAAACACTATACCCCTTTTTGTAAACTGAAGCATAAATAAACTTATTATTATTATCTACCAACACGCATTGGGCCCGCGTGGTGGATTACGGCCCATTCTCAGAGAGGAGGCTTGTGTCCCAGCCGTGGGAACATTATAGGCTGATTAAGTATATGTATAATGTTCGACAAAGTAGAGAACGAGCGAGGTTGTGGGTGTGAGTTCAAATCCCGGCAAGTAGTTTCTTAAGTTTAAACTGAACATCGCTGAGATCGGTGAATGAAATAATCATGAGGAAATCCAGACTGATAATTAGACTGGATGGCGGCACACAGACCGTCATTCAGATATATTTTGTGAGGTAGGTTTATTTCTTAGGTTTTATTTTGTAGTTTTTATTTTATATTTTATTTTAATTTATTTTTTATTTTAATTTTAAGTTATGGATCAATGGTCTGACAATAAAGATTTATTATTATTATTATTAATATTAGGAAGTGTGGTGAATAATGCTCGTGCCTTCTCTGTATGAGAAGAGCCCTCGACTCTGTAGTGGGATAAGAATAGCCTGGTATTTTTATATGATTTAATCATCACCTGATTAGCTTTATCCCAACTATGTTGAGGTCAGCTTCCAGTCTAACCGGATGACCTCCACAACCCAATTACTGGCTAATACGATACCCCTTGGTAAGAGTGGTAGTCAGACTTATGGGCTTCTGATGACCCGTAACGACTGTCAAAGATCCACGAATGACAGGCGGCTGACCAACGGCTTAACGTGCTGGCACGGACGGGTCTCGGTATGTAAAGATCACGACCGACCACTACGACGATCCCATCCACGGACCAATCGCGGAAAACGGCAACCCATGCGGCTGATAATACTTAGCACGAGCCAGTTTCTAATACATCTACAACAACAACAAAAACTATACAGGGGAGCTGCTTAGTATTTCAAGTTCGACAAAGTAGAGAAATTCAGTGCTTTCCCAATCACAAAACAGAAAGCAATATGATAGAAATATGTAAGTGCTGCACTATGTAACCCAAGTTTAGAACCGAACTCATCGGGGCCTGCTCCCAACTGAGACATGTTCGACGGGATGTTAGAAAACTATTTCCTATACCTAGATGTGGCAAGGAACATTATTTTACTTGTCCTCTTCCTCTGTAGTTGGTGATGCTGTGTAGAGAGAGAGAATTAAGGGATACCTACCATACCTATATACCTACATACATAGTATTTGTCTCTCCTTCCTCTTTTTAATCTATCCAAAGGTTGTCTTTAAAAGATCGCTCTTAGCGATAAGACCGCCCATTGTGTCACCCTTTGTAAAATTTCTATATGTATGTCTGTTATGTATATAGTGTACATAATAGAGAGTACTCTATTCTATTCTATGGGACAGCCACTGGTGGTGGGTAGACACCGAAAATCAGCGCTGTGCTGTCGATCCCCTATAACACAGCATCATGCTGTGTGGAAGCCACAGTCATGACTTGCAGCCGTCGACTATTTCTGTTTTGTGCTCGTGATTTTAAATATATTTTGTTTTTATTTTTCATTGTTATTAGAATTAATTATCTATTTGTATTCACGTGTTTCTGAAACCTAATTTTTATTTCTTTTTTATTTATTTATTTAATCTTTTCGCACACAAAAAGGTATAAAGGCGGACTTAATGCCTTAGGCATTCTCTACCAGTCAACCAAGGGTGGTGAAGAGATTAGATGACAGGTGCTTTGGTTGAAACGAACAATGAAAAAAAATACTACTAATAAACAAATTGTGTTACAAGGTACCCAGAAATGTTATTCGAAGGGGGGTGCGCGTCCCTCAACTATTCCATACAGACATATGCAGGACTAACGCTGGGGAACGTGCACCTCTTCGTCGCCTTGTTGATTCTTACAACACGCACTTTATTCAACTGGATATATTTTGTCTATCCAAGCCATCATTTAAGAGAATTGCTCTGGATAGTTTGGTTAGCGAGTATTTTAAGCTGAATTCAGCTTCAGCTAAGCTAAGTAACACAGCATAATTGTGGCAGCGACTAGTGTTTTATATTTCTTTTTCTTTTTTATCACTTGTCTATAATACTTCTCTCAACCTTTTATTAAAACGTGGACAATGGTGTGGGTTACGTGTTTGTTAAATCTTAGTTTAAGTATTTCTCTGTATTTTGTAGCATGTAACTGTTTTTTGTCCCTAATAAATAAATAAATAAATACTAAAATTATTGAATTATAAATAGAAAACGTACAAAAATACATAAGTAGGTTAAAAATCTATAATACACATATATGCTATTTACTATAATATATACAAATTCAAGGGGGAGAGGTTTGAGATTTCCCTACACTATTTATTTTGAAAATAACTCTGCAATTTCCGCTTAAATGCATACCGAATGTTTTTTTCGTTCAAATAACGAAAACACGTTTATTTGCGGTCAACAGGACGCAGTAGCGGCACACAGACACAAATAAGAAAAAGTCTACAACACACACATACAACCAACACAACACAACACTGATACGGTGTTGTGCCACAAGGTTTAGGCCTTCTCTGTCATCTATGGTTATAATAAAAATAAATATCGATAGTTAGGTGACTGTGTATCAGGAATCCCGTGTGCTTACAACCTACTGTTTTATTATTTTAGTGATAGCTGCTTATCACGAATAATCTGTAAGAATGCAGCAGTTAGTGTATCAGTGCTGAACCATTAGGTAGTATATCTGCATATGCGTTTGTTAGATTATTCGTTATTTATTAGAAGTATATGTATCTATATAATAGCCAAATAACAAGCTTTGAATATGAAAATGGTTACTAGTTAGTTATTTACTGTGTATGAAGGTTATTATTGAATATAGTTTGTAGGGAAAGGGTTTTATGAAGTAAAGCACAGACAGACAAGGCTAAGCATTTATTTGAATTTAGGCTTGTCAGTAATTAATCAGAAAACTAGTCGTCCGTTCGTAAAACTAGGTCATGATGGAGAAGAAGGACAAGAAACTCCATGGAAACAGTATTTAAGTATTCTATCAATACATTTCTTACGTTGTCATAAATTATCGTTATTTCTAAAAACAATTCATTCTATCTCTTGGACAACGGTCCAAGAGAATTCAAAATAAAAGTAACATAATAACAACAGTTAGGAATATTGGCCATAATATGATTTACAGAACAACATAGCCATAATAAGCAATAATTAAAGTATAATATCAAATTACTTAACTTACGTGACACCTGGTCGATCTATTCCACATAATAACGGCACTAGAACCAACCAACTGAACATCTACCAAGCAACTGACTCGAAAACGTTGTTACAATCCTTTTTATACACTACCAACGTCTTTTACGTCAAACATCTACCGCCATTTTGACACAATCACAGATCATCATATATTTTGGCTTAATATCTTCTCACACAATTAGTAATAAACAAATCTTATATAGTGTAACCGTTTTAAAACATTATAAGGTAATTAATCAATTTAATAAGAGTTGATTCTTAATTCTTAGACATCAAAAAGTATATCAACATAAACTGACAGTATTGTGCCAATCATTTGAAACAACCTATTATATTAAAATAGCAATATAAAATCTAAGTTAGACTACAAGTATAATCAAATATTAATTAATCATTTATAGTAATAACATTTAAGTGTTTTTTACAAGTTAAGACTGTTGTTTTTGGTAAACACAATATCTAGTCAAATTAGGTACTTCTAAAATGTAACGGATGTCATTATCCAACAAACCATATTCTAATATTATAATTATATCAAAATGAAATATCTAACACGTTCATAAATTCACTAAAAGCGAAAAACCTCGCAAGAAATGGGAAATTACTACTGAAGACTGCGAGTGTTGGGCACGCCACAATTGCGGCGATTAGTCGACTCTTTGAGGAGTGGCTAGAGAGGCACCACGGCGCCTTCACCTTCCGCCTGACGCAGGTCCTCACCAAACACGGTTGCTTCGGGAGGTTCCTGCCGATCGATTATGTAAAAATCTCACAGTGAAAACTCAAGTGAAGTGAGCTTAGAGTGACCTGTCAATAGTGTCAATCCCTAGCATTAGTTGGAATGACAGCTCACTTCACCTAAGTTTTCACGATGAGATCGTTACAGAATCGCACTGCTGTTCAGGATAAGGCGGGAGGCAACGCCAGGGTGTCACCACTGTGTTTATCACCCGGAGGACACGGTGGAGCATACGGGCTGATGCCTGCCAGGGCCGCGGGTTGTCCGAAAGAGATACCGTGACCCCTGGCATAGGCAACTGAAGGAACACGAGTGGATTTTAGTCAGTAAAAGTCTGACACGCCCTCCCGCTCCGGCCAGAGCGGGAGACGTCATTTGATGATTACCCACCCAAAAAAAAAGGCTGTGGATGTCGGCTTCCGGATGAGCTGCTTCTCACACGGACAACTGAACGTCGCTTGCTCCCGCGTCAACAGTAATAATAATAATAATAAGATGAGAACCTCGTGAAGGCCGAGAAAGATAAACAAATCAAGTATCTTGACTTGGCTCGCGAGGTTGTCGACATGTGGGATGTGGACTCAGCGATCATTGTGCCGATAGTCGTGACAGCCAATGGCTTAATAGCCAAGAGCCTCGACCAACACCTGAGGAGGCTCTCGTTGGGCAGCTGGATCAAGGGCTTAATTCAGAGAGCGGTACTTCTGGACACGGCTCGCATCGTCAGGAGGTTCCTCTCTCTGGAGCCCTGACCGCCGGTAGCTTGGATCCTGTTCCCGATACCGGTGGGCTACTATTTTTTATATTTTTAAATGTTTTTATACTTTTTATATTCTAATATTTAAAAATATAATTAATATGTTTACATGCAAATAAAGGAAATAATAATAATATCCCTGGACATTTCACACAGCACCATTTGTACCAAGCTAAGCAACCTAATGCTTGTGTTATGGTAACAAGATGGCTGATAAACTACTTATATACAATTTTTATTTTTTTTGTAAATACATACATATAGATAGAAAAACACCCAGACTCGGAACAAATACATGTAGGCCATACAAATATTTGTTCCGTTCGGGAATCGAAACCAGTCTTGACCCTCTGTATATTTTGGTTGCTGAAACCAAAACTACAAACGTAGTAAGTATACAGGGAAGTTTTATAAAATGTGGCTGTTATTTTAGTACCTATATTATTGTGTTGTCTTTCGACTTCCACGCGAACGAAGTCGTGGGCAGAAACTAGCTATATTATACAATCTTTTTGGCTTTTCCATGATCTATATCTCTTCGAGGAACCACGCTTGAACCTAGTTCAATAGAAATCGCCTAAACTCACGAGACATGTGACCGAAGTTTCAGGAGTTCTGGACTCTGCCTGGATGCCAGCGAGTTGGACTGGATGCGGATACAAATTGGATACCCTTCCGTAACTTTGTGTACCGGAATATTCGATTGTGACGTCACAATGATATGGGAGATTTGTTTGTGATTTTCAGAGGTAGGATGTTATAACAAGACGTGTTCCCGATTGAATTTCCATCGGTAAAAATGACGAGCTTCCATACAAATTTTCGTCCCCAAAGACTATGTTGGTGTTCATTATTGTCATTATGGCACTTTTGTGCAAAATTTCATGCTTCTAGACACACAGACACAGTCACAGCATGCACGCATGTGCGTGCATGTCTATTGGCATGAATTTGTTTTACATGGAACTGATATTGAGGTAGCGAGCTAGTTATATTAATATTATATTGTAGGTGTTTTAAATAGGCCTTGATGCCTGAAATAAATGGATAAATAAATAAATAAACTGTGACCGCGAGGTATAGCAGTGAGGTATCTTCGGCATGTAATTACCCAAGAAACGTTGGATACGTTGTTGTTGTCAAATGAATAGGATTGTGATTAAAAAAATCATTCTGTATATTAAACAATGATGATATTAAAATCGGCAAGCGTAGCGTGGGACGCCCCCCAGCTAGATGGACAGACGACCGATAGGGGCTGGGACAGACCGGATGCCGAAGGGTTGTGGCGCAGTATGGAAGAGTCCTATGTCCAGCGGTGGACATAGGCCGAGTTGATTGATTTTAAACTACATAGATGAGGTCAATATTTTCTACTCTGAGAAGCAACACTGATATTAGCAGTACACACTCAATTACATCCTCCTTTGTGCGAACCACTGACTAATGAAATTCGTACACTTGGTACGAATTTCGAAATTCATATTAAACTACGAAACTAGTTATAGTTGTCATTTGATGTTCAAGTAATACAATTATATTATTTGTTATCAACAATAGCGGGACAGGTATCGCAATGGCGGAGTTTCAGATGGATAATTAAATTAGACAGATGAAACTCCTTTGAGGCAAAGATACATTGCAGTAGATATTCTACAGAGGAATTTAATTTCAGCATTATTATGGAATCTGTAATGTGTTGTGGTAGATGTTAATGTTGATAGGTACAGGTTTTGTTATTTAGTTTATAATTAGACAAGTGGGTCTAGTTATAAACCTGTTATGTACTGTTGTAACCTGGTACTTGTTGACAGGCGTACACTGTCCTTCCGTACCAGCCGATAGATTCTGTAAAAATGTCACCGTGAAAAGTTAGGTGAAGTGAGTTTAGAGTGGGTAGCGGGATCGTCCGAAAGGGTTACCGCTGCCCTGGAACAGAAAGGGCTAAGGAAGGAACACGGGTGGGTTTTAGTCAGTAAGAGTCAGACACTCCCTTCCGCTCCACCCAGAGCGGGAGGGGTCATTTGATGATTTTCCATCCGAAAGAAAAAAAAAAGTGAGTTTAGAGTGAGCTGTCGATAGTGTCAATCCCTTAGAATTAGTTGGAATGACATAATCGCACTGCTGTTAACACTGTAATTTGAAAACATATTTTTAACCCCCGAAAAAAACAGAGGGGTTATAAGTTTACCGTGTGTATCTGTGTATATTTTGACGGCACGGTTGGCGCAGTGGTTAAGCGATTGACTGCTGCGCTGCGTGTCGCGGGTTCGATTCCCGCACGGAACAAATATTTGTATGACCTACATGTATTTGTTCCGAGTCTGGGTGTTTTTCTATCTATAATATGTATGTATTTACAAAAAAAAAATTGTATATAAGTAGTTTATCAGCCATCTTGTTACCATAACACAAGCATTAGGTTGCTTAGCTTGGGACAAATGGTGCTGTGTGAAATGTCCAGGGATATTATTATTATTATTATTATATGTGTGTCTGTCTGCACCGATCTTGTTATTTTTTTTAAAGAATGTTCTTGGAGTTTCTTTCCGGTTCTTCTCTAAAGAAAACGACCAATTGGAACCGAGCACCTAGCTCCTGATGTTTCCATTATGTGCCCATTAAGTTTGTGTAAAATAAAATATGTTGATTTATTTGAAACAAAAACTTATATTTGTGTACAGAAAGTTTACCTAACATATTCAAAATTACTCAAATAATACTTATTACAAAAATCAACGTATGCCATTTTTAACTTAAATTCTAATGTATTGAAATAAAATAATATAACGTTTAAAAAAAAATGTGTTTCGTTTTTTTTATACCTAGTCTTACTAGGTATAAAAAAACGAAACACCATACCACCACCTAGGTGGTGTGAACTGTGAAGAGCTCATGCTGATCAATTAATAATTGCTTAGAGATTATGCGTAAGCCCAATCAGACGCCTAATCTCTTCTAATCTCTAACTAACTTCTTGTTTGTCTCGTATTTCATGCCAATTACATTTAACTGACTACTACGAACTACGAAGGTGGCATGTAAGCACCAAAGAAGTAGGATAAAACAAAACGTCCTTTTTATCCAAAAATCGTCCCATTTCAGGTAGTGAATCGTCCGAAAGTCAACCCAGGTACTGGCAACACTGGATTTGAGCAGCCCTTAGACCTGAGAGTGGTCGCGAGGTACCTCAAATCAAGTTAAATCTAAAAAAAACTTATCAAATAGTGATAAAAATGTCTTTATCATCAATGTCTTTTCTTCACTTTCGGATCACGAAAGGCCAACTGTGAGGCGCAGAAATTAAGAAAAGTTGAACGCTTTTGAAAAGTACGACGACAGGGAGTTTGTTTCACGGTTCCGCATCTCGAAAGAAACTGTATTGTATTTGGACTCTGTATCTGGTAGCAATAATTATTAAACCCTTGACCAAAAGAAACCGAGCCATACAACCAGTGGACCAAATACTTATAGCTCTCCGGTACTATCTAACAGTACCTATCATTGTTTGTCTCTGCATCACCTGGAGGCTTGACTGGTAGAAAATACCTATGGCATTAAGTCAGCCTCTGTACTTTTGTATGCATAAAGCATAAAATAAAATAAACGCCAAAAAAAGGAATCATCCAAACCCGCAACATACATTTACAACTTCCAAATTACAGCACTGCGATTCTGTAACCATCTCACCGTGAAAACTTAGGTGAAGTGAGCGTGGAGTGAGCTGTCATTCCAAATAATGCTAGGGATTGACACTACTGACAACTCACATCAAGCTCACTTCACTTGAGTTTTCACGGTGAGATTTTTACAGAATCGACCGGCAGTACACAAAAAAATAATAATCCAAGGTAGGGATATAAAAAATTCATCAATGACAAATGGTAGCGGTAGAGCGTGAAGTAGCCGAGATCCATCTTCGGGAGAGGAATTTGTAAGAACGCCGTATGAAAGTCAAGGGAACCAAGGTCTAACTGTGCCTCATACTTTCTCGTTTTGAGCGCGTTTATCAAAACGGCATCCATTTTTTTGTTTGTAAGGCTTTATAAATTACTGTCTTGTGGTTCGGTTTGTTTTTTGTTGTTGATTTTTTGAAGGATTACTGTGGAGTGTGGAGTTATATAATTTGATGTGATTTTGGTACTGTTTGTGGTTGCTATGAGTACGCGGGATTGGTTCAAAAAGCTGAACACTACCATTGAACTTAACTACCAGTCTTACCAAGGGGTATCGTGTTACCCAGTAACTGGGTTGTGTAGGTCAGATAGGCAGTTGCTCCATGGAAAATACTGGTTTTCAGCTGCATCCGGTCAGACTGGAAGCAGACCCCAACATAGTTGAGAAAAGGCTAGGCAGATGATGATGACTATCCTTGAACTTGACAAGGAAAGTAGCACATTAATGTATAAAGGTATAAATTGTTATCTTTTGAAAAATAAACCAATAATAAATAAAAAAAAATAGTATTTTATTTGTTGTGACAATAAGCAGCTGCAATATTTTAACAAAAAGTATTTTTTATTCCATTTTTTTATATAAAAAACGTTGCCCCACCCTAGGAATTTCTCCTGTGTCGTGGGTGCGTTTACAGACATATAAACTCACATACACAAACAGCCAGACCCGGAACAACTAATTGTAGGTCATACAAATATTTGTTCCGTGCGGGAATCGAACCCGCGACACGCAGCGCAGCAGTCAATCGCTTAACCACTGCGCCAACCGTGCCGTCATTATAAACCATAGACCAGATGTTTTTTTATTTCATTTTGCGTCTCTTTAATATAAAAGCCACTGCATAAACACATTACGATACACTTCAAAAACTTCATTTATCGGAGTAAAACATATAAATTTCGAACGTCACATTTTAAGCTGTGTGATGTACGGTGCGATGAAAAAGCCAGCCCAATCGTCGGCGGCAGCTTTGCACTGACGACAGGACCGATAATATCAGTAAAATCGTCTGATATGTGTCCCATGGTTTAAAATAATAAATGTTCCGTTTTCAGAAATCTTAGGGACAAATCATTATGAAAATGTAGGCAATGCATAATTGATTATATACCTATATGTATACGTTTTTCTGATTTATATGGCAGCTAGAGAAATATATTTTACTGCCTATTTTTTCCCAGGTACAATAGATATTTAATAAAAAAAAAACAGTTTCAATTGAAAATCAATAATAAGGAGACCCCTTTTTTCTTGGTTGGGAAATCATCAAATAACTTTCGCGCTCTGGGTGGAGTGGGACAGACTTTTCTGACTAAAACCCACCCGTGTTCCTTCAGTACCCCTGTGCCAAGGGGTCACAGTGACTCTTTCGAACAACCCGCGACCCTGGCAGTCAAGGAGACCCCTAAGTGCTACACCAGCATAGCGTACTTAAACAAATGTATTTTCTCTTTAATAAAAATTTGAAAAATACACCAATTCCTAATTACGTAAGCTCGTGTACAATAGACTAATAGTTTCAAAAAATCTATAACCACAACCTGCATGTATTCCACGCCATTAAAAAACGCACGAGCTGCAATAAATAAAATCACCTCGGACGCAAAAGTTTGGCAACACCAAGCCCGGTACAAAAGCGTACAGGGATGAATGAATTCGGCACCGCAGGCCTGCACTACGGTTTATAATGAAATCGAAACTGAATGAGTACCTCGCTTTATTGATAAAGGATTTATTTATCAGAAGGTATTATTTTTCGTGTGTCCATGTTTTTACCAACCCGCACTGGGCCCGCGTGTTGGATTACGACCCGCTCCCCTCACCGAGTTGAGACCTGTGTCCCAGCAGTCTGAGGGACAATTATAGGCTGATTATATCTATTTTTTGGTACAATAAAAGGAGTGCGGCGTTCATTAATGGTGTTATTTAATGGGAATGCTTTAGAAATTTCCTTCAAAATCCTTCGTATTGTGAAATAAAGTGTGTCGTATTATTTATTCGAATGATGGTCACATGCTTTGCTGCCGTTGGGGAAATCACTTTTCTTAAGAGACGTGCCATCGCCGTAGCACAGACTGGAGTCTGACCTTGTGCCCGATTGATGGCAAAATCAAACTAACCGCTATTAAATGGGACTTAAACAAAATTGACGGAATGTGGGTAAAATGACATCGCTGCCAAACCCTTTTTGAAACACAAGCGTGATGTTTATCAATACTCTAGTATTACTAATTCCCGTGCAATATGCACAAAGATACGATCAAGACATCAACACCAACTGTTCACTGGTTATCGTAAGACCGGTCTTCGGATAGACACGCAATGGTATCTAACAAGGTGTTACTTCTTACGATCAATCTCACGCGATCTGCACATCTGTATTCACTTGATTAGCCTGTCTTGTAATGTTAGAGCATTTTAAAATGGCTGTACTGGATTACTATACCTACATTCTTACAGCAGGAAGCGTTATATAATAATACCTAAATAATTTATTTTTAACCAAATACTTGTACACATTTGGCACATGGCAGGATTAGCGCTCGTCTTAAAACATTTGGTATAATATACAATCTGATCAAACATTTGTAGGTGGACACATATAGGTATATTTATGATGGATGGATGGGAAATCATCAAATGACCCCTCCCGCTCTGGGTGGAGCGGAAGGGAGTGTCAGACTCTTACTGACTAAAACCCACCCGTGTTCCTTCCTTAGCCCTTTCTGTTCCAGGGCAGCGGTAACCCTTTCGGACGATCCCGCCGCACAGATATATTAAATGGACGGTAAGAAGATTATAATTACAGAAGCGCAACTAGTGATGTATAGTGTGTGTAGTGGTGTACTCAGTCACGAGCACCAATATGTCAACACTTGGCAACTTTCAATTGCGATTTTTTCGTGAAATAACGAATGCAACGTTGAAATACGACACATTAGATAAACCTATGGATTCGAAAATGCTATGTTCGTAACAACATAATATTTCATTCGAAAATAAAGGAGTCCGCTTTTGAATAAAGCGGAGTGTATACATACTTTTGGTCGTGACTGTATATGATTTTGAATGACATAACCCGTTATGACCCAAGCAGGCACTTTACTTTGGTGTTAATTATTAATAACATGTAGCACAAGTTAAGGATAAAATCCGAAAACCGTAAATTTGTAGACACATTACAATAAAAAAAAATTACATACCTTTGTACGGAACCCTCGGTGCGCGAGTCCGACTTGCACTTAATCGATTTTTTTAATAAACTCTTTCCACCTCCCTATAGACACGGCCATCATGAAATAAAACAAAGCCACACAAAAAAAATATAACCTAAAATAAAAGTTATGTTCAGCTAAAAACAAATCAGTACGGAAATACTGTTTAAGTATTGAATATTTTATCCGGTTGCAGTTTCACAATTCAGTCCGTATGTATTTGTGTATTGTTTTTGTTTACTTCGCATAAAATGTGGATGTTGTCCAGTGGTGCTCATCGGTGCAAAAGTGACGGCTGTCGGGACCACTGCTCTATTGATTTTTAATGCTAAAACTTTTTGCACCGTGTCTGTGTCTAAGCTTATCTATAACTACGTTAAAACGTAATTAATATGTACATTTTGTTCGGGTACTTACTTCACGCTAAATTTTCCGAAGGGATAGGCAGAGGTGTGACCGCTTTTGGGGGGCCGGAGGTTCGAACCCAAGCAGGCAATTTACTTTGCGTAAATTATTTCATCAACACTGCTCTCAAAACGGTGAAAAAAAAACATCGTGTGTAAACTGTCCTAGAACAAAAAAATTCAAAGACATGCCTCATCTACCAACAACGCACTGGGCCCGCGTTATGGATTACGGCCAAATCCCTCTCACCGAGAGAAAGACTGCGTCCCAGCTGTGGGAACATTTTTTTTATGTACAATATAAATAGTGGTGGCCCCAATACGGTTCCTTGAGGAACACCGTAGTTTAGTTAACGTTCACATGATCTAAAGGTTTCTTCTTTTTTTGTTAGGATATTCACTCTAGTCAATTCAGTGTATTGGTGACGGCTTTTGAGGTATGATTATAAGCTGATTATGATTATGTCATTTTCAGCTAGCATAAGCTACCTGAACATTACATTCGGAAACTAAGTCAGGCTTAAAGATAAGTACAGATTAAACAAATCTTAACAAATACTTTTTTTTAAATTAAATTAAATTGTCTGTCTGTCCGCGCTGTTCTTCTAAACTAAGTAACTGATTTTGATGCGGTTTTCACACACACTTACTTAAAAAAAGAAATCTTAATGTTTTGCCAAGTCTAAAACACCCGAGCTTAGCACTGGCGGGTCGCTAGTAGGTAATAAAGTAAAAATAAACAGTATTTAGAACATAATGTAACTTACTACAAATAAGATGAATAAATGCACAAAGGAACGTTTACCACCTAAGAACTTGTGACAACCATTAAACTTCCCGACCTGGCCAACCGGCGGGAAGTCGGACAGACGGGCCGGATGCTACGTCACGATGCACTACCCCGCCGGAACAGCGCTAAAAGCCTTCGTCTGCATTTGTCTAAGTTTCGTGTGTGCCAGATCAATATGGTACGCTGTATCAATTAGATTTTGTACCGACAATTTTTACTATAGGATGCATCATAACAATAACATCACGCTTGTTTTGCCTGGCAGGATAAGCTGAAGGCCAATTCTCGTAATTAAAAACGTTCAAAATCTAGTCGCTATCTCATCTCAGCGACAAACAATGTCAAAAATGTAGGGAAATTAGAGGTATTTTTGACAAATTGAGACTGAGATCAGACTGTGAACGTTCTTAAAATTAAGATAATTGCCCCTCTGATGTTTGTTATATTTCGCTAGACCCAAAGTCAAAAGTCGAAGTCCAATCATTTATTACAAATAAGCATATAAATGGTACGTCTGAATGTTAAAATTTATAAGAAAAATAGAAGTGATTCTAGTTGCCCTTTCCAAAAGGTGGGAAGTTTCGTATAGAGAAGAATCCGGCAAGAAAATCCGTAGTCCTTTTTAATGTTTTATAATGTTCCCAGTAATGGAACACAGGACCCCGAACTCAGCCACCCCGCTATTACAACAAGACCGATATTTCAGATATGGATATTGTAGCAGTAGTCGTAGGTCAGTGGGATCGGCCGCGATTTAAGAGTGTAGGTGGTAGGTTCGAACCCATGCAGGCACTTTGTGTAAATTATTTCATCACCACTGCTCTCAAAACGTTGAAGGAAAACATTGTGAGGAAACCGGCATGTCCAAGAACCAAACATTCGAAGACATATGACATATTACCAACCCGAACTGGGCCCGTGTGGTAGATTACGGCCCACTCCCTCTCACTGAGAGGAGGCCTGTGTCCCAGCAGTAGGAACATTATATGCTGATTATGCTATTGTAGTTAGACGAAGAAATTCTGTACATCTGTGCCATAAAATACAAGCCTACCCTCGGGCAGGGCAAAAGGGTACCCACACTTAGTCAATAATCCTGTAGGTGCAGTCACGAGCACCAATATGTCAACACTTGGCAAGTTTTAATTGCGTTTTTTTCGTGAAAAAACGAATGCAACGTTGAAATACGACACATTACATAAACCTATGGGTTCGAAAATGCTATGTTCGTAACAACATAAAATTTAATTACAAAATAAAGGAGTAAATCGCTTTTGAATAAAGCCAAGTGTATACATACTTATGCTCGTGACTGTACATGTATAATCAATCAGCGAGTACGTTTTTTTAAACGTTATTTAAGTACAATAAAAAATCCTTCACCGATTGATTGGGTATAAAGGAGTCGAGTGAGGCGCTCTTTCTAAGCCCGTCCAAAGACCAAAATTATTTATAGAACGTAGAAGCGGCTATCTCTATTCTTTACTTTATAATTATAAAGATGAATGGATATACAGGGTCAGGGTCAGTCTTACCAAGGGGTTTCGTATTGCCCAGTAACTGAGTTTTGGAGGTCAGATCGAGTCGCTCCATGCAAAATACTGGGTACTCAGGTGCATCCGGTTAGTCTAGAAGCCGACTCCAACATAGTTGGGAAAAGGATTGGCAGATGATGGATAGGTATACAGGGTCAAATTAAATTAGCTAGCGAAACTCTGCAGACGTCCTTGATACCCATCAGGGTATCAGTATCTAAACACGATAAAATTTAAAGTAAATTATGTTGTTTTTGAGTTAGTTTCAATAATACGTATTTAGTCCACTTTGTGTATTTTGATGATATTATAACTTCCAGTTACTGTTATTTACATAGCAAAAGTTTTTGTGAGCCTATCTACCCCACAAAAATTTGTCTACCACAATATTTTATGTAAATATTTATATTATGCCTACAGCAAAAAGGTGAAAAAAGGAATACACCATAAGAAAAACAACACTTTTTATCAAAAAAGACACAACAAAAGTGAAAAATAACTAACATTTCGAAAGTCGGTGGCAAAAAACGTAAATACAAACCCAAAGACAGATTTTTCTACCTACACATCTAGTCTTATCTCCTTTAAAATTCTCTAGTCTATGCCATCTCCGCCCAAGGCGCAGCAATTACACAGCGAAGGAACCCTAAACCGCCGCGCTTAGATGTTTTTCGCTTATTTTCAGCCCCGCTTGTTCTACGGAACCCGAGACGGCTCACTTACTAATTGGTACGAGCTTTTGAACCGATATTTTGTTCAAATTCTATTCGAAAAGGATTGCTATTAGTAAATAATTGTTCTGTTTCTGTTAATTGTGATGTGTTTTTGTTTTATAGGTGTACAGCGACCCGCCCCTACTTCGCACGCTTTTTACGACACAACAAAAGCGATAGGGCCGCCCATTGTATATTTTTAGTGTTGATCTTTTTTTTTGTTATGTATTTTTGTAGTGTACAATAAAGTATATATAAATATAAATAATATAAACAAAACATCGAGATTTCTTTATTATTTGTAAGATTAATATTAATACATATAAACCTATCGGAATAAATTCTCTAAAATATGGTTAAAACCGCATCGTGTAGAAGAATAACGCGGTGACACAGACTGTACACGATAAGTGACTTAATTTTACCCACATGAGTGTCGATTCTTTGGGTATATCGGGACACAAAGAATCCTATCTCCTATTCCAGGTCTATCCTTGAGTCAATTTTCATCCAAATCCATTCAGCCTGACAGTTAAGTCTCGTTTGAGTATTCGACATCATAAGAAAATGCAACGATAAAAAATAAACTGATTTTTTTTTTTTTTCAACAAACCTTGCCCCACACTAGGAATCTAGGAATTTCTCCTGTGTCGTGGGTGCGTTTACAGACATATACACTCACATACACAAACAGCCGTGTGTGTAATGTGAACACTTGGGATTTCATCATCATCTGCCGAGCCTTTCCCCAACTTGGTAGGGGTCGGCTTTCAGTCTATCCGGATGCAGCCGAATACCAGTATTTTATATGGAGTGATTGCCTTCTGACCTCTGACGTCTGATCTAGTATCAGACTTTCTCACTGGACTAGTTGTCAGACTGTCGGGCCCCTGACACTGGGGATTTATTTTACCTATTAGTTTTTATGTTTGACTCACTAGGAGCACTGGACTTTAAAAGAGGTTTTGACCCCCTGAGTATTTTTCGCTGTTTCTTCTCCGGGGTAATCAGATAGAAAATGTCGACCATCTATACTTTGTCCACTATAGGCTAACCGTTTTTTGACAGATCGGACCGGTGAGCAATGATATATTTTTTTGCCAAAACTGATACACGTACGGTATTATTACGTCTGCAAGAAGTCATAAATAAGATATTCAATAAGATTAGGCAGTTTATATATTTATTATGTCACGCATTTTAAAGTTAACTTTTACGTAATCTAGAATAGTTACGTTCTAAAGCAGCTGTCAAAAAACGGATAGGTAACCTAGTGGATAGAATATAGCCTATGTTTTATTTTTTTTTATATAATTTGTAAAGTGATTCTGATGTCCTTTTTACTATTTCATTTCATTTTTCAATTCTAAAACTATCCATATCCCTACAGAGCGGGAACTCAATTTCTTGAAATTCGAAACAGAATAGACTTCGTATGCACCATGAAAAGTACGTTTGTTCCAGCCTACATACAGCTAAGGTTTCTACCATCTAGTTACGTTCATTATAGTGTCGTATTACAGGGGAAAATGTACCGGATGCTGCGGTTAAATCACTAAGAAAATTGCTCTTAATTCTATGCTGGAAAACGTTGGTAATTGTATCTCGGCGCTCAACTTTTGTCTTTCGAAATCGACTTTCAATGTGGGATGTGGAAATAGGGAGATGTTTGAGGCGAAAGAAAAGGGTTTAAATATACGGGGTAAATTAAATTAGTTAGCGAAACTCCGCAGACGTGATGGGTATCGATATTTCAATATGATAAAACAAAAATAAATTGATTTTATGTTTTTTTTGGGTTAGTCGTAGTTTGTTTAGTTGTTGGTTTATCACGACGTCTGCAGGCTATTAACGTATTCTCTATGACACAATGGACGAAACCGCGCGAAATGAACGCGCATTTGGCGTGAGTTGAACTGTCAAATACATGTTGTCCTTACGGTTGATATTTCGATTCCTTGCCGTTACATGGGATTCTACAATACATGATATTGGCGCTGATTTCCTTGTTCTCGAACTAAGCTAAATTTAAGTAGAGTGCATCTTTTTCTTTCTATTTCGTTAAGAAAAGGACAGAAGATAAATATTAGTTTAGTCCTGTCAAATTAAGATACTCCATAGACAGTTTAAACGTGATTATAAACATGGCTACTAAAAATACGTCAATTGGCGTCAAGCGCTAACTAATTTGACAGGACTAAACTAATATTTATCTTCTCTCCTTTTCTTAATGAAATAGAAAGAAAAGGATGCACTGCACTTCAATTTAGTTTAGTTTGTGAACAAGGGAATCGGCGCTAGTGACGTGGTTTGCACGTGATAAGATTACGCGGGGAATAATAATGACCATACAGAATTAGAACTCAGATAAAAAAAAACTGTTTTTTTTTGTTGTAAATTTCGACATGCTAAGTATCAATATTTAAACAAGACAAAGCAAAAAAAAATCTCAACCCACACTTCAAGTAACTAGACTACAAGCGGTCATTGACCGTTAAAAATACTTCTTTTTATTTAAAGAGTCTTCATCCCCCTCGTGCCTCAGAAAAGCACGCTAAGCCGTGTTGGCCCCGGCTGTCATTCGCGGATCTTTGACAGCTGTCGTTCCGGGTGGTCAGAAACCCGAAAGTCTGACACCAGTCTTACCAAGGGATATCGTATTACCCAGTAACTAGGTTGTGGAGGTCAAGTAGGCAGTCGCTCCATGTAAAATACTGGTATTCAGCTGCATCCGGTTAGACTGGAAGCCGACCCCAACATAGTTGGGAAAATGCTGGGCAGATGACGAGTCGTCTGCCACAAGTAGTTACAACCTCATACATAAACCATGTACTTGATAATACATTTGGCACTACATTAAAGTTATGAATAACATATTGTTACAAAATATAGCGGCTCAAGTTCGCAGGTAAAGTTTAGATTGGATTTCCGCTGCAATGTTTACGGGCACCTTGCGCGGTGCTCTCGTTCCTAAATACGGAAAACGGATCGTTCATAATACGGATCTTGAGGTGTGAAATAGTGGCTCTTGTCAGCTGGCTATGCTTCACAGACGTGATATTTAGACACGATTAAACATAAAAAATATACAGGGTCAAATTAAATTAGCTAGCGAAACTGTGGAGTTTTGCTAGCTAATTTAATTTGACCTGTAGAGACGTAATGGGTATTGATATTTAAACACAATTAAACAAAAAAAAACTTCCTACTAATATTATAAACGTGAAAGTTTGTATGAATGGATGTATATGTTTGTTACTCTTTCACGCCAAAACTACTGAACGGAATTGGATGAAATTTGGCACACAGATAGTGTATAACGAGGATTAACACATAGGGTACTTTTTATCCCGATATTCCTACGGGATCAAAAAACCGAAACCGCGGGGCGCAGCTATTGTATTAATATAGGTACGCATATTTGCTGGAGCTAAATACAGTCAAAGCTGTATTTAGCTCCAAATAGACAGCCATGGTGCAACTTAAACGGTGTGGTCTAATCAGCGCACGTCGGACATGATTCATTGATAATAATGGCTATGGAATTTCATCGATAGCTGACAAAGGTATTGTAGCTATCGGTGCGCAAGTGTAGTCGGAGAGCTAGGTATGTTTAAAAATGCGTGTTTGTTAAATAAAGCCTTGAATCATAATCAGCCTATAGTGTTCCCACTGCTGGGACACAGGCCTTCTCTCGGCGAGAGGGAGTGGGCTATAATCTATCATGTGGGCCCAGTGCGGGTTGGTGGATGTCACATGTCTTCGAATTTTTGGTTCTAGGACATGCCGGTTTCCTCACGATGTTTTCCTTCACCGTTTCAAGGGCAGTGGTGATGAAATTATTTACATAAAGTAAAGCGCCTGTCTGGTTTCGAACCAACGACCTACGACTCGTAAGTCGACGCCGTTGCCACTGGACCACCACTACTCAATCAGCTTTGAATAATGCGATATTATTTGTTTTCTATTGTAGCGTTACCCCAAGGGACACATACAAAAGACTAATGCTACGAAACACCTGGATGAGAGACGCACAGAACCGGGAAGTATGGCAGAAGAAAGGGGAGGCCTATAACCAGCTGTGGGTGATTCCGGGCTGAAATGATGATGATGAATGCTACGGTTTCTTAGAAGAATGGCGGTCACCACATAACATCCATAGTGACTACTGTCATGAGAATGATAGCAACCAACTAGCTCTTCGACTATAGTGGATGCATTCAAAATACCTCTACTCGTCCAGACTCTGCATACAGTTACCTACTGCATCATTACAGTAACGTTTAGAATTTCGTTTTGTATCAAGTTTCACTCAGTCGCTTCCTCGCAGAGCGGTAGCCGACACATAGCATCTGCATTTTAACGGTGAATGACGGTACTGAAATTATTTTTATGTAAGAACGTTTTTGACACCGTTTACGTCTAAGCCCACTGCCATAATTTTTTTGACAACCGTCACTGAAGCCCTTATTTTATTTATTATTTACTAGCTGCGCCGCGTGGTAATATCGGGATAAAAAGTGTCCTACGAGTATGTGTTAATCCTGGTTGTAAACTATCTATCCGTTCAGTAGTTTTTGCGTGAAAGAGTAACAAATATCCACTTATCCATCTGTCCATCCATCCATACAAACTTTCGCATTTATAATATTAGTAGGATTTATAGTTAATTGAAACAATAATTACGTCGAAAATAATATAATATAATTTAAAACTAACATAGAACAGTGAACCCTCGCAAACATTCTCTCAAGAACACAAGACATATACGCATAATTTTAATCCATTCATCTGCAAACACATCACATTCAGGGTTGGCAGCCAGAAGGGCATTCAGCACCTTTAGAGTAAGACAGGCTGGGGATTCGGCGTTCGGGTTATGTAGCCGCCACCGATCTTCTAAGAAACCATCGCTTACCCCTTGGCTACGAGCTACCAGCTAAAGCGACAGTGATTGCGAAGAAAACAAATGAAACAAGCTGTTTAGATACACAGCAGAATCAGCCTATAATGTTCCCACTGCTGGAACACAGGCCTCCTCACTGTGAGAGGGAATGGGCCGTAATCCACCACTCGGGCCCAGTGCGGGTTGATAGACGTCACATGTCTTTGAATATTTGGCTCTAGGTCATGCCGGATACCTCACGAGGTTTTCCTTCAACGTTTTGAACACAGTGGTGATGAAATAATTTACACAAAGTGAAGAGCCGGACTGGGTTCGAACCTAGCTACAACTCGTAAGTCGCGGACGTTACTTCTGGGCCACCACTGGTCCACACATTCACACTCTAATCTCAGTCTCAATCTGTCAAAAATATCTCTAATTTACCTACATTTTTGACAAGTTTTTCACAACGATTCTCGCTGAGATGAGACTACGACTAGATTTGGTATTTGTTGCCTAAGGGAATTGGCCTTTTGATGCTAGCAGAACATTTGTAACAAAGAATATTGGAGCAAAGTTCATACATTAACTGAATTAATTTATTATGACCATAATTACTTTTGTTATCTTTAAATTGCACGTTAATTATAAAAGTATTATACTATTAATGTAAAGTCGGACACAAAAGTGATATATTTGACAAAGAATGATATAATAAGGGCTGATTTTTCAATAGTCAGATAACTTTTAGTGGAGAAATAAATATTGTGGATTGACAGGTTTTAAGTTTATAGAATATATGTCAAATGTGTGTGGTATGTGTGTGTTTAGACTGCCTTGTTGGTCTCGTGGTTGCAAGAGTGACTTCTAAGCGTGGGGTCCTTGCTTCGATTCCCAGGTCGAACCAAGTGTAATACGATACCCCTTGGTAAGACTGGCTGTCAGAATTTCGGGCTCCTGACGACCCGTAACGATTGTCAAAGATCCACGACTTACAGCCGAAATCAACGGCTTACCGTGCTTTCCGAGACACGGAGGGGTGTATGTAAAGATGAATCCACGGACCAACTGTGGCAAGCGTATCATAACCGGAAGGCCAATTCCCGTAATTAAAATCGTTCAAAATCTAGTCGCAATCTCATCTCAGCGATAATCAATGTTAAAAACTTGTCAAAAATGTAGGGAATTTCGAGGTATTTTTGACAGATTGAGACTAAGATCAGATTCGAACGTTCTTAAAATTACGAGAATTTCCCCTTTAATCGATCGACATGTGCTGTTATTACTTAGCCACAAGCCCCTCTGCAAGCTATATTTCGGTAATTATATAGAGCGGCTTACCAATTAACTGACACGTATTAATTGTATTAATCACTTTTGTTCCAAGCAGTACACAGTTGGATAACTGTAGGCATCAATAAATTCATATTGGAATCTGTTGTCGGTTTTAAAGCCAATCGGAACACTCGCGAATTTAATTTGGATTCATATTTAGCGATAATTCGTCGATTGTAATTAAACATGCTTTTAACTATCAAATAATTTATGAGTAAATACTAATATTAATGTACTATTATGGGACAATAAATGGCAATATCGAATTGGCTTATTACTCTTTGTGTGGCGACGTGGCGATTAGCATTTATAGCAGTAATTAGTAGCGGGCCCCATCAGAATACCAGTGGTGTGACATTTATTTTTTAAATGTTGCAGCATCATGCTGAGATAGGAGCCTTTTGGCCTCGTATAGGACTTTCTTTTCAATTTTCTTTTTGTTACTTTTTTTCTATAATTTAGGTTTTTATTTAGTTTAGTTTGTGATCTTCCTGTACGAGTCGCAATAAATAATTTTTCTTTCTTTAATTTATGAAAACATATGCCAAGTTTGCCCGGTGGAATTTCCCATCGCAAAAATGACAAACTTCCATACAAACTATCATCCCCTATTTAACCCTGATTATACTAATCACTATTGATCGGTGACTCATTTTACAGGACTAAACTAATATTTAACTTCTGTCCTTTTCTTAATAATATATAAAGAAAAAGATGCACTGAACTTAAATTTAGTTTTGTTCACAAACTATGTGAACAAGGGAATCGGTGCCACTGACCTACAAAATGGAAAAACGTAAGAAAAGTAGAATTTCGCGGGCTACCTTGGCTCTTTCCCCTCATTTCTACTTTCCCCCCTACAAGGTCCTTTTGGCGCATGAATGACGAACGACGACGACGGACAGTAGGGCTTTGTTGGTAAATATTTGAAGATTATGACATTAATTCCGATTCTGGGCATGTGCCAAAGATCTTCCAGAAGATTGTCATCAATAAAATCGGCACCAATGTGTGATAAATCCATTGAAAAATCTGTTTAGAAAACCTGCAAAAATGGCCCCTGTAATTTACTGTTTACTCACTTAACTTGGTAAGAAAGTACGTCTCAAATACACACATAGCAACAACAGCTTAAGGGGAGTACACATAACTACGTTAAGGTGCACTTACCCGGGCGGGACGACGTCGATCGTAGTTAGTGAGATCTTCGCCTTAATGAGTCCGACTAATGATGTTACACACAGGATTTTAGGAGAAAAGTTTCGATAATTAGGGGGAATTAGAAGAGATTACTTGTAGGATTGTATTGTTTTGTGATACTAAGGGCGAATTTCACCAAACTTTTGTACCTAGAATATGTTTTATGCAAAGAATAAATTTTGAATTTTTGACAGTTTTTTCTCACTGGAACTGTCAGACATCAATTTTGTTCCGCGGAAACGGGGCACCGAGATTTTTATACACAAAAACGCGATTTTATAACGGTTGTTTGAAGTAGTAAACAATTAAATTAAAATCTAAGGAAATAAATTGGTATTATTGACCATATATACTAGGAAGTATACACGATGGAAACACGATTTGATAAAGTTGGCTCGGGTAAAACCGCGGGCAAAAGCTAGTGATTGTATAAATCCTTAAACATTAAACCACAGAACTAGAAAGTAATTTTAAATGCCCACTTAACATATACATTCGTGAAAAAAACACCACTTGACGAGACTTTTTCAGTACAACAACAGCTCGTTGTAAAACCCTCATGTCACGTGCACACTTTTTTTCCACGTTTCATCTATAGAGGAGCATTGTGCGAGAGAAATGTTTATCTTAAACGTTTTGTACGTCACGCACAGTACACCACTGCGGTACCTGCCTGTTGTTGTGTCTCTTTAACAAATAAAAATCTGCCTATAGTCTGTTCAAAAAGTGTCTTCTGAAATTGTATAAACAAATCCTGTTCACGTTAAATTCTAACCCTATCAGTCACTAAAGGAAATGAGTAACACATGCATCTGTATTTTGAAGGTTTCAACTTTCTTTCTTTCATATCTCACCCATTTTCCCTGCAATTAAGGTTCGAATACCAGTATTATTAACTACCCGTAGCGACTGTCAATGTCACTGTCATCAAGTCTACGAATAACAGCGCTGCTGCGACTCCTGAGACCCTCAAGCGGCGCAAATATTTTAATCTTATGGGTAATTACAGCTTTGAGCCGTTTGGAATCGAAACGCTCGGATCATGGGGACCGAGTGCGCGTCTCATTTCGTCGACACTTCATGTGACCAGAGGGCTGGGTCGCTGTTGGCCAAAGAATTAGCATTGCCATTCAACGTGGCAATGCTGCCAGTCTTCTGGGCACGTTGGCCAGATGACAGTAATGCGGACGAGTACTTCGACGCTTAAAGTGTCCTTTTGTTTTTTCTATTTATTTGTATAGATAATTAGTCATTTAATTTATTTTAAACGGATAACAATATTAAATTGTAATTGAAAAATCATCGACAAAATTGAGGTTGTAAAACTAATCTCAATTTCAATGAAATTCGGTTCAAATAATTAATCCAAAGCACTTAATATGTAAGTGGAACTAAAACAATAAATTGGCATCCATCACAGCATCACAGGAACATTTTTGGAACAGCTATATTAGGTTTTTTATTAATTCTGATCATTCTGTTCATATAGTTAGGAAACCGCCATGTCCTAGAACCAAAAATTCGAAGACATGTGACATCTACCAACCCGCACTGGGCCCGCGTGGTTGATTACAGCCCACTCCCTGTCGAAGAGAGGAGACCTGTGTCCCAGCAGGAGCAACATTAAAGGCTGATTTATGATTCATTCTGATAATGAATTCTGAGTATCATGATAATATTACAGGGCAAGTTAAGGTGACGGTGAGTAGTTGCACTACACATGGTTCACCATCGTTTAACACTTCACAAGACACTTCACTTTTCTAATATTACCCTGCGGTCTCACCATCATCATCATCATTACAGCCAAAAGACGTACGCTGCTGGACAAAGTCCCCAAGCATCGGCACTTGGATTCTGTGCGTCCCGCATCCAGCGGATTCCTGTGGCCTTCACAAGGTCATGGGTCCACCTTGTGGGAGGCCTTCCAACGCTACGTCTTCCGATACGTGGTCGCCACTCCAGAACCTTTCGTTCCCATCGGCCATATTCTGTTCCGCGAGCAATGTGCTCTGCCCACTGCCACATAAGTTTGGCAATTCTTGTAGTTGTTTTCTTTCTTGAATTCTTTATTTGAATTGCCTGGAGGCCTATTCTATATAAATATCACCGTGTAATCCTAGGTGAAGTGAGCTGTCAGGATACTAGGAATTAACACTTGAGAGTCACTTCAAGCTCACTTCGCCTAACTGCTTATACACATGCGCGACACGCTTCAACGGCAGAGGCGACCGCAGCCGTCTACAAAATGCCGCTGGTGTATTTGAGCACCGTACTCAAATACACAAGCGGCGCGTTGTCGACGGTTGTCGGTGGCTGCAGTGCACACTAAGGTTTCACGGAGATATTTTTATGCTGTTCGGCTGCTATAACAGTGCATGATATCCCACCTGGGACCTAGAATTCCGGTTTACTGGACGACTAGTTTTGCTTACAACTATCAATACCTACATGAACAACAAAAATAAGACTCCATAGCTAAACCATGGTTTCTATACGTCTTAAAGATACCAAAAGCAAAAATACTGGCACTATCCTCGCAGATTCTCACTGCTCACTTCGTAAAACCGAAAAACGTATTTTAAAGTACCAAGTTCCCGCATAAAATATATGCAATATCCATTCCGGTGGCGTGGCTAAGCGTCCAAATTTATAGAGTACATGAAGGGCAATTTTTAACCAATCCCTCTGGCTTGTTCCAGC
Organism: Apamea crenata; assembly: GCA_949629185.1. Classification (NCBI taxonomy): domain Eukaryota; kingdom Metazoa; phylum Arthropoda; class Insecta; order Lepidoptera; family Noctuidae; genus Apamea; species Apamea crenata. Next base: position 7,711,633 of record OX451362.1, on the reverse strand, counting down.
ATGAAATATGCCTTGATGCTAGAGAAAATTGAGTGGCGACTGAGGGTAGATGTAAAACCGGTATTAAGCTTTTAACGCAGGTACAGAGAAAAAGTTACGTACGGAAAATTGGTAGCTGGAATAAAAATGTGTTTTTTAATCTACTGGTTCATTGAGGTTTTAATAGGTAGGATGGTAGAAAATATTTTTCAAAGAGCGGAATTGACTGCGAAAGTCTGGAAATGCAAAGTTTTGATGAAGGTAATGTTAGTTTTGTGGGTTTTTTATCGTGTTGTCGGTACCGTTGGGTAGTGAACTAATTTAGGAGATGGCGGAATGAGCTGGACTCCTTTGATAAAGATTGGTCCTTGGCAGCTCTAGACAGAGAGAGGTGGAAGCAGAGTAGGGAAGCCTTTGCCCAGCTGTGGGACAGTAACGGCTAAAAAATGAAAAACTTACAGAAATAGCTTTTTTTCGAATGAAAGAAAGAAAGAAGAAGTATTTATTGCGACTCGTACAGGATCATAAACTAAACTAAACTAAACACAGTTAAAATAAAAATAAAACAAATTAAGTATATAAAAAAGTAACAAAAGGAAAAATGAAACAGAAAGTCCTACACGAGGCCCTCAGCATGATGCTTCGACATTTAAAAAATAAATGTCGCAGCGCTGGTATTCTGATAGTACACTAAGCTCCAGAGAAACGGAACCCCCCTTGGTTAATGACATCAAACCGCTTAAGTTTTTTGTAGTATAACGTGAATGGCGCGTTGGTCTAATGGTTAAGACTGCGGCTTAGCAATACGATGGTCACGAGTTCAAATCCGCGAATGAGATGTTTGATTTTTTCTAATTTAAGTTCTTTATTTATTATTATTTTTTAGGTTATTATGTGATTTTCGTTAAATATTATTTAAGAAATCAAATGTTAAATTAGGAATGAGGTTTGTAAGAAAAGCTAGGCATGTTGCATAAACAATATTCATTTATTTCTTTATTTACATTTCTAGGACTTCATGGAATCCACTTCCTGGTTGAGTATACAGTTTTCTATCTGTGTTAAATTGGGTTTATTTACTTAGAATATTAACTAAACACAAAATAAATACCCTGGGTGAGGTATAACGGTTCGTTTATAGATATTTCTAGAAACATAACTACAATATTTATTTATTTAAAGTTGTTTCAGTTTTTCTATATTTTTTCGTATTATATACTTGTATATACTAGTATATATTAGTGTTAGTTCGATAAAATGTAAATAAAAGTATATAGAGAAAAATAACGTGCTATATATTTTTAAAGTTGTGAAAACATAATTTTTTATACTCTGTATGATCTTATGGGACAAAAACCCTTGTTAAAAAAATGAAATGTTGTCATTCGTGCCTGTGAATTACAGAGGAAGAACCAACATGCTAAACTATACAGTATAGCAATATACATCTTTCTCTTTTATCACATTTTCTTATAACCCATTTAACACAATATTATAGAAAAATATGTGAGGTCAGATGGTGCATCGTTAACACATTAAAAGACTACTTGTAAACAGGAGTAACTGGATTAATATTAATAAAGGTTGTTTATTTTTGATTAACCACTAATGATCCCACAAATATTGGGAATTATTAACACTTGATCATGTTCCAATGAAATTTTATCAGATAAGTTACACAATGAATCTGCTGAGTAAAACCCTAATAATAACTAAGAGGATTCTCTGTAATGAAAATGATAATATTAGAAATACATAAAAAAAAAACAACTTGTAAGTAATAGTGCAATAAATCTTACCGTTATGCCCATATCTCGTGCTATTTTCTTTATGCTTTGTTCCTGTTCTCAGAGAACAACAATTTTAGCTTTGAAAAAAGTAGTTAATCGCACCATACTATCGGTTAATAAAATCGACTGTTCAAAAACTTAATAAATCGGATAATATTACGACGAAGATATTACACACAAGCGGATCGGCACGAAAACGAAACGATTTGTAAAGTAATTATACCCTCAATCACAGTTTAGTAAATAAGGCGAAGAAGTATTCTAAATTCAACCTTAACTCGCAGTTCATACAGCAGTTAAGTTTCTGAAGTAAAATGACGGTAGTGCAATAATCGGAATCAAGCACATTCTATTCAACCAAACATGAAATCTATGCTAATTTCAACCTTATCTTTTTGTTAATTGAGGAGTTACGTGGATGTTGAAATTTAAACCTTAATACCTCGAAGATTAGGCCGTTATCAACCTTGTTCGATAAAAGGAGTAATGCTGTTAGAATTTTCGACATCCACGACCTTATACCACTAGGCTATTGACAACTGAGCCAATAGCCTAGTGGTATAAGGCGCGGTCTAAATGATCGGCTGGCGTCTGATGATGCGGGTTCGTATCCTCAACCGTACGTAAAGTGTCTTTTTGAAAGTTATTCTTGGTATATGGTTCGGCCAGAAGCCGAAAAAAGACCATATTATTAAAAACATGCAAATAATAATATGTGATCGGTGGATCGGTGGATCGGTGGATGCTCGGGCAAATATGGGTGCGGCGGCAGGGGAGGGAGCTGCTCGGGGCCAGAGTCACGTGACGCGCCTGCCGTCGCTCGGGCGATAATCTTTAAGTGTTGGGATGGGTCGTTTACTATGACGCTTACTGTACTCTTTGGATAGGGCCCGCTGTGATGTCACGGGCGAATAACGTAATATTTACGCGATTATATTACAAGGTGGAGACGACGATACAACAATAATTTTAAATTCGTATATCTAGTGACGTTCCCAGTCTGCATGCGAAAATGCAATGAAATATATCCAATGGTTTAGTCACTATAGCTAGTCAAAGATTTGGAAAACCCATAGTGGGCCCATCATTTACCTAGTTTGTTTAAAAAAATCACTTTTTAATTTCGATGTTATGATTTGTTTGATAGTTCCAAAATACTAAATAATAGTATTGCATTAATATTGCCAGTGTTTTTATTTATTGTCGTCTTGTCTGTGTGTGTCTTAAAATTCTAATACGGTTTAGTTAGGTCAGTTTAATAAGAAGGGGCAAAATAATGTTATACTTACAGCTAAAGGCAAACGTGTTAACCAAGCCAAGTTATGCCTACATTTGTTTTTCCTTGACTGTATCTACGAGTACTTGTTTTTACTTAAATACATTTCACTTGATACTGTATTTAACATTCATTACACACACAAGTGTATTTTTAGTAGGTATTTATTAAAACATAAAAGAATATGACACAACTAACTATTTACCATAGGTAATAAATTAATTGAAACTACTACTAACCATACAAATACATAAATACAAAAAGTACACTAAGGCGTCGACGTACACGTCCGCGTGGCTGCCATCCGGAAACGTGCCAAGATTAATAATAATATATCATTGGTCAGTCAGGGGACGAATAGTCCTTCCATAGTTCAAGATAACCGATCCACTATACCCATAGCCTAATATTATGTTGTTTCCATGTACTACAATAGTCCTGCATCAACCGGGGGCTGTCCTTGGGTGCACTTGCTTAGTGCATACATGAATAATCGTCGGTTGGAGCCTCCTTATCATTTAAAATTGTCTCCCTCTGCGAGTTAGCTTCGGCCCCTGGTACGCCTTCCAAAGTCCTGGGACCCCAGGGTCCCAAGATATGTCAAAGACAAAATAATATAATAAAAATCTATTTAAATAAAATTCAAAATCCTGACTGACTGAAACATCAACGCACAGCCTAAACCGCTGGTCCTAGAGACATGAAATTTGGAGGGTGTATTCTTCGTGAAGAGTAGGTATCCACTAAGAAAGGGTTTTTAGAAATTCCACCCTTAAGAGGGTGAAATGGGGGTTTTTCGTTTGTATGAAAAATCTTATTCCTTGAGTTAGTAAACATGAAACTTGGCACGAATATTTATCTAAGTAAATTATGAAGATTGCCAGTTTTTTTTTTCTAAACTACCTCCTAAAAGGGAATGGGGGGTTTCAAAGTTTGTATGGAAGAATTTTAGCGGGCGGTCCGATTTACTCGAAACTCAGTATTTATACTTAAAATTGAAGGTAAAGAATAATGTGTATCAGGGTTTTTCGAAAATCTACCCCTGACGGGCTGACAAGGGGTAGTCAGTTTTACAGGGGAGGATTTTACAGCGTTTCTTGATTAACTCGAAAATTGGTATAAATAATCTTTGAGTCAAGTTATGAATACATCACATACGATTTTTTTAAATTCCACCCCTGTGGGGGTGAAAAGCGGGGATACAGTTTATATAAAAAAATTTCTTAACTAGGTTAATAAACCTGAAACTTGGCAAGAATACTCGCCTAAGTAAGTAATAAGTTTATCATTATAAGTTTTTCAAAACTACCCCACAAAAGGGGATATAAGGGTTGGGGCGGTGCGGGTCGGTCGTCCGATTAACTCGAAACTCAGTATTGATACTTTTGACAGAAAATAATTAATAATAAGTATGTAAAGTTGTCGAAAATTGACCCCTGACGGGGACAAAGGGGTAATTCGGTTTTTTAGGGAGGATTGGAACTTGAAACTGTATGTTACATTTTCACGCCTAAACCAACTTCTGATTTGGCAAAGAGATAGATGGCATCCTGGGGATGCACATACTTTTTATCCTGGTAGCACGTTCCCGTGGGATAATTTCCGACATCCACGCGGGCGAAGCCGCGGGCAGAAGCTAGTAATAATATATAAATATCACATTGTACTGGGATCGATCCATCATCACTGACAGAACTATTGATTCAAATCAAGTATCTTGACTTGGGTCGCGAGGTTGTCGACATGTGGGATGTGGACTCAGCAATCATTGTGCCGATAGTCGTGACAGCCAATGGTTTAATAGCCAAGAGGCTCGACCAACACCTCAGGAGGCTCTCGTTGGGCACCTGGATCAAGGCAAGGGCTTGATTCAGAAGCCGGTATTTCTGGACACGGCCCGCATTGTGAGGAGGTTCCTCTCTATGGAGCCCTGACCGGTAGCTTGGACCCTCTTCCCTATACTTACCGGTGGGCTACCATTTTTTATACTTTTGAATGTTTTTTCTTTAATCTTTTTGTTTATAAAAATATTTAAAAATGTAATTTATAAGTATTTAAATGAAATAAAGGAAATTAAGAATAGAAAGAAAAAGGAAAAAAACGGAAGGGAGGAATATTAAGATTAATTAATAATTATTACACTAATCTCTCAAAATACACACGTGAATGCGAAACCTCATAAGCACGAGCTTCCGTTACAATTCAAACCAAATCGCTATCACCTAAAACGGGCTAATCCGTCGGAACGCTCACATAATCATATTAACTCATCCCATTGGCTGTTCAGATACGGTACTCATTTCCCGTCCGCCACACAGCGGATATTATTGAAATGCATACCGGTATATTTGCGGTACAATACCGGTTTAATGACACGTAAATTGTGATTTGAAAAGATGTTTCAAAATGCGTGCGATTCTGTAACCATTCACTACTCACCGTGAAAACTTAGGTGAAGTGAGCGTGGAGTGAGCTGTCATTCCAACTAATACTAGGGATTGACACTATTGACAGCTCACTCTAAGCTCACTTCACCCAAGTTTTCACGGCGAGATTTTTACAGAATCGATCGGCAGATTCTATAAAAATCTCACTGTGAAAACTTGGGTGAATTGAGTTTGAAATGAGCTGTCATTCCACCTGATGGGCAATTCTCGTAATTTTAAGAACGTTCACAGTCTAATCTCAGTCAAAAATACCTCTGAAATCCCTACATTTTTGACATTGATTGTCACTGAGATAAGATTGCGACTAGATTTTGAACGTTTTTAATTACAGGAATTGGCCTGTTGGTTTAATGACTAGTAAATTGTGATTTGAGAAGATATTTCAAAATGTATTTTTACCGACCAGCCGGTTTATTATACACAGGTATGAGGAACAGGGTGTAAAGTTCACTTCGTTCATAGAAAAGGGAGCTTCTCCGACCAGACGGGTGTTGTGTCTAATGGCGTACTGCTCGACGATTGATGTCGGAACGTTGTATAAATGTTCAAATTAAATTAGCCAATGGAACTCCGCGGGCGTGATGGGTATATATCTAAACATGATTAAACAAAAGAAAACAGATTTTCTCAACTCATACTTCAAGTTACAACAATACCAGCGGTCGTTGAATCCCAATTTTTTTTTTTTACTTTTATCGTGTTTAGATGTCGATACCTGTCACGCCTGCAGAGTTTCGCTAACTAATTTAATTTGACCCCGTTATACTCGAACCACAGATTTTCGTCTCGTCGTTTACTATACGAATTGAATTCACCAAATCCTCAAAAACGAAGTGATCCCTGAAAAATCCAACCTCCATTATTGTTATTTATATACCTTATAATAATATTTTACAAAAGGCAGCGCCGAGGAGTGAATCCGATTTCATTTCCTGTGGGTTCCGTGACGTCCAAGCCGCGATGCCGACGCCCAATGGCGCTGGGGTGCGTCCAACGCATTATCGAATATCGACACAGATAAATATTTTGCGGCAGCCACTCCATAAATAACACATAATGGATTCTCATTCCGAAACGGCTTAGGGTGGAACTTGGAGGCGAAAAAGAGGATACGGTAGGAAATACAGTATAGATAGACACGCCATTAACGCATGCGGTGAAATAGAGAACTAACATGAACTGGATTGGACTGGATTTGGCAGGTTTTACACATGTTCCGTTTAACATAATCAACCTATAATGTTCCCACTGCTGGGACATAGGTCTCCTCTCTATGAGAGGGAGTGGGCCGTAATCCACCACGCGGGCCCAGTACGGCTTGTTAGATGTCACAGGTCTTCCATTTTTTTGGTTCTAGGACATGATGAAATAATTTACACAAATTAAAACACCTGTCTGAATTCGACCCTACGACATAAATGTCGTAAGTCGAAGTATACTAGTGTATACTGCATGTCGATTATTATTTACAATCATTTACCAAATAGATTTCAAGACACTGCTGACCAAGTTTAAAAAAACACTTTTCAAACTATTAATATTTAAAAGATATTATACCATTATGGACTTTCTAGAAGACAAATCAATAGAATCTGTAAGTTAGATTAGGTGACATCGCTGAGTGTGAACACATTTGCACGCCATGTTATGGCAGGATATGCTGAAACAAATTTACTGTAACACCTTATGTACCATATTCTAGCAAATAAATATTTTAATTGATTGATTATATTTTAATTGATTGATTGAGGCCGTTACCACGCGGCGGGATCGTCCGAAAGGGTTACCGCTGCCCTGGAACAGAAAGGGCTAAGGAAGGAACACGGGTGGGTTTTAGTCAGTAAGAGTCTGACACTCCCTTCCGCTCCACCCAGAGCGGGAGGGGTCATTTGATGATTTCCGATCCAAAAAAAAAAAAAAAGTCCCTTTCCACTTGGCTACCACTGCTCCACTTAGCCGTCAGTGTTCACTTCACAGGACACTAATACGTGATCTGCCGATCGATTCTGTAAATATCTCACCGTGAAAAGTTAGGTGAAGTGAGCTTAGAGTGTGCTGTCAATAGTGTCAATCCCTAGCATTAGTTGGAATGACAGCTCACTCCACGCTCACTTCACCTTAGTTTTGACGGTGAGATGGTTACAGAATCGCACTGCTGACCACGATTATGTCTAGACTTTTAAAGAGACGGTGACCTCTGAGTTGGTTTCGGTCTTTCTTCTCGGAGTAGTCGGATAGGTAATACCGAACTCATCTAGTTTTAAGACATAATTTATTTTTGACGTATATATATACACGTATATATATGTATATTATATTATACCGAGACATATTAATAGTCTACCCTCAGAAATAAACAAATGTATTACACATAAAAATATAAAATGTAAACTTAAGCAATATTACTTAAGTATTATGTAGGAATGATTGTAAAAATGTTATTAATTGTACGAGTATGGACAATAACGCATACATATAAAATGGTTCACTGTACCTATAGTTCGATATTGAGACAGACTCGTGATAGCACAAGTTTAAACCTTAGTGGTTTTTGGTTGCTATTTAATATGAATAATCCTGTGTTCTTTTGTATAAATAATAAATAAATTAAAAAAAAAAACGTGCTGGTAATGGGTCCGTGGCTTAGGCCCCCAGTGGTCGAGGCACCTGTGGCCGACGCCCCCGATTCGATTAATTTAATTCAAATCAATTTTTATATGGCTACACATCAAGCTATACATTTCCAGTTTTAGCTGACATCGCATTGACATCCATCGGTTTTTCATATAATCAGAAGTCAGCTTATACTGGATATGTAGGTATACCTTGATATGCAGCCGTGTGTACAAACTTACTTAAAGAAATAATATCATTTAAAAGCAGCGCTGAGATTATTCCATACGATGTTTTTTGGACTACGTTCATCTCAGTAGGGTACAATAATGTGAAAAATTATCAGTGATATGGAGCGAACACATGTAAAGTTGTATGTAAAACAGCGAAAATGTTTGCTTAGCAAATTAACTATCAACCTATGTTAATTGTCCGCAAAATTCTTTCTTTCTTTCTTTCAAACTAAACTAACGTCAAAAATAAAATCCAAATTATATTGAAAATAAAAAAAACAATTACCTACATTTCATCATGTACAACACGAATCAATGGAATTAATATGTACTATAGGTACATATAGAGCCACGAAACCAAATTACTTCAAAACTTCGGCCGCCATATTTTAAATCAATTGTGCCCACATCCTTTCTTATTGAATAAAATCTTGCACATGTCAACTGTCCATTCCGATCTTACATTATCCGTGTCCGGAATCGTACAAACCTGATTTTCGCCAGCCAGACTTCGGTCCATTTCTCGATTGTTATTTAAATGTGATATATGATTGAGTATGATGTTTCGTGTTATGGCAGTATTACATGGTGCAAAGTTAAAAATAATTTCATTAAATAAATAATAACATCTAGACCCCTCCGTGCCTCGGAAAGCACGTAAAGCCGTTACGCGGTGTCCTGCGTGAGCGACGAATACGACGCGACGCGATGCTACACGCGACAAGTGTCCCACGTGATTTTGGTCAATCATGGAGAAGTACAGTACAATTTTGCTCGAAAGTTGAAGTGACGCGTCTGGTCGCCCTCAAAACAAGTACGCGTTACGTCGCGTCTCGCCGCAGACTGTCATATAGGCCTCAAGTAGGGTATGCCGTTGAGTTGATCGCGTTCGTCGCTCACGCAGGACACCGCGTTAGTCTCGGCTGTCATTTGTAGGTCCCGAAAGAAGCCCGAAAGTCTAACTACCAGTCTTACCAAGGGGTTGTTTCCCAAGTACTGGGTCGTGAAGATCAGATAGGCAGTCGCTTTAGATAAAATACTGGTATTCAGCTGCATCTGGTTAGAATGGAAGCCGACCCCAACATAGTTGGAAAAAGGCTGGGCAGATGATGATGAAATAATAAAATCAGTTGTACAGGCAAGCATAGGTACCCATAAGATACTTAGGGTCGATTTTTCCATCGCCAGATAACTTTTATTCGAGGAATTAAATTGACGTTTGACAGTTTTTGTATGAAATAACTGTCAAAATTTCAAAATTATTCCTCGATTACTGTTGTCAGATGATTGAAAAATCAGCCCTTACACAAATAACATGTATAATTTAGCAATTATTGATATTTAAATTAAAGCTGAGCAGCGGGGTGATTACGTAACACACTAGCAGTAGGAAAAGCTCTAATTGTGACAGTTCAACAACATTCATTGCGTTATTTAAGTTGTTGACCAGACACATTTTTCGAAGCAATGGTTTAGCAATATCCTTCAAAACGATTCAGATTGTGATGGATAGTGTGTTACGCAATTATTATGGTACAGGAATATTGACAACCATATACAAAAAAAAGTTTTTGTTTTTAAGCATTGATTTATTGATTCTCAGAAACCATTTATAGTTACTACGGCATTTAGGTTAGTTTTTGTGTACCTGAAGTGACTTCTGTTGGTACTTATATAATTATTTAAAAAAAAACGCAGCATGTGAAGGCTACCAAATAACTAAGCATTACTCAGTCAACTGCAAAAGCCAAATCCCCAAAAAACGTTAGCCACTAAGAACTTCAATCCCTTAAAACCAACTACCAAGATGTCCCAGGAACGACCCAGGCCGTAACGAAACGAAATAGTGTGAAAAAGTACAAAAAAAAGTAAAAAATGAGCTCGGGCTAGAATCCCGAGTGAATCCGACGAGAAACGGAATGAAAATTGGATTTGCCTCTGATTGGATTTTTATTTACTTAAGACAAGAAAAATTCTCCTCGTCGCGAAGGCTCCGGTCTTATAAATGATTTAGAGATCCTCTCGTCTCGACTGACTGATTAACTAGCGGGTTCTGTACGTTTCGCTGCTGGATCATTCGTTTGGGAGCGAGATTTGTGGACTTTTCACCCTCCTGTGATACATGAGAATTAGTTTTCTGCTCTATTACGTTTTCAGGGGTTGTGTTTGCATTTTAACCATTCTATGTCTTACGGAGCTCTGTAAGATATAGAACGGTTAAAATGATGTTATTTATGAAATTGTTTAGTGGTAGACAAATTTTTTTCTCCGCATATTTTGATGCATGGGTAATTTTAATAGCTGTGATTGTGGGTATGTGTGTTGTGTGTGTGACCACGGCAACAGTATGTACGGACGGCGCTATATGTATAATTAATAATTTTACAATCTTCCTTCGACATGTGTATGTAAACGAAAGACTATGTGAGGATCATGAAGTTTTCATAGAAATTGTTCTGAATTGTTGTTGTTGTTTCTTCGCGTAGCGCCTGGATGAGGAATAGAATGGAATAGAATAGAATAGAATCTTTATTTGCTTAGAATGTAGGTACATAAAAATAAGCTGGAAAATAATATATACGAATCCATGTACATTCTGCCTTAATATAGCATGCAAATATAATACATAGCAGAGAATAGTAAGCATAGGTATTACAAAGAATTATCATTTAAGAAATCCTGAACAGAATAATAACATTTCTTTACAAGTAATTCTGTGAAATGTTTTTTAAATTTTTGCAACGGTAAGTTTTTCATTTGTTCAGGTATTTTATTAAAGATTACAGGAGCCATACAAATCACATTTCTTTTCAATAAGCTAGTTTTAGAGGGGAGCCTTAAATCTCATTATTAGCTCTAGGTCCGACTATGAATCAAAATAATAATATAGGTATGATATTTAATAGCGCACTAACACGTATGGCATGGCAATATGATGAAAGGTCCAACTTGACAGATTTTCCTATTGATATTTTCTCCATGAGTTTTGCATCAGACAGACGTTCCCTATTTAGACAGTGTGAAGAGTGCACATCTATGTAGCACAAACTGGTTTGTTTTGTACTACTAAACACACTTTATGATGAAATTGCGGATTAGAGTTGCTGAAAAAATAAAAACTTTTTTACAAAAAAAAACAACCGACTTCCATACAAACACTAAAAAGTGAAAAATAACTTTAATTTCGGAAGTCGGTGTCTTTGCTTTTTTTTATTTCACTTTTTTGTTGGGATCATTTTTTTTATTTTTGTTGATTTTTCAAAAACCGCTCGTCCGATTTCGATAAAATTTTCATGGGACCATTTGGGAAATATACCCTATCCAACAAAAAAATAATGTTTCAAATCGGTTGGCAAGCGACGGAGTTATGCGCGAACAAACATAAAAAAAAAAAATACAAACATCCGAATTGAGAACCTCCTCCTTTTTTAGAAGTCGGTTAAAAATCGAGTTGAATGTCGTGCAATAGGGTGGCCCATGTCCAGCAGTGGACAGTGTAATATTTTTAAGTCAAAAGTCAATATGTCATGCGTATCTGTTATTTAAATGGTTACTGAAATGCCAATTTTAGATGATATTTAATTTTAATTGTAAGTGACTGTGGTGTAAGTACACCACTTATAAATAAATAAAACTATATTGAACTTAAGTTCCATTATATAATCATCCTATAATGTTCCCAGTGCTGGGACACAGGCCTCCTCTCTGTGAGAGGGAGGGGCCATCATCCACCACACGGGCCCAGTTGGTGGATGTCACATGTCTTCGAATATTTTCCATTGATAAAACAATATTCAAAACTTTAGAACACATTTTATGTATCCAAAATCAACTAAACTTTGAATTTCTGGTCAAATTCAAAGCTTATACTTCCTACCCACACGTCAGTACGTAATATAAAGTCTCTAAGGGTGGGAGTTGCTCACAAATTTCAATTGAACTCTGCCCGTGGAAGTGCATCGAAGTGTTGGCTCAGGGGAGTCCGCGGTACTTGAAGCTATGGCCGACAAATTTAATCATTCATGTTGTAACAAGTTTTAGAATTTCTACCAGGGAACGAAAAGTAAGTGAAGCGTGATGATGTAGTGGTCATGATATAAACAACGCAAAAGGCGACGCAAATCTAGAAAGAGTCAAATTAAATTAGCTAGCGAAACTCTGCAGATGTGATGGGTATCGATATCTGGACTGTGCCTCATCATCATCTGCCTACATTTTTCCCGGTGCAGCTGAATACCAGTATTTTACATGGGGCAAATGCCTAGCTGACCTCCACAACCCAGTTACTGGGTAATACACCTTGGCAAGACTGGTTGTCAGACTTTCCACGAATGACAGCTGGGATCAACGGCTTAACGTGCTTTCCAGAAGGGTATTGCTATGTAAAAATGGTCACCCATCCACAGACCAACCGCGGCAAGCGTAGCTTAACTTGACTTAGCCACGGGTCCCTCCCACGGACCTAACTACAGGTACCTATTTCGTGCTACACTTTGTAACTTCAGCACAAATATTTGAACACGGTAAAATAACAGAAAAATTCTTCTTAACAGAGGACAAAAGTAAGAAAAGTTAAAGTCCTGATTGAAACAGTAACAGTGTATTCTTCACTTTTCTATTCAATTTGCTTTTCTGAATTAATTCAGTTTCTCCCTTCGACCGTGCAGCATTAACCAAATGTATTCATGAGGCTCACGCCAACATTATCTAAAGGAAAGGTTGTGAATTAAAAATATGAAGGATGGCTGTGTACCGGCGGTATTCTAGACTCCTGATACTTATTTGACGTTCGAAAAGTGCTGATTCATCATCTACCTAGCCTTTTCCCAACTACGTTGAGGTCCGCTTCCAGTCTAACAGAATACAGCTGAATACCAGTATTTTACATCGAGCGACTGCCTACCTGACCTCCACAACCCAGTTACTGGGTAGGGCACGGGCTTACCAAGGGGATACCCCTTGGTAAGACTGGTTGTCAGACTTTCGAGCTTCTGACGACCTGTAACAAAACTCGATGATAAGAACTTGCTTCAGCCCGCGACTTCGTTCGCGTAAAATTTCTTATTTCGTCGACCCACCCGCATCGTGTTTGCCCGTGCGTTTACTTCGTTTACACTCAGCGTTATTCCCGATGTTATATAATTATGTTATAATTATGTTCTATAACTTTTACAACAAATGCAAAAAGAATTTTTCAAATCCGATTGACAGTTCCGGAGATACAATGAGAACAAACTCTTCATCTCTATTATTAGTATAAATTAACAGTTCCATCTAAAAATACTGAAAATAAACACACAGACTCGAATCTGTAATGAAGTCCTTATCGAACCGTCTGCCTTTGGAATGAAAATATTATTTTTCCCGCCATTGCATTAATGCGAATACTGTGTATTGTGGTTTTCTGTGATGGATCGCCGCAACCTGTCAATTTATAATATGATGAAGAGATTCTGAATGATGCATCGATGATCGGAACTTATTTTGAGTATCGTGTGATTGCGGGGGCGAATAATATTAAAGAGCAGTGATTTATTGGAACTAGTATTTTTTGTTCAGTTTTTGAAGCGACTACAGTATTTTGTTTATAGCCAATGTTGATGTATGGAGTCGAGGCTTTTATATCTTCGTCAGTTTTCATATTCTTTTATTTATACTCTTTGCTCTGTTTGGGTAGAGACTTTATGTATACCAAAGGAGATAAGTAACCAGGGTCGTCGGGTATAGTTGAAGTTTAGTAAGAAACCGATGGATGTTTACGAATAAATGAGCTGTTTGTTTTCTATTAATTCATTTGAACTTTAGTCGAAAACATCCATTGGTTTCTTAATAAACTTCTACTATATCCGACAACCCTGGTTACCTATCTCCTTTGGTATACATATAGTCTCCTCATCTCCTTTGGTGACCCTACATAAGAATCGTTGGACAAGCTTATTATCTCCTTCAATGGGAACTATTTCATTCGTCGTCTTTCCGCAAATATTTGTCCAACATACCATCCCATTCTATGAATAATTTTATGTTGAACAATAAACTAACTTCATGGCTACTGTAATTTTCTTCCAAAAACTTCAAAAAAATTTCGTAGATCAAAATTAGAGTCCGTTTCACGAAAGTTCAATAATATTACGGTAAAACTACGATACACTAAAGGTACAGACGCCAGCAGGTCCAGCTACCCGAAACTGTCAAATTTTCTAATCAACCTTGAACCTAATGCTTTAGCGATAAAGTTGAAAATCTATTAAAGAAATTTGACAGATTGTAGTAGCTTGATTTGCTGGCGTCTGTACCACTGAAAACAGCTGACAGGATAAAAAAAACCGCTAAGTGCGAGTCAGACTCGCAAACGAAGGGTTCCATATCACAAGGCAAAAAATGACAAAAAATCATGTTTCTCCATACACATAATATAATTTTATTTGTTTTATTGCCGGTGTGATAGCAAAACTCCGCACTCTGTGAAAATTTCAACCGTATATACCTATTACGGTTCATGAGATACAGCCCGCTGACAAACAGACGGACGGATGGACGGACGGACGAATGGATAGCAGGGGCTTTTAGTAATAGGGTCTTTGGGAACGAAACCCGAAGAAGGTCCCAACCTTCTCAGGATTCTGTGAGGTTTTTTTGTGTAATACCCATAATATTACCCAAAAAAAACCGTAAACAAAAAAAAACTACATCAAAAAGAAAATAAATTCAAAAGCAATGATTAACCGCGCCTTCGCACTCTTTTATTCATTCTTTATTCCCAACAACGTTTACTCAATGTATTCATGGAGTGCCGAACTGACGCCATGACGCTTGGTGAATTTTTTGCCGCCAATTTTGCACCAACATTTTCTCGCCGACTTTTTCCATGTTTTTCCGCTCTTTTGACGGATTCCGACGCACGACTAATCTGTTGATATTGATACAGAGTCCTGTGGGTGTTTAAAGAGGCTTTTTTGCGTCACCTTTTTGGCTTTTTTTACTCATCTGTGAAAGGGGAAAGTAATGTATTGGCTACTTATCTTTTCCTTTTAAAATTCGTCGAGGAAAAAGATTGGTGGCAGTGCAGTAGATTTAAAGGAATTTGTATGAAATAAATAAAACACCCAACATCGGTGTTTATGTCATAAAAGATTTATTTTAGGGTATTACGATATGTCCTACATTTATTAAGATAACCTATTCTATATACTGTATTTGATTAATGTGAAGTTATAGCGGATTGTAGTTTCCGATTTGTAGTGAACCGATGTCCTGGTGAAGGCTGAAAATGTGGAATTAGTGGATGTGGCGACGCTTGGCTTGTGGTGATTCTTTAATATCTAAGCAGTGATGGCCTAGTAGTGGTGGATTATCGTAAGTTCGAACTCGAGGTACGCAAACCCCATAGGAAACCGTTAAATCTATAAAAAACAATGCTTTTAACGCCAAAAAGGCCTCGGCACAACATAATGTCAGATGACATTACACAAGACACACGCTGCAGCTACAGCTCACGAAAATGAAAAGAATTCAAAATTGACATTCTTTATACGTAAAATCTACATCTTTAGCTACAGAATTGCAAGTGTTTTGTAAAACGCGAGGTATGAATAATTCGGCTAAGTAGACCTTTTTTTATTTCGACGGTAGATTGCAATTTTACGCGGGCTGCGCACGGATATTAAAAATTAAAGTTAATAAGCAAAACAGCGCTTTGTGCTGCAAAGTGATACAGTTTGCGCTTTTGTTTCGTGCTACCTCTTTATGATAACATTTCTGATGTTAGAGTACGTAGTTTTTGTATTGTACGCTCAAAAAGCGAAAATGACCCAGTTTCAAACTAACTTCTTAAGCGTTTGCCTAAGACTGCGGTGTCTGCTACATACCATCCGCTGCATACCAGCGAATGATGTCACTGCAGCACTGTAACGTTATTTATAATGTTGCTGTTTTTTTTTTTTTTAAGCGTTGCCCCACATTAGGAATTTCTACTGTGTCGTGGGTGCGTTTACAGACATATAAACTCACATACACAAACAGCCAGACCCGGTTACCTACCCTGTTTTAGGTAAACACACAGCGTCTGTAGACAAATTTAAGTCAAATCTAAGAAGCTTGTAGCTAATTAATAATAGCCGCACGGGTCGATCGATCAGGTTAAGCTACGCTTGCCACGGTAGGGCCGTGGATGGGTGACCATCTTTACATACCGAGAACTCTGTGCCTCGGAAAGCCGTTGGTCCCGGTTGTCATTCGTAGATCTTCGACAGTAACGACTATCGTCAGAAGCCCGACAGTCTGACAACCAGTCTTACCAAGGGGTATCGTATTACCCAGTAACTGGGTTGTGGAGGTCAGATAGGCAGTCGCTCCATGTAAAATACTGGTATGCAGCTGCATCCGGTTAGACTGGCAGCCGACCCCAACATAGTTGGGAAAAGTCTAAGCAGATTGCAGATTGATTTAAGTCAAACCTCAGAGCCATCATTTTCAAGGCGGCCGTCACTGCGGCCGGTATGTGGCGGTATATGTCACCTTTATGAAGTGTCATTTTCATTCAAGATGATTTCATGTTGTTGTTCTACAACTTCATGTGCCATATCTACGTCGTTTTCGGGTGACAGCATCATGCTGAGTGGAAGCGTTCTTGTCAAGCTGAATGTCTAGATAGACAGTTGAAATTTTTACAGAGTTTGTACTTCTTTAATACTTCAAAAATAAAATAAAGTAAATAATGCCTTGTCCCTTAAACCCTTCCTGTGCGAGTCGCACTCGCACTTGGCCGATTTTTTGGACGCAACACACGGACGCAAAAATATCGCGGTGGGATTTTATCGCGCAGTGGATTTTCAACTCTCGGTGTTGAGTCGAGTATTGAGAATCCAACCGAACTGATCCCACAGCGCGTGAAAAAACCACACTGTTCAATTTTGAACTTTCGGCGCTAAGCAGAGCGTTGAAAATCCAGTGCGCGAAAAAACGCGTACCTGGGCTTAGAATAGAATAGAATACTCATATTTTTATATGCACGTATTTCCTTGACAAACAAATCTTATTTTCTTTCTTTCATTTACACCCGTGTAACTACGTACCTATACGTTACGTGAACCATAAACATATTAAATAATATAATCCGACAAAAAAAAACAGCTTAAAAACATTTCCTTTTCCCAAGACGAGTACAGTTGCGCGCTCAAGTGTCGAGTGGCTATATATTTTCATTTTCGAGAGGCGACACTCGCGCCGCCTGTAGGTGACTGCCGGAATTATTGCACTTGAACAAGAGTGGACCGATGTGTCTATATATCCTTTTTATTGCTGTTAGAAAAAAGGAATCGCGCAGAGCTTGCGAATGACGTAAAGTGTGGCGTTATTAAAGTTTTACGTGCAGTTCGGTTTGGAAGTGTTAACTGTTTGCTTCTAGAATTGTAGGGGTTTGTGATTTTTTATGAAACGGTATGAAATGGACCCTGTGTGTGGCCTGGATTCCCCAAAGGGTTTGGCAAAGTTGTATATTACACCTACATTTCCTCAATTATATTTAAACTAGCAGCGCCACGCGGTTTCACCCGCCTAAGTCTCGTCGGGATAAAAAGTATTTTATATATTAATCCTGGTTATAAACTATAAGTGTTTCAAATTTCATTCAAATCCGTAACAGTAACAGACGGCGAGTAGTATAGTTACTAATCGGGTACAGATCCGGATTCGGGTTGCTACTGAGAAATTCCTTACTTTTGACCGACAAGGGTCGAACTTACGATCGCATGCTCAGCAGTTGCACTAATTATTTCGAATACCTTACAAAATATATCAATGATTTACCCAATATACTACACCGTTAAATTTTGATCGTTTTAATGCTTAAAAGGGGTCATTGTACTCATCAATATGAACAACTTTTACTGCAGCAACAACCTCGAAATCGTGAAAAAAAAATCAGTTGATCCATAGATGTATGTTCGCATGATTTGACATAATCTATGGATCACCTGATTTTTTCAGGTTTCGTAATAAAATTTGTTCATACGTGAGTATAATGACCCCTTTTAAGGATTAAAACAGTAAATAATTTAATGTCTTTGATTAGAACGATCCAAATTTAACGGTGTATATCAAGAATGTTTGATATAAAATAATAAACTATCTTTGGCCCACGCATGGTCCTATCCCTGTGCCAAATTTCTCTTTAGGCGAGAAAAGGTAACAGACAATCAAACAGACAGAGTTAGCGTTTCAGATTTATAATATAACTAGCTGTGCCTGTGAGTTAGGTCGCGTGCATGTCGAAAAACCAATTGCATTATTTGTTTTTCTAAAATAAAAGTAGCCTAAGTACTTACTAACATCAGAAGGCCAATTCTCGTAATTTAAAACGTTCAAAATCCAGTCGCAGTCTCATCTCAGTGACAAAAAAATGTCAAAAATTTGTCAAAGTTTAGGGACATTAGAAGTATTTTTGACAGATTAAGGCTGAGATCAGACTGTGGACGGTCTTAAAATTACGCGAATTGCCCCTCAGTTATCTGCCAGTGAAAGTACAGTATAAATCGGTCCACCCGTTTCGGAGATTGGCCGTAACAAACAGACAGACAGATAAAAATGTTAAACATTGTATTTTTGTTATAAGTACCGTATATACTTTAATATGCATTAGTAATAAACTGCTATTTTGATATTACAAACAGACACTTCAATTGTATTTATTTGTGTAGATATAGACCCTCTTGACTTTATCTTAGTATATAGAAACACACAAAATCACGCCCTCACTTACCGAAGTCGTGCTCATAGCCAAAATCAATGTATAAATGTCATGTATACAGGATGACAGGGAAACTCGACGTATTCCTTGAAAGGCGTTATACTAGAGGTCATTAGCAACAAATTTAGTCCAGTTAATTAGAGGTCCAAACTGGATGGTTACCGAGCAGTGTTGGTTCTTCGATCTTTTAGAAATTAGCTGACTTGTTACCAAAAACAATTTATTATGAGAAAAGACAACTCCACTCCAAACATTTCATTGATACTTTTCTGAAAGTTGAAAAATGATCACTCATTAAAAAAAATGCTTGCAAAACTTACATAATTTCAGAAATAAAAGGTAAGTAAAGACCTTTTATTTCTGAAATTATGTAAGTATTTTTTGAATATTTGAATTTTTTTTTAGCTATCCAGGTTTGACCCCTAGTTCACTGGACTTAATTTGTTGCTAATGACCTCTAGTATAACCCCCTTCAAGGGATTCGTCGAGTTTCCCTGTCACCCTGTATAAAGAGTAATATTCCACAGTCACTCTCGAGGAAAACCCAGTGAGCCCTTTAACAGTGCGAAATATAAATAAATGACGACAAAAGTGTCTGGTCACTGTAGCTGAGACAAAGTACAGTCGTCGTCAATATCAATATTACGCCGACGCGACGCTGTATCGGACTGCCTTATTCCCTCCAATTGAATTAATAGTACAGACGATGAGAGAAGTGTTTTTCTTTTATTGTTTTTGCTCCTTTTCTGGCGTTTAACTACTTTTGTTGTTTTGGGGTTTTTACTGTTTTTTTTAATGTAAATGGTGAACTTTAAGTTGGTTCGTAAGTTATTCCGTTAAGTCACAAATGTATCTAAGTACTCGTATGTAGTATGTAAGTTATCGTGAATAGATTTTGTCATTTAATTTTAGTGGAAGTTAATAATGTTATATAAGTGTAATTTTAATGATATTTGTACGCCGTCAACGGTAAGACATAGTGTACTTATACATTTTATTTACAACACCTGTTTGTACACCCACCTATGTTTTACAAATAAAAACTTTGACTTTGAGTATAGCTTTAAAAATTAAAAAAAAAACAATTTTTTTTAGAACATAACTAGATGAATTTATAAGTTTGCGAACTTTTCACCTTGCTTTTGTGTAATCCACTTTGTATTTTATTGAAACTACAAAACCATGATACTCAAAAGACACAACACACTAGTTATTATGTAAAGAAACTCGATAAAACACAAAGAGACAACCCTTTCGCTGGTATGAGTGGTACAACGTCCGTCAAGCATCCCACCACCAGAAAAACCCATATAAGTACGTACAATATTTTTTCTACTTCCCATCTTTCAAGTCTTGCTATTACAATAACAAACAGTAATAAATTACTATGAGACACTTTTCTCGATAATTACACCGCTCTCCAGGGCAGTGACTGCTACAATAAAAAAAGTCATCTGTGATTTTTCATTTCGTTCCATGGCCCGCCTATGTTAGGCGCACTTTTGTACGGTATACTCGGATCGACATGATTTGATACTTTTTGAATTATATTAATTTTTGTCTTTTCTACATAAGGTTCTTATAAAATACATGCAGGTCTCTTAAAAATCTTCTCTCAAAATCTCACCATCTCGCGTCTCTTCTGTAAAAATCTCACCATTAAAACTTAGGTGACTTAGCTTGAAGTTGTTTGACCATGTGTTTGTATTGCACTTTTGAATCTATGAAACCGCTGCTTTTTTAATTATTTTTAACTTAAGTTTTTTATTTTGGTGAAGCACCCCTACTCATGAATATGAAAAATCTTTTGCAATGTGACCACGTCTGAAATCTTGAATTTTGAATAAAGGACATAACTGACTGAAACAAATTCATGGATTCTAAAATTGTAATAGAAGGTACAGACGAACAAGAAATACCTACAATAGTTTTTCGCCCACTTATTGAAAGTCGAGTGCAGTCCGATCTATTACGTAAATAGGTGAAGTGAGCTGTCATTTAGTGTCAATTCCTAGAATCAGGCGGAATGACAGCTCACTTCACCTCAGTTTTCACGGAAGATTGTTTTAGAGAATAGACCAGCTGGTATCAAAACTAAACAATCAATGCAAACCTGCCAACAGCGCGGTCTTCCCGTAAATTATTCCTTCGGCCATTAAACAAATAAATCGCTATACGGCCGGCCCACAGCAAACCGCTGAAAAATGCGCAATCGACACTTTAACTTCATGATTATTATTAAAATGATAAGAAATAATTTATTTTTATCGAAAAAATCACAATCTGAATGATTTGAAGGATACTGCTAATCCATTAATCGACAAATTTGTCTGCTCAACAACGTAAATAACGCAATGAATGTTGTTGAACTGTGAAAATGAAACCCATTGCTACAGATAATGTATTACGCAGTTACTCCGCTTTTTTGAATGGGGTTCGAGGGACTAGTGTAACCAAATTAAATATTCGAAATCATCGAGGTATACTACTACAAAAAAAAAGTATGTACAGCAGTGCGATTCTGTAACCATCTCACCGTGAAAACTTAGGTGAAGTGAGCGTGGAGTGAGCTGTCATTCAAACTAATGCTAAGGGATTGACACTATTGACAGCTCACTCTAAACTTCACCTAACTTTTCACGGCTAGATTTTTACAGAATCGATCGGCTGTAACCATAACGAAAGGATTTGTAATAAGGACCCATTATACCATGTCTGAATAGCCACTAATATATAGAGTTTATAAGAAATATCTGCCAAGCTAACATACAACTTGCGAAAGTTAGTCCCATTTCATCTTCAAGTCAAATTGCCGTAAGTCTAAACACCTAAAAAAGGAGAATCTTTAAACAAAAAACAGGGAATAAATAAAAATCGTACTAGCGTAAAGATCCTGTCTTTAGAATATCTCGTTGCAAAAGGATGTGCTCTGGCAAAGGTATCAGTTACTTGTTAGGGAAACTAGAGAAACTTATTGCAAAAGAGGTGATATATTTTCCTTCAGAAACCTGTCATGGCTGCCAAGTGATCTCCTTTTTGATCACGTGTGTGTATGGTTTTTTAAAGGGAAAAAGAAACATACTGTACTGAGCCATCTTAACGTTAATCGGTGAATAATATACCTACATCTATAATTAATAATAATAATAAATAAATATCCCTGGACATTTCACACAGCACCATTTGTCCCAAGCTAAGCAACCTAATGCTTGTGTTATGGTAACAAGATGGCTGATAAACTACTTATATACAATTTTTTTTTGTAAATACATACATATTATAGATAGAATATATATGTATATTGATAATTGACACGGTATTTGACAGTTAGTTTTAGTGCTATAGTCAAGTTAACGGAGTTTTTTTAATTCAACTTAAACGACGAAATCTTAAAGCGATCGAAATTCTTGGATACCAACAATCACTCTTATGCCGTTTTTCTTATTACAATCACAAACTAAGAAGTTAATTACTTATGTTTAAAGAAAAGCTTACAACGCTACTTAAAACGCTACAAGGTTATTTTAGCGCGTGGCCAAAATTGGAATTAACGCCGCCGTCTTGTTTTTTAATACAGTTAACGAACAGCGCCCCCCTGTCAACGTCATTCGAGCGCCAAAAGTTATTTGTAGCAGAGAATTAGCTTTTCTATAACCTCCAAAAACAAAGTACTAGATCAAAAGAAAAATTCTACTTAGCGCATGAAGACCGCCACATAATCCTCCGCAAATTGTAGCCTGATCTAAATAAAGAAGCAACATCAACTTTTGTTGTTGTTTATTCACTTAAAAATCCATTACGCACAAAAAGACCAACTAATAAATATGAAGAACGAAGGCTTTCTTGATAAAAACATCCTGGGAACCTCGAATAGAAATTGAACTTTGTTCTTTCCACGATATGCTTGAAATTACATTGCGTGGTTGTACCGAGACATTTTAGCGTGTTTTAAAGTGGGATAGGAGGATGTCAGAATCAATTCTTGCAGCCATTTCTCAATAAAGTTCGTGAAGGAAGTGAACATACTCGTATGCATTGAGGCTTTTAAACTTTGACGTATATTACACACGGCTGCGGCTAAGTTCTTAGGAATAAACAATGTTGGATGTATTCGGAGTGACGGGTGCACTTGCTGTTTTCTATATTACAGATTATTTTGAATATATGGCAGTCAACGCTTTGAGGGACTTGTTGTGAGTAATAACAGCCGCAAGGGTCGATCGATGAGTGATTATCTTTACATATCAAGACCTACGGGTACTGGGACCCATGGGTGGAATACAATGGGTGATATTCGCATGATCACGCGCCTTTGTAACTTGCTTATGATTCCTTCCAATGGTAGTCTGAAAGAAATTGCATTTGGAGATAGGCCACCGGGGGTTTATTTATAAACGATGATTAAAGTTAAGTGACGTTCAAACGTCAAAAAGGTTTGCGGTTAAACAGTCGCTAATCACTACTTAACTTTAAGCAACGTTTAGGAATAAAGGGACTAATGTATGCAATAATATGGGCAATGTCCTATAAAGAATATCTATCTATCTATTATCAAAGTAAACACAGTCATTACGTCACTTCCGGACAATAAATCAGCTGACTACGATATCCTGGGAGTCATCACAGATTTACCCAGAGATGGGCGTTACAGCACCGCCCTCTAAGAAAATTACGACTGTATACTTGGATCTATAGTTTTGATACTATTTGGTAAATTTGGACTTGTGAATCTTACTAATAATAAACGTGAAAGTTTGTATGAATCGATGAATGTTTGTTATTCTCTCACGCAAAAACTACTGAACGGATTTGGATGAAATTTGGCGCACATATGGTTTATAACCAGGATTAACGTATAGGATACTTTTTATCCCGATACTCCCACGGGATCCAAACTTATGCGGGTGAAACCGCGAGGCGCAGCTAGTCTGTAATAATAATAAAGCTGAAGAGTTTGTTCTTTTGAACACGTTAATCTCTGAAACTACCAGTCGGATTAGAAAACTTTTTGTAAAATTGATAGCCCAATTCTTGAGGAAGGTTAGGTATATATAGGCTGTACTTAACATCACGCTGGGACCTAAAGGAGCCGAGCTAAAAGGAAAACAGTTAGTTAGAACGCTAAGTAATTGCGGGGGAAGGCGATGCGATGCGACGGGGTGGGTCGGGGGAACAAGGAATTTAAAATAAGTATTTATTGTTTCTGTATGTTTGGAGAAGAGGTTTTTTTTTTTTATTTTGACTAGATTATTTTTTAAGAAACACCATACACACACATTACTTAAATATAAAAGAGCAGTCGTGGCCTTTTTTTTTTTTGTGGATGGGAAATCATCAAATGACCCCTCCCGCTCTGGGTGGAGCGGAAGGGAGTGTCAGACTTTTACTGACTAAAACCCACCCGTGTTCCTTCCTTAGCCCTTTCTGTTCCTGGGCAGCGGTTAACCTTTCGGAAGATCCCGCCGCCCTGGCAGGCAGTCGTGGCCTAATGGTAACGGCCATGACATACGAGTTGTCGGTCGTAGGTTCGAACACAGACAGGCTTTACTTTGTGTAAATTATTTTATTGCCACTGCTCTCAAAACGATGAAGGAGAACACTGTGAGGAAACCGGCATGACTTAGAACCAAAAATTCGAAGACGTAACCCGCACTGGGCCCGTGTGTGGATTATGGCCTTCTCCCTCTCTCCGAGAGGAGGCCTGTGTGCTAGACTCCCAGTAGTGGGAACATTATATGCTGATTGTGCTTCATTATAAGATCGATTACTCATGGATAAACCGGTGAGTTACCTACGTGTTAGGGCTCCTGCAGACAGGCGAATAGTAGAACAATTTCTATGAAAATTTTGTGGAATATATTCTACTAGAATCGCGTCGCACCGCCGCGTCTCGCGCCTTTCTGCGGGAGCCCTTACCGCCTAACTACAACAAAAACAAAACAGCTCCAAAAATGTTTTTAAATTTATTTAGTAACCATACAAAACCAATCTCAAATATATTTCTGTGCATTACTTATTTATTTAATTTTCCCGCAAGACGTAAAACACGATCATCAAGCTAACACCACTTGGTTCCCAAAGGAGTTGCTAGCATAAAAAATGTTATGCAATTTTAACTCCCCGTAATGCCCTCTCTAGTACAACGAAATAACCCGAAAAATGGCAGTGTTGCCAGCAGATCGTTGGGGGGAGATAAAAAAATATGCGCCTCGAAATGACAAGTAGGATGCCATGTATTTGTAGATTAGATAAGGGCGGGATTGGGTGAAAATGGCGTGATAAGTTGGGATACCCTTCTGCCTTTTGTTAAGGTTGTCAAATCTAGTTTTTGGGTCGATAAGGGGACAAAGTTTGCATATTTTGTGTAGTCTTTTTTATTTCAGAATAGCTTCTGCTCGCGAGTTCATCGGCGTGAAGCAACTTCCTAAAAATTTTTTTCCGTGAGAACCTTCTCCAAAGTATTAGAAAACGTAAAAAAAAAGATGGATGAATTTGGTAAAGTCGTTCTCAAGTTATGGCTTGACCAAGGGAACTATGGATTCGTTTTTATGTAATAACTAGCTTTTGCCTGCGACTTCGTCCGCGTGAAGCAAATTTCTTATTTTTTTTTTCCTAATAACCTTCTAAAAAGTATTACAAAACCCAAAAAAAGTAGATGGATGAAATCGGTAAATTCGTTCTCAAATTATGACGTGACCAAGGGAAATAGGGATTCATTTTTATATATGTAGATATATAGTTTTAATTTTTCAACGTTTCCTTTAACGCCAATGTTAACAAACGAACTGCACTTCCATCTCTTATTTTGGATTTGAGTATAGCCTTAGGGGCGGTATTTAGAAAGAAAGAAGTAAAAGTATTTATTGCGACTCGTACAGGAAGATCATAAAACTAAACTAAACTAAAAACATTAAAAAATAAAAAAAACAAATTATATTAAAAAAAGTAACAAAACCAAATTATTTAGCGAGGACTTAGAAAATTTAATTTTGTTTTTTTCGAAAATTTACCAACCTTATTACAGTATTGGGTTAACCTTATAATTATATAGTAATCTTTTAGCTTTGAAAGAGACCGACCGTTTCCGAGAAATAAGGCCGTCGATTTTTTTTTTAAAAGTAATCAAATCTAATGAAAAAAAAATGAAAAAAATTATGACCGGGGTAATTGCGTTAACAGTAGTAATGACTTTAATTTTGACAGTTCAACAAGATTCATTTCGTTACTTAAATTCGATGTTTCGCACACAGCAGCCCATTTCCCGTAATTAAAAACGTTCAAAATCTTGTCAAAATCTCATCTCAGCGACAATCAATGTCAAAAACTTGTGAAGAATGTAGGGAAATTAGAGGTATTTCTGACAAATTGAGGTTCTGACAGGAGGACAGACTGTGAACGTTCTTAAAATTACGAAAATTGCCCCTCAGGTAGACCATGACCTGAGTGAGGACAGCAGATATTTATCATTTTGATTCCTGTACCTAAGTAGTACGTTTCCGTGGCTTAATTTTCAACCTCAAGGCGGGCGTGGCCGCAGGCAAAAGCTAGTATTGCAAAACCATAAAAGCCACTGGCACCGAACAGCATAAAACTCTCCCCTACACAGTCAATGCAAGTAAAAGCAACATTTTCCCAGAAACAGCAAATCATTTCAACATTAACTCCCTTACTCATAACGTTACTTTGAAATAGGTACAGGAAGTGGCGTAACGTCCAGTTACCGGAACTGCACACCTTTTATTTTATGTGTCCATACCCCATGTGCAACGTGAAAGAGCGAAGTTTGAAAAATATGTTACTCTATGTATGACCAAAGGGTTCATGATTTTGTTTTTCTATGTATGTATGTACCTTTGTGGGTTACAAAACGTTCGTTGATGACATGATAGCATCACGCTTATATTCTTCGAAGGGGTAGGTTGACTCGAAAAGAAGTACAGTGCAACCTTAATATAACGTACCTCAATATAACGAATTCTTCGTAATCCCTTTGAATTATTGTCCTTATGAGTCAATGTAAAATATACCTTTACATTGCGAAGATTTTTTGCGAACAACCTCTGTATAACGAATTTTCAACTATCAAAAAAAGTGACCTCTAATTAACGAATTTTGTCAACCCAAAACCTTTAAAATACCCAATTCCCATGATTCAGTCGCGACAGGTTTCGACACGTTTTTACCTCTTTATAACAATTTTAGACCTAGCTAACCTCAATATAACAAACCTCAGTTTAAAGAATTACTTGCTATAACGAATATTTACTTGTTCTCTTCCGATTTGTTATATCGAGGTTGCACTGTATATAGTTACTAGATTTTACCCACGGCTTCACCACATGATGCGACAAGATGTTGGTTTTTCTATCAGCTGTTCTATCAACTCTTTTCCCACTATGAATTGAAAGTGTACTCCATGGGTATGAAAACAGCTTTTCAAAAATACATATTATACCATAATATGTGGTTATTATTGTCGCTAGAGACGCGTCCCATATATTTTTGTCCATCTCCTTTCATCATAGTCCGTTCAGCCGTTTTTGCGTGATTGAGTAACATACATCCACACATACCTACACACTATTTTACACTACATTTATAATAATTATTAATATTATAGTAGCATAGTAGGATATCTAAGACCCCTCCGTGTCTCGGAAAGCATGTTAAGCCGTTGGTCCCGGCTGTCATTCGTGGATCTTTGACAGTTTGACGGCACGGTTGGCGCAGTGGTTAAGCGATTGATTGCTGCGCTGCGTGTCGCGGGTTCGATTACCGCACGGAACAAATATTTGTATGACCTACAATTAGTTGTTCCGGGTCTGTCTGTTTGTGTATGTGAGTTTATATGTCTGTAAACGCACCCACGACACAGGAGAAATTCCTAGTGTGGGGCAACGTTTTTAAAAAAAAAACAAACAAACAGTCGCTACGGGTCGTCAGTAGCCCGAAAGTCTGACAACCAGTCTTACCAAGGGGTATCGTATTACCCAGTAACTGGGTTGTGGAGGTCAGATAGGCAGTCGCTCCATGTAAAACAATGGTATTCAGCTGCATCCGGTTAGACTGGAAGTCGACAGCTGATGATGATGAGTCATCATGATCATTTAAGGTGATTCCTTCGAAGCAAGAACTGATTATATTTTCTGCTCATCGTAATATTTTTACGAAATAGTATAATGTCATAGTAATTATTTACAGCAAATATAATTTCGAGACCTTTAGTTGTTTGTTTTATATGATTAGTTTTTGGTAAGTATTTCTTTTATCATTATTGCCACGTATTGAATTTGATTAACTTAAAAGTTAAAACGTAAAAGCACGCTGCAATTTTCAAAACCTACTTTGACGGGTTCTCGTTAAGTCCCATATAGGTACCTACATACTATCCAAACAGAGGGTTGCTACTACCAAACTAAAGGAAATCCCAAAACTAATTTAGTCTTTATCAATTCCCCCAATTTCTGTTTCACCCAACTAATTTCTGAGGAAAAAAAATTGGAACCTAAAACAAAATACCTCGGTCCGACCATTACCAAAAAAATGTGAAATGAAATCTAAAAATTAGCTCCAGAAACCGTTTTGCCACGCTTAGCGGGCTACCAGTGTCGGCTCACGCACTTTGACACGAAATAAACTGGCAATCAGAGGAGTGCGCTGTCGGAGGGAATCCTCATAAATCCGGCGTCGACTTCACTCTGGCCTTATTCAATCTCCGGGGGAATGGGGGACGAAGATATTGGGTGACTGGATGGGATACGGTTTTCCTAAAAAGCATTTACGGATTTTTTTTATTGCGTCAATCAATCCATCACCTCAGCTTATCGACAGGGTCGACAGGGGCGACGACAGCGTGTTGTAGCGCAACTTGGGAGAGGCCTATGTCCAGCAGTGGACTATGGTGGAGGATTGTCCTCTCCCAAACTGCGCTACAACACCTTGTCGTCTGCCTTCCACATCCAGTCTGTCCAAGCCACCTTTCTAAGATCACACTATAGTTTTCCACCATACCATAGAAAACTATAGTGTGACCACTCCAGGAATCATCTGCTCCACCGGCCAGTGGTCCTTCGACAAACTTGGCCAGTCCATTGCCATTTCAGCTCGCTTACTCTGCAAGCTATGTCGTGTTTGTACTGTATGAGATATAATTCACACATCGCCTCTGCAACACCATATATAACAATATACCACAAAATGAGCACTGCTTCTTTAATCTAGTTTCAGCGCGACTGCTTATTATGACTCTGGGCTCGATTGCCAGGTCGGGAAACGTATTATCTATTGGATTTTCCCGTTGATGTCAATAGGTACGCCCCCTATAACCTACATGGTACTTAAGCTTAATAGGCGAAATATGGGTGTACCGCCAACAGGCACACAGGTCAATCTTCAAGGTTAAGCATCGCTTGCTGAGGTCAGTCCGTCGATGGGTGACTATCCATAACTTACTGAGAACCTCGGACTCCGTGCCTCGGAAAGCATGTTAAGCCGTTAGCCCCGGCTGACACTCATACATCTTTGACAGTCGCTACTGTCAGAAGCCCGTAGGTCTGACAACCAGTCTTGCCACAGGGTTTCACGTTACCCAGCAGTAACTGGGTTGTGGAGGTCAGTTAGGCAGTCGCTGCATGTAAAGTACTAGTATTCAGCTGAGTCCTGTTAGACTGAAAGCCTATCCCAGTTGTTGTAGTTGGCAAAACGCTAGGCAGGTTAATTTTGAGAGGCAATTTTCTTGTCCTTTCTAGCGCAATGAGCTCTATGGAGTATACTTTACGCAGGGAGGTCGTGTTTCGCGGGGCGCCGATATAAAAGTCCACTTTATAAAGGCTGACCGCAGACGATCGCATCTGTACGTTTGTCTTGTACTTGTACAACCTCAGAAACTTTTAATGTGTAGCTTTGAATTGGGATTTTGAGGAGAAGGGTGAACTTTTGTTTTTTTACTGTCTTATAGCTATGCCTGCGGCTTCTCCCGCGTGGATGTCGGAAATCATCCCACGGGAATGTACTACCGGAATAAAAAGTGTCCTATGTGTTAATTTGTGTGCCAAATTTGATTGAGTACCTAACAAGTAGTTGGATTTAGCATCACTTTTGATGCAGAATCCAACTACATACTCGTTTTTTTTTTCCCCCTTTCCCCTTCCTATTGGGAGCTGCCGACGTATTTTATGGTTTCTTTATAAGGAAGACATAAAACAATGCTGAGTTTGTACCAATTGTTTTTTAAGAACAGTGGGGACCCAGTGGTAATGGCCGCGAGTATCGCGACACTTTTGTATTTTTTTAGCAAATATCTATGTCGCATTGTTAGTTATATTAATTACTAGCTTTTGTCCGCGGCTGCGACCGCGTGGGGTTCGGAAAGTATGTAGATATACACTCGGCTTTATTCAAAAGCGATTAAGTCCTTTATTTTTGAATGAAAGAAAAGTAGAAAAAAAGTGTCCAATAGATATTAGTTGTTAGGGTTTATTTATTATTTCGTTTTTTTTTTGTACGAAGTTTTCCAAGTAAGCGCATTTTACAAGTTAGGCCTCTATAACTCTTGAACTAAAAGTTATCCAAGCCGTTATAGTTTTACTTCAAAGTTCATCACATGGACTACCATCAATTTTTTCAGATTTTTCGACCCAGCCGTTTAGCTTTTAGAGGGCGGGTCCGTCCGTCCGTCCTCGGCTTACCTGCCAAACGGTTATTGCTAGAAATATGAAACTTTGCATGTATATGTGTAACTCAAAAACACGTCTACCCCAACGGTCATCGGTTCTACGGCTAATATGGCCGGCCCATTGCCACTTCAGCTTGCTTATTCTGTGAGCTATGTCAACAACTTTGGTTCTCTGCCGGATCACCTCGTTGCGAAGCTGGCAACCGTTTCATTCTAAATACTTAAATACTTTACTGTAAGACCCTGAAACAATCATAAAGATGGCCGCTACATAATCTTCTCCACCACATTCTAACACTACCCACCTACTAACTTTTCGCCCATAACTTAGAATAACCGTAAAACATTCGACAAACGACGAAGTCGTTTAACTTTAACTCATTTTCAGCTTAGCCACCGTAAAAGATCTGGTTTAACGCCATCTAAGGCGACGGGAGATTTACGCGGTGTTGCCAATCTCCGCCGCTAGATGGCGCTGTGAGACACGCTCGTAAACGGTTTTATAGTCACTCGTGCAACGACAGGCAAGCGGTGTGCACGGATATTGAATCGTCGATGTTATCGCGTTGACGGGAAGCAAACGATATTTTGGTACAAACGACGATTTAGCTTACCTGATATCCCTAGCCAGTTCATCATCATTTCAGCCCGGAATCAACCACGACTGGATATAGGTCACCTCTTCCTTCTGCCATACTTCCAGGTTCCGTGCGTCCCTCATCCAGGTGTTTCCCGCGACATTAGCTATATCGTCAACCCAGCGCGCTTTTGGACGGCCCTGGTTTCTTTGTCCTAACCTTAGCCACCATGCCGTCACAGCCTTACTCATCGGCCATCTCCTCGTCTACCTAGGTGTCCTGCCCAACACCACTTGAGGCGCACCACCCTGCCGCGCGCCCTGTGACGTGTTGCTTCGTAGACTTTCGACCGACAACGGATTTCGGTTTTACGCACTTGCTTTAGTAGGATTATGCTAAGCATAGCTCGCTCCATGGCCCTTTGTGCTACTCGTATCGGTTGAATTGGCCATGTCTGACACAAACAAGGAGAACGGGGGAGTTTCGCTGTTGGAGTGAAGCCTTAGGTTAGGTGCGCTATGGAGCGAGGAATTTTCACCGTCTCCGAGTTATGGGACTTCGATTTTTTGTATGTTTTAACTCGGAAATGGAGCGTCATATCGCCAGGCTATGCTTCTTAGAACCTAAGCGGAAACGGTGCGTCGTAGGGCCATAGTTCTCAGAACGTACATGGTTTCTATGGTCAAGGTTAACCCGATATTGCAATAAAATTGGTAGATTTCCAAAAAAAAACTAAGAGTTGCCTGTTTCAAAATTATTTTTGGGAAAGAGTTTTTTTTTGTTTTCTTTGCTGCTCATGCAAAGCAGTGCCCCTAAGCGTATACTCCAACTTCACCCCTAAGACGTCCAACTGACCGGAAGTACTTCTTCCTTCCGACGTTATGACGCCACATAAGGCTATGTGGTGTGATACACAAAGCCAGCAACAATTACGCCAACAAGCGTAGCTAATAAAGTTGGTCGGTGCATCCGCCGTGCGTCCCTTTACGAGCAAACCCCGGAGGAAATTGAATGTTGGATACGGATAGAATGCATACCAAGCCGATAGATTTTATAGTTGCAGTGTGCTAGGTTATTTTGATCTATGTATGGTATAAAAAGACCCATCACGTAGCCTTCAACTACGCATTATTTACATCAAACTAAGTAACATTGCACAATAATAATTGCTGGGAAACGGCTTTTATTTGTTTATACGGTTTTGTGGGGCATAGTTTTAGTTATTGTTTAGTATGCTGTTAAGTTATAATAAATAAATAAATAATACATTTTTGGTGTGAAAATTTGCTGTTTGCGGTAATACGCAATGTAACAGACGTAGAACATTGTGCATATGGGGTGCATGCAACGGGACAGGGGTCGTATTTAAAGTTGTGTTAGGTATAACATTAAAAACTTGATTTCTTAAAAATAACGTTAGTAAAAGTTGGAATTTTTACCTTTATTATCTCCGTAACCAGAAAGTTCAGTATAGGTCCAGAACAAAAAAAAAACAAAACATATACGAGTAGGTCTAAAAAGTTAATTAAGAACATTTTCGAAAAATAGTGTTACATGTAAATTCGACCGATTTTAAATTTTCCATCTTTTTTTAAATAAGACATTTCGAAAATGTTCTTAATTAACTTTTTAGACCTATGTATCCTGCTTATGCGTATAAAGTTTCATTAAAATCGGTTCATGCCTTTCGAAGAACAAGGACTTGAAAGTTTATATGAAATGCCGTACGTTGTAAACGCTCTTAATGTGCCTGCCACCCTGTAAGTTACTTACTTACAGGGTGGCAGGGACTTAGAAGGTGTTGGTGTACATTTATTGATAAATAAATAGTAGGACCCGCGTCGTAATGTAAGACAGTAATTATCAGGAAGTGCACTATACGATACTTACCTTGAAAGTTTTCACGTGCAACGTTACAAAAAGATATCACGAAAAACTCTATCAATGACATTTTTGCTGGGGAGTTTGTTGCGCCACTTCTTTCACTAGGAAGTGGTGAAAAGCAGGTGTTTTGAGAGACTGTCCTAATTAATTTTAGTGTTCAAAAAGTGTTGATTCTCAGCCTAGTATGAATAACTGACTTTTGTTTTTTTTTTTTTAAGTGAAAACTTCTTTAGCCGTACTTCGCGGTGTTTCTGGTCCGTGACACTGAATCGCGTATACTTGGCCCCTGTTGGTCGGTGATCCGGAATCGCGTATACTCGGCTTCAGTCGGTCGGTGATGCTGAATCGCGTATATTCAGCTCCAGTCGTATGTTTCCACTTCTATCGTGGGGTCAAGCACACACCCTCTTTTGTACCTTTAGGTATAACTATAAATCCGAACTCTGTCCGACTACAATTGTCATATTTGAGTCGCCCATAAAAAATATAAAGGCAAACTGTATATGGGTCTCTTTTATGTGACATTATAAGGCAGAGGCTTGGCCGTCCCACTTTACGATGGGTGATACGACGCGTTTTATTTCGGTTTTATTGACAGACTACGGATCACTATGGCCAGAAACGTGGGCCAGTAGAGAATACTATGACGGTCGCAAGATTAGTGTGAAAGATGTGGAATTTTTGTGTTACTTTTGATTGACTCTTCAAAAATGTAGTCGACGCAATGCGAGAAATTCTACATCTAAACATAGGCAGGGTCACACTAAATTAGCTAGTCAAAAATTTGCACATGTGATAGGTATCGTTAAATATATTCTAAACACGATTAAATAAAAATATGTAGTTTAAAAAAACACGCTTTTATCATTTGAATTCATAAAGCGTGGAGCGCATTTATAGTTAATTCAAAAATTTAATTCAGTGTGTTGTCTTTGTTTTATCATGTTTAGTTATCGATAGACATCACGTCTGCGAAGTTTCGCTAGCTCATTTAATTTAACCCTGAATAGATAATTTAATCAGCCTACTTAATCTGCATTCGCGACATATTCGCCAAAAATGTAAACAAATATGAGTTTATGGAAAAATAACTTCAATTCCTACACAATAAAGTTCAGTTTACGCTACAACTTGAAACATGTTTATAATTTTTTCAATAGTGCTAGCCACTCTGAAATCAACTTAATAACCATTAAAATAAAGTTGATATTTGTTTAACTTCAAATAACGTCAATTTGAAACAAATAAAATTTGAATATACATAAGTATAGGTACATATTATTCGACTCAACTTGTAAACTATTATTGTATTGGATAGAGGTGGTTCTCACTTCTGGGTCTCAGACCCTCTATGGCAGAAAGTGGGCCGTAATCCGCCATGCCCAGTGCTGGTTGGTAGATGTATCATGTGTCTTCAAATGTTTGGTTATTGGACTTAAAACTCTTAAGTCATGGCCGCTAACACTGCCCAACACCGCTCTTCTTACGTAAACATTAAACCACTTAAACCGAACCCATAACTTGCAAATTCAGTTTAAAAAACCCGCGAACTTATCCCCACTAAGTGGTAGCGAGCCAGACGAGAGAGGATGCGATGCGTGGTCCGCAACGCGCAAGTGCAACGCAAACATCGGCGGACAACCGGACAAACATTACTTCTGCGCCTACGGGTACCCACCACGCGTCCACGCCGGACATAAGAGGCATAATATTGATCAAGAGAAGTCACGAAATCAAAGTTATAGCTAGGTGCTGTACAAGGATCTTTTGGGCATAAGCATAGTCGTCGAAAACCAGGTGGAAATTCATAGACGACTCCTCCTTGGAGTGTAAACGTGGTGCTGTTCCACAAATATCGTGTCCTGCGTGTCCTGTCAGCTGCACGTTACAGGAACTGATGGACGCTGATGATGGCGCCAAACAAGTAGCCGAATTCTGGACCGCGTCCATTTAGATTGCTATTGACTCGCTAAGAAGAAGAAGCCTATAATGTTCCCACTGCTGGGACACAGGCCTCCTCTCGGTGAGAGGGAGTGGGCCGTACTTTACCACAAAACGAGGGTCCAGTGTGGGTTGGTAAACTCAACTCAAACTTAAAGCATATATTTCAAATAGGCCAATTGCAGGCACTTTTGCATTGTCAAATTTTCAACTGTCAGAAAGATGAAGCTACTTTGCCCATTCCAAAGCGTAATAGGTACCTACCTATGGAGAAGAACGGGCAAGAAACATCAACTTCTCTTTTAAATCATAAAATTAGGTGGGTGTTACCGGTCTTCGATTTTTTGGTTCTAGAACATGCCGGCTTCCTCACGATGTATTCCTTCACCGTTGTGAGAGCAGCGGTGATGAAATTATTTACACAAAGTCATAAAACGCCAGTCAGGGTTCGAACATCGAACCAACGATATAATATGTACAGACGCCAGCAGGTCAAGCTACCCGAAACTGTCAGATTTTCCCAATCAACCTTGAACCTTAATGCTTCAGCGATAAAGTTGAAAATCTATTAAAGAAATTTGACAGATTGTAGTAGCATGATGTGCTGGCGTCTGTACAACTCGTAAGTCGCGGACATTACCTCTGGGCCGCCACTACTCAGTGCTCAGTGATCTTTTGAAAGTAAAATAAGAACGAATTCCGCCATTTTGGTTTTTTAACACATGTCACAAAACAATTGCATAAATGTTTACCTACAGCGCCCCCTGTCAACGTCATTCGAGCGAGCGACAAAAATCCTAGTAACACTGCGCCAGAAATATTGTAAACTTGATTGTTAAAAGAGTTAACATGGAGTTTCTTACCCGTTCTTCTCAAATGGAACATTTTATGACTTGGGATCTTCTCTTTGAAATTTCAACTATTTAGGTATTACATCACCTCTATATTCACCGAAGGGGTAAGCATAGATATATTAGTATACCCTCTAATCGCCAGCAATGTTCTCTGCTCCATCTCCAAAGTAATAGGGGGTGAGACTCTTCCCACTATACTTGTACAAAGCCAGACTTCGGACTGCTTCTAAGAAAGTAAAAAGAAAAACATAACCCTCTTTGTCCAACCTAGTAATGGAACCCAGTAGGTACCCCATGATCAGCAGTCACACTAGCGACTATTAAACCAACGAGGTAGTCGAGGTACTTATCTATACTTCTATACTAATATTATAAAGAGGTAAAATTTGTTTGTTTGTAAGTTTGTATGTAGGGGGTAATCTCCGGAACTCCCAGTCGGATTCGAAAAAAACTTTTTGAATTTGATAGCCCAATTTTTAAGGAACATCGCTAGGACCCTAAGGAGCCGAGCGAAAACCGAGTACTAGCGTGAGCAGGCGATGCGATGCGACGGGGCAGGTCGGAGAACAACCAATTTCACGCGGACGAAGTTCCGGGTAGGCCTACCAGCTTTTAGATGGCAAAGCAAACTCATTGAGACAGTACATTTTTACCAAGTTTTTTTATGGGCTCTCGCTGTCTGATATTACAAGCATATTATAAGCATAGACTTAATTCTCATTGAATTCATTGCTGAAAACGAAGAAGATAGATCAAATAAAACGGTTATATGTTCTTATACATTGCACGATCTGTGTGAAGCAATAAAAGGATCTTGATATTAACATGTCCCCCGCCCGAGGCAGCAAATCTATTGGCTCTCTCCCCTCAATATTATGTGCTAAAGTATGTCTATAGATATTATACAGTATCGATTTACTATTCACGATTCATAATGCTGCAACGCTGTGCTATTCCTTAGATTGAACTTTGAAAAGCTTCTAGGTCCAAGATTAATCATTTAGGTAAGTATTGAAAGAAGATCTTGTGACAAAAATTTAAAAGAGTATGCTTAGCGTCACCTCACACTTCAGGTTTAGTTGAAAACCAGTGTCAGGCACTAGTTGTCTGGCATTTTTGCTGAACTGGGCCTTTTTGGTGCAGCCATCATGAGGCACACTTTCCTGTTATTTTCTTACATCGGACTGTGTACATTCTATTTGATTTTTATTTGTTGCTATCTAATGTGTGTATCTGGTGTATGGTGTGTCTTTTAGTATGTGCTAAATAATTGTATTTTCTTTCTTTTCTGGTTTAGTCATGTTGAGAGGATGAATGACAGGCGACTAATAAAAGGTATTTACAAGGCACTGTGAGTGAAAACGTGGGGCCGGCTCTAGAAGAACCTTATTGATGATGCTCTTCAGAACTGTCAGGTGCATAGTACACGCAACCGGCGTGCGTGTATGACCAGAAAGCCAATAGGGTGGATGCCTGGGTAAAACAATAATAATTATATTTAGTCCGTCAGTTAGATTATCGAAAAATAATGGACACGTATTTTTTCTTTTGTCTACAAACAAAAAATAACAAAGATAAAGCGCATCTAAATTTGGGAGTGGGAGGTCGTGACGTCACGCCATGCTAAAAAGTGTAGCAAGTGTAGCAGTGTGTCAATCTGCTCAACAAATAGGTGTATATTTTTTTGTACATAAGTTTGTAGATTATACATACATACCCTCACGCTTTCTTTCCATGGCCATGGGAAGAAAGCGTGAGGGTATGTATGTATGTATGTATAATCTATAACAGATTGACAAACTACTTAAATTCTCTATTCTATAGCGGTTTCGTCCACGTGTCTGTTTTGTGATGATAATACATGGACATTTTATTTAACAGTCAATTTGCTAAACAATCCATTTCCTTGAGTGTACGTTCCACTTAATAGAATCAACTATGAAGACACCATAATAAATAAGAAATCACGATAGTTCCTCTGTCCATTCACTTATGTTTATTTACAGAATTGGGGTTTTCTGCAGCCGTAGTAGCCCCTTACCCTGCAACGTGTATGGATTTATTTATGAAGTATACCATCTACCATAAATATGTAATCTCGTGTATTGCGACCCTCTTCCAAATACAGCCACAGCCAAAATATGTTCGTCATCTTAAGGACAATTTCTAACCGACTTCAAAAATGGTCCTCCTTTTTTGAAGTCGGCTCGAAATAAAAATAACGTACTGGGAACCTGCACCCTAATTATATATAGTAAATTAGTAACACACTATCAATCTCAATCTGAATCATTTCGAAGGATATTGCTAATACATTGATTCATAAGTTCTATAAATGTGTCTACTCCACTACGTAAATCACGTAATGAATGTTGTTGAACTGTCAAAATTAAACCCATTGTTACTGATAGGTAGTGTGTTACGCAAGCACCCCGCAGGAGGTTCTCAATTGTCTCAATCTCGATTTTTTTTACGTTTGTTACCTCAGATGTTCAGAACTCCGTCATTTCTATCTATAATAATATGTATTTACAAAAAAAAAAATTGTATATAAGTAGTTTATCAGCCATCTTGTTACCATAACACAAGCATTAGGTTGCTTAGCTTGGGACAAATGGTGTGTGAAATGTCCAGGGATATTATTATTATTATATTATTATTTATAAATTGATTTGAAAAAATCGATTTTAGAGCTAGCTTTAATAAATACGTATTTTTCCACTTAGCGTGTCCTGCCACAGCCGCTCGATTCTGTAAAAATCTCACCGTGAAAAGTTAGGTGAAGTGAGCTTAGAGTGAGCTGTCAATAGTGTGCATTAGTTGGAATGACGGCTCACTCCACGCTCACTTCACCTAAGTTTTCACGGTGAGATGGTTACAGAATCGCACTGCAGTTATTTACTTAGCAAGTGAAGGTATATGAATTTGTGTAGGGTTGGTACTACAACTAAAACTGAAAAATACTTTTATCCCAATGAATATTGGGATAAAAAGTATTTTTCACTTTCCCCATACTTATGCGGGTGAAACCGCGGGGCGCTGCTAGTTTGAAATAAATGACTTTGACTTGCCAGAGTTACTTTCGCATTTAGTATCAGCAGTGTATTTACGAGTTACCGATCACAAGCACAAACAAAATGGGACCTTTTAAATCTACATAGTGCACTCCATCTCAGTAACTTCTCAACTGAACTCCATACAATCGCTATTCTTCGTCCGTGCCAACGATTTACAGTACTCTATACGTACATTGGCACAACATAATCACTAAAGAAATACAGGAGAAAAGTTAAAAAGTTCGCACGTACGTGCGTTGGGTTCAAACACTTTTCCTCACTAGTAAAGTGGAGTGAACTATCTCACTTTCAACGGCCTTACCTCTCGAAATAAAGTAGCTAAGTTAGATTCGAAGGCTTGGTAAGGGTGGATGTGACATTTTAAAAAGCTTAAAACAATATGTTCATTGGAAAAGGTAAAATTATGTTGTGTTTTTCTAACTCATCAGTGTTGCTTTTGGTGTTGCAGAGGTCAATAGATGGCGGTATAGCGGTAACAACTAATATTACTTATCTATGGTATATTTATGCGTAGGTATCTATACTTATAATAAAGCTGAAGAGCTTGTTTGTTTGATTGAACGCGCTAATATCTGGATAGCCGCCTATATAGACCTCTGCAATACCAAAAGTATATCTGCGCTGCGTCACCATGCTAGAGACAAAGCTGCCATGAAATATATTTTAACTATAATTGCTCAGGCTCCAAGTTGGAACTCAGCAACACTGCCTAGCAGCAGGAATAGTGGTAGAAATGGTGGTATTACTTCCCCGGACAAGCAATTTAATTAGCTCTGGTAATACACCATCATCTGCCCAGCATTTTCCCAACAGTGTTATGATCGGCTTCCAGTCTAACCGATGCAGAATACCAGTATTTCACGTGGAGTAACTGCCTACCTGACCTTTACAGGTCCTCACCTCAGTTACTGGGTAACACGATGAGTAAGCCTGGGGGTCTACTCCGAAGTAGTATCGGCCGAATGTTCGGCCGTTTCCTGCTACAAAGTTACCATGTATTTGGTTCGGTCCCGATCCTACACCACTCTTTCGAATATTGACTATGGTCCCGACCCAACTGAGCCGATCCGAACTTTTTTCGCATTTTTTAATAAAATTCGGTTCGGCCATGTGTCGGTCCGATCCGAACATTCGCACTTTGCACTTCGGAGTAGACCCCTGGATGTCAGACTTTCGGGCTCCTGTCTATCGACGGCCAAAGATCATCATCACTCTCCTATCCTTATCCCAATTTATTTGTGGTCGGCGAAACATGTCTTTTTCTTCCACACTTCTCTATTAGTCGTCATCTCTGTAGTCATCCCCTTTCTAACCATATCATCATTCACACAG
Organism: Apamea crenata; assembly: GCA_949629185.1. NCBI lineage: Eukaryota > Metazoa > Arthropoda > Insecta > Lepidoptera > Noctuidae > Apamea > Apamea crenata. The sequence goes on along the minus strand of OX451362.1, from coordinate 7,671,208 downwards.
TCCATCCATCGTTTCTTCGGTCTTTCCCTACTCTTATAGCCATCGATATGGATACCTAAAACTCTCCTCGCGACATTTTCCTCATTCCTTCGTATCACGATGACAACCGATGGGATTATTTTTCGTGAATGCCTCATCCACACCTTCAGAGCTCTGGGGAAAAGGATGCATCAGTATGCGCCCCATCGCCTCTAAATGCCGGACCGACTTGCAATACTTATAGCAGTTTAGTGTTGGCTCTGGTATTGTATTACATGGGGTATTATGTGCATAGCAGAGGAGGGTTGCTTACGTGACCACCCACACTTTGAATATTTTTCAATTAAATTGCTTTGTTTCTCTATAAAGTTGTTAGGGGATTATAGTTTTGACATGTGAAGTTAATTGAAAAGGATGGTGTACAACAAAGGCCGTTTTGTTTGGTTTAGCAAAAAAACTCGTGTCCTGAGCCCGTCAATCATAGTGTAATCAGCCTATAATGTTCCCTCTGCTGGGACACAGTCCTCCTCTCAGTGAGTGGCTGTAATTCACCATGCGGGCCCAGTGCGGGTTGGCAGAAGTCACATTTCTTTGAATTTTGATTCTAGGACATGTCGGTTTCCTCACGATGTTTTCCTTCAGCGTTTTGTGAGCAGTGGTGATGAAATAATTTACACAAAGTAAAGCGCCTGGCTGGGTTCGAACCTACGACCTACAACTCGTAAGTCGCGGCCGTTACCACTGGGCCGCTGCTCATAATCAAAGCGTTCTTAAATTGTTAAAATCAAAGGTCTTTGGGCGCGTGGCCAAAATCGTTACTAACGCCGCCATCTTGTTTTGTCGATACACAATGACAGGGACTGTTTCACAAAACCAATAACGCCTTCCTATCAATGTCATTCAGGCACCAAAAGATCCTGGTTGCACTTCACATGGTGCTGGTGTACGGGTTTCATAGATTGTCTTAAAGATAATAATATCAGTAGAACTGACAGGTCAGGCTGCTTTGGAAGTCAAACAAGTTACCAAAGATCTACTTCCTGGCTCCCTAACTATCTAACCGCGAACACATTAACAAGCACCCCGGAGTAAATAACAAATGAAGAGCTCATACGCTCACTATGCGATCAAACGAACCAAACCCTTTGAGTTAGTGTAGTGACAATGACACAGATATAACACATGAACAAAGTGTTTACATTATTATATCAGTAGTGCTACTCTGTAAAACTGTTGTGACATACATGCATGTGTGTGTGTGTGTTGTATTGTAATTAATGAAAAACTAAAATAAGTACCCAATATGTGCGTAATACCTAAAGAAATGCGCGACTACTGAGCGTGGGGTCTGGGGCACGATTTCCAAATCGAGAAAAGTGTTATAGGATAATAGAATGTGAATCAGTCAGTGATTCAACATTATGCAACTCGTCAAAAGAGTAATAACTTTCTCCATCAATGATTTGTTATGTACCCTTTTAATTTGATACCTACATTTGTATTGTTAATAAAATTATTACTTTACGACTTTGTGTCCTGACTTGTGACGTTCTGTCTATATGATATGGTGAGTATTTCGCCACAAGAAACGAGTATTGTGGCGAAACACTCACTGTGTCAGATGAGGACTCTCTTCACTCGCTCATCCGTGCCAACTACCAATGCGTAGAGAAGGCACCAAACTTTTCTAATTAAGTTCCCCCAGAAGTTTTTTCGTTATCCGTAGTTCCAACACTTTTGTTATACTTCTAACGTTATCTTTCGGCAGCCAAATACTTGTGTTCACATGCTTCCTCTATGGAAGTTGATCTTGTTGACATACATACAATGCAGCGAGCCCAATGCAGGTTGGTAGATGTCACATGTCTTCGAGTTTTGGTTCTAGGACATTCCTTTCTCCTCACAATGTTTTCCTTCACCGTTTTGAGAGCAGTGATGGGTGATGAAATAAATTACACAAAGTAAGGCCTGGGTTCGACCTTGCGGCCTACAACTCGTAAATCGGGGCCTTTACCTGGACCACTACTGCTTACATATGGAACAGGTCGCGAGATTAGTGCAATTAACCAGATAAAACCAGAAGGCCGATTCCCGTAACTAACGTGTAATATGAAAAACATGAGACCGGAATGCGATGACATTGTGAATAGACTAAAAAATGGTCTGGATTTCTACTAAGACTAACCTTAGGGCCCTAACTTTTCTGTGTTTGATCATGACTTAGAAGAAAAGGGTGGCATCGATACATCGTCTCTTAGATAAAAATCTTCAGGAATAAGCGGAAGAGTGCCTATCACTAGGTGATGTTATAATGTAGCCCCCCGGGCGTTTGGTGCAACCCTAAGATGTACGAAACACTATTATTAGAGAAGGCTCATTCCCTGACCCTTTTCTGTCTCCTCTTAAAAGGCTAATAGAAACTGCTTTATTTATTCGTCTGCATGAGCTCGTATCTGTTTAGACAGGGTCAAAATAGAAATGATTAACAACAGTCGTTAACAAAAAAATAAAACATAAAATCTTTTTTTATTTTCGTCTTATGGTGTTTAGATATCGAGACCCATCACATGTGCGGACTTTCACTAGCTATTTTAAGCACGTAAGGCCCCCATCCACAACATTATGCGATGCGACTTACGACACGAATTGCGTCAAGCGTAACGAGCGCGCGTCTCTATTTCCGTCCACCCGCTCCGCAAATCTCATCGCGGTGACTCGTGCCACTCTCTAAACGACTTCATTCGTTTTCTCCGCAGTCGCGAAAGACGCGTGTCGCTTAATTAAAACGCCTTACCCTTTTCGGGCTGGACGCTTTACATGCTGGTGGTCGTGAATTGAGCTTTATCCATTCTGTGTCTGACTTTGACCAGCTTCCACGATCTAGTTCTCTAAGTAACCCTGACCCAATTCATAGAGTTATCCAGTCCAAGTCCACTGTGCCAGATGACAGCACTGAAAGCTTTCAATGTCAAAAGATCGCAATCGCGTTGTTCATATCTCGGAGTTAAGTGAGAAAAGTGGGTCATTGGCACTTGCTATCTGGCGGATGGACTAGCTTTAAGGAATTGATATAATGTTCTGACTCGCACAGACCAGGGAAGCATGGCACAATAGGAAGTAGGGGACTCTATGCTGAAATCTCTGTTTCGATGGAAAATTTAAAATCGGTCGAATTTAGCTGTAACACTATTTTTCGAAAATGTTCTCAATTAACTTTTTAGACCTACATATCCTGCTTATGCGTAGGAAGTTTCATTAAAATAGGTTCATGCATTTCGAAAAGCAAGGACTTGAAAGTTTGTATGAAATGCCGTACCTACGTTGTAAACGCTCTTAAGTATGTTACCGAAGTAGGGTGCTGGTCACCCCTGTACGTCTACCATGAGTTGTTATCGAAAACGTACTCGCTAGCGTATTAACGTGGATCGAATAGATTTCGATAATGCTTGCTCTATGAGTTTTACGGTGAACTCGAAAGATTGTGTTCTTTCTTTTTCAGTAATAAGAAGAGATATAGATAAATGCTCAAAATGTAGTGTTATCGTGCTAAAAATTTTATGACAGTCAATAATCCGACTAAATAGAAAGGTTGGTGGTTAGTGAACTACTTAAGGTAATTTAGAGGTTGTTGAATTTTTATTCCTTATATGTCACTCCTGTGTCATCGAGTAACGTTAGTGACTATCAAATAGATTACGTTAGGTTTCTTACCTATCGAAATCTCTATCTGCTCATGGTACGAAATTTAAATATTTCCGTTACCGCTAGGGGCGCTGTACAGTATATCATATATATTACTTACGGAGACGCTAGCGAGTTTTGGCTATGTTTCCTGGTGGGAGTGTGGTGGGGCATTCCATGTTGTATCATATTAGACATCGCATTCTCCGAAGAGTCATATTCAAGAGGGTACCGCGGGCTTGCACCTCGTAGAACAACGCCAGTCTTCGTGGCTCCTGGGCCCTGCCATAGTCAATACAAAGAGGTAGTAAATAGATTTGCGGAGCCCCCACAAACGCGGCCCGCGGCTCCGTGCCTCTTATTCAATTACTGCATTTTGTACGCATTCGATAAAATATAGCTCTTTATGAAAGCGCTCTTTAGAAGTACTACGGCGAGGAATACCTATTTCTGCCACGAAGCAGCGTTACGCGGAGTCCTTGTTTGAAATGAAAGTCCAATAATTTATTTCAAATAGGCACATAAATTACACTTTTGAACGTCAACATTAACAAAAAATATATAATTGATTCTAGTCGCCCCTTTCAAAAGATAGTTTCGTCTCCATATGAAACTATATTTTATGAAAATAGAATGTGCAATAAAATCCATGCGTTACTCTTTTTTTTTAAAGGTAAGGGTAATTTATGGGCAGCCTGGATATATCCAATGATAAATGGAAATTATTTTGGTATTTACAGAATTAAATAAGGTTGCTTAAGGGTGCGTTCGTTGCGAAAGGATCGTACGTTCCCGCGACCCCCGGCGTAGGTATGAAATGGAATACCGGGGTGGTTTTTAGTCAGTAAGAGTCCGACAGACACCGGAGGATTTTCCAGCCCGGAAAAAAAGGGTGCGTTCGTTCTTATGAAAGAGAGAGCAAGAGCTAAAATATCTGTCTATTAATAAAAATTGACGAAGTAAAAAACATAAATAAACATGAGAATGCTTTATATAAACATCACGCCTGTTCTGCCCGAAGGGTTAGGTTAGGCATTACATGGGACTTAAACTTAACTGGCGAAATGTGGGTGTCGAGCACTATACAGGACGGCATCCCCATCGACGCACAACCTGTTACCATGGATTCAGAACATTATTATGGACCCCCCAGCGTCAAAGTTCTTCGTAGGTTATCTTAAAAAAAATCTGCCGTTTCCTACAAAATTGCAATACCTACGCAGTCAAAAAGTAAAAAACTCCTTACGAAAAAAACTCAGTAGATAACAATTTGCCCGACCAGCGGGGTTAATGCGTAACACACTAACAGTAGCAACCGCTTGCATTTTGACAGTTCAACAACATTCATTGCGTTATTTACGTTGCTAAACAGATTTTTTTTCGAACATATGACGCAATGGATCTGCAATATCCTTCAAAATGATTCAGATATTGTGTTATATAGATTGATAGTGTGTTATGCAATTTTGGCGACATGGTTGGCGCAGTGGCTGAGCGATCGACTGCTGCTCTGCGTGTCACGGGTTCAATTCCCGCACGGAACAAATATTTGTATTGCCTACAGGTAGTTGTTCCGGGTCTGGTTGTTTGTGTATGTGAGTTTAAATGTTTGTAAACGCACCCACGATACAGGAGTAATTCCTAGTGTGGGGCGTTTTTTAAAAAACAATAGAAACAAACAATAGAATTAGGGTGCTAACCGGTATTGAACCCAAAATCACGTGGCAAGCAGTCGTACTCTTTACTAGACTATCATCATCTGCCTAGCCTTTTCCCAACCATTTTGGGGTCGGCTTCCAGTCTAACCGGATGCAGCTGAATACCAGCATTTTACATGGAGTGACTGCCTATCTGACCTCCACAACCCAGTTACTGGGTAATACGATACCCCTAGGTAAGACTGGTTGTCAGACTTTCGGGCTTCTGACGTCCCGTAGCGATACTGTCAAAGGTCCACGAATGACAGCCGGGACCAACGGCTTAACATGCTTTCCGAGGCACTCTTCACTAGACCAGGCAGAAATTATAGGGTAAGCTTTGCACATAGGACTCTGTTCTATGAGAAGTCCTGGTTTCCAGACCACATTTTCTTTAATACCATAAATAAAACTACCAGCGTGGATGGTTGTATGAACGTAAACGAAGCAAAGTAGTACATTAGGAGCGTAGCAGGGGGCGTTCTGTAGTTTCTGCCTTTCCCCATGGGAAGACGGCGACGGTTTATGTAAAAGAGTGATTGACTATAACAAAAAGTACCTACACACCATCAAATATACAAAGAGAGAAAATGTATAAGAATAATCCGAACCCATAATCACCAAACAGCACCCTAATTGTGTACCACACAACGAATCTCAATTTGAATTATTTTGAAGGATATTGCTAATCCATTAATACATATATTCGAAAAATGTGTCTGCACAACAACGTAAAAACTCAAACTCAAAGCATTTATTTCAAATAAACCAATTACAGGCAGTTTTGAATTGTGAAGGGGTCGGTCAGTCAGAAAGATGAAGCTAGTTGCCCATTCCAAAGCGTAGGAGGTACTTATGGCACGGGCAAGAAACTCCACAGACACTCTTTTAATCATAATATTGTTACAAAATATTGGTTATATCATTCATGTTGAAATTATACATGCGAGAACGAGGTAGAAAGACGTGCATGTTAAAAGCGTCCGTACTAAAAAGATAAAAACAATGCAGAAATGAAAATAAATTAAAATAAACCGTGATGGCTAAGAGACGAGCAGTCCGTACTTACTAACTGACTGAAAAAACTGATTTTAGAAAAAAAAAACAACCGACTTTTTTGATGCGATATTTTTTTGATTTTTGTTGATTTTAAAAAACCGCTTGTCCGATTTCGATAAAATTTTCATGGGACCATTTGGAAAGTATACCCTTTCCAACAACAATTTTTTTTTTTAAATCGGTTGGCAAGCGACGGAATTATGCGCGAACAAATATAAAAAAAAAATACAAACATTCGAATTCAGAACCTCCTCCTTTTTTAGAAGTCGGTTAAAAAACGCAATTAACGTTGTTGAACTGTCAAAATGAAACCCATCCACCCAAACCCATTGCTAATAATAGAGTGTGTTACGCAATTAGCCCGCTGGATACACTTTAGCACGAACAGCAACAAATCTTCTGCAAGTACCAACAGATTTACCAAGACGCCGACTTCGCTATATCCAATCAGGCGTGAACATTTTTATGTTGGTGCTAATTGAGCAAGCTCCAGCACAGAAAGCGATAAAAGTTATTAATTGGTTCCAGCCACCCCCGGGCCGGAAGTTGTAAATACAAGGCTGCTATTTCCGGTCAATCGACACGCATCGCGCACACGCCTTTTTGCCGGAAACTTTCGAAGATGTATGAGCCCACTTTTGGGGTTCCGTTTTTGAAATGGCGAGAAGGAAAGCCTCCGTAAATTATTTGTAGTGTGTCATGTTGCTCTGTTGGTTAGTTAAAAAGAAGTTTTGTAACCATATTTATAACTAGCTGCGCCCGGCAGTTTCACCCGCATAAGTTTCGATCCCGTGGGAATAACGGGATAAAAAGTATCATATGTGTTAATCCTGGTTATAAACCATCTGTCTGCCAAATTTCATCCAAATATGTTCAGTAGTTTTTGCGTGAAAGAGTAACAAACATCAGGATCATAAACTGAACTAACTAAACACAGTTAAAAATAAAATAAATTATATAAAAAAGTAACAAAAGGAAAAATGAAACTGAAAGTCCTATACGAGGCCAAAAGGCTCCTATCTCAGCATGATGCTTCGACATTTAAAAAATAAATGCCGCAGCGCTGGTATTCGGATAGGGCCCGCTGTGATGTCACGGGCAATCACAGTAATAAATAAATAATAAAATAGATTAATAGATATAATTATGTAAAATATTAGCAATAAAATAAATATTATTAATTTTTAGTCCGCGCCAGACGTAACCTCATTACTTGTCTATGCCCTGAGTGTCAGAAGCACTCTGTGGCATTTGGTAGATGTCACTTCGAATTTCTGGTTCTAGAACATGCTGGTTTCCTCACCTTCGTCATCATCATCATCAGCCTGTAGCAGTTCACTGCTGGACATAGGCCTCTGAAGGCCACGCCATTGAACTCGATTTTCAGCAACTTTCATCCAGCTGCTAGCCATCCTGCGAAGATCGTTCCTCACTTTAGTTGGTTGAATTCCTTTTATTATCATTACATACAATTTGAAATTAATTATTTAGTTGAGCTCTGTTTTATGATTATTTTATCATGATACTATTTTATTTTCATGAAATTTGCGTAGTATTTTTTTTTAACATATTTTGACAATACTCTCAACTATTTTCTGGCTTGTAATATTTACCAATACGCCTAACTGAGACAAAAACAGCACTTTACAGTGTCCTTAATGATTAACAGGCAGACTTTTTAGCACTCGCCGCTCTTACAAATGAACCCAAAACCTTATTTAATTCGATAAATACCAAAATAATTTCCGTATACCATTGGATATCCTCCAGTAAATCCTTATCCTAACATAGGATTACAATTATTTCGTCCAAATTAGATTGAACTGAAAGCATTCCATTGTTTTCCGAATACGGAAGCTTTAGAATTATTTTGTACAGTAGCCAAAAGAGGTATTTTTATCTCAAGCGACACGCGCTTTACCTGTGGTAACCAAGTGTACAAACACGATGAGAATGTGTACGTGAAGAGGAGTATCGTCAGCACATAACCCACACAGACTTCGGACTTCGCCATTGTCTCGGACAGTTCCGAAAGCTCTTGCACTTTTACATACATTCACAGCGTTATAATTTACATCCTACTAATAATCCTATTTCCTACTAATATTATAAACGCGAAAGTTTGGATGGATGGATGTTAGTTACTCTTTCACGCAAAAACGACTGAACGGATTTGTATGAAATTTGGCACACAGATGGTTTATAACCAGGATAAAGATATAGGATACTTTTTATCCCGATGATATTCCCACGGGATCTAAACTTATGCGGGTGAATCCGCGGGGCGCAGCTAGTATATATGTATATACTCGTATGTTGGCAATAGGCTCGAACTTTTTAACATGGAAATTAATAAAAAAAAATATTTTAGACTATGCTGTCCCACTCCTGGCCTTCCTCCACTCCTTCCATCTTCCGCGAGCCCGCGCGTCCTCCTTCCAGTTTTGACGGAACCTATCCAGGTCGTCCCGCCATCTCCTACGTGGTCTGCCGCGAAATTATAAGTGGCAAAATATGGCTGTACTAGATACACCGCTGCCTACCCTTCGGGAATTACCGGCGTAATGTGTAAAAATCTATCACAAAAATAATGAATAGAACATTTCCTCGACTAAACTAGTTTCCCGGCAAAAAAAATAATTATCCACCTGGCTTTTAGAGGCCCAGGAGTCAAGAGGAATACTTTCTTTGATCTGGTCGTAAGTGGGCGAGCTGTGTCAGCCACTGGAGGCGGAAATCACTGTAATGGATGGGATGGCTAGGGCTGCCACGCAACGGCTATAAGATAGACAGATTATTATTTTATTTTATTTATTCATTAGTACACATACATTTTATACATTCAAGTTGGTGACAACATAAAATCATTAGAGTTTTACCGTTCACCAAAATCATCCAAAAATCAAAAGGACCCGATCTCTCTCTCTCTAAGTTATAATTATATTTGTTGAGAATCGACATGATTACCATAAATTATCATTATCTTTAAAAAAACCTCAACATTTGATTTTCGCGAGACACCTCCGAGCGAACTCAATAGGCACAATTCTATGTACATACGAGTATATGACTTTAAAATATTTTTTTTTATTTTGCGAATTCAAAGTGGCCAGCCCTATGGCTTACCCGCGCCTGCGGCTAATAGATAACCATTACTGGGCACTTGTCCCAGCAGAGCACGCAACTCCAGATAAACGGCGATATCTTACACATTTTGCCAAACGCGCACACTAAGAATATGGGTCTTTGTCGCGAAATGTACGAGAGCGTCTGCTGTGCGATACGGGCTACATGCAATATGCATCAAATGGTAAATTGTGTGCAGAAGTTTCTAATAATATAATAAGTATTGTACTTATGTTGTAGCATAAGCATAATCAACCTATAAAGTTCCCACTGCTGGGACACAGACCTCCTCTCGATGAGGGGCCCGTAATCCACCACGCGGGCCCAGTGCAGGTTGGAACCCACGATATTCACGTACTTTATAATAATAATATCCCTGGACATTTCACACAGCACCATTAGTCCACTTTTTTTGGGTGCTGGATTATGTTTAAATGCTGGGTTATGTTCACCATCTGCCTAGTCTTTTCCCTTTTCTCTTTTTCTTCTCTATGTTGGGGTCGCCTTCCAGTCTAACCGGATGCACCTAAGTACCTGTATTTTACATGGAGCGACTGCCTATCTGACCTCCACAACCCAGTTACTGGGTAATACGAAACCCCTTGGTAAGCCTGGTTGTCAGACTTTCGGGCTTCTGACGACCCGTAACGACTGTCAAAGATCCACGAGTGACAGCCGGGACCAATGGCTTAGCGTGCTTTCCGAGACACGGAGGGGCCTTGGTATGTAAAGATGGTCACCCATCCACGGAACAACCGTGACAACCTCAGCTTTACCTGATCGATCGACCCGTGCGGCTGTTATTACTTAGCCAGGTATTTATCGTTTATTAACCACTTTACGTAGCAAGAAGGATTAATTTAACAGAATTCTAAATACCAGTAGGTAACGTTAACCAGTAAACCGGCCAGGCGCACCGGTTATCAGTGTGCTCACTCTTGCTACGGAAATGAGATTTTTGTCTACCCTCCGTCGTGGAACGAAGCCATTTAACATGCCCTAACAAGCTATTATTACACAGACTGCACATTTTTAATTTGTAGGCATCTCTTCTATGCTACCTCATTGGGATGGGGTTCAAATTGTGTGTCAATCACAAGCAAGGCAGATCGATTGTCGTTTCAATATGGTGGAGTATGTAGGGGTGACTTCGGCTCTGGGGTAAGACCGTACGTATACAAAAAGGCTAATTTGTTTTTTTTTTATACTGACATTGTGTTCTGCGCCATTTTATCTATAACTAGCTGCGCCCCGCGGTTTCACCCGCATAAGTTTCGATCCCGTGGGAATAGCGGGATAAAAACTATCCTATATGTTTTAACTTGTGGACTCCACACTATGTCGAGCCTGTCTCGTGGAGTCCTTGAGTCCTTATCCTATATGTTAATCCTGGTTATAAAGCATCTGTGTGGCTTTCATCCAAATTCGTTCAGTAGTTTTTACGTGAAAGAGTAACAAACATCCATCTATCCATCAATACAAACTTTCACGTTTATAATATGATGAGTATTAACTAAAGTATTATATTAATATTATCTATATAAATCTAGCTAAATAAATAAATCTAGCTGTAGGTAATATTTTCAGCTAAGTACTCAACCACCTGCGCCTGCATACCTACTGTTTTACCCGGACAAAATAAAAATGAAATATTGTTCGTTGTACATAAATGTATAATTAAGTATATATTAATAATAAAGCTCAAGAGTTTTTTTGATTAAAGTTAAACACGCTAATCTCTCGAAGTACCAGTTTGATTTGAAAAATTATTTTTCATTTAATAGCCCAATTCTTGAGGAAGGCTATTAGGCTTATTAACATCACGCTAGGAACCTTAGGTACCGAGCAAAACGAAAAAAAGTAAGAAAGAACACTAAGCGAAAACGAAGCAGTACCACGGGCAAGCGATGCGATGCGACGGGATAGGTCCGGGATCAAGAAAAACGCGGGCAGAAATTAGTACCTAATATAATAAATACACGTTTTTTTTAAACACGTGACAATTTCCAAATACCTACCAACAATATTAATTAAAAACCTCGAACATTAAAAAATTCAACATAACTATCGATATAAACTTTACAATAATATCGGTGGAAGGTGGCAGCGGCGGTGAGGCGGGTGGGGAGGGGGGCTCGATGCTCATTTCTTAGGTTTGACTCCAGTATTGATATTGCACCGTATTACGCGCCAAAAGCTTCTGGCATCCACAGACCTAACACTGTCGAGATGGTTCTAGTCTTTAGATTATCTTGAATCATTTTAAATATTGTATAATAGTTCAATGATACACTTAAGCAAGCAGCCGATCAATTCTGTAAAAATCTCACCGTGAAAAGTTAGGTGAAGTGAGCTTAGAGTGAGCTGTCAATAGTGTCAATACTCCTAGCATTACTACTTGGAATGACAGCTCACTCCACGCTCACTTCACCTAAGTTTTCACGGTGAGATGGTAACAGAATCGCACTGCTGAAGTGGCAATGGGCCGGCCATATTAACCGTAGTAACGATGACCGTTGGGGTAGACGTGTTCTTGAGCGGAGACCGCGAATCGGTAAACGTAACGTGGGACGCCCACAGACTAGGTGGAGCGATGATCTTCGCAGGATGGCTGGTAGCAGCTGAATGAGAGTCAAAGCCGAGAATCAAGTTGAATGGCAGGCAATAGGAGAGGCCTATGTCCAGCAGTGGACTGCTAATAGGCTGATGATAATGATGATGATACACTTAAGGGTCATGCGCTAAGGTAGCCAAAGTTCTCTTGACGCGTGGCCAAAAACGGAACTAACGCCGCCATCTTGTTTTGTCAATACAATTTCTGTGACAATTTCGCAGAATGTTAACGAACAACGCCCCCCTGTCAATGTCATTCAGGTGCCAAAAGCTCCTTGTCTTCTTCTTCTCCTCCGTAGCACTCTTGTCAGAGCGGTCGTGGTTTCCTAGACAAGAAACTACACGAGGACCACGACCACGGGCTGGTGTGATTCGCTTCACGATTTCTCGCCGCCTAGTCCGATTTCTGGTATTTTTGTGCGCAAGGGCACTGCGGATTTAATTTGATCAGTCCATCTCAAGGGTGAGCGTCTTTGCTCCTTGCTCCTTACACTAAAATAACTGTATATCAAACCGTATCGTTGGAAGCTGTAGCATCTTCGTAGTACGTGTTGATCGGCGGGTAATATTTGTTTAATCTGCAAGCAGGGGCGACATCCAGCCGCAGACTATTGCCGCATAATCTAAGCGCTATATTTAACATCTAGCCCATGTCGGGTTACATCACAAATATTAAACGGAAACAGTTGCCAGATTTATACTAAAGTTTTGGTTGTGTTGATTAATTTTGCAAGCGATTTCGGAAAGTGCACTACAGTTTACTTAAACGTGTCTATTATAAATAACTGGAGAAATGTCTGTATACTTTACACCGTTAAACCTTGTCGTCTGCCCCTTTTAGAAACGCAGGTGTTATGATATTTTAAGTTTTTTCTTTACCACTGCTTTCAAAACGGTGAAGGAAAACATCATGAGGAAACTGGCATATCGTAGAACAAAAAATTCAAAGACATGTGACATCTACCAACCCGCACTGGGCCCGCGTAGAAAATAATATGTCATTATTCAAATAAATTAATGATTTTTTAGCCAAAGAATCAGTATTGCCATACAACGTGACAATGCTGCCTGCCTTTTGAGCACGTTTCCCATTGACAGCGATGCGGACGAATTGTCTGATGTCCTTTGTTTATTTCCTACATATTGTATTATTTTAAGATTGTTAGCTTTTTAAATTATGTAAATATTCCTAAGTAAGCAATAGAAGCCGGCTGTTATAAACTTAAATTAAATACAGTAATTGTCAACACAAAAATTCAGTTAGTAGTCTGTAGTTGGTTGGTTTTTGTTTTGTTTGTTGATTAATTGTTTTTTTTTTTTGTTTGATTTTGATAGAGGGACCTGTGTCTGCGCGCACGCATTTGTGCGCTATAAATATCTCTGTCACCGATGGCTAGTCTCCGCTGAGATTGGTCGCCATGGACGAAATTCGGTCTTAAAAACTTTTTTTATCTAATGTAACGATTGGAAAAATTGCCCTCAGAAGGTATTTTATTTCTAACAAATTTATATTACTTAAGTATTTACAAACAAAATTTCAATATTTCGACACATCACAATTAGGTAACTATAGGAACGTGATAACCCTGGAACTATCAGTCGGGTTGGGAAGACGCTTTGATAGCCCGATTCTTGAGGAATGCTGGAGGCTATTTAATATCATGCTAGCAGCCTTCGGAGCCGCTGCCGGCGGCGGACTAAGGGCGTCCGTCGTCCGACCAGACAGGCCCGAGTTGGCGCCGCAGTGTTCCACGCGCGCCACTCGAGAGTGCGAGCGACTATTGTGGGAATGGCCGCACGGGGAGGTGGGACCCGCTGAGGAACAGCGGGTCAAGGCCTGTCGGGGGAGCGGTGAATGCTTATTGCGAATCCCGCACCCCCCCCCCCCCATAGGCAGAGGTGGAACACCGCGGTGGTTTTGTCCGGTAAGAGTCCGGCATACCCCTCCGTCACCCCCACGATGGAGGAAGTCCATGAGGATTACCACCGCGAAACAAAAAAAAAAGCCTTAGGAGCCGAGCAAAACGAAAGAACGCTAAGCGAAAATGAAGTAATAGCGCAAGCAAACGATGCGATGCGATGGGCTGGGTCGGGGGAAACAAGAAATTTCACGCGAGCGAAGTCGCGGATTTAAGCTAGTTTTAAACAAAGGTCAACTGTAAATAGGTATGCGAAACTAAAAAAACATACTGTTTAAAATCCAAATGAATATTTTAAGACTAAAAATGTACACGTAAAAATGTTAGATGTGAGTGCAACCTTCCCGGGGGAAATTAGTGAAACGAGTTAGCTAGGTCACTCGAAGATCTGCCGTAACGAACAGATGGCCAGAAAAAAACTTGTAAAACTTAAAACTGCACTAATTTAGCAAAATGTTCGCAGTAGGGAAAAAATTGTGAGTTTTTGAGGAGACTGACCACTTATTTAAATACCTAATTATTATATCAGAAGGCCAATTTATTCTCCTAATTTAAAACGCTCAAAATGTAGTCGCAGTCCCATCTCAGCGACAAACAAATGTCAAAAACTTGTCAAAATGTAGGGAAATTAGAGGTTTTTTTTGACAGATTGAGCCTGAGATCAGACTGTGAACGTTCTTAAAATTACGAGAATTGCCCCTCAGGGTATAAGCTAATAGTTTTCGCCAACGAGAAGAAGAACATTGTCGTGATGCAAGTGACATCCCAGCGTCAGGATATTTGAAAAAAACCTGTATTTTTTTAGAAAGGAGTTTATCTTTAACCGACATAACATTGAAAAAGCGGCATGGGAGGATATTTGAGGGACTCGTGGCTAAATAATATAAGCCACACGGGTCGATCGAATGTTAAGCTATGGTTGTCGAGGTCAGTCTGAGGATGGGTGACCGAACTGACCAATGACCATCTATTACATGTCGAGAATCCTTCGTGGCTCGTTATACACGTTTCCGCGACAGTCGTTACGGGTAGTCAGGAACCCGAAAATCTGACAAACAGTCTTACCCGGGTAAGACTATTTTTCAGACTTTCGAGCTCGTCAGACTATCGTGTTACTCAGTGCCTGGGTTGTGGAGATCTCATAGGCTGTCGCTTCATGTAGAATGCTGATATTCAGTTGCATCCTGTTAGACTGGAAGCCAACCCACACATAGTTGGAAAAAGGCAGATGATGAGGAGAGGCATGTAACTACAACAGAGCCACAAAAACCGTTTCAAGGAATCCTATACTAAATTCAACTTCTTAAAGAAAATCAGCAAATTGCGTCGCATTTCACTCAGAAATAATGCAAACATTTCTCTCTCTGCGCGCGTATATGGACCAACAATATAATGTTATTAGAGAGAAAAATCTGAACCGACTCCGAGCATGAACACGGCTTACAAGACGACATTATTAAATTGGCAGCGAAATGTAGACACGCGCAGTCGCAGCTCTATTCAGATTCCAAAGAATAATATCTTGGAATTACACATTCATGATTTTTTTTAGATCTTCTGAATTTTTTTTTTTGCGTTTCAAACTTGTTGTTGAAAACGACGGGTTGAGGTAAATTAGGTTCTTCATTTTCAGAAAAAGAAATATAATGTACAGCTTCTGACAGTTCATTATTGTAGAATGGCTCGTTGGTCTCGTGGTTCTGGGCTCGATTCCTGAGTCGGGCCAAGTGTTATTGGGTTTTACAAACGAGCGAACGCTTAATTTTAAGAACGTTCACAGTCTGATCTCAGTCTCAATATATCATAAATTCTTCTAACTTCCCTACAATTTTGACAAGTTTTTGACGTTGATTGTCGCTGAGATGAAATTGAGACTAGATTTTGAACGTTTTTATTTACGGGAATTAGCCTTCTGATTATACTTGCTACTAACATCTGTAGATCTACAACAAAGTGCCCGTCGACGGCCCGCCTCTGCGCTGCCGTCTGGTGACACTGGCAGAACAGCCGATATCGAAAAAAAAAACCTTTTTAAATAAGTACGGGAATTGGCCTTCAGCAACCTAATTGCGTAACACACAATCAATCTCATTTTGAAGGCTATTGCTAATCCTGCTTCATATGTTCAAGAATTATGTTATGTCTCTGCTCAACAACGTAAACAACGCAATGAATGTTGTTGAACTGTCAAAATGAAACCGATTCCGATTGATCGTGTGTTACGCAATTAGGGTGCTGGTTCAAACCAACAAACAATGTGTAAGTAAAACAATTTAAACACCTAATTTTAAAACGGTTTATGAAGAACGACACTATACAGTCGAAAACCGAGTACCTAAGTGCCAAAAACGTTGCATCACTACAAACACAAAAGTGAATTGAGCGTCGGTATCGCATCCAACCCTCCGCCCGCGACTGAGATATCTTCAACCCATTTAATAAATTTATGTATTACCAAGTTCAGTTCCGTTTTATATCTCAGTTTAGTCATTCAACTCCCCGGTTACACATTTGTTTATCACTTTATCCGTCTGTTTGTTGATGTCGTAAAAATTCAATCTGGAAATTGCTCGGATTAGGCGGCGCTCGGATTGGTGGGAGGTGACGTGTGGTGTGTGAATTGAAAGTGAATTGTGGAGGATTGTTGCAGAAAACAATGTGATAGCCGTTATGGCTTCAATGCTTCCGAAGTAGATAAGTAGTTACTCATGAATGTTTGCTGTTTTACTCACATATTTGTTTCGATAGTTTCGCACTTTAATTTCGTTTTATTTTTATTTCTTTAGGACAACAAACATTTGCGTAATGATGCTTAATACTAGTACAATTAGATTTTAGTACATTTGAGTAATAACGCAACCAGCACCGATAACATAATATTTTTTTTTTGTTTTCATCTGATTTTAAAAGAGCCTTCGCATCTGGAGTTAGATCATCATCTGCCTAGCCTTTTCCCAATTATCTTGGAGTCAGCTTCCAGTCTAACCGGATGCAGCTGAATACCAGTATTCTACATGAAGTGACTGCCTATCGATCCTCCGCCACCCAGTTACTGGGTAATACGATACCCCTTGGTAAAACTGGTTGTCAGATTTTCGGGTTTGTGACTACCCGTAACGACTGACCAAGATCCACGAATGAGAGCCTGGACCAACGGCTTAGCGCGCTTTCGCGCTTCCGTGGTCACCCATCCACGGACCAACCTCGGCAAGCGTAGCTTAACCTGATCGATCGACCCGTGCGGCTGTTATTTCTTAGCCATAAGCATCTGGCGTTAGATGTCAACGAAATTCCTTATACTCTGCACTTGGCGAATGAGAGCTAGATCGAAAAAAGTGTAACATTTTGATCCTCACGACACTTTTACAATAGTATTTGTGTTTACAAGCGTATGTATATATGTATAAACTGCATTCGCGACTTATTTGCCAAAAATGTAAACAAGTATAAGTTTATGGAAAAATAACTTTAATTCCTACACAATAAAGTTCACTTTACGCTTCCACTTCAAACATTTTTGTAACTTTTTCAAGAGATCTAGTCATTCTGAAATCAACTTAATTTTCATTGTGATAAAGTTGATATTTGTTTAACTTGGAACAACATCAATTTGAAACATAAGTATGAATAGTCTTTAGGTATATTACTGAAGGATATGGACGAGCGTGATGCGCGTCAGATGTATTAAAAAAAATATTTTCTTACTGTCTAACGTTGTTGACTTATTTCGTTGTGCCTATTATGTAATACATAGACAATATATGTACAACGAAGGGAACTTCTTTCCAACCTGCCCACGACACTTCTTGACTTTTTTTAAAATACTTATAGTAATTAATTTCAAGGTTTCCGTTGTGAACGGACCCTTACACCGTAAAAGCATCGGAACGATCTCCGCGCAGTGACTGTAAGCTGTAAATGAAAAATGTATCAACACGATATTGTTTTATTAATTTTGGGCTTACAGCAGCCATGTTTGTTGCAATTTCAGATTAGATAAAGCCTTTTTTTATTTTTTTCTATGTTATAAAAAATACGCATTACTCACCACGTCGGCACATTGTTCATGGCTATTATCATTTAAAAATAATTATGTACTTTTATCATTTTTTTAACACCTTTTTCAGAGAATTTTGCACTTTTGCACCGAAGATCAATACGGACAAAAAGTAAACAAAATCCTAAAGAAAGCTCCGCGCATATTGTGTTGTTTTCAATCAAACCCATTCGGTATCGTTGTAGGGTTCCTTATGATTTTGGTTCACTCCTGCCTCCCTAATAAACAGTGACAAAGGGTTACGAGCCACGTAACCCAACTCGACGGGTGAACGTATTTCGTATCGAGAGCAAGAACACAACGTCTTGCAAGTATTTATCGTTCGTGAGAAGACCTCCGCTTGTGAAGGGTTAAACGTTTTGTTTTTGTTGTGATGTTTTTTTATTAAAAATGAGTGAATCATCGAGTTTGGTTTTGACACGGAGCACAAAACCTTGTTTCGTGCTCCGTGGATTTTGACGTTTTCGTAAATAAAGATGGCCGCTTGATTGATAAATGAAAAATTAGCATGAATTAAACAACAGCAGAACTTGTTTATTTTCGTACATTTACCAATTATTTCTTTTAGGTGTACCTATTTATAACGAAAGGAAACAATAATATAATATAAGGATCTTTTAGCGCTCGAACAATGTTGACAGGGGAGCGTTGTTGGTTGTTTTGTGCAATTATTGTTTTGTGAAATGTATCGAAAACAAACCGGCCAAGAGTATGTCGTACACACAACGAAGGGTTCCGTAGTTGGTTTGAATTTATCCCCAGAATAAACTTAGATTGTAGTTGAGAACTTGTTCTCCCATAGGTACTTACATCGATTTGTCACGGTTAATTCTCTAACTGCAAGTTTGTGATCGCAAAAATATGTTTTCTTATGTGATAAAACTACTCACAAATTAACTAATTTCCGACATTTTCCTTTACTTGTGCTGTAAGACCTTGCTTCGTGCCGAATTTCATGATTCAATATCAACGGGAAGTGCCTACAGGTTATATTTATGTTTTGATTTATTTCCGAGTATCAAAATATGTCGCATAAATGGCTATATTTTTGTACTGCGTTGACTTAGAAGCTCGTTTTTTTTTTGAGCTCCAAAGGATCGTGTAAGTGCCGGCGGCGTGATATTAATTTCAATTTTATCTCCAGGCGTTCCTGAGAAAAAGGGTCCTGACAGACTAATAGATAGACGGACGGACGGACAACAATAAAGCTAAAGAGTTTGTTTGTTTGTTTGAACGCACTAATCTCTGGAATTAGGTACCTGTCTTTGAAAGATTTTTTTTTTGCATGTAATAGTCCAATTCTTGAGGAAGGCTATAGGCTATATCCTAAGGGCCATAATATCGCGTTATGGCCCTTAGGAGCCGAGCAAAATTAAAAAATAGTCAGAAAGAACGGTAAGCGAAAACGAAGTGTTAATGCGGGCAGGTGATGCGATGCGACGGGGTGGGTCGGAGGCCGAAGTTTCACGCGAACGAAGTCGCTTGCAGTTGCAGCAGCTAGTACTACATATAAGGGTCAATTTACACTGCCGCGGAACGGAGTGAAAGCGAGTGGACTTGCGAGTTTTCGTAGCGATATTTTACATAGCAAAATGAATTTATGTCAATTGTCTAATGTACAAACTAGATACGAGCTTATTACTGCCGGAATTCCCGAAAATGCGCGATAATTCTCCATAAGATTCACAACCTGTGCGTATGTGTGTATCTAATTTGTGCGTTAGTCTTTTGACATAAAGTTCATTATGCTTTGTACAAAAAAAAGCGCTTCCACTCCGTTCTGCGGCAGTGTAAATTGAGCCTAAGGGTTCAGTTTTTTCCTTCTTTGGTACGGAACTGTAAAAACAAGATGGCAGCTTTAGTTGTGATTTTGACCACGCGCCAAAAAACCTTGCACAACTATGTTGACGAAGACAGCCCACAACGCACATTTCTATAAATGTTGTTACACTATAACACTGCTAAAAAAGCCAAAAATGACAGGAAGCAAAAACAACCGACTTCCAAAGTGAAAAATAAATTTTTACTTAGTAAGTAGATAGTTTTTTTTTTTTGAAGTCGGTTGGTTTTTTTTTTTTTTTTTTTTTTGTTAAAATAATATTTTTCACTTTTTAGTTGTACCTACCCCACACAAATTCGTATAATGCTAGTTGTTATGTAAATATCAGTCAGTGACAGGAAGTTTTTATAACATCATTAATATTAACTCAAAAACTACCCAAGCAAAATTAATAGAATTTGGGGTTTATTCACAAACGATGACTAAAGTTAAGTAACGTTTAAACATCAAAAATGTATGGTTAAACAGTCGCTAATAACTGCTTAACTTTAAGCAACGTTTATGAATAAAGGGGATTATATGGGACCTCTGAGGCATACCCTATCCATAAAAAAAATTAAAAAAATGTAAATCGATCCACAATTGCCGGAGATATTATCGCGTAACATACTTACCTACAAAAAAATATTAAAAAAAACTAGCAGCGTCCCGCAGTTTCACCCGCATAAGTCTCGATCCCGTGGGAATATCGTTAATCCTGGTTATAAACTATCTGTGTGCCAAATTTCATCCGAACCCGTTCAGTAGTTTTTGCGTGATAGAGTAACAAACATCCATCCATCCATCCATCATTTATTTCGTTTTTTCATTAGTCAGTAGGATTGTACTACGAAGTAGGATACAGTCGAATTGAGAACCTCCTCATTTTTGAAGTCGGTTAAAAAAACCCCAAAACAGTGTTCAACCGTTGACTGCCTCTAGCCAGTTTCCCAAGCACTTATCGTGTCCCTTGATGGCACCGTGCGCACCGTGTCTCATTGATAACTGTTCGCATTTGCTCCGGTCTTATCGGACCAGTATCGACGATCGCGGGTTCTAATAAAACCGAACGGTCGAACCGACCCTCACTATGATTATTTTTATCTTTTCGAGTTTCTTTTTTTCTTTTCTTTTTTTTTACGTTTCTAAAACTAGAAAATAGTCTTACGATTTTAGTAGTCTGCGAAAATGCGAGCTTTAATTTGAATTGGAACTTTTGGAGAAAATAATTGAACGTTTTGGACGATATTGCTAATCCATTGCTTCCATTGTTCGAAAAACGTCTCCGCTCAACAGCGTAAATAACGCAATGAATGTTGTTGAACTGTCAAAATGCAACCCATTACTACTGTAGCGTGTTACGCAATTACCCCACCTAATATGTCCTTTTAGCTCCTTTTTACATTACTCGTAATATATTAATAAAGAAAATTATGTGTTGTCATCAATTCTATATATTATTTTCTCCGTGAGCTGATTATTAAAATTAAATTTATTAATTAATCATTTCATTGTACACTAGGTATGTACCACATCAATCGCAAAACGAAACACGTAAAACTACCCACCATATAATGAGATAAGGATTCAAGCACACGCTGTATCTATATCCGTAGATACATCCTTAAAGCTATGTAGATATATAGGATGCGATTTTTTTATTTTTTTTAACTTATATATTTTTTTTTTTTTTATTAAACGTTGCCCCACACTAGGAATTACTCCTGTATCGTGGGTGCGTTCACAAACATTTAAACTCGTATGTGAGTTACAAACAGCCAGACCCGGAACAACTACCTGTAGGCAATACAAATATTTTATCCGTGCTGGAATCGAACCCGCGACACGCAGCGCAGCAGTTGATCGCTCAGCCACTGCGCCAACCGTGTCGACATTTTAACAAGGATCACTCTGTGGCAGCTCTAACTAGCTAACCGTCTACAGGTTAAGCTACGGTTTCCTAGAAAAGCGGCGGCCGCCGCATAGCGGCCGCAGTAACAGCTACCATGTGACTTAACGGTGTCAAAAAACGCTTTTTAGGTAAATCACACCAACTTACTTTTATAAATTTATTTCTTCTTTCTTTCTTTTCTTTCTGGGAAACCGTTGCTTTATTAGCATAGCCTATAATGTAATGTGTGGGCCCAATGCGGTTCGAAGACATATAAGTATAACAAACTATACAGGGTGGCAGGGACATCGACGCGCAAACTGTAACCATGAATTCAGCACATGTTAGAAGCCCATAGAGTCGAAATTTTTCGTCAGTTATCAAAAAAAAAAACATCTGTTTCATAGAATAGTACATACAATACCTCCGCGGTCAAAACGTATGGAACAGCAATATTCTTTTTTTATAACCGACGAAAAATTTCGACGCTATGGGGTCTAAACTCATGTGCTGAATCCATGGTTACAGTTTGTGCGTCGATGTCCCTGCCACCCTGTATACAAAATAATAACAGAACTACTTTAGTGATCCAGTCAGAACCCATCCTGTACACAAACATACAGTATATTACGTTAACCGTTGTTTGCCCGGCTAAACGAACCGGACACAACAAACTACGAAACAACGTTACGTTAGCGAAGGGTTAATAATAAAGATGGTATTTTCAACCGACTTCAAAAAAGAGGTTCTCAATTCGACTGTTTTTTTTTTGTACAAATAGGTTTCACGCGACATCTCCGGCAATTGTGGATCGATTTCGGTGGTCCTACATAAATTTTATTAACTTTGCTTGGGCGGGTGGGCTTTGGGTAGGAAAAATACTAAAATACAGACCCAAGACACCGACTTCCGAAATAAAAGGTATTTTTCGCTTTGTAGTGTTTTTTTGGGAGTTGGGAGTAGCTGACAAAACTTCAAAGATGTGATGGGCTTAGGAAATCTTAACATGAAAAATTAAAAAAAAAACAACTTATTTTCTAAACTATGTATATGATGTATTTTCACACAGCTCATTAAGGGCTCAGGTGGGAATTTCTTATAACAATATATTTTCCTGACTTTATGATAACCTCCCAATGTATCAGAGATGTATGGTAAATATATAAGGGACCAAGGGTGGTACAAACCATCTCCAACCACACAACCAAACAACTTTCTCCATGGGAACAACGTCGTAATCACGAAAAATTTATCAGCTGGCTGGAGAAAGTTGTTCATTTCAATGGTCTGTTCACTATCTAATCTAACTAGCCAGTATTTTCCCACAGCAGGGCAAAGCCCTATCTCTCCCTTTTCAACACAATCCTTTTGCTAGCGGCCAGTCCTTTCGGTAGGGGTCAAGCTCGTCCCGCCATCTTCATCTCGGCCTGCCGCGATGGCGTCGTGCAATTAGTGGGACCCAATCGGTGGTTCTCTTAGCCCATTTGTCATCTGACATGCGGCAGACATGTCCAACCCAGTCCCACTTAACCTTAGCGGTTTTCTGGGTAACGTCCATGATCTTGGTTTTGGCGCGCAGTGTTTTTTGTTCCCGTACCTTTGAATATTACCTACCACAAATTTCTGATAAATCTAAATATATATAACTCAAAGGTGACTGACTCTCTGACATAGTGATCTATCAACGCACAGCCCAAACCACTGGACGGATCGGGCTGAAATTTGGCATGCAGGTAGATGTTATGACGTAGGCATCCGCTAAGAAAGGATTTTGATCAATTCTACCCCCAAGGGGATAAAATAGGGGATGAAAGTTTGTATGAAACTTTGTCAATTTTAAACCGATCGGGCTGCATACTTCTTAACGCGAGCGAAGCCGTGGTCAAAAGCTAGTGCTGTATAATACTATAATATACTGCTTTTTTTTTTTTAAATAAACACATTAGACCAACGTGCCATTCTAATATTTTAATAATTTCCTTTCTTTAATTCACTTTACAAGCCTAACATCATCTGCGAAGTAGCTAAGCGACACGTGACTTGCGCCCCAAACAGGGTTCTTAACGAATGCTCTCAAAAGAGATCGTATAGATTACCTAATCCTGTTTCCCATTGTGACTCTGTACTTGGGATACGATGCACGTTTCTCTACGTACCTATGAGCACCGGGACCTATGGATAAACTTGTTAATGGTGTTACGTTGACACCTTTTTTAACCGACTTCTAAAAAAGGAGGAGGTTCTCAATTCGGATGTTTGTATTTTTTTTTTTTTTTTTTTTTGTGTTTGTTCGCGCATAACTCCGTCGCTTGCCAACCGATTTGAAAAATTCTTTTTTTGTTGGATAGGGTATACTTTCTAAATGGTCCCATGAAAATTTTATCGAAATCGGACAAGCGGTTTTTGAAAAATCAACAAAAATCAAAAAAATGATCACAACAAAAAAGTGAAAAATAAAAAACTTTTTTAGTTATTTTTCACTTTGTAGTGTTTTTATGGAAGTCGGTTGTTTTTTTTTTGTAAAAAAGTTTTTTATTTTTCACTTTTTTGTTGTAATCATTTTTTTTTAATACAAGAGATTGTACGTAGCTAGCATGTCTTCCTCTACTTAGCGTGTCGATGTGTTTTTGCGAATCTCCACTCAAGCCGGCCAATAAAGGCAAGCCAGATGTGACGAACAAGAGTTCTCCCGGGAGATGGGTGCGTGGGGTTGCTACTGCCCAACAGTTCGCCACATGCTGCCCTGCGGGTTTCTGTATCTCTCTTGCTGTGGCTTTTCACCCTAGACCTGTTTCGGCAAAGTGAACTCTACCGGCACAGACCTAGGGTACATAGGAGCGCGCAAGCCCCATAAGACGCCAACGTATGGATACGGCGGTGGGGTATTTTAATAATTAGTAGTCGGTATTTTAAGAGTAATATTTATCTTTATAAAATAGTTTGGCAAAAAGCTTTTGTAAAAAGTAGGTTGTTTTTTACAATCGACTTCCAAATAAAATTCCGAAATTAAAGTTAATTTTTACTTTAAAGTGTTTTTTTTTCTTGGGAAGTCGGTTGTTTTTTGTATTTTTTTTTTTACTTTTTAGTTGTAAATCCTCGTCATCAATATAAACTGTCGAAAAAAATCGTATTATTGAAGCTAACTCAAAAACTACCCAAGCAAAGTTAATAGAATTTATATGTGACTACTCCTGAGGGTCAGTTCACACCGAGACGCGACGCGACGCGACGCTGCGCGCACACTTTAAAAGAGTGACTCAAAATAATATACTTTATTTTCTACACGAAAAGGTAAATAAAGTATAAAAAAGGTAAAAGGGGAAAGGGGGGGGGGGTAAAGATAAAGGTAAATAAAGTATATTTTGAGTCACTCTTTTAAAGTGTGCGTGTGTGAGATTATTCAGTATATATACTAAAAGTATATGTACCTATATATTAACCAAATAACAAGCTTTGGATGGTTACTAGTTAGTTATTTACTGTGTATGAAGGTTATTATTGAATATGGTTTGTAGGGAAAGGGTTTTATGAAGTAAAGCACAGACAGACAAGGCTAAACATTTATTGAAATTTAGGCTTGTCAGTAATTAATCAGAAAGCTAGTCGTCCGTTCGTAAATCTAGGTCATCACGGAGAAGAAGGACAAGAAACTCCGTGGAAACAGTATAAAAGTATTCTATCAATATCTTTCTTACGTTGTCATAAATTATCGTTATCTTTAAAAACAATTACCAAAACAAAACAATTATTATTATTATTTAACTATCTCTTGGACTACGGTCCAAGAGAACTCAAAATAATGGCAACATAATAACAATAGCTAGGAAAATTGGCCATAACATTATTTTACACAACAACATAGTCATAAGCAATAATTAGGGTATAATATCAAATTACATAACTTACGTAACATCTGGTCGATCAATTCCACATAACAACAGCACTAGAACTAACAAACTGAACATCTACCAAGCAACTTGCCTTGATAACGTCGTTACAATCCTTTTTATACACTACCAACGTCTTATACGTAAAAACATCTACCGCCATTTTGAACCAATCACAGATCATCATATATTTTGGCTTAATATCTTCTAACACAGATAATAATAAACAAATCTTATGTAGTGAAACAGTTTTAAAACATTATAACGTAATTAATCAATTTAATAACAGTTGGTTCTTAATTCTTAGACATCAAAAAGTATATCAACATCGACCGACAGTATTGTGCTAATCATTTGAAACAACCTATTATATAAAAATAGCACTATAAAATCTAAGATATACTACAAGTATAATCAAATATTACTTAATCATTTATAGTAATAACATTTAAGTGTTTTTTTTTACAAGTTAAGACTGTTGTTTTTTGTAAACACAATATCTAGTCAAATTATTACTTCTAAAATGTGACGGATGTCATTATCCAACAATCAATATTCTAATATTATAGTTATATCAAAATGAAATATCTAACACGTGCATCGTCGCGTCGCGTCACGTCTCGGTGTGAACTGACCCTTAGGCATACCTTATCCATTAAAAAAAGAATTTTACAAACCCGTCTATATATGACGGAGTTATGCCCGAACATACATAAAAAAATATATAATCATCAAAAGTCGGTTAAAAAAATACCATCTAAACTGTCTGCATGCAGGCACCGTGTCTGTTTTTCCATAAGTTATCTTAATGGGATGTACCCAAGTAAAGTTATCGTGTTTGTAACTCTATACCATTGAGCGATGTTCACTCTGGAAGCCGCGAGATCTCGTCTCCGTGTACCTTGTGAAGTAAAGCGGATTATGTGTTAAACAAAGGCATGCTGAGAAAAACCTTTATCATACACCGATAAAAAAGTTTGCATCGCTTACATACAGTCGAGGAACGAAAAGGATAAGCACCTTTTTTTGGGTGGGAAATCATCAAATAACTTCTCCAGGTCTGGGCGGAGCGGGATGTTACACTTTTACTGACTAAAACCCACCCGTGTTCCTTCAGTTGCCTGTGCCAGGGGCCACGGTAGCACCTTCAAAGCCATTTTTACGTGTACTACAAAAAATAATCCTAATCCTACTAATATTATAGGCGCGAAAGTTTGTATGGATGGATGGATGTTTGTTACTCTTTCACACAAAAACTACCGAACGGATTTGGATGAAATTTGGTACACAGATGGTTTATAACCAGGATTTACATATAGGATACTTTTTATCTCGATATTCCAACGGGATCAAGACCTATGCGGGTGAAACCGCGGGGTGCTGCTAGTAATGAATATTTGTAACTAGCTGCGCCCCGCGGTTTCACCCGCATAAGTTTCGATCCCGTGGGAATGTCGGGATAAAAAGTATCCTATATGTTAATCCTGGTTATAAACTATCTGTGTGCTAAATTTCGTCAAAATCTGTTCAGTAGTTTTTGCGTGAAAGAGTAACAAACATCCATACATCCATACATACAAACTTTCGCATTTATAATATTAGTAGGATAATGTAAAACATAAAAGCGCTCTTCCTCTCTCCTGCTTATTTAAAATTTTGCTGACAGGGTCCATAATTGATTCTATTGATTTATCCTTATCACCTGTATGTGGATGCAATAAGGATTGAACTGAATTGAACAATGTAGCTGAGTGTCAGCTCAAAAGGGTGAGTAGTATAATGCCTGCTTTTCTAGTTCATCATCATCATCATTTCAGCTGAAAGACGTCCACTGTTGAACATGGGCCTCCGCCAAGTACAGTCACCAAAAGAGATAAGTAACCAGGGTCGTTAGATGTAGAAGTTTAGTAAGAAACCGATGGATGTTTTCAAATGTTTAATTTGATAAATTAACTGTTTGTTTTCTATTAATTAAATAATATTTTATTTGAAAACACCCATCGGTTTCTTACTAAACTTCAACAATATCCGACGACCCTGGTTACTTATCTCCCTTGATGACCGTACCTTCACTTCGACCCTGCGGCCTACACGAGGTCATCGGTCCACCTTGGTATCTGCCTTTCTAGTTATTTTAATTTTATTTGAAGGTTTATAGTATTACATACTCAGTGAAAATGTCAAGTGTACCTAGTACGGTTTAAAAGATACAGCCCTGTGACAGACAGACGGACGAACCGACAGCGGAGACTTAGTAATAGGGTACCGTTGCCACCCTTTGGAGCGTACGGAACCCTAGAAATCAAAACAAACCTTGCACAAAATACCAGACTCCATTCTACAACATTCTCAATGAAAAATTGCATTTACTCTCTAATAAAATATCTCATAATACTGGTAAGCATCGAGCAGTGGAGAATGTGTGCCTCTGGCGGTCTCTCCGGCAAATATTTGATTACTACCCCTCGAGACTCCCCGCATTTGATCCCGGACTAAACAATATTAGCTAATACATACGATGTTATAGTTTTTCTTACAAAATTAGCTGGATAAATAAACCTGCGTAAAAGGATGTTTATTTTTCTACAGTGTGTTGTACCTACTGTAGAGGTTGACTATACAAGGTCAAATAAAATTAGCGAAACTCCGCAGACGTGATGGGTGTCGATAAATCAAACACGATAAAACAAGAAAAAAATTGTATGTTTTTTTTGGGTCAAGAACCACCGAGATTTACTTGAAGTACGAGATGAGAAATTCGTTTTTTTTGTATCGAATTAATACTAAACACGTATAGTATACACAAGTGTAATTTAATGCCCCTCTGTCATATCAACTCTGTATATTTTCAAAAATACGAGTACTACCTGCCGCTTTAAGTAAATCAATCAATGGCCAATTTAAATGACTAGGCTAAGCAAGTAGACGTTAGCGATCCAAGTCACTTGCCTAGCTGTTTAATTGAATGGCTTAATATCATTCAGGCCACTAGTTGATCGGTGCCGGTTTTTGGTATGTGAAGGTGGTCACCCATCCACGAACTAACCGCGGCCAGCGTAGACCCCTAAGGTTGATTTGTATAGTATACTATACACTAAAATAAAAAAAATATTCTCAGAAAACGAAATAGGTATTTTAAAATGAAATGTTATTACCAAAAAGTTTTTTTAAGTATGCACATCTTTTAAATAATAAATAAACGAAAGTATTATCTGTGGTAAATTTGACAGTTGTGACGTAAATGGGAAACCATGTGGAGGAATCTTGTTCACGTCAAGGTAATATTTATTATAATTTCTTATTCACTATAATAATAATAACTATACAAAACACTATAAAAATCTATTATGTGTGTTATTAGATTCAAATCACAAATGTATTGAGCTGAAGCTAATGCTAAATTATCTACGTGATAGGTACACTTATTTTCATCGATTTTTACAAGCTTTTTTACGAACATAATTTTGGGTGTATAGCATACCAGACATTGGGACTGTTTGCTCAAAAAACATCTTATTTGTGATGTATAATTTAATTTGACTTTGATCGTAATAACGTTTACATTTTTTACTTTTTGGCATATTTTATTACTTTTTTCTTGCATGGTGTGGACAGCATGACCAGCAACTGAAAGGCCCATTGATTGATTTCGTTACAGGTATCCAAGATTTGGAGATTGGCACATCATAAATTCGCGAATGCAATCAGACGTCGCACATAAAATGAGGTCGGGGTGCCCGAATATGAAGCCACAGTGATGTCTCTCCGTACTCGGGCCACCTGCCACAGCAGCCACGTACTACAATTCCTAAGACAAATGCGATCTATCAAGTTCTTCTTTCTAGTCAGCTGCACGAGCTTGGCCTTCTCTCTCTTCTGGATACAACTTGCTTCCAGGCCAGATAAGCCTGCCATCACAGAAAGCCTCGCGAAAGAGGCGCTCGAAAATATCGAACGGGACTACAGATACAAGGATGTCTACAGAAAGACGACTAAGCTCCCAAAAGACTTTAAATACATCTTACTCTGGACGCAGAATGACTACGCTCCCTTGTACTACCTCGGCAAGGGACAGAGAGCGTTCCTCGATAAAAACTGTTCGGTGATCAAATGCTACGTCACCACGAACCGAAAGTTCTTCGGTGGTGACCTAACTAAATTCGATGCTATAGCCTTTAACGGACGAAATATGAAGGCATATGACTTGCCCAGTGCTCGGTCTCGCCATCAACAGTACATATTCTTCAATATGGAATCAGCTGACAACTATCCTGTATGTGGGGCTCGATTCGATGGATTTTTCAATTGGACGTCGACTTACAGACTTGATTCAGATATACCGTATCCTTACATACTGATAAGGGATAATAAAGGTGAAATCGTGGGTCCAAAGCGAAAAATGCGATGGAAAGAAAACGTCATGGCAACAGTTGATGATGAGTTGATTGATAGAAATAGAATACAGAATAAAACTAAGGCGGCAGCTTGGTTTGTGTCCAACTGTAAGACCAGAAGTGGTAGACACAGTTTTGTGAAAGCATTGAAGAATGCATTAAAACTGTATGGTTATACGGTAGACGTTTATGGGAAGTGTGGTACTTTACAGTGTCCTAGAAACGTTTCATCAAATTGCAAATATCTGTTGAAGAACGACTACTTCTTTTATATGTCGATGGAGAACTCTTTCGACGAGGACTATGTGACTGAGAAGCTGTTGACGGCGCTACAGAATGATGTTGTGCCTATTGTTTTTGGTGGAGCTGATTATGCAAGGTGTGTATATTGAGCTGTTTATTTCTAGTTGTCACTTCTACTAATCAGGCAATATTTCGCCATTCGTTTATTCTTGAAAATAGGTACAGCTTATATGCATTTCAAGATAAAAAAAATGATAAAATCTAAATTCCTATGTCAACAAACATAACCTGTTTGTTGAGCACTCGTGAACATTCGTACATCTTGAGTACTCAGTCACAATAAAACCGTACTCGCGCACCGAGCGTTCTTTACGTTTTTCGGATTTTTTCCTTTACTTGTGCTACATGACAATGCTTCTTGCCAAAGTTCATGATTCTGGGTGAAAAGGAAGTGTAGGTATTGTTGTCCCTTGCGAGTGTCAAAATATGCGACATAAACGGAACATAAACGCCCGTATCTTTTGATTGTGTTGACTCAGCTTGCAGCCCTGAGTAAATGATATTAATTTAAAAAGACGGACAGACAGACGGACAACGATGTGATCTTAAAGGGTTCCGTTTTTCCTTTAGAGATACGGAACCATAAAAACAAAAAGTTTATTAACATTAGAAACTCTGGTGAGACGTATGATGATGTGTTTACATCGAGCGACTGCCTATCTGACCTCCACAACCGATTTACTGGGTAATACGATACCCTTTGGTAAGACCATTGTCAGACTTTCAGGCTTCTGACTACCCACAAAGACTGTCAAAGATCCGCGAATGACAGCCGGGACCAACGGCTTGACGTGCTTTCCGAGCCAGGTAGGTGTCTCGTAAAGATCACCTATCCAGACCAACTGCGGCAAGTATAGCTTAACCTGATCGATCGACCTGTGCCGCTGTTATTATTTCGCCACGGCTCGTACTCGTAAAATATCAATTTTCTTTACAGATTTCTTCCACCGGGGTCCTACATCGACGGCAGAAAGCAACACGTTATTGAACTGGCAGCCATGATGAACAAACTGATGCACTCCCCAAAAGAATACAATCAGTATTTTAGATGGAAGCACCACTACACGTATCACGACCCGTCATCTGCTGAGAACGTTTGCGCTGTCTGTAAAGCCCTTCACAACAAGAAAATGCTACAAAAAACAACAATTTATGACGATTTCCGACTGTGGTGGAACCCCAATTTTGAAACGCGTTTATAGTAACAAACTTCATTATATTTAGTGTTAAGTGAACTTTCTCTCTCCTTAAGAGCAGGCCTAATGCCAGGATGAAATGTGATTTTCCCCGCGCGTCTCGCAACATAATATTTATTCGTATTCGTCGGTATAAGCGGCGAGTAGAACGATACACTCAGAATCGCACCTTCCAGAGCGATGAAAGGTAGGTTTATAGGGGTTGGTAGCGACACGACCAAGGTGACACGTGCCTGCCGGTTGATGATGCCACATGTTCCTTCTGACGTAGTATCTGGTCGGTGCCGGTCAGTCACACTGAAGGTGATTGAACTCGAGAAGTCGAGCGGGCCTGTGATCCAATACCAGAAATGGGGGCTTTTACCATCTGCCCCAAGGCTGGAAGATTCCAGAGCCGGACACGCTGCATACATTTTGGATCAAATGGTTCTCAAGGTCACACGCTCGCTTGGCATCTCAGTTCCGGACTGCTTTGAAGTTTGGTTCGCTATCCCAGTTCTTAACGACAGGAGTTAACCACCTGCTCCATAAATCAGGTAGCACGGTGGAACCCAAAAATTAAAGGCCGATCACGTGTTTACCGACGGTCTATAAAGTTCTTACATCCATTTTGAGAGCTAAAATTAACAAACACATAAACACTAACTCCATCATGTCTATCTCTCAAAATGGATGTAGGAACGGGTGCCGCGGTACTAAGGAGCTACTCCTCATTGATATGGCCATTAGCCAATAGGTTCGTCGTTCCCGAAAGGATCTGTCGACATGTTGGATAGATTATATGAAGGCCTATCACTCAGTGCAACATACATACCTCATGAGGGTGCTGGAGTTACATAAAGTAGATGCAACTATGCGCACCTTCCTGATGTCGTGTATGGGGCAATGGAGGATGGTCCTTCGCTATCCAGGATGTCGAAATATTCAGAAGAATAGCGAACCGATAAGGATCGAGCGAGGCATATTTCAGGGCGATAGTTAGAGTCCGCTTTGATTCTGCTTAGCCTTGAATCCTCTAAGTACACTGCTGGAAGATTCAGGTCCAGGCTATAGGCTGAGGAGGTCAGGTTATATCGCACCTTCTCTACATGCTGGATCTAAAACTCTTTGCCCCCAACAATTTGCAAATGATGGAGCTACTGCAAGTAACTCAAACTTTCAGTAGCGCCATCAGGATGGAATTTGGTGTGGACAAATTTGCAGTCATGCATGTAAAGTGAGGAGAGATTGTGGAATCCGTGGGAATCGAACTCTCGGATTCCACAAACCTTAGAGCCCTCTCCGCATCCGAAACCTATAAGTATTTGGGTATGTCGGAAGCGTAGGCATCAATGTTACTGACATGAACCAATCGTTGAAGGAGCGCTACTTTGGCCGCCTGAAAAAAGTACTTAATAGTCTTCTATCAGGTAGAAACAAGGGTGGGTCATGCCGGTTTTGATGTACTTTTTCTGTATTCTCAAATGGACTCAAACCAAACTCGAAGCCCTGGATAGGAGGGTCCGTACGCTGCTGAATGCAAATCGAATGCATCACCCACGGTCATCGGTAATGAGGCTGTATATCCCACGAAAATGTGGAGATCGAGGCTTTTTAAACGCTAAGACCCTCCACAATCGCGAGATATGCAGTCTCAGAGAGTATTTCCTAGAAACCGACGTGGGGATGTATCGAGATGTAGTCGCGGTGGACAAGGGCCTCACCCCGCTCTCCTTGGCTAAAAAGAACTGGCGCAAGCGAGTAGTGCTCGACACTAATGATCGCATGGAGGTATGGCAGAGTAAAGAGCTTCAAGGACGCTTTTTCCGGGCCCTACTTGGACCCGATGTAGATTTACTAGCGTCCGTAGCCTGGCTGCGTTTTGGTAAACTCTGGAGAAACCGAAGGTTTAGTCTGTGCAATTA
This sequence comes from Apamea crenata, assembly GCA_949629185.1. Taxonomy (NCBI): domain Eukaryota; kingdom Metazoa; phylum Arthropoda; class Insecta; order Lepidoptera; family Noctuidae; genus Apamea; species Apamea crenata. The sequence goes on along the minus strand of OX451362.1, from coordinate 7,637,683 downwards.
TGGACGAAGTTATAATGACGAACAATTACCGGAGATTTATTGTCAAAGACGGCACGGTTGACATCTGTCGGGCTTGCCACCGGCCGAGGGAATCAATCAGGCATATTATCTCCGGATTTTCTCGTCTAGCTAACGGAGAGTATTTTCAACCTTGTAGCCAGGATAACCCATCAGCAGCTTGCTCTGAAATACAGCCTTGTGGAATCAGAGGTGCCGTACTACAGGTATGTGCCCGACCCAGTTCTCGAAAATGAAATATCACATTGTACTGGGATCGATCCATCATCACTGACAGGACTATTGTTGCCAATAAACCTGATATAGTTGTGATGGATCGATCAGAGCAGCGCACAATGATTGTTGACATAACCGTCCCCCATGATGAGAACCTCGTGAAAGCAGAGAAAGATAAACAAATCAAGTATCTAGACTTGGCTCACGAGGTTGTCGACCTGTGGGATGTCAATCAACCAATTCTGCCTATCGCAGTCCACTGCTGGACATAGGCCTCTCCCAGGCTACGCCACAACAACCTGCCTGTCCTCCGCCTTCCACATCCAGTCCGTTCCAGCAATCTTCTTAATCAATCGTCTTAATCATAATCTACTCATCCGTCCATCTAGCTGGGGGGCGTCCTACACTACGCTTGCCGATACGCAGTCTCCTCCAAGACTCGTCTGATCCACCAGCCACACACCAGCCCACTTCTACTTTAGTTTGCTTACTCTGCAAGCTATTTGGGATGTGGATTCAGCGATAATTGTGCCGATAGTCGTGACAGCCAATGGTTTAATAGCCAAGAGACTCGACCAACACCTCAGGAGGCTCTCGTTGGGCACCTGGATCAAGGTCTTGATTCAGAAGGCGGTACTTCTGGACACAGCCCGCATTGTTAGGAGGTTCCTCTCTGGAGCCCTGACCGCCGGTAGCTTGGACCCTGATCCCGATACCGGTGGGCTACTATTTTTTGATATTCTAATATTTAATAATTTATAATACATATGTATCTAATGAAATAAAGGATGTAAGTAATAAAATAATAATAAAAAGTGTTTATTTCTCACCACAAGCCAAAAAACAATACAAACAATATTTTACACACAAGAAATAGCTAAAGATTTTTGGTTGTGGATCGCTGGTGCCTGTGGTAGGTAGTAACACCCTGTAATACAGGTCACCTTAGTGAGAGTAAAAATAAAAAACGATTAAAAAGTAAAAGTATGTAGTTGGGAGGTTTTTATGAATGAATGTAAGTTTGTGTGTGTGTGTGAGGGTGTGTAAGGGTGTCTGAGGGTGTGTTGTAAAGAGTGTTAGTGGATGAGTCTGATTAGACTAATACGTCTAAGAGAGCTTGGATAGGTGTGCGTGCAGCGCACAGTTAAGCTCCACGTGCAGCGCGTAGTTCAGATACGCGTGAAGCGCGCAGTTCAGATATTCGTGCAGCGCGCTGTTGATGAGATTGTCCTGCCCTCAGCCTGGACGTAGAATCGGTATGTAGAACTCGGCACGTAGAACCCGGGACGTAGAAACCTGGAAGGCACGATAGGGTGCGCATGTTACTATGGTGCGAAAGCAGCAAGCCGCGTGCGATGTGTCCAGCGTGTAGGGAGCAGGACATGGGGAAGATTAACACATCGCAGCGGTTTGTAAACCGCTGCGATGTGTTAATGCTTTTGAGTTGTGGCAACCCACAGATGACTTTTATAGAAAAATTGCGGGAAAAGCTCGGCTTGCATTCTCAGCTGGAGACGACGAAGTGTTCTTGATTTACGATTCCTATTTTACTGTGTTGAATACCAATAAAGTGACGTGTACTAGTATCTAAGTGTATTCTGTCACTTAGCAGCTGGATTGCTTAGCATAGAATACACAGAGGCCTTGCACATGCCAGATGCGGCAGCAATCTATCTATACTTATAATAAATCTGTAGAGAGGTCAATTCTGTACATGAAATATATTTCCAAAATAACTATCAGGGGGTGATTAGAGATCGATACTGATGCCAAAAATGCAATCAGTAAAATTTTTGTCTGTCTGTCTGTCTGTCTGTCTGTCTGTCTGTCTGTCTGTCTGTCTGTATAACCGTTATAGAAACAAAAACTACTCGACGGATTTTAATGAAACTTGGTACAATTATTTTTCATACTCCTGAGCTGGTTATAGTATACTTTTCATCACGCTACAATCAATAGGAGCAGAGCAGTGAAGGGAAATGTTGGGAAAACGGGAGAAGTTACTCCATTTTTTACGCTTCCGTCGCGTGTGCAACCTTAATGGTTAAAGCTACACAGAAATCATGTATGACGGAAATGTTCTCCTTAAAATTATATAAAAAATATCCCACGACAGCATATGTCTATCTTTTATGGTTGACTCACAATAACACGTGTAACTCCCGATAGCTTAGCAGTTCCGTCTTTATTCCCAGAATTCCCATAATACCAAATAATTTTCCATTCCAATTTAAAAGAACGCAATTCCCAGTATCGGTGTGTTATGCAATGACAGTTAATAAGGCTCATGGGCAAACTTTTCGTGTTGCTGGAGTAGATCTCGGTGTCAGTTGTTTCTCGCATGGTCAATTGTACGTCGCTCTTTCCCGGGTTAGCAGTTCTAGAAATCTTTATGTTCACGTGCCGGACGGGTCAACTTTCAACATAGTTTACCCGGAAGCTTTGCGCTGAAGTATTTTCGTTCTATAGGTACATTTTTTTTTTTTTTCTGGGTGGGAAATCATCAAATGACCCCTCCAGCTCTGGGTGGAGCGGAAGGGAGTGTCAGACTCTTACTGACTAAAACCCACCCGTGTTCCTTCCTTAGCCCTTTATGTTCCAGGGCAGCGGTAACCCTTTCGGACGATCCCGCTACCCCTTCTATAGGTACTTAAGCCTCATGTGAACGTGATCTAAACAATATTACCAATACATTAACTTAATAACACACAAGGAGTTACACGCTGACGGAGTCGCGGGTACAGCTATTAACAATAATATTGTGCGGTTCCGTATTGCGATATTTTTCAACAGTATTGTAGATTGACATATTATATTTCCCTACTAAAATACGAAAGTTAATCTGTCTGTTACATCAAAACCACTGAACCGTGAGGAAGGACAAAGGCTACTTTTTTTTACGAAAAACGGAGGAAACGTGGACGAAGTCGCGGGCAACAGCTATAGGTACCTACTATATAAAATTATATATTCTGTCTGTAGGTATGTTACATTTTCACGCCTAAATCACTGAACGGATTTCGATAAAATTGCCTGCCAGCAGATGCCAAAGAGATAGATGGCATCCTGGGGAAGGACATACTTCTTATCCTTTCCGACATTCACGCGGGCGAAGCCGCGGGCAGAAGCTAGTACTTATAATAAATCTGTAGAGAGGTCAATTCTGTACATGAAATATATTTCCAAAATAACTATCAGGGGGTGATTAGGGATCGATACTGATGCCAAAAATGCAATCAGTAAAATTTTTGTCTGTCTGTCTGTCTGTCTGTCTGTCTGTCTGTCTGTCTGTCTGTATAACCGTTATAGAAACAAAAACTATTCGACGGATTTTAATGAAACTTGGTACAATTATTTTTCATACTCCTGAGCTGGTTATAGTATACTTTTCATCACGCTACAATCAATAGGAGCAGAGCAGTGAAGGGAAATGTTGGGAAAACGGGAGAAGTTACTCCATTTTTTACGCTTCCGTCGCGTGTGCAACCTTAATGGTTAAAGCTACACAGAAATCATGTATGACGGAAATTTTCTCCTTAAAATTATATAAAAAATATCCCACGACAGCGTATGTCTATGTTTTATGGTTGACTCACAATAACACGTGTAACTCCCGATAGCTTAGCAGTTCGAAACTTTCTGATTATATTTGTCTACTCTTACATTTATAACACTCTCAGTCATTCTTAATTTAAAAAGTTAACATTATTTACTATTCCATAAAAAAGAATCATAGAAATCTGTATAGAAACACCAGAGTTATACATGAAATACGCTAATAATAAGCCATCGAGCGTGAATACTGAATCACGCTCGACGCGTCTCGCGCCTATAAAATTCAAAGTCCTGACTGACTGACTGACTGACCGATTGAGACATCAACGCACAGCCTAAACCGCTGGTCCTAGAGACATGAAATTTGGAGAGTGTATTCTTCGTGAAGAGTAGGTGTCCACTAAGAAAGGGTTTTTCGAAATTCCACCCCTGAGAGGGTGAAATGGGGGGATTTCGTTTGTATGAAAAATCTTATTCCTTGAGTTAATAAACTTGAAACTTGGCACGAATACTTATGTAAATAAATTATGAAGTTGGGCATTTTTTGTTTTTATAAACTACCCCCTAAAAGGGGATTGGGGGGGGTTTCAAAGTTTGTATGGAAGAATTTTAGCGCGCGGTCCGATTTAATCGAAACTCAGTGTTTATACCTAAAATTGAAAGAAAAGAATAATGTGTATCAGGGTTTTTCGAAAATGTACCCCTGACGGCCTGAAAAGGGGTAGTCAATTTTACAGGGGAGGATTTTACAGCGTGGCTTGATTAACTCGAAAATTGGTATAAATAATCTTTGAGTCAAGTTATGAACACATCCCAAATGATTTTTCAAAATTCCACCCCTGTGGGGGTGAAAAGCGGGGATACAGTTTATGTGAAAAATCTTATTCGTTAGATTAATAATCTTGAAAATTAGCATGAATACTCGCCTAAGTAAGCAATAAAGTTTATCATTATTAGTTTTTCAAAACTACCCCTCAAAGGGGATATAGGAGTGTTAAAGTTTGTGTGGAAGAATTTGTACGCGCTGTCCGATTAACACGAAACTCAGTGTACTTAAGACAAAAATAAATAATAACACGTATGAGGGTTTTTCGAAAATCACCCCTAACGGGGTGAAAAGGGGTAGTTAATTTTACAGGGGAGGATTATAATAAGTGGCTTGATTAATTATAAAATTGGTATAAATAAAATAATCTTTGAGTCAAGTAATGAATTTTTATGAATTTTTCAAAATTCCACCCCTGTGGGGGGAAAAGCGGGGATATAGTTTATATGAAAAATCTTATTAATTTAGTTAATAAACATGAAACTTGGCAACAATACTTGCCTAAGTAAGTAATAAAGGTTAACGTTATCATTATAAGTTTTTCAAATTACCCCTCAAAGGGGGATATAGGGGTGTTGAAGTTTGTGTGGAAGAAATTGAATGCGCGATCCGATTAACTCGAAACTCAGTATTGATACTTTCGACAGAAAATAATTAATAATAAGTATGTAAAGTTGTCGCAAATTGACCTCTGATGGGGCAAAAAGGGGTAATTCGGTTTTTAGGGGAGGATTTGAACTTGAAACTGTATGTTACATTTTCACGCCTAAACCACTGAACTTCTGATTTGGCAAAGAGATAGATGGCATCCTGGGGAAGCACATACTTTTTATCCTGGTAGCACGTTCCCGAGGGATAACTTCCGACATCCACGCGGGCGAAGCCGCGGGCAGAAGCTAGTACATACATATTTCCGTCTCCTATGCACTGGATAACCTACCACCGCGTGGTCTGTCATTGACAACCGCGCAATCAGATAATTCATATGTAGATAGATAATCACAACGGTTATCCAGTGCAGAGGGTCTCGTACAGTTACCAAATCAATGAGGAACTCACCCTAGATTTCGGGTACACAGAATCTTGAGGGTCAGGGAATCACTCTTGCTAGCTAAGCAAGCGGATGTTAAAATAACAGTGTTCTTTAGTGTTGTGCCCTGATTCTAGTGATGTGACTTGCAACTTACTAATTGTGAAATATTTAGCATCAGTCGACTATTTCCCTTTGAGACCCTCATAACGCTACGTTTGTGAAACTTCTTTCGTGAAACGGACTTTACATAGGTACGTACTTGTACTGCAACAGTCATCTGTTCTTCGGCTGCTGAGCCCGTTTCTACGACTTATGTGTGCTTTTATATGTGTAGGCATTACATTTAGAAAGACGTACAGACGCCAGCACATCAAGCTACTACAATCTGTCAAATTTCATTAATAGATTTTCAACTTTATCGCAAAAGCATTAAGGTTCAACGTTGATTGGGAAAATTTGACAGTTTCTGGTAGGTTGATGTGTTGGCGTCTGCACAAAACAGTTCTAATTATAATTTACCCTAGGTAATAAATAAGTCTCCACTCCTGAAGACCAATTCTCGTAATTAAAAACGTTCAAAGTCTTGTCGCAGTCTCAACTCCGCGACAATCGATGTCAGAAACTTGACAAAAATGTAGTAATTGAGACTCGAGGTCAAACTGTGAACGTTCTTGTAATTAAGGTAAATTGCCCCTCAAGACTCGTATGCTTTACCGGCTTCGGTCCTCCGACAAACATACTGCCACTTCAGCTTGCTTACTGTGAAACCTATGTCGGTAATTCCGGTTCGGATTGGTTTCGGTTCTTCTGGTTTCAGGTATCTTCAAGTGTGGAACGGACGCCAGCTAAATGGACCATCGATCTTATTAAAAAGGTGTCTGGGACAGGCTGGATGCGGAAGGCGGAGGACATGGTGTTGTGGCGCAGTCTGGGAGAGGCATATGTTCAGCAGTGGACTGCGATAGGCCGAGTTGATTGATTGGATAAATAAGCGTTATCAGGACATTAAGTTTTCATTATCTATATCTTCTATCTAACTATACTAATAATAAAGCTGAAGAGTTTGTTTGAACGCACTAATCTCTGGAACCACGCAATAGCGTTTGATAGCCCAATTCATGAGGGAGGGTTATAGGCTATATTAACATCACGCTAACTCTCTTAGGAGCCGAGCAAAAAAAGACAGAAAGAACGCTAAACGGAATAGTAGTAAGAGCGCGGCCATGCGATGCGATGCGACCGGGATTACTGGCGGAACAAGAAATTTCACACGAACGAAGTCGCGAGCAAGAACTAGTGATAAATAAAGGTACACAACAATAATGAATACAACAACACGATTTATTTCAATCTTCCTTATGGCATATTTTTACACTGATTCAACAGTTATTCAGATAAGGCTTTACTTAAGCAAAGTAACTATAGCGTTGGTTTCCTCAGAAAGTTGTGAATGGACACACAATAACGTTGTCCAAATGCAGAGCCTTTAGCTGTTACCTGTATTAGATAAGTACGCTGGAATAAGTATACTATACGAAATGACAGTTGTTCTTTGTGTCGATTTAAAGCGCCCCGCTCGAATGTCTCAGGAACTAAAATTGACACATTGCTGCAAGTAGCCGTCGTTTTGTTTTGGTACGTCTCTGATAATTTAGGTCTAAATCGTGGAATAAGATTTTTTTTGTGTATAGAGAGATATTTAGAACATTTTCATCGTGAAAGTATGCGCATCTTGTAAAACTCGCTATCGAAAATATTAGTTCCACAGACGCTCACATTGCTGTCAGCGCCAAAATGGCGAAACTCAAATGTCTTCATTTTGTCATCGAAAGTATGAAGTCCAGCGTACTTGTTTATTATAATTCAGTGGTCTTTTGTCAAACACTGGTGAAAAATTACGGATTTTAATGACGGCCGCGGTGTATTATGACGACCGCTCTCCTAGGAAACCAGAGCAATAGTTTACATAATCACTATGAAGTTTACATTTTCTTATCACTAAATGGGTTGGAAAGGTTTTTAATTACCTACCAACTATGTAAAGGCTGAGTTTTGACGGTACAATCAATTAATATATTGTCTGGCAGACATAGTTCGCCGATGGAAAGATCTATCGGCGAAACATTCATGAGTAACTGAATCGTTCTGTAGGCGAATAGTAATTACGTAACACACTATCTGTAGCAAGCAATGGATTTCATTTTTATAGTTTAACAACATGAATTGTGATTTACGTTGCTGAGCAGACAAAGTTTTCGGACATATGAAGCAATGGATTAGCAATATCCTTCAAATTGATTCAAATTCAGATCGATATTGTGTTACGCAATTAGAGTGCTGTTCGTCGCAGAACAGTTTCAGAGTTCTACTTCCGCATACTAAATTAGTTAATAAAATACCCTACTTAGTTATTTTAATCGGTGGGTTTTTAAGTACGATTTAATTATCTAGGTCTTGATTACCTTTCACAATTCAGAGCTGATTTTTCCAACGCCAGATAACTTTTATTCGTGGAATAAAATTGACGTCTGACAGAACGACGTATGGAAGAACTGTCAAAAATTCAAAATTATTCCTCGGATAATATAATCTGGCGTTGATAAAATCATCCCTTATACAAATTAGGTATAATTTCTTATTTACCCTAGATATTATTTATTTTAATTTGCTTTAGGGCTGATATTTCACTAGACAGATAACTTTCATAGAAGGAATAAATATTGCCGTTTGACAGCTTTTGTATAGAAAATATGTCCAACTGTCAGATTTATTCTTCATTTAGCTGGCTTATAAAAAATCAGCCCTTAGTGGCATTTATTTTAACCGTAACACTTAAAATATAATTGTTATTACTATTGGAGATTTGCTGTAAGATAAGCATATTTATATTAATTTTAATTTAATAATTACTAACACTACGTTTAACAGTTGTAGGTACCAAATGGAAGTAACGAACATTTTAAATATTTAAAATTATTTTAGTACCTACATAATAATATAATAGCCTTTATTTCCATAACCAAAACAAATATATACAATTATACAAGTGGATTATTAAAAAAATTACATTGGTTACCGTTTACAGTTACACCCTTTTCGAGCACAGTCCTCCTCCAATTTTCTCCAGCAGTGCGATTCTGTAACCATCTCACCGTGAAAACTTAGGTGAAGTGAGCGTGGAGTGAGCTGTCATTCCAACTAATACTAGGGATTGACACTATTGACAGCTCACTCTAAGCTCACTTCAGCTAACTTTTCACGGTGAGATTTTTACAGAATCGATCGGCAGGTCGTGATACTATGGGTCCATCTTGTAACAGGTAGGCGTGCTTCATGGCCTGCCTTTTCCTCTTCAGACGTTGAGTATGTTAGAGGGCGTCTAGCTCTAGAGCATTTGTTGTCTTACGTACGGCTTCATTTCTTTGTTTGTCTTTAAGTCGGATGTAATGGATGCTTTTTTCCATTGCTCGTTGGCTCGTTTGTATTTTGTCCTTCGTCGCTTTGTTAAATATTCAAGTCTGATAACCGTAGAAAGCAGGGTAGTAAGCAGGATTCCATTACCTTTTTCTTTAAGTTCATGGGGAGTTTTGATCTTAATATTTTTTTGTCTCCAAAATTTCTTCCAAGTCATGTTTATTCTCTTTTCGATCTCATCTGTGTGTCTCGACGTTTTGAAGGACATTTGCTATTTGCTTACAAGATATTGGCACCGATTCCCTTGTTCACAAACTAAACTACATGTACCTTAGTTCAGTGCATCTTATTCTTTCTATTTCATTAAGAAAAGGACAGAAGATACATGTAAATATTAGTTTACATGCCTACTAAAATAAAATATGCTTGTGTTTTTTAAAAAATAATTTATAGTTAAAAAATAAGGTTGTAAGTAGGTATACATTTTACAATGCGGGCATACCCTCCTTGCTAAGTTTTATTCACTTTATGACGAAATTGAAGAAAACTAATGCGTCTTTTTTATTTGTCTTTACGATCTTTCCAGACTAAAACAAAGCCTTTCTAGAAAACTTAAATCCTAATTAATCCTATAGGATTTAGATTTTATAGAATTACTGGACAAGAATTAGGATTTTATTAGTCAAGTAAGACTTTGAATCGTCTTTTTATTTACATATTTTAAACTATTTTCACCGACTTCAAATAAAAGGAGAAGTTTCTTAATTAGACCTGTGTCATGTGTGCTTGTATTAAATAAATATTTTTAAGCGTAAAAAATTATAAAAAATAAGAAATGGTAAGTTAAATTATTTTAATGAAAAGTTAAAATAATTTAAAAAGAACAAAATAATGCTTATCATTTTATAATACTGAAAATAAAATTAACAGCGATTATGAAAATAAATGATTAAGTACAGACCTACTTACAAAAAGTTAAAAAAAATACAAAAAATATATGAAATGCTGAGTTTAAAGTTTTGGCTGTTAGGGCATTGACTGCGACTGCCACCGCGGTCACCGGTGACCGCCAACAATAGATTTTCTATTGTCTGTTGTCTGGCAGTCAACGTGTTAAAGCATTCCTTATGATGATTTTAAAGACTTGATTTTACAAACAAAACAATGAAAACAAAAACTTATTAAATATTTATAATATTACAAAAAGTTGGTTTTATGTAACTTTTACACAGATTTTAGACATACATATTTCTATTCAGTAAGTTTTATTACTTTAGACGCTCCAATCTTTGACATTTCAAATTATGATTATCATAATGTAATTAAATAATAATGACTGACGAGTAGTATCTATACTTTATGTTATTGTATTTGTATTTTAAAATTAAATGATATATGTTTATGATATAACCTTGGCTATAAATAATTATATTTTTTTAAATACTGTATTTTTAAATAAGAAGAATTAAAATACTATCATTATTTGGAAGATTCGAGATATTGAAGGCAATTTGTTCATGAACTTATACTACAATGGGTATGAAACGGTCTTAAGAGCGTTCATCCCGCGCGGCAACGTTGCGTTTCTAGTAGTTTAACCTGATTATTTTATTAAATTTAAACCAAAGTACAGACGTCAGCATATCAAGCTACTACAATCTGTCAAATTTCTTTAATAGATTTTCAACTTTATCGCTAAAGCATCAGGTTCAAAGTTGATTGAGAAATTTGACAGTTTCGGTTTGGCTTGATGTGCTGGCATCTGTACGAACCAGTTCTAAATATTATTTACCCGTGGTACTATTTTTTTCAGCCCAGTAATAAATGTAGATTTTAAGATTGAATGCTATTTTTTTCCAGTTATTTTGGTATTTACTCCTAATAATTCACCTACATATTGTCAATTATTTTCTATTGGCAGTACTTATTACGATTATATATTTTTATTTAAATTATACTTAAATACCAACGATCTAATACTTGGCTGAAAAAAATTGTACTTTGGTTTCCATTTTATAAAATACATAATAACAAAAAACCAGCCCGCGTGGGATGAACGCTCTTAATGAACGTCCGATTTATTTTAAAAAATCAGACAAAAAGTTTTCCCCATGAATGAAATGTGAATCGCACATGAGTCTCATAGTAAAAGTTGTTTATGAGAGCTGTTAGAAATACCTCCTTGACTTGACTGATGCAGGTGACTAAATCTTCACCCTGTATAACTCGTTGTATACTTAATAGCACGCACCTACAATAACACACACTATAGTATTTTTATCTCACGAAGCGACGCGCGCTTTACTTGTGGTAACCAATAGTGGACTAACACGCTGTGAATGCGTGTATAAGCGCAGGAGCTCTCGGTCGGTAGCCGCCCAGACTATGGAGAAGTCGAAAATGTGCGTGTGTGTGTTATGTGCTGACGCTACTCGTCGTCACGCACGAATTCACAACGTGTTATTACACTTGGTTACCACAAGTAAAGCGCGCGTCGCTTTGTGAGACATAAATACTGTACTTAAGTAACGGAAGCCATTTCCCAGCGACGGCGACGCCCTAAACAGAGGTCCGTACCCCACAGGGGGTGCCCTTAGCGAGTAGTCGTTAATTTTTAAGTTTTTTTAAGCCCTGAGGCATCCACAGGCAAGCTTGGTTAAGCAGACGACAACCTCATGGGTTGACGTGCGAGCCGCCATATCGAAAAAAACAAAAACGAACGAAATATCTAATAGAGAAGGTACAGACTAGCAGGTCAAGCTACCCGAAACTGTCAAATTTTCCCAATCAACCCTGAACCTTAATGCTTTAGCGATAAAGTTAAAAATCTATTAAATAAATTTGACAGTTTGTTTGTAGCTTGTTGTGGTGGCGTATGTATGTACAATCATAATTAAAATCATTCATTTCTTAAGAGGTACATAATGGCACGAGCATTATAAAAGTTCGTTGATTTAGTAAAATAATTAAAAAGTAACTAATGAAAATTATTCCATAAATTCTATAGTATCACCCAGGATTCACCACATAGCATCTACATACATGGCAAGTAAAAATACAGTGCTATGTGGTGAATCCTGGGTGATACTCCAACAAGCGTATTTCGTCCTCTGGAACAATGATGACTTTCTCTACCTACTTTATTGGCTACCATCGATGATATTATAAGTAGATATGATCTGCACCTTAATTGCGTAACACACTATCAATCTCAATCTGAATCATTTTGAAAAATATTGCTAAACCATTGCGTCTTATGTTCGATGAATGTGTCTGCTTAAATAACGCAATTGTTGAACTGTTAAAATGAGACCCATTGCTACTAATAGTGTGTTACGCTTTAAATGATTTTAAATTAGAATTTCATGTTTAAGTATTTAAATACTTAAATCAAAGCACTCAATTTGTAAGTACGTTTTCTGTTCCATTAGTTTACATTTTCATAAGATACTTTTGGAACATACTATAAAAAGAGTTAGAGTGCTAACACACTTGGACGCCATGGCGACGTAGCTGGCTACCTCTGGCTACCTACCATAGCCAAATGAGGTTGCCAAATAAGTAGCCAGTCGCTACTGACTCTCAGTCCTGGCGTTCAGTTGGCCACTGAGTGAGGGAGGCGTAACTTACTTGTATAGAAAATACTGGCGACATGGTTACGCGTCGCCAGGTCTCAAGAGTATCCAGTCTCCACGTAGGGGCCGGTCGGTCGTGGTTAAGCTTCCGGACCGTAGCCAGGTGAGTTAACTGCATACATTTCTATACGAATTGTTTGCATACGTAGCCGGCGACGCGCTATGACGTCCCAGTGTGTTAGCGTTCTTAGACCTATATTATGTTCTACGTGCTCCACAAGTGGCACGTCATAATTTGACTACACTACACTACCTTTATTTTAAATTTTATTTGTTTCAAATTGACATTATTTCAAGTTAAACAAATATCAACTTTATTTTAATGGAATTTAAGTTGATTTCAGAGTGACTAGCACTATTGAAAAAGTTATAAAAATGTTTGAAGTTGTAGCGTAAACTGAACTTTTGTGTAGGAATTAAAGTTATTTTTCCAGAAACTCTCTCATTATTTGTTTGCATTTTTGGCGAATATGTCGCGATTCAAATTTAGTTAGTCAAGTTTACTTCGTCCTGTCTCTTTTACACTCCCGGTAATTATGACAAGCCATCCTACTTCCACGTGTCAACTAATAATGTGACAGGGTGACGTTTTTTGAAGATTGAATGTCGGGTATGTAACCTGCGGGGTAATTGCGTCACACACTGTTGCAATGGTTTTCATTTTGACAGTGCGACAACATTCATTGCAGTCTTTACGTTGTTAAGCAGACAAATTTTTCGAACATATGAAGCAATGGATTAGCAATATCCTTCAAAATGATGCAGATTGTGTTTGTAGTGTGTTACGTAATTAGAGTACTGTCTACCTATTTTTATTACTTATAATATCATTGGCTACCATGTTGTACTGATTACTGGCCACACTCTGAGCCACAAAGAGCACACTATTGTATAAACTACTTATATTTAAATGTCTTATAATAATTTATTCGTCACTCGATATTATTAGTTAACCTTCCTCCACAATAATAATTATTAATTTAAGTAACAATATTAAATAACATGCTTCCTCCTGACAAACTATTACAATACCTAACGATCATTTATTAACAGAAAAAAAATTATTAACCAACATTATAAACATTTTCTTGACATTTGAACGAAATTGACTTTTTTTAGGTACAGACAGATGTGTCGATTTCATTATGTGCAGTCAGAGAAATTAATTGTTAAGCAAATGGACGCCCTCAGTAAATTTTCCGTATTGTAGACATTCCATAACACAATCGTGGAATGTTTGAAAGAAAGTTGTGATTTGGATATACGGACAATTTAAGCTGTCAACTTGCTTTACAATTATACAATTTAATATTCTTGACTTTACTTCGTAGACAGAGTAAATACAAAGTCACTAAATACATAATAATAATGAGACAAGGACACCCTTATTAGATCCAGTACTAAGAGTGGACGAGACAGAAATTGTTTTTTCTATTTCCATCGCGCATGTAAACTTTTTGTCTGCCCCCAGTTGCTGTCTCTAGACTGGGGCCCAACAAACAACTGCTGTCACCAGTTGTCACAGTACAATTATTTCAAACATAAAACAGGAGCAAAGAAAATAAATAATGATGATGTTTTGAGGAAGTACACATAACACTAAATTCAATAAAGTTTGTTACTGGGGCACCGCGTTTGAAAGTTGGGGTTCCACCACTGTCGGAACTCGTCATAAATTGTTGTTTTTTGAAGCATTTTCTTGTCATGAAGGGCTTCACAGACAGCGCAAACGTTCTCAGCAGATGACGGGTTATGATACGTGTAATGGTGCTTCCATCTAAAATACTGATTGTATTCTTTTGGGGAGTGCATCAGTTTGTTCATCATGGCTGCCAGTTCAATAACGTGTTGCTTTCTGCCGTCGATGTAGGACCCCGGTGGAAGAAATCTGTAAAGAAAACTGCTATTTTAATTTTTATTTATTAAAACTTCATGCACTAGTAAAAAAAAACTGTACAAAGGCGGACTTGATGCCTAAGTCATTTTCTACCAGCCAACCTGGGGGTGATGCAGAGACAAAACATGGCAGGTGCAACATCCGGGATGCTATAGCTAGGAAATGACTATAAAATACAAGAATAAATACTAATACAATCATAGATAGATACATGAACAAAATGAAGTGTCACTGCCTGTCACTGCCTATTAACGCCGATCACTGACCTCTGTTATACAAGTACGCTGGCATACACTGTACCAAATGACAGTTGTTTTTTATGCCAATTCAAAAAACGCCGCTCGAGCGTCTCAGCATCTAAAATTGACACATCGCTGCATCGCCGCAAATGGTCGTCGTTTTTATTTTGGTACGTCTCTGGTGATTTAAGTCTAAATCGTGGAGTAAAATTTTTTGTATATTTTGTGTTTACTACGAGATATTTAGAACATTTCTATCCTGAGAGTATGTCCATCTTGTAAAACTCGCTATCAAAAATATTAGTTCCACGGACGCTCACGTTGCTGTCAGCGCCAAAATGGCGAAAATCATATGTCTTCATTTTGTCATCGATAGTATGAAGTCCAGCGTACTTGTTTATACAAGTCAGTGCAGCCGATAAAATTGGCAAACGGCACATTAAATACTGTCTCTATGGCAACGCATCGCCAAACTTATGAATGTTGAAGGTCTTCAGGCGGCAACCACTTTACATCAAGTAGGCTGGCTTGTTTACCAACCGCATAGTAATGCATTATTCAAATTGCTGGCTGTTCATAACAGTGGTCACTAGACGCCTGGCACTACTTGGAATGAATGATTACGATAGTAAACGACTAACTCGTTTGATATTGTTTAATTGAAACCCTCATTAGTTGCAACCAGCCTTTTAATTGGCCTCAATTAATAAGTTGACTGATATTTTGAACACAATCAGACTTTCCTTTCCTTTTGAAGATATTGGCATGTTCACCTCATGCAAAATAATCATCATCATCATGCATAATAATTTATGTTCATGGCTAATCACGTCAACAATATTGGACAGCGATTTAACTAAACCATGTGGGGACGATAATATGGGTCGGGGGGCTTTTGGGACCGGGAACGCGGTTCCGGATTATAGCCATTAAACACCTGAATCAAATCATCGTTTTTTTTTTCAAACAATTTAACTAATAGTGAAGCTATAGGTTTTGCCAATTATCCGACTAGATATTGGGATATTGTGTATTTAATGAACATCAATAATTAGGTGTGCGCAGTTAAATTTAATGTCGTACAGACGAGACGTCCCCACCCTGTATACAACACACTGTGAACTCAACTCATAATCCTACTAATATTATAAACGTGAGTTTGTATGGATGCATGGATAAATGGATGGGGGGATGGATGGATGTTTGTTACTCTTTCACGCAAAAACTACTCAACGGATTTGGATGAAATTTGGCACACAGATTGTTTATAACCAGGATTAACATATAGGATACTTTTTATCCCGATATTCCCACGGGGTCGAAACTTATGTGGGTGAAACCGCGGGGCGCAGCTAGTTATGAATAACTGTTAAACCTGAAATCGCGAAAATAAATCTGTTGCTTTAGCGCAATTGTATGGAGTAAAAGATCCGAGGAAATTAGAGAAGAGGGATCCGTGGCTGAATAATAACAGCCGCACAGGTCGATCGATCAGGTTTAGCTACGCTTGCCGCGGTTGGTCTGTGGATGGGTGACCATCTTTACATTCCGAGACCCCTCCGTGCCTCGGAAAGCACGTAAAGTCGTTGGTCCCGGCTGTCATTCGTGGGGTCGTCAGTAGCCCGAAAGTCTGACAACCAGTCTTACCAAGGGGTATCGTATTATCAGTAGCAGTAACTGGGTTGTGGAGGTCAGATAGGCATTTGCTCCATGTAAAATACTAGTATTCAGCTGCATCCGGTTAGACTGAAAGCCGACCCCAACATACTTTGGGAAAAGGCTCGACAGATGATGCATGGAGCAAACCTTTTTTTTTGCAAAAACAATAAAAAATATTGGATGAACATGACAATGGTCCAACCCTATTACAGTCGTTTGCAGGGAAGGTGATGTGAAGGGCAGGTCAAGGTGACCTTTGCTAGTGCACACATACATATTACAAAATCGCGTGACACTGAACTACATAGTTTCGTCTAATACTGACCTGTTATTTATATTTAAGAGAATATGAAAAGCCAGATCACTTGTGGAAATTCAGCAATTGAAATGGTTATAATAATATAACAGGAAAGTCGTGTCTCGAAGTCGTGGACGAGTATGTTTACCTAGGACAAACTGTCCAGTTGGGTAGGTCCAGCTTCGAGACCTCGACCTCTTCAATCGTCGAATCCGACTCGGCTGGGCAGCGTTTGGGAAGCTACGCAATATCTTCTCGTCCCACATACGCCAGTGTCTTAAGACTAAAGTCTTGTTGAAGACCAATGCGTGTTGTCTGTGATGACCTATGGCTGTGAAATGTGGTCGCTCGCAACACCATGGGCCTTATTAGAAGGCTTAAATTCACCAAAAGGACAGGGCTATGCTTGGAGTTTCCCTGCGTGATCGAATCTGAAATGAAAAGATCCGCAGGAGAACCAAGGTAACCGACATAGCCCGAAGAATTGCTAAACTTATGTGACAGTGGGCAGGCACATTGCTCGCAGAACAAATGACCGATGGGGCCGAAAGGTTGGCAGGCCTCCCACAAGGTGGACCGACGACCTTGTGAAGGCAGCAGGAACCCGTTCGCCATGGGATCTGGAGGCGATAGTGCTTGCGCGCCTGCATGATTGGCGCGCGGAGGCACTACGCCGGGGGGAAACTCTGCACCCGCGGCAAATCGCTGCGGAGCGGACGGACCTCCGGCGCGATCTCATGGCGGAATGGAAGGCGCGACTATCGCAACCCAGCGCAGGGCACGCCGCGATAGCGGCGATAAGACCCCTCTTTGAGGAGTGGCTAGAGAGGCGTCACGGCGCTCTCACGTACCGCCTGACGCAGGTCCTCTCCGGACACGGATGTTTCGGGAGGTTCCTGCACATCATCAGGCGGGAGGAGACGCCCGGGTGTCACCACTGCCCGGATCGCCCAGAGGACACGGTGGAGCACACGGTGGAGGTCTGCCCTGCTTGGGCGGAGACCCGCCGTGTCCTCGTAGAGGCGATCGGCAACGGCGGCGACCTCTCGCGCCCGGCCCTGGTGCAAGCCATGGTCCGGGGCGAGAGAGAATGGGAGGCAGTCACCTCCTTCTGCGAAGCAGTCATGCTAGCGAAGGAGGTGGCGGGGAGGCTGAGGGAGAACACCTCACGCCTCAGCCGCCGCGGGAGACGCTCCGGGCGTCGGGAGCCGCGTGACGACTCCCGGCCACCGTAGGCGCGGGCCTGCGGGCGGTGAGTAATGGGTAGCTCACCGTCCGATCAGGACCAGGCCCGTGCCGGACGGCGCGTTGTGTTCCACGCGCGCCTCAAAGAGATGTCAGCAGAGGACGGGGCCCCACAGGGCCGAAGCCTGCCGGGGCGGTGGGATTTTCCGAAAGGTTAACCGCTGCCCTGGAACAGAAAGGGCTAAGGACGGAACACGGGTGGGTTTTAGTCAGTAAAAGTCTGACACTCCCTTCCGCTCCACCCAGAGCGGGAGGGGTCATTTGATGATTTCCCATCCACAAAAAAAAAAAAAAGCAGGAACCCGTTGGATGCTAGAAGCACAGAACCGGTCGAAGTAGAGGTGCTTGGGGGAGACCTATGTCCAGCTGTGGACGTCTTTTGGCTGAAATGATGATGATGATAACAGGAAAGGCCTGTTGGGCCCCTGCCCCCTTTCCTGCTGGGGAGTTTGTTGCGCCACTTCTTCTTCCCAGCTAAAACACTAGAAAGTGGTGAAGGGCGAGCGTTTTTGGGACTATGTTAAGTAATTTTGACGTACAAAAAGTGCTGATCGGTCTTGTTTGAATAATAGACTTTTTATTTAAGACACAGTTGGTCGCATCGCCTGCTACGGCTTATCTCTACCTCATACAGTAAAAAACCCAAAGTGATAAACACATCCTCATACGTCTCACCAGTTTCTTGTGTTAATAAAGTTTAATTTTAGGGTTCCGTACCTCTAAAGGAAAAACTTATAAGGGGATGTGATCTTATAAGGGGAACCCTTATAAGATCACATCTTTGTCCGTCTGTCTGTCCATCTATTGATATTCAAATCAAAAACTCAGGACTGCAATCCCTTGAAGCAGTGAATAAACCAAACTTCTAAATCAAAGCAATCAAAAGATACGGGCGTTTATGTTCCGTATATGCCGCATATTTTGACACTCGCAGGGGAATCAAAACCTATAGGGTACTTCCCGTTGACCTAGAATCATGAAATTTAGCAAGAAGCAATGTCATATAGCACAAGTAAGTAAAGGAAAAAATCCGAAAACCATAAATTTGTAGTTACATACCTACTTTCTAAGGAACCCTCGGTGCGCGAGTCCAACTCGCACTTAACTAGTTTTTTTGTGAGTGAGTGAGCACCCAAGATAAATACTGCACGAATGTTAACGAATGTTCAACAAACAATAGTTATGTTTGTTGACATAGGAATTTAGATTTTATCATTTTTTATCATGAAAAGCATGTCAGCCGTAGCTAATTTCCAGAATGAACGAATGAAGAAATATTGCCTGATTAGTAGAAGTGACAACTAGAAATAAACAGCTCAATATACACACCTTGCATAATCAGCTCCACCAAAAACAATAGGCACAACATCATTCTGTAGCGCCGTCAACAGCTTCTCAGTCACATAGTCCTCGTCGAAAGAGTTCTCCATCGACATATAAAAGAAGTAGTCATTCTTCAACAGATATTTGCAATTTGATGGAACGTTTCTAGGACACTGTAAAGTACCACACTTCCCATAAACGTCTACCGTATAACCATACAGTTTTAATGCATTCTTCAATGCTTTCACAAAACTGTGTCTACCACTTCTGGTCTTACAGTTGGACACAAACCAAGCTGCCGCCTTAGTTTTATTCCGTATTCTATTTCTATCAATCAACTCATCATCAGCTGTTGCCATGGCGTTTTCTTTCCATCGCATTTTTCGCTTTGGACCCACGATTTCACCTTTATTATCCCGAATCAGTATGTAAGGGTACGGAATATCTGAATCAAGTCTGTAAGTCGACGTCCAATTGAAAAATCCATCGAATCGAGCCCCACATACAGGAAAGTTGTCAGCTGATTCCATATTGAAGAATATGTACTGTTGATGGCGAGACCGAGCACTGGGCAAGTCAGATGCCTTCATATTTCTTCCGTTAAATGCTATAGCATCGAATTTGGTTAGGTCACCACCGAAGAACTTTCGGTTCGTGGTGACGTAGCATTTGATCACCGAACAGTTTTTATCGAGGAACGCTCTCTGTCCCTTGCCGAGGTAGTACAAGGGAGCGTAGTCTTTCCGCGTCCACAGTAAGATGTATTTGAAGTCTTTCGGGAGCCTAGTCGTCTTTCTATAGACATCCTTATATCTGTAGTCCCGTCCGACATTTTCGAGCGCCTCTTGGATTAGGCTTTCTGAGTCGGCAGGCTTATCTGGCCTGAAAGCAAGTTGTACCCAGAAGAGGAAGAAGGCGAAGCTCGTGCAGCTGACTAGAAAGAAGAACTTGATAGATCGCATTTGTCTTAGGAATTGTAGTACGTGGCTGCCGTGGCAGGTGGCCCGAGTACGGAGAGACATCGCAGTGGCTTCATATTCGGGCACCCCGACCTCACTGTATGTGCGGCGTCTGATTGCATTTGCGAATTTATAATGTGCCAATCTCCATATCTTGGACCCCTGTAACGAAAAATTATGCATTTAAATAAAATATAGCACCAAAAAGAAGGCGAACATCATCGGCTTCATGGTTTGAAGCTTAGATTTATATTAGCCTCATCTTTCAGTCGACTCTCATAAAAAGTTAGACATTTCGAATAATAATTTAATTTTGTGGAAGCGAAGATTCACACGAAATACACGAGTAGCCGTTACGTTGTTTAAGAGAGTTTTGATGCGTATACAACTATCGTACAGATTTTTTCTTCGAACAAATTCTACTTGTACAATTTATATCCTGCCATTTATCGAATATTATGTGCCAAACGAGTATTTCTAGTTCAAAATTGTCTCATTAAGTCATTACATGTTATTTGTGCTTGGTATACTAAATCCCTACAAATCCATGAAATAAATAAAAGGTGTAGCATACCCTTAACGTATGCGTTCGAACTTGCCCTTAAGCGCGGCAAACGGAAGATGCGACCTCCGCCCGCGACCTCGCACCCCCGCCAACCGACAGTGGACGAAGGATCGCGAGTCCGTACGTCACGATCGCGACCCGCTCATAAGTCTTTGATTGTTTTATTTATATTTATCCTGTTTGTGCCTTTCACTGTGTTTTACTTTTGATTATATACCTACTTTTACTATTAAACGTGCGTTTTCCAATGAACTAATCCCAACACACACCCTGAGAAGAACTTCCTTACAAAGTGTCGCCCAACTCGTGGCCAAGTTTTCAGTGAAAAACTCGTTAAATCCTTATCAGTGAAAATAAGTGATAAAACCTATCGTGCTAACACATACTGTGAACCCTTTCCGATAGTGCTTTTTATAAATATCTCCACAAACAGTGCAAAAAACAATCGACAAAACTTCGGGCGAGTCCACTCTTCCCGCCAAAAATTGTGCTTCCCGCCAAAAATTTTAACCGACGCGAACGAACGCGCGCGCGAAGGAATTTACCGCGCGGAGTGTTTTGGCGCGAACCAAAGAGTACAGTCAACATTTATTTTCGTGCAACGGATTTGTAACGAATACGTTATTTGTTACATACTACCACCCATATAACCATCACCCGTGTTGTTCGAGCGAGTAACAGCAGAGGTAGTGCCCTACCGTTACCATGCCGCCGAAGCCAACAAAAAAACGTACTGGAAGAGATGGTGGGTCGGGATCCGACACGGACGCGGAGCAAAATAGAACGGTGGTCGCATCAACGTCACCATCTCCGAACATCACCATGTCTGAAGAGATGCTTCAGACTCTTGTGTGCAACATTACAAGAAACCAAGCGGAAACAAATCGCATTCTCATTGAGAGCATACTGGCGAATAAGGATGAACCGTGCACATCATCACCACGGATACCCGATACGCGTGATACCGCGCGGTGGTCGGGTAACTTCGCAAAGTGTACGGCGCGTTTTGACGGGTCATCGAAGAACGCCGAAGAGCTCGAGGCATTCATCGACGCTATCGAGGTATACCGCGACTGCACCAACATCAGCGACGAGCACGCTCTGCGGGGGCTGCCTATGCTGCTAGTTGGCGAGGCCGCCGTCTGGTGGCACGGCATAAAGTCGTCGATAGCGTCGTGGTCCGACGCGCTGCAACGTCTTCGAGGGATGTACGGAGTGCCACGACCAGGATATAAAATCCTTCGTGAGATTTTCTGTACCGAACAAAATAGTGAACGGGCCGACGTATTTATTAGCAAAGTGCGCGCTTTAATAATGAAGTTACCGTATGATGTGCCGGAAGTGATGATGTTAGACATAGTTTACGGATTGTTAGATCGTAGAATAAGAAAACGAGTGACTCGTGACGCGGTGCATGAGCTGGATCAGCTAATAGCGAAGGCCAGGTTAGTCGAGGAGTCGTTGGCGGAGGTAAGTGCTTCTACCCATTGTTATAACAATAGCGACAATGTAATCTATAACCCTCCTGTCGCCGCGCAGGAATGTTCGAACGCAAACGTTAACCCAACGAAAACCATAGGTGACCTGCCTAAGTCGAGTTCTAATCAACGTGTCGTTAGGCCGTCTGACTCGCACGCGTTAAACGTGAAAAATAATAACAATAGTGATGGGCAAAGGCGTGCTAGGCCAAAGTGTACTTATTGCAAGTTTTTCGGTCATACGGTAGACGAGTGCCGCAATAAGGATAAGAAGGACGGAAAGGTCACTGACCCTTCTAATAAGTCGAGCAAAAGTACTGAGTTACGTTGTTACGGATGTGGTCAGCTGGGAGTGGTGCGTTCAAAATGCAGTAACTGCAAAGGCGCGTCGACTTCAAGCAAGTCGGATTTTTTTAGAGCTCAGGTAGCCGATTCCGACGATCCGCGGCCGCTGGTGGAAATTCAGGTCGTGAATCGTAAAGGGGTAGCTATTTTAGACACGGGGGCCACACATTCCATTGCAGGCCCCATGCTATACGACTTACTTTTTAGGGCCGGCGTTGTTTTTAAGAAAACGTTACGTACTATAGGGCTGGCCGACGGATCGCAACAAGTAGGCACTGTACTTGAGTGTGATACTGACGTTATATTAGAAAACCATGTTATACCTATCACGTTTATAGTTTTGCCGGACGCGCAAACCCGAACATTGCTAGGTAGAGACTTTATCATGAAAGCAAGTATCCTGTTGGACTTACCACAGAGCAGCTGGTGTTTTAACGATGAGCCGGAACACTGGCGTCCGTTTATCACCAGCTTTGACTTACCTACTGGCGGCCAGATGGAGCTGATGAAGGTGGAAGCATCAAACCTTGTGCTGAGGGATGATGAAGGGACCAAGTTAACAGCAGATCAGAGGATCCAACTGAACGCATTTCTGTTGAAGAGGTCCGACCGCTTCGCAAAGGGCGGGCCACCAACAGAGTACGCCACGCACCGGTTGAAGATAGACCCGCATCAGGAACCCATCGCCTCACCGCCTTACCGGATGTCTCCTAGTAAGAGAGCGATACTGGAACAAGAGTTGCAGAAGTTACTGGATACTGACGTGATCGAAGAATGCGACTCACCTTGGGCCGCCAACGTGGTCCTCGTGACGAAGAAGGATGGAGGGGTTCGGCTATGTGTAGATTACAGGAAGCTGAATGCTGTAACGGAGCCTGATCGCTACCCACTTCCACGCATCGAAGACGTTCTCCACGCAGCTAAGAACACCAGTTTCATGACGACCTGCGACCTCCGATCAGGTTACTTTCAAATTGCTGTGGAACCGGTTGACCGCGACAAGACTGCGTTTGTGAGCCCACTCGGCTGTTTTAGGTTTAAAAGGATGCCAATGGGTTTGAGGAATTCAGGAGCAACTTTCCAGCGGCTTATGGATCGGTTCAGGTCCGGCAAGGGACTGACCGATGTTTGCATGTTAACATACTTAGATGACGTCATTGTTCTGTCGGAATCGTTCCCCAAGCATCTGGAAGACTTGAACGCTGTTTTCGACCGGCTTGAGATGTACAACTTGCGAGTGAACCGCGAAAAGAGTTGCTTTGCTCGCGAGTCGGTAAAGTTTCTGGGCCACGTGATCGTACCAGGTGGAGTTAAGGGAGACCCCGATAAGACAGCAGCTATCGCAAATATGTCCCCTCCTGAGAACGTGAAACACGTGAAGACCTTTTTGCAAACGTCAAGTTGGTTCCGGCGCTTCATTCCCAATTACGCCGACGTTGCCAAGCCTCTGACGGATCTTCTTAAAAAGGTCAGCAAATGGACCTGGACCTCGAAACAACAAGACGCCTTTGACTGCATTAAGGAAAGGTTAATCACCGCTCCGATACTGCGCCAAGCTGACGAATCGATGCCGTTTACATTGAGGACAGATAGCAGCAGTTATTGTCTCGGAGCAGTACTGATGCAGGGGGAGGGTCCCGAGGAAAGACCAGTAGAATACGCCAGCCGTTTGCTGAATAGTGCGGAGAGAAACTATAACACAACGGAAAGAGAAGCGTTAGCAGTTGTATGGGCTGTTACCAAGTTCCGCGCATACATCGAAGGATCAGAGGTTGTAATAAAGAGTGACCACCAACCTCTGCGATGGTTGATGACTGTAAAGTCACCAAGCGGCCGGTTAGCTAGGTGGGCCCTTACTCTGCAGGAGTACAATCTCCGTATAGAATATACACCTGGCAGATCGAACGTAATCGCTGACAAACTTTCACGGCCACCTTACGCAGAAGAAACGGATTGTGATATCCGCTACGCCGAGGTTGATTTCCCGTCAAGAAGCCCCAAGGATGTCCGTGAGAACCAACTGAAAGACCCTGACGTGCGAAAGATCGTTGAGGACCTCGAATCAACCGACGATCCGTTTAGGGGGAGGAGTTGGTCCGACCGCGGTTTCATTATGTCGGACGGCATATTGTACAGATATGGACCTGACGAGTATGAAGAAGAGACCGGATGTCTCGTTGTTCCGGAGCACGAGCGTGATAAAGTCATGGCAGAATATCACGACGCACCGACAGCTGGACATTGCGGAGTAGAGGGCACACTAGATCGAGTGAAGTCGAAGTATTACTGGCCTAGTATGCGGCAATACATCGTTGGATACCTAAGGAAGTGTGTAGAATGTCAAAGGTACAAAGCCGATAACAGGAAACCAGCCGGACTTTTGCAGACTCCCGCAACTAATCGCCGCTTTGAAGTCGTCGCCGTGGACCTTTTCGGTCCATTGCCGGAGACGGCTGATAAAAACAAGTGGATCCTTATAATAGAAGACACGTGCTCTCGATGGGTAGAGTTATTTGCTCTTCAAGATGCTACTAGCTTAAACTGTTCCAAAACTCTGATCTCAGAGGTTTTCCTGAGATATGGAGTACCAAGACGGATCTTGAGCGATAATGGTGTACAGTTCATAAGCGAAATAATGCAGCAGGCTTGCCATTCATTTGGCATTACTCAATCGCTGTCACCTGTATACCACCCACAAGCGAACCCGGTGGAAAGGAAAAACCGTGATCTAAAACCACAACTTGCTATTCTGGTGGGGAAAGATCACAATACGTGGGACGCTCACTTACCCGCGATACGTTTCGCGATGAACTCTGCAGTGACCAGCAGCACTGGATTTTCGCCAGCTTACCTGACGTTTGGACGAGAGCTGCGTGCACCGGCCGACGTCATCGCTGATATGCGCAACATTGTTGAGAGCGACAACGTCGTAACGGGCCTTACCCCTTACCTTCAGAGAATGTCAACCGTATTGTTTGAAGCTAGGGAAGTGCATGAAAAGGTTCAAGCGAATCAGAAACGTTATGCCGATGAGGGTCGCAGCCCTGCACCTGATTACTCAATTGGTGATTTGGTCCTTTTGAAGACACAAGGGAGTAACGACACAACCCGCGGACAAACACCCAAGTTCATACCGCGACGGGACGGACCTTACCGTATTAAGGAACCCGCGAGCTCCACCACTTATGTGTTGGAGAAAGTAAATAACGGTGAAACGTTAGGGAGGTACCACGTCTCCCAGTTGACACCATTCATAGGCGACGTACCGCCAGCCCCGGTCAACGAAAAGCGTAGGCGCGGTAGACCTAAGCGTTAATTGGACTGACACAGACGCGTGGGCGCATGTCTGGGTCAGAGGGGGAGGATGTAGCATACCCTTAACGTATGCGTTCGAACTTGCCCTTAAGCGCGGCAAACGGAAGATGCGACCTCCGCCCGCGACCTCGCACCCCCGCCAACCGACAGTGGACGAAGGATCGCGAGTCCGTACGTCACGATCGCGACCCGCTCATAAGTCTTTGATTGTTTTATTTATATTTATCCTGTTTGTGCCTTTCACTGTGTTTTACTTTTGATTATATACCTACTTTTACTATTAAACGTGCGTTTTCCAATGAACTAATCCCAACACACACCCTGAGAAGAACTTCCTTACAAAGGTAATTTATCAAAACCGTAAGAGAGCTTGACTGGTTGGCATAAATCAAAGAAAGTCTTCACTCAGCATCCAACCAGATAGTAATTGTAATATTGATAATGGTGATGTTGAATAGATCGGTTAATTACGATGCTCTCTCGTTCTCTCGTTCTTGTTCGTCTCATCTCGTTTTGGTGCAATATATGTTGTTTCCATGGCATTAGCCTTCCCATATGTTTCCAGGAACTTTTTTCTTGCGCAACCTCCAACCAGCCTGCTCGGTTTGCGTCTATCAACCCAATTGCGTAACGCATTTTCGATCAAAATCCGAAAGAATGAAAGAAATTCCTAATCCATGGATTCATACGTTTGACAACGTTACTAACTTGATGAGTGTTGTTGAATTGTCAAAATAAGCGCATTGTCATCATGTGTGCGCAATTACCCCGCAGGTCATCTCGACACCTTTTTCTGAGCCGGGGAGATACTTGTATTACGACCACAATATTTTCTCGCACTGTTTGAATGCGAAAACATAACTAGCGGAATGAGAGTGTAATTTACCCGCCTAATGTTCATCCATAGAAATGTGATAAACAGGAGAAGTGGCAAGGGGGCGTGTCTACGTCGTCGTCGCGGTATTTTCAAAATGACCATGTCTATGCAAATGGCCGTCTTCGCGAACTAGAGCGCTTTCGACCGTGATCGTGAAAAAATATAAGAATGCCGTGTTGGTGAGTGGTTTTTCTGTAAAAACCGAAGCCAAAACCAAAACTTTGTAAATCATGGAATCAGTTACCATAACGCCTCTTTGCAAGAATACTGTGATATTTCAGAAAAATCGATTTTTTTTTTATTCCATAATCAAAACCGCCGTATTGAACTTTATTTTCGATAAAAACGAGGTATTTTTTCGACAATAACGGTGCGTCTATGAGCGAAAGAGACAAGACAACTGCAATATTTTGTGTTGTCGCGCTGTCTCTTTCTGCCTCGTGATTTGTTTCGACAACGTGTCCCATCAGTCGGCGCGTGCCATTTGGAGGGAAGGGCGCTCTCGTATTTGTGCAAAAACGTGACATCACGAAGATACCACATTACGATTGCTAAGGTAAGTTTGAACTCTTTGATATTTTTTTATTAAGTAATGTGATATGTTGAATTGACACAGTTTTGTTGAAAATAGTATGCAATTTTAACTTGTTATTACTTTTGATATCACGTTTTCGTTGAAAAGATATCGTTTTTGTTTTGTAACATCATAAGATGACGCGTTGTTGACAATGAAATATTTTACAAACCATAAAATGGATTCGGAGTATTTTGTAATGTTACTTTTTTCTAGATAAATTATAAGTTTTTTTGTAAATTAAATTGTTATGTCACGTTGTAAATACTAAAACAAATGAATTATAAATATTTATTTTTTCAGATGGGATCGCGGTCCAGAAAATTAGTACAATTAGCAACTATGCAAAACGTAGTTGATAGTAACGTAAATGATAGTTCCAGTATCCAAGCCGAGGAAGTTGATGACTCTAATATAAACGCAATGATTCCAGAAGGTAAGACTTAATAATTTTGTTTTTTAAAGAATATTTTTGTAAAGACTAAATGCCACCTATGTTCGGTCCCATGTAACAAGGGGCGAGCCTGTTGTCATGTAGTTATTTAAAATGAGTACCTATTAATACGAAACGAACTTAGGTGCTTACATTTTCATAGATTTTAAACAAATTGGATTTCCAATATTGGAAATCCATACATGAGGCCTATGCCCAGCAGTGGACGTCCATCGGCTGAGAAGAAGAAACAAATTGAGCAACATTATAAGGAGTCTTAGTGTGTTTTCTACAGATAATTATGTAAACACCTCGATTTTAGTTTAAATTTTTGTTTTAAATTAAGAATTTAAAACAAAAATTTAAACTATTAGGTACTTATGTTTCATAAAGTTTTTCTATTGTTTAAGTTATTATTATTTATATTTCTTTTAGACAAAAGTAACGATGACTCAAAACATCGTCGACGTGAGTCAACTAGTAGTACCGGTAGCTCTTCAAGTAGCTCTTCGAGTTCTTCTTCGAGTTCCTCCTCAAGCAGTGGACCATCTTTTTATGAAGGTAGTAAGTTTTTATATAAATGCATTTATTATATTTCTTAATACATACATACATTATTATTGTCACGCCTTTTTCCCATTGGGGTAGGCAGAGACTACTATTTCTTAATAAATGCACTTATTCAATTTATGTAATAATTTGTGTTCAATTCTGTGCATTTCGGATGCCGAACGTTTGCAACGTAATTATTTGGGACTAATTTTCTTTTAACTTTTCCCCAGATAGTGATGATTCCGTAAAGGATCCCAATTATCAAGAGGAGAAGTCAAAAAGTAATAATATACATACTTCAGACTCTGAAGAAGAAGGTGCCAGCACTAACTACAACTTCTCAAAAGACCAAGACTTGTTTAATTTAAATAATAATATTGCTTCAGTTGACACCATAGAGCAACACGTCAATGAAATGTGTTTCGAAGATTTTTATGATTGGAAAAGTGTGTGTAATCAAATTAATTTTAACTTAACAAAAGATGAAGATAACCATGTAGTTAAACTATCAGAAGTAAGAGTAATAAGAGTTAGTAAAGATGATACAAATGCTATATTTTATAAAAATTCTTATGCTGAAACGGACTTTAAAAAAGCCGTCGTTTTGAGAAAAAAGAGAAACAACAATATAGAAATAAAAAATGTCTATAATAATAAACCCGGGATAGCTGAACGAAAAAAATCGGACCTAATGGATTTGATTAATAAGAAATTAATTCCCGGAGTTCATAGGAGCTTTTACGAATCGCTCTAAGAATGTTTTTATTTTATTTTTTATACTATTTTTGTAATTTTTATAACAATTATTTTTTATTACTTTATGTGAGATAAGTGAAACGTCGGTTCCTTTAAGTACAATACCTATGTGATATTTTATAATGAAAAGTTCCTAAGTCGTAATTTTATAGTACTTAATGATAAATACTCAAGTTTTTAATACATTTTGCAAGTATATAATACTTATAATTTTAGATACTTATTTTTAAAACCTATCTCAATATGAATAAAAATATTTTTAGTATGTATTATTATTCTTATTGAGATGGTTTTGTTTTAGTTAAAATATAGATTATGGTCCACCTAAAGTAGGTTTAGAATAAACCTAGTGATTATTTACAAAGACTAATGTTACGAAGAGACTGATTGGTTAGCTAGATCTAAAATAATAATAACAAATTTAGTAATAACAGTATACTTTTAATTAAGAACTGATAGCTATAGTTTCATTTTGTTAACTTTGTTGATTGTTAACTGTTGAATTACTGTATTTAAGTAGGTAACTGTATATCCTACCTACGTTATAATGACTAATGTTTATGCTTGATTTTCTTTTCCTACAAATTTTTCATTGATTTAATAAACATTTTTATTTCTAAAATGTGTTTTTATCATATAACCTAACACAACACAAAAAAATATATTATCAACAATGTGACAAGTTCATATGTCACATCGATCCTTGAAAACTTTTTCAGTAATAGTGTGACAAAATATCCCTTTTTTTTTAATCCTGTTAATTTATACCGAAAAATAGCCAATAGCGCAACAATTACTATAGTTTTAGATGAATTAATAGTTAAATTATAAATCACTAGAAGGTTTTGTTGCTTTAGCTCTATTATTTTAGATTTTATAACATTTCGAAAGTTTAAAATACGCGTCCTGTAAAATTGCCTTTTTTGAGATGTTACAGTATTCTCGCAAAGAGGCGATAAATAAATATAAGTATTTTACTATATTTGTCTATAAAATCATGAAAAACAACAAATTGTAAAATATTTATTGCTTTTTCTACGTTAATTTTGTTATCAAATATCGCAGCGACTGTACTATTTTCGCAGTAAATACATTGCTCTATATCGCTAAGTGACTAGACAAGCAATGTAAAAATCACAAACCGATACTTTATTTATGCAGTGCATCGCATGGTACGGCCGCTGCTTCTTGCGGTCAGCTAGTGATGTGGCTATGCAGATCCACTCACGTAGGCTATCGACAACAATGTCGATTACCCAACGAATATATTAATAGTAACGTATATCTCTTTCTATCCTATATATATGTGTCCATCCTTCGGGGAACACTGACGTAATATTATAAGACTGATACAGTATTTTTATCTCACAAATCGACGCGCGCTTTCCTTGTGATTGCTAAGTGTACCTACAGACGCCAGCAGGTCAAGCTACCCGAAACTGTCAAATTTTCCCAATCAACCTTTAACCTTAATGCTTTAGCGATAAAGTTGAAAATCTATTAAAGAAATTTGACATATTGTAGTAGCTTGATGTGCTGGCGTCTGTACAAACACGCTGTGAATGTGTGTAAGCGCAGCTCTCGGTACCGTCCGAGACAATGGCGAAGTCGGAAGTGTGTGTGGGTGTGCGTGACTGCGTGTGTTACGTGCTGACGCTACTCGTCTTCACGCACACTTTCACAGCATGTTTGAGCTCTTGGTTACCACAAGTAAAGCGCGCTTCGTTAGATAAAAATTGTATAATTGATTAATGATACTTATATTAAACTAAAGTTGATATTAACTACTAAACTTTCTCGTTGATTCGTGTTGTTTATTTCAGAATTCTTGAGAACTTCAATGATGTACGGTTTCTTTTGGAATTGTTTTTGTTATCGACTTATAAATTACCACATAAAATAACAAAGTGAAGAGAGGCATACTTCCTACAAATATTATAAACGCGAGTTTGTGTAGATGGATGGATGTTTGTTAATCTTTCACGCAAAAACTACTAAGCGGATTTCAATGAAATTTGGCACGCAGATAGTTTATAACCAGGATTAACACTTATGATAATTTTTATCCCGAAATTCCCACGGGATCGAAACTTATGCGGGTGAAACCGCGGGGCACAGCTAGTCATGTGTTCATGCACATGTTAAAATGAAATACTCGTACATACTTCAAAAGATATAAATAATAAGTGCGTAAAAAAAGATAACAAACTGTGCGATATCCTTTAGAAACCGGACGTGTCGATATGACGCTAGTTTGTTGGTTTCCTGTGAATTGTGATTTGTAGTAGGCAACTGCTGCAGCTTGCATTTGCACTTGCATCTCAGTGCCATAAGGTCTTTGTATCACGACTCACGAGTGACGAGACAGATAGGAGCTTACCACCTCTGGACGTAAAGTCATAGAAACTTTCGTCTGAACAAATCACACACCCGCAATATATTTGAAAGTCACTAAATTATTATCTATCTATATATATAAAATTCAAAGTCCTGACTGACTGACTGACTGACTGAGACATCAACGCACAGCCTAAACCGCTGGTCCTAGAGACATGAAATTTGGCGGGTGTATTCTTCGTAAAGAGTAGGTAGGTATCCACTAAGTAGGGGTTTTTCGAAATTCCACCCCTAAGAGGGTGAAAGGGGGGATTTTGTTTGTATGGAAAATCTTATTCCTTGAGTTAATAAACTTGAAACTTGGCACGAATACTTATCTAAGTAAATTATGAAGTTGGGCATTTTTTGTTTTTATAAACTACCCCCTAAAAGGGGATTGGGGGCTTTCAAAGTTTGTATGGAAGAATTTTAGCGCGCGGTCCGATTAAATCGGACCGCGCGCTAAAACGAAAACTCGAAACTCAGTATTTATACCTACAATTAAAAGGAAAGAATAATGTGTATCAGGGTTTTTCGAAAATCTACCCCTGACGGCCTAAAAAGGGGTAGTCAATTTTACAGGGGAGGATTTTACAGCGTGGTTTGATTAACTCGACAATTGGTATAAATAATCTTTGAGTCAAGTTATGAACACATCCCGAATGATTTTTCAAAATTCCACCCCTGTGGGGGTGAAAAGCGGGGATAAAGTTTATATGAAAAATCTTATTCGTTAGGTTACTAATCTTGAAAATTGGCATGAATACTCGCCGCAAGCAATAAAGTTCATCATTATTAGTTTTTTAAAACTACCCCTCAAAGGGGATATAGGGGTGTTAAAGTTTGTGTGAAAGAATTTGAACGCGCGGTCCGATTAACTCGAAACTCAGTGTACTGTGTGTACTTAAGACTAAAAATAAATAATAACACGTATGAGGGTTTTTCGAAAATCTACCCCTAACGGGGTGAAAAGGGGTAGTTAATTTTACAGGGGAGGATTATAATAAGTAATAAAATTGGTCTAAATAATCTTTGAGTCAAGTTATGAATTTTTATGATTCTTTTTAAATTCCACCCCTGTGGGGGTGAAAAGCGGGGATATAGTTTATGTGAAAAATCTTATTAATTTAGTTAATAAACTTGAAACTTGGCAACAATACTTGCCTAAGTAAGTAATAAAGTTTATCATTATAAGTTTTTCAAACTACCCCTCAAAGGGGGATACAGGGGTGTTGAAGTTGGTGTGGAAGAAATTGAATGCGCGGTCCGATTATCTCGAAACTCAGTATTGATACTTTCAAAAATAATATTAATAATAAGTATGTAAAGTTGTCGAAAATTGACCCCTGACGGGGCAAAAAGGGGTAGTTCGGTTTTTAGGGGAGGATTTGAACTTGAAACTGTATGTTACATTTTCACGCCTAAACCACTGAACTTCTGATTTGGCAAAGAGATAGATGGCATCCTGGGGAAGCACATACTTTTTATCCTGGTAACACGTTCCCGTGGGATAACTTCCGACATCCACGCGGGCGAAGCCGCGGGCAGAAGCTAGTTATACTATATTATTAATTAACCTATCCAACGATACTCCACACAATGAAGTAGAGGAAAAAAAAAACAT
Organism: Apamea crenata; assembly: GCA_949629185.1. Classification (NCBI taxonomy): domain Eukaryota; kingdom Metazoa; phylum Arthropoda; class Insecta; order Lepidoptera; family Noctuidae; genus Apamea; species Apamea crenata. The sequence continues at coordinate 7,604,471 of OX451362.1, read as the reverse complement.
CCCCCCACATTAGGCGTAGAGGAGGTACCACAATTTTTTTTTTCACCTCTTTGTTTTACTACTTTGTCGGTGTGATTACGAGTAATATGTATATCCCTGCCAAATTGTAGCTTTCTAGTACTAAGAGTCTCTAAGCTAAGCTACAGACGGACAGACGGACATGGCGAAACTATAAGGGTTCCTTGTTGACTACGGTACCCTCAAAAGCGGTGCGCGACGACTTTGCCAAATCGCTTGCCTGTGCAACGTGTGCTACGCCTACGCGCATGTATGTGCATCCTTGACGGCACGGTTGGCGCAGTGGTTAAGCGATTGACTGCTGCGCTGCGTGTCGCGGGTTCGATTCCCGCACGGAACAAATATTTGTATAACCTACATGTATTTGTTCCGAGTCTGGGTGTTTTTCTATCTATAATATGTATGTATTTACAAAAAAAAAAAAAAAATGTATATAACTAGTTTAAATCAGCCATCTTGTTACCATAACACAAGCATTAGGTTGCTTAGCTTGGGAAAAATGGTGCTGTGTGAAATGTCCAGGGATATTATTATTATTATCCCTTTTATTACTGATATGATCTAAATTTTCCTTATAATTCAACGTGAATTAGATGTGTTAATTGGACGCACCTATTATTTTTTTTACAATTTCATCATGGATGAGGAAACCAATACTAATTTTTATCCAATAAGGTATAGAAAAAAGGACAATAGCGCACAGAAGCGATAAGAGTTAAATATTATTAACCCGTTACCTACCCGTTTACCCGTTTATTTTTTTTTCCCGTTATTTTTTTTTTATAAAACCTGTAGGTACTTTTTCTTAACTTCATTGCATAAAATTCAAAATTTGCAAATTGCCATTGCCTAATACAAGTTTCTGGAGTTGTCGCCACGTCCACAATTTAAGAAACTTCGTGCGAGTCGCGTATAGAAAAATAATATTATTATTTTAAAAGTGTCGATTCGCCCGTCGGCAAGTAAATTCATGCGAATCCACTAATAAGTTATTTTCAGCAAAAAATCATGTTCGTGCAACAATGGGATTTATTTATAAACGATTATTAGAGCTAAGTGCCGTTCAAACGTCAAAAATGTATGGTTAAACAGTCGCTAATCACTACTTAACTTTAAGCAACGTTTATAATAGAGCGGAATGTCGCTCAACCAACTATAATGTTTTGTACAGACGCCAGCACATCAACCTACTACAATCTGTCAAATTTCTTTAATAGATTTTCAACTTTATCGCTAACGCGTTAAGGTTCAAAGTTGATTGGGAAAATTTGACAGTTTCGGGTAGGTTGACCTGCTGGCGTCTGTGCAACCACGGCTTTAGACGTCAATGAAATGGTTGATGACCTACTCAAAAAGTAAAACATCCTCGAGCAATAAATAGCGGAAACCATTGTTGTGTTTAAATTGTGGTATGTAAAGTCAGGGAAGTTCTATGAAGTTAAAACAGACCAGTTACTTATTCCATTGATTAAAATATAATATACAATCCCTGGACATTTCACACAGCACCATTTGTCCCAAGCTAAGCAACCTAATGCTTGTGTTATGGTAACAAGGTGGCTGATAAACTACTTATATACAATTTTTTTTTTATATATATAAGTACATATAATATATGAATGACTTGTTGTTTATTTTTTAACTGAAGAATTTCAGTAAAATTCTTTTGTTATGATTATCCAGTTATAAAATCAAAAGACAATGCCCAAAAGTCGTACCAAAAAGTCCCATGCACCAAGATCAAAATATTATAGTAATTATTTTCATAATTTTTTACGGCATTACATGTCGGGGAAACCGGGATTTAATTTAAAGTAAAAAAGTGTTGATATTGTTTTATTCCCTTTACATGGTGTTCCGTTTCAAACGATATGATTAATATAACCTTGAATTTTGAGTGTCATGATCACGTATTTCAAAAACATGAAAAAAAATTATACTTTGCCGATTCTACATTAATTTATTAAAAATAACTAGAATAAAATAGAATATAATTTTTAAATACTTAAACGATTATCATTTTTTTTAGAGCAATAATGGCCGTTCGTGTATGAGCTAAGACATGTCAAACAGAGTAAAGTACGTAGTGTTTAGGTTATTTCGATTTTTTTTTAAATCTCCGAAACCGGGGTTTTGTTTACAAAAAGAACTTTTGTAGAAGTTAATATGATAAGTGTAGTCTACAAAAAACAAAGTTCGGGTTTGATGCAGCATGGTACGGGATTCCATACATCCATGAGCACTGTCCTTTTATATCCACATCTTAGCTTGGTTTTGTTATATAAAATGTAAATTTACATTTACCCACATCTTTAACACCGGCTGTCATTTGTGAATCTTTAACAGTCATTACGGGTCGTAAGTAGTCCGAAAGTCTGACAACCTGTCTTACCAAGGGGTACCTATCGTATTTCCCAGTAACTCAATGGAGGTCAGATAGGCAGTTGCTTCATGTAAAATACTGGTATTATTGGATTTGACTGGACGCCGACCCCAACATAGTTGTGAAGGCCACAGACAGATGGTGATGATAATGATGGTTTATATTTAGTTCAGCGAGCTTATCGTGTAACACACTATCATTGGATTTTATTATGACAGTTCATTAACATACATTGCGTTGTTTAAGTTGTTCAGCAGACAAATTTTTCAAATATATGATGTAATGGATTAGCAATATGATTCAAAATGATTCAGATTTAGATTATTAGTGTGTTACGAAATTAGGATGCTGGTGCCTATACCTACCTACTCGACATGGAGATAAGATGGACGCCAAAGTAGACATTTTTTATTTTTTATTTTCAAAAATACTAGGTACCTACCGCTTTAATTCAATCAATCAATCGCCAATTTAAATGCCTGGGCCAAGCAAGTAGTTAAACGTTAGCGAACTAATTCATTTGCCTAGCTGTGTGTGTTTAATTGAATGGCTGAATTATCATTCAAAAGAATTTAAAAAGATAGACCGTATTTAATTGAATGACTAATTAACCTAGTTGGCGGCGACACATAATTTTTACTAATAAGTAGGTATGTGTATAAAACATTGTTTTTTTTATTAAATTAGTTTTGCTCATTGTGGGAGAACATTGTACAAATCTACGCGCGCACACAGTCGCACAGGTTTAAGGGTCTGGTGTAGCTAGCTACTAATATAGTAATCTGTGGTCTGGTGTAGTAGGTACTTCGTCCATTTTGGTTGGTTTTCACTGTACAGCGGAAATATCACTATAATTTACGTAGCTTTCATTATTTTTGGGATAAAAAATTACCTATAGGTACTAAAATTTACAGAAATCGATTCAAAAAACGACCCTGAACAAACTACTGACACATTGTATAGTATCAATGAATCTTTTAATAATTAGTTATGATCGTTGACCTACACACGCGTGATTACTTACTTAGTTAGGTACTGATTAAATACACAAACTCAGATCGGATAATAATACATCAAGGTTTAGTTTGTTATCATAAAATTAAAAACATGCATTTTTGTTTCACTAAAAAAAATACTTTACTTTTAAATCATGACTTTCAAATCACAGAAAAAGAACATACCGACAAATAGAACACAAAAACAATTTTAAATTCACATTTGTTTTCACTGACCATCACACATATTCAGCCTATGAGTGGCCAACACCGAATTCTAAATTCAATTTTTTTTTATATCAACCAAGGACAATACAGGGAAGTTCTAGTTTTAATACTTAATTAATTATTGTGAGCGCATGACATCATGTCGTGCGCCGACTAGTCATGTACCAAATACACTGATATAGTAACGATGAGACTTAGCCCTCGACCACACGGGCCATTTTTTTAACTCAACGGTTTTTTGCATGCGTTACGCATGGATTCAGTACCTACATGATTCTGAACCGTCGGTTATAAAAAAAAAACATTTCTAATAACCGGCGATAATTTTCAACTGTTCAGAATCTTATACTACATCCATGGTAACAGGTTGCGCATCGATAACCCTGCCATCCTGTATATATGTATATATTCAGCAGCATCCGGTTAGGCTGGAAGCCGACCCCAGCATAGTTGGGGAAAAGAAGTCAGCAAAGGACGGGGCCCGATAGGGCCGAAGCCTGCCAGGGCGGCGGGACCGTCCGAAAGGGTTACCGCTGCACAGTGTGTTATTTTGCCTTAGTTCGGACATGCTCGTTTTATGTGTATTTCGGAAAGCCTAAAATGAAACAAACCTCCTAACAAAACTCCGCCGGCTCTAACTACTGTAGTTTAAGAGAAATAAATAAAATCGAGAAAAATCCTTAAAAACCATAGAAACACAATATCTCGTTTTTTATTTTGATTTTTACACGAAATGTTTTAAGGTATGATAGAAATTCACCACCGGAACCATTTTTTTCTTGAAAACTTTAAAAATCTTGCTCAGACAAGTGAGATTTTTTTTTTTCTATGATTTAGAAAATATTTTTTCGGTCATTCTCTTCACGGTCGCGTTTTTTGTTAAGCCTAAATATTGACCACTATAATAACTAACACCACAAAAAAAATCAGTTGCAACAGGCCCAGGATTTCGGAAATATTGAATTTTGAAATTGTCGGTTAGGGTTGTCACACAAACCTGTATGCGATACTTACGAGTACTTCATGCGAATATTACATTGTGATTCATTATTTTTGACTCAGGTAGGTATTAACAACTGTCGGTTTAAATTGTGACGTGCATAGTTTACACAGTTTAAGTTTATATGAAAAAATAGTGCAAAAATTCAAAATCAAAATTAAATTATTTACAGTTGAATTTGATCACTACTTTTGTTTATGATCTATCTTCGATGATAGGTATTATGTGGGATTGGGAAGGGGTCCGCCCTCGTTAGGCAAATGCTAAAACCCAAGTCCTTCCTTCCTCAATTCCGGAAAAAAAATATACAAACTGCAATAAGAGACAAACTGTCACTTTTGGTTGATACCGTTCGTCCAAATTCGGGGACCACCAATGATGGGAACACTGCACGAACAGCACTATCAGACCAACATCGAAAAACATTTGCAGATATCTTAGGCATAGAGACATGGTTGGTGGATGATCTGCATACTATTTTAGTAGTGCTGTCGAGTGGCTTTATAATAGATGCTGAAAAATTTGATGCCTTTTGTAAATCAGTAGCTAAAAAGTACGTGGAAAAATACAATTGGTTTTACATGTCTGTCACGATGCACAAAATATTAAGTCATGGCCGTCAAATCATAGACGCCAGCCCGTTACCCGTAGGTATGTTGTCTGAGCAAGCAGGCGAGTCAAGGAAAAATACTGGCGCTATGATCGACAACATCATACCCGGAAATTAGACAGGAAAACTACAATTTTAGATTTATTTCACCGTGCATTAGAGTCGTCCGATCCATATATATCCTCATTAACACTTAGTACACGTAATAAACATAAAAAACCTTTACCCCTATCAAAATCAGTGCTTCAACTCCTATGCGTAACAACAGACAATGTTCACTACAATAATTTAGAATCTGAAGGTTTTGAAGAAAATATTACGCTGACGACTGACGAAATCATAATTGAATCCGACAGCGAGGAAATGTCATAAATAAGCGTTTACAACATGTTTAGCATAAATTGATTTAATCGATTGAACTAATCAATTTTAATATTTACTTTTTTGTGACAACCCTATTTCCATAGAAATTTAATAAAAACTTAGAAACTCTGTAATGGACATTGATATTGTTTTCCTTTCTCACTGTCATTAGAATATTGCTATCATTAAGTAATCGATTGACTTTTGTCCTCATTAGACTTATGATGTTTAGAATAGCATTAGTTAAAGATTGTTGTTATATGATTAATAAAGGAACAAGGGTCGTGGTAATTATCTACCCCTTCCATTAACGATTCATGTATAAATAGTTACCACCGCTCTTTCCTAAGACAGTTAAATATAACAGCTCTATAAGACAGTTCTACATGTGAGTTCCTTATATAAATTCCTGTAAATTAATATTATCTTGTAAAAGTATACCTCGTTTGACTACAGTAAAAGTTCAGTTGTTTTAAATCGTGTCTCAATCAAGTGTCTCCCACACACCTATCGACAACGCCACCGCTCGGGCCATTACAACTCAATATCTCCGAGATCCCGCTAGATACATATTTAGAATTTTCTCCAGTTGAAGGTACTTTACTTAAGTATATTACGAAAACAAAAAAAAACGCGACCCGCAAATAGTTAATTTTTTTTTTTTTTTTTTCGTTAATTGAAAAAATATTTTTTAATTCCGGTTCCTGTTACGTTAGAGCCTTGTAATTTTTACAATTTATACATTTTAAACCAACAATTAAGTGATAGTTTGCAAGACACTGAAATTTTGCTTCATTAAAGAAATACAGACGAAACACTTTTTCAAGAAGGTCAGTGACCTTTCACTAAAATATTTGTATCTCTTAAATGAAGTGAAATATAAAAACGGGGTTTTTTCAGAATGGTTTATTATGGTTAAATCTATAAAGAAAAAAAATAAAACTGACATGTCCGCAACTAAGGCAAAATAACACACTGTGCGCTGCCCTGGAACAGAAAGGGATAAGGAAGGAACACGGGTGGGTTTTAGTCAGTAAGAGTCTGACACTCCCTTCCGCTCCACCCAGAGCGGGAGGGGTCATTTGATGATTTCCCATCCTCAAAAAAAAAAAAAAAAAAGCATCGTTGGGGAAAGGCTAGGCGATAAAAATCAAATGCAACATGCTAATAAATACAGCGAAGGTAGATACTCAACGAAGTTTGCCGATCGAAAGGAACCGAATCAAAACGGGGTCTACTCCGAAGTGCAAAGTGCGAATGTTCGGATCGAACCGTCACATGGCCGAACCGAATATTATTGAAAAATGCGAAAAAACTTCGGATTACCTCAGTTGGGTCGGGACCATAGTCAATATTCGAAAGAGTGTAGGAGTGTAGGATCGAGACCGACCGAACCAAATAGTAACTTCGTAGCAGGAAACGGCCGAACATTCGGCCGATAGTAGTAGTTAGTAGTAGTAACTACGTATTTAGTAATCTGTGTCAAAACTAAATAATATGTAGCAGGTGCCTACGGGCTTCAGCTGGGTAATTGCCTAACACACTATACCATGTACATTAGTTTAACCGTTTTTTGACAGCTGTCTTAGAACGTACATATCCCAGATTAAGTAAAAGTTAACTTTAAAATGCATGATAAATTAAATATACAGGGTTATTTGTAAAACACCAGCAACCTCTTAAGAGGTCATTGTACTCATCATTATGAACAACTTTTACTATGGGACCAAAACTGAAATCGCGAAAAAAATATCAGCTGTTCCCTACATTTATGTTCGCATAACTCAAAATGTAGGGAGCAGCTGATTTTTTTTCGCGTTTTCTGGTTTATGGACAGGGTATAACAGTAACAATGGATTTCACTTAGACAGTTCAACAACATTCATTGCGTCATTTACGTTGTTGAGCAGAAATAAAATTCGAACACATGAAGCAATGGATTAGGAAAATCCTTCAAAATAATTCAGATTGTGATTGCAAGTGTGTTACGCAATTAGGGTGCGGGTCGACTTTGTTGTTCAACAAACACTGCCGAATAAAATGTACCGACCCGAACAAGAAGTGTGTGCACGCCTTACTATCGTTTTGTGACAGTTTTTGAATGCCTTACTTCAATAGGCCACTGTGCACTGGCGGGAAGCAACGGCATTTGTTGTTTTGTCTATTTTTGTCGTTGTTAGGTTAGTGTGTAGAAGTTTACTCACATAGTTTTACTAATACATTACGGATTGTTGTGTGTTCGGAAATAAACAATAATAATTATTTGGTTGGTGACGTAGCATAGTACGCACTGTTTCGTTGGTCCAGCGGTTGATAGCTCGGCCAAATTGTCACCTATAAATAATATTGTTTATTCTATGGGCGACTCGCACGAAATTAATTTGTGTGGGCGAGTCGAAAACTCAACAAATATTTGAATGAATTTCATGCAATGGAGTTAAGAAAAATAGTACACGTTTTAGCCTACTAATATTGTTGCGCGCCACGATTAGTGCCTGATGACATTAGCTACCACTGGCGCCATCTAGTATCAAGTGGAAAAACTAATAGTCACTAGCACCATCTATTATCAAATAGCAGAACTAAATTACCACTAGTGCCATCTAGTATCGAATAGTAGAACAAGCAGATCCTTCTAGAAATTTCGATACTAGAACTATCGACAGAGGTCAGTCGGGGCCTGTATATACCCGAACATTCTAGATGTTTCTACAGTAGAAGGTACTAGAACAATCTGCTGGACTATATAAGGCCGGGAATAACCGCGATGCGACACAGTGTGTTGGAAGCGATACATGCGAATACATCTAAAGCGATCTTCAAGTGCAACCTAAGTGTGCTCGTTCCACCGTAGATCTCATCCCTGCCTCTGGGCTGGATTGAGGTCAAGAGTGAGCCCATTGTCAATAAAAAAAAAAGTGTAAGAATTGTGTTTTATAATTAGTGTGTTTGTGTTGATTAATTAAAGTGTCATTTTTGGTAATTTATATCGGCAGTTTTATTGTCACGAACCCGAAGCTCGTAACAATATTATAAACGTGAATGTTTGCATGGATGGATGTTTGTTAGTGTTTCACGCAAAAACTATTACACGGATCAGGATGAAATTCGGCACATAGAGAGTTTATAACCAGGATTAACACATAGGATACATTTTATCCCGATATTCCCACGGGATCGAAACTTATGCGGGTGAAACCGCGGGGCGCTGCTAGTATACTCCTGTGCACTTGTGTCCTTTATTAAAGTATTACGGCTAAATTCGTGCGAATCGACTAAAAAACCGTTAGCTCGACTGTCGTGCATAGGGTCCTGAGTTCGATACCCTGGTCGGAAAGGCTTTAGCCGCCGATGATCGTTCCATCATCTAGCCTCACCATTTCTCTACTATGTTGAGATCGGCTTCCAGTCTGACCGGATGTAGCTGAATACCAGTATTTAACATGGGGCGACTGCCTATCTGACCTCCACAACCCAGTTATTGGGTAATAAGATACCCCTTGGTAAGACTGGTTGTCCGACTTTCGGGCTTCTGACGACCCGTAACGACTGTCAAAGATCCACGAATGACAGCTAGGACCAACGGCTTAACGTGCTTTCCGAAGCACGGAGGGGTCTTGGTACGTAAAGATGGTCACCCATCCACGGACCAACCGCGGCAAGCGAAGCTTAACCTGATCGATCGAACCATGCTGACAGCAGCATGGTTCGATCGATCAGGTTAAGCAGATCAGATCAGAGGTGTTTGTGGCTAAGCTTACAGTATTAGCTTAGCCACAAACACCTCTAATCTTATCCTTATTAATAGGTTGTAATAATAAGCGTACAGTCAACCGCATAGTATTGGTAAAACTTGCTCTTCAAAAACCACCCTTAATGCTACGAAATAAAGGCGCTGTTAATATCAAATTATGACTAGTGATTTGCGATTGACCGTACCTTGAAAGCCGTGCTTACAGTTATCAGAAAACTGTATTATTTCGAGCTAGTTGCATTGGGGAGCAGTGTTGGCCCGGAAGAGAGCAGTGGGGCCAAGAGGTAACGGTCCCGCCTTGCGAGATGTAGGTCGTGGGTTCGAACCTAGGCAGGCGTTTTACTTTCAGTAAATTATTTCATCACCGCTACTCTCAGAACAGTGAAGAAATCGGCATGTCCTATAGGACCCGAAATTCGAAGACATGTGACATCTACCAACCCGCACTGAGCCCTCATGGTGGATTACAGCCTACTTCCTCTCGAAGAGAGGAGGCCTGACAGGTCCCAGCGGTGGAAACATTCTATGCTGATTACGCAGTGGGGATGGTCGGCCAAAGCTAATAAAATTGTAGATGGCGTCACCATGCTCGTAGCTCGGTCCCTACGGCGCGGCGGCGCGGGCGCGGCGGCGCGGCGGCGCGGGCGCGGCGGCGCGGCGGCGCGGGCGCGGCGGCGCGGCGCGGCGTACAATATATTTTTTGTCATTTTGTCCATTCATTCAATTTCCCGTTCATTTACGAGTTTATTTTACTATACAGTGTGGCGATTAGGTTATCACATGAATTGAAACCACGTATTCTACTTATCGTAAGTATATTAAACATACCTACACAATTAAAAGAACATTAAGCAATTTGTTCGACGATAATACTTTCCTCCTCACTGCTTCCTTACGACTAGGAGCACCGTGTGGTTCTCCCCATAAAAAAATACGACATAAATAGGAATGTGGCCGCTTTTCTTTAGATCGAATTTTGTTGCTTCGTGTCTCAATATGAAACTTAATAAAAGGTATTAGAAAATTCTAGACACACCGAGGTCGCAATTTGAGCAGATTTTCATAATTCCTTCTCAGTCACGAGATATTTTTTTTTAAAGTAGTGGCGCTAGTGGACCTGTGTGCGCCCTCTTAAGCTAGTTTGTTTACCACTGACGTACCTACGGCCTTCCGTACCTACGTCTCTTTATAATGGTTTTTATAAATAAGTTGTAATTGTTATTCAATACCTACGTGTTGGACGTGTGATGTTACACGATTGGATGGAATAAGAAGTGAGTAAATAAGAGGAAGTCTGACAGTGACGCCGGTAACTGAAAAGTTGTGGAAATCGGTTGTCATGGTATGGGCATGTGAATTGTGATACGAAGGAATGAGGAAAATGTCGCGAGGATAGTTTCAAGTATGAATGTCGATGGCTTTAAGAGTAGGGGAAGACCAAAGAAACTATGGATGGACTGTTTGGATGAGGATATGGTTCGATAGGGCTCCCTTTCTAACATCATTCACACCGACTACCGTGATGATGACTAATAGATAAGTATGAAAACTAATAGTTTAAAAAACACTAGAAAAACACGCTTTTAAAAATGCACGTAAAAACAAAAAATGTGCAAACACGACTATGATACGATATTCCATCATGGAATGCCAGTGCCTATATCCGGCTTCGTCATCAGACCTTGAAACCTAATCGTGGTCAAAGTTCATTACAAGACTTTTCTAAGAAATCCAAACCAGCTATGATACGATTTTCCATCATGAAGTTCCAGTTCATATCTTCCGGCTCCATCATCAGATCAGTTCGACAGTACCATATTATTGTATTGTCATCAGAACTACATATAACTGCCAATTTTCATTACGCTACGACCCTTGGAAGATGGTTAAATTAGTTACCTTAGATTCCATTACATAGTTAGTTACATACAGTTCGACCTAATAAAAGCGTGTTAAAAAAAAGCTTGTACAAAGAGGTTACGCCAACCCCAAATAAATTAGGATAAGTGCAGGAATGATGTGAGAGAATGATGAATTATTATTCAACAATATCATCAATGAATCACCTGATCTCGTAATGACCAAACAGTTCATTATCATCTGCCTGGCCTTTTCCCAACTAAGTTGGGGTCGGCTTCCAGTCTAACCGGATGCAGCTGATATACCAGTATTTTAAATGGAGCGACTGCGACTGCCTATCTGACCTCCACAACCCAGTAACTGGGTAGGTAACACGAAACCCCTTGATAAGACTGGTTGTCAGACGAATGACCAAAATGGTTCTGTAACATAATTACCTATCTGTAGTTGATAAGACAAATCACATGCGATTAAACAATTATCTATGCCATTTGTGATTGTGTGGAATAGGCACCTATTACGATTTAAGTACTTATGAGAGAAAATTACAAAACAACATTATTAATTTTATTACCAAGAAAAATTATTTTTGCATTTAATAACCCATTTCTTGAAGGTATATAACATCACGCTACGACACTAAGGGGCCGAGCAAAAAGAACTAAAGCCAGGAAGAGTGTACGCACGGCTACACATCAAGCTATACATAACCAGTATAAGCTGACTTCTGATTGTACGAAAAACCTATACAATGCGAGGTCAGCTAAAACTGGAAATGTATAGCTTGATGTGTAGCCGTGTGTACAGCTTTATAATGATCTACCGGCAGATATCAGGAGCGCATCCCCTTTTTAATCGATTTCAAAAAAGGAGGAGGTTCCTTCTCAATTCGACTGTATTTATGTTTCTTACTTCAGAAGTTTAGAAATCCGTTATTTTTATGCCGATTTGCAAAATTATTTTTTATGTGAAAGTATATACTTAGGTACATCAGATTGGTCTCATAGAAATTTTAGCAAAATCGGTTCCATAGTTTGGTTTAACTTTAAACCAAAATTACGGATACAAATTCAAGTAGGTACGCCATTTGCTTATCACTACTAAAAAGTGAAAAATAACTTTAAAAAGACACCGACTTCCGAAAGTAAAGTTATTTTTCTCTTTGTAGTGTTTTTATGGAAGTCGGTTGTTTTTTTTTTTTTTGTAAAAATGCTTTTAACTTATTTAAAGCTAAACTCAAGTCTAACGTCGCTAATAACACAAAACTATTGTGTTATCGACATAGCTAGTTTTGCACACAAAATGCGATATCGTACTACCTACATAACAAAAAAAAAACAAAACTATTAGCAACTGGTAGACAGAGACACTTAGCTAAGTTATGTAGGTATTTATTCGCTAAGTGAACAATGTAAGTACCTACCTATGTTCTTTTAGAATAATTAGAGAATCTTTATACCCAAACCAAGAACATTATGTAAAAAACGAAGGAATAGCGCAGGCAGGAAACGTGACTTTTGTTTTAGTACCTATATTGTGGTGTCAGAAGCTAGTAATGTATTTATTTTTATGATTGCATAAATCCATACTTTGACATGGGTGGAAGAACGAGATCCTACTAGTAGGTAATGTGTAAGTAGTAAGTACCTACACAAACCAATATAAGTAATAATATCTACTAGATACTTAATAAAAACATCTTAAGAATTTTTAACTGTCCTTGAAATACTGACCTAGGTACCTACTAATACAACAAGTCAATAAAACTCTCGTATCTCCACAGAAAGAAAACGTAACGTTACATTATTATGAATAAAACGCATCCATTCACACTCACAGCTTTACAAAATCTTACGTCAAACCAGTGGTATGCAAATTTGATTCTTATTACGTACAGTACACACCTGTTGTTGGGTCGCCACACACGACTTTATACTCCGACCATATTGAAACGATGATTCCACTCCACTTTCACTATAAACTTCACTGCCATCTTAAACTGGCTGGGTTACGCGCACATGCGCAGTCGAGAGACAAGCGATTATGATTATCCGAGCATCACTTAGGGTACGGCACGGAACGAGTTAAATCGAATGCTTCTGTATTGCACGCGTAACTGTGATTAACAATTTTATTCGTTCTTAAGTCACTGTTGTTCGGTAGGTGTTATGCGTTTGTGGGGTCGCGTGTGCCCCTTGTAAAAGAAAGAAGGAGGGAGCGCGGGGGCCGGGCGGGCTTAGCGCACGCTCCGCGGGCCACGACTGACACTCACAAGGTCACCGGAATATGGACGTTACGGGGTGACTCACCTTTTACAAAAAATATTCTTTTACACATTTCAAGACAGACTACACGTAGTTCGATTTTTCTATAAAACGGTCCGCCACGCATGAGGCCGAACAGCGTACTGAGCGTAACAAAACAAAACATATGTTACCCGCACAGTACAAGTTTTTGTTTAAAAACAAGTTTTTATGTAAGCAGGTAATACGTATTAGTTTGGAACTGGTGACCCGTTTCTCACGCGTCGAATTTATTTGCCGTCGATTCACCCTTTTACTTTACGACCTTGTCCCTCTCTATTTAGGCCATCACTACTTAGTTGGTTGTATTGTAGGTAGAGGGACGTCTTTATTTATTAAAACTTTATGCACAAGTAAAAAATTACTGCACATAGTCAACCTTAGGGTGATGTAGTGTAGAGACAAAACATGGCCGGTACTAAATACGGGATAAATAGCTCGGAAATCACTATAAAATACAATAGAAGATACTAATACATAGACATATATATACAAACAAAATGAACTGTCAGGAGAAATAACGATCGGTACAGGAGAAAACGAATCCAGCAAATCAGCGCTGGGGTGTTTTTGACCAACTTCTGACGGATAGCGGATACGTGCCTTCACTTTATAAGATAGGTAACCGACTAGTTGCCGTCCAGGGAGCGCATTGCAAAGAAAGACCGCCTGGACAAAGAAAGAAGAATGAATGAAGCCAGCTGCATAATTTGTGCAATAAAATTATCCCGCTGTCTTCATTCATTCTTATTTGTTTTTGTTATTAGTAGGAATGGCTTTAATGTTGACAGTTCAACAACATTCATTGCGTTATTTACGTTGTTGAGCAGACTCATTTTTCGAAAATATGAAGAAATGGATTAACAATAATCCTTCAAAATTATTCAGATTGAGATTGATCGTGTGTTACGTAATTAGGGTGCTCAACAGTAAAAAGGACATCGTAGAAGACAATAATTGTTGGTGGAACGAAGATTTTAAGGACGGGCAGAGCATAAATATTAAATTTGGGAAGTCATGTAAGAAGGAGAAAGGTTTATGGGAGGCTTTATCCGGTACGGTCATAATTTTTGTGGCATTTTTCGTAGACATTCTCTGTTCAGCCATATTTGGGAGAGAATAATAATAAACATCTAGGAATAATTGTTGGAATTAGAGTTACCCGTCACCACTAATGCATTGACGGCACAGAAGATATTCCTTAATTAGGAATAAACAACAAGTATCCATCAGCCATAATTATTATCTTCAGAGTTTTCCTCATCATTACCTACAGACTGGCCGTTGAGAGAACGCGTCAGTTTCATATTATATAAACGAATACGTGTTTTACGAATTTGATCTTTATTAGTTGACGGGGAAACGACCAGGGTAGCCCGAAATTCATACTTTCTTACCTTTTTTGCATTTTTTTAAGAATTCACTTAAGTTGTTAGATATGTGGTAGAATAATAATTTTAACAAAATAATGTTTATTTTATTTTTACAAGCTTTTATTTAGTTTCACCTGTCCCGTTGTCTGTCTGTCTGTCGGTCTGTAATCATATCTTGCAAGTTAAATTTGATCCACTTCCCGGTTTCCAATTGAGCTGAAATTTTGTATGCATGTATAAATCGGATGACAATGCAATATTATTATGACATAGAGCTGATCTGATGATGGAGCTGGAAGGTGGCCATAGGAACTCCGTAATTAAACGACGCAACCCCATCGAGTTTAGGCTCGTTTGATTCGTCTTGACGAGTACTTTGGTGCTAGATGGTAACCAGGGACTAAAGATGAACAGGTAGCTTAAGTGCATTAGACGCATATAACGGAAAAACACTGCTACGCGCTACGAACTACGCCGTAGTCAATCTCGCATCAAAAATACTAAAAGGTAAAAATAAACAAAACGAAAAAAAAACTTTTTAAAAACAAGCTTTTATTACTTATTAATAAAAAGAACTAAAAAGTAAAACTACTAACTAAAAAGTAGAACTAAAAAATAAAAGCGTGTTACATTGTGCTCTAAATGTTCTTAAATGTTACATCAAAATGTAACACGCTTTTATTAATTTCTTATCAAGTTTAAATTATTTTTTACTTTTTAGTTCTTTTTATTAATAAGTAATAAAAGCTTGTTTTTTTAAAGTTTTTTTTGTTCGTTTAATTTTTCAAGTTTTTACATGACTGTAACGTGTTTAAATATTTGTATGCCAGGCCTTGGCGAAAAATGTAAGATCATAATTCTATTTAAAAGTCCTTAATGTACAGACACCAGCACATCAAGCTACTACAATCTGTCAAATGTCTTTAAAAGATTTTCAGCTTTACCTTGAAAACATTAAGGTTCAAGGTTGATTGGGAAAATTTGACAGTTTCGGGTAGCTTGACCTGCTGGCGTCAGTAGGTAATGTTTAAAAGCAAATAAATCTATTCTATTAATACATTTCTGTCGTGTAGTGAATTACATTGGCACTGATAGGTACTGAATGATTAGGAATAAACTCGGACACATACTTTTATAAGCGACACACATGGTACACGCACGTGGCTAGCTAGACCATTGTGTGGCCACAAAAGCAGCTCGTGACTCTGCAGTTAACGCGCGGGTCATTTATGAAGTATCTGTATAAAGCACGTTATATCGTTGTTCCCGCCTGTCAGTCGTGGATCTTTGACAGTCGTTACGGGTAGTCAGAATCCCGAAAGTCTGACAACCAGTCTTACCAAGGGGTATCGTATTACCCAGTAACTGGTTTGTGGAGGTCAAACAGGCAGTCGCTTCGTGTAAAACACTGATATTCACTTATTCAGCTGTGCATCCGGTTAGACTGGAAGCCTACCCCAAAATAGTTGGGAAAAGGCTAGGCAGATGATGATGATGTCATGTTGATTGTTGATTCGTGAGCATAATAAGTATGACTTTACAGAATTATAATTGTATTGATATTTCATGAAATAGTCATTCAATATTCTACGACACGGTTGGCGCAGTGGCTGAGCGATCAACTGCTGCGCTGCGTGTCGCGGGTTCGATTCCCGCACGGAACAAATATTTGTATTGCCTACACTTACAGGTAGTTGTTCCGGGTCTGGCTGTTTGTGTATGTGAGTGTGGGGCAACGTTTTATGATCTGAAAAAAAAAACAAAAAAAATTTGATTATCTTTTTTGGGGTCAACGACCGCTGGTGTTGTTGCTTTATCGTGTTTTTTTAGATATCTATACCCATTTCGTCTGTGAAGTTACACAGATAAAAAATGTTTTTGTTTTAACTGATATTTTTCAAGTAGGTACTTAATTTATGTATGTGCGACAGTATAAGCTAACAAAAACAAAAAAAGTACTTTGACCCCAATAAAAATATCATGAAAAACGTTTTTATTTTTTTGTTTTATCATGATTAAGTACATGCCGTTGCCCATCATGCCTGCCGAGTTTCGCTAGCTAATTTAATTTGACCTTGGATGTATGTTAGCCATTGCAATGCGTGACAGAAACACAATGCATGCATAAAATGGAATCCCTCCTTTGTACCTACAACAATGAATATTTATTTCTAATGTTCTCTAAATTACCTACTGTTTAAATTATGAGCTACCTACTCTATGTTAACAGCATGGGCTCGTCCGAGCAGGCAGCCTCGTGACGTCACTCAAAGCTTCCCCCTTCTCTATGAGTGACGAACGTTTGATGGGTAGAACATACCTCTAATTAAACGTGTTGATTTCGATATAAAGACTTTTATTCCTAATATGTTGAGATACACGATACCCACTAGTTTGTGCAACATTCAAGCACATCATAATCAGCCTATAATGTTCCCACTGCTGGGACACAGTCCCCCACTCTGTGAGATAGAGTGGGTCATGCGGAACTTGCTACATAATATACAACATATACGAACATAGTTGGGAAAATGCTAGGTAGTTTAAAAACATTTTTACAAAAAAAAACCGACTTCCATAAAAACACTACAAAGTGAAAAATAACTTTAATTTCGGAAGTCGGTGGCGAAAAACGAAATAAAAAAACCAAACACACCGACTTCCGAAATTAAAGTTATTTTTCACTTTGTAGTGTTTTTATGGAAGTCGGTTTTTTTTTTTGTGAAAAAGTTTTTATTTTTCACTTCTTTGTTGTGATATTTTTTTTTATTTTTATTGATTTTTCAAAAACCGCTTGTCTGATTTCGATAAAATTTTCATGGGACCATTTAGGAAGTATGCCCCCCATCCAACAAAAAAAGAATTTTTCAAATCGGTTGGCAAGCGACGGAGTTATGCGCGAACAAACATAAAAAAAATACAAACAATCGAATTGAGAACCTCCTCCTTTTTTAGAAGCCGGATAAAAAGAAGCACATACCTACTCATTTATCAAATAAGTTGAATAATGCCCGGTTCACATTATTTCAGTCTAGTAATCCAGTGAGGCAATCCAGTTCAGTGCTAGACTGGAACATATCGTCTACATTTTACCAGTCAGTCAGACAAAAATACCACAATGCGTATTCACTGTTCAACGTTTAATCCAGCATTGGATTGGCCATCTACAGTATTCCAGTGGCGCTGGGACGGGCGAGCTGGAATGATAAAGTAGACTGTCAATCCAGTCACTGGACTGGATTATTCACATTATTCCAAGGGCATTCCAGCGCTTGTTTCGATCGCTGGACTGCGGGGTAATTGCGTAACCAGTAGCATTTATGTCATTACTAACATAAGTGGATTGTACTGATCTGACAAATAAATTATTATTATTACTTACTAGCTTCTGCCCGCGTCTTCGTCCGCGTGAAATTTCTAGTACCCCCGACCCACCCCAAAACAAAATTTGTATTCATTTGTATGGGAGTACAGAAAAGTGTTGTTTTTAGACTTTTCAGGCAATTTTTTAATTTTTTCTCAGCGTAAGAACCATCCTCGTACTTCAAGGAATATTCTAAAAAAAGAATTAGCGAAATAGGTTCAGCTGTTCTCGAGATTTGCGCTTAGCAACACATTCAGCGATTCATTTTTATATTTAAATAGATTATAAAATTCATTTTGACAGTTCGACAACATTCATCGCCGTATTTACGTTGTTGAGCAGACAAATTTTTCGAACGTAAGAAGCAATCGATTAGCACTACCCTTCAAAATGATTCAGATTGTGATTCAAAGTGTGTTACGCAATTCAGGTGCTGGAATGCTACTGGAATAATACGAACTGCGGGGTAATAACGTAACACACTATCAGTACCTAGCAATGCTTTCATTTTGACAGTTCAACAACATTCATTGCGATATTGACGCACAGCAGACAAATTTTTCGAACATATATGAATATCAAGCAATATTTCCTTCAAAATGATTCAGATTCAAATTGATTGTGTGTTACGCCATTAGGATGCTGGGCATTATAAAGAAACATAAGCTCTATATAGGTATTAGATGAACAAAGGGTAACAAAGAACTATTGATAAGGACATCATTGTTCGAACGGCAATCAGAATCAAACGTTCATTATAATACGAGTGCATGACTAACGTGTTTAATATTATTGTAAAATTGGCATGACGGACGTAAGGTATAATGTAAGTATCAGGCACTATTTATAAAACAATCTTTTCTGTATACCTATTTTACAAGCTATGTTTATCTAGAACCGGTCGAGGGTTCGAACCCAGACAGGCACTTTCATCACTATCATTAAGAAGAAGAAAGACGTCCACTGCTGGACATAGGTCAGGTTATAAACTATCTGTGTGCCCAATTTCATCCGAATCCTTACAGCCGTTTTTGCCTGATTGAGTAACAAACATCCAAATATACCTAAAAACTTCCACAATTATAATATCAATTAAGATTAAGATCGCATTTCGTGTCAGTCTGTGTGAACCCGTTGTTCTCAGAGAAGAACGGGCAAAAAACTCAAAGGACACTGTTTTAAATCAAAATATTGCTAAAAGATATCCTTTACATCGTCCATGTTGGAATTATAGGCTACCGTGTTATAGGTCTGTACATTTTGTGAGAAGAAGCGTCTAGCAGAATCCAGAGCAAAATTTGAACAAAAAAAAAAAACACGTCACACGGGTTCCTGCGGCCTTCATGAGGTCATCGGTCCACCTTGTCCTTCCAACGTTACGTCTTCCGATACCCGATCGCCAATCCAGAATCTTTCGACCCCATCGGCCATCTGTTCTGCGAGCAATGTGCCCTGCCCACTGCCACTTAAGTTTGGCAATTCTTACACCCCTTACACATAGATTAGTGTGTGGAAATTTTCAAAGGTGGAATTTCAAGGAACATAACAACGCCTACGTTGCACACTTAACACGAACACTGTCCAATGACTGGAGGAGGGAGTCACATTTGTTCCAAACTCTAGTTGGAGTCATAAATCAGGCAGGTCTATATTACAGTTAGAATTTAAGTTTCCTCGGTTGTAATTAATGTAAATCATACGAGTAGTTTTACTTTACTTTATACTTGAATAAAATTTTTATTTATATATTTTTTATAATCCAAGAGTAAATTTGATGTTTTTTATTTGACTGGACGTAGGAATAAGAGGAAAAAGATTCACATGGACGTATGGTTAGATAACAAGGCTACCGAAAATTTAAAAGAGCCGCCGTGGACGTACCAGTACATTTTATAACTTTGTACTGGGACAGGGAACGTTTTACCTGATTCATCATCAGGGAACGTGTTACCTAATTCATCAAAATTCATCATCAGGGAACGTGTTACCTAATTCATCATGATAAATGATAAATGATTTTATTTTTGTAAGTAGGTTTGTACAAACACTTTTACACGTCAATCATATTTTAAAACTAGATGAGGTCGGCGTTTCCTATCTGACTACTCTGAGAAGAAAGGCCGAAACAAACAAACAACATAGCAATCATCATCATCATTTCAGCCGAACGACGTTCACTGCTGGACATAGCCCTGCCCAAGCACCTCCACTTCGACCGGTTCTGTGCTTTCGCATCCAGCGAATCCGAGGTTTAGGTACCCAAAAAACACATTAGCATGCAGCCTGTGGGTCACTCAGCGGGCATACAATAATGCACTGAGAGTGCTGCTGCAGCTACCGTGGCGTTATATCATAGTGCATCAGGGATGTTTGCGGATAATAATACGAGTATCAATGGTTTTGCCGTCATTATCTATAATATAAAAATGAACCGCTGAATGTGTTGCTAAGCGCAAATCTCGAGAACAGCTGAACCGATTTCGCTAATTCTTTTTTTAGAATATTCCTTGAAGTACGAGGATGGTTCTTACGCAGAGAAAAATTTAAAAAATTGCCTGAAAAATTCTAAAAACAACACTTTTCTATACTCCCATGCAAACGAATACAAATTTTGTTTCGGGGTGGGTACAAGAAATTTCACGCGGACGAAGTCGCGGGCAGAAGCCAGTTAGGAATAGATTTGCATCCCTGATGACGCGTATTCGCGGCAGCACCAACAGTATTCTCAGTGTGTTCGCAGTTCGGTAGGATTCCCCGATGTTGCGGAGGTGGATGCAGGTCCACGCTGAATTTTAATTGCAAATCTGTGTCTGTAACCTACTAACACTATAAGTTAAGTAAAATTGTTACCTAACCCTATGGACTCCTGTCTGAAATAAAAATATTCTCTTATCTATTCTATTACCTAACTAGATTACTTACCATAAATATGAAAAACATCACTAATAATATTCTACAGAAAAAATAGTCACCGTTACAAAAAAAAACCAAGTGCCTTAATACAATGTTTAGGAATCACTACGCCATGAAATATAACTCCGATGCTATCAAATACATAAAATCGGTCACGATTCGAGCCATGAAAACAGGCCTCATTCAATATTCATCAATATTTCGTTATCGTGTGTATCACAGAATGCTATTTACACGCTGAGTGTATGTAGGCTGGACATAGACTAAGCAACTTTTGTTGCCCACTAAAATGCCCGAGATACACGAGGCTAGTTTTTCAAAACTAGGATAGTAAGCTAGAACCTTGGTATACTAACCTGGCTTGGCACATGCTAGTGCTATGTAGAACACGTGGTTGCGGTCAGAAAAACAAAACGTGGGGTCACTGATTACTAACCAATGGAATTCTAGCGTCACTGGCCATAGGAAGCTGGCCAGGATAGTAAAATCAGTGGTGAGGGTGCTACTAGCTCAATAAATAGAACCTCATCTCTAGCTAATGAAGCTAGTTCTGTATACAAGCCGCTAGAATCATTAGTTTGTAACACTAGCTTACTAAACCGGCAGAAAAGAAAATCTGTGGATTTTGAACATTGAAAGTTCAAAATGCAAAACAAAATCCACCTTTCATTTATTTTCGCCAATCGGTAGTTCAATTTTTTATTAAAATGAATTAAACGATTTTTCAACTTGAAAAACAGCTGAAGAAAATGGTCTTAGAGATTCTCATTGGGCGCAATAGTGAAAAATTATAACGGGGACTTCCCCGACCAGGGTCATACATTTTTTACGCTGGCCGCCCATTTTAGGTTTTTTGCCCAACTTTGTATGAAACGTGGCTGGTCTCCTTTTACCTCGTTATAATATTAGTATAGTTAAACAATTTACAGGCACTTTTAAATTGTCAAAGAGTCGGTATGTCAGAAAGTTAAAGTTGTCCATTCCAAAACGTAATGTAAAGGAACCAGTGAACCTACTCCTTTGGCAAAGAACGGGCAAGAAACGCACACACTATAATTTCAAATCAAAATATTAATTACATCAACCATGCTCAAATTATGGGTTACTGTTAGCCTGCATCATCCCACAGCTAGGCAAAGGCCCCATGACTTCCAAGGTGAGGTCGTTTGTTTTGTCCAGCTCGTCCCGTCATCTTCTACGTAGTCTGCCGCGACGCCTTCTAGCTGTGTCAGAGGTCCACGTGGTGGTTATTTTGGCCCACAGCTTATTGGGCATACGGCAAATTATAGGTAAGTACATTTATTTTAAGAACAATGTAAAAATATGTCTACGTTATAATATAACCGACCAGGCCTAAAGGTTAACAGGAAAAATAACTCAAAAATGAAGTATTATCATTTTATTAATATATTATGTCAACTTGTTTGTTTGTGACTTCAATTATATGGCTAATTTACAAAGGAAAAAATCTGAAAATAATAATAGATTAATATGTACATACAGACGCCAGCAGGTCAAGCTACCCGAAACTGTCAAATTTTCACAATCAACCTTGAACCTAATGCTTTTGCGGTAAAGTTATTAAAGTTTGACAGATTGTAGTAGCTTGATGTGCAGTCTGTACAAGAAGAAAGGGAGCCAAAGAATTAAAAAAAAACCAAAGAATCAAAGAAAAAAAAAACAAAAGAAAAGAGAAGAAAAAGAAAAAAAAGAAAGAAGAAAAAATATCAAAGAAAAAAAGAAAGATTGATTATCATTTTTTTTGTTTTTTTTTTTATTTCAAAGAATTTGTCTGCATCGCTGTTAAAAGGAAAGTGCCCAAAAGCCTTGCAGCATTCCACATTGTATGGCCATGAATATAATAGAATATAATATTTTTTATTTACACACCATAAATATAAGATATAAATGTAGAAATTTTACAGGGGGTGACACAATGGGCGGTCTTATCGCTAAAACGATTTTTTATAGATACCACTGATACTTTGGCCAAAAAATAGGTCAGCCCTATAAGTACCTAAGTATTTAAAAAAAATATATATATTAAAATAACGTGGCCGCTAAGATATGATGACTAGTCCCAACACACTGCGCCCGTTCACGAATATGACGCATCTTCTTTTTCTTAGCGTGTCAATAGCAATCGAAGTAACTAATAATAATAACGAACTCGGCCCAGAATTCAGCTACTAGTTTGGCGCCATCACCAGCGTCCATCAGTTCCTGTAACGTGCAGCCGACAGGACACACCTGTTCCATTCAAAAAGATACATATTGTGCCATGTTGGGCAACGTTGACCGTCAACTGCTTAGTGGACAACAGGCTTTATTCCAGGTATTAACTTTTTTACAGCTTTTCGTATCTAAATTACCATCTATCGATTGATCTACAAGGTCGGGCTAGGTTACGCCTTGGATGGGTTACCACTTTGTTACTCCTCACACATAGAATAACACGCCAACCCGCCATCAACTCATTCAGCTCCTGTGCTGACTTCAGTTTAAATTAGTTCTCAGATTGTTTTTGCAATCTATTTTCTTAGAATATTACCTACTCATCATCTGCCTAGCCTTTCCCCAACTATGTTGGGGTCGGTTTCCAGTATAACCGGATGCAGCTGAATTCCAAAATCAAAATCAAAAGTCATTTATTCAAATTAGGCTGAGAATAAAAAAAGGCTTTTACTTTTTGAACGTCAAAATTACAAAAGACAGTCCCCCAAAAACGCCCGCCCTTCAGGGGGTCCTCCTACCTCCTACCTCCAGGAGGTCTACTCCAGTGTAGTGCAAAGGAAGTGCAAAGTGCGAATGTTAGGATCGGACCAACACATGGCCGAACCGAATATTAATGAAAAATGCGAAAAAAGTTCGGAATGTCTCAGTTGGGTCGGGACCATAGTCAATATTCGAAAGAGTGTAGGAGTGTATGATTGGAATCGACCGAACCAAATAGTAACTTCGTAGCAGGAAACGGCCGAACATTCGGCCGATACTACTTCGGAGTAGACCCCCAGTATTTTGACATGGAGCGACTGCCTATCTGACCTTCATAACCCAGTTACTAGGTGATACTAAAAATCTGAAAACCTTGGTAAGACTGGTTGTCAGATTTTCGGACTTCTGACGACCCGTAACGACTGTCAAAGATCCACGAATGACAGCCGGGACCAACGGCTGAAAAAAAAATTGCGTAGCATACTATCAGTACTATAGCATTGGCTATCATTTTGACAGTTCAACAACATTCATCGACGGCACGGTTGGCGCAGTGGTTAAGCGATTGACTGCTGCGCTGCGTGTCGCGGGTTTGATTCCCGCGCGGAACAAATATTTGTATGACCTACATGTATTTGTTCCGAGTCTGGGTGTTTTTCTATCTATAATATGTATGTATTTACAAAAAAAATAAATATATATAGGTATATAAGTATATAAGTAGTTTATCAGCCATCTTGTTACCATAACACAAGCATTAGGTTGCTTAGCTTGGGACTAATGGTGCTGTGTGAAATGTCCAGGGATATTATATTTATTTATTATATTTTATTCATTGCGTTATTTACTTTGTTGAGTAGATTCATTTTTGGAACTTAAGAAGCAATGGACTAGCAATATCCTTCAAAATGATTCAGATTGTGATAAAAAGAAGTGTGTTACGCAGTTAGGGTGCTACATTACCTACATTTTCTTACGCCCCCATAATTTCCGTTCAAATAACACACAGTGCTTTAACTGCCTTTGATTTAGGTCCACGGTCTAACCATCGAATAATAAATTATTCTTTCAGTCTAACCTTGAGTCGGAATCCAAGGTTTTGTTTGTACACAGGCTGAATGTTTGATCAAGCCTTCATTAGGCTATTGTGAGTCAACTGACCACACAATTGTATTAAGGGGGTGTGCTAAAGTAGCCCGCGAATTTTAAAGGTCTTGAAGATCCCTGGCATACCCACCTGCACGCCATTGTGATTTTTTTTCAAAATGGCGGACACGCCAATAAACAACCAAGTTCTTCGTGCAAATATTTCGCGTTATTGTTACTAATTTTAGGCACGTACCTATCTTGATAGGATATAATAATATAGAAATTTTGGATTGAAAAAAAAATAAAAATATGAGTTAATATGTAAGTTAAAAGTTATTAGGTAATCAAGTTCTCAGATATATTTTCAAGATGAACATACTTATATTTTATCCACCGAAACAATGGCAAAAAAAAACAAGATTTTTTGGAGAATTCGTCTCTGGCCAGCGCCTTAAGTGAGAAAGCTCATTAGCTCTGGCATCCATTACTCGGTCAATTTCGATCGCGATTCGTAAACAAAATCAATACCTGATTGGGTTCCTTAGGCATTATTCACTGAAAGTGGACTAATTCAACAGAGGTAAGTATTTCAAAAGCATAGTCGTAAAGTCTATTCAAATCCTTTTTTTTTGTGGATGGGAAATCATCAAATGACCCGTCATTTGATGATTTCCCATCCCGCTCTGGGTGGAGCGGAAGGGAGTGTCAGACTCTTACTGACTAAAACCCACCCGTGTTCCTTCCTTAGCCCTTTCTGTTCCAGGGCAGCGGTAACCCGTTCGGACGATCCCACTACCCTGGGTCTATTCAAATCCTTATGTCCAATTCATTTTGTATCCACTCAAGCGTGTTAGGGTTAATGAAGGAACACCAAAGGAAAGGCTGTTATAAGGATTTGTATAATAATACGTTTATTATCCTTTTATATTTATATTTATTGGAAAGTGTGTTTACTATACGTGAAACGTGTGATCCCACACCAGCTAAAAGAGTAGTACAGTCGCTTTTCGAAAGTTAGGATTTCGGTCAAGTGGTAAGGGCGGGCTCGATAGTAAAAAAAAATATTTATGAGTTAGACAGAGAAAGACGATAGTGGTGAAGCAAGATCGATTTGTTTTTGCTATACTCCAACACGCCCCCTGAAAAATGAATCCTTCTCATTTTAATTACGATATCATGTTTCAAATATCTTTAAATACAATTAAAAAACACACACCTCCGATTTATTTCTCTCTCTGGGAATACAATCATCATGGTCCAACATTCGTTGCGCAGGATTAGGGAAAATCCAGAAAAACCTAATCAAAATCAATTCAATCAATTCATACATTATAATTATATGTATAACTGGATACTATTAATGTTATTCATCTACTTATTACATAACCAAAGTCTTATGATTAACATATCCTTATCATTTTATTTATCCACGTTGAATATAATTACAACCCAGAGTTCACCCAGAGTTTCATTCTCATCCCGGTGAAACGCACCGCGGGTAATGTTTTTGTCAGGATATCAGCCAGCTGGTTATCTGTAGAAACATAAATCATTTTAATCACATTTTTCTTAACCTGTTCTCTAGAAAAATGATACTTAATATCAATGTTTTTAGATCTTTTGTGACTTGTAGGATTATTCGCGATGCTTATGCATCCATTATTATCCTCATAAATACAAATAGAAACTGGTATCGCAATGCCAATACTTGTTACTAATTATTTTAACCATAGAGTTTCTTTTACTGATTCAAACTCAAACTCAAATCATTTATTTCAATTAAACCATTTACAGGCACTTTTGAATTGTCAAAATTAAATAGTCGGTCAGTTAGTCAGAAAGTTTAAGCTAGTCGCCCATTCCAAAAACGTAGATCTCTATGGAGAAGAACGGGCAAGATTCATATACAGCCACGTAGTAAGACGTAAGACGACACGGTTGGCGCAATGGCTGAGCGATCGACTGCTGCGGTGCGTGTCGCGGGTTCGATTCCCGCAAATATTTGTACACGCACCCACGATACAGGAGTAATTCCTAGTGTGGGGCAACGGTTTATTTAAAAAAAAATGTACTCTGCTTTAGTGGATGATGTTGCCACTGTCTGCTGCCTTTTTGTTTGCCAGCATATTGTGCATTGATCAAATAATTTAAACAAATAACCCGTAGTACTTTTTCTATCTATTGTATTACTACCCCAGTCAGAATTAACAAAGCCACTTAGAATTTTTTCGTAATTATTTCGTGTAAACGTTAACTTGAGATTTATAGTGCCCTTTAAATAACGCAAGACCCTTTTTAAGTTTGACCATAATTAATGGTTGTTTTTGCTTGCATATCGACTCAAGATGTTAACAGAAAAACTTAGGTCAGGTCGAGTGCACAGCATGATACACATCTGCAAACAGCCGATAAGATTTCGACAAGGGCACTTGTTATTTCACACGAATTTAATTCTTCGTTCAAAAAAACAAGATGGCGCGTCATGTAAGTAGGTGTGCCAGGTTCCATATAAAAATCATCAATCCCCTTTGCAAAGTCATAGTCAAATCATTTATTTCAAATAGGCACATAAAAGGCACTTTTGAACGTCAAAAATTAAATTAAGAAAAATAAAATTGATTCTAGTCGCCCCTTCCAAAAGGTAGTTTTCGTATGGAGAAGAATGGGCAAGAAAATCCACCGTTACTCTTTTATAAGGTTTTCCAATATTTTACATACATTCATTATAATTATATGTGAAGACGATGCACCTAAAATAAAATTACTATACCACAATAGGTAAAATAATTAAAATGGATTAATGAAACCAAGACATAATTATAAATTAACTACATAATAATTATGTGATAGATATATGGTGCTCACATATTTACAAACATTCTAAAAGTAGACGATTTTCATAAAAAAAAAGTAATAAGTCCGGGTAAGTAATTACAGAATCTA
Source organism: Apamea crenata (assembly GCA_949629185.1). Classification (NCBI taxonomy): domain Eukaryota; kingdom Metazoa; phylum Arthropoda; class Insecta; order Lepidoptera; family Noctuidae; genus Apamea; species Apamea crenata. The sequence continues at coordinate 7,576,560 of OX451362.1, read as the reverse complement.
AATCAATGTCAAAAAAAATAATAAATTATACAATTATATAACCTGTTTGATTTTGTCTAGACTCTAGAGATTGTCCTATGGAGCAGGTTGGCCAGCATGTTTCCAAGCATTCTTATCTTGGATATAATCCTCTAATTTGTAATATCCCTGTTTCAAAGTGTAATTTTAATATCAGTTTTAAACTTTTTTGCTTTGTTATAGCTATTTACATATTATATTTACATTTTGAATATACGGACATTTAAGTTAGTAATTTGCTTTACCTGTGTGGCTTCGGCCTTGCCAAAGTTATTCAAAGTACTAAAAATGGACAAAACCACTTGAAACGGCGGCGGCGCGGCGTCGATACAGACATACTTAATACACAAACCACTGCTGTTCAGAGTTGTTCGTAAACACGTGGTGCCAACATTGTTCTAAACAACATTTTATACAACAACCATCGTCGGTATAACTTAAAATATTTTGCTAGGGATGTTCGAATGATCGAATAGAATTATAGTATACAGTCTGGAGAATCCCTAAAGAAACAGTCGTCACCTGCCTAACCTTTTCCTAACTATGTTGGGGTCGGCTTCCAGTCTAACCGAATGCAGCTGAATACCAGTATTTTACATGGAGCGACTGCCTATCAGACCTCCTTAACCCAGTTACTGGGTAATACGAAACCCCTTGGTAAGACTGGTTGTCAGACTTTCGGGCTACTGGCGACCCGTAACGACTGTCAAAGATCCACAAATGACAGCCGAGACCAACGGGTTAACGTGCTTTCCGAGGCACGGAGGGGTCTTGATATGTGAAGGCAGTCACCCATCGACGGACCAACCGCAGCAAGCGTAGCTTAACCTGATCGATCGACACGTGCGGCTGTTATTACTTAGCCACAAGCTCCCTAAAGTCACATACCCATAAACTATTAAGGTGGGTTAACTAATTTTAATCAGAAACCAAATTATTGAAATAAGTAAAAACAGTCTATCCGGATATAGCTGAATACCAGTATTTTACATGGATTGACTGCCTATCTGACCTTCACAACTAGATGAAACGAGCTTATTAGGCCACCAAAAGGAACGCCGCGTAAGTCTAACTCCAACTCTCCGACACAGGGTATCCTGTAGAATTTCTCATAGCAAACACTAATAACAACACATTGCGTGTCCTGAGAACAAACGCAGGAGCTCAGCAGATTTTTTTTTCTAATTTTACCAATTTTTTATCTAATTTTATCATTTTTTTTCTAATTTTGTTTAATTTCATCTTGTCCCGTTTCAGTTTTTATGTATGTCATTTTATTTTATACCAAATATTATGATTGTATGTGAAATTATTTACTAATATTGACCGATAACTTAAATGTGTGGTGCAAACAGTTAATATAAATAAGTTGGTTATTAATAAATAAATAAACATTTACAACCACGGTAAAAAAGGCGATTTAAAAAAAAGAAGCAGTTATCTCGTGTCCCATCCCTACTCACCGGAAGTTCCGTTGAATTTCCTGCCGGCTGTCTGAAAACACGCCATTGTGACAGACAATAAAATAAAAGAAATAATAATAAAAAATAATGCCTCCTTTGTCAGCCGTCGCACAGGAGTGGAAAGAGAAAATTTAAATTCGATTCACAATGGACTCACGAAAATTGTCTTTTACAAAACCGCACCTTTTTTTTCTTTGAATTATTTTTCCGGTAGTTGAATTCTAAGGAGAAATTGTGTTCAGGTATGGCCGTAAATAATCTGAACTTTTAAATACAGATACACAATCGTTTTGGAAGTTAATAGTAAGTACATGATTTAGGTATCTACCTACTCGTCTCTGGGGGCTTGAGGCTAAGTAGACGCGCGGGTCGATCGATCAGGTTAAGCTACGCTTGCCGAGGTTGGTCCGTGGATAGGTGACCATCTTTACATATCAAGACCCCTCCGTGCCTGGAAAGCACGTTTAGCCGTTGATCCCGGCTATCAATCGTGGATCTTTGATAGTCGTTACGGGTCGTCAGTAGCTGATGATGATATAAAAAACGGCCAAGTGCGGGTCGGACTCGCGCACGAAGGGTTCCGTTCCATCTATAAAAATCATGTCTGCTGTATGGGAGCCCCCCTTAAATATTTATTTTATTTTGTTTTTAGTACTTATCTGTTGTTATAGAGGCAACAGAAATACATAATTTGTGGAAATTTCAACTGTCTAATAATAATAATAATAATAATAATATCCCTGGACATTTCACACAGCACCATTTGTCCCAAGCTAAGCAACCTAATGCTTGTGTTATGGTAACAAGATGGCTGATAAACTACTTATATACAATTTTTTTTTTTTGTAAATACATACATATTATAGATAGAAAAACACCCAGACTCGGAACAAATACATGTAGGTCATACAAATATTTGTTCCGTGCGGGAATCGAACCCGCGACACGCAGCGCAGCAGTCAATAGCTTAACCACTGCGCCAACCGTGCCGTCAAATGCTGCGTGCTGTCTAGCTATCGCGGTTCTTGAGATACAGCCCGGTGACAGACAGACGGACTCACAGACAGCGAAGTCATAGTAGTAATAGGGTCCCGTTTTTACCCTTTGGGTACGGAACCCTAATAAACCAAGTCAAAACTGTACATTGAACATTTTCGAAAAAAAAGTCATTGCTACGAGGTGTGGGAAGGAGTCTGAAGCCGAAAATATAGTTTTTTTTTAATTTTTATCCTTTTGTCTGTTTATCTGGATGTATGTTCCGAATTGGTGCAAAAACTGCTGAACAGATGAACCTTTGCACACATGTCGTTTATAACCTGGATTAACACATACAGTTCTTTTAATCCCGGTTGTACGCTCCCGTGGAATATTTTTCGACATCCACGCGGATGAAGCCGAGGGGAAAGCTAGTAAATAAATAAACACGTATATTTCCTCCCCTCCGTATTTTACAACCTAAGGAGTAACATGCTCAGCTCCAATAAAATTCCACATAAAAATAGTAATATTGAATGCTCAATATAAAGGTTTACGTCAATCAATAGCCCGCGTTAATATCGGAGCCAGGATGTGACGAATGGCGACAGTTATGGCCGCCGGATGTGGCCACCGCTGCGTGTCCACTTCCGGCGCGCCCTGTCACTACACCGGAACTCACGAAATGCATATATCGACGGTATTTTGGCAATTGTGAAAAATTACTGCTTTTTTATTTATTTACTGCACGGAATCTACAGTACCTGTAACCTGATTGCGTAACACCCTATCAATCTCTCTCTCTATCTGAATCATTGTGAATGATATTGCTAATCCATTCCTACATCATTTATCACAATGAACACCACACTACGTGCACACTCAGTTAAATTAACCTTGTACTGTATAACTTACTTATTAATTAAATTTACTTTTTGTGTTTATTTTCAACTACTTGAGAACGCTGTAAAAATCTAGTAATTATGTAAACTGGAAGGGAACTGTCTCCTGAGATACAGGCATACAACCTAGTTCAGGAGGCAGTGCGCTTATGTAACTGTGTACTTACTTTGTTTTCAATAAAGCATTATTATTATTATTATTGCTTCATATGTTCGAAAAATGTGTCTGCCCAACAGCGTAAATTACGTAATAAATGATGTTGAACTTTTTTGTGGGGTCATCGACCACTGTTGGTGTAGGTACTTACTTGAAATTCAGTTGGTTTTAGTGTAAACTTCACAGATTGCAAGAGCAGTATAGGTAGTATCGCTATCTAAAAACGATAAATCACATTTTCTCAACTGTTACGTGAAGTAACAACACTACAGGGGGTCGCTGACCCATAAAAAACACATTAAATCTTTTTTATTTTAGTAGTGGCGCGATAGTGGGATCGTGTTAGTGACATGGAGTTTTGATTAATTTTCAACCACCGGGCCTAACTCCTTTTTTCCTATATCTATGAATTTGACCCTTATGGTCGAAATCTTGAAGTTGAATGCAACCCGCATGAAAGTTCTCAGCGTCTAAAATGTTCTAAAATTGGTTTCCCAAAGCCTAGCTTACTGTAAGCAGTCAAAGCATCTCAATGGATACATCATATCATACCCTGGCACACAAAGCCTTCCCTAGTCAGCCCGAATCGGGATTATCCCGGCAAAGATTTATTGTGTTGTCCGAGCACCGTCAGCGATCCAGACCACTTTTGTGCAGATTATGGTCATCCCATCGTTTTACGAATAAGAGTACCTAATCCTTAAGAGTCGATTGGGGTTACCAGTATTGTAATAACGGCTCGGAACTGGAATTTTTGCATGTTATTGCATTTTTTGTAGACTAAATATTTGGTTGAGTTTAGCGTGGCTTCATGGCGACGGCGACGCCTCAATGTTTTTGATTTGGGAATCGTTAATTATTACTGACACGTTTTAATTACAATATAATGAAGATAAAACAGTATTATATATTTAAGTATATCTACAAGATTATGTCTGAACTTTAAAAGAGACTGTGACCTCTGAGTTTGTTACGGCCTTTCTTCTCAGAGTAGTCAGATAGGAAATGCCGAAGTTCGGTGCTAAGTTGTCATTTTAGTATTAAGAACTTTGCCTAAATCGAAATAAAGTTCAAAATACAAGTACTGGCTCAATAGTTTACGCTAGAACTAAAGTTAGGTTTCGTTTTGTAATAAGACGGATCTAGTTTAAAAAAAATATGATTTACCTACGTGTAAAAGTGTTTAGTACAAACCAACTTACAGAAAATAAATAATTTATACTGTTTGTTTGAACACGCTAACCTCTGGAACTACCGGAGGATTTGTCGGCTGTTTAACATCACGCTAAGACTCTTCGAAGACGAGCACAAAGAAATAAAGTAAGAGAGAACGGTAAGCGAAAACGAAGTAAGCAGTAGTGCTACTACTTCCTACTTCGTTTTCGCTTAATGCGCGCGGGCGGGCGATGCGATGCGACGGGGTGGATCGGGGAACAAGAGATTTCACGCGGACGAAGTCACGGACAGAAGCTAGTTGTAAATAAATGAGACGGTATCTAAACGGTCAAAAATTTAGGTGTATGCTAAAATTCCATAGGTACCGAGGTTTCCTACGAGTATATAGTTCTGCATATTTGTCTGGACTGTGTCTGAAGGTAGATAATTGCATATCAAGCTGAGTAAAAACAAAATGGTAGTCGGCTGTGATCTCCAGACAAATTAGAGCATCGTAAGCGGCTTACCGTCCGATTGCTGACTGACGGTAGAATATGTGCAATGGAGGTGTAGCTAGAGCAGGCAGGAATAGAGGTATACGACCTTAGAAGTATATTCAGGGTCAAATTAAATTAGCTAGCGAAACTCCGCTGATGTTATGGGTATCGATATTTAAATACATATGAATGATATGCTACGGATCTACAAACCCTTTGCCCTAAGGTAAGTACAGACGCCAGCACATCATGCTACTACAATCTGTCAAATTTATTTAATAGATTTCAACTTTATTGCTATAGTTTTAAGGTTCAAGGTTGATTGGGAAAAATTTACAGTTTCGGGTAGCTTGACCTGCTGGCGTCTGTACAAAGCCGAATTTTAAGAAAAATCTATGACCATTTAATAACACAATTTTGACAAGAAGTTCCTACTCAGATAATTTTCAAATATAATAAAATTCTTTAGCTTTACCCTGCACCGTAATCTGTGCAGGAAGAAGGGGGAAGACGACGAGGGGGTAAATAAAAAGGGCTCATTACCGTAGACGAGATATAGAGGAGCCTGGGGAGGCAATTATTATCCTTATCATATGGAGAAAACAGATTCTTAGACGAAGTAAATGATACCATACTTTCGACCCGCTCCTATGCTTCGTGTGGTTTAACGACTTGACAAAAGGTCGAGATTTCTTTGCTATATTTAAGTTTAATATGAATGTATTGCACACAGAAACCTTCCGAGATAAATTCTCTAACTGATGGTGAGAACCCCATCGAAATCCGTTGCGTAGTTTAGCAGCACAATGCGGTCACAGGCAGACATAAAAACTATTCATGATACCTAATATTTTAAATGAAAGTCGCATTTGACGTAACGATATAAAATGTATGTAAGGCAGGCAATGTATGTATTTGTAAGGCTATATATACCTATCCTCTGTGTTCGCGTACAAGCTGTGCTGCTCTCATCTGCTTTGTCGTGCTTTGCCACTACAAAGGGCAAAGAAGTTCTTAGAACAAAACAAATTAGTGTCACGTGATATCCACTACATATTATACTTATACCCTGGCCATTAGGTTAACCATTTTTTGACAGCTGTCTTAGAACGTACATATTCCAGATTACGTAAAAGTGAACTTTAAAATGCGTAATAAAATAAATATATAAACTGTCTTATCTTATTGAATTATCATATTTATGGCTTCTTACAGACATTAGGTATAATACCGTACGTGTATCAATCAATGTAGGTATTGTGTGTTGCTGCAATCACTAGTTCCGTCTGTCAAAAAACGGTTTACCGAATGGACAGGATATAATAGATGTCACATGATGTTTTCCTTCTCCGATGTCAATAATTTCCACGATAAAACCTCACGTTATCCTAAAATCAAATCTAAATAGGTGCAGTTTCACGTACCGTGCAATATCAGTTTCATATCCAAATTCATAACCAAACATATGTTAACACACGTTCCCTCGTAAAAGGAGAAAAGGGAACATTTTCGATACGTAGGGTCCCTCACTTCACACGTTACGATATAAATTATTGAAAAGTCACGCAATAACAGGATCGTTGTCCCGTTGGCGACATATTGTAGGAATGTACGAAGTTGTGAATATACTGCTTGTAACAGTCTGTTCGAGGATTCAGCTGACTTCTGTGTTGTATGTGTGTGTGTGTGTAAGTATTCAATTGTTTTTAACCATCTTCAATAAACGAGGAGGTTATGTGTGATCACAACGATTTGTCCGATATTTGTGGACCGTTTTATGTATGATTTATTTCTGTAAGAAGGTTTGTACAAGTTAACTAGCTTCTGTCCGCCACTTTGTCCGCGTGTTTCTTACTCTGACCTAACCCGTTGTATTGCATCGTCTTCCCGCGTTATTACTCCGTTTCCGCTCATCGTTCTTTCTGACCCTTTATCCCTGCTCGGCTCATAACGGGACGTTCAGCAACCTATAGGCTTCTTCAAAAATTGGGCTATCAAATTCAAAAGCTTTTTTTTTAATCCGAGCGGTGCGGTGGTTCCAAAGCGCGTTGCGTTTGTGTTCAAACAAACTCTTCAGCTTTATTATTAGTATAGGTATAGATCGCGGCGGGTTCACGGATGAGTGCTAACGCGTGCCCGTGTTCCCGCCGTAAGCGGCAGAGGAAGACACCGTGGAGGTTTAGTGGGTTAGAGTACTATCTCGCCGTGGTAGTGCAGAATGCATGAGCATTTCTCCACGATAAAAAAAGTATAGATTTAGATTGATATGTAGATATCAGTCTGAAATCGCCAACCCATCTTGAGCAAGGGTGATCAGTGGTTGTGCCTTCTCTGTATGACAAGAAGCCCGCAATAATAGGTTGGTAATATTATTAAGTAACATCAAAAGTTTATCACACGAACATTTCACTAGCTCGGTTTTATCATTAGGGTCCGCCCATTAACTGCCCCGTTAGTCTCGTAGTCGTGAACGCGACTGCTGAGCGTGGCGTCCTAGGTTGTATTCCCGGGTCGTTTCCAATTTGAATTTCTTAGTAACTAGTTATTTGTTACTCTTAGCACATTTTCTTCTACCTGTAATAAATTTGAATTCTTTCATACGGCTCCACCTCAATGAAACCTATTATCGTATCCAATTTAACGCAAAAGCATGAAACTAAAGCGCCTACCAGACACTTAAAAGCAATAATACGCTCACAGAACAATTATAGCTCTAAAATCTCTCAATTCACATTGCGAAGGGGGCGACCCACTCTAGACGGGCTGTATTCGGTTCTCTAGTACACTATAGACACAAAATACAGAGGTGCAGAAGTCCAGTTCCATGCAACGAGCGGTGCACGCACACAAAGACGCGTGCGTACGGCGGGACAGTCTATCTCGTTCGAATGACAGTCGCAAGTGCGCTTAAACTCGCTGTCCGTACGTGAAGCGTGTCTATGTCTGCGTGCGGTTTCACTTATTGTATAAACCTGGCCTTCTGTACAGCCTATCTATTTTGTGCCTTCAAATTCCCACTTTTCCGGCCGTTCTAACGTTCTCGAGGCTTCACAGGCCGCTTAAGCCGAAACCACACAAATACAGACGTATTTCAGATCGGTCGCACTGAGGTTCAGAGTTGAGCTTTTGATAAATTGACTTATTACTGTGTTGTTCATCTCTGTTCATTTTATTTTACAATGTATACAGGGTCAAATTAAATTAGCTAGCGAAACTCCGCAGTATTAGTAGGGGGTATCAATATCTAACCACGATAAAATAAAAAGATTTGATGTTTTTTTTGGGGAGTCACAGACTCACAGACCGCTTGCGGCTTGTTGTGTTGTTACTTAAAGTATGAGTAGAGAAAATCTGTTTTATTTTATTGCGAATCCATTGCTGCATATGGTCGAAAAATTTATCTGCTAAGCAACGTCAATAACGCAATGAATGTTGTTGAATTGTCAAAATAAAAGCCATTCCTACTTTTAGTGTGTTAGGCAACCCCGCAGGAGTACAAATGTTTTATAATAACCAATCAATTTGCCTAGTCTTTTCCCAACTACGTTGAGGTAGGTTGGCTTCCAGTCTAACCGGAATTACGTTTTACGGTTACGGTTTGAATTCATTTATTTCTAAAGATTACAAATCACTTGTGCAGAAATAAATACCTACTAAAAATTACTTAATCTATTACATTTTTGTTGTCCAGGAGTAGTAAGAGCTTGTAGTGTTAACATTACGAATATAAAAAGGTAATTGTTACGAGTTTTGTGTTGTCTACCGCCGTACGGCGCGTTAATGCGGTCGTCGTGCGGTGATGACTATCTTTGTTTTGTGTTTGAAACCTAAAGACTCGTTTACACTAGAAGCAAATTAATTATATCAGTTAAGTTTTGTGTTAAATTAGTTAAAACCGGAATTACGTTAGTACTATTAGTTATTCTGTGCCTGAATACCAGTATTTTACATGGTGCGACTGCCTATCTGACCTCCACAACCTACTTACTGGATAACACGATACCCGTAGGTAAGACTGGTTGTCGAACTTTCGGGCTTCTGACTACCCGTAACGACTGTCAAAGATCTACGAATGACAGCCGGGATCAACGGCTACAGCAACCAGTAGAAATTCACCTTTAAAGTGCTTTCAATGGCACGCAAGGTTCCTCATATTTAATGGACCATCACCCATCCACGAGCTGACCGCGGCAAGCGTGGCTTCACATTTAAACACGAGCGCCTCCGTTGTTTTAAAATAACCATTAATTTAAAAACAAACAACACATTTTTTTGTCCAAATTATCTTAATGTTATTGTATGGTATGGTGTAAGTTTATCCGTGAGGGCAAACTGCCCTATAAGGGTTCCCACCCTTATAGGGCAGTTCGCGCACAAACAAAAGCACAATAGCTAGGGGCCGAGGTGAATAATATACGAACAGAGGGCAGTACTGACTTACTGAGTTATAGAGAGGTATTTGTGACGAGCAGAGCGGGCAGCGGGAAGGGATAGATCCGCCATACTGCGTCAAAATCTTATCACGCTTCACTTTCCCTTTGAATAATATCTATTGTCTCGCTCACTCATACTGAAAATAGAAAAATAGGTTTAGGTTATTGTCACAGAAACATGGACTCTTATACGTTAGACCGAAACATGAAATCCCGAATCACTTTATCCTGAATGAACGCTATCCCGAATCACGCTATTCCGAATGAATGCCATCCCGAATCACTTTATCCCAAATGAACGCTATCCCGAATCACGTTATTCCGAATGAACGCTATCGCGACTCACTTTATACCGAATGATCGCTAGCCCGAATAACGATATCTACAACAAACCCTACACCTAAAATGATATTTAACCGTCAATTAAAACTATGCATAAAATAGCCCAGGAAAACAAGTTGAATTACAGGTAAATCTGTGAGATATAAAATTTAGTGGTAATTATGGACTCACGGAATGAAACAATAAAATTTAGCTAATATTTCCAACGACCCGTCATTGTGGAAATGCTTGGGCGAAGCCAATATCCAGCAGAGGTATTTCATTGGAAAAGATTATCATACAGAATAGCGCGCTGCGGCATTTATTTTTTAAATATTGCGACATTATGCTCAGATAGGAACCTTTTTAGCCTCGCATGGGGTTTTTTTTCTCATTGTGATTTTTGGTTTTGAGTGCACCTTTTTTATTGTTTGTATTCCTGTACAAGCCCCAAATAAAATATTTTTCTTTCTTTACTCTTTAATCACAAAAACTTTTCACGCTTGGTACAGACTTTTTCTGTTAAAATCTCACCGTGAAACCTCTGAAGTGAGCTGTCAATTGGTGTCAATCCCTAGCACTCGGTGGAATTACAGCTCACTTCACCTAAGTTTTCACAGTCAGATTTTTATAGAAATCCGCTCCGCTTACCACTCAGCCCTCACCCAGTGAATTCAATCAGTTTCACTGGCAAGGTGATCGCGGGATGTAAGGGTATGCGTGCATAAATAACGCGCGGTGTCTCGTGTCCGCCCTTATTCACCATGTAGACTTGACCTTAGCTTTGTTGTTAGGTTCAAGTCGAGGCTTTTTTAACCGTTTTTTTATTGAGGGGAGGTCATTTCTCTTTTTTTGATTCTCGTTTCAAATGTAGGTATCTATTGGTGTAAATGTAGTCTACAGGGTGGCAGGGACATCGACGCGCAAACTGTAACCACGAATTCAGCACATGAGTTTAGATCATAGCATCAAAATTTTTCGTCGGTTATCGAAAAAAAAAAAATCTTCTGTTTCATAGAAAAGTCAATACCTACGCGGTCAAAACGTATGGAACAGCAATTTTTTTTTTTAATATCCTACGAAAAATTTCGACGCTATGGGGTCTGAACTCATGTGCTGAATCCATGGTTACAGTTTGCGCGTCGATGTCGAGTTTGCCTGAGATTCTAAACGTATAACAATCATTTTAAACCCTTTTTATCTGGATTGCTGGACAAATAATACTACCGAAAGTAATGTGAAAATCTTTACTTGCTACGAACCCTTTTTCATAAATAAAATATAATTATTACAATGCCTGGTGAAGTCTTGTAGAGGGTTAAATTAAATTAGCTAGCGAAACTCTGCTGACGTGATGAGTAATGCAGCATGCATAGAATGCATGCATGGCATAGCATATCATGCATAGCACTGCATGCATAGCTTTAGCATGCATATAGCACTGCATACGTAGCTTAGCACGACAACGACTGTCAAAGATCTACAAATCACAGCCGAGACCAGCGGCGGCACGGATGGGTCTCGGTATTAATGGATGGTCACCCATCCACGAACTAACCTCGGCAAGCGAACCAACCTCGACCTACTTAATACTCGATAATGATGCGCATATGTAATCTTCAAACATCGTATTACCCGCTGCCTACATCAATGTCTTAGTAATTCAAGTAAATACATAACAACCGATGTTTCGAGTTAATCACTCGATAAGCTGCAAAGTCTCACATGAAGTCATGTTCGTGAGGTCTCCCATGTGCCAGGGATTAATATCTGAACGCGTTCGTTGCTGTAATCCTGCTGAAGATAATATACAGGGTGTAAAAAAGACCCAGACTACGCATTCTGTACATCAAATAAGTAACATTGTACAAAAATAATTGCTGGGAAACGACTTTTATTTTTGGTGGGAAAATTTGCTGTTTGTGATAGTGTTACACTAGAAGTTAAGTAAAATTATTACTAATCCTATGGACTCCTGTCTGAAATAAAAGGTTTTCTATTCTATCCTACCGCAAACAGCAATTTATAAAAAAATAAAAAAACGCAAACCTTTGTGCATAATATGGAAGCATGCAAAGGTACAGGGGTCGTGTCTTGTCAACTTGTTTTCGTAAAAAAACCTTAGTAAAAGTTGTAATGTTGACCTTTAATATCTTCGTAACCAGGTTTCCAGGCTCGGTCCAGTATAAAAAATTACTCTCAGCTTCTTTAAGTGAAATTCAACTCAAAGTCGTTAAATGTCTTGTTACACCCGGTATTATTATTTATATTGACGTATTTATTATATATATTAGAGTACCCTTTACGTATATATAGAGATATCTACTATACCACCAAATATTTCCAAACGTAATAACGTTTTTACCTTTCCAATAAAACAAAGTGGGCAGGTAGTGACGTCACTAGTCCCCAATAAGGGGAGTTTATCGGGGTAGCACATAAAAGGCACCGGCCACCGCGCACTTCAAAGAGAACTACCGGCTTGTCGATACTTACTACTAGTTTCTGACCGTGCACCTTACACGGGCAGATTATTTGCTCAATTATTAGTATTATTGCGTCGAGCACTACAACATCAAGTATTTTTTTTATCAGAACCACCCCGCACCGCACCGCACCGCTCCGCACCGCACCGCACCGCTCCGCACCTGTCCGCACTGCACTGCACCGCTCCGCACCGCAGCGGTGAAAAACGAAAAGCGTTGCTTTGATCGAAACTTATTACAACTGCACTGCAACACCTAAGTTTATGTGAATTGAATTAGTTAACTCATACATGCATACAACATAAACTCACGCCATGGTATCCTTCAAAATGATTCAGATTGTGATTGATAATGTACGTATTACGAAATTAGGGTTCTGGTTATACACGCACGCCGCTGGTTTATTAGCTTACCTACTCATCGCTGTCAGCAAACAAACTGCCATATAGGTGTCTATGATAGTTTGCTTGCTGACGTGCCATGGTTAAGGGGTGCGTACTTAACATAAAAATATATTTGTATGTCTGAAAGCGTAACAGAAATCCACTTAGGGTAAGTACCTACTCTCGCAACAGCGCCGGTGTGTGCTGATTGATAAATATTCGATTTGCTTTGCACCTTCAATAGTGCATTGAGGTACGTACGACCGTACGAAATACTTCTGTATGCCGCCATTTTGTTATTTCAAGCACGTATCCGTTCACTGGAAGGATTAGGAGAGCGTCGCACTACGGAGAATGTAGGTACTTTTCGAGTTCGAAAATGGATCTAAAAACATTACTGGCCATTCCAAAGCGTAGTAAGTACCTATGGTGAAGAACGGACAAGAAACTCCACGGCAATCTTTTAATTTATGTTGTTACAAAAATATTAGTTACGTCATTAATGTTGAATTTATAATTATACTAGCGGACCCGGCAAACATCGTCTTGCCCGGTGGAGTCATCATATACCAACAGCAGCGCCACCTACCGGGTCCAATTGTGTTTCCACACCATCCAGAAACCCATTGAAATATACAAACAAAATTTCATCCAATTTGGTGCAGTCGCTCGGAAGCAATGCGCGTACATACATTTCGGTGATTCATTTTTATTTAAGTATACGTACGAGTATGTATAGAAGAGAGATGTGAGAATGATGTAAAAAAAGACGTACACGCAAATAGTAACAAAAATCAGTCCAAAATAAAATAATTAAAAATAAGCCGAGGCAGCTAAGTGATGACCAGCCCCAATTGACGGCGCCCGTTCACGAATATGACGCATGGATCAGCACCATTTAGCTGAACCATTTCGAAGGGAGCTAAATGATCCAACACAGGCGCCACCGTCAGCGAGACATTTGAGTGAGCATGACATACTATCAGCCACCACAATCAAGTCAATGAAATATCTACATTTTACCTGGTAAATGGTAGCTCTATAGTACAGAGAACGCACATCTGTGCTGTGTGCATGGCTTGTAGAACAGCACCACTTTACCACTCCAGGCTGAAATCGTCTATAAATCCCCGGGAGCTGGTTTTCCTTGCTTTGGCCAACCTGTGTGCGGAGTCTGTTAAGAGATTTATAGTCAAGTTTTATTCATTCATTTGTAATCTGTTTTTGATGTAAATCAAGCTGAATAAAAGTAGATATTGTATAGAATATGCTGACTCATCAAAATTATGTTACAAAGTGTTGACCCAGGTCAGGGTCAGTCGGCGACGGAAATGGGGGTCATCCGTCGCCCCCCATTCACACCTAACATAACACCTCACTCCCCACTATGGCACGTGGGCTGCATAGCGCGGGCCAATACCAGTCAGGGACAGCGGAAGTCGCATTCTCACCCGCAGCCCCCAACGCAGGTGTAAGAAGGAACACCGGGGATGTTTTAGTCAGTAAGAGCCTGACAGACCCCGCTGCCCACCACAGGGCGGACGATAACCTAGAGGATTTCCACAACGACAACAAAAAAAGAAAGGTTCAGTCAGTCAAGGGGGCTTACCATCAGCTCTTATAGCAGGGCAGAAGTTGAACTGCACTGCTTTTTTGTTCTATGACTTAGTACAAGAAGCAGTGCAGTTCAACTTCTGCCCTGCTATAAGAGCTAGTGGTAAGCCCCAGTTCTGAAAAATGATTTTATTTTTCTTTTACACGTCAATCATATTTTTAAAAACTAGATGAGGTCGGCGTTTCCTATCTGACTACTCCGAGAAGAAAGACCAAAACAAACTCAAAGGTAACAGTCTCTTTTACAGTCCAGACATAATCTTGGTCAGATCATGTGAAGACCATGTAGATTGGTGTCTGAAATATGGTCTTTTGAGGAAAGAACCACACAGATAGAGTGGACCTGTCCAGTCAGTGTATTTGTCAGTAATCGTGCAGCTCAACTCAGAACTTAAGGAGCTCAACGATTCGACGAACAATACAAAGAAAGGACATTTGGGTAGGCTATTGATCGTATGGTAATATTGTTAGGTGGGTACCGATGGCTTATGAAAAAGTACCAACTAACTAATTTCATCTTGGCCCATCTAGCCAAAATTCCTACAACAACAAATTCTATTTGCCCATAAAACCATCTATATAATACCTAATGATAAATTAGATCCATCGATCCCTATTTTCATCGGATATTCTACTTAAAATGTTACCACCTGGCTATCATGCAAAGCTCTTTATTTTTCCTAAATGGGATGAGCTTAGCCGGATCTCATTTACTTGAGCCCGTCAGACAGAAATTATTCAATTTAACGTATAAATCCAACGTTTTCTCTCATTATTGCCAGCGGTAAGAGATGCTGTATTACATAATTATACTTTTATAAAAATAATGGCTTTGTAACCCTCAGGATTATTCGAAGGATTTTTGTTTATATTTATTTTGATTATGACGATGACAGGAGCAAAAACGTGGTGTCGGACTGTATAGAAAAAACTTTATAACAAAAAAAAAAAACAACCGACTTCCAATAAAAACACTACGAAGTGAAAAATTACTTTAATTTCGGAAGTCTTTGGTTTTGTATTTTCGTTTTTTGTCGCCGACTTTCAAAATTAAAGTTATTTTTCACTTTGTAGTGTTTTTTTTTTGGAAGTCGTGTTTTTTTATTTTTGTTATTTCAGTTATTGTCCACATCCACACACATTTATATACGACCAATTTGTAAAAGACCAGTATAGTATTAAATAGCTATTTGTATGAAAAAGACAAAAAATATGTCCCTATAACATGTTGACAGCTATGTGTTTGACAGGACCTGTTTTTTTATTACATTTCTATAGACAGGACAGTTACTGCAGATGACAAACAGGTATAGTTGCCCGAATTGAAGGGATAAACGTATTGTTTTAATTATACTTAATTTTTTTTTTTATAAATAATAATTTAAAACATGTCCGATTCAAGTACGTTAAGCGACAGTGATTTTAAAATCGTAACAGAGTTACCCGATTGGAAAAATGATTTCGATAAGGCTCCCGTAGAAAGGCGCGACTCGACGGTGCGACGCGATTCTAGTGAACAATCTCCATGAAGTTTTCAAAGAAATCGTTCTACTAGAGTCTGAGGGGGCCATTATGCAAAACTAATATTTGAAATCTACTGAAAATGATTGTTTCAAAATCAAATGACTTTTGATTTTGATATTGATTTTGACCCTGTCTACAACTCCTAATAATAATTACGCTATGCCCAATCAATGTTGGTTACCCAACTCTGTCGCATAGTTTGATTGGTTACCACAACCTTTCTGGGTGACCTGATTGGCTGTATTCAGTCTAGTTAATACATAAACGGCAATTACATTAAAGGTGAATATCCTAATGATGGATTAACTGCTTACTATTGTATAGTCTGTGGTTTGTGGTAGACTTGCAGATTGCTCGTACTTGGGTAGGTAGCTGTCGCCCATGATTTCTCGCATCCAATGGAAAAGGCTTTGGAGGTCTGTAACATACCTACTGTCTCGCCATTTTGTTTTTTTTTTTTAAATGGCGGCCATGCAGTGCAAACAGAAAACATACGAAAATCAAACCCCGTAAAGTGTCACGTTTCCGAGATATTAACAGTTCAAAGTTGACTATATTAACGTATTAATTGATTATACAGAGTTATTTGTAAAACACCAGCAACCTCTTAAGAGGTCATTGTACTCATCATTATGAACAACTTTTACTATGGGACCAAACCTGAAATCGCGAAAAAAAATTCAACTGCTCCCTACATTTTGACGAGTTATGCGAACATAAATGTAGGGAACAGCTGATTTTTTTTCGCGATTTCAGTTTCAGACCAGGGCCGTCGGATATAGTTGAAGTTTGGCAAGAAACCGATGGATGTTTTCGAATGAAATTTAATTTCATTAATAGAAAACAAATAGTTTATTTATCAAATTAAATTTCCGTAAATAATATCCAATGGTTTCTTACTAAACTTCAACTATATCCGATGCCCTGGTTACTTATCTCTTTTGCAGACTGTACATACAGGCGATACAAGAAGCTCCTCAGGAGGTAAGAGTTCTGCCTACCCCAAGGAAGTGAGTGATACCGAAGGGGTCGGCCATCAAACGCGAACTGTAGCCGGCACATTAAGCACAGTTCAACATAAACTCCAACGCATCATTACCCCCGTTTGATGCGCAACCATTGTGCTAAATAACTCGATCGGTTTTCACTAAGATAGAAACATCATACCCTCTTCTTGGGCTAAACCGCAGTTGGATAAACAAAAAGTCGTCTGGCAAAGGAGCGGATTTTGTAAGTAAAATCTTTAAGGCCCGTTTACGCCACAAATCACTTAGGTAATACTTACGTTCAGCGCTAAACGTATTCAAAACATCGTTGTTTCTGTCAATTGTTTGAAGATGAAAGAGATAGAATGATGTTTTTTTAAGGTTCCGTACCTCAAAAGGAAAAACGGAACCGTATAAGATAACTTTGTTGTCCGTCTGTCTGACCGTCATTCAAGACCCTTTTTCTTACGGACGCGTGGAGATAACAAGTTGAAATTAATATCAAATACTCGGAACTGCAATCCTTTAAAGCAATGAAAAAGTCAAACTTCTAAGTCAACGCAATCAAAAGATACGGGCGTTTATGTTCCGAAATCAATACCCGCACCCTAATTGCGTAACACACAATCAATCTCAATCTGAATCATTTTGAAGGATATTGCTAATCCATTGCTTCATATTATGTTCAAAAAATGTGTCATGTGTCTGCTCAACAACGTAAATAACGCAATGAATGTTGTTGAAGTGTCAAAATGAAACCGATTCCGATTGATCGTGTGAATGCGTGTGTTACGCAATTAGGGTGCCGGGTATTTCCCGCTGACCTAGAATCATGAAATTTGGCAAGAAGCAAGGTCTTGTAGCACAAGTAAAGGAAAAAATTCGAAAACCGTAAATTTGTAGATACATTACAAAAAAAATATACTGTTTACATACCTACAATATACCGAAGGCATTATAATATACTATACCACAATATACTATATCATACCAAAGGCATTTGTACCCCTCGGTAAGACTGGTTGTCAGACTTTTTCATACATGTGAGATGCAAATGAGATGAGAAATGAAGAAACCCCGTAGTACAGCTTCCGGGCTCAGATAATCATGTCCTAACAGCACTCGACGAGACTTTGTCATGTAAACGAGCGATTTTACGACTATAATGACTTCATGACCGGGGTATGTGATGCTTGCGAACTTTGGGGTTAACTAGTATAACCAGGGGGTCTACTCCGAAGTGCAAAGTGCGAATGTTCGGATCGGACCGACACATGGCCGAACCGAATATTATTGAAAAATGTGAAAAAAGTTCGGATGGGCTCAGTTGGGTCGGGACCATAGTCAATATTCGAAAGAGTGTAGGAGTGTAGGATCGGGACCGGCCGAACCAAATAGTAACTTCGTAGCAGGAAACGGCCGAACATTCGGCCGATACTACTTCGGAGTAGACCCCCTGGTTACAACACTACGAGGATCTTTTACCATAATCAGCCTATAGTGTCCCCGACGCTGGGACACAGGCCTCCTCACGGTGAGAGGTAGTTTGACGTGGGTGCCCTCGTAGTGGATTACGTCACACTCCCTCCATCATCCTCACATGTCACATGTCTTCGAATTTTTGTTTCTGGTTTAGGACATGCCGGTTTCCTCACGAGCACGATGTTTTTCTTCACCGTTTTGAAATAATTTGCACAAAGTAAAGCGCTTGTCTGGGTTCGAACCTACGACCTACAACTCGTCAGTCGCGGCCTTTACCACTGGACCACTACTGCTCTCATTTGGTACCTATCCGTGCATAAAAGTCCTCAGATAGGCGTGACGCGACTCAAGTAGAACAATTTCTATAAAAACTTCATGGAAATCTTTCACCAGAATCGCGTCGCACCTCCGTCGCGACTTGCTTCGACCAAACACTGATTGATAGGACGTACAACTTTTATTTTTGCCTCAAGTTATGGTATACAACAGGCGATTACATCGCAAAGTGTATCATCATCTGCCTAGCCTTTTCCCAACTATGTTGGGGTCGGCTTCCAGTCTAACCGGATGCAGCTGAATACCAGTATTTTACATATCTGACCTCCTCAACCCAGTTACTGGGTAATCCCCTTGGTAAGACTAGTTGTCAGATTTTCGGGCTTTTGATGACCCGTAACGACTGTCAACGATCCACGAATGACAGCTGGGACCAACGGATGGGTTTTGGTATGTAAAGATGGTCACCCATCCACGGACCAACCGTGGCAAGCGTAGCTTAACCTGATCGATCCAGCCGTGCGGCTGTTATTACTTAGCCACAAGCCCCTCAAATCGCACCGTGTATAACAGTCTTTATAATAGTTTTGCCGGTACGGAACCATTAGAAAATAATAAGAATTACTTCAATTGAAACACAAAAGGTAATGATCGCAGACAGTATTGTAATTACTAGGGGGCTCATTACCATTACAGTGGGGTTGGGTGGCTAAGGGGCTGGGGGCGATTATCATCACAAAGCCAGATTTATGGTAATTCCAAACAGATAAACCATCGATATTGGGTACTTTAATGACTTTACTGTTCTTGTGATCGTTTTTAATTTTCTTAGGGTTTGTAAAGACGATGTGCCCAATATTTTATCTATATACAAATAAATGAAATTGAAATGTCTGTTTGTAATGTCAAAATAACAGCGTTTTACTAAACGCATAATATGAAAGTATACATATACCTACGCTATTTAAAACAAAAAAAAACAATTTTTAATTTTTTTGTTACTGTACTCATGTTTTACAAAAATAAATATTATTATTATTTGTCCGTCTGTTCAGGCTAATCTCTGAAACTGCTGGACCGATTTGGACGGGACTTGCACCAGCAGGGGGTAACGTCTATTATATACTTTTTTTTTGGGTGGTAAATCATCAAATGACCTCTTCCGCTCTGGGGTGAGCGCAAAGGGCGTGTCAGACTTTTACTGACTAAAACCCACCCGTGTTCCTTCAGGGGCCACGGTATCTCTATCGAACAACCCGCGGCCCTGGCAGGCATCGGCCCTAGCGGACCCCGTCAGTTCGTGCTGACATCTCTTTGAGGCGCGCGTGGAACACAACGCACCGTCGACCCGGGCCAGGTCCTTACCGGGCGGCGTGCTGCCCATTGCTCGCCGCCCGCATGCCCGCGCCTACGGTGGCCGGGAGTCGGCTGTTGACTCCCGTCCAGGGCGTCTCCTGCGGCGACTAGGGGGGTGAGGGCTTAGTGATTGCCTCTCCCTCACGCGCTCCGCCTCCTCCTTCGCGAGCATTACTGCTTCGCAGAAGGAGGTGACGGCCTCCCATGCACTCTCGCTCCGTACCATGGCCTGGACCAGGGCCGGACGCGAGAGATCGCCGCCACGAGGACACGGCGTGCTCCGCCCAAGCCGGGCAGACCTCCACCGTATGCTCCACCGTGTCCTCCGGACGATCCACACAGTGGTGACACCCTAGCGTTTCCTCCCGCTTTATCCTGAACAGGAACCTCCCGAAACAACCGTGTCCGGTGAGGACCTGCGTCAGGCGAAAGGTGAGGGCGCCGTGGCGCCTCTCTAGCCACTCCTCAAAGAGAGGACTTATCGCCGCAATTGTGGCGTGCCCAGCACTGGGTTGCGACAATCGCACTCTCCATGCCGCTATGAGATCCCGCCGGAGCTCTGTCCGCTGTACCGTGATTTCCCGCAGCAGTTTAGCCTCCTCTCGCCACTCCCATATGTGGGCGAGGACTTTGGCCTCCAGATCTCATGGCGGCAATCCGGCAAGGAGGCTCGCCGCCTCAGCGGAGACCGTGCGGTATCCTCGGACCAGCCGGACAGCCATGACCCTTTGGGACGCGTTCAACCGGCGGGCTGGTCGCAGCCTCAGGGAACGCGCCCATACCGGTGCCCCGTAAAGGGCCCTGGCCCGCACGACCCTCGCATAGAGCCTCCGGCAGGAGGCGACGTCTATTATATAAAGAGATAAGTATGCAGGGTCGTCGGATATACATAGTTGAAGTTTAGTAAGAAACCGATGGATGTTTTCGAATGAAATTTAGTTTGATAATCATACTGTTTATTATCTATTAATTAAATTAAATTTTATCCGAAAACATCAATCCGTTTCTTATTAAACTTAAACTATATCCGAAGACCCTGCATACTTATCTCTTTTGTTGACTGTACGGGTTCCTACGTTGTAAAATTATCAATAAGTTACGGAACCCTAGGTGTGTGTTATTTCAGTAAAAAAACTGTATGAAATCGTATTCACAGCGCAATGTTCGTTGAAACATTTGTAATTTATTAGGTCATGTAATGCATACCTGCAAACACACTAGGACGAAATCGAATTACGCAGTGGCACGGATAAGCAACTGAAACCTGGGCAGACATTTTCGTGTCTTTTTAGTGCCTTTTAAAGGTTTCAAACCTATACTCGTCCATGAGGTTAACCGTTTTTTGGCAGCTGTCTTAGAACCCTACATATTCTAAACTAGCTGCACCCCGCGGTGTCACCCGCATAAGTTTCGATCTTGTGGGAATATCGAGATAAAAGTATTATATACTCGTATGTTAATCCTGGTTATAAACTACCTGTGTGCCAAATTTCATCCAAATCCGATCAGTAGTTTTTGCGTGAAAGAGTAACAAACATCCATCCATCCATCCATCCATCCATATATCCATCTATCCCTCCATCCATCTATACAAACTTTCACGTTTATATTAGTAGGATTACAATTACATATAATTTTAAAATATGATTGACGTGTAAAAGTGTCTGTACAAACCTACTTACAAAATAAAATCATTTATCATTTATAAATAACACCATAAACAAAGTCAACAACAAGTTCTAAAACATTTATTTAATCTTAATATTGGCATTTGTGGATCTTGATTTACAAAATCCTACATAGTTGAGGCCCTTATGGTAACAATTTCTTTGGCAAAATTTAATAACACGAGGGCCCCAATTCTGTATATTAATTATTTCCCGCGTAATCTTGCCACATGCAAACCACGTCAATATCGTGTCTTGTTAACGGCAAGGAATGGAAATGTCAACTGTAGGGAGCAAATGTATTGACAGGTTCCTAATTCACTATGACCACCTAAAGATTCCTTACTTCGAAACCACGTCAAATACTTAGTTACTCACGATATCGGGGGGCTTATCACCAGCTCTTTTAGCAGGGCAGAAGTTGAACTGCACTCCTTTTTTGTTCTATGACTAAGTACAAAAAAGCAGCAGTGCAGTTCAACTTCTGCCCTGCATAAAGGCCGGTGGTAAGCTCTGTTATTAACGTATCCTCTTTGACACAACGAACGAAACCGCGCGAAATTAACGCGCATTTGGCGTGGTTTGAACTGTCAAAACACATGTTGTCCTTACGGTTCATATCTGGATTCCTTGCCGTTACAAGACACGCGATGACGTGCACGTGGTAAGATTACATGGTTAATAATATTATTACCAAACAGAATTGGGGCCCTGCATCGACATCAAAGGTGAGTGAAATGTATTTAGGCAAGTTATTAGGTAAGTACAACATAAGTTTTAAAAAGTGTATTCTTGCGTATATACATCTTCACAAAACTATCCTATATTTAATATTTGGTATTAAACTAGATACATAGTAGTAACGCCATCGCATCTAAAGTCCTCGATTGTAGTCATATCATTAGAATCTTGTTGTTAAAAACACTATTTCAATGTTCATTGACGTATCCGCGACATGCCATCAAACCGTGTAAAAACCTTTTTATTATGTTCTTTACTATCTTTAACGTGGTCTGCCTTTATCATATCAGCAGCTTTTTCGCCAATCATCATGACAGGTGTATTGGTATTCCCGCTAGGAATCAGTGGAATAATCGACGCGTCCACCACTCTCAATCCAGCCATATTATGGACTTTCAAACTTTCATCTACCACACCATTGGGTCCCATACTACAAGTCCCCACAGCGTGGAGCAATGATGCTACAGTGTTCTTCACATAACATTCCCAGTATTCATCCGAACCCCACTCTATATCTTCACATCCAGTGACACTCAGTCTTGGAAGACTACCCTGAACCTTTCTGAAATATGTAGTGTTTATCAAAGTATTCATATACTTCACTCCCTCTACAGCCATCTTTAAATCATAAGGATTCCTATAATACCCCAAATCAATTATGGGATCATCAAATGGATCTGCACTTGACAATGTCACTTCACCCCTGGACAAAGGATGTAAAAGAACGAGCAATGTATTGTCTATTTCGTTGAAAGCGTTGGCTGTTCCTTGTGATAAACAAAGATTGTCATCGAAGTTAGCGATCGATTTACAAGCAATTATTACGACAGGGGAACCTCCAGCCCCAAAATATGTGTTAAAAAATTGAAAGTGAGGTTGTAATTTTGACGGGTAGTCTGAAAAAGTAGAGTTAACCCTGAAGAATCCACTTTGCACCGGAACAGGCAAAGTATCCAGCTGTGGAGCAGCTAATATATTTTGTGCGGCCGAGAAGATTCCAAATTTACCTTTATAAATCAACTGTGTAACTTGGTGATCATGTAAATTTTTGCCAACAGGAAGATCTACCAAAGTTTCTATACCTAATTTTGACAATTCTTCTTTAGGTCCTATTCCTGACTGTAACAGAATTTTAGGGCTGTTTATTGTACCAGCTGAAATGATGACTTCCTTGTCAGCGTAAACATGGATTGTTTTCTTGTCAGACGTAGACACATGAACGCCATATGCACGCAATGTTTTAGGATCAATTAAAACTTTAGTAACAGTGGAGAATTTAGCTACTTTAAGATTGGGCCTATCTTTAGCTGGTCTCAAGTAAGCCTCCGCTGTGCTTGATCTTCTACCGTTGTATATAGTAAAATGTGGTCGAGCAGCGCCAGAAATTTCTGGCCCATTGATTTCTAGAACGTGCTCAATACCCATTTCTTCGTAAGAATCTAATCTGATATTATCGATGGCAGCAGTTGACGCTAAGGTCACTGGTCTGGATACTTTTATTGGACCATCAGCTGAATGGAGATAGGCATTTCGTGGGTTCCCAAATATTGTTGTATCTGTCATGCCTTCCAGCTTCTTAAAATAGTAAAGCACCGTATCCCAACCCCATCCAGGTGCTATACGGTTCCACTTTTCGTAATCTTCGGGTTTTCCTCGGGAGTATATCAGATAGTTGGTGGAAGAACAGCCTCCGAGCACTTTCCCACGAGGATAGTACAGAAATCCGCCTGGATGTGCCTTCCCAATGCCTTTATCAAGCCGACCTTTATAATTCCAATCATAATCCGTGCCTTGTAGTGTTGTAAACAGACCTGGAATCTGAAACAATTAAGTTTTTATTTAAATTTAAAAAGCATTGAGTAATAGATTCAATTGCTTCGCTATGAAAACGTATGGATTCCGCTTTTCATCGTTGACTTACACTAAATACTTTTTTGAAATATTTTCAACTAATATTGCTAACGACTTGATATTTTGCCATGACAATGACTTATTAGTTATATGTAACCGCACTCGTAAAACCATCCGTATTTGTGGTTTAAAATACGTTTCAAAGTACAGAATATGCATTCAGATTGCTTGCAAGTGACTATGTAGTATATTTAATATTTAATTCATTTTGTTCGTCTGGAAATCTTCATGGATACCGTGCCCTCGGCCTCCCGGATAATAATATAAGGAAGTCCGAGGGTTATGCCGGTGGGGTTCCGTTCGTAGGACATATCATTGCAACCTGAGCTACGCCAAAAGACATTAGGCTAACGTCCTCCCCAAGATCAAATAAATAATTTAATCAGCCGATAATGCTAAACCTAAGGCCTCTTCTCTGTGATAGTTTGGGGGGCCGTAATCTACTTCGACAACCCAGTGCCGGTTCAAGAACATGTCGGTTTCCTCACGATGTTTTCCTTCACGATTTTGAGAGCTGTGGTGATGAAATAATTTTCACAGAGTAATAGTATATAGGACATCTCTGGGCTCGAACATACGACCTACAACTCGTAAATCGAGGCTGTTACACCTCGTCCACCACTGCTCACCTGCAATGGCCTGCGTAGTATGTACAACAAATTACTTCATGCAGTGTACTTACCACGCTAGTGGGTGGCGGGTCTCCTCCCGTTTCAATGAGAAGTACTTTGAAGTAAGGTACCTCCGACAGGCGTGCAGCTACCACTGCACCGGCAGAGCCACTACCCACCACTATAAAGTCGAACCTTTCACCATCTGTGACAAATTAACGAAACGAGTCAGTTATAATGATGGATAGGCACAGTTTCCTCATTTCCAAAGCATGATCCAGGCTGTAGGTCCACTTAGTCCTTTCACAATTATTGTACCTCTGACAGAAGCAACCTTATTTTGATTAAAATAAATATCACTGTGAATCTGACAGACCAGTGAGTTGCAGCAATCCAACAGCAACCTTATTTTAATGAAAATAAAGATCACTGTGGTTTGGCAGACTTGTTAGTGGCAGCAATCCAACAGCAACCTTATTTTAATGAAAATAAAGATCACTGTGGTTTGGCAGACTTGTTAGTGGCAGCAATCCAACAGCAACCTTATTTTAATGAAAATAAAGATCACTGTGGTTTGGCAGACTTGTTAGTGGCAGCAATCCAACAGCAACCTTATTTTAATGAAAATAAAGATCACTGTGGTTTGGCAGACTTGTTAGTGGCAGCAATCCAACAGCAACCTAATTTAAATTAAAATAAAAATCACTGTGATTTTACCATGATGCGCAGTCAGAGGTAAAATACTAGTAAGTACTTAGGTATAGTGTTTTTAGTTCATATACAGGGATAACCCTGTATATGAACTAAAAACACTATAGGTACCTAAGTACTTACTAGTTTTACAAATAATTGTAAAACACCAGCTACCTCTTAAGAGGTCATTGTACTCATCATCATGAACAACTTTTACTATGGGACCAAAACTGAAATGGCGAAAAAAAAATCAGCTGTTCCCTACATTTATGTTCGAATAACTCGTCAAAATGTAGGGAGCATCTGATTTTTTTTTCGCGATTTCAGGTTTATTGGGTAATTGCGTAACACACTGAGAATAGGCTTTCATTTTGACAGTTCAACAACATTCATTGCGTTATTTACGTTGCTGAGCAGACAAATTTTTCGAACTTACGAAGCAATGGATTAGCAATTTGCTTCAAAATGATTCAGCGGAATCTGAATCATTTTGAAGCAAATTGCTAATCCATTGATTGTGTGTTACGCAATTGGGGTGCAGATTGATTTGATAACAAGACAATGTTTTCGTTCACAATAATTTATATAGGTACCTGTTATCTGATAGTTGTCGGGCCATCCCGTCTGAAGAATAGCCTGCGACAAAGTCAGGGCGCGCAGGAACCACTGAACCACCGATGAAGACCCCCAAGATTGTATGAAGTTAAGGAATTCATTCACAACTACATTCATGGGCATCATTTTAGGAAGATAATTTTGTCATTCCCTACCATAAAAAAAGATCAGGATGACCTATTAATTTCAGGACTTTTGAATTTAAAGAAAAGATAGAAACTGTTTGTTTTCTACATCGATTCACTTTAGTTTGCTAATTGTATCATAGTTTTGACAGTTGGATCAGTCACGCAACACATGATTCCTTCATGAACAGACTATAATGCACACTGCCCGCATTAGTAATAAATACAGCGGACTGTTACATTTTATGCTAACTAAATAGGTTTATAGTAACTTAGTACAAATCTTGTGACCATCCTTTATATGGACTGATGGATAGTACCTACTTTTATCATTTGCAGGGCAGCTTAAGAGCAGCAACCCCAATCGGGTTGCCGCTGCGTAACCCACTTTCACAATAAGAAATTCCTAATCCATTGCTTTATATTTTTGAAAAATTCGTCTGCTCGAGAACGTAAACAACGCAATGAATGGTGTCGAACTGTCAAAATGAAAGGCATTGCAATTGTGTGTTACACAATTACCCCGCTGGGGGCGTAAGTTGACAGTAATAATAATTATAACTTACTGCACGTTTCATAATCACTTGTGTATAAAACGGTGAAGCAAGAAAAGTCCAGAAACAAAAATTTAAAGTCATGTGACAAAAAGCAACCCGCACCTAATTGCGTAACACACAATCAATCTCAATCTGAATCATTTTGAAGGATATTGCTAATCCATTGCTTCATATGTTCAAAAAATGTGTCATGCGTCTGCTCAACAACGTAAATAACGCAATGAATGTTGTTGAACTGTCAAAATGAAACCGATTCCGATTGATCGTGTGTTACGATTGTTGATTGTTGTTATTAGTTAGGAGTGTTTTAGGCTATGTTTGATGAAAATCGGCCCAAGA
Organism: Apamea crenata; assembly: GCA_949629185.1. Lineage (NCBI taxonomy): Eukaryota > Metazoa > Arthropoda > Insecta > Lepidoptera > Noctuidae > Apamea > Apamea crenata. The sequence continues at coordinate 7,549,273 of OX451362.1, read as the reverse complement.
TGGCCGCTGCTACAATGGTAGATTACATATTTTTTCACAACTCCCTCAAAATGGGTAACACTAGTAAAAGTACTATTTTAAACTTTAACAGAACGTAATAATTAGAGCGGTCCTCCGATTCATACGTACGTACGTAGGGTCATATTATGTAATTTCTAGATTTTATTTTCTTTTTATAGGGTTTCACGTTTATACCTTGTTTGTTCTATTTGTGGCTATTTTTTCATAGTTTTTTAACTTGTTTTGTGTCGGGAGTTTTTTTTAATTATCAATTTATTTTTTTTTATAATAAAAATACGTATGTTTCTATGGGCCTACGTCGCCTGTAGTAAATTAATAAATAAATAATTTTGCGGACTACTTTACTTTCGTCCACAAAATGTGTGGTTCACCTACGATCCACGATCCTCGAATGCAGTTCAAGGCAGCACTGGTGATAATGAGGCCTATAATTTATGTAATGAATCCAGAATTTCGTTTATAAAAAAGTGATACATTTAATCGGTTTTTTGATAATTGCTAATGATGCCATTCAGTAACAATTTAGTGCTGTTACCCCACTTTTTTGACGTTAGCCTTCGAGTTAACAATTGATAGGAAGTTGCTTCATGTAAAATACTGGTATTCAGCTGCAGCCGGTTAGACTGGAAGCCGACCCCAACATAGTTGGGGAAAGACAGATTGACGACTCTTAGACCAGCACCCTAATTGCGTAACACACTAAATCACAATCTGAATCATTGAAGATAGATTTTGAAGGATATTGCTAATCCATTGCTTCATATTATGTTCGAATAATTGGTCTGCTCAAAAACGTAAATAACGCAATGAATGTTGTTGAACTATCATAATGAAAGCCATTGCGACGGCACGGTTGGCGCAGTGGTTAACCGATTGACTGCTGCGCTGCGTGTCGCGGGTTCGATTCCCGCACGGAACAAATATTTGTATGACCTACAAGTAGTTGTTCCGGGTCTGGCTGTTTGTGTATGTGAGTTTAAATGTTTGTAAACGCACCCACGATACAGGAGAAATTCCTAGTGTGGGGCAACGTTTTTTTTTATACATAAAAAAATATTTTTTATAAATAAAAAAATTGCTACTGATAGTGTGTTACGCTATTACCCCGTTAATGGTCTGAAATTATGCATTCTGGGGTACCTCTCTTTTCCAAAAACAATTATGTAAGTATGAAAAAGTTGGCACCCCAGATTTTTGTTCAATCATAATTTAAGAGCGTGGACAACGTACGGCATTTCATACAAACTTTCAAGTCCTTGTTTTTCGAAATGCATGAACCGATTTTAATGAAACTTCCCACGTATAAGCAGGATGTATAGGTCTAAAAAATTAATTGAGAACATTTTCGAAAAATAGTGTTACATGTAAATTCGACCGCTTTTAAATTTTCCATAGAAACAGGGATTTCCAATTATCTTTTTTTAAATAAGACATTTCGAAAATGTTCTTAACTAACTTTTTAGACCTATGTATCCTGCTTATGCGTATGAAGTTTCATTAAAATTGGTTCATGCCTTTCGAAGAACAAGGACTTGAAAGTTTGTATGAAATGCCGTCCGTTGTAAACGCTCTTAATAGTAGATTATTCACTAAGAGGATAAAGTAGTGTCTTATTGTCGCGGGCGCTATTTTGATTCCAGGACGCAACGAAGGATTCTAGGTTTACTCCCTCGCTTCGGTCAGGAGTTAAGACTAGAATCCGGAGAGCAATGAGGGATTCAAGCTCGCCCAAGACGAAGACACCTTTATCCCCGAGGAGAATACTCTTCTTTTCGCACCTACTGCGAGGTAATAAAAGCCAATTCGATTATTGAAATAGTATTTTATGAAACTGTTAAATAAACGGTGAATACCTAGTTATGTGCAGTGTCATACACTATTTACCCGTCTACGTGACAGGACAGGTTATGTTTTTATGCGTACTTAAGTATGTAAGTATCTATGTAACGGCCGGATGGATTTTAATAGGCACATGAAGAGTATATCGACTCGTTTGGGTCGCGCGAAGATTATAGACTAGTTTTGATTTTATAAAATCAAAATGGCGGATTTAAGACGATGATCTTGCGCAGACACAGGTGCACGCTTTTCCCTCACTCTCATGGACCGATAAAACGGCAATCCGACACGACCGGAGAGAGATCCGACGCATGGCCAACGGCTTCACGTGCTTTCCAAGGCACGGGGGTATCACACCGCCGACTTCCAAACTCCGGGATGTTACTAAGAAATTCCCAGTGAAAAATCCCAATAACACTTGGCGCGACACGGGAATCGAACCCAACGGGGCAGTTAAACTATAGTTATAACCTACTTATAATAAGTGGATCATCATCATAATCTATTAGTCATTAGTATTCTAAGCGCTATCATGTTACAAAAGTATTACGTGATTAAAAACTATTATTCTTGGAACGTCACGGTCAGGACGACACGGTTGGCGCAGTGGCTGAGAGATCGACTGCTGCGCTGCGTGTCGCGGGTTCGATTCCCGCACGGAACAAATATTTTTACTGTCTACAGGTAGTTGTTCCGGGTTGGCTTTTGTGTATGTGAGTTTAAATGTTTGTAAACGCACCCACGATACAGGAGTAATTCCTAGTTGGGCAACGTTTAAAAAAAATTGTAAGTAGTTTTAGCCCGCGTTCACGTGAGTGATACGAGTAGGTATGTCTTATGCAGTGTCCTAGGTGAGCGAACTCTCGTGAACGCGGGCTAGGCGCGGCGCGGGGCGAAAACGGGACAGTTGGTTTGATATTTTCGTGCGAATTGGACGCGGTTTGAGAATTGTGTGACGCGGCGTCCTACGCAGGCGATTCAACGTGAACGCGACTACGAAGCGATCCGATGCGGTTTACGCGAATTCAACGCGACGCGGCGGCTCTATCCAACGTCGGACTTCAGCCGCCGCCGCCATTCAGTAGTATATTATTATTATTTATTATTATAGTAGATACCTTGATTTTGTCATAGACGGACGGTCTAGTGAATGCACGCATTTGTCAGTAACCGTGCAGCTCAACTCGTAACATAAGGAACTCAACGATTCGACGAACAATACCAAAGAAAAGAAAGGACATTGGCGTAGGCCGCATAAACTAACTTATCGTTTCAATCATGGGCACCATCATGGTTGAAACGGAAACAATAACCCACATAGCCCTCACATTCACAATAATTAGAATAATAAGTAAATACTCTATACAGTTCATGTTAATTCATTGTAAAAAGGTACAGACGCCAGCAGGTCAAGCTACCCGAAACTGTCAAAATTATCCAATCAACCTTGAACCTTAATGCTTCAGCGATAAAGTTGAAAATCTATTAAAGAAATTTGACAGATTGTAGTAACTTGATGTGCTGGCGTCTGTACCTACACAAAAAAAAAATAGTTTGAATAAAATAAAACATCAACATTCACTGTCTAAAATTGGAGCAGCTCAATCCCAAGTCGTTTTGGCTTTCTGGCATAGATTACGCTTTATAAAAAAAAATATATTATGGCTTGGTTCTTGAATGTGGCTAGGAAGTTTAATCTCTTTAAATTTTGTCTCTGAGGGAGTGCCTGGGACTTAATTTATAAATTGATTGCCCTTTTTTGTAAAACAATGTCTGAATATCGGTGACATTTCCCCACAACAGAATACTGTACATACCTACGACATCACACTATGGAAATAAACGGGCTGTTTCTAAATCAGTTAAATCACGATTTTTTCTAACGGTGGCGTATGGTGCAGAGCTAAGCTTTTTTGACAATAATATCACACACACCACAAGTGCCTGTAGGTACAGGCTATCCGCATTTTTTGCAAAAGCCTTTGTACCACAGTTTTCGTCTTTTAAAAGTAATCATAGAATATAAATCAATGTTATAAAAATAATAAATAATTTAATTAGCAACCAGTTTGATTTTGTCTAGATTGTCCTATGGATTTCCAAGCATTCATAACTTGGAATTGGATATATTTGAAATCTAGGAATAAAAACAGATTGCCAAATGTCAATGTCACTGTCAAAACTATTGACAACTTGAACAACAACATCATTCCATTGACCTAAGAAAAGTCCTATCTCAATGCATCATTCGGATAAACAAAAATGTCAAATTGTCAAATGTCAAACGTCAGGAGGACGGGAGGACCCAGTAGCTTGTTGCCTGCTCAAGCCAGCCAAACGGATAAAAGTACCACGGATTGGTGTTTTGTTGTTGTTTTCAATGATAAAACTAGTGATAAGTAGAAATGGACATCACAGAAATGACCGCAAACATGTCGTTACAAGAGTAAGTTTATGCCTAATAATAAAACACTACTTAATACCAGAGGTTAAAAATAGCAGTAGGTACAATTTGGAAAAACTTAAATAACACAAATAGTATTTCAAATACATTATTTTATATTTCAATACAAGGCATGTCTAATAGCACTCATATATCGAACATAAAAATATTCGATTTATATTTCTGAAACTGTACCTAGATACAGTTGATCTCGTTGTAAAAAACATCCTTATGGAGCACAAAATATTGGTATAACTTTTTTATTGTGATTTCAGTGAGACTAAACTTAAAAAGCGTGAAGATTATATAGATTGGCAAGAATATTTTATGGCGACTGCGTTTCTGGCGGCAAAACGGAGTAAAGATCCTAGTTACCAAGTAGGAGCTTGTATTGTCAACAAGGACAACAAAATAGTCGGAGTCGGGTTAGTAAACTAAAAGAAACTATCTTTTGCTAGCGGCTTCGCCCAAGTGAATGTTGGAGTAAAAATTATCCTATACCTTAATCCAGGTCATGAGCTACCCATGAGCTAAATATTCAAATCAGGTGAGCAATTATTATTAAGGCATGGATGATTAAAAAACCACAAAAAAAGACTTTCACATTTATACAGCATATAAACACGGGCATAACTGCCTAGTAATCCAGTTTAGTGGTGGCAAAAACCACTGCTGCCCCAGCTAAATGGACCAACAACCTCAAGAAAGTGGCTGGGAGAGACTGGATGTGGAAGGCGGAGGACAGGGTGCTGTGGCGCAGCCTGAGAGAGGCCTATGTCTGGCAGTGGACCACGATAGGCTGAGTTGATTGAAAGACCACTGCTGAGCAAACTCAAACTCAAAGCATTTATTTCAATTAAAGAAAGAAAATATGTTTATGTCCATTAACCAATTAAAGCGAATTTTGACCTATCAAGGGGTTGGTCAGTCACAAAGATGAAGCTAGTTGCCCATTCCAAATCGTAGTAGGTTCATATGAAGTAGAACGGGCTAGGAACTCCACAGACACTCTTTTATACAAAGCATGGAGTTTAATACCCAGGTCTAGAACAAGTACTGGTTTTGTACCCCCGTTAACTACATAAATGCCTAAATGATGGGTATATCTCATCAAACTGGTGCTGAAAGCATACTTTACAAATATTATACAAAAGAAAATGAATACAACAGTTAGGTACTTTGTTTTTATCTTAAGTGCAATGTGCAACAGAGCTCAATTTTATTGTACATTGTATTGTGCATTACTATCCTTGATATATAGTGACTTCACTTTGACTGAGTAGCTACTTAACATTCAAGCACTGATAATATTTATTATTAGGTCTTTGGGACAACAACAATAATTATTAAGTGGCCTCCAAAAGATAGTTGACCTTTTTCCACCTCAGCTGTGACACCACATTATAATTTCAATCAATCAATATTGTCTTTATTAGTAAACATAGGGTTATAGTTTCATTTAAAATTGTAGTAATCCAAATGATTGAACTGCTATAACGTTTTTATTGACTAATTTAAAATTCAATCAAATCAAGTAATCCCTTAGGAGTACCTGATTATTTTTTTTATTTTAAATCATAATGTGACATCACAGCTGAAGAGGAAAAATGTCAACTAACTGAGGCCCGATTGTATGTACTATGTACCTAGTTTAGTACTTGACTGTCCGTACTTGATTGAAGTGGCACTTCAGTATTATCTGCTTCCAGCGAGAACAAAACAATGATTTTAACCTTATTTTGAGTTAAATACCTACCTAGTTGTGCACCCAGGTGTGTAACTATAGGTGTGCAGTACCTACTTAAATGTAACTCATTCACCCCGGAGCACTGGCTAACTTTCATAATAAAAATAAATAAATAAACATTTAATTTAGAATCACTTCCATATTTGTAACAATAAATGTAAACAACAACAACAAACAACACATTGTAAACCTACTTATAAACTAGTGTTAGTAGCATTTATTCTAAAGCTGCGTGAGGCACTCCGATCCTGGGGAATGTCTACTTGACTGTGTGCAGTCGTATCCACCTAATAATATGACTAATAGTTTTTGTCTGAATTTTTCTGTCATGTCTTCTCACCGAATCTCTTAGTGCGTTCGATACGTTTACATACGAAACGTTGCTGTCAAAATTATAAAATTCTGGAGTTGGAGGACCAAAACTCAAATGGTGTGAGAACCACCTTAATAACCGTTAATATGATGTAATAATCTGTAACGAAACCAGTGACGCCATTGAAGTCACTGAAGGAACACCCCAAGGTTTAGTACTAGGACCCTTTAGGTCCTAAAACATGGAACATGTGGTCAATACACACATGCCTTGCAGCTACCGACATAGACGTAAAAGAAGCAGCTCAATGGTTAGAGAAAGATTTTATGGACGCACAATGCTGAACTAGACCAAAATCAGTCATGATCACTCTAACTATTTAAAGCACATTGCTTTTAGGATAATCTCAAGTCACAGTTGTCTTCACTTCACTTTGTCGGGTACATGACACCTACCTTGGATTAGTCGTGGACAACCCTTTCAGCTGGAATTTTCACGTGGACTCAGTCTGTGACAAGTTGCGAGCTATTCTGCCGAAATTCTACATTTTGAAACCTAATGTTCCGTTCAAAATACTGCTAAACATGTTTCACGCTTTAGCGGAGTTATAGCATACGGAATTACGAGTTATGGAAGAAAATTTCAATCATTACATACCTATAAATTTGTACGGAACCCTCGGTGTGCGAGTCCGACTCGCACTTGACTGGTTTTTTTTTTCTTGTCCCCTGCGCTGTCCCACTCCTGGGAAAAGGCCTTATGATAACTACAATATACATAATACTACATTTTTAATTATAATACATTATTTTCTATTACAGATATAATGGAATGCCGATTGGATGTAGTGACGATGATTTCCCGTGGGCAAAGAAGACCCCTTCACCTTTAGATAGCAAATTTCTGTATGGTGAGCAATTGTATACTATTCTCTAAGTTTCAACAATCTTATGAGTCATCACTCATCACAAACTGATCAAACCGTCAAAATATCGACTCATTTTGAGCAACGCTACGCTAAGCTTGCGTGTTACATCTAGTTCAATCTAAACCTCTACTTCTAAGTCTTTACCTACATAAATATTATAAATTTATTTATTTATAGTTAAATAATAAATTAATGTCCATTAGGTAAACCGTTTTTTGACAAATTGAACTAGTGATTTCAGCATCACACAATACATTGATTGATACACGTACGGTATTATAATGTCTGTAAGAATCCATAAATAAGATAATTCAATAAGATAAGGCAGTTTATAAATTTATTTTACTATGCATTTTAAAGTTAACTTTTACGTAATCTGGAATATGTACGTTCTAAGACAGCTGTCAAAAAATGGTTAACATAATGGACAGGGTATATATTAATTAACATAATATAAAAAAGTATTCTCATTCGTCTCAGCCTAAAAATTAAAGACGCTTGTGTCTGCCTGTGTGTCCCCGTTGTTCATCTAAACTGCGCAACGGATTTTGATACTGTTTTCACCATCATTTAGTTAGAGAATTTATTCCGGAAGGTTTATGTTGCAAGACTCATCATGATTAACATCTGCCTAGACTTATCTCAAATATGTTGGGAGCGGCTTCCAGTCTGATCGGGTGAAGCTGAATACCATTATTTTGAACGAATATGTTCTATGGTAAAAGTAGTTGATTTCTACGCAGACAGAAGTTGCAGGCAGAAGCTAGATAATAATAATATTACATACTTGGTACGAAAAAGCATCCGTTCCATAAATAACGTCTCAGTAGCGACCTGAACTCTGGATTTATGCATAGGCTGGCCCCCCCAGAACTTTTACATAACTGGCGAACTGGGTTTACTACTCGTATATACCTTTGCCCAACCCTTCGGGGAATACGATGTCATGACACGAAAACAAAAAAAATATTACAGGTTTATAAAACCCACCATGCATCATTAGCATTATCACCATTGCCTCACCTTTTCCCAACAGTCTCATTTTCATTTTACATGCCTGGACATGGTGACTATCTGACCTCAACACCGACTTCTAGGAGGGGGGGGGGGGGGGGGTACCTCTCCTCAAATCCAACTGAGTGTTAAAACAAAAAACCACACACACATTTATCATTATTATTTCAGTGTGCCATGCAGAAATGAATGCAATTATGAACAAGAATTCAGCCGATGTGAAGGACTGCACCATTTATGTTGGGTTGTTTCCATGCAATGAGTGTGCTAAGATGATCATCCAGTCAGGAATCACCAAAATTTATTATTTATCTGATGAAAAAGGAGACCGCCCGATGTATATAGCCTCGAAGAGAATGTTTGATGCGTCTGGTGTCGAATACAAGTAAGTATTTTTTATTGATTCTCAATTGTCATTGATGAAACTATGTATTGTAAATGTTTTTAATTCAGAATCTTGCAACTCAGTTCGGTTCCATTCTGAACGTAACTTATCTCTCCCATTGTCTGGTTTCCATAGCCAAATGGAAAACGGAAACCCTAATAATGTAATTTCATTCTTTCATGTGTGTCCATATGTCAGTGATTTTACTCGGAGACTAAGTAGACACTAATAGACAAAAGATAAAAAATGAAATGCATTGGTGAAGTGATCTGTGATTAATGTGCTTAATAGACTCGCCCAAACACTGTTTCCTATATTATCTGTGGCGTAAAATGGCGGCACGTCATCGCAGCAGCTGATGATTTCCGATTACCGATATTGTTCATTGAATTTTTGATGAAATTGCTATAATTTAGTTAGAGTAAGTGTATGAAACTGCTCATAACTAGGTATTAAACAGTCGTGTGGATACTATTCTTTCCATTGCGCCCACGAGCAACTTGTCTCAGCAATTAATTTGATAAATATTTGTTTACGTTATATTCTATATTTCGATATTTTTATTATACCTACCCATTTTATCGAATTATGTTTGCAATTTTTCGTTTGTTTTTAAATGTTTTTTCCGTTTTTTTTTTCAGGCAATACGTACCAAAGCGTAGTAAAATAGAGATAAATTTTACAGTCGACTGGGATGCTATGAGCCCTTCTAAATAATACATAGTATAATTAGTATTTTCTATTTTATGATTAAATGATGAATTGTTATACATATTTAATTTTAATACATATATTAAGTTTGACGAGTTTACCACGAGCTTGTAAATGAAACGGAAAATGTACCTAAATAAATTTTTTAAATAATATTTTATTAAGTACTTTATTTAATATCGATACCTCCATTCCTACCCAGCTGGGTCTCTTGTATATTCCTCAAACTATAGAACACTCGTTCATTGCATGAAGTCGGCATCTCCATCGCTGGTCGTCTTCCGCCGGGCAACTCTCTTGCTGCCCTCTCCCAGCGACGCCCTAAGCCGAGGTTCGTACCCCACAGGAGGTGCCTTAGCGTGTAGTCGATTAGTTTTTAAGTTTTTTAAGCCCTGGCTGGAGGCCTTTTATTGAGGCATCTACAGGCAAGCCCGGTTAAGCAGACGACAACCTCATGGGTTGAACCGCGAGATGCCATTAAAAAAAATAATAAAAAAGTCAGTTCACCAGCTAGAGGTTCAGGACTCGGTAGCCACGCGCCCATTTCTGATACCAAGCAAGCCTAGTTCCTGCTTCGATAGCCTAGCAGTTTTCAGGAACTAGTCAGCTCCGAGGTTTGAAGGGCGATAGCCACGCAGTCCCTTTCAACACCTCACTTAGGGTTGCCACATAGAATTATTAGGTATTGTAACGTATAGTGTTAAGTTACCAATAAATTATCGTACCAACACAACGGCACCCTAATTGTGTAACTCACAATCTGAATCATTTTGCAGGATAATGCTAATCTATTGCTTCATATGTTCGAAAAATTTGTCTGCTCAGCAACGTAAGTAATGAAATGAATGTTGTTGAACTGTCAAAATTAAAGCTATTCCTACTGTTAGAGTGTTACGCAATTACCCCGCTGGGCTTTATTTTCATAACCAGCAACCCTACACTATTCATTTTATTATCTTGGAAAGAGTAATGTAAATCATATCCTATTCTACTAATAGTAATATAATAATATTATAAACGCGACAGTTTGTATGGATGGATGGATGTTTGCTACTCTTTCACGCCAAAACTACCGAACGGATTTGGATGAAATTTGGCACACAGATAGTTTATAACCAGGATTAACACATAGGATTTTGTATCCCGATATTTCTACGGGATCGAAACTTATGCGGGTGAAACCGCGGGATGCAGCTAGTTAAGTTACAAGATTGTAGTTTATAAACATACATATAGCTTTCATTAATATGAGTTTAGTTATAACTGTTAACTTCCTGCTGGGGCGGTCGAGCGGGAGATTGTGAGATTGCTTGCTGTGTTTTGTGCTTGCTAAGCTAATTAATTACCTATTGTTTCATTTCCATTTTGGAACACCCGTTACACTATACCGAAATCGAACCTTCGGTCGCACACTATATAGTACATTACGATACGTGTGACTTAAGTAGTCCATCATTGCACGATAAATTGCGTGAAATAATAATAATATCCCTAGCATAACGTAGGTACTATTTTATAGCTCGCGTGACCTAAACCCGCACTTAAGACACGCTTTTCTGTATAAAAATGAACTAGGTACTTAAGTCACAGAAAAGCTTGACTTAAGTACGGGTTTAGGTCACACAGTGCTATAAATATTATATTTAAATAGAAATAAGAAAAAAAAATAATCAAATCATTTATTTGCATAGTAAGTACAGGTTTGAAATAATAATAAAATAGGTAAGTATCTTGACGTAGCACACGAGGTGGTCAACATGTGGGTGCGTGTAGGTACTCTACAATCATTTTACCGATAGTTGTTACGGCCTAATGGTGAAGAGCCTTTTTTTTTTTTTTTTTTGGATGGGAAATCATCAAATGACCCCTCCCGCTCTGGGTGGAGCGGAAGGGAGTGTCAGACTTTTACTGACTAAAACCTTTCGGAAAATCCCGCCGCCCCGGCAGGCTTCGGCCCTATGGGGCCCCGTCCTCTGCTGACATTTTCTCTTTGAGGCGCGCGTGGAACACAACGCGCCGTCCGGCACGGGCCTGGTCCTGATCGGACGGTGAGCTACCCATTACTCACCGCCCGCAGGCCCGCGCCTACGGTGGCCGGGAGTCGTCACGCGGCTCCCGACGCCCGGAGCGTCTCCCGCGGCGGCTGAGGCGTGAGGTTCTTTCCCTCAGCCTCTCAGCCACCTCCTTCGCTAGCATGACTGCTTCGCAGAAGGAGGTGACTGCCTCCCACTCCCTCTCGCCCCGGACCATGGCTTGCACCAGGGCCGGACGCGAGAGGTCGCCGCCGTTGCCGATCGCCTCTACGAGGTGAAGAGCCTCGGCCAACACCTCAGGAAGCGCCCATTGTGGGGCTGGGGAAGGTACTCAGTACTCCTGAATGCGGCACGGGTACCTACTGGGTTCCTCTCCCTAGAGTCCGAACTACCAGCAGCTTGGACCCTGTGCAGACTCTGTTCCTGACGTCAATGAACTACTTGTTTTTTTTAAATCAATTCTATTATTTAAAATATTTGTTTATATGTATTATATATATTTAGGGTATTTCACTGTAAGTCAGTGAAATAAGCATAATAGTTATATTTTATTATTGTCGAATTACTTAGCCACGGTCGGCCAGATTCGCGGTCGAATACTCTAGCATTATTGTGTCAGGTTTTCCTTTATATTTTCTGAAAAAAAATAAGATTTATTACTTGATAAAGCTGAAACGTAAAAAACTGCCGCAGGAGGCGGTGGCGGCGGTTTTAAAATAGTGTAGGTATGTATTGTAAAGGACATGATTTATTTCGTACCCAAAAATTCAAAAATTAATGGGCGCGGCCAAAAAAATGCTGTTTTCGTACGGGAAATAACATCTGGAAATTTTTTGCGCCTTGTCCAAACAAGGAGGTTCTGTATTCGACCCGTATGTATGTTTGTATGTCCGCGATTTTCTCAAAAAGTACCTACTGATCCGATTTGGATGGGGTTTTCGTTATTCAAATGCATGCAGTAGAAATCCGTTGGATGCGAGAGTTACATAACCGATCGAAGTGGCGGTGCTTGGGGAGGCAATGATGATGATGAGATAGCTAGGCTGTTTCTCGTTTTAAACTTTAATGTAATGCTCGAAACATTGCAGGTCAAAATCCAATACAATAAATCTCTCATATAGGATGTCGCGACGGTGACCAACCGTTATTTTTGTATTGTTTTCCTTGTTTTTGTTTAGTGTCTGTGCTTACTAACATAGTCGTAAGTTTTTACTAACAATCTTGTTGAGTCTTGTTTAGTGTCTGTGCTTACTAACATGGTCGTAAGTTTTTACTAACAATCTTGTTGAGTCTTGTTTAGTGTCTGTGCTTACTAACATAGTCGTAAGTTTTTACTAACAATCTTGTTGAGTCTTGTTTAGTGTCTGTGCTTACTAACATAGTCGTAAGTTTTTACTAACAATCTTGTTGAGTCTTGTTTAGTGTCTGTGCTTACTAACATAGTCGTAAGTTTTTACTAACAATCTTGTTGAGTCTTGTTTAGTGTCTGTGCTTACTAACATAGTCGTAAGTTTTTACTAACAATCTTGTTGAGTCTTGTTTAGTGTCTGTGCTTACTAACATAGTCGTAAGTTTTTACTAACAATCTTGTTGAGTCTTGTTTAGTGTCTGTGCTTACTAACATAGTCGTAAGTTTTTACTAACAATCTTGTTGAGTCTTGTTTAGTGTCTGTGCTTACTAACATAGTCGTAAGTTTTTACTAACAATCTTGTTGAGTCTTGTTTAGTGTCTGTGCTTACTAACATAGTCGTAAGTTTTTACTAACAATCTTGTTGAGTCCAACTCTCGTTGAGAGTACTTCAATAAAGAAAATTCTATACTATTCTATATTAAAAAAATCAGGGCATTATTTCACATAAGAACACCGTATTGTTTTTTCCGGCACTTTAATTTTTGGGTACCTACAGAATGTTCGAATTCTGAAGATGTCCTTTGAGCATTGGAAAAAGGGGAAAATGGGGTGGGAGGCTACACTATTCTGAATTACTTAAATATGTTCTAGGTCATCTTTATAAGGACACCTACTTAATAATAATTATGGGCACCATGCATGCGTACAGACGCCAGCACATCAAGCTACAACAATCTGTCAAATTTCTTTAATACATTTTCAACTTTATTGGTAAAGCCTTAAGGTTCAAGGTTGTTTGGGAAAATTTGACAGTTTCGGGTAGCTTGACCTGCTGGCGTCTATACATACCTACCTAGTTGCAATGATAGTCAAGAACATTATAAAATACTTACTCATATTCGAATTTCCCCGTTTTCTTGACTTCATCAAAGATTTTCTTAGCAGCTTTAAACTGTTTCTTGTGTCCTTTTTCATCAGTAAAATAAATCACTTTTCTGATGCCTGACTGGATGATCACCTTAGCACACTCATTGCATGGGCACAGGGTGACATACATCGTGCAGCCTCTCACATCGCTAGAAGTCTTCAACAAAATTGCATTCAATTCTGCATGGCACACTGAAATAATGATGATTTATAGATAAACATAACATCACGCCTGTATCTAATCACCGAAGGTACAGGCAGAGGTGTATCTATCGTACACCCACATTTCGCCAGTCATGTTTAAGTCCCATATAATAGGTGGTGAATCTATTGCCCACACACACAAATCCAGAGTCCAGACTGCTACAGAGAAATTCCTGATGGAAAACTCAATAACACTGCCTGACCTGGGAATCGAACCCAGGACCTCATGCTCAACAGTAACGGTTGCAACTGGTCAGGCAGGCAGGATGGTAATTTATGAACCTCAACCTACCTTTATAGGACTTATGTCAAATAATACAACAACATGTTGAAAATACAATAAGTAAACAGCCCATCGATTCTGTAAAAATCTCACCGTGAAAAGTTAGGTGAAGTGAGCTTAGAGTGAGCTGTCAATAGTGTCAATCCCTAGCATTAGTTGGAATGATAGCTCACTTCACCTAACTTTTCACGGTGAGACGGTTACAAAATAGTACTACAGTAGTTTGTTACTTAGACTGCATTATACTCTAAAAATACTAATACAGCTCTCACCATAGAAAAATTTGGTATTTAACGGTGAAGCATCGTCCTTTCCCCAAGGCATGTTATTGTCACTACATCCAGTCGGCATTGCATTATATCTGTAATAGCAAAATAAAAATATACGATAGAAATGGTTTATTCCGAACCTGACCCGAAATCCTAACCCGGTCGCGGGTTAGGTTAGGAACTTGAAAAAATTGTAATATTTATTCCGAACGTAACCCAGGAAGAGGGTTACGTTCGGAATAAATATTACAAACCAGGGGGTCTACTCTGAAGTAGTATCGGTCTTTTCCTGCTACGAAGTTACCATTTGGTTCGGTCGGTCACGATCCTACACTCTTTTGAATATTGGCTATGATCCCTACCCAACTGAGCCGATCCGAACTTTTTTCGAATTTTTCAATAATATTCGGTTCGCTATGTGTCGGTCCGATCCGAACATTCGCACTTTGCACTTCGGAGTAGACCCCCTGACCCGACGTATCGTTCCTATCATAACCCGAATTGCGATATAGATAGGTTTTCCCCTCTCCTCTTTCTTAGAATAAACAGTACCTATGTGTCAAATCAAAGTTAAATATTTACAATACGTAATTAAAACATCACCCTAACAATTAACGAAAAAAATAATAAGTACCTACCTATAGTAAAAATTAAACTCTGATTTGACACTTAGGTGCTTATTATTCTAAGAAAGAGGAGAGGGGAAAACCTATCTCTAACGCAATTCGGTTTATGATAGGAACGATACGTCGGGTCAGGTTAGGAAGAGGGTTACGTTCGGAACAAATATTATAATTTTTCTCAAGTTCCTAACCTAACCCGCAACCGGGTTAGGATTTCGGGTCAGGTTCGGAATAAACCAAAGAAATTCGCCGGTTACGTGGACCCTGTGGGGTAAATGCGTAACACTCTAACAGTAGCAATGGGTTTGATTTTCACAGTTCAACAACATTCATTGCGTTATTTACGTTTTTGAACAGACACATTTTTCGAACTTTTACAATTACCCCGCAGTTAATTAATAAAACGCTGTACTTACCCAATACCAACAATTTGTTTGTGGTCGTTAACAATACAGGCTCCCACTTGGTATGCCGGATCCTTGCTTCGATGCCTCGCCAAAAACGCGATCGCCATGAAATATTCGTCCCAACCTATACAATTTTCGCGAGGTTGATCTGGACTGGAATCACAATGAATAATTAGCGATTGACTGCTGCGCTGCTTGTCGTGGGTTCGATTCCCGCACGGAACAAATATTTGTATGACCTACATGTATTTGTTCCGAGTCTGGGTGTTTTTCTATCTATAATATGTATGTATTTACAAAAAAAAAAATTGTATATAAGTAGTTTATCAGCCATCTTGTTACCATAACACAAGCATTAGGTTGCTTAGCTTGGGACAAATGGTGCTGTGTGAAATGTCCAGGGATATTATTATTATTATAACTATGTATTGCATTCAACACCCCAACAGCGTAATACAGTGCATTACGAAATTGGGGTACTACGTATTAAATACATTCATAACATTCTGATACTATACTAATTTTGAAGGAAATTTCTTATCCAATACTCAATACCTCATCATCATCATCCACAGCCTGACTGCATCCACTGCTGGCCACAGACCTCTCTTTTCTCGTGCCAAGTTTCTCTGTGCCAGCCTCATCCAGGTTCTACCCGCGTTGTTACCAATACCGCCCGCCCATGTCGCCGGACGACCGACACTTCGTCTTCCAGTCCTTGGACGCTACTTGGGCACTGCCTTACTTCACCTATCATCACTGAACCAACTCCATTTGAGTTCGCCTAGCATGAAACGCTCCATGGCTCTCTGTGCAACTGTCACCCTGTCCACCTCAATAAGCTACTTTTATATTTGTTGCATTGCACAATGTTAAGTGGTGTTAAGTAGGTTTACAAAGACGTGACCTTTGTGGACACTGTCGGGCACAGCAAAGCAAGGGCGAGGAAGACGGCTCCAATTTGACAAATTAGTCGTTTCACATACACATTCTTAAATTCACGCCCTTTTCCCATGGTTGTAATAAACTACAGAACACCACCTGCTAAGATCCTCACATAGGTACTCCTTTTCCTTCATCATCATCTGCCTTTTCCCAACTATGTTGGCGTCGGCTTCCAGTCTAACTGGATGCAGTTGAATACCAGTATTTTAAATAGAGCGACTGCCTATGGAGGTACTCCTTTTCCTTCAGTGGTTATTATTTAACGTTAGCTGCTGCCTGCGACTTCGTTCGCGTGACCTACCTTTTCATTTCCTTTCGCCTTCTAAAATAAAAAAAGTATAAGTTACTCCTAATAACATCAGCCAGTCAAAGTCCCGTCAAAATCTGTCCAGCCGTTTCGGAGATTAGTCGGAACAAACAGACAGACGGTACCAGGAAGTACCTGCGGAAATATACCTTAACTAGTTGTGCCCCGCGGTTTCACACGCATAAGTCTCGATCCCGTGGGAATATCGGGATGAAAAGTATCCTATATCCTAATCCTGGTCTTTTTTACCCTGTGCCAAATTTCATCGAAAAGTCTAACAAACTACGACAGAAAATCAAATCTTTCATGCCACTTTTTTATTACATACAAGAAGATTTTTTCTAAAAGAGTTTGTTTCGGCCTTTCTTCTCAGATTAGTCAGATGGAAAACGCCGACCTCATCTAGTTTTTAAAATACAATGATTGACGTGTGTGTTTGTACAAACCTAATTACAAAATAAAATCATTTATCATACGTTTTAGGCCTTTCCTGAAACTACAACAAAAAAAATGGTACGTGTGGTTAGCACTAGTCGTTTGGAGCAATAGTTGATATGACACAAAAGTTGTAGGATTGCTCTCAGCCAAGTTATACAAGTTCGATGATTCGTCATTAGGGTTCAGTACCCAAAGGGTAAAAACGTGACCCTATTACTAAGACTTCGCTGTCTGTCCGTCCGCCAGTCCGTCCGTCTGTCTGTCACCAGGCTGTATCTCAAGAACCGCGATAGCTAGACAGTTGAAATTTTCAAATCATGTATTTCTGTTGCCGCTATAACAAAAAATACTAAAAACAAAATAAAATAAATATTTAAGGGGGCTCCCATACAACAAACGCGATTTTTTTGCCCTATTTTGCTCGATATCAATAATGGCAACAGTTAGGCACTTGAAATATTCACAAAATACTCAGTTGTATTTTTACTTTAATAATAAATAATACAGTTAAAATAAAATAAATATTTAAGGGGGGCTCCCATACAAAAAACGCCATTTTTTGCCTATTTTTGCTCGATATCAATAAATGTTGTTTACCTAGTCAATGGTAGGTACGGAACCCTTCGTGCGCGAGTCCGACTCGCACTTGGCCGGTTTTATTTTCATACATGTATTGATTTCTGAAAGTGCTGAGAAACAATATAATGATACCACGGCACGACGATATATGATATGACGGCACGGTTGGCGCAGTGGTTAAAGCGATTGACTGCTGCGCTGCGTGTCGCGGGTTCGATTCCCGCACGGAACAAATATTTGTATGACCTACATGTATTTGTTCCGAGTCTGGGTGTTTTTCTATCTATAATATGTATGTATTTACAAAAAAAAATTGTATATAAGTAGTTTATCAGCCATCTTGTTACCATAACACAAGCATTAGGTTGCTTAGCTTGGGACAAATGGTGCTGTGTGAAATGTCCAGGGATATTATTATTATTATTATTATTATTATTATTATTATACCTAAATATTGCTAGAACTATTTGACTTTCAGAAAAGGCCCAAAAAATTTTTCTCCTTTAGAATAGAATAGAAAACTTTTATTTCAGACAGGAGTCCATAGGGTTAGTAACAATTTTATTTAACTTCTAGTGTTAGTAGGTTACAGACACAAATCTACATACAATTAAAACTCAGCGTGGAGCTGCATCCACCTCCGCATCATTGGAGAATCCCACCGATCTTTAGCAAAGTATAGAATTTCGCAAAAAAAATTAAGTATATAACGCATTAATGTTAAATATTAATAGAACCCACAGTAATTTACGCGATAAAGCCGCCTATTGTATATTTTTAGTGTTCGATCAATTATTTTTTTTAATGTATTTTTGTGGTGTACTATTAAATAGTATATAAATAAATAGTTTAAGCAACAACCATTTTTAAGCTATAGCTATAAAATGTGAATTTATTATAACATTGTTTTATAAATTAATCTATGCAATGCAACAAAAAAAATGGTACCATACTTCATGTCTTTACATAAATAAGCGGAAAAGGAAGATTGTTCCCAAAAACAGACGTTTACTCAAAACTAGTTATGTGGGATGATATAAGCTCAAAACTATACACACGAATGCTTAACCGACCACATAATCCTTAAGTCAAATAATGGAACCTCACCAAAAGATTTTTCAAAATTCAACCCGAGGCGTGGGGGTGAAAAGGTGGAATATAGTTCACATGAAAAATCGTATTCCTTCGATATAGAAACTTGACTTCAGTGAGTTAAGCGCAAATAAGTAGTATTTTAGTAATAACATTCTTCAGGTAAATAATTAAGATCGTACTAATGATTATTTTTTCAAGGCGTTAAACATTCGTAGGGGAAAGTGCTGAATCTGAGCGGACGAAGCCGCGGGGTACCTAAGTACTAGTTATGTATAAAATGAACTTACTTTGGAGACGACATGTTGGCGATTATTTCCGAAATAACTGTTGTTTCCTGTTATCAATTTTTTATAGCAAATTTGTTATCAGCTGATCTTGTTCGATACTATATGTAGCTGTGCTAGTGGGGAGTGATATGAAGATTCGAATGACGTTATTGAGACGCACGCTATTTCGAAAAACTTTTTGAATGGTACGCTAGCACGAAAGTGTTGGTATCAAAATTTATTGTTGCGAATAGCATATTCCAATCTGAATTTGTCTTGGGATCGAACTCGCGACCCAGTGATTAACAAGAACTACCTACGCTACGATGACAAAATTGACAATGAGCTAGTTGTCTATACCACTTAGTATAAATGATTAATATTAGTACTTATTATGATTTAGCTATGTATCCCTAGCATGCTTCCCGTTTTGATAAGCTAATAATAATACAACGACATATATACAAATACTAACTACCTATGTATTATACTTTTTTTTTTTTTTTTTGAGGATGGGAAATCATCAAATGACCCCCTCCCGCTCTGGGTGGAGCGGAAGGGAGTGTCAGACTCTTACTGACTAAAACCCACCCGTGTTCCTTCCTTAGCCCTTTCTGTTCCAGGGCAGCGGTAACCCTTTCGGACGATCCCGCTGCCCATGTATTATATTAATGTAATCACAACAATAAAAACAAATTAATGAAGGTTGACTTCATTTTATTTTTAACTTCATACTTTTGTTAAAGTATAAGAAGTTCAAAATAAAATGAAGTCAACATGAAAAAGTTGGGAGTTCAACAGAACTTTTGTTCAAACCCATTATGTCTATTAGTTTTTTGGATTCCTATAAATTTTCATTCCGATTGACGTGCCGGTGTGTGATAATAACATACAAAATGAGTAATTATCGTTCTTAATCGACCATTGAGTTCCCGTAAAGGGAAAAGTGTTTTAATTATTGATGGATTTATCATGCAGCAAAACAAAAAAGTGGACAACGTACCTATAATATTGGTCTTGTTTAAAAAAAAAACATTGTGTTGCAAAAGTACTGCAAGCAGTAGGTAATTTAATCGGTGATGAACATTTTATATTCAGAGAGATGTCCAATCATACTCATGCACCAGAACCGGGTGAGTTTATTTAAATTGCTATAACATCATAATCCTTGTATATACCTATTGTTGGTAAATGATTACAAAACAGTTAAGAGTAGGTATATTATTATTTTTTTTGTTTAAACTATTTTTTTTTAAATAGGTAAGTAAATAAATATTTCGGACATTTTTACACAGCACCATCGACTCTTTTTTTTGTAAATTCATAATTCTAATACATAAGAAACACCCAGACCAACAAACACTTATGTGCATCACATAAATATGTGTGTCTTGTGGGAATCGAACCCACGACCTTGTGATCAGCAGTCCGACACTCGAACCACTAGACCACAGACGTCGTCAAATGTTTCTTATTCAATTTTATAAACCGATTATCCGATTCTTCCGTTTGTATTTTCTAGATCGAGCTGATGAAATCAAATTAAGAAATGCCTTGAAAACTTCAGCAGTTCAGATTAATGATGCACCAGGTATCATTATTAGGGAGAAATTGTGTGAAATTCCTTCTTGTTGGTAGCCCAAATTCAATACAAAATAAAAACGCCCTAGGTACGT
This sequence comes from Apamea crenata, assembly GCA_949629185.1. Taxonomy (NCBI): domain Eukaryota; kingdom Metazoa; phylum Arthropoda; class Insecta; order Lepidoptera; family Noctuidae; genus Apamea; species Apamea crenata. The sequence continues at coordinate 7,528,468 of OX451362.1, read as the reverse complement.
CAAATCATCAAGAGAGCAAGAAACAAAAATAAGCTGAAAGAACCAACAACCTTAAGCGAAGTGGTTAATATACCAAATGAATATATAGAAATTAATGGTACCCGATTTCTAGATAAAGAAGAGGATAATGGTCGCTTTTTATTATTTGCAACTGAAATGAAGCAAAGGTTAAGTGAATCGCCAGTTTGGTTTGTGGATGGGACATTTCAAACCTGCTCTATAATATTTACACAAATCTTTTCAGTTTCAGTCTTTACAAAAAGACGGAAGAATGTTATATTAAGTTTTTTCGACACATGAAAGAATATTTTTCTGAATTTAACATCAATTTGAACCCACAACAAATAATGTCCGATTTAGGCGAATTGGCGATAATAAATGCAATCAGAATAGAATTTCCTGCCACAATACAATCCGGTTACACTGACATTGATTGGGTACACTGACGTTGATACAGCTCGTTTAGTCTATTTTTGTTATGTCCTACGATATTCTGCTGTGGGGCAAAGCCGCTGATATACAAATTATATTTGTCCTTTAATAACGAGCTGTTCGAGCAATTTACCAGCTAGGTGCCAGAGTTTATCTAAGAGATTTTTTTAAACATATTGGTATTCTCACGGTTGCATCACAATTCGACACCGCCTTGGAGTGTAAATGTGGTGCTGTTCCACAAATATCGTGTCCTGCGTGTCCTGTCAGCTGCACGTTACAGGAACTGATGGACGCTGATGATGGCGCCAAACATGTAGCCGAATTCTGGACGGCGGTGGATCGCTAAGAAGAAGAGTGCCTCCCTATAGGTATTATATACATACTCAAATAACTTTCAATTAATAAATTAATAAGGAAAAATTGCATCATTATCCGATTTTGTTTATCGTCAGATTAAGATATCATACTGCAATAATGCAATTTTTTGACAGCTATCAGTGAGTTATCTTTGTTTTCATCGATTTTTGTACCCTTGGCATAACATTGGCCAAACTCGTCACTGCCAAGGCCAACCGTAATCAGCTTAATTTTATTGAGTAATGCAGGATATTTGCATATTTTAGTATATCCCTCGTCACGTGCGAATATCCTTGCCTATTATTATTATTATTAGCCTGTGGGATTAGGGGTAGTAAAATAGGTACCTTACTAAAAGTCTATGCAAAAAATCAATGAAGAATAAAAATGGAATTCAAAACAACCACACAACAATACCTATTTAGTGAAGCGTTGTTTTGAATTCCATTTTTATTCTTCATTGATTTTTTGCATAGACTTTTAGTAAGGTACCTATTTTACTTCAGGAACCAGTCCAAAATAAATAAATATGAAAAACTGTCTTTGAGCTCTTGTTGGATAGTATGCACCTTAAAAATATAGGGCCATTTAAAATCGTGCCCAACATGTCCTGTTTAGAGTAGTGCTGGCCCAGTGGTAAGACCCGTGACTTACGACTCGTAATCGTAGGTCGTAGCTTCGAACCCCGACAGGCGCTTTAGGTACTTTATGTAAATTATTTTATCACCACTGTTCTCAAAAAACGGTGAAGAAAAAATGCCGTGAGGAAACCGGCATATCCTAGAACCAAAAAATCGAAGACATTTGATATCTACCAACCCGCACTGGACTTGTGTGGTGGATTACGGCCCACTCCCTCTCCCCTACGGAACATTCTAGGCTGATTATACTATGTCCTGTTGCATGCACGTTACAGGAATTAATGGACGCTGCTGAAATAATATATAAACCATTTTAAGCCACCCTTCGCTTGACTGAAAGCAAAACGCAAAACAGATGTGGGCCCAGTTAACCATTACCAATTTTTAAAAGGGGTAACTGGTCCCTCGGTCCCAGTTCCATAGTGGACAGAATGACCCCTAACCCAGCCTGTGATGTGCCACTGCAGGGCAAAGGCCTAACCCTTGAATGCACAACATGTAAAAAAACCTGTTTTATTACTTTTTGGAAATGTTATTGCAGTATCTATGTGCCCCTTTCGGATCTAACAGGGTCGTTGTTCCACATTGTGTACCTACCTAGCTGTTTAGCCCTCGAGCCTAAGCAGATCTATTCAAGGAGCTCTCGCAACTTCTAATTATTTTGATGAAATAAGTAGGAACCGTTTTTTTTTTTGTTTTTGTGTGCTTATTTTCTTTCTTTAACTGTTTAATTTTAACAGATAATTGCTCTTTCTTTCTTTAGACAGTCATTTAGACAGAGATTGTTGAAATTCGAGAAAGATTCCAACAGCTGCAGAATCAAGCGCAAAAATGTGCTGCAGTCATATTGAGCGTGCACGAACTTAATTTAGATCAAGCGCTCCTCAAGACATTAGTAAGAAGAATTCCAACTTACGTTTACGAGCTTTCGTAGATGCAACAGATCCAGACTGTAAAAAAGAGATAATGAGCTCTTTTTTCTTTTTCTCGATAATTTAAAGTTATTTACCAAACATTGTCTGTAATGTTGAAACTTTTTTTTAAGCGACTTGCGAAAGATAAGCTTCTCTAAAGTTAATAAAAATGGACTCAGATCGACTAAGTCCACATTGAGACTATCAAATTTATCTATTCCGGCAATTGAACATGACATTCATATCGATATTAGTAATTGTATAAAAGATTTTGCTATGCAAAAAACATGAAAACTACATTTTTAGGGTTCCGTAGTCAACACGGAACCCTTATAGTTTCGCCATGTCCGTCTGTCTGGCTGTCTGTCCGAGGTTTAGCTCAAAAACTATTAGTACTAGAAAGTTGTAATTTGGCATGAGTATAAACGTTAATGACGCCGGAAAAGTGGTAAACTAAAATTTTGAAAAAAACAATTATTTAGGGTACCTCCCCTACATGTAAATGTAAAGTAGGGATGATAATTTTTTTTTTCGTCCTTCCCATAGTGTGGGTTATCTTTGGATAGGCCTTCCAAAAATATTAAGGGTTTGGGAAAACCGTTTTTTGATTAAGTAAACCGTTCGTGACTTATCAAGCTTTACAGTACCAATTTTCGTTAGAGTCAAGTGTCCCCCCCTCTACCAACTAAACGGTTCTAGTTAGAAATTCAAATGTCACGGCAGTAGTACCTATATATAACGAAGTTTAAAGGAAAACTATTACACATAAGTGGGCCTTACAAGTTTACGAGTAATAGTCGACCAATTGTATTGGACTCGAAAATTTCGAACAACTCCATAGAAATGTCGATAGATGGCGCTAAGCGTCAGTTGTATCGTAGTCGACTATTAGTTATTAGTAGTTACTATTAGTCGAGTAGTTGTGTCGTCGTCGTTGTGTTGTAGTTAGAGCATGGTACGAAACTATCAGTCAGCGAATACGACCCACACTTGGCTGTTATAAAAACTACGGAAGCCTACACAGCGCGTGGCCCGACACGCACTTGACCGGTTTTAATTAATAAAAACAAATATAGCTGCTTTGACTTTTACTAATTTTCTTGACTAGTAATGAAAATAGAGGGGGCGGTGAATTTCTGTTCGGCCCCAGGCCACAGATTACTAAATAGTTATGCCCAGGCGGTGAAAGCCCACGCTACGCCAATGTGCGGAGGACAGGGTGTTGTGGCCTGGGAGAGGCTTATGCCCAGCAGTGGACTGCGATAGGGTGGGTGATTGATGCAGTTGGTGGCATTAAATCTGTGTTTGAACCAAAATACTTAAAATAACTGCCAGATTGCTTGAAAAGTAATTTTGTTTTGAACCTTGTCGGGTTTATTATTCATATGATTGCGGTATGTCTTTGTAATCCCGGTAGGTACTTTGGAAAGTGATGCAATGCTTCCACTTAGGTACCTAATTTACCAAAACAACTGCATTGCACATATTATTTTATCACTAGATAAAAAGCAAGTCCCTAGCTTAATGCATTTTAATCTACACTCCATATCATCTATTTATGATAATAACGGTCCCGATAATCAGTCCCTGACTAAAGCCGGAACGCGTGAGGTAGGGCTGGGATTCGTGGAGGCGTAACATAACAAATGATACGATTTTTGATGAAAACAAGCACTTACGACAACGATTTTTTTTAAATGAAATCAATGGGCCCACTTTAAATCCTTAAGATTGATTATTTTACCTAATGGAAACATTCCTTTGTTTAAAAAAAGAAACAAAACTGTATTCACTGATTTCTCGACAACCTTACCTAAACCGGGAATCGAACCAGCTAAAAAATTCAAAAAATAAACACTTGCTATTTTATTCTACTAATCGATAGGATTATTGTTTAGAATAAAATCTACATCTAATAAATAAAGGGTCTGTCGAACAAAAAAAAAAACGTTGACATTGACTGTATCGACTAGTGAAATAAAATATTGCGATAAGATAGCTCTTTCGAGTTCTGCGGGGCAATTGTGTAACACACTTAGTAGCTATGGGTTTCATTTTGGCAGTTCAACAACATTCATTGCGTTATTTATATTGGTGAGCAGACATATTTCTCGAACCTATGAAGCAATGGATTCGCAATATCCTTCAAAATGATGCACATTGAGATTGATAGTGTGTTACGCAATTAGGGTGCAGATTTTACCCACGCGCCACAATAGCCTTGAAGAGTCCGGCCCACGAAAAAAGTCCCGCAGCAATAAATGGAACTAATTAGTACCTATATCATAACCCCTTAAGAGGTTATCCATTAACTACCGGACAACCTGCCGAGCGATTCTGTAAAAATCTCACCGTGAAAAGTTAGGTGAAGTGAGCTTAAAGTGAGCTGTCAATAGTGTCAATCCCTAGCATTAGTTGGAATGACAGCTCAGCTCACTCCACGCTCACTTCACCTAAGTTTTGACGGTGAGATGGTTACAGAATCGCACTGCTGTATAGTTTGCAACATTTCTACACCAACCCTCCACCCTCACACACCTTTCTCGGTTTCTGGGTTTTTTAAAGTTAAACGATACCACTGTATGAAGTGAACGTAGTGCTGTGCTGATGAAGATACTAGACGGACAGAAAATACGTCATGCTCCCCAGACACCCCATCATCTATTTTGCTGTTTATAAATTCATACATCAATAGTATGCAATATGTACCGAATTAGTACATACATACTTAAAAAAATAAGTACCTTAACTGGTTAACAGGTAGGTACATGCAACTGAATTATGGCTTGCTATAGAGTATCTCCCCAGCAACCCCAAGTAATATTTGAGTAAATTTTACGTAGACACTTATTAGGCAAACAAGTGGTTGATAAAAATTGTACTCTTATTTTTAACACGGAATGTGTTGACAATGTGCTCCAAGTTGGTAGGTACCCATGTAATTCATAAAACAGCATCGAAATCGGTCCAATATTTTTTGAGAAAACTACATACCCACACAGTCAAACACATATTGCTCAGGCGCTATAATCGAGATTTAAAAGGTTTTAAGTAGCCATAGCTAGCACATCCAGTGGTAAAAATAAGAGTACAATTTTTATCAACCACTTGTTTGCCTAATAAATAAGTGTCTACGTAAAATTTATTCAAATTTTACTTTGGGTTGCTGGGGAGATGCTCTACAGCAAGCCATAATTTAGTTGCCTGTACCTGTTAACCAGTTACGGTACTTATTTTTTTAAGTATGTACTAATTCGGTACATATTGCGTACAATTGATGTATAAAGGATAATGCACAAAAAAAACCCAGGCCTCGGCGCAAACGGTACATATCTCAAATTCTTAGTATAAAATAGTAGTTTCATACTAAAAAAAAATATAACCAAAAATTCGTTTTTAAACGTAATATTTTGCTAATCCTTTTTTCGTGAAAGCTGGGTCGTAGAGACAATCAATGGACGGTTTAAACGTGATTTTAAGATTTTTAGATACAGGGTATTTAATCGAGCACTGCCCTCAACAATGACTGACTATAAGATAGCCGCAGCGCTTATCAATGCCTTCCATGAACCCTATGAGGACAGTCAATACACTGAACAATTCGTTGATATTATAAATAGGAATGTGCAAAAGCCAAACCTTTTGGCAGACTACGTCATTGAGCACAATTTAAACAGACATAAAGCCGCATTTGTTCGTTTGGAAGCAAATGACCAGACGTTGGAAGATTTCCCCAGACTTTCCCAAGAATAGTTGATATTGTTTGCTGTGGGCACTTATCACTGTAAAATAGCACGCTCCTATTGCAGTGAGCACATTAAACAAACAGGTGTCTACGAAATTGAAGTATATAGACATCCGATGCTCGTAACAATTAATGGCGAAAGCGGTGTTTTAATAAGATGCCGTATACAATCGCGGCATGTAAGGAACAGAACTTACTATACTTATATTTTGTATAGAAGAGAAACCGGTATTAATGCAATTTCAGAGCATTATTGCTCTTGTATACATGGCAAAAGAACTTTGGGTAGCTGCGCCCATATTATGAGTGTACTGTATTACTTGGGTTGGGCCAGACATCAAGATGATTTTAATCATTCCGGATACACTCTGGAAGATGTAATCATAGACTTAGAGAACCAATAATGTGTATAATAATAAAATAATTTCATTTGCCTAATCTTGTTTTTTATTAAGTTTACCCTAACATTGCACAAAATGTAGATGGCGTTGTCAAAATAGATGCCTAAATGTCATTTAAAGAATAAGAGTAAAGAAAGAAATAATACAAAGAAAAATCACATTTTTGAAGCTCCTTACATAAAACAACTAGCAATTTATGACATTAAAAAAAAAGATTTTGGTAATGCCCCCTACTGAATATTATGTCACATATAAATACTTAAAATCTGAGATACATTTCATTTACGCCGGGCCTGGGTTTTTTCCCCATACATTGTGAGCATTGTCCTTTATAAACAGCGAAATAGATGATAGGGTGTCTGGGGAGCATGACGTCAGAAAATGATAAACAGTTATCTCGCATATTAATGACTCATTCATTAGTTATGTAGGATAATTGATGCGGCAATAATGCATGTTAAGTACTGCGCAATTCTAACTCTTTAGTTAGACCGTATTACTTACATATTAAATTTTTTCAAGCGTTCATGACAGTTCACATTTACACTCGGCTTAGAGAAACTTAAAGAATTGTAAAAATAAAAATTTCATTGATTTGAATTATTGTGGAAAAACCAACATAATATAATGGACGATACTGAATTTGGATGAAATTTATCCAAATAAATGGCGGAACCACCCTTCGTAGCAAATACCGCTATCATCGCCACAAAACCTATACAAACGGCTCCATGTTACGGCGGTGTTCATCTTTTTTTTTTTGGATGGGAAATCATCAAATGACCCCTCCCGCTCTGGGTGGAGCGGAAGGGAGTGTCAGACTCTTACTGACTAAAACCCACCCGTGTTCCTTCCTTAGCCCTTTCTGTTCCAGGGCACCGGTAACCCTTTCGGATGATCCCGCCGCCCTGGCAGGCTTCGGCCCTATCAGGCCCCGTCCTCTGCTGACATCTCTTTGAGGCGCGCGTGGAACACAACGCGCCGTCCGGCACGGGCCTGGTCCCGATCGGACGGCGAGCTACCCATTACTCACCGCCCGCAGGCCCGCGCCTACGGTGGCCGGGAGTCGTCACGCGGCTCCCGACGCCCGGAGCGTCTCCCGCGGCGGCTGAGGCGTGTTCTCCCTCAGCCTCCCCGCCACCTCCTTCGCTAGCATGACTGCTTCGCAGAAAGAGGTGACTGCCTCCCACTCCCTCCCGCCCCGGACCATGGCTTGCACCAGGGCCGGACGCGAAGGTCGCCGCCGTTGGCGGTGTTCATCTTACAGTAAGAGTAAATGTTGTGGCACTGTAACTATTGGAAAAGTAGTTTTTGATTCATTTTTTTATTTTGTTTCTTTGTCATTTTGTTACAATAATATTATCTAATAAAAATACTGATATATATTTTTTTAGGATAATAAATTAATTAAAAATACAGATCACAGCTGTGGTAGTAGATCCATCTGCTAACGAAATGTTAAAGGATTAAAGGTACATTGTATTTAAGATATTTTGTTCTGTAAAAAATTATGAATAAAATTGTTGTTGTCAGAAGTGGTTTTAACTAGTGTTACAACACTATTACCTGGTGGTATCGTTTAACTTTAACAACACCCACCGGACCACCAGGGATACGGCCAGGGGTACGGTGGGTCTGCAGTGCAAAATCCCAATAACACTGCCCGACCTGGGAATTGAACCCAGGACCTCATGCTCAGCAGTAGCGCTTACGACCACAAGACCAACGACGGTCAAGGCGAGTTTCTTTCTTTGTGTTCACAAAAAACTGACACCTGGTGGGTCGGTGCGAGTGTTGGTACGAGCGTTAGGTTTAATTTACAATTTTAATGAAGCTCATTAAAATTGTAAATTAGTAAAATAATTGTAAAATAGTATGTAAATAAAACAGAAATGTAAATAAATTTGTAAAATAAAATTTTATTACTTTATGTACAAGATGACAGATACTCCGATCACACAACTTGAGTACAATAAAATCAACATGGTGATTTATTAGTAACTTAATTGAACATATTTTGTGTCAAATAAACATAATTCGACTTCGTCCACTGAATAAAACATAATTGAAGAATGTTATTTATTCTGATCCCGCCCACATCGTGTAGGAGAGCGACCCAAGCCAGCTCATGATCGAAACAGAAGCTTCCTTAAATCATATCATACCAAAGAAAGTTTTTATTTAATTCAGTGGATGTAGTCTTCGAAATTAACTGTTCCAGCATGTTTTACAACACAGCAAAAGTGCATGCAATTGTTACAATTTGGAGTATTCAATTATATAATTATTGTCCAAATTTTACACATATCTACAACAAGAGAAAAAAACGAAATCCAACAAAAGTGTTTACATTTGAGTCCATGTTCACCATTCGTACATATTAAACCTTAGCGCCGCATGCAGTCAATCAATTTAGTCGACAAAGACCTCAGAACTAACGATATTGTACAGTACAAACTTAAAAGTAAGAATTATTTACAAGCAGCCCCTCCGTTCACGGGGCGATCCGCGCGGCCTTTGCTCAATCTGCCACACATTATATTTTACACGTTAAAAACCAGTCGTTAGTTGAAATGTTAAATCCTAATCATTATTCTGTTTAGTGTATCGTTGAACACTTGAGGCCACTGAGAGACACCTGAGAGATTAAGTTAATTTTAGAATGAGTGCTAAATTTTTCAATATGTGTGTGTATGTAATGATAATATTGAAAAATTTACCCTTGTCTAAAATTTTATTGTAAAAATCGCGTTGGGATGCCATTAAAAAACTTGGCAGTAGAGGATTACAGGACTAGACATGTTCATAAGACACTACATGAAGCAACACTTTGAAGTATTTCAACGTCATCCATAACGGCTACATAGTAACATAAAACAAAGTTACTAACATTTTTGACATAAATGTAGATGCACAATGCACAATTTAATGTATGAAGAATTCGATGCTAGATTGGTATGGAAACATAAACGTAATATTTCCCTCAAATGCGAACACTTCCTCAAAGGTAAGTGTGAGATAAAGCAAAGCAGTTTTGTTATTGGGCATTAAGGACATAAGAAACAATGTCTTACAAACTAAAAATATAAAGGAACATGTTTTCACCACTTTTCATTGCGAATCGAGACTCTGAGTCATAATCAAACAAACTACCCTACGTCTTTATGATACAGCTGTCATTGGACATGAAGATTCCATCAGTTACCATATTCTAACCGACCATTTTTATTTTTAACAATCTAGAAGTCAGCACACTAATTGCGTAACACGCTTTCAATCCCAATCCGAGCAATTTGAAGGAAATTCATAACCCATTGCTTTTGAAAAAATAAATGGTATTGGTATTGAGAGTGTGTTACGCAGTCACCTCGCTGGAGAAGTAATTAAGTATGCTCCATCGCCGCTAATTGATATTGCTATAAAATGCTACGCAAACCACAAAGTAACAAGATGTGCCACAAATAGCTTCATTATTTGTGGGAAAGCTGAGATTACTCAGTTTAAATAGAACAAAAACTATAAACGTACTTTTGCCGTTTCCGTTCAAAACTTTGAGCTATATTTTTTATATATATATATTTTTTTTTTTTTTTGATAACGTCAAAATTTAAAGAAAATATGAATGTTGTACAATAAAATTGCTCGTGACTTTCATCGTTATGAAGCGAGAGATTTTGTGGCAACAACAAGATTGATGCGATCTAGCTTTGACACTTCATTAGGGTTATTATTTTTGTATATATAAAAACTATTAATTACGGAATAAATATTTTTGATAAACCCTGGCTAAGTTTGATCGCTTTACTCATATTTTAGTAAATTAATAATAACACAAATTAATTATATTAATAAGTTAAAAAATTATGCTGCATGCGTGGGCAACGCTAATCGCTCGCCAAATAACGATGTATACTCATAAGACATTGGAACTAGTTGAATGTACATGTATTTCAGTAATTCCTGGCTTTCATTTCAGTACCTTTATTTTTACAATGTCATAATAATCAAAATGCACCACAGGACTACAAAGCAAAAGATACTAAAATCAAACGTGGTTCGGGCGAAATCTTTGTGACATTAATTAGTTGATATGAGAACACTACGGACCGAAACCAAGTTCGATACACCTAACGTTAGTACATAATGTACATATTCTGTCATAAAGAATCTTCTGTTATTATAAAGAAGAAAAGGTCTGAATTGCTAAGTGCTTTGGTTGCACCAAAGCCAACCATCCAAGGAATTCGAATAAAATCAATTTTGTTATTCTAACAAACATTTAATTATTAAAAAAAAAACAAGTGTCTAAACCTATGCTAAACCAAAGTTTAATGCTAACCGAACACATCTGGAAGGTTAATAATCAATGACAAAATTGATTTTATTAAAATTAGTCAAAGAACGACTTTGTTTTGTGTTATAGAGCGACATCAGCATCCTTATTATTATAAATTTGGTTATCAGAAGTACTTACAAAACGGTATTTTAAAAGTATATCGAGATTAAAAGTGTTACATCAGTGACATTTATCAGTCAAAATGGTCTCTATACAATTCGTAATGAGTAAAACGAATATTCTGCTAAATATTTTAGTTTGCCTTCAACATTCCGCTGAGAATGAACAAGATCTCGAGTGAATCCGACTAATTATTCAGTTATACTATTATTGCTTACAGTCTCCGCACCTTTAGTATAATAGAATTTAATAAGCGTTCTAACTGTGTGGCCTTAAATCCTAATTTGTAAAAAACACTAACGAGGCTTGACCCACGACTAAACAAATTCATATTCGCAGTTTCTCGGGTTGCAAATGAGTATGATCAAAACGTTTGATTACATAAAATAGAGTTTATTATTAATTAAAAACCTATCATTAATTTACTCCACGCGAGTTATTATTTATTCATTCTCAGCGGAACAGCGAAGCTGTCAGCTAAGACGTTGGTCTATTAAAAGTGGTTCAAATCGCCATCTTTCCATCGTCCAAACTATCGAATACGTAGACAGTTGATATATAATTTTAGACCGTTTTCGAGGAAGGAGTGCTGTGTGTTGTGTTCAGTTGTTGACGGCGATCTCTTTGTTTTGTAGCGGGGCATCGTCGGAGGGCGCTGGGTTATCGGGCAGGTCGGCCAGTTCCGACGCCGGCTTGAACGCGATGGCGAACGGGAACTTGGTGCGACACGCCTCGATATATTCCTCTATCTCCTTCTCGCACGGACCGAAGTCGCCTTCTCGCAGGCTGTCCAACACATCCACGCAACCCTGCAAAAAAAAACATTATAACTAAGGTGGCCCGAGAAATTAATTTTCTTACGTTTTTTTGCATTTTGTCGTCGTTTGACCTAAACGACGACCATATTAGTCGAGATCTCGAGCGAGATTTCCTGAAAGATGTTATCGTACCGCAAGATTGAATCTCGAAAAAAAATTTAAGACCTGCAAGATTGAGATTGTATTCCTTACTCCCAACAAAATAACCCGGTGACCTGTACCTAAGCCAATTATTCGTAATTTTAAACGTCTAAATCTAGTTGCAATATCTCTCGGCGATAAACACATAGAGTCCGACCGAAACTGGTTTTCCGGCCGAAACCGAAACCGAAACCGAATATTCGGCCGTGGCTTCAGTTTCGGCCGAAACCGAAACCGAAACCGAAACTCACGTGGTTAAGTTTTAAATTCCTTAAAATACTGAAATTTGGTGCATTTTACCCATTATTCTGCATTAATTAGGACATGAAATGGAAACACAGTAGGTATATTAATTTTGTTGTAATCATTTATTTAATACTAGCTTCTGCCCGCGGCTTCGCCCGCGTAAATGTCGGAATCCCACGGGAACGTGCTACCAGGATAAAAAGTATGTGCTTCCCCAGAATGCCATCTATCGCTTTACCAAATCAGAAGTTCAGTGGCTTAGGCGTGAAATGTAACATACAGTTTCAAGTTCAAATCCTCCCCTAAAAACCGAATTACCACTTTTTGCCCCGTCAGGGGTAAATTTTCGACAACTTTACATACTTATTATTAATTATTTTCTGTCGAAAGTATCAATACTGAGTTTCGAGTTAATCGGACCGCGCATTCAATTTCTTCCACACAAACTTCAACACCCCTATATCCCCCTTTGAGGGGTAGTTTTGAAAAACTAATAATGATAAACTTTATTGCTTACTTAGGCGAGTATTCATGCCAATTTTCAAGATTATTAACCTAACGAATAAGATTTTTCATATAAACTGTATCCCCGCTTTTCACCCCCACAGGGGTGGAATTTTGAAAAATCATTTGGGATGTGTTCATAACTTGATTCAAAGATTATTTATACCAATGTTCGAGTTAAAATTGACTACCCCTTTTCAGGCCGTCAGGGGTAGATTTTCGAAAAACCCTGATACACATTATTCTTTCCTTTAAATTTTAGATATAAATACTGAGTTTCGATTAAATCGGACCGCGCGCTAAAATTCTTCCATACAAACTTTGAAACCCCCCAATCCCCTTTTAGGTGGTAGTTTATAAAAACAAAAAATGCCCAACTTCATAATTTACTTAGATAAGTATTCGTGGCAAGTTTCAAGTTTATTAACTCAAGGAATAAGATTTTTCATACAAACAAAATCCCCCCATTTCACCCTCTTAGGGGTGGAATTTCGAAAAACCTTTTCTTAGTGGATACCTACTTTTCACGAAGAATACAGCCTCCAAATTTCATGTCTCTAGGACCAGCGGTTTAGGCTGTGCGTTGATGTCTCAGTCAGTCAGTCAGGACTTTGAATTTTATATATTAATATAGAATAGATATAGATAATAATATAAAAAAATATTAATAATATTTTTATTATTTTTCAAATTAAGTTCTCATAGCAAAATGTTTATCAGTTATCAATAAATCAAATCACTAATTGTTACTGTTTCGGTTTCGGCAAAAGTTTCGGCCAATTTTGGCCGAAACCGAAACTACCACCGAAACTTGATTTTTGGCCGAAACTCGGCCGAAACCGAAACCGAAACCGAACTTTCGGTCGGACACTATAAACACATAATTATAATAAATTAGAGGTGTTTTTGATAGATTGAGACGGATTAGAATGCAAAGTTCTTAATAATACGGGTCCGCGCGTGTACTGTACCTGTATGCAGGTGTCGCGGTAGTGCAGCGCGGTGGCGCGGGCCAGTGCGCACGCGGTCCGCTCGGGCAGCAGGCGGCGCAGCGCGCGCGCTCCCCACAGCGCGTCGGCCTGCGTCTCCGCCGCCGAGCTGATGAACTCCTCCGCCATCTGTACTGCGCTACGCCCGCGCACCATCTGGAAAATACGTTTAAGATACTTTATGTTACTAATCAATATAGAAAGATAATTATTCACTTAAAAACATAGTAATTATTAAGATTAGTTTTAACATAATAGGCATCGTTTTAAATAAAATTAAACGAAAGCTCATGGACATGTGCATTCTTCCCACCCTCACCTGACGCAACGCAAACGGAGCGCACACATGGCGTCAAAAGTCCGCACTTGGAGTCTGCCAACGGGCTATGGAACGAAGTATATTAGGTGTCAAACTCACGGAAGGACTCTATACTTCGTTCCAAAACACAAATAGCGGACGCTGGCCGCACAGCTGCTGGGCTAAAGTGGAACTGGGCTGGCCATTATCTGTCGCATAGAGGAGCAGCAATATGCAAAAGCCACCACTCAGTGGATCCGAAATGGTAGGGAACGACCGCGCGGCAGGCCCAGAAAGAGATGAGGCGAACTGTGCGAAATAGTCGGGAATTCATTCGTGCATCTATACTAATATTTTAAAGGGGTAAAAGGACATGATTGATGATATTATGATGATTGATGGATATGATTTTTGGCATTTTCAATTTCAACCAGCAGCCGGGGGGGGGAGTGAATGTTAGACTTTCGCTAATAGTAAAAAATTTTCAAGATGTTATTTCCCTTAGGGCTTATTTTTCCATCGCCAGTTAACTTCTATTCGAGGTATAAAATTGACGTTTGACAGTTTTTGTATGAAATAACTGTCACAATATCACAATTATTATTCTTCGAATAAAGTTATCAGATGATTGAAAAATCAGCCCTTAAGTAAATAGTTATTTTTTTTCTGGTCACCAGTCACCACTTTAAGTTTTGGGTATAAAATGTTCGACACTTGAATGATGTCCACTGTTTGTTTGTAAAGGGGAGGGGGGAGGGATTCTCGAGGAAGGCCAGGACATCACGCTAGAGCCCTAAGGAGCCGAGCAAACAGAAAAAAGTCAAAACAGAAGTAAGTACTAGCGCGTGCAGACGATGCGATACGACGGGGTGGGTGCGGGAGCAAAAAAATTCACGCAGGCGAAGTTGCGGGCAGAAGCTAGTGTGCTTATATGAATAAAACGTAGCGTAACATTCCCCATGAAAAAAACGGTGAGTATGATTTTTTTTCTTCTTTTTTGAGTTGTGCACGGCAGTTAAAAACACACTCACGGATAGGACCGAGATTTTTTAGCCCCCGATGTATAAAAGGATGTTATATATTTGAGAGTTTCTGTGTACCTGTGTGTCTGTGGCATCGAAGCTCCCAAACGGTTGGTCCTATTTCAATCAGGTTTTTTTTAATTAGAAGGCTGGTGGTGGTGGGTAATTCTTAGCTATGTTTCATAAAAATCTGTTTTTTAAGCAATTTTTAAAATAGCAGACATCGTGTTTGGGCTCATTCAATTGGTCTCGATGAGATGACTTAAGAGACGGTGAACAAGTGAACATAGTCTGTTGAATTAGCAGGAAGGTGGTCACAGAAACTTGGATTTATAAATGCTAGAGCAACAGAGTTTTATACTCGTTGGATTGGTCTAGGTGAGTAGTTGGTAGACGGTGAAAAATGATCTGAGGGGCAATTCTCGTAATTATTAGAACGTTCACAGTCTGATCTCAGTCTCAATCTGTCAAAAAATACTTATAATTTCCCTACATTTTGACAAGTTTTTGACATTTGTTTGTCGCCGTGATGAGACTGCGACTACATTTTGAACGTTTTAAATTACGAGAATTGGCCTTCTGATGATGTCAAGATAAGTGTTCGGTCAGAGAATGTCAGGTTTTTATATTTTGTAGACCCATACTTCCACTCGTTTAGTACAAGCAACTTGGTTTTCTCAATCATTGTTATATTCAAAAGTTAAATTATAATAAGCAATGATATAAGTAATAAAACTATTGTGTTTCATGTAAAAGAGCATTATGTTGATCGAAGGTTTTAATATATTGTTTACAAACAGTTTATTTTAAAAAAATGGAATAAGAAGGCATGAAAGCTCTTCCTTGAGATAAAAAAAATCACATAGATCTCTATTATACTAAAAAATTAACTGTAGCTTACTTTCCCGCACTAGTGCGGGAACGCAAAGTAAAAAGCACGCGTATTAAATACACTGCATTGTGAACCTAAAAACAATACTGATTATTTCCTTTGAGACAAATTACAACAAGGTGGTTAGTTAATTAGACTAATAAACTATGCTACATATAGTGTACTATAAACAATCGAGATTTTGACATAGTGTGAGATCTCTATTCACATAACCTTTTACAATATAAGGAAACAAGGAAAACTCCGACTATGATGTACGAATCGCATCTTTTTATAAGCGATTTGCATGCATGCAATGCAAGTTTTTAATGCATTACATGCAAGAGGAATTATGGTGATGTTAAAGAAAAACTTTCTTGTTAGCATAGTATTTTTATCTCATGAAGCGACGCGCGCTTTACTTGTGGCCACCAAGTGTACAAACACGCTGTGATTTTTTATTTCCCGAAACGATTCGGGTTGCGGGAACTAAAAAAAACTGTATAGATAGTCGACCTCGTAATTGTTTACCACTTTTGACAAAAACTCCCCGTAAAATAAAACGTCATAAGGTGGAAACTATCTAATTGTCAAAAATAGACCTTAAGGGGCAAGTGAAATTCAACTTTAGCGTGATAAAGCAAGCAGTAGTTGGCAGTAAGAAAGATTTTCGTAACTAAAGTGTTATAGAGGTATGAGGAACAGGGTGTAAAGTTCACTCATCCTCCATAGAAAAGGGCGGATCCTCCGAACAGACGGGTGTTGTGTCTGGCGCGCAACTGCCCGATGATTCAAGTCGGGCTGTTGTATATATTATGCTAATTGCGCGGTAAACTCTGCTTACGCGATGGATTTTGCGTGAAGTCTGTATGACGCGTAGTTCGCATGTGGCGTTGTAGATACCGCTACAGTGTTAATGGATAAAGAAGGCCTGGATGAGACACCGCAGAGACCAGAGAAGCATGGCACTAAAGTGAGAAGGCCTACGCTCGGCAGTTGGTGAAACAAGGTTGCCGATGAAGATGATGAAAGTGTTAATATTGACGGAACAAAGATTAATAAACAAACTGGAATAAGATTATTTCTTGTTGACTGATTTCCAGTTTCTGAGAACCTCGGATAAACTCTCAATGCCTGTTGATTCGACAAACTTGTCTATTTAAGGGTGTTGCTTATCTAACTTATCTATGTAAGGCAGCCCGCGAAATTCAAATTTACTTACGTTTTTTGCAATTTGCAGGTCACGGTCAGGTAAATTGCACTGTACAACACTTTGTGATTCTTTATTCCCTATTGTTCTGCATGTACAGTCAACAGCAAAAGTAGATAATAAAAGGCGTCGAAGTGATTCAAAAGTATGTCAGACTCAGTGTCATACTTTTGAATCACTTCGACGCCATACAGTTCTGACGCGAACTCCGTTAATTAGTATTGAATTTTTGATTTTGATTATCTACTTTTGCTGTTCACTGTACACTTAAATAAAGCTCAGAGTCTGAATTTGGACCAAGTGTAAATCCTTCAATTACATGGGACTTAAACATAACTGGCGTAATATGGGTGTCCTATAGGTACACCTCTGCATAACCCTTCGGGGACTACAGGCGTGATGTTATGTATAAGTGATCTTACCGGCTCGATCTCTTTGGTGATGACAGCGGCGACGGATGGGTTCAGACTAGCCAAGTTCTCGTCCAGCCACCTCTGGAACCGTACCAGGCAGTCGTGGAGGTGGTGGTGCGAACTGTCCAGTTTGAACGCGCGCTTTATGCTCTGCAGCATCAGCAGGGGTCTGTCTGGAAACGGAATATAATAAATGAAATAAAAAAATACATTCTGCAACAAAAATAAAATGTGCTAGATCGAGTTGATATTTGCTAACCGACTATTCCTAAGAATAAATGGCAAAACAAACTCAGAGGTCTCATTTAAAGTCTAGACTGGTATTCAGCTGCAGCCGGTAAGACTGGAAGCCGACCCCAAAAATAGCTGGGAAAAGGCTAGACAGGTGATGAAAATGCAGGGTAGCATCCGGACTGGCCTTTTGAGGGAAGCATCAGAAACAGTTTGGGTAAACCTGTCCCAACAGGCGGCATGCGTGCATCAGCCATCGTGAGCTCACCCTCGTCTTAGGGAGCTCGAAGTTGTTATAAACTCAGCATTATGATTAAACTAAAAATTCGGGAACAAAAAATTATGATTTTGCACATTTTTTTTTTTTTTTAACTTTGACCCACACTAGGAATTCTCCTGTATCGTGGGTGCGTTTACAAATATTTAAACTCACATACACAAACAGCCAAATTAAAATGTCAAGTTTTATATTATGTCAGAATTACATAAGAAATATAGCATAACCAGCCCGTTCCCCCACACACAGGACACAGGCCTGCTCTGACAGAGCAGACACTTTTTATACAACCTACATTGTGCCCAACAGCTGGACAAAGGCCTGTCTTTTTTCCTTTCAAACCTGTCTATTCTGTGCGATACCTGGCCATGTTGGCATCGTCACACCACCTTGGTCGTGGTCTACCTCGATGGCGATGCGCTCCCTCAGCGCGTCCTGTAAGTGATAATCTTCGCCCATCTCTCTTCAGAGAATAATTTTAATAAACCTTACCTTTTCTAAAGTATATTTCGAAGGCCATTAAATATGTGTCTATCCTATCCGCGGCGAGCGTTCTTAGTGGTTGTAGGAACTTGATAGCTTGTTCTAGAGGATCCTCGGCCTGTAAAATATCAAAATAAACACATCAATTGTATTGTTTAATCTAAATTTGTGCCCAGTATAATCAGCCTATATTGTTCCCACTGCTGGGACACCTCCGGCCTCCTATCTATGTGAGGGCACGACCTCTTATCTCACTCCTCGCGGGCCCAGTGCGGGTTGGTGCTCAGTTCATAGCAATATGCTCGCTCCTTACCACATGAGACCTTAAAACTGGGTGTCATACACATCTCTGCCTCACCCTATCGAAATAAAGGTGAAAAAGCCCACAACCCACATCTAGCGAAATGTGGGTTTATCTATATAAACCTAAGTCTAATCCTGAGAGACATAGAGGCGAAACATTATGTTTACACAGTTGAAAAAAGTACCCTATTGAAAGAATTTAAAATCCTTGTCTAACTACCCATATAACTAACGTGATATCTCAATAAACTACAACAAGTCATGCCTACAACTTTCACGTCTTCACGACTCTTAGAACAAGTTACACGTCAATTCTATAACAATACCACACTTCATTGTCACTGACTAGTTAAACAGGTAGTGTTCAAAGTATTTTTAGCTCAGTTGGTACTGTTATAAACAAATTAATTGTGACATTCTAATCGATCACCGACTTATTTGATATTTACTTCCCTAGGAAGTAAATTTAGGATGTGGAAACACAAACAATAGGTCGTATTGTTGTAAGAAATTGATTTGACTATAAATTTTATCAGATAAAATCAAATGTATACAGCCGTATCAAGGGCGTTTAGCTAATTATATTGACATACTAGTATGTGCTAAGGCAAGAAATTTCATTTAATAATTTGCAAGAAATTAATTAATTAAGACTGAAAAAACCTAGACACAAAGTTGGTTCGCCGTACTGGTTCTTTCGTAAAAAATTTGAAAGTAGTAGAATAAGTTTTTTTTTTACATATATACAATATATTTTTTTTATAATATCATGTGATATTTACCCTGGCCAGTTTGTCAGGTACCAGTTCGTCCAACTGCGGCGCTTCAGGGTCACCCTGCTCCTGCTGCTGTCTCGCCTTGTGGTGCTGTTCGCGCTTCACCTACAGCACAACACATACATACACACACCTTTTATTTCAGTAACACTTCCGAAAGAAACGGAAATGAAAAGTGGGATCAACGGTGCTTACATTTTTTGGAGGTTATAACGTCGGTTTTGTAGGTACCTACTTACGATGGTAAGTAACAAAAACTTTGTTTAAAATCATCACATGTAGGTATCGACCTCACACACACACATGTAGGTATTGTAATGTTTTTATGACGAAGTAAATATCCAGGAAAAGCGCTTCCTGTACCTGCTCAGTTGACAAAGATCTCTCAGTTTAAACTATGTGTAGGTACACACAAATGGGTTGCCATAATTAGTCTCTCAATCACTGGCTATCTAAGAACGTGAAAAATACTTTTTCTCACATTTTGGAATGACCAGAGTAGAGAGACCCGTAATTTTCCATAGTTCTTGTTTCCACTTAACAGAACATACTGCGATCATCAACCTCATTCCCAGATAAGCCAGGCGCGATAAGTTAAATGAACGTACCTGTACCTGGGCCTGTAACGCGCTTTCCTGTTCAGCTTTGCGCTTCGCCTTCCTCTGTTTATTTCTAAGCTTCTTCAACTCCGACGGCGCCAAGTTATCTGTTGACAACGAAAAAGAAACCATGTTAGAAATTGCTTTACCACCAATTCTTTTAGGCACAAGTGGATCGAAGTGTTGCACCAGATATACCGAACCCACTCCACATTTGATGAGGATAGCCACCAGCGAATATCAAACGAGAAAAAAATGTGTCTTGGTTCTTTATACGAATTGACGATCGGGTTGTTCTTACAAGACGAGCGTAAACTCAACGCTGCTTAAAGTGAGTCGCAAAAACTACGTTGCATTCGTTACAATACGAAAATGCGGAATGCGTCAAAGTTTACGCAAAAAAAGTCCTCGAAAGAAGACCAAATCGAGTTTAAAGACAATTCCTCCTGATTTTCCTCTCAACCTGATCCCTTGTTTATAAAGTTATCTTGTCTTGAAATAGTCTCACTGTTGCCAGCTAAAAACAATAAGCCGTCACACATACACAATATCTATTACCAACATAATTCTCGTAATAACGCATAATCAAATCGCGAGTCTATTACGAGTAATCGATAATGACCGTCGTATTTAAATTCTTGATGGCGGAGCATGCAACTTACAAATGTTTTACAGAATGTATATTTAGTTTTATTGTGGTTTAGGAGTTTTGGCTACGGGAATATACATACATACATATCGGGCCTAGCAGTAAAGGCTTTTTTTTGCGGATGGGAAATCATCAAATGACCCCTCCCGCTCTGGGTGGAGCGGAAGGGAGTGTCAGACTCTTACTGACTAAAACCCACCCGCGTTCCTTCCTTAGCCCTTTATGTTCCAGGGCAGCGGTAGGTAACCCTTTCGGAAGATCCCGCTATTAGCAGTAAAGGCTTACAGCTGATTATTGAAATTTATTTCTATTACACACACAGGTAACATAGCACAAAAATAATTGCTGGAACAGAGTTTTATTTTTGGTGTGAAAATTTGCTGTTTACTGTAGTGCTTTGACCTTCAATATCTTCGTAACCAGAAGGTATGGTGCAGTTCAAAAAAATTATTACAAAGACGGGGAGTACAAGTGACTCTCGGCTTCGTTAAGTGTCTTTTTACAATCGATAAAGACATTTGCCAAGGAGAAGGATAGTAAATAAAAAAAAAATATTATCCCTGTGCGGCTGATTGACATGGGTAAAAATTTTAATGGACTGATAAGTTGTATTGTTGGTAAAGTTAAGGTAAGTTGAACAGTTGTGCTTTCACGGCCAAGAGTGCAGAGATCACACACGCACTCGTACAACACTGTATTAAGAAACGCAAAAGATCTCAATGTTCACAGTTTCACATACCATAATTATCCCATTCTACATACAAAGGGCTAAATCAGCGTCCACGGCATTATGAACTAGCGAGCTGTCGAACAAGATCGACTGATAACAGATAAGGAGTCGGCGTGTATGCTGCGCGTGAGTGAACGCAAGGGTCGCGGTCGTGCGCCCGCGCACACTACATGTTATGTCACACTTTGTAATTATAGCAACGTATGCCGAATAGATACATTCGAATTGAATACGTCTTCTATATATAAACACACATAGGAATTTCAAATATTCCTGGCTTAGACACCGTTTAAAAATTGAATAAAGTGAGACACACCGACTGAAAAAAGGTCAAAATCATTTTTACATCGTTACTATAACTATAATACGAAGATAATTCATTTCACATTGGACACAGTTAGAAATACTAACTAAACTAACATATTAACATACTTATTTGTACCATAAAACATTATTACAAGCCTACTTAAAAGTCAACGACGAAATTAATACGCCAGCAGGGGCGCATTATTTTTTCTTAGCGGCCATTAATGGAACTTAAAAAATTAGGTCTACAATGTAACATTACTAACGAAATATTTTATTACGGTAAGTAGTAAATTATAAAAAAAAACAATTCGAACCGATTTATATCAGGGCTTAATCCGAAAATATGGGTAGATTATGAGCACTGCAAGTTGATTTATTTTTTGTAAAAAAAGAGTATTTTTATACTGCTATTAAAAAAATGGGTTGTCAAGTAAACACAATGGTGGTATGGTACAGCCGCTGACCATAGATGCTTTACTGAGACAGTTTCGCAAGCATTGCCTCATGCGCACGGCGCGCGGCGTACGAACGAGCACGCCCGCAATTACAGGGCTGAGATAGCCAAACTCAAATATCAATGGACAAAGGGATGTTGGAGCAACAATCTATGAAATATTCTGAGTAGATGTGCGTTTAAAGATATCTGGGTAGGTGTAGTTTATACCAAAATTACGTTATCCCAAAAAGTGATTATCAGAGGTCGGAATTAGGTAGAGTTATTTATGTACTTGCATCGAAATGTTGATGTTAATATGGATCTTCCCGGGATTTCTAATAGACAATCCCGTGTGGCTATTTCGTTAAGCGGGGAGTGCTCCGCATTTCCGCTATTGTTTACTTTTGTTCTCACAAGCTATGTTGTGCGAACTACAAATGTGGCAACATTGCGCGTGTGCGCATTGGAATTTTGCAACTTCGGACATCCGATGTCGTCGATGTAAATTTGGCAACGTCGCGCGTGCAGTGGTTTGAATTGTGTAAAAGTAAATCACTTTTTTATTTAATAAATCACGGGATTTTTTGCTCTTTAAAATTAATCTCGAGATTTGAGGCATATCTACTTTATTCTTTCGCTGTATGAAATCAGTGTAAGTACATAAATAACTCTACGACTCTACCTAATTCCGACCTCTGGCGATTATGCCGGAAGGAGGCCTTTGAGTGGGACGGGACATGCAGCTGTGATAACTATACCTACATATTATAAATTAAATTCGCTTGTCTTGTCTGTCTGTGTGCGTTGTTCTTCTTAACTACGCAACTGATCTTAATGCTGTTTTCACAAGATACTCCCAAAGGCTAACAGGAAATAATAACTCTCTCGGGAAGGAATCTCGACGTTTTGTCAAGTTGTAACCGTGCGAAGCAGGGGCAGGTCGCTAATTATAATGTGTTTATGGAAGGAAAAATGTCCCTTTTTACTTATTTAAAGATATCCTAATACACTTTGAAGATTGAAAAACCGGCCAAGCGAGCCGGACCATGCACAGTGAAGGATTCTGTAGTCGGGATGAATACGCGTCGTATTTTCGCTGGCACAACATTGATTTTATCGATAGCAAAAATAACTTCGTAGTATTTCATA
This sequence comes from Apamea crenata, assembly GCA_949629185.1. NCBI lineage: Eukaryota > Metazoa > Arthropoda > Insecta > Lepidoptera > Noctuidae > Apamea > Apamea crenata. The sequence goes on along the minus strand of OX451362.1, from coordinate 7,505,065 downwards.
GTACCTAAGAAAAATCACAATTTATCACATCTTCTAAATGTGGTTGAAAGTATCTACGTAACTGATAAAATGTTACGGCCAGCCCTACAATGGATTGTCAGCAAACCCATGGTGATTACGTATCAAATGATCGGCTCGACCGGCTGGCTCGTGGCTCATAGCAACCAACCAATATTGCCACATTAAATTCACGCCTATATAACACAGAAAACCACTACATAACACAGAAAAATTAAACAAACATCTATACTAATAAGAAAGCTGAAGAGTTTGTTTGATTTTTTGTATCTTTGTTTGTTTGAACGCGCTAATCTGTGGATCTACCGGTCGGATTTGAAAAATACTTATGCATTTGATAGTCCTATTCTTGAGGAACTACTTAACATCACGCTAAGACTTTTAGAAGCCGAGCAAAAACGAAAGAACACAGTAATAGTGTAACAAACAAATGATTAAGATTATGAAGAAAAGAGATACCTAGATGTGACGACGGATATCAATCAATAAATAGAATACCAGTCAGCTTTTGGATCTTACGCGAAGGTTGCCTTGAAAAAGGTTAGTTGACACAGCAACATAAGGCCAATTCCCGTAATGATAAACGTTCAAAAACTAGTTGCAATCACATCTCGGCGACAATCAAAATCAAAAGCTTGGCAAAAATGTAGGGAAAGTACAGTTATTTTTGACAGATTGAGGCTGAAATTAGAATGTTGACCCAATCCAAACTTTTCCAACGAATAAAAACGTAAACGTGCGAGCAAATATGCGCGGAATAGGGTGTATATTACACGAAATGTCGCTGCATCGTCTGCATACACATTGACCAACATCCCTACATCAGTTTTTGCACGTGTTTTTCGTTTCCGTCCTCTACTTGTGTATATGTAGAAAACAGTCGCAGTATCTAACGGTTGTGTTGCGTTCGCCTGATATCCGGCGCACCTTGCCGCATTCCCTAGCATTGCGGCTCTTTGCGGACAGGCAAAACGAGACAGCTCAGGTTGACGTGACATGCTTGATAGTACTATGAAATAGATCAAATTATAGTGCTGTAACGAAGGCATGGGATACGAATATGGCAATAATACCGCGCTTACAAATAAAATAATGTTCATTAGAATTATCCTATTGCATCTATCATGTATTTGAGGTCGGCGCGTGTTTTCTTGTGTATGTTTTTCTCTTATTAATTTCTATCAGCCGTCATCTCATTATTCACTTCTTTCCCTGGCATATCATCGTCTACACCACTCATATATCTGGCGATCTATTCTGTAAAATCTCACCGTGAAAAGTCATGGGAAATGAGCTTTCATTCCTCCTGGCGTTAGGGATTGACAGTTACTCGTAGCTCACTTTAAGCTCACTTCACCTAAGTTTTCATAGATAAATTATTGCAGAATAGATTGAGATAGTTCATTAGTTTCCCTCCCTCTTTCCTCATCCAACCAGCTTCATCTTTCTGGCTGACCGACCCCTTGACAGTTCAAAAGCGCCTGTTGAGTTGACTTTGAGTTTATATTATCCACATTCAGAAATGAGTACTCGACCCTAGAATAGAATACTCTTTGTTATGAACAGCTGTACACCATTCAATCATTTGTACAAAAATCAAGCAAGTCAATGGTTACTCGTTGGGCATAAGTTAACGGGGACTCAAACGTGATGGGTTAGGTAACAGTACTTTAGTAGGTTGTCATCCGTATGGGTTAGGTTGCTACGTGGAAGAACGCAACGATGTTTTACTGTCCAAACACATCAAACAGAATTGAATTTGTTTAGCTTAAGTCCGATATAAAACGATAAATAATATACTTTTCTTATTTTATTCTTAAGGGCATTACGGTAGATATTAGCTTTGAATTACGTCTAGGCTGAAAAACACAGCGAGCAAATTTAAGGGTGTGATACACCCCATCAAACTGAACCACTTTCTCCGTGGGACCAACATCGTAATCGAGAAAAAAATATCAGCTGTCCCCTACATTTAGGACGAGTACCAATTGAAGTTTTGTACGGGGCAGTTGATATTTTTTTCACGATTACGATGTTGGTCCCATGGATGAACTTGTTCAGTTTGATGGTCTGTACCACACCCTTAAATTTGACCACACCTTTTTGAGTTTAAGTTTTCTTAAAATCGTGTCTCTATACAGCATGTATAGAGACACGATTTTAAGAAAACTTATTGGTTCTTTTAAAAAGCTCGAGGGGTGACACTGACAGGTGACTTAAAGAACTTTTTAAAGAGAAAGCTTAAAACAAACCATCCATTTCGCTCCTTAAAATCCAGTTATTAGGTGATACTCCAGAAACCTATTGCTGTTGGTTAATCAAAAGGAAATATGTAAAGATCGTTCTGTAGTGTCTGCCTGCCCCTATGGGAAAAAGGCGCGATTTTATGTATGTACAGTCGGCAAAAGAGATAAGTAACCAGGGCATCGGATATAGATGAAGTTTTGTAAGAAACCGTTGGATATTATTTAATGTAATTTAATTTGATAAATAAACTGTTTGTTTTCTATTAATGAAATTAAATTTCATTCGAAAACATCCATCGGTTTCTTGCCAAACTTCAACTATATCCGACGGCCCTGGTTACTTATCTCCTTTGGTGATCGTACATACATTTATGTGTAATTTTATTCTCTCACAAAAACAAAACACATAAGTCGATCAGCCCAAGTAAAGAACTCGACACATTGCCGACGACAATATACTCAAGTGCGTATTTACGTAAGTATATTGTGCCTTAATACGTCTAGGACACGTCGCGAGTACAAATTACTGCTCTAATTCACTAGAGGTTTCGTAAAAGTAATGAAACTGCGGCCGTGGGGGCCGAGCGGCGAGGTCGGGGAGGTCATTTCTATAATTAAAATCTAACAGAGGTATTTGTGAGTTAGAGCCTACAAAGTATGGGGGTTAGGTTACAAATCATGGTTCCAGAACTAGATGTGTTTTTTTTTTTAAATAAGACCTTTTACTGTATGAAGAGATGATTTCAGTAAGTTTTATGTGTCGCAATCAAAATAAAAAACTGATTATTTCGATTAGTAAAGCTTGAATGAATTGGCATCTTCTACTTTATAAAAATGTTAAATTAATTATTTTTCTGATTGTAAACGTACAACCTAAAGCGCTGGGTCTAGTAAGTAATCAAAGTATGATATTTTGCACAAGAGTAGCTTGTGTAACGAAGGTAAGCACAAAATATATTTATTTTAAAAATTCATCTCCTGAGGGAGTTAAATAGGGGATGAAGGTCTGTATGGAAGTTCGTAATTTTTTGTCGATAGGAAATTCCGTCGGGCAAATGGTTTGTTATTCTATAAAATACAATAGAACTTACACAAGTCCATAGGTACATTATCTCATACGACACATACCTACATTGGTAAAGTTCGGAGCAATTTGGACCTAGCTGTATAAAATCTAACCCAATTTTGATCATCACTAAGATTTGCAACTCGAGGTTCCAGAGTTTAGAAAAAGCAATGTTCTAGCAGGGTCATAATCTTGAGAATTAAAAGCTCTTCTTTCTAATAAATGGGATGGAACTTCGGATGAAGTACTTCGTATAACAATGATTGAACTTTACAACAGGTAAGTCGCCGACTGTCAGCTGTCGCTGAAAACAAGCGCTGGCTCTGTCTCGCATAGGGTCTTAGCATTATGCTAAGCGATAGCCGTTTGCTTGGCTCCCAACTTGTTATTTTTTTTTGTATTTGTGATCTTTTTCTGCATTATGTTGCCGCAAATAAACGAATTTTCATAATGTTTTGTTCGCTTGATCACTTATTATCGGTACCTTATTTATGTTAGAGCTAACAATATCGCAAGCCACAAATTATCAAAGCAGCCCTGACGCAGGGCTCATGTCGCAACGACCGGACTTGTTCGTGCGACGGGCGTGCGCCGGCGCAGCCGGTCGACTTCACAAACTGGAGCACCATTTATAATGCCGAACTCGGGTGTTTTAAATTATTTAATGTTTTAATTCTCACGAATGGCGCATTTTTATCTGATGAGGCCGTTTACTGGTGTTATTGATCAGCGTTTCATTTATATGTAGGTATGTAGAGTAAAATTAGAAGAGATGATAGTTGTAACGTTGGGGAGAATTGACAAATTGTATTTTGAAAGCTTATGTATGTTGGTTACTCATTGTCATAATTTATGAGATGAAACATGATATTTGTCACTAGATTTTCTGATCAGACCCTTGATCGGGCTTCCAGTTTGCAGCTCGACAACGCGAAGGCTAAATCCACTACAGAGGGATCCATGAAATTTAGAAATTGTTTCTTAGAAGAAAAGAGAAAGACACAGTTTCGGAAATAGCATACCTACTGTTACGTAGACTTACCAACAAACAGAAAAAAAAAACATTCTACATTGTTAAAACGTCGACTCCTAAACTTAAAATTACTCAACTGTCCTACGTTATTTATATAACACACAATGTGCTAAGACATGTTATAACACATCGATATAAGGAAAAAAATAAATGGTTTTGCTTTGAACATATGAAATAACAAGTGCTGTGTAACTGAAAGTAGTTCAATCAATGATCATTAGTCATCAGTTTAGCACCTGTCGAAACTAACCTGGCACGATTTTAAACATTATAATCATTAGTCATTCTTCTTCAATTAGGTCATTCAAATGTATTTATTAATAACTAGCTTCTGCTCGCGACTTCGTCCGCGTGAAATTTCTTGTTCCCTGACCCATCCCATCGCATCGCATCGCCTACCCGTGCTATGACTTAGTTTTAGCTCATTATAGCGTTATTTCAGACTTTTTGTGTTATTGCACGGCTCCTAAGGGACTTGGCATGATGTTAAGTAGCGTATAGCCTTCCTCAAGAGAGGGGGAGGGGGGGAGACAAACAAACAAACTCTTCAGCTTTATCGTTAGTAGGTATATTAGATAACATTGTACAAGAACAGATTGACCGGGCCCCCCAACCAGATATTTGTCTGTATCTTGGGGGTCAGAATTGAGAAACATAAGAGTCTATTTACAAAAGTATCAATTATTTACGCGCGGACTCGCAAACAGAAAAAAAAACCCCGAAAAATCTTGGTTTTTATGTAAAATGAATGAAACTTATATTAAAATAATTTTACAAAATTTTTAATTATCAAACACAGCCTTTGGATAAATGGACGATGTGGACAACTATAAAAATATGCTATTCGTTATAATAATCGAGACAGAATATAGGAAATTTTCTTTTCTACTCGTGCTCATGGATTACGTATAGCGACACCGATCGTATATAACAGTTTCATAAAAAAGCAGCACCTACTAACATCTATATCTATACTAATAATAAAGCTGAATAGTTTGTTTGAACGCACTAAATTCTGGGACTACCAGTCAGATTTGAAAAATTCTTTTTACATTTGATATCCCAATTCTTTAGGAAGGCTATACGCTATTTAACATCACGCTAGAACTCTTACGGGCCGAACTTATAGAAAAAAAAAGTCAGAAAACAAAGAAGGTAATAAGTACGGGCGGGCGATGCGATGCGGCGGGGTGGGTCGGGGAACAAGAAATTTCACGCGGACGAAGTCGCGGGAAAAAACTAGTAATTTATATTTTAAGAGGTACAATTTGTTACTCTGTGATTATGTAACCTTTACTTATGGAGATTTCTCTGAAGTAAATTAATAATATTTATAATGATTATCATAGGCAAAAAGCATTTGAAATATTACAACCACTAAACCAATTTGCAGTAAGTAGGTACCTATATCCATCAAACTTTTCCGCATCTGTTTAGATGTTCTAGTTCAAATAATTAAAAACGTAAAGGTTAATTATAATTAGTCGCCTGCGCATGCTCTGGTTGTGAAAGCGACCACCTGCCTCCGAACAATGCAGGCGGCCGATCTAGTTGAACTTTTGTTTCCTAATAGTTTTGTAAACTTGATTTCATGTCTATTTGCGAGATCTATACTTATTTTTACATATTATAAATTGTCCAGGGATATTATTATTATTATAATTTCGCTCTTCGTGTCTCTCTATGCGTTGTTCTTTTAAACTAAGCAACGGATTTTGATGAGGTTTTCAAAATGGCCGCGATAAAAATATGCCCGTGATCCTGGGCTAAAAGTTTCTTTGGAAAGCTCTGCTGTCTTCACTTCATTTCATGATTCAAATTACCAGAGACACCTAAATAAAAGCTGACAGTAGGATTTTCAACCCCGTGAGTGAATTAAAAAATCACCGGTGCAATAATATTTAAGCGTTAATTTAGGTGATTCCTAATGTTAGTGAAGACGGGCATAAAGTAAATCATGTAAAAACATCTATGTATTTAGATGTCTACTCTAAATACTAGACACATAAAGCAGCCTTAGTGCTCAGTCTTTGTAAAGTCTCACTCTGCTAAAGCCGTGTATTAACAGTACCAAAATAAGCTGGACCGGAGTAAACGGAAAAACAATAAAATAACATACATAACTAGTGACCCGCCCCTGTTACGCACGGTTTGTACAACTTGACAAAACATCGAGATTTGTTTTTATATGTAAGATTAATATTAATGTATTAAACATATGTGTTTAACATGTGTGTTAACCACTTATTGGAAGGATTCCTGGGAAGGATTGGATGTTTCTAAATGGTGTTGAAAACTGCATCAAAATTCGTTGCGTAGTTAAACGCGGTCACACAGACAGACACGAAAAGCGATTTCAATTTATAATATGTATAGAAACAAGCCTTATTTTATTTAAAACATGCAATAATTCTATTATTTATGAACAACACTACCACGTTGGCGCCAGCCAGCCATATTTGGGTGACCACAAACGACCACCAACTTTTTGATGGCAATTTAAAACTATTGTTTATTCGCAATAAATGTTAGAACTTCCTTATAAATTAGCATGAAGACAATTTGGTCTTTATGCCGAAGTCGTAAATTCAAATTAAGGCAAATAGTTAGCTTGTTTTCTAACAACTCAGCAAATCGAAGTCTAAAGCATACGTTTGGATTTGGCAGCATTTTGTTATAGATTACTAGCTGCGCCCCGCGGTTTCACCCGCTTAAAAAAAAAATCCTATATGTTAATCCTGGTTATAAACCATATGTGTGCCAAATTTCATCTAAATCCGTTCAGTAGTTTTTGCGTGAAAGAGTAACAAACATCCATCCAATATTAGTAGGAAGTAGGATTATAGGCGTTTTATGACGTCCAAATGAAATCAAGTACTATAGAAATTAAGTACAGCCTAACAGGAATAGTGGGGTGCCACATCAGAATATTTGTACTTACAACACTGTCGCGCTATCTAGAATACATGAACACATATCTCGCTAATTCACGTCTGGCGGCAAAAATAAATAGTCTAGTTACGCGCAGCATGTAATATTCAAGTCATTTTCTCACCAGAGAGACCTTTGAATGTTCAAATTATCATTATAAACACACTTGGCGAATTAGTAATAAATGCACTTGTCACGCTCGTAGGATTTATGCTGAAAAGTAAAATAGTATTTGATAAAACTGCTGCATGGTTAGGTAGGTCCAATACCCGTTCTCGTTGATGAGAACTAAGGACTCCAGCTTTGAAATTGGAGAAGCCATTAAACAATTAAAAAAAAAATGAATCAATTCTAAAGAATAGTCCTACTGGTAACATAAGTCAACGTATTTAAAGAACTTATGATGCGCCTGGTGATTTTCCAGCGGCAAAAATTACGACTCTCCATACAGACTTCCATTCTCTATTAAATCCTCTTAAGCGCAGGCCGCATATAAATGGCGTCGGGCGCGGACATGGCACGGGCGTATTCAAATTTCATACAAAATGCATGGAAATAAAGGACACACGGTATGTCGTCGCTGGACGTGGTTATGACGCTCCATTTCGGCGCCCTCTCCTGAATTTGAATGGAATAGGAAGCCGCCCGTGCCATGTCCGCGCCCGACGCCATTTATATGTAGCCTGCGCTTTAGGGTATGGATTTTCTAAAATACTTCCTTAGTGCTAAACTGCTAACCTTTGTGATATATAGAACTTATGTGCAAAATGCCATACTTCTAGACACTGCGGTTTAGGGGTGCGTTGTCTGCCGCCGGGGCTGCGGGTTGTTTGAAAGAGATACCGTGGCCCCTGGCACAGGCAACTGAAGGAACACGGGTGGGTTTTAGTCGGTAAAAGTCTGACACGCCCTTCCGCTCAGCCCAGAGCGGGCGAGGTCATTTGATGATTTCCCACCTAAAAAAAAAAGGGGAGTACGTAGTCTGTCAGTGATTGAATTTAAGATTTTTATCAAACTATCAACTCAGCCTATCGCAGTCCACTGCTGGACATAGGCCTCTCCCACTGCGCCATAACACCCTGTCCTTCGCCTTCTGAATCCAGTCAGTCCCAGCCACCTTTTTGAGGTCGTCGGTCCATCTAGCTGGGCGGTGTGCCACACTACGCTTGCCTATACGCGGTCTCCACTCCAGGACTCATCAGATCCAACGACGATCGGTCCTTAGACAAAAATGGCCAACCCAGCCACCCAGCAATGTGAAGTCAAGAGCACTAAAGTTGACGCACAATCACAGCGGACACATGGTTCTGGCATTGAGGGGCATACGGAAACCTCGTGACAAATTCACCTATAATTGCAACCTGCAATATGCTGCCGAGTGGCGAGGTGAGCCAGTCGTGCATCCGTATCCGATATCATACATAATATTTATGTAAACGTTAATTGAAGGATTTCTATGATCTCCGAGTTTAAATGCTTGTGTAATATTGCTTGACAATATTATTCTCACACGTTAGTTGATTTCATTTCATTGTCAGTGTCAGTGGATATCTAATTATATGCCCCTGATGCAGAAACCTTGCAAAGATAAGGCGAATTTATGTTTCTGAAGAGATTTGCAGTGCGACAATTCATGCAGCCATAGGGTGCTTGCATAAAGAGGCGGGTTTTCGGGCCCGACTTCCGGTACACACCGTTGCAGGTTCATCTTCGCAAGGAAATGGTTACATATCAGAAGGCCAATTCTCGTAATTTAAAACGTTCAAAATCTAGTCGCAGTCTCATCTCGGCGACAAACAAATGTCAAAAACTTCTCAAAATGTAGGGAAATTAGACGTATTTTTGACAGATTGAGACTGAGATCAGACTGAACGTTCTTAAAATTACGAAAATTGCCCCTCTGAGATGTTCTTTTTTTAGGGCAATGAGTTAACACGGGACTGTTTCACCCGCACCGATCCGTATTACCGACTTGTCTTTACCAGGAACCAGCTTTATGCCAACACCCATAGTTATCAGATCCATATATCATGTCGCTCTTAACAGTTTTCAGGCTTCTTCTTCTAGTTTCTCCATTAATCACCACGCATCTCCAAGAAAGATTCCAAACCCCTGACTATCTACATAGGTAGATCAGCGAGGTATTTGCGTAACACACTAACAATTGCATTGCACAATTCACCAATATTCATTGCGTTATTTAAGTTGGCAAGCAACCGAATGTTTCAAACATATGAAACAATCAATGGTTTAGGAGTTTCATTTTTTTCAAAACCCTAGTATGTTACGCATTTGGGGTGCTGGCCTTTGAAGGAAGGCGTTGATCTCTTTTGAGGATAATCTTATTAAACATGGCGACGAAAGCTTATTTGACGAAGGGATAATATTAAGAGACAGTCTTACACCCACGCTATGCCTAGTGTTACCGCTACACTTAGTTATTTTTCGTCAATCTTCCGTCTTTTAGAAATTGCTTGCATGTTTACTGAATGTTGTTTCCCGAATTCCACTTGGATGGTGCCATAGCTACCACAGCTCGTCATTCAATAACTCTATGGTCCCGGGTGACACAGACGTAGATTACTTTCATTTCGAAAGCCGTCCAAGTCCCATTGAAACCTAACCAGATCAATATTTTTATCTTAACTTGAATTCCATGGAAAGGAAACAACACATATGGCTTGTCAAGGTTACTTTCATTCAGTAGTTAATGAATTCGTATCGGGTGTCCATAATATGTATGTATATGAGAGACACTACAAAGATATATCAGATGCTCAAAAGCTCCTCTGAAAATAAATGCCGGTCAATGAATGCATAATAATTTGAGCGCCTGAAAATAACGTATGATATGTCAAGTAATTCCGCAAGAAACAGTTCGGAGAAAGAGCAACATGCTCTCTGGGCCCGTCCGAAGGAAGTTGGAAACATCGGGAGTGAACCCTACACACGATTAATGAATTTTTTGGACGAACAAAAACACATCGGCAGTAGGGACAACTGTCAAATTGTGGTGTCATTCATTCTTGGGTCGGGCCTTAAACTATTCTTATGTCCGTAGGTGATACGGAGTAGGAATCACCCGTAACTTCGGCCAAAACTACGGAATACGTGGTAAGGGAGTATATAGGTATACCTGCTGATAGAATAGAATACTCTTTATTATATACGCACCATAATAAATTACAGACAAAGAAAAATACACATTGCTTATTGCTAATTCGCCTCAATAATCTTTCAGAGGAGTACATGCTATTTCCAACTTATAAATAACCTGTCATTGCTTATTTTTAATACTTCGTACCTATTGTAGTAAAGTAATTTTATTCTAGGTACGAGGTGCATTCAAAAAGTACCTAGCCTCATCGCCAGAGGGCGCTGTAGTTTCAAAAGAGTTTTACCACAGTGTAGCACATTCTTTTTAAATTCTTTTTTCAAATTTTCATTCCAATCCCTTCATTTGTTTTAATTTGACAACTTATGGAAGCGAATGTATCGATCGGTTTTACAAAAATGGAAAAAGAGCAATATCGTTCGGTGATTCGATTCCTATTTTTGGAAGGGAAAACGCGCATCGAAATGAAAGAGCGCTTGGATGCTGTGTACGGTGACTATTCTCCATCGATGGCCACCGTCAAGAATTGGTTCAACGAGTTTGCACGTGGCCGTACGTCGGTTTTTGATGAACCACGTCCAGGTGCACCGAAAACAGCTGCTACGGAGGAAAACATAAAAAAATCCATGATCTCGTATTGGCAGATCGCCGATTGAAGGTTCGGGAGCTAGCTGAGACTGTAGGCATTTCAGAAGGAACAGTGCATCATATTCTTCACGAGGAACTCGGCATGAGAAAGCTGTCGGCGCGATGGTTGCCGCGTTTACTCACACCGGAAAACAAGTGCAACCGTGAGACCACATTCAGTGAGTGTTTGGCGCTGTTTAAGCGGAATCCAGCGGAGCTTGTGCGTCGTTTTGTGACCGTCGATGAAACCTGGATCCACTGGTACACACCAGAGACCAAGGAGCAATCAAAACAATGGATCCAGACCGGGGAACGTGCTCCAAAGAAGGCGAAAACTGTAAAATCGGCCGGAAAAGTTATGGCCACCGTTTTCTCGGATTCACAAGGTGTGATCTACATCGATTACCTCGAGAAGGGTAAAACAATTACAGGGCTTTACTATGCCGATTTATTGGGCCGATTCGACGCTGAATTAAAGAAAAAACGACCCCATCTGGCGATGAAAAAAGTGCTGTTTCACCACGACAACGCACCGGTTCACACGTCTGCCGTTGCCATGGCCAAATTGGTCGAATTACGCTACGAATTGCTGCCCCATTGACCGTATTCTCCAGATTTGGCCCCTTGTGACTTCTTTCTGTTTCCTAATCTGAAAAAATCTCTCGCCGGGAATAGATATGGATCAAATGAGGAGGTCATCGCCGCCACGGAGGCCTATTTTGCAGAGTTTGACAAAAACTATTTTTCGGACGGGTTAAAAAAGTTGGAGCATCGCTGGGCTAAGTGTATCGAACTAAAAGAAGTGTATCGAACTAAAAGGAGACTATGTTGAAAAATAAATTGTCACTTTTCCAAAATTTTCGTTTACTTTTTGTAGGCTAAGTATTTATTGAATGACCCTCGTACATCGTCTTCACATGTAATAATAATTAATTTATAATATTGTAAAACATTTTAAAAGAGTAACTATACATATAGGGTTCCTTGTCCATTCTTCTCCATACGAAACTACCTTTGGAAAGGGGCACCTAGAATCAATTTTATTTTTTTGTAAATGCTGACTTTCAAAAGTGCCTTTTTATGGCCTACTTCTAGATCCTAATAATATAATGTTTGGACTTTAAAGAGACCATGACCTCAGAGTTTGTTTCGGCATTTATTCTCAGGGATCAGTCAGTTAGAGTGTTAAAATATTGACCAACAAAATATTGACGTGTATATTATAAGTGTCTTAAAATATCTACTTACAGATATAAACATTACATTTCAAATAAATGATGACTTCAGTAAAACAAATAAACGCATGATGACGAACTACTGAAAAATGTGTCTACATTTTTAGCATTCCTCAGATTTAATAAAGTAAATACAAGTACCCAGCGTCACACTGGCACCGCACTAAGATACATAATGCGTGACGTAATTATTTATAGTTACTTATCGTATACAACACATTTAGCGGGCATTGTATTCAAATACATAGCTATTCGTGTCATATGACGCCCTAGATACTGGTGCTTATTATAAGTAGTCAAAATATTAATAAACTAGGTCCTGTCCGCGACTTCATCCGCGTGTTTTAACATAAAACATATCCAATGGCTTTCGACAATAGCGTAGCTTTCTATCAGTGAAAGAATTTTTGAAATCAGGCGAGCAGTTTCGGAGATCACCCCCTACATACAAAACTCACAAATTGTACCTGTTTACAATATTTATAGAAAAGACCCGAACTTTCTTTATCACCTTTTTTATGTTAGAGGCAAACAAGCATGCAGCCACCACCACTATAACCACCTCTTCGTACGTTGTTACTGCTGGCTATGGACATCTGCAGTGACAGAAGCTTTGAAGGATCGTTCTCATCCTAGAGACAAAGCTGAAATATGTCATGTGCCTGTACCGTCACATTTGCCTGGCTTACTATCCTATCATCAATACCACGGCTCTAAACGAGCAAGTAAGAACAAATATAATTTGCAAACGAGTTAATTTAAATCAAAAGCTGACAAATTGTAATATCTTCTACTTAGCACTATGCAAGAGGTGTTAGTCGTAGTTGGCAAGCAGTACTACTTGCAGCTTGTTAACAGCGAATAATAGGTACGTCCTGAAGGCCAATTCCCGTAAAAACGTTCAAAATCTAGTCGCAATGTCATCTGTCAAAAACTTGCTAAAAAAATTTGGGAAATTAGAGGAATATTTGACTGATTGAGACTGAGATTAGAACGAGAATGTTCTAAAAAATACGAGTATTGCCCCCCTGGTTCTATTAATTGTAGTAACCAAGCAGAAACAATCTGTCTAGCCTTTTCCCAACTATTTTGAGGTCGGCTTCCAGCCTAACCGAATGCAGATGATTACCAGTATTTTAAATGGAGCTACTGCCAATCTGCTCTTCACAATCCAGTTAGTGAGGAACATAATACCCCTTGGTGAGACTGGTTGTAAGAGTTTCGGGCTTCTGACTACCCTTAACCACTGTCAAAGATCATCTACAAATGACAGTCGGGACCAACGGCAGAACGTGCTTCCGAAACACGGAGAGGTCTCGATACGTAATGCTTGCTCACCAGTCCATGAACCGAGCTTGGCAAGCATCGCTTCACCTTCTATCGACCTGTGTGGTTGTTACTTAGTTACGAGTACCTCTGAACAGGTAGAATTTGCAACGTAAACGCTTATAAAGCAGTCACTATAAGTTCTAAACGTTTTGCTTTAGTTTTCCCGTTGGCCTAGCCCCAACATAAACGAGTTAAACGACGATACTAAATTGAAAGACTAGGTTCTAAGAACGACTATTGAATTGCCTCTATCAATCGCTTTCAATTGAAAGTAGTGGTTATCCACTCAAAGGAGTTAAGGATCGTTTCTTTTCTAACGACATAATGGCTTTTACTGAGGACCCAAGCACGATTGAAGTAGGAATTTGAATTTTAAATTAAACTGAAATCGTAATATTGAACCTCGTTTATGTAGTACTTGGTAGTAGTAGGTGATAGGTGTAGGATTTTTCGGATACCAGTATGCTTAGTGTGAGTTTGACAACATCGTTCGAATGACTTAACCATCGCGTAAATCGAGTTAACGTCAAACGTATCGAGAACCGAATGCATGCGAGTGCGAGTTAACATCGAAGCTAACCATCCAATACGCGTTTGGTCACCGTGAATTGCGAGCATTATTTTTCTTATGTTGGTGTCACGTAAACGTCCTCCGATAAACCGACCAAATAGAATGACATTTAGATTCACTGTTCCTAATGAAAGCGGCTGTCTATCAAATTTGTGTTGGTTATAACTTGACGTTTATGTTTAGTTTGTCAAGTGTGAAGGTTATTGTGATTTATATTTATTGGATTCTATTAATTAAAAATGAAGACGAGTTCGTCCCAATTATGTTACGATGGTGGCATTTATGGAGTAGTAAGTGTAATTTTAATTATTTGGTGATTAGAGAGCTTAGAGTTTGTGAAATTTGCAGAAATAAAACTAAGTTTATTTGGTCTTCTAGGCATGGAGAATTGGAGACCTCAACAAGCTATCTTCAACAAATATCATTGGTGTGCAAGTCGCTACGAACTTGGCAGTAGAAGAAGCTGGGTTGTCACGGGTTTAAACTTCTATTAAAACACCAACGGGTAGTCTAAAAATAAGTTACTTTATTGTGTCTCATAAATTGTATTCTCTTACAGGAGATTCACATTCAGCCCAATTCCACCTGTTACTTGTGCCTAATCTCTGAAGTGTTTTTGATGAAACTCTGAAAAGAGTTAGCCTGAAGTATGTTTATGTGTCGCGGCATCAGCTGAAAAACTCCATAAAATTTTTATGTTCTATGCATCCAACATTGGAATGAGCCAGGGCCATCAAGAGGCATTGCCCCTGCATAGTCGCCGCCTACCATGGCTCCTACACCTCTTTCTTTTGTGGAGATAAAGTGGAAGGTCAGAAAGAACTTTTTTAAGTTTTTAAAAGGCTCGAAGATGACAACTCATAATATACATAACTTTTATTATTTTTTCTAGAGACGGGCATGCTCTCCCCAACCAGACCTTCATCTTATGTCTATGTAGTACAGCCAGAGCCTGTTATGTCTGTGCAAACTACTTACTCCTCGCTGTGCAAGAATTCCAAGCAGACTCGTTTTAAAGAACAGCAACATAAAGATTACATGGACTCGAGGAGAGAGCAGAAAAGGATTAGAGAGCTGGAGGTGCAGGCTCAGAGGATTAAATCTTTTAGAGAAAATTGTAGATACATTTTGTAAAGACTAATTAGATATATTTAATATTAAGTACTACTACTGCCCACCACCTTTTTTGGTATTATTCTTGTAAGTTAGTTTTAACTTAGAAGCTGAAATTCCATAAGAATTTGTGTGATATATAATATGTGTTCCTATTTACTACTTGTTATATTATTATGTAAACAATTTATGACAATAAAGTTATCTCAAAGTTCAACTAACTAGTTAAGAATTCGAAGAATTGTTATAATATCAAAATAAAGTTCCTAGTTTGTGACACAATTTAAGACTGATTATTGATGAATAAAAGTACTGCAACCTGCTTCGTGGTTGGTATTTCATTACCTCTAATTAAAATTTAAGAACTTCTCTTACTATGGTCAGATTCACTACTCAACCTTTCTAATTCTAAACAGAAATAATTCATAAACACTTTCTGTCTTCGACACTTGCTTCACAGAAAGTCACCATGGAGAAACTGCCTATCTTGCCAGATAGGCAATTGCTCCATGTAGAATCCTACTGGTATTTACCTAAATCCAGTTGAGACTGAAAGCCGACCCAAATATGGGAAAGGAATAGCAGATGATGACTTTATAAATAATATGGAATTAATAACAATCATAATTGATTATATGATTCATTATTAATTTGGAAAATACTGAAAGTATGTACCTACTTATTAGATTTGATTTTGATTAGGAAAAAAGTAAACATTTTGTTACAAGTGTGCTAAAAGAATTTATTCTAGAGCATTCTTGACATTGATTTTAAAGTAACAACTACCTAATTTTAATAATATTCATTCATATTGGACTTATTGTAAATCACAAATCTTAATATTAATTGTACCATAAGAATGACATTTGAATATT
Organism: Apamea crenata; assembly: GCA_949629185.1. Classification (NCBI taxonomy): domain Eukaryota; kingdom Metazoa; phylum Arthropoda; class Insecta; order Lepidoptera; family Noctuidae; genus Apamea; species Apamea crenata. Next base: position 7,488,906 of record OX451362.1, on the reverse strand, counting down.
TGTACACGTTGTGGTAGTGTATAGAACTTAAAAAATATTAACACCTTACTATGTAAAACTACATTCATACAAATAAATAAATTCTAATTCTAAAAATACTTTCATTTAGACCATTAAAAAGGCACCTTTGAACATCAAAGTATATTAAACTAAAAGTGTTGAAGTCTTTTAACTAATTGTTCTCTTAGAATCCTTCTTCTTCTGATTAGGTCAGATGTTGAACCTCCTATTTCCCTCCCTGTGGGTCTCTGTGGCCCATTGTGTTCTTCTTCATCATGTTGCAATCCTAGAAGGAAGTGTAATTTAGTATTCAATACACATTTAAGCTATTAACTGATTTGTAAAATTTGTTAACATACCAGTGATGTTCTCTTCTTCATCTACAACATTATAATCAAGACCAATGTTATGGAGAATGCAGCAGGCTTGAATAATTCTGGTACATTTAAGAGGCTTGTAGTGTAGCACTCTATCTTTGTTTAGACAGCGCCATCCATTCTTCAGCCTACCAAACATATTTTCTATGTTGACTCTGGCTGCCACATGCCTTTGATTGTAATTGGATTCTAGTGTCTGGAGCAGCACCTAAAATCGGAGGTATCAACTATGGCCATTGTGGATAACCTCTTCGATATAAACACTGCACATTTTTTGTGATATATTTTTAGCAACTCCCACTGGCCGCTGGTAAGACCCAGTTGCATAAAAAAATAGTGCTGTAAGTACCTAAAAAAATAGTTTAAATGTGTTAAGTATGGACTCTGTGTAATCTTTTGTAGGATGAAGGAAGTGTGTGTCACAGAAATTACCTTATCTTGGGTAGATAGACTTAAAACCAGTCAGCTGTTTCAGCTCTCAGCATAAAAACTTGACCGCTTTCTTCGGAAGCCGATATCTTCTCCTAAATTCGGCCTCCGGAAGATCTCTTGGCATTGCTAGAAGTACGGGCTTTTGCACGAACACTGGACATGTAATTGCGCTCCTCTTGTGCCCTAGCGGTCTCAAACATCTTCCAAGCAAAATATAAACGTGATGCCATTTTCCAAGCAAAATATATTGGTTTTATGAACCCACACTACTAATTAAAATAAAATAACTTTGAAAATTCACCACACTCGCAAGGCTCTCACTACAAATCCTTCAGTGAAGAATTAACTTATTCGAAAGTGAGCGCGTTTCACAAACGAGCTGTCAAAACTGTCAAAATTGAAACTTACACTCGCGATAACACAAAGTCACGTTAATTTACGAGCTCACTATCGAGTGGGAATCGATCGTCACCATCGACAAAGTAAAATAAAAAACTTACACTCGCATGTTTTAGTTCTCGCGTATGGCACCAGGTGGCGCTAATTCAGCGCCATACAAATCAGAGTAAACTCTAACGCGATGGTGAAGTTAGAAAAACTCACACTAAGCATACTGATGATACGGCAGTTTTTTTTTTAAAGACTGTTTTCTAGGAAAAAAATCGCCAGCGAGGTCTTATTCTAAACCTCCGTTAAGTTATCTCCGTCAACTGTTAGGTAGGATCCGCTTTGTTTAAACCGTAACCATAAAACTAGTCCAAATTCAGGACAAGCGACTCTATTTGGAATTCCCAAAAATATTAGCTAAGTAAACTTAAGTTTTCCCAAAAAGTTGGCAATGGAATAAAGAATGGGCATAAGGCTCCCGCAGACAGGCACGACGCGGCTCTAAAACATTTTTTTATGAAAACTTCATGAACATGTTCCACTAGAATCGCGTCGCACCGTCTCGTCGCGTCTGTCTGCGGGAACCTTAACAGCATTTTGCCCTCATGCCTAAAAATCTCCTCTTTTAATACGCTCTAGCATTTTCTTTGCATATTAATATTTTTCACAAAACTGATTATTAGTCTATTACATATTAACCAAAACTATGGTATTGAATTATGATGATGAAATCACAGCATGCAGTAAACACAAACGCGCGTGATTTACTTAATGCTGCGCATACGCACGGTAGCCATTACTAACGGATAACTGTGAGAAAATATGTAACAGCTTACAAGACGACTAAGGGAATCCTTTCCATTGAGCTCATGTAATGATTGTGTAAACTTTGTCTATGTACCTCATTTTGGTGCAGAATAGTCAGTTTTTCTAACTGAACAGACAGCTGTGCTGCTGGGGAGTTTGTTGCGCCACTTCTTCCCAGCGAAAGCACTAGGAAGTGGTGAAGGGCGGGTGTTTTGGGGGACGGTCTTATATAATTTTGACGTTCGAAAAGTGCTGATTCTCAGCCTAATTTGAATAAATGACTTTTGATTTTGAAAGCTTTTTGTATAACATAAACCCCACTTTTTTGTAATTCGGCTATAAAGAAAATGGCGCCAAACGATCTCGCCTCAGTCTAACAACTAATAAGATTACTACTGATTAGACAGCATTCCTGTGTGTAAAGTCAACAGCTAAATACAACTCTCCGATAACTGTATCGCAATCTAAATGTTCTTAAATTTCTATTTATAATATAACTGTGGGAATTTACACCTGCAAATGTTAACCCATAACAGGTATTATTCAAACTGGAGTTGCAAGTGGTCCAGTTTTCGGTATACGCGACTATTTGAGCCATAAACCGGCATTGTCAGTGTTCCGCGTCGGCGGTATACTTTACAACGGCCTACTAAACGAAATATAAATCAGATAAAGCCTGAATTGCACTTGCGCAGACGCAAATGACTTTTATTGGTGCCAAAATATGTATATAATATCAAATTGAAGGCGTTGTTTCTTTGTTAACAGACGATTTGACAATGTACATAATTCTAGTAACGAATGATTCTATACTGTTTTTTTTTTTAATACTAACAGCAAATGCGATTATTTATAGCTTATATACCTTTGTCAAACAGAACCAATAAGTGCTGCAAATGCTCTTAGTATGTTTTTGTAAAAGTAAATACACTGTTTACATACATTAGGTAAAACGCCATACACTAAATCGATAAATTTAAGTTGGCCGCAATAATCAAATAGTGCCTTAAACGTAGTTATTTCGTAAAATAGGTAATACACTATAAACACGTTTACATTAAAGTAATCGTAGTGAATACTATCAACTGGTCCGTCCGGCAATTTCATATCCGTATTTCTCGTATAATATTATAACATTCCAACGCTAAAAACGGATTTCTTTAAGTCCAAGGTTCCAAAATGTTTATGTAATGTCAACTTCCTTATGCACCCAAACACTTCGCATGACCCCGCCTAGGCGTGGTGACTCACGCATTTTTAGACAAATCTAAATATTTGACAAATCGCACTTCTCTGAATCGATCTCAATGACTAAAGACCCTACTACAATCATCCGCAACACATCACAGTATCTCTTTCGAACAACCCGCGACCCTGGGAGAAGTCACAGAGCCTGCATACTGGATAAGATCCGCACGGGTCGAGTTACTGGTATGGCTTGCAGAGTTAGCAAGCAGAAGTGGGTCCGTCATATCTTTCCAAGGCCCGATAGCAGACGAGTCGAGTTGAGACAGCGCAACGGCAAGAGAGTGGAATGAACCGAAAATGGCAGCTAGATTAGAAAGATTGGGTGTTGTGGCAACTTGGCAGAGGCATATTATGTCTACCAGTGGATAGGCTAAGGCAGATCGCGCCCTTAAGCCTACATTTACGATACCCACAGCCCTGCTCTTGACCGGGAATCGAACCACAGCAATATCTTTCATGACTGCTGTCGAAAAACTGATGAACTATGTCGTGACACCGCGAAGGGCGACCGGCTGTTACTAAAAACTTACTTCAATTACGCACCTGGCGGCAGTCGGACACCGCCCTGTGAACTTATTGGTACCAACATAAATTCTACTGAACAGACTTATCTGGTACAATAAATCTAATAATGGTCGGCTGTGTAATCAAAGGTCATTATTTGAAATTATTCAGATCAAAAGCTTATTTCGAATCAATCTAATTATGAAACGGAAATGTAATCTATGTATATCAACGTGAAGTTTTACTGTTTCAAACTCCAGAATTATGGGTTATTTTCGTAAGTGAACCCGACTTCATTCTCATTTCATGGCGTATTTCGAGCACGTCCCAAAAAAACCACGGTGAACCACGATCAGAATTCAGACGTCACGTATTGGTCAAACATCACGATTAGCAGCTACCTAATCCGTACACATCCGTTACGCATCAAATTCACAACCGAGGATCGTAATCCTACTACGTAAACATTACTGAGAAAAACCCACTCGATTCCTGGGCGTGACTGTCGAAGCACGGCGCACTTGGAACGACCAAATACGTGTAGCTGGTGCCTAATGTAGGCACGTATGAATTGCATGCGTAGGAGCACGAACGTGCTGTGCATCAGGACGAGTCACAGCGAATCGTCAATTGACCGTAGAGGTGACGTAGACACGGGGAAACGTTAACCTCTGTGCCTAAACTGTGCATCACCGTAAACGTCTGTGAATAGGCCAAACGACGATGTCAAGGCAAAGCCCAATCAAACTGTGCAGTCAAGTCGTCAACAGCTACGTAATTAAAAGACACATCCCACAACATTTGCTAAATAAACAACACAATGCTGCATGGTGTCAGACACCCGAATACCTGACGTAATTTGGTTTAATGACGAAACCAAAATAATTATAACACTACGACTCATTACTGAGCATACACACCACAATGACATCATTCCCAAGCTCTAAAGCTGTCACAGAAACGTCACAGCATACCTAAATGATGAGCGACTGTCAAGCCAAACATACAGAGTAGTAAGCAGACAATCACACTGACTCATGGCGATTAAAAGAATTTTATAAACGAAGGAATATTCTTAGGCGCTGACCGCAGATGACTAAACGTATCTGCGTCCGAGTATTATGATGACTACAGATAAACAGACAATATATAGAGTCGAGACGAAGGGACGGCGACCCCGGACGCTAATTTGTGAATGAAAGAGTTATTTTCATCCTGTTGTAAATATTTCGCAGAATGTATGCTAACACTACAAAAACACTGCGCTATGATGATCTAAATTCTAGGAACTTATTGTGATTAACATGTTCAATAAACACTATAAATGTATCGTTTGCATCTGCATTTAGATTGGAACTACACAAATTAGCATCAATTGACCACCACTTGATCACCTTATATGGTCCAGGACACAAATTGTGACTGATGATGAAGCTGTAGCAGTATATGACAGCACAATGATGACAAATTGAATTGATCATAAGAGCTAAGCACGTGTAAGTTGGAAAGAACCACTTATTCAAGACATTGGACTATAAATTGTGTATATGCAATTGAAACTATAAGGGCTAAAAATAAAGTGCAAAATTGTACGTCCGCTAAAGTTGTACGCGGATCAAATATGTGACTGAATCTCAATATATTGTCAACCCGGAATCTCCGATGCATCTCATCAATATTAACATTGTTGGACGACTTAATATCGATTCGAGGAATCTGATAATTGTATGTGTAAAGAATAACACATTATTGCTGACGACTGTTATTACATGGAGTTCTAACTACAGATATCTGTGGGAACGAATAAATCTCTGGTGACAAGGCCGAAGCTAAGTTTATTGTTAAAACATTGAAATGATAATGGGTTTTCCGATGTAATCACTCATTTGCATGAAGCGCGAGTTTATTATCCGAAGAAAATGTAAAAAGTTGGAAAAACCCGGCTGTTAACTGATGTATTGTTGTGCCCCTTGGTCCATTGTAGTGCTGAAGTGCGTCACGCTTATGCTAAGTTTATAATATCTTTTACTTTTGATGTACAAAATGATGAATGATTTTGTATAGAAGACGTTCAAATAAGTATCAATGAAAGTCGTTATAAAAATATGTAGAATGTTAAATATGATGTTAAATGTGATCTTAAATATGTAGATATTTTTGAAGTTTCTCTATATATATAATTCTTCTTTACGTGAATATGTCACTGAACTCCTAAACGGTTGGACCGATTTTGATGAAATACTTTGTGTGGGTTGAGTGGATCCCTGGATGGTTTAGATTCACAATTGGACCCGATAGGGGGGCGCTGTTCGAGCAGGACATCGTCTGTCAAGTCCGATAGTTTAATATAATAATGTAATCCTAACACACGACGACACGAAAAAGGCGTTATCCTTACTGAAAGGTCAACGACATAGCTATCCATGAATCACGCTACATTGTCCAGTCCATGTTGAGTGCTGATCACATCTTAGCTGCGCTTGCGACTGACACAGTCGGCAATTTGTCAATTCGCCATGCGTTAGCGTTACCTTCGAGTCATGCTTGGAGGTTGAACTTCAGAACGTAAACAAGTTAGGTGCCTACTCATTGTTGTGCTTGCTGTTTATCTTTTGAGGCAGGGCACCTAAGTGGTGTCGTCAGAGACTTGACTACTAGATGCGTAGGCAGAGTCCCGCCTCCTCTTTTTAAGACTCTGAACTTTACGTCAATACAATATGTGGTGACAAGTTGTTACCGCGTCATTTGAGAACTTCATCATAATCAGCCTATAATGTTTCTACTGCTGGGACACAAGCCTCCTCTTTTCAAGAGGGAGTGGGCTGTAATCTACCACGCGGGCCCAGTGCGGGTTGGTAGATGTCACATGTCTTCTTTTTGGTTCTAGGACATGCCGATTTCCTCACGAAGTTTTCCTTCATCATAGTTATGGATTATTATGCGATGAAGTTCCATTCATACTGAGTTAGAATCTAAGTAACGCTACTTTCATATCATATTTGAAAAGTTTACGGTCGGGAAGTAAAATAAAGTGTTTTAATCATTGTATGAATTGTATCAGTGACGTTATGATTGAAAGTTTATTAAGTAAAAATAATGAGGATAATATGTAACAATTCGTGAGCATTACGTAGATTAGGAAGTTAATGCTATTGAAGTAATTCAACGAAAGTTTCGACTGTTATAGTACCTATTACCAATATAAATCCATATTATTCTTGATTATACTCTTTGAAATGCTTTCTTGAATAGGTAAGCCAATTTGAATGAAATAAACTTTCCAGTGTTTTACTTTCATATTAATTTCTATTATTATTGCGGATAAATGCATAGTGCAGGGCTTTCTTTCACCTTTATAGCTGCAATAATGTTTAATACAATATAAATACTGATGTGTCAGGTGATTTTATTGCTTTGTAGGGGTGTGTAAGCGGCCAATTAACAGTCAATTGGAGGATGAACATGAACTTGTGTTCTGCTAACATTGATTTAATGTTTAGGTTTTTTTTAACGATTTTTATGATTCTTTGTTTTATTATGTTAATTACTTTGATTGTAAAGAACCATGTTTTTCTTACTTAAAAGACATTTGGTTGCTGGGGGCCTGGGGGGTTTCTTGCGCCACCTCTGGTTGGTGAAGGGCGGGCGTTTTGGGGGACTGTCTCATGTCATTTTGACGTTCAAAAAGTGCAGATTCTCACCCTCATTTGAATAAATGACTTTTGATTTTGATTTGGTACAAGGCGAGGATTTACTAAAAGATACGTCGAATTCCAATCAATACTTATCTATTAAATTTTAAGGACCTGGCGAATGTGCATTGTAGCACATTATTTTATATTTATGAGGTGAAAATAATTATGATGAAGTGTGCGAGCATTGTAAGAAACCATTGCTTACTAATCGTCTTATTACAAGAAATCGAAGTAGGTATATTTTACTTTGTAACTATTATATTAAGTATGTAAGTCATTGCGTTTATTTTCTTACTCAACTTACTTAAGTCCACCGTCCACCGTCCTAATTACCGTATGCTGCACCGGTTAACGTCATCACGTCAACACCGGCTGTCGCTGAACACCAGCGCGGGACTCTCTGTCTCGCATAGGGTCATAGCATTATGCTGAGCGATGGCCGTTTTGCGTGGATATATGACGAATATTCTCCCCCAACTTGTACTTTTTTGTGTTTATGTTCTTTCTCTGCGTCATGCTCACCGCAAATAAACGTATTTAAGTCAAAGCCCTTGCCTGAATAAGGCAGACATTAATACATTCACAAAACAAACAAGCTCATTGTTAGACACTCGTCGCATTCTAGTTACATTGTTTAGATTTCTTGGTTTTTCAAAGGACAAGATCAATGGTGCAATAAATATTCAATGTACGCGTTTGCCGGGTGACAATAAGTCGTTGACCAGCATTAAGGAACAGTTCTAAAGGCGACGGCAGACCGCTGACTGCGGCAGCAGTGCCGCTCAACCGCAGACCGCGGCAAAGGTTGGTTTCAAAAAACGCTTTCTTAGATGACGTCAGTGTCGCCTGCTGCTGCGGTCAAGCGGCGACTACAGACGACATACCATTAGTGGCTGTCACTAACAGAGAGACCAGACGTGTTCTTTGTTTGTTCGACAAATGGGTTTCGTGAAACTGAAGAAGAGATGTCGCTGCCGATGTAAATGTGGCATTGCGGTCGGAATCCAAACTGCAGCGGCAATGTCGCCATCGCCAACGATTGTTGTCAACCCCAATTATAGTACGCCGCTGCCGTCTGCCGTCGGTCGGTTTGGAATTGTACCTTAAACTATACGTAAATAAAAATGGTGGCGTCAGTAAGTGATGGACGGCATTAACGCATTACAATGTTGGTGATGGCAGATGCATTTATATGAACTACGATTAGAATTTCACTTTGTATTAGGATTTAATTTTACGAGAGAGAAAATCATGTCTTCTATTGATATTCTTCATTGAATTCGCCTCATCTACGGTGTTAATTTAATGTATACATGTTTTTCATTCATTATAATTTCACTATTTGCACATAAAATTTTCACTACCTACTCGAAAGTTTAATTGATTATTGAAACCTTACAAAGAGTCAATGAACCTACACGACTATGATTCTCAACAAGTTGTGCCACTACTGAGATATACAAGGACAAATTAAATTAGCTAGCGAAACTTAATAGACGTGTTAGGTTACAATATCTAAGCATGATAAAATAAAAATAACAGATGATTTAATGTTTTTTTTTTCTAAATATGATTTGCTTTTTTGGGGGGGTCCAATGACCGCTAGTAGTTTTGTTATTTGATGTTTGAGTTGAGAAAATCTGTTTTCTTTTGTTTTATAGTGTTGAGATATTGAAACCCATCACGTTTGTAAAGTTTACACAAAAAACTTGATTTTTAAAGCTGATATTTCAAGTGACTACCTACACGAACTGCGTTCGATGACCCCACAAAAAAAACCATCAAATAAATTTCTATTTGTTTTATCATGTTTAGATATCGATCACGAACCCATCACGTCTGCGGAGTTTCGCTAGCTAATTTAATTTGCCCTGTATTATCATGACAGTAGGTAGGTGTTAAGTTAAGCACAATAGTAAAGATTACAGTAAATCACGTTTCAAGGGCAGTAAAACCACATTGCACAGACAACGTTTATTTTAAACCTACAGCTAATACCGCAGCTGCCACAGTATATACGTAATTAATACCATAGCCACATAATTATCACGTGTGGCTAAATGATTGATGGCGATGCTTCAACACAATTAGTGGTATATATACGTCAAGAGAATTCGCTATTTACATGTATTTACTACACGGATGTCCATATGAACACGGATATGATAAGGTAGGTACCTACAGAGATGGTGCGCTATACCGGTAACTGAAATTGCTCAATTCTGGGCAATATTGGTACAATATATGTATATGTTTATCTCGATAGCATCACTTGCCGCGATGCCAACATGTAGCAGTTTTGTTACTAGAGATTTCGAGGAACTGTTAAACTAAAGTCAATACATTAGTAAGTAACATTCCGTCACAAAAAAGTATATGCTTTCTTTTTGCTGAATATTGGGCCAAATGTACGTGTAAATGTATGTATGTTTATGTATGTAGTAGTTAAACTTTTTTACGACAATATTTAAAATTTAATAGTACAGTTTTTGCCCACACAATGTCAACGACCTGCCCATTCCATGGGATTATTTGGCATTTTTCATATTACCTTATTTGGTTACGCGTGATGGGTGGCGCTCTCGACCAAAGAATCAGACAATTGCTGTCTTTATTATGGAACACCATGAAATTTTAAGAGGAAAAGAATTGTAAAATCCTAAAAGTCACTTCGTGTCTAAGCTCAGGTACGCACGGGCGCGTTTTACTCGCGTCGATTATTTTTCGCGCACTGGATTTTCAACGCACTGCTGAGTGCCGAGAGTTGAAAATCTAACAGTGTGTTTCCATCCAGTATTGACGCGCTGGGATGCACTCTGTTGGATTTTCAATGTTCGGCTCAACACCGAGAGTTGAAAATCCACTACGTTATAAAATCCCGCCGCAATATTTTTAAGTCCGTGCTAAACTGGGCAAAAGTATTTTATTTTTCCCAGTAGGAAAGACTTACGTAAAAGGTTCCGTACACAACTATTAAACACATTAATGCGTGGTCAAAACACACGCATTTACTTCCTACGTTGAAACAAAGCTTTTTAAATGGTAGGTTACGTGTCAAAAACAAAATAATTTCATGGTAAAGTGTTTTTAATAGTTGTTAGTTAACCTTGTGTTATAGCGCGAGTTGTATTTTAGTAGTACCCACACACTTTATTATAAGCCGATCTATTATGTAAAAATCTTACTGTGAAAACTAAGGTGAAATCAGCTTGAAGTTGAAATAAACTGTCATTATATTGACAGTTCACTTCAAGCTCACTTCACCTAAGTTTTCAGGTAAGATTTTTACAAAATAGACCGGCATACAGGGTGTCAGGAGAACGCTTCCGAAGCCAGAACGTAGATTATATACAACCTTTATGCAAACGGATACCACTAACCTTTCGCCTGAAATTGATTATTTTCGCGCGTCACGTGGACTTGGGGTCGTCAGCCGCACAGCTGTCGGCGAGCGCGCGCGCACTTTGAACTTGAGGTCACGCGCAAGCGTGTGATGATATTTATTTACGAATACATTGCTTGTTAGAGTTGTAAAGAAAAAAAATGTGTTTAATAGCAAATAATGGTTTAATTTAACTGTTCTCACAGCATAGTGTACGAAAAATGCTAAAAAAAATAGGTAAAATTGTTCATTTTTTTTTCTCATTTTTTTATGGTATCGTATCGAGAATCAGTAGCCCTATCACCTGTCTTCGTTTTCGGAAGCGTTTCCCTGCCACCCTGTATATTTCTCTAACTAGCAATTATCTGGTTTTAGTGCCTGTGAATGGCACGTTACACTTCAGGTAATAAAGTGAATAAATACAGCTATTTATATTCATCAATTTCTCATTGCAGATCTAAACTATTAAATTGATTTAAGTACCTTTATGTAGAAATTGTGTTTTTGATGTTTATCTTAGAAAATTTCCACAAAAACATGAGCATTCTAAAAATACCAATTCATAACATCACCAGAAAATAAACAGGTTGTTCTAAAAATAATGCGAAAACTTGAATTTTATTACCGATACATAATTTGAATTAGCCTATGCCTGATTTTTTAATAGACAGATAATTTTTATCTGATGTATAAATATTGCTGTTTGACAGCTTTTGTATAGCATATATGTCAAACTGTCATATTTATTCTTCAGATATATAGTTATCTGACTATCGTAAAATCTGCCATTAGTCATCATCATCATCATCACTCTCCTATCCTTATCCCAATTTGTTTGGGGTCGGTGCAACGTGTCTTTTTCTTCCATACTTCTCTATTAGTCGTCATCTCGGTAATCACCCCCTTTCTAACCATATCTTCATTCACACAGTCCATCCATCGTTTCTTTAGTCTCCCCTTATAGCCATCGACATTCATACTTAAAACTTTCCTCACGACATTTTCCTTATTCCTCCGTATCACATGCCCATACCATGATAACCGATTTCCACACAACTTTTCAGTTACCGGTGCCACTTTCAGACTTCCTCTTATGTATTAATTTCTAATACTATTAAAAAAATATCTGCCCTGAATCATTAATTAAAATGTTATTTAACCGTTCGTTAATTAAAATCTACATTAATGCTCATGATTCGTGCATTGTTACATTCATTTGATTGCATATTGTAATGATTAGGTCGGTGGCAATTAAATGGAATAATACCGATTTATAATGACCCATTCGTATTAAACGAATCAAACAATGATGTGCAATTAGTGCTATTTTAAATTAACAAGCGTTAACATATATTATTTAGCCCGTTAGTATATGCGTAGAGTGAAAGATATTTTAATTTACAACATATTTAAGGGAATTTTCAGAAGATATCTCCTGATGTTTAGCTCTGAATTATAGGCTGATTTATATTCCTAACGTTTTATGTGACGTTTTGAATGTAGACTCAGTCAGATACTATGATAACAAAATATTAACAAGATATAGGAAACACACTGATGTAGGCCTTCTTAAACAATCATAACAAGAAAGATTTTCACGTTCTATTTTTACCCTTATCTACAATTCTACCTTTCTGTTTTTTTTTTCAATCACTTTCAATCTGATACAGTTTTTAGGGTTCCGTACCAATAGGGTGCCAACGGGACCCTATTACTAAGGCTCAGCTGTCCGTCCATCCACAGGGCTGTATATTTTGAACAGTAACAGGTAGACACTTGAAATTTTCACGGAGTGTGTACTATGGCCGCTTTAACAACAAATAATAAAAAGTAAGGTTAAAAATTAAAGGAGATCCCCAAACAGAAACGGTACGGTATAGGGTCTTAGCATTATGCTGAGCGATGGTCGTTTTGCGTGGATGTGACGCATGTTTTCCCCCAACTTGTTATTTTTTTATGTTTTCGTGTTCTTTTTATCGCAAATAAACGTATTTTCTTTCTTTTAGTGTTAAATATTGTACGGTGGTACGGAACCCTTCCTTTGGCAGCTATTTCCCTTATTTGTACAAATTGCAAATCAATTACTTGTAGGTAATAGGCCTACACAAATATCCAACAATATCCCTAATTGGAAAATCATGTATTGTGTGCCCTTCGAATTATTTTACGTAGGTTTAGGTAACTTATTTACTACAGAATTAAGTAGTATTTGTATTTTACATATTTATCGACTAGTTCCTATTGAAACGAGTAATTGGTAATAATTTGATAGGTAAGGTCACTGACAAAGACGTCAGTTTTGTTAAACGTAGCGCAATGGCAATCCAGCTGTACGTTGTTTTACATAACGGAGCTATTTTGTAAAAGAGCGGATTGGACAATCTATCTGCGATATATACATTATTTTAATTCTAAACTAAGCAACGGATTTCGATATGGTTATCACCATAATTTACAGTAAGACGAGGACATAAGCAGAGTGAAGAGAATTTATTCCAGAGGGTTTATGTGTATAATACATTAATATTAAACTTACAAAAAGTACATAAATCTCGATGTGTTGTCAAGTAAAAACCGTAACCAGCTGGAGCGGGACAGTAGTCATAAATATGCTAAAAATATCTTATAATACGCTCAACGTAAGAACCCAGAACCATTATAAGCGAATAAAGATAGATTTAATACATAACATCTAGTTATTTATCGAACAGGATATGGTTATGTGAATAAAATTATAATTAAACATAGTACGGTATATAAAATTGTCGGTAACAATAATGAATAAGTTTTAAATCGTGCATGTGTTATGTAGCAGTGATCTACATAAGGAGGAAAGTGATGATTTGTTTTTAGTATTTCCATATTTTTTTTTTAGTTCGGCACATAACATCACACCAGTTTTTTCCGAAGGGTAAGACAGAGGTGTACACCCAAATTTCGCCAGTTATGTTGAAGTTACATGTAATAGGGGGTTAGGGGGTAGGGGGGGGGGTATGTGTAATAGTGGGCGAGTCTATTGCCATAAACCGGGCACGAATTTAAGCTCCGGGCTGCTACTGAGAAATTCCTGTTGAAAAAACCCAATAACACTGTACGCGCCCCGGGAATAGAACCCAGACTTCATATTCAGCAGTAACGCTTGCGACCACTGAACCATTATCTGCTCTAATAAGAGCAAGAGGTAAATAAATTACCTACTCGAAAAATACTTTACTAATTGAATCGATTATTTAAAATTAGTATTCCAGATTCGTAACAGAGAGCTCTTTTTAAATGAAAATTAAACCACTACTGTAACTTATCGACTCTGTTAAACGAATTAAAACTTAAAAGCACTATATTACGAATTAAAAACAGGGTTTGTATTTGCTTTGGCTGTTCGCCAAGAAAAGTATCTTTTTTTATACAATAGGCACGAGACGTTATCGATTGTAAGTTAAAAATAAACATCCATCTCACAGACTTAGTCATGATGAAGTATAAATCAGGGAGAGGTGCATGCCCGCAGTAGGATGGTACTACAGGTACCTCTACCTGTACTGTACTAATATAATAATCTATACTTATAATACACGGTGGCAGGGACATCGACTCACATCCTTGGATTCAGTATATGATTCTGGATTCAGGGGGGTTCCCCAGTGCACGGACGTGCGGGGCAGGATGGTGGAGGACTGGGCTCTGGAAACAGGCCTGGTCGTCCTAAATCGGGGTTCTGTTCCTACGTGTGTGCGGATGCGGGGCGAGTCGGTAGTGGACATCTCGTTCGCCAGCCCCGCTCTGACGCAGCAGGTCATTGACTGGCGCGTCATGGAGGAGGTGGAGACCTACTCCGATCACCGGTATATCCGGTTCGATGTCTCCGCCCAGACCTCCAGCGCGCTGGTCCAACAGGCCCCGAGTGGTCCGCGGTGGGCGCTGAAGCAGCTGGACCGGGAGCTTCTCCTGGAAGCCTCGATCGTGCAGGCCTGGGTGTATTCACCGGACAGGCCTGCTGATATCGACGATGAGGCGGAGTGGTTCCGGGAGGCCATGTCCGAGATTTGTGACGTGGCAATGCCCCGAGTCCGGCCAGGACGCGCCCGACGTCAGGTGTACTGGTGGTCGCAGGAGATCGCGGCGTTACGCAAGGCGTGCGTCGACGCGCGACACCGGTACACCAGGCACCGCAGGCGCCGCATCCGCCCTCCGGATGCGGAAGCCACGGAGGCGGAGCTGTACGGGGGGTACAGAGCGGCGAAGACCGCCCTCCGAGAGGCTGTCCAGCGGGCCAAGGACTTGGCCCGCGAGGAGATGCTGGAGACTCTGAACAGAGATCCATGGGGGCGCCCTTACAAGATGGTGCGGAATAAACTCCGCACCTGGGCCCCCCCGCTGACACAGAGTCTCCGCCCACAGCTGGTGGAGGAGGTGGTGAGCGCTCTGTTCCCTTCACGGGGGGAGCATACTCCCCCGCCTATGGCTCCGCCAATAGCGGTGTCCGAAGCGGACCACATGGACGACGACGACGACACACCCGAAGTGACCGGGGTAGAGCTGGGAGCGGCGGTAGGCAGGCTGAAGGCCAAAAATACCGCCCCAGGACCCGATGGCGTGCCGGGTAAAGCCTGGGTCCTGGCCTCGACGGCTCTCGGGCCTCGACTGGAGGCGCTCTTAAGCGCATGCATGGAGAGAGGCCAGTTTCCACTCCGTTGGAAGACAGGGAAGCTGGTCCTCATTCAGAAGCCAGGGCGCCCTGCGGACTCTCCGTCCGCATACCGGCCCATTGTGCTGCTCGACGAGGTTGGCAAGCTCTTCGAGAGAGTGATTGCGGGCCGCCTCGTCGGGCACCTGGTGGGGACAGGGCCGGATCTTGCGGATAGCCAGTTTGGCTTCCGCAAGGGGCGCTCGACGGTGGACGCCATCATGCGCGTTAGAGCCCTCACGACGGGGGATGCGGTGTCCCGGGGCGGGGCCGTCGTGGCGGTGTCACTCGACATCGCCAACGCGTTTAACACCCTGCCCTGGAGTTGCATTGGGGAGGCACTTCGGTATCACCGGGTGCCGACCTACCTCCGTCGAATAGTCGGGGCGTATCTGACGGATAGAGCCGTCATCTACCCCGGTCGCGACGGGAACTGGAGCCGGCGAGAGATGTCGTGCGGTGTCCCACAGGGATCGGTTCTGGGGCCGCTCCTGTGGGACATCGGTTACGACTGGGTGCTGCGGGCAGACCTCCCTGATGGCGTCAGTGTAGTTTGCTACGCTGACGACACGCTGGTCCTGGCGCAGGGGAGGTCGCATCAGGCGGCGGCCGACGCAATGACACGCGGGGTTGCGATAGTCGTGGATAGGATCCGGCAGTTGGGTCTCGAGGTGGCATTGCACAAGTCCGAGGCCATGTCCTTTCATGGGCCCCGGTACGGGCCACCTTCGGGATCTCAACTGATGGTAGGAGGGGTTCACATCGGCGTCGAGACAACGATGAGATACCTGGGTCTCGTCCTCGACAGCCGGTGGAACTTCGTCGAGCATTTCCGACGTTTGGCCCCCAAACTGGAACGGGCCGGGGCCGCCTTAAAGCGGCTCCTGCCCAACCTGAGGGGGCCAAACGCCTCCTGCCGGAGGCTTTACGCGGGGGTCGTGCGGTCCATGGCCCTATATGGGGCCCCGGTATGGGCGCGTTCACTGCGGCTTCGAGCCGCACACTATCTGAACGCGCCCCAGAAGGTGGTAGCCGTAAGGCTGATCCGGGGCTACCGCACGATCTCGCGCGAGGCGGCATGCCTCCTTGCCGGACTGCCGCCATGGGATCTGGAGGCGATAGTGCTTGCGCGCCTGCATGATAGGCGCGCGGAGGCACTACGCCGGGGGGAAACTCTGCACCCGCGGCAAATCGCTGCGGAGCGGACGGACCTCCGGCGCGATCTCATGGCGGAATGGAAGGCGCGACTATCGCAACCCAGCGCAGGGCACGCCGCGATAGCGGCGATAAGACCCCTCTTTGAGGAGTGGCTAGAGAGGCGTCACGGCGCTCTCACGTACCGCCTGACGCAGGTCCTCTCCGGACACGGATGTTTCGGGAGGTTCCTGCACATCATCAGGCGGGAGGAGACGCCCGGGTGTCACCACTGCCCGGATCGCCCAGAGGACACGGTGGAGCACACGGTGGAGGTCTGCCCTGCTTGGGCGGAGACCCGCCGTGTCCTCGTGGAGGCGATCGGCAACGGCGGCGACCTCTCGCGCCCGGCCCTGGTGCAAGCCATGGTCCGGGGCGAGAGAGAATGGGAGGCAGTCACCTCCTTCTGCGAAGCAGTCATGCTAGCGAAGGAGGTGGCGGGGAGGCTGAGGGAGAACACCTCACGCCTCAGCCGCCGCGGGAGACGCTCCGGGCGTCGGGAGCCGCGTGACGACTCCCGGCCACCGTAGGCGCGGGCCTGCGGGCGGTGAGTAATGGGTAGCTCACCGTCCGATCAGGACCAGGCCCGTGCCGGACGGCGCGTTGTGTTCCACGCGCGCCTCAAAGAGATGTCAGCAGAGGACGGGGCCCCACAGGGCCGAAGCCTGCCGGGGCGGTGGGATTTTCCGAAAGGTTAACCGCTGCCCTGGAACAGAAAGGGCTAAGGACGGAACACGGGTGGGTTTTAGTCAGTAAAAGTCTGACACTCCCTTCCGCTCCACCCAGAGCGGGAGGGGTCATTTGATGATTTCCCATCCACAAAAAAAAAAAAAAAAAAAAAAAAAAAAGGGGGGTTCCCCACATTGAAATATTTCCTCAAGTATTAAAAAAAAATCTGCTCTTCCATACATTTTCACCGCGTATTGCAGTTGCAGGATACCGCACATTGAAAAAAAAAAGACAAAAATTTCAGCGATCAAACAAACAAGCATACAAGAGTATGTTTGTTTGTTTAAACGCGCTAATCTGATTTGAAAAAATCTTGTTGCATTTGATAGCCAAATTGTCGAGGAATTCTCTATCGGATGAAATATTGTAGATAAGGAAAACACCCTGGAGAACTACGAGGCTAGTGGCCATGACATGCCGGACACAAGAAAGCAACATATTATTTTAATCACATCGCTAGCATATTCAATCGCGGAATCACTTGGCACATCAAACACCTCAGTACATCCGGCTAACACTCCGATGCATTTATTTATAACTACCTGCATCGCTGCAGGACATATGAATGCGTTGTAAACAACCATTTTATTGTCATTTTACATTTCGTTTTACTGGAATTTCTCAGTAGCAGCCCGGAGCCTGGGGGTCTACTCCGAAGTAGTATCGGCCGAATGTTCGGCCGTTTCCTGCTACGAAGTTACTATTTGGTTCGGTCGGTATCGATCCTACACTCCTACACTTTTTCGAATGTTGACTAATGGTCCCGACCCAACTGAGCCGATGCGAACTTTTTTCGCATTTTTCAATAATATTCGGTTCGGCCATGTGTCGGTCCAATCCGAACATTCGCACTTTGCACTTCGGAGTAGACCCCCTGGATTTGCCATCATGCTGGACGTAGGCCCCCCAAACCCCTCCACTTCGAGTTCCGTGCTTCCCGCATCCAGCTGATTCCTGCGGCCTTCACACACTACGTCTTCTGGTACCTGGTTGCCAAGCCAGAACCTTTCGGCCCCATCGTCAATCTGTTCTGCGAGCAATGTGCCCTGCCCACTGTCACTTAAGTTTGACAATTTTTCGGGCTATGTCGGTTGCCTTGGTTCTCCTGCGGATCTTTTCATTTCGGATTCGATCCCGAAATGGATTCGTGCACTGGCGAAATGTGGGTGTACTAGCAGCACCTCTGCCTAACCCTTCGGGGAAAACAGGCGTGAAGTTACCACGTTGGTGTATGCAGTGCTGTGTCCGAGTGATATCTGGCGTGACCATCGTATCCTTTTCGGATACAATATTCTTGCATAACGGATTACGCTTAGGCCGGTTATTTAATTAATAACAATCGGTATTACAAAGAACGTCTGAATTACACAACTAAATTAATCTAATTACCTATCGGGTTTAATAACTACAAGCTCATCAGTCTGCCTTCCAGTTTCTGGATGTCTGAAGTAATTAGTAATAAAACTAGAATATTATAGAATGAGTCCATCCATCCAATACAATTGATTTGTTGCCAGTCCAAATCAATAGGATCACTAGTTTGTCTGTCTGTCCGTCTATCACAGCCAATTAGATCCGAATCGAATGGACCGATTAACACATGAATTTCCGTGACCCAAACATGGACGTGAGGGTCTCTTATCTTCGAAACTACTAAGCCATTTTTTTTTTAATACAGAAAATTGTTATTTTATTACCTTATAGATTATTTTCTAAACATGTTTCACCAGATAAAGAAATCGTTCCGAAATATAATGATGGTACAATTATAGTGAGCATTGGTAGTCTACGATCCAAATAAGATTTATTTCTGTATTCATTTGCTAGTATTGTGTACTAGGTTCGAGAGTTTGTCGTGGCACACGCTTTGCATTCTAAAGTTTCAAGGTTTCTAATGTAAGGACTAATGCAGTTTGTCTTGACTCTTTTCTTACATGATTCTTATTAAAATTTCTTGCAGTTACTAGATCTTCGAAATTAATATTTAATCTTAGTTGTTTTTACCCGACTACGTCAGAGGAAGGGTTGTTTATCTTCTGGCTGTTTAAATGAGGGTCAAAAGTATTTAGTTTTGATTCCGAACTTTAAACACACTTTCAATGTCTTAGTAGTTATTTTCTGACAGCCCCGTTGGTGTCGTGGTCGCAAGCACGACAGCTGAGCCTGGGATCCTGGATTCGATTCCCGGGTCGGGCAAAGTGTTATTTTTTTTTATTATTAGGAATTTCTTAGTAATAGCCCGGAGTTTAGATGTTGGCGGTTTGATACCCCGGTGCCTAAAAAAGCACGTTAATCCGATGGCCCTGTCCCTGATCTCTCTCCGGTCGTTTCGGATTGCCGTCCCATCGGACTTTGAGAGTAGGGGAGAGGGAATGAACCTGTATTTACGCACACACTTGTGCACTATAATATCTAGTCTATACGGTAGTCTCCGTTGAGGTTGGTCGCTATGGCGGAAATATGGTCTGGAGGGCTAATAGTTATTTTCACTAACTTCTATCATCAAAATCTGTAGGTTAATATGATTCTCACTTACCACATTTGTAGTACCTAATGGAATAACTTGTCCGTCTTATATTAGGTATCGTAAAGTTTCCTCATCAAGTAATCACCGTCTTACCTGTAACAAATAACAAACTGATAAATAAGGGATTTTTACAAGGTTGATGAAATCATAGGTTTTACAGAAAAAAATATTATTGTGCAACCAATTAATATATATTGCAACACGAATATTAAAACTATAATGACTAAGATGGGTTTTTTGCAAGGTGCAAAGTATTCTTGGATGGTTTTTTTTTATTTTTTATTTAAATGGCCGCTTCCTTCGGGCTCGTCAAAACCGAAGCCTTAAACAAAAAATCTTTTTATTACGGATAACAACAGTTGCAATTTTTAAAATCCAATTAGTTTCCAACTAACAGCAAAAATAAGCATTTCGGCGAACACTTTAAAGAAAATAATTACAAAAATAAACAAAACCTTCACGTAATTGATGTAAAGAAAGGAATAAATAAGGAAAAGATAATATGTTACATCTTGCAAATGGCAGTGTACGCAACTTCTCTCGTCTTGCTCAGCCCGTTTCTGTCATTATAATCTCTTTTTTTTTTCTTTAATGGCACTCCAAGCTACCGCCGATATTAAAAATAAATCATGAACATTGGTAGAAAAGGAATATGGAAAGAAATGTTCTTTTACAAATTAAGTCATCATTCTCTTGCCACTTTACCCCTATTGCCCCTTTTGCCATATTTATCGGTCGGTCGGCGGAATATGTCTGTTTCTTCCACACTTCTCTATTAGTCGTCATCTCGGTAGTTACCCTTTCTAGCCATATCATCTTTGCACGAAGTTAATCCATCGTTTTTAAGGTTCCGTACCCAAAGGGTAAAAACGGGACCCTATTACTAAGACTTCGCTGTCTGTCCGTCCGTCTGTCTGTCACCAGGCTGTATCTCAAGAACCGATAGCGATAGCTAGACAGTTAAAATTTTCACAAATTATGTATTTCTGTTGCCGCTTCAACAACAAATACTAAAAACAAAATAAAATAAATATTTAAGGGGGGCTCCCATACAACAGACGTGATGTTTATAGATAATGGTACGGAACCCCTTCGTGCGCGAGTCCGACTCGCACTTGGCCGGTTTTTTTTTTGTTCTTCCCCTACTCTTATAGCCATCCATATTCATACTACTTTTTTAGGTTTAGGTGACGTAGGAATATACTTTTTTCGTAGAATAACCTATGACTCCTCGCTATGTCTTAATTTAATCGGAACAAACATTAAACCTTGGCAAAAAACTTTCTAGCGATCGTGTCATCCGTAAATAACTAATGGATGGAAGGAAGTGTCACCAACCCAGAACATCAACATTCGAAGACACAAAACACAAATCGATCGTGAAAAGCAAATTTGAATTTTCTTAAATAGCTGGAAATATGAACCTCTAAATTCGTTTCAAATCACTGTTTCTTGTCAACTTCTCCATAACACACTACCACGGCTGTATTTGGCGAAGTGTTAAACAGATATATTTAAAGTAGGTATACCTCAACCATTGGTCATGTCGAATATAATTCGCATATACAAGGCAAAAAAAAAATTCCAGCTAATCTCAATGACTATCAACAGTATAAGGACTGCCAGTATATTCTACTCAACACGATTTCCTAGTATATAGTATAGGTATTACTTACATAATGAGCAGTCTCAATTGACCGCATAGGAGCACAGTGAAGTGCTAACACTTATCTAGAGCAGATAGCCTGTTAATGAGCCATTACGACGCCTTCTGACGGCTATCGAGGAATTCTATATAAATAGTCTGCTAAGGTGGCGCGCGCCCCGGTCACGATCCTGTCTGCCATGATAATGCTACAGTGTTTACTATTTGCAATCTGATTTGTACAGTACTGGAGGAAAAATAAAATAATATCTTTGATGTATCACATGCCTTGGGGTATGCTTTTTGATCAGTCGAAAGCTTTCGACTGTGTGAATCACGAAATAATTATTCTTCTTGTGAATATTCAAATATTATGTTAAGCCCAAAACAGCCACGCGAAATCCGTTCGCTGACGCCGTCATAAGATCCTCAAGTAGGCACAGGTGACACAGAATGCGGTACAAGATAAAAGGTGGGCAATTATCTGCGGAGAGACGCCGCATATACACTTGAGGTCTGAGTCGCCCATAAGCCCACATCTGTGGATTCTTTTTGCTATGGCCGACTTGGGTTTGTAATCAAATTAGGGATTTCCATGTTGGCCACGGTAACGCTTCCCCAGGTTGAAAGCTTTCTGATGGCTCCATAAAGCTGACAGAGGGTTTATGAAACAATCGTCAAATAATGGCATCACGCTTGCAGAGCAGAGTCTTAAGAATCATTCACCATGGTAACGAAATGCCAACATAATTAAATTAACTGCCTGTAAAATATGGTTACCTCACAGCAAATCACAACCGAATAAAAATACTTAAGGATTCAAAAGGTAATTCTCAAGATGCGCCTGAAATTGGAACACTACCATATAGAAGTACAATTATTCGTGTCAATGCGTTGAGCTGATGACGGTACATTTGCAAGTAATTAATCAGCCATTCTCGTCGCACCACGCTTCGGTATGTACACGATGTTAAAGCAAATTAAAAATGCGCTAAATGCCTACGTGCATACAGACAGACAGACGGACAAAACGTATGTGGTCGCATCTGCATTCATGTAAATAAAAACTGTCGGATCGCAACTTATCAAGTGGCTGATTAATGCCGAAACGTGAGCGTGGAATATTCAATGGTGTATCGTATAATTATGGTACATTTCAATCGCTATTTACCTGTGTAGGTATCTGTTAAATATTTGTATGCGTTATTAGTTGAAAGTCACCTTTGTTGTTTATTATAGTTTTTGTTTGACCACTAGCTGACCTGACGGTCGACGACAGTGCTCGTTTGTCTATACTTAAGGATAATTTATCAAATGGTCCATAAACTACACATAATATACTACACTGTTTGACAAGTTTGACAAGTACAACTTGAAATTCTCAATTCAGAAACAGATTGTTAGAATCGCAAATTCTTATGATCGCAATAGAATTTTGCGAATCTATCTTCAAATCAATAATACTTCTTAAGAAATAGACCAGGCAAAGGTCTATTGTCACAAACTAATTGATAACAAAATATCGTGTGTGACTTGCTAACACTATCTCTACTAATATTATAAAGAGGTCAAATTTGTTTGTTGGTATGTAGGGGGTAATCTCCGGAACTACCAGTCGGATTTGAAAAATTCTTTTTGTATTTGATAGCCTAATTCTTCAGAAAGAGTATGGGCTATTTAACAGCACACCATACTTCATTCCACCATCGACCCTTAGGAGTCCAAGGAAAGTCAGAAAGAACGCTAAGCTAAAACCACGTAGTAGCACGGGCGAACGATGGGATGCGACGCGATGGGACGGGGGCCGAAATTTCGAAAGGACGAAGTCGCAGATAGAAGCTAGTACAGTGACAACACAACAACACAATAACAACAATACAACACAATAGACAACACAAACAATAGAATGTACAGTTAGATGTTGTGGACAAATAATAATTAATTTATTTTCCTTTTTTTTTTTTAATATTGAATATTTAAAAAAAAGGAAATGCTACGAGGATGACGGATTTGGATGAAGTTTGGCACGCAAACAACAAAACAAAACAATTAAAACAGGTTTTTGCACTATTAAATAAGTAGGTACTTAGTTATGTAAAAACACTTATCATAAAAACCAAATAACAAAACGTTTTGTATTGAAATGCGTTGCATCAAGCCATTGTTTTATTTAATTAATAGCTAATAACATCACGCTATTATGTACTCGTATGTAATTCAAATCACAAATTGCATCGCATTCAAAGTGGCATGGCGGCTATTTATCCTTTTATGCATAAAACCATGTAACAATTAGTATTACAAGCATGATGGAACTTGAGTTTGAATAAGCAATAATTAACCGGAGCACTTGTGTACAGGGTAAAATAAAATTAGCTAGCGAAACTCTGCAGACGTGATGGGTATCGATATTATAAACACGACAGACAACTTTATGTATGTAAGGGCTGATTTTTCAATAGTCCGGGGTTCTACTCCGAAGTAGTATCGGCCGAATGTTCGCCACACCACGCGGGCCCAGTGCGAGTTGGTAGATGTCACATGTCTTCGAATTCTTGGTTCTAGGACATGCCGTTTGATCACGATGTTTTCCTTCACCGATTTGAGAGCAGTGGTGATGAGATAATTTACACAAAGTAAAGCGCCTGTCTAGGTTCGAACCTACGACCTTACAACTCGTAAGTCGCGGCCCTTACCGCTTGGCCACCACTGCTCATAATAACAACATGCTGTTCCCAATTCCGCCCCCAAAGCGTAGTTATTATAGCAATAACTGCATCCTACGACTGCCTACGCGCGTTTATGTCGTTTATTCTCAAAAACGGCTGTCACTTAACGAAGTAGTTTTTAGGATCTGTTGGAAACATCATAATAGCGCCTTGTGACATTAAGTCCGTATGCATAGCATAATTTGTCATTGACAGCACCTTTTATGTCGTAGCAGTAAGGGCGATTTTCGCTGTGTAAGTATCACTGATATGTGATTGACTGTAGGGACCAATTTTTTTTTTAATTTTCGGGGGGAGCCTCTAAAGGCTTTGGTGGTAAGACCGAGGAGTGTGGGATTTTTACCTCACTAAAACCACCCGGGTGCAGTGGTCACATATAAGGGGTACCGTTACCTGCCAGGGTCGCGGGTTGTTCGAAAGAGTTAGCGTGGCCCCTGGCACAGGCAACTGAAGGAACACGGGTGGGTTTTAGTCAGTAAAAGTCTGGCTCCGCCCAAAGCGACCGGGAGAAATTATTTAATGATTTCCCAACAAAAAAAGGGGTACCGTTACCTCCCTATAGACCGTATCGTAACATTTGTGCAACGCCTATTAGGGTACATTTCTGGGGGACAGTAAAGCAGTCTCCCCGAAACTGACTGTAGGATACTTCCTACAGTTCCTACAGACAGTTTACGACTACATGAAGTTTAATTAAATAATTAACTTTCGAGATATTATTGAGCTGAAAATGAACGGTAAACAAGACGATAATAAACTGAAAGTTTGTTGTGACCTTGTATAAACTACCCGCCACTTCGTTCGCGTGAAATTTCGTGTACCCCCGATTTCGTGTACCTCCGACTTTTTTTTTCAGGCTATTTGCTTGGCTCTTAGGGATCCTAGCGTGAGGTTAAATAGTCTATAACCTTCCTTTAGTATAGATATAAGCGCCCTCCGCACGTAAAGTTTGGACCGCAGGAAACAGCACGCGCCTTTCCATCCCTCGCTCCGAACGTGTAGATGTGCGGGTCTAACAGTCCGATCTGGGCTGGCATATCGACGCGAGCGCATGTCTCACAGTTTTACGCGCGCATCACGTATAAACGTAAATTACAAAAATGGCTTTGGTTGCAATGGAATTTTAACTTTGTTAAGCATGACATTCAGTTTGTTGTTCCATGACTAGAAAATTATCTCAAACTCCTGGATTTAATATGTCTGCAAAACACCAAGCTGTGCCCAAGAAATATAGTCAAAAACGAATGTAGGTTCCAATTTCATTTTGCCATTTCAATTCGCCGTCAAGTTGTAAAGATACATGTCATTGCATACAACACATCATTAACAAAAGACATGAAACTTGTAATGCTCTGTAATTCAGCTAATTGATATGAGAAAGAAAATAAAAATAAAGGTGCAATCAATTTGAATTCCCACGGTACTCTGACAATACCTACCTACGTCAGTATTTCACTGCTAACGACGCTTTGATTAATAGAATTAGTTAAACCTAATAACAGTAAAAATGGTAGTGACAATACAAGAGGACAAAGAAATCAAAAATAATGGAGCTTGTAAGTGCCTCTACGTACCCATGTTTTTCCCGCGATTTCGCTTGTATTTTACTGGTCTGTTGCTTTATATGATGGTTTACTTGCTATCTAGATTTTCGTGAAATGAAGTTTTATGAAATGTAGTACTGAGAGTTTATTTCTATACTGGTTTAAAAATGTCTTGTAATTTTCCAGGTATAGCAGAGACGAGCAATGAAAATACAAAAGTGTTTAGCCCCAGAATCATATTGTTAGCTCTCAATCCGTCTCGACAAACATTTGCATATCAAATGCAAATTAAGTAACTGTAACGATACGGTATTACATTGCTGTTGCGTAACGTTCAATTAAAAACTATATATCGTAACAGCACGCAATGTTACCGTTACATCAAAAACATGTCGACTAGATAAGAAGAGACATGAATAACAGCTCTATTAGAATATGCATAATGGTGTATTCATACGAGTCGATTTTCAGCGCACGAATAGGCCTCACGGCGAAAATCAACCATCTAATGTAGATAACAATTCGCAAATAGCAGGTGACTAAAATCACCACTTTGGGTAGGCTTTTACCGTGCGACAGGTCGCATTCGGTGGGCGGCTAAAATCGACCGTGTATAGCCTCAGTCGCAGGCGATTGCTCGCCATTTAGGCTGCGGGTACGAAACCGTGGCCAAGCGAAGCGATGGCGATGGTACTTAATTGTTCAACCGACACCACTCGCTCAGCCACCGCTGGTTTAGTTCGCCTAGCCAAGCCTTTTAAAAGAAAATTACCAAGTCCGCTTGCTTTTTCAGTCAACTGCTGTAAATGGGGTAGCTATGCGGCTTTGTGGGGCGATTTGGTAAGCGACTAGCCGTACGGCGAAAATCGACCCGTGTAAATCCGTCATAACGAAACAAGTTGCGTCTGCCTGTGAAGTGTGTCTCACCTCTATTGTTGTGAAGATTCGGCAATTAATTTCGTATTAAATAGTGTATGCGGATGAAGTACTAATACGCAATTAGACGTAGTTTGTTGTGGTAATATCGCTAATGGATTCTTTGTGGACCGTAAAGCTAAAATAACCAAGAGTATTTAAGAATACACCGCATTTTATACAAAAATCAAATGCTCAATATGAAATGTTTTGAGTAATTATCGTCTGTTTTCATAATTTGTTAATTACAAAGGTGTCAAGACTTCAAGAGAAGAGAAAACACTTTCTTACGGCGACAATACCTGTGAAAGCTAAAGTAAGATCGCTTTCATCTTATTTTAAACAAATATATTATTTCACCGCGACTTCGCGACGAAAATGCACAATATATAGCAGTAAACAGTTACAACGGTTGCATTACTTTCCTTGGCAAGGAGTCTCTTTGCATTCACAACCGCACCACAAAGGCTTCGAAACAATAAGAAAGTCGAAGCAAATGCAAAACTTGTAAGAAAATTTCACCTAAAGTCTCCAAATGACAATAAACCAATTACAATGGATGTATAATTTACATGGAACGGAATGAAGAAATTGAACTCCCACTGTTGAATACAAAGAGAACAATTATTAGCATCAGTGATTATCAGTTTCACTTAAGGCATTGAAGGTTAGAATCGTATGAACTTGATTTGACAAAAGGCATAATAGTATGTTATATAGACAAACATTGGAACAGCAATTACCTGACAAAAAGAACAGTACGAAAAAAATAAAATCAAGTGGCAGTCGGGGTCATGTGACAAGCGTTCCCTACAAACATGCAGATTAATGTACATAGATTATTTCTGTAGCCTCTATGAAAGACGCAGGTGGAATTCACCTACTTGACGCATTTTCTTTTAATTTTACCTGTCAGCGCAAAATTCCTGTCTTTATCCATTCTTTTCTGTAAGCCTTTTTGTTAGAATAGACCCATCTTTTCTTGAGTTTCCCTCTCCATCCATCAACGTCTCTATTTGTCACTCTCTTAGTTATATGCATTTCATCCCTCCTAGTGTTCGTTCTATAAGCATATTAACGCTTAAAGAACTGACACTTTTTAAAATTCCAAAGTGACATAAAATCTGTCACTTTATCTAAGGTATAATCTGTTAATAATCAGCTTTTTTCTCAAGAAGAGAACTCTCTCTTCACAATTACTTCACTTTGCGAAAGTTTTACCAAGAACCATGGTAAAAGAATTCCAAAAATGGATGACAAAGTATTATTGTACACAAACTTCATGAGACTGGATAATTAAGGATAGCGTAAACACTTGAAACAAAGTATATAAACGGCATTCGAGATAAAAAAATCCCTTAATTGAGTTAATTGTCTTTACTATTGTTTTACTTTAGTTGTACAATTTGCCGTAATAGACAACGAAAGCTAAGTGATCAAATTATTAGTAAAAACATATCGTGAGACAGTCACTTATGTACCTACGTCAGTATGATAAAATTGCGTCAATCAAATACCTGGAACTATAGGTTGAGAACCCAGACCTATCCCAACAGACTCTGTAACTTGTACATACTACAATACATGTGTATAATCAAAAACCAGTTTTTCTTATCGATCGTTTACTAATGCTAATAGGGCTATCGTGCGAACATTTTCCGCCATCTAGATGTTTCTATGCAGACTTCGCCATTGTATGCGGCATTTAGTCCCAATCATGTTGAATTGTTGATTGTCCACTGCAATGGGCATTTTACTTACATAAACGCATCTGTGATTATTATTTACATGACGAACAAAAAGTCAATTTGCATTTTTTATAAAGACGACTTGAGGTTTTTAATGATGATAACTGCAGATATGATAATCTGTAATGGAATTCTCAGGTAAGAATGTACAATACAATCGTGATTTTTTTTTACATAAACAGATAGGAATATGTGAGATAAACATGTTTTTTTTATACATAAATAAACTATATGTTCGTATTTTTTTGTAATCAAATGAGGCTGACATTATATCTACGAGTGCTTATACATATATATCTTATATATTACGTATCTTGCTCGCATTCCTTGCTTGAAATAAAATTTAAATAGTTTTAAATCCGTTCATCGAAGGGGCAGATATAAATCAGGTTTATCAAAATTTTCGCAAATGGAATATCAATCAGGTATTTCAGTAGAACGTTAAAATGTACTTACGATACTATCTGTCTTCTAGCACTTGATACATTAATTTTGTTACGCAACTGTCAAAAATACCAGCATACGATTACAGACTGGTTTTCTTTAATCTCATTACAATAAATGACTTGGTATTAACAATCTAGTTCGTTCCATGATTATAGGTAGTGATGATAGCAATTATTACGGATTATATTGATTAAGTTGTTAATTTGCAACCAGCAATTAATTTTCTTTTCCTCGTTACATCATTCATGGGTTCGTCTTTGTTGGTAATCGTTACTTTCGAATTGTACTTTCCTAGATATTTCTTGCACGTAAGTACTAAATATCTCAATGTTCTATTTTCGCGTCTATTATGCAGCGTGCCGCTTTAATGGCGATATTAACACACGTATTACGGTTTCGCATTTTTTAATCTAATCTAACTAGCCTGTATTGCCCCAATGCTGGGCAAAGGCCTCCCATCTCCCTTTTTACGCTTTTTTCTTTTACGTTTTATGAGTTTATTTCAATTTCATCAAACATTATTATTTATTAATTATACACAATTTTGATATACAATTTTCTAAAATAGCATCTTGGAGCAACCTGTATTTAAGAACTGTGGCGCAGGGGTCATTTGCGGGGGTCGCAGATCTTAATATTGCAGCAAAGAAATTAAAACGAATAACGTGGAAAGAGAAGGCGAATTGAAGGAAAGAAAGAGAGCCCTATGTCGGTGAGCGGCGCAGGTGGAAGTTTTAAAATTACAAATATATTCCCCTTTATTCATAAACGTTGCTTAAAGTTAAGCAGTGATTAGCGACTGTTTAACCATACATTTTTGACGTTTAAACGTTACTTAACTTTAGTCATCGTTTATGAATAAACCCCTTTATGTTTTTATAATTTTTATGATTACTGGCCACTAGCCCTACCCGTGTGTTAAATTAATGTCGCCATTGTAGCGGCACGTTGTATAATCTTGGGATATGTTATTGGCTTCCGAAGATTCACGGTCTACATCTACATACTTTTCTCTTTACCAATGACGTTATTAATGTTTTTTTTTCTCATGGATAAATAACTGACTTTTATTCCGCTTTGAAAGAATATGTTTTATGTTTAGGTATGGCAAGATATAATCAATTCCTGAATGAATGAATGTTTCCTGGGCTAACCATAAAGGTCAATCTGATTTATCAACGTATCAAAATAGAGATCCGAACCTTTTGTTACTAGTCGTAGATTAATAAGTTCGTTTGATATTGGAATGCTGCCTTATATGTATTATCATTTACTATGTCCAAATTTACTTATTACCAAATAGGGAAAGATGTGGCAATTAATTCGACGAAAACTCATTCGGTTTCAAAATAAATGACTTACATGGCAAGCTTCATTATACTGGCTAGATTAGCCGTGTTTTCTATTTCGTATACAAATTAGATTTTCAGAAGTTCTTTGTATTTGTTAATAGAGCTGTGCTCTGTTCACTGATATTATCATTCTCCTACCCTTATCCCAATTAATGTATTTGGGGTCGGTCGCAACATGTTTTTTTCTTCCATATTTCTCGATTTGCCGTCATCTCGGTAGTCAGTCACTCCCTTTCTAGCTATATCATCTTTCACACAGTCCATTCATCGTTTCTTTGTACTTCCCCTACTCTTACAGCCACCCACATTCGTACTCTCACGATATTTTCCTCATTCCTCCGCATCTATTATACCTCTGATAGGTATACAAAAATATTTAATAATTTACTACACTAAAGACAAAGAAACTCAGGGTCAATGGGACGTTGTTATACCGCAGAAATATAATTAAAATGTCATTTAAGGCGGATCACACACTACAACGCATCACGCAACGGGGCGCGGGAAACGGAGGCTAATTCCCCGCGCGAAAGCGCGTTTTTTATATTGAATTTGTATGTAAAAAATCACGCGCGGGGGCGCGTTATCTGCGTCCCGTCGCGTGGCGCGTTGCAGTGTGCGATCTGCCTTACTGTATTTGACAAAAGTTTTACCGCATCAAAACCGCAAAAGATTCCCCGACGCCATACAGAAGACGGTGTTATTTTTCCGTGCAGATTACGGAAATAAGAAATAGCATAAATGCCAGTAATTTGCCTAGCTTAGAATCAGGATGTAACAATGGTGCGCAGACGCGTATATGCGGATGCTGCGTAGAACAGGAAGACCGGTGGATTATCTGTTGGAATCGCACCCGTAATGGATACCTCGATAACTGTTACACACACGTAACTGTGCGGTAATGCTCGGTATTAAGAAATTGCATTTGTAGACCTACTTTACGCTTTGGAATAGCTTTTGGCCTAGCTTCACCTTTCTGACTGACCGACTCCTTGACAATTCAAAGTGCCTGTAATTGGTATCATTGAAATAAATACTTCGAGATTCGAGTTTGAAACTTAGGACATCCTTGGAAGAGTGATGGGAAAGATTTGACTAGTTACTGAGAACACGCAAAAAATCGGAACTTAAAAAGTACTCATCTATACAATAATTTAAATTAAATTAAATAAAGTCTCTGTTTGTAATGTCAAAGTAACAACATTTTACTAAATGCATATGAAAGTATAGGGTACTTATAACAAAAACAACATTTTTTTTTGTCTCTATGTCTTTTGTTCTGGCTAATCTCCGAAACGGCTGGGTCCATTTTTACGGGACTTTCACTGGCAGATAGCTGATGTTTTAAGGCGTAGCATAGGCCACTTCCGCGAAAAAATATATAATCAATGAAATCCAACTTGTTTTTGCGGGCACAGCTAGTAGGTACTCAATATATTGAGTATTCTGTAATAAAATATAATATATATTTATTGCATTACACATTGTGAACTTAGGTGGTAGGTTTTATAAGTATGTATTTTTATTTTTATTTATTTAAATAAATAAATAAATAAAAATAAAAATACATACATTGGAACGGTACATGTAGCAATGCATTATTTTTATTTCAGACAACCAAGGGATGGTAAGAATACTGTCTGTACACTTTCTTCTTCTCTTTCATTTACGTAAGTACATGTTTTTGGCGGGTAAAAATAAATATGTAGGTTTGTGTAATTCGATAACAAATACAATAACATAGTGTCAAAAGTAGAGTGTAGTTAGTATTCACAAGCACGTGTCAATGTGGTTTTCCTCAATATTGAAATCAATGAGCATGAGGAATTCGGTGTCCTATATTTTTGTGAAAACATTTTTATCTGCGGTTTTATTCGTGACACGTTGTTTTCGAATAAAGGAACTGCCAAAATACTCTTTGATTTCTTTTTTTTGCAAAAGGTGAGGTAGATGGGAAAAGTTTGACAACATTGGACTGTGCAGTGCAGAAAAGATTATCCTGAATGAAAAAAAAAATTGTTTAAAACAAGAAAAGTTTTGTATTTTAAAGATAATTACGATTAATAATGTTTATCTATTTAAACTTTTCACAAAAAGGTACAAAGGCGGACTTAATGCCTTAGGCATTCTCTACCATTCAACCAAGGGTGGTGAAGAGATTAGATGACAGGTGCTTTGCTTGAGAGGAACAATGATAAAAAAAAACTTTTAAAACTAGGTACAATAAAAATAAATGTAACTGAATAATCTATGGCAATGTTTTAATGAATCTTATTATTCCGACATTTCACCATCAAGCTCTTCTAATTTTCCAGGTGTGTGAATATTTATAGGTGGGTAATGCGATGCATCACGCGCGAACTTGCAAGGTCACTAGCGCGTGCGCAGCGGACCGATGCATTCGTTACAAATTGGACTACTTCAACTAAGATGGTACGCGTCGGTGCATTTGAAGACGCTGTTTTATATATAGCAGAGTAATAAAACTTAAAAAAGTAATTCGCATTGTCTAAATTGCCAATCTCAAGTACTATACTCACACAGTACCATATACATATATTTATGTGGCTTGATTACCGGAAAAAAATCATTTTCGCCCAATATCCGAAAATCTGTTATGACTACGCCATCGACTAACTATAAATTAGTACGTACTACCATTCCAACTATGCGTAGACCTTCATATTTGCAAACAAATGGGCCCCGCACACGACAAAGTCGTGAACATACATTCGCCAGAGAAACATATTCATCATAGAGAACAAAGCCGAAATCGTGTTTCGGTGTACAAGGCGGTGTGCCCCGCCCTATATCAATGCATGTGCAATGTGAGCAAAATAATCGGTTCCAGCAGAACAAAGAAAGGGCAAGTAAATTATAAATATAGTAGGTTCATTTATTTACAATATCTGAATCTAAATGGGACAAACGGACAATGAGACATCGCATAGAAAAATGCTAGACAACCAGCCGGGTGATAGCGGCGCTGACAGCCCAACATCCATTAAGTTTTCACCATGGGTTGACAACTGCTTGGATATAGACATAAGCAGATAAACAGATGCACGACTACACACAGGGTGGCAGGGACCTATTACCATGGTTTCAGTACTTGATTCTGGACAAACAATTCTGAAAAAACAGCTTTTCCACACATTTACCCCTTGACCACGAGGTATTACAATTTTGTACGAAACAGCAGATTTTTTGACCCGACGAAAAATTTCAACGCAAGGGGTGTCTTGATGTACCTACTGAATCCATGGTTAACAGGTCGCGCATCGATGCCCTGCTGCCCCTGTATTAACAAAGGTTATGAAGAGCCATTATTTTCACAGTGTGACTAGCAACTGAATGGGTGTAGCCGAGGATATATTCTTATTTTAAAAGCGCGGATGCGTGCGTTTGGAGAATATGTCCAGCATTTGATATACACAAGACGAAAGGAATGAACTACCCAAAAGTATCAATAGAATAACATTAAAGCGGACAACACACCATAAAAGAATCGCAAGTATGCCCGCCGGTGGCGCAGGCGCACACTAGACAAAGGCCACGCTTTCATAACCTTGTACACTGCTACCTACCCACCTACCACGACCCGACTATGATTCATGATTGTCTCGTGTAACTTGCAAATGAGAAACAATGATAACTTCGAAACTGGAATAAAGTGCAATGGAAAAATGTGGACACATTAACCGTTGGAAAAAATAATAAAAATATAGAGATTTTCTCCAAAAGTGACCTAAATATACAAGCTCATGTTATTCGTTTCAAATGCCAAAACGAGAAACTGAAAATGTATTCAATGTTCCAAAAAAAAAAAAAATATATATATTCAGCTCCGTAAATTTTCAAAACAATTTCCATGAAAATCGACAGGTTTTTCGTAGCACATTATTCTTGAGAACAACATTAAAGAAACGATGTTACAGTTTCTAAGAAACAAGTACAGCTGTGTCCACTTAATTACAAATTCATATAAAATACACGTTTCTGGTACAATAACAATGTATTTAAATTATACAATGGAAATCATGGAATTAACGCGTGTTTTATAAAGTTATAATTATTTAATAGGTTTTTGATATACGTTAACTAGAATAGTGTGAATAACACTGGCTGAGCTCAGTAACGCCAACATTATCCTAACAAACAGTTTTCAAAAGCAATTGAGTTAAATACAATAAAGTTGTAGGTCGTAGGCGACAGCATATAAATTGTTATGGGATAGAATATCTATAGGAATTGAAATAATATATTATTAAAACTTTGTCCTTCAATGAGTGTTTGATGCATAATTAATCCTGGTAGGTAGCGAAATCAAGTACGTCGAATCTAACAATTAATAACCAACCTCAAAGGAAATTAATAACGCTATCAATGTAACATGTGACGTTGATACCGAACTATAGAATTAATGGACCCCTGCAAGTAATCCATCAAATTCACAGCGAATAACAACTAAAAATAAATAGCCTGACGAACCTTGAGCTTAGTTAAATTGAGTAATCCAATACGAACGACATCGATCAGATTATCTTAAAAGCTCCATTTATAGTCAACGCACATGCTGTACGAAATAATTACGAGAATGAACGAAATACCGTAACATTGCGACCTGCGCATGTCACGATTTTTAAAATCGCCTTTGTTTTGTGGGTCAACGACAAGCGAGGCTTCAAGTGGAAGAAATATTGCATCGTCACGTATGCATTGGTGGCCTATTTCACATGACTTTTTTACATCATTCCGTTCCATCCTAATAAGGTTCGTAGTGACCTTAGCTGGAAGTGGCGAGTTGAGATATAGCCCGCTACCTGCACTGTCATAGCTATTCACAATCTCCATTTGGTAATAAAATTCTTTGCATTCAAACGTCAAAGTATACCGGGTTTTACCGATTCGTTCATCATTGATTTGACTTCTCAAATTCATGATTCTCGGTGCAATTTAACGTCATTGTGTTCATTTTTGCCATCACGATATTTATAACTTTGATCTTTGTGGGGACGTCATAGTTGCATATTGTGCATTTAAACACTGTTCAAAATATTCTTTGCAGCATTATTAAACTGTCCATACAGACGACAAAGGCATTCATAACCGCAAGACTACGTAAGTCAGTGCTATCAACGGCATTAATCAAAAGCACACAACGCCTACGATGTTACTTCGTCAGAGTATCTTTAACTTCTCAAACTTGCGTAGGGTTTCCACCTCTCATTGTTGAACGTTGTTATCTTCATCGACTTTTTAAGATGTAATGGATTGTGCAGTTGATTCTATCGTACAGATCTATCTGTACGATAGAATCACGTAAGGATAAAATAGTAACATATTCAAGACTGGTGATGAAACATTTGTTATGCTTCAGAATCGTCAAATGTTTAATGTAATTTCTAGTAGACCATCATCATTCATCATTCTTATCATTGAATTTCATTGATATCTTTTCCAACACTTTTAATTTCACAATACAAAACATCATTTTCATCTTTCATAATGTCATTCCTTCTTAACGAGACTGCGTCCCTATCTTTACCTCCATAATTCAATTAGTCCATCACGTGTGGTCCAGCCAATTTGTCCATATGTCACTGTGGACAGCTGCCACTTGTCATGTCTTACGGTAAATTGCGCCAGCAGTAAATACTTACAAGAACATTTACTTTTCCCGGCAACTATGTCGGTTCGACTGTATTCATTACAGATTTATACTAAATTTTAAGAAGAATATTCATGTTTTAAGACATGAAGTTCCAATTTGTCTCCCAGTTACAAATAATGACAACGAAAAGGATCCCATTACTTGTGCTGTTATTGTTTCCTTCAATTAATTATTAATGAGATAAATCTGCAAATAAAAGCTGCTATATAAGCGACGCACTATATAGAAATGTGCCAATTTTATATGGACATGGACAGCTAGCAGCCAGAAACTAGAACACTCGGAAACGAACACGTTTGGCAAATACAAGAAAACTGTATAAACATGTTAACATGTAAGTATATGTTCAATTTGTTTACAGCCAAGCTGGCGACCCAGTTGCGACGCAATATGAACCAGTAGTTAACAGTAGCAATAGTACCTGAGGTAAACAGATGATACATAAAACGGTTAATAGACAGATTCGTCTAAGATCAGTAGAAGGACGTAAACCCACATGAATAATATCACATGTGACTGTTCCTAAATTACCCTAGGCTGACAAAATTTTCGTTTTTCCTAATTATGTGGAATTGTCAGGAAAATGGGGTAGGTCCCCCTTGCGGGGGAGGACAGCACCCCTCCGCCGCACTGTCCTGTAGGGCTCGGCTCCAGACTGGACACCCTTCCACAGGTGTTTGGTAAACACAGGCGTGGTTACACGACATCCTGTTTACGAACACGCTGATTCGCTCTTCAAATAAAATAAAAAGTCAATGTTACACAACAAGTGTAATAATACATAACATAGTAAAAAATAACAGAGATCAAGATCATTAGCCGGTCGCTGAGCGGTCAGATGATGCTATCTATTTCAAAATCATAGTATACGAGCCATGTTTAGAGAAGGCTGACCGGCGCGGGCGCATCCGTCGAAACGGTCAAGTTCACGGAGAACGCGCACGAGCACGACCAACTGGAACTCTTGCGCATCGCAGTCGACCGCATCATCATTTGAAACGAATTGGAAGAAATGATTGCTTGAAACTGTTATTACTAAGACCAAAGTTATGTCGTTTGAGATGAAAGTTGATGCTAATAAGCAAGAGGAAATCTCGCAGGAAATAAAACAGGAAAAGATCGCATTTCATAAGATTGCTAATTGCTAAGCTGCAGGCGTCGGACATTGGCGTTGTATTTGACTACGAACAATTAACTTTTGCAAAACATAAATGCTGCAATTGCTTATTTAATACTAATCAGGTGACTTCCTGCATTGGAACTGCTTAGCTTTCGTTTTATGATCGTACATCAATAATTATTATTACAGGCATCGAAAGTTTTGAACGAATCATTAAGTTTAGATTTATGCTTCCGTTAAAGAAACCCGGGGTCACAAGACTAACACCTGGCATCTAAAACGGCGTAGTTTTTGCTAGCAGCAATTAATTAAAAAATAGTTAATGCTACCAATTATAAAATAAAAGCAATGAATTTAAATATCAAAGAAACCCCGGCAGGTCATCAAGGCGTTTCGAGAGATCACAAGAAACAATATTTACGGCCACTTTGTGAAGGCTATAATTTCGTCTTCACGTTCGAATATTAGAAACTTTTGAAGGTCGGCTGATTGCAGGGTCAAGTTCGAGAGGCCGGGGTATCCGTACCACATTTGTGGCACGCTTCGCTGGCCCCAGCATCCATTGACCCGGTGGCGTGGCCGACATATCTAAGACCGAAGGCGATTGTAGATTTAGATGTTAAGAAACATCTCCAGTTAACGTAGTAACATTAAGTTGATTATTAGAAGGTATCAAAGGATTGCCGATCTTTTTAATTCTCAATCTTCTGTATTATTGATTCTTTAATGAGTTGACTGTATTAAAACAATCTCTTAGCAATTTCTACTATTTCATAGCAGGTTTAGGTAAATACAATGAAATATTGGATCTGATTGAAACTTCTTTAAAAATACTGTAGAAGTGTAGATGAATATCTAAGACCCCACTTCAGGTCACTTGTTGATAACGCTGTAGCACTTTTAATGGATTTGAATGATCAATTCTACCCAATCTTGATATACCGTCATTTTTAAGATCCATTAGAAAGTTTCGTTAGCTAGCAATCCGTTATTGAAGTCACTAAAAACTCACAAATCAATACGACCATACATACTGCTCATATGAAAACACGGTCAAAATCAAAACATGTTTTAAATGAACCATGTATATCTGTATATCTATTACTATATTGAACACCACATGATGATTGATCATTGAATGAGTTTTGATCATCTATAACCTCGTTAATTTCAAATTCAAAAATTTTCTTTTGTGTGTGATTGTATCAGATAAAATGTAATTTCATCCTACATACCTTTGTTCAATCGAAGGTTTTGTTCGTCTATGAATGGGTGGGTCAAGGTTTTAAATGTCTTATAAATTGCATTTCCATTACTTGAGGATATAACAATTTTCCTCAAAGGTATTAATTATTCATAAGTAATAAGTACTTAGATAATACATAGTAATTGGTCTCTAAATAGGGCTTATCCTTATGGGTTATATAATCTTGACATAAAGCTTCTGCGGTCAGTTGTGGACAACGTGATACATAAGTGATAATAACAAAGGCATATTATATGTATTTAATCAAACCACCAATAATTCTCATTTTGCGGTACTAAATATGTTATTGAACACTCAATGCCTCTTTCGATGAATAATTACTATTTTGGGGTCATAACCAAGTAACTGTAACCAACATGAAATTCTCGTGTGGTTAGTCATAGTTCTATCTAACCTAACGTAACTGTTTAGTTGGGGTACCCTATTAGCTTAGATTCTGCAACCAGCTGTGAAAAAATACCAAATAGTTAAAAAAAAGAGGCTCATTCATTAAAAAAATGTGCTTCATTGGAATCCCAAAAAGTCTTAGAGGTTCATTAATTTTAAAAAGCGCGCATATTATTAGATGGTCAATAAGTTTTTAGAGGAACAGTTGAATATTTTTCACTAACAAATTTATGGTGATGATAGAATCAAGATGACCACTCTTATGGTGTCCTATAAACGTGTGTATCGTCACGCTCTGACTCTTATTTCCTTGCCGTGGTGGACTGTTTGCGATGACACGGTAACACATTGCAGAATGGACATAATAGTTTGCAAACGGGTCATGCGTGGATAAAAGTTACGATTCGACGAGATATTTACTGAAGTCAGTCACACAATATTAGTAGAAAAATATAGCGAAGAACATGTGCACTTTTGATGTCTATTAAAAAGAAGACCAAAAGGTATTAAATAGCGGTATATATAATAACAGTTCGTGTAGTTACGATCCTAACTACCTAATATTATAAATGCAAAAGTGAGTTTGTTTGTCTGAACGGATTTGGATGAAAATTGGCACATGGGTAGAAGACTAGGGAACTGGAGAAGGACATAGGGTACTTTTGATTTCGCGGGCAACTGCTAGGTTTGTATAAAATCGAGATTTTTTCCTTGAACATCGTTCCAGAATACGGTCTGTATTCTGCTCATACTTTAAAGCAACTGCAGACAATTTATATCCAAGAATAATAAATTGTAAGCGTATACTATTCGAAAATGTCACTACTGACATATCAATATTACTGTTATGTTATGACAACATATTTCGAACAATACATGGACAAAATAACACTATAGTGCGGCCCGACGAGAGAAGGCGTTCTTGACACCTGTCAGTTTCATATAAACGAATACGTGTTTTACGAATTTGATCTTTATTAGCTGCTAGAATTGTCGCACTGACAGGTGTCAGGAAAGGCCGGACTGCAAATGTCTTTCTGTGACCGTGACATATTTAGCCATGTTTTACCATAACAAACTATAGCATAACAAAAGGATTGAGGACCTATCCGATCTAGCGCGTTTCATTGTTCGGATCTAATCAATGTTTACTGACAATGGCCTCATATGTCAAACTTGATATAGATCATAGGCACCAGAATAGATCGATAGATCACTATCGAGACTGTGAATTATTTATTTAATGTATTTTTAATTTAATCATATGATTGATTGGGTTTGTTGCTAGAGTGTATATGAATGTGTTGTGGTTTGGAAAGTCGTTGTTTTAATTTAAACTAAACCTTCGGTTGGCTTCAGTCTAATGCATATCAAATAATCAAACCATAATCGACTTTTCTTTGAGTTTCTCATTATTATTTCCTTTTCCTTTTGACATATTATTACAATACAAAAGACAATAAATCCCAAAGTCTTCAGTATTCTTACTAGGCCTGGGTCTGTATTTTGGGGGTTAGTAAGGGCTAGGATATGAATGATTACAAAAAATACATCATTAGCAGAGTGTCGCTAAATTGTTAGAGAGAAAGAAAGAAAGAAAAACGTTTATTTGGACACAGTTCGTGAAACACAAAATACAAAATTAATAAAATAACAAAAAATGTTGTTGTTGTATGTTGTTGTTGTTGTTGTCAAAATATTTACAAATATTTAAATGTGTTTTATTTATGTGTAAACATATAATAAATACACATTTAAAGATCAAAGTGTTATATGTCACCAAGTGTTATACGTCATCAGTGGATTAAAAAAATTAAACCTGCATACAATGCGTACAGAATGTAAAATTAAATGGCGCTATGAATGCAGTGCTACATTCCTTAGATACTTTTACTTCGTTCATGTTATCTCTGTTCAATATGTATTTACCTACACATGGTAACCCATTCATTCCGTGATATAATTTCCAGCAAATGATTAAATCTGCCTCGTTGGTCTAGTGGTCGCAATCGCTACTCCTGAGCATGAGGTGCCAGGGTTCGATTCCTAGGTCGGGCAAAATGTTATTGGATTTTCCCATCCGGAATTTCTCAGTAGCAGTCTGAATTTGTGCCCGATTGATGGCAATAAGCTCGCCCCCTATTACATGGGACTTGAAACGTTGTGGGTGTACTGTAGGTAAACCTCTGCTTAACACTTCGGGGAAGACAGGCGTGATGTTATGTTGTGTGATTAAATTATAACGCCTATTACCCAATAGCCATTGACCTTTACGGATCATTGTTTAACACTGCATGTTAATATGCGCTATTTTTATACCGAACACAACCGTATAGTCGTGCTGACACCACCTTTATTCCGCATTGATTAGGTACAATTTTTTTACATAATCGTGCAGTATCAAGTACCTGGCTGTAAAGAAGGAAGCAAATCAATTAGTTAATAACGATTTATCTGTTGTATACTTGTATACTGTTTGGCGGTTTTGAGTATTTTGTATATGGCCTACGCAAATGTCCTGCAGATCTGGGGGTCTACTCCGAAGTGCAAAGTGCGAATGTTCGGATCGGACCGACACATGGCCGAACCGAATATTACTGAAAAATGCGAAAAAAGTTCGGATCGGCACAGTTGGGTCGGGACCATAGTCAATATTCGAAAGAGTGTAGGAGTGTAGGATCGGAACCGACCGAACCAAGGAATAACT
The DNA here is from genome assembly GCA_949629185.1 of Apamea crenata. NCBI lineage: Eukaryota > Metazoa > Arthropoda > Insecta > Lepidoptera > Noctuidae > Apamea > Apamea crenata. Next base: position 7,447,405 of record OX451362.1, on the reverse strand, counting down.
TAATAGCAGGAAACGGCCGAATGTACTACGCCGGAGTAGACCCCCTGGTAGCGTCGTGTAAAGGGTCGTTGAGCTCCCTAAAATAGGGTTAAGCTACACGATGACAGATGCATGTATGCCGTCTGTTAGGACAAGTCAACTCAAAGTTGCTCTTTCATCAGACCCTTCCAGACATGGCCCTGCATTGTTAGACTCACATAAAATCCTAATAATATAATGTTTGGACTTTAAAAGAGACCATGACCTCTGAGTTTGTTTCGGCATTGTTTCTCAGGGATCAGTCGGTTAGGAAATGCCGGTGCAGCGGTGGCATCTAATTTTAAAATATTGACCAACAAATTTTTGACGTGTAAAAGTGTATTAAAACATCTACTTACAGAAATAACAAAAAAAAGGTGATTACTTCTTCCGCGAGGGGGTGTCCCCTTTAAAGGTTAAGTTTCATTCAGTCTTTATTATTTACTTAGATAAATTTATAAAGTTTCTAAATCAAACGAATGTGATTTTTCATACAAATTGTTTTCCCGCTTTTCATCTCGACAAGGGTTGATTTTTGAAAGACAAAGAATAAAGCTTAGTTGGACACAGTTCGTGAACCTGTTTGCAGCGCCACCTACCGGGTCCAATTGTGTTTTCAAACCATCCAGGAACCCATTGAAATATGCACACAAAATTTCATCCAAATCGGTCCAGCCGTTTAGGGGGAGTTAGGTGACAAACACACGTACAGAAGAATTATAAATACTAAGATTTAAGCTTACAACTTACTAGACCGCGTGTAGAGATACAATAAACGCATATAATATCATTTCATGAGATTATCAATTATTTATTTGCATGCTGAAGTATAGATAATTGATGTAAGTGGATTTTTTGCTAATCTTACAGCATCAAGCAATTATAATTTCAAAGTGCAATTGTAGATATGTGAGAAAAAAATGTTTCAGCTGAGTACACCAATAACAAAGCGTTGTTCAAACCATAAGGATAACATAAAAAATGTCACCCACAAAATAACTCGGGAAGATACAGTAAATCATTACGTATTCATAGTGTCCATGTTCAAATTGACAAGTCACGTTTGCAAACCATATATTAGTTAGTAAACAAAAAATATTACTAGTATCTATATTGTAGGTATAAATGTAAATGATCACCGAGATGTGAGACGAACAAAAACAGTTAATAGATCTATAATATAACATAATATCACAACTGTATACATATAGTACAGTCACGAGCAAAAGTAAGTATACACTCGGCTTTATCCAAATACGATTTACTCCTTTATTTTTTAATGAAATTGTATGTTCTTATGAACATAGCAGTTTCGAACCCATAGATTTATGTAATGTGTCTTATTTCAACGTTGCATTCGTTATTTCACGAAAAAATCGCAACTGAAAGTGGCCAAGTGTTGACATATTGGTGCTCGTGACTGTACACTCACATTTCGCCAGTTATATTTAAGTCCCCTGTAATAGGGGGGCGAGCTGATTGCCATCAACCGGACACAAATCCTAACTCCTGACTATTATTGAGAAATTCCTAATGGAAAAAAACCAATAACACTTTGCCCGACCTGGGAATCGAGCCCAGGCCCTCATGCTTAGCAGCAGCGCTTGCGACAACTAGATCAACGAGTCAGTCAATAAATAAATGTATCTACATAAGAATCGTCACTATGTCAAAACATCATTTGTTAAAGTCGATACCTCCAAAAACGAGTATCTTAGTAAATAAATCTTATAAAATATCATAATACTAAGGTGACGACAATTTTGATTGTTTATTTTGTAGGTAGGTGCTAATACAGATATATCACCACATTAACCTTATCGCTTCTAATGATCAATATGTCTTAGTTTGAATTTTATTGTTTACTAATTTCGACCCACTCCGTCGCATTGCATCGCCCGTCCGAGTTATGACTTTTCCTAAGAATCCTAGCGTAATGTTAAATCAAAATATAGACTTATCTTGCCAGCAAAGTTGTTGCGTAGAAGAAGTGCGTTGTAGCGGCCTGAGTATTATGCCTAGGGTGCACCGTACATGTATTACACCCGCGGAAGCTATTTTAATAATTTCTCAGTGAAATTCATAAAACGTTGGTCTCATTAAATTCGTATAGCATAGTTAGCAATGTACAAATATACGCTATTTCTCCGTTCTACTCTATATAGTCAATGCCAAGGTCGTCGTTGTGCAAATAAAAATAGAGGAACGCTCATTAGCATTTATTAATTATACCTACGTACAGCACATAAAATTTATATAACACATACATACCTACAATACTTCGTCTTATTTGCGAGTGTTTAATTTAATTGGCATATAAAATACTTGTAGTTTAGAGGTGACACGTGACATAAGAAAAACTGCAAGCAGGTTTTTCCGACGGATGTCAGTTTTTGTAATGTCATGGTGTTTGCAGATAACCCTTTTAATTTTTATTTCTAATATAATATACTCGATTTTTATCTCTATAATAATATCGTTATAAGGATCGTAGCAGGAGGCGTTCTGTTCTGCCTACCCCCATGGGAAAAAGATGTGAGTGTATGTAATGTATGATGTATGTATATAGTATCGTTACATCACTTCAATCTAGAGGACTTTCACATGACAAATCAAATACCAGATTGTTAAAACTGCAATCAAATAGACGAACCTGAAACTAATTTATTTTTAATTCTAAAGATTCGTAATGGTAATCTATCTTCTATATAAATAAAAATGAGTCACCGAAATGTATGTACGCTCATAACTGCCAATCGACTGCACCAAATTGGATAATTCTTCTTTTTTGTGTTTGTTATTGACAAGGTTTGTTATACTATACACAATTGGACACGGTAGGTGGCGCTGCTTCTTCGGGCAGGACGACGTCTGCCGGGTCCGCTAGTAAATTATATTATTCAACTGCCTGCAGATATTACTATTGACGATTACAAAGCGTTACATTCCCTACACACATCTGCAAAGACCTTTAATCGTTCACAAACGTGATCAACCCCGCATTCTACGTTTCAATAACCTAACGATTGTCTAACAAAGCCATAAACACAGACGGTTTACCAACTAAAATATCAAGTTAGTTGCACAAAAGCAACCAGTACAAGAAAACCCGTGTAGATTACACAGCATTAGCACACAGCGTAGCATTACCGGTAACTAGTAACAACGAACAGGGGAAATGCACGCTTACTGTACCTATTAGATGATGAAATGTTTGTAACAACACCAACACCTGCTCCAATAACTGGTTTGTACGGGAAAAAACATGTTATTCCTGCTTTTATGGAGTTATGGATAAGTGGAAAAACGAAAAGTGGAAAGCGGTGCGTGCGACCCTCGAACGACCGACACGTAACGAGTCGGCATCGGTAAGAACTGCAAGAAGTGATGGACATAACATAAACTACTATCTGTTACGCGGTGGACAGGCAGATAGCAGTTCGAGGAAAGCTATAATCAGCGTGCAATTATTAGCCGGTTCATTTCCATGTTTCTGGAAATCGCATGAATGTTTAGAATGTGGTGGCAGCTGTTAATTATCTGGCATTTTTTAAATGTCTCTTCCTTATTTATAATCAGTTGCTATGGAACTTCTTAGATTGCAAACCTATTGTTACTTTTCCATGACGGTTTCTTTACGTCGAAAAATTCTACTTATCTCATCTAGAAAAAACGTTGTTTACCTCAAATATAGACACTATAATATGTAAATTACTTAAGCAAGCAAAAAAAAAAAACATAACAAATATGGCAGTCGCCTTCTGAATAATAGAGAAATTGTCATCGTTCTATTTTTATCAGGAAAATTACTAACATTAATATGTTATGTCCAAAACCGTCCGAGACGGCGCCACATTAATATTTTTATAAATACAAAGCTCCGTGTCAATTTAATTCTGATTAAAAATATGTCATTATTATCAGCTATTTAATATGGAACGAGATAATAAATGATCGAGAAACTATCAACATTTTCTTAGTAGTTTTAAATGAGGTAGGTACTAATGGCTGAACAACAACAAACTGCATTATGCAGAGTGCACTGCCGGGTCAAATAAATTAGTCCAACAAAATTATTCATTTTAGATTAAATGTGTAAACGACTGAATTAAAATATATAACAAGAAACCATTTAAAAACTGGTAGTCGGCGCCAGTCGTAAAATAAATTTCGATAATGTCTTCCCTTTTAGGAATCAATGTTTACAATTTTAATGTAAACATTAGCGATTCCATGTATTGGACACGTGTCTTCTTTTAATTTTACAATATTTCTGGTATTATTTGACAAGCTTAAAGAAGGCTTGGACAGGTTTACCTATTCTTGGAAAATAAGCTAATTTCAAAAAAAAATACGAATTTATGAGACTAGTAAGCTGAGAATTAATTGACAGTAGTGAAACTTCAGGTTTATAGAAGTTTAAATCTATTCTAATATATTATAAATACGAAAGTAACTGACTGTCTGTTAGCTTATAGCGGTATGAGGAACAGGGTGTAAAGTTCACTCATCCTCGATAAAAAGGGAGGGATTACTACCAATTATAACTGCAACGTAACTTTGTACATATAGCACAGATGGTTGCGTAGCATTTGATATCTTGGTTTTAAAGGAAAGGTTTGAAAGTTTCAAACTCGTGCTCACCTAAGCCACTTATCGACAATGCACCAGGCAAGCACAGCTTACATTTAATTGGCCGTAAACTCTGAAACCTGTCTCCGCTGAACATTTTAATAAGGAAACCATGTTCTAGAATTCTAGATCGTACTTTAATGATATGGAAATAAAATTGTGGAAATTCCCAGCCAGGCAGATATACATTTCTTCATCGACGCTGCAACATGTTTTTTCTTCCATACTTCTCTATTAGTCATCTCAGTAGCCACTCCCTTCATAGCCAAATCATCTTTCACAAAATGCATCCATCATTTCTCTGGTCTTCCCCTACTTAGCCATCCACATGCATACTCAAAGCTTTCCTGACGTCATTTTCCTCATACAGCTATACAATTATTATTTCCAATAATTTATCTGTCAAAAAAACTGCAGATTAATTTCAACAATTCTATCAAAACCAGTTTTAACTGATTTGTTTTAAGACAAGCTGATACAATGGCTCTACCATTTTCTTGAACTGACTTGCATTATCCAATTAAAATTTCGTCTAGTGGATGGGTAAATCGATTGCGATTCGATACACATTATGATTACGTCTAATCGATTTTGAGCATCTCTACTGCCTATACGTAAAATAATAAGTAAGTAAACTGAATAAAAAGTGTATTTTATCGACAAGTTTTTACAGAGATTTCCGCGGGATTTAGTGTTGGCGAGCATGCATTGCGTTGTTCGCGCGCTTTTCATGAGGCGGCCATGTTGTGGGAAGGCGCGGGAAAGTGGAAAGTGCTCAGGTTATCATCTTATTGTCAGTGTCTAGGCCGCGTCATTGTCTCTGGGCGCGATATTCTCTTCCCGTGTGAAAGCTAAGATGTAAGTGCAATGGAAGAAGCCTTTTGATTCAATTATACACTTGCGTAATATTATTTGACTTTATTACATAAGACCTTAGGTGTTGTATAATACAGAGCTAATTAGGTCACTCACCAAAATGTTTTCAGTACACACACACCTTTTGCTTCGTTATCAAGCCGAATTGGATTAAACAAAACAACAATTCTAACAAAACTAATAAAACTTTTCATTAGGTATACAAAAAACACAAAGAATATTTGCAAGGTGAAATTAGCTATTATCTGATGAATACATACGTCCTGGGAAAAACCATAACGACATTAGTGAGTCGATAAAATGCATATTTTCCTATATATCAAAGTTTATCTAGCCTACCTATATCAGAAAAACCCAGGCATTTCACTAGCAAGTTCTCATTAATTTAAATAGATTCGCGATTAGTGAGAAGAAAAACTCTACAATTACCATGAAGCACACAATGGTTATCGAAAGTAAACTCCCGCGCGTCTATGATCTATGATCTAGATCAATTACTTGTTTCACACAAGGTGACGGAGGAAAACGTCCTTGACACCTTGATTATACGCCATTATGTTAATTAGAAACGATGTACAAGAAACAGCCGGAGCTTACAATGACTATCATATTTACATCTTCACAGAATTACTCATCATTATTTTCATATTAACAGAACTCGAGAATACCGAAGGTGATCTTAGTTTATTCATATATTTACGAAGATATTTTAATAGAATGACGAAGTGGCAGCTGTATTAATTGCAGGAAAATCATGTTTATTTTGATTTTCACGTTGGTCATAATTTATCGGCGAAACGTAGAATAGTTGAATGCCAAAAGTTGCCCAACGTGAGTAATTGCAGAAATCCGAAACGTACAAAAACCTAAAATGCATTTAAATCTAATAATAATTGTGCAGCACTGCCTTTCGGCGAATATCTCTTACATTCAAAGGTGCTGATCCGATTTTGTCCGCTATTTTTTATCGGACCCCACACGGCAAACCGCGTAGGAGTTTGTTTATTCCCACCATCGGAGTCTTGGGACCAGTATTTTTACATTAGAATTTTTACGACTAGATATGACATTTTACGGATGTTGAACGTATTTTTCTCTGATACATCGTTGATTATTCCTTCAATAAAAATGAACGCCGAAGTAAACAACCATTAAAATATAGAACTCTTTGTCACCGCCGCGCCGTACCGTTCCTAATGGCGATTTTGCGCGGTTATGCTAATACCGAAGTCGGTTCGGTAGAGCCATAACTAGAAGTATAACGACTTGTTTATAATCTTTGTACATTAATCTCATTCACGGTCATATAATTATATTCGTAACTGCCGAAATTCTATTTGTTGGCGCCAGCTATCAAGTCATTGTAAAAATAACTTCTGGTAAAGTTAAGAATGGCATATATGGTCAGTTTCGCTTAGCGACAGCGTTTATGTGTCATCTTTGTAGTAAGGAAGATGATGCCGTTTATGGTAACATCGACAAACCAAGATGGGTTTGAGCTGGAACGCAAGATTTGAATACAATGGCGCCGTGAAAAACTTATTTGGTGTTAATAGCATGAAATGTGAATTTGATTGTTTGCTAATTGCTACAATTTAATCGTTATTATTACTGACATCGGTGAAGGAAAAACATCGCGAGGAAACCTGGACTTAGGTATCGTTAATATAAGTCTGAAATCGCCAACCCGTCTTGAGCAAGCGTGGTCATCAATGCTCGTGCCTTCTCTGTATGAGAAGAGGCCTTTGCCTTGCAGTGAGACAATAATAGGCTGGTATTATTATTATTGTAATAACGTTCGTCGTTATTGTAATCATTATGATAATAACTTTTATGAACGGCAAATTCATCATCATAATCATTCAACTACCATAATCCCAATTTATTTGGGAGCGGCGCAACATGTATTTCCTTCCATACTTCTCTATTAGTCGTCATCTCGGTAGTCACCCCCTTTCTAGCCACATCATCTTTCACACAATCCATCTATCGTTTCTTTGGTGTTCTCCTACTCTTATAGCCTTTCCATACCATACTCTTATAGCCATTCATACTCAAAGTTACTCGCGACATTTTCCTCGTTCCTTAAATTCACTTTGCAAAATAACACCGCATTATTACAATAATTTCCGTCATCTTATGGATTCGAAAGATCAGCGAAATGGCTATGTCTCCGTCTATACAGTGTAAGTATTATTATTCTCGTATCAATTCGAGTTTGATGGGAATTCCGTTGTGGGTCGTATGCGCACGTCCTCGGTCGGAATGCGGAGATCACCGCTTGCGCGCGCGCCGACTTTTCGTCGATTCGCCTTTCTTTTAGCATAAAAGAATAGAGTATTAGATTGACGCTCGACCTTTTGATTTACACGTACGATCAATGTCAATGTCGATGGATGTTTACATAATGAAAACAATAATAAGACTCTTAATTATTGAGACGTTCGTTAACGAGTGTTTAGTGCCCGCCTGAGATAATGTTGTATGAAACTTGTTACGTGTGATGTTTTTAATATTGACCTTTTAAATAATTAAGCTAATGACTTGGGGATTAATTAATAAACTGCGTGGCATATTAATATGAAAATTAATTTCATGTAAATCTGACAACGATCTGACGACGATGACTGTTGGGGTAGACGTGTTCTTGAGTGGAGACCTCGAATCGGCAAACGTAAGGTAGGACGCTCTCAGGCTAGGTGGAGTGACAATCTTCGCAGGATGGCTGGTAGCAGCTGTAAGAGAGTTGCCGAAAACCGAGTTGAATGACATGCAATAGAAGAGACTTATGTCCTGCAGTGGACTGCTGTAGGCTGATAATTATGATGACATCTGACAATGATAACCAAAACCACAGTACATAGAACAATGTTATTGCTGAATGATCCAGTACGGACATAAATGTAACTTTAGTCATAACCAGTATTTTCCACGTATCTATAAATATGTAGTTTATTAGTAAGCCTCCTCACGTGACCGTAAACTTGAGGTGAGGTCGGCGGGTCGGCAGATCACTAGCACGTTTCCATACATTACGTTTTAACGTGACTTGAGCTTACGTAAACCGATACGGTTATAGTAAAGCAGTTACTCGTTAGTGTGGTTTAACCGACATTTATTTTTAACCAGCTTTTGCTCGCGGTTTCGCCTGCGTTTATGTCGGAAAATATTCCGCTGGAACAGTATCGGGATTAAAAGTACCCTATACGTGAATCCAGGTTATAATCTGTGGGTCGAATTTCATCCAAACCTGTTCAGCCGTTTTTTCGACAGTCCGGAAGATCAGAAACATATAGACAAACCGACAAAACTTCAAAAACCTATATTTTCGGCATCAGACGCGTTCCCACACCTCGTAGCAATTACTTTTTTTTTTCAAAAACTTGCAAAGTATAGTTTGGTCTAGACGTTTTTATTATTTTATCACTTAGGGCTGATTATTCCATCGCCAGATAACTTTTATTCGAGAAATAAAATTGACGTTTGACAGTTTTTGCATCAAATAACTGTCAAAATTTCAAAATTATTCCTCGAATAAAGTTATCAGGTGATTGAAAAATCAGCCCTTATACATATGTATAGATCAACCGTTTAAATAGGTAGTCCCTTAAATAACTTTTGGTAAACCCCGGCCATTCACACTTACAACAAACAAATGTCATTCAAACTGCGAAAAAATAAGTTGAAAATAAGTGAAAAACGAACAAAATTTTCAGTTTGACATCAAAAATATTTAAAAGTATTTACATGGGATGTTTTTTAAAGGAAATAACGGTTTTTAATGATGTTGTTGTGAGGTAATTCCGCAGATAATATTTGAGCAGTGATTATCCGATGGACAGAGTATATTATGGCCATTAAGTTTTTTGCATGATCCGTCATGTGTTGACCGCCCACGGTGCATATATTATTATGGCGTTGTAGGTAGTCTCAAGTTATTAAAAACACATATCTATACTAATAATAATAATAAAGCTGAAGAGTTTGTTTGTTTGAACGTGCTAATATCTGGAACTACCAGTTGGATTTGAAAAAGTATTTTTGCTTTTAATAGCCCATTTGTTAAAGAAGGCTATAAGCTATATAACATCACGCTAGGACTCGTAGGAGACGAGCAAAAAAAAAGTAAGAGAGAACGCTTTGCGAAAACGAAGTAATAGCACGGGCAGGCGATGCGATGCGATGCGACAGTGTGGGACGGGGTTTCACGCGGACTAAGACTAAGAGCAGAAGCTAGTCTATCTATAATATAAAATTGAATCGCTGAATGTATTGCTAAGCGCAAATCTCGAGAACAGCTGAACCGATTTCGCTAAGAAGCGAAGTCTTTCGCGAAGTCTTTTGTAGAATATTCCAGGATGGTTCTTACGAAAAAAAAAATGTGAGAAAGTTGCTTCACGCGGACGAAGTCGCGGGCAAAAGCTAGTTCTTAATAAAGACTATTCCGTTAGATCACGATTGGATTGATTTTCCTTCATTCTTTTGCGGTTATTACACAGGGAAAATATTTTGATAATAATTTTGAGCATGTTTACCTTAAACTACTATAAAAACTTAAACATTACAAATACCGTCTCACCATATATTTTTCCCCAACTTAATAAGCGCATAAGTTGAGAGAAAAATTAGACAGTAGCAATTAAACATTACAAATACCGTCTCACCATATATTTTTCCCCAACTTAATAAGCGCATAAGTTGAGAGAAAAATTAGACAGTAGCAATGGCTTTAATGTTGACAGTTCAACAACATTCAGACAAATTTTTCGAACATATGAAGCAAAGGATTAGCCTCTTCAGCTTCAAAATCATTCAGATTGTGCTTGATATTATGAATTATGATACGAAATTAGGGTGCAGGTAAAAAATCCTTAGTTAGAAGGAAACATTTTAGTTAACTTACACGCAGAAAACTGGTCGTGTAAAAGGCTCCATATTTAGACGCCGTTACATGTTGCTAATTAAAATAGTTGAATGATTCAACAATTTATACGCATACAGCGGATGCTTTGAACTACTCCAAAGCAATAAGAGCTTAAATTGATCCCTTTCCCTTTAAACCGACATGTATTTTCCACGACCATGCCACTTTCTACATAAGAGTTACGTCCGCGGGAACCTGGCTCGTCTCGCGTCCGTTGCGTAATAAGCTCTCTATTCACTAGCACCTATAAAAACTCTTTTGTTATTCTCCTCTTGTTTATATTTCCGTAATATTTGTTGAACATCAGTTACGCAATGTTGAGTTAGGTATTTTGTATGTAAATAAAACTGCGAAACTGTCTCACATGGTCTGTATTTTTGAAACGGTTGTTTTTTTATCTCTTTACTTAACATCAAAGCTGTTATGTATAACAATGCATGCTCTTATGAGTCCTTGGCAACAGCCGAAAGTCTCTCAGGAATGCATGCTTTATTTCCAACACCGTAATAAGGATAAAAGTAGTCAAAAATTTTATATTACTGCCAAATTCGCGTAATACTGGCAGCTTATGGCGACCGCCGACGCCATAAATTAATCTTCGATGAAAAAAAAAAAGGCGGAAACAAGGCGCCAGTGTCGCGACGCGTCGCCTGGCCGGGATCCGCGTGAAACCCAGTCGTTTGCATTTTATACGTTAAGTATATGGACCGCGGGCCGGCCGTCCAAATCCGCAATCTCGGCAGTACGACGACCTTGGTCTTTTATGAGCCGTTATGAATAATTCGCAAGGGCAAACTCTGTAAGGTGAGAAGGACAGTGGGGTTCACATGCTTTATTAACTCGGCTTTGTTACATTATGAGGATTTGTGGTGACGCGTTGGAAGTCGGCACAACATCATCTTTAGTCATGCTCAAAATTGTAACATTTGAGTACCTGTGTATCTCTGGTCAAGTCTTCACTGGCTTATGTTTAGGCCACAGAGGCCAGCCTTTTGGGCACTTTCCCATTGACACCGATGCGAACGAATTATTTGATGCCAAATAAACGTTTTCCTTTTTGTGATATACTTGTATATTTGTTATTGTTAGCTTGTATTTAAGGTTTGCCAAAATAAATTTAAAAAGTTGAAATAAAAGAGTATGTTTTAGTACATACCTAAGTATTCGTAAAATACGGAGCCAATTTTAATCCAACCGTTTTCGCAATATAGGTTAATGACTTCCGATTTTGTCAGGCCAACAATTCACAATGCAATAAATAGTTAGGCATATAAGTGGAACGGTAAAAACCTAGTTAAAAGTGTATATTGCAATACTTACTCATTACAGGGTGCTCAAATATGTTAACAAACACCGTATCTATCTAAATGGAATGATCTTCAAGTTTTTTTTTTTTTTTAATTAATTGGTTTATTTCGGTATTAAGAACTAGCTGACCCGTCAGACGTTGTCCTATCCTTTCAACATTTCATACAAAAACCTCTCAAGAAATCAGTTTTCCCGAATTTGAAAAAGTTCCGGGAGCTTCCCGGAAATTTTTCTTTCCATAATAACCTAATTCGAAACATTCCGAACATTTTTAAACACAAATTTGCCATTATGGGTTCAGCCGTTCTGAAGTAAAGCATTCCATTTTTATTATCAGACAGATATCTTCCCTCACACAATCTTGAAATCAATGTTTTATCTGGTACGTAACTATTAGATGAATCTTACTAATTAAAATCTTACGAACAGCATTTCATTTTTATTTAAGTATATAGATTAAAAAGAATTCATCATCACCGATTTAAATGTCGCATTAAAACCAGATTCCGTCGCATAATAATTATGTTCAAAATTCTTTAAGTGGTTCACATACAAAAATAGCCACGATAATAAAATATTTTTCTAGAATTTCAAAGACAACTGTATACTTCAAAGTTTCTGATAAATAAACGTCTAGTTTTTTGTAACCCGTACACATACTTAAATGTTTTAAAGATTTTGTTTCTTAAATCTTTTTTTATTATAAAATATGTTATTTAAAAGCAATTGAATCGATATTAATGACAAAAAGCTGACAAATATGGCGAATGATAAGAAACAAGCTTTTAATTGGATTATCGAATGGTACTTAAATTTACGTTAACTGATTAGATCAGAAAAGTCAATAGTTTCAACTTGGTTCGCCTTTTACAGACTATGACCGATAGCTTTTTTTGCCAAAACATATAAACGACTGCTAAAACTGCAATATCTTATATGCCGGCTGACTTTTTTTACCGTCTGGACAAAAACAGGGTATAAAACGTGAACGTAGTAGAAGCCTATGGCACAGAAATTACTTTTTTTTTATCACATAAAAATAAAATAAAAAATCTCTTTTTTTTTACCTTTGATTAAAGCCGATGGCTTCAATCAAAGGATTGAATGTCGCTACGATAACCGGGCGTAGAGATGGATGCCTTTAAGTTGAAATTATATTTATAGTATATATTTTATGTATTATTTGTCGATTTATTCGTTTTCTTTTTTGTGGCAAAAAAAAATCTGTGCTATTACATAGGCTCCTACTCCGTTCACCTTTTATACCCTGTGTTGGTCCAGGCAATAAAATAAGGCAGCGCGTATATACACCTTATACATTTTTGTGACAAGAATGTGGTAGAAAATAAGAAATGCTGTATTTAACAGGTGCTCACTTATAAGATGGTCAAATGTCAACTCTTCAGTTGCTATGTAACGAAAGAACATCTGTCGCGAACATAATTATGCGCATAACAATAAACTTTTCGTTGTTTTAAATAACTTTACCTAAGTCGTCAGCACTAATAAAAATATTAACATAGATCACGTCTTGTTTCCACGAAAGGTTGTGTCTGCTCAACCTTTCGGGGATGTACTATATGGGTGTACTATATGTAGGCACACCCAGAGGTGTAGGACCTCTGGGTGTGCCTACATATATAGTACACCCACATTTCACGCACGCCCTCTAGCTAGATGGACTCTTCGGTCCATCTAGCTGGAGGGCGTCCCACACTACGCTCCCTTAAAAACATAGCTAGGACAGACTGGATGCGGATGGCTGAGGACAGCCCCTGCAGTCTCGATATTCATAGCGATCGCTTTACGACCGAATTCGGTCACAAAGTCCCGGATTGACAGGTGTAATGTATGGAGTGACAGGACTTTGCGACCGAATTCGGTCGTAAAGCGATCGCTATGAATGTCGAGACTGCAGCCCCAGGTTATCGTGAGCATGTAACCCTGGAAGAATAAAGAAGCAAAGGACACCGTAATTAACATAGATCATTTATCGATAAATACAAACATCTTATTAATTATTGGTATTTTGTCAAAATATAAGAAATCAATCAAAACGGTATCTCGACAGGCGTACTTATTCAAGCAATCGTCTAGAAACATCAAAGTGGCACAACGACCTATGACCATAAAAATATAGGTGGCGTATAACAAATTAATATAATATTTTATTCTGAGTTAAGCAAGCAACCAACCAAGCATTCTAGGCTTGCCACAGAAACCGTTGTGTAGACTCGGAAAAATTCATTTCAAAACATTTATAGCTGTAAATATTTTAATGAGAATGTTCTTTTACATGTCCTAGTACGTACTGTTTAATTAGGCAAACATACCATACAATAACGGGTGTAAAAAGACGCATAACGAAGCCGAGAGTCAGTTGTTCTTTCCGACATTGTAATATTATTTTTTGTACAGCAGAGTAATTACGTAACAAACTATCAGTAGTAATGGTTTTCATTTTGACAATTCAACAACATTAATTGCGTTATTTACGTTGTTGAGCAGACAAATTTTTCGAACATATGAAGCAAGGGATTAACAATATCCTTTAAAATGATTCCAATTGAGATTGATAGTGTGTTACGCAATTAGGGTGCTGGACCATACCTGGAAATCTTTTGGTTACGGAGGTCGGTCACGGACGGACGGTTTGAAGGTCAAGGTTCCAACTTTTTTTGACGTTTTTTTAATGTGGGTGTGTCATTTAAATAGCAGCATGATCCCTATACCGTTGCACGATGCATGCACCAATGTTTTGCGGGCGCTAACTTGCACATTACCTACTACAACGAATTTTCACACTAAAAATATAGTCTTAATAGTCGTTCCATAGTAATTATTTTTGCACAAAGTTACTTAGCAGAATGCGTAGATGACGACAACGTGAGGTTCTTTAACACCCTGTATAAGTGAGAGCAGTGGTGGCCCAGTGGTAAGGGCCGCGACCTACGAGTTGTAGGTCGTAGGTTCAAACCTGGACAGGCGCTTTACTTTGTGTAAATTATTCCCTCACCACTACTCTCAAAACTGTGAAGGAAAACATCGTGAGGAAACCAGCATGGCCTAGAACCAAAAATTCGGAGACATGTGACATCTACCAACCCGCACCGGGCCCGCGTGGTGGATTACGGCCCACTCCTTCTCACAGAGAGGAGGCCTGTGTCCCAGCAGTGGAGACGTTAAAGGCTGATTATGGACGTTATGTATGTATAAGTAGCCTAAATATATGTAAAATCGAGCTTTTAGATATCTGGCTTTTTGTATTGTAGAAACGTGTATCAACCATTAAGAACAGAAAACCACACCTTGCCTATTAAGTAATTATCACATCATTACAATCTCATCATCACGTTTTTAATAACATCACTCTCCAATCATACAATTATCATACTAATAAGAATAATTATAAGCGCCATTTTAAAATACCAATTATACTATTTTTTGCCAAAACGCGTTTACTGAATCTTGCTTAAAAATGGTATTTTAAGAGCAATACGCTCCATGTTTTATCATTTGGCAGTTTAGTCACGAATAAGACTATTAACACGTCTGCAAAGCATAAAGATCCCTTCAAATTATAAAAGGTTCCCTCCAATATAGGTGAGAAAAAAATATTACGTACCAAAGGGCCCATTAAAAACCTCCAAGGTGTAAATTTGACTTGCATAATAAAGCCGCGAGTTGCATCGGGTGCTAACAGATCGAAACGTGCTAAAATATCAGAGGAAACTAATTGGAACAAGGCTTCTTATTGCGAAACTCCATGAGAATATGTATGAAAACTGAACAATTGAATTAGGCATGTATTTAGTCGAACCTCTAGTAATTCCCATTTTGCGCCCCAAAAATGTTATTGTTCACTCTAATATAATGAGTGCACCTCTTTTTGTGAACCTCCAATAATTCCTTCTTTGAGGTAATAAAATACTAAATAGCCAAGTCACTGCGATCAACTTATGTAGCGCTGTTGGTCGCAGTTCTAACCTAACCTTACCCCATTTGGTCGGGGTGCCTTGGCTCGCGCGTGGTTGGTCACAGTATCAACCTACTAACGTTTCCCGTTTGGTCGGGGTACCCTAACTTAGTTACTGCGACCGACTGCGAGAAAAGGTCAGAAAGTTAAAAAGAAGCTCAAGTATTTAAAAAAAGTGTCCATTATTAGATGATCAATAAGTTTTTAGAGGATCAGTTAAATATTTTCCATTGAATTAAACGATTCCACAGCAAGCGACGAGAGGGTTCAATGTAGATTTTATATATAATTGGTTGATTGGTAATAATTAACACTCCGCATACCGACAGAAGATGAGATACGGGAGATAATTGAATTTTTTAATGGATCGTAAATGGTCGCCAATTATTTATATCTAGAGATAAAACTCATTGAAAATAAATATCAGAATATATTTAAAGATTATTTATGGAATGTTTAATTGTAAACGTCTTGTTAGTTTAGTTCTAAACAATTGTTCTTTCTGTACTTTTAATTACAAAAATACCATAGTAAGTATGTGTGCTATTTTATGACTATAATTTAATGCCGAAAGGTCTATAATTATAATTTACTGTCTTGTTGTCAATTAATTATCACAAGTCACGAGTTCCATGGGTATTTCTCAAAAGGAAGAATCCGTGTAAACAAATTTTTTGCGTCCAAATACAGAAATTCCAACTATTCGAATTAACGCCCATATTTAATGAGTCTAAAAAATGCCCACATATTTATGTGTTCGCTAAAAAATAACAAGTTCAAATAAAATTAATGGATCAGCCGTGTGACAGACGTCACGGAAGAATTTTATAGATTCACCGAATATTTAATGTGCCAAACAGAAGTTTCGGAATGGTAAACAATAACACGATTAAAATCGAACATCATTAAAATAATTAGATCTGTGAAACATTTGAATACATTTACATTTTCTATAAAATATTAATCTGTTTGTCTCGGTCGACCCCACGACAAGCTAACAGATACAAAACGTAACAAAAAACAACCAAACAAAATTAAATCGATTTCTACCAATTAATCAGTCCTTAGTAGACGACCTACGATTTGTAGGTGGTAGGTTCGCACCCAGTGGGCACGCCACAATTGCGGGTCGTCCCTATAAGTCCCCTCTTTGAGGAGTGGCTACAGAGGCACCACGGCGCCCTCACCTTCCGCCTGACACAGGTCCTCACCGGATACGGTTCTTTCGAGAGGTTCCTGTTCAGGAAAAAGCGGGAGGAAACGCCAGGGTGTCACCACTGTGTGGATCGCCCGGAGGACACGGTGAAGCTTACGGTGGAGGTCTGCCCGGCTTGGGCGGAGCACCGCCGCGTCCTCGTGGCGGCGATCTCTCGCGTCCGGCATTGGTCCAGGCCATGCATACGGAGCGAGAGTGCATGGGAGGCAGTCACCTCCTACTGCGAAGCAGTAATGCTCGCGAAGGAGGAGGCGGAGCGCGTAAGGGAGAGGCAATCACTGTGCCCTCACACCCCTAACCGCCGCAGGAGACGCGGGAGTCAACAGCTGATTCCCGGTCACCGTAGGCGCGGGCTTGCGGGCGGCGAGCAATGGGCAGCTCGCCGCCCGGTAATGACTAGGCCCGGGTCGACGGCACGTTGTGTTCCACGCGCGCCTCAAAGAGATGTCAGCACGAACTGACGGGGTCCGCTAGGGCCGATGCCTGCCAGGGCCGCGGGGTTGTTCGAAAGAGATACCGTGGCCCTTGGCACAGGCAACTGAAGGAACACGGGTGGGTTTTAGTCAGTAAAAGCCTGACACGCCGTTCCACTCAGCCCAGAGCGGGAGAGGTGATTTGATGATGTCCCACCCAAAAAAAAAGGCTCGCACCCAGACAGGCGCTATACTTTGTGTAAATTATTCCATCACTACTGCTCTCAAAACGGTGAACAAAAACACCGTGAGGAAACCGGTATGTCCTAGTATCAAAAATTCGAAAACATGTCATATTTACCAACCTGCACTGGGCTCGCGTGGTGGATTACGGCCCACTCCCTCGCACCGAGAGGAGGCCTGTGTCCCAGCAATTGGAGCATTATATAGGCTGATTATGTAGTAGACGAACAAAAACCGATAAAGTAACTAGGACGTGAACACCGCCAAAAATAGAATCAAGTTGCGCCAAATAAATTGTTAGATTGTTATCTAAAATCTTTATCAACACACCACTAACTTTTAATAGCGTCTCGAACGAAACAACGGAAACGACATTATGTAACTAAAGAGCCTACGAGCAATAATAACAAGGCGCTATAAGCGCGAAAACGATTCTGATATCGATTAAACTGCCAATTGATCGATTACAACCGAAATAAATAATGAAGGTATTGATGTGTCTGTCTATCGCAAACACCTGCATGTACGTGAAAAATTGTAACACTATAGGAGCTCTTTCGCCTACATGTGATCGCAATTGATCATCCCTTAAATGAAAACTTGTCTACATAAACACAACCACCCGATACTGGAGCAGTTGCTTACCAAAAGCCAGGCCGGAAAAGGTGGGTGACGATTCCTAGAATCGGGAATTCTCAAAATATCCCCAAAGGTCCGCTTTATGCTGGTGCAATTGCTAACCGAAAGCCGGGCGGGAATAGTTGGGCGATAATTCCCAGAATCTTGGATACCCAAAATTTCGTCAAACCACAGCCAATTTTACATACGAAACCAAACCTCATAAATCGTCTTTAAACAATGCTAAAAGCCACAAACGGGACCGTGAAACACGTCTAGTTGTGATAAAAAAGCAATGCAGCCACAAAAAGGCATCATGAATATTCGATTACATAATTTAAGCGGAGGCATGGAGCCGAATTTAGGCGGGCGCGGGACCGCCGGCGCCTCTGCGGATGCTCTCATATTACTATCGTATCACGAATTTGAGAGGATGGAGATCCTTAGACTCCTTGTAGGACTACTACCAAGTACTTTCATAGAGAATCTTTAAAACCATGAGGTCAGTGTAGTCTAGCAAAAGTATCATCACGGCTCAGCCTTATGACGTCGGTACCTCCTAAAATTAATTTCAGGTTTTCCTTGCGTTTTATTTCTACCGTTGCCAGAGCTCATGTGGTTGTCATTTGAGCTTAGAGCTAAATACATATTTTACACATTTTTGAGACAAGATCCGTGTGATAAGAGATGCATTTCCATCCTCGTTTCTTTAATTTATGGGTATTTATGGGATCTAATTATATAGGTGGCCTGCGGACATACTCGTAAGAACTAACATTTACTGCGGGTGCAGGAAATTATTTGTTTTGTGGTTATTTCAGTGCATGTGCATGTTTATCTGACCATATCGCTTAAATGATTTAGGTAATTTGTTTCAGATGCTTCAAGACATTTAAATGAGGCGAATTATATGACGGCATACTCATTTAGTCTATGAAACGAAAGACGGTGACTAATTTCTGAACAAATTGCAATTGGCTTCTGTTCAGGAATATTGTCAAATTTCACATGAATGGCTTCTTCAAAGACATAAAACCACAGCTGTTTATTCGTTCAAAATAAAGTAAGCAGTGAGTCACGAAAACTATATATCGAACGTGACAAGCGTACGGCACGGATCGTACGGTACAGAATAAAGTGTGACTTAATCTCGATTCGGAATATTGAGAACCGGTGGTAAGGTCCCCAGAGTTATGAAGTGGTCAAACGGTCAGAGCCAGCAAGCGCCGCTGTGTCGCGGAATGTTGTACGGACGCGCCGCGGCGACACCACCTAAACATGATTCCGAGAAAAAAAACATAATGAAAATAACAAACGACCAACGCGAATCGCTCCCAAGTCGCGGCGCTCGTGAATTGTACGAGTTGATAGAATTCCACAAGATAACTTATATTGACCACCGTGAAAGTTCAAGTATTTTTCAGCTATTTTATAGTACTCAGTTTAAAGTCTGAAAATATTTTCTTTCAAAACGAAGGAAGTGTAATTAACACGGGATGGAATGTTCAATAATGTTTGTGATTGTTCTGGGCCTTGCGCAAACGCATATCCAGACGTTAGTGACATTACCTGCAGTTTAAATAATGAATGACACACACCAATCTGGCAATGGTTTTCAGTCATTGACAGCCCACGTAAGTACTTATATTCCTTTACAATATTTACTTTTTGGCAAGAAAAATATGAATTTTGATTCGGTGTTAGAGGTTATCTATCCACAATTGAATGGTTAAATCAAATAATTAATCATAACATATTTTCTGATGATTGATGATATATTTGTTCTGGTAGGCGCCATATTTTATAAAAAACCAATATTAAATTACAGTCAATAAAGTGTGTTAACGGCACGACGACCTCATACATCAACATTGTGAGACCTCTAAAGAAGTGAACTCAATAAAATAGTCAGCATTATAAATAAGAATTATCTAGACCAGCTTTTGCAACATAAAAACGGAGAACCAAACTGTATTTCCTACCCCTTACATTGGTAAAAACCGAATCCCCAGTCAGGCAGTCAGTCAAGACAAAAAAACAAATCAACGACCTTTTTAAAAGCTAGATCCGGCACACACACCACAACACATAAACATGTTGATGCACAACGTTGATAAGATTTGGTGAATATAATATTATGGTAATGTGGACGGTCCCGTACGGGGTCCGTCCGCGACCTTCCGAGGACGCGCCGGTGTCGATGACTCGTGCGCTTGCGCAACATGCCGCCGGCTCGTGGATGATCGCGGACTAAAATGCGGATCTCTACGATGAATCCGGACTTGCCATAGAGCTGCAGTTTGACCGTGTCTATCTTGTAATGTAAATTTGCCTAGGGTCAAGGTCACGAGGCTTTGATCAATAAAAACATAAATATTTTTGTTCTGTTCTCCAAAAAGGAGGTTTAAAATTCGACTGCACGTTTTGTTGAAAAGATGAACATCCTTATATCGCCGAACATTTCGGCAGAAAGGAAGTGCAGTAACTTTCTGGTCAGAGGTTAAGAGATGCGGAAGTACACAAAGTAATGTGACATTACATCCTTCAAGCCAGGAAAGGGCATACCCTCTTTACATTTAGCTGCCAAGAGTACGATTCATACTACGTTGGGTTCCAAGAAAATTTATTTATCATAAGTCTGAGTGCCTGATGACATACATACTTCTGACACTTGGACCCTTTGACACTCGGGCCTATGTGATGTCACGAAGAAAAATAGCTTAGTCATAGAACATCGTCATCTATTTTGCCCACAGTTAAATACGATAATCCGAAGTTTATAAATAGCCAGCTACAAATATAGACAATAATTTATTTAAAGAATGTCTTGGTTTATTTTTTGACGTAAAGGTGTTTTTTCCAAGATGGGAGATCCCTTAGATGTTTAGGTAGGTCTGAACTTTAGTCCTGGGTTTACCCAATGCTTCAACATTCCAAGGCAATGACAACTATATGAAAAATTCTATAATTTCTCACATTATTGAGAGATGTGACTTTCTGAGTTAATCTTGGACATTACTGACATACGAAACCTGGACTCATAGTTAATTTTATTATAAGTCTGAAATCGCCAACCCGTCTTGAGCAAGCGTGATGCCTTCTCTGTATGGGAAGAGGCCTCTGCCCTGCAGTTGGATAATAATAGGCTGGTATTATTATTCAGAGGTGGAATACCGTATTCTTTTGCTGTCAAAATATTATGTATTTCAACGCCAGCACAGAAATACTGGAAAATAACATAATTGGCAGAAAGTGTTTTTATTGTGTCTGTGTTTATGGCATCGTAGCATTGCTAGTAGTCGTGTTAGATTTTTTGTAATGTACTGTTGCATAATGGTTGCGTTTATACTAAGAATTTAAACTTGACCTCGTCTTTGTATGTTAATCAGTGTATTTATGCAAATACAAAGAGACTATACCTATAATGCATAATCTCGTTTTATATATATATAAAACGAGATTATGCATTATCAATAAATTCTCAATTTGTATTTATGACAGATTAATTCAAACTCAAATTACATGTGAAGTGCTCATAATGCAGAAAGAACAAGCAATTCAATAAAGATTAAATTACGTATTGTCGGTAGTTATCTCCACATCATCATAAATTATCCACATTATGCATATCATAAATCTGTCACATCAATCAGTCAGCCCTACGTGTCCAAGTTTTTACATATAATTGATCAGTCATCGATTCACTATAATCGGATCATTAGGGTACTAAAGGACAAAGTATAAACAAAACAATCTTACATCACGACTGATTAGAGGCAGGTGTATACGTGATTTGTCTACATCCGTATGTACACGAGGGTATTAGGGTTCTCCCATCAACTTCATCTCAATAGGCGTCATTAGAGGTCTGATCAGCGCATCGCAGTAGAGGCGCGCGTCACGGTGGTGTCGCTACAGTGTGACACGGCGCAGTGTGTGTCGCGGCGCGGCGGTGTGCGTAGGCGGCGCGCACGCGCTACGGCGGCGTATTTACACCGGCGCCCCCTACCACCGCGGCCACTCATGCGCCGCGCGACCTGCCGAACACACGTGCACCCCACCACTGACCGGCGCGGTGACCCTCGGGACATAACACAACCGACATTCCACCGCTAAGCGACAACCGTGACACTACACCCCCAGTATGTGCAGTGACTGATCACCAGTGAATTAGAACAAGAGTGAAGTGACTTTATAGCGCCGTCGTGTGATGTGCGACTGAAGACGAAGAACAGTGTACACAGCTGCAGCCTCAACCGTTAACAGAAAACGTAAGATTGTGTTTGTTTACAATCTTTATAGTAATAAAGATGATAAGTTAGGTGCGTTTGATAGTAAGCTAGTGAGCGTACGTATGACAATCGCATGCATCCAGTCAGGTCCCCGACCCAGATCTCACGGGCTAGGCGGTGCGCCGGCGCACCAACAATAAGCGCGACTCCAGAAACAATGCAGCCGGTATCACGACACAAATATTAAAGTCAAAGTTTCACAGCGACCAGCCTTCGACATAAAACCCAATGACGCCACTACAAATACCTGTGAGAACATTTAAACAAAAGTGTTTCAACGTTTTGTGTGAGTAGTGTTGCCTAACAATCTTAAAATGTGGTCCTGGCGTGACCAAATTCAATATTCGCTTCTAGTTCGCCTACTTGCGCAGTAATTACATAGCCGGTTATTATTGTATAGCTCAAACTGGCGTCTTAACACCCACGATAACAAACCAGCCCACGCCATCAATTGTAAACAGTTTCAGAAAATTATGAATGAGATACTTGAATACGGCGTGAATCGAATCTCGTGAAACGTTGAAACTTCTCAAAATAGATATTACGTGAAATAGAGATGCAATAATGGTTTCCTCCGAGTTTAATGGCGACGATGCACAAGAAATACAATCATCCTTGCTTAATTGAATTGCATCAACGCGAGCTTAAGAACGCATTAGTCATAGTCTAAGCAAAGGCGTTATAATGAGCGAAGAATATTCGGTATTTGGGTAATTCCGAGGATACAAAGTACAACATAATAAAATGGTTAAGCGTGTTTACGCGATCGATCAATGGCGATTCTGATGTCAACAGCGTGATGGTAGTTAACGGAACTCCTAGCCGGACCTACATTCGTACGCGTGCAAAATTTATAATCAATGATTCGCCAACGTCATTACGTGACTATTTTATATACCTACCATTAAATAAACCTCTAAAACGGTCGATGTTGTCGCATTACGTTATATCACGTACCGATTGGTTCCTAATTGGTTTTCAAAGAAAAACTTCGGCACGATAAAAACTGGATTTGTATCGTGTGAGAAAATTTATTCAAATGCAATTTAGCATCATCGCTGCTTTTATTTTAAATCTCGTTATCAAAATATTCACATTTTGTATATCATCCCTAATCGGTCTTCAAAATTCAGTTGTTTCCTTTATTACTTTGATTTTGCTAACAACAGATATAGAATAATGTAAGATCAAGTGTTCGTGTTGATGATCCGTTATATCACAACAGAACAGACAAACAAATAGCTGTCTACCGATCGTAAGTAGACATACTGTAAAAGCGGACGAAAGCGGCGCGAGACTACGAAAGTCGGACGTGGACTTAATATGACATAACAAAATGGTAGCAAACTGCAATGTTAGGGAAGCTCTACATTTACAAGTAAACGCAATATGTCGCTTGCTCAAATGATACCCGCACTACATATGCTAATGAGCACGCTAATGATCCCAAAACTGCGGAAGTTACTCACAGCAGTCGTGTCAAATACATGGACTTTGAAATAGTCGATGCGAACAACTTAAATCGTAATAAATGAGCGCATAATCACCGATCCGGATAAACCATGTGAACGAGGAACAAACGCCAATTAAAACACGGACGTAAACACTAATATCCATGAGTTTTGTACAATAATCACATTTAGATTAACATCTTATTGGAGCAAAATATTAACATTTCCGCCGTAACACAACTTACAACTCAGGTAAATTTTCTAGGTGAGAAAAAGTGTGTTAAAAAAAAAATTGCTAGATCTAACATTACGACTACCACTATTAGAAAGTAAATGTAACCGATACTTTGATATTGTACTTGTCTGACATATACGTCAACATATGCAAATAAACCAACTGGTTCATTCAAATCAGCATCATTTGTATAACGTGTTCGATCAACATTGTTACATGGATTACGCGATTTAGTAATTAAAATGGTGGTGTGGAATGCAGACGCAGATACGATCATAACTTTAGAAATATTTAGCCGATTTGAACAAGATACAGATTTATTGGCTAGTCAGTTAATACCTTATATAAAACAGAGTTGTATGCAAACGGAAATAATAAAGTACGTTGAGAGGGATTTGAAGTCAAGGGTCAAATAACACGCAGTCAGGCAATGTGAAGGTGTTAGTGCAGTTTATAGTACCTAAAGGTCCTATTGCATTACGATGACACATCGGCACGAAGCCAGTTTACCTTCTTGGATCCCGGAATGCCATACCCAGCAATCTGCCTTGAGTTTATTTCTGTCTATCAGTTTCTCGAAGCTTCGCACAACAATCCAAGAATACAATCCAAATTGTAAGTGCAAAGCGTGCAATAACGTTACTTAGTGTAAAGTTACATTCTAAACATCAAAAAGACGTATTGTAATGACTGTTCATATTGATTTCACATCATACCATAAGTCATTCCGACTTTCTAAGCTGAAGTTTTATTGCATATGATTCGAAAGCGAAAAATAATACACCGCGTCATATACCATCAAACATTATTCTCTATTCTTCATAAAAAAAATCTATTAAAAAGCATATGATGTCGTTTAGAAATCGCCTCGCTCCAATTGAGATATTTTGTCAACATTGCATATTTCACTACAAAAGAAATATTTTTATTGCGGAATTTAATGCAGTGTCAACGCACTGTCAGGTGTTGACAGAACTTGTGAAAACATTCAAGCAAAAATTTCCCTGTGCTTAAAATTGATTTGAATGATGTTAATATAAACATTAGATTACGTCATGAGCTCGTATGATCGTCAACAAAAAATTCGCATCCGGCTCCAAACGATGAAAAGTCCACGATAATACTGCAGCAAAAAAGGGGCAACACTTGTAAGAAACCGGTCGACAAGTATCTCGATGCGAGCAAGGTCTACGAAAACTTAGAGAGTCGAGAACAATGACAAATTGTTTTGTATGTAGCAACTCTGAATGTGTCTGGTGTGACATGTTAAACAATAGACGCGCTCTCAGCAATTAGTTGCGCCCGCGCATCGTCAGCATCATCAGCACTAGCGTCGCTAATAGCCGTGACGAATATAAGTCGTCATTACAGACCCTTTGTCACATAACGCGTAAACTTAGCAGAGAATCGCCTTCGAGGTAACCACCGACATCGATAATCCGATAGATAGGGGGGCTTAAGCGATCGCTTCCATTGCAAAAAGTATTACGAAATTCGCTATTAAAATATGCAGCTTTTCCTCGCACGACTCCAAGCGAAGGACTCGGGCGCAATCTAAGGTTGCCTATTATCCGCCACGCTCCGAAAACCACCAAAAGGTAACACAAGAACAGCGGAAAAATTTTGAAACTTATTGCACAAGAGACGCCTCATATTAAACAATAAAGGAGTAACTAATAACGTCGATTATCTATCTGAAATCAGTTAATTGATGTTTACTACACCGGTAGTAGGAGCGCAATAAGAGAACCGCCCACAACAGCCGATCCGATCTAACTTACTACACAATGTTACTTACCGAAACAGTCCAAGCGTTGTTAAGATATGAATTCTTACCTGTAACAAGAAATAAAAGGCATTGTTAGAGAAATAAAAACACAGATAAGCAAGTTCAAAATGTTAACAAGACCCACGTATTTGCTTAGTCATTAAAAAACAAAACCGCGGAAAGTACACAAAAGTAATGGAGATGCGGTAATAGCAATTACTGATGACATGTAAACGAATAATGAGTATTACGTTGAAGATTACATACGAACAGTCATCGGGTTGGACCACGCCAATTACGAAACAATGAACAAGAAATTTTTAAAACAAAGAAAGGAAAGCGCTTGCGAATAGTAAATCGTATCACGTAGACTTTGAAAACCAAATTGGAAACAACAAAATAAAAAACAAGATACCAATTTGAAAAGTTTAAATATTTTAATAAGCAGTAATAATATAGATCACGTTTTAGCTAGATCGACTTCCTTCATCTCAAGGACTGTTTAAGATAACCACGCTTGGATAATACATATAGACGTAACACGACATCTTTGGCCATATGGACCGAGAGCGAACTTACTTGGCCAGGCTATGCGGAAGCTTCGGACATATAATCGGTGTGAAGGTTATTTTTATTCTCAAGGGTGGGATTAACATTGTATGCATAAACTGTATTTTATCTGGAAAACGTGTAGAGGGCGTGGAATTATAATAAACGATTTACCATTAAACAAAGTATGTTGTTAGGCCAGTGCCTCTGGTTGGAAATCAACATCAATAAAACGAAGCGTTTCTAGATTATTGCACGTTTTCATCTGAGATCACAACTATATTTATCGTATTATTTTTCCAATTTACAATAACGCGATTTTTGGAGAGTAGATTCAATTATTTTGACCTTACCGGGTACTAAGTAACATATGTCATGTTAGCCATAACTGACACAATATAGAGCAAAGTTATGAACCTTGAAAGCGAACTACGGGCATAAATCATAAATCCGCCAACAATAGTCTACATGGCAGTACACTTAGTGGAAATAGTTTCAAATATTTCACTGTATGGCCCCGAGAGCCGGCGCGTGCGCTCTCCACGACCGCAACCGGTCACGATCTAGAAGAATCGATTTTTCATAAAATTGTGACCTTAAGATATTTCAATAGTAGAGACAAATATTAGTGACCAAATCTAGATTCGAATCATGTAGGCATTGGATTTGGAAATGTAGTTTTACACTTAAAAACGATATGTACGGAATACGATAAGAATAAACAATCGATGATCGAACAATAGTTCACTGTAATGACTGAGTACACAGTTAACATCGAGCAGGTAGATCTTAGAACCCACGCAACTAGGATCATAGACATTGTGCAATTCACTCCCGGAGATATTTTGCACAAAGTAAACATTTTATTACAGCAATCCGTTTCTAAATAGAGATAATCTAAATTGGAACTAACAAGTAGAGGAATGTATATAAAAGAATTCCCACATTAAGATGCAAGGTCTTTTAATTGGGTGGCTTTGATCATAATAAGGTACGTCTAAGAATAATACACAAATCTCGTGAGACATTATCCTGGTACCTAATAATTAATTCGAAAATGAGCTAGATAATGACACAAATAAAACAGGAAACCTTATGATGACGTAAACTCAGTCAATCGTTATATAGCTTGTGATATCTGTCTATTTTTTTTTTATTTAAGACAAGGTTATATTGAATTTTAACGTTACTGCTTATTAGTTTCTTATTATTGAAAGCTTCCGTCAATTTTATATGCTTGGTCTTTCAAATTTTCATATCGGAGAATCTAAACAGACAAGAAATGAAGTTGAAAATCTCGCATCACCAAAACGGTAGCTTTTCAGAAATAACTATGTGTATTATCCTCAAAACTTCTAGAAGCTAAATCCATTGATAAACAAATAATACATACAAGGCATTTAGATGACATAACACAATCCTAGATGGGTGCATTTGATAAAACAGGTTGTAGGATGGCACCGCCTTGACCGAGCGACTTGTCCACTATACTCGTATACCTAATTAATTGCTATATCGCCGTGACACTATTAACATTTCTCGTAGTTCGCGGCTCGCATACCTGAACGTAACTTCTGACATTAATGGAATAGAGCTTAATAGTCTTAATACCACGGTTTGATATGCTGAATTCCTTTGTGTTTGCGATAATGTTTTATAGGTCGTATAAAATTGGAATTGGCTTGTTGCAGTTATGTTTATAGGTTTAGTAAAACCGAATTACAGTTTTCTCGGTTAGTATTCAAGTATAATATAGGTAGCTACGTTGAGAACATTAAGCATAATTAAAACTTTAATGATGCCATAAAAAATCTCACTGTTCATTCGCTTTAAAATCATTAATATCATCTAATTAA
Source organism: Apamea crenata (assembly GCA_949629185.1). Lineage (NCBI taxonomy): Eukaryota > Metazoa > Arthropoda > Insecta > Lepidoptera > Noctuidae > Apamea > Apamea crenata. The sequence goes on along the minus strand of OX451362.1, from coordinate 7,419,030 downwards.
CTGCATATCATTTGTATAATTTGCGCAAGAGTTTAATCTTTTGTATCTGAACAATGGTCCGGATAATCATTCATTTTAATTGAAACAAAAGGCGGACAATTTAAGAGCTAAGTAGATGGGGTTTGAAATAAAAGGAATTGTAATGAACCGGTTGATCAATCAAACGGCACGCGCTAACTTGCGCTGGCGCATCAAATTAAGGTTGCCACGAACCGGAATGTACGATTTAACTAAAATATTTCAATGTTTTTAGTGCAATTTGAATTTCGCAATAGGCAATTAGACATACTACTACTTTGTAATTTAACTACTATAATAGTAGTTACATTAAAAACACTTGTAATTAAATATACTTGTTCAATGCGAAGTCTTACTTTGCGATAACTAAATAACTTAACTGTTTTACATGATAAATCTGCACTGCACACTCTTACCGACTTAAATTTAACAGAAAAACTCATAGCCACAACCTTATTTAATAACTTAACTAATGAAGCACGAGCGCACCCTTTTACTGTCTTGATCTGACCTTTGCGGTTTTAAACTCATATGATTAATCGCAAATATATATCATTATTAAGCGCACGCGACGGCCCGACGATACGCCAATTACTTTCGTCTTGATAAACTTGTCTTTAGGACAGACAAGTAACGTTATAATTTGCGACGCTCGGCGCTCGGGGGCTTCAGCGCAGACGTTTCGATACAGTTTCATAACCCCGCGACCAACCAGAGCAGCCAATACTGTAGCATACATGTAACATTTTATTGATTGCCGATCGCAATCATTATTATTATACATTGCGCAATTCACTGGACACACGCGTGCCGGACACTAAGGAGTGGTCAACAAACAGTTATGTCGCAAATAGGCGGTTATAGTTTGTAATAAATAAACGCCGGCCAGCTTTCCGTCGTTCCGCAAACTCAAGGAGATCAATGCATGCAATTACCTGCCACTACAAACGTATACACTTTAATTTGTAGGGGGACTTATCTCAGTAATTACGTAAATAAGCAGCCTTCGTACGCACTTTGAGAGTTAGTTGAGAATAATCTGAGAATCACACAACAAGAACATAAAAAGGCCCCAAATTACACTCACAAGTTATTTGCTCAAGTTATTGGAAAGTGTGGAGGAATACAGTGAAACGTGGCAATCGGCGTGTCCTGGCGGTTAAACTCGAGTCAACACAAACAAAGGCCGATGGAAAGTTAGCGCCGAGCGCACGGGCCGAGCTCTGAATACAAATCGTCAACAATACATCAGCCGAGAGAATTTCCCAACGCTCTGTCACCGTGAAACTAGAACGTGAAGAAAGCTTTTTTATTCACATACGAAAAAGCCTATAAAACAATTGTCGTGCAGCGTTCATTCCGCGGGGCACGCCAGCAAGGTTGGCGGTATTGTTGAAAGCACCGGCCACCGTGACACTCCCAGCAAGTCGTTGGTTAATCACTTCACGTTTTGTACTGACCGCAAAAAAATCGGGCACCTTGCGGAGCAAGGCCATGCGCTTGTCTTAGTTTCCATCGCTCATTTTAAATAATTACGCCAACAATGCACACGGTCTCGTTAGAACGCTGGGCTTAAACAATCGCGACACAATTTTTATGAAGGCAAACTGGGTATCGCAAACGAAAGGATGCAACCGCGATGAGCCTTAGCATCGCGGCCAAATGTCAAGTCGGTGTATTCGCTGTGAACTTTACGGCTCACCTGTCTGTTGCTACGTGCAGTCAATTCAATCGGCGGCGGTTTGTTATGTTCAACTTATAGATTTCTGAAAGGAAAGAACCGGTGACTGTTACGGCAAGTATTGCTTAACCAGACTCCGCTCGACGCCAGTAAACGTACCAAATGATCATAAACTGAATCAAGGTTATTCATTATGAATCACGTGGCTAATGAGCGTTATCGTTTCCCTCTTTCACGAGGATAATCTGGCCAAATAATCTATAAATTTGAAGCAGCTAAAATTGTTGTTGAACTTTGTTGAAGTTTATGTAAGAAAAATATGCATAGTGACGTATTATTATTAGTCCGACTGCACAATCGAAACCAATTAAAACGTCGATGGAGCATTGCAAGCTGCGAGGCGTTAGCGCACGGCGCACGGAGCCGCCCTCGCCCCTCTATGATCTAGTACAGGTTCGGTGCATAGCTTAGCACAATTACAAAGCGGGTTAGGCTCGTGTTTTATCGAAGGCGAAATCGAGTTGGGTGACCGTGCCTTTCACGGAGCCCGGCCACGCCCACCGGACACCACGGGCGACTTTGCCTTCACTGCCCTAATAGTTCCATATCTAGTTCGGCCATTATTCGGTTCGGTATAGTTCAGCCCGATGCTTTCGTTCCAATTACGCACGTGCTATTTTGTAACAACAACGTGGTAGTAATTTCTCACAGCGACCGCACTAGATGACATCTTCATTGTTTTCGATAAACGGCATTACAAATAATAAACATTGTATGAATATAATTTCGTGACTGCGGCATGAAGATTACGTTACGGTGCTCGTGCCGATTGAAAATTGAAAAAATTATCCGATCATTGTTTCAAAACTCTCGAAGATTTCTATGTCGTTAGCGGTTGCAAACTAGGCTAATGAACATTTCTCCGGTGAGGTTACACAGCCGCTGTGAAACAATGAATCTCCGGCCTGATGTCTACTTAACAATACGTAAATAGATTCAAATTAAGCGCGACACTTGTATTTTTTCGTATTTAGGCCTCGCGGCCTTCCTGTCTCGCGGCGGGCGTTAATTCGCCATTCAATTTCCAATTAAACGCTTGATTCTCAATGCCAGCTGGGTCGGAGGTGGTCGCTCTACAAAACTTAATAAAAGGCGGGCGGTGGTGCGCGGCTCGCCAGTGCCCGAAACAGCGCCACTGGCCGACGCTTTTGTCTCCTTCGGTCCTTTCACTTTGCGCGCTCATGACCGACTACGTAGCGTACACGATTAACAAAGAAAGCCCGACTTAGATAAGTTTATGGATTAACAACGTGTTGTGTTTAAGTGTTTAAATATGTGCAATATAACTAAGAAGTGATGTTTTCCAAACTTTCAGATGGTGAGAGGGGCGGCCCTAGCGCTGGTGCTGGCGCTGACATGGGCGTGCGCGCTTGCCAGCGTGCTGGTGCCTACGTACGTGCTGCCGCCTGACTCGTTCGTGCGCGATCAGCGCAGCCTCGGCGCCGCGCCGAACGACAACGATCACGCCGAGTCACAAAGAACGATCAAACGACTCGTCGGCGGACACCTCAAGATTAAACCCGAAAAAGAGTACGGCACCGCTAAAAATTCTTTAACCTACAACGAGAAGAGCGCGAGTGGTAAATTCGCAGGCGTGATCGCGCCGGACCAGTCAGGCGGCAACGTGGGCTGGAATCAAGGGATATGGGATGACGGCATGCTCATGTCCAGCGCCGGCGAAGGAAAAGACGCTCCGAAGACAAAGGAGGCCGATGAAGATAAAAAGACGCTAGCAGATCAGGTGGCCGAAGGAAAGTATGGTCTTATTCAGAATGAAATATTCGCCAAAGCTCCTAAACGACCTGGAATCGTAAGCTATGAACCAAACGCGGAGACCAGATCAAAAGATAACCTTCAAAGTCTTGGTGGACTCAAGAAAGATGAGATTTGGCTCGCAGAGGATCACCTATTAGTTTTAAAAGGAGGATCATTCCCTGAACGAACGAAAGAGACTGAAGGTAGACCATGGCCACCGATCGACGCCTATGAAGCGCCTAACAGGCAAGTAAAGTTACCGCAGAAACCCAAAGTGCCACCGCCCTTTCCGGTACGACTCTCCGACAACGGACCGCTCGTTTTCCTCACGCCAAACGGCAGTGTCCCTGCGTCCCTTTTCCCTTCCTTCTTTACAGGAGAGGGCGAAGGCCCTCTTCCTCCTCCGCCATTCCTCTTTCCATCGGGAGCGCCCTACCCCTCGAGTGACAATCAGGGAAACGCTACTTCCGGGGGAGCGCCGCAGTCAGGTTCTCCGTTCCCATTCCTTCCCGGGAATGCGAGCGAGGGAGCATTCCCTTTCCTCCCATCCATGAACGGCTCTTTTCCAGAAGGCTTTCCACCGGGCGCAGTGTTTCTACCACCACCGAGCAACCAGTCAGACCTTTACGACGAAGACGACCCTTCGATCTACTATCCGCCGCCTTACAATTTTTCCTACCGCGCTGACTACAACAATAAAGTGCCTGCGGGCCCACTAGTACCTGGAATAGTACTGCCGCCTCCACCAGACTTCTTTGCTCCATTGGAGGAGAGCACGACAGAGGCTGTTAAGACTACCACCGCTAGGCCTTCTACGACATATACAAGGATGAAGACGACCACGAGACCAACGCCCACGCACACAGTGCAGCGCAAGTACAAGACGCGACCTACCACAACTGAGGCGCCGAGAACTACGGAGATACCAACAACGATAACGACACCACCACCAGTCGAGATCGTGACTACTTTGAAAACGAGGAAGCCGCAACGCATACCGTCGAGACATCCCGTAAGAGTTCATAACTTGCCAGACGAAAATACAACAAGGACGAAAACAGAGAAACCTGTTTATAAAACACGAACAAAGGTTACTTCGAAGCCTCTCTCCGTGTCCGTAATTTACGATTATCCTGAACCCGTATACGACAACAAAGTACCAACGACATCGGAGAAACCGTACATACTATACGATGTGCCACAGAGACCTACAGTGACCTCGAACGATATATCATCAACGCAAGTGCCGCTGAGAGCACATTATTCAAATGTACAGAACGACGTGCCTACAACAAAACTGCAACCTGTCTACAACAACAGGAAACCAAACGATAATGCGTTTGCGTCATACTATTTCTACGATGAGCAGCCAAAGACCTCGCCTTCTCCAGCCACATTTTTCGATGGCAGGAATTACTACAAGACAGTACCAGTCAACCAAACTCCTTATCCACAACAGCAGAATGCCAACACTCAGACAGGCTACAACCCAGCGGTGGATATTTCATACGGAGCTATCGACCAAGCTGATGCACTATTCTTGTGGCCACAAAAACAGGGACCACGAACTCTCACGCAGGAGTACTTTAGTATACAGAAACCCAGAACACAACCTGTCTATGTGCAACAGCAGCAACAGAGGCCAGAAGCTTTCTATCAACAAATCGCTGATATCCAACAGACTATTGATTTCTTTACGACGAAGAGACCCAAAGTGCACTCTCACAGACCACATACTCACAAACCAAAAGCTATTACTGGGAGACCAGTCTATCAGTTTAGCTACCAAAACCAGCCGAGGCCGGAGCAATTGCCCTTCCGTGCACCTAAATTGGACCCGGAACCTTTCAGGCCTATGGTGAGCTACAGCAAACCTTTTAATGTGGCAAATGAATTCAACGCTATAACACCGTCAGTGTCACCTGGTTACAATCAGCAATACCTGGTCGAAAACGTACAAGTGACGACAGAGTCGCCGACTTCCAGCAGATACTATCCTACGACGAAAACATACGATGAAGAATATGATGACGCTCAGTTCCCGAAGGATGTTCGGAATAAGAAAAACAGACACCAGTATCAGATACAGAGCGACCAGCCCGCGCCTGTTCAACATGTGTCTAGGTATCCCAACACTACGCCCAACCCGATCAGCCAAGGGTACTACACGAAACAGGACGAGACATATTTCGATGACATAACAAAGAACTCGTTTGACGTGTTCGGTAAGAAGCTAGAGGACAACACTCATGACGTAAACGGACTAGCAGTGACAGCTCCGCTCGACACGGTCAGAACGCCGATAAACAACAACATAAACCTGCAATACGCCTACGAGCTCGTCGAGAACCAGAGCCCTAACCCACCGTCTTTAGACAGAGATACTCTTGTTAACTACCGTCTCCCAAGGCCTACAGTCAACCCAGAAAGTGAACAAGTACCACAAGTGAACGCTGAGCTGATACAGCAGAAGCCACCATCACTAGAAGACGATACGTTAGTCAATGATCGTTTTCCACGACCGACAATAAATCCTGACAGCGAGTTCATCCCCATAGCGAACCCTGGCTACAGGACACCACAGCAGTACAGAGCGCCGACACAGGTGCAGAGGCCTCAGTTCACGGGCGAGCAGTACGACCTGAACAGGCCGTCACTGGTGGGAGACACGGCCGTCAACTACAAGAGGCCGCTGCCGCCGGTCAACTCCGAAGCGGAGTGGATAGGACCGGTGAACACGGCAGGCGAGGGCCGGCCTGGCTCCTTCGTCTCCTACAGGCTACCCGGCGAGGGAGCGCACGTGTACTTCCTGACGCCGCAAGCCGCGGCGCAGGCGGCACGGGAGAGGTACAGATCGCCGGGCTACGGCCGGTGAAACCAAAGCTCTAGTCTGAACTGATAACGTCGCCCGCTCGCGACGTGCCGTGTAAATAAAAGCGCAAATGTGATGTTAAAGTGTCCTAAGTAGTGTAAGAGACTAGCGGGATGGCCCGCGTTGCCATAATATTTAAACAGCGAGTTTTAGCTTTATGTGAGACACGTTCTCAATCAGCGGTGTTGTGAAACGGACGCTTTACTTTTGATACGTTATTTATTAAATTATTTCTAAGAGACTGTGGTGCATGCATAATGATAGTTAATTTATTTATGTCAGTATTCAACGAACTATAAGGAATGATGTGATATGTGTGATGATGATTGTGGTATTGTTATTGAATGTAACGATGGCAGCAATTATTGATTGTAAAAAATTGTTATTTAAAAAATTGATGATGAATCAATGTGATTTTGTATTGTATTTTTAAAACAAAGAATTTGAAATAAAATAATACAAAATGTTATGATAAATGGTGTTTTTGTTTCCCCCTTAAAACTGAATGCGTCACTCACTAAAATCGAAATAAACTGAGACAAGTAGGTAATAGATGCAACGAGAACAGAGGGGCAATTCTCGTAATTTCAAGATCGTTCACAGTCTGATCTCAGTCTCAATCTGTCAAAAAATACTTCTGATTTCCCTACATTTTGACAAGTTTTTGACATTTGTTTGTCGCTGAGATGAGACTGCGACTAGATTTTGAACGTTTTAAATTACGAGAATTGGCCTTCTGATATAATACTATTACTCAAGGAATGATAACTAAATCAAGTTAACCGAATGACGTAAAACTAGTTCAGGTCAGTTTTTTACCAACAACGTTCTTCAAACATTGAATGATCGCTTGTAAACTAAGCCAGGGACAAAAACTGCTACTTTAAAACAATTTACTCAGTTAATGTGTAACATAAAAACGTTTACAACTTGACCTAAACGGCACACAAGGTCATTTAGTCACTTTCTCTAAGATATTGCGCTCCTAGATACTATTACTTGTTATGAAAGTTAAATGGCAGATAAATTACTGTAATATTAATAGTGTAGGAGATAAAATATAGTATTCATAGGTGGTTATTTAGTTCAACGAGCGCGTCTGAGTGATAGCTGACTATGAATAGGTAAACGGTAGGTCAGCGATAGGTTACCCTAAGGTTGACTGTTAGAAACTGCCTCAGGCATTAAGCCCGCTTTTGTACAGCATTCTTTTACTTGTGCATAAAGTTTAATAAAATAAATACACCTCTACTTCATGCTATACTAAGAATAGGCAGTGTTATACAGCTATGTCAGTTGATTCATGAATTAGTCTCGAAAAACATGAAATCATCAACATAAAATGTAACTTAGTAACGAATATGACTAGATCATGGTACAATCAAACGGCTAAAAGGAAAAGCAACGTCTTACTTGACCAAATTCTTGTTATTTAAATAGGAAAATCTTTGTTGAAAAATGCTCGAATAGTTCGCTAGACATTTTTTACGAGTAATACAATACATAGTAAGATCTAGTGAAATAGTGAAACTTTGTCAACTGGTTGAACTATGTTGGGGCTTATGACTACCCGTAACAACACTCAAAGATCTACTGATGGCAGCCGGGACCAGCGGCTTAACGTGCTCTCCGAGACACGAAGGGGTCTCGATATGTAATGGATGGTCACCCATCCACGAATGGACCGCGGCAAGTGTAGCTTAACCTTCGATCGACCCATAGGTTGTTATTATTTAGCCACAATCGCCTAACCGTACAACTTAATATTACCCAGTAATTGGCAATATTAAGTTGTTGGCAATAGGCAGCAGAGGTCAGATAAAGGTTGCTTCGAGTAAAATACAGCATTCTCGCATCTAATGAGAACTGAGACTGAACGTAAAGATAATTGTGAATATACAAGGATGATAGAATTCGAAGACATGTGACATCCACCAACGCGCAATGGCTCCGCGTCGTGGATTATGCCCCCTCCTTCTCATAGAGAGGAGCCCTGCGTCCCAGTGGAACATTAGAGGGCGATTATGCTTATGCGAAGGACGATCACTCTTCAAATATTCAACAACTTTTACATTATCCTAGAAACTAACCTTGTTTTGACCAACATATTTAGTCATTCGTTTCAAAAATATTCAGACAGAAACATGTGGGATTCAAAACAATAGGTTATATTATATACAAAATTAATTCTGTTTATTCGCGCCTATTAGCCGTATCGTAGAACTAATGAATATGAATGAATGATATTCATGAGTATTATGCTGAACTTGACTTACAAAGACGCTTAGCTTTAAATTCAACAATACATAAGTGATTGTTATGTATTTAGTTTTGCGTATGAATGACGATGGCTATAAGAGTAGGGGAAGAAGAAACAATGGATGGACTGTTTGGATAATGATATGGTTAGAAAGGGGGGTGACTACCGAGATGACGACTTCTAGAGGTGTGGAAGAGGAAGACATGTTGCGCTGACCCTAAATAAATTGGAATAAGGGCAGGAGAATGATGATAAGTGATGGTTATGTAAGTTTTTGATGCAACAAATAGAAAATAAATTACACTGTTTACAGTAAACCAAACTGGGAACGTCACATTGCTCCTAAGCTGTGCACTATTCTGAACATATACGATCCGTAAGAAGAGTTTAACCGGGCAATAAGATTATACCATGATGACCCATGTATGGAAGTTCACCATTTTTGCTAGATGGTAATCCCATCTGGCAAAAATGGTGAACAAACTTTTAACCTCGTTAGGCAATGAATTTTCAAAAATCCTTCCTTACTGCTCACTTTCGTTGTACCTAATTAATTCTAATGCAATATTTGATGGTTCTAGACTACTGACCTATAATAAACAAGTACGCTGGACTTCATACTATCGATGACAAAATGAAGACATTTGATTTTCGTCATTTTGGCGCTGACAGCAACGTGAGCGTCCGCGGAACTAATATTTCCAGCGTACTTGTATAATATAGGTCAGTATTCTAGACCCAGCGCTTTAGGCTGTGCGTTGTCTATCAGTAAATGAAGGAATTTAAAATTCTAGTTAAGTAGATACAATTCTGACTCGTTCAAACTATCGTATATCAATCTGCCTAGCCATTTCCCAACTATGTTGGAGTCGGCTTCCAATCTTACCGGATGCAGCTGAATACCAGTATTTTACAAGGAGCGACTGCCTATCTGACCTCCACAACTCAGTGTCCGGGTAATACGATACTTCTTGGCAAGAGTGGTTGTCAGACATTCGGGCTTCTGACGAACAGTAACGACTTTCAAAAATCTCCATGCTCCGGAAAGCATGTTACGCCCAACGGCTTAACGTGCTTTCCGAGGCACGGAGGGGTCTCGGTATGTAAAGATGGTCACCCATTTAAGGACCAATCTTGGTAAGCGTAGCTTAACCTGTACCATCGACTCGTGCGGCTGTTATTAAATAACCACGCGCCCCTACATTCTCCTCCACGTTCAAGACTATCCATACCCTCCGAAAAACGAAATGATGATGATGGTGATTTTTTTTGCCTTCGCGGTTTATACAAGGTTAAATTAAATTAGCTAGCGAAACTTCGCAGACGTGATGGTATCGATATCTAAACGACCATAGCTAGCGTAATTACTTGAAGTATCAGTTTAAAAAAAAATCAGTTCTTTTGGGTAAACTTCACAGACATTATTGGTAAAAAAAAGGTTTGACGTTTCTTCTTTGGGGTCAACAACCGTCTGCGGAGTTTCGCTTGCTAATTTAATTTGACCTTGTTTATTGAAAGTAGACCTCATAATTTCAATAGACTTATAAGTAAACTGACCTGTATCCGGCTCCTGAGTCTGTGGCGCGTCCTGCAGCGGCGAGGTGTACAGCCGCAGGTACACGTCGATGGCGACGCGCGCGCATCTGAAGTAGAACGGATGCGCGCGCAACACGTCTTCGAGACGTAGCAGACCGACGTACGAGCGGAGTGTCATCTTGCGCATGCAGTACGAGTGAAAGTCGAACTGGTCCTCCATTATCTCGGAGAAATGCTGTGGATTAAGTTGCTCAGGTCAGATATTTTGAAGCTTTAGTATGGGCAACGGCAAGCTATAATGATAATAAAAACTGTATTGTGCAACAGAGCATTACAAATTCAAATAGCATTAGCCTACTAAGTATAGCAATGTTCATAATTTCAGATAATTTACATTCCATGGCCACCTTAACAGTTATCTACTTAAGTGAAATGTATTCTAAGTTGATTTATATGGTTGGTTTAAGACATTTATTTCTCAAAAACAGAATACAATTATTCGCTTAGAATGAGAAACACTGGTTGCATACATATAAACGCTCCTTGGAACGAGTATCGGAACGGTATGTTTAAAGTTAGACGCAGGTTCAACATTGTTAGTCATTAACTTATCATTATGTTAGTAAAATAATTTATGCTAAAAGAGGTTAGAGAAAAGAAGTTAGAGGTTTTTTTTTTAATATTTTTCTTGATGTGGGTAATCTGAAAAAATATTGAGACTATAAGTCCATATTACGTTTCTAAAAACAGAGTTTTGAGTGACTATTTGTAACAAAATGGTCCTAATAAGTTTTAGGTTGCAATGGAATTTGAACTTTGTTAAGTATGACATTCAGTTTGTTGTTCAATAACTTGAAAATTATCTCAAATCCTTAATTAAAATATAACATATTATGTGACATACCCTATCAACTTCATGCGCCTTTTTCAGGGCTTCGCCCCATTGCTGCAGTCGCTTATACGACGCTGCAGCCTCAGTCTGGAACCACATGCACTGCATCTCGTTCAGATTCTCTGTCGCCGGCACACCTGAAACGACAAATTATTAGGTATTTTTTTTATAATTTAAATTTGTTTCTCACTGTAAAGTAAAAAGGTTCCCGTGTTCTGTTTCCAAACCTTTCTACTAAGGGAAAAAGCGCCAGAGCAGCCTGCGAAATCCAAATTTTCTTACGTTTTTTGCCATTTTCAGTTCAGTACGTTCATACGATCATCAATACAACTCTCTGACCAATACAACCTACAGGCTATACTGAAAAAAACCGAACTAGATCGTCTCGACTCGAGTCGGCCATACTCTACATCTCTGCATTCAAGTATTGTATGTCAGTCATATCCAAGATAAACTTAAGTACTATCTCCAAAACCAATATCTGACCATTTTGAAAACAAAATCCCGTGCACATGATGACCACAGCTGCGTCCGTGAGTAAAACAAAAGAGGATCCTTTTTAGGTCGACTAATTATATGCGCTGCAAACACGAATAGTCCTTACTGTGTTCAGAGGGGCAATTCTGTGTTCACAGTCTGATCTGTCTCAATCTGTCAAACAAATGTCAAAAACTTGTCAAAATGTAGGGAAATTAGACGTATTTTTGAGTCTCATTTCCCTACATTTTGACATTTGTTTGTCGCCGAGATGAGTTTGCGACTAGATTTTGAACGTTTTAAATTACGGGAGTTGGCCGTCAGATATAGGCTTTGGCGATAGTACTTATGAATTGAAAAAAGTCACATGACTACTTGCCCGGATGAACTCACAACCTCATGCATGAGAGGCGAGACCTTATGACTTTAACTATATTTAAATAATTCTTTCTCACCTTCTCTGGTGAACTTGGCACACATCTCCTCTGCCCTCTTTACGTGTCCGGCACGTAACATGTAGCGTGCACACTTGCTGTTCACGTAGCGGTCGGCCGTGTCCATCGCTTGCGCTTCTTCTAGCCATTGATAGGCAGACACCGGGTCGCCAGCATGCTGTAATATAATATGTGTTACTAACTGTATGTGGTGTAAGTTGGCCTATGAAAAGTTTGATTGTACTTAGAACGTTGTCATATTACGTGAAGCACATACATTTTCCGGTATCATGATCCATATTTTTATATGGTCGTGAATTTAAATTGGGAACAATGATGATACCAAAACAACGGCCAGTAGTATGTAGGCTTAAAACTGCATAAAAACTTTTTCCTTGACTCTTAATAAGTTTGATGTTTTCAGTAATCTCGCTCAGTTAGAACTCGATTAAGGAGTGTAGTAGCCAAGTGATAAAAACAGCTACATAAATTGACAAGTTAATGTGACAAGGTCCAAAAGTGATCAAGGTTTTCGTTGGGTGATATTGTTTGGAGAAGGTGACGCCAAATGGTCCGTTCCATACATGCCCAGTTTGCTTCTCTCATGGTAGTAGTAAGTTGGGTGTGAAGGGCGTGTGCACTGCAAGGACCTTTTTGAATAACAAATAATTTCAGTGTCTGTGAAAATTTTAGTATCCGTTACAAAGCTCGTCAACATGAAGATATCATGATTTAGGGCTCCGAAAACTTGTCAGCAGTGATAGTGGCTAATAATAAGGGTCCCTTTCTCGTCAGGGATTAGTCCAGCATACGTCTTAAGTATAGGTAATAGGTAATACTGGGCGGGTGTCCAAAACTCCACGTCAATGCGCGTGTTTTGCATACGAGTGGGAAAATCGATTATTCGATCCACCCCAGCTCCACAAGGCAGGCCAGCAACGCCTTTATGTTACTCACCGACTTAATGACTATCTCAAGGAGGGTACCTGGGGTTCCTCTTACGTAGCGTATTTACGCCCATTAAAACGAAACTGTACCAACCTTATAAATCCTTCCTTTTACAATAAACAACTCTATAAGCGTAGGCGTATGTTCGATGGCCGCGTCAATATAGTGAAGCGCCCTTTCAGTCTCCTGCTTATGATCAAAGTGTTGAGCGGCGTAATAATACGCCCATAGTAACGCGCTGGCCGGCTGCTTAGTTTCACTGGGGTCGGGGCCAAATGTGCCGTTTATGGTGAGGTTCTCCAAATATTGGAGTATTAACTTCTCTATTGACTCTGCTTTGCTCGGGTCCTGGTATAACGATCTGGAATAGGGACGATGAATTTTAACATTTTAAACTCAAAACAATATTTGTTCCAAATAGTGGAACAATGCTATAAAAAGTCTATAAGCTCAAAAGATCACGTTAGAAACGTTTTAAAATACATAAATGCTAGACAAAGACGGCACTATCACAGAAGTGACGTCACGACTATGTAACTTCATACTAGCGCCATACTTTGTCCCTACCGCGCGACAATGACGGGAATAATCCCCTCAAAAAACTTTTAAAGCATGTAGCTCCTCTATTTTTCCATCGATTTCATTTTTTATCTCAGTTTACTATGCCTTCTTTGAAATTACATTATTTGTTCGAGCATTTCTAATATTACTAATCATCCCACATTAATCATACCACTTTCTAAATAATCCTTGCAATAAAGGATTATTTAGAAAGTGGTCAATAGCGTTAGTGTTTTGTCTATAATGTAGCAACAATACATTGGAGGAACAATCAAACTTTTCCTCCACGGAAAATATCTCTTCCATAAATTAATATTGAAACGAGAACCTTGTATTTACTTTTGAAAGGAAGTATTTACTTTTAAATCTTGTATTTTCTTTGATACTCTGCCTTTCTTTGATACGGCTGTCGAAGCGACACAAATGCATGACATCCTATATTTACGTTACGAATCAGTTGAATTATTGCCATCACCTCTGTTATCTTCAATTCAAAAAAGACCATGAAATCAAGGGTCCTTTTTCATGTTCTAACATAACAACACACGTATTACATCACGCCTACAATCCTCGAAAGGTTAGGCAGACGTGAACGTGCATAGCTAGCGAAATACCCACATTTGACTAAATCCAAGTTCATACCTGAGATCAACAAATAGCGGAGGTATTCCTTTATGCAGTCCTTGTCTGAGGTACTCGTCGACTAGCTTCTGGAAGACGGGCTGCGCCAGCGCTTCCGTCAACTGTAAGCGACGCGGTGCTATCGCTCTGGGGAATTCTTTCCTGAAAATCGCAAAATGGTAAGTTTTATAACATGTCTATCAATATAACTAGCCCGTATGTTACCGCTCCAGGGTACAGTCTCATTCTCCGCTTTCCACTTCTGAAGGCCAATCCGGGTAATTAAAAACGTTCAAAATCTAGTCGCAATCTCATCTCAGCGACAATCAATGTCAAAATGTAGGAATTTCAGAAGTATTCTAGACAAAGTAAACGTTCTTAAAATTACGAGAATTGCCCCTCTGTTTTTTGCTTTTGGTATGGAGTCAAGCTCGTTCCGCCATCTTCTTCTAATCGGTTTGGCCTTCCGTGACTTCACCTTAGCGTTCAAAAGGAACTCGATACTTCTTTCAGCCAATATAAATGCACACTCACAGCCGTAAAGTCTGATGATAGAAACATGCGACGTTGGTGTACGATTGCGCGACGTATGGCACCCATTCCGCGAATGCTAAACGCACTCAACACTCTTCTTAAATCTAGTGGGGTAATTGCGTAACATGCTTTTAGCAACAGCTTTCATTTTGACAGTTCAACAACATTCATTGCATTATTTACGTTGTTGAGCGTATGAAGCAATGGATTTGCAATAACCATAAAATGATTCTGATTGTGATAGTGTGTTACGCAATTAGGGTGCTGGACTAAATCTATTCACTGATGAATGGAAGGTATACTTTTAGAATATCTGGCGAGTTTTGGGGTTAATAATGTATTATTATTTAATTACCATTATTAGTCAATATTTTTTTGATATTGTGTACCTATCTAATGTGTACATCTATTTCTATCTATTTCTTTTTATTTTATTTTTTGTGTTTGTTCTTTTTTTATGCGTCATGATTGCCGCAAATAAATGTATTTTCTTTCTTCTTTATTTATTTAAACTTTTCGCACAAAAAGGTGTAAAGACGGACTTAATGCCTTAGGCATTCTCTACCAGTCAACCAAAACCAACCAATCTATATATATTCTATATATATAAAAATGAATCCCTATTTCCCTTGGTCACGCCATAACTTGAGAACGACTTTACCGATTTCATCCATCTTTTTTTTTAAGTTTTCTAATACTTTGTAGAAGGTTCTTACGGAAAGAGTTAAGCAAGTTGCTTCACGCAGACAAAGTCGCGGGCTGAAGCTAGTACCTAGATAAATTAGACACATTACAAAATTAAATTAAGTATTATCATTTAATTCTGTAATGTGCCTATGTGTAATCAGTGTATTATTTATGTTGTTCTGGTTAAAGAAATAAATGGCAAGTAAAGGTTCTTTATTTCTTTAATATAATACTTTCTTAGTCCACCTCTACACCCTAGGTGCACTAAGAAAGTATTTTTAACTACACCCCTGCAAAGGTTTAAATAGAGAGTTGAGCTTTATAAGCGCAAAATTGAACGCGAAGCGTTTCCGAAATCCACGCGAAAGATATCGCGCGCAAAAGATCTGTATCCTAATTACTATTACCAAAAACATTAATATATCAAACATAAGGCCTTGTACCACATTTAAGAACCAAAACATACAAACAAAACACTTCAATTAGATCTATTACCACTATCATTATCGATCCGACGCACATTATGTAACTAGGCCGCTAAATATGTAACGTTATGTGTAGCTAAAGATAATGCGCTCGACGCATACATAATTTAGCGGTCTTAGGCATGTAAATAAATGTTGGGGTCGGTTTCCAGTCTAACCGGGTGCAGCTGGATACCAGTATTTTCATGGAGCGACTGCCTATCTGACCTCCACAACCAAGTTACTGGGTAATACCATACCCCTTGGTAAGACTGGTTGTCAGGCTTTCGGGCTTCTGACGAACCGTAACGACTGTCAAAGATTCACGAATGACAACCGGGACCAACGGCTAAACGTGGTTTCCGAGGCACGGAGGAGTCTTGTGTGGCACAATGGACGACTAAATTAACGTAAAGTTTGCCCTACTGGTTGGACAGCTTGGTGGGGGGGGGGGGGCAAAGTGGAATAATTCGTGTAAAATGATTTGGACGACAATTAGTAGTGCTTTGTATAGAGAAGTATGGAAGGAAAATACAGGTTGTGCCGACAACAAATATATTGGGATAAGGGCAGTAGTATGATGAGCGGAGGGTTATAGTAGAGTAACCATTACTGAGTCTTATTCCTATACTTCTTTACAACACTTATTACTACTAATCCTACTAATATTATAAACGTGAAAGTTTGTATGGATGGATGGATGATTGTTACTCTTTCATGCAAAAACTACTGAACGGATTTGGATAAAATTTGGCACACAGATGGTTTATAACCAGGATTAACATATAGGATACTTTTTATCCCGATATTCCCACGGGATCAAAACTTATGCGGGTGAAACCGCGAGCCGCAGCTACCTTTATAAATTAGAATAGAATATAATAATACTCTTCATTATGTACACCAAATATAGAAATTTTACAAAGGGTGACACAATGGGCGGTCTTATCGCTAAGATTGATCTTACAAAGACAACCTTTGGTTGGATTAAGAAGGGGAAGGAGGGACAAATACATATATAAATGTAGATAGCCTGTACTGTAGGTATTATTAAGGATTAATCTAAAAAGTATTGAAGAAACTGTTAAAACTTCACGATTAGGATAATTTCGATCATCGTCGATTATGATTATCTTCACATTTAGTTTATGGTCAATTGCTAGTATTAAATATCACCAATAAATAATCTTTCCGAACACCGAATCGGTGTTGTAAAAAATGCATGACCTGTCTGCACCACGGTGAGACCCTGACCCCACGCCACACCCTGGTAAAGACCCTGAGAGCAGTGGAGGCCCGAGAGCAGTGGTGGCCCGAGACCAGTGGTGGCCCGAGACCAGTGGTAGCCCAGGTGGTAACGGCCCCGACTTACCGAGTTGTACGTCGTGAAGAGGTTTTTATGCTAAAAACTTATCAATATTTGGCGGCAAATTTCGATCAAGATCGATAGCAAAATCAAGTCTGAAAATATGTTTTACTGTTAGGCAATTGAGAATGGGTTCATAAGAAGCACAATATTTTTTAGACCTGGGACCTGAAATCTATTCTCAGAAGACTAATACTTTTCAGCGGTCCAATTCAAAATTGTTAGCGAGCCACTCGGTGGCCTTGGGCTATCCCATCCCTTCATGGCGTAAAAATGACAAATAATCATATTTTTACTCACTTATATACATCAAAGAAGGCCACTTTTTCATCAGGATTAGTAAGTTGTTTAGCTTCTATTAGTTTTTCATAATACATCACATTTTCAGGGTTTCTCTTCAACAAGTCTTCATAAACGGCTTCTGCTTCCTTAAACCTGAAAATAATAAAGTATCTTTTACAATAAAGGTGGGAAAAAAAAATTGTTTTTACCTTGTGTTCTTTTTGCTCGGTTGCAGTTTATCTTCAACAAACCCATAAAAATAGAGGATACTGAAGGATTTTAGGTTTTATTGGCTGCCCTTTTGGTTATCAATCAGCACTACCCACCCTCAAAGGTAATAAACTCAAAGCTTATATTTCAATTAAAATATTTGCAGGCACTTTTGAACTGTCAAAGAGTTGGTCAGATAATCAGAAAGTTGAAACTAGTTACCAATTCCAAAATGTAGATCTGTATGGAGAAAAAAGGGCAAAAATCTCCTAATCAGAGGAGATCTTGTTTCATAAAAAAAGGTAAGCACTTTTAACTTTTGAAGGAAAATATGCCATACCCGTGTCGAAGCTACACAGCAATTTGCTACGGGCACAATAAGAAACTTGTTGGTCTGTCTGAATCCTTGATGTGAAATAGATAGCATAGATAGAATATTCTATATTCGTCATTCAAATACATCGAAACGCAAAATGATCAGGAAAACCATGTTAAGCACAGCAGGCGATTTTCAACTGTTTTTTTTTTTCTATCATACTGTATGAGAAATTATTACTAACCTTTTCAACTTCAAATAATATTCGCCAGAGGTTTCCTTAATGGATAGCTTATCGAGGATTTGGGCTGAGAACTTGTGTAGATGCTGCAGAGCCCTCTCATACTGTCCAGACTCTGCCAGCACCATATTTTGGTACAGGAGCAGTTCTGAATGCTCATAGTCATAAGGCCCCTTCATCTGGTTGGTGCGGAAAGCGTCCAGGATGCTGTTCGCCATCTCGTAGTCACCAAGAAGATGGTAACTCATGGCGAAACCGATCCACGACGCTCTCTGTGTCGGTCTGAGCATGAACAGCTGGTAACGAGTATCCTGGAAAGTTTGGGTAAATTGTGAGTAAAAACTTTTGTTTTATCTATGCCGCGCCTTGATATAAGGCTGTGTTTAAACGAAGACGAAAACTTAACATAGCACAGTGGCCTCTCGATTGACCACGAAGGTCAAATAAACTCGCCCTAGGCCCAAAATTTATGTGCATTATGGGATGCATAATATTAATGAATAAAAGTTTTACATATCATGTTGTACTGCATACATATAATTTTTTTTGCTGTTGTAAGTTCCTATTAGAAGATGATAAATCCATTACATACATAGAAAGGTACAGTCACGAGCACCAATATTTCAACACTTGGCAACTTTCAATTGCGATTTTTTCGTGAAATAACGAATGCAACGTTGAATTACGACACATTACACAAACCTATGGGTTCGAAAATGCTATGTTCGTAACAACATAAAATTTCAATAAAAAATAAAGGAGTAAATCGCTTTTGAATAAAGCCGAGTGTATACAAACTTTTGCTTGTGACTGTACAGATATTTCTAAGCATTAGCAGCACATTTAATTGTGACAGTAAAATTTCCAATTTTATTGCTATTACAAAAAAAAAAAATACTACCACCTAATTCAATTTATTTATGGACTTTATAATATCAATTTCCTATAAACATCCAATGTTGAATATAAACTTCCATCAAATCTGCTTTATAGTGCTTTTGCCGGTCGGAAAATTTACCCAAGGGTACATACATCGGGATACAAAGTATCCTATGACCACACCCAGGTCTACCTTTGTGCCCGATATCATTGAAATCTTTTCAGTCACTAAGGCATGAAAATATAATATACAGAAAGAGTTACTTTCGCTTTTATAATATTACTTTACTATGCATAGTTGTAAAGCAGTAGTAGGATCTTCGGTAACCCATGTACCCTACGTGAGACGGTCAGTAACATCAAGGCATTGCTGGCCTTCCTTGAGGAGCTGGGGTGGATCGAATGATCGATTTTCCTACCCGTACGCAAAATACGCGCATTGTCGTGGAGTTGCGGGCACCAGCCCGTATTACCTATTACCTAAAGCAGTAGGATTTTTTTCCAAATGGAAACCAATTATTTCAATGATAAGAAAGTTAAGCCAGCCAAAATTAAATGAATTGTGTTATAAATATAGAGCCACCACTTGTGCAGGACATGTTTGTTGTTTAGTAAACAATTTCTGATGTCAAATAAAAAGTTTATATGTAAAATAACAACAACTAAATGACATAATCATGACAGCAATTATGACATCAGAATTCAAAGCATTTGGAGACATATTCGCCAAACAATGTTTTAAGAATCATCAATTTAATTTATACATTGGTGTATAATAAAGTTCTGAAAAGTAATCAGCAACCAGCTATATGCTCTACTCCATTTAAGCCATTTCTTTAAATAGACACAGATGTGTTGTCACAGGACTCAAATGAATTTGCTTAGAGTATATGCCTTTTAAGAAAATCTGAATGATTTTCAAATAAGACTTCAATATCTCCACTATCATAATTAATAGGATGAGGTATTATAATTCTAATGCACATACCCATTACTGTTACTGTTAGCCTGCATCATCTCACTGCAGGGCAAAGGCGTCTCCCCATGACTTCCACCTCTTTTGATCCAGGGTTAACATACCCATTATTATTATTATAATGTACATACCCCTTTTGTCAGTAACTGCATACACCAATATAAAAGAAAGTAATTTAAAACACTTTGAAACTCACTTTGTAGCCTTCCAAGTCACGCATCTGAATTTGTAACAACGACAAATCCCGAAGAATCTGAATGTTTTCCTTCTCCCACTTGAGGGCATTACGGTAACATTTGATGGCCTCATCATACTTCTTGTCTGAACGCTGCAGCAGACCGTACACATGCCAACAGACAGGAGACTTCAGATCATTGCGGAGTCCTCGGCGTACATACTCATAAGCTTCATCTTTGCGACCCAGGCAATTTAGAGTCAATCCTTTCATAGCCAGTGTTTCTGAAAAAGTATACATTTCATTAATAAATACTCATAGTATTAGTTTTGGTCAACGTTTTAAGGGATTTCATATATGAAAAAAGTCCTGCATTTTAGTCTCAAGCAATCTTAGTTTATAATCTGTCTAAATAACTATAATTATGACAGAATGCAGTCTCCCAAGGAATATTTGAAACAATTTCAAAAAGGGTAAACATTGACACAGACTTATGTTTTGAAAACAATTGCACAACTTCATAACTTCAGTAAAGAGAATATAGATGATATTGACTAAAGATAGTGCTACTTTTCTTCTGTACGAATTGTAAATCAATGCACCACTAATCAAGCTACCTGAATATAAACATAGTTTTTAGATGAATAAAGTTTAAAAAAAATCATTGATTGTTTTATGTCATTTTTGCCATGATTTTAATATGGCATTAAAACTTACCTCCATGCTCTTGAAATTTAGGGTTAGACAGTATCTGCTTGGCAAATTTCAACCCATTTTTATATTGTTTATGTTCGTAACAGCGCTGAAAGATAACAATGCACCTATCATTGAGCGTTTAACCTCTATTATTAGATGCACCCAAAAGGGTGCTAGCCTGGTACATTTTGTACTATATTGTATTGATGCTAATATGATTCACAACGAAATATTACTGCTGCAAATATTTTCATACAAGTTTTGGCATCACGAAAGAGCTTAAAAATACTCTAGTTGTGATTTGCATTATTTTATAAATTGAAGATAATCGCCAAGAATGACAAGCAGCACCAAACCGAATTGTATGTTTACAATCGTACTTACCAAAATTCTTTTGAAAAGCGCATTTTCTTTAGGTGGCAAAGGATTACTGGGTGGCATTTTGTACGAATAAAATGAAGTATCTTTTTATTATTTCACTAATAAATTGAAATAATTCTAAAAACCTCGTGGCTATAAACCAAAGAAGTCGATGAAGGATTGCTGTCTATGGGCAACAAGAGCTGGTCACGTGACTAAATTGCCAGTACACAGATAACAATTTATATTTTTTGAGATGGAATTCTATGAAACGAAACAGAAATTCACAGTTTTGCTACAATTATTACAATAATTCTAATTCCAATATTGAATTCTTAACTCTGGTAGATTTACAATAATACAGAGATAAACAACATAGTCATTTCACCGGTAGAGTTTGTGGTGAATAGAATGTGCATTTATAAAATGTGTTATGAGAAAAATACTTCATCAATGAAATGTTTTGTGTAGTACCTACTATTTAGGTAAAAAAATAGTGATTACTAATATACTAACATATTTTATTTTACAGCCAAGGCCAGTTTATTTTGTGCTAGAAAAATGGAACTATCATAAGGCTAATTTTATATAAAGCATATCTTACAAACGAGAAAAATAACAAAAATGGTCAAGGAGAGGAGTCAAGTCTGAACTGTCTGAAGTCAAGTCAATCAAGTCCACTGTCAAATCATCTGTCAACAGTCAAAGAGTGTTCTATCAAACACAAAAATTTAATTTGTTGATTGAGGAAAAGAATATTAAGAAATTGTTAAATTAACCGTAAACGTTAGTTCATTTGTTTCGTTCACTTTAACTCTGTTTTATACTGTAGTAACATGGGCATAGAAAACATGCGTCGTTGGCCTATGTACATCGTATTTGCCGTCTGCATTTTATTGTTACTTTCACTAATCAATAGTTGGAGTGCGGAGACTGAATTGCGAAACAGAGTTTCGGAAATAAGTACACAACTACAGGAATGCTCCAAGCAGCAGACATCATGCATGGAGGAATCTTTAACTTTACTTGAACAGCGTGACGGATACGTGATCAAGGTGAATGAGTTAGATAAACAAAAATCTAGATTGGTTGACGATGTCGATGAATACAAGAGTAAACTTTTGAAATCTGAGGGTCAAGTGAACCATACGAAAGTAGACGTGGATCTTTGCAAGACAGAGTTGCAGTCACTGAAGAACTTGCAAGTGAGCAAAACAGCTATAGTGGAAACACTGAGGTTAGAGAAAGATACACTGACAACTCAATTAGTTGAGAGGAAGCAGAAGATTGCAGACTTAGAGAAGGAGATTGACAAGCTTAAGTTAGCACTGACAACAAGAGCTTCAAATCCCTCTTCGGCACCCAAAGTGACCCCTGCTGCTCAGCCACCTAGGATGAGCCCAGCCCTAAGTGCCCATAACCCTATAAATGAACCAGTATTAGAAAATAATGATGCTAAAGAAGAGATAGAGGAACCCAATAATGACGGCAATGACTTTGATCCTCAGTTACAATAGCTTTGAGTAGTAGCTCATAATTTGGTGGCCTGCTGGTGTGATATTATTACCACGTAGACGACAAAGTATGAGGCTGATAGTAGAAAGGCTGTAAGCTAAATAGTGTACATAAAAACTTTACTAAAATTGAAAAAAAAAACTTTAAAACTTAGCCGTTTTTTTTTTCATAAAAGTATGAAACAAATATTACACTTTTTAACTTCCAACTTTTTTGGTGAAAAAGACCTTCCATTTTGATTTTTATAATGTTATTTTAATATTAAGAAAACATTAAATCAAGCAGCATTTGTTTGCGTTGCAATTATGATAAATGATCACTTATATCTGAAAAAAAAAAATTATTATATTGTGCATGGAATTCCTTTGATATGAAAATGTTATCATTTTGTTTTTATTCCTCTCAGTACTTTTAATTATTATTTGAATGTATCCAAAATTTGTATTTGCTATTCTACAAAATGATTATCTTGTAAGTCTCAATTTTTTGTGTACTCAATAACTGATTTTTCAATGACTGGTTTTATCTAAAGAATAAATATGGCGGTTTGACATATTTACCATACAAAAGCAGCAGACGTGAATGGAAACGCCTGAAGGGTAAGCCCTAGTAGCACATCCAGTGACCTTATAGGTGATGTTCTTCAGAAAGGTCAGGTGTGCAGTACTCGCAACCGACATGGTAGTATGACCAGAGGGGCGATTCTCGTAATTTTAAGAATGTTCAGTCTGATCTCAGTCTCAATATATCAAAAATACTTCTAATTTCCTTACATTTTGGCAAGTTTTTGACATTGATTATTGCTAAAAATGAGATTGTGACTAGATTTTGAATGTTTTTAATATTGGCCTTCAGATGTGTGAATGTAAACGAAGCAAAAGGAGTATGAAAGGATCATACCAGGTGGCGTTCTTTAGTTATCCACCCTCATGGGAAGAAGGTGTGGTTTATGGGTTATTTAAGGCGGTGAAGGTTTATGTACTGTAAAAGCTTTCAAACTGCTATATTTATTCCTTAGATAAAAGTTATCGGATGATTGCAAAATCGGCCCTAAGTTTAATATTAGATACTATACTCATTAAGTCAGGGTTGTACTTTTGTAAGAGGTATGAAGAAATTAAATTTGTTGGATTCTAATGTATTGTGACGGGTTCATAATTCTTGTCTGTTATATAAACTATGAGATGCTGGGGACTGTGACTTTTGAAAATTGTAATGTGTTGTACAGTATTTTTATCTCATACTATGTGCTGACGCTACTCGTCTTCACGCGCACATTCACAGCTTGTTTGTTCGCTTGGTTACCTCTTCTACACACCCCTAAGTGCATTTACATAAACTACTGGTGTTACTATGTATATGCCTTTCTACTGTCAAAGTTCCGAAAATGCATTTGTTTTTTTTTTATATTAAATACTATTAATCTCTATGAAATAATGAAGAGGTTGATTGAACTTCATAATGTAAGTGCAATTTCAGGTGAAGCCATTAGCCATAATTCGTACTTGATTAGCAATAATTTTAGATAATATTTCATAAATCACAAGTATGTAATTGTTAGTATGGATATTGGTATTAGCTATTTAGTAAAAGCCATGATGGTGCCAGAAAAGAGTTTTTAGATCTGATGAGTGTAATTTCTATTTAGTTTGCTCAATTCTCGAATTTTAATCCCATTTTCTCATTATATTCAAAATATTTGATCCTTGCATCTTTAGTAATAAAAAGAATGGTAATTATAATAATAAAATAAAAATACCTACATGCTAAGTGGCCATTCATAAATTACATCACACTAATAGGAGAGAGGGGGTCAACAAAGTTTGGCCCTAGTCAAACTTTGTTGACCCCCTGTGATGTGTGACCCCCTGTGACTGTGACCCCTTGTGAAGCACGAGCTTGGTGACATCATGTATATAAAGCTAAAGTATTAATTTATTAGTTTCAAATCCATGGAAATAAGGTGATTAAATTGTGTATTGTTCATTTGATTTGTTGTTTTATAAAATTCCTAAAATGTGTGTGATCTTTAAATGTTGATTTTATGAAAAAACATACTTATGTGTACCTATACTTACATTCATTAAGTATAGTATAGTAAATACTAAAATTATTTTAAATAGCAAAATATGTGGCGTCACACCACCTGTGACAAGTTGGGAGGGGGGTTTAGCTCCAGAAATCACGAAATTCGTGTAACTTAATTTATTGCTGGCCCTTATTATAAAATGTTTTAGATAGCTGCGTCCTGTTATGTACGTATGATAATTATTATGAGGATTGTTAGTACTGTATTATTTCATAATTCTCTTTTATAGAGTTGAGGAATAAATTGTATAGATTTTTCCTTTTTTACTAGTTCTCTTTTATTACACCTCAATCATTAACTTGACAACCCAACCTAATACATGAAGTTATTAACGCTCATAAAGATAAGAAAAATTGCTATCGCCTCTATATTTCTTCTCAAATGAACCTTATAGTGCGCAGTTTACGGTTCATTTTTCAAGGCTTCATTTTAGCCGAAGCAGTTGAATTATTAAACTAGATTCTGTTTGCAACTGCGTCCGCGTGATAATTTTTGTTCCCCCGACCCATCCCGTCGCATCGCATCGCCTGCCCGCGCTATTCGTTTTCGCTAAGTGTACTTTTTTCCTTTTGCTCGGCTCCTAGGGGCCCTGGCGTGATGATAAATAACCTACAGCCTTCCTCAAGAATTGGGCTATCAAATGAAAAAATATAATCCGACCGGTAGTTCCATAGATTAGAGCGTTTAAACGAACGAACTCTGACGTGATTGCATCCTTATGCCTTTTATTAGGGGCTTGTTAGGATTAGGACACGCCTTTTGGCAGTATTTCAAGAACCTGTAGGGGTAGCCTATAATGCTGCTGGGATACAGGCCTCCTCTCAGTGAGAGGGCTGTAATCCACCACGCGGGCCCAGTGCGGATTGGTAGATGTCACACGTCTTTGAATTTTTGGTTCTAGGACATGCCGATGCCACACGATGTTTTCCTTCGCCGTTTCGAGAGCAGTGGTTATGAAATAAATTAGACTAAGTAGCGCGCCTGCTGGGGTGGTAACCCACGACTTACAACTCGTAAGTCATGGTGGTATACCACTGGGCCAGCACTGCTCGACTGGGCCACGGCTCAAAATACAATAACAATCAGGTAACTTGGATTACTGTAAAACATACTCCCATGCTAACATAACAGCGAAGTGGTTAATTAGCTTCACATTCTTGCAAAATTATGAGGCAAGTTCTTTGTCTTCACGACTAATTGATGGGAAAATATATCTACATGGATGCAACCCCAATTTAATTTATTTTAATTGTGCAGTTGCCAGATGGAAAGAAAATTCAGTTTCAAATTATCAGGTGCAATAAACCTAGCTATATGTATAAATCGATAACTGACATCAATGCACAGTGATATTCCTTTTTTTTAATTTGCTTACATCTTGTTGCATAAATGTTTAAAATAATCAAACATCTATGCAACAAGATGTATGTACGCAACTTAAAAAAAAAATGTCACGTGATCAATTTTGAACGTTAATATCACGAAAACGTGACACTTCACGGGGTTTGATCCAATATGTTTTATGTCTGCATTGATGTCAGCTATCAATTTATACAGGTAGGTTTGGTGCGTGGCTGCCACTTTAAAAAAAAATGGCGGACAGGTAGGTACGACAGGCTCCATATAAAAATCTTCAATCCCCTTTGTCAGTTACCTATGTTAAACTGTAACTATAGAAACCCATGATGAAAATAGTCCTTACTGCTATGGTGACAAAGGCCCCTGCGAATGTGAAATTGGTAAGTACAATGAACTTGCAAAACTTTCGACTTTCTCTACTCATACTAAGTAATTACACTACTAGCGGTCATTGACCCCAAAAAGGAAAATCAAAACTTTTTCTTTTGTTTTGTCGTGTTTACATATTGGCACCCAACACGTCTGCAGTTTCGCTAGCTAACTTAATTTTGCAAAGAAACCTTGAAGACATAGTTCGTCAGAAAAGAAACTCGTTAGTATTTCTAAACAAGTTTTATTTACCTTATACATCTCTAGCATAATCAAAACAAAAATATTCCCATCGCAATTACTTCACAAGTAATGAGTTAACAACATAAAACTTAAAGTAGTTACAACTAACAATGCACAATTGGCAATCTCATTTACAATCCATTTGCCGAATTCCTTAGGTCAAAATCATAATAATATAAAGTAAATAGTCGGACTGTTTACAGTTGCAGCTCATTTATGGCTATCGTTACACCGAAACAGCTCAACACCAACTCAAGTCAAAGTAGAGTATTGAAATGTGAGCCTTATATTGTGTGGCATAGAGTAACATTCCTATTGGCCTGGAGTGTTTGGGAATGCGTCGTCCACTCCTGTTACTTAATTTGGGAAATGATACTGTATGTTCTACGGCATAAAGCTCAATTTCAAATGCTGTACTTTGGGTCGACTTGACGTTGAGTTGTTAACATGTGCGATGGCTATAACGGGTACATAAAGTTAGTAATCAGATTACCATGATTCCTTTAACTAATTTGATCATTTCATGAGATTAATTATTGATGCTACTACTATCCATTTCATACAGTTGGCGTATTAGTACAAATGTTCGCGTTATTTCGCTAAAACAAAATGAACTTTATTACAATTTCCATAAGGTATATTTCCCAAATAACGCGACTGTTTGGACAAATATGCCAAGTTTACCGTGAACCAGACAACAAGTGTAAAATCCAATTAAAAAAATAATTTCTACTTCGCGTTGCTCAAAATCGCTTACATTTCGCGCTGGGAACACACCTTCCCAAAAAGACGTGGTCAAGATAAAACATTTTATGACTTTTATAACATGAACAAGATTGAGTCACAATTTAATGTTAAGATCCTAGTACTAAGCTAACATTCGTAATTATAATTAAAACTATCCCTAATGAATACAAGCTACAAGTCGGTGGTAAAGAGAATAGTGGAATTGACAGAGATCGCATTTAAGGCAATGGAAACGTCAGTTAAGATTGCAAATAAAATTGGTAAAGACCATTTTGCTACACGCCCAGTAGTGGTCATAAAACGTGCGAGTGGGATGGTGAATATTAAGTGCAGTACTCTATGCAGTCTCGTTTTCATCTAGCATTATATGACCGGTTGAAGGACACTGAGTTCAGACATAATAGAAATTATATTTATTACGTCTGGGAGCTTTTAGTGCCCTTCAAAGTGTCAACTAAAGTAGTAGTAAGTAGTTTTTTGTGACATGCAACATCGGCAAAGAAAGTGGTGTCAATCAAACCTACCATCACTCTGTAAATTAAACACAGAAGTATTAAAAATCAAAACTGACGGTTTCCTGTTTTACAATAGAGATAAAAAAAGAAAAATAGGTGTTCAGAAATTAATATCATGTAACTTCGCATGCAAAGAAATAAGTAGTAGCATTAATACGGTCAGGAGTACTAAAATATTAGTAATGCAGATATTTATTGTTGCCGAAGTAACATAATTAACATTTCATTTACAAAAACCTTGCGGGCTTCATTTTATAGGTTGAAACTACAGGATTCTTAAGATTGTATGTACTAAGAAATAAAAAGTCAGTGCATAATAGTGTCATGTTTTTTGGCCCACAAAAGCTTGATTCTCTGTGTCCCAGGGAGACTACAATAGGCCAATTTGTAGACACTATATTGATGGACTTTCCCTACAAAGAAACTTAAATTGGGTTAAAAACTTTGGTAAAGTCTATAGAGTACAGTAATACAATATTTTTTATAAAATTATTACTAGCATACAAATTCATAATGTCAAGAGGTACAGTTGGTCAGTATCTTATACATACATAAAAATAAATGCTATAACATAGAAAAATACAATATCTTCATATCACAAGGTTACCAAATTGTATAAAATTGCTTCCATTCAATGGGTTTTTAGTTAATTTTTCTGTCAAATTCATTTATTTTGAGAGCATTGGGTTTAAAAAGAAAAAAGCTGTGCCATTGCCATAGCATTAATAAAATTAATCCTAGTTAACATACAATAGAAAATAATAAAACTATTTCACGACAATTTGCAATCTGGCAACATTGTGCATAAACTTAATGAATTTGACAGTAAAATTAATAAACTGTAATTCTAAACTTTCTTAAGCTCCTCTTCTTTAGCTACTGCCTCAAAAGCAGCCAATAGATTCCTCCTGCACTTACTCTCATCAGTGTACCGTAATGCCCAAATAATATACTCTCCAGCATTCAAAGGGTCTTCTGAATAACTAATTTGTACTTTACACTTTCTTTCCCACTTCATCGCATCAGTGCTTCGACTGTTCCGAGTTCTAGAAAATTCTATGTAACCATTACATTCTACTGCTAATTTTGGCAACTGAGCATTGAGTGCATCATGTGACCTATCGGAGTCTGTACCACTGGTAGAGGGAAGACAATCGCCTTGTCCCAATTCAGGGTTTGGAGGTGTGACTGGCACACACTTCCTCTTCACTTTACGTAACCCATCACCTTGGCTACTTATCTCTGAATCCTCATCTGGGAATGATCTTTTCAATGGGTTATGATCTATTTTATTACAATTTTCTTCATCAGGCCCAGTGCTGTCAGTCTTTTGTTTTTTGTCTATGCTAATTTCGTCTGGAGGCTGGCAACCCTCAGCCCACTCTGGACTGTTACAGTTGGATCTGAGCTGTCTCCTTTTGTGACATCTGTCTTTTGTTCTAATCATTTCTGGAGAGTGGAGTGGACTAGCCAGGATTGAATCATCTTTTCTGAAAATTATAAATCATTGATGAGAAACTATTCTCAATATGTATTTTTGTAGGAGGTAAAGAGCCATAGATTATGTAAATAATATATGTATACACTTTTGGTATTATGGTAATTTTTTAAATTCAAGTTAGTATGATTTCTGGGTTCCCACGGAGAAAATTAAAAAGGCGAAATTAAAGATGAGACTATTTTTTTGTGTTTAGGGGATGGTGATAAACTACAAACTTTTATTTTTTTTACTAGTAATTCATCAATCAAGGTAGGTAGAAAGCAGGGTAAAAAAAGAAAACCAAATTACAAAAGCACCTATTTTAATCAACATTAAATTAATACAAACCTTTGCAGTCTTTCATGCCTGCTCTGTATCTTATCTATGCTTTCAACTGTAGTAAAATCATGGCGAGAACATTGCATATCAAATTTCAGGAAGGCTGTAACTTTTTTTCTAGTTTTTACTGTTCGGCCAAACCATTCCAGCATAGCATCATCAGACAGGTACAGTGCTAGGTTGGAACGTTCATGGTCTATCATGCGTTTGTACCATGCAATGAAGGTTCGTGCCTGTTGGCGTTCAGAGAACTTGTTGTGTGTATTATTATTGTTTTCTTGTGACGTTTTGATTTTTGATTGGGCATTACGTTTACGAGGTGTGGTAGGTGAGGACATTTTCTGAAATAAAACAGCAATGTTATCTTCTATCTATTGACTAGGTCACTTTTTATATGTGGCATGGTGAATGTGCAATATTCCTTATATTGTTTTGGCTTTTCAGCCTAGCCATTATTCAGAATGAAGGTAAATAGTGCGAGATGGGCAATTTTGAAAACAAAATAATAAACAAGGGTACCAACGGTGGTTTTGTTGATTCAATAGGTAAACAAATGTAAAAACTTACATTTATCAGATAATATTTCAACAACTTTCTGGGAACTCTTAGCGTCGTGTGCTAAGTCCAGGCGCAGCCCTGCAAGGCGCTTCTTGCTCTCTTCAATGTACGCAGTTATTGACAAGTTAATTTCTAATAGTTCCTTGTGTAATGAGGCTATGTTATATAATAGTTGTTCGAAGATATATTTTCTGCAAAAACACCAAACATTGCAAATAATTGTCATCCAAAAAACAGTTGAAACATGACAAATTTCGATATTTAAAACATAACCTACCTAAACACTTTACTGCCTCAAATGTTAACTGTTCACGGGTTAAATCATCAGATATCGTCGAATAATTCATCTTACGTGATACAACAGCGTTTGTTACGATTAAATTCCGTAGGTTTATTCACAAAACTCGCCCAGTTACCGATAAAATCAAAGATTCTCATTCAGTAACAATATGAACAAAAGCAAGCATCGTTTTCGCCTAACAAAATGGCAACCATAAACTATTTCGTTTTGACATGCTCATCAATACAGGTTTTTAAGCATTTTACGAATACCATTAACTCGTATTTCTCTTTGAGCCGCCTTAGAACATAAAAAGGATAGATTGATCATTATAATGCTATACATCTAATAGTTTATCTGATCATCTCTGGAACACTTTTAAATTCAAAACAGAATTGTGTCCATAGACAACATGTTTTGTAAAAACGTTTTTGTTCCTATTGCCCGGTTTTCCCAAGTCAAATGAAATAATTCAGGACCTAGCCTTTTGCGACGTTTTTCATCGGCATTCGGTATTTTCACGTATCGGTGACTGTTTATACCGCACCGATACCGCGCCAGTTGTATATACACCGTACCGTACGGCACCGCCAGTATCTTAATATTGTACAAAATATTTTGCCAACGGATCCCTGATTGGAAAAATGTCCGTAATACACAATATGATACCCCACCTAGAGGAAGAGTCGAGTAAAAAAGAAATTAGTCCCACCCACTTTACCCATATAAGATATAATTTACAACTTTGTAGGCGTGATTACCCGTGTATGCCAAATTGCCAAATTATAGCTTTATAAGCGTTCCATGTTTCAATACGGAACTTTATAAAGCGACTTGCACAGAATATGCCTTTAATAATTCGTACCCTACCCACTGAACCCAAGCTAAAAATATGCACAGCTTTGCCATTGTCGATGACAAGAACGTTGTTATAGATAATTATTTTCGTCAATTAGACTGTCTCAATATTTAAAATATTTTTTTTTTGTGTTTACCTTTACCGAGATAGGCTAATATCTACCATAGACAATGTATTAATTACGTGAACGATTGGATAGCTGAGGGAGCGCGCTTCTTTGGGAGTGGTAATGCGCCGAACCAATCTACTGCGTTCTTGCGATCATTGACTTCGGCCATTGGTCTATCTTTTGTCAACCAATCATCGAAAAACCAGTGAGGACCCAATGTAAGTTTACAATTATTTTCGCCGAATATTCTCTCGGGATGGCTGTACCGGCAAATGTTTGGGAATACGCGAAAACTATAAGATTTCAAGTTAATGTTAAAATAATGTCTGATGAAATTACGTGAAAAGCAGCAGCCATTTTGATTACGTTGCATTCCTTGGCCTCGTAGCAGTGACGTGTTGATTTTCCCTGTGATTTTAGTGAGTTTAACTTCGAAGTTTTCAATTTGGACATTCCTTTTACCTTTACATCATAGAAATATAGGTCTGCAAGTCAAAGGCACTGTGGCTAATACTAGATCTGCTAAGTGCGAGTAGCTGCCAGGGCGATTTGGCAAAATCAAATCTCCAGGAGCACTATCGTGCAACCTTCACGCTTATCTACAAAAAGACAGTCCAAGTGCGATGCCTATTATCTTATTGGAAATGTTCATCAATTTAGTTATAATAACATTGTTGGAAATTACAAAAGCTTCGATTGATTTTGGACCTTAGTTTTTGAAGGTCAAAATTTTTTGAAAAGTACTAAGTCCTACTCACAAATATCAGCTGATGTACAAGGCCAAATATTGGACTAATAAAAAAAATTAAAAACTTATTTTTCAAGTATTTTGAGCTACCATAACAATAACGTTCTAAGGTAAACAAATGATCTTTTCTTTTTTCAGAGTGAATCACGATGGAGCACGCACAGATCCAGAGCTCTGATGGAACTCAGGTGATGACGATAAATGGGCAGCAGCTGCAAGTTCTACAGATGAACAACTCTCCGCACATGATACAGGGACCCAACGGGCAACAGATTGTTGTGCACGCCGTGCCTTCCAATGCACCGTCCATACAGGTTATATTATGATTAATTTATTGAGGACATCTAGTAAAAGATGGCCACAGCATGCACAAAATTCATCATTCACTCATCAATCATTCATTTTCATGACTGGGAAAATTCATTTCAATATTTGAGTTATGGTTTTATTTTATTGTGGAGTAAAATTGTTTTGGTATCAAGTAGTTAGTATCTATTTGAATAATAACTATTTTCCTTCAATGTCTATTTACCAATATTTTAGCTATGATGGAATTGAAATGTTTATTTTGTTACTTCAAAAAATGTTATGCAATACCTGCTTTATATATACTTAATTATTAATAAAATTTTAACACATTTTTAACTGTACATGCATACAGATTGGGACACAACAGATCCAGGTAGTAGTATCATTCATAATTTCTCTTAGTTTGATAGCATGAAGCATCACACCCATTACTCTAATCTCTGTAGTATACAGGCTCGGTTTATTAGAAAAGGTGCATGCAGAACAATGTTACTTTTTGTGGAACAACGTTTCTAAGTGTTAGTGGGCAACAAAAATAAGAAAAAGTTAAGTATTTAGTAAACTTACTAAAAGTTAAAGAAAGGTACTTTATGTTGCTCTACAAAAAGTAATTTTGGTGTGGATGCACCTAAATAGGTTTCAATTCAAGCAAGGGTTTTTTGACAAGTTTTTTTTTGGTGTTTTTTTCAGGTAGCGACACCTGGTGGTCAACAGCTTCAACAGCTACAAGTAGTGCCTATATCAAGCATCCAAGGTAGGTCATAATTATACAATTTTTTTACTAAGGGCTGATTTCTCAATCGTCTGATAACTTTATTTGAGGAATAATTTTGACAGTTATTTCATGCAAAAAATGTCAAACGTCAATTTTATTCCTCAATTAAAAGTTATCTGGCGTTGGAAAAATTAGCCCTTAATAAAGAATAATTTATGCCGTTAGTAAGGGAGTGCCATACTAATATCCAAGCACACACCACAACAGCAAATAGTTAGACATTGATCAATCTATCAGTTCTGTTTATCAGTCTCATTATCTGCAGAGAGACAGGTATTTAATCTAAAAATAGACTGAATTTATTCAAATAATGCTGAGAGCCAGCACTTTTTGAATGTCAAAATTACATAAGACAGTCCCCAAAACGCCTGCCCTTCACTACTAGCAGGGAAGAAGAACTGGCACAACAAACTACCCAGCAGTACATCTGTCCGTTAAGTTACAAAAACTTGATTCTATACAAGGTGCTCATGATTGATTGTTTTATACCTTATTTTATTATATTTTCTTAATTTTCTCAGCCGGTGGAAACATTCAGCCAATGCAGTTGGTCCAAACTCCAGATGGACAGACATTCATATACCAGCCAGTTGCCACAAATGCTCAGCCTACTATTGATCAACATCAGATTATACACCAACCTACCAGTGAGTTAAAACCAGCTAGAATTAACATAATGGCTATGAAGATAAATGCTTTTACTAATAAGTAATGCGTTTCTAAAGAAACCCATTTCTAGTAATGATAGCATAGCAGTATAGGTTTTGATAGCAATGGTTGTGACAAGACTACTTAAGCTTTTCGAGCTTACCCACAGATAATAA
This sequence comes from Apamea crenata, assembly GCA_949629185.1. Taxonomy (NCBI): domain Eukaryota; kingdom Metazoa; phylum Arthropoda; class Insecta; order Lepidoptera; family Noctuidae; genus Apamea; species Apamea crenata. The sequence goes on along the minus strand of OX451362.1, from coordinate 7,384,611 downwards.
TAATAATAAAGTTTATTAATCAAAGAGTAACAATACATTTTAGCCAAATCCAGTGAGCCACAAACTAAGCGTCGCTTGTATCTTGTGGCTCAGGTTGATTCAACTTAGTATTGCACTTATGAACTTAGAAGTCCAAAATATTTAAAAAAAAATTGTTGTTCTATTCTAGTGATCAATTTAAACGGCAATTTGGTGCAAGTGGCGGGCGTCGGCAACGCTGTGCAGGCACAACAGATCGTCAATCAACCTAACATTGTTATGGTAAGTCAAATTATGGTTAGATAACTAATTCCTCTGCTAGATGCAAGAACCAACAAGAACCCGGTCCTATACCGGATGCTTGTGGCAGTCCTTATCGCTGTCCATTACTATCTATCATGTCCATCCATAGCTGTGGACCTCTCTTTGACAAGTAATGTGAAAGAAACCTGTCTACGACATGATGCTACTCACCCCTTTTCCCCATGGGGATAGGCAGAAACTACAGAATGCCACCTGCTGCTACAATCCTTACATCAAGCTTAACTTATTACCTGACTGCGCGATATCAAAGAGAAGGTTATGTTTTTTATTACCAACTTAAATTATATACTTAACAAGAATTGTCAAGCAATAGATCTAAGAACTGATTGATTCATTTCTAACCACCCAAATAACAGTCGTCCCAAACATTTCAGATGGTGAACAGCAGCAACAACAATGCAAGTACTAGCACATCAATGTCCGAGGGTGCCAGTTCTTCAGCGGCCGGCTCTGATGAGGAACCGCTTCTGTACGTGAACGCGCGACAGTACAAGCGCATTCTAAAGCGACGCGCCGCCAGAGCTAAGCTTCACGAACAAGGGAAGATACCGAAAGAGAGACCTGTAAGTGGTATTTTGTATACAAACTTGCGTACATAATCTTAGCCGTACTCAAGGTGAAAGCGCCAGGGTAGTCTGCGAAATTCAAGAAGCTTTGTATGTTTGGTTTCTAAGAAGTTCTCGTGCTAATGAGGTGGTCACATTAGCGGGTTCGTAATTCATAGAGTGTATCGTGTTGTAGCGCGGTGCGGGCCAAGCCATATAGAAATCTCACGTAAGCCCAGATGCGCTGTCCTAGATCTGCACCTTAGTCCATCCGCAATGCTTAAATTTTGTTAACTATAAATGTTCATTTCAAAGCAGAAGAGCGTATCTTGGTTTGATTTGGAAGTCGTCAGTTGATGTCTGAGTGGCTGTGCTGGCGCTTTGCATGTGATTCCACAAGTCACAACTCGTGCAAGGAGTATAATATTTATATCACACTATTCATGCAAAGATTACACCAGTTGTTCTGACCATCTATGTATACTTATGTCTGTTTGTTTTCTTTTTAGAAATATCTACATGAGTCGCGACACAGACACGCAATGAACAGAATACGCGGTGAAGGCGGCCGATTCCATTCTGGTAGCAGAAAGTAAGTTAATAATGCCAATTACATTTAGTTCTTCTACTTGTAAACTACTTTGTAAATAGACTAGGGTCTAGAACTTTATATTTATTTGTTTGGTATGTGCTGGCATTACAGGAATATGGAGAATATGGAACAAATCAGTGAGGACCAGAAACTGTTAGAAGACATCAAACCAGATACGGTTTCAATAACAATCATACAGGTAATTGTGATTTTTATTATAGCTGAAAGATAAATAGAAGATTACATTATAAGTACCTAGTAGGGAAGCTTTTTGCAAAACTCTACCTATTCCTGCAGCTAGCAGCATTGCTGATTTCCAGTTGAATGGGTATGGTAAATGATTAGATGCAAATACTTCAAGCATACAAATCTACAGAGGCGGACATAATGCTATAGGCATTTTCTACCAGTCAACCATAGGTGTTCGTGACCACTTATCATCAGGGTGGTCGTCAGTGGTTGCTGTTTGGCACCAAACATTATAAAAATAGACTCTTTATTTCCAAAAAATATACTTACTCTGTTTTCAATTTTTTTTTTCAGGATGACGAAGGTCAGGAACAGCAGCCAACACAGTGGAGGCGACTAGCGCCACAGACTCTTCAGTCCACGTAGCATTCGTCTGACGACGATGAGAACTAGGAGACTATCAGTTATTTAGTGACCAACTGATAAAAAACTTTGTGTGGGCGAGACTTGCGATTGTGGGTTCTGAATACACATTGAAGTTCAAGTGATTGTGTCTGTGTGATGTCAATAAGTACTGTCCGTTCACAGTTAATTTAATTTTACCCCTGACTACAGTGACCTTTATTCTTAATACCATAAAATTTATGTCAGGTAAAATAATTGTGAATGTACTGTACTTGGCAACGTGGAATAGTGATCATAAAACTTTGGACTAAAATGTATTGCACATAGATGACCTGTCAGGAGGTTTACCATTCGATGCTGGCAGGTCAGAGCGTCCATATTAGATGGAAAGTAAAGTGTTGTAGCGGTATCTACAACGCCACATACGAACAACGCGTCATACTGACGTCACGCAAATCCTGCATCTCGCAAGCAGAGTTTACCGTGCGATTAGCATAGATACAATTTCCCAATATCAATCATTGGGCAATTGCCCGCCAGACATAACACCCGTCTGGTCGGAGGATCCTCCCTTTTCAATGGAGGATGAGTGAACTTTACACCCTGTTCCTCATACCTCCAAACTGGTGACCCCGAGCATGAACGTCAGCGCAGCCTTCGTGCACCTACTTCAGCGTGACGTCATCATCATCACTCCCGCAAGCTTTAGCGGCGAGTCACCCAGCCAGCCAGCACCCACGGCTTCAACGGGTATCCTGACCACCAGCATGCAGCGACCGCGCATACCTGGTCATCACCCTCAGCCTCATCAGCAACCTCGGCACAGCACACTGCACTTTCGGCCGGTCAACAAGCAGAGCACCCTCTCCTGGTCGACGCAGCAGCCAGCCTCAACCCGGCGCTGTACGACATCCGACGCACTGGAGTATAACGCAGCGCCATCCACCCCGACTCACTGGGGACATCTCCGCAGACAGTTCCGACTCACCGTGAACTATGCGGCAACCGGTTCCGACTCACTGGAACCTCAGCTGGCCTGGCAAGCATCGCAAGATACAAGACTCAGCCCACTATCGACCTCCGGTCTCCGGAGGGGAGTGATGTAGCGGTATCTACAACGCCACATACGAACAACGCGTCATACTGACGTCACGCAAATCCTGCATCTCGCAAGCAGAGTTTACCGTGCGATTAGCATAGATACAATTTCCCAATATCAATCATTGGGCAATTGCCCGCCAGACATAACACCCGTCTGGTTGGAGGATCCTCCCTTTTCAATGGAGGATGAGAGAACTTTACACCCTGTTCCTCATACCTCCAAAGTGTCATGTGATTTTGTACGATGTGTGCCAACTGCCACTAGCGTTGCCATCTCTGAAAATCGGAAAGCCGGACTCTTGGGTCCGGTTTTTTGACTAAAAATTCGAGTAAATCGCATTTTTATATGAAAGGTTGATTTTCCCGCCCCGCGCGGCTCGCTCGACTCATTTCGAACGGTGCGGGCGGCGGGCGCGACGGCGGCTCGCGTCTGTCAAGAAAATAAAAAACCTGACGGGCCGGACAAGCGGCCAAAAAGCCTTAGAGCGGTTTCGCACTACGTCCGATCCGAATCCGAGAAATGACGTTCCGAAGTAGCCATAGTACTATTTGTATGAGGGGTTGCGCACTACATACGAACTCAGTCCGTCCGAATTTAGAACATTCTCAATGCGGATTGGACTCCTCTTGAATTCGGATTCGTATCGGACGTAGTGCGAAACCGCTCTAACACTAACTACTCTAGCCGGACGGATGGAAACGCTATCTGTCACCTTGACTTGCCCTTCAAGCGAATATGGTAAAGCCTCCCAAATGTCAAAAGGAAATCAATTAATATAAAAGGACTTCATAAAGGCTGAATATAAACTTTGTATATTAGAGGCTAGGTCTAAATAATATGTTGATATAACAAGTTATTGGATTAATATAGTGTCGTGATTTCGTGGAATTTGTTAACCGTTTTGATTCCAAAATTATAGTTTAATCTGTTTATTATTTGTTGTGTTTTTTAAATGTTAAAGTATTTGGAAGCAATTTTCTTCACTTCATTTGAACCTGTCACCACTAATATTTCATTTTCGTCATTCATTTTTTAACACAGATTTATTATTTTATTGTTTATTATTAGACAGCCAAAGAGGTTCCAATTGCTTCAGTTTCTTCATGAAAAAAAAGTGTTCAGACAACTTCTTGTATGTATGTAAATATTTATGTTAGTGATACGAGTCTAAGAAATTTTTATAACGCAATTTAAGTACAAAATAAATATGCACTTATAATAAACTGTCTTTTATTTAGGTAGAATTTTAATTAATTTACATAATACAATACGAGTTCAAAAGTTTTATTAAAAAGAGAGTCTTAAACAAGATCCGAAATACGTCAGGTAGATTAGTTGAGTAACCTACAGTAATTGGCATCAAACATTATTTTGTACCTATATGTATAATAATTAACCTTATGTAATCTTACATAAGTGAATTACTTATGATTGTATAATTAGCTACTATTGATTTTCTTAAATCTTACTCATAACTTAACCAAAACAACTGTACATCAATAATTAATAATTGATTATAAGAAAACAACAGCTTGATTATTAATAACTGTCAATAACAACTAAAAATAATACATTTACGATGGTTAACAGAGATAAAATCATGAAAATATCAAAAACAATTTTGTGTAAAACATTTCAACAATTAAAAAAAATATACTGAAGACAGAAACAGGGCTCATGATAATAATATCGTTAATAATTGCCTAAATACTTATCTTAAAACCGTTCTTATTAATAATATCATCTTGCTTGTAACTCATTTCTTGCAACAATAATATTTTTTAAATGATGAGCTTTATTTCCCAACTTGATTATATTATTATTATCGTCTATTTAAAAATATCTTAAAAACAAAGTTCCTTATGTAATAATAACAAACTCACCCTTATTTACCTATTTTCTTGACTTCAAACATGATTTATACTAAAAACTAAAAATTCATCCATTTGGCTAGGTGTTAGGTTTGCTGGCAGTTTCCTTGATGCGCTGTATCTCTGTCTTAATGGCCGATATTAGGGGTATGGCTGGGTCTTCAACCTGCAACCTGCCCTCGGTTGTGATCAGCGCTGGGTTGACGGTCGGCCGAGCACCTAGGGACTACCACCGTTAAATTATCATGGAGTTGCCGTCCCATTGCTGTGTGGAAGGAAGTTGGGTCTGGTGATTCAGGAGTAGGTTTTTTAGAGCCTGTTACTTACGTGCTTGGTTAACACCCCAACACCAGCTGCTTAGGTCAACTTTTTGTATTAGTCACAAAACAAAATAATATATCTATTTTTTTAAAATAGTATGGTGTTAATGTCAAAAAAACTGAAGTATTTCTCATTTTTCGACGGTGACTGCTGCCATGTACGTACCTACTTTTTAGACGACTGATAAAAAGTACAAACCAACCCTGTTCTGGTTAAATTCAACCTTAATTGTCAAACGAAAAACATCTTTATGCTGATTTAATATGTATTATAATTTCGGGTTTAATTGTTCAAATAATGAAGGCGACTGGTCACTGTGTGGTACCTGCGGCGGCGTGTGTCCCCAGGCCCGCGCCGGCGGAGGGACCCTCCTGTCGGCCGCGCTCCTGCTGAACGACGTGCGAGGCCGACCGCCTGCATGCTGCACCGGCGTTGATGTGCTGGGGCCAGCTCTGCTACAAAACATGTGCTGTATTTTACAAATTACACCTCGTTTCAAAATAACATTACGTCTGTATTTCATTTCTTATAAATATGGTATTTCAGGTAAGCTGATACACTTAGACTTCGAGTAGGTATGGAAGACGATTTTATCCGCGGCTTCGCCCGCGTGTACTTATGTCGAAAAAAAATCGGATCGGGAACATGTGTTAATCCCGGTTATAAACTATCTGTGTGCCAAATTTCATCCAAATCCGTTCAGCCGTTTTTGCGCCAATTCGATTCGGAACATATTATGTACAAACATCTCAAACTAAATCATTTACGGCATCAGAATCGTCCCCAAACCTCGTAGTAGTTACTTTTTTATTTCGCCGATAAAAGTTATCTGAAGATGAAAAAATCGTCTATTAATTTCGTATTTTTGACAGCGATTTATCGACAGTCGTTGGCGTTAATAAGATAAGAATTGTGTAGTAATGTTACCCAGGCCCCGCAGATCTCCCCCTCAGTGTATCCATGGCGGTGTAGGGCGAGCCGGGGAGACGCACGTTGTCGTTACGAGCCTGAGCTAACTGCTCGCCTGAATCTGAAACAATCGTATTTATTTATGGTATGTTCCAAAAGTATCTGATGAACGTGTAAACAAACCCTGTTCAGCGGGGTATGTGCATAACACAGTAGCAATTTGACAGTTCAACAACATTCATTGCGTTATTTATGTTGTCGAATCTGAATAATTTTGAAAGATATTGCTAATCCATTGCTTCATATGTTCGAAAAATGTGTCTTTTAAACAACGTAAATAACGCAATGAATGTCGTTGAACTGTCAAAACGGAACCCATTGCCACTGATAGTGTGATACGCAATTACCCCACTGTCGCTGTCCTGATTGAAAAACAATTTTGGTGTCCGGTCATCAAATTGTTCTTAAATTGTCAAACAGTCCGCCAATCAAATATCTCATCATTATTATCCACATACCGTCTTGTAACCTTAGAGCAAGAATGTCTTTGTCTAAGGTCTTAACCACAATGCATGAACGTCTCCTTGACTGCCAGTCTATACGATGTCCTATTTACTCCTACCTAGAGTGCTACAAGGATTTTTGGCTCCTGTACCCTAATTGCGTCACACCTTATGATTTAGATTGAGACTAATAGTCCCAATCTGAATCATTTTGAAGGGTATTGCTAATCCATTGCTTCATATATTACAAAAATGTGTCTGCTCAACAACGTAAATAACGCAATGAATGTTGTTGAACTGTCAAAATGAAACCATTGCTACTGATAGTGTGTTACGCAACTACCCCGCTGAATGAAATTGACAGGGGGGCGTCGTTGGTATTGTTGCGCGCCACAATTAATGCCTGATACACGGTGACATTACCTACCACTGGCGCCATCTATTATCAAATAGCAGAACTAAATTACCACTAGTGCCATCTAGTATCGAATAGTAGAACAAGTAGATCCTTCTAGAAATTTCGATACTAGAACTATCGACAGAGGTCAGTCGGGGCCGGTATATACCCGAACATTCTAGATGTTTCTACAGTAGAAGGTACTAGAACAATCTGCTGGACTATATAAGGCCGGGAATAACCGCGATGCGACACAGTGTGTTGGAAGCGATACATGCGAATACATCTAAAGCGATCTTCAAGTGCGACTCAAGTGTAATAATTGTGTTTATTTATTAGTGTGTTTGTGTTGATTAATTAAAGTGTCATTTTTGGTAATTTATATCGGCAGTTTTATTGTCACGAACCCGAAGCTCGTAACAATTGGTGTCAGAAGCGAGGGATAAAATTATGCCGATTTTACCTAAAGACGACGACACGGAGGGTACCCGTACCCGGAGTCAACGCCAACAGGAGACGGACCAGAGACGTTTTGGTGGAACTATGCCGCAGAGGTTGGAGGGCCAGCTACCAACCACGGAGGCCGACCCGTCCGCAGCCGCTTCAGCATCAGCAGCACCAGACTTTGCTGCCCTGATGATGATGCTGCAGGAGCAGTCCCGCCGTCAGGAGGAACAGGCTCGTCGGTTGGAAGAACAGCTCCAGCGGGACAAGGAGGAACAGGCTCGCCGACAGGAGGAACAGGCTCACCGACAGGAGGAACAGGCTCGCCGACAGGAGGAACAGGCTCGCCGACAGGAGGAACAGGCTCGCCAACAGGAGGAACAGGCTCGTCGGTTGGAAGAACAGCTCCAGCGGGACAAGGAGGAACAGGCTCGCCGACAGGAGGAACAGGCTCGCCGACAGGAGGAACAGGCTCGTCGCCAGGAAGAGCAGATGCTCCTTATAAAGGACCTTCACGCTACCTTCGGGAAAGACATGAAGGAGGTGAAGGATAAGGTTGCTCAATATGACAACCGCCTGTCGGAAGCTGAAATCCGAATCAACCAAGTGAATAACCGGGTTGACAACGTGATGGCCGACATGAAGGAAACCGTGATGGCTGACGTGAAGAAAAACGTGATGGCTGATGTAAAGAAAACGCTGGATTACCTTAAACTTGGGGATGGAATCGCAGCTCCCGTAGCTACAACACCTTCGCTACGTGGATTCAAGGTGCCACCGTTCGACGGAACTTCTTCCTGGTCGGCCTACAAAATCCAGTTTGAGGCTGTCATGAAGGCGAACGGTTGGAATAAAAGCCAGGCAATGACTGCCCTCACCCTAGGCCTACGCGACCAGGCCTTAACTGTCCTGGAAGCTCTCGGTAAGGAAGTGACTTACGAGCAGCTCCTTGAGGCATTGGAGGCTCGGTATGGCGACGCTCACCTGGAACACGTTTTTCGTGCGCAGCTCAAGGATCGCGTGCAACGCAGTAATGAAAACCTGCAGCAGTGGGCCCTTGAAGTGGAGAAGCTGGTGCGTAAAGCTTACCAGTCCGTACCTGCGCTTATTGATGGGAACCTGGTGCAGGCATTCATCGACGGCATCCGCGACCTTGAAGTTAGAGCTGCTGTGAGGCTCGGGCACCACGGGACGCTTAAGGACGCCTTGGCCCATGCACTGGAGGTGGAAGCTGTGCGACAGGATCATCGTTCCCATCGCGTCAGGGAGGTTGCAGTGGCTACAGTTCGCGACCGCAATAAAGGATACAGCCCTAGGTGCTACGGCTGTGGCGAAAGGGGCCACCTTCGATCCAGTTGCCCCAAGCGAACTGCAGAAAGAGAAGAGGGCCGATCTCCAGAGGGCAGTGCAGCTAACAGCACCGCCCAGCACCAGCAGCAGGCGTTGCTTATTGCTCGCCGGGAACAGCAAGCCCTTCTAGAACGTTTAGAAGAATTGAAGCGCGCGTTTGACGTGCAACAGAACAAGTTGGAGCGAGTGCGACGCGAAGCGCATGCGCGGTCCGAACAGGACCGTATTTATGTCAACCAGCTGAAGGATGAGATTGCCGCCTTGAAGACTAGGCAAGAAAGTAAAGAAGTGGTACCTGTGAGGATGCTCAAGACAGACCTCAGTGACGAGTGGAAGGAAAGCGTATAGCGTGCACAGCAGGAAGATTCGGACATCAAGCCGATTCTGGAGTGGATGAAGGCCAGAGCTCCTAAGCCCAAGTGGAGTGACGTCTCGGCGATGAGTTCGATCACAAAAAGCTATTGGGCCCAATGGGACAGCTTGGTGATTCAGGATGGAGTACTGTGCCGTAGATGGGAAAATGCTCGGGGAGACAGCTGTCATTTGCAAATGGTTGTCCCTAAAGCTCAAGTACCGGATGTTCTACAACTGTACCATAATGGTTGTTCAGGAGGTCATCTGGGAGTAAAACGGACTCTACTGAAGATACGAGAACGGTTTTACTGGGTCCACTGTCGGGACGATGTCGAGGACTGGTGTCGCAAATGTACAAGTTGTGCAGCTGTAAAGGGACCTCAGACTCGTAGTAGAGGTGCATTGAAGTTGTACAATGTTGGTGCACCATGGGAGAGGATAGCCCTTGACGTTGCGGGGCCGTTTCCGGAAAGTGAAAGTGGTAACAAGTACTTCATGGTTGTGATGGATTACTTCACTAAGTGGCCGGAAGTCTTCGCCATTCCAAATCAAGAAGCTTCGACAGTTGCAGATAAATTAGTTCATGAAGTCTTCTGTCGTTTTGGAGTACCTTTAGAGATTCACAGTGATCAAGGAAGGAATTTTGAGTCCAAAATATTCCAGGAAACTTGTCGAGTTATGGGTACTCATAAAACAAGAACAACTTCTTACCACCCACAATCGGATGGAATGGTGGAACGATTTAATCAGACATTGGAGAGGTACCTAGCAAAAGTTGTGGAAAATCGGCAACGAGATTGGGACAAGCACATACAACCGTTTTTGTTGTCATATCGAAGCGCTGTTCACGAAAGTACATCGGTGACACCAGCTTTCGCAAACTTTGGAAGAGAATTACGGCTGCCTGCAGACCTGATCACCGGAATACCACTTGATGCCCCACGCAGTATAACCGATTATGCTAATGACTTGCGGAATAAAATGAATGACATTTATGATCACGTCAGACAATCGGGCCAGCAAATGTCTGAAAAGATGAAAACCCGTTATGACCGCAAAATGAACAATAAAGGGTTCGACGAAGGTTCACTAGTGTGGTTGCACAATCCAGTCCGCAGCAAAGGGAAATCTCCTAAGCTTCAAGCTAGATGGGATGGACCGTACCAGATTGTGACAAAAATCAATGACGTAACCTACCGGATACAGAAAGGTGCAAGAGGCACTCCTAAGATCGTCCATGTGGATCGACTGGCGCGTTGTTATGGAGCCGATAATGCTCGGGACGAGCATGTCTTAGGAGGGGGCAGTGTTGCGCGCCACAATTAATGCCTGATACACGGTGACATTAGCTACCACTGGCGCCATCTATTATCAAATAGCAGAACTAAATTCCACTAGTGCCATCTAGTATCGAATAGTAGAACAAGTAGATCCTTCTAGAAATTTCGATACTAGAACTATCGACAGAGGTCAGTCGGGGCCGGTATATACCCGAACATTCTAGATGTTTCTACAGTAGAAGGTACTAGAACAATCTGCTGGACTATATAAGGCCGGGAATAACCGCGATGCGACACAGTGTGTTGGAAGCGATACATGCGAATACATCTAAAGCGATCTTCAAGTGCGACTCAAGTGTAATAATTGTGTTTATTTATTAGTGTGTTTGTGTTGATTAATTAAAGTGTCATTTTTGGTAATTTATATCGGCAGTTTTATTGTCACGAACCCGAAGCTCGTAACAGTATATTTGTGAAATTGTCACCGGAACTATTTTGACAAAACAAGATGGCGGCGTCAGTTTCTATTTTGGCCACGCACCAAAAGAACTTTATAGCGTTTGATTGCACACCAAGAAGGTTAGCTGTTCTCCTACCTGTAACTCCTCGTTCCTGAACTGGTTTCTTGTCCTTATCTCTAGAATCCCGTTCCTCCACAGTGTACGTGTCATGTGAGTTGGGGCTGGAGTTCACACTACCGAACAGCGTGAAGGCATCGTCCATTAGCTCGTTGAAACGCTGCCGCATGCGGGACGGACCGGGGTCTTTGCGGCCAGAGGCTGTTGAACGGGCAGGACTGGATGGTTTTGAAGCTGGTAAGTTAAATGATATTTATTTCAGAAAATTGGTTCAAAAAACACTTTAGCCAACAAAAATATAAATTATGTCTTAAAACTAGATGAGTTCCGTGTCTCCTATCCGACTACTCTGAGAAGAAACACCGTAACAAACTTAGAGGACACAGTCTCTTTTAAGTCCAGACATCATTTTGGTCAAGCAATATGTGGACCATGTAGATTAATGTCTGAGACGGTCTTTTGAGGAAAGTACAGTCAACAGCAAAAGTAGATGATCAAAATCAGAAATTTAATACTAATGAACGGAGTTTGCGTCAGAACTGTGTGGCGTCGAAGTGATTCAAAAGTATGTCAGACTCAGTGTCATACTTTTGAATCACTTCGACGCCACACAGTTCTGACGCGAACTCCGTTAATTAGTATTGAATTTCTAATTTTGATCATCTACTTTTGCTGTTGACTGTACCACACAGATTGAGTGGACCTGTCCTATCAGTGCACGCATTTGTCAGAAATCGTGCAGCTCAACTCAAAACTTAAGGAGCTCAACGATTCGGTGAATAATACCATAAAGAAAGGACATATTTTTATTTTTAAAACCCCTTTAAGCGCTCCCAATCCTGACTACCTGTGACGACTATTAAGTTTTAGTAAAGTAACTACCCTTTTACCTTGTTAAGATCACGGGCCATCAAAAATAACGATAAGTATGTACCTTAGTACCTAAGTAGAAAAGAAAGTGTCAAAACTTACCATCCTTAATCCTCTGACAATGCAAATCCCAGACCAAAGGCCCAATCACCCCAGGATCCTTATCAATACTCCCGAGCCTGACCAGCTGGGACGCCATCTGTCTCCGAGGTACCACATCCTTGGTTTTGGCAGAATCTGGCTTACTTTTCTTTGGCGTTGATGGTGGGGAGTCGATGTCTAAGTGGCGGACTGATACCGGTTCTAGGATACGTGAGAGTGGCTCAACTACGTTGCCTCTGGAAATTGAAAAGACCATGATTTATAATAATTAACAGCTTACCTTACGAAGATTTGACATGTCTTGTCGTATTGCAACATAACGAGTGTAATAATAAAATACCCTTAACGAAGCCGGGAGTAAATTGTTAATAGCAATTGCTTTCATTTTCACAGTTCAACAACATTCATTGCGTTATTTACGTCGTTCAGCAGACACATTTTTCGTACCTATGAAGCAGTGGATAAGGAATTTTCTTCAAGACCTTCGTATTGTGATTGAAAGTGCGCCTGCGTACTGGTAAAAAATCCATTGATTCGAAAATCTGTCTCGATAAATAATCTTGGCACGGTATACTTCTTTAAAAGAAAGTAATATTAATCTTTTAGCTACGAACACCCGTTATTAAGCTAACCTGAATAACTGGCCAAAAAGTTCTACGTTTCAGAAAACATACCTTGGAAAAGCATTGACGGAAGGCATGGAGAGGTACGACGTGGGTGTTGGTGGCGCTGAAGGTTGTCCACTGTCGGAACTGTCCAACCCAGCAGCTTCTAGCAAGCTGTCAGTAGTGCCCACTGGGAAGAAACAAGGTTAATCTATCATCAACACCAATTTATTATTTGTTTACAACGATACGGTACGTACGGTACGGTACGATAGCCGGTGGAGCAGACAAGTCAAAATTGACAGCTCACTCTAAGCTCACTTCACCTAATTTTTCACGTTGAGATTTTTACAGAATCGATCGGCTGGAGTGGACACCGCGTCTCGGCAAGCGTAGCGTGTGACGCCCCCCAGCTAGATGGGCCGACGACCTGAAGAAGGTGGCTGGGACAGACTGGATGCGGAAGGCGGAGGTCAGGGTGTTGCGGTGCAGCCTGGGAGAGGCCTCTCTGCGATTGACTGACAAGAATAACTAACCTCTCTTCTTCTGTGGCATCCTAAGAGCATGTGGTTTCTTCTGCCTGCGACGAAACGCTGTTGCCACCTCGGATACTCCAGAAGATGTTGTTGAAGTACTAAAACAGTAAAGAAATATTATCCTTTTTCTGGGACAGTCGGGTAAACATACAAATTGAGCATTAGCTCTGTCTAGGGACGACTCCATTATGAAAAGCTTTTTATATGTACATAAATACAATTAATAAAAACGAATCTGAGTTAAAACTGAAAATATTAAAAATGACATCTATAATTTATTGTTGTAGGTAGTTTGAAATTTTGAAACTATCTGCGAAATGTGATACTTAGGTATAATATTTATATGGTAAGATAATTTCGAAGTTTTAAACAAATTAGTTTCACTATGCGGGCTTTACACAGCCGCACGATTTTTACTGCACTATATGGCAATTCGGCTAGGCCGCAGGTAACTAGAATCGCAAGTTCGACTTTTGTCGTGCGGTGACATGCCATATTCTGCGGAAGACTAAAATCGACCGCGAAAATGCTCAGTCGCAGGCGATCCTCCGCCGCATGACGATCGACATTTTGATGCAAAATGAACCAGCCACCTGCAATTTTTATCGACCTGTGTAAATAGGGTGGCGATTCGGCTTGTAAGGCGATTGGGTAAGCGTCGTAAGCGACCAGTCGCACGGCGAAAATCGACGTAGTGAAATCCCCCATAGGTTACAGAAATCGTGAAACAAAGGAGTAAATTGAAACAGTGTTTTAGAAATATTTCTTTTTCCCAGACAGATTCATCCTTGTTTAGTTGGCGAGTAATATCCATATGGAGCGTTCCTAGACTCCTAAATATTTAATTTCTAATTCTTATCCAAGCAGGGTAACGGAGTGGGCAGACTATTTGAACGTCTTTAATATACCGTTTGTTGACTTTAGGAGTCTCCAGTAATATCATATTTTCCATTGGCTCAGAATCACAATAAAAGATCTTTAGAAAATAGATAAAATATTGTTCTTTTGGGACTGAAATCTAATTTTGTCCGTAATTTTTTGTGTAGGGCGGATCGGATGCTATATATTATATCACCTACCTACAGCTAAAATGATGTACATACAGACGCCAACACATCAAGCTACTAGGTACAATCTCAACTAAAGCATTAAGGTTCAAGGTTGATTGGGAAAATTTTACAGGTTCGGGTAGCTTGACCTGCTGGCGTCTGAACAAGTTATAGCATATTTATTAGCCTTTCAATTTCTTGTCCTTATCTCCATTTATTTACAGTCAGTGCAGCACGTCTTTTTATTTTACATATCTCTATCCTTCCTTATCGTCATGATCAATAAATCAAATCCAGCCATCTTTTCTATTGTTAAAATAATAATAATGCCAATCATATTATTGTCCCGCTGCAGGGCAAAGGCCTCTTCTCATAGACTGATCAATGCTCCATCAGTGATCACCAGTCTTGCTCAAGACGGGTCGGCGATTTCAGACTTAATATTATCTAGCTATAAGGCCAGGGGGTCTACTCCGAAGTGGTATCGGCCGAATGTTCGGCCGTTTACTGCTACGAAGTTACTATTTGATTCGGTCGGTCCCGATCCAACACTCCTACACTCTTTCGAATATTGACTATGGTCCCGACCCAACTGAGCCGGTCCGAACGTTTTTTCGCATTTTTCAATAATATTCGGTTCGGCCATGTGTCGGTCCGATCCGAACATTCGCACTTTACACTTCGGAGTAGACCCCCTGGTTTCCTTACGATGTTTTTTCCTTTACCGATGTCAGACTTAATGTCCAAGACAAACTCAGAAAGTACATACATAGATATAAATTGAAAAAGTCACATTGGTACTCCCCGGATTTAAACCCATAGCCTCTTGCATGAGAGGCCATGCCACTAGACCATGAGGACATTCTATTGTAACTATAGTATTATAAAAATAACATCATTATTTAGTCTGTAGTTACGTACCTGCTGGCAGCACTAGCTGCTCTATAAATTGGTAGGAGAGTACTACTTGGTCTCGTCCTACTAGGAGACACTACACTGATTAACTGAAAAAGATAAAAATTATAAGTCTGTGAGAATTAGTGGCATCAATTGAATCGCTTAATCTGTACCTACGCAAAATATGCACTTGAACGTTACGGAGACCAGCCCGTTATACAATACAATCTTAATTATCATTATTTTCATAATTTAAGAGCCAAAATATTATTTTCCAATCTGTCAGAAATACCTACATATCTAATTTCCCTCTATTTTTGGCAAATTTTTGACCTTGATTGTCGCTGAGATGAGATTGCGACTAGATTTTGAACGTTTTTAATTTCGGGAATTGGCCTTTAGTTCACTAACAAATTAAAATAAGGCTTCATTTCATCTACGAGTTATGAAAGACAGTCATAGCTGCAAATGATTGCATAACATCACAGTGTTGTTGACTAGAATCCCGCTACCTGTTTCTTAGTGTGGCTTGCTTACCCTTCCATCTTTTTCTTCGTGAACTTGCTTCAGCTGGTTCCTCTCTGTCTCTCTTAACAGCTCGTTTCTATACGCACGGATGGATGCTGCAGATTTCGTTGTTTTTTTCCTTAAACGATATGAAATGCGTATTTATATAAATTTATAATATTAAACGTTTATATTATTGCTTATAATCTTTGACGGTAGTGCGCGAACAAGGACCTAGGCGAGCTAGCTTTGTGGGAACTGATGCCTGAAGTAGGTTTAGGTTTATATAAAAACCTGTATTACAGGTCACCACCGACACCACCCACGGCCACAATAACAATGCGGGATACTCAACCTAGGGTTAATTTTATTAAGAAACATAATATGAAATAAAAAAATACAAAAAGATAGTGGAAATACCAGAGTGTGTGTGAGTAACCGGAATAAGTGTATTAAAGAGATGTACGAGGGTCTTTGAGAGGTTGTTTGAGTCAGTGTGGTGCGAGTATGAGTAGTTACCTGTGAGCAAAACACAGCAACGCTAGTAACACGAGTAGCAGTAGAATCGCCACAGTGGCCCCTACTGCCAGCGCCCATAGCTCAGTGCCGTGCACCCCACCCCCTGCTTCGCCCTCCAAGCCTTCCGCCGTTTTCAGATACGCTGCTAAAGACAACGGATTTATACTTGATGACAACATTGTTAAACTCTCCAACGACCTAAGTGGTATCGGCGTGCACACACACATACAACTTTACACTAACAATTATTCTGATAAAAATAAGCAATCATCAATAATCATACTCACGCTCAGCTTTAGTCGTAACAACAGCTCCTAATTCTCTTGCGACCTCAGCGTCCCGGACGAGCCTCATGTCTCTGGCTGCCACGGCTGCTGGAACTGCCCTTCCACCAACAAGCACCACGTACACTATCTGAATGCTACCGGTGTCTGGGGACTGATGGAACACACGATCAAGAAATTGTTCTGGATTCGGACAAAGGGTTTTATCAAATGGTAAGTCAAGGCTTAGTGGAATAATTTTCAGACGATACATTCATTTATTACACATTGATTTCATATATTGGTTTGTTTTATGTCAACAAAAGCAAATATTTGTTTTTGATAGTTTTCGTAGATTTAATTATTAATTTATTCCTGACATAGTTTCTATACATAGACGATATAATAATTGGATAACGTTGTAAGTTGTTATTACCAGTCAACATTAAAAAGCTGTTTGCTTAATTCTTTATCAATAAAATAATAAACCACTTACCTCTGTTATGTTTTGTATATGAACTTGTACCGGTGGCTGCTGCTCTGGTTTCAATATTTCACGCTTAAACAACATTGTTTCATTACCTTCTGATTCTAAAGGTATATCTATTGAATCCTCTCTAATTTCTTCTAATTGCTCTCTATCCGTCACTTCTCTTTTACGAATAATAACAGTTGGAGTGGCTAATATCCACGATTCTACTTCATTCAACTTTGTAGCTTTTATTTCAGCATTCAATGAGATCGTGTTCGTGTCGACTGAGAACATTTCTATATTTACGGGGTAAACAAAATCACTAGATGAATCTAGAACAGGTTTACTAACATTTTCAAGTTTTTTATCTAACGTATTAGCAACTGAATCACCAGGAGACACCATAGAACTGGTGATATCTTGATATTTAAAAGGCGTGTTGGTACTTTGAGGACCTACTGGACTATTATTATTGTCTTTGTTAACTACAAAAGAATGAACATCATGTTTCTTGCGGGCTGGCGGTGCGTCGAGAGATTTGATGATGCCCAGATGACGCTCTTGTTGTCTGGAATAAACAAGAACAAAAATCTTGAAAGCGTAATAATAAATACCATAGGAATCGAGCCAAATAAGCTTGTTTCTAACTACCGTTCTAGAAAATGGACTATAATATGAAGACTAGATGAAGTGGTTTCTAATTAAATGAAATTAATAAGTAAAATAAATATGACTAAATGAGTTTCATGAAAAGGTAGAGCGAAGGAAGCTTGAAAAGAAACTAGAAATTAATTTTAAGGGGAACATTGGTTACCTCAAGAAAGCTTTCTGGTACAACCTAGCGAGTCTCAATTGCAGGCTATCTGGAGTGGATCCCTGTATGACAGTGAGGAGCCAGTACCTTCGATCATCGGGGATCTCTGGTTCCAAGCTACCTGGCACGCCAGGCTCTCCACAATTGAGCATGCATTCGCCAGTCGATCTGTCTGTCACCGCCTGCGACGAACTTACAACTTTTAGCAAATAAAAAGTAGAAAATTTATAATCCATGTACCAAATTGCATGTCTGTACCACATTAGCATAGCAAGACAAAAATTTAAACTACACAAAGGGTGGGTTGAACGAAAATTTATGACTCAATTATGATACTATTATCCCCAAAAGTTAGGGGAAGTTACAAACTGGTGGAGGTAAATGCTCAAGTAGTTAAACATTTGTACTTCTATAATGAATTTTTAACTCGGTAATTGTTAGAACTCCCTTAGTTAGAACGAACAGGCATTAAGACCCAACAAGAGGTTGATGGACTAAAGAGTTATAAAACATTAGATACGACTCAGCTAAGTATCACAACTTACTTGAGGTGGATAAGAATCCAGATACACAGTAGCAAGGACAGTGGTGGTTCGTACCACTGGTGTGGATGGCTGCACCGGTACTGGTTGAGGCGCATCTGGTGGTGGGGGAGGTCCATCTCCTGAGCCTGTCCAGAAGAAATCCTCCAGGCGGGGAGTGTGCTGGTGTTGGTCTTGAGATACTAGCATGTATACTGAAGGCAAAGGAAATATATCTCTAGTATGTTCATCTGTTCTTACACCTACAAGAATCAAGAATGAAGAATACATGATGAATAATGTGCAAACGAGCTGTTCCTGGATTCATCAAAGACAAATCATTAAATGTAATGGAGAAGAAGAGTTCTACTATTGAAGTATCTTATTATTTGTGTTGATTTAATATATTATAGTACTTTGTATCTTTAGATCGTAAATATCGTGATACCATGAGTTCGCTTCTAATTTTACGTCTTAGCTGAAGACAATTTGCCAGAATGTAGCTTTACAGTATAATGATCTTAAAACTATAATGGCTCCTTTACATTCTACTATTACATATTATGGAGTACAAATATTTAATTTTAACTTGCATAATGCTATTCAATCCGCTCAGCCTATTGCAGTCCACTGCTGGACATAGGCCTCAGTCTGTCCCAGCCACCTTCCTTAGGCTTCACCTTCTTCACAATGCTATTATTTTAATTAAAATAAAACTTGCAACAACAAATAAGCTAGGTAGGTATAGTTTATTTGACGACAAAAAAATAATTATAAATCAAGAACAAGGCAAGCAAAACGGTAGGTAGAGATACTATTCTGTCAATTACTTAAGTTATGGAACTTAGCGTAGGTACTTATGATAATAGGCTACTAAGCAATCGCCGTAAAAACAGAGGACGAACAAAATGATATCAATTACCAAATAAAATGCTGCCTGACATATTTTATTGTTATCTCTGCAATGTTTGACTTTCGACCTTGCAACCGGTAGCCAATAAAATTAATTGAAAGTATGTATGGATGGAAATTATGGATCAGAATGTTGGGTCACAAAAGGGATGGCCATGCGGCTGAGATGAGACTCCGTCAAGTCTTCTAGTCGCCTGTCCCGCAGTGTCTGAAGACTAAGGTCTTCAACCAGTGCGTCCTGCCCGTCATGACTTACGGGTGCCGAATCGTGGGCACTGACGGTCGGGCTGGTCCACAAGTTCAAGGTTGCTCAGCGAGCTATGGAGCGACCCATGCTCGGAGTCTCTTTGAAGGATAAAATCAGGAATTAAATTATCCTGAAGAGAACCGGAGTTCTGACTTCTGACTACCCGTAACGACTGTCAAAGATCTATGAATGACAGCCGACTTCTTTCCGAGGCGAAATAGGTACATAAGTACCTTTTACAAATATCTGTAATCATCATCCTGATCCACTTACTCGTAAAGCATTTAAAGAGAGAAATGAAAAACCAATTTTAGCTGCCGAGAATTTCATAGCTAAGGAATTTTAATGGTAGATAAAATATTTACATACGAATGGCGGGAGAGCATGAAATACTTAATTATGTAAAAACTATGCACGCTGCTGCTGCATCTCATTTCATAAATCAAGCATTTGCGCTCAAATTGGAATAGCCGAAATGGTGAAGTAAGCGATTGTAAATAAATAAATTTGTCGATGTAAACATGTCTGAGTTGTGTAACATCGCGTGATCTCCCGAATAAATGAGGTTTACAGTTTATTGGCCCTCCCTGTAACTTTCAGTTGCCCGGAGTTTTTTCTTTAGGTCCAAGTGATAGGCACCTAGCGACGAGTAAAACGAATCGGCCTTTTTGTAAAACAAGGGTTAATATCTTGAGAACGAAGTTTAAACCATTGAGCCATTTTTTAAACTAAACTAGTATTATAAAGAGGTAATATTTGTGAGTTTGTATATAGAGTTAATCTTCGGAATTAGATCCGATACCGACAATTCGTCTAATGGGAAGCTATACAGTTTGCCGAGTGTCATATCATATATTTTATGTTAAAATAGAAAATTCTACGCGGACGTAGTCTCGGGCAAAAGTAACAAGCCATGAAATTGTGAAATCACAAATTAGTATTTCAAGCGCCATCGCCACAGCAAACCACAAATTAGCAATCAATTGCGCAAGATAAACACAACATATATTTTTGGTTATAAAACCAAAAACAAGACCGCTAGACCCAGTTTCAGACACAAACTGGCCTTTAATAAGTCGAAAACAAAACGAGGTCGTCAATCTTACACAATATCATTTTGAACCAGCTCCCTAATTGCGTAACACACACTTCAATATCAATCTGAATCATTTAGAAGGATATTGCTAAACCATTGCTTCAAATGTTAGAAAAATGTGTCTATTCAACAACGTAAATAACTCAATGTGTGTTACGGCAATTGGGGTGTAGGCCAATCTTCATCCTTTCAAATCGCTATGCGCTTATGCCTTGGAGAACCCCACGGCACTAGGATTAGCGCCAACCCGTACCATGCTCCAGAGTTTATACCATACGAAACGCATTTCCTCAATATTATATCTATGTATTAAAAGTTTATAGTGGAAGGATGTTTCTCTTTCGTTCATAGTCGCAGTTTGTATGTAGGTATGGTAATTAGTTCCGGCGTTCGACTGCGAATCGATTTTATAATTATATAGACTTTACTCATTTATATTCTTATTTTGTGTAAGTAGTAGGTACACAGTCACCAAAGGAGATAAGTAACCAGGGTCGTCGGATATAGTTGAAGTTTAGTAAGAAACCGATGGATGTTTTCGAACGAAATTTAATTTGATAAATGAACTGTTTGTTTTCTATTAATCAAATTACATTTTATTCGAAAATATCCATCGGTTTCTTTCAAAACTTCAACTATGAATATCCGACGACCCTGGTTACCTACTTTATCTCCTTTGGTGACCGTACATGTAATGTATATTATGTTGCAACCACTTGAAACCGCTGTAGATTAGTTTAATTAAAGTCAACTGTGTCTAGCTTACACCATAATTTTCAGCTTTAGGAAAACTTGAGGACTGCATTTGCTCTTCGTGTAGTCGTACAGTAAGAGCCAAGTTCTTCTAATAATTGAAGGTGATTCCATTCCATGATTTATACAGGGTTTTGGTTTAGCTTTGGCTGTCACAAGAAACCACTGAGCAGTTACGGCATTCTTAAATGTCAGAATCGCGGTGTAAACCGCACTAGTTCGCGGAGACGGCCATTTGCCTATGACATGAGCATTATGATCATGACGCGCTGACACAGACACGCCCCTTGACACTTCTCCTGGGGGCTTACCATCAGCTCTTATAGCAGGGCAGAAGTTGAACTGCACTGCTCTTTTGTTCTATGACTAAGTACAGCCCCCCTTTTTTTTGTGGATGGGAAATCATCTAATGACCCCTCCCGCTCTGGGTGGAGCGGAAGGGAGTGTCAGACTCTTACTGACTAAAACCCACCCGTGTTCCTTCCTTAGCCCTATTCTGTTCCAGGGTAGCGGTAACCCTTTTGGACGATCCCGCTACCCTGGGTGGTAAGCCCCTTGTTCTTTCATATGGTAGGTACCTACTAACCCAATTATAGTGAAAATTTTGAAATATTTGTGTAGGTATCAGCAAAACCAAATTGAAAGTACTAGCTACCATACCTACGTTAGGAAAAATTGCACAACCCATCAGAAATGAGTGAAATATTAGGTCAATGACGGAAAACGCGAAAAAGGTTCAGTGCACCGAATGGCACCGGAATTATCGAAGCAGTCACGTCACGACACGGATACTGAACAGAGCCAAACAAGTTTTATAGAATCGAGTTATTTGTTCTAACTACTGCAGGGTTTGATAACCTGGCTTAGTAAATAGACCAGCCCGTCTTCCTGGACAGCTTGGAAAAAATGTGTTTGTAAAACGGGTAGAGAGCACCTTTTTTTAATAATCATCATTATATATGTGTAATTAATGTATGTATAACCTTTTTAAAGCAATACAAAGTGCAAGGCAAAACCTCTTTTAACCGACGTAAAAAAAGGAGGATTTTTTTTATATGTATGACCAGTGCATGTCTTTTTACAGAGTAGTCCGATTTTTTTTATTTATTTGAAAGAAAGTCGAAGTTGATCCCATTTAAAATTGAAATACAAATTCCACCCCTATGGATAGGAAAAAAGGATTGCTGATTACTCTGATACACTCTTACTACCGATTACTCTTTACTACTGATTTTCACTTGTGTATTAAGGATCTTTTTATGTTTTTTTTTTTATGTCGGACATGTTTTGTTGTTCCTTTTCACCATCGTCATCCATAGCTCGGGTTCACCCACTGCTGGGCAACAGAGTCTACTATGACTTCTGTAGGATTCGTGATTAGAGTAAATCAAGATTGCCTCGAGCTCTAAATAAAAGGCTGGTGTCTTCGTGGAAGTTTAATATAACATGCTCCAATAAGGCTTTTTAACTAGTAGCTACCACCGACATAGACCCGAAGAATTGCCAAATTTAAGTAGCAGTGGGCAGGGCACATTGTTCGCAGACCAGATGGCCGATGAGGCCGATAGGTTCTGGAGTGGCGACCGCGTACCGAAAGACGTAGCTTTGGAAGGCCTCCCACAAGGTGGACCGAAAGCCGCAGGAATCCACTGGATGCGAGAAGCACAGAATCTGTCGAAATGACGGCGCTTGGGGGAGGCCTAGTCCAGCAGTGGACATTTTTTGGCTAAATTGATAATAATGATGATGAACTAGTTGGCTGCATTTCCTAAATGATTTGACAGATTCATATTGCTTTAGTGTCGATCGTACCAACTAAGAGTAGATACTCCAACAATGGTCCACTTGGCTCACATGTGACCATCTACAACCATTCAGTTTCATTAAAGGCCGGCGCACAGAAGTACTCCATTCACCACCCACATTGAGTCATGTAGGTCTGTGGAATTTGAGAGCACGCATCCTGTCAGTAACCAGAATTCGTTTCCAACAAAAAACTAACAAAAAGGCATATAATAGCATCGTAATGGCGGCGGTTACGCGGGCACTGCGCGCACGCACCTTTTGTGTTCCATGTCACAGCGGAAACGCGGGACGCGGTCGGCTGACTGTGATGTTGCCTGTGCCTTGATTGATGATTATTATTATAATTGTCTATGTCATTGTACGTGCGCTATGGAAACTGTAGGTATGTCCTGCATCGCAATGATGAACGAATACGTGGACATATTACGTGAAACGCAGCCTCACAGTTTAATAATGACATTAATCAGACACATTAATGCTAGATGAATGAGCTTTGTAATCATACCTACACAGTGACATTCAAAATTCTAATAATAGATTAGCTAAGCCCATGGGTCTCATCCAGCGTGGTGGAGCCGACAAGGGTTTGTTTAAGGCTTGATTTTATGGGGACGCTCCAGTTAGGTCATGGAAGATGGTATAGTGTGTCATCATCGAACAGCAATAATCTGGAGACGTCTCGAGAGTTAAAAGGCGAACCTACCAAAAGGTCGTGAACTCACAAGTATGAAAAATAAATTATAATTTTCGTCTTTTGAGTTTTAACCTTTTGATGTAAGGATCATAGCAGATAATAGCAGGGCCCTAATTCACTATGACCACTTGACGATTCCTTACTCGAAACCACGTCAATATCTCGCGTCCATTTCGCGCGGTTTCGTTCATTGTGTCATAAAGAATAGGGCCCCAGGTGGCGTTCTGTAATTTCTGACTACCCCCATAGAAAGAAGGCTTGAATGTACCTAGGTAATGTGTATTCCAAGAGCATGGAAGTACAGAAGCTTTTTTCTTAAGTTTGGAAACTACGGATCTTTTCTTGTACTGTCGCTGTTTTCTGGCACTGATTTTTGAGATCCGGGCTGGCACTGGTTGAGCATCTTTCTCAGGTTCGTATTATTAAGATACGTATGTTTAACGACCCGAAGGACGTTCGGATAAGTTCTGATTCATTTATTTCGCATACAAATTCTGATTAATTTTTGAATATTTTTAAACAGTGCTTTTGCGACACTTAGACCAGTAGTGATTGAACTAACCAACCGAAAAAAAACTTCACGGTTCGTTCGCCTCTAGCTAGAGAGCCCAGAGATGTTTATTTTATCAAGAAATAAAAACTTGATACGGAATTGTCATTAAAAATCCTGATTAATTACAAAGTGGTAAGTACTACATAACTAAATAGGTAGGTACGTAGTTAAAACACGTTTCGGGGATTTTTAATTGAACTATCAAAAGTTGCTCGTATAACAAGATTTCATGTAACTAATCCTAATCAATTTTAGCTTGTGCTAATGAAGGATTGCTCTACGACAGATTTTAAATATAGTTTTAGTGCCTTCCTATTTAATTAAAGCAAAAACACCTAACAAATTGGCTGTTAGACTGTAATTACTTACTGTAAAGTAAATAATTTAAAACACACACGCATTAATTACTTACGTTTATCGTCACTTTCATAATCTTCAGCAAACGCAAAAACGATATAATTGAAGAACAAAAACTGAATATTAATTTTAACCATGCTGTTTGATAGATAACGTTTTCAGAATCACATTAATTTAATAACAAATGCATTATTTTACCATCACAACCGCATTATTCATGTCCAAAAGGTACTATACATTATTTTTGTAATCAATTTTTATTAAGAGTGGTTAGGATCGAGTGACTCTGCACCTACGCCCGGAAATTATTTACTTATTCATCAGGACATGAACCCACAACGAAATTCGGCCAAATACAACTGTGCGTTTAGGATTATTATCGCGTTGCCTAGCAACTAAATTGAATAACGCGCGCATGACCATAGACAATTTATTGTGTCATTATATTTTATAGTTATTTTATTGTGTCAACTGTGTTATTTTTCCAAATATCAAAGTAATCAACAAATTTGCTTATAATTATATGAAAAAGTTGTACAACATTTTGACAGAAGCGAAACATATAAAAGTACGTAAAATAAAGCTGTTTTGTTTTGATAATCCTTTACAATACTAGTAGTAAGTGTCTATGGTTTAAAGTAATACCCAGACATAAAATTCTTAACTTTTTAGTAGAAATTCTCACTTGACTTGAAGGTGATTTTCTACCAATTAATATTGTGAATTAAATTGTTAACTACAAGAGAAAAGTTGTCCAAACGTATCTTTAAAAAACACACAAAATTAACGTTTTACAGTCCGTCAGTAATATGTGCAACAAGCAAGGTGCAGCTTTGCAATCGATCAACTGTTCAAATCGGTACAATGAGGTCATAAATAAAATTAACGTAAAACCGACCAAGTACATGTCGGACCCGGATTCACGTATGAACAGTATTATTTTTGTCGACCGCAATAATAAGTTTATATAGCATAGTACTTCGTGAAAAATTAAATGGTTATCTTTTTTTCTCGCATCACGCATGGGCACGACCTGATTGAGAACAGCTCAACACCAGTGTAAATGAGCTTTGTTAAATTTTAGTGTACATTATAGCATAAATTATTCTATGTATCTATTTATAATAATACAAAATCATTTTGAAGTTTTAGTAGTTTTTATGTTATTTAGTATGGCAACTATAACATTTGCCGTGGCACGCAATCCGCAGCTCCATTCGTGTGAGTTTGTCGCTTTCGTCCGTCAGCGACTTTGTGCGACGTAAACGGGCGTGTGCGAAAGTATGAAGTGAAATCGTACATAAAAGTGTGTGAGATGATAAGTGTTAGTTTTTATTGTGCGTAAAAAACAAAAATGAGTGCGAACGGATAAGCCTGTTTTCTTTTTTGAACCCCCTAACATTGTACGCATCGGTACACGTAACATTTCGTATGAACGGTTTCAAAATGGCTGTGTTTTGAAGGACCCTTTGTCCGCTTTCGTGTGCTTCTTTCAGCATGATAGTGGGATCGTACTGTCAGAAAATTATCTTAGAGAGGTGAGGAAGGCTCTTGCTAAGTTTAAGTGGTTCTTGTGTAGAAACGCGGAGTGGAAAATTACTGGTTCCCGCCGCTGAACGGTGTCGGTTGATTGCTTTCTATGCGAGCGATATCCACGAAACGATCGCTAGCAACGTGTGAGTTTCTAATAACCTTTTTATTTTCTCGTTTGTGTGCTGATAAAGCTGGTGGAGGTATGCGGGCTGGCTTCAACGCAAGTTTATTATTAGTTTGGTGTTGATTTTCGTGCCGTGAAACTCGAGGTTCGTCGGTACGAGGTAAACATATGACACGACTAAAAATAAACTGTTTCCATTTAGATACGTCTTATTTATTGGAATACGTTTTGTGGCAGTCACGTGTTGTTGATTATTGAGGGACCTATCATGGTGATAACATGTAAAAAGAGTTTGATAACATTTTGTAAGCATTACTTTAGGTTTAAGCTAGATCTATACAGTCCACCTTAGTTGTGTACAAACTAACTGACCAGGCCAGTAGCTTATCAAAGTTTGTCTTAACTTATTATCATTGGTCATTGATAACTAGTATGTTTCAAATATGAAAATGATTTTCTGGCTGTATTTATGTTTTTTCGTATCTCATCATGAAAACACTTCCATTACTTCCAAATTCCATTTATTAAAATCCTAATTCACAATTTATTCCATAATTTATTGTTATTCAAATACAAATAGAATTATAAAAGTGTATTCAATTTTATATGGCTGTCCTTAATAGCCATTTTTTTAAGTTATCACGGATGTTTATTTTCTGATAAGAAAAAGATCATTAAATGGAACAAATCAATTTACTATGCTTACCATGGCATGGCATTTAGAATTATAACTAATACTTTCTTTATTTAAATAGCAATGTAGATTTTAAAGTTAAGTTTTCACTAATTACTTAGGCAAAAAAAATATTGCGCTGGCATTAAAACTATTCAATACAAGCTATTTAAATGTCTAATTAGAAATATATATAATATATATAAACTGGGGTGTTTAAACAGTGTGGCAGGGACATCAATGCACAACCTGTTACCATATCCTATTCTGTACATGATTCTGAACCCCCTACATGTGTTTAATTTTTTTTTTGTTTTTATAATAAAATAATAATAATTCTATGAAACAGCAGATTTTCAACAAAAAAAATTCAACTATTTTTATTATATTATTATTAATTGCAGAAAATCAAATGATTTTTTTACTTAATGGGTACGTATCATCTTTTTGTGACTGTATAAATTTTAATATCCAGTTAGTTCCTCAAACTCAGTTGACAGAACTTCTCTTAGCTCCAATTAAGAATTCAAGCACCAGGATACTGTATATTATAGTGCGAAGTCATACTCTTTAATTTCCTGTTTCCTTTTAATCAAGTAACTGGTTGTCATCCATATACATAGGTATGTGATATTATTCAGCTATTTTTAGTATTCTTAATTAATTTAGTTTGCGCTAAGCAGTAATTTCTTCTAGTATTATGCTATGACCCGTCTTGTATGTTTTTGTGTATTTTATCATTTAATTAAACAGTCAATAACAAGAAGGCAGCCAATTTCTACAGCCAAGCTCTGTAAGAAATTGTTAAATCTAGGTACTAATTAATTTACCTATATAACATACCTACATAATTAGAAAGGATTTTCTATAGAAAAAGGAGTTTATCAGTATGAACAGTTTTAGAGCCTTACCAAAGTATCTTTGTATTCATTGAAAATAATATGAGATAGGGATTAAAAAAAAAAGAAAAACATCTATTTCCGTCATCCAAAAAGCGCCGCGCCCTCGGCTTTTGACCTACCGGGATTTCCCTTAGACAGGGAATCCCGAATTCCCTATTATGAGTCATGCGTGGACAAAAAACGGAACCTTACAGTCTAAAGGTGGGCTTAGACCAACCAAGCGACTGCTTATTCTATCCCTACTTTAGCAAACTCTCGTGTTAACAGAGACAGAGCATTCCTTCGATGTTCTACTTCTATCGATACTAAAATATAAATACACGCCAAGTCCGCATTCATTTGGCGTTTCGTTCTTTGTTTCATAGAGAATATGGCCCCTGGTCCTATGTTCGTTTTGTCTAACTAAACCCACCTTACCATGTATCAGACATACAGTTGTAACTTCTAGCCAAAGGTCACGCCGCGCAAATCCTCGTCGAGTATCGTGAAATGTCGCAGCACCGTTACGTAGTCGACTATTGTCGGCAGAAAACCGAAACGCATAACGGCAACCAGTCATTGTTTGTTGCGCGCACGCACGCACCGAGGTTGAGGATGTAAACTAGATATCTATTTCATTTTAGATAGATGTTAATTTGTTCTGGAACTTGAGAAGACAAGAAAGAAGGTCCCCCCCCCCGTTATGCCTTTCCTCTGTTAGGCGACCCATACACCTACAATAATATTGCGCAATGTTGATGATTGCACAATATGATTGAACATATAGGGGTAGAATTGAAGATTGCGCAATGATTGAGTAAAAGATTGAGGACTTTTAAATTTTATTGCCCAAGATTTTTTAGTCTACAGTTCGGAGCGGTCGCGTACGCACGCGTGTATTTTTGCAGCGAAAATGGCACAAAAAACTTCAATTCACTTAATTCTAGATCCTTTAACAGGCGTTCGTTATTGTAGGTTGGCCTTTTCATCAACCAGCCCTTAGTCCAGATTCGGCGTTTTCGTTTTTGCCGTTTCGCTACAATAGCTGCAGCCAAATCTTTATCAGACATGGTGCACTGAAGAAAGTTATGACGAGAATGCTTGTTCAATTTTATTGTCTCAATTTAATTGTACCGTGTGGGTTTCGGAGCTCATCAATCATATTGTGCAATCATCAACATTGCGCAATATTATTGTAGGTGTATGGGTCCTCTTAGAATAATGAATATTCTCCCTAGGTGTTTTGAGCTGTCATCTTTCTGTTTCAAGAAACAAAAATAATAGAAAGAATAAAAGAAGATTTTTTTTTCTGCAACAAATGGCACGCACATAATTAAATAAACATAAAATAATATACAAAATAGTCAAAAGCCTCGTATTCGACAGCAATATAATCAACACAAAAAGAGAAAAGTTTTACAATATTGAAGATTAGATCACGATTTTATCTCTACAGCGTTAACAATAGTTTTGTTTCTTTTTAAAAATTCGAAAATACGCTACAGAACTGTTAACCATACAGTTCTGTAGCGTATTTTCCGATTTTTAATGAAAATATGATTCCACAACGTCAGAAGTTAGAATACTTCTGCATGCATTGCATTGCACACAAAAATCCTACTAATATTATAAACGCGAAAGTTTGTGAGGATGGATGGATGGATGTTTGTTACTCTTTCACGCTAAAACTACTGAATGGATTTGAATGAAATTTGGCACACAGATAGTTTATAACCAAGATTAACACATAGGATACTTTTTACCCCGATATTCCAATGGACTTATGCGGGTGAAACCGCGGCGCGTAGCTAATAAGTTAATAGCCATCAATAGCCCCGCACTAACCGGGGGTCGTCCTTGGGTACACTTGGACAGTGCATACAGGTATCCCTGTATCATCGGTTGATGCCTCCACACTTAAAACTGTCGTAAGGGGGGGTGTCTGCGAGTTGGCTTTGGCCCCTCGTACGCCTTCCAAAGGTTCGCCCCTAGGGTCCCTAGATATGTGAAAGACATTTTAAAATTCAAATATAGGTATCCATCAACTGGCGACATTCTAACTGACATCGATAGCGTATCTATTTTAAAAAAGCTAGATAAGAATCGAAACAAATTGCATAACATTGATTCTTATGATTGTAAAACATTTGACCTTTGTAGTTTTGGCTGACTAGCTGATAATCTGAGGAGAAATTCTCGTAATTTTTAGAACGTTACAGTCTGATCTCAGTCTCAATCTGTCAAAAATTCCTCTAATTTCCCTACATTTTGACAAGGTTTTGACATTTCTTTGTCGCCGAAATGAGACTGCGACTAGATATTGAACGTTTTAAATTACGAGAATTGGCTTTCTGATTACGTAACGAGCATGAGCAAGATATGTAGTACGATTTTTATCAGCAGAATGACTTTTAAAACTTTTTTAATAAAGGAAAGGGCTTCTAATTGTTTGAAAGTTGAAAGCAGTGTGCACCGTTTGATCCAATATATCAAATAACATTGCAATGCTGCAAATCAGATCTTACTCCTCCACTAGCTTGTGCCCGCGACTTCGTCCGCGTTAAATTTCGGCCTCCGACCTACCGGTCGCATCGCATCGCCCGCCCGCAGCCCGTTACTTCGTTTTCACTTAACGTACTTTCTGACTTCTCTTTGCTCGGCCGCTAAAGGTCGCAGCGTGATGTAAAATCAGAATTGGGATGTCAAATGCAAAAAGGTTTTTTTCAAATCCGACTGGGTAGTTCCAGAGATAAGCGCGTTCGAACAAAAATTCAGCTTTGTTATATTTATAGATAGATATCATTGTGTATATGTATGTACAGTACCACGATTTATACATTGGCAAGAGCCAGAGCATACGCTATTCAATTTAATTTTCAATATCCATTTTTTTTTCTTGGCCACTTTGTGCAAACGTGACGAACGAATGGTACTGAAACCTTGAATAACTCTCGAATTATTGGAATACGTCGAGGCAGCTACATAAAAAAATACACGGAAAGTATTGAAAACATTGATTGTTCCTCCTATTACGAAATAGGATTAGTTTCGAAGTTCCTCATATAATAATATGTATAAACTATAGCTGTTGATTCGATAAACTTTAAATATACATGTCTTGAATATCTTCTAATCTCAATTTAATGTGTCAGAAGTCGTCGAGTAGTACTCTGGAAACCCATAACATCACGCCTAGTTTAGGGTCGCCGAAGGGTTAGGCAGGGGTATACCTATAGTACCCATATTTCGCCAGTTAAGTAAAGAAGGAAGAAAGAAAATACATTTATTTAGCACAAATACTACAAGTAAAAACAAAAGAAAACGAATAAAATGTTGTGTACGAGTCCCATGTAGATGGCGAGCTTATTACCATCAACCGGTAACAAATCCACACTGGTAAAAAAATACCACACTATTATGACAATTTCGACACCAAATACTTACTGAGTAGATAATTAAAATTTCATTTGATAGATTAAAACCAGAACTTTTTCCTGAACCCACGACATAAAGACAAAACAATGTTTCCTTGTGTGTATGCTGAACTGGTGTCAGATATAGAGGTGAATGCCTGGTAAAGAGGCAACTTGCATATTAAGTTGCGCCAATAGTTCATGTCCCGAGCGATACGTTGCTTCTTAGGGCTTGTTCACATGGCAACAGTGGTAGATACCATGCTAAAGTGGGTTAGTAACAGCCTGATGAGTTTATCAAGCAGTTCTTACGTTTGAGCCGAGGTTATGTATGTGTAATCAGAAGCTGGACCTTTTCTGTCTTGATGACTGTTTACGGAGCAGCTCCATAGCTCACCTCCCATCTTGCACCCGTGCGTAAGGACCATTTTTGCCTTCGAAAAGCTAAGAAGAAGACGGAGCAGCGAAGCTGAGAAAGGTATACAAGTCCACCCGAAAGGAAGTCCCATCGGCAAAAATTTCATACTTTCGTCCCCGATTTCGGTCCCTTTAGGGCGTGAATATTTTTAAATCCTTCCTTAGTACTCACTTTCGCTATCTACGGAACTCTTGTGCCAAATTTCATGCTTCTAGAGTGTGGGCTAGGCTTTAGGCTGTGCGTTGTCTGCCGGTGAATATCTCTTGGTAATACCACCTATACTTACTATCTTTCAAGAACCTCCTTGCTCCACTTAGCAACTTCGTTTCGTGTTACAGCAAATGTTTTTGCCAACATTGAAAACATCTACTGCGTAACCCGCTGTCGTAAACGCAGACAGATATTATTTGGCAGTTCTTAGCAAATATATTCAGGTGTTCTTCCTCCATTTTGAAATTGACGTAGTTTTACAGCTAGCTGGCAAACACGATAAAATATAAATTTTTATTTTAATAATGGGAGTTACAGGCGATGTCAACAACACCTTTACAATTTTCGTATGATTTAATATCTCAATATCTTTATTCCTTTACCATAATGTGTACTTAGGTGGTATACATATAATTTAGATCATTATGGATCCTGTAGGGCACAGCAAAATGATTTTATGTTTAAATGTTTATATAATTATCATCTAAGTCTTCCCGGCTCACATGCGTTTGGTCCTATACTGTGTTCGCGATTTAGTTATCAAACATGTAAACAAATACGAGTTTCAGGAAAAAATATGACTTTTTCAATAGTCGGTCTAAAATCAACTTAATTTGTATGTACTTACATAAAGTTGATATTTCTTTAAGTGGAAATAAAAACAATTGGAAACAGGGCTTTAAAGAGACTTTAGATGTATTATTCTTTGATCTTAGTATCCATGTTCGTAATTTCAAAACGATTAAGTAAAATGGCAAACATAAGATTTGTTGAAACGCTCATATATCAACTTTATAATTTTAAAGTTGACATACCAAGTGCGTAAATTGTGATAGCTGTTACGCACGTGCAAAGATAAACTGCGAGTATATATAATACACTGCGATACTATGTAATACAAACATAGTATGAACAAATATGTAGTTTTATGTTTATTAGGATACTGTTTTATAATTTGTATCTTCTCCGACCAGCACGCTAATTTCGAACACACTATCAATTTCATTCTGAATCATTTTGAAGGATATTGCTAAACCATTGCTTCATATGTTCGAAAAATTTGTCCGCTCAACAACGTAAATAACGCAATGAATGTTGTTGAACTGTCAAAATGAAACCCATTGCTACAGATAATATGTTACCCCGCTGATAATATAAGGAAAACAGAGCATATTTAACCAAGAATTACTAAGTACAACTTTGCCTCGTTGGTCTAGTGCCCTCAGCGCTACTGCTGAGCAGGTCTTGTATTCTATTCCCAGTTCGGGCAAATTGTAATTGGGTTTTCCCTATATGGAATTTGTCAGTACTCGCCCGAAGTCTGAATTTGTATGTACCCGGTTGATGACATAATCAAATCATTTATTTCTTTGCAAACATGGGTATAGTACATGGTGTTGACCGTCACATGGGCTCCATATTTTACCGTCACATGGGCATCAAAGGTTTCATCATCAAAAAAATCACATCCAGATCATTGGAATTAAAATATAGAATAATATTATAGCGCGCTACATGGGACTTCAACTCAAAACTGGCGCAATGTGGGTTTACTATTAGAGTAGGTACACCTCTGCCTTACCCTTCGGGGATTACAGGCGTGATGTTATGTTATATTGCTTCTTTTTCGTGTCGCTGGCACGACTGAATTTTGTATCTTGTTCGCCCAAAACTGCCATTTCCACGGCGTCGTCAGTGGCAGCGCAGAGGTCACGTTGACTGCATGTTATGGGACATAGAGAGCAGGATAGGCGGTGGAGCATGGTTTGTGACGTAGCGATATAGATTATTACTTAATAATGTATATTCTTATTATTGTATTGTCGTGACAGCATCATTATTTTTTCATCTTAGAAATATGTAATCCCTTTTTTGCATATGTACAATTATTGTACATGTTATATTACGTTCTCTGTAATACACATAGAGATCGTGAAATCTCGAGCACTTACGAGCAATTTTTCAAGTCGATAATGATCCCTTATTATTTCTTTATGTCGTACGTATGTCATTTGGACGTCACGTTTTGAACATAAAACTTGTGATTGTGCTATATAGAATTAAGTATATGTATGTAATAACCAGCTTCTCACCGCGACTTCGTCCGCGTATAATTTCGTGCTACCCCGACCCACCACGTCACAGACGACGGCGTCACATTGCATCGCCCGGCCGCGCTGTTACTTTGTTTTCGCTTAGCGTTCTATCTGACTTTTTAGGGTTCCCTACCCAAAGGGTAAAGACGGGACCCTATTAATAAGACTCCACTGTCCGTCTGTCTGTCTGTCTGTCACCAGGCTGTTTCTCATGAACCGTGATAGCTAGACAGTTGAAATTTTCACAGATGATGTATTTCTGTTGCCGCTATAATAACAAATACTAAAAATAGAATAAAATAAATATTTAAGTGGGGCTCCCATACAACCCACGTGAATTTTTTGCCGTTTTTCGGAACTCTTCGTGCGCGAGTCCGACTCGCACTTGACCGGTTTTTCAAATCCGACCTGTTGTTCTAGAGATTAGTGCGTTCAAACAAACTCTTCAGTTTTATTATATGTATTAGTATAGATTACTAAAATCACTTATTAATTTGTGTTTCTATAGCCATTTTTTACATGCCGGTACCCAAATTACGGGTCTCATTCATTGTAAGTATTACTGTGTTCCTATTGTCTTGTAATCTTAACATCACTATAAAGACGTTTCTTAATACCTAGGTCCTGGGTACATGTTCTCTGTATATCCTCTCGTAACAATAGGCTATTAAGGTGCAACTAGACGGATTAAATCAAATATAAAAACGTATTGTGCTGCTTTTAATGCATCAGTGGTTGATTTTTTCAAATACGTTCTAAGCTCATAATTCAGGACACGTCACAAGAAAGGCAGAGCCCTGGTGGCCCAGTGGTAACAGCCCCGACATACGAGGTGTAAGTTGTGGGTTCGAACCGAGGCAGTCGCTTTACTTTGTGTAAATAATTTCATCACCGCTGCTCTCAAAACGGAGAAGGAAAACATTATGGGGAAACTGGCGTGTCCTAGAACCAAAACTTCGCGAGACATCTAACAACCTGCACTGGGCCGGCGTGGTAAATTTCATCCCACTATTTCTCGAAGAGAGGAGGTCAGACTGCTAGGAATGGGGACATTATAGGCTGAATTATGCAGAATGAACATGTTTTTATGCTAGTGCTGTTAGAGACTGATTTTCCGTTTACTACAGCTAATCGCGGACTTTGGGACCATTATCTAAAAACCGGACATACGTACAAACGTAGTAACGATTTGTTCGCTCCTATTTAAGAGCCCAATTTACCATTTGTAACATGTCCGGCCGTTTCACCCACGCCTGCCTTTAGAAAGTCGATGGGAGCCGCGATAAATACTTAGGTTTCGGCGCCGGCGGTTCTCGCATTGTTCTCCGATCACAATAGGAATATAGGATACGACCATAAAGCTATTTTCACTTCCGCATGACGAGGATTTGGTGTGGCGATTATAGATATGCGGCTGAACCGTTTATAAATCGCCAAAATGTAGCCGGTTTAACTGCAGAAAACGTATTGTCCATTGTTATGTTGCATTTCGGAATCCAATTTTATAGAAAATCAGCAATTTTGGAAACTTAAAGCATTACTGTCTGCTCCAATGCGATGCAGAGAAAATTAGACTAAAATGACTCGGCGCTGGGATATAGGAAAAAAAAACGCAACAGATTACACTACTGAATTTTGTACTCTATTTCTTTTGAATAAAGTTAGTTTCAGAGTGAATTGTGAAAGAATGCCCATAGACTCGAGGACAGAAACCCTTGACTATAGAAGTAGCGAGTAATTAGTATGGAAATTTCGACCTGCCTAGTAATAGGTTAGTATGATTGTAGATTTGGAAGGTTTTAGTTTAGTCTGTCACGCTATTCACCCTTTTGGCCACTAGCGGGAAGTTTATTTAATAGTAATTCCATGTTGAGATCTGAAGTGTTTAATCTTATCTTGGTATGACCTGATAAAAAGTTCTCAGCTATCTAAAAATAATGAGATCAATTTTCTTTTCCCTTTTTCTTTGTGAGAGGTGAAATACATGTAGTTGCATGATACCGAAAATCCAAAGATTTCTGAAAGACTATTTTTTTTTATCGTTAAAGCTGCTTTTCCCTTTGCAACTAATTAGAATAGCGATAATTTACCCATGTAACTAAGTCGAAATCTTGATTCGCAAACGTAGTCAAAGAGATAAAATTTATGCCTAAGCAATTTCTCCTCAATATCAAACTTTAAACGCTCTCGTAACGAGTTTCTAACTAACAAGTTTAATTAACAAACGCTAAATCTGTTTTGCTCGTG
This sequence comes from Apamea crenata, assembly GCA_949629185.1. Taxonomy (NCBI): domain Eukaryota; kingdom Metazoa; phylum Arthropoda; class Insecta; order Lepidoptera; family Noctuidae; genus Apamea; species Apamea crenata. The sequence continues at coordinate 7,348,300 of OX451362.1, read as the reverse complement.
TCCGCTTATAAATAGCTCGGCCAGCTAGCCAACACCCGTGTGAATCTAGACTTGAACATCTAGCATCCCACGATCATTCATTTAAATAAAATATGTATCAAATTTTCCATAGCTAACCAAATTCAACACCCAAGTTCAACGCCCCAAACTTTTCGCATGTCATTGTCTACTATTAATAGTGATCAGAAATAATAAGGAAACACCTCGTTTTAAAAGATAATACCAGACATTGCTGAATACTTAGGGAAACCTTGTAGTCTAAGATTTTATTATAATAAGCGGATTTCACGTTCGGTCTCGGCGGCTCAACTCTGTCGCGACTCGCGAGTGTTCAAGGAGAATCGGGTTTCATTGTAAATCTAGATTGTTTTGCTCCACTCGTATTTCTTTCGCCTTTCCGTTAGCACAAATTAATATCATAATAGAAGTTATAGTCAACTAGGTTAATGGCCACACAAGTAGGGATGTTATCATCGTAACACTTACGCCGCCATCTTAAGTCTCATGTTTAGGAAAGGCTCCTCAATTTGTTAATGAATGCGCCTTCTTCGTGTTAGCGAGCGTCGTCGGTTTCCAAGCCGAGGCCTTTACGGGTCGGCTTCACGGAACGGAGACATGCTTCACGGTAATGGTGGCTCTTAGCAAATGAAAACTCGATTTTTACGACGCTTTCTGCGAAATTACTTGGCTGTAAAAACCGAAAAATATTAAAATTACGCCGGTGCCGGTGTCTCGCGAGGCGTCTTTAATTTCTGGTCGCTTGAGTTTTAATATTGAGGTTTCGTTATCAGAATTTAATAAATGATTTCTGAGGCAGTCTTTTCGTATGTAACAATAGTTCTTGTCAGGTCTAACAATGGTTTATAAGCTTATAATTATTTCGCTGTATTGCCTTCCTGTGTATAACGTATGTTATCATTGTTGGTAGGGAATGCATGTCATGTACCCGGAGCCGGCGTCGCAATACCACAGCAGTCAGCCCCCGTGCCCGCAGCCCGAATACCGACCGGCAGCATCGCCGGCCTTTCAGCAGCCAGCCAAGAAGCGCCGCGTGCTGAGCCCCACACAAACGCAACAACATAACGGAATACCACACGCACAGCTTGACAACAGCGGCTACAAGGTGAGAACTAATACAAGAACAAGACAATAAATTAACTGTTTATGGTGACTGGAACAGAAGACTGGTTATGAGCGTCGTAATAAGACTACTTTGTAATAATTCGCAGTGGAATTACTCCAAGGCTTAGGTATATAAAATTTTATGAAACATATAAACATTATCAAAACATGTACACGTCACTTGCTTAAGTGAGTAGCCAATCTTGATAATAAATCTTGTTTTCATTTTCCAAATTAACTTGGTTTTTTCGTAACACCAGTATTCTGTTTTCGTCGCTCAGAGTCGTTAAAATGTTCGTCCTTTTAAGTGAACAAAAATTTAGAAATTGAGTCCAACTCGTCAACTGGTACATCATTTTCTTAATTAGATCTTTTATTTCGAGAAAAGCAATATTCTTGTGATGTTTTCAAGTTTATGTCGTAGCTAGAACGTGTTGAGTAAAATATTGTTGCTATATTTGCATTTAACTCTGCCATAACTCAACTTAGCATTTTTCGTCGCACACAATATATCTCTTTGGCAGTGTCTTTGTCTTGGGGAAAATGTGAGAACATAACGTGACGGGAAAGCAAAGAATTAGCACTTTCTACACTACTCGGCGATTTCGATTCACGGAAAATTCCGCATATTGTAATACACGACTCATATATTGCGTAGAAAAGGTTACTTGGAGTATTTCAACATTTAATATCCATGTAACAACATCAAACCAGTGCTCAGTCACCTCTACCAGTTGATAAACAACTGGTTTTATCGAAAGAGCGTAACATTGCTTTACTAAATGTTTTCGATTTAATTCAATATGAAATCAGCTAATCTAAAAGTCTAGTTTATGTGAGCAATTCCACTTCGGGAGTCATTTGCTTAAAACCTAGCGATTTTCATGTACTCTGAACAGCGTTCCTCAGACACAGAAGCCGCTGAATATTCCTGAAAATTATTTCTGCCCTAATGTTCAGATTACATTATTCTTCCATTTAACGTATCGACATTTCGGCCTCATCGATTGAGTTCATAGCACGAATACATGAATAGTTAGCGTATCTTATATTCCACATGTCTTTGTCGAATATGATATCAAAATTGATACAAGAACACGAATGTCGCATCAAGGAGTCATGTGTAGTTAATTTCGCGTGACGCAGAGACCGACCATCTGATGAATATGTGATCGTGTCAACACTCGCTCTACAAAGGAGGGTGTGGACTGTGCGGAGCCGAACCATACATATTTACATGTAAATTGATGGCTATAACGATCGTGTCCTGGAATCACTGCGTTATTTACTTTATTATCGCTTATTTTAAAGCTTTCGCTAATCCTTGGTAAGGGAATTGTATTAGCTACAGCTACACAGTGACGTTTTGACAAGACGAACTTCATTCCCAGAACTGTATTGAAGTGTTCTCATACTTTTTCGCAAAGAGTTCCAGAACTTTTGTTGAACTTCGGTTCAAGAAAGTAATTTCCCAGGAGAAATTCGCCATATTTGCTTTATCAACTCGCTGAACTTTATTTAATGTATGAAAGAAGGCTTATTCGTCTTGCTCACGCGCTTGCTTACTTTCGGTCGACAAGTGACCTTCATTAATAAAGGCTTAACTACATATTTCTTTAATAAAACCGAATCCGATGATGATATGTAAAGGCGAAGACTACCTTTGGCATATTCTATGACTTTGGTCTAGAGTTTCGTCATACCGTCTCGTACACAACGGACTTTAATGACATTCTTCTAGAAAACAATTCCCGTGTATAACGATTTTCCTAAAAAAACCGGCTGTTATTTTAAAACAGCCCCCTTTTGCAAACTCCACAATATGCAGTGGCGCATCTGTCGCGAGATGGTCTTTTTACCGTTAATCAGCATCTGGGGCACTTTTGAAAGTATCGCCCGGCATGCGGCTCGCTTGACGACGCAACCGAAATTGGTCTGCAGTCCTTTATTGTGTATTTAAACTAAATATTGCCTTTACGTCTTGAGGAGTTTGGCTCCCGCAGAATTTTTCATTTCAATTTGTAACTTCTTTTGTTGTCACAAATTGTTAATATCCTCCTAAAGTTACGTCAAATTTTAAAGAATAAACATTACGAAAACTTCAGTGCCGTTGTTGTTAAGTACATAAAATCGCACAGACTTACGAAACTCGGTGCAAATTGCCGTTCTCAATTTGCTGCAAAAGCCAAATAGCTTTGTTTAGCCAATGCATCTTTGTTTGCGACCCGAATCTCATTTCATTCTGTCATGTGATCAAGTCGCTTGCGTTTAGCGTGTTGCTAAACAATGAGTTCCCAACCGCGCTTATTACCAACCAAAGTTCGCTGAAGATACTCTAATAACAACTTGGTACCGAATGGTCTTCCTCGCTAAATGCAGTTACTGGTAACGTAACATTCGTTAGTAGCTAATCGACCAATTCACATGGACAAGCAAGCTCACGACCGAAAACTGGAAAGATCTGGGGGTGATCTATACTGGAAAGAAAAACAAATTCAGTATTGATCTTGCACTCATTGAGCAAATAATACATAACTCAGTTTCTGTGAGTATCGCTGTAGATTTTATGACGATACAATTGTGTTTATACTGAAATAACAGTTGCGGACTTGCTGTATTCCGATGTGAAAAATAATAGAAACGTTTGCGTAAGCGGCACGTGGACGGGAGCCGAGCCTCGTGATGGCTCAACGTGAGCCGCGCGCCGCGGGAATACACCACTGAACTGGGACTTACTGGAGAGGAAATGTCACATTGGAACTCCTGCTTTTCATGAATTCATTTTTGACTAACGAATTTATCGAGTTAACTTCCATTAAGGAAAAACAATCGGAAATTTGGAAAATCATTACCAGAAAACTTGATCGGAAATCTCTTGATTTTACTATTGCACCTTAGGTATTTAGTAGTCGAATCGAATGACATAAATGATCGGAGAGGCCTATGTCCAGCTGTGGTCCGTTATGAGCTGATGATGGGGATTTAGTAGTCTATGAATGATATTATAAACCTAAACTTAACATATTTAAATGATTGTTTTTATCCGGGGTCAGTGCTCGAATGGCGCAGCAATCACTATTCTAATTAACCACTTGTGTTAAAAGTAGTAGTGATGTTTCGTCAAATACACTAAGCACTAAGTGAAATCCAGTTCTAAATTATTTTACATATCAAAAATTTCGTGAACAACAATTTAATCAGAACTAAATCTATCCATCCGATATAGGACTTTACGCCGCGAGTGTTTAGGTGTAATTTGGTTTGTATCAACGAGTGACGCAATAGTGTTTGTTTACGTGGAGCAAAGTAGCTACGTGCATTTAGCGAGCGGCTTTTACGACGTTGCCAAGTCGTGCTTGTGCCAAATTTGGCATCGCGATGATGGTTGCCTACCGAGGCCCGCAACGGCATAACCACTTTTTGTCAAGAACTGAGGCACAGCACCAAATCTTGATTTTGATCTGTCAACTCAACTGAACAGCCGCCTGGAGAGATTGCCAAGATAAACTTATCACAGTTGTTGATAATTCTCTGATTCTCTGCCCAGTTGTTCTAATGACAGTACGATCTTATGCCCTTAACTCCTCGATGCTATTTTAGGTCTTTATCGATGCAAGTATTTGCTTTTGCATTGCTCTCTGCGGTCGTCAACGTGAATAAATAAATGGGTCCGACAATTGAATGTCACGATTATCTTATTGTCGGAGCGACGTTGCCACTTCGCAGACCTCTAGTGGCGATTTTGCGGATGGCTGCGTTTAAAAAAATGCTTCGCGTCTCTTGCTCTTGCGCATTGGTTTTCGCGAAGGTGGGAAAACGACAGAGCATGGCAACTCCCGGATGTTGCGACAGACTCCGACAAGCTTGTATTATTCTGCTCGCGTTTCCTGTTTATACTGTTTTAATTGGAAAATCCAAGGTTCTGTTAGCAGACAAGTAGACTTATTGTATTTATTTTTTATTAAATATGTTGCTTCTACGGATTCCAATATCAACAATTTTCTCAATTGATAGTTGAAGACATTGACTTGACGACAATGACATCCACAAAAACTCTTATCGGTGAATGTGTAAACGGTGGCATACATTTACATTGTACACAAGCCGAAGGAATTATACGCCTTGACATCATTTGCAAATCCAGTGCGAAGGATCGCTTGTTTTTGTTCACAAGTCGGCGTTGCATCGTGTTTGTGCAATGAAGATTTCGTGATGTGATGTGATGGGCGAATTGGCACCGACGGACCATACAGGTCAGTAACCCGGCGGTGCCGCTCTCCCCGCGTCCCGCACGTTACGTAACACCCGCGCTGTTGCCACACCGACGACGACATTGCCAAAGTCGATAGCTCCATGCCGATCAGTCGCGCCTGGTAATCTTGTCTTATCAAAAGTCACTCTGCCCGTTCTGGTCGTCCCGACCGGTTTATCTACAAAAATGCTTTGCATAAAGAATCCGTCGTGATACAATTTAAAGCAGCATTGGAAGACTGCAAAGTTTTCGTGTTTTGCCATGCGATCAGTAAATCCACAAAAAAACGGCTGAGCTCTATGTCACAGCGATTAGTCAGTGTCACAAACTTTCACCTCCATGCACCGTAGGATATTGTATCTCCGGGTCAGAAACGTTAACTTTCACGGTCGTTACTGATATAGCTTTTGTGCTTGTTCGTGCGACCCCGTCAAATGAAAACCATCAATTTTCCCGGTGCACTATAACAGCACGGCATGAGCTAATGTTCACATGTTAGGGCCCATTCCCAAGGTAGATGCATCGACACCGATCTGGCTCCGTTTCCATCGATATCAATCGATACATTCACGACTGGCTTCGAAGTGAGTCGTAAGCTTGCGAATGGCCTACCTATCGACTAATATGACTGAGTGGTTGTACACCGTGTGCCCGCAATCGGTGCTTGTGGGGCACTGATTTATAGTCCTACTCATCGTCGCCATATAGATGTCCCAAGCTACATACTACGGAGGACCATCATATGCACAGGCGTGAAAGAAGCCCTTGCACAAACACGCTACACCAAACGCAATTGGTACGGTCTGTGTAAAATGAATCTTTTTGAACAAAAGTTCTCAGTTGTCATCCATCATCAGGAACGATCAAAGAAAGTATAACAACAATTCTAATTAACACAATAATAAACAAAACGAGTATTCCTCGAACTTGAGCGACCTTCAGTACCGATTGTAGTTAATTAAAAAAACTGGAAATCTCCGTTTTCACAAATGAAACGTCTTAATTATAATGAAAAATCAAGTAAAATTCCACTAGTGTACGTCTAATTAAATATGGCGCATAAAATTATCTTTCATTATGATCTCATTGCGTTTGTTCTCATGAAAAAATATAAATCTACTGCGCAGTGTTCAGAGGCGTGTGCGCAGAGTTGCGGTCGGAAATTTCTACGGAGCAAATCTCATGAATTACAGAGACTCTGAGAGAATAAGTTAAGACTACTTGGGACGATGATAATAGCGTCAAAAGGCATACAGACATTGTGGTCAACGACTGCAAATAAGACTTTACGAAGATTTGATAGCACTAGACATTTCTATGTTACATTGTAAATAACAATGACAAACGAGATAAAATAATGACTTGTCTACATCCGTTAACATTAACGTAGGTACTCTCGCAATCTCAAGGTTTTAGAAAACGTTGCAGTTTTCTAAATAGGTACTTTTTACGGGCCATTATGGCGCTTAAGTGCAGTATAGAGTCGTAATTATTTGCATTTGAATACAACACTAAAATGAACACGTCCAATTCAAATCTTGATCAGCTAAGACGAAGTGATAAAATTTAAATACTTAGTTAAAGCTCTTGGAAATTATGTGCAAGTTGGTTCATCAGAGAGACAGCTTGGCACAGACATGAATATATTATATGGTTAAGTGACGCTTTTCATTATTTCCACTACATCGGATAGTGTCATTTTATCGGACATATTGTTTACTCCTTCATCTTGTATATCATTTGGACCAACTGTTTCATTTGGTTGGTATTTGATTTCTGGAATATCAAATTCTTTATTGCATTTATTTTTACTGCTTGTTGAAACGGCTGCCATTTTTATGTCTCCCGAGACCAAGTCTGTTTGTAAATGACTTTATTAAGAAACTAAGTACTTTCAACTCTTTTATGTGCACAACATCCGATGTTAGCTTAGTTTAGGCGATAACAGCTGTTTCAGCTGCTTCTATTCTGAACACATTCCATGTGATTGATATTTTGAGGTGACCAGTGTTTTACAAACGCACGCAATTTTCTTTGGTTAAGTTTGCAGTAAAATCAGATCATCATATCCACTAAAATAATACCAAGAAATATTGGTGATGATCCGAGTAATAAAAACTCATTCGACAACGCACAACCTTAACTGCTAGGTCTAGAAACACGAAATTTTGCACAAGAGTTTCTCTGTCAGTGAGCGCCTGGAAGGATTTTTGAAAATTCATGCCCTAGCGGTTGTATGGGATGAAAGTTTGTATGAAGTTCGTCGTTTTTGATGATAAGAAATTCCATTGGGCATACAGCTCCTTATCTAATAAAAGTCACCAGCTCGAAATGACCCTAAAGACTGCCACTGAAAACCAAAGCACTTCGCATCAAGAACGGGGAATACATTCACATGGTTGATACAAGATACAACATAAGTGCAAGTTCGGATCACTGTGACGGAATGTTTTGACGTCCATGCACTCGAGCGTCGTGAGATAATGTATAAACATCCAGCAAGCGACGCTGTTATCCTGTTATGTTATTAATTAATTGTTGCATTAAAGCTTCAGTCAAGTATTCATTAAACCTCCATCAGGAATGATTACTGAATCTGTGATCTTAAAATTGTTTGACGGTGTGTCTTGTTAATAGCTACCGTTCCTGTTAATGCTTTTATAGCTGGCCGTAAACACAATTTAATCAACAGAATGACCAAGCTTCTTGAACCTTTCGAATTGAAACCAGAACAAATTAATGAGGCGACCAAATTAAACTAATCAAGATAGCTATTACATTCTTTAGATTCTAGAAAATATAACTTTACAGTTCTCAAACGTAGTAGAACAAATCAACGGCAATATATAGCGCATTAAGGTAGAATTTTTATACATATCTAATCGAAACATTTTCCGGTAACTTTCCATTTATTTTACTCGCTGATATCAGCATAATAAACCCCGTCAATCATGCATGCCTGTATCTATCTGATATAGTGTTTAAAATCCGTCGACTAGAAAATGGTAGACTTGAAATGCATAAAGCGTATGTTACGAATACAGCTGCGGTTGTGGTTTCAGAAACTTCATTTTGGTTGCGTTGTGAACTGTTTTCACCTGGAATAATCAACTAAGCGGTCACTGCTTTGCTTTTACTTATTAAATAGCTCAGCTTCAGAATAAACTTTTTTAATGATGGAGCCGAAATGGCTTAGTGCGGTTTGTAACCGAGTGTTGTATAGTCACTGCAGACACACAAAATGAACTTTAACAATATATGACATACAATAGGACATAAATTATGCTGGTAATGTTATCATCTTTATGCGTTTCCTTAGGGTGTTGAAAGGAGAAATTGCAGCCAGTTACACAGTCGTTGGTTATAAATTGACGATATGCGCTCTTTCCAATGATGGCTCCGTATGTCACATGGCAACAGTGACGCCATTGGCTGTGTACGTTGTCACTAGGGCTGTCAATATCTTTTACGTTAACTGCTCTGTCGTTGCAGGCAAAGTTGGTAACTTCTATGAAATTAAAATTCCGCTAATGTCGCTTGCCGAAATTCATTGAATAATTTCATCTTCAGCTATAATACTTAGAACTTCCGCTCGTCCAGATATGGAGATGTTCATATATGGAATAATTAGATGCAAGAGGCGAAGAACCAAATCTTTTGTCGCAATGATACTTGGTAAAAAAATGACACTGGTAATTGTTGGATTTTTCTGACACAGTCACTGCGATAACGTGAGTCTTAGGCAATTACGCCCTGCAAAGTTAGCGTTGCCGCTTTATTTTAAGCTCGCCAACCCTGTCTCAGCATAGCATTGTTTCGATGTATGTCGGCCGTCACATCTGCATGGGACCGTTTGTCGTTCATTTGTATGGTAGACAACGCTGTGTTATCTATTGTGTAAATGTGGACCGTAATGTCAATAAAAATATACGAGAAGGTTCCGTGTGTGCGCAGTGGTCGTGTGTAGAAAGTTTTTTTCTTACTCATTTGGACACAGCTTTAGACTTGTCGACAGTTTTCTAGTCGGTATTCAAAAATATTCTTAAGAAAAAAATCTCAGTTCAGAGCCATCAAATACCATAAACAGCATGATCATGATTGCACGTCTTCCTTGTAAGTCCGCCAGTATCAAGAAGGAATGTGATATTATGATATTGAGACGATGGCTTCTCCTGCAAAACATTATTATGGCATCATACGCTGACCGATTGCTAAAGTGGTCCTAAGAATCGAGATTCCATGAAAGCTTCCCATCCAATGACTGTGGACTAAAAATGTTTTAGTATGTTCTTAGTGTTCATCATCCCCAATCGCCATCATTACAACTTTGTTTCAACCCCTGCTGAGTACAGGACTTCTCTCTAGTGCTCTGAGTCTCTGTTCAAACGTTCTTCATTGATCATCGACCTATTCAAGTGTTTGGTCACCTAAAACAGGTGACCAGCACCGTGATTGCGTAACATACTTTTCAATAGCAATGATATTTTGAAGGATATTTCTAAGCTTTATATGTTTGAAAAATTCGTCGGCTTAGCAACGTAAATAACGCAATTAATGTTGTTGAACTGTCAAAATAAAAGGCGTCGTCATCGTTAGTGTATTGCGCAAATTATCCCGCTGTACTGGACTATAATTTTATTGTAGTCAGTTGTTTTACTTTTTTCTTGTTTAAAAGCATTGCTGTGACAAGACTTGTGCCGATTGCAAACAATATTTGTACGCCACCTCCAAACCGCAACGTGCCCGCGTGGTGGATTATGACCCGCTTCCTCTCAAAAGAGGTCTGTTTCCCAGTTTCCCAGCAACATTATAGGCTAGGCTGATTATGTTTTGTTGTTCCCCTGACGTAAATGGCATTGTAGTATGCTTCCCTCTTCCCTGCAGCTTTGGCCTCCCACCGTCTCATTACGGCGCTTTATTTGACAGTTATTGTTAGCCCTCATAAAACCTTAATTAATTCGACGCCTCTTTAGTTTTACTGGTCGTAAAAAGCTGATTTCTCTAGGTTGCTACATAGAGCCATTTTCTTTGATAAACGATACGAAGTTTCTTTTTAAATACTGTTTCTTTTCTTTCTCCAAGTAATTTTAATTGTTTCTTTGTTGCTTCCAAACTTAAAGCATTTATTTCAATTAAACAGTTTACAGGTACTTTTCAACTGTCAAGAAGTTGGTCAGTCAGAAAATATGAAGCTAGAAGTTCGAATCTATAAGTTCTTTTTTTATTGATTTTCAACCTTTTCTAACTTTTAAGTTATTGTTTTCGATTTGCTTTGCCTATGACTTTTGTCAGTTTCTTAAATTCAATGTTCTTTTGATTCAGAAAGGTCAAGTCAAATACTCGTTAAATCGCAATAATAATATACCTACCAGTGTAATACAAGTCTGTGAGTTGCTACTGTAATGTAAGCCGTACTTAATATAAAGTCTCATCATTTATTTAAATTGCTGTATTAATATTCATGACAACATTTTACAAACAAAATGAAATCGAAGTGAGTTTTACATCTCCATAGTAGATCCCGGCCTTAGCATCAATAACGTCGCAGAACGTTCTGAATTCTAACAAGGTGCTTATTAAAGACAATTTCTATCTGTATTATGCCGGTAGTTAGATGACGCATGTCGACGATGCGACTGCATGGACGGAGTGCATTGCACTCTGGCCCGCGAGTATTTGCCTATTTGCACACTCCTAAGATAACAATTGACGTTGGCGTCAACCATTGTTTCTCAAACGTCTGCCTGTTTAACTCGACCGGCACGAAATTTAACGAAAATTACACAACACCGTTGTTCCGTAGTGCGAGCTTACTTTCACCAAACACATTTGCTCTAAAAACTTTTTGCCAATGCGTCGATTAAATCGTGTATAACATCGTTTAATGTTAAACGCTACAATTTAACAACACTCGTTTTATAACGTTTCTTGCCACCCGAACAATAAAGTTGAAATTCGTTTGTTAATGACTATGTTGGAGTAAAAGTCAGTGATCGATGTTTCCTACACTGTCACATCGTGGGAGCGATAACATCGATACGTACCAGTTTAGATCTCCTTCGTAACTAGTCCGTTGTAATCCGTTGCGCGAGCGCAGAATTAACATCTCTAATGAATTGCAAGGAGGCTTAAGGAAAAAACAATTTCACACGGGGGTTTTCCTTACGATACTAGGCCGGTACAAAACGAAGCCAAGAATCCTTGCGTTCAAATGACTGTTTCATTGAGAATTAATGGCTTGAATACATTTCATGACTCTTCTCTAAGTTTGTGGAATGATTAATAATTCAAGACCCATTCGAAGCCTCAGCTGTTATTGCTACCTTAAAGGATTTTCCTCCTTTGAAGACTGAAATGTTAATGTCAAGATAGAAAGCGATTGGGAACAGTTCTGTTTCTTGATGAAGTCAAAAATCAATCTGCCTAGCCTTTTCCCAACTATGTTGGGGTCGGCTTCTAGTCTAACCTGATGCAGCTGAATACCAGTATTTAACATGGAGCGACTGCCCATCAGACCTTCACAACCCAGTTACTGGGTAATACGATACCTCTTGTTAAGACTTGTGGACAGACTTTCGGGCTTCTGACTCGTACCTACGTGTAACGACTAATAAAGCTCTTCAAATGACAGCCGGGACCAACGGTATATGTCATGGATGGTCACATATTCACAAACCGACCACGGTAAGCGTGGCTTAACCTTCGCGGCTGTTATTATTTAGCCATGAGCCCCTCCTTTCCCTACTTTCTTGATAAAGTATATTGCGGATATTCAAATAGGAAAAAGTTTAGCTTAAAGCCGTTGAACTGGAGGTCAGTTAATTACAGTAATCTGAGGTCATACGCATGATTGGCGCTTTTTACTAATTGATTTTCGTCGGCTTTAGTTTTTACGAGTGATGGTATAAGTAGGTACCTACCATTGAATGAAACAGTTTTCCTAATCATAAGCCACAAGTTAGTTTATGATTACTTTGAGAGACGACAACGAATAGTTTAGGTGTTATGTATGAAGGAACAAAGCCTTTTAAAATCATAACCTTCCTTTGGCATTGCCGTAGTCGGGTAATAAAGTAAATTAATTATATAATTATTAGTTGCAAAAACTTTTCATTAAAGCAGGTCTTTCAGATAATATTATCTATGGTTATCTTTTTCCAATTTTCAATATAACCAGTTCAGTTTTCAGTGTCAGCTCAATTTTCCTTTACATACGTCCTGCGTTCTATACAAGTGGTAGATACTTGCGCATTCTCGCCTAGCTACATTATTATGCATTGGGCGAATTTCGTCTAGTACCAATGTTGCTAAATAGTAGTCGAAAGAATTTACTGTAAGTATTTGCATACCAAGTAGATAGTTAGGCTATAAATGTTAAGTGTATATTTTACGTTAGTGATAATAAAAATAAAACAATTCTTACCTCCTGTTCAAAAGGTTGGAGACTTGAATTTTCATAAAGTTGACGACCGACCTTGGAGGAAAACTTTTATTGAAAATTCTCTTCATTAAGTAGGTACTTCGTGAAAGATATTGTATAATATTTAATAGCCCCTAAACAATTTGGAACGACGAGCTTTGACTCCTACCGAATGGACTGGCCGGCACGAATAGAGGCTGAAAGGAGTGTGGAAGAGGGAGAGGGCGACCTTTGCGCTTCAATGGGACAATACAAGCTAGTTAGATAGATGAAAGAAAGAAAGAAAATACATTTATTTGCGACAAACATGACGCATAAAAAAGATCAAACACACAAAAAAAGAAAATTAACAAGTTGGGGGTAAACATGCGTCACATTCACGCAAAACGGCCATCGCTCAGCATAATGTTAAACCTATTCGATCCTATACGAGACAGAGTCCCAGCGCTGGTTTTCAGCGGCAGCCGGCCGGCAGATGATACAAAACCCCACTTTACCATGAAACAAATTGTTGAATATGAACAGTTTAATCAACATACTTATTTTTCGCTTTTCGCTTGTCCTGCTGTGTTTACAGCTCAACGCAAACACTGTCAATAGCTTATACAAACACATCTATGATTCCAATGCTGCAGCCAATTTGTAATCGAGTTGCGTTCGAGTACCAACAGTGATGGCCGGTGACCGTTCCTATTTTCTGAGTTCGTCGGCCGGCTCAAGGCTCACAAATGTATTATTTCATAGCGAGACATCACTTGCTATGTTTTGAACGCACCATTACGAAAACGTTGGCGTTATTCCATACACAAAACGAATAAACGATCTTGTAATAAGTTATTAAAATTATCATTGAAATGATTTTGCCCAAAATATTTTTGATGGTAATGTTCTTTAAAAAGTTGTAGTACTCACAACCGGCGTGCGTACCTATATGACCAGTGAAGCTAAACGGAGCAAAAGTAGAAGAGAGAAGTGTAAGGATTGGCGTTCTTTACTTTCTCTCTACCCCCATGGAAAAAATGCGTGAGAATGCGTTCTACAAATACGTAATTTCATCTAATCTATGTTGTCTGAAATATGAATTTCATTTCAACCTAAGTAATTGAGTATGATATGATAATTTCCTTAATACTTATTATATAATTTTGTGTCTTCAATACCTACATACATTATTGTGTTTCTAAGAATAGTTTTTATCAAACACATTATAATCAGCAACACGCGATTGGGGGCAATGTTCAAGTTAAAGAACAATTTAATGTTGTGTATCAAAAAGTATTGTTTACTTGATATTGATACACGCATAAGTTTATTAGTAAAAATAAAGAAAAGTCCCTCAGACCGTATTTCGGCTCAGTGGAGACAAGCTTTCGGCACGGGATATTATAGTGCACAAGTGTGTGCGCAGACACAGATGCACTCTCTTCCCTCACTTTCATTGTCCGATGGAAAGGCAATCCGACACGACCGGAGAGAGATCAGGCGCAGGACTTATGGCTTAAAACGTGCTTTCCGAGACACGGGGTATCACACCACCTTCCAAATCCGGGCTCTCCCAATGGAAAAACCCCATTCTGATAGATATATTTCAGAACACCTGTCCTGATAGATATATTTCAGATTCTAAAATGTTATTGGGAACTGAAAATATAATATCTATCAAGTGATTCTTAACGCGACTCTGAAACCCAGCCCAACTGCGAACTAAATTTAATATGAACGATGGCTTGGAAACCGATACTTGGGATTTACATTCACTGCCTTTCAATGTTCTAAAAATTAAAGACAGACAAAAATAACACGTCTTTACAAATCTATAGAACTTAGAAGAAAGGACTCCTCGAATCAAGATTCGCTTAGAAACTTTTATATTTTTAGAAAGAAGATTCGGACAATGTAAATAACTAATACATTTTGGCTTCTGAATCGACTGCCAAATAAGCAAACAAGTTTCATATTATCTAACTGGGTCCAGATTGTAAACATCGTTAGTTAGTCACAGGACTGGTCGTGTGTGCTCTTCGAAGTGAATCATTGAATTAGTTAGGGTTTATTGGCTGTGTCGCACCTCAAGACATGCCCTGTCGACAGACGTAGGATTAGGAGCAGTGTGCTTAGGTAAATTGGCAGATGGTCGACCGGGGTCCGGGACATAATTTGTACTGGCATAATATAATACAGGTTTTCTGTATTTACACCTATAGAGTGCTACAAGGATCTTTTGGCGCCTGAATGACATGGATAGAGGGGCGTTGTTGGTAAACATTTGTGAAATTGCCACAGACATTGTTTTGGCAAAACAAGATGGCGGCGTTAGTTTCTATTTAGGCCACACGCCAAAATAACGTAAACGTAACGTAATAAGTGCTAGAATTCTCAGTTTCAGTTAGTGAATAAGGATTGATCAAACGAAGATTTTGGGGAAGTTTCTTCATTATTTCAAAACGATGTTATCGATACACCACGGCAGTCATGTTCTTGAACGCAGTTTTAAGCCTATCAGTGCAAGGACGGGACGTGACAAACAGAAATTAGCATTAGTAGCAAACGTTTGTTTACGAATTTGCGATGCAAATTGCTAACCCATCAAGTGTCATTAGCAGACAGAATCTCACGTTGGAAAGTTGAACATTGGCTTTGCTTACTGCAGTTTCTGTTCTTAGATCATTCACTATTTTAGAAATGCAAATTTCATTCAAGTGTACGTTGTTTTATAAAACAAACTCAATTCTATATAATTAAGATTCTGTTGTATTTACATGTTTACTGTTGGAGTTAATACTTAATATGTCCCATCTCACATTGTCCCCTAAAGGGTATGTAATGAAAGCGTCTACCATTATTTATTCACATTCTAAATCGACATGTTTATTTTGTTACAGGTAAACAAAGCAGCATTTACAAATACTTTTAGCTTTGAATAAGGTTAGTAAACAATACTGAAATGTTATATTTTCAACGTAATTAAACTTGTATATATGATGATCATTATTATAAGGCCTCGCAACTCTGTCTATGTAACACGAGGTCACCACTCTGCTTAGTTCCTTTTGGAAAGTTGCGCAAGCATATTTGGTTTCGTTGTTATACTCTACCTAGACATGTATCTGGTTAGTACTAAATCTAGAACTAACTTTACCAAATATATTTGGCGTCCCACTGGTAGAATTCAAGGCAAGTTTTTATTAGTATTATAATGTATTAGCCACTTTATGGCTACATGATTCAATCTTCAAATCACACTTTTCTAATCTCAGTATTGTTTTGGACTTTATAATGATATGTCTTTATAAATGTCCAGGGATATTATATTATTATTATATATACATATATTAATGTTATGGTTATATATGCAAACATACAGTTCGAGACAAAACGATAATTTGTGAATCCATACAGTTCTATTACTGTAATATTCGTTTTATGTTTATTGCTTGAATTGACCTGTAGTACTGAATTATTATCAATGACTTTCATTACCCATTCGTTAGATTCATAATTTTCCTTTTCATGATGTTCCTTTTCCCTTTCTTCTTTAGGCATTACTGCTTTACTGCTAATATTTTCCTCTTCATATTAAAGCGTAATGTCTACTTCAATTCTTTGGTTTATAAACCATGCCGTCGGTTTCTCAACGAAGTCTTTGTGAGCTGTGGGAGAATACGCCATGTGCTACAAATGCTTTTTCGTTTTTTTAAGCAAACATGAAGCAGCAGCTCCAAGATAAAACACGAACGCTGATCCAGTGAGAACTCTGGCTAATCTATTTATCACTGCTTAAGATTTAAGAATATAATATTATATCAAGTCAAGACGAAACATAGGACATAAAAAAACCTATGTCCGGTGTTTCGTCCAGTATCGCTTTTTGCGTGCTGCAATCTCAATTTAATTTTATATCTTTAAGATTATTATGAGTAGGCAAAGGCCCAGATCTAAAACGTTGTTGATGTTCAAAGATTCAAAAGGTTTTGTTTTTAATCAGACTAAATTTAAGATCTTACTAGCAAGTGTTGCACAAATTTTGGTGGTCATAAATCTGTATACTTTGTATATACTTTACTGCACGTTCCTGGCATTCAGTCTACATTGACGTCAAACTTTAATCGTTGAGCTGGAATCTCTATCTGCAATCAAATATACTACGTTGCAGAGTAGTGCAGTTTTAGTAGTGTCTTTATTATTAACAAAATTCTTTGTTCAGTTTACTAGCCACATAATAACACGAACCACCTTGATTTTGTTGCCAATCTTCCGCATTCTATAGCTTTGGGCTAAACATACACATTTTAGAACCAGAAAACCTCGATATTTAGTTGGTTCTGTTTTTATTGAAGCTTTATTCGGGCGTTGACACCCGATTGGCCGGGAGATGAAGCAAGTTACTTTGTATTTTGTACCAGCTCGATACAGTCATTCACCCTTTCTCTCCTTTTAGTATAAAGACTGACTCCTCCAATCCAGACTATGAATCTATTTCTCAGCTCAAACGTCTGCCGCCCACGCCTTGTTTTTTCTAGCGATCAATTTTGTTTAGTAAAGACTTAAACATCTCTGATTTTTACGATTTTGGTACCCATTATATTTATGTTTGCTGTTTAGTTAATCTAATTATAGTCCGGCCCCTCTGAATGTTCCTAAATTATGATTATATACGTGATTACTTTCCCAAATTGCTTCTGGTTAGTTCTTATACAATATATAAGCCCAATAACATATCTGGCCATCAAGAGAAAGATTTATAAACAAACCAAACGCCACACCAATGACGAAGTTAGACAAAATTATCCATGCCAGAGAAAATATACCCCTCGACAGCATGTTTTACCGTCATCATTTCACTGAAAATTGCGTTCATTCCCAAGTCTTGGTTGTGTGGAGGGTTGGGGTGGGGCGTGACGTCAGACCTCCCGCCAAAGCCACCCCTGGCCCCTAAAAATAGATGCCTGAGCCCGGGAGTCGTTCAATGGAGGCTCGTGGGAGAGGCCTCGCGCCCTCAACTACCACACATAGATACCGACCTATTACTTTTAACACATAATATACGCCTCTTTAATATGAAGCTTCGAATTTCTGTTAACAACACCGCTTTAATGTTAATACTTCTGAAAACTTTCTCCATTCAATAAGGCAGCGAAAACAGAACGTACGTTTTCTCAGACACGTACGAACAAAGCATTTCGGGAGCTTGCCTATTTTATTTTATTCATAGTTCTGAGATGTGCTCCGAGTTCTGCATGCGAACTTGTAAAGATAAATGATGGATGGGGCTTACACTGGGAAAAATTTATGATATGATTTCCTCTCGGATAAATACTTCTATATTCCTAATTTATCTTGAACGCCACTGATCAGAAACGATTAAGACTCCGGGAGACAAACGATAATATTGTGATTCATCGATTCGTCTATTTATTTCTGTTTCTGCGAATAGATTCCATGTAAGTCGATTAGTTTTGATTCATATCACGCAATGCCCCCGTCACGGAGCTAAATAAAAATAGAACTTCAGGAGCGCGGCTCAATGGGCAGGACTTCAATAGGATCGCTAGTTATATTACTGTGTATATTAAAAAATTATCTCGATGACTTGTTTTTCTACTTTTTGTTGCGTGGTTTTTAATGATAATATATTAAATTTTCGCTAGCTACACATACATACTCATATGATTTGGTTTTCCCACGTAATTCAAGGCCGCTTCTTGGCAGTACCTACTTGGAAAATTTTATTTAAAAATATATTTATTGAGTAAAACCCTAGTTGTTGACAATTTTATAGTTTTTTTTCATATCTTTTCAAAATTGAATTTCAACAAAAACGCTTTTGGCTGAAACAAATAAAACCACACTTTCATCAGGCGAGGTCTCAGAATAACTGAGAGGGGGATTATCGTATTACTGGGGACAGCTCGGGTTTACATCAGCATATTTCGGAGCCCCGTGCCCCGGGGAGCAACCCCAGCGACTCATTATTGCTGCTATTTTCTAGTAACAATGAAAAAGTCCGGGCGACTTGCATGTAGCCACCCCTGGAATATTACAGTTGCTTTGCATTTGAAAATATTCCCAGAAATTAAGCTGCGGAACAAAAATATGGACTTCTTTTGTTTTGCCTTAACAGCTCCAGCGCATGGGGGATTTTCCGTTTATGCATATAAAAGCTTTAGCAACAATTTTAACGAGCGCGAATTCGAGTTCTTAATTATGCAATATTTTCTTGTAACTACAATTGGAATCAATGATTTAAAGGTCATAGGAACAGCTTCATAATTCTTTCAATGCAGAAAATATTGCCGCACTCCATTCGGCCCTAGACAGTGCCGACGACGGTACATAGTCATAAATCAAAGAATTTCCATATAATATGTCATGCTCGGTACCGGTCCGAACACCTGTCCTCATCTTGTTTTATGTCCTTTTTCAAACGCTCTTGCATTTTGTATGAAAACATTGTCTCCACACAGACGCATCATGAATGTATCGGAGAATTTAGTCTCGATTTTGCAATTGGAGATATTGAAACCAGTGTACATTTTGTAAAGTTGAGGCATTGAGGCAAAGGTGAAACCTGATTGTGCGGCCTCGTCTAGATGTTTATTGGGTAACATTTCGTGCTTCCGTTTCCAATGAAACGTCGCCTACTTCTCCGTTGGAGGACGCCGGTGGTTGCTACAGTTCAATAAATTCTGTATTACTTGGAGTCTTGTAACCTTCAATAATGTTTTTCGTTTCTACAAAACTTTGTATTCCAGCATTTTCTCGTGCAAATCCAGGAGGACATTGCGTATGTAAATCGTTAAGTTTTCGTTTTTTGTCCTGGCTCGCGTCCAAACACATTTTGATTAAAATCGCAAAAAAGAGGAGTAGTTTCAATGTCATATTCATTGTGTATTATCATATTATGTTGATTTGTGTTATGACTTGTATTTTTTGCTCATTCACTTGAACATAGGTTCGACACCTACCTATTGAAGATACAGTGTGTGGTTGTACTGATTGAAACACTTTGTAAATGAATCATTAACATATTCAAATTAATTACGTACGATATTGAACGCCTGTATTCAAATATTTTTTCATTACTATGTATGCTTGCAAATGCATTCATACACCGCACATAATAAACAAACAGTCTTATCATTTAGGTATCTGTGGTCCGATACGCCTGACTGATAATATAGTTGATAACATTATCTTACCGCAAGTGCTGCGTGTGTGTTATTAAACACCACCCTCAATATAACGTTGTATAAAGTCTATGGTATTTTCCAGTTCAATGGAGGCTCGAAACCGGACTAAATATAGAGTTGGTCAATCGATCACCGAGGCGAGATTACAGGGTTGTTTGTTTCTTAAACCATAAAGGTTGGGCGAGTCGAGTCGATGTTGCTACCTAAACATTAGCTAGGCACGTGTAAATTTCTTTATATACAAGATGTTGGAGTGTGGGTGCGTGCTCATTGAGCGGCGTGGTATCGACGCAGCCGCTCTACGAGGGTCGGGAGGGGGAGGGTTCGGCGCGACCGACCTTGGCCGTGACTCTCCCGGCTCACCCCGGGAACAGCCCCGCACCAGCCCAAATTGATTTTCGAATTTCGCCGGGTATTCTCCTTTGAAGTGTTCTGAAATATGTACGACGCTTTTATCGACACATTTGCGGATCACATGGCGACCGAAACGTAGTCTACAACCTTCGTCTTGCGTGGGCGTGAACTTTATTTACGTATAATAATCTATCTTGTATAGATAATCTATCCAACTGTGACTAAGCCTCGTTTTGTTCTGCTGTATTTTACTTTGTTTTCTTTCTAAACAATTCTGTGAATACTATATGCCTCCCGTGGATCGTATGTTCAAGTTTAATCTTTCAGTAGGTGCCTAGTATTCGGAGTACTCGTAAAACATTCAGAATTACTAACAGAACTGTTTCTATTGAGTTAGTGACCATTTCTTTACACGATTTATTGTATGAGTTTTTGTATCTGTTGTGTACAGTAATAAAATACAAGCCTTCTTGGTTCATGTGAGCTGCAATTTATTTTTTTAATTTTCATTATTTAATATCTCGTTTAGAGCCTACGTCTGAAATGTCATTACTCATAGTCATTATAGATAATTCTTTTGTACTAACTTATTACTACTACTTGTACTTATTTTCTTCGACGATCTAGAAGACAGAATAGAATATGAATCATCTCCTAAGAAAGTATTTAATTAATCAACAAAATATTTACATAATTTATAAAGCTAACAGTCTTAAAATAATAATATGTGCCTACAAGTAGGTATATAAAAAGGAGGGGACATAATCAAAGGGCATTACAAAATTCGTCCGCATCGCTGTCAATAGGAAACGTGGCCAAAAGGCTGGCAGCATTGCCACGTTGTATGGCAATGCCGATTCTTTGGCCAAAAATAGGCCAGCCCTCTGGTCACGTGAAGAGTCAATCAACCGCTTGGCGACATCTCGAAATATTAAGTGGGCACTTGGACCCCATGGCCTTAGTGTTTCAACCCCAAACGGCTAGAACATATAAGTTCCAAAGAGATTGGAGTATATGTGTGATATGATGCTATGTAATGGTAGTGTTCGTTCATAAATAATAAAAATAAATAAATACCTTGAAAGTTATGCCAGAAGGGCTGCCAGGTACGAGGACTTGGTATTTCTTATTGAATGAAAATAAAATATTGCTGTTGCTCGTCATATTTCATCGTAATTCAAGTCTGCTGAGAAGCCATTAATTAAATTAAAGATGGCTGAACATTAAAGTAAGACAAATTGTTATTTCCCGTTTTTGATTTGCCCATATATAAACTTAAGTTTATGCTTTTGCGTGTATCAAGGGCCGACCGTGATTCTCTAAGAATTAGGATTTTAATAGTTATTTATTATTATCAAAGGGTTATAATAACTCTATAAATATAAACAAAAAGTATTAAATATAGTCGCTTTTCGTTTTTGTCTGTGTGATCGCTTAGTTTTTCTTAATTAAACAATGGATTTTGATGTGGGGTTCACCATAATATAGAGAATTTATTCCAGAAGGTTTATGTAGGTATATAATACATTTACGTTCAACTAAAATAAAGGAACCTCGATGTTTTGTTAAGTCGTATATACCGTGCGTGCAACCCTGGCGAAGACATCGTGTAGTATCTAATGCATATGTGATGTTAAAATGTCTGCTGTCCCAGAATTTTGTAATTGAATTTTTAATGTCGTAATTACATATTTGGAAATGAATGCATTGGAATAACGGCCCATTCATAAATATATCACGTATGTCTTTATATACCCGGCTATCATTCGTACTTCGTAGATCTGTGACAGTCGTTACAGTTAGTCAGAAGTCCAACAGTCTGACAACCAGTCTTAGCAAGGGTTATCCTATTAACTGGGTTGTGGAGGTCAGATAGGTAGGCGGTCCATATAAAATACTGGTGTTCAGCTGCATCCGATCAGACTGGAAACCGACCCTAACATAGGAAAAGGCTAGGCAAATTGATAGCGTATGTAAAGTTTAATCCATAATGTGAGATACGTGAAATACTCAGGTCCTCTGGTAAGGTCTGGCCTGGTGGTGGTCTGGTAAGGTCTTTAATATTATGAAGTCGGCAAGTTTGGCTGGTTTTTCACAATATCCACCCGTGGTTATGAGAACGTAAGAATTCGTGGCACAAAGGAATCAATTGCAGGAATCAGGCCTTTGTCTGATAGCTTAAACACCTATTTCTCTTGTTATAGTGAAATAATGAGAACGATTTTTGCAGTATGCAATCCCATCATCATCTATTCTTCAAACCGGCTATTTGAAAAAGATGCAGACATTAAATCCAACCGTTTTAGAAGTGAATTACATGGTCTAATACTTCATCTATGTAGCATAAGGATTTATTTATATCTTATCCCCTTTAACGGTAAGGACTAAAATGATTGACATTCGTTTAAATATCTCAATTTTGGTGTCAATCACAATGATGGATGCTTGACACTCTATTTGTATAACGTGCTATTATTTTTAGATCCAATTAAAATTCTTTGGCTATGCTATGCATAGAATCTTTAGGAACACGACATTATGGATTCTCCGTCTAAATAATAGATATTATCTAGAATTCTAGAGGTAGGTAGACTTGTAATGAAGCACTCAAAATCGTCTTGCGCAGTAGCACCAATATATTATCCTGTGTACATACAGTTATCCTTGCGACTTCACATATAACATCACGTCTGTATTCCCCGAAGGGTAAGGCAGAAGCGTACCTATAGTACACCTGTAATACCGCTTGCGACTAATTCTCTTTAATCACCCTTTATGACGACAACTGTCTTAAAGTCCATGGAATCATGCCATAGTATCAAGTTCTCGACGCAAGTAAAACATTACACAGGCGGTACATTACATTAGTACGGTAGCCAAGTCATGTGTCAACGTTTCTGCATGGTACCGTCTTCCTTAGGCAATTTACTTATATGTTACTGTCTTACTGCTCAAGTTCACTTGCTTCGTGATGTAAGTCAGTCAGGACGAAACTGTAGACTAACTTAGTAATTGCATTTACAAAACAGGGTAAAATGTCAGCATTATAGGATATTTTGCCATTTGGAGCCCAATTAGGGTTATCTGTGTCAAACTGTCAATAAAATACCTACTAATACTTTTGAAATAATGCCTCGGAAACATGTTAAGCCATGAGTCCCGGATGTCATTTGTAGATCTTTGACAGTCGTTACGTATACAGAAGCTCGAAAGTCTGACAACCAGTCTTACCAAGGGGTATCGTGTTAGATAGGCAGTCGCTCCATGTAAATACTGGTATTCAGCTGTATCCGGTTAGACTGGAAGCCGACCCCAACATGGTTGGGAATAGGCGAGCCAGGTTTATTAATTTTTGTGATACTGTAGTACAAGACTATTATTATTAATAGTATTCACGCAAACTCATTCATTTAAATAAAAGCTTATAATTATGTCACAGTGTCACCATATCTAAAACACAATGTTTGCACACACAAACTCACAATACATGTTCTCGTAAATATTTTTCACAGAACCCCTTTACATTATCTAAACCGCTTGTGTTTCGACTTTCGAACGTATCACGCGACGTGGCCAAAACTAAAATAGATATAGCCGTATCTTAGTTGGAGGCCGACGAGAATACATTCTGTTACTATTATTAGGCGAATGGCGTCTTCTGGGTAGTGGCTCTTCACGTCTACTTGGTGCTGGAGTACACTTATCATGTGCCACCATCTCCGTACCGTCTGGAAAGTTTGAATTTAGGGCTCTTCGCTACGGGTTAGAACTTCCAAGTTTGGCACGTTTGTAGCAGTCCTGTGAAAATTCCGTTTGATTTTTTGTGGTTTTGTTTTATACTGAACTAGCGAGTCCCTGCTTCGTACGGCTTTTACGACTGGACAAAACATCGATATTTTTATATTATTTATATGTTACGCATAAACCTCCCAGAATAAATTCTCTGAATGATGGTGTAAACCGCTTCAATATTCGATGCGTAGTTTAAAAGAACAACGCGGTCACACAGACAGACACTAAAAACGACTTTAGTTTATGATATGGACAGAAAAGTCAAACAAACTGTATTTCTGCAATCATTTTACGATGTTGACTTGAACCAACATTATCATTCTTGTAGTATGTTACATGTTTATGTTATGATACCGAAAAATATCTTCAAATTATATCACGGCTGTTCTTATTACATAAATACGAAGTTATCGTTCAAATAAATAACTTTTTTATTGGTCATGGCTTCGTATGCAGCCAACTGATATTGTTTCGCCATGTCTCGTATTTCATTGATGCTGTTGGAGATAATTCTCGGTAAATAACTCGACACGAATACTTGGCTGCAAGTTATTAGCAGCATTCTCGGGAATAAAAATGTCTGAGCAAAATTGTGATGCATTTTACAACGTTTGGCCGTGCGATTCTTGACAAGGGATTGAATAGCAGCCTCGAAAATTGGAGAAATAACTCCGCAAGCCGATAAAACCTTCAAGGGCTACTACATAAGTAAATTAATGGTCAAGAAATACATATCCTAAACCCTATTAATGAGTGTCTTTCTATAAAACCTTCGGAAATGGTATATTTATAAGTAAAATAATAAACAACTTGTTTTCACGACTTGTCCTCGTCGACTTAATAACAGTTCCTTTTAATTTCCTTATGAATATGGAGTGCGATAAACTAGAAATTTAATAGATAGCGATAATATTCATAGAGGTACGATCACGCACGTCCACAACACGTCCATATGACGTAGACACTTCCACGAATTTAATATACTGAAGGCAATGCGTGACCTGTAACTGTTTCATACAAGGTTCTACACGCGTCTACGATACGATATCTCTATTACAAACACGTTTGCCAATAAATTATCTAACGGACGACAATTTCTAAAATAATACGTAAAAGAACCCACGTGTACACAACTTGACCAGGCATGAATTAATCAATTCAGCTCTTGATAGTTCCAATGACGCCAAATTAATGGAATCCACCTTATTTACAACGCCCGTAAATAAAATATTAACTTTCTAAGTGGCAAAAAAAAGTTGCTGAGCTTCCGTTGGAAGTTTTCGACAGTGTTTGGCCTCCCCCCTCGCATACAAAATGTTATTATCACGCGTTTATCGCAGCCTTGTTCGGCCGGACCGACTCGGAACCGGTTGCAGCGAGGTTGATCGACACGACGCTGGTATAAGCTGGTCCGCCACGCCTCCTACATCGATATATTTGACCGTGCAAACAGAAGAAAGGTGGTGTTGACTGAAGGTTCTTAGTAAAGTGGTCATTTCTTCACATGATGGCCCGCCAGCCAGCCAGCACGCACATGCGTGCATGCGGGCGACGCGGCGACGCAGACGCTTGAGGAACAAAACTCCAGTTTTAACGAATGATTTTTAGGGTTCCGTAGCCAAATGGCAAAAAACGGAACCCTTATTATGGATTCGTCATGTGTGTCTGTCTGTTTGTCCGTCCGTATGTCACAGCCACTTTTTTCCGAAACTATAAGAACTATACTGTTGAAACTTATTCTGTGAACCGCATTAAGATTTTCACACAAAAATAGAAAAAAAAATCAATAAATTTTGGAGGCTCCCGATACTTAGAACTGAAACTAAAAAAAAATTTTCATCAAACCCATACCTACATACATACCTATATACATACATACATACCTATGGATATTTCTTCAAAAATGATATTGAGGTTTCTAATATATTTTTTTTCTAAACTGAATAATTTGCGCGAGAGACACTTCCAAAGTGGTAAAATGTGTCCCCCCCCCCTGTAACTTCTAAAATAAGAGAATAATAAAACTAAAAAAATATGTATGATGTACATTACCATGTAAACTTCCACCGAAAATTGGTTTGAACGAGATCTAGTAAGTAGTTTTTTTTATTACGTCATAAATCGTAAATACGGAACCCTCGGTGCGCGAGTCTGACTCGCACGTGTTTGAAATTGTGTGGGAAGGTTCCGAAGGTTGTCTGTTGGATTTCGAACGTGGTTTCGAAGCATATTTCAATGAATCAGTACAAATGGCGGCTTTAATATGTTGGGCAACTGTGTTTTTGTGTCCTTTTTTCGGCGCTTTCTCATTTTTTGCAGCCATTTCAGCATCTACATATTTAAGTTATTTATAAGTATATATAATTTACACCAGAATGCTCAAACAATATTTTGTTAAGTTCTTCGTAACCTCGCAAAAAATTTCAATAACTTTCGATGCAGGTCGGTAAGGACAAGTGGATATGAAGTTTAAACCGAATAGCGTCTGCGCGAGGGTAATATTATTGTTGACCTTCCGCTTTATTTGACTAAAAGATAAAGTTTTAATTTTAACCTTGAACTAAAAATATCAATAGAATTCAGTCAGGCAAATCGCTCATTAGGAACTTTCAAATTAAACAAAAAGGCAGGTTATGAGGTTAGAAAATAGAGTTCTGACTAACGGTGTCACATTTGAATATTTTATTACTGGTTTGTGTTGAATCGTCCAGGTTCTTATTTCAGATTTAATCATTTTCCTCACAGACAGAACACAGGTCTTGATTGCTTAATTGAAGCTTTCTCGGCCACGGACACAAGAATTTTATTTTTATCGTCGACCTTTAAATTTTATACCAAAACTTAGTCATTCGGACATTCACTTCCATTTCCATCCTCATTAAGGACTTGAAAGTTTCTCCACTATACCTACACTTTGTCTCCTTCATAATTACATAGCGCTTAAACGCTCGATGAATTTGCTGTGCACTGAACTGTAACTGATACCTCAGCAGCAACCTTGGCTGCATATCATGGTCTGACCGCCGGTGACGCAGACAGGCGTTATGCCAAGATTTCACCAAAGAATAACGAGTTACCTCGTTAACATTTTGACAAGCACCGCCTAGTCGAGTGCTCCCAGATTGATCCATCAGTGCAATTGTAGAGAATTGCAGCCAATCATCATCATCTGTGTCAATTGGTAGCACTGATACTTGAATTTATTGTTGCAGTCGTCTTTCAATCTTCATTGGGGTTATGTAACTCGGTGGCTATCTAACAATCTGGTTTTTTCCTCTCCTTAGAGAGATATTGCTGGTCAACAGCAGTCCTCATATTATTTGTATATCGACTGGGGTGCTCGCAGGTACTGTGCTTCTTTATTAATCATCTCGGGAGCAGTGGGTCAAGTGTCTTGGATTATAAAGTTTTAGTATTTAAATAACTTCTGCCCGCGACTTGTCCGCGTGACATTTTTGGTTCCCCCGACCCACCTCGTCCACGTTATCACTCCATTTTCGGTTAGTGTTCTTCGTGACTTTTTTCTTTCTGCTCGACTCCTAACGGCCCTAGCGGGATTGGTAAATAGCCTATAGCCTTCCTCGAGAATTGGGTTACCAAATGCAGAAATCATTTTTCAAATCTGACTGTTGGTTCCCCAGATTAGCGCCATCAAACAAACTCTTCAGCTTTATTATAAGTAAGTATAGATTATTGTAATTTGTTTTAAGAGTGCTATCAATATTAATATTAGGCAAAAGTAAAGATTAAAGGTACAATTCAACAGCATGTCTATGGTAACAATTTGGCAGTGACAGCGCAGTAGCAGTAGATTGATACAGTCGATATGCAACAGGATTGTATCCTAAGAATCGTCAAGTTCTTCGTCAATTAACGGCAGTTGTGAATATTCTCGATCGGTATGCAGACTACCACCGGGTCTAATATGAGATCATGCAATATGACACGTGTGCGTGTATAGGTATTCGCGTCTGCATTCTAGTGCTCAGTTTAACTAGCTTATTTGGCTTCCCGGTCTATTTTCGATAGATCGGCTCCCTGACGCTGTGCACGTATCCTCCGAATTACTGATGGAAATGCTGTCTGCTGCATAGGGAAATTAATACGGTATTAAGGAGATAAAAACTGTTACCGTTTAATTTGTAAAGGCTGGTCATGGTTGTGGTTATATTATCAGTTTTCATTTTGTAAGTGTGTAGTGATGGTGACACGAATTTTAGAATATGTCTTCTGAATACCTGTTCAATTAATGCATGTACATATATTCAAAATATTCTAATTTTGTAACGCGAAATTAATTCGAAGGCAGGCAACACTGACCAATATGTATGTGAGCTAGAAACATGATATCGCTGCATGCAATACGCATGCACACATGCTCTTAGTCGTACTAGAACCAACTGGTTTCACTAGATTGTTGTGATTCCACATTACTATGTATGTACCTATGATGTATTGCGCAATACAACATGATTCAGGTTTAGTAATTTACCTAGGACATAAGTAACAGTCTCTTAATACTTTTATGACCTTCCACTTTTGTCAACACAGAAAAGGCGTGGCATGAACATAACAATTGTCGCTCGTAAAACTGGCGCCCCCTGTTTAACGTTTCATATCAAATATTATATGAAATCTGTTTGTGTAGGACACGCTAATTGCTTCAACAACATGTCATCATTACCTAGCCTCGCTTCGACACTCGATATCTCGGTTGTATCCTCACTAAAATAGCGCGGCCATCTTGCGAGGACGAGTGCCGTAAGTGGCCAGTGCGGATACGACACGGCGAGGTACGGAAAACGTGGTAACACTGGTGACTTAGTTGACCACTACGGCAGGTGTCCTTGTGACTAAGACCTACCTCAAACTGCGTGCTGGTGATTATGCAAATTCATAATTTTTATACGGCTTGAAAACATCGATCGAGTTTAATTAATACTAAGGCGCTTTAAAACCTAAAGCCAAGCAACAACTAAGTAGGTCTGTACTAAGTATATCGCATTACCACATCATTTTTCAAATTCTTGTACGCCTTTTTTGACAATATTCGCCTGAATATACCAGCATGATTGATGCTATATTCATGAACGTAAGCTAAAACTTCTTAACGCAAGTCTAAAATTATTTTCGCCTCCCGTAAACAGTATGAAACGTAGTTTACGACTCAATTTGTGGCGGTTTATATTTGGTCTTTGGACTGACCTCTCAATGTCGGCCGTAATGTTCGCCGAAGGATTTTAGGCGCAGTCCAATAAAGGTACTTCGTACAGGCCACTTAAAAATTTATACTGAACCAGCCGGTAAGCAGAAAGTACTTACCTTAGTATATTTTATTGTAAAAAGAAACGTGGTGAAGTTTTCTTGGAATTATCTTTACTGTTCCGGATAAATTTGGAAGTATTTTTCCAGCTCTTCGCAACTAGAAAATAGAATTTTCGACGTCATACGTTGTTTTGTCTAAAAACTTTTGTCGCTCTAAGTTTGAGGTAATGGGTACCTAAGTTTAATTTTCGATAAATAACATCTGTTTTGCTCAGAAGTCAATTCGTTTAATTAAAAGGCACTGCTAAATAAATGAACGAATTCAATTAAAAACTAAGAATTTTAATATAGGTAATATTCTTTGTGTTGCTGGGAGCCAGTATTTCAAATCGTGCTTGTCCAAAACTTCTCCAATTCCACGGCGTCGTCAGTGGCGGCGCAGACGTCACTTTGACCAGGGAAAGTTCCATTAGTAAAATATAGCAATAAATCAAAAAGTTTTGTAATGCTTCGACCTATTTGCGACACACCGACACTAGAAAGTGGTACACCATATTCTGACGTTTGATTTGATCGATAGGCCTCGTTGTGGCGTAGTAGCCTTGGGCGACTCCAATAATGTATGATATGATAAGTTCAAGGTTCAACCAGTGACGGACACATTTTTAGGCCCTTGTTTAGGCAGGAAGGGCAAGTCACGTTCCCTGGTAAATTGTTAATGATAGGAGGCACGAGCTGGTACCGTTACCGAGAATTGGTTCTATAAAGTGTTCCTATGACTGTTGTATGCAGGCCTTGGAAGTCATTCTCCACCAAAATCATTATTTATTCTCGACAATTTATATTTTGAATGTTGTCGATGGTTAGTAGGGTAAGACCAGAGAAACAATGGATGGGCTGTGTGAAAGATGATGCTAGAAAAAGGGTGACTACCGAGATGAAGATTAATGGGAAAAGACAAGTTCTAACTTTATTTCTACAGCAGTTACTCCGACCCTAAATAAATTGGGATATGGACTAGAATGACGAGTTTATATTTTTAATCTATAGGCGCTCCCTTACCGGGAGCATTCACTTGTAATGTAACCTTTATTCACGACCTAGTCGTGTTACTTCTACCCATTTAATAATATCTGTTAACCTATCCTGGTGGTGTTAATTATCTCTCTTCACTACCTAGCAGTTAACAGCCTGCACAGTACTTGCAAAGCCCTAGCCGTTACAGTGGAATCTTGAACTGACATTACAGGCGAATATGAGGGAGTGCCTTTAAGAAATGGCCCTGAAGACTACACCATTTGAGCCTCCCCTAGACACATAAATTCAAAACTAAATAGTTGTATCTTAAACTGTATCTGTCTGCTGAACCCTTTACACAAATAACAAAGGCAAATTACCATAGTGTAGTACAAATAATGTCGCAAAGCTTGCGTGCCGCCCTGGTACTAAAATCAGCCATCATTTGGCACTCCTTCCGTTGTCGTAGTGCCAACAATATCATAAATGGACTCGGTGTTTTCCAATGCTTTGCCTTAAATTTTACGTATCACGACATGTTAATACGTTTTGTGTACTGTACCTACTGACTAGGCCGCAGTATGTTGTGATAAACTAATGTACACTACTGACCAATGTTGACTGTGTTAGTTTGTCCAGCGGGGTAATTTCGTAACACACAACAGTAACATTCATTGCGTTATTTACTTTGATGAGCAGACAAATTTTTCGAACATATAAGGCAATGGGTTAGCAATATCTTTCAAAATCATTCAGATTATGATTGATCGTGTGTTACGCAATGAGGGTGCTGTTCAGCGAAGTCTTTTCTAGCTGTATTAAATTTGATGATATGTCACGGGGGCTTAGTAGGTTTCTTTACCGTGTTTTGAAAATATTTATTTTATATTATTAAGATCAAACTATCTTGGGGTCGGCTTCTAGTCTAACCGGATGCGGCGGAATACATGGAACGAATGCCTAATCTGACATCCACAACCCGGTTACTGGGTAGCACGGCACCCCTTTACGACTACCCATAATGACGGTCAAAAATCTTCGAATGACAACCGGGACCAACAGCTTCACGTACTTTCCGAGATATGGAGGAGTCTCGGTATCTAATGGATGGTCACACATCCACGAAACGACCGCGACTGGCGTAACTTACCTTCGATCGCCCCGTGCAGCTCTTATTGCCACGAGTCCCTGAGTTAAGATACGTTCAATCGATTCACTATTACATTGTATTACAAATTCTATACGTTTATCTGTCTAAACATCATATTAATTCCTAATTGACAGTCTATGGACTATCAATTATAAAGTTATTACCCCGATAGTAATTACACTAGTTTGCAAATGAACAGCAGTACCAATCACTGTGCTTCTTTCAAGCAAGTAAATTAATTTGATACAATCACGAACTGTTTTAATAAAATTTAATGACTGTTTATCCAGGACAGCTGGCATACATTAGCATTGCAACCACGACCAATTTAGATGGCGAGGCTGTAGATGTTGTGACAATAAATGCGATTACTAGTATGTTAATTGCATTTGACAATTAGAAGAAACCTTTTTTTTTTAATTGTGTTTAGTTTGTAGGTAGTGGTTGTGTAAATAAGCTGTGTTTAACTGGTTAGAGGTGGTGATCGGTTAATACCAATGATTGCATTCTAGATACTTAATATAACAGAATAGAGTAGGAAAAATCTAATGAACTTGTCAAGTTTTTGTACCTACATACATACTTACTATGATAGAATCAAGTAATTCCTAACTGAACAGACAGCTGTGCTGTTGGAGAGTTTGTTGCGCCATTTCTTCTTCCCAGCGAAAGCACAGGAAGTGGTGAAGGTCGGGCGTTTTGGGGGACTGTCTTATGTAATTTTGACGTTCGAAAAGTGCTGATTTTCAGCCTAATTTGAATAAATGACTTTTGATTTTGAATAGGCAAGACCACTTTTAGTGAAGAAGCTGATGTTTCTGTTGATGCTTGCGGAGTAATTGCGTATCAAATCAATAACAATTATTTTCATTTTGATAATTCAACATCATTCATAGCGGCGTTTCGCTGTCGAGTAGATGAATTTTTCAAACATAAACTAGCAATTTCATTAAAAATCCTTCGGATTATGGTTGAAAGTGAGTTGCGCAATTAGAGTGCTGATTACCAAGAAGTTCAAAACAAGCTGAGCAAGCAGCTGTCGCACCTCAAAAAACTTACATAACAGTTTTAAGTACACAAAAACCTGACGCTGAATTTAGTTAATAATACTAACATTTAATCATATTTAAATACCTGAAAATCAATTACGAAACTACATGTATGTTGTATTTATTTATTTGAAATACAGTACATAAACACCGATGCTAATTTCTTGATTACGGGGTTGTGCAATAAGTTAATGTTAATAGTTACATGATTAGGTATATGACATAATAAAAGCAATGAATCAATTATGAATACTATTGTAAAGATTAAAGACTTATTGAACAAAAGTTGAGCAACAGTCCTGTTTTGCGAACAGCATCTTTCCATCTACACAGAACAATGATGTCTCTGAATCTGAAATCTGAATACAAAATATAAAAAAACAACTCACAAGACATGCACTTTGCATCGACAAAGGTCATACGCAAATGTCAAATCTATAAATGGTGGCGTTCAAAAAAAAAAAAATTATATATAAAGGCCGTATTAATCTGTTTATTAAAACCATAAATGTATGACGTAATTCTATTATCCTAGTGGCCAGTAATCAGGCGAAGTGGTATTGTTAGGCAACAGTCGCATAGCCCATAGGGTGCAATAATGTGAACCAGTGTACATTAGCTTAATAGGCATTATAGCCCGCATAGAGTCTAATAATATTGCTAATACTCGTATCAATCTCCTACTGAAATTATTATCGTTTGATAGTCTTTTATCGTTATGTACTGGTCATTAATATGATAGATGTGTTTGGAACTAGAGTAAGTCGTGGAGTTCAACTGATTGATTTAAGTAATTAAAACTCAGTTTTATTAAAAGTATCTTGTAGAAACACTATAAGCTAAGTTGTGTTCTTCTTAGTTAGTCGAATCATGTCTGTGTGTTTATTTTTATGATCGCTTTTTCGTGGATTTTAGTCATGCCTATATTTTACTCCTCTATTGCAGCTCGCAATGAATGAAGACTCGCTTATCATATTCCTATTTTTTTGGGTTCCAAATGGCAAAACGGAACTAGGTAGTTATATTCGAGAAGTACTATGAAATCTTATCAAACTTACTTTTGCGGTCTCTAAAATAGGGATCTCTTTTGCGTGGTCCGATACGTACAGTCACGAGCAAAAGTATGTATACACTCGGCTTTATTCAAAAGCGATTTACTCCTTTATTTTTTAATGAAATTTTATGTTGTTACGAACATAGCATTTTCGAACCCATTGATTTATGTAATGTGTCGTATTTCAACGTTGCATTCGTTATTTCACGAAAAAATAGCAATTGAAAGCTGCCAAGTGTTGACATATTGGTGCTCGTGACTGTACTTGGCCAGTATATTAATTTGTAAGTAGAGCGACGTTTTTCTAAATTTTGTCATAAAATTATTCAGACGCGTTATGTGTTATGAAAACAAGACAAGTATTCTTCAAACAAGAACTATTGCACAAAGAAACTTGTACAAATAATTAACATGATTATAGCATCGATTCGTACCACACAACTACTCCATTCATTAAAACAGTTAGCAATACAACTTTAATTATGTCATACAAAACCTATGTAATACCCTAACGAATAAAGTTTCGTTATATCTTGCCCTTATTGTTCGCCTAGATAATTTTCCGTCCCATTTCGATCATTACCTGCAAAAACGACTTCTAAAAGGGTTTTTCCAAGAGTTTTGACAGTTTTAACTTCGTTTTCAACATATACATTAACAGTTTTATTGATGGTTGGGTCCTAATTGTTCCTAACGAAAACTTTAGGGATCGAAAGTCTAGTTAGTCTTTATACAATTCTTAGTTGCCTTTTCTGAAATTCACGTTGAAATTCAGCCAAAAGTTATATAAAAATAAGTTCTATAATTTTCCTTCATTCGGCAGCCGAATGTCCTTGTCTGACCCCAAAAACAAAGAAAGTAAAGTATAAAGGCAGCAAGTATTTTAGAAATAACATCAAATGGACAATTTATTCAAAAGAAATTTCGTTTTTTTTCCAGGTAATGAAGACTCTTCAACGTGTATTTTGAAAAGAAACTGGGAATTTTATGAGAGGTAAATGATGAAAAATAAATATACTAGTACTTTCAATGCTAACTGTTGTTTTAAGCTTAAAATCACGCTAGTATTTAACGCTATCTTACACCACACAATAACAAAATCATGTGTACGATAATTATAATTCATCCAGTGGGCCTCCACACTATAGATTTTTAGTTCGCACTTCACTCTTATGGATTTATTAATCAGAGGGGCAGTTTCCGTATTTTCAAAAACGTTCTCATTCTAATCTCAGTCTCAATCTGTCAAAAATCCAATCAATTTACGTACATTTTCGACATTGATTGTCGCTGAGATGAGATTGCGACTTGAATTTGAACATTTTTTATGTACCTAAATGAATTAGCCTTCTGATTTTATCACCAACAGCCTTGTATAATACACATCTGTTTATCTTGAATTCCTTAGATATAAAATTTAAAACTTTTCCTTTTTAGAAACCGTTCTGCTACTAAGTAAACCAGATACAGTTGTTTTGCTACCAGGTTTTACTTCCGCCCCAACAAAGTTACGACTTCGTGCAAAAGTCTATTCTATTGATACAATTTTACTGCATGTATCATGTTAACTCTATTATTTCCTGGCGCCTAACTTCAGTGTTAATAGACATCGGTGTGGCAACACTGACGAAATTCTGCCTAGAAATTGTATCTCGCCCGTGTTGAGTCACTTACTTTATTGCTATTTCAATTAAAACCACGTTTCCTTTTTTAGTCATCACCGTTGTACTCTGTGTTACGTTGAGTTTGCTTCCATTGTCTTTGTCTGGGTACTGTTTTAGTTTCATTACTATCTATCGTGGCGTCTTCTCATTTTGTCTACATCTTTATTTTATTACCTAGATGTTGTTACTAAGTCCTGTAGTTAATGAAACGGCTTATCAACTTTATTACATTGGTCTGTTTTCTGATCTATGAAGGTTTTCATTGATTTTTGCGTCTCAATCAAGTTGTTGTTCTGATACTGCATATATCACAGAGTTCGATTCTGTAGTTGATTGGTAAATAAATTCTCATAAACAGTTCCATTTGATTTCCCACATTCACTTGGCTGTTGTTCTTGTTCTGTTTCACAAACACCGTCTCTGTTGCTTTTCTTTCTCACATCCTTAACGCCATTGTATGCTTTTTTTTCTAATTTACTACCCAATGGAACGTTAAAAATAGTTTGTTTTCTACCATCCTTGCTATGTTCTTAATGACTTTGCTTAATGAATTCTTACTGTTATTCATTTTTATTAGGTTTTCAAAATATTTAACGAATTTCATTGACATAGATTCTTAAACATTTTACTGTTATGCTAATTTGACAAAATTTTGTGAGGTGGGGTCGAGCGAAAGCTTTATGGTTAAACTTATTTCACACCAAGCAAATAAAATTGAATTATTAGAGTGTGTGTTATCGATGCACTATGTTTATCGTTAAAATGAGATTGTCTCGAAGCGGCGGGTACTGTTGCCAACTTTGATTAGCAAAAAATCCATGATAAATTTCTTGCATTTAAAACCTATATTGCTGTACATTTGACGTTCCTTACAGGCACTGGTGAGGGTGGCGTACTTACTTTAGAGATTTGTGTACACATGCTGCTTCAAATACATTCACTAAAGACTATCTAACTTTATAACTCGTAGTTAAAATCCTCCTTCATTATGTTGTAATGACCAATTTGCGATATCGTATATTCGTGTGTTGTCTCATGTTATTAATATTATACATTGTTATTTTCTACATCGGTACATATTGATAACGTTATATACGATATACCGCGCAATTATTCACTGAATGCCGGTTGTTATGTTCCTTATTCAGTATCAATAAGGTTTATGTTCGTATGGATATTTCATGCGAATGGTGTAACTGTCCATTGGCATTCGTTCAAAGAGTTGTGAAAACAATGCACGCTGCTATTCAGGTGGTCATTATAAGTTTATCGGTCTCATTCTGCCCGGGACGATAATATAGTTCTTTATATATATACCATTGTCGTTCCTTTAACATCCAATTATTACAGTCCAGTTGCTGATAAAAATTGAAAAACTGATAGATTTATCAGTCTGCGCGGAAATTGTGTATCATTCTGCGAAGAGCTATTCCTGCAATCGATCCGGTAGCCAGAAAAGTGTTATTATCAATGATGCTTTAACAAAATGATGTTTAAATCCTTTTAGTCTTAACGAAACTTGAAAACACGAAACGGAAATACATAAAAATTTTGATTAATTGCTGATATTTCTTGGCAAGTAAAAACACCATGACTATTCGCGCAAAGGGCTTATCCGTCCGTAAAACTAACGTTGATAAATCGATAGACGCCTCCGCAGTAATGAATGGTAGGCGATTAAATTCACAAGCGTACTCTCAACACAGCAGAGCAGACCTGCTGATTAATTACGCAGCACCAGTAACAAATTGCTGGCCACTTTATAATTACGCCTTTGTTATCTTACCCGAGTTAATCCACGAACAGTCCACAAACCCAGCCCACGATGATTGATTCGTATCAGAATCCAATTTAACTTCTCCACCGTCTAATTTCGTATTTTTAAAGCCCACCGGGTAACATCGGCTTTCTATTTCTGTTTATCCCCCCTACAGAGATAACTTCGTTTTATCTGACAAGGTTTGAAAACGTTGCTGATTAGTTTTCCTAGAAACACTTAACCGATGGAAGGAAGGAGCTTGTGGCTAAGTGAAAACAGCCGCACGGGTCGATCGATCAGGTTAAGCTGCGCTTGCCGCGGTCGGTCCGTGGATGGGTGACCCCCATTATAATATCGAAACTCGCGAGTGTCAGAAAGCAAGTTAAGCCGTTGGTCCCGCCTGTCATTTGTAAATCTTTGGCAGTCGTTTCGGATAGTCAGAAGCCCAAAAGTCTGACAACCAGTCTTACCAAGAGGTCATCATCATCTGCCTAACCTTTTCCCAGCTGAATACCAGTATTTTACATGGAGCGACTGCCTATCTGACCTCCCCTCCACAACCCAATTACTCAGAAAGAGAGACTACTCAGAGTCTTACCAAGAGGTATTACCCAGTAAATGGGTGGTGGAGGGCAGATAGGCAGTCGCTCCATGTAAAATACTGGTACTATGCTGCATCCGGTTAGACTGGAAGCTGACCCCAACATAATTGGGAAAAGGCTACGCAGATGATGACTCACTGATGGAAATAAACGTTTTCCAGTAAGATTACATTTTCTGCTTGCACTTTATCGATTGAAGCCTTGCTTTCCGTTTATGGAGTGCTCAAGAAATATGGTTCGCGCCGTTTATAGACGTATTAGATTATATTAGCCGCTTCCTTATATGAAATTCAAGAATATTAGTATCATATTCCTGCATCCGTTTATTCAACCTTAAGTGTATTAACTTTATTAAAAATTGCTCAATGATTATAGAAGCTTCTAGTGACCCGTTTCATAATTCTGGGTATTTAGACTTCGGGTAAGTGGTATGGGATCTTCGACCTTCGTGCCCACTGGCCTACACTTAATGAGATCGATAAAATACCCAAGGTTTTCAGCTTGAAAAACTAAAGAAATAAAAGTTTTAAGGCGTAGATTTGTTACTTCGAATAACTTGCATAGTTTTATGCTCGCCTTTTTGAAGTTAAGCCCAGGGTGTAGTTTACTTGTCAGTAATTAATCTGTAGGTCTGAAGTTCAGCAATCGTTTTTTATAAGTCATCTCGTGCTAATTTTACACACGCGTTCATCTCATAATTAATTTAAAGTCTCCCGCAGATTGGCGCGACACGATTCTTGTAGAACAATTTCCATGATGTTTTCATAGAAATTGGTTTAGTAATGTCACGTCGCGCCTCTACGCGGGAGCCTTAACACAATGTCTCAAGTACACGAAAAGTGAACGTTGCTGTCCATTGTTGCTCAACTGCTCACCCAAATATTATATTAGTTGGAGGCCGGTAATTAATCAAAATAGATGGACTCTTGATACCCGTAGGCGTATACTCGTATAGTAAATGTGTCGGTATTACTTCGACCGCAGTGTTTACTGACACACCATCATTTAGTTGGCACTTCTATATATCTATATGTAGGTATACATATAATAAAATAGTAACGAAGTTAAACTGGACATTGAATATTTTTGAAAATAAAAATTTGCTACGAGGAACGAGTTTGATGCCGAAAATATAGTATTTTTTTAATTTTCGTCTGTTTGTCTGGATGTATGTTCCGGATTGGCGCAAGAACGGCTGAACGGCTTTAGATGAAATTTAGCACACATATAGTTTATAACCGGGATTAACGCAAGGTACTTTTAATTGCTGTAGAACGGTCCCGTAGGATATTTTCCGATATCCACACGGGCGAAGCCGCGGGCAAAAGCTATTCCAGAATAATATAGCTAGAGTTGTACTAATCGATTCGAAAGTTCAAGGGAACGTTATCATAACTACGCATTTGCGTGATTGATGTAGACTTAAATTCTAAAATAAACAAGAAAATGTGGAAAATGCAAAAAGCGGGTGTACGACACCGCTGCCTAACCTTTCGGGAAATACAGACGGGATGTTATGTTATGTTTTTCTAAGAGCGCCTACGCTGCCCTTAGTAATAACGTTGCTTTAACCTTTAAAAATATATTATACTAGTTCACTAGAAACATTTAAATATTAAACAACTTCTACGAATCTTTAACGAATGATTTTATCAAATCAATATTCACGGTCTTATTCATTACACCAACACTGATACCGAAGCAAATTTTTAGAAATTCCTACAGTTAATTACGCATACAGGAATAAATAATTAAAGCACTGACTTTCCTGCTTTATTCCTGTATATTTTTTTACCTTGAAATGAGTCGGTTTTGGTTAAATTCTCTTGTATCATTTTCCCTGTTCGAAGGTTAGGTCTGATTATTGCAAATATGCATTTGGTCCTGTAAAAGTGCCATTATCAATAGGAATGACTACGGTAGCCCCTGTTTAAATGTTAATATTTACCGCATGGTTGTGCAAGGAGACAGCATTCTGCAAAATATGATGCGATTCATACTATGCGTTTTTAAGAGCTAAATACTGCAGCACTTAAAAACGCATAGTATGAACATTAATGAAAGCAGATGTGCTTTTTGAAGTCAACACTAATGAGCTTTTTTATTGCTGTTTCCACTTTCCACGTTCTTTATAATTGCATCATCTTCTGCGGCCCAGGAAGGCGCTCTACTTTGTGTAATTTTTATCATCACCACTGATAAAACGGTGAAGGAAAATATCGTGAGAAAAGCGTGTCCTAGACCCAAAAACTCAAAGACATGTGACATCTACCAACCCGCAAAGGCCCGCGTGGTCGATTACAGCCCACTCCTTCACACAGAGAGGAGACCTGTGCCCCAGCAGTGGAAACTTTACAGGCTGATTATGCTGCAGTCTAAAAGCTATAAAACTCAAATCATCATCAACAATTTCTTTAACGAAATCAAGTTGAACATTACCCGATCATCATAACACCATTTTAGAACCCCCCCGGCCATGTTGCCTTTACTGCCCATATCTCCTAAACTAACAGCTGCCCTCAGTGATAGCAGTGCCCTCTATTACCCTCTCACAGATAACATGAAGCACTCACAATGTATTATGTGGGTAATGTATGTGACCCGAGCACTATGGTATTTTGGGAGGCCCTCCATCTAAACCAAAGGAAATTGGTTTCGGAAACCGAGGTCGGCTGTTAAAGCAAGTTGAGATCTGAAGTTAGTGTCAAGAATTTATTCAGACTAATGGACAATTTAATTAATATTTGAACCTATAGATGTTTAGTTTTATGGTTCTTGTTTTGGACAAAACTGAAGATTTTTTTTGCATTTTTCTTGTGGTTGTTTCTTTCTTCGTTACTTAAAATCCTTATGAAAAAAAGAGACTTTGTGAGCTTGCCTTCCATTAAAAATGTGTGCTTATTTTTCCAAAGATCAGTTCGTATTCTTAGTATTCTCGTACTGCAGCTGTAGGCGTTGAAAACACACCGTACACAAACAATGCATTCTTTCGCAGTGAGAGGTAACACTAGTAGAGAAAACAGTTTCAGATATTCAGATAGGCACTCAACTAGAAATCGAGAAAGATTGATAGAATCGATTACGTTGTACGTAAGTATCTGCTCGTTCATAACTCATTTCATAACAGACTTTTCTTATACTTACTGAGTTTGTTTAGTGTCTGATACACATATGATAATCCTATAGTTTATACGAATTCTTCGTTTCGGCTACTTTGCATTTCATTTCTTCTATGTTTGCGAAAGCTACGATACTGTTTTGTTTCGTTGGAGTTGAGACTATTATAAGTAATACCTTTCATTATTTCTTTATTATTCTCTAAGTGGTGTTTTAAGAACTTTTTATTCGCCAGAGTTGAAAAGTTGTTTATTAATATTTCATGACAGTTACTACCTTTTGTATAAGGATCTATACATGTACCTATATTATAAAAAGAAGTCGTTTTTCGTATCTGTCTGCGCAACTAATTTTGATGCGATTTTCACTACCATCTAAAGAATTTATTCTGGAAGGTTTGTGTCACATCATCTGCCTAGCCCTTTCCCAACTATGTTGGGGTCGAGTTCC
The DNA here is from genome assembly GCA_949629185.1 of Apamea crenata. NCBI lineage: Eukaryota > Metazoa > Arthropoda > Insecta > Lepidoptera > Noctuidae > Apamea > Apamea crenata. The sequence continues at coordinate 7,307,043 of OX451362.1, read as the reverse complement.
AGTTTAACCGGATGCAGCTGAATACCAGTATTTTACATGGAGTGACTGACAGTACAGTACAGTATTTCTGGAAGGTTTGTGTGTACAACACATTAATAGTAAATTACAAATAAAATAATGAAGAAATCTCGATGTTTTGTCAAGTAGTAAAAACCATGCTAGGCAGGGGCGGGTCACTAGTTATTAATATTAATTTAAAATGTATTATTTTAGTAATATAATGTCCAGTTTAGAATTTCCTGTTCAATAAATTGAACGCGGTCGCAAGTTCGCAACATGTTTTCGGAATTGGAATAACATTAAACTTTTACTGCTGTGCATATAAATTAGATTAATTATATTCAGGCTTATCAATTTATTGAGCTTCGTTGGTAGCATATGCATATTAAATGTGGTGAGATTAACTTATATTTGGCACAAAACCATTGTTTAGGACTGAATATTTATAGTGGTGTGGTTTTTGCGCGCGTGACGAATTTTCCTTGTTAATTTTACTCTGGCAGAATCAAAACCTAATCACCATTTGAATCATTTTGAAGGATATTGCTAATCCATTGCTTCATAAATGTTCGAAAAAATTGTCTGCTCAACAACGTAAATAACGCAATGAATGTTGTTGAACTGTCAAAATGAAACCCATTGGTACTGTTAGTGTGGTACGCAATTACCGTGTCGTCGGCCGGTTTTGATTTCCCGAGTCTTCATTATGTCACCTTGCTTGTATGTGCAGTATGAACATTAATTTACCAAAAAAACCCATTAATTATATCCTAAACGACGATTACGATTTAAATGCATGAAATATTAATCCATTCAATAACACACGTAGAAACATTAAAAAGTTAACTTTAATTTAATTAAGTTACATTTTTTTTCTTGTTTAAAAACCAGCCCGGTTTTTCAATCGACAGATAATTGTTATTCGTGGTATAAAATTGACGTCTGACAGATTTTGTATGGTAGAACTGTCAAAAATTCAAAAGTATTCCTCGGATAAAATTACTTATCTGGCGTTGGAAAAATCAGCCCTAAATAAAAAATGAGGTGTAGGTACAGAAAAGAAAATTTTAAACGTTCGAAGTATATTTTAACTTTTATAAGTATTAGCGCGGCAGTATGAAAATTCCCCAAAAAAAAACCCGAAATTACTTCGTGCATAGTAAACAGCGAAAAAGTCTACGTTAAAAAGATAAAAATGTTCCTTGTTTCATTTCGTCATTTCGAATGTTATCGCTCACTTTTTAGCTTACATTTCGTAAAAATGCTAAGTTTATTTCGGTACGGAATTCTACATTTTACGCCTCCGAAAAGATTTTATTTTGTTAGCGTCTGGCTTACCTCGAACCGCTTCGAAGCCACTAACGTTTAATAGTTGTAACTCACTACTATTTGTTTCTTGAGTGTATTTTGTGTAAACTTTTCCTAACTATATGGTGGAGGTGTCTTAGGTTCTCGTAAGTGCCCATTAATGTTTAGTTTCGGAGAAGTCTAATTTCGCTGCAAACTTCCATTCACGGCTGAATTCCTTCGAAACAATGGGTACTTTTTCTAATGAGCCTATACAGTCCCCCACTGCTGAGCAAAGTACTCCCCCAAATCCTTCCACTTATCCTTTTCTAGAGCTACTTCGATCCAACCCTTGCGGTACGCGTCTTGGTCGTCTCGCCACCTTTTCCTGGGCCGGCCTTGGCGGCGCCGTCCATCCTCGGGCACCCACCGTGTGGAGACAGTTGCCCAGCGGTCACTATGTACGCGACCGACGTAATGATAATAATGGGTACTTACTTAGTTTCAAATCACTGTAGTTGAAAAAGATGTAGGATAATAGACAGGTACAAAACAAGACAGATTTACCTATCATTTACAGTTTGTTATGTGTTGCTAATTGCTATTAATGAAACCTACAACAAATACAATTGACGTAAAACCCTAATCACTCCGCATGACTAAGTCAGGTAAAACCAGACACAAAACTACATTATGTGCATAGCCAATGTAACGTCAGGGATATAAATTGTCGAGCAAATTGATTACCAACTTAGTGACCGTGTATTCAAATCACGGCTGTCATTAAAAGTACTAACACGGCAAATTGACGTAGGTTGTCGATTTGCATAATCGGTCTATAATGTTCCCACTGCTGGGACACAGGTCTCTCTAGGAGAGGGAGTGGGCCGTAATCCGCCACGCGTGTCAAGTGCGGGCTGGTAAATGTCACATGTCTTTAAAATATTAATTCCTCGCGATATTTTCCTTCACCGTTTTGAGAGCAGTCGCTCAAAGTATGCCTGTCTGAGTTCGAACCCACGACCTATATATAATTCGGTAAATCGCGGCCGTTCCCACCGCCCACTGTCAATTTGCTTGCAATTAATTTCCGCGATTTCATGTAGGTTTACTATAAGTGCACCTCTGCCTAACCCTTCGAGGAATACTGGCGTAATGTCATTTATGGTAATTACCCCGACTGTACCCACAATAACTTCAAATATGAAACAGCATGAAACCTTTCATCTAATTGCCTCAGCAGGCTACTCCAGCAAGCAGGGTTATTATCATATCATCTTATATAGCTTGAAGCGGAGAAAAGCGCTACTGTTCCCCGTTCCCTATTTCAATGGCCCTACAAAGAGAGATGGCTCATTAAATAAATGGAAGTTCTACTTGTTACAAGTTTTCCCTGCTTATTGCGGTGTAGCCGACGGGTTTTGCTCAAAACTTATACATTTATGGAATAAATAACTTTATGCTGACGCCCTTCATGTCTCCCTCGGTAAATATACTGATAGAAGTGGGATAGTTGTTTTAGCAACTCGCGGGACCCACACTATTATAAAGTCGTCGAATGTGACGACCTGAACATGGCACCCTTTTACCTCACCTCACCAACCTCTCACCGACCTCACTCAAGTCTCAAGAATTACTTAAAACTTTCAACCAATCAAATGGCTCTAAACTAATTTTAAGTAATGCTTGGTCTTGAGCGGGGTTCTGTAATACGGGTCTAAAAGGGTGCCATGTTCAGGTCGGCACATTCGATTCAGCGGTGGTTGTTGAACAACATAACCGACCCGAAGCAATTATAATTCATTCGGTTCGTGCCGATCGACAAACTTCGTTCGGCATCTACCGTCGCTAAATCGTGTTCGGGCTGACTCGGCACTAGCCAACAGGTTTTTGTCTGAACATAATATCAACGTAATATATTCGATTTTTGCAATAGGCTCACCTCCCTATAATAATAATAATAATAATTCATTTATTTCAGACAATGTCCATAGTCCTAAACACCCCGTCCTATTACATGGGATTTGAAACATAACTGGCGAAATGTGGGTGTGTGTACTGATGTACGTCTGCCTAACCTTTCGAGGAATACAGGCGTGATGTTATGTTATGATGTATATTCGATTGTAACGCTCGGCTGTGCGGAATCTTGACCGAACATATTGTGTAGCGCCCCCAAACTATAATATTTCGCAGAATAGGTAGCTTAGTGTCTGGAGAGAGACACGTTTGCATGACTAATATTTTACCTCTTGTAATCGAAGCGTAGGTCAGTTATTTAATTATTCTGAATCTGACGTCAATTACAGTTGCACTTCTTATTATAAATACATCTTGCGGTCTGACTAAAGTGCGATCTCATAATTATTATTATATTGCATCTATTATATCAATCTCGCTCAAACTCGCATCGAGAACAGACGTGTGTCTCTTTGCTCCGCATTAATAAGTTGCTTACTTTACGTGATACTAGTGCATAACTTTTACTGCCTAATTGCCATTCTCGCGTACAACTACCATCCACGCAGCGGAGGTGCGCCCGGGCACCCGCGACCCGCGAGGGAAAAGGAACCACCTCATAATTGCTGTCCTGCTCCTGCGCCGCCTGCGCCGCTCGCTGCTATCCTTCGTGCGCTGCGTGTGACGTCGTCACTCACACTGCACGCCATCGTCACTGCTACAAGGCCACGGATTGAACCTACGGCCGTAAGACGGCCAGCGGGTGTAGTATACGCAGGGAATCCAGATAAAATGCAACGATCACCGATTAAGTCCTCGTCGCATCCTGATCTTACCCTTGAAAATGTATCACAGGACCAAGACAGTATACGCAATATAAACACGAGAAAACGGAGAAATCCTGACGAACAACTACTTGAGGACCTAAAAAGTGACCTCCTAAAGTCCTTCAAAGATATGATGACTACTGAGATGGCTGTAATTAAACTGCAAAATAGCGAGATACTCCAGTCCAACCTCGAAATAAAAAAACAACTCGAAGAAAATGCTGCCAATTATAAAGATATCCACGACAGGGTGTTAACCCTTGAAACAAAGCATGAAGCAGCTATAGAGCGTGTTAACCTATTGGAAACTCAGGTAAATGTTTTACAAAAACAACTTTTGAAAAACACAATTGAAATAAGAAATATTCCACTACATGATAATGAAGATGTGCAGAATATTGTAAATAACGTATATAACACCCTAAAATTACCACCTATTGATGAAAATACGGCTATTTATAGAAGAGGTAGGAAAAATGGACCTATTGTTATCGAGTACCAGAACACTAAAAATAAAGAAGTACTGCTAAAAGCTGTGAAAAAATACAACTCTGACAACAAAAATAAACCTTTAAGTACGGAGATCTTAGGACTTACCGGAGCTTTCTCACGGGTTTATATATCGGAGTCTCTAACTTTTATGTCCAAAAAGATTTTGGCTGCCGCTCGAGAACTGGTGAAAAATGGTTCGTATAAGTACTGCTGGGCCTCAAGAGGAAACATACTCCTACGTAAGGAAGACGGACAGCCTGCCATAGTCATTAATTCTCTAATGCAACTTAAGGATTTTACCTCTGAATGACTAGCTGGTGTTGAAGATCATGTGAAAATATGGTACTTTTTCTCCTTGTTTACTATTTTTTATACTTTTTTAAACTCTCACAGTAATATTGTATGCATTATAATTATTATATATTATTTGATAATATTTTTATACTACTATTATATTATATTTCTCATATCTTATTTAGAAATCTATTTAAAATTATTAATACCAGTCCACTATTCAAATTTCATGTCCGACAATAATAAAAACAACTTACAGATCTCAGAAACTACAATCGTCGACCAAAAATTTAATTCTACTACTGTTAGTGATAGATATGGTTGTTATGGGTAGCAACATAGATGAGGTGGTCACCGAGGTTGATAATACTATCAACGCTGGTGACTCATTTTTGGTCGAGGATCCAGAAGCGTTTCCGCAATACAAACTTGGAACGGAATCATCTCTTAGAATTATTGTTCAAAATATAAGAAGCATACATAAAAATCTTGAAGATTTTAAAATTTTTATTGCTAGGAGTAAAATAGACTATGATATTATTATTCTCACCGAATGTTGGCTACAAAATTCAGACTTGATACCTAAACTAGACCGATTTGATTCATTTAATACTAGAAACCATTTTAACCAAAACAGTGGTGTAGTTGTCTATATAAGGAGCGATTTACCACATGTCACAGTATATGAGCCAAATTTTGCCGATGCGGACTGCTTGGTGATGGGAATAGGTAAAACCCATGCTTTTATTTGTATATACAGGTCACCATCGTTTGCCTCTCTCGCCAATTTTGTTGGGTCCTTGGAAGAACTTCTAATAGACATTAAACACATACCTAATGTTTACCTAACCGGGGACATAAATGTTGACGTGAGTCCCAATACTACTGACCTGAAATCTGATGAGTATTTGAATCTTCTTGCCACGTACGGTCTACTACCTAGCCATCAATTTCCTACGCGTCTCAATAAATGCATTGATCACTGCTTCGCAAAGCCTAATTCTAAAATGCTGACAGTAGTCTGTGAATCATCAGTTACTGACCACAGTAGTATATACTGTATTATTCCTTTAACACAAAGAAGTAATTATAAAAAATCAGAAAAGACACTGCTACAACTAAATTATGAAGAAGCTTTTAAACTTATGAAGAACTTTGATTGGACTCATATAACAACTCTACAAGATCCAAATAAAGCGACTGAACTGTTCATTGAGACTTTATCTGAAATAAAAAAAAAAAGCAGTTACCAGGTTACCGTGTCCAATAGGCGACATACTTTTCAACCGTGGGTAACCTCTGGTCTGCTGCGTTGCATGAGATTTAGAGATACATTACACAGAAGACATAATAAGGCACCAAATGATAAAGATCTAGAGATTACCTACAGGCGTTACAGAAATCATTGTAACAGTATTCTCCATAATCTAAAAAATGAGCACAATAAAGCAGATTTAGATGCTGTCAAGAGTGATATTAAGAAAACCTGGAATGTCATTAAGCGTGTATGTAATCTAAGTCGCTCTGAAAAATCTCAAGGGCCTTGTGAATTATTAAAAATAAAATCAACTCCTCAAGAATCGGTCGATTTTGTGAATGATTTTTTTACTAATATGGCATCCAAACTATCAACTGACATCTTACAAAAGCTAAAACTTACGGAAAACGATCTTGTGCAAAAGTTTAAATGTAAACACAGCCCGATGAACTCTTTTGTGTTATTGGAAACTGATGAAACAGAAGTTAATAAAATTGTTATGTCCTTAAAAAGTACCAATTCTACTGGTTGGGATGGAATATCATCTGTGTTTTTGAAAAGAAGTGTAAACTTTCTCATTAAACCTTTAACACACATATTTAACTTATGTTTTACGTGTGGAAAGTTTCCTAATGTGTTGAAGGACTCAATTGTTATACCAGTTTTTAAGTCGGGGGATAGAGACAGTATCGCTAATTATCGTCCGATATCGCTTTTACCTACTTTGGCTAAAATCCTGGAGAAACTAATAAACATTAGGCTTGTAAATTATATAGAGAAAAATAATGTTCTCTCTAATAATCAATTTGGTTTTAGAAGGAACAAATCAACAATAGATGCAGTTGAACATCTAGTTACCAATGTAGCTAGTAATCTCGACCACAAGAATAAATGTGTTGGTGTTTTTCTAGATTTAGCCAAAGCCTTCGATACTGTCTCAATCCCTCTGCTAATTTGCAAGTTGGAGGCTATAGGTATTCGAGGTTTACCACTTGATCTTTTTAAAAACTATCTTAGTAATAGGACACAGGCTGTAAAAATTGGTAATAATCTTAGCTCTAAGCATAGTGTAGGTTTCGGTGTTCCGCAAGGATCAGTACTTGGACCAACATTGTTCTTGATCTATGTTAATAATCTTTGTAACATTGAATTACCCGGTTCAAAAGTGATCACTTTTGCGGACGATACTGTAATATTATTTCAACAAAAAACATGGAGTGATGTCAAATCGTCAGCCGAGATTGGTCTTAAAAATATAATTGAATGGCTTGATTGCAATCTGCTTACATTAAATCTCAATAAAACAAAATTTATAACATTTAGTTTAAGGAATAATTTACAACCTACCGACTTTAATTTAAAAGCTCATTCCTCTAATTGTTCTGCTGCAAGTATTTGCGGGTGCCCTGTCTTATCTCCTAGTAAAAGTGTTAAGTACCTTGGAGTTCACATCGATGAAAATTTAAATTGGAAACAACATATCCATAATCTAAAATCTCGCATTCGTAAACTAATACCGATTTTTAAAAAAATTAGAAACCTAAAAGACAAGGCTACGAACAAAACTGTTTATTTTGCACTGTGCCAATCGATAGTAACTTATGGTATCTCTGCCTGGGGTGGTGCTAGAAAAAGTACTGTTATACAAATAGAAAGGGCTCATAGATGTATTCTAAAAGTGATTAATTTTAAAAAATTTAGATATCCTACAACTGCGTTGTACAAAGAGTTTGAAGTCCTAAATATTCGCCAACTCTTTATTAAAAAAATAGTCCTGAGACAACATTTATACGAAAAGCCTGTTACCAAATCTCTCAGAAGAGGGCATGAGGTATATGACGTCCCAGCATGCAAAACCACTTTTGCACAGTGTTTCTCTTATTTCTTGGCTCCTCTATTGTACAATCGCATAAGTAAAATTAAACCTCTTAAAGATACGACGAGATTTGTGTGTAGAAGGGCTCTGGATGAGTTTCTGAGTGACTTGGATTATGAACAGACTGAAAAACTTATACAAATATGTCGGTAATTATTTATTTATAAATATATATTTTATTCTTTACCGTTATGTACTAAATACGGTTATAAAAACATTACATGAATATATGTTAGTAATATATATAAATATATACATTATAAGTTATTAATTGAAGAAAAGAAAAAAAAAAAAAAAAAAAAAAAAAAAAAAAAAAAAAAAAAAAAAAAAAAAAAAAAAAAAAAACACCGTCGAGTTGAGAACCTCCTCCTTTTCTGAAGTCGGTTAAAAAATTTACTACAATTTATGTTAAGTTCATACTTCCAACTTTATTATTTTAGTTTTAGAAAAACCTTTTTTTATTATTTTATTTTTAACAAGTCTTATTACAAATTCTAAACAAATATTGTTATTGTGAGAACACCTTGTTTATATTGTAATAACATTAGTTTAGCATTGTCTGATTTCTTTGCATATGCTACTTGCTTAAGATAACTTGTAACTCGTTATTGTCATCTATGATTCATAGCAAAACATGTAATTGGTAAAAAGTGTCATAACGTGTTTGCATTATGACTATTATTCCATGAGCGAGAATCTTACCTTGCCGTAACACAGTCCTTGACTAGCACGGGAGGTAAAGAACTTTTCTCTGTATACCGTCATTGGGCATTTATCAATTTTATCAAGTATGTGAACCATTGCTTTACTTGTGATAGCATTTTTATAATTAACTCTTCTGCTCCCCTTGCTATTTGTTATACCTAGATAAGTTTTAACTTAGTGTAGTTGAACATAAGTGAGTGTGCCCTATACTATGTAAATAATGTATCACCGGTATACTGTAATCTAAACTTATGGTCAATAAACTTTATTATTATTATTATTATTATTATATCGGTTCTGTGCTTCTGGCATCCAACTGATTCGAGTGGAGGTGCTTAGGGGAGGCCTATGTCCAGCAGTAGATTTCTTTCGGCTGAAATGATGACGATGATGACCTATTATATCTATCAGTTAAGTAAGACTCGAAATAATGCCTTTACGAAGAGTTAAGAAACTACAGGATTTTTCTTATTTTCAAACTCACACAAGGGTTTAGTTCAAGTTAATACATTCGTACAATTTCCTTCCCTAATGAGCGTTGGAGTTCTGATGTCATTAGCCCTTTGACTCAAAGAAAGACACAGAATTAATGATTCAAATACCATTATGACATCAAAAAAGTTCCTAGTAATGCTATTTACGAATCGCCATGTGTAGGAACGATTCTAATTTTGTTGTTTGTACCACTTTCATCTTAAACTCAGTTTATAATAATCACTGAGATAGGTCTGCCATTAATCGTCATCAATTTCGCTCAGCAGTCGGATCTGGCGTTAATGTTACAGCTGTATGCTCGAAATTACATTTAAATGTATGAGTTACATTTAATTTTATTGTGTGTGGGTTTTGAGTCTCCATCTATTAAATGATCTCTCAAAGAGAGGTCGTTCGTTTGTTCTGAATTTTTTCTTTAACTAATATTGTGGTTTCTTAAAGGTCGAATCGTTTTTGAATTGCAAATTAGTTATACTTATTACAAACCGTGCCCCCGTTGGGTTTCCCATCGGCTAAAATGACGAATTTCCGCAACAACTTTCATTTGACCCTTTTAGGGGATTAATTTTCAAAAATCCTTCCTTTTTGCTCACCTTTGTTATAAAAGGAAATCTTGTGCCAAATTTCATATTTCTGGTTTAGGCTGTGCACAACGCACAGCCTAAACCAGAAATATGAAATTCAGTCAGTGAATTTAGGATTTGTGCTAGTTTTTTTATACGAAAGTTGACCATGCAACTTTGCCATTGCAGTTTATTCCTAGGCCCATTTTCAATCTACTATTGAATTATACACCATCTATTTACATAACTATTGACTCAGAAGACACATTAAACTTTCCGACAGTCATTGAAAATACATTACAAATGATTACTATATTTTTTACCGAGTCGAACAAGATGGAGTTTTTGATTGATATGTGATAATTGTAGCTGTGATAAGTTCTCTTATTACTTCAACTTCATATGTGCAGCAATCATAGAAACTATTATGTTTTAAATTAGCATTAACTAGTGAACCAATCGTGTTGATATTTCATAAATATATAAGAAACTTATTTATACATACAATAAAATTTAATGTAAACTAGCGACCCGTCCCTGCTCCACACAGCTTTTATGACTTGAAAAAACTTCGATATTTATTTATTATAATTTATAAGTTTATTATAATGTTTAGTACATATAAATCTTCCGGAATAAAATCTCTAAATGAAGGTGAAAAGCGCATCAAAATCTGTTGCTTAGTTCAGAAGAACAACGCGGTCACACAGACAGACACGAAAAGTATAAGTATAGTATAGATGATATATAACAAGGTACGTTAGTTTCGGACATGTAACAAATTAGCAATTGTGATAATAATTAACAAGTCGTGTACTATCTGGTTACGCGAAGTTAATCAAGCTTTTTGTGGTAATTACGGTCGGGTTGGTTATGTGGCGTACTGGCGTCGTTTGGGCTGACACAAATAAACATGTTTGCTCGTCCCCATTGCGTCCGCAACGCAAACTCTATTACCAACTCTGCAGGGCTGCTACAGCTTTGATGGGACGTGTACCTTTGCCTTGAAAGAAAGAAGCATGTCATCGTCTGTGTAGAGATTTTTTAGGGTTCAGTTGAAAAGCATCAGCGTCAGACAGCATCTGTCTGGCATTAAAGTTAGTAGTTATTTTTTTAATTAACTGACTTTTTTTATTTAATACATCAAGCACATAAATGTACAGAGGCGTACTTAATGCCATAGCTTTTTCTTTCTAATTTTTAAGTTTCTCTGACTTTTGAATACGTTTCTGGGGGACTTTTGCCTTTTTTTCCATGTCTTCGTCCAAGTATTACTTGCAACCGAATGTCTTGGTAGCCTAACGACTTGGTACGTATACTATAGATACACGTGTTACAGCTAAAATGAAGTTAAGTTCTATTAACATAAAAAAGTTAAACACAGTTACATAACACAATACAGGGTCAAATTGAATTAGCTAGCAAAACTCCGCAGACGTGATGGGTGTCGATATTTAAACATGATAAAACAAAAAATTAATAATTTTGATGGTTTTTGTGGGGTCATAGTCGCTAGCTTATTTAATTTAACCCCATAGAACGATTAATATGGGATAAAAATTGGACCGCTTGTTGTGGTGCCATCCCTTAGCTTAGTAACGTAAATATACAGCACATATATATGTATCCGTGTTTTAATGGATAAACAGACTCCCACTGACAACTGATTACCGCTGCATTATGTTGTTATCAAACTGAGAGGTTAACACATGTAGGTTACGAGTTACTTGTCCTATAATTAACTTATTATCATTATCTTTCTGTACTGGAATTAAACTTACACTTTGACTGATATCTTTTATGCATTTTGGTATGTAATTAGCACGCTATGTGTCTGCTCTTGCGCAGTACATAATTATTTAAGCCGGAAACGTTTAGGATTCAATTTGATATCATACTTTATCGTTTCAAAACAGTAATTTATCAAATACTAGCTGTTAATGCCTATATGTTAATCCTGGTTATAAACCATCCGTGTGCCTAATTTCATCCAAATCCGTTCAGTAGTTTTTGCGTGAAAGAGTAACAAACGTCCATCCATCCGTACAAACTTTCACGTTTATAATATTAGTAGGATTAGTAGGATACTTAGTAATCAACTTGTTCCATACACCTAGAACATAGGTAACTCGTAACATTTGACAATAAACAGGATTAAGCATGAAGCACTATTAATTCATAGCTATTTACAAGTCCTATTAGCAGCCATGTTTATACGGCATTGTAATTTCCGGCAATACATTGCGACGAGTCTGCCTGTACATTCAAACATCCATATGCCCCATACATCCATCCATACACATTGCTCTATATACACTTGCGAGCTATTCATTCCAAGATACAGACTCGATGCCCCAATGCCATTAATTAGTCTTTATAGACCCATACAATTTGTGGTCGCTTTGATCACAGCGCCTCTCGAAATGTTCAGGCATTTTTAAGTGAGCCTCCAATGAAGTTTTGTCTGTCCATATTGACAGCAATTAAGAGCGAAATGATTTAGGAAGTGTCAAAAGATTCAAGATCTCCCATTCAGCTTCAACGCTGTATTAGGTGACCATTGAAGATATCTAAGGTAACCAAAATTATAAGAGAATGAATCCAATCCAGTAGGGCAAAGAAACGCAGCAGGATCCTCTGCATTTTATAAGCGTGTTGAAAGTTGGAAACAATCCTTCTTACAATATGGAAAAAGGAAAAAGTGTATTCAGCGTGTATCAGAAATGTGTGGTCATATTTATAACCTGTCACTTAGGTAAACCGTTTTTTGACAGATCCATCTGTCAAAAAACGCACGCACACACACGCACGGTATTATAATGTCTGTAAGAAGCCATAAATAAGATAATTCAATAAGATAAGGCAGTTGTAAGCAAGTTGTAGCAGCAATGTATTTATATTATTACGCATTTTAAAGTTAACCTTTACGTAATCTGGAATATTTGCGTTCTAAGACAGCTGTCAAAAAACGGTTAACCGGACAGGGTATAAGGGTGTTATTCAGACCATCAAACTGAACATCTTGCTCTAGGACAACACACATTTCTGATACACGTTGTAGGTATACAGCTTGAGAAAAAAAGTGTATTATACACAGTAATTCGACCTATTCCTTGAAGGACATTTGTTGCATAATAACATATTTATAGGCTCTAGTTTAACCCATTTAAAGGAAAGGTCGAATGAACAATAACCCTGTATAGTATTTGCTAAGCATATTTATCGTTCGCCAGTTCGTTATTAGCAACGTAAACTAGTCTCACGTGAGTCTTGTTTGCTTCGGTTCGAAACTTCGAACTTCGTATCTTTATTTTTGCCAGACGCCCGCTATTTAGATAAGATTTATGTAGTGAATAATGAGACTCAATGTTTAATATATTGATTTTTAGATATTGAAACTAGTTTATAGCTGCCGCTTTAGATGTATAGAAAAATTCAAGAATGCCTGCTGCTTTGAAATGTTGTAGAACCATGTCTTGGTATGAAGATACTTGATAATGCAAAAAGACCTAATCATACCATTAGCAACACGTATCTTTATATTAACTTAACACCAATCGAAGACCACAATGCTGAAACGGGAGATAGTGTAGATACACATTTCACAGAAATTCTCTGACAGGTACCTAACAGACGGATTCTCGGACAGGACGTAACGAACGGCATCGCTCGTTCAATGCTCCAGTACATATAGGATACCTAACTACAAGGAACTAGAGTATCCTTTCATCAGCACCAATTTGTCAACACCTCGCAACCAAACACGAATTGATGGAAACCCATCACTTGCATACGATTGACTGCTTCGTTGGTCTAGTGGTCGCAAGCGCTATCGCTGACCATGCATGTGGTCCTCCTGGGTTCAATTTCCAGGATAAGTGCTAGTGGGTTTTTCTATGTAGAATTTGTCAGTAGCAACCCGAAGCCTGGCTTTGTGCTCGGTTGGTGGCAATAGGCTCACCGTCTATTTACATGGGACTTAAACATAACTGGCGAAATGTGGATGTACTATAGGTACACCTCAACCCTTGCTCCTAACAAGGCGTGATGTTATGTAATTTGTCAACACCCCGCAACCAAACACGAATTGATGCAAACCCATCAGTACTTGGATATCGATTGGCGTCCATGCACCGAGCCCCGACGGCCGGCACATAACTCAATTGGCAGGCAATCTGGTGGAGGCGCCGCTCCCCCTCTCTAATTACACCGCATCAACTGTAGAGGCAGATAAAAATGCGTTTTCAGCAGCTGTGAGTGAGGGAGTCGTGTAAATGAAACCGCTGGACGCTGGTTTGTTTAAGCATGTTGTGTTATGATTATGGTTAATAGCAGGACTAGTCTGGTTCAAGCTTTTAGGCCTTTCTCCAAGTTGCAGAACACACTATTCGTAGCCCATAATATTGATCTTATGGCTTTGTCAGTGAGCGGAGTCCTTGCAGCTGAATTTTGGGCCAAAGTCGTTTGAACTTTTTGCCATCCATACGCTAAGAAAAAGAATATTGAATGTGATTCCTAACGTCACGATATTACCGTGGACGTCTCCGTCCATATCCTTAAAATGTATGAAAATAAGTACCTACACGATATAAAGTTATCATGGACGAAAATTTAAAAGCGTCTTCTTATATTTTCATACATTTAACTTCCCTGCGGTATCGTGATGCTGTGACGTGGACGTCCACGATAATATCATCACGATATAAAAATATAAAAGCGCACAAAATCATTGTTTTTGATAAACTATGACAGAGAGCAGAGGAGCAATTTTTGTAATTTTAAGAACGTTCAGTCTGATTTCAGTCTCAATCGGTCAAAAATATCTCTAATTTCCCTACATTTTTGACATTGGTTGTCGCTGAGATGAGATTGCGACTAGATTTTGCACGTTTTTGCTTACGGGAATTGGCCTTCTCGATTTGTGCGCATGAAACTTACTACCGAGATAAAAAGATCCTATTTCCTAACCCAGGTCATCGTCTACTCATGTGCCCAATTGCAGCCTTTTTAGCGTGAAAGCGTAACAAACAAACACTTCGCATTTATAATGTTGGTTGGGACCTATGTATAATTCTGTATTAGATGTGGTTTTGGTTGATTAAAAGTAATTTTGGAAGTGAATAAAATGGCAAGAGTGTTTTCTAGAAGTCTAACATGATTTTTGATATTTATATATAAATGAAGTTTCTTAACTCGCAAAATTTTAGATGCATCTTTGAATGCTTTTGTTTGTAACGATTAGAATTACAATGTACAAAGTTCGATGCTATCCTCAAACCACAAACAAGAACCAACAAAAACAATCGTCACGCGATGATAATATAATTGCTCATTGTGTTGCAAAGTAAATTTAGTTTTCTCTAACGGCCATAACTATTGTTTCAAAACCCATCTCCCTTTTTATCTACACGAGAGATAATCAAACACGCCAACTAAACACAACAATTCCAAGAAAGAGGACAAGAATTTTCTATCGTCTAACGCAGAATTTAAAAAAACATTAAAAATATCTGACATAAGCCACAGCCACAGCTGATGCAAATCCAATCTTTCGAGCTACTTAATATTGATGTATTCAATTTACTTCAGGATTTACATAATTGCTTGGACACAGATACATACAAACAGATTGAACATGTAGCAAATCAAATTGGAATTATATACGGTTCACACATCCATCTGCTAGCAAATTTTGTTAGCTCGCAATCCCGCTGTAATGTAAAATGTTCCCGTAATTCTGTTGCCCGGGGTTGCGATTTATTAAGCTTCAATATTTATCGGCTGGGATACGAATAGCAAGGCGAATCTCATTACTGGGGCTGATAAAAAAAATTCAATGCACCCATTTAATTTCATTTGTCTAGCTAGGATGTGTTGCGTTGCTATGGTGCTGTTGTCAGCATGCAGTTTTCCTGAGCTTATAATAGCAATCGAATATACTTATGTAGATGTAGATATCTTCAGTAACTCCCAAAGAGGTGATTTTATAAAATTTCGTTTTAGTGATTTAGAAATATATCATTCTATCGCGTCTGCCGCTTCACATGTGCATTCAAAGACGAGTCTTCTTCCTTTAGTTCAAAAGAGTCCACAGATGATTTGGCCCAATAGATATCCCGATTCAAAAATAAACCTGTAATTATTCCAACACGTATGTACTGCGACTCTGCATGAGTCAACCATGCGCTAGACGGGTTTAACTTTGTACCAGTAATGTGGGACGTTTCGAAAGTCGCCGGCGCCTGCCAAACTTTGATATGCGTTGCCAACATCGTAATGCAGACGCACGGCCGACCACTTTCACAACACGTTCCGTTTTAGTTCATCACTGCTAGTTCTAGAACTAGTACAATCAATCTCTCAACTAGAACTAATTACTACGTTGGAGAGGAGTCGCTAGAAAATGTCTCGAGAGGTTTAAATGCCAAGCAAATAACGCTGGTAACTTTGCTGTGAGGACTTTGACTGCTGAACTTGTGTGCAATGCGAGTCTGCGACACTCACCTCACAAGCCTCACCAAGTTTTGCTGGCATTTGATTTCTCTGCTCTAATCGAACTTTTAAGTTTGTACAGTGAAGTTTCTTGTGCGTTGCTCTCATTCCGTCATTCCATTAATTTCCACGACAATATTATAATTGTGTTTGTGCTACGGATCATCGTGACTTTTCTTGTGACCAGTTCTATGCCGGTTTCAAAAAATATTCCATAAAAAATATCGTTCATTAAGTAATATAAAGCAAAAACACCGCAGTTTCCTAGTTCGATAGATAAAAGCTGTGAGGCTGCGGTCACAGCCGCGTCGATGTGGTCACGTTTCGCTTCGCACCGATCACGACCGAACCAGCGACCGCCACTGCCGAGCTATGCGACGCCTTTATGGCATTCTTTCACTTCAATGAATCCCAAAACACCAACTCCGTTAAAATTAAACGACATTTCCCAATTGAAAATTCCAATAAAAGCGCTTATCGGCTTAACTTTGTAGAAATAACTAATTGTTTTGTTAACCTGCCAATGTTTACGCTGATTAAGTTAACTTACCGAATCAAGGCCAAAACGCCGATAGTACTGTACAAATATTTTCGAATTCTTAAAACTATGGCCGTGACTAACACTAGCGATATGGTTCGAATACTACAAAGTACGTAAAACTGTGGGTAGGCTGAATGACGCATTTGGGGGAGGTAAACAAGACGTTTTACGATACTGCTGAGACATTCATATCGCTACTATGTGACCGTTGGGCTTGGCTTGGCTGTTGGCTTACAAGACCAGACCAAATGTTTCGTCTGCCCTCTTAACTTTAAGGACGAAAGTCAACTGTGTTGTAACCTTCATGAAATGTACAAAGTAATTAGTAATTACTACAATTCATGCACAGCTAGGTTTTATGAACGGAAAATTCCGTTACGCTAATCTTAACAGTATGTTTCGTAAATAATGACTATGCACTTTAGAATTTTTTGCAAGGATTCTCGGAGTTTTCAAAACACACGATAAGACAGGAAAATTACATAAATGAGTATATTTTATCACAAGCACACTCGCGTGAATGACAGATAGATAGGCAATGATAAATATTGTTTTGATTATAGTCCTGACCACAATACCAGTTGGACGGACGAATTTATCAATAATTGTGACACCAGTGCTTGTCTGTGGTTTACAATGACCAGTTCTCGAATGGTTGATTGTCATGTCACCTGCACGCTTAATAATCAACTGTTTATTTGGTTCGAAAACCTAGAATGAATCTAAATGTTTGTGTAAATATGAAAGTGCGTCATTCGATTTCTACCACAACAAACGATCGTACTATTATTATATTGTTATGTTATGTACCTACTAAAGCTATCAATATACATAGATAACAGTGATATAATTATTCTGAGCGTCAATATTAAAGATACCTATCGAACTAGATTAAAAACGCATTTAGGTAATTATACAAAAATATTAAACACTGCGACATCAGAATCGTACAATAGTGAAACAAACAAGACAGAGTGACTTGTCTCAATGAAATTATCGCTACCTCAAATAACGAACAATATAAAATATTTTTCTTTTAAGGAATATTTCATTAAAAGAAAAATAGCGCAACTGATATCTAGATGGTGATTAAACTCGTTATAACAATAGATTTGAGAACACCGACAACTGGAACGGTAGAAACTCGGCTGATGCCGAGGTCGGGCCGGGCGGCGCAAACGACGATAATGGACGCCTTTCTCACACAGAAAAAAAAACTTGTTAGTGGTTGCAGTGAATGTCGCAAGGGAACAGCCGCTATTGGAATTGGAAAACAAACTGACAATAACGGCAATCACGAGAATTGTGACTCTTGCTTTACAAGGAATTTTAACGGTCTTGAAATACTCAATTGGTTCGCTGGAGTTTTTAAGACTTAAAAAAGTTTGTCGTGCATTGAAATGATGCTTACTTATCTGCTTGGACAGTTACAATTTGTTACCTCTTTTAAAGTTATTGCTTTTCTTTCTTTACAAATAATAATTTAATAAGGCACACTTGGAATTATCAAGCTTCAGTACTTACCTATGTAAATACTACCCCCATCACGTTATTATTTAACACTCGTCCACCCTCAGCGTCGTATCAAAGCAATTTGTTTAAACGACCGCAAGGTCACACAGTCGCCGTCGTAAACACAACAGACTCTTGAGCCTTGCCTGGCTTCAACAATACTTCAATTGTACCATTACATACCTACTCTATTCTATAACAATGTTATCAAGTACGTTTAAATCATCATCGCTCATAGAATCTAATAAAGCCCCGTCTTCAGAAACATAATCAACTTTAGGATTCATAGAAACAGTATTTTTGTACATCCAGTCACCATCTGCTAGGAACGACATCGACACTTTGCATATAAAAGAGAATATGCGTGACTCAAAGAGGCTCTCTAATTTGAACTCCAGCCAGCTTTCTGTACCAAAAGATTGGATTTCTAAATTCGCTAACTTTATAAAGAGATTTTCCTTCGCAGAAAGATATGATACTTTGGCGTCTAGAAAATGTTTTCGATAATCTCGATAAAATATAGGGCATGCTTGCGTAAGAGGGGTACGTAGAGGTGAATAAATTGGATGTTCAAATAATTGCTTATTGTCTCCACTTACTTGGAGTGCGTCACACGCTCCGATAGACGAGCCGGCGCGACGCTCAGCTCACATTCTCGTAACGGTGTTAGCAACAAGGACGGGGACAAATAAAGCAATATAGACAGCTGTATTTGGAGATTCAAGTATCTCGCCTGCAAATTATACGAGCGAGTCGGGCGACCCATAAACCTACCGCCATAACGAGCAAGACCGCTTTGAGGATGTATGTTCGTATCGCACAGTTTGGGCCTTTGATTTATAGTTGTCACTGGCTCATTTCCAGAAATAGTAAAACTTACGATTTTCTTATTCGCTCTTCCACACAAAGTATGTCTCAGTTTACGACTTTTATCTTCAGTTACTTAGCCAAAACATTAATTTTTGGGGCTAACAGAAATAAATCATGCTGAAACGACAAAATTTGATATCATGATCAGTGTTACGCAATCGTCATTCCGAATGTCCGAACCGAATGTCCGAATAGCACCCGTGAATCTGCCACAAACAGCCCATTTGGGGCTCGTCAAGCATGTAGAGTCTAAACAACGGCTTTGTCACGTTGTCGTCTATCCACAAATGCTGTCTAAAATTCAATTACCGTCATGGTAATTAAACCCGGTATCGGGCTAATCTTGCGGCGAGCGTACATTCGATAGGTATTCGGCGTGAAGCGAATGCTTTGCGGAAATTCGCGACGCTTCGCAAGCGACCCGTCCGTCTGATGTATTTACGATGTTTTGCTGCCTGGAGCGCTAGGTATATACCCAAATGTATATTTAATTTTGAATAAAAAACATACAAAAAATAAAGACCACACGTTCAGAGACTCATTTGACGTGGGCCTGAAAAGAAAGAAAGAAATATTAGGGAAATATTATTAAATTAGGTCTTCCTACGCAAACCTGAGACCAACTTGGTACCTAATAAGTGTAGGAGTTAGGTAGGTGGTAGCTGGTAGACGGTAGACTTATTAAATCTAACTTTGGGACTGTTGCAATTCAAATACTGTTTGAGTTACTGGCCGTTAACTCCTGAATAACTATTCATGAGACTTATGAGATACTATATTCTCTATATATCTATATTCTCGATATCTTGAAGATAACTTGGATTTTCGATCTTTTGTCGGCTTATCAGTCCAGTCTTCTTATTTAAAGCCTTATCGTTTATGACGGAGTCTAGTTGATTACAAAGAGATAAAAATATAATATGTTAGAAAAAAAATGTTTTTCTATTTTTATTATAACAGCTACGTTGCGCCATGTTATTAACTAATAGTGTGGCTGCTGATGACATTGACTGGAAATAAATGTTTCGCAATGATTTCGTCACTTTTCCTAAAGTGTTTGAAACTATATTCATAGATTTTTCTATACGCCTCAATTGTCAAAGGCAAACGTCTTCAGTTCCGCACAGGAAGCAATCATCATACAAATAAACTAGATTTCCTATAAAAACAGCACTTCGATTCCAAAAAACAACTTGAGACAAGGAAATTGGCTGCGAAGAACACAGCCTCCTTGAGAAATTCTTTCGTCCAGACGGATATGAGAATCAGACGGAGGGGGAAAACCACGGAGTACAGAAAACCAATCAATGGCTCACGGGAAAAGCGACGTTAATAGGAAAATTACACGTTGCATTTTCGCACGCGATTTAGTTCAAGCAGATGCTATACATAAAATGACAATTATACTACCTACAATAAATGAAAAAATTGGAACTACCAAATAAATCCTAAAATCGAAATAAAAACAAAAGTGATTTTTACAAACAAACTAAATAGTAGTAATGTGCGGTTACCAGTCTTTGTCTAGCTATACTGACTAAACTACTGGATGTATGCAGACTGGGAACATCATTAGATATACGCTGTTTAATTTATTGTCATATTTTCTTCTCTAATGTCACAGCATAATGATTGTATATTTCTTACATAATAAATGAGCTGCAGAGCTTATTACAGCGTTAAAATGGCTGTTAGATGCGATGACGTCACCGTACTGTGGGCTTTCCTCGCGTAGTGATTCATCGAGGGGCGTCTGTCGCGGTGCTTCGGCTCTTCTATGACGTCACATGTCTTGATGCTATGATAATATTTTCTATTTTTAAATTACAGGACATGGTATTTGTCAATGTAGTCGTAGACCTTCGACGTACGACGTCGTAGTCATTCGTAGATTTGTGACAGCCGTTACGGAGTCAGAAGCCCAAGTCTGACAACCAGTCTTACCAAGGGGTATCGTGTTACCCAGTAACTGAGTTGTGGAGGTCAGATAGACAGTCGCTCCACGCAAAATACTGGCACTCAGCTCGCTTGGACTGGAAGCCGTCCGAAAAGGCTAGGAAGATGATGATGAGTAGGCAGGCGTTTCCTAGTCACACAAAATATTGTATCTAATGGTAAGCAGTAGCTATAAAACGATTCTAATATACACTCAGAGCGAACAAACAAAGTAAATATCGTGTTACCCATTAACATGCTCTACAATCACGGATATTTTTGATGTCAGACAAACATACTAGCTTCCGACAATTTTCATGGAGTATCGTCTTTATGATAATGGAAATAGCTACTTATGAATTCCTGGCTAAAACGTTTGAAATTGAAGCTGTTATATTTATTTTCAACATCTGTCAGGAATAATTGATTCCAAGGCTCGGGGACTTCTCCTGCCTCCTTTGCCTCGTGTTGCTCAAACGATTTTAATTTGCAGACAACGCGCAATAAACTTATTGAAAATTATTGTATCAAGGTTTTATTTATAAATATTAGTATAAGAAGTAACAAATCATTCTGGCCTTGCAAAACAGTGGCGTCTAGTAATGAGTTCTATCCACCCACAGGTCTTGCCAAAGTGCATCAGACTAGACTGCCTACACACAATCATTTGTATCAAGTTTCAGTCAATACTGACGTAATAAACTGACAAGAACATTTGAGTATCCGAAGTGAGTCAGACCAACCGCGAATGGTACAAAATGATTCCAGGTTTAAATATAAACTGTTCGTTTTGAATCGGCGCAGGCGCCCTTATGCGCGTGACTAAGACACGGTATACGATACTTTGGAAGTAGCCTTTTAGGAACACGGTAAATTTAGGTGGTTGGGTAATTGAGAACGTAATGTATTCTTAAGTACTCGAGCTGGGAAAGGTGAGAGGCGTCGGGAAATGCGAAAGGAATGAGGTATAAATACACTTTATGTGGAAGCGTAAGCTGGGTTTGTTTTGACAGATTTATTACCTACAGGTCTCGTTTTAACCGCATCTTTTATTTAATCTTCGCATTTAAAAAGGATAACAGATTTATTGGTCTACATGCTTATGTGTTACTACTGAGTATTGAGTAATAGTCTTCCAGACCAAATTTCGGGCATGGCGGCCAACCTCAGCGGAGACTGGCCATGTACGCGGGAGATAATATGTACATATATTCTAGTGCACAAGTGTGTACGCAGGCATGGGTTTACTCACTCTCATAGTACGTTGGGACGGAAAAACGTGCTTTGCGAGGCACGGGAGTATCATCGCCAATTACCAAACTCCGGCTGTTACTGAGAAAATCCTAATGGAAAAACGCAATGACACTTTGCCCGACCTGGGATTCTGGTAATCGAACCCAGGACCCTACGCTCAGTAGTCGCGCTTGCGACCACGACACCAACGGAGCACTCTAGTCGGGTGACTATTGAGTTATAATTTGTACCAAGAGACCAAAGGCCAGAAAATATATAATTGAAAATACAACGTCAAATAAAAACTCAATTGAAACCACAAATGAAACCACACACCGTTCTTTGTGCTATTCAATTTCAGAAACTAATCAATTGAACACAAGGATTTCAACGTTTCTCACAGCACAGTATTGTATCGCCACAGTCCACGATATAAAAATATAATAGCATATATGTTGCAATATGTCCTTGACATGCTGATGATAACTTTATTCATCAAAACTTACATCTAATAAACATGCTTTTTCGATTTGATAGTTGATACCTTAATTCTATTGTATATACTTTAGTTTTGATTGGAACTGACAAAATGTCCTTATTTCTTCTCACTCTGAAATCTCAACTCAACTCAAACTATTTATTTCAAGTAAACCAAATATAGACACTTTTTTTGAATTGTCAAGGGTCGGTTAGTCAAAAAGATGAAGCTAGTTGCCCATTCCAAAGCGTAGTAGGTACCTATGGAGAAGAACGGGCAAGAAACTCCATGGACACTGTTTTATATCACAATAATATGTAATAATATCAACTTAGTTCTCGTCTTCTTTAAGTTGATACTAACATACGTTGTATTTCTGTTATCATATCGTCTAGGTTTCTAAATCTATTTCAAGGTTCCAGTTCCGTTATGCGACCGCTTTCTATGTTTTGATGTAGCTTTAAGCGTTTATAAATATGCGCTTATACATTTTTTTTTTAATATTATCATTTCAACTAACAAATGTTTATTCTTGTTTCTAGGTAAGCAGACATTCGCACTCGAACCATATATGAGTAAGTCATTATATTATATCAATTAGCGTGTTTTTGTGGCATTGGACTGTCACAGCCACAATCACTATAGATTACCAATGCTGCTACTATAGCACTTCATCTTGTCATCGCCAAACAAAACATTCTGTACATGAAAAGGTAACGGTTTACTTTGAATCTTACTTTTTGGAATTTAGTTACAACAAGCCGTGCCCCCAATGGGATTCCCCATCGTCAGAAATGACGAATTTCCATACAAACTTCACCACCTATGTTACCCCTTTAGGGGATGAATTTTCAAAAATCCTTAATGCTCACTTTCGTTATAAGGAAGTCTTGTTACTCGTCTAGACCCAGTTTAGGCTGTGCGTTGTCTGTCAGTAAATTTAATATTTTTATTAAGTAGATCAAATGCAGAATGATATTTGTAACTAGATCTGATAAATTAAACTTTACATAAAGGAAGACTTGAACAGTACCTAGTCCAGGAATATTAGCAATAACGTGTACTGGACCTCAATCACTGTCACAGAAATGGGTCGTGTCTCAACTGTCCGAAGTCCCAACAATGGCACACTGGAGCCGTGCCGCGGACAGCCCCGTGCCGGTCCGTGTCCGTGGCACCGTGACAGCGTGTCACAGGACCTGTTTATTCCATTATTGTTCTTGTTGAATAACAAATGGTACTTTTAGAAAGTTTCAAGGTATTTTGCCGTTGGTAAATGTCGGGCTTTAGTTTAATTAAATGTCACTGTCTTCCTATCCAGCATGTCTCCTTCCTTCTCAAAGCTGTCATCTCAGCATTTACTGCTTTACTACATAGTTTTTTTTAGCCACGGTTAGTGACGTAGGTAATTAAATCCATTATTAAGAGATTAAGAAAGAAGAATCCATTTTCGTCAAGAAATAGATTATCCAAGGGATATCTCCATAGACCCAGGCCAGAAACATTTGACAAACTACAACAACGCCTGAAAAACTGCACTGCTGCAAGGATCTTTGGGGGCTATTGTTTAAACATTTCTGCAATAATGATTGTTTTGTGAAACATATTGAATGATCAAGATGGCGGTAGTCCCGACTTTGGCCACGCCCCAAAAGAAGCTTGTAGTAAATAAAGGCTTTGGTAGTCTTTGTCTCTATTATCAATCAGCTTTCATACTAAAGAAAGTACAGCAACCTACGTACCCAACATATTAAAGAGTACACAAACTGGATTCAATTGAAAATAGCCATAATTGCATTTTCATCGGTCGACTCGTGGGCGTTTGGCTCCAGCCGGCTTAACTTTGATCGATTCAAACGAATTATATCTGTCAATATACTCATATTTACTCACAGTTATTTTGGGTATCTGACTTTGTTTGTTTCGTCACTCTGAGTAGGATGGGCAGCTTACTGAATGAGTTTGAATTTAAATTAAGGTGCTCATACATACATAGTAATGGCCGATGACCCGCTTTAGCAGTAGCCACCGCCCACCCCACAGTATGAGAATTAATATTACATTCTCCTCTACAACACAAACCAGTCTGGAAACGGTCAAATTCTCATTTTGATGCTATTACTTGGTTAGGGGAATGCTCTGTTCTTTGACAACATTCGCGACATCCACAAGGAAAAATTAGGTACCCTGTATTTACAATCTACACAAAGGATATGTATGAACGCGTTACATTTGCAAGCAATGATAACTCGTGTATAAGTGGCATATGATTGACGTATCTACTCGCATATTACCTATGGCTAATAATGAGCTGTATTTAAATATCAAGATGTCCATTATTTATATTGAAATGGGTAGCAATAAAATGAGTGACTGTAAATTACAATTTTAAGTGTCAAAATTAATTAATTTGGGTTATATAATTACTAAGTGAGCGACTGACTGTAAGTGACGAAAAATCAACAGAATAGTATCTTACAAACATTAATTTGAGTTACTTAAAATACAAAATGAGCAGCTTCATAATATTTGAGCGACTTAATATTTGTTTGAGTGTCAACGTTACGTCCTGCATTTTTTTCAATATTTGGCAAATGTATTTTTTATACTGAGCGGCATTTTATCTTAAATGAAGTGTTTCGAATTCAAAAACCACTTTGAAAAATACACTAATGAGCCGAGTATAAGGAGCTCACATAAAAAAAAAAAAATATGATAATTCCCATCAAAATTACTGATTGCACAGCAAAATATTCAACTCACACTACCTACAATTTATTTTCGCAGCGTACAGCGATTTTTCCTATAGCAAAATTTTTCTGCGTTATGTGGTCACAGTTCTAACCTAACCTAACCTAGCTTTTTTCCCTCTCTGTATTTCCAGTCGCTCACTTAGTAATGTAGTCGCTCGGATAAAATTTTAATATATGAAATGGATTTATCACAATCCACTTTTTGTAAGCTTGTTCTGGATTTTATTATTAATCAATATTCGTCGTTAGTTTAGTTAATTTTTCGCTTACTCAAATTCATACCGCTCAAGTTATTAATACAGTATGTCATCATCAGTCGCAAAGCTTTTTTTTAATCGCTCGTTTCATAATTCCCCTATTGAAATTAACATTTCAGTAGAGCCCTGTATTTAATCCACATACATATCCTTACTATGGGCGGTATACTAATATCATGTTGAAATTACCTCACTATTTCAGTATTTTCTCCTTCAAATCCATGGGAAATTGCTACAAAAACGAGCCACATTTCATTGCAGACCGAATCTACATCCAAGCAGTAAGGTATAAAATCGCGTGGCAATATATTGTGTAGCGGAGGCAGTTGTTCAATACTGTGAGGGTTCTTATTTCCGTCAGGCGGTTGCCATTGCGTTATCTGCGAGGATTTGTCGTCGCCGGTGCCTTCGCATCCGGCCCTCGGTGCGCAGAAAATGAGCGAAATAAACAAAACGCTGTGTACACATCACTACCTCTTGATCTCGACTCCTATAAAGTAAATAGATAACGTTGTGGAGACATATTTGCTGAAATGTTCAAGTATTTGAACGTGAAACAATAGTGTTGCGTTTGTAACGTTAAATTTTATGAATAGGATGGAAGGAAGTACAATAAATGTAAAGAATTTGTAATCAAAGTTGAACTCATTTTAATAATGATTTGATGTTGGGGAATCATGCACGATATGTAAGGAAAGTAGTTGTGATCAAAGTTAATCTCATTTTAGTAATGATTGGGTTACATAGAAACGGTTAGAAAGGGGGCGACTACCGAGATAACGACTAATAAAGAAATAGGGAATGAAAAGTCATATGGCGCCGACCCCAAATAAATTGGTATAAGGGCAGGAGAATGATAACGATGGGTTACATAAATTATTTGCTTTTAGGTTTATTTTTAGTGGGAATTGATTTGAAACAGCAATTTTTTTGACATGTTGGATTCACAAACCGTAAAAAAATCTAGAAGAGATTTTTGGGAATGTCTTATGAAGCCAATTCGACATACCTGCTTAGTTTTTGTACGTCTAATTACTTCTTAGTAACGATATTGAATAGAATTTACATCTTATAATAACCAGATATTTTTACGCATACTGTACAGTTACTTACATATCGCTGCATTACTCAGTGTGATGTTAGTGATAGGTGTAGCCTTAGCAACGTCACAACACGCATTTTTATCATATCCTTTCCATGATACTCACCGTTACAAGCAAGGTAAGGCACTAGACATAAACCCTAACGTGGCAGTACCGTAGAGAAACACTCTTAAAGGTTTTAGTGATATTGCAAAAGAAAGTATCTCCATATATGCAGCTAAATATGGCAGTTTCGTCGGAGAAAACGTAGATAGCGTCGCATCTTAAGCAGTTATGAGGTCAGGTGCCGGAGTCAAGTCTTTCTAAACACGGATTGTCGAGGTGGATGCACTGCAGCGTGTAGGGATCCTTGACACGGTTTGCCACACTATATGGAAACACCCGGTGGAATAACTTTTTAGACGAAGAACTTGTGATTGAATGGACGGATAATCTTTATATGCCAAATGAATAATATGTCTTCAATTACCTGAAGCATAACTTTAGTATCAAAGATCTGGTATTGTGAATTTAAAATCCTGAAGATTTAATATTATATACAAAGTTGCATTTGTGCTAGGAGCCATTTTGTTTTGTCTATGTAGTCTTTTACTGAATCTGAAACCTTGACTTGTTTTTGCTCATTTTAGTTTACATTTTGTTTTTATACTTTGAGATCACTATTCTCTGACTGCAAAAACGTAAATGCCGAGCAAAACGGTAAATAGTTTCAATTTAATCTTTGTAGCAATAAGATAAATCTTTGAAATCTTTTCAAGCGCATGAAATTCGAAAAGCTCTTGTTGGGAAAAGGTTCAGTTCTAATTCGTTCACAATTAATTAGTCTTAAGATCTAGCGCGTGAAATTAGGATATCTGTCTATAGACAGATAGACTTAAAAATGTCTTAAAATACAAAGCCGTATTTTCTCTTCACTTGATTTCTGTTGAAATAGTCTAGTTTGTTAACAGCATGATTGATTGCATTAGATTCAGCACCGATTCATTATGGAATCACTGTCGATCGTTAGTCAATCTTTATTGGATCACTTCAAACCTCATTATATTTGGCAAATGATATAACTGCATCGCGATTTACGTCACAATTTCAATCGAAGTTTAATCTAGTTCGGTTGAATTGACTGATTGCAAATTAATAGATTTTTTATAGGGTTTATCTAATACTTTGCAGTAAGAGTTCGAATGTAGCAATCTTGACTGATTTATCAAATGTTATCCGTTTTAGTCTATCGAAGCAATTAGTTTGAAAAAATCAATTAAGATTACTCTTCTTATTCTGTCTGTGTTTTGCAAAATACATTCGGCTAATGTCGAAACCATTACCTGTAATAACACAATTGTTCTGTCTACCAAATAAGGGAAGAGACGTGATCAATACAATACTTACCATACACTTGTATCGATCACGTATAGATACACCTACACTTCAGCCTCAATTCTCCAAGCCCCTTTTATGACTAAGTAAATGAATTTTCATTTATGTCGAACCGGTTTCCAAGTACAGGTACCCAATTAACATCTCGGTCTATTCATAAATATGTGGCCGGAGTGGGCGACAGTCGAGACCATCCGACGGATCTGGCCCACGTACTTAGACTTAGTGCACCCATCCATCCGGACTCCCAACGGATGTGTCCTAGATTTCGAAAGAGATGAAGGACGTGCAAAATTTTGAAAGCTCCTAGACTTAACCATTGATGAAACTTTGAATGGTTCACGTTCTTATTGAACTTTGAGCGATGAATATTCTGCACAAATTCTTTATCTTTTCCCATTTTCCGGGTGTTGACATTGTAGTGATAGTCTTATCTCAAAATAACGTGCTCCTTTTTTGAAGTCGGTTAATTACTACTAAGTACTTGATTGTATGATAGTCAGCTAGTATGGTGAACTAATTCAAATTAATATCACCGGCCACCCATATCTTTAGCTATTAAACTGTATTTCATGACTCCAACATACCTAAAACTGCGTTCAGCCACGTCATATTTAAAGATATCATTACACAGTCTTTATGTTCCAATATAAAAGTATTAGAAAGTTTCAAATCCCCAGTATGCAATTTTCTTTTGTTACGGCTTGTTTGCAAAATCACGTACTATCCTAACTACCATGTTCTCGTCTTAACTAACGTTACATGTCTAGAAGAAGTTCTTAGTTAAGTACATCAGTGCTATTGCGATTCATTGTTCGGCTCGATAAAATGGGTTCATCTTGCAATGTGCAGCTCTAGTATTTCTAAGATGATATCGCTTGCTATCGCACTGATGTGTTCTAATAATCTCTAATTATGTGTTGCAATGTAGAATATTAATGGAAAATCAACACTAGTAGATTTATGTGATAGTTTTAATTTCTAAGAAATGCTGTTGTTGTTTTCGGCATGTGTGTAGCTGCATGAATTAATAACAATAGCAATGCAAGAAGTAGTTTCAGTACCTTGGCGTTAATATGCCATATTGAGTTGAAAAAGAAGTTCGGCTTTGTCGAACGTCATCTCTGTCACTCATACAGTATTTTTATCTCATGAAGCGACGCGCGCTTTGCTTGTGATAACCAAGTACAAACACGCTGTAAATGTGTGTGTCAGCGCAGGAGTTCTCGGTACCGTCCGAGACGTCGAAAGTGTGTGTGTGTGTGTTATGTAATGACGCTACTCGTCTTCACGCACACATTCATAGCGTTTTTGTACACTTGGTAACCACAAGCAAAGCGCACGTTACTCCGAGAGATAAAATAAAAATACTGTACCTGTGTGACAATATCTTTTTGAAAGCTTCATGTGCCATTTCAACGTCCGGGTACTGTAAGTAGTGTTTTGTGTGAGAGTCTTTGTATTAAAATTAGTTTTGTTTTTCTTTGGAATGCCTTTGACCCCTGTATATTTATAGCTTGGCTTTGTATACAGTTTGCGTCAATACTAGCTGTGACAGTGTCGATCACTGTGTTCAGATTCCAAAGGCGCTATAGTAAAACTGAAAGTCATTGTTGCGCATCAGTGCGTACTGTATGCATTTATGATTTTCAGGACACACGTAGCTGCATGCTCATTACGGCAGTACTTTTTGCTTCGAGCACGTTTCGAAGAAAGTGCGATGTATGTGTAATTAATTAGTATCGATTTTATCCGTTGTGTGTACATGCTTTGGTACTAGTTAGCATAGCTAGAGATTTTTTGCACTCATATATGTTTTTTTACCACTAAATCTACATATGCATGTATATGTAACTATCACATCTTAGCCTGAATAATTAAGGGCAGATTTTCAACAGATAATTTTTATTCGTGGAATAAAATTGACGTCTGACAGATTTTGTATGGAAGAACTGTCAAAAATTCAAAATTATTCCTCTGTTACCATTATCTGGCGTTGGAAAAATCAGCCCTAAGAAACATTCTCGCTAGCAATTGTAACCATATTGTAGTACATGTATTTGATAAGAAAACACATTCAATTGATATTTCATCAATGTGGTATGACAAAGTATCGCATTACTAAATAATGACGGGTACGACAAGGAATAATCACATATTCTGACTCATGGAAACACCTTACATGGTAATTGTTAGCAATCAACCAATGAAACTTTAATGAAGCCATGTCGAGCTTGCCTTCCATCGATTGACTGCCAGGTGGTCACTGGACATACCGAAACACGAAGTAAAATTACTAGGAAATCCATTACGTTTCTAGAACTACCAGGCATAGGCCAATAGTTCAGGTAAACAGCAATGGACAGGGTACAAATGACTGTTGCCTAGTTCTCGTTGTACGAAGTCTAGTTTGCGTGTTTCGTCGCTCGATTTATAATTCAAATGCAATCCTTTCGATCGTTGCTGAGAATTTGAACATGAATTTCTTTGAATTTTCTTCACCATTTTCTGGAAAATGTTTTCTCATACCAGAGGGGCAATTCTCGTAATTTTAAGAGCGTTCACAGTCTGATCTCAGTCTCAATCTGTCAAAAAATACTTCTAATTTCCCTACATTTTGACGTTTTTGACATTTGTTTGTCGCTGAGATGAGACTGCGACTAGATTTTGAACGTTTTAAATTACAAGAATTGGCCTTCTGATAACGTGTAACCAGTAATCAATTTAAATATTGTCACATTTTCTTTCACCTTCCTTCAATATGTGTATATTTTAAGAATACATAAACACCACGCCTGTAATCCCCGAAGGGTTAGGAAGAGGTCCCATGTAATAGGGGCTAGCCTATTGCCACCAACTGGCTACAAATCCAGACTCTGGGCTGCTACTGAGAAACTCTTGATAAAAAACCCAATAACCCCTTGTCCGACCATTATACTCAGCAATAGCGCAGTGCGACCACTGGACCAAAAAGGTAGTTATTTTTCAATGTTCTGTACCCAAAGGGTAGAAACGGGACCCTATTACTAAGACTTCGCTGTCTGTCCGTCCGTCTGTCTGTCACCAGGCTGTATCTCAAGAACCGCGATAGCTAGACAATTTTCACAAATTATGTATTTCTGTTGCCGCTATAACAACAAATACTAAAAACAAAATAAAATAAATATTGAAGGGAAATCCCATACAACAGACGTGGTTTTATAGGATAATGGTACGGAAGGAACCCTTCGTGCGCGAGTCCGACACGCACTAGGCCGGTTTTTTAGAATACAGTGCTAATAAATACTAAATTTTATTTATTTTCTGCGTGAATAGAAACAAATGACTATGCGTATAATAAACCCTCTAGTAGCTCCTAATACACCATTCCATTTCACGCTAGGCCTGTGCCACACAGATAGCGAAGCGAGCCTACGTCAAGGGCAATGGCGTGAAAATATGATTGATTCGCTTCCAGATGCTAGGCAACCCTCATACATCATACTGGTTCGCGTCGTAGGCGAAACAGTTTTGAGATATTGGGTAGCTAGATTGCATTATACTTGACTACGTTTAAGTGTCTTGCTCTAGCTAGAGAGATATTGTGCTGTTTATTGTGGATGAAAAGTGATGTAGGAAAAACTAAAAAGGAAGGAAGGTTATCTGGGAAATAGGTCAAACTAATGGTACAGCTGTTTACTGATAGAGCAGACCTTATCAAAGAAGAGATTCAGTATTAGACACATCATCTTCTAAAGAAGGACACCTTATCGGTGATGTTCTTCAGAAAGGTCGGGTACTCGCTGCCGGTGTGCGTGTATGAACAATGTATGAACGTGATTGGCTTCTGCCTAACCCCATATGGGACAAGAAGGCGTGAGTTTATGTATGGTTTTAGACGTAACTCTAAAAAGCTGTTTCTCAACTTGAAATACAGTTCAACTCAACAGGAAAATCGATCAGACAACCAACCAACCGATACATATGTAAATAACTCGAAACAGAGCCAGCCACATTGTCAATATTATTCACGCTGCCACGAAAACATATTTCGTAGCTATGTTCAATACAATTATCATAATCTTATGCTAATTCGTGTCTTGTCTCGCCATTCGCCATGAACTCGGTTCCCACGTGTAAGACTGTTTGTTTCGCCTATGACGTCAAATTCTTCCTGTCTGGGTTTACAATACGCAATATGGACAGATGACTGTTTGTTGGGTCTACTATTTTGTGGCTGTACATTGTTTTTTAGTGGTATCAATTAGTCCGTAATGCAGATTGGTCTTGTAACTGATCTTCATGATCTTCCTGCCGTTATTCTAATTAATTTGAGAACTTGAAGCTGACTATTTGTGAATTTGGCTTGTCGTGGACTTGAATCAGCTTGCTGAAACTATGAACACTATTGTATGTAGTTACAACGTTATGCTTCAGACATGGACTAAGCTATAGAGACGCCAATGGGGTCATTGGGTAACACACTAACAGTAGGGAAGGAATGGCTTTCATTTTGACAGATCAACAACATTCATTGCGTTATTTACGATTTACGTTGTTGAGAAATCAATTTTTTTTAACATATGAAGCAATGGATCCTTCAAAATGATTCGGATTGGGATTGATAGTGTGTTACGCAACTAGGGTGCAGGAATGTAAGATCAACTGCATCAACAAGCCTACAAAATTGCTTGTTTCCAAGATTACAATATTGCGTAAGCCGCGGTGACAGGTTGCACGTCTGCAATCATCATAGCATTCAGTTGACACTTACATAACGAGGAAAATAAGACGACTCTACTTCCTTGTACAAAGGAATTTTAACCAAAGAACAAGCAACTTCTCTCGTTTGAACAAAGACTAGTATTGAAAGTGCGTAATAATAATAACTAATAAGTTAATTGGTTTATCTACGCAACCCTCATTAGCATAGGTCGGTCGTTTACGCCCGGTGGTCGTTTCATCATAGTTTTACATTATAAGTCCATTCACTGTAACGTGCCAGTGGCTCTTAGACGTTGTATGCGGAAGAATGATTAACGTCTTTTACTTCAATGTCTGTTTAATTTTTGAAGAGATATCCCTTCGTTATTATATTTGTCAAATCTATGTTTGATCATAGAAATTAGACGAGTTACTATACCACTGTTACTGGATATTTGATTAATCAATCTGCCTAGCCTTTTCCCAACTATGTTGGGGTCGGCTTCCAGTCTTACCGGATGCAGCTGAATACCAGTATCTTACATGGAGCGACTACCTATCTGACTTTCACAATCCTGGCTGGGTAACACGATACCCCTTGGTAAGTACTTGATCATTAGCAAAATTTCGCAAGTTGGCATTATTTTACCAAATTCAACCCAAAAGATTTATAGAAGTAGTGAATTCTCCAGGCGCCTGTTAGGCAGAAAAAGTTGTTTATTTTTTATCTAATGGCTGAACAAAATACGTATTTGCCAGTTCACGCTATGTATAAAGTGAAAGTTGTAATTAATTTGAATCCCAAAAGGATCCTTGTCATTATATCTGAAGCGTGTTGTGGTTATGTTTGCAACTTTAAATTGGTACGTAGCTCATAATTAGTTTGGGTTTCACTAATAATTTCATTTATTAATAGATATTGCTTATGTACGTAAGTAAACGAAGCAAGAAGAGTATGCCGGGATCCTAGCAGGTGGCGTTCTATAGCTTCTGCCTACCAACGTGTGAAGAAGGCATGAGTTTATGCATGTTTTAATGGGTATCTTTCTTTTCGCTATAATTTCATCCTAAATAAAAGTCTTTGCATAGAAACCAAACCATGCTAATTTGGGGCACCCTATTTAATTATTTTTTTCTCTTCGTCTGTTAGATCTTCAAACGGATATCCTGCCGACGTTCTTCTGCCTTCAAAATTAAGTTCTCCGTCTATTTTTTTTCAATTTCCACTTCCTTTGCTGTTACCCTGTCTATTAATAAAATATTTAGGTCTTCTTTCTAATTTGCTAATCACAGCACAGCGCCTCATAGAGGGAATATCTCACAGACTGGCAACCTCAATATAACAGTATTATCAAATTCCTGATCATAGAATCATAGAATAAACATACAACAATTGACAATACTTGGAAATAAACTGTCCTTCACGGGTCGTTTACATCCAATGTTGCTATATTGAGTGCTTTTGTGTGCGTATGACGTGTGATAACAACTACACACACACACACACATAAAAACCAAACGTGGTTATTTACTTTGACTGTTGTTAACTTATGTTTATGAACTTTTCCGAGTCCTCCAGGCCGTATTTCTAGCAGACAGGTGCACTCTCTCATCCCTCACTCTCATAGTCCGATGGCACGGCAAGCCAACACGACCGGAGAGAGATCAGGCGCAGGACCAACGGCTTAACGTGGTTTCCGAGTTTCACACCGCCAACTTCTTATCTCCGGGCTGTCACTAAGAAACTCCTAATGAAAAAAACCTAATAACACTTTTTGAGTAACGATGAAGTTTCTTGCCCCTTCTTCACCTATCGGAATTGGCGACTAGAGTCAATTCTATTTGTTTGTAAATTTTGACGTTGAAAAATGCCTTTTGTGTGCCTATTTGAAATAAATTATTTGAGTATCACTTTGACTTTATGAATGATGTCTTGACTGGGGCTTGTGGCTAAGTAATAACAGCCCCATGGTTGTTGACCATCTTTACATACCCAAGACCCCTCCGTGTCTCGGTAAACACGTTAACCCGTTGGCCCCGGCTGTCATTTGTGGATCTTTGACAGTCGTTATTGGTCGTCAGAAGCCCGAAAGTCTGACAACCAGTCTTACCAAGGGGTTTCGTATTACCCGGTAACTGGGTTGAGGAGGTCAGATAGCCAGTCGCTCAATATAAAATACTGGTTCTCAGCTGCATCCGGTTAGGCTGGAAGCCGACCCCAACATGGGTGGGAAATGGCTAGGTAGATGATGATGTCTTGACTGGCCATCAATGGAAAACTATATGTGAAAGATAGCCATTTCATTTCAGTATTCAACCAATATATTGTTGAGAGCGTTGTGCAGTTGTCTGTCAACGTGTACCGTCTTCTAACGCATCAAGTCTTCTAGAAAGATTCCCCTCTTACATTGTTAACTTCAAATCAAGCTAGATGCTACCCGCGTGTGGTAATTATACTTGTATCCGCCTCTCATTTATTAAAACGTGACTACATAGTTTGCGTGCGCAAGAGTCGCCCAACTATTATTGATTGATGGTGACTGCGTCTCAACAATTACTGAAGAATTTATTGCTAGTTACAGTTTACTGCTATTCAGGACTGTGACAGTTGTTAGATTAACATGGATGTGCTAATTAGTGAATTGTTTCATAGTTACAGTATAGGGGCTCGTGGTAATAAAGTAATAACAGCCGCGCGTGTCTATCGATCAGGTTAAGCTACGCTTGCTGCTGTCGGGCCGTGGCGTGGGTGGGTGATCATCCATATCGCGACCTCTCCGTGCCTCGGAAAGTGCATTAAGTCGTTGGTCCCGGCTGCCATTCGTAGATCTTTCGCAGTCGCTCCATGTAAAGTAATGGTATTCTGTTGCATGTTGCATCCTGTTATACTGACGTAGTTAGGAAAAGGCTAGAAAAGGCAGATTGATTGTTTCATAGTTATAGAAAAAAAGGTCACTCCTGAAAAACCTTATAACATTCTATATAGTCTAGATCTATGTGCGACCTGTGAATCTTGCTCTTTGTAAGTATCTAGTACTTGCAAAGAGCAAGATTCACAGGTCGCACATTGACTTTACCTTGCTGGATAAAGCGAGCGTGTCATACAAATATGAACGTTAAATTTATGCATATAATGTTCATATTCGTATGAGTGAATGTGAATTAGCGTTTCGTACGAATATCAACATGAAACTAATATCTATACAGTTCACATTCGCTTACTTGGCGTGAATCTTGCCTAACGTTTCTAAGTGAACAGCTTAAATGTTAATGATTGTAATTTCATTGAAATCAGATTTATTAACGCCAATGTGCCGACGATAAAAGTGATCATAAATATTTTATTGCCTATAACATTTTGAATTAAATTATAATACTTAACTCTTATACAACAACGACGAATTTCCTGCAAATTTATAAAACACTAACTGAAAGATCGCGTGCGCAACTGCGCATACTTCATTAGCTCGGTCATCTTCGGCCGCAGTCGTTCATCTTCGGCAGAAATCACCCGATGATCGATACCTCCGCACGAATGCCACTTGCTGTTGACAGTTTAGTGGCTACATAACAGTAACATTACGCGAATGGATAATAGGAAGTCTGAAAGTGGCACCGGTGACTGTAAAGTTGTATGGAAATCAGTGTTGTCGTGGTATTGGGATTGTTGCGGAAGAATAAGGAAAATGTTGTGAGAAAAACCAAAGACATGATGGATGGATAGGAGACGATAATGGCTAGAAAGGGGGTGACTACCGAGATGACGACAAAGAAACAAAATAAATTAATAGTTTCAAAATCACTAGAAAAACACGCTTTTATAAATGCACGATGTCAGTGCCTATCTTCCGGCTCATCATCAGACCTTGAAACCTAATCGTGGTCAAAGTTCATTACAAGATTTTTCTAAGAAATCCAAAACAGCTATGATACGATTTTCCATCATGAAGTTCCAGTTCATATCTTCCGGCTCCATCATCAGATCAGTTCGACAGTACCATATTATTGTATTGTCATCAGAACTACATACAGCTGCCAATTTTCATTACGCTACGACCCTTGGAAGATGGTTAAATTAGTTACCTTAGATTCCATTACATAGTTATTCATACTGGTCGACCTAATAAAAGCGTGTTAAAAACAGACCTGTTACACTGACCCCAGATAAATTGGTATAAGGGAAGGAGAATGATGAGTGTCTACAGAACAATGCTATACCAATCCTGGAGTGCTTGGGGAGAAGGGAGGTGTAGAAATGATATCATAAAATTATCTTTCCACACAGTCACAAGAACAATAGTAAGCTGTGTAGCTTGAAGGTTATCAACCTGTCACTATAACTGCATTGTTTCGTTCAGAACAATCCTATGCCTTCGAAAAGTACTCGAAACACCTACTGTCCCCCTCATCAGCTTCGCCTGTAAAGGCTAATGGGTAATTCCGTCCTCAAGAAGTCTGTCTAGGTGCCTGGTAATACGCTAATTATGGTTGATGGCCATATTAATCAGTAATTTGCATGTGCAGGCTGATTTGTATGTGGATTGTGTAGTGTTTGATTAGCAGGTTGATAGGAGAAAGTTTGAATTGGTTAAATTAGTGACGATTTAGTTTAGGAATTTATTTTGATGCAGGTTATTTTTAATTGACTGCCTCGCTGTTTAGCGGTCGCAGGCGCTACTGCTGAGCATGAGGTCCTGGGGGTCTACTCCGAAGTGCAAAGTGCGAATGTTCGGATCGAACCGACACATGGCCTAACCGAATATTATTGAAAAATGCGAAAAAAGTTCGGATCGGCTCAGTCGGGTCGGGACGGGGCCATAGCCAATATTCGAAAGAGTGTAGGAGTGTAGGATCGGGACCGACCGAACCAAATAGTAACTTCGTAACAGGAAAGGGCCGAACATTCGGCCGATACTACTTCGGAGTAGACGTGTGAAGTGTTATTGGGGTCTTCCATCTGGAATTTCTCTGTAACAGTCCGGCCTAAACATGGGACTTAAATATAACTGGCGAAATCTGGGTTATTATATTATATGTACACCTCTGCCCTACCCTTCGGGCCATACCAACTGGCGTGACGTTATGTTATTTTTAGTGTCCGACCGAAAGTTCGGTTTCGGTTTCGGTTTCGGCTGAGTTTCGGCCAAAAACCAAGTTTCGGTGGCAGTTTCGGTTTCGGCCAAAATTGGCCGAAACTTTTGCCGAAACCGAAACTGATTTCGGAAGTTGAACGTGCACGCTCGCCTAACTTTGTTTCTCACGGCAACGCTTTGGCGGACGCTGGCGGAATTGGAACAGCAGTCCATAACCTATATTGAGAAGTGCAGTTTTAAAATACCTTTCAGCTCCACCTACCAGTGCCCCGAGTGAGCAGCTGTTCAGTGCTGCTGGCCAAATATGCGTGGCGAAAACATAGACAAACTGCTTTTCTTGGCGTACAATATAAGAAATTTTAATTATGAATATTAATAATACGAAAAACCAAAAAGTTACCCTAGATATAAGATATTTAGAAGTTTTTTTTTTTTGATTTTATAACTCTTTTCAATTTAAATGTTTACTGTAGTTTAGTAGTGAGTTACTTAATTCTAAAATGTAAGTATGACTGTCCGTCCTACTAATTGTGATCTAGGTATCTTTGTTAATTCTAAATGTGTGATTTGATTATCTTTATTGAGACTGGAACTAAGAGTGTAATAGTAATTTTAGTAATTATTATTTTTATATATGAGGTACATAAAAGAGATTGAAGTACAAATACAAACCAAAGTATTAATAAATAAGATATCAAAATACCAATACTTAGTATTTAATGAAACAGTAACAATTAGTGATTTGATTATTGATAACTGATAAACATTTTGCTATGAGAACTTAATTTGAAAAAATAATAAAAATATTATTAATAATTTTTAATATTATATTAACTAAATGATTACAACAAAATTAATATACTGTTTCAATTTCGTGCCCTAATTAATGCAGAATAATGGGTAAAATGCACCAAATTTCAGTATTTTAAGGAATTTTATACTTGACCACGTGAGTTTCGGTTTCGGTTTCGGTTTCGGCCGAAACTGAAGCCACGGCCGAATGTTCGGTTTCGGTTTCGGTTTCGGCCGGAAAACCAGGTTCGGTCGGACTCTAGTTATTTTAAGTGCAAATCTATATGTATAAATATATCAAAGTCGGGTTAGTTTCACCATCTATGTATAACTCAAGAACGGCTGGACTGATTTTTATTATCTTCATTTTGTTGGATTTGTCTCCGCCCCGAATAGCAGAATAATTACTATTAATACATGGGAATAATTCACAAAAAGAAATTATGAAGATAATTTATTTTCTCATACATTTTGTAAGAGGCGGTACGAAGTTCGCCGGGTCAGCTTGCAGTTGTATATAAACTAACTTTAAATTAACTTGTATTAAACGCGATGCAAAGCGGTACAATTTGTAAACCTGTTCCGGTATAGTCCCATTTCAACTACTCTCCAACATAGTAGTCTAAGCTTTAACTTTGCCGAAAAGTTTACTACAACAATTTATGTTGAGGTAATGTTCCTGCTCTCTAGGAATATTGTACTCGTAGAAGTATTCTTATTTATTTATTTACCATTTATGTACACACATAATATATATAAACAGACAATGAAAAAAAAACAGAACAGAAAAAATAGGTACAGAGGTGATGCTTGTGATACATTAAAGTTAAATTTTATTTAAAACTAAATGCTGTCCGCGACTTCGTCCGCGTGAAACTTCTTGCTCCCCCGACCCACCCCGTCGCATCGCATCGCCTGCCGCATTTATCACTTCGTTTTCGCTTAGCGTTCTTTCTGATTTTTTTTTCTTTTTGCTCGGCTCCAAAGTATACTAGCGTGAAAATGCAAAAACATTTTTTCAAATCCGACTGGCAATTCCAGAGATTACTCCCTACACACAAACAAATTTTACCTCTTTATAATATTATCACCACAGACTGGGCTTGACTGTTGAAATCTTGCTTGAAATCCTCTATGTATTCTAATTACCTCTACTTTAGATCAAACTTTTACTAGGAAATTCTGGGTGAATGCTCCTTAATTTTCCCTAGCAATCCTGTTTAACACTAGATTTGATCACTATAAGAAGTAATAACTATTCAGGTGCACATTCTCGTAGAAAATGTTGTTCGGCAGTCAGATAAGGCCAGTTATCTAGCTCGATGTCGCCCGGACTGGTTCGGAACCGGACCACACTTGCTTGCATTATTGCAAGGTTCACTATAGATGTTAGAGATAATATGGTACACGTAAATTGTTGCTGATGTCTAAGAGGTTAAGGAGTGTAAGGACAGGTGGAATAAATACTTTGTTGCTTGAGAAAATGAATGTTATTTCTAATGATATTTACGTGGTTATCTGTTTTGAGATATTTTACATAAAATCAAAAAAATTAAAATATTTTATTAAATATTATTTAAACACAAAATATTTTATTTCACATAAACTTATCAAACGTTAGAAGCTAGGTACACGGTTCCAATTTGTCGTTTCCTTAGGAGAAGAGCGGGCAAGAAACTTTACTTAACTCTTTTAAAAATAATTGACTTTTACGTTTTCTAATTACAGTGTTAATTAATATGTATGGGAGGACACTGTAGGCCTGTCAACAAATACCAGGTACTTAATAAAATAGAAAATTATCTACAAATCTACAGTCTACAGGGCATAGATACTGATGTGCCATAAAGGCCAAGAATTGTAAAAGATTTATAGTTACCTGCCGGTTACACTGCTACAAGGATCTTTTCGCGCTCGAATGAGGGAGAATTCGTAAAGATTTGTGCAATTGTATTTGTGTGATATTTATGCAAAAAATATGAGCAGTGGTGGCCTTGTGGTATCGGCCGCGATTTACGAGTTGTAGGTCGTAGGTTCGAACTCAGAAAGGCGCTTTACTTTGTGTAAATTATTTCATCACTACTACTCTCAAAACGGTGGAGGAGAACATTGTGAGAAAACTACATGTCCTAGAACCAAAAATTCGAAGACATGTGACATCTACCAACCTGCACTGGGACCGCGTGGTGGATTATGAACCGCTCCCCCTCATAGAGAGGAAGTCCGTGTCCCAGCAGTGGCAACATAAAAAACAAGATGGCGGCGTTAGTTCCAATTTTGGCCACACGCCAATAGAACCTTGTAACGTTATAAATATTAGTTTTGGCGATCCTAAACACCACCCAGCTAGAACTTTAATCAAGAATGGATTAGAAAAACAGTAACTTACTGCTGCCTGAGAAATAACTACGAAGTTAACCTTTGAAGAGCGTATCGAAATGTGCCTACGTATATTTATATTATTTATGCTCGGCTAACAATAGAAAGTAATTAACGATACCCAACAAATTCTGATAATTAACTCCGTAACGCGGATTAAAGCGATAGAGTAATAGAGTAAACACATGCTGTAATCATTCGGGGAATTAAAACAAAACACATGAGCGAAATTTTCCATTGCTTACATCAGCTTAAAGCTTCGTATTGGGGGTTCACTGTAACTTATAGACCAGGGTCGATAATTTTTAAAACTAAAAAAAATAATAGTAGGATGAAACCCATTAGAAAAGGAGGGGAATATTATAAAAATGAAAGGAAAAATAATTTACGGGCGATCTGAGGTCGGGAAGGGGATGGGGTGAGTTTTTAAGGGTAAAAAACGGTTTTTCTCGATTTCCGGCAAAACTAAAAGTCCTATCGAAAAAAGTCAAATGGCAAAGTTGTAGGTAATAAAAAGATCTAAAACTTTTGTATTTACACTTTTTTCACATAACCTCAAAATTTATGTGAAAAATTCAAAAGACCAAGTTTTTGGTTTTTTATTTTTATCTTTTACAAAAATTTTTTTTTTTTAACGAAATTTGGTGAAAACTTACCTTTTTATGTCTCAAATACGCTGTAATTTATTTGATTAAAAATATTTATTAGTTTACCTTATTTTGAATTAATATCGAAAAAGCAACCTAATTTTCAATCGAAAATTCACCCGTCAAAAT
This sequence comes from Apamea crenata, assembly GCA_949629185.1. Taxonomy (NCBI): domain Eukaryota; kingdom Metazoa; phylum Arthropoda; class Insecta; order Lepidoptera; family Noctuidae; genus Apamea; species Apamea crenata. The sequence continues at coordinate 7,265,016 of OX451362.1, read as the reverse complement.
ATCAGCTTTTTTCAAAAAGTTGGTATGTTTTCTGTTCGTTGAAATCTCTATTTTCTGATGGTGAAAAAAAATATATATGTTACTATAGTAAATCTTCTCAGAAAATCCAAAAAATCGAAAAAAACTTGAATTCGAAAACTGATAATCTGAAAAGACAAAATCGAATTATTAATGCCTTCACTATTTTATCGTGAGTATACCCCCATGAAAAAAAAATATTAAAGAAATAAATGTCAAAATGTATAAAAAATATATTAAAAATCTATAATAAATGTATAAATATATAAAAAATATGTATAGTAAATATATTTTTAATAACTAACTTTTGGCCGATTTTCATATATATTTTATACATTTCAAATATATTTCAGATATATTCAAAATATATTTTTTTTATATTTTTAGCTATGTTTTTTATGTCTTTTAAGATATATTTTGAATGTATCTAAAATATATTTAAAATATATGAAATACACATGAAAATCGGCCATAAGTTAGTTATAAAAAATATATTTACGATACATATTTTTTATATATTTATACATTTATTATAGATTTTTTATACATTTTGACATTTATTTCTTTAATATTTTTTTTTCATGGGGGTATACTCACGATAAAATAGTAAAGGCATTAATAATTCGATTTTGTCTTTTCAGATTATCAGTTTTCGAATTCAAGTTTTTTTCGATTTTTTGCATTTTCTGAGAAGATTTACTATAGTAACATTTATATTTTTTTTCACCATCGGAAAATAGAGATTTCAACGAACAGAAAACATACCAACTTCTTGAAAAAAGCTGATATTTTGACGGGTGAATTTTCGATTGAAAATTAGGGTGCTTTTTCGATATTAATTCAAAATAAGGTGAAATAATAAATATTTTTAATCAAATAAATTACAGCGTATTTGAGACATAAAAAGGTAAGTTTTCACCAAATTTCGTTAAAAAAAAAAAAATGTTGTAAGAGATAAAAATAAAAAACCAAAAACTTGGTTTTTTGAATTTTTCACATAAATTTTGAGGTTATGTGAAAAAAGTGAAAATACAAAAGTTTTAAATCTTTTTATTTCCTACAACTTTGCCGTTTAACTTTTTTCGATAGGACTTTTAGTTTGGCCGGAAATCAAGAAAAACCGTTTTTTACCCTTAAAAACTCACCCCCATCCCCTTCCCGACCTCAGATCGCCCGTAAATTATTTTTCCTTTCATTTTTATAATATTCCCCTCCTTTTCTAATGGGTTTTATCCTACTATAATTTTTTTTCACTTTTTATTATTTTTAAAGGCTTCTACCCTGGTCTATTAGGAGTTATATAATGCGTAAACCTCACTAGTTGAAAATTAGACCAATAATAACATAACCATTCCTGGAAGGGTTAGGCAACGGTGTACAGACGCCAGCACATCAAGCTACTACAATCTGTCAAACTTCTTTAATAGATTTTCAACTTTGTCGCTAAAGCATTAGGTTCAAAGTTGATTGGGAAAATTTGACAGTTTCGGGTAGCTTGACCTGCTGGCGTCTGTACCTACAGTACACCCACATTTCGCCGGTTATGTTTAGGTCCCATATAATAGCTACCCTTTTGCCATCAACCGGGCTTCTTGAATCCAGATCTCGGGTGGCCACCGAGACATTCCAAATGGAAAACCCAATAACAATCTGCCCGACCTGGGATTTAAACCGCGTCCATTTTTCGGAAAGAAGTTCTTTAACGGCGCTTGCGGTACGAGAACTGGGAGAAATCGTCACGTAACGAAAAAGCGTTATGCCCCCTCCATGCATCTTTTTGTTACATATAATAGAAAGACAGAGAAGAGAGATAGTTTTCATGGTTTTCGAGGGTGCTGAAGCCAATAGTGAGATCAAAATGAAAATACAAGACGGCGGCTGCGAATTTTTTTAGAATTTACGTCATTTAGTAATTTACGCAGCCACCATCTTAGATTTGTATTATGAACTTCGTTCCTGCCGGTGGTCCCCCGACCCCACACGTTTTTGTTTCTGTATTAAGACCTCGAGGTAAATAAAGTTACCTTCTCGAAAAAATTTTACTAATTGAACCGATTATTTAAATTAATTGGCATTCCAGATTCGTAACAAAGAACACTTGCGACCACTAGACCAACGAAGCAATACTAGACTAAATAATAGTGTCAGAAAATAAAGATAAATGAACTAAGTAAATGTTCATTCGTATTTCATACGGGAACATAAAAGCAGGTATTTAGATAACAATATCATAAAAGCGAACAACATTTCATACAAAGTGATTTACGCGAACGGAGTTAAACAAAACTAATAGCTGGCTGGGAGCCATTTTCTGATAACTTTTACTTGAAAAATAAACCTCTATTTACGATGTTACAAATAGCCGAAAATGTAGCATTTCGCTTAATTAATCAGCCTATAATGTTCCCAGTGCTGGGACACAGGCCTCCACTCCATTAGGGAGTGGGCTATAATCTACCACGCGGGTCCAGTGCGGGTTGGTAAATGTGACAAGCAAGTCTTCGAACTTTTATTTCTAGGACATGCCGGTTTCCTTTATTAATGGAGCATTAATAAATGGAAACCTAAAGCCGTGTCTCCTGCGCGTGTTTTTTTTCGAAACATTACACAAAAACGTCAAAACAAAGAACACTATGTTTTTGTTTTTCGAGCTGTATGGAAAACATTCCCCGCGCGGGTAAAGGGGCAAGGATATGTTTCAATTTCAACCGCCACGCGCACCGCGCACATGTAGAATCTACCAACTGACACAGGTTTTGAGGGGTTATATTGTCTTGTGAATAGTTGACATTAATGCAGGAGACAGCTTGTGTATGAAAACAAATGTTTATGTTATGTAAGGTTTTTTGTGTAATGTTTCGTAAAAACACGCGCCTTTAGTTACGCATTTTCCGCTATAAATCCCAAGTTTTCACAGTCCTAACTGAAAAGCTAGTAATTTCAGTTTAATTTATATAACATTGGCGGAACATTTATTAAAAGTCACGTTTTCCTCACTTTGCTGAACATAGATTTATATTGAAGCATTAATTTGACGTTCTAGTTTGAATATTAACACCGACTAACATAATTATAGGCGTCGTATAATACATAAGCTTAAGCGATTCGCTAATTTGCACTTAAAGTAATTAAGAAGTGAAGCCATTAGTGAAATTCTGAGAGCTTAATGACAATAATTTAGTCGGGTAAATTAAGACTTATAGCTTCCTATAGTAGTTACAAAATACATTAATATAATACTAATATGATAAAGCTAAAAGTTTGTGTGTTATTTGTTTGAAGGCGCTAATTTCTGGCTGGAACTAGCCGGATTTGAAAAATTGTTTTTGCATTTGATAGCCCAATTCTCGAGGAAGGTAATAAGCTATTTTTATCTTCACGTTACGACACTTAGGCGTCGACGAAAAAAAGACAGCACGAATGCTAAGCGAGAACAAAGTAACAGCGCGGGCGGGAGATGCCTTGCACATCGGTGGGTCGGGGGTCTGGGAGTTTTATAAAATATGGCTGTCATTATAGTGTATTATGTAGACAGAAGATCGTAAAACAATATTTAAATTGGTAATATCATTGACACGCATCTAATTAGAATAGACAGAGGTAGTAATAACATTTATAGTCAATGTAGAATTACTGTTTAGGTCGAACTACAAATTACCACTAACTGCGTTACTTTAATTACTGGTATAAGCAAATTACCCATTGCCATTGTTATTTGTGTTTGAGTAGACTGAACCTAGATGCAAATTTATGAAGACGACCTTAAGGCCTTATGTAAGCGACACAAGCATACTCAATTCACTACTATAGCTTTTTACCAGCTCCTGATATGTATTGGTTTACATATCCGACCAATATTTTGATATAAATTAAGCTACATTTAAGAATTTATCGGGTAAATAGTCCCGACATCGACATTAAACGCCAATTTGGGCGATGAAAAGGCACTCGATCATCGGCACATCTAAACTGCGTTCAAGAACTGTCAGTGTCAATATTCCACAACAATAATGACACTAACTGCTTCAGCTGTCTTGAACGTGGCTTATTTGTGCTGATCGCGTTCAGTTCCATTGGTGTAATCCGCCCTGAAGCAGCTTGTTGTTCAGCGAAGTACCTACTAGGCTCAATTTCCTGAAATTCCTTGCTGTAGTCAAATAAATAAAGTAGCTATTTGTCCTTGCAGAACAAGTGGTGGTCAGGCGTCGGGCCGGGCTGCTGCACCGCGCCCGCCGTGCCGAGTCGCGCGTGCGATGCGGAGCGGTCCCCGCCGCCCGCGCCTCCTCCCGCTCCGCCTGTGCTTTGTGCCAGACCCTGCTGTCGCGACGCCACGTCAGTATACTTACTTGAAAGCTTTATGCTCTTTAAAATAAAAGAGAAATCTTGAACTTTCAACTCTCTGCGCTGGAGCCGAACGTTAAAAATACAACAGCGCGCTTTTATTATGGCATTTTTTTTTCTATGCTGTTAACCCTAGGAACCACTTTAAGCTCCGCCTCTGCTTTGTTCTCCACCGTCACGTCCTTGTATATAGTTACTAGCGCCTTTCGTGTCTATACTAAGGTACCTCTAGAATCCGGCTCCCGCTCCGCCTGTGCTTTGAGCCAAACCCTGCTGTCGCGACGTAGTATCTACTAGCTTTATTTTCTAAACCAGTTACCCCTGAGAGCTAGATTATCTGAACTCCATAGTTTTGTATTAATCTGAAAACAACAGCACAATCCTCAATGCCTTGTTAGTAATGGATCGCAAAAACCCGACGCCATTTTTAATTTGGGAAAATAACGGTTAGTGTCCGGCAATAAACGATGCTGAAATTGTAGGGACGGTCAGAATGTTAAATATGTACTTCCAAAGCTAAAGGACACTAATTACAATTTTGCTTTGAAATACAAATAAGTAATGGCCACCCTAATGTAATGTTATTCTTCGAATGGCCTAAGGGTTAAAGCATGAGAAATAATTGTAATCGCAAAAAAAAAAAAATGGAAAGGATGTCCTATTCTTTAAAACTCTAATTATATTCGGATTTGGTGTATGGCTAGTTTTACAATGCGAATGTCGGGGGAACTTTCTACGCTCGGTAATTTTGAATCCGCGCCCCTATGAGCGTTCTTTTTTGAAAGCCGGCTTTTAACTTTTGCTACGGATAGCCAAGTGGGCACGCTAGCAAATCATTTGCCATGAAGCAAACCAGGGGAACTTTTTTAGGACTTACTTTTCGTGGAAAAAAAAAACCAAGCAAGTAATTGCCAGCGCTCTAACATAATTTTGAGAGGAACTGCAGTTGCAGTTGCCAGTTGAATTACGTCAAGTGAATTTTACTCGCAATTTTTCAGCTCGCGTTTCGGAATGTTCGCATTGGGGGAGAGTCTGCTCCCAGAGCATGAACTTCGTAGTTTCGACCGAAGTTACAGGCGCTTCCTACTCCGTGTCACTTACGGACATAATTATAATTAGGTCGGGGACCAAACTAAAAATGAAAGACGACCCGATTTGACAGTGGTCCCTACCCTCAATATACAAAAAAATCAATTTGGCACTTGTTTTGACGGGTCTACTTTCGGAAGGGCCCGTATCTTCGTATACGGACTTAAGAGAGGAGTCTTGCCAAGGATTAGCTAATCTGCGTTCGCGATTTAGTTACCAAAAATGTAAACAAATATGCGTTTATGGAAAATTACTTTAATTCCTACACAATAAAGTTCAGTGTACGCTACAACTTTAACCCGGCGGGAGTGTGGTGAAGAAAAATTACATATAGTATGTGGCGGGGTGTGACGTACCCCAATACGAATCGGCATTTAAAATAGGTTTTTCAATGAAATAACATGAAATGAGTGGTGTATATTATACTTGGCATTTATTTACGTGTATTAAAAATGAAAAATACTGCTAATTCTACATATTTTTTATTAATTCACATAATGAGATCTAAGGCACTAGTTTTTGGTAACAAAAATATTATCCTCTCTTTGAAAAATCACAAAAAATAACAAGTTTTATTTAAACAAAAAAAACTCTTAAAACTTAAAAGAACATGAGATTGTTGACAAAATAAAGGTATAAAACCTTAGAAAATTGTTTAGGAACACTTTAAAAAAATTATTCAAAATCAGTACATTTTTTGCAAGAAAAAATTGTATGATCTAAACATATGGCTTTTCCACACCCTGTACATGCGTATTTGGTTTTGCGATCTATCTTGCGTAGGCAATCCACACATCGAGTATATCGTCCAGGCTCATTTTGGACTACTGGGCGCAGCGGTACATTGATTTGTGAAGAAATTCTTTGGCGAATGTACACAGGAATATTTTTTTGATCTCCTCGTAACTGCAAATGCATTATACACCAAACTCAATCCCAAATTGCGGATAAATTCTGTACGTTTATTACTTTTGTTGGCGTCGCGTATATGTATTCCTGTTCATGTTCACTGCAATGATCGGATACTTCTGACGAGCTTGCTTCATCTGAATGCTCTAAAACTTCATCTAGCAATGACCTTAGTCTTGTTTCACCACTTTCCACTGACATTTTTATTTATAACCTAAAAAGAAAGCAATAATTAGCTTTTATAACTACACCAAACGCTAAACAAATTTGTCACAAAACGTATACACGAAGTATGTGGCGGGGTGTGACTTACCCCACAGACGTTTGCGCACATGTAGTCCGAACGCTGGCCGGCGCAACACTGCAATCACGCCACTTTCCGCTCCCGCAACCCTTCCACTCCAGCTACACAAAGCCGCTAAAATGTAACACCGCAAATTAAAAAGATATAGCCATATGAACTGTACTTGGGGTATATCACACCCCACCACACTCCCGCCGGGTTAAAAACAATTAACTTTTTCAATAGTGCTAGTCACTCTGAAATCAACTTAATTTCCATTTAAATAAAGTTGATATTTGTTTAACTTAAAATGACACCAATTGGAAGCATAAATTAGAATAGACCTTAGGTTGTGGAGGTCAAGTAAGCAGTCGTTCCATGTAAAATACTGATCTTCAGGGTATTTAGCTGCATCCGGTTAGACTGGAAACCCGACCCCAACATAGTCTGAATAAGCCTAGGCAGATGTTTTCGGAATGTTCGTATAGATCTATTTTGGCCAACTCACAACGATAGTTTACTTTCAATAGACTGGAACTACGACACTATATACGTCTCAGTTAGAAAACAACTGAACTATTCATAGCATCAACATCTAATTTAAAAACAAGCAAACATTTCATACAATATCGCTGATTCGTTCCCACCGCGCGCGTACGCTACTCAGGCGCAGGTTACCTTATTATTGAATGGGGCATACAATACGGGGAATTTGGTTGTTAAGTCCCCTCGCTACCTGGACCCCCCGCTACCCTCAACCCTCAGCTACCCTCGTCCCTTCGCGTCATTCGGGCCCCAACCCCTACGATGCGTGCACGCATATTTCCACGCCTCGCAAGTTTAACACCATTTTTAAAACTAGCATTTTTACTGGACTGGTTATGATATTAGTGAAATTATGTACAGTGTAATATAGTACAGTGTAGTGTATAATATAGTGAATGTGTAGATATTATAGTTATAATGGATCTGTCGATACGAAGACTGAAATTTGAGTGTGACGACGATGAATACGAGGATTATGATTTCGAAGCGGCGTAAGTTGATGATCTGATTGTAATTCCTTATGCTGAATCCGAACTATCAACATCACTAAAAGTGCTGATTAAATTAAAACTAGACACTGGCGCCGATTCCCTTGTTCACAAACTAAACTAAATTTAAGTTCAGTGCATCTTTTTCTTTCTATTTCATTAAGAAAAGGACAGAAGATAAATATTAGTTCAGTCCTGTCAAATTAATCTTAATTTAACAGGACTTGATACTAAAAATACGTTAATTTACGCCAGGCTCTGACTAATTTGACAGGACTAAGCTAATATATATCCCATTATTGTGTCTTTTTCTTTCTATTTCCTTAATGAAATAGAAAGAAAAAGATGCACTGAACTTAAATTTACTTTAGTTTGTAAACAAGCGAAGTGCCACTCTCCCATCCCTTCCAGCGTGCGCTTTGATTGCGTCTCTAAATTTGTAAAAAACAGTTTTCAGCATTAAAATGTCGAGTATGTTAATTACGTCCCCGTTTCACTTAACATAATTGCATACAAAATTAATTGATAATTACGATATTTTCTGTATGCAAAAACCAATATTGCACACGCAGGTGTCTTATAAAGAATTTTTAAACCTTTGAGCTTCAGAAAGGTTAATCCTGTTATTTAGAAGTTTTTAGTTTGAAGCAGTTCTTCGAATCTTTTGTCTTTATTACCTGCAGAGGAACCAATATAGAATCCAGTTATTTAGGAGTTAGCAGTTCTCAGAATATTTTGTCTTTATTACCTGTATTTAGTTTTGTTGGATGTACTCAGATCATATTTTAAAGCTAAATATTATTTTACAAGGGCCCAAGAGGCTCTTGGTATTTAAAACTTATCTGTAACCGTACTTTCTCTTAACTCGCAAAAAGTGTTTCACTTGCATCGGTGTTCGTAAATAATAATATAACTCGTCCCTTACTTTCGACGTTATTTCCAATTTTATTATAGTACTTTAGGTGATTTCATGCTCTACTGCTTACAAAATAGAGTCCAAAATCCCTTAAACCAATATCCGATTTATCAGCATTGGCCCCAAGTTAGGCCCGATAGCAGACATGCGCGTACGCCGAAGGGATTTTTTTCTAACGGGAACTTCTGCGTGGGCTCCCTTTATTTTTTGTGGCTAAATTATTTTTAGGCACCGAAACGTAGGTGCATTTAGATAAAAAAAATGTTATGGAATGTTAGTCACACCTGTGGCGGAAGTTTCCACCTGGATTTTAGAGAAAGGCTTTCAAACTAAGTTTGCTATACCTAATAGTTCCCTTTGACTACATACACAGTTAGAAGATCGCCTCCTATTACATGGGACTAACAACATAACTTGCGAAATGTGGGTGTACTATAGGTACACTTCTGCCTAACTCTTCAGGGATTACAGGCGTGATGTTATGTAGTTAGAAGATCCACCTTCATGCAACCTGCCAATACTTAAGCTTTAGGATGTAACGTCCAGTAACATAGGCATTTTTTTCCAAGTTCTATGGTCCTTTGGCCAGCACTGTTCTTCTGGGCTATATGTATATTCAGATTATGGCCAAGAATCTTACTGTCAATAGTGATGCGGTTAGACCTGATACCAACTTACTTACTCTTAGGGCTGATGTTGTCAAATTCTCCAAGATGTAAAAAAGTATCTTTTATCCGTGGAATAAAATTGACGTCTGATAGTTCTAGTATGGAAAAACTGTCAGAAATTCTAAATTTATTGTCAGGATAAGACTTATTCTAGGTATAAAAGTTTGGTAAAATTCGCCCTTCTTCATACATTTATTCGCAATAGGTATTGGTACGGTGCTGGTCTTAAAGTCAGTAATTAAGTTTTCTAATACATAGTCAGACATTTGACATTCAACTTTACTTTTATTGTCTAGTTAACTAGATTACAGTCATCATCTAGCTAGCTTATCAATGACCTGGAAGTGGGTGGTTATCAAACCACTCGCGTGGTTTTTTCCTCAAAGGACCAGCTCAAACACTAATCTGCATGGTCCTCATATGGTCTGACCAAGATTATATTATCTGGACTTTAAAAGAGACTATGACCTGTGAATATCAGTTTGTTTTGGTTTTTTCTCTCAGACTAGTCGAATAGGAAACACCTGAAGGCCAATTCTCGTAATTTAAAACGTTCAAAATCTAGTCGCAGTCTTATCTCGGCGACAAACTAATGTCAAAAGCTTGTCAAAATGTAGGGAAATTAGACGTATTTTTGACAGATTGAGACTGAGATCAGATTGTGAACGTTTTTAAAATTACGAGAATTGCCCCCCAGAACTCATTTATTTTTGACGTAAATAAGTGTTATTTTTTTTAAACCAATTTACAAAAATAAATTATTATTTATCATCATTTCATCTTTTATCGTCACTTTGAAGACAAGATCTCCAACAGAAAACTTGGAAAATAACTACACATTGCTAACTATTTTCTCTCGTCCAACAGTGTCGCAGATAGCATCGAACAACGTCGCGTCGTTGAGCAAATCGGCAGTGGGGGAGGCGCGGGCGCGGGCGGCGCGCGGCACAAGACGGCTCCACAGGCCGCAACGACGACGGCTCACAGCAAGCAGCTGGCGGCGGGCGGGGCCAACCACCCGCCCCAGCCGCAAGGTAACCACAAACGTAATGTCTTTGTTGTTATACCTCCTTTTAAGCACTGAGCAGACTATGGACAACTTTTCCGTAGGTACTATAGAACGTATGGAAATCTATGCCCGTTTGACGTCATCGCGTCAACTCCGGCTGTCGCTAAAAACCAATGCTGTGGCTCGGTCTCGCACAGTGTCGCAAATTCTGGCTTTTCATAACGGTAATTTCTGTCCGACGGACAAATTATCCATCGTCTGCTCAGCGCCTTACATGCACTCACACACGCACAATAACTTACAAGGAATTTTGGTCAGTTTGAAAAAGGGTTATTTTGGAGAGTGACCGGTCAAAGTAGTATAACATACTACAAACACAATACGAGCCCAGCTCAGCATCTATTATGCATATAAAACAATTTTAAAATTATGAAGAATCTTCTTACTCTCAATAATCACTTGAATTCGTATAAACTCAAATTTGTTGAATCGAAAAAGTTCTTTCTAGGGTTTCAAATACATTAGAGATTTTATTTAATTGGGCGTATCATTAACCGAGCCTTTATAACACGATTCAGCGGGATTAATTTAAAACCTACTCAGCTGTTTTAGTAACCATTCCACAGATTTATATTTTAGGATACTAATTATCAGTAGGTAATTCGCGAAAATAATGATTAGATTCGTTCTTAATTAGAACTGGACAACATGCAGCTATTTTATTGAATTTATTCTAAATTGTTTATTTTATACCCGGACGGTGTATAGCTCTTTACTGAACTAACTTTTTAGTGATGCAGAACTACATAAATAGATTTCGCATAATGCTTCATTTATGACCTAATATAAAATAAATAAAATGAAGAAAGATCTTTTTAATGAAACATCCCCCATGGGGAAAAGGAGCAAGTTTATGTACAGTCGCCAAAAGAGATAAGTAACTAGGATCGTTGAATATAGTTGAAGTTTAGTAAGAAACCGATGGATGTATTCGAATTTTTAATTTGGTGAATGAACTGTTTGTTTTCTATTAATTAAATTATATTTTTTTTCGTAAACACCCATCTGTTTCTTACTAAACTTCAACTATATCCAACGACCCTGGTTACTTATCTCCTTTGGTGACCTTACGTACATAAAGCATAAAGCTACTACAATCTGTCAAATTTCTTTAATAGATTTTCAACTTTATCGCTAAAGTATTAAGGTTCAAGGTTGATTGGGAAAATTTTGGCAGTTTCGGGTAGCATGACCTGCTGGCGTCTGTACAATGTATGTTATCAATAAAAAATATCTATAAATGAATATAATTATATTAAATTGTTGTTAAAATGTTTACTTGAGACTGGACATCACCCAATAAGAATGCACTTGACATTTTAAATGTCACAATCAGATTATCCAACTTTCTAGGGTTTATTACCTACTTGCATTTCTGCGTACCACACCGTCATAATATTAATTTTAAAATAATAATAGCTGATCCGACAGACGTTGTCCTGTCAAAATTCAATAATGCATACAAAAATTCTATTCAAAAACAGGATTTTTTTCCAATTTTCTTTCCATAAGAACTTAATTCAAACTATTACGAACACTTTTACCAACGAACAGCATTTTATTTATATAAATATGGATTGGGTAGGTACACAAGTATAGTTTTCAAATTCTTGCACAGAAATTCAACTAACTTAACAGCAGGTAACTATGCCAAGGGTCCCATGGGAACCCATCTGTAGTTTGTTTGAACTTTCATGCACTATCCTTTGACAACTGCACTCAGTATAAGTGTTTAGGTTGACACAGCAAATAGTACCCTCGTACACATTGAGTAGGCTCAAGCCGAGAATATCCTAAATTCTCAAACCTCCATTTTCTTAACATAGATCGATTAACAGTTTTGTTAACACGAATTAACGATTGCTTGAGCGCATTCTAATGAGTACCATTTTAACTATACTTCATTTGTCTTTTTTCTCTTTCTTATTATTTGTATTAGATTCCGTGTCATGTCTTTTAGAATTCTCCACAATTCTTTGGACTTCTAAAAGGTTTTTAATTTTAATTAACACTGTATAATATCAGTTGGAATACTAAAACCTCACAACAGCAAAATGATAGTGTCACTGGAATTAATGTATGTATTTCCAAGTGTTAATAGATCCGCTATAATATTAGACAGTAGACGTTGTAATCACAGTCATTATGTCTCTAATACCAGTCTGCTTACATTAAACCACAGTTGTCTGCAAGTGTCTGGACCCTATACATTTTAATGAGTCTATTTCTATCGCCACACCGTCACTGAAGGCCATTTTGAATAAATCATAATTATAAAGCCTTTCAAAGATGGCTATTAAACTGTTGCTTTGAATTTGAATAGAAAATTTCTCAATTTTGCAATGCTTTTAAAGTGACTCTTTCATAGTAAGTAGTGTGGAATCACAAGCTTGTCGCTTTCAAATTAACTTCTAAAATAACCCCATTTTTCTCAGTTGACATGCACAACTGTGGGAAATGACATTCAATTGACAAAACCCTGTCTTTCTTTCTTCCCCAGATCAACAAGGCAACAAAAAATATGATAATTCTAGAAGACCTACAGCTCGAACAAAACGTGAGATATAGACACACATATTTTAATTAATATAACCTTTTAGAAGTCCAAACAAACCAGTCACAAGTATCATTATTATATCATTAAGCCATGTCGCTATGGAGGCGTTTACCGAAACTGTTCCGATTCGTTTTTACATTGCTGTACTATCAAAAATAACTTTTCAAATGAATCGAGCAGTTTCCACAAATATCTTCATAGAGTTCTGGCATCAAAGTGTATTTAGTGAAATAGACGCATGAAGCTAATATGTCGTTATCCAATATCTGTACATGCGGATGCGGCTGGCGCTACGATTGACGCTGCGACTGCGACACGACACGATACTGCTGCGACTACAGGCTCCGGCTGTGGTGGCGATGGCGACTACCAGCTGGTGCAGCATGAGGTGCTCTACTCCTCGTCCAATAGGTGAGCTATACCAACATTATCAATATGATTGTGCCAGGCTTAGCTTACAGTACAGCTATCCCTAAATGTTTCTGCTGGTGAATTATTCGCCACGAATATAAGCGGCGGTCAGAAGCCTCTCCGATTACGCCGTAAGGGCAGTACCTACCATTCCATGACGATTCTTATTTATTTTCTCCTGTATTGGTATCAAAGATACGAGAAAAGCTATTTCGTAGTAAATATATTAACTAGTCAGCGGAGTGGTAGCGGCGTCCACCGACCGACCAATCACAGTCCACTATCAAGTATCGTCAATCGAATCAATGTGGGGAACCACGTCACGATAAGATTCCCACAGTGAAGTCGTATCCCTGCATAATATAGCATTAAATGTGTGGACCCAAGCTAAGTACCATCGTGAGAGAGATCGTCGCAGTAATTGGCCGTAGGTACTCGTCCTCCGATAAGATCGCTGAACAAGGCGGGACTGTTGATTATACAGATTGATCTTGATTAACCAGAAGTACTACAACCTTCCTCGCAATGGAATATTATGAATATGTTACAATATGGCTTCCACTCGCTGTGTAAATATTATTGTATGACATTGACTAAATGTTATTTTATTTCAACATCACTTTTGCAATAGATTCTTTACTAAAAGGTCGATGGTTTCTGTACTAGAGTCCCTTTTGCTTTAAATTTATGGATAGACTGTTTCTACCATGGAAAAGACAATTTGCTTACTCATCATAATCATCACAAACCACCAACCGAACGCTGGGGCTCTGTCTCGCATAACGTCTTAGCATTATGGTGAGCGATGGCGGTTTTGCGTAGATGTGACGTGGGTTCTTTCTCTGCGTCATGTTTACTGCAAATAAACGTAGGTATTTTCTTTCAATCTTTCTTTCTTTATCACCTAGCTACTCCCAACTTTGTTGGGGTCGGCTCTCAGTTTGACCGGATGCAGCTGAATACCAATATTATACATGGAGCGACTGCCTATCTGACCTCCACAACTCGATAACACTCTCTGTCAATTTCCTTACTTCTGGCGTATAAAAAGCTACTACATACATATTGGTGTCCAATGTTGGTTACACAACATTCTGCAATTACCAATACTTAACCAATTGCTGGTGATTGCAGCACCAACATTGTTTAGCGAGGTTATGCTTAGCAGGTCTATGCAAATTATGATAATAATGGATAACTTTGGTGGAGTTTCTGGTCTAAATTATTTGAAGAATAACTGCAACCTATTCTCATCACTATATAAAATATTTTTTAGCCCGCGACTTCATCTACGAGTATTTTGTATTTCATGCTTTTTGGTACAAACATCCAAGATTAAAAGTATTCATTCTTCTCTACGAATGATCGTTTCAGTGGTTTAGGCGTGAACAAAAAAAAACAGACATAGTTACTTTCGCATTGATAATATTAAGTTTGAGAGTAATTGAAAGTCAAATCATTTATTATAATAATATTATATAAAAGGCACTTTTGAGCGTCAAAAATTAAATTTAAATAAAATTGATTCTAGTCGCCCCTTCCAAAAGGTAGTTTTCGTATGGAGAAGAATGGGCAAGAAACTCCACCGTTACTCTTTTAATATTATTAGTATGGATACTGTAGCCATTTCACGAAATGTTTTTGCAAAATCTTTTTTTAAGCGTCAGCAATCATTGCAATAACGTGCACACTGCACAGTTCTGAGTAGAAATCCTTGCGCTCGTTTCATTTATCAGGAGTCCTTGCATTCTTTCTAGTCTTCCAAATACATTATTCATATTCCCTGCTACACGCTTTTAAATTTTATTTTAAATACGCTTTTTATTATTCTACGTTACATTGGCACTGATTCAGACCGGTAATTGGGTTTAACTGTACCGAAATGTCCGGAATTTTGCACCTATAAATTACGTTTTCCTTTCCACACTGTGATTTACCGGCAGCATTTGTCATGTAGAAGCCTATGCAGTTATACCATTGTAGTCACCATTTTGTAAAACTGCAGTACCTATAGTCGAACTATGAGTATAATGCAGCTGTGCCTTTTGGTTGAGGGACCCAATATTTCCTATCGTTGCCAAATTCATTCCTTAATCCTACTAATATGAGATGTTTGGATGGTTGTCATTCAATCACGCAAAAATAGTTGAACGGATTTGGATCGAATTTGGCACACAGATAGTTTATAACCTGGATTAACACAGAATACTTTTATCCTCGCGAGCGAAGCCGCGGGCAAAAGCTAGTCAGCCTATAATTTTCCTTCCGCTGGGCCTCCGACCTCCTCTTTATCGAGAGAGATAATAAGATCATTCATTCCAAGTGGTAACTAATTGGTGCTCACGGTTCTTAGGAAGGTGACTGAAGATCGAGCTAGCTATGGTGAAAGGTCCCTCAGAAAATCCCCAACATAGCCTCATACATTGAAAGAACAAAAACACAGAGAGATTACATATACAACGGTCAGGATAGGTAAATAAATACACTAAGAAAAGTGCACTGTATTTGCACTATACAGAGCCAAAAATGGCTGTGCCTGTGATCTTATGTTACAATTGTAAGTTAATAATAATGTAATGTTTATTTGTATTCTAGGTACGAGGTGTTGGAGTTCCTCGGGCGAGGTACGTTCGGGCAGGTGGTGAAGTGCTGGAAGAAGGGCACCAACGAGATAGTCGCCATCAAGATCCTCAAGAACCACCCCAGCTATGCTCGACAAGGACAGATTGAGGTACAAACATACATACATTCATTGTCTTCCTGCTGTAAAATCATCAAAACTAAGATTAAGATTCGCGTTATATACAAACTGCTCTTAGGCTGCCTTGATCGCGCACCAACTATGATACGTGTACACCTAATTACAGCTTTACATGTAGACCTAATTATTTAACTAGCCTTCTTAGTTAGTCAGTATGTTAGGGTCAAATCTTGCAAGCTGAATTAAAACCACTTCCTCCTATCCTACGGAGTTGAAATTTTGCATGGTTTGTCAGCATTGAAGACAATGCATTGCATGTGCTGTGTTATTCCTTAGCCACCACACACACAAGTGTCGCACATAAGGAACTTTATAGTCATGAAGACTTGTTGCTTTTATCAGACAATAGAGATGTTTCCATTGTGTATCTGACCGTGACTGCTCAGCTTTACGAACCAAAGATGAATAAAATGTCTGCAGCCACGCCAGCGAAAGTTAAAAATATATCTTGAATCGTTTCCAATTTCTACCGGTCGCCAGCTAGTCTGTAATAAATATAGTAATAATTCATTTCACACTTAATGCCTATTCTTACCGCATGAGTAGTAAATATACATGTTATGGGAATTTTGCGCCAGAGTCAGGGACTGTCGAACTCACGTCAGTCAAAATCAAATTCAAAAGTATTTTTTTGTTTTTTCTTAACTGATATTTATAGTTATATTATTACATATAAAAGTCATTTATTCAAACTAGGCTCAGAATCAGCACTTTATTAACGTTAAAATTACATAAGGCAGTCCCCCAAAACGCCCGACCCTCACCACTTCCGAGTGCTTTAGTATAATCAGCCTATGTTCCCACTGCTGGGACACAGGGCGCCGCTCTTCGAGAGAGAGTGGGCTATAAAAGCACGCGGGCCCAGCTTAGCTGGGAAGAAATGGTAACAGCTTGACCTTGAAAGAGTATATATTCCAAAGCAGTAAGGGCAGTTTCGTAATTCAAAATATGTTACCACTAACGACTGGTTCACTGTACAAAAATTTCACATTTTTGACATACTACTAACAAAATGCAGTTTTTGATTGGTTGCCAAGTTCGCCACTAATATTATTCTGTGTGTTTGAAAACCCTTTAAGTAGGTCAGACTTTTATAGAAGACTTTGTTTGAAACTATTGTGGGATAAACAGAAGACAAAGAAACGTAATTACGTTGGTTGTTGTCCAAGTTTAGTAGAACGAAACGTTTTAAATCATCTAGGGGCTGAAAACAAAGCGTTTCTTATAATTCGTATCACTTTAAAAGGGTAATTTCAGACGATAAGAATATAAGATAAAACATCTATTGTAATGACAGACTCAAACAATCAATCGTCCTAGTCTTTTCCCAGATATTTTGAGGTCTAGAATACTAGTAAACATGGAGCGACTACCTGTCTCGCCTCCACAACCCAGTTTCTAGGTAACATGATATCTAAGGGGTATCATGTTACCTAGTAACTGCAGCAAGCCTGGTTAGAATTTTTGGATTCTGCCTACCTGGAACGACTCTCTATGAATGGCAGCCGGGACCAACGGGTAAACGTACTTTTCGAGGCACGGAGGGGGTCTCTATATGTAATGGATGGTCACCCATCCACGAAACGACCGCGGCAAGCGTAGCTTAACCTTAGATCGACCCAAGCGGTTGTTATCAGTTAGCCACAAGCCGCAACGATAAAATTGATATTTTTGACAAAAAATTAAAAATGGCGACCGCCAGTGACATTATTTATGTTTGATAGAAAGCTAGCAAGTCTCGATCCATTATAGTGAGTTTGGCCGCGCTCCAGCGGTTGTTTGTGTTTGCCCGCCGCCGGAGTGGTTTCTATACAGGGCGAGATTTTGACGAAATACGAAACTTTGAGAAGTAGCGCTAAGTGGAGATCACTAGAGTGAAACTCAATTTTTAAGGACACTCAAATTTATTGTTTCGGCTCTTCTTGAACCACTCAAAATACTATATTTTCAGTTGTTTAGAAGAGCTGATGAAGGCAAGAATCGATCCCGTTCTTTTTGCAATAAAATACCACCCTATATTATTGAACTCTGCTAGAGAGTTGTTTCTGCTTGTAAATGTACAAATACAGCTAAGAAATTCAGAAAATTCAGTTTTCCTACCAAATATCCATCCTGTATAAAATGCTTGATATAGTAGCCGTAACGTGTCGGTGTTCGGCGACCTCCATTCTTGTGTTATGACAGGTGAGAAGTTGAGAACTTGGCTCGGCTCGCCATTTCCTACGAATACCAGAAACTAGGTAGTTAGAACTATCATGGAATTGCTTATAGCCCTGTGAATGTATAATTTTACTGTAGCAGAATCTCTGAATAGTTTAGAACAAAGTAATCTTTAAATTCGTTTAGCATTTTGAAACTACAAGAATTTTTTTTTCAAAATTTCAAAGTGAACGTGTTAACCTCATCAAAATAATCAAATGTTCTACTTGCGATGCTAACACTATGTAATAGGTATTCACACAACAATACAATTATACCGGGATAGACTGAATGGAGAAGGCAGAGACCCGTTTCTTTTGGCGCAACTTGATGCAGGCCTATGTCCGGCAGTGGACGGAGATAAGCCAATTGACTTCGTTTCCGTTCTTCTATAATATATTACCATTTCATCACTAGCCTGCTGGACAAAGACCCCTCCAATAACTCGCCATTTAACTCGATTCTCAGATACTTTCATGCAGCTGCTGCCAGCAAAGATCGTTCTATCGTGCATACGCCGTTGCCGTTTCGCACTCTCAACTCTATCCCCTTTATTCATATACGTTGCTTAAAGTTAAGTAGTGACTAGCGACTGTTTAACCATACATTTTTGACGTTTGAACGTCACATAACTTTAAGCATCGTTTATAAATAAACCCCTAAGACTCTGCGAACAAGGTCTACCACAACAATTCTACAACCAATTAATTCTTTATTTCCAGGTATCAATCCTCTCCCGCCTCTCGCAAGAGTCGGCGGACGAGTTCAACTTCGTGCGAGCGTACGAATGCTTCCAGCATCGCTCGCACACCTGCCTGGTGTTCGAGATGCTGGAGCAGAACCTGTACGACTTCCTCAAACAGAACAAGTTCTCTCCACTACCGCTGAAGTACATCAGACCTATACTGCAGCAGGTTCTGACAGCGCTACTTAAACTTAAAGTAAGTGGTTTTGTTGTATCTCAGTAGTGGATCTCAAATGTTTACCGCACTAACAGAAATATGGAGAAAGACGTTACGTTTATAATTTGAAGGGCCGGTTGTTTTTGATCGCAAGCGCTACTACTGAGTAGGAGGTCCTGGGTTCTGTTCCTGAGAATGCTCGCCCCGTATTATTAGATGGGCCTTAAAAACATAACTGTGCGAATTGTGGGTGTACTATACGTGCACCCGTGCCTTACTCTTTGGGAATGCAGGCTTGTTATGTCATGTTTTATCAGAGGAAAAAATAAATATGCCCATTTACAGCTTTTGCACAGGAAATTATAATGTCGAACCTACGCGCCGTATTTATTCTTCAAACTAGAGTCATCTGACGCTTGAAACATCGATTACAAAAACAGTCCTTCATGCATCATCGGCGTCGTCTTGTCAGATTTTCAGTCTCTTAGACCTAGACGACAAAATATAGGGAAAAGGCAGGAGCAAAGGAAGACCAGCACACACTACACTGTAATTTAAAAAATTAAGGCCCTTAATATTGTTTCTAACTTTACTCTTTCTATTTTTCCAGCAACTGGGTCTCATCCACGCGGATCTGAAGCCCGAGAATATCATGCTGGTGGAGCCGGCGCGCCAACCGTACCGCGTCAAAGTGATCGACTTCGGCAGCGCGTCTCACGTCAGCAAGGCCGTCTGCAACACTTACCTGCAGAGCCGATACTACAGGTACAATATAAATAGGAATAGCGACAGAAAAACTGTCTTACCTGTGTTATTGGCTGCTGAACAAGCCGCAGCACACCTCATGGTAAGCGGTCACTGTTGCCTGTGGACGTTGTGTGTTGATCCCAGAGACAAAGCTAGAATGGCTCATGTGATGGGCCTGTAAATCCTGTAATTACACCCGCATCCATACACCTTTAAACGGATCAAATCAACTAATTAGTCAAATTAAAGCACTCTTCTTCTCTCATACTTTACTGTGCCCGATCGGGTCTTCAGCGATCATGTGTTTGTAAAACCTACCACCTTATTTCATATTGTTTAATGCAATCAATATATTGAGTAGTCAGCCGAAAGACTCGGTGCTAGTCATAGGCACTCTTTTAGTGCATCCTATTTTTGTTGGTTGATAAAAAAAAACTTATCTTAAGTTATATTTATTGTGTCCCTTTTTTTTACAGAGCACCAGAAATAATCCTGGGCCTGGCGTTCTGTGAAGCCATCGACATGTGGTCGCTGGGCTGCGTGGTCGCAGAGCTGTTCCTGGGCTGGCCGCTGTACCCCGGCTCGTCGGAGTACGACCAGATCCGGTACATCTCGCAGACGCAAGGCCTGCCCACGGAACACATGCTTAACAGGTCAGTACTGGCAAGAAATCTAGTTTTTATATGGATTACAGATCATACTCAAAAGTATTATTAGTATAATTAGTATATAATACAACTATTCCTTAGAGTTGTTGTGAGACACACTATTTCATTGTTATATGTTGCTTACACTCTACATAATTATGTACGTGGAGAAACAGAGAAATAACGTGGTTATTGACATTCCTCCTTGACAGCCAGCGCCGTCATTACATTCATTACAATTTATGCGCTACGAGCACGTGTTTATGACTCAAACTCTCACCGATGAACCAAAGAACCTCAAAGCGTGTGAAGAGTAAGTGACATCACTTACCCATTCGTCCTTCGGGCGCAGTACCTAGATACCTCTCTCCCTACAAAATAAGCCACCAATATGTAAAATGTTTTTAATCAACAAATTCCTTTGAACAGCGCAAGTAAAACAGCGAAGTTCTTCTACCGTGACGTGGACAGTACGTACCCGTTCTGGCGACTGAAGACTCCAGAGGAACATGAACTCGAGACCGGCATCAAGAGCAAGGAGGCTCGGAAGTATATCTTCAACTGCCTCGACGATATAGGACAGGTAACCTGTTGTATGAACTTTATAATTGAAGTATTTTGTACAGTACCCGAGCTTAAATGTGACGTATCGAGGATTAGAAAGAGATTTCTTCGAGTACACGTGAACATGTAGTACGGTAGGAGAAGACATGTTGTGCCGATCCCAAAACGGGATAAGGGCAAGAGCATAATGACTTCTTCTTCGACTCAATGGCATGTCAAATAGGCTTAGACGTCTCGTTCGCAAAATGTCTACTGGTCGTAAAATGTCTCTTTCTCATAAATGTCGCTTTTGCAGAATGTCGCGTCGAATAAAATTTATCCAGGTTTAAAAAATGTTGTTTTTCCAATTTTTTATTAAATGTTTACAAGTTTTACAATTTACTCTGCGAAAGCGACATGAGAAAGTGACATTTTACGACCAGTAGACATTTTGCGAAAGAGATGTTTTGCTATTACGCCGTCAAATTAATATTCAAATGAGGGTTTTCTGAAATCACGTTCACTAGGTGGCAGCACTGAGACGTCAGGTCCCACCTGTCAAAAGTGTCGAAGCTATTTTCTTTAGTCGTGACTGAATGATGAACATTATTTTATATTCATTGTCGAATACGCCAACTGTTGGCGTGCACTGTCATGAAAACCCTAATTGCGAAAGATTCAGCCCGATTCAAACTTTATGGCAACTCGGAACTTGAGGAACTGCGAGTCGTTGCGCAGTAACAAATTCACCTGTCAGCGGGGGTGAGGGGTGAGGTACTGTGCAGCGAGTAGCGCACGAGCCGCCATTGAATCGTGCTGTATGGACTGTCCCACAGGCATGAGTGACCGAGACCACGGGCTACAAAGGCGAACTTGACTTTCTCTCTTCTTGTGTATTTTACTGTGTTCACATAAATAATAAAATAAATACATAAACTCTTTCTAAAACTCGATGAGCCATATTGATAGCCGGATACTGTAAGTTACTCCCGTATACTGAAAGCCTGATCAGTAGACTTATTTCATTTCTTAATTCTGGAGATTTTAACTGATATTTATGGGGTCTTCAGTATAGGATTTACAATAATAGGGTATTTGACTGGTGTTTTTAAAAAATAAGATTTCTCGAAATCAAGAACAAAGAATAGCCACAGAAAAAAAATTTTTCACAACTTCGCAATTTTTTGAGATATGTTAACACATATCTCAAAAAATTGCGAAGTTGTAAGCGTTTTAAAGTCTATGCTAGACAGAGACAGCACTGCTAGCATTGACGTCACAAGACATAAACGTTATTGTATTGTTACTTCGCGCCAATAGTACAATTTCTTTTCAATTTTTTTTCTAAAGTACAATAATCGTTTTGCGTGACAAGGATACAAGGATAACTTCAAAATTGTGCTACTACTCCATTTTTCCAACGATTTTATTAGTTTTTTCACTAATATTTTTTTAGTAAGATCTTTAAAACGTATTAAAATCATGTATATTTTTGATAGTAGTCAAATACCCTATAATGTGCCACAATGCTTAACAAATTGTAAAAGATTTATAGTAGGTAATGGGTCATTTCAAAATTGTTGAAAAAAAATTGTGCCTTATCGATGGAGATTTTCTCTCCAGTCTGAAAACAGATGGCTTACTCAGTGTGGGTTCCGTTTACTACAGTTATTTTAACACACGTGTTTGTTGCACAGGTCAATGTCCCAACGGATCTTGAAGGCGGCCAACTGTTGGCCGAGAAAGCAGACAGAAGGGAGTTCATCGATCTACTCAAGAGGATGCTCACTATGGACCAGGTTAGTTCTAAGCAGATAATAATATCGACGAAATTGTATTCAAGAGCCTTCAGTCAAAGAGTTAGGGTCTAAATTCATCATAATTTGTATGTAGCCAGTGCACTGCAGTCCTCAGTGACTGACACTAAAAATCTTCGCCACACATCGATAACATGGACCAAATGGCCTAAAATACATCTGGAATCAGAAAAATGTGTAAATCCATAAGTTTTTAGTAATTTTGTGTTTCTACTGACCTTGGTACAGCTTATCTGGTGGATAATTTCATACAAGCACTGTTACATTTTTAATTTGCTGGGGAGTTTGTTGCGCCACTA
The DNA here is from genome assembly GCA_949629185.1 of Apamea crenata. Classification (NCBI taxonomy): domain Eukaryota; kingdom Metazoa; phylum Arthropoda; class Insecta; order Lepidoptera; family Noctuidae; genus Apamea; species Apamea crenata. Next base: position 7,241,806 of record OX451362.1, on the reverse strand, counting down.
GCACTAGAAAGTGGTGAAGAGCGGGCGTTTTGTGGGACTGTGATAAGTAATTTTGACGTTCGAAAAGTGCTGATTCTCAGCCAGATGATTTGGATTTCTTAGTGAATTATTTCTTATCATGCTGAATTAAGCCCTCATCACATCTATTTACAATCACTATCATATTTTAGTGAATTATTTCTTATCCTAATGCTGAATTAAGCCCTCATCACATCTATTTACAATCACTATCATATTTTATATGACACTTGTATATTTTTTACAGGAAAGACGAATAACACCGGGCGAAGCGCTGAACCACGCGTTCGTAACGCTAGCTCACCTCGTCGACTACGCGCACTGTAACAACGTCAAGGCCTCCGTTCAAATGATGGAGGTAAATATTGACCATATCTATAACCCTTCTGGGAACCAGAAAAAAAGGGGCGGGTCTTTCTCAGCAAAAAAGCCACTTCTGGGTATCAACCAAGCATGTATTGTTGTAGATTGATTAGGAGTCAATTTCTAGATAAAAATATCTTTGATTTAGGAAATATCCAACCTTTCCTATACAATAATGGTGATAGTTTCGTCAATCATTATAGTTTTTTTTTGTAAAGGTATGTGCATCCGTCTTCCAAAAATAGGATTGTGAAGATTCCTGTGAACATTTGTGTATAGATTATAATTACATAATTATTATGTGCTACTTTTCCTAGCCGCATTCTAAACTTGAAACTAATCTAAAAATCTTAAATTCATTCACTGACAAAGCACGGCTTAATACGGTGGGTATAGAAGCATGAAATTTTGCACAAGAGTTCCTTATGTACCAAAAGTAAGCACTTAGGAAAGCTTTTAAAAATCCAAGAGTTTTAAATAGGGGACGAAAGTTTTTATAGAAAGAAGTTCGTTATTTTTGCCGATGGGGAATCCCAATGGGCACATAGCTTGTTACTAACTCAATTTTGCTTTTCCAGGTTTGCCGTCGCTCAGGCAGCGGCGTCGGCGGCGTGAACGTGGGAGGCGTGGGCGGCGTGGGAGGCGTGGGCGGCGCGGCCGAGTACGGCGTGGCGGGCGTGGTGGCGGCCGCCGCGCCCGCGCACCACCTGGCGCTCACCATCAACCAGCAGCGCCTGCGGGCCGCGCCCTACGACAACCTGGTGCGGCCTGATAGATAGTCGCGAGGGCAGGCTGCCTCACATTTTTGGGCTATGTAACCTGTAAAATGACATAATGGCTAATTTTAGGGATATAGCCATTTTTTATGTTCGAGTATACTGCTAAAAAAAATAACAAAAAGCACTCAGAACTAGAGAACTAATTTTAGTCTGCATCAAATCTTTCTACTCAATTGAAAGACAATTTTTAAGGGGTATTTTTATTTTGGACGTCAAACGTATGATTTGCACATAAATATTACCGCCCTAAGATTAAGATATTGGCCACAAAAACTTGTTTAATTTTAACAGCGTTTCATAAATTGACCATAATATTCATAATTGTATTTGTTGTCCACAGTACCAACTCTACCAAGGCGGTCGCGTGGCAGTGGGCGGCGCGCGACAGTACGCGACTCGCGCCGCTGAACCGTTCCCACATCAATTCGTATCGTCGATACTCTGCCAGCCCGCTTATCAGGTAATTATTAATATTATAGTTATTTATACTGGGTGGAAAGGAAAGTAACTTAAAGTAGAAAGAAGAAAAACGTATAGCGCTACATGGTTAATTTTGGCGCGTGGCCAAAATCCATCTTGTTTTTTTAATACCATATAAGTCCTCGGTCGTTACACCGGCTCATTGAGTTGAGGTTTTAATATTTCAGAAATCAATTGCACAAATTTTACCAACAGCGCTCCCTTCTCAAAGTTATTCTAGCGCCAAAAGATTCTTGTACAAGTGTATCTCGAATGAAAGAGACTTCTGTCTCTATCAACTTCAAATGTTGGAGAGAAACAGAATGATGTTTTAAATACATTTAGCGTTAAATATATTTAGCGATTTGTAATGCAAATGGGCCTTACCAACCAGTAGAGTTAAAACACTGGGTGCTATTTTTCGCGTTACTGGTCCGTTTCTTGTGCCATCCTAGAAATTTTAAATAAATATAATTCTTAATAATTGAGGTACTTTCCTTAGATCTAGTGATCGTTTTCCACTCAGCGTAAACACAAGCAACCAACTACGAATATTAATATCGTCGTTCCACAAAATCGACCCTAATAACATTTCATAAAGTATGACATCCACCAGGTGCAGCAGCTAGCGGCCGCCGCGGCCGCAGCGGCCGCCGCGCACCACCAGCACGGCGTGGGCGGCGTGGCGGGCGTGGGCGGCGTGGGTGGCGTGGGCGGCGTGGGCGACGTGGGCGAGTGGCGCGCGCCGCTCATCGTGGAGCCGGCCCCGCTGGCCGAGCCCGACGTGTGGGACGCCTTCCATCCGCACCACCCGCAGCACCACCATCCGCATAAGAGGTGCGTGCTGTACACGGCTATACATTATGCTAGGGAGACGGATGATAACAAAGAAAACACATTTATTTATTTGACTCGTATCATAAGTCCACAGAATATAAAATGTAATGTTAGTTAAAGGGTTGATGGCATTGGTTAGACTGATGGGAAAAATTATTGATTTTGTCAAAAAAACAACAAAAAATAAATATAAGTGGATAGGTAAATGTTAAAATGTTTCCAAAAAAACATAATACACCAAATATTAAACAAAAATACAATTTTTGATGTTGTCTGGATAGAAAAATATGTATCCACCGGAATAACTGAAACTAAAAATATATTTATTCTAATCAGAGCAAGAAAAACAGAAATTGTAGCACTTGCAAATCATTCTACAAAGAGAACTAAAAAAATGGGTGTATGGGGAATTTTCAAGTCTTAATAGTTTTAACGATAATATAATGTAGACGAGAAGAGTGTAGTACTAAAAGACGGGGTTGTTGACAGATCAACAAAGCAGCAGACGACGGTGCCGCACTACCAACCGCACCACCAAACGCATCAATACAGGTGCCTATCATACAAAATATAATGTCCGTTTGGATTGAGGTGCCACATTTCGTATCTTAATGAAATTAAATACTTATTTAGTAGTAAGTTTAGAAATTTTGTAGGCTCGATCCTCGATTTTGTAGTATAATACTTCAATAGTTAAATGAACATGAAGGTGGCTCCTCAATCTAAATGTTTAGATTGAGTAGCCACGTCAGAACTAGGAACATCATGGATGTATATGTATCATAATTTGGTATGATTTAGTAGCATTTGAGAGTAGTTAGTACACAAAATCTGAGCTTGGTAGTGTTAAAATTAAAAAAGTTATCATATATTATATGTGGCTCCTCAGACCATACACATACTACTCGTCATTTTTCAAAGAAGCAGTAGTTCAATTAATGCGCAATTTCTTCATCATTTAGTAGTAAGTATATTAGATTTGTAGGATAAGAGTCAGTAATCAAAAATGAATGAATTGGGAGATATAGCACATTTATTGTGGCTCCTCAATCGAGATGCTTCGGTAAATAGATATATATGCCTCTAATCTACCCAAACTTGTGTCGAAATTTGGAACAAAAAACACCTATATTTTGTATAAATTTCTACTAAATGTACGTATAACCCTGCCATAATAAGGTACATATCTATGAAGTTATCAGCTATTCTTTAATTTCCTATGAAATTATTTTGAAGGGTAACCATGACTACATTATTTAAAAAGAAAATCTTCGTTTCATTGCTAATAGAAACACAAATCTATTTTATTTTATCTTATTATTTCAGGGTAACTTCAGGCAAATGAATGTCGTTACTTACCTATCCTCAATAATATTAATTTAGTAACTTTATTAATTTAGTAATTCATTAGCGATGAAGCTCAATTGTTTGCGCACATATTGACATAAAAATAAATTTAATAGATAATGGCGCCGATTCCCTTGTTCACAAACTAAACTAAATTTAAATGCAGTGTGTCGAAACAAAACACTCTGACCAGTGTGTGTTGCCAGTTATGACTTACGGCACTGAGACATGGCGTTTTACAATGGGCCTCTTAAGAATGCTCAAGGTCACCCAAAGGCCAATGAAGAGGGCTATGCTCGGAGTTTCTCGGCGAGATCGAGCTAAGAATGAGGGGGAACTTTCGGGGAGGTCCAGCTTAGCAGGGAGTCTTTCGGCTGAAATGATGATGATGATGTTAAATGAAACCAGATGACCAGTTTTTTTAATTTAATTTTTAACAAATCGACACAGTATGTAGGTACAGAGATTCTTCAAATGTTTTAGGTAATTAGTAGTCAATTTCGACATAAGTTAATGAATGAATTAATATTGCATGGTCGGTGCTTTTCCGAATTTTGCAGTGAGAATCATAGTCGTCGTAACAAAACATCTCATCCTTCGTTGGGTAGTGACATTTATAGTGGCCCATGCCAGCGTCGCTTATTGCAGGGATAAATTCTATAATGCCTATTAATGTATATAATCTACTTGAAATCATTATAGATTCTGGTACTTCGTTTACTCGAAACTTCGTAGAAAAATTTAATTCAAAAGAAACTATGTTTGACAGAGTATATTTGAACACTGTTTGGTGGTCACAAGACGTACAAATTTGTTTTTCTTCTGCAATGCAAATTGCATCTTCTAAACTTTTCATTCCGAAAACAGAAATTATATTCAGGTTTAAAGGCAAAAATGCGATCTGTCTAGATATTGGGGTAAATTGGCATGAGTCATTAGTACACTTTTTACTAAAAATTGCACTAAAACAATACTTTAAAGCTATATGTTCAAAAATGAAGGACACATTACAAGCAAAGTCACAGTGGCTTTCTCTTGTATCAAAATACAGCACGCCGATTTCGGTTCTCATTCTGTATATATCACAGTCATTAGCAACAGGATTTGACAAAAGATTAATATATTGAAGAATTAAATCATCAGAGTATCTGTTTAATGTTTCTTGTAAACTTCTACTTTGAATATATGCCATACTTAAGAAATGCATGACAGAATCAAAGCAACATGTGTTTTTCAAATCCACTTTAATAGAACTTTTGCCGACAGGTACAGAATCGCATAGATTGCCATTTTTTATAAATTTTATTTTTGTTGATGTTACCATTAGTGTCGGCTTCACCCCTCCAATTTTCGACGAAGGAAGGTCGGTCAGCAAATATTGATTCAGCGGCAAATGACCGATTGATTTTGTTTGATTTCAAAGACTTTGATAATTTTCTTTTTTTCACCTGCGTTTGAGATTTTGTAAGTAAATGCTTTCTTTTTCGACAGCGTTTAGCTTCTTTATTCTGTATATCATTGACAAGATCAGTTGTAGCAAGTGCAATTTCCGTGTTCAAGTAATTAGAATGTATTTTTACAAATTCATCGATTCGATACTTCTGTAGTTTTGTTTTGAAGAGCAATTGTTTTAAAGTTTTGAAGTAGCTCTCAATTCCTGACGATGATGGAGCAGTATTATCAATTTTAAAAAATGGGCATAGCAGATTTGACCATAATGGAAGTTTCCCAAGAATTCTTCTGAATTCAGATATAAATGGTGGATAAAAATATAAATTTTTATTAGTTTCTTTAATTTCCATTGATTGTTTTTGTAACTGAGCTACTTTATTATCCAACCAAACAAAAAAATCAATATCCGCAGTGTGATATTCTTCAGTTTTGTTTGTTGATTTGTCGTCATCCATAGAGCTGAGTACCGTCGTCTGATCTAGGTCAATATTTTTCAATCGCACCACAAGTCTGCTTAAGGCGGCTTCACAAGCGGAATTTGCAGTAGTCAAATCATCATCGTATTGACAAAGACAAACCTTAATCATATCCAAGATTACTTCTTTTGCGGTTTTAAAATCTTCACACTCTTTTAAAAACATAATACAGCGAACATAAAAATATTTTATGCGTGGATCTACATCATTAAAACATTTTAGGTTGTGCAAAGTTTTTGTGAAATGACTAGAGTCCAGTCTGATAAAAGTAGAGGGGACGTCTGAAGTCTGACCTTCTAAAATAGAAAATAAATTTTTTATATACTCTTTTGCACTGCTAAACACCGTAAAAGCTTCAGTGCTGGCTGCAATCAGGGCAGAAGAATCGTCAGAAATAATTTCGTGAGGTGATCTTTGAATTGAACTTTTCCATTGATTTAGCCAGCATAATATAGATTGCTTGCCGTGTGCATCTGTGACCATTTGTGATACTGGCACAGATTTTAATTTTAGATTTGATGTTATAAGACCTGCATACAGAAATAGTCTTTTGGTTATCTTTGTTCCATCGGGGAGGCGCATATCTTCAAAGAATGAGCCTGTAGCATCGATTGTAAGAGTAACTCTTTCAAATTTCCGTAGATATTGATTATAATAGTTAATTTGTTCTTCGTTCCAATAATAAACAAAAAAGTCAGGGTGTACACTAAGAGAGCGGATTATATTTTTATGTGTAGTTTTCGCCATAGCCGTTAAAGATATAATCGGATTACGATCAAGCCATTGTCCTCTCCGGACCCCAGATTTTATTTGACGTAAAGCGGAAAGAGAATGTAACGCTGGTGTACTTGTAACCTTATCTTTTTTATCACCTAAGATCTTTGACGCTAACTCATTATGAACGACTATTGCAGGTTTGTACTTTAACATTTTTGCTAATTGTTGTCTTTTATAGGGCGTTAATTTAAATTTCTTTTTTGCGTTGTGTTTGATCGTTCTATCTATATTAGTAACTTTGCAGAAAATTGTGTGAATTTTGTCTGTAGTTTCATAACTTTTTATCTGAACGCATGCCGTACATTGGGAACAATTTCCTTTCACAATGATTTTATTTTTAACAACTTTTTGGCGCTTTAAAGTCCAAGTGCAAGGTAGCTTTGTATAAATATAAATGTTTTCCTTCAACAAATTACTCCATTTGAACTTTGGCATTGTTCTGTATTTCTTATAGGTGTTAGTGCCTATTCTTTTCTGATATGCATATAAGGGCTGAATTTTTTTCCAATCATACAAGTCCATTTCATATGAAAATATTTTTGTTTCTTTTTGTTTACTTTTCTCTACATCATAATCGTTACCTTCAAATGATGTGTTTGTTAGACAACTGCTATTACTAGCACTTTCAATAGTATGGCTTTCACCAGTTGTTTGTTTCTTAAGAAGTGAATCGTCGTTTTGAAAAAAAATACGACGGTTGCGTTTCAATGATATAAACAAGGCTAATGGGGACATTTTAAAATCAAGTTCTTTAGAGATAGTTAAGAAAATTCCGTCACTACTTTTAATTTTAGGATTTTGTAATATCTCAGCATATTTGGTACAAACTTGTTTTTGATCTTCAAGATCTACATTAGATTTGAGACCTTTCGGCATAATAGGTCTGAAACAACAATATTACTAACATATATATACCATTCTTTGTAAAGTTAACTAATAATAATCGATACAAACATAATGTTAAATACTTACATTGCAAACAGGAAATTAAACTGAAGTTAATTATAAGTCACTTATTATGCACTATTACAGTAGCAAATAGTATCCCCACAAGTCAACAATTATAACTCAGTCAGTTCAGTAATTATAACTGGAAGTTATTATCTATTACTTATATTTATTTTTTACAATAATTGCCACTCGAAAAAGGGCATTTTATGAATCGTTAACAGTGAATAAAACTCGCTTTTAGCCTCGCTTAGTGAATTAAAACATTTTGAATTTGGAACAAGCACGAATATACGAATTATGTATAAAAATAAATAAAACGTGCTGAAATTACGTACTGGCCGGCTAAATGAAGCTATTCCATAGAGCTATAAAATTAAATTAAAAAAAAAAATATCTCGCCAATTTAGGTTCTTTTCTATCTGCAATCTTGGTTGTTTTAAGTCATTAGACAATCTAATAACGTAAATTATAATAAAATGAGTTATTCCAGTGACGAAATTGAGACACTGACTCCGGAATCATTTCGAAATAAAGCAGCAATTATAGTAGATAATTTGTTGCCGCCAAAATCTCGGGAAAAAAAAAATTAAACCGCTTGGACGGATTAACTCGAAACTCGGTACTAATACTTAAAACAAAAAATAAAAACCGGCCAAGTGCGAGTCGGACTCGCGCACCGAGGGTTCCGTACAATTACAATTTACGATTTATGACGTATTAAAAAAAACTACTTACTAGATCTCGTTCAAACCAATTTTCGGTGGAGTTTACATGGTAGGTACACCATATATTTTTTTTTAGTTTTATCATTCTCTTATTTTAGAAGGGGGGACATTTTACCATTTTGGATGTGTCTCTCGCGCAAATATTACATTTTCAATATTACATTTTCACACCTAAACCACTGAACGGATTTCGATAAAATTTGGCAAAGAGATAGATAGCATCCTGGGGAAGGACATACTTTTTATCCTGGTAGCACGTTCCCGTGGGATAATTTCCAACATCCACGCGGGCGAAACCGCGGGCAGAAGCTAGTAATAAGATAAAATAAAATAGATTTGTGTTTCTATAAGCCACGAAACGACGATTTTCTTTTGAAATAATGTATTCATGGTCACCCTTCAAAATAATATCATAGGAAATTAAAGATTAGCGAATAACTTCGTAGATATGTACTTTTTTATGGCAGGATTATACGTACATTTAGTAGAAATTTATACAAAATATAGGTGTATTTTGTTCCAAATTTCGTCACAAGTTTAAGTAGATTGGAGGTAAATATATTTACCGAAGCATCTCAATTGAGGAGCCACAATAAATGTGCTATATCTCCCAATTCATTCATTTTTGATTACTGACTCTTATCCTACAAATCTAATATACTTACTACTAAATGATGAAGAAATTGCGCATTAATTGAACTACTGCTTCTTTGAAAAATGACGAGTAGTATGTGTATGGTCTGAGGAGCCACATATAATATATGATAACTTTTTTAATTTTAACACTACCAAGCTCAGATTTTGTGTACTAACTACTCTCAAATGCTACTAAATCATACCAAATTATGATACATATACATCCATGATGTTCCTAGTTCTGACGTGGCTACTCAATCTAAACATTTAGATTGAGGAGCCACCTTCATGTTCATTTAACTATTGAAGTATTATACTACAAAATCGAGGATCGAGCCTACAAAATTTCTAAACTTACTACTAAATAAGTATTTAATTTCATTAAGATACGAAATGTGGCACCTCAATCCAAACGGACATAAAATATAATATAGCAAACACGTAAAAATCCCTCACAATAGCATAAGCGCATGTTAGCACGGACGTAAAATATCGCACACTGCATTTTCATCTCTCGGGGTTGAGCCGAGCGTTGCGAATCCAACAGAGCGCATCCCAGCGCGTCAAAAAAAAAACACTGTTGGATTTTCCACTCTCGGCGCTTAGTGGTGCGTTGAAAATTCAGTGCGGGAAAAACGCGCCCGTGCGTACCTGGGTTAATGGATATTCCCTATCCCTATTTACCGAGAATTCGGTCCTGCAGATGCACATCATCGAATGCTTGATAGCAAAGTTGCCTCAAGATTTTTTTCCCCCTATATTGTATCCCACTGCTGGGCAAAAGCCTCTCCTATTTCCTTCCCAAACAAACCTCTCTATTTTGTGTGATCTCTGACCATGTTGGCAATGCAAACAGGTTCTCCTTGTTTAAGCTAGTTGTGTTGTAGCCAGTAGTGCTAGTTAGCTAGATACATATTTTTAAAATCAATGCGGAATAATGTAGTTAGAATTTAATGAATTTTATATAAAAATACTTTTTGGTAGTCTAAAACATAATATTTATATTTGAATTTTAAATATCTGACTCAAAGGAACAAAAAATATTTCATGGAGATTCCAAAAGTAACAAAATTTGGTGATTACAATATAAAGTAAGTTGTCGCTCGTTCGCACATTTCTTACTTATACAAATTTACGCGCTAAGGGCCAGTTTTTTTATCCGTAATGATATAATATCATTGCTAATGGTTAAATAATAAACTTTTAGTTAAAAAAAATAACCATTAGTGACCCTTAGATAAACTAGCAATTGTACAAAAAAAACACATTTTGCCAATATTTAACTATTAGTTACCATTTTTAACAATTGGTTGAGTTAACTACGGGTTGAAAAAACCGGCCCTTAGTCAACTCTAAAAATGTTGGCCGGTGCAGGCATGATTTTTTGAGTCGAGCGACTAGAATCTTAACTAGACTGAACTTAGCTCAGAGATTTCGCGCGAATTGATCACACATCATTAAAAAAACTAATAGCCATGCGTAGCCATGATTTTTTGCGAAAACTATACGGAGTAAGTTTTTGAGATGAGACTTTGTTTTTATAACCAGAAATCCAGTTCATAAATAGGAGTTTCACCAATTTTAATATCAATACAGTTTCGCATTTTGCCCATCTCAAAAACTGACCCTACTCGTAGCAGTTGTACCTACATAAAATCCATTTAATAAATGAATGTGTTTGGTTGATGTGCAGTATGGCAAGCAGCGGCGGTAAGAAGGAGCCGACTCAACTGTCGCCGGTCAAGAAGCGGGTCAAGGAAGGCACGCCGCCCTCGAGGCACAGGCACCATCATCACGATCACACGTTAGTATACGAATATACACCAACATCAACATACACCAATCTAAAAGAAACAGCTCTAACAACAGATAAAACCAAATGACAAACACATACTCTTTCCCTTTCTCTTCTAAATAGGTATTGTTTGTGCTCTGTATGTTGTTTTATTTATTAAAACTTTATGCACAAGTAAAGAAAATTTTATACCAGTCAACCTTAGGATAATGCAAAGCCAAACTCGCCCACCCCTCTCTCCTTTTCTTTTTTCTTACCTCTTTTGTTTGACAGTTCATATAAATCAGTAAATATTTCATGCTAGATTTTTTGTAATCGATTAATGAGAGAGACGAGAATATAACACAATAATTTAAGTTGACACAAGATTTCCAAAAGATGAAGGTTTTATGGATGTTCAAACCAGAGGGTGTGTAACAAAATCTTCATTTGCCCTATGCCTTTTTTCTTGATGCACTGAACAGTAGGTACTTACTAGTCTCTCGGTCTAAGTTGAACTTTCAAGGGTATTCAGCCTTCTAACACAGTAACCAACCCCCACACAACCTAACCAACAGCATCGTCGAATTCGGCTCACACGATGTTACCTCCAACAGCGGGCGGACGCAACCCGGCGCGAGCTGGGAAGGCGGGGCCGCGCACACGATCACGATCCGCGACACGCCGTCCCCGGCCGTGTCCGTCATCACCATCTCCGACTCCGACGACGACGCCGACACGCCGCGCCGCAACCGGCACCCGCACGTGTCGCATCAACCGCACGCCACGCAGCCGCATAACAATCAAGGTAAGTTCACTGATCTGTCGCTGGAAACCAGCGCTGTGTATGTAATGTTATCTCGCGTCTATATTGGCCTTTCGAGATCTCACCCAGCAACCAAGCGAGATTTCGTTTTCGAGATCGAGATTTCCTCAACTTTTTGAAGTAATGAGTTATTTTTAAGGGGGAAGCGGTAAAAGGTAACCGCGAAAATCAAATTTTCTTACGTTTTTGCGATTTCCAAACCAGAAACGGTGTATGTTACCCTATTGATTAACAATTTATGAAATCAGAACATTTGAGGCCAATTTTAACTTAGACAATTGTATTGAAGATGTTTGTTGAATGTTTATAATTATAATATATAAAAATAAAAACTGAAGACCAGAGGGTTAAACATTAAAATGCAAACGTGACCTACAGAGCCTATGCTCGTACGTCGGAACCTTCAATACTGGGCGGCCATGACTCTGAAATATAATAATGTGAATCCAAACGATTGTGTCCTGTAGGCGGCAGTGGCGAGTGCGTGCCGACACAAGGAGCGGGCGGCGCGGGCGGCGTCATCTGCAGCGCGCGCTCGCCCAAGGACGACAAGCACGTCAAGCACGAGCCGCACCAGAACTGTCACCACCACCATCAGGTGAGCGCCACTCTCAACAGTCAGGGACAGCACGCACTAGATCACTAGAGACTTTTTAATAGGCGTTTGACAGGTCAGGGCAATCATTATTAAGCTTCATCGTAATGCAAGAACTTTGCAAATTAAAACCGTACTTATAATACACTCAGTAAACAATACCGATACCAAATTATAGGCAAATTAAATGTTTCTAGTGCACGCTGGTCATTCATTTATTTAAATGAGACTGAGGCTAAGAATCAACACATTTTAATTGTCAAAATACACTCCTTCGCACTTACATTCTAGTGTTGGTATTTTAATAAAACTATTGAACAACTTATTCTGAAACCTCTTTTAGCTAACACGTAAATGACTACATATTAACAAACATCACGCTTGTAATCCTTGCAGGGTTAGGCAAAGGTTAGGGTTACCAATAAAAAAATATTTCATCCAAAAAAAGTACTCAATCTATCTGTCTCGATTTTCAGCAGCAGCAGCAACAGCAACAACAACAACAACAGCAGCAACAACAGCCAGCCCCCCAGCAAGCTGTACCACAACAACCACCTAATCAAACAAATCGAAACAACAATGTCACAACCGTGGCCACGCCTCAAAGTCAGAAGAAGCGACTACTGGCGCTCGCGCAACAAGAGGCGCAAGCGAAGAGGGAACATGAACATGCGCACGCACATTTGCCGCCTGTTAGTATTAAAAAAAATATATTACTAATAATTTTTATTTGTGAGTTTTTCTTGTAAGTGACCGGTTTTTACAAGATAAACACAAAACATCATGCTACACATCTCTGTCAAACCTTTCAGGGAATTGGTCTGACAGAGGTGTATGTATAGTCACACATTTCGTTAGTCATGGTTAAGTTAAAACCAATTATGATAGGGGGCGAGCCTAAAAACATCTTATATTTTGGCAGATGTATGAAAAATATGATGTCTTGGGAGATCTTTGAAAGTGAACTCTAATAATAGACGATTTGCAAAGCCAAACTTTTTCTGTGCCAAGGATGTGTCGCCACGTACTTTTTTTATCTCTCTTTTAGTGAGAAAAATGATGAATGATTTAAACGTTTGCAAATACTATCAATCTACGTCGTATTCTAACACGATATATCTAACGTGACACTTTGCATTGCAGAGCGGGTCGACGGTACGCCAAACGAACGACTATCAATGCAATCAGTACGCGCCGGCGCAACATAATAAGAGGGATAGCGTAAGTATTTATACGTATTTATTTTAACAAGCTGTCGCCCTAACACGTTACATAAATTCGAACGATTTTAAAATTGAATAAAAATATCACGATTTTAACTTAAAAAATGGCGAACTTTCGTAAAATCAAAAGTCATTACATAAGGTCCCCGGCACGCCCACCCTACACTTCTTCCTAGTGCTTTAGCTGGGAAGAAGTGCCGCAATAAACTCCCCAGCAGCACAGCTGTCTGTTCAGCTAGAAAAACTTGATGCTATACAATATGTATGCGTACAAACTTTCATCCCCTAAATAACCCCTTATGGGTTTGTTTTCCCAACTCAAACTCAAAGTATTTATTTCAATTAAACCAATTACAGGCACTTTTAAATTGTCAAGGGGTCGGTCAGATAGAAAAATGAAGCTAGTTGCCCATTCCAAAGCGTAGGTACCTATGGAGAAGAACGGGCAAGAAACTCCATGGACACTCTTAAATCAGAATAATATGGTCAAAACTCCTTAGTGCTCACATTCGTACTCTAAGGAACTCTTGTGCAATATTTCATGCTTCTAGGTCCAGTGATTTAGTATGTGCATTATCTGTCAGTGAATAAATTTAAGATTTTTATTAAATAGGATACATACATGTACAATTTGGAACAGAAGTCTAAAACAAAACATTATTGATTACAGAGCGGCGGTTGTCGCGAGTACCTGACCAACGCCGGCGGCGTGGGAGGCGTAACAGGCGTGGGTGGCGTAAGCGGCGTGAGTGTAAGCGTGAGTGGCCCCCCTGCGGCTCACAAGCATGCCGCGCCGCACGCCTGGCATCACCATCCGCATCCGCATTACAAGTTAGTATACATTCTACACATTATTTAAGGCGAAAACACCAGAATACCCCGCGAAATTCAAATTTTCTTACGTTTTTTTGCAATTTGCACGTTGATCAAATTATTATTCTCGACCGTAACCAAAGTGCATTTACAGAATTTTAATCATTACAATAATCAATGATGAATATAAGTTATGTAAATACATTGTTACGGTCGCGAATCATATTTTGACTAACATACAACCTGACGCTGACCTGTAAATTGTAAAAACGTAAGAAAATTAAAATTTCGCCAACCTCTTATTCATTAAATTGCATGTTTGTTTCGTAAGAAAGCTTTCATAAGAAAATTAAACACAAACGATATGAGATGAGATTTTTTTGTTTATTGTGGCCAAAACTTTCAATTTGTGTGCATTTTGTGAGAATAAATTATGGGCTGATGTTAATTTTGTCAGATATTTTTGAACCAAGAAATAAAATTTACTTTTGAGTTTTTATTTCGAAATGATCGGATACGATAAAAAAGTCAGTCCTTAGTATAAGGTAGGTATAAAATGAAAAGTGCGTAATAAATCAGCTTTTTCTAGTCAGTAAAATACACAGCGCAATTATATCTACCGCTTATCGTAGTTGTAGCATTAAGCTGGCGTAGTAAGGTTCAAAATGCAACAACTATATGATTCCACGTTCTATACAGACCGCCCGACGTAGCACACAGTTCGTCCCTCGACGGGATACAAACTATTATGATGGAACAGTTGATTGCAAATAGACCGTTGAACGCTGAAAGGACGAACATCGCGGATTACAGGAACCATACATTGTAAGATAATACTGTCGAGAACATCTTTTGAGTCAGTTTTTTTTTTTATTTATTTTTGTAATGGCATGAATTCTCGCTATTTTTCCCGCTAGCTAGGTAGATTTAGATACATGTAAAATACTGCGTCTTCAATGTAGGCGTAGCAATGTGTGTGTGCTAACACACTTGTTCGGGTCAACACATTCGCCGTCGACCGTTCTCATTTCGCTGCGGCCTTTTTCCCAAAGTTATTTCTGTGGTGTCTAGTATATGTGTGACTAGCTTCTGCTCGCGACTTTGGCCCCCCTTGAGAAATATCTTGTTCCCGCGACCCACCCCGCCCATCGCATATCACTTCGGTTTCGCTTATCGTTCTTGCTGATTTTTATTCTTTTTGCTCGGCTCCTAAGGGTCATAGCGTGATGTTAAATAGCCTATAGCCTTCCTCAAGAATTGGGCTATCGAATGCAAAAAGATTTTTTCAAATCCGACTGCTAGTTCCAGAGATTACCCCCTACATACAAACTTACAAACAAACAAACACAAATTTTACCTCTTTATAATATTAGTACCTATAGATAAATCTAAAAAATAGATTTTACACTATGAGCATTACTTTAAATAATGCTACAAATCAGAATACATGGTTACTTTTGTTGAGCAAACTGTTACATGTACTATAAGCAACAGGAGACAAATAATAGACCAAACGAAAGTAAAAAAAAAATATTATGGGTGATGTAAAAACTGAAAATGACCAATTTTTGACTTATCATATAACACACACCACAGATATCTATTCTATCTACCAGCTGTGACTGGCCTGCGACTTTGTCTGCGTGTATTTTGTATTTTTTTTAATACAAATATCTAGGATGAAATGCAGCCTGTGTCGAACCGAACAAGTGCGTAACACGCCTGAGAATGATATGCTTGATTTTTCAATATGTTGTAGGTTCAAAACTTCAACGGATTCATAATAGCCATTTTTCTTATATAAAAAGATGTTGACAGTGCTAAATGGTGTCCGTTTTTATAACTATTTTAAATTATCATAATTATGTTGCAATCGCGATTGCAATCTTATACGGGAGCACTTTTGCATCCCCAAAAAAAATATAAGAAGATCCTAATGAAAATAAATGAAATTCGTATACCAAATAGATGATGGTGTTTGCGCATGAGAACAATGCCCCATTTAGCTTTCCATTTACTAGGTAGAGGGCAAAACATATTTCTGAAAAAACAACATTACAGCTGTAGTTAGGGTGCCTGAAGATTTGTTTGATTTTTGTCGTTTGATATGCTGTTTTGAAGATCAGAGAGAACGGTCAGCTTCTTACAGATCTGGTCGATTTTATCGTCGATAAAAATTTAAATCAAGTATTACTCGTTGTTATCGAACTACAGTGGCGACCGACAAAAAATACGATGTCGATCGTCTGTTGCTTACACAGTTACTCTATTTTGTTGATCACACTTGTCCATCGTCAAAAACTGTGCAAATCTGTAGACACCATTATTGAATCACAAATTACAAACATTAACATTTGTAATTTTAGTAGGATTTGTTGTCATTTTTTTTATGTATTTTGACTAGTCTACGCTGTCCCACTCCTGCACGCATAGCATGACCACCATAGAAACGGGGTTTGTAGACGGAAGACGACTAATTGAGTGGTCATACTACGCGTGCTGGACAAAGGCCTCCCCACTCATTCCAACTTCTAAATAATGTTATGTCATATATTTATTTTCTTCTGTAAGGGAAAGTTCTAAAAAGTTCGAAGATAATCGTTTAGATGCAAACAGCGAGTTTTCCGTGAATAAGCCTTTCACCAACAAAAAAATAAAAATTTACGTAATAAAATGTATACTTACTTATTTGTTGTAGGACCGGCAGTGGTGGTGTACTGTCTCCTGGTGGCGGAGTGTCGCCGGGGTACCTGCCGCCTCCGCTCTATGTGCCCACCTACCACTATCACACGTAAGTTGTTACTTATTACATATTCTACAACGGTACCACGATCTTGTGGCCCTCCCACGACGTAAAGAAATCTTGAGGACTTCCTATAATGTTTCCACTGTACTATGGATTTTTTTATAGTGTCAAATGAAAAGTTTTTGCTTTATTTTATAACTGAAGGCTTCTCCGCGGCTTCGCTCCACGTGAGCGTATTCTATTAGCATTATAAGTAAATGGGAACTTGAAATTTCTCAGTAGTAGCCCGGAGTTAGGAGTTGTACCCAGTTGATGGCAATAGGCTCGCCTCCTATTATTTGGGACTTAAACATAACTGGCGAAATGTAGGTGTATGTCGGCACATCATCGCCGTTGTTGTCACGTTCACACATGATTTTTACGGAAGTTCACACAAATATGACAGTAGAGGATAATAATGGCGTAAAGGAAAGCACTTATTTCAACTTGAGGTGTTTAATCACTGCTGAGCGTACAAAGCATGATCCAACTGGCTACATTACGGCCTATTTTCCTCGGTTTTTCACAACGGTTCACAATTCAATTCGTCAAAACAAAAAGCGGAAGTCATAACAAATATAAAAATAGAATAAACCAATCAGAAATGCTATCGAAGTCAAAATAAAATCTCAACATACTAGTTTAATTCACAAACGGAAATTCAAAATAAAAACTTACTACAATTTAAATTAAATCGCAAACGGAAGTTCAAATAAAAAACTAATACAGTGGATCTGACGTAACAGGACCGATATTTTAAATCAACCGGAAGTTAAAAATAAATAGTAAAATAAATACAGTGGATGTGACGTAATATCAACATTATTTTATAAATTGACCGGAAGAACAAAAATGAAATAGTTACAAGATGTGAAAACTAAAGCTGTCAAAACAAATACCAATTGAACGGAAATGATATTTAAAATGAATTCTAGGACTTTAAATTAAATCAAACATTATAAATAATATATGAAAATAATCAAATTATTACAATTTAAATTTAATTATGTATTAGTTCTGCGCCCATAAATGTACTATGGGTACTCCTCTACCTATCGCGGAATACAGGTGTGGTGTTAATGTGACGCGTCCTGCTTACAGCGGCGGCGCGCACGGCGTGGCGGGCGTGGCGGGCGTGGCGGGCGTGGCCGGGCCGCCGCCCGCGCACCACGCGTCGGGCGCGCGCCTGCCGGGCTACCTGCAGCCCTACTCGCCCACGTACCTCGTGCCGCCGCACCACCAGCAGCACCTGTGGTACACCGACTGAGCGCCGCGCGGGGCCAGGCAGCTGCCCTACTACCTGTGACGTCACGCGTGCGTGAAGGATCAGGATCAGTTCCAGTGCCAGCGTTGACCGCTCGTAAAAGACATTAAGCTACTGAGCTACGTAGCCGCTCCGCGTGCCTACGGGCGAGCGGGTCCCTGCGCGGTTGGCCAGGCCCCGCCCCCCCGTAAGCCCGCACGAGCGGCCGAGGAACTAAACTCGACTATCACACTGCAATTTTTAAATAAATCCATGACTAGTGTGAACCTAACATGTTCCTTAGCAACTCACGTTCAACGCTATACGATAGTTGAAACGATAACTTTCTTGTACAAATTGTGATTTTTATTTCTTATTATTACTACTTATAAAGATGGGTTTTATATTTTTCAGCGACCTACAGCAGTAGTCGCTCTATTCGAGTTATACTTAATCCAGTATAAAGTGTTTAATCATTATTTGTTTAGGTATGTGTAATTTATTACATAATAGCGTTATGTAAGCGCTTATAAATGTATGTATGATAGGTTAGAATCGCATTATTTTGTATCATTTGATGTCTGTACGGTCACGTAGACAACAATTTATTCACATGTATTATATGGATTGTAAATTTCGCGTTATATTTTGCTGATAAAGCGAGTAGGTTGCATTTACTAATATTTTATCATAGTTTAGTGTTTGTACCAAATCATTTTAATGGGGAATTTATTGATGTAGCGATTATAATATGTAACGAGTGCGTTTGGTTGAGCGGACGCGTGCGTGGCGTACCTGACGCGCGACGCATGCGCCGCACGGTTTAGTTTTACGTCACACTTTTTGTCAATTATAAAGTTTGATTTTACTTGTACGTAGAGAGTATAACGCTTTAGAGATATTGAGATTTGTTCATACGTTTGTTACGTTCCATATCAGGTAATACAACTGTAACACCACAAACATTTATTGCTGTGTTTACTATCGTATATTCAAAATTAAAGGGTTTTATATATTACGTAGAGATAATTAAATGTGTAGGGCGCGGTGATGGACTACTTGTATAGATGTAGATTCGAGTATATTAAACGAAATAAAAAAAAACTATCTAAGATATTTTATAAACATTTAGTACACACTAATGATTAACTAAGATTGTAATAATGCATGTATAATCACTTTAGATAGAACGAAATTGTTTAAAAAAATATAATAATGTCCTTTATAGAAGATGAAAAAAAAAATGTTATGCAATTATTTTTACGACTGCAATTGATTTTTAGTTTGATATTTTGATAAGTGTTTAGTGACACTAGAGCTACTATTATTTGCTGACTCGATACGCGTCGATGTACGACTGGGTATTTCAGTTTTGCAGTGTTTTAAACATAATATTGTAACAGGTTATCGTCCGGAGTGACAGGCCCGAGTATATCCCCCCTCGTCCCTCCACTTGCGATGTGCCGCGCCGCGTTATGTACGCCCTCCGCGTTGTACATAAGTATTAAATAAATAAGTCATATCGTACAACTTTCGTAGTCATATAAAGAATAGATCGATAGATGCCGGTTCTGTTGCGCGGGCGGCGTACGGCGCGCGGCTCGTCTACTCAGCATACGCTACGGTATACGACAGAATACGCATCGGTTGCTAAATATATTCCTTATATCGTATTATAAGATGCATCACTTTTAATATATAGCAGTAAATTAATTACAGCGATCTTTATTAGAAGTTTAATGTTACGCTACTTTGGACAAACGACGACCCCTCTTTAGAAATGCCTAATTATATGATCTTATTAATATAACTTTCATGTAGCGTGTTTTTATAGAGCTTTTGGTGTCATGCAAGGCAAATATCGACGGATGTGCTTCTGTGTCTATATCCTATTAATTATAACGAGATTGTCCCATCCAGGACCTTAACTAACCTCTTTAACAATTTTAGGAAACATGAGTATCGCTGTCTCGTATGCTTCCCGTGGCGTATGCTAAGTAACGTTTTTTTTTATTTAATATTTTTGGTTTATTATCATTTAGTATTAAGTGTTTATTTATAAATATCCACCATTTAATCGCAAGATTCTATAAACCACTGCATTATGTTAAATTCATATTAAAAATGTTTTATATGACAAGACTACTATGTAATATTATTAGTTTTTATCATAAACTTAGTACATTAGTTTTGCTGCCCGACAATAAATATTATTATGTTTAGTTTTTGTATTTCTAACGGTTGTAGTTATAACTATATGTATGTTACTTTATTTTGTTTTATTCTCAACTGCTTGGTTGATTTCGGGCGTCGTAATGAATATGTCAATATAAAGATTCACAATTTTCTAAATTGTCGAATCTGTTTTCTAAAACCAAACCTTTTCTAAACGTATACTTTTCCATTCTAAGTACTTATCTCACATCCAATCATTCATAAATATATTAAAATTCTATAAATATGTCTTACGGAATGTTTTCACAATAGACGAGGAAATTGTGTCTTTTTCATGTCTTTTGTATGTGACATTCTGTACCTGAAGCCTAATCATTACGACGCCCGGTGTAACGCGGACATGCGAGTGACCGGGCCTTTATCAAACTATTATAATTACATATCTATGGAATGTTTTTATATGTGTGATTCTCCAAGTATACAATACTATAATGATCAATTTATTATTTTGGTTTAAAATCAGTTCTAAATAAATTTATGATCAATAAATTGCAATAGCGGTTGATTTAACTTATAGCCTGTAATCCCTGGAGGTTAGGCACGGGTGTACTTTTATTACAGTATACCAGTAATCGTACTAAATCATATTATTGTACATGTTGATAATTTAATAACTGAATATGAATGTAATGATTTTTTTTTTTTTGTATCAATAATATTTTTCTATGGGCATCTTGGTATAAAATATGATATTAATAATGTATTCGTACAGTACCCGGCCGTTAAAATAGCACATCGAGTTTTAGGAAAAACTCATCTCTGTAAAGCATCGTCATTTTCACTCATACTTGTATACGTGTCTCACAGATAAAGAGCTACAAGGATCTTTTCTCGCTTGACTGACGTACTGTTGGCAATCATTTGTAATAATGATTTAATAAACAAGTGGTTAGTTCCGATTTTGGCCACGCGACACAAGAGCCTTGTGCCACAACAGCTATATGATTGACAAAGACGATGAAGACATAGAACGAACTGTCACTCGGTGACTGTCGAAGTAAACTTGATCTGCCATAGTAACGCCCATGTACTGTATGTCGGTCGTCCAAAGGCCCGCCCACTCGCTGCGTCCGCGCAGTAGAACGCGAGATTGCCCCTCAAGCGAGGCTTTAGTCAATGATCTCTGTTGAAACGTGCACATATTATAACTATTACCCCTACGTATCGATGTAGCACGGCGTTAGTTCGTCTCAATCTTTTGTTTAGTGATTTTATTATTTCTAAGCTTTTATTGGAGTTTTGGGGTTTATTTTTTAAGAGTATTAACATAATGGAATGTTAACACATTTTCTATAATAATTTTGTCCTAGTTCATTATACGTCTGCTTACGGTATCGTTTGAAATTTCCTTATTATGTTTTAGTGTGTATATGGGGCATGTTGTCGCGGCGCATTCGACCCAGTATATCGCATACAATTTAATTGTATCGACTCGCGGCTCACTCCACTCTCATCAGACGAGCAGTCGATCAGTCGGTGCATCTAATACACAAGACAACTGTTTGTCGACGTGATTCTGTGATTATTACTCATTATAATATTAGTTCGAAAACTGTAAATGTTGGGCTGTTGCAATAAGTAAATTCTTTTGTGTGTATAAAATTGCATTTTGCGAAGCAGCTGTATGAAATGCCCCGTGTATATGTATATTTAGTTTAGTTGTGTATGGTTTCACCAAAACACGATACCGATTATATTTATAGATGAATTATACGAAAAAAAGTCGCGATTAGCTAATTCGAGTGTCGACAATAATTTATTGTTCTATATGGTAACAATTAAATGTACAAAATACTCCTTGTAAGATGGTAATAACCCGCACCAGCTACCGCTATCGATATCGTTATCTTATGTTGTTTCGTTATAAGTTCGGACATATTATATTCCACTGTGATTATGTTACGTTCGAGGAACTGTATCGGTGAAACTGTTGGTAGGCTTACGTTTGGTTTAATTCATGTAACTTTTAACTACGTACCTGTCGGTACCAGCTGAGAACTAACTCTACAATAATGGGTATTTTTATGTTTTAATTTAGCTTATAGGGGCTTGTGTAAACAAGTTGATACTATTAACATGTTTTAAATTCGATATGTGGGTGATCAGGGGATATAGCACTGATGTTGCTTAGGTTTCTCTTCAATAATAATCAAATAGTTTATTATTAGATGAAAAATTGTAAATAAACATCCAAATATCCCTTTTTATTTTATTTTTATTTTTTCCCGTACCTTATTTTCCTTTTTTTTTGGTTTTTTGGCGTATCTGTGGGCCTGTCTTCGTGCATCGCAAGTAGAATACACGTGCGCCGTCGTTCTCTCGTGCCTCAACACTTTGTAACGTTTGTAACATAATTTTAATCATAATATTATATTAGTGGCAGCAAGCATTGCTATACATTATTATCGTCGGTGTAGTAGTAGTGCTGGCGGCGCGAGGCGACGGTGGCGCGCTCTATAGTCAATAGCGTGGCGAATGACGCCTGAGCTGCTGTCTCGACAATAACCCAGTGTCAGACAATAATCATTCTTATCATTTGCCAATTAGTAGACATTTTTGTTTGGCCCCTTATTAGTGACCATAGTATCTACGTGTGTACGATTAAATAGGCCATTAGAATGTAGCGTGTGGCAGTCATGTTCTAGCACAATTCGCGTCAACAGATGGTGAATACATTTCACAGTACGAAGTCTTTTCCATAGCATATCTTATAAATAATTACGTATATTTGATGTGCATTAGAAATCCATTTTAATATTGTATTGGAGGCGTGGGTGTATCCTGTCGATACTCTAGTAGCATTTTATCGCAGGTTTTATAAAGGTTCGAGTACTTTACAAATTAAAATCATAGAATACTCTTTTTATATGAAGTGATCTTGTCACCCATTTTCTACAGCTAGCACTTATCTTAATATTTTTTAATTATTAAAAAAAGATTCAGCATTATCTTTGATGAATGTATTCCTTATTAATATTAAATTTTAATATATATTCCTTATAAGGCCCTAAAGAGGCCAGTGTAAACAATTTAAAGAATATTTTGAGTTCAAATTTGACAAACTTGAAATTTTTAAGATTAACACGGTTCTAGAGTGTATTATTACAAACTTTCTTGTTCATAAACTACATGAAATTAATTTTCAAATTATTCGTTGTAAATTTTTACACATAAATCTAATTGTATAAATAATAGATTTTCCAAATCGACTGACTGTTATCCATTTAGATTATAATAAATCGTTATTCGTGCTTAGTCCGCAACTTGTATCCGATGGTAGTAGTGCACAATGCTACGTAAGTAACTTCAATGGACTCATACTGTTATTACGATTTTAATGTTTCGATGTTGAGCACCGCGTTATTTAAGATATTGATATAGTAGCTAGCAAGTTTGGCGACGATCGGCCGCTCGCGGCGCCTGCGCAGGCGTCGCGGCAATCCTCATAGGGTGGAAAGGGATCAAGTCGCTATTTGTATTTGGCATAACATAAGATTATAAACTCTAATTTTACAAGTCTGACGTCACAAGTTCGTTGTTACTAGATATAGTCATGCTGCTGGTTAGGCTCTACTCTATAGTATTAACTTTTGTATATTCATTCTATATCTACCTAAGTAATAGGTAAACTATATGTGTGATAATAACAATAAGCTTTTCAACTAGATGGAGTACAATGAATTCTAATGACTAACTCATAGGCCAATGTTTATAAACATTATTTTTACACTGTCTATTAAAAATGAATGTGATTTTGTCTGTAGTGAGTAATGTTTTAGATAATGCAGTCCAGTGTCATGTCGCTTAGTTACATAACTCCTTCAGAAGACCCGGAACGTTCGGAGAATAACTTTATCTTATGCTTAGGTGTGTCGTGTATATCGTATTAAGTCAATTGTACAAGATATTATTATGATCAGCTTCAGAAACAGTAGTTGGTCATGTAGTGCACCGTTTACCAAAATATTTTGCCGTCCAATGATAACAGTACCTTCGCGAGTACATTATGGCAGCTGGACTGTTCTTCGGTGTATTTCGTTAACTATAATCGCATATTTCGACACCAAACCTACTATATTATAGATGTCTAAAATATTTTATATTTATCTAGAGCTTATAGAATGATTAGGGCTGTAGTAGTATTAAGTGGCGGCGGGCTGCGTGGCGCGCGATTGTCTGTTTTTCATTGTAGGATTAAAATGCGCACACGCAGCCCGCTGCCCACAAAAGAATATCAGGGATGTATAGCGGTAGAGACAGCTTTTTAACTTAGAAAAACTTTATCAAAGATTTATACAAGCTATATGGGTGTAGGTATCTGCGTAGGATTAGGTAAATGTCTGCATTTTATCTGTGATTGACTCGATGACAACGAAGGCTGACCAAAGAAGATTTTAAGTGTTATACTGGAGCAAACAAATAATTATAGGAATTACCTCCGCTAAATGTACCTGAATGTAACGCAATTCTATTATAGCTAATAAACGTTCATGTTATTCCGCAGTCGTTGAGAACTTGAGAGTGGCTCACGTATTCATTCATTCTAATTGCTGGCTGAGTATTCATTTCGCAAATAACGCATCATTTCTAAGGACTGTCTATGATTCTTTTATCCAAGTCACAATGATTCTTTATAATGTTGAATAGGAGCTAGGACTCACTTACAAATTAGATTAATTTATCAACAAGACGGTTAGAGAATCCCCGTCGGAATCCGTTGTCGTCGAGCTGATACAATTTGATAACTTAGATGAGCGCCATTTTCTAGATTTAAAGTTATTGTTTCGGTGTCCAAATTTATTCGAGATTTACTGTCTTCTTATACTACATTTCATTACGATAAATGTTTAAATGTATGTCCAGCAAATACATATTTGAGTGTGTCGATGTTGCGCGTTAGAGCGTATTGTTGTTACGACCTAACACCTATTTTATGCTAGAATAGAGTTTCAGTAACGTAGGATTACGACCAAATTAGTAACGTAACTTTAATATATCCTAAAACACAAATATAGGTACCTTATAAAATATAATAAATAATGCTACTGATTAATCCCGTGGCGGGGGGACAAATAAAGTACAAATTTATCACTAAACCCCCGACCGTCGCGATGGCTTTAACTCTTTCCTTGTACCTATAGTTAGCGTTCTACGAGAGAAAGATGTTGCATTTATTGTTTAAAATTAATATTTCAAAAATTAAATGAATGTTGTCGTAGTTTACTCGTATTCTCAATTATTTCATTGTTTAATTATTCTAAAATCCTTGTACGTACGTTTTTTTCTTATGATAATCTAAATCCGACGTAATTTATAATCACATTGCGTGTACTAGTTTGTGGTAGTTTAGCTAAATATCGACGACAGGATCACATTTTCGAATTAACAAAAAATTGTATTTTATAACAATTGATGTGCCTAAGTGTAATACTCTATTATTGTAATTGTATATATTAATGAATAGTTATCGTTCTACAAGTCTCAGGAACGCGTCGCATAGTGCTCGCACCGTGCAGGTTTGTTCAAAATTAACCAACCATTGTATTTCGTGTTTATGGAAACGCTGCATAACTCCAAAAATTCGTATATATTGAGACAATAATTATTTTGCATTAATGTCATTTTGAAAGCACTTTTTAAATTCAAAGTAAATTGTTGTGAAACTTAAACTTTACCATATTTTAATTATCGCTTGAATTTAAATTGTAATTCCACTTTTGTGAGAATCTCCGTGTATTTGTCACGAATCAAAATAGTGTTGTACTGACTAGCGAGTAATTTTCTATCGGTAGATTTTCTTTTCTCGTCACTAACAAAATATTGTGAACACTTTAGTATCAACAGTCGTGGTACACTAGAACATAGTTGTTAAAGATTTTATAGCACGCCAAAACGACCTTTTTGCATTTAATCCTGGTTATTCACTGTTTCATTGGGTATTACAAAATTGTATAATAGATTTATAACATTTTATGGTAGCTACGTCGGCATTGTAACATTTGTAACGGCGTTTGAATGTACTAATTGGTAAAGTGTATCTTTGTGTAAATCATCCATACTCGCCGTGTACACGAATATGATGGGTAATTAATTGGGTAGTGTCGTAGACTTGATTGTGATATCAATAAACATTTTCATACGAGCATCAAGTGGGTTGTTTTATTTCGGCGAATATTATTACCTCAGTTTACTCTTCGGCGAGAATATTCCGTTATCTTACATGATTTATCTATTGAAAACAATCACGCACCACCTCCTTATCTTTTGTAGGTACCTCCCTACTTTTATTTTATCGAGAAAATATTTTGTTTTTTTTATCGAGTTTTTAATAGTACAATACGTATGACTTAAGTAGGTAGTCCATTATTGCACGTACCGAGAGTGCTAAGCTAAACGCCGTGCACACGTAGGTATCGTATACTATTTTATAGCTTGTGTGACCTAAACCCGTACTTAAATCACACTTTTCTGTGTATAAATGGACTACTTAAGTCAAAGAAAAGCGTGACTTAAGTGCGGCTTTAGGTCACACAGTGCTATAGAGGAATATTACCTACTACACATCACTTATTATAAAATTCTTTTGAACCACTAAGAATTTCTGTATGGTGCGTTTATAAACACAAATCATACGGCCGCAATAGCGCCAGCGGAATCGAACCCGCGACACAACGCAGCAGTCATATTGATTAACCACTACGGGTTACGTTAATTATTCTCTCATTATGAGTAGGTTTACAACCTGGTGTAATTAGAAAAAAAATGGGTGCGTGTACTTATGTACGCGCGTCAGAAGTTATAGAAACTTTTAAAAAACAATTTTTAATTGCATGCAAATAATTAATTACACAAAGGTTACAATAAAGTTCGCTGTTTAGGCTGAATAATGTTGGTAACAAGTCACGGGCATTTTAAAGAAATTAAAAGCATAATAAAAAACCAGAATTTGATGGCATCCAATTTTTTATAGTGAAATGTCCATTGCCTTTTTGTATATCGATAAGAACAAACAGGTTGCTATAAAAAATTATCAAAATAGGTACAGGCCGGCCGTTATGCTGAAAAAAGTGACGTTTAGCTTTAAAAATAAGAAAATAATGACTCGATTATCTGCTGCGTTAGTCTAGTGTTCGCAAGGGCGCCTACGGAAGTGGGTCCTGGGTTCGATCCTCTGGTCAGAGTTATTAGATTTTTGGATTTCTCAGGAGCAGCCTAGTTTAAATTTGTCTGATTAACGACAATAGCGGTTTACATGGAATTAAAATCGAAATGGTGAAATATGGGTGTATAATGCGTGATGTGCCTGTACCAACAATTTTTTTCCTATTACAGGTGCTTAGGCCCCTACCTCACAGTAACTCACTACCGTTTTCACTAACACTACACTCCGAGGTTGAATATAACTCCGAACGTTGAATATACAACAGTGCGCTTTTATTTAGGTCATTGATGGCGCCTAGTGTCAGTAAAAACGGGCATGTCTCTAGATTAAAATATCACGTCCACGCAGATTTTGACATCGCTAGCGACAAATCAGCTCTATGTAATCTGTATTTGTAGTGCCTAGCATAAGTTGACTTTCACGAGACCTTCTGATGTCAAATGGTTCTACACATTTTGTCATTCATGATCATGATACTCACACAAGACACTTTCTTCTCCTCTGGCTCCTTTGTGGGGACAGCAGGCTAACAGCGGCCATTTTTATTGTGTTCAAGTTCACACCACATGGGATCGCTCGTTTTTAGATAGTCCTACTTATGTTTTGTAGCTCATATTAGTATTTTTGGTATTTTTTGCCGATTAAAGATCTCTCTAGATTTTATACTTACATAACCCGTATACTTACCAGAATACTACGGCACCTCCCCACAGAATCCTCCATCTTGCGCCGCCTGCCCAGTCACCTATGCATTTGATGATCTTTTGGAGGTATGAGGAACAGGGTGTAAAGTTCACTCATCCTCCATAGAAAAGGGAGGATCCTCCGACCAGACGGGTGTTATGTCTGGCGGGCAATTGCCCAACGATTGATATTGGGAAATTGTATGTATGCTAATTGCACGGTAAACTCTGCTTGCGAGATGCAGGATTTGCGTGACGTCAGTATGACGCGTTTTTCGCATGTGGCGTTGTAGATACCGCTACAATCTTATGACTGCGCCAGTGAGCGGAGTTCGCGCAGCTGAATTTTGGGCCAAAGATGTTTGAAGTTTTTGCCATCGATAAGCTAAGACTTCCCAGTCAGCAATTCGTTTATCCGTTATTATCTTTTCATATACATATTTTCATCATACCAGGAATGGGTTTGATAAAAGAAAAAAAAACACAAGATATCGAGCGAAAGAAGCTTTTTTTCAACTAAATTTACAATACACAATGTCTAAGAGTTCACATAGTATAAAAATTATCAATTGTTTTTCCGTTTGATATTTACATTTGTTTCAAGAAATGCTTGCATTGTGTTGTGATCAACAATGTGTCATTGAGAACGATAAATACATTTATATTCACACAAACAATCTACGAGTTGTAGATATTTTATGTCTACACTTTTCGTAATAAGTTTTGCTAACTTTGAATAGCACCAACGGACCAAATATTCGTTGGTGTTATTCAAAATTGTAGGTGTCAGTGCCCAGATAATGGCAAATTGTTGTAGGTAATATTATAAACTTATTCATCGAACACCACATAACATGTCAGAGCTCACAAACCAAACAACACTATACACAGTGGAATATTTGGCACATAATTAATAATTTGCCTCTCAACTTTCCAATAAAATAATTAATCGTAGTAATATATTACGTTAAATATTTGTAGTATCCCTATAATTTCCTTTTAAACCTACGAATACGTTCCGCTGTTAATAAATACATACTAAAGTGCACTTTATTTACAGTGCAGCAAGAACGTAGCACATTTTTACATGAACCATCTCCTTTCCTCCGACCCATACATAATAATTATGTCACTCTAATCGTTAATCAGCTGATGTATTAAATTATCTCTCAATACACACACTCCAGGGATACAAGGCTGTCTCATTCCACCTCAGACACCGGAACTAACTCTATTAAAATAATTAAATATGAAGGTAGTAAAATTATGTTTCGAGATCATATTTAATACATCACAGGTGTTAAAGAGAAAAAAATATTAAAATTATTATTGCAAGTGTCCTCCGAATGTTTTGTTTGACAAAGTAATTGCCGCTAACTACGTTATTATGTAGATTGTAAGGTGCAGTGCTATTAATATTGTTTGTATTGCATTCATTGGATAATCGTAAAATTGACGTGCAAACAAAAGTCGACAACGACAGTTAATATTGTATTAATTCAATATGTACTCAGAAACGTCATGATTATAAATTGAAAACAAAGTAAATTTTATATTTAAAGTAAAATACAAGGAGTCCATTTTTTTTATTGAAGTTTTCCGTTACGATGCAGTTGCATAAACATTTAGAGGACACTTAACTTCTATATATTGCAGACAGTCGTGGCCCAGCATGGCCAACAATCTCGTCCGAATTGAACAACATAATTATACGTTATCTGATGTGGTCTCACAAACTGAGGAGTCTTTGACGAATCAGTTATTGAAGATGGGTGAATCCAAGTTTCGTTTGGAGAGACTTTTGATAAAACAGGATAAAAAAAATGGATTGAAGAAGTTTGTAGCTAGCTACAACTCTATTGCAGTAAATGCCGTTAGTTCACGTTTGAAATTGTTGGGGACAGGAAAATGGCAAACAAAATATTTCAAAGATTCGTCGGTTCTAGGGACCACAAGCAAACACAAAAATTCATAAATTACGAACGTCAATTTTAAACAGGCAATAAACTACATCTGTAGTCACAATATACCTTTACAACAATATAAAAATTATTCATTATTTCTCCGTCAAGTCATAAAAGTTCATTTACTTAATTTCATTTTGTGTGAATCGTCGCGATAATGTACACGGCTTTGGTTAGCTTTAAAAATGCTCTACAACTATCGTTGTATTAGAAAAAATAAACATACACGATGTATGGGTATATCCGAAAACTTATCATAAATGTTAGAAAATTAAACATAGGATGAGTAATGATAATGATACAATGGTATGTCTTTTTGCTGCGACCGTGAGCCCTCGACCTAAACCTGATGAGAAAATTTGTACTTTCACAAAGGGCCACGGTTAGACTAATCCAATTGGCTGTTTCAACTGTGAACAAAATTTAGAATACCAATATTTCGAAAAAAAAAACAATCTTCAATATAATTATATTATAAACCATTAAAATACAACAACAAAACGAATATCCTAAATTTGCAATAGAGTAAGTAGTTATTACTGGAACACAAATACTCAAACAAATGTATTGAACTACTTAAACTTTAAAATTGCAAAAACTGTACCAGCGAAGGTAACAATGTCTTTTATAATTGAGTATTTGTGTTGTTTTATACTATAACGTCTATGTGTTTGCGATGACTTTCGCAAATTCCCCGCGATAAGCGATGGAAGATTAGAAAGTGATCTTCTGAAGAAGAATGTGTCAAAAATGCTCCGACGCTGTGCGATGAAAATTTCATTTCCACCGCTGCGTAGCACTCCCGAGACATTATTATTGTGACTGCGTAACATTAGCATTTCGACGTAAAGTGTAAATATTCTTATAATTAACCGAAGCTATATCTAAAAATAACTTAATTCAAAGAGATCATAATTCATATAATATAATCATAACTTATTTCAAATTGTCACGGTTTGTTCAAGTTTTGTGAATGTCTGTTGTAGTGAGGGTGTAGGAAGCGCCGTCATATCGTCACATCTGTGTTAAATTTCACTTTCTTGAAGAGCAGCATTAAAGCAATTAAGTTATAACTAGTAATTTATAAAAACAACGTCTCGAGACTTTGAAATGGTTTGAAGAAAAATAATGGAACTTTACGTGCAGGTCTAGTGAATTTAACTGTTTTCATGTATTTTTATGGGGTACTAATGTCCTAGAACATCAAGTAAAATACTGACACATATGTGATGTAAACGGAATATTACAAGATCTGCATATTGCGGAAGCATTGAGCAAAACTTGGGCTGTGATGTTCAGTGACATATTGTATGATATATTAATTGTTGAACTAAAGATATTCTTAAGCTAACTTACGCATTACTTAACATTATTAGTAATTTGGAAACGGTATTACAATAAATTAATAAAACAAAAATATGCACAATATGACAACGAGTGTGGCAAAATTGAACAGTTTTGAAGACGGTTCGGTATGCGTTAGGTCAGTCAAGTCCTTGGTACCAGATAAACACTTGGGGATCCCGAGTTGAAGAGTTCCATTTGTAGGGTACTCTTGAATCTGAGACCCGCATGTCCGTGGGGATCCTGTCCCGTTCATTCTGTTTCTAGCTGCCGAAGCTATTTGTTCAATTTTGTGTTGTCACTAGTGTGGGCAGGGCCTAGCTGGTGCGCTTAAGATGCGCGGGCGCAAGTCGCGCTACTTTCGGCGGGCGGATATGCGCGCCGTGCCCGCACTCGTGCTTGTGCGCGTGCGCGGGGGACTTCTTGCCGCTCGTCGATAACCGCTTGCGCGGCTTCAGGAAATCTGGAAAGATAGAGAAATGGAAATTAGGCTTTGTTTCATATGTCGTTTTATGTGGCGTGAAAGAATGAATTCTCTCTCGAACCGTAGCTTATAACAATGGCAATGCTGATTCGATGCTGAGAATAAAAAGTTCCAGACGGTCTCGAATTCGGCAATAAAATTCAATTCAAATTAATTTTGTTTCTGTTGTGTTCATACATCGGTTATTGACTTACAGTGACGACTACGTCGTGATAAAACGCAAGGTGAAAGCGGTTTACGACTCTTGTTAACATTTCTCTGAGAAGGGTGACGTACGCAGCCGCTACGATGCATAAAATCAGTCGTAAAACATTATTACAGGGGGCGTGGTCGGCACCATTGTGGATTGGGAAAAATTTTATGACTCTCAAACTGAAAGGTTCGTTAAGACGCCCGGAGCCCCGAGCCCCCGGATGCAGCGCCTGCGTCCTACGGGACCTCACCATATTTTACGACTTCATCCATGAGGATCGGATAGTAAAAAAGTAGTTTTGGAGTACTTAAAGCGACGGAATCCTTTTTTCTAAACAAATCCTGGGGCGGCGACGTTCTTTGTGACCATTTCTAATTTTGAAAAAATATGGCCCTCATAACTATAAAATTTTACGATCTTTTTACTACTGTTTAATCTGCGATATAATAGTTGGCTTGTGAGTTACTGGTGCGAAGGTTGCCGTGGAGCCCGTAGTTTTTTTTATAATCACATCAATAACTCTCATTGAAGACAAAATTATTAGTCGTGAACAAAATGATAGGGATTTGGAGCGTAAAGATGATAAAGTAGATATGCTCTATGATGCAAATACTGTTGAATCTGAAGATATTATTAAAAGATAAGGTAAGTATCCGTTGCATTTTAATAACAAAATTGTAGTTCGGGGAGCGAACATGAAAATAGTTTAGCATCGTTAACATAAACCAGACTCTTGGCGCAAGAGAAAAACAACAATTATAATGTTTCACCAACAAATCCTTTAACTCAATATGAAAAGATAAATCGAAACAGAGCGGATATGATTCCAAGAATCAAAGAGATAACGTTGGCGAACCTGATGCTAAAGAAAAAACTTACAATGATTGGATTTCAAGAGCAAACGGGAGCAAACAGTAGTCGGGAACAATCGTACGCTATGATCATTTAAACTATCGGAACGGACAAAAAATGGCGCTACAACCGTCGGTACCAAGGTCGAATGAAACTTGCTCCAATGAGTCGCGTTTTATCCTCCTGATGCTAGGTCTCAACTCTCTAGTCCTAATGGCTACATTTTGTTTCTAGTCCTGGTGTGTTTTTTTGATCATAGTGTTTCGTTATACGTCATGCATGGGTTTGCGTGGCCAATATAATATGCTCGGCTTCACCGTGATTCATTGTGTAAAGAATTTCAAGAATATTTGGTTTTCCTGGTTCACAGGATTTTTCAGATCTTTTGTTTTAAAAATATTATTTCGTCGTAAATGATCAGCTTATAATTTAAATAAGCTATTATCGCTTATAATTTAAATAAGTTTAAATGTATCAGGAGGACTGATACTTGGACCTTAGACCTTAAAAATGGTTAATTAACCAAAATAGCCATAGGTTATCGTCGCAAACCTCGAGGCAAAATGTAGACAGACAAAAACATTGGCATTATCGCTGACTTTAAACGATATTGAGAAGTTAGCTAGCTGCGTAAAAATCATATTTATCATCGTAAGACAGCAAAGAAATTAAGTTTTTAATATTACACCTTCGTTAATTTTATGTAAAGTCGATTCTTAGGAAGCACTTTAATAAAATCAAGGTGAAATGTCAAGGTGAGAGACGCTAGCATAGCAACAAGTAAAGACGACGATATTAAACGTTCGACGTAAAATTCTCGTTTGTAATAATAAAATTGTCTGAATCATGGTAAAAAACGAGGCTCGGTGTGCAGGCGGGAACTATGTCAGTGACGTCATGGAGCCAAGGTCGACTGGTGGTAGCCCGCTGGTTCCCGCCAAATTCATAAACACGTGGATTTATAGGTTATGTTCATCATAAAAACATAACCTATAAAATGTTGTTTACGTAACTGCTTATCAGAGTTAACGTTAGAAGTAGTTTGTTACGTAAAAAAACTCCGACCACATATGAATACGGTAAGTATAAGACTGATAACACGTGGGTGATAAATAATTGTAAAAATAACCTTCCTAAATACGTTATAGGTGACTATAAATTACAATATGTTAAAAATAGCGTATTATAAATACATGAAAACGCGCTACGCTAGCTGATGCAAACGCGAGAAAATACTTTCACGTGGTTACGCAACGGTTTCCCGCCAAACGCTCAATGAAGCGTTTCGCGCCATTTTCATCTTGATATAACCTGACTAATTCGCGATGTGATTTGTATAGTATTAGCGTGTTTACTAGTGTGGCCTATGTGTGTCGGCCGTGTATTATATTGGGCACGCGTAAACATGCGGGTGTATGCGTAAACAAAATGGCCTTGGGAGGTGTGCGCGCGCACACAAACAACTCACACACGGTTATCGTGGACTTTATCAAACTTTTATCGTATAGTATACTTACTAGCTAACTGTGGGCATACCGAGTTCATTTTTGATCATTAAAATAATGCGTGTACGCAATCCATGAAGTTGTTTAACCTTGAATTGATAAAGTGGCCATTTTAATTGATAATGCTTTGCACATGATTCTAATGATTTTTAGTTGACCGAAAAGAAACACATTTGGTGATGATTGGTTTTATAATCAAATACAACGCGGCTAAACAGCATTCGAGCTGTAGTTTTAACTGGCGTCCGAGTGCTGAGTTTATTTTCGTCGACCTAAATATCGGCGCGGGCACACGAACTCTACCTCTTTTGATGCGGCTATAATTCACGTGTAAACACGTGAATTATAGCCGCATCAAAAGAGCCGCGGTAAACCGCGCAAATACGAATCATGACACGAAACCAGTATACAAGAATAATTTGACGCAATATCGAGTAACCGACCACTGATTGGCATTAAGTATTCAGCGTGCTAGCAGAACTAGCAATTTGCATATTTTGAAAGCCGTTAAAAGTAGCGTTTGCGATTTGAATGTTTTAAATCTTGCATAACTAACTGAAAACGATATCGTATCTTTGCTACGGAGATGCGTATAGTATTTCTTATATTGTTTGTATCTGTGCCAAGTTTGCTCTAGGTAGCAACCAGCACTGTAATGCAATCCACGTGCATCGAAGGCCGCGGTGGCTTGCATCCGTCTGCCAACACCACTAGAATCTGTGATCGCATGGGAATAAAAAACAAAAGGACAACATTGAAAAGTGAGAAAAAATGCGATCCTTCCTGAGATGCGTCAAATTAGCTTTTTACCGCGTCGAAGGGAGCACGTCGGGGATTGTCACCGAACTTTGATCCTACCGCCTGCGCCAGAGTGCAGGAAACATGCCGCGCAAGGGGAATAAGTAATTGAGGAGCGTGGCTTTGTGATACACAAAACATGTATTCACTCATTGTACATTCACCACTATTACCGAAATCTCCAAAAATTACATATGGCGTAAATTTAAATTGCGTTATTGTGTGTATTGTTGGCTGCAGAGCGTGCCGCAAAGGACTGTATCCCTGCTTTACAAATGCTGTCCAAATGTAACCCGCTCGTGGGAA
The DNA here is from genome assembly GCA_949629185.1 of Apamea crenata. Classification (NCBI taxonomy): domain Eukaryota; kingdom Metazoa; phylum Arthropoda; class Insecta; order Lepidoptera; family Noctuidae; genus Apamea; species Apamea crenata. Next base: position 7,206,201 of record OX451362.1, on the reverse strand, counting down.
TGACGCACGGGCCCAGTCACGATCCTGGCATCGAGAAAACGTTTCAGTCATTACATTACAGACAGAGAAAGGGACTCGAGAACGAGCCTCCTTTTGTTCATCGTAATTACAGGGACGCGGCTTGTTCGTCTCTCTCGCCTTTTTGTACAGGATTGGGGTAAACATTATAGTGAGCGTAATATTACGTGATCCAGAGATCCAGACGCAACGATAGACGGTGCCTACGCATCTGTACGACACATAAAACTTGTTGAAATAGCTTTTGAGTAATGCAGCAAAAATTTGATTGCAGTTTTTTCTGCAGGCGTTCCATGAAAAAGTAGGAACGGTTAAAGTTTTATTTCCTCGACGAAAGAGATACGGTAATAAAGTCCATTCCGTAGTTTTTGTTTACAGCAAATCGGGTTTTCGGAATCACCCGCCGATGAAACGAAAATGTCCCATCGATTTCCCAGAAAACGTGTCCATGGTTTTCCTCTTGGTGACGTTGTATTGTGTTGGGAACTTGGGGAACAAGTTCGGACTTGATCGGACGTGTTCGTGTTGTAATCGGTGTATGCTGCGCGCGCGCCGATTTGTCAGGCGTGGGCGGCGCGTCTCGCTCAGAACAGGTTGCCGCGCACGCTCCCGCCATCTTATTTTATTCATTTACACCTTAGGGTTGGTCATTAATTCTCTTGTTTTATGTTGGTAAATATTTTTACGTATGTGGTGATAAATTGATGTTGTTAGAAAAAAAGGAACTACATATTTTAATTCCCAAGGGAGTTATTTATAGTATTATGTTCCTATACAGCATTAATCATTATTATAACCTGTTTTGAAGTTTCTGATTTCTATTTAGATGAACATCAACCCACAACTAACATAGAATTTTCAAACAAAAACTAATTTAGGGCTGTTGAACTCATAAACTGGAATCCTTTCGTTAGTTTTTTCACAGCTGCACAGGAAATATATTGTTACAGCAATGGCGACTCGCTTGTTGGGAGCCGGCGAGTTTGCATTGTGATTACGAACCAGTTCCGAAATATCTAGGCCAAGTGAAAGGCGATTCGATGTCAAAATGGCGTGCCTCGTTGCGCATACGACGTGTTTTTGTAATTATACAAATGAGAGATAAAATAAAAGTTTTGATATTTTCTCAAGCTTTTTTCTAAAATCAAATTTTGTAAAAATAGACAGATATTCAGGGCACACAGAAGACAGCACAACATACAAAAGAATGATAACAAACATACAGAAAAAAAAAATATACAGCTGAACCTGCTGAACACACAAAAACTGTGCATTAAACATTTATGTTAGTGCTGAAAGATTCACGAGTTTCAATAACAAGACTACTTTTGAACCAAGACAAATATTTTTTTGTTCCTATCGATACTAAAAGATTGGAAATAAATCCATGGCACAGCCCTAGGCAAACTTCTATTACAACTGGACGTAGCATAAAAAAGGCAACAAAAACGAGCCCTCAGCATATATATTTGTATACTTTTCGGTCGCTACTGGTTTTGAGACGACTCCTAAACAAATAAGTGACACTACCAGGTAGCATTGTACCCTCCTCTTAACACTTGTTTTATATTATCTGATATATACTTTATTATTGTGTTTTGTTAACTTTTTTGAACTCTTCTCGGATTCTCTCTCGGAACTCAATCGGATTAAGTAGAGTTGAGAAATTGGCTCCAGTTTATAAAGGCAGTCCAGTTGATATTGGTTGGTCAATTTAGGACAAGAATCTATTGTGTACATCGTCTTCACATCAAAATATAATAATATAATTATTAATATATGCAAAATATTGTAAAACATTTTAAAACGGTGGAGTTTCTTACCCATTCTTCTCCATACGAAACTACCTTTTGGGAGGCAACTAGAATCAATTCTATTTTCTTATAAAAAATTTACACTATAGCGTTTCTAACTTTGATTCAAGTACACATTTCCGTGTATACTGATAAGATTTCTATATCAGATTATTACGGCAATTTGAAAAATAATACAGCAAGGCGAAGTATCGCGTATTAAATTATTAGAGGTTTGATTACAACCGTAACAGGCTTTCAAAGCGTTAATTGATATCTTTTGAATTAAATAGGTACTAACTAAGTACTTTATAATGTGCGAATTAATATAAAATTAATTATTGCTGATAGCGTTGAAGACTGTTCAGTTTCTTTAATGGTTTAATTATTCGAGAATTTATTCAACTCGTATGTGAGGGATTATAAAACATGTATCGGAATGGTGTGGTCATATTTAATCTTGTGGCACAGACCTTCAAACTGAACGACTTTCTCCATGGGGCCGACCGACATCGTAATCGAGAAAAAATAGTCAGCCGTAAGTAAGGTCGTCATACATTTGGATAAAGTAAGTATTGAAGTTTTGTTGGGACAGTTGACAATTTTTTCGCGATTACGGTGTTGAACCCATGGCGAAAGTTATTCAGTTTGATGACCTGTGTTTACCACAATCGCAAACATCTCTCATTTGACCACACCTTTCTGAAACATGCTGTATAAATTTTATTTACATTAATCTGAATGAAATTTTAACTCCATGATATTTAAGAAACCAGCGAAACTAGAACTGGTGATATTTTACATCGGAATTAAGCGTCGAGGCATAAGACGGCTAATTGCAAAAGTGGATATTAACCTATCCAAAATGGTCATCAAAAATGTCACGCACGTATATTTGCAATGCGATGTCGCCATGTCTAAACTACACAGGAAACAACTTTGTCGGTTACTCAGAGATATTAGTCATACGCTTACAGGTTAATTGGATACCCTACTTTTTAAACGGCGACTGAAAAAGACGTATAAGTCCTACGTCTTTTATGGGGTTAAGGTCTTAAATGGTTAATGGGGGTATAGAGGAAATGGTGACTTATTTTTAGCACCACTATGAGCGCCATTTTAACAAGTGTAAGATTTTTTTTTATTACGACAATTCAGTCTCCGTAGCAGCTCGGAGTCTGGGTTTAACCCAGTCGATGGCAATCAGCCAATAGACTCACCCCTTTTTCCCTACATAGGACTTAAATAACTGGCGAAATGTGGCTTTACTATAGGTACACCTCTGCCTAACCCTTCGGGGAATACAGGCGTGATGTTATGTTATGTTGTGTTTTAAAAACAACTTGAACGTCTGTGGATATTAAAGTATCCAAAAAATACATAAGATTACGAGTTTAAACTCCTGTTATAAAGTCTTTCAGTTGCAAAAAATTGCATTTCAACCTTTTCAAAATCATAAAAACGAATTGCAACTACAACCGACTCATAAAACGGTATCATTCCAACTACATTTTATTACACTCAACATGATTGCAGCTCGAATTAGTCTAGTAATTCTTAGGTAGACTAGTCTAGATTGTTTCTAGACTGTAGGATGCAATTAGTAAGATTCGATCTACGGAACAGGATGTCGTAAATACATGTCAGATTACAAACAAAATTTGGAAGATTTTTTTGTCGGTGTGCATGTGAAGCTGAACAATTTTGTAAAACAATCGGAATTTTTGCCAGTTACGGCAGTTACAGGGCCATTGGCTTGCAGGTAATTGCCGACCAATGTCGCTGGATTAGAAGCAATTGTAAGTAATCTAGCAAATAAAGGATAACATCAGGAATTAAATTGGAAAAGAACTGCAGTTACAGACATAGGTTGCAGAGTAAGCAAGCTGAAGTGACAGTGGGCTGGTCATGTTTGTCGAAGAACCGATCGCTAGACGAGTCCTGGAGAGGAGACCGCGTATCGGCAAGCGTAAGTGTGGGACGCCCCTCAGCTAGATGGACCGACGACCTCAAAATGGTAGCTGCGACAGACTGGATGTGGAAGGCGGAGGACAGGGTATTGTGGCGCAGCCTGGGAGGGGTCTCTGTCCAGCAGTGGACTGCGATAGGCTGATTGAGCAAGTAAAACGAACAAGGCACATACAGAGATGTATCTTTCGAAACTGTTTGCTAAACAATTTACTTGCGTGAATATTGTTTTGAAAATATGTGGGCATTGCTAACATCAACATGCGAGCTTAAATATTGTGTTAACAGAAGTGTTTTAGCACTCTCTAGCTAACTTACTATAACACCTTTATGGCTTTGGACATAAAGTTCATATTTATATGAGGATTATAAGCGGTGTATACCTTAATTGCCTGTCGTGTGAAACTTAGCAGTGGAAATATGACAACATGGCAACGCGTTTACGTAGAAAATAGCGGCTATAATGAGCAGGGAAATGATTGATGCAGGTAATGATAACGTTAGATTGATAACCTGATGTCAAGTGAATGAGTCTTCATCTATTTGAAGTGTTTTAGATTGAAATAGAGCGCTAGTTTTGTACACTAACAAAATGTCTGATAATGATGAATGGATACATGGCGTACTTTAAAAAATATTTGGGTATTGTTTCCAGTTATTAATGTAAGGGACAGTAACACAATTAAATATAGATTACACAACATAACATCATTCAACATCTATATTTCGCCAGTTATGTTTTTAAGTCATAGTAAAAGGGGTCGAGCCTTTTGCCATCAACTAGGGCACGATTCCAGGCTGCGGGCAGTAACTCCAACTGGAAAATAGCACTTTGCCCGACCTGCGAATCGAACCCAGGACCTCATGATCAGCAGTAGCGCTTGCGACCACTAGACAACTCTTTATAGCACGCTTTTATTATACTCCGGCTTATCTAAGCATTTATTAGCAAAATAAACGGGCATGTGAAAGTATTTAAAGCTAGAAAACCAGTCTATAACCTGCACAGGACATGTCCAATGTCCTAGCAACATTAGAAAACGTTCGTGGGCGAGCTACGCATGATTGTGAAAGTAAGAGAACCAAGCGAAATGCCATTGTTGCGTGTCGAATCGCAGCCAGAGATAATAGCACGGACAGATCTGTTCACAGGGAAAATTGCACGTGTTACGTCAGTTTCAACATAAACATAGGTTTTAAACGAGTATGTAAATCTATATATGTACTAATAATAAAGCTGAGAGAGAGAGAGAGAGAGAGTATGTTTGATTATTTGTTTGTTGGTTTGAACGCGCTAATCTCTGGAATTGCCGGTCAGATTTATAAAAGTCTGTTTTCGTTTAATAGCCCAATTCTTAAGGAAGGCTATAGGCCAACATCACGCTAAGACCCTTAGGAGATGAGCAAAAAGAAAAAAAACACTGAAAGATATCTAAGCGAAAACGAAGTAATGGTGAGTAGGCTATGCGATGCGACGGGCTGGGGGAAAAAAATCACGCGGGCACAGGCTAGTTATTGAAACAGTGAAGTATCCATAAATTGCAGAAAAGGTACTGTGGTGGGAGTGGGTGGTGGAACTGAGATAGTTCATTTCCCTATGATTATAATGACAGGTTAAGTGATATCCCACATCATACATTCACAGCTTTCACACCTTTTGTGGTCTTTTTTATACAAAAACATACAAAGAATCCTTGATTAAAATTAACAGACGATAAAAAATTCTTTGTACGTCCGTTTATTTATTTGTCAAACAATCTTTTCTGAATACGGAATGACGGACCGCCCTCAAACACGACTGTTTTGACGGGTTGTTTGTCAAAGTTGTTTGATAGTCCGCCGCGTTCCCAGTTCCCAGTGAGATTGACAAAATTATTTGATTATTTATTTAGGGGTTTATGTTAGATTATGAGTGTTTATACCTTTAAGCCTTTAAGACAACGAAGGACAGCATAGATGTAGGTGTTAGTTGGTCGTGTGAATTGCATCTATCATTAGGGTCAAGCGCATTTATGAGCTAGCTATCAACAGTTGCATAAAAAAATATGATCATTAAAAATCCTAATGACCATACTGGGTATACAATTATTTTAGACGAGAATCCGCAGTGCTCTCGAACCGTAAAATGATGAGATAAATCATAACAAAAATGGCAAACACTTGCGGCAGTGCGGTGCACGGCGACGGGGCGAAGGTCATCGCACCGCCATTTTGAATTTATTCATACGACCCCCAGTTTGATGCATTGTGCAAAAGTGGCAATGCCCTGTGATTTCAGGCATTGTTTAATATATTTAAAAAAAAGTGCGTGCTGCACCGTATACGTGACAGAAGTGAAGCTTCTTAAAAATAAGTAGTAACAGAGATTTGGTGTGAGAGACAGAGAGACTTATATTTTTCTTCTCTATCATGTAACGAAATATCCCTAAACTTGACGCGTCCTTCAAATTTCACTCTCAAGTCTCGTTCAATTATTGAATCGCCGCCTAAGAAGGTTCAGTTCAATTTTTTTTTTTTGCATACTCTGTATAAACCATATTCTAATTAGAAATAGAATTACAGAACAAAACAACCGATACTTCGTTAAGTAATAGCTAGTTGCTAGTATGCTACCAATGAGGCATTCCGGTAGCTAAGCCATCATTATTTATGATGCATTCTATAATTAACAACCACTACAAATTACGGCCTGTCAACGATCTACATGCGATGTTTGTACGAACAACGCCATAAAAAGTTGCATTTTTACAAACAACAAGATTTTCTTTCGAAGAAATATTTTAAATTAAAAACTACGACCGCTAATATGTTTATAAACATCGCACTGGCACTTTCTAAACCATTTTATTGCACTGGCAATCCCGAGATTTAAAAAAAGAACAGAATAAAATCCAATTCATTGACGTTTCTTTGCGGCCATTACGTTTTTTGCAACATATTCTATCGGGAGCGGGTGGATAACCCGGGTGCGTTGACTTATGCCCAGACGTGCCCAGCCTGAGCCCAGTACCCAGTGCCCAGGTGTCGTTAGGTGAGCCCACGGACGGACGAGTAAATTGCAGGGAGCCGCGAGTTACTGAAGATATTGCCTCACTATGTGTCATTATGTCGCGGTTTTTTTTTCTATCGTTGGTATTGATTATTGAGATATGGGATTCTAGTGAGTTTTGTGATTAATGGGAAGGGAAAGGATGCACTTACGCTACTTTGAGTGCATCTGGGAACTTAGGTAGTTAGGAGGATGTACTTGAGACCACTTTAACGTGTGGAGCTGAATCTGGGAAGTAATCAAGGAAACTAACGTATTTTCATCGCTTAGTTGTTGTTTTAAATCAGGTAATCATTATCTGTTAATGCGTTATTGTTTTTGCAATGTTCACATGACTGATAAAACGAGTGCAATCAACATGTAAACATATAAAAGTTGCATCATTTTCAAGCAAAACTGATTATCTTTAGTGCAATGTGCAACTGACTATACAAAGATTATCACGATTGTTTTATCAACGATTTTAATACCTCATAGCATAAAATATTTGAAAATAATCTTTAAAAGTCAATGACCGACCCACCCTTCTAAAAGACTGCAGGTCCTATTCAATATGTTCAAGACGCAATACGAATCGTCCCCCAAAGTTAAATAAAGGGATCGTAATCAAAAAATCTTTACAGCGTCATTGGAAACTGGGAACCTTAGAAAATATTTTATTTATTTGTCGATTCTAAAGATGTAACTTCATCCCGACTACTGTGCAGGTATGAGCTAAACGATGGGTCCTAATGAATGTTTAATAAAGCGCGCCCCGCGGGTGCGGCGAGTTCAAAGGATGCGCGGGCGCACGTCGGCGATCAAAGCCGCCGTTATCGAGCACTCGAGCTATCGACAGATACCGCTCATTTACAGAACATTGCTACTGGGATACGCTTCTCGATTATCTCAAGATTATCTTTGCATGGCACCATTTTGAGAGTTTAAAAAATTTAAATGCATTTAAAGTTTTGAAAAAGACTCGGCCCTAAAGTACCTTAAGTGTAATTTTAATGGTGCAGAGAAAAAAGCGTTTATTTTTTTCCTGATGTAAAGCTTCGCTCTCAAAGATCGTAAACATTTCAAAACAAAGATGTGTTTCAACAATATTTGCAATAATACCTTCAAAGTAACAAATCAAAGTTTCGACGTTCTCAGAGTATTTTTGCTGCAGCCACTGGAATGGATGCACAAACCGCATTCTCAGATTTTATGCGAACATAAACGTAAATCATACTGAGTCGTCGCGGGCGCAGCTACCGAAACACGCGGCGTAAGACAAAAGCTTTGAATAAAGTGCGGGATTTATTATTCTGAAATGCAGTTCGGCTTCCTGAATTACAATTGAGAAATTTTATGTGTCAGCTTTTAAGTTGTCTCTGTAAGATTTACAGATGACTTTGAAATCCAGAACCTGTCAGTGTCAGTCAGTAATTCTAATCTTCAAAATGGTTCCCATGAACGTTATTATTTATAAATGTTCACATAACAGGAGCTGCTCTATAAATCGGCAACACAATGAGATCGATAATACCTCCAATAAAGACACGTAACGGTCTAAAACGGTAGCTAAATATCGTAAAAGAACAATGACGCCATTGTCCGTTTTCATTGTCCCGAGATGAGTCCTATTGTGGACAAGAATCCGAGACAAGTACACGATTCCACGAGCAGCCTAAACATCGGTCGAACAAAGGTAAACAAGGTACCTCGCATTGTCAGGTATGACCTAAGGTCGCTCTAAGATGTGTGACCTCTGGACCAGCCTCGGTATCTCACATTGTGTGGGACAATGCAGGAGAAAGGATGAGATTATGAGGGGTGATGCTGCTGCTAAGTATTACTGCAACAATAGACACAAAGACCGGTGTGTGTTTACCCATGAATATGTGGAGTATAATGCACAATAGCCGCGCTATAATAAGATGCACACAACAGGTTAATAGCGTATTTTCTCAAGATAAGCATACGTGTATAACGAATTTGCGTTTCATGTTAAATCGTGCATATTTGGGGACCGGACGGTGTAGTCCCGTTTTTTAAACGCACTATTTAGATGTTTCTGCTAACTGTAATAGCTGTATTGTTAAGTAAATTTAATGTAATTAACATTTTCGTCGTGATTCAGAAAGTTTATCGTGTACGGTGCACCACGTTACGGTCGTACGGGCAGACACAATACACAAAAGGTAATTTGTCGGCTAATTAATAAAACAAAGCTTGTGTTCGAGTTCAGTGGAGTAGGTATGAGTATTTTTGGTTCCCGTTAATGTTTTTGGGAACAAAGACTTGTGTTGAAAGTGCATGTTTTCCGGAGCATCATTTAGCAGATGGCAAATAGTCTCTTATTTGGGCAATTATAATCGGTGTAGTGGCTTAGAAGTCCGGGGCAAGCTGGCGGGCGGCGCGGCCACATCTGGCCTGGATTAGCTGCTGTGCTCTCACTCGACCTATTGGGTTGCGGTCTCGCGTTACGCGCTCGAATTACTAGTTTCCTTGAACTGCTAGAGTTTCTAACTAGAATGGAAAGTCGTACCTATCTGTTGAAGGCTGCTTGACATTGCTTTTAAAATGTGAATGTGTCTTGATTAGATTCGATTTTGATGAGAGGGTGGGAGTGAAGGTTGAGGTTTAATGTTTCCATTAGTATGTGGTCACGTTGCAGGCTCGACGTCACAAAAAAAGTTAATGTGAGTTGATACAATCGTGTGTCGGGGCGCGACGGACCACCCAAGCCGCCCCAATGATCTATTTCACTAAAGTGAATCCAAAAAACTGAGTAATCTAATCAAACACGAGTTTTTTAAACGTCACGGAGTTCTAATTACCGTGAGTCATTAATACAGGCGATTTGTTACGCTTTTAACGATACTATTAACATGAGCGCGTAAGTGGAGAATGGAGACCGTAAATTATTTTTAAGTCGTCGATAAAAATTAAAAATGGAAGAAAATAAAAGCACTATACTATACCACGAAATATATTTTTTGACATAAATATTATTTTTACGACATTATTATACGAAGGTTGGGTGCGTAAATATATTTTTTTTTTCTTAACGAGAGTTTACGAGCTGACCGGTCGTTCAAAATCGACAAATACCAAGTTTTAAAACGTGTGAAAGTAAAACATTGAAGGGTGGCCGTTTGACACTGGCCATAAAGGTGTTTAATAATGGCCGTCCGGGTCATGTCGTAAACACGATTGGTCAAGCATTGACGGATTAAACGTAATAATTATGTTCTAAGAAAACTTTGAATATGGGTCACTGGCGGCCTTGGGAAAGGAAATGCAAACTGGGCAGCGACCGTTGAATTTTATAGTTTTTACTGCAATGCAATTTGATGCCTTAAAAATACATAAAACGATGACAAAGTATTCCTGATAGCGAGTAATAAAATAGATGTTAAAGAATACAATGACTTGGTTTTTGTTGTGTACAAATTGAGCAAAACGTGGTTACTTCGTCACGAACAGTTAGCAGTAGGCCAATAAGCAATAAGAACGTGTGTTGCACAGTAATCTTTAACGGTGCAGGCGATTGACACAATATGCTATGCAAAATGCATCATAATGAGCTTCATACCAAAATATTATGATTTGAGAGTCCGGACATTATTGAAAGATAATATACCAGTAGATTATGGATGGCAGGTAACAAATAAAAAAACTAGAACATAATTAACGTGACATTATCTCCCAGTTAAGTTAACCGAGGTTTAAGCCCGGAGATGGTGGAACCGGCCCTAAGTATGGACACAATATGACCACAAACAATATAGACGGAGAGATTGCCATATTCAACCTTTTATAATAAGGCCGGTTGAAATTTTTGTTTTCCCTTATTAAATGCGAGTACTCGATATAATTGACGTGCTGATATTAAAAATATAATGCATATTCTCCGTGGGAATGGGCAATGCATGTGAACCAAACTGACCAGTTTATCGACTAACATCTATGCAAATTTTTGTGCATTCGTATCGCACTGGACCGATAAAACAGGATTTTTAATAAATTATACATAGTCTGTGGTGTGGTGATTTTTATTATCTGCAGTTTGAGGGATGTTGGAGGGACTTTTACTTTTCTTTACTATTGTTGGAAACGGTTTTTTTTTTGCATTTGGTTCTTTTGTTTCATAACAATAGTGGGGTTTATTTGTAAAGGTTAAGTAATGATTAGAGACTGTTTAACCTTACATATTTGACGTCGTCGTCGTCACTTAAATTTAAGCAACATTTACAAATAAAAGGGCTTATGTTTATTGTTTAGTTTTTTTTCGTCAAAGATTTTGATGAGTTTCATTTTTGTGATAAATGTAAATTACCGTGACTTCTAATTTGCTTTTATCTATTTTAATGAGATAAAAGCTATTTCTGATTCTGACCGATAAAATCATGGATTTCCTTTGTTTTACAATCTCAATTATTAAAGCCCCGATATATCTATTATTCCCGTACACTCTTTTAAAACATTTAGCAACCGAATAGCGTTCCCACAAGTAACCACACGCAGTTTCAACATAACGGGCGTTTCGTTTAGATTTGCATACATTAACGTGCATTCATATAAACAACAAGGTGCACTTGTAACAATCAAAACAATGTAACACGAATAAAGACGAAAGGAATCATTAACGCCTCGGTAGATGTCAACAATTTAAGATAATTAAGGGGTTTGTAATATTCTATTGTTTTTACAAAATTTACATAAGATACGTTTTGTAACGATTTTTCGACCCTTCAGTTGAGACAAAGGGGTCAATTGAAACGGAGGGTTACCTTAAACGACAGATTTATATAACCGTCGATCATATTTAACACATTTTTGACGAGTCAAAGTTGAAGTCAAATAATTTATTTAAAGTAGGCTATTAAAACGTATTCTTGAAAGTCAACATTTACAAGAAAATAGAATTATTTTTAGGCACAGGCTGCTTACAAAAGGTAGTTTTCGTATGGAGCAGAAAAGACAAGAATCCATAAGACTTTTATTCGATGAATAATGAAAATGTTATTCAACCACAATACGGTCGGTAATTTCTAGTTATCGAGTAAAATAGCCATCAAAACAAAGCCACTTAGTAACAATAACATAACAATGCAACAAGTATAACTACGCGTAGAATCCAAGGCTGTGCTTATCGCGCGAGTGTAGAACAATATTAATCATGTTATCGCCTTTAGATAGCTTTATGAACATTTAAAGTGGTTATATAGTTGTTGAATAATTCATGGGATATTCAACGTGCAACATTATAATGCAAGACCGTAATTAGCACATTTTGAAGCTGGTAATCATTTTTTGAAATTCTGTTTTTCGTTGCATTTTATATCGTGATTTTTTCATCATCATTTTCTTGCCCTTAACCCAATTTATTTCAGCTCGGCGTCTGTCTGTATGTCTTTTTCTTCCATAAAGAAAGAAAATACATACCTTAAATCCATCACCCACCATTCCATACCACGCTATTAGTCATCTCGGTAGTCACTTTTTTCTAGCCATACAATTTTTCACATATACCCATCATTTCTTTGGTCTTCCCTTACTCTTATAGCTATCCCCATTTTCCACATTCATCCTCACGATATTTTCCTCGTGATTTTTTATCAATAAGAAACGAATTGCAAAAATGCTCTATGTTGCATGTTGGATTTCTGAACAATATGGCAGTTTCATTTTGATACGCTCCAGCGAAATAAAACAATACATACATAATCAAACAAAGACTAAATCAAGAGTCGCCGGACCGTAACTTGTAGTGGTTCACACGAAATAAAATCACCGAAAATCTCTCAACCCCGAATTGGGGGGAGGAACGTTTAATTAGAATAGGCAAATGAATACAAAATGTATGGGAAACGTTTTGGCTCTCGATGACAGTGTTTTGTTTATTCAAATCGCCGGTTACTTGAAACCGTTTGTTAAATTTTGGGGGAGTCGGGCCTGTTTTTGTCAATTGTGTGAAAATTTTACTGGGATTTTTATTTTTTTCTCACATTATCATATTTGTCCATCTACAACTCATTAGGTTTTTTTATTAAAAACAACCATGACTAATGAAATAAACAACACTCTGTGAATTCACACACACATGTGCGAAAAACGTGCGTAACTCCGAAATTATTTGGCAACTCAACTAAACAAACAGACAATTTGTACATTATATGACATGAGGCAATTTGTATATTATTCTGACATGAGAAACTATTAGAAAAGCTCACTGAAACTGTCACCACAGTTTTCCCTTAGAGGGAAACACCTGGTTTTCTCTCTAGTCTAGACAAAGAAACAAACAAAACGCTATTAGCATAATTCGCATGCTTACCGGCGCGTACGCACAGACATGATCCGTGTAAATCAGGGCTGCCATTCGAATTATGTTTTGTGATAATTCCCACGTTTTTTGGTTCAAATTATGTTTACAAATTGATGGTTTGCAATTTTTATCCTATTACATGGGACTTAAATATAACTAGCAAAATGTGGATTTACTATAGGATCTCTGCTCTAATTCTTCTGAGAGAAAAGGCGTCATTTTATATTATATTCTACTAAGTATTTTCTAAGCATTTTTTATACAGTTTTTTTTTTTGTTAGAAATTGTTTCTTTATATAAGTAAAGGTACGTTTTCCTTTATCTATGCCTCTTAAGAAACTCAAGTGCCGTGCCAGTTTCACAAAAATTGCATATTAATCAGTTGATAAGTGCTTGTTCAGCCCTAGTCCTTAAACTGAGTTTACACAAGCATAACAACGCCACTTTGTGCAACTCAAACGTTCCGTTAACTGATAACCGATGCTTATTTGCATTTTCAGTTAACAAAAGTGAATGAAAGCCTATTAGATTCGGTGCAACTGTATCAATATTGGTGTTGTCAAATCGCTTATCTTTATTTACGTTTAAACGATCAAAGTGGTTTTGAAAAATATGTGCATCTTCCGAAAACCGTTATGGTGCAATAGGACCTAGTTTCTAAGATCAAATCAATATCAGACTGCCCCTTTGGTGTAGTGGTCGCAAGTTTGTGCTACTGCTGAGTATGAAGTCTTAGGTACGATTCCCAGGTCAGGCAGTGTTACTAGGTTTTTTAATCAGGAATTTCTTAGTAGCAGCCGGAGCCTTGAGTTGTCCCCGGTTGATGGAAATGTGGGTGTACTGGTAGGTACACCTCTGCCTTACCCTTCAGGGAATACAGTCGTGATGTTATGTTATATTAGACTGCAGTTCAGACTTACTGCACGTGGTTTTTCCTAAACAATGTAGATCTTTGATTCCCTAAGGACCAGTTTTAAACTCATAATTCAAATCGGCATTTGAACAAAGCGTTCGCTAATTCTATACCCAAAGATTAGGCGCCAAGTTTCTTTTGTACAATTGCAAGTCGAATTACAATATAAGACATGGTCTTTGTACATTGTTCACTATTGTGCGAGGGTCCTCACAAAGGGCTGGTCTTTGACCCCTTGCCCCAATTACGTGCTCGACTCTTGCGCAAGTTGATAGTGTATCAGTTGATAGCGTAGTAAATAATGTGTGAGGACCAGACTGTGTGTCTGCGTGAGTGTACTTTTCGCTAATTATCTACAAATGTTTGTAGTCATTGATTAGTTCGTTTATTTTTAGTATGAGAATGTTGTGAATTTCAGTTCAGCATGTTTGGTTTTTTCGTAGATCTCTAACAGACTAAAAGTCTGACAACTATTTTTACCTAGGGGTATCGTGTTACCCAGTAACTGGGTTGCGGAGGTAAGATAGGCAGTCGCTCCATGTAAAATATTGATATTCAGCTGCATTGGGTTAGACTGGAAGCTGAAAGGGCTAGAGCAGTTCTTGTTTGATTTTTATGTTTTTGGTCTTTTGTTTTTGTGGTCCTGTGAGCCTCACTATGACCGTTTTGCCAAGCGGAATTCAGCAATACTCCTTGACAGCAATATGTAATATCTTTTGTTTACCTTATTCATATCGTTTGAATGTAAACGTTGCTAATCGTAGATACATTATTTCGTAAATACGCATTCAATTCCACTATCTTGGACATTCGATACTTGAACAGCAATATAATCGATGGCAGGCAATATTTATTCTAATTTTAGTTTTCATATCTACGCAAAAATACGTGTTTGTTGGTATAACAAAGCCCAAACTATTTTCACAGTAACCAAACAATCTGCCTAGCCTTTTCTCAACTATGTTGGGGTCAGCTTCCAGTCTAACCGAATGCAGCTGAATACCAGTATTTTACATGGAGCGACCGCCTATCTGACCTCCACAACCCACTTACTACTATGTAACCCGAAACACATTGGTAAGACTGAGTTTCTGGCTACCCGTGAAGACTGTAAAAGATCTATGAATATCCGTTCAAATATGAACCAAGGGCGTATGTTCAAAGGTCATTTTCCACATGGCCTCGAAGAACTCTGTTAGACAAAAAAGACGTATACATTATACATGTACATATAAAACACATCTTCGTCGGTAAAGAGCGTGTTGTTTACAGTATTCCTGTATAATACTCATAATTTCGACCTACCGCAACCCACGTCGGAATATTGAGAGAAAAACGTTATTTTCGTTCATGTGTTTTCTGATATGCAGGATAGTGTATCATTGTTTTGTGTTTGTCGAGTTATTAGCGTGGCTGTATAATTTGATGTGTTTGCCCGCTTTGATAATGTCTTTTTTTGTCTGTTTTGTTTATTGAAACAAAACAACATGCACAGATAAAAAAAAAACAGAACAAAAAAACAACAGATTCAAAACGACTTTTGAATCTGTTGTTTTTTTTTATCTGTGCATTATATAAACATAACATCGCGCCTGTATTCCACGAAGGGTTGGGCAGACGTGTACCTATAATACACGCACATTCCGACAGTTATGTTTAAGTAGGGTTACCAGATGGAAAATTGAAAAGTCCTGACAAAAAGTCTGATTTCCAAAGAAAAGTCCTGAGATTTTGTCGCACACGTAATTCAAAACTCTCTGGAAAAATTAGTTATTGGTATGTGCACATAAGTTGATTCTAACTCTAAAAATATGTTGATTACGTTGATTTGTGAATATATCCAAAGAAGAAACAATTATATGTTTTTCTAGAAGTTGTTTCTTTCTAACAAAAAATAAAAAATCTGCTGTATTTTATTGAAAATCGAAAAATCCTGAGATTTCCAAAATCTGCCCGCAATCCTGTTAGCAGCCTAAAAATCCTGAGATATGGTAACCCTATGTTTAAGTGCCATGTAACAGTTGGCGAGTGGTGGTGGTGGTGGCGAGTCTATTGCCATCAAGCGGGCATAAATCAGACTCCGAACTGCTACTGAGAAATTCCTGATCGAAAACCCCATTAACACTATGCCCGACCTGGAAATCGAACCCAGGACCTCACACTAACGCGAGTAGGGTGTCCGGATTATTTGATAGAAACAACTCTATAATTATTTCCAAAGGCTGAGCCAATTATTTTCAGATTAACCTTTACTATTGATAAAAAAAACATGTTACAGCAAATGCTTAGTCATTGTAATTTTCGCGCCTTATTCCCAACCCTAATCTAGCCCAAAGCAATCCATCATTCTGCCTATTATAAACTCAATTAAATCTCATTTGCATAACCTTTGCCGGACCAGAGGCTCCCTATTCTCCCGTCTTAGAGATGTCACCACCTTTGTTCAGCGGTAACCTACTCCTATTCAAATGGGACAACTTAGCGACAAAGCAACGTTTGACCCTCAAAGGATGAGAAAGGCATTATTTGTGTATTTTAAGCAATAAACAGTGCATTTTATGCGATTGTGAGCTGTTTTTTTTATTTAAATTAGAATGGCTGAATGCACATTGTCCGTTGCGTGAGCTCGTGGACTGCAGTGCGCAGGTACCGTTGATGCATAATCATTAGAAATTATCGAGCCGAGCGAGAGTAAGTCAGCTTTGCTCTCGACTATTGCATGGGAATTACGCGCCGATCGCGCTAGGCGGGAAAAGTGACGTTTGCGAGTGACAGGTGACGGATAACAATGACAGTTGCAACTTTTTAATTTATGATATCAATGAATTAACATCATAGTGCCTCTTGTTATTTTTGGCGAATAAAAATAGCTTTGCATTTTGTGAACTCAATCATTAATTTTCTTTCATGGTTTTTTTGACAAATAAAAGGTTGGTCCATTTCTTAAGGCTTACAATGACGAACGTGTCGCGACGTTGGGAATCAGAATAAAAGAGCGAGTTTAATCCTTGAGTGATGCCTAATCCTTTTTAGGAACGCCTGAATGCAGTGTGTGTCGTTTGTAAAGACGCGAGGCAAAAACGAGGACACAAAATTCGTTTAGAAGTTTTGTTGAATGACGACGACGTATAGACGCACAGGTATTTATAATATACAAGCTGGCAACATGTCAGGGAAAAATAAACCTCTTTTGATATTCCAAATGCATCACTTCAAAGTATATGTAGCGTATACTAAACTAAACAATAACAAAACGCATCAAGATTCAGGATTAGACGCACACACCCACACGCATACAAACAAAAAAAGGATAACAAACAGTAATACAATAATTTTCATTCCTTTTCTGTGCGTACGCGCATCCTATCTGTTGCACTCGCGCGTGTCGTGCTATCCCGCTCGCTCACCCCGGTCGTTGACCTCACATCTCCGACGAGATTGCATCTAGTGGCCATACAGCTTCCCCCAGATAGACGCAGCACAATTTCTGGCCAATTAAAAGATAAATTTTTAATACGGCAGCTGTATTGGCCAAATTTACTAGCGTTTTTTTTTTAAACTACGTTTTAGTTCTAAAGCCGTTTGCTAAACATTAGATTAAGTTTAACCCAGTTACTTGTACTGTATTTCAGATAAGAAAAAAATTCAACGCAATTTTTCCGCCCTCGTCTGCGCAGCGATAAAGGTATCCTCGAGCCGGTGAAGCGTGGCTGGCTACGTTGACCGTTGGCTCGGGCCAAACAAAATTTGAATACCGCCCCAACAAAAACTACAAGCCGTGTAGTAGTTTATTTATGACATAGTACAAAATCTCCAACAAGACGAGCGTAGTTTTTTTGTATACCACAAACCCGTGATGAAAAAACCAAAACAATTTTTTGTTGAATCCAAAATCGTTTTACGAGCGCCCTCGCATAGTAACCAAGCGGGACGGGGATAACGTCCATCTCTTCCTTCTCTGGAGTGGAAAGAAACTGACACTTTGGTTAATACGTCTTTTGTAAGGTTTCTTAGAACACGTTGCGTTGGCGTGATCGCTCCCCATCTAATAAGACACCTCGATAAAGACAGTCGTAATTACGGTTCGCCGAAGTAAGACAAAGTAAGCGCAGTTGACTTTTGATCGTTAATTGCCTGCAGACTGTACTAACGAAATGGAAAAGACAATAGAATTATCTCCATTACTTAATTGCATCATCGATCGATGCTGCTCGCTCAATAGAGAGCGCAATGGAAACTGAAACTTCAGTGCATTCGTGAGCTCAGCGTTTTGTGTAGTAATAGATTTATAATCATGGCAAATTAAATAATGAAACGTCAATTAGATTGTGTACAATGACTCCAAACGACATGCCGTCATAGACAATGATATTGCAAGACTCTGCACCATAAGACTCGTCTGCACGTAATGACTATGCTGTTCGATATTATTCCTGAATCATTCAATTTAAAATAAATTACTGGGGCAATAAAAACAAAACAAACACTGCCACTTAATAAAAACATTCGCCGCACAGAAATTAGTCCATTTGCTTTCACTTGTTCATAATTGAATCTTGCGCAAGTTTTTATAAAAAGCTGTTTTATGGAAGACAGTGTTGAGGAAGGTCGGATTCTGGACCAAATAGTTTTATGAACTCGAACTCTTGAGTTCTTTTATTTCAAAGAACAGAAAATAATGCCTAAAGGCAGAGTCATTTGGATTCATTAGAACATTTTTTCCTGCTCCTGGGCATAATGTCTAAAAGATTACATAATGGTAGTACCACAGGGGTAAATCCTTATCGCGTCATGGGATTTTTAAATGAGGTTAGTCGAACAAAAAATAATCATAAATGCCCTTCATAGTTATGGTAACCCACTTGTCTGGGAATGCGATAGCCCTTGAACTTATTTATCAGACTACTTTGGACAGAAATAGAACTGGGATGTGAGAAAAAAAATCCTTTAACTGACACTATCGGCTTAAAGATTGGCACTTAGAAAATTAAGGGTCAAAAAAGTTCGTACTACGAACTTTTTTGGGGTTGGTGTTGCCATTTAAGAGGCTACGTAATCGAATCGAACACATTACGGCACACTTGACCCAAAAATTATGTTTTTCAAACAGGCCCTTCACGACTTTTCCTTTCACACACTTCTGTGTTTGAACAGCCGAAAGAAACAAAAACTTACTAAGTAGTCCCTTAGAAAAATGGTAGTCATAATGTGGATAATAAACATAGGTTACACGTTAAATGGGTTGTGCAAACTGAGAAATACTTAGTAGCTGTTCAGTAAAAGAAAGATGTTGATCGACAAATAAAAAATGCTCTAAATGATCCATTTTTGACGTCTATTGGGTAAAGCCGCCTTAGATGGAAGGAACTTTTCTCAGGATACGTAATGTCAGAAGAATTTTAGTTTGTTTTCTTCCCATTGGCTTTAAAATAGCCTCTCTGTTACAACAGCACCCTTTCAATCACAATCAAAGAGTTTTGAAAGATATTCTTAGTCCATTGCTTCATAGGTTTGAAAAATTCGGCCGCTCAACAGCGTAAATGACGCAATGAACGTGGGTGAACTGTCAAAATAAAACCCACTGCGATCAGTTGTCATTTTATGTGTCTTACGCAATAATTATCCCACAGATCATACGAAACAAGAAGTATATATCTCTGGATAAATTTGAATGTTTGGGTCAGTATTAACTTCCATACAAATTACAAGATATACTACGTTCTGAAGAGAAATTATAGTGATCGCCATGATTATTTTATTGCCCGTCATTTATTCAAATTGATCAAATTACGTTGGAATCTACGTTCAATGTAGATTGTGGTGGTTTTAGACCGATTTCGAGAAATTATAGAGGGGTTGGGAATACTATTAAAATATGATGGTCTATGTGGGTTTCATATTAGATTTTCTCTATAAATATATAGAATGCAACGAAGTATTTTGGTCCTAATAGTTCCAAATGATCTAATTTGAGGTTTGTTTCCACATTTTGTCCTTTATTAGGACCAGCTCAGCTCATTTTCGGCCCTCCCGCGAGGTCTCATGCCTTAACTATTTTAATAGCTATCTCATAATAATAAACTAATATACATACCAATCTGGAATAGTATCATTACCATAAATTCGAGACGCTTACCTGAAAACAAAACGTTCATTTATTAAAAACTTATAAATTGTGACCGTATCATAAATTGTAACGATCGTAAAGGCAATTATTGTCTATGCTTTTATTTTGAATTGAAACCTTGGGTTTTGAGCAATTATCCTTAGGACATAATGACTGCTTATTAAAATAATGGTTGGTCCTGTGGTTGTAGGACGAACTGGACGCAATCAAGGCTAGCCTGATTTCTAATCCAGTTTGTGTGGGCGCGTGGGGACATAATAGTTAAATGGCGTAATGTTTCTCAGAGTTGAACCATTAATTTGTTCTATTTTATAGGCAAATAGAATTTGTTGCTGACTAAATAATAAGTTTTGTTCCGACAAGGATTTATGAGCTGCCGAGGTGGTGTATGCAGAATGTAGATTCGAGACGGTAAATAAATTCTAAACGAAAACAAATGAATCTTCTTATAAATAATAAAAATTAATGCTTTTCGTTGGTAAGCGCATCACTTGAGAACGACTTGGCAGATTTGGTTACTTTTTATTTTATTTGGAATTTGGAAAGGAAAATTAGAAAAGTTTCCCGGCAAATTGTCAAAATTAGGGGAAAACACGAAACTTCCTTTTTCTACGAACTTTGGCCTTTTTGTATGGATTTTTGTATGACATGAACTATTAAAATCTGGACAGGACAACGTCTCGGGTCAGCTAGTTCACAGAATAAAAACGAGGGGTTTTTATAGCTTTAGATGAGCAGAAAAAAACGTCCAAGGCGATGCAATTCTCAGTGCAAGTCGATACAATTTTATTACATTGCACATGGTTAGTCATACGGCTGAAGTACTCAGTACTCCGAGATCAATTTGAGGGGCAAAACAACAGAGATTTTATGATGCATCGCTAGCCGTCTAGTAAGGACGCCGTAATAATCTACATTGACGTTTTCAGGGTTCCGTACTCAAAGAATGCCGTTCGTAAATCTTTTACAGTCGTTACGGGTAGTGAGAAGCCCGAAAGTCTAGCCACGTCTTGCCAAGGGGTATTGTGTGCAGTAACTGGGTTGTGGAGGTTAGATAGGCAGTCGCTCCAAGTAAAATACTGGTAGCTGCGTCCGGTTAGATTAGAACCCGACCCCAACATAGTTGGGAAAAGGCTAGGCAGATGATGCAGATTATGGTACGGAACCCTTCGTGTGTGAGTACGACTCACTCTGGCCGCCTTTTTACAGTTTCGGCACGGGTTGTTTATTACAGTAAAAAAGCTGTTAAAGACAATGTCAGGACCGGGGCTAAAGATTAAGAAAAACATAATCTTGTCTCTGGTTTTTATTACGAGTCCTCATCTATCAAACGTCGAGTGTTTAATGACTAGTTTTTAAATAAGAAATTGCGTTTTTTTTTTGTTGGGTTAAAAATGTATCGGTGGGTAAAATCTGGATATCGAAAATATACTTATTTTGTAAGCAATAAAGTCTAGCTGGCATGTTTGTCGAACGACCGATGGCCTGTGGAACAGACGAGTCCTAGAGTGGTAACTGCGTATCGGACAGAGTAGTATGGGACGCCCCCCAGCTAGATGGACCGACGACTTTAAAAAGGTAGCTGGAACAGACTGGATGCGGTAGGCGGAAGACAGTGTTGTGGCGCAGCCTATGCCCACCAGTGGACTCCGATAGGCTGAGTTGATTCTGTAAGAGCCTAGCTGTGCGTTATAAAATTGCATGATATTAAAAAAAAACAACAATAGAGGTGAAAATCTAATTGACGTAAAATTATGTAATTTTCCTATCGCAGAGATTAGATTAGTAACACGCTACAAATAAAATACACGGTTATTACTTTACGCAACGTTACGCAATTATTTTCAGGAAGGCAGCATGAAATCGTTATTATTAACATTTGTCTAATTATTTCAGTGCACGAAACGAAATCTGTTGATTATTTTATTAGTTGAAATTTTTAGAAATTCTTTTCCACTTTTTGTCTGCGATTGTTAATTGAACCACTGTGCGGTAATTAGTTTGAATTCCGAATAGTCACGTAATTGGACATGGCAACACACGAGTCGTGCCATCTGTCATATTATTGCGCGTCTAATGCTTCTGTAGTTTATGCGTTTTATTGTCTCTGGTGTGTGGTAGCAGCACCTAGTAACAAAGTTACTTATGTGCAGTACCTGTACATTTTAATGGGAATTCCTTGTTAATAAATTATATCTTCAATAAAAAATTAATTATCCGTTTTATATATTACTATTTTGTTCACTTAGCACGCCGACAGTTAGTTACTTAAAAACAGCAAACTCAATTTAGCGATAAATTAACTTGGTGGACGCGTAAGTGATAATAAATTGCTAGCTGACTCCTAGGACCAGAATTTATTAAGCAACTGAACGGTACACTGTTAGTCATGCTATCATTAACCTCGCCGTAAACAATTACTTATTCAAGAAAGCTGAGTCTAAAAACAAAAGACTGCCAGGTAAACGTAAAAGTATAGTACATTCACTAATAGGTACTTAATGGTAAACGTAAAAACAGATGTCACGTAATGTCCCCACGTAAATTATCAGTTTTTTCGTATAATTATTACGTTGGCACTGTCAGATCGCGTCGTAACGGGTTTAATACTTCAATCGTTACTCATTGACGCGAGACAAAATAAATCTTAAAAAAAAAAGCGGTGGTATACTAAAAAAATACAAAACATTTTTTCACGGGTTACAACACCAATAAATTCTTTTAACACCTCGTCCCGTTATCGTTTTAAATAGCGTGCGTTATTTTGGTCAACGAAATAAAATAAGAGCATTTATTTTATCTCTAAGCAATGACCACTGTGTATATTTTGGTATACAGCAATTTTGCGCGAAATTATCTAAGAAAATTGCAGTGCCGTGTTTTTTCACGGCGAATTTACAAAGAGGTTGAATAACCTTTTCTGGCCGCGTCCTCAAAAGCTTGGTTTTATTTCTATCTCCTTCACACTTACTACGCTTGAGTGCGACGAACTCAGTTTGTTTGTAAACTCATCTATTGTACACATTTCCATAAAGTTTAGGATAGGTAGATCAGTTTAAGAAGCTATCTGTTTTTTTATTTTTGGAACGCTAAAAATAAATGTCGTTACTCTCATGTAATTTGGATTCAAGTCTAATTAAATGTTTGCTGAAACTTAAAAACAAAATTGAGTATCTTTGTTTTTGGTTATTTTTCATTTACATGAAATATTCATACTTAATTAAAATCATGAATATGAAACTGAACAATTTTATTGCAAATTAAACCGTTTGTAAGTCACTAAAAATTGAGGGAATTATTGCATAAAAACGATCGTTATAATACCCACATAATATTAATATTTACTACACATAATACACTTCGTTGCAACAATATCGAAAAGTAGCACTATTTGATATTGTTATCGGAATCCGACAAACAGCACGTGCGTATGAGTGCTATGTTCACAGCAGGAGTAATTGAAAATACCACATAGTAATAGATACCGGAGTAATTACATAGGAGCAAAATGAAATGATAATTACTGTGAACTGTTGCAATACGCGTATACTGCGAAAAACGTGGGCCATTCAACTCCTACACCTACAGTTTTAGGTTTAACTAGCGTTCCAAATTGTTTTTCGAGTTTCCGGTCGCGTAGAGCTGCGCCTGAGACTTGCGCATTTTGATAACAAACTTCTATATTTTTGTCTATGTATTTGGCCATTGATTTTTTTGTTTGGTAAGTAATGGCTGTTGGCATCAAGCAATAAATAAAAGATAATTTAGTATGTAAATAAATCGTTTGTTTACCAAATTAAGCCGTAAAAATACATTCAAAAGAATAATGGGAGTCTTGTTTTTTTGTGCAGCACAATTGTTGTAATTTATTTAAAACGACACAAGACAATTGAACAAGCATCAAATAAAATCGTTACAAATTGTTGATCAAAACACTTTTGTTTGTTGACGGAGTGCGTACGCACACCACTATTTGAATTTAGAATGAGGCTTCGCGAAAGGAGTTGCTGTCATAGTACCGTTAATTTGAGCTACTGCGGTCGTGCGCTTTAGGCAGTGGACACAATGTGTTTACGTACGCAATCCGGAGAAATGTTGTCATGTACTCGAGTTTCGTAACTGTATCCACACAGAATTTATTTTGGTCGTGGTGTTGGTGTTATATCTATTGTGCCTATCAATCAGCTTTGTTTGTTAACTTTCTCCCTATTGTTTATTCATTAGACGGAAATGAATGTACGAATTATTATGAATGCCATGAATGGCCATGATTACTCGGTGGAGTTGGAATCTCTGTGGTTACTTTTCTCTTCGTAGGCTTTGAGTACGTTATCAGAGAAAGTTGTGTTTTAATTAATAACAGTTGTTTACAATTTTTTTTTCTAAATAAGCTGTTTGTTTTTATATTGACGCTACTTAAAAATAAATTGACGGAAACTCGATTATTTTTTTGCAAGTTTAAATTGGAATCGCCTAGTGAAACCGAGGCTTTGTCTAAGCAAGAAGTTCAGTAGTCACTTAATATCTATTCAACACACCGAAATGTGTCCGTACGTACTGCGACGTGTACGTGTGCGTGTTGTTGTGGTACGTTCAATAACACCGTGGCGTCGGGTCAACAACCTCAATGCGCCGGCGCCGCTTCAGACACGGGGATGCGGAAAGTTGGCGTTTCGCGAATCTAACGCAGCCTTTATTGTTTGAATTGTTTAACAAAAAAAAAAACGTATGTTTAATTACAATAAATTGCTGTCAATGCCCCCAATTTAGACCGCGGTAGGTACCTAGCTAGCTCTATTTTGGTGAATTTTTATTTGTTTTTGCTAGCTCCTGTTTGATCACATTGTATGCAAATTAATTTTACCTATACTGTCTGACAGAACATTGTTTATTTACGCTATGTTATGTCATTTGTGTACCTTTTTTATTTGACGTGGGGCTAGTATAACAGATTATGGAAACGAGTTTACCAAAGCTTATTATTGATTTTTAAGCAGCTTTTCACGACAAGATACTTTATGATTGGCTGATAATGACAATCGATGGTTTTATCAACACTGTAATAAATTAACGACACCCTTGGCCCTTGTAAGGCCTTCAGAAAAAGACAGAAGCAATCAACCATGACAAAAAAAAATTGGCAGTCATGGGGACTGCCGTCAGAATTTAAGACTATGAAATAACAGTGGTCACTCTTATAACTACATACCACTACTGGGCCTAGGCCTTCTCTCTGTGAGAGGGAACGGGCCGTAATCCACCACGCGGGCCCAGTGCGGGTTGCATGTCTTCGAATTTTTGGTTTTAGGACATGCCGGTTTCCTTACGATCTTTTCCTTCACCGTTTCAAGAATTTTTTATGATTTTATAACATACAACATTACTATGTCGGTGACGGAAACCCATAGATCGTCCCCTACCAAAAAATCGTTCAACGTGCATCAAGAAGTTTTCACTTCAAAAAAATAACTCAAGATTTTCCCAAGAGTTATTTAACTCCTCTATGTGCAGTAACAAGTATTGAAAAGAAATCGATAAGTGTTTAGAAATCTCGAGTGCTAAATCACAGCTTCGTTTGTCATGGTCAATGGTGGCACCGTTATTATGTTGTAAGGTCGCTCCGAGAACCCTTTATGGCCTCTCTAACGGCACCTTACTTCGAGTCGCGTAATCTAGTTTGTTAGTAGGTAATGTACTTAGTGCGAGTACGATTTTTTTGTCGCATAATGTGATTTTAGCCTTTTTTTTTACTGTTCGGAATAGTGTCAAAGAACTCTTTTTGTTGCTTGTCTGTAAACAAGAGGTTTTGTTTGATTATTTGAGGTAGGTTCGTAATAGCTTTTTTATTTCAGACCTTCTGCCTTCGTACGCGAAGGTTAATGCTAATTACTCCTAGAAAGGACTCTAAAGATGTTTTTTTTACACATAACATAACGAAACATCACGACTGAATTTCTCGAAGGGTAAGGCAGATGTGTACCTTTAGTACACCCACATTTTGCCAGTTATGTTAAGTCTATGTATATGTCTAAGTATTTTTTAAATAAATACTAGACATATTTTTGTGGAAGTAGTACCTAGCAGTACCGCATACTTTTACCAGAAGAATAATTTATGGCAATTTGACATAATATTGTCTCTACATACAAAAACTATCAAACCGCACTATTTATTCCTCAGATAAAAGCTATCAAACTATTGAAAAACTAGCTTTGTAGTAATATGCCATATGCCTCTCCGAATTAACTTTTTAACACTTTCTTGCTAACTTCACAGTAATCGTGACAGTAGGTGAACAACAAAATGTCGTGATGAATCTAAACAAGGCTTAATAATCACTAATCTTACTTGCGATTATGCTAAGGAGATATTTGCAATGTAAATGAATCAATTCTAGCTCTTGGTGTAATCAGCCAGTGATTACAGTTTACTATTTTTATTGCGAACTTCGTAGTATTAAATTTTGATGTAGATTCGGTAGAGGCTGTAGTAGGACCGGGCTGGTGACACCTAGAGGCTGCATCCATACAGATGGGCCAAAGTCGTCACAGGTACCTGAAGACGGGCGTCGTCACCGAGGCAGGTCTAAGAAACGCTGGCTTGACGACTTGGACTCGTTCCTAACCGATTGGACGCAGGCACAGCACAAAGAAAAGTGGGAAAATATGGGGGATTGCCCAGCAATTTGACAATATATATTCAAATTTTATTTGTTTCAAATTGAGGTTATTTTAAGTTAAACAAATGTCAACTTTATTTTAATGACGATTAAGTTGATTTCAGAGTGACTAGCACTATTGAAAAAGTTATGCGATTCTTTAGGTGGGTATAATAGATTTGATTATCTTATCTATTGTTTTTCTATCTGGAATTGCTCAGCAGCAGCCCCGGGTCTGGAATAGTGCCCAGTTGGTGGCAATAAGCTCGCCCCCCTATTACATGAGATTAAAACTTGACTGGCGAAATACGGGTGCACTATAGGTGCACCCCTGCCCAGCCCTTCGGGGAAACCAGGCGTGATGATGTCATGTTCGGAGTACTTAAAATGTAGAATTGATTAAGTATCCTTTCTATTGTTTTAAGTATATTTCTTAATCAGGATTACTCGTAAAATCATGATTTAATATTTAAAAAGGCGTAACCTTAACAATAGAATTTCTAAGTTTCATTTGAAGCCGTCATCAGGACTTCAACGGTCAAACGTGTATGGTCACATTGTATGTCAATCACACTTCCTTCATGCAGTCCAATCATATCGCCTAATTATCATAAATATTCATTTCTATTATAAAGCACGGTTCACACACAATTAGCTACATTATTCCATTCAATTCACGCTCGCCATAAAAATACAAACAAATTTAAAATTCAAATTGTAATTCTATATCAGTAATATTCTTGTCTTTGACAAAAGCGTGAAATATGAAATTCTTATTTTAACAATGTAATATTATCATTGTAGTGGCTCCTAAGATGAAGTTTTTTGGGTTCCGTAATCAAAGGGTCAGCGGAACCCTATTACGTAGGCTCCGCTGTCCGTCCATCTGTCACAGAGTTATATCCTTTGAACTATAATAGCTAGACACTTGAAATTTTTACAGTGTGTACTGCTATGGCTATGGATTTATGACAAATAATAAAAATAAAATAAAGTTAAAAATTAATTTGTATACCCACAACAATCAAAAAAATACGTAGGTAGAGAAAATTTTGGTACAGTGGTACGGAACCCTTCGTGTCCGACTTGTACTTGGGCGCTTTTTTTTAAAACATTCTTTAGGATTTAGAAATATAATATATCTTAAGAAATGGGTTGTTATCAATCAAGTGTCAGTTGTATTATTAAAAATTGTGTCACGGACAGACGGACAGCTCAAAAGTCATTTATGTGACCTATTGTAAGGAACCCAAGGCCGTGTTTACTTAACTCTATAATAATATCTACCTAATTATGTATGTTTGAGTTTGTTTTTTCGTTAATATAACAATAACACGGAAATTGTTATCGTATTGTTTTCCGTGATTTTGAAATTGAAACTGTTTTCCGCTTTATTATTAATTAATTCCAGTATTTTTGTGTGTGATCCATTTGTAATTGCGCAGTTAATAATATTGTTTTATCATCACAAACAAGACACACGTTACACACTATTGTCTACATTTCTTTCTCATTTCTCCTTTCGCAGGTATGCTAGAAGAAATTTCTTAGGAAATACGCAGTATCTTTGTACTCAATACTATGTAATATGTCGTATTTATATCCATTTTAGTGTGTGTACATAAATAAATTTTTATCGATTTTTTTTTTTAAAAAAAAACGACCTCGATCTCAAGAAGGTGTGAATACTCGAAAACTAAAATTACTATTTATTCAAACCCACTCTCGAAGAAATAATTATGACGAATTAACATTTCAATTTAAAATTAACATAGGATTCTTTTCATGCTCCATCCATCATTCCAGGGGATTCTGATGGATGTCCTCATAAGGGACATTTGTGACACTTGAATTGTTGAATAGAATAAAGTCTTGAATTGTGAATAGAATTAATGGAATCGAATTGTGTATGGAGTTGAAAGTTCACACGTGTTCTTTTCCTTTGGTGTCAACAGAGGGGGTTATTTTGACCCTAACTTAAAATTTCCGATCTTTGGAATTTCGACTAGAATAAACCCTCCTACGCTTAGTGACATCGTTTCCAATCGAATTGTGTACGGAGTTGAACTTAAAAGTTCACACGTGTTCCTTTACCTTTGGTGTCAACAGAGGGTTATTTTGACCCCAACTTTAAATTCCCGACCAATATTGAAAAAAATACCCACCTACGCTCAGTGAAACCGTTTCCTATTCATAAACACGTCTCTTCAACTTCTTATACAAATAGGAAGAAGTAAACATTTTGAAAATTCAAGAGCTTGTCGATATTGAAGAGCAGTTTGTTTGGTTTGTTCGGAATACTTCGGAATTAGTCGTGTGGGCTTGGCTTAGGGATGACACCGCATCTCATTTGCTTATTTGCCAGACAAATATGATGGAGAAATTGTCAACGTACTCTATGATGAGGTGGATAACCTCGACGAGTAATGTTTGTCTATGACAGGTTTAATGTCAAACAATTATGCAATAACAATAGTAGAATTTTGAAATTCAACTTGCATTTTTAATTAAAACATCTCCGCCTGATTTTCCGTTGGAATTTATTACGTGTCAATGGTAACCCCGATACTTGAAATCTTCATTATTAAAGAGATCACGCCTTATAACAATACATCCCCTAGAGAAAACATTAAATTGTAAGACGAATGGAGACGTCTAATCCGACCACGTTTCGAGTGCCCTTTGAAATAGGTGAAAATAAATGTGTTGATGTCCGTTGATTTATGTCCCCTGGGTCATTGTCATCAAGGCGTGATTCCCCTGTACACTTCGACAATCGGCCATCTTTGATTTGCATAATGATTTGTTATTTGTTACCACCTGGACACCATCTAAGATCGATGTTCTGATTTTGAATTTATTTGTTTTCATTGTGATCTGAACCAGAACGGGGTTCATAGGTGAAGCGACAATTCTATTTTTGAACTCGTTCTTTTTTATGTGTGCCAGGTACTGTTGTATTTTTTGTTGCAACCATAGAGTTTTATTACACAAGCATACATCCTCTTTACTTAAGAATAGTGTCTGAAATGGTCTTTTGAGGAAAGAACCATACAGATCAGAGTGGGCCTGTCCCATAGCAGTTACTCTTTGTTCTCCTCATTTGACGTTTTAGGCAAGAGTATGTTTTTGTATCGTATGTAAGTCACGAGCCACTCGTAATAAAGCCCTAGAAGTCATTGTTCTAATAAAATAGGACCTTATCCTATAATCTACGCTCACATTCCATAATTTCAAGGCAGTTCCCATAGAATTTCCCACATAAACAAAGTTATGATGCCGGCTCGTCTAGCCGTGTATGAATGTTATCGAATTGGTCCAAGGCCACATCGCTTATCTGCCCGCTTGTGCCGTATAATGTTGCTTGATTTGATGCTTTGATAACATACTAATTTCGTAATTCCGTACGGGAATTAGTAGGAATGCGGAGCTTTAGCTGTGGAAAGAGATTACAATCGTTACAGTACCTAATTGGGCTTTATTTTGACTGAATTCATGCAAAAGAAAATGGTCTACGTCAGACTGAGCTATGTATAAACTTCTTTCATGTTTATTTATAATATTAAGTTCCTCTCAAAGCTACTCCCCTATCTCATAAACATTTTTTTATATAACTCCTCATAATTTCAAACACGATCTGCCCTCATCAACCATCTGTTACTACAACACCATTCGTAAAGAATATTATTAAAAAAAAAAAAACCAAAAACAAAAGAAAGTGACACTTGTTTATGGGAGAATAGTTCAGTCGACGTCATTAGGACATCCCTTAATGTGTTCCACTCATGTTTTCGTCCTTGGATAGTTGCTTTCCCACGGACGGACGGTCGGTTACTATACTTCCGTAAGTTACATGTAGCCACAAGTGTCCTTAAGTTTACACAACGTGTTACTTCACTGGCTACGAGTATTTGTACAGTCAATAGTAGGAAACGTACAGTTGTGGTCGGCTACGCTATGCTAACGACATACTTATGGAAAACCGTTTGACAATATCTTAATTTTATGTGACTGTAACGTTTTCTTAATTAGTTTACTATTGAACCGTAACATATGGGCTTGGACGTAACAAAAGCCGTTACGTTTAATCAAAATATGCATTGGTAACCCTGCAGCTGTTATCTGCGCGAGCGCACAGTGCGGAACATTACTGTTTTTATTTAAATTCGGACAGAAAACAACGACCTTTTAGAGTGTTCAAAACAAAAGAAAGAAAACACTTTAAATAAAATAAAACTCAAAAGATTTTACATTTAAAATTCGGAATACGAAAATGTTCGCGACTTTTTATATAAAATAAAAGTCAGGAGATTTTTTAATCGCGTTGCATTATTCTCCCGAGACAGCTGTCAGACGGGAAAAAATAAAATTCGAACATTCCTAAATTGAAATTGACGCGTTCCATTTGAAACAATAATGAAACGTGGCACCAAATTGAAAATAATGAAATCAATTGAGATACTTTGTTCGATAGTAAAACTGCAATTTGTTACACTTTTTTTTCATGGAATTGTGATAAACTAAATGATGATTAATCTAGCAAATCTCGATGTTTTGTCCAGTAGTTAAAACCGTGTGAAGCTGGGGCGGGTCGCTGGTATACTAATTAAATGCAGACAGATATAGGTTTATAATACAAGATAAAACTAGGCTGAATTATCATTAGGCCATAAAGGGACTAACAGAAAAAAAAAACTCGCAGTACACGCTAAGGTCATATTCACACGGGGTTAAAAAGCCATAGGTAATTATTTATTGATCCGGTGCAAAATAGAAACTCGTGTGATGAAAAAATGCCCCTTCATTTGTTTTAACGGATACGTATTCCAGCGCATCTGTGAGGGGAATTCCGTTCACATGCATTGCTTGAAATTAGTCAGTTAATAAAGACTAGCGATAGGTAAAATAATAATATAGGAAAGGAATGTCAGAAATATCGACGTTATTAATTAAGCGTTTCACCTTGACAATCGAAAGAAAAGAAATCTGTCATAAAAATAATAAAATTAGAAAACACGCAAAAGAATTGAATGCGATTCACACAATAAAAAATGTTGTATTTTAATGTCAAGAAATTCACAACGCGGTGTTTTATTAGAGAAAGGGCGATTGTTCTCATCTTAATCATTATTTAACTATTAGAAATAACAATGAGAATATAATTATCACAGACATTTCACGTAACTCACGGACTTAAGGTCAATTGTATTAGTAACAATGACAGTTAGTTACAGATATCAGTAACAGTTGACGGCACGGATTGACTGCTGCGCTGCGTGTCGCGAGATCGATTCCCGCACGGAACAAATATTTGTATGACCTACAAGTAGTTGTTCCTGGTCTGGGTGTTTCTGTATGTGAGTTTAAATCTTTGTAAGCGCACCCACGATACAGGAGAAATTCGTAGTGTGGGGCAACGCTTTTATAAAAAAAAAAGAAAAGACTTTCATTGCGTTATCTACGTTGTTGACCAGACAAATTTTTCGAACAATGGATTAAAAATATACTTCAAAACGATTCAGATTGTGATTGATAGTGTGTTACGCAATTATGCTGCTGGTCTACCCAAATCAGTGTGGTTCTTTCCTCAAAAAACCATTTCAGACACTAATCTACATGGTCCTCACATGATGTGACCAAGATTCACTGGACTTCAAAACTCCTGAGTTTGTTTCGTCATTTCTTCTCAGGGGTAGTCAGATAGGAAATATCGACTCCTAGCTGTTTAGACTGTGCTAGATTTGTAGACCGTTTTCTATTTTATTCTGGTACTTGTTGACAGGCCTACACTGTCCTCCCATACTTGTTAGCATTGTAATTTAAAAAAATACTACAAAATAATATTTTTTTTATGACGTGTAAAAGTGATCTTGATATCATTTTATTTCATTACACCGTATTTACGGTACGGTAGCCATCGATTTGTTTTCCCATAACATTATGGGAAACGGTTTAACAAGGGTGATACATCAATAGTATCAATTATCTACCCTGCATTATTGGAGCCCTTCAGATAGTGACTAAAAGGCTCATGGGAACCGAGGTTGACTGACCGTTAGAGCTCCAAGGGCTCTTTATCAGGACTGTTTTCACTTCAGTTTGAATTGACTATATCTCAGTAATAGTCATTAGAACTGCCTCGTTGGTCTAGTGGTAGCAAGTGCTACTATTGAGCATGAGGTCCTGGGTTCGATTCCCAGGTTGGGCGAAGAGTTATTGCGTGTTTTTTCCATCTGGAATTTCTCAGTAGCATTCCGGCAATACACTGGACCCTATTACATGGCACTTAAACATAACTTGTGAAATGTGGCTGTAATAAAGGTGTACGTTTGCCTACCCCTTCAGGGAATATTAAGCTCATGCTTCCACAGCGAAGTAACAGTTGCAACGCAAGCAAAATAGAAAAAAAGAAAGAAAATACAGTTATTTGCGGCAACATGACGCATAAAAAAAGAACACAAACACAAAAAACAAAAATAACAAGTTGCGTACTCTGTAATAAGTAATACCCTCCTTTGGCTTTACCGTGGTCGGGTTAAAAGTAAATTGTTGCATCACAATAGAAAACCACAGTCTCATTACATAACCCATTGCATAATTGCAAGATACTCGTAATACTAACAATACTAACTTCGAGATAGTGGTTTCACACGTTCAACAAAACCTAGGTTTTATGCATTCTGCACCATGCACTCGCATAAAGTTAGGTGTCATTGTGTACAAGTCCCACTCATTATTTAATGTTAAAGTTTGAGAGATCGTGGCTTAGTAAGTACGGCTGCAAGACTCGATTCGTCAGGTTAAGCTACTCCTGCCGCGGTTGGTCCGTGATGGGTGACCAAATTTACATATCAAGACTGCTCCGTGCCTCGTTGAGCCGTTAGTTCTGTAATTTGTGAAACTTTGACAGTTGTTACGGGTCATTAGAAGCCCGAAAGTCTGACAACCAGTTTTAGCAAGGGATATCGTGTTGCCCAGTAACGGAGGTCAGATAGACTTCATGTAAAATACTGATATTCAGCTGCGTCTGGTTAGACTGAAAGCAGACCCCACCATAGTTGGGAAAAGGCTGAGCTAAAGAGAGAAGTTTCTCTAGGACGTGGCGGATGAAACCGCGGGAAACAAACAGCTAGTTTAAAATACTATCTTTCACACAGTTTTTATTAAAGTTTTTTTCTGTTGAAAGGAAAAGTCTATTACCACTTTCACTTAAAAGGAACAGGAATGATTCGTACATTTTACGGTCAGGCGAGATTCCCATGGAGGAAGCCTCGAAGTCCGTCGACCGGAACAGCCAACAGGGCAGATTTATCAGCTGTTTTTATGTGGCAGCCATTTTTTAATCACGTAATTGCCAAGGGGTGGTAATGAATAACGTGAGAAGGTGATTTTTCGTTAAAGGAATGACATCGCTTTGTTGCAGTAAAACATGTTTCTTTTCGGAATTGTGGCAAGTTTCTAGAAAAAAGTTAATTGCATATTTCATTTTAACATTATTTTCTGTTCAAATTTAGATAAAAAGATATGTATGCGGATAAAACTGAGCGCAAAAAGTTATTTATAAACTATGTATAAGGTAAATAGGAAATAAGTGGAGGAATAATGCATCAGTTTAAATGAAACTACTGATTTACGGAAAATAATCACAACAATTTTATATGCGGTTGGAACAAAAGGACATCGCTGGAATTAAATATGCACGGATATCTAAACAACATGTAATATATTATTATTTTCCTTCTGAAGCGTCAGCTCGAGTGTACCTAGTAATAAAGTCAATTTTTACTTCAACATAAAATATTAAGTTAATATTTTACAGATTAAAATAAGCGGTGTCTTTATAAAAATCCAAACACGCGCGTATTTTTTGCACATGCAATAAATCTTATCATAATGAGATGAGTCGACATCACAAGTGTTGCCATGTGTAAAAATTTTACGTTTTCGACTGTAACAAAAAAATGGCGGTTAGCAAGCGAATTGTGACGCTATCGTGGCTCACTGCAATTAGAAAGTATGCCGAGAAGTTATTTCGTTTAACTGTACTTTTTTTCGCTTGAAGACCTTTCACAGTAACTTGAGTAGACGTTTGAAAATTTTCCTGTCGCTTATTCATTTCTTAGAGAATAAATAGACATAAGTACAGTACAGCATCTATCTATGTAAATAAATATGATAAGCTGTTCGTTGCGCGCTTACCGCATCACATAAAAACGGCTAGACCAGTTTGGCTATTTTTTTTTTTAATTGTTCGTAATAGACCGAATCAGGTTTTTATGAAAATAAAAATTGGAATAGTGGTCCTGGATAATTGTCAAATTCGGGAAAAATTTAACGTCCTTTTTTTCTGTGGGAAAATCGGACAGTAGAACGTCCGTTGAGTTAGCTGATTTCTTTTAAGAATTAAATGTGAAGGCAGAGATTAATTTTGAAACAACGGTACCTACTAATTTTTAGTCCCAAATCGCTATGTTCACTTCACATAATGTATTTAATAGCCAGTAGGCGTAAAACTGCCATTATAACGGAACCAAGCCAAATTTAGGTTGACACAAAAAACAATTCATTTCTGCCAAAAATAGCTTTGAAACTAATTAAGATTATAACAGTGAGTAGAAAACCACAGAACTAGATGTTGCAATCATAGTGTTTGCTGTCCTTGATCCAAATTCTTTATTTGGTTAATTAGCCATGTGCGCACAGGAACATGTTATGAAATAGAGGGCCAGACATGTTGAATGAGGCCAAACAAATAAAGCTGAGTAGATTTAGTTGATCTAGATAGGTGCCTATTATAACCTTATATTGCGAGATTGTAAAGCCAGTTAGCCCAGGGTGGTCAGAGCAAAAAAATCTGAGGTCGTGACCGTGGTCCTGGTGTTTTCTGGATGACTGACACCAACAGAAAAAAAGACCTGTGAATAGTCGTTTTTTTATCTCCTGTGCAGAACAGTCGTTACGCGCATTGAACCATATCTTACATGGCGTTTCCTTAGGGTCGGTGCGCACGCGCAACGTGAGAACTATAACGTACTCCTGCGCATTAGTCTCGTGTCGCTGACTTGACCAATTACATTTCTGCATTAACAAGTGCAAGGAATGGGCGCGACCCACTCGTATGGTCAAGTGTACAAGTTTATTTAATTGCACGCCAGAGGTGATTAACTGTGTTGCCACGTTATAAAGACATGGAGTGGTCAGCCTTCGTTGTTCAATTTTCTTAATATAGGGTTCATGAAATACCATTTTGAGCGGTATTTAATCTATAGTTATCATGCCACACCGGAGAACAGCATTTTATCGCGTGATCGAATATCCTCGTTTATTGTCCCCAATTAAACGACTGCTCCCAATAAATGTAATAACGATCTCCCTAACATATTCTAATTGGTAACAACGATACTCAATTTACAAAAACAAAATTGCATGCAGTAACACTATCCCATAGCGATCTGTTTTACCAGGACCAGATGATGCCTCCGGTCATTTGACGGGGGATATGCGCTGGCACAGGGGGTGCGAACGCGGGGGTAGCACGCAGATGCCGTGAACTATCCACGACCGTTATTTTCCCTATCTGTTGAAATTTTAAAATTGGAACACGTGTGTTGACAACTTTTTTTTATCACCCGCATGGTATGGTTTTCGCAATCGCTTTTAGTTCCGAAATTTCGTTTTTTTTTGTAGGTTTTTGAAGTAGGACGATTTAGATAATGCAGGTAATTTGATAGTTTAGCAACGTGTTTAATCAATTATAGTCAGAAAATAGTTGCCCTGACCGAAAAACGCTTGGTAGATGGTAATTATACTTCCAAGTACATATTAGTAATTACACTTATCGAAATTGTGACCATGAGAAATAGACGACTAAACACTACGAATCAAATAATGTTCCTACATCAAATTATTATTAGTCGATATTAATACTAATAACATCAAACACCAGGGGAAAGTGTCAGTTAAAAAATCAATATAACCGTTACGGAGTCAGTGTCCGCGAGGGTGCGACACAAAGGGCGGTGCGCTGCGCACGCGCCGACGTTATTGCACCGCCATTATGACAATCACAACACAATGCAGATTTATTCTGTGCCGTTTGCAGGGGTGACACTGCGATTTGTTAAAACTCATTAATTGAATTTCCAGTGCAGTTTATCAACGAATGTTTGGTACGGAGAAATGAACCGTAGATCATTGGTTTGTTTTCATTTGGTTGTGTGTAATCTGATTACTAAAGCATTGCCTGCTCAAGCATGAGTAATGTAGGTACTTATTTTCATTAGAGAGCGTTAAGTAATAAGTTTAAGTTTGTGGCGAAACCACGGCGAGATCTAATATAAATTCATTAAATATCCCGAGTTGACCTATGAGCTCGATAGATGGCGTTGGCGTCGAATTAGATCTCGCTATGGTTTCGTTACCGTCATTAATATAAGTAGCATAAGACTTTTTTTTTAGGTGTGAACTGTTTCATAGAATAAACACTTAAAGGTACTGATAGTACTAAAGTCGTATTATTTTTCGCCTAACGGAGCCCTATATTTGTTCATGGTCCTTCGAGTCGGACTTGGCTAGGCGTGTTTTTTGGTAATCACCGGTGGTGGTAGTGGTTACCACCCGTTTCGTCGCTACTGGCAGTGGATCGCTGTCCAGATCATCCCTACAGCAAGACGGCTGGAAAGGCGTCAAGGCAGTGGTGGAGCCGGGTGGCTATATCCGGAGGAGCGGTGAACTTGGGAGGAGGTGATAAGGAGGTTGCGGAGCGCCAGAGGGCGCCACTTGTAGCAGGCGCGTGACGTCGAAGAAATTCAGTGACAGTGAGTGTGGCGTTCAATTGTGAGTACATTTTCGCTCTTAAGTACTAGAAGAAATAAAGTTGAAAATTCGAGTAAATGCAAATTGGAACTTTAAAGTAAAGACTAGTGAAACTCAACTCTTTCAAGATTTAGACGTTTAACTTAGAAGAATTTAGTTGGTTTGGACTTGTAATAGTTTTAAGTAATAGTTGGTTGAGACGGGGAATCCATGCCCGATTTTTACCAGAATTACTTGTAAAAAGACTTGTAAAATTTTTCCGAATTTGGGTTTTAACTTGGCGTACATTTGTTGGAAGTACGGGCAAAAAGACTTCTGTTCATTTTGTGTCTAACTTTGTTTATTACATTTTATTGTGGTATTGTAAGACGATTTTGTTTGAGTATTTTTTAACTCCATTGTTTGTGATAAACAATTTAAAATGGAAGCGTTTCACGATTTACAAGAGGATATTAGAGCAAAAATGCTGAAAGTTAAGACTAATTTTAAAAAGTCTCCTAAAGAGCGTTTAACTGTTCCATATATTGAAACTAGACTAGATAACTTAGAGCAACAATGGAGTTTATTTACAAGCACTCATACTAAAATTATTAGTCAAGTTAAGCGAAGTGATTTGTATAGTTCGGATTATCATAAAAATAGTGTCTATGATGATGTAGAAGAATTGTATGTACAATTTAAGACTGATTTAAAAGAAATGTTATATAATTTAAAAACACCAGAGACAGAGTTAAAATCAAGTTCTAACAGTCATTGTGAAGGTTTAGCTAGACGTTTCAAGTTGCCAGAAATTAAAATTCCTACGTTTTCCGGGCAATATACTGAGTGGCAGACGTTCAGAGATTTGTTTGTAGGACTTGTGCATGAAAACAAGTCTCTGGATGATGCACAAAGGTTCTACTATCTCAGGGGACATTTAACTGGTGAAGCGGAACAGTTGTTGCGAAATATTAAAGTGACAGCTGATAGCTATCAAATTGCTTGGGAAAAATTGGATAGTATGTACAACAATAAGCGGTTTTTGGCTACTGGCATTTTGAATCGGCTGCTAAATCAAAAAAGTTTGGTGTCTGAATCTGCCTCTGAAATTAAGAAGTTAATTAGTACAACATCCGATTGTTTAGAGTCTATGAAAGGTCTAGGTGTAAATATTTCATCTTGGGATATTTTGATTATCCATCTAATAAGCGCTAAATTAGATAGAGATACCCGAAAAGCATGGGAATTAAAGGTGTCCTCAGATCCATCTGACAACTTTCCAACGTTTGGGCAATTTTCAGAATTTTTAATAGGGCGATTTAGAGGGTTAGAATATTTAGATACAAAATCTAACAAAGTAGAGAGCAAAAATACAAAATCTTTTCACATTGTGAAAGAGAATAAAATTGCGTCGTGTGCGTATTGTGCTGCAGATCATAAAATAACTGCTTGCAAAAAATTCGCCAAAGAATCTAACGACAAGCGACGTGATATTGCAATGGAGAAAAAATTATGTTTTGTTTGTTTGAACAGCAACCACTCTGCCAAATTTTGTAAAAACATGGTCCGATGCCGGGTGTGTAAACGCCGCCATCATTCATTATTGCACCCTAGTGGTGATTCTGGTTCTGTTAGCGCAGAAAATGAGACGGTTCACGAGGGAGCTTCGTCGACGAGTACAAAGTCGGTTGAAGAAAATGCTGCATTAGACAGCAATAAGTTTTCCGCGCAAGCGGAGGGGTCTAGTAAGCCACTTGTGTCTTGTCTTTCGACAGGGAACTGTTGTAAAACGGTTTTATTAACTACAGCTGTGGTGCAGGCTGAGTCGAAAGACGGAACGTATCTTCCGGTTAGGGCATTATTAGACCAGGGGTCGCAAGGATCTTTTATTACAGAAGCTATGGCTCAGTACTTAGGATTAAAAAAGATTGCGGCCAAACACACTATAGTCGGTGTAGGTGGTGACAAAAGTGTGACTTCTAAGTCCACAGTTAAAATTAATATAAGGTCGAGAGTAGACCCCCAGTTTCAGGTTAAGGTTGATGCTTACATCTTGAAATCAGTTACGTCCCTTCTCCCAGTTACTAAAGTAACCAGGGTAGAATGGGTAAATCTGACAGTTGATGATTTGGCTGATCCTGAATATCACAGACCTAATAAGATCGATATCTTATTAGGTGCTGAGGTATACAGTCAAATCATTCAACAAGGCATTCAAAGAAATTCGGGTGGTTCTCTCTTAGCGCAGGAGACTGCGTTTGGGTGGATAATATCAGGGGTCTGTGAGGTAGATAATTCATCCAATATACATTCTCACATCCATGTGATGCATTCAAGTTTTGATGCTGACAGCATGCTGAAAAAGTTCTGGGAACTGGAGGCTGAAACATCAGGAACTAAACAAATGCTCACGGAAGATGAAATTAAATGCGAAAAACTATTTACAGCGTCCACGATTAGAAATAAGGAAGGCCGGTATATTGTGAAGTTACCGCTACGTGACGCTGACCCGGTCAGCAGGCTTGGTAAGTCCAGGAGCATTGCTGAAAAAAGATTAAAAGGTTTAGAGATAAGGTTAGGAAAAAACCCAAAATTAAAGGCAGATTACACTAAAGTCATGCAAGAATACTTAGACTTAAATCACATGGTCAAGGTTGCCGATAAAGAAAATGATAAGAAAGTAGCGATTTATTTACCTCACCATGCAGTTGTCCGGGAGGATAAGGACACTACGAAGGTCCGAGTCGTATTTGACGCTTCCTGTAAGGGAAACAATGGCAGGTCACTTAACGATGAATTGATGGTTGGCCCGGCGTTGCAATCTGAACTCCGTCATACCATTATGCGCTGGAGATCGCATAAGATAGGTCTGGTAGCGGATATCATCAAAATGTATAGGCAAGTGTTGGTAAATAGGGAAGATACTCCATTCCAAAGAATACTTTGGAGAGATAGTCCTGAAAAGGAGCTCCAGGAGTATGAGCTGATTACCGTTACTTTCGGTACTGCATCAGCACCATATTTGGCGGTAAGGTCGTTGCAACAGCTGGCCTATGACGAGTGCTTGGATAGACCTGGTATTGCAAAAATCATCCTGGAAGATTTTTATATGGATGATGTGATGACAGGAGCCGAAGATATAGAAAGTGCTTTTAATATTTACTCAGAGTTAAGTACGGTGCTAGCCAAAGGAGGGTTCCAATTGCAGAAATGGAGAAGCAATTGCCGAGAATTGTTAGATAAGATATGGCATGAAAAGGGTTGCAAGGATGAGGGTTTAAGTATTAAGGTTGATGACATAACAAAGATTTTGGGACTTACCTGGAATCCAAGTGGTGACTCCTTTCAGTACTCCGTCGTTCTCACGCCGCTAGTTGAACCTGCAACAAAAAGAAAAATTATTTCGGATATTTCACGTTTATTCGACCCACTCGGATGGTTAGCGCCCAGTATTATTTTAGCCAAAATATTAATACAAAAGCTGTGGCTAGCTGGAATTGGGTGGGATCAAGAAGTTCCAAACAATTTATTAAGTGAATGGCTTACTTACCGTCGAAACTTGGCTGCTTTGGTTGGAATAAAAATCCCACGTTGGTTACACACGTGTAATAAGATTAAACGCGAATTATACGGGTTTTCGGATGCCTCAAAGGTGGCATATGCTGCGGTCGTATACCTCAGAGTAGTGGATGACCAGGGAAATATCCACGTCTCTTTAGTGACATCTAAAACGAAGGTTGCGCCTATAAAGCAGGTGTCGATACCCAGGCTCGAACTTTGTGGAGCTGTACTGTTGGCTAAGCTCATTGTGGAAGTAGCTGAAGTTATGGGAATAGCCAAGAATCAGTTGCATGCTTTCACCGACAGTGAGGTAGTTCTGGCCTGGTTAAATAACCACCCGAGCCGCTGGAAGACCTTTGTGGCGAATCGGGTGTCAGAAATTTTGTTA
This sequence comes from Apamea crenata, assembly GCA_949629185.1. Taxonomy (NCBI): domain Eukaryota; kingdom Metazoa; phylum Arthropoda; class Insecta; order Lepidoptera; family Noctuidae; genus Apamea; species Apamea crenata. The sequence goes on along the minus strand of OX451362.1, from coordinate 7,164,631 downwards.
ACTCTAGACACCCAGCATTGGTCTCATGTACCCACCAAGAAAAACCCAGCGGACTGTGCATCGCGAGGTATACCTCCTGCAGAGCTTTCAAACACTTCCATATGGTTTGAAGGTCCGGACTTTTTAAGACAGGACTTGATTAGTTTTAAAAGACCTAAGCACCTCGTGACTAAACTCGAAGAAGTTAGAGTACAAACGGCTGTCGTTGACTTTGCTTTTTGGCAAAGGTTTTCCTCGTTCTCAAGGCTTGTTAGAGTGATCGCCTACTGTCGACGATGGTTAAATGTTAGAGGAAAGGTAAATATCAGACACGACACTAAATTCTTGTCCAGACAAGAAATTGAGGATGCCACAGAAGTTTGTGTTAAGATTTGTTCAGCAAGAAAGGATTGTTTTTGTTAATAATTGATACCTATTATTATTATTTTAACAACTATCACAACGATAATTTTATTATTATATAAATACGGCTTTATTTTATGAATTAATGCATAATGGGCTGTGAAAAGTGAACTGTTTCATAGAATAAACACTTAAAGGTACTGATAGTACTAAAGTCGTATTATTTTTCGCCTAACGGAGCCCTATATTTGTTCATGGTCCTTCGAGCCGGATATATCATAGTTAAAAATATATGACAAATTAATAGAAATTAAAAAAAAAAAAGAAGAAGCTAAGGTCCTTAAACGTATTTTTAGATTCAAACGGTGTAATAAGAGTTGGCGGCAGATTGGAAATGTCTTCTTTAACATTCAATGAGAAACATCCGATCCTTATACCAAAGGAATCATTTCTGACAGGTCTTTTGATAGGCGAAGCGCATCAAAAAACTATGCACGGTGGTCCGCAACTCATGATCACATACTTGCGGTCAAGGTACTGGATTGTAGGGGCCAAGGCTTTGGTTAAAAAGTGTTACAGAGGCTGTGTCACTTGTATTAGGTACTCAATCAAGGCCACGTCTCAGCTCATGGGACAAGTACCTTCATCACGTGTAACCCCAAACAAGCCCTTTTTCATTAGTGGTGTAGACTACGCAGGGCCTATTAATATAAGAGTGTCAAAGGGCAGGGGCAATAAGTCTTATAAGGGTTATGTTGCGTTGTTCGTGTGCATGTCGACAAGAGCGGTGCACCTCGAAGCTGTCAGCGAATTAAGCACTCAAGGTTTCTTGGCTGCCTTTAGAAGGTTTGTCGCAAGACGGGGCAGATGTGCTGAGTTGTATAGCGACAACGGCACAAATTTTGTAGGAGCTGCTCGCGAGTTATTGTGCTTGTTCAATGAAGAAAAATCAAACCTCAAACCGGAACTTGCAGAATATCTCGCGAACAACGGGACTCATTGGAACTTTATTCCTCCTCGCGCGCCCAATTTTGGGGGACTTTGGGAGGCAGGCATAAAGTCCATGAAGTTTCATCTTAAGCGAGTTATTGGGAACTCTACGTTGACTTATGAGGAGATGGCCACAGTGTTAACTCAAATTGAGGCCTGTTTAAATTCGAGGCCAATGTCACACGTGGAGGATCAAAACGAGCTTTTTGTATTGACTCCTGGTCATTTCCTGGTGGGGGAACCACTCGTCGTAGTACCGGATTCCAATTACGAAACTTCGAATATCCATACTCTGCGGCGATGGCAACTCCACCAGCGAATGATGCAGGACTTTTGGCGCAAATGGTCGCAGGATTACCTCCATCAATTTCTGCAAAGGAACAAATGGGAATACCAGAACCCGGAACCATCACTAGGCGATGTAGTTTTAGTTAAAGAGGACGATTTACCCCCAGGAAAGTGGTTGTTGGGCAAGGTGGAGCACAAACACCCTGGTCCGGATAAAATTACACGGGTAGTTACCGTCCGTACTAGAAATTCCCTAATTAAAAGACCTACATCAAAATTAGCGATATTGCCCATAGCAAAATAAGATTTACTGTTTATTATTACTTACTCTAGACTGTGGCATGGTGGGCGGTTTGAAGGACATTCTGCATCACGTCCTTGGTGGGCGGTATGTTTAAGTTTGTGGCGAAACCACGGCGAGATCTAATATAAATTCATTAAATATCCCGAGTTGACCTATGAGCTCGATAGATGGCGTTGGCGTCGAATTAGATCTCGCTATGGTTTCGTTACCGTCATTAATATAAGTAGCATAAGACTTTTTTTTTAGGTGTGAACTGTTTCATAGAATAAACACTTAAAGGTACTGATAGTACTAAAGTCGTATTATTTTTCGCCTAACGGAGCCCTATATTTGTTCAAATATACTTAATAAAAATATGTTGCAGTAAAACAAAAAACAATACAAAGTATTTCGGTGATTTAAAATTACACAATTGTTAAAGGGTTAAGAAATAACGGAAATAAATAATTCATCTATGAAAGGAACGTCTTGACCGGATGCAACATTTGAAGAAACCCTATACAGTTGCAACTATTTCTAACGTTGTATGGTGAAGCATACAATTATTATGGGATCCCTGCAGCTACGTCCACTTACTTTCCCATAAACCAAAACATATCGGAGTTCAACGACATAACCAACTTGTAATTACGAAAGGGAAGTAAGGAATTGGGTGACCCGGTCCCCTAGGCCCCCTACGAAGTATGTACGGTTGGTCAGTTTTAGACAATAAAAAATCATAACGTTTGAACGTTAGAGCTCTTAGAAAGCTCTCAGATGCACATCTGGTGAAATCTAATAGTGCACTACAAATCGGGTCATGAATGTTTGCGTAAGTTGTCAAATATATGATACAGGAAACCGGGACGCGATGAGATTTAAAACATCCTAGGTGAAAAGAAAAACATGAAGAACATCTTTTTCATAAGTAGCCGAAGACAGAATTGAAAATAAAAAACTAAATTTTTCAATTTGTAGACTGAATATCAAATATTTTTTGCATCTTTTGATTTTTATTGTTTTTTGCGGGTGCGTCTAAGGGATAAGATTAAGAGTTTTTGTGTATGTTGCGCAGTTTGAGTGAGCTACCGATTACAGAGTTATCAGGTATACATTGTTAATCTGTGCGGCTACTAGACGAACAAAAAATATAAGCGAATGCCTATTCAGGTTTCTTTTGTGTTGAGGTTAAGGTTTGTATTGTTGTCTATGAAAAAAAAAACAGATTTGGTTCAATGAGTAAAAGGCACGAAATAAGCATAAAACAAGAAAAAAAAAGAGTTTAGCAATATGATTAACCTAAAATACGCTTTGCCTTACGACCTAAACGAATGCAAAGGATTTATTTTTGTTTCGGCCACCTCGATGTCTTAATTTGTAATTCACGCCGAAAATGAAAAAAAAAAAATATTATAAAGAATAACTTTACGTTGAACACAGCCGTTAATAAGACACTAAAAAATAAATTGACACTTGAGAATATCAGGCTGAAGCAGTATTAAATTAAGTGATGACAAAATAAGATGTTCATTTCGATCGAATATAAAGACCGCCATTTTGCAATCAGTGAGTGAGTGAGCGTGTGTGCGCATGCGTGGATGGATAGTGAGGTGACGCGCCGCGCGAGCGCGTCACCGCGTGTGGGTGCGACAAGGATACCGTTTACTATACTTACAAACGTAAGCTGTAGATTATGTGTATTGCATGTCGCTACGCTCGCTCGGTATGAACGAGAAAATCTTGAACGTCAGTTCAGGAAACTTTCCCTTCGTAGATGGTGAAAGAAAATAGGCAAGATTGTGTTTCAACGAATTCCTACTTTCACAGCAACAGTTTGTGATTGTTGTGCTAGCATAATTTGGTGGCATACATACATCTTAAGTGTATTGTGTTATGAGAATTAAAGTAGCAGCGTTGTTTTAAAAGTACTTAGCATTATCTAGACATCATACATTATGTATTTGTGTGACCTAATTGATAATTTGATAGACATTATGTAAGTATCTGTGAGAGGTCTCATATCAAAACATCGGTAATACATTAGCTAATCGTTATGTCGTGTCGGCGAATTACGAAACTGAATCCGATCAGCAAATCTAAGCCGCGTTCAAAAGCTGTCAGTGTCAATATACCACAACTAACTTCTAAAAAAAAAAAACAAATATTTTGTAACACATTTGTGAGTAGATGACCTATTTTGAGGACTTTCGCTGAAGGTTGCGAGCTATTTTCGTCCTCAAATGACGTAACACTAGTTAATGAGTTACTGTAAATATTGACGTGACATCAATAGCGATTTGACTCATAATGACAATGTTTTGTACAATGCCACAGAAAAAATGAGATTACAGTGATGCGGTCAACTGAACTGGGTATTTGATTAAAAATATTTAGCTTTTACAGGATTTGTGGTTTTCAAGTTATCTACACTAATATTATAAAGCGGTAAAGTTTGTATTTAGGAGGAAGTCTCCGAAACTACTTACTTATCCGATTTAAAAAAATCTTTCACGGACAGAAAGATACATTATTGCCGAATGCCATAGGATATATTTTATGGTATAGTTGGCTTCTACGCGGACGGAGTCGCAGGCAGGAGCTAGTCAGTAAATAAATAGCCACGCGGCTATTTCTAGACTCAAGACTATTTTCTATTAGAAAGTAGTCTTAGTAGTAGTAGTAGTGTATTTTTGATGGAAGCATCACTTTCAGTACCCTTATTTAAATAAGTATTCTGTCCATTTACAAATTTTCCGAAATAAAATTTAAGTTAACGATAACATGTTTCGAATTAAATTTAAGATAACGCAACACCGGCCCCCAAAGATACAGGGGTTGCCTAGTTTGGGGACCATTGTTCAAATATTTATGTTTTATATTCTAGTTACAGTAAGCTTACAATATTATTATTTTGCGTTATGTAGCAATGGATCAATACATTATTCTTACTAAACTATTGTTTACAATTTGTAACCGCACATGTGTAATCTAAAATGGGACAACACAGTGTGGGAGGCTCACCATACTACGTATTAACACTGAACACTGTATCAAAACAAATGAATCTAGGTCAGTATTCGTGCTTGTCCGATAATTTCGAGGCACCGTTATAGCTTTGTTTATTTTTTCGTTTACACACGAAACCAGACCGTGGTCTCGTGTAACAGGAGAAGAAAAAACAATTTAATAAGCGCTTAAACAGATTTTTTATCAAACATCCCCCTTCAATTAGTAAAAAAGTCCATTAGAAATCCACTATGGCGTCTTAATTTTTAATTATGAGGCTGCAAATTATTTAATGAAAGCTTAGCGAGACCCTTTATGAAGTTTTTCGCACCTTCGCCGGATAAGTTTTTGCACGTCGCTTTAGAAATCTTTTGATGTCCAATTAGAAGGGTGCCAGTGCCAGCATAAAAGGGTTCTGAGATATCGTATTAAAGATTGGGCAAAGGCGTAAATGTTAATTTTAGTTTTATTGTAACGTTAGTGGGTTACTCGTTTTATCCATCTCCCGCTTAGAAGCCGTAAAATTTCGGCGTAGTAACTGACATCGACTACATTCTTAGAAGCAACTGAAGGACTAAAGCTGAAGAGTTTTTTAGACGCCCTGTCTCCGAAACGACCATTTGGACTTGAAAATTTATTTTTGCATTTGATAGCCTAATTCTTAAGGAAGGTTATAGGCTATTTAACATCACGCTACGACCTTTAGGAACCGAGCGAGGCGGGTGAAACCGCAGGGCACAGCTAGTTAATAAAATAATATATCGAGTCAAATGTCGATATTCTGGCATCATTAGTCTTATCAATAAAATAATAATCATGCTTAATAGCAAAGCACTAAGTAGGTGGTATTAAAGGGGAGTTTTTAATAAGAGTAAGACGATACGTGTATTTTGTTCCAGGTGTTATGGCCACTCCAATAGTGTCCTATTGCGAATGGTGATCCATATTCAGTTACACAACGAACATGACGCCATACGAAGTGGCATTATTATTCAGTAGTTCTTAATATGGTATATTACAGTCCAGGACTACTAAATTGAGCCTCCATGCATTTCTATGTAAGCTATAAAGGCCTACAACATCTAAAAAACTTTCTTATATCTATAGTCTCCCTACAACATCAAAATAGAGTTGTCAAAGAAAGTTTTGATGCAGTTTTGAAGCGTACTGGCAATCACTTTGGCGTCATCATTGTTCTGAATTTGAATTCGCAACCATTTATAGAATTTATTTTAAAAAAAGCGGGATTTCTCGATTTAAGAGTCCGGGAGTGTAAAAACTAGACATGATTAAAACCTCAGTGTCAGTTATAAGGTCATGGCAACTGTTACTTTACAAGGTGCACTTTTGCCGATAGAATTTGTGAAGGCGTTTTTTTTGGTCTTGTTTTAGTAATGTAATGTATATAACGTAAGGTATGTAGGTACTTGTCTTTGCAAATACAATGTGTTGTAATTTCTTTAACTAGTTACATATTTATTTAAACATCATAGGTACCTTTGTTTTTTTTAAACGATGTACAATTCAATGTTCTTATTGGAAACGCGAATGGCAATGAATTTATTTGAATATTAAGTAGGTGTGTTTCGTAACAATTTTGTCCTACAGCTAATTAAAACATTAAATATTGTTTGGAAGACACTTGCTAAGTAAAGTATCATGTTATTGTCTTAAGTTATATTATAATCAAGCATTTACATAGTGATTGTCAATGGATTGTGCTAAATAAGAAGTTTTTTTTTTTAATAACCTTGATGATGCGTCTATTGTCACGTAATTAAAAACTCGTAAACAAATAGGTACCTACCTATTTGTTTACGAGTTTTTAATTACGTAAATACGGACCACCTTGAAAATGATTTTTTCTAATGAAGTTTGTATAGAAGTCTTTGCCTTATAATAACATAATTTTAACTACTTATAATAATTAAAAGTAGGTTGATATTTTGATGCCAACGTAAATACAGAACCAAAGACAGCGACTTCAAAAGTTAAAGTTTTTTTGGGAAGTCGGATGTTTTTTTTGTAGGTTATTGACATTTCAAACATGTAGATGTTGTACTATGCAATTTACCTAGGAAATCGCTAGGAAAAACTATAATTACGAAGTAAAACTGCCCACCTATCTAGACATTTTAGCAAACGCCGCAAACAAGACAAATGCCGGCAGCATAACAAACATTATGCACTGCACATGGAAACATGCGAACGTCGCGCGTCGCCTAAAAGTAAAATAACAGTGTCAAATCAAAGTGACCTAGGTTTGTTATCTCCGCGTCACAAGATAAACTTTAGGTAGGTACACGAATATTCTCCCCGAACCGCATCCAATTGCAGTTGCACTGATAATAAGCTTGTTTACTCAGTAATTACTTGACCTACAAACGATTAATTGCACAGTCCACGAAGTTAACTTTTGATAACCATAAATATAGTTCCATTTTTTTAAAAAGGGCACGGACACAGTCAATACTTAGTTTACTATGCATTTGCGAGTAGACCTATGAGTATGAATGTACGCGTGACTAGTCTTGAATGAGGATGCCCGTTCAACCACTCGCCATAGATTAAAAACACTCAATGTTGACATTTTTAGCGTAAAAATTTATGCATTGTTTACGGAACGTGAAATAGAACGCAATTTTATAATATAACCTTGTCTGTCAAATGTCATGAAAAATTGAAAACAACACGAAAGATACTTGTTACATCTAATTATTGAATAAAACTTACCTGTTATTCTTTTCTGTGTCTTGTTGTTCTCAGGACTGGAAACTTTAGCCTCCTGCGTTGGCGTGCTCGCAGCAGGAGTTGTGATCGTGATCGGTGACCTTCTCAGAGCAGCGGGAATCGTAGACGCGGGAACGAGTTGCCAGGCGAATCGCTGCGAAGTAGGCAGTGGTTTCTCGTTGGCAAAATCGAAACCCCATCGCTGGCTGTCCAATTCCAATTGGCGAGCCAACTCTCTCTCAACAAATCTTCTGTTTTCCTCTCGGTCTGTACAGCCGAACAAGTTTCTTCTGACGCCTTCTAGCGTGGTGACGCCTCGCACACGCAGGGACCTCGTGTCCAGCATCGTGGTGGCCTGCAGGCCCGGAGCCCTCACACTCAACGTCGACATCTCTTCAACAGAGTCCGAACAGCGAAACACAGCGCACTTCACAGATAGCATCCGCGCCGTATCCACCTAGCGCAAACAAGGTCAGTATTCAGTAACAGCACGCGATAGAATCGTATTGATTTAACAAGCGTATAAGTGTTTGGTTCATCACGCACCAATAAGAATTCGTATTGTTAGTTTACTGTGTGTAAACAAGTCGTGAATGACGCGACGAGACTCGTGACGTAATACGTCCGCACGGTAAAAGTACGTACGCCGACTGGCGGCGCGCGCGGCGGCAGGAGGAGGCGAGGCGACGGCGCGGCGTGGCGCAACGCGACGGCGAACTCGTGAAACCACAGCGCAAGCGACTCTTTTTAGTTCAACTTTTCACCGCCGCGTGGCGCTAGCACCGCGCTCGGTCAAGTGATGTGATTATGCCGTGCGCGTCTCCCTACTTCATTTACCCATATTGAAAAAAGTAAATTGTACCCGCGGCCACTTCTTTGTTTTATTATATGTTGGCTTATCAACACAAAATAATTCTGAGCATTAATTCAGGGTTTATTCTACTCCATAAGTAATAATAACCTATTTTAGTTTCTCATATTTTTTTAGATTCTTAAACATTCAATTCCTATTATTAAAATGTTGGAAGGAAGGATTTTTTAAATAAAATTGATAACTTGCTTTTTTGTTTTTTCTTTTATTTTTTTATGTTTTATAATTTTCCATTGCATAGAAACTATTTAATTTTATTACTTAAATAAAAGGTAAAAAAGTAGGCACTTACATTTCTCTTATTTTACTTTCTTTTTTTTTTTCTTTTCTTTGCACGTGTTTTAGGAAATGGTATTCAGCTGAATCCGGTTAGACTGGAAGCCGACCCCAACATAGTTGGGAAAAGGCTAGGCAGATGATGATGATGAGCTTTATCAAGCAAGCTGTAAGACCTGCCATGATTATTTTAATTTTTGAAGTACCTACTTATAATACATTTTAAAATAAAATTCTTCGAAGTATATTTCTAGTGTTTTGCTCATTACTTATACTTCCCCTTGAAAAGTAGTGCGTATATTTAATTCTCCATACAACATTATGTGCCTTATTAGCATACCAATTTTGTATACAATTCCCTGAATAATGGGTACAAAAACATTATTGTGGCAACACTGCGAACTGACTTGTTTACGAAGAACGAAGACGTGTCTAGTTACCTACGTGTGCAGCATAAATTCATACTGCTTATCAAAAGTATAGCCGTCTCTGTCTCACACGCATTAGTGCGGCCCATCATAAAAAGGACAGAAAATGTATTAATAGCACAGAGCATCGCCGCCATTTTGCCGAAACACGACTGACTAGATTTTTGTGTTGGACTGTTGGTACAATTTATCTAGACAATATAAACTAAAAGGTTACTAATATATTAGTAATAAAAAACGATTAAATTAAATAAACAGAATTAAAATTATGTAATAACAATGAATTGGAATGTTAATGATTAGTAATAGTTGCTTTCACAACTAAATAATGGCAATAAATTGCGAAATAATTTTGACGTATCGTTAAAAACTAAGTGACATAACGAATAATTTTGAAAAATTCACATGTGTGAACCAAAATTATGATAAAGTACTCACCTATGAGTATTTATTTATTGTTTCACGGAAAATTCTTCGATTTGCGGACGGGATTCATTCACTGCACTGCCGCCGTACTAATTTTCGAGATATGACAATGACGCGATGGCGAGAGCGCGGGCTCGACGCTGATTGGTTGAAAATGGCGGCCATTTGTCTCATTGGCTTGGAAGATTTTAGGCGCCAAATTTCGGTTGGTCGAGACGCCGGATGGCGGGAAATAAACGAAGCACTTTCCGGTGCGCGTGAGTTTTGTTACGGAAAATTGTGTTTGCCGCGTTTAGCTTACGTCTGTTTCATGCGAACAATTAAAAGAGCGACGGATTTTCTTCGTTTCGGTGATTTGTTTACGTAAATGCGACTTTGTTGTGATAGGATAATACTGTTGCAAAAGTTCGCGTGCTTTTTTTCAAGATCTTTACTTTTAGAAATAATTATTATTTTAATTTATAATAATGTTTTATGTAGTTTATAATATTTCTTGAATGATTTTTATTAATATTAAACGTGATTTGTTAACACTTAGTTGCTGTTTCATGTGTAATTTTAGATTTTAGTTACCTACAAAAATAAATAAAATAGTTTTATGGGTAAAATTGACGTTGTATAAACATAACCAAAATTACGGAGTTGTACCCAATTCCTTTGGTTAAAGAATAAAAGTTAAATATTCAAGTTTCAGTAGATTTTTTATGTGGGTAAGTATTTATTTAATAACAAAAACTTATTCTCCCGAGAGACGTTACGTTAGTGACTTATTGACCTATTTATAACGGAAATCAGTTGCGTTCGTTTGCGGTGAACACAAAAAGTGTTTCCGTTCGAAACAGATGTTCTGTTAATGTTTTTCTAATAAACACAAAATGTCTACTTTCCTTACAGGTGCATTTATAAATAGAATAAAAGGGAGCGGTTAAAATCTTGTGGAATCCGTTATAATGGGCTTGTTTAATTTAATTGTCTCGTAACTTACTGTAATCTTTTGGAATTGAAGTTTATCGCTTATTGAGAGATTTTATTAGTTGTTTATCGATCGATCGTAGATCCACGCGAGATACAATGGCTTTTTAATTGTGTCTGTAATTACGGCATATTCTTGATCATTCGAATTTTGAATTTTATTTGAAAATTATTCTGTGATTTATGGAGATACTACTTACTTTTTTTTTTGGTGTGTTAGGAACGCATTTTGAATATTCCCCATTTTTCATCTAGGTGGGAAACCGTACGTTTAAAAACGAAATAGAATGACATGTAGATAAAATAAACTGTACTTACTGAAATATTACCAACAATTCAACAAATCATTGGGTTTGATAGGGATTTGTTGTATATTGATATTTAGGTTGACGATTTCTTTGATTTTACCTAATATTTGCACGGTTTTTTTGTTATGTTGTTTTTTTATTAACGACATCTATTGGAATAAATGCGAATAATGCATTCTCTATGAAACGTGCCGCATTGCAGCACATGATTACGAGGGTAAATAAAAGGCGCGAACGCCTCAATATTAACCTTCAGAATAATATCGCCATCTGCGCTTGCGCTGTGCAGCTGAGGCCATTTTCAGGAAGTGAGTATTAATTTGTTTGTTGGTTATTTGTAAAAACTTGCAATATCGCCTGTTTTTGCTCGTAATAATAAACATTTAGTTGCATTTGTTGCGGTTTTTAATACGTAGATATTAGTTGTTTCATTATTTGCAAGCATGGATTTTGAGAGGAGTTTTGCGTAAATGTTGAATTAATGTACGTTACGTACATATCTTAGTATTTAGTAACTAAAAATATCTAATTTCTAATTTTTAATAATTGATATAGAACCCCTCTTCGAGAAGAATGAGAATGAAAACCTAATTTTCAATTTGTGAATATTTCAATAGTTGTGTCTATCATGGCGCAACCGCATCTGATTGTCGAAGCGCGCAAAATATACCTGACACATTTAATTACAAGAACTGAATAACATCATTTCCAGTAAATGACAAAGTTGTTTACTAATTGACTGCCGCTTTGGTCCAGTGCAGTGGTCGCAAGCGCTACTGCTGAGCATGAGGTCCTGGGTTCGATTCCCGTGTCGGGCAAAGTGTTATTGTGTTTTTCCATCTGGAATTTTTCAGTAGCAGCCCGGAGTCTGGAGTGGTAATGTCCTGGCGTAGGTAATGTGGGTGTTCTACAGGTGCACCTCTGCCTAACTCTTCTGGGAATTCAGGCGTGAAGTTAAAATTATATGATGTTTACTAATTTAAAACTAGTGGGTATTCTGCAACCGGTTAATTAATATTGTAAAAGAACTTATACCTTTAGATGTAGTAGACAACCACTGAAAAAAATAAACAAATAGTTTTTCAGGGACTGATTGGAACATCATAATCAGCCTATATATGGTCCCACTGCTGGGACACAACAACACATAATGTTATTGTGTGATATTTATGAAATTCCGACATGATTAGTTACTTACCTAAAAAAAGATTCTTTTGGCGCGTGGCCAAAATCGGAACTAGCGTCGCCATCTTGGATTTTCAGCACCTTTCACCAAATAATTGTACAAATGTTTACTACCATGAGTGCCCCCCTGTCAACGTCATTCGAGCGCCAAAAGAATCTTTGGCAGTGTATGACACCCATTTTGATTGATGTTTTGACACTCGAATGGTAGACGTAAACTCAGATTTTTAATTTGCTAGACTAAAATGACAGCTGCTGCGATCGACTACATGACATTATTTAGTATAATATATTAGCTGTCATTTTGATCTAGCAAATTAAAAATCAGAATTTAAGTAATTTTATGACTGTTTTATTAATATTTAACTTAATAAACGTACACGGCTTACATAAGACCTAAGATTTCAAATCAGACCATGACATTGTGCGCATGTCCAAGTCATCCTACTAATATATATATATTAGATATAAATGCGAAAGTTTGTATGGATGTATGGATGTTTGTTACTCTTTCACGCAAAAACTACTGAACGGATTTGGATGAAATTTGGCACACAGGTAGTTTATAACCAGGAATAACACATAGGATACTTTTTATCCCGAAATTCCCACGGGATCGAATCTTACGCGGGTGAAACCGCGGGGCGCAGCTAGTACTCTTATAAAAAAATTAAGACATTGACAGTGAGAAGAGGCCTGCTCCTAGGAGTATTATCCATCTGGATTTTTCAGAACATGACCGGCTTTGTGATTTGTCCGGACTTTTTAATATAAAGGTACTTTAAAAAAATAGAAAACGTAAATTATTACTGAAAAAAGAAAGATTAAACAATAAGATGTCCGGACTTTTTTGTGAATGTCTGGCTTTGTCAGCAAATTTCAAATTTTGTAATGGTAACCCTACCTGAGCCCCAGCAGTTGGGACATTACAGGTTGATTACGTATTAACAACTACGGGTAATGAAAGATAAAGTTATAGGAAGGCATTACTGCGTTGTGCTCTGATTTGTTCGATTGCGTTGAGGTCGGAGTACGGTTGCGCACGCGCAATTTCACTCAGTTCTGTCTCATTTACAGTGCATTAAATTGACGTTGAATGGTTTATTTAAGTTATATGTTTAATGCTGTAAAACGTTTTTGTGATGGAAACATCGCTAGGAAATCGGCATGTCCTAGAGCCAAAAATTCGAAGACGTGACATCTACCAACCCGCACTGGGCCCGCGTGGTGGATTACGGCCTAATCCCTCTGACCGAGAGGAGGCCTGTGTCCCAGCAGTGGGAACATTATAGTCTGCTTATGCTTGGTGATGTTGAGTTCCTCCGGTGAATGCTTTTCCCTTTTCTGTTTGAGAAGGACATGGTGTTCGTTAAAGCATACAAACTTTTCGGTTACTAAATTGTATCTTGAGTGGCAGTTTCAAAGTTGCTGTACGGTCAACATTTACATCATTGGGCTATTAATAGCTTATCCATTGCAAACCTGCGCTGGTTAGAGTCGTTTCTTTTAAGCACCAAAAAAACTCAGTTAACATCGTTAAAATGTAGGTACATTTGTTGCACGTGGCTGTAGCACTTGGAGATGCTTGTAAGCAACGATAAGAAGCCACAAGGTAGGGAAGCTCCTGGCTGTCAAAATTCCTCTGTCACACCACTGTTGAAAAAAAGTGAGGTTTGCCATATGGCCGGGATACTCAATGTAGGAAGCTGTCTTGTGCAAGTATATCCGCTGTTTCACGTTTGTTTATTTTATGTGGAATATCTGCTTTCGTTTTTATTATAATTAGGTGAATTCATATTATTACTAGGTATTTTTGATGGTGGCCTTGACAACACAAAGCACGCAAGCAATGACATGTCATTTTTAAATTTCGAACGCAAAATGTTGCACGAACATTCATTTAAATTTTTCAAAAGGAACGGAGTTATTTTTAAAACCCGGAAGCTTAAAAAAGTTGAAAAGTAGTCCCTCATCTATTCTATTTAAAAAATATATATTTTTCTTTTGTTTCGGGGTAAGGCAACTTTAAAATACTGGTAATACCTACAGAACATTTGAATTTAAATTACGCATGGAGCAAGGGGTAATTGCTAACAGCAGTTTTCAATGATAAATATAAATATATGTAGGTAATTCAGTTTCGCTTTTAAGTCGCAAGGTCATCTTCATGCTACGATGATCAAGCAATTAAATCAAACAATAGGTAGGTATTGGATGTAAATAGTATTTGTCATAGTTTTATTAACTTACATGGTTGTCTCGGGAAGTCGAGACTAGCGTTAGAAAAAATACTACGGTAATAAGTACTGGACAGTGCCTAGGACAGTGAAGCGCTCCAAAATCTGACATTATTAATTTATTAGTAGATAGGTACAGCTATGATCCTTTGAAACTTAATAAAATAAATCGTATCACTGTCTTGTTATGTTGATCAGAAACTTTATTATATAGGTATATTTTTTTAAAATTATTTGTGGGTATCTAGATACTTACTTACTATTTTCCGCTAGCTTGCCAAGTTAAAAATATTTCTTGAATTAAAAAGAAAATAATATAATTTCCTTTTTGTGTGGAATTATTTTGTCAGCTCTTTATTTAAATTCTTCTTTTATGCCACAATAGTGCATGGAATTAGTACCTAGGTACTTTATCTTGGTCATAGTCACAGATATAGATAGACCGTCATAGTGTTGTTTTTCTTTCTTTGATTAATGACACATTTATACCTCATTAAACATCTTTTGTGAACTTATGAATTGAGTATACTAATATTAAAAGACACTCCATTTAATTAAAATATAAAGAACACCGATCGTACAGATGTATCGAATTGAATGGCAATCGATATAAAATCAGGTGTTAATTTTATGTAACGCATTGAAGAGCATAAGAGATTTTTAATCGATGTTTTGGAATCGAGAATGCGTATCGATCGATACGGTAATCTGTGAATAAGGTACGAGTGTTGATTTCGAATCAACACTCGTACCTTATTCACAGATTACCGTGTTAATTGATACCTATTTTAATTGTGTGATGTGAAGGACGTGTTTAATTAAATAATGCTTAATTACATAAAAAAATCTTTGAAAGTGTCTTTTTCCCAATATGTATGTTGTTTTTTACCGATTGAAGCAATAATAATAATAATAATGTTTATTCACACAAAAATGTACATTTTTTATCGCAGTGCTTAATTTAAACTTACAGTACACAAAAGTATTAGCATTTGAGGCCGAACATAGCCTGTATTTCAGCCTTCAACGCCGATCCCCCTTTTTTTTTTAAATTTTCAAATTAAGTATCTTAATATGACAGTGCAATGATCCCATGTATGAATGTACAGTATCTTATTCATACATATAAAGAAAAAATTTAGAAAAAAAAAAAAAGAAAAGCTGTTCAAAACTATATAATTTTGTGACTTTTAAGTAATACTAGCTTTTACCAGCGGCTTCGCCCGCGAGGATGTCGACAAATATCACACGGGAACCTACTACCGGGATTAAAACTATCCTACGTCCTAATCCAGGTTATGGTCAACCCAAGTGCTAAATTTTATCCAAATCCGTTCAGCCGTTTTAGCGTGGAAGCGTAACAAACAAACAAACTCACTTTCGCATTTATAATATTATTAGGATAGGATTTTAATAAAACCTTTATTTGTGAACGAATTAAAGAAGACAATTTTAAATAATTATAGGGTATGTATGTACGCACGGCTATATGTATACACATCAAGCTATACATAACCAGTATAAGCTGACTTCTGATTGTACGAAAAACCTATACAATGAGAGGTCAGTTAAAACTTGAAATGCATAGCTTGACGTGTAGCCGTGTGTGCTACCGATACCAACAAGCTTTTCGCCAGTTATAAACGAACGAAGAAGATAAGTGATGTAAATATTGTTGTGTGTTGTATTGTTGTGTGTTGTTATTGTTATGTTTAAGTTCCATGTAATAGGGGGGCGAGCCTATTCGGTTTGAAGAAGTTTTTTTCTCAAAAAAGAACATACATAGTTCACTTAATTAGGAGAAACTTAAGCTACCAACTATAGTTCGTTCGCGTTAAGACTGCAGTGAATCATCAGTGCAACTGCAAGATAAAGGTGTACCTATTCACATGGTGTTAAATTCAAACAAATTATATTTTAAAAGATTAAGTTAAGAAAAGATTAAGACTTTGTAATTTGAAATGATTTGATTGGTTAGGGGGCGGGGCTAGGCCGACGGATAATGATTCTCACTGCATTCTTAACGCGAACGTACAGACGCCAGCACATCAAGCTACTACAATCTGTCAAATTTCTTTAATAGATTTTCAACTTTATTGTTTAATTATTAAGGTTCAAAGTTGATTGGGAAACTTTGACAGTTTCGGGTAGCTTGACCTTATGGCGTCTGTACTATAGGCACAAATCTAGGCTCCCGAGTCCCAGACTATTTTGTTATTGGTTCCAACTTGTCCGGTTTCTATCCAAAAGCTTTAATCTATACAGATAAATAAAATTGGAGTGTCTGTTTGTAATGTCAAAGTAACAACTTTCTAATAAATTTATTTATTTAAATAACATGGGAGACTTACCGCTAAAATAAACAGATAAAGGACAGTACGTTAGTCTGAAAGCCAATTACAGGTCTCCACTTATTAAATACAGCGAAAAAAAAAGTAAATTCTGAGGAAATTCACACCAAGTTCCTATTTATTACAGCATAATTACTTTGTTGCTCGCACTACGTAACAACCATCATAACAAAATGAACTGATGAAAAAGTTACTGGCTGACGACACTACACTAGTTAGGGACGGATCTATATCGTACAGTTTACAAAGCTTATGTATCTAAAGGAGATGGCTAAACTGAAGTATGGACGAAAATCCAGCAATGTCTAGACATGGTACCTAGCAATATGTAATGCTGAATAGCTGAATATTAGTATTTCATACAGAAAAAGTTTCAGGCGCTTTTTATATCTTTTTAATCCTGAAAATGAAATCGTGTAACTCCTACGTCAATAGGTATAAAAAACTGCAAATAAATTACATTGCTATGAACTTTTACCTAGGTGTTACCCAAACAACACTAGATTTTTGTCCAAAACCAAATCCCTATAGTGAATGTACTCGAGAGATGGGTTCAGGACTTAGTTTAATTAGTATGTGGTGATTGTTAAATCCTGCCTAAACTAGATAACGAATACAGTGAGTAACCAAGGACTTTAAAAGATCATCATCATTCTCCTGCCCTAATCCCAATTTATTTGTGGTCGGCGCAACATGTCTTTTTCTTCCATACTCCTCTATTAGCCGCCATCTCGGTAGTCACCCCCTTTCTAACCATATCATCATTCACACAGTCCATCCATCGTTTCGTTGGTCGTCCCCTACTCTTATAGCCATCGATATTCATACTCAAAACTACTTTAAAAGATATTGAAATAAAACAACAAAAATGCGATTAATTTATTTATTCTGTGAATCTTATAAGAACATTATATAAAAAAGTTAGTTTAGGTTATCTGTCTGTCTGATCAAATCATTCTGATTGGATGTTGCCCAATAACACAACCAGAGAGAGAGAGAGGTCAGGGACAGTAGTCCTGACGATTTGTAGGCCGAGAAACTGAATATCTGAAGAGGAAGATGATAAATGCTACCGGACGGGTATGTAAAGATAAAACAACACACTGTGTTTAAAAACATTTTATTTAGATAATAGAAAGCTGAATGTGACGTTGGTAAATTCTGCAAAATTGAATCGTTTCTTTCCACTGCATGGCGTTGTATACTTCTCACAGAACGGCCTCAAGTTATGCGCACTATTGTATGACCAAATAATCGTACATCACTAGTTGCTTCTGAATTCAGCAGCTCATAACAAGGATGACAAATGTTGGCATCCCTTGGAACCTAGAACAAACTTAATTACCTTATTACCCACATGAATTATTTATAATACCTACACATTTGATTATTATGACATCTAAAGCAACCAGTCTGTTGTAGTCGTGACGTGTTGAGACGAGATGAGTCTTTCTGATTCATTGCCATTGAGTTCATTATGTATTTTGAAAACACGGTAAACTACTTGAAGTCACATTTGTTCGATGTTTCTTATATTTATCGGTTCTAGAATGATTCTAGCTGTAGATGACTTACCTCAATTGTTAACCATCGTGCTAAGATAGTGAGTAGAAAAGCAGGCAATGAAGAGGCGATATGCTGCCGCAGCCTTTGCGTGGTTACACCGCAGTTTATGCATCGCAGGATGAATTGATTGCAAGTCAAGTCCGTGTCGAGTAGCAAGAGGTCAGTAGGTAGGCAAGCACACACAATAAGCAAGCGAGGGTCAATGAAAATCCAAAATGAAAAACCACAACGAACAAGCAAACGGCAGTGTTCCAACGATGTCTAACATCTGACGTTTGTTTTTTTTCATAGAGATGGGATTGAACGTCAAGTGTAATCGAATCAATAAAATAATCGATTGGGTTGAAAGATAAAAATATACTTAAATAGTTTTTGTCGACCTGTATTCAGTTAATATTTTTCGACACAAAATAGGTAGTACATTAAACGTAGAAGCACATTCTGAAGCTTTCAATTATTTTTATTTGATTTTGATACGAAAATAGTGGAATTGAATAGAGTCGATTGTCACTTAGAAACAACCCCGTTTCCCTGTGAAAACACAATAAGAAGCAACTAAACAGGACACCGAATTGAATTCCATCGATTCCCGCCAATAACTCTGATTGCCACTTCTTAGTTTCAGAAAATAAATCGTTTTGATACCTGTTATCAAAAATCGATATAAGTATAGTTTGATTTGACATTTTAGAAAAGCGACATGACCCGTCCCTAGTTGCAGTACTGTATTATTATTCCCCTTGAACTTGTCATGTCAATCAAAAAAAGCAACTAAGATACTTTTTTTATGTTTAACAGTTCACGAAAGCGCTAGGAAATTATTAAACGCTGATTAATTCATGAATGAATATTTAAATATTACGAGTTAATGTGAAGTTACTAGACATGCTTGGGGCAGTCATTTAGCCATGTCCTTTCTGCTTGCACGCACAATGTAGGAATTCTGCCTATAATTGGCTGACACAATTGGCACGCGCAAAGGTGGATTGTAACGCTTACACTTCTGTACTTCTGCACTCTAAATGTATATGGAAGTAGATATACTTATTATAACAAAAAAAAAAAAAAACAATTTTGTCTGTCTATCTATTTGTAGTAATCTCCGCAACAGCTGGGCCTTTCACTGGCAGATATTTTGAAAGCTTTTATTTTACAAAAAGAATTAGGGTGCGAAAAAAATTCAAACCCATGAAATGCAATTTGTTTTCTGACATGCACGCGAAAGAAGTCGCGGGCACAGCTAAAGTTGTCAAAAAATAAATGGCCCGTTTTGACATTGACAGTTCTAGTAGTTAATAAAGATCAAATTCGCAAAACACGTATTCGTTTGTATGAAACTGACAAGTGTCAAAAACGCATTCTCAAATGTCAAAACGGACCTTTTATTTTTTACAACTATAGTTCTTCATAATCTTAATACTTACGCCACATCTTTCGAAAATGGAAGCCATATTGCACAAATTCAAACGTCCTTCCTTTCTGTCGGTACCGTTAAACAGCATACGTTTGGGGTGTCATGTGATTACCCAAAGTCCATGAACCCACGGTTGATTGATGTCAGCCACATGAACCGCATTTGGGGCAGCTCCACAAAAAATACAACGCCACCTGGCGACTTAAAACCACAGATTTTACGCATTTCCGATTTGTGGATTTTGTAAGTTTTTTCTGCATTATGGAATTGGCTATTTTTATCGCTAGCAGTGAACTCGCAAACGGCTTGGTAGTTCTTTTCAGATTTTAGTTTTAATAACCCGAATTACTCACTGAAACACCTGAAAAGCGTCCCCCAGGCCTTTCTGTAAAACCATACTTACTCACCTCAAAGCAGGTTTTCAGAACAGCTGGTTTATTCTATAAAAATCTCACCGTGAAAACTGAGGTCAAGTGAACTATTATTCCTACCTAATTCCTGGGATTAACACTATTGACAGATCACTTCAAACTCACTCCATGCCACGATGAGATTTTTACAGAATAAGTGGACTTGAGCTGCTATCCTGAAAGGTTTATTTCGAACCTCGGTCAACTAACTGCAAGTAATACGAAAGTGAATTCATTTGTTTTTAAATAAATCATCGGTGATTCAGAATGAGACACCCCGAGACACCGTACGAATTTCAAATTTTTGATGTTTAGAGTGCAGTGTGTTGTTAGTGTCAAAATTCATGAATATTTTTAACCTATGTACGGAGTTTTTACACAATATTATCAAATACTTATTCTAGGACGAATGACGATAAAAAGTTATTCTATACCTATGTATGGAATGCATGTCCTTTTAACCTTCGATTCAATTGTTTCACGTTCCGTTCGTTATTACTTGTCAATCATGACATTCTTCTAATGGAACGTGATTTGTTTACTGATGATTATGGCTATAATGTTCGTATAATTTAATTATGCATATTATGTATGTGTAAAGCTTGCTAGTGTGAGGTATTGTCAGGAGATATAAGAACAATGAAGTTAGAATATCGGCGGCATGTGAATCAGCGGGGTAATTGCGTAACACACTATCAGTGGCAATGGGTTTCATTTTGACAGTTCAACAACATCCATTGCGTTATTTACGTTGTTGAGCAGACACATTTTCGAATACATGAAGCAATGGATTATCAATATCCTTCAAAATGATTCAGATTGAGATTGATAGTGTGTTACGCAATTAGGGTGCAGATTTAACAGATCATCACTGGGTATTTACGATCATATAATTTTTTTAAGTTTTGGAAGCAAGAATGAAGAACGGCCATCAAATTTTTATTTTCATTTCTTAACCCACAACCACCGTCTCCAGTGAACCGGCAAACATCCAGGATTTGGAAGGGCAGTCAGGGCAAAAAGTGGTCTACTTACCCTGCGTTGATTACTTCGTATAACCACAGACAACAAAAAAAAGATTGTTTATTGTTTAGTGGTAGATGTAGAGGGGGTAGCGAGGTCTCTGGGCAATCAATTCGTCCTGTCGGATCCTTTCGGAAGAGTATTAGTGACGTGCGGCCACGCCAAATCACAATGTAATTACCTCGTGACTTGGTCGCAGGGTAGACGCGGACAGAAGTGATTTTGGGCGATTTGTTAGGACGTGTTTTTTGTAGTGTTAAACTGGGTGTGTAAAAAATATATAAGTAGCTAGCTGGTTTGGTGAGATGTTGGAAATATTTTATGCATACATAGTTAGGAGACCACGGCGAAGGCGATAACGTTTGCAGGGCCAACATGACCAGAGATTTCACAAGACGGGGAGGTTTGGAAGGAAAATGGCTCCCCTTTCTTTTCCAAACCTCCCCTCAACGGCCTTTGCCCAGCAGTAGGACACCAATTAGGCTAACAACAAAAAGGTATTCAAAGAATAAAATTAACTTTGCTTGCGTGCTCACTTGCATACGTTTCCCAGACTGATGATAACAATATCTTTTAACCAGTCATAAAATAATCATATATGCCCCAATTTATAATCAAAAATTGAGCAATCATCACTCATTATGTAAATCGCTCACAATAAAAGAGTAATTTGACGCATACCAAACATTCATGTCATATCAGCATTTGCCTCTATCACATAATTTCGAAATGGTCTTACGAAAGTTATATCATTGGTCGTAACAAAAATAAACATCATTGTATATTATCACACAATGTTGTTGAACTCAAACGACCTAATTACTAAGGAAATGTGTTTCAATTCAATCTTTGTTTCCGGTTATTAATGATACTGTTGTATCTCTGTTAATGACTTTAATTATTTTTTATTACTGCAATGTTTGTGTGTAAATACCTAAGTACTGGTTTGTTACGCATGTTTGTAACGGTTTTTTTTTTGGCCAAGGACAGTTTTTAGCAGTTTTGAGAACAAGAATAAAATTAGCGTTATCTGTTCGGCCTTGGCCAATTTCTTGGGGCGATAAATAAATTATTCGCATAGAATGTGTTTGAAATGGGGCACAGAAGAGATTATGACGACGAATACTTTACCCATTATTGATACTTAAATACTTTTGGGACTTAGGAATAAATAGCCGCTTACATACTTATTAATATTTTGCACATATTTTTCAGTTACTGAAGTTCAAATAAAGATAAAATTCGCAAAACCCGTTTGTATGAAACAGACAGATGTCCAGAATGCATTCTCTCGTCGTCCGCACTGTAAATGAAGTCATTTTAACGGCACTGTACTTATGCAATTTTTGCAAATGTTGTACCTGCTAAAGAATTTCAATAATAAAATACTTACGTGTAACAAAAACATAGCGTGGCTAGTCACTAAATAGCTATAGTCGATCCCATTATAAACCAAAATCTCAAAAATGTACAAAACATAAATTAAAACTATTCATCTTCACTCCTCTTCCTGACTGTACCCAAGGACTAGTGATGTGTTCACGCTAGATCGATTTGAGCGGAAAGGGTTCAAAATCACATTGAATACTAAAAAATGCTTTAGTGCCGCACTAGTGCGGTGCAACCCTAGCATAATGTGACCGCATTAGTATAGATTTCGTGGTTTCGAAACTATATGGTCACTTCCTTACAGATAAATGAGACGTTTCGTTCCGATAAGGGATACTTGCGTGTGGTATATTATGTGCCTCTGCCTGGCAACAATGGTGATGGGAATATGGGTCGATTGTTTTTTTTTTATGGTAGGTACAGACGCCGTCAGGTCAAGCTACCCGAAACTGTCAAATTTTCCCAATCAACCTTGAATCTTAATGCGTTGGCGATAAAGTTGAAAATCTATTAAAGAAATTTGACAGATTGTAGTAGCTTGATGTGCTAGTCTGTACCTCAGTTACCTAGCTTGCATTTATGAATTAACAAGCAGCGCCCTGCGGCTTCACCCGCATAAGTGTCGATCCCGTAGGAACAACGGAATAAAAAGAACCCTATGTATTAATCCTGGTTTTAAACTATCTGTGTGCCAAATTTCATCCAAATCCGTTCAGTAGTTTTTGCGTGAAAGAGTAACAAACATCCATCCATCCATCCTCACAAACTTTCGCGTTTATAATATTTATGTTTATTAGTAGGAAGTAGGATATTTAGTGGTATAATCATTAGCCTAGAGTGCCTAGTTACTGCAGTCCAAAGGTTCTTAGAGTAATCGCAATAAACCGTTGATTACTTTATGATTATGACGGAATGCTATCCTGTAACGTTCACTTCGAATTTCCTCATCTCTTTAACTGCAAAGAAAACAATCACGGATGACCTTTACACACATCGTTTGAATTTCACACGCACATCATCATTTCATTATTTTGTACAGAATTTAATTTGGTTGTCGTGATGGCCCGCCCAGTGGTCTGTTACTCGCCTCTCATGGTCGAGGTTGTGGGTTCAAATCCGGACAAGTACTAATGTGACTTTTTCAATTCGTATGTACTTTCTAAGTTTATCTTGGACACCACGGACATCGATGATCGGAAACATCGTGAGGAAACTTGGACGTATAATCTATATAAGCAGTGCGATTCTGTAACCATCTCACCGTGAAAACTTAGGTGAAGTGAGCGTGGAGTGAGCTGTCATTCCAACTAAATGCTAGGGATTGGCATTATTGGCAGCTCACTATAAGCTCACTTCACCTAACTTTGCACGGTGAGATTTTTACAGAATCGATCGGCTGTACTAATATTATAAAGAGGTAGTTCGACGTTTGTTTGTAAGTTTGTATATGTAGGGGGATCTCCGAAACTACCAGTCGGATTTGAAAAATTATTTCTTGCAATTTGATGACCCAGTTCTTGAAGAAGGCTATATAAAATCACGCTACGACCCTTAAGAGCCGAACAAAAAGAAAAGAAGTCGAAACGAACGCTAAGCGAAAACGAAGCACTAGCGCGGATAGGCGATGCGATGCGACGGGGTGGAGGTTACAACAAATTTCACGCAGACGAAGTTGCGGGCAGAAGCTAGTTTGAAATCGCCAAAGCGTGGTGAATTGATCACCACGCTGGTGCCTTCTCTGTATGAGAGAAGAGTCCTCTGTCCTGCAGTGGGACAATAGTAGGCTGGTATTATTTACAGAAGAAGAATGTAAATGCTCCACTTACTGCGTCTCCTATCATAGAATCTCATCATCATCTGCCTAGCCTTTCCCCAACTATGTTGGGGTCGGCTTCCAGTCTAACCGGATGCAGCTGAGTACCAGTATTTTACATGGAGCGGCTGCCTATCTGACCTCCACCGCCCAGTTATTGGGTAGCACGATACCCCTTGGTAACACTGGTTGTCAGACTTTCGGGCTTCTGACGACCAGTAACGACTGTCAAAGATCCACGAATGACAGCCAAGACCAACGGCTTAACGTGCTTTCCGAGGCACTTTCCTATCGTAGAATCTAAGCCCAATAATTTGCAAAGGTCTCTGCACCAGACACAGGCAGACTAATGATTTGTGTGATTACATAGGTACGTTATATACTTATGTACGCCGAGGCAATAATGTGGATCGTGGCCGACTAGCGTGGCGAGGTTGACAGGTGCCAATCTTGGACGTGCGCAGGAGCATACGCTGCGTCGGAGCGCACGGGTTGAATGTTTTACCAGTAGCGATGTATGTTGTAGCTGGTAATTGGGAAATGTCTGCGGTTTAAGATTCTAAGGCTCAGGGAGTCTTACAAATGGCTACTGAGTCTATACTATATTAAGCAGGCCATGTATTATTATTGCTAGAATTAACGACAAAAAATACTAGTTAAGCCATATTGGTGCTCCGGGCGTCGGGAGCCGCGTGACGACTCCCGGCCACCGTAGGCGCGGGCCTGCGAGCGGAGCTCCAATATAGCTTAACTAGTATTTTTTGTCGCACTTCGCCGGGTAGCTCACCGTCCGATCTGGACCAGGCCCGTGCCGGACGGCGCGTATGTGTGTTCCACGCGCGCCTCAAAGAGATGTCAGCAGACGAAGGGGCCCGACAGGGCCGAAGCCTGCCAGGGTAGCGGGATCGTCCGAAAGGGTTACTGTTAAAGTAAACTGTGTTAAAGTTTAAGAACGTGCACAGTCATCTCAGTCTCAATCTGTCAAAAAATACTTCTAATTTCCCTACATTTTGACAAGTTTTTGACACTTGTTTGTCACCGAGATGAGACTGCGACTAGATTTTGAACGTTTTAAATTACGAGAATTGGCCTTCTGATCATAAGCTATCCATAATATTCATAATGATTGGCATCAGCTAACCTTAAACAGAACAATATGTAGTTCCATCGATCACCATAATTTAATAATGTCATTGCCACCGTCAAGGTCAGCGGTCCTCCGCCAGTGTGCGGCGGGCCTAACAAATCAGTTCAGTCGTCACAGTCGCCTGCGCAGTGATTGCGGGAGGATGAGGCCTATTACAGGACCCCTCACCACACACCCTGCATGTATTACCAGTAAATTATGGTCAGAAGTACAAGTATGAGACGTTATTGAGCTGCACTTCGCTTGCATTCAAGTTCAACCGTTTTATCAGCTTCAAGGCTTAGAAAATTTTTGCTTGTGGCGGCAAGCTTGGGTGCTAATCATATTTTTGGTGATGGGAAAATGCCTTTTTTTACTGGAAAGAAGAGAACAAGAAGAAAGCAGAACAATTTGCCGAGCCTTTTCCCAACTGTGTTGGGGTTGGCTTCCAGTCTAACGGCTGCTGCAATATTATTTAAATGGAACGACCGCCTGTCTGACCACCACAGCCCAGTTACTGGGCAATACGATATCCCTTGGTAAGACTTTCGGATTGTCACCCCTACATCATCGTGAATGATTTGAGTATTCAAAATATCATGTTTCTATTTTCAGTGGCTTTGTCAGCCCATGCGTGTGGTTGACCGATGACCTGCACCCTAATTTCGTAACACTCTTTAAATCACAACCCCAAAGATTTTGAAGGAAATAGCTAATCCATGCTTCATAAAATGGTAGAAAAAACCTAAATAATGCAATGTTGCAAACTGTTGTTGAACTGTCGAAATGCAATGGCTAAACCGGGTAGAATGTGCAATGGAAGAGGCCTACAGAAATCATCACGTAACGTGCTGGATATGGGTTGAAGAAGACAAGAGAGAGAAAAATAATTATGATGGGAGGAAGCTGCCGAGCAGTAGATAACATAAAAAGGCTGCTGACGATGTTGATGAATTTAGTCTGTAACAGAGAAAGGACTTATTTTTCGGGAAGCATTGAGACGTTTCTCTGTCGTATTTTATCTGTGAAACATGTGATGTGGTTATGAAATTCCTATTGCATAATCAGCCTACAATATTCCCACTGCTGGGACATAGGCCTGCTCTCAGTGAGAGGAGAGAGTAGAGGGACTGGGCCGTAATGCACCACGGGGGCCCAGTGCAGCTTGGTAGATGTCACATGTCTTCGAATTTTTGGTTCTAGGACATGCCGGTTTCCTCACGATGTTTTCCTTCACCGTTTTGAGAGCAGTGGTGATGACCTACGACCAACAACTCGTAAGTTGCGGCCGTTACCGCTTGACCACCACTGATCTCGAATTATGAGTAATTCAACAGGAGTTTAGCCTTCTGTTCTCTCCTATACTCTGGCATAACCGTATCTCATTGCCGTAATGTTATTGCCAAGCCATTGCTGTTCAACGAACGCTTCCTTTCGTCATATTAAAACGACTTTTAATAAAAGTAACGATGTATGATGAAGTTTTACAAGTCGGCAGTTGAAACGGTGGCGGTTTTGTGTTTTAGCGGCGTTTTGAAGAAATGGAGTTGTTGTGTGAAAGGATGCGTATAATGTTCTGGTTAGGTTTGATTTATTTTTTTAAATGTGGAGCTTTTAATATTAAACATGCTTCGAGGTCTTTGCTTGATAGGTGTTGAAGAATGATCTCAGTCTGCATGTAACTTGTAAAATGAAAAAAAGGATCGGCTGTTCCATTTTAACTGTCACATTCATATTTTAACTGCGTAAGTATTGCGCTTTTCTATGAAACAGATTTTTTTTTACGGCTGAAGAAATGTTTTTACGCTAGGGGGTCTGGAGTCGTGTGCAGAATTCATGGTTGCAGTTCATTTGGGCAGATGACAGAATCTCATAGTTTTACATCTGTATTTTCAGCAAATAATTAATAAATAATTTTTATTCTTTAAGTAATGCTTAAATCTCGATTGAGGTTCTGGCAAGGCATTCAAGAAAAAATAGTCAACTATGTATTTAGATTGCAATAGATAATTTAAAAAAACAACCCGCATTGGGCCCGCTTGGTGGATTACGGCCCACTCCCTCTCACAGAGAGGAGGCCTGTGTCCCAGTAGTGGGAACATTACAGGCTGATTATGTGAGATAAATAAATATGGTCTACTAGTTTGACATAGAGAGCTTCAAATGATGTCAAACTTCCTGGATGCCTCTCAAGGTCTATTCTAATCGTGTGACCTACTTAATAAGCGATTCCGCACGCATGGATATTTAATGAACTAACGGTCATTAATTACGAATAAATATGTTTTGATTATTTATATATAAAGCTGAAGACTTTTTTATTTGTTATATTACAAGTCGGCAATCGCCATCCCATCAAAATCAAAAGTCATTTATTCAAATTAGGCTGAGAATCAGCACTTTTCGAACGTCAAAATTACATAAGACAGTCCCCCAAAATGCCCGCGCTTCATCTTGAGCAAATGTCGTCGTGGTCATCAATGCTCATGCCTTCTCTATATGAGAGGTCTTTGAGGTCTTTGTCCTGCAGTGAGACAATAATAGGCTGGTATTATTATTTATCTTTCTAGTACTTATGGACATCTTACACTGACAACATACACCGATGAAAAGATCCGCAGGAGAACGAAAGTAACCGACATAGCCCGAAGAATTGCCAAACTGAAGTGGCAGTGGGCAGGGCACATTGCTCGCAGAACAGATGGCCGATGGGGCCGTGAGGTTCTGGAGTGGCGAACGCCTGCCGGTAGACGTAGCGTTGGAAGGCCTCTCACAAGGTGGACCGACGACGTTGTGAAGGCCGCAGGAACCCGTTGAATGCGAGAAACACAGAACCGGTCGAAGTGGAGGTGCTTGGGGGAGGTCTATGTCCAGCTATGGGCGTCTTTCGGCTGAAATGATGATGATGATGAACTTTGAACAGGATAATTTAAAGAAAGGCGAAAATTCTCACACATTTCGATAAGATAACCACAAAGTATACAAGAAAGTAACTGACATCAATTTTATCAATTATCTTGAAGAAATAATCGCGACAGACTGACGGATTGACAAAGTGCAAGGTAAGCCACTAAATATAGAAATATGAAATTCGGAAGATAATAATGTAGGTAGCAGAGGGGCAATTCTCGTAATTTTAAGAACGTTCACAGTCTGATCTCAGTCTCAATCTGTCAAAAATACCTCTTATTTCCCTACATTTTGACAAGTTTTTGACGATTCTTTGTCGGCGAGATGAGACTGCGACTAGATTTTGAACGTTTTAAATTACGAGAATTGGCCTTCAGTCTGACCCAAATTGTGCCTACCAAGTTCCATGTTAGGGCAGACTCCAATGTAATAATTGCGTAACACACTATCATAGGCAGTGGGACAATCATAGGCTGGTCATCATTTGCCTAGCCTTTTTCCAACTATGTTGGGGTCGACTTCCAGTATTTTACATGGAGCGACTGCCTATCTGACTTCCACAATCCAGTTACTGGGTAATAAGAAACCCCTTGGTAAGTCTTGTTGTCAGATTTTCAGGCTCCTGGCGACCCGTAACGACTCATGGATTATGTGGAACGATAGCCGGAACCAAAAGCTGAACGTGCTTTCCGGGACACGGAGGGGTCTTGGTAGGTAATGATGGTCACCCGTCCACGGACCAACCGCGGCAAACGTAGCTTAACCTGATTGATCGACCCGTGCGGCTGTTATTACTTAGCCACAAGCCCCTGCATTATTATTGCCAGTGTTTCAATTTATTGTCGTCTGCACATTGTATTACACGTACAACTTTTAAATGTCATGTGCAACTTGCAACGGAAACTTAACAAAGGACCAAGTAAAGTCAGGTATAATTATAGTATTATATATGATATAATATGATGCGGTGATGAGTCGTCATCAGACTGTCATTATACGAAATTATCGTATCACAGTGATGTATATGTGACATGCTGATGGGGCCGTGACAGACAAATTGGGCTTTATTTAGTTAGTTATTTTCGTATGAAACCATATTGTCCGTGATTGTTACTGTGATTCCCTTTTCTCGGCCTTTTGTTTAATTGGTAGATTTTTGAGAATAAATATTTTGGTATTTATTTATTTATTTTATTGACCTCCTCAATAAAATAAATATATCAAAATATTTGGCTTGTAGCTAAGTATTACCAGCTGCACGGGTCGATCGGTCCGTGGATACACACCAAGACCCATCCGTGCCTCGGAAATCATGTCAAGCCGTTGGTCCCGACTGTCATTCGTAGATCTTTGACAGTCGTTACGGGTCGTCAGAAGACCGAAAATCTGACAACCAGTCTTACCAAAGGGTTTCTTATTACCCAGTAACTGGATTGTGGAGGTCAGATAGGCAGTCGCTCCGTGTAAAATACTGGTACTCAGCTGCATCCGGTTAGACTGGAAGCCGACCCCAACTTAATTGGGACCAAAAAGTCTTGGTACCTATGTAAAGATGGTCACCCATCAACGGACCAACCGCGACAAGGGCAGCTTAACTTGTTACATATACGTTAGGTACGTTACATTATTCAAATGTAGCATGACCTAAATAAATAACAGTTTTCCGACTATGTTACTCGCTTGCGTCTTTCGATTATAATCTTAAAGGAGGTAAAACCTGCCAGAGTCTCCCCATCCCCCCTTTACATAACCAAATAAATCTCAACACCACCAAAAGCTGTTGTTACACTTCTTTTCAAACCCGACAATAGCAATCCCTTTGTCTAATCCGAGCTCAAACGCGTACAATCTTCAGACAAATGATCAATGAGACCGAATGAATGTTTTTGTCGTACGGAACGAATGGCGGGGTCGCATTGTTCGCTGTTGAACATAAACAAGTGCACTGTTCGTTCAGAGAGGGTCACGCGAGGTTAGGGAAGGCGTGGATACGCTTTTCTAAGGATTTTTTTTGTGTATAAAATATTTTCAGAAAATAAAAGTCCCACTTTTAGGAGTAAAAAAAAAAAAACACCAGAGGGGAAATTCTCGTAATTATAAGAACGTTCACAGTCTGATCTTAGTCTCTCAAAAATACCTCTAATTTCCCAAAATTTTTGCCAGTGATTGTCGCTGAGATGAGATTGCGACTAGATTTTGAACGTTTTTAATTACGAGAATTGACCTTCAGGAACCCGTACCTACGTTATTATCACAGTAGGTCACACAAATATTTGTCCCGTGTTAAGATGCTGTATATACTTGAATGTTTAATTGACCCATCTTTTTTCCTAACACCAGAGGGTCAATTTTCGTATTTTAAAACATAATCCCTTTGTTTATGAACGTTGCTTAAAGTTAAGTAATTATTAGGGACTGTTTAACCATACATTTTTGACGTTTAACCGGCTCTTAACTTTATGCAATATTTATAAAAAACACCATAAAATCTAATCGCAATCTCATCTCAGCGACAATCACTGTCAAAATTTTGTCAAATCTGTAGATAAGATAGAAGTATTTTTGAGGTACACTGAGAGTGAGATTAAAATGCGAATGTTTTTGAAACTGCAGGAATTCCCCTTCCGAAATAAGAAAACTGAAGATTAATATCTATCTAAACTAATAATAAAGCTGAAGAGTTTGTTTGTTTGAACGCGCTAATGTCGGGAACTAGCAGTCGTATTTGAAAAATTATTTTTGCATTTGATAGCCGAAATTCTTGAGGAACGCTATAGGTCATTTAATATCACGCTAAACCCCTAAGGAGCTGTGCAAAAAGAGCCAGAAGCCAAACAAAACGCAAACGGAAAAGGAAAGTACCTAATAGCGGACAGGCTATGTTATGCAACAGGGTGGGTCGGGCGAACAAGAAACACGCAGACCAAGTCGCGGGCAGAAGCTAGTTAAACATAGACTAAATAACATTACTTATAACTTCTCATAAAAAATAAATGTAAATAATGTAATGTATGTTCTTATAAAACGACTCCTCTGTTTTTCTTCGTCCACCGATTTAGAAGCCCTCCTCACAAAATTTAGAGTATAGAAACTTAAGAAAGGAGTAGATCGGACAAAGATTCGGACAAAGAAGTTCACACGTGTGTCCACACGTGGGCATAGGGGTCAGCGACCCGTTGTAAACAATATGGACTCATTACTAACGAGGGAGATTCAAAGAAGTCTTAAACTGCGTTTGTTTTGTTTAGTTGCAGCTGTACGGAAGTTGTGATGGTCAGGTTTAGTTTTTTAATTTACGTACTTACCTATTGGTCTTATTATTCAGGTTATCAATGAGTGCCGTGATGGACAGGAGGGGGTACGGGACATTTAAATACAATATGCGGGTCCAAAATCATGACAAATATAAACTACAAAACATAACGCATCGCCAACAACATTCGAAGAGTTTCAATACTCAATTCTTTATTGTATTACATAGATGGTACATGGTCGTGGTGGTGGTGGATGGTGGTTACTTAGTTTAAACGTGTTTCTTAAGATACTTGCTAGAATGCCATATAATATATGGCTTTCTAGCTTTTGCCCTCAGCTTAGCCCGCATAGAGTTCGCCAACTATCCCGCGGGAACGTACTACCGGGATAAAACGTATTCTATGTTTTAACCTAGGTCATGGTCTACCTGTCCCATGCCCATCGAAATCTAACTGACAGACAGACAAAGTTACTTTCGTATTTATAATAAAAAATGTAGTCATTCGTGGATAGTTTGACAGTCGTTACGGGTCGTCAGTAGCTCGAAAGTCTGACAACCAGTTTTACCAAGGGGTATCGTATTACCCAGTAAATGGGTTGTGGAAGTCAGATAGGCAGTCGCTCCATGTAAAATACTGGTATTCAGCTGCATCCGGTTAGACTGGAAGCCGACGCCAACATAGTTGGGAAAAGGCTAGGCAGATGATGATAGAGAGCTGCCATGGTATAGGAATCTAATCCAAATTAACTGATCAACTTTGAAACACGTAAATTGTCGACGTAACTCAAAGGGCTGCATGGGTAGACTAAATCACAGAATATAACATCACGCCTGTAGTGCCCGAAGGGTTAGGCAGACACGCACAGACGCCAGCACATCGAGCTGCTACAATCTGTCAAATTTCTTTAATAGATTTTCAACTTTATCGCTAAAGCATTACGTTCAAGGTTGATTGGGAAAATTTGACAGTTTCGGGTAGCTTGATGTGCTGGCGTCTTTACCATATAGTACACCAATATTACACCAGTTATGAGTTTGTTGTTGTTCTGTTGTGTTACTAAATCATTTAATTGTAGCACAGGATGTGATCATCGGTGTCATTTTCCTGATATAATTAAATATATTGCTAGAATTACAGCATAATGTAGCGTCGTGGCAAGAAGCAGCACAATTTCGTGAAAAGTGAAAACAATGTATCGAAAACAAAGGATCGAAACAGTAGAGCGGGGTAATTGCGAAACACACTATCAGTTCTGTTATCAGTAGCACATGGTTTCATTTTGACAGTTCAACAACATTCAATGTAAATGTGTTCCCTTTTCATAAATAAACGCTTTATTATTCATTGCCTTAAATTTACGTTGTTGAGTAAACAAATTTTTCGAACATAATGAAGCATAATTGCTTTGCTTAAAAGGAGGCTCCAATCACTAGTTGCTAAATTTACTTGCAAAACAAATAAAAACATTTTCATTTTTTTTTAATTTCATAATGATGATTAGCAATATCTTTCAAAATGATTCGGATTGAGATTGATAGTGTGTTACGTAATTAGTGTGCAGGCTAACAAAAATGCCAATGTCACTGACCATAGAACATTACTGCATTTTGGACTCCGTCTCCACCAAACGATGAATATTCATCCCACCCAAGTGAAGGCGGGTACACAACTAGTATGTTAATTGGTCCTTGGACAACATCCTTTTCTTCTTAATAAGTTCCCTTGCTCAAGTATGTAAAGGGGCCACCAGACGGTATTTAGGGCTAGTTAGACGGTCAAGGACGCTACGCGGATGCGGGCATGAATATTACATTAAACATTTTGTTGTCTCACCGAGATGAGATTTAAACAGTGCTTTAAAATTTTCTATGCTTAGAAATGATGGGGACTATTTGGAAACATGTTTTGTCTCAGTTGTAAGGCTACGATACATCACGCCTGTATACCTCGACGGGTAAGGCAGAGGCGTACTATCGCCAAAACTTGTATCTGACCATTTTGAAAACCAAATCCCGTGCACATGATGACCACAGCTGCGTCCGTAAGTAAAACAAAAGAGGATCCTTTTTAGGTCGAGTAATAACATGCGCTGCAAGCAGGAATAGTCCTTACGGTGGTCAGATATAGATTTTGGCGATAGCACCTATAGTATACCTGCCTTTCACCACTTACGTTTAAGTCCCATGTACCTAATAGGGGTGAGACTGGTGCCATCAACCGGGCACAATATATATAATCCAGGCTGTTACTGAGAATTTTCTGATGGAAAAATCCAATCAAACACTTTGCCCGACCCCGAATGGTACCCAGACCCCCATGCTCAGCAGTAGCGCTTGCTGCGACCACTATACCAACGAGGCAGTTGATAAATTAATGTAAAGATAAAATCCAGAACCTGACCTTGTGTATCGGAGTTTCTTCCCGTTGAATCGTTCAATGATGCAGGGTTTGATTATCTGCCGATTTTATGTTCAAATCTTACCGTAAAAACGTGGGGAAATGCGTATGCCCCCACTGCAATACTTCGCTGTCGGGGTTTAGCTAGCTACCTCGATATCACCTCCATGTAAAACAAATGCATGCTAATAGACACGCACGCACATGCCAGGCATCGAGGTAAACCCCCAAGCAGGCAAGCAGCCCGCGATGTGTCGCAGTGAGGTCTGTATCCTTCGGCATGTGCGTGCGTGTCTATTAGCATGCATTTGTTTTACATGGAGGTGACATCGAGGTAGCGAGCTGAACCGCGACCACGAGGTACCGCAGTTAGGTATCTTTGGCATGTAATTACCCTTAGGTGAAGTGAGCTTGAAGTGAGCAGTCATTCTACCTGATGCTAGGGATTTACAGCTCACTTCACCTAAGTTACGGTGAGATTTTACAGAATAGATCAACTGTTGTTCAACCTTGTCAATTTATGTGGGACCTATTAGGTATACACGTAGGTTTTCGAAATAATAATAAACAATTATTTATGATGTGATGTAATCACGTAAAGGATGCGAGAGGTTCCTAAAGGGTTTGAACTTTGGACCCGGCCTTGGGTACAGATGGATTCGCTTAAATTCTAAGGTACATACATACATTACAGTTTATATGGTAGGTATATAGTGGTAAATATATGAATTTATATTGTTCCAAGCTGCTCCCCGCGGTTTCACCCGCATAAGTTTCGAGCCCGTGGGAATATCGGGATAAAAAGTATCCTATATGTGTGCCAAATTTCATCCAAATCCGTTCAGTAGTTTTTGCGTGAAAGAGTAACAAACATCCATCCATCCATCCATACAAACTTTCGCATTTATAATATTAGTAGGAAGTAGGATATTTACTTTATTATTTTCTTTTACTCTTGTGATTGTTGCTGTTGTGTTACGCCCTTGTTGAAAATATTCTTTTCTTGCTTATTCTTATTTGTATAATGCTGTGTTTTTCTGTCAATGAATGAATTTAAGATTGTATTACGTAGAATCGTGGATATTTATATTAGTACTGCAGCTTGTCATACTGATTTTAAAGTACTTACCCATTTGGTTCATCATTTCTGCATTGCTCCTACCATCATCTGCATAGCCTTTTGCCAACTATTTTTGGGGACCGGATACAGCTGAATACCATTATTTTACGTGGAGCAACTGCTTACCTAACCACCACAACCCAGTTACTGGGTAACACTATACTCCTTGGTAAGAATGGTAGTCCGACTTTTGGGCTACTGATGACCCGTAACGACTATCCAGGTTCCACGAATAACAGCCGGGACCAACAGCGCTTTCCGAGTAACGGCCCCTCCGTAACTCTTGATATGTAAAGATGGTCACCCATCCCCGGACTGACCGCGGCAAGCGCAGCTTAACCGGATCGATCGACCCTTGCGGCTGTTATTACTTAGCCAAGAGC
The DNA here is from genome assembly GCA_949629185.1 of Apamea crenata. Taxonomy (NCBI): domain Eukaryota; kingdom Metazoa; phylum Arthropoda; class Insecta; order Lepidoptera; family Noctuidae; genus Apamea; species Apamea crenata. The sequence continues at coordinate 7,129,130 of OX451362.1, read as the reverse complement.
CCCTCTCTCTGCACTGTTCCTGCCATCATCCCTATAATCCACTGCGTAATAGTACCTCACCTACAGAACTATGTAAGTAGATATCTTAATAACCACCAACCATTAACCACTATATTCGATAACCTCTTCACCTGAGTTCGTTAGGCAACCTAGCACATAAATCACCGATAAGGTTTGAACCTTTGACCTTTAGACTGGTTGTGTGCACCTGTGCCATCAGGATATTGCATTACGAAGTATCTGTTACATCATCTGTAAGTACTATCCAAGTACTTGTATCTACTTATCAAAATACTGAGCTAATACTGTCCTTTTGGTAACTTACCTACTTAAATCGTCTTATGCGGCTTAGGCAACTCGCCCGAAAAATAAATTATTTAAAAGTGACGATTCGCACTTTTCGGGCGAGTAAATTCGTGCGACTCGACTAATAAGCCAAATTTTCTATTAGTTTCATAGTGTTGAACATACATACATGCATAACATCATCCCTGTTTCGCCGATGGGTTAGGCAGAGTTGCACCTATAGCACACCCACATTTCACCAGTTATGTTTAGGTCCCTATGTACCAATAGAGGGAGAGATAACACTGTGCACGACCTAAGAATCAAACCCAGAGCCTCATGCTCAGCAGTAATTAGCGCTAGTAACCACTAGACCAACGATGTTTTTTGTGTCAGTAAACATTTTTTTTTCTTTCATCTATAATTTTATACTGTTGGCTTAAAATTCCTAATATGAGGCCAAGTCGCAATATTTTTTTTGAAGCGATCTGCGATATTATTAGTCAAGTGGCGGCAAGCTTGGCTGCTGATTTTGCAATCTCTCATCATATTTTTATAAAAAATACATTTTTCTACTACCTGGAACACTACTAGAGGAAAAAAATATTTTTTATAAATAGGATTGAACTGAATTGAGATTTTTCTTTGTTTTTTGGAACGTCACTCATTAAGAAAACCCACAAACTCAAAAAAATACAAATTGGGTGAAAACATTCGTTACATTCACGCAAAACGACCATAGCTCAGCGTAATGCTGTGACACTATGCGAGACAGAGCAACCAGTGCTTACAACGCTTAGACTACTATGTAAAATGCGACGGCACGGTTGGCGCAATGGTTAAGCGATTGACTGCTGCGCTGCGTGTCGCGGGTTCGATTCTCGCACGGAACAAATATTTGTATGACCTACAATTAGTTGTTCCGGGTCTGGCTGTTTGTGTATGTGAGTTAATATGTCTGTAAACGCACCCACGACACAGGAGAAATTCCTAGAGTGGGGCAACGTTTAAAAAAAAAATATTTATTTTTATTTTTTTTAAATATATCCAGCTTCGAAAGGTTTGGGTCATGGGGCCCGAGTGCGCGTCTCCTTTTTAAGGAAATTTCTCGTCTACTGGGCGACACTTCACGTGACCAGAGGGCTGGCTTTGGCCAAAGAATTAGCATTGCCAGCCAATAATTATTTAGTTATCCACTTACAAGACATTTCCAATATTTCCCACCCATTTCCCATCATTCCCATGTGATCCTTTAACCAAACCCCCTTAATCCTCATACACCACGCCTCACCGTCAAAAAACATTGTGATAATATATTACATCTCAAAATTATCTCACGAATGTTCTCCTAAGATTCAAAACACGTTTCTAGTTGGGTCCGATGTTTTAAAAAGAGGGCCGACCCTCAGGGCAATGCCCCTTGGTTCCTCTTTTATTATTTTTAGAGTTCTGAGTACAGCCCTTAGAGTCCTTTTGAATATGAGTAAAAAAGGATAATGTGTAGGGTCTAATGTATCTATGTGAAGGTTGTGGACGATCTCTGTAAGCGGAGCGTGACGAAAGAGGCTTTGGTTTGATTTTTCTTTTTAGTGTAGTAGGGAAATGATGGGTTCTATGTATGGTCAAAATTCTGTAGTTTTTCGGCTTGTTTTATGTCATAGGGCGCGGTTCTATTGGCGCGTGGCCAAAATCGGAACTAACGACGCCATCTTGTTTTTCAATACATTTCAAGAAACATTCGCACAAATGTTTAACAACAGCGTTGACGAGCGACGGCCTTCGAGCGAAGAGAGACGGAGAAGAGAGACGGCATTCGAGCGCCAAACGATCCTTATAGAGGCGTATAGACATCTTATTTCTGAGAGATGCATGATAACTCGGTATCCTGTATCTTAATTGCGTAACACACTATCAATCTGAATCAGTTTGAAGGATATTGCTAATCCATTGCTTCATATTTCGAAAAATTGGTCTGCTCAACAACGTAAATAACGCAATGAATGTTGTTGAACTGCCAAAATTAACTAGCTACATATAGTGTTACGCAATTACCCCGCTGTTTCCGAACTAAGACATTTAATTCTCAGGAGCTACTTATTTAAGACATGGATTCTGCTTCTCTGACGTGTGAAACAGGAATAATTAAAGAGTTGGTGCACATTAATTACACTTCTGATGACTAATTTAAGTCTTCATGTTTTCTCTATGGAATCGAGCCCAAAAAACGAATTGTAATAACAACATAGAAATAACTACGTTGGTAAACACTTATATAGGAAGGGAGTACCATCAACACATGCATACTTAATTATAATATACAGGGTAGCTGGGACATCGACGCGCAAACTGTAACCATGAATTCAGCACATGATTCTAGAGTTCTAGACCCCCTAGCGTGGAAGTTTTCGTCGGTAATCAAGAAAAAAAAAACAGTCGTTTTATAGACAAGTGCAATACTTACGCGGTCAAAATGTATGGAAGAGCAATTTTTATTTTAAATTACCGACGAAAAATTTCAACGCAAGAGCGTCCAGAATTATGTACTGAATCCATGGTAGCAGGCTGCGCGTCGATGTCCCTGCCACCCTGTATACAATATAAACACGTACCATAATAACTTAATCCAAAATATCCTTTATAACAGTTTACGAATGTTTATTCAGAACTACCCGCGACTTTCTCAGCGTGAAATATCGATCCACCCCGTCGCATCGCATCGCCGGCGCTATTACTTCGTTTTCGCATAGCGTACTTTCTGACCTTTCTTTTTGCTCGGCTCCTAAGGGTACTAGCGTGGTGTTAAAAAGACTACAGCCTTCCTCAAGAATTGGGCTATCAAATAAAAAATATTTTTTCAATCTCAAGTTCCAGAGATTAGCGCGTTCAAACAAACAAACAAACTCTTCGGTTCTATTATTAGTAATATACTTAGGTTTCATTTCGCGTTTCGTCCTACCACTTACCAGTAAATTATAATGAGTGCAACAATTACCTACCTAATTGTTAACCTAATACATAAAAAAAATGTATAAATTCGTTATCTGTGATGGTTGCATGTGCAAGGCCGAAGTGATAACGTTATTTATATGACACGTGTAACAGTGCACAATTATATGGTACCTAAACAATGTGGGGTTTATTTATAAACGTTAAAATGTTGCTAATCACTACTTAACTTTAAGCAACGATAAAGGGGTGTATGTCACATCTCACTAGGACACCTAAGGGGCTGAGTAAAATGAAAAAAAGTCACATGAACGCTAAGCGGAAACGAAGTATATACATATAATAGCGCGGGCAGGACCAAACCCGAAATCGCGAAACAAAAATCTGGTGTTACCTACATTTTGACGAGTTATACAAACATAAATGTAGGGAACAGCTGATTTTTATTCGCGCTTTCAGGTTTGGTCCCATAGTAAAAGTTGTTCATAATGATGAGTACAATGACCCCCTAGAGTTATGAGATATCAAAAAAAACACGCTATAGGTAATATTAGTATACAAGGTGTCGTTTGGCATCCTCGTCAAATTCAATGAGGTAACTATGCTACTGATTCTCGACACGAATCAAAAATAAAATACGAGTAAGTAGGTATTTTTTTTTAATTTTCGGATATCCGCATGTGTGGGATACGCATTTTAAAACGCGGCCTGTGTGAGACCGCACTGAAACTGCCATTTTACACACACATAAAAACGCGGCCGCTTATACGATACCATAACGCGATTCTGTTCTTTGAAAGTGGTGTATTCTGAAATACTGTCAAACTTAAATAACTAAAAAAACAAGTATGAATTCATTATTTACCAGGGATCGTAATTTTATTTGATTATTTATGATTTTCATAACAGCCTCCTGAAATTTGACGAAGATGCAAAACAACATCTTGTATAGAGATGTACAGACGCCAGCACATCAAGCTACTACAATCTGTCTAATTTATTTAATAGATTTTCAACTTTATCGCTAAAGCTTTAAGGTTCAAGGTTAATTGGGAAAATTTGACAGTTTCGGGTAGCTTGACCTGCTGGCGTCTGTACATAGATCGTGATTATGTTTGTTACATAGACTATATTTTGCCTTTACGATTAAATATATTGGATCAAAATGAGAACCTTTTCAATTTATTTTATTAATGTGATCATAAAATATACAAGATTATGATAATTACCCATGGTAAAAATTGGTTAAGTATAATTTTCTCATAATAATAAAGTTTTGACATCCCGTCATGGTGGTCTCATTAAGCCGACATTAGGCGTTGGGGTGGATCCAATAAAAATGATTTAAGTGTTCAAGTAATTTCATTTGTCTTAATTGACGCGAGTGATTAGCGTTTTTTGTATCGTTGTTTGAAAGAGGGGTAAATTATAGTATACTTTGAATAAGTTTGAAGGAAGGTTAGGAATTTTTGTGTTTTTGTAAAATATTTCAAAATTTTCTAGTAAGTGTCCAGAGTTACTTGTAGGGATTTGTAGGGCTTGTGGCTAAGTAATAACAGCCGCACGGGTCGATCGATCAAGTTAAGCTACGCTTGTCGCGGTTGTTCCCTGGATGGGTGATCATCTTTATTACATACCAAGACCTCTCCATGCCTCTGAAAGCACTTTAAGTCTGTCGTCCCGGCTGTCATTCGTGGATCTTTGACAGTTGTTACGGATCGTCAGAAGCCCGAAAGTCTGACAACCAGTCTTGTCTTGGTATCGTATTACCCAGTAACTGGATTGTGAAGGTCAGATAGGCAGTCACTCCATGTAAAATACTTGTACTCAGCTGCATCAGGTTAGACGTTAGACTGGAGGCCGATCCTAACATAGTTGGTAAAAGGCTAGAGATGATAATCTAGAGTGGAGAATTGAGTTTGCAGTGCCGTTTTTTATATTAAAACTAGTATTTTATATCTTATTCTGTAGATGTGTAATTGATTTTGGATTAAAAAAGGTAAGGGCTTATTTACCTATGTAATACATTCGGCCCAGCGCGATAATAAAAAAGTTGAACTAATGTTACTATGGCTTAGTACATTACCTGTAATGAATTTATAAACACGATCGTTTCTAAAACGGCATTTTACAAAAATGTTGATTTAGTATTTGAGCTTGAAATATCCTAGATACAGCCAACCCTACTCGAAATCGATCTCAAAATGAAAGCACCATTTATCTGCAGGAATGTTACAAAAATGTAAAAATTTCTCGTATTGCGTTGTATTTCTGACCAAGTCTTGTCCTTAATGCGAAAATAACAAAAAAAAAACTTGTAAGTATTGTGGTTAGCGTTATGTCAATAAATTGTATTGAACTCGACCCTTGGACAAGCAGAAAGGCGATAGTGGAGACGAGTGAACCGACCTGAGGGGTGAACGAACTCTTATCGCCTGCATTTCTCTGCTCAACAAGTACATCATGAAGTGCTTCACGAGAATTAGTGAATCACTGCAATGCAACTGTTGTTTTATTTACAAAGATATGCGAATAAAAGAATGACCATAAGCTTATTTTAGGTACTTTTTCTTCCTCTTAGAATTCGGCTACGTGTTTGGCGCCATCACTAGCGTCCATCAGTTCCTGGTTCGTGCAGCTGACAGGACACGCAGGACATGATATTAAAGGTAACATCGTTTGTGGAACAGCACCACATTTAAACTCCAAAGTGGAGTCGTTGATGAATCTCCACCTGAACAGGTTTTCCTTGCTTCGGCCAACCTGGGTCCGGAGTCTGTTAAAGACTTTCAGGTTACCCAAGGCAACTCATGCCCAGGTGGAGTTCAACATCCAGTTACTAGATTAATAATAGAAGATGGACGGTAGACTGTCTAGTTATCTAGTGCTTTCACTGAAATTCGCAGAACATCGCGAAATAAAAACAGCAAAAGCTCGAGAGCTCGACGCAACAGTAGCAGACTCATTAACGTTATCAAGATCGTCTGATAGCATTCGCGTTACGCAGTGAAAAGTGCTCACTGCCGGCCATTATGGTAGTTTAGAAGCGAAAAGCTTACTTGCAAACAGAACAGAATAGATTCACTTTCACTATACAGAGAGTGGGGCTCGAGGCTAAAGGATAACAGCCGCGCAGCTCGATCGTAGGTAAGCTACGTTTGCCACGGTGGCTTCGTGGATGGGTGACCGAATCTGTTACATATCGAGACCCCTCCGTGCCTCGGAAAGCACATTAAACACATTAATTCCCGGCTTTCATTCATATATCTTTGAAAGAATGTGGATAAATCGACAGGTGATGATTTTGAAAAGTGCGTTGACAAAAAGTAATAATGATCAAGCCAGCCGAATGATTTCCACTACTGTTGATCTATTCTGTAAAAAGCACAGCGTAAAAACTCAGGTGAAGTGAACTTAAAGTTAGCTGACAATAGTGTCAATCCATGCATCAAGTAGATCGATAGCGCATTTCAAGCTCATTTCACTTAAGTTGTGAGTGTTGTGATCGTGAAGGTGACATTTATACAGAATAGATTGGCTGGACATAGGTTCCGCATCGCCTTTTGAGGTTCTCAACTAACATCCTTAAATCGATATCGATGATGACAACTAAGTATTGGAAAGTACCCGATCATTGAATATACCAACTTTAGATTTTTGTTATGCCAAAGCTCTAAAATAAGCATTTAGCACGTGTGATTCAATGAAAAATAACCTAAAACTAAGTAAAAGAATTAAAAAAAATAATGTAAAGAAGACGCAACATAAAAATCAGGTTAGCAACAAACAAAACAATACATTAGCACTAGAAAAACAAAGAACATTAGCATTTAAAACGTTTTTATATAAAGGGAGGCGATAAAGTTCCTCGGCGTCACGGCGCGCGCGCAACAACAATGATCTGGGAACTCGTAGTCCTGGCTCGACTCCTGCGCAGTGTAAGTAACATGTATAGCTTGTTCCAAAAGTATCTGATGAAAGTGTAAACAAACCGTGATCAGGTTAAATTACTCACTTACTAATGAGAATTAATGAGTATGTCCGGCACATCCTAGAACCAAAAAATCGAAGACATGTGATATCTAACAACCCACACTGGGCCCGCGTGGTGGATAACAGCCCACTCCCTCTCACAGAGAGGAGGCCTGTGTCCAAGCATTGGGAACGTTATAGGCTAATTATGAATGCATGCAATGAGAATTAGCATTAATCTGTATTTACAAGCTTCCAACTTTATATCTCACAACATTTTCCAACAATTTATGTTTAAGTTAAGCCTGCCTTTCTGACCGCGACCACCCAGTTACTGGGTAATACCAAACCCTCTGGTAAGACTGGTTGTCAGATTTTCGGGCGTCTGACGACCCGTAACGACTGTCAAAGATTCACGAATGACAGCCGGCACCAACTGCTAAGCGTGCCTTCCGAAGCACTGAGGGGTCGTGGTATGTACTCGTCCATTAATGGACCAACCGCGGCAACCGTAGCTTAATGTACGTTAGTACGATTTCTGATCCATTTGATTACATTTTCGTCACATACTTTTGGAACAGATCATAGATGTAGGTACAGTCCTTTGTGGCACTGATATCATCTGGAATTCTGGATGTGTGTTTCGTCATGGTAGGCTCCTTATGGTGAAATTTACACATTTCAATACAAATAAAAAGTTTTAATACATTTTATGTACCTACAAGTTCTAATAGATTTTCAGTGTTTACAGTTTTGTAAGCGTTTCGGTTTTGGAAATACATAATCTTACATTTTAATATGAAAGGTTCTCTTTTGGATATTAATCTGTGATATCAATGACCAAATTCTTCATCTTAACAACTGACATACGATTGTACCTATCTGTGCTAATGTTGTCTAGTCGATCAATATATATTTTTTTTATCCCTTAATACTCCACTGCTGGGCAATGGCCTCCCTAGTATTTTTCCACCTCTCTCTGTCCAGAGCTGCCAAAGACGAATCTTTATTGAAGGAGTCCAGCTCATCCCGCCATCTCCGTCTGGGCCTGTCGCGATGTCGTTTGCCAATAATTATGATCACTTTTCTTTTTATTTATTTCATCTTCATGAAGCGTTCCCAAGATCCCAGGGTTTTCACACTTTTCACCCTTTCATAGTCTTTTCTGTGGTCTTACCTACTTAGGTACCTACTCGTATCTTAAAATAATTGATATTTCAAAATGTAAACCTGTAAAACAAAAAATAATGTAATAATTTAAATAACACTGTAACAAAACCGGAAACTATTACGCCATTCATTACAGTCATTTCCTAAGCACAAAACGGCTTTGTCCAGTAGTTCATCTAGGTCTTAGTTCACATGCTCACGACAGACCCTCATTCATGCAGCCACAGACCAGTACAGTAGGCTCCACGTCACAGTATGGTAACAAAACCACCTACAGAGTATAAACAGAACCATTACGAAGCCGTCATTTACGCATTCTGTAGGTACATAAAACTAAGTAACTTTGTGCAAAAATAATTTCTGGGAAACGACTTTTATTTTTGGTGTGAAAAGTCACTGTTTAACGTAGTGCGCATGCGCAATGTAACGCACGCAAAAAAAAAATATAATTGTGCTTATGGATGCATGTAACAGGCCTCGTGGGAGTTTTACAAGCTATAACATTTACAATGAGTTTTTTTATAAAAAAACGTCAAAATGATCCTTGACCTTCAACATCTCCGTAACGAGGAGGTTCCCAGACAAGATCTAGTATAAAAAATGATCATAATAACGGGAAAACCAAGTGACGTTCGGCTTAGTTAAGGGTATTTCTACTTCCGTTATAGCTGCGGGGTAATTGCGTAACACAATAACAATAGCAATGGCTTTCATTTTGACAGTTCAACAACACTCATTGCGTTTTTTACGTTGTTGAGCAGATAAATTTTTCGAACATATAAAGCAATGTATTAGTAATATCCTTTCCAATGATTCAAATTGTGATGGTTGAAACTCCGTACTACGGCTAGGCCAGCTCAAAGACAAAGTGTCACCACAGACGTGCGTCTTACTGTACTATGGAATAGATAGCCGTTGTTACTGGGAGCTGACATACGATCCTTGAGGTCATTGCATTGCTGCCACAGTTGGTCAGTAATAGCTATAAAGTGTTTGCACGTAGTTGTAAAAGTTAACTTAGTAGTACACTGCCGAGCAATTAAAAAGTTCCACCCACAAAATTGTCGGCATTTTGTGGGTGGAACTTTTTAATTGCTCCACACCTTAATATCTCCTAAGACATAGAACCTAGCTCCCTAGCTCCAATATTTACGTTTTTAGTTGGTAATATTCTGATGCGCTGTTAAATGTACTTCAATATTGCAGACGGCGTCATTAAGCTAGCCTTTCCCGTTTAGGAGTAATTTGGTGCTATGTCACTAGAACTTGTTCATTGCTCGCGAGTGTATAAAGGTAGTTTAAGAGCTGTGGTGACCCAGTGGCATCGGCTACGACTTAGGTACGAGTTGTAGGTCGGTGGTTCGAGCCCTAGCAGACACTTTACTTGGTGTAAATGATTTCATCACCACTGCTCTCAAAACGGTTAAGGAAAACGTCGTGAGGAAACCGGCATGTCCTAGAATCAAATATACGAAGACATGTGACATCTACCAACCTGCACTGGGCCCGCGTGGTGGATTACGGCCCACTTCCTCTACCCAAGAGGAGGCCTGTGAACATTATAGGGAATTGTTGGAACATCAAGATACATACATACTCGTAGCTCCCTGAAAGCTTATAATAATAATGTATTTAATAAAAACGTTTACAAAAGGTGGACAATTAGCCAAGAGTGGCAAATTTCCCGTACAATTATAGTGCCTAAAAATAAACTACAACTAAAATATTTTTTTATTACAGGTGCAAGTAATGATGGTTAGGAATTCGAGTGTTAGGTAGCGACCCACCCGAACTAGGTTTAATTCAAACCTGTGTTTCAGGCCATCACTTTACATTTCAATTAAATTTGGGAATTAAATTTTAAATAAAACTTGTATATAAAAATAATTATTTAACAACTCTGCGAAAAAGCACAATAGTACATTAATACCTAATACTAAGCCTATGTAAACATACAAAAGTAAATACTTACAAGGGAATACATTCAATCATGAAAAAATTCTAGAAGTTTTTCTGTGTCTGTGTAATTGAGTATCGCTAAGTAATCTGATAACATTGTACTACATTTTTTATAGCTTACACTATAGAAGCTTAGTAACTTGTTGAGTCTATTATACAGAAAAGGACCTAAGAACACATAAAATCGATTAGCAAACGCATGTTTAGATAGAGCCTTTATGCAAACCAAGTCCTTCCTTCTCTTGTCGGAAGGCACTGGGTCAAAAGGAAGTGTAGTGTGCTGGTGTAGTACTATGCTTAGAATAAATAATTGCTTAGATACCGTAAGAAAATCTCACCTACCTAATATGGTCTTCTATTTTAGGACGCCGCCGTGCCGATGCCGTTACTGGGTTGCATGCATAAACATGATAGTTTGATTAAAAAACGGTTACTGGTTCTTCTTTTCGTGTTGATAGTACTCTCTTCCTCATTTTTTTTAAAATATTGTTTGAGCTCAGTAGGTGGCCACGTTAACTGCGGCATCAGTGGCATTTTTAGGTCATCCAAGGTGCAGGCGAACGAGCAGCAAGGGCATGGTCTGATCAGAAGCGCCGCAGTCGCACTGGGTGTTGGATGGGTCAGTATTAACGTACCTAATCAAATAAAAGCGACAAAATTTGTCGAAGTGGGGAACAAAAATACTAACGGGAGGCCAAATTGGCGTGTAAAACTAATATGAAAGGAGCTCAGAGGGGCAATTCTTTCACAGTCTCAATCTGTCAAAAATACCTCTAATTTCCCTAGATTTTTGACATTGATTGTCGCTGAGATGAGATTGCGACTAGAACTTTCGAACGTTCTTGTTTTTATTTGGGATTGGCCTGCTGATAATAGCCATTCAAATCCAAAATGTGTAATTGTAAGTAGGTACGTAATGTTGAATTCTTTAGAATTGTATGCGAAGACTTGACAGTGTCGGCAGTTTGAATATGAACATCTTAAAAAGTTCACAGCTACAAATAAAGTTAATAAAGCCTTTTGTCGGTCACTTCACTTCATCTGCTTCGGAAGAAATCGAAAGGATCTTATGATGACAAGCGTATTTTTTATCCCGGAATCGAATCTAGACAGGATTGTATACGTATACTCTCGCAGCCGCTCTGGGTTAATCATATTTTTTTACGTGGACGACATCGTCAGCTGTTTGTTGTCGTTTTTAATATTAATGTTAGTTATATTGCTTTCTTATGACAGTACGTTCTGAATAGCTATGTCCTTAAGGTTAATGGTTTTTTGACAGCTGTCTTAGAAGGTACATATTCCAGATTACGTAAAAGTTAACTTTAAAATGCGTAATAAAATAAATATACATATAAATTGCCTTATCTTATTGAATTATCCTATTTATGACTTCTTACAGACATTATAATACCGTACGTGTCTCAATCAATGTATTGTGTGTTGCTGTAGTCACTAGTTCCATCTGTCATAAAACGGTTTACCTAATGGACATGTATGTTTTTGTCCAAGATGAATCTATATCTACCTATACTAATAATAAAGCTTTTCTTTTCTTTCTTTTTTTTATTAAAACGTTGCCCCACACTAGGAATTTCTCCTGTGTCGTGGGTGCGTTTAATATTTTGTTCCGTGCGGGAATCGAACCTGCGACACGCAGCGCAGCAGTCAATCGCTTAACCACTGCGCCAACCGTGCCGTCAAAGCTGAAGAGTTTGTTTGTTTGTCTGATCTCTGAAAATACGCGTCGGATTTAAAAATTATTTTTGTTTTTGATAGTTATCATCATGCTAAGTAGGACTCTTTAGGAACCGAGTCAAAACAAAATAAGTTGTAAAGAACGTTAATGAATTAATAGTAGTAATAACGTGTAGACGATGCGATGCGACGCGGTGGATCGGGGGAACAAGAAATTTCACGCGGATGAAGTTCTAGATGCGTTAGGAACAGGGTGTAAAGTTCACTCAACCTCCATAGAAAAGGGAGGATCTTCCGACCAGACGGGTGTTGTGTCTGGCGGGCGATTGATGTTGGAAAGTTTGTGTAGGTATATGCTAATTGCACGGTAAACTCTGCTTGCGAGATGCAGGATTTGCGTGACGTCAGAAGGACGCGTTGTTCGCATGTCGCGATACCGATACAAAGTCGCGGGCAGAAGCTAGTTGTAAATAAGATTCATTATTTCATTGACTATCTCGTTAGTCTAGTGGTCGCAGGCGATACTCCCGAGCATGAGGTCCTGGGTTAGATTCCCAGGTCGGACAAAGTGTTATTGGGTTTTTCAATCAAGAATTTCTCAGTAGCAGCCCGGAGTCTGAATTTGTGCCCGATTGATGCCAATGGGCTCGTCCCCTATAACATGGGACTTGAAACATTGTGGGTGGACTATAGGTATACCTCTGCTTAACCCTTCAGGGATTACAGGCGTGATTTTATGTTGTGTGATTTGTTAATACTAAACATGTTGTTTGTATAAGTGATTAAGAGTTTTAGTAATAAAGGCTTTAAGACCACCAAGTGTAGTTGAAACTATTTGGCTCTTTCTTCCTCGCACATTGTTCTCTGATTATTAATTTCGTTGCGAGTTCCAAGACAGTTTTTAAATCATTCATCTCCTCTGCAACTTGACGTGTTACAGTGTCTCGGTCACTCTCAGCGCATTTCTGTGACTCTAGAGGCAAATTCCCAAGACTATGATTATGAATTTCTTCAGTCATTTACGTTCAGTGGTCGGTCACCAGCACTCTAATTGCGTAACTACACTATCAGAATCTGAATCATTTTGAAGGATATTGCTAATCCATTGCTTTATATGTTCAAAGAATTTGTCTGCACAACAACGTAAATAACTCATCTCATCATCTGCCTAGCCTTTTCCTAACTATCTTGGGGTTGAGGTCAGCTTCCAATCTGACCGGGTGCAGCTGAATACCAGTATTTTACATGGAGCGACTGCCTATCTGACCTCCACAATCCAGTTACTGGGTAATACGATACCCCTTGGTATGAATGGTTGTCAGGTTTTCTGGCTTCTTTCGGGCGACTGTCAAAACATAAATAACTAACGCAATGATTGTTGTTGAACTGTAAAAATGGAAACCATTCTTACTGTAAGTTAGTGCGTTACGCAACTACCCCGCTGTTCAGAACTAGTTACTGTTACGGATTTTAAGGGAACTGTAGAGAAATTAAGATACATCACTCTCTAAAGCCGGAAGGAAGTCTCATCACGGACCTTATATTTAGTCGGCTATTTTAGGATGCATGTCGTGCCGTTACTTTAAGGGTAGATGGGCTATGCAAAAACAGGCGAGTTTCAAAAAAACCGGCCAAGTGCGAGTTGCATACGAAGGGTTCCGTATCACCAGACAAAAAAGTTGCTGACAGACAGACAGACGGACGGATAGCGGAGGTCTAGTAATAGGGTGTCGTTTGAGTACAATCTCTAAAAACTAGTTCACGGAAGGCCAGATTTACGTCTAAACTAAAAGTAAAGACCTGAAGACCACTGATCCAATTGCCAGGCGCTCTTTCCAATTATTCACATCTGTCATTTAAGTGCTATTGTCGGTCACGAATCCAGTAGTTAGCTAACCTTCCTGCGACATCGACTCACAATAATATAGAAAGACAATCACGATCATCATCTGCCTAGCCTTTCCCGACTATGTTGGGGTTGGCTTCCAGTCTAACCGGATGCAGCTGAATACCAGTATTTTACATGAAGCGACTGCCTCCACTCACTCTGACCTCCACAACCCAGTTGCTATGTAATTCGATATTACTCCTTGTAAGACTGGCTGTCAGACTTTCGGGCTTCTGACGACCCGTGACGACTGCCAAAGATTCCCGAATGACAGCCGGGACGAGCGATTTAACGTGCTTTCCGAGTCGCGGAGGGGTCTGCATATGTAAAGATGGTCATCCATCCTCGAACCAACCGCGGCAAGCGTAGCTTAACCTGATCGACCGACCCGTGCGGCTGCTATTAATTAGCCGCAAGCCGTAAAGACGATCACGATCATTATATCAGATTCCAATTAGAAATCAATACTTAAAACAGCGGTACCTCAGAACAAGAATGCACCCAATCCCGCGCAATTCATAAAATACGACGCATGCGCATTCGAAAGTCAATAAAATAAATTTATCAAGCCAATGCAATGCGATGTATCTAATAGGCACCTAGTTACCGCACTATGTAATGCTTTGAATAATTCCATTAACCAATGCAAGCATGTCCAAAGAGCGATATTATTTGAAATTTCAATTTTAATGCAACGAAAACGAAATGAAAATTCCAACAACACAAACATATCAAACAGAATTGGACTGTAACAGAATGCAGATAAGGTGCATTATGAATGTGACAGCGTGCGTTTGTAATCAGCTGGTCGAATGCGCAGGAGCATCTGAGTCAGTATTGGCGCGAACGCAGCGCGCACTCGCTGGCCCTCGCGCACTGATTCTCTATCCCTTTCGAAGAACGCACGTAATCCTTTACGTAAATCAAACATTAATATTTTCTGCTTAGTTAAGTTTGAAATCCAGTTGAAGAAAATCCTTTTGGAGGTGCAAAAGAGGATTTATTGAACTGGTAAGTGATAGATGCACTTTTAGTGCATTTTCTTTGTGTTGAAAATTTTTGGCGCGAAATTTGTGATGTCGTATTTTTCCATGTTGCTTTGTGATTTCGGTTGGTTGTGTGTTATCTGGTGGGTGTTAACCAGAAATTGGACTGTTTAAGAAAACTGTGGAGTGAATTTACTGAAAATTACTGAAAATTATCGGGCCAAATTTGTGACGTCATGTTTGACCTTAATTGGTTCTGATTATATCTAGCCTGATTCGTCTTAATACATCAAAGACGAACTTATTACTGAAAACTACTTAAAATTTTCCCATAAATTCCTATGTTTAAAGATGAATCGAAATTGTATCAATATTTTTTTCTGCGCCGCCATTTTGAATGCATTTAAGTAGGTATCAATGTGTCATGAAATCGAAGTCACTAGAACAATGCAACAATTATGTGACGCGGTGTGGCGTCGCACATTTTTATATGCATTTTTAATCAATACGATAACAAGTAAAAGTGTCTGAAAAAAAAAAAAAAAGAACAAAAAGAATTTCGATTCGTCCTCTTTATCTTAAAAAAAACACAACTTAATCAGCACTACATATCATTTTCGCGCCGTTTAGGGTTGTGTACCTCGGGTCATGCTTTCATGGGATATCAAACGGCTCATTTCTTTTTTAAGGCTTTTTTGAAGGGTGGCTGTCACTTTCCGTGACCTAAAGGCTGGTGTTCACTTGGGCCATAGGATTAAGATTTGCCATAAAAATCTCAAATTACGACTTATTCAATTATTGCCATATGACAAATGCAGCCAGCCTTTTTGGCACATTACCTGTTGACAGCGATGCGGACGAATGTTTTGAAGCCCTGTGACTCTTTCCTTCTTTTTTATATTATTATACATCGTCCGTTATATTATGTAAATAATATCGTATTTGAAAATAAAAAAAATATATATTACCTACCTAATAAATAGGCAGATTTGGATAAGAAATATTAGTGCGTAATAAGAAGTGTTTCGTGGATATATGCTATTTTTTTTGTATTATGTAGGTACAGAAGTCTACACAATTGATGACACATGCCTTATCATGATAATACGTGCTGATTGAACCGTAGGCTGCATAATTAATTAATCGAAGGATTGTTGACTATTAATCTATAATGCTATATCTACTATTTTACCTACATTTTATATCTGGCTACGTACTGCTAATAATTATAATCTATACATATTAAGACCGTGAGTGACCGCTTTCTTCTTCTAAACTACGCAACAGATTTCGATTCGGGTTTCATCATGATTTAGAGAATTTATTCCGGAAGGTTTATGTGTATAATATATTATAATTATTAATCTTGCATATACTGAGGAAACCTCGATGTTCCGTCAAGTAAAAACCGTGCGAAGCAGGGAATGGCCCGCGTGATGAATTATGACCCGCTCCCTCTCATACACACGAGGTCTGTGTCCTAGCAGTGTGAACATTATAGGCTGCGCTGCTGCTTATGCTCAAATGTTACAGATTTAAAGTATGTGCAAAATTACATATTTTATTTTCGATCCTATATAACGTCATTATTACACGGGACTTCCCCAAGAAAGATTAAAAATGTCGGCACATCTTTTGCGACTGAAATTGGATTTAGTTTGAAAAACCGGTCAAGTTAGACTCGGACTCGCGCACAATTTAAAATTATTAAAAAAAAATTACCCTGTAGGTTTTGATTCCCTTGCGAGTGTCGAAAATTTACGGCATAAACGGCTGTATCTTTTAATTGCGTTGGCTTAGAAGTTTGATTTTTTCACAGCTCCAAGGGTCAGTATACCTGAGTATTTGATATAACTTCCAGCTTGATACCTCCACGCGTTCCTGAGAAAAAGAGTCTTGACAGACAGACGGAAGGACGGACAACAAAGTGATCCTATAAGGGTTCCGTTTTTTCCTTTCGAGGTACGGAACCCTAAAAATTAGACCAAATGGTGAATGCTGCCTTTATTTATTTATTTTTAGTCTATGTCGTCCCACTGCAGGGCACAGCTGGCCTCTCTTTCTCCTTTCCACTCCTCTCTGTCTCGACTTCTTGAGCTATGTGAACAAATCCTGTCTGTAGGCGACAACTCCGTCCCGCCATCTTCTCCTAGGTCTGCGTCGATGTCGCCGGACGTTTTCTGGTGGGATCCACATTTCTGGTAGATGTTCTTGTCCTAAGTTTTGAGGTAGAGAACTATTTATCTGGATTATAGGATCATAGGACCAACCCGCATTGGGCCCGCGTGGTGGATTACGGCCCTCCCTCTCAGAGAGGAGCGAGGCCTGTGTCCCAGCAGTGGAAACGTTCCAGGCTCATTATGCTTAGGGCTTTCGAAGGTTTTATACTTAATATTATTTAATATTTTTCCTTAGTAACATTTTATTAGCTGCATACATCACTCTTTTCGATAACGCCACTTGCAGGTGTAGATAAAGGGTATTTTTGTTGCATACATTGTATATTTCTTACAATGCAATAGTCGTTTTTTTCTTGGCCATCGATTTTATCAGTCATACCTAATTTTATCGGTTCTAGATAAAAAGCTTAGTATCCTTTATTATAAGTCTTATCATATCCTTAAAGGTTATCAGCTAAGGTTTTTGTGTCTAAATTATTTTAAAGTACTTTTGTTATTGCGCAGAAATTAAATGATTAAAAATCAACACTTTAACCGAACTAAGGGCTAATTTTTCAATCGACAGATAATTTTCGTGGAATAAAATTCTCGTCTCGACAGATTTTGTATGGAAGAACTGTTAAAAATTCAAAATTATTCCTCCAATAAAACCTTATCTGCCATTGGAAAAATAAGCCCTTAAACACTGAAGGTAGAACCAACACAGAACATGTGATTTCTTTCTTTCATACTCCTCTGGTAGCTGTCACCTACTTATTCACACCTTTTTCATTCTAAATATCATCTTCAAAAAAATCCATGCATCATTTCAAATAATTATTGCTTGCTAATAAAGCCAATATCAGAGGGTTCATTTTTCGTGATTTTTTTCACTCGAAGTGAAACGTCTGAATACAAAATGAATCAAAAGTGAAAAGTGAATTCATTAGTGAACCGATCCAGCAACGTTCGGTTTCGGCACGAGATTCACCCCACAAAATAATCGAAAAACCGGTCAAATACGTGTTGAACAGCACAGTGAAGAGTCCAGCCCTCGCATTCAGTAAAAATCTCACCGTGAAAACTTAGGTGAAGTGAGCTGTCAAAGTGGCACCGATTCCCTTGTTCACAAACTAGACTACCTTCAGTGCATCTCTTTCTTTCTATTTCATTAAGAAAAGGACAGAAGATAAATATTAGTTTAGTCCTGTCAAATAAGTCAGCGCCTGACGTATTGACGTATTTTTAGTAGCCATGTTTTTAATCTAGGAGTATCTTAATTTGACAGGACTAAACTAATATTTATCTTCTGTCCTTTTCTGAATGAAATAGAAAGAAAAAGATGCACTGAACTTAAATTTAGGTTAGTTTGTGAACAAGGGACTCTGTGCCATTGTCAATCCTTAGCACCCCATAAAGATTGTTGCACTAAACTTTAATTTAAAGAAATTTCACTTCACTTAATTTTTACATGTTCCTTATTTTATTATATCAGCCAATACTACCCCCACCATTCGCGCCAAACAGATTTGGATGACATTTGGCACACAGATAGACGTGACCAGAATTAGAACATAGGATACTTTTTACTCCTGTAGCACCCTCCGGCAAGATACTTTCCGACGTCCACGCGGACGAAGCTGCAGGCGAAAGCGTCTCTGATAAAGCGATCTAGTTCGTCCTACCATCTTCACCTGGGTCTTCCATGGCGTCGCTTTTCCTCCTTTGGACGCCTTTGATGTAACCAGTCAGTAATTTACCGTTTTTTTATACTTACTTGAACAAAGCCAACACCTTCACTTTCATAGTACAAGTTTAGTTTTATTCATTTGGTGAGGTTCACAAATGTATAGGTAAAACTTTTTAAGGGTTTTTATTTTACACTAGCTGACCTGGCAAACATTGTTTTGCCATATATAAATTATTTCTAGCTGCCCGGCGGCGCTACTTCGTTCGCGTGGTGTCCTACCCCTACCCTACTCCTACCCTACTCCTACACTACTCCTACCCTACTCCTACCCTACCCCCTACCCTACTCCTACAAAATCAGCTAAATCGGCCCAGCCGTTCTCGAGTTTTAGCCAGACAATTGCATTGCAAGCTTATTTATGCAGTTCACATATCAGTCACATGTTTTGCTTCTAACAGCCACGTTTCCACATGACTTTGCGGTAGGTCAAGTGCCGATTAGATTAGATTGTCCTAAAACCGTGTAGGTACCTATTTATTCATATTTATTGCATTGTTTTCCAATATTGCATATATCTAAACTGCACGTTGCATGTAACTGACATTATCTTTATTGATCCAATTTTTTATCATGATCCGATTGCGACATCCGACTTTTATCATAATTACCCCCCTCCTCCCCTTCTGTGAAGGGGATGATAAAGTTGTGTTATGCTTTGTAGGTGACACAACATGACATTACGCTTGTTATTCTCCGAAAAAGGCTAGGCAGATGTATTAGTCACCTCTGCCAAATTGTACCCAGATTTCACCAGTTACTTTATGCTTAAGTTCCATATGTAATAAGGATGATTTACGCTTAGCAAAAGGCTTACCCTTTAGCTAGGCACAAATTCTAACTCCAGCTTGTTACGGAGAAATAATTTCTGAATGATCATCTGACTAGCCTTTTCCCAATATGTTCGGCTTCCAGTCTTACCGGATGCAGCTGAATACCAGTATTTTACATGGAGCGACTGCCTATCTGACCTCCACAACCAAGTTACTGGGTAATACGATACCCCTTGGTACGACTGGTTGTAATACATTAGGGCTTTTAAAGACGTTAAGACTGTAAAAGAAAAAAGAAAGAGAAGAAATCATTCAAAAATTTCAGTCTAGGATTTTCCATATTGAAAAAACCTGGGCGTGTAATTGTCTGAAGTTTTCGCTCGTCGCAAGCGTAATCCGTCTATAATGTTCCCACTTCTGAGACACAGGCCTCCGCTATCTGCAGAGGGAGCGGGCTTCCACGCGGACCCTGTGCGGGTTGGTAGATGTCACATGTCTTCGAATTGTTGGTTCTAAGACATGCCGGTTTCCTTACAATGTTTTTCTTCACTGTTTTGAGAGCAGTAGTCATAGAGCAACACGGGCCAGCCGGTGGCCCGTGTTGCTCTATGGCAGTGGTGATGAAATTATTTACACAAAGTTCGCCTGGGCTTGAACCCACGACCTCTACTCGTAAGTTACCACTGGGCCACCACTACTCATCGCGAGTTTCTTTGCCCTGCAGTGGTACAAAAATAACAGGTATAGTACCATATACTATGATACTTTGAGCTGGCTTCAAACGGTAACCCAACGAGGCAGTACCGCTTCATTGGCAACGGGATCTCTGGTTCCTGGAATTGGCTTACGGACCAGCTGGAATACGTAGCAGTTAGCTAATGTCCTAGTTCTAGCTAGTTTCCTAGCTTTGCAGGTGTAATCTTTTCTTCGAGAAACTGTTCGGGCATACTGGGTATTTATGGTTAATGTAATGACAATTTTACATGTCACAAATGAACGAATTGTGGTTTAATACTTGAAACCGCTTTTGAACGTGTGTTTGTTATATTTACACTTTTAATTTAGCTATGATTACACTGCTATATTTCATGAACCTAAATATATACCTACCATTTAAAACTGGGGCAAATAATTTTTACTCAAAAAACCCATGATATTCTAGTTGTTACATATCTTTACTTTAGTTTATTCTAAAATAATTAAATCTTCACCTTATTCGAGCCAAGTATCCAGAATCTACAATAAATCTTCACTGTTAAATCTCCTCACAATTAAACCACTTCTCTCCAATCCTTCCACAGAGCAGCACCCATCCTTTCTCCCCAAAAACAATTAAAAATCCCAAATTAAGATCATTCCCGGAAATCCAAGTGTTAGTTCAATGTCCTCCTAGAGCGAGATGCGTATGCGCAACAAAACAAACAAGTTTCCCTGAGACAGATGTGTAGGTGATGATGGTACTTGATGCAAGTTCATTGGACCCGTTTGAACGTTACTTGTCTAAACTTTTTATTAAGAGAATAGTTGAATAGTTTGTTGTAGTGATTTTTATTGTTTATATCCTTTGTGGGGTGCTGTTGTGATGGGTCGAGTTATTGGGGCCTGTGGTGCTTCCGATATGGTTGGAAAATTAGAATTTGAAGGTAATGAGATAAAGTATTACGACAAAGCTGGAAAGGATACGTTTGCTAATGACGAAGTACTCAAGAAAGCGAATGCGAATGAAGAAAATAATGTTAAGTTCAAACTATGGTAACTTTACTGGTTTATCTTGTTGCTGGGACATGCATAAACCTAAGCTGTTCCTGTACCCGACCTCGTCCTCGTTCTACTTATGTCGATGACCAAAATAGAGCGTAGACGAAGAAGGTAGAATTAAATAAAATTCAAAACATCTTAGTTGTGAAGGCTGTTTTCGGCTCCTGAGCCTCCGTTGATATGAGTTTTTGGGGATATCTCGTGTCATGATGGATGGTGGATGTGATGGTGGTGGTTATGCAGTCAGCATGTTTGGGAACGGGGTTAACCGTAAGTGAGTACACAGCCCAGGGTGCGCTACATGTATGTGTACACACATGCATATAAATTCATAAATTTACGCCTTTTTTCCATGGGGTTAGGCAGAAAGTATAGAAAGCCACTTGCTACGTTCCTTACATACTCCTTTTGCTTCGGTTAAGTTCATTCGTCAGCACCCTAATTGCGTAACACACTATCAATCACAATCTGAATCATTTTGAAGGATATTGCTAATCCAAGGCTTTATATGTTCGAAAAAGTCTGCTCAACAACGTAAATAACGCAATGAATGTTGTTGAACTGTCAAAATGAAACCCATTGCTATTGTTTGTGTGTTACGCAATTACATCAGGTCATACACGCACTTGACCTTTCTGAAGAAACTGAACCTCACCAATAAGGTCACTATTTGTATCATCACTCATTTGGAATTTTTGTGCTTAATTTCGTATCACCTGTACTAATGTAACTCGATTCGACTCTGATCTCGATTTCGAAAAATAAAAATTAGGTTACAATTTTAATTAAGTGCATAACAAGTGCATTCCAATAATATTTTGATTATGTAGGTAATCCAAAATGGCCTCGAATTTCATGAACAATTGCATGCTGAAGAAAACAGATAAGCATTCGATGCATTACTAATCTTATCATAATATCAGAGTTGAAAGTGAAACTACTTACATTTAATTTTGAAGGTATAAAATTATGGGTATTTATTAAAGTGCACGTGACTTTATATAATGACTAACCTCTGTTGAATGATTTAAAACAAAACCCGACCACAAATAATGTAGTCATCACTTATTTTTAAAACTTAGTCATCGTGCACAAGAGCTTCATGACGTAGATAACGCTATGCACCCATTTACAACGACCGATCGTTATAAAGATCAAAAAATAGTATGGGGAATACCCTCAATTTAAAAATCATAACGAGCGGATAACTTTTGCTTATTGCTTACCAACCGCCGCAGTGATCGTTTGACAGTGTTTCGGTGCATAGATAATTATCTTATGATCATAATTTTGAAGTGATTTTGTATTTTAATTCGTATTCGCGTAATTAACTTTCACTATGACTTCAAAACGGTAAGTGTTTACAAATTAGCTTGTGATTGAATTTTATTTTATGCACGTTTTTTATAAATTTATAACCTGTCTAACAAAACTATGAAACAAAATTTGATGTTGTCATATTTTTTATAAAAAATAAATTATATTATATTTGATGATCGTTTTAACGATCGGTAGTAATTTGGGGATGTATTTTTGACTTTCAGGCCCAGGAATACCAATAAACCATTGTCTCTCAATCAAATCATTGACGAATTGGAACAATTAGATGATGATGCCTCATTTCCAAGAAATATAACCATTTTACCACCAGATAACGCGAATGCTGATATCACAGATTCCGGTGATGAGGAGTTTGTAACTCTGAACAATCTTCCAGGTTTGATATAGATCTCATATAAATCTTTACGTTATTTTCTCATGTCAGTTGTTATACATATTTCTTTTTTCTATCTAGGTTCTCAGCTAAGAGCTCCTGCTGAGATAGAATACATGTGTTCCGACAGTGACGAGGACAGTGTACCCTTGTCTTCTTTAGCAAAAAGAAGCCGAACCATCGAAGAACCCATAATTGTGGAAGGTCGTCTACTTGAGCCATCTACATCTAATTCAGCTCCAGTTATTAGCAGCACGTCAGCCGTTCCTTTTGTTGATCCAACCGTACCAAAAAGTCAAAATTATACTTGGAGAAATCGCCATAATCCTCAGGACCGACCACAATGGCAAGAAAACCATGGGCCAAGATACCTTCAAACGCCCATGTATTACTTTGACTGTATGTTTGATGCCTGTGTTATCGAATTGTTGGTCAAATATACAAATATTTACGCAATTCAAAAGAACAAAGTAGGCAATGTGACAACGAGTGAAATGAAGTGTTTCCTTGCTATACTTCTTTACAGTGGATATATCGTAGTTCCCCGAAGATACATGTACTGGGAAAAATCATCAGACACTGATTTTAGTATTATATATAACGCCATGTCAAGGGATAGATTCACATTTATCATGACTCACCTCCACTGTTGTGACAATGCTCAGATAACTACTGAAAGTGACAAATTTGCAAAGTTGAGACCGCTCTTCGATATCCTGAACGAAATATTCCTGAATATGGCTCCTTTAGAAGAAATGTACAGCGTTGACGAGGCTATGGTACCTTATTATGGAGGACACAGCTGTAAACAATTTATACGAGGGAAACCGATTAGATGGGGATATAAGTTCTGGGTTGGAGCGACTTAGATTGGGATACGTACTATGGTTTGATCCGTACCAAGGCCATGCAGCAATTATTCCGCAGGCTTATAGACAGTTAGGTATGGGAGCTGGTGTGATTTTGCGTTTTACTGATCATTTACAATTTATTCACCCAGGTGTACCTTTTCACTTATTCTTTGATAATTTCTTTTCTTCTATTCCACTCTTCCACGAATTGAGTAACAGAGGCCTCAAAGCCACTGGAACAATTCGCGAGGACCGTACAAAAAAGTGTCCTTTGCCGTCCAATAAAGAATTCAAGAAGACAGAAAGAGGCACATTCAAGTAAGTACAAGTCTAGCCAACCAGAGCATATTTTGGTTTGCAAGTGGAATGATAATAGTGTGGTGTCAGTTGCATCTAATTCAGAAAACATCGAACCCTTACATAAAGCTAAACGGTTCTCACAGCAGCAGAAAAAATATGTGTACATCGATCAGCCAGCAATTATACAAGCTAGCCCCATGTTTTCATTGTAGCTAGCTTAGCTACAATGAAAACATGGGGGGAGTCGATAGGTCCGACCAAAACATTGGTCTTTATCGTACATCTGTCCGTGGCAAGAAATGGTATTTCTCATTTTTTTGTCACTGCTTGGACATGGCGACTCACAATGCGTGGCAAATTTACAAAAATAATGGAGGAGAGTACGATCATCTCACATTTCGGAGAACTGTCTCCAGAGGTATCTTGGAAACATATAAAAAAAAAGAGAAACGCGGTCCTTGTCCCACTCCTAAAACTTACAGGGAAACTTCACGCTACGATAGAGTTGATCATCTGGTAGAGTACAATGACTTACAGCTTCGATGTTCGCTTTGCAAAAAAAATACAAACTTCACTTGTCAAAAATGTAAAATCCATTTACACCCTAAAACATGTTTTGTTGCTTACCATACTCCTACATAGACTTGTTTGTTAATTAACGTTTTTTAATTAGATAATAAAGCCTTTTTCATAGTAATACCTGTGTTTCTTTAATTTAAAATAGGATACAATCGATAAAGAGGTAGTTATATGAACGTTAACCTACCTGCCTATTACTACTGATCGTTAAAACGATCCGCATTTTCCGAGCTTTCCTGAAAACTCAGTTTTTTTTTAGTATTTTTCCATGTTTACTGTATGCATCAAGGTAACAATGCTAAAAAATTACTGTGATACGAGATAAAAAAAAATGTTCCGACAGTGACGAGGACAGTGTACCCTTGTCTTCTTTAGCAAAAAGAAGCCGAACCACCGAAGAACCCATAATTGTGGAAGGTCGTCTACTTGAGCCATCTACATCTAATTCAGCTCCAGTTATTAGCAGCACGTCAGCCGTTCCTTTTGTTGATCCAACCGTACCAAAAAGTCAAAATTATACTTGGAGAAATCGCCATAATCCTCAGGACCGACCACAATGGCAAGAAAACCATGGGCCAAGATACCTTCAAACGCCCATGTATTACTTTGACTGTATGTTTGATGCCTGTGTTATCGAATTGTTGGTCAAATATACAAATATTTACGCAATTCAAAAGAACAAAGTAGGCAATGTGACAAATTGTAAATAATTTAGTATTAAATGAGAAAAAGACTAAATGCATTAGATTCGCTTTACCGAATGTTAGAAGTAGTGAATGTCACGTTGTATTGAATAGGGAGATACCTGAATTCATCGAAAGTACGGCGGAAAAGTTCAGCCGCTTACGCTGTTTGGAAAATCCGTCAATTAACAGACGTGGATACCGCGAGACTGGTCTATTTTAGTTACTTCCATAGCATCATGTCTTACGGTATTTTGCTGTGGGGATGGGCTGCAGATATTGCTTCTATCTTCATTCTGCAAAAGAGGGCGGTCAGAGCCATCTACAATCTCAGCAGACGCGAATCTCTAAGGGAACTGTTTAAAAAAATTAATATCATGACGGTTCCTTGTCAATATATGTATGTATATACGAATACATTACGTTCGAAAAAATCTACATCTTTTTAGTAAGATAAGTGACAGGCATAATTTTAACACTAGGAATAGGAACAAACTAGATCAACCGCGCTTCAGATTGTCTAAAGTAAAAACTTCTTTTATGGGCTACTGTGTAAAATGTTATAAAAATACCTCGATATTCTTCAACTAAGTAAATGAGAAGAAATTTAAAACATGCATTAAACGCACACTATGTAGACAAGCATATTATAAGTTGGATGAGTATATCGTAGATAAAAATGCTTGGCTTAATGCTGGTCCTGCTCCACAGGCACTTGGGCTCATTAGTTGATCACAATTTCAATATTTAGAAGAGATGCTTCCCCTTTTGTTTTTGTTTTTTAGTGTTTTTGACATTACGAACTTAATGTTTATTTTATTTAATCAAGATTTAATTCTTAATACTTCCATATTAAATATCTCTTCCTGATTCGTAGTAATTTTTTATTTTTTTTTCTCATCTCTTAAATAAATTGCAAACTATAGTTTTATATAATTTAGAAGCATTTTTTTAATTTTGTAAATGGACCCATGGATGGAACCATGGGATTGAACATTGGGAACTATAGGCTGATTATACTAATGGTCAGAACCAGCATTAATCTATATTGTTTCTACAAATCTGAACGCCATTTCCCATTTGTGGCTCCTTCGAAACCAATTTGTAGCTTAACGTGAAAAATCCTGTGCTTTACCGATAAAAGAGTTGTCGAACACGACTCTAATCACACTAAGTGACTTTTAAGTGGATTTAAATTCCGTTGTGAAGTTTTTAGACCAACTCCCGCGCCGACACTTTCATTTTCGTCGGGTAAAAAAGGTAACTTTTTGTCAGTCTGTGGCCTATTTTGTGGTCGGATAGGGAAAGGATGGTGTCATTAAGTTGACTACAGCTTCTTTTGGTAATTTGATAGTTTTGTTTTTCTATGGTGCTTATATGCTATATGGCAGGCAATAACGCGAAGCTATTACTGCGTTATCAAGTCTACAGGGTGTAAAAAAACCCATCACATAACGTCAATCAAACTACATAATTATTAATTATTTTTGTCCAATGTTACCTACTTTATTGGACAAAAATAATTGCCTCGAAACGACTTTTATTTTTGGTGGGAAAAGCTGTTGGCGGTAGTGCGCAATGTAGCACACGCAAAACATTGTGCTTATGGGTGCATGCAACGGTACAGGGGTCGTGGGGGTATTTAAATTTATGTGTTATAATATAACATAAAAAACTTTTTTTTTTTTTGGGGCTTTTACGCATAGCGTATGCCAGTCCAATCGTATCCTAAACAATAATACTTTCATAGGACGTGGGCCATGAATTTGAACAAATCCTTCGCATCGTTGCCATTTGACTTCGCAAAAAACTTGTTTTCGTAAAAAAACCTCAGTTAAAGTTGTAACTTTGACCATCAATATCTCCGTAACCAGAAGGTTCTCAGGTATAATTATAAGCTGGCGCTTATAATCCCCCCAGCCCTCAGTTCGGCGGCCATTGATTTACCATTGTCTTTTATATTGTGACGTCACAGTTGAAGATTTATAATGGTCTTGTTACCGGAGACGTGCGGCCGTACGTGTTTGTTGTCTTTCTATATCTCTTGCGCTTCTTACTCTGCGGTTCCCTCATCTCCACACCAGCGATTACATTAGAAATCACTCAATCTAGCACAAATACTGCACACTCCAAGGGAATCTGCGAATAGCTCCCCGAAGGCCGAACGTGCCTTATCGGCGCGCGCGCAACAAGGTCGATGCAAGTGCATGGCCAGGCACGCGCGGTGCGTTTTAGACTAACTAGATGACGTCAGGGTCTACCGTTTAGAGTTATAATACTAATTATAGATCAGACTATTATATTATTATGATGGATGGGTATTATTTTCCTGATTGTTGAACGTTTATTGTGGTTTTGTCGTGACTGTTTTCCTGTATGTCGTTATGTTCTGATGAATGTTTAAATTCCTTAAATGCTTGAAAGTTGGGGTTATAAATTAACATGATATCACGCCTGTATTCCCCGAAGGGTTAGGCAGAGGTGTAATAATAGTAATAGTAATAATAGTACACCCACATATTGCCAGTCAAAAAAAGAAACTCAAAACTCAATCGGGCATAAATCCAGATTCCGGCCTGCTGCTAAATTCCTGTTAGAAAATGCAATAACACTTAGCCCGACTTGGGGACTGGAACCCAGGACCTCATGCTAGCAGTTGCGCTTGCTACTACTAGGCCAACGGGGTCATAAATTAAATTATGTCGATTTCAGGATACTCGAGTCCGTAAACTTAGTTTTTTGTATTTACTTTAAGGGGTCTGCAAGTTTTGCAGTAGGACCAATACTGAAAACACGAAAATAAAAAATTGCAGTTTCATTGAATAAAAGACGTACAGACGTCAGCTGAGCACATCAAGCTACTACAATCTGTCAAATTTCTTTAATAGATTTTTAACTTTATCGTTAAAGCATTAAGGTTCAAAGTTTATTGGGAAAATTTGACAGTTTCGGGTAGCTTGACCTGCTGGCGTCTGTGCTTAATAATTATGTTTAGTTCATTATTTATTAATTAACATAAAACGGCCAAGGCCAATTACATTAGTTAATACAATAAAGTATAATATAACTACTTGACAGTCATAGTACTCTCATTCACAATAATTTGAAACATTTTTAAAACTATATTTACACATTTACAATCGTCTTGAAAAATCAACTAAAAAGTTCAAAACTAGATCACATTTATTTTAAGTTTTGGATTGATGACTCGGACAAGGATTTGATGATGGTTGTGGATGGAGTACAGCACCCTAATTGCGTAACACACGATTAATCGGAATCGGTTTCATTTTGACAGTTCAACAACATTCATTGCGTTATTTACGTGTTGAGCAGACAAATTTTTCGAACTTATGAAGCAATGGATTAGCAATTTGCTTCAAAATGATTCAGATTCCGATTGATTGTGTGTTAGCAGCATGGGCTCGTCCTAGCAGTCAGCCTCGTGACGTCACTCAAAGCTGGCCGCGGCGGGCGCCCGCGACCCGCAGTCGACCCCCCCTTTCTCTATGAGTGACGGACGTATTCCATGTGTTTTGATGGGTAGAATATTTTCTACCCATCAAAACAACGTAATCTCTCCTCTAATTAAACGTGTTGATTTCGATATAAAGGCTTATAATCCTAAAACAATTGGGGTGCTGTTCTTGGATAGGACTATTGTTGCCATCGCGGGTAGAACCTGGATAAGGCTGGCACAACAGAAGGGAGATTGGCACATAAAAAGAGAGACATGCTCAGCATTGGGTGAAGACATTGGTTTACAATAGCATTTGAGAAAGGTATTAGGTAGGTACTGCTAATGGCGCCGATTCGCTTGTTCATAAACTAAACTAAATTTACGTTTAGTGCATCTTTTTCTTTCTATTTCATAAAGAAAAGTACAGAAGGTAAATAGTAGTTTAGTCCTGTCCAATTAAGATACTCCATAGACAAGTTTAGACGTGATTAAAAAATTGGCTACCTACTAAAGATACGTCAATTTACGTCTGGCGCTGACTAATTTGACAGGACTAAACTAATATTTATCTTCTGTCCTTTTCTTAGTGAAATAGGAAGAAAAAGATGCACTGAACTTAAATTTAGTTTAGTTTGTGAACAAGGAAATCGGCGCCATATTGTATACTAACATTAGGCGAACATAACATATAAAGAGAAACTTTATTGGACAGGAGCTGCTTATAAACTAGAAGTAATATTTAGGGACTACTCACACTTATTCAGCTCTATTCAGCTTATGCCCATAGAAAAGAACGATTTTGTATGGAGATGCGTATGCATCCGTTCAGCTTTCTGCGTCTATTCAGCTTTCGCGGCAAACGAGTATAAAGTGAGGACAAATGTGTTATTATCATGCGAGTGCTATAGATAAAGTACAGCGCTGTTCTGCCACGTTCAGCGCTGTTCCGCCGCATTCAGCGTCGAACGCGGCGCAACAGCGCTGTACACGGATGGTTCTCGAGTCCTTATCCACAAGTTGCGACCTGTACAGATTTGGTTATTATTACGCAATCATTATTCAGACAAGGATTGAGAGAGTTCGGACGTCGGACTTTAAAAGTAAAGTAATTATAATTATTTTATTTTTACGAAATAAATGATGGACAAAGAGAAACTTATATTGCCAGTGCAAAAATATTCTTGCTTGTACTATATTAGTTCGTCACATTATAGCGATCAACAGAGAAAAAATAATGCTTGGGAAGAGAGAAGCGTTTCAGCGGAGATAACATGCTATGACGGCTTTTCCCATTCTTACGACGCTGTACGCGGCTGATAGAAGCAGAACTGTATAAGTGTGACCAAAATCGTTCAGCGAAACGCGAATGGAGCTGAATAAGTGTGATTAGTCCCTTAAACAAAGTTCAATTAAATAGAATACAAATTTATGAAGGCATGAACATGTCTATCATTAATACTCGTATGTATTTAATAAATAATACTTAGACTTGAGCAATATTTTTTTTTCCTTAGTGTGGCTAACTAGCTACATAATAGACTCTTCCTCACTTACGCAATGTGTCAGGGGGGCCCTCCCCCCCGCGTGTCTTAAAAAATAAGATACACGCGTCTTGATACGCTTGAATAAATTTGTTTTCATTCGAAGTTCGATGCAATCCTGAAAGGTAAAACAATTGGAATTGAGTAAATGTATTTCAAAGATGTAGATGTATTGTTTTTAT
This sequence comes from Apamea crenata, assembly GCA_949629185.1. Lineage (NCBI taxonomy): Eukaryota > Metazoa > Arthropoda > Insecta > Lepidoptera > Noctuidae > Apamea > Apamea crenata. The sequence continues at coordinate 7,098,479 of OX451362.1, read as the reverse complement.
AAAGTCGTGTACGTACGAACGAACAAAAACATGGTGAACACGAACATCGAACACTTGCGTACCACTAACGAACACAGTGTTCGGTGTTGGTGTTTCCTATATATACGGCTTTACATTACTTCTGTTTTAACCCAGTTTAAGATTCTCTTTTCGATTTCACATAACATATGCCTTGTTTCTCCGAAGGGGTTTGTGGCTAAGTAATAAAAGTCGCATGGGTCGATCGATCAGGTTAAGTTACGCTTGCCGCGGTAGGTTCGTGGATGGGTGACCATCTTTATATACCAAGACTCCTCCGTGCTTCGGAAAGCAGATTAAGCTGTTTGTCTCGGTTGTCTTTCGTGGATGTTTGACAGTCGTTACGCGTAGCCAGAAGCCCGAAGTCTGTCAACCATTCTTACCAAGGGTATCGTATTACCCAGTAACTGGGTTGTGGATGTCTGATCGTCAGTCGCTTCATGTAAAATATTGGTATTCAGTTGCTTTTGGTTAGACTGGAAGCCGACCCCAAAATAGTAGGGAAAAGGCTAGGCATATTTTTATATGCCTAGTTTCCACCCGCACGTGGCCCGCGTGGTGGAACACGGCCCACTCCCTCTCATAGAGAGGAAGCATGTGTCCCAGCAGTGGGAACGTTATAGGCTGATGTGTTTCCCCAAAGGCTTGGGCAGAGGTGTACCTATAGAACACCCACATTACGCCAGTTATGTTCAAGTCCCATGTATGCCTTTCATTCATTCAACTCTCGGCTCATAAAAATGCAGTCTTATAAATTAACGAATTACAATGATACACCAAACATCCAATTACGTTTATTTTATCGTGCGTAAACAGAAACATTGGACAATTACCAGTTGGTTGTCAAACATAATGTTGATAAAATGTCGTTCACTTTGTTTTGATTACTATCATGGTTGTTCCATTATTTTATAAGGATATTGTGGTGAGAAATACATAAATAACATTTATTATTATAGTTAACTGATGCTTGGTATCCACTACCTATATTTTTATTTTGTTGATGCCATATTAATAGGGCTTATTTTTTTTCACTTTGATTCGCAAAAAATTAATCATCTGGTACTTACGGGCGAATCGTCACTTCTAAAATAATTTCTCACAACTCGCACGATATGGCAGATTTTGAATTTTGTTCAATGAAGTTAAAAAAAAGTACACGTTTTGTAATATTTAACTCTTATCACTTCTTGTTTGACAATCTGTCTTACCAAGGGGTATCGTATTACCCAGTAACTGGGTTGTGGAGGTCAGATAGGCAGTCGCTTCATGTAAAATACTGGTATTCAGCTGCATCCGGTTAGACTGGAAGCCGATCCCAACATAGTTGGGAAAAGGCTAGGCAGATCATATGATGACTTCACGCTTCGCGCTTGTGTCCTTTTTTCTTTAATTCGTGCGAATCTACTAATAAGCCATTAATTGATTATACTAACCATAATATACTCCCAAACGTCTTCAGTCACGGTAGCCAATCTCAACGGAGATTAGCCAGGTACTCAGGTGATATTTCATACAGTACACAAGGTATGTGCGCAAACACAGGTGCACTCTCTGTGCCTTTACTCTTATAGTCCTATGGGTCGGCAATCCGACACGACCGGGGTGAGATCAGGCGTAGGACCAACGGCATTTCGAGGAACGGGGGTATCATTCCACCAACTTCCAAACTCTGGTCTGCTACGGAGAAATTCCTAATGGCAAAACCCAATAAGCCCAGGGGTACGCATGGAGGATTTTTGAAGGGTAAAAAATGTTAAACTCGCGTCAGGACACGTGACCTGATCGAAAATTCGTAAGACGGAGCTCGCGTCAGGACACGTGACCTGATCGAAAATTCGTAAGACGGAGCTCGCGTCAGGACAGGTGACCTGATCGAAAATTCGTTAGACGGAGGGAGAGTAGACGGCATTCCAAAATATCAAAAATATTCAAGTGTTGACTTCTGCCGGCACTCCCAGTCCCGGAGTGCAACCCTCTTTTTTTGGCACACTGGATTTTCGACGCGCTAGGGTTTGCTCTGTTGGATTCTCAACGCTCGGTCCAACACCGAGAGTTGAAAATCCAATGCTCGATAAAATACCGTCGCGATATTTTTACGTACGTGTGGTACCCATTGGGTTTTGCCATTATTTGCCATCCGTATTATTTTCCACTTTGCCCGACCTGGTAATCGAACCCGGGACGCCATGCTCAGCAGTCGCGCTTGCCACCACAAGACCAACGGGGTAGTTGACTAATAAACTTTTAGAAAGCTCGAATTTTTACTATATTTACCCTACTACGGCGAAGATCAATTGGAGGATCTGTATCAGGAGGGCTCTCATCAGTCTCATCCCACTGTTTCACCAACCGCTTCATTAGGTTGTTTTGAGGTCGCTTCAGTCCTGAAAATCAAAGAATTTTATTATAGCATCATAAGCAGCCTGTAACATACCCACTACTGGGATTTAGGCCTCCTCGCTGTGAGAGGGAATGAGCCGTATTCCACCACGCGGGCCTAGTGCGGGTTGGTGGATGTCACATGTCTTCGAATTTTGGTCCTAGAACATGCCGGTTTCCTGACGATGTTTTCCTTCACACACACACTACACAGTTGCTTGTAACTCCTGGCCGTTACCCGTTACCACTGGGTGTGCTACAACTCGCAATTTCATCATGTAAAGATGTTAATACACAATCAATTTCTCTTTGAAAGCAATAGATGAATAGTCAAAAGATGCTATAAAAAGTAAACATCGTATCAGGTAAAGTTAAATAACAGCTTGAAAAAAGTTTAATTAGGGTTTCAGTTAATATTAAAGAGCCCTAAATGCCCTAAATCAGCTTTGATCGATGACTTAATCATTTTGATTGGTTTTTACAACTTGAAACGGAATTTGATGGAGTTTAATTAAATTATGATAAAGTAAATATTGTTGTAAAAACTTACGGCTCCACACATTGTAAAGGTACAAGAAAATCGCGAACTGCATTATTTCCATTTCCGAGATTTCTCAAACCTGATTTCTTTTCACCTTAAGCTTTTATTTTGAACCGTATTATTTTTCAATTAAAGCCTTTCCTAGAGTGACCCTGCACTTCAATCAAACATGGAATTATTATATCGACCGCGCATGCGTGATTCGCGCGCATGCGTCAAAACATTACCCACCAAAGTGAAGTTACCACCCTCTCAGCTGTCAAACTATTTGGCTCTCTTGCTAACATGCCCTGATTCTTCTTGCTGGAGCGAGATGAAATTTAAAAAGGGTGACTGATATTTTATTGATATAATACGTTTGTCTCTTTCGTTTATTTGTTTGGAAATGTCACGTTTTATGTAGTTTTCGCATTGCAAGCTGTGTGTTCAAGTTTTGTGATTGTTTACAAGTGTTTAATAAGTGATTTATATTGTTCCAGTGTTTCAACACTTGGCTACGTTTATTCCGGTAAGTTTTGTTAATTTTCCTACTATTTAAACTATCTAAATAGGTGCCTAATATGATGAAACTCGAAGCTATATCTTTGAGACGGGTAATGTCAAAATATTTACCTTTTTCCATGCCATTTTATAATATTGCATTCGTTGTACATTTTCCGAACTATAGGTAAAAAATAACATATTGTCCCTATTATCCATCTCTACTAGAACATTGTAGGTGTCTAGTTCAGGGGTAGCACGTGAAAATACTGAAAACGAATGATGTCTTTTAAGTAAATAAAACAAAGTCGGGTTAGTTGTTACACCATTTTTTGTAAGTCAAGAATGGCTGCACCTATTTTTATTTGATTTATTGGATTTCCCCGACTAGCAAAATAACTATTCAAACAAGAAAATTCATGAAAAAAAAAGAAGACAGTTCATTTTCTAACAAAAAGAAAGAAAATGCGTTTCCGTACGGATCTCTGTATTTCAGGGGTCTACCCCGAAGTGCAAAGTGCGAATGGTCGGATCGGACCGACACATGGCCGAACCGAATATTATTGAAAAATTGCGAAAAATGTTCGGATCGGCTCAGTTGGGTCGGGACCATAGTCAATATTCGAAAGAGTGTCGGAGTGTAGGATCGGAACCGACCGAACTAAATAGTAACTTCGTAGCAGGAAACGGCCTAACATTCGGCCGATACTACTTCGGAGTAGACCCCTGATTCGATCACGCAGGGCAACTCCAAGCGTAGCCCTTCTCATTGCCCTTTGGATAACGTTTAGCTTATTAGCAGGAAAGCATATTCGTTGAATGTTCACGAATGTAGACATGCAAAAGCTTCAACAAGGTATCCAAACAGTTAGTGTACACTTGTGATTTTCTCACGCAGCTTGGATTTCTGTAGAGCAAAGGTGGCATTATTATTCAGCCTTTGAACGCATGCCTGCATAATTTAGTATAACTTTGATTCACATGGCCTAGATATTTAAAATTCCAAGTTTTCGTATACAATGGCCCACATTTAGCGTTTTTAATTAATGACCATTGTTTTGTGTGACTGAAACATTTTAATTACATTCCGTTTGCTTGTTTCATTGTCGAGAAAAAAACTAATATAGTTTTAAAAGGTATTGTGAGACATGTTGGTGTCAGTTCTGGAGCTCTCTCCTTTAAAATTAAAATAAAAAAGTCACGTATTCGTATTAGGCTGAAAATTAAAAGCGAAGGCAGTCAGCTATTTGAGAGTCAAAATTACAAATTACAGCATTTTAAAGTCAAACGTTACTAAATACCGAATGTTACTAAAATGGATACGCCATAGTGAGAATGCCATATAGTGGCCTTATGGGTGATCCTCTTCAGAAAGGTCAGGTGCGTAGTGCTCGCAACTGGCGTGCGTGTCCAGATGTATTATCGTAAACAATGCAAAAGGAGTATGTAAGGATCGCAGCAGGTGACGTTCTGTAGTTTCTGGGGATCTTATTGGTGATCTGGTTCAGAAAGGTCAAGTGCGTAGTAAGTACTAGCAACCGGCGTGCGTCACCAGAAGGCCAATTCTCGTAATTAAAACGTTCAAAATCTAGTCGCAGTCTCATCTCAGCGACAAACAAATGTCAAAAACTTGTCAAAAATGTGGGGAAATTAGAGATATTTTTGACAGATTGAGACTGAGATCACAAGGCCAATTCTCGTAATTTAAAACGTTCAAAATCTAGTCGCAGTCTCATCTCAGCGACAAACACTCCCTTCCGCTCCACCCAGAGCGGGAGGGGTCATTTGATGGTTTCCCATCCACAAAAAAAAAAAAAAAAAAGGCCAATTCTCGTAATTTAAAACGTTCAAAATCTAGTCGCAGTCTCATCTCAGCGACAAACAAATGTCAAAAACTGGTCAAAATGTAGGGAAATTAGAGGTATTTTTGACAGATTGAGATTGAGACTGAGATCACACTGTGAACGTTCTTAAATTTACGAGAATTGCCCCTCTGATGTATGTACGTAAACGAAGCAAAAGGAGTTTGTAAGGATCTTAGCAGGCGGCGTTCTGTAAGTTTCTGCTTACTCCCCATGGGAGGAAGGTTTATGTGTGTGTTACTGAAGTTACCTGCACCAGTACCTAGTTTTTAAGCTGGGAAAAAGCGACGCAACTAACTCACAAGAAACACTATCCATGTTCCAAAGCCACAATTGCATACATGTGATCATAAACCCAACTAAAACATAATATTCAAATAAAGGGCTTGACGTCCTTCAAGACTCGAAACATGCGCACACGCCGCTTTCACTACGAAATGAAAAAAGAAAGAAAACCAATAGGAATGTATGTAACAACCGTTAGATCGGGCGAGTTCTCGTAGCGGACGAGTTTATCGGCTTTCGGGCTATAAAAATAACGTTTGGGATACCATCGATAAATTACCTATGATAATCTTGTTCAAGCTTAAATGATGTTACTTTCGGCAATTAATATTATGGTACAAGTTTGTAGCCGACTGCAGACGACAGCAGCAGGCGACATGTCGCTGCGACGCTACTGGTTTCTTTGAATCACCTAACGTAGCTAGCGACACGTCGTCTGCCACGAATTTAAAGAAAAATAAAGTTGAGTGAGAGAGAGAGTTGTGCTAACAAGATAGTGTCTAATTCTTTCCTAGGCTGTATTACAGTTGAGAAAAAGTAGCGCAACAGTCAGCGTTTAGCGTTCAGTTTTGGCATAGTTAACAAGACCTGCATTGGTAATCAAATCAAATATGAGGGGCTTGTGGCTAAGTAATGACAACCGCACGGATCGATCGATCAGGTTAATCTACGCTTGCCGTGGTTAGTCCGTGGATGAGTGATCATCTTTAAATACCAAGACCCCTCCGTGCCTCGGAAAGCACGTTAAGCCGTTGGTCCCGGCTGTCATTCGCGGATCTTTGACAGTCGTTACGGGTCGTCAGAAGCCTGAAAGTCTAACAACTAGTCTCACCAAGGGGTATTGTATTACCCAGTAACTGGGTTGTGGAGGTCAGATAGGCAGTCGCTCCATGTAAAATACTGGTATTCAGCTGCATCTGGTTAGTCTGGAAGCCGACCCCAACATAGTTGGGAAAAGGCTAGGCAGATGACATGATCGGTAATCAAATCGGTAATTTGTAAATTCATCATTATTTTAGTGAGCCTAAAGTGACTTTAAAATGGAGACTTTGTGTCATTAGAACTTAATTACCTATACTGCGTGCACGGTTTACTTTCCACACATGTCAACAAAAGAGTGTTTTTGGAAAAGCAGTAAGTTTCTTTAAACATTTGTATGCCCTTTTCAATAGTATACTTGTCATTCTGAAATCTTTACTTACACCAGCATTAAGTTGATATAAATGGAAATAATGATTTCAATAGACATTAGATGCAATCGCCTAAGGCAGACAACAGCAACAAAAAACTTTCTAATTTTATCAAAATAAGCACGTTTTAAGTTGATAAGTCCCCTAGCACGCGAGACAATATAAATGAACGATAGTACACCTTCCCCCAGTCTTTGTGACCTCATGCGGGTGTGTTAGCACTCACATAATATAAACAAACGGATAACAGAGCCGTCCAAGATGAGTCGCGTGCTCATCTCTTATCTACGCACCTTAAACTAAGGGGAATGGCCGATTACCGATCCCACAGAGCACAGAGACACCTCGGCGGTCACTGCTAGAGTTGGCATTATCAACACTTTCCAGACAACCCAAGAGTGTTAAGCTATGGTTTCCGAGAAGAGGACTGTGAGAGTAAAGGAACAGAGAGTGCACCTGTGTTTACGCAAACACTTGTGCACTATAATATATCCTGCGTTCCGTTGAGTTGAACGTTGAACCTAATCTCCGTTGAGATGGGCGACCGTCACCGAAATCGGACGGGGGGATTATTAATGTTTGGGTAGTATTTAAACGCAAATCAAAAAATATCCTTTTTCTATGCAATAAGATTCCGAATTCCCATCAAAATTACTGATTGCACAGTAAAATATTCAACTCAAAATATCACTAAACACACTACAATTTATTGTCGCAGCGTACAGCGATTTTTCCTAAAGCAAAATCTTTATGTGGTCACAGTTCTAACCTAACCTAACCTAGCTTTTCGATTTCATTTTTAGCCGTTTCATTTCGGTTAATGTGCACATTAGCCGGCTAAAGATGGAATATCACGACACAAACTAACATGATATCGAACTTTAGCTGCTTCTCAAAGATAAACCAAAGTTTAGCCGGCTAATCTTAAGTTTATGTTCACACAAGAAAATTTGCTGTGCAGTCAGTATTTATGCTATGTATGTAGTATTTTTGTACAAAAATAAATTTAACTGTATTGCATTATGCGGAAAAAAGTAATGTCATATTGATGTATAATTTCGAATTATCTCCAGTTTGAGTTTTGTTAAACATTTAGTTTATTTGTAGTGATGTAAGTTATTTGATGTAAAAAAGAATATAAATGATGAGTTTGTATAGGCGATTATTTATTTGATATGCAATTTATAATATCCCTTAATGTTTTTAGGAAAGCAAAATGGGAATTATTCAAAGTTTGAATTTTATAAGCACTGCCAACTCTAGACGTTGAAGGCGCGGTGATTCCATGCTCTACGCGAGCTCCGATAGTACAGTACCATCTAAGGTTTGTTTACATCGATGACATCCTCTTCCGGACTCAAGTATAATAAGTGTTTGGTATGTATGTCGTTGGTAGATGTTATGAAAGAGCTTTTGATTTATTATGAGTTTGTGGAACGTGTGAAAGCTAAGAGATTAGAATGACTGCTGATAAGGAGTCGCAAGCTTCGTTTTAGGAGTAGCTAAATCTTTGACGACGGAAAAATGAGTTTTTATAGTCTAGTTTGCTCTAAAACCTGTGTATACATTTTGGATCAATTATACATAACGTAACATCACACCTGTATTCCCGAAAGGGTTGTGCAGAGATGTCACCGACGAAATTATCAACACAGGGGTTTTCAGAATCATTTACCCACTGAATCCATGGAGGTTGCGCGTCGTCCGTGCCACCATGTATAGTACTCGTACATCCAAATTTTTCTAGGTATGTTACAAGTCCCATATGGGAGCGAGCCTATTGCCATCAAACGGGGACGAATAAGACGGCTGCGTAACTCAGGAATCGAACCCAGGACCTCATGCTCAGCCTACTGCTGACGACCACTAGACCAATGAGGCAATAGACCAATTAAATTGACAATAATGCAGAGTGCAGTGCAGAGAAATGTTAAGGCATTTTAAAATAGAAGATAAAAGTTCTTTCCCAACACCAAATTATCTCAATAACAACTCTGTAACCACAGTCTCACAATAAAGATCTTTGAAAAGAAGAAAAAGAAAGAAAAGAAAGAAAGAAAAATATTTTACTTACTACTTTTACTTACCTACTTTATTTTTTTTTTGACTTTGACTTTTCCCTATAGGCACAAAATAAACCTTGATAGAGACACTAAGGAATAAACTTCTGAGCTGACGGCTAATAGATATGTATGGAAGACGAAAACATGCTGCGCCGACGTCAAATAAAATAGAATAAGGACAAGAGGATGCTTGGAAATACTAGCGTTGATAAGAATTCCGGAAAGCTACTTAAATTTCTGCAAGAATAGACTTCGCTTTCACAATTTTACTACAGCTTGCTTCAATCTATTAGAGAATTAGCATCTGTATATGGACTCGTGACAATATGTAGGTAGTTTGGAGTCATTTACATAAGTTAGGCGATAGGAAATATCTGTGGAATGCGTGGCTTGGTTGTTACACACCTTTACCTGTTGCTAGACAAGAGAAGATGGTGGGACGAACTTGACGCCTATAGACAGGATTGTTCCACATAGCTCAAGACAGAGAGGAGTGGAAAGGAGAAAGAGAAGCCTTTCCAGTGGGACAACATTGGCTAAAAATAATAGAAAAAATGGATAGATTCTGTGATCTATATGAATGAAAAAGGAGAGAATGATAGTATGATGGTTGACAGGGGAAAATGGAAGAAGAAAACATTTTGCGCCGACCCCATGTAACATGGGACAGCAGGGCAGGAAGTAGAAGTGAAGAAGTGGAGGGAACTCTTCACTTTTATTTCACTCGAAGAGAAACGTCTGACAATTAATGATTAAATATTGAAACATAAATTCATTAGTGAACCGATCCAACTATCCAAGGATGTTGGATTTCGGCACTCCGGCATATTTCACTCACTAATCGAATGATCGAAAAGTGATGTAAGGAGCTGACCAACCGTTAATTCCTATATAATTTTGTCCATGTCGTGTGAGTGTGGAATAAAAGAATGAACCTTCACTCTAGTGAAAACCGTTCACTCGCGTGAAGATTGTTTAGAAGGAGTTTAGTTCATTTTGAGTTTGATATAAGAGCGCTCTCATGAGCGCTGTTTGCTTAATTAATACTTATGTAGCTCTGCCACGACCATCATAATTATTTATCTATACATATAATAAAATCGTAGCAGAGTGAAAACTGTACACTGTTTTTTTTTTAAAGGAATTTTTATGAGGTCAAGGAATGATTATGGGGGAAGAACAATATTGCATAATCTTCGTATTCTTCTCTGCAAATTGTAAAAAGACGCGCCCAAAGGTAGCATAAATATTGCAGAAAGTTACAGATTTAACCTTTTTAAAGAGTATCATCACGCTACACCTATATGGAGCTAAGCAGTCAATCATGCATGACATACACAGGGTAGATTTTTGAGATGGGGCAATCTTAAAATAATTGTAACAGTTAAAGCAGTTTCTACTAGAATATCCAACATTTTCATATTCCCGAGGTGGTTGTGTTTAGCCGAATGAGATGCAAATGCAGTTGACAGCATTCCATAAAGCCGCCCACAAAGAATACGTAATATTGACTATCAATCTACAGGTTGTCTGTTTGTCTGCCACTATCTATTATGCTTATGAATTTAGGCAACGCTTACATATAGAATACAAGCTATCGGCTCGCGACTTCGTCTCCGCGGAGATTATCCCACTGGGACGTACTATCTGAATATAAAAAGTATGTATACTATGTTCGAAGTTCCGAACCCAGCGGGGTAATTGGGCCTGATATCTCTCCGGTGGTGTCGGATTGCCGTTCCATCGGACAATGAGAGTGTGGGAAGAGAGTCACTTGTGCACTATAAAATATACCTAATATCTCCCGCGCCAAAGTTTGGTCTCCGCTGATATTGGTCATCATGGCCGAAATTCGGTCTGGAGGACTTTACTAGGTATTTGGTCTTGGACTCTACTAGGTGGTTGTAACTTACACCTCTTCATACCCCTTCTGAGAATATAGCCGCGTTTATGAGAAGTGAATAGAGCTGTCGTTCAAAATCTCTTAATTAAACAAACACTGAAACACTTCAAGTTAGTGTGACGTAATTTCTAAGCTAACTTTAGAATCTGTCAGTAGGCATATGAGTGTGGTCTCGAGCTGTCAATAGTTTCAACATATCTGACGACACTGCCGCTCTTGAATGTTCGTAGAAAAGGGTGCAGACCACTCAGAAGGTTGATAAAGTAATGGCGAACGAGTGACTTTGAAACAATGGTAAATAAATATTGGTTTGAGTGTTGAAATATGTCGATATGCTGCAGAATTTATGGCATCACAGGTTTCTAAGTGCTGGCCAAAATTGCTGAGAGCAATCAAGATTGGGAGCAGTGGTGGCCCACGGTGAGGTCGTGAGTTCTATATTAGGCAGGCAGTTTACTTTGTGTATTTAATTCACGACCATCACCACTTCTCTTAAACCTGTCCTAGAATCAAAAATCTGAAGACATGTGACATCTACCAACCCGCACTGGGCCCGCGTTGTGTATTACGGCCCTCTCACCGAAGGGAGGCCTTTGTCCCAGAAGTGGGAACACTATAGGCTAATTAAGATTATGTTTATGCTTGTTAATTAAATGATTCTTGAAATGAAATGGTTTTCTGTAAGTAGATCTTCTAAGACACTTTAGCTTTACAAGTCAATTGCAAATAGAAAAATCAGATTTCAAAACAAGTATAATAAGTATATACATAATAATGGTGTGTAACTGTTTGAAAAGTATGAAATTATGAATGATGGGTTTGTATGGGTCTATCGAACCTGAACTTCCTCGCAAATAGGTTGTCAAACGCAACACCTCGGAATTATTATATTACTAGATTAATAACACAGTAACTAAGTATAAAGTAATAGATACAATACAGCAGATACAGATTGTTCATATTTAAATGAATTGGATATCAGATTCCTAACCAAGGCAATCCGATCTATGTAGGTCTCAATGTACCTCTCAGATGTAGGTAGCCTTCATTTGTTTAGCAAATCAGCCTGCTTAGATATTTAATGTGACTACTTAGTTTACATACTTCTTAATATGCTAAGTAGTAAGCAGGTGTAAGGCGTGTTTACTATGTATTTAGAACCCAGAATATTATTACTGGTATAATAGAATTTAGAATATTAACAGTGGATTAACACGGTACGACCCATAGAAAACCCTTTGGCTTTCAATTTAGATGAAGTGCCCAAAGCCTCTCACAGAGAGGAGGACCTGTCTGTGAGAGCGAGTGGGCTGTAATCCACTACGCGGGCTCTGTGCGGTTTGGTGGATGTCTTGTGTCTTGGTTTTTTTTGGTTCTAGGACAGGCCGGTTTCTTTACGATGTTTTCCTTCACCATTTTGAGAGCAGTGGTGATGAAATTAAATACACAAAGTAAACTGCCTGTCTGGATTCGAACCTACGACCTACAGCTCGTAAGTCGGAGCCGATACCAATGGGCCACTGCTCTCATTACTATATAAATAAATAAATACTATTTCTTTATTTCTTTCTTTCTATATCAACAACCGTTTACCAATTTCAGGGTGATTGTAGCAACGAGACATCTTTTCCTTTTAAAGTCTACTAGTGATATTATAGTGCACAAGTGTGCGCGCAGACACACGTGCACTCACTCTCATAGTCCGATGGGACGGCAATCCGACACGACCGGAGAGAGATCAGGCGCAGGACCAATGGCTTAACGTGCTTTTCGAGGCACGGAAAAAGGGTCATAATCAGGTTATAAATCATAATATCCCCCCTAATTATAACGTTGTAGAAGACAGTAATTAAGGCAGTAATCTCGGAGGAGAAAGTAGCAATCAAACAGATGACTATCAAGAAAATAGTGCCATGTTTGTTCTTGAAATTAAATAAAAGTGCAAGTGAGAGAGAGGGAACGTTCCCTATTATTGAGGCGTCACGCTCCAGATACGGTTTGTGCTCCGTTTATATTGAATTTTATAGCGACTGTCTTCGGTCGTACCGATATTTTTTCGATTACAGGAATATGAGAAAAAGAAAGGGATACAGTCAAGGCTGCAGACTGGTCTTTTTGGACAAATAATGTTGCTTCCGAAATAGAGAAAACAACCGGATTATCACAAAGTTTTCACTGCATAAGATCTCAGCGATAGTATACGGTTCATTAGAACAACCCAGGAACAGGATAGGATAAAAATGCCGTCTTTTTTCACTACCAGATACCAGTTTCTTTGACACAGAGCATACACAGGCTGATGATAATTAAATAATGAATGATACACAAACTTATCATAAAAACAAAGCAAAGGACCTCATGTTCAGCAATAGCGCTTGAGACTTAATAGTCTTTTATGATAAAAGTTGAGTCCATGGTGTAAACGATTCAATAGTACTCTTTATTGTATACTTAGTGTAAAAATTACTTTGGCTGACACAATGGGTGAACTTATCGCTAATAAATTAATAGTTTAAAAAACATGCTTTTATAAATGCACGTAAAAACAAAAAAAAAATAGACTATTCAATATATAATAGGTTTTTTATAACCTTGAAACCTGATCGTGATCAAAGTCCATAACGTGGCCTTTCTCACAAGTGCAAACAGGACTATGATACGATATTCCATCATGGAATGCCAGTGCCTATCTTCCGGCTGAATCATCAGACCTTAAAACCTAATCGTGGTCAAAGTTCATTAAAAGACTTTTCTAAGAAATCCAAAACAGCTATGATACGATTTTCCATCATGAAGTTCCAGTTCATATCTTCCAGCTCCATCATCAGATCAGTTCGACAGTACCATATTATTGTATTGTCATCAGAACTACATACATCTGCCAATTTTCACTACGCTACGACCCTTGGAAGATGGTTAAATTAGTTACCTTAGATTCCATTACATAGTTAGTTACATACAGGTCGACGTAATAAAAGCGTGTTAAAAACGATCACTTACAGACTAATCTCTACTCAATTACGGACTGCAATTCATTCCGCAGTGTTTACGGGCTGTCACTTCTTCCTATCCCAAGACACTGTCGCAGGGTTAACCATAATACCTTACTTAATCAAATCACATGCATCACTGTACACCTTCATTCACCCTCATACACTCACACACACACACCTCTCACTACACTACACTTCACTCAATCGCGCTTATTTTCCTTTTTGTGTATTGTTTAAATCTACTTGCATGCTCTTTTCTAAATACTCGTAGGTATGTACATGTTTTTTATTTCTATATATTTTTTGGACAATGATAAGTGGAAGAGCGGGGTCTCCTAACACAGGCATTTCCTTGCTTAAAAGGAGTCTCCAAACCATATAATGCAAACCAACTATGTTAATTGAAATAAACATTTTTATTTATAGTCCTGGGTTCGATTCCCGGTTTATTGGGTTTTCCCATCTGGCATATCTCCGTAGCAGCCTGGAGTCTGGATCTGTGTCCAGTTGATGCCAATAGGATCACCCTCTATTACATGGGACTTAAAACATAACTGACAAAATATGAGTACACTTTTTTTTTTTTTGGATGGGAAATCATCAAATGACCCCTCCCGCTCTGGGTGGAGCGGAAGGGAGTGTCAGACTCTTACTGACTAAAACCCACCCGTGTTCCTTCCTTAGCCCTTTCTGTTCCAGGGCAGCGGTAACCCGTTCGGACGATCCCGCCGACGGTAGTCACTTGAACTCACTTTTATCGGTATACTAATATGGGTATACCTACTTAGATACACTTCTGCCTAACTTTTCGGTGACTAAAAGCGTGATGTTATGTTAATTTAAGAAGTATCAAAGCTGGTGGATCATTACCGCCGCTCATCCAGTATTTAAACAACTTGTATAACGATTCATAGAAATAAACATTCACAGACATAGTGCTACATATTATGTTTGTCACGTACTGTCATTATGAGATAAACATGATGTTTTTCTTAAGCACAGGAAGTCGTGACGAAATTGAAAGTTAAACATAAACAGATAGAGAGGATATCAAAGAAAAAGTCCTTTTGTTTGTTCATAACTGGTTTGAAGTTGTTTTATATGGGAATTATGTTAATAGATATCTTTACGACTTGTCATGTCTAAGCCGATGTAAGCGGCTCTCAAGTTCACGCGAAATTGTGAAAGTATATCTGTCTATTCTGTAAAAATGACACCGTGAAAACTTTGGTGCACTTGTGTTGCCGTGTATACAACTTGTTTTTGCTGAACTGGACCTTTTTGGCGAAGCCGTGAGACAAACTTTCCTGCTAATTTCTTACATCGGATTTTACGCTTTTTAATTGAGTTTTATTTTTTTTTGTTTATTTTTATGTATGTAGGTATCTGGTGTATTGTGTGTCTTTTAGTCTGTGCTAAATAAATGTATTTTCTTTCTTTCTTCTTACAAGGATCTTCTTCTGGCTCCAAAATCGGAAGTAATGCCGCCATCTTGTTTTTTCAATACAATTTCTGTGACAATCTCACAAATGTTTACCTAGAACGGGGCCCCTGTAATGTCATTCAATATTAACCCTATCAGCAAATTTTCTTTATGATTATTGTCGAAAATAAATACTGCAAACCATATGGCGCTGAATAAATAGTTAGATAATTTTAAAGCCAAAATAAATACGAATTTAACACCGCTCTATTTACTGAATCGACATCTACCCGAAAGTACTGCCGACAAGTTATCAACACGGCTAGAAATCGCCACTAACAAAGCAAAATCTACCAGGGTTCAAGCTGTAAACTACGAAGGGGTGGAAAGACAAAACAATCTCCCTTCTGCTCACCACCCTCGCCCCTCAGTTTAATAATAAAAATAGACGGCAGGAAACTATACTTCCCCATCGAAAACACCAAAACTTTTGAATCCATTGCCTGTTTACACTCACCTTAATTTTAAAGTAGTCATACAAAACCACCAATGGACAGAACTCCATAAATGTAATATGGGAGTACAGTGAGGGGACCAGGATTATCGACCTAACAGATGTGCAAGGGGCGAAAGAAAGACAATATCGATCTTTCAACGCTGCGCGTGCGCTTATTGATTTTAGCGTGAGTTTCGTGTGGGGTTACCGCTGAGGGGAGATTGTTAGAATACTTTGATTCAATGTGTTGTGTTTGGGAATATGAATTAAATATTACGAATTTGGGGTATGAATATTGTGTAAAAATAACTACGAGTTCGTTTAGGACTTTTATGTTAACGAAGTTGGTAAACAGGGTTAAATTAAATTAGCTAGCAAAACTCTGCAGACCGGATGGGTATCGATATTCTATACACGATAAAATAAAAAATATTTAATGTTTTTTTTGGGGTCAACGACCGCTGGTAGTGTTTTTACTTGAAGTACGGGATGAGAAAACATTGATTGTGTTAAGATATCGATGCTAATCACGTCTGTGAAGTTTAACAAAAAAAAACTTATATTTCAAGTAACACACTAACTGCGGTCGTTGACCCCACAAAAAAAACCATCAAATTAATTATTTTTTTATTTTATCATGTTTAGATATCCACCCATCACGTGTGCAGAGTTTCGCTAGCTAATTTAATTTGACCCTGTGTAACTACCATTTAGATAACGTGGATAGCCCTTTACTGGCTAATTTATGTCGGTAATTTTAAAAGCGACGGACCCGAGTCGCCTTTGTCTAAATTGATCATGTTTGGTGGAAACTTAACCACGAATAGATAGAATATAAACGCATATCTTGAAAGGGGCTCCTGCACCTCTGTCTAACAACTTTTTTACTAAATAGGAAAAGGCTAGTTTCCTAAAAAAATCTAATTAGTCCGTCAGTTAGATTATCAAAAAATATTGAAGCGGTATTTTTTCTTTTGTCAATATTATATAAAAAATTATGAAGACAGTGTTAGTCAGTTACGTTTAGTTTTTACTTGGTACAGATTGTGGTAGTGGGGTATTAGAAGATTCCTAATTTATTGTTTCTGTTGTAACGTCGTTTGAGGATAAATCAAAACCGTTTGTCAACTCAGATCACAAAATAGGTCAAGGCGAAACAAACATAGCAGCACTGTCATTCAGCACAAACGCGGCTGCGCATCAAATGTGCAAGCGCATAAAACGGTCATAAACTTTTATTGACATACAGCCACACATACACGTGGACACGATCGCTGTTGCTATGCGGACTAAAGAAAGCGTTGTAATTGTCATTTTCATACATTAATCAAGTTTAATTGCATATTTTCACCCATTGACACCTAAAGGAGGTGCGGTACTTAATTTGCATCAGATATTTCAAAGATATCTTCATTTATCCAAACTCAAAGCATTTATTTCTAATAAACCAATTACAGGCACTTTTGAATTGTCAAAGGTAGTCAGTCAGAAATATGAAGCTAGTTGCCCATTCCAAAGCGTAGTAGGCACCTATAAAAAACTCTACGGATACTCTTTTAAATCAAAAATATGCTTACAAAATATTGGACATCATTCATCTTGAAATTATCTTGTAATGTAGGCATGTGTGAAACGGGCATCCGCTAATATTATTCGCTAAATATCACTTCGAAATACAAATAGTGTCGAGGTGTTGAGTCCGCGTTTAGAACAAGTGTGTTCTTTGGTTCTAACACATGGCCAGTGTCTCCTCACGATTTTTTCCTTCACCGTACCGTAGAGCAGTGGTGATGAAATTAAATAGGTACACAAAGTAAAGGGCCTGCCTGGGTTCGAACTCACGACCTGCAACTCGTAAGTCAAGACTGACACCACTGCACTGCATATCAGTCTCCATTGCAATTTCAGACTTACCTTTTCCCAATAAATCTTCTCATTCACGTTCAATTTTATTGTATCCACAAGATAAACAGTTTCCGTTCCTTTATAAATATACAGTTACAGGTATGAAGGTAACTATTAATGACTATTATAAGTTCTGTAATAGCTCATTTAAATATCCCATAATCTTACAGGTACAGGATATTAACTAAGTACCTAATCATAGGTCCCGTTGTCGAAACCTGTTGCTGATAGTACTCACCGTCTATGCTTAAGAGGCATGATAAAAATTCCCTTGTGAATCATATAATGCTGGCTTTCCCGTTGTTGGTTCTGATACTTTTATGATCTGTTCCAAAAAAATCTGATAAAAATGTAAACAAATCGATCAGAAAACGTAGCTGTGGATTTGTAGTGACACTTACAAATTGAGTTCTTTGATTTGATTATTTAAAAACTTAACTGAAAATCTAATTTAAAAATCAGCTTAAACATCTTTTCATTTGCCAATTGAGGTTAATTCTATAACCTCCAATCTGTCAATTATTTTTTAGTAATGATATTCAAACAATCATGGTTGAAAAAAGGGTGAGATATTAAGTTGAAATCGTCAAATACTAATTCATATGTGAGTATTTAGACGGTATGATAATTCTCTTTAGTGAATTGTGAGTTAATTTTGACAATTCAAAAGTGCCTGTAAATGGTTTAATTGAAATAAATGATTTGAGTTTGAGTTTGAGTGATTACGTAAGAATTCAACTTGAACAGGGTTTGTTTACACTTTCACCAGATACTTTTGAAACAAACTATAGCTAATATCTTTGGTAATCTAAGTACAGTTTTACACAAGTCATGAGTCTCGAATGTTGTCGGAATATGTCCAACGTGCGTAGCATAATGTCTGGCCACAGTCATGCATCATCGTCAGCCTACAGCAGTCCACTGATGGATATAATCCCCTCCAGAGATACATGTCGAATGAAAACCATCTAAAGTTGAAGTGAACTATGCTCTCTTTGATAGTCCAACCACTGACTGAATCTATAATCAAGTCAAATACATTTAATTGCACAATAAAACTAAAATTCGAAATACGACACGTACCCATCTCCATAAGCATAGCATAAGCTCAGCCTATAATGTTCCCACTGCTGAGAGACAGGCCTCCTCCCTGACACAGAGGGAGTGGGCCATAATCCACCACGCGGGCCCAATGTGGGTTGGTAGAAGTCACATGTCTTCGAAGTTTTAGTTCTTTGACATGCCGGTTTCCTTTCGATGTTTTCCTTTACCGTTTTGAGAGCATGGTGATGAAATAAAATACACAAAGTAAAGCGCCTGGGTTTGAACTCACATCTCGGTAAGCCGGGGCTACTACAGCTGGACCACCAATGCTCACATAACTAACCTATCTGAAGGAGTTTTTACTACCTTTGAAAGTCTCTTCAAAGAAATCAATAACAATATACATTGACATCACTACGTCAGTAGATAAGTACGTAAGAATCCGTCATACCAACCTCTACAGTATTTTACCTCCATGCATTGATCCCATCACAAATCATTCCCACTACACATAAATGTACTTCCTAAAGAAGTTACCACATGAACAATGCATATTTCTACGACAAGTGAAAAACCTTGAACTCTGGCGCAGTCATACACAATTATTGCACTTAAGTACACGTTTATCAGACTGCACTGATTACTTTCATGTAAAGCTGCATTCATGCAAGTGTTGACAGAAAAATTGTCGTGGAAAACGATTAGAGTGTGCAGATTTGTAAATGGTATTATGGTGTGGAGTTTTTAATGGTATGGAGTTTTTGTAGTTTTGCACAAAATATTTTAACTTTTGACTGTAATCAAAGTCACTAGTCAAATCATTTATTTTAATTAGGCACATAAAAGGCAATCAAAACTTACAATAAAATACAATTGATTCTACTTCCAAAATGCAGTTTCGTATGGAGAAGAATGGCAAAAACTCCATACTTACTCTTTTAAAACGTTTTACAATATTTTGTTTATTATAACTAATGTTGTTGAACTGGCGAAATATGGGTGCATTATAGGTAGACCTCTGCCTGACCCTTCTGGATTACAGGCTTTATGTTCTACAGGGGATTATGTTAATTAATGTTGCATTCAATAAGAAACTAATAGACTTACTAAACACGAACTAGATGCTTGCGAATCACTTATAATAAGCCTTATGTAGGTGCGGCAGATATTACACAAACCGCACCTCTTTTGTTTTATTTGACGGTGGCATGTGATAGTGATCCGAAGGACAAAGTTTTCTTTTGAGGTTCTTTCCCTGCAGTTAGCACATTAAAGGGACAAAATAAATACTCATCCTGGACATCCAAGTAACTCTTTAGCTCTCTCTGTTAAACGTTAGTATTTAGTTTTCGAAATCAGACCACGCAAGATTCATTGTGACATGATACATTATATTTTATTTATTTCTGCAAATTAAAATAACAACTAATACCTAATTAATTAATAAAAATAACAAAATTAAATCCTAACTTAACTAAAACTAATACACGAAACTAAAATATAGCGTCGAAAAACACACATATTTTATTTCTGTGAAATTGTTAAAAAAACACGATTACTTTTGAAAAAAAAAATGACGTCGGTAAAGCTCAACATGCATACGAAACCTTTTTTTAGTTGAGTAAAGCTTACTTCCTTTCAGGACTGTACGTGTAAACACAGTCTTACAAATGTCCCCCGTCACACTGCCTAGCTCAGTAATGACGAGAGAGATAAAGTGTGTGTAAAGCCTAATGTGTGTGGTCGACAACTAAGTCATCATCATTAGGTATACCATCAGTTTCGTCACCTTAGCACCACAAGAAGACATGTTAAATAAGCTGTGTCTTAAAATCCCATTGTGTTAAAGTTCATCGTTTTCCCGATGAAAATTTTAGCCCAATACGTACTTTTCTAGATGAAAGCTTAGCAAACTGAAGTGGCAGTGAGCTGGCCATGTTTGTTGTAGGACCGATGGCCGGCAGAAGGTATCGGCAAGCGTAGTGTGGGTCCCCAGATAGATGAACCGACGACCAGAAGGTGGTTGGGGCAGACTAGATGCGGAAGGCGGAGGACAGCA
The DNA here is from genome assembly GCA_949629185.1 of Apamea crenata. NCBI lineage: Eukaryota > Metazoa > Arthropoda > Insecta > Lepidoptera > Noctuidae > Apamea > Apamea crenata. Next base: position 7,077,835 of record OX451362.1, on the reverse strand, counting down.
GATTTTTCCAAAAGTATGTGATGACAATGTCACCAAATGGCTCAGCAAACCGTACCTGTGGATGCCAATTTGTAGTGCTACTTACATTTTAAGGGTGTGCTTTTATTGTTTCAATAATTTAACCCGGCATTGTTCTTTTAAATCACCTTAAAGACATTTTTGGTTTGATAATTGAGGTTAACATCAATCATTATTCAATAATGTTGTTCAAACAATAATTATAGGAAAAAGTAGTGAGATATAAAGTTACTAATTCCCTTTAGTGAGTGATTGCGTAAGAAATTAACCTGAACAGGGTTTGTTTACACTTTCATTTCATACCTTTTGAACAGGCATTAACCATTTTCGTCTTTTCACGACCTCGCTGAAACTGGTCAACTTCAAAGGCACGGAAAAATTTCTCATGTTCTGGCAAATACACTGGCTCCCTTTCAAATCGGAATACAGCAGGCTTGCTTTCTGAAGAAATGTATGGTAACTAACTAAATACTCCTAACCCTTTGCATTGATAATATTAACACCACAATTAATCAAAGCAACACTTTATCAGAACCACAATCAGCTGTAAAGTCAAAAGTGTCATGTCCACCCACACAATGTTAATCACCTCTAACCACGCTCCATAACAATAACTCAAAACTACCTACACATTACTGAAATTGTCAGTTGCATGCTTGAGCTCACGTGCCCTTTATTACCCGATGATCTCCGATGATTCCTGATCATAACCGAATGTAATCGTCACCTCAAATTGGCTATAAGACGCGTGCGCATTGAGCGATGCGTTACTAGAAACGATTTCTTTGTCGCTGCCAGCTTCAGGAATGCGTGCGAGATGCATTATATCTGGTAGATTGTGACTTGTGAGGTAATTTCCGTTACCGATAGGGTTGGTGGTATTGTTATATAATAAATTGATGCGTTGGGAAGATCGTCTTTGAAGGGCAAAACCTGGTAACCCAAAAGGTAAAAATACCCAGGATTTTGTTACATCTTGATTTAAAAGAGTGTCCTTGGAGTTTCTTGCCCGTTCTGCTGCATACGAGATCTACGTTTTGGAATGGGCAACTAGCTTTTAAACTACTTTCTAAATAACTGTTTTTTTTACCGGTCAAAAGTGCCTGTAGTTTAATTGAAATAAGTGCTTTGAGTTCGAGATTTTAATTGGAAACTTTGATTTGATTATTAACTAATCTCACTGTATAGTGTTTATTCAAATTTCAGTCTCAATCAGTCAAAAATACATCTAATTTCGCGACATTTTTAACATTGATTGCCGCTGAGATGAGATTGCGACTAGAATTTGAACGTTTTTAATTACGGAAATTGGCCCTCAGTTTTCAGCACAATAAAAGTCGTTGGTCTCAAAAAGTATCAAATTGTGAGTGGTCAACAGTTGGAGCATCTTGCCACTCTTGCCGCTACTAGGTACAACCCTAGTCAGTAGATTGCACTTGCGCTAGCGCATCTACTAGCACGTTGTGTAACGTAATGTGGTGGATAGCAATCTGGCTCGGATGTAGCAAAAATGAAAGGATTTGCACGCACCAGCCTTTTTTATATCGGAACATGAACGTATTGTTAGATATTGTGATCATTTGCTTGTGGATATTGGATTTTTCTGTTGCCTGTAGACAATTCAGAAGGATACCATGTACTCGTATAAGTGAAGGTAATTTTGTTTTTCATGTTCTTTTTTTTTTGTTTCCTTAATCTATTGGTTTATTACCATCTTGCAACTCGTCCTACATAAAGTCGTTAAAAGGTCAGTTTCCATGTATCACCATTGTTGCAATTTGATAATTTTTTTAATGGCCTCAAATGAAATCGAGAGCAATGGTAAAAAATGCAATGGTAATGGTGGATAATTCTATCTAATCTAATCAGCCTATAATGTTCCCACTACTGGGACACAGGCCTCCTCTCTGTGAGAGGGAGTGGGCCGTAATCCACCACGCGGTCCCAGTGCGGGTTGGTAGATGTCTTCGAATTTTTGGTTCTAGGACGTGCCGGTTTCCTCACGATGTTTTCCTTCATCGTTTCGAGAGCAGTGGTGATGAATTAATTTATAAAGTGCCTGTCAGGGTGCGGCGGGATCGTCCGAAAGGGTTACGAAAGGAACACGGGTGGGTTTTAGTCAGTAAGAGTCTGACACTCCCTTCCGCTTCACCCAGAGCGGGAGGGGTCATTTGATGACTTCCCATCCTCAAAAAAAAAAAAAAGTGCCTGTCAGGGTTCGAAACCACAACCTAAAACGTGTAAGTCACAGCTGTTACCACTGGGCCACCATTGCTCTCATCCTACTAATATTATAAATGCGAAAGTTTGTATGTATGGATGTATGGATGTTTGTTACTCTTTCACGCAAAAACTACTGAACAGATTTTGACGAAATTTAGCACACAGATAGTTTATAACCAGGATTAACATATAGGATACTTTTTATCCCGACATTCCCACGGGATCGAAACTTATGCGGGTGAAACCGCGGGGCGCAGCTAGTGTGAAATAATTCTATACCCCTTAGGTATTCGTCAGGTTCTGGTGTACCTACCTTACTATGAAGACTTTTAATCGTATTGTTATTAACTTGTTTTACATTATAATGTTTCACTTTCGTTGTGTCGACAACTTTCAAAACAACAACTTTTTTTAAACTTACTACTAGCTCCGTCCGGCCATTGGTCCTGTGCCTGATCGTCATAGCCGAAATTCGATCTGGAAGACTAGAGCAGCTCACATATTAACTCCAAATTCCACGCAATGACCCATAGAACCCATTTACAATCAGAAATGAACACCATAAGACAAGACAATGCATGGAATCACGCCATTAACTGCCATTGAGTGCCAACGCCGTGATCCATTGTGTAAACTGTCATTGTTGGCACGCTTCTTTGTCTGCGGCTATTCGAGCGTCGCACAGGAATCGAATTCGCTACCGACACCCATTGAGGATGTATCGGGTCACGGTGGTTTTGTTTCCAGTTAATGGTTAATTGTTATTGGGTGATTGGCGTTTTTGTGTTGGTTGGTAATGAGTCTGTTTCTGTAGATTTTTGGGAATAGGTAAACGTAAACTATATTGTCGATTTAGTACACCCACACTTCACCAAATATTTGTATGACCTATATGTATTTGTTCCGAGTCTGGGTGTTTTTCTATCTATAATATGTATGTATTTACAAAAAAAAAAAAAAATTGTATATAAGTAGTTTATCAGCCATCTTGTTACCATAACACAAGCATTAGGTTGCTTAGCTTGGGACTAATGGTGCTGTGTGAAATGTCCAGGGATATTATTATATTATTATTACCAGTTATGTTTAAGATCCATGTGATAGGGGGCGAGCCTACAGCCAACAACTGGGAAATTCCAGCTGGAAAAAAAATTCCTGACCCGGGAATAGAACCCAGGACCTCATGCTCTGAACTCGTAATTCTGAAATCAACTGGAACTCGTGAGTTGCAGTAGTTCCATGTGGGACTAGCTACTAAAACTACTGGGAATAAAGGGCTCTAAGGCCTGATTTTTCAATCGACGGAAAATTTTATTCGTGGAATAAAATGGACGTCTGACAGATTTTGTATAGAAGAACTGTCAAAAATTCAAAATTATTTATTCGGGTACAATTATCTGGCGTTGGAAATCAGCCCTTAGTAGGTAATTGTCATTTGCTGTTTATCCCCGATATCTATCGTCTAAATTAAAAGCAATCACCTGATTCTACTTCACATAAAAAAAAAAACCACCGTGTTTCTCTATGTCAAATTTGATATAAAACACTAAGTTAACTTCTCACTTTTACTATCATAATTTCAATCTCTCTGTGTTACTAGGTAGAAACCACATTGCCTCATAACCGTCTAATTACTTAGAAATAGCCACAAGACCTTATTATCTCGCCAAGTGCAAGTTAGGTTAATACATTATAGTTAAGTTGCGGCGGATGTTATTAAATCGCGTCAAGTTAGATGAGATACGTCAGTAATTACTTAGTGCTGGACCTACTTAATTGACTTGACAAGCAAGTTGTTTTTTTTTAAATAAAAGCGAAAACGTCTTCGTGGAAACAAGATGGGACTAAGATAACGTTAGAAAATTTTGCGATTTCATTCGAGTTGTTATGGAGGAGGAGGAATGGGGAAAATGTTGTGAGGAAAGTTTTGAGTATTGATGTGGATGGCTGTAGAGTAGGGGATGGGTGGACTGTGTGAATGATGATATGGTTAGAAAGGGGGTGACTACCGAGATGATGATTAATAGAGAATTATGGAAGAAAGAGATGTTGCGCCGACACTAAATAAGTAAATACATAAATTTGATAAGGGCAAGATGATGATTTAGAGTTAAATAATATCGTGAGCTCTCCAAAAGTGCACATTGCTGACCACTGATGTTTAAACAAATAAATTATCTTTATTTATTATTGATTGATGATTTGGTTCAAAAATCATATCCTTCTAGTTCAGAATCAGATGGACTTCTACCATTAATTGGTTGGTCTTTCGATACATAAGGTATGAATCCTTCATAGGGGCAATGCCCGTATTTTTAAGAAATGTGCATTCTAATATCATTCCCAATCTGTCAAAAATACAATCAATTTACACACGTTTTTGACAAGTTTTTGACATTGATTGTCGCTGAGATGAGATTGCGTCTTGAATTTGAACGTTTTTAAGTACGAGAATTGGCTTTCTGGTATTCAATCCCGAAGACCCTCAAAATCTCCTGAAAAAGCAGGAATTTAAATCAGGTCTGGCTGGTGAAAATAGCTTATATTCATTTACAATACGTTTGTTTGAAAGTTATTTATAAATTCATAATATGGATGACAAAATATGTTTTTTTCTAAAACCGACTTAAATTAACATACGTTTTCCCTAAAAAACCACGAGAAACCGTCACGAAATCTTATAAAAAACCTAATAAAAACGGTTAAACAATGCATAATTGTAATTAATCCGCTAGATGGCAGACAATGGGGCTGATGACAGACCAGTATTGTCTCCTGTCGCATCCTGTCATATTGTTTTACTCCACCCAGCCGTGAACACTCGTCTGCTCTAATGGTAGTTAGGGGGAATTTTAATTTTTACTCTCAGAGTATAAATGTGAAGACAGTTGACGTGATTTTTGAAGACTGAGTTGTTGACGGTAATTTGATACGTCAAAATGAAATGAAAGATTGCACAACACAAGTTATTTAACGAGAGTTTGTAGTAATTTTGATTCTAATTGGTAGGAACTGTCTTCTGATTCACTATAAGTAGTTGCTTTCAAAAATGGGCTTTTCTGAATGAATAGCGCCTAATAGCCGGACTGTTCTCTGTTTTTACGTATAAACTGTTGAATCTTCTTGTTGGATTTTGATTCAGACACAACTATAAAACGCTAGCTCCTGCCCGCGATATCGTCCACGCGAGATTTCATGTTCCCCTGACCCAAAACTGCCCTGCATCCCCGTGCTATTACTACGTTTTCAGTTAGCGTTCTTTGTGACGTTTTTTCTTTTTGCTTTAATTCTTAGGGGTTTATCGTGATGTTAAATAGCCTATAGCGTTCCTTATGAATTGGATTCTCAAATGCAATAAGTTTTTTTTTCCGACTGGTAGTTCCAGAGATTTGCGCGTTCAAACAAACAAACTGTTCACTTTTATTGTTAGTAAAGATTGATTTTAAACGGGTGAAGAAGGATTTAGAGTTCAATGCAAGTGAAGTGCTATAGGTATGTAAATTGGATGAGCATGACAACAGTAAAATACACGTATTGTTTGTCGGTCTGACACAGAGGAGTGGCTATAGTTCAGAACGTTCAGTTCGATCAGTCGTGACGGACACATCCGATTGCGGAAGGGAGCGTCCTGTCAGGTCATGTTACAAACCATTTGATAATTTAACTACCAAAAATGTTTTTAAGGTTGGATAAGTTAGAACTTGGGGTGCTTATTCTATTCTTATAATTATGTAAGCAGCCAGTGCGTCAGGTTGTAGCTAGTGCATGCTTTTTTGATGTTTTAGCTGTTCTGGTCCGAATAATTTTGGTTTCGTGAACATCTTCCAATATGTTCTATCACAGGTAATTCAGGGTCTATACCCTGTCCATTAGGTAAACCGTTTTTTGACAGATGGTACTATAGTGATTGCAGCAACACACAATACACTGATTGATACACGTACGGTATTATAAAACTGTAAGAAGCAATAAATAAGATAATTCAATAAGATAAGGCAGTTTATATATTTATTTTACTTTAAAGTTAAGTTTTACGTAATATCTGGAATATTTACGTTCTAAGACAGCTGTCAAAAAACGGTAAACCTAATGGATAGGGTATAGTTATCATCATGGGTCATTACATAATCTGTTTCTAATTCACTAACAACGTATGTACTGATAGTCTGAAATAAAGATATAAATTATTACTTGCCTGTATACTAAATTTGATGATTAAGGTAATATTCAGCTAGAAGGAAGATCCAAATCTAGCATTTTAAGTCAGTTAAATAATAACTTTTATGCCAGTATTCTTCTAGACGATGCTTGATGAATCTAGATCTGAGCAGAGATTAACAAAAAATCTGTAATTTTTATATTATGCTAACATTTTTTTTTATTTGAAGACATGCGACATCCACCAACATGCACGTGCCCACTTCCTCTCACAGAGAAGAGGCCTGTGTCCCAGCAGTGGGAACATCATAGGCTGATTAAGGACATCTTACTAGTAAATGGTCCTAAGATTCTATGTTTGCATATACATTATAGTTACTGATAGACCACACACAAAGGACCACACAAGTAGTTTATATGAACGTAATGAAATAGTAATATTGCGTGCGGAATGACTGGTCTTTATTGCCTAAGAATCTCATATTAATAAACTAGGCATTGACACAGATTGCTCCTACCATGTTGTAAAAGACAACTTAGTATTGTTTAGTACTTACAATGTAATGAGTGGTTGTATTCGTAGTAACGATAAAGTTTGATGTATCACGGATCCCCGTTGCCATACGTAGTCTGGATGACGGAGGGAGTCGTGGAAAGAGAAATCATAGTCATGGGAGTAGACGGATAGTTAAGTATGGGCTAGAATCCAAATAGAGATATCATATTCAATAGAGAAGTATGGAAGACCATAATTATGCTTAAATTGGGATAAGGACAAGAGAATTTATTTATTTTACCATTTATGTAGGTACACATATATATAAACAGACAAGAAAAAAACGGAACAGAAAAAATAGGTACAGAGCTGATGCTTATTTAATAAGAAATCTCTTCCAGAACACCCGAGACAGGACAGTAGATACAAGATGTAGACAGCGTGTGAAGGAGACAAAAAAATAATACATGAAATCAAAAACAATTCAAAAACCTAAACTAAAATTACGTGAATATACTAACATACATACAAATAAACATACATAGGTACATAGTTCTAAAATAAATATCACTAGAATGATAATAATTATATCATACTCAAAATAATAAATACATACACAACTATGATGAAGTGGACAGATAGTGTTCTTTTATTCTTCTTTTAAAAACTGCAACGGTTGCTGAATGATGGTCATACTTGTAAATATGCGGGGTAGTAGCGTAACACACTAACAGTAGCATTCATTGCGTAATGCGTTATTTACGTTGTTGAGCAGACAAATTTTTCGAAGATAAGAAGCAATGGATTAGCAATATCCTTCAAAATGATTCAGATTGTGATTGATCGTTTGTTACGCAATTAGGGTGCTGGTGGTCGTTTGGCAAATGTTCAGAATTTTTATAGTCGATAAAATTACCTACAATTAAACCTAACCTATGGGCTAAGCCATATCTCACCAGCAGTGGTGGCGCAGCGGTAACGGCCGCGGCTTACGAGTTGTAGGTAGGACGTTCGAACCCAGGCGCTTTACTTTTTGTAAATTATGTCATCACCACGGCTCTCAAAATGGTGAAGGAAAACATCGTGAGGAAACCGGCATGTCCTAGAACCAAACTTTCGAAGACATGTGAAATTCTACCAATCCGCATTGGGCCCGCGTGGTGGATTACGCTCCATTCCCTCTCACAGAGAGGAGGCCTGTGTCCCAGCAGTGGGAACGTTATAGGCTGATTATGCAGTTTTCATATAGGAAAGGAAAAGCGTTTTGTAAGAAAATCGTTACGACCTCGTCATCTGCCAAGCCTTTTCCCAACCATGTTAGTGTCGGCTTCAAGTCTGCAGCAGCAGAATATAGTAGTATTTTACATGGAGCGACTGCCTATCTGACCTCCACAACCCAGTTACTGGGTAATACAATACCGCTTGGTAAGACTGGTTGTCAGACTTTCGGGCTACTGACGACCCGTAACGACTGTCAAAGATCCACGAATGACAGCCGGGACCAACGGCTTAACGTGCTTTCCGAGGCACGGAGGGGTCTTGGTATGTAAAGATGGTCACCCATCCGCGGACCAACCGCGGCAAGCGTAGCTTAACCTGATCGATCGACTCGTGCGGCTATTATTACTTAGCCACAAGCCCCTTTACGATTTATGGTGGAGAATGCAAACTCGTCACTTCTCACGCAATATTGTTAAACTATAACCGCGAGAATATCAAAGACTACTATTATGTGAATAAAACGGCTTGAACCTTATTTCCTACAATGACATCTATTATGGTAAACTGCTTCCTATCTCGGGGAGCCGCTAAAGTGGCTTATTACGAAAGCTCGACAAACGTACTGCGTGGCTGGGATTCCATTAGACGCAATGTGGACGACGCGCGTCGTTGGTTCAACGATTATACTAAGGAATTGTGTACAATGAGGTTGGCCTAGGAGTTTTAAATTTAAGTTTAACTTTGGTTTTGGTTGTCCTTCATTTGGGGACAGAGAGGTTTTTCTATTCCCAGAAGCGACGGTTTCTCGAAGAACACTGTTATGGTCTTGTGATACGCGTTTAGCATATTTCGAGGAAATCGTAAACCTACACAAGGCCAAAGCCAATTTCCGTTATTAAAAATGTCCAAAATCCAGTCGCAATCTCATCTTATTGTTAAAAATGACATAGAGGTATTTCTGACAGCTTGAGTATGAGATCAGAAGGCCAATTCTCGTACTTAAAATACGTTCAAATTCAAGTTGCAATCTCATCTCAGGGCCAATCAATGTCAAAAATGTAGGCAAATTAGACGTATTTTTTTTCAGATTGAGACTGAGATCAGACTGTGAACGTTCTTAAAATTACGAGAATTGCCCCTCTGATTCTTAACGTTTAGTTTTATGTGAATTACGTTTAACCAGAGATGAAGTTTATTCGAAAATTCGTACCTAACTTTTAGCATTGTAAAATTCACTCAGGTTTTTGTAAAATAAACAAAACTGTTTATGCCATTCTTAAGAATCTAAACTAACATAACTCCAAGTTGCTTCGCAGTGGGTTTTCCTTTCTTCTCCTATACCATGCGGTCTCAGGTATAAAAATCCTGAACTTAAACATTTTATATTAAAGTATAATATACAATGTGTCAACTGAGCCTACCACAGTTCAATGCCAGACATAGCTTCTCCCATTCTGCACCACAAAACACTGAAGACGGCAAAAAAAAAAATCAAATCAAATGTATAGAATTTTATATTTAGTTCAAGATTTTTGGGGTAAAGAAGGGGTGAAAATATATCCATTTTAGTCTTACAGTCAACCAGCAGAAGTTACTTATTCAAAAGCCCAGCAATATAAACTCGCCCTAACGCCATAACGCCGTGATATACAACTGACAGTCACGGCGGCGACATTGACCTGAGTGACGTAGGTTATGGTCACAGATCTGTGTTAATGCCGCAGCCATGGGATAGTTTAATTACTGACGCGTTTTTATGGGTTTTTAACCGTTGACGGCTTAGATTGTGGTCGTAGAAAGATGGGTATGGTTGATAGGGGTTTTGTAACCATGTGTTGACTAGTACTCCCTGTGGAAGAGATTGTCCAAGAAAGTAGGACCACGTTCATAATTAAGTCATGTAATCGATCTATTATGAGAGCAGGGTTGACCAAGTGGTAACAGCCGCGACTTAAGAGCTGTAGGTCGTAGGTTCGAACCCTGCCACGCGATTTAGGTACTTTGAGTAAATTATTTCAGTAATGTTTAAATGTTATTTGTTATCTTTTCTGTTTTTCTTCCAACTGTTCGTCCAGTGCGAGCCACCACCTTGGGTTGGGGTAAATTTTTATGCTATCTTCACTAAGTTGACCTTCAGCGATGGTGGTGGCTAAGTTCTGCGGCCTGGGCAGAGATGGCGGTGGGAGAAAGGCAGGCGTATTCTTGCGGTGAAGGTTTGCATTTGTAATAAATACTTATTTATATAAGAAAATGCCTATGTATGTAAGGACGCCGCGCCGGGCCGAAGACAGGTAGCCATGTGTCTGGTTCATCTGCAAGGCGCCACGATAGACAGAGTGCCTCAAAAGCATTTCATCACCACTGCTCTCAAACCGGTGAAGGAAATCATCGGGAGGAAACCGGCATGCGGGAGTGGGCCCAACTCGGGTTGGCGGATGTCACATGCCTTCGAATTTTTGGTTCTAGGACACGCCGGTTTCCTCACAATGTTTTCCTTCATTGTTTTGAGAGCAGTGGTGATGAAATAATTTATACAAAGTAAAATGCCTGCTTACCACTGGGCCACCATTGATCTTGATGTAAGCATGGGTACCGTTCAAATGATAAATTATTTATTTTTATTTCAGTAGGTTTGTGCAAACACTTTTACACGTCAATCATGTTTTTAACTAGATGACTTCGGCGTTTCCTATCTGACTACTCTGAGAAGAAAGGCCGAAACAAACTCAGAGGTCACAGTCTCTTTTAAAGTCCAGACATAATCTTGGTCAGATCACGTGAAGACCATGTAGATTGGTGTCTGAAATGGTCTTTTGAGGAAAGAACCACACAGATTGAGTGGACCTGTCTAGTAAGTGCACGCATTTGTCAAAATTCGTGCTGCACAACTCAAAACTTGATAATAGAAGTATGACTTTCAGCTTATTGCAGCGGGTTAACTAAAACGGGCCCGAAAGGACTCGCTTAAAGTGTTAAAGCGATAAGATTTATTTGAGTCAAGTAAGTAATATACATCTAATTCATTTACTAAGTTATTCCCCTCCGTTTAACTGACGAAATCCTGTCGTAAACTTCCACTTAACATTTAAACTATCTTGATAACACACTATAAAACCTTATTCCTCAATCAATTAATATCCTCAATAAATCCCAATTAGGTACTTTCAAGGAAATAAATCGCACAGTAACAATATATCCTAGACGAGTTATTAACCAATAGCCAGTCGGTTCACACGCCAATGCCAATAACCCTGATGCGCAGGCGCAGCGTATCTGCAGTTGTCGCTAACCATAGAGTCATAGACCATGCGACCCTGTGGTTGCAACCGACAGCCAGACCGCACTTCCGCGATGACATTCCCGTATGGTTAGTGATGTTATGTGCCGGGATTATGTCCTATAATGTTTTGTGGGAATTTATGTCGTGTCGGCCATAATGATATTTCATCCTCGAGCGTAACTTTACTTAATTATTTAGGACTAGCTGTTGCCCGCGACATTGCGATCCAGGATGAAAAGTAGCATACGTCCTTCTACAGATCATGATCTACCCATGTGTCTTTCATCTAAATCCGTTCAGCTGTTTTAGCGTAAAAGCGTAATTCTTACATTTTCTAATTTTCTGCGCAACTTTTTTATTTTCTTTTTCGTAAGAACCTTCTACAAAGTATCAGAAAACATTAAAAAAAAAGATGGTGGAAATCGGTAAAGTCGTTCTCAAGTTATGGCGTGACCAAGTAGTCCAGTCATTACGTCGGAAAAATCGGCTTCAAAAAGAAAATGAACCGAGAAAGCCAAATTTTGGATATTACGTGGGGGGTGGCTAGAAAAGCTTAAGTTCAAATTGTCGACCAAAATAACCTTGTGCAATTTCCGCCATCTTGAAAAAACCCTTAAATTCAGTTTTTTCATCATAACTCGGTTCCCCGTTTAGATACAATTTTTTTTATAGAATACTTTTTTGTTGCTCTTTTCACGATCTACAATTAAGGTCCCATAAATAAATAAATAAATAAAAAAAAATTTAAATAAATAAAAGAAAAAAATTGGATAAATAAATTTCATGTATTTGATTTCTAATTTGGCTGGTTTATGAATTTTTTTTGTACTGCAATAATTCCCTGAACCATTTTCCATCCATTTTGACGTGTGGATACAACCGAGCGAGCGGCTAAATGAAAACCGGGCACAGTTTTACTGACTTTGTGGCGCGCTGGAGGTCGTAATTTTTGTCGGAAATGAAAAATAAAAAAACGAATTTGTAGGTCTGGACACGCTCTACAAGTTTTATTTCAAACATTTTTCGATATCTTCCACCAGAAAGAAGTAAATAGCGAATTTAAGGGTTTTTTCAAGATGGCGGAAATTGCACAAGGTTATTTTGGTCGACAATTTGAACTTAAGCTTTTCTAGCCACCCCCCACGTAATATCCAAAATTTGGCTTTCTCGGTTCATTTTCTTTTTCAAATGTATATAATGACTGGACTAAAGGGAAATAGGGATTAATTTATATATATTATATAGGTAGATATATACTTTATTGGACATTAGGAAAATATATAACATAAAATAGATCGAACACTACAAAATATACAGCAGCCTTGCGAGCTCTACCAGGCAACCTTTATTGTTTTCTAAATACATACAATTGTAAAAAAGGACTTCAAATTATTTGGTCTTTCGTAGGTCCCGCCGATTGTCAGAACGATGCCTATTCTTGAATGATGATTTAAAAGTCTCCTTTGGATTAATTTGCTTCGAATCTTGCCTCAAACCTATCTATCAACTCTGCCTATCGCAGTCCAATGCTGCACATAGGCCTCTCCCAGGCTGTGTCACAGCATCCTGTCCTCCGCCTCAAAACTATATGGATAATAAAAATACCAGCCTAAAGGGCAGAAGTCTCTTCTTATACAGAGAAGGCACATTGGACTTGCCCGGATTTGAACCCACAACCTCAGGCATGAGAGACGAGGCCTTAACCACTAGGCCATACTTATTTCTCGACACAACGTTATGGGAGATGAACACAAGTTGCGTTTTTTTTAATGTTTTTCAAAAAGTTTATCATAAATAGTCGTATGGAACAGCACCCTAATTGAGTAACATACTATCAATCACAATCTGAATAATTTTGAAGGATATTGCTAATCCATTGATTCATAATGTTCTAAAAATTTGTCTGCTCAACAACTTAAATAACGCAATGAATGTCGTTGAGCTGTCAAAATGAACGCCGTTAGCTACTGTTAGTGTTACGCTATTACCCCGCTGGTCAATGTGTAGTGCAGTTTAAACCATTTAAAAATAAAACTCAGTGGTATTATCGAAGCCGTCATGAAGCGATCCTAAATTGTTTGGACAGTGAATATGTTTTTTGTTCAGTTAAACGTTGGCAAAAAATAGGGATTGACCGATACGACCTAACTTTACTAAGAAATAAACTATGTTACAATGCATCACTGTCACTGCTAAAAATACTCTCTTTTAACAAGGTGTCCAACTTCTAGGGGTTTATTTATAAACGTTGCTTAAAGTTAAGAGACGTTTATACGTCAATAATGTATGGTTAAACAATCGCTCATCATTACTTAACGTTTATAAAAAAACTCTCTACTCATTAGAGGGTTTGATAACACGAGAGAAATAAACTGCAATTCATTAGAGTGTAATGAATTGCAGTTTTTTCTCTCATGTTATATTGTTAACAATGTTTCATTAATTATACCTTGTGAACATGACGTGCCTAAATAGATACTCAACTCGCATTTAAGAATTATAATAGCAAGATATAATTATCGACATAATTAGCAGCGGTTCCTAGAGTCGGTGAAATCATTATTTGGAAATATCTATTGCCAGCGGCTTCGCCCGCGTGGATGTCGTAAATTATCCCACGATAACGTACTACCGGGATAAAAAGTATCCTTAGTGTTATTACAGGGTATAAACTCTGTGGGTATAAACTCTCTGTGTGCCAGAGTTCATCCAAATTCGTTGATATATAATATTACTAGCTTCTGCCCACGACTTCGTCCGCGTGAAACTTCTTGTACCCCTAACCCATCCCGTCGCATCGCATCACCTGTCCGCAGTGTCATATCGTTTTCGCTAAGCCATCTTTCTGACTTTTGTTCTTTTTGTTCGGCCCCTAAGGGTCATAGCGTGATGTTAAATAGCCTGTAGGCTTCCTCAAGGAATGGGCTATCAATTTCAAATATAATTTTTCAAATCTGGCTGGTAGTTTCAGAGATTAGCGACTTCAACCAAACAAACTCTTCAGCTTTATTATTAGTAGAGACACTGGGATAACAAAACGTCAAACCTTTCAAGCGTCCATTTTAGATGCTGCATCTGCAAACAAAAATTTTATATCAAACAGCTAAAGATTCTAGGAAAATCTCGGATAAAAAGTCACATTAACAAACCTATACCAAGTCACATCCTTATTACTCATATAACGTATCAACTCGATGCGACAACAAACTAGTCTTTATAAAAAAGCAATTCACTTCTGTATAAAAGGACTGTGTCCACTAGAGCGTAACAATTTGATCAATCTATGAGAGACTTGAATGCACAGTGGCTATTCAATCACGTGAAAGAGAGGGACATTAAATTGTATGCTGATTTCGATTTAGATGTACTTAAGTGAATAAGATGGTTTATCAGTTTGAGTTTTAATTTAACTTCGATAAATATCTTAAAATTGACGTCTGTTAATGTACTTAGCCTTTTTCCAAGTATAGTGGTGTCGGCTTCTAGTACGTATTTTACCTGGAGCGACTGCCTATCAGACCTCCTCAATCCTGTTACTAGGTAACACAATACCTCTAGGTATGACTGGTTGTCAGACTTTTGGGCTCCTAACTACCGTAACGACTGTCAAAGATTTACGAATGACAGCCGGGCCCAACGGCTAAATGTGCTTTCCGAGGCATGGATGGGTCTGGATATGTGAACCAAGCCACGATCCGTGAAAAAACTACGTATTTTTTAATGAAATTGGTAAGTTAACGCTTATGCTTCATTTACTTGTTAACTATACATATATGTTTACAGTTTTAGGTAATTCATAACTCATTTCATATATGACGTAAGCACAGGATTAAGATTAGATTGTCGTCAAGTGTTAGCAATAAAGCTTCACTATCTACCTTTAACCAAATTTATTTAAGGTCAGCTCAACATGTCTTTTTCTTTCATATGTCTCTATTAGTCATCTCGATAGTCACTCCCTCATGTTTCACACAGTCAATCCATCGTTTCGGTTCTTCCCCTACTCTTATAATCAGCATTTATACCCAAAACTTGCTATGCTCTTCACACACGTAAAAATTACTCATTTAAGGACCTTGAAATTATGACCCTCAATATTATCACTAAACACTTTAATCGTGCTTCTAGTCTTCCTAATAGTTATACCACTCACTTCCCACTTTGATTCCAAAAGCTGCTGCAAAATGATTATCACAATAATTTAAACAATTCAATAATGTCCCACTTCCTATCCTGCACTCTGTGCCCCAAAAATGCAGCCATAGTCTCTGCGCTGCTACCGACGCGACGCTGCTGTGGAAGTGGCGAAGTCTTGGCCCAAAAAATTTAAAACACTGTCGTGCCATCGTTCCGACGAAGAAAAATTCAATAATATTGAAAAATAGTCACACATATCTAGAAAATTACCTGAGATCATGATGACGTACAGTGGCCAGGTGGCCACCCAAGTCCAGTGCACCTAAGCCTCTTATTTAGCCATTACCTATGTAATAACTTAGTCAATGGCCCTCAGTGGCACTCAGTGGCACTCAGTGGTCGGTCGATGCACCACGTTGCAAGTATGGCGTGTCGCGGACGCTACATTCTGTAGTTTTTGTCTGAGTGGATTTATATTGAATTGATAGGGTTTGAAGACCCTAGATGCAGGTGTAGTGGGTTGGTATCCTTACGTTGTAAATAGTAATTAGTTAATAGAAATTGTAGAGATAAAACTTCTAATTGAATCGTAATTTAATGGGTTTACGGGTATGTTTTTTGAAAGGTACCTAATTATTTCTAATACCTAGTAATTCGGCAAACATTTAAATTATTAGAAAAATCTTTTCTTTTTCAGGAAAACCTAGCAAAGAAATAATGACAAATACAACGGTTAAACTTCCTCCTTCCTTCCTATTTCCGTGAAGATGGTCACCCATCCACGGACCAACCGTGGCAAGCGTAGCATGCATACCACCACACACATGTATGCATTTATGCA
This sequence comes from Apamea crenata, assembly GCA_949629185.1. NCBI lineage: Eukaryota > Metazoa > Arthropoda > Insecta > Lepidoptera > Noctuidae > Apamea > Apamea crenata. Next base: position 7,061,461 of record OX451362.1, on the reverse strand, counting down.
TTTCAACCTACTTATTTACAAATACTGTGTGACCAAACAACGTGTGCGCTCATCACTCATGTATTAACTATGTTTATTTCCCATCCAGTTGGATATAAATAAACACTGCATGCATCTTAATATAGAATTATTTGTTTCCTGTTAATGTTGTGTTTATAGGAACTGTGACTCAATCCCAGAGTTGATTCTAGGGTTTGATAAACAGGATGCAACACAGCACAACATTACAGGTGGAAATTGACGAACATTATGCCGTATGTTAGCACAGGCCAGTTAGAAATAAGGTATGATGGTCATATCAACATAGTCATTTATGAAACTATTCATTACCTACCTACTGTAAAAATGCAGTCTTCCACAGGGTCAAATTAAATTAGCTAGCGAAATTCCGCAGGATATCAATATCTAAACAAAAAATAATTAATTTGATGACTTTTTAGGTACTCCTATACTAGGTGTGTACATAATTTCATTACTACTGCTCTAAAAACGGTGAAGGAAAACATCGTGAGGAAGCTGACACGTCCTAGATCCAAAAATTCGAAGACATGTGACATCTACCAACCCGCACTGGGACCGCAGCCCACTTCCTCTCACAGAGAGGTAGCCTGTGTCCCAGCAGTGGGAACATTATGGGCTGATTGTGCTATACTAGGTACTAAAGTTACTTGAAATATCAGTTTAAGCAATCAATTCCTAACAGTAACTTTTTTATACAGAGTGGCGATTAGTTTATCAACCTAATCGCCACTCGATATAAACCAAGTTAACGTCAGAACCCCATTACAATAGATTTATCTACACAGATGCAGTACATCTCAAACATTAAAATGATTTACAATCCAGATGATGTGTACGTAATAATAGTTCATTATAGTTTTTATGTGATTTCTCACGAGGATAGCCGGCTTCTTGTTACATATCCTGCCACGGTGCCACCCTCGGGGATGCGGTGGGAACTGGTCTTGTCTATTTTTAGTCCTAACGTATTGTTTTATAGGATGTTTCAAAGATTCAGGCAGTATTATTATATACATTAATTATTGTGTTCGGTACTGGTTTTGAATTCGGGTAAAGTAGAAAGGTTGGATTTCGAATTAAAAGCTGTCTCGGTATAGAAATGATTGACAAATTGCCAAAATTCAGTCAATCTGCCTGACCTTTTCTTAACTATGTTGGGGTTGGCCTCCAGTGTAGGCGGATGCAGCTGAATACCAGTATTTTACATGGAGCCTATCTGGGCCCGTATTCCCGTAATTTAAAATTTTCAAAATCTAGCCGCAGTCTCATCTCGGCGACGAACAAATGTCAAAAACTTGTAAAAATGTAGGGAAATTAGACATATTTTTGACTTGACTGTGAACGTTCTTAAAATTACGAGAATTGCCCCTCTGATCTCCACAACCCAGTTACAGGGTTCACACGATACCCCTTGGTAAGACTGGTTGTTAGACTTTCGGGCTTCTGATGACCCGTAACGACTGTCAATGATACAAGAATGACAGCCGAGATCAACGGCTTAACGTGCTTTCCGAGGCACGGACGGTTCTCAGTATGTGAAGATCCACGGACCGACCGCGGCAAGAGTAGCTTAACCTGATATATCGACCCGTGCGCCTGTTATTACTTAGCGAACTATTATTATTACGAACTATTTATTATCAGCTAGTATGTTCACTGCTATTCATACATCAATTTAATTGGCAACATCTTCGGATTTCGAGAGTCATTCGGGCACGGCGCGTGTGTATGAATGTTTCAAATGTTGGCGAATTAGACGCAGGTGTTTAGCATGAGGCGTTCTGAAGTTTGTGCCTAATTTCATGGGAAGAAGGCGTTTGCATGTGTGAACAGATGTTTTATGCAGCAATGGAAAGCGACAATGGTTACACATAGATCAGTTGTCCATAATTTTAAGACCGTTAATTTTTACCCCAAAAAATATTATCCAAAAAAGATGCGGGCAAAAACACTTTTCCACGATTCTTACAAGTGGCATGACGAACCACCAGTAGCATTCGTATGTAAATTAATAACATATTAGAGACAATTTGTTCTAGAGGGATGTTGGGACAGATGGACAGACATGCGGGCTTCGCTCACTAATTCACGGCTCTTCGATTAAGTAATGGCAAGGAATTGAACATCAATTTATCAGTTAAAGCCGTTATTAGGAGCTTTTTGTTCGAGGGGTTTTTCAGCATTTTCGATTGATTCTCTGATGTATTGAACGGAGTGTTCATAAATACTGATTAAGACCAGTTAAGATGGTTTGTGGTGAAATGTTTTGTTTTCGTTTTCTGTATTTGTAACCAACCTTACTTTTAATTTTGTATGGTTCGTTCCCATAGACAAACCGAGAACACGGTTTTGATAATATGAGAGGTTGAGTGATGCGTGAATGATTTCGATTAAAAAAAATATTCTGAATTTATTTGACATTTACTTCGAGGATTTGAGCTAGGGCCTCTGAGGCACAATATGAGTTTTCATCTACATCAAAAAATGCTTTCAAAGTTCTTTTAAATCTTTTAATTACATGATCGTTCCTTTCCTTCCACCAAATCACTGTGTCAACAAATCTGCCCCACAATTAAGACCACATCTTCTCTCCCCAATTAAGGCTGTCCTCACAATTAGCTGTACCGCCTTATGCAAAACTTTGATGATGATTAATGACGTTTCCAACTGCACTCTGGATATATTACTGGAGTGTAGTTTAATTGGCGTAATCATTCCGCTCTAGAAATACCTAAATGTACCTTTGTTTCAGTTATTGTTGTGTAGGATTGTTGAAGCTACATATATCTTATGTGTGCATTCAACACACACTGATGATATAAGTAGTAATAATAAAGCTGGAGAGTTTGTTTGTTTGATCGCGCTAATCTCTGGAACTGCCAGTCGGATATGAACTACCAGTCGGATATGAACTACCAGTCGGATATGAACTACCAGTCGGATATGAAATGAATACTTTTTGCATTTGATAGCCTTATTTTTGAGGAAGGCTAAAGGCAACTTAACATCACGGTAGGACTCTTAGGAGCCGAGTACAAACAAGTTACAAAGAACGCATTGCGAAAACGAAGTAATACATGTAAAGTGTTAGAAGTCAATTTCTAGGCTACAAGGTTGTGTCTATGGTAAGCCCTGCATCTTAAGAACCACGAGGGCGATTTTCATCGATGAAACAGAACGCGATCACCAAATATCGCATATTTTCTCACAACGTGTTCTTTTTTTATATTTGTGTCCTGTCTCTGCATCATGTTTACCGCAAATAAACGTGTTTCTTTTTTCACATATAAACGGGTGTTCAAGAGCTGTCAGTGTCATTTTGACAACTCTTGTGATTGGTTTATATTTATAACAATTTATTTATTGATGTCTTAACTTTGATTTACAAGTTAAGTCTAAATAAGAAATAAAAAAAAATATATAAGGCAATTAAATCACCATGTTCTGAATATTGTTTGAATCGTAATTTTTAACTGTTTTTTTTTATTAACTTAATTTTAATTATTATGTTTTTCCTCATGTGAGTGAATAAATTGTATTTCTTTTGAGTGAAATAAATCTGAATAAAATTGAGGATTTCAGTTTTACTAACGAAACTAAGATCATCCTTCAGTCGTCGTGTATTTTAAGCCCAGATTATTTAAAACAGACGCGCTGCAGTAAAAACAAGTAAAATCTGTAAAGTGCATTTTACGAGTTATGCACCGGGTGTGCGCCTGCGCCGGTACCCACGCGCCGCTGAAAACGGTCTATTTACAATATTCCCCTGCCGAGCACTGCTTTTGATCTTTGTTTGCGTGTTTATACTAATTTTAAACGTTTGTTCTTTGATTTTTTTTTTCTTATGAAAAAGGATGAACGCCGAAAGGAGATTTAACAGTTTTAGAACTCTGCGATGGTCACCTTATTTTATGTTTTATTTAAGTTTATTAAGTTATTCAGAAATAAATCGTGACATTTATACTTGTATTGTGGGTGTACCATTATAGGTACACCTCTGCCGAACCTTTAACCGTTATGTTGTTTATACTTATTTTAAATTCACTTAATTTAATTGATGATTTGACTTCTTTAGACTTTGACTTCTTTAGACCTTGACTTCCTTAGACTTTGACTAATCGATTTTTAAATTGATGACACCAAGACAATGTTGCAAATCAGTTCTTGATGTCATTAAGGAAAGAAATGTTACTTACATAAATATCACATCCAAATCCATACCTTGCAAGTCACTACCACACAATAATAATTATTATTAATATAGTCTAGATTTTTTATGATTACATACTACCAAATACTTAATAGTATCTACCTTTTGTAGGTTTGGTAGAAGCCATGCTAGAACTTAGAATTTTTCTGGACACAAACACGCACTCAGTCACCAGTAGACAATTTTTTAAACACTGAGATTTCCGCAAAACTGAGTGATATCAATTTACAGCTTTATTTGCCTCAATGTTTACTCACAATGATATGATCCTCACTGACACAGTTATCCACGATACAATGTTACAAGACGATCCACAATACTAACAGGTCACTGACCCAAAATTTCAAGTATCTACGGATTGATATATAATTCTTATCTTCCTCTCAATCGTGAGGCAAGATCTATGCAGCCGATAATTGTTTGGGCCGGCCCTATTGTGCCCAGTTTAACTTGACACCCAAACTTGGGAAATAGATTTTTATGTACAGATTTCTCACAAGTTCGACCGAAGACCAGCTGCACCCTAATTGCGTAACACACGATCAATCGGAATCGGTTTCATTTTGACAGTTCAACAACATTCATTGCGTTATTTACGTTGTTGAGAAGACACATGACACATTTTTTGAACATACATATGAAGCAATGGATTAGCAGTATCCTTCAAAATGATTCAGATTGTGTGTTACGCAATTAGGGTGCCGGTCTATTCTATAAATATCTGACGTAAAAACTAAGGTAAAAAGAGTTTGAAGTGAACTGTCATTCCACCTGATGCTGAGGGTTGCCACTGTTGACAGTTCACTTCACTAAGTTTACAGAATAGATCGGCTGGTGACGGTCGCGAGAATCCGCTGGATGCGAGAAGCATAGGACTGTTCGATGTGGAGCTTGGAGGACACCTAGGTATTTCCAGCAGGGGACGTCTTTCAGCTGAAGTGATGGTACTGAATTTGTGGATAGATTGTTTCTCCTTCAGCCTGCCCTTGTTCCATGTTACCTGCGGTCAGAGCAAACTATTTTTTTCTTCTATTCTCTCCTGTTTCATCATCATGATCATCATCAGCCTCTAGCAGTCCTCTACTGTTTGCTATTCATTTATCAATCTCTCGATTAAACTCACTCAATTCATGTATCTTATATTTTGTCTCTCTTTCATCGATAATATTCATAACTCTCTCAGCCACATGTCCACGCATGTGACTAAAAGAGTGTTGTTAGAGTTTTTTTTTAATTTTGTCATCCCTATTTCTGTAATCCATCGGCATTGCTGTGTTCTGCTTTGAAAGGTAGAGGAGCCGGTGTGAGAACGGGCACATGAGATTTTTTTTTTAACGTTGCCCCATTCTAGGAATTTTTCCTGTATCGTGGGTGCGTTAACAAAGATTTAAACTCATAAAAAAACAGCCAGACCCGGAAAAACTACTTGTAGGCCATACAAATATTTGTTCCGTGCGGGAATCGAACCCGCGACACGCAGCGCAGCAGTTGATCGCTTAACCACTGCGCCAACCGTGCCGTCATTTCAGCCTTGTCTCTAGCATGTCAACACATATTTGATCCTTCTGGTATTGCAGATGTCCTTAAGCGATTGTGACCACTTACAATCAGATGGGCCTCATCATCATCAGCTGATTAGCCTTTTCCCAACTATGTTAGGGTCGCCTTCCAGTCTAGCCGGATGCAGCTGAATACCAGTATTTTACATGGAGCGACTGCCTATCTGACCTCCACAACGCAGTTACTGGGACCATCAGTTGGGCTTACTCTTCAATCTTTTTTCCGTTAGCTAGTATTATTTTACGTTGAAGGCTCAAGATATTTTGGCCCTAGTCAAATTATTTATTCCGTTGCTATGCCTTCAAACAATACGATAATTAGGAAAACAATGGTATTAGATTATCTGTAATTTGTATCACGGCGATTTCTCTTTTCTATTCCAATGATTTTGTGGTATATAAGAAGTTTATGTAGGCGTAAATAATAGTTGATATATAAACAAAACTATGTACCTTTTATTAATTTTTTAAGACAGTTAGTGGTTACGTTGTCGTTCATAACTGTAGCTGCATTCTTGAATAACAATATGTTAGTGTGTAATGTGTTGCGGTCAGGTATACATAAAAATAACACCTCAGAAGTTCCCCAAGGTAGCCATAAACACCGTAGTGCCAACTGCTGCAACTCGATCCAGAAAAAAGCCAGTCCGTTCAAATTGTCGAGTATCAATTTCGGATGCACTTGTCAGCGCTCCTAAACGGAAGCGGTTCGTTGAGCCGCCATTTTGCATCCGTGCGGCGCGTGCGCATTACAATTACGACTCTTGCGCACCCCACGTTTTAAATTTAGAACGCTTCCGCGCGATCCCTTGACGTGTGACAGTTTGTAAACTATGGGTTTCAGGAAACATTGCTTCTGTGAATCGCAAGTGCTGCCGTTAACTTGGGCCTGCTTACATTTGTGCTTGGCGTATGATGGTCAAGTTTTCTGTTTACGTTGTGTTTAATTATAGGCTCGTTTGGCTTCATAGTTTGAACACGCACTTATGTGTTTTCTGTAATCTGTTACTGAAATGAACAATGTTACCTTAAAACACAAGATCTACATTATCTGGTGAAACACAAGTTTTCTGGTGAACACCCATTCAAAAGTTTTTGATGCTTCATCATCATCATTGGCAGCCTTGTTCCACGCATAACTGAGTATAGGCCTCCTCCGTTTTGTGCCATCCTTCCCTGGTCTGTGCGAGTCTCCTCCAGGTCTATCCCGCGATCTTCTGTAGATGCCTAATTCTCATCAATCGCCATATCTGCTAAGAAAGTTCCATGGCTAGAATAAACTTAGCCACTTCACGTTAGTTGCATCTTCCAAATTCATCTCGGAGTAAACTGTAACATACTCCATGCTCATCGCGCATTATTCTCCTACTTCGGCTCATTTCCAATGGAGCTACGAGACTGGTGCTTCAATCCAATCAATATTTTTGATCACATATATCTTAATTATTTCATCAAAACGGTGAACGAAAACATCGCGAGGAAACCGTCATGGTATAAAACGAAAAATTCAAAGACATGTGACATCTACCAACCCGGCCCCTCACTGGGCCCGCGTGGTGGATTACGGTCCACTCCTTCTCATCGAGAGGAGGCCTGTTTCCCAGCACTGGGAACATAGTGGACTAATTATGCTAATGGTACATAATAATACACACAACACACACATACATACACACAAGGGACATATAATATATCTTCATCGTTCGTAATCCCTCGCGAATATGCTCTAAGGCTAGAATAGGTCGTCCCAATCCAAGTTAGCTTATCTTGTAAATTCCTGCTCCTACAATCTCATCACGCATTTATCTTTCCCTTTTCCGATCATTCTACAAGACTGGTCCGTCAATCCTCTTTCTAATAAACATCATGCTGTCGGATTCACTTTCTCGATTAAGATTTCTCCACTAAGTCCCACATTTAACTCTCGATAGTAAAGAACGAGGTGAATACCGTGATGCTACTGACGGCAATCTATTTAACGGCACCATAACTTTCGACTGCGGGTTTCAATAGTAAAAGTACGTTATACAGAACGCGGTGATGCTATAATACGTTACATTTTTATGTCCTGACACAGTCGAGTAGATTATGGTTGGCACTTTGGCAGAAACAAGAAAATAGTTTTTAGCCAGTTTAAACATGTCAATTTTGAGCATATATACATTCGGTTTATAGACGAGAATATTGGGCTGAGTGCTGAAGATACCAAATAAATAAATATCTTAACTGCAATTAAATATTGCTAAAGTTGAAGAGTTAAAGAAGAAAAAGGCACTTTATTCTGAGAAAAGCGAAAAATGCGGCATCGACAAAAGCTACGAGTATTCCCTAGCTCCAAAAGTGAAGAAGAATCAATCAAACTTCAATACGTTTACACCAAAGTTTTTTTTTTTCAGCTTTTATAAACTGATTTTAAAAACAGTTAACCAGAACGTAACTTACACATCCGCATCATTATCAATTCTTCCAGTATTCGCTTTCAAGACTTCCATTATCTTTTTCTCTCAGTTCACTTAATTCACAAACCTCTTCATGCCAGCCCTGTCCACTCTCCCTTCGAGCTCCCCAGACTGTGACACAGCTTACGTTAACGTAATGTCCTTTACCGGAAAACCTGCATCTAATAACCTTTACATACATCCATGATTTATTAACATACACGTTATACTTAATTATGGCGTCTAGACGATCGTGTGAAGATTATATCTATGTATCTTATAATGTGGGTTAGACGTCGTGGGTGAAGGGTCTTAAGCACTCTTGCTTTCGATAGTTGTAATTTGCAGACTCTTTATTATCTGTTTGTCTGGTTTTGAGGTTGTTGTAAAAGCATTATTTTCTTCCTATATGGCCTATGATAGATAGGCCTATAGGATTGGATGATAAATTTTCTTCGATTTTATTTTTAATTTTTAGCATTGTTCTTGCTAGTATCCGTAGCAATTCTGTATACAAGGTGGCAGGGACATCAACGAGTAACCTGCTTGCTTGGAATCAGTACAGGATTCTGAAGATTTGAAATGATTACAAATTTTTCGTCGGTTATTAAAAAATTAGCTGTTCTGTACATTTTGATCGCTTAGGTATGGTTTATTTATTTGATTTACTTCTTTACAAAAATCAATCTTTAGTCGATTCTTCAATAAAGTCTCTATAGTTGGTATTACCTTTCTCTATGGTTTTGCACTTTCAAATAGACTTCATTTTAAATAGGCTAATAATAATATATACAGTTACAAAATGCCCATAACTCGTTCTATTTAAGTGTTAAAACCTAGATTTCCTATAGGTATTGCACTTTCCTATGAAACGGCAGATTTTTTTTGATAACCGACGTAATATTTTTACGCTTATCTCTGAGTCTGGAATCATGTCCTGAATTCATGATTATAGTTTGCGCGTTGATATACCTGTCACCCAGTAGATCCTTATAAACTCTTTCAATCAATTATTAGAGTTAGATTATTGCATTCGTTTTGTCAACCCTTTGCTCTAGTCTTTGCAGTCAACGATTCTTTGTGTGACAGTTTCTGGCTAGACCTATTGATAAACAATCATCATGCTTCCTTGTATACAATTCATTTGGAGTTAGGTGCAGCATGTGTTCTTCTTCTTCGGGTACATTTCTATTAGCCGTCACCGACGTATTCACGTTATTTTAGACAATTCTTAATATTCTTGTAGTACCACTTCTTATCCCCGCTCCCATATACCAGTCTGACGAAACCTTACAAAACTTCCACTATCAGATCAACACGATCAATTTCTCATTTACCTCCAAACAATAGATTCAAACTATTCGTAGTAACCAACATAAAAATCAGTATTTGGTCATTAAATCCTTTCGGGTGCGCAAACGCAGGGAAGTAGAACGCGTGAAGATCTTCGATACGAACCTTTGTGGTGCCCTTCATGAATATGGATGCGACGCACTTATTCTGGAGATGGATAGCGAGCTGGTTTCCGTTTGGGGTGTGTATGTTTATAAGCTGATAAACGAAAAGGAAAGGCTGGGGCATTTATCGGTTGTTTTAAATGTCGGTAATTTATACAATGTTGGATTATAATTTATAATGGCTATTTTTTGCATATGTACCTACAAAGTAGGTGAATATATGCAATGAAAATACTATTGTATAACACTGTATGGGTTTTGATTTGGGAAACGATGGCTTGATCATCTTTCACACAGTCCGTGAAAGATGATATGGCTACAAAGGGGCTACTACCGAGATGACGACTAATAGAGAAGTATGGAAGACAAAGGCATGTTGCGCTGACCACAAATGAATTAGGATGAGGGCAGGAGAATGATGACGATGATGTATTTTGAATTGAACTCAATGAACGAATCTTTTACAAACAGGTACTGTAGGTAAGGTTATCCAGAGAATATAATTATAAACAAGTTGGAATCAATTGATGCCATGTTATATTGGGGATTTCTTCAGTTCATTTGAGCCGTCATCGTCATCACTATTTAGCCGAAAGACGTCCACTGTTGGACATAGGGCTCCCTCAAGCATCGCCACTTCGACCGGTGCTGTACTTCTCGGATCCAGTGGATTCCAGCGGCTTTCACCAGTCATCGGCCAACCTTGTAGGAGGTTGAAGGTGAGAAACTTTTTGCCCCATCGGCCATCTGTTCTGCGGGCAATGTGCCCTGCTTACTACCACTTAAGTTTGGCAATTCTTGGCGCTATGTCACGACCTTGGTTCTCCTGCGGATCTCTTCATTTCTGATACAATAACGCAGGGAAACTTCAAGCATAGCCCTCTCCATTGCCCTTTTTCTTTAATTTGAGTACGTTACTAAGAATGACAACGCACCATATTTACCTATATAAGTTTATTCGTTTTCGAAAAAAATAACCGATTCACACTTTAAAAAAATACTGCATTAACTACTAAGCCTATAATCGCATATGGTATATTAATCACATATCTACAATGTGGGAACATCACAGATATCAAAAGCGTATAAAAATGGTATCATTTTATAATCATCACTTGACATGTCAATAGTGTTGCCTTATAAAGGTGTAAAAAGTGTCACAATAGGGGATTATACGCTGATAATGATAACACTAGTATGGCTATAAAATAGTAATGTTTGCTTTTGATTCTGATAGGTAATAGACGGGTGTGTGTAGGGTTGCCAATTTGCCAACGGTACTGTTAAAAAACAGCGTAAATTCCAAATTTTCATTTCAATAACTGTTGAATTAAAATAATAAATATCTATGGATTTTGATAACCACTTGGGCGTTTTCAAAATCTGTATTTTAGATACAACGTACACATACATACATAAACATACGCTTTTCCCATGAAAGTAGACAGAAATTACATGCTTATGGGCATGCATTGCATGGTACGATCCTAAGGGACCGTCTCTACGAGCGAGAGAATCGCGGCGATATTATCGTCGTGGCATCCAATTCTCGCCGGGATGATATCGCCGTGTGGAGACAGCCCCTACCATACAACATTTGATGATTGATTCCAAATTGAGCTTCACGTCAGGTGGCAATATATTTTTTAAATTTCTTAACATTAAAAAAAAAACGATGACAACTAAGTATCTTAGATTGACAAAAGCTCTAAAAATAATGTAATCTAAAAACAAAGTAAATATATAAAAAAAAACGACTGTCTCGTCAAAAAAGACTTGGCAACCCTAGGCGTGTCGTAGCACATTTGCTGTGTTTCAACATATTAAAATAAACAATAATAATAATAGCACAAAAAATAATAAAATATCGTAGTCATCATGGCGCCGTTGATTGAAAATATAGAAAATATCAGACAGTTGCGCGATAAAAACACAATATTTATATTTTGACAAATATCAGGGTGAATTATTAATAGATAAAAGCCCTTTGATAAATCATAAATGAAACGGTTATTTTCAACTTGTAATAAAATTAGCGGCTTGTTAGTAGATTTGCACGAATTTACTCGCCCGTTACTTTTAAATAATATTATTTTTTCTAAAGGCGAAGTTTAGATTTCACGAAGTTAATTTGTTTGTGGGCGAGTCGACAACTCCAGAAATATGTATTAGGCAATTGACGAGTCGCCTAGGTATAGAAAAAATAATAATATTAAAAGTGTCGATTTGCCCGTTTCCGGCGGACTAATTAGCCGTTAAAAGGTCAGTAAAGATCTTAATTTTGAAGCAAATGAAAGGTAATTATTTTAATTGTAAGTAACAAGATTATTTTCAACTTTAACACCAAGGTTAATTTATTTTACTTTTTCGAGTATGACTTAATGTTCAATTACAACTTAATGCAGCCAGGCTGGCTATAAATCTTATCAAAGTGTAAAGTTTACGTTAACATAACATCACGCCTTGTTTCCCCGAAGGGTTGAGCAGACCTATAATACACCCACATTTCGCCAGCTATGTTCAAGTCCCATTTATTAGGGGGTGAGCTTATTGCCATCTAACGGACGGACAGGAATCCCGACTCCAGGTGCTACCAAGAAATTCCAAATAGACAAACCGAATAACACTTTGCCCCAACTGGGAAATCGTACCCAGGACCTAATGCTAAAGAACTTTTTGCACCTTTGGTCCCGTGTTCATCGTGTGTCTAAGTAATTACAAGCGCATGGGTCGATCAAAGTTAAGCTACGCTTGCCGAGGTCTGTCAGTGGGATAGATATATGACTGCTCCGTGTCTCGGATAAGCACGTGAAGCCGTGACCCGACTGTCATTCGAAGACCTTCGACAGTCTGACAACCTCATGCTTAGCAGTAGCGCCTTGGCCTTCAGAAAGCCAATTTCCGTAATTAAAAACGTTCAAAATCTAGTCGCAATCTCATCTCAGCGAAAATCAATGTCAAAAACTTGTCAAAAATGTAGGGAAATTACAGGTATTTCTGACAGATTTAGAATGACAGACTATGAACGTTCTTAAAATTATCAAGAATTGACTGTCAGTTTATTTCAAGAGACTCGAAATAAAACAAGGCGAGGCGAATCGATAAAGATAATACTACCGTAATTACCTAAACTTTAACTCAACAACTTTCCTATTCTACAGGCATTGTTGTCAAATGAAAAAAGTGTACACAACAAAAGTGGAAAGTGTAAGTGGAATGAATCACCGGCCTGTTCAAATACACGCGATGTAATGTTGCTAACAATAGGATTATACGGACAGACAGACTGACGGCATTTATAGACTGTGACGCTATCTGTCACGCTGACCCTATCTGCGATGCTGCTGGGGAGTTTGTTGCGCCACTTCTTCTTCCGAGCTAACGCACTAGGAAGTGATGAAGGGCGGGCGTTTTGGGGGATTGTCTTATGTAATTTTGACGCTCGAAAGGTGCTGATTCTCAGCCTAGTTTTAATAAATGACTTTTGATTTTTAGATTTATAGGAAAACAAATATCAACAGCATATAGTGGCGTGGAGGTGTACATGGGTACACCCACAATTCGCCAATTATGTTTAACTCCCATATAATAGGGATAGGGGGTGATCCAATTGCCACCAATTGGGCACGAATCCAGACTCCGGGCTGCTACTGAGAAATTCCTGATGGAAAAACACAATAGCACTTTGCCCGACCTGGGAATCGAACCCAGGACCTCATTCATGCTAAAGAACTTAATGTAGCTGCTGATATTTCAATAGGATATAATGTGAGTGTTTACATACTATCTAATTACCAAAACTTAATTCTCAGCCAACCATGACACTTAAAACAACTGCAGTGTGATTCTGTAACAATCTCACTGTGACAACTTAGGTGAAGTGAGCGTGGAGTGAGCTGTCATTCCAACTAGTACCTACTAGGGATTGACACCATTGACAGCTCACTCTAAGCTCACTTCACCTAACTTTTCACGGTGAGATTTTTACAGAATCGATCGGCAGGGCTCCCACCGCGGCTCACCACCTTTAGTCCCGTGTTCATCTAAATTAGTAAATCTCCATCATAATCTAATCATCTCGTGGCTAAGTAATGACAGCCGCACGGTCGATCAAGGTTATGCTACGCTTGCCGAGGTCCGTCTGAGGATGAGTGACCATCCATTACTTACCGAGAACCCTCCTTGCCTCGGCACCACGGGAAACCACGTTACGCACGTGTCACGACTATCTTTCGTTGATCTTTGACAGTTGCTATGGGCAGTCAGATACTCGAATCCATTCAGTCTGACAACCAGTATTACCAAGGCGTAGCGTGTTACCTAGTTAATGGAGTAAGAGTAAGGAATAAGACGACACGGTTGGCGCAGTGGTTTAGCGATTGACTGCTGCGCTGCGTGTCGCGGGTTCGATTCCCGCACGGAACAAATATTTGTATGACCTACATGTATTTGTTCCGAGTCTGGGTGTTTTTCTATCTATAATATGTACGTATTTACAAAAAAAAAAATTGTATATAAGTAGTTTATCAGCCATCTTGTTACCATAACACAAGCATTAGGTTGCTTAGCTTGGGACAAATGGTGATGTGTGAAATGTCCAGGGATATTATTATTATCCAGGGATATTATAATGGGTTGTGGAGTTCAGATAGGCAGTTGGTCCATGTAAAGTACTGGTATTCAGCTGCATCCGGTTAGACTGAAAGCCATCCAATCCCAACATGTTGAGTAAAGGCTAGGCAGATGATGCTGGTCAAAAACTGGGGGGCGTTCCACGCTGCGCTTACCTATTAACGATCTCCACTCCAGTATTTGAGGATATGGGCTGATACTGCCAACACGCAGCGAGCTACCATGGTTTCTTTTTTCTATGATGAGACAGCCCTGCAGTAGAACAATACATTACAGGCTGCTCCTACTCAAACCAAACAAAATAATGAATATTTGTAACAATACTCGTAGCATCGCACAGACAGACAGACGCTGATTGTGACAGACGTCAGACAAGTAAGTGTGAAACACATTGTGTAACTGTATACTGTAAGATTATCTTTAACCTACTTTGTGGGCTAAAGGTGCGTTCTGATTAGCGCCTAGCGGGATTGAGAACGAACTTGTAGAGATAAATTATTTATGTAAAGTATTTATGTTATAATAATATACATAGTGTTATATTGCAAAGATTTGATATTATGGTTTGCCAGAACTCTTTTGTTTATATAAACAAGTCTGTCCTGTATACCCTGTCCATTAGGCAAACCGTTTTTTGACAGATGGAACTAGTGACTGCAGCAACACATAATACATTGATCGATACACGTACGGTATTATAATGTCAGTAAGAAGCCATAAATAAGATAATTCAATAAGTTAAGGCAGTTTCTATATTTATTTTATTACGAATTTTAAAGTTAACTTTTACGTAATCTGGAATACGACAGCGACAGCGTTCGACAGCGTTCTAAGACAGCTTTCAAAAAACGGTTTACCTAATGGACAAGGTATAGCAAGAAAGGATTGTGTGATCGATTATATGGCGACAAAGGGAGTGACTTCAGAGATGACGGCTTAGTAACAGAGTTGTATGAATGAAAAACATGCTGCGGTGCCCTAAATAAATTTCGATAAGAGCAGGAGGATAATGATGGAGTCTTTAATGCCAATGAAAGAAAGAAAGAAAGAAAAATACGTTTATTGGCATTACAGCAAAATAAATACACCTTAAAACTATAAAAATAGAAAACAAAGATTATAATGCCAAAAGGGCTTCAGCTCAGCATAATGTCAGATGACAACACAAGTGTACCACCTGACGCTGATTTTCAGCAGCAACACACGAGTGCCATACGCTGGAATAACAAACACATATGGAAGTGTGTATCCGTTGTAATAAATTGAGAGAATTAATTAAATTAATGAATGTTTAACGAGGTTAAAGGACATATCATGGGAGAAGAAACAGAGAGTGCTGTAATAAAAAAATCACATTACCAGCAAAAAGGACAATAAATGTACAAAAATTAAATCCAAAGCTACACTTGAGAGCAATAAAATCGCACACCTTGACTTTTTTTTGGTAAAGCGTTTTTTTTTCATGAATTTGAATAAATATTTTAAAAAACTCACAGACTAATTGAAAGTCTACCTCATTACCTTTCTAATGATATCAAATACAGTGTAAAAAATACCCATAAGAGGTTTTACGGCACAAAACCCAACAAACGGATAAAATTACCCAATTTCGCTTAAGAAATAATGAAAATCAAACTCAAAATTCTTGATCAAATTGTTTATTAATAAGGTGTATTCCCTCCCCTAGCCTTAATTACAGCTCTTAATCGGTTTTTCATGGAGCGTATTAATTTTACCATGAAATCTTGTGGTATAGCGTTCCACTCCTCTTCAATGGCAAGTTGAAGGTCTTGGAGGCGCGTAGGAGCAGGGCTTCTTGCTCGAACTCTTCTTTTTAGCTCATCCCAGACATGCTCAATCGGATTGAGATCAGGACTACGAGCTGGCCATTCCATCGCGGTGATTCCAACGTCTTCCATGTAGTCGCAAACTGTTCTAGCAATATGCGGTCTGGCGTTGTCGTGCATTAGGAGAAAATCTTCTCCCAAAAGCCACGCAAGCGGCCTCACATGTCCTTCGAGCACTTCTTCGACGTATCGTGCAGCCGTCAAACCTCTCGATCTTGGGCCGGTATTTGCCCCAGTGATGAATACAATGTCAGTTTTAGTGTCCAACATTATGCCACCCCAAAACATACACGATCCACCGCCAAAAGCCACACGTTCGCTTATGCAGCATTGTGAAAATCGCTCTGATGACCTTCTGTAGACCCTAGAGCGTCCATCATGACCATATAATGTCATTCTGCACTCATCAGAGAACATAACAGACCGCCATTGGTCATACGTCCAATTTAAATGTTCCCTGGCAAATTGTAGTCGGGCTTGTCGGTGAGCTGTGGTTAATTTGGGACCATTTGCTGGGCGATGTGAAGTCAGTCCTGCTGCACCAAGTCTTCTTCTGACTGTCCACCGACTTATACTGACATTGCGAACTTCTTGAAGCTCTTGTCCCAGTTGAACCGCATTCATTTGCCGATTTCTTAAAGACCTCGACACAAGAAAGCGGTCATCACGCTCTGATGTTCTGCGTCGCCGGCCAGATCCTGGTCGCCGAATGTAGCCACCGGTCTCTTGAAACCTCTGGTACACACGACGAACAGAGTAGCGGCTCAAATTTAGTCGTCGAGCAACTTCACTTTGATTATGGCCTGCTTCGAGCAAGGCAATAACTTGAGCGGCTTCTGCGGGCGTGGTATCCATATTTTTCCATATGCTTTCAGTAGAGATGTTATCACGTTGACCTTCGGTATGCAACTGATTAAAAATCCAAAAAAACCGACCCTTTTATACCTGCGGGTTAGGGGTGCAAGTAGTGACAATGCTAATGGATGAATTTGGCTAATTTGGTGTACGGCTGGTTTCTGTAAGTTACGTGAAGGTCAATGATTTTAATTTTTTGTTTTTTTAAAGCTAAGATTGTATTCTTTAATTTTGCCTAATGATTTGTACTCATTATCTTTAGATTTAAGAAAAAAAAACAGTAATAAACCTAAATACAAGGGGTGTGCGATTTTATTGCTCTCAAGTGTAGTTACAAACATCACAACAACACAATTCACCTCCTAACAACATGCAAATGTAATAAATCAGTCCTGACCGCTCGATCTCTTGAGATGCGCGTACGCATTCAATTGTGTCTCACGCGCATCTGTCATTCAGTACCACGGCTAAATATAGATTGAAATGTAGGCCAAACTGTATTGTTGCTAACCAATTCTAGACTAGTCGAATTGGTTGGTTTTATTTTGGGAAAAAGATGCAGTTTTATTGGGTATTTTTTGTCTTTGGTAATTGCCTTCAATGTTGAGACATTTCGTTGATTGGGGTCATCAACTCGTGATGCGTCACCTATTGGGTTGACAGTTAAATAAATGAAGATTGCAATAGAAAACTTGCATGTTGTAGGTACCTAAGTCTGTCTGGATTTCAGTTTTTTATATGGAGTTCAACCCAGTTACTGGGTGACACTATACCCCTTGGTAAGACTGGTTGTGTTTTCACAATCCGTAACGACTATCAAAGATCCAAGAATTACAGACGGGGCGGCTTTCCAAGGCACGGAGGGATCTCGGTATGTAAAGCTGGCCACCCATCCACGGACCGTCTGCAGTAAGCTTAGCTTAACCTGATCGATCTACCCGTGCGGCTGTTATTACTTAGCCACAGGTTGTTTTTTAATGTCAATGTAAATATCAAAAAAACAATTGCACAAATTCATACCAACGGCGCCCCCTGGCAACGCCATTAGAGCGACTAAAAATTCCTTGTAACAGTGTTCTTCCCTCTTCCTTCCATCTTCCATGATTTAAGGCTATGAGTGGTCTATCAATCAGCCACGGGCGGGACTGTCACCTAGCTTTGATTTGATGATCGCTTCCTTTTTTTAAACCGCCCATCCCGCACCGCCTGCATTGACCCAGGATTTCGGCATTTCCTCTGTCGCATTCCCCCAGGATCCGCCGGAAAATGGCCATTCCATTCCAACACGGGGGGGATCTTGTGACGACCTCCGGTTGACATGTGGGTTAGTTATCTGGGAATGACATTCCGAATTTATTGGTGCACAACCCGTGTGCGGCAAAAATTACAAACTTCTAAACATCTTTTTTTTAAATCCTCCTTAGTGCTCGCATTTGCATACCATAATTCTAACCAGAGAGCCAGCGGTTTAGGCTGTGCGTTGTATGAGCAGTAGCAGCTCAGCTAGGCAGGCACTTTACTTTGTGTATTAAATGTCATCACCACAGCTCTCAAAACGGTGAAGGAAAAAATTGTAAGGAAACCGGCATGTTCTAGAAACAAAAATTCGAAGACATGTGACATCCACCAACCCGCACTGGGACCTCGTTGTGGATTATGGCCCACTCCCTCTCACAGAGAGGAGGCCTGTGTCCCAGCAGTGGGTACAATAAAGGCTGATTATGTTGTCTGTCAGT
The DNA here is from genome assembly GCA_949629185.1 of Apamea crenata. NCBI lineage: Eukaryota > Metazoa > Arthropoda > Insecta > Lepidoptera > Noctuidae > Apamea > Apamea crenata. The sequence goes on along the minus strand of OX451362.1, from coordinate 7,042,706 downwards.
GAATTAAAAAAAATGAAAATATTTAGTAGAAATATAACAATGCATTCGTGTAATCGAACGCCATCTCGGGGGAAGCAGTGCAGAGCAGCTTGATAACCTAACTTTGGGAATAACGTAATGTCATTTCTTACAAAATCAAGCCTGTTTATATCCGTTCTTACAGTACTAATAATTGGTGCATATGTTATTTTCTGTGCAACACTTTCACCTCGCTTTAATTTTATTTACTTAAACGTTTATGTAAACTATTTTGGGAGTCCATGTTACATACATTTCGCATTTACCCATTCATCTTTACCCACCCACTTGAAGGGGGCAGTGCTCTCAACGTTACTGCCCACTTTAACTGGATACCTTTCAACAATAACCACGTGAGAAGCTGCTCAAAATCATTCGCAGAGGAAGCCACGAAGTATTCGCTGAGCACGTTACATCCATTCTCGCCTTCGGATGTAATCGTCAGGTTTTGGCCCATGTTTACATTCCCGGCTATTGTCCGTCATCAACGCGGTTCTGTAAACTAACCGATGTGTGAAGAGATATTTTGTTTTGTAAACACTGACCGTGGCCATTGTCGTTGCGAATCAATTGTGTGAAAGTGAAAGGGGATTGGAAGAGTTGTAGAAAAATGTGTGATTATACTGATTATGATTGAAATGAGGTAACGGGCAGTGGCTGCCAGGAAATCTATTTGGGCATCTTAAAAAGCAAGCTTAGGAAAGTAGAAATATTACTGGATCTTTTTAAACCTTTCGGATGAAATTGGTTTTTGTAGATCCGTGCTAATACTTTAATGTTATAAATGCGAAAGTAAGTCTGTCTGTTCGTCTGTTACCTTTTCACGCCTAAACCAGTGAATCGATCGTTATCAAATTATACAAATAGGTAGCCAGGTAACAGGAAGCCTATGTATGTTCTTTTCTAAGTCCCATTAGAAAAGGACATACAAGAGCTAAGTACTTGTTTTGTATTAAAAACAAAATAAGCGCAGACTAAATCATGAGCAACTGTTGGTTTAAAATAAAAATTAGCTTAATGATTTATGTGCAGTTTAAATAAGTTAACGTCGAATGTTTAATATCATTCTCAATTTCGTAAATAAACCAAAAACACATCTTCTCTGCATAAAGGTAACGTTTTTTTCAAACAAATTATCTATGCTGCATTTACTTGGCTCGGTGCTAGTAAGATGATATATGTGGATAGGTATATCTATTCACTAATTAAGCGTTCGTTAACACGACGCTTTAGCGAGTCGACGCTTGCGCAGCCAAAACAACTGGCTACTGTCTGTCAGGGTTGCCCCGCAGAAATAAATAGAAATAAGCTGAAAAAAGAAGGTCACAAAATGATAAATAATAACCACAATATAAAAAAAAAACAGTTTAATATGCTACTTCCATATTTTGTTACTGAAAGGTATAAGTTCAGAAATAGGTACAGACGCCAGCAGATCAAGCTACCCGAAACTGTCAAATGTTCCCAATCAACCTTGAACCTAAACCTTTAGCGATAAAGTTGAAAATCTATTAAAGAAATTTGACAGATTGTATTGATTGATTGATTGATTTGCTGGCGTCTGTACATCATTTTTAACGTGCTTGAGGCAAGAAAGACCTACAATAACATTCTACCTACATTACTAATATTAATTACGAAAAAAATCATTTGAATGATTGATTTTGCATCATCAGTCTGTAGCAGTGTACTATTGTACATATTATGTTAAGAGGGCGCTCACAGGTCCAATAGCGCCACTACTTAAAAAAAAAATATCTCGTGACTGAGAAGGAATTATGAAAATCTGCTCAATCAGCGACCTCGGTAAGTGTGTCTAGAATTTTCTAATACTTTTTATTAAGTTTCATATTGAGACACGAAGCAACAAAATTCGATCTAAAGAAAAGCGGCCACATTCCTTTATGTCGTATTAAGTTGCTTCGTGTCTCAATATGAAACTTAATAAAAGGTATTAGAAAATTCTAGACACACCGAGGTCGCTGATTGAGCAGATTTTCATAATTCCTTCTCAGTCACGAGATAATATTTTTTTAAAGGAGTGGCGCTAGTGGACCTTTGTACCGGCTCATAAGCCTCTCCAATCACATGCTATATCTAACTCGATGCTCGGTCAACTGCTTTCAGCCACTCCACATTATGACTCCACATAGTCTTCTACCGTAGAAGACAGTCTACCTAAGGCTATCTCGATCACTCTGGTTCTCCGTCGGATCGCCTCTTTCAAGAGTTGGTCTGTTAGAGACAGTACAGTCTGACATGAATCTTAACTAAATGAATGACGATTTTTGAACTTCCTTCACAAGCAGTACTACCATCCACGTTCACATTCAGAACCATGTCGGGCTGTATTGCCATATTTCTCTCTGGCAATTGTATTTAAAACAAAAATACGCCCACGCATTTAGTGCAGCCCTTGCGCTTGCGCATACAAGCTCGCGCGTACTTGCTAATTAGGTGGCACCGTTACTGTACCCGCGAATTACTTGTAGGAAGCACAATATACACCTTTACCGACCCGCCAGGCGTTTAGCACCTTATGCAATGTTTGTTTGTTTGTCTCTTAGCCACTTTCTGCTTTCGACGAATGAGTAATGTAACGGGTTTCTGCTTTTAAGAAGTTTGTCTAGGAGTATTTTTGCTGTTGTTGTGTTCATGTTTGTTATCAAGCCTTGGCTAATGAGATAACACTAATTAATTTTGAAATACTTAGGAGTTACTGAAATAGCACTCACATTATGGCCATTGTGGTGGTGCAATAAACAGTTGGTATTTATCTTATGACCATGATATAATTATATATTGTTACTAGCTGACCCGGCAAACGTTGGTTTCCCATATACATTACTTCTAGTAAATATATTTTTTTGTATGAAAAATAGATGTTGGTCGATTCTCAGACCTACTCGATATGCACACAAAATTTCATACAAATCGGTCCAGCCGTTGCGGTGGAATTTGGTAACAAACATTGCGACACGTGAATTTTATATATTAGATTACTATTTACGTATAGATTTATGTTTATACTAGCGGACCCGGCAGATGTCGTCCTGCCCAATTGTGTTTACAAACCATCCATGAACCCATTAAAATTTCATCCAAATCGGTCTTGACTGATTTGGATGAAATTTTCACCTAACTTCCCCTAACCGGCTGGCCGTTTAGTTAGGTGACAAACACACGTACAGAAGAATTATATATATTAAGATAGACCATTCAAAGGCATTTCAGATGCTGAGATGCCTAATTCCAATTCACCATTTTTTATATAGTATAGTCAACAAGACTTCACACTATTTACCATGAAAGCTAAAGATAATAATCACAAGAAAGATCAAAAACAGTCCATAGACATATTGAAATAAACTTTTGAACTAAGTGCGTCTCCCTCACGTAGATACTAAATACTGGACCAGCCATCTTACAAATATGCATTATGATAACAAATGTTTTCACAATGCACAAGCAGATTGGTGATCTCACTATGACGTCAGTTTTGTAATGATAGGTAGATGTTTCTACTCATTAACCTTATTTGAGTAATGGGTTCACACGTAAAGGCTATTTATCTAAAGGATGTTTTTGTCAAGGAAATTGTATTGAAAAAAAAAATGCCGGCGTTGGAACGCAAAATCCTACAATCGTTATATAGTATACAACATACAACTATATGACGATTAAGACAATGCGAATATAATTGTATTTTTTTTTTTGCCCACTTGCGAGTTCAAAATCTGGTTATACGTAATGTTTTACTTATTTCCATAAAGAAATAAAACTAAAAACTGCATATTTTTCTATTGCGACATGTAAAAGCTTCCAAAATGGACATGGACACTAACACTTCGTTTAAATTGCTTTGTCAATATAAAGACGAATGTGTTTAAAAAATCCCGGTGAACTATTTAAAGAATTTGCTGTTACCACCAGACATTTACGAGATCGTATGCTAAACAAATTAGAATGCACCACGCAATGTTAGTGCGGTCGATTTCAAAATACTTTACTGCAACGCAAACCAACGATTTCGATATTTCTTGCACATTTACCTATTTTCTATACGGTCGATGTAAACTAGTTTTAGGATTTATGATTTTCTGCTGGTGTTTTTCATTATAAGAATATTCCCCGAAATCTCAAAGAGCACTGAACTTTAACGACGTCCCTAAAAGAGTTTCCGTCGCATTTGTGGCTGTCAAAGTTTTCTTGAATTTTTAAACATACTTTTTGAGTTCCTATAAATTGTTGATATAGTTATCGCTCGTTTCCCGGAAAAGTCCTGTGCTATTAAGTTTTGAGTAACCATTTTTTTTCTTCTTCCACAGACTACCTCAATGAACCAAAGAAAAATGTTCAGGGTCCCCCGAAATCCCAACGTGGTGCGGCGCCTCGACTTTGGAGGAGAGAAAGACGATCAAGCAAAGATAGACAACTTTGCCAACAGAATGAAAGAGCTGGAAGAGACAGACAGACAAGCGTTGAAAGCAAAATATAACTTCGACTTTACAAACGAGGTCGCACTCAAAGGAAATTGGGAATGGATGAAGAGGAGTGCCGGTGAATGGGTCCCCATGGAGGTAAAGGAAAGTTTAGTCGTGAATGACAATGAAAGGACGCCGATACATTCAAGGGACACAGCCGAGCGTGCACCACCTACAAGAAGGAGAAAATTGCCAAGGGATGAGAGAGGAAATTCTAATGATCACGTCAAGAAGAGGTTGACGATGGAATAACATGTTACTGTTCCTCGAATACTAATCAAACATGCAATTTTTTCTAACGCTGACTATACGATAGGATCCCTGCTCAGTGCCATTTATTCCGTTACATTAGAACTACGAAACCAGCCAGAGGACTGCAACTTGCAGATGACGACAACACCTGACGTCACAATCAATGTTTACCACGAGATCTGTCTGTAGGTATATATGGAGACCAACGACCGTTGGGTAGTACTCCACCCGACACAAGACCCGTTAATTGCTCGGAGGATCCTCCCTTTGCATTGGACGAACTTCACAACTTGTTTCTGAGAAAAATAATGAAATACATTTATTTAGCGCAGATTAAAAAACAATACACCAGCATACCTATTCACAACCAATCGATACGCTTCCCAGCCATAACGAACATCAATCAATGTTATCGAAGTAGTCCTCTTAACGGTGTTCACACATCCAAACCCCGAAAATGAATATGTTGTCGACTGCTGCGCTCGTGTCGCGGTTTCGATTCCCGCATGGAACAAATATTTGTATTGCCTACAGGTAGTTGTTCCGTGTCTGGCTGTTTGTGTATGTGAGTTTAAATGTTCGTAAACTCACCCACGATACAGGAGTAATTCCTAGTGCCCACACCAGGAATTACTCCGTTTACAAAAAAAAACAAAAAACTTAATAGACGACCGCTATTCTATTAGGTATTTGCTGTCGGGGACTAGGCAAATCAGGTTACCATAATATGTCATTTCGACTCGGAAACCTGTCGAATGGTTGTGAATAGCCATGCACCGATACATCAGATAAAATCAAATAAAAAGTGAAAAGTCCGATGTAAGAAATTAGCAGGAAAGTGAGCCTCACGGCTGCGCCAAAAAACCTCACAAACTCACAACTTTCTGCACCTACAAACTTGTATTAGACTAAGAACCATCAACATCATCATCATTTATAGGAATTTGTATATGTATGTTACAGAGAAAACCTGCCTAATTAAAAGGCTTTTTTTTTTCTTTAGTAAATCCCGTTTGACTGATCATTCATTTTCCTGCCCTTATCTCATGTTACTTGGGGTCGGCGCAACACGTTTTCTTCTTCCATTCTCCCCTGACAACCGTCACGCTATCATTCACTCCCTTCTCTTTCATATCATTCCTCACACAATCCATCCATCTTTTCTTCGGCCTTCCTCTCCCTCTCCATCCATCAACATGTATATTTGACTGATCGCTGAAATTATTCTAAGATAACCAATTAGACGGTGCCCAACAGCATTAGTATTGTTTTCAAGATCTCAATCAAAAGTTATTTATTCAAATTAGGCTGAAAATCAGAACGTCAAAATTACATAAGACAGTCCCCCAAAACGCCAGCCCTTCACCACTTCCTAGTTCTTTCATTGGCAAAAAGGGTGCACCAAACTCCCCAGCAGCACAGCTGTCTGTTCAGTTAGAAAAGGAGTTCTCAAGCTGTTAATTCTAATTATAATGAAGGCGTTCAGCAAGAACGAATTGGAAATAGGATCAATTTTATTGTTAATATTCTAGCTCTCCTTTCGACATTGCATGGTCACTTTTTGAAGTTTAGATTGCTTTTTTACAAAAACTAGTCTGATTTAGAGAACTGTTTCAATCTTGCAGCGACGATGTGCAACTAGGATTAAAGATACGGAATTATGAAGTATGAATCGTTTGGGTTTCATCTTGTGTATTCTTTAATTAACTGCCAAAAAGATGGTATCAGTCATCGAATCAATCAATCAACTCTGCCTATCGCAGTCCACTGCTGAACATAGGCCTGTACCAGGCTGCGCAACAGCTCTCTGTCCTCCACCTTCCGCATCCAGTCTGACCCAGCCACCTTTGAAGGTCGTCGGTGAAAGTGCCTGTAAATGGTTTGGCTTTTAATTTTGGCTTTTCAATAATCTTGGACGCTGTTCCTACATATTCTCTGCCTTCCCAACTATACACTGTTGCAATATTACTGTTTAAATGATATCTATTTTCGTTTCCTCCCCATCTTGCACCGTCAATCTTATGCTGAAACCCAAAATTTAGCTTTTCGTACCATATACGCTTATATAAAGTGCCACAATTAGTCTATATAGTAAGTTTTAGATTTATTTTTGAGTAGGTACCTATTTTAAATATTTTAATTGTATTATATCGGCTCACCCTATCTGTTAAATAGGTACTGTTTAAGATTTATTTATATTTTGTTAATTTTATTTGTAAATATTGGAATTTTCTAATTTCCACTACTAACATCACAGAGTATAACGATCATGTCCACGTTTTGTAATTCTTGGAGATAAAATTTAACGTAATTTAAGATTTTCTTTACTTACATTAAGTCTATTCGACTGCGTTAGCCATTGTCCTAATATAATGCATGTCGCGACCACCGCGCGTTTATAATACACGAATGTCAATGCGATATCAGCTGCCGACTTAACTTACACGTCTTATTCGATACGATACCGGCTGGTCTATTCTGTAAAAATCTCACTGTGAAAACATGTCAGCTCACTTCACTGTATGAAGTGAGCTGACATGTAATTCCATCTGATGCACTTCAAGCTCACTTAAGTTTTCACGATGAGATTTTTACAGAATAAATCGGCTGTTCGTTTGCCCATGAGATGACTTTGTCCGAACAAAGTTCGCGCGAACTTGCGATGTTCCCATAGTCATGTTCTATTAAGACATTGAACTACACCGTCGAAAAGACGAATGCTTTCTTTTAGTGTTTTAAAAGTTTTTTTTTTTGTAATGGACGAATGTGATCACCGATGATTTTAAAATGATATAAGCGTACCTACTTTTATTCAAAAAGTGATACTTATTTAGGTGTTGTGCGAATGTATTTCGATAAAACTTTCTTTTGACTGAATTTGGGCAGAAGACGTGCCTGTAAAAAAACTATTTGATGTGATAATGATAATCTCGACGTTTGATATCTGGATCTCTATTTTGTATGGTATTGTTTTGAAATATATTCGCCCAGCCGTAGCGTAAACTAAAGGTCTGTCCACGTATACCAGGGCCATACCCGGGACGTGACACACATAAGGCAGGCACTGAAGATCCGCCGGACACGGACGTTTGTGAACGAGTTCATATGAAATATACACACCGATATTTTTTGAGCCCCTGACGGTGGACCGTCCACGTCCAGGGTACGGCCCTGATATGTGTGGATAGAACTTTACTCATAGTGTACTAGTGGAGTAAAAAGCGTAGATAAAATTGTATGAAACATTCTGAAATTAATACTCTCTGTAATTTCAACCTTGATCTCGGAAACTAATGGACATATGCATAGAAAAAGATATAATACTTTATCTGAAAGCGAAACTGTATTCTAACGAAGATGTTTGATATCATCGCGATTTTGATGGGTTCGATTCTCAGTTCGGGCAAAATGTGTTATTGGTTTTTTTTATTAGGAATATCTCAGTAGCAGCCTGTCTTGATTTGTGCCCGGTTGATTGCAATAGGCTCCCCCTTAATTATATGGGACTCAAACATAACTGGCGAAATGTGGGTGTACCAGGTGTACCTACTATGGTCCCTCTGCCTAACCCTTCGGGGAAATAAGGTATCGATATAAAGTATTATTTCTTAACCTATGAAATAAAACAATGAAATCATCTCATTCATATACTATACTAATATTATAATTATTCGTTACGCGTTATTTTTAATATAGAGGAAAGTTGAAACCTCAACTAATATTTCGAAAAAAAACAGAAATAAAAAAGTTCGGAAGCAAAAAAAAGTGTAAAAGTTTCCTGGGAAATTTAGAGTTATGAACCATGTCTGGAGCATGGTGCTCATGAGGAGACATCATAATTGGCAAAATATAACTTGAGTTTATAACTGTTGGAATGAATTCTATTCCTTATTCTAAACAAATATCGGTCAGGTTTTCGCTATACTTAATTACTAAAAATAACAATGCGTAAAGCCGCGTGTCCTTAAGCGGGATCGTCCGAAAGGGTTACCGCTGCCCTGGAACAGAAAGGGCTAAGGAAGGAACACGGGTGGGTTTTAGTCAGTAAGAGGCTGACACTCCCTTCCGCTCCACCCAGAGCGGGAGGGGTCATTTGATGATTTCCCATCCACAAAAAAAAAAGCCGCGTGTCCTAACCGAAAGCGATCGCCGCGCGGTTAATCCGGAAGGTTCCCAGTGCCTGCGCGATCACGCATTCCAGTTCAGTGATATATGACCGTGCCGATCGCGTATTTGAGCGACGCGTCGACGCGTCGACGATCGTTTCCAGTTAGGACACGGGGTAGTGCAAAAAAAAAACAAGTATACCATGAAATTAGATACATAAAAAAACTACCTACTAACAACTACAAAGGGGTAAAATTTATTTTTTCTTTAATAAAAATAATAAAAGGTTGACTGAAATCGTAAATTCCAACTATGACTATCTAGTTAGTTTTTCTACTTCCTTTGATAACTGAGTTAAAAGAACTACATACCTCTAAATAATAAATAGTGATGAAGAAAATATTTTAAGATTTATTTTCACTAGAAAATCGATACCGATACCAATTGAAAACGTAAACCCACGTTCGGACGGACGGACGTAAAATATCGTGGCGGAATTTGATCGCGCACTCGATTTTGAACTCTCGGTGTTCAGCCGAGCATTGAGAATCCAACAGACCACAGCCCAGTGGGTCGAAAAAACACACTATTCGACTTTCAACTCTCGGCGCTAGACCAGCAGTGCGTTAAAAATCCAGTGCGCAAAAAATATCACCGCGAGAAAAACGCGCCCGTGTGACCTGGGGTAACGGTCGGTTTGGGTACTATAGTGACAATAATGAAATATTTGAAAAATAAACGAAACATTTAAATATTAAGCTGACATTATTATTTAATTCTAATTGTTTTATGGTGGGTACGTAATAGTGTAACATGCGATGTAACCTGTCTTGTAATGCAACACAATACGACGAGTGAAGTCACTAAAAAAACGACGAAAAAAAATTGCAAAAACAGTGTGTGTGTGCTTATGACCACACGATAGAAGTAAAAACTTATGACTGGAGTCGAGTATACGCGATTCAGCGTGACCGACCGAATGGAGCCGCGTATACACCGATTCAGCGTCACCGACCCGAATGTTACATTCACTGTTCATGAAAAGCGCAAAATGCGCCTAAAGATGTTTTCACTTAAAAAAAAGCAACAGATTTAGAATTATTATCCTAAGATGCAGTTACATTACACGAAACGTTACATTGCACGTTGCACTCTTTACCCGTCCTTACATGTAATTATCAAACAGCTATATTCCAAAGCCCACGTAGGAATGCCTAGCTTCACATAGTGACTACTAGAACACCTAGATATATATTATGTACTTATTTTAGATTACCTTTAAATAAATAACTTTTCGAAATTTTGTACATAGCCATTGTGATAAGTTGTATTATTTATAATTTCTACGTATTTATTAAATTATTGTAATCCATTGTTGTAATTAAATCAATTTCTGGTATATTTAATTTTGTTTTCTTTTATTTTGTGCCTTAAAATTGTTGCTATTGCTGAGCGAGAGAGGTCCTGGGTTCGATTTCCAGCTCGGGCAAAGTGTTATTTAACTAGAATTTCTCAGTAGCAGTGCAGCATCTGTGCCCGTTTGATGGTAATAGGCCCCGTCCCCTATTATATAGGACTTACATAACCGGCGAAATGAGAGTGTACTATGGGTGCATCTCTGCCTAGCCCTGCGGGGATTACAGGCGTGATGTTATGTTATGTATGATTGCTTCAAAAGGCTGAGGTCCATTATGTATGGATTAAAAAATCAGTAGAGAATCGCTACAAACATATGATAAATGATTTTATGTCTGTAAGTGGGTCGTACAAACACTTTTGAACCGTTCACTACAAAAAGTCCCTTCGTTCAGGTGTTGGTACCACTTAGTATGCTTTTTCTTACAAAAAGTGCCAACCTTCACCACAATTTCTTTTCCACTAATATTCAACGTTATTGTCATGAATAAACAAGGTATTTTCACTACACAGTCAATGCCAACATATAATATAACAAAGGGACAAGTTATAATGAACGGACTATTACACGTCAATCATATTTTAAAAACTAGATGCGGTCGGCGTTTCCTATCTGACTACTCTGAGAAGAAAGACCGAAACAAACTCAGAGGTCATAGTCTCTTTTAAGGTCCAGACATAATCTTGGTCTGATCATATGAAGACGGACTGATTAGCATTATCACTCAGATTGTGATTGAAAGTGAGTTGTTTAACTTAAAGGGTTATAATAACTAAGGATCGGTTTTTTGATCCGGAGTTAACTCAACCAATTGTTAAGAATAGTAACTAATGGTTAAATTTTTGAAAAATGTGTTTTTCAATTTTTAGTTTATCAATGATATAATATCATTGTTAATGGTCAAATAATTAACTATTAGTTAAAAAAAAGTAACCATTAGATAAAATAACAATTATTTTAATTTAATTTATTTATTTACTTCAGACACAGTGATCCATATTCGTGTTAGTATAATACAAAAATTATGTTAGTAACCAAAGATTAAAATACATGTCAAAATAATAAAATTATAACTAAAATTAAATAAACAGAATACATAAAATAAAATTTTAAAATGAAATTCATTAGCCAAAATCGCAGTCATCTTTAAACTCATTAAAAAACTTTAAAATCATTTACATATTTAAATTGATTATAACGAATATAAAATTAAAAACAAGAATTTCATTTAAAATCATAAAACAAAATAATAATAATAATAATAAAATAATAATTATACAAATACCTAACACATTTGGCCAATATTTAACCATTAGTTACTATTTTTAACAATTGCCCTAAGAGGTTACTTTTAGTGAACAGACTCAGCCTTTTACAGTCTACTGCTGTAAGAGGTTTCTTTTTATAACGTTTTTAAAGACCTTAACTCATTGCATCGAATAGAACAGACAATAAAATGCATTTCTGGCTATCCGTCAAAATGATACCGATAACGTGGTATCGGTATCGGTGGAACATAAGTTACTTACGAGGAAATTGTATCACCCGCATTGGTAGTACAAGGATTCGTAAATACTGGAATAGAATTTTGTAAGTAGGATTGGAATTTATCTGACAAATTGTCAGGTATTTTAGAATGGTAAAGTTGCTAATGAGCCCGATCCCTTTGAGCAATTCTGGTTTGAGTGAGAATGCAGATGAAGAATCTCCTTCATCTGCATTCTCACTCAAACCAGAATTCATTGCTGGTGAGAAATACCTTAGTATTTCTATTTTATTCATTTATTCTGTGTAGAATTGTTGGTAAGTTTATAATGTCCTCAAAAGAACTGAGGGGTAAATCTCGTAATTTTAAGACAGTCTCAATCTGTCAAAAACACATCCAATTTCCTTGCATTTTTGACAAGTTTTTGACATTGGTAGCCGCTGAGATGAGATTGCGATTAGATTTTTAACGTTTTTAATGACGGGAATTGGCCTTCAGGTGTATGAATACTTTAGATTTTGGACTCTCCAACAGATGGATGGTTTGTGGCTTGTGGCTAAGTATTAATAGCCGCAAGGGTCGATCGACCAGGATAAGCTACGCTTGCCGCTGTTGGTCCGTGGATGGATGACCATCTTTACATACCCATTAAGACCTCTCCGTGCCCGTGAAAGCAAGTTAAACCGTTGGTCCCGGCTGTCATTCGCGGATTTTTGAAACCACCTGCACATTACTGTGTCGTGTTGCGTCGTGCTGCGGAAAAAACCAATCAAACGAATCTGTTCAGAACTACGTCAAATCAGAACGAGTTTTGATTGACTAAATCTGCGTCAGCTGGCACAGTAATTAACCTACACATATTCAAGCAAATAAATGATTTGATTTGATATAAATCCAGTCTGACAGTCGTCATCGACGATCAGCAGTGCGATTCTGTAACCATCTCACCGTGAAAACTTAGGTAAAGTGAGCGTGGAGTGAGCGGTCATTCCAACTAATGCTAGGGATTGACACTATTGACAGCTCACTTCACTTACCTTTTCACGGTGAGATTTTTACAGAATCGATCGGCTGATCGTCGTATCGTCGGGCGTCAGAAGCCCGAAAGACTGACAACCAGCCTTACCAAGGGGTCTATGTACGAGTATTACCCAGTAACTGGGTTAAGGTCAGATGCCTATATAATCCGACTTTTGCTAGGTTTTGATTGTAACGGCCTACAACACGTGTCAACAACTTTCAAACCACAACAAGAATAATGGTCGATTCAGGTTGTTTTACAATTCAATTAAATTTTACACTGATTAACAGTCTAAGTTTATAACATTTTCAAAGTTTTATAGCCTAAAGTTACGATTTCAATTAATTCGTCGAGAATTTATTAGTTCTGCAATGTATTCGTGACTTAGCGTATAATCTATGGAATTTACAATGTAGGTCGGACCTCCTACGCGATATTTACTTCATATTAACGACTAATGAGATAGGTAGGTACTTAGCATTCACTTTAAAACTGTTTTAGGTACAGACACCAGCACATTAAGCTACTACAATCTGTCAAATTTCTTTATAAGATTTTCAACTTTATCGCTAAAGCATTCAGGTTCAAGGTTGATTGGGAAAATCTGACAGTTTCGGGTAGCTTGACCTGTTACGTAACGTCTGTACCAACGGATAAAATGCCACGACTGCCTCATTGGTCTAGAGGTCGCAAGCGCTACTTCTGAGAATGAGGTCCTGGGTTCGATTCCCAAGTCGGACAGTGTTGTGGGTTTTTCCATCTGGATTTCTCTCTGGATTGGTGCCCGGTTGATAACTATAGACTGGCTGGCTATAGGCTGGCTGGCTATAGGCTGGCTTAATAAATAGGCTGGGACTAAAAAATAACTGGCTAAATACAACTCTGCCTAACACATCGGGGATTACCGGCTTGATGGTATGTGATGTGAATACGTCCAAGACATGTGTAAGTAGATACGACTCATCATCATTAGCATCCGCCTGCCCCTAGGTAACCTGATTTATTTGGAGTCAGAACAGTGTTGATAAGGCTAAAGCTGTAGCAAGATAGTGCTTTCCATTCGTTCCACCTGCTGAAAATCTCCCACCTGGACATGAGTTGCCTTGGGTGACCTGGAAGCCTTTAAAGATCAATACTTGAAAGTAAATTGGTGCTCCAAAAAGGAGTTTTGGGCCACGCTACCTTTGTTTTCTCGTCTATTCAACGGCCATCGGCCCTGCTTCGTCCATAGCCTTTATGGTGAACAGTAGATGGACATATGATATTGTATGTATGTCCAACGTTGTCCATTCCAAGTCAAGACCGTTGCAACTGCGACCCAAGCCGTATCAATGACAAGGAACTGATTTTGTTACACCTGTTGCTAACGGTACTGTGTACGGTCAACACAATCAGGCATGTAGGTAACAAAAGAATATTTGTACCCTGTGCATGCTCTGAGAACAGCGAAAGGCTTGCTTACATAGCACATGCGCTGTATGGGTTAAAATAGTTCTAGTTAGCTTAGCATTTCTATCTACCTATTTTGTTTTTGTTTACTTTATAGAGGTATGAGGGACAGGGTGTCAAGTTCACTCATCCTCCATAGAAAAGGGAGGATCCTCCGACCAGACTGGTGTCGTGTCTGGTGGGCAACTGCCTGACTATTGATGTCGGGACGTTGTACGTACATTTATATGCTAGTTGCGCGCTAAATTCCGTTTGCGCGATGCAGGTTTTTGCGTGACGTCGGTGTGATGCGCAGTTCGCATGTAGATGCCGCCACAACTGCATATACGTAGGTAAACTGACACCTTTCACTTAGGGGCTAAGCAGAAATAAAAGGACGTTACGTGCTACATACATGTGCATACATGAGCCATTCGCGAGTACTACGCACCTGACCATTTCGAAAGACACTAATTTGCTGACTGTACTTGTACACTACATACTTGCGTTAATTCTGCTCATGTTTCAAGGATAATATATTACCTATCTTGGAAAACCAGATAGTGTAGATAAAATAAGGTGTATTTTCTGACCCATAACAGTCCTTTTTCGTCGAGATAGAATGCATCTTGGATTTCTTAAGGTTGGTTGCAGTTTATTATAAGATATGTGCGTAATAGATTGGCAAACAGGCCGATACTTGAAGGCCCATTCAGGTGATTAAAAACGTTCAATAATCGCAAACTCATGCTGCAATCACCTCAGCGATAATCAATGTTAAAAACTTGTTAAAATTATATGTAAATTAAGGTAAAGGAAAAAAAAATACAGATTGAGACGAAAAGTCAAGTTCAAGTTGCAACACTGCAAAGTTAATTGGAGGCGGAATTTAAAGTATATTATGTAGGTAGTACTTCATAACTATCTGAAACCTTAATGTTACTAATTAAGTAAAATTATTCCCTTATAAACGTCCATTCAGACTATCTTTCTAGGTTAAACGAAGGGCGTAGGAACTTCTACCATAAAATTAATGCGTAACGTAATTCCTCTGCCCTTATTAACATAAAAAATCTGCTAACTATACAAAGGAAAACACCCGTAAAGATTTTATCATTCACAGTGTTATATTTTGTGATACATTTCGTACGCCCATAAAAAATGCAGACAGAATCGGGACATCTTCCTGCGTACGTCATGCGTGATGTCTCGGGCGGCACGCATAATGTATGCACCCTAGCATCCTGTTGACATGGTAGCGTGGATTTTCCCTTTTATCTTCATGCTTTTACCTAAAAAGAGGTCTGCTGAGGAGGAAGTCGTGCAGTGCTGGCCTAGTGGTAACGGCCGCGACTTACAAGTTGAGGGTCGTAGGTTCGAACCCCGACAGGCGCTTCGCTTTGTGCAAATTATTTCATCACCACTGCTCTCAAAACGGTGAAGGAAAACATCGTGAGGGAACCGGCATGACCATGTGACATCTACCAACCCGCTGACTGGACCCGCGTGACGGATTACGGCCCACTCCCTCTCACCGAGAGGAGGCCTGTGTCGCAGCAGTGGGAACATTATCGGCTGATTATGATGAGGAGGAAGTAGCAGAGGTATGTAACGCACAACATGTGTGTTTGGACTACAGTCCAAACAACACTGTAGCACTGTGGTGTTGTCTGAGGCAGGGAAAAGGACTTGCATCTCTGAGTATCGTAAGGGCAACTAAGGAATGACATCAGGCGGCCCACCTGATGGTAAATTTACACCGCTGCCAATGGACATCTAGAATACGAAACAGGCGCGGTCCGAGGGGTCGTGGGGGTCATGACCCCCCCCCCCCAAATCATTCAAGCTGTCGAGAGTCTGCATGATTTACTTGCCTTACTAACTTAAGGAACTAGCTTACTACTTGGTGACCCCCCCCCCCCAAAATATTGCGCTGCGACCGCGCCTGATACGAGAGACATTGCTGGAGGCTGGAGGCGTTCACCAATTGTTACAGACGCAGAACGATCGAGTGCTCGATTCGATTTCCGTAGGTGCACTACACATCGTGTCGTCATCATGAGCCAGCAGTCCGTTATAGTGAATGAACTAACGATTTTTAAAGGTTCATGTACCTACATGACATGACGATTGTTATATCCAAGATTTATACCCATCAACAATTACAAGCTGCAGACATTTACCTCATTAACAACTAAAACAATGAATCGAGCAAAAACGAAAGCTCATAACAACAATTATGAAGGGGTATAAAAACTAGACGCATGTCTAGATACGATGGGAAAGTTAACATTACGCAGGAAGAGACTTGTAAAAAAGGATTATCAAGGTGCTACTCCACTGTAGCCCATGGCTAAGCTACGCACGTGGCTATGTGTTTCGGGTTCATCATCTGCCTCGCAATTTCTCAACTATGTTGGGGTCATCTTCCACTCTAACTGGGTGCAGCTGAATACCAGTATTTTACATGGAGCGACTGCTGGAGCGATGGAGCGTATGCTGGTTGATTTTAATGTAGCTTTGTTAGTTTTAAATGCTCCTTTTTACTGTTTATATTTTCTGTGCGTGTCCCAAATAAAATATTTTTCTTTCTTTCCAATGAAATTCACGGCCACGCTACGCAAGAATGCCTGGAATGGAGGCTGGCAAAGAAATCTTCTTCTTCTTTTCGTGTTAATGTTACTCTTATCTCTCTTATTTTCTGACGTTGTTTTTATTTTGAAGTGATAGCTTCTTATGGAAGGGTAAACCGCTTCGTAACGTAACGCGTTACAGCGCCAGTCCGTCTGGCTTCCCTTTCTCTCACGCATATGGCAGCGGTAGGCAGGCTCTTCCTCTCTCACTCTAACCCACAGCTCTAGTGTATTTCGGAGAAACGCTTCCCCCTCTCTCTACTCAGTGTTTAGTGTGCGATAGACATATACCATAGATTAGTTTAATTTATCACTTCTGTCGGGCGTGCCGAGACGCACACGTTTTTTTTTTGTTAAGCAGGATGAAATTGAAAACTTGCGACATATCAAAATAGGAGGTGCAGTAACTGTTACATAACATCTTTAAATTTACTGTATAGCACGCTGAATTAGATAATATTAATTTGTCGCACCTATTCAATTTCATCCGGTATAGTTTGAGCCAAGTGCCAACATTGTTTGCGGCATCAGTGGCATTTTTAGGTCATCCAAGGTGCAGGTGAACGCACTCAGGACACTCCAGCAAGTGGGGCATGGTTTGGTCAGAAGCACCGCACTCGTATTGGGGGCAAACAAATGAATCGCGCATAGTGGACGGTCGACTTTATGTCCTGGGCAAAGGGCCCGTGGGAAAACTGAGGAGTGACGGGTGCACGCGATAGTCAATCACTGGGTTGTGGACTGTGAACGGGGAATTTGTTATACCTATGTTGGAAAATTGAGTGTGAATATTATATGGTCAATTTAAATCATAATAATTATTGCAGCAATACAGCTTAGATAATTAAAAAGTTTCCAGGATAAAAAAAAACTAATTATTTCATTTTTCTTCGAACATAAATTAAAGAAGATACAAAAAACTGCTTTATTCAAGAGCGATTTACTCCTTTATTTCTGAATGAAATGTTATGTTGTTACGAACATGGCATTTTCGAACCTATGGGTTTATGTAATGTGTCGTATTTCAACGTTGCATGCGTTATTTCACGAAAAAACTTTAATTGAAAGTGGCCAAGTGTTGACATATTGGTGCTCGTGACTGTACTACCTACTGAATCCATGGCATAAATATACTATGTCCATGGCAACAGTTTGCGCATCCTTGCCACCCTGTCTACAGACTACTACTATATGCATAATCAGCCTACGTTCCCACTGCTGGGACACAGGCCTCCTCTCGGTGAGAGGGAGTGGGCTGTAATCCACCACGCGGGCCCAGTGCGTTCGATCTACCAAAGAGGTCACATGTCTTCGAATTTTTGGTTCTAGGACATGCCGGTTTCCTTACGATGTTTTTCTTCACAGTTTTAAGAGCAGTCGTGATGAAATAATTTACACAAAGTAAAGCGCCTGTCTGGGTTCGAACCTACGATCTACGAACTCGTGAGTCGCGGCCGTTACCACTGTGCCACCACTGCTCGTACTATATGAGATAGCTAAAATCTAGCCACTGTAGCGTTAAAGTATAATTAATAAATCACAAGAAAGTGAGAACAAACTACAAGATTAATCACCTTACAAATAAGAGGGTTATATTTTAACACTCCCTACACCTACTTCGTAGGTCGGAAATAAAAGTAAAAACTATTCATATTAGCATCAAAATGGAATCTCATGCATTTCAATGCGTAGGAAATCCGACTGTTTCGGTCTAGTGATTAGGGTTAGTCTTGTAAGTTGGGCACTTTGTGGGATGAAATCTTTTAACGTGTGAATGACATTGACAGGGGGAGGTTGTTGGTAGAGTCCTTTCCACGAAAGAAGTCGCGCTGCGCTACAGGTATGTGACGGAGACATAAATCTTTATTTATTTAGGTCATAGTGAAGGGCCCAGATCTAAAGTGCATTATGCTGCACCTTCCCACAGACGATGGCACATACCTTCCATCCTGCGCCGCTGTCCTGTACACTTGATGATCTTAAGACTGCATCAGTGAGCGGAGCTCGCGAAGCTGAATTTTGAGCCAACGATGTTGGAACTTTTCGCCATCAATACTCTAAGAAAAAGAGTTATATAAGTTAGTTATTAGCTCAGCTAGATGGTGATGTCACCAACCACTACACCAACAACCACTGTGAATCTGTGATACTTTAAAAGGTAGAAAAACTTGTTAGATTATAATTAGGTGAATCTCGGAGCTTTTACTGATGCCCATCTCAGTAACTGCTCAAAATTAAACATCACCTCGTAACGGACAAATACCGGGAACGGGGAACGACAAGACTGTTTCCCCTACAAACTAATGCAAGCGTGAAGATACATTTTTATGAAATAACGACCGACACTTTATACTTCCGCCAGGAATCGAACCGGATACCTCGCAAATGGTGCGAAGAAGGATGCTCTTGTAAGGATTCATAAGTCACCTGTCAGTGATGACAGTTTATTATGCAAGGGACGGAAATTTCCTGTTTTTTTTTTTTAATAAGTTAATCTAAAATCTCGATGTCATGTGCATAATCAGACTATAATGTTCCCGTTGGGTCTCGCAGGCCCCGTGCAGGTTGGATATGCGGGTTACCTCACGGTGTTTTCCTTCACCGTTTTGAGAGTAGTGGTGTTGAAATAATATACACACATTAAAGCGCCTGGGTTCGAACCTACGACCCAGAACTCGGAAGTCGCGGCCGTTACCACCGCTCCGTTACCGATGGTCAAGGCTGCTGAGAGAGTGACCTCCTAACTATACGTGCCGTGTTCAAAAGTACCGCTTTCTGGATGAAGCCCTTGATCCAACTGCCTCGCGAGAGCCTTCTCAGATGATGATCGACGCTCTTGACAATAGCAAAGACGGTCAATGGTATAATAATGCCATTGACCGTCACGACTATTATTATTATTTACCTTTTATATTTAACGTCCTCAAAAGAGACAGGAATTTTAGGTACAATCACGACCAAAAGTATGTATACACACGGCTTTATTCAAAAGCGATTTACTCCTTATTTTTTAATGAAATTTTATGTTGTTACGAACATAGCATTTTTGTTTATGTAATGTATCGTATTTCAACCTTGCATTCGTTATTTCACGAAAAAACTGCAATTGAAAGTGGCCAAGTGTTGGTGATCCTTTTTGTACAGTCACGAGCACCAATAAGTGAGGTTAAGTTTTTTATATTAGTTAGATTCGGTTATCCGAATCTAATTAATATAAAAAACTTAACCTCATTTCAATTTCGACCGTTATTTCAAAAACCCATATTATATTCTAATAAAAATAAGTCTACATAGGGGTCCGCTATAAATTTATCCAGAGATATCAATTGTTCTAATAACAATTGCATTCGGATGGGGTGCGCATGAGCAATGTAAAAGGCATAAACTTTTATTTTTATTGCACATCCTACTTTCACAAAATAGCTGCGGCTCGTTGAAACAATTGTGGAATTGTTTTTTGATAGGGAGCAGCGAATTTTAATAAAAGGCGGCTTGTTTGTCCTGCCTGCAGCTTATGTTTGCTTTCCGGATTGGGTTCAGAGGTCTAGAGGGCACAAATTAGATGAGATTCAATGAATAAAAGTACCTTGTAAAGGAGGGGAAGGGGTATTGAAATTTTTAGGGGACAATACGAAATCCACGCGAACGTAGTCGCGGGTGAAGGACTAGTAAAGAATAAATGAAAACTACCTAAATTCTATTTAAACTTATGTTTCAAATTGATGTTATTTCAAGTTAAACAAATATCAACTTGATTAATTCAGTGACTAGCACTATTGAAAAAGTTATAAAAATGTTTGAAGTTGTAGCGTAAACTGAATTTTATTGTGTAGGAATTAAAGTTATTTTTCCATAAAATCATATTTGTTCACATTTTTGGCAAATAAATTGCGAATGCAGATTAGGTATTTACACTTATGTTTTGTTAAGAATTTAAAAAAGGACAGCCTGCCGCTTTTATGATACTTGCTTCCTGGATTTCGTTCAGAGGTCTAGAAGGCACAAGAAATTAGATGAGATTCTGTAAAAAAAAACTTTATAAATAATTGTCCGATGACATTTCATAGAAAAAATAAATGAAAACTACTTACCTACCTACTCGCCTGTATTTTTACTTTTTGTGATGAGCGAGATGGCGATACGAGCTAAACAAAACAAACGACCAGTGGTGCACACTAGCCCTGTATCTAAAAAGATGAAAGTTATGGGAATAGGCCTTTGCCCAGCTATGGGATGAGGCAGGCTAACAATAACAGTAACTTTTCGTAAACATTAACATGGTTAGGTAAATGTATTTAAAAAAGCAAAACAAAAATACCAATCTGAGCGTAGAGACGCTCAGATTGGTATTTTTATAATAAGGGAGAATCCTTAATTACCCGAAAATTCCTTTAAATTAACCATACCAAAACAAAGTCACGGTTACAACACTATAATAACATTACCACGCACACAAAGGCCATACAATTCTAACATTAACATCAACATCCCTAAATCCGGGCAGACACATCGGCGACACGCATCCACATCTATTACGACCGAAATAACATAAAACCGTAGCCAATCGATTTGTAGACGTGAACTTGTAGCTTTTAAACCAGGAAAATATATCGATAATAATAATAATAATATATCCCTGGACGATATTTGAGGAGTGTCGATATTTCAGTTCGATACTAAACTAAGGGTCTGTTTACCAGCATCTTAATAGAGTAACACACTATCAATCACAATCTGAATCATTTTGAAAGATATTGTTAATACGTTGCTTCATATGTTCGAAAAATTTCTCCGTTCAACAACGTAAATAACGCAATGAATGTTGTTGAACTGTCAAAATGACAGCCATTGCTACTGATAGTGTGTTACGCAATTACTCCACATTATTTATTAAAATATTTATCGAATTTATTACAGCTGTTATTTTGACATGACAAAAAGACACTTCAATAATTCATTCATAATTTATTTAATTATTTGTTTATCAGAAAAAAATAAATAAAAAAATGCACACAATTATTAGTTCTAAAGCGAATTCACACCTTCAATTCATACCGTTTAGAGAAGTTATAACACCGTACATCGATAATTATGATTCGATCCCTATTAAATCACACTCTATTAGGGGGTTACCTTAATGAAGTTTTTGGGGTAGAGAGCACAATGGTCGCTCGTGATGAAGGATTGTGGTTTCTGATTGATGAAGACGGATAGTGCAGGGTTAATATCTATTATACTAATGTAGTTCGTGAGATACATTCGGATATTGTGAAGATTTAGGCGTGTAAGTTTTTATACATGACGGCACGGTTGGCGCAGTGGTTAAGCGATTGACTGCTGCGCTGCGTGTCGCGGGTTCGATTCCCGCACGGAACAAATATTTGTATGACCTACATGTATTTGTTCCGAGTCTGGGTGTTTTTCTATCTATAATATGTATGTATTTACAAAAAAATAAAAAAATGTATATAAGTAGTTTATCAGCCATCTTGTTACCATAACACAAGCATTAGGTTGCTTAGCTTGGGACAAATGGTGCTGTGTGAAATGTCCAGGGATTTATTTATTATTATTTATTATACATGAGGCAAGCAGAATTCCTGAGCTTTGACTAAAGGTTTAAGGTATACCAATGTTTACAGGTAATGGGAGCAAAATAAATGCCAGTAAATTGCAGACTATCAATATGTAAACATGCCTTGATTTTATGCAGCTTCATCTATGTACTTCTATGCATGCAAAACAGTTCTAGTGCATGACTGATTGACAAACAACACATGCTGCACAGCGTAATCGATTGAAGACAGAAACATGCTATGGTAATAAATGTCATTTCAAAATGATCCTTGTTTAAATAAAAACAAATAGGTACATACATAATAGTATATAGTAAGTCAACAGGGTCAGGGGGATTAGCTAGTGAAACTCGACAGACGTGATGGGTCGATATCTAAATATGCTAAAACTAAAAATTAATAAATTCAATGATTTTTAGTAACAAAACTGCCAGCAGTCGTTGACCCCCCAAAAAAACCAAAATATTTTTTTATTTTACTTTGTCGTGTTTACCCTGTATACAAAGAGCACTGTCAGTGTGGTGGTCCAGTGGTAACAACAACGAATTACGAGTTGTAGGTCGTGGGTTCTAACCCAGGCAGGTGCTTTACTTTGTGTAAATAATTTCATCACCACTACCCTCAAAACGGTGAAGGAAAACATCGAGAGGAAATCGGCATGTCCTAGAACCAAAAGTTTGAAGACAGTGATATCTATCAACCTGCAGTGAGAACAAGGCTGATTATGCTGTAATAGTATTGCTGTAGTAGTATTTGCTTAACAATTAATACTCCTGACAGCAGAGTACTATCGCCAAAATCTATATCTGACCACCGTAAGGACTGTTCCTGCTTGCAGCGCATATTATTAGTCGACCTAAAAAGAATCCTTTTTTGTTTTACTTACGGACGCAGCTGTGGTCATCATGTGCACGGGATTTTGTTTTCAAAATGGTCAGATATAGGTTTTGGCGATAGTACATAATCTTGTCAAAACGCCTCAAAAGCATCTCCTCACTTCTAATTCCATTTTTTTTTCTTTCCAACGCATGTCTGCTTGCCCCAACATTGATTAAAACCATGAAAATGCTACATCACAAAAAAAACAGAACCATACCTAACCACATAGAACATTAGCCAGATGTTTGAAACACGAGACATGGCATGTGACCATAGTTTTTACATAAACTAAATAAAAAATGGCGATAAGTAAACGTATTCTTTATGATTTATGTTAGTGCCGATAGAAACGGGACAGTATGAAAAAAAAAAATGTTTGTATCAAAAAAATATTTATTTTGTGGTTTTTCTGGTCATTTCGATTGTTATGGTCGTAGATCGTATTGAGGAGCGCAAAATAGACCTGTATTTTTTGGCAGGTAGGTAGACTTGTGCAGCAATTTATCACAATTTAGCATTATCAACCTATGTATAATGTTCCCACTGCTGGGACACAGGCCTCCTCTCTGTGATAGGGAGTGGGCCGTAATCCACCACGCGGGCCCAGTGCGGGTTGGTAGATGACATGTCTTCGAATTTTGGGTTCTAGGACATGCCGGTTTCCTCACAATGTTTTCCTTTGCCGTTTTGAGAGCACACACGCGCTCCGTTTTGTATCAAAATTAAAAAAAAAATAAACTTCTTGTCAAAAGCTACCCTCCGTTACTTAGCTTTAACTTGAGAGTTGAGGTCATCTCATTCTCTTACCCTTATGCCAATTTTTCTGGTCGGCACATGTCTTTGCCTTCCACACTTCTCTATTAGTCGTCATCTCGCTAGTCACCCCCTTTCTTGTCATATCATCATTCCCACAGTCCATCCATCGTTTCAGCTTTAACTAGAGATGAGCCTTAAACATTTTTCGGTAGTTAAGATTGATCTACACAAATAACATAATAATTCATCCGCAAAGGTCGATCGATCAGGTTAAGCTACGCATGCCGCGGTTGGTCTGTGGATAGGTGACCATCTTTACATACCGAGACCCCCCCGTGCCTCGGAAAGCCTCTAAGCCGTTCGGAAGCCCGAAAGTCTGAGAACCAGTCTTACCAAGGAGTATCGTATATTCAGTAACTGGGTTGTGGAGGTCAGATAGGCAGTTGCTCCATGTAAAATACTGGTATTCAGCTGCATCGGGTTAGACTGGAAGCCGACCCCAATAAGTTGGGAAAAGGTTAGGCAGATGATGATTACAAGTACCCTCATTTCGAGCTTCGCTACTGCAGTGCAATTGTATGTAGTAGGTAATTTAGATATGGCAATCTGCAAATGCAGTGTAAAAATAACTGACCGTTATCGAAATATTATCAGTTACTGACCTACAGGAAGGACGTGATAATATTTATAATAAACATGTTCATCATCGGTTATAGAATTTGCCCGAAAAAAAATGTAGGTAAACAATCCATTGTTTACGTTATCATTCTGCTTCGAAACGCCATCTATTGACGAGTAGTTGAATCTTTCATCATTTTGGGATTTGGGCGCATATTTTGGACTTTTCTTTATTTTCGTCAAATAAGTATCTATAGGATTTACGTCGTGTATAAGTTTTTTTTTAATAACACCATGTTAGAATGGGTCTGAAAAGAATCCCAGTGCTAGCATGTTTGTACTCATAAAAAAATAGGGCTGTAATGCTCTATGACACAATGAACGAAATCAACGCGAGATTAGCTAAGGAATTGACGTGGTTGTGGTGGTGGCAGTTCGGTAAGGAATCGTTAAGTGGTCATAGTGAATTAGGGCCCAGGTCCTTAAAATTGTTTTTGCAGCATCAGTGTTATCAAAGAATGTACTAGGTATCGGAATTTAAGACACAATGTTTTTTATTATAAGTTTGGTTAAAGAACATTAAACCCTGTCCAACCCAGTCCGGGTTTTTGCGCTTAACCAGAACATTTTTTTTATTTGTAAGTATGTACGAGAATTGGGGTCTGCTGCTCGCATAAATACTGCGATGAAAGACTTTATCAATAAATCAAATGACTACATCACATTCTACAGTGTCCTAGAACCAAAAATTTGAAGACATGTGACATCTAGCAAACTGCAATGGGCCCGCGTGGTGGATTAAGGCCCACTCCCTCTCACAAAGAGGAGGTCTGTGTCCCAGCAGTGGGAACATTATATAGGCTGAGTATGTATTCTATAGTGCCTAAATGACATGAAACTGTTTATTCTGTAAACAGGATATCAGAACCACTTTTGGCGTCTTAGTAAAAAAAAAAAAATACCTACACTAGTCGACATTTCCTATCTGACTAGTGTCTACCCCTGAGAAGAAATGGCGAAACAAACTCAGGTGTGAAAGTCGCTTTTAAAGTCCAGACATATTAATCTTGGTCAGATCAAGCGAGGACCATGTAGATTAGTATCTGAAATAACCTTTTTTTTTTTGAGAATATAACCTGTCCGTCTGTTCAAAAAAATTGTCTGCTCAACAACGTAAATAACGCCATTGTTGTTGAACTGTCAAAATATAAGCCCTTGTTACGTAACACACTATTAGTGGCAAGGGCTTACATTGTGACAGTTCAACAACAATGGCGTTATTTACGTTGTTGAGCAGTTCGAACATAATCTAAGGCAATGGATTAACAATATCCGTCAGTGATATGATTCAGATTGTGATTCTGAACAGTACTTTGTCATAGGTCCACAATCTTAAATAGGTGTCCCTCCTAAACGCATAAGTAACGATTTAGCTGGCCGACAGCCCTTTACATAGTAGCCTGGTAACCCATTTTGTTCAATTGAATCAATTTAGTTGAACTATTTACTGGGGCAGTAGCAGATATACATAAATAAGGTAATTTACTCTTGCTGTTTTTGTCCGTTGTTTCGTTTCGTCAACGTCAGCTTCTGGTCTTTTGTTGAGGGACTGGACTTCGACGTCCTATGCGATGGATGGATGGATGTCCTTGCCTGTTCTTCTCCATAGGAACGTGCTACACTTTGGAATGGTTTACTTAGCTTCATCTTTCTGAATGATCGACTTCTTTGACAATGCAAAAGTGCCTGTAAATGGTTTCACTGAAGTAAATGCTTTGTGTTTGAGTTTGATGCGACTCACAGAAATGGCTATAATTTTAACGGAAGACTCTGTTGTTTTAGGGTTTATGTTTACTTATTTGCTATATTTATTATAGTGTTGTGTTGTGTGTTGTTGTGTTATGTGTTGTGTTTGTTGTTTGTTGTGTTTAATTTGTCTTCATTTGACCCGGATTTACATTACGAAACTACTTAGTTGCGCAAACTTATTTACTCATCGATAATTTCACATGTCGGTGCTTAAATAGATAATAATATTTACACGTGGAACTATCAGTGAATAACTTAGTTGGTTAACTAGTTTCGTAATGTAAACTCGGCTTTATAAAATACCTCAACGTGTTTTGAACAATGTTACACACTTAAAAACTGTTGTGTTGTGTGTTTTCAGGCACTTGCTGTAACTTGGACGAATTTCAACTATCTTAATATTTTATCCTCATTGATGTGATGAGATACCTAATATTATGTTCTCCCGAACTGAGGAGTACGGCTAGGTAGGTAAGACTTATTTTTCGCTATAATGTAAATATTATATGTAATACCCCTTCCTCTGTCTCTCCCTCTCCTCCTAATGTTCTCTCTACTCTCTTTGGTTTTTGATTTTTGACTGTGTTTAGTTTAGTGTGTGATCTTCCTGTATGAGTCGCAATAAATACTTTTTCTATCTTATCTTTCTTTCTTTCATTAAGCCAAAATTAACCATAAAAAACATAATCGACATTAGATAAACGTGCGACTTCCCCAGATAAAAATCTTATGTATAACATTGATAAATTATGTCAATCATGTCTACAACAAAAGGACACAACCCTACCACCCCGTATGCGCCCGCTTTTTATCACAATTAAAACTAAATTAATAAAAAATCTCGTACAGTGGCGCCATCTATACGGGCACATTATCATCAAGTATGTGGGCTTTGTTGTAGCACTTGCTGTATTTAACACCAAATTAGAGGGGTGATCAAGTGATCATTAGGGATATTTTGATTTTATAGTAAACTAGTTTTTCCCAGCGGCTTCGCCCGCGTATATGGTGGAAATTATCCATCAGGAACATTCTACCGGGATAAAAAGTATCTTATGTCCTATACCTACCTCAAGTCATGGTCTGCCTGTGTGCCAAAATTTTATCGAAATGCGTTCAGCCGTTTAAGCGCGAAAAGGTAACACACAGACTGAGTTTGAGTTTATAAGATATGGGCTGACCATACATTTAGCCGTAGATAATTGTTGACGTGTTCTTGAGTAAGTATTGAGAAACGGCAAAAGGGTATGACGCCCTTTGATAAGCTGGAGCGACGACCTTCGCAGGGTGGCTGGTAGTAGCTTGATGAGAGTAGCCGAGGATCGAGTTGAATGGCGTGCGATTGGAGAGCCCTATGCCCAGCAGGGGACTGCCAAGCTGATGATGGTTGGCGCAACGTGTTGATGGTTTGATTCTTTTATCAAACAAATATTTTGTATGGCCTGCAGATACTTAGTTCATCCAGCACCCTAATTGCATAACACACAATCAGTCTCAATCTGAATCATTTTGAAGGATATTGCTAATTCATTGCTTCATATGTTCAAAAAATGTGTCATTTGTGTCTGCTCAATAACGTAAATAACGCAATGAATGTTGTTGAAGTTTCAAAATGAAACCGATTCCGATTGATCGTGTGTTACGCAATTATGGTGCTGGTCTGACTGTTTGTGCATAGTGAGATTTGCGTTTCTAAACGCACCCCACGATATAGGATAAATTTCTAGTGTCGGGAAATTATTTACACTAGTTATTGAATTGAAACAAATATGTTGAGGTTTTTTAACGGTTTAATTTATCATAATTCAGCATACACGGGCAGATAAAGATCTATGAAAAACAATGTCTCTTCATTCAAAAAATATTTCAAGTCAAAACTGACTAATTTCTTTTTAACCAAACGATTAATCGTAATCGACGGCTGCATTATACTTTACCCGACGTCGTCTTTAAAAAGCGTGTGCTGTGTTACGTTATTTTGATGTCACGGTACGTTTGCGATATTGTTATTAATTGCGTTCATTTGAATGTGAAAGAAAACGCTTAAGATGCAAGTGCTGTATAAACGAGGAGTGAAGAAATAACACAATAGTTTTTATCCGGTTTATTAATGAAAACTTTACAAAAATGTTTGTGCAATTCTTTTTTCTCGTAGATTGGTATTGTAGTTACTTTAAAAAATAAGCTCTGTGTGTACAAAGCATCTTTTTATAGCAACTATAACACCCTAATTGTGTTACACACTTTCAATCACAGTCTGAATCATTTTGAAGGATATAGTTAAACCATTGCTACATTATGTCCGAAAAATTTGCCTCCTTTGCTTTCTACTGTTAGTCCTTTACGTAATTACCCCACAGATGCACTAACTCTCAAATTGTGCAGGAAAAGCAATACACATCACTACCTAATGTCGTTTACCAAATCGTGACTTACAATAATGTTACAAATCAGTCTAACGTGATGCATCCACATAACATGGTGTCATAATACCACTCGCCGGTGTTGCCAGCGGCAGCGTTACCGCTCCACTAATGTGAGGAAATAATAACAACTAAAGTAAAACGAATGTAACAACTCCAGTAAAAGGCGTGACGAAATTGTAAAGGTAACGAATTTGTTACATTATAGCTTTTGTTCGCTTTCTTTTAGTTTAGTTAACTGTTGTTCGACCTTTTGTTCGAGGTTATTATTGTTGCTTGATTGAATTTTGATGAAGATAAAATGATGTTCAAATGTTTTTTTAATACGAATGTAACACGAATTAATGACCAACTATGAATAGGTTTATTAAACTATATTATAAATATTATAATACCGCATTAGGAACTCTATTACTTATATACTTCGTTTCAAAACACAAATAGCGGACGCTAGCCGCACAGCTGGGCTAAAGTGGAACTGGGCTGGCCATATCTGTCGCATAGAGGAGCAGCAATATGCAAAACCCACCACTCAATGGATCTCAAATGGCAGGAAATGACCGCGCGGCATGCCCAGAAAGAGATGGCGGGATGAGCTGGACTCCTTCTTAAAGGATTAGCCCACAATTGCAGTAGACCGGGGAAAGTGGAAGGAGGGAAGGGGGGCCTTTGCCCTGCAGTGGAACAACACAGGCTCATAATAATAATATGAATAGATGCAGATTAGGTCGGAATTTCTTCGTGAGTTCAAGTTTTCATTATTTAGAGAAATAGCCTGTGATATCTACGTATAATGCATAAACGCCTAACACATATCTTTGTACGTTTTTAACCGACGAAAAAAGGGAAGTTCTCAAGACGACGCGTATATTTTGTTTATGTAAGTAAGTATGTATGTCCATAACTTTTTTGGAATAAAACTAGGTAGGTATATAATCGGATGATATCAACATTCTTGATCGTAGTAAAGTGCCCGAATTCCAACCACATTACAAATTAATGTAATTTCTGTAAAGATAATGTCATTACCATAAAACAATAGGAGGGTAACGACAGATGCGCCCTCATGGCGATACGATCTTGTTGCGTACGCGCACGCGTTCGAATGTCAACGTGTTAAGTGGAAGAGTATTGGAAACATGTTACAAAAGCTGTTTGCAGTTATTGCTGTCTCACGTTTGTGTTTTGTTTGGCAAAAGTGTCAGAAAGCTTAGCTTAACTAGATATTTTAAGGGCCTGCCCTTAAAATATCACTGAAACTTGCATTTATTTATTTTATTGATACATTTATTTTAATTTATTTATTGATAAATTATTAAATTTCATCGATGGCCGGTGGAGTAGATGAGTCCTGGAGTGGAGATCGCGTATCGCCAAGCGTAATGTGGAGCGCCCCCAGTTGGATGGACCGAAAACCTGGTGGCTGGTACAGACTGGATGCGGAAGGTGGAAGATAGGGTGCGTAGCGCAGTCTGAGAGATGCCTTTGTCTAGCTGTGGACTGCGATAGGCTTGATTGATAAATTTTGTTCAATAATACACCTCGGGGGACGGCGATGTCCCTTATGCTACGCTGTATTGTCGCGATAACACGAACTACACTTCGCGCGCTCTCTCTCGCACACCACCGCTCGACGTCTCATTATCGACACATTGTATAGCCATAGTATTACACCGTGTATCAATTATTTAATTAATTTATAACTTTGTCGTGCAACCAGCCCCTTAACAGAACGCATGGCGCGTGCCACTCTTGCGCATACTCCTGGCGCCCCGCAGAGGTGTCATAATATAATAACATCTTAATTTATGCCGAAACACACGCGATAATATGGCATGATCGTATTGATAGAACACGAAGCTAGTTTATTCTTTTGCTAGACGTTATGTCAACAGCTTTAAAACTCCGCTAGATTTTAAAATTGATTTTTTCGTCGTTACTAACAAAGATGTTTCCTGCGGGTATATATATTGTCATCTGCTAACCCAGATCTTGGCTTAGGTATCTTTGTGCCAAATTTCATCGCAATCCGTTTAGAAATTAAAGTCGGAGTTACTTTCGCGTTTATTATATTACATACTTAGTATGAATTTGTGCAGAGGCTTTCAGAGGAGGAACAAGCATTTATTACCTTATCACTATTAATCACTAAGCATTGTCACTACGTGTTTGCGATTGCAGATAATAACTTTAATCTTCACAATGTTTTCCTGTAACATAATTCAGTGGTGTCCAGTTCCTAGTCTTAAGAGGGAAGCGTCAAGGTAGCCCGCACAATTCAAATATTCTTACGTTTTTTACAATTCAGTGACTGACCTGCAGGACAGTGTCATGTTGAATGTTGATTAAAATATGATTCGCGAGCGTAACAAATACGACTTTCTCTTTCTTTTTTGAAATAGGCCTCTCCTATTGTACGCCATTGAACTCGAATATACTTCATATGAAATTCTCTATAAAAAAACTCGAATATTCATGAAATAGTCATCCAATAGGATTATAGCAACTTAGAGGGTTGTATTGATGATACTAATGATTATAATTCTGTAAATACATACTTTTTACGCTCGCGAATCATATTTTGTTCAACATACCTTTTTTTTGTCGCTGAGAAATGCATAACGCATCCCCCGCTCGTGGGGGACGAGACGGGGTATGTGGGACTCCTGTCGGAATGACACGGACAGTATACCCACCAAAACTCAGCGGTGTTCCCACATCGCCATGATGGGAGGGCCATGGGAAACCGGCTCAGCCTTTACTTCCACAACCCTCCCGGTTGTTCAACATACCTACAATCTGACACTGACCTGCAAATTGTAAAAAACGTAAGAAAATTTGAATTTCGCGGGCTCCCAGCGCTACCTCCCTCAATCTAAAACGTTGGTATGTACACTTTATTTACTATTTAAATAAGTAGTAAATAAACGTGGTGCAACAGTATCGCACCGCTGATCTAATAAATAGCTGCCATTGTATGCAGATGCGCGCGCGCAGTAATTCACTCGTCGCATTTACTTGCATAGCAAATGCTAATTCAGCTATGTCAATTTATTTTGTTGATGGATGTTTGAATATTTTGATCGGTTTGAATTTTTATTAAATAGGTACAGTCACGAGCAAAAGTATGTATACACTCGGCTTTATTCAAAAGCGATTTACTCCTTTATTTTTGAATGAAATTTTATGTTGTTTCGAACATAGCATTTTCGAACCCATAGGTTTACCGTTTATGTAATGTGTCGTATTTCAACGTTGCATTCGTTATTTCACGAAAAAATCGCAATTAAAAGTTGCCAAGTGTTGACATATGTGTTGGTATATGTGTTGTTGTGTAAATGGGAGATATTGATCTGAAAGTTTTTAATGACATAACTCCATGAGATAACTGACACTAGTGATTCATTAGCAAAATTCTTTATTAGGGCTGATTCATAATACAGTTGTTCTTTAATTCTGTAAGCCAGTTGCCAAGTGTTGACATATTGGTGCTCATGACTGTACCTATTAATCTTATAACTCAATATTTAAAGTAACTTCCTTTGTGGTTCTGTGACAAATAAACCTATTTTGTTTTTTTTTTTCTTCTTTGTGTGTCATTTGTAAAAATCCTTATTTTTCATACAAACATTGAGGAAGACTATGGGCTGATTTTTCCATCGCCAGAACACATTTAATCTAATCTCCTTAGTTTTTTCTTCTGCTTCAGAAACCCTGAATCAAGGCTTTGTTTTTAGACTTACCTCGTACCGTAGAAGCCAATTGCTCACTGTGCCAATCACCTCGTTTTAACAGTTAAGTAGCTTTAACTACAGACCTTCCTAATTAAATAACTGACATAGGATAGGTCTCAAAATTACTGTAATAATAATTACACACTTCTTATAAATGGAGGGTCAGAAACAAACGACCATAATGTCCTCAGACCATACCGTCACATCGGGTGACCATCGTATGGTGCAATGTCATGCTAATTAAGAAGCCTGTTATTTATACAACTGTCATTAAGAACTTTTAGGGGAAGTTAAGGGGTGGTAGAAGCTTTGGTTCCTAAAAGTCGTCATAATTATGCGTGGATATACATAGAAACTCTCCAAGTGGAAAATAAAATACGATTAATACTTTAGAGTTACTGTGAGATATATCTAAAGAATTTTGCATGGTTTCATCACTGACGTTAATTTACATTTACGAGTTGTAGGTCTGAACCCAGGCAGGTGCTTTACTTTGTGTAAATGATTTCGTCACCACTGCTATCAAAATGGTGAAGGAAAACATTGTGAGGAAACCGGCATGTCCTAGAACCTAGACTAAAAATTCGCAGACATGTGACATCTACCAAGCCGCGCTGGGCCCGCGTGGTAGATTACGGCCCATTCCTTCTCGCTGAGAGGAGGCTTGTAGCCCAGCAATGGGAACATTATAGGCTGATTATGTTATAATTTAGGTACAACCTGACTTACATACTCCCCAATCTTTTCACAACGGTATGAGATGAGATTTTCAGTAACTTATTCTATGTATTTGTAGGTAACAAATACGTAGAATAAGTTACTAATAAAATAATCATTCATGCATATGAACAGCAGTACTTTACCTAAATGTATTTATGTTCTAGCTAGTGATCCGCCCTGGCTTCGCACGGTTTTACGACTTGACAAAACATCGAGATTTCGTTATTAGTTGTAAGGTGAACATTAATGTATTGTACAAATTAACCTCTCGGAATTAATGATCTAAATGATGGTGAAAACCATGAACTACAGGAGCTAGTGTGAATCTTGGGGTTCATTCGATTAATCGAGTGTGGTCAAACCATGCTGGGATCGGTGCCATTCATTCATTCATTCATTCATTAAATGATGGTGAAAACCATATCAAAATCAGGTGCAAAGTTTCGATGAACAAAGCGGTCGCAACGCAGACACGAAAAGCGACATTAATTAGAAATTAAATTAGAATATTAAGTATAAAGATTTATTAGTCAGGAATGTACTGTATACAATACTGCAACATAATTATTTTCTGCCAATTACTTCTGTCATTTGAAATCGCATGTTTCTTACGCTTTCATGTTAGTTAAGTATATTTATTAAAGCATTCTTCAAATAAACCGAAACCGTCGGTGCAAGCCTTTCTAATGTTAACAACGACTTTCTTGCATATCTTGTCCTTTCTATCTCGTAAACTATAGTCTGTTATTTGTTTAAGCGTTCTCATCTCCGCGATATTTCGTGTGAGATCATCAACTAGATGGAAAGTAGACAACAAATGTTTTGGTACTTCATACAGATTTCAAAGTGCTATTCTGTTTAAAGCCTGATTTGCAGTTAAAAGATGAAGCAACAATAAAAGTTTCATCACTTGTTTCTTCATTTGTTGTTTCAATTTGATTGTATGCCACTTGCATCGTGCATATGGACCCAAAAGTTCACTTTGAGCCTTACTCAAGTGACCAAACAAATCCGAAAGGGACTCAATCGCATTTGTTTTTTTTTATATTTGCAGATTCACATCTTGACACCATAGATATGACTATAACATCGAGAGGAGGAGCAGCAGAGAACTGTTGTCTGGAAATAATAAAGAATTGCGATAACCGACATAGGTAATGAAACTGAGACTGCAATTTGCATTACGAAATGCCGATTGAGTTATTTATGAGTTCTATATGTCCACATCCACTCCACTCACAATCCACTTGGTTTTAATTGTGAGCCGTCATATCTGGTCTGCAAGGATGAATTAATTTGGCGTAATCCGTATACCTACCGTATACTACCCCCCACTACCTCCCTCCCCCCTACTACGCCTATCCGTGTACTACCTTTTATAAATTCGAAAGGAATTTTGTCTGTCTGTCTGCTACTTTTTCACGCCCGGCTGAACGGATTTCGATGAGATTTGGCACACAACAGCGAAGGACCTACGTTAGGACTTTGGATACTTTTTATCCTGGTAGGACGTTCCCGTGGGATAGTTTTCGAACTCGTCGCGACCAAAAGTTTGTTTTTAATATTCTATCTCATTGATATTTAAAATAAAAAAATGGACATCGTTTGTCCTTCACTCAGCGAACTAGGTCAACCATAAACAGATCAAAAAATGATTCCTGCTAGTCATTCGTTCCCGATTCACTTGTAACTTCACGATCTCGCAGTACAAAAATTACTAACACTTCCACTTTCAGAATCACTCTCACTTTCCGAGCCCTTTCAAGGATGACGGGAATTGGAAAAAATGAGGAAATATCGTGGAATGATGGTCACGAGTTGTCAAGTGAAACAGGATAAACGGAACAAGGATTCGTTCCGTTTTCGATCCGTTGCAGATGTAGGTACATCTGCGTTTTTTGTTTTGTTTGATGGATTTCTGTGGTAGAAAACGATGGAGTATAAACATTCAGCGTGCTCTGAAAATGCCTGATAGTGAAACAAGAAAAGACCTACTGAAGGAAGCACCCAGGGTAGCCCGCGAAATTCAAATGTATATACGTTTTTGGCAATGTGCAAGTCAGGGTCAGGTTGTGTGTGTACGCGGGCGTAAAAAGTATGTAATTACAGAATTATAATCATTAATACAGCCCTATAAGTTAATAATATATAATCCTATTGAATGACTATTTCAAGAAATATGAATAAACTTAGAAGGTTGTATTGATTATAATTCTGTCGCAGGTTATTTAGCGCATCCCCCCTTTTTTGTGGATGGGAAATCATCAAATGACCCCTCCCGCTCTGGGTGGAGCGAAAGGGAGTTTCAGACTCTTACTGACTAAAGCCCACCCGTGTTCCTTCCTTCCAGCGCATCCCTCTTAAATGGATAACTAATACTCGTACAATTTCGTTGTTTCCATTAAAAAAAAAATTGGTCGGGCTAAGATGAAAACTGAAAAGAAAGTAAGGTATGTACTGTTTCCTCAAGATTTTAAATAGTAATTATTGGATTTTCCACGGCATTTCCTTTCATGTAGAAGAGAGAGATTCTTTTTTTAAACAAATGCCGTTACACTGTGCTTCCCTCCAAAAAATGGACCTATCTTTATGTAATCAACCAACTAATCGAACTTGACACAAATAATAACAGAGCACTCCATCATTTTAATAAAACCACGTCCACCTAATGTCACCAATAAATGGTTAATTTAAACATAGGATGCGCTTTGCGGCGCGTGCGCTTAATAATTAATTCAGCGGTAAACCGCCAGGTGGCGCGGCAGATGTTGCAGTAGATCATTTACATTTCTAATACAGATGGTTTGTGATCGATGATAAGAGGCCAGAGGGCAGTAATTGACGTCATGTTTTGGGCTTGATGCAGTAAAATAATGGAAAATTGGTACCAGCCGATCTGTTCTGTAAAAACCTCCGCATGAAAACTTACGTGACACTTGGTCCGTGGACCATCTTCACATAACACATGTCTATCTTTGACTGTCGTTACGGGTCGTCAGAATCCCGAAAGTCTGACAACCAGTCTTACCAACGGTATCGTATAACTAATTGCCCAGTAACTGGGTTGTGGCGGTCAGATAGGCAGTGGCTTCATGTAAATTACTGGTATTCAGCTGCATCCGGTTAGCCGGCCCCAACATAGTTGGGAAAAGGCTAGGCAGATGATGAGGATGATGCTAGGGATTGACACTACTCACAGCTCACTTCACCTATAAATTCAAATTTTATTTGTTTCATGTTGCCGTTATTTCAAGTTAAACAAATAACAACTTTATTTTAATGGTTATTAAGTTGATTTCAGAATGACAAGCACTATTGAAAAAGTTATAAAAATGATTGAAGTTGTAGCGTAAACTGAACTTTATTGTGTATTGATTAAAGTAATTTTTCCTTAAACTCATATTTGTTTACATTTTTGGCGAATATGTCGCGATTCAAATATAATTTGTCACGGTGACTCTACTAGACTAAAAATCTTACTTCCAACATTGATTTCGTTTCCAGTTAACGCTTCGAATAAGTTCAGTGCTTTTGTGCTAGAATGGCGTCAGCTCAATAGTGGAAAGGGTTTTGGTTGAATTTTCTAGAGTCTAGAGAGATTGCCTGTGCAAAGCTTAGAATACCGTTTTAATGGTGTTTATCATTCGCCACATCTAGTGATGACCCAGTTGTAGCGGCCGTGGCTTACGAGTAGGTCGTAGGTTCGAACCCAGTGAGGCGCTTTACTTTGTGTACATTATTTAATCACCACTGCTCTCAAAACGGTGAAGGAAAACACCGTAAGGCATGACAAGTGACATCCACCAACCCGCACTGGGTCTGCGTGGTCCTCTTACAGAGAGGAGGCCTGTGTCCCAGCAGTGGGAACGTTACAGACTGATTATGCTATGTTATCATTCACCAAAACAGTAGTAGGTAATAGTACCTACTACTGGAACCTAAACAGGGAACAAGGGATAGCCCTTGTTCCCTGTTTCCCTAGTATTTTTTCCTCAAGGGTAGTTTAGTCATTTACTGCACCCTTAAGACAACCAATTACTTAGCTTTATTTTTAGTACTACCTAATTTAGCCAGCATTGTATTAAAAATAACCCTGTAGAGAACAACCCCTAGTAATCTAATTTAGTTCTTTCCATTTTTAAGATCTGAAGACCAAGTGGTTGTAATTAACGGCTCTAAAATAATTGAGATAAGCACAATTATAATGACAGGGTCTGGTGGTTAGGGTCAGGGGTAACAAATTGGGGTGTAATATGATTGTCTTGCTGATAGCAGACTCTTGGTAATGTCAGTTTTATTGAGAACAAGGGATTTTTGTCTTTGACGGTTGGTGTTTGAATTTTGGAAGCTATTTCGGAATTCACAAAATACAGTTTTAATTTGATAAATGAACTGTTTGTTTTCTACGGATTAAATTAAATTTTATTAGAAAACATCCATCGGTTTCTCACTACAGTCTCACTCCTTTGGTGACCGTACATTGCTAAATCCCTATACATCATAAACGTACATCACCTGCTTGCTATAATTTCGCTAATTTCAGTCAATTATTTTCTCTCTCTCTTTCTTCTTCAGCCTTCACCACCTACTGAGTGTAGGCATCCTGCAATGCACGCCACTCTTCTCTGTCTCGAGCCTTCCTAAGCCAGAGTCATCCAGCAATCTTGACCAGGTCGTCGGTCCACCTCATCGGATGTCTGCCCACACTTCTACTACCGGGTCTCGGTCTCCAGTCCAGCACTGTTCTACCCTATGTATTCTTTTCTAACCCCTGTCTATAAGTTACCGTTTTACCACGTTTATTTAACTTTTTAAACTAAACCGTTTTTTTAAGAAAATACCCTTTTTAAAAGGACGTCTTTAGGGCTATAAATAACATTTAACGATGCAACATTGTGCCTTACATCTTGCAGGGTAAGCCACACTCCAGGTGTTGAGTAAATTGGAAAAAAAGGTAATTTTAACCCTCTGCCGCCTTGAGGGCGAAGGCTTAATGAAGATGCGACCTTTGAGTAGAGTTAAGAATCTCTGAGGGAAGAAATAGGTCAGTATAATAAAAAGTTTTAATGGAATAAAAATATTTTTATTCGTAAACCCACTTGCACCACAAATCACATGTAATGAATGGATGCATTTAGCGCTAAACGAATTTGAAATTTAGTGATTTGTGATGGTTAGTAGATATTCCAAATGACTGAATTTACAAGAAAGAAACACTAAACTTGATGAATCCCTTTTTATATTATATTTTTTCACTGAAGCTGTTCGCTAAAACAGAAACCATAAAAACCCTTTGGTTAGTTTATTTTTTTTTTATTTTGGATTAGCCATTGATTATTTATTATATTTATTTATTTTTTTATTTTGTACTAGCCACTGCTGGGCAAATTCCTCCCTACTCTCCTTGCACCTCTCTCTGTCCAGAGCTGCCAAGTACCAATCTTTATTGGAGGAGTCCAGCTCATCCCGCCATCTCCGTCTGAGCCTGCCGCGATGTCGTTTGTTATCGTTTTTTTTTTAGGGATACTTAGGTAGGTATGCCAATTTCATGGACAAACAATTCTTACATGCAGAGAAGCTGATTAAATCTACTTTATAAAAATCTTAAATCCTGTCAGATAACGCACAGTCTAAAGCCGTGTTATCTAGAAGCATGAAATTTTGTACAAGACTTCCTATGT
This sequence comes from Apamea crenata, assembly GCA_949629185.1. Lineage (NCBI taxonomy): Eukaryota > Metazoa > Arthropoda > Insecta > Lepidoptera > Noctuidae > Apamea > Apamea crenata. The sequence continues at coordinate 7,003,664 of OX451362.1, read as the reverse complement.
CGCTAAAGTGCACTCAGGGTTTCCGAAAATTCACTCCTTAAAGGGGTAAAAACAGGGGACAAATCGTTTTATAGACGTGGACGTTCGTAATTTTTGCCCATGGGAAATCCTATCTAGCACATGGCTTGATTCTTGATTCAATAAAACCATAGGTTTACTATCTCAAATCTATCCCTTGTCAATCATTTTACTAACCGATAAAATACATCAAATCCATTTCTAATCATTGATCGACAAAAATCGATTTTACCTAGACAAAGCCGTAGCTATCAACCCTCTTGTAAATACCCTATCTAACCCGTCACCGCGCTATGTCCAGATGCACGCGAGGGTGTAAGGGTCACGCCAGGTGCAGCACAGGGTCTGGTAAACCATTGTCTTAGATATACCTACTGATAAAGACAATTACAAGGTTCGTTATAGACTTTTGAAATAATTATTGAGTACTTTTTTTGGTTGTCTTTTTTTGTGTTAAAAAAAGGTTTTATGTCAGTTTTATTGTTTGTGGTGATTTATTGACAGTTTGGTTTAGAAATAGGGGTTTTTGTTCCATCTTTCATGACAATAATTTGGTTTTATTTGGTGATTCATCTTCAAAGAGTTATCAGTTTTTTTTTAAAGTGACCGAAGACAATCGCTACTCGCTACCCTAACGTATATTAAAAAAAAAAATTGTTTACTTAGTTTATTTTAACAAAAAATTGCCACTAAGCTTTTACACACAAATGGGCTTATACTCTACTTATCTGTATCGTATCGTATACATATACTTACCTACCTAAGAGATAAATTTGTTTTATTCTAAAATTCTAAGAGATAGATTATAAATACGAACTCAAAATACTCGGTAAAGTAAGCGTGGAGTGAGCTGTCATTCCAACTAATGGTCGGGATTCGGGACACTAAGCCGATCGATTCTGTAAAAATCTCACCATGAAAAGTTAGGTAAAGTGAGCTGTCAATAGTGTCAATCCCTAGCATTAGTTGGAATGACAGCTAATGACACTCCACGCTCACTTCACCTAAGTTTTTACGGTGAGATTTTTACAGAATTGATCAGCAGTTTTTAGTGGTTTAGATATGAAAAGGTGACAGCGATACAGAGTTGCCGTTTCGAGTATTTTGATGGTTACAGAATCGCACTGCTGGTCGTAATTAAATTAGACAGGTGAGAAGCCTGCGACCTGGAGAAGGATATAAGCTACTTTTCATCCTGGATATTTGAACAACTTCCATACAAGAAGTAGACCTATCCATCCCTGATAAGTGTTCTGTAAATTAATTTCTGTTGACGTTTAGTATTTTTTAAATTATAATTATTAATTTCACTTTTTCTTGGTTCACGTAGCCAGGTGTATTCTTACCAGTAAAGGCTCCACCAGGTGTGAGCCAAAGTGCGAGGGTCGAATCGACCGCCCACCGACCGGATTGTCTTAAATACAGATACTGGCAATTACAGGGTTCGTTGTTATGACGTGGCGATTATTATTTAAGGTTAACTTAAAGGGATTTTTGTGAATGCGTTTGTTAAGATTTCAGTGTTATTGCATTGTTGCTATAATGGAGTAAAAAGAAATAGGTACCTACTTATCTATTTTTAAATGGGCATATGTTCAGTGAGCTTTCAGTTAAAAAATAACATAGCACATTAACACGCCTGTAATTGTACTGTAGATTGTAATTTGGGGTAATCCCTGGCAAAATGTGAGTATATCACCGGTTATTTTTAAGTCCCATGTAATAGGGCGAGCGTATTGCCTTCAACCGGGATGAAATCCAGACTCCGGGATGCTACTGAAAAATCCCTATAGAAAAACCCAATAGCACTGCCCGACCAGGGAATCGAACCCAGGACCTCATGCTTAGCAGTAGCGCTTGCGACCACTACACCAACGAGGCAGTTAGTCAATTTATTCAAGTCTGGTTCCAAACTGTAAACACAGACATTACTTACTTGTTTTTACTTCCATAATTGGTTAAAAGGCTAACCATATTCACCCTTAGCGTAAAAGTGCTGCACCGCAAGCCACAACCACCCGTCCTGCTTACCCTCTTAGTCTTGATGCGTTAAATTTATGCAACGATTTTATTTTAACAAGGGGAGGATATTGATTTCCTTGTCTTTAGGACTACCGGTAAGTAACTAACTATCAGCTGTTTGATATTGATCACTATGGTTTACTTTAACTGAATATTTAAAAATACATAGGTAGTACCTATAGGTACACTTAAATTTGAATCGCGACATATTCGCCAAAAATGTAAACAAATATGAGTTTATGGAAAAATAACTTTAATTCTACACAATAAAGTTCAGTTTACGCTAGAACTTCAAACATTTTTATAACTTTTTCAGTAGTGCTAGTCACTCTGGAATCAACTTAATTAACATTAAAATAAAGTTGGTATTTGTTTAACTTGAAATAACGTCAATTTGAAATTTAACTTAAACAAATAAAATTTGAAATTTTACGTTGTTGCGCAGATAAATTTTTCCAATAAATGAAGCAATGGTCTTCCTTCCATTCTTCAAAATGATTCAGATTGAGGTTGATAGTGTGTTACGCAACCAGAGTGCTGGTTGTACCTGTGGTGGTCCCATATTATTAAAAGTAGGTGATGCAATCTATTTAACATACTTACTAGCGCCATCTATCGCCCCATAGAGACACTAATATACTATAGTCATTTTAGATATTTAATCTTGTCCATAATTCTCTGAGCATTAATTTCACTAACTTATGCAATTATAAAATTGTAGTTGATAAACCTATAAGCTCCCATTATTATAAGTTTTGTTAAAAGTATGTCAATTATATAAGTGCTTCGAATATTTTACAATATTAAAAGGAATAGGTATAATTGTATAGTTGACTTCCTGCTGGTAAGGTACTTTTGGCGTCAGGACGAGCGAGCAGGGAATGGGCAATAATTTATTGTTGGCGGACTCTGGTTTTAGTGCTTGTTAAGCTAATCATAGAATAAAAGTATTAAATGAGTGTATACGGTGTATACCTATAGTTTAATTACACGACTGCCCAAAAAGGAGTGTAATGTATTCAGGGTTGATGTATGTTTGTATGTGAGTTTCTTTATTCCACCATAACTTTTAAATGCCTGAACAGATTTGGATGTATGTGGTATCGTTAGAATCCTTACAAGGCTTACATCATCCCGAGTGACACTGGTTATATATTGAAAAAAAAAAAAAAAAAATTGTATATAAGTAGTTTATCAGCCATCTTGTTACCATAACACAAGCATTAGGTTGCTTAGCTTGGGACAAATGGTGCTGTGTGAAATGTCCAGGGATATTATATTATATTTTTTTGAAAAAATATGGCGGCAATATGACTCCATTTTGAAAAGTGAAAAAAAATTTTTTGTTCAATTATTACAAAATGGGTATCAAATTGAAGGCCCAAAGCACATTCCAAATTTATATATAATTTATGGGCACCAATTTTACTTAGGTACATTTAGTAATCTGTGGTACGGTGTAGGTACGTGCAAAACAAACATTTCATCTTTGGCTGTGCAAACGATTTAATCAGACTTTAGTAAGACTGAGAATGTCTAAATGAGTGAATGTTTTCGTAGATGATTGAGTTTTAGAATTCTTTCATCATCACACCGTCACACGAGTAACACACTTAGGCTAGTAAAAAAAAAAACCATATTTGAGCCGTCCTTGTCCTCGTCCATCCTATATCTACGCTTCGCCTCGCCGTGAGACTAAACCACCTTTAGTGCTTAAATTAAAGCCACCTAGCATGAACTAAAATGTATAAAATAAAAATAAATAATTAAAAAAAAATTAAAAACACGACTGCCCTGCCAAAAAACGGACTAAGTAATAAAAAGTAAATAAAAAACAAGTTGCATTCCCTGACTAAACAGTTATGTAAATATTATTTTTTTCCACTTCTGAACAACCCATTACATGACATAGGTGTACCTAACTAATGTAACAATTCCTCTTGAAAGTACCCTCACGGGCTGCAATGCTTTAATAGTTTACAATACAACCCCCAAATTTTCAGCAAAGGACAATTTTAATAACCCCCGAAATAATGCGTGATCATACAAAATCTGCCTCTTCACAACACAAAGCCACTTAAACAGCACACCTCCTTGAAAGCTAAAGCGTGATATTATAAAATATGTCAGCGCTAATCTCACCAGGGGTTTACTCCTTGGTACTGCTTACTGCCATTTCTAAATACGTACTTAGAGAGCCCTCCCGTGGTGACTAGTCGAAACAAAGGTCGACGATCCGACAAGTAGCGACATCTGCTGGCGAATAGGGGCACTTAACATTCATGTCAGTTTTGAAATTGGATTTCAAGTGTGTCAAAAAAGTGTAATTAGTGGAGAACCATTTAGAATCATCAGTCCCATTTTATTGTGCGAAAATATGGTTTGGTGGGATTTGATGTGAGATTAATCTTCTTAGAAAATCATGTCAGTACCTAGTTTTTAGACTTTTTAATTTTATACGTACGGATATTTAATTTTAAAAAAATGAAGCGGTAATTAATCTAAATAACATTTGTAGCGTATTTAACAACTTAGTTTGGTCGTTGTTTCATCTAACCTAGGATCGATAATATATCATTCATTTTAATTAGGTTGCTTCTAAAAATTTACTAAATCATTGTTTGTCATCATCAGGTGAGTATGAAAATACCTATGTACAATAACAAAAATACTCCTAAAAACACTTCCCTGAAACACAAACTGCTTACCGCCCTCAACAAACAATATGTGTAAAGAAAAATACCCTCAGAATATATCAACAAACAGCGAACCCATTAAAAACATATCAAAATACACAGAACATAAATCTTTATTACAACAACAAATACGTTTTGAAACTTCAATAGACCGAAATGCAGATGCAGTCAAGCTGCGCAGACAATAGCCAATCAGGGCCCGTGCCCCGCGCATGCGCCATCACTCATCCACGCATTCCTAATTCAAATTTTTCATATTGTATTAGGAATGCCAGATGTTGTAATTTCGCGGGATTGTCTCGATTTAAATTTAGGGTTATTTTTCAGTGTAAATGGTGGCGGATGGAGCTGATTAAAAGAAACTGCAAAGGCTTACATGAGTTCTGTAGCCCTACCATAAGTTTGCACAGCCAAAACTCGGTAGCGTCTCCGTTAATTCTACTAATATTATAAACGCGAAAGTTTGTATGGATGATGGATGGATGTTTGTTCCTCTTTCACTCAAAAACTACTGAACGGATTTGGATCAAATTTGTTACACAGATATTCTCACGGGCGCGAGACTTACGCGGGTGAAACCGCGGGGCGCAGCTAGTAATATATAATTATGAAATACTGTACAGCGCCCCTAGCGGTCACAGAAAGAATTGTATATAAGTTACTGAACGTCTAACTCTAAAAGAAATGCGTACAGGCACTCAAGAATTTCAGATTTAAATCTAAGATAATGTTTGAAGCTAATTATTATTGTCAGATTTGACCTTTTCTTCTCTCTCCTTATTTCCTGTTGTCTTGGAGAGTTATGAAATGAGAAATCGTAAAGATTTTTGATTTTCAAACCACTAGTTTAAGTAGTTTTAATTTTATGAAACCCATTAATGATAAAGCCATTACTTATTTCAATGTAATCGTCAATTTAACTGCTGTTTAATGTTAGATAATGATCATAAAATAACGCTGTTCAGGGAATTATCTCTTTAATATTATCGATGAGATTCTACTTCACTCTGATAGTTGTTAAAATAACGGGAACATTTAATGAGCTTTCACAGCAAACAACGATACTTCTATAGGTACAGACGCCAGCAGGTCAAGCTACCCGAAACTGTCAAATTTTCCCAATCAACCTTGAACCTTAATGCTTTGCAAATAAAATCTATTAAAGAAATTTGACAGATTGTAGTAGCTTGATGTGCTGGCGTCTGTACATAACAATTTATTTATAGCTCATAGTTTTCCAGCCAGCCAGTACCTAAGTGAGAGGAAAAGACAAAGAGAGCAACATTGAAAATAGCTACCCAGCGGTACCCAAGAAGATGTGACAGAGTGGCGTCCAAGGATTGGAAGACGAGATGTCGGTCGTCCGGCGGCGAGATCGGCAGACGAAATTGTTGCCATCGCGGGCACATCCTGAGGCTGGCACAGGAGCGAGGTGATTGACATAAGGAAAGAGGCAGTGGAGTGAAGTCCGCTGTGGTTGATGATGAAGACGATGAGCCAAGAAGTGGTCAAAGAAAGAGAAGTAGACCACAGAAAAGAGGCGATGATAACATTAGACAGGTCGCTGGAACAACAAGGGGCAGAGTTGCAGAGGGAGACAGGAATGGAGTTTAAGGAGGTATTTGCTGACGGGCAAACGGGCATACAGCATAATTTTGTTTATACAACCAAACGGCTAATAAATATATAAGCTTTTAAGTAATAATTTACCTATCGATCTAGGTCACCATCAGCCTACAAAAACATTTTGAAAGCAACACGACGATGAAATCCTCGTCCACAGTACCACTATCGTATGGTATAGTATTTAGGTTTCAATTTTTGCGTCCAACGTACTTAATATCACCGAAACGAGTATTTTCAATTTTAAAATAGTTTGATTTTACGTTACGTTTACCTACTCCGCGCTAGGCTCACTGATCAAAATGTGGCATCACAGCTGCCGACCGATTCTGTAAAAATCTCACCGTGAAAAGTTAGGTGAAGTGAGCTGTCAATAGTGTCAATCCCAAGCATTAGTTGGTATGACAGCTCACTCCACGCTCACTTCACCTAAGTTTTTACGGTGATATAGTTACAGAATCGCACTGCTGAAGTGGAAAAATGTCAACTTACTTTTGGAGAGCACTGTAAATAATCCTGACGTTTTCAAATCACACATGGTGTTCCTACTATCTGTCAGAAATTACAACCCCTTTAACCTAATATGCGCCTTGACAGAAAGCACTTCTCCATTCTGAATTCAAATATTAATAAAACGGGTGTTAATTTGCCTATTCTACAATAGGCAAATTAACACCGGTTTTATTAATATTTCAGCAGTGCGATTCTGTAACCATAATATCACCGTGAAAATTTAGGTGAAGTGAGCTTAGAGTGAGCTGTCAATAGTATCAATCCCTAGCATTAGTTGGAATGACAGCACACTCCACGCTCACTTCACCTAAGTTTTCACGGTGATATGGTTTCAGAATCGCACTGCTGAAGTGGAAAAATTTCAACTTACTTTTGGAGAGCACTGTAAATAATCCTGACGTTTTCAAATCACACATGGTGTTCCTACTATCTGTCAGAAATTACAACCCCTTTCACCTAATATGCGCCTTGACTGAAAGCACTTCGCCATTTTGAATTCAAATATTAATAAAACGGGTGCCTATTGTACACGCCAGTTTAAAAATAAAGGGCTACAGCACGAGCCAAGGAAAGAAGACAGTTGAATAAATGAACATGTTGACGACAAAACAAAATAAATTAATGATGACGTATTTTTTTACTTTGTATATATGTCATCCATAATATTTTGGGGTCCTCTTCTAGTTTTGCCTGATGGGGTTGAATATAGGAAATTAACAGAGAGCGATTGTCAACTTTGCCTTCCACAATTAAATGATAAGGGATGCTACCTACTTATATATATGTTAATATGTCATTTACAATATAAGGGATTAAGGGCCTACGCATCTCATCGCAGGGCGTTTGCATTTGAACTGCAAGCTAGTCGCAAAATTGCAGATTGCATGAGGATTTGATGCAAACTTAACTACACAGAAAAGTTTGAATGACTGCGTAGTCTCCAGTCGTTAGAACTGCACTCCGATTGCACAATGTGTCTACAGTTTCGATGCAGTTACGTCAACTGCACAAAAATCTTCAGCCACAGTGCAATTGCAGCCAGCTTGCAGCCCTAATCCAGATCGTTAGCATAGGCCCTCTTATAACTAACTAGTCTTCTTGTATCTTTTTGTGACCTCATTACCTTTTGATTTGCATATCAAGAAAGGTTCAAATGTTACTAATTAGAAACCCGTCTCTTTGTTACAGTCCCTGCCACGACCATCAAGGTGCCCTACGTGATACCGTGTCTTGTGTACACAATACCTTTTGTTGATAGTCATTACTGTTAATAAAGGAACATTGTTGGTAGCACAAAGGTGTCTTGATTGACCTATTTTTAGACATCTTTCAGTCAGCCCCAGTAGTCTTCAATGACTAGTTTGGCGTGTGTTACGGCATTATAAAGAACGTAATTACGTTTGTTACAAAATAAAGTTACCCTAGATGTCATAAGGGTTAAAAAAATACTTTACGGGGTTGTTATTGCGTGTGTTGCACCTCTATAGCGCAATCAGCTTTGTTAAGATTTAAATAGGTAAGTACATAACTATGTATGACTTGACGGTGATTTAAAATATTAATTGAAAAATTACAGAATTAAAGAAATGTATTATGAATCAGCCCTAATAAAGAATTTTGCTAATGAATCACTAGTGTAAGTTATCTCGTGGAGTTATGTCATTACAAACTTTCAGATCAATATCTTCCATTTACTGTAGTAGTACAGTCACGAGCACTTATATGTCAACACTTGGCAACTTTCAATTGCGATTTTTTCGTGAAATAACGAATGCAACGTTGAAATAGGACACATTTATATAAACCTATGGGTCCGAAAATGCTATGTTCGTAAGAACATAAAATTTCATTAAAAAATGAAGGAGTAAATCGCTTTTGAATAAAGTCGAGTGTATACATACTTTTGCTCGCGACTGTACCTAGTGTAAACTTACTAAGTATTAGTTTCTTATGTAAGTAAGTAGGTACAGACGCCAGCACATCCAGCTCTTACAATCTGTCAAATTTCTTTAATAGATTTTCAACTTTATCTCTAAAGTATTAAGGTTTAAGTTTTATTGGGAAAATTTTATAGTTTCGGGTAGCTTGATGTACTTGGGGCTTCTGTACAAAAGACGCCTTATAATTTTCTGTGAATGTAAAGACGTCCGTCTTGATTGCTAAGTCGCTGTTGTAAGGCGCGAGTTTAGATTCTTTGTTCACACAGACAAGCCATGATACCAATTAAACGCTGTTATTTCACTGTTTATTTCTAATTAAAAGCTTGCCAAGTTGCCATTTAAATCTTAAAAAGGACAGGATGCTGAATTTTCCGGGTTTTCTTATTTATTACAATAATCACAAACTAAGTCTGCCAACAAGCAAGCTGCAGGAACGCAGTATACTAGGCGTTAAATTAACGGATCGTGTTCGAAACACAATACTGCGCTCCAAAACAGAGATAGCTGACGTGGCTCAAAAAGCTGCCTAACTTAAATGGGACTGGGCAGGACATGTCTGCCGCATGCCGGACAAACAGTGGGATTAAATAGCACAGAATGGGTACCCTAAGACAGCGAGGCGAGGTCGCGGCAGACAACGTAGAAGATGGCGGGACGAGCTGGATAAGTTCCGACAAAACAGGAAGGGGGCGCGGGCTCGCAAGAGATTGAAGGAGTGGAGGGAGGACTTTGCCCAGGAGTGGAACAGCGTAGGTTAGTAAAAAAAAAATATCACAATCTCCAAGAAGTGACGACGCCTTATGCTTTCTTAGCAGCCAAAGACGTTTATCTTGGTTGCTATAAGACTTTTAACAGGCTCTGGTTAAATGCGTTTAAAAGCGCACTCTTGTCAATTGGCCAAACTAATGAATGGTATTTGTATATGTTTTTTTTACATTGACTTAATTTTTAAGCTAATGGATAAGTAGGTATAATTATGTAGGTAGTTTTGTGTGCACGTTCTTTGCCATGAAGGTACCTACCATCGGATCGCGTCTAGGTTTATTAGAAAACCGAAGCAAGAATAAGGCCTGTTTCAAGATGTTTCAAAGTCAAAGTCTTGGTTATTTAAAACTTTAATAACAATAAAATTACCTATACAAACTCAACCTAAATAACTTGAAAGCTCATAAAATACAAATAATACAATATATTCCCCAATAATTACCAGAATGCTGTGGCATAGTTTCATAAAAAGTGTTTCTAAGGAATCGCCCAGCTAGTCGGAAATTGATATTCCTAAAACGAGTTCCAGAAATGCTGACGCATCAATTTATTCCTGAAAGGCGAACGAATCCAAAAATAATAATGTTTCCAATTCTAATAATACTATCTACTAATAAAGTTACCCCTGCACCTGCGCAGTGTTCCAGGAATGGATAAAAAGTTAGTTAATATTACATCATCGGAATTAGTCATGAGGTATTTTGCATTGTCATAATATTTAGCTTGATTCTTTATTGAGTAAGTCCAACCAGAAGATGGAGGGACGAACTGGACTGCTACCCCAAGGACTAGCCCGCAATGCAGAGGACAGACGTGTCTGGCCAGCAGCCAGCAGTAGCTGTCCTACTGCTGGGCAGGAGGGGGGGAAGGACTACGGGTTAAATAGATAGACGAATAGTCAACCCAGAAATAAACATATTTTTTTTTTAAATAACATTGCCCCCCACTTGGAATTTCTCCTGTGTCGTGGGTGTGTTTACAGACATATAAACTCACATACACAAACAGCCGCAAATATATAATTCTGTAACAAAAAGGATCGCAATAAAATTGCAATGGACTGCCTCGTTAATGTAGTGGTCTTAACTGTAACTGCTGAACATTAGGGACTTGGGTTTAAAACCCAGGTCGGACAAAGTGTTAAATTTCAGGTTTTTCATTAGGAGTTTCTCAGTAGCAGCACTGAGCCTAGATTTGTTACCGGTTGATGGCAATGCTTGCATAAGTTCCCTTGCTTCGCTTGTTCATGGCAGCACAGCACTATTTGAATCAGTCACCGTACCACACACTTCTGCCCAATCTTTCAGCAATTATAGGCGTGATGTTATGTTATCATTACAAGACTAAGCTCCGTAAAAACGATATCCTAATAATAAACAAAACAAAACTTATTAATTAATAATTTAATTTTTTCACCCTTCAATTAAAAATACTCACAAAATTCGCACAACACTGGTTCATCCAGGTTCAAGCTTATTACAAAATAACCAATATTACGAAATGCGGTGTTACCTAGCAACAGGGTATCCAATGACTCCATGAGTCAGCCGCAGAGCATTCCCGTCAATCTGTGACTCACGCGCACCCTCATTGCAACGTTTTTTAATTTACTCTTTTTAGGGTTCCGTGGAACACATCAGTCATTTTTGTCATGCTTCTTCAATGAGTAATACGTGTATTGTGGAGAGGAGAAAGGTAAGGAATGTGAACATGAGATGAATGAGCTGTTATATTTTATTTGTTAAGTAAAATATTTGTGATTGTTGAATTGAATGATATTGTAATCGAGGTGAATGATTGAGTTATTGGTTTGCTTTTAGGATTGTAGTATTTTTCAAAGTGCCAGGTATAATAATAATTGGTACATAACTACCAAGATGTTTGACTTTAATTTGATTCGGTGATCAATTTATCCATCTGCTATAATGGTTGAACAAAGACCCCTCAATGGCTGCATTTATGATGTACGATCTTAAATGATATACGAACTAACATTGGGGCCGATTCCCTTGTTCACAAACTAAACTTAATTTAAGTTCAGTGCATATTTTTCTTTCTATTTCATTACAAAAAGGACAGAAGACCAATATTAGTTTAGTCCTGTCAAATTAAGATACTCCACAGACAGTTTAGACGTGATTAAAAACATGGCGACTAAAAATACGTCAATTTATACGTCAGGCGCTGACTAATTTGACGGGACTAAATTAATATTTATCTTTTAACCTTTTCTTATTGAAATAGAAGGAAAAATATGCACTGAGCTTAAATTTAGCTTCGTTTGTGAACAAGGGAATCGGCGCCATTGACAAATATCACCTCTGCCGATACTATATTCGTTTTCGATCTAAACGTCACATGCATTATCAAATAATAATGTCACATTCAAATACAGGAAAAAAAATTACCAATGCGCAAACTGTAACCATGAATTCATGATTGTAGAGCGTAAAAAGTTCTCGCAGATTATGAAAAAAAAACTGCTGTTTCATTAAAAATTGCATTACCAACGCGGTCAAAATGTATCTGGAACTATAAATGTATTTTTTTTTTATAACCGACGAAAAACTTCTTTGATAGGAAGTTTAGAATCACTTATGCTAAATTAACACTGTTTATTTTTCTTCCTGTATACTGAAATTAAGCAAAACCATCTTGTACCGTTAACCTTATTATTCCATCGTGTGCGGGACAAGTAATCATAATACAATATGAATAAAGATAAGTTTCCTTATTTGCAGTAAAGATGCGGAACCCTTTTCCGAATGCATCACATATTCCGCTGTCGTTGCGTGGGAGAGCTCCCAAATTTTGGAACCCATGTTACCCATGGCTGCTTGTAGGAAGTCGAATGAGTGAAGAATTTCGGGACTCGAATTTAGACACTTATTTTGGATTCAGGTTTAATTCGATGTAAGTTTAGATTGTAGATTGTAAAATCTGGTACAAAATGAATGTGTGAATGAAATTTTTGCACGCTACAAATGAATGACTGCGAATGAATGCTGCGAACTCAGTAGACGTGATGAGAATTGATATTTAAACACGATAAAACAATAAAAATGATTTGATGATAATTTATTTTGAGGTTTAAAATATTATTGACGTGAAAAACCGTTTGTATAAACCTACTTACATGACACTGCTTAACCTTTTCCCAACAATATTGGGGTCGTCTTCCAGTCTAACCGGATGCAGCTGAATACCGGTATTTTACATGGAGCGACTGCCTCTGACTTCCACAACCCAGTTACTGGGTAACACGATACCCCTTGGTAAGACTGGTTGTCAGACTTTTTAGGCTTCTAATTAACCGTAACGACTGTCAAAGACCGAATACGAATGACAGCCGGGACCAACGGCTTAACGTGCTTTCCGAGGCAAGAATGTATCTTATGTAACTATAATCGATTGTCACTTTTCACCCATCCACGAACCGAACGCGGTAACCACCGCTTAACCTTCGGCCTTATTTTGCCCACTTCGAGAACGTTTTTTTTTTTAGAGCACCCCCAGTTTTTTTTTAATTACCATCTCTCACGAATCTGAAACAGCTATTGCCATGATTATAATTATATAAACGTGTAATATTATATAGAGTAAGATAGGATATATAATTTTCTCTGGGTGATCTACTGCCCTGCATACTGATCTATGGCCCACGTCGAGAACCTATATTTGAATCCTGTCTTTGACTATTTTAGATGTAGGCAGAATTTACAACCATAATATAGTCATTTTCTTTAGTCCTTCATGTAAATAACATATCATTTTCTTACAGGAAATATAACCATACAATTTTATATCTAGATTCTCAGTATTTAATCCGAGAGTCAAGGAATAGGTACTGAGATTACAGACTAAAGTTATGTCTAGACGATAGCTAGCTACCTGTTTCTGAGGCTATACGTCATCTGGTATCTGGTATCGATCGAAACATGTTATTACTGTCTACGTGTCTGTCTATGTTGGGAGGATATGTATTTTTTGTACTCTATAAGAAATTATTGGTATGTACGAGTAGAAGAAATAAAAATTGATTTTGTTCTGGGTATGGTGGTTGCTAGAATGCTAGCCTGTATTTGTCTCACAGCAAGTCAAAGACCTCTTCTCCTTTACTGAAGGAACAAAGCATTGATCACTATGGTTGCTCATTCCTAGAAGTTTAGGTTTCCATCCCGTCATCATGGATTGAATCATGAGAAAAAGCTTCACAGTTTGGTGCCCATGCCATTAGCGTTTACTTCAAACTTATCACACGAAGATGGGCTACCAACTTAAAAGCCTTTGTAGATTTCGCTTTCTAGGGTTTTCATTCCTCGAAATCCAGCATTTTTCATTCCAGCCAGCAAACCTGAAACATCGTCATGCCGAGCCTTATCCCAACTATGTTGTTTCCAGTCTAACCGGATGCAGTTGAATACCAGTATTTTACATGGAGCGACTGCCTATCTGACCTCCACAACCCAGTTACTGGATTATACGATGCCCTTGTCAAAAACTGGTTGTCAGACTTTCGGTCTTCTGACGACCAGTAACAACTCCCAAACGAATGACAGCCAGGACCAACTTCTTAACGTCCTTTCCGAGGCACGGAGGGATTTGATACGTAAAGATGGTCACCCATCCACGAACCAACCGCGGCAAGCGTAGCTTAACCTGATTGATCGACCCGTGTGGCTGTTATTACTTAGCCACGAGTCCCTGAAACCACATCCAAACTACAACCAAAGTAAAGTATCTACTAAATGCTAGTCATACTAATTTAAATGCTAAAGCTCATAGCTAGCTCGTTGGCCGTTTGCCAACCAGTAACTACTGGGTCACCCAGTTCCCTCCGTAAATTGTCACGTTTGACAGGGGATTCCTGCATGTATTCATTACAGCATCCTGGATACTACTTAATATTATACATTCGAAAGTAACTGTCTGTATGTTACCTTTTCACGCCTAAACCAATTTCGATAAAATTTGGCAAGGAGATAGATGGCATCCTGAGGAAAAACATAGGCTACTTTTTGTCTCGGTACGACGTTCCCGTGGTATAATTTCAGATGGGATGGGATGGGGTGGGATTTTTTTTTTCATGCGACAGAAGACGAGGTACACGCCGAGGGTGCAGTTACTGGAGTCGCACCACAACGTCAACTTCAAGGCGTTCGTGGTGCGCGTACCGAAATGCTATCTGCCCGTCGTCATGGAAGAAGACTTCTGGCCGCAGGACGTGGTGTTCCGTCGCTTCCGCGGACAAGTACCACAGAACAGCTCAAGAACAAGCTAGTGAAGTGAAGTTTTATAATAAAAATATGTATGTTTAGGTTAAAGGTTGGGCCTGCGTCGCCTGAAATAAATAAAATAAAATAAATAAATAATTTTGGACATTCACGCGGGAGAAGCCACGGGCAGATGTTAGTTCGATATACATAGGTATGTATATTTATAAGGGTGGTCTAGCATCTCATCGATAACATTAAAGAGGTAATTCCCTTAACAACGTTATTTTATGATCATTGTTTAATGTCCAACAGTAGGCGTTTAAAAAGAGATATTGGATTTTGATTAATGGGCTTCATTAAGTTAAAACTAATCGTGTGAGTTGGAAATAAAACATCTTTACGATTTTATAAAACTTTTTCTTCTTCACACGACTGTATTTTAAATCTTGCAGACCCAAACCGTTGGGCTTTGCCACTTATACGGCGTTGTGGGTGGCAGCGCAGAGGTCGCTTTGATTGCAGGTTTTGGGACATAGAGGGCAGGATACGAGGTGGAGCATGGTTTGCGACATAGCTCCACAATCACACCCTACTGCCGTTCCGTCAAGGTAGCCCCTCTTTACCAGGTTTGACTTGCATCTTCTCACTTGTGTCCGGAGACGGTTCAGGGACTTGCAAATGGATCACGGAAGGTTACAACTTCAGGGAGATGCTCGTTTGGTGGTAGGTAGTAAGCAGGAGGGGGAAAAGTATCCAGCCACAGTGTGCAGCGTTCGTCAGCCGGGTTTCCTGACAGTGACGCTGTCGATTTTAAGAACCTGTGCCTGCTTTTTAGCTGTTGCATTGGTAGCTGTGCGCCAGCAGTGTGCGCCTGTGTGTGGTTGGTGTCTGATGGTATTATAGATTCGTGTTTGAGTTTCTCCGCTGCGCTTGCAACTTTTCTCCGGACTTGTGGTGGTGCTATGCTAGTTGCGGGATATAGTGGGATAAACTTCTGATACATACCTAAGTGAAAGGGGAAATCTTGCAATAAGTATTTAGCAGAGAGGCGGACATAGGCTACTTTTGTCCCGGTAGCACGTTCCTATTCACTGACTGGACTGGTCCACTCAAACCAGTGTAGCTTTCTCCTCAATAGACCATTTCAGACATCAATCTACATGGTCTTCACAGACTTCACATGATCTGACCAAGATTATGTCTGGACTTTAAAAGAGACTGTGACCTCAGAGTTTGTTTCGGCTTTTCTTCTCTGAGTTGTCAGGTTGGAAGCAGGAGAAGATCCGATATCCTATTTACAGAATAAACAATTTCATTTCATTCCATAGGATAATTTCTGACATCGAAACCGTGGGCAGGAGCTAGTATAAGTAGTATAAATTTCTAATTACTGTAGTTTGACTTTGATAGTCTCAAGCGAACGCCTGCAGACGCTAACTGGAATACTCATCATTATTCACGACTGCATTTCTTGGAATGAAGGCACAGCAAAATTTCCATCATATTTTTAGTTAGGTCTGCTTCTTTGGTCTAATGGTCGCAAGCGAGGAGGTCCTGTGATACTACTTCGGAGTAGACCCCCTGGGTTCGATTCCCGGGTCAGGCAAAGTCTTATTGGGTTCTACCATCTGGAATTTCTCAGTACTTAGCAGTCAGTAGAGTTTATTTGGGATCGGTTGATGCCAATAGGCTGGTCCCCTGTTACATGGGACTTAAACATAACTGGCGAAATATGGGTGTATACCTACATCTCTGCCTACCCCTTCGAGGAATACAGCGTGATGTTATGTGTTTTTAGATAGAGTGGCACCGGTAACTGAAAAGTTGTGTGGAAACTGGTTGTCATGGTATGGGCATGTGTTACGGAGGAATGAGGAAATGTCGTGAGGAAAGTTTTGAGTATGAATGTCGATGGCTATAAGAGTAGGGGAAGACCAAAGAAACGATGGATGGACTGTGTGAATGATGATATTGTTAGAAAGGGGGTGACTGTCGAGATGACGACTAATAGAAGAGTATGGAAGAAAAAGACATGTTGCGCCGACCCCAGAAGAAGGAGAAGGATGAGATGGGTTCCGTTTAGTGGCGTGCCACTCGGCATTTATCGTGCAGACTCCGGGCTACTGAGAATTTTCTTATGGAAAGGGCGACTCGGGAATTGTACCCAGGGTCTCACGCTCGCTTGTCATAGTAATTTAATACCACATTTATTTAAAAAGGATTCTCATTTGTTTTAATTAAGTATTTTAAGCACTCTCAAAATATTTCTGTAACTTGTTCGACTCGTTTGATTCGGCACAACCGAGCGGCAAAAGCGAATATTTTTAGATATACATATGTTCGGGAAAAGGCACTCGGCTTAGTTTTTATCGTGCCGAGGCGACCCGAACATGATTCAGCTAGGGTAGATGCCGAACGGAGTTAGCCGATCGGCACGACCCGAAATGAAAGCCAATTAAATGTAGTGATTGCTTCAGGCCGGCTTTTTTATTCAACAACTACTGCCGACCTGAACATAATGAGTGAACCCCTGAGGGAACAATGGTTATGTAGGTATAAAGAAAAAACATGATATAAAATTCCATTTCGTTTATTTATTTGGACATACAAAATACTAACTTTTGTCACTAGTCACTAAATAAAAAACTTTGCTAAACTAACTACATATATTATACACACTTACACCTAAAGGACAGATTATTAGGAAGCGAGGACCGCTGAGAGCGGCCATAGACAACATTATTGCAGAGATCATAGACTAGATTCTACATGAAAATACACTTAGCTTAATATTTTAGTTTATTTTACAAAAATATTGATGGGCAGACTCAATTTAGATTGCCATCGACATGCTTAAAAGAAGGGGGTATTTTGACACTACTATTTCTTTACATTACTTTTTTTTTCTGTGAATGGTAAAAATATTAGTTTTTTTTTTTAATGTTTTTAACAGTTCCTAAGAAGGGTAAATTATAGTATATTGGTTTAGTTTATTTCGGAACTTAATACAGATACACTTTGATTTAAATCCGCGTTTTAAAATAACAAATATAATTAATACGCATTGCTTTCGTATAGGTACATATTAACTTAAGTATGTGTTTCATCACTTTCCGATAAAGTCTTACAGGGAAAGGTACCAGCGGTGTACTTGCGTAACACAATTACAATGACAAAGCCTTCCATTCTGACAAATCGACCACATTCATTGCGTGATTTACGTTGTCGAGCAGACGAATTTTTCGAACATATGAAGCAATGGATTAGCAATGTTCATCAAAATGATTCAGATTTAGATTGAAAGTGTTTTACGCAAGTGGGGTACAGGTTTGGTTCAAACTCCATAAAACATCAACTGGTAGGTCACCTTAGTTTCCTAGAGACACCTATCATAAGGTCTCCCCAATTAAAGGGAAGTAAGAAAAAAAAGTAATCGGTAACATTATCGGAAGGTGTTGAAACAGACTCGTAAGTTTTACAAAAAAGATGACATATGATAATTTTACAGTCAGGACATTTTTAACTGAGATTTTCAGTCAGTTAACGAGATGACTGATTAACATTATTATCTTTTAAACCTTTATATAAAAATAAGGGTCAATTCATACCATGCCAATGTTGATCAGAAGGCCAATTCCCGTAAATGAAAACGTTGAAAATGTAGTCGCCATCTCATCTCAGCGAGCAATCAATGTCAAAAAGTTGCCGAAAATTTAAGAAAATTAGAGGAGCTTTTGACAGAATGGAGACTGAGATTAGACGAATATTCTTAAAAATACGAAAAGTGCCCCTCAAGTCATTAATCTTTAAAGTCAATTCGAGCAAAATTCGTCCAACAAACCAACTTATTTTTTCAGACAACGATTGTCATGACAAGTGAATATTTTGTAAGCCTAGTGCAGTTTCTAAAGGAGATTGCAACAGTTTCAGGAACGGCTGATGCTGACGAATTCGACTGAAAGTGAAGCTAAGACTCCCATGACAGTCATTTCGTCTCAATGTGGGACATTAACGGCCGAACCCAATTAACTATCTATCACCAGTTTTGGCGTACTGGAGGTAGAAAAACCTATCTTTCTCTGGTTTTAACATCCCAATAATCTATATCAGCAGCGATCTGAATGATTATATTATACTGACAGTTATAATTATACTCTGTCAATAGATTATTGGGTTCGGCCGTAAATAATTACAGCAGCAGTATGAATTGAGCCTTAGTTGATGTTTTTTTACAATATTGAAATTAATTTAAAAGTAATTTCATTTACTGCTAAGAACAAAGATTCTCCGTAATAAATGGTGATTACATTTTTATTTAAAAAAGTGCATAGGTACTTTGTTTTAAAATACTTTTACATCAGTTAACTAGAAATATTAAATAGCAATGAAATGAGGAATATTTTGCTCTACAAAAGATAAATTACTTAATGCATTGCTAACTAAAAGTTTACAATATTTCTTTTATTAATATATTATAAATTGGAAAAAATACTAATAAATAAGTTTACATTACGACTGTTAAGTAAACTTATTTATTTATTTACAGGACTCTGTATAATAATAAAAAAACAGTGTTAAAGACTGTATAAAGAAATCGGACATTTAAAAAAACCCTTCGCAGTCGGGTAACAAACGACATTTCTTGGTTATTTCAGCTAAGGTTTCCCGCAGCTGGAACCCATACAACACTTAAAATAATAATTATATTATTTTAATTTTTAATTATAATTTCCCAAATAATTTTAGCCTCTAAATTATCCAAAAGTATTTTACACTTCCAAACCATTACAATAAGTTTTTATATTCTTTTAAAAATAATTTCGAAAAAAGTCAAATGTTATAAAAAAGTTAAATAGCTAATTCAGGAACACTGGGTACCTTAAATTATTGCTAATTATTATTTATTTATATAAATACAAATAAAATTTATATTTATCTTAATAATTTATAAAAACGCATGCTTTTTACATAGGGTTGAACTTTTAGTCGACTAAGCTAATTTAAAAATTAATTCATAACTTATTATTAAAGTAGATTTTTAGCTAGTTTTCTTTGTCACTAGAAGCACCATCTGAATGTTTTCTTAAAGTCCAATAATCTGTAAAAGAAGAAAAACTAAAATTAGTAAAAGAAACTAAAATCTTAGAATTGATTGGGGCATTTGTTCAGGTTAAGGTTCAAACTAATTTTCAGGGATCATTCTTTCACATTTTTGAGAACGGGGACATCATCACTCTTCGGGACGATTAAGAACCTCTTTAATCGTCCCAAAGAGTCTGCAGTGACTACAATAAAAATTGTCCTCCAGACCGAATTTCACGAGACCAGGGCCCGTATTCCCGTAATTTAAAACGTTCAAAATCTAGTCGCAGTCTCATCTCAGCGACAAACAAATGTCAAAATGTAGGGAAATTAGAAATATTTTTTGACAGATTGATACTGAGATCAGACTGTGAACGGTCTTAAAATTACGAGAATTGCCCCTCTGCCTTCGCCGCAGGAAATATTATAGTGCACAAGTAAGTGTAACTCACAGGGGCACTCGCCCTTCCCTCAGTCTTAAAGTTCGATGGGAGTATGGGACGGGAGAGAGATTGGGCCCGTATCTTTGTTGACGGACTTAGGTAGTAAGTAAACCTCCAGCACCGGCATTTTCGACAGTAAGATGGTGGATCTTAGGTACCATAACATGTACCTAAGGTCCATTTCTTTATTTATTCTTTTAACCGTGGTATGTTTGGGATACCACGCAAAAATGGCGTGTCATTACGCAACTAAACAAAAAAATGCACAGAAGCAGGTTACAATATCACAAGGCACCGATGGTGTCGATTTCAAGCGATATTTAAAACGCCTTGTCTCGTGAACAATAACATCGCTTATTTGCGTTTTTCGCGTCTCTTGTGTTGCGCGCATTGTTGCGTTTTGTTACGTAGGTACTGTCGGCGTTTTTTTAAGTCTGAGTTTACTATTGTATGGAGAAGTAAAATTATAAAAGGAGACTTGATGGTAAGTGTGATTTGATGGTAGATGTTTTCGTAAGTTAGGTACATTCAAGGCATCTCGGAATGCGGTCCTAACTTTAGAGATGTGTCAAGAGGCTAAGTTTTTAGTTTAAATAACCTTTTTCTCAGCTTAAGGCTTTTTACATTTCAGGACAACTATTTTCAATGATTCTGACTGTATCTCAAGTTCGTAGTTGGCTATTCTCTTGACTATAACTGCTTTATTAGGCTTCACATGCACCTATTAGGTAATGAAACATAACCAGCACACTAATTGCGTAACAATCAATCTAATTCTGGATCAATTTGAAGGATATTGCTAATCCATTGCGTCATATGTTCGAAAAATTTGTCTGCTCAACAATGTAAATACCGCAATGAATGTTGTTGAACTGTCAGAATGAAAGTCATTGCAACTGGTCACTGTTAGTGTGTCGCGCTATTACCTACCCCGCAGATTCTGTAGGTGCACAAATGGGTAGCGAGGGAGACTGAAAGCTCTCCTAGAATGAACCACCAATAATATCTAACTAAATATAAATGAATAATATTTCTGGTAGCAAAATACTTAATCAGATAACTAAGCTTCCTCTTCACCAAATTGCCTCTCAATATAATTATCATCGCTCCACTCTTTAATTGAAGAAGTGTGAACTGGCCACTCAAAAACAAAAAAGGATCTAAGATGCAAGAAAGAGACAGCACTATTCGCAAATAAAAACAGGTTTGGTCCCACTGTGGCTGACACCGAGATGTAAAAAAAGGTAAAAAAGTAAAAAGTACTACGGACGTATTTATTGAGCCCAGGCGGACAGCTACCTGGGTTACGCGAACCCAACTTTGTGTGTAGGGTGGCAACACCAATTATCGTCCGTTCGATTATTTTGGTGTTTGATTTTTTTTGACGACAATGTTTTCTTGGGATTTGAAATATGAGTAAACCTTTTTTTTTTAAATCATGATTTGTGATGATGTTGATTGTTTGCGAAAATTACAGGACAATACAATTTTTGGATCAATAAGTTTTTTTCTTAAATATAATTCTGGCATTTAAAAACGACTGTTTTCCTCAACTTACCGTCTGATAACAGGTTATTTTACCGTTCGTTTCATTTTTTTACGCATACATTCGTTCAACAATGGCCGACGTGGTTTACCAGTGTTATTGTTTATATGTTATTTTTATGGAGCCGTCCACGATTTACATAAAGGGAAGGATTTCTATACATTTTTATGTGAGTTGCATCTCTGGTAAAAGCGATTCGTTCCATAAAAGAGAGTGTTTTGAAGCTGTAGGTTTTGTATGTCATTTTATTAATGGTCGTTTCATAGAATTCTTTAAAGTTAAGTGAATAAGTATGTCTCAATTCATAGTTTCACTTTAGATTGAATCAGAATTCCGCGTAGTAGTATTTTCATGTACGGTTTTCGTTGATTTATGCTTGACTTCGTGGGAAAAGAGAATGATGAAGGTAAAGAGACATTTTGCTTTAGTGAATCTCCATTACTTAGTAACAAAATATCCTACTAATATTATACGAGTAAACGCGAAAGTTTGTGATAATGGATGGATGTTTATTACACTTTCACGCAAAAACTACTGAACTAATTTTGATGAAACTTTACAGTTATATAGCTTACTATAGCTTGCAGTTGCAGTTATTAGTTATAGAGCTTTACAGTTATAGTGTACTTTTTATCTTGATATTCCCACGGGATCGACACTTATGAGGGTGAAATCGCGGGGCGCTGCTAGTCTTGCATTTATAAAAATATTTTTCCATTTGATAGCCCAATTCTCGAGAAAGGGTTAAAGGCTATTTAACATCACGCTATGACCCTTAGGAGCCGAGCGAGGCGGGTGAAACCGCGGGCATATATATACCAATAAATCATCACTTACTGTGAAAACACAACATTATTTATTTATCCTGTTAATACCAATAAATCCAATAACTTCTGTACGTAACGTAATCCAGAATCCCAGCAAAAACTCAATAATTACGTTGTAATAAAAAAATACTGCGCTAATTAAAAGCATGCAGGTAATTGGTGCAGTTTCCTGTTTCCTGAGCAGTAACAGATAGCTTCGAGATTTTGTGTAATTGTTTATTTCTTGTATTATCACGCGAGTGCTTGTGGGGTAGGCAGAGCGCCTGTGATAACCAGTATCGTCAATATTGGTTTACCTGCCTTGGACCTATCATCTAAGTTTAAGTGAAAGTGTGTTAGGTAAAGATAGATCAAATAGATTTTTTTTTCATAAGAACACGAGTGGAATAGAAAAGAGTTCCTGGAAGGACTTTGGGGACGCCTTTGCATTGCCCAGCATTGGGACACTGGACAGTATCGGCAAAACAAAAAAAAGAACACGATGGAGGGGTGCCACCGTCCCGTGTCCAACAGCGAGTCATAATAGAGAGATAGGGTAGCAACAACATAACCATGTCTTTGCTGTCGCGTAGTTTCTTGTTTACTGTCTATTAAAAAAAACCAGCATGAAGGAGTTCCTATCCAAACGATGACGATCCGGAGGACTATGACCATATTACCAAATGATGACTATTTTACATGTCAAAACTCTTCTAAATATAATTAGAAGAAAAATCACGCTGGTATGTACACAGCAATGTGTAGCTTGATATGTGGTCTTGCGTACACGTGAGTCAGACAAGTTCTGAACGCAATATAAACAGGTACAGCCACCCTAGGCAAGTAAATTGATCCTTATTTACTTTACCGCTCAAAAGTCAAGTTAGACTGCCATATACATAGACTATATATATAGATATAGAGATACTAGCGGACTCGGCAGACGTCGTCCTGCCCGGAAAAGCAGCACCACCTACCGGGTCCAATTGTGTTTTCAAACCATCCAGGAACCCATTGAAATATGCACACAAAGTTTCATCCAAATCGGTCCAGCCGTTTAGGAGGAGTTAGGTGACAAACACGTACAGAAGAATTATTATATTAAGATATATATACAGGGTGGCAGTGGCAGGGACATCGACGCGCAAACTGTAGCCATGAATTCAGCACATGAGTTTAGACCCCATAGCGTCGAAATATTTCGTCAGTTATTAAAAAAAAATATTGCTGTTCCATACGTTTTGACCGCGTAGGTATCGCACTTTTCTATGAAACAGAAGATTTTTTTTTGATAACCGACGAATATTTTCGTCGCTATGGGGTCTAAAATCATGTGCTGAATTCATGGTTACAGTTTGCGCGTCGATGTCCCTGCCACCCTGTAGACTACCATAGAGTACAAAACAGGATATCTATGCTCACTTCTCTCTAAAGCTAGACAGACGTGTCACTATTTGTGCAAGCACACTTTTGGGCAAATACTGGTCTACAGGCTAAGTTCTAGGTTAACACCGTTAAAGCAAGGCTTAAGTAAATCTAGCCTGTGTCTAGACAAAGATGCGTTTTGTATGTAAGTTGAAACGTTAAATTATAAGTAAATAATGCCATTTTGCTGTCAATTATCTGAGGATCTTGCGACAAGAATGGCTAAAATTAAACTTTAAATTTATGAGTCTAACATTTGATATTGAGTAAAAGTTAATACAAATTGAGAAAGCTGAAAACTGAGTTAAGTGAGAAGAAACACAGAAATAATGTTTTATAACAGCGGGGTAATTATGTAACACACCAACAGTAGGAAGAAGATATGGCTTTCATTTGACCGTTCAACAACATTCATTGCGTTATTTACGCTGTTGAGCAGACACATTTTTCGAACTTATGAAGCAATTGATCCTTCAATATGATTCAGATTGTGATTGATAGTGTGTTACAAATTAGGGTGCAGGTCGATCTATGTTACTTAAATCGATATTTCAAACAGAACATGAAAGTTTTAATTGCAATTAAACAATTAAATGTAAAACTCCTATTTCAATGAAATTAGGTTATTTAATCAAATTTTAAGATCACTTTTAATCTAATAGAATATAATATAAATTAGCTAAATGCAAGCTCAGTTTCCTATTGAAATTAGGTACTTAAACCATGACTAATGAAGGAACTCTAATAAATTGAAATTAAGAAGCCATTAAACAAAATGCATTCTATTTAAATCTCGTGTAAGACAGTAAGAATCAGATAAGATAGTTTCAACGTTAGTCATAAACTTGCGCAGGCGCAAGTGTTGCCAAACTTTTCCTGGAAGGGAACGACTGTGTTTTAAAATTTGAAGTATGGCTGCGGTAAGGGTACGGACATACAATATTTTATAAGATTCGATTTCGATTCCGATATACGATTTCGGTAAAGACAATCGGTTTTCGACGTTCTTGGGCTATTGTCTAAATTATAGACGACAAAAGGCAAATGTTTCCAATACCTGACTGCTTTAAAGAATGGCTGGGCAGTTTGTCGCTCTACTTCTTCTTCACAGCTAAAACATTAAAAGGTGGTGAAGGGTGGGCGTTTGAAATGAAAGCAGACAATGCATTAATTAATTAATTAATGCATTTAATTTTCTTGTCCATACTAACATTAGTTTTTTAAGTACATTGTTAGTAACAAATTATGGACTTGGTCTGAATTGAATGTTTATTATTTATTAACTATTCTCTTATATTTTTTGATGAAAGCCATTGCTACTGTTAGTGTGTTAGAAAGAAAGAAAAAGTATTTATTGCGACTCGTACAGGATCATAAACACGCAGCAGCAGCACCCCAGCAGTACGTAGACGCAGTTACCCCGCTGGCTGCTGTTCTCAGTAGCGGTCTCCTTTCCTGAGTAATTGGCTACAGTGATCATGCATCACGGAAAGTGTGGTCACAGCCTTAGTTTCTACGAAGCGTGCCCGGACACTGATCCGACATGTTATTTGAATTTAATTTGGGACAATAAGTTATGTGCTCATTGAGCATGAGATTATTTTTGTCATTACGATTAGCCCTTTATACGATCAGCAGAGACGGAAGTATTGTACGAGTAGAGACTTCATAAAATTTGAAAAAAAAATTGCTCGAATATCTTTGGAAACTATTCAAATTAAAAAAAATAATAATTAATGAGTTTGATTTCATTCCGGATTTTTGACATCAAATGGATTTATTGTTGGACTTTTAAAAAGATTTTTTACAAAAAATATTCGATTTGAATCGGCCACTGTCACGAGGATTCTGTAACTGAAAAGCTTTTTCGCTTTCTTTACATGAAAATGACAAGGACATGTAGAATTTTTCATATTAAATGAATTAGGTAAATTCTTGTCTACGCAACGCAGAATTTGTGAAGCCTTTATAATTTCCTTCAACAACATACTATTTTCCCGACCTAAGCTTTTTCCTTAGAAAATGCAATAACTAGGTACCTAGCCCAGTGTTATTGCGAACAGTTCCGCACAACTTGCACAAAAGTAGGTCATTTAGCTACTCATGCGCAGTAGTAACTTGACGTAGGTACTTACTAGCGTAAGTTTTATTAACTTAATCCGCGATATTAGTGCTTTACGCGGTCTTTACTTGAGCTTTCGACGACTAAAACTTTCAAGTTAGGTTTAAGTTGTCAAAACATTTTTGTAATAAATCCTTTTTCAAGATATTAAAGTACTACTTCAAAACTTCCCAGAAAAAGACTGAGGTCTTTTTTTCTAGAACTAACTAAAAAACTAGTTTGGGCAAGTTTTTTACCATCGCAAAATTTACCATATATACATGCATCTACATGCGTCGGTTGTTCACCCTAGATCCCGTTAGGAGTAAGATACTCAGTCGCGAATGTTAGTAAACAAAATACTAAATAATACGCCGATTTCTTCGTAAAATGATTCATTTATCAACAATGTTGAAACTTTCCTGTAACGTAATGTATGTAGGTTGGTTAACCAGACGAGTTTAAAATGAGGTTACGTGTTAAAAGTTGAACTTGATTTGTAGTTTTCGGGGCATGGTAATCGGTGACAGTTTTTGGCAACCATGTAGGACCGTATTATATGCATTTTTTTACATAAGTACTTAATTGGAAATAAATGTGTTGACGTTACTTTAGCGCAATTTGCAAGCTGTCTTTTTAAAAATAAAATATCTCCTATCAAAATGATTATGACATTCTGGCCCATTTAAGAAATTTATTTATTTATCTACTTACATGTGCATGTGCGTGTGCGTGCATGTGTGTGTGTGCTTACTTTATCTTCTTAAATCTTATCCATTTCACCTCATTATCATCTGCCTAGCCTTTTTCCAAACTTGGTTTGGGTCAGCTTCCAGTCTAACCGGATACAGCTGAATACCAGTATTTTCCATGGAGCGACTGCCTATCTCACCTCCACAACCCAGTAACTGGGTAATACGATACCTTAGTACGACTGGTTGTCAGACTTTCGGGCTTCTGACTACCCGTAACGACTGTCAATGATCTGTAAATGACCGCCGGGACCAACGGTTTAACATGCTTTCCGAGGCACGAAAAGTTAGATGGTCACCCATCCATCGACCAACCTCGGTAAGTGCAGCTTAACTTTCGATCGACCCGTGCGGCTGTTACTATATAGCCACGAGCCCCTCACATCCATCACACCTACAAGAATGAATGTCTAGTGTACTTTCCATAACATATTTACATAACTTTAGACTCATATAAAAAAATAGTCATGAATAAAATATAGCAGACTAAATGTGACTAACTATAGCTAGGTATTATTTGAAAGCAGGAAATAAGCCATTTAGTATTGTGTCATTAAACTTAATCAGGTTTGATGAAGCTTAGCTAAGTTATAATTAAAAGCGGCAACATTAAATAATTCATATTTTTCTCTTGTTCTCACAAGCTATTGTCTTAATTTCTTCTTCAGAAATTTCTTAAGGGAATAATATCTGAAGAAAAATGCAGTATCTACCTTTGTACTTAAATGTTATAAGTCGTATCTTAGTATTTTTTATACGTCCATAAATAATAAATAATTGAGCATGAAATCCAAGTAACGAACAAAATAGAAATAAAATCTTGTCTCATTTTATTCCTGTTTAGTTTTTAAAGAGAATGGTGGTCCACTATGAAGAAATCTTTAATTAAACCTTAATAGGTCTTTTCTAGCTAAACTTAGTTTCCTAACATGATGTTTAGTCGGCTAGAACTAAACCTAAAATTAAATATTTATATCTATATTGGCGCCGATTCCCTTGTTCACAAACTAAACTAAATTTAAGTTTAGTGCATCTTTTTCTTTTTATTTCATTAAGAAAAAAACAGAAGATTAGTCCTGTGAAAATAAGATACTCCATAGATAGTTTAGACCTGATTAAAAATATGGCTACTAAAAATACGTCAATTTACGTCAGGCGATGACTAATTTGACAAGACTAAACTAATATTTTTACCTTTGTCCTTTTTTTAATGAAATAGAAAGAAAAAGATGCACTGAACTTAAATTTAGTTTAGTTTGTGAACAAGGGAATCGGCGCCAATGTTAGTTTTAAACAGTGATTTACCTCTTGTCGTTCTATCGTCGACCGTTCTAGAATACGGTCCTTTTTAGGGTTCCATAACCAAAAAGCAAAAACAGAACTCTTATTTGTATTTAGATTTAGACTAGACTAAACCAGTTAAATTTTAAACATAAGAGAAAAATACGACCTTTTATTTGATTTTGTTATATTTTTTAAAGGGTCTTAATTGTTATCATCACACCTTAAATGGAGCTTTCAATTAAAATTCTTTAATAAAAAAGACTGGGACCAAATCAACTGTAATTGTAAGCCATTAGCAACGCAATCAGGGCTCTTAACAAAAAAACTATTAAAAATTTAAGATCAAGCACTACAGATGTTCTATTGTTCTGGCAGTAATAATAACTGATTGTTATAAAAACTTTTAAAAGACACTAAACCGTGGTATGGTTTAGTGTCTTTTAAAAGACGGTGAAATAGGTATCGAATCACCTATTTATGTGAAACGAGCGAGTGAGCTGCCCCTAAAGGTACCATATATGGTGAAATTGGGCCCTAAAATTAATGTAGTGTGCAGAACCACCAATGTACCGATGAAATTGGCGATCAGCAGCTGTAGCTAGGTACCATACGAATTCCTGGTCTTTTACGGTAAATCATGATTATATGAGTACCGATGAGATTTTATGGGTGGGTCATAATGAATGAAATACAAAGAGTAGTTCGTCATATTTACGTTTCCTTTTGTCTAGCTGTGGTGGTTGATGGCACTGCTAATTTCTTTCATGAGTTTTAGGAAATTGAACTTCAACTTCAAATCAGAAGAAGACATGGGCGATTTTGAAGAAATTCTTCGGGATGACTGAACTGTAAATCAATTTCTAAATGAGATGTAAATGTTTCTACCAGAATTATTTTAAACAATGATTTCTCCTATCGGTAGCTTTATGAAAAATCTTAGGCCAACGAAATGCTTCACCTCACCTAACACCGTCAAGTCCCAAAAAAAATACTTGATGATGCTGAACAGACGCCAGCACATCAAGCTACCCGAAACTATCAAATTTTCCCAATCTACTTTGAACCTTATACGCTTTAGTGATTAAGGTGAAAATCTATTAAAGAAATTTGACAGACTGTAGTGGCTTGAGCTTGATGTGCTGGCGTCTGTGCCAAAATCATGAACCTTCCTCCCTAGGCATTCTCATCACTCAGCCAAGATACTTTGACCCCACTACAATCTTAAATATGATCTATGTGGGGAACCAGTGTGGAGAATCAGTTTAACTGGATGGTGTGACCGTGGGCACGACGAATGTGGAATGTGAGGGATCGTGCCTTTCTTCGGCAGTGAAATGGATTACGATTGGATGCCCAAAGTACGAACATACCTACGCGCAGCCTGATATTACTTTGTATTCTGGGGTAAAGGTGCCATGAGGAAGTAACCGTTGAGGAGTTTTAGAGGAACATGAACGGTGAGGCCAGCACATCAAGCTCCTAAAATCTGTCAAATTTCTTTAATAGATTTTCAACTTTATCTCTAAAGCATTAGGTTCAAGGTTGATTGGGAAAATTTGACAGTTTCGGGTAGCTTGATGTGCTGGCGTCTGTACAGTTTGTTCTAGAGAATCATTGAATTTATCTTGTTGCTTGGACATGGCAAAATGTTAGTTTATTTGGGGTAAATCGAGAAAGCTGGTCGGAAGTCGGTGTATTTGAGTGTGAGTTTTGCAGTTGGGAAAGGATTCAGAGCTTCTGTGATTTCATTCGATGCATGAGTAAGTTTCACGTAGCCATCGTCATTATCTTACCCATATCACAATTTATTTGGGACTAGCTTCTGCCCGCGACTTCGTCCGCGTAAAGCAACTTTCTTATTTTCTACAAAGTTAATTACGATTTCATCCATTTTTTTTTTAAGTTTTCTAATGAAAACTTAAAAAAAAATGGATGAAATCGTGAAGTCGTTCTCAAGTTATGGCGTGACTAAGAGAAATAGGGATTCATTTTTATATACATATGTATATAGATAAGTAACTTGCACGTAGTATAATACCTAACTGAAAAGCTTATGTTGTCCTTTAATTCAATGGATGGAATAAGCTTAAGCAAGTATTCTTTACAAAGTCAGAACACCCTCTTGACTTCAAGTGTACTTGGAATCATCAAACGCCATACAAACGTGCGCCTACGCATTCAAATATAAACTAAGCCCAATAAAAGAACATCCAACAATAATTCATCCATTCATCTTCCATATTGAACCCACAAACTTTAGCTTCTCTTATTCAAATATATCATGAATACATTTCGTATGGTATGGCATAATATACCTAATGTATGTATGGAGGGTGTTTTCTCAACGAATGCAGAGTCATTGTATGTAATCGGATAAACTCAAACAAGGAAACCGACAGTTATCAGGGCACGAGCGGGCATTGAACCCCGACAATACCTTTCACCAGGCCCTGTGTTACATGAACACAGAGGTCACAGCGATACGCCCTTTAGATAAGTATTTGTCAATACACTTATTTGGATGCCAAGGAAGGAATAACTTGCAAGAGCTTTTAAAAGCTTTAGTAAAATATTGCACAGTCAACCGACAACTTGGTCCTGACTTCTGAGGGGAAATTTCCGTATTTTGCATTGTAATTTTTCTCGGTCTCAACCTGTCAGAAATACCCGTCATTTACCTAAGTAATTGACTGGCTTTTGTTATCGCTGAGATAAGAGAGTAAATCGTTCGTACCTAATCGGTTTTTGATTCGATGTATTAAAAGTTCGTATTTAATTTTTCAGAATCACGAAGGAATTACCTTCTTTATGGTACTTGATTGTTGGTCAGTCAAGAAAACTCTTTGTATATGCTAATATTATAATTACGAAAGTAGCTGTCTGTCTGTTTTTATCCTTTCACGCCTTAACGGCTGAAGTGATTTTGATAAAATTTGGCACACGGATAGACCACGGCCTGGGTTAGGACATGTTACTTTATATCCCGGTAGTACGATCCTGTGGGATAATTTTCCACCTCCACGCAAAAGCTAATATAAGTTGTTGTAAGTAAAGATCATAATTCTCCATAAGCTCATGTACATACTGTATTGTATTTATATCATCATCCTCATTAATTTAAGTATTGAAAATGTAACCCACGTCTCGGCCAGTTACTAGATAATCGGTAGGTACTATAATAATAACCATTTTGCCTACATTATCGATATGCAAAAGATTAAAAACTGATACGTTCATTTTAGTTGCAGCACAGGTTTCTTTTTGTTAAAACCTTTTTGTTAAAGACGATGTTCGAAATTAACTTCTTATTTTAAAAGCGTCGTAAAACATGCTATATGATGTAAAAGAGTTTAGACCGTTAGTTTCGACTTTAGAAATTATAGATGAGCTTTTAAGATACTAACTTTGATTAGTTAACTACACTAACTTTAGGCCCCTAAATTAGTATACCTAATAAAAGAGAAAAGCAATTCAAAAAGTTAGCCCATTAAGTTAAGGGGCTAACTTTGTAATTTAACTTATAGTTAGCGTAATTTTTTGATGATTTTGAAAACACTCCTAAGAAGTTGAAAATTCTCCTAGGCTTAGGTACTTACTATAATTTATTAGAAATTTCTTTTTAAAAGAAGATTGGTATTCAGCTGCATCCGGTTAGACTGGAAGCCGACCCCAATAGCTTTGTCCTAATAACTTTGACCTCCAAAGTCACCTAACATCAAATAGACGAGACATAGTTGGTAAGAAACCTCATGCAAGCGTCAGCATTCTTCTCAAATTATCTTAAGTTCCGGCGCACACAATGCGATTGGATCCACTAAATTGTTCTGTCGTGTCAACTCGCGTCGCATGTTCAGATATATTTAAATATTAAGCAGTAAAATGTAGGTAGTATCACGCTATGTCCCGTGTGGGATAATCGCATGCAAAAGAGTCAGTCAACGTGATGTGGTTTTTGTATTCAGGAAATCAGGAGTCATGCCTACCTGATTATAAAGTCTGAATGAAACGGGATTTAAAAAATCCCTAAAGATTTTATGCACATATCGATCATATTGTTTTTTTTTTTAACTTTTTCTTTTATATTTTATTTCTTAGGATAAAAATATATACACTGATTGGATAAACTTCTAATACTAAACAAACTATTAAAATTAAAATATAATATCCTAACCCAACTAAAACTATTAACAAACCAAAATATGGCGTGGAAATATTCCTCCGCATCGCTGTCGACTGGTAATGTACCCTAGAGACTGGCGGCATTGCCACGTTGCATGGCTATACTTATCCTCTGGCCAAGGTAAAAGCCAGCCCTTGGGTCACGGGAAATGTCAACCAGCCGTTTGGAGATTTCATTGAACCAGCCATGAGCACCCGAGGGTTATATTTATTATTTTATATATTCAATCACATTATTTTTGATGTCGTGGACTTTGGAGGATTTCAAAATTCTGTGTCAATATCTTTTGAGAAACAAGTCAATCAATATCAAAAAGCTATGTTTTGTAAAGCTGTCTATGACCACCAAGAATTATAATTACGCAAATGTGTGCCTAACCCTATCCTGCCATTTCAACATCAGCGCTTAGCTTACGATGACATAATACAAGATAAACCGGTTCATTGCACTTCTAACACAGTCACGTGACTAGTCTGTCTATTATAATAATTCAATGTATAAGTTTATATTATACAGCTAGCTCTCAAACTTCAATATTTTGCATCGAGCGAGAAATATGCCTTTAGCCAATTTTGAACTTTGAACCATTTTCCGTAAGGTTCCATTTCGTTTGGAGATGCAGAATTCTTCATTACAAGGAGGTCTAGACAACTAGATTTTAATACGATTTTTATCGACTGCTACGTGAAGTTTAGATTGTAATTTTTGATAAATTGGCGATACAATCTACGAAACTGCTTATACGCTGCAGTTTAAATACTCGAAAACTATAACTTGTTTCTCGAGAATCCGTATTATGAAAATAATTAACTATTAGGTACGTCTGCTCGTGGAAACTTTATAATTAAAATATTAAGTACCCAATTCAATTATATCGTAGAATCCTGTGCATCGCTTTTCTGAAGGGTTTAATGATGATGAAGGAATGGCACAGACGCCAGCAGGTCAAGCTACCCGAAACTGTAAATTTTCCCAATCAACCTTGAACCTAAGGCTTTAGCAATAAAGTTGAAATCTATTAAAGAAATTTGGCAGATTGTAGTTTAGCTTGATGTGCTGGCATCTGTACAACGACATCTTCCCCACCGCCATAGATGGCCGGAATTATGATATAGAGCTAAACGCTAGAGAACTAAAAGTAACTGCAAGAAGATTGCAACTATGATCCATCTCCCAAGACGAAATCCTGTAGAAGCACCTGGTAACAAACCAAAGCTTTCTATATCAAGGACTTCATTTACAATGGTTCAATATTGAAGATAATTCAATCGACAGTACAGACCATTAACATCCAACGTTCAAAAATGCGGGTGTATCCAATTCCAGACACTTCGGTTAATAATAGACCCTATTTCCCTAAATAATAATAGTACCATCAAGTGCTCCCATAGGGCACGGTTGGGTGCGTAGGGAAACCGTCACGGCGGTATGGCTGTTCTGGTTGAAGTAACCACAGAATTTTAATGCTTCATTCTTATTATTCTCGATGAGAAGCTTTTTGAAATTTAACGGTCAGACAAAGAGGGAATGGACGTCACGTCATTTGTTGGATGTGAAGGCGGTAATGGATGCGGAAAGCTGATTGGCTGAACGGTCGTAGAAGTACATTCATTGGATTTGAATGTGTTGCACAAGTGAATGCCAGCCATGACTTATTTTGAATTCGTTGAGAAATTAAAATTTCTTGGGAAGTAGGTAACTCCTAGGATTTGAAATTTGTACGGATTAATGGAGCATTTTGAGTGCCCAAACTTTTTTAGTGAACCTTTATCTTGCCAGTGTAAATGAGGTTCTAAAATAGCGCGATTCTTAGTTTTTTCATAATGTTTTGTCAGCTGCTAGTCTCACCCCAGCTTGAAGCAAAATTATGCTAATAAAGCCAAAAATATCTGCCGTGAGAACAGGTGCAGTTTTACAAAATCTACGAACCTTAAAAATTTGGGACTGACAAAAGAATGTATAGTTCAATTTATGTTCTCTAACATGTTCAAAGCCGTCAAAATGTCTATATAGTCTATCATTTGTATTAAAAGCCGACATGCACTTCCTGATATTGTTCTATTGTTAACAGGATCAAATATTTCTCAAGCGGTTCTTGTATTTCGTGAACTGATAGCATCGGCGCCGATTCCCTTTGGTTTTATAAAGAAAATTGGACTGTCGTGTTTTTTTTTTTAACTACGTCATTAGAATTGATTTCAAACTAAATTTGAGTGGAGCTATTTTGTGGAAGTTTATAAGAAAGTTCCTTTCTGAGATCGGTTTTTTTAACGGACAGAATCTGAAATTTTGTGGCTTCAAATATATTCATACGGCTATGTTAGCACCAGTATTGAGCTCAAACGGCACAAATCCTCCAATCTTATTGAGACTTATATATTCGAGCCGCGACGAGTTGAAACACTAGGGCCATGGTGTCCGACTGCCCACTTTATGGGCTGAGACTGGCCTATTTTAAGAGCCCACAGGAAAATAGTAGGAGAGAGGAAGCTTTTAAACTTATCTATCCTTAAATATATCTAATATTATTTGGGTTTTAATACATACATCAATGTTCTCAATATATCTAAAGTAGTATTAATCTCAACTACCATCGCAAAGAAATTCCTGAAACATTATTATCGATGACAAAACCGATGATCTAATGAAAGTTTCCTTTTTTGCACCATGAGTCAGAGCAGAGGTTTGAACATGTTCAAACAGGTGACTTCGGACTTCGGGTAAATAATTGCGTTGTCAAAGACCTATTGAAGGCAAAATGAGATAGCGAAGAGTATGACGTATTTTTTAACGACTGCAAGTGCAAACCATAGAAACGCGCTGACGAAAGCGGTTTAAAAGATAATGAAGATGAAGCTGTAATAACTTTAGAACACTTTAAAGCGACGGGGATAATAAAAACAAGTCCATATATGTATTATTTTTACAATCTTGATTCATTACAATTTCTAGTGACTCTATATAATGCTATCATTGCATTCCCAGTTGGCTCGAGCGAAATAGCTCCACGCATGTGAAACCGTATGACATATACCGTTATATAACAAAGCAACGGGACATCTAGATTCAACATATTTTTGAGGAATGTTTTCGTAGTGATCATTTGAAATTAACTCTGATAAGCGTTCCTGGTTGGAAGCAGTAGTGCCCCAGTAACGACCGCGACTTACGAGTTTTAGGTCGTAGGTTCGAAACCGGCATGTCCTAGAACCAAAAATTCGAAGACATGTGACATCTACCGACCCGCACTGGGCCCTCGTGGTGGATTACAGCCCACTCTCTCTTACAGAGAGGAGGCCTGTGTCCCAGCAAGGGGAACATTATAGGCTGATTATGCTATGCGTTCCTGATATACTCTGTAAAGAGTCACTTTTTTCACGTACTTTTCAAGAAAAGTTAAATTATAAAAAGCTGGTGTGGCATTAAGCCCTACCTACTTGCAATTGGCAACTGGCAATCGATTGAGGTCAAGAAGTAGACACACCTAGTGCACGTCACATGTTTATTTGCTTTGGCCATACCTGTACAGGACAAGTACGGAAAGGTGTTGCAAAAGGCACACCAGAAATTACCGATGACAAGCTTTCGCTAGAAGGTACGGGTGGGACGAAACATGTCGTAAGGAAAGCCCATGAAATATACATACATACAGGATGGCAGGGACATTTACGCGTCACCTGTAACCATGGATTCAGTACATGATTCTGAACAATGCTGCGTTTAAATTTTTCGTCGGTTATTAGAAAAAGTAAATTATGGTCCATCATTTAATAGTGTCTTTATTACTTTAAGAGAAATTATTTGTAGGATTGAAATCAATTTTTGCACCATATTTCGTAGTATCCTGTTCACTATCATTTTGCTTTTCTTCGCATTTATTTATGTATGCTTGAGCTTCGATATCCTGTGTATGGATCATATCCAGTGGCCCTTCTGCTCCATCCTGTTTAGTGGTATAACCTACTATGGGTTTTATCAATAGTAAATATTTACTTTTTTCTATAAAACTTGACTTATTGCGTTTTATCTGTTCAGTATTTAGGTTAGCTGATCAGTCATTTTCGTATCTATCTCATATTTGTTGTGTGTACAGCTTTGCTTTTTATTTTTATTTGTTGTTAAAGTTGTTTGTTTAAGTTTTTTTTAAGGGACAGACTTTTAGGTCTGGTCTATAAATGTTCAATCAAGCTGACAAATTTCTTTAGTAGATTTTCAACTTTATCGCTAAACCATAGGGTTCAAAGCTGATTGGAAAAATTTGACAGTTTCGGGTAGCTTGATGTGCTGGCAACTGTATTAGGATTTTTATTTGTATCTGTTAAATGCTTGACTATCTTCTATTTTTTTCTAGCTTCGTCTTGGCTTACAGGCAAACCGACTTCTTTACTAATATTATAAAGAGGTAAAATTTGTTTGTTTGTATGTAAAGGGTAATCTGTGTAACCAAAAGTCGTATTTGAAAAAATCTTTTTACATTTGAAAGTCCAATTCTTGAGGAAGGCTGTAGACTATTTAACATCACGCTATGACCCTTAGGGGCCGAGTAAAAAGAAAAAAATCACAAAGAACGCTAAGCGAAAACGAAGTTATAGCGCGGGCAGATGATGCGTTGCGAGTGTTGCGACGAGGTGGGTCGGGTAGCAAGAAATTTTATGCGGACGAAGTCGCGGGCAAAAGCTAGTCACAAATATCAACAGAAAGAAGCATGAAATTATGACAAGAGAATACAGCACCCTGATTGTGTAACAAACTATCAATCTCAATCTGAATCATTTTGAAGGATATTGCTAATCCATTGCTTCATATTATGTTCGAAAAATGTGTCTGCTCAGCAACGTAAATAACGCAATTAATGTTGTTGAACTGTCAAAATGAAACCCATTGCTACTGAGAGTGTGTTACGCAAGTACCCCGCAGTACTAATATTGTTATTGGTCCTCTTTTGTTTCATAAACCCCATTACAATTCGTTCAACAAACACTGGCACTTTATGATCATTTTATTGCCGGCTAGCTTCATTGATATGGTAAATAAAACCTTCAATATCGAATAGTTTAGATGTAAGGTTGTGATAAACATGCCAGTCTAGGAACCTAGACTTTTACATGACTAGAGTCTAGAGGAAGCGTCTATTGTCATCTGAAATAGATAAATAGGTGGGCCTGTAGCCGGTTTTGCGTCCGCTGCTGTTCACATATACACGAAATAATTAGAAATTCGAATAGTAGGACAAACAGTCTGTGCAAACTAGACAAAATTTTGGTAATGGCAAAAGTGAATATGATGCTGTCAATCAACTGAAAATGTTAGTAGATAATAAAAATAATAAAAATAGTTTATTGGTACAAAAAAGTTATAGAAGAACAAATCAAATACGTTCCTAGTAATGGTTGGAACAGCATGGTTCTGTTAGCTCAAAATCGTCCCAGTAAACAGACAGTAGGTACTTAGGAATGGAGGACTATATAGGGTACTAAGTACTAGGATCGTTTGGCGTTTGAATGACTTTGACAAGATAGTGCTGTTGGTAAACATTTGTGAAATAGTTTTGGTATTGAACAAAACAAGATGGCAGCGTTAGTTGCGCCCTAAGTCCCTGTGCAGCTGTAAATCAATAAACATGAAACTAGGAAACTTTATAGCTAAAGATACTAAAGTTAAGTTCGTTTTAAAGAAAGATGACTTTAAAATTATCGATGATCTGTGAAGACACAGCACACGTGTTTATTTAAGCAGCTTGCCACTTAAAACTTAAGAGGAAGGAGGAACAAAAAAAGTTAATTTATCTTCAGTGGATGGTCTATGGGTCATTGACATTATGTGTAAGAAAGTCTGTTCAAATTGTTGGGCACTCCTCCTATCTTTTTTTTCCAATAGGCTCTGCCTTGTTTCGGAGATTTTTTTGTTTGAAAGTAATTGATGTTACTTGTTATAATTTTTTTGTAATGTAAAACATATTTTTAATTTTTTTCCATGGGTTCTATATCCTGTTCCCGTCTAATTTCGCAATTACTGCGCATGATAAATGATGATGATAAATGATTTTATTTTGTAAGTAGGTTTGTACAAACACTTTTACACGTCAATCATATTTTAAAACTAGATGAGGTCGGCGTTTCCTATCTGACTACTCTGAGAAGAAAGGCCGAAACAAACTCAGAGGTCACAGTCTCTTTTAAAGTCCAGACATAATCTTGGTCAGATCATATGAAGGCCATGCAGGTCCATGTCTGATATGGTCTTTAGGAAAGAACCACACAGATTGAGAGTGTGAGTTGGTTGGGTTATCATTTCTTGTTTATTATCAAAAACAATAGCTATGTTAAAGTAAGTAAGTTATTTTGGTATGTTACATAATATGAAGGACTTTGTTGCTGCATGGCCAAGCATTATATCCAGATGCATGGACAGGATTCAAAATCATAAATAAGGTGCTAATGGTCCTTAATTTTCAATATTTCAAGTACTTACTAAGTTATTATCGACAACAATCTGAAACACAGTTCAAAAGCTCAACCCACCCTCTTATTGACTCATAATAATAAAGTCCAAATTAGAGCAACAAAAGTTTTATTGTATCAAAAAATAATTTTGTCGGATGGTACCACGGGTGAAACAAAAAATGTTGGGCCTTAGATGACGTAACGGGTCAGTAACCTCGGACACCATGGGCTGATCGAATGCCATGACTCGAATCTTTGATCATTGTGTAGAGAGCAGATACGATTTTGATCAACACAGTGGTTTATAGATCCATGGGTGAATAAAAAGTGGTTACGTAACTTTGCGATCAACAACATGAATGGCGAAAGAGTGGTCTCATAAAAGAGGCGTGGAAAGTTATGGGGGACACTGTCCAACAGTGGGATGATGTGCCTAAGTTTAAAATAAACAGCGCAATATCCAAGCTACCGTTCTAAGGATTCAATTTGGATTCTGGAATTATTTGTGTTCAGTTTTGTATGTACTTTTGGCTGGACACATCTGCCGCATGTCAGATGACCAATGGGCCAAACAGTACTTATCCTTATCTATGGGCCAAACTTACGACCCAATGGATCCCTCTTAATGGGAAGCAACATCGCGGCAGGCCCAGATGAAAATGGCGGGATGAGCTGGACTCCTTCAACCAGAACTGGTCCTTAACTGCTTTAAACAGAGAAGTGGAAAGAGAGTAGGGAGGCCTGTTTGCTTTGCAGTGGGACATCACAGCCTTTTAATAATAATTTAATAATACTTTTGTATGTAGATGATCATAGACGTATGTGACGTGTGTATGTTATGTTAAGTTACTAGTGGCTGGAATCCAAGCTTGGGGTTTCCCTGTTTCTATGGTCACTTTCTTAACCATGAGAATTTGAAAAGCATATCTTAGTTAGTATTACCGATGAATTAATTTCTTTACTTTGGAAACATCATCATCAGCATGATACTAGTTTAAGAAATATTCCAAAAGTCAAAACAGGACTCAATGAAAAAACAGACCGCTTGGACTTTCTAATTTAAAAGCATGAACCGGAAGGCGCGTCGTGATTCCCTCTAATAGTCCCTCGGAATACCCCGGAAGACGCGACGCGTGACGATTTTTTAAAGTTACTATAATGCCTTGTACTTCTTTTATTTTAAGTCCAAGTAGGTACTAAACTTGTATACGGATATTTTAAGCTTCGAAGCCTTACGAACTAAAATCATCCTTACAACTGCTGGCTGGTGTACTGCTGAACCAAAATATTCATTAGCATCTTTTTAACTGGTCCATCTTTATATGACATCAGATTAATTTTGCAAAGTATGTAAGTGTTTAAAAGAGGAAATGATTGTTTATCTTTCAGAATTTTATTCCTAACAAGAAAAACGGAAATTGTAAGACCAATTTGGATCAAAATGGATAAACAATTAATAAAGAGCCAACAAAAAAAACTATACCATTTCATTGATTAGATTCAGTTACCATAATTTCTGGAGACAATCGGAAGATAGTTTTTATATCATTAATCATGTTTACTGGTGCTGTGATTTTAACATCTTTACCTTATATGGCTATTTTATTAACCTCATCTGCCATAAGACCTATGAAATTGTAGAACGCACACCCACCATCGCTGCAGCCGGTTATAATTCTGACTCATAACATAATCATGTAATATAGTCCTTTTTTGTTTAGGTGGTTCAGGTACTCATATCTAACTAGTTTTCTCTTAATATGAGATGCCGGAATTTGGACGTAATGATTAATTACCTTTGTTATTACGTCACTATCAGCAGATGATTGACCAACCTAAGCAGCTTCTGAAATTGTTCGTATATGTTTTTGTATAAGTTCATTAGTTTTAAGACTACTGGTGTATATGTATTTGCTTTAAGGTTTATTTTCGTCTAGTTGTGAGTTAGTTGGACTTGTCTCTTTTACTGCAATGGATAGTACTGCTACATAAATAAAATATATTGATTTAACTACTGTCTATCAAAATTTTACTATCATCAATTATCCTGTTTCGTAGAGTTTTGTCTATAACAGCTTCAGCTATTGTTTTAACGAGTTTCCCTATATGGGTTTTTCAACTACTTCTGTATACCTAAGTTATTTTCGTTGGATGGATGAGTAATGGAGGAATATGTAAATAAAAAACCTCACGTGGTGCCAAAGATAAGTGTTTAGGTAGGTTTGGGAGTCACGTGTGCCGTGACGTGTTTTGTATAAATAAGGTGATCTGTTTCGACTGAGGTACGATACTTTTTATATATTCTAATATTTTTATATTCCCTTTATTTTCTCTTTATCATGTTCAGCATTATTGTAATCTGTGGTAAAGTTTTCATCAATAGTACTATAGTTGTATGTTTGAGTAGATGTAGCAGTAGCATCAGCAGAACAACAGAGGTCATTGACCCCATTGGAACTCATATAGAGTATTCGTATTTGGTTTAAAGATAAAATTATGTTTGAATGCAGTTATGTAATATTGAGAAATAGATTATTTCGTTCTGAAACAGTAATTTCCTACGGAATGTATATGGACATGTTTGTCATCCATAATAGGGGCTACTGAATAATTCTACCGGTATAGAATGCAGTATAAAGGTCAAAGTGGCACAAAATTAAATGTGACATTCAAGTTTGGGCAAGTTACTTTGTGAAAGTGGACACACAGCATTTTATGGTGATAAATTACTTTCTCTCAATAATAATTTGGCAAGAAACAAATAAACTGAAAATGATAAACTAGACGTTTTAAATATTGAAGCATTAATAAAAGTCAAAGTATTCACGAATGCAAAATAGATTTAGCCTGTAGTTGGAAAATGTATTCTGGCGCAAAGCCAGGACTACATTAAAATGTAACGCAGACCAACAGAATAACTAAGGAATTTATTAATATAGCCACAGGCGTAGTGCAGAAGCCAGTAAAATAATCAATATTTAAATATCTTTAAACCGATATTTATTCAAGTTATTTGAACGATTTCTACGATAACACAAACCTGGCCCATATTTCACAATTATGATTCCCTCTGCAAACATGTCCCCATAAAATAAAAATGCAGTGATCAATCCCTTGGCTGGTGCATTATGCAAGACGGTGCCTGAATACGAAATGAGTTGGGCAAGATTGACACTGGATTATAAATAACAAAGTGAAAAATTACCTCAATTGTTGCCTCTGTACAATGTAAGTTACAGTAGTTTTTAAAACAATTGTGTACTGACCTGTCATTTGCAGCTGTCTTCTGGACGCGGGGGTGCGGGGCGTTCGCGGGGTGCGTGCGGCACGGGGCGTTCTAGGGGTGCGCGGGGTACGGGGTGAGCTCGTAGAACTACCAGCACTCCTTCTTGATGGAGATCCTAAAACCCTCAAGTCAGTAGTATTCCCAACACACGCCAGC
The DNA here is from genome assembly GCA_949629185.1 of Apamea crenata. Classification (NCBI taxonomy): domain Eukaryota; kingdom Metazoa; phylum Arthropoda; class Insecta; order Lepidoptera; family Noctuidae; genus Apamea; species Apamea crenata. The sequence continues at coordinate 6,961,367 of OX451362.1, read as the reverse complement.
GCATCCGTAGCTATCCTTACAGGACTTTCTGCGTTCTCTTTATCCTCTTCGCAAAATTTTACTGGAGAGTCCATTTTCGCGGATTTGTACGTGCATTCTGTCTCAATGTCGAAATTGAAGCGTCTGATGAAGCGTTTCCTCTCTCTGGCGTACTGCTCGGCCATTAGCCGTCTCGTCTCGTCCCTGTCCGGCGCGCCAAACAAGCACTTGCAGCTCCCTCGCCTCCTTCTCGGAGTATTAGACGTCCTCAGTGCCATTCCCGCTGACATCTCGAACCTCCTCTGCTTGGGTGTACGTCCTCCGGCCGCCATAACCGTATCGCGCGTCAGGTGAGCACTGACTGGTTAGCAAGAAACATCTGACTAATCTCCCGAGAGAAAACAGCTGTCCGCAGGTAGCGTGTGAGAGGGAGGATATGGGCGTCGGTAAGTTAGAGCGGGCGAGGGTCGCACCTGGCGAATGCGGGACGCGCCAATTCTAACCTATAAGCACGGCGTGGCTAGCGTGTGCGCGCGCGCTACTCCCAACTACGACTGAGACTGACGCTCGTACTTTTCCCGCGCATCGCCGCGTGCGCCGATTTTGGCAGTCACTTGGCGCGCAAACCTTAACAATGGAAGCAAGGACGCTTTTTGTATAGGGATACAGGTGGACTCTTAAAGGGGAAGAAAAGAATACCCTATAGAGCAAATATTACAATTCTACATTGAATTATGGTCGTTTTACGAATAGGTGCAAAGTTTCCCGCGCGATTTATTTATAGTTGTGCGTGACGTCCTTATCTCGGTCTTGGTAAGATAAACTGGACATTAGCACCAATTCTATTTTTTGATAATGATACTCTGGTGTAATAGGTTAAATATTCTACAGGTCTTAGTTCAAATTCAAGGTCGATTTGTTTTATCAAATCTTGTTGCTATTTGTGTGCTTAGTTTTAGTCTCGCTGACCAACGGGTTATACTAAAATGCACAGGTAAAATCGATTCTTGTTATGTGCATTTTTATGTTAACATTTCGTGTCAAATACTATCGACGTTAATTGGGTACTTTATTGCACTGGAGTTTGTTATTATGTCAATAACATTTATGGGTTTTGTTGGCGCATGTTGACGATTGGTATATAAAAAGCGAATAGGAATAACGTTCTTATTTCAAGGTTAATTACTGATTAGAATACTGATGAATGTTAATTATTGTAATTTTACCAAACACCGAATAGATATTCGAAGAATATTATCATTATATTGTTCTAAATGTCTTCGAAACTACTACGATTACAGTAAGTTGCGCATAAATTGCTTTTTATTTCCTTTACATATACATAATCCATAATGATCGAAATTATATGTATACCACCTAAGTACACATTATGGTAAAGCAATAAAAATATTGAGTATTGAGTATAAATTGATAGAATAATAACTCCATTTTATATCGGAAAAAAAAAACTGCTCGACAACTAAGTACATACTTAGGTATAGTCAAGAGATTAAATTATGGCAAGACAATAGTACCCTGGCCTTGCTTTATTAATATAGTTTAGGAGCTACAAGGCCAGATGGTAACAATAACTTTAAAATAACTACCAAAAACACAGCTATGCATAATATAACATCAAAGTCTATAAAATCCTTAAACATTACCCGTGAAGCTATAATTCACCCTGAAATTTTCACCAAGATTTAAACAACTTCAGAGGAGACCGAACTACCATGGCTAGCAATTTCATTTATTTATCACCCTTTGTATACTGCAGAATATGCTGTTGGACATAAAAACTCCAAATAGCACGCTTGCGGTAATACAAGTAGTGATTTTCATCAGTCATGGGTGTCTGAAAAGGTACCTTTAATGTATGGTGAACGTATGGAATAAAGCGTTTTATAAGCCGCTGCAACAAATGTTGTAGGAGAAGTATTTAGATAATCTGAAGACTTTGTCGAAGCATCATTAGTAGACAGAACATTATTTAAAAAAAACACTTAACCTAACATCAATAGTGGCGTTATCACACCAGTATTCCCCGAAGGGTTAAGCAGAAGTGTTCCTATGGTACACTCACATTTGGCCAGTTGTGTTTAAGTCACATGTAATAGGAGACCAGTCTATCGCCCTCAACCGGGTACAACCAAGTTGCCGAATTCTGGGCCGAGTCCATTTAGATTGCTATCGACACGCTAAGCTAAGAAGGAGAACCGGGCTCAAATCCAGACACCGGGCACCTCTTATTTAAAAATCTCCCAAAATAATTGACTTAAGACCAGTCTAATCTAATTATAGAATGATAAATAATCTGAATGAGATATAACCAAACACGTGCGGAAGCACAGACATGCAAAAGGCGGGAAAGTGATGGAAAATAATAGAAATATGCTAATCCAAGGTCAACAAATGCCTGAACTTTAACATCTTGTCCAAGTGCAAAATAAAGAAACCAAACATCAACATGGCCTTGCAATTCTCCCGCCAAATCAAGACAGAATGTTTTCCCGGCTACCTTAAAATTCTAACGAACTTTATTATGACTCAACCTCTAAACAAGGCTTCAGCCAATAACAAACGTTTTAACGAACATTTTTGTACAAATACAGACTTGAATCCACTTATAGAGACGTAACATGCCTATATATAAATTGATAGTATTTGTCATGACTGTCACCAATGAGAAGTGGATACATAATGGAAAGTAATATTTTAGCTAAAATTATCAACAGTATTTATTTATTTAAAATGTATAGAGGCGGACTTAATGCCATAGGCATTTTCTACCAGTTAACCTTTGAGTGATGCAGAGAAACAGTGATGCAAAACGAAAATTGCATGTAATAATCCTCGTTCCTTCGATTTGTTTTCTTTTTCTGTCTAACTTATTGCGGTCCCAACATTTTTCTTGAATCTAGAAGCCGTTTTTGCCAGGGACCAAGAAGACTATGGAACTATGGAGTTTCTTGGCAAATCTTCCCCATATTAATAATCAACAAATTGGAACCTGATCACATTGTATATCATGGCTTTTCATATGTATCTATTTATGTTCTCTACATATCTTTAAAGTATAAAGTCTTTTCTAATTGCAATGTTTTCTTTTATATATATTTGTATAAGTTTTTGTACAAAACAACTCGTAAAACATATTATCGGCTTCTAGTCTTACGCTAAGGAACAGGTTTCTACTGCTGACAACACAGACGGAGTACCTACAGGTAGTTGGGTGTTTTTTGTACTTATCTTGCCACTGACACTAAACTTCTGCAAACCGAGATAGGTAGAGACGTATCTTGCCTAAGCCAAAATAAAGTACGGGTATTACGCAAATAAATTAGGCGTTCCCTAGGGTAGTATATTGCGTCCGCTAAGGATATATGTCTAGTTTTCCCATTTCAGTCTTCAGGAAAATACACAATTGGTGTATATTTTCTAATTTGAGCCTCGATTTTTTCCAGAAATCATCCTGAATGTGTTTGTCAAATGATTTTCACAATAGATGCTGGTTCTGTATGATGTGGTACTATTTTAACTAGGTGTTTTTTACTGGCTTCGTTCATGTGTTTTGGTTACATTCATTCATTATTCATGGTTCTTATTTGTGATACTACTGTGAAGAATCGTTTCATAGATGGCGTGTTAGCGTATAAGAAGTTTAACCTTTCCAACTACGCCCCTGATATCAATCACAAGCGACGATCAAACCATAGAACATTGAACTAAACGGTCAAACAGAATTACCAGTCAATATAGCCAAGACTGGTAGGTGTAATAATAACAGGGTACCAATCAACCGACCTCTAATAATTACAGACAGTAGTGACGTAACTGACGGCGGCGGGTGTAAAGTCAATTGTTTGAATTTTATGAGTCGACCAATTGTCTACTGAAGTTTTATTACCGTTGCGTCTGAATTTGTCCGGTGTGTTGTGGTATTGACAAAGTCATTATAGAGTGTCATTGCGTGGATGACAAACTTTTTTGCCGTCTGGGGCAGTTTGGCAAGCTATATACTTTGTAACTTTTTGGGTAGCTTCGTTCTTTGCACCTGTTTCTTACACAGGAGGTCTCGGAGCTTTCCAGTTTCGTCCTAACGTATGAGTCGAGGAAGATTCGGAATTATCATTCGGATTTCATCATTCGGGATTACGTGATTCGGGATAGTGTTTCGAGATTGCGTTCTATCGGGGTACAGTTATTCGGTATTTCCTGCCTAACGATATGATAGTTTATTGGGCTTTTTCCTAAAATCTCTAAATCTATATAGTCCTCTAGGCCTTGTTTAGGCGAAGGCTATCCATGAGGATATCTTTACGAGTACAAACATTTTTACGTTTCCTATAATTTTGCGCAATATTCCTGAACACAGAAAGGTAATATGGCTAGAAAGCGGGTGACTGCTAAGATGACGATAATTTGAGTAAGATGGAAGAAAAACACATGGCCGTTTTGCGTGAATGTGACGCATATTTACCCCCAACTTGTTATTTGTTTGTGCGTTTGTTCTTTTTTATGCGTCAAGTTTGCCGCAAATAAATGTATTTTTTTTCTTTCTTTTACATGTTGCGCCGACCCCGAATAAGTTGGGTAGAAAAATGATGATGATGATTCCGTGCTTTTGGATATGTAACGGAAAGTAAATGGACGGGCCAATAAGCTGTTATGGAATTCGCGACAAAAATATCTAGTGTGTCAAGTCATTGTTGAAGTCTTTTGAGGATAAGGACCAAACATCTTTTACCACAATGATTAAATCGAGAGATGATGTCACAAGACGACCTTAGCGTAATTTGGATACAAATTGCCGAATTATGTTGATCTGAAAAAAAAAGATAATGTCTGTACCTACTACAGTTTGTTTAGCTTTATGAGTATCTATAACAGCATCAATATATTATTTTGAAGACGTTGCTTGACCAAAGTACAGGTATTGTTGAATTACTCCGTATCTTAGTTGTGTCGCGCTAACGTTCGTAAGTTCGTCGATCAAAACTTCTGTCGACCCTTCGTTTGTCAAGCAAACAATCCGTCGCACCAACGTCCGCCAAACCTGATGTGCTGTCGCACCAGTGATGGTCGATATATCGTACTGCCGTCCTAACATTTGTCGCGTATTTGTTTGTCGCAACTACGGTACTGAGTCGTCTTGAATTCAATATTTTGAAGTTTAACGCCATCTTTTCTCGCCCATGACGGCTCGGTTGCTTGGTTGGAACAGTAGCTGCGAGATTTGGTTACTGTTTTTAAGGGTATGAGTTCAATTCTCGCGGAAGGTATGATTGTTAGTTCAGCAGATAGTTGCTCTCTCGATCCATAGATTAATTTATTGTGAGTAAAAAAAATTCTTAATTTTTTTTTGGGAAAAAACACCTTTACTACTTCACAAAAACAATTTTCCAGGTAAAAATAGAATATTGCAGAAAAAAGTGTATCGTTGGTGAAAAAAATTGCATCACAAACACCAGGCACCCAGGACTCATGAAACCATTTACTTCATTTACAGCACTGTAGGTTGAAGTAGTCATTACCTTTCTGTTAAAAGGATCGAACTCTAGACTTCTAATATCAGAGAAATAGATACATGGCATATGGCCATATTTAATCTAAAACTAAGTATTATGGCTCGTGCTATACCACTGGAGTTTATAACTAATGTAGGCTGTAAACCCAACAGCGGGGGACAGTTTACTGCAATGTTGTACCGGAGCTGTACATCACATGCCTTATATTGTCCCTATAGAAATTATCACTGATTGTTTCTGTGCTAAAACTTAAGTAGATAGTTACCAGAGGTATGGCCCGTTCTTTGGCAGAATTAGCATTGCCATTCAAAGTGGCAATGGTGCAAGTCTTCTGGGCCCCAAGTCTGCTAATTTCAATGACATGTCTCACTATTACGATTCAATCGAGAGTCAATTATAATTCAATTATCATTGTGACAAAATGCGTATTCTGCTAAAACTTAAATGTAATGTCAATTGAATTGTAATAGTGAATCGTAATTGGATTGCAATGGTGTCAGTTGAATATTTCGCGGTGTTGCCTATTAAAATCTACCGCGACACTGAATGAATGAATGAGTTATAATTTATTTTAATAAAGGTTTTTTTTCATTTCTGTGATTGAATTACGACTCATAATAATTATATTTGCTATAATGAAATGCCTTCTCGATAGAATAAGACCAAATGTTGTAAAAAACATTACTTAAAATACGTGGACTGTGTTGCCAAAGTCAAAAATTTGATGCTGTCACGGAAATGTCACTTTCAATTCAACCAACTTGTAAAAATGTCAAGTGACTTGATTGTGTTTTCAATTTTCGTAAACAGTACTTTTAAAAAGTTTTTAAAAGTTAAAAAACGAGTTGGTACATAAGTATTTGCAAAATGACAAATTAAATACTTAAAATCTTTGTAAAAGTTAATTCAAATTCGTTGACTACAATTATTACGAGGCAATAAATAGTTCCATAAATACATAATGTCTCAGAATACATTCTGAGATGTGTAACTCTTTTAGGCGGACTGCCCGGTATCTAATATGAGTGTCCTATAAATTGAAGGCTTATTAGACATCCTGGAAGCGCAGCCACTTTACTAACCTTCAAATTAGGTTATATTGCATCTTTACGCCCTTGTTGTTGAAGAAGTGGAGTTAACTTTTCACAAAGCGCCTTCGCTTGTTCTTTTCCGAGTCGGAACGTTTTGATAAATTCTGACTCAGGTAAATTACGAAACGGATCTACACTGAGCCTCATTGTAGCTCGGGATTTGCGAAGTTGCCGAGCCAATTCTAATTATCGCTGTCGTCGAAGGCTTTCATTAGAATTGGCTAAAGCCAAAATACGCCAACGTAAACTTGATGATGGCCTCATTCTTATTTTAAATTACTAAAATTATACAACAATTTAAACGCTACGCGTAACGATCTATTGTTGTTGAATTGTACTTCAATGGTAAGATTGTCATTGAGACACGATTCACATAAATGTCAAATAACGAGCAGACTACCAATAATTGTAAGATCGAGACACAACTGTGACACGATTGAAGAGCAGAATAGCAAATTGTTCAATGGCGATTGAGTGGCAGTTCGATGGTATGTCAATGGAACACCATTGGTCTTTTATAAGTAGTAGACTACCAAATGTGCCAAACTATTCAATCGAGATGCAATTGAGATTCAATTGAAGCATTTGTAAATTAGCAGACTTGGGGCCCTGGACACGTGTCCTCCTCGTGTGTATGCTTTTGTTTTTGTATTTATTTGTATAGTAAGTTTGTTAGTCTTTTAATTAGATACCTAAGTCATTGCTTTCTTAGTTTAAGCATTGGTAGCATTGATTGTTAGTATATTGACTTCTCAATAAGATATTGTTAAATTGTTATAAGAATAGTACAGACGCCAGGACATCAAGCTACTACAATCTGTCTTTCTTTAATAGATTTTCAACTTTATCGCCAAAGTATTAAGGTTCAAGGTTGAATGGGAAAATTTGACAGTTTCGGGTAGCTTGACCTGCTGGCGTCTGTACCTAAAACTTGATATTATGCCCCCTGCTTCTGAAAGCTTCACTCTGCCTAGCCTTTTCTCAACTATGTTGGGGTCAGTCTAACCGGACGCAGCTGAATATCAGTATTTTACGAGGAGTGGTTGCCTATCTTACCTCCACGACCCAGTCACTGGGTAACACGATACCCCTTGGTAAGACTGAGAGGCGTGTTACGCAATTAGTGTGGACGGTTTAAACTCTGTAACGGTTAGTTATCCGTAAAAGTTACTAGTAACAAAACGATCAATTTACAAACCCAATCGCGTGCCATAACTCACGAAAACAATAAACAAACGGCCGGATACACTGTCATTACTCTCTGCCATTAATAAAATGTCATACTGAACAGATTGTGTGCCCCATTGCCCCTAATTTCACGGTAGTAGACTTAAATCATTGGTTTGCAGTTTTCAATTAATAACATTTCGCTGTGTAATGATTTCCGATACAAATTAGTTGGTTGAACAATATTGTTTATTAATTTTAGAGTTGTGACACGTGCGTGTGAGTGGCATGTGTGTTGGGGTAGACGGAATTGGTGGGCGGTAATGAGAATGGTGAAATTACAGGTTTGATTTCTATTGGGTGCAATTGGTTGATGCAAAAATACTGGCTCAAAATCAAAAGTCATTTATTTAAATTAGAGAGACTATACTGTACTGTTGGGGAGTTTTATGCACCACTTCCTCTTTCCAGCTAAAGCACTAGGAAGTGGTGAAAGGCGGGCGTTTCAGGAGGGACTGTCTTATGTAATTTTGACGTTCATAAAGTGCTGATTCCCAGCCAAGTTTGAATAAATGGCATTTGATTGACATGACCAAAATAGACAATCGCATACACAACAATAGTGAAAAGTGAAACAAAGCACCACTATCTGTGCTGTGCGTAGCATGATCTTTATGTAACAATCATCAAAAGATCAATGAAGACAACAGCTTGTCCACTTGTAAAAACAAACGACAAAAAGCACTGCACTTTCGGCACGGCACTTTCGGCTTTTGACGGCACGGTTGGCGCAGTGGTTAAGCGATTCACTGCTGCGCTGCGTGTCGCGGGTTCGATTCCCGCACGGAACAAATATTTGTATGACCTACAATTAGTTGTTCCGGGTCTGGCTGTTTGTGTATGTGAGTTTATATGTCTGTAAACGCACCCACGACACAGGAGAAATTCCTAGTGTGGGCCAACGATTTTTAAAAAAACAAAACAAACTTTCATTTGTTAAACTGCAGCTCTGCAGTGCAAGTGATAACTATTAAAATTAATACGTGAATCAAGTATCTTCCCCTTAAAAAATAAATAAGAAAGACGTTATTTTGGACGATTTTTTAATGTTAAGGTTACTTAGCAGCTTAAGTTATATTCAAATTACCTAAGTCTTACGGATGACTGACGACGGGTGTTACTTTGGTGTGACAGTTTGACATGGAGCCAAGGAGGACACTTATAACAAAACATCTATGTACTAAATACCCCAGCGATGTTGAGGAATATTTCGACGCAATATTTTAGTTTTTTAATAGTTTTAGTTAGTATAGGATATTATATATTTTTTAATAATTTGTAGCTTATTTAGTATTAGAAGTTTTTAAATATTATATATGTTTATATATATATGTTTGCAAACCAATAAATGATTTGATTTGATTAGCTAATAGGCTAGATTGTAATGAGAATACAGTAACTACACACACACACACACACACAACACACTACCACCAACTGTGATATTGTTCAAAGGAAAATAAAACTTTCAATCATAAATCTTCCAACAATATCTAAACAAATAAAGCAATTTAACTTAAGTGTTATTGCCTCTACTTACCACTACATTTTAGTAACTTAACAGTCGTGACAACGTATAACAATAATAACATTTTAAATTACAACCTCCATTCAACTATAATTTTCGGAAATAGGACCATTTTGAATTGACCATTTCTTCTATGAACAAAAAAAGTTTGTATTCGTGAATTCGTATTGCATTTATCTGTAACATTGGAGGAATGGAGGGTATTATTGCGTATTTTTTTCTAGTTCATTCATCTCGAGGAGAGGGGGCGTTGCGGATGGCGGAAACGGTCACAATGAGTACTTACACCGCTCCAACTTCCGATACAGTCGCGCGGAGAAGTGTTAGGTTTTACACCTGCTGCGAAAGGTTTTTTATTCAAAGCTACAACTTGGGCCGCCTCAGCTTCGGTAGTGTCAATTATTTTTAGACAGAATTAGTCAAAACTACAGCCTTAGTAATTAAAATTAACGATATTAATATGAAATCCTTAGAAAACTCTGTTTCTGACAGAAAGAACGGGTCGATTTGCTCCGATGTATAACCGTCAAATCAGCACTAAACAGTATTTCTGTACAAAAAATTGTTTACCTTCAAGTGCAATAAGATTTATGACAAACAAGACGTCAAACATCATAATATTTACCCTCAAAATAATAAACAAACATGTGAAACAGCATATCTGTGAAACAATCGATCATTAATACACAAAAAGTGGGTGGGTCGATTTTTTGATGACCAGTGTAATTGGTAGTTCTGGTATTTGTGATCTTTGATAGATTCAGGACTTCGTTTTAAGCGGTTAATAATATACAGGGTGGCAGGGACATCGACGCGCAAACTGTAACCATGAATTGCGCACATGATTCTAGACCCCCTAGCGTAGAAATTTTTCGTCGGTTATAAAAAAAAACAACCGTTTTATAGAAAAGTGCAATACCTACGCGATCAAAATGTATGGAAGAGCAATTTTTTTTTTATTTACTGACGAAAAATTTCAACGTAAGTCCGTCCAGAATGATGTACTCAATCCATGGTAACAAGCTGCGCGTCGTTGTAATATCTAACTACTGCTTATGTTACTGAGGCAATCAACATAAAAACGTTTTATAGTAAAGTTTCAACAACCCACATTTACAAATACTTGTGTGCACCACAGTACACAAAGTTTTACCTGCAAACATTGTCAGAATCGGAAGTGGTGGCGTATTGTCTCACGCCCCACGCATGCGCTATGGTGTGCACTTTAATGCTGAACTTAATGGTGTTTTTTGTACCCCATTGTCTCTGTTTTCGCAATTTAAAGGGAACTTTATTGGAACGAGTAAATGGAATCATAAGTTTCCGGGATGTTGCAATTAGAGATGCTTTAGCTTTGTTTTAGTTATGTTTGAGCTGTTGTAACAGACATCATTTTCGTCAGTTATGTCGTGATGGCACTCTAGTAAAGGTGTCGTCACTCATTCAAGAGGTTGTGGGTTCGAACCCGGGCAAGTATCAGTGTGACTTGTGAATTCAAAAAGTCCCATTGATACTTGCTGCATCCGGTTAGACTGGAAGCCGACCGCAACATAGTTAGGAAAGGGCTAGGCAGATGATGATGTAGGTAGGTGAATTGTATGAATTGAAAGAACTAAAGTGAAAGTAGGTACTTTCTAAGGTTATCTTGGACATCACTAACATTGGTGAAGGAAAAACTATGTGTGGAAACCTGGATGTCTGAAATCGCCAACCAGTCTTGAGCAAGGGTGGTGACCAATGCTCGTGCCTTCTCTGTATAAGAAGAGGCCTTTGGCCTGCAGTAGGACAATAATAGGTTGGCATTACTATTATATTATAAGTCCCATGGCAACGTATAGAAATTTCTTTAAGGATATACTTATACCTACCTATTAACCTATATAGATACCCGTATAGGTACGTTACTGTTATTTAGCCAGTGGATAAAAGTTTGTGGTTGTCTGGGTTGTACCTAGAACACAAAAGGACCCACCACTTTAGTAGTATTAAGTTCCTTGCTACTGAAATGAATAGGCAGGCTTTTAATTGATACATAGCAGAGTAATGAGATACAAAAGAGCCGAGAACCCCGCCAAAAGATAATAATAATAACTCGACCAACACCTGAGGAGGCTATCGACCAAAACCTGTGGAGGCTCTCGACCAACACCTGAGGAGGCTCTCATTGGGCGGCTGGATCAAGGGCTTGATTCAGAAAGCGGTACTTCTGGACACGGCTCGCATCGTCAGGAGGTTTCTCTCTCTGGAGCCCTGACCACCGGTAGCTTGGACCCTCTTCCCGATACCGGTGGGCTACTATTTTTTATATTTTTAAATGTTTTTATACTTTTTATATTCTAATATTTAAAAATATAATTTATATGTTTATATTCAAATAAAGGAGATAATAATAAGTATTTATTAGCACAAACACCGGTGAAGTTCGACCTGTACCAACCTGCCGGCGACGTCGTTAAAAGATGCCCATCCATAGATAATTATCACCCATCTCTCCACTAGTTCAATGCTTACTCTGGGATGCATATCCGGCACGTCTTTCCTACCATTACCGCGACCATTGCATATAGCACCATGAAACATGAGGCTACAGGGGCTAATGCGAATCTTGGGTTTCATTCGATTAATCGAGTCTGGTCAAACCACGCTGGGGTCGGTGCATTTCATTCATTCATAGTCAGTTAAATGTAAATTCCGATGAAACGATTTGAATATTTAGTTTCGTGTTCCGATACTGCTGGACATAAGCCTCCCCCAAGCACAGCCACTTCGACCGGTTCTATGCTTTCCGCATCCAGCGGGTTCAGTCCTGCGGCCTTCACAAGATCATCGGTCCATCTTGTGGGAAGCCTTCCAACGCTACGTCTGCCAGTAAGCTGTCGCACTCTCGAACTTTTCGGCGCCATCGGCCATCTGTTCTGCGAGCAATGTGTCCTGCCCACTGCCACTTAAGTTTGGCAATACTTCGAGCTATGTCCGCTACCTTGGTTCTCCTGCGGATCATTTGATTTCTTTATTTCATATCATATGCCTACCTAATATTGACCATTATTTGGACACGAAGTAGTTACCGAGATCATCATTATCTGCCTAGCCTAGCCTTTTCCCAACTATGTTGGGGTCGGCTTCCAGTCTAACCGTATGCAGCAAAGCGTGGATGAAGTTCCACCAAGATGACTATTGTTTTTTATGCATTTGACAATCAAAGAATCGAAGCCAAGCCCCAAAGGCTAGTATGTACAAACTGAGCTATATCCAGCCATTCGCACTTATTTTTAGAACAGTTATTTTTAGCTCATTATAATCGTTGGACACAGGTACGACAATTATAACTTGCTCCATATAGTTACATATACCCTGTAGTAGGTATCCTGTTCTATAATAGGCTGGTCGACAGATGTCCAGCCTCAGTTTCCTTTACAACCGGTCCTGGTAATTAAGTTATTAAATTTTCAATAAGCTTATTGTATTTATGTTTATTGAAATAGTGTATTATTTCATGTGAATATGTTGTGAGGAAAACAACTATGGATATAAGAGTACGGGGAGCCCAAAGGATAGCGATGGATGAACTGCGTGAAATATGAAATGGTTAGAAACTAACCATTCCTTATTTCTAACCATACCATAGCCATAGATGACGACTAATAGAGATGTATTGAATATATTTACATAGCAAGTAGTATTATACGCATTTGTATGGGGTAAGTACAGTCAACAGCAAAAGTAGATGATCAAAATCAGAAATTCAATACTAATTAACGGAGTTTGCGTCAGAACTGTGTGGCGTCGAAGTGATTCAGAAGTATGTCAGACTCAGTGTCATACTTTTGAATCACTTCGACGCCACACAGTTCTGACGCGAACTCCGTTAATTAGTATTGAATTTCTGATTTTGATCATCTACTTTTGCTGTTGACTGTACAGTCACGAGCAAAAGTATGTATACACTCGGCTTTATAAAAAAGCGATTTAATCCTTTATTTTTGAATGAAATTGTATGTTGTTACGAACATAGCATTTTCGAACCCTTAGATTTATGTAATGTGTCGTATTTCAACGTTGCATTCGTTATTTCACGAAAAAATCGCAATTGAAAGTTGCTAAGTGTTGACATATTGGTGCTCGTGACTGTACAACTTAAAAGTTATGCGTATCTTTATATTTAAAATATCTATTCCTCAATTTTCCTGATTAATGAATTCGTTGAGAATGTTGAGATAAACAACGGATGACCTCCGTTCCCAGGGATACCAATACTGCATTTTTTGTTTTCGTTAAAAAACCAAACAGCTGTTTCAGGACCCGATGTTGTCTGCAAAAGAACTCCACTCTGTATCATTGTCCTGATAGGTTTTTTTGGGGTCTAGAGTCAGGATCATTTTGTGATAATTATAACATAATAAGAAACGGCATTACTTTGTAATCCTACTAATATTATAAACGTGAAACGTATGGATGGAGGTTTATTACTATTTTCGATGGATGAAATTTGGCACACAAATGGTTTAAAACCAGGATTACACATACACATAGAATACTTTTTATCCCGATATTTCTACGGGATCGAAACTTATGCGGGTGAAACCGCGGGGCGCAGCTAGTTATAACATAATGTTATGGCACGATTGTAATAGGAATCAGCATTATTTAGCAATTCTTCATATGACTACCTCGTTGGTCTAGTGGTTGCAAGCGCTACTGCTGAGCATGAGGTCCTGGGTTTAATTCCCGGGTCGGGCAAAATATTATTGGGATTTTTTCCATACGGAATTACTCAGTATGTACCAGCCCAGTCTGGTTTTATAGGACCACACTCTATTAGACTTATGGCGAAGTATGTCGAAATATAAAAAAAAAACCGGCCAAGTGCCAGTTGGACTCGCGCACCAAGGGTTCCGTACAATTTAAAATTATTAAAAATATTTTTTATATGATGTAACTAAAAATTTACGGTTTTCGCAATTTTTCCTTTATCTGTGCTATAAGACGTTACGTTGCTATAAATTCCAGTTTGATACCTCCACGCGTTCCTGAGAAAAAGGGTCTTGACAGACAGACGGACGGACGGACGGACAACAAAGTGATCCTATAAGGATTCCATTTTTTCCTTTCGAGGTACGGAACCCTAAAAAATTAAGAAAGCCGCGGTCAGAAACCAGTAGTCTGATTATATAACAGGATACTGATGAAAGTGGCAGCTGATCTAATCGTTTATGATGTAACTTCCGAAACGTGCTTAACATACGTACGTACGTATCTACACTACATAAGCGAATCCCACGTGCCTACCGTACGTTACATACGTATCTACATAAGCGAATCCCACACTATTTCGGCAAATCAATCACCCAATATCCCAATGATTCATTCAACTCTACACATTACACATCTGGCCAAAAAAACCTACCCACTATCACAGATCGAGGTACTTTGCCAACAGTTCCTTCCTTCCCAATCCCTAAGTATTTCTATTTATAAAAGATTCCCTGATTTATGAGAATAGGCCATCGTATGCGGGCTCTTCAAAGTTTAACGGATTATTCACAGATGTTCGTGAACACCTTTTGCTGAGGTGTTGAATTTGAGTGGCTAACTGGCTACGGGATATTTGTCTGTTTTGAATGTAACCGACATATTTTGGTTAAATTGGGTATTTTTCAAGTAGGTATGGTAAGTTCTTTTGTGCGCTGAAACGTTGCTATATTTAAAGTTAGCAAACTGCGATGTGGGTTGGGAGTATTGTTACGAATGGGATCTAAAATTATCAATAATATAATAATAATAATATAATATCCCTGGACATTTCACACAGCACCATTTGTCCCAAGCTAAGCAACCTAATGCTTGTGTTATGGTAACAAGATGGCTGATAAACTACTTATATACAATTTTTTTTTGTAAATACATACATATTATAGATAGAATCCATACTTACATAATATACTAATACATATTATAATTGCGAAAGGAATTCTGTTTGTCTGACTGTTATCTTTTCACGCCTGAAATTTGGCACAAAGGTAGACCGTACCTGGGTTAGGATATAGAATACTTTTTATCCTAAGAGATAATTTCGTTACCGTGGGATAATTCCGCCCTCCACGCGGACGAAGCCGCGGTCAAATTTAACAGTGTGGTGCAGACACTGCAGACCATCAAACTGAACAACGTTCTCCATCGTACCAACACAGCAATCGCGAAAAAAATTATCAGCCGTCCCATTTTGGGTCCCTAGGCATTGAAGATTTGCATGGGATAGTTGATAATATTTTTCAATCCAATTATGTTACTTTATCGGATATGGAGCTATAGGCCAGCGCCAGGCTATCAGCGGTAGGAGGTACTACATGTGTCGTCATCTGTCATTATGCTGACCTGAGGCCCTTTTGGCATTATAATCTTTTTTTTTCTGTTTTTTTTAATAAAGCATTTATTTTTTCTTTCTGTAGCTATCGATTGCTACTTAATTCAGCTCGACATTGTACGCGTGTGCTATCACATTTGACAGGCACCTATCTAAGTGAAACGGATCCACCTAATTACAATGCACGACCTGAAGCTTCCTGCACGGGCAATGTTGCCAAATATGGCACGAAGTTGAAACAATAGGTACCTTTCAACACACTGGTACACTGGCGGTACTAAAAATAGTATTTAATTTATGTGTGACATCGCGCATTCGGGAGTTGTGTTGATGTTTTCTTTCCGTAGTTGTTGGTGAAGTTTTAAATGTGTAACGGTTTATGTTGTATAGTTTTTTGGAGTGAATGTTTTTAACGTTCGATTCTTTGGCTGTAGTTACCAAGCCAGGATTAAGGGTCCTATCTCACTAAGCTAACATGGTGGCGCAACCACGGTCACGCTGCCAAAAAATGTATGGTTGGTTGCGCCACCGATCGGACGCCAGGGCCCCAATTCTATCTCTGCGCCCTCACGCCCCTAATCGCCGCAGGAGACGCCCTGGACATCGGGAGTCACCAGCCGACTCCCGGCCACCGTATGCGCGGGCTTGCGGTCGGCGAGCAAAGGGCAGCTCGCCGCCTGGTAAGGACCAGGCTCGGGTGGACGGCGCGTTGTGTTCCACACGCGCCTCAAAGAGATGTCAGCACGAACTGATGGGTTCGCTAGGGCCGATGCTTACCAGGGCCGCGGGTTGTTCGAAGGAGATACCGTGGCCCCTGGCAGAGGCAACTGAAAGAACACGGATGGGTTTTAAGTCAGTAAAAGTCTGACACGCCCTTCCGCTCCGCCCAGAGCGGGAGAAGTCACATGATGATTTCCCTCCCAAAAAAAAGGGCCCCAATTCTGTATTATTTATTCCCCACGAAATCTTACCACGAGCAAACCACGTCAATATCGAGGAATCGAAATGTCAACCGTACGGAAAACATGTATTTTGGACAGTTCAAACCATACCATTGTTGCATAAAGAAATGTTAATCGCAAATGTGCAAATGTGTGTGATTAACTAAGGAATTGACGTGATTTCGAAGTAAGGAATCGTTAGGTCGTCATATCATACTGAATTAGGGCCCTGGTGAGAAACCCACCACAAAGCTGCTGCTGCTGTATGCTTTGCTGGCAGCGCGATCATGGTTGCACCATGGTGTCTTAGTGAGATATATAAGCCTAAAGACCTCGGTCTTCATTACTAACCATTCAGTGGACCATCTTCGCCTATCACCTACTACTACGCAATGTATCAGAAAAGAACATTAAAGGAGTTGGATATAACCAGAAAGGTAATTGCGTAACACACTAAAGTTGACAAAAAATAAAAGGCCCGTTTTGACATTGACAGTTCTAGTAGTTAATAAAGATCAAATTCGCAAAACAAGTATTCGTTTGTATGAAACTGACAGGTGTCAAGAACGAATTCTCAAATGTCAAAACGGGCCTTTGATTTTTTGACAACTTTAACATTACAGTTAGGAATGGCTTTCATTTTGACAGTTCAACAACATTCATTGCTTTAATTAAGTTGTTGAGCATGTTGGAGTAGGTATACCAAAAACAAATCTGTCCTCTTACAAAAGGTCTAATGAAAATAATAGAACCAACAATAAAACGGTTCAGCTGGTAAGTTCGAAACCTCAAGACGCAATACTTCTGGATTTGCTTTTATGACGGGCAGCGATACAAATGAGAATGACAGTAATGATGGTCTAAAACGATATTACTTTTGTATTGGATTCTGGAGCCTCAGATCATTTGATAAATCGAGAAGTTTTGGAAATTTGGCAGTTAGATAGTGTTGACGACAGAGTAGCGGTCCGCCCGTCTTTTTAAAATTCATATATTAAGTACGTCTGTATATTATGCCTGTTTTCTATAACATTGTATTTTGTTCTTAAAATAAAACTCGATGACCATCAAGAACGGACTGCGCACGGGCGCCCTCATTGGTTGATTCGCGACACCCTCCACCCGCCTACCGCTGCGGCCGCCATTGCAAAGAAAACAATTTTTAGTGTGTCAAAAAAGCGTCGCGAAGACGCCACGCGTCCTAAACGCGCACTCACGCGCATTCCGCTCTCTAATGGTCTATTTTACCAACAAGTTTGTACTTATTTTCAATTCTCACCACCAACCACTACCTAGCAGCTACAAAGTTGGTCCATCGAGCCGCATTGTTTAACTGTAGTGAGAAGCAAAACCTGTGTAGCAGGGATGTCGTTGTTCCGATCGCCGCGTGTGATGAAAACACGTGCACAAAAGAAAATGGAGCAACTGACTAACGAAGAAGGAAAACAACTTGAAGTCAAATCAGATCTGCTGCATAGCAGTAGGTACGGATGCAGTGAAAGAAGTCTGGAAAGTGCATTCAGATATCAATGTATGCCCACACGCTAACTCGAGCTTGAAGCGACAAGATGGCGGCGAGTGCAAAAGTTCTCGCAACTCACGCGCGGCGTCGTCAGCAATACGGCGGCAACAACTGGAATACGAAGCCGCTCAAGTCAAAGCCAAAATCGAAATGGAAGAAATCCAAACAAAGGCTCGCATCGAAAAAGAATTGGTCGACAAGAAATTGGCCATGGACTTAGCCGAGTTGGAATCGAAATCGCGCTGCTCAAATCAATCTTCATCAGCTTCCTACAAAAGCAAAGTGGAGAATTGGCTGGAAAAGTCTGTTGCTGAACCCGGCACCTCACACGATCGCAACAAAGCGACGGTCGGGGGCGGTGAGTGCCACCGCAACATCGACGGCAACGAGATGGCTATGCCACCTACTTTCGCGACAAGTGCTCATCGCGCCATCGAGGAGCTGACCAATGCGATTAAGAAGGCTGTCGACTCATCTAATTCTAACACGGGCAATAAGGTGCTGTTGTCTAGGCTGGCCACCTCGAAAGATCTGCCTTTGTACTATGGCGATCCGTTGGAATGGATACAATTTCGGGAAGCGTTTTATGAATCTTCACGGGTATGTAAGTACAGTGATACAGAAAATGTGTGGCGTCTCCGGAAGTGTTTGCGTGGCGACGCAAAAGATGCAGCCGCTGCATTGCTGATGGGAGCGAGCTCGCCTCACGATATCATAGAAACACTCGAACTGAGGTTCGGCAGACCAGAAAACGTCATGCGACACGTTATATCACAACTGAAAAAGTTATCACCACTGCCTCACTCATACCACGCCGAAATTGTGAAATTCGCCATAAAAATAAAAAATTACGTCACCGCAGTAACTACATTGAAACAAATAGATTACTTGAAAAGTCCAGAGTTGTTAACAATCGTCGTATCCAAATTGCCAACAGGACTCGTTAACAAATGGGTAGAATACCTACACGAAAACCGAGTACACACTGAAACGCCTAAATTGGAACTACTGTCCAAATTCCTATATGGGGAAGCGCAAAAGGTTGCAGAATCGGGAGTTAGCCACATACAATACCAGAATGAATTTAACAAAAATAAACAACAGCAGAAAAAGCATAGCGATCATCATTCCGTGCTAACATCTGTTAAGGTCGGTGACCCCGACACTGCCGGCAAGTGCAAGTTTTGCAGAAGGAACAAGCATGCGTTGCCAGACTGTAGTCAATTCAAGCGAGCCATGAGAAAGGATCGATGGCGATTTGTTCGAGCAAACAATTTATGCTATAAATGTCTCTGTGCTCGACACCCGGATAAGAACGAGTGTACTGCGGAAAACTGCAACGTCGAGGCCTGTGGTGAGGCTCATCACCAGATGCTACACTGGAAGAAGCCAGAAGTGGCGCGCCGTGAATCTTCCGCGCCACCCAACGATACTGCGACGCCCGACTCCGCTAGCGCCGCCGCTAGTGAGCTCGTCTCACACGCCATCACCCGCGCCGCGCAGTGTCACGAAGTGTCAGTGATAAAACCAAAGACAAATGTAATACTAAAAATAGTGCCGGTCACTATTCATGGACCCAGGTCAAGTGTGGCTACGCATGCGCTTCTAGACGACGGCGCAACAGTGACTCTCATCGCGGCCGACCTTGCCGATAAAGTCGGGCTGCACGGGGAAAGGGTCACAATGCGTGCTTCAGGTGCTTGGGACTCCGAGTTATTGTGCGAGACTGAGATAATTAAATGTAAAATAAGTAATAGTGACGGTAACAAATTCGACTTACGTGCTCGTAAACTCAAAGAACTTAATTTGCCCTTACAGTTATTCACCTCTAATGTAAACTATTGTGAAAACATTTCCAGTAATAATAACCCCATAATATGTGACAGCAATGTTAAACCTAAAATGTTAATTGGTCAAGACAATTATGATTTAATTGCACCTATTTTATGTAAAAGGTATAAGCCGGGCGGACCATACATCACGCAAACTTTATTAGGATGGTGTGTGCACGGAGCTTGGCAAGCTGATTTTACTGGTAAGCGCGCCGAGCACGTCAACAACATCGGCAGCATTGGCGGCGCCGGCGGCGAGACAGCCGCAGCGCACGGAGCAGCGACATCGTGCACACTCAGTCGCCCAGGTAAGCCTGCCGCGCACGCGCTCCGCGACTCGTCCCCGAGAAACGGCGGCGCGGGCGCGAGCGGGACTTCATGTTTTGATTTTATTACATGTGTGGATAAACAATTGTGTCAGTCAGCTGTCGTTAAAGATACCTTCGAATGTAGTACAGACATTGATTTAAGCCAATTACACGATTTAATTCGCTGTTCATTTTCACTCGATTCAATTGGTATCAGTAACAAACCTCGTCAAAATATTGAAGAAATACGAGCCGTAAATATCCTTAACGAGTCAGCTGAATTAGTTAACGGTCAATGGTCGGTCAAGCTTCCATGGAAGCACGATAAATTTGTTATGCCGGACGCTTATCCCGTAGCATTAAAAAGATTACACTCTGTAGAAAGAAAAATGTCTTCTAATCCAGAATATGAAGTTAGATACCGCGAACGTATTGAACATTTACTTAAAAATAATTACGCACGAAAACTGACTGAGGCAGAGTGCAGGTTCGATTCCGAGTCGGACCACGTTTGGTATTTACCGCATCTTGGTGTGGACAACCCAAACAAAAAAAAGTTGCGATTGGTCTTTGATGCCGCCGCCAAAAGTGATAATATGTCACTTAATGACTTTCTACTCCAAGGGCCTGACTTATTACAATCTTTATATGGTATAATGTTTAGGTTTAGAGAGAACCCTATAGGAATAATAGGAGACATAAAAGATATGTTTTTACGTATTAAAATACATAATAACGATCAAAATGCATTTAGGTTTTTGTGGAAAGAGAAAGGCAGCGATGTTGTAAATAAGTATGTAATGACGTCACTTATTTTCGGCGCGAATTGTTCCCCGTTTGTTGCCCAATTTATTAATCAGAATAAAAATGCTTCTCGATTTAGTCAACAGATGCCAGACGCTGTGAAAGCTATAACAAACAATCAGTACATGGATGATTATATTGATAGCTTTTCTGATGAGGAGGTGGCTAGAAAAATAATAAAAGAAATTTCATTTATCCATAATGAAGGTGGATTTAAAATGTGTAACTATCTCAGTAATGTACCTAATGTGCTAAGTGATATTCCAAAAGACAGTCTTAACGACATAGCAATAAAGTTCAATTTTGATAAACAGGCGGAGCGGGCATTAGGCATATTGTGGTTCCCGCGCAGCGATCTGTTAGCTTTAGATTTATCTTTTAAACGTATTCCGCAAGATATTATACTTTTGCAACGAATACCTACGAAGCGCGAAATGCTTAGTATTATTATGTCTATTTTTGATATTCACGGCTATCTGGGACCGTTTACCATCAAGGGAAAAATATTGATGCGTGAAACATGGAAACTTAATATCAAATGGGATGAAAAATTGAATGATAAATTATATGATTTATTCTGTAAGTGGATTAATCAAGCTAAGGAGATAAATAGTATTAGAATTCCGCGTTGTTATTTTCCCTGTGATCAGTCAAATGAAAGTTTAGTTAGTTTAGAACTTCATTTATTTTGTGATGCATCGCCGAGCGCGTACGCCGCTGTCGCATATTGGCGTCGCGAAAGCAGCGACGGACAAGTAACCGTATCATTTATCGCGAGTAAATGTAAAGTCACTCCATTAAAACCGGTTTCCGTGCCTAGACTTGAATTGCAAGGAGCCGTGTTGGCCTGTAAGTTGGCTAATAGTGTTAAAAAGGAACATCGATTACAACCTAATTTAGTTTTCTACTGGACAGATTCGACTACTGTTCTACACTGGGTTAAAAATAATTGTAGAACGTATAAAGTATTCATCGCGAACAGGCTAGGAGAAATAGACGAGTTGAGTAAGTCCGACGAATGGCGATATGTGCCCACTGGCGTAAACGTTGCAGACCTGGCGACAAAAAATAGTGATTACGTATTGACAGGCGATTCGGAGTGGTTCTCGGGCCCGTCGTTCTTACGCCAGCCGCGTTCTTGCTGGCCGCAACAACCTGAAATAAAAACAATTAGTGATGATATATTAGAAAAAGTACACGTTGTTCAAGATAATAATACAATAAGTAACTTACCTGTTCCCGAACCAAGTCGATTCTCTAGTTGGCTGCGATTATTACGTAGTGCTGCAACTGTTCTATTGTTTGTTGAAAAATGTAAGAAGAGTGCAATTAAAGTAATTAACGAAAAGTTAATAAATCAAGCGGAACTATTGTTACTTCGTTACTCACAGGAATGTTCCTTTCAAACTGAAATAAATTTGCTTAGATTAAACAAAGAAGTAAATAAAGATAGCCGTTTGAGATCACTCACCCCGATATTGGACGAAAATAATTTATTACGCATAGGTAGTCGTATCGGTAACGTAAAGGGTGTAGATCAGCTCACTAAATATCCAATAATTTTAGATGGCAATGACTATATCGCGCGACTAATCGTTACTCAATACCATATAAAGGCCGCGCACGCTAGTAACGAGATGGTAGTTAATGAGTTGCGTCAAAAATATTGGCTCATTCGATTGAGACCTACAGTTCGTACTATATCTAAACAATGTTTATTTTGCCGTTTTAAAAGAGCCATGCCTTTGCCGCCACGCCTAGGTGACCTACCCGAATGTCGTCTTACACATCACCATAGACCATTCACCATGTGTGGAGTAGACTTATTCGGGCCTATGGAAGTCACGGTCGGTCGGCAGAGGGCGCGCAGGTATGGCGTACTATTCACTTGCCTCACGGTGCGTGCGGTCCATATTGAAGTGGTTCCGACTCTTACTACTGATTCCATGATAATGTCACTTCGGCGAATGGCCGCTCGAAGGGGTTGGCCACACACCATGTTTTCAGATAATGGTACTAATTTGAAAGGGGCTGACACGGAAATGAAAAGGGCTTATAAAGAACTACTCGATAATCAACAAGCATTAACAACTGAAGCTTTAAACAAGAGAGTCGAGTGGAGATTCATTCCTCCGGCCAGTCCACATATGGGTGGTGCATGGGAGCGTCTTGTTAGGAGCGTTAAAACAGCTTTAAAAGTTGTTCTAAAGGAAAGGGCTCCGAGAGAAGAAACTTTGCTTACTTTCTTGTGTGAAGTTGAGAATATGATCAACGGGCGACCCTTGACTCATGTTTCCGTCGACCCACGCGACCCAGAGTCTCTAACACCCAATCATTTTTTGCTAGGTTCTTCATCCAATCTCCCACAAATAGGTATCTTTGATGACAGTGACTTATACCTTAGAAAGCAATGGCGTATTGTACAACGCCTAGCTGATTTATTTTGGTCCAGATGGCTCAGAGAAGTATTGCCTACACTAGCGCCCCGCAAGAAATGGGACCGCGAAGGTGCACAGCTAAAGGTAGGTGACCTGGTTGTTGTAGTAGACCCCGCTTCCCCTCGGAACGTCTGGCCAAAGGGAATAATTCATCAAGTGTATCCTGGAGCTGATGGACGGGTAAGAACCGTAGACATTAAAACAAAAACTAGTATTTTGAAACGTCCCGTAACCCGAGTTGCTTTACTCTTGAGTTTTGAGTGTCGCAATGACGACACTAAGGGGCAGGATGTTGACGACAGAGTAGCGGTCCGCCCGTCTTTTTAAAATTCATATATTAAGTACGTCTGTATATTATGCCTGTTTTCTATAACATTGTATTTTGTTCTTAAAATAAAACTCGATGACCATCAAGAACGGACTGCGCACGGGCGCCCTCATTGGTTGATTCGCGACACCCTCCACCCGCCTACCGCTGCGGCCGCCATTGCAAAGAAAACAATTTTTAGTGTGTCAAAAAAGCGTCGCGAAGACGCCACGCGTCCTAAACGCGCACTCACGCGCATTCCGCTCTCTAATGGTCTATTTTACCAACAAGTTTGTACTTATTTTCAATTCTCACCACCAACCACTACCTAGCAGCTACAGATAGTATTTTGCACAGGCACCAAGACATTCCTCAATCGTATACTTACAGAAATTAAAACCATGGATGATAAACATCTATGGGAAAATGCTATCATAGAGGAAATTAATTCACTTATTGAAAATGATACGTGGACTTTAGACTTACCAAAGCCAGATAATAGAAATATTATCGATTGTAAGTGCGTATTTACAGTTAAAAATGATGAGTTTGGAAAACCCTTGAAGTATAAAGCGAGATTACTGGTTCGTGGTTTTAGTCAGAAATATTTGATTGATTATAACGAAACGTTTGCACCTGTTGCAAGGATTACCTACAAGTTTTAGACTAATATTAGCTTTAGCGAATCAATTTAATTTGCTGGTCCACCATATGGATGTAAAAACATCAATTTTGAATGGGAAACTGAACGAGGAAATCTATATTATGAAAATTCCCGGGGGTATACCGGCTGGACGTAATATGGATGGATTGAAACAGTCTGCCGCGCTGTTGGTTTCAAAATGTTTGAGAAAGCTTTTTTTATAGAATACTTATGTTTTACTCTATGTTGACGATCTTGTGATTTCAAATTCCGCAGATCTAAATACTATTAATAGTTTTGAAACATACATAATCAAACACTTTTAAAATGGGGTTTTCTGGGAATCAAAATAACCAAATCAGAGAACAAAATTAGTTTGGATCAAAAAAATGGATGTATTTATTTAAGGACAACCAACAAAGCATACACCATAATACATGCTAAAGATTCCATATTCTTTTACATTTTATAGTGTAGCCTTAATGAACTCGTTGAATGTCGTAATTAAAGACTCAATTAAAAAGCCATTGTGTCTCGCGTGGATCTACGTTCCGACATATGAAGGGTTAAAGGCTGCCACGGCATGCACTAAACACAGAAGGAGAAAATGCAGTAACAAAACAGGTTTTACATCTAAGCTAGATAGATTGTTTGTTACATAAATGCAGATACATGATACTTTAAATAATAAATGTACATAAAAACAGTTCTTGAGAAGTTTAAAATGAGTGACTGTAATTCTGTCACCACCTCTTGAAATTAAAATAGATTACGAAGAATTAAATTCGTGTGAAATAACAAGTGCCCCTTGAAGAAATATTATCGGGTGTTTGATCTATTATCATGCTGTGTACTCCACCAGGACCTAAGTTTTTCTACTGATGGCATTGCGATACCAGATTCTATTATTTGTATTTATGAAGATAATAATGGATGCATAAGCATCGCGAACAATCCTACAAGTCACAAAAGATTTAAACTGAATAAGAAAAGGTAAGCATTGATTAAGAGCTAAATAATTAATGGTTAGCTAAACAGTAGCTAATGAGTGATTAGCGAGATTTTTATGAATACCTAAGGCTGATAATGTATGAAGCATTGGATTAGCAATATCCTTCAAAATGATTCAAATTGTGATTAATGGTGTGTTACGCAATTGGGTGCAGATTCCAGTTCTGAAAAAAAATCATCACTAAAAACAAAATGTGCTTCTAATGTACGAATCATTTATTACCTACATGCTTGGTGAATATTAACTAATAGTGATCCCTGTTGCCAACTAATAATATCTAAAATAAACAAAGGGTGCCATATCAATTTCCAGAATACATTAAAACACGTGTCACTTGTGATCATTACAAAATCATTGAACCGTCAAATTATAAGCTCATAACAAAGAAACATGGGAAAGTACACCTTAACTGCATGGGGCCGCCTAAGCGAAAATGCATTGGCAAGTTATTTTCAACAAAATAATTAAGTAGAAAATAACCAATCATCGTAATTCTACATATTATTTTGATTATTAATGACAAAATGAAGCACGACACGCGACCATAATAAACGATGATTATTATTAAGGGGATCATAGCTAAATACAGCCGGACAGTCCGATCAAAGGTTAAGCTACGCCTGCCGAGGTCGGTCCGTGGATAGGTGACCTGGTGACCATCCATTAGATAGGTACATAACGAGACCCATCCATGCCTCGGAAAGCACGTTAGGTTAAGCCGTTGGTCTCGGCCAACCAAGGCACCAGTCCAGTCTTACCAGTCTTACCAAGGGGTTGTGGAGGTCAGATAGGCAGTCACTCCATGTAAAACAACTAACCCCATGACGGGGGGTTGTCCCAAGTCCACTTTTCGCAAACAAAAATCCGGCCCAGATAAATACATAACCGAAAGTCTTGAAGCTCAGACGTTGTTTTAATGGATTTTTAGTATTGTTTGAAAATCAGCACTTTGGACCCTGGCTACCCCACTTCAAAAACACCTTTTTCTAAAATAGGCACATTTTATTATGTGCAAACTACAGGCAATTTTGAATTCATGTATAGGTAGGTACAGATGCCAGCACATCAAGCTACTACAATCTGTCAAATTTCTTTAATAGATATTCAAAATTGCTAAATAATTAGGTGCAAAGTTGATTGGGAATATTTTACAGTTTCGGGTAGCTTGACCTGCTGGCGTCTGTCTGTACATCAAGCAACACCTTTCCTAAAAATATGGCTCAGAAATCGCAGCTTCTACCAACAAAGGATCAAAAACAGCAACATTTCTATCGCATCAATCATGCACATGTCAGGCTCCTAATATTTGGCAAACGGCGTAAAGAGATCAACTCTAAACCCTTGCATCCTTTGTGATGTCCGTCAAGGGACAGATGTGCTCCGGAGTACAATCCACCGGTTGTGCGGCGGGCTTTTGTTCAAGTAAGAGAAGTGTGGACATGGCTTGAACACTGACCTTGCTACCACATAACCGTGTCTATCAGTTATTTAGGCTAAACACTTTTTAAACACAACATAATTATATGGACTTTGACGTAACACTGACATTAGACATACGTTAAACAAGACAAGTGTTTAAGTTTTTATAGTAAGACCCTGAAGGGTTAATGTAAATAAAGTTGAGAAGAATTTCAGACGATAACCTACATAATATAACATCACGCCTGTATATCACAAAGGAAAAGGCAGAGCCGTAGGTTAAAGGTACAGACGCCAGCACATCAAGCTACTACAATCTGTCAAATTTCTTGAGTAGATTTTCAACTTTATCGCTAAAACATAAGGTTCAAAGTTGATTGGGAAAATTTGAGTTTCGGGTAGCTTGATGTGCTCGCGTCTGTACAAAGGCACAGTTCAGTGTGGCAGTCCCCATCAGGTTAGTTAATATTGATTATTTAAGAAGCGGAATTTTATACAACAGATTTGTCTTCTTTAAACTTAGCTATGGAAATTAATATAAAGAAAATGGAGAGAATCTCTTTGTAAAACCACGGATTAAATTGTTCGATTGCTGCATCTGTGGGGTAATTGCGTAACACACTATCAGTAGCAATGGATTTCATTTTGACAGTTCAACAACATTCATTGCGTTACTTACGTTGTTGAGCAGAAAAGTAAGTATTTCGAGCATATGAAGCAATGGATTAGCGATATCTCTCAAAGTTATTCAGATTGAGATTTTAGGTAGAACTGCGAAAAGTGTACCTTTAAACTTAAACCCAAATGGTTGCTACAACACGGTACAAGACTTGTATAATTCCTTTCTTTACTAACGAACAAAGGCGTATCCACACTAATCCGTCGACCGTTAGAAGCGCAGGCGCAACAGGTGTCGGCACAATGCCCGATATTCGCGCCATGATCCGCCATTATTGTTATTATTATTGAGTAAATTCTTTTCACTTGTTATGTTTAATTTGAATGTTAGACTATAAAAGAAAACCGATTTCTTTTAGAAGGAGGTTCCTAATGATGCTATTGGTATTTTATTTCAATTAACTGTTTGTTAATCATGTTGGTCTTGCCGTTTAATCACCAAACTTAATAGTTTTATTAAAATGTGTGACGGAACCCATAATGATATACAGGGTGGGCAAATAGGAGGTATACACTTTATTTTTTTAAATGTATTCTGTGAAATATAAAAATTATTAAGTATTTTAATATATGTAAGTATTTTAATGTGTGTACCTATAGTATTTAGGGCCGGCAATTCAGCATGGAAAATAATCTCAGACAAATGTCCACCTCTAGCAGCATGGCAAATGTGGAGGGTCCACATCTGCCTTCACTGCGTTTTTCATGACATTTTCACACATTTCCTACGTTATTTCAGTGACTGTGTCTCAGATATTTTGTTTTAATCCTTGAAGGTTCATTGGCCTGTTAGCATAGACATGTCCCTTTAGATAGCCCCACAAAAAAAGTCAGGAGCTGCTAAATCTGGGGATCTTGGGGGCCAGTCAATGTCACCGTTTCTCGAAATGAATCGACCCGGAAACGTTCTTTTCAATGTCTCGATTGTGGCTCGTGCCGTATGACATGTGGCCCCGTCTTGTTGGAACCACATGTTTCCTAAGCCCAACTGATTCACTTGATGCAAGAAAACTGCTTTATCTGTTGTATTGCCATGCTGCTCAAATTTAATCACTAAACGAGTCATTGTTAGCCGCGTAAGTGATTTCTACCAAAAAATTGCCGCAATTTTCTTAGTTTCTGCAATACATAATTGGGTTGAGCAGAATGTTTTATTAATTAAAACACTTTGTTCAGTCGTAAAACGCTCCATAACAAAGCCGTATCTACAAAACAACTGTCATATTTGCCGCCAAAACCAAATGGCGGCAAAAAAAAGTTTTAAACCTCCAAGTTGCCCACCCTATACCTACCTGTGTATTTTTTTTGGTTGAATAATTAGTAGATATTTTAGTGAGATAAAATTACCGTATTACCCAGTAACTGGGTTGTGGAGGTCAGATAGGCAGTCGCTTCATGTAAAATACTGGTATTCAGCTGCATCCGGTTAGACTGGAAGCCGACCCCAACATAGCTGGGAAAAGGCTAGGCAGATGATGATTTTAGTGAGATAAAAAAGTTTCTTTCTTCATTCGTATGTTGCTCTGTTATAGTATTTTTATCTCACGACGCGACGCGGGCTTTCCTTGTGGTTACCAAGAGTACAAACGCGCTTTGAGTGTGTGTCCCAGTAGCGTCCGAGACAATGAGGAATCGAAAACACTTTCGATTCCTCATTGTGTGTGTTATGTGCTGACGCAGACGCTACTCGTCTTCACGCACACATTGACAGCGTGTTTGTATACTTAGTTACCACAAGTAAAGCGCGCATCGCTTCGCGAGATAAAAATACTGTACCACAGTGTCCACAGTTACTGATTCACTAATCATAAGTAATTCTCGTGTCGAAATGAGAGAAGGCGACTCTGGTAAATAACTTGCACCCCAATCGTGTAACAAACTTTCAATCGCAATCCGTCGGATTTTGAAGGAAACTGCTAACCCATTGCTTCGTATGTTTGAAAAGTTTGTCTGCTCGACAACGTAAATCACGCAATGGATGTTGTTGAAGTGTCAAAATTAAAGGCAAAAAAAAAATCTTATTCATATACAACATGAAGCACAGGTGCAGCAACTAATGCAAGAACAATGACTAACTATGGGTATATATATCTCAAAACTGTTTCTCCTACTTAAACCAGCTTACCTAAGCCTAAAACCTAATTTGTTAAATAATATGTTAAATGGCTACTATACAACAAAACACGCACAGAAATCTATACACAAACTTATACATGTCTACACACTTATACACGTCTACACACTTGTTCACGTCTACACACAATGTTCCCTTTGTCAGGCTGGGTATGGACTACCTTGCTTGATAAAGGTAATATCAAACGACTTCTATATATTGGAGTGCACACAGAAATTTTCTTACAAACCCTTACATACCTACACACCTTTATACCACAATTACAACTACCACAGATATATCCCACATATAATACATCACCTGATCTCTGACAAAAAACAAAAACACGCTCAAAATACAAACATATCAACATACTTACACGCCGTACACAACATCAGATACAATAGCTCTAAACCTATATTAGAAGAAAACCCCTTCCACTTAGATTCTATATACACAATTTGTTACCCCCCGTTTTCCCCTATACAAAATGTAGAATTCATCCGTGTATACTTACACTTCCTAGAACCCAATCCGCTTTTATTCATACCATCTAACTACCCTGGTTGCAACCCTGAGAGTACTAACTTAACATGTTTAAATGGATAGTTTCGATACGCTAAAGGAAATTGATCAGATTAAACCATCAGATTCGATAAAGTGTAACATACAGGAACTAAAATTAAACACGGGTATTTCTCCACACAATTTAATTATTCTAACACAAAACATTAGAAGTATATACAAAAATTTTGATGACTTGCAACTCACCCTATCACAACTAAAATATGAAGTAGATATTTTGATTCTCACAGAATGTTGGTTAAACTCTAAAAAAAACATACCACAATTTGTGAATTACACATCGTTCCAAACAAAACACCAACTTAACCAAAGTGACGGGGTAGTTGTATATATCTCAAATAAATTGTCAGTAAAATTTAAAGAACTAAACCTTGTAAATGCCACCGGTCTCGAGATAAATATATCAAATTACACTATACTGGGTATCTACCGTTCCCCATCATTTCTACAGGCAGGTAACTTCATTACATCCCTAAACAATCATCTTGATAATATTACTCGTAGTAACAACGTTTTAATCTTAGGGGACATTAATATTGACTTAATCATTGCCCCTAATGAAACAAATTATGAAAGAAATAATAGGCTAACCTACTTAAATATGCTATCTACGCACGGACTTTTACCATCTCATAACCTACCCACGAGGGGGGATGGATGCCTAGATCACGTCTTCCTGAGTCTTGATAAACAAAAAAATATAGCTTTTACTGCGGTTTTAAATACAACCGTAACAGACCACTGCCTGATTTTGTTATCCCTCGAGAGTAAATACTGCTATAATATACCTAAAAAGCACAAAACAATAGTCAACTACGTAAATGCACATAATAGTTTAAAAAATATTGATACCTCCTTTTTTAACATCTTCAAAGACCCTGATACTTACGCCTTTGCGCTTATAGAACTGGTTAAGACAGCTTTACTTTCGAACTCTAAAAATGTAATTATCACGAATAGCAAAAGAATAATTAAACCATGGATAACAACAGGTGCCCTACGGTGTATTAGACTAAGAAATTCAATCTTCCTCAAACTCAAATCAAACCCACATAACCAAATTCTAGTGATTACATATAGACGATATCGGACTTTCTGTGGGAACCTTATAAAAAAACTAAAAAATAAATATAATAAGGACAAAATCAAAGCATCTGCTAAAAACCCTCGGGCATTGTGGTCAACCATTAACGACATCACAAATTATAAGCCACCTAGGAGCTCAAATAGCGACCTACTTAAGATAAAACCATGTCCCCAAGACTCAGTTAACTATGTTAATAATTATTTTATTAACATTGGACAAGCTCTAGCTCAGAACATCTTAAATGGTTATGTACCCCCTACATCTTGTAACACAGACAGCCATAATCTGTCCTCCTTTGTTCTCCTAGACACCTCTCAGGAGGAAGTTGAAGATATACTGATGTCCCTAGACTCTGGGAGTGCACCAGGGTGGGACGGAATTCCTACCCTTTTCCTAAAACAAGCCAAGGAGATCATAGTCCCGCTGATCTGTGACCTGGCCAACCTATGCTTTAACACTGGCATCTTCCCCTACCTTCTTAAGCGCTCCGTTGTTACCCCTGTGTATAAGAGTGGAGATAAAGACGACGTTAGCAACTATCGGCCAATTTCTGTGTTGACCTCCATTTCTAAAATCATTGAGAAGCTCTTGAACTCTAGAATAGTTAACTACCTGACTAAGTATAACGTCTTATCTTCCTCTCAATATGGTTTTAGAAGGGGAATATCGACCCAGGATGCTACGGAGGAACTTGCTACTGTGATAACCAAGGAAGTAGATAAGGGAAACAAATGCCTAGTGGCCTTTCTTGACCTCAAGAAGGCCTTTGATACCGTCTCTATCTCTAAACTTATACACAGGCTGGAGAACTTAGGATTTCGAGGTTCTGCTCTCTCTCTTCTCAGCAGTTACCTCCTAAACAGGAAACAGGGGGTGAAAATTGAAAACCTCGTTAGTGACGAGGAGAGCGTGACGTATGGCGTCCCGCAGGGCAGTGTCCTCGGCCCGACGCTCTTTTTGATTTATATTAATGAACTCTGTAACCTTATTATCAACGGTGCGAGGATACTGTCCTACGCGGATGACACCGCTATTATCTTCTCTGCTAAGACCTGGGACAAAGTTAGGCTGGAGGCTGAGAGGGGTCTGGCTAGAGTTAGTGATTGGCTATGTCAGAACCTACTTACGCTAAATACCCAAAAAACCAATTACGTCTGCTTCACAAAATACGCAAACTCTCAGCCTGCACCTGACTTTAACATTAGAATACATTCTTGTCGTACCCCAACCCAATCAACCTGTAGTTGCCCTGTTATTCAAAAGGTAAATTCCGTCAAGTACCTGGGTATTGTAGTAGATCAAAGGTTAAGCTGGTACCCACACCTCGAACTAACTATAGGGAGGGTAAGAAAACTCATATGGGTTTTCAAATCTTTGAGACAAGTTATGAATGCAGAACTACAGAAAAAAATCTATATCGCACTAGCTCAGTCTGTAATCATATATTGTATCTCGGTATGGGGTTGGAGCAGCTAAGTCGTATTTTATGGATCTAGAGAGGGCACAAAGATCCTTGATTAAGGTCATGTACTGTAAGCCCTTCAGGTTCCCTACTGAATTTCTATACGCAAGCTCTAAGCTGCTCTCCGTTAGAAAACTCTACATTCTACGCATGGTACTAAGATATCACAAAAGTCTACCCTTTAGCCATGCCAAACTTAAAAAGAGACGGTGTGACATAGTAGCCCCTACATACTCAGCACGCTCAATTTTTGCTGGTCGCCAAAATGTAACTCGAGCCCCACGCGTTTATAATAAAGTAAATCGCATACTTAACATTTACCCTATGCAGCTGTATGAGTGTAAGAGGACACTGACCGAATGGCTCCTTACACTTAATTATGATGCCGTGGAGGACATTTTGGCGACTCAGAGTTGAGCGTCTTGCATACAGACATACACACACACACACACCCCAACACACACACACTCCAACACACCCCCATTCATACACATAGACACTCCAGCACACCTCACACTCATTGACACATACACACGCCCATTCACACACACGCACATACACACAAAATATACATAAACACACATCCATACAAAACACACTCCAGTTCTCACACACTGCCATAATTTTTTTTTTTTTTTTTTTTTTTAAAGGCTTTGCAATTGTGTGTTACGCACTTACCCCGTTGTATAACATAGCAGCCCGGGGGTTAGGTAATCGTAATGTTTCTTGTCAGTTAATGTGTTCCATGTGTTCCACAAAATAAACTGTGCAGGTTTTTTGTATTTTTTTGGTACAATATCACTGATTCTATTAGCCTTAGCCATGCCTCCGCCGCGAAAATAATTAAGTATGGGAAACCGCTCAACGAATTACTTTACGAAACATTACGTCGCGATTCACAATTTAGCAATAGCACGGGATCCGGAACGCTGCTCTGGATCTTCTTACTTCATACTTGAGTAAGAGGATTCAGAGCGTTGACGTTAATGGAAAAAGATCTCCCGAATCTATAGTAACAATGAGAGTCCCACAGGGCTCAATTCTTGGTCCTTTCTTGTTTCTTATTTATATTAATGACTTGCCGTACCTCATAAAGGATAATCATGATATAGTGTTGTTTGCAGATGACACTTCACTTTTGTTTAAACTTAAACGTCAGCAGCAGGTTACTGACGAAGTAAATAGCGCGATCTCTAAAGTAGTCCACTGGTTCAATGTTAATAATTTACTTCTAAACGAGAAAAAACCAAATGCATTAAGTTTACGCTACCTCACGTTAGGCAGGTGAAAACTAATGTGTTGATAAAGGGCGAAGAATTGAATCCTGAAGACAGCACCGTATTCTTGGGCATAACTTTGGATTCTAAGCTTCAGTGGGGTCCGCATATAGACAAATTGTCAAAAAAGCTAAGTTCCGCAGCATTCGCTGTTAGAAAAATTCGTAATTTAACTGATATAGAGACAGCCCGTTTAGTGTACTTTAGCTATTTTCATAGTGTAATGTCGTACGGTATTCTATTGTGGGGAAATGCCGCTGATATTCAGACTATCTTTGTTTTGCAGAAGCGAGCTGTTCGATCAATTTATAAATTAAGTCCGAGACACTCGCTCAGAGACAAATTGAAAGAGATTAATGTTATGACTGTGCCTTCTCAGTATATTTATGAAAATCTTTTATATGCCCATAAAAATATAAAATTGTTTAAAAAATACAGTGATATCCATGATATAAATACTAGGAACAAACACAAATTTGTTGTACCTATAACAAGGCTCAAGAAAATAGGTGGCTCGTTCAGATGCCAATGTATACGCTTTTACAATAAAGTTCCAAGCCCCGTTCAAGATCTAAGCCTTAATAAATTCAAATCATTCATTAAACGTAACTTGTGCCAGAAAGCCTTTTATACCGTTAAGGATTATATCGAGGACAAAAAGGCTTGGGATTAAGGTGCTTCCAATTTTTTACATATTTAATGTTTTTATTTTTATTTATATTTTTTTTTCTCTGTCTTGTTGTTTTTTTTTTTTGATTTATTATATACACTTTGACATTAATGGATTTTATATATACTATGACATTTGCTTACTTTGTAAAGTATTCTATTATTTTAATTATTGTGAATGTGAAGACTATGTGGGTCATTTTATTTATATTATTTTTAATTTTTCTCTCTGTTCTGTTAGTTTTGTCATGGTCTGGCAGTTTGAGTAATTAATGTGGCCTACCCAAATTTCCTTTCTTTGGTATTGTTCGTCGAATCGTCGAGCTCCTTAAGTTTTGAGTTGAGCTGCACGATTTCTGACAAATGCGTGCACTGGCTGGACAGGTCCTCTCAATGTGTGGTTCTTTCCTCAAAAGACCATCTCAGACATCGACCTGCATGGTCTTCATATGATCTGACCAAGATAAATTCTGTTTTTAATACACTTAAGTCTAAAAACACCGGTGATTATTGGGGCATCTCCACTAAACTTATAAGTAATATAATAGACATCGTAGCCCCCTATCTAGCTGTTACTTTTAATAAATGTGTTGATTTAGGAACTTTTCCTGACCTCATGAAGAGTAGTAAAGTCATACCATTATTTAAATCAGGTAATAAGAATGACGTTGGCAATTTCAGGCCTATTTCTATCTTACCTGCATTCAGCAAAATATTTGAAAAGTTAATACTCAAGCAGCTGCTAAGACATTTTAATTTAAATAGCCTCCTCCATAATGAGCAATATGGCTTTACAAAAGGTCGTTCAACTACAGATGCGGGTGTTGCTCTGTTGAGACACATATTTGACGCATGGGAGAAATCACAGAATGCTATTGGAGTTTTCTGTGATCTCTCCAAAGCCTTTGATTGCGTGCACCATGACACGCTTTTGCGTAAATTACGTCATTACGGTGTCCAAAACGAAGCTCTCAACGTAATTATTTCGTATTTACATAATAGGGTCCAATGTGTAGATGTTAATGGTGTGAAGTCATCCGGGCTACCAGTTCAGTTAGGTGTTCCGCAAGGCTCAATACTGGGTCCATTCTTGTTCTTAGTTTACATTAATGATTTACCATTCCATTTGACGGGCATCTGTGATGTTGTACTGTTTGCAGATGATACCTCTCTTATTTTTAAAGTAGACAGGAATAGACAAGATTTTGACGACGTAAACAGTGCACTCTCAATAGTTACAGATTGGTTTACGTCAAATAACTTAGTTCTCAATGCCAAGAAAACCAAATGTGTAAAGTTCGCCTTACCGAATGTTAGAAACCTAGGACCCAACATCGTCTTAGATAAAGAGGTGCTTGAAACTGTAGGCTCGGCAATTTTTCTAGGACTAACAGTAGATGCCAAACTTCAGTGGGGACCTCATATATCAAGTCTAGCAGGAAGGCTCAGTTCGGCTGCCTACGCCGTCAGGAAAGTAAGACAATACACTGACGTTGATACAGCTCGTTTAGTCTATTTTAGTTATTTTCACAGCGTTATGTCCTACGGTATTCTGCTGTGGGGCAAAGCCGCTGATATACAAAATATATTTGTCCTTCAAAAGCGAGCTGTTCGAGCAATTTACCAGCTAGGTGCCAGAGTTTCTCTAAGAGATTTCTTTAAAGATATTGGTATTCTCACGGTTGCATCACAATTCATCCTTGCCAACATTTTATATATTAGGCAAAATTTACACTTGTACACTAAAAATAGTGATATTCACAGTGTTAACACTAGAAATAAGGACAAACTACGTGCCCCCTTTCACCGGCTTCATAAGGTTCATAACTCATTTGTTGGGCTTGGTATAACCTTTTATAACAAGATACCCTCTTCTTTTCTAGACTTGCCTTTTAATGCGTTTAAAGCTCAACTAAAATCCAACCTTTGTTCAAAGGCATACTATTCCATCAACGACTACTTAGACGATAAGAATAGTTGGTCACCCTAGTTTAACGCAAGACAATGTTTATGTTCCTTCTCCAGAATTAGCTTACTGCCAGGTCTTAGAACCCAGCAATGCATAAATGTGTAAGCTGTCACGCCCTTTATGCCTGGAGGCTTTTATTTGGGTAGTAAGTTTTTTTTTATTTACATTTTAATTAATTATTTTTTAGCTTGAGTACGTATAGTTTTTATTATATTTGTTGGTATATTGGCGTGGCTAGCTGACATATTATGGCAAATAATTAAATTTTATGTTCTGGTTTTGTAATGTTAATTACCGAACATAAGTACCTAGTATTGTATACATTCGTATTTTTTTAAATTGAACAGACAGCTGTGCTGCTGGGGAGTTTGTTGCGCCACTTCTTCTTCCCAGCGATAGCACTAGGAAGTGGTGAAGGGCGGGCGTTTTTGGGGGACTGTCTTTTGTAATTTTGACGTTCAAAAAGTGCTGATTCTCAGCCTAATTTGAATAAATGACTTTTGATTTTGATTTTGATTTTATGTCTGGACATTAAAAGAGACTGTGACCTCTTAGTTTGTTTCGGCCTTTCTTCTCAGAGTAGTCAGATAGGAAACGCCGACCTCATCTAGTTTTAAAATATGATTGACGTGTAAAAGTGTTTGTACAAACCTACTTACAAAAATAAAATCATTTATCATTTAATCGGAGCAAAAATTTACTAAGTCGAGAGCGACGACATTTAATGTCGTCGCTCTCGACTTAGTAAATACAGTATAGGTCTACTTCGGACCTCTTACATTAGTTTTTCCGTAAAATCAACATCCATTTTACAAAACAAAAAATTAGTTTCGCTTTATAAATTTGTAGACAGCCACAGATACGTGCGAAACAAACGCGGCACCACAGCGAAATAGCGGCCTGAGCGCAGAACTTCAAAGCAGGGGGCTTACCACCAGCTGTTATAGCAGGGCAGAAGTTGAACTGCACTGTTTTTTTGTTCTATAAGTACAAAAAAGCAGTGCAGTCCAACTTCTGCTACAAGAGCTGGTGGTAAGCCCCCAGATCGGCGAAATTACGCGGGAAAGAGATAGAATCATAATCAAATCTGTGCGTTAGAACAGACAGTTTCGCTTCAGTTTCGCTTGCCATACAACGGACAAGTCTGCGGTTTCGCTGCTATAGTTTCGCGGCGGATATGTGATACCCATACCCGCCTGAAGGTTTTCTTTGTCCTACAAGGGGTCTCTGTCGATAAAGGTTGGTTTAAATGAAACAAAAGCATATTTCAATAAAAAAGAAACATTTGACTATTAAATGCATAATATATTAGTTATATTCACAGATATATAAACTTTTATAGAGTAGATTTACGAGATAGAATCGCCCACAATTTCTTCAGAGATATTTTTATTCATATTTAGTGATATAATGTTAATAGAACATCTTTCATGATTTCCTTTTTAGACCCAAGTTTTGAACAATTACAATAATGTAAAATACGAACAGCACCCCAATCGCGTAACACACTTTCAATCCCATTCTGAATCATTTTGAAGGATATGGCAATTCCATTGCTTCTTATTTTAGAAAAAATGTCTGCTCAACATTGTGAATAACGCAATGAATGTTGTTGAACTGTGAAAGTGGAAAAACTGATAGTGTGTTACGCAATTACCCCGCATATTATGTAACCAATTGTGAGTTGTATAGTTAAGGCTTTTTGCAGCGTGCACGAATCAATCTAATCTACGTTGATCGAGAAAAACAGGTTTTGCAGAGACTTTGTTGTTTTGTTTTTTTTCTTATTTGTATTCGTAATGATATGTACGTGATTATTAGATTATTTATTTATTTATAAGTATGTATTAGGTATGTTGAAACGGTGTGTACTCCCCGTCACTTTTCCCTAAGGGTTCATTAGAAAACCAGCGTCAGACAGCATCTGTCTGGCATTAATGCTGAAATGAACATTTTTGGCGCAGCCGTGAGGCGCACACTATTGTTGTCTGAAACATTATTTGTTATTTTATTTATTTTGTATTTTGTGTTTCACGAACTGTGTCCAAATAAACTTTTTTCTTTCAGCTAACTAATCCAAACTAACATACCTAATGAAGAGAAAAGATTTCATTTTTGTATGTTTGTTTGTTACTTCTTTCACGCTAAAACGGCTGAACAGATTTGGATGAAATTTGGCATAATGAGAAGACCATGACCTGGAGAAGTACTATATAGACTTTTCATCCTAAGATTGCAGACGAAGTCGCGGGTAACAGCATACATAAATTCGCGCCTTCTTCCACGGGGGTAGTCAAAAACTAAAGAACGCTACACTACGATCCTAACATATACTTTTTTTAGCCTTCGTTCAGGTGTGTATTACTTGCAACCGGTGTGCGTGTATTATGATCAACTGTACATCCCGATTGAAACTTTATGGCAGCTCTGAAGTGCGCTACTCGCTTCGCAGTACCTCACCCCTCACCCCCGCTGACACGTGAATTCGTTACTGCGCAGCGACTCGCCTCATGTTCCGAGCCGCCATAACGTTTGGATCGGGCTGTATGAACGTAAACGAAGCAAAATGAGTACTACTAACAATTGGTTACAAAACCGCTTTACAAACTTTCAATGATCGATGAATAAAATTTGAACCGTATTAGTAACAACATTTTAACATACAATATCACAATTAATGTCAAATTAATAATAATTAAGTTTAAACAGCTCCTATCTGTAGTATCGGTAGAGCCAATTGGAACGCGTTCTGGATGTAGGTTGAACTGTTGCCAGCCTGAAAATATAAATGGGGAAAATAAAACATCGACGATTAAAACATAACTGCTTATATAGATTTCTGTGTTTACCAAATGTTTAAACACGCTGTATATTTCGGTCCTAATAAAATAGTTTCAAAATCTTACCTCTAAGAATATATTAGTGATATACGTGTTGGCTTGTTCCTTATTGTCTGTAGGCAGCGCGTTCAGCTTCTCTGTGAAAAGGGTCGCCAGTTCGCTGATGTGTTTTGTTAGAACCACTGTCATTCTGAAAAAGGGAAATAAATAAACTTTACATAGAATACTCTATATTCATCATCTGCTCAGCCTTTTCTGCAACTATGTTGAGGTCGGCTTCCAGTCCAACCAGATGCTGCATGCAGCAGAATACCAGTATTTTACATGAAGCAACAGCCCATCTGACCTCCACAACACACGACTGTCAATGCTTCACGAATGACAGCCGGGACCAACGACGAACCATAAACTATCTGTGCGCCTTTCGTCTAAATCCGTTCGGCCATTTTTGCGCAAATCGGGAACATACATCCAGGCAAACGGACAAAAATTCTTCGTTACTATATAATGGGTGCCTGAAGATGGATGGCGCCGCCGACGCTGGCCCAGAAAAAGATAATAATAATAATAATAATATTTTTATTGAAGATGGCGAGATGACCTGGAAGGTACCGCGAGGGCTGGTTCGAAAAGAGTTCCTGGAAGGACTTGGGGGAGGCCTTTGCCCAGCAATAGGACAGTATAGGCGAATAAAAAAAAGTATAGAATATATTGTGGGAACCTTCTATGTCCATCATTGGAATCCCCAACGTCACTTACTGTGTGAGAGCGTCCGCTTCATCAGCGGTGGACCTCCGCGACTTGACGAGCAACATCTCCGCCGCCTTGTGGTACTGTTCCACTGACAGCGCAGTACTCTGTGCCAGTGTTGACACGCCTCGCTTGTATACAGCCTTCACGGGGACTTCGGAATCTAAAGTTGATATGTAGTCGAGGATTTCTTTGTATTGTCTGGAAGGAGAGGTAGGTAAAATCAGTATAGAAGTAAGATATTAAAGAAAATTAAGCTGTAGTGCCATCTACATCACCACATGCGAACTACGCATCTCACTGACGTCACGCTAAATCCTGCATCGCGCAAGCAGAGTTTACCGACTAATGTCACGACATCGATCGTTGAGCAGTTGACACGTCGCCTGTCTGGTCTGAGGACCCTCCCTTTTTGTATGGAGAATACACCAGCCAAGAGTCTGGATTCGTACCCGGTTAATGGCAATAGGCCGCCCCCTATTACATGGGACTTGATCATAATTGGCGAAATGTGTTTGTACTGTAGGTCCTCCTCTGCCCAACTCTTCGGGGAGTACAAGCATGAATTGATTGATACAGATGGTTTAATGAACTTACTTGACCAGCGGTTGGAACTGCAACTTAAGCCCTAGGTCTTGTGTAGCGGTCTGCAGTCGTTCATGGAACGCATCAGACTTTGAAAGGTCTTCGCTTGGAGATTCTTCGTCTTCATCATCTTCTTCTGGCATTTCACACAGTTCTGTAGATAGAAAATTGTCATCGTGTCGTTGACCAAAATTACATAGTATAGTAACATTGCATTGGCGTTATAGCTGTTAAGTTGATATTTACGAAATTTTCAATAAATATCATCATCTACCTAGCCTTTTCCCAACTACGTTGGGGTCGGCTTCCAGTCTAACCGGATGCAGCTGAATACTAGTGGAGCGACTGCTTATCTGACCTCCACAACCCAGTTAGTGGGTAACACGATACCTCTTGGTAAGACTGGTTGTCAGACCTTTGGGCTTCTGACGACCAATAGCGACTGTCAAAGATCTAAGAATGACAGCCAGGACCAACGGCTTAACGTGCTTTCCGAGGCACGGAGGGGCCTCGATATATAATGGATGGTGAGCCATCCACGAACCGCCCGCGGCAAGCGTAGCTTAACCGTACAAACGAGCCGTGCGACTGTTATCATTTAGTCACAAGCCTCTTAGTATCAGCTTAGAACATGGGTTTATAATACAAATATCTTCCCTCTAGCTTAAACAGAGACTGGTCTGTGTTTTTATCCAACATACAAAATAGTGCTTAAAGCATTATTCTATTTAAAATAAATAAACTACAAATTAGAATCATACCAGCTACTTGCTGCAGCGTCTCCTTGATATCTTGTCTTTTGTCGGCATCGACGCTGCGTATGCGCTCCTCTATACGCATACTCACTTGCTTCGATAACATCTCTAGCGCTTCTAAATGTACTAGGCCTGAAGTTTAAAGAAAAAAATACTTATTATTTTGGCGTTAAACGAACTCCCAGAATACGAAACACTATGCTGCACTCCAAAACGGGGATCCTACGACGGCAAAAGGCTGCCAAGCTGAAATGGGATTGGGCGGGTCACGTCAACAGTCTCCACACGGTACCACCGTCCATCCTCACCGGCGCCGCCGAGGCCAGCCCAGGAAGAGGTGAAGAGACGAACTAGACGCGTACTGCCAGGGTTGGACCGAGGTGAAAAGGGAAGTATAAGTAAAATATTTTTTTTAAGGGTAATTCTTTGATGTGGTTCAGAGGTTTAACGGCACTAGTCAGCACACGGCACATGACACTAGTCACACTTATTCAGCTCTGTTCAGCGTTTGTCCATAGAAAACAACGATTTTGTATGGAATGCGTACGCGGTCGTAAAGCTGAACGGATGCGTACGCATTCCATACAAAATCGATGTTTTCTATGGACAAAAGCTGAACAGAGCTGAGTAAGTGTGAGTAGACCCTATTTCCTAAACTTCTTGTTCTAGAGAAGAGCCCTTTGATATTATTATCATTTCAGAACCTTACCTTCAAAATCATCGAACAGATTCTCGTAGTGCACCTCCTTGGCTTCTCTCTTCTCTTCCCTCACTCTATCATCTTCTTCCGCCTTGGCCTTGGCTTCCCTCAGGACTTGGGACAGTACTGGTTTATCTCCAGCTCCCAGGCCAAGTAGGGCACGTTTCTTGGCCAACCCCGGGTCACCATCTTGAAGAACCTCCATGGTTTTCTTGCCTATGGTTTCTAGGGTATCTAGGCCTCCGTGTATTACTTTTGTGCCTGTAATTTATTTTTATAGAGTAATTAAGATGCAGAATGTATTTAATACAAATCTTAGATTTATTTATTCATTCATTTATTTTAGGCGACGCAGGCGCATAGATAAATACCTTAACCTAAACATACATATTTTTATTATAAAATAGAACTTCACTAGCAAGTTCTTGTGCTGGTCTGAGGTACTTGTCCGCGGAAGCGACACAGACAACGCACAGCCTAAACTGCTGGGTATAGAAGAATGAAATTGCGCAAGAGTTCCTTGCATAACCTAGATGAGCACTAAGAACAGATTAATATAAATAGTTCTCCAGACCGTGTTTCGGCCACGGCGGCCAATGTCAAGGGGAGACTAGTCTTCGGCGCCAGAGATATTATAAGTGCACAAGTGTGTGCGGAGACGTAGAGGTGCACTCTCTCTTGCCTCATGTTCATAGTCCAATGGGACGGCACGGCCGCAGACAGATCAGGCGCAGGACTAACTGCTTAACGTGCTTTCCGAGGCACGGGGGTATCACACCGCCAACTTCCACACTCCGGGCTGTTACTAAGAAATTCCTAATGGAAAAACCAATAACACTTTGCCCGACCTGGGAATCGAAGCCAGGACCGGAGGACAGCTCAGCAATCGGAGGATTAAACTTTATATGGCAGTTCATCATTTTGCTCGATGAGAAATCCCATCGGATACAAGGCTTGCAATGATATAATTCTCCATTGATGGACAATTTTAATATCCTCGAGTGATAAATTCAGCAAGTTAAAAACAGATGAAAGAGCAAACCATATTGACGGCACGGTTGGCGCAGTGGTTAAGCGATTGACTGCTGCGCTGCGTGTCGCGGGTTCGATTCCCGCACGGAACAAATATTTGTATGACCTACAATTAGTTGTTCCGGGTCTGGCTGTTTGTGTATGTGAGTTTATATGTCTGTAACGGCACCCGGGGCAACGTTTAAAAAAAAAAAAAATACAATCTGAAAATGTTTTTGCAGTAATTCATTCGAAAGTTACATACTATTTCATACACACAATTGCTATCAGCCTAGACTAGACTGAGTCCCAAGCTATTGTATAGGGTAAGGGTCGAAGATGCCTCACTGGGATACTTCGCAGTCGCGGTTTGGCTCGCTACTTTATGTCACCGCCATGTAAAACAAATGCTTGCTAATACACACGCACATGCCGAAGGATGACACATCGCGGGCTGCTTGGGGGATTACCTCAATGCCTGGCATGTGCGTGCGTGTTTAATGCATGCATTTGTTTTACATGGACGTTTTACGCGAAGTATTGCAGTGAGGCATCTTCAGCATGACCCTAAGACTGGTAAGCCTAAGGTAGATAGGTCTAAGTGAGTAGGAGTCATCAAAAGCTGAGGTAATTTCCAGTACAAAAACAAAAAATCTTAAAAGAAAGTTCAATCATTACTTACCAGTAGTTTCAACAAACTTAGTAACACCAGAGAACAGGCTGCCAAACTGGAATGCATCCCCAGCATTGGCCCCAGCGTTGGCTCCAACATTGGCCCCAGCCTCCTCACTTCTAACCACTGTTATTCTATCAGCAGCTGGTACATTCTCAGGCCTGGTGACTTTGGTCTCGTTGTCT
This sequence comes from Apamea crenata, assembly GCA_949629185.1. Lineage (NCBI taxonomy): Eukaryota > Metazoa > Arthropoda > Insecta > Lepidoptera > Noctuidae > Apamea > Apamea crenata. The sequence continues at coordinate 6,917,085 of OX451362.1, read as the reverse complement.
TTAGATGTTCTCCTGGCTAGTTCTTCTGGATCGGGTGCACCTATACCGTTTTCTAGAACTGTTGATATGCCCTGTAAGTATTTATAGATACATTTTAGACTGAGGAAATGTGAGTGTACTATACAGGTTGTATCATAAAGGTGTGGTCAAAATTAAGTGTGTTGGTACAGGCCATCAAACTCCATGGTGGTGTTGGTCACACCATAATCGGCGTCTCATACATTTGGATCGAGTAGGTATTGAAGTTTTGTTTTGGACAACTTAATTTTGATCACATCTTTCTGATGTACCCTGTAAAGGTACAGGTCTGCTTAACCCTTCGGGGATTACAGGCATGATGTTATGGTATTGAGACGGGTTGCGGAGATTTTTTAATCTCCATGTTCAGTGTTAATATAGAGCTTTAGAACAAAGGTCAGGTACAGCGTAACACATTAGGAATAGGAACAGCTTTCATTTTATCAATTCAACCTTCATTGCGTCATTTATGTTGTTGAGCAGACAATTTTTTCGAACATATGAAGCAATGAATGAGCAATATCCTTCAAATGATTCAGATTTTGATTGAAAATGTGTTACGTAATTAGGGTGCAGGTTAGCTTGTTAAAGTAAACACTCATCAGATTGGATATTGACCCCTAAATAAATGTAAGATGTAAGTTCAATTAATGGTAATTTTTTTTTTTTACGTACCTACACACATAAATAGACAGGAAGTTAAGAACAGAAAAATGCCAGAGGCTAAGCATTGCCATACAACGTGGCAACCAACGTGGCAACGTGCCGCCGGTCTCTTGGGTACATTACCAGTCGACAGCGATGTGGAGGAATATTTCGACGCAATATTTTAGTTTGTTCAGAAAAATAGGTACAGTCACGAGCAAAAGTATGTATACACTCGGCTATTTATTCAAACGCGATTTACTCCTTTATTTTTAATTGAAATGTTATGTTGTTACGAACATAGCATTTTCGAACCCATAGGTTTATGTAATGTGTCGTATTTCAAACGTTGCATTTGTTATTTCACGAAAAAATTGCAGTTGAAAGTTGCCAAGTGACAACAGACATAGACAGACGTAGACGTAGTTGACATATTGGTGTTCGTGACTGTACAAAGGTAATGCTTATTTCTAGAGGAATCTTTTCCAACATACCTGTAATAGGAAAGCAGATAAAGAGATGTAGGATGTGGATGGATGGTGTGGATAATGTCAAGATTGGGTCAAATAAATATTTAGATTGTCCACTATTGTGTTTTTGATCCAATCCAGATCCTGTTCTTTGCTGCCCTCCCCTAGCGATGGCCTAAACCAAGGTCCGTACCCCACAAGGAGTACCCTTAGCGTGTAGTCCCTTAGTTGATAAGTTTTAAGGCCAACCTGGAGGCCTTAATTTATTAAGGCCCCCGCAGAATAGCCCGGTTAAGAAGACCACTCCCAAAAAGAAAAAACTATTGTGTTTAATAGTCTGTAAGCAAAGTAATATATTGAGTTTACCTGTGACACTTGACTGGTGATATTACTAATACCAGCTGTAGCAGAACTAAGTCCAGCGGTGGCCGAGCTGAGCAGAGAATCAACACTCCAACCCCAACCCCACCCGCTGCTACCGCCTGCAGAAGTTGCTGCCAGTCTGTCTGTGACTTCATGAATGTTAGGTTCCGGTTGTTGGGTAATTGGTTTGGGTTTTACCGCTTGTGGTTTTGGTGGCTCATCAAACTGTAAAAAAGCAAGTAAATGATTTTTTTTTTCTGATTCTATTACTTTTAGGCAACACAGATCTTGCTCTCTTGTTGCTTAGACAGTTGGTATGACTGCAGACTTTTTTAAAAAGAAACCAAAGCAGTTTAAAAAACAAAAGTAATCGTAAATAAACACCAAAACCAATTTCCGTACTTTTGAATTGTCAAGGGTTCTGTGAGTCAAAAAGATGAAGCTGGTTGCCCATTCCAAAGCGTAGTGGGTACCTATGGAGAAGAACTGGCAAGAAACTCCACGGACACTGGTTTAAAATAATATAGTTCGAAAATATTGGTTACATCATTCATGTTGAAATTATGGATGTGAGAATGATACAGGATGTTAAAAACATACATAATAAAAAGATAAAAAAAAAACAATTCAAATATTAAATTAAATTTAAATAAGCTGTGGCAGCTATGATGATATATAAACGTGTAATATTATATAGAGTAAGATAGGATATATCATTTTCTTTGGGTGATCTACTGCCCTGCATACTGATCTATGTCCCACGTTGACAACCTATATATATTTGAATCCTGTCTTTGACTATTTTAGATGTAGGCAGAGTTTACAACCACCATAATTTGTGACGGCACGGTTGGCGCAGTGGTTAAGCGATTGACTGCTACGCTGCGTGTCGCGGGTTCGATTCCCGCACGGAACAAATATTTGTATGACCTACATGTATTTGTTCCGAGTCTGGGTGTTTTTCTATCTATAATATGTATGCATTTACAAAAAAAAAATGTATATAAGTAGTTTATCAGCCATCTTGTTACCATAACACAAGCATTAGGTTGCTTAGCTTGGGACAAATGGTGCTGTGTGAAATGTCCAGGGATATTATTAGCTAAGAGACGAGTCCCTAGTGACGGCGCCCATTCACAAACAAAAATATTTTGATGACACCAGTATAAAAATAGTACCAATAAAGCTCTAGAAATACCTTCTGAACATCAGCAGACACATCTTCAGTTCCCCAGTCATCAAACGCATCCCAGCCTGTATCCTGAGACTTTTGACTATCCTTCATAACACTAGGCTTGTCCTCTGGTTTATTCTTAGTTTTTTCTGGTACACTACTTTTGGTACCTGGTTGCGGTGCTATGGGGTCAGCGTCTTCTATGTCAAAGTCGTCCCAACCGTCAGTTTCTTTCTGGAATAATGAATTTAAATTAAGACTGCATACAAATGTGTATGTACCACTGTTTGTCTCTGCATCACCCAAAAGTTCACTGGTAGAGAATGCCTATGGCATTAAGTCTGCCTCTGTACATTAGTTTGCTTAAAGTATTAAATAAATAAATAAATGTGAAAGCGTAACAAATAACATACAAAAAATGAAATCTTTTCTCTTTATAATATTAGTTTAGATGAGTTCGCCTAGGAACTAGCTAGCTTCGTTTGTGTAAGTACTTCTAAATTGCGTGCTACTAAAGTTCCAGGTTGTAGATTGTGGGTTTGAAACCAGCCTTACTTTGTGTAATTTATTTCAATATCATTGTTCTCAAAATGGTGGTGTTGGAAAACATTGAGAGGAAACAGGCATGTCCTACAGTAAAAATTCAGAGATCTGTGACATCTGCCAACCAACACTGGGGGTCCGCGTGGTGGATTACGGCCCACTCCCTCTCACAGAGAAGGGGCCTATGTTGATGTTAAAGACTGATTACGCTAAAGTTATAGCTCACATAATAATAGTTTAAGGAAAAACATTGAAAAATGATAAAATATCATAAAACATCCCCAAATAACTTGTTGAATCATAACTGAATACATGCATCAATTTATTATTGTTAATTATAGTAACACAAACTGGAGCAGATGTTCAAAATAAATTAGTAAACCAAATGCGTCACATAAGGTCATTGCTGCCTTAATTACTATTCATTTTATGACTATTGTTCTATCTTTGGAAGAAATTGTATATTAATATACTTAAGTATAATAAAATAATTAGAATTAATTTTAATTATTTCCTGCTAATATATCAATCAGCATTCATTTTAGATAAGATATGAACAAAATTCAGTATGAATTAGGTATACTTAGTGCGTTATAAATTATGTGGTACTTATTACACAATATTGGCGTAAGTTGCGCGTTGTTGGACCAACTTGGAAGATGAGGCATGTCCAGCAGTGGACTGTTAATAGTTGAATGTATGACAGAATTTTGGAAGGGTTTTAATTTTTTTTCTGATATACTTACCACATTTTCTACTAACTTTTGATCATTTATGGAACTTGTTTTAGTATCCAAAGGCTTTTGTTCAGTTTCCATTGCATTGTCACTGTAATTTGAAGACGATAAACGTTTCTTCCTTCCCTTCTTGTCCGGGGTGCCATGGCCCTCATCAGCACTTTCGAAGTCCTCACTGTCACTTGTAGGCATTGTTATATTATTTATTTTATAGATGACCAGCTGTTTATCTTTTTAAATCAGGTAATTACAAGGAAAATAGAAATCTTGCGTGTTTATTACGTGTTGACAGAACTGCCAACAACACATGACATTGACAGTTTGCGCATGATCGCGTTCCGTATCACAAGAATCATAAAAAAATACATTGTTTTCTGTCTTGCTCAATGTAAGTAAGTATAAATAGTAAAAAGGATAACTATTGCATTTTAAGCATGATAAATAAAAGTATACTTCTTTGTTTTGTTGCTTTATATATCACGAATAGTTTGTGCATTTCAAAAACAATGTATTTGAATATTATTATACTGATAAGTTATTTTTTTATTTTTATTTTAATAAAATAAAAATTAAAAAAACTGGCTGAATACACAAAACAACTGCGTGTCAATAGAATAAAAAAAGTGAAAGAAAATAATTCAAACCTATTTACGAAACAAAATACATTCTCGACAAAGTTTTACGTTTGATCATTTTAATTAACGTTCTTGATTATGACAATTTTTAGTTTTGTGATATTTCGCATGTTTTCTTGTCGGTGATATAGGAACTTAGTAACAGTAATAAATAACTTGCATGCCTATAGTTTGTTCTGTATTCTGAGGCTTATAGCTTACATGCTCGTTCTTTTGCTAAAGAACGTAGGTACTTACCTACTTCAACGCTTTAAACTAGGTACCTACTTCGTCTGTGAACCTCTTAAAATATTATGTCGATTATAATTGCATGTTTATTTGATATTTAGGTAGGTACCTACCTATTGTGTTCTAAATATGGATAACCAGCAATTTGTCAAGATTATCTATTCACGGTGAGTAACCAGCAGTAATTTCTACGGGTACCTAGGTAAGTAAATACCTACTTACCTAGGTACCTAAGTTCTTTTCTTATGTTCTTCTCTAATGCCTGGTAACCTCTTGGTTTCAAATAGCTGGCGTTAGTTGAGAATGAGAAGTTAGAGGGATAATATTATCGCCAATAATATTCTTACACCATTTGGATTTGGTATCCAAGTTTTAAAATTCCAATTAAGTAGAGTACCTACACCTACCTACATCTGGTAGAGTACCTACCTACTTTTAAAGTAGGAGCGATCCATTACGTTCTGCGATTAAGTAGGTACTTAAAAGTACCATAAATCCGCGTAAGTAGGTACCTACCTACTTACTGACACGACAGTATATTTTTACCACCAGTAGAACTTAGAACGATTGACCTACCTAGATGCCTAGATCATGTGTTTGAAATGTCATTCCAGGATCTCCTTGGTCTTTGCGACGGCTAGAAACAGCCCGGCGAGATGCAGTCCTTCCGGAGGCGAAAAGTCGGGAAGATTTGGAAAGACTAAGCGAAAATGAAGCTTGAAGGCTCAACTTACTACATGAAGACAGGGAACAAACCTCGCTTTCTCTGCCGTATCAAAAGGACAAGAAAAAAAAAAGTCAAGTAAGTTAACTTTACCTACCAGTGTTGGCTCAGTGATACCGGCCGCGACTTCCGAGGTGTTGACAGACGCTTTCAAAATCAAATCAAAATCTTTTATTTGTGACCCATCAGTGTAGTCCATTTTGTTAGAACACACACGACTTAGAAACTAGTGTTAGAGCCTTACTTTGTGCAAATTACTTCATCATTACTGCTCTGAAAATGGTGAAATATAACATCGCGAGGAAACAGTCCTAGAGCCAAAAAATCGAAGACATGTGACATGTACCAAACCTGCACTGGGCCCGCGTGGTGGATTACGCTCACTCCCTTTTCTCATAGCACATATGAAATTGGCAGAATTGTCGACATCGGCACCATTGCCAATATGGCCATAGAGGAAAATAGAATAAAATACGCCCACTCCCGCTCACCGAGAGGAGGCCTGTGTCCCAGCAGTGGGAACACTATAGGCTAATTATGCTGACTTTACCTCGGCTGTTTACGTGAATCGTCTGTATTTTCCCGAGCGTGTAGTAAAAGGGCAATGACTTTTGCTGCGATGAATACCTATCCCTACTTACGTACCTACATACTTAAATATCACGCGTCTTAGACTCTTAGTTGGGCACGGTGTTTTGTAGGTCTATTAGGGAACAGGCGCGGACGCAGCTAAAGATTTTTGGGGGGTCACCAAGTAGTAAGTTAGTAAGGCAAGGAAATCATGCAGACTCTCGACAGCTTGAATGATTTGGGGGTAGTACTTTTTATTATTATGTTTAGCGCGTATTTTCCCACTGCAGGGCAAATTCTTCCCTATTCTCCTTCCACCTCTCTCTGTCAAGCATCCTAATTACGTAACGCACTATCAAACACAATCTGAAGGCCAAGTCCCGTATTTTAAAACGTTCAAAATCTAGTCGTAGTCTCATCTAGTCATTTAGGCTGTCACCACGAATAAACACTTTTTTTTTTTTTATTTATCTCGGCAACAAACAAATGCCAAAAACTGGTCAAAATGTAGGGAAATTAGAGGGATTTTTTACAGATTGAGACTGAGATCAGACTGTGAACGTTCTTAAAGTTACGAGAATTGCCCCTCTGAATTATTTTGAAGGATATTGCTAATCCATTGCTTAATAATAATAATTATGTTCGTAAACGTAATAATACGTCTGCTCAATAACGTAAATAACGCAATTAATGTTGTTGAACTGTCAAAATGAATGCCATTGCTAGTGTGCATTGATAGCGTGTTACGCAATTAACCCGCAGTACTCGCTACTATTAGTCGGTTTTTAAGGGTTTGTAATGTACAGACGCCAGCAGGTCAAGCTACCTGAAACTGTCAAATTTTCCCAATCAACCTTGAACCTTAATTCTTTGCAATAAAGTTGAAAATCTATTAAAGAAATTTGACAGATTGTAGTAGCTTGATGTGCTGGCGTCTGTACCTGTTTTATCTGATAGTGATTTACATAGTGCAAGTTACGTCTGACGTAGATTAGAAGTAAATAAAGGAAAATAGGTCGTTGTTAGGTATTTTTCGATATTAATGAATAATTAACGCGCGTTATTAAGATAGATCGATAGTCACCTATTTGCCGGTCTAGACTCGGTACCTAAAGTTTGTCTACGTCATGTTTACCTACTGATAACTACTTGCCCGGAGAAACAGGAATCGACTTTGCTATTTTTCCACACTTAGGCTTGAGCTAAATTATTGTCAAAAAAACATGCACATGACAGTATATACGGTACCTATAACAAAAAACATTTTTTTGTCATTGTCTGTCTGTCTGTTCCGGCTAATCTCCAAAACGGCTCGACCGTTTTTGACAGAACTTTCACTGGCAGTTAGCTGATGTTCTAAGGAGTAACTTAGGGTAACTACTTTTATTTTGGAAAATGAATTAAGGTACCGCACAAAAAAAAAAACCCATCCGAAATGCACGCGAACGAAGTCGTGAACACAGCTAGTAATAATTAAAATCGTCAATACAACAATAATTTTAGTCCAAATTAGCCTATCGAATGACGATTTTAAGAAATCATTACATTTGAGAAGAGCAGTGGTGGCCCAGTGGTGACGAACGCGACTTACGAGTTGTAGGTAGTAGGTTCGAACCCTGACAGGCGCTTTACTTTGTATAAATTATTTCATCACCACTGCTGTCAAAACGGTCAAGGAAAATATCGCGAGGAAACCATGTCCTAGAACCAAAAATTCAAAGACATGTGACATCCACCAACCCGCACTGGCCTCGCGTGGTCGATTATGTCCCACCGCCTTTCATCGAGAGGAGGCCTGTGTACCATCAGTGGGAAAAAGGCTGATTATTACATTTGAGGCCAATTTTAACTTAGAGAGTTAGGAAAATCGTTTCCCACGGAGGACTTTTTTCAAATTAGGGAGTAAATAATCTCCACTCGGGGCTAGGTCCGTGCTATAGGGTAGGTGGTTAATTTCTTCGAAACCAAAATCTCGTGCAACGGCCTTGGAAACACGCGCCGAGTGGACTGGGGTGTTGTCGTGAAGAAGCAACACACCGGTGGTCAGTCTTTTTTCTTTAATTGCTTCCCGTAAATTACGTGAAGTGGTGCGTAGGATGCTGCGCTTAAGATTTCAACTTTTTTGTGTCCTCAATCAGCCTTTGATTCCCAAAACAATGTGGCCATGATTTTTCTGACGGATGGGACGACTTTGAATTTTTTAGGGGGCGCAGTGCCCTTCTTCTGCCACTGCAGGACTCTTGCTTACTTTCTGGGTCATAATGATGAACCCACGTTTCATCTCCAGTAACAACTCGATCGAAAATACTTGATGGAACATCACCACAGAGCTATAAAAACTCTCTACAGCATTCGATTTGCACTTGCTTCTGAGGCGCCGTGAGCATTCGCGGCACCCATCTTGCACTGACTTTTGAAAGGCAAAGAAGGTGGAACAGAGAGGTGGGTCATTTCTGCTATCATTTTGATTTTCATTCGGGCATCCTCCAGTATAAGCTCCTTAACTTTTTTTTCCGTGGAGGCAGTAACTGGGCCGCCCGAGCGAGTGTCGTCTTCAATACTCTCTCTGCCCCTTTTAAATTAACTTGACCACTTTTGAACCAAAGATAACGAAGGTGCAGAATCTTGGTAAACAGCCACCATCACTTCTTAAATAGTCTTTTGACTTTTTCCTGGTTTGTTAAGGAATTTAATAACAGCGCGGTGCTCGATATTCTTCAACATTGTCACGTTGCCCATTCCAGTTGTCGTTGACTAAGGATAACTAGCAAACTATGAAATTTTACCTTAGATAATGTCATTAATTAATTAATTAGTCAAATTACCCACATCATTAGTAAATCACCCTGATAACATGAATACATTGAACGCCCCTTGTAGGGCTCTCACAGGCTGCGCCACAACACCCTGTCCTCTGCCTTCCGCATCCAGTCTGTCCCAACCACCTTCTTTAGGTCGTCCGTCCATTTAGCTGGGGGGGGGGGGAGTCCCACACTACTCTTGGCGAGCACTGGTTGAAGACCTTAGTCGTTATTTCGCCTATCAGGATAGGCGACGCCCGGCTCGCCCCAGTTACATAAGAATTAAAAGTAGCTAGCGAAATGTGGCTGTCCTAAAGGTCTTTGCCCAACCTTTCGGCGAATAGATGCGTGATTTTATGTTATGTAATTAAGAACTGGTTCACTTGCTAATGAACACACCGTTTGTTATTGTTTGATTATGATGGTTATAGCAAATTGGGTAACAAGCGCAATTAAAACTGGAAGTATGGGAAAATAATAACCTATCACAAAATTGTTCATGGTGCTGTTTACCCATAATTTAAATAGGCGACGAGAAGACGACTGAGTTTTCCAAATGACCAACCCATCCTTTCTGTCGGCTTCTTTCTCAAAGTTCTGTCTACCGAGCTGGATAACTTGCCCTAGGTAGACATCATCCTTCACAACTTCAAGAAGCGACTGTTCGATGTGGATTGGACTCGGCAAGACGTTCGCGTATAACAATACTGTACGTCATTATAAGAGCGATGAGGAAGAGGATGATGAAATATGAATATGAATGAATGATGGGAGATGTCTTGTGTTCTCGCCTCCTCAGTCCCTCGTCATCTCAGGAGAATGAGATCATAGGGTATACTGTAAACCTATTCGCAATTAAGTGACTCATGGTAGGAATCGAAACACACCTACACAACGGAAGGACAACGTCGTAGCTATTCCTTAATGGATTCCTCGTATATTAGTAAGCGGAAACGTTACTTTTGTTTTTATAGAACCTGCAAAATTGAAGGAAAATTGAAATTTTGTCAAAATCAAAATATTTTATTTCACTTAAACCCATATGGGGACTTCTGAAACGTCAGAAGCTATGTGCACGGTTTCAATTGGTCGTTCCCTATAGAAAAGAGCCTCTTTGAGAGTTATTCTTTTAAAAATAATTGGCTTTTACAATGTTTTCAACTTACAGTAGGTATGGGAGGACAACGTAGGCCTGTCAACAAGTACAGTACAGTACAAGGCCTACAAAGTCCTCACATTTACAAAATGTGAAAGAATCTGTCAAAAGGATAAATAAAATCTAAAAACCTTTTAAAACCAAATGATATGATTGCCATTATAAAGATTTGTAATTAAAATTATCTGGATATAATGTCGAAATGGTTAATATATAATAGTTTACTTTCCTGGTGTTTTTCAGGGTTTCAGTTCTAGTGAGTCTTCTAATAATAATGTATAACCAGAGGCTGCTGTGATGATTGCCACTATACAGGGGTGGTATTGTCATCGACGCATAACCTGTGTTACCATGGATTCAGTACATGATTCTGATCAGCATAAGTATTCACAACCACTCAATACACTTCCGTACCGTATCGAACAGCAATCAATGTTATCGTAGGAGCTCTTTAAATGCTGTTCAAGTCCAAAACCCGAAAATTTGTTAGTTTAAATCAAATGACGACCGGTATTCTTCAGACAGCTGTTTGCAGTCGGAGGTAAGGCAAACCCAGGTTATCGAAATGTGTCATTTTCGATACGATAGCCCGTCGGATGGTTGTGTATAGCTATGCTGGTCCCAACTGTCATTCGTAGATCCTTGTCGGTCGTAACGGGTCAAACGCTAAGTATTTATTTAAAAAAAAAACCAATTACAGGCACTTTTGAATTGTCAAGGGGTCGCTCAGTCAGAAAAATGAAGCTAGTTGCATGGGCAACTAGCTTCATTCCAAAGCGTAGTAGGTACCTATGGAGAAGAACGGGCGAGAAACTCCACGGACACTCTTATAAGGGTCGTTAGAAGTCTGATAGTCTGACAACCAGTCTTACCGAGAGGTATCGTGTTACCCAGTAACTGGGTTGTGGAGCTCAGATGTCAGTCCGGGTAAAATACTGACTTACCAATAATTACTGTCTCGTTGGTCTAGAAGTCGCAAGCGCTACTGCTGAGCAAGAGGTCCAGGGGGTTTACTCCGAAGTAGTATCGGCCGAATGTTCGGCCGTTTCCTGCTACGAACTTACTATTTGGTTCGGTCGGTTCCGATCATACACACCTACACTCTTTCGAACATTAACTATGGTCCCGACCCAACTGAGCCGATCCGAACTTTTTTCGCATTTTTCAATAATATTCGGTTCGGCCATGTATCGGTCCGATCCGAACATTCGCACTTTGCACTTCGGAGTAGACCCCTTTTTTTTTTTTTTTTTTTTGTGGATGGGAAATCATCAAATGACCCCTCCCGCTCTGGGTGGAGCGGAAGGGAGTGTCAGACTTTTACTGACTAAAACCCACCCGTGTTCCGTCCTTAGCCCTTTCTGTTCCAGGGCAGCGGTTAACCTTTCGGAAAATCCCGCCGCCCCGGCAGGCTTCGGCCCTATGGGGCCCCGTCCTCTGCTGACATTTTCTCTTTGAGGCGCGCGTGGAACACAACGCGCCGTCCGGCACGGGCCTGGTCCTGATCGGACGGTGAGCTACCCATTACTCACCGCCCGCAGGCCCGCGCCTACGGTGGCCGGGAGTCGTCACGCGGCTCCCGACGCCCGGAGCGTCTCCCGCGGCGGCTGAGGCGTGAGGTGTTCTCCCTCAGCCTCCCCGCCACCTCCTTCGCTAGCATGACTGCTTCGCAGAAGGAGGTGACTGCCTCCCATTCTCTCTCGCCCCGGACCATGGCTTGCACCAGGGCCGGGCGCGAGAGGTCGCCGCCGTTGCCGATCGCCTCTACGAGGACACGGCGGGGCTCCGCCCAAGCAGGGCAGACCTCCACCGTGTGCTCCACCGTGTCCTCTGGGCGATCCTGGCAGTGGTGACACCCGGGCGTCTCCTCCCGCCTGATGATGTGCAGGAACCTCCCGAAACATCCGTGTCCGGAGAGGACCTGCGTCAGGCGGTACGTGAGAACGCCGTGACGCCTCTCTAGCCACTCCTCAAAGAGGGGTCTTATCGCCACTATCGTGGCGTGCCCTGCGCTGGGTTGGAGTAGACCCCTTGGGTTTGATTCCCAGATCGGGTAAAGTGGTATCGGTTTTTTCCGTCAGGAATTTTTCAGTACCAGCCCGCAATATGGATTCGTGGCAGGTTGATGGCAATAGGCTCGCCACAGTTACATGGGAATTAAACATAACTAGCGAAATGTGGCTGTCCTAAAGGTCTATGCCCAACCCTTCGGCGAATAGATGCGTGCTTTTATATTATGTAATTAAGAACTGGTTCACTTGCTAATGACCACACCGTTTTTTATTGTTTGATTATGATGGGTAGGTATAGCAAATCAGGTAACAAGTGCAATTAAAACTGGAAGTATGGTAAAGTAATAGCCTACCAAAAAACTTTTCGTGGTGCAGTTTTCGCATAATTTGGGTCGAGTTTTACCGGTTTATTCGTAAACAATATTATAGATACTTACATAAGTACCTATAGTGATTAATTATTAGGCGAGTCACCGTAGATACAAAAACCGGTCAAGAGCGAGTCGGACTCGCGCACCGAGGGTTCCGTACAAATTTGTACGTATGTAAAGCTACAAATTTACGGTTTTCAGATTTTTCCTTTACTTGTGCTACACGACATTGCTTCTTGCCAAATTTCATGATTCTAGGTCAACGGGAAGTACCCTATATATAGGTTTTGCTTCCCTTGCGAGTGTAAAAATATACGGCATAAACGGAACATAAACAATAGAATAAGTTATGTAGTGCCCAGAACTACTATAGGTCGAGGTGCGCGCGCACGACCGCTGTTTGCTGTAACCTCTTGTCGATCAAAAGCAGGATCGCGAGCACCCTACGGCGTCTTACTACTCAGTTCAATAAGATTTTCCGGGATATCGAGTTCTTTGCTATTTCCGCTAGAAGTTTAGATGTATTAATTGCGCTTAAAATCATAGCAGAATTAGGTACATAACAATCCTAAAATCATAATTTCTATTTTAAATATTCTATTATATCTTCTTTCTCTTTTTACTATTTTTACCTGTATAGTAATGTTTCAGTTTAGTTTTTATTTTTTGGGGTTTATTCATAAACGATGACTAAAGTTAAGTAACGTTTAAACGTCAAAAATGTATGGTTAAACACCGTACTCTACATTAATGTAGGTAATTTATATCGCACGCCGTTCGTGTTTGTTTTTTATATTATGTGGAAAATGTTATTGGTTATATATTTATACTCCCATTTTAGTTTTAAGTTCTATACCATAACATTGTAATGTGTACCTAACCGTTTATTTTCTCAAATAAAATAAATGCCCGTATCTTTTGATTGCGTTAATTTAGAAGTTTGATTTTTTTCACTGAGGAATTGTAGCCTTGAGTATTTGATATGAATTTCAACTTGATAACTCTACGCGTTCCTGAGAAGAAGGGTCTGTTCGTCTGGGACCCTTATCGGTTTGAGGCTTGAGGTACGGAACGCTAAAAATCGCGGTAGGACGCAAAAAATTGCACTGTAGGTACTGATTATTTGGGATGTTGTTACGTTTTGAACTAATGAGAATAATGCGACCTTTCATTGTATATAATTATTTGATATAAAATCGATGGAGGAAAATGTACAGAATCGTAAAAAAAACGGCATAAAAATAATTAAATAAAAATTCCGATACCAAACACGCCCAGAAGCAACAGAAGCACCCGCTGCCTTCTTAAATGATCAAATGGTTGATTTGGATCAAGCTATGTTTCGTTTTTGGCCGCCATGGGTATGGTTTCCATACTAAGATGCCCAATGACCTTTTCTACAGGTACTTTAAAAATGTATTGGGTGACTTATACGTAGGATGCAGACTTTGAAGTTACAAGTCAAAAACTGAAAGAACTCCGAAATTTCGAGGTTTTTCGAGCTCCACGCAGCACTGCACCCTAATTGTGTAACACACTATCAATCTAAAAGAAAGAAAGAAAGAAAAATATTTTATTCTGCACAAACAAAACGCACAATTACAACTAAATAATAATAATATTAAAAAAAAAATAAGACAAAACACTCAATCACAACACAAGACAATCAATACAATCTCTACTTGAATCATTCTGAAGCTAATCCATTGTTTCATTTGTTTTATTATTTCTAATATTTTTAGTAAATTTCTGTGTAGGTCCTACTTATGATTAAAATTTGCATGCCCTCATGGCAAAATATGGCTGAACCATTAAAATGTATCTGTATCACCTGTCATCATTCTCCTGCCCTTATCCCAAATTATTTGGGGTCGGCGCAACATGTCTTTTTCTTCCATACTCCTCTATTAGCCGCCATCTCGACAGTCACCCCCTTTCTAACCATATCATCATTCACACAGTCCATCCATCGTTTCTTTGGTCGTCCCCTACTCTTATAGCCATCGACATTCATACTCAAAACTTTCCTCACGACATTTTCCTCATTCCTCCGTAATACATGCCCATACCATGACAACCGGTTTCCACATAACTTTTCAATTACCGGTGCCACTTTCAAACTTCCTCTTATATACTCATTTCTTATTCTATCCATTCGTGTAACACCACACATCCCTCTCAGCATTCTCATCTCAGCTGCATGCAATTGCCTTTCATTCATCCCTTTTGTGGCCCAACATTCTGATCCATACAAGACAGCAGGTCTAACCATGGTTTTGTATATCTTCCCCTTAAGTTTAAGGGGAATGCGGGAGTCGCAGATTGTTCCCGTGACCTGCCGCCATTTCATCCATCCAGTGTTAATTCTGTGCTTAACCGTCCGATCTACTTCGCCATCGCTTTGCACGAGTGAACCGAGATACCGAAAGTCGGAGCAGACTGGGAGAAGCGCGCCATCAAGCGCTATGGCTCTAGAGTTGGAGAGACCGCCGAAATCGCAGAACATATGTTCAGTTTTGGTTCTGCTGATTTTCAAGCCAACATCCTCCAGCTTCTGTTGCCATTTCTCCAATCTGCTCTGGATCTCGGATCCATCTTCACCGACGAGAACAATGTCATCGGCAAACAGCATGCACCAGGGGGCCTCTTCCTGTATGTCCGCCGTCAGAGCGTCCATAATCAATAGGAAGAGGTAAGGACTTAAAGCCGATCCCTGGTGCAAGCCTACAGCCACACTGAACTCGTCGGTATTGCCAGCAGCCGATCGGACGTAGGTACGAGATCGATTGTACATAGCACGAATTAACTCTACATACTTCACGGGCAAACCTTTCTCTTTCAAGGCCCACCACAGAACATCCCGAGGTACCCTATCATACGCTTTCTCCAGATCAATGAACACCATCTGCAAGTTCTTATGTGCACGTCTGTACTTCTCGCACAACTGGCGGAGTGCAAAAGTGGCGTCCATTGTTCCTCGACCTGGCATAAACCCAAACTGGTTTGGGGTAATCTCACTCTCCTCTCGCAGTCTTTTCTCTATTACTTTCTCCCATACCTTCATACTATGTGACATGAGCTTTATCCCTCGATAGTTGTTGCAGTCCTGTACATCACCTTTATTCTTGAAGATGGGCACTAGCGAACTATTGCACCATTCTTGTGGGATCCCACCTTCATGCAACAACTTATTGAAGAATAAAGTCAGCCACATACATCCATCTTCTTTTAAACACTTCCATACTTCTACTGGTATATCATCTGGGCCCATAGCCTTCCCATTCTTCATACCTTGAACTGCCTTACTTACTTCATCCATGCTAATTTCCCTCACCAAACCCATATTTACTTGTACCTCTTTAAGCACACCATCCCATTTATTCTCTTCGTTCATAAGCTTTTCAAAATAAACCTTCCATCGTTCTTTTATTTCGTCATCTTTATACAGAACCTTACCGACGTCGTCTTTCATACATTTAATGTGAAGAATATCTCTCGTTCTCCTTTCTCTTGCTTTTGTAATCCGGTAGAGCTCCTTCTGGCCTCTAGGGCTGTCCAGTGAGTCATACAACTTCTCCTGCGCCTTAGCCCTCGAAACTGCTACCGCCTTTTTTGCCTTTCTCTTCCATTCTTTATAAATCTCCTTCTTATCTTCTTTCAAACTATCATTCCCGTTTTCTACACCCTGCCATTCTTTAAACGCAATTTTCTTTTCTTTTAGCATCTTTTGCACGTCTTCGTTCCACCACCATGTATCCTTTTCTATCATACCTTTCCCTTTCGATTCTCCAAACGCATCTTTTGCTACTCTCCTTATACAATCCGCCATCTCTTTCCAACATTCATTCACAGATTTTCCTTCCATATCCTTCATGTCAATCATTTTCTTTACCACTTGATTCTTAAACATACTGGCGCATTCCTCTTTTTCTATCATACGCCATCTAGTTTTGGGTGGGGGCCGTTCCTTGTTCCTACTGAACGAGACATTGACTTTAACCTCCATTATCATTAGTCTATGTTGTGAAACTAGGTCCTCACCTGGGAGCACTTTACAATTTTTTACAGTTTTAAGGCTGTTTCGTCTTACTAGGAGGTAGTCGACCTGTATTATACCCATATTTGAGAATAAATTCATCTTTATCTTTATCTTCATATGTTCGAAAAATGTGTCTGCTCTACAACGTAAATAACGCAATGAATGTTGTTGAACTGTCAAAATGAAACCCATTGCTACCCCACTGGTCTTTCGAAGCTACAAAATTAGTTTTAAGTACAGTACAATTTTTTGCGACCTACGATAACTTAAATGAATTGCCTATTAAGCCGGTATTGCTAAACTAATTACCTAATCATAGCTCTCTGAAATCGGATTGAATTTTTAGTTCTTTTTTTTCTTACAAATTGTGTGCCGGGGTGCCTTATTATGTGTTTTTTTCCTTGAAATTGAGAATGAGTTTGAAATGTTTGGTGACTATTCACCCAAAAATACAAGGTCTACAGATACCAGAGGGGCAATTCTCTTCATTTTAAAAACGTTCAGTCTGATCTGTCTCAAACTGTCAAAAATTCTTCTAATTTCCCTACATTTTCGACATTTGTTTGTCGCCGAGATGAGACTGCGACTAGATTTTGAACGTTTTAAATTACGAGAATTACCCCTTCCCCCCTCCTTCCTTCTCCCTTCTTCTTCCCTTCTTTCTTCGGCCTTCTGATCTATTTGAGCTTAGTATTTATTACCTATAGGTATAGGTATTGCGGGGTAATTGCGTAACTTGAGTACTATCAGTAGCAACAACATTTCAAGAATATTCATTGCTTTATTTACGTTGTTGAGCAGACAAATTTTTCGAACATACGAAGCAATGCATTAGCAATATCCTTCAAAATGATTTTTATATTTTGATTGATAGTGTGTTACGCAATTAGTGCTGAAATCGCTTAGAAAACCTAGTTAATTCTTTCCATTGTATTTGTAACGATGCCTTTATAAGGATTAAAAGGTAGTCAATTGCCACTGTGAATGCTTTTATGGTTGAAACTTATTGAAGAGAACGTTTACAGCACAAAATTAATCAGTTTTATGTTTGTACACTTATTCACGTATTCGATCGTTTAAATCGATTGGCTAAACTAATAAAAATACAGAAATAAGTCTATTATGAAACAAGGAGAACATACCGAGCTCAGGAATTTGTGAAAAATAAACAATACTGCCTCGTGGATCTAAGTGCTATTGCTGAGCATGAGGTCCTGGGTTCGATTCCCAGGTCGGGCAAAGTTTTATTGGGTTTTTCTATCAGGAATTTCTCAGTAGCAGCCCGGAGTCCGGATTTGTGGCATTAAGCTCACCCCGTATTACATGGGACTTAAACATATCTGGCGAAATGTGGGTGTATTATAGGAACACCTGTGCCCAACTCTTCCGGTATTACAGGCGTGATGTTATCTAATTAAACAATATTTAGCAAATATTTTTCTAAACGTTGATAAGACTTACTTTTGTCCAAAAAACAAAAGCATTTTGCGCTTTTGTTTTTTGGACAAAAGTAAGTGCCTAGTTCTATTTCCTAGGCGGATTAACTCATTAGCGCTTTGTTTGTACAACAAAAGAAGATTTAGGATAAACTTATAGTTGTTTTACACAAACTTTTCGGGGAATGTTGAATGAAGTCTTTGACAGCACAGACTGTTCGATGCAAAAATATTAGTTCCGTCGAAGGAATGTCAGTTGTCAGTGTAGTAACCTTGTTTCTAAGTTTTTATGTTAGATCAAAATTAGTAGGTCACATAAAACTACAAGATAATCATAACACAACTCAGTTACTTGTGTATAATATGGCAACAATATTATTATATCGATAGATAAACATACTTACTTATGTAGGTACATATCAGTATTTTGTATGTATGCCCGTATATACGTACATACGCTGTGGAATGCGATCTATACGTATACGCGCCCGTCTATACATATTTATACAGCGGAATCGTAAATAGATTGAATGGGTATGTACCTACCTACTTTTTGCTTACATTGCCAGTTCGTTTCAGTCTCCGCACCGTACATAGCATCAGTCAGTCGGCACTAGTAGACCATGTAATGTAAACATTAGATGGTCGAGGAATGCATTTAGACAGTAGGTGCTGGTAGTGAATATTATCATGTGCGGTGATAACGTGGCTGCGAGTCGGCGGGGTTTAGTCGGCGACGCGGGGTCGCGTGGTGCGGTCGCGTGTATCGTTCCTATCGCTCGAGTGACGTACGGAACCGCTTCGTGTGTTCGCGCTCGCGTACGCGCCGCATTCCATCGTGGGGGCCCTTCGCCGCTATTGGCCGATCCCGCGTGACGTCACACCTCGTAATGAGGTATTCAACATGGCCGTGTAGCTAGTTCGCGAGTGTGCTTCGTTACTCGTTTGAATGGATTTAATCAGTGAAATATGCCAAGGAGACGAAACGGTGAGATACCCTTGCCCGACGGATGGGATTACGCGAGGGACTTTGACGGAAAACTGTATTTCATCGATCACAACAGTAGAAAAACGACGTGGATCGACCCGCGAGACAGGTAAGTTTTCCAAAGAGAAGTGTTAACCCGTAAGAGCCCCATGTCAAAACTTTACATTCCAATGCGATTTCTAACGTTTTCTGATTGAATTTGAGTGTTGTGGTCGTAAATATCGGGAGTGCACGTGATATAGTTGGTTCTATTGAAGTTACAAGTGTTTAAAGCAACTTTAAAATTGAATAAATCGTGAAAAACAAACTGTTCCGTCGCCGCGACGCTGCTGCTCTCTAGTGGTAAGAATGCGCGTCAACCTCGATTTCACACGACATTCCACTATTTAGTGACAACAAATGAGCTAAACACAAATTATGGTTATCATTTGTTATCCTTTGGAATGTGTTCTGTGGTCTTGTTTTCGTATGGGTTCGTATTTTGTGAGCGGAGCAGTCGGTACGCGACTAATGAGGCCGCGGAACTGGTTCATAGCAATGTTAGTGGCTGAACTGGCGCAGAAATAATTCGATGAAGCGTTTATGTGTTAAGAATGAATGTGGCATGTTGTCTAGATGGTGGTGCGGTTGGTGGTTTCGTAAGGTGCGCGTGTGTGTATGGTGCCGATGCGTGGAGAACGCGGTGGGAGATGGAATGCAATGCATAGGCAAGTTGCGCGGTGTGAATGACAGGCCGTAGAATGCGGCCCGGGCCTGCGGCGATGGTCGCGCCTTTCTAAAGCGGCGCACTCCCCCTCCCCGCCGCCCCGCCGTCTCCCCACACCCCCCTTCACCACCTCAGCAAGCTGCAGGTGCTGCACAACACATCCCTATTAAATACCGATCATGTCTCTAGCCGTATCTATTTACCATAGTTAAAGTGACACCTGCACCATTGTTTTAAAAGTTAACCTTAAAAACGGTACACCTGCACTTGAAAATGCATGGTTACAGTTAAAACCGATCAATTATCACTTTGGTGATGCTAAACGGCGTAACAATTAGCTGTAGTGATGTCTGTTCTATTAGGAAAATGAGACTACCTAAAAGGCTAACTGTCATCGTCTAATGGTGTTGTATAACGGGCTAATAAAATTTACCATATTATAGTTTTGTATTATAAAAAACAAAATACCGTTAAATGTTTTGCAGATTAATAACATAAAATGCAGTTTTAATTGCAAATGAACTTGCAACGCAAAGTTGCAAATGGACATTCAATGTAAACTTCTCAAGTTAATGATTGAAGCGAAGCAACAGGATGAATTTATACAATTGTAATTTTGTGTTTCATTTCAGACTTATTGTCGCTCAGTGGAATCTCGGTAATATTCAATTTTATAACCGACTTAAGCACTGAACAAATATTGCATAAAAATGCGAATGTGGATTAAATTGATTCAAGTTAAGAAGGCACATGAGAATCTGGTCCCGGTACATTGACACCACAATAAAATTCGCCGCTGACACAGGAAACATAAAGTGGTATTTTTATTGAACCAAACTGCATTCCATACAGTCGACTTTACAGTATGATATTTGAGACGTGATTACTAGCTTGGCACTCCAAAACATACGACGATGTGGCTTTTCTGTTTGTGGTCCTACGTTATCAGGTGTAAATGATAACCCCCCTGCAAGCTGAAAAAGAATAATGCAAAATTCGAGATCAAAATCTTGAATTATTGTCACTCGCAAATTTGGAGTTAATTGGGGTCAAAGAGCAGCTACTATCGCAAAATTGCCCACTTAGAACATTGTTTTGAAAGAACCAAGTGAATAGTAAAAGAGCACCGGCAGTCAAAATTGACCTAGAATTTGGTGTGTGGAGCGGAGGTACCGCGGATGTCACTCTAACGTCGACATCTACTTGTGCGAAACGCGCACACAATAAACCGAGCCACTAAGCCAATTTATTAATGCTAAAAATAACCACGCCACGTCTCGGGCGCATACGACGCTATTAACCTTATACGGAACCTAAACGTTGTACTATGAAAAATGTGCCCTCTCGTCACTGCCTTCGGCAGAATAGGCAATTATTTACCTACCATAAGAATGTTGTCAGTTTAGTAGACCTGCTTTTTTACATGCAGATGTAATGGTCTCATTTTGACGACGAGAGATCGCCGTTTATAACGAAATATTTGCCCTTGAATTTCGATATATATGGCTGTTTTAACAAGATAAAGATCTTTATGGTGTCGTTGGGCGCTGAGCTATACATTTACGGTAATAAGTGGCTTCTCAAATGCTTCTGTAACGAGATGTTGCGTGCGAATGAGCATTTTGCGGTTTTCGCAGATCTCAAAGACAAGTGTGATACGTAACTAGATGACGGCGTAAATAGTTGTGGAAAAAACTAAACTACATAGAAGTGTTCGACAGCTACGCATTGTGAACTGAGGAAAAACTACTCATTGTGTCTTTAAGCAAGGAAGCGGCGAAGACAATGATAGCGTCGATTAACAAGCGAATGGGAACTTATACCTGTGTTTGCCGGTGTTTATTACTTTAATTGTATCGGTTGAATGCAGTTTCACTAAGCCAGTACATTGTTCTGTTGCATACCAGAGTATTGCGTTCATTTGATCGTTAATGCATAATTCTGTGTTGCGAGTGAAATCTGCGTTAGGTGTCTATGCGTACTCGCCTAGTGCAGGCAAATTGTATGTGGGAAATACAAGGATGCTCGCGTTGGAATGTTTCAATACGATCTGCATGTCTGCGGTCGAGTAGCTGGTGGCGTGATGGCTAATTTTATAATGTAATTGTTCCTTATACGCTCAACTTTGTTGAAGAAAACAATAATATTACAAGATACGACTCTACTATTTCTTCAATTACAATGGCTACTACAAAGATCTCCAATATATCGACGGGTATGTAAAAGTAATGTATGGTCTAGTAAGGGATCATACAGGTATAACAAATCTCTGCCGTTTCTAAACAGTTTTCAGGCAAGATTTTAAGTATAAAATCAATCGTGTTTAACGAAGGTGTCTTCACAAGATTGTGTAACCCAAGTATGTGCTTCCCACGCACTGCACAAGTTCTGAGCTCCCTCATGCGTAACGATGAAGGGGCTGGGCATTTTACAGCGTTTCTTGACTCTAATCGACTGCGTTTTAAAATAGGTTGATTTGTTCACTTTTTGACCTATTCAACTTGATTAGGTGCAAGAATTGTATGTATGTTTTGCAAAGAAGATTTACAAAACATTTCGTTGGAGTGTGTACCGCAGGGTGCGGCGCGTGGCGAACGGACGCGAAATAGCGTACAACATTGTTTATTCTACGCATTCCTCTCAGATAAATATGTCCTTGGCGATTTTATACACCCAGACGCGCGTCGACACCGCCGCCGCCGACACCGGCTTCACTGCAGATTTATTTTGATTCCAACAACTAATAAGACGAATGGTCGTTTAAAAAGTCTAGAATCTCGACGCACTGCCTACACCAATGTAGTCTCTTCTAAATTCAATTAATTTATTAACACCTGACATCCAAAGGAAATGTAATAATTATTTCTAATTATGGATATATGCAAACATCGACTTTTACTCCTAAAGTAGTGTAATATGTTTCGAAGGCAAATCGAAATTCGTTTAGGTACTTAGTTATCGTTATTATAATGAAAATGTATTTAAAATCACGCATGTTTAAAAGTTATCTATGTGAGTAGGTATGCGATAAAAGCTGTTCTGCTCTCGTTTCTAATCAAAATTGGCATTCCTCTCTTATCTATATGCCGTCATAAAGCAGTTGTTTACCTACTTGTAACGACTTTTTCGTTGTTGTGCACATCTGTTTTAGTTTTCGTATCTTTACAATGTTACACCTTTTATTTAGTTCTGTCATTCGGAACTCTATAAATGGTCTAACGTATATTTGTATAGTGGGCCCGCCCCATAACTTCATGAAGTTAGCATAAGCTATGATAAACTTGCAAAATATGGTGTGTCGACATAGCGGGCCTCGGAATGGTCGGATGGAATTTCTGCGTGTTTGTCCCCCCATATAGGGAGTGATAAATTGACGATAGTCGTCGCTCATAAAATTGTATAACTATTTGCTTGATTTGCATAAGAGTGTTTGATTAGCCATCGGAGGACGCCCAGACGTCGTTGGCTTAAGAATGTTGCCTATTTAATATTTCCTCTATAAACGTTTGGGACGATTTAATGTCCACAGTAAAATGTACGATTCCAATCTGTCGGATGATGGAACGAAACCGATACTTTACCGCTATTCGACTTAAAAACGTCTAATAAAAATTAATATCGTTATTTACGGGCGCATTCATTAAAGAAAGTTCTTTTTTTATGGGAAAGTAATTAACGACGCACTTAATAAGGTGAACATCAGTAATATTTTGTTGATGGTATTTATGGGTTTCATTCCTATAGTAATCCTGCCATTATAAAGATACAATACAACGCTGATTGTAAAATTCTTGGCCATTCTCCGCAAAAATTTGGATAAATATAAATCAAGGTTTTGATAAACTGTGATCTAAAATTTATGCAGATACAAGCAGGTGTTCTTTCGCTTAATTTATTCCTATTTATTTGCTCCCAAATCGTATGGTTTATATCTGTACATTTTGTATATCCTATTGCCATGTTAATACCGTGAATGGTTTAATTTTTAGGTGTCCATAAATAGAGGCACGGTGAGGCGAACTGGCACAAATCCTTGATTTTGAATAAATTGTTGACGACCCGCCATTTGGGCGTGGGCGAAATATGCGACAACAGACTATTATAAACAATTTTCTCATTCCAATATGTACCTTGTTCCTTAGCAATACTAAGCTATTTGGGTTTGTGAATTTGCAAATGATCGTAAGCGGTGTGGTATGCGAAAACACCTGTATTTCATAGCGATTAGGTGATAGTGTTCTGTTTGCTTCGATTAAAAAGATACCAAAGCTAAAACTGTAAACATGATCCATGTTTACAGTTTTACCTTTGGTAACTTTTTACCTTTTGGTTTTTTACGTAGCAGCTCTCTTGTTTGTACCTTCATTTGAGTTTGATGCATGATTTAGTTATCTTGTTCTATGTTTCCCATACTGCTGTAATAAGGATACATCTCTGCAAATTGGGTATTATTTTACAGTTTGTCAGCGCTTTGTTTCCGCTGTATTTCCATTTGCAATAGATGCTTCTATTCGCCTTGATGCATTTACAGTGCTGAATACATTTTCCTGCTGCATTGTAGTATTACCAAAGAAATTGGCAACAGTGTGTAGCAGTAAAAATCGCAAATATTTCCCCGACCCCATTCCACGCGGCCGATCATTCACGAAACAATGGAGCGAAGAATTTTGTTCCTCAACAAACATTCGCAGAAGCCCGGCGGCGCCTCCCATTCATTGGCGATGCGTTCGCGCACATTGATATCTGCTTGTTTGGCCTCTGTTTAATCCATACTTTCCGGTCTTGACACCGCTCTAATAACAACGATATGTGAATGGAGCCGCTTTGGTGCCATTCCTACCTAATGTTTGACTTTCTACCGCTGGGAAAGTATCATTTGTGCAGTCGTGAAGTTGCCGGCAAACATCGTTACAAGCCATTAGCAACATTTCTGCCATACTTCGAGGGCGGTATTCGAAGTTGCAACGAGCAACTGCTTGTGATTGCTTTTCTACATTCTGTAACCATTGCATATTTGCATAATGAGAAGATTTGAATGCCACAGATATCGTTAAAATTGGTGTATGTGTGTGTTTTCTCAATATTAAACGTACCCTTCTGTTTTATGTATGTAAATCTCAGAACCGGTCAGTCAAGTCGATGAATGGACAGTTTTTTGTAACATTTGCTTAATTAATTAGCATGCATCGTTAAAAATAACAAAAGTACAATAATAAATTACGACGATCATAAAGTTTTGTTCCTGCGAATTAGAGTACTAGCTGATTTACTACGACAATTTTTACAACGTCGTGTCCGAGTAGTGCTGAGATTTATAGCGTTTAATCTCCTTCATCAGACTGTAGGTACTTATTACTCAAACAAGCAGCAGAATGGGAGTGACCACAATGCAGTATCAATTAGAAATTCCTCAGTCTCGGCGATATTATAAGCGGGCGGCCGACAATTCGTCATTCTGTATAGACATTATTTAGACTAGGTATCGCATTATCGAATGTTTGTGAGCGGAGTCGTGATACTCATGATATTGTGTCGCACGCGCCGCCTGCCGGCGTGACGAAGGCGGCTGGTATGCGGCGTGATTCAAACGGAAACCCTATATATTCAGTGTTTATGCAACCCGCTGTCCGTCCGTCCGTCACTTCTACAGACAGCATGCAACATTGAATTGTATAAATTACGTTCGATGTGCGAGTTTATTTTGACTATACTTCAAATTATTTCAAATTGTAGATAAAAATTATTTTAGTAATGGAAAAAAAACCTGACAATGACATCTACCAACTTAACATTACTTGAGATATTGCTAATTAAGCTCGTAATTCATTAAAATAAGAAGAAGGATTCCGAGATTTTAAAGGTAGTTAGTGTCAAGAGATCTTTATTATTCAGATCGGAGCACTTAATGTGTGTATATTCTCAAGTCTCTCAAGACGAGCATGAGACCTTGGTGGCAATGACGTGACGTGCGTTTCAACAACACAGTTCACACTAGGCGTTGGAATGTCGTTTGTCAATGATCGAATAACGTGTGACGTCATAGCGTCACATTAGCCTGCTGGGTTTACCATCAATACATAATTACCACTTTCGAACGATTGCCGAGGCAATTCGGTGGATAAGTTTGGTGATTGGTCGTGTCGCAAGACGCGAACAATGTTTATATGTGTGGTTACTTTAATGCATGGTTCGGTTCAGATACAAATTTTATATTCACGCATTGGATCATCCGGTCGGCATGCTTCGTGCTTCGACGAATTCATTGCAAGTTGTGTTTAATTCGATTATAACGTTGTACGAATGTGTCAGCCGAACGGAATGCGAGAGGAAATCACGTTGACCCCTAACACGATTCCTTTTTTGGCCATCGGAAGGTTTGTAATCTTCCTGTCCGTGAGTATATTTCAAAAACACATGAGGATTTAATAAATAAGCACATAGGATACGTGACATCACGCCGTCGGAATTTACTTATAACTTTGTAAGGAACAGGTTATTCACCTAACATTATTATCCTTAGCCGTGTCTACTGACACAGTTTCATATGACAGATTATCTTACGGACAAAAATCTAAGTGGGGCAATGCCCTCTTGGAGTAAAGGAGTAAAAAAATCGAGATTGTTCCGAAGCCCAAGGAATGTGCATTAAACGGGCCATCCGGATTAAAATATTTCCCTGGCGGTATTTATAGAGCATTAGTAGGTGTGCGTGTTCGTCTGTCGGTCGGTCGATATGTGTGAGACAGCATGGCACCGCCTCCCACCAGACGTGCTCCAAGTTTGTCGTAATCCAGGATTTGGTCATTGGACTTTCGAAATGATACTCGGACAACACATGACTAATAGTCTAATCATTTAGATTAACGGTGAGCCTCTTGATTCTTTGGCGTGCTGGGAAGACATTAACGAGATTTGGCTGACATATTGTTTTGAAAAATAACGTTTGGATTTTAAGAATATGGGATCGTGTGAGAGATTATACACCTGCAATGGCGTTGAATTCTGCAGGGGGGTTAACTAAATAGTCCAAAGCGGGCAGCAACCTTCATGTTTCTATTTGTGGCTGCTGAACGGCGGTACATTGGCCTTCTCCCGCGCTATTTTCCAATGAGACTGTGATGCACTGGCATATCGCACGGCATAGCTCGCGGATTTATTCGCATCGATTACGCTATAAAGCTGTGTGTGAACTCAATTCTGTTGCGAACTGTATTATATGTGAAAACTTGTACGGAGAGTGAGGTAAAGTAGAACAAATTATATAATATTGTGAGTCGGACGTGATTGCAAAAAAAGAGGACAATGTTTTTTTCTTATTCATATCATAATACATTTATTATGTACAGTTGTTTATGTTTTATGCATTCGTTTTGTATAATGTAGGAACTGCAATATTTCATCTAATTGCTTATATACAAGTCTAATTTAATAGACCCTAATTGTTTCACCAATTAAAAACCAAAACAAGACATTTAGAATTTTAATTGCTAGCACATTTGTTAGTATGTGGTACGTGATTGTTATGAAGCTCAGTGTAGCGATGAATGTATCTTTTACACTGTCTTAAGCTGAATATAATAAAGAAAACCTTATAATGAATTTAGGTTGTTTATAACATGTTCAGCTATCTGGTGAAAATAAAATAAAAAAAGTGAAATAGAGAGCCTTTGGTCCTCAAAAGTCTCACTAATTTATCAAATTATTGGTGATAATTCTTAAAGACTTCTGTTTGAACTTAGCGCGCAAGACAGGTAGCAAAATTCTAACTCTATTCGGTAGATGGCGTTGTCTTAAAATATCATCTAAACCCAAACCAGTGTTTTGTTTTTATTAAAACTACACTAATTCAGGAATTGCTTTTGTTTTCCAGACAAGTGCTTCCGACGTTTTTGGAATTCCCTTTCAAGATGTGCAGTGTTAAAATCTTATCTACAAAGATAGCGTTAACACTTCCATTTCTATCGGCAAACTGAACACAAAAAAATACATTCATTGTTTATCATTGATGAGTGTTTTTACAATACTATCTAAGGAATGCGACCTTATGCTGTAAAAATGAGTTGTTTGCTAAGCAATTGCAACAATCTGTGTAAAAGTCTTGGCGGATTTTCTGACATAGAGCCAGAAACAATTATTTAAATGTTTATCTAGTATTATAGCACCAATAATTCTGTCGCAGTGGTATTTGATTGGAGTCAGTGTTTCGTTTACGTGGGCGCTGGCGCGTGTGTGTGAAAGTGTGCCTGTGTGTGCGGCTAGGGATTCCGTGACACGGGTCACCGTTTCCGAGAACTCGACTCGTCTTGACGTCCCGCTGACAGGACTGGTTTTGCCGTTCTCCCATAACGCAGCAACATTGTTTCTCTATTTGTCTCGCTCACTTTTACAACTCTTGTATCTCCTTCTTGCTCCCACACCGATGCATTGGATGCGCACACGCACGCGCCCTCTATCCCCTCACCTCGATAAGAGTGATCGTGTTTTGAAATGGACGCCGCATTCGGTAGCTGTGCGGAAGGAGTAACGAATTCCCATTGAAGATTTACCCCTCTCAATAAATTGTTATAACAAAAAAGAAAGGATGTAGGTACTCTTAGCGTTTTTGTAATGCTTGATTTCTAACAAATATTTTTTGAATGGTAAATGCATTTTGAAGGAATTCATGATATTGTGAATGTATTTAAATAGTTGTTAAATTGAGCTGTAAGGTGTTTATTATAATTGCATGTGAATATAACCTTACACGAAGTTATACGCACTCATTAAACAGCCTTTACTTGATTGCTTACTGTAAAACAACCAGCAAACGGTAAAACAGAATCACGCGAACATCGAAAACGTCGATTTCAAAAGTTGCACGTACACCGAACTGGACATAAACGTGGCCAATTAACCGAAGAATCTTATTTAATAACCGACTACCGTATAAACGCCATATTAAAAGTCACGAAAACCGTTAAGTGGGATGCGTATGAGACGCGGCGTTCGGTTCATTTCGTCACCATCGGAAATGCGAGTGTGTCCGCTTTTTGTTGGTGAACTGGTTGTACGTGAATCATGATCGAAATTGTAGCAGCAGTGGAGCAGGTCGCCGGCGCCAGCGCACCACGCCCTGCGCGCGCCAGCTCCCGGGCACCCGCATCGCCCATCATTAATTATTCTCATGCCACAACCTGCCTGCATTATCTGCACACCTAGGCACAACTTGAATCTAGAAACTTGCACCTGTTTTTTGTTCGATACTATGTTTTATCTATAATTCCATCGCGCTCGTAACATTACATTTTGAATCAGAAAATCTTTGATGTAAAATACGTTCTCGCTTGTAATTCTCACGGCGATTTCTTCGTCCTATATTATGCATCAATTTCTAACCTAATTGCCTCTATTCTGAACGATGTGATTGACTAACGAGATGCTATTTCGACTGGTATAAATCCAATGATATTGACCACGTCCTCTTGATCCCGTAACTTCTAAATTGATTGAAGGCTAAACGATTTGAACGGTCTGGTGATTAATCTATTTTCGAACTGGTAGCTCTTAAACACATAAGATATCGGTGTCGAATTTTTGTGAGACGTCTAAGACAAAATTGGTTGGTTTAAAGGAGGCCAGTTGCATGTTTACACACGGAGTAAATACGGAATCATTCCAACCAGTCCACGTTACCGAATGGCCAGTGAAATTATCCAGTCGAAAGATTCAAAATAATAACTGAGCTTATTATTATTTTGCCTTAATGATAGTTATAGAAGCGCAGTAATAGGCTCGCCCTGTTCGTGGGAAGAACGCTGGGTTGATGTAAGACCTTCTATGGGAAGCTTTTTTTTTTGGTTTGTATTTGCTCGACTTTTCTGAACCGTGTTTTAAATTAAGTTCTATTCTAAATATATTTAAGCATTCAAGAAGTTTTGTTGTTATGGTTAAGGATGATAGTTCAAAAAACTATCTTTGAAACTAAGATGGTTTTAGGAAACCCACAACTTAAAAAAAAAACTTGTTGCAGAACCAACCAATATAACCGATTAAAAATAATTTCCTGCGCCACAAAAAGCACTCGTCCAATTTTCGCAAGAACAAATACCCTAGCCTCAATTCTAGGATCACAGTACACAAGCGTTTCCTAGACTTAACAAAAAACGTTTATTGTTCCAGATATACTAAGCCACAGACATTCGCGGACTGCATTGGCAATGAGCTGCCTCTTGGATGGGAGGAGGCCTACGATCCACAGATCGGACGCTATTACATCAATCATGTCAACCGTAAGTAACACCTGCTGTTTATTTGGCAGTTTTTCCGTCAGAACAGATCCCTAATCTCTTCTTAGTATTTTGTGGAGTAGCATGTGTTTTGAATATTGAGATTAATCGTCTTTAGGAATGTTTAATGTGATGTTAGATTTAGAAATACAGGGGTTTATTTATAAACGATGATTAAAACTAAGTGACGTTTAAACGTCAAAAATGTATGGTTAAACATGGGTTAAACAGTCGCTAATCACTACATTTTTTTTTTTTTATGGGAAATCATCAAATGACCCCCCCGCTCTGGGTGGAGCGGAAGGGACTGTCAGACTCTTACTGACTAAGACCTAATCACTACTAATCACTACTTAACTTTAAGCATAGTTTGTGAATAAAGGGGTATATCTATAAGTGCTAATATTATAAAGAGGTAAAATTCGTGAGTTTGTATGTAGGGGTAGTCTCCGGAAAAACTGATCTGATTCTGAAAATTCTATCACTAAGTGGATGCTACAGTATTTATGTTAAAACAAGACATTTTATGCGGACGAAGTCGCGGACAGAAGCTAGTATTTTATAAAACAAAAAGACATCTACTATATTGTTATAATAGTTTCGTCATTTGGGAGAGTTCAATGCATATTAATAAGAAAGTATTTTTAGACATTGACAATATCTTAAAAAACCAGTTGTATTGGTAACGAGTCTATCGAATTTTCGTCCGAGAAATTTATCCATATCAAGATTAGCATACTGAGTAGCGAAATAGTGGACCTGTATTAACAATGCAATAATTCATTTTAGCACAATGAATTGTTTGTACCGGTTACAACAGGCTAACTCTTATTTATTATCCCCTGGATTATTCAGTATGTCGGGTGAAAAATGTACTACGCGGGGGGCTTATGAAGTACCACGATGCTTTAGTTATTCCCTATGAATTATTGAACAGGTTGATTCATGTCTAGCCTATAGAATGTTGCGACTGTTGCGGCCACCATCTTGAATTCGATATTTGAAATCGAAATGCGCAAGAGTTTTAACGTCACACCACTAAAAGTAGATGGCGTTGCGCGTATGTTCGGATGCACGTCCGTGCAGTCGTGACTGGTGGATATAATATGTTTTTATGTGAATCCTTAGATTATTCTATGGAGGAGCACTAAATAAGCCGTGTTATGAATGGAATGCTTACGTATCGTTTATTTACGCAAATGCATCTTCGTGAGTCGTATTGAATTGATTAGTCGTTGCATAGATATTGCTTTGCTACCGTGTAATCTCACATGCAGATAAAATAAACGTGTTGTTTTGAATTTTTAATACATTTCTATAATGCATAATGCCCTAGTATGAATATTATGAATAGAGAGTTCCTACAGCAGAAAATCTGTTTGAGCATTAACATTACCTAGACACAATTTAAGTAACTGTGCCGATTTTATTAACAAACAATTCAGACGAATAAGTCATGACCTGAAAACTAGATGCAAAGGTTTTCTAAAATTATAGCAAAAGTAATATTTCTGTAGATGTAACTCGCTACGATACCGCACATATTTCGCTGCGCCTTTTAAAGTGATGCTGAGAACGTTCGGCAATGTCAAACAAATAAGATAACCACATTTACAACAGTAAATTATTCCTAAAGAAGCAACTTAAATCGTTTATAAATTAGTTCTAACAAGCTTTATGGTCAGTGTCCAAAAATTTCAACACGACAATATAGTTACCTATCTACACGACGCTATAAAAGGTAAAAAGGCAATAATGACCGCGCTATAAGATGGAAAACGCGCGATATCTGACGACCCGCGAACACCCGATAACGGTGCGCGCAAACGCACGGCGTACATTTTCGCACGACGCTCACGCATTCTTATGCATTATTCATGAAGACCGTAGAACTTTTCCGCCATTTTCTTACTTTTTTTTCGAGACCACCCATCAACTGTTGCTGATCGGATCAGCTTTTGATCGTAGCTTGTTAGTTTTTATGTTTTTTTGGTGTTAATTTCTGAGGACTCGCTTGCACGGTGCAATTTTCTACAGTAATGGTCGTCAGTGGTGTGAATTTACGAGTCGTTGAAGAGAGACCGTTTAATGCGCATGAAAAACTGAAATGTTATGTCATCTCATTTTCCACGGACGTCAGTACTACTCTTACTACGTTAGAACTTGATGAGAGTACGTCACTGGATATTAATCAATGTTATTATGATTTAATTAGTATGTATGCAGAAATTATTGTTTGCGACGTAACTTATCAATAACAATGTTTATTCTGATAAGATTATAAATATTTTTGATAAAATTCTGCGAATTTTTGTGACTACCTTACCTTTGTTGCAGTAAATAATGTCAACACACGTTTTTTAGGGTTCCCGTAGTCAACACGGAACCCTTATAGTTTCGCCATGTCCGTCTGTCTGTCTGTTTGTCTGTTCGAGGTTTAGCTCAAAAACTATTGGTACTAGAAAGTTGTAATTTGGCATGAGTATATGCGTTAATGACGCCGAAAAAGTGGTAAAATAAAATTTTGAAAAAAGCAATTATTTAGGGTACCTCCCCTACATGTTTTTTGATTAAGTAAACCGTTCGTGACTTATCAAGCTTTAAAGTACCAATTTTCGTTAGAGTCAAGTGTCCCCCCCTCTACCAATTAAACGGTTGTAGTTAGAAATTCAAATGTCACGGCAGTAGTACCTATATATAACGAAGTTTAAAGGAAAACTATCTCACTTAAGTGGGCTTTACAAGTTTACGAGTAGGTAATAGTCGACCAATTGTATTTGACTCGAAAATTTCGAACAACTCCATAGAAATATCGATAGATGGCGCTAACCGTCAGTTGTATCGTAGTCGACTATTAGTTATTAGTAGTTACTATTAGTCGAGTAGTTGTATCGTAGTTGTGTCGTCGTCGTTTTGTTGCAGTTAGAGCATGGTACGAAACTATCAGTCAGCGAATACGACCCGCACTTGGCTGTTATAAAAACTACGGAACCCTATACTGCGCGTGGCCCGAAACGCACTTGACCGGTTTTTAATAGACAAATTGTCGCGACTGTATTTTCAAAGAAGAATTTCTTTAGACATCTTGGTATTCCGCTTGCCTGGCGTGCGTAATTAAACTAAACGTATAGGACTATAGGGAAATCATCTGATAGAGATCCTTTGAATATTCAAGAGCTGACTGGCTAACTTTTCGTATAGATGATTGATTTTCGTGTTGATTGAAATAAAACAAAGTAACTTTGTCTTAAGAGAAACAATATTGACTTTTCAAAAATAAACACGTACACTGAAACCTGCAACGGTAAATATTTGCATTAAAATCTGGGTTTTCCCTGATTCACATCACCGTAATATACTAAAATTAATCTGAAACATTTGTACAGTAGCAACTCCAAAAGCCGTGCTGCCATCTATGTGTCGTAGACTGCAAAACATATGTATATTCAAGCATATAAATTCTCGGAGCTCATTAAAAGTATTTGCTAGGCAATGCTACACGAACTGGAATATTTGTCTTCAGCTAATTTATACATAGGCATCCAGAACAAATTATGCAAAAGGATTCAAATAGGTTTCATTACTGTTCATTTTATTAGATCCTATCACAAAAGACAAACAGGCTTCTGCGCTTTTTAAATTATACGCGATTTAAATAACTATTTTCTGTGTACGCAACTTAAGTTGTTACCGACTTAAACTGATTACAGTTTAGATATTTTAATTTAATTTAAACGTGTTGGAAGGAAATTGGATGTTTATTTAGTGTGTTGTGGAGTGGGGTGCTATTCTCATAAGTTGTTGGCTGCATGCGTCGGCGCTGCTATGCGTCACATTTACTATTCTGTCATGTTGTGTAGGGTTGCTATGGCAACGAATGTAGTTACTGTTATTGTATGTTCTATTCAAGTTACTATTCGAACAACTCCTACTTATATGCGGTGAAAAAAAATTACATATACCGATGCGTAATAATAACAGTTCAAGCGAAATACCGCAGCCTGAATGATAATTCGAGCCAATAAAACAGAATTCATAATTATAATTTTATTTACATTTTCCTATGACGTATACAAAATTATTTTAAATCAATAAAAAGTTGAATCAAGTTCGCAGAACCAGTAAGTAGGGACATAGTTTATCAAGCAAAACTAAACTCACAACTCACTCCTGTACAAAAATAACTCAAAAACGCTTTGTATATTCATAAATTCCTGCACAGTAGCCCTACAGTGTCCATTTGCAATATTCAATACAAAATGCAAATGGCTCCCAACTCGTTTATGGTACTATGGTGTTTTACGCGTGTAGATCCGTCGATAGCTTAGCCATAGCCCCAACGCCATCGCATAAATTCTCCTCCATGTTAATTGATAATTAAAACTATTTATTTGATTGTATTTTATCAGGTATTACTGTATTACTCATTTTAAGATTCTCTTCTATTGCAATTTAATGTTTAGTCTTAGTTATGGCGGTAGTTTCGTTTATTGTTAGTGTAATTTCAACGCTATCATTACACGTAGACTTGATTAAGTATACTATAATCGTTGGTCATGAATTTTAGGAGAATTAGGTACAGAATTTCTAGATGGACATCCATTAAAAAGCTAATCGAGGAAATTAAAGTATATCGAGTGATATAAAGGAAGTAATCAAATCAGTATCAATAAATCAGTTAAGTATGTGGATTAATTGGTTGAACTCAATTATCAAACTGCTTCATGATCAACATACCCAAAGGAATTTACCGTACCATTACTTTCCTTATAATATATGCCTATCGTTAAGAAATCCCAGATAAAACAGTAACACGTACAGAGTTATATCTCCTTGGTACGAGTAGTTAAGCACGTCGCTATAACAGCGAATTACATTCGAAGTGGCGTAGTAAAACGGCTAAATAATGCGGTCAAATTAGATATGAAAATGCAGGACGTTACAAATGTTTCGCCCATCATTTAAAAGCTCATTTCTTGAAGAATGCCTTGCGGATAACATTATTCATCACTAACGTGGCCAGTCGTTAGCGTAATAATGAAAATAAAAGCCAATTTACATCGAAGCTCCTCTAGCTATGCATTTTTCGCATTAAATGTTGTAGCGTTTAATGTATAAATAGGTTCACGCTGGCTTCAAGTTTCCCAGTATTCAGATGAGATCTTGATAGCTTTCATTCAAATAATACGTCTCCTTTAGTTTTACCGTGCTTAGGATCTAGGGGTTCTGGACAAGCCGTGTCTTAAACATTTCGCCTTTCAATTCCTACACAAAGCTTTAAGGATCCTAGTTTATATTTCTAGAACCATATATATTTTGCGCTGGTGCTGTTAGATACTGCATACGAGTCAATATAAATTCACTGGAATGTTAGAACTTGCGAGAGAAAATTTAAATTCTACATCGAATTTATTTCCTACACGCATATCGTGCTAAAGTAACTAAATAATCCTGCTAAAGGCATAATGTTAATACAGAGAATTCAAATCTTGCAGATAAAAACATAGTTATAAAGTTATTTTAATTTACAGCAAGTAAACCATTGATTGCAAATGAAAGAGCACAGCGAATGAGAAATAATTGACATTTAAGCAACATCCATAACCGAGACCGACCAAGATTATCACATGGAGCTTATAGCATAAATAAAATAAATATTAACATCGGATTCATAGACAAATTGGCAATGAAATAATCTTACAAGATCAACAAAACATTGACACACTCATTAACGATCGTATCACAGTTCTCAATAGAAAAGGACAAGCAGTAATGAAGTTGGAACTCGTTTAAAATGAGCGGTGCAATTAATTTTAATATTTTTCTAGTATTTAAGTCTTTGAACCTGATAGTTTGCATACCTGTGTAAATATGCATATGTTACTTTGTTAATGCCTCCTCCACTTTACATATTTAGTTTACAGCATCCATGTTCTTTATCAAGGTATGTGATCTCCCCCATACCTATTTTCTGCATAAGCCCGCAATATTTATACGCTTCATACCAGCTTTTATTTTACACCGCGCTGTGTTGAGAATTTCATTTAATACTTTGAGTTGCTTTCTTAGTTAATTGGAACTCAGTAGTAGTGTTCAATTTTGTTGCGAATAATATTATTTATAACGTGACCATCTTCAATGACATTACTTCATTTATTTTAATTGAATTCTTGATGTACGATTGAATCTTCATTTATTGTTTACTAATTATTCTACAATGGTGGCATCGCGTTCATTTGCACTTTTTAGAGGTGTTACTTCAGTCACATAGATTTAGAGATGGATCTACTTCGTGTCGTTGAATATGATGATACATTTGGGCTGTGTGTGGTCAATGCCCACCGTCAAAGGAATCGAAGTCACGTGCATTGCTTGTTTATGGTCCTTCGGGTTTGATTTAGCTTTGATATTGTTTATTATAGGTTTTCGAAAGGAGCTCTATGAATAATTAAGTGCGACGTGACTTTGATTCCTTTGTTCACACCTTGAAATGTGTGTTATTATAATGTTTTCAGGGCACGTTTTGTCTGTGTTTTTTCTCGCTAGACGCTAGACGCTAATGGAATTTACGGAATCCGTCCCTAAGGACGGATTCCGTAAATTCCATTAGCGTCTTATACATTTATTGCTACCAAACTTACAGTTGATTTCGTGTAGTGGTATTTGGCAGAACGTATTAGAAAGTTTATGGAAACCTTTTCGTTTTGTCTTGTTTTTTTTACTAAACAACAATTAGGTTCTTGTCCACCATTTTACATACTAACTTTAATCCTTTTCCTTTGGATATAATCTTAACCATGAGTTGCTTATTTGTTACCTATTTGATTAATCACTATCACTTTACCTTCATCGCGAACAGTAGCCAAATTACATAGCAATTTCGACGGCATTGTTTCTCTAATCTGATATAAAGTGAGTAACAATCTGTCCGTAGAATCGTTCCGGCCTTGTCGGGTTCAGAATTGAGAATAATAATTGAAAGATCGCCGCATGCGTACTTTGGATGTCACGCGGTGTGCGAATGATAGCGGAATGCAGCTGCCCGATGATGACTGACTCTATGATTGGTTCCTGTCGCTATGTGCTTTATGACTAAATGTGGATCATTTGCTTAGTGTAGGTCATTTTATTTGATACATCTAGTAAGAGTAGTTATATTTATTACGATGATTTGTTACTCACTAAAGCAGATGAGTAAAGTTTGGAAGTAAACAGTATGCTTAGTGTGAGTTTTTCTAACTTCACCATCGCGTTAGAGTTTACTCTGATTTGTATGGCGCTGAATTAGCGCCACCTGGTGCCATACGCGAGAACTAAAACATGCGAGTGTAAGTTTTTTATTTTACTTTGTCGATGGTGACGATCGATTCCCACTCGATAGTGAGCTCGTAAATTAACGTGACTTTGTGTTATCGCGAGTGTAAGTTACAATTTTGACAGTTTTGACAGCTCGTTTGTGAAACGCGCTCACTTTCGAATAAGTTAATTCTTCACTGAAGGATTTGTAGTGAGAGCCTTGCGAGTGTGGTGAATTTTCAAAGTTATTTTATTTTAATTAGTAGTGTGGGTTCATAAAACCAATATATTTTGCTTGGAAAATGGCATCACGTTTATATTTTGCTTGGAAAATGGCATCACGTTTATATTTTGCTTGGAAGATGTTTGAGACCGCTAGGGCACAAGATGAGCGCAATTACATGTCCAGTGTTCGTGCAAAAGCCCGTACTTCTAGCAATGCCAAGAGATCTTCCGGAGGCCGAATTTAGGAGAAGATATCGGCTTCCGAAGAAAGCGGTCAAGTTTTTATGCTGAGAGCTGAAACAGCTGACTGGTTTTAAGTCTATCTACCCAAGATAAGGTAATTTCAGCATTTGTGTGACACACACTTCCTTCATCCTACAAAAGATTACACAGAGTCCATACTTAACACATTTAAACTATTTTTTTAGGTACTTACAGCACTATTTTTTTATGCAACTGGGTCTTACCAGCGAACAGTGGGAGTTGCTAAAAATATATCACAAAAAATGTGCAGTGTTTATATCGAAGAGGTTATCCACAATGGCCATGGTTGATGACTCCGATTTTAGGTGCTGCTCCAGACACACTAGAATCCAATTACAATCAAAGGCATGTGGCAGCCAGAGTCATTATTAGAAAATATGTTTGGTAGGCTGAAGAATGGATGGCGCTGTCTAAACAAAGATAGAGTGCTACACTACAAGCCTCTTAAATGTACCAGAATTATTCAAGCCTGCTGCATTCTCCATAACATTGGTCTTGATTATAATGTTGCAGAAGAAGAAGAGAACATCACTGGTATGTTAATAAATTTTACAAATCAGTCAATAGCTTAAATGTGTATTGAATACTAAATTACACTTCTTTCTAGGATTGCAACATGATGAAGAAGAACACAATGGGCCACAGAGACCCACAGGGAGGGAAATAAGAGGTTCAACATCTGACCTAATCAGAGGAAGGATTCTAAGAGAACAATTAGTTAAAAGACTTCAACACTTTTAGTTTAATATACTTTGATGTTCAAAGGTGCCTTTTTATTATGGTCTAATTGAAAGTATTTTTAGAATTAGAATTTATTTATTTGTATGAATGTAGTAAAGTTCTATACACTACCACAACATATGGTGTACAAATATTCAAATGTCATTCTTATGTATCTAAGTACAATTAATATTAAGATTTGTGATTTACAATAAGTTCAATATGAATGAATATTATTAAAATTAGGTAGTTGTTACTTTAAAATCAATGTCAAGAATGCTCTAGAATAAATTCTTTTAGCACACTTGTAGCAAAATGTTTACTTTTTTCCTAATCAAAATCAAATCTAATAAGTAGGTACGTACTTTCAGTATTTTCCCAATTAATAATGAATCATATAATCAATTATGATTGTTATTAATTCCATATTCTTTATAAAGTCATCATCTGCTATTCCTTTCCCATATTTGGGTCGGCTTTCAGTCTCAACTGGATTTAGGTGAATACCAGTAGGATTCTACATGGAGCAATTGCCTATCTGGCAAGATAGGCAGTTTCTCCATGGTGACTTTCTGTGAAGCAAGTGTCACAGACAGAAAGTGTTTATGAATTATTTCTGTTTAGAATTAGAAAGGTTGAGTAGTGAAGACCATAGTAAGAGAAGTTCTTAAATTTTAATTAGAGGTAATGAAATACCAACCATGAAGCAGGTTGCAGTACTTTTATTCATCAATAATCAGTCTTAAATTGTGTCACAAACTAGGAACTTTATTTTGATATTATAACAATTCTTCGAATTCTTAACTAGTTAGTTGAACTTTGAGATAACTTTATTGTCATAAATGGTTTACATAATAATATAACAAGTAGTAAATAGGAACACATATTATATATCACACAAATTCTTATGAAATTTCAGCTTCTAAGTTAAAACTAACTTACAAGAATAATACCAAAAAAGGTGGTGGGCAGTAGTAGTACTTAATATTAAATATATCTAATAATAAGTCTTTACAAAATGTATCTACAATTTTCTCTAAAAGATTTAATCCTCTGAGCCGGCACCTCCAGCTCTCTAATCCTTTTCTACTCTCTCCTCGAGTCCATGTAATCTTTATGTTGCTGTTCTTTAAAACGAGTCTGCTTGGAATTCTTGCACAGCGAGGAGTAAGTAGTTTGCACAGACGTAACAGGCTCTGGCTGTACTACATGGACATAAGATGAAGGTCTGGTTGGGGAGAGCATGCCCGTCTCTAGAAAAAATAATAAAAGTTATGAGTTGTCATCTTCGAGCCTTTTAAAAACTTAAAAAAGTTCTTTCTGACCTTCCACTTTATCTCCACAAAAGAAAGAGGTGTAGGAGCCATGGTAGGCGGCGACTATGCAGGGGCAATGCCTCTTGATGGCCCTGGCTCATTCCAATGTTGGATGCATAGAACATAAAAATTTTATGGAGTTTTTCACATAAACATACTTCAGGCTAACTCTTTTCAGAGTTTCATCAAAAACACTTCAGAGATTAGGCACAAGTAACAGGTGGAATTGGGCTGAATGTGAATCTCCTGTAAGAGAATACAATTTATGAGACACAATAAAGTAACTTATTTTTAGACTACCCGTTGGTGTTTTAATAGAAGTTTAAACCCGTGACAACCCAGCTTCTTCTACTGCCAAGTTCGTAGCGACTTGCACACCAATGATATTTGTTGAAGATAGCTTGCTGAGGTCTCCAATTCTCCATGCCTAGAAGACCAAATAAACTTAGTTTTATTTCTGCAAATTTCACAAACTCTAAGCTCTCTAATCACCAAATAATTAAAATTACACTTACTACTCCATAAATGCCACCATCGTAACATAATTGGGA
Source organism: Apamea crenata (assembly GCA_949629185.1). NCBI lineage: Eukaryota > Metazoa > Arthropoda > Insecta > Lepidoptera > Noctuidae > Apamea > Apamea crenata. The sequence goes on along the minus strand of OX451362.1, from coordinate 6,876,832 downwards.
CGAACTCGTCTTCATTTTTAATTAATAGAATCCAATAAATATAAATCACAATAACCTTCACACAAACTAAACTTCAAAGTCAAGTTATAACCAACACAAATTTGATAGACAGCCGCTTTCCGTACGTACGTAGTCGTCTCTGCGCCCCCGAAGGGGGCGCGAGGGGTCGGTTTTGGGGCTCCTTTCGGCCCCATGACCGAGGCGTTGGTCTCTCGGCCTCCAAAAATGGGGACCCGTCGTTGGGTTTCTCCCCCCCCCCCTTGATTAAGAACAGTGAATCTAAATGTCATTCTATTTGGTCGGTTTATCGGAGGACGTTTACGTGACACCAACATAAGAAAAATAATGCTCGCAATTCACGGTGACCAAACGCGTATTGGATGGTTAGCTTCGATGTTAACTCGCACTCGCATGCATTCGGTTCTCGATACGTTTGACGTTAACTCGATTTACGCGATGGTTAAGTCATTCGAACGATGTTGTCAAACTCACACTAAGCATACAGTACTGTGCGAGATCTTTCATCTCTGATTCTTAGTCCTTACTTATACAGAGTATAGCTATGAAAAAAAGTAAATAATCATCAAACACAGAATTGGCTGCCAAAAACACAGTCTACTTCGCAATCAGTTTTTCAGATTAACGACAGTGAATTACAATCACGCCAAGCCTCGTCCCAAATGTCACTATCGGCTGTAAAAGTGATCGCTATCACTGTTTATTGAATGCCACCATTATCAAACACTACCTCGGTCTCGTCATTAATCGGTCGGTAATCGGCAACCGTATCGCATCGTTTGACGATGAGTAATTCTTCAGCCTTAATCTGGTTCGCATATTGGCTTGCGGTTGCTGCTTATTTGTCTCAAGTAATTGGGCACGACGATTTTTTTTTGAAAATCTGATTTATTAAAATTACTTTAGCTTTAAGTAATTTCTGGTCAATAGGTCGAGATTTTAATAGTAATGAACTAATGAGTAATGACTATGCGCTAGGCTAAGAAAAACAATATTTTGTACACTTTGACTATAATGACGCGACAGAAAGCGAGGTTCTATCGTCAAATGTTGGCTATAGAGTGATGTAAAATGGAAAATTTTAGAACAAATACGGTTATTAGTAAAACGTGAATATTAATTGTATAGAAAACTAATATAAAAACAAATTATTGTTACAGAGGTGACGCAGTTGGAAGACCCAAGGTTAGAATGGCTCAGCATTCAGGAAGCGATGCTGAGGGAGTACCTCCACACAGCACAGGAGGCTCTCGAGGTTAGTATTTACATTTAATACTCCCATTTCTTTTTCTGTTGTGTATATATTTTAACTTAATCATACCTTGATATACTTAAAATTAATTTAACATTACCAGCAAGTGTATTTCCCGCGACAATTTGCCGCCCATGTCTCAAAGCACTTACTTTGCATCGATTATTGGTTTATCTTGGTTCATCAATCGATCAGTTTCATTTTAATGTGCTGATACGAAGGCAATGTTGTCGATAATTTCAACTTGACTTCATCGTCTATCGAGTGCAGCTGTTACTTATCGGACATCATCGATAAACGCTTTAGCTTGTATCAGTGGAGCAATGTCATTGGATTTAATTTTAACTCAATTAACTTGTGACGTTTGCACTAGATGGCTGAGAAGTTGGCGCGCCTTTTTGCTTTTGATGTAATCTTGGGGCTCACGATCAGTGTCTGAGCAGTCTACATAATTATCTGTTAACCGTGGATGAGTTTAATTAAACGATATAATTCAGTATACTAGAACTACTAAGAGCTTGTGGGAAAATTCACATATATTTCACTATAATTATGTGGAATTGTCGCTCAAGTTCTTAGTATCTTGACCTAAATCTTTAAGAAAACAGTATTTAGTATGAGATACACAGCTGAATACCATAACGTTCTACCCACTCGCAGGGGAGGAGCATCTGTACATGAATACAATATATTGACAGCGGTGGGAATAGAAAACAGAATTAGCCTCGTTTTGCGTGTCATTTGGACTTTCTGTAGCGGTACACGACCATCAAGTTCATGGATTTAAATGTCATTTGACATTGTCGTGACCCTTTTCATTTATATTCACCGTACCATTACCTACTGTTGTTGCTAAATGCGCCTTGATGATTTCCATCCCGCTTAACTTTTCGACACTTGATGTAAAACGTGGTCTTTTTCAATAAACCATTCAAGTGTACTTTAGTTCGAGTGTTTCCTGTAATGAGAGGTTGATGAATATAAAATTGTTCAAGTACCGTATTCATTTGAAAATGTTATCTAGAGTGGAAACGTGATAATATCGCTCTACTGTCTATTATGCAAGTTAATAGTTAACAATACATACAATGTATATTGCCACTGTCAAAGGTTGAAGTCTTATCTCTGTTCAGAGACGTACGCGAATGTATTTATATCAGGGACCGTACAACCCCGAATATAAGTTAATTCTTTCGAAAGTGTTACAGATTGTGCGCCTACAGTAACGGAAAGGGTTACCTCTTGGTAGTGGTAGCCCTTTCATAACACTAACGTTAGGGTAACCCTATCAATAAGTTAACTAGTACAAGATGTTACCGGCTCGTGTATGATTTCCAATTGAAGAAGATAACCCTTTAAAAGGGTTTGTCGGGGTTATCAAAGGGTTTTAAATCAAATCATTTTAAATTACGTTGGAGTGGAGGAATACTCGTCGTAGGTATTGACCTTGGAAGTTTGGAATCATATAGAATCGTTCCATTAGTGTTTCTTACAACTTACTCGGTTTGACAGGACGGCGGTGCTTTCTTTTTTAAGTTATAAATAATATCTGAATATTGAAGATGAACAAAGGTAAGTAAGTGTATTTTAATTAAGTATCACATATAATAAAACTGTAAATAACCTGTGACTGTACATTGAATATATTTTAAACTTTTAATGGGGGTGTAATAAGTAATCAATATAGATACCAAATCACCAATTTTTGAATAATTTGTCTGTCTGTATGTATGTTTGTTTGTGCACGCAAAAAGTACGCCACGGATTTTGATTAAATTTGGTATGGTGATAGCTGGATATCCTGGTGAACATTTAAGGTAACTTTTTAATAAATATAGAGACAGACAGACAAACATTCTAAACAAAATTTTTGTTTTTATTACTCTTATTAAGACTATATATCATATTAAATATCAGATCTATACCGACGTGGATTAGTTACAGATTTTGTCTAATAATATGAGACATCGAAAAGTGACTATTTTAAATCTATCTATATATATAAAATTCAAAGTCCTGACTGACTGACTGACTGAGACATCAACGCACAGCTTAAACCACTGGTCCTAGAGACATGAAATTTGGAGGGTGTATTTTTCGTGAAGAGTAGGTATCCACTAAGAAAGGGTTTTTCGAAATTCCACCCCTAAGAGGGTGAAATGGGGGGATTTTGTTTGTATGAAAAATCTTATTCCTTGAGTTAATAAACTTGAAACTTGGCACGAATATTTATCTAAGTAAATTATGAAGTTGGGCATTTTTTGTTTTTATAAACTACCCCCTAAAAGAGGATTGGGAGGTTTCAAAGTTTGTATCGAAGAATTTTAGCGCGCAGTCCGATTTAATCGAAACTCAGTATTTATACCTAAAATTGAAAGGAAAGAATAATGTGTATCAGGGGATTTCGAAAATCTACCCCTGACGGCCTGAAAAGGGGTATTCAATTTTACAGGGGAGGATTTTACAGTGTGGCTTGATTAACTGATGATGAACACATCCCAAATGATTTTTCAAAATTCCACCCCTGTGGGGGTGAAAAGATTTTTCATATAAAGTGTATCCCCATACACTTTATATGAAAAATCTTATTCGTTAGGTTAATAATCTTGGAAATTGGCATGAATACTCGCTTAAGTAAGCAATAGAGTTTATCATTATTAGTATTTCAAAACTACCCCTCAAAGGGGATATAGGGGTGTTAAAGTTTGTGTGGAAGAATTTGAACGCGCGGTCCGATTAACTCGAAACTCAGTGTTTATACTTAAGACCAAAAATAAAGAATAACATGTATCAGGATTTTTCGAAAATCTACCCCTAACGGGTTGAAAAGGGGTAGTTAATTTTACAGGGGAGGATTATAATAAGTGGCTTGATTAATTAGAAAATTGGTATGATAATCTTTGAGTCAAGTTATGAATATAGGTACCCCAAACGATTTTTTTAAATTCCACCCCTGTGGGGGTGAAAAGCGGGGATACAGTTTATATGAAACATCTTATTAATTTAGTTAATAAACTTGAAACTTGGCAACAATACTTGCCTAAGTAAGTAATAAAGTTTATCATTATACGTTTTTCAAAACTACCCCTCAAAGGGGGATATAGGGGTGTTGAAGTTTGTGTGGAAGAAATTGAATGCGCGGTCCGATTAACTCGAAACTCAGTATTGATACTTTCGACAGAAAATAAATAATAATAAGTATGTAAAGTTGTCGAAAATTGACGACCCCTGACGGGGCAAAAAGGGGTAATTCGGTTTTCAGGGGAGGATTTGAACTTGAAACTGTATGTTACATTTTCACGCCTAAACCACTGAACTTCTGATTTGGCAAAGAGATAGATGACATCCTGAGGAAGAACATACTTTTTATCCTGGTAGCACGTTCCCGTGGGATAACTTCCGACATCCACGCGGGCGAAGCCGCGGGAAGAAGCTAGTTAATTTATATGGTTATTTGCCCTGGATTGTATATATGTTTTATATATATACTTTAATATGGTTTTGTGCAGGTATGTATGTATATTTTTCTTTTAATGTACACCGGGGACTGACTATCTGCAGTATTGTTTTCCTTCTTCGTTAAATCATCCTAAGGTTGTCTTGAAAATATCGCTGTAAGTGATAAGGCCACCCATTGTGTCACCCTATCTTGTTCTACTTTAAGTTTATGTAATTTTATGGAATAGAAGAATAGATAGATAGAATATACTTTATTAAGTACAAATAAAGTATATTCTATCTATCTATTCTACTATCTATATATATAAAATTCAAAATCCTGACTGACTGACTGACTGACTGAGACATCAACGCACAGCCTAAACCGCTGGTCCTAGAGACATGAAATTTGAAGGGTGTATTCTTCGTAAAGAGTAGGTATCCACTAATAAAGGGTTTTTCGAAATTCTACCCCTAAGAGGGTGAAATGGGGGGATTTTGTTTGTATGAAAAATCTTATTCCTTGAGTTAATAAACTTGAAACTTGGCAAGAATACTTATCTAAGTAAATTATGAAGTAGGCCATTTTTTGTTTTTATAAACTACCCCCTAAAAGGAGATTGAGGGGTTTCAAAGTTTATGAGGAAGAATTTTAGCGCGCGGTCCGATTTACTCTAAACTCAGGATTTATACCTAAAATTGAAAGGAAAGAATAATGTGTATCAGGGTTTTTCGAAAATCTACCCCTGACGGCCTGAAAAGGGGTAGTCAATTTTACAGGGGAGGATTTTACAGCGTGGCTTGATTAACTCGAAAATTGGTATAAATAATCTTTGAGACAAGTTATGAACACATCCCAAATGATTTTTCAAAATTCCACCCCTGTGGGGGTGAAAAGAATTTTCATATAAAGTGTATCCCCATACACTTTATATGAACAATCTTATTCGTTAGGTTAATAATCTTGAAAATTGGCATGAATACTCGCAAGCAATAAAGTTTGTCATTATTCGTTTTTCAAAACTACCCCTCACATGGGCTATGTGTTGAACTTTGTGTGGAAGAATTTGAACTCGCGGTCCGATTAACTCGAAAATCAGTGTTTATACTTAAGACTAAAAATATATAATAACACGTATGAGGGTTTTTCGAAAATCTACCCCTAATAGGGTGAAAATGGGTAGTTAATTTTACAGAAGAGGATTATAATGCGTGGCTTGATTAACTCGAAAATGGGTATAAATAATCTTTGAGTCAAATTATGGAAACATCCCAATATTTGTTTTTTGAATTCTACCCCTGTGGGGTGAAAAGACGGGATACAATTAATATGAAAAACCTTTTTCCTTTGGTTAATAAACTTGATACTTGGCAATATTTGCCAATAAATAATAATTTAGTAATTAATACAGAATATGGTGACTTTTTAGTTTTAAAAAAGCCCTCACAGAGGATTTAGGGAGTGAAAAAATTAATAGGTTAGAAAAAAATTTAAACCCCTCGGACGGATTAACTTGAAACTCGGTACTAATACTTAAAACAGAAAATGAAAAGTATATAATTATTTTAAGGGTTTTTCATAAAATTTGGTAAAGAGATAGATAGCATCCTGGGGAAGGACATACTTTTTATCCTGGTAGCACGTTTCCGTGGAATTTTTTATGAAAATATTTCCGACATCCACGCGGGCGAAGCCGCGGGCTTCTAGCTAGTCTAATTATATAGACAAAATCTGTCTTGTCAATAAAATTGTTATAGGTCTAGGAGGAGGACAGGGTCTTAATAGGAGCAATACGCCACTAAATTGTTTAATACCTACTAGTTTTATAATAATAATTCTTATTTTTTTAGAGCACATATATATTTCAGACAGCGACAGAAGCTCAGACGAACTTTCGATTCCTCAAAATATGTTGATTCACTTGAATCAACATATTTTGAGGAATTAAGGACAACCGATGCTTCATGCGTGTCAATGCCGACATTGCAACCGACATTAGACAATGCGTCTACTCCCGATTTGGCTTTTGAAAATGACTCTAAAGAAATGGAAGATAAGACTACAAATACTGATAACTCAGACAATAGCAAGGAATATGATATTCATGCGTGTTATTATTTTTCTTTATTAATTGCAAAATATCTAAGCAAGTTAGAAGAAGGACGACGTAACAAATGTATGCATCAAATAGTTCATATGGTCATGCAAAGTGTTCATGAACAACAATCAAAACAAAAGCAGTAATTCTGAAAAATTATGTTTTTAAAAAATAAATATGTACCATGTTTTTTAAAGATTTTTATTTATTCAATAACGACATCATTATTTAAAATGATAAAGTAAGAGGATCAAATAGTAGGTGCCGTTACTGCCAGAATTATTACACCAGAATTTGAAATCAACAAGAAACAAGAACAAACCTGCCGAATGCAGGCAGTTTAGTACTTTAAAGTAAAGGCACGAGAGATAAAATTACAATACTTGTAGTCCGAATGGGTAACTCTGTTACAGTCGTTGAATGGGTAACCCGTTCAAAACGTCTTACCATTAAAAAGTATAACCCAACAAGAAAGGGTTTTTGAATATACAGGTAATCAAATCGATAGGGTTTGGAAGATGTTATCCATTGATGAGGGTTTGCGTAAAAGAGTGTAACAAATATGAAATGGGTTTTAAAACAACACTTTGTCAAAACCCTATCAAAAACCCTTTCAATGGGTAACCAAAATGGTCCCTGATTTATATACATAGCCTTTATACTTATGAGTAATATTAATTCAGACGACGAAAAGAAAATTGATACAGAACCTTTTGCATCAGAAACTGATGATGATACAGTTACATAAGTCCATATAACTGGATATACAGAATGAGAACCACAAATCACAGGTTAACCTAGTAATAAAAATGTGATGAAATTAAATGAAACTCGGCTATCTGCTATCTATAATTAATGTGCTCAAATGCACATTAAACACTCGTTTAGTGGCTTCTCCGACAGATAACGATGGAATGCGATCGTGCCCTGATACAGAGATAAGAGATAAGTGGTTGCGGTATTGTTTCGAATTGAGCACGCAATGAGAAGAGTCTTGATGGATCAAAGTTCACTCAGGAAGTGAAGTTGGACGCAGTTCAGTTTTAATTTCTCATCGTTTGGATTAAAGAAAAAGTAGGGTAAAAGATGCTTGTCATTTGAGTTGATAGAAGTCAATTTAGGGAGATAGATTTTTCTGGAAGATAGTGTAGGTTTTGATGCAATTTTAATTATGAATCATTTAGCAATGGCTTATGTTGTTCACGTCGAAAAAGGTCTAATGGTGTTAAAATTATGGTTATTGTGCAAAAGTGAACAGTAGACCCAATCTGAGCCCTTTTGTAAACTGAACGCACGAAGTGTTATTGAATACCTTTTTATACTAAGAAAAACACAAAAACAAGAAATTCAAAGTGCTCAACTTGACGTATGAAGGTCAAAGTCGTTTGTTGATCTAAGAGCATAACACTTAAATGAATAACAATAATAAAAGGGCTTTACAAACAAATTGTGTACCTGAACAATATTTATCGCGATTTTAATGACAAGCGGCAAAGGTTACAATGTACTTCCTGACTTGCTGATTGTAATTTTGATAATAACAACAAAATATTTTTCGTGCCGTAATCAGGGTTAATTTATATTTCGTAGTTTAATTTCTGTGTCATTGCAACCGCATTTAAAATTCTTTGGTATGTGCTTGAATTAATTTCCAAATTATTGTGTGGGCTTACATAAAGTTATATTGATTCTTATCTGGCATTAAAGGTTAAGAATTTTTTGGTTCAACTTTCTCAGGTTTGGCGTGAAATCAGAGAAAATGATAAAACCATATAGCAGGTCATTTGAAATAGTTTCCTGTTACCTACGAATACTAGGTTATGGACTTCAAACATCTCACGTCCACATTCGCACTCCGAATACCGTTATCACGACGAATCTACATTCGTTTAGCGAGAACATACGTGATTTTACCTTCGCATTAGGTTTTCGAGATTTTTATTTAGAACCAGAATCGTGATAGTAATAGAAAAACTTAATCCACAGTTTAACTTTTTGATCAATGTTGCTTTGCGTTTAGAAGTAAATTGACTAGATTCAGAAGGCGATATAAATTATTATCCATTTAGACTAACTACCTCAAGTTTAGGAATTTGTTTTCCAATTAAGACTAGATTTTATAAAGGACTTGGATATACCAGATTAACTTAATTCAACCTACTAACAATACTCGAGTGCTGCAGTATGAAGGAAATGATATTTAAATGAACACAATTTCAATGAGTGAACCTTGATATTTAGCTCCAATTAGTTTGCTCTGAACTGTCAAAAATATTGAGGCTGTATGTCCGAGACATTTCAGAATTTGCAACGACGTAGTAGATAACTTTAAAAGGTGCCGAATGCTTTGTTTCTGCTATAAAATGTAATCTACTTAATATTTCCAGGTGTCCAGAGTAATTTTCATATAAAGGTACTACTTGGAATCATATTTCCAAAAAGAAAACTATATCTAACAAAATTAAAAGTCATATACCTACCTATTCAAATTAGGCTAAGAATCAAAACTTTTTGAATATCGAAATAGCACAAAACAGTCCATTAATAACGCCTTCACCACTTCCTAGTGCTTTAGCTGGTAAGAAGAAGTGGCGCAACAAACTCCCCAGCAGTACAACTATCAACAGTGTTCATATACCTACGCATACTTCAAATACCTATCAATCAGCACAGTAATTTCAAATAGGAATGCGACAGACGTCACAGGCATTAGATAGACTACCAGCAGTCATCAGAGATAACCTTCAGTTCTTCCAATTGACGTCAATTGATTGATAACTCCGGTGCAAGTAAACAAAAAGATACATTAGAGTGATCAATTACCGTAACCCGTAACCTTAGACCTGTGCGCAAGCGCAAATTGATGTGGATATGTACGGAGTAGGGAGATTATAATGTACTCTGTCATTATTTCATGTCTGCTAGATGGTTTCTGTCAAAATGTCATACGGTTAATAGTTTCTCTGCTAGTTTGATATTGGATGAGCGATGTGGAATTTGTGGGTTACTTTCTTTGAGTTTTGTTTTTAAAGTTTATTTTTACTTACGAATATTGAAGTTCTTCTAAGTCGTGTCGAAGGCACGGCAGTGAATTAGATTTTGTTGGCCCAAAACCTCGCCAATTTTAAAGGCCTAGGAAAATAAGAAACCACATTTGGTTAGATTCCTTTCCAATTTCATTTCTGCAAATTCCTCATAATACGTAGAAAAGATGACATTTGAGCTTAAAACGTGACTCAATGTTTTCTAACAATAAAACGATGTTGTAAAATAGTTTGTAGATATTCTATCTCGCTATGAAGCTCGCATAACACGTTTGCTTAGTCATAATACCAAGAAAATGGCATTCTAGCATCATTTATGTAATCCCCACGTGTTTTGGTGCTCAAAAATATGTAAACAGTAGGTGTCGTAAGTTGGGTTGTGGCCGGAAGAGGTACGCATACCGGTGTTAACAAAGAACTGCCTTTACAGGTTGGGTAAATACTTTAATAGGTTTTGTTGTAATTGAGGATTTGTGAAAACGAAGAAGGATATTATGAAATATCCCTAATCTGAGGATTTTATTTGCTTAGTCTTTTTGCAAAGAAAGAAGTCCTTTTTGAAACAGCATCAATAATTCCTTACCTTAAGAAGGTGGCTTGGACAGACTGGATGCGGACGGCGGAGGACACGGTCTTGTGGCGTACGTAGCCTGTGTCCAGCAGTGGATTGCGATATGCTGAGTTGATCAGTAACTTGTCCATCAACAACACAAGCTTTAACTTTAGCTATCCGTTAATTAATGGACTGTGTTTCATTCCTGTAATATTAATCCCCTTTAAGTTTATCTCATACTTGTAGGTACGGAAAATATCTGCCCAGGAAATTGTAACACACAACGGTATCTTTTCTCATAACTCTAAGCTATTAGGTTAAACAACCTGCATGAATCAGATGCTCAAACACGCTGTAAAAGCGAGCCACATCAGGACATAGTGGTCAAGGATTTATGATGTGGCCGTCTTGGTCAGTTTACTTTAGATTAGGATATCAACTGCATAGCTTAGAATCTTTAGCTTAACGCATGTTGGCTGGACTGGAGAAAATGAATTTAATACTTACTTACTTTAAAGTTTTTACATAACATCACGTCTTGTTACCCCAAAGGGTTGGGCAGAGGTGTAACCTTATAGTACACCCACATTTGGCAATGTTTTTTTTCCCATTTAATGATTATAATATGATTGGCATCCCGAATAACAGGCATCTTCTAGGTACATTAGTTTCATCGTGGACCACCACGTAATCGAGGTCTAAGAGAAGCCCCATTCCTAAATGAAAAAATACGCGATAAGTCTGGATTGAGGGCAGAAAACAGTAAAGACGATGAAGATGATGAAGGCTATGGAGATTAATGGCCGTTTGGACCTTCCAAACTGCGGTTTTTATCTACTGCAATGACCAAATACCTTAGTAACACGTGAACCACGAAATTGTAATACACATTGCGTGCAAACACATTGAACTGATCGGATATTGCGTTCCGATGCGTGAGTCAATCTTTCGATAGGCGCTCCAATTCTGCGTAGCGAGTTGTTCCGCGAATAGACGCAGGCGCAGGTTTTCGCGTCTGTTTTAATTTCGGTATAAAACATGAGTTTTCTTTTTGGAATTGTTGGAAAGAATCAAGGTTGACTTGGTTTCCGATAGTTGGGGTAACAACCAAGGCTGAAGCATTGAATAAACCTAAAGATACTAATAAAAATACAATGTCAAGAGAAGATTGTGGAGGTCTGGTGATGCTTTCAACTAAGAGTAAAACATAGAAATAACTGTCTTTACTTACTGCAATAAAAGATAGCATAGCATTATTAGCCTATACCGTTCTTACTGCTGGTACACAGACCTCAGCCAGTGCGGGTTGGCAAATAAAAAAAGATGTTTACTTAAAAATATTAAAAGAAAGTAAAAAATATAGTAACTACACTAATACCCGAGAGCCTCTTTTATGACCTCATAAACGATCGACACATCGTAAATTGGTATCGACACTTGATGCCCCATTTCATACTTTTAAGATAACAAAGACATAAGCAGTAAAGTTGCGCATATTGTACGTTTTACGAGAGTTTTATCATAGCAGATAACTGAACAGGCCATCAAAGTCACTTAGCTAGAGATAGGAGACGTCTAGTCAAGTTGCAAATCGTCTTGGAGCTTTGAACCGATAATGCTAGTGGACTATAGTAGCCTTTAGAGATGGGTTTTGTTATATCTATCTGTTACTTCGTATAGATTTAGCCATTTTATTCAAGGTTTTAATGAAACTCTAGAAGCTTTTTGACGTATGTACAATGTATTACTTTGCTGAATGTTTGCATCTATTACATTTTTTATAAAGTTATAATTTTATCATCTATAGAGTCTTTCACAATAAAACTTGCCTTTCGAATGTTACAACCAACGTTATTATTAACAAAGTAATTCAATTCTAACATGGCAGCCAGCATGCGAGTGGCATATAAAAATTCACCGACTTATCTCGAGTATAATAGTACAGAAGCCTCGCCACTATAGGGACGTGCAAGCATGTGCACACAATTAAAACAAAACATTTTACCACCAGACAACATACACTCCAAGCAAAAACAACCTCTACTACTCGAAGAATAGAAAGAACCTAACATTTCCCCAACAGAAAATTAAAGTTTGCCCAATCGTATACATGCTTAAGTCTAGTATGGACGCGTTTGCGCAAGGAAGATGTGACTAGCACTAGCTATACCCAAAAGAGTTTAGCAATATGAATAAAATCGTGCTTACTAATTAGCAAATAAGCTTTCGTATAGAATTTTAATTGGAACGTCGCCTACGTAACCTAGAAACTAGCTGTGATAATTGTTCTCGTTAAAGGCGATAAAGTAACGGATTAATTTGTGTTATAAGCTTGATCGACGATTGTATTTTGTGCCCGGTAGAAAGCCTTAATGAGAGCTATGTGATGAAATCTACTTAATCGTGTACTGAGAAGGAGAACAGTGGTTAAGGCAAAGTATATTGTAAGAGACGTACCTAGTAGAATATTTTCAAAATCTAGTAGAATTATTGAATGCAAAATTAGGGAAACATTTACAAAACCTTAAACCAATTTCAGCTATAATTCAGTACGCCATACTGAAGATTTTCCTTCCATCTAGTTCTGCACTCACAGTATTTTTGCATACACTCCAGGTATTTCCGTCGTATCGTGCGATTACAGAATTAGATTTGGTCTATAAGACATCAGTCCTTCGCAGAAGCATAAAATTTCTTGTGTCGCTTCCTAGAACCTACTCACCCCACTAATTTTGTAACAAGGAATGCGGTTGCGTGTGGCTAAGGAAAAACGTATCACTCTTTTGGAAATTAATGTTCTAGGTGAATAACATTCAGGTAGAATTATGTATATTTTTTGCATGTTATGAATCAATTATTTCTGCTCAAAATATATTGAGGTCTTATTACGAATGTCTACCGGATATCTGAATATTATCTATCGTCCCACATACAAGTCGGTTTTCTGATTCTTCTACTGCTTTATTTTTTAAATCATTACCCTATTCAGCTTCCACCGTTCCACTGCAGGGCAGAGACCTTTTAAGCATGCCATCCTCCCATCTTTTTGCTTCCTTCCTCCAGATTAAAAAAGTTCCACCTAATCTTTAGAGATATATTATTAGGTAGTCAAAAATATTTCCGGGAAGGATCCAACCAGATTTGGCGTGTTCACCGAACTGTAGGCGTGCGCCACTGGTCGTGTTCCACTACGCTATCCGATTACAAAGGACCTTAATACTTGAAGTTATTTGCAAGCAGGTGCTTATAACAATTCAATGAACATCATGTTTATTCATTGTTTCTAGTCCTATCTTGTTGTAAGCCGTTTATTTCACTAATCACACATTTGCTTTAGATTAACAGTAATTGCTTAATGAAAAGGAGATTTCAATCCTAATATTAACGACTGCTTAAAAGTTTTATTGCAAGAAACTGCATTTCTAAAAGCCAGTTCTGATAAAGCCTCACATAAAAAGCTTCATCAAGATTTCTCAAAGTGAATACTAAAACACGTTTCCATGTTAGGAGCTACAGCATTCCTGTCTATTACTGCATTCCGGCTTAAACCGTAACAGGCCTATTGTTTTCATATCTCCACTTCAGTAATTCGATCATCCAGCGTCACTTTTGGTACCACCATGATGTCACCTTTGTTTAGTGTAACGCTAACAACAGAGCCTATATTTACTTTTATCTTTGTCATTGTGGTCATTGTAATGTATTTTTCTTTTAACCTATAACAGTATCATTAACTGTTGTCCGTTATCTTTTTAGATGGAATGCCTTGGGTATGTTAATACAACATTGTTTAATTTAATCTTTGTGTACAATGATGTGTAGATGGATGATACGAATTCCATTCTTTAGTATTACTTATTTGATTGTCATCAGAAACTTTACTGTTTCCCACACTGATCGAATTCCACTTTTATCTGAAATCTTCTTTCTTCTTCTTTTCTTTAATCACAGTTTGAGTCTAGTATTGCTTATAAACTTCGTTTTCTTTAAAATTTTTAGCAACCAAATCAACAATACGAGTGGGTAGCAAAATAACTTGCTATTCAAAGCCCTTCTAATTGCCTAGTTGAATAAAGATTTAGAGCCGAGCACAGCGTGAAGATTTGTCTAATTAATACAATTACATTCTCAAATGCAAGTCCACGGATCTTTGTTCCCTATATTTACAAACTTTGCCATTCAACGACGACTTCTCCTGGCTTCATTGTCAGCAGGCAACTGCAAATTCTGTTTAGCATTGCATTTATTCAAATGCTGAGCGGTAACATACGCTAATACATATTTAATTGAGCACGCTCTGTACATTTTATATGCGCTGTAACAACTGGTTATATGCCTCACAATTTTGAAATCGAATTTTCGAAAAAGGTCTTATCCCGTCATGGTGCCTGGACCCGCGTAGATTTTGGAAGATAAATAAATGTTACTTACGTAAGAGTTCTAGTTTATCATACAGTTCTATACTTGACAATTGTATCTAAGACATAGGCTCTCGATGTTTTCTTACCATATTAATATGTGGTCCATTGCATTAGCAGCAATGACTAAAAACTGGAAGGGAAAATATTTAGTCGCGGGTCTTATACGTCTCACCCGTTTTTTATGCGGAACCCTAAAAAGGGATACGTATAATTTGTATTATTTTGATTGTGATGGTAGAAAATTGATGGTTGCTGCGCACGGTTATTATTTTTGACCCGGGTCGTTCCTGGAATCAAGGTCGACATGAACCATAGCCCCAGGCACCACAGATGAGAGGGAGGGGCACAGCTTCCAGATCTTTTTTTTACCATAGACAAGGTTGTTTTGAAGTTTCGGATGTTGGGAATACGGGTTTATGGTAGCTTTGTTTAATGAACTATAATGATATGGTTTGGAGTGGAAGGCATGTTTGGGTACAGTCTGATGTTGATGGCAGTGTACCAAAACCTGTTTTTCTATGAAATTGGTCTGAGTGTAGCTGACTTTTTTTAACATAGTTGAAAAATACCGACCCGGCGACGTGATGCCTATGTTTTTAAAACCGTTTCACTTAAATCCAAAACTTAGTTTTAAAAAGTTCTTAAACCTGCCTCAACGTTTTGGTGAAAAACATACATTACATAAAAGATGTCCGCTTTGCATTCTGTTTAAGGCTCTTTCCTGTGTGAGCCACCTCTGTCCACATTCTCGGAAAGGCCCGATTACGGTCATTATCATTACAAACTGACAAATGTCAACATACGTGGTTAATCTTGAAAGCAAGGCCCTAAAACAATGTCGGTGTCCTATTTTTTCGGCGTTTAAATGTGTCAAAATTTGTTGAGAAACTATCCTACCAGGATTTTTGAACTTGTTGAAAGGCTATGGACTTATCATCCTTAGCTTTTCAAAAAGTTCTACTTATATTACTGGGACAGGAGACATGGAGTTTCACTAGGTACTTAGCTCAGTATTTCTATGAAATTGTTGAAACTGCGTCATGGTAGCCAGATGGTACGTCCTACACATTAGATTCCCAAAAGGAACGCTTCTAGATCATATTGGCTCACTGAGGATGAGCAACAATATAAAAAGATAAATGTTCTGCAAACACAATTCTATTTAACTGCGTAGCCACAGAAATATAAAATAACAGGAAACACTGACATTCCATAGGTACTCATCTTTGTCCAATGAGACAGAGTGGCTGTACATGAACTTTGATAAATTCTCTATTTATAACTTTCCTATTACAAGTCGACATGCGTATGTCTGTTGTCGATGATAGCATTAGCAATTAAATTATACTTAAAGCTTTGAATACTACATTTGTATAAGAAATGAATCGTCACATCTGTGATACTGAAAGAGTTTCTTCAGTAGTTAATTGCCTTGTATGCTTCCCATAATCTTTCTATCTATCTTTGATTATAAATATCTTTTAACGCATCAAGAATCCGAATGATGGGTTTCCGGGAAATTAATCTATACACGCAAACAAAATTCCTTTATGAGTGATGATGGTCAGCACTTATTTTAAACCTTGACCGTAGGCAATGCTGCTGTTCAAAACCAAAATCGTTTTAAAGCAGTAAAAGTTGTAGGCGTATAGAGAGTAAAAAGTTACAATGTTGTTTTAACAGTCTTTATGCCCAGGCTGGAGTAAAGGGTCTATGACTTAATATAGACCTTATAGATATATAGAAAATGATCCTTTTTAAATATTGAATCAAGCTTCCATACTATACTAAAATACTTTTCTCTAGGGATTTTTCTCCAACATAAACGTCAGTACACCAACAAAACCATCGCCAAACTCCATAACTGCAGAACTGAGACAGGCAGTGATTAAACTGAAGTGTGCACGGCAGCAGCCAAGACTCATCATTACACTAAATTTAAAACGAAACAAACCGACCATAAATAATAGTTATGATACAGCTACCTGGTTACGCTGCAAGCAAAAAGTATGAGAAGTACGTTGGAGGGCCGTGTGCGAGGAACACGGGGCGGTGTGGCTTGCAATTTGTTTTACCAGGCAAATGCGGGAATGGAAAATGTTTTTTGGACTTGTGATTTGTGAAAAGGACTGCTGAAGACGGAGTAATGCAATTGAAAAGTTAGGAGTTTTAAAATTTAAGAAATGAATGGGTTGGGTGCTTAACACATAATTCGGATGGAAGGAATGGATGTATTGAATGTGAAGAAAGAAAACGACTTAAGAAACCCTGGTTGATGGTGATCAAAGATTTGATATAGAATTTAAACATGATAAAGGTTAAAATGGAAATGGCAATGACATTTACTAAAACAATGAGTTATAAACATTCCGCTGAACTTTCGTTACCTTTCACTAAGTTCTTTATAACACAATCAAACAATTTAGTCGTCGCGTGCAAGTAAATCACAAAAAAATCCTTTGTTTTAAACCAAAACTTTCGCGTTACCTCAGATTTCGAACGCAACAGATACACATCTTTACCCGACAGTTTTTTATTACCTCTACAATGTTGCCGGTGATAAACGACACAGTCGATAATTTATCAGAAGTATTGCTTTCAACTGAGGAATCCCAATCCGCATTCGATTTTGGGCCTCGAACGATTTTAATTGAAAAAACAGTAAGGTTCGAGGTGTCGGGTGGCCATGTATGGAACTTTTGCCTTTTGAGATCATTAAAATTATGTTCGGGACATTTTTGTAGACAAGTTCGCCTACATTGTAGTATTTGTTCGTGACCGGTGTTATGATTGGATATATGATGCTGCCGAGTCGAAATTCTCCGCATCCCTATAATATTTTCCTGGTCATAAGTTCTGCCATGTAAGAAAACATTGGCTCGTAACTCAGACCTTTCGAATGGCAAACATTCACTACTAACTTGACATTTGATAAAGTTTGCCCATCCTGTGAAGAAAACAAGCAGCAAATCAACATAATACATTAATATGACACATAGGATACTTAATTTACTGAGGGGTAATCAGAGTCCCATGTCGTAACGGTTCGAACATGCGATCAACCGGTTATAGGACTCACTTCATTGGTCCTAATTGCAGAGTCTATTCCTGCACAGGCAATTTTAGAGGTTTAAAAAGAAAATTAGCGTCGCAACAAGTAATTACGTAGCCTTTTTATGAAACAAGGTATTATTAGATCCTAACAAATGAGGCTGTATTTTGAAGACACGTAATGCCGGTGGTTGAACAAGGGCCAAGATAATTGTAAGGCTTTTGAAAATTAAAAAATAAAATGTTTGTAGCATATCTTGATCAACGAAACGGGTCTAATACAGTGGGAAATCCGTAGAAAATCCCCGTCTGTCGTAAGACATTGACTGGAATTCCAATGATTGGAAAAACAACAAATTCTAGTTAATCCAGTTTTAGTTTTATTTATGAGTAGCCGAATGGGTATACCTTGTCAACATTGAAAACTTTATTACCTACAGAAATGTCTTCAAATAAAATGCCGTCTGTTCCATTTTGGATTCTTTATTCTTCCTCAAGTAATGGTTTACTGGTTATAATATAATATGATGAAACGATTGGTCGCTAGATAATGTCACCTTTCTTGTGGGATGGTACCTACCTACAACGCGGTAAATGTCAACTACTTGCCTATACATTTGATTAAGCACCCACTTCCTTCTATGAAGGACATAGCTGTAATAATCGCCTTGTTTGACTTTACTAGATTGAGATCCTGGAAAACTATTAGAAATTGCATTCTTAGATTAATTTTAGGGAATATGTTCAATTACATTTGAAAACAAAACTGTGGGTTTACTATTTAAAGGCGTGATATTATGTGTGACTTTAACATTATATTGGACTGTATCAGTAAAACATAATCGATTTATTCTGTAAGAATCTCCGCGAAAAATTGGGTGAAGTGAGCTGTCAATAGTGTCAATCCCTAGCATCAGGGGGAATGACAGCTTAATTCAGCTAAGTTTTCATGGTAAGATTTTTTACAGAATAGCACTGCTGATGTTGATTCTAGCATGTAGTAAGAAAGTAATTGTAGTATTAGAAACATATTTGTCATGTGTATGATCTGCAATGACGCTCGTCAGTTTTATTCTACGTCAAACTTCTGTCAAACAATACAAAACAAGAGTATGATGCGATGATGACTAAATGTCGGTGCATCATTGTTTTTATTAGTTATTAGTCACGTCGTAATCCTATTCATTAATCTCATTCAATGGCATTATTTCTGCAGTGACAGTAATTAGCTTTATAGGCTGAAATTTGTCGTTAACTGGCGTCGAAAGAGGTCAAAAGTTATTGAAAAAACCCGTGGTATTCATTTCTCTAGCTATATCAAAGAAAAAAGTTAAGAAAAATTTTAATATATACTATTCTTAAGTAAGCATTGTCAATGTAGGAACATACAGTGTAATAATTATATATTATGGCTTCCGTACACAATGCTACTCCATCTATTGTTCCATTCATAACCATCTCAGGTCGCAAGTCCGACATGTTTGTGCATCATCAAACAATTTCTCCCACTGACTCATACCATACTGTTAAAAAACGTAAATCTAAACCCACGTCAATTGAAAACGCCTAGAACAAAGAAATTTTCTCTCCAACATTACTATTATCGTAGCACATTACGATACGCGATAAGCCATTTTTAGACCACGTCAGTCCTCATAAAATATGTTTACGCAATCAGTATTAGGTAATAAAGTAACACATGCGTGGAAAGCTCTTACGGTTCGCGTAAAATGTGTGACGCCATGACCCGGCTTTGACTGGATATTGGACATATATTTTTTGGCGATTTTGAAATCTAATGCTGTCTTTGACTCTATGGCGCGTGCTTGGCGTTGGCGCGTTCAACTTACAAATTGCTAAAAACCATTGCGAAAGTTAACTTGAGGATTGATTTCAGATTTGTCAACAACATTACGAGAATTCTCCGCTTTAAATCAAGACATCGCATACAATTTAGATTTATTATCTAAAACCATACCTTTAGGCTACGAAAATCCTGTTACTTTTATTATATAACCGAGCATCCGGCAACCAGCGGCCAATCTATCCATCCAATAAAATTTCATACCATTTAAATTCACTCATTTAAATCAGATATTACAGTAATTAGTAATAAATTGAATAATTTTCTCTGTGCCTCAATCGATTCTTTCTAACGAGATGTTAGATAAGTTATGTAGTTGGTTGTATCGTACCTACGTAATACTTAAATGATTATTCAAAATAAATAAGACTTTCATTGTTGACGTACAATATATCTCATTAAAGATATAATTTGAACAGAAAAAAAGAGGTAAACGATCATGCTGCGTCTATTTATATTGAAAAATTAAATACTAGTGACATTAATACTGTCTCAATAAAATATATGAGAAACAGCATGTAATACAATTAGTATTTAATATCTATCGATAATGATAGCAAACTTGAACGCAAACGGACTCGCATGAAGCCGATCTATATCCCGACTTGCTCTAAAAAGTCGATCTGTATGCGGTCCCGCGACGTAGGTATCGCCCATCCCTAATTGGCAGTAATAACCATGACACAGAAATTGATGTACCTGCTAATTGGATACAGCCGATCTTGGTCTTGTCCATCGGAAATCGTAAAGAAGAGCGCTGTCGTAAAGTTGTCAGGTTGACAGGCTGGTCGGTGGTACACATATGTCTGTTGCAGCATCATGCATAAACTTTCTTGGGCGCTATTCCTTACCATGGGCCAACGTTTCTTTATACGTATAAGTCAGGTAAGGATTAGCATTTGAGACTGAAGAAGCATGTGGACATGTAAACCAGTTTGTAGTTATAACTATCGCCATAAAAGACTAAAATAAGCCAACATTGAAATTAATAATCTAGAAATAAACGACAGCACAGGCAAAACGATGGCCAGACACTAGCTGACCATAAAACAGGTCAACACGTAATTACAGTGGATGTACAATATCGCATAATATTATAATAAAAGGCCGCTGAGTTAGAAACGGGTCGATTGTTAATGTAATGCAACGTTGGGCTACCGTTCGACTGGATACCGCCCAGATAATATATTGATTCTAGATGCTGGCTTGATTATGATATATCTGCCGCTCGTATTACACGCCGCCTCGCCCTATACAGCCTTCGGGCTGTAAATTTACGAGGATGCGTGGGTTATTACGCCAATTTCATGGTCCATGGTCGGAGAAAATTTTAGTTAACAAATTGCACTGGTCATCCGATAGCTACTAAATTGTACAATATATCATTCACAGATATCACGTAGAAAGTTTAAAAGCATTATTTCAATACGTCCCATAATAAATGGACGTTCTCTGTAGCACTTGGAAACGATACATCTAGATACTCGTAATATGCAAAGCGATTCTTCAATTTTTCATCGTAAACGCACCAGTGCACTAAGGAATTGATTAAATCCATTAAAATACCGTCGATATAAATCGTCTGGCTCTACACATTTGTCATACGAATCCAATGACATGTACTGTTGAGACACATATTTGACGCATGGGAGAAATCACAGAATGCTATTGGAGTTTTCTGTGATCTCTCCAAAGCCTTTGATTGCGTGCACCATGACACGCTTTTGCGTAAATTACGTCATTACGGTGTCCAAAACGAAGCTCTCAACGTAATTATTTCGTATTTACATAATAGGGTCCAATGTGTAGATGTTAATGGTGTGAAATCATCCGGGCTACCAGTTCAGTTAGGTGTTCCGCAAGGCTCAATACTGGGTCCATTCTTGTTCTTAGTTTACATTAATGATTTACCATTCCATTTGACGGGCATCTGTGATGTTGTACTGTTTGCAGATGATACCTCTCTTATTTTTAAAGTAGACAGGAATAGACAAGATTTTGACGACGTAAACAGTGCACTCTCAATAGTTACAGATTGGTTTACGTCAAATAACTTAGTTCTCAATGCCAAGAAAACCAAATGTGTAAAGTTCGCCTTACCGAATGTTAGAAACCTAGGACCCAACATCGTCTTAGATAAAGAGGTGCTTGAAACTGTAGGCTCGGCAATTTTTCTAGGACTAACAGTAGATGCCAAACTTCAGTGGGGACCTCATATATCAAGTCTAGCAGGAAGGCTCAGTTCGGCTGCCTACGCCGTCAGGAAAGTAAGACAATATACTGACGTTGATACAGCTCGTTTAGTCTATTTTAGTTATTTTCACAGCGTTATGTCCTACGGTATTCTGCTGTGGGGCAAAGCCGCTGATATACAAAATATATTTGTCCTTCAAAAGCGAGCTGTTCGAGCAATTTACCAGCTAGGTGCCAGAGTTTCTCTAAGAGATTTCTTTAAAGATATTGGTATTCTCACGGTTGCATCACAATTCATCCTTGCCAACATTTTATATATTAGGCAAAATTTACACTTGTACACTAAAAATAGTGATATTCACAGTGTTAACACTAGAAATAAGGACAAACTACGTGCCCCCTTTCACCGGCTTCATAAGGTTCATAACTCATTTGTTGGGCTTGGTATAACCTTTTATAACAAGATACCCTCTTCTTTTCTAGACTTGCCTTTTAATGCGTTTAAAGCTCAACTAAAATCCAACCTTTGTTCAAAGGCATACTATTCTATCAACGACTACTTAGACGATAAGAATAGTTGGTCACCCTAGTTTAACGCAAGACAATGTTTATGTTCCTTCTCCAGAATTAGCTTACTGCAGAACCCAGCAATGCATAAATGTGTAAGCTGTCACGCCCTTTATGCCTGGAGGCTTTTATTTGGGTAGTAAGTTTTTTCATTTACATTTTAATTAATTATGTTTTAGCTTGAGTACGTATAGTTTTTATTATATTTGTTGGTATATTGGCGTGGCTAGCTGACATATTATGGCAAATAATTAAATTTTATGTTCTGGTTTTGTAATGTTAATTACCGAACATAAGTACCTAGTATTGTATAAATTCAAGTATTTTTTTAAATTGAACAGACAGCTGTGCTGCTGGGGAGTTTGTTGCGCCACTTCTTCTTCCCAGCAATAGCACTAGGAAGTGGTGAAGGGCGGGCGTTTTTGGGGGACTGTCTTTTGTAATTTTGACGTTCAAAAAGTGCTGATTCTCAGCCTAATTTGAATAAATGACTTTTGATTTGATTTTGATTTTTGATTTTGTATTTTAATCTCCAGGCAAGCCTAACTTCGCTTCAATGTAGGCAGATTTGAATATTTGATTATAATCTATGCTATGAAAATTTTTAACCTTTGAAATGATTAGCTTGGTAGACTAATTTGTATTGTTAGTTTCCTGTTTCATAATTCTTTTAATATATACAATTGCGATTAGACTCTTAAAATTTCGTCTCCTATACGTTTTACCAAGTACATATTCTTTATCATAAGTGTGGTGCGAAAGTTCTCTGGCTTATTCATTGTAACTGTGCTTCAATCTTCTCAGCTCCAATTCTTGTTACTTCACAGTCAACCATATCATCTTTCTGAAAGTCTCACAAAAGACCAGCGAACAAATCCCCCTTCATATTCAAATACCATTTCCAATCCTTTGCAGCCATTAAAACACGTGCATCATACAGTCATACCCTTGGAATGTTCAGAATGGGGATCAGTTGTACAATAAAAAGCTCGAAAGTACTATACGATGACAGAGCATCCAGCGGTAAAATTTTTCTTTGGTATTTTTATTGTAACGTTTTAGTCTTCAAAGGTTTATTACGTCAAATTAAGATTTCATGTTTGTTGTCTCTCTGAAGTGGCAGTACGATTGCTACCTTTTTATTTATCTCTTTCCGTGTTTTTACATTCTTAATGGATTGTTATATTTTGTTATTTGGTACAGTATCCATGCTATGACTTTCAGAAAAAATGTTGTAATACATCGCTATATTCTGCAGTAAAACACATAGCGTTTTCAACGTCGACAAGCATTTAAAACTCTTTTTTAAAGGTTCTTCCTTCCCAATTATGCCAATTTCCAACACTATAACTTGTTAAACTTATTTTAACTTTCGTCCCATATTTTTTCCTGCAAACTTAAGTGTCTTGTGCAATCAAATATAAAAGGCTTTTGTTTAAAATCCACAGTTTTATCGTTGGCTCGTATAAAACATGTAACGGCCATAACATTAACGAGTAAAGCCATCGTTATCATGAGAATGTTGGAATTTTAAGAAGTACCTTTCGATACAGTCGCGTGGACCAAGATGTTTCACCCGGTAGCGTTTTAAAATTCACCTTGTAATCGTGAATGAATATTTTTGGGCCCAAAGTTGTGGTAATGGCTTATAAGAGAAATGTGATCGATGCATTCGAGATAAATGAAATATGGGAATTGTATGTTTTATTTTACGAGCTGATTGGACGCTTGCCATCGATGTCAAAATTAACCAGAATTTTGGTTTTTAATTAAGCTGTTTGGTTAGTCCTTGCATGAAAATGGGGACAGTAAAATGGATGATAAAACGTTATTTTTCTCAGTATACCAGAATGTTAGCTCCGCGTTTTAAAATTCCATTGGCACTTAAGCTTGATATTAAAATCCGATTGTCATAAAAAGACTTATATAAATCTATAAAAATGTTGACAGCACCCAGGTCGTTGGGGTCACGAGTATATCGCATTCCACTCGGCAATACTTGTAACATACTGTATAATTATAAATTATCTTGGACGAGATCTACTTCGGAGTTTTATGGGAAAATTCCAACATAGTTGATATGTTACGTTTATTGACTGCTGACGTAACTTGGATTGAGGCTTAAAATTATCTCCAAGTCATTGAATTTTCAACCAGCTTTCTGTATGTGTATACAAACGTATCCCTTTATCCCTGTTTTTATTAAATCTATAACCATGTTTCTATGGAAAATCAATGTAACAAGGTGTAGGGGTCCCCCCTTCCTTGTATATGTAGCTTACCTTTGAATTTAAATACAAACTTATTTCTACGAAAATGTTTTGTTCCATGTTCTACTTTACGACCGCACGTGTTAAATATTGCGTGTTTTATTCACATTCAAGGACTATGGCATGAGTAATACAAGATGGCATGTAAGAACAAAGTAAAATAACTTAAATGACATTGAATTCTCTACTGCCAATACTAAGGATGCATACAATTTCAAGAGGATTCTTACCATCCACTTAACATGGGCCGGTATTTTTTAAATATTTTTAAAATAATTATTACGTACGTGCAGGCTACTGTAGATAAATTACGGGTTGTTCTTTTCCCAATAATTGTAGGTTGGGGTATGAACAGAAATGTTGCGCTAATATTATACCTGTTTGGCGCATCTGGTTCGTCTCGTCGAAGATTTAGGAGTCGCTCGGAATTTTCTGGGAGTGTTTTGTATTTTCAGTCTTTATTAACGTTTGGTAGATGTTAATATAAGCGGTAATAATTTCACTGTTAGGTTTTTTTTTTGTCGACACAGATATTCTCTTTCTATGATAACTCAAACAGCAGATATAATGGAAAGACGTTGTTTATTTCTGACACAGATGATAAAACTTCTAAAGAGGTAAGTAAATTCTTAAGCCACCCCAAACTCAGCATCCAAGTCCAACCCCAATCGTAAACTAAAGAATTCTCTTCATAAACATTCCATACGTTTTATTTTAAACCAGTGACATTACCACACTCTTTTGACCCGATGCGTTCATGCTTCATTATAATTATAGACGCGTTCCTAACTTTTTAAAATGATTTTTTTTTTCACCGTGCGCATAAGCCGGTGCAGTTAATGACACCATCTGTCAAAGCTGTACACCGTTAAAGGTCACGCTGGTCCATACGATTATTATGATATTTCGTTGGTTAGCATAAACAGAAATGAGAATTTTTCTCATTGAAAATATGAATAGTGTTGTAGTACCTTTATTGCTGCAATCATGCTACGCTACGTATTTGTTTAGCCCGAGGCCTTTGACGATCTGCTATTATAATACAAAGTGAAAGTAAGATTTTTATTCCTTATTGAACAAAATGTGAAATTGTAATTAATTATGTAATCTTACTATCTCTTAAATTGTGTAATTACTTCGCTTATTAAATATAGATTACTAGATATAGATATGGACTCGCGTCTTCACATGATTATAATAATGGACACCTACTACTGAATTCACCGACGCGTTACAAGACTTTTTTAATACTAAGTTGATACTGATACCACACGAGATATCTACCATTTTTAAACATTAAATAAAAATCTAAATCTTCACGACAAAAAATAATGCAACCATAACAAAAATTAATCCTAAAATTCCTAATAAGATTACACAGTCAACATCATAACTTATTGATAGCAACTTACACGGTATAGTCATAAGCAACAAAATTTAAGAGCTGGTAGTTTACACAAAGGATCATTTAATATTATCTAATCTCAGCGTAACTCAGTAGTCGAAAGACATTGTCCTTTTAAATCTCTGTCATAAAAATAAAACAAGTTTGACGCAGTATCTAGAGTCAGACCCTTCGGTGATGTAAATGAACCAGTAGTTGAAACTATGATAATTGTGGTATAAAATATTAAGATTTTAGAACCCTTGAGTGTTAAAAGCAGAATATTTATAGATGGCTACGTAGACTAACGATTCCCAATCTAGCTGCATAATATAGATACTCTAATATATTGTGTCCATGAACATAATAGACATCCTATGATGAAATTTTCAATTCCCAAAATGTTAAAATTTTCAAAGCCATTAAAATTCAACGTGACAAACATAAAATTTTACAAGAAATCATACATTCAATGTATTCCACTTCTACAGAACATTGAGCCCACATGAAATTGAACAAAAAACAAAAAGAAACCCATGTCCTATCTTATTTGTATTCACCCATAAGACGTCGGTCGTGCATCAACGATGGAATGCGTCCTCCCAATCATAAGCAGATGACATGAGTCCCCGGGCGTCGCATTTTTAACTAACACTCTAAAATGTTTCAACACGAATTGAATTATGGACATTATTCTGTTCGTGACTGTCTTTTTGAGTCACAATTTCACTTTGAATTTGAATTATAGTGCTTCTTATGGGTTTATAATTTCCATCGGCACTTGAATTACAATTTGTCTTTCAAGTACATTTTTTATTGATTTCAGTACATATGCCTATGTACTAGAATCTTTGTCTATGATTTGGTTCCCTATTTCAAAGTAAGAAGATGAATCATGTTGCTTTGCTGTAGTTTATTCTTTTTAGATCCCCAAATCAACTTTGAAATCTTCTACAGAGCTGTTCCAACAGGCTTTCAAAGTTCTGAAACATAAATCCAGCTTGAACCTAAATATTGAGCTTATGGCTATAGGTCCGTAGCAACACGTACAATAAAGCGGGCAGGGCTGAAGGACGGGGAAGGCTGTCCCGGCCCGTCCTCGACCCGGCGAGCGACCTCAGCGCGTGCGCCCATTGTTTCACCGCCCGGCTAATGTTACACCCGTCGTAAACTTGCGTGCGCGCACCGTGACCAACGCTCCCAGCCAACGTGGACACATTTTCACATTTTACGAATTTGCATGCCTGTTTTTCCAGTAATCTGGAATTAGTACACTTGTTTGTCGATCCCGTTTGTTGGGTTAAAGTCTCAGGTCTGCAACATGATGCCGTCTTGAACCATACATGAATGTTTTAAAAACATTTTGTGCGTTGGTTCCTTCGGTTGGATCCATTCCCACCGGCTAGACAAGTAGACATAGCTATTAAAACAATTTCAACGTTGTTTACAGAATACTAATGCATTATCAGTAATCAAACACTTGATAGATCAGATTTGCTCTACGTGTCGCACGTCATGAATACAGCACACGTTTCAGAAAATATTTTCACGAACGAAATTTCTCCTCCCCATTTTCGGACATACATTTTTTGCACGGGCGTATCAATCTGGATGTTAATCGGGCGAGTTCGTGTCGTCCCGGCGTAGGTACTTCGTGCCCACACGAGCTGGCTGCTCGTAACGCGAGATTGTTTTCGAAGCGGGAGACGCGTGCGCGCAGGACGACCTCCGCGCTGGACCTTGGAGTAGGGTTACCAGAGAAATTGTTTCCGAAAATTGAAATTTTTGTATCGAGTTATACGCGGTAATTATATCATCTATGTAGACAAAGTGGTTTCAGGTATTGGGCCATAGGATGTCCGTAAATCCAAGATATTAAACTTGTTATTTTGAAAATATATACTTTGTTGTTTTTGAAGTACCAGAACATTTTTTGATGATGTAACAATTTTTCGCACGACTTAAAACTAAATCTGAATGCAATTCAGTAACTGGCTTTACTTTCAGGGCAAGTCCTTTGTCTGGTAACCCTACACTGGAGACTCACGCACTTGCAATTATGTGTATTCATGCCTTTAACCGCGTTTGCGTTACGCGAGCTATGCGCATGTGGGCAGTATTTAGTACAGCAGAATGAATAAGTATAAACTTGAAACGTAACACAAATAATGCCATGAAGAATGTCCTTAATTCTGGCTTTACTCGCAGCCTTTTGTAGGTTTTTGCCTCCTACGCTCGCGCGTTTCGTGATTGATGATGAGATTTAACCTTACTTCAAAATTGTCCAAAGATTTTTTTGAAGTCTTAGAAAATATCTCTTTCATTTTGATTGCCAATGAGGTGTTAATTTATAACGCTTCTCTTTAAAGTTTTTTTTTCAGTATCATTACATGTGCGTGTTTAGTTTCATTTGGATCCTCCGTACATTGATATATTCGAAACATTTCCTCCTTTCACGTATTGATTCACAGCCTTTGTATGAGTGACCCGGATCGATCTTAGGTCTATCAACATCGCAAGCGGGCAGTAACAACGGCCTCATAAAGGGATGCTTAACGCATTGCCTGGGGGTACAGCATTTGTTCGTCTACGAGCTTGCCTACTAAAGGCACACGCGTGATTTACGAGCTTGTTACCCATAGTGTAATTTGCCTGTTCCAAGTAAATTGTAATTTTGTTGATTTTCTATTTTCGTTGAGCAAAATTGATGACCGTGGAAACAGTGTTCCAGGAGATCAATCTTTCGAGTACACATACAATTATGAACGCTCTCAAAAGATTGAAGATAATGTAGTGCCCGATTCTTAGAAAACATCTTCCAAGTTTTTTAAACAATGATAAGGAAACCCGACAAAGCGAAACAAAAACAAACCTAGGAATGTTCATCATCTAATTGAAACTCCAGCGGTTTTTTCCTAACATCTACGTCTCCAGCAGTCATTGGTGCGTTCTTCCACACAACGGCGGTGCCTGTGCTATGAACAAACGTATTTATTGTATGGATGGCACGCGAATTCCTGGAACTCACGATTCCCATCCACGACAAAGGATCTCTGTTTTTTTTTCAACCATTTCTCACGAGGGTGTTCGCTCGTTTGTTGTTTTTTCAACAAATTCCAGAAATGTTTACGTTATGAAGGTCGTAGGTAGATCTGCATCCTGGCTGTGTATTTTTGTTCGGTGTTTCCCTTTTTTCTTTGTGAAAAAAGTGCAAGGTGATTTGTGTATTATACAATTCACAACTATTCTTTAAAATTGTTACTGGGGAAATACCCAGCACTCCTTTTTTTACCTGAGAAATCAATCAATGATTTAATGAACTAGAATTACTCCGAATTCATATTAATCAAATAATGTGGTGTAAAAAATCGAAAACATTATTTTAAACATTATCATGAAGGCTTCAGTTGTTAAAATGTCTCCCAACCTTTGTAAGGGCAGTGATGAATGTCATTTAATAAAGTTTAGTGCGTGCAATTATCTAGTAAGAGCCATTTTGCCGATGGACTGGCGTTCCAACCTGATAGGTTGATTACAATAAAAATATTTATGGAATTGCTAATAGGCGTATACTATGAAATGAATTTTGTAATAGGCTGCACTGAACTATGGTGTTAAGGGCTAAGCCTCTTGGATTGGTTCCATGGAAATTACTCCTTAATTAGAGTAATTTCCATGGAACCAATCCGTAAATTCCGTAATCCGTGTATTCGTATGAGTTCTGTTTCAATGTAGCAGTTTTCTACTCAGTACCAAGTACATGAATATAGATATCGTATACGAATCCAGAAATTATTCTGATCTTATCAGATAAATAACATGTCTTTAAGTCCTTACACTACTTAGGTACAATTTAAGTAAATGTCTTGTAGGTATTGTGTTTACTGTATCGTCATGTTACTGTGCTCTGGTAATTTCCATGGATTCTAATTACTTATCAACTCGTAGTGCGTCAACCATTGCATTTTAATCTTTATGGACTTGAAACCAAAAACAACAAAATTAACTTATAAAATATTGGTAAGTAAATAAAATCTTGCCGCGTCTGCGCGAGAGTTGAATCTATGGCGCATTCCACGCCCGTAACACCGGGAGCGGTTGGACCCAATAATAAGAATATGAGCGTAAAAAACGAATACGTCAAACCGCGTGTTTCGTGCGCCCGCGCACCTCGCCTCCCCCTCCACCGCCTTCTGTCATATTATTTTTTTTACCATCGTTTTTTCTTTTCCCCCTGGAAGGATAATCGTGTATGACGCTAGACCGCATTCGACTCGAGTTTATTAATATGAATATTCGGTACATTCTTCTCTTTGTACGTACGTCTGTATGTATGATGGATGAGATTAAACTCGTGTGAATGCATGTCCTTGATTTTTTGTTGTATTGATAGTAACATGACTTTTTTGTACCGCGCTCTTACGTCCGCTTTGTATTTTTATTTTCCTCGTGAATTTAATGGTGGCCATTTTATATTCCGCGTTAATAACTTTTACAGGGAATTGCTAATTAAAAAGCCGTAATAATAAGTGTTTGACACTTGATCGATCCATCAAATTAAACTTTGTATTGATTGAAATCTTATTACTAAAGTAGGTTTTTAGTACAGTTCTGTAGTGAATACCCTATTAAAAAGTAATATATTCATAGCTCAACAATTTATTTTCTTGGTTGAATGGAATTATAATAATGTATTGAATGTATAGGCAACTTTCAACGAGTTGTTGATAGCGCAGATGGCAGTGTTGTAAAAGCCTCGACTGCGCGTCAGTTGGTCGTGAGTTCGATCCTGGCATGGTTCCACAGACGGTGTGCTTATGTAGCCACAGTCTTCTAAGAACATGCAATAGAAATATTTGTGTCTCCTATTTAGATTTCTTCTTCTATAGAAAATGTCTTAGCGGGGCACATATGACATTTTAATTTTTTTAAATATTTTACATGCTTTTTGGCTTTGATGACTACTTTTTGTTTCTTTTTGTGATTTTTATAATTTGTTTAGGATTTTATTTTTAGTTTATATTTGACAATAATGTTATTTTTGTCACAACAAAACATTTTTCAGTAGGTAAACATAATAAGGAAAATGATTAAGGTAATAAATATTATTCCTGTACATAAGATACATCAATTTACGTAATTGACATCATATTTTGCTTTAGGTATTCTACGAATAGTACCAAGAATATTCTTGATATTTTTTTCATTACTCACCTGTTAATAATTAATAAACTTTTCATAATTATTAACGATCAGTTTTCGTAGTCGTGTCAGACGCGTCGCAACCACAGCATCGTATTATGTTGTAATGGTAATAATTTCTGTAATATGGTAATGCCAGTGCTGCCCGTGGGCTTGCTTCTTACAGGAGATTGCTCTCGGAGGGGCCCGTGGCGAGTCTCGCCTTTACAATGTTGAGACAAGACAACATTATATTTCATCTTTTTTATTTCATTTTTCCTTTTCTCCACAACTGCCACCACAATAGTCTTTTCCTTAAGTGCAAGTGTTTCCTGATGCAAAACAATTTTCTTACATTTATAAATATTTACAAAAACATCACTGATCTATCTTATTCTTTCCATACAACTCTCTACATTATAAACGTAAATAACTACACTGAAGCGTGGCTACAGACACCTGGTTTCCTACGTTGTTTTATAAAAATGTACATTTTTATCAGAAAATCAGCAATTTGTTAGTACCGAGCAACAATAGCGTAGGAAAGTTACACGGCTTGTCCGGTCTATGGTCATCGCAACGCCCAAGGGAAGGCAGGCGTGAGGTATCTCAGGAATTTTAATCGCATCCAAGCCCCCGGCCGCTGGCCGCCATCCGAAAGTAATAAAAACAAAACTTGGAACCTCGGACCAGCTTGAATTTTGGATATGAACAGACATTATCTAGCAAGACCTTCAGTTTTAAACTTTTAAATGATGTTATAATAATGTGCTTCGTGAACGATGAATTTTATTTAGCGTTAAATTAAGAAAAAATGTTCCGTGTGCTAATTTTTAAATGTTTTGTGTTTGGATTTGATTTAATTAAAATATTTAATTCATTGTTAAAAACATTTGGAAATGAGAATTTGTTAGGTACTGTAATTTACTGTACATATATAATTGTTTTTTTATATGTACCTACTAATAATACTAAACATTTTTGAGAGGGAAAGAAAACTCGAATGTGTCGGTCGTTTACAGCAGATAGCCAACGAGAAGAAAAAGACGTAAAATTAGTTCCGTAGGCTGCAGGTGTGATAAGGACAGCTCTATAAGTAAACTCGTATAAGAAAGAAAGAGATGCAAGTATGGCAGAGTGAGTCGAAAAGCAACCGGTCCAGGGGAGGCAGATGCTCTCACTAGAAACCCCCACGGCAAACTTACAGATTCCAACAATAAGAAAATAATTATTAAAAACAATTCCAGTAAAGCCTTTATCCAGATTCTGGCTTTCGCATGGGAAATAAAATTACCTCTCACGAAGGTTTCGTACGGAGCTTTATCTCATACATAGCCGTGGATATGTATGCTTATATACCTCATGCCTATAATGCGTTCATATAGAATACCACAAGTAGAGTACCACAAGAAGTCCACAAAAAAGTAGCAATAGAAATGTTTCATTACGTTCGTATGTCTTCTAATAAAAAGTTTAGGAGCAAAAGCAGAGTCCTTTAATCTCTGATCTCTCTTGATTGATTGAAAATAAGTTGATGGATTGAGATAATATGCCACAAACAATTCAAGGAAATTAAGCACTTTCTCCTAAACGAGTTCTACTTTTCAGAATTATTAAAATAGTTCTGCGTATAGCATATGTAGGTACAGCAATATGAAATTGAGTCTCGGATTCCTTTCTATCATAATTGTATCTAATTTGTTGACTCATACAAATTTTGTGCTGCACCTTAATCTTCGTGTTGAACCACGAAATTCCTATGAATTTCGACTTCAGCAATAAAACTAGTAATCGTAGATACATTATCCGTGTTATTTTCGTCAGTACCTGAAATTTTACCGGTATTTGTTAGCAAAAAACACATGGTGCTATTAGTCGTACATACCGCACGGAGGAATGTAGGCACCGTGCCAGATTACCTGCCTGTGGACCATCATCTCGTTAACGTTGAGTTTTATGAATTAAATTGCCTATTTTGTAGCTCTTCCTGACAGAGCGTTATACTTAACTGTGGTTTATGCAACACAACATTGAATTTTAATAGCGTTGAACACAAGGACTTAACAAGAATACCCTTATGGAAGCTATGGAAGGACATTTAAAAAATATTTGCATTGTATTCAATTCATGGTTTGATATTCATAATGTCTTTTACATAATATCACATTGCAGAACAACGTGCTCGCGTGTCTATTGAAAAATCAAACATGCGCACACATGTGTGGCTTAAGAATTATGCGGTTAGTTAGCTAGAAAAAATGCGAGCTATTCCATCGAACCAGCGTGAGAATAGCAGGCTGCATCGACCGATCGAAAAACACTTTACGTGAATTCACTTGCTTTTAATTTTTTTCTTACTTCCGAACTTCAGTCCGAAGGCTCGGAGTCGGGACGGGATTGCAAATGCGTGTAAAGGAATTCCGGAACAAAAATGTGTGCGTCTACCTGCAGCCGGCAGATGCGCCCTGAGCCCCCTTCCCGCGCACCTCCCCCTCGCATACCGCCATTAAACCATGTAAATTG
This sequence comes from Apamea crenata, assembly GCA_949629185.1. Lineage (NCBI taxonomy): Eukaryota > Metazoa > Arthropoda > Insecta > Lepidoptera > Noctuidae > Apamea > Apamea crenata. The sequence continues at coordinate 6,842,974 of OX451362.1, read as the reverse complement.
ATTACGTGGAAAATCTGAGAAAATCGCGCGCTAAGTACTGCGAGCGCGTGACCGCTACATGGCCAGTGTCACATGTGAAATTGCTCGGCTTTTTTGCATTCCGCAGCGCTGTTGTCGCCGCGGTCGTCCAAGGATTGCTGCGATTACGATTGTTTATCGCCCCCTAGTTAACGAGCCTAAGCTGATTCTGAATAATTAAACAACTGTTACGTTTAGGGTTGCCACTTTATTGCTTTTATTAGAAACATTCAGTGTTGAGGTTTTATGATGCATAAAATAGAAAATTAGGTAGGAGTTAGCGGATGTTTTATTGATTCATCTTGACTTTAGTTGCAGTTATCTCTTTATAGTTTTTGGTGATTTCAAACTAATCATCAAATTAACTCTCAATTGAAATTGATCGTGATTTAGGCAGTTTAAAATTCGTCATTGTACTTTTTCTTTTGGACAATGAAAATCTTGAGGTTCTAAAATTGAATTGAATTAAAATTCAAAATCGAATAAACCAAAATTGTGTGAATGATTTCGCTTGAGGGGATGAGGTCAGTGATGGTCCGTTAGTGCGTCGCTGCGCGCCAACACCTCGGCGGGCCGTGCGTTTCGATTCGACGAACTTATTACGACAGATGGCAGCGGCCCGGGAGGCGGGAGCGCCCGCGGACCCCGGCCCTTCGGAGAGATCGACCTCCGAAATGCGCCCGAGATTGCATTCTTTCGGCGGCGCGGGCGCATTCCACTGCGCGCCATCCGAGCTCCGCGCGCCCGCGCCAGTCGACGCGCGCCCTTTTGGGGGTTAAGATGTGTCCGTTGCGGCGAGCGCTCACTATGTGGTCCCAGCCGCCTCCCCCTGAGCCCGAATCGCAGACGGTCCGCGGGCGTGCGCACACCTGGTGCCGTGGCTGTTTCGGCAGCCGCCAACTCGCGCGCATGGTCCGCCAGCCGCCTGAGTACGGCGTCCGCGTCGACCCTACGTCCGTCCAACCCGCCGGTTTGCAAGTGCGAGACGAACCCCAGTACCAGAACATAGACGAGATGCGCAAGCGACCCGAGTACGCTAACCTCGACGAGATTAGTCGCGAGTTCGGCTACCGGCTCTGCCCCGAAGGTCAGAACCTAGAGGACGAAGCTATTTACGAAAACATACTGTCAGTGCGTCAGATACGTTCCGCGGAAGTGCGTTTAGTGCCTGTGTCCGAAGTGGCGTACTACGAAGGTCAAGGTTACGTAGCCACGCAGGTGCTCAGCAGGAATGGAACCTTCCCGCAGTGTCCGCCGCACACCTGGAGTCGGCTGCAGCAAGCATGCAGGCCCAATGGATCGCTGCGACTTTTCACCGTAAATGTCACTTGTTTTTCCACTCAAAATATGTTCACACTACGCCTAGCATTTGACGTCATTCCTTCGAATACAATGCTCATAGTTATTTAATTGTGATTTTTTACAGAACAGGATATAACCATACGATGATGAGAATGTGTTTTTACACGGATTCCAAACTAAAAAAGTCATTGCCCAACTTATAATACCGTATTTAACTCTTGGAGCAAAAAATGCGTGTTTCGGTATTCTGATCTAATGACTTGTTAATTTTGTATGTGACTTGATGAATTTCGTATGGACTTGCGATTTTAACCTTATCTTTAAGAATTATTACGTTCCATTATTATTTTTATGATGCACGTATTCTAGCTCATGTCTTAAAACAAATATTTTAAAACAAATTTTAAGTTGAATAGGAAGGTTTTACGGTATGCGAAAATATGTTAGATTAGCGTTTTGTTCAATACGTAGGCATCTTAACTAAGTTTATTTTAGCCAGCTACACTATATTTTACGATTTTGTTAAATATTGATCGAGCTGTCGAAAGATGACTGGCGGGTAACAGTTTTAAGATATAGGTACGTTAAATCGTAAACATCACTACACTCGCGTCAAGAAGTAGGTATGTAAAACAATTTTTCACAGTCGATCAAACGTATTATAGTAATAAAATCAGACGAAAAACATCGTTGAGCGCCAGTAGCAAAATAATTAAGTTTTTATAAGCATCTTTGTCTCGTAATTCAATCAATTTTTATGTTACCAACAAAAACTTCACTGAATAACTCATCAACGTAATAACGTACCCTTTTTAAAATCAAATGGGCTCAGTTTTTCCTCTTAAATAAATTATTGATGAAATCAAATTGTTTAGGCTCTCGATTACAGCTGCCGAAATTGATTTTCGTTGGTGGAACGTACGTTTAACATTCTGTTTTGAATTTTGCGATAGCATTGGGAGCCTGATTGTAGCCAGACGTTTAATCCACCGCCTTTTGTTTCCTTGTTGCAAATTGAATTGATTTGCAATATTAATCTGTACGGCAGTTTAACATCCGTGTAAATAACTCTTCTTAATTTATGCTTCAAATCTGATCGATTGACTGATGGATTAGCCAATATTGCGTTGTTATTCGGTCAGTAGGATATGCTGCTAGTAGGTTAGATTTAAATCAGGATGTTGTTTGTATTCAGTTGTTTTTCTAAATTTTCTTCCTGTTTCTTTTGAGAAACAATCTTTTATTAAGTTTATCCTACTTCTTGGTATGTTAGTGTAGAAAAGTACTTCGGGTAAAAATCATGTTGTATTCGCTCTCCGATCGTAGACTGGTACAAAAAACGAAAGCAGTGATAGTTATGTAAAAAAAACTGTTAAAGGTCACATGAATTTCAAGTTCAAAATAATCATTCTCTCATTATTTATATTATCACACGACAATGTTTTACAGTTATTACAATATGGTAATATGGTATAGCTTGATTCTCGCACTTATCAGCAACCCAATTAACCATGCAACAAGACCCAAACTATAATAAGGCGGAAGATGGGTTATGAAGCTGTCTGCCCGGGCTTTGACTTCAACATCCCCTATAGTTCCCTAAAAGAAGCTGCATGGCTTTGGAATTTTATATTTATTTCTATCTCTTTTTGTCCACAGGCGAAGAAGGAGATGTACGATGTGAAGAAGCAGAGGTTGTGTTTAGCCCAGGATGAGTACAAGCATTTGAACAATGCGCTCTCCACGCTCGCAGCCTCTCGGACTAGTCGTAAGCATACCTAACAATTATTCTATTCAAGTTTCTTTATAATTTATGCCTGGTTTTGATGACCAGTAACAGATCATTTTGATTACCATTCGTAGCTATTGGTAACTATATAAATATATTCGTAAGTGTAGCCACAAAATATAGAACTTTAAAATTCCGAATCCTTCTATTTAACTTTAATTTAACTTTGGAAAACACTTTCCGAGAACCTAAGCCACTTAACAGTCAGGCACATCGACCGAGGCTTTATAAATTAATAATATGTAGAGCTTAAAGAGCTTAGCGTCGTCGAAGTCTGAACCAGATAGTAAATTGTAATCAATACAGAAGTACTTAATACGTTTGCATATGCTCAAGAAGGGTATGTGGATAAATTGAAAATAATCATTTTTGTCCCGTTCTGCGGATTGAGGTCCTCTTATTTTATTAGGGATCCATCGAGGTATTATAAAAATGTTTCAACTTTACGTAAAGAAGTGGCGTTGGCAGCATTTTGCCTGTTATGGGTTGCTTACTGTGTAATTAGAATCGTTTATGGAATATTTATTGTCTGCCTAACTCCAAACTTATTTTCTTTTTGTGCTTAGCGACAAATTATTATACGGAGCTTCTGTAATAAAAATCGATCGGCCATTATTTTTTATTTTTTTCATCAGCTATAGGTACTAATATTTCTGTCAAATACAATGTACCCGATGCGTACTTACAAGCGTTTAAATTTTTTTTCCGCAATAAAACCTAAGTGTATGAAACTTTATTTTTATCTGATTCCATAGATAGTGTCCACATTTTATCGCAAAAACTTGCCTCTTAATGTTTATGCTGCGTGTCAGTTTATTGAATGTAATTTTGTATTTTATTATAGTCCGGCCAGACGGCATTATTTTATTTGTAGCCCTTATTTGTTCTGCTTTGATCGAGACAATTTGTTTATCTTTTCTTGACGCTCAATACTTGGACGTTTTCTATGTATTTTCTGCAATAACTACTACAGTAGATCCCCTGCTAGGTATTTAATTGATTGGATCATCTCTGAGTTGCCATAGGGTCATTTTATTTTTTGGGAATCACTCCTTTCATCTTGATTTTCGAATGCGGAGGGTATTCGACTGAGCTCATCCAAATTCTGCTGCCAATTTTCCTAATGTTCACCTATCCTTTATCGCAGTGTGTTCATCAACGACGTCGATGACAACGACGTCAACCACTTCCCGGCACGACCCAGAGCTTCTGAGATCGGAGGTGACGCAGGCGCGCGGCCGGGTGGCTCAGCTACGCAAGGAGCTAAGGCAAGCCCGAGCTGAGGTCGCCAGTGCACGCCGCGGAGTCGATACGCTTGCAGAGTTAGTATGCTTGTGTGGGCCTGCTTTAAGTTCTTAGGTGGCGAATACTGGTGAAGAGGACAGTCGGGACGGGAAAGCTGAAGGGAGTAACGGTGGATTAATGGTAAGGACAGAACTAATAAGTGGAGTTAGGAGAACCCTAGGAGCAAGACGACGTGGCTGTGAGTATAAGAAAGTGCAGATGTTTTGCATGGGACTCAAGAGTGTAGACTTCTCCATCTTCAGTGATACCAAGGTTTGTAATGAAAAAATTCTACAACATTTAGGTTTTAATTAAAATCTTTGGCAAAACTCGGTAACCGGGACGTTAATTAATTTCAAATTTTCCTATTACAGAGTGGAGCAAAAGATAAGTGCCCAACAGGGCTGCTACAACATCACTGAAGCCCAAGCAATCATGACTGAATTGAAAAACATTCAGAAATCACTCACCTCCGGAGAGAAAGAACGGGCAGACCTTATGCAGTCTTTAGCCAAACTCAAAGACGATTTGACAAGACTGCAACTTGGGGACGCATCACCTGATTTATCAACTCTGTCCCTCCCTCAGGAGAAACTAAGCACTGCCTCCCAAACTGACCTCTGTGCTGATTTAGTTCCCATCGGCACGAGGCTAGCAGAAATGGCGCGGGTTCGTCTGCAATACGACGAAGCGAGGAAGAGGATACAACAGATACAACAACAACTCGCTGACTTAGAAGACAAAGTCCAACCTGGACAGGCAGAATCCGACAAGGATAGGCTGCTACTCTTCCAAGAGAAAGAACAGTTGCTTAGAGAACTCAGGAGTATAACCCCAAGAACAAGATCTAAACAAGAGATGACGGAAATCCAAACGGAGTGCAAGAGATTAGAGCAAGACCTGAAAAATGCCTTCGAAATGTCGAACAAATGCATTGCTGACCGACTGAGGTTACACGAAGAAAAACAACTGTTACTACAACAGTTGAAGGACGCGTTAACATCAATGACGACCTTAGAAGGACAGTTGAAGACGCTATCAGCAAGTACGCTCTCAGTATCAAGCAGTTCCAGCTTAGGGTCCCTTTCTACAGCCAGTAGTAAGGGCTCATTAAGTTCCGGCATCAGTTTTACCGATATTTACGGCGGACCGCAAATCGCGACGTCGTTCTCAACTGACAAGCCTATCGACATGGTCGATTTGCATCGAAGAGTTGAAAGGTGAGTGCAAAATACTTTTCCCCATTCAAACGTCAATGTAAATTATTATGAACACGTTTTGCGATACATCAAGCAAATTTATGCGTCATCCGGATAGGTTTATGCTAAATTCTGGATTTAGGACCTTTATAAAGTAGAATTATGATATAAATTTGAACTTCGGACAAAGGTTTGAACTTTCATGGAATCGATTCTACTTTCCCAATCCAAATATTTGCAAGCGCAACCTTAAAAGGACTGTGTAGTGCAATGTGACTTTCTCCTAGGATTACCAAATCGTTACATTGCATATCTTCGCTTGTCCTAACTCCTATGTAAGGTTAACTGATACAAGTTTTGACATACTTACTGACTATTGTTTTGTGAATTCTCATGCTTTGAAAGTTTACAGGTAGTTTATGGACTTGGACTAATTCTTTAGTTGTGTAAATTATGTCTGTTTTAAAGCTTCAAGCTATGGTTTTATTTTACAACTAGTGGTATTTACAAGGTAACAGTAAGCGGCTGTTCATATGGCCATCAGGATTTATAGAAATGTTTGTCTTCGTAGAGCGTTGTCTCTGTTACCTGATACCCTGTACTGTCGGATACTCGTAGGATGATCTCTTTCTAAAACTAGATGATAATGAACGAGTAGATACGGTCCTTCTTGAAAACAACTTTTTTTGCTAGCTAATGTGCATCATCAACCTTCTCGTATATCAATGCAATGACCTTAGACCGCTTCAATAGCACTACCTAATAGTGCTATTGAAGTGGTCTAAGGTCATCCTTTGTATACACACATTTCCCTATGGATTTGCCGTGTGTAGGCACGGTCGTCAGTGTTGTATGGATCACTATGGAAGCTTGTTGACACGTTTTTTCTACGGCGCAGTTTATACGGCGTACCGTAAAGACACCATGCCGTATACAAAGAGCCTTAACCTCGATCCTCAGCTGCTACCAGCCACTGCGAAAATCGAATATTGTTCTAAAAATCAATCCTTTTCATCAGGTTACTACGCGGCACAAGTTATAACGCGGAGAGTGCGACTCCTGGTGCCAGCAGTTCTCCATCTCAGCCTTCCTTGTCTCCAAGAAGTAGCCTCTCTTCAGCCAGTCCACCGCCGCCACCACCTTCTTATAATCAGGTATGTTATTTAATTATAGTTAAAGAGTTTTTTTTGGATTTTGCCTGAAAGTTGAGTTTTAGTATATTGGCTATGTTGTTCTGTATTGCATTTATGCATTTATTTGTTGGAGATATGGTAATATATTTAAAAGGACGATGCTCCTTGCAGCATACCTAAGGCCAAGTTTTCTCTTTAAAGTTGTAAAAATACACAAATCAACACCAACAAATATTATTTCGTGTTTTACGTAAACAACCTTTTCCTAACCTTAAAGATGAAAGCGTGTGTGATTGTAATTGACACACGATTGTACACACTTATCGGTGTTCGTCACATTCTAGCAAATCATGGCTTTGCCGCAGTGTGACCAATGTTTCTTCAGGTGTACACACGGCATAAGCGCATGTAATGTGACGTTTTAAATTCTGTGACGTTGGGCGTCTGCAGTGGAATGTTTTGTCTGGGGTCGTACAGTAGTTATGTACTTAGGGGAGGGTATGTGACTACATCTATTAAAAGCAGTTTTTTTTTACTAAATAACGTTTAAAGAGAATGTGACAAATGGAAATTGAAACTTACCTAGTATGCATTTAAAGCATTAGATAATGTTATATTGAAAGAATGATGATTTATTTTTCAAGAACATCACTTTAAATGTCTCAAATTTTTACCCCAAAGGTCAACTTTCAGAAAATGTCACATGTCATTAAGTTTGCTTTGTTTACCTAATCTGGTTGCATTAACAATCTTTAACAAACCTGTAGATATTCATAGTATTTGGTCAACTTCAAAGATGCAATAGTAATAACATTATCAGATGTTTTTATGCCAAATGATATTAAACGCCCCGGGCTCGCCTGTCACTTGCTTTCACTTTATGAACGGTAAATAGACGAGATTAGTGTTTATTTGTTGTCATTTTAATGTTGTGTGTTTGTATGAGAAAGTATACTTGTATGACATAAGCATCACACCTTGTAATAAAAATATTTATAAATAAACTTACGATTGAATTCGCACACGTAACTTCAATTTGAAGTTGCTGTTAGTGATAAGTCTGAAGCCTTACCGTCCAGAAATGGCCCTGCATTGTTAGAGTCGCATAAAATCTTAAATAATGTATCGTTTGGAGTTTGTTTCGGCATTTCTTCTCAGGGATCAGTCAGCTAAATGCCATCTAGTTTTAAAATATTGACCAAAAAATTAACGTGTAAAAGTGTCTTAAAAGAGCTAATTACATCTTAGAACATCGCCACACGAAGGCTTATACTTAGGAATCTTTTAAACTTAACAATTTGTATCATATAAAAAAAAACGTTTGTTGTCATGAAAGCTACTCAAAAAATGATGATAAGTTCGTCACTACCAAAGGTATTAGAAGATTTTTTGCTCTAATCTGGCAACACTTACTATACAATCAAAGTGGAAAGCAAAGTGTACTCATATAAGCGCGTTGTTATGAAATGTTATCAATTTTTTTTTAGGTGGAACGGCAAAGACGGCAGCAAAGAGAGTTGGAAGAAAAGTTAGCAGAAATGAGGATAGGTGTCGCCACTGGTCTGAATGAAGTCACAGGACTTGCTACAAGTAAGTTTATTTTAAATTCTATCCAAATTGCATAGTATTCAATTATGATTCAGTTTTATAAACAGATGAAAGTTTGGACATACCAATGATAAACAATGATTCTTATTTTTTTTTATTTATCAACAAAAAATTACAATTTTATTTTTATTGCTTGTGAGACTTGTTACAAATATTTGATTTAACTTTCCTATATTGATGAATAGAATGACCGCCAGTCGCTCCATGTAAATACTGGTATTTAACTGCATCCGCTTAGACTGGAAGCTGACCCCAGCTTAGTTGGGAAAAGGCTAGCAAGATGATGAGAATGACCAGTCCCCTTTTATTATTCGCATGACTAGCTATTATCTGACATTAAAGACACGTCCACACAGACCTGTGACACAGACTCACAAGTATCTAAGTACAAGGATATTTTTGCGCCTGAATGACATTGACAGGGGGGCGTTGTTGGTAAACATTTGTGAAATTGCCACAGAAATTGTACAAAACAAGATGGCGGCGTTAGTACCGATTTTGACCACTCGCCAAAAGAACCTTGTAGCGTTGTACATGACTACTTACTTCAAGTAAATTAACCTTAAAATTGCATATTCAGTTCCAGTACAGTTGCAAGGCCCCGGGCGGCCGTGCGAGCCGCTATCGCCCATATCAGAGACGCCTCCACCACCCTCGCCCCGAACTCCCTCATCTAGTGGTAAGTGTTATAAAATTATCTGCTCTTGTATTTCTTTTCTCATATTGGCTCGAACTTTATGAGTTTTTTTTTATCTATGAGACTAGTTCATGGCGTTTTAAAGTAGTCAACGAAACTATATTATTGATAACTTTTTTTACTTACTTCTGTCAAATGGATTGATGTGTGTTGAACCTTATTAAACGTAGTAAATTGCCACTCACCTCTAACGATGTTCATGGATTATGGGATATTTTTTCAATCACTGAGATTAAATTATTTATCAAAGAAAATATCTTATTTTTGCAGCTCTTTATAGAAAAATTCTATATTATTGAATTAACCATGTGTTTACACTACTTACAGGTACAAACACTAGATCAGTATCAGCGGCAGTGAGCGACGAATCAGTGGCGGGCGACTCTGGTGTGTTTGAAGCGGCGCAGGCGGCGAACGATCCTTCTAACGCAGGTAATGCATTGTAAACCTTATCATTATGAAAATAGGGTTGAGTTTGTGTTGTATGATAAGAAAATATAAGGTTTAGATTGATGATAATTGGAGGGTTTTTTAGCGGGTATGTTATATTGCTATTTAGTTTTTGTGTCCTTGTAGGGTTGAATTTTGATGTTTTTGTTGCAACATTTACGATCCTAAACAGGTACTATTAACAGTCTTACCGAAAACTTTTAAATTTTGATGAAAGATGATAATCATTTAACTCTTATTTTGGAAGATACAGCATAGATAGTTTAGCCAGAATATGGTACCAAACAACCCAAGACAACAATGTTATTGATTGTTTTTGGTTACTAAATAATTGATTGATTATTAAATAGACATTACATCAAACTATTATAGTATTTGACGTGCATCTAATATCCTATTTTATTTTACAGTGAACAGTGCCCAAATTGAGATCAAATTGCGCTACTGTGTGGAAGAAAGCGCGTTGGAGATAGGAATCCTGCGGGCGCGCAACCTGCACGCGTTGTTCATTGATATCGGCACTCAAGTGTAAGTATAATGGTTAATATAGATGATAATGATAAATGATTTTATTTCTATATGTAGGGTTACACAAACACTTTTGAGGAAAGAACCACACAGATTTCAGTGGAACTGTCCAGTCAGTACACGCATTTGTCAGTAATCGTGCAGCTAAACTCGGAAGTTACATGACATTTGGGCAGGCCGTATAAAGTACTGAAACTGTCAGACCATCAATAAAACTAAATGAAAAACAAAAAATGACTCACACAGTCCTCACATTCATATGTACGCATATTTATCTTTACTATCAATATCATTAATAAAAATAACAAGCCATTCAAAACAACAAATGAATGGTGTGACATAGATAAGTGTCCCTAAGCCTCTTAAAAAGGTGTGGTCGGCGTCGATTAGTTGGTTCTAAAAGTAATTACTTATAATCAGTGGTTCGATTGATGAATCTAATCTAGCAGCCACACACTATATAGCACTATTGATGTGAATGATCGATATTGTGAATCAATTAATTTTGGCGCCATATTAATAACAGTTTTTTTGGAAGTCTAGCAAATTGATAAGTAATATAATAATTCTTTGTTTTTATTCGAGTATTTACTTTGTTTGGAGCAGATTTTTCCAAACTCAGATATCTCGTTACTCGTGGAATAAAATTGACATCTGACAGTTTCTAAATGGAAAACTCGCAGCATTGTGTTGTTATTGTAGCGTTACACAGTTATATAGGCGCGTGGCTAAAACTGGAACTAACGCCGCCATCTTGTTATTGAATACATTGCAAGTGACTGATCTTAAAAAAACAACAGCATGAATGTTTACCAATAGCGCCCCCGTCAACGTCATTCGAAAGCAGTGTAGTTATCTATTTCCATAAGATCATGTAAGTAACTCGCATGTCCCCCCAGCGGCGTGCGCTGCGCGCTGGTGGTGGGCGGCGGCTGCGGCGTGGCGTGGGGCGCGGGCGGCGCGGCCTGGCGCGGGGCGGCGCTGGCCTGGCGCCACGCGCACCGCGCGCCGCTGGCCGGCACCCGGGCCTTGCGCGCCGCCACGCTGCAGGTCAACCTCACGGCCGGCGCTGAGTGCCTGGTGAGTACATTGCTTTCTTCGCTGTTAACAACAGGAGAATTTATTCAAAATATGTCTGTGCGAATCTTAGTAACAGTAAATCGAAACCTACAACTTGAAAGTTTAGGCAGGCATTATAGAATCAGGTAGTCATTACCTTCATAAAAGCACTTAAAAAAACAGATTTATTTCAATCCTCACCATTACAGTATTTATTATTACACGTGGAAAAACCTACTAAACAATAAAATGCTAAAACATACTTACTTTTCATAAGTATTTTATAAATGATGACAACTAGCCAAATTCGAGTATTCGGCTTCAAGCCTCGAGTGCCATGTGAATACCCCACAAGGCGAGAGCGATTACCTTCTGACCAACCTTACTCTTTACCCTTCTTAACCCTTACTCTAATTCAAACTAACCCCTCCCCTTTACCCTACAGGGCTGTGCTCAAGTGAGCCTAGCAGACTTCGACCCGGATTCTGTGTCTCAGAAATGGTACAACGTGCTTAGCTTCAGGTGTATGAGAAGGGATGAAAGCTCTGATGAGTCTACTGTTATATCGTCGCAGACATCTACGTTGACTAGGAATAGAGGTAAGCGGGTTTCTTTATTATTTTTGTCTAAATTTTAATTAAATTTTCATAATAAATGTCCTTTAATAGCATTGTTTGTCCATGTGATTTACAAAAAACCATTACTAAAGAAGAGATAATAAAATGCTGGTGAATCCATACCGCAAATCAATGTTAATTTTTGAGCCACTGCACTGGGCAACTTTAAAACCATTTGTAGCAAACATATTTTTTGCTTTTTTTATTTAATTAATTCATAGGCAGCAGTTTCGCTCTGACTGTATATAGACCCTAGGAAAATTCGGTATGAATAATGCCGTAACAACATAGTACAGCCTTCTTAAAACCTGTATTATTTTACAGGACCAGAAAGTATGACGGGTGCGGAATGCAACGTGGATTGTGGTGATAATTTAGCATCGGAGGACGAAGAGTCTAGAGAGCCACTGAATCAGGTATGTTAACAAAAACAAGTAAAAATCAGAGTCAACATTTAGTCACCCCCGTCTGGATACATGTAGCAACAATATCCACTACTAGGTTAAACATATTCTGAAGAAATTACTTTTTTCCCTATTGCCTCTCGTAGTACCACACAAAGCAAAGTTTTACAACTTTTTCCCCTTTTAGACAAAAGACTGCCAGACATCCATACTGTGTTCACTTGTCCATCAGCAAAAACAGTCCGTTCCTTCTTTATTTTTATTCCGAAAACCTGACGCAACGTCCATTATAAAAATAATAAAGTAACTAACCATATTTCTTCTCTTACAGATAGTGGAAGAGGATTCATTTGAGGACTACATTCCGGAAGAAGACATTGCTTTAGAAGAGGAATACCTTCACCCCACCACAGCTGAGAAAGAGACCAACACTGAATGTAACTTCTGTCCCGAAGGAGCGAGGCAGTTGCATAGACGGTACGTACTAATACTGTGCCTCGGTGAAAGTAATTTTAGTAGGCTGTGCCTTTTTTATAGTAATTTTAAGGTGAAGTAGATATTTATTTTGGGTAAAAGGTTTAATATTTTAAATGGTGGTAGTTGCAAAGGAGGTACGTTCTTTATACTGAGCCTCGGTAAAAGTAATTTTAATAGGCTGTGCCTTTTGTAGAGTAATTTCAGGGTAAAGTAGATTTTTGTTGGGTAAAGGTAGTTTTATAAGGTGTTGGTAATGTAACCAAAATGTAATCTTATGATAGTTAATTTTATTTTTTGTATTTTCTGTGTAGCTGTAAATTGCCTTAGTTCTAATGGTAATGATTTATATCGATGTTTTATGTTGCATACACAGTCAGTTACTTAAATAGAGGCGATTTCAATGCCTCGTTTAAAGCAAGCGCCTCTTCCTAATAATCACCTTAATATTGTATTGTACCTTGTAGTGACTTCCAAGTCAAACTTGGTAACGAAAACCTAGATGCTTATACAGCGGCCACATTGTTGTCATTTATTCAAACTTTGCTAAGAATCAGCACTTTCTTTTTTTCGTCAAAATTACATAAGACAGTCCACAAAACGCCCGCCCTTCACCACTTCCTAGTGCTTTAGCTGGGAAGAAGTGGCACAACCAATTCCCTAGCAGCACAGCTGTCTGTTCAGTTAGAAGAAGTCCTAAGTCCTGACCAATGAGAGCAGTGTGTGGTGGCTCAGTGCTAACGGCCCCGACTTACGAGTTGTAGGTCGTGAGTTCGAACCCAGGCAGGCACTTTACTTTGTGTATTTTATTTCATCACCACTGCTCTCAAATGGTGAAGGAAAACATCGTGAAGGAACCGGCCGGCATGTCTTAGAACCAAAAATTCGTAGACATGTAACACTCATGGGCACTCCCTCTCACAGAGAGAAGGCATGTGTCCCAGCAGTGGGAACATTATAGGCTGATTATGGACCAATGAGGTTCTTCGTACCTATCTTTATTCCTTAAAAGTAGTTGAGGCTTACTAACCTTGGTGTCGGGCTACAATGTACGTTTTCCTCTCAGATATATGAAGTTGAGACGCGCGGCAGGCGACGGCCGGCCGCAGCACGCGCCGCTAGAGAAATAATATATACCCCCTTGTGTACATAGTTGTATATAGGTATGTTTACATTGTGTCGGGTTGCTTTCTATAAGCCATAACGTTTTGGGTTTCTGATTGATTAATATGGGTGATGTGCTCAATCATTTTTAATTCGTTTTTTAATTTGTTAGTTAATTAATTGGGAATAACGAAAATAATTCGACGGTACCTATTTGAATTTCCTATCTAGTTTTGCAACGGTCCCTCAAAAATCGCTAAATGCGTTAAACATAGCTATTTAAAACATCATTCTGTCTCGTACATGTTCAAACTATTGGTAGAAACAGAACGAGTTTTAAATAGGTTTAGCGGTACATGGGACGATGGGGGAGTGTGACGGGTATTTAGCGATTTATGGTGCAAGAGTGGTTAAGAGATGCGATTTGTGTTAACATGTATACAAAACACATAGAAACTATGTATTTTATGTTTTAATTAGGATAAAAGATTTTAAAAAGTATTGACACTGAATCGTCCCTCTTGTGCAAAATGTAGATAGCGGGTTCTTTAAAAATAGGAGTCGTCAAAATATTATTTGTTAAGTTATTATTTATGTTAGTTACCTATATCAGTATTTCAATTAATAATAATAAAATATGGGATGTTTGTTACTTGTGTTTTTGCAATTGAATAATAGGTTGTCTTGTTTTTGTGTGAAAATTATAATAATTAAGTAATGTATTGGGTATGTCACCTCGCATGTTATATTCAAATGATATTACTATACACAAGTGTTATGTGCATGAACAAGCATGAAACGTGGCACAATGTGGATGTATCCTAAATGTTTTTTATGCATTATTTTATTCAATTTCATTCACTTCAAAGTCATTATAAATTATCCATTTAATTTTACCTTGAAAGTGACATAAATAAAATATTTTGATATATTTTTTTTAATATCTACACTGATACAGTGCACACGCGCTTTACTTGTGGTAACTAAGTGTTTTAACACGCCGTGTGTGCGTGACGACGAGTAGCGACAGCGCATAACACACACACACTTTCGACTTCGCCATTGTCTCAGATGGTACCAAGAGCTCCTGTCTACACACACATTCACAGCGTGTTTGTACACCACAAGTATAGCGCGCGTCGCTTCGTTAGATAAAAATACTATACTTTTAAATACAATCTCTTGTTGTGAAACGTAAAACTTTTTGGTTATGAAATTGACAAAAAAATGCTCTGCACATACTAATCTTCCCGACAACTGTGTACTTTACTACAATATACTTATATTTCCTTATAGAAAAAGCCAGCAAGTGAACGCCAGCCTCTCCGAGCCCCTGGCTACAATCAAGAGGTCACAAACGTTCTCGCCACAACCACAGAGCATCGCCAAAGCCCAGTACATTTGCAGGTCAGTACACAATTACACATCGTGAGGAAACCGGCATCTCGTAGGACCAAACATTCGATAATAATAATAATAATATAATAATATCCCTGGACATTTCACACAGCACCATTTGTCCCAAGCTAAGCAACCTAATGCTTGTGTTATGGTAACAAGATGGCTGATAAACTACTTATATACAATTTTTTTTTTTTTTGTTACAACTACCATCCCGCACTGGGCCGCGTGATGGATTACGCTCCATGTCCTCTCACAGAGAGGACGCCTGAGTCCCCGCAGTGGGAATATTATTCGCTGATTATGCTTATGCTACACAGTTACAGAATCCATCCATGCAAATAACTTTGTCTGTTATCCTTGCCTTAGGGTCAGTTCACACCGAGACGCGACGCTGCGCGGACACTTTAAAAGAGTGGCTCAAAATATACTTTATTTTCTACACGAAAAGGAAGCATTGAGAGGCATTTGATTGGGAGGCATTGCATTGTGAGAGTTCGCGTTCAGAGTATATTTTGAGTCACTTTTTTAAAGTGTGCGCGCAGCGTCGCGTCGCGTCTCGGTGGGAACTGACCCTTAAAGTCTAAACGGATTTCGATGAAATTTGGCACACACGTAGACATTGACATATCGTTTCAACTCAAAGATCCATAGTTTCGAAGAGCAGGGAAATTAATTCTGAATGCTTTTTCAAAATTTTAACCTATATCAATCAATACCTATTGTATTTCTCCTCAGACTGAACCGTTCGGAGTCGGACTCGTCGATGGCTGCGTACGCGCGTCGTTTGACGTCACATCCGCCGCCCCCCTCCGGCATTCCCTTCGACCGCAGCGTGCGTGAGCGACGTTCACTCAGGTATGTGTAATTGTCATTATCTAAACTGTGATTTTTAATTTGCTTGACTAAATTACAGCTGCGGTCGACTTTTTTCACTATTTGGTATATATTAGCTGTTCAAATAACCCAATTACAGGCTCTTTTGAATTTTCAAGTTCAGTAAGATGAAGCTAGGTGCCTACTCCAAAGCGTTGTAGGTTTCTATGAAGAAGAGCGAGTTAAAAACTCCATGGTATGGAGTTTCTTGCTCGTGTTCCTCATGGAGTCCATGGACACTGTTTTAAATAAAAATATCTGTATCTGTCGTGTCCCCCCGCAGATGGGCCCGCTCGGGCTCGCTGGGCCGCGCGCGCGGCTGGCAGGCGGCGCGCACGTCGCTGGACCTGGCGCTGGACCTGCGCGCGCAGCACTCGCGCCTGCACCACCTGCGCACCGACATCGCCAACCTCACCGCACTCAAGAAGAGGTACGCTCTACGTTATTGCTCACAGGTGCTGTCCTCAGGTTCGGTGGACAAGTAACCGCGTGTTATTCTTGGTAACCACAAGTAAAGCGCGCGTCGCTTCGTGAGATTAAAAAAACAACTGTACCATCGACACATTCAGAAGAAAAATATGCAGTTTCTATAACATACCGGACGTATTTTTGATGACAGAGACATATAATTCTGACGATCCTTACTCACGATTTATAAACTTTCCAGGTTAGAAGAAGCCTGGACCCGTGGCGACCCAGCCGTGGCTGCGTGGGTGGCTGAGGACGAAACATTACGTCGTCTAGTAGCGCCCGAAGAGCCCCCCGCAGACCGAGCCTCTCGCCTGCTCAGCCGGACCTGTCGCGAGATCTACCGCCTCAGGAAGTCGCGCCAGGGCGGACGGAAACCTGACCTCGTCACCTTCAAGTGAGTACTCAAATTAATCTTGATAATACTGGGTATAAGACTTAAACTCTCCGAAACATCCACACAAAGACAAGGCCGTTGATCTATTGTATACACATGTCACTGTGATAACTTACGTGAAGTTTTACAGAATAGACCAGCTAGCACCTTCACTAGGTTGTCGGAAAAATAATTTTCATAACAGCTCGATTTTTTTTCGATGGGATATTTTTCGAGGGTACCTACACCAGTGTTACTGTTTTTGACTCAAATAGAGCCTAAAATCATGAGCAGATTGCACGTCAAAGTTGCTATATTAACTGGTCTTCCAATCCTTGTTATTCCAATGAATTATGTCATACCAGTATAATGTTTCATTTTGTCATCATTAAACCTATAAATGTCTAATACAACTAACTAAAACTTCGATTGTATTTTCTATAAAACTCCAAAATCAAATAATGTTACGCTTAACTAATAATTAAATTCTCTTCCACAGAGAAAAAATGGCCTTCTTCACTCGCACCAAAACCACAATCCCCCTCCTACCGGGAGAAGATGGCGACGAAATACTATCGGAAGACGACTGGGAAGAAGACTTAGAAGAACGACGGACACCGGACGGACGGTCTTCTAAAACATCCTACGAACTACGTAGAGACCTCCCAGTGACTACGCAAGAGGTGGCTGAAGTGGTTGAGTGCAAAAATCCCTGTTTGAACATTGAGGGGCCAACAGAGGCGAAGGATGACACTAAGACTGATGAGGTGAGGTATGACTTTGTGGTTGATAGAGTGCTGGGTGTACAGGTTTGAAAGGTGCGGCGTTTTACACGGTTGGTTGTGGTAAGTTGGGGGTGGGTGCGCGGGAGTTGCGATGGAACTTGGTATGAATATATTTCATTGAAAAATCGGGTTGTTTTTTCATTAATTCTGACGCTGTCAGGAGTTTTGTGGCAAAACAACCACACATCAACGGATGTATCAATTTTAAAATTGCCTTCGCAACTCCTGCGGAATTACTCTCAATTATTACTCACCTTACAGTTTCACAATCGAAATCAATTAAAAGAAACATTTAAAACCAACCGATGCAAAACAGCTCTAGTATGGCCTATGGCAAAATATGGCACCATTAAAAATTTGCAAATAAACAATATTTAAATATAACTGTGATCATTATTGCCTATTGAGATTTTCTGGATCGAAGACTGAGCGAGAACTTATATATGTGTTATTGGTTATATGATATATATCCGGACTCTAATACATGTACGTATATGTGCAAATAGAGTGCCATAAAATTAAGATTACATATTGAATCTTATTCATTTTTTACCACTTATTATATATCGTATTGTATGTACAAAGTAAAGAACAAAATTTTGAATGATAGAAACTCCTGAAAACAAGTATGATTTGATGTTATCCCGTCCATATATAGGTATACTTATGTATTTAAAGTTGTATATGATTAACTAGTAATACAAAAAAATTTGAAACACATTTTCTTATTGATATTACAAAAATGTAGCCAAGTCAAAAAATATGTTACTTGTAGTTCAGGGGTCAAATTGTGCCTTTTAATTATTGGTGCCTGATATTAAAGCCTGCGATTGTGCCATATATGGCATGCCAGACGGGGGTAAATAGGTACAAAGTAGTTGTATGAAGAGTCACAAAATGTATGCCAAACATATTTTTTTATTGTAATTAGAACATAATGTGGGGTTACGGTCACTTTGTAAATAAAAATACGTAAATTTGCGGACCCACCGACTAAGTTCATCTGTAGATAAAATAAAAAAAAAATAAACAAAAATAATTTTTGCAAAATTTTAAAATTATTCCCAAATTGATTCTTTCAAAATAACAATTAATAATTGCAATTTGACTAACTCTGCAATTTGTTTTTTAATTTTTGCAAAAGTTATATCTTATTAGGGTTCTCTCCACCGAATAAATAGGACTTGAAAGGCCAAAAAGAAAGCTTTGTACATAAGGCTTTAGATATGTGGAGTACTTGCCCTACACACTGTTTCAAACTCTACCGACCTAGAAATTATTTGAAATTAAAAACTACTTATTTTAAAATAAATTTCAATAATTATGACTGTGTTCACAAATTTTAATATTCATCATATTTGAATAAGAAGTTGTATTAAAGTACGTGCCTAATTAATCTATGATAGTTGTCTATGTTATAATTTTCTAGGTCTCTCACGAACGTACCCGGGCACATTGTCGTTTTAAACGTGCAATATACAACGTAATATCAATAGCTTATAATTCCATGTGTGTTAACAGATCTGAGTTTGTACTGAACATTTTTTGTCTCACTCATTATCATTCTTATGTTTAAACTACGCCATCTTTCATTATAAACGTTGACACTTTGGGGGATTACCCTAAAACTCTCCTTTCTATTTATTTGTTATTCAAATTTATCAGTAAAGGATAATAAATCAGCGTTTATAAGTAAAGACATTTATTTTTAGTATTTTGTGAACAAAGATATATCAACTTTTTAACAAATTACATTTTTTGGTTACATATTCAAAATTACAAAAATTGTCTGGTTTTTTAATCAAGTTGATATATTTTTGAACTCAATCTTGATGTAAGCATAACTTGTACATTTTGTACATATCGTATTTAATATTATTATTCTAGTTTAAGAAATCTGTGTAAATAATCTGAATAAAAAATACGTTTTATAAAAGAATTTGCATATCTGAATTTTGACTTTATGACTATTATTATTTCTAATTAATTATTTAGCAATATTAGTCGATGTTAAGTATTTTTATAACAAGAATACAATAGTCTCTTAGCTGTAATCTACGTAATGTTACATTTTTGTAAAAAATGTATATTTTTTATTATAATTATTTACTTGGAGTTTTTATACATAGTGTAATTGTTACTGAGGTGAATTTGGATTTGCCAAATTAATATAAGCCTTGTTTTAATTCTTCCATTAAAATAAAGGGGTCATTATATTTTGTAAAAATGCCAATACAATTCATACAAATGAAAATAAAAATTATAAATTAATATTTCATTGTTTGATTTTAAAATAACTTTCCTAGTGAAATACAGTGACGGAATTACCACTAAGTTATGCCTAAAATCAACCACAAGAATGGTTAGGTAGAACCTTCATACGAAACATGAGAAAATACACATACCTACATAAATTCACACCTTCCCATGGGGGTAAACAGAAACTACTGAACACCACCTGCCAGCATCGATCCTTACATACTCCTTTGGCGTTGTTTTCCTTCGTATATCTGGTCATACACGCACGCCGGTTACGAGTACTACGCATCTGACGTTTCTGACTGAAGAACATCACCAATATGGTCACTATAATGTCCTAGGGCGTTCCTCCCGGCGTTTCCACAAGGAAATATAGGCGAACAGGTAAAAGTGGACCTACATAATCACTAGAATCACGATAAATTCCCTATTTCCTTAGGTAAACCTGTTACGAACAGCAAACATTACGAAGCAATCCAAACTGAAAACACAATCTACACTTACATAACCTCACTTCGAGATCAATCACAGATAGAGCGACATAATGTACTGCGCAAACATTAGCTGCGTTTGCATACAACAGTGTATGAGATTGCAGTAGATTGTTGCTTTGCCATGCAATTGCAAAGCAATTGTGATAGAATGATAGCCAAACTAAATTGGTTGACTCGTCTTGTTTGTCAAGTGGTCGCTGTATCGAATTCTGAGCTGGGAGTTCCTCGGTTCGTGGTATGTAAGAATGAGTTTTCCATATGATGGGACTTCTCAGCAGGAAAACCGAATCTAAAGTAGGTAGTAAGTACCTAGTTATTTTTTGGCAATGTTTTTGGGATTGGCATTTCGCGGTCCACCTATGAAGTTGTCGTCTGCTTAACCGAGCTTGCCTGAGGATGCCTCAATAAATTAATACCTCCAGCCAGAGCTTATAAAACTAAGCGACTACATGCTAAGGGCACCCCCTGTGGGGTATGGACCTCGGCGTAGGGCGTCGCTGGGGTCTCCTAACGATCCAGAGGGACAGACTGGATCGGAATTATATTTGACAATAGGCTCACTACCTACCTAACTAAATTTACAAGACATTTTAAAATTACCTACTAAACAATATGGGTGTATTTAGTTACCTAGACATACACCTCTGCCTATCTTTATTGTAGTTACAGAAGTAATGGTAAAAAAAGCAGAGGTGGCGGTGTCTATAGTCTATACTTATAAAAAAAAAATTGGTGGCTAAGCAGGACAGAATGACAAAAAAAGCAAAAATGGAGAAGATGAACTCAATGTGATGATTTTTGCTGTGCCCGACAGGGTCTATAGGTATTGTTCTTTTACTACTTGTAAAACTTATGGAATGCAATAAAATATCTAAAAACGAACGGTAACAGCTTTATAAGAGCTAGCCTTGCAGTTTAGGACAAAGCTATTTTAAAATATACAAGTTAATTAAAAGCTTGTAATAAATACAAGAGTTTAATCCTAATAACGACTTTCTTAATATCATAAAACGCAACACCTTACTCAAAATAGAAAACCATCAGTCATGTCACCCACGCAAGCAATACCACTTCAAAACTCAACATAGGAATTAACGATAAAACCAAAATATTCAGAATCACAAAATTACAATAAAAAAGGAAATTAATTATGTAGCCGAAATAGCAGCAACTCTAATACTTAGCTATGTAGGATCAACCGCACGACGAATATAACAGTTTGACTTTTATAGGGCCTTTTTTGTAGCAATAAGGGTGATTTTCATAGTTAGTGATGTGCGGCTGATCGTACGGGTCAGCGCTACACGCAATGGGCCAATCCTACAATCTTTACTTACAATCGCTTAGATTACACTTGAAACTAACGATCTGTTGGGTGTACGACCAAATATGGTGCACTGATTTAGTCAGGCTTGATGGTGGACATGTTTTTGTGAAGTCCTAAAAGCGAACTCGAAGGTCTTTTGGTCTGTTAAGAGAAAATTAAAGCAAGAAGAAAATTATACCAGCTTATTATTGTACCCTGCAGAGCAAACGCCTCTTCTCATACAGATAACGCACGAGCATTGATAACCATGCTTGCTTGATCAAGAAGGGTTAATGAGTAATGACTTACTTAATAACAACCTTACATTATTAACTTATATTATTAACTACCAGCTTTCGCCCGTTTTCGCTAAGCGTTCTTTCCGAGTTTTTCTTAGAGTTGCTAGGCTCCTAACGGTCATTGCGTGATGTTAAATAGCCTTCTATTCTATTAATTAATAAAATTATTCTATTCTATAAATTATTATTCTATTCAAGAATTGGGCTATCAAATGCAAAAGGATTTTTTCAAATCAGAGATTACGCCCTACTACATGCAAACAAACACCTATTTATAATTTAGTTTAAGTAAATTAACATTGAACTTATTGTTTTTGTTGCGTGTCGCTAGTAGTATTAATTTATTGAGGTTGAACAGATTCTGTGTATAACATAAATACCTTCTGGACTACAATGTTGAATTTGCCAACAGTCCCAAACTCATATAAGTAATAGGCTGATTGCGCCGTGTTTAAGGTATTATAACCCGATGATTAGAAGTCTGATGGGATTTCTACTCATCGGGCGGAGTGTTTATCATCTAATATGTGGGCCGATCCCGGCGGCACTGCAATGCCGGGCCGACCCGCGACGGGAGTGGAGCGAGCCCCGAACATCCCGTCAGCTTACAAAAATCAGTTTAATATACTGGTCCCTCAGTGAGGGAACTTTCAGATATTAAGCTGAAAAGAACAGATACTACACTTTGATCTTAGCCAAAAGGCCGAGAAGCGATACTGTAACATCGAAAATCCGGGGAGGTCGTTCAATCACGGAGAATCTTGACACCGCGATTCAGAAACGTGACGTCAGCGCACAGTGACATCTATCGGTTTGTGAAGGTACTAAATATCAAGTGGGTGTCGCACTTGATAGCAGTGTTTGCGCGGAATATGAAACTGAATATGAATTCATTTGATTGCCTACAATTAAGGAATAATGTTATAGAAGACAGATTGTAGACAATTAAATAAACATCAGTAAATAAACACTGTATAATATCTTAACTCTAACCGTTTGTTGTGCAATGTAAAATGTCCTATCTAAGAGAGCCGGGTGATCTGTAACTCAGGACCCTCCTTTCATAGACACCTTTCTCTATTTAAGAATGTGTATTATATTTAATCATTGCCAGTAAATGTTGATATAAATAAAGATGTATGGTTACGATTGCTGATTATCGCACTCGGGAGAGTTGATTTAAAATCCAGTGGGTTAACTTAACCCAAAACTTCAGCTTACAACGGTTTTGGTAGGTTTATTAACTTTTCAGTCATTTTCTCTAACAAGGTGAATAGTCTCCAAATCAATTTTATAGCGAAGAATCGTTTTAACAAACTAAAGAAAATTATTCGTGTCTGTGGTGAAAATCATTACCTATTCTGATGTCTGACCACGTACAACAATAATTCGTTAGAATCACCAAATAATAAACTGCCCACAATAAACAGAAAGAGAATTTGCGGTGACATTATTTACAGTAAGAAAATTAGCTATTTTACGCAGCTGTTATTTAATACAGCGGTAACCACATCTTTTTAAGGTGATTTAAAATAATATGACAGTTGGAATGAATGAATGATGACTAACTGGCGTCTACTAGTAGTGGTAATGGATGGTAATTTCAAATGGATGGTTAATAATAGTTTGTGTTTCTAAGGTCTTGTCTCGTCTTGTTCTGTCGTAAATCTTCTGAGTATTTCCGGTGTTAAACAAGGTTACGGTTCCTGTAAGTCTGCAGGAATTGTGATTGGTTTTGTTGATGGTAGCGATAAGAAAAAAAAACCTTTGAAGTTACTGTTTTTGTTGCGTTGTTTGTTGCGTCGCGTCGTGTCCTGGGTACGGCCCCGATGTACCTAAGGCGTAGAGTTATACCCATTAGGTTCAGTAACCCTCGTGGAACTTACTTAAAGTATGGGTCTCTTCTCGTAATCTTTTCGGGATCTTTTTTAGGCGTGATGTTATACAGAAAAAAACGCCAATCAAAGCCCTTATCTACGCATTCTGGACCTCAAAAAAGTAACATTGAGCAAAAAATATTGCTGAGAAACGACTTTTATTTGGGGTGTAAATAATTAAACCGATGAAAAAATAAACTGAGAAGCAAAAATTAAGCCTCTCAGTGTAACTAAGGTCTAAAATGAATGTGTAATACTAATTTTGAGTCAGCACCAAGTAAAATAATGGCACTTGATGATCTTTGTTCAGGTGCATGTGACGGTAGAGGACTTGTAGGGATTTTTAGAGTTAAATTGTAACATATAAAACGTGAGATAAATGTAAAAAAGAGTCGGAAACTGACCTTTAATATCTCCGTAACTAGAAGGCTCCCAGGTATGGTCCAGTACCAACAAAAAATGATCACAATGACAGGGACTACAAGTGAGTTCTTATGCATCTTTTTACAGCCCAAAAATCGCACTCTAATCCCCCGAACAAGTTCTATCGAACGGTCAAACACACGCACGCCAGCACAGGATACGGTTCATATAACCCAGATTGTAACTTCAAGCTAAAAGAATTTTATTTTTTACTCCACCACCTTGGGGTGAAACTAATTAGGAATTTTCGTCCACTTACCGCCACGTTTTATGCGTAAAAGAACACCATTAATTATAACTAAGGGTTCCCTTGTATTTTTGTTTTCGTAATAGTCTTGGAAGAAAATAATAAAACTCCCTTTTTGGGATTATAACTGAGTTTTTTTCACGCAATTCTGGCATGATAGCTGTTGGTCTGAAAATGGGGAAAATTATTTCGATTCCAGAGGATCCACATACATAGCTTCCCTGGAGCATGCTAACTAAGATCTCGAAGCATAATGTGCTAAGGTCGATTTTTGCGAAGAGTTTTAATTTATTAATAGCTTACACCTGCGACTTCGCCCGCGTGTTATTTCAATAAAAAGTCTATGACCTTCTCCAGGGTACAAAGTACCCATCAAAATCGGCCCAGCTGTTTCGGAGATTAGCCGGAACAAACACAAAGACAGGAAGAATTTTTTTTAATTATATTAAATTTACTTTCTAAGTATAGCATGTTAGTACATAATATACTTTTAGTAAAAAGCTGTTATTTTCATATTATAATTAAACATTTCAATTTTATAAAGGGCAGAATTTTCTATCGCCGGATCACTTTTATTCGAGGTACAAAATTGACGTTTAACAGTTTTTGTATAAAAAAAAACTGCCAAAATTTCAAAATTATTCCTCGAATAACGTTATAAGATTATTGAAAAATCTGCCCTTGCTTAGACTTATTTTATTTTATTAGGCATACTTGCAGCTGGGAAAAACTACTGTGAAACTTAAAGCCACGTGCGATCCCTAAACACCTCTTTTACCTTAAAAGATTAATATCCTGAAACAAAGCAGATATATATATATTTTTTTTTTAATATCCCTGGACATTTCACACAGCACCATTTGTCCCAAGCTAAGCAACCTAATGCTTATGGTAACAAGATGGCTGATAAACTACTTATATAATTTTTTTTTTTTTTTCTAAATACTGTATACATATTATAGATAGAAAAACACCCAGACTCGGAACAAATACATGTAGGTCATACAAATATTTGTTCCGTGCGGGAATCAAACCCGCGACACGCAGCGCAGCAGTCAATCGCTTAACCACTGCGCCAACCGTGCCGTCAAGATTTACCTACCTATTTAAGTACCTACATATACTTTTAGTTCTGTTTTACAAGGGTGGATTCGGATGTATACGTACGCATGTGACCTTTTACAAGGACATTTCATAAGGTCAGAGTTTGTCCTTTCTGAGCGTCCCTCCGCCAAGGTAATAGAGGGAAATATTATTTATCGAATTTTATCCTGGTAAGCGCTGGTGGCGTAGTGAGGGACGCCCCCCAGCTAGATGGACCGACGACCTGAAGAAGGTGGCTGGGATGGACTGGATGCGAAGGCCTATGTCCATCAGTGAAGTGCGATAGGCTGAGTTCGACCCTGGTAAGGAAAAGTATATTTTCGTTCATTGTAGATCATCAACAAATAAAAACAATGTTTTTTTTCCATGTTCGATGAATGGTTTATGTCTGTTTCTTCAAGAATTTATCATTCCATGGTTACAAGTGGGAATCCTGCGCATTTCTCAAGAAGTTAGCGTGAAGTAAAGAAATAAAAGACGTGGAAAAGGGCGTATAACAAAGGAAGAGTTACGTATTATTGCTGTGCGTAAGATAAAAGAGGCTACAGAGGAAAATTCATCAACTTAAATAGAGCAAGATGTAGTTTTAAAACTCTCTGGTTTTGTCATTTGATGAACGTGAATAAAAAGAAAACCAAATGAACAGGTACACTGTTACTCCTTTTGGCGATTTGGCGCTCATCATATGACGTTGACAAGAGGTGGCTGTTGGTAAACATTTGTGTATTTTTTTTGTAAAATATCAAAAAACAAGATAGCGACATTAGTTCCGATTTTGGCCACGGGCCTAAATAAACATGTTGCGCTGTATACCATATTGACTAGATGCGACAATACAAATTTATTTCCCTAATATTAGACTGGCGTTACGAAAACTCTTGTAATTTTTAAATTCATTTCTTTTATTTAACGGTTGGAGAACAGGTGAACGGGCCCCTTCCGCCTTTAGACACCTGCAACATCAATGTGTGTTCACTGTTCACTGATGCGGTACTAACCTTAGAGACAGCGTTAAGTGGTCTCACCTCAGAACCATCAAACTGGAACGTACGAATGCTGCTTAGCAACATAAAGAGGTAGGGTACTTCCTCAAACAAGCCCTTATTACAATAAGAACAATTCTACATACAGGCATTTTCACTGACATCTAAGCTGAAACACTGCAATACTTTTCAGATTAAGAAACAAGTTTAGTGGTAGTAAGCTCACAGCCAAGCCAGAACAAAAAGAGCCATCCGACATCTCGACATCAAATAGTAAATATAAATAACATCAATCTGATGTTATTTATAGTGCAGTTATTTAACCACAGCAGGCCAATTCTAGTAATTTAAAACGTCAAAATCTAGTCGCAGTCTCATCTTGGCGACAAAAAAATGTCAAACGCTTGTCACAATTTTTTTAAAAAATAGAGGTATTTTTGACAGATTGACACTGAGATCAGATTGTGAACGTTCTTAAAATTACGAGAACTGCCCCTCTGATTGTGGATGTTCTTAAAATTACGAGCATTGCCCCTCTGATTTTTTATCACTGTCAATATACAGTGATCTTTAATTTCGTGACTTTATGGTTGCTGTTGGTACAGCTGTCAGAGGTAAAATAACTGTGAAATTCTCTATCTACGCTGTGAAAGGACTGTACAAGCATCTCTTGGCGTCTGACTGACATTGACAGGAGGGCGTTTTGACAAAACAAGATGGCGGCATTAGTTCCCATTTTGGATGTAGCCAAAATCGGAACAAACGCACATTTTGTTTATTGTTGCCAAATAAATTTTGTAGCATAGTATAGACTGCGGTTCCGCAGTCTCTTCCACCTTGTACCACTCCAGTGCGTGACCACCGCGTCACGCGCCGCTTCGCCCGGAAGTGGCAGGGGGTAGGCAGCACGGGGGCGGGGGAGGCACAACTCATACCGAATTATGGAAATTTCGTAACATTACTGCCCTGACCAGCGGCTTATGGCTCCGTAATGGCTACTGATTAATGTAGCTAGATATTTTGTTAGTTTTTAGTTATGTTTTTGGGTGTGGTGTGTGGGTGTAGAATAGAAAAGAAAGATAAGTTTATTTGACCTAGGTTAAGTAAGGTACACAAAATTCACACAAAGACAGGAAAAAAGTCCAGTCCAGCCCAGTTCAGCATAAATGTCAGACAACTACTTAATGCCTGACGTTGGTTTTCAACTGTACCATTTGATACGAGGACGTCTTACGGATGCATAATGATGGATTTCTTAGGTAAGGTTTCGGCCTAGTAAGCTAGCAATTCCTAGCTTTTTACGTAATAAATATTGCCTAAAAAATGGGCTTATTAGTGTCCCGTCCTGCATTTGCCTTATCATGCTGTGGTTGTTGTGAATTTTATATCATTTTAATAGTTTTAATTTATTTGCTTCCATATACTTAATCTGTTTTTAATTTAATGAATTCGATTGTAACTTTTTAAAATTTGATTACTTCAATTTAATTTATTTTTAATTTTTAATGGACTATAGCTTATTATTTTTTTTTTATGTTAGCCTACGCTGTCCCATTATTATAATAACATCTGAATCCGTGAAACTACGGTCCAATAATGCTAACACCTACTTCGCGTAGGCATTGTATCTTCATTCGATCCGATTTCTTCCTGTGACCATCAACATTAAGTTTTCTTGGGCCAATTTAACTTGTATTTAAACCAATTACCCACCGTTTGCTTACAACAGGCATCTCAGTAAATAATATCGATGTAATAAATAGTAAGTCAAATCAGCCTCGTTAGTCTAGTAGTCGAAAGCGCTACTGCTGAGCATCCTGAGTTCAATTTTCGGGTCAGGCAAAGTTTTATTGGGTATTTCTTTCTGGGATTTTCAGCAGCGGCCTGAATCTGGTTAGTGCCGGGTTGACGGCAATAGGCTCGCTCCCTCATACATGGGACTGGCCAAATGTGGGTGTACTAGAGGTACACCTCCGCTTAACCCTTTTTTTTTTTTTTTTTTTGTGGATGGGAAATCATCAAATGACCCCTCCCGCTCCCGCGGAAGGGAGTGTCAGACTTTTACTGACTAAAACCCACCCGTGTTCCGTCCTTAGCCCTTTCTGTTCCAGGGCAGCGGTTAACCTTTCGGAAAATCCCGCCGCCCCGGCAGGCTTCGGCCCTGTGGGGCCCCGTCCTCTGCTGACATCTCTTTGAGGCGCGCGTGGAACACAACGCGCCGTCCGGCACGGGCCTGGTCCTGATCGGACGGTGAGCTACCCATTACTCACCGCCCGCAGGCCCGCGCCTACGGTGGCCGGGAGTCGTCACGCGGCTCCCGACGCCCGGAGCGTCTCCCGCGGCGGCTGAGGCGTGAGGTTCTCTCCCTCAGTCTCCCCGCCACCTCCTTCGCTAGCATGACTGCTTCGCAGAAGGAGGTGACTGCCTCCCACTCCCTCTCGCCCCGGACCATGGCTTGCACCAGGGCCGGACGCGAGAGGTCGCCGCCGTTGCCGATCGCCTCTACGAGGACACGGCGGGGCTCCGCCCAAGCAGGGCAGACCTCCACCGTATGCTCCACCGTGTCCTCTGGGCGATCCTGGCCGTGGTGACACCCGGGCGTCTCCTCCCGCCTGATGATGTGCAGGAACCTCCCGAAACATCCGTGTCCGGAGAGGACCTGCGTCAAGCGGTACGTGAGAACGCCGTGACGCCTCTCTAGCCACTCCTCAAAGAGGGGTCTTATCGCCACTATCGTGGCGTGCCCTGCGCTGGGTTGCGATAGTCGCGCCTTCCATTCCGCCATGAGATCGCGCCGGAGGTCCGTCCGCTCCGCAGCGATTTGCCGCGGGTGCAGAGTTTCCCCCCGGCATATTGCCTCCGCGCGCCGGTCATGCAGGCGCGCGAGGACTATCGCCTCCAGATCCCATGGCGGCAGTCCGGCAAGGAGGCTTGCCGCCTCGCGCGAGATCGTGCAGTAGCCCCGGATTAGCCTTGTGGCTACCACCTTCTGGGGCGCGTTCAGGTAGTGTGCGGCTCGAAGCCGCAGTGAACGCGCCCACACTGGGGCCCTATTCCGCTTAACCCTTCGGGGAACACAGGCGTGATGTTATGTCAGATGTTGTCAAATCAGAAACATGAGAAAATTACAGACGAGATCATACTTATGTTAATCAAACCAATGGCTTTTATGCCCTATTCCTAATTCCAGAAACATGAACACAGGAACATGTAATAACTCCCGATGGCCTAACGGTCGTAAAGCATGGTGTATGTTGGCCAACAATGGCCTAGTCACACAATAGCGTGGCTTGTGTCATGTGGCCGCTGTGCGCTGAATGACAATGTTGGCGGCGCGGATCGCCGGCGCCTAAGGATGGGGGCGCAATTATGGCGGATAAAATCATCTGCTTATCTACAAACACCCAAAACTATAAATTTAAGCTATCCGTGTGAAATCATCCTCCACCATCGTACTAATGCATCTGTCGCAGATGGATTGTAGAATCCACTGTTTTACAAAACCTCAAGTGGTTTTACAAAACAGTTCCGTTATGTTGTTTTATAAAACTACTGACCAACGTTCAGCTGGATTGTCATTGCGCTACGGTTTAGAAAACTGCTACCCACGTTTAGACGTCATGCAGAATAGCTTATTTGCAGTCACAATGAACTCTGATAACTTTTAATTAGTATTCTCCTTAAAATCACTGTTTTCACTTGAGTTAAGGTAATATACCGTTTCCTGCTACGAAGTTACTATTTGGTTCGGTCGGTCCCGATCCTACACTCCTACACTCTTTCGAATATTGACTATGGTCCCGACCTAACTGAGCCGATCCGAACTTTTTTCGCATTTTTCAATAATATTCGGTTCGGCCATGTGTCGGTCCGATCCGAACATTCACACTTTGCACTTCGGAGTAGACCCCCTGTACGTCTAAAAATATTGTTCATCTCTAATTCTTACGGATGAGAGGAGTACTGTTGGTCAGACTAAAAGCTGCGAAATTATAGTATCTTAAAGGAGCGTCTGTTTGCAAGCTCCACAACTATAATTAGAAATAAGTACTATTCTTAGGAATGTTCATATATCCAGCCCTTGACTGACTTGTTTATTGTTTTATTATGCTTGATTTCTCCATTCCGAGTTTTCAAATTCGTGTCAAAATATACTCTACTACATTGACACAAAAGCTAGAGGCGAGTTTTAAATGTCCTATCCGCATTTTTTCTTATGCCCACGGTTTTCATCAAATATTTTCGCAGCAGCTCTTAACATTACCACACCCTCCGGTAGGAAATCTCACGCGCATCTCATTTTCATTCGCTTCACCGTCTGCTGGCGGCTGTTATCAATAATGCCAGCTATTGTATGGTTATTGGGCGTTACGTGTAATATCGAATTAGCTGGAAACTGCATTAAAAGCTTTTGATATATTATAAGGCTTTTGATTGAGACTCTAGATTAATGACAGTCTGATTATTTATACACACCGAAGGACTGATGGCCGGATGGCTAGTGTAGCAGACGACCCCTAGAGTGGACCGACGACTGTAGGAAGGTGTCTGGGATAGACTGGATATGGAAGGCGGACGACGGGGGGTTTTGGCGCAGCCTGGGTGAGGCATATGTCCAGCAGTGGACTGCGATGGGCTGCGGTGATTGATTTAGACACGGCGACGTTAAAAGCTACTTTAGGGATTCGGGTAGGAATATAACATTGGTCCGTCATTGAGGGGGGCAGGTATTGCTAAACTACTTTAGTATTGGCCTGATGTCATAAGAATGGGGAGCAACAATTGATGACAAATTAATACATACTTGTTACGGTCGCGAATAAATATAGTTGACCTGCAAATTGCTAAAAACGTAAGAAAATTTGAATTTCGTGGGCTGCCTTAACGCAGCCCCTTAATGTCAAATACTGAAAAGCGGTTCTGAAACCCAGTAAAATCAAAGTCAAAAGTCATTTATTGAAACTAGGCTGAGAATCAGCACTTTTCGAACGTCAAAATTACAAAAGACAGTCCCCCAAAACGCCCACCCTTCACCACTTCCTAGTGCTTTCGTTGGGGAGAAGAAATGGCGCAACAAACTCCCCAGCAGCACCCCCAGCAGTAGAATTTCAAATAGTCATTGCTTCACATCAGTTAATCAACCGTGTCGACGTACTATAATCAGCGACCTCTTCCAAATTGCTTCGTGTAACAATGCTGGAAGTTACCTCTGAGATTTAGAACAAGATTAGGCCTAAAATAGCTCCTACTACGAAATAAATTTAAAAGCAAAATCTACCGCGGAGAAACAGAAACTTTCCTCTATCTTTAATTCAACTTCGCTATTATTAAAAAGAAACATTTCACTCAACTCTTTTGTTGAAAGTTTCTAGAGTTCCGTACCCAAAGTAGTAACAGGGTACCCCCCTGTTACTAAGGTTCCATCTGTCACAGGGTGGTATCTTTTGACCTGTAATAGGTAGACACTTTAAATTCGCACAGTGTGAAATGTCATGGCTACTATAACAACAAAAAATAAAAATAAAATTATGTTAGAAACTAATAGGCTTCCTCATACATATATAAGAAACATGTTTTATTTACTAAAGTATTTCTGAAAATAATATAATGTTGAATATGCATTCATTCATTTATTTGCGTTCCACAAGGTAAAATAAGATGTTAACAAAAGGCTTAGAGCCATTGTAGACCCTGTCAGGACACAGCAAAATTATTTTTTGATACATACATAGATTACTTAAAGTTAAAAATCAAAATCATAGAAAGTAAAATCAAAATAAAATTATACATAATTACATTCACTTAGAAAGTTAAGAAATAAAATAAAAAAAGCAGTTTATTTCATGCATTGAAGAATAAATTGACATTTTTACATGAGTGTGTTTACATTCATACATTGGAAAACTGTTTTACATTATTTTTTTTGTTTGCTTACATTTCAAATTAGTTAATAGTTTTAAAACATCTTTTCGTTTCAATTTCGATTTATTGATTTCAATAAAAAATATGTGTATTAAATGTTAAAATTTAATTTTTAATTTAAATTATTGATTGCAATAAAAAAATATATAAAATGTATAAATTAAATTTCAATATTAATATTCATTATATAAATTAAAATTTTACTATAGATTTAAAATAAAAAATCATGCATGCCTGAACCCCACAAGTAGTGGGGGTGAAGGCCTCCTCCACAGAACCCCGGCGGTCTCGGTCTTTGGCTTCTGTCAGCCAGTTTCTCCCTGCAACCCGCGTGATGTCGTCTGTCCATCTAGTTACAGGTCTTCCTCTTTTCCGAGTGCCTATCACATATAAAAAGTTAATAACAATAACATAAATAATTCTATGATTGGTAAGTAGGTAGCCATTTTCTTAAAATACTATTATTAATATGATACGGTGGTCGGTACAGAACTCTTCGTGAGCAAGTCCGACTCGCAATTGTCCGCTTTTTTCAATTCAACTTCGCTATTATTAAAGAAACATTTCACTCAAACGCTATTGCTAGTTTTTATAGCTAATCGTGAAACTGTTTCAGTTTTTCTTACGCTTCCAGTTAATACGGTTTGTAGTTATAAGTCGGTCAACAAGAACTAGTTCGTGATAGAATTGCAAAGAAAATGAAGTCAATTGTAATTCTACTAATATATAAGCGCGAAAGTTTGTGAGGATGGATGGATGGATAGATGTTTGTTACTCTGTCACGCAAAAGCTTCTGAACGGACTTTGATTAAACTTTACAGTAATACCTATAGCTTAGGTATATTACAGGGTTATTGGTAAACCCTCAAGATTTCGTTGTTCTCTATTAATAACAATAATAATAACCGTTTATTTCAGGTATTAACCCATAGCAATTACATTAATACCCCCCCCCCCATCCCCAACCCCCCCCCTTTCTATAACCCCTGGGTTAGAGAGAACAACGAATTTTTTTAGTTTTTTTTTTTGGTAAGTGTATTATGTTTCGTAAACAGTCATAGAACGAAAGTTGTTCTTTATGATGTTAGTTATCCAGTCCTGCCAGGTTGTTAGCGTTTTAC
Source organism: Apamea crenata (assembly GCA_949629185.1). Taxonomy (NCBI): domain Eukaryota; kingdom Metazoa; phylum Arthropoda; class Insecta; order Lepidoptera; family Noctuidae; genus Apamea; species Apamea crenata. The sequence goes on along the minus strand of OX451362.1, from coordinate 6,809,367 downwards.
CAGCCGGCAAGAAACTCCACGTTTACTCTTTTAAAAATAATCGTTTTTTACAATGCTTTCAAACAACAGTGTTAATGGGTATGGAGGACAGTGTAGGCCTATCAACAAGTACCAGGTACTTGTTGATAGGCCTACACTGAAATAGAAAATGTCAACATTATTACTTACCTACATATATTTTTCATTAAATTTTATATATTTTCCATTTCCTAGATGTTTTTTTCAAATAATTTCTATTCATAGCTTGGTACTCCATAAAATTACGAAAATCACATGAACAGTAGACATACAAGTATACATACTCGTATAAATACAAATAAGTCAAATTGTCTGTTTGTAATGTCAAGATACAGTTTTTTACTAAATGTATATGAAAGTATATTCGGTACGGTACTTATAACAAAAAAACATTTTTTTCTGTCTCTCTGTCTGTTTGTTCCGGCTAATCTTCGTTTTTTTTTCGTTTAACTGCCGGATAACTTAGGCTACTTTTATGTAAGAAAAAGAATGATTAAAAGTCTGACAACCAATCTTACCAAGGGGTATCGTATTACCCAGTAACTGGGTTGTGGAGCTCAGATAGGCAGTAGCTCCTTGTAAATCACTGGTATTCAGCTGCATCCGGTTAGACTGGAAGCTGACCTCAACATAGTTGGGAAAGGGCTAGGCTGCTGAGAACCTGGAAAAGAATGAATAAAAACACAATCATGAAATCCAATCTGCACGCGAATGAAGTCGCGGGCACAGCCCGTAAAATATATAATCCATTAGATATACCAACAAATGTATAAAAAAACACTATCAAATCAAGGTGCCACCTCGCTCCATAGAACGGCTCAACAATACGTATTATTGACCAAACCGCCTCATGTATAATTAATCAAAGTTTGACAAAGAAAATCCTAGTAATGGCGTCGGAAGGCAATCCTTTTAATAATTTAGTTTCAAACCTTTAATTGTGCGTACTTTACAAAATGTAGATCATTTATTATCATGGTTGTAGTTTTTCTTTGACAGAAAACTCATTAATGTAAAAAACCTACTCATTTTCTTGTTGCCACCCTGCTGAATATGGCTTTAAGGTACTTAGTTTTCCGTCGTGTACACTTATTTTCTTGAAACAAAACTTAACCTAGAGAGAAGCACGGAACCGGTCGAAGTGGACGTGCTTGGGGGAGATGTCATTAATGTTTGTTCTTTCTCAATAAATTACCAAATAAGTATACTTGGTAATTTATCCATCTATACTAACAATAAGGCCGAAGAGTTTGTTTGTTTGAACAGAAAATTACCTACTTACCCTTATAATAGATTTATTTATGTTACTGTTATTAACTTTTTTAGGTGAGCGATAATTTTTTTTAGTTTTCACGTAGAATTTTATTTTGATTCTTGTTTCTACGATTTAGATTTTTAATAAATATGTGTATAACTATAATTTTGCTGTGCCCTGACAGGGTCTACAACGCGCAGCGGCTCTTAGCCTTTTGTGAACATCTTTTTTTTTATTGACAATGTGCTCACTCTTGACCTCAATCCAGCCCAGAGGCAGGGATGAGATCTACGGTGGAACGAGCTTGCCCAGAAGAAGCCTATTCACTCTCGCCCTGAAGAGATTAGGGTTGTATGAACTCGGGAATGCAGACGCAGGCAGACAATTTCACTCCTTTGCTGTGCGCATCAGAAAATATGATGAGAAGAGCTTAGTGCGTATATATGGCATATTAACCAAATAGGTATCCCGCAGTGCGTCTGGACTCTCGATGGTAAAAAGGTGAAGGCGGGATGATCTGTATACCTTGTAGAATGCAAATAAATGAATATGAATATGAACTGCCAGTCGGATTAGAAGTAACATTTTTGCATTTGATAGCCGAATTCTTGAGGGAGGCTATATGCTATTTTAACATCACATAACAGCAGTGCGATTCTGTAACCATCTCACCGTGAAAACTTAGGTGAAGTGAGCGTGAAGTGAGCTGTCATTCCAAATAATGCTAGGGAATGACACTACTGACAACTCACATCAATCTCACTTTACTTGAGTTTCCACGGTGAGATTTTTACGGAATCGACCGGCTGGTTATGTTAGGGAAATAATATTAGTAATATATACATGTATGTAAGAAGAGAGGGAAAGGAATCATAGGGCAATAAGAAATTCAGCATTGCCACGTAATGTGGCGGTGCTCATTCATTGGCCATTGGTACCTGCCCGGATTTGAACCCACAAAATCGTGCATGAGAGGCGAGGAGTTTTTTTTTTAAATCTAATTCACGTTATCAATCAGAGGAGTAAAGCACCATATCGTGCATCCGGTCACGGTCCGGTGCCGGACGCCCGGACAGCCGGACCGTGTAATGATCGTGTGTGATTAGCGTTAGGCTACACTGGACACGGTTTTGTTATCATTACGATGTTAGTTTTATTACCTAAATGTGTTAGAGCAAGGCATCGCGATGTATGGTTCTAAACAGTGTTTTAATTCAGTGGTTTTTATTTTCTTTAACGATAGCTTGTAGCAAGTAGGAAAGTTCACCTTAGTAAGTACATACGTATCCACTGAAGTAGGAACCTAGGAGTAGGACATTGTTTGACTAGGTGTCAAACAATGTCATTTTTTTGGAAACGGTTCATCTGAATTCTAGGCATTTTAAAACCAAACTTGCCTGTCCATATGTCTTCGTTAAGAAGATTGGCTGAAGAGGTTGATTCCACATAGCTAAACTTGCTGTAAAGGAGAATTTTTATCAGTTACGTGCAAACTTACTACCTACGACAAATAAAAATAACTAGAATAAAGACTGAGAAAGTATTGTTTTTCTGTGGGAAAAACTGCGTGGATACCCTACGGAAAACGGAGGGCTAATATTGGACTCCTAACGACTGACACATCAACGTTTCTTCTGCTATCATGAGATTAGGGTCCTTACTACTTACACATCCACCAAAATCACACTTAAAGGGTCATTGAAAAAAATGTAGGTAATTGCCCATTCGAAAGCGTAGTAGGTTCCTAAAGAGAAGAACGGGCAAGAAAATCCATGGACATGCTTCTAAAATGCCAGAAGCCGTTGATCAAAACTTATAAAGGCCCAATGGTCATTAATCATCATCTGCCTTTTCCCAACTATGTTGGGATCGGCTTCCAGTCTAACCGGATGCAGCTGAATAACCAGTATTTTACATGGAGCGACTGCCTACCTGACCTCCACAACCCAGTTATTGGGTAATAATGCGATACCCTTTGGTAAGACTGGTTGTCAGACTTTCGGGCTACTGACGACCCGTAACGACTGTCAAAGATCCACTAATGACGAGGGGGGAATGATGAGGGGTCTCGGTATGTAAAGATGGTCTCCCATCCACAGACCACGCCCGGGGAAAGCGTAGCTTAGATTGATCGATCGTTATTATTTACCCACGGGCTCGTCAATGGTCATTTATGATTATGTAAGCAAAACAAATGTTAATGTTAATTTTATAAATAATAATGTTAATTTTATAAATAATAATGTTAACAATTTGTATTGTATGCCCAAAAGGCAGGACATAGCTGATCAACATCACTGTAATTCTTAACACCTGTATCTATTTCTGTACCTATGATCCACAATAAACATGATTGATTGATTGATTGAACAAAATTCCGCTATACGCGGAAAATTATAAAGCTGTTAAAATATTCCCAAGATTTTCAAACAAAATTAAACAGTTCTTAAAATTAATTAGTTGTTTAAACTCGTCTGTTTCCGTTAATTATTAATTAAAAGAACGGAAGCACATAAAATGTTATCGAATATGTTTCTCACCAAAGTGAACTGTGAAATGTACCTAACTATCAATAAAGGCTGGACAGCGGAGCCGGATGGTGGTGTGAACGCTTTCATTTTCATTAGAAAACTTTGCACTTTTTTTACGTTTGTGTTTAATTGAGGAATAAATTATAGAGGTTCTTGCGTCATAGCTCGTCCGGGATGTAAGTACTTCAAATAAAAATAATTCCATTGCTGAGACGTTTTGCATGCATAATAAGTCTATAATGTTCCCACTACTGGGACACAGGCCTTGTCTCTTCCAGTGGGAGTGGGCTGTAATCTACCGCGGGCCCGGTGCGTGTTGGTAGATGTCACATGTCTTCGAAATTTTGGTTGGCAAGGACATGCCGGTTCCCTCGCGATGGTTTCCTTCACCGGTTTGAGAGCAGTGGTGATGAGGTTATTTACACAAAGTGCCTGTCTCCAGCCACCACTGTGCTCTTCCTTCATACTGTATCAGAAAAGTGCTGGGAAAATGACAAGCATCTGAGTTTTTGGCTTTGTGTGTCCAAGGATCTTAGACAGCCTTCTAGGATTAAAGCTGTGTGATGTCTCGAAAAGGAGACTCTCTACCACCATTTTTAGGGTTCCGTAGCCAAATGGTTAAAACGGAAGCCTTATGGATTCGTCATGTCTGTCTGTCTGTCCGTCCGTATGTCACAACCACTTTTTTCCGAAACTATAAGAACTATACTGTTGAAACTTGGTACCTAAGTAGATGTATTCTGTGAACAGCATTAAGATTTTCACACAAAAATATAAAAAAAAACAATAAATTTTAGGGGTTCCCCGTACTTAGAACTGAAACTGAAAACAATTTTTTCATCGAACCCATACGTCTGGGGTATCTATGGATAAGTCTTCAAAAATGATATTGAGGTTTCTAATATCATTTTTTTCTAAAAAAATGATATTAGAAACGCGCGAGAGACACTTCCAAAGTGGTAAAATGTGTCCCCCCTGTAACTTCTAAAATAAGGGAATGATAAAACTAAAAAATATATATGATGTACATTACCATGTAAACTTCCACCGAAAATTGGTTTGAATGAGATCTAGTAGATAGTTCTTTTTTAATACGTCATAAATCGTAAATATTGTAATTGTACGGAACCCTCGGTGTGCGAGTCTGACTCGCACTTTGCCGGTTTTTTTATTAAAGCGGTAATAACACACCGGATATTTTTAAATTAGTATTATTGGGACATTAATTTTCACTGCCGGGCATTGACCGTACTCTCATTCCATTGCTAATTACATTGAATTATTAAAGCAAAATGATAATATAAATCGGTTGGAATACAAATAGAAATACAGACCAGATTGCAAGTATTGTTTAAAAAATATCGTCTCATTTTAAAACATCAAGGATTCAAGGGTAAGGCTATCTTGATGACCAACATACTCGTAATTTAACGAAATAATTGTTTTAATAATGATATTGTACTCTTTGATAATAATACTTCCTGTGAGTAACCTTTACTGACGGAAGAATGCAGTACTTTTGAGATAAGCGCAGGAGCCTGCAAAGTGAGGTTATGTCCAAGTGACAACTGTCCGACTGGTAGAGAAAAATTTGTCAATAATATTATCGGTGGCCATGGTATGGCCATGTGATGCGAAAGAAGGAGGAAAATGTTGTGAGGAACGTTTGAGAAGTATGGAAGACCAAATCGTGAATTAGAAGAAATATAAATTCGAGTTCTAAAAAATTAAATAGAGGAGAAATATCTTATTAGAATTAAATAAAAAAAATAAGTACATTTCTTTTGAGAATTTTCAATTCAAAATTAAATATTTTAGTGTAAGATACTGCAAATAAATCGAGGTGTGAGCAAGAGGCTTTAATACGTGAATAGCTTTCAATGATATTTGACACACAGGTAGAACATGGCCTGCGGTAGGACATATAATACTTTTTATCCCGGCTAGAACGTTTCAGAGGGATAATTTTCGACCGTTACGTGGGTGAAATCGCAGGCAAACGTGTCTCATTATGATTATCATATTTAAAGTAGTCCAGTTGTAGTCCCCTACACCTTCCATATTATTTACCCCTGATCCGAACATAATTTTGTTTAAAAAAAGTTTATATTCACACAAAAAAAGTTTAATAATTAGTTTCCGCTACATCCCCTACTTGTGGCAACCCCTGAACTAAAGGATCTACGCTAGAGCACGCGCCACAACAGCTGCGTACGCGCACCTGTTGTCTCTATCAACGCATTGACGATGACGATACTCTGTTGTTTGTTGCGTAGTGAATAATGGCGTTTAATGTTTTAGGTCTGGTAGTAAAGATACTGCGCTTAGTACGAAAATCAAACAAATAGGTAGTACATATTACGATCGATCCCATTTCCAGAATTGTTGTGTAAGTTAATGATGAAAGCTGGGTGATCTGCGGGGTAATTGCGTAACAAATATAAAATGCCAATTGGTTTCATTTTGACAGTTCACCCACGTTCATTGCGTTATTTACGTTGTTGGGAAGATTCATTTTTCAAACCTATGAAGCAATGGATTAGCACACCTTCAAAACTCTCGGATTGTGATTGATCGTGTGTCACGCAATTAGGGTGCTGGCATTCAAAATCTTCCTACTAAAAACCTTTCAGTGTAAGTAAGAAGTCTGTGCCATAATCATCGTCACCATCAGCCTACAGCAGTCCACTGCTCGACATAGGCCTCTCCAATTGCGCGCCATTTAGCTCCATTCTCGGCAACTCTCATCCAGGTCCAACCTTACGAAGATCGACGCTCTACCTAGCCTGAGGGCGTCCTACCTTATGTACGTTTACAGATTCGCGGTCTCCACTTAAGAATACGTCTTCCCCGTGCAGCAGTGGTGGCCCAGTAGAAACCGGTCGCGACTTACGAATCGTAGGTCGTAGGTTCGAGCGCAGGCAGGCGCTTTAGTTTGTGTAAATTATTTAATCACCATTGCTCTCAAAACGGTGAAGGAAAACATCGTGAGGAAACCGGCATGTCCTAGAACCAAAAATTCGAAGACATGTGACATCTACCAACCTGCAATGGGCCCGCGTGGTAGATTATGGCCCACTCCCTCTCACTGAGAGGAGGCCCATTTCCTAGCAGTGGAAATATTGAAGGCTGTTATTGCCACATCAGCTTGCTTAGTCTGTAAGCTAAGTCGTTAACTTTGGATCTCTGCCGGATCACCTCATTCTGGATTCTATCCCTCAGAGAGACTCCAAGCCAAGCATAGCTCGTACCTTAATCACTTAATAATAAATATCACCCATTTCACTTCATTTAACTTTCTCACTGCACTCAATTAACTATAATAACCGGTCATTATCAATTCTCTCCGTCACCGATGTCGGCTTAAACGTACATTAGCCTGGTTTGTTTACACAATGTGTGTGTTATAAAGCGGTTAAAGTTGTTATACGGGCAATCCGCGTAATTTATATCTTCCTTGCTTCTGTCCGCGACTTTGTTCGCGGAAGTCGTAAGATACCGTAATATACTAAACAGATACAGCCCATGTTACTCGCTAATAATGTAGCTTTGAACCAATTTTTATTCCTTTTTATAACCTTTGAAATAATTTTTATAATCGATTTAAGGGCTAATTTTTCCATCGCCAGATAACTTTTATTCGAGGAATAAAATTGACGTTTGACAGTTTTTGTATGAAATAACTCTCAAAATTTCAAAATTATTCCTCGAATAAAGTTATCAGATGATTGAAAAATCAGTCCTTGATATTTTTATAGTTTATCCATATCCAACAAACAAAACAAATACCAAATAACAATTCTTTTCTTTTAGGGTTTACTTTTTAATTGACAGATAATTTTTATTCGTTGAATAAAATTGACGTCTGACAGATTTTGTATGGAAGAACTGTCAAAAATTCAAAATTATTCCTCTGATAACATTATCTGGCGTTGGAAAAATCAACCCTTAATTAGTTTAGACTAGCGACCCGCCCCTGCTTCGTACGGTTTTTACGACTTGACAAAATATCGATATTTCTTTATTAAAAGAACGATTAATATGAAAGTTTAACACATAAATCTTCCGGAATAAATTGTCTAAATGATGGTGAAAACCGCATCAAAATCCGTTGCGCAATTTAGAAGAACAACGCGGCCACACAGACAGACACGAAGAGCGACTTTAATTTATTTAAGTATCTTATTGGCTTGTAAAATTTTATGGAAATTGTATGGTTTTAAGTGGGGTACTGTGTTTTATTGTATTTCCAGTGATGGGTTATTGGCGAAACTGATCGTACACTGTACGGAATTACGGTTTTTTTTCTAATTGGTAGGTCTCGTTAAAGAAAGTTTTAGAAATTGGGATATAACTACAAAATTCTTTTTATCTTACACATCCAGACACCACACACACATCATGCACACACACCACACAAACATCACACATACACACGTACCACAACATACCTGAAATCACCTTTCTAGTCTCCACTCTGGAAATCGTACTCCGAGCCCCAAGATACAGACTAACCGTCTATTTTGGGGCTCACTAGCAAATACTATATTGTAATCTAGCTGTAGGTAATATTTTAAGCTACTCATGTCGTCTTAATTTGCTGTTAACCTGCATCTGCTTACTGTATTACCTGGACAGTAAATATATTCTATTTTCTATTTCTATCTACAGAGAATATACAATTCTGTATCTTTGAGTAATAGATTTAGTCGTTACTTAAAATTAAACTGGCAATAAAAGGCTGCAGGTTTCGACCTCAGGACGAGCTGCTTCTTACACAGACATCTCTAAGTCACTTCACCGCGTCACCAGTCCTGAATCTCTTCATATTTTGACTGCTGAAACCAATACTGCAAACAGGAAAGTAGTCTACAGGAAAGTTTTATAAAAATGTGGTTGTTATTTAAGTATATTGTGATGTTTTCCGACCACGCGAACCCGTATAAAAAAAAAAACTGTACAGAATAGCTAACATGAGCTTGCAAATTTATCTTCTATGTTGCTGACATTTCTCGAGTATTTCAGGTCCATCGCCAAGCGGTTGGTCGACTCTTCATAGGGCTGTACAATTTTTAGGCCAGAGAATCAGCATTGCCATCCAACGTGGCAATGCTGCCAGCTTTTAGGGCACTTTTTCCATTGACAGCGATGCGGATGAATTTTTTTTAATGCCTAATGAGATCTTCCTTTTTTATAAATTTCTGCGTTATATATTTTAGTGTTAGCATGTATAATTAATATACCTACTAGCTGACCTGGTGAACTTCGTACCGCCTCAGAATCAATAAGAACGAATTAATGAGAAAATGATAAATGTTTTACTTATTATTTTTTCCGTGAATTTTTCCCATGTTCTAATAGTTATCCTGCTATTCGGGGCAGAGACAAATCCAACAAATTCATCTGCCTAGCCTTTTCCCAACTATGTTGGGGTCGGCTTCCAGTTTAGCCGGATGCCGCTGAATACCAGTATGTTACATGAAGCCGACTGCCTATCTGACCTCCACAACCCAGTTACTGGGTAGTACGATACCCCTTGGTAAGACTGCTTGTCAGACTTTCGGGCTACTGACGACCCGTAACGACTGTCAAAGATCATAAAAATCGGTCCAGCCGTTCTTGAGTTATAAATGGTTCAAATGTAACTAAGAACTAACCCGACTTTGTTTTATTTACGAGTATATAGATTTCTTTACTGTATTGTACTTTTTTACTGTATCTTGATAACAAAAAGATTCGGGAGGTCTTGGTCATTATCTTTAGAGTATAGCAGTCCACTGCTGGACAAAGGCCTCTCCTATTGCACGCCATTCAACTCGATTTTCGGCAACTCTCATCCAGCTGCTATCAGCCATCCTGCGAAGATCGTCGCTCCACCTAGCCTGAGGGCGTCGCATCTTACGTTTACCAATTCGCAGTCTCCGCTCAAGAACACGTCCACTCCAACGGTCATCCGTTCTATGGCTAATATGGCCGGCCCATTGCTACTTCAGCTTGCTTATTCTGTGAGTTACGTTGAAAATTTTGGTTCTCTGCCGAATCACCTCGTATTGATCGTAACGGTATAAATTGCATTTCTGATGTCTATTATTCTGCCAAAAAACCTAGCAAACTTAATAAATCTAAATTAATTTAATCGATTAGCATTGCCAATCTTATATTAACACAAATAAAATTCCGAAACAGCAGCTAATTATGTCTCATTTAATGTTATTTGATCAAATATGCTAATATACGTCGATTATCATGCATATAATTTATTAACAAATAAATTAAACTTTGACGCATCATATTTAATTTGTATGTCAAAATCAATACTATGTAAAGTCAGCAAAAGACATTGTTAAGCAAATTGACTGCCAACTTAAATCGTCCGTATATTCAAAACACAACTGTCATTCTTTGACAGCTATATCTTCTTCTTCCTCGTGGCGCTGCCTGGCACGACAGTTGTTCAAATTTTGTTGACCCAAAATTCGCCACTTCAAACGCACACATCGGTGGCAGCGCAGAGGTCACTATGGCTGGATATTGTTTGTTGTTGTTGTTTGGCACAGAGGGCAGGATAAAAAGGAGTATAGTTTCTGAAACAGCTCCACATCCACACAGGTCGGTGGCGATTCAGAGACCAAGTGGACCACGGAAGGTTACACCCTGCAGGAAGATGCTCGATTGGTGCTAGATAAGCGATAAGCTGCGTAAGAGGAGAAAAGGTATCCAGCCACAGTCGTCCTGTCATAGCCGACAGTTATATGAAATGGGTATAACAAGAAAAATTGATGTAGGTAGTCAATTTGCTTAATCATTAATTTCCGTGACTTTGTTTGGAGTTTTGGTTATAATATTTAATTACTGTCTGCAAAGCTGTCTAGACGTTGACCAATAAAATCGAATCTACTAGTATTGATAGAAAAAATATTGAAACTTAAGATCTAAAGGAAATCGGTTAAACTCTGGTCATTTCTTCATTTTGGAGCCAACTAAAATTGCATTTTTTCTTTTAAGTTCATGAATACTTAATAAAATAAATAAATAATACTTTTCCGGGAATCGAATCTACTGCTTTGTCATGTCATATGGAAAAATAAGGAGAGCGAGCGAGCCCAGTGAGGCGCGTTAATTTGTGTAATTTATTTCATCATCACTACTCTCAAAACGGTGAAGGAAAACATCGTGAAGACACCGGTATGTCGTAGAACCAAAAGGTCAAAGGCATGTGACATCTACCAACTCGCATTCGGTCCACTCTCTCCTAAAAAGAGAGGACGCTTGTGTCCCAGCAGTGGGAACATTATAAGCTGATTATATATGGAAAAATATAGAACTAGGTTTCTTTTCATGTATATGACAAGAAACATCAAATTCAATTTCTGCTCATCCTTATAAGCTGATCACGGGGACATCCATAACAAGTAAAGACACCATTTTCTCGCTAAAGAAAAACTTATCTTTTCATTAGAAATCCTGCTCACTACCGCCCACAAAAACTACAGCATAATCATAAATTAATATAATTATAATTTAATTAAGTTCTGCAGTAGATTACGTATAAAAAATGCTGCTTATCATGCTGTTTTATCTCAAGATACCGGTAATCATTGCTTAACATTACTCGGAGTTAATGCTGAGACCACACGTGAGTTACTTAGAAATTACTTAGTTCAACTTAGTTGCCACATCTGTACTTGAATGTTTTGCTAAGAATTTAGACGATGAAAAAAAAATACATTATTTAGAATATAACTGTTTTTTTTTAGTTATAAATGTATGTTTTATTTAAATGCCAACAAAAATTACTTAATTACAATATACAAGCTAACACTTAAATATATGTATTACGTACAAGTATATAGGTTGCAGAGTAAGCAAACTGAAATGGCAGTGGGCTGGCCATGTTTGCCTAAGGACCGATGGCCGGTGGTGCAGACGAGTTCTGGAGTGGAGACCGCTTATCGGCAAACCTAGTGTGGGACGCCCCCCAGCTAGATGGACGGACGACCTAAAGAAGGTGGCGGGGACGGACTGGATGCGGAAGGCCGGGACAGGGTATTATGGCGCAGGCTGGGAGAGGACTATGTCTAGCAGTGGACTGCAATAGGTTGAGTTGATATCATAAAAGACAAAAAAAGGGAGGAACTCATACATAAATAAAATTGTCCGAATCGCTGTCAATGGGATAAGTGCCCCAAAAGCTGTCAGCGTTGCCACGTTGCATGGCAATGTTGTTTCGTCATAAATTAGATTTTGTGGTTTTTAATTTCATTTGGGACTAATATCTTCTGGGCTCGCTCGTTCCATCATAGACCTCATCCGTCGCTTTCCATCAGGCATGATCGAGGTCAAGAACAGACACATTTAACAATAAAAAAATGTTCTCTTCTACTATGTCATAAAAATATTTTAAAGTAATAATTATCTACTTAATATAAATGTACGATGTCATTTCGTCGAAAGAAACCAATCCATTAACAATATTAAACATTATAATAAAATATTATAATTGTGAAAATATATCACAAAACCAATTTCAAATAATAATTAACTAGATAGTAGAAAATAGACTAAAACATAATAGATTTAATGTTTCACACTATAATATGACGTAATAACTCAAAGAAAACAGGCGTTTTATCCACAAATATTTGAATAACGACACTTAATTATTTTATAAAATTCTTTAATAACATTAATAAATAATTTAGCGATAGCGAACACATTCAAATCTAAATAACACATTGCAATTTGCATCAAATATTTTGATTACATTTTTTTTATAAATATACCTGGTCTATATATCCATTTTGCAAATGATATAGATTATTTATTTATAATAGTTTCTTGTTAAATTAGTTTTTAGGTGAAAAAAAACTAGTTTATGTTCTATTGGTCTGTTTTTGACAGGGTTTTCAAACAGGTGCTATTTTAAATTACAGCATTATTTCGTTAGTAAATGATGACCATAACTGTGTGTTTTAGAAATATGAACCTTATTATTTATGTAAATGAGTATGTGACAAGTGTCTGTGTTCTCATTTTATCGCCAGAGGTCAAAAATTCATTCATTCTTTCGTCCACGTTATCCTCTATTTGGTACCATTTTCAACGCTAGATCTCACTTAACTATTATTATATTTCTTAATTGATCAACCTAAGGGCGGGGGCTGGGCTACCGAGATCATGACGAATAGCGAAGTATGGAAAAAAACATAATTATGTGCTGCCGACCCAAAATAAATTGGGATGAGACCAAGAGAATGACGCTGATGAATCTACCTAATGCTGACTGAATGTCTAAATTTTCTTCATTCTATCGTTTCAACAGAGCAGTGTGTGAGCAGTGGTATGGGCCTCGACTTACGAGTTGCAGGTCATGGGTTCGAACCCAGGCAGGCGCTTTACTTTGTGTAAATAATTTCATCACCACTGGTTTCAAAACGGTGAAGAAAACCATCGTGAGGAAACCAGAATGTCCTAGAACCAAAAATTCGAAGACATGTGACCTCTACCAACGCACACTGGGCCCGCGAGGTAGATTATAGCCCACTCCCTGTCGAAGAGAGGCCTGTGTCCCAGCAGTGGGAACATTATATAGGCTGTTTATGCTCTCGTTTAAACAGTAACACGTTTACGGTTTTTTGGTTTTTCTGTGTTAGATAAACACAAACAGTAAAACCATCGAAGAGATCGCAGATAGCGCCTATTTTTTTTTTTTGTTATGTATTTTTGTGGTCTACAATAATGTATATATAAATAAATAAACCATCTTCTAAAGCCATTTTAAACTCACCGTTTTAAACCTTAAAGGCCAAAGGAGATACACGTGGTTCAAGTTTCAACTCAACCCACATTTTAACGCACATTTTTCAAGTTGGTAACAAATGGACTATGTTTGAGTGAAATATAGAGTCATTAACCATTTGAGTGTTAGAGCGAGACCCTCCATTGTGTTGTCACTCAAGCAACGCGTAGAGTCACTCGGATTTATGTTTTTAGTTTAAGTAATTACTTAAATAGTTTTGTCTGCGAGAAGTGTTAAGTGGGAACAGTTATTTTGGGAGCTGGGACATTTAAGGTGCTGCCTAAACACTTAAATTTCCTGCAAATTTCTCACAACGCACTTTACACTTTTTATTTGTTTTATTTTTTTTTCCTCATCGTCATCATTTCAGCCGAAAGACGTCTACTGCTGGAGTTAGGTCTCCCCCAAGCACCTCCACTTCGACCGGTTCTGTTCTTTCCGTAACCAGCGCGTTCCTGCGGGTTTTAATAATTCTTTTGCTTGTAGTATATATAATATGTGGTGTTGTGTGCCTTTTAGTCTATTCTACATAATTAGTAGAGTCCGACCGAAACTGGTTTCCCGGCCGAAACCGAAACTGAAACCGAATATTCGGCCGTGGCTTCTGTTTCGGCCGAAACCGAAACCGAAACCGAAACTCACGTGGTTAAGTATAAAATTCCTTAAAATACTGAAATTTGGTGCATTTTACCCATTATTCTGCATTAGTTAGGACATGAAATGGAAACACAGTATATTTCATTTTGTTTTAATCATTTATTTAATATAATATAAAAAAAATATTAATAATATTTTTATTATTTTTTCAAATTAAGTTCTCATAGTAAAATGTTTATCAGTTATCAATAAATCAAATCACTAATTTATACTGTTTCGGTTTCGGCAAAAGTTTCGGGTAACTTTGGCCGAAACCGAAACTGCCGCCGAAACTTGATTTTTGGCCGAAACTCGTCCGAAACCGAAACCGAAACCGAACTTTCGTCGGACACTAATAATTAGATGTATTTTCTGTCTTCTTTCAAACGTAGGACACCGTCAATATCTTAGTTTTTTGTTGTACAGTTAGACGTATTGATACTACATATTACATCTAAGTACTTTAAACGCAGTGAAACAATCACCATGTCATGGGCCTTAATAAACATGTATTGTATCCCTCAACTCATGCACATCTACCCGCAGTGGCGATACGCATACGACGTCGAGCACTTAGTTTCTTGTGAACTTCTTTTCAACTACCCTTTTACTACTACTTTAATTATTAAGAGATATTAATGTAATTTTGTCACAGAAGGTGCTAACCCACTACGCCAATCGGCTATAAGTATTTTTAATTATAATATTGTATTTTCTCTGTAAGTGATTGTAAATCTTTTGAGAAAATAAATTTCTAAAACCGTATTACAAGCCAGATTTTTTTTTGTGAATTATCAAATGTTCAAAAAAAGACTTATTATATAGATAATAATAAAGCTGAATAGTTTGTCTGTTTGAAATCGCTAATCTGTGGAACTACTAGTCGTATTTGAAAAATTCTTTGTGATTATTTAACATGACGCTACAGCCCATAAAAACGGAACAAAAAAAAACAAGAAACATCAGAAATAATGCTAAGCGATAAGGAAGTAATAGCGCGGGCGGGCTATGCGATGCGACGCGGTGGGTCGGGGTTCGAAATTTGACGCGGACGAATTCGCGGACCAGGGGGTCTACTCTGAAGTGCAAAGTGCGAATGTTCGGAACGGACCGACACATGGCCGAACCGAATATTATTGAAAAATGTGAAAATAGTTCGGATCGGCTCAGTTGGGTCGGGACCATAGTCAAAATTCGAAAGAGTGTAGGAGTGTAGGATCGGAACCGACCGAACCAAATAGTGACTTTTTAGCAGGAAACGGCCGATCATTCGGCCGATACTACTTCGGAGTAGACCACCAGCTTAGGCCCGCGACTTCGTTAGTTAGTAAAAAAACAAGGACAAGTTCACTTTAAACCGCGAGGAGGGTTTTGCCAAGCAAAACTTAGGCATCATATGCAAGTTTTAAGTCCTTGTAAGCTCCATATTTACAAAAACTTAAAGCGTTCTAATGAAGGCTTCAGTTTCTTCAATCCCCTTAAGTCGCCGACAGGAAGTAAGATAATGGTCTATCATTAGCTTCACACCATTTAAATAAAATATGCAAAAAGCCTCTCTATTGACAATTACGGGTTATTTAGAAGCCTTAGGGAACCTAGCCTCGATAATTTATGACTGACGCAACAGGTGCTGGATATGTAATGGAGTCTTAGACCATTACTAATGTTTAGGAGCTACTGAGTTTTGTAGAAAATGGTTTGACAAGTTGACACTATAAAGTATGAAGTCAATGTTTAACTTCAGTAAAATTATTCATCGTTCTCCTGCCCTTTTCGATTTATTTGTCGTGGGCACAGTACAGTAGGCGAGCTTTGGAACGGGCTATGCTTGGAGTCTCTCTGAGGGATCGAATCCGCAACAAGGTGATCCGGCAAGGAACCAAAGTTGTCGACATAGCTCAGAGAATAAACAAGCTGAAGGCAATGGGCCGGCCATATCAGCCGGTTATATGTCAAGGATACTGCCAATACGTAATTAAAAAAAAGTAAATAATCATCATCATCATGCTGAGCCTTTTCCCACAACTATGTTGGGGTCGGCTTCTAGTCTAACCGAATGCAGCTGAATACCAGTATTTTACATGGAGCGACTGGCAATCTGACCTCCACAAACCAGTTATTTACTGGGTAGTACGATACCCCTTGTTAACTGGTTGTCAGACTTTCGGGCTTCTGAAGACCAGTAACGACTGTCAAAGATCCACGATAGCCGGGACCAACGGTTTAACGGGCTTTCTGAGGCACGGAGGGGTCTTGGTATATGAAGATGGTCACCCATCCACGGACCACTCCCGGTAAGTGTAGCTTAACCTGGTCGATCTACCTGTGCGGCTGTTATTACTTAGCCACAAGCCCCTCGTACGTAAGTAAAGAATATAAAGATAAAATATGATGTATTCTCAAAACGTGTTCTGTTACAACCTCCAACAGATGACCTACTCAATATTATTATTGAACTATGCACTCTATAAGGCTTTAGCCTTAACTCCATACTACTATGTGTATTGTTTGCCATTGTTTTTTAGTGAGACAGGTGCGCGGCCATACCGCGCTTGCGCACCAGTCTCTAACCAACTTGCGCGGGAGTTGGTCGCGCGCCGCCGCAACCGACCAATCACGTGAACGTATTTTTGAAAAATTATTTTTTCAAAGTGTCTGTGTTTGTGTATTGTTGTTATACGAATTATACAAAGTGTATGTGAGCGAGTGTTGTGTATCGTATATTTTTGGATATTTCGACAAATTCGACGAAAAATTTCGGATCATTTTCGGTGAGTTATTATTTTAAGCTAGTTTTAATTGGTTGTGCTTTATTGTTATGGCATCGGCACGACGCGACGTGAAAACTATTCAATGCTTGAATTATAGATAATTCGTTTTTGTATATTGTGTGCGTTTCTATAATAATAGTAAGAACTTGTTTTTTCTTGGCTCTAGGTATGTCAGTTGTGTCTATTATAAGGAAAATATTTTTTCCTTCGAGATAATTACTCATATAATTGTCGCAGCCATGCATAGGCTAAGTCAATTATTTTTATGATGTCAGTATTGTCCTCGCGATATAAATAGCGAGGCTAATCTCTAGAATAGTGTTTTATAATACTATTGTGAAACGTAAACAATTAAGTCTTACTTTCACAATCAAGTTTTGAATATAAACCGAAGTTATACGTAAACACAGCGATGTGTTTTTGAAAATTACAACAGGTTTTGAACTATTCTGGTGATTAATGATGGAATTGTTCGCAAGTTTCTATAAGCGTTATGTTGTGATAGTTGACTCTTCAGGCCTTTTTAAACATAACATAACATCACGCCTGCTAGGGTTAAGGGTTAGGTAGAGGTGTTCCTATCATCATCATCAGTAGCCTACAGCAGTCCACTGCTGGACAAAGGCCTCTCCTATTGCACGCCATTCAACTCGATTTTCAGCAACTCTCATCCAGCTGCTACCACACATACCGCGAAAATCGACGCTCCACGTCGCCTGAGGGCGTCCCACCTTTCGTTTACCGATTCGCGGTCACCACTCAAGAACATGTCTACCCCAACGGTCATCGGTTCTACGGGTAATACGGCCGGTCCATTGCCACTTCCTATCCGGCCATTGCCTACAGTACACCCGAATTTCGCCAGTTATGTTTAAGTTCTATGTAACGGAACGAGTCTATTATCATCAAAAGAGCACAAATCCAGGCGCCGAAAACAAAACCTAATAACACTTTGCCCGACGCAGGAATCGAACCGAGTATCTCATGCTCTAGTGGTAGCGTCCACTAGAGCAGTGGGTCTACTCTGAAATAGTATCGGCCGAATGTCCGGCCGTTTCCTGCTACGAAGTTACTAATACGTTCGGTCGGTTCCGATCCTACACTCTTTCGAATATAGACTATGGTCCCGACCCAACTGAGTCGATACGAACCTTTTTCGCATTTTTCAATAATATTCGGCCATGTGTCGGTCCGATCAGAACATTCGCACTTTGCACTTCGGAGTAGACCCCTGGTTTTGAACTTCTTGTTAGCGTATCACTTCGGGCAGCGGGATCGTCCGAAAAGGGTTACCGCTGCCCTGGGACAGAAAGGGCTAAGGAAGGAACACGGGTGGGTTTTAGTCAGTAAGAGTCTGACACTCCCTTCCGCTCCACCCAGAGCGGGAGGGGTCATTTGATGAATCCCCATACTCAAAAAAAAAAAAAAAGCGAATAACTTCAAACACCTTTTTATATTGGGGCTGGTCTTGGCAGTGGACTGTCTGGCCCTGAGAAGTGCCAATTAAGACTTGTTTTTACCATCGTGGTGAAAGGATTAGCCAATCGAAGAAGTCGATTGCCCAGGGTGCGCCGGACGTAGCAGAAGATCGGAGGGTACGTCGCTCGGGGAGGCTCCTTTCATGCACCCCGTGGTGAAGGTGGAATTGTTTGCAAGTTTCTATAAACGTTATGTGTTGTGTTAGGTAGTTGACTTTTCAAGTCTTATTATGATGAAGGGATATAATGAACTTAGTGTTTTCAAGATACTCCTAAATAAATTACTTTTATTATCATAACAATACTTTAAGGCATTTAAAATCAGTGTTTTGATGTCCCTAAATGAAATCCATTTCAAAACTGAACCTTTTTTAAAAGAACTTCGTAAACTCAGTAACTTGTTTATGATGAATTCAAACTGTGTTAACTTGATAAATTGCTTGAGAAAATAATAACAATTGTTATGTTATGACTCAAGGGTATAGTCACAGGGCTTATCGATCAAAGTTCAACTTGAATTGAATTGAACATTAATGTTAAACATAACAACATGTATAATACATAACATAATCAGACTTTAATGTTCCCACTGCTGAGACACAGGCCTCCTCTAAGTGAGAAGGAGTGGGCCGTAATCCACCACGCGGGCCCAGTACGGGTTGGTAGATGTCACATGTTTTCGAAATTTTGGTTCTAGGACATACCTACCGGTTTCAACAATAACAATGGTGATGAAATAATTTACACCCACTTTGGGTTCGAACCTACGACCTACAACTCGTAAGTTGTGGTTAGCCAGCTACCACTGGGCCACCACTGCTCTCAATGTTAGTAACTCTTTATTAATAATTATAAATGCTAATTATTAGCATCGTCATGCCAGCTTGTTTTGAAAGCGTAAGTGCCTACCTGCCCACCTGTGCCTCTGAAAAGTATGAATACTGTATCCACTTTGGGTCTCCGAAAGTTTTTTTCTTCACCTTTTCGCCACCCACTGCTGAGTGTAGGCATCCTGCAATGCACGCCACTCTTCTCTGTCTCGAGCCTTCCTAAGCCAGAGTCGTTCAGCAATCTTGACGAGAAGGCCAATTCCCGTAATTAAAAACGTTCAAAATGGAGTTGCAATCTCATCTCAGCGACCATCAATGTCAAAATCTTGTCAAAAATATAGGGATTTTAGAGGTATTCTTGACCAATTGAGACTGAGATCAGATTGTGAAAGTTTTTAAAATTACGAGAATGGCGTGGATATATCCCCTGGATATTGTCACCTTATCGTCTGTATTACAAATGGCTTCTAATCTATACTTCTCTTCTTAGCGTGTTAAAGACAGGGCATGGCGTGAGCCATTCTATATTAATGTCTAACTCTATACTAATAATAAACCTTAGAGTTTGTTTGTTTGAACGCGCCAATATCTGAAACTACCCGCCGGATTTGAGAAATTCTTATTGCATATGACAGCCTAATTCTTGAGGCTATAGGCTATTTAACATGCTAAGGCCGTTAGGCGCCGGGCAAAAAGAACGAAAGTTAGAAAGAACGTTAAGTGAAAACTAAGTGATGCGACGGGGTGGGTCTGAGGAACAAGAAGTTTTACGCGGATGAAGTCGCGGGCAGAAGCTAGTCAGTTGTGTATTCAGACAGTCCCTACAACCTTTATCACCTTTTCAATCTAAAATTCCTCGAACTACCTTTGTAACCATCATTTGACTCTAAACTAGTTAAAATAAAAGTGAACCCTTCACTCCACTTCGCCCACAAGTCATCAACTACCACCAACATTAATACAACAAACCAGTAATTTATATTTTCCCTATAATTCACAAAGCAAGAGCAGCCACATGATTATAGTACAGAATTCCGTTTTTATTTTTACACGGATCTAGAGAGGGTCGTTTATTTTTTCCTGTATCTAAATGGGGGTAATTTGAGACAATTATGATGAATGCCCGCTGAGTCACTGCAGTGTGCTGCGACCTTGTGCTGGTACATAAACAAGTAGTTTTGTATTAACTTAATTGATGTTATTTTCTGTATGTCCTTCACTTATTGTGTTGCTATGTGGCTTAAAGCTGTACATAGAAGCGTTTTTTAGAAATCATATTTTTATATATACATAAACGCACGCCTTCTTCCGAATGATGGGGTTAGGTAGAAACTACAGAACGACACCTGTTATGATCTTTTGACACTCCTTTTGCTTCGTTTACGTTCATACGTCAGAAGGCCAATTCTCGTAATTAAAAACGTTCAAAATCTAGGCGCAATCTCATCTCAGCGACCTCCTATATCCAAAACTTGTCAAAAATTTAGGGAAATTAGAGGTATTTTTGACAGATTGAGACTGAGATCAGACTGTGAACGTTCTTAAAATTACGGTCCACCCCTCAGGTCATTAATTTGATGAAATAATATGGGTAGGTACGTAAGCATCGATCAAATTAAATTATGATTCCAATATGATCGATAGTAAGCCTTTAGGGAGCTACTATTTCTAACAATAGTTAAAGACACACAAACCTTCAGTTCAGGTACAATCAATAATGAGAGGGTAAACTTTGATAAAAGTTTTGAAAAGAAAAAAAAGAAAGAAAAGAAAACTTCGACTTCCTGGATGTAAGGCAGAAAAACCTCCTTAGGGCTCCCACACATAAACACGATACGATGTCGCGTCGTAGAATCCTTCGATTTACATAACAGGTGCCACCATTCATTATCAGATGGTGCCCGTCAACGATTGTCCTGACGGCTGCTAGTGACAAACTTGGCACGTATCATGCTGTCTTGTATATACTTGAAGGCGAGATCACAACGTAATGGCATTGTCTGACATTGGCATTGTCCGACGCGACGTCGTATCGTATATGTGTGGGAGCCCTCATGGCCTCCTTGAGCACACACGGACAGTAGGTACAGGAACACTGGTACAACCCACGGGTGGATCTTCGGTGCTTTTAGCACAATCAATATAATGTGTGTGTTTCCGTCATCGGTGCGTGTATTCCGTCGTTCCCCATCATGTGTAGATAGATTTATATTATTATTTTTTTTTATTAATATTTTTTTAATTTTTATTAGATTTCGAAGTAGCAGCCCGGAGTCCAGATTTAAGCCCGGTTGATGGCAGTAGACTCACCCCCTATTTCATAGGACTTAAACATAACAGGCGAAGTATGTGTGTAATCTAGGTACATTTCTGCCTAACCCTTCGCGGAATACAGGCGTGAATATGTGTGTTATGCTATCAATAATCCACTCAGTAAATAAAATCATTATGCAGTGAGCAAAATTATTATATTGCCAGAATATTATATCATTTTAATTATGACCAAACACTAGTAAATATTATTTGCAAAACAAACATTATCAGTGGAATCTAGTATGTTATTACAAGTTTAATTGACTTGAGCTATTGCTATTTACAAACAGAAATAGATACAAATGTAATTATTGTATGTAATTATTGTATTGTATGTAATTATGTATTGTGTCATTTGATGGTAGTGGGTACGAACCCAGGCGGGCGCTTTACTTTGTATAAATAATTTCATCACCACTGCCCTCAAAACGGTGAAGTAAAACATCGCGAAGAAGCCGGCATGTCCTAGAACCAAAAATTCGAAGACATTTGACATCTACCAACCCGCACTGAGCCCGCGTAGATTATAGCCCACTCCCTGTCGAAGAGAGGAGGCCTGTGTCCCAGCTGTGGGAACATTAAAGGCTGATTATGATATTAAAATTACATGGACATACATGGGACTTAAACGTAACTGGCGAAATGTGGGCGTAATAAAGGTACACGTCTGCCCAACCCTTTCGGAAAAACTAGGCGTGATGTTTAAATTTATGTTATTAAAATTGCCGTAAATCTTAAATCTATGAGCCGTAATTCTTAAAAGTAAATTCTGTAGTTGGCCTTTTTGTAAGTAGGTATTTCTGTGACAAATTACCTATTTTTCTTTCTTTGTTTCCGGAATGTCAACCCCGGTACCTCATAACAACTGCCATTTTTTACGATGGACTGAGTAATTTATTGCCTTAGGTAGGATCCGATACGAAAACAAAAGATCTTAGAATATTTATTGGAACAAATAATAATGATTACATGATTTCCATGAATTTTCCAAATACACTTGCACAACACACAAACATATCGCACACCCTCACTTCGCACACACACACGCACACGCAATTCAATCAATCACTCACAAACTTCAAGGTAACAGAAAATATATCAAGAAAACCCGCGCATTTGAAATTATAATTCTAAACTTGGACCATAATGCTTATAGAGCACCTGTCAGACTAGATTGAACTATAGGCTGAACGTGGCTACTGCTTGTGCCAAACATGTACAAGAAGATTTATGTTATCGATTTAGAATAATCTATGGTTTTCTGGCGCTTTCTTTATCATTGTATCATTGCTTAACGTGTCTCTGGTTTCTGAAAGTCAACCTGTTACAATGTCTTGACAAGTGATTTGATTGGTTCTTTTTAATGCCCGGTAGTTTACTATCTATCCGTTTACATAGGACTTAAATATATGTGGTGAAATGTGGGTGTACCGTAGGTGCAACTCTGCCTAACTCTTCAGGGGCATACGAGCGTGATGTTATGGTATGTTATGTTTTATTTCTGCCAGCACAACAAATAAGACAAGATTTGACAACATATTGACTGTTCAGAGATTTTTTTAGGGTTCCGAAAATTGGCTCCTTAGGGAGTGAATACATATAGTTTCTCAAAGCAATCCTAATTCCGTCAAAGGAACCTAACCAAACCAAACCTCGGGGTGCCTCTGACGTCGACCGTCTTTGTGTCGCACAAGCATGCATTCGAACTATGGTGAGTCGCAGTACAGTTTTGTCGCACAAGTGTTATTCGCACATCCATTTGTCGAGCTCACGTAGTACACTCCCTACTTCCTATCCTACTAATATTATAAACGCGAAACTTTGTACCTAAGGATGGATGGATGGATGAACGGATTTGGAACGGAACGGGCTCTGCTAGTCTTTCATAACGCGAAATTTTTTAGGTACAACAAAATCGAAATCTTAGCTGGTATTTTTTCTTAATACTAAAATCTGATTGTACCTCGAATATTACTGACATCGGTCGAGGAAAAACATCGTGAGATAACCTGGGGGTCTACTCAGAAGTGCAAAGTGCGAATGTTCGGATCGGACCGACTGATGGCCGAACCGTATATTATTGAAAAATGCGAAAAAAGTTCGGTTCGGCTCAGTTGGGTCGGGACCATAGTCAATATACGAAAGAGTGTAGGAGTGTAGGATCGGAACCGACCGAACGAAATAGTAACTTCGTAGCAGAAAACGGCCGAACATTCGGCCGATACTACTTCGGAGTAGACCCCCCTGGATGGATAGTTAATTTAAGTCTGAAATAGCCAACCCGTCTTGAGCAAGCGTGGTCATCAATGCTCGTGCCTTCTCCGTATGAGAAGAGGCCTTTGCCCAGCAGTGGGATAATAATAGACTGGTCTTATTAAGTCTGCTTTATTTTATCCCCCTATACCATTAGGTTAAGCATTTTTGACAGCTGTCTTAGAACGTACATATTCCAGATTAGGTAAAAATTAACTTTAAAATGCGTAGTAAAATAAATATACTAAACTGCCTAATCTTATTGAATTATCTTATTTATGACTTCTTTCAGACATTATGATACCGTACGTGTATCAGTTTTGATAAAATAAATATAATTGCTCACTAGTTCGATCAGCCAAAAAATGGTTAACCAAGTGAACAGATTATTGCACAAAAATTTGGCTACATGGACGTATGTTCTAGTATTAGTTACGTTATGATGAAGATAAAACAGAGCCTTTCGAAAATAATTAACAGATTGGTAAAAAACATTGATTTAAAGCACTCCGCGTGAAGGTTGCTGCTTCTAGGTCAATGGATTTTATTTAATTACTTAATTGTTCCGTTTATGTTACATTTACTAGGCTTTGCGGCGCCACATGAAGTATTGAATACGAGAATTTATTAATTTTTAAGATCCTCTGTTACCGTGCTGTTACCGAGGGCTGTGGCGGCCCCGACTTACGAGTTGTAGATGAGTTCGAACCCAGACAGGCACTTCAGTTTGTGTATTTAATTTTATCACCACTGCTCTCAAAACGGTGAAGGAAAACATCGTGAGGAAAACCGAAAATTGAAAGTGGTTGATTACAGCCCACTCCCACTTACAGCAGGTCCCAGCAGTATAGGCTGATTATGCTATTTGTGAAGGTGACAGGACACCCGTGTAAAGGTGACAGGGCATGCGGTGCAAAATGGGAAGTGTGCCATTGTCTGTGGAGAGTCGCCGCATACACCGGAGTTCTGAGCCGTCCATGAACCCCATCGAGTGGAGGTTGTCCTAAATGGTAATTTTGGAAATGTTTGTTCAAGTTTTTATGTAGATGTTTGATAGAAGCATGACAATATATATATTACAAATATACTGTTGATGAGTTATTCGTTGAAATGACTTTTAAGTTAATGAACATGCCGATATCAAAGGAAGATAATAGCTTAGCCATTACAATTCTACAAGAAAGGAAACCAAAATGTCTAGTTCTAGATTTGCAATCAAATTAGGCATTGTCTTTAGTCACCGTGTTAGGTATGCGGCCATTTGGCAATACCACCTTTTTTGGGGCAAGCTATGTCCTGTGCTACAGCTTATGATAGGAGTCAATTAATGGTAATGAAGCATAATCTACGGAATTGCATGGTTTACATTCTGCCTCACAATTTGAATGAAGCAATCAAATTGAATCCTGCAAACTTCAACGTTAATCATTCAATAAGGCCATATCATTTTTGAGCTGTTCAATCAAAGTGAATGAATTTTGTCGAACTGTGTAAAATTAGGATTAAGTATTGTACAATTTTCTAGGTCTTTTTTTAGGCAATGAACTGAACAAATGAACATCACATTACTTCGGAATTCGAACGGTGTCTCATTATGATTCCACGATAATAACTTTAAAACCAAATGAGTTCGCTTTCGAATGGTGTGCCGTCACTTGAGTGAGGTTCCAAGTGAATTTTTTCAATAGCAAAATCTCTGAAAAACATGGATCATATCAATCAACTGAGCCTATCGTAGTTAACTGTTGACCACAGGCCTCACCCAGGCTGAACCACGACACCTTGTCCTCCACCTTCCTCATCCAGGTTTTGCCAGCTTCCTCTTCAAGGTCGTCGGTCCATATAGCTAGCGTCACCGATATGCGGTCTCCACTCCAGCCTTTGAATTTTGTTAAAATCTCACGCTAGGAATACACTAGTGATAGCTCACTTCACCTGAGTTCTCACGGTTTTAACAGAATAAATCGTCAGGAATCATCTGCTCCTTCGACAAACGTGCCAGCCCACTGCCACCTCAGCTTGCTTAATCTGCAAGTCATGTCGGTAACTCAGGTTCATCATATACCATCTTATAAGCCATTTATGACTACTGCACAAACATTTAAAACTAGTTTACACTACGTTAAAGTTTTTACGATACCTTGTGACTCATTACTTTATGTTTTACTATTATAAAACTAGTTGGACCTGTCATATGCACCTGTTACTATGAACTATTCGTAATAGGAATGCCTTGTCATCAGTCGTGACTGTAATGACATACTTTGGAGATGAAAGGGTGATTGGTATTGTTGTGGGGTCGATCGCTTTGTTGTAGCGTAGGAAGTTTCGTAGCGCATCATGAGTTTTGACCGAGATTACTGCTCAAATCATGAATAAAATTCCCTTTCTTTTTTTTTGTTACCCTACATTGTGTCCCAATGCTAGGTAAAGGACCCTTGTTTCTTCCAAACCTCCCTGTCTTGTGCGATCTCTGGCCATGTCGGCCCTGCCAATCGTCGCACCACCTTTGCCGTGGACTACCTCGACGGCGATGTCCTCCCTCAAGCGTCCAGTGAGTGACAATCTTTGCCCATCGCTCTGGGTGCATTCGTGAAACGTGTCCAGCCCACTCCCACTTCAGCCGGGCTGAAAAAAGATTCAAAACTACATATAAGGTTGCTGGCAATAGGCGCGCCCGCTATTACATGGGCCTTAACACTATGCGGGACACTAAACGCCTCCAGAAGTGTGCAGTAAACAGTCTTTTGTGTCTCGTTCAGTATCCTTCATAGAGTTTAACTTTTGTACCTGCCGAAATATGGGTGTACCTTAGACCTCTGCCTAATCCTTTGGGGAATACATGCGAAATGTTATGTTTATCTTATTCAAAACTTTAATCTTTTAATAGTACTCGTATGTAACGAAGTCACTTTTCGTGTTTATCTGTGTGAGAGCCTAGATCTTCAACTATATTTGAATTAAAAGTTCGAAATAATTTTCTAGTTATGGAACAAGAAACTGAATGTCATACGTAACAAAGTTCAAATTCCATTGCAACCAAAAACTTATTACGATCTTTTTGTTACAAATGGTCATTCAAAAATCAACTTGGAATACATTTCTCTAATGTAGATAACTAATTAGGTGGTGATGGAGTATAAATTATCTGAGATTATGAACACTGCATAAACACAATGGATTTTGATACGGTTTTCACTATCATTCAGAGCATTTATTCCGAAAGGTTTCTGTGCATAATACATTGATAATTTACTTAAATGTAGCACAGAAATCTCCATGTTTTGTGGAAAGCAGCGGCAGGTCGCTCGTATTATTTAAATAAGCAGACAAGAAAATACAAAATTAATCGCAAAAACGGATCTTAAAATCATATAGGTAAATACGAACTTAATTTCAGCAACTCATGCTGATGTAAACTATTTCCCATTCAGCAACTTTTGAACTGACTTATTCACACTCATTCATAAAACAGCTGACATTTTCTTTATCTTAAAATATAATAAAGAATCATCTTTCGCCTACATCGTAATATAAATTATAATCTGCATAGAATAGGTATTGCAAATCCAATATTTCTATAGATTTTATTACATTACAAAACCGTTTTTAAATAAATGTATAATTTCGTTATTAACAGATGTTCGTTGTTTATGATTATACCTGGGGCTAAACTGCTAAGTATATTATACCTAAAGATTTTGACTTAGGTCAAAAATCTTGAACACAGTCTTTTCCGTGGGCGTCAATTTCGTTGTCTAGCTGTCGATTCGATAAAATATGTATTTGTGTTCTTTATACTGAGGTGTGAATGGGGTAATAAATCATTGTGATTACCACTGGGCTGTGCCAATCTCCGGTACAAAAGCTTTGTTAGAATAATATCTTGTTAGAACGCTGCTGGCTACAGGCCTGTCCAAAAAAGGTGTAACTGTACTGGTTTTGTAAGAACAGCACCCGAATTGCATTGACTCTCGAATCCATTGCTGATCAAGTTATCGAGTAGTCGTTTAAGCCACGGCTATTTAATAACAAAACGGTTTCCCCACCTCCTCTCGCCTTCTATTACATCGAACTATGAGATTAAGGGAAGAGTGACTGCACTTGTGTGCAGACACAAGTGCACTCACTCTTCCCTTAATCTCATGTGTGTGCGCAGGCACACACTTGGGCATTATAGTCTCCCGCGTCGAAGGTTAGTCTCGGCTGAGATTGGTCGCCATGTCCGCAATTCAGTCTGGCGGACTACACATGAGAAATAAACATAACTAGGTACACCTCTGCCTAACCTTTCGGGGATTACAGGCATGATGTTATGTTGTGTGTCTTCTTGAATTTATTTGGGCTATCGAGTAAGTCTTTTTCTTCCATACAAATATCTTTGACTAGCAAAATTAATTTGTTTTTTTTCTCTTCGTATCTGTGTGTCTGGGAAGAAAATGTACCTAACTATATAAATAAATTATAATTATGATTAAATAAAAATTATAAAACTATGCTAGGGCGTCTGATAATAACCCTATTCACGAATGATGTGGCATATGTGCACAAGCATTTTCTCAACCAAAAAAAAAGGAAGGGCCTTACAGTAATCGTGCTACGAGTGTAGATCGAAGTCACGACTGCTTGCTTGTCAATATGAGCCATAATCGTTGAGCTATTACCACTTTTAAACGCCAAAGTTGCTCATAGAAAAGACAATAGAAATCACAAATAACAAATCAAAGCGTAATAATACAATAGTAATCAGAATTGTATGAAATTTTCATAACACACGACTGTTTATAGTTATTATTACGATTATTTCAACATTTGTCGATCGATGTTATGTATTGTATAGAACGAGATTGTATTGTTGCGGAGTGAATTATTGTGACAAGTAAAAGTTGATATTTTGTTGGATTGACAAGTTTTAAAGGTATTATAGTAATGTGAATTTGTGTTAAAGGTAGTAGGAAAATGACTGATGCTTTCAACTTCATGATAGCTACGAGTATACTGTGTTAAAGACACTTTACAACCATACCATGAATATAAAAAAATATAAATATTTTATTTGGGACAAGGTCAGAAATTAATTATGTTTTAAAACTAAATGAAGTTGGTTCCTATCCGAAAAGAAACTCAGAGGTCACAGTCTCTTCTAAAATCCAGTCAAAATCATAGTCCTCATAAATAGCCTGGGAAATCATCAAATGACCCCTCCCGCTCTGTGTGGAGCGGAAGGGAGTGTCAGACTCTTACTGACTAAAACCCACCCATGTTCTTTCTTTAGCCCTTTCTGTTCCAGGGCAGCGGTAACCCTTTTGGACGATCCCGCCGCCCAAATAACCTGACTACAGGCTATATGAGGACCATGCAGATTTGTGTGTGAGATGGTGTGGCTATCTCCACCTTCCCAAGATTAAGGGTCCATGAAAGTTCAGGGTATATTTTTTTCACGTAATCTCATCTCAGGTTTACACCCAATATCATGATGTCATCAACATCTGCCCAGCTTTTTCCCAACTATGTTGGGGTCGGCTTCCAGTCTAAACAGATGCAGACGAATACCGGTATTTTACATGCAGTGACTACCTATCTGACCTCTACAACCCAGTTACTGGGTAATACGATACCTAAGTCTGGTTGTCAGACTTTTGGGCTTCTGAGTACCCGCAACGACTGTCAAAGATCTTTGAATAACAGCCGGGACCAACGGCTTAACGTGCTTTCCGAGACACAGTAGGCTCGATATATAATGAGTATGAATGGGTTTTTATTCTTCTAAGGATACGAATTGTCAGCTGTCTGTCATTAGTATTCGACATCATGTTACATTTTATCTATATACGCCATACATGACCACGAATTTAGATCCTACTTCCTACTATATGCGTATCTACTACATACTTACTACATACTAGTTTATTTACGAGTACCTACCGTTCTTCATAAGTTCGTGTATCAAGTATTATGATTAACTTGTACACTTGTCTATCTCATGATAAGTGAATTGTATTATTTTTGAGAAATAAACGTCTTAAGGCGTATATACGAGTATGTATATTGTATAATATTATAAACGCTATATAATAATATTATAACATATAGGATACTTTTTATCCCGATAATCCCACGGGATCGACACTTATGCGGACGAAACCGCGGGACGCTGCTAGTATAAGATATCTTAGGACACATTCCAAAAAACTGATTACCTATTTTTCAAATTAAATAAATTAAGATTACATATATTTATTTAGACTTATATTTTACTAGGTGTCAAATAAATAAAGATGAACATAATAATTTGACAGATATAATAAGCTCGTTATGTTGTTTGATTGACAACCGACTTTATGAATTGACAATAGCTTTGATTAAATTGTGGATTGTCCAGTTCAATGCATAAGAATTTTTTATCAAAATGTCAAATGTTAAAAAAATTACCTCATAATCTCGTTGATGTCTTTTCTTCGGGAGAAAGATTAATTTCATCTTATTTCGAATACTTATTTTTTTTTTTTCAAAAATATTATTGTATTTTTTTTTTCAAAGTTACTTATGTATCATTTCCAAGGACTGTTAAAAGTCGAAGATAAAACAAGATAAACCTGCCAAACAAACCGCCTACTACAACCTGTCAAAAAATCTAAAATGGTTTCCGAGAAAATGTTTATTTTAAGTAGCTCCACTGCTGGACAACTAGTACATGTTTGTCTCATTACACGGTACAAACGTGCTACAATTTGGGAATTCCATTGTCGTTGCTACCACACCAGTTTTGTTTGAGTTATCTATTTTAGGAACTGGCTACACTGAAAGAGGTAAGCGATAGATTTTTGTAGCAACGTAGATTTAAATTAGTCTAGCTAGGAGAGCAGTGCTCACCCACACGTTTGTAGAAATAGTACTTATTTTGTAAAACTGTATTTTTAATGTGTACTACAATCCTTTGATTTAGTAATTAAATAAATAAATTTTGTAACCTATATATATATGTATGGCACGTGAATTGATGATTGTGCGACGAAAATAAAAAATGGGAATAGTTGATAAGGCACAAATTCGTAAAGCTAAATGACCAGTAGCAGGGACGCTAGCGTAAACTCAAACTCAACTCAAAGTATTTATTTCAATTAAACCAATTACAGGTACTTTTGAATTGTCAAGAGGTCGGTCAGTCAGAAAAATGAAGCTAGTTGCCCATTCCAAAGCGTAGGTACCTATGGAGAAGAACGGGCAAGAAACTCCATGGACACTCTTTTAAATCAGAATAATATGGTTACAAAGTATTGGTTACATCATTCATGTTAGTACTTCTCCAGTT
The DNA here is from genome assembly GCA_949629185.1 of Apamea crenata. NCBI lineage: Eukaryota > Metazoa > Arthropoda > Insecta > Lepidoptera > Noctuidae > Apamea > Apamea crenata. The sequence continues at coordinate 6,778,171 of OX451362.1, read as the reverse complement.
ACTTTAAAGGTGTACTGAAACAGAGGTTTTACTACTGATGTTCTGTTTTTCAAAATTACGAGCTGAAGATATTGCTGTTCCATCATAGTTTATGCCCCCAGCAAATGACAGGCCTTTTCATATATATCAATTTCATTATATGCACCATCATCATCAACCTCTAGGCAAAGGCCACTGCTGGGTCAAGGCGAGATCGAAAATCGAGTTGAATGGCGATAAGAGAACCGCGACGACGAACGAAGAATAAGAGAGGTTATTGCACGCCATTCAACTCGATTTTCAGCAACTCTCATCCAGCAACTCAACTTTTTTCATTATATAATTATTATTTAATCATACATCATTCTTGCAGTTTTCAAAGTAGTTTGCTAATTGAGCATGAGCTACTATTTATAGTATAGCATAGCATAGATTTCTATGTGCACCTATCATTATCGGGCGGCTAGCGCGGGGGTGCTGCGCGTGAGTGGCACGGGGGGAGGGGTGACGGGAGGAGGAGGGGTGACGGCGTCCCGCTCGTGCGCAGAATGTTAATGCGCCGCGCACCGTGCTCTATGACTTGATATGACTGCTTGTAACTTTATTGTACTTAACTGTACAGTCACGAGCACTGATATGTATACACTTAGCAACTTTTAAATCTGAATTTCTCCAACTATGTTTGTAATTTTATAATGATATGAACATAGTGTTTTGGAACACACACTAATATTAAATAGGTCTTATCTCAAAGTTGTAGTCGTTATTCCACGAGAAAATCGCTTTTGAATTTTGCTAAGTGTATACAGGGTGGCAGGGGACAACCTGTTTCCATGGATTCACTACATGATTCTGGAAAAAACTGCTGTTTCCTACAAAAGTGCAGTACCTATGCGGTCAAATTGTATGGAAAAGCTGATGGCTGCTGCAGCTGATGGCTGATGGAGCAGCTTTTTTTAAATAGCCGACGAATTATTTCAAGGTCCAGAATGATGTACGGAATCCATGGTAACAGTTTATGCATCGATGTCCCCCTGTCATCCTGTAAATTTTAAACCTGGATCCTCATCCAGGTAATGCAACTCTCGTTGCACTGACCAGGCATGCATGGCACAAAAGGGGAAGAAGGCCTATAGTCAGCAGTTTGTGGAACAAGGTGGCCAATGATGATGATGATACATATCCATCTTCTCTGTCATGTGTCAGCAGGATGACAACTCAAAATTTTCCGTTTTTTCAATTTTAATACTTTGAAAATCATTGAGTTTAAAAAATTGGCAATGAATGTGCGCAATATGGAGGGAGTGATGGGGGCTATGGAGAAATGATGCACTTGCACGCTGCGTGAGCGTGCGTGATCCATCGCCACTCGTTCGATGTCCACCGCGCACAGGATGGATGGAAAGCAGCACATGAAGTGATGTCTTGCTCCATTGGTGTAAATGCTGTATGGCGTTCCAATGTGAAGATAAATAAATAATAAATATATAAATGCTCGTGACTGTACTTGTAAGATAAGATGGCCTAACATACCTAAGCAAGTCTATGTGAGTATGTAACAGGTACCTTTGCTTATGGGTTATGGTGTACTAGTATTTGTCAAGTGACGATAAAGACATGTACCAACTTTACAACAATTACTTGCGGAGATCCACTATCAGCACACGTGTTGAATAGTTAATAATAATAATCGTCCTCTAGGTGTCTAGACCGTATTTCGGCAATGGCGGCCAATCTCAACGGGAGATATTATAGTGCACATGTGTGTGCGCAGACAAAGGTGCACTCCATCTTTTCTCTGTCTCATAGTCTGATGGGACGGCAATCCGACCGCAAAGCGATCAGGACCAACGGCTTAACGAGCTTACTGGGGCACGGATACCCCGTAACGTCACCAACTTCAGGCTGTTACTAAGAAATTCCTCATGGAAAAACCTTATAACACTTTTCCCGACCAGGGAATCGAATCCAGGACCCCATCAGCAGTCGTAATTGCGACCACGAGACAAACGGGGCAGTCAATAGAAACGTTACTTAACTCACCAAAAAAGGCTTCTCAAAACCAATGACAGCAGTGTTCGGTATGAGAGATGATACCCATCTATAAAATTCTTAGTCACCATAACATATTCTGTGCAGTAAATTGTATAAAGAACGACCTACGTTCATAAATCATTCCTTTACGGTACACATCTGTCCATCTCTGCCTACTCAGCTCACGACACAGTCTGATGTCCTCTTCCGTTATCCGACACGACACGACAAGACGGTGCAATCGACACACGAATACGATAACTGTTCGACAAACACACTGAGATTATTGAATTTACTCGTTTGGACACTTGACACTTGGGGACATACGGGTAGAGACTGTGGCGTGCTTGCTCGAGGGAAGACCTAAACGTTTTGTATAGAACCATACCCATGCTTTCTCAATTTAGGTTAATTTCATTTAAAATATATGTATAAATAACAGCATTAAACATTACATAATTTCATTCTCATTCAGTAACTATTCATTGAGAAAACTGAAAAGGAGATGTGATAAATTGCCTGTATTTCGAGTTGTCTAGTCACACAGGAGACTTCCATTAACTAAAGGTGGTGTTCCATCTATCTGGGCCCGTATTCCCGTAATTTAAAACGTTCAAAATCTAGCCACAGTCTCATCTCGGCGACAAAGAAATGTCAAAAACTTGTCAAAATGTAGGGAAATTAGACGTATTTTTGACAGATTGAGACTGAGATCAGACTGTGAACGATCTTAAAATTACGAGAATTACCCCTCAGTGAATAAACATGTCCTGTCTGGCTAAGGGAGCCAGATGATCTGTAACCTAGAACCCTCCTATATCAGTCACCTGTCTCTATTTTAGATTGTGCATTCTATTCACCAGTGCCTGTAATATGATGCTGAGATAAATACAGATTTATGATTATCTACTAAAGATGGTGTTTCTGGCATAATTAGCCTACCAAAATTGCTCTTATTATCCTGTTCTGCACTAAAGATCTGTTTCGTTTTCTCTCGAGGAATCACTATTTAATATTTTTTTGTAGAATTGGATAGGAATTATTTGTTTTGTTCATGTATTGAATAGGGTAGGCTTAGATAATTGATTTATCCATAGTTACTATACCGCTTACCTTCTTAAATAGTCTTCTTTTCGTTCTATAGAATTTACTCACAATCGTTAAGGCGATCTATACATCCCTATGTCACAGCAAAGAGGTCATGCATGTGAAACTCTAATGTCACCATAGTAACACCATGTTGCAAGTCACAAACCTCAACAAAAAAGTGTAAAATGTATGAAAATGAAGTTAGCTTATCATTCTACATGGCTTTCCTTTTTAAAACTACACCGTGAAGTTTTAAAAATGTAAACAGTTCATGTTTTATTTTTAGAATTTTAAGTAGTGTTATAAATTATATTGGTTGCATGTGGTATTTTTATGGAACGTGGTTTTAATGTGAGTGTATCGTATTTTGAAAGTTTATTGGTTCTAGCTAGAGAAATAATATACCTAAAGTCTATTCAACTCTTTGTTTCCAGTTGATGTTATTACCACTTAACCGAATATCAACTTTACTTAGAAGTTTAATAAGTTGATTTTAGAATGACTAGTACTATTGAAAAAGTGATAAAATTGGCAAAAGTTGCAGCGCAAACTGAACCTTATGTGTATGGTGTAAAAGTCTTTTTTTTCCAAAAACACATATTTGTTTACATTTTTGGAAACTAAATTGCAAACGTAAAATAAAGTCAGATTTTTAATTTGCTAGACTAAAATGACAGCTGCGATCGATTTTTTATTGTCAATATTTTAATTTCGCAGCTGGCAAATTGAACATTTGATTCTAGTTATTTTTGACGGGGTGTTCGGTGTGCGTGACTACTTTTTCTAATATCTGCGCTGCTCGTATGAATTTATTGTAGTTTCACCCGCATAGGTTTCGATCCCGTGAGAATATCGGGATAAAAAGTATTTCATGTGTTGATCCTGGTTATAAACAATCTGTGTGCCAAATTTCATCGAAATCAGTTCAGTAGTTTTTGCGTGAAAGAGTAACAAATATCCATTCATACAAACTTTCGCGTTTATAATATTAGTAGTATCATGCTTAAGAGAATTAGGTCTTACGGAGAAGAGTTGGTACCTAATGATTCATGATTCCTTAGAACCCTTCTCCTCAGTAAATGCATAGACTGCCGAACCCTTAAAATAAAAATTAAATGAATTTTTCTGTATTAAATAAAGTCGGTTTTCGTGTGTCTGTAAAACGCTTCGTTCTAATCTACACAATAGATGTTGATGTGATTTTCACAATCATTAAGAGAATTAATTCCGAAAGTTTTATGTGTATTATACCCAATATTAATGTTTCCCTTAGATATAGCAAAAAATATCGTTGTTTTGCCATGAGGCTATTGCATCCGTGCGAAGCAGGGGCGAGTCGTAAGGTATAAATACATTTCAATAAACTATACGGTATATATACCTTCATTCCATCAGAATGTACACACTACAAATAAGAAGGAAAAAATGTGATGAAACCGCGAGCGATCCTAGAACCATAAATTCGAAGACATGTGACTTCTAACAACCCGCACTGGGCCCACATGGTAGATTTTAGCCCACTCCCTTTCGAACAGAAAAGGCCTGTGTCCCAGCAGTGGGAACATTACAGGCTTATTATTATGCTGTAGCAGACCACAATACAAAATATCTAACAATACCATATCTCCAAAAGGGCATATCTACATAACCATAAAGCTCGCTACAAAAGACCCTGGGCAGTGGGTGTGGTGAATCATACACTCGAAGAGAAAGTAAGGTCACTTTCCATTTTCTAATTGTTTAGTATTGTGTGCTAAACGAATTTAATTAGTTGTTAATTCTTTAGTACCATGGTAATTGTAATTTGTACGTGGTTTTCTAAATGGTCTTTTGAAGGAGGCTTTCCTTGTTGTGTAAAAGCTTTGTTTTTGTGTTTACGGTTGTCAGTTTTGCAAATGTAACGGTTGAGTTTTATTACTAGTACTCTTATCCAAGTAATACCTTAAAAAAAATTGTAACATATTGGCTACTTGAACAAAATTATACTGACTCAGAACGGTGTCTCCTTTCTGGAGAAAAGTTCTACTAATTGTAACTTTTCCTTTCATACACAACACTCACACATCACACACATCACTTACACCTCTCACCACCACACTACACACCCTCTCGCTTGTATTTTGGCATCTGTTTTCTCTACGCTGATTTTATTTTACTCAATTTCCATGTAAAAGTGACCATAATTTGCTTTTATTGTATCTTTGCAATGCCTTAAAATATATGAACCAAGGGTTGGGTTTTGTGTCCTTAATACAAGTTATCCTGATAACTTAGCAAGGTTGCAAGTTACGACAACTTCTAGTGCTGTAATATTCGCAATTAAGTCATAAGTATGTAATGTTAAATAGCTGTATTGTTGATACGAATAAATACTATTACTATTATTACTAACCAGCTTCTGCCCGCGACTTTGTCCGCGTAAAATGTATTGTTTCCCCGACCCACCCCATCGCATCGCATCGCCTGCACGCGGTATTACTTCGTTTTTGCTTAGCGTTCTTTCTTTTTGCCCAGCTCCTAAGGGTTAGAGCATAATGTTAAATAACCCTAGCCTTCCTCAAGAATTGGGATATGAGCTGCAAATTCTTTTTTAAATCTGACTTGCAGTTCCAGAGATTCGCGCGTTCAAACAAACTCTTCAGCTTTATTGTTAGTATAGATTTATTAATGACCAGCTGCGCCCCGCGGTTCCACCCGCATAAGTTTCGATCCCATGGGAATATCGAGATAAAAAGTCTCCTATATAATTATGTTAATCCTGGTTATAAACCGTCTGTGTGCCAAATTTCATCCAAATCACGCAAAAAACCGTTCAGTAGTTTTTGCGTGAAAGAGTAACAAACATCCATCCATCCACACAAACTTTCACGTTTATAATATTAGTAGGATTAATAATATGGCCCCAACTGTACTATTAATAAATAGATGTGCTATTCTGTAAATCGCACAATTTAGTTTGAAAAATAAATAGAATTTTGCTAACGACTGACGATGCTGATTTAGAACTCACTTGAGTTATGCGTTTTTACAGAGTGGCCTCTAGCTGATGACGAGTTCAATGCCCTACTAAATCACGCTCAATCGAGCAACCAAGATATGCACTCCTAATCTCTTCATCATGCATCATTCTTTGAAGAACCTGGAGTTGAATCTGAAACATTACAACATCATCATCATCTGCCTAGCCTTTTCCCAATTATGTTGGGGTCGGCTTCCAGTCTGACCGGATGCAGCTGAATACCAGTATTTTACATGGAGCGACTGCCTATCTGAACTCCGCAACCCAGTTACTGGGTAATAGGATACCACTTGGTAAGACTGGTTGTCAAACTTTCGGGCTTCTGACGACCCGTAACGACTGTCAAAGATCCACAAATGACAGCCGGGACTAACGTCTTAACGTGATTTCCGAGACACGGAATGTAAAGGCGGTTACCCATCCACGGACCGTGGCAAGCGTAGCTTAACCTGATCGATCCAAGATATTTTATGTTTCCTCGTATTGTCATTACATTTTGGTCATTTTACCTGTTCCGCAACTGTTGTTTTTAAAGAATATTAGAATTTAACATAATGTTTAATTTTGGATGCAATTTTTGCTGACCCATTTTATACCTGTTTAAGTGGTGCAGTTTCTTTATTATTTCGTTACAAAATGATGCCATATTCCAATTTATTTGTGGTCGGCGCAACATGTCTTTTTCTTCCATACTTCTCTATTAGTCGTCATCTCCTTTCTAACCATATCATCATTCACACAGTCCATCCGTCGTTTCTTTGATTTTCCCCTACTCTTATAGCCATCGACATTCATACTCAAAACATTCCTCACGATAGTTTCCTCATTCCTCCGTATCACATGCCTATACCATATTTATGTATTTGTGTACCTATTTTATTTATAACTCATTAAAATATATTTTAATAGTTTTTATATCATTGTTCCTCTGAACCAAAGCACCTGTCATTTAACCTCTTCACCACCCTTGGTTGACTGGTAGAGAAAGAAGTCTGCCTTTGTACATTTTTTGTGTACGAAAACTTTAAATAAATAATAAATGCTTATTTTAAGCTCTATTCTGAACAAGGTTTACCCGAGAGCCTCACTCAGTAGCGGCGACAGTTATGTATTTATGCAACAATATTCTCCTGAACGTTACTTCACGCGGTTATCAACATACTTGGCATAACTGTCGGCGAGTACTTTACGCCTTGTCGTCATGTTGCGCTTATATGCCAGATTACTAACGTTTTGCTGACCGTTATTGGGTTAAAATTCACATTCTAGTTTCTTCGTCACCAATATAGAAGCTCCGTTTTCATAACAACGTCTTGAAGTGTTAGTAAGTATTACAAGAAATTAGAATTTTATTATTAATCGAAACCGGTTGTTGCCTTTTATGAGAACTAGGCAATGAAGCTTATATTACGTACCTAGTCATCCTTTTTAAGGGAGAGTCAGTGCGTCATTAGAAGGTTTTGCTTTATGTGCAGTTTAGGAAAATTTAGGGTACCTTTTTTAGTTTTCACAATTTTACCCAAGCAAGCGTTTACTACGTCAACTCTTATGCTATAGGTACTCATTCAGTTAACACGTCTCGATAAAGGAGAACAACTCAATGAAGAAGAATCTAACCCTAATTGCGTAAAACACTATCAATCACAATCTGAATCAGTTTGAAGGATATTGCTGATCCATTGCTTCATATGTTCGAAAAATTTGTGTGCTCAAAAACGTAAATAACGCAATGAATGTTGTTGAACTGTCAAAATGAAGGCCATTGCTACTATTACCTTAGCTGGGTGGGAGGCCATCCATCAGTCATCGCATTCCTTGTACCGCTTAAGAATTTACAGCAACAATTGAGGCTTCCAATCTTTGGAACACATGGAGAGCCCGAAGGACCAATTTCGAAGTTTTGATTATATTATTAACAAATTCCTTCCCAATATACATTCTGGGCGAACAAAACCTAATAGCTCCCTCGAGGTACATTCTTGAATACCTCAATGACAAAAATACTCAAGAAAAACACATTTGCTCACGTTGCCCGAATATTCTTCTCTCGCCTCTAGCGAATTTCTCCATCATTCGCAGTTATACGTATATTTGAGTCCAATCAATTCTTGCTCAGTAATTGTCGAGAAAAAATTTACATACGCCGCGAGCATTCGGCGTCTTTCATCGCAAGTTAAAACGTACGTGTGTTAATATGTGTTGGATATAAATCGTGAGTTTCCTAAAGATTCGGATGCCTGGGGCGAGTCGTGGGCGTCTCCACTTCCCGCTAGTAATAATGGCTGATTGGGACTCGTTCTGCAGATAGGAATGTTGTTTGATGATGAGTAGGGGGTGAGAGTTTTCTACCTACATTCAGAACGTTATTGTCCAGCGGGGTAAATGCGTATCACACTAACAGCAGGAAAGGCTTACATTTTGACAGTTCAACAACATTCATTGCGTTGTTTACGTTGTTGAACAGACCAATTTTTCGAACATATGAAACAATGGATTAGCAATATCCTTCGCAATTAGGGTGCTGAATGGTTACGAAAAAGGATAGGTATGTTTCCGGGACATTAAAAAGACTTCTGAACAGTTTTTAGTAAATGAGATGTCGTTGGTTATTTGTCTTGGTTTATAGTTTAAAGTATTTCTTAGATTAAAATGAAGTCACAGATTATTCAAAATGGCACGCTAGATTAATTTTTTTTTTCGCACAAATAGGGAACTGGAACAAAAAAGACCTACAACATTGCCAACTTAAGAAATCATAATCAGCGTATAATGTTCCTAATGCTGGGTCACAGGCGACCTCTCTATGAGAGGGGGTGGGCCGTGATCTACCACGCGGGCCCAGTGCGGGTTGGCAGATGTCACATATCTTCGAATTTTTGGTTCTAGGACATGCCGGTTTCCTCGCGATGTTTTCCTTCACCGTTTTGAGAGCAGTGGTGATTAAATTATTTACACAAAGTAAAGCGCCTGCCTGGGTTCGAACCCACAACCTGCAACCGTTACCACTAAGCCACCACTGCTTCCTTAAGTAATGCTAAACTATACATTAGACATTATTAATAGCGGTCTTCATTAATGACCCTGTTCTTAGTGTGTTTTATATAGACAAGCTATGATTCTGTGAATTGTATTTGTAATGGTTATTATTGTACATAAAGTTTACGAGGGCTGTTAACGAGTAATAACTCCAAGATAATGTTATTTAAACTCAATCCCAATTAATGTTTGCGGTAGGTATCTGAAAAGCGTGTTAGGCTATTTTTGTAGGTACCTATATACTTTCTAAGCGACATCTTTCTTGTCCACACATAATTTTATTTTTTATTATTTTATTTCATAAAAACTGAACTATTTCATCATCTGCCTAGCCTTTTCCCAACTATGTTGGAGTCGGCTTCCAGTCTAACCGGATGCAGTCATGCAACTGAATATAGCTTTACACGAAGCGACTGCTTATCTGACCTCCACAACCCAGTTACTGGGTAATTCGAATCCCCTTGGTAAGACTTGTAGTCAGACTTTCGGGCTACTGACTACCCGAAACGACTGTCAAAGATTTATAAATGACAGCCGAGACCAAAGGTTTAACGTGCTTTCCGAGGGACGGAGGGGTCTCAATATGTAATGGATGATCACCCATCCGACCAACTTCGGATATACGCTTGATCTTCAATCATCCCGTGCAGCTATTGTTATATAGCTCTTGAATATTGAACTATTGTGTCATCTTTGTCTAAATTTTGACTTTTTTAATGCTCATTATACAACTAATTAATGCACACGTACCAAAACTCCTAGCGATTATACGTTTTTTTTTCTCTTCTAAACTATTATGTCTTCCTGTGGACAGCGTTGTAGGTTATATTATCACTAAAATTGTTTTTGATAAATTAGTTGTAAGGTCTTATCATGTAACTGTTTGCTGTTCCTTTAAATAAAAAAAAAATAATAAAAACTATTTCACTCCACAGAACACGAAAAATCGCTTATCAAAACAAACCAATAAAACCAGCTACCCGTCAATAGTAATTCACACAATAAGACCATAAAATACTGTAAACTAGCAATTAGTATCGCCCACAGTCTACAGTAGCGGTCGGGTAATAAAGTTATAGCGATCAAGTACAATGTGTGGTCAGAAGGACCAGCGGGGTAATTATGTAACAAACATAAAATGCCAATCGATCGCAATGCCTTTCATTTTGGCAGTTCACCCACGTTCATCGTGTTATTTACCTTGTTGAGCAGACGAATTTTTCAAAACTATGAAGTAATGTATAAGGAATTTCTTTCAAAAGCCTTGTTATTGAATGTGATCCTTGGGTACAGATTGAACGGATTTACTATTTGGTCACTTTACGGTAATAAATGACGGTATTGGGACGTTGAAAGTGTCCTGCCGGACACGAGGTTCTACTATAGCTGGATGCAAAGTGCTATATTTGCTACACAAGTATTTGGATTAGATATCACAATTATTGAGTTCGGACAAAAAGATGCTGTTGACAATATGCCAGACTTCCTTCCCAAAGTGACCAAAACTGCACCCTAATTGCGTAACACACTATCAATCTCAATCTGAATCATTTTGAAGGATATTGCTAATCCATTTCTCCATATGTTCAAAAAAAATTGTATGCTCAACAACGTAGATAACGCAATGAATGTTGTTGAAATGTCAAAATGAAATCTATTGCTGCTGATAGTGTGACAAAATTCGCGTATTTTAAAGAACGTTCACATTCTATACTCACTCTCGAGCTGTCAAAAATCGTATATATGTACCTTAATTTTTAATATAATATTGTCGACTAGATTTTGAACGTTTTAATCACTGGAATTGGCTTAAGTTTTACAGCTAAATAATGACTTGACACATCTTGTTAAGTCATATTATTTAGCTGTAAAACTTAACCATGGCTATCTTCCAAGATAACTTGCCATACTGAGAGCCTACCTGCTCGTATTTCATCTTTATGTCATACATTTTCATATTTTCTTGTTTGACCAGTTTCTATGTTTCCAAGTACTTATCATGCCATAAAAGGTAGAATCTAAGTAGCACAGTTTTCTGTGCACCTGTCGTAAATATACGCTTGGTCACTTGCGTAATGTGCAACAGTGTACTTCACAAATTAGTGAGTCTATAAAAAAAAACTCTCCAAGTGCGTCTCGGAGCACACACAGTAAAGGGTTCCGTAGTTGAGATGAATATTTATGCATGCACAGTATTGATTTTTATCGATTCATAGTATTTCTCGAATGGTGGATGGGTCTTTATATGCCAAGATCCCTCCGTACCTCAGAAAGCGCGTTAGCCGTTGGTATCGGCTGTCATTCGTGGATCTTTGACAGTCCTTACGGGTCGTCAGAAGCCTGAAAGTCTTACACCCAGTCTCACAAGGGGTACGTATCTTATTACCCAGTAACTGGGTTGTGGAGGTCAGATAGTATGTCGCTCCATGTAAAAGACTGGTATTCAGCTGCATTCGGTTCGACTGGAAGCCGACTTCAACATAGTTGGGAAAACGCTAGACAGATGATGAGTATTGCTCGAAAAAACTATGAAAAATAAATAAAGTTATTTATGCGGTTGTTACCGAAAATATCCCATTTCTCAAAAACTATTGACATAGATAGCAAAATCACTTAGAGACATCATAATATTTTTAATTATGGGATCCAAAAATACCACACGCTTATGAGCATAGAATTAAAAAAAAAATTGGTGAGCAATTAATTATTTTACTCGTATTTTCACTACACCATTGATTAGCGGTGAATAAAATACAAGTTTCATCGATATAGAGCAAACATTCTCTCGAGTAAAATTACTTTGTGACACCCGGACAGACGGAAACGACGAAATTATAAGGGGTATTTTTTGTCTTTTGGATACGGAACCATAAAAAGCAGCGTGCGCGTAGGCAGAAAACAAATATGTTGTTCATTGGCTACTCTTTGACTGAGGTCAGTAGGCCACAATATGGCGCAGTAAAGCCTATTTCAGACCCGACGATATAAAAAGGGATGGTCGAACTCAGTTTCATACAATAGTGAACCTTGTTTGTTGATAGTTAGAGTTAGAATTGAAATGCAGTGAATATTATGACGGAATATTTTTACATTTTTGGCAAGTTATGCTAACTTTATTCAAAGCTGCCGAGTTTTTTGCTGCATACCCTTAATGATATGTAAGAGGCATATTTTAAAATAGAGTAAATTATTTATCAAAGAAGGGAAGTCAGCCATTTTTTATCGAATTTTCACGCTTCTTCTTCGCGTCGCCGGCACGACATTAGTTCAAATGTTGTTGGCCTAAAGCTTCGCCACTACCACGGCGACGTCGGTGGTAGCACTGTGGTCACTTTGACTGCATGGTTTGGGAGACAGAAGGCGTGGTAGGAGGTGCAGTATTGTTTGCGATACATAGCTCCTTATCTACACCCTGCTGTCATTCCTGATGAAACCATATCGACGCGTGTGCTATGGATTTTGATCCCCTTATTTAAAATACACTTCTAAATCCTATGAAACACCCCTTATGTGCTGTCCATACGTTATTGTATAACGTGTGTGGTATCGCTACGTCGAAATCTCGATACCGGGCTGCAATCGGTCGATACTTCACTACAGGGGTGGTGGACCTTTTGTTGATAAGTTTTATTTATTTGTTGTGTAATATTTTATAATACAGACCTGCAGGGTAATTGCGCAACACTCTATCAGTAGCAATTTTGACAGTGCAACAACATTCATTGCGTTATTTGCGTTGTTGTGCAGACACATTTGTCGAACATATGGAGCAATGGATTAGCAATATGCTTCAAAATTATTCAAATTGGTATTAGGATGCTGCTGTTATAAATCTTTGGTTTTTCAGAGAATAAATAGAATTCAAAGACGAAAATAAAATACAAATAACATTGGATAGGCATTTTCAATTGAAACAATATTTGTTATGGCAGCGTTCTTGAAATATTGGTCCGTTCGGAATTATTGACATCCAAATCAGGGTAAAAAATCCTATTGGAATTCGTTAGTACATGATTATTTTGGTTTCATAATTACAGGCTTATGCATGGACGTTGATTTCTGATAACCTAATAATCAACTTGACAGTAAGTAAGTAATTTAATTTTTAATTTCCTGTAACCTAACCCGTTGGTTCACGATCCCTGCTATGCAACAATGTCGGTTGGTCCGACTCGCAAACAAATCATTGTAAGTCGATTACGTCAAGGTTTTTTGATTAATGTTTGGTGCATTTGCATACAGCTAATACTTATGATAATTATACGTTGTTTATGAACATAAAAAATGAAAGAAAATTAAAAATTTACACTTACGGAATAATGCCACCTCAGATATTATCTTTTTTAGCCTATTTTGTGTTCCACTGCTGAGTAAATCCCTCCCCTTTTTCCTTGTAAACCTCAGATTGGTAATTATACGATGCGAAGCGATGGGGTGGGTCGATCAACGGGAAATTTTAGACGGAGGAAGTCACTGACATGGGTCACATTAAATTAATATATGAAACTTCATAGATTCTGTAGATTTACAGAAATTAAAGAAGTCATCACTTTCTGCCTAACATTTTCCCAACCATGTTGGAGACAGCTTCCGGTCTAACCGGGTGCAACTGAATACCAGTATTTTACATGGAGTGACTGCGCGACTGAATATCTAGATGGGGTCATCTAGATATTCAGATACTCAGAGGCCGGTGGGCCTCGGAGTCCTAAGCTGGCCGGTGGTCGGCCTCTTTCGCGTCGACGTACTGGTGGTGGTGTCGTCGGCGGCGAAAAGTATTCGTCGCTCGAGCTCGACGCAACTGCAGCGGCCGATATCACTGGACTCACGTCTGGAGCAGGTTCCGGCAGCTGCGAGGCGGAGCTGAGTGACGAATCCGAAGGTGTTGGGTGTGTGTGTGGTTTGAAGTTGTCGTGCCCGACTTCGTGTCAACATCTCTGTGTCATCTGCGTATTTCATTTTCATATTTTATTTTATTTTCATTAACAGGGTTGTTACTCGGTAAATCAATATCCTGATAATATATTGTTACTGGTTGTCAGACTTTCAGACTTCCGAATTGAAATTAAAGAAGTACAAATTAAAAACACATCGTCAAGTTAAAAAAAAAAAACCTAGAATGATCTCGAATCAAAACAAAAAATCGAATCAAACCAATGACTAACTTTTTAATCCAACTAACAATGAGCTACCGTATGCTAAACCCGTTATCCACTGAAGCGTAACTCATAATAATACACTAGCCAGCTAATAAAAAGGTGAAGAATTATGAACAGCACGCGAGTATGCTCTCGACGATACAATAATAATAATGGTGGTACGTCTCAGTGGGCAGCGGCATTAATTTGTCTTCGTCGGTTCTGAATTATGTAGGTACTTAGATAAATAGAATTAGTGTGCGTCGGTTCATTGGGTTCCTCCGATATCTATCTATCGATATAAATATAAATGAAATGATCGTTTGTTGGTAAGCGCATCACTTGAGAACGGTTAAACTGATTTAGCATTTTTTTTTGTTTTAAAATGTTTTTTTGGGCAGGTAGACGACATGGTTGCCACCGCGGGCAATCTGGACGAGGTTGGCACAGGAGCGAGCGAGAGATTGGTACAAGAAAAGAGAACCCTATGCCCAGCAGTGGGTGAGGTGAAGAGCTGTGGATGATGATGATGAGGATTTTATGAAAGGACAAATGGAAAAATTCCCGGAAAATATTCAAATTCGAGAAAAACTGAACTGTCCTTTTTTGTATGAATGAAAGGGGATTGCATATTTTTATATGGAGCCTGGCATACCTACCTGTCCGCCATTTTGTTTTTATTTTCGAAATGGCGGCCGCACAATTAAATATATAGCTGCTTAAGTCGATAGCTAGGTGCAAACAGAAAACGGGGTTTGGTCTTAATATGTTTTCTGTTTGCATTGATGTCGGCTATTGATTTATACAGGTTTTACGTACCTACGGCCGCCATTTTGAAAAAGATCAAAATGGCGGCCACGGACCTTCAAAGCCCTTTGGACAGGACAAAGTCTCGCGGGTCAACTATAGTTTTAAATAAAAATATGTTTATTTCGAAGCCCGAAAGCCACCAAGGGGTATCATATCGTGTTACCCAGTTGCTGGATTCTGGAGGTACCAAAGAGAGTCGCCCCATGTAAAATACTGGTGTTCAGCTGTATATAGTTAGACTGGAAGCCGATCCCAACATAGTTGGAAAAACTCTAGCCAGATAATGATATTTCGAAGCATGTTTAAAACAAAGCCTAGTTTGATAAGAGTATAGCACATGGCTTCGGCTACACAAACTTCGAACTGCTGATAAATAAGTATGAAATCATGAATCATGTATGTTTGTACAAGTGATGAATCAATGTTTCGCGAGTACTTACTATTACTCTATAGAGTGGGCGCGGCCTTAGCTTTCTTTTGAGGCTTAGTTATAAATAAAGGTAAATATTAATCATTTAGATGATATTGAGAGGAACCCTGTCCCAGTGGTAATGGTCCTGAATTACGAGTTGTAGGCTTAGGGTTCGAACCCAGATAGGCGGTTTACTTTGTGTAGTTTATTTCATCACCTTTGCTCTGAAAACGGTGAGGAAAATTTCGTGAGGAAACCAGCATGCCCTAGAACCGAAAATTTAAAGACATGTGACCCCACCAACCCGCACAGGACCCGCTTGGTGGATTACGGCCTTCTCTCACAGAGAGTAGGCCTGTGTCCCAGAAGTAGGAATGTTAAAGGCTGATTATGTGAAGTATTATACTAAAACTAATCCAGTAGACGCACATACTCCTTAAAACATTGACGATGATAACCAAAATGAAAGAGTATATATCGTATTAAAAACAAAACACAATCATGAGCTTGAAAAATTCAAGAATGAAGAAGACGTAATAAATAAAAGGTAGGTAGGTGCACATATGAATAGGCAAGTTAATAAAGGAATTCGTAAAGATACAGGTGAATGAACGTAAGTAAGTAAAACTCATAGACAAAGGATCTCTAAAAACGGTTCTTTACATACAGGAGATTAATCTCAATTAATGAGAATTTGTTTAAGCGTAGACAATGGTTAATTTGACGCTAAGAAATATTACGATGATAATAGCTTCTACTTTTACGATGATTAAAATAGTTACACGGATTTTTATTACTGGTTGGGGTAAGACAAGTACTTAAGATGAAGTTAATGATTCAAGAACTTTTAAAGATAATGTCTGCGAAATTCTGATACCCAGCTTTATGGGATCCAATTTGAAGAAGCAGACATTAAGTCTGCAAAGTATCAGTATTAGCTGGGTGTTGCAGATGTCAACTGGCGATAAACTCTTCGATGTCCGTTGCAGCAAACTGGGGCAGGATACTCTTCCCCTCATACTTACTACCTACCACCAAAGGAGCATCTCATCAGGGTGTAACCTTCCGTGATCCACTGGAAGTCTCTGAACCGTCTTTGCACACAAGTGGGAAGATGTAAGTCCAACCTGGTAAAGTGGGGCTACCTTGACGGAATGGCAGTAGGGTGTGGTTGTGGTGGTTGAATGTCGCAAACCATGCTCCACCTCCTATCCTGCCCTCTGTGTCCCAAAACATGCAGTCAAAGTGACCTCTGCGCTGCCACCGACAACGCCGTGGAAGTGGCAAAGTTTTGGGAAAACAAGGCTTAACATACAGTCGTGCTAGCGATCCGAAGAAGATTGTCTGATCATAAACCTATTTACCCAGAAACGACAAGACAAAATGCTGATAGATATCCATCGCCAGAATCAAAAATTTAAAAAAAAAAGTCACGTTTGAAATAAATATGTGGATATTTTATTCAGTTTCATACATTTTAACCGCGTAGGAAGGCACTTTTACAGTTGATAACCGACCAAAAATTTCTGAGTCTATCCGTCTAGAATCATGTGCTGACTTCATGGTTACAGTTTGCGCGTCGATGGCCCTGCCACCTTGCCTTACGTATCATGATTTGTTCCTCGTCCTACTTTCTGAAAAAAACCTTATTTGTCCCACGTTAAATGTACCTATTTTTTTGTGTCGTTCTACAATTTATTTGTTACTTCATGCTTTGGATAATGATGATTCATATCATAATACAGAACCATCTGCCAAGCTCAATGATGCAGCAATTTCTCCAATTGACCGTTCATTTGCCGTTCAAGAGCCGACGGACTACGAAAACGGCAAAATAAAAAACTGGCCAAATGCGAGGTAGACCAAAGGTTTCCTACCTAAGACCAAAACTATTTTACAATTAAAACGAACCGTGTCCTTTGCCTGACGGGCATACGTACAGACGGACGGACAGACAGGCACACGGCGCGGCGTTGCCTTAATAATGGGTAATAGGTACGGAACCCTAAAACTCATAACTACATAACAATACTAGAATCTAACACCTCAAACGATCAATCTAATCCATATAGATAACCAAACGGAAAACGTGCGCGTACGCATATTAATAAATCGTTGTTAGCACGCGCGAGGTCATGATTCCGTTGACCTGTGAGTCATCGCCACCGACTCACATTTGGTCTGATGTTTTCGAATTGACTAGGAAACATATATTTCCATCTATTGTCTGAAGAAGGCTAGGATTTTAGTCATTCTAGATTTTTAGAGTTCGTTTTCGCGCGGAGTGTATGTAGACATGGGTTTCGAGTTAAAACCAGCACCTCAATTGCTTCGCACACTATCAATCTCAATCTGTATCATTTTGAAGGATATTGCTAATCCATTGCTTTATTTGTTCGAAAAATTTGTCTGCTCAACAACGTAAATAACGCAATGAATGTTGTTGAACTGTCAAAATGAAACCCATTGCTATTGTTGGTGAGTTACGCAATTACCCCGCTGGGGGCCTTCCCTCTAGTTCAACGCTTTGTAGTGAACTCTACACCCGAAAATCTAATTAACTTTTTTGAACAGGTAAAAACACTTCGGGAGTAAAGACAGCTGTGAAATTGTGGTGTCATTCAATTTTAGTTCGGACCCAAACTAATCTTATGGCCGTAGGTGATACGGAGTAAAAATCGCCCGTAACTTCGGCCATAACTATGGATTTCGTGCTTAGGGCTAATTAGTGGTTTCTTCCATATCATAATGATGTTGAGCAGTGGTGACAAAATAATTTTACACAAAGTAAAACGTCTGACAGGGTTCAAAACTACGACCTACATTTCGTAAATCGCGGCCGTTTCTTATTAGAGGTGTTTTTTCCCAGTAGGATGGAATTTAAGGCTTTTGAATACCATTGTACCATCTTCTTTAGATTGTCCAATCTAAAGTTTAAGTCAATTAATGTTGCTCTAGACTTAGTATGGTCAATGAATGATTGAGGACGAGCACATCTACTATTGGAATTAAGGATTAAGTAAAAAAAATCAAAACATGCTCAAATAGGTATAATGTTATACAGGGTGGCAGGGACATTGACGCGCAAACTGTAACCATGGATTCAGCACATGAGTTTAGACCCCATAGAGTCGAAATTTTTCGTCGGTTATCAAAAAAAAAATCTTCTGTTTCATAGAAAAGTGCAATACCTACGCGGTCAAAACGTATGTAACGACAATATTTTTTTTAATAAATATTCGATTAATCTTTTATATAATAAATAAAATTGAAGTGTCTGTTTGTAATGTCAAAATATCAGCTGTTTACTAAATGCATATGAAAGTATATACGGTCCTTGTAACAATAAAACATTTTTGTCCGTCTGTGTGTTTGTTCCGACTAATCTCCGAAACGGCTCGACCGATTTTGACGGGACTTTCACCGGCAGATAGCTGATGTAATTATAAGTAACTAAGGCTATCTTTATTTTAGAAAAAGAATTAGGGTTCCTTGAAAAAATATTAATAAAACCCATGAAATCCAATTTGTTTTCCGACAAGCACTCGAACGAAGTTGTTAACCAACGCACAGCTAGTACTCCATATTTATGTTTTAACAAGTAAAAGACATAAGTTATGTATGACGATAAATAAAAACTGACAGTAGCCATACTTACCTTGACAGGAGGCATGTTTCTAGGTGTTAAAAGGAAAAGAATCCAAATAAGGAAGTGTTACAAATATGGAGAACAACTACTAACCGGCCGGTGCTACTGTAGTTAACACCTCGATGACGTCATTCACGTACTGTAACAATGCTTGAAGTATTTCCATGGAATGGAGTAGGGTTTCCATGTGGCATCTGAAAAGTAGGACAGTTACAATTTTTACTATAATTTTTAGGGAGAGATGTGTTTTGTGACTACTAACTTACTTTATTATTTATATAGTATGCCTGTTATAGAAAAAAAAAAACGTAATTAATGGAAGAGGTAATTTAGTATAATTCTTCTGTTTTTTTTATTAACAAAATAGTTTTTCGTTTTGTTCTGTATGTTGCTACCTAGTGCAAATTGTATGTGTTTTGGATTTGGCTTGTGTCCTTCCACAGCTGTATCATGCAGCAGTTTATAAGAAAAATGTTCTGTAAGTGAAGTATAAATGTAGATAGATATAAAAATCCTGTCTGCAGGGTAATGGCGTGGTGTAACACAATAACAGTGGCAATGGCTATGACAGTTCATTGCGTTATTTACGTGAGTGAGCAGACAAGTTTTTCGAACATATGAAGCAATGGATTAGCAATATCCTTCAAAATGTTTCAGATTGAGATTCATAGGGTGTTACGCAATCAGGGTGCTGGGTTTAGTATTTTGTCTGTAAGAAAGTTGATATTTAAACTATGCTAGATAAATGACCAAAGGTTTCTCTTATTAGATAAGATTTTGTTCCATTTTTGGAAACACGTGGGAGTACAATACAATAAAATTTTAGTTTAGATGTTTATTATATAACTCGCATGGATATAAAATGTTTATCTATCTTTGTTTTTTTTTATCTATGCCAAATCTTAGCTATGAATCTTACATATTGATCTAAACATTTTTATGATTTAATTAGTCTTTCGTAATTTATATTCTTGTCTTTTAATTATTCTATTTAAATATAAAATACATTCTGTTTTATTACATTTTACATAATATATTTGCTTGTAGTAAAATTTAATTTCTGCTATAAAAATTATAATGAAATCCAATCTCATTCATTATACTTTCATTTTATTTTGACTCAGCTGTATATATGGATATTATGTTTCTTATTTAATAGTAATCTATTATTATTATTTATGTGTGTTGTTCCGTGTCTCGGAAAGAACGTTAAGCTGTTGGTCCCGGCTGTCATTCGTGGATCTTTGACAGTTGTTACGGGTAGTCAGAAGCCCGAAAGTCTGACAACCATTACCCAGTAACTGGGTTGTGGAGGTCAAATAGGCGGTCGCTCCATGTAAAATACTGGTATTCAGCTGCATCCGGTTAGACTGGAAGCCCATCCCAACATAGTTGGGAAAAGGCTAGGCAGATGATGATGAAATAGTAATCTATTAATTTAAGAATCAGCTACTTCGGTATCTAAATTCTATTTATAATTATTTTGCTTTTAGTCAATAATACACATAGAGAAGAAAACAATTAAAGATAAATGAGTTTATTTCTACTTGGGTACTTATCATTATTTTTTCTCTCTTGTCACACTTTAATAAAAAAGCAGATAATTTTAGTTGAAGCCCGGCCATCGATAGAATGCGGTCCTGACACCGGTCAGTGCGACAATTCTAATACTAATAAAGATCAAATTCGCAAAACACGTAAATATTCGTTTGTATGAAACTAACAGGTATCAAGAACGCATTCTCTCGTCGGCAAAGCACTGTATGAAATGAATGCTAAAAGAATGCCACAAAATGTAAAAAGGACTTATCCCGAACAACCCTAAAACCAGGCCAACCCTACAGATGTATGATTTTATTATCATATAAGAGCGTCCGTGTGAAATATATGTTTGTTCGTTTGTCTGTTAGCAAACAGAGGCATTCCTTTCTTAATTAGCCCATTAACCCCTTCAAACGAAGTTTATTTAAGACTGGTTTTTTTAGTAATAAATAACACAATCTGACAATTTTCTTTTTATTGCTAAATGATCACGACTGATGGAAAACCAAGGATGAGGTCTATGATGGTACGAGCGTGCCCAGAAGATGCCTGTTCACTCTTGCTTTGAAGGCTGACGAGTTAAATTTGGAAGGGAGCACAGACAGACAGAGAGATAGAGTTTCACACTTTGACTGTGCGCATCATAAACGTGGAAGAGAAGCGCTGAGTACGACTCGTCGGGATATCAATCAAGTGTGGATGGTACTCTGCTGTACGTCTGGTAGTCCTGCTTTGTGCAGTGGGACAATGCTTCTGTGACATAAAATTGTAAAGTCCGCAGAGCCTGGATGTGAGCCCGGTTTTTGGCTATAGTGTCGTCACCTATTAGATGGGACCTAAACGTAACTGGCGAAATGTGGGTGAGCCTCTATAGGGTACAGCTCTGCCTAACTCTTCGAGGATTGCCAGCGAGATGTGTAATAGTAAAGTAGGCATTCTTTACTTTGTAACCAGCTAGTTAAACTACTATGTAGTGTAAGTTAGTCTGTGATATAATTAAAATAATGTTTGGCGTGAGGTGAGCCCATAAATAAATGGCTGTACGTATTTTGATACAGATTTTGTTTAGTGCCATAATGAAAGCTTCTAAAAATACTAAAATTTACAACAACAGCCAGGGCCAAAATAGCGCTGCGGTATGTATTTTTTAAATATCGCAGCATTATACTGACATAGAAGCCTCTTTGGCCTCGCACTGGTCTTTATATTTTTTTGTTAAAAAATAATGTTATTTTTTTTTAGTTTTCAATGCTCTTTTTTATTATTTGTATGGTGTGCGTGTCCCAAACAAAAAAAAAACTTTTTTTTCTAAAAAGTTTAACAGCAAAATTAAGAAATTAGCAGTAAGTACCTTTGTACTCAAATTATAATTATGCCATATCCCTACGTATTGTACTGTGTGTACATAAATAATAAATGAATAAAATTGGTGGCATAGTAGTATTATTTTAAAGCCTTTAATTAAACACACAAAATACCTACCTACTTAAGAATTCAGATTTTATTTAAATCCACTTTAATTCTTGCCAAACAACCAGGAAATCTACAAGTGTGTGGAATTAATTTATTCTCGAATCCATTCATATAAAAACAAAAGGATCTTGTTGGAATCATTGTCAAAATATTCACTTAATTTATAATAGTGTTAACATTTTTTACTGTCACCAATAAAATTAACAGGGATTTGCAAGCATAATGAACTTTCCTGCTGCGTGGGAGTTGTCTAGCTGCTATTGTTGTAGACTTGGCTAGGTTGTACCCGCGATGTTGCCTATCTATATTAATATTATGAAGAGGAAAAATTTGTCTGTAGGGGTTAATCTTCGGAACTTTAAATCAGATTCCAAAAAAAAAACACAAATGGGAAGCTACAGTATTGCCGAGTGTCATACGAACACAACAAAAACATTAACAAACAACAACAAAAACACAACAAATTTCAAGCGGACGAGTTGCGAGCATGAAGCAAGTGAAGTAATATTATAAATCTTCGATATTTTTTTAGTCTTATACTTATGCTTAAGATAATAGGCTGTATAATTATTTATAATACTGGATATACTACTGGTCTAATGCTTTCAGAGATATATTCTTAATCTGTTGGGAGATATCTCGGGGAGCAGGCCCGAATTTGGACGCTAATTATTTTAATTAAATATAATACTGCCGCAAAGCAGTGCTATTCTGCAAACATCTGCAGTGCGATTCTGTAACCGTCTCACCGTGAAAACATAGGTGAAGTGAGCGTGGAGTGAGCTGTAATTCCAAACTAAATGCTAGGGATTGACATAATTGGCAGCTCACTCTTAGCTCACTTCACCTAACTTTTTCACGGTGAGATTTTTACAGAATCGATCGGCTGACAGTGAAAACTGAGGTGAAGTGAGTCTGTCAATAGTGTCAATCCCTAGCATCACAAGGTTCTTACAGAATAGACCGGCTGGTTGATAGAAGTTTAAGCTACGCTTGCCGCGGTCGGATCGTGGATGGCTGGCCATCCATTACATATCGACTCCTCTATGTGCCTCTGGTCCCAGCTGTCATTTGTAGATCTTTGACAGTCTTTACGGATGTAACGACTGTCAAAGTCAGAAGCAGCAGTCGCTCCATGTAAAATACTGGTATTCAGCTACATCCGGTTAGACAGGAAGCGGACCCCAACACAGTTCTACTATTGGTACCAATGGATTGGGAATGCTGATCAGTACCACGCTGTGAGGTCTTATTTTAATTTAATTTTTTTTTATTATTAAAATCTATGACATGTAGTATAAATTTATAATTCGTCTGACAATTTTAATTTTTAATTTAAACTTTTGATAGTATTCCGAATTTTGCACACCTTATTAGGTAATGATACAGTGTACTTTATATCTATTTGTAACATCTGTTTATACCTACCTGTTTTAATAAATAATTTGATTTGAATTCATCTTTTTTTGGTTGACATCCACTGCTTTAGCGGCGGTCCTATCATCATTGATTGTACCTTTTTTTTTCCGTGGTGGAAAATTCTCACGGATGTCCTCCGCCCTGGGGGTCTGTCAGACTCTTACTGACGAAAAACCACCCCGGTGTTCCATCTCACACCTACGCACGGGGTCGCGGGAACGTACGATCCGTCCGCAACCCCCGACTGATTGATTTTACCTAACCTAACGTAATCACAGGTTTTTCCAATTTCTGTAGATATAAATAGTCCTCAAATATTACCTACCATTAATCAACAAGCAATAAATTCATGGTTCTATTTACCTTAGAAACATGTAGGCGTTAAACAAATATAATAAAATATTGACTCCTATTCCGAGTATATTTAATGAAGCTTGTGTAGTCCCACAAAGTCCGTCAGTATTTGTTTTGTCAAAAAGCTTTTATTATACAAACAAACTAGCTTCGGCCCGTAACTTCGTTCGTCTGGAAGCCATACGACTTCTAAAAACAATGTGGCTGTTTTTTTTATAACACTCTCTCAGCCTTCGACACACCGCGTCGCATCGCATCGCCCGCCTGCGTTGTTACTTCGTTTTCGCTTAGCGATCTTTCTGACTTTTTTTCTTTTTGCTGGGCTCCCTCCACAGTCTTAGCTTGATATCAAATGAAAGCCCAGCTGCCCAACCTTCCAAATCCTACTAATATTATAAAAGCAAACGTTTTTATGGGTGGATATTTGTTATTCTTTCACGCAAAAACTACTGAACGGATTTCGATGAAATTTTATTCCGATCTTCCCACAGAATCGAAACTTATGCGGGTGAAACCAAATCCTACTGGTAGTTCCAGAGATTATTAGCTTGTTCAAACAAAAAAACCAACTCTTCAGCTTCATTGCTCGTATTAGTATAGATTTTATTTCGATGAATTTCCCATCTGGTAGGTACCTAGGTAATAATGGTGCTTACATAAATACATTGAACAAATATTGTATGAAAGACGAATTGTGAGTAAATTACACGTCTTGGAATCATGTTCTGTATGCTGGATAAGTAATTTCGATGGGATTTTAGTTAGGCGGTTAATTTAAAGGCCGCTTCTGTCAATAAAGCTACAATGATAAACTGATGAATGTCAAACATGATCACAGGAAATATCGTAAGGTTCAGTAGTCTCCTATGAATTTTATTCTGCCGTCATCCGGTAAAAAACTGTAACTACCTTTTTTTATTTTTGGGTGGGAAATCATCAAATGACCTCTCCCGCTCTGGGCTGAGCGGAAGGGCGTGTCAGAATTTTACTGACTAAAACCCACCCGTGTTCCTTCAGTTGCCTGTGCCAGGGGCCACGGTATCTCTTTCGAACAACCCGCGGCCCAGGCAGGCACCGGCCCTAGCGGACCCCGTAAATTCGTGCTGACATCTCTTTGAGGCAACCGTAACTACCACTAAGTTGATTTTGAAGAAATTACAGTTTTCAAATTTGCACTGAAGTTTCAAGCTCTTCAAGGTTTTATCGTAAACAGTATGTATCTATGGCAACGAACGAAATAGAGCTTTATAAATCACCTAGCTAAAAAGATGGAGAATTTCATGGTGAATCCGACACTACATTCAACTCATTGTTGAAGAACCCTCAAACTGAAGCTCAAACCATTTATTTCAATAAACCATTTACAGGCACTTTTGAATTGTCAAAGAGTCGGTCAGTCAGAAATATGAAGCTAGTTGCCCATTCCAAAGCGTAGCAGGTACCTATGGAGAAATTGACGGTAGTGCTATTTCCGTATCATTTATGTAGGTATCATAATAACATCAATATTAAAATCACAGTTCTTTAAAACTCAAAAGAACTTTTTTATTAGCAACCACGTTTCACCGAGTACGTCCCTGCATGCTAATCTGTGATTAGTGAACTCGCCACAATGGCTTCTAAAAATAATACAAAAAATCTTGTAAAACGATTAATTAATTTAAACATTAACATTTTTATTGATTAAGCTTATATTTACTTTATGTGAAGATGTATGCGTCATACGAGTTGCCAAGAACCCCCCGTCGTTAATACAAGGTTTTCTAAATTAGATTTGACGTTTTTTTTTTAAATAAATATTATACCTACGTTCATATTTTTTTTATAATGGTCCTTGTCACACTTTGTTATTAGTATAATATGGTGCTTCAAAAGCACGTTATTTATAAGAATGGCTGCGTAAGAATGGTGTGCGTTTTTATAATTTGTAATGTGAGGATTTTATCGTGGATGTCCACGTTATCAAGTTATGACATGGAAGTAAAATGTATGGAAATATGTTATGAAGACGCTTTTAAAGTGTCCACGATAATGTTTTAATGTGCACGTATTTCCATACATTAGCACCATAAATCAGCGATAAACTTATTTAAAACACCAATCTCTTTCTGTCAAATGCTATCAGCTTTTATTTGACATGGCAACAATATCCTCTTTGTAAAGAAACAGCACAATTACACGTTAATGAGGATGCGCTAGGTAGCCCGTGACTTTCAAATGTTATTTTGTTCAACATACAACCTGAAGGCCAATTCTCGTAATTTAAAACGTTCAAAATCTAGTCGCAGTCTCATCTCGGCGACAAACAAATGTCAAAATGTGGGGAAATTAGAGGTATTTTTGACATATTGAGCCTGAGATCAGACTGTGAACGTTCTTAAAATTACGAGAATTGTCCCTCTGATAAATTACAAAGAAAGTAAGAAAATTTTAATTTCGCGGGTTACCTAGCTCATCCCCCTTAAGTGATTAGTGGTGTAAACTTACTAATCACATATTTTACTGTAGAAGTTCATCATAATCATCTTTTCCGTCGAAGCACGTCCACTGCTGGACAAAGACCGAAGCATCGTCACTTTGAACGGTTCTGTGTTTCTCGCCTCTAGCGGATTCCTGCGGTCTTCACAAGGTAATCGGTCTTCCGGTACACGGTCGCCACTCCAGAACCTTTTTGCGAGCAATTTGCACTACCCACTGCCACTTAAGTTTGGCATTCTTCGGGCTATGCTGGTTACCGCGGTTCTCCTGCGGATCTCTTCATTTCTGATTCGATTACGTAGGAGAACTCCAAGAATTGTCGTCTCCATTGCCCTTTGGGTTACTCTCAGCCTTCTAATGAGGCCCATTGTGAGCAACCACGTTTCAGAAGAAGAAATAAACTTTTATCTTATGTTTAAATCCTTCCAAAAAAAAAATAGTGTCATTAGTTGTCTTGATTAACATAAGTGATTGGATTGATAAATGATGTGTGTTTTATTACATAATTAAACTCTGGTCTAACGTTAATGAGCTGGTGAAGATTTATGAGCTTTTCTTAATTCATTGACTATATTAGGCACGCTTTTAGTGACATCCTGGTGTAATTTGGTCTAGTTTCTTTATCTAAAAGAATGAAACTAGTTTTTCTACAATCGATTTTGTCTATAGTGGGTGCGTTTGTAGATTTAAATTTAGTATGCTATCTCATACATATTAAGACAAAGGCCTCCCCTTTTCCTTCCAAACCTCCCTGTCCTGTGCAATCTCTGGCCATGTTGGCCCTGCAAACGCTATCAGATCGCCACATCACCTTCGCCGTGGTCGACCTCGACGGCGATGTCCTCCTTCAGGCGTCCAGTGAGCGACGATTTGATATTAATATAGAACAGGAAAAATAAACGTTGAAAAACACCATGTTTTCGAGGTCCCCCACTTGAGAATTGACTTAATTATTTGCCATGACCCTACTAGTTACATAGATATTTTATTGACTTGATGACGACGGTAGATCCGTAATAATAATATGGTCCAGTTTTCATTATTTGGATACGGAACCTTAAGAATTGGGCCGCCGACTTTCTATTACGAAATAAAGATGACTTCCATTTATCTCTAACTTAAAAATACAACAAAACTGTTATAAGTTTCTGACACTACAAGTACGATAGGTTAAGCACGACACAAACTAACTTAACTCACACTTGGACGTAAAGATTTATGCCAGTAATGGTGCTTAAAATACTGATATTCGTGGATAAGTGACACTTAAGTGAGTAAGCAGTTATGTACTTAATCAATGTGAATGTTTTAACTTAAAGTGGGTGTAAATGACGGAAAACATTATGTTGAAATGTGAGGTAAGTTGGTGTTAAGTTTATTTTAAGGTGATCTTTCGTGAGGAAAGTGTGGATGTCGATGGCTTTATGAGTAGGGGAAGACCAAAGAAACGATAGATGGATTGTGTGAAAAATGATATGGTTAGAAAGGGGGTGACTACCGAGATGACGACTAATAGAGAAGTATTGAAGAAAAAGACAGGTTGCGCCGACCACAAATAAATTGCGATAAGGGGAATAATTATGAAGACGTTGTATCATAGAATATGGCTCATAGAAGCTTCTCGTAAGTCGCTTCTGATATACTTTCTTTATATTAGAAAGGATGGTTCAATGTTGAGGGGCTTGTGGCTAAGTAATAACAGCCGTACGGGTCGATCGATCAGGTTAAGCTACGGTTGCCGCGGTTGGTCCATGGATGGGTGACCATCTTCACATACGAAGACCCCTCCGTGTCGCGGGAAGCACGTTAAGCCGGTGGTCCCGGCTGTCATTATGAGTCGTCAGAAGCCCGAAAGTCTGACAACCAGTCTTACCAAGGGGTATCGTATTATCCAGTAACTGGGTTGTGGAGGTAAGATAGGCAGTCGGTCCATGTAAAATACTGGTATTCAGCTGCATCCGGTTAGACTGGAGACCCTAACATTGTTGGGAAAAGGAAAGGCAGATGATGACGAGTTCAATGTTCTTTTTCTTAAATCATCCTGAGAACGGTAGACCCCTGTCATGTTACAAAACCGGCATGTACTAGAACGTAAAATTCGAATACATGATGACATCGACCAACCCGCACTGGGCCCGCGTGGTAGATTACGGCCCACTCTCACAGAGAGGAGGTCTGTGTCCCAGCAGTGGGAACATTATGGGCTGATTATGATTATTATTTTGCTCGAAATCTTAATCACCCAACAAAAAAATCCTCTACTACAAAACCATTATAATAAAAAGCTCATTTAGCTTGATATCGCTACTAAAAATCTTCGTTCCTAAGTACGTAAACTATTATAATGTATTTTTACCACAAATTGTAGAATGATGGACGGCCGCTCAATAGTAAGGGAAATAATATGAATATTTCATGAGCTTTTCACTTAATTTGGCCTAAAATAAACAGGTCAAGTAATTTTGTGAAGTGTTGTGGAATGCCGTTGTTAGGGGTTGAGGTGGAAATTGGGTCAACTTTTAATGATATAGTAGTGAAATATCGATTATGATATACCAAAACCCAGCGTGAGAAAACTTTGATCAGTAAAACTGCTGTCAAGTCGCTGTTTAACCGCTGAATCGTTGTATCTGCAGATAAACTACCCAGAACTTTGAAACAAGAGAATGACTCCAATACGATCTCTGCTAAGTTGAGACAGGTTGCGCCGACCCCAGACAGATTGGGATATCGGCAGGAGAGTGATGATTTCGTTGTTTCAAAGAATCATCATCTGCGGAGCCTTTTCCCGACTATGTTAGGTCAGCTTCCAGTCTAACCGGATGCAGTTGAATACCAGTATTTTACATGGAGCGACTGCCTATCAGACCTCCACAACCCAGTTACTGGGTAATACGAAACCCCTTGGTAAAACTGGTTGTCAGACTTTCGGGCTTCCGACGACTGTCAAAGATCCACGAATGACAGCCGGGACCAACGTCTAAACGTGCTTTCCGAGTCTCGGAGGGGTCTTGGTGTGTAAAGATGGTCACCCATCCACGGACCAGCTGCGGCAAGCTTAGCTTAACCTGATCGATCGACCCGTGCGGCTGTTATTACTTAGCCACAAGCCTCTAAATAAAAAATGAAAAATTCGAAGTACCTAGATCAAAGGTGAAAATTGCCGACCACATCATCTGACAAGGTAGGGTAGGGCGGGGCTAGAAGTCCGGTGGGTAAGAAGTCCCAACATACATATCACAGGATCTATCCGCGCTAGAAACAGACGGTCTACGTGACCTGAAGCGGGGTGAGGGGCGACGACGAAGCCGCGAGCCGCCAGTCGTCGCGGAGCGCACATGCGAGTAACACGGCTATCGGAATTTTTTCGCGCCCAGAAGTAAAAAAAGTGTTGAAAAGACTGATTTTGTGTATGTTTACAAGCAAAGCTCAAAATAATTCACGTGTTTTGTTTAATTGATTTAAGTTGGGATTTTATGTTGATTATATTACTAAAATATTAAGATTTGTTGATTATATTGATATTTTAATAAACAGAAATATTATTAGATATTGATTTTAAAATAATGCATTTTGATTTAACCTAATAATTGATCACAAATACCTAATTAGCTAGCCATTAGGATGTATGGACTTCTTACCCCAAACCTGGGACTTTTTACCCCGTGAGCGGGGTAAAAAGTACAGAATTCCATTTTGCATTTGTTGCTAAATTTTACGGAAACCAAATAAATATTCACACTTCCGACTATTTGAGCGTTAAGCTGAATTGTGTAAGGTTTCATACAACATTTTTTGTTGACAGTAAGTACTCGATTTTAAGACATATAGGTCTTAGAGTGAAAATTGGGACTATTAGCCCCGCCCTACCCTACTAAAAAAGCCTATTACTGTCAAAAGTTAATTACACTGCACATTATAAGTAAGTTATAAACGTGTCGATAAACTTAATACCGCCTATTTTCATCAATCGGCTAGGACGTTCCATAGAGTTTCAAGAAGTAATCGTAAACGCTAACTGCTTTATCCTTTACTTTGTAGGATGTGCGAAGTATTAAATGTAGCATGTGTTTTTGCATCGTTCGGGTCTGTGTCGAATGGGACTATCCCGGGATACGAGACTTTTAGGTGGGGAAGTATTATGGCTGGATTTGAGATGGAGGTATTTTTTTTTCAATATAATAAGCAGTTAAATTAAAAACATATAGTAGTCAAATTATATAGTTGTTGCTTATCGTTATACAAGGCGAAAGTAAATTATAATCTAATGAATTAGTAAAATAAACAAAATAGATAAAAAATTTAAAAAAAATCGTTAAATTATGAATTTGGTCGGAACGGCTACTTTTAGTAATTTAAGTGCAGAAACCGTACATTAAAATTACAGTCTTTTCAAATTACATTAAACCAAACAATAGATTCTTTTCTAGTCTTATTTTCTTTACCTATCTTTTTACTTAGGTATATTAGAATCTATACCTACACTCCTTTAAAAATCATAACATAATCAGTCTATAATGTTCCCACTGGCTCACAGGCCTCCTCTCTATGAAAGGGCGTGGGCCTTAATCCACCACGCGGGCCCTGTGCCTTGATAGATGTCGCATGTCTTCGAATTTTTGGTTCTAGGAAATGCCGGTTTCCTGACGATGTTTTCCTTCACCGTTTTGAGAGCAGTGGCCTATGCCAACGCCCCGACAGGCCTTTACTTTGTTAAAAATCATGTCCATCTTTTAAATTCCAATCCCGTGTTTCCCGGGACTGCCACAGTTCGAAGCGACCTTTACAGCTCAAAGGCTCTTGTATCAAGCCTGTCCCACATAACCACGCCCTTTCCATTGGCCGTGACAAACACATTTGATACAAATATATGAGACAACTTGGCTCTTATGTAATCGAGGTAATCGTACCTGTATGTTGAATGCTGGTAAGAAATATTACATTTATTGTGGCAGGTTTTTATTGGATTTGTTACGTTAAGCCCTGTTTTTAATATACTTTAGTTGAGGCATTAACCCTTCATATGCCGAACGTAGATCCACGCGAGACACAATGGCTTTTTAATTGTGTCTGTAATTACGGCATTCAGCGGGTTAAAGTTATTGGTTACCGTCTATATAAACGTGTGTAACAGAAACCATTTAGTTCAGTGGATTGTTATTATGAACCTTATTTTTTTTTTCTATAAAACCTAACTATCATTCAAGATTCTAGATATCAACTGTCAAAATGTTTGGAATACCAATTTTTTTTAAATAGTTTACGAAAAATTTCAACAGAAATGGTTAAAAAAAAAAAATCCTTCGCCCCGCCCCGCTGTGCAAGTTTCTGTCCGCGACTTCGTCTGCGTGCAATTTCTTAGCGATTGGCTGCTGCGGTGCGTCTCGCGGGTTCGATTCCCGCACGGAACGAAATGTTTGTATGACCTACAATTAGTTGTTCCGGGTCTGGCTGTTTGTGTATGTGAGTTTATAATTATGTCTGTAAACGCACCCACGACACAGGAGAAATTCCTAGTGTGGGGCATGGTTTAAAAAAAGAAAAACAAACAAAAACCGATCGAACCGATAGTTATAGAGATTAGCAAGTGGAAACAAACACTTCAGCTTTATTATTAGTGATTTGCATGAAGAAATCTGGCGCGGGGGCGCGTCTCCCGCGCACCGTAAGGTATTAAAGTAAACATGCAAGTAAGCTGAGCTTCTCTCTACCTACTAGAACATCCATTGGATTGTGAAATAACCACTGTTTATTTAACGAAATATAGTAAAGCTTCTTAGGGATTATGTTTAGAGCTTGGGTAACGCCGATCTGTCCTTATGCACATACTACGATGATTATCCGTTTGTAAGCACCGAGGTTACGACTGTAATCTCATGGTTGTGCGTTTTAGCGCATTATTGAGAAAGACGATGGCTATTTGTTTCGGAATCTCGATTCAGATTTAAACACAGAGTTTATAGTGAAAGGCCGGTGTAACTAAAACGATCGTCGCGCGAACATTCGTCCACCGCGTTTATTTTGTACGGACCCGAAGTTTTCCGAGGAAAAGTAAGTAACATGCATGTGATGATCACGTATTCGCAGGAACGATCGTTTTCGTTCGGATGTCCCAGCTACCTTCCTACAGGACCCAACAGACCGCCACCGTCCTACAGGACGGTGTTGTGTCGCAGACTGAGTGAGGCAGTATGTCTAGAGCATTGGACTGCGATAGGCTGAGTCGATTGATGTTCAAATCTTGAGCAGTCCCTTAAAAAGTAAACAGAGACTTACATAAATTGCAATATCATGCTAAGACGGCTTCCATTTTCCGTGACAAACACACAGTTTAAAAATAACGGAATACAAGAATTCCCCGTTCACTTGCATTCAAAATGTTGCAAGATAAAGACTGAACACACGAGTGCAGCGGTACGCTGCGTACAGTGTAATGTGTCGTTATAAGGCAGGACTACATATATGGCTGACGAGGCATTATAATGTGTGTTTGTAAGGCAAATGTTCATGTTTAGAGGTTTATGTGTTTATGACATCTTAAAGTTATGGGGGACTGTTACTTGGAAAATTGTTTACAGTTTCAAGTTATTAACGTGATTCTAGCCTTTGGTTTACATTGTATTATGTTGGCTTCTGGCCGCTGCCAATAGCCAACATACTTTTTACTAGGTGTCCTATTTACCAAACTTAAGGCAACTTGCGGGGTAGTTCGTAACACACTAACAGTAGTAATGGCTTTAATTTTGACAGTTCAACCACATTCATTGCGTTATTTACGTTGTTGAGCAGACAGAATGTTCTTATGAAGCAATGGATGAGCAATATCCTTCAAAATTATTCTGATTGTAATTGGAAGTGTGTTACGCAACGGTGCTGAAGCTGAAATCTGAACGCAGTGTGTAATTATAAAATATTTTTTCATGTTTTTTTTATGCGTTCTTAGCTATTGTTATATATCTATTCTAAAGCCTATTTAGGAAATTGGCGAACTTTTTGCG
Source organism: Apamea crenata (assembly GCA_949629185.1). Lineage (NCBI taxonomy): Eukaryota > Metazoa > Arthropoda > Insecta > Lepidoptera > Noctuidae > Apamea > Apamea crenata. Next base: position 6,744,741 of record OX451362.1, on the reverse strand, counting down.
TAAGTCGTTCATTGTGCCTTTTTCTGACGCCTCTTAACCGTGTGTTCTCGACTTAAGACAGGCAGAACAAGTCGCTAAATGCTAGATTCATATTCGATATGCATGTTAACATACAGATAATTGTTATTGGTAAGATCCTTTGCATCACAAAATAAGAACAGAAGGTTTGCTTAGCCTATAGTGTAGTTCTTGGTGACAAATCATGTTATTACATGATAAAATAAAATATTTGGCAGGTCAAGTAATTTGTCTTATGTCATCATTTCCCTAACCTTTTCCCAACATTATTGGGGTTGGCTTCCAGTCTAACCAGATGCAGCCAGAATATCAGTATTTTACATGGAGCGATTGCCTATCTGACCTCCACAACCCAGTTGGGTTAATACTGGGTAATACCCACGTAAGACTGGTTGTCAGACTTTCGGGCTACTGACGACCTGTAACGACTGTCATTCGTGGAAATGACAGCCGGGACCAACGGTTTAACGTGGTTACCGAGCCACGGAAAGGTTTTTGAATGTGAAGATGGTCACCCATCCACGGATCAACCGCGGCAATCGTAGCTTAACATGATCGATCGACCCGTGCGGCTGTTATTACTTAGCTTAATTTATCTTATCTATTATATAGGTACATATTTTATCTTTTACCTATTACAAGGCAAATATTTTGGGAACGGAGACTTAAGTTTTGAAAATGAAGTGATCTTCTATGTATAGGTTCGGTAGTAGGTACCAGGTGCCTAAGCTTAGGTCAGGCCGCAAGTGGCTGCCCTCTTCCAGCCCCTCTAAATGGGTCCAGAGGCGACGGACTCGGGGACGTCCGTTGCCCCCCACACATCAGGACCCGAGGTGGCGATGGCGACGCGTAGTGTTCCACGCGCGCCCCTCTTAGACGTCGCGGGGGGGAGTCTAATACCTCACTCGCTCCCCTGACCCGAGGAGGCCCGCGGCGGCGGGGGTTGCGGAAGGATCGTACGTTCCCGCGACCCCGGGCGTAGTAGGTGTGAGATGGAACACCGGGGTGGTTTTTAGTTAGTAAGAGTCTGACAGACCCCGTCGCCCGCCCCAGGGCGGCGGACATCCATGAGGATTAAAAAAAGAAGGCCGCAAGTCACCATTTGCGGCCTTTTTTTATCTGGCCATAAGAACATTAAGTTATCTTTTTATTATTCTCGTCTTTGTAATATACTGATTTTTAGGCCGTTGTCGGCTAGTTTCAAATGTTTGTTATTTTGTTAGTTTAACATCACAGTCGAACCCTTGGGAGCCGAGCAAAAATTTTGATGACACGGTTGGCGCAGTGGCTGAGCGATCGACTGCTGCGCTGCGTGTCGCGGGTTTGATTCCCGCACGGAACAAATATTTGTATTGCCTACAGGTAGTGGTTCCGTGTCTGGCTGTTTGTGTATGTGAGTTTAAATATAAACGCACCCACGATACAGGAGGAATTCCTAGTGTAAATGAAGACGCTAAGCGAAAATGAAGTAAATGCACGGACGGGCGATGCGATGCGACGGGGTCGGTCGGGGAACAGGAAATTTCACGCCGGCAAAGTCGCGGACAGAAGCTAGTGATAGCTAAAGGGGGCTTACTTTTCGAGTGCTGTTCCCAACAGGCTTTCTGTTCCTCTCTACTCTATGGCGAGGCACTCTACACTTTAAACCAGGAGGTCTTTCTGTTCGAACGTTATGCAAATTTTAAGAACGCTCAATGGGCCCGTCGTTATTAAATTATGCAATAATGTGTATTAGTAGCATAATCTTAAATCAGGAACCTGTATAAGGCGTTGTGTTATTTGAAATTTATATGAAATTATTTATGTAAAGTTTTGGTATATATAAGGGATATCTCGTACGTGTAATGAAATGATATTTGATAGTTTCCTTTTAAGATTTTTCCTGTTGCACAATCTCTTTCATCGACTATGAGATGTTTTTCCTAGCTATGTGTTTGGTTAATGATGTATTTCTAGTATTCTTTTAACTAAGCCTAATTTTGGGTGGAGGTTCAAACTCGCGATAATTCTGTACTTCGTTTAAAATCTAATGGATGGTACATTTTAGGCAAAAACTTGCCAATAAATGAAGATAAATAAGGGAATTTTCACAGATTGAGAAAATACTTAAAAATGCGGGATTTGCGAGATGTCATAGAATAATTGTCTGATGGGCCATCCCCGTATTTTAAGAACGTTCCCATTCTAATCTCAGTCGCAATCTGTCAAAAATTCAATCAATTTGCGTACATTTTAGACAAATTTTAACAACTTGTTATTTAAAGATTTTTAAGTACGAGAATTGGCCTTCTGATCCCGTATTACGTACTGACAAGTCTGTACGTCAGAATCCTAACTTAAGATTTAACCAAGTTGAATTTTCGTGTCTCATCCAATTCGGTTCGGGATCGAGAAGGAACATTTAGTGGTATTCTTTTAATAAAGGTTTCCTTAGATATCAGATGACATTACTATTATTATGACCCTATATTTCCATAACATCACGCCTGTAATCCCCAAAGGGCAAGGCAGATATGTACTGTAGTACACCCACATTTCGCCACTTACGTCCCTAAATTAATTTATATTAATCTTTACTAGAAGGGGCAATCTTTTTGGGTTATGAGGCCAACTCAAGCAGTAAATTCTATAAATACTCGGAAAACAGCTCTAAAGATGCGCCGGATTGATCAATACCATTTGAAACTGAAATTATGTTATCATCACCATCACATCAGCTTATAAACGTCACCACAGACCCCCGTTACTACCGTCCCTATCATATTTTATGTCCACCATAAACTATTAAAGCATTACTATTCAAGAGGTCAGGACTGGACTATCCTCTTTAGCATAGAGAGTTACAGCCTCATCACTCTTACCGACCCTAGGTGGAACAGGTTCAGAACCAAACTAGACGAATATAAGTAACTGTTACTGCAGAGATACCAGTTATATTACAGCCAGCAATTTGGTAAACTGTCAGATTCAATTCCCCATAACTTTAGACATTTTACTCAGTTCAAAACTACCTCTGACACGGAATATATGTAGGAGACTTGGCAAAATGTAAATGTGTTCACTATCTGTGTTTAGGATCGTATATTTTAAGTTCTATTGAGTATAAAAATACCCACAGGATTGCTTAGTGTTATATTATTGGGCGAATCTGCCCACGAGTGGCCGTTTGGCATTTGTTTTGCATTTTATTCAAGGACTTGGGTGTACCGTTGGAGATGACACATGTCATATGCTACCGCTATGCCAGTCTGTAAGAGGGATACTATGCAATATTAAATAAAGGTTGTATACAGGGAGGCTGTATTGTGCCTGGTTGACGGCAATAGTCTCGCCCTATGTGACATGGGACTTAAATATAACTGGCAAAATGTGGACTGTACTGCAGGGTTTGCGTGACGTCAGTATGACGTGTTGTTCGCATGTGGCGTTGTAGATACCGCTACACATTAAAATATATCTCAAGTAGTATTTACAGGGATGTTTCTTTTTAATACCCAATTTTTACTTTTTTTTTCGTTAGTCTATATTGTCTCACTACTGGGCAAAGGCCTCCCCCATATTCTTCCACCTTTCCTTGTGCTGTGACTTCTCGGTCCAATTTTTTATTTTATTTTTAAATTATTGTACGCCACGGCCACAAACTAATGAACTTTATCGATTTTTGTTTTTATAATAATATAATGTTAATAGCGCTAATTGGTAGGCTGTGCGACCGACTATTTACTTCATTACTAAGCATTTAAATTGGGTGACCATCTATTATATACCGAGACCCCACCGTGCCTCGGAAAGCAGGTTTAGCTTTAGGGTTCCGCTGTCATTCATAGATTTTTGACCGTCGTAACTTGTAGGCAGAAACCTAAAACTTTGACAACTACTCTCACCGGTCGATACCCCTTGGTGTTACCCAGTTACTATTTTGTGGAGGTCAGATAGGCAGTCGCTCCATATAAAATACTGGTATTCAGCTGCACCCTAATTGCGTAACACACTTTCAATCACAATCAGAGTCGTTTTGAAGGATATTGTTAATCCATCGCTTGATATGTTCGACAAATTTGTCTGCTCAATAACGTAAATAACGCAATGAATGTTGTTGGACTGTCAAAATGAAAGCTATTGCTGCTGTCAGTGTGTTACGCTAATACGCCTCTGCATCTGATTTGACTGGAAATCAACCCGAAAAAGCTGGGCAGATTGATTTAAGGTAACTAGCAAGTTTATTCCTGGCTTATCGGTGGAAAATTCTATGGAAAAAGTAGATACTTTTTCATAGATGCATATAATCTAGTATATAATTTTATATACTTATGATCTGTAATTTGTATGGTGTACGTAATAAAGGGTATTCTATTCTAAGTATTATATTTAATTATATTTTTTTTATTATTATATTTACAAAGTATTTACTTTTGTATGTTTACATAGGCTTAGTATTAGGTATTAATGTAGGTACTATTGTGCTTTTTCGCAGAGTTCTTAAATAATTATTTTTATATACCAGTCTTATTTAAAATTTAATTCCCAAATTTAATTGAAATGTAAAGTGATGGCCTGAAACACAGGTTTGAATTAAACCTACTAGTTCGGGTGGGTCGCTACCTCGAATTCCGAACCATCATTACTTGCACCTGTAATAAAAAAGTATTTTAGTTGTAGTATAGTTGTAGTATAATTGTACGGGAAATTTGCCACTCTTGGCTCAATGTACACCTTTTGTAAACGTTTTTATTAAATAACATTATTATTATTATTCTAGCCGGTAAAAACCTCGACATTTTTAGTACAAAGTTTAAAAAACTAAATAAGTTTCATAGCTAACTTTGTCTTTTTAATTTTTTCAGGTAAGCCGACCTGCAAGCGGTACCAAGTAACGGCAGGTACTCGTTATTAGTTTATTTTATTTCTTAAACCAAATATTTAACTGTTTAGAAAATAATGTTGTGCACAAAGTTTTGTACACTTTTTTTGTATCTGTGTATTCACAATTATGAGTGTTCTAGTTACGAATTCACTTGAATGGTATTAGACTCGATTGCTTAAGTTTAATCAGCCAATATTATTCCCACTGCTGGGTAAAGGCCCAGCGGCTTCGAGAGGGAGTGGGCCATAATCCACCACGCGGGCCTAGTACGCGTTGGTAGTGTCATGTCTTAAAATTTTTGGTTCTAGCATACCGGTTTCCTCACGATGTTTACCTTCACCGTTTCGAGAGCAGCGGTGATGAAATTAGTAATAACACAAAGTAAAGCACCTGCCTGGGTTCGAACCCACGACCTACATCTCGTAAGTTGGAGCCGTTAACTCTGGGCCACAACTGCTCTCGATTGATTGATTACTAAACATAAAAAAAGAATTGTACTTAGTTACCTTTTTCTTTGACGGCTATTCGTCGAAGCCTTTTCAAAGTTATCCAGCAGATAACGGACACCCTGTATGCGTATTCTTGTTAAAGAAAATGGTGAAAGGAGTGGGCGAGAAAGGTGTTATCCTATAGTCTAAAATGCTTCGGGATTTTGCCCGTGGAGTTACTGTGTCTATAATAAAATAATGCTTTTGCCCCGAGCTAGCCTTTATAGTACAGATTTCATTTCAATGAGTTGTTTTTGTGTAAAACCGCGGGTTTTCTCTTCAAGGCACTTTCTAAACGACAGCTGGTCGATGGCTGTCATTTAAAATTACATTATGCTATAATTTGATGAGGGAAACTATCGAAGCTGTGATTTATAAGTAATTATTATTTCCTGTTGAGTTCGTGGGAAGGGATGTGTCAGAATTTGAAGTGCTTAGATTCAGTAACCGTTCCCAGGCCATAAGGGAGCTATTAGACAACACACAGATGGAAAGCACTGCTGGGCCTCATATGAAATGGTTTTAGCACTTCCTTTTGAGCACAATGTCGTTTTCTTAATACATAAGGTAAACAAGATATACAACAATATATTTAATCTGGTACAGGTCAAACCGAACCTGTCAAATTTTCCCAATCAACCTAGAACCATAAGCTTTAATGGTAGTAGCTTGATGTGCTGGCGTCTCTACCCTAGTGGAAAGCATTTAAAAAACAGGGCAAAACCTCTGCTCTGCCCTGTTTTTATTTTCATATAAGCCACCATATACTTAAACCCTTAAACCCACCTCTAAGACGGTATATGTGTGAGTGTGAAAGAAATAGAACTAAAATGTACAATTAGTTGCTTTAACATTTTAAAAGCCCATCACTACAGAGAATATAGAGCAGCTTTGACTACCTTGCCCATCATCAATATTGCCATAAATAATCTCGTTCCCACACCGGAATCTGATCCGACCTCACAAGGCGGAACTGACTTAAGTATCTAAAGCGTTATACACTAATTCAAGGAATAACTTAAGTTCTAGTTAAGTTGCTCCTGTAAAGGCTACTAATTGAGGATGTGACCGTTAGTTATGGCGTAGGGAACATAACAACATATTTGAATAAGTATGCTTGTTCTACAAGTCAAGAATATTTGAAGGCATTATCACTTTATTATTACCTACTATTATAGGCACATCTCTGCCCAACCTTTCGGGGAAACAAGGCGTGATGTTATGTTATTTAACTGATCCTGTAAAAACTTATTTACCTCGTAATGATGCACACTTAATTTCATCAAAATTTGACCATTTTTATGATAACTTAATTTTATGATTGTATGACATGTGTGACATCTTGTATGTGTAGTACAAACTGTTAATGTAAGTTGGTTATTAATAAATAAATATTAACAACATTTTTTTTTAAATAAATGAGCATTTTTTTTAATTTCTGGCTTTTTCTCACTGTTGGTAAGCTGTAAGTAAGCTAGGGTATCCCGACCAGTCTGGGTAGATTAGGTTAGAACTGTGACCAACAACGCTTCATCCGAGTTTACCGAGTTGGTCGCTTAACTCAGCCTGTCATAGTCTACTGCTGGACATAGGTCTCTCCCAGACTGCGTCACAACATCCTGTCCTCCGCCATCCGCATCCAGTCTGTCGCCTTTTTAAGGTTGTTGGTCCATCTAGCTGGGGGGCGACCCACACTACGGTGGCCGGTACCAGGTCTCCATTCCAGTACTCGTCTATTCCACCTACCATCGGTCTTAGTTTGCCGACACGCAGTCCACCACACACCACTCCAGGACTCGTCTGCTCCAAAAGCTAACGGTCCTTCGATAAACATGGCCGGCCCACTGCCACTTCACCTAGCTTAATCTGCTATCTATGTATGTCGGTAACTGCGGTTCTTTTCCGAATTATTTGATTTCTGATTTAAGATAAGCATAATCAGCCTATAATGTTCCCACTGCTGGGACACAAGCCTCCGCTCAATGAGAGAGAGTGGGCCAGTATCCACCACGCGGGCGTAGTGCGGGTTGGTAATTCTAAAATAAGCTCAACAATAATACAAGTTATTGTTTGAGCATCACATAAAGTTCATGAGAAAATAAAGGTGTAAACAACTGCAGTAATAACGATACGACATATTAATAATTTGTGTCCATAAGTTTTTTTCTCACGACGGAACTGTGACGCATGGTGTGACGTTTCAATTAAATTCAATTAACAGGCACCTTGAGTACATCCTTCTTTGGAAGAGGCCAATGGAATATTGTATTTGAATTTGGCCTATGTCCAGCGCTGCGATTGGCCTTCGAACCTAAGTCTGTAAACAATACAATAGCTACTCTAGGACTTTTTCTATTTTTGTGGGTTCTGTGACAGCCACAAATCAGTACAAATATTTATGTTGAAGCTGTAGAATACAAAAAAATAATAAAGAATTGATTGATGGATTTCGTGAATGACGATATTATGGAAGATGTATGGAAAAATTCAAGCTATGCAGACAGTTAAGAAATTGGGATAGAGCGGTTCTGCACTGCATTCAATCCAAATCCGAATCCAAGATCCGAGTTCAATCCGAATAAGGAATGTTCTAAATTCGGACGGACAGAGTTTGGATATAGTGCGCAACCCCTCATACACACAAGTAGTATACGGCTGCTTCGGACTGACATTTCTCGGATTCGAATTGGATGCAGTACAAAATCGCTCTTAAGGCAGGAGGTTGATGACGATAGATCGACTCTTATTCGTTGGCCCGAAAATCGAAGTCCAGAATAACTGTATCCGGAATTAACCCAACCGCGAATAACGTGGCAAACGTTATTCCTAATAATGTTTCCCCGAACAAACGTTATCCGGAATGAACGCTACCCCGAATAACGGCATCACATTAATATAAGGCTTATGGTACACAATACTTTTATCCCTCATTCAAAAATAAGGAATCTAATACACTGAGTACGTTGTAAAGGCTTATCTATCACACAGTGCGCCAGTCACCAAGTAACACAAATCATAAAATGGACCGACGATACTGTACTCGTACAACATAGTATTTTATGACACGATTCACGCATGTAGGTCAGGGGTATTCAGAATAGTTTACAAGATTATTATTATGTGTGTATTTATCTTTATACTGTGTATGCTGCAAGGTAAATGGTCTTTCGCGGATTCGCGGAAAATATGCGATGAGAAGAGACTACTTGTATTCAATGAAGCAAATATGTTTGCATTTTAGAATCAGCACCCTAATTGCGTAACACACGATCAATCGGAATCGGTTTCACTTTGACAGTTCAACAACATTCATTGCGTTATTTTTATTTACGTTGTTGAGCAGACACAATGACATGACACATTTTTTGAACATATGAAGCAATGGATTAGCAATATCTTTCAAAATGATTCACATTGAGATTGATTGTGTGTTACGCAATTAGGGTGCTGGTGCACTTTATAAATTGTTTACTTGCACTGAGTCTGGCGTAGTCCACTGTTACATAAAAAAAAACTTAGAAAATACACACCTACCTATAGGGGTTTGCCAAAGAGTGAATCATTGCTCTAAGTTAAGTAAATCACAATCCATGGGCCAGATGTTGCAGTTATGCTTAACTAAACAACCGGATTTGTGATAGATACATAAAAAGTGTCTAAGAAGAAAACGTAGAACTCGTTTTGCGGATATGTATGTAACTCTGTTCGGTCCAAAACCCAAGTCATTGCAGTTTTTGTAAGGACGATAGAATGGAGCGCAGCAGAGAAACGTTAAACGAACGGCGTCTTAGACGTAGGCAAAAGGCTGCCAAGCTGAAATGGGCTTGGGCGGGTCACGTCAGGCGCATGCACAGTGATCGCTGGGCAACAGTCTCCACATGGTGCCTGAGGATGGACGGCGTCTATACGGGGTGACAGGGAAAGTCGACATATTCCTTTACAGGGGGTAGACTAGAGAAGTCAGCAAAGGACGGGGCCCGATAGGGCCGAAGCCTGCCAGGGCGGCGGGATCGTCCGAAAGGGTTACCGCTGCCCTGGAACAGAAAGGGCTAAGGAAGGAACACGGGTGGGTTTTAGTCAGTAAGAGTCTGACACTCCCTTCCGCTCCACCCAGAGCGGGAGGGGTCATTTGATGATTTCCCATCCTCAAAAAAAAAAAAGGGGGTTAGACTAGAGGTCATTAGCAACAAATTAAGTCCACTGAGCTAGAGGTCAAAACTGGATGGTTAAAAAATAAAATAATTGCTATTAAAGACCTTTTATTTCTGAGATTATGTAAGTTTTGCGGGCATTGTTTTTTTAAATGGTCACTTATTTTTCAACTTTCAGAAAAGTATCAATTAAATGTTTGGGGTGGAGTAGTTTTTCCTCATAATTAATTGTTTTTGGTAACAAGTCAGAAAATTTCTAAAAAATCAAAGAACCGACACAGCTGGGTAACCTAACGTCTTTCAAGGACTACGTCGAGTTTCCCTGTCACCCTGTATAACTTCAAAAAAGAAAAAAAAACTTACAGAAGCATATTTATGTTTTAATTATATAGGTATATCTAATATTTTGATTATTTCATGTCATATTTTAAGTAGCCCTTCAAACTTCGATTAGACACGATTAGAAATCTATTTGTCGTTAGTCTGTAAGGGTTTAATATTTTAACATAACCTTTAGGAATCACTTTATAGAAACTTCCAATGTTTTCCGTGCACCTCTGAATTTATTGATAAGTCATGATTGTTGTCTTAAATTCAAAAGGCATTTATATGCTTTTTTGTTTTTAATTAATAACCACAAATTCACGCCTTGCTCTTCCTATGTAGAACGCTATTAGTTTCAGTACATCAAAATCTTTTTTATTACCCTTGAGAGCCAAAAGGTACTGGCGTTAGAATCCGGTTAACAATAGTTTCGAGTTATTTTTTTGTGATTTTTCGCTATTCACGCACGCACTTTTTACGTCAAGGACAATGGTCTGTGATTCATTCTAGGTATGCTGTAATCGTTGCTTCACGAGAACCGACGAAAAATGTTTATTTTTGAGTTTCAAGGACTTTGAAAACCTTTTTTGACTCTTTTAAGTGAAACGGGCTTCAATCATACAAAATTCCTTATCATAAGTTTTACACGTATTTTATTGTTTTCAATAGTTTACAACAACTATGATTTATTTTGTCTATGAAAGTACCTGAGTATCTACCTAAGCCTTGCATGTTACACACTTGTACGGGTCGGCATGATTCGGCACGTTTCGGCACAGCCGGGCGGTAAAATGTTTATTCGATTTTACCGCCCGGATGTGCCAAATCATTCCGAACCGAACAATTGTGTAGCACCCCTAATATTTTTACCTCAAGTATACCATGTGGATTACGGCCCACTCTCTCTCACGTCGACCTGTCTCCCAGCAGTGGGAGCTTTATAGGCCGATTATGATGAAGCCGTGTGCAGTCTCTTTTTCACTAAATAATACACAGTTTTTCCTACATAATGACGTTCTAATTGCCTTCAGTGTATTATTTTCCGGGGACCATTAAATCAAAGTATGTACCGTCCAATATTTCACCACAAAACCCTATACTTTAAAAACTGAAAGTAAACAACAGACACAGTTTACCACAGCGCTCACCAGGTACCTACTACCTACCTACTCACGACTGACTGTTATATTACGATCTAGACACGAAGTCTATACTTTGCTACTCAGCAGTTAGTCTGATAAGTGGTTGTAAGGCCTTAATATGTACGGTCAACAAAACAGATGGGAATGGGCCGGCCATATTAGCCGTAGAACTAATGACCAAAGGGGTAGATGGTTTCTTGAATGGAGATCGCGAATCGGCAAATGTAAGGTAGGAAGGACGTGTTATTGCGGGCGGTGAGTAATGGGTAGCTCACCGTCCGATCAGGACCAGGCCCGTGCCGGACGGCGCGTTGTGTTCCACGCGCGCCTCAAAGAGATGTCAGCAGAGGACGGGGCCCCACAGGGCCGAAGCCTGCCGGGGCGGCGGGATTTTCCGAAAGGTTAACCGCTGCCCTGGAACAGAAAGGGCTAAGGACGGAACACGGGTGGGTTTTAGTCAGTAAAAGTCTGACACTCCCTTCCGCTCCACCCAGAGCGGGAGGGGTCATTTGATGATTTCCCATCCACAAAAAAAAAAAAAAAAAGGACGTGTTATTGAGAATAAGTGATATCGATGCGCAACCTGTTACCATGTATTCTGTACATGATTCTGAAACCTGTAGATATTTTTCGTCGGTTATCAAAAAAAATTTGCCGTTTCATAGAAAAGTGCGAGGTTAAAACGTGTGGAACAACTGACTTTTTTTAATAACCGAAAATTTCAACGCATTGGATTCAGAATCATGTACTGAATCTATAGTAACAGGATAAGGATAAGCACATAGTTATAAAGAGCTAAATGAACGGACGACCTTAAGAAGGTGGCTGGGATGGACTGGATGCGGAAGGCGGAGGAAGTTGATTGATTGAACAAAGAGAGCTGCGTAGTGTAAAGATGTTTATTATTTACATGCATGCCAAATTATTCTGCGGACTATACCCTCTACTCATGACGTAATGTGGGAAGCTAGGAGTTGCAAGAAATAAGGTTTATTGACAGAATTAATGATGAGAAAATCGGTTCTGTGACTTGTAGGCAAGCGTCACTGAATTTTTGAAAGGCTTCGATTAGAACTGCTTGAGGAACTATAGCTAGAAATGACGTGCCTAGTTATTATGAAGCCAAGTTTTTCGGTGAGCTGTCAACGTTGCGAAACGTTTGATTGCAGTTCACAATTTTAATCCAAGTTCATCACCTTGGAGTAGTTTCAAATACGTTGATTTGTATTTAAAAAATACAGCACAATGCCGCCTAAGTTCGATCCCAATGAAGTTATAATCGTAAACATGCGATGCGTCGTTGGCCCCTAAAATCGGTCCTCTTGGTCTGTCCCCCAAGAAGGTTGGTGACGACATTGCCAAGGCCACCAGCGATTGGAAGGGTCTCAAGATCACTGTGCAGCTGATTGTGCAGAACAGACAGGCCCGGATCTCTGTGGTGCCATCTGCCGCTGCCCTCATCATCAGAGCCCTAAAGGAGCCCCCACGTGACCGCAAGAAGCAGAAGAACATCAAGCACAACTGCAATATCACCCTCGAAGGTGTAATCACTATTGACAAGACCATGAAAGCCAGCTCAATCGCCCGCTACCTCTCCGTCACAGTCCGTTGGATGCACAGTTGAGGGCAGGCCTCCCCATGACCTGATCAACGACATCAACACGGGTGCTCTTACCATTGATGAATAAACCTAACATCTAAGTTAATGCAGCATGTTGTTTTATTGATAAGCTTGTTAGTATAAACTTCAATAAGTGTTTGGTGACGCAAGCTGGATGAACAATATATATATGAGCTTAAGTATAATCAGCCTATAATGTTCCCACTGCTGGGACACAGGCCTCCACTCATTGAGAGGGAGTTGGGAAATAATCTATCAAGCGGGCCCAGTGCGGGTTGGTTGATGTCACAATACATGTCATCGAATTTTCGGTTCTAAGATATGCCGGTTTCCTCACGATGTTTCCCTTCACCGTTTTTGAGAGCGGTGGTGATGAAATTGTTTACACAAAAATAAAGCGTCTGGTTTCGAACCTAGGACCTCACAAGTCGGGGTCATTACCACTGGGGCACCTAGGGCAGTATATGGTAAGAATATAATATAATATAATTAATTAAGTAATATGATTAAGTACCTATATTGTAATCAACCGCTGTCTAGACAACAGTGGATTACCATAAATACAAAATTGAATGACTGATAATAATGAGGGTTCCCATGCAGACCACACAAAAGTTACCAATCCTCCATGCCCCATTCGGGCGCCATTACAAAACCCAATTAAACCGAATCATTTCGCTAATCCAACGCTCCTCCACCGTGTTATGCACCATCTCATATAAAAATCGATATGTCACGCCAACATATACAAAATAATGGTGAAATATTTAACGATTCGTTCCTTTTAGAAACGCCGGGTAGTTCAACGGAACGGTATACAATATGGCTTACACGCAATGGGTTCAATGGAAGGAAATATTTTGGTATTTAAAAGGCATGGTTCCTGGTTTTTGATGGGTTTCTCATGGGTTTTATGGAGTTATTTGATTGTTGGATTACCGTGAATATTTTTTTATACAAAAGGGTTGCTTCGCACGGTTCTTACGACTTAACAAAACATCAGGATTTCTCTTTAATATTAATGTATTATTCGCATAAAGTTTCCAGAATAAATTCTCTTAATGGTGTTGATAACTTAAATAAGGTGGCTGGAACAGACTGGATGCGGAAAGCGGAGGACAGGGTGTTGTGGTGCAGCCTTGTTGAAGCTTATGTTCAGCAGTGGACTGCAATAGGCTGAGTTGGTTGTTTTGGTGTTGATCAACGCGATCACACAGACAGACAGACATCCACGAAATGCAAATTTAATTTATTATGTATAGATGTTGGAATTTCGGCAGTAATGGTAATATTGACGAAGGATTGGATTACGTCTGTTATAATCCCTGTAGGCGTAGCCTATGGTACACCCATATTTCGCCAGTTAAGACCTTGATCTCATGATGATTTGTATTCGATTTCCAGTTTGTTCTACTTACTCATTATTGAAGATAAGGAACCATTTTATGTCCAGTAAAATCACTGTCCATTCCAAAGTGGCCTGGAAAAGATCGCAGAAAATGATAGGCCACCCATTGTATATTATGTCCGTCAGTTAGATTATCGAAAAATAATGGACACTTTTCTTTCTGTTGTCAATCAAACAAAAAATGACAAAGATAAAGCGCGTCAAAATTTGGGAGGTGGGGGTCGTGATGTCACTTGCTTGCAAAATTGTCGCATGCAAGTGACGTCACGCGGTTTTAACGGGCGATATCTTCATCATTTTTTATATAATTGACTAAATACGGAATACGAAATACGGGCTCAATATTTTTTGATAATCTAACTGACGGACTAATTAGATTTCTTTAGGAAACTAGCCAATTAAGTATTTATATAAAATAAATAAATAAGATGGCGGGACGAGCTGGAGAAAACCAATGACTAGTGGTCCACTTTAGCCCTGGATCGAAATAGGTGGAAGTCATGGGGAGAGGTCTTTGCCCAGCTGTGGGATGATGCAGGCGAACAGTGACAGTAAACTCATTTGTGTCCTCAGAAAGTTGAATATGAAAATAATACATAGCAATTGTTTATATTCACTAAAACGATGCTAAAATCTAGTATTCTGAATTTCTGATCGATATTACACCGAACAAACTCTATTTTTAGCTATTCTTCTTCGTAATTTGAGTTTTATTGCCAAGAGATTTTGGAATTTAATGGTTGAGAAATTAAGACTACTTTTAGATTGTATTGTCTGCCAATATAAACTAACCTCTATGTCGATGGAATTCATTGTCATGCTAATTCATTTCTGCGTAGGGTTGGTAACTCTGATTCTGGTGGAGTCCAGATTTAATGGGAAGCTATTGTTTTCATGTACTCATTAATGGCTTAAAATTAATCAATGATGGTGAGGTTTTCCATATTTGAGTCGCAGAGAAAACAGCAGTAGGTGCCTACTGGAACCAAATAGTGTATTTAACAAGAATATAATTTAAAAAGTAAATTGCCTTGTAGTTGGAAAAACAGTGTAGTCGTCAGTATCGTATTTGCCGTTTGTTTTTTTATTTATCTACTTACACCTTCACCTTTACAGGATAACCCAATGCGATAGATGCGTTATATTTCGCTTGTCGGCAAAATTCTCCTTCAACCATCTCCATTTCTATCTCTCTCTGGCGACTCTGCCATGGTGTTCCAACGACGACTAATAGAGAAGTATGGAAGGAAAAGACACGTTGTGTCGACCCCAAAAAACTCGGGATAAGGGCAGGAGAATGATGACTTCAGTGACTATAGCTAGTCGACATAACCCATAGTCGGCGCATCACTAAAAAAAAAATCAAACAAACTAAATAGGTATGCCTATTTAGTTTGTTTGATTTTTTTTTTAATTTCGATGTTATTATTTATTTGATTGTTTCAAAATACTCATCATTAGTTAATTAGCATGTTAAAGTAGTATGTTTTTGAAGTGAAAACTTCTTTAGCGGCGTTGTGCACTTTTGTTGTGATGGGGAAAAAATGTTAAACTCGCGCCAGGACACGTGACCTGATCGAAAATTCGTAAGACGGAGCTCGCGTCAGGACACGTGACCTGATCGAAAATTCTTAAGTCGGAAAGAGTAGACCGCATTCCAAAATATCAAAAATGCACAACGTTAATATTCAAGTTTTCACTTCTGCCGGCACTTCCGGAGCGCAACCCGTTTTTTTAATGTATTGTCGTCCCTACATTGTACACAAGTATTATCTATATAGTCAAGATATTTATTTGTCCCAAATACCTAGTACGAATAATATAGTATACCACAACGGCTAGTACACCATTTTGCTTGATGTTCGTGCCACATACATTCACCTACAGTACTAGGAAATTGTCGTGCAGTTGGTAATGACTTCCTTTAACCAAAGCAAACCCTGGAAATATGCCAGGAATCAGGCTAATAAAGTATTATAAACTAAACCCGCTATCGCTAGCTTTCAGTAAGGCTGTTTACTTAGTTAGGTAATTTACAAGTACCTAGGTTTTAAATCTTATATATAAAATTCTCGTGTCACAATGTTAGTCTGCATACTCCTCCGAAACGGCTTGACCGATTTTGATGAAATTTTTTGTGCATATTCAGTAAGTCTGAGAATCGGCTACTATCTATTTTTTTTTTTTTTTTTTCAAACCCTTAAGTGATAAGGGATGTCCACCCTAGGGTAGGAGTAGTGTAGGAGTAGGGTAGGAGTAGGGTAGGAGTAGTGTAGGAGTAGTGTAGGAGTAGGGTAGGAGTAGGGTAGGAGTAGTGTAGGAGTAGGGTAGGAGTAGGGTAGGAGTAGGGTAGGAGTAGGGTAGGAGTAGGGTAGGAGTAGGGTAGGAGTAGGGTAGGAGTAGTGTAGGAGTAGGGTAGGAGTAGGGTAGGAGTAGGGTAGGAGTAGGGTAGGGGGTAGGACACCCCGCGAACGAAGTAGCGCCGGGCAGCTAGAAATAATTTATATATGGCAAAACAACGTTTGCCGGGTCAGCTAGTATAATAATAAAAATCTTTTATTGGCTGCCATTAAAATATTTTTATTTTAGTTTTAATAGGCATTTACCAACCCACCATTTATTTAATCACCATTGCTTTCAAAACGGTGAAGGAAAACATCGTGAGGAAACCGGCATGTCCTAGAACCAAAAATTCGAAGACATATTGTGACATCTACCAACCCGTACTGGGCCCACGTGTTGGATTATGGCCCACACCTTCTCACTGAGAGGAGGCCTGTGTCTCAGCAGTGGGAACGTTGTAGGTTGATTATGATGTGTTAGTATTACAAGTAACTTAAAAATCTATGTTAGCAGTAGGTAAGAAATTAGGCAAACAAATACAATATTAAAAAATTATAAAGATTGAAAAACAAAAAACAAGCATCCATTATGGTAGTGTCTATCCTTGCTTAGTAGCGGTTCGTTTTTCCAAAACTTAATAGTAAAATTGATTAAAATCTATTCAAACACATCGGAGGCTGACTTAGGTCAGTAATCGCATAAAAACTCAGTTAGCAGCAATATGGCGACCCTACCTCCCGATGACGGCTCATTATGGCGGCCGGAAGTCGGGAGGGGGGCGACCGGAAGTGACGTAGCGTGCGCGTGCGCTCAACCGCGCAGCCCCGTGCTCGCGCCTCTTGCCGACATGATTATTTTTATCAATTTATCACTCTGTAACGGTTTTTAGAACTTTTTAATAACTGGTTCTGTTTTAATATTTAGTTTTTGTTATGTAAGTGTTGTGTGAATGTTTAATTGAAGGTTTTTTTTGTAGGATTGAGTTCAAATGTTTTTGAGCTTTGAATTAAATTAGTACGTATTAGCATAGTAGCTGAGAGTAGACCTACAATTATGTAGTAGAGATGCAAATTAGGTACATTAGCCAGTCAAAATTAATGTCCTTGGATTTGACAATATTGAAATTGTATTTGTTTATAAATTCACCATTGGAAACTTTCTTATCGTTAAAACTACTGCATAGATTTAACTTACAACGTCAAACATTAGGTGAAGTGAGCTCTCATTCCATCTGATGCTAGGGATTGACACTATTGACATCTCACGTTAAGCTCACGCCCCTAAGTTTTCACGGTGAAACTTGTACAGAATCAACCGGCTATATGTTATAATAAGGCATAGTTTTTCACGCAAGTAAAACCGCCACCAAAACCTGATAAAAACAAAAAAACAGCTCAGCAATGCACCTCACACATTTTAGTCTGACCAATTAAAACAATGCTATTATAAATCTTGCTATCGTTTCCATCAGAATATGGCTCAGAGAGCTTTCTCTCGACCTAAAGCCTTGAGGGGTCTAATTGTGGCCGGTCGGAGTCCCGTAAATGCCTTTGGGATCTTGTGAAGCGGGTACTTTTAGAATCAGTGGTATTTCAAATCCAGGTCAAATAAGTAATACCCGGTTTCTGAAACGGAAATCAACACAAATATTAATCAAAGAATTGTGAAACGCTTGTCAAGTGCTGTAATTAGTTGACTTAATTATAAACAGCCAATCACACTTAAGAAGGTTTTCGATATCGGAAAACGAATTATGGAACTCAAATGGTGTTGGGCAGGACAGCTGGCAAGGCGTAGTGGTGACAGATGGAGTAAGACAGATTCCGAGTAGCGCCCAAGGACTGGGAGACGAAGTATCGGTCGACTGGTGGTGAGATGGGAGGTTGACATTGTTACCATCACGGGTAGAACCTGGGTGAGGGTGGCATATTAGCGTGGGATTTGGCACAAAATTAGAAATGCCGATAATCGGTGGTCGTGTGGTTGAAGTCGGGCTGATGGATGAACTTGTAGATGATTTGGATCACTTGCTTTGGCATCTAATTTTGATACGTCGTTGATTTTATTCTCGGAAACCGGGTGTATTTTTCTTTAGATACGTGATTTTCACGCCACAAAATCAGTCCCTATCTAACTGAATCCAGAAGACTTTCGCAAAAATACAAATAACCAATACATTTTTTAAATTTTTATCCCTGTCATTGGACAGTGATGAAAAATTAAAAAATGTACTATTGGGTTATCAGAAGCTACCGAAAAACTTATATCAAGCCTGTTGAAAGTCGTTGTAGAAATGACTTGCCCAGGAACACATCCTAAAGTTTGTGTTATATTTGAGTGCAATATGATTTAGGTACCTATTAGAACACAGATCTTCTTGACTGTCGTCTTAAAATGGACTGTATCCTCTTGGTGGCAAGTAAGGACGAAGTTGTGACACTGATAGCCTATAGCATAATCAGTCTATAAAGTTCGCACTACTGGGACCGGGACCTCCTCTCTGTGAGGCAGTGGGCCGTAATCCACCACGCGGGTCCAGTGCAGGTTGGTGGATGTCTCATGTAATTTGTTCTGTTGAAAGGGCTGATATTTCAAAACTTCCTTATTACACAATAACAACATAGCATACAAAGTAACTTTATGTAATAAATTACTTCTGAAAACTAACGACCTATAATAATAATACCACTATATAATTTAATAGCATTAATGTCATAAACATATCATGTCACTATGTTACATTATAATAATGCAATGTTCGTAATGTCACTACACGACTCCAATATACCTACAGGGTGTCCTCGAAGTCTACGTCAAGCCGGTATCGGGTAAGCCAAGTCAAAGCAGATATTCTCTTTTTTTTTAATGCCAATATTTTTTTAAATACACAACTTAGATTTTTTTAAATATTTTTCTGATAACTATTATGACTTGGCCTATTACCCGACTCCAACTTGAAGTCGACTTCTGGGACACCCTGTATACACACACATACATACAATACAAATTCACACAATACTGGCGAACACAATGAAATTATGTATGACGTAACGTAGGTACTCATTATGGCTTTATTTTGTAATAATTCATAGTAGTGTGAAAATCTTGTGATTGTTGGATTTTTCCTTTGTGTTGTGTTCTTGTATTAAACTTGATTAATGGAAGCAAAATGCTTAGGAAAATGTGTATTTTAGTAGGGTGACATGAATTTTCGCAAGCTTTGGTAAATTTCTTGGGGTAATTTGATGTACCCTGACTTCTATGCATAACATTTCATGCAAATAAACGATTTTGATTAATGGTTTTATAAGCAGCTTTGGAACAAAATAAATAAGCAGTAGTAGTATATTTTTTTTAATGTTTATTTATTTATTTAATACTTATTTAAGCACACAAATGTACAGAGGCGAACCTAATGCCATAGGATTTTCTACCAGCCAACTTTTGGGTGATGCAGAGACCAACAGTGGTAGGTGCAACCATGAACATTTTGAGTATTTTTTTTTTAATCTAAAGTTTCGCACAAACCTAGTAAAACTAATGTTTATAAAAAAAATATGTAAGTATCTACGTAATACGTGGCTCTGTAAGTTCTGCTAAAAAGTACAAGAACTTTATATCTTACTAGCAGCGCTCCGTGGTTTCACCCGCATAAGCGTCGATCACGTGGGAATATCAGGATAAAAAGTATCCTATGTGTTATTCTGATGTATAAGCTATAGTGCTGTAAAGTTTCATCAAAATCCGCTTAGTAGTTATTGCGTGAAAAAGTAACAAACATCCATCCATACAAACTTTCGTGTTTATAATATTATTAGGATTGTGATTAAGGCGCCAACATCCACTTTAGAGGCACTTATATTAAAAAAAACATTTACACGAACCATTACCCCTTTATTTCACAGTCGGGTAAAACAATCCCGTAATTAGAAAATCACATGTAGCAAGTTTTCCAGCCTACGATCACCGACAATAGAAGATGTTGCAAACTATTCCATTCAAAGGTTTTCACTCAAGCGGCTCAGCAATGGTGGTTACGGTGTGTGGCTATAAGTATGGCATAGTGGGGCAATCGTTTTGACCATAAAGTAATTTAAAAGCTTTTTTATCTCCTTAGCCAGTACTTGATCTATTTGTATATATTTAAATCTATTTTATATGAATACTGTGGGCTTGTTGCTAAGTAATAACATCTGCACGGGTCGATCGAACAGGTTAAGCTACGCTTGCCGCGGTTGGCCCGTAGATGGGTGGCCATCTTCACATACCAAGACCCCTTCGTGCCTCGAAAAGCATGTTAAGCCGTTGGTTCCGGCTGTCATACGAGGATCTTTGACAGTCGGTACGGGTCGTCAGTAGCCCGAAAGTCTGACAACCAGTCTTACCAAGGGGTATCGTATTACTGAGAAACTGGGTTGTGGAAGTCAGATAGACAGTCGCTCCATGTAATATGCTGGTATTCAGCTGCTTCCGGTTACACTGGGAGCAGACTGAAAAAGGCTCGGTATATAATACATAAATACTTAATCAGCCTATAATGTTTCCGCTGCTGGGACACAGGTCTTCTCTCTTCCAGAGAGAGTGGGCTCTAATCTACCACGTGGGCCCAGTGCGGATTAGTAGAGGTCACATGTCTTCGAATTTTTGGTTCTAGAACATGTCGAAGGTGAAGGAAAACAACGTGAAAAAACCCTCACTATATTTACCTTCACCGTTTTGACAGCAGTGGTGGTGAAATAATTTACACAAAGTAAAGCGTCGCTGTCGGCTGCTTAACCGGGCTGACCTGTGGTTGCCTCAATAAATGAAAACAGATCAACAATGCTGGTTTCATCTCTTTATGACAAGAGCCTGCTGAGCCTGACAGTGAGACCATGCCAGGCTGTATTATTTTCCGCTTGAAAAATTTTTTTTTCACAGTTGTTGTTCGTTCAAAGCAGAATTTTAAAATATTAATGCCCTGAATCCTTCAGGCTGACGGTAATCAACATGACGACATGACAGCAGCTGGCACCTGCTGATTCTCAGGATATATCCCGTAATAACACACGATCGATGACTTGACGCTACGTAGAAGGCAGTTCCTGACGTTTGAATGTTTTCCTTGTTTTTTTAAAAAAAATGGAAAATTAAAAAAATGATGGACAGACTGGGTGAATGGTGATATGGTTAGAAAGGGGTGGATCACCGAGATGACGATGGTGAGGAAAGTTATGAGTATGAATATAGTTTTAAAAGAGTAGGGGACGTTTTAAAAGACCATAGAAACGATGAATGGACTGTGGGGAAGAATATATCGCTAAAAAGGGTTGATTACCGAGATGCCGACTAATAGAGAAGTACTCGTATGGAAGAAAAATACATGTTGCACCGACCCCAAATAAATTGGGATAAGGGTAGGTGAGTAATGATCTAAAACCGCGTTCTAACCTAAAGCGAACGTGCTCGTTTTGTGAATATGACATACACGCGCGATCAATCTAGTGGCGTGTTACGTCATATTCAAAAGCTTTCGGTTAGGACGGGTATTAAAAAAAAAAACTATCACAGCTTTAGTCGTTAGAGCCTGAAGTCCATTATAGCTCCCATAGGTTGTCAGACCATCGATCTTTTCCTGAATACCTAACGTAGCTGAAACCTACTGATATTGAGTTCGTATCTGAAAGTTCTGTCATTTCCTTTAATGCAAAAAATCCACTATACCCTTTAACCGGTTGAATTCCGTAATCACAGACACAATTCAAAAGCCATTTTGTCTCGCGTGGACCCACGTTCTATACGAAGGGTTAATGCGAAAAATACCAAACTTACCTACACGCGAACTATTGAAAATTGGTCTCCTTATTATAATGATTGTCTTCACTGACTGACTGCCATGCAAAATGCCATATTCACGATCAATAGCTGTTATCACTAATAGGCTCAACTTTCTCATAATTTATGACAACATCATTGTCCATACCATTCATTTATGTATGAAGAATGGGATCCGAAAAGCGATACCAGAGGGGCAATTCTCGTAATTTAAAACGTTCAAAATCTAGTCGCAGTCTCATCTCAGCGACAAACAAATGTAAAACTTGTCAAAATGTAGGGAAATTAGAAGTATTTTTTGACAGATTGAGACTGAGATCAGACTGTGAACGTTCTTAAAATTACGAGAATGGCCCCTCTGATCTCAGTCTCAATCCGTCAGAAATTCCTCTAATTTCCCTACATTTTTAACACGTTTTTGACATTTGCTTGTCGCCGAGATGACAATGCGACTAGATTTTGAACGTTTTAAATTACGTAATCATCTTCTGATTACAATTCAATTTTTATTTCAAGTAACCATGACTCATTTGCTAGTAAAACGCTTATCCTATGTTAGTAATTAAGATAATTTTATCTACATCCTAAACAAATAACAAACTCCTGTAGGGTGAACTCATCTAATTCTGTGACTCGCCTAATTCGGTGATATTTGGTTTTGAATTTGAACTTTATCACAGAGGCTTAAGGTTGTATTTCAAACCATTGATTTCACTCGTATAGCCCTATGATAGCGCTCAAACCAAATATCACCGAATTAGGCGAGTCACAGAATTAGATGAGTTTACTATATAATTTACATAGCGGCAGTACTGTCCGACGCTGCACCGCGGCTGCTCCATTCCATGGAAAATGGCGAAGCAGTGATTCACGTACGGACAGTCCAGCCTACTCGAAATTAGAGACAGGATCCTGGTGATGCTGCCCCATACCCCGCGCACCAGAGACGCTACGCATGGTGGCAGAGAAACAATGACAGGCACTTTAAAATTATTAGCTTACAAGAAAGATTTAACCATTCTGACTTATTAATACTCTATAAAATTATAAACGGTTCTCACTCCGGGCTGCTATTGAGAAATTCCTGATGAAAATACCCAATATTACTTTGCCTGACCTATGAATTGAACCCAGGACCGCAAGATAAGTCAAAGAAGGGACAATTAATAGTGAGAATAACACTACTCGAGCATACATTTATAAAGATGGATATTTGGATGAGCTCCAAACAAACACACTCTTCAGCTTTATTATACATAAGCATAGATTAATTATAATAAAAATTTAGAAAAAAAGTAGAAATTTCGTCTTGAATAAATTCGGGTGATAAACCTTGGAAACAATAGTCTCTATTTTTGAGGCAACACAGTTTTGTTTTATTTTAGTTATTTAGGGACAATAAACAGTATAGTATGTGTTGGAACAGAGGAAAGATAATACAAAATAATTACGCAACAAATGGCTGAACGAACTAAAATTATGGCCTCCTAAATTACAGTTCAACTTAGACATAATTTATTCATAACATAAGATTTAAATTATATAAGCTTACATTTAAAATAATATTATGTAATGTGAAAAAATAAGCAAAAGAATCATAGGGCATCAAAAAATTTGTCCGCATCGCTGTCAACAGGAATAGTGCCCAAAAGACTGTCAGCATTTGCCACTTTGTATGGCGATGCTAATTCTTTGGCTAAGAAACAAGCCAGCCCTCTGGTCACGTGAAGAGAGACTGACCGCTTGGCGATATCTTGAAAAACCAAGTGGGCACTTAGACATTGGAACTATGTAAGACGGTTCAAAATAATTTTGAAATTAAAACTAAACACCATACCGAAGCGCTTACCGGTTCGGCGTGTACCATTTGCGTTACGTGAAGAAATGAATAATGAAGTGCAAAGATTGCTAAAAATGGTCGAATTCGTTTATTAGAACAAAGTATCAATCATTTATTATTAGTATTAATTCTAGTTGCATACTTTATGGCTTGAGAATAGAAGACCAGCGTCTGTAACCGCGCTGGTCCTCTATTCTAGTGAAGATTCACGACGCGCTGACGGCGCGGCTTGAATCGCGCCTGCGCGCTCGAATACCGCGCAAGCGCGTGGCGACTGATATAAAGGTGGCTTATTAGTCGATTTGCATGAATTTACTCGCCCGAAACGTGTGAATTGACATTTTTAAATATTATTAAGTATTTTTTCATTGGGATAAGGGCGGGAGAATGAGATCATGAGGTGACTCGCACGAATTGACACATTTTGAATTTTATGCAATGAAGTTAAGAAAGATACACGTAGAGTACACGTTTCGTTCTTCGTTTTTTCCTTTTTCTATACTTTATAGCATAAAATTTGCCAAGTCGTGCGAGTCGCCTGTAGACAAAAAATATATTTAAACGAGACGATTCGCCCGTTTCGGGCGAGTAAATTCGTGCCAATCGACTAATAACCCATAAAGGTCGATGCATGTATGACGTAATTTGATGGCGACACGGGGCTTTGGGGATCGCCCTAAAGTGGGTCATGGACTATATAAATATAATTATGTAGGTTGTTTACGCCTCATTTTACTTGTAGTAGAGGTTTGAGGACTGAGATTGTCCTGGGACAGTTTTGAAGGCAGGAAAAATTACTGACATCTACCATTTTGATCAGAAGAGTTAAAAAACAAACCTGTAGGCAAATAAAAAATTTCTTTCTTTTTTTTCGTTAGCCTGTACTGTCTCACTGCTGGGCAAAGGCCTCCCCCAAATCCTTCCAGGAACACTTTTCCCCCGCAACCACCTCGCGGTACTCGTCCAGGTCTTCTCGCCATCTCTTTCTGGGCCGGCCTCGGCGGCGCCGTCCATCTTCAGATGCCGTCCATCTTCAGGCGCCGTCCATCTTTCTTTAAAATACCTATAATTATTTTAATTAGGACAAAAGGTAAACGTAGAAAGACTGATGGAAGATACTTAAGTCAAATTACTCGACTTGTACCGGGAACCAGAGAGACGAGATTGTCGCGAAGAATGGTATTAAAAGGGAGCAAACTCATTTATAACTAGCCTCTGCCCGGGACTTCGTCCGCGTGAAATTTCTTATTCCCTGACCCACCACGTCGCATCACATCGCCCGTTCGCGCTATTAGTTCGTTGTCGCCTAATGTTCCTTGTGACTTTTTTTTCTTATTGCTTGCTTAGCGAAAACTATTATTATTTTTATTAGAAACAATCAACAATCTAAAAAAAAAAGTTAAAACAAAATTGACAAAAATAATTTTTAAATTACGAATGGCAGTTCCAGAGATTAGCGCGTTCAAACAAACAAACACTTCAGTTTTATTATTAGTATAGATGGTTTTGCTAATGTTTAATTCATGAGTATTTCCGTTAATTTCCAAAACTAGTCGAAAACTCGCGTGAGTAAAACCGATAACTTTTCTGAATGTCTCACAAAAGTTTTGCTTTATTTTAAGCATAACCATGCTCTTGTAATATCCTAAACTCATATCCATGTAATCAAGATATTTTGGTACATTACATCTTTTCGAATAAAAAACAAAGACCGGCAAAGAGCGAGTCAGTCTCGCATACGAAGGTTTCCGTATCACCGTACAATATTTAACAAAAAACGCCGAAAAACACGTATCTTGTATACATACAACAGGGACCATTTTTTAACTTTATTTTATTATTTGTTGTTATAGAGGCCATTTCAAGTGTCTAACCTATTACGGTTCAAAAGATACAGCCCGGTGGCTGTCACAGACGGACGGACGGACGGACGGCGGAGCCTTAATAATAGTGTCTGGTACGGAGCCCAAAAACCAACATCTATAAGTACAGGATGAGGCCACGAAATGTGGCGGAAGCGCGTAATTGTCGCGTTTCTCGTGGCCACGCTGCGGTAAGGCCATAATGCTTGTCTGTCAATCAACGCGAGCATTGAGCGTGGCGTTGAGAGCGTATCTGACGCAGAGAGACGCAGAAAAGTGCTTTATGATATTACGTAAATCATTACTGTGTTGAATTGTTGTTATTTCGGATGGTGCGGTAAAACAAGAGTCTATTAGAAAATCTCTTATTTTGTTAGGCGAAATATTTAACGAACCCTCTAAAAACTTATTATAATAATAATATAAAACGTTTATTTTCTCTACATAAGTTATGAACATAATGCTAGAGTTTGACAGTAGTGCAAGAACAAGGGGCTAACTTTGTGGGAGACTGGAGCCTGAGATAGGTTTATATAATAACCTGTATTACAGGTCACCAGGGCCCTCCCGCGGCTAGATGCCTGTTTTTTGGATACACGACATAAAACAATGCAGGATACTTAACGAACTATACATTAATAAACACAATAATATAAAATTTATTGATAGAATAGAATATATTCATTGGCTTTAAAACATGGTGGGTGATCTTCTAGTGATGTACAGACGCGAGTACATCAAGCTACTACAATCTGTCAAATTTTTTCAATCTTTAATAGATTTTCAACTTTATCGCTACAGCATTAGGGTTCAAGGTTCATTGGGAAAATTTGACGGGTATCTTGACCTGCTCGCGTCTGTACACATTTTAAATTAATGAACCCTCTAAAAACTAGATGGGCTTCTAATGATGCACAGTTTTGTTTTAAAACGAGCTTTTTAAATATCTGGCCTTTTGAAAGAAATAAAGAAAGAAAATACATTTATTTAGCACAGACTAAAAGACACACAGTACACCAAAGTCATAAAAAAACCGTAACCGTAACCGTTCTCGTAATTTAAAACGTTCAAAATCTGCGACTAGATTTTGAACGCTTTAAATACCACTCAGATCACACAAATAAAAATCAACTAAAAAAGTGTGAAGTCCGATGTAAGAAATTAGCAGTAATGTGTGCCTCACGGCTGCGCCAAAAAGGTCCAGTTCCTTTTTTCTTCTTTTTCCAGAAAATATCCTTTTAGTACAGATGTGTTTTCTTCATTAACTAGGCTACATAATTATCAGCGTGCTTCATAAAAATCGGTCCAACGGTACCAACTTTACTTATAAAATATAAGGTACAAACTCACTTTCGTATTTATTACTTAAGCACTTGTATATGAATATAATTTGAATCCTCGCTTAGTTTCCCACCATCCAGTTAACGGTATATATTTGTCAGTTCCGTTCGCAACGTATCAACAAAAAGTTTAAGCTTTAAAACATAAATTGTGCATCCTTACACCGATTGACTTCCAACTTCCTTCAATGCAGAGCAGCTGTTGTAAAAATAAAATAAAAACTTAGTGTACCTATACAGCATGTTTTAGAAAGGTGTGATCTTTAAGGGTGTGCTTACAGTCCATCAAACTGAACATGGGACTTCATGGGATCAAACTCATCCTTGGGACCACAACAAAAAATGATCAACTGTCCCGTACAAAACTCCGGCGAGCAGTCATGGTGGCCCAGTGGTAAAGGCCGAGTTGTAGGTCGTAGGTTCGAACCCAAACAGGCGCTTTTCTTTGCGTAAATTATTTCATCACCACTGCTCTCAAAACGGTAAATGAAAACATCGTGAGAAAACCGGCAAGTCCTAGAACCAAAAATTTGAAGACATGTAACATCTACTAACCCGCACTGGGCCCGCGTGGAGTCGGCCCGCTCCCTCTCACCGAGAAAAGGCCTGTGTCCCAGCAGTGGGAACATTATAGACTGATTAAGCCATAAAAATCTTCAATACTTCAAGACCCAATGTCCCATACATTGGTCTTGAAGTATTGAAGTTTTTTTGGTTTTACGGTTACGGTTAATAATTTTTCTCGATTACGATGTTGTTCCCATGGAGAAAGATGTTCAGTTTGATGGTCTGTATCACACTCTTAAATTTGTCTACACTTTTCTGATACAAGCTGTATAAAACCTTACAAATATCGACGGTTGGAAACCCTAAGTATTAAATCACGGAAGTGACAGATGGCCACCGCTGTTCTCATGGCCACACCGTGGTAGGGCCATAATGCGCTGCAATTTACCTGTGCAGCGAGCGTGATGGTCCTATCACTGCATCCATGATTATTTTAAGTATTTTTTTTTATACCTATCTTGAAAGTAAAAAGATTGTTGTGATTATTACTTCGATTGGGTGAATAGTTCTCCTGCCTCACTTTTTACTATGTTTTCGTGGTGTCCATAATAATTAGAACAGAGCGTCGATTATCCGAACGCGTCGGTCAACCGAACGACAGTTTAACCGAACCACCAATAGTCATTCATTACATTACATACAAGACAATATTATTATTTTTACTTTTTTTTTTGTTTTAATAAGTAAATAAAAATCTTATCAGATTACATAATATATGTTTTTTTTTGGAATAGTTTTTCATTTAGTTTGATTATCCGTATAAATCAGTTTTCCGTATACACGTGTTCCTTATTAGTTCAAATAATCGACGCTCTACTGTACTTGCGGTATCGTTGGATCCCGCTATTAAGATTTTGATGTTTCCAAGCATTTTTTTTTTTAAATTTAGTCCATAGTATTTCAAGTTTGGGATCGACTGCATAGAAATAACTTTGTTTTCATAGTTTTTTCGAGAAATGTGGAATACTTGTTTTTGCGGTCGATAAAATCAATCCTGTGCTGCATAAATTATTATCTTACTACTTTTACTGTTCGTGGTTCCATGTGCACTTGGCTTGTAATTTAGTTAGGCCAATATTTTTTAAAGGGGATGAAGGGACTTTTATTCGCTCCAATCCTAAATATTAAAATCAGACAGAAATAGTACAACGGAAGTGACAGATGAAAACCGCTATTTTAATGGCCGTACTGCGGTGAGGCCATTATGTACCAATCATCAGGTGCAGCGTCCGTGATGATGAAGATCACGGACTGTTACAGCATGTACCAGAGGGCATAGTTATTTTAAAGTATTTTTGGTAGTTTATGTTCAAAAATACTCATAAAGATTATAAAGAGACATGTCTCTTGAATTTTGATAGAAAATTCGACAAAATGTCCGTGTCTTATTTGTACATCTTTTACAGTAGTTACGCAGTCAGAAGCCCGACAGTCTGACAACCAGTCTTGCCAAGGGGTATCGTGTTACCCAGCAACTGGGTTGTGGAGTTCAGATAGATAGTCGCTTCATGTAAAATACTGGTATTCAGCTGCATTCAGTGAGACTGGAAGCCAATCCGAACATAGTTGGGAGAAGGGTAGGCAGATGAAGATTGTTTGGTGAGAAAGTAGATTTTGGTGGAAAACGTACAATCACCATACAAATCTTCAAATTCAATTTTCCATCATAAATTAAGAACTATCAAACTATACAAATATCATAACTTCAAAAATACAACAGGACAAAGTTCTCAAGCTCAACCATAAACCAACGAGCCTTAAAAATAACAATACAACGCATAGTGCTGCGCGTGAGTCGATCACAATTCACCAAGTCACTGACCCCTACTAATATGGCTAACGACTTATGAATGGGGTACCTCCGTACCTACTATGTATTTCAAGTGCGTTTTTTTATTTGAACTCAGTTTATGGACTGCATTGTGTGACTAATTTTAGTTATATGGCCATAGTTGACAGAATTTGGGGATCGGAGTTACGTCAATTACTAAGGGTTGACTTTTCAATCAACTGATAAATTTTTATTCGTGGAATAAATATGACGTTTGACAGTTGTTGTATGAAACAACTGTCAAAATTTCAAAATTATTCCTCGAATAAAGTTATCAGATGATTGAACAATAAGCCCATAATAAAACAGTAGCGGTACCTACCGGTAGTTATGATTATACCTACAACAGGTGCCACGGAGCATCTAATTAGTTTGTAGGTAGGTTGATACTCAGATGGCAGGTAGATCCCAGTATTTGTTTGCATATGTTAATTTTTAGGATATTTTATCTTCATCAATGATTAATTAAAATAAATATCTTGTTGTTTTTATATATATAATATATATATATATATATATATAGTCCATACAACATACTTCCACGCTAATATTTATGTATTACTAGCTGCGCCCCGCGGTTTCACCCGCATAAGTTTCGATCCTGTGGGAATATCGGGATAAAAAGTATTCTATAATTATGTTAATCCTGGTTATAAACTATCTGTGTGCCAAATTTCATCCAAATCCGTTTAGTAGTTCTTGCGTGAAAGAGTAACAAACATCCATCCATCCATATAAAATTTCCTAAGACTATTTAAATCCCTAAGATCAGCTTCTACTTGCTTTGTTTGCACTGTACTCCAAAACTTTTTCTATGCAAATTGTCGAACTAATTTCGATGAAACCTAACAAAAAGCTGTGGCCCTAGAGCTGGCCAAAAAATCAATACTTCCTATCGCGAAAATTTTAGGTCTAGGACAAGCAGGTAAAGGTACAGGACACAGCAAGTTGAAGATATTTTTCAATATTTCTGCTACTTGTTTGTTAAAAATACATCCAGCATATGATGTGTCCATTGATTCTGCATACATTTGTATGTTTTGTAAGATAATATCGTCATTGTTAACAGTGGGAAGTTGAATGCTCAGACTATGAATAATGCTATGAGTAATAGTGAAGAGGTAGGTCTGTACAGACGATCACACGTCAGTGGCAAAACTTTGACCTTGAGCTGATCTAGCGTACTACGGAGTTTCTATAGAACAAGAGGTCAGTTTATACTGTTTTTTGTTCCGACTGACGTGCTGTCGTCTGTACATACCTATACTGTGCTTTTGCGTCTGTTAAATGGTATGTTTTTGTTCGCTGTGAAGTTGTGTTTTATAATAATAATAATAATAATAATATTTTATTCAGTATTCAATTGGTAAAATATTAACATAAAGTCTTAGAAATAACTTACAAAGGTATAATAATGTTAGATGCCTGTACTAGGATAAACCTGTATCACAGGCGGCATGAGCATACTTTATGGTAATTGTAGGACAATAAAATTCTTAACAATATTTAACATAAGAAGTCTTGATATAATGACAAAAAAATATTAATTCGTTATTTTATACCTAGTTTACTTAAATACTATTTACCTTAAGGATTAAAATAACAAAAAGTCTTATATACGTAATTATTTAGTTTGCGTAAAATAGTTTCTTGCACTTTATAATGTAGGTAAACACACATGATTTGATTTTGCGTCAGCAGAAATTGTGTAAGTGGGCTAAAGTCAATGTTGCACAAAATTAAATCACGTTCGAGGCAATGTGTTTATTCGAGCTGCGGGCGACTAATGTGCTTAAACATCAAAAAAATCGAGTGTTTGTAGGCCAGTGTAGTGTCTAGCTGAGTTAGCAGCAGGCATTCATCACGGAAGTCTGGCCTTAAGCATGACGCTCTAGGCGCCCTCGTAGTCGATGGAGTTAATGTACCTGTATTCCGCTATTTTCCTTGCAGGGCACTCAGCGTCTCCCGTTTTGTGGTTATTGGGCTTTTTAAAGCGAGAGCAAGTCGCACATTTCGGTGTGTCAACTTTCTTCGCGCACTCTGACATCGGGTGTCCTTCTTCACCGCAGTGGCCACAAGTAGATTTCAGCTCTCTGCATGTTTTTGCTGCATGACCATATTGTTGGCATTTGTAGCATCTGGTAACCAGAGTGAAGTCCCTAACAGGGCATGACGTCCAATTTATAAAAAGCCTTGATTGGGATAATAGGGCTTTACGTATATTGGCTGTAACTTCAATGACGTAATTACAGGTCGACGCATCTTTTTCCCAGATTTGTGGCTTAATTTAACCACGCTCAAAAAGGACTCCATAGGCGTTGCTGGAAACTTGTCGGCTACGTTTTGTTCATAAATGCACCTGAAGACTTCAGTTTCAGCCAAAGTAGTCGGCACACCTACAACCACAATCCGAGGTTTGCGCTTGCTTGGTTCGTCGGCGGTAAGTCCGGATGTAGAGAGCTGGACTGCGTGCTTGAGTTTGTCAGCATCATGTTTGGTCTCTGTACTAATAATAACGCCTCCATTTTTGGTCTTTCGGACACCACGTACATGCAGCTTCATTTGATCAGGGCGAATGATTTTTTGCACGAGGTCTTTTGTTTCGTCGCTTGACTTCAATTTATCGTTAGGATAAATAGCTACAGAGCTTAGATTGTTTGGTCGAACGAAATCATTTGCTCCTTTCTTCACCATATCGGCAAACGAAGCATTTCCCGCAGAACCAGAGTCCTTAATCGTCTGCTTGAGCTCCAAAATATGTTCCGTGAGGTCGCACTTTTCCTGAAGGGCATCAACCGCGTTATACGCGTGAACGGTTTTCTGCTTGAGCGACTGGTATAGGACTGCCATTTGTGAGGTTCCAGATCCTACTTTACGGCACAGGGTAGAAATTTTCATTTTCTGCTCCGAGTTGAGTTTGCCATCCGCGGCAATAGCGCAAATTTCACTTAAGTGCTGTTCAATGGCTGACATCCATTTTTGAATCTCGGGCGTTGAAACAACATCAGCCGTGACCGACTCAAGGGCTGGCTTCCGCGACGTCGTCTTCGACGGCGAGGAGGGGCTGTTATCCATTTTATAATTTTACTAATTCGTGATAATGAAAATTATCTGTTGCTGATTTGAAACAAATGAGTGAATAATTGATTTTCTTTTGTGTATTTATTGCTAGTTTTTGCCTGTAGTGTCATTTGCATACAATTCGGCAACGACTTGTTTACTAGGAAGTAGGTATATTTGAATCCCAGAAATATGCATCTTTTGCATTCGCTTTGTGTAAACCATTTCATCACCACTGCTCTCAAAACGGTGAAGGAAAACGTCATGAGGAACCTAAAATTCTAGAACCAAAAATTCGAAGATATGTTACATCCTCCAACCCACACTGGGTACGCGTCACTCCTTTTTGAAGACAGGAGGCCTGTGTCCCAGCAGTGGGAACATTATAGGTTGATTATGCACAAGTCACATGTGACTTACGTACGTCATGACGTACTTACTTATTCTTGTATTAGATTATATTTACACTAGAAAAAAAGAATAAAGGTGACACTAATTAACAGAGGTCGGAATTAGGTAGAGTTATTTATGTACTTATACTGATTTGATACAGTGAAAGAATAAAGTGGATATGCCTCAAATCCCGAGATTGATTTTAAAGAGTTAATTACTTTTACACAATTTAAACCACAGCACGCGCGACGTTGCCAAATTTACATCAACGAGATCGGATGTCCAAAGTTGCAAAACTCCGATGCGCACACGCGCGATTTTGCCACATTTGTAGTTCGCACAACATAGCTTGTGAGAAAAAAAGAAAACAATAGCGGAAATGCGAAGCACTCCCCGCTTAACGAAATGACCACACGGGATTGTCGATTAGAAATCCCGGGAAGATCCATATTAATATCAACATTTCGATGCAATTACATAAATAACTCTACCTAATTCCGACCTCTGCTAATTAAACATAGTAGCAAGAAAACAGGCTCAATAAGACTTCCAGTCATAATTATATTTTACTGACCAGAATTTCTTGCACCACACCTTGGCCTTGAAATCTTAACCTAGATTATTAAACCGCTCTTCATTTATTTCCCTGTCCAAAAACTTGCTTTTAAAAACTTTTTCGCTGTTCACAAAGTCATTTCATGCTTCTTTATGACGTGGCCGCGACTCAATGAACAATTTTTCTTCTTAAAATATTTTTTTGGGCTGAGCTGTCCGTGCGTCCACTGTTTGTCGAAGGACCGATGGCCGGTGAAGCAGACGAGTCCTGGAGTGGTGACCACGTACCGGCAAGCGTAGCCCCCCAGCTAGATGGACGGACGACCTAAAGAAGGTAGCTGGGACAGAGTGGATGCGAAAGAAGGACAGGGTGTGGTGGCGCCGCCTGGGAGAGACCTATGTCCAGCAGTGGGCTGCGATAAGCTGATTTGAGGTAGACACTTGAAATTATCACAGAGTGTGTACTACTAAGGCTGCTATAACAACAATCCATCCATAGCAACCTCCATCGCTTTCCATCAGGGGTTCGAGGTCAAGAGCAAGCCAATTTAGCACTAAAAAAAAAAATA
Source organism: Apamea crenata (assembly GCA_949629185.1). NCBI lineage: Eukaryota > Metazoa > Arthropoda > Insecta > Lepidoptera > Noctuidae > Apamea > Apamea crenata. The sequence goes on along the minus strand of OX451362.1, from coordinate 6,710,551 downwards.
TACAAGAAATTATTTTTATTATTAAAAAACTATTTCATAAAATTTGTTAAATATTGCATGGTGGTACGGAACGCTTCGTGCGTGAGCCCGACTCGCACTTAACCGCTTTTTTTACTGTACCCGAACAGCATCAAATTGATTAACCGCGGATAAAATGTTAATGAGGCAATTTAATTAAAATGTCTTCGTGACATTGTTTAGTTTTAATTACTTGGCATTTGTTTTAATGATTCGGCTGGGTAATTTTTTACGGTGATTTTCTATTTTATCTTGATAATAAAACTGTTCGATTTAGGTCAAAGTCATCACGATTTGTCTTGAGTGCACCCGCACCGAATGGAAAAAATGTCAGTAATGTTTTGGGATAAAAAAAATGCTTCTGAAGAGCTGATTTTTTAATCGACAGATAATTTATGTAACCAAGCTACGAGTATGTGTCCTAGTCTTATCTAAGTAATGTCAAAGGTTTTTGTATCAATGAAGATTTTTTATTTATTATGTATTATTATTTTTTGTCTCATTTACTCTTTCACACGCTGCCTACATCTCTGTATGTATTCTCCTATCGCAGGTATGCTTAAAGAGATTTCTTATGAAATATCTACCTAAGCATCAACTCTGTGACCTCCTTCTGCGAAGCAGTTATGCTAGCGAAGGAGGTGGCGGGGAGGCTGAGGGAGAGAACCTCACGCCTCAGCCGCCGCGGGAGACGCTCCGGGCGTCGGGAGCCGCGTGACGACTCCCGGCCACCGTAGGCGCGGGCCTGCGGGCGGTGAGTAATGGGTAGCTCACCGTCCGATCAGGACCAGGCCCGTGCCGGACGGCGCGTTGTGTTCCACGCGCGCCTCAAAGAGATGTCAGCAGAGGACGGGGCCCCACAGGGCCGAAGCCTGCCGGGGCGGCGGGATTTTCCGAAAGGTTAACCGCTGCCCTGGAACAGAAAGGGCTAAGGAAGGAACACGGGTGGGTTTTAGTCAGTAAAAGTCTGACACTCCCTTCCGCTCCACCCAGAGCGGGAGGGGTCATTTGATGATTTCCCATCCACAAAAAAAAAAAAAAAAACATCAACTCTGTTAGTACTGTTCTTGTTTTCTGTTCTGTTTATATAGGTGTGTACATAAATGGTTAAATAAATAAATAATTTATACTCGTTGAATAAAATTGACGTCTGACAGATTTTGTATGGAAGAACTGTCAAAAATTCAAATTTATTCTTCTCGGATAAAATTATCTGGGGTCGGAAAAATCAGCGCTTATGCTAATACACTGGGCCGCAAAAAAAGTGGGTCGGCTATAAAAATTGCGATAACTTTTATAATATTTGAGCAATCCTTTTAAAATAAAAAAAACGTAATTAAAGTTTTTTCTTTACAAATATGGGAAGAAGTAAAACCTTTTTATTTATTTTTGATGCGTAGGTACCCAAAGGAACCCAAACAATAAACTAAAGTAAGGTTTATCGTTATTAGAACATGAACATGATCACGATAGATTCAGAACGTTTACAGACTTGATTTTCAGATAAAAATTGCTAGAAAATGTATTAGGGTCAATGACCACTATCACCATGCTTAAATGCGACAACTATAGAATAACACACGGCACGCACATCTTTGAGCTAAGCCGACACCTACTATTATCCTATACTCTGTCATCGCCTGACAAAAGAAAATAGTCGTAAGTACCTACCACCCATATTTAAAAAAATCTTCAGATTTGTTCAAAAAACACTCAAACGACAACAGAATTAGTGACCCGTTTCTCATTGAACCTTAAAGACGAGCGCCATTTTTGAAGATTTAATGTTATACACTTCTGTTTTGCAACGGTTTACGACTGTGTCAAGTTTCATAAAAAAGTGAACAAACTGCGAGACCGACTCGCACTTGGTCGCTTTTTAAACCTATTAAGAATTGAAGTTCAAACTAAATATGGATCACTTAACCATCCAATGTATAGCGAAACAAGATTCTTTGGGCGCGTGGCTAAATTCGGAACTAAGGCCGCCATCTTGGTGTTTCGATCAACCAAAAAATCTACTCAGCCTATCGCAGTCCACTGGTAGAGATAGGCCTCTCCCAGGTTGCGCCCCAACACCCTGTCCTCCGCCTTCTGCATCCAGTATATCCAAGCCACCTTCTTTAGGTCGTCGATCAGTTTAGCTGGGGGGCTGGGGTCCTTTTTCATTACAATTCTCAAAATAATCCTGCTGTCAAAAACACCCCTCATCCGCACAATATGTGTATTAAATGAAGTCCATGAGAGAATTGACATATTTTCGTGCAATTTGAGTGAATTCGCAAGAGTTGTGTTGAATTTTGTTAGTTATAATTAAATATTAATATTCTGTGTTGTCTGATTTTATATTTTAGGTTATGTTTTTGTAGTACTAAAAAAAAAGTTTTGTAGTTTTAAAGTTTTTTTTTTTTTTGTTTTTTTATGTATTGTTGAAAGTGCTTTGTATTTTTTTTTTTTATTTAGATTTTTATGTATTAGGTGTAAGTTGATTTTTCTTTTATTTGGTGTGTATTTCCTAACCACTATTGCATTGGGCTCATCCTGTAAAGATAGTGTGTGTAAGTTTTTAATAAATAAATAAATAATTGCCCAAATGTTGACCAACAGCGCCCCTTGTAAACGTCATTCGAGCGCCAAAAGATCCCTGTACCAATGTATGCTGTTCATCCTGGGCTCTCCTCTTTGAAGATCATTTGCAAATACAAAATGGCGGCATGTCACTGTCAACTTCTTTATTTGTGCAAATTGGACCACACAAAATGGGCCACTCCAGTTCTTGTGTGGTCTGCAGATGAATAGGACCATAATAGAGATAAATAAACGCATCCTGTCCTCTTATAATATTTCTAGAGCAGTTTAGAAGACTATTTGTGTTTGGTAAGCAAACCTATTAAGAGCTGAAGTGCTGACTAAGTATGGACCACTTGATTAAAATGACTTGCCTGGCCATTATTTTTGAGTCAGTTAGAACTAGTCTGGTTCTGTTAGATAGATAGATAAACCATTTATTTAGTGCACACAAAAGACATAACACAACACACAAAAGCACAATTTAAAATGATAATACTCGTAAGTTATTTTAGGGCTGATTGTTCCAACGCTAGATAATTTTGAAATATTGACGTTACGATTAAGTTATTTCATACAAAAACTGTCAAACGTCCATTTTATTCCTCTAATAAAAGTTATCTGGTGATGGATAAATCAGCCCTGAGTCCTACATATACAGGGTGGCAGGGAGTGCAGGGACATCGACGCGCAAACTGTAACTATGGATTCAGCATATGAGTTTAGACCACATAGCGTCGAAATTTATCGTCGGTTATTAAAAAAAAATATTGCTGTTCAGTACATTTTGACCGCGTAGGTATTGCACTTTTCTATGAAACAGAAGTTGTTTTTTTTGTGTACAGGGTTTTTTGTTTGTTTGTTCTTCTCCATGTGATCTATTGTTTGGAATCGCGCATTTTTTTCTGTGGAAAAGGAAAATTTAAACCTTGCTAAAAATATCATTTTGACTGGCTTCTATAAGTAAAGCGGATTACCCAATCCAGCGTGGACCAGAAAAAATGTGATCATATTTCGCCAACTCCGTCCTGGCGATGATTGCCAACAGACTGGACTGCCTTTATATCCGGCAATGCTGCAGCAAACATATTGCTACCTTGTGAGTGTTCGTTTTTGTCTGTGCTTGCTATCCGGTCTGTATCCTTTTATGTATCTGTTTGTTTAAGAGTCTTGTTATTTGAATTAAACGATTTTTTTAAGGGTGTTATACAGTACAGAACATTAAATTGAAAAACTTTCTCCATGGGACCGACATCGTAATCGCAAAAAATCGTCAGTCATCCCATATACATCTGTTGTGTATCTCAAAAACAAAGATGGCGCACTTTAAGATTTATTTTTACTTTTTACTCCAATGATTATGGAGAGGCCTCACAATACGATAATGTACAAGACTCGTCTTACTAACGGTGCAGGAGGTTTTTCTGGTTAGGACTAGGCAAGTCAATCCAGTTAGAGTTGTTCTGGATCAAAATAAATATTGCTGTTTTAAGGATTATTTTTTAATTCATTAGTTCTATGAGTTGGCTTTCGAATTAGAATGTGCATTGATTACCTAACTAAGCTGGAAATATTTAGATTTAATGAGTGGTTTCTTGCAATTTTAAATGCCCCGATTTTTCATTAGATTTTACTACGATACCGCTGCGAGATGGGTGGACGACATTGCAGCCATCGCGATCACGGGCATAACCTTTTACGGCTAATTTATGTATAAAAATAGACAGATTTATAGCCAAATTAACAAGTAACACGCGCACTTTAAAATTTAGATTGACTGGAGAATCAAGAATCAGAATCAGAGCTTAATTTGCTTAGGCCTACAATTTCGGTAATTTAACTCCAAAAAATCTATCAGTCATCTAGTTTATTTATTCATATTTAAATTACGCTAAAGTAAACACATACGTTTTAAATACCTCGTCATACTACACCTAAACGTAGGACCAGTAAAAATAGCCCACTTTTTTTACTAACGCCAATTTTGTACAACCCGTTCGTCCGTAACAAAAACACACAACGGAATCGACTCCTGCGCAGTTCCCATCAAACGGGTGTCTACCGGATAATGATCAATACTTGTCTACAATCTAAATAAAAAAAATACTTAACGGGTCTTCTATATACGTTGTGTATGACGGTAAGCTTGTTTATGGACTTTTAAGATGGGAAGAAAGTAATTGAGCGCAAATTTTTTGGAGTTTAAAACTGGTTACGTAACATTTCGATGCTTGAGAAGCATTTTAATACTTAATTTTTTGTAATAAAATCTTTTTTTTTAAGACCTTTCCCCACACTAGAATTTACTCCTGTATCGTGGGTGCGTTTACAAAACTTTAAACTCACATACACAAACAGCCAGACCCGGAACTACTACCTGTAGGTAATACAAATATTTGTTCCGTGCGGGAATAGAACTCGCAACACGCAGCGCAGCAGTCGATCGCTTAGCCACTGCGCCAACCGTGTCGTCACGTCACAATTTTTCTTGAAATAAAAGTTTATAACACTATGTAATGCAACTGCTGCATCTTCCTTGTGTCGCGGGCACAACTGTATTTAAAGATCTTGTTGGACCAAAACTTCGCCATTTCCACGGTGTCATCGGTGGCAGGGCAGAGGTCACTTTGGCTGCATGTTTTGGGGCACAGACGGCAGGATAGGAGTTGGAGCATGGTTTGCAACATAGTTCCACAACCACACCCTACTATCTATACTGGACTCCTGCATAAGGATTATCGACGCAATTTTTTCTATTTAAATTATAAATTATTAGAATTTATCTAGAATCGGAATTTAGGATTGTAGTGAGCATGAATGGTAAATGTTAATAGATGAGAGGAAGAGGAAGACCAAAGAAACGATGGATGGATCATGTGAGGGATGATATGGCGGCATCTACAACGGCAAATGCGAACTACTCATTACACTGACATCACGAAAAATCCTGCATCGCGCAGGCGAAGTTTACCGCGCAACTAGAATACATACTATATACAACATCCCGACATTAATCATCGGGCAGTTGCCCACTAGCCACGACTACAGTCGTCAGAGGTCGGAGGATCCTACTCCTCTCGAGGATCCTCTATAGAATCTACAACAAAACGTATCAGCGTTTCCTCTCGGTTTCATTTCAAACAACCAGACATTACTATTTTTAAGCAACAGAAAAGACACTTAAAATTATTAATATTGATAACAAATTCATACATAACACTTTTTTACATGCCCCTCTGGGCATGTAAAAAAGTGTTATGTATGAATTTGTTTGTTGTTTGATTTGTTTGTTGTTTTTAAACGAGTCCTTACAATGTAGTTTATTGAATTAAGTTATAAATCAATCTATATGAGCACATGCGACCTCAATAGGTATTTATGTAATGTATTTAGGGCACACAGTGAAGCCTAATGTTGCCTATATATAGACATATGTGCGTGTCTAATGGGACTGCTTTCATTCGGAGTATACCGTGAATGCTTTGATCAGAATTTAGGTTAGGTAAAATAAGGTATGATTGATTTTAGTGTGTATCTAACTAACGACTAATGGGGATTATAAATCCATGAGTCTAGAATATAAACACAAAACCAGAAAGAAAGAAAGAATATACGTTTATTTGCGGCAAACATGACGCATAAAAAAGAACACAAAAAAAAATAACAAGTTTGGGTTAAACATCACGCCTGTAATCCACGAAGGATTTGGTAGTGGTGTACCTATAGTGACATCTACATTTCGACAGTCATGTTTAAGTCTCATATATTAGTCTCATGTCTTGGTCACCCCCTATTAGGATAGGGAGTGAGCCTATTGCCATTAACCAGGCCCAAATCTAGACTCCGGACTGCTACTGAGAAATCCCTGATGGAAAACCCCAAACACACTGTCCAACCTGGGAATCGAACCCAGAACCTCATGCTCATCAGTGACCTACCTATCTTACCCTATTTTATCCTATCTTGGATACCTATCTTTAAAAAAAATATTATCCTGACCTGAAATTCTAAGTGATTAATAATAATAATTTAATTAAATAAATTTTAAAGATTAAATAATACCCCAGGAATTGGTAACAAATACCTACCAAAAACTATCAAACTTCCATCTGAATGAGTTCTGTGCTAGGAATCAATGTTATTATTTTACATGCTGACTAATTCCTTATTTAGTGGACACTGACGCATGCTCTCGTTGACCGTTCATTCATTAAAAGGATGGGCAGTAAGCCGGAAATATTTTAATTAATCCATTTGGACTATTCTAATTCTTACAACTAGTGGACATTCATTCATACAAACCTATTATAGTTAACTGACCGTCTGACTGAAAACCCACAACCCGTACCACTGAATTTATTAAAAAAAAAAACAGTCGAGAAGTGTCGCGGGACACCCGGTTGGAAAAGTGATTCCGATATCCTATTAGAATAAACAATTCCATTTCAGTGTCAATATCGTGATGGTCAAAATGTTATACTTCTGCAGGAGTCCTACCTATAACGCGCGTTTAGGAAATGTATTCCAAAATGTGTGAATGTTATGTGAACACTCTCTGTGGAAGAGAGTGTAGAGACGCACACAGATTTATCTAATATCAACACTTAATATAAGGGGGTGAAACTTAGCACAAAAACCCTTGTGTTGAAAACCGGTAATCTAAGCGGATAAAGCCGCAGGAAATATATAGTTGTAACACCAGTTGAATATACCTAACTTATATTCCCTCCTGTCATATTAATCCACAGACCTACCTACATACAAAACAAGTGGCCGTCGGTTCATTCACTACGGCGTTAGTAATCGCCGCACGCGCCGGTCGCCGTCGGCTCGAGTCGCCTATCTGTCACCCATCATCCATTGTCCACCACTGAGTGTCTGGCCTGGATTATTATAAACAAACAAGAAAGAAAACGTAAGGACTCAGGTATACAGATCGGAGTGTAGCCTAGTTTTGTAGAATGGCATGTCAATGGATAAGTTTGTGAAAATAATAATAAATTGCCTCCCGACCGATTTCGATCACAGTGGCCAATCTCAACGGTGATTAGTCAGGTACGCAGGAGATATTATAGTACACATTATAGTACACAAGTGTTTGTGTAAACAGGGGTAAAACTCTCTGTTCCTTTACTCTCATAGTCCGATGGGACGGCAATCCGACACGACCGGGGAGAGATCAGGCGCAGGATCAACGGCTTTCACGTGCTTTCCGAGCCACGGGGGTATTAAACCGCAAACTTCCACACTTCGGGCTGTTACTAAGAAATTCCTAATGGAAAACACAATGACACTTTGTCCTACCTCTTGAACGCTCAGCAGTCGCGCTGGCAACCACGAGACCAACGGGGTAGTCAGAATGTGAAAATACTACATAAGTAGGTAGATACCTGCATTCCAGATCAAAGCACGCTAAAGGATAAATATGGGATTAAGTACCGAAACGACTAAATTTACTCAAACTTGCGACTAAGAATACCATTTGGAGGACGTTTCCAATGGCGTTGTAATGGCGCCCAGCACCCTAAGTGTGTGACACACTATTACATAATCACAATCTGAATTAATTTGAAGGATATTGCTAATCCATTGCTTCATATTTTCGAAAAATTTGTCTGCTCAACAACGTAAATAACGCAATGAATGTTGTTCAACTGTCAGAATGCAACCTATTACTACTGATAGTATGTTACGCATTTACCCTGCTGAGTCGAGGAAAGTTTCTTCAAACGAACTTAGAACATCGGTGTATAAGTACGACATTGTAACTTTGAATCTTTGTGACGCGCGTGCCATTGTACCAATAATTATTCTGTTTTGCTAACTGGCTAGTTAATCTCTTTGAGCATTTCCGCTAAATGTAAATTGAAGAGCCTCCATGAATGACAGAACTTAAGTACCCTAGAATAGCCAATCAGCCAATCAAAGCACGCCGTATCTACCAATCAGCATTCTAAGTAAACGTGTAGATTAATTACAGCAATGTCAATGGATGGTCAATGTTTAAGTCAGGAAGAGTACAGCTCCCTAATTGCGTAACACACTATCAATCATAATCTGAATCATTTCGAAGGATATTGCTAATGCATTGCTTCATATGTTCGAAAAAGTCTGCTCAACAACGTAAATAACGCAATGAATGTTGTTGAACTGTCAAAATGAAAGCTATGGGTACTGACAGTTTGTTATGCAATTATCTAGTAGGTTCTTATTTGCCAATGAACTTACTTACTTCATTTTCCCTATCGGTGGAAAATTCTGTAAAAACGACCTTGCCGGTAAAAACCTCGACATTTTTTTGTACAACGTTTGAAAAACAAAAGAAGTTTCATAGCTAACTTTGCCTTTTTATTATTTTCAGGTAAGCCAACCTACAAGCGGTACCAAGTAACAGCAGGTATTCGTTATTGGTTTATTTTATTTCTTAAACCAAATATTTAACTGTAAAAGAAAATAATTTTGTTCACAGTTTTTTTACTGCTGTGTGCTGTGTTTTCACAAATGAGTATTTTAGTTATGCGGGGTTTTACACAGGTTAGCCGACTGTCCAAATGGAAATTCGGCTAGGCCGCAGGTGACTAAAATCGGAAGTTCCAAAGTAGAGTCGGTTTCGACTTTTGTCGTGCGGCGACCGATCGCATGCGGCGGGTGACTAAAATGGACCGTGAAAATGCTTAGTCGCAGCAGGAGATCGCCCGCCGCATGAAAGTCTACATTTAGATGCAAAAAGAACTAATCACCTACGATTTTTATCGACCTGTGTAAATGGGGTAGCGATTCGGCTTGTGAGGCGATTTGGTAAGCGACGAAATCGACCTCAACCTCGAAATCCACCATTAGGGATTCACTCGACTGGTATCGGACTTAAATGGAGGCTCTCAGTGAAAATGTAGAAATCCTTCTATAAATTTTCCATTTAAGTAGTCTCATTTTAATTAAGACTTTTACACCAGAAAAAGTATTAAATATGATCAGTGGCATAACTAACACAAATTAATATTATATCTAACACGCAAATACTCAAGCCAAATTATAGTTCAAACTATACAAACCTAATTTACATAGATGACTATAGCCTTTAGCATAAACACCACGTTCTAATACCTAAGGTGACACTACCTAAGGTGCTTGTCATTGGAAGGTGACATCGATATTATCGTTTCCCAACACTAGTAGCCTAGCAACGTGCGGCTATGTCATGCAAGGACGTGATGGTAGGCAAGCCGTAGTGCGGTGAGTTCAGTAAAGCAATGGATTATTATACTTGACGGCACGGTTGGCGCAGTGGTTAAGCGATTGACTGCTGCGCTGCGTGTCGCGGGTTCGATTCCCGCACGGAACAAATATTTGTATGACCTACATGTATTTGTTCCGAGTCTGGGTGTTTTTCTATCTATAATATGTATGTATTTACAAAAAAAAATTGTATATAAGTAGTTTATCAGCCATCTTGTTACCATAACACAAGCATTAGGTTGCTTAGCTTGGGACAAATGGTGCTGTGTGAAATGTCAAAAAAAAAAAAAAAAAAAAAAAAAAAAAAAAAAAAAAAAAAAAAAAAAAAAAATTATTAAAAGTGCGACTGAATCAAAATGAACGGGGCAAACAATTGAGAACAAACAAACATCGAATGTAGAGTGCTACAAGGATTTTTTCGCGCCTGAATGAGAGCGCGTTGTTGGTAAACATATTTTGTGAAATTGTCACAGAAATAGTATGGACAAAACAAGATGGCGGTGCTAGTTCCGAAACCTTGTAGCGTCGTAGGTACTCTGCAATTGACAGGTTTTTGCCATCTTCTCATAGAAAGCATCGCCGCCATTACATTAATTTAGATCCGCATCGCACCATGCCTTATTGTGGTGTAGATGCTAGTGTTACGGGTGCAGATGCAAGGAAATATGCAGTCATTTTGTTGTTACGATGTTGCCATTTTATTGGTAACATGAAAAAGATCGTATTTTTCTTTTGGTGCCAAAAACGTATCAAATGAATGATTTTGATATAATTTGTTTGTCAACTTAGCCGCGATTTCGTACCTTTTTGGTACGTACCTTTACCTACTGTAATGGTCATTTGCCATTAGTTCTAAGTTAACGTAAAACTTGCAAAAGTTAAAGGAAAATCAAGCAACTTTCAAGAGCTACACAAACTTATCCTACTATCTCCATTCCACTATGTCTTGGCTACCGTCGGCGTGTGAATTAGATTTGGTGAAAAAAATAAACTGTTCAAGTCGTCGCCAAATAGAATTGATGATTTCTTCTTCAATACGTTTTTGTACAGAGTCAATGGTTGTCAAAAGAAACAGCGGCCGCTTTTAGAATCTAAATGACTTTCGTGTGAATAGCTAAACGGAATATTTAGACGGTTTTAATTCTTTGTATTTACTTATACGGAGGTTAGGAGAACTTGGTTTCTTTGAGTTTTTGTTTGCAGTTTGTGGAATGGGTTGAAGACTGTAATGGATTTTCTTATACATGAATGTGAATGGTTTAGATGTTAATTCTGATAATCTTTATCATTTTTATTTTATATTATTAAGTACCAGTAGTTTTGTTGTTTTAAATAAATAAATAATGATGATTCAAGCACCATGTTTGGTTAGGCGCGGGCCTGCGGGTAGGCGCGGGTCTGCGGGCGGAGAGTAATGGGTAGCTCACCGTCCGATCAGGACCAGGCCCGTGCCGGACGGCGCGTTGTGATCCACGCGCGCCTCTAAGAGATGTCAGCAGATGACGGGGCCCGATAGGGCCGAAGCCTGCCAGGGTTCGTCCGAAAGGGTTACCGCTGCCCTGGAACAGAAAGGGCTAAGGAAGGAACACGGGTGGGTTTTAGTCAGTAAGAGTCTGACACTCCCTTCCGCTCCACCCAGAGCGGGAGGGGTCACTTGATGATTTCCCATCCAAAAAAAAAAAACCCCTTGTTTGGTAAGGAAACGGGAAGTTGTAAGTCATCATAATTCATCTTTCTCCTGCCCTTATCCTTATAAATGTGTGATCGGCGCAACATATCTTTTTCTTCCATACTTCATCATTGGCCTCTCGGTAATCACCCCTTTCTATCCATTTCATCTTCGGCACAGTCCATTCATCGTTTCTTTGGTATTCGCCTGCTCTTTTAAAACCATATTCATGCTCATAACTTTACTCATTCCTTCGTTGTAGAGTGTTCCCAAGTTATAGATTGCTAAATATACTTCACTTAAGTCGATACCAGGCATTGTACTCCTAAACCATGACCGTAATGCCTTGGAAGTTGGGTAGGCCTTTGGTGTGGGATGCAACCTGTGTCGACACCCTCGCGCCATCCCATCTTCCTAGCACGGCTGTGCTGGGGCGGCTGCTGCAGAAGCAGGAAACCTCAAACGGCGCAAATATCTACTACCTTATTGGGAGCTATATGTTTCAGCCGTTTGGGGTTGAAATACCCTTAAATTGGCCGTTTGGGGTTGAATTGCCTTAGGGTCCGAGTGCTCATCGAATTTTTCGGGATATCGCCAAGCGTTTGGTTGACTCTTCACGGGACCAGAGGGCTGGCCTATTTTTAGCCCAAGCAATCAGCATTGCCATCCATCGTGGTAATGTTGCCAGCCTTTTGGGCACCTATCCCATTGAAAGTGATGCGGACGAATTTTTTGATGCCCAATGAGCTCCTGTCTTTTTCTTTATTCATTAGAATAAAACAGTAACCGCGATGCATTTTTCTTAAAAATGAATAAAATATACCTAGTTATTTATTTCATAATACTCACATATTAACTACCTACTATATACTTATGAATGTTACGTAAAACATATGGCCAGTAACAACTCAAGTTACGCAACCAATTTTTAGATGGAATTCTAATATTCCTAGTGAAAGTTGTATTAATGTTCTAAATATTTCGTTCCAGTAAGGTAAATCGTAAAAAGTTACATTCCTTTTAGTACAATTTATTAAAGTAATTAAGTACGTATTTAGAATTAAGTAACACTGCCTCGTTGGTCTAGTAACCGCAAAGGCTACTGCTGAGCTTAAGGTCCTGGGTTCGACTCCCAGGTCGGGTAAAGTGTTATTGGGTTTTTTCGGAAGGAATTATGACCGAACTCTGTATTTGTGCCCGGTTTATGGCAATAAACCTCTTATAAAATGGGACTTAAATATAACTGGTGAAATTTGAGTGTATCTGTCGCAGCCAACTGGTTAAATTAGCCGTTTAGTCAAACGCCTGGCCTTTGGAAGTAGTGCTCGCCTCGCTTCGCTCTCTCAGCTCGTACGCGGTTGATCGCAGTTCTAACCTAACCCATTTGGTCGGGTGCCCCGGCTTAGTTACTGCGGCCAATTTGGCTGACGCGTGATTTACCTAAACTATAATTGAATATCATTCAGGCCATTAGTTGACCGGCCACCGTTTAGTTAAAAGGCTGGGCGGTTAATTAAACAGCTAATTAAACCTGTCGGCTGCGACATATCTACCTTGAGTACACCTCCACCTAACCCTTCGGAGGAAACAGAATCCGTTCCGAACATAAAAACGTTCAAAATCGAGTCGCAGTCTCATCTCGGCGACAAACAAATGTCAAAAACTGGTCTAAAATGTAGGAAATTTAGCGATACTTTTGACAGATTGAGACCAAGATCAGACTGTAAACGTTCTTAAAATGACGAGAATTGCCCCTCTGGTGTACCTAATGCTGCGCGTTTCTACGTATTACAAGGTAGTAAGGTAACGTTACGTGTAATTAAGTAATATCATAATAAAATTAGCCTATAATATTCCCAAGGCTGGGACACAGGCCTCCTCTCGGTGAGAGGGATTAAGTAAAGTAAATGGCGGAAATAAGGCTCAATATAAACAGTTTCAAACACCAATGGAAACTACTATGAAAGAAAAATGTCACACGTTAAGGTGATCAATCGGTAACGGGTACGGACATTGGCTCGTAGAATAAAGCCCTTTTAAGTACGTAAACCTGCCACGTGAATCTAGGACACAGTAAATCTTTACCTAAAGGGACGTTATTTTGTGTCAGAAAAGTGAAGTTATTTATTGGTTTGACAAACCGATCGATTCTGTAAATATTTCACCGGGAATAGTTAGGTGAAGTGAGCTTAGAGTGAGTGTCAAACCCCAGCATCAGTTGAAATGACAGCTCACTACAAACTCAAATTTACCTAAGTCTTCACGTTGAGACTTTTACAGAATAGACCAGCTGGGAACAGATTATCTTTCTGGTTGAAGAAAAAATGGCCTACCCAGTAGTGATGGTTGGTTTTCTTCATGGGTTGCGTAATTTGGTGCTCCTTCTACGAGCCCTCTATTCAAAATCGAAGGACATTTAACCAAACTAGTGAACGAAAAAAACATTGAGAATTCGTGCGCAGAAGTTTTCCGTAAAAGAAAATCCCTCAGACAACTCTGGCGCTCATGCTTGAAAAACAGATGTTCATTGGTTTACATTTTACAAATTATTATAGTTTTGGAAGAAAATGGTCCCTTCCTTCTTGTTGAAGGTTATCTTTTCTGACAGCCATGGAAACACTAGATTTAATTTGTTGAACATGAAATTCTTGCATTTGTACTAATTTCCTACACGGAAATAAATGAAGGACTCTCTAAATGATGGAGAGCAGTGGTGGTCCACTGGTATCGGCACCGACTTATGAGTTGTAGGTCGTGGGTTCGAACCCAGCCAGCCACTTTAGTTTGTGTAAATTATCATCACCACTGCTCTCAAAACGGTGAAGGAAAACATGTGAGGAAACCGGCATGTCCTAGAACCAAACATTCGAAGACATGTAACCTCTACCAACCCGCACTGGGACCGCGTTGTTTTGATTAAAAAAAAAAAAAAAACGTTGCCCCACACTAGGAATTTCTCATGTGTCGTGGGTGCGTTTATAGACATATAAACTCACATACACAAACAGCCAGACCCGGAACAACTAATTGTAGGTCATACAAATATTTGTTGTGGATTACAGCCCACTCCCTCTCACCGAGATGAGGCCTGTGTCCCAGCAGTGGGAACATTATAGGCCGATTATGCTATATGATGGTTGAATATAACATAAGCAACACTTAAAAAAACCTAGACATACCTACAAAACACAGTAATACAAAATCACTTAAACCTAATTAAGCCCATACAACTATGACCTTGTCAGTTCTATTCAAAGAGACAATTGGCCGGACGGACTATGGGAATATGGCCCCGTCAAACAGACAATACGCCATCGGACGTATGGTGGTTGCGACATGAATATTCAGCGGGACATACCGGCGTACCTTCACGCTCTTTTGTGGAGAATGGTGGGCAGAATTCCAAACGGATCAGACAGCGATAAGTAGGGATCTATTCATACTTATAGGAGTAGTAGAGCTCTGTGTAAGCCCGTCCAGGGAAGTACTACAATGGTAACTAATACTGCCGTCTACTATATATAATATACTAATACTACCAACATCATTCTCCGATCCTTATCCCAACTTATTTGGGGTAACATGTCTCATTTTTCCATATCTATTAGTCGTCATGTCGGTAGTCACCCCTTCTAACCATATCTTCATTCACACAGTCCATCCATCGTTTCTTTGGTCTTCCCCTACTCTTATAGCCATCGACATTCGTACTCAAAACTTTCCGCCAGACATCATAATCATGATTTGATTATTTTCCGGATCATAAAATTCAATTTGTTAATAATTAAATACACAACTTAAAACACTAGTGTGTGAATAAGCAAGCTGAAGTGGCAATGGGCCGGCCATATTAGCCGTAGAACCGATGACCGTTGGGGTAGACGTGTTCCTGAGTGGAGACCGGCTAGATGGAGCGACGATCTTCGCAGGATGGCTGGTATCTGGATGAGAGTTGCCGAAAATCGAGTTGAATGGCGTGCAATAGGAGAGGTCTATGTCCAGCAGTGGACTGCTATAGGCTGATGATGATGATGATGAAACACTAGTGTTAGTACAACCATAATAATTCACCCAAGACAATACTTAACAGTGTGATGAAATAACTGATTAGGCCAGCCCAGTTAGAACAATTTAACCGACCATATTATATCAGGTATAATTAACTGGACATGTCATTCGTTCAGACATAAACACTATAGTTTCAATTTGATTAGAACGATTTTCTGAACCAACTATTATATATTAAGTATTGAATTCATGGATCATTAAGTAGATACCACTATTGGTGCCATTGTAGATAGGCAGAGACGTAGATTATAACGTAGATGAAGTCAGTTATCGGTAAAATGATAAGCATTATAAATGGCTGAAGTTACTGTTAAAATAGCCCTTTGTTATAATATGAACAGTTAAAGACAGGTTTTAAACAAAATAATGTAAACCGTGGTGCATCATCTTTACCTGCATTTAACTTTTCAATGTCCATTAATAATCAACAGTCAAAGGCATTTACGTACCACACTTCGCAAACAGCTGGTGTTCCACTTTTCTTAGTTTTCTTAATTTCATACATCATCGGCCTACAGCAGTCCACTGCTGGATATATAGGCTGCGCCACAACACCCTGTCCTCCGCCTTCCGCATCCAATGGTGATGAAATAAATTACTTTGTATATTTTATTTCATCACCATTGCTCTCAAACCGATGTAGGCCTTTTGCATGCCACTCAACTCCATTTTCGGCAACTCTTATTCAGCTGCTACCAGCCATCCTGCGAATATCGTCGCTCGACCTAGCCTGAGGGCGCCCTACCTTTTTTTTTTTTTTGTGGATGGGAAATCATCAAATGACCCCTCCCGCTCTGGGTGGAGCGGAAGGGAGTGTCAGACTTTTACTGACTAAAACCCACCCGTGTTCCGTCCTTAGCCCTTTCTGTTCCAGGGCAGCGGTTAACCTTTCGGAAAATCCCGCCGCCCCGGCAGGCTTCGGCCCTGTGGGGCCCCGTCCTCTGCTGACATCTCTTTGAGGCGCGCGTGGAACACAACGCGCCGTCCGGCACGGGCCTGGTCCTGATCGGACGGTGAGCTACCCATTACTCACCGCCCGCAGGCCCGCGCCTACGGTGGCCGGGAGTCGTCACGCGGCTCCCGACGCCCGGAGCGTCTCCCGCGGCGGCTGAGGCGTGAGGTTCTCTCCCTCAGCCTCCCCGCCACCTCCTTCGCTAGCATGACTGCTTCGCAGAAGGAGGTGACTGCCTCCCACTCCCTCTCGCCCCGGACCATGGCTTGCACCAGGGCCGGACGCGAGAGGTCGCCGCCGTTGCCGATCGCCTCTACGAGGACACGGCGGGGCTCCGCCCAAGCAGGGCAGACCGCCACCGTATGCTCCACCGTGTCCTCTGGGCGATCCTGGCAGTGGTGACACCCGGGCGTCTCCTCCCGCCTGATGATATGCAGGAACCTCCCGAAACATCCGTGTCCGGAGAGGACCTGCGTCAGGCGGTACGTGAGAACGCCGTGACAGGGCGTCCTACCTTACGTTCAATGTAATTCCATACCCATATGTTTATTATTACTTTTACGCTATGACCAAGCTTATAAAAATCTGTACTAAAATATTATGTATCTGTCCTGCAGCCTAATTGCGTACTTATCTCACACATTTCAGTTGACAGTTCAGCAAAATGTATGGCGTTATTTACCTACGTTGTAGAACAAAAGATTCTCAACCTAATTTTGCCCACTTTGAGAATATACAATTCTGTTAGATGGGGCTTCAAATTAAAACATGGATTCTTGTAATAATATCACACGTATATTGAGTGGAATTAACACAACACGTCACTCTCCCGCAAACTCCCGAATACCAAATCGACTATCGATCGTTGTTGTGTCGATCGCTAGTGCTGCCTGCCCTGATATGTATAGGGTTGGGACAGCCAGGGAATTATCGTTATGTATATTTTTTTCTTGATGTCCCCCAATTTTTTCACTTACCGTTTGCTGCGAATCTGAAAAAGCCATTATATTTAAACCTGTAATATTATGTAGTCGTAAGATAGGATATATCATTTTCTCTGGGTCTTCTACTGCTCCCCCGAAAGTCTCAAACGGGGGTGTTATCGCACACGCCGAGAACCTATGTTGTTTTGAGAAAATAATTTATCAAAAGTTTGAAGCAATGTTTTATGAATTTCCTTCAAAATCCTTTGGATTATGACATTAAGTGTGTGACGCAATTCGGGTGCAGCATTCCCTAAGCTTAAGGTAGTTGTCATAACAATGATTTATTTGAGTAGAACCGCAGATACTTCTAGTGTTTATATAACCTCAAAATCTTTAACACCCGAAATTCAATTTATGCCTCCTAAAACCACCACGACTTATGGCTGTCGTCTATTGATAATGGGTACGATAACTCACACGACGGCAGTTTCACTTTTGATCTCTTAGTACCATTAATTAGCAGGCGTTATGTTGGCAGACACTTCAATGGTGGCCACAAGACAGGAGAAACTGGGAATGTTATATTCTGTAGCATTTGTTTTAGTATAAAGATGGTGTATAGTTTGTGCTTGTGTGTTTTTGGTTATTGATTTATTGCTTTCTAGGAGCGGACTCTGGGCTTAATCGAAGCGAATCAGCCAACTCCGCCCAGAGCAATGGAGGCCCAGTGGTAACGGGCTTGCGTGTCGTAGATCTTGGGTTCGAACCCAGGCGCCTTCTTTATTTTGTGTGTCAATCATTCAATCAACTCAGCCTATCGCGGTCCACTGCTGGACATAGGCTGCGCCACAACACCCTGTACTTCGCCTTCTGGTTCTGCATCCAATGGTGATGAAGTAAACTACTTCGTGTATTTTATTTCATCACCATTGCTCTCAAAACGGTGAAGGAACACTTCATGAGGTAACCGACATGCCCTGGAACCAAAAATTTGAAGACATTTGACCTCGACCAACCTACACTTTGGCTGTGTGGTCGATAATGGCACTTTTCACAAAAAGGAAGCCTGTTTCCCAGCAGTGGGAACGTTATGGGCTGATTATGCAACTCGGTTCATTGCAGTCTCCTGCTGGGCTTAGAATATATGTGTATATATAATGCTCGATTCATCTCGTCTTAGGCTTCCGCATATTATTGTATTTTCACTCAGCATTACATACCTTCTTAAACCGCCGGTTTTATCTGGCTAGGACATACCGTGTTTAATAATTGTACCTCAAAGAGTAGTTTCAACGTTTTGTTGACTCTTAGTATATCAAGCTAAATACCAGTTGAGGTTTATGGACAGCATAAATACTGCGACAAACTGGTGAATGTGCCAATAAACTAAAGCCTAGCGTAATTATTATGGTGACTATTACTGTTACTGTTAACCCGCATCGTCCCACTGCTGAGCCCTGCTGAGCCTCACCCCCATAACTTCCAACTCTTTCGATCCAGGGCTAAAGTGGACCAGTGGTCTTTTGTTTTCTCCAGCTCATCCTACCATATTCTACGGGGTCTCGTGACGCCTTCTAAGCTGGTGAATACTGCAGTCAATTTCTTTTGTTTGCAAACATTTTTTATCTAAATCAGTGGAATTGTCTAAACTCTTCATCATACCCACACTATTTTTAGCAATTTAGCCATTCATCTCTTAGCCCCAATTACACATTTCCCACTGCAAACATAATTAAATCAACTAGACATACTGTATGAACCGTATTCATTGTTAAAAATGTTGTTGTTTCAAATAATTCTTCGTATAGTGTTACTAATTATTCCGATACCATCTACGTATGTGTTCGCACCTTTACGTGAAAGGTACGTGGGAACAATGTATTGTTGTACTTAGGTATTATGTGCATTAGGTATTAATATATTCGTGTACGAAAATGGGTAGTTTGAATTTTGTGTGACTCAGGAGATGTGAGTCAGAAATATCTTATTTACTCGTACATTGTCATATGCAACTGTTTGATTTGTTTTACCTTTACTTCATTAAATTTGTATTATGCCAGAAATCAAAGAATGAACGGATGTCCCTATATCAAAGTGTTTAGTAGGTTTTATAGTGAATTCTAATAATAATCAGCTAAATCTGCTCTGCTGCTTTCTGCTGAAGATGATCTACGTATCAATTTCATTTTTATACTGGATTTCAGTAAAAATAGCAGTGTTTCGATTTGTATACTATTATTTCTCCATCAAGTATCATAATTGACATTGCACCCAACTTAGCGCCCTACGGCACGCCATACGACCTCAGTCTAAATTCTAGAAATTTCGAACTAACTGCACGCGAAATACTTATATTCATACATTTCAATACCATATCTTTCCCTTTCATCGTCATGAAAACACAATTATAACGCAAACAATCACTAAATCACTCATAATTGTAAGCAGAGCACGATCAAACGCTATAGTTAGTTCGTTTCCCGATGAACGAACACATTTTACTCTATCACGAATCTGGTTACTTCATTTAGTATCATGGCGTGGCGTGCTGACATGGCTCGCAATTAACTGGATTTTGTTACACCGGAGCGTATCAAATTATGTGTATTAATGAGAGTTGAAAATTTGATTATAGAGAAGTGAAGGGATTAAGAGAAAAATCTTTGATTAATGTCTGTTTTTAGGCAACTTGGCCAGAAAACTGGGAAGTGTAGCCCACTTCCCAGTACTCTCCACCTCAAACCTTTTTCCTTTCTTTCTGTTTGCTGGCCACGGTGCCTAAAACACAGACATTAATCAAAGATTTTTCTCTTAAGTCCCCTACACTTCTCTAAAATAAAATTTTCAACTTTAGTGGAAAGGGAAGTGGGCTACACTTCCCAGTACTCTCCACCATTTCACTTCTCTAAAATATATTTTTTCAACTCTCAGACTAGCCTGAGAGTTGAAAATTTAATTAATTTAATTTAGCCAATTCTCTAGAGAAGTGGCTCGATAATACTCGTCCATGGAGTTTTTTGCCCGTTCTTCATAGGAACCTGCCAACTAGCTTCATATTTCTTAATGACCGACTTCTTTGACAATTCAAAAGTGCCTGTAAATGGTTGAATTGAAATAAATACTTTGAGATTTTGATAAATTCAGAAACAAAAACAACAGAAAAAAATATTGTGAAAGAAACAGGGCTCACAAGATTAGATATCTAAAAATAAATAGATTTCTTATAAATAAACGTGAATTCAAATCACTGCGACACAATGTATCGGATATGCGCGCAACGTACGCCGAAAAATTTGTTGTTTTCATTTATAATTAATATTCAAAAGGTGCAGTCTTTCGCTCATAGCTGAATACTTAATAAGTGATTGTTTGTTATTTTATTCGTGTTAAATATTTATTAGCAATTTAGAGTACGTTATACACATTTAGACACGTCGTAAAACAATGGCAATTGTTGTAGGTATTATGCATGTGATTTTGCAACACACTTTCTTTTCTATAGATGAAAATGACAATCATTTAGCTTTTTATGATAATAATTATGACGCTGCGTCATTATTATTATCATAAAAAGCTAAATGATTGTCATTTTCATCTATAGTAAAATACCTATTATTTATTAACAGATTTCTTATATTCACGTCCTCTGTCCTCTGAACTTAGGAAAAGTGTTGGTGATTATCATCAGCATAATCAACCTCTAATGTTCCCACTGCTGGGACACAGGTCTTGTCTCTTCCAGTGGGAGTGGGCTGTAATCTATCACGCGGGCCCGGTGCGTGTTGGTAGATGTCACATGTCTTCGAATTTTTGGTTCTAGGACATGCCGGTTTCCTCACTATGTTTTCCTTCTCCATTTTGTTGATCATCATTATAAGCCAAAGTGGAAGTATTTTGGCTTATAACGATGATGTTGATGATCACCAACACTGCTAGACAGACTTTTTCAAAAAAAGAAAAATAATAATCGGTGCTAATAATATTATAAAATAACTTCCATTCGCCGCGGTGTGAAGAGCAGCTATAATATTTCATAGTTCACATTGCTGTATGCTCTCACAATTACAGTGTGATCTCCACTGCGTCTGCGCAACGCACGAAGCTTATATTCAAATGATTTGTGGCTTAGAAAGTTAGCCATATATTTACGCAATTTTCCAGTGCCAAGCAAATACAATTGGGCATATGGCAGATATGTTAAGTGATCGTAAAATTGTAATTACTTATTTGTCGATGGGTTTTTCTCATAACCTGTGACTGCTTTATTAGGTACAGACGCCAGTCGGTCAAGCTACCCGAAACTGTCAAATTTTCCCAATCGACCTTGAACTATTAAAGTAATTTGACAGATTGTAGTAGCTTGATGTGCTGGCGTCTGTACCTAATTTACTTATGTGCCTTATACTTTGTCTGTATTTATAATTATTATCATGGTATCACTTAGGGTATTCACTCAAGTTTCCTGCTCATAGTATTTAGTCAGCACTGATATTGCTTACAAGAAAAGCGCTATATGTAGGTATGTATGTAAAAACGAAGCCATGATATTTTAACTTAAAGAAAAACAATTTAGGTGCTGAGTTTAAAATTGCCAGTTTGAAGAGATATAGCTTGCCAATGATAAAATAAGAAAATGTTTTTTTTTTATTTTTGAAATCTTAGATTTGCACACTTTCGAGCATTTGACAAACCAATTTTCGGAGCCAACCATTTTACAAACCACTTCAAATGTTCGTGACCATAATTCCAAATATCCGAGTATATTACACAGTTCGCACATAGTTCTCAGTGATAGATAGTCGAAGCGCACGCGCATTGATGTGCGCCAGAGCGTACGGGATTACGTCATCGTGATGGCTGCGCCGGAGTCGCGCTTTGAGCACGAAAGCGATAATGATGGCGGAATTAACATTAACATTGTATCATCATCATCAGAGAAATGAATTAGTATTATGATGCTATTTCTGAGAGTTATAAATCGATTTTAATAGTGCGCATTAGTTTTAATGGCTTTAGTGAATAGTAATGAAGGGGAGTAGATAATATACTCAATTCCTTTAATTACTGGTAAGAATTTTTATTAAAATAATTACTAATGTAGGTATATCTTTTGTTGAAGACCTTTAATAAAAAAATAGTAGGTAGTTGGTATTAGTATTAACTTGTGATGTATGTACCACTGCAGGGTAAACGCCTCCCACTTTCCCTCCCTCTTTCCACTTCTCTCTGTTCAAAGCTGCCAAGGACAAGTTCTTGTTGAAGGAGTCCAGCTCAATAAATAAATAATGACTGATGTATTTTTATAATTTTTCTCGTCCATCACTTATTCTACTATATTTGCATAAATTAAATAGCTAACAGTCTTAAAATAATAATAATATGTACAAGTATATAAAAAAGAGTGGAACCAATCAAAGGGCGTAAAAAATTCGTCCGCATCGCTACCAATAGGAAAAGTGCCAGAAAGGCTGGCTGCATGACTGATTGTTTGGACAGAACAGAACGGGATTAGTGATTCATTTGTTGCTATATTGGTGAATCACAGCAGATGACACGAGATTCGCCAGTATATCAGAATAATAATTCGATTAGACAATCACCCTACAAAACTGAGGAAAGAAAATATGTGTCTCATGTGTTTATCAGGGCCAAGTCCGTTAAGTCGTCCAATTAAGTCCGTTTTTATTACACCAAGTTTTTTTAAAATTGTATTGAATTATTTCTTAAAAAAATAAGAATAAATGAATGTGACAATGTGATCAGCCCAATAGGTTGATTTTTTAACATGTAAATATTTTTGAATATGTAAATATTTTTGAACACGTACCTAAATATTTTATAAGGCCATACTGCGCGTGTTACCAAAAATGATACCTACTAATAAACTTTTGTTTGTTGTTTTCTATGTTCATTCGTTATTGCTAAATGAAGAAAGATTACGGAGTTAGTTAGAAAAACCTTATTTAAATCCAAGAAGTAGATGAAAAGTAGTTGACTGCAACAACACAGTAACTGCTCCAGCAGCAGGTTGTCAAACACGGACGGTAATTATTTCCGACACCTGACTTTTATTGAGATAAACTGATCGGGTTGGTACTTGATGAAGATCGTTAACTGTGGTTTGTCACAGCAATAAAAGGTGGAGGCGGAAAAGTGCTACTTGCTCTACTGCAATGCAAAAGTTTTAGATGCAATTGTCGATGGAGCTTGATCATAATTTTTATCTTAACAGTCTCCAGATAACTTTCATAACAGAACATAATTATAATTTTATAATTATAATTGAATTATAATTATTCATTAATAATTATAATTAAATTATAATTATTCAATAATAATTATTCAATAATAATAATTATAATTAAATTATAATTATTCAATAATAATTATAATTTAATTATAATTATGTTCATTTACATAGGTGTGTATGTTCACATAGGTGTACGTTTAGCCAAGAGTGGCTTTCCCGTACAATTATAGTGCCTAAAAATAAACTACAACTAAAATATTTTTTTATTACAGGTGCAAGTAATGATGGCTTGGAATTCGAGTGTTAGGTAGCGACCCACCCGAACTAGGTTTAATTCAAACCTGTGTTTCAGGCGGATAACTTATCATCAAGCGTGTAAACCACGATGTGTTAGGCAGAGGTGTGTCTATAACTTATATCTGAGGAATGAACATGGCCATGGCGGTTCAACTATGTCTAACAATAAAAAAAAAATTCTTTGTTTCTTTGAATATTTTCTATATGCCTTTAATTCCTCAGATCAAGATATCTGTACATTGAAAAAAATGCCTTAATTGTACAAAAACTGCCTATGAATATGATTGACTAGGTCTAAGGAAAGAGTTGGATGCGAAAGGCGCAAGAATAAGAAAAATAAATCACGCCATGAATCTCTATCAAAGAGAAGAGAGGTCTTTTTCAAATGCCTACTACCTGTAGTAGGTACTGCTCTAGAGCATTTCCGAAAGTATTTTTCTGTAACTTCCAAATTAAACCACCACCAAAAACC
Organism: Apamea crenata; assembly: GCA_949629185.1. Classification (NCBI taxonomy): domain Eukaryota; kingdom Metazoa; phylum Arthropoda; class Insecta; order Lepidoptera; family Noctuidae; genus Apamea; species Apamea crenata. The sequence continues at coordinate 6,686,095 of OX451362.1, read as the reverse complement.
GTTGTTACAAATTCCATTCTAAAAATAAACATTACACTCAATCCACCCCAAGAACACTCAAATTACAAAGCAATAAACTAAATACGGTATGTACCTCTTTATATTCTGAGGCCGATCTTCAAAAATCTCAAGGCCACCTTTTCCAAGAAGGCCGGTGTGAGAAGGAATACCATTGATCAGATGCATGGGAACGTGAAGGCTCATTTAAATATTCATACTGTAACAAGAATTGGTGTAGGCAGCAGTGGAGGAGGACAGGATGTCGATAATATTGAATTAAGATTAGTTATTGGGTCTTAGAACTTACTAGGTATCAATATTAAAGTGAATAATCCTTAGTTTGTAAGGATCGATGTTGTAAATGTATTGATGAATGATAATAATGACGGAAAGTGAAAGTACGAACGCGAATGAAGAAAGGATCGATGCGTAAAATGTAAACAACAATTAATATTTCTGAAATAAGGTGCGTGTTCGGTGTATAACTACGCGGTACCAGTACTATATTGTAATTTTTGCAGCCATCGTATGATAATGATACAACTTTGATGAGATATGATCAAATCTTTACGTAGGTCTCCAGGACCGGGGGAAAGGGGTCCAAGTTTAATGGATCGCTCCTAATAAGGGAAAAATGAGAAAAAAAAGTGAAAGAGGGAACGGAGACGGCAAAATAGCTATCGTAACCAGCATTAGTAAGAAGATAATAAACATACACACACAATAGAGAAGAAAACAGACAACAAAGAAGCAAAGATAATAAATTTGAAAATAATAAGAACTAACACCAGACGATACTGAAGACTTTTATAAGGAGGCTACTAAAGAAATTGGTCAGAAGAAACTTCTATAATCAATTTAACAAAGTTGGCCAATGAATTTCAAATGTGCTCTATTTAGAATAAGGTCAATCACGAAATCAATACATACATAAGTATGTATTGATTATATTGGATAAAATTAGACTGCCGGATGACATACATTAACGTAATTTGACGTAACGTAAATGACGGCACGGTTGGCGCAGTGGTTAAGCGATTGACTGCTGCGCTGCGTGTCGCGGGTTCGATTCCCGCACGGAACAAATATTTGTATGACCTACATGTATTTGTTCCGAGTCTGGGTGTTTTTCTATCTATAATATGTACGTATTTACAAAAAAAAAAAAAAATTGTATATAAGTAGTTTATCAGCCATCTTGTTACCATACACAAGCATTAGGTTGCTTAGCTTGGGACAAATGGTGCTGTGTGAAATGTCCAGGGGATATTATTATTTTTTTATTTTAATTATTTTGTCGTATTACTAAATTGGATAGAAACAAATATTCACGATATATCAGCCAAGACCCAACAACCCAACCCAACAACCAACCAATTAGGGCGGCGGGATCGTCCGAAAGGGTTACCGCTGCCCTGGAACAGACAGGGCTAAGGAAGGAACACGGGTGGGTTTTAGTCAGTAAGAGTCTGACACTCCCTTCCGCTCCACCCAGAGCGGGAGGGGTCATTTGATGATTTCCCATCCTCAAAAAAAAAAAAACAACCAACCAATTAGGATTCACCTGTATAATGTTGTTTACTAAACAATTTACTTTTTGGAATAGGTACCTATCTGGTATTTAAACTCTGGGGGCGTATTTTCCTATCAATGCTTCTAAAAAATGAAAGTATATTACAAGATGTGAACACAAAAGCTTATGTTAATGTGTCAATATGCTATCTGTGTATGGAAACTCAAGGGATGCTAAACACCGAAATAACCTATAACTACACATATTATTTATTCAGCATTTATTCAACTTGTGCCGATCAGCAAAGACTCCGTTCGGTATCTAACCTCGCTGAATCATGTTCGGTTCGTCTCGGCACAATTCAAGCTGATCCAAGCGGTTTTTCCCGAACATTTATCTAGATATAATCAATTCTGCCGCCCGGCTGTGCCATATCATGCCGATTCGATACAGTGACTAGCACCCCTAACAAAAAACAATCCCTAACTACAGCCTTATTCCGTGGTCAAGGCATCAAAGAGTTTCAAAACAAAAAGCCATCAAATACCCATAAAGCTCCAACTAAACTAAAATAAGTAATCACTAAATAATGTACTGAACCAATCAAGTAGCAATTGTCCTTGTAATAATATTAATCAGTGTTTACACAAAGGTTTTCATCCGATCGATAATGTTAATGGTACTGTAATGGACGATACTGGCTTAGTGGTTGAGCTTTATTTTTAACTTGGCCCTATAAAATAACCTAGCGGTGATTATGAAGAATAGACACTAATGGAAACCTTAATTTGAAACTAGATTTGATCGATTTTTGGGTGGTGAACATACAGGTGGTCTAACTACAGAAACTCGCACTACCAGAAATATTGCAGTTCACAGGTATGAAGAACAGGCTGTAAAGTTCACTCATCTTCCATGGAAAAGGGAGGATCCTCCGACCAGACGGGTGTTCTGTCTGGCGGGCTACTGCTGGGCTGAGGTCGGGAAGTTGTATATATGCTTGTTGTGCGGTAAATTCTGCTTGCGGGATGCAGGATTTTGTGTGGCGTAGTTTGCATGTGGCGATGTAAATGCCCCACATTGTCATCCCAGAGACAAAACTAAAATGTACCTACCATTATGCTTGTCATTACACTGTCTATACTTTTCAAACCAAAACACTTAAATTACTAGGCGACAATCTCAAAAATTTTGACTTGAGGTTCTTGTTTGAGCATCCTCACTTCACGCTTGCATGCATTATGCATAATCAGCCTACAATGTTCCTACTGGTGGAAGACATGCCCACTCCTCAAGAGGCAGTGGGCATGTCTTCTAATATATGATTCTAGGACATGCCGCTTTCCTCACTATGTTTTCATTCGCCGTTTTGAGAGGCGTGGTGATGAAATTATTTACACTAAGTAAAGCGCCTGTTTGGGTTCGAACCCACGACCACGACTCGTAAGTTGGACCACCACTGCTTTACGCTAGCATAAATTGCATCAACATTTAGCACCACTTCCATAATCTAAACGTCAGGATCTTAATCCTATGCTTAGTCAAGATTATGGAAGAGGGACTTTGTATGGGCAGTTAGCTGTCTGTCTGATAAAATATATATTATGTTGTATAAATCTTTGAATTAACTGGTGGGAACAGTGTCCTGCTTATGTGGAGCTAGTGGCCCGATACCCGTACCCAATGCAAGTATAATGAGTTCATTGCAAACATACATTACACGCTTTATTACAAGATTCAACAGAATCTCTCGATTCAATCAAATAGGTTAGATTCTGCCAAGAATTATAAGCTTTAGATTACATTAATTTTAAAATACTGTTTGAGGCGATACGCCCTTTTCTCTTATTTATTTATTTTCACATAAAACGGCCAAGGCTCATTAGAAAAAGTATTTATTGCGACTCGTACAGGATCATAAACTAAACTAACGTACGTACTAATTTACGTTAGTTTAAGACACAAATACTTAACCCTTTATATTTAAAAAATATGTATTCCCCAATTTTCACAATAGCACCTACAACTGTTTGTCTCTGCAACCCCCAAAGGTTGACTGGTAGAAAATGCCTGTGCATTAAATCCGCCTCTGTACATTTGTGTGCTTAATGTATTAAATCCTACTTAACATTATAAACGCGAAAGTTTGTATGGATGGATGGATGGGTGGATGGATAGATGGGTGGATGGATGGATGTTTGTTACTCTTTCACGCAAACTGGAAATTGGATGGATGTTAGTTCTCTTTCGCGGATTTGGATGGTTTAAAACCAGGATTAACATGTAGGCACTTTTTATCCCTATATTCCCACGGGGTCGAAACTTATGCGGGTAAAACCGCGGGGCGCTGCTAGTAAATAAATAAACATAAGTACAATAACGAAAAGTATACAACTACTCTCTTAAAGTATACTCTAGTCTTGTATTGGTATATCTTTTGCACACTACCCCGTCACCTTTTCTCCATTAATTTTAGGAAGGCAGGCAATCAATATTTCCTTAGTTTGCCCGTAAGAACTTCAACCCAACATTGCCTTTGCTACTCGTAGCTTTTCAGAGATCCACGGGAACTTTAGTCTTCCGAATTTCCACGTTTCAGTCTTCAGATGTTTCCACTCTTTTCTTCTTTTTTCTTCTCTTGTCTCGTTATTTCGGTTCTTTTAGTGGATAATAATACTAGAAGATTGTGTGAGAGTTAACAGTAGCGTTTTGGAACTCATTACAACTTACTGCGAGCACCAATCCGTTTATCGATTTTAATAATATTCCCAAAACTATCATACATAATTATATTTACAATGCTATGCTAATTCTTCTCATGCATACCAAACTACGAAAAGCTTATGAGAACAAACTTTTGCATAGACTCTTGCAAAGACAGAAAAACGCTATGATTAATGATAAATGATTTTATTTTTGTAAGTAGGTTTGTACAAACACTTTTACACGTCAATCATATTTTAAAACTAGATGAGGTCGGCGTTTCCTATCTGACTAGTCTGAGAAGAAAGGCCGAAACAAACTCAGAGGTCACAGTCTCTTTTCTAGTCCAGACATAATCTAACTCTATGGGTACTAAATTGAACGCAATAAGAAAGTCCCATCAAGACCGTTCTATGCACCTACGAAATCAGTAATTTTGGGAAACTTCCTCATAGGTACTAAGAACCCAGAAACCAATCAATACCACAGTGTAAACATTGCATAACAGATAGAAAATACACTTTACGAAATTACATTTTCAAATATTTCCTTCAAGTTTACGATGCGTCGCGTTCGCTGTCAGCGTAGTAAGTGCAATTTTCACAAGACAGTAAAATCGTGAGGAAAGTGAAAACGCACTTTGTATTGCTTCATGTTTTATTTTATGTTTGCGGTAGGTAACTCAATGATAGGTTTTTACGTGTGAGGAAATAGTGTTTTTTTAGATTGTGCAGTATGAAGAAAATAAGTAGTTATTGTAAGCGCTGTTGCAAGCGTAACAGGCCTCTTCCGCGCATGCTCGTTCCATCGCTTTTCATCAGGCAAGATCAAGAACAAGCGCTGGCCTATTTCGTAAAAAAAAAAAAATCTTATTAATTAGTTTTCGCTTAGCGTTCTCCCAGACATTTTCATCTAAAGGGTCGTAGCGTGATGTTAAATAGTCTAATAACCTTTCTGAAGAATTGGGCTATAAAATTAGTAAATAATTTTTCAAATCCGTGAGTACAGTCACGAGCACCACTATGTCAACATTTGGCAACTTTTAATTGTGATTTTTTCGTTAAATAACGAATGCAACGTTGAAATACGACACATGGGTGAACCTATGGGTATACCTATGAAATTTTACGTAACAACGTAAAATTTCGGACTAAAGGACTAAATCGCTTTTGAATAAAGCTGAGTGTATATATACTTTTGCTCGTGACTGTACAGATAGATTTATCTTGTTTTTAATTCATACGCAAAAGGCATAGCTGATCTACAATATAGGGTAAATAACTCAGCACTCGTAACATCATCTGGCTAGCCTTTTCCCTACTATTTTGGGGTCGGCTTCCAGTCTAACCGGATGCAGCTGAGTGCCAGTATTTTACATGGAGCGACTGACTATCTGACCTCCACAACCCACTTACTGGGTAATACGAAACCCCTTGGTAAGACTGGTTGTCAGACCTTCTGACTTCTGACGACTGTCAAGGATCCACGAATGACACGGAGGGGTCATGGTATGTAAAGATGGTCAACCATCTACGGACAAACCGTGGCAAGTGTAGCTTAACCTGATCGATCGACATGTGCGGCTGTTATTACTTAGCCACAAGCCCCACTTCCGTAAGCTATAACGTAGTATTCAATTTTTTTATTGTTTTATTATTATTTGATGTTTTTTTTTTGTGGTATTCTAGTACCTACGCTAATTAATAATACCGTGCTTTCCTATAATTTAGATACATGATCGAGACTACGACAAAGACTTTGGCTAATGCTCTGTATGTGTTTAGTTCGTAAGCGTGTATATAAATAAATAGCGCTGTCAACTAAAACTATGAAATCACTAAAACGACACGAAACGACTATATTTTACGGTCGTTTAAAACCCTCCAACATATCTGACAGATTAAACTAACGATATTGCTTGAGATAAGTGCACGAGTCTTTAAAATATAGCTGTCATCCGGTGTATCGGTCACCCATCTTGCTAATGACTAACCTAGTTGCGGGTTGCTTAACTTTACTACGAGAAGTATACTATGTGCTTAATGAGGTTAGTGTTCGGAATGGTAGCAAAGATATAAGATCTAAGATTTGTCCAAACGTAAGTATTTTAATGCTGGTCCATAAATTCAAGGTCGTTCAGCGAGCTATGGAACGGGCTAGGCTATGTTTGGATGTCTCTCTGAGGGATCGAATCCTCAACGAGGTGATCCGGCAGAGAACAAAAGTTGTCGACATAGCTCACAGAATAAGCAAGCTGAAGTGGCAATGGGCCGGCCGCATTAGCTGTAGAACCGATGACCGTTGGGGTAGACGTATTCTTGAGTGCAGGGGACCGAGAATCGGTAAACGTAGGGACGCCCTCAGGCTAGGTGGAGCGACGATCTTCACAGAATGGCTGGTAGCAGCTGGATGAGAGTTGCCGAAAATCGAGTTGAATGGCGTGCAATAGGAGAGGCCTATGTCCAGCAGTGGACTGCTGTAGGCTGATGATGAGAAACAGGTCAATAGTTCTGTTGCCGTTCGAGTGCTTTTTGAACAACAGTGGGGATTTTTTAAATATGGGACTGCTATAGGCTGATTATAATGATGATGAAGTTTTTAACGAAATCGCCGTGTGTGAGCTTACGAAGAAAATCTAGGTTTCTTTAAATTCAGGACCTCCTTTTCGAAAAAAGCAACACTTAAATATCATTGCACTGTTCGATTATGAACTTTCAGCGCGGAGCCGAAGGTTGAAAATCCAAAAGTGCGCTTTCATTCAGGCATTAATTTCAGGCACCGCGCAGTGTTGCATGGGCATTCATTATAATATAATAAAATTGTTTTGCAGTAGCCTGGAAAGGGTTTTTTCGTATATGCATTTAGTTTGAAGTAGCTATAATGGCAACTCATACTATATTATATTTCCATTATGAAAATTCCTCTAATACATAGTAAAATTCGCCAAACAATCCGAGCTTAGAAAATAACTGTCCATCAACTATCGATCAAAATCATCATCATTATACGCTCCCATTGCAAAACCAACTGCATCAACCCAACAACAAGGTCTGATTTCGCAAATCTTGACAGCGTGCGCACGCGCCGGTGCGTATGCGCATCTCGGGACCGCATCTCCGTTTTTCGCAACGACACACAATCGTTACGGTCGGGTAGTATACAATATGTTGCATAGAAATTGTATTTCAATTTTGTTGTTTTCATTGTTGGTATATAGTAGTTCCAATAGTACTTTTATACATGCGATGATTACATACAGATGTGTTGTGGTTTTTAAATGGCAGTTTCTATTTATTTTATATTGATATTCCGCTGTATGTTATTTGAACCGCATGTCATGTCAATCCAACTTTCGTTAGTTTAGCTCTTATTTCAAATTGTGTTTGCAAAGACTTGTGTGTATTCAAGACTTCCTAGGATGTTACCTAATAGAACTTCTTATGTACTTGTACGATCTAAGCTCAGTTGATCGTCTTCATAAATCATGTACAGACGCCAGCAGCTGAAGCTACTTCTTTGTTTTCCCAATCAACCTTGAACTTTAATGCTTTGGCGATAAAGTCGAAAATCTATTAAGGACATTTGACAGATTCTAGTAGCTTGATGTGCTGGCATCTGTATAATGTATCTCCTAACACAAGCAATTACTTTCTTAAAAGGTGATCTCCAATAACATGTATCGAAATGTCCTTTGTAATTGAAATAAACTTTTTTTTTCTGTTTGTTACCCCATGCATAGTAAGATTTGTAAGTATACAGGGTGAAATTAGGGTATAAAATGAGGACACAAGTAACTGGTGTGGCGGCTGCTAATTGATTTGCTCTAAACCATCCGTGCGGCATTTTTACTGAAGTTAAGGCTGAATCTGAAAAGGATTCCATGCACCAAAAACATATCCAATGAAAAATGCGATCAGAAATAAAGAAACTTCTGGCATAAGACACCGACAGAGCGTTATTAAGCTAAAGAAAAATCTTTTAATATCGCTAAAATAATACCGACTATAAGATTACACACAATTATTAATACACACAAACAATCCAAAAAAAAAACGCAAAAAAACAAGAAAACGCAAAATCATCCCAGCACTATCCATTCGTTACGCCAGTGTGCCACCGCGCATTTCACAAGTTGGGCTCCACGTCGGTCCAGGTTGGGCAAATTATTGAGTTTTCCCATCAGACAGCCCGGATTCTAGATTTTTGCCCGGCAATATGGCTGCCCCATTACACGGGACTTAAACATCATCTGCCTAGCCTTTTCCCGACTATGTTGGAGTCGGTTTCCAATCTAACCGGATGCAGCTCAATACCAGTATTTTACATGGAGCGACTGCTTATCTGACCTCATGGAACTTAAATATAATTGGCAAAATATAGGTGTTTTGCACACGTCTGCCAGTACAGGCGTGAAGTTACACACAACAACAATTATTTCAAACCCATACACACAATGGCGCATACGCAACATCCTCCAGCGCTATCCATTCGTTCCGCCAGTGTGTCACTGCGCATTTCACAAGTTTGTCACGCCGTCACGCGAGCCTGCCATGTGGAGCGCCGACGCAACGTTTCCGCCGATTGTCACTGAGGATCTGCTGAATTACTGCCTGTAAATTACTTTTACTATCTACGGTACGTGTGATGGGGAGTTTTATGGTGTTTTAAAGATGATGCATTGTTTATAAGGTTGGGTGATTATCTTTGCTTGTACCTCTTTTCTCTGAGGGGGATGATATCCCTGGGCTTAATTAAAGTCTAAATTTTGCTTTAGTAACATCGTCTATGCCTGTCAGATTTAACGTTTAAAAATCCTCAGCTTTTTTCTCTCTAAATGGTGATTCTCGCCATCTCTTTCTGGCGTGTACCGCGAGGGCTGGTTCGAGGTAGCACGGGAAAAGAGTTCCTGGAAGGATTTGGGACAGTATAGTGTAACAAATAAAAAACAAAAATATGGTGATTGATATGTACTGGCATACATTGTGGTACTGATTCATTAGACTTCTGCCTCCTAACTGGCAAATATTAGGCTCGTGAAATTCGACTAAGGGACTAAAATGGTCAAGAAGATCACTGACAATAAAACAAAGAGGTTGCTAAACACTTGTCTGTCCTTTTCTCTCAATTCATCCAAAGGCTGCCTTTAAAAGGACAGCCCGTTGTATTGTTATGTAAAATTTCTGCATTTATATTTGTTTGTGGTGTACTTATTAAAGAGTAATTAATCTGCATCGACTCGCAAAATGAAGCCATTAATTCATCACATGATTCTAGACCCTAGAAAAAAAATCTGCTGTTTCATAGAACAGTGCAGTACCTACGCGGTCTAAATGTATGGAACAGCAAATTTTTATAACTACAAAAAAAAATACTACTGAATCCATGGTAACTGGTTGCGCGTCGATGTCATGCCACCCTATCTACCTATTTAACTAAAAACATGACGTGATGGTGACATTAAAATGTGTCCCACTGTGTCAATCCACATCAGACAAATAACCCTGTTAAGAGCGTTGACAACGTACGGCATTTCATACAAACTTTCAAGTCCTTGTTCTTCGAAAGGCATGAACCGATTTTAATGAAACTTCATACGCATAAGCAGGATACATAGGTCTAAAAAGTTAGTTAAGAACATTTTCGAATTGTTTTATTTAAAAAAAATAATTGGAAATCTCTGTTTCTGTGGAAAATTAAAAATCGGTCGAATTTACATGTAACACTATTTTTCGAAAATGTCTCAATTAACGTTTTAGACCCATATATCCTGCTTATGCGTAGGAAGTTTCATTAAAATCGGTTCATGCATTTCGAAAAACAAGGACTTGAAGTTTGTATGAAATGCCGTACGTTGTCAACGCTCTTAAAGATAGACAGAAGGAGTTGTAGAAGACCAATTTAACCAAATATCAGTAAAAAGTTATCAGGTAAGATTGGTCATCTACATAGTCATAGTCTAACCCTCGACTGCACAATGTCCAACAGAAACCTTTTCCCATTGTGGCCATCAATGGAGAAAGTAAGATAACCGCTAAGTTACTGTACATGGGAATTTCCTTCGCTTACATACTGCGTGCATAATTGGAAAAGTCTGTTCATGAGGCCAAGCACTTAGCGCTTACAAATTACTGCGGTGAGTTTTTATGTTTTGCAAAGGATGGAACTTTTTAGCTAGCTAGCTAGTAATAAATCTTTGGCTGGTACACTGAAAGTCTTCATTTTTTTTTATTAGTCTGAATATCTTCATGCATACTTTACTGTTGGTCCCGGCTGTCATTTGTAGGTATATCTTTAACAGTGGTTATGGGTAGTCAGAAGCCCGAAAGTCTGACAGCCAGTGTTACCAAGGGTTATCGTATTATCCAGTAACTGGGTTGTGGAGGTAAGATAGGCAGTCGGTCCATGTAAATTACTGGTATTCATCTGCATCCGGTGGGACTGGTAGCTGAACCTAAAATAGGGAAAAGACTGTGCGGATGATAATAATGATCTTCATGCAATCCATGAAATGGGTTACTTACCGATATCAGTCCTAGCTTTCATTAAAAAACGTCACGCGCAAAAATCTATAAGGTCTCAATCTTTCAAAATAATTTGGGAGAACCCATACAATAATAACTTCACATAAGTTCACTAAAAATAAGATTACAAACCGATCCCACTGCCCTAGAAGTACCCATAATGCAGAAAGGACGTCTTCTGCCAATATTTGCAACAGGGTGGTCGATTCCCTCACAGGCTTAAAACCGCTGTCCCAAAAACCATGGTAATAGTAAAGTAACAGTCTCGTAAGCGGAAACGCGTCGGGTTCCGCGAATTCGTTACTAGCCACCGAGCCTACTTTAAATTCATTTGGCTGTAAACAATGCTGACTGTGTTTCCTGCCTTTTCTGAGATGTTACTATTGTGTTAGGAGAGTTCTTGAGCGTTACTTTTAAATCGTAGGAAATCTTTGGGGTCAATGTCTCTTTTAAACTTGACAGCTGTCAGGCGGCCATTTTGAAAACTGTGTGGTTCGGAAAATGCGAGATAAGCGGAAGAACAAAATAATGACCACATTTCTAACTTAACAAGCCTGATACATAGGATATCAATCAATCAATCAACTCAGCCTATCGCAGTCTACTGTTGGACATAGGCCTCTCCCAGGCTGCCATAGGATACGCCATCGGCAAAAATTATGATGTTCCTACACACTTTCATACTCTGATTGACCCCTTTAGGGGATGAATTTTCAAAAATTCTTCCTTCAGGGCTCACTTCCTACTATAATAAAATTATAAAGGTGAAAGTTTGTATGTTTAGATGTTTGTTACTCAATTACACAAAAAAACACACAAATAGTTTATAACCTGGATTAACACATACAATACTTTTTATCCCGGGAGTACATTCCTGTGGGATAATTTCCGACCTCCACGCGGGCGAAGTTGACGACAAAAGCTAGTTAGTTATTTATGGAACTTTTGAACAAAATTACAAACACTTAGACCCAGTGGGTTAGTGCGTTACCTGTCAGTGAATGAATTAAAGATTTTTAATAAGGACTGATTTTTCAATCATCTGATAACTTTATTCGAGGAATAATTTTGAATTTTTGACAGTTATTTCATACAAAAACTGTCAAACGTCAATTTTATTCCTCGAATAAAAGTTATGCGGCGATGGAAAAATCAGCCCTTAGTCGAATAGGGCAAAGAAATATAATACTGTATGTAATTATAATTATAATGTAGGTATTAGATGTGTGTGCGACTAAAAAATACATCGATTTCGTCTTCAAACCTACGTGTTCTCTTCAGTTTCTAAAAGCGAAAATGTCGTAAAGTCATCTTAAGATCTCAATAACAGTAATGATTTGCATATTATTGCTATCATCGAGAATATTTCTAAGTAAAATCTATGCTTCATCACGCTTTTGAGTTGATTGCGGTAAGCATAATTATGACGAAGTGTCTGTCGTCTGGCGGTGAGGTAGGCAGACGATATTGTTGCTATCACGGGGCTGGCACAGGGGCGTGGGGATAGGCACAAGAACAAAGAAGCCTATGCCCAACAGTGGGTGATGTCAGTCTGTGGATGATAATGATGACGAGCACAATTATTGGTATCTATGGAAGAAAGTTCTAAATACACATTTCATGAGACATTGATCCCTGAAGAGTACCTTTATGAGGGGGAGATAGAAGACTTTTTAGCCTACTGCAACAAAAGATATGTTTTTAAACGTTTCTACCTCTAAATTCAAATTTTATTTGTTACAAATTGACGTTGTTTCAAGTTAAACAAATATCAACTTTATTTTAATGGTAGTTAAGTTGATTTCAGAGTGACTAGCACTGCTGAAAAAGTTATAAAATATTTGAAATTGTAGCGTAAGCTCAACTTTATTGTGTAGCAATGAAAGTTATTTTTCCATAAACTCATATTTGTTTACATTTTTGGCGAATATGTCGCAATTTTATTTTAGATAAGTACATGTAAAACTTTTTGGCGACCCTAAAAATCTATAGTTTCTTGGAAAAGAATAATGAAAATTCGGCATAATAGCACAGTCATTAAGTAATTGTAAGGGTATGCATGAAATGTACCAAATAATAACCAAGCTAGGTGTATGTTCATGTTTTCTTTAGCGCTTGGAAGGTGTACCTAACTTTTATTGCTAAAAGGCAGAGTTTTCACCATTCTAGTCAAAACCCCTTAAAGGCTTAAAATATAACAATAGAGTACCTCTACCTTCTGTAAGTATTTAGCACACTAACCATTATACAGGGTTAAATTAAATTAGCTAGCGAAACTCCACAGACGTGAAAGGTATCAATATCCAAACATGATAAAAAAATGATGTTTTTTTTTAATGGCCTGTCATTAGTGTAGTTACTTGAAATATCAGTGTAAAAACATCGGCTTATTTGTATGTACGCTTCACAGATGATGATGGGTATATCTCAACACGATAAAACAAAAGAAAACAGATTTCTCAACTCATACTTCAAGTAACAACACTACAAGCGTGTCGTTGACCCCCAAAAAAAATTTTTTTTTTTTATCCTGTTTTGATAATATCGATTTTTTTTTAATTTGATTTCATTTATTTATTTATAGAAACATCAGTATACATACAAGGCATGCAGGTTGTTCATAAACAAAAAAGATCCGTTATGTTCGGCCTTTGTGACATACAAATATATAGGTAAGAAGTCATTCATAGGTATTTACACAAAGCTAAAAACATTATTAAATTTCACATATACTAAAAATTTAATTTAAACAATAAATTATTAATTTGAATTAAATTGTCCTATAATCTGATTATAAATGCCTATCACATCTGCAGAGTTTCGCTAGCTAATTTAATTTAACCCTGTATAGAAGTAGGTTGGGACTTGGTACATGTTAGATTGATACCATCGCTATTGTTTAAGAATCTCGTAGATTTCGCCTTAGATCCTTTCATAGATATGAGAGAGAAGGGCTCGTATGGATACCTATTATGTGTTTTCAACTTTTATATACGGAGAAAAGGTAACTGCGACAGACTGGATGCGGGAGGCGAAGGTCAAGGTGTTGTGGGTCAGTCTGAAAGGGCCTATGTTCAGCAGTGGACTGCGATAGGCTGAGTTACTTTTACTTCACTTTACTTTTTTTAAAACGTTGCCCCACACTTGGAATTTCTCCTGTATCGTGGGTGACTTTACAAACATTTAAACTCACATACGCAAACAGCCAAACCCGGAACAAGTAGAATAAAGGAATCATTTTTATATGTATAGAAATGGGTTTAACTAATGTTGTCCCTTCTTTGATGGGCAGGGGAGGTAGATACGTCTTGCTAAGCATCTGTGATCTCATCTTGTAAGGAGTGGTGACCCAGTGGAAACGGCTCCGGCTTACGAGTTGTACTTGCGTGAGGTCGCGTATTCGAACCCAGACAGGTGCTTTACTTTGAGTAAATAATTTCATCACCACTGCTCTCAAAACGGTGAAGGTAAACAATGGGAAGAAAGTGGCCGGAAATGTCCTAGAACCAAAAATTCGAAGACGTGGGATATCTACCAACCCGCACTGGGCCCGCGTGGTGGATTATAGCCTACTCCCTCTCGAAGAGTTTGTCCCAGAATGGGAACATTATTGGCTGATTATACTAAGCATCTATGACCTAATAATAATATCCAGGTTTGGCTTGAGTTGACTATCATTGGCCTAACAAGCAGAGCTGATAAACTAGTTCGCAGTAACGTGCATTGGTTTTCAGAATAGGCAGGCAGGAATTTAATTTCGTCGTATTAACTTGAACGAGTAAAGACCAATGACAATGTGCGAATAGTACGGGAGCCGAGTTGGCCGTCTGGCGACTGCCTACTGCCGCGCGTATAAGATTTTGTTTTTTGTTAGGTATGATAATTTAGTGAGTTTCCTAATTGTGGGGCACACACACTAAAATGTAATTGACAGGCTTATGGTGATTTTTGGAGATAGGCACTGTTTATATGCCTTTATGCAATGCACGCCACTGCTAGTTCGCATAAAGGCTGATGATAATGTTTTACTAACTGACCATCATCTGCCTTTTCCCAATTATGTTAGAGTCGGCTTCCAGTCTAACCAAATGCAGCTGAATACCAGTATTGTACATGGACCGACTGCCTATCTGACCTCCACAACCCAGTCACTTGGTAATACAATACTACTTAGAAAGAGCGGCTGTCAGACTTTCGGGTTTCTGACATATGTATAAGAGCGGTTCTGCACTGCATCCGATCCGAATCCGAGAAATGACGTTCCGGAGTAGCCATAGTACTATTTGTATGAGGGGTTACGCACTACATCTGATCAGTCCGTCCGAATTTAGAACATTCCGAATTCGGATTGAACTCGGATCTTCGGATTGGATTGCACGTAGTACGAAACCGCTTTAACGACTGTCAAAGACTGACGAACTCCGTCTATATGTGTCTGTATTTCTGTCTGAAGACTGTTTCACTAGCTGACCATGAAGATGAAGAATACCATAATATATTTATTGTATACGTTTTAGTCGTAACCTTAATATTAAAGTTTCGATTCAATCACATACATACCGTCATTACATTATAGTTTTTGCTAAAGCAATTTATTCACGATATTTATCTCAATAAATCTCAGTAAATTAACATTTTGCAACCAACTTGGTTTAATTTAACCGACCCGTTATGCCCGAGACACACGATGCTAGTTTTTCAACCCAGGATAGTATCTAAGCAAGTGTTAATAAGCTAAGCAAGCTAGTAACTCTAGCTTCGTATATACAGAACTAGCTTTATTTCTAGACTAGTAAGCTAGTAAGCTAGCGTCTCATCTCTCCTACTGAACTCTCCCCGCTAGGATAGTTTAATAAAATGTCATGCTGTTTTATGAGGCAGTAGCTACCCCACTACTGAATTACTATCCTGGCTTGTGAACTAGCTTCATGTGGCCAGTTAAGCTAGTATTCAATTGGCTAGTGTGCAGTGACTACGCGTTTTGTTGTTCTGACAGGAACCATGTGTTGTAAAGTAGCATAAACAGCCTATAATGTCCCAACTGCTGGGACACAGGCCTCCACTCTGTAAGAGGAAGTGGGGCGTAATCCACGACGCTGGCCCAGTGCAGGTTGAAAGATGTCATATGTCTTCGAATTTTTGGTTCTAAGACATGCCGGTTTCCTCACGATGTCTTCACCGTTTGTAGAGCAGTACGTGTATTGTACTGTACTTGCTGAAATAATCTTATCTGGCATCATGTCAACAATACTAGCATGTGCCAAGCCAGGATAGTATACCAAGGTTCTAGCTTGTTTTCGTAGCTTTGAAAAATTAGGGTCGTGAATCGTGTATCTGGTACATAAGGCTGTTTTGATCGAAATGTATGGATTTTGTATGCGGATTAGATCGAAGGACCAAAATGGGAGCAATGGGACCAAATTACTAGATTTAGGCGTTATCTGCACAATACTTGTATGAGTGGGTATCAAGATTGTAAGATGAAATAACGGTTTATTACGATCTTAATCTTTTGGAGATTTATCGTTGATTGAAATGCCAAAGGTGATATATTGTTTTCATGTAAATTGGAATACGTCAAAAGGCGCGAGGGTTCGTGGTATCAGATCTATCTGCAAGGTTAAGCTGTACTTGCTATTGTTACGTACGCTTTGGGTGGGAATATCATTTTTCATACATCTGGAGCTCAATTGAAATTGCTTTTAGTTAGTTCAGCGGGGTAATTGCGTAACACATTGACATTAGCAATGGCTTTATTTTTGACAGTTCAACAACATACATTGCGTTATTTACGTTGTTGAGCAGACAATTTTTTCGAACATATGAAGCAATGGATTAGCAATATCCTTCAAAATGATTCAGATTGTTAATGAATATTTACGACTGCGTAGCAAATTCAAAATAGGTATTTTACTTTACATAAACCTACATGGGCACTTATGAAACGTCAGAAGCTAGGTGCACGGTTCCATTTTGTCGTTTCCTATGGAGAAAGGCTCGCAAGACACTCCACCGTTAGGTATTATTTAAAAAATAATTGGCTTCTACAATGTTTTCAAATAACAGTGTTTACAGGTATGGGAGGACACTGTAGGCCTGTCAACAAGTACCAGGCACTTAACAAAATCGGAAGTAGTCAACAAATCGAAACATCTATGAGACTACAAAATTCGAGTAGGTGCTAGGTAATAGAAATTTTATGACTGTTATTATACGGGCCGTTAAACCCCCGATAATGCCGACCATCAACTACCGTGCTGTGTGTTAAAACTCATTCACAATCAATCCTTAACCACAACATAACACTAAAAAATGCAATTTTTTTTTTGTGTTGTCAGAAACAATTAGGAATTTAATCATATGTATTTTAATTACGACCACCCATTCTAAAACCTATTAAGAATAGGAAATCAATGCTTGAATTTATTTACCTATAACTAACATCAATTCTATTAACCACAACCAGAAAAACAGAGCTAAAAGCTAAACAGCTTCTAAATGCAACTCTAATTGAATCTCACTTCAAATCAACGATGTAATTATATCTATCGACATACATAAATTAAAATCGTATTTCGTGTCTGTCTGTGTAACCGCGTCGTTCTTCTAAACTGCGCAACGGATTTTGATGCGCTTTGCACCGACTCTTATACGTTAGGCCTAAACTCAAAATCCCGAATCACTTTATCCCGAATGAACGCTATCCCGAATCACTCTATCCCGAATGAACGATATCCCGAATCACTCTATCCCGAATCACTCTATCCCGAATGAACGCTGTCCCGAATCACATTTTGATCATTTATATCGGAAGGTTTACAAAAGGAAGGGAAGGAAGGGAACGGAAGGGTATACAATACGTTAATATTGAACTTACATCCAAGGTCAATTTTAATTAAGTAATTAAATTTGACCCTGTTTAAGAAAGAAATCTCGATGTTTTGTCAACTCGTATCACCCGTACGAAGCAGGGTCGGATCGCTAGTGTGAATCTAAATGAATTCCCACAGTCGTCTCATAATTCATGAGAGAACGCTAAGCTATAAATGTATTCATTGCTATGTATCCGGTTGTTAATGAATTTGTCGCGTATGAATTAAAACAAAGTGTAATTCTGTTGGGATTGTGAGACTGTTTGCTGAACGAGATGAGTTTCTTTTCTAGGTGCATCGTCTTCACATATACTTATATGTTTAACTAGCGTCTGCCCGCGACTTTGTCTGCGTGAAATTTCTTGACTCCCCGACCCAGCGACCGTCTCCCTCTCGTGTTAAAAAGTCTTTAACCTTTTTCAAGAATTGGGCTATCCATTGCTAGTTCCAGTGATTAGCGCGTTTTTTATTGGTATCCATTAGCCCGAATGTCATGCTTCAAAACATCCATTTTGGGCGCAAGGTCGTGTCCTGATTAGTATTTCCATAAGGAATAGAAACAAACAAAGTAATAGAAGGCTACCCGTTGATCGGTGGCAGGAGCTTACTCGAAAGAAAAACAAAGCACAAAAGCAAAAAAAAAACAAGGCACAAAGCAACTGAATGCTTTGAAACAAATCGTCTTGAAGACTAAACAAGAAGCGCCAAATACGCAAAAGTCTACCAAACGTCCGAAAGGGTTACAGAAAGGGCTAAGGAAGGAACACGGGTGGGTTTTAGTCAGTAAGAGTCTGACACTCCCTTCCGCTCCACCCAGAGCGGGAGGGGTCATGTGATGACTTCCAATCCAAAATAAAAAAAAGCCTTTATATACATCATATACACGTACAACTATACTGATCAGCCCTTCTATACAGTTTTGCAAGACCAAATTTGTTTTTAAAAGTCATCAGAGCTCACGAAAAAAAGAGAATTAGTCTGGGTCGCTGTTGCCGTAGAAGGAGTGAGGAGGCCTGTGTCCCAGCTGTGGGAACATTATAAGCTGATTTGCTGTCGCTGGATACAGTGAAGAGGACTATATACATAAATATATTATAGTACCAGGAATAAGGTAAGGTAATTGAAAAACACAACAGATATAATCTAAATTGCATTCAAGTAATCGGCGATATATTTTTTCAATAAAACAACGACTCATATCATTAATGAGATCATTTCTATTTTTATCTATTCACGGATTCAAACTCCAAGCCACTGTTTAAAAAATAAATGAAACAAATTGTAACTTGTCCTCACTTGTTATTCATTAGGTTACACCTAAAACTATTAAATCTAGTTAGCAATAATTATGCAAAATAAACGAATAATTACATTCCAACTTGAGTTTTATATGGCCATAAAGTAGTGAAGTGAAGCGCTGAGCTTCGGTTTCGGCAGATACTAAATTAGTGGCCGATACTGCTACCAGTTTTTTTTTTTAAATATCACTGAAAATACATCACTACAAACAGTACATTGACCTGTAATCATAGTAAAACCTTTTCCTTTTTTAAATACAGCCGTTATTATTATAGTTTTACCACTGATAATATTTATGAACATACTAAACCATTTCCTTTAAAAGTGTTTTATGGGCAAAGATTAAAAATACAGCGTGCATAAGTATTCACTTATCATTGCTTTTTAAACATTAAAAGTTATGGAACATGGCTTGCTTTTGTTAGTAATAACTAAAGTTAGAAATACAAAGGAATGTTTGAATAAGTCAGTTAAAACATGGATTCTCGTCCAATAAATCACATCGATTTTCAATTGATTTATAGGATCGATATTTTGTTTATTCAAACAATCGAACTAGTTTGGTTTCTAATTAAAACTTTGTCGAGCTGGTATCATATATTAAGCCGATACTAAAAACTGTGCCGAGGCCGAGTGTGTCCGGTCTCTGCCGAGTTTCTTAGAGGGATCTTAATTAATTCGGACAGGCGTCCATTCATATGAATGTGTTCGGTGGCAATCTCGTATCTATGCGCTTTTAATATAGCGAGCAACGTGGTGTGGAAAGAACTTTTACGTAATATTTTTCATTTTACATGTAAATTTAATGTGGTGCAGCTGTATGATGCAAAGCGTAGCTAAAGACGAACGGATTGAAGCATGCTGTGTGCAAATGTTTTAATAGAAAATTACCATTACCATTTTTTATTATTGTATAGAGATCGCTTAAGAGGTTAGAAACGAAAAAGGGGAGGCCTTTGCCCAGCAGTGGGACAAAATATAGGCTAAAGAAAAAAAAAACAAGTAGTTTCCCATTTAGAGTATGGGTTATTAATGGTTAGTTATGCTTAGAAATTATATTATAAAACTAAATGCGTATCAACAAGTACAAAACCACTTCACCTTGAGTTGTGTTCTCCTACAATAATTTTAGATTAAACCAATAGATACAAATCAAATCAAAACAAAATACATTACAACTCAAGATATCACTTAGCCTCTCAATAAAACTAAATAATTCATACACAAAACATTTTCCATACACCTAATAAATAATTAATATTTATTCTCGATACCGGTATTTATGAATGTAGAGTCTGTCTCCGCACTAGCGAGCTATCGACAGAATGACAGGCGAAGCAATATTTGATAGGAAATTCATTTAAATGGAATCATTTTGATTAACATTATGTCATTAGCTGGTCCGTAATACCGATAGGGTTTATTGCAATCAGCTACTGGTCGTGGTAACCTGTTTTTATATCAATTTCGTGTATCAATAATGTTTTGTTAATGAATACATGTGTTATTTGTGGCCTGTACTTAATAAACTGGGCTGTAATTTGTTCTTGAGCTTGTTCTTGATATGGGTTTAGATTACCTAACACCACACAACTTGTCTATTCACATAGAAAAGTTGTGTGGTGTTAGGTAATCTGTAACATTTCTTCATATAATTTTGTATGTAGAAACATGTAGGTATGTTCTATGACTAAAGACGGATCGATCTACCTGTCGTTACTTTCATGCTTACATACTACTATAATCAAGTAATTTTTTAACTGAACAGACAGCTGCCGTGCTGCTGGTTGCGCCACTTCTTCTTCCCAGCGAAAGCACTGGGAAGTAGTGAAGGGCGGGCGTTTTTGGGACTGTCTTCTGTAATTTTGACGTCCGAAAAGTGCTGATTCTCAGCTTTTCATTTGATTTTGACTTTATGTAAAAGCTTCTTAAGAATGAAAAGGGTATTCTACATTCTACAGGCTTGCCCAAACAAGAGCCCATCAAAAGATGTTGGCTTATAGTTTTAGCACATTAAGAATCGAAATCCGACAAAGTTTGAGGCATATTCAAACTACTTTTAAGTAAGACGATGTATCTCAAGTTTTGCTGTACTTACATACCTAGTGAGTACGACTTACGATCGAACGACGAAACTTAGTGATGAAATTACAGTTAACACATCATTCAACGTCACGCCTGTTGTTACGAAGGGTTAGGCAGAAGTGTACCTACCGATCACTACACTCATATGTTGTTTTCATCATCATCATTTCAGCTGAAAGATGTCCACTGCTGGTCACCTGACTGCTGGAGGCCTCCGCCAAGCACCGCCACTGCGGCCGGTGCTTCTTGCATCCAGCGGATTCCTACGGCCTTTGCCTCCCACTAGGTGGACCGATGACCTATTGGTCCACCTTGTGGGAGGCCTTGCGCCCACTGGCGGCACGGCACGGCAAGGGATTTTTATGCAACTAGTAGAAAATATAACTTAACAGTATGACAATAAAATTTAAATTTCAATGATGATGCCAAAGGACGTCGCGGCATGCGTAAGGATACCGCGGTATCATTGCTGCCGATGAAATTTAAATTTTATTGTCATACTGTTAAGTTATATTTTCTACTAGTCGCATAAAAATACCTTGCCGTGCCGTGCCGCCAGTGGGCACCGGCCCTTACGGTACGCAGTCGCCACTCCAGAACCTTTCGGCCATCTGTCCCGCGAGCAACGTGCCTTTATATTTTGTGTTACCTACATTTAATTAGGAAACATAACTTTTAACCCTTTCCTTAACCAACTTAGAATCTAAGTTTAACATTTAAAGGTTCACGTTTTTATCGTAGTCGATTGAAAATTTATATCGGTATCATTTTACCAAAGTTACAGCTGTACTAAAATAGATAAAACGTCAGATAACTAACTTGCACCTTTATTAATTAGCTATAAAAGTTAGTAAGGTACTTCGTTTATTTTCATTTTATTTGCGAAATATATATTGAAAATGTTTTGTTCAAAAATGTTACTAGAAATGTGGGTTGCACTTTACTAGGAGGTCTAACTGAGAGTTTGTAATATGTGGCGGCATCTATCGCTTGTCCAAGGAGATGGCGAAGTAGACCGAGACGTAACGCATCGGATCAACTCAGGATGGATGAAATGGCGACAGGTCACAGGAACAACTTGCGACCCACGGATGCCCCTCAAGTTAAAGGGGAAAATTTATAAGTCTGTGATAAGGCCTGTCGTACTGTATGGGTCTGAATGCTGGACCGTGAAGAAGACGGATGAAAGAAGATTGCATGCAGCGGAGATGAGAATGTTGAGATGCATGTGTGGAGTGACGAGAATGGATAAAGTAAGAAATGAGTATATAAGAGGAAGTTTGAAAGTGGCGCCAGTGACAGAAAAGTTGAAAGGAAATCGTTTAGCTTGGTATGGGCATGTGATGAGAAGGAACGAAACGCATGTGACTAAAAGAGTGATGCATATACATGTTGATGGATGGAGAGGGAGAGGAAGGCCGAAGAAAAGATGGATGGATTGTGTGAGGAATGATATGAAAGAGAAGGGAGTGAATGATAGCGTGACGGTTGACAGGGGAGAATGGAAGAAGAAAACGTGTTGCGCCGACCCCAAGTAACATGGGATAAGGGCAGGAAGATGATGATCTACATCGCCACATGTGAACTAAGCATCACACTGACGTCACGCAAAATTCTGCATCGCACAAGCAGAGTTACATACGTGTCCCGACATCAATCGTCGGGCAAAAGCCCACCAGACACATCACCCGTCTGATCGGAGGATCCTCCCTTTTCATAGAGGATGAGTGAACTTTTTTTTTTCAAATGACCCCTCCCGCTCTGGGTGGGGCGGAAGGGAGT
The DNA here is from genome assembly GCA_949629185.1 of Apamea crenata. Lineage (NCBI taxonomy): Eukaryota > Metazoa > Arthropoda > Insecta > Lepidoptera > Noctuidae > Apamea > Apamea crenata. The sequence continues at coordinate 6,663,320 of OX451362.1, read as the reverse complement.
GTCAGACTCTTACTGACTAAAACCCACCCGTGTTCCTTCCTTAGCCCTTAACACCGAACTTTACACCGTGTTCCTCATACCTCTATAAATACTAGTTGTTTAATTTCCTGAAAATAGTACATAATAGAAAGTGCAAAAAATCTACCTAAATGATATTCGCTCAAAAACAGCTACTCTTTGAAGTTGATGGAAATTACTAAGAATTAATTAGATATTTTAAATTTAAAACAATGACATCATCGAAGTAGTTTTTATTAAATAATTATACATACTGTTTGTATAATATTGCTACTGGTTTTTAACCGCAGTCACTCGCTATGGCGTAACATGAGAGTTTTTTTACAATCAGATTAAGATTCGATTAGATTTACTTTAGGGATCTTCAGATATTTTAATGGGATTGATGTTTTGGTCACCAAAGTTGCTACTGAAGTTCAGAAGTATATATTATCAGTTTTTTTAATTCTGGAATATACCATGAAGTCGCAATATCCGTAAACATTTGTAACCTTCTTCCTATCTTTATAATACAATAACTTTCGATCCCATGGGAATATCGGGATAAAAAGTATCCTATGTGTTAATCCTGGTTACAATCCATCTGTGTGCCAAATTTCATCCAAATTTGAGTGAAAGAGTAACAAACATCCATCTATCCATCCATCCATACAAACTTTCACGTTTATAATCTTAGTAGGATATAGTGTATTATAATTTACAAAAAGTGTGCTCGATACTAAAAACATAATATCGAATACTAGCGTCTGCCCGCAACTTCGTTCACGTGAAGTTTCTCATTTTAACTAGGACACTCAGGGATAATGTAGCTTCTCATTAGTGAAAGAATTTTTGGAATCAGATCAGTAGTTCCGAAGATTATCTCCTACATACAAACTCACAAATTTTACCTTTTTGTAATATTAGTAGGTATAGACTAACCCGTAAGTATAAAAAAATATCCAATCCTTATTTCTTAAAAGGAATGTTTTTTTAATGAACTCGTGACGACGTTTTAATTAGATTGTCATGGATTAAAACAATTCTGTCAATGCACTAATTGTTCTTGGAATATCGGTTTCATTTAATGAAGATTGTAACCTCATTAAGAATCCTTCACTTACGATTTGAAATTGCCAACACGTAGTAGCAAGGTGTTGTGGACAAACTCGTTCTTCTGTGCACGAGAAGTCCTTTACCTGACAGTGGGATCTTTACAGAGGGCCAAGAAAAAAAAATGGCAATCGATTTTAAAACACACACGACGACGCGACTTCAAATAAGCTTTCCCGTAGCTTTTGACAATCTCATACTTACATTTTTTAGTTTTCCGTCATTGTTACTGACAGAATGTCACTTTATCTTGGCCCTCATGAATATTGATTTAATTTTGGGCATACATACTTACTTTACCTATTATGTCAGTTCTGAATCTATAAGCTTTTTATTTACTTTATTTACTTTTAAGCTTTAGGAAGAGTTCAGATTTCAGTTTTGTGATGACTGACCAACCTACACAAGACAATGATCAGCTTAAAACGTTCCCACTGATGGGACACAGGCCTCCGAGGGAGTGGGCCGTAGTCTACCACGCGGGCCCAGTGCGGGTTGGTAGATTTCACACATTCGGTTTGGTTCATCGGTTCCCTCGCGATATTTTTCTTCACCATTTTTGAGAGCAGTGGTGGTGAAATAAATTAGACAAAGTAAAGAACCTGCCTGGGTTCAAACCCATGACCTACTCGTTAATCAGAGCCTTTGCCGTTGGATCACCTCTGCTATAACTACATATATGTAGCAGTGTATATAAAAGCAAAAATCCGTTACCTACTTGAAAACACTCTACATACCTATAAAAATTCATTCCCCTTTTAAACCAACTTCATTCTTCAGATATTCCATTTAAAAACTTCTTGATGAACAAAAACGAAATTAGCGATTCATTAAATAGTGATACTTAATCGTGGATTATTTAAATGAATTTAATTAAAGCGTGAGTATATGATGGCAGGTGCCGGGACTTGTAGGGCAGCTCGATTCTCGTGAGCTAAGGTAGGTGGAAGAATGAGTACATTGTAATGATGCGTTTTTGTTTTATTGATAAGGTTCTACGTGAGGAAATGTCACATAAAGTCTATTCAAACTAATGTTTCAAATTGATGTTATTTCAAGTTAAACAAATATAACTTTATTTTAATGGTAATTAAGTTGATTTCGGAGTGACTAGCACTATTGAAAAAGTTATAAAAATGTTTGAAGTTGTAGCGTAAACTGAACTTTATTGTGTAGGTATTAAAGTAATTTTTCCATAAACTCATATTTGGCAAAAAATCGCGTATTAACAAAAAACAAAAACAAAAACTAGAAACTTAGAATGTATTAAGGCAGGAACTAGAAAAGAGACACGGAAGGAAAGATCAAAAACCTACGGTGGTCATATTATTACCTAAGTAGGTTTACCTGAAAATTTTAGTTTAGATTTTTCCAATCAATCTAGTCTACAAAATTGCTGATATTTCTGGTGAATAAATGTGACGACTGTTTGTTGGAAGTGGTACATTGCATTTTGAGCTTTTATTTTTTGTTAGCCTATTCTGTGTCCCACTGCTGGGCAAAGAGGCCGCCCTTTTTCCTTCCAAACCTAATGGCCATGCTGGGCCTGCAAACCTTAACCTTAAAAACTTGTCAAAATCTAGGGAATTAGAAGTATTTTTTGAAAGATTGAGAAAATTACGAGAATTGCCCTCTGATATAATTTTAAGACAGTTCACAGTCTGATCTCAGTCTCAATCTTTCAAAAAATACTTCTAATTCCCTACATTTTGACAAGTTTTTGACATTTGTTTGTCGCTGAGATGAGACTGCGACTAGATTTTTAACGTTTTAAATTACGAGAATTGGCCTTCTGATCGTCACAGAGATCCGAGCTTTTAGACCTTTTCAGAGCTTTTTTATTAAATAAAATAAAAAATACTGACCTAATCCGTGAAAGGCCATTATTATGCCAATTGTATGATTCTTTGAACTTGAAAATTCTAAATCCTATCTCCCGTAAAATGCTTCTAAGCAGGTTTTGTAAAATGTATCTTATGACTTCATTGATAAATAGTCTCATAACTAAGTATTACAGTGTTGTTTACGTTACCCTTAAACGTACCATCTGTGTACCAACACCCTAAGTTATTTATTTAATCTTCTGCTTACATTTGACCGCACATCAAAAGCCGCCGCCTGGTTAAGATTCAATAGTTAACTTACAATGTCAATCAGTATGCTCTGAGCAAAAAATTATGCTCATATGATAATGAGCAGGCAGTAAAGCACGTACGTTTAATGTTATATAATTGTGGAATTATTCGCGAGAATGCTCATGTTTAAGTTAAAGGGTTTAAGTAAGAAAATGCAATGGCGCTAAAGATTTCTTTTAAGTAAGTGAGTAAAATGCTTTTGTACGAGTATTTGGGTTTTGTTTGTTCAATGAGTTCATTAATAATATTCTTAATTGATGCGAAATGCAAAGGTGACGGAGCTAACTCCTGGTACTAAAGCTTATTTAAGTGACATCAGTTATTTTTGTTATAATTACCATATCTGATGTCACTAGGTAAGCTGACACATCTGCCGCATGTCAGACGATCAATAGGTCAAAATTACGACCCAGTGGGTCCCGCTTAATGGCAAACGACATCGCGGCAGGCCCAGACGGAGATGGCGGGATGAGCTGGACTCCTTTAATAAATATTGGTCCTTGGCAGCTCTGGACAGAAAGAGGTGGATGGAGAGAAGGCAGGCCTTTGCCAGCAGTAGGACAGTAACGGCTAATAAAAAATAAATAAATAACTTTTCAATAGAGGATGGAGGAGACCTTATTTGCCAGTGGGAACTCAGACTAAGACAGCCGTAGCGTATTTACAAATAACCTACCAATAATTTTATTTTTGCCGGCGTTTTATGTTTGCTAATCAACACCATTCATAAATTAGAACAACTAATATTTAATCTACAAATTATCGGTAATAAACAGCAAAATTTTCCATTACCCATGGAAGCTTCTATCGACATTAAAACCAAATAAACTTTGTTAATAAACATTATCCTTAACCACACTCAACCTTGACCAATAACTACCTACACCACAAATTATACAACACACATTACACAATTTGCCGATAACTAGAAAAAACACGGGCGACCCATAATAACCCCATTTTAGTCTATTATTACCCTATGTTTTCTAGGAACGAATAAAAATCCTTTGAGCCCTGTATATGCCGCAATGCGCTTGTACACGCCGCGCGCCGCCCGCAAATACAAATTGTGACTTTAAAACTATATAATTTTTACTCTATAAGTTATAATTGACACGGAATGGTTTACGAGGAAAAGCAGCTTTTTAGTAGTGTTCATTTCATGGGGTTAAAAGTTTCAAATCAACAAGAGATTTAAATTAAAACTCGCGGAGGGAAAACAAACTGAAAATTCACATTATGACGTCTAAAATCCGCCATTTTGAATTTACTGTCATAAATATTGTAGGTACCTAAAACATATTTTGGATTAAAACAAGGTCTTACATCATAGACCTAATGGGGTTTAGGTAGTCATAAACGATGACTAAAGTTAAGTAACGTTTAAACGTCAAAAATGTATGGTTAAACAGTCGCTAATCACTGCTTAACTTTAAGCAACGTTTATGAATAAAGGGGAATGAGTCCAACAATATCTCAATTTCAAATTGGTAATTTCTTACCTATTTCTTCACATTGTCTCGCATTCATAAATTACAGTAGGTATTCACTGATCTATTTCATTTCTCACCTAATCAGGATAAACATGCCAAAATTTTTTTTTTGTGGTACCTACCTGATCTAATCTTTAATCGTTCACTTTAGCTAAAAGGTCTTTGGAACACCAAAACATCCTGAGGAAACAGGCATGTCCTAGAACCAAAAATTCGAAGGCATGTGACATCTACCAACCCGTACTGGGCCCCCGTGGTAGTACAGCCCACTTCCTCTCGAAGAGAGGAGGTCTGTGTCCCAGCAGTGGGAACATTATAGGCTGATTATGTGGTGTTTGGAATATTCAGCAGGTAGGTAGTTCAAGGTTCACTTCTTACACATCTGGCCTGCAGAAACCTAAAAACAATAGGTATATCTCGATCTGTTTTTAGGAAACCCTAACACACGTAATTACCTACTACATGGAATCACCAAGCACAGTACAGTCTAGATGCTAGATAGACCTACGTGTTTCCTGTTCTCGGGCCATACTGACTTTGATAGATAGATTCTACATTCGCAGCTACTGCGTGGTCTAATACCTTAAAGATATACTTAATACGCTCCTTAGGATATATAAACCATTATACAATTATATAATTTGTCGTGAATTAGAGCCCATTTTTGTGTGTTGCCAAAAAGATTTTAGATGAAACCAAATCAAAAATATCCGAATTTTTTTCTCAGAAAAAAGTCCGTGAAATCCAAAGCGATTTTCTTTAGATTTTAAAGCCGATTTCTGTCATTAAACCTGTGGATTAAATGACAAAAACAGATTTAAAAAGAACCCCTTAGTTTAAGACCAAACGCATACAGACTGCGCCAACCCTCTCGCCAAAATTACACTAAGTTAGGTAAAACGGTTGCATGCAGTGATATACCGCTGTATTATATAAAGTACCGTCGATACAGGTCGCCAGTCCGTCGCCCATTTACCAGGAAACTACTGCGAATACCAAGTGGGGTATAATCGATGATAAGTTGACGCATTTTAGTAGGTGAAACTTGTCACAGATTCAGAATTTGTGAATGAGAACTTAGTAAAAGTAGGTCTTATAAATGTAGCCAGGATTTTGTAATATCTCGATTTAAAAGAGTATTCTTGGAGTTTCTTGCCCATTCGTCTCCATAGAGATCTACGTTTTGGATTTCAACTTTCTGACTAACCGATCGACGTTTTGACAGTTCAAAAGTGCCTGTAAATGGTTTAAAAATAAATACATTGAGTTTGAGTTTGAATATTCATTAAAACTCCGTAAAGATTCGAACTGTTCGCAGATTTGTCCCAAAAACAGATGCTAGCATTTATTGAATTAAATGGATTCGGTACAAAAAGTCTGAAATCAAGAACACAACAAGTGTTGTTTTTGAAGCTTAGGTATAAAAGTACTTTAATACTCTATAATAAATTAGATTCCAGATGGACGGCTAAAGAAATAAATGATATTTTCTATAAATTATCATCTACACATAGGTAAAAATTCGACAAGATGGTCGATATAACCTTGTATAGAGTCTAAAGCTTTCCCCAAAAGCAATTAAAGACTAGCAAGTTCTAAAAGCTTTTCAACCTATTAAGAAGTTCAGTCTATTGTTACCTCTTTTCCTTTCAAATATTCTTTAAAAGCGTCAGGATATTTAAAAACCTTCAACACCCAGCCCCCAAAACATTTAGTAAATGAATGCCCAACAACTATGAAAGAAAAATTCAACAATATCGATTCACGCCTCTCACTCGATTCATAGACTTGATACTCAGAAACGGTCGTATAAAACTTCGATCAGGACAATCCCTATCAATCATTCTGTGTACTACATAATTAATACCACAGCTCAAAAATCACCACCCACAGGCAATTTGTCTGCCTCGCCGTGAATACAGCTTTTATCAGATCATCATGGAAATAGGGGTGGAAATAATCAATAGAGTCCTGCCCCACCCCTTAAAGCGCATGCGTGGTGGTATTCACCTGGTGGTGGTGGTATCACCCCATGGGATCGTTCATGCCGTGGTATTAACCCACAGCTCATTCTTGTAAAAGATGGCTGGGGAGCAAGACTTGTCCGTGTTTGGGGCTGAGCGTTTTGGGGACGACTCTTCAATACCACCATGTAAGTTCTAATTTTAAAATCTTAAGTCAGCCTTCTTTTGAATTACGTCATAGATTTTTTTTTTGTTTTTATTTTTGTGGGTTTTTTCTTAATATTGTCTTTGATATCGGCCATCAACGAATTAAATTATAAATTCATTTTTAAAGTAATTCCGTTTCCTAGTAAAAGGTGTGTGCGCAGTTTTCCAGTTAAACATTTCTTGCGTATTGGTGCCGCCATTTTGAATTTTCGCTCGTTAACAGCGGCCCATTTTAAATAAATGTATGTTAAATATTCCTTTGGTAATTAATGTAAGCATTTTTACGAATGTTTTAAAGAATTTAGGAAACTATTCCGGTATTTAGAAGCTTATAAATATCATAGATTAAAGTCGCTTTTCGTGTCTGTCTGTGTGGCCGCGTTATTCTTCTAAACTACGCAACGGATTTTGATGCACTTTTCACTATCATTTAGAGAATTTATTCCGGAAGGTTTATGCGAAGCTAAAATACATTAATAAACTAAACAAATAATAAAGGAATCTCGATTTTTTATCAAGTCGTAAAAACCGTGCGAAGCAGGGGCGGGTCGATAGTTTCTAATATAAGAAAAATATTATTATTTTATTAGAATAATCTTTTAATTAATATCTAAGGTGCAACATTAAATTATCGTTATTAATATTATTTTATACTTTTGAGCTGAATTTACCTGAAAAATATTATATAAATCTTCCAATACAAACATTTTAGGGTGACTACTCCAATTCTTATCCTAGCGATTTTAACATACTAAACGGTTAACTTAACACAAAATAGTAACAGTTTTCAATTGTTTTCACAGAAACCACCCAAGCCTGACCATGGAAAGCGGTAAGATGTGTTTAGAGATAGTTTCCATTGCAACGGATTTGCGACACGACTTACCGTTCAATACTCGTGTCGTGCGCAATGACGTGAAACGTTTTATTTTTTTTTATTGATTTTTTGTTTTTATTTTACGCACTTATTCAATTGTAAAGTATACTTCTGACGTGTACCATCACTCTATGTATATTTAATTTCAATAAACAAGCTTCACAAACACACACGCTATTTGTTTTGCCTCACCTATCCGTATTACGTTTTAAGGGGCGATTCCATTAATGCGATTATCGCAGGCTTTTTATAGTTTTGAAATACAACCCCAGGTAAGTTACCCTTTTAGGGTTGGGCACCCTTTTATGGGGCGATAATTAAAATTACAGTGACTTATCAAACATCGTTACTTAGGGTTGCAGACTTACCTTGTGCCTATTTTAAAATGACTCAGTGGTACTGAAATAAATGATTAACCTGGCTCTTTTTTTTTAAACATTAGTAACGGATTGTCATGTAACGCACAGCCTGAACTACTAAACATAGACACATCAAAATAGGTAGATGCGTTCGTAAGAAAGCTTAGAAGTTCACTAAGAAATAATTTTCGTAACACTAACCATCTTATTACAAAATAAAATCTAACTTTAGTTCTAGCTAAACCTTTGTGCCAATATTTGTATTTCGAACTTTATTTCGATTTAGGCAAAGTTCTTAATATTAAAACGACAACTTAGCACCGAACTAAGCAGTAATTTTTGTATAAAGAACTGCATTTCTATAACAGTTAGGTTCTTAATTCATTAAACTGGCTCGGTACTTTCAATCTGATCTAAAGAAAAACCGCATCAAACAGCTAGGATTTACGTTATTCAGTCAACTTGTGATTTCATAAAACAAATCCACTAAAACGAATGGACTGAACTGTAATAAAATTATTTACTAACTGTATAACCCTTAAACAAGTCAGTTTGGAACTGAATTGCAAATTATAATGTTATGAATGTTCTACAAATACTAACAAATCGATTCATTAGTTAAAACAACTCGTGATTTTACTAAACTATGACTAAAGCAAAGTTAACTGGAGCAGAGTTTTAGTACCCGAATCAATTAAGCTGTTTACGATCAAATCAAGCTTTAGTTTGGAAATATTCACATGTAAGTGCGAGCAAAATTATTTCTGCATTTAGCTATTTGGCGCAATATTATTCGCTAGCTTCTGCCCGAGACTTCGTCCGCGTGAAATTTCTTATTCCCCTAACCCCCTTCACCCCGTCGCATCGCATCACCTGCCGTGCCATCACTTCATGTTCGCCTAGCGTTCTCCGTTTTGCTCGGCTCCTAAGGGTCATAGCGTGATTTTAAATAGCCTATAGCCTTTCTCAAGAATTGGGCTACCAAATTATTATTTTTTTAAATCCAACTGTTACTTCCAGAGATTACCCCCTCCATTCGAACTTACAAACAAATAAATTTTACCTCTCTACAGTATTATTATAGATTATTGTTTAGTACCTATTGTCCTTTTTTTGTTTTTTTTTACGAGCTTTGTGCATTAAAACAAAAACAGCTCATTAAAACTATTATTCTATAAAAGAAAAATTACGGAAACCGGAGATTATTTGTCGGTTTTGTTATAAGAAATGCTTGAATTCTCATATTAGTAAGTCAATAATGAAACTAAATACTGCATCGAAGTTTTCCTTTGATTGGTTATTTACGTAATTCACCGCGCACGGTTTGCTTTCAACTTTATGTCTAGTTGTCTACACATAGCAATTATTCAATAAAGCATTTATCCAATAAAAACGGAGTCAATAATTAAGATAATTTCAAACAACTGAAGGACTTCTGGTAACGGCAAGCCAAGTTTTTTCTTTTACCGGTCTTGATCATTGGCAATTTCTTCTACATAAAAGAGAGATTCAAATATATTTGTACTACAAGTAGGTACATACACCTCTGTCCAACACTTCGGGGATTACAATTGAAAATAATTGTTTATTCTGTAAATACTATCGGAATCACTTTTAAACGTCATTAAAATAAGCTAGATGATGTCGGCATTTCCTATCTGTCTACTCTGAAAAGAAAGGCCGAAACAAACTCAAAGGTCACAGTCTCTTTTAATGTCCAGACCTAATCTTGGTCAGATCATGTGAACACCATGTAGATTGATGTCTGAAATGGTCTCTTGAGTTATTTGTGTTATGTTATAAAAGTGACTTAGTTGGTAACGTCATGACAGCCTTGTTCCACCCACAGCTGAATGTAGGTCTCTTCTCTCTTTTGCCATGCTTCCCTGAGTTACGCAATATTATCTATACCTACTAATATTAAAGATAGGTAACATTTGTGAGTTTGTATATGGGGGGTAGGGCCCCGACTGAAGAGTTGTAGGTCGTGGGTTCGTACCCAGACAGGCGCTTTACTTTGTGCAAATAATTTAAACCACTGCTCTCAAAACGGTGAAGGATAAGATTGCGAGAAACCGGCATGTCCTAGAACCAAAAATTCGAAAACATGTGACATCTAATAACGCGCACTGGGCCTGCGTGCTGGATTACAGCCCACTCCCTCCAGCAGATTGGGAACATTATACGCTGATTATATTATGTAGGGGGTAATCTTCGGAGGTACTGACCTGATTCCGAAAATTCTTTATGGTTAGCTACAGTGTGGCCAAGTGTAGGATGTATTTTATGATAAAACAAAGAATTTCACGCGGACGAAGTCGCCGGCAAAAGCTTGTACTTTATAAAATCGTAACTAGAACTTTATCTCAATTAAATATTATAAAACTTCAACGGTTTTTACGACTCACGAACAAAGCGACGTGAAACCTGTAGAAAAGTTATGTATCAACAATTCAACATAGCTAATTTATATTATGGGTGGGCGGCGCGTGCCACACGTGCGGTATTTTATGGTTCTTTTGATTTACGTCACAACGAGATTTCATGTAGTGTGCCACGGGTCGATAAGAATGGCGTGATTTAACCTTTTAGAGCCAAATATACCTATTAATTAGGCGGACGATAATTGGTGTTTTCACCTTACGCTTTTTGGCTTTCTCGGGTGCGTCATAATGTTTGTTCTCTTTATTTTTACGTAATGGCGTTTAAGAAACCGACCCTCTCTGTAAGTAGTTAATTAATCGAAATAATTTTAAAGGAGCACTTATGAAAAAAATCAGCATCTGTAGACCAATTCCCGTAATCAAAAACGTTCAAAATCTAGTTACAATCTCATCTCAGCGAACAAGCAATATTAAAAACTTGTCAAAAATCTAGAAATTTTAAAGGTATTTTTGTCAGATTCAGACTAAGATCAGACTGTGAACGTTCTTAAAATTACGAGAATTGTCCCTCTGATAATTACGACTATTCTGGTCAACAGAAGTCTACATAAAGATGGTGTACTTAATCTAATAACTGTCTTCAAAACCGATACGCAGCTTGTCCTTTAGCCAAACTGTTAATAGCCTCTACAAATATTAATATCAAACAATTCAAGCCTTACCAACTGACCACCAGGCTTCAAAACCGGACCCTCATTAAAACCAAACAGTCACCTGTCATAGATTACAAACCGTACCGTGAGAAACAATAAACGACAAAGATATAATAATAAACAACTCCACTAGATACGACACTCGCTAATCTATGTCAAGGGTGGTCTACGTCCATAATTTATAATCCTATCTCACGCAATCTCTGTGCCTTTTAGCGACTAATTATTAACACTTCCAGTAGCCAGTGGGTACATGTCATATCATAATCATTATTGGAAAAAATAACCAACGTTTTGTGACCTCTGTACAGAGGTGTGCAACATTTTTTCAAGTGTCAAATTAAAGTGGGTAATTTTGACATATGTTTGACAGTTGTAGGACAAAGATTAAAAGATTGGAGAGCGGACTATTAAGTGACAAAGTTTGTGACTATGATTTATGGCGGTCGTAAAATCACATAACAACACCTAAGCTATTCGATTTCTATTATAGTTTCTAAATACGGAATTTTATAGCTTACTGAACAATTTTATTAAATTACTTGCCTTTTAAAGTGCTTGATATTTTTATTCGATGTTGGATTATAGGATTTTTATATCATAATAACTTGGTTTAACAATGTAAGTTTTTAACTTTTTAATAATAAAAATATTTGAGTGTCATAAGTTATGGCTAAGAATTTGCTTTCAAATCTAGGCTCGTAGGATAAAAATGAGATGGAATGAATGGAAATGGAATGGATGGAATGTTATTTTTTTGGGTTGGGTTTTTCGGACGCACAAAATGTTCGAACGTACGAGTATGTAGGTATCGTATTTATACGACTTTATAAACTCGTAGAGTGCGAAGTAACCCGTCAAAATGACTATCTATAAATGGATTTTCATGAGGTTTCCTCCATCATTAGAGCATTTTTTTTCAGAAGGTTCATGTGTATAATACACTACTGTTGAACTGAACTGGTTGGCAACACTGCCCGAGTGACATGTCAAAATTTTGTTCCGTAATTTAAAATTAGTTTTATTTATTTTTTAAGTGTATTTAAGTGTTAATATTATATCTAAATGTAAAATAACTGCATAAATACTCTGGACTATTGTTTTCCTGCAAGTTTTACAAAGTTAAACACAGTACTTGGTTGCCCGCCGTTACCGGTAACCTCTCACGAACAGCTGATGTTCGAGCTGCGGATTTAAACGGGGAGTATTGTTCACCTTTATTCTATAATTAGCACACAATCGTCATTTAGACTCTGTAACACATCCAGTGATCCCAATTTTTGCTTGATTTGTCACCCTGCACTGGGTCTAAGTCACTTTGTTTACGTAAATCGTAATGACACTTATTATTGTGAAATATTAAAATATTGAAATTCTATTAGCATTATATTGTACATACATAACAACAATAACGTTTACTATCGTTATTTTCAATACTTGTAATAATATTGCTAAACTAGATTTTTCTGTCTGGGCATCATACCCACATAAAAAAAAAAAGTAAAATCATAAGTCAATAGAATTAATGTAACTGTGTACTTTATTTAATCATAACAGTTGCATTTCATTTAGATTCAGCCTACCTCATTTTACCTATAAATCTACACTAACTTTTCCAACTTTTCCTTTCATTTCTAGCTTTCCTTTTCTGTTTGGCTGTTTTACTGGTTCTTACCGTTTCTTTAATTCCACTTTCAGTACTTATTCCTGAAACCATGCCTGTGATGACCCGTAAGGCTGCTGCTCAGGAGTTGGAGCTTAAATTGAAAACAACCACTCAAGATCTTAAGGCTTCAAACAGTAAATGTGATCAGCTGTTACAGGAAATAGAGGATAGTGAGAAGGAAGTCGAGAAGGTTGTTTACAAAAATACAAGCTTAAAACAGGAGCTGGTAGACCTTCATCAAAGATACCTGGTTGTTGTTGATGAACGGGACAAACTGCGGTTAGTCACGGAAGGTTTCAATAACTGCAGTAACTTATATGAGGAGGCTTTGTGTAAGGTCAGGGACCTAGAAGAGGAATTAATTCATGCAAATGTACGAATTACTAAGTTACAGAAACTAAAAGAATGTACTCAGGCTAAGGAAACTGATAACTTGTATACTGAACTAGCTAATACTAATTGCAACTCTCACTCCTTAATAACAATAGACCTTACTGAAGATTCTTTATTGAAATTTAACAATAGCAGTTATAAAGTAAGTCAAAATAAAATAAAAAAATATGCAAAACTAAATAAAATCATAAATAGATGCAATAAATTTAGGAAACAACAAAAACACAATTCCAATAATATTAAACTAAGGAAGGAACGTGTTTTTCTAATAAATAAATTAAAAAACTATGAAATTAAATTAGAAGATAGTAAAAACATTTATCACATTGACACTCAGCGATTACAGTCTGAAGTTGAGGTACTTGAAGAGTCACTACATTTACATTATATTAAGTATGTGAGCTCTCAAAAACAAATAAAGGAACACATCCTTGCTGCAAACGAGTTGGTGGAAATGCGTTGTGGTGAGGCTGGTAGAGTGGACCCGATGACTCTGAGCACCACTCAATGTTCTTGTCAAAGGGAATTCAACCTTGAGGCTATCCAACCTGAGGGAACGGAGGATCCGTCCCAGTCGGGAGGAGCTCGGGACTGTATCCCCGATCAAGATACACCACATGTTATACAAGGTTCATCTCAAGTAGCACAGACAGAGACTTATGCTGTCACTTCTTCTAGTAAGGTTTGTTGTTGTTCTGTTATGTTTTCAGATAGTTTAGGGAGAGGGTTAGGTAAATTATTGAGTAACAACCTAAGTCAATCTGCTGTTAATTATTGTATGCCTGGGAAATCCTACAAAGATATAATGTCATCAATAACTAGCAATAAATATGATCCAAATGCCATTATTTCTGTATTTGTAGGTAATAGTGCTAAGGTAAAAATAGATGACATCACTGACAGTGTCACTGAAATCTTGAAAATTAATTGTCAGAAAATAATATTGTGTGCTTTTCCATACTTTGAGCACTTATCAAGTAGGCAAAATTATTATATACATATGCTAAATAACCATATGCATTTCTTAGTAAATCACTATAGTGACAAACTCATATTTTTTGACACCAACACTTTTGTTGAGACTTTCAAATCGACTAGGGATACAGCGTATCTGCCTATTAGTTCTAGACGTCAAATAGCAGGGCTATTAGCTTTTATTATTAACTCAGACATAAGTAGTATGTCGAAGTCTGATGTAATTAGCACCATAAAAATTAGTACTAATACTAATATTAAGGTGGTTAGCAACAATAGTTTAACTTTAAACTAGTTGGTAAGACAACAGAAGGTACCAATAACAATATTGTTAATCTCACCTCCAATAAGGTATCTTCTAGCACTCAATTAGTTAAGTGTAAAAAAGGGGCTAAGCAAAATTCCTTGACATTGTTTCACCAAAATATTCAAGGTTATTCTTCCAAATTATTAGAGATTGAATTGTTTTTAGAAAAAACAATGTTTGATATTATTTGTATAACTGAACACTGGTTGAAAGATTATGAAATGCTGATTAATTATGTGAACTATAGTGTGGGCAGTTGCTTTAACCGAAAATCCATGCAGCGTGGAGGTTCATTAATTTTAATTAAAAATTCTATAAAATATAAGACTCGTAAAGACATAGTGGAACTATCTGTGGAACATAGCATCGAATTGTCCTGTGTTGAGCTAGATAAGCATTTTATAGTATGCGTATACAGACCTCCAAACTATCAAAACTACTCTATTTTTGAGTCCGTAATGGAAGATGTCTTGGCAAAACTTGCAACTAGCAATAAATCAGTAATTATTTGTGGTGACTTTAATATTAATATTTTGGAAATTAATTCAAATAGCAGTAGATTATTAAGCCTTTTTAAATCATTCAATCTGTCAAATGTGTTTTTGGAACC
The DNA here is from genome assembly GCA_949629185.1 of Apamea crenata. NCBI lineage: Eukaryota > Metazoa > Arthropoda > Insecta > Lepidoptera > Noctuidae > Apamea > Apamea crenata. Next base: position 6,648,127 of record OX451362.1, on the reverse strand, counting down.
AACACGAATAACTACGGCTACTGCTACATGTATTGATAATGTTTTCTGTTGCTGCGAATATCTAGAGAAGGCCATTGTAAATTATCTCCCTTCTGATCACAGCGGTCAAACCGTTTATTTTAAGTCCAACACACCAATACAAAAAGTACAGATTCAAACTAGACCATTATCATCGGGTAATTTGAAAAAGTTTAATATAACTTTAAATAGCAAGTTAAGTGCTCAGGGCCTAAGTATGACTAATGGAAATATTTTGTATGAAGAATTATTTTCACTAGTACAAACAGAGTTCAATAATTATTTTAAACAGAACTCTAAAACTATTTGCCCTAAGTTCTTATTCAGTGACTGGGCAACTAAAGGCATCAGAAAGAGTAGGGAAAGATTATTTGAACTGTATGGCCTTAAGCCGTATATTAACACGGATACTTTTAATAAGTATGTTGCTACTTATTCTAAAACTTTTAGAAATATCTGCAAAGCAGCTAAAGCTTCATTTATTAGTAACAAGGTTAAATCAGCAGACAATAAAATAAAGACAGTTTGGAGAATTATTAACAATGAAACGAACAGGAACAAAACACGTAATACTGATTACACTCTGAACACTTCCCGCGGTCTAATTAGCGATAGCATCGATGTTGCTCAGGAATTTACAACTTTCTTTACCAATATCCCAATTAAAACTACAGAAACTTTAAATTCCTCGCCCGCACTTGCTATAGAATTATTAAGAGCGAATGTTTCAGCCTGTACTGTGGAATTTAAATTTAAACATATTAACCCTCTAAGCATTATAAAAGCATTTAAGCAACTTAAGATCAAAATTACCGAAGATCTGTGGGGCATGTCTACTAAAGTCTGTCAATCTATTATTGAGACAATTGCACCCTACTTAGCTTTAATATTTAATTTGTGTGTAGATCAAGGGGTATTCCCGGATTTAATGAAGTTCAGTAAGGTTATTCCACTTTTTAAATCTGGGGACAGCAAAGACACAAATAATTATAGACCCGTATCGGTTTTGCCGGTTTTCAGCAAGGTGTTTGAAAAAGTAATGTTGGATCAAATGCTCAATCATTTTAATCGTAACAACATCCTACACGATCAACAGTATGGTTTCACCAAAGGACGTTGTACAACAGACGCCGGTGTCACTTTATTAAAACACATCTTTGACGCATGGGAAGAGGCACAAGATGCAATAGGTATCTTTTGTGACCTATCCAAGGCATTTGACTGCGTTAATTACGAAACACTGCTTTTGAAACTTGAGCATTACGGACTGGGTAAACTAGCTCTTAACTTAATAAAATCATATTTAAATGATAGATTTCAGCGAGTTCAAATAAACGGTGTGAATTCATTGGGGTTAAAAGTCAAAATGGGTGTACCGCAGGGCTCAATATTGGGGCCGTTCCTATTTTTAGTATATATAAATGATTTACCTCATTTACTAAAAACCCGACCACAAATGGTGTTATTTGCTGATGACACATCACTGATTTTTAAAGTAGACAGACGTGCACAAGAGCTTGACGACGTAAATAACGCTATGCTTATGGTCCATAATTGGTTTACTGTAAATAATTTAGTATTAAATGAGAAAAAAACTAAATGCATTAGATTCGCTTTACCGAATGTTAGAAGTAGTTTATGTCACGTTGTATTGAATAAGGAGATACTTGAATTCGTCGAAAATACGGTTTTCTTGGGGATCACGCTTGACTCAAAGCTGCAGTGGGGTCCTCACCTAACATCACTTGCAGGGCGGCTAAGTTCAGCCGCTTACGCTGTTTGGAAAATCCGTCAATTAACAGACGTGGATACCGCGAGACTGGTCTATTTTAGTTACTTCCATAGCATCATGTCTTACGGTATTTTGCTGTGGGGACGAGCTGCAGATATTGATTCTATCTTCATTCTGCAAAAGAGGGCTGTCAGAGCCATCTACAATCTCAGCAGACGCGAATCTCTAAGAGAGCTGTTAAAAAAATTAACATCATGACGGTTCCTTGTCAATATATATTCGAAAACATTATGTACGTTCGAAAAAACCTACATCTTTTTAGTAAGATAAGTGACAGGCATAATTTTAACACTAGGAATAGGAACAAACTAGATCAACCGCGTTTCAGATTGTCTAAAGTAAAAACTTCTTTTATGGGGTACTGTGTAAAATGTTATAATAAAATACCACTCGATATTCTTCAACTAAATGAGAAGAAATTTAAAACATGTATTAAACGCACACTATGTAGACAAGCATATTATAAGTTGGATGAGTATATACTAGATAAAAATGCTTGGCTTAATGCTGGTCCTGCTCCACAGGCACTTGGGCTCACTAGTTGATCACAATTTCTATATTTTGGAGGAGATGCTTCCCCTTTTTATTTTTGTTTTTATTTTTGTGTTTCTGACATTATGAATTTAATGTTTATTTTATTCAATCAAGATTAATTTTGAATACTTCACTATTAAATACCTCTTCCAGATTGGTAGTAACTTTTTATATATTTTTTTTTTCTTATCTTATATTTTTAGTTAGAAAGTTGCAAACTATAGTTTTGTATAATTTAGAAGCATTTTTAAAATTTTGTAAATGTAAGAACCATGGATCCGTTTTTTATGATATTTTGATGTTGACTTGAAAGAGCATGGCAGTTGAGAATATGTCATGCTCACTTAAATGTCTCACTGATGGTGGCGCGTGTGTTGGATCATTCGGTTCCCTACAAAATGGTTGAGCTAGGTGGTGCTGATCCACGCGTCATGTTCGTGAACGGGCGCCGTTGGTTGAGACTGGTCATCTCTTAACTGCCAGGGCTTATTTTTAATGTTATAAATTGTTTCTTTTTTTTTTACATTGTTCTTACATATAGAAGCAATAAGAATAATGTACCCAGGATTTTGTAATAATATCTTGATTTAAAAGAGTGTCCGTGGAGTTTCTTGCCCGTTCTTCTCCATAGAGATCTACGTTTTTGGAATGGGCGACTAGCTTCAACTTTCTGACTAACTGACCGACTATTTAATTTTGACAATTCAAAAGTGCCTGTAAATGGTTTAATTGAAATAAATGATTTGAGTTTGAGTTTGAGTTTGAACTAGCTTCTGCCCGGGATTTCGTCCGCGTGAAATTTCTTTTCCGCCAAGCGGAATCTTCGTTTTTGCTTAGCGTTCATTCTGATTTTTTTTCTTTTTTCTCGGCTCCTAAGCGTCCTCAAGTGATTAGTTAAATAGCCTATATAGCCTTCCTCTAGAATTGGGCTATCAAACACATAAACATTTTTTTCAAATCTGACTAGTTGTTTCATAGATTAGCGCGTTCAAACAAACAACAAATTTTATCAACAGTTTATTATTAGTATAATATAGATAATTATTACATAATGCATTAATACTTATCTAAGATATAAATAACATAGAAATCTCGATGTTTTGACATGTCCAAAAAGAAAAAAAAATGCAAAATTAAATTACATAGGTACGCCTAGTTTCGCGTCCATAATATTTATTAAGATATTCTAAATATACTTCACAACTAATTAATAAAAACATAGCTAACTGCTAAAGTTAATTTTCTAATCCGAATCACGTTTACCATCAGTCTTATGCAAGCAAAGCTCGCATCATGCATAACTCTAATTCAAATAAAATTCAATATTAATTTCAAATCCCGGGTAATTTAATACCTACAAACATAAACCGTTTACACGGTCCGATTATAATCGAGAGCTCGCCACCATAGTTACGCAATCGAATGAAACTCGATACCGATTGTAAGGGCTTGGGCACACTCGATTAGTTCATAGATGGAAAAAATCGGATAGGCTGTATATGAACGCAGTAACAGTGGAGTACGTGAAACGTCTTGTGAGTGTTTTGTACGTTAGGTTGACTAGGTCCCGACCCAACTGAGCCGATCCGAACTTAAAATATTCGGTTCGGCCATGTGTCGGTCCGATCCGAACATTCGCACTTTGCACTTCGGAGTAGATCCCCTGTAATGATAGTTGTAAGTATGATATATAAATAAAAATCCAGCAAGACATTGCTCCTGAAAGCCTAGTGCGAGCTCTATACTTTTGATCGTGTCGATCATGTTAACGTAAACATCAATTTGTTCTGAATAAGCGCCGTCTGGTGACTATGATGTGAAACACAATTATTCCATATATAGCTGCCTTCTTTAACATAAAACATATCCAATGGCACTCGGAAATAGCGTAGATTTCTTTTAGTAGAAGATTTTTTTTAATCGGATAAAAAGTTCCGAAAATTACCACCTACACACAAACTCACTAAGTTATATTATAGTATGTAATAGATTAGTATTATAGACTAACTGACGTAAGTGGACGTCTAAGACTACGACTAAGGCCCTTTTCGTACTACTTACTAAATACCATCGACTAATCTTTTGCCCCGTGTGCCCAAGCCCTTAATAGATATAAATTCGAGTAGAATCGAGTAATGAGCGTGTCGTCGACGACTCCGAGACTTATGTATTTACCGGTAAGCTGTCGTAATCTTTATTAATTAGTTTAATTCTGACGGAAAAAAAGTGCGGTTTTTCTACATTGCACGAGACTTTGGTATCTGTGGAGTGGTAGCAAACAAATTGTGGCCCAGTTCGAACCCAGCTAGGCGTTTTACTTTGTGTAAATCATTTTTTCACCACTGCTGTCGAAACGGTTAAGGAAAAAAACGAGAGGAAACGAATTCAAAGACATGTGACATTACCTATCCGCACTAAGCCCGCGTGGTGGTGGTGGAAATTGATATTTAGTGGGAACATTAAAGGCTGATTATGCCTAAGCTTTTCTAACTCATTGACTGGATACAGAACTTTATACTCCTATGTATCGCACAGTTGTTTTGCTATCTGTACCTCTAGTATTAGATCTGTAGTATGTAGGCTATGCCCTTACATCGCTGGAGGAGGCTGGCGGATATTTCCAAAGGATTCAAATTAGATGTCGTACTTTTATGACAGTCTCAGATTAGACCAGTTTAGAAGTATGTTACGTCCTAACCATATAGATCTTCTACTTAATAGAAATTTGAAATTCATTCATTCAATTAATAACTGACAAACAACCGCTGGGTAAAGAAGCATAATGAAAGTGAGCACTTAAAGCACTGACATAAAATGGACCGCTGCGCTGGGTCTAGACGCTTAACGAAAGTGAGCATAAAGGTAGGATTTTTGAAAATTCGTTCCCAAAAGGGGTTGAATTTAAGATGAATGTTTGAATGGAACTTCGCCTTTTGTGCCTATATGTAATCCAATCAGGCACACGGCGTTTTTTTAGAAGAAAACCCTTTGAAAATAAGGTTACGTTGCTAATTTTGTGGTTAAGTGTTATACGTATGCGTGAAGCACAGGAGCGAACGGACGCTGGGCTGAAGCTTATGTCCTGCAGTAACCGTCTTTCGGCTGAAATACTGATGATGAATATCACTTATCTGCCGTTTCGGAAAACTTGTCGAGGATTAAAACCTTGCCATTATCATCAGAGAGCTGTGATGGCCTAGTGGTAACGGCTGCGACTTACGAGCTGTAGGTCCTAGGTTCGAACCCTGACAGGCGCTTTACTTTGTGTAAATTATTTCATCACCACTGCTCTCAAAACGGTGAAGGAAAACATCGAGAGGACACCGGCACGTCCTAGAACCAAAAAATTGAAGTCATGTGACATCTACCAACCCGCACTGGGCCCGCGTGGTGGATTACCATTCCCTCTCACAGAGAGTTGGCCTGTGTCCCAGCAGTGGGAACATTATAGCCTGATTATGCATTATCATCCAAATCATTTCTGTTTTTTTTACCTCTGATTACGTACATATACCTACTTTTATTACGTCAAGCTTCACCTGGCGCCTAGTTTGTATAAAGCCTGCGCTTTATAGATAACTAGTAATCATTAAAACATTAATCCAATAAATCTTTCAATTCAATTAAACCCATTGATTTTATCAATTTAATTGGAAAATCTTTTATTTATCACCATTTCCGTTAGTCTTGACAGGTGAACGGAAAAATTTATATTTACTTTGCAAATGGAGGTCGCGAAATTACAGACATCGATAAAATATCACTTAGCGCTTTACTACACTACACTTAACAACTTTATTTCGTTTATTAGTTTTTGTGATTTATGGTGATTAAGGCAGTTGTTGGTGATTGCTGGTGATTTGTCATTGATTAGAAGTTGTCATATTATGTTGATTTCTGCTGCGTTTTGTACCGCCCATATTATATTAAATTTGGAAAAAAAAATCCAACCCTCAGGGTGCGAAAATAGGGGTGATTTATTGTTCACTCACAGGTTTGAATGCTGAGTTGTGTATTATTACTCTACTCAGTGCCACATATGCCTGCCCTTTGGCAAACAATTAGTAGGTTATAGCCACAAAAATTATAAAATAAAAACTTTTTAACAAAAAAATTAAACCACCGAAAAAACTGAAAATAAAAAATTATAAACCTTTTTTATTTAACCTTAATAACTAAGTTCTTAAGCGAATGTAAGTATACCTAAATAATTTTGAGTCGGCGCCGTTTAAATTTAAGGCAATTTAATGATCTTTGTTTAGGTATTGATTGTTTTGCATAAGCATATAATTAATATAATTATTCTTCTTTGGTCCACAGATTACTCTTGACAGAGCTACCGAAAATGTCCCCGTGACTGAACCCAGTGTGTTGAGGTAAGTGACCTTTTTGGATAAAAAAAAATGTTTGCTTGTCTTTTTAAAAATCTTGTCTGCAGATAGGTACTATAGAAATTATTGTTAGGACAAAGATCTTTGAAAATCCTTTGATCCCTATCAACTCATGTATTATTTCCTGGAAGACTAAAATATTTAGTCATCTTGCTTTTTCTACTGTAATTATTGAGCTGAGGCAACTTACTTAAGTAAGTGTTATTAAAAATTATTTATGTTGTGTATAATTATAAAGTATTACAGTATTGCAATTAACTTTGCATAAAGAGTTAGGCCTTGACTAACAGCTGATTTGGGCCACAGATAATGTCACCGAGTTTATTTTTAATCTATAAAGATAGACGATGTTGATAATTATTATTATGTAGGTAGTCAGTATAATTATGCTTCTACGCAATATTTAACATTTGGCGATTTTTATGTAATAAAACACCTAGGTTTGTGTGTTGAAGTATTGCGGAAATAAAAGTAAAGAGTAAAATAATAATTAAAACACAAAATCAGTCTTCAAATGGCTAGTCCTAGATTCTGGAGCTTTGCTCAATGATTTATTTTAGGTTATTATATTATTTTATGTACTATCGAGTTTTTGTGGCATTAAAACAGAGACAACAATACGACAAATAAATGAATACTAGTGCATAATAATATTTTGGACTATCAAATAAATTATAACATCGAAATAAAAAAGTTTTTTTTTTTAAACAAACTAAATAGCAGTATGGGTTTTGTCAATCTTTGACTAGCTATAGTGACTAAACTATTGGATATATTTGATTGAATTTTAGTATGCAGACTGAGCATAGTAAATACCTACGCAGTTTAATATAAAGTCGTATTTTCGTCTCTATCTTGTAGAATTAGGGAGGTTGTATGCGTGCGTGACGACCTTTGGACCTCTGGTCAATTATTTGCAAGATGAATCTTAAGCTGACTTCATTAAAATTCAATTTAGGACTGCTTAAATATCTCAAGTGAATTGTTCTCAAAACTTGAATAAAATAAAAAATAAAAGGCACAAGTTGATGTAAAGAAAAAAAAATAAAATAACGAGGTTGTTCTTGTTATTTTTTCGTAAAACCTTGATTCAGGTAAACAAGGACCAAAAATATCACATTTATTGACAACGACCGATAAAGATTTAGTACCAGAACTAAGTTCCTTTTTTATTATTTTTGTCTGCGATGCCAAAAATCGATGTTTTACCTCATTGTGAAAGGGTCGGGTTGGGAATTTAAAATTATTAAAATAACTTTAGAAACTACATCTATATGCCTAGATGGTCATTGGCCGTATGACCCTAGCTACTTAAAGGCCAACAATCCAATGTTTTCATGTGAACTATTAATATTTATCTTACTTATATTATGAAGAGGTAAACATTGTGAGTTTGTATGTAGAGGGTAATCGTTGGAATTAGTGATCCGATTTCGAAAATTCTTTTATTACTAGGATGCTACATTATCCCTAAGGGCGAATTTCACCAATATTTTATACCTAGAATAAGTCTTATACTAAGAATAATTTTTGACAGTTTTTCCATACTAGAACTGTCGTCAATAAATCTGAATTTGGTAAAATCAGCCCTGAGTGTCACAAGGTAAAAAATTTGGCTATTAGAATTTTGTATGAGAAAGTCTGCTTTACACGCGGGCAAAACTGCGGGCTCGTTTTATAAAACATCTGTCCTCGTATATCAACAAATTAGTCAACATAAATATTATGAAGGTATCGTGATGAAACCTGAAGTTTGAATGACCTGAAATCGCTAATCTGTAAACCCCACTCTTTTGTTTGAAAAAAGTATTTGCTCGAAAAAAAAAACAAAAAAAAACGTCAGACAGTGGGACAGTGTCGGCTAAATATTTTATTTTAAATATCAACCTTATTTTACTTACTTTACTATACTATTAAAAAATAAACCTACAACAGTTACAAATCCCGTTACCAATAACCACTGCAAAATAAAAACAGAACAAAGGGTTACGTATCTAGATCAAGCCGCACAGTGTTCAAACCGGCGTGGCGTGGACAAAAAAAAATGTTTATTTATATAAACACCGGTCAAGTACGGAGCAACATGGTTCAAGTTAGGGCAGGGCAGCACTGTGCACACAAAAACTTGCCGGGCAGTAGGGATGTCGGAAGTGTAAACAAGTATCGATATTTTTTAAATGTATCGATATCGCTTTCAATCAGCGGCAGAGAGCAGTAATGGCCTAGTGGTGACAGCCGTGGCTCGTAGGTTCAAACCCAGTCATGCGCTTTACTTTGTGTAAATTATTTCATCACCACTGCTCTCAAAAACAGTGAAGGAAAATCGTCGTGAGGAAAGCGGCATGTCCGTCATGATCAAAAATTCGAAGACATGTGACATCTACCAGCCCGCACTGGGCCCGCGTGGTGGATTACTGTCTACGCCAACTCTCTGAGAGGAGGCCTGACTCCCAGACTCGCCGCAGTGGATTGCAGCCTTTCGAGCTAGGAGGAGCTAGGTATACAGTTTTGGCACATTTTGAAAGAAAGAAAAATGCGTTTATTGGCATTACACAAAATGTAAAACACACCTTACAACACACAACACACACCACCTTAAAACAACACCTTAAAACTATAAAAACATAAAACAAAGATTATAATTCCAATATGGCCCCAGCTCAGCATAATGTCAAATGACAACACAAGTGTACCACCTGACGCTGATTTTCATCTGCAACCTACGAGTGCCATACGCTGGAATAACAAACACATAGGGATTTTCGAGACTCGGTATTTAGTATCGTAGTATCGATAGTAAATATCGCCAAATAATATCGACATATCGAATGAAAAATATCGATACATCGATATTTCAACGACAAGCCTACCGGGCAGCACGATGGATGTCTACAGCATGTTGCTGTTATTATTTTTGCGTAAACATCAGGCAAATGTATGTTACGCATAATTTATATCGCGTAAATCATCAACTTTATCTTATGGTGGAATTGGTTTTTAATACTTGAGTTTCAAAGTTGCTTGTGAGTGGTCTTTTTTACCACGACTGTAATACGAGTACCAAAAGGGATCCAGTGATACCTACACAAATATTATATTTTTTCATTGTTTCACAAATCTGTCACACTTTACACCAAAGAATTAGGAAAAAGCCATTCGGTAATTTGGCTAAAATTTTGGCACAACATGTAACATGCTGATTGAAAGTTAATATGGGCGCAAAAAAAAATAATGGCCAGTTTTATAGATATAGCCATTTTTCTGTTCAATTCAGGAAAATGATTTTTATCCATTGTTATTTTAGTTAGTTTATTCTTGTCCCACTCCTCCTTTGGCGATGCCACGCTTATTCTTTCCAGTTTTGGAAAAATCCATATGGAGTTCCTCCTGCCATCTCTTTCGTGGCCTGCCGCGACTCCGCATCACTATCAAAGGGAATATCGATAAAAAAATGGGAGCTAGGTTTTTGTCCGACTCTGGGTATGAACAGGCTGTATTTAAAACAGCCTGTAGCCACAATTGATTGAGAGGTCGTCACGTCTACTGAACTACCTACTGGGCGGCGCAAATTACCCGCAGCAGTATAACTAGATCTGCTGCAGCCTCTCAAATTGTATGCATCTTTCATCTTTTGCGGTCCACCGTCGGATGAGTCGATTGACTACTTAATTGGGTTGAAAAAGTGATCCTTTGTTACGTGCGTAGGCGCAGATGAGCGATACGGTATCTTTGATGTTGTGTAGGTACGTGGTTTTATTTAAATTGCATGATTACGTTCTGATATTAATTGTAGCCAAGGAATTCTACTTTTCTCGTCAAGATAAAAGGCAATGGTAAGCAGGGATCTAGCCTCTGTCAACCCAGGTAGCAAGTGACAACAAGCTCATTAATTTGATTAAAATATGACATGATTCAGAGCAGTGGTGACCCAGTGGTATTGACCGCTACTTACCGAGTTGTAGGTCGTAGTTTCGAACCCTGACAGGTGCTATCCTTTGTGCAAATTATTTCATCACCACTGCTCTCAAAACGGAAGGTAAACATCGTGAGGAAACCGGCATGTCCTAGAACCAAAAATTCGAAGACGTGACATCTACCAACCTGCACTGGGCCTGCGAGGTGGTTTACGGTCCGCTCCCTCGCACAGAAAGGAGGCCTTTGTCCCAGCAGTGGGAACATTATAGGCTGATTATGATTATGCTTTGTCAAAATACACCCGAATAACAGAACCACGCTTCAACTTTTATACAGATAACTAACAAACCAATGCCACACCGACCTAAAAAATACAAATTAAACAGTTAAACCCAAGGAGAATCCGCATGGCCAACAGTACGGTATGAATAAATGGGGTCGCAATTAAGAAAATAAGCGAATAATCACCACTAATTAGTGATTTATTCCAATGTTGCCAGTAATTACGGAGAACATAGCCATTCAATGAGTAACGATTGTCCTGTCAAGAACAGAACGTTCTGTTCACTAGTTTGGAACTCTTTGGGATAGAATTTTATACGGTAGAATAGAACAATGATTACGACGGTAGATGAGAACGACGACACGGTTGGCGCAGTGGTTAAGCGATTGACTGCTGCGCTGCGTGTCGCGGGTTCGATTCCCGCACGAAACAAATATTTGTATGACCTACAATTAGTTGTTCCGGGTCTGGCTGTTTGTGTATGTGAGTTTATATGTATGTAAACGCCACGACACAGGAGAAATTCCTAGTGTGGCGCAACGTTTTAAAAAAATAATGATGAGCCAAAATTAGTCTTAGATCTGCATATTATTTTGCCAAATGAAAGGATAGATTAGGATATTTAGTAAGCAAGGATATTGCTAATCCATTGCTTCATATGTTCGAAAAATTTGTCTGCTCAGCAACGTAAATTACACAATGAACGTTGTTGAACTGTCAAAATTAAAGCCATTCTTACTGTTGGTGTGTTACGAAATTACCCCGCAGGTGAATATTTTCTGACAAATATATTTAAATGCTGTGACAGTGTGATCAAAACAGAATAACTAATTTTGGATTAAATTCTAAATAGTCACAACTCACAAACCTCTTATCAGTTGACTAGTTTTTGCCCGCGGCTTCGCTCGCGTTGAGAAGTACCAACGTACATAGTAGCTTTATGCATGCAAAGTCTCAGCCCGATCGGTTTAAAATTGACAAAGTTTCATACAAACTTTCATCCCCTATTTTATCCCCTTGGGGGTAGAATTGGTCAAAATCCTTACTGAGCGGATGCCTACGTCATAACATCTACCTGCATGCCAAATTTCAGCCCGATCCGTCCAGTGGTTTGGGCTGTGCGTTGATAGATCACTATGTCAGTCAGTCAGTTCACCTTTGAGTTATATATATTTAGATTAAAAAAAATATATATAAAACATACTTCCGACACTGTGTCATTGCGTCGTGGTCATTCGCAGTGTACAGACGTGCTCGTTAACAATATTTAATAATCACCTACTTTAAAAATAGTGACCTCCTTTAGTGCATTACCAACGTAATGCAACTGTTAATTTGCTTAGTGTGTAGTTTCAGTGAATAATGGACACGAATTAGTAAAAATTATAAAATGGATAACAGCCCCTCCTCGCCGTCGAAGACGACGTCGCGGAAGCCAGCCCTTGAGTCAGTCACGGCTGATGTTGTTTCAACGCCCGAGATTCAAAAATGGATGTCAGCCATTGAACAGCACTTAAATGAAATTTGCGCTATTGCCGCGGATGGCAAACTCAACTCGGAGCAGAAAATGAAAATTTCTACCCTGTGCCGTAAAGTAGGATCTGGAACCTCACAAATGGCAGTCCTATACCAGTCGCTCAAGCAGAAAGCCGTTCACGCGTATAACGCGGTTGATGCCCTTCAGGAAAAGTGCGACCTCACGGAACATATTTTGGAGCTCAAGCAGACGATTAAGGACTCTGGTTCTGCGGGAAATGCTTCGTTTGCCGATATGGTGAAGAAGGGAGCAAATGATTTCGTTCGACCAAACAATCTAAGCTCTGTAGCTATTTATCCTAACGATAAATTGAAGTCAAGCGACGAAACAAAAGACCTCGTGCAAAAAATCATTCGCCCTGATCAAATGAAGCTGCATGTACGTGGTGTCCGAAAGACCAAAAATGGAGGCGTTATTATTAGTACAGAGACCAAACATGATGCTGACAAACTCAAGCACGCAGTCCAGCTCTCTACATCCGGACTTACCGCCGACGAACCAAGCAAGCGCAAACCTCGGATTGTGGTTGTAGGTGTGCCGACTACTTTGGCTGAAACTGAAGTCTTCAGGTGCATTTATGAACAAAACGTAGCCGACAAGTTTCCAGCAATGCCTATGGAGTCCTTTTTGAGCGTGGTTAAATTAAGCCACAAATCTGGGAAAAAAGATGCGTCGACCTGTAATTACGTCATTGAAGTTACAGCCAATATACGTAAAGCCCTATTATCCCAATCAAGGCTTTTTATAAATTGGACGTCATGCCCTGTTAGGGACTTCACTCTGGTTACCAGATGCTACAAATGCCAACAATATGGTCATGCAGCAAAAACATGCAGAGAGCTGAAATCTACTTGTGGCCACTGCGGTGAAGAAGGACACCCGATGTCAGAGTGCGCGAAGAAAGTGGACACACCGAAATGTGCGACTTGCTCTCGCTTTAAAAAGCCCAATAACCACAAAACGGGAGATGCTGAGTGCCCTGCAAGGAAAATAGCGGAATACAGGTACATTAACTCCATCGACTACGAGGGAGCCTAGATCGTCATACTTAAGGCCAGACTTCCGTGATGAATGCCTGCTGCTAACTCAGCTAAACACTGCACTGGCCTACAAACACTCGATTTTTTTGATGTTTAAGCACATTAATCGCCCGCAGCTCGAATAAACACATTGCCTCGAACGTGATTTAATTTTGTGCAACATTGACTTTAGCCCACTTACCAATTTCTGCTGACGCAAAATCAAATCATGTGTGTTTACCTACATTATAAAGTGCAAGAAACTTTATTTTACGCAAACTAAATAATTACGTATATAAGACTTTTTGTTATTTTAATCTTTAAGGTAAATAGTATTTAAGTAAACTAGGTATAAAATAACGAATTAATAATTTTTTGTCATTATATCAAGACTTCTTATGTTAAATATTGTTAAGAATTTTATTGTCCTACAATTATCATAAAGTATGCTCATGCCGCCTGTGATACAGGTTTATCCTAGTACAGGCATCTAACATTATTATACCTTTGTAAGTTATTTCTAAGACTTTATGTTAATATTTTACCAATTGAATACTGAATAAAATATTATTATTATTATTATATTATTACTGTTTTAAAGGTCCCATTTGATGATCCAATGTTGGCCCAACACTGCCAAATATGTTGGCACTTTGTAGCCAGTTCCAATATGTTATTTGACAGGTGTCAAAGTTGGCCCAACACCAACAAATAGCACAGGAGCGCTGACAAATTCATCTCACTCCTACATGACTTAACCACTGACAGCAAAATTAACAATGCATGTCGCACAGCTGTTTGTACCACTTATATTAATGGCTTGAACATAATCGATCTAGTTATCGACACCTGCAAGAATTGAGCTGTAGGCTGTAAGGTGGTAGCAATCTGTCTTTGTACCTTTTGCACCAGCCGACCAGCGTAAAGGCTAAGGTAGTTCCTTAGCCTTTACGCTGGTCGGCTGGCGTGCTTACAAATATGAGTATTTTGCAGTGAGGCACTGTCGAGATAAATTCATTGGCACTATCCTACATGTTTAGATAACACAAAACGCCTATTATTGTCCTGCTGCAGGCTAAAAGCGTTTTGTCATACAGAGACCGTGGAAGGACATAACATTGATCACAGTTGAACAAATGGGTGTTTACACACATGCGTTTCACAGACGACTCTATAGTTTTCAAAATAAAAAAATTGGTTATACTTACTAATTAATATATGTTTAATATAAAACGAGAATGGTCGCGGGATACCTAGTCGGAACGAAGTTCCTTTCGCTTGTGCACACTTGACAAATGAGGGCTAAACCGAAAAAACTGTTACGTTTTGACAATTAAAATATTAAACTTGCAGAATTTATGGAACTTCGTTCAAACAACAAAATAAAAGCCTCGTGCTTAGATTTCAAGTAATAGATTTTACTGGTACTTACAATATTCATTCAAAACATTAATTTGGACAAAATGTCCCTATGTAAACACTTAATGTCAAATAAATTCTTGTTATGTCCAAACACGACTATTAGTATTTAGATCAGTGTAATTTCGAGTTTTCTGCGACTTTGTTTCTGGATTTAAGGCGAAGACTACACTCGAAACCCGTACTTTGTTTTTTTTTTTTTTTTAATAAAAACGTTGCCTCATATTAGGAATTACTCCTGTATCGTGGGTGCGTTCACAAACATTTAAACTCACATACACAAACTATTTTTATTTTATTATAACTATTATATTTATTATTATTTCATGAAATAGTCATTCAATAGGGTTATACGAACTTAGAGGGTTGATGGTTGGTTGATGATCAATTGTGTAAATACATACTTGTTACGGTCGCGAATAATTATAATTTAAGAAAAAAATATTTTGTTCAATATACAACCTGACACTGACTTGCACAAAATTTAAGAAAATCTGAATTTCGCGGGCTACTTAGCGCATCCCCCCTAAGGTTGCTAGCGAAATTTAATTTTGTTGACTACATTGAAGGAATCACCCTTAGAAAGAGATTCCTCGAGTAAGTAATGCTAAAGTAGAATTGGACAACAGCTCAACTTCAATTACTAAGTACAGTAACAGTACAGTACAGGTACAGTAACACACTTCCACGATCCAAAGGATTCTGAAGGAAATTCGTAAATCATTGCTTTATGTGTGAAAAATTGACGGTACGGTTGGCGCAGTGGTTAAGCGATTGACTGCTGCGCTGCGTGTCGCGGGTTCGATTCCCGCACGGAACAAATATTTGTATGACCTACATGTATTTGTTCCGAGTCTGGGTGTTTTTCTATCTATACTATGTATGTATTTACAAAAAAAAAAAATTGTATATAAGTAGTTTATCAGCCATCTTGTTACCATAACACAAGCATTAGGTTGCTTAGCTTGGGACAAATGGTGCTGTGTGAAATGTCCAGGGATATTATTATTATTATTATTAATTCGCCGCTCAGCAACGTAAACAACGCAATGAATGTTGTTAAACTGTCAAAATGAAAAGCATTGCAATTGAAAGTGTGTTACTCAATTACCCCGTGGGTTATAGTATCCTCTGGAGTAGGTACTTGTACCTACTAACTTATGACTTAATGAGACAATGACAATGATGGTGGAATACAAATTTTAAGACATCGAGGTGACATTTTGAGCAGCCAAGTAGGTAATAAAATGTTTAATATATGCTGCCAATATTTTACGAGACAACAAGACACACTGTTTAAAGTGTGATTTTTATTTGGTATCGTAAATATTGATATAAACAACATGTTAAATTGAGATACCCGATGTTAATGGCTCTGGAGCAATTTTATGCCGTGACTTTGTATATTGTAACTCAAAGGCCCTGGATGCTAAGCATGAATAACATGATTTTAACTTGCAATAAACGAATTGTGGAAGAAACTTAGAATTTGACAAATTATAGTAAACACTTTTTAATGCTAATAGGGTTGTGTGGTGGTACATCAAGCTACCCGAAACTGTCAAATTTTCCCAATCAACCTTGAACCTAATGCTTTAGCGATAAAGTTGAAAATCTATTAAAGAAATTTGACAGATTGTAGTAGCTTGATGTGCTGGCGTCTGTACGCAAAAGGAAGTCTGAAAGTGGAAATGGGGGCCGAAAAGTTGTGTGGAAGTCGGTTGTCATGACATGGGCATGTGATGCGGAGGAATGGACTCAAAACTTTCCTCACGACATACTCCTCTGTCGTGAGGAAAGTTTTGAGTATGACACATTCATACTTTTGCTATTTCATAAAATATCAATCAGTAGGATTATATTATGGACTTAGAGGGTTGAACTAATGATTTTAGTGTATATAATTCTGTAAATACAAACTTGTTACGGTTGGGAGTTATAATTCAATCAACATACAACCTCAGTGTCAGGTTGTATGTTGACCTGCAAATTGCAAAAAACGTAAGAAAATTTGTATTTGTAGTTCGCTCTACTGGCGCTTCCCCCTTAAGCCTAAGTATAGGAAATGGATAATAAAAATACCCAATACAGAAAATGCATGTAAACAGTCCACCTTTCATTTTAATCTCTGTTTGCATCAATGCACAACAAATAAATCATATTTATTATGCATCCATCATCCATCACTCACTGTTCCGACTTTCCTTTAGTTTTTAATGGCAGCATTCCGTGTCGTAATGTATTGGCGTGATGACATGTGGGTTGTTTCCGTAATAGCCATTTTGATATGTGGCCGCCATTTTGTTTTCATGTTTCTTTTTTAGTTGTATTGCAGTTTTCCTGAAAGTGGACTGTGTTTTGCGTTGATTGTGTTTAGATTGTCAAAGTGTGTTAAGGAGTCTTGGTTGAAGTTTTTTTTTTATAAGTTTTTTCACTTACAAGTGACATCTACCAACCCGCACTGGGCCCGCGTGGTGGATTACGGCCCACTCCCTCTCACGGAGCGGAGGCCTGTGTACTAGCAGTGGGGTTTGACCAAAATGGGCAGTGGGCTGATTATGCTAAGTTCATTATAGGCAGTCTACGTTATGGTGTCTAAAAAGCGATAATTCTCAGTTTATTTTATAATTGAACTAGCGTGCGACCCGCCCCTGCTTCGCACGGTTTTTACGACATGAGAAAACATCGAGATTTCGTTGTTTTCGTCTTTATACTATATATTTAATATAATCGTTTTATACACCAAAAAAAAATCGGAATAAATTGTCTTATAATAAATTATGATGAAAGCCGCATCAAATCCCGTTGCGTAGTTTAGAAAAACAACGCGTTCACATAGACAGACACGAAAAGTGACTTGTATATATAATAGACATACATGCATTTTGTTTTGCCTAGGTTCAGCTTGAAGTCTACTGAAACAAATAAACATTATAAATACCAAGATCACAGATCCTGACAGCGGAAGCGAAATAAACCGCTTTTCCCGTATTCCCCTTAAATGCACTGCTATTACGTGGACACGTAAGATAATTAAGCGTGGTTTATTATTATTGACAGCCTACTAAATTATCGATAGGAAACACATGTCAGCTGAGTGCTGCGCCTTAAATTATACGGTGCGCCGGCGCGAGGTTTGCCGACAAAATGCAGATTACAGGCAGAAGGCTAATAAATTCTAGTAAGTCAAAGTTTACAGCCTACAAACGCGTTGTCACTTTACGGCCGAACCCAATAACCTATTTTCACTTAAAAACAGACCGCTACTGATGGTAGCCAGTATAATCATAACTACCAGTATAATAAACTCATCACGGTCAACAAATCACGGTGACATGGTAACAGAATCGCACTGCTGATCACTACTGATATAAGTTATTCATTTGTAGATCTTTGACAGTCGTCACGGGGCATCAGAAGCCCAAAGATCTGTCAACCAGTCTTATCAAGGGGTATTGTATTGTGTGTTGTGGAGGCCAGATGTGCAGTCGCTCCATGTAAAATACTGGTATTCAGCTGCATTCGGTGAGACTGGAAGCTGATCCCAACATAGTCGGGAAAAGGCTAGGCAGATGATGACTAACTGAACAAGACTAGCTAAAACCTAACCTACTGTTTATATACTTGCACAGTAATCCTACGGCCTCTTATTAAGTACTATGAGTTTGTTGAAATAAATACTATCAATATATTTCTGTGCACCGACGGCGGTCGCACAAAGTAGATCTTTGCGGCTGTTAGCTATTAGATCAAGGATGTGACTGTTATATGGACGATTAGATACGACTTCTAGTCGTCATTGAATTCTATGGCGCGTATAAATCCAAGATGGCGCTTGATAGCAAAAGCGCTGACAGCTGTCAAACGATAAACTTTATCTAAGGTCGATTCGAATCCTTGTTTCCAATTCTTCGACTTAAGCAAATAACTTTATATTAGTGTAAATTAAGATGATTTTGATTTCTGAACTATTAAAAAACTCTTTTTTTTAAAGTTGATACGCAAACTGAACTTTATTTGAAGGTATTACAGTAAATTTCTCAAACGAAGCATCGTAGCACCTCATGCTCGTATTCTGAGCATGAGGTGCTACGTTCGGCTAGCATGTAGTGCAAAGTGCCATTGGGTTTTTCCATCAGGATTTTCTCAGCTGCCCGGAATCCGGATTTTGGCCTGGTTAGTGAAAAATCTCAATACCTTACAGACTATTTGCCTAACCCAGGGGTCTTTCTAACTCGAACTCGACGCTCAGCATCCGTTATTCTGTAGAAAAACACAACACTGTACGTAACACACTATCAATCACAATCTGAATCATTTTGAAGGATATTGGTAATCCATTGCTTCCTGTGTTCGAAAAATTCAACTGTTCAACAACGTAAATAACGCAATGAATGTTGTTGAAGTCGTATTTACAAAATTGCGAATAGCCTAAAAATTGAGTAGCTTTAAAGTGGAAATGGGTGTAGCAGTATGGTGATATCTCTAGCTAAACTTAAAAGCATTGTCTGTCCCAATCAAGTACCACAATAAATCAATATTTCACCAACAATTCTCTCATAGACATCAATCATTGGAACATTTCTGTAACTACAGCGTACTTGTCAAGTGTAGGCAGTTGTCCCACCGCCGGCGATTAACGAGAAGCGAGAAGCGAGTGGAGCTAGCAACTAAAACCGATTTAGCGAGAAACCAGCCACCAACCAATTTATGAAGGTATACCAACGGAGGCGCAGCCAGGGAGAGGCCTATGTCCATCAATGAACGTTATAGGCTTATAGAGGCATGAGGAACAGGGTGTAAAGTTCACTCATCCTACATAGAAAAGGGAGGATCCTTCGACCAGACGGGTGTTGTGTCTGGCGGGCAATTGCCCAACGACTGATGTCGGGAAGTTTGTATATATGCTAATTGCGCGGTAAACTCTGCTTGCGAGATGCAGGATTTGCGTGAAATCAGTATGACGCGTTGTTCGCATGTGGCGTTGTAGATACTGCTACAGACTGATTATGCTATATGTTGATATCTCATTTGCTTACATGGGACTTACAATCTTTTGTACGTTTCTTGAGTGAGAAGATAGTTGAGAGCGAGTTGCTTCCTCTTCGACGGTAGGACAGGTGCCTTAGCCAGGATGCTTTATATAATATATTTCCAGTACTTGCAACTTGCTACTAATTGCACCTAACGGTTCATAGACTTCATTAAATACTTTAATAATCTGATTGGAACTTATAGACAGGATGTACGTATCTAAATTAAATATACGATTTACCGCTACGGAGCCACTTAAAGTTGTTATGTAGGGATTATGGTGTTTGATTGGTAAGTAGGAAGTTATCATCCTTAAAACCCTTTGATAGTCTTCAATTTAATTTAAATGAGTCCTTACAATACAAATGTTAAATCATTAGACCTACCTACCAGTAATAAACGCTATTCCAAATTACTCAAAACCGGCCGATCTATTTTTGGTAAAGTCTCACAATTAAAACACAGGTGACGTGAGCTGTCAATTTTGTCTGTCTCTAGCATCTGCAGTGCGATTCTGTAACCATCTCACTGTGAAAATTTAGGTGAAGTGAGTGTGAAGTGAGCTGTCATTCCAACTAATACTAGGGATTGACACTATTGACAGCAAATTCTAAGCTCACTTCACCTAACTTTGCACGGTGTGATTTTTACAGAATCGGTCGGCAGGTGGATTGACAGCTCACTTCAAAATCACTACACCTAAGTCTTCACGGTGCGATTTGTGCAGACAGAATAGACCATCTGGATTATTTGGACCTCGAGACCGCTGGATCAGCCGATCGATTCTGGAAAAATCTCACCGTGAAAAGTTAGGTGAAGTGAAATTAGAGTGAGCTGTCAATAGTGTCAATCCCTAGCAATAGTTGGAATGGCAGCTCACTCCACGCTCACTTCACCTAAGCTTTCACGGTGATACGGTTACAGAATCGCACTGCAGGTTCGAAGGGAATGATGGTAATGATGATAGGTTCTAGTGATCGAAGCCCCCATTTGTGTTGGATTTCTATTGACTATATGTATACAGAAAAATGCAGGTCATATAAGTTTAACGCTAGTTTGGGTCGCCACCCAAACCAGCGTTAAACTATGCGGCGCGGTGCGGTGCGGGCTATGTGGCAGGCGTTATAGCTATGTCTATCTTCAAAATTGCAAAAATCCCAGGTTTTTTACACTATCTGACAATTTGGTGTTATGTTTATCATGTACTGGGGCATTATAATATATTACGAGTACATAGTACCTACTTATTATAATTTATAATACCTACATAAACCGTACCATACCGTTAAGGTTTTATTTTTACAGTCCGATTTTATGGTGTCAATTCAGAAGATATTATCATATCTGTCACATGCGAGTTAATTTACAGATGCCAAACTATATTTGTTTTTTATAACTTAATTATGTTCGAACGTAAAGCTCGTTATTGATATTACTTTACTATGTACTTACCTTATTGGCCCCCGTGCCGCGGAAAGCACGGTAATCCGCACCCCAATTGCGTAACACACAATCAATCGGAATCTGAATCATTTTGAAGCAAATTGCTAATCCATTGCTTCATATGTTCGAAAAATTTGTCTGCTCAACACGTAAATAACGCAATGAATGTTGTTGAACTGTCAAAATGAAACCGATTCCGATTAATCGTGTGTTACGCAATTAGGGTGCTGTTTGTCATGCGCCTGATCTCTCTCCGATCGTGTTAGATTGCCGTCCCAACGGACCATGAGAGTGTGGGAAGGGAGAGTGCACCTGTATAATTCCGATCCAGTCTGTTCCTTGCTGCTCTCTCCCAGCGACGCCCTAAGCCGAGATCCGTACCCCACAGGGGCCCTTAGAGTGTAGTCGCTTAGATTTTAAGTTTTTTAAGCCCTGGCTGGAGGCCTTCATTTATTGAGGCATCCACAGGCAAGCCCGGTTAAGCACATGACAACCTCATAGGTTGAACTGCGAGAAGCCATTTATAAAAATAAAAAAGTACACCTGTGTCTGCGCACACACTTGTGCACTATAATATCTTCCGCGCCGAAGACTAGTATCAGCTCAGATTGGCCACAATGGCTGAAATACGGCCTGGAGGACTATACCTATACCTTATTGGTGATGTTCTTCAGAAAGATCAGGTGGATCTGTATGAACTTAAACGACGGAAAAGGAGTATGTACCTAAGGTTCGTAGCAGGTGACGCTCTGCTGGTCCTGCCTACCCCCAATGAAGAAGGTGTGAGGGTATCCTACTAATATTATAAACGTGAAAGTTTGTATGGATGGATGAGTGGATGTTTGTTTCTCTTTCACGCAAAATCTTATGAACGGATTTGGATGAAATTTGGCACACAGATGGTTTATAACCAGGATTAACATATCCACATATCATATACTTTTTATCCCGATATTCCCACGGGATTGAAACTTATGTGGGTGAAACCGCAGGGCGCAGCTAGTGTATGATTTTTCCTTTAGTCATTCGATTGTCAAAATGCCTACCGTGAACCTACCGTGAACCTTTTTAAAGGACAAATTGGCCACATACCAGTGCCTATAGAACGGGCAGCTGTCGTACCGAATAGCTCACAAAATAAAAGAACGGTACAAAATATTCTGAGCTAAATGTTACTTGTTCGCAGATGATCTGTACGATGTCCCAAGAATTTTGTAGGTACAGTCAGTCGCACGTGTATGGTAACACATGAACTTCGAAAACCAACCTTAAGCATACCTAATCAGCCTATAACGTTCCCACTGCTGGGACACAGGCCTCCTCTCTGTGAGAGGGAGTGGGCAGTAATCCACCACGCGGGCCCAGTGCGGGTTGGTAGATGTCACATACCTTCGAATTTTTGGTTCTAGGACATGCCAGTTCCTCACAATGTTTTCCTTCACCGTTTTGAGAGCAGTGGTGCTGTAATCATTTTCACAAATTAAAGCCAAAAACAAACCTTACTTCTTCAGAATACTCGTGGCTAAATAATAACAGCTGCACGAGTCGATTTTTTTTTTTCTGGATGGGAAATCATCAAATGACCCCTCCCTCTCTGGGTGGAGCGAAAGGGAGTGTCAGACTTTTACTGACTAAAACCCACCCGTGTTCCTTCCTAAGCCCTTTCTGTTCCAAGGCAGCGGTAACCCTTTCGGACGATCCCGCCGCGCACGAGTCGATTGAAGGTTAAATTACGCTTTCCGAAGTCGGTCCGTGATGGGTGACCATCCATTACATATTGACAGTGAGACCCCACCGTGCCTCGGAAAGCACGTTAAAGTGTAATAGATTTATGCGTATTTTTATATTTAAAATATTTATTCCTCAATTTTCACGACTGCGTGCTACCACTGTTTGTCTATGCATCACCTAAAGGTTGACTGGTAGAGAATGCCTATGGCATTAAGTTCGCCTCTGTACATTATTATGTGCTTGAAGTGTTAAATAAATAAATAAACCGTTGGTCCCGGCTGTTATTGGTAGGCAGTCGTTACGGGTAATCAAAAGCCCGAAAGTCTTTTTTTTTTTTTTTGGATGGGAAATCATCAAATGACCCCTCCCGCTCTGGGCGGAGAGGAAGGGAATGTCAGACTCTTACTGACTAAAACCCACCCGTGTTCCTTCCTTAGCCCTTTCTGTTCCAGGGCAGCGGTAACCCTTTCGGACGATCCCGCTGCCCTGGCAGGCTTCGGCCCTATCGGGCCCCTTCCTCTGCTGACTTCTCTTTGAGGCGCGCGTGGAACACAACGCGCCGTCCGGCACGGGCCTGGTCCCGATCGGACGGTGAGTTACCCATTACTCTCCGCCCGCAGGCCCGCGCCTACGGTGGCCGGGGGTCGTCACGTGGCTCCCGACGCCCGGAGCGTCTCCCGCGGCGGCTGAGGCGTGAGGTTAGCCCGAAAGTCTGACAAACAGTCTTAACAAGGGTATCGTGTTACCCAGTAATTGGGTCGAGGAGGTCAGATAGGCTGTCTGTCCATGTAAAATACTGGTATTCAGCTGCATTCGGTTAGAGTAGAAGCCGAGCCGAACATAGTTGGGAGAATTCTAGATAGATGATGACTGCTTCGAAATGAAGACACTGTCAGTGTTGAATTGTTAACATCTCCTTTTCAAGCCGAAGGCCCTCGTTCTTTTTTTTGTTGATTGCGACATCAGTGGCATTTTTAGCCGATTTCAAAAAAAGGAGGAGGTACTCAAGTCGGCTGTTTTTTTATGTTTGTTACTTCAGAACTCCACTGTTTATAAACCGATTTGCAAAACTCTTTTTTTAATGGATAAGGTATGCTTCAAGGTTGGTCCCATATAATTTTTATTAACTTTGCTTCGGTAATTTTTGAGTTAACTTCAATAATAAGAAGTTTTTCCACTTAGTTTAAATTGATGATATTTTAATAACTTCCTGTCACTGATATTTACATAGCAAGTAATGTTATATGTTGAGTGGTGGTGACAACTAAAAAGTGAAAAATAAAAACTTAGGTCATCCAAGGTGCAGGTGAACGGGCACGGACACTCCAGCTAGTGGGGCATGGTTTGATCAGAAGCACCACACTCGCCTCGGGTGTTGGATGGGTCAGATGTTAACATGAGAGTGCGGTTGACAGTACCTATAACCCGTTTTAATTTTAACACAATTTCTTCAGAAATATTTTGAGAAACACCTGTTTTCTTGTGAAATATGTACGCTTATGTAAAATGGTTATTTTGTCGTATAAAGAGGCAGCTGGTATGTTTTTTATTGTATAAGTACGAAAAACGAGTGCCTCTTCTATAGCTATTCATTCTATTAATATTATAAACGCGAAAGTTTGTATGGATGGATGTTTGTTACTCTTTCACGCAAAAACTACAGAACAGATTTGGATGAAAATTGGCACACAGATGATTTGTAACCAAGATTAACATATAGGATACTTTTTATCTCTATATTCCCACGGGATTGAAACTTATGCGGGTGAAACCGCGGAGTGCAGCGAGTAATACATATAAAACATAGTCGATTTTTGTGTCTCTCTGTGTGACCGCGTTCTTCTAAACTATACAACATATTTTTATGCTTTTTTCACCACCATTTTAGAGAATGTATTCCGGAAGGTTTATGTGTAGATAGGTAACATATAAATAAAACAAAGTCGGGTTAGCTACAATATTTTAAACTCAAGAACCGCTGGACCGATCTCTATGATATATTTGATTTGTTCGGATTTGTCTCCGCCCCGAATAGCAGAATGAAGTATTAAAACATGGGAAAAATTCAAAAAAAAAAAATTTGAATATAATTAATTTTCTCATTCATTCGTTCTGATTAATGATTCTGAGGCGGTACGAAGTTAGGGGTACGGGTCAGCTAGTTAATATTAAACTAACATAATATTATATTAATAATAAATAAATCTCGATGTTATAAAAAACCGTGCAAAGTAGGGTAGAGTCGCTAGTAGGTACTCAAGTCAACGAACTAAAATAAAAATATTGAGAAAAAAAAAATTGTTCCTATTACTGTTTTAATCTCGGCTTTGATAACTTATCAGCATAAAGACAGATAGATACAGAAAAATAACTGTAGATTCGATTTAACTATTAATAGTTTTCTTGAATCCTCAAATATTGATTGATAATTTCAACCTTGTCATCACAGCCGAAATAGCTCAGTTGGGAGAGCGTTAGACTGAAGATCTAAAGGTCCCTGGTTCGATCCCTGGTTTCGGCACAACTCAATTTTTTGTTATTTATTCGCCTTATTTCGCAATTATATTGATGATGCAATTGGCTTGCAATAATAGCTACGGCCATGATTGCCTACGAGTGACGCAATACATAGCAAAAACATTATTTTTATGGAGTAAATTCAATAAATAAATAAATAATAAAAATAATAATAATTAAAAAATAATAATAATGATTATTAATTTATAAATTAAATTAATTCAATTTAGTTTAATTAATAAATTAATCATTAAAAAATATATATATAAATAAATAATAATAATATATTCATATTTATTATTTTTGTTTTATTATATTTTTATTTAATATGTAATATATATTTTAAAAATTTAATTAATATAATTAAATCCATTAATTAATAATTTTTAATTAATGGATTTTATTAATTAAATCTTTTTGTAAATTATTTAAAAATCATGGACAGTCAAAATGATTTCACCATGTTTTTGAGTGACATAGTGAGGGTATCAAATTCACACACTATGCCAATTTGCCGTATTGCCGGCAGTTGTGATTTGAATATACACATAATTTAAGTTGCTGCTAGTTAATTTGTTATTAACTAATTTCCCCGATTTCATCGTCATTTTAACCGACTTCAAAAGTAGGAGGAGGTTCTCAATTCAGCTGAACATTTTTTTTTATGTTTGTTACTCCAGAACTCCGTTATTTTTATGACGATTTGCAAAATTCTTTTTTTACTGTTAAAATTACGTAGACTGAGGGAAATTACTTAATTAATTATCTAACCCCCCTGACGCAACTAGTCGCCATAATTATAATCAAACAACTGTCAACTTTATAATTAGATGCTTGAGTACGAGGCTTTTGACTACGTTGTATGTGTATAATAATATTTATGTCTCTTTTTTTTGTAATGTGCGTTTTTTTTGGTGCAGAATAAACAATTTTTCATTATTTCCTTCTATATTTAATTAAATCACCCTACTGATCAGAAAACGCATAAGTATAAAATAAAATTCCCATTGTAAAATAGAACCGTTAAAAGTTCCCACAGTAGTAACACTCACCCTTTGAGTAATTAAAATAAAGTAAGTACCCTCCCGACACACGCGAGTAACGGTTAGTTACACATATTATGCAAGTTGCACTACTTACATACATAAATTTATGCCTTTTTCATTTCCATGGGGGTGGGCAGAAACTACAGAACGCCACCTGCTATGATCTTTACATACTCTTTTAAAAATAAAAATAAAATCGTTTATTTATAAAAAGGGAATACATTTACATTTAATACTTAAACAATTAAAAATAGCGCACAGTTGCTAATTTGCCTGAACTAGGTTGAACCTGTGCTTCAGGCTAGAAAGCGCATAAATAAATAAGCTTTGCTTCGTTTACGTTAATAAATCTGAGGTATAATTCTCGTACCTAATTTTAAGAACGTCCACAGTCTGATCTCAGTCTCAATCTGTCAAAAATACCAATAATTTCCCTACATTTTGATAAGTTTTTGACATTGATTGTCGCCGAGATGAGATTGTGACTAGATTTTGAACGTATTTGGCCTTCTGTAGTACTGTACGGCTAGGCTACGCGCACATTACAGGCGCATCGCGTCGCAACGCATCTCAATTTAATATAATAAAATGGCACAGTAAAAGTACGTTTTGGTTTCCTTGTAATAAATACCCTTACAAATTATAACACATTGATGATTGAATCATTTCACGGTATTTTCATTAAGTTACTTTACGTCAACTTACATTACATAATATCACGCCTGTACTACCCGAAGGGTAGGGCAGAGGTGTACCAATAGTACACCCTCATAAGTACGCATAACTGAAGAAATGAGGGTTTGTATGGATTTGTGCCCGGTTTATGGCTATAGGGACTTCCTTATAGCCATAAACCGGGCACAAATCCATTCGGGCTGCTACTGAGATATTCCTGATAAAAAAACCCAATAACAATTTCCCCGACTTGAGAATCGAACCCAGGACCTCATGCTCAGCAGTAGCGCTTGCGACCACTGGACCAACGAGGTAGTCATTACGTCAGCTATTCTATCCATTATCCATTGAAGGCCCCCTTTAATGTATATCCTACTAATATTTTAAACGCGAAAGTTTCTGAGGATAGATGTATGGATGTTTAATACTCTTTCACGCAAAAACTATTGAACGGATTTTGATAAAATTTACAGTAATATAGCAGAATGCGGAATGAATGTAAAACTGTGTGTCAGAATAACACATTGGATACTTTTAATCCCGATATTCCCACGGGATGGTCCCTTATTAAATGCGGGTGAAACCTCGGGGCGCTGCTAGTCATAGATAGATTTATATTCCTATTGTACAAAAAGACCGACGGCCACCAAAATCAGGCATCGTGTAAAAACTCCATAAAACTAACATTTTTTTCAATTATATTTTTAAACACATTACCACTAATGTCAAGCTAAGGTTAACGGTGTTGCCATAAAAATAAAGTAACCTAAATCACGACAAATGTTTTTTTAATAAGGCAACCATGTTTGGGGGCGAGGGTGACCCAAAAAGGCGGATGGTGTTAAGGGGGTGGTCACTATTTCCTGTGATTTCGAACACGCAAGGTTTTTTGTTGTTGTATGTTTAGTGGAAAAGCTTGTAGAATGATTGATGGAAAAATCACGGCCACATTAGTTACTTAAAAAGTAGGTAATGAAAGTTTTTCTAACATTAGGGTAAAGTGTCTCGTAGCAAGATTAACATATTAACAGTCGTTACAGGTCTTCAGAATCCCAAAAGTCTTATCAAGGGGTATCGTATTACCCATTAACTGGGTTGTGGGGTCCGACAGTCAGACGCTTCATGTAAAATACTGGTATTCAGCTGGCATCTGGTTAGACTGGAACCGACCCCAACTTAGTTGGGTAAAGGCTAGGCAGATGATAATGAGGTAAAGTGTCTCGTGCTTAAAAAGTGTAGGCATCGTCATTAAACGCCATTGGAAACATTCAGTAATCATGTTTCTGGCAAATTAATTAATTACTGTGACTTTAACTTTAAGTAATATTTTACCTAATCTAAGAATCGAATCCATAATGGTCTCTACGCTTGCCAGACCGCTTTTGACGACTATATGCAGGCGATTGCTGCAAAATGCCATTTATTTTAATCAAAGTCATATCATTTACTTCAAATAGGCACATAAAAGGCACTTTTGAACGTCAACATTAACAAAAAAAACCAAAATGAATTGATTCTAGTCGCCCCTTCCAAGAGGTAAGTAGTTAGTTTCATAAAGTACCTAGATAAGTAATAAAACTCCTAAAATAACTTAACAAACCAATTTATAGCCTAAACTGAAAAATCAGGCGACGGCATTTCATAGCTACGAAGCAGGCTACGGAAGGGGAAATTCCATACAACTAAGTATATTTTCATTCAAGCATAACCAATTAAAATATGTTTATCAACCATCAGACTTGTCAACTAGTAGGAAAACCATATAAAAAGCACTGAAATTCAAAACAGAATAAACACAGGCGACTACCTGATTCAAACCTTGTTTTTTTTTCGTCGGTTTCCATGGTAACTTGATGACAACAAACCCACATACAACTGTTCTTCGGAAAAATGGACTTTATTGCTGACAAATAAGGTTGGGTTTCGTTTGGGTGAAGGAATTTTAATAAGTAATTGCTTCCCGGACAATGCGCGTGTATGAATATTTTATTACCGATAAGTATTCGATGAGTTGTGTGGAAACGTGAAAGGTTTTCTTGTTATTAATCCATAAATAATTTTCTTTAATTTGACTTTGAAACCATTCAAATCATCCACATTTATGAGAGGCCTACCCCTTAACATCCACTATAGCAGCGTTCATAATCTCAGATAATTTACATTCCATCGCCTCTTAATTAGTTATCTACTTTAGTTTTTTTGAATGAAAAAAGGTCGAGATAAGTTTTTGGTTGCAATGCAATTTGAACTTTGATAAGTATGACATTCAGTCTCTTGTTCCATAACTTATCTCTGGGTTACCTACTTAGCTCATCTATACCTACTATTATATAATGTTACCTATAAAGAGGTATTTGTGAGTTTTTATGTGGGGTAATCTCCGGAACTAATGAAACAATTCCGAAAATTCTTTCAGTAATAGGTGGGTGCAAAAGACAATATTTTAAGTTAAAAAAAAAAAATTGCCGTCATTATCTAACTAGCCTTTTTCCAACTATGTTGGAGTCGGCTTCCAGTCTAACCAGATGCAGCTAAATACCAGTATTTTACATGGAGCAACTGCCTATCTGACCTCCACAACCCAGTAACTGGGTAATACGATACCTCTTGGTAAGACTGGTTGTCAGATTTTCGGGCTTCTGACAACCCGTAACGACTGTCAAAGATCCACAAATGACAGCCGGGACCAACGGCTGAACCCAACGGGCAGAATATAGTATACTAGCTGCGCCCCGCGGTTTCACTCGCATAAGTTTCGATCTTGTGGGGGAATATCGGGATAAAAAGTATCCTATATTATGTTAATCCTGATTGCCACCATCTGTGTGCCAAATTTCATCCAAATCCGTTAAGCAGTTTTTTGCGTGAAAGAGTAACAAACATCCATCCATTCATCCTTACAAATTTTCGCATTTATAATATTAGTAGGATTTAGTAAAAAGATTAGCCAAGCAGTTGGGCCAAAGGTCTGCATATCAGCTATGTATTGCCACTCGCAGGCAATAATGGCCGTAGCTATTATTGCAAGACAATTGCATCATCATTATCATTGCTAATTGAGGCGAATAAATAACAAAAAGAGTGTTCTGCCGAAACCAGGGATCGAACCAGGGACCTTTAGATCTTCAGTCTAACGCTCTCCCAACTGAGCTATTTCGGCTGTGATTGTAATTCTCAAATTATCGATCGAATTAGTTATGTCTCTATGTGGGTGTAATGGGTACCCCGCTGCCGAACCCTTCAGGGAAAACAGGCGTGTTTATATGTATATCACTTTTAATTGTTAAGTCAACAAAGAAATTTATAAAACGTTTATTTTCTTTAGGGTAATTTTATATTATTTTTTTAATGGTAATCTACTATTAAATAATCCCATGCCGATATCGACTACGGTGACTATTTCTGTTTTTGACGATTATAATTAAATTAATTATTACGTTCATCATCATCATCCACAGTCCTGCTTCACCCACTGCTGAGCAGCCTCTCTTTTCATGTCCTAATCCCCACGCTCCTGTGCAAGCCTCATCCAGATTCTACTCGCAACGGAAACACTGTCGTCTGCCCATCTCGCCGCCGGACGAACGACACCCGTCTTCCAGTCCTTGGACGCCTCTGCTACAGCTTTACTCCACCTGTCATCACTGCGCCTTGTCAAGTGTCCTGCCCAACTCCATTTGAGTTTCCTAAAACGCTTTCCGATATCAAATACCTTCTGAAGTTTTCGTATCGGAACGTTTGGAACCCCAATGTACATTACGATAAACTTAAAGTAACTTCAATTCTAATACTTTAATTGATTGGTACATAAAGTCTTACATTACCGTCACCTACCGTCATGTCTATCAAACTCAAACTCAAAGCATTTATTACAATTAAACCATTTACAGGCAATTTTGAATTGTCAAAATTAAATAGTTGGTCAGTTTGTCAGAAATTAGAAGCTAAGCCCATTCCAAAACGTAGATTTCTATAGAGAAGACCGGGCAAGAAACTCCATGGACACTCTTTTAAATCAAGACAAGGTACATTATTCTGGTTGCTTCTATATGTGAGAACAATGTAAAAAACAAATGAAGAACAATTCAAATAATAAAATATCACCTTCATTCTCCTAAGAATAACAAACACCGTGAAGTAAAGGAAAACACAATATCGTACCAACGTCATCAGTCATTCTCCACAATAGCGCCCTTACACAATGAACCACTAACCCCCCTTCACCCCCCTCTTACGTTAATTTGATGGCACAGTGACGCATGAATTTTATAAGAGGGTGCTTTTAGGTAACTATGTTTATTTATGTACCAAGGTTCGTATCTACCTACATGGAAATGGACGTGGATTTGTGTAAGACATGCCTTGTATGGTTTTAGGTGGTGAGGTCTCTTTTCATATATCGCATTGATGATTTTTATGACTATAATTCTATAAATAAATATTTGTTACGGCCGCGAATCATATTTAGCCTATAACCTGCAGTGCGATTCTGTAACCATCTCACCGTGTAAACTCAGGTGAAGTGAGCTGTGAATAGTGTCAATCTCTAGCATTAGTTGGAATGACAGCTCACTCCATGCTCACTTCACCTGAGTTTACACGGTGAGTTTAATCAATCGGCAGCACCCTAATTGCGTAACACATTAATAATCTCAATCTGAATCATTTTGAAGGATATTGCTAATCCATTGTTTCAGATTTCCGAAAAATGTGTCTGCTCAACAACGTAAAAAGTGCAATGAGTGTTGTTAAACTGTCAAAATGAAATGTATTGCTACTGGTAGTGCTACGCAACTACCTCGTTGATACTAGCCTTAAAGATCAAATCTTTAAAAGGTCTCACCCCCATTTTCGAAACACAAGCATGATCATAGTGGGTATGAACCACTGACCCCCATAAACAATGTATAATACAGGTCAGTGGTATAAACTTTGATTGCCAGTTGTTTCATTGTTGTTGCTGCAGCTTACATGAGATTAATTAGGTACTAAAAGTGTAGTTCAAATTTTAATTTTCTATTTTACTTATTTAAATCTAATCATAAGCCTCCGATGCTCAGTCATGAAAAAACTTATTTGATTTACGCTCACAATTATTTTGTAACTGCAAGTGTCAAATCGTTGTAAATAAAATTGAGGTTCATGACTGCTCAAGATCATCGTGTCAAAGTCTAACTTCAAGAATTTATTTCAAACTAGGTTTTACCCGCGACTTCGTCCGCGTAAAGCAACTTTCTTAATTTTTTTTTCCGTAAGAACCTTTTACAAAGTATTAGAAAACTTAAAAAAAAAGATGGATGAAATCGGTAAAGTCGTTCTCAAGTTGTGACGTGACCAAGGGATTCATTTTTATATACAATGTGTTTTTTTTATATCCCATAACTCTAGGGGGTCATTGTACTCATCATTATGAACAACTGTGGGAACAAACCTGAAAGCGCGAAAAAAAATCAGCTGTTCCCTACAGTTATGTTCGTATAACTCGTCAAAATGTAGGGAACACCAGATTTTTGTTTCGCGAATTATGGCCCCCTAGAGTTATGGGATATCAAAAAAAAACACGTTGTATATAGACTAGCTTCCGCGCGCGACTTCGTCATCTGCGTGAAATTTCTTGCTCGCCGACCTATCCCGTTGCATCGCATCGCCTGTCTGCGTTATTACTTCGTATTCGCTTAGCGTTCTTACTGATTTTTTGTTGTTTTGCTCGGCTCCTAAGGGTCTTAGCGTAATGTTAAATAGTCTATAGCCTTCCTCGAGAATTAGGTTATAAAATACAAAAAGATCTTTTGAAAGCCAAGCTTTTGAAACTCTTCAGCTTTATTATTAGTAAAGATATAGTGTTCGAGTTTAATCGAACACTAAGCGAAAATGCATAATTGCATCGAACGCAAGTATGCACATTCGCTCGTCCACCAAAATGTGAGCCAGTTCGCGTTGAGATCTTATTAGAGATACCACGTACTCAAAACCATTACCATGACCATTGTCTTGTAACTACCTAAGTGTTAAATAGTGATTAAATATACGGCTATTATCCTTACAATTCGAGACTTTAACTTTTACCATATAAATCATATCCTATCAATACGAGAAAGGAGTGTTAGGTCACCATAGCGTCTAGCACTAACTTTTACATATAGATCAGGGGCGTGCATTTCATAAAGGCATATAAGCAGTGCCTACCTCGAAAAATCACCATAAGCCTGTCGTCAACTACATTTTTGTGTGTGTGCCCCACAATTAGTAAACTCACTAAATTATCATCATCATTTTCCTGCCCTTATCCCATGTTACTTGGGGTCGGCGCAACTAAATTAAACTCACTAAATTATCATACCTAACAAAAAACAAAATCTTCTTACAAACACGTGCGTAGACAGCCGCCAGACGGCCTACTCGGCTCTCATACTCGCACATTGTCATTGGTCTTTACTCTTTCTAGTTAATAGGACGAAATTAAATTCCTGCCTACCTATTCTGAAAACCAATGCACGCCACTGATATATGTAGATGAACCATTTACAGTCACTTTTGAATTGTCAAGGAGCCGATCAGTCAGAAAGATGAAGCTATAGTTAGTTGTTCATTCCAAAGCGTAGTAGGTTCCTATAGAGAACAACGGGCAAGAAACTTTATGAACACTCCTTTAAATCAAACCTTCTTCAAACCATGTTTTGTCCAAACTAATACATATTATAAGTAAAGAGAACATATTTGATTTGTTGTATGTTTGTTTGTTATGCTTTCACATTAAAACGTCTAAACGGATTTGGATGAAATTTGGCACAAGGGTAAACCATGCTCTGAAGAAGGTTATAGACTCCTTTTCATCCTGAATGGCAGACGAAGTTACGGGCAACAACTAGTATTAGGTATATATAAACCTTTCCTTTCCCCTTTGCTCTGTGTGTCCTTTACAAGAAATTATACAGCACAGTCAAACCACTATTATACAAATATGAATAGTTCAAGATATACAAACGAGTAGATTTAATTTGACACTAATGACTTTGTAAACGTGTCTCATACATATTTATGTGAGAAACTCATAAATTACATTGATAACGCGGTACTTTGAGAGGTAAATACGGTTATTTGAAAATAATTGCTATATAGAGAGAATGTTGGTGGATGTTAGTGCGAGGCGCTTTATCTTTGTCATTTTTCGTTTGATTGACAAAAGAAAAAATACGTGTCCATTATTTTTCGATAATCTAACTGATGGACTACTACCCTATTCTGTCTTTTGCGAGCCAG
Organism: Apamea crenata; assembly: GCA_949629185.1. Lineage (NCBI taxonomy): Eukaryota > Metazoa > Arthropoda > Insecta > Lepidoptera > Noctuidae > Apamea > Apamea crenata. The sequence continues at coordinate 6,613,513 of OX451362.1, read as the reverse complement.
TCCTTTTGGTAAGAGTCAAGCTCGTCCCGCCATTATCGTCTCGGCCTGCCGCGATGACATCGTGCGTATAGTGGGCCCCAACCGTTGGTTCTCTTAGCCCATGATCTGACCATGATTATGTTTTTTCTTCAATTTTGTTTCGACTTTTCTTCGCAGAGAAAAAACTAGATGAGGTCATCTAGTTCATCATCTAGTTTTTAAAATATGATGCACATGTAAAAGTGTTTGTTCATTTGTCCTTTCAATTAAGTCACCGTTATCTGCAATTGACAGCGTTTTATAAGTTAACTACTTCTGATAAATGACTTCTTTTGTTACAGATAATACTAGCAACATAAAGCAGTTACGTATGAGGTGAGCATCTTTGAAATATATACGTATTTCAATTACATACATGTATACATAAACTCATGCCTCCTTCCCTAGGCAGAAACTACAAAACGCCACCTGCTATGATCCTTACGGGAGTGATATGATAGGTATTCTTTTGCCTCATTTACGTTCATACATCAGAGGGGCAATTCTCGTAATTTTAAAAACGTTCACAGTCTGATCTCAGTCTCAATCTGTCAAAAATACCTCTAATTTCCCTGCATTTTGACAAGTTTTTGACATTTGTTTGTCGCCGAGATGAGTCTGCGACTAGATTTTGAACATTTTTAATTACGAGAATTGGCCTTCAGCAGTGCGATTCTGTAACCATATCTCACCGTGAAAACTTAGGTGAAGTGAGCGTGGAGTTAGCTGTCATTCCAAATAATGCTAAGGGATTGACACTATTGACAGCTCACTCTAAGCTCACTCGGCTGGTCATACACACACGCTGGTTGCGAGTATTACGTACCTGACCGTTCTGAAGAACATCATCAATAATTTCAGTTACATAATGATAGGAATGAAATAAATCTTTTGAACGTTGACTGAAAGGATTAAGAACAAGGTAGATATTCACCATCGTTACAGTCTTAGGAGCAAAAGTCACAGAGTTATTGAGGGGAAATTCTGATTTGGTACTTATCAATCTTTGTGAAACTTTCATATAACATTGGAAAATGAAAACCTATTGCTCCATACTAAGTTTCTTCTACTATTTGAACCATGCGAGAAAAACCTCACCGTGAAAACTTATTAGGTGAAGTGAGCTGTCATTTTACTTATTGCTAGGGATTGACAGTACTATTGTCATCTTATTTCACCTAAATTGCTAAACCACTAGCTGCGACGTTATCGCCACTTGGAACACATGTTATATAGTTTTTTTTTTTCTAAATTTCCATGAAATATACATGGAAATTATTAAAGCAGTACCCGTTTTACCGATAGGTAGATACTTGTTCCGTAAATCGGCTAAATTAACACTATTCTAACGGACCTCCACTTCAGATGATCGATGTCAACCAACCGCGGCCATGACAGTTTAGACGATCTCAAAATGGCGGAAAATATCGGTGTTCCAATTGTGCTCTCAGCGGATGATACGGAAATTTGCGGTTACCCACTGAATAACCGTAACTGATTGCCGAAAGTGTCACGAACAGACATTTTAGAAGGCTTAAATACAATTTACTGAAACCACAACTTTAGAAGAAAATACATCTACAATAGTGTAGGAAAACTCAAAATGGATCTTAATTCTCTCAAATCAAAATCAATCGGCCTAGCCGACTGCCTATCTGACCTCCACAACCCAGTTACTGAGTAACACGATACTCTTTGGTATATATACTGGTTGTCAGACTTTGAGAATAGTCAAATATAACAAAGATACTCATTTCCGAATCGTGTAAATATAAATACGCATAGGTACCTACTATAATACCTGTCCTCTGTGTAATTCTGGGGGCAGTGGAGTTGGCAAGCCAAGGTGCCAGGACGTATATTAGTATTAGTAGCTACTAGAAGAGGCCATTTTCAGCCTATTGGACTGAATTTAGGGTTCTGTTAGAGCCCGAAGTTTCACTGTTGCAGTCCAAGAAGAAGGAAAAAGTTCTTCAGAAGAAAGAAGTAAAGAAGACATGACCGCGTTGGGCCTTGGCACTGGGAGAATTCACAGGAGTTTTGAATATACCCGTGAATTTCCTGATGCCTCAGCTCAATGCGGTCTCTTTCAACAAAGGAGAGAAGGTGACAGAAGACTGAAGAATTTTGAAGAAGATTGTAATATAAATAGAGATGAAGGGCTTGTTTCGCCGCCTCCGAAACTCTGGTTAACTATTCTCGCCGACGTACTACAGTTACGATGATAAACACATCACACTGTTCCATTTTTTATATGTATGTCGAAGATACTTGGCACTATTGTGGCTATACATGGTGGCAGTAGTACAATTTGCGCGTCGATGTGCCACCATGCATAGACGCGATGTGTTGAAACATACCTAAATAGTTAAAAACATGCATTAATTAAATTTGAGTCACAATTTATTTAATAGTTAAAGTGAATGTAATTTATTTACTCGTTACTCTAATGGAGAGATAATGCGGCGTATGTAATTAAAATGAAACATGTAGGTACCTACTAAGAATGTGAGAAAAGATTACATTGTGAATGTAAGTTATTAATGAGTGTGACGCATTGTTTTTATGTTTCGTGGCAAATATTTTGTCAAATAAATTGTTGGTCCACCAAATTATTTAGAGTACCTAAACGGTCGTTATTTGCGCTTATGACCACACGATAAAAGTAAATAGCAAAGGGTGGTTGGGCAAAGTGTGATTAGATTTATCCATTTAGGAATTTCTCGGTATAGAGGTATGAGGATCAGGGTGTAAAGTTCACTCATCCTCCATAGAAAAAAGAGGATCCTCCGACCAGACGGGTGTCGTGTCTGGCAGGCAATTGCCCAACGATTAATGTTGAGAAGTTTGTATGTATGCTAATTACGCGGTAAACTTTGCTTGCGAGATGCAGGATTTGCGTGACGTCAGTATGACGCGTTGTTCGCATGTAGTTTAGTAGATACCGCTACATCAGTAACAGCCCGGAATATGCAAGTTGGCGGTGTATTGCGTGACTCGGATAGTATGTTAACCAGTTGATCCTGCACCTGATCTCTCTCCGGTCGTGTCAGATTGCCGTCCCATTGATAGGACTATCAGAGTGAGGGAGGAGAGAGTGCACCTGTGTCTGCGCACACACTTGTGCACTATTATATCCCCCACGCCGAAGGCTAGTCTCCGTTGAGGGCCGCCATGGCTAAAATACGGTCCAAAGGACTATTAGAAGTTCGGGAGTCACCAGCAGACTCCCGGCCGCCGGAGGCGCGGGCTTGCGGGCAATGGGCAGCTCGCCGCCCGGCAAGGACCAGGCCCGGGTCGACGGCACGTTGTGATCCACGCGCGCCTCAAAGAGATGTCAGCACGAACTGACGGGGTCCGCTAGGACCGATGCCTGCCAGGGCCGCGGGTGGTTCAAAAGAGATACCGTGGCCAACTGAAGGAACACGGGTGGGTTTTAGTCAGTAAAATTCTGACACGCCTTCCCGTTCTGCCCAGAGTGGGAGAAGTCATATGATGATTTCCCACAAAAAAAAGAGACTATTATAAGTGAAAACTTACGACTGAAGCCGAGAACCTGAACTGAGAAATTCCTAATGGAAAACCTCAATAACACTTCGCCCAACCCGGGAATCGAACCCAGGATCTCATGCTCAGCAGTACCGCTTGCAACGAGGCAGATACTATAATTATTAGCACTTCACATGTAAATACTAATTAATGGCTTATTAGCTACTTATCCCACAATAGCATTGTTAGCGTGATTACGTATAAAAACATGCAAATGTCATACAAATTAGTCTGTATTGTCAATCCGTGCGATCGCGTGTAGCATATTGTCTTTATATGGAAAGACTTCCTCACATATTGTCTTCCGATGGAGAAATATGTTATTTTTTGCGTTCAAGTTTTAGGAGAAAGGCGATTTCAATCTAGAATGCTTATTTTTATTTTTTTTAATTTTATGGGGACGAATTTCAAGTCTGCTTCAGATTCGCAAGTAATAATTAGCTCAATAATTTTAGCTAGAATAATAATATTGATGAAGAAAAAGAAAACGAAATGTAAAAACTGTGGTATTAGCAAAAATAACATATTAACAGGCGTTACAGGTCTTCACAAGCCCAAAAGTCTTACCAAGGGTTATAGCATTACCCAGTAACTGGGTTGTTGAGGTCAGATAGGCAGTCGCTCCATGTAAAATATTGGTACTCAGCTGCATCCGGTTAGACTGGAAGCCGACCCCAACATGGTTGGGAAAAGGCTGGGTAGAAGATGATTAGCCAGAATAATATATTAATCTTACTATTTTCCAAATATGTAATGTAATTACAAAGAAGCACAGGAAAACCTGAAATTTGCCTGTAAATGAAGTTTAACATAAACTTTGGAAGTTTATTTGATTGAATATTCGCTACTTGAGTCTGAAAGCATAAAAACAACAATTCGTACACGACCGACTTAGGTACCATGTAGGTACCTAAGTCGGTCGTGTACGAATTGGTTGGCACTGGTTGAAAAAAACCGAATAACTAATATTTTAAAGAGAAAATATGAAATTGTTTCGCGCTAAAACGGCTGAACGCATTTGAACTAAGTTTGGCAAATGGGTAGATCAAGACCTGGATTAGGAAATATGATACTTTTATCCTGATATTCCTACAGGATCGAGACTTATGCGGATGAAACCGCAGGACACAGCTAGTATAACAAAACACACCCGTTTAGGAGATGAAGCTGCACGAAAAGTTAACTCGCCTTGTTCTTATGGTTTGCACAACGCAAAACAGATGTTACAGTTACTCACGAACCGATTGTTACCCTATTCAACGCTAATCGTCGGTTAGGCTCCTGTAATCCATATGTAACAGATGATCTAACGTTACTGCTAACGGATGGTTATTGTCTCGGCTTTTTGCACGGTGTCGACCGCCCGGAAATGTGTGTTGTTATCAGTTTTTATTAACATAGGATTTATTCTCAGGTTCAATGTTATTTTACATAATCAGCCTATAATGTTCCCACTGTTGGGACACAGACCTCCTCTCTTCGAGAGGGAGCTGTAATCTACCACGGGGCCCCAGTATGGGTTGGTAGATATCACATGCCTTCGAATTTTTGGTTTTAGGACATGCCGGTTTCCTTACGATGTTTTCCTTCACCGTTTTGAGAGTAGTGGTGATGAACTTATTTACACAAAGTAAAGCGCCTGTCTGGGCTCGAACCCACGACCTACAACTCGTAAGTTAGGGCCATTGGGTCACCACTGCTCTCAAAGTCATGTATTGAACTCTATTATTAGATAACTGCCTCGTTGGTTTAGTGCTACTGCTGAACAGAAGGTCGTGAATTCGATTCCCAAGTCGAGCAAACTAGGTCATTGGGTTTATTTTTCATCAGGGATTTCTCAGTAACAATCCGGGGTCTGGATTTGTGTTCGGTTGGTGGCAAAAGGCTCGCCCTCTACTACATGGGACTTAAACGTACTGTAGGTACACCCCTGCCTGACCCATCGGGGAATACAGGCGTGATATTATGTTAATTATGCTACCTACTATCATATCAGCGATTACTTATCAATATTAATGCGGATACAGAAAAATACATGTGGATTCGGCTTATGGCTGATTTTTAAACTGACAGATAATTCTTATTCGTGGTTTAAATTGACATCTGACAGATTCTGTATGAAAGAACTGTCAAAAATTCAAAATTATTCCTCGTATAAAATTATCTGGCGTTGGAAAAATCCGCCCTTATCTTTTCATAAATAATTAATTACTGATAGGTAATTTTAGCGCTGTCTTCACAGCCGAAATAGCTCAGTTGGGAGAGCGTTAGACTGAAGATCTAAAGGTCCCTGGTTCGATCCCTGGTTTCGGCAGAACACTCTTTTTGAAGAGTAAATTATAATAACATAGGTATATTAAATTTTTAATTAAAAGTTATTAACGTTTTTGCACAGACGAATATTTTGAAAATATGAATCAATTGATTAGCAATATCTTTCAAAACGATTCTGATTGTGGTTGATAGTATGTTACGCAGTTAGGGTGGGTTGTTTCACGTCCACTTGACGCACGCCTATACGTCAAAAATGGCGCTAACTATCGTCAAACCAAAAAAGACGTTGTTTCAAATGACAATTACAAAATTATAGCCTTGTCGTACGTCAAATAATAACAAGTACGTAATCGTTATTATTTGACGTACGTATGGTAAGATAACCAACCGTTTGAAACAACCGGCCCTAAGGGTGCTGAGTTTGGTAAGTAAACTCTTACCGTTTCTGGATAGGTATTCACAGAGGTGGTCTATGTTGGTTTTTTGTAGAGATTTTTTTTATAACTAAATATAGAATTAGCAGAACCCATAAAATCGTCGTAAATGTTTTAATTAAACACAAAACCAATAAAATATTCAGAAATAAACATTTTGTAGTTTTACGATGATTTATGGAGGATGCAATCATAGATAGTTATTTAATTAACGATGTTTAATTTAGATTCAATCTTCGTTTCTTTATGCGAAAAATTGTGTATGCGAGTAGCAGATTGCAATTTAGGCACATAAAATAACTAAATCGAAAAGAAATGATCAAAATAAGCAAGTGGAATATGATGGCAGTTTTGCGGTTTATTTCTCTCGTGGATATCTTCAGGATTACCCGACTATTTTCGAACTGAATTGAACTTAACCATGAGCTGGTCGCGCAGTGATTTCCTCAACCTAACCCACAAACGTCAAAACAGCCAAAAAATACTCAAAAACATGGCTTATTAGAAGATTCGCACGAATTTACTCGCCCGAAACGGGAGAATCGTCACTTTTAAATAATATAATTTTTTCTATAGGGGCTTGTGGCTAAAGCTACGCTTGCCACGGTTGGTCCGAGGATGGGTGACCATCTTTACATACCAAGACCACTCCGTGCCTCGGTAAGCATGTCAAGCCGCTGGTCTCCCGGCTGTCATTCGTGTGGATCTTTGACAGTCGTTACGGGTCGTCACCGAAAATCTGACAACCAAGGGGTATCGTATTACCTATTAAATGGGTTGTGGAGGTCAGATAGGCAGTCGCTCCATGTACACCTCGTATTTAGCTGCATCCGGTTAGACTGGAAGCCGACCCCAAGATAGTTGGGAAAAGGCTAGGCAGATGATGATGAGGCGACTCGCACAAAGTTAATTTAGAGTCAAAAACTCCAGAAATTTGTATTAGGCAATTGGCAATTTCTCTCACAAATTATTGCATAAAAACAAAGGAACATAATATTTTCTTCAGCGTCTCCTCAACCACACTGTAGATAGAAAGGTCGATGAATCCTTACCGAGGTAGTCTCAGCAGCAAGCTCTAAGTAATAAAGTTCACAATACAGATAGGGAAGTGAAACATGGTATCGATGAACGCTATGTCTACGAAAAACGGAGTCATCTGTTGATTGATGGGAGTGGAGCTGTGAAATGAGCGGTGGTAAGGTGGTAGCGTTTTGAAGGCAGTTGAAATATTTGATAATAGAAATAATACTGTGAGGTCTACTGCAAAATGCTATAATTATTTTGGAAAAAAAAAATCCACTATCTTTTTATTGAATTAGGTACAGTCTGCGCCAAATTCTGATTATCTTTCTAGGGTCATTTTATGTTTAATACAATATACTCGCTATGGAATAATTTGTACAACAGAAACTCTGAACAAACCAGTCTCATCCTGGTACTTTAAGAGTGATTAACACTCTTGAAAGGAAAAAATAAAATGTGGCACGTTTCTGTGACATATCGAAGGTAACCCCGAAACCCTGTAGGTAACCTTATAAATTATAACAAAATGCGCAAGACTTCTTACTTACAAACACTGTCCTATATGGCAAGCTCGCACCCGCTCCTTTCAAGGCCCTACGCGCCACCTTTTTGTAAGTGATCGCTAGACGGATGAGAGTCAGTTTAGTACACAATGCTGCGACTTCCTTATATCTTTGTATCAAAGCGGTTAAGTACAGTTGGGAGCTGAGATAAGGCTCTAATGACGAGGTAATGAGATTTCGTGGGAAAAGGTCGATATCGGTAAAAAAGTGTCATGCCACATAACTATGACCGGTTTATTTTGGGAAAATGTTTGATGCGTTTCAATTAATTATGATGCCAATTAACTTTCCATCCAGGGCTAAAGTGGACCACTGGTCGTTGGTTTTCTCCAGCTCGTCCCGCTATCTTCTACGGGGTCTGCCGCGACGCCTTCTAGCTGTGTCAGGTCTCCACATAGTGTTTATTTTGGCCCACAGCTCATTGGGCATACGGCAGACATGGCCAGCCCAGTCCCACTTTAGTTTAGCGGCTTTTTGAACTGGAAGTCATGGGGAGAGGCCTTTGCCCAGCAGTGGAATGAGGCAGGATAACATTAGCAGTAATTACCTACTTTTTGCTACTGGTTTATATTTTTTTAGTAATCGCTGAAAATTGTTTTTTTGCTATAAAAATCTATCCTTATAGGTGCACTTGCAGGATGCCAGTACCTATCAAGTACTAGTAGTTCTCCCCGGTGAAAGCACTAGGAAGTGGTGAAGGGCGAGCGTTTTGGGGACCGACTTTTTTAATTTTGACGTTCGAAAAGTGCTGATTCTCAGCCTAGTTTGAATAAATGACTTTTGATTTGAATTAAGTATCGGACAGAGAATTTAGATTACCTTCATTCTTATTTATTTTAAAAGGCAGGTACCAACGATTAGAATTTTATTTCGAATCTATAAAAAAAAAATGAAAGTACACAGAATGAAATGCCGATTAATTAAAAGCCAGCAAGAAACGTAGACGAATAAGGAAATTCCTAATCTTTCAACACTGCTGGAGGTCCACTCAACAGTTTGACCTCAAATCAATTTTACATTTTATTTATTTAACCAGTAACTAAAAGCATAATAACTTAATTTGAAAGGTAATTATAGACAGCACAAATAACTCTAAATTAAACATTTTAGTATAAAAACTTTTTTGAACAAGAAGTAATTATTAAAATGGTTTTGAAACGGTCGTAAAACTGCAACAAACCGTTTTATGGTTTAGCAAAAATATTAAAATGGACGAATTATAAAAGCACAGAGCATTTACCTCATAGACATAGCTAGTACTAGTTATTGCCCGCGGCTTCGCTCGCGTTGTTTCGTCGATAAAGCTGTTCCTAAAGTTTCTTCAAAATCCGTTCAGTAGCTTTTGCGCGAAAGAGTAAAAAACATCCATCCATCCTCAGAAAGTTTCACGTTTACAGTTGTAGTAGGATTTAGTTTCGTGGCCTGCTTAGCGACAGACAAAGGTTGGTATGGTGGTAGAATCTGGGAGCTTCCATCGATGGTTTTTCGGTTTGTTACCGTCACAAAACAAAACGGTCGTCTGTATGGTGCTCTGTATTAACAAACATTCAGGAATCAATGGGATCACAAATGGTACACTGACAGACAACGTACAACCTAAACCACTGGGTTTAGCTAAGCTAAGCATCGAATTTTAAACAAGAGTTTCTAATATAGCGAAAGTGAGCGAGAGAGATGAATTAATTTTTGAAAATTCGTGTCCTATGGGAATATACAGGTTGGCAGGGACATCGATGCGCAAACTGTAACCATGGATTCAGCACATGATTCTAGACCGCGTAGACAATTTTAGTCGGTTTTCATAAAAAAAATCTGCCGCTTCCTAATGAAGAAGTACCTATGTGGCTAAAATATATGCAACAGCGAAAAACTTCGTCGCCCCTTGGGGGTTCAGAATCATGTGCTGAATCCATGGTAACAAGTTGCGCGTCGATTTCCCTGCCACCTGTATTATAAATGCGAAAGTCAGACTTTTTTGTTCAGCTCTCACGCTAAAACGGCTGATTTGACTTGGTTGAAATTTGGCAAATAAGTAGACCATGACCTGGGTAAGGACATAGGCTACTATACTTTTCATCCTGGATCGCAGACGAAGTCGCGGGCAAAAGCTAGTAATTTCATAATTGGAACAGACAGAAGCAAAAGAATTAGGCAGACAGCAGACACACCAAGAAGCATTTACCTTAAAAGGAAAAAAAAACTGCCTACCCAATCAGTAAAGTAGTTATATCCTAAATGGATACAGTTCTTAGAACTTTATTAGCAACAGATCAATTTAGCTCGTGCCACCTAACAGGCAATCCACTTAAATTGTTACCGGTTCTCGAAAAAGGAATATTTCAAGCAGTGAAGGTACTGCTTGAAATATTCCTTTTACGAGAACCGGTAAGTGTGGTAAATACGTATTTTTACAAGGAAAAGACATGTGGGTAATCAAATTTTTTATAAACTTACACAGTAATTAAAACCACTTCTAATTTTTTTTCCAAAAATAAGGTTCAGGTAAATTCTTGGCGTTTTTTTTTTCTTTTAGGTAAATGATATGATAATTAAGCGGTAATTTAATAAACATATAACATCACTACGCCTGTATTTCACGATGGGTTAGATAGAGGTGCACCTATACATAGTACACCCACATTTGGCCAGTTATGTTCAAGTCCCATGGGGGGCAAGCCAGGGCAAAAGGGGGCAAGTCAGGGGACAAGCCTATTGCCATCAACCGGCACAAATCCATACTTCGGGCTGCTACTGAGAAATTCTAGAAGGAAAACCCAATAAAACTACCGTCCCCGGAATCGAATCCTGATCCTCATTCTCAGCAGTAGCGCTTGCGACCTCTACACCAACGACGCAGGAATGATTAAAATATTATTCCATTATATGTATGTGTCATTTGAATCGCGACATATTCGGCAAAAATGTAAACAAATATTAGTTTATGGAAAAATAACTTTAATGCCTACACAATAAAGTTCAGTTTACGCTACAACTTCAAACATTTTTATAACTTTTTCGATAGTGCTAGTTACTCTGAAATCAACTTAATTCCCATTAACATAAAGTTGATATTTGTTTAACTTGAAATAACCTCAATTTGAAACATACATAAAAGGAGATTGCCCGTTTTGTAAAGGAAGTTCGGTCCCAGTGGAAAATGCTTGTGCCCTGAAGATTTTTATTTTACCTAATAGTAAAAACATAGCATTTTCCTAATCAGAAACCTTTTTTCATTTATTCACCCTGGTTCAGGAGATATCATTATTTTTCTGTTTTAAAAATCTAGGTTATAATAAAATTAGAAATTGACATAGACTATACTATACATCACTATGAGCATGGAATATTATTATTATTTTGAGTTTGCACAATGCATTTAGGCACTATAGTCCACAATAATTATTATTGTAATAAGCACACGATAACTTACAGGTGTAGGCATTGTCCAAGTGCATAGAAGAACTGTCATTTGCCCGTTCAACTCCTCAACTGTATACCAGCGTAAATTAGGCGCTAATAAAATCGAACAGTTAATACAGCGTCGGGAAGGCAGACGGTGTGCCCGACTTCTGGCTGGGGTAGACATAGTTCTGACAAAAAACTGTTCGGGAGTCCAATATCTTACCAAGGATAGCACTAAGAGTCAAATATCTCACCAAAGATAGCACCTAAAGTCAAATATCTCACAAAGAACAGCACAAACAAGAGTCAATTATCTCACAAAACATACAGTACTCGAGGAACTTATTAGCTCAACTCGGTGGTAGCAGAAAAAGCACGTATCGTAAATAATAACTATGTAAATAAATACGGAATTCAAAACTCAACGTATTTATACAAAGCAATCACGAACGTAACGAACCTCAGAAGCAGAAAAAAGTGCTGTGACATGCGCAAGTAAATGTTGCCAGATCAATTATTTTTAATCATTAATAAATCGATTTAAGATTTTTTATCGATTCATCGGTTAAAACTGTTTTGTTAATACGGCGTTTCCAAAATACGTAAGGCTTTTATGTTTGTGTAAATCGCTTTTATGAACATCTATTCAACAATGTAGACTTATTAAGAATATAAGCAACCTATTGTTGTCATCGTTCCATCGCTATTACTCGCATCGACTATAAGCAGCGTATATCCACTAGTTTACGTCATCATGAATATTTTATACTTGGCCTACACCTATCCTTGTGCATTTTAGATATAATATGCTACAATAATACGTAGCTATGAAAAAGACAGGGTTAATACCATTCTAACTCATCGTCGTGAAAACATAATGCTAAAACAGTAGCTTTGAAGTTGTCAAATATTCAGACGTAAACTAGTTTTAATAATTAAAAATAATTGTTTTTTTTTATTGTTAATTATCGTTTTGTTCTGATATCGATTACTCCATTGATTAAAATACGTCATTTTCAATAGTTATTTGATATCTGGCAACTTTTTTTTGTATACTTAGCAAACGGATGTCGACGTAATGTTTAACTATTAGTTAACTTTATTCCCAGGGTGAAAGAAATTGTATAAAAAATAACTTGAAAACAAAAAAATAAATAATATTTTTAGGTTATTATTCCAATCAGGCACACGATACCACAAAAGGGACCTGCCTGGTGGCAATGTCCTTTGAATATAGGTATTTTTCAATCGACACATAATTTTTATTCGTGGAATAAAATTGACATGACCTGATGATTTTGTATGGAAGAACAGTCAAAAATTCAAAATTAGGTATTCCTCGGGTAAAATTATCTGTCGATTGAAAAATCAGCCCTTATTGATAATTTAAAAGCGCAGCAGAACGCAAATAACAAAAGCACTTACTCAAAGAAAACTGAAAGGATACACAAAACTGCTTAACGTCAGGTTTTTATCTCATTTCTAAGAAATTAAAGGGTGTGTGTAACACAGGATGCATCTGCTACCGATCGCACAAATTATGCATTTACCCATGAAGATTATAAACTCATATTCCTTTGTTTACAATACTTATTTTGTTGCGAACAATACGGTTGGACAGATCATCAAGCTAATAAATAATATTTAAGTCCAGTGAATGACGATCTTTGCCGGGGTCTCGTGGTGCATTCGCGAGACGTGTCCGGCCCACGACGGCTGAGGGGGAGGACGTCGCAATCGAGGTAGATCACGGCGAAAGTGTTGTGACGAACTGGTCACAGGTTGCAGGGTGAACAATTGAACATGGCCAGAGATCGCACAAGACAGGGAGGAAGGAAAAAGGGAAGGCCTTTTCCCAGCAATGGGACACAATGTAGGATAACAAAAAAAAAAAAAAAACAGTAAAATACCTCTACCCTCATAGTAGCTGCCTCGTTGGTCTAGTGTTCGCTAGCGCTATTACTGCTGAACATGAGGTCTTGGATTGGATTCCCAGGTCGAGCAGAGTGTTATTGGGTGGCAGATCACAGCCCACTCTCTCTCGAAGAGAGGAAGCCTGCTGTTCATCATGCAGCCTAACAAAGGCTTTCATTCTTGAATTGATGACTTACGCGTGTAAGCATATCGACCAACACGGCACCCCTTACGCAACTATTAATAGCCATTACGGCTGACAATTTAGTTAATTGGTAACCACATGGGAACCCCCAATTACGTGTCAAGTTTCATGCCGTAAAAACTGTCATGGCGTTTGACGAATTTTTCTGTCGAGGTTATGTCATGAAGAGAAAAAGGAGAAGGAATAATAATAAGGAGGGTTTTATTTTATTAGTAAGTCGAAATACCGAGGAACTGTCCCTGCCTGTTTGCTCCGATAAACTATAGCCGTAACAGGGGGCACAGATTGTTCGCCATGTCTGAGAGTTGACCCGTCGGTTGTCGAGCCCAGTCTCGTCCCTCGCACACTCTCTGCGCTCAACGCTCTCTTCGACGCGAAGTCGGACGTGTTCGCGGATGAATGGAACATCTTGTCAGTATGTCTGGAGTATTGCGAGATGAGCATATGACTTCTTCTTAGCGTGTTGATGGCAATCTAAATGGACTCGGCCCAGGACTTCGGCTACTTGTTTGGCGCCATCACCAGCGTCCATCAGTTCCTGCAGCTGAAACGCAGGACACGATATTAAGTGTCCCATCGTTCGTGGAACAGAACCAGAGTTACACTCCAAACTAACTACAAACGACTGTCGAGTAGTTGTTTACATACTTTTCGATATTGTACTTTACTTATGTGTTTGTTTCATTAACTAATGTAATTGGGCTTGGCCGAATTATGTTTAAAAAATAATAATATGTTAACTGTTTTCTGAATAGGTACGTGGAGTTCCTAGTCTTTGAACCTAGGTGATGAGAGATGACATAATGATCTCAACATATTGTATGTTACCATCTAAATACCTACACATTGTGGAATGTAATAAGTGATTGAGTATTAAAATCGGGCTTTCAAACCGGGGATTAGATGCATTTGAATAATAATAAAAAATAGTCCTCCAGACCGAATTTCGGCCATGGCAGAAAACCTCAGCGGAGACTAAATATCTACGCGGGAGATATTATAGTAGTACACAAATATGTGCGCAGACACAGGTGTAGTCTCTTTCCTCACTCTCATAGGCCGATGGGACGGCAATCCGACACGACCGGAAAGAGATCAGGCGCAGGACCAACGGCTTAACGTGCTTTCTGAAGCTTGGGGGTTACATCGCCAACTTCCAAGCTCCGGGCTGTTACTGAGCAATTCCTCATGGAAAAAAACCCAATAACACTTTGCCCGACCTGGGTATGGAACTCAGGACACCACGCTCAGCAGTCGCGCCAGATTACTTTACTAACACTAGGTAAACTTATTCGCAGATCGGTTGTCCCAACTAACGGTTGGTGTGTAGGACATAATTCTGTTCGTCCTTGCGTGCAGGAGCGGCGTTCGCTCTGTTATTACGGCGAGCAAGGACTGCCGATAATTTGCGCACTAGTGATGGGAAAAGTCGATAGATTTTGATACTAAAGATTGCTGATCGTATTTTATTTTTAATTATGAGTTGGCTTTAGAATTATGTGATGAGTGAATTACAGAAAAGCGAGTACCTAGCGTTTTAAAATTGTAAATAATCCTTTCCACTTTACTTAGTTTTAAGACTTTATTCACATTCATGGGTCAATAGTGGTTGTCGCCAAAAATTTAACCAAAACGCATTTGGACAGGGGTATCGATTCAAAAATCGTCCGCATTTACGTAACGTAGGTATACGTCGTTCGTACCTAATTCGTTGCTTATGCCAGGTAGACAGGGTAGATACATTTGAGGGTAGATTATAATCATTTGACGGCAAAGGCGTTTTTATGAAGCGTTGTGCGTTACGTCGACATCACGCTCTAATTCCACTGATTAACTTGAGAGTCCATTAGCTGAAAACGATGCACAGAAATCAGAAAGTCTGTCTCCTCTTTGACTCTGCACCTTAAATGCGTAACACACTATCAATCTCAATCTGAATCATTTTGATGGATATTGCTAATCCATTGCTCCATAATTATGTTCAAAAATGTGTCTGCACAACACAACAACAAATGTTGTTGAACTGTCAAAATGAAACCCATTGCTACTGATAGTGTATTACGTAATTACCCCGCTGTTATAATGGTTTCGTTATCGATAAATCCATGATCGTTTATCGATAGGTATAAAGACAGCACTAGTAAGTTACAGGTAATAGCAGTGGGCGTTCTGAGCTCACCGCGGCTCGGTTGGTTCGCTACTTCTAAACTTGTGTTAATACATCCATTACAAGGTATTAATGCTGTTGAAACATTGTAGTTTTAATTACTTAATTTATCTTTAAATGTATGTAACTGTGGCTTGAATGTTTCCGGGCAAATGAGCTAAAAGTTTCAGAACAGCGGGTATCAGAAAGATGTGGTCATATTTAAGTATCGTACTGACCATCATCATATATAGGTATACATGTTGATGGATGAAGAGGGAGAGGAAGGCCGAAGAAAAGATGGATGGATTGTGTGAGGAATGATATGAAAGAGAAGGGAGTGAATGATAGCGTGACGGCTGACAGGGGAGAATGGAAGAAGAAAACGTGTTGCGCCGACCCCAAGTAACATGGGATAAGAGCAGGACGATGATGACTGACCATCATCATCATCTGCCTAACATTTCCCAAGTACGTTGGGGTCGGCTTCCAGTCTAACCGGATACAGCTGAGTACCAGTATTTAACATGAAGCGACTGCCTATGCCTCTGACCTCCACAACCTATTTACTGGGTAATACGACGACGACGATAGTTACTGGGTAGTATTGTACAGACCATCAAACGAAAATCCCATGGAGAAAGTTGTTCAGTTTTGTACCTCGCCCTCAACTATGACCATACCATTCTGATACCGCCACCATTCCATTCTGAGGTCGCAGGATGTTGGATGCAAGAAGAACAGAACCGGTCGAGTGGAGGTGCTTGGGGGAGGGTTATGTCCATCAGTGGACGTCTTTTGGCTTAAATGATGATGATGATTCTGATACATGCTGTAAAACTGACGGGTTTTCGTGTTATATTTTCTACGAAGGTGCTATCAGGTATTCTGAGATACTACGCTGATTTACAGTGATGCAAAAGATTATAATAGCATTGTAGCAATTTATAAACGTTGCTTTAAGTTTAAACGTTAAAACATGTATGGTAAGCAGTTTGGTGAAATGAAACGGCGTATGAAAATCTGGATTTTAAACGTTAAAGTTATATTTGCTTACATAAACGTAACATCACGCCTGTAATCCCCGAAGGTTTAGGCAGAAGTGAACACCCACATTTCGCCAGATATGTTTCAGTCCCATGTTATAAGGGACGAAATTTCTAAGATTCGATGAGCAAATATAGTGATCAATCCTCGTTCTTTCTATATGTAAAGAGACACAAGTTACATCTTCCACAAACCTGCCAATAAGCCCATAACAAAACCAGCAACGTAACCTACCTTTCAAAAGTTTCCACCAACATGGTCGACCCGGCGCCAAAAACGCAGACACCCCATAAGAAAATATTTAACATAAAAACATCGGGCATCGCCCTAAATGGGGTTGGGAAACAGGGGCGGCCTCGCCATGGGGTGGCGGAAACCCCTAATGGTAGTTTGTCACGAACCACCACCCAAATTACCACCACAGAGTTCCTAGAAATATATGTAAGTATATGGGTTTTTTTTGTCTGCTGCCATAGTGTTGTGTTCGTAGGCTTAAGCTGTTTTGACACGCTATTCGTGATTTAGGTTACAATCTGTAATGCCTGTAAAAGGTGGGTGGGTAGGTGATATTTTTTAAGCAGGCAGTTAGGTACTGAATGTAAGTGTTGGTCAGTCGTTGAATGGAAAACTAACTTACTTGTGAGCTCAAATACATACAAACGGGGTGAACAGGGATGCAGGGGTGAATCGGAATCACCTCGTTTGACGGTATTCCTATATAGCTGTAGGTAGTATTTTAAGCTACTCATGTGGTCTCAAAATGCTATTAACATATGAACCTGCTTGCTGTATATATTACCTGGACAGTAAAATATATTCTATTTCTGTTGCTAGCATGTCAATTTGAACTTTGAAACCTGCAAAGAACTGTCTAGACATTTCGATTACCTACGACGTTTTGATTACAGCCAACAAAGCTGTTACGAAATTCACACGAAATACTTCCATTTATTTTGCTGCACGCAAGTTGCAACAAACACTGCTTACCTACAACATTCATTCAAAAAGCAAAATCCGTCTGAACACACCGAAAATTCTCTCCTAGCCTCGTATTATGTAAATACATTTCCGAAAACTAATCGACATCCATTTTGCGAGTGCATTACATGCAAAACCGTCCAATGGAGCCGGTAATGTGTAGTTTCCTGCCAACCCACCCCTGCTGGCTTGCCACCGGCTGGCACCAAAATTGTGCAAACTTATGCAACGTTACGTGCTCCGTTTGAAAAGTTTGCCAAGCCATTATATTGTTCATCGTGAATTTTCCGTGGAAACCGTACCTGTGGGTGCCGACCCCTGGTTTCGTAGCCGCTTTTGTTTTGTTTTATAGGTATTGTAAAATGGGTTTATTGGTGGATGGCTGGGTTTCTAGGGTTCCTTTTTAGTGCTTAGGGTTGTATAAAGTCTAGGGGAGATTGGAAATATGTTATGAATAAATAAGATTGGAATTTTTGTCGTTATTTGAAACAAACCATGCTAACATTTGTTGGTTTTGCTTACCTGTGAACACACATGAATATTTATTTATAAGTATAGCATTCAATATCCTTTTAGCCAACTTCACTGACAAACCTATAACTGTTAAAGCTTTGCTCAACGGTTTTCAGATCCTGTTTGGGTTTCCAATTAGACAATTTTTTTCAATCAATCAGCATTGCCATCCAACGTGGTAATGCTGCCAGCCTTTTGGGCACTTATACCATTGACAGTGATGCGGACGATTTTATTGATGTCCAATGAGCTCTTGCCTTTTTCTATATTTTTTTTTTGTATTATATACCTACTTGTATATATATTTCAGTGTTGTTAGCTTGTAAAAATAGTAATTAATCAGTGTATGTTAAATAAATGTACTTACTCAATAAACACATAATCTACTTACCACATTACAAGTTGCTATTAAATATCAATCTGCCCAGCCTTTTCCCAACTATATTGGGTTCGGCTTCCAGTCTAATCAGATGAAGCTTAATACCAGTATTTTACATGGAGCGACTCCACAACTTTACTACCCATAACGACGTTCAAAGATTTACGACAACCGGGACCAAAGGCTTTCAACGGAATTTTGAAAGCCTTTGGTCCCGGAGGGGTTTCGGTATGTTAAGATGGTCACCCATCCACGGACCGACCGCGGCAAGGGAAGCTTAACCTGATCGATCTACCCGTGGGGCCAAATTTTAGAACAGCAAAAATAATGTCACTCCAATAATTAGTAGGTGGCCTACCAACCTACACAAGAAACAATGGCATAAACTTTTCAGTGATACGTAGGCTGTTTGTTTTTCAACATAACAGCCTTGCATTACCTACCTCTTCTTGTCATGCCTCATGTGCTCTTGATAAATAAAAGCCTTTCATCCATTTCAGGCCATAAGCATGGAAGGGTCATCATCAGACTACAGCGACGAGGAGGTAGGAGTCCTGGCGCGCGGTCAGAAGCTGTGGGTGAGAGGAGTCAGGTCGCACACCACTTGCGCAGACATCGTGAGGGCTTTGCAGGACACTCCCGAAGGTAAGGACAGGTTGGCACAACAGTTGGGGCAAATATTTTGTTTATTAGTTGCCGAAAAGATTATTTGTTTTTCATCAAGGTTTTTAGATCAAGCGTATTTAGATTCTTAACTTAATTCAGGACATCGAGGGGGGGTGGTTTGATACACTTATCCACGACTTCATCAAACTCAAACTCAAATCATTTATTTCAATTAAGCCATTTACAGGCACTTTTGAATTGTCAAAATTAAATAGTCGGTCAGTTAGTCAGAAAGTTGAAGCGAGTCGCCCATAATCATCAAGCATCACTTCTCATTCGAAAATCGACTTGTTAGCTTACCAAATCCACATTTTGAAAGCCTTTCCCTTGAAATTTTTTTTTTCATTTAATGTCTATCACAGATTATGAAAGTTTTTCAGTTTGGTTCAACTGAAAAACTTTTATAATCTGTGATAGAGATTATGAAAGAATTTCCTATGTATCTATTGGTTAGCATAGCACCCTTAATTCAAAATTGCGCCAAGCATATTAGGAGTGGCGGCGGGCCGCAATAATTGTGTCAGTCAGATCTTGCCATCGAGTGTATCCAGTCCAGTGCAATTTATACGCAATGCATGAGGATTTTTGCAATGCGTTGCGACGCACCGCGCCCTAATCTGCACTAGGGTTTAGTTGATAACTTCTAAGTAATAATACATTATTGGTCCTTAGAACAGGTAGGGTTTTGTCCTCCTTGATGTTAAAATATTTGTATTACAACAGGAGGCGGAGTGAGTGAGCAGGGCGAGTGGGTGCTGGCTGAGAGGTGGCGAGGGGTCGAGAGACCATTACCACCCGATGTACCGGTGCTGCACGTGCTGGCAGCTTGGGGAGACGCCAGGCATGAGGTCAGTACCTATACATATTGAGTTAATAAATCCCCCCAGTAAATCAAGCTGATAGGTATTTTAACTATAGTCCTAGAAATAGAAATCCAAGATATGTTACATGTAGCAACCCACGCTGGGCCCGCGTGGTGGATTACAGCCCACTCCCTCTCACTGAGAGGAGGCCTGCCTGTGTCCCAACAGTAGGAATATTAGAAGCTGATTATGTAAGCAACTGAAAAGTACCTCTGTCCTACCATCTCCCTCTTTTTCCAGGTACGTTTAGCCCTTCGTCGTGTCTCAAGTGGTGGAGAAGACGACTCTGGTCGAGACAGCGATGGTGGAAGTAGGGGCGGAGCACGACGGCGGAGAAGACGAGGTCTGAGGGCAGCCACTCCCCCTCCCAGAGCCAGGAGTGAAGACCCAGCAGCCAGACTGGTCTCAGTAATACACCATCAGACCAGGACTATACACCAGCAGCTTGATAAGTTAAGGTATGAAACAATATGAACGAAATTTTTTTGTACGCACCTTCTTCAATTATTTGATGATGTGTATAATTGGTGATAATCTTAGTAATAACGACTATAGTATTTTGAAGAAAAGGCCTATTGTATCCTGAATAAAATCTTCATTTTAGACGCTTTTAGTTACGAATTTCGACTTTGTAGAATCTATATTAGATCTTACGCACCGTCTAACGAGGTCTTTCAGATAATTCTAAATCATAATAATTTTGTACACACTGTATAACAATTTTTATTTTACATTTACAGAGAACAAGAAAAACTCATTGACCACCTAGAAGATCAGACTCACAAGAATCGTATGGAGAAACATGGCACTAACTACCTTCTTGAATCTTACCTCCGAGACCTGGGCAGGTGTAGCGAAGTCAACGACAGCCAAGCTGGGAACAGTGACAGCGGAGTAGGCGTAGGAAGCGGCACCCCACCAAGAAGACATACTAAACACAAATCAAGAAGAGAAAGACACTTGATGAGAGAACACTACTTCACAAAAGAACTCACAGACATATGCCAAGTTAATTCAGAAAGGCTAATGCAAACACAAAACGATACAGATTCCGAAGCATCCGCGGATGAACTATCCAGGATACGAGAAGAAATCGAAATGTTGGAGAAATTAGCAATAGTAAACAAAAGACTACACAGAGAGGAGGAACTAGTTGTAAGATTAACAGCTAAAGTCAAACGGTACATGGACGAAAACAAGGCGAACAGTTGCGAAAACGCATCTCAAGTAACGATGCTGTTGGACAAAATTGACCAGGAGTTAGTAAATACGGCGAAAGAGATGCAGGATAACGCTGTAGAGCTGGCAAAAGCTGACAGTGAAATAGAAAGTAGAATGAAACTCCTTGATGAATTGACATTAGAATTAGAGGAAGAAGAACTGCAGAATACAGTACTAGAGAGACAGCTAAACGAAGCGTCGAGTCGTCAACCGATTCTTCTGCAAGACAGCTACGTACCTGTTTTAGACCAAACTAACTTAAACCAGACGTTTAACTATGGAAACCCTGGTTATGTCCTCGACACGTTGGTATGACATAGGTTTAAAATCGGAATTATTGTCCCAAAGATGTTATTTTCAAATTACCATATTGTAAGTAGTAGGTAGTACCTAAGTGAAATCATGGAAAGCAACCTTAGCGAAGAATTATTATTGTACAGACGCCAGCAGGTCAAGCTACCCGAAACTGTCAAACTTTCCCAATAAACCTTGAACCTTAATGCTTTAGCGATAAAGTTGAAAATCTATTGAAGAAATTTGACAGATTGTAGTAGGTTGATGTGCTGGCGTTTGTACATCAAGTTTGAGATGAGAATGAGAGGCAAAAAAAGAAAGACATAATATACAATGTGGAGACGACGATACGACAATAACTGAAAGCATTGGCAATACTAATGCTTAAGATTATTTTGGAACTATAATGTTTTCAAACAAATTTAAATAGCAGTAATGGTCCGACTATAGGTTTTGCCAATCTTTGACTAGCTATAGTGACTAAACTAGTGGATATATTTGATTGAATTTTTGTATGCAGACTGTGAACGTTATTAAATATACGTAGTTTAATTTACTGTCGTCTCCACCGTGTGTATTGTGACTTTCTAATTATTTCGTTTAAATGTATAAATCATAGAATGACAAAATCAATGCAATCATAAATGGAGCCATTGCTGGAATTGAAATTGTAAAAGATGCTCTGAAGTTTACTAAAAGAATAGCAAAAACTCCCTCCAATTTTACCTGCATCAAAATACTAAGGTTATGTAGAAAATCTAGATTATTTTAAACACTATTTACACGCATGTATCTGATATCTTATTTTAATCGTATTTAAGTAACAATGACAATACATCAGTGGTGCTAAGACTTACCTAATGTAACCAAAATTAGGACTCGTAATGTAATAAGTACTTAAAATAGACAATGTTTGTTTCTGTCTCCATCTGTTATTTCTTTCCTAGATTGAGCCCGTGGCTTCGACCGCGTGGACGTCGGAAAATATCCCATGGGAACGTACTACCGGGAGTAAAAGTATCCCTTGTGTTAATCCAGGTTATAAAGTATCTGTGTGTCAAATTTCATCCAAATCCGTTCAGCCGTTTTTGTGTGATTGAGTAACAAACATCCAAGCATACAAACTTTCACAATTTATAATATTAGTAAGATTGAAAGCAGTCTTTTGTTTTAATAAATAATGAAGCCTATATTTAATTCGAATACCAAATATGTATAAAACCACCAATCACAGTACATTTAACATTAAGCCTAGTCAAATTATCTTCCGACAACGATAAATATGATAACGTACGAATATAATAACAAATCAAAATCACAGAGCACGGAGACACGCCTCGAGGGCCGCTGCGCCGGCGCACCCGTGCACCGTGGTTGAAAAACATTCAAGCATTTGTTACAAAAGAATTTGCTATATTTTTTTTATACATTCAAAACGATCCAAGCGAATTTTTCTGTGAACCATCCCAAGTTAGTTGTTAAAAAGTATATAATTATTAATTATGTTTTTATAAGTGTACATAATACAAATATACAACGATTATAAAGAAGCATGTCTTTTATTTCAAAATATAATCTTACACGGAGAGATTCGTGGATAAAAACAATAGCAGCCGTGCTGGTCGATCTACAAAGTTAAGCAACTCTTGCCGTGGTCGGTCCGTGAATGGGTGCCCATAAAAATCAAAATCCAGTCAAACTAGTCTGAGCCTCAGCAATTTTCGAGCGTCAAAATTACAGAAGAAACGTCCCATCCCTTCACCGTCCATAATAACATACCCGCCCTCCGTTCCTTGAGTAACTTTGACGTTACAGGTACATAGAAACCTGAAAATCTGACAATCAAGGGATATCGTGTTACCCAGTAACTTCATTATGGCGGTCTAAAAATTGTCCGTGTTTTTCAATTGTAATGTATTTACTTTGAAAAATCAATGAGTTTCAAAAATTCGCAATGAATGTGCGCATTTTGGAAGGAGTGATGGGGCTATGGAGAAATGCTACACTTGCACGCTGCGTGAGCGTACCGTGATCCATCGCCACTCGTTCGATGTCCACCGCGAACAGGATGAATGGAAAGCAGCACATGAAGTGATGTCTTGCTCCATTGGTGTAATTGCCGTATGGCGTTCCAGTGTGAAGACAAATAAATAAGCGCTGTATGGATTCTCATGACATACGAACTCCTAGGTTCAAGTCGTGTCCGTTACCTCAGCCAGATGTGGTCGAAAATGGTCATTTGAATCTTATAGATAATTAGTTTTGCGGCTTCTGTAATTGTTGCGCACATTTTTAAATTTGTTGCGCTTATAGTTTTTTAATTATTTCACAAAAACATTTCCTGCTGAGGTAACGTTACCCCAGCCAGACCTTTTTCTTTCTAATGGGAATATTTAAATAAATACTAGCTATAAAATTAGTTGTCTAGATGAAGTAAATGTTGTGCCTTATTTTGTATTTGTTCTTTCTTCGGTTGCGAAGTTATTCGAGATTTTGCTGGGGTATCGTTTTTGGTTTTGCTAGATCTTTGAAACGGTTAAGCGGATTCTTATCATATTTTGTACAAGACTTCTTTATAATTAGTTTAAATTTGTTCTGCAATAAAAATACCAAAATAATACATAGCTTAAAGGTTATTTCATTAAATAGAAAAACACTTCAATTGGTCCCAGCACTCTCAATAAGAGGTCTAAAGACTTACTTTAAACATTATTTTGAAGCTTGTGACTGCCTTCAAATGTATGTAAAGTTTCATTAGTATCCTGTAAGTATTTAACAAGTTATGATGATATTCAGTTCTTCACGAGCACGGTCATGATGCGCGCGGTGTTATTTGGCAACTGATAAGCCTGTATATGGATATATGAACTGAATGTTATGTCAATTATTAGTTGTGTAGTTCAGTTGTATATTAGTAAAATTTCAACGTAGTACATTGGATAATTAATGAGATAATACGATTAAAGTCATTAGGAAGTGAATGACCGTGGTAACCCGACCAAGTTTAGGTGGTTACGAAAAAGCGAAAACGCAGAACATTATGCTACCTTCTAAAATATGTAGGATAGTGTTACAAATTTAGTACAGACATTTACACAAGTGGTAAAAAAACTACATGTTTATTAACGAATTTTTATTAACAGGTAAAATAATCATTTCAATTGAACTTTTAAAGTATTAATAAACTTATACTTAAAAACAATCACAGATTAAAATTACAGATAGTAATTTTGCTTTTTTGAATTTTCTATTACTTTTTATTTAAATGATAGATTTCAGTAAACACAGTACACAGTTACAGTTTTTATTTAAATAGGTATACACAATATTGGAATGTGTAATGATCACAGACAATAAATAATTATATAATGGTTTTTTTCAGTTAACACTAAACTTACGTATGTCTACTAATACCCACTTATATCAATTAAAATCACAGATCAATGGTAATACTAAATGACATCACAATGTAGTAAAATGCTCAC
Source organism: Apamea crenata (assembly GCA_949629185.1). Classification (NCBI taxonomy): domain Eukaryota; kingdom Metazoa; phylum Arthropoda; class Insecta; order Lepidoptera; family Noctuidae; genus Apamea; species Apamea crenata. Next base: position 6,588,539 of record OX451362.1, on the reverse strand, counting down.
AGTTAGTCCTACTGTTTTGTTGTCTCATTTCAAATATCACATTTTTTTCCCTAAGTTTATACACATAAAATGAACTTAAACTATTTAAAAATCACAGATCAAAAATAATAAAATTTAGTAATATTAAACTGCAGTCAAATAATTATGTAAGTATTACTTTTAACTAATTACAATCTCAAAAAGTCAACGTGTAAAGGTAAATAAAATAACTTTGTGACACAAAAGTTGTCATAAACAGAGATCTAGTTGCCGCTCTAGAGAGACCATAAGCGTAGGCAGATTTTGTTGATTCTTACGTCAGTCGATCAAATGGTCATGATTTAGGTTCTATACTAAAAAGTGTGAAATATGTGTTCGCCATGTTTAATTTAATAAAAAACACATTGCTTCCGACTGCACAAGATTGGAGACGATTTTTTTATTATTATTATTATCACATCTATAAAAAAAATGTGACTAACATTAAAAGTCACAATTTTAAAGTAAATACATGTCAAGTGACAATACAAGATCTATAAAATAGTTTTGCATTTTAGATAAATTAGATATTATCAGATTGTAATGTATAAATAATCGCGTGAGGCATTAAATTAATCTGACTCTTCTGAATTTTGCTATACATATCGTCATAACATTGAAAAGTTCTAGTTTGTGTTCGATAGCAATGAGCTTTGTAGTGGCCAACTCGTCGTCACTATCAGCTAACAAAACTGCTTTTCCTGGTATCAAATTAAAAATTTCACCTAAAAAATATATTTAAGTAACACTATTATAACAGCTCGTAACAAAAACTCATAATAACAAAAGGTACAATTTTGTATACGCCCGAGACGTATACGGGGTGCGGGGGGCAAAAGTCCGAGTGACACACCAATCGCGCGCTCAGATCGGCGCTACGCTACCTAATAAAAACGACTTCTGCGCATCTAACAACTTTTGCCAAGTTACGTGTTGGGGACTGTAATAGCGCGCGTATTTAGAGCATTTTTATTTACGTACACTTTACATTTGTAATAATCTACTTACTATAATGTAGAAAAATCTATTTAAGTCCTGATCCATAGTAATTGCGACAGGTAATAAAGATTGTACAGTGGCCAGCAGGTCAACCTACCTAAATCGTAGTAGTATATACCTAGCTAGATATAAGTACGTACTCACCGTAGATTGAGAGTTTCTGAATTACAGACGTAGAGAACGTCAAACGATATTTTTTACATCTTCACCACGCAGCCATAGTCGCCACCACACTCATATGCATATGTCGCCATCACCGCGTCCATCATCGCGGCCCGTGGCTGTTGCTATGTTGCCATTCTGTTTATGCCTACAATAAAAAGAAAGAGTACATTTTTTTTGTCTAAATCCTTAATGGGGTTTCAATTGTAGTTTTGCTACATATTTGAAACTCGAAACGTCATCTATTTGCAAGTTTATATCAACGCGAGTATCGCAACAAGGTAATTATGGATTTCTTAAAGTCTATGTGTCCAAGGAGTTTGTGGAAATAAATACCTACCTACTGTTGCGGTCATGAATTTCATTAATCAAGTTTCAAGTCTATTACAAACTAGCTTCCGCCCATGGCTTCGCCCGCATAATATGTTGACAATGTACCTATACATAAAAACCTTCCACTTGAATCAGTATATCTATTAAAAAAAACTGCTTCAGATTCCGTTGCGTAGTTTTAAAGATCCAAGCAAGCAGGGACAGACAACGGGAAGCGACTTTGTTTTATAGGTACTATGTATCGAAGGATAAATATGTCGTCATCATTGTCGAGAATTCCAGTCCAGGTAATAACTAAGTACGAAAAAAAAGAAAATAATAAGTAAGTTCCTAAATTCAAATATTTAAGCCTTAAAAAAATACAGTTTTAGATAAGTACCTAACAACATGTACATATTAATAATAATTTTGCCACTATTTCTGTAGTTACATTATGCAAGCTTACCTTGTTCGTGAATTCATCAAGCAGCACGCACCATAATTATGATCATCAATAGAAGCACTCCACATTAACAGTAATTTGCCACACTTATTATTATAATAATAGCTCTCACGCACTCGATAAATATTTTCAAAAACAGGAAACGGAACTGCCAAAGCGCACGCGCACTCTACAAGATGAATTATGTAATTATGGAGCATGTTTAGTGCGTTATACAAACAAAGAATTACCCCTTCACCCCACCCCTCCCGCGTCCCGCCGAACGACGTGTTATCGGTGATTTTTGATAAGTATGTGCAACTGGAAGATAATAATAATGTTTTCATAGTACAGATATTATTATATTATTATGTATTTAACAGTGTACGCGTCTGTACCGAAATTGTAAGGTGTATTATACTAAACATTTCAAAAGATAGCATAATGTTCTACGTTTTCGATTTTTCGTAACCATCTAAACTTGGTCGGGTTACCACGGTCATTTACTTTCTAATGACTTTAATCGTATTATCTCATTAATTATCCAATGTACTACGTTGAAATTTTACTGATATACAACTGAACTACACAACTAATAATTGACATAACATTCAGTTCATATATCCATATACAGGCTTATCAGTTGCCAAATAACACCGCGCGCATCATGACCGTGCTCGTGAAGAACTGAATATCATCATAACTTGTTAAATACTTACAGGATACTAATGAAACTTCACATACATTTGAAGGCAGTTACAAGCTTCAAAATAATGTTTAAAGTAAGTCTTTAGACCTCTTATTGAGAGTGCTGGGACCAATTGAAGTGTTTTTCTATTTAATGAAATAACCTTTAAGCTATGTATTATTTTGGTATTTTTATTGCAGAACAAATTTAAACTAATTCCAAAGAAGTCTTGTACAAATAATGATAAGAATCCGCTTAACCGTTTCAAAGATCTAGCAAAACCAAAAACGATACCCCAGCAAAATCTCGAATAACTTCGCAACCGAAGAAAGAACAAATACAAAATAAGGCACAACATTTACTTCATCTAGACAACTAATTTTATAGCTAGTATTTATTTAAATATTCCCATTAGAAAGAAAAAGGTCTGGCTGGGGTAACGTTACCTCAGCAGGAAATGTTTTTGTGAAATAATTAAAAAACTATAAGCGCAACAAATTTAAAAATGTGCGCAACAATTACAGAAGCCGCAAAACTAATTATCTATAAGATTCAAATGACCATTTTCGACCACATCTGGCTGAGGTAACGGACACGTTCAAGTCCCAGGTCAGACAGTGTTATTGGGGTGTTTCACCTAGAATTACTTAGTAGAAGCCCGAAATTGGATTTGTGCCCTGTAGACGGTGTAGCGGTATCTACAACGCCACATGCAAAGCGTCATACTGACGTCACGCAAATCCTCGCAAGCAGAGTTTACCGTGCAATTAGCATAGATACAATTTCCCAATATCTATCATTGGGCAATTGCCCGCCAGACACAACACCCGTCTGGTCGGAGGATCCTCCCTTTTCTATGGAGGTTGAGTGAACTTTACACCCTGTTCCTCATACCTCCAAAACGGTATAAGGCTCGCTCGCTATTACATAAGACTAACAAATATATCTAGCGATAAATGAGGGTGTACTATAGGTAGGTACACCTTTGCCCAGCCTTTCGGGTAATACAAGCGTGATGTTATGAAGCTATGCGGTTAGCAGGGGGGTGACCACCACCTCTTAAAGCAGTATTATTTTAATCTTACTTCGTGTGGGAAAAGGATGGAGCTATACGGAATGTATAGCTCCATCTCTTTCACACACGGAAGTAAGATTATAATAATACTGCTGTAAGAGGTGGTGGTCACCCCCCAGGGCCTTAGTGTCAATCAGATAATTTTTAAATAGATGCCTTTGCTGTGCATTCCCCTAGTCTTAGTCTTTGGATATCGGCTTTTGGTGAAATAATTTATTTATTTATTTAATACCACTTTGCCCGACCCGGGAATCGAACCCAGGACCTCATTCTCAGGAGTACCGCTTGCGACAACAAGACCTCTTTGACAGTAGCTACGGGTAGTCAAAGCACGGAATCTTACCAAGTGGAATCGTGTTTTAGACCAGAAGCTGACCACAACATACTTGGGAAAAGGCTAGGCAGATGATGATAATAAGGTAAGATGTACATAATCAGGATAGCGAATGAAACAAAATATAGATAGTAAAGGAAAAGTTTAATTGAATATAAATTGAAAAAATTATAATAAAATGCGACTGTATCATTTTTTGTGCCTTGGCCAGTGTTTAAGGAACAAATTAAGAAAATGTTGCTAAGCATAATTTTATATTTTTACTAGAGGGGCTTCTGGCTAAGTAACAGAGGTACGGATCGATCGACCAAGGTCCAGCTACGCTTACCGCGGTCGATCTGTAGATGGGTGACCATTCGTTTCGTACCGAGACCCCGCCAGACCCCCAAAAGCACGTAAACCCGCCGATTCCGGTTTCGTAAAACTTAGACAGCTGTTACTACTGTTGTGCAGGTCAGATGGGCACTATACCCCATATAGGTTAGACAGCCGGCTTCCACATAGTTGGAAAAGGCTACGAAGCTGATGATTATTGATGTAAGCTCACGGCCACGTACGCAAAAACAACGCGACGGGATTTTATCGCGCATTGGAATTTCAACTCTCAGTGTTGAGCCGAGCGTTGAGAATCCAACAGAGAGCATGCCAGCGCGTCAAAAAAACACACCGTTGGATTTTCAACTCTCAACGTTAGCGTCAAGAGGCGAGTTGGCTTGAGGGTTGAGTTCGCGCACAAAAACGCGCTAGTGCAAACCTGGGCTTATACCGCGGATTTATGAAAGTACGTTTAGCAACACGCACCTAAATTAGTACTAAACCCAAACACTGGCCAAGGCTGACCTTTAAGCAAGCAACGGGAAGGGAGACGCTGATTAACAGTGTCATTAAAGACGACGAGTCTGGTGTTGCCATGGCAACGAAGAAAACAGTTGATAGTTCCGTCGCCCATGGTTACGTCAGCATCGTCGTCACCCTGAAGACGCTCTTCGTTTACTCCGTATCCATTGCCACCTGGAAAAATAGAGAAATTCAGCTTAGAAACCTGTTTTATAGACAAGATTACTGGGACGAGAACCCGTAATTGCGTAAACAACTCAGATAGACAAAACCTTTAATTTTGACCACACAACTACTAATAAAATTTAACATGTCCAGTATTTTTATCTCACTAAGCAACGCGCGCTTTACTTGTGACTACCAAGTGTACCAGCACGCTGCGAACATGTGCGTGAAGACGGTGCGTGTAAACCGGGTACCGGGAGCTCCTGCGCTTACAGAAACATTCACAGCGTGTTTGTACACTTGGTTATCACAAGTGAAGCGAGCATCGTTTCGTGAGATAAAAATACTATAATTAATGGCAAAAATAACTCAATTAAATTAGTAAAAATTGTGTAAGTATTTTTTTATTATATATATTATATTCTTTATCTTTAAGTATATACATACTCTTTTTACAAGCTGTATTTATCAATAAACGAACCTAATATTATGAATCGACTTCGTTAAAAGTAAGCGCCGGTTATTGCCTTTTCATGTTAAAGTAAAATAAATAAATATCCAGTTTATTATCCGGTATTCGGATACGAACCGAAAAATTAGCCCGGATCGAGAAGGTGGCGGAACGAACTCGACTCTTTTCTTAACGATTGGGCAAACAGCAATAAATAGGGGGCATAAGTGGAAATGTGAAGGAGGAAAAAGAGGCCTTTGTACTGCAGGGGGACACAACGGGGTTATAAAAATAGTACGCTAATTGATCGTGCCGTGTTTTCCTATAATTTATGCTCCATTCGGAATAAGATTAGACATTTAAACAAATCTTTTTTAAAGTCCGTTCAACCGATTTTAACTACTATTCCGTAGGCATAAGGATGGCCTTAAAAGCAAAAAAGTGGTTACAATACCAACTATTTACTACAGCTGCCATTTGTCATGCCACCAACGCAATAGAAGTCAAAATCCGTTGAACAGACTGTAAAAAAGGTTTGTTTAAATTACTAATCTTATTCCGAATGGAATTGAGATACACGCGAGATCTATATTACGACAAAGACTTGGGGTTAATGCTGTGTATGCGTTTAGTTTGTAAGCCTTTATAAAAATAGATAGATAAAATACTTGTCATAAATCCGTTTTATCTCAAAAAAAAAATGTAGTTTAAAATATATGAAACCAAGACACTCACTACCAAAACGCTGCAGCAGTATCGGCACTAATTCACCGGCGTAGTAGGAATAATAATAACACTAGGCGGTTCTGGGGTTTCATCGCTCCCAGGGTCAACTTCCGCCATAGTTGTCCTTCTAAAATCATCCGGCTTTATAATTATCACCGGCAAGTCTTCAACGTCAGGAGCATATGCCCATTTTCTGTACAACTCCTTGGCGAGAGTCAAAGGTTCATACACTGTTTGTACAAAACGCACTACACTTACACTAATTCGACTGGTCACAAACGGTACTTCAACGTCAGCCGTCACAACACGCCGGGTAGCCTTCTCATTAAAATCTTCACCAGCTTGCTTTGCCTTCAAAGTGGCAGTCAAAAACGTTAACCATCTTTGATAGTAATAATATTTGAACAGCTCTGCCCACTGCTTACAGGCGTAATCGGAAATCTCTCCATTCGGTCCCCAAAGAGTGATCTGGTTTCGTGCGTTTAACTCGTATAAATCAGCTTCATCAGGATCAGCCCCTAGACCCCTTGCCTTTTTGAACCATGTAGCTGCAGTGAAATGTTCGCTTTCAGCCAATATTTGACCGATATCACTCAGCGCATCGAGAAAACGTTTAATAGACGCGTCATAAATGAAAGCGTTTGTAGATCTGTCGTTGACAACGTTTACATAAAGCTGTTCTGCTCTGTACTGCAGAGCTTGCCGCGTCACATCCACTACGTCATATTGATAGCCTTCAGTGTTCCTACACCCGTCAACGTTGAGGAACACAAGCTTTCTAAACGCCTGGAATAAATCATAGCTTTTATACCAAGCCCAAGGTTTTAGTTTCAAACTAGGTCTTCGAGTTGTGACGTATTTGCCTCTGACTCTATTTAAGCCGTTAAAACTATAAACACTTTTGAGCAGATACTTCCAGGCTTCTGCGGTGGCGTTGCATCCGTGTCTTCTCTCAGCGTAGTCAGTGATCCACGCTTCGAGATCCTGCACTGGAGATTTGCGCCAGGCAGACTCCAACATCAAATCGTACACCACATAGTTCTGGTTGATACCTTCCGGAGTGAGTCCTATCCCGATCATAGTGCTGTTAGCTCGGGACCTCACTTCATAAACATCTTTGTTTATGGTCACCATATTACCATACATGCCCAGTGTTCCACCGAAGTTGTGTAGCATGCACCAGATGAAAGGTTGACCAAAATACATTTGATAAAGGTCGTACTGGGGCCACTGCTCAGATTGCAGGTCGAGTATGAGCATCCTGCCATTTGGTACGGAATTTATAAAACCTCTCACCCTACTGACAGGCCATGATAGCGGGGCATCCACAAACATCCAATTCTGAAGAAGCCATACTGCATCTTTATCAAAATCCGCTAGTGTGTAAAATATTTTTTTTGCGGTCTCCTGAACAAATTGTGTGGAAAGTAGCGTTATGTGGACTTCATTGAAGGGATCGGCAGTGTAAATGTGACTCACAGGCGCTTGTATAGTGATTTCATCCAGAAACATTTTTCCAATGACGGTAAACAAAGGGTCAAATGGGTCCAAAAACAGGCCGCAGCAGTACTCATTTTCGAATTTATTCCACTGATCCACTTTATGAAACGTAGTATTGGGGTATAGCTTTGCGAATGCCACTGGAACGTGACCATTGAAAGCTGGTAATACATGAACCATGCCGAGATTACGCATCCTATTAATGATATCGTTTTGAATGTCGGTTTGTAAATTATGCCAGGACTTTGGCAAGGGCCCTCCCCAACCATGGACGTTGCCCATTCGAAGCCATGACAAAAACGCAGGTCCGGTGAAGTGTTTGTCAATTTCTTCTTGCGTCATGCCCACCTGGCGGTAAACTTGCGCCCACGCAGCTTCCTGGGCTACTGGTGCCAGTGCCAAGTTGATTCCATTGAGCGCCATCCATTCTACATGTTTTCTGTAGTCATAAATGTTCCACCAGACGAAACTATACGACGCGGTACATACGTTTTGGTAGTATCGGAATCTGTCGTTAGCGACCACAATTTCATCTACTTCTGGTGGCGGATCAGGTATCTGTACGTGTTTGGTCTGCCACTCAATTTGACTCTTGCAATATTTCTTGAGATAATAGTTGAAACCCCACACTGCCGCCACGCCTGTGCTGGCTTTGATGTTCAGCACCCCTTCATGTGTTTTTAAGCGGAAGGAGTCTTTATTGTTTTTGAATAAGAGAGGATCTATTTCGACCAAAACTTTTTGAGAGTATTGCGAGATGATTTCTAATGCTGAACGTTTTTGAATTTCGGTTGGTACCACGGTTTGTAGTTTAGTTGGGTCTAAGTATTCTAAGTTTATTGCCGACGCGAGAGCTCCTAGAAGGAGCGTTGATACGATAGACCGCCACATGACGCTGGCGAAGTCTCACTGCCGACCGGCAACGAACAGAAGTGTAATTCACTCTTATTGTGTACGTCGCAGTCTGAATATTGAAGTGGTAAGACCACAAAGTATCCGGACTAATAAATATAATTCATATTGAAATATGTTTCCTTATTTCATTATAAATTGAAGGGATGTTAGGTTAGTTATTTCTATTTCTGTTTCGTTTGTCATTGTGACTGTTTGTGGTTTTGCGTTGCAAAACGCTTTAAATAAATAAACTTCGTATCCTATATCTAACTTATGATGTCCCAAGTCTACAAAAAAAAAAATCCAAACATGGAAGATTTGATGGTTTCAAAATATTTTTATGCACAACGACAATACGGTACATCTTGGAATTCTGGCAAAGTTGATACTACTTAGCATTGGTTTACCGAACACTATATTCAAGGCCAGACATTTTATGAAACATACATTTTTGTTTGTCGGACTGCAACATCTACTTGTGTTTAAATTGACCCTCGTCTCAAGTCACTCGATAACATACCGTCAAGTAATTTGTTCGGAGTATTCTCTTATCGCTTTTTTATTTACAAGTATATGTGCCGGATACGACTGTCTATTTCGCTTTATTTAAATACTAGCTGCTTCACCCGCATAAGTTTCGATCCCGTGGGAATATCGGGATAAATAGTATCGTACATGTTAATCCTGGTTATAAACCATCTGTGTGCCAAATTTCATCCAAATCCGTTTAGTAGTTATTGCGTGAAAGAGTAACAAACATCCACCCATCCCTCCATCCATAAAAACTTTAACGTTTATAATATTAGTAGGAGTAGGATTTATTCGAAACAAAGCCAAACACAGGAGTTGTAGGTCGTGGGTTCAAACCCAGCTAGACTAGGCTTAGTGTAAATTATTTACACAAAAATCGTTCCGTTTCTCAAAAACGGTGAAGGTAAACATCGCGGAGAAACCGGCATGTCGTAGAACCAAAAATTCGAAGACATGTGACATGTACCAACCCGCACTGGACCCGTGTGGAGGATTAATACCCACTCCTACTCGAAGAGCGGAAGCCTACATCCCAGCACTTCGATAGGCTGATTATGCTATGTACTTAAATATTTATTGCGTATGGTGTGGCCGAGAGTTATAGTCAGGGGGTCTACTCCGAAGTGCAAAGTGCGAATGTTCGGATCGGACCGACACATGGCCGAACCGAATATTATTGAAAAATGCGAAAAAAGTTCGGATCGGCTCAGTTGGGTCGGGTCAATATTCGAAAGAGTGTACGATCGGAACCGACCGAACCAAATAGTAACTTCGTAGCAGGAAACGGCCGGATTTTTCTACTACTTCGGAGTAGACCACCAGGTCCTACCTAGCCTAGGCCGACGCAAGTTCTAATAGTATTTATGGACCTATTAGGTGTCGACTGGCTAAATAAATTATCATTACTGTAATAAATGATTTGTGTGACATCTTGTTTATAAACTTTGATAATTTCGGCTCAATGTAGACTTATTTCTTAAAGTGATTGATTTTTTCGGTTCCGTACCTCAGAAGGAAAAACGGAACCTCTATAAGATCACTTCGTTGTCCGTCTGTCTGTCCGTCCTTCTGTCAAGACCCTTTTTCTCGGGAACGCGTGGAGTTATCAAGTTGAAATTAATATCAATACTCAAGGCAGCAATTTTTTGAAGCAGTGAAAAAATAAAAGTTCTAAGTAAACTCAATCAAACGACAACTGGGGTTTATGTTCCGTTTATGCCACATATTTTGACACTCGCAAGGGAATGAAAACCTATAGGGTACTTCCCGTTGACCTAGAATCATGAAATTTTACAAGAAGCAATGTCATGCAGCACCAGTAAAGGAAAAAATCCAAAAATCGTACATTTCTAACTACAAATGTACGATTTTCGAAAAAAACGGTCAAGTGCGAGTCGGACTCGCGCACCGAGGATTACTAATACCTACAAATTACCTACAAATTTACCTACCCTACCCTATATGCCTATATACCTACAAATTTGTATGTAATCCTCGGTGCGCGAGTCCGACTCGCAGTTGACCGGTTTTTTGTTTCAAAATCGACTGTGATGAATGAAACATACATTATATAGCAGAGCATAATCAGCCTATAATGTTCCCACTGATGGGACGCAGGCCTTCTCTCTTCGAGGGGAATGGATCGACGTTTTATTTTATTTTATTTATTAGGGACAACAAACAGCAGTATATTAAATATTACACATGATTGGAGTACTAAAATAATAGAATTAACAAATACACTACCCACGACGTTATCCACAGATTACCATATAAAACAAAAATACTTAGCGTAGGTACTGATGATAATAACAGTAAGGGCAAACTTACGGGTAATCAATACAAAGTTAAAATTATTACTCGGTTTGTTATTAAAATGTATCTCGGAGAACATAAAACAAAGTGAAAATATCTAATAATATCTGTATCATAATGCTAGGGACGAATTTAAAGGTTTGGAATCAAATAAAATCGGCATGTATAAAACAAGAGAAAAAAAAAAAATATAAAAAAGGACAAACTCAAAGGTACAAATACATGAGGTGTAGGAATCAAAATTAAGTAACATCAAAAATTATGGCTGTTCCTTTAAAGTGGAAATAATTTGATTTTTGAACCTATTCTTATTCAGAAATATAATATCAATTGATTCAAACTTTTTATTATAAGTGTCGACCAATCGGTGCAGCGGTGAGCGTGCGCCTGAGTTGGTATGGCAGAGATTAGTGGCAAACAAACATCGTGAACGTACTTCTCTACTCTGTACTGTGCGAGGGACCAGGTAGCACAAACTATTCACAAGACCAGAACAGTCAAACTTGTTGCGGCATATACTGAACAGGGTCATCATTTCTAGGAGTGTGCGTCTAGATTGTAGGGTCAGGATATTATATTTTTCGAGCAATGATTGGTAGGAAACCTTTTTACGAAAGCATCTATAGTGCACAGAGCGAAGGTATTTACGTTGGACTAACTCCAATATGTCTATATATTTTTTGTAAAAAGGATTCCAAATAGGGACTGCGTACTCTAATTGTGGTCGGATTAACGACTTGTATAAATGCAGATAAGTGGAAGGGCGGTGGAATTCTCTAGATGCGCGCATTACGAAGCCAAACATTTGATAAGCTTTATTGACTATTTGACTATATTATTCACATGCGCATCGAGATGGAGCTTTTTTTTTTTTTTTGTGGGTGGGAAATCATCAAATGACCCCTACCGCTCTGGGTGGAGCGGAAGGGAGTGTCAGACTTTTACTGACTAAAACCCACCCGTGTTCCGTCCTTAGCCCTTTCTGTTCCAGGGCAGCGGTTAACCTTTCGGAAAATCCCGCCGATCGAGATGGAGCTTGGAGTCTAACTGAACACCAAGATCGCGGAGACAAGTAACATTATTTAAGACAGTATTGCCAAAACAATAATTAAATTTGATAACTAATTTATTTTTGGTAAACGTAATACTATGACATTTAGAGTAACTAAGCTGAAGTTTGTTAGAAGAGCAGTATGCCAAGAAGCGATCAAGGTCCTTCTGAAAATCTATACAATCAGATTGATTGGTGATATTTTTATATATCTTTAAGTCATCCGCATATAGGAGAAATTTCGAAGATTGAAAACAGTTTTTAACGTCGTTAATAAATAGAATGAATAATAATGGACCTAGAATGGATCCTTGCGGGACTCCAGATGTGACCTGAATGAGGCTAGACTCATAGCCGTTTATCACCACTTTTTGAGTCCTATTAGTCACGTAAGAAACAAACCAGCGGAGCAGATTTCCTCTGATGCCGTTAAATGCAATTTTGTCTAGTAGTAACTTGTGATCCACTTTGTCGAACGCTTTTTGGAAATCAGTATATACCGCATCAATTTGCCGTCTATTATCGAGGCTTTCAAATAACTGCGATGTAAAAATGAGGAGGTTACTCACGCAGGACCTATCTTTTACAAACCCATGTTGTTCTTTTAATATCAAACGTTGGGTTGTCTTTTGTTTTATTTGATCCAACAGCAGCATGCAGCATTTTTTACGAATAGCATAATCAGCTTATTATGTTCCTACTGCTGGGACACAGGCCTCCTCTCGCATAGGCCGTAATCCACCAAGCGGGCCCAGTGCGGGTTGCTAGATGGCACATGTCTTCGAATTTTTGGTGCTAGGACATGCCGGTTTCCTCACGATGTGGTGGTGAGTGGTGATGAAATAAATTTCACAATGTTATGCGCCTGCTTGGGTTTGAATTCGAACCCACGACCTATAACTGTAAGTTAGGGCCACAGGACCACCACTGGTCAGTGCCATTTTTACGAAAAGTTTGTTTCCCAAAAGAATACCTTTTTGTCCGCGCAAGCACGCGATTACAACGTACAGACACCAAAGGAGATAAGTAACCAGAGTCGTCGGATATAGTTGAAGTTTAGTAAGAAACCGATGGATGTTTTCGAATGTTGATAAATGAACTGCACCCTAATTGCGTAACACACAATCAATCTCAATCTGAATCATTTTGATATTGCTAATCCATTGCTTCATAATTATGTTAAAAAAATGTGTCATGTGTCTGCTCAACAGCGTAAATAACGCAATGAATGTTGTTGAACTGTCAAAATGAAACCGATTCCGATTGATCGTGTGTTAATTAGGGTGGTGTTTGTTTTCAATTAATTAAATTAAATTTTACTCGAAAACATCCATCGGTTTCTTAATAAACTTCAACTCTATCCGCCGGACCCTGGTTCCTTATCTCCTTTGGTGACCGTACATTGATAACATTTATGCGATTATAGTTCAGAGGTCACATCAGTTAACGGAGTGCATTCACCTTATCGATTAGTACGTCCTTGTTATCGGAGACAAGATTGGGGGAAGTACCGCTTAAACATAGAAACAAACTATGGGGCACGATCTACAGTCACGACTGCGACTGTCAGTATTGACTGATGCTGTATCTCTATCTGATCAGTAACTTTTAGCAGATATCAGACTTCATATTGTTGTCTTTCTTTGAATCAAAAGTGAAAAATGAATTTTTAGTGAATCAATCCAAGATGATCCAAGATTTCATCATTCGGCATCTATCAATCGGCTACCGGATGATCGAAAAATGAAAGAGCAGATGAAGGTTCATTCCTATACAATTTTGTTAGTGTTGTGTGAACGTGAAATTAAACAATCACTCGAGTGAAGCGTTCTATATCAGCCGGTCGATTCTGTGAAAATGTCACCGTGAAAAGTAAGGTGAAGTGACCTTATAGTGAGCTGTCAGTAGTGTCAATCCCTAGCATTCGTTGGAATGACAGCTCACTCCACGCTCACTTCACCTAAGTTTTCACGGTGAGATGGTTACAGAATCGCAATGCAGCTTTACGTCTTCAGTTGCAATAAATCGCCGTTGTTGTTCCCCGTAATCGTAATTGATCATTCATAAGTTTGACGACAATCTGGCTTGCCAGGACTTTCTGTCAGTGCACAAAGCTGACCACACACGGAGAAGCCATACAGGCAGTTCAGCCTCATTACTGAGCAGATTCGTGTACATACCTACACGGAACGATAAGATTGTTTACTTTTTAACGATTTACTTGAAGTAGTTGTCGCTCCAGCGGCTGTATACCTCGAGGCTTCGAGGGCACATCCATGGTAAGAAAGAAAAGAAAAATATGTTTGATTGTCACAAAAACAAAAAAAAAAGGTCACTGAATGAGACACAACACGACGTGTTATATTGTATGTCGCAGCCAACTGGTTAAATTAGCCGTTCAGTCAACCGCCTGGCCTTTGGAAGTAGTGCTCGCCTCGCTTCGCTCTCTCGGCTCGCACGTGGTTGGTTCCAACCTAAACTATAATTTATTGAATATCATTCAGGCCGTTAGTTGAACGGCTAGGCAGTTTACTAACTGGCTAATTGAACCAGTTGGCTGCGACATATACATTGTAATATTTCACCAGACTATATTTTGATGTTTGCGAAGCACATTTTTTTTTTATTATTAATTTAAGGGGTTAAATATAATGAACACCATAAAATGCTTTGATACCCTTAGTTCTTGCACTTCAAATTGTATTCGAACACCAAATGTAGTAAATGATCACTAAATCTTAGCGAGCAAATTAATGCGCTACTTCTGCCTAAATAAACCACTATGATTGCCATAAAATGTAGGTTTTTTAACAAATAAAAAAAAAATATGGAGAAATATTATTTTTTGCAGGCTGTCGAGAACCGAACATGATTTATTTGTAGTCATTTTGCTTAAATAGGATAGCGAGATGTTAAAACTTTGGTTATTTTACATTAAAATGCGGGTTTAATTTTGGTGATCATTTACTATTTCTGTCTGTTATAATATATGTTACTAGGAAGTTTGAAAGTGGCGCCAGTGACAGAAAAGTTGAAAGGAAATCGTTTAGCTTGGTATGGGCATGTGATGAGAAGGAACGAAACGCATTTGACTAAAAGAGTGATGAATATACATGTTGATGGATGGAGAGGGAGAGGAAGGCCGAAGAAAAGATGGATGGATTGTGTGAGGAGTGATATGAAAGAGAAAGGAGTGAATGATAGCGTGACGATTGACAGGGGAGAATGGAAGAAGAAAACGTGTTGCGCCGACCCCAAGTAACATGGGATAAGGGCAGGAAGATGATGTTACTATATCTGGTGGTAAGTTAAACATAAGCCTTAATTTAATATCAAAATTAATTTCGTTTAGCGTGTGGCGACGCGAACGCGGAACGGCCCCCACCCAAAACTAGATGGCGTATGATAGAAAAAGAGGAATGCGCCAGTATGTTTAAGAATCAAGTGGTAGAGAAAATGATTGACATGAAGGATATGGAAGGAAAATCTGTGAATGAATGTTGGAAAGAGATGGCGGATTGTATAAGGAGAGTAGCAAAAGATGCGTTTGGAGAATCGAAAGGGAAAGGTATGATAGAAAAGGATACATGGTGGTGGAACGAAGACGTGCAAAAGATGCTAAAAGAAAAGAAAATTGCGTTTAAAGAATGGCAGGGTGTAGAAAACGGGAATGATAGTTTGAAAGAAGATAAGAAGGAGATTTATAAAGAATGGAAGAGAAAGGCAAAAAAGGCGGTAGCAGTTTCGAGGGCTAAGGCGCAGGAGAAGTTGTATGACTCACTGGACAGCCCTAGAGGCCAGAAGGAGCTCTACCGGATTACAAAAGCAAGAGAAAGGAGAACGAGAGATATTCTTCACATTAAATGTATGAAAGACGACGTCGGTAAGGTTCTGTATAAAGATGACGAAATAAAAGAACGATGGAAGGTTTATTTTGAAAAGCTAATGAACGAAGAGAATAAATGGGATGGTGTGCTTAAAGAGGTACAAGTAAATATGGGTTTGGTGAGGGAAATTAGCATGGATGAAGTAAGAAAGGCAGTTCAAGGTATGAAGAATGGGAAGGCTATGGGCCCAGATGATATACCAGTAGAAGTATGGAAGTGTTTAAAAGAAGATGGATGTATGTGGCTGACTTTATTCTTCAATAAGTTGTTGCATGAAGGTGGGATCCCACAAGAATGGTGCAATAGTTCGCTAGTGCCCATCTTCAAGAATAAAGGTGATGTACAGGACTGCAACAACTATCGAGGGATAAAGCTCATGTCACATAGTATGAAGGTATGGGAGAAAGTAATAGAGAAAAGACTGCGAGAGGAGAGTGAGATTACCCCAAACCAGTTTGGGTTTATGCCAGGTCGAGGAACAATGGACGCCACTTTTGCACTCCGCCAGTTGTGCGAGAAGTACAGACGTGCACATAAGAACTTGCAGATGGTGTTCATTGATCTGGAGAAAGCGTATGATAGGGTACCTCGGGATGTTCTGTGGTGGGCCTTGAAAGAGAAAGGTTTGCCCGGGAAGTATGTAGAGTTAATTCGTGCTATGTACAATCGATCTCGTACCTACGTCCGATCGGCTGCTGGCAATACCGACGAGTTCAGTGTGGCTGTAGGCTTGCACCAGGGATCGGCTTTAAGTCCTTACCTCTTCCTGTTGATTATGGACGCTCTGACGGCGGACATACAGGAAGAGGCCCCCTGGTGCATGCTGTTTGCCGATGACATTGTTCTTGTCGGTGAAGATGGATCCGAGATCCAGAGCAGATTGGAGAAATGGCAACAGAAGCTGGAGGATGTTGGCTTGAAAATCAGCAGAACCAAAACTGAACATATGTTCTGCGATTTCGGCGGTCTCTCCAACTCTAGAGCCATAGCGCTTGATGGCGCGCTTCTCCCAGTCTGCTCCGACTTTCGGTATCTCGGTTCACTCGTGCAAAGCGATGGCGAAGTAGATCGGACGGTTAAGCACAGAATTAACACTGGATGGACGAAATGGCGGCAGGTCACGGGAACAATCTGCGACTCCCGCATTCCCCTTAAACTTAAGGGGAAGATATACAAAACCATGGTTAGACCTGCTGTCTTGTATGGATCAGAATGTTGGGCCACAAAAGGGATGAATGAAAGGCAATTGCATGCAGCTGAGATGAGAATGCTGAGAGGGATGTGTGGTGTTACACGAATGGATAGAATAAGAAATGAGTATATAAGAGGAAGTTTGAAAGTGGCACCGGTAATTGAAAAGTTATGTGGAAACCGGTTGTCATGGTATGGGCATGTATTACGGAGGAATGAGGAAAATGTCGTGAGGAAAGTTTTGAGTATGAATGTCGATGGCTATAAGAGTAGGGGACGACCAAAGAAACGATGGATGGACTGTGTGAATGATGATATGGTTAGAAAGGGGGTGACTGTCGAGATGGCGGCTAATAGAGGAGTTTGGAAGAAAAAGACATGTTGCGCCGACCCTAAATAATTTGGGATAAGGGCAGGAGAATGATGATAGCGTGTGGCGACGCAGACCGGCTGCCTGACCCAAGGTGACCCTCTAAAAACAAATGACGATGATGATCTTCTAATGATGGACACTTCTTTAAATTAATGGTCCTCTAAGAACTTTTTGCGCTTATAATGATGCATACTATTTAAATAATGAGCCTCTTTTGCTCTAGCCTTTTCTTACAGTTGGTCGCAGTAACTAAGCAAGAGTACACCGACCAAACTGATTAGGTTAGGTCGGAAGTCGACCATCCACGCGCGGGTCGAAGTGGTCACAGTAACTAAGCTAAGACACCCCGACCAAATGGGTTAGGTTAGAACTGCGAATATCGCGCGCGAGCGGTGCCGCGGCAGCAGCCGGCGAGCGCTTCATCCAAATTGGTCGCAGTTACTTAGCTATTTCATAATTTGAGGTCCCCAAAATGGGAATTATTAGAGGTTTACAAAAAAACGAGGCAATCAATATATTAGATGTTCAATTATATTTTTACGAGCGCGAAATGGGGATTGAGGTTATTAATGGCATGTGCAATCGAGCACATGCCATTTTAATGTTTGCACTTTATGGTTCGTACGTATGGTTGTATTCGCAGTTCGTCTTTCACGACTGTTAAGTAACCGGAAACCAAACAGTTATTCTATATTGTGTGGCACGCAGACAGTGCAGCAAAATGCTTCGATCCTTCTTTCATTGATACATTTATAATTAATTGAATCACAACTAAAATAGAGTTCAAAATACCGTGCATGATTCCGTGGCGTGTGTTCGAGTGTGCTTGCTCATTTTTTTAAAGCAAAACTTGATAGCAAATAACCTGTGGGCCGAGCACAAACGCGCTGAGTAAACGTAACGTAAATACAAACGATATTAAAATAGAAAATACTCGTTTCGCACATTATATTTAATAAGTTTTAAGACTTTATTCATATCTAAGGGCTTGTGGCTAAGTAATAACAGCCGCACGGGTCGATCAAGCAGGTAGCGCTACGCCTGCCGCGGCTGGTCCGTGGATGGGTGACCATCTTTACATACCAAGACCCCTCCGTGGCTCGGAAAACACGTTTTAAGCCGTTGGTCCCGGCTACCATTCGTGGATCTTTGTCAGTCGTTACTGGTCGTCAGAAGCCCGCAAGTCTGACAACCAGTCTTAACAAGGGTTATCGTATTACCCAGTTACTGGGTTGAGGAGGTCAGATAGGCAGTCGCTCCATGTAAAATACTAGTATTCAGCTGCATCCGGTTAGCAAACAGTGAAGGCGAAAAACAGTGAGTATTGATCATGTTTGCACAAGGCAGATTGGCGATTTCAGAATTATAATAAGTAATTATAATTCCATTGGATGGGAGCAGTGGTGGCCCAGTGGTAACGGCCGCGAGTAGTAGGTCGTGGGTTCGAACCCAGACAGGTACTGTACTTAGTGTAAATTATTTCATCACCACTGCTCTCAAAACAGTGAAGGAAAACAATGTGAGGAAACCCGCATGTCCCTAGAGCCAAAAATTCGAAGACATATGACCGACCTGCACTGGGCCCGTGTGGTGGATTACGGCCCACTCCCTCTCACAGAGTGGAGGTCTGTGTCCCAGCAGTGGGAACGTTATAGGTTGATTATGCTTATGCTGTAATTATAATTCCAGGTTTCCTCACGATGTTGTCCTTCAGCGATGTCAGTGATGCCCCATAAAAAAACCATATTCAAATAAAAATAAATCTGTGTAGACTTACGGCGACCTGTGGGTCGTCCCCCGGTGCATCCCTTTCGCGGTCGGCAGAGGGCGCGCCCGCGTCCCCTGTGGCACTGGCACCGCCGCCCCTCCTCTCCTCACCCTCTACGAGAGTTAGGAACCGCACCAGTTCCTCCTCATCAGCTATGCGGAGAGGAGTCTTCGGACCCACAATCGCTATGGAGACATTCTGTAACAACATTTAAAGTTATAGGCAAGTACGAAATATCAGAACTGGATTTGATGTAATTTAGGCAAAAATCGTGACAATAATGTTTATTCTCTTGTTATAATATATAAAGGAACCCGGGTGCGCTAAGGTAACGAAATTCAAAACTAACGTTTTTTGAAAATGCAGGCAATTATGATTAAATATAATTCTATAAATAGAGATTTGATACCACCGCGAATATTTAGATCAACATATAACCTGATACTGACCTGAAAATTTTAAAAAACGTAAGAAAATTTGAATTTTGCGGGCTATCAGCTTAAGGCGAAACCATTTTGAAAAAAAAAAACGAAATGGTGGACAGTATGTATGCCACGGTCGAGGTCAAAGCCCTTGAACCTGAACACGGTTTGTCTACACTTTCAACACATAGTTTTCGAACAGACATTATGTATTTTTTTAAACCTGGTAGAACAACCCCGGAATTAAAGTCGCATGACATTATAACGATATCAAACCATACCTTAGTGTTAAGATCCACTTCATTCGGGAGAGTATCCCTAAGGGCACGTAGACCATGAGCCACCAAGTCTTGAAGATCACAGTCCATGAACGTACTCAGATGCTTCTCAAGGTAAGTACGGGCTGACTGTGATCGGGCTCCGATGGCCATGGCACGGCAGTCGAAGAAGTTAGCCGACGGGCATGTCTGGTAGATGTGAGGGCCTTGATCCTGGAAAGGAGAAAACAGAGTATTTGAATAATAGTTATCAAAATATTTCCTACACACCACTAAAAGAACCTCCAAATATTGCTTTTGGCTATAAGACCGCCCGTTGTGTCACCCCTTGTAAAATTTCTACATTTTTATCTGTAATATTTATGTTGTGCATAGTGAAGAGTATTTTATTTATTCTATTTCATGTTGCCCCCTTGTCACTACGACACTATGTGCTAGCGACCGTTTTCGGGGGCCCATTATTGAGTGTGCAAGTCATGCCCTGCCATTTCATCTGTGAATATTATAATTATCATTGGTCAGGCAGGGGATATAGACCGGACCTCATGCTTAGCAGTAGCACTTGCAACCACTAGCCCAATTTGGCAGTCATTTTAAAACATTCAAATCTAGTTGCAGTCTCATCTCAGCAACAAACAAATGTCAAAAACTTGTCAAAATGTAGGGAAATTTGAGGTATTTTTGACAGATTGAGACTGAGATCAGACTGTGAACGTTCTTAAAATCACGAGAATTGCCCCTCTGACTGCGAACGTTCTTAAACTTACGAGAATTGCCCCTCTGATGCAACCTATAGCAACAAAAATAAAGGCCTCAAAAAAGGTCAATAAAGGTGTTTTTGTTGTTTACTGATGACCAATAAACATTTATGCCTGTGGTAAGTATTTTTTTTATAATTTAATATTAACTAATTTAATTTAATTTATAATTATAACTAAATTATAAGTAGTTTACCATTGATTAAAAAATATGTGTTCAATAATTTATTTCTTAATCAATAAGTTTCGTGACTAATAGGACTGTAGGACCCATATCGTAAATCACTATGTGTCGTATTCTAATAAGGGGGTCTATATCGAAGTGCATAGTGCGAATGTTCGGGTCGGACCGACACATGGCCGAACCGAATATTATTGAAAAATGCGAAAAAAAGTTCGGTTCGGATCGGCTCAGATGGGTCGGGACCATAGTCAATATTCGAAAGAGTGTAGGATCGGAACCGACAGAACCAAATAGTAACTTCGTAGCAGGAAACGGCCGAACACTCGGCCGATACTACTTCAGAGTAGACCCCAAGGTTCTATACGCGTCATAGCTTTTCTTCACTGCTACAACGCGCGATGGTTGTATTGCATGATAGCCACAACACGGATTTTGCTATATGGTATTTCCGTGATTGCCACAACACGTCGTGAGCGTTTTCATAAGAGCCATAACCGTAATTTCGCAATGTGGATGTGTTACTGTTTTTTCGCTCAATGAGCTTTTTCGGTCTTTGAGTATAACATGTATTTTGCATCCATGCATGGGTCAAATAAAAAAAAAATCTTACATCATAACCAGCAACCAGCAGACCAACTCCAAGCGGTCTCTTGTCGTATCTCTGCGTGCAGATCTGCATCTTGTTGCCAACTAGACCAATCAGTCTTCCAACGGGCATCGGTGCATCGTGAGCATACTGGTAGTTCAGGCATTCAGTGCGCATGAATCGGCTGGAAGTATAATAGAAACAAACATTAGAATATTAGTGATTCATGCAAGTAATAAAATGATTATTTATATTTTTAATTAAAATATAAGTACTCTAGTATTAGGTTTTTGAGCCAAAATTAAAATACTGTATTCTAAGTTCTAACATGCCATTCTGGCCTGCAATGGCAGAGGACAGCAGATGTGTGGAAAAGGGAGATCTAAGAACAGCAGTGGAAAATTATGGGCTAAAAAGATAGATTCTAACATCAATATAAGGACTTCATCACAGAAATATGACAAAATTTATGAAAATAAAGACTACTAAAGAAAGTAGGAAAACTTCATAAAATTGACAAAGAACTGCACATTAGACTTTCCAATGCAAAACGTAAGCAAAAGTACTACAACTTCCAATTTCTCTTTTTGTTTTTTTTTTTTGTATCGCATAATGCTACTTTGTAAAAGTGCTTGCGTTTTGTCTATTTTTTTTTGTCTTAATTATGCAAAATAATATTTTTTTCTTTCTTAATTTAAAGATATTTAATGGAAAAAGGGGAGGCCTTTGTGCAGCAGTGGGACAAAATGTACACTAACAAAAAAAATTCTCATAATTACCTCAACATTCTAGCATCAGCAGTCAGCCCAGAGATAGAAATGCCGATATGCTCATCAATAGGAATAACCTTCTTCTGGTAAGCGGACAATTCACTCACGGCCCTCTTCAGGGCAATAAGAACGGCAAACTGTTTACTCTTCAAGCCTACAGTAGCTGAACCAAGCTTCACAGCTTCCATGGCGTATTCCACCTGGTGGAGACGACCCTGGGGACTCCATACCGTGACGTCACTGTCATACTGGTTTCGGAACTGTAAAAAGGTTTTATTGTTGAGTATTTTACCTGGCTGTTTGATGTTTCCTGTGCTTGGATTACATTAATGAAAATTAAGTACATGACCAAAAAATAACTTTTAAAAACTGTGTTTTGTTTAGAAGATTTACGTTTAAAACAATATCGACAAGTTTTTAAGAACTTTTTCAGAATGTAGGTTATGATTTTACAACACTAAAGAACTATTGTTTGTTAAAAACAGTTTTATTTCGCGTCTTTGTCAACAAATAGACTTCCATAGGACTTTACAAGAAGCATTTCATAATAAGTTAGACAGAAACATCGTAATAATGCCAATAACGATTTTAGTAGCGGCAATGACGGAGCATAATCGACAACTTCTATGTTTAATAAATCAATTGTAACTTAATTTTCGCTGCTGAAGGCAGTAGAAATACATTAGAAACTGCTTACCATGTTGAAATTAAGATTTCCGAGTCAATTTCACGAGATAATTCAGTTTTATTTGCAGCGAACGAAGCCGACGATGACTATGAAATTGGAAATGTCAAAGTCAAACTATTTTGTCTTTGTCAGCCTGTTTGTTTTTGATACGAGTGTCTGACTCCGAGGCGTTTTGGCAACTTTTCCTGTCTATGATTTATTTTCACTGGAAAAAAGAAAATAGTTGCAGAAGTAGGCGAATGGGCTGAGAAATAAATTAAAAGCATATTTACATGCAATTCGAAAACGTACACACTGCTTGTTTATTTTCTTCACGCGAGCCACCTAGCGTTTTATTACTGCAGCATAATCAGGTGTCGCTAGTCGCTACTTTGTACTTCGTACATACGTAGCTATATAGATGGCGCTACACGTCATGCTCACTACTAACTTACTATACTTACCTGCTTGATAGTCACTGGTACTGAGACCGTTGAGAAGAAAGTCACTGGTTTAATTCTAGATCGTGGCCCATAAAAATTCCATGGACACTGTTGTAGATGATAGTAGATGTCACAGCTAGAAAAAAATACCTACTTAAAGTCTTGTTTTTGAGCTTTTCGGCGAAGGTATGTATCAAAGAAGATACATCAGTTAGGATGAGCATGACAAGTCTTACTTATCATTTGACGTGGCGCACGTGAGAAGTCGCTTGTTGGCACAGTCACCATTGTGTGGTAGATCCTGAGTAATGAACGGTAAGCTGGCACGTTAGGATACACGAGACGAATACAGAATAACATTCGGTCATGTACCTAAGTTAAGGCCACACCAATCTCCTGAGTATAATTAGCCTTTAGTGTTCCTACTGCTGGGACACAGTCTTCTCTTCGCAAGGGAGCGGGCTGTGATCTACCTCGCGGGCCCAGCGGGTTGAAAGATGTCACATGTCTTCGAATTTTTGGTTCTAAGACATGCCGGTTTTCTCACGTTGTTTTTCTTCACCGTTTTGAGGGCAGTGGTGATGAAATAGTTTACACAAAGTAAAGCACCTGGCTGGGTTCGAGCCCACCACAATACAGCTCTCAATCTTCTTTGTAACATGCACAAAACTCGACGACGGTTTTTCCTGGCTCCCGCTGATTAAATCTTCTGCGGAGTAACGGGCAAGGTACACACGCCAGCACATCAAGCTACTACAATCTGTCAAATTTCTTTAATAGATTTTCAACTTTATCTCTAGCATAATAAGGTTCAAGGTTGATTGGGAAGATTTAACAGTTTCAGGTAGCTTGACCTGCTGGCGTCTGTACAACTAAGATCCAAATCAAATTCCGGAAATAGGCCTATGTTCAGCAGTCTAGACTTAGGTATCAACAAACGGAGAAGAAAACAAGAATGTCCAAGAAGACCTGCGCCCTTTGATAGGGAGGAGGTCTCAATACCAGCAGTGAGAACATTGTGCAGCAGCAAAGGACCTAGTATTAATTTTAATAGTAAGTCAATAATATATATAAGATATCTTATTTAAAGTAACCGACGTCCGTAAATAAACTCAATTGCGTTTCTGTAAATAAAGTTTTTTATTGTATTACAAAAGGTTGTTATAAAGTAAGTAGGTACCTGCAATCCTACATATTCACAAAATATTAATTTACCTGTAAATAAAGAAACAACATTCAAAGCTTATAATTTTACGAATATCGTCTCCTTTTTTATCGTCTCCTTTTAATGAGCGCGGGTAAATTCAAATCAATGAAATGATAGGTATGTAAGTAAGTAATCATTTCATTACACCCCCCCTCTTCGGGGAGAATATTGTATCACAATATTTCAATAAATGGCATCTTCAAATACAGGTGCTGGGAGTAGTTTGGTGATGTGGAAGAGATTTGATTCTGATTTTCTATGTCCTGTATTGATTCTATATATTGAGTTTGATAGTTTCTCTATTATTTCATAAGGTCCAATCTTCAACTCGTCCAGTTTTTTCCTGTTTAATCTATTGCCATTTTCCGCAAATACCATGTCTCCTACATTGAACTCATAATGTTTTCTATTTCTATCTGATAGTTTTTTATTGTAGTTGTGGGATTTTATACTGTTTTCGAGAGCCAGTTGTCTATCTCTCAGCAAATCATTTTCTGATTTTTCTTCTTTTAGTTCATTTGGAATGAATGTTATATTTTTTCCTTGTAACAAATACACAGGTGCAAAGCCTGTGACAGTGTGCTCTGTTTCATTGTACTTTTCCACGCATTTTTGTGCTATGGTTGTCCATGCATTTTTTTTATTTTCTTCATTTACTTTGCACCTTATTTTATTAACCAGGGTTTGGTTAAGTCTTTCATTTATTCCATTTGAAAAAGGTGCATTTACTGCTGTGAAAATAATTGGAATATTTTTTTCCTCCAAGAATAGTTTGAATTCTTTTGAATTTATTCCTGGGTATTGATCTGTTAAGATCATACCAATTGTATTACTTTCTGTGACATTTTTCACAAGTTTTATAAAGTCATTTGAATTCTGTGTTTTTGAATTGACAATGTATGCATATCTGGTGAAATGATCCACTAAGAGGTGCATGTACTTCTTTGTCGATCTTGAGCCCCCAAATCCACCAATTGTGTCAATGGACATTATTTGAAAAGGATGTGTGGCTGGTCCCAGATGAGACATCAGTCCTATTTTATCCTGGCCTCTTGATTTGTTCATAATGCAAATTTCACATTTTCTACAAACATTCCTTATATTCTGTCTTAAATTCTTAGCAGTGTAGTATGGTGTAATTTTCTTTTGCATTTGTTCAATTCCAATGTGACAGTATTCTTTATGTATTTCTTTGATGAAACTTTTACTGAAGTCTTCTGATAAAACAATTTTCTCTTTTTTTTTGATTTTCTTGTAGTATATGGTGTGCTTTAATATTAATTTTTGTTTTTCTTTTTGAAGATCTTCATTATTTTCTTGATCTACAATAATATTCTCTAGTTTTATCCAATTTACCACTTTCAACTGTTCATCTTCATTTTCATGTGCTTCCAATACTGGGTTTCTACTTAGACAGTCAGCTTCAAGATTATTTTTTCCAGGTGAATATTTTACCTCAAAATCATATTGAGAAAGGTAATATGTCAAGTCTCCGAGTTCTTCATCCGTTCTCGATTTAATGTTCATTTTTTCCAATGGTTTATGATCAGAATAAACCGTAAATCGTTTACCTATGAGCCAGTGTTGCCAATATTTAACTGCCTCTTTTATTGCTAGGCATTCTAAATAAATTGCTTTTTTCCTTTTCTGTACTTCATTTAGTTTCTTTGAAAAATATGCAACTGGTTTTTCCTTTGTGTTTTGTTGTCTCTGTTTTAATACTGCTCCTACGCCTAGTATACTTGCATCTGTGTAAATTAGTATGGGTAAGTCTGGGTCAAATATTTCTAATATTGGTTGTGAACATAATAGTTGTTTCATTTTCTCAAAGGATTTTTGACATTCTTCTGTCCAAATGAATTTTTGATTCTTCCTTAGTAGGTTGTGTAGTGGATCCAATGTTATTGCAATATTTGGTACATATTCATTATAAAAATTTATTTTTCCCAAAAACTGTCTCACATTCTTTTGATTCTGGGGTACTGGAAATTTTTTTATTGATATTAAATTATCTTTTATTGGGCGTACTGAATTATTATGAATAATATGCCCTAAATATTTCACAGAATCTGATGCGAAAGTGCATTTAGAAAATTTCAGTCTAAAGCCTTCTTTCTTTATTGCTTCTAATAATTTTGTTAAGTGGGTTATGTGTTCTGGAAACGTTTTTGAAAAAATCAATATATCATCTATGTAGTTTACTGTGAATTCTGTAAGTTGATGTCGTCTTATAATATTACTCAATATTCTTTGAAATATTGCTGGTGATGTTTTTAGTCCAAATGGTAAACAAGTCCACTGAAAATGGCTGTCTTGTGTCACAAAGGCTGTTTTTCTTCTGTCTTCGACTCGTAGTGGTATTGACCAAAATGCTGAATTTAAATCCAGGATAGAAAAATATTTGCAATTTCTTGTTTTTACCATCAGATCTTCAATTAACGGAAAAGGTTGTGACTGTGGAATAATAAGTTTATTCAAATCACGAAAGTCTATACAAAGTCTTGATTTTCTATTGTCTTCCTTTTTGTATGCTAAAGTTACCGGGGCAGCAAATGGGCTGTATGATTCCTCAATTAGATTTTTCTCCAATAACTTTGTTACTTGACTCTCTATTTCCCTCTTGTCCTCAATATTGCATCTGTATGGCCGTTTGCTACAATATTTATCGACCAATAAATCAATTCTGGCTTCATAATTCCTAACAGTTCCAATATCATACTTGTCCTTTGCGAAGATTGATTTGTATTTCTCAATTAGTTCATTTATTTCAGCTTCTTGTTTATATTCGAGGTGGTTCATAAAAATTTTAAAATTTGTTTCATCAACATGTTCGTTAAAGTTCACTGTAAACTTGTCGCAGCTTTTTGTTTGGTTTTTTTTTTCTGCTTCCTTTTTTGTATTTGTATTTATTTCTTGTGTTTTTTGTGTTATTTCAAGCTTTTCATTTTGGATCAATTTAAATTGTTTTATCATATCCAATCCAATTAAAAAGTCGTAGTTGAAATTGTTCTTGTTAATTACAAACACATTCACTTCTTCTTCCATTTCAAAGATTTTTATTTTTATTTTTACTATTCCATTTGTTTTTTTCACACCATTAATCGTAGTTAACTTCACTGTCTGTGCATTATTTATTTCTTCATCTTTTAACTTTAGTAATTTTGAATTAACTAATGAGATATTTGAACCGGAATCATATATTCCATATGCATCCAATGTGTTATTTAATGTTAATTTGACTTTGATTAATGGTGGCACTACTAGTTTTTTTGGTCCATGTTATTTAATTCAGTTTCTACTTCTGAATTGTTAACAAAATTGATAAAATTTGGTTTTTCTTTATTGCCTTCATTTGTTTTGAACCAGCATGAGTCTTCAGGATGATATCTATTACCTTTATTTAGTTTTTTACAAATTTTGCAAGGTTCTTTAACCTCTTTTGTTTTTACTAAAGAGTTGTTATTTTTTTTTTTATCAAAACCTTTTTTGTTTACTAAATGTTCCAAGCTTTTCACTTCATTGAACAGATCTTTAGTCTCCTTTATTTTCTTTCTATCAATTCTGTCTGTTATATAACTAGGTAGACCTACCGCAATCAGATCAATCAGAGTACTTTTGTTTATTGTGCTGTCCATTTCTAACAATATTTTCTCTTTTCTTATTGCATAGTCTAATAGTGATCCTGATTTGTATTTAAATTCTATGGCATATCTTATTGGTGTCCAACCTTTATTCTCATAAGTATCACAAAAATCTTCCTTCCATTGTTTCCATTCGGAAGTTAGTGTATATCTTATTAGCATAGAGCTGTACCAATTCAAACACGATTTATCCAGAAATAGTCTAAAAATCTCAATTTTTTTTTCATCTTCCAGTATTTCTAATCGATCACATTCTTTTTCAAATGTACCCATCCATTGAGTTACATTTGAGTTTTCTCCGGTGAATTTCTCAATTACAAATTTGTCTGATATTTTTTTTAAATTAGTCAGCTTTGGTAATTGTGGATTTATATTAGCTATTTTTTCTAGGATTCTTGACAGTGTTTCTTCAGATATACCCTCTTTTATTACTGGTGGTGTTATTCCTGTTGTACACACTTCTTCCAAGTAATAGTTCTTGAATTGTATATTGTCATTGTCATCCATGTAAGTCTTTTTTAGTTCATCTGATAAAGTTATCCATAAACTCCTCGTTTCATGTCTCCTTTGCAATGTATTTTTTATCGTCTTACATGGCTCAGTTTCCATTAATTTTCCATGGTTTTTTATTGGCTGCAGTTGTTGTGGTACGAGGTAAATCTTACCCTCTTTTGTCATTATTGAGGTTACTGCCAGTACATTTGTTTTTTGGTCTTCGAAACTTTTAATTGTAAACTCAAATTTTAGTTTATCCATCTCTGTAAATGTCCTTTGCAGAGAATGTTGTTTTATAAGATATCTTATTTAAAGTAACCGACGTCCGTAAATAAACTCAATTGCGTTTCTGTAAATAAAGTTTTTTATTGTATTACAAAAGGTTGTTATAAAGTAAGTAGGTACCTGCAATCCTACATATTCACAAAATATTAATTTACCTGTAAATAAAGAAACAACATTCAAAGCTTATAATTTTACGAATATCGTCTCCTTTTTTATCGTCTCCTTTTAATGAGCGCGGGTAAATTCAAATCAATGAAATGATAGGTATGTAAGTAAGTAATCATTTCATTACATATATAGTACAGTACAGTGTGAACGTGTCATTAACAATGTATGGTGCGCGATATTGGCGCCGATTCCCTTGTTCACAAACTAAACTAAATTTAGTTCAGTGCATCTTTTTCTTTCTATTTAAGAAAAGGACAGAAGATAAATATTAGTTTAGTCCTGTCAAATTAGTCAGCGCCTGACGTAAATTGAAGTATTTGTAGTAGCCATGTTTTTAATCACGTCTAAACTGTCTATGGAGTATCTTAATTTGACAGGACTAAACTAATATTTATCTTCTGTCCTTTTCTTAATGAAATAGAAAGAAAAACATGCACTGAAATTAAATTTAGTTAAGTTTGTGAATAAGGGAATCGGCGCCATTGTTGTGCTATGAGCTATAATATACTATATGCTATTAAATTATAGTGTAGTCTGAAAGCAGCTTTAGGTTCAAGGTTGATTGGGAAAATTTGACAGTTTCGGGTAGCTTGACCTGCTGGCGTCTGTACTAGACTAAAATTAACAAACTATAATATGGCGTCAAAAAATTTCTCCGTCGACTGGTAATATACCCAAAAGACCGGCGGCACTGCCGCGTTGTATGGTAATACTTGACTCTGGTCAAGGTAAAAGCCAGCCACGGGAAGTGTCAACCAGCCGTTTGGAGATTTCTTTGAGGAAACCCTGATCACTCGGATCCCACGGCCTAAGGGTTTCAGACCCAAACGGCTCGAAAATATAATTACCGATAAGGTTATAATACATTCGCCGCTTGAGGTTTTCCGGAGTCATGAGTCGTAGTTCCATATCATTTATAGTCCGACCTCAAAAGTTTTAATCATAGCGTTTGTTTTTCCACTTAGTAACTGAAGTAAAAGCCTTACTATAGTGTTGCATTCCAATAATAGATAATCCCTACTTTTAAACTTCTAAGGGCTGACTTTTCAATCGACCGATAATTTTTATTCGTGTAATAAAATTGATGTCTGACAGTTTTTGTATGGAAGAACTGTCAAAAATTCAAAATTATTCCTCCGATAAAGTTATCTGGCGTTGGGAAAACCAGCTCTAAGTGGCATTTACTTACTTTACCACCTACCTATCTACCTATGCCTATTTTAAGCCGACCTTTGCGCTATGGCATAAATTATTCAGAAAGTTCATGATACTTATTACAATTAGGGTAAAGCAATTGGTAATTTTTTAAGGTTGTTATTCTAAATAGGCATGTTAATGCTCTCAAAACGGTGAAGGAAAACATCTTGAGGAAACCGGCATGTCCTAGAACCAAAAATTCAAAGACAATATGACATGTGACATCCACCGACCCGGACTGGGCCCGCTCCCTCTCACAGAGAAGAGGCCTGTGTGTCAGACAGTGGGAACATTATAGGCTGATTGAAGAAGGACATATTTTTATACTAACGTGATTGGTGATGTTCTTCAGAAAGGTCAGGTGCGTAGTAATCGCAACCGGCGTACGTGTATGAAGAAGGCAAATTCTCGTAATTAAAAACGTTCAAAATCTAGTCGCAATCTCATATCAGCGACAATCAATGTCAAAAATGTAAGCAAATTATACTCTGTCCACTAGGTTAACCGTTTTTTGACAGCTGTCTTAGAACGTTATTATTCCAGATTATGTAAAAGTTAACTTTAAAATAGGTAATAAAAGAAATATCTCCTTAATCTTATTGAATTATCTTATATAAGACTTCTTACAGACAGTATAATACGGTCGACGTGTATCAGTTTGGACAAAAAATATATGTTTAGTTGCTCACTAGTTCGATCAGTGAAAAAACGGTTAATCTAGTAGAGGTATTTTTGACAGATTGAGACTGAGATCATACTGTGAACGTTCTTAAAATGACGAGAATTAACCTTCTAAATGTATGAACGTAAACGACGCAAAAGGAGTATTTAAAGATCGTAGCAGGTGGTGTTCTGTAGTTTCCGCCTTCACAACTTTTTCCCAAAGGAAAAGGCGTGAATTGACGTATGTATGAATGTGTGTTCCCCTGGTAGGGGCTGCAAATCGTTTTCACCCGCATTGCGTTTCGTTTCACGGAATCACGGAGCCATCTCACTGATCTGTTTTTTGTGAGATACCACTTAGCTTTGAAAGTTGATTGATTGATCTTTATATCTTAGTTTATGCGTTTAGTGGAACGTTTGCTGTTTCATTTGTTTATGTGAGTGGATGTCGTTTCGAAGTAAGGAATTCATAGTGAATTAGGGTCCAAATTCGGCCGGAACCGGTTTTTATGACCTGTCGCCACCTGACAAGTTTTAATTAACTTTTCTGCTATTTTAATGATAAAATGTGTCCTGTAGACTATTGCCTAAATAAGTAATTTAAAAAATATTGTCATACCTATTAGCTAGATACAGAAATAATTAAGAAGCTTCTGAACCCCAAACTACGTAAAATCCTGCGGGGAATTTGCGTAACACACTATCAGTACCGAAACAATGGGTTTCATTTTGACAGTCCAACAACATTCATTGCGTTATTTACGTTGTTGAGCAGAAACATTTTTCGAACATATGAAGCAATGAATTGGCAATAATTATCCTTCAAAATGATTCAGATTGAGATTGATAGTGTGTTACAATTAGGGTGCTGTACTATTGTGTCTGTAAATATGTACAGCTTAGAGCCAGATTTATTTTTAAAAGAAAAGTAATTATTCTTTGTTTTTTTAATTACAATGAAGTAGTAGCAAAATGTAGTTTTTTTTACAATTAGTTGTTAAAGCAATGAGAAAATAATCTGTGGTGGGTATGTTGAGTAGTAGGTGTGTGCGTATTTTACCTGGATTAACAATCAGTCCACTATATATCCAGGTTTATATAGCAGTTTCCCTAACATGCGAGTAAAACTACGACCAACTAGCATGAAAACATCAGTGATCATCAATTAATTCAAATCTCTACAACACAGCGTAGGTGTCAACTAACAAACATTTTTCAGGTTTAATCGCCTGTAACCACAGTCTTGGGTTAGTTATGTCTTGTAAACGGACACAGTGTCGGTTACCGTCCGACGGGCGCCGTGAACCCGACACTAACGTTATCTTATGACGATTATCTCCCTTCGATTGTAATTTAGAACTCTATTGTAATTGGATGCTGGAGGTTAGGCTATTTGCAAACGGCACCCTAATTCCGTAACACACGATTAATCGGAATCGGTTTAATTTTGACAGTTCAACCACATTCATTGCGTTATTTACGTGTTGAGCAGACAAATTTTTCGAACTTATGAAGCAATGGATTAGCAATTTGCTTCAAAATCATTCAGATTCCGATTGATTGTGTGTTACGCAATTGGGGTGCGGGACCGCTTTCCTCCATCTGATTCAAAAGGATGGCATGCATGTTGCTTCCTGCAAATTTCCCCTTTTTTTTTAGATAGGATAAGATACATAAGATAAGTCTTTATTTGCCTTAAACATGGTATAATGATGTTACAGTCTTATTTAAATACAATGTCCACATGTTTAGCTATACAGAATATGTATCAATTGCATGCAAAAATAATTATGATGTCAGAATAACAGTGAGTAGTAATTAAATAATTCAAATTAATAGATATATTATAAATGTATGTCAAAGAAATCCTTAAAACAATCGTTTATTTTTAAATCTTTTATTCAAATATGTTGTACAAATCGGTATAACACAAATTCCCTGCAGTAGGGACCTACAGTTTATTAATTCATCATCATAATCAGCTTATAATGTGGGACCACTGCTGGGACACAGGCCTCCTCTCTTAAAGAGGGAGTGGCCCATAATCCACCACCCGCCCAGTGCGGGTTGGTAGATGTCATACCGTAGGTCATGTCATAGATGTCATACAGGAATGTTTGCTCCTAGGACATCCTCACGATGTTTTCCTTCACCGTTTTGAGAGCAGTGGTGATGAAATTATTGACAAAATGAATTCATCAAAAAACGAAGCTGTTTTTTTTTGCAAGTGATAAGTATTCGCAATTTAGAATACCGACTCGACGTTCTCACTTTCTTAAGATACAATGAATGCATAAATGTAAGTAGTTCACACACATACCTAAGTATGCGTAAAAATAATCTGGTCTGATCCAAAACAACCGAAAAAATAAAAATAATTGAGTGTTCAAAATAAAAAGTTATTTAAAAAACATTTTCTTGGACCAAAATGAACTTAATTTCATTAAAAATTACCAAACTGTCAGTCATGACTTGTAAACACTCGCTACCCGACGACGGCCCACGCGGCCGCCTCCCATGAGCTTATTACGTCAACATTATTATTTTTAGGGTTCCGTACCTCAAAAGGTAAAAACGGAACCCTTATAGGATCACTTTGTTGTCCGTCTGTCTGTCTGTCTGTCTGTCTGTCTGTCTGTCAAGACCTTTTTTCTCAGGAACGCGTGGAGGTATCAAGCTGAAATTCATATCAAATACTCAAGTCTATGGTCTCTTGGAGCTGTGAAAAAATCAAACTTCTAAGTCAACGCGATCAAAAGATACTCCCGTTTATGCCGCAAATTTTCGACACTCGCAAGGGAATCAAAACCTACAGGGTACTTCCCGTGAACTCAGAATCTTGAAATTTGGTACGAAGCAACGTCTTATAACACAGATAAAGGAAAAATTGCGAAAAGCATAAATTTTTAGTTACATCATATAATAAAAATATTTTTAATAATTTTAAACTTATTACCCCTTTACTCATGAACGCGTAGTGGTATTATATTGAAATTCTTAACAAATACTCAAGTCTATAATATCTTTAAGCTGTAACAAAATCAAACTTCTACGTCAACGCAATCAAAAGATACAGCAATTAAAGCCGCATATTTTGAAACTCGCAACTACTCGCAAGGGAATCAAAACCTAAAGGATACTTCCAGACGACCTGGAATCTTGAAATTTGGCATGAAGCAACGTTATAAAGTACACATATAGGAAAAATTCCGAAAATCTTAAATTTTTAGTTACATCACATAGTATATTTTTTTTAATAATCATAAACTTACTAGCTGACCCAGCAAACGTTGTTCAACGATTAAAAAAACAGATGTTGGCCGATTCTCAGACCTACCCGATATGCACACAAAATTTCATGCAAATCGGTTCAGCCGTTTCGGAGGAGTTTGGAAACAAACACCGCAACACGAGAATTTTATATATTAGACTTGCTGACCCAGCAAACGTTGTTATGCGATTAAGCTTTTTTATCAAGGATATAATCCTCTAATTTATAATATGCTTGTCTACATAGTGTGCGTTTTATGCATGTTTTAAATTTTGTCTCGTTCAGTTGTAGAATCCGCAGTGGTATTTTATTATAAAATTTTACACAATTCCCCATAAAAGAATTTCGTACCTTAGCCAATCTAAACCGAGATTGATCCAAATTGTGCCTATTTCTAGTATTAAAATTATGTCTATCACTTCTCTTCTTAAAGAGATGAAGATTTTTCCGAACATACATAATGTTTTCATATATGTATTGACAAGGTACCGTCAGCTTTCCACATTGTTATGTTATGGATTTCATTTAGCAATAAAAATACCATAACTTTTACTTATATACCTACAGGTTTGTACGGAACCCTCGGTGCGCGAGTCTGACTCGCACTTGGCCGGTTTTTTTTATTACCACCTTAATAGATGCTTATCACCATATTGAACAAAAATCTCAAGGATCGGGCTAGGTTTTTTAAATATTTTAAAAGCACAAATTAATGTACGTTTTATACGTCTGTGCGCAGCCTTATTTAAGTGTACCTACAATTATTTCTGCGAGATTTTTAGATCAAAATTTAACTATCAATGTAACAACCGACGAGAGATAAAACTATTTTTTTTCAAGTTATAGTCGTAAGTGATTATAATAGAGAGAGAGCAATATTTGGTATGATTCTATAGGTAAAGCCAGGGCAAATCTATATCTTTATCTATTCTAATACAATACTTATAATAAAGCTGAAGAGTTTGTTTGAACGCGCTAATCTCTGGAACTCATCATTTGCCTAGCCTTTTCCCAACTATGTTGGGGTCGGCCAGTCCACCGGTTCCAGTCTAACCGGATGCAGCTGAATACCAGTATTTTACATGAAGTGACTGCATGACCTCCACAACCCACTTACTGGGTAATACGATACCCCTTGGTAAGACTGGTTGTCAGACTTTCAGACTACTGACGACCCGTAACGACTGTCAAAGATCCACGAATGACAGCCGGGGCCAACGGATTAACGTGCTTTCCGAGGCACGGAGGGGTCTTGGTATGTGAAAATAGCCACCCATCCACGGACCAACCGCGGTAAGCGTAGCTAATCTCTGGAACTACGATTTGAAAAGTTCTTTTTGCATTTGATAGCCAAATTTTTGAGGAAGAAACCACATCACGCTAGGACCCTTTAGGAGTCGAGCACAAAGAAAAAGTATCCGAAAGAAGCGAAAACTAATAGCGCGTTCAGGCGATGCGATGCGACGGGGACGGAGCAAGAAATTTTACACGGACGAAGTCGTAGGCAGAAACTAGTATTGCATAAAATATAATTAATCTGCATTCGCGACATATTCGCCAAAAATGTAAGCAAATATGAGTTTATGGAAAAATAACTTTAATTCCTACATAATAAAGTTCAGTTTACGCTACAACTTCAAGCATTTTTATAACATTTTCAATAGTGCTAGTTACTCTGAAATCAACTTAATCTCCATTAAAATAAAGTTGATATTTGTTTAACTTGAAATAATGTCAATTTGAAACATAACTATAATTTGAATTATAGATACGCCGATAATTGTTATCAACCGGGCACAAATCTAACCCTGTGCTGCTAAACTGACTGTGGGACGAACCGACACTCGAATGAACGATTCTATAGATAAAATCAGGGCAATTAATTGTTGACTAAATTGACTACCATTTAGTATTGTCCGTATATTTACACAAACACAACTGTCATCCATTGGCAGTTGTATGAAATGGGTATATGGAATCGTAAGGCATCAATTTGCTTAACAATAAATGTCCCCAACTGTACCTCTACCTAATATCCCATCGTTATCGACCGGCAAGACAGGGATTTAGTATTAACTTTTTTTTCACAGATTTCTAAAAACGTTAACCTCCTTTTTCGGAGCCAAATTAATGTAAATTTTATTGAATTGACATTTAGCTACAATATTACTAACAACTCAACAGTACTCATAGTAAAAATCAGCCAGTCTTTTGGCACGATTCCAGGTCTGGTCGTGAATGTACCACCCAGTCTGCCCACACGTTCCGATCTGTCGGATTCGTCTACGCGATGTCGGCTTACGTAAAAAAGGAGATTTTGTGACAAATACATTTGATTTATAACTACTTTAACCTTTATTGTAGCATTGTGACGCAAACTTTTGAAAAGTGACATTATTTTGTGAAGTGTATTAAAGTGTTTTTAACCGACTTCAAAAAGGAGGTTATCAATTCGACTGTATTTTTTATGTATACAATGTGTAACTGAATTAATGCACACTATGAAAGTAGTTTGTTCAGAATCGTTTACTGAATCGATTTCTGACGTTTTTAATGTCGGTTATTTTTTATCCCAAAAATAATTGAAACTACGTAAATTACTGTCACACTTTCGCTGTACAGTCAAAACTTACGAAAATGGATGTAGTACGAAGTACCTACTACGCTAGACCCTTATACGTGTGTGACTGTGTGTGCGCCTAGATTTGTAATGTGACCACAATTTTCTCCCACAATCAGTATGAATAATTTAATAAAAAAATATTGTTTTATACATAATAATAAAAAATCAGTATATGTATTATGAGTATCCTGCTAATGCGAAAGTTTCTATGGATGGATGGATGGATGTTTGTTACTCTTTCACGCCAAAACTAGTGAACGGATTTGGATGAAATTTGGTACACAGATAGTTTATAACCAGGATTAACATATACTAGGACACTTTTTATCCCGATATTCCCACGGGACCGAAATTTATGCGGGTGAAACCGCAGGGCGCAGCTAGTAACATTATATTCTAATTGGGGTGTTTGGTGGTGTGCGTTAATTCCCGGACATGTTGTATATGTTACGCGATATCGCCGACAATAATAATTGTGGATCGATTTCGAAAATTATGTTTTTATGGGTAGTTTTTAAGTAAGTAGCTTCGATATTACGTATTTATTCCAGTTTGTGTATCTTGATAATGTTCTCACTGTTGTTTATATAGCAACTATTGGTATACAAATTAGTGTTGAGGAGGTAGGTTAATCGCCCACACGCCCACAACGCTACAGTAAAATGTTTTAAAAATAGGCAAGTATTTTTTAACAATCAAATACTCTTTTGTAGTTGATCGCACGATATGTAACGACAACTACATTGAACAAAATGGAGACTAGCTGTGCCCGTGACTTTGTTTGTGCATCTCGGAAAACAAAATTGATTTCATGGGTTTTAATTTTCTAGCACGGAACGCTAATACTTGTTTCTAAAACAAAAGAAGCCTAAGTTACTCCTTATAACACCAGCTATCTGCCAGTGAAATCCCGTTATAATCAGTCTAGCCGTTTCGGAGATTAGCCGGAACAAACAGACAAACGGACAAAAATTTAAAAAATAAGTTTTTGTTATAAGTACCGTATATGCATGTAGGGTGGTGTTGATGATCGAAATAAATAATCTTCACTTCTTGAAACCTTCTTTTTATTTGTTTTTTTTTATTTTTAACGTAGGAATCGTTTCCTTCCTCTCATAGCTCACTTTTAGTAAATAGCTGTTCTTTTGACATTAAAAACGGACACTTCAATTTTATTTATTTGTATATATCATCATCATCTGCCTAGCCTTTTACCAACCATGTTGGGATCGGCTTCCAGTCTAACCGGATGCAGCTCAGTACCAGTATTTTACATGGAGCGACTGTCTATCTGACTTCCACAACCCAGTTATTGGGTAATACGATACCCCTTATTTATTTATACAGATACATTATGTGTAGGTGCTGAAAAGTCATGACTTATTTAATAGTCGTAACTTTTTGTAGCAGTGGGCATTGCAGATAGTTTATATTTTAGCTATCTAAAAGCTGAGTCACGGGACGCCATAATAGAGTCATAACTATACAACTAATATATAATCCACATTTGTATAGAATTAAAAATAAAACAAGGACCTATGTAAATTGTATTGGATCGAGGTTTCTGGAAAAGGATGCCTGGATTTGTGGGAGGCCTTTGCTCAACAGTGTGGGACAGTGTAAAAAAGGAGTGTTAAACTTTGCCTAACCCTTTATAGTGCAGAAACGAAATTTGTAGTGGACTAGTCCAACTTTCGGGTCAATTTTATCAATAACAAATCGACCTTATAATTAGACTAGCCGGGTTACAGGCGCTGTACAAATTTCGTTTCTACCTTATAAAGGATAAAAGTTAAGTAATGATTAGCGACTGTTTACTCATACATTTTTGACGTCTAAGCATCTCTTAACTTGAATAAACGTTTATAAATGAACCTTTACATTACAAGGTATTTACTTGTTAAAATAAAAATACATTTTTTTTTCAAAGTTTCTGCATACTTCCATGGGAAAATTATGTATGTTTAATATTGAAAATCCACCTTGCACCTTGTACAAACATTGCCCTATTCAATGATTTTTCAATTAGCTGCATTTTCTGTTCACTACTTTCTGTTCGCGTGAAATTGCTTACTCTCTGACCACCCCGGCGCATCGCATGGGTTTATTCAATAAGTAAAAACCTACCATTCGTTCAGGTTTAGTAGTAGAGGTATTTCCTTCCAATATCATTTAGATTTCGAAGTACACAACTATAGGTACCTATTTCTACAGTCAAGCAACTGTTTGCTGTTCCATTTTGAGGACGTTGCAGGATATTGCAGTAGAAGCATGGAATGATGAACAAATTAATATACACCGTGGAAGGGATCAAGGGACATCATAACAAAAGCTTTCACAAGATTTATGCATGCCTTCTGTTGGGGCAGGTCAAGTCAAGACTTCCATGGCTCTTTCTACAAAAGGTCTTTCCGAACATGGCCCTGCATTATTAGACTCACATAAAATGCTAGTAATATAATGTTTGGACTTTAAAAGAGAACATATCCTGAGTTTGTTTCGGCATTTCTTCTCAGCGATCAGTCAGCTGGGAAATGCCGGCCAGCTAGATTTTAAAATATTGACCAACAAAATATTGACGTGTAAAAGTGTCTTAAAAGATCTACTTAATTATAAACAAACATTTCATTTTAATTCAGATGAATCTACATTCCCCAGCAGATGACCCCATGGTTGAAATTTTAAACAGTTTAAAACTAAATCGGCTGTGTTTTGTGTATAAAAATATATGTAACAACAGACTTTTTAACCCTTGAAGGTTTTAGTTTTGTAACCAGTTTTCGTTGAAGTCTTTTGCTAGGCGAGCGGTGAAATTAAATTCAGTATAAATGCTAAAAGAACCAAAGGATGTTATTAATAAAAATTCTATTAACTTTAGAACAAAGTCTTTTAGTACCATTTAACTTTTTTGATCTTAGAAATAGGTGGAATTTTGTCCAAATGACTTTCTCTCTCGATTGTACCAAGACAGCACAAACAATAAGTTATGTGTGCAACTGTACTCCCATCCCACGTCCCATGATCTGTAGCAAAAATGACGTCACGGGTGATCACAGCCACCACATAAAATGCTACGCGCGCCGGCTACGAGCACCAAAACCGTAGAACCACCGCTACGGCGTAGACGCGCTACGCACCATCCGCGCAAACTTCGTACGATCTCGAGTGATTTTTTCGGGTATGTGATTTGTATATTATATTGTGTTTATTTGTATATAGTGTATTAACAGTGGTTTAACTTAAATATTTTTGCAACTGAATTAAACAACTTGGAAGTTTTGTACGTCAAGTAATAACAGATTTCCAATTAGGCCATATTTCTAGGTAAATTATGGAAGGGGTACTTATATGATTTTAAAGTTTTAAATCCTAAAACATTAATTTAAAACTGACTTATTATAAATTAATAACCAAACCATGCTCTTTGTATTGGTCACTATACAGAGTTTTCTGAAAATGATAAGCAGTTTGGCGCACAATAAAATAAAATTAAAAACATGTAACACATGCTTACAAAAGTACATCTTAATATTATAACAAAATAAAGGTATTTACAAAAATGTAATACCTGTACTTTAATTAGGCATGCAAATATTGAAATAAATTTTAATGAAAAGATAATGTCAGTCAAATTAAAAATGACACGAGCCAACCTAAATATAATTTTCAATTTCACAATAACAATCATGTTTTTATCAAAAATAGCTCATTTATTAATTAATACATCTCCTATAAGCTTATGCTTATTAATGTTTAGCAAGAGCCAATATTATCTTGACACGATGTTATAATCTACTTTATATACAGACGGATAAAATTCTATAATAACTCTTTCGTGTAGGAAGCTAGAATATAATTTGGCTTTGGTAGACTATTTTTATCGTCATAATTAACATGAAACTAGTTAATTATGACGATAAAATAGCTTTCTTGTGCAGACCGCTATTGCAAGCACAAAATCGATGATATGGAAATGATTAACAAAAGAAAAGAAAATAATATCAATTATTATAGAGAGCGGTAATAAAATCACAATTGATTTCGATGAAAACTTGTTGTCTAACAAAGGATAGCTAAATAAATCTTCATGTATGTTTTATCTCAACATCATATATGCTGGCTATACACGCACTAGTTAAAAAATGCACAGTCATGAAATTAAAAAAAAGTGTTTTAGGTAGGAGGGTTCTGAGTTACAGATCCGGCTCCTTTATATAGGACATTAGTTA
Organism: Apamea crenata; assembly: GCA_949629185.1. Classification (NCBI taxonomy): domain Eukaryota; kingdom Metazoa; phylum Arthropoda; class Insecta; order Lepidoptera; family Noctuidae; genus Apamea; species Apamea crenata. The sequence continues at coordinate 6,547,433 of OX451362.1, read as the reverse complement.
TTATCATTATATTATATATATTGTCAATATATTATATAAGTCTAAAATCACAAATAGGTACCAAGCAGAAACTAAAGAACTAAAATAATAAAAATGGACATAATATTGTTTTTGGGAATTACAAAACTGGGAAAAAAATGCAAATTATATTAACTTAGTTAATATTATATTACTAATTTGACTGATACATAATTATCAGATTGGGCTGATTTTTCAATCGTCTGATAACTTTATTCGAGAAATAATTTTGAAATCTTGACAGTTACTTCATACAACAACTGTCAAACGTCAATTTTATTCCTCGAATAAAAGTTATCTGGCGATGGAAAAATCAGACCTAAAACCAGTACTACTTACTTCATAGAATTTTGAAACGTGATTTTGGTGGGAATGTATTATAGACATGTTTTAAAAGAATACTTATAAAATCTTCGAATAACTACCACAAAACAAGACACAAAGAACAAAAGAAATGACGTTAATGAGTCCTTCTTTTTCTCTGATTTCTTCTGAACAGCCACTTAAGGATAAAATTATCCATTTGGCAATCGTCATAAAAATTCAAATAAAAACACAAGCTATCCGCATAACCATCAGTTGTTGGCGACAAGGACACTATGATTGGCACAGAGCCAATGATAAAATTCAGGGTTTTAATACATCTCTCCTAGTTTTTATCAGAGCGGTGGTAGCCCAGTGGAAACGGCCGCGATTTACGAGTTGTAGGTTCAAACCCAGACAGGCGCTTTACTTTGTGTAAATTATTTCATCACCACAGCTCTTAAAACGATGAAGGAAAACATCGTGAGGAAACATCCTGGAACCAAAAATTTGAAAACATGTGACATCTACCAACCCGCCGCACTGGGCTCGTGTGGTAGATTATAGCCCACTCCCTCTCAAAGAGAGGAGGCCTGTGTCCCAGCAGTGGGAACAATATAGGCTGATTATGATGTTAGATTTTATCAAGGAGAGACACATCTGTAGAATTGACTGGTTTTTGACAAGGCCTTTATTTTAGTATATTATTGTCATAATGCCCTAAGGGTCTGTGCACATAGTATAGACGAGCTTTGATCACTGTGGCAACGTGTTTGCTAATCGATCAATACCACAAATCTTAGCCCTAACTGCTGGGTGTAGAAACAACTTTCGAGTTTGATAGCGAGAAGCGCCTGTTACATATATTAGACATAATATAGTAAAAAACTAACCTTAAAAACTACCAACTATGCACTATTTCACTCAGGGATCAGCAGTGCAATTCTGTAACCATCTCACCGTGGAAACTTAGGTGAAGTGAGCGTGGAGTGAGCTGTCATTCCAACTAATGACTGACAATGAATTGACAGCTCACTCTAAGCTCTCTTCACCAAAACCAACAAAACAATCCAAAAAAAACAAACAAAACAAACAAACAATCCACCAAATAAACAATTTCACCTTTTTATAATATTAGTTTATGCAAATATAAACATTCTCATGGCCATTGTTAGACCCGCACAATATCTTAATAATATGTATAATGTCTGGACTTTAAAAAAGACCTCTGAGTTTGTATCGGCATTTCTTCTCAGGGATCAGCCAGCTAGAAATGGCTGGTATCATCTAGTTTTATAATACATATTTTAATCAAGAAATTGACGTTTAAAAGTGTGTCAAAAGATCTGCATGAAATAAACATATTTTCATCATTTTATATTAAAGTTCTCATGCTTATGTGTAGCCATATCTAGCGCCCCGGAATCTACGTATAATGATGGCGAGTGTCATTGAAGATTGCTTAGTAGATATATACATAATTATAATACAAAAGCTGTAGTGTCCTTGGCAACAATGGCCAGCAGAGATCTATTGTGTTATCAGGGATTGAAATCATTATTTAAAGCAGAAACAAACAATATCATACATGACTTGCTACATCCTTTCCTCCAATATGTAAACATAATACGAACGTGGATAAAGGAAAAGGAATATACTTAGTAAGGGAACCTGTGAGAAAAGGCGTGAATATTTATACAAAACACAAATACAGGATAAATGTGAAAACTTGCGACAAATCGAAATAGGAGGTGCAGTTAATGTTACTTAATCAAAATAAATTGTCAATCTAAATTCTTGAAAAAAATCGTTTAATTATCGTCTTAGATAGTGCCATAAAGTAGACACGAATTATCGCCGTTTTAGTTTTTTTTTTAATATCAATACAAATAATAAAATTAAAGTATCAATTTTAACGCGCGCCCCATAAGCAATCCATTCACCGCCGAGTTCAAACCACGAAGGAAGTTGGCAACGTGTTCAACTAGCGATATTTACCTGATTTTGACCGTTCCTACGAACAAAACAGCGCGCGACGCCTTTGAAAACCGCTCGCCTACGCCAAGTATTTGCATCCCTTTTTACAAGCACGCTGAATTAGACATTTTAATTTGTCGCATCTATTCAAATTCACCTGTATATTTACATGTGGTTCAGATAATTTGACGCCTCAAATGTTTTAAAATGTAAGAAGAAATGCTTTGTTCCGATTTTAAAGGATACTGATCAAATAACAGGTACAGAGACAATTTAATTAACACACGGTTTTCGGATCGAAAATCTACGTGCTGTTAAATTTTAAATGTCGCGTAATCTGACGGATAATTCCCGTAGCTAAAAACGTTCAAAATCTAATCGCAATCTCATCTCAGCGACAATCAATGTCTAAGAGGTATTTTTGACTGACTCAGACTGAGATCAGACTGTGAACGTTCTTAAAGTTACGAGGATTGCCCGTCTGATTCATAATCAGCCTGTAATTTTCTCGCTGATGGGACACAGGCCTCCTATCTGTGAGAGGGATTGGGACGTAATTCACCGCGCGGGCCCAGTGCGGGTGGGTAGATGTCGTGTGTCTTCGAATTTTTGGTTCTAGAACATGTTTCCTCACGATGTTTTCGTTCACCGTTTTGAGAGCAGTGGTGATGAAATAATTTACACAAAGCAAAGCGGCCGTTTCCACTTCGCCACCACTGCTCAACTTCCTATACACATCAGTTAGCATGCGTTTGAGAATCTGTTAGCTAATTTCTGAGTTGATTTTCCTTCCAGAAAGCATTTAGTCTCTTATAAAATTAACATCGGCAAACTTGCTTAGAGCTATGGTGACCGTGGCTTACGAGTTATGGGTCGTAGGTTCAATTCCAGCCACGCACTTTACTCTGTGTAAATAATTTAGCTCTCGAAGTCCCTAACAGCTCTTGGCGATCCTGAAATATCAATTTTGCCTCAAATCACTGTATTTCTAAACTATGCCTTACTCAATATAAATGTCAGTACCTTCTCTTAGCTTCAATTAGTACATACCTAACATCTAATAATTAATTCATCAAAATTACTTAAATTATTTCTAATTTATTATTTTGTTCCAATACTGTCACAAACTTTAATTAGAAACTAAATTATTTACTTATTCATATCTTTTTGTAGTATGTTACGGCATCTTTTTAGTAAAGGAGGCTCTTAAATTGACCATATTTTTATTTTATTTACATTTTCGTGACATTTCGTTTTACATTTTATTTTTTACATTTCCTTATCAAAACCCCTCGTCTGTTAGGCAAGCTTATTACGTTCGGTAACAATAGAAAAAGTAATTAAAAAATAATAACAATAAATAATTTATTTATAAAAAGGGAATTGTGTCTCATTAGTGACAGTTGAGCTCATATCAGCATAATTAGCCTATAATGTTCCCACTGCTGGGACGCAGGCCTCCTCTCTGTGAGAGGGAGTGAGCCGTAATCCACCACGCGGGCTCAGTGCGGGTTCATAGATGCCACGTATCTTCGAATTACATTTCCTTATTACTTATAAAATAGGTATATGTTATTTTAGTCCGTTTTTACTTTTACTCGATAGAGTTATTTCAATATCTTCCATTACGTAAAGTTGAGTTAAGTTGAGCTTCGCGAAAAATTGTTTTGTTTATTAATTAAAGGTTTTCGGTCAACATGAAAGTGTTCCAAAGAATAGTTTTGTGTTTCATTAATAGTTTCGTCCAGCAGTATTGTACCCAGGGTACACATTGTTATAGGTTTTGTTAAAGACGAACTAGAATTCTATTCAAATCTTTGAGTTCCTTTCATGATCATCGTCATTTTGTTCTTTAACTCGTTTTTCAACTCGTTCTTGCGCAACTAATTTTTTATTTTTTTATCGTGTTCTATTATGAACAAGCCCGTGACTTTGTCCGCGTGAAATTTAGCCACTGCGTCGCATCCTGTCGCCCGCCTAGCGCGGGTGGGCAATAGGATGCTTTGTTTTCTGACTTTTTTCTGTCTGCTCGGCTCCTAAGGGTCGTAACGTTATGTTAAATAGCCCATAACCTTTCTCAAGTATTGGACTTTCAAATTACCTTTGCCAAATAAAATACACACTTAATGACGTCACTGAAAGTTGGCAAAAGGTTCTAATACCCTCAAGTAATTTTAGCGACCCAGAGGTAAAACAATAGAATTCATTGTCGTTATTATAGTCATGGTGACCCCTCAAAATATTGGGCTGTGACCGCGGCTGTACATAAGGTATAATAAACATAGGGAAAATACAACGGTTTACATAAAAAAGGTTGCCTTATGATCACCCTGAAACCTGTGGGGGTCGTAAGGGACTTAATTAGATGGAAGAAAGTAAAATAGTGCTAATTCTGTAGTACAGTGACTAGGTAAATCCTAATATTGGTGTATTATTTTACCAGCGGAATAAAAAAAAGAAAGAAGTAGTTTTGAGTTGGCAAATAAACTTATTTTGTGACCTTTTACTGTTCTTCCCCGAAAGGGAAAACCGACCCATTTTCCTGACATTACCACAAAATTAGGAAAAACGAAAATTTTATCAGCCTAGGGTAATCTAGGAACAGTCACATGTAGTTTAATTTGAAAGCTCTTATTCAATTACATCAGTTTCTTGTTCTCTGAAATTTTGTGGTAAAACTTTGGTTTTCTAAGAAAGCGCTTCACAATAACGGCTGTCAAAATACAGAGCGATTTTTGACATTTGTAATGCTAAATCCATACAGCACTCTAATTGCGTAACACACTATCAATCTCAATCTGAATCATTTTGATGATAGCTAATCCATTGCTTCATGTGTTCGAAAAATGTGTCTGCTCAACAACGTTAATAACGCAATGGATGTTGTTGAACTGTCAAATTTAAGCCCGTTGCTATTGATAGTGTGTTACGCCATTACCCAGCTGGTGAAAATTAAACATTTTCATGATGGCCGTTAGAATATTTTGGCCACCATTTTCCTAAGACACGGATTTAATCATTAACTATTTACAAAAGACAGAATTGTGAGGAAAAGAGAAGAGTGAGGTGTTTGTCCTGCAGTAGAAGTGTACAGGCTAGTTAAATTAAATTAGGATTCTTTACCACCATTTCAGAGACCAATCTGAAACATGGTCTTCACATGACATGACGAACAAGATTATCTCTGGGCTTTAAAAGAGACTCTGACCTCTGAGTTTGTTTCGGCCTTTCTTCTCAGAGTAGATGGGAAACGCCAACCTCATCTAGTTTTTAAAAATATGATTGACGTGTAAAAGTGTTTGTACAAACCTACTTACAAAATAAAATAATTTAACTTAAATAAAATAACATATATCATGAAAGCATTAGGAATTTATGCAATTTGCTAAATAAATCTACTAAGTACATTAGACACTGTCGTACTTATTTTTCGACGGGGTAGTTAGAGGTGCGTTGCATATCTGCGTATCCGGTTTCGGTACTTGAACATATTTTCCACTCAGTAAAACGATAGTAGTGTCGTCAACCACGCCTTTCACGCGTAAAACGAACACTTTTTATTTTGTAATTTTAGATAGTACAGCCAACAGCAAAAGTAGATGATCAAAATCAGAAATTCAATACTAATTAACGGAGTTTGCGTCAGAACTGTGTGGCGTCGAAGTGATTCAAAAGTATGTCAGACTCAGTGTCATACTTTTGAATCACTTCGACGCCACACAGTTCTGACGCGAACTCCGTTAATTAGTATTGAATTTCTGATTTTGATCATCTACTTTTGCTGTTGACTGTACTTGTCTTTCAAACTAAAACTACCGGAATTCTTATTAATTCTCAAAAATATTTGGGAATTCCGATTCATCTATCAATTTATAGTGTAAAGCTACATTAAACTAAATAAAGTAATAATAAACTAAAAAATAAATAAATACAATAGACTAAATAATTAAACTAGTTAAAGCTAAATTACACTATGTAATTCTAACTGAACAGACAGCTGTGCTGCTGGGGAGTTTTTAGCACCGCTTCTTCCTCGCAGCTAAAGCACTAGGAAGTGGTGAAGGGCGGCCGTTTTGGGGGACTGTCTCATGTAATTTTCACGCTCAAAAACTGCTGATTCACAGCCTAATTTTAATGACTTTTGATTTTAAATTATGTTTCTTGTATATTGCAAGTGGCATAGAATAAAATTTAAGCAACAAATGAATTAAATTAAATTGAAATGAAATTGTTTCCTTCAAAAAAAAATGAAATTGTCCAACTTATGGTATGCCATAAGCAATTAAATCCCACCATATAAATTAGGCTTTGCTCTCTAAACAATACTCGAAAATTCGAACGATTTCGAGTGTGTACTTATTAAAAAAAACAAATGAGTTCGATTTCTAGGTTGTGTTCGGTCAAAGAGATGACCCTTGCAGATAGGCATGATGCGACAGTCCGACGCGATTCTAAGATATATATCCGTAGGACCATTTCTATGAAAACAGAGTTACAATGCGAGACCTCGTAAGACAAGCGTCGGTCTGCTTAACTGAGGTTCGAAGTTAAATTTGCAGAATAATACTACTTCGGTATTATTGGAGAGAATATGAGGAAAATAGATAGGTAGTGTTATTTATGTAAATGGTATCAAAGAGGCTCCCAGAAAAACCTCCTTTGCTCCTTAGTAAACCTTCCTTTCAGTAAACCATGAAAGTACCAATGTGACTGTTCCAAATCTCCTTCTTTCAATGTCATAGTATACTTTCCAAGGTAATAATAACTGACTTATAGCAAAGAAAAAACAAACGTACCTACGCAGTCATGGGGAAAACAAAAAACGTGAAAACTAAAACAAGTTTTCAGTGCTGGCTAATCGTAATACGTCATACCTATGTACCTACTCATAGCTACAGATATAGATACTGTTAACATTAGCATTTTGGTGACGCGAACCTATGAAGATTTTCTCCTACAAAAATCGCTCAACGCGCCTTCGTTGTTGTCACTTCAAAAAGGTCGTGAAGAAATGTGGACATACTAACTGGACTCTGAATAAAATTAACAATACACAGTTTGCAAGTGCACGTTCCTAATCTGTGTTAGAACAGACCTTTGCCCTGCATCGGGACAGTAACTGGCCCATATTACTAAAGTTAGTTTAACAACTAAAACAACATGGCGAAAGGGCATCGCTGTTAAATTTTTGATCGTATAAAGCGGCTGCCTCCTATCATAATTGAATTGTCAAAGAGTTGGCCAGTTAGTCAGAAAGTTGAACCTAGTTAGCCGTTCTAAAATGTAGATCTCTATGGAGAAGAACGGGCGTGAAAAAGAATTTCTTCTCGTTTAGTTGAAGAATATTGAGTATTTTATATAAAAGAAGTTTATACTTTAGACAATCTGAAACGTGGTTTATCTAATTTGTTCCTTTCTAGTGTTAACATTATGCCTGTCACGTATCTTACTAAAAATATATAGATTTTTTTGAACATACATGTGTCACATACCTACCTACTATAAAAACAAAAAAAAAAAAAAAGACCACTGGTTGCCTGAAGCATAGAACCACTGTAAGAGGCGGTGCTTGGGGGAGGCATATGTCCAGTGGACGTCTTTCGGCTGAAATGATTGATTTATTGGTTGTAGTAACTTTGATCATTTCAGAACCTAGCAAGTGTTCGGTACTTACTAGATTTTTTAATGGTTAATTTGTCTTGTTAATAAATAAGTTGTTTTTGTGCTCTCCAGGAAAAATTTAGTTTCAAGTAATTAATCACTGGGTTTCGAATTCGATATGGGGCAGCCGAGTGACTGACCAGTACAAATTACTATCACGTTACGCTGATCTCTAATTTATCAAGTTATTAACAAATTAAAGGTCTGTTTTATGATCTTAGAGACACCATCATAATAATATAATAATAATATCCCTGGACATTTCACACAGCACCATTTGTCCCAAGCTAAGCAGCCTAATGCTTGTGTTATGGTAACAAGATGGCTGATAAACTACTTATATACAATTTCATCTTTGATTGGTTAGCTTTGTCTGACCGGTAATTATTTTCCTAATTCTATAAGAAAATTTTAAGGAACAGCCCGGAATTGGATTTGTGCCAGGGATGACAATAAGCTTGATCCTATTATATAGCCATCATCGAACCCAGACCGACTTCTCCCTCTGCTGGGTATATTATTATTATTTATCCATTTTTGGGTTCGATTCCCGCACGGAACAAATATTTGTATGACCTACATGTATTTGTTCCGAGTCTGGGTGTTTTTCTATCTATAATATGTAAAAAAAAAAGATGTATATAAGTAGTTTATCAGCCATCTTGTTACCATAATACAAGCATTAGGTTGCTTAGCTTGGGACAAATGGTGCTGTGTGAAATGTCCAGGGATATTATTATTATTTATTTCAGGCATCAAGGCCCATATAAAACACATACTATACAATATTTAGGTATATAACTTAAAAATACTATAAATACATATACAACATTTTAATCACACTAAAAACTAACTAACGTACACGAAGTGTCTGCGTCGTGTTTCGCTATAGGCGCCATAGGTGGTATAGGTTCTCGTTTTTAATTCCATGATATTTCTACAGAAGTATCATGGAATGAATGCATGAATCGGCTGTTTTTTAAGGCACACCTTACAAACCAAAAAGGCCACACTCTCAACTCACTCAACACTCACATACTCACGCTATGACATTATTTAGAGTTATTTTATTTTGCACAATTTATTTTTTATTTTATCTTGATCTAGGTCGCTACCCTTATTTAATGAAGTATTTTGTTAATTATTAAACATCCTGAAGTATCTTTTAATGTAAACGTGTTTCGAATTAAAATATAAGATAACGCTACTCAAGCGCCCAAGATGCAGACACTTCCTAGTTTTAGTCATCATGACCTGTCTAGCCTTTTCCCAACTATGTTGGGGTCGGCTTCCAGTCTAACCGGATGCAGCTGAATACCACTATTTTACATGGCGCAACTGCCTATCTAACCTCCACAACCCCAGTTACTGGGTAATACGATCCCCTTGGTAAGACTGGTTGTCAGACTTTTGGGGTTTTGACGATCCGTAACGACTTCAAAGATGCACGAATGACAGCCAGGACCAACGGCTTAACGTGCTTTCCGAGGCCCCACCGTGCCTCTCGGTGTGTAAAGATGGTTGTCCATCCACGGACCAACCGCGGCAAGCGTAGTTTAATCTGATCGATCGACCCTTGCGGCTGTAATTACTTAGCCACGAAGTATTCAAATAACTAAGTATGTTAAATATTCTAGTAAGCATACGAGTACATTATAATTATTTTTTAATTTATTTTGTAACAAGAGGCCAATAAATTATTCTTATCAACTATTCAAAGCTAACCACGTTTATAGCTACACCTCCTCTATTTATTATACCTTTGCGAAATACAGTCGTGATGCTTTTATTATCCAGAATCATGTAGAAATTCCAACCCTTCGCAAATCCTGTCATAAGTCAATCTTTCACGTTACAAAGGTACCCTTGTGTACATAATAGCTTCCACTCTGCAATGACAGTAAGATGATCTAAACAAAGTGACGGATCCCGAAGTGAAAAGATTTAAGTTACCTCAAGAGAATATATAATACGCAGAAGTGTTATAAATCTGTATTCAAATATCAAGAATGATTGTCGCGTATTGTATTTTCCACGGCGTTTTCTTGTTAGTGATGTGGATAAGAGTAGTTTTTGATAACAGAGAAATGAAATGAAATTGTTTAATATTTAAATAGGATATCGGAATAACTTTTACACATCATATTAAAAAAAAAACTAATAAGCACCAAATTGGCGCCGATTCCCCTGTTCACAAACTAAACTAAATTTAAGTTCCGTGCATCTTTTTTTTCTATGTCATTAAGAAAAGGACAGAAGATAAATATTAGTTTAGTCCTGTCAAGTTAAGATACTCCATAGCAAGTTTAGACGTGATTAGAAACATGGCTACCTACTAAAAATACGTCAAATTACGTCAGGCGCTGACTATTTTGACAGGACTAAACTAATATTGTATCTTCTGTCCTTTTCATATTGAAATAGAAAGAAAAAGATGCACTGAATTTAAATTTAGTTTAGTTTGTGAACAAGGGAATCGGCGCCAGATCTATTTAACTAACCCTGAGAAGAAATGGCAAAACAAAAGTTCAGACATAATCTCGGTTGATGGAGATCATGGAGATTGTGTTTGAAATGGTTTTGTCATGTTTAGATATCAATTCCCATTATATCTGCAGAGTTTCTCTACACACACATACGTACATATATGTAGGGTGTGTGTGTATAAATGTGTGATGTATATGTATAGTATATACATGATATACATAAGTACTTATCTCCCTTCAAGAAAGTTAACTGTAATCTGCTTCTGCCTGGCTTGGTCCTAAGTAACATGAAGTGGCCACATTATGTATTTTTCTTTAATTTTCCCGTGACAGCTGTCACCTTATCATTCACTTTAGTTGATTATAATAAATTTCCTTTAGTAAGTCTTGGAAAACAGTTGAATGTCAAAAATAACGGTAAGCTTCATGCACAAGTAAATATTTAAAATAATTTCATTATTTAGCTGACTTTTCCGTGTAAAGGAGGAAAAAACGTAATTTGCCTTAGCCACGGAAAATTCTATGAAAAATAACGAACAACGGACTTAATAAAAACCGGATTTTGAATAATGACTACGGTTTTATCTTGTAACACCGTTTAATTAGAAGAAGAATACTGTTTTCTTTAATACAAAAGGTTATGTAAACTGGAGTTATTCTCCGAAACTACACATCCGATTTCAAAAATTCTTTCAATATTAGGATATGTTTTATGTTAAGACTCGCGGACGAAGTCGCGGTTATAGTTCCCTATATTAATGTCTTCCTTATTTTAAAAGAAGGTATAACAAAAAAAAATGTATAATTACATTGATAAATATATTACATCGGAAATACTCATGCCTGTATTTCCGATGTAATATATTTATGATATGAAATATATAATTTCAGCGCAGCAACTAAAAAAACTCATGCGCCCACATCAAAGTACTTATATTGTAAGTAATCCTTCAATAATCACATTCGTTGGGGAGCTGCCGAAAACTTTTGATAGATGGCGCTATAAGCATATTCGCAAAGGTCGGAAGTAAGTTTCGAAGCCACTACATCATTTTATTATGGCAACAGTGAGGCCAAAAAGAAAATCCAAGATGGCGGCTACGAAAATTTTCAAATCACGTTTAAAACCAAACAAGAATGGATGTTCGAAAAAAAATTCTTTTGGTGCACCTCTAAAGCCGCTCAATGGTTTCAATTAAATGGTTTATACTACGTTTTGTTTTTAGTAATGAACCTATTTAACATTCATAGAACATTTATTAGTGAGAAGAAGTCAGGGTTACCATAGCGATATTGGTTACGTCATAAGCTTATCAGGTGTTAGGTTCCTGCGGTTTTTATTTTTAACTAGCTGCGCCCCGCGGTTTCACCCGCATAAGTTTCGATCCCGTGGGAATATCGGGATAAAAAGTATCCTATGTGTTATTCCTGGTTATAAACTATCTGTGTGCCAAATTTCATCCAAATCCGTTCAGTAGTTTTTGCGTGAAAGAGTAACAAACATCCATACATCCATACAAACTTTCGCATTTATAATATTAGTAGGATAATTCAAACGTTGGAAAAGTATTGTAACTTTTCTATATAATTAAAAACCTGTGAGAAAGGGAATAGGTAATACGGGCTGGTGTCCGCAACTCCACAACAATGCGCGTATTTTGCGTACGGGTGAGAAAGGGAAATATTTGGCATAAAAAATACGAGTATAAAAAATCGTCCCAATAAACTTAAAAAGAACTAGGCCTGGGCTGAAGTTGGAAAAAGTTTTGCCCGGTATGAGCGGGCATAATATTAAACCATGTATGTAGAAAGTAAAACATATTCTCCCAAAGAACTCTTCATCACAATCACAAAACAGTCTACGACAGCAAATCCCGGAGATACTGTACATAAAACCTCTTTTAATACAAATCCACGGTCTATCAGGTTCCCAAATAGGTCTTTAATCGTTTTAATCCGGATTGTCCTCATACGAGGACCGTCTTTTATTTTCCCTTACATAGACATTTTCATTGAAAAAAATTTGTGATTAATCTTGAAAAAGGCTTAAATTTTGAGGGCACTTGTAGTATCACAAGAAATAAGTTTAGATCCTATTTCTTGTGATGAAAATACTTATTTATTAGGGTTTTTTTTTGGTTCTGCTTTCGTTGGTCTAGTGGTAGCAAGCGCCACTGTTGAGCATGAGGTTTTGGGTTCGTTTCCTCGGTCGGGCAAAGTGTTTTTGGGTTTTTCCACGTAGAATTTCTGTGTTGCAGCCCGGAGTCTACATGTATAATAGTAAAACGGGAAATTATACCTTCTTTCTAAGGTACAAGTACAGCGTATTAAATAATTATGGTAAATTAGTAACATTTACAGCCTAAAATGGAAGAGAAAAGTGTCCTTTGTAAGGTACATTTTAGACCAATTGGATCGCACGGTAACTATCAATAAAAACGGTTATTATTCTCTAACAGTAAAGTTATCGATGTATTCAAATAGGGTCATTACACCTCTACGTGTAAGCACCTTTTGATCGATGTTAAATATTTTAATATTTTAAGTGGGTTTTTAGATATTATTTTGTGCTCCTTTATTTACATAGATACTTTCTCGACTGCATCGTTCGTCGCTAACGTGACTACTGAGCCTAGGATCTTGGGTTCTGTCCCCAGCATAGCTATTCACAACCGACGGTTTTAATTACGGGAAATGGCCTTCTGTTATCACCCACTTTGTGTAGCCATATCTGAAGGCTAATTCCCGTAATTAAAAACGTTCAAAATCTAGTCGCAATCTCATCTCAGCGGCCATCACTGTCAAAAACTTGTCAGAAATGTAGGGTGAATAGAGCTATGTTTGACAGATTGAGACTAAGATCAGACTGTAATTAATATTCTTAAAATTTCGAGAATTGCCCCACTGGTTAAAAGCTACGTACAATCTGCTGCTACAATGGCAATATAAATTTATCACACGGGTAGGGCTCAGTGACCAGTAATCATAAAAATTATAACAACATAAAATAATTCGCAATTTGCAAACTACCGCCTGCGCCGTTCACCGACATAGGGCTCTGTCTCTATTTCTTCCAATTCGCCTACTTCATTTCGCCAATTTCATTGATGCGATGTTATGATCCGTGAACCGAAAAATGACGCCTTCGCTACAGTTCTTTAAGTACAGGTTGCACCAAGATGCTATTTTAGAAAATTTAAATAAATAATAACGTTTAATGAAACTGAAATGAAAAAAAATGTTTATAAAACGAAAACTCGAAACCGTATACGTATGTTAAATTAATGTCGCCATCAAAGCGGCACGCTGTATATTTTATTTCTGTAAGAAGGTATGTACAGACGCCAGCACATCAAGCTATCCGAAACTGTCAAATGTTCCCAATAAACTTTGAACTTTATGCTTTAGCGATAAAGTTGAAAATCTACTAAAGAAATTTGACAGATTGTAGTAACTGGATGTGCTGGCGTCTGTTCCAACACGTTGAAATTGATAGAACTAGATGAGCTCGACGTTTCCTACCCTAATACTCTGATAAGAAATACCGAAAAAAACTCAGAGGTCTCTTTTAAAGTTCAGACATGATCGCTGTCAGATCAATGTGAGGACCATGTAGATTGGTGTCTAAAATGGTCTTACGAGGAAAGCCCACACAGCACCCTAATTACGTAACGCACTATCAATGAAAATCTGAATCATTTTGAAGGATATTGCTAATCCATTGCTTTATATGTTCGCAAAATTCGTCTGCTCAACAACTGTCGAAATGACAGCCTTTTGCACTGTTAGTGTTACGCAATTTCCCAGTAGATGTGAGTGGACCTGTACAGTCAGTGCACGTGTTTGTCAGTAATCGTGCAGCTCAGCTCGAACCTCCCCTGAATGGCTGAAAAATAATACGTCCCATGTGATGAACCTTTTCATTCTCCGACTGCACAGTGCTGATATGACATTTGTCACAGAAGTCATACTGTATCTTTCCGCTCTGAATATTTTATTGCTTCAAACACATGAAAACGTTTCACTGCATTTCACTGAGTACTTATCGTGGTGTGCTTATTCTATTACGACTCATGCCATACCTTATACGCCGTGTTTTTCACGTTATCCATAAACTTTGGCAAATGCTTCTAACAAAGGAAGTAGTACTTAAAAAGACTACGTTACAAAGATATTTGTAATTTCATTTAATGAAATTTAATTGAGCTATTCAGTAAGAAAGGGTCTCAATTTGACAATTAAAATGATAAATCTGTCAAATGCTTTGGATAAAGAGCAAAATAAATAATTATATAAACTACCTTATCTTATTGAATTATCTTATTTATGGTATCTTACATACATTTTAATACCGTACGCGGATCAATCAATGTGTTGTGTGTTGTTGCAAACACTAGTTCCATCTGTCAAAAAACGGTTTACCTAATGCACAGGGTATACGTACAGTGGCCTCCAAAGGTTAGTTGACTAATTAATACTTTTTGACGGTTACTGTTTTTGCTTCCTCGTAGGCGAAACATTTGTATCTATTATATTTAGAAGATTTTTGTTTTCGGGTCCCAAAATATTTTGACAAAGAAATCCATATATTCGTAAAATCTAGATTTTCTGTAGAGCAATAACTCAAGTTTTATGTGACTTCTCTCAAATATTTATGCGTTCTCTATAAGTTTTATGGTAGCCATGAAATATTATCAAGTCGTTCTTTATCGTTTCCTGAAGATTTGTCATAAATGGATGTTTTGCTCATTGTTGTATTACAATGTTTTGAAGGTTGCTGTAATTTAAAATGTTTGTAAAAGTAATGAGTTCTACGGAATAAAGAGTATCACTATTATCCATGAAGTTTAAAAAGAGGTCTTGTAGTCTGTCGTGTACTATTTACATATACACTAAATACATAAAGGTTCACAGTACAAAAAAATAATGATTACACTGACGGGGAGTACAAGCGACTCTCGCCTTTGTTAAGTGTCTTTTTACACCCGTTATATAACGGGTGTAAAAAGACACTTAACAAAGCTTGTACGCTTGTACTCCCCGTCAGTGTAATCATTATTTTTTTGTACTGGGGACCTTCTAGTTAAGAAGATATTGAAGGTCAAAATTCCAACTTTAACTGACGTTTTTTTAAAAACAAGTTTTTAATATTGTAACACAACTTCAAATACCCCACGACCCCTGTACCGTTGCATGCACGTATAAGACCAATTTTTTGCGTGCAATGTCGAAGAATCATGCTGAGATAGAAGCCTTTTGGCCTCGTATAGGACTTACTGTTTCATTTTTCCTTTTGTTACTTTTTTTTATGTAATTTGTTTCTTTTTATTTTTTAACTGTGTTTAGTTTATTATCTTCCTGTACGAGTCGCAATAAATACTTTTTCTTTCTTTCGTTATATTGCGCTCTACCGCAAACAGCAAAATTTTGCACCAAATATAAAAGTCGTTTGCCAGCAATTATTTTTGTGTAATGTAAGTTGATGTACAGAATGTTTAGTTAACGACTGTGTGATGTGTCTTTTTACACCCCGTATACATAAATCATGGACTATGGTTAGACAAAAGAAATTACTAGCAGAGGGCTAACATCATCTTCTATTTAACTTTAATATTAGAAAAACTAACTACTACTAGATAGTAAAAAAAAGATAACTACTACTAGATAGTAAAAAAAAAGATAAAAGATAAAATTATGATGATGATCTGTTGGGAAAAGGCTAACCTTTTCCAACTATGTTGGGGTCGTCTTCCTGGCTAACCAGATGCAGCTGACTACCAGTATATTACATGGAGCGACTGCCTATCTGACCTCCACAACCCAGTTACTGGGTAATACGATACCCCTTGGTAAGACTTGGAATCTTACTAGATATTGTGTTAGAAATAGTTGGTGGTAGTTATAGAAGACGAAACCCATATTTTCGAAAATGAAAAAAAAACTTGATGTACCCTGATTGATCACACTTCGGTGTAAGAAAGAGATGGAGCTACACAAAACGAGTAGAACATTCCCTTTTTCGCAATGTAAAGACAGTCATATAATCTGACCAAGAGTCTGGGGGTCTACTCCGAAGTGCAAAGTGCGAATGTTCGGATCGGACCGACACATGGCCGAACCGAATATTATTGAAAAATGTGAAAAAAGTTCGGATCGGCTCAGTTGGGTCGGGACCATAGTCAATATTCGAAAGAGTGTAGGGGTGTAGGATCGGGACCTACCGAACCACATAGTAACTTCGTAGCAGGAAACGGCCGAACATTCGGCCGATACTACTCGTACTTCGTAGTAGACCCCCTGGACTTTAAAAGAGACTGACCTCTGAGTTTGTTTTGGCCTTTCTTCTCAGACTAATCATATAGGACACGGCAACCTCATCTAGTTTTTTTAAATATGATTGACGTGTAAAAGTGTTTGTACAAACCTACTTACAAAATAAAATAATTTATCATTTTATTTTGCCCTGAGAAGTTTTAGGAGGAAAACAAAAACAGATATTTTTGGAAATTGTCGCAATCATTACACAACGCGACTAACCACAAACCAAGATCAAAATTTACCTCATTAAAACACAAAGATCCTGATTCACTGTAGAAGCACGCAGAAGACCACGAAATTAAATTACGCTAGCGGTCTGTTTTACACTCAAACATAATAATTGAAATTAACCAAATATTAATTAACAAAGTAATTGTAAATAATAAATTTTTTGTTCTGTAAGAAAATTAGAAACTATTGTTCACTTTCGTCTTTGACGGTCAATGCAAAAAGTGAGGCTGTAACTTTTCAGTTGAAAGTCAAAATAGGAAAAGCTCGAAGTTGGTTCATGAAAATCATGGACAAAGGGTATTTATGACCGAAAAATTGTAGTTACATAACATAACATCACGACCGTTATCTCTGAAAGGACTGGCAGAGGTTTATTATTATCCTAATAATGTTATAAATGCGAAAGTTTGTATGGATGGATGTTTGTTACTCTTTCACGACAAAACTACTGAACGGATTTGGATGAAATTTGGCACACAGATAGTTTATAGCCAGAGGGGTAATTCTCGTAATTTTAAGAACGTTCACAGTCTAATCTCAGTCTCAATCTTTAAAAAAATACTTCTAATTTCCCTACATTTTGACAAGTTTTTGACATTTGTTTGTTGCCGAGATGAGACTGCGACTAGATTTTAAACGTTTTAAATTAAGAGAATTGGCCTTCTGGTTTAACACATAGTATCCTTTTTTCTCGATATTCCCACGGCATCGAAACTTATTCGGGTGAAACCGCGGGGCGCAGCTGGTTTTTCGCATTGAGGTACCTACACGACTACACGTGTGTGTTGTGTTATACACCAAAGCAAACAATATCTAACTAACCTACACATTATTATTCACCTTTTATACTCAGTCTGTACAATCTAGGGGGCTAGTTCCGTCATCTGACGTCATCCGACAAGCGAAGACGTTGCATTCTCATTGTGTATTATGATGCGGCCCGTCTCCGGTTCACGGCTTTACAATAACCGCATCCGAACCGCTTTGTTACCGTTTGTCTTTGTATTTAGAAGAGTGACTGTGTTTTGTTTTTAATAGATTTGTGAGCTAAATGGATTGAACATCCTAGCATAATTTTTATAATCAGCTTATAATGTTCCCAAAATAGGACACAGGCCTCCTCTCGGTGAAAGGGAGTAGTCCACCACGCGGGCCCAGTGCGGATTGGTAGACGTCACATGTCTTCAAATTTTCGGTTCTAGGACATGCCGGTTTCCTCACGATGTTTTCCTTCGTCGTTTTTGATAGCAGTGGTGGTGCAATAATTTACACAAAGTAAAGCGCCTGTCTGGCTGGGTTGGAACTCAGGACCTACAACTTTCATTCTCTATGCCAACAATGAACGAAACTGCGCGAAATGAACGCGAAATTGGCGTGGTTTTAAGTGTCAAAATACCACGCTTGACAACCGTACGTGGTTTGCACGTGGTAAGATTACGCGGGAAAAATAATTACCATACAGAATTGGGGTCCTGGTATAATGGTAACCGTGTTCAATTTCTGGATTCACATACAATTAAACCCTTTTGAATTCGCAGGAAGAGTAATGAATGAACACGATGAACTTAAATTCAATTAAATTAACTTACATAAGCGACTATTACTTGAGGTATTCCTGTCGTTATTTTCAGCTTTATGTTGATTTCAGGGCCAATTCCCATAGATATTTAAAAACGTTCAAAATCGAATCTCATCTCGGCGACTTTCGATGTCAAAAATTTAGGGAAGTTAGAGGTATTCTTGACAAATTGGGACTGAGACTGTGAACGTTCTTAAAATTATTAGAAATGCCCCTCTGTTGTCCTGACATTTGGCATTTGATGTGGACAGACAGGCAATTTGAGGCTATTCTGAAGATCGACATCTTTGATCGACAATCCGTCAAAGAGGTGTGCCAAATTGGATGGTCAATTTCTTAAAAGCTTCCTAGAGAAGAATAGTAAATCCAACTAGACACGCTTTTTTGGTATATTGGCGTGTACTGGCAGACATATGGCAAATAATTTAATTGAATGTCTAGTGTTTCATAATGTTAGTTACTATTGTATAGAATAAATTAGAATCAAGATCTTCTCACTGAATTGTGCTGCTGGGGAGTTTGTTGCGCCACATCTTCTTCCCAGCTAAAGCACTAGGAAGTGGTGAAGGGCGGGCTTTTGGTGGGACTGTCTTATGTAATTTTGACGTTCAAAAAGTGCTGATTCTCAGCCTAGTTTGAATAAATGACTGTTGATTTTGCTTGTTTGTTCTCTAGAACATTTTATTTGCATGACTTGGTGATTTGAACGACTATCGTTAAGTCGAGATTGCTGAATTGAACTCCTAGACGACACCACGCTCAGTGCCCAAAGGCGAAAGCAGAAAGATCAGTCACCGTCTTCCTATCCTTCTCCCATGTTACCTGGAGGTGGCGTAACATGTTTTCTTCTTCCATTCTCCCCTATCAACTGTCACGCTATATTATCTATTCACTCCCTTGTCTTTCCCTCAATCTATCCATCTTTTTTTTGGTCTTCCTCTTCCTCTCCAGAAATATCAGTGTGGCCTTAATCCCTTGAAGATGAAAAGGAATTGACATTAAAATAACAAAACACAAAATTTTACCGAAACAATCTCCGTCAGTATTTTTATATTCTGTGACATTTGCGAAACTTTCATTGATTTAAGAAACTGTTGCCAGAAACGCTCTCTATACCTTTTGGAGAATATTTCACTGTTTTAGTAATCCTACATTCGACAAACTAAAAATAAACGTCGAACCTCATGAGTTTCGTCGTTTAATTTTGGTTGGTGATCAAATACAACTTCGTTTCAATATACACCATGGTGTATACAAAATTGTATTTGATCACATTTCGCCTCATGCCATTTCTAATAACTGGATCAAAGGAGAAACGGTATATTTTCGATTATAACGGTATTCGTATTCGGTATTCGGTATATAACGGTATATTATTAAAACATAAGAACAAACATTTTGAAATCGAGCGCAAGGAAATATGTTCTCTATTTTGGTTTCCGTATCCAACGTGTGCCTACGGGACCTTATTACAGGGCTGTATCTTTCGAACCGTAATAAGTACACACTTGCAATTTTTATATTGTGTTTACTACTATGATCGTTATAACTACAAATAATTAAATAAAATAAAGTTAAAATTTCGATTTCGAAGATCGAAAACATGTACCGTCTATAACAAAACTTGTTCTAACTATAGAGCTAACCTAAACCTGCGAGACGGTTACTGTATTTTAAACTATGTTCTGTCGAACGTAAAGTTCTTAACGTCAGTTTTTGTTATAAGAACTTAAACTTTGTCGGATTACAGTTCGTAATTTAAAAAAACGCTCGATGGTTTATACCTGGGTATAAAGATAAACCTTGTTTTGTAATAAGGCCGTATGTGTACAATATTCTACGGTGCCAGTACGGAAACCTTCGCGTGTGAGTTCAACTCACAAATGGCTGCATTTTTTACATAATTTGATTCTAAATGAGCAGCTCATTTACGTGAACACACACACACCATCTCATCACATCATGACATCTCATGTACAGTCACGAGCAAAAGTATGTATACACTCGCCTTTATTCAAAAGCGATCTACTCCTTTAATTTTTAATTAAATTGTATGTTGTTACGAACATAGCATTTTCGAACCCATAAGTTTATGTAATGTGTCGTATTTCAACGTTGCATTCGCTATTTCACGAAATAATCGCAACTGAAAGTTGCCAAGTGTTGACATATTGGTGCTCGTGACTGTAAGCAATGTATTTTATGAGAACATAAAAGGTAACAATCGTTTTAAAAAGATAATAAAGGTATGTGTAACGTATAATTTTAGACGATGATTTTGCAGAAGATAAAATTACGTCATAAGGCCACAGCTATTATTAAAATTTCATCGATAACTTTCAAGGCGATTTCATCATTAAATAGGTACTTAATAAAATATAGCTAACGATTAATTACGATTATAGCGTCATTTTACTCTGAATTTAATGATTCCTGAAGCTCAGTTTGATGGAGGCAGGCGCTTTAATTTGTGTAAATAATTTCATCACCACGGCTCTCAAAACGTTGAAGGAAAACATCGTGAGGAAACCGGCATGTCTTAGAACCAAAAATTCGAAGACATGTGATATCTACCAACCCGCACTGGGCCCTCGTAGTAGAACCCTCTCGAAGAGAGGAGGCCTGTGTCCCAGCAGTGGGAACATTATAGAGTGATTATGCTACTTTTATGGAAGAGTTACCACCATTTTGCCAAAGTCAATCTGCAGCTAACAATTCACCTTGTACCTACATATTTATTTTAACTAAGTCATAAAGACAAAGTACTTACACGTAAAATAACGTATTATCGTTTACGACATCTCATTTCATTGACACTCAAATTGTCGAAGATGTTCGGTTTATTAGACAGTAGCCACGACCAAAATCACGATCGGTTTTTTTTTTTTTTAATAATGGCGGTCTGGCTGCTCTGAACCCGAAAATATTACTAAAACATCATCAACTATCAACTCAGCCTATCGCAGTCCACTGTTGGACATAGGCCTCTCCCAGGCCGCGTCACAACACCCTGTCCTCCGCCTTCCGCATCCAGTCTGTCCCAGCCACCTTCTTAAGGTCGTCCGTCCATCTAGCTGGGGGGCGTCCAACACTACGCTTGTCGATACTCGGTCTCACCGGCCATCGGTCCTTCGACAAACATGGCCAGCCCACTGCCACTTCAGTTTGCTTACTCTGCAAGCTATGTCGGTAACAAAACAAGCTAAAACATAGCAAAGGCAAACAGAAAAAAAATAAGGGCAAACGAAATAAACGGAATTTGAAATGTGTGAACTGTCTCCTCCATCTCCTATCGACCTTCTACTTAATTTTATATTTTCGCCAGTAAAATATGGCAATACTTAGTTAGGTTTAGTTGAAGAAAACTTCCTAACGAAATCAAGGCCAACCTCCCTAAATTCAAGGTCGTCTAAACTATTTGGAAAGGTTATTTTCTCTAAATTCAGCGTAAAGCTAACCATTACTCTGATTATGTCCTCGCGTGCCAGCTTAATAGCATCTCAAGCACTTTCCAGAAACAATCACATTAGGGAGACACGCCCCTATCTTTAGTTTGACAATTCCATGGGCCATCACGCCTATAATCCCCGAAGGGATAGGCAGACGTGTACCTTTAGTACACCCACATTTAGCCAGTTAAAAGGGGGCGATCCTGTTGCCATCCACTGGGCATCCCGGGCTGCTACTGAGAAATCCCTGACGGAAAAACCCAATAACACTTTACCCGACCTGCACCCTTCAATCTGAACCATTTTGAAGGATATTGCTAATCCATTGCTTCATATGTTCGAAAAATTTGTCTGCTCAACATCGTATGTAACGAAATGGATGTTGTTGAACTGTCAAAATGAAACCCATTGCTACTGATAGTGTGTTATGCAACTACCCCGCAGCACCCTAAATGCGTAACACACTTTCAATCACAATCTGAACCATTTTGAAGGATATTGCTAATCTATTGTTTGAAAATTTTCTCTCCTCAACAACGTGAATAACTCAATGAATGTTGTTGAACTGTCATAATGATAGCCATTGCTATGTTATTATACGCAATTACCCTACTGGGAATTGAACCCGGACCTCCTACCGATAGATTCTATAAAAATCTCACCTCTCATCATCTCTCTCAGGTGAAGTGAGCTTAGAGTGAGCTGTCAATAGTGTCAATCCCTAGCATTAGTTGGAATGACAGCTCACTCCACGCGCACTTCACCTAAGTTTTCACGGTGATATGGTTACAGAATCGCACTGCTGCTCAGTTCCTTAGCATAATCAGTCTATAATGTTCTCACTGCTGGCCTCCTCTATTCGAGAGGGAGTGGGCCACAATCCAACACGCGGACCCATTGCGGGTTGACTTCCAAGGGTCTTATTTTAGAGAAATTCTTGAACACACTTACTACCATAGAAATACTTAAGCACCCAACTCAATTTTAAGTTACCTTAAAGTATTCTCTCTGTAACTTTAAGATATGCATGTTACTTATTTGTTTGTTGAAAGGTATTTGATTCTTCGGGCGTTAGATTGTCACTTAAAGGAATTCGTACGGGATTTGTTGTTGTTTCGACATTGATGTAATTAACTTTATAAGCTGAAGGTATGGGTGATTCTTTTATTTTTGACTAGCTAATCTTATTTTCATAATTCTTGTACCAATCCACGCCACCTATTGCAGTCTACAGCTGTACATTGCTCTGCTTTCCACATCTAGTGTTTTCCAGCCACCTTTTTTAGGTGGTCGGTTCATCTAGCTGGGCTATAATAATTGTAGAATTATTATACAAGACACTAAGGTACTAGATTGAAAACTATATAAATATAACTATACAATATACCTATTTTGTTTTTGTATAAAAACAAAATGACATTTAGACTTCGAAGTACAGTCCTCCACATCTCTGTCAATCGAAATCGTGGTCAGAACACTGGTAGAAATGAAGTAATTCAAAGCATTATCATTCCAGGGTAGCGGGATCGTCCGAAAGGGTTACCGCTGCCCTGGAACAGAAAGGGCTAAGGAAGGAACACGGGTGGGTTTTAGTCAGTAAGAGTCTGACACTCCCTCCCGCTCCACCCAGAGCGGGGGTCATTTGAAAATTTCCCATCCAAAAAAAAAAAGCATTATCATTATTCTCTCCACCCGCGCAAATCGAGACACAGATAACCACTTTGTCCCAAACCCATCAAAGAAACATAAACGTCCCATTAGATTTATTTCAGTAGAAAACCATAAAAAATCGCATAAAATTAGCTCAAAGAATGACCACCAAGACGAAGTGCCCCACATCTTTATTTGTACGACTTTTATACCATTTAGCGTCACCCTGTCATGTTGTAAAGAGAGTATCCTTTACGCCTCTGATCTTGATCTTGAGGGCAGAGAAAGAAATGTTTAATAATATAAGTGACTTATAGCGAGAAATATTGGTTGATATAAAGACTTGGGAGACAGAATAAAGTGTGGTCTTTAAATAGCTAATGTAGGGCTCTAGGGGAAGTGTGTGTGACCTAAACTATAGGTCAATTCAATTAAATTCATTTATTGCATCAAATATAGGTAGGTACATGAAGTTCTTATATAAAATATTTAGTAACACACATTCACATCACACACACACACACCCTCTCACACACACACATTTTAGGAAACAGCAAACACAACATAGTTTCAAGACCATCCACAGAAAGCATCCTAACGATACCTATTTAGCTGACTGCCAAAACACATAACAAAGGTTGCATTGGTCCAGAATCCAGATTAATCTGAACACAACGTAGCCCAACCTTATCGGCATGAAAAACCTTGGTTTATTACTTCGTAGTCCAAAACATCTAAATGCCGAATCGCGTTGCCAAAACAACTGTGGGTCAATGAAACGAGCATGACGCAGACACTTTACGAATAAAACAATTCTACTCAGCAAGGATGTGAGCCACTGTGTCGGTTGTGCAGTAGTTCAATGTCATTTTAATTTCTGGGTTTTATTTTTTGAGTATTTTCGGTTGACTCACTATGGGATGTACAGTCATGAGCACCAATATGTCAACACTTGGCAACGTAACGAATGCAACGTTGAAATGCGACACATTACATAAACCTATGGGTTCGAAAATGCTATGCTCGTAACAACATACAATTTCATTAAATTTAAAGGAGTGAATCGCTTTTGAATAAAACCGAGTGTATGACATACTTTCGCTCGTGACTGTACTACAACTATTTGGTGGATTACAATATACAATGATTGATTCTGTTTTCTATGTATCGTGCTACAGTCACAGTACAGAGCTTTCGTAGATACGACACACATTGTCACCCTCGCGCTGAACTACTCGAAACATTGGCTGCCGGGATGACGGCGCTTGGGTGACAGATGCGCGGTGGATATGTACATACATACATATATTTAGGTAATACCTAAATATATGTATCGCTACTTCGGTGCCGTCATCTCCGTATCCGTTGTCGGTGACATCCCGGTGACGGCTACGGTGGATAAACGTACCTACTAACGTTATTTTAGTCGTTTGTCGTATTCAAAGTAAATACCGTTACTTACTTATTTTAACGTAACGTATTATCGTAAAAATTTTACTTCCAATCGCAATTTCAGTTATTCTCAAGAGGAGCTATTAAAACCCTGATGCAGACATCGCTCTAAAAAGTATTTTTTTAACATAACACTAGACACTAATCCTCGAAGGGATAAGCAGAGGTGTACCTTTTAGTAAAGTACACCCACATTTCGTCATTCAAGTAACTTTTATTAGACTAAAATACTTCCACCAGTTTCTAAGAACACTATACAACGTGTTTTTTTTTTATACAAAAACAAAAATCTGATGTTCCCTACATTTTGACGAGTTATACGAACATTAATGTAGGGAACAGCTGATTTTTGTTTCGCGATTTCGGGTTTGGTCCCATAGTAAAAGTTGTTTATGATGATGAGTACAATGACCCCCTAGAGTTATGGGATATAAAAAAAAAACACGTTGTATAAATCACACAAAGTAGAAACTATACTCTTGACGTGCCAAATAGTTTCCCTCCCACACAATTCTACCTACCTCTCCTAAGACAAATCCTTCTTTATTTTCAAAGACTTTCCTGACATAACTTACTGTAATGTCCTTGCGTGGTGAGTCAGACGTCCACCTACTGCGGCGCCTAGATGTCTGTTGTCTCGACCTTGTAACTGCTATCATAGTAGGTATATTAGTGATTTGGTCATGTTCATCTGCTAATCATGGTAACTTTATATGCCAGCTTGATTGAGAGATTAGGGAATGTAAGGAAATGTATATATTTTGTTGTATTGTCGGTTGCAAATAATATGATATGTTTCCCGGTTTCTTAATGGTCAGACAGTTATCTCATGTTGTTATTAGCCTGATAGACAGTATTACAACAGCCTATAAAAAAAGACAAGAGATTTGTTAGCCAACGAGACTGGCAGAATTGGTATGGGAAGTGGTCTATGCACCAAAAGCGATGCGGTTTTGATATTTGTGTGAGGATACCTCATCTTTAACATAAACAAAAACAGTACCAGCAAAAATAGATTTTGATGCCCCTTTGCTTTGCTTTGCTTTGGGTATAGATGAGGTATCCTTACAAAACTATCAAAACCATATCGCTATTGGTCTATATACCACTTTCGCCAAGTCTCCTTTCATGTAAGTTTTTTCAGTTTCAGTTGTTATACTTAACTTTCATTTTTAAAGGGGTATTAACAAGTAACTGGGTTGTGGTTGTCAGATAGGCATTCGCTTCATGTAAAATACTGGTATTCAGCTGCATCTGATTAGACTATAAGCCGACCCCAACAAAGTTGGGAAAAGGCTGGGCAGATTTGCTTTCAGTGACTGTGAATAACAAAGCTGTGCTTGTTAAGGGTTAAGGTTGTTGGTAATAATAATAAGTCGGCAAAGAGTTTACAATTTTTCAGTCTACCATTGATGCCGAGGTCATGATACTTTAAGACCCCATCTCTTATGTAACTAATACTACCTACCTATGTTTCGTAATCATTAATTACGTGTCGGATAAAATTACGCCAGCCAGGATTAACAGAAACTACTAATCTACTTACTGTTTACTGTACTCGCTTCAATGAATTGGACACAAGGTTTTGTAAAATCCGTTAAATAATAAAACGTACAGACTGACTGAATATACTGCTCTTCGTACTCGGAATTTACTATCAGTTATTTTAAAAGGTGAGATCAACCTCGCAGTGTATCTCAATCCAAATCTTAAGTCCGATCTTTGTCTACAGCCAATCATAGGGTTTACCAATCTGAGTCTTTGAAAAGGCGAATCACAAGCAGCCGTCAACGACCGCGGATACTGAGGGTCTACTCGGAAGTGCAAAGTGCGACTGTTCGGATCGGACCGACACATGGCCGAACCGAATAATATAGAAAAATGCGACACACGCGACTCACCACACTTATTCAGTTCTGTGCAGTCATGTACGACGGTCTGTTTGGCACACCACTTAATGTCATTAGCAAATAGCCAGTTAAAGTTTTCACCGATTTCCAAATTTCCATAAATTATATCAATTCCTTTTTCTTTTCTTCAATGACTTCTAAAGTTACAAGTATCATAAAGTGTTTGTATAACTTACACTTTTTTTTTTCTTGGCAATATACTCCCTATTACATTGGGCGTATACACATACAGTTATGTATAAGTGGACCCTTCGGGTTAATACTAAAAATAAAACTAGTTATATTAGAATTATGTTGGAACGAGCGTGCCCAGAAGATACCTGTTCACTCTTGCTTTGAAGGCAGGAACACAGACGATAGCAGAGAGTTCCACGCTTAAGCTGTGCGCATAATAAAGGTGGAGGAGTTTGTTCTAAATATTACTTGAATGTATCTTTTCACGTACGTAGGTTGCTTATTCGTTTATTTACTATCTCGCGTGCAGCTTAATGCGAGTTTACTGGAGTATTTTTCAAACGTTAGCTCAATTTTTCTTAAGCATCACAGTACTGTTTACCTACATACATTCGGACACATACAGTACGAAGGGGTTAGTTTACCTACATACAGTACGGAGGGGTTTTGCACATAATTCTACGTATACAAAATCGTTACTTAGAGCCTGACCTGAAGGGCCTAAATCTGCCCATTAAAGTTACATCACAAATGTACACTATATATGGTAGAGTGTACTACGTGAGATCGACAAATGGACGTGCGAATAACACTTGTGCGACAAAACTGTACTGCGACTCACGATAGTGCGAATGCACGCTTGTGTGACAAGCATATTATTAAGACTTAGTCGACGGAGCCCCGCTTCGCGGGGCCCCTATTTCTATCTGCAGGGATAGAAAGGAACCTGACCAAACCGAACCTCAGGGTGCCTCTGACCTCAAAGACTTAATATTACTGCTTGTCGCACAAGCGTGCATTCGAACTATCGTGAGTCGCAGTATAGTTTTGTCGCACAAGTGTTATTCGCACATCCATTTGTCGAGCTCACGTGGTACACTTTATATGGTAACAACTAGCAACAAAGGATGTATAGTGAAACCATATAATTGCCAACCGGTAACTATGTATACGGTAGGTGTGTCAATTAATTAGAAAACTTATAAAATAGTACCTAGTGTTTATTTATGAATCACATCGTTGTGCTTGATTAAAATTTTCAAGAATCGTGATATTGAACTGAAAGATTTCATAATATCCACAAAAATGTAGTTTCAAATGAAATCAATTAATGATTATTTAAATGAGTCGATTATAACTGAAATTACAAATATAATTATTATTGATACAATGTACCTTTTATACTTGTAACACCTTTTTAACATGTATTATATAGATAAATTATTTGATTTGATTTGAAAAAATGAAATGAAATTGTTTATTCTGTAAGTAGGATATCGGAATCACTTTCACAATTCAAATTATATATATATATATATTTTTAAATAAGCTAGATGAGGTCGGTATTTCCTATCTAACGAATCTGAGAAGAAAGGCCGAAAAAAACTCAGAGGTCACAATCTCTTTTAAAGTCCAGACAAACCTAATCTTGGTCCAAATCATGTGAAGACCATGTAACCCGTTTAACTACACGATGCAAGTTTTTTGCGCTGTGGCATACCTTAAAACTGAAGCAATAGATGACTTGCATTTTATAAACACTGTAGAATATAATAGAATAGAATTTTCTTTCATCAAGTTACAAAGACTCAACAAGATTGTTAGTAAAACTTACGACTATGTTAGTAAGCACAGACGCTAAACAAAAACAAGGAAAACAACACAAAAAAAGACGGTTGGTCACCGTTGCGACATCCCATGACAGACGGGACAACAGTGACCCACGTACACACAGTCTAGGCGACTCGCAATCATGCTTAAGACACTGTTGGAGCCGCCCCACACCCTGCGCACCAGTAAGCAAGGTATTTAAAAGAGTGTCCATGGAGTTTCTCGCCCGTTCTTCTCCATAGGTACCTACTACGCTTTGGAATGGGCAACTAGCTTCATCTTTTTGACTGACCGACCCTTGACAATTCAAAAGTGCCTGTAATTGGTTTACTTGAAATAAATAGTTTGAGTTTAAAAGCAATCTGCAAAGCACATGTGTGCATCTGCGAACATCCCTGACGCACTACAGAAACGGAGCAGCCCCACCAGTATCCTAAACGCATTCTTATATTGAACGCCGAGAGCTCTGTACGATCTTTGCGTAAACCTAGCCCAAATGCTGCGTAAGTTGTGTTCTCGGTGCAAACTTTTATTTGAGCTTGAACGTACGGCATGCCACAAGCAATTAAATCAACAAAAAGCAATTTAGTCAGGCTTACAAATGTCCCAGACATAAAATAACTCTCGTCTTTAAGCCATAAAGGGGCATTCCACGCGGAAATAAAGATTCTGTAGCTATGGAAACTGAGCAAACTATACTTTTTACCTATACTTATAATTGGTTCTGCCAGCGACTTTGTCCGCGTGAATTTTTTGGAGTTCACATAAAATTATATCCTATGACACTCGGAAAATCGTTGAGCTCCTTAAGTTTTGAGTTGAGCTGCGCGATTTCTGATAAATGCGTGCACTGACTGGACAGGTCCTCTCAATCTGTGTGGTTCTTTCCTCAAAAGACCATCTCAGACTTCGATCTACATGGTCTTCATAATTATTATGATCTGATCAAGATTATGTCTGGACTTTAAAAGAGACTGTGAGTTTGTTTCGGCCTTTCTTCTCAGAGTAGTCAGATAGGCAACGCCGACCTCATCCAGTTTTAAAATATGATTGACGTGTGAAAGTGTACAAACCTACTTACAAAATAAAATTATCAATAATCAATACCGTAGTTTCCCATTATAATTTCGGAATCGGATCACTAGCTCCGAAGATTTCGCCTTACATAAAAACTCAAAAATATTACCTCTTTATAATATTAATATAGATAGCTCGTATAAAATACTGGTATTCAGCTGCATCTGGTTAGACTGGAGTCAAACCCAACATAGTTGGGAAAAGGCTAGGCAGATAATACAGATAAGATAGTACAGAATATGATCTTCCAACATTCAGCTGAATAATGAGTTAAAACAGAGCGTATTTTCCATAAACTCATTACAGCAAAGGCTACGTTTCGAATTTAAACCTCTCAATAAGCAAATCTGATAGCAACAAAGCCATTAACCCTTCATATGTCGGAACGTAGATCCACGCGAGACACAATGGCTTTTTAATTGTGTCTGTAATTACGACATTCAACGGGTTAAAGCCTTAATTTTTTAATTGAAACTGTTTTTCCGGGAACCGAGAAGTTGTTGGAAAAATTTCAACCTTTCATCGCTCGGCATTCCGGATACTTATGTTACACAGATAGTGATCAAAGCGGAATTCCAGTGTTGTGATACGTGGAAACAATGTGGAAATGTAAACGGTTATAAAGCTCCTGGATTCATCGCTCTTTTGTAATTACTGCCACCGATTCTCGGTGAAGGTTATCGCCGCGAAAAAAACTTATGTCGTGAAAACCAGAAGGGTAATTGCGTGTACGAATGACTTTCATTTTGACAGTTCAACAACATTCATTGCGTTATTTGCGTTGCTGAGCAGACAATTTTTTCGAACATATGAAGCAATGGATTGGCAATATCTTTCAAAATGACTCAGATTGTGATTGATAGAGTG
This sequence comes from Apamea crenata, assembly GCA_949629185.1. Taxonomy (NCBI): domain Eukaryota; kingdom Metazoa; phylum Arthropoda; class Insecta; order Lepidoptera; family Noctuidae; genus Apamea; species Apamea crenata. The sequence goes on along the minus strand of OX451362.1, from coordinate 6,516,670 downwards.
ATTGAGAGGAGTAATATATTTGTTGAAGTCAAACTTCTTAGGCGGCGATTTGATAAATAATTGGACGAGAATCGAGAGTGAATTTTCAAGTTTCGTTGAGGCAAATTTCGTTACATGAGAGAGAAGACAGATATAACTCTCTCCGTCTCTCACACTAAATGTCTCTTATTTTTTTTTCAAGCTTTTCTTCTGTCACGTATACGGTGCTGCACGAGCAATTTTTACATTTGTCCCCACTTTGTACAAGAGGTTCTAGCGTTGTAGTAGAACAGTTTTTATTTATTTATCCTATACTGCCCAAGAGTGAACTCCAGGGCCAACGTCTCTTCCATAAAGTTCCACATCACTTTCTGCTTGCTTCTCTGCCTAAAACGGTATGAATGAATCTGCCTAGTCGACAGTGACGTAATTATAATATCTTCAAGACAAAACTCAAACCTGAAAGACTTATTTGCGTGTTACCATTTTCAACAAGAAAATAAATGCGTCACAACTCAGCCGCAAAGACAAACATATCGTGATTCTGTGAGATAGAAAATTCAAGATATGAAAATTCCGTTACTGTTCAGTTCAGAGCTTACCGGAAACAAACAAACAAACAACGCACTTAATGCTGGTAGCAATCTAAGTTAAAGAAACTCCACCAAAGATACATAAAAAGACAATTTTGAACGCAAAGGTTTCAAATAAAAGAACATCACATGTCATTCTAGAACTTTGCGTCGTAGATCGAAATAGAAATCTAACACCAAAATCTTAGACTTAGGGCGAGTTGTTTCACGTCCACTTAAAGCCCGTCAAAAATGGTGGTAACTATCGTCAAAGAAAAAAAAAAGCGTTGTTTCACAAAATTATAGTCTTGACGTACGTCAAATAATAACGATTACGCAATTGTTTTATTTGACGTACGTTAACCAACCATTCGAAACAACCGGCCCTTAGATACATACATTAAATAAAAACAGGTTAGAGTTCGTGTATGGGGTGATGTTAATGCCACTGCATTTTCTTTTGTATCGAAACAACTATTACTACGTATGAGACATTGAGTACACCCTGGGCTGCTATAATGCCGAAGTAAAATATTAACCAGTCAGCCAGGTGTAAGCGAGAGAGCAGTGGTGGCCCAGTGGTATCCGAGGCCCCGATTTACGTTTGAACGAGTTTGAAATACCACTACCATCCGCACTGGGCCCCGATAGATTACGGCCCACTCCCTCTCACAGAGAGGAGGCCTGTGTCCCAGCAGTGGGAACATTATAGGCTGATTAGGCTAAGGTGTAAGCAGGGCTCACTGGCCAGGCGACACCTTACGCCACTTGTGACATTAGGCCGGTCAGCTACCGCAAACTACACTGACGGGCTAATCATATCACCACGGCATAAACAACTATTGCTTACTCTCGAGACAAGATAAGTGACAGCTGATCAAAAAATTCAAACCTTTCTCCTTCTTTTCAGTTTTCCACACCTAACCATGAGTTGTTCCCGGACCGTTGCACTGCTAGCTGCCGCGCTGTGGCTGGTGGTAGGAGCCACGTCCTCCCCTGTCAGAAGGTCTCCAGACCTTGAGGCGAGGCGCAGAAGTGCTATCGACAGGGGTATGATCAGGTTAGTAACCAATAACCATTTAATATGGATTAATTTGGGTTTGGGTGGATATCTACATGGAATGGAAAAAAATGGTTTCATTTTGTAACATGTATCAAATTCTTACCTGATGCACTATTGGTGTGATTTTAATTATTTAATTCAATGAACTGTATATAATGAATAATAAACCCTTTTCTTTTTAGCATTAGACTCCTGCACAGGACATTTCGAATTCGAATGGGGCTTAGATGCATATAATACCCTACTTCCCTACTTCTGACTCCTTGCATTGTCCTTCTTTTACACACACACACACGTTACACACGTTATTAAGATCGTTTTCTTTTATACCAACAGATTCGGCCGATCATACCCCCCAGAACCTTCAGCAGCGGACATCAGAGAAGCATTCCAGCGGCCCACACGGCGTGGCAATAGTTTCCTCCGCTTCGGCCGCTCCCAGCCCCTCACCCTTTCAACGGACGACCTGGTCTCCCTGTTGAGAGCATACGAAGAAGACTATGACACCCCCATGACCAAGAAATCCGCCAGCTTCGTCCGTTTCGGACGGGACCCTAACTTCATCCGCCTTGGACGTTCTTCGGAAGATGAGAAGAGCGCTTTCGAGCAGAACTCTGAGCTGGTTGTCAGTGGATACCCTCAGAGGAAAAGCCGAGCGAGGGATCACTTCATCAGGCTTGGCAGGGACAGCGAAGATGTCAATGAGAATGAGTTTGAGGAGACAGAAGAAAGCAGAAGGAAGAGGTCCGCCGAAGCGTGTCACGACTGCCAGTCGTAATCTCTTTGTTACGTTTACATTGCTGTGCTGACCGCTGTATGAGATTTATATTGTGAACTTACCGAGCATTGGATAGCAGTATCTTTTTTAATACAAGGTTGTTTTAAAGGATTTACATAATTGATTGTTTGCATGAATTTTCATTAGTGTTTTCAGTATTTTCATTTTAAACTGCTATCGGAAATGCTTGTATTTTTAACTGTCAATTTTAGTACCGTAAATGAGGAGTACCTACTTTGGCAGTGCGTATCTCATGCCGCGGTATTTCATTGTATGTATTAAATTTCTTCTTCCCAAATTTTGGACGGGCTAAAGTTTTCTAATGAGGCTAAACTATGTGGTGCATTGATGTTTTAAAAAAAAATATAAAAAATGATATAAGACAAGTATTTATAGGTTTTAAAATTTTAGAGAAATACAGTTAAACATTTTAACAATATTTTAATTATAAAAGTATTTATCTTGAAGCATAATACGCTTATAATATTTTGATCTCAAATATAAATATTTTATTATTTCTCTCTTGATAATAATATATGTAGAAACTTTAGCAACTGTAAAGTGGGTCTCAAAATGTATAAACATATTTTATTAAACAAATAAATATATTTATAAATAGTTACATTTATTTTCTCAAACTTATTTTAATTGTTTCCTGAAGTCATTCTCAAGTGTAAAAAATAGAAGTACATTTATTTTATGGAACAATTTTTTTGCCAAAAATATTCTCAATAATTATATTTTTAAATGAAACAAAAATTGGTACACTTAAAGTGTTAGCATCTGAAATAATATATAATAGGCTGGGTGTTATTTCAATTTCGGATGCGCAACACTTATTTAAAGTTGCATTTAATTACTCAAACTATGTATTCAAAATGTTAAAATCGATGTTAATAAAATAGTATGTATTGAATTGTTGCAATACTAAATAAAGCATTATTGTGTAATGATTGAGCATTCATTTAATATTTTATTTAAATAATAAAATGGAGTTTATCGATAAAGTTTTGATCACTTCATAATAACCTTTTTCCCAAAAACTAGATCCCAAATACCTTTCAGTTTAAGGGGTACATCAATTAAGTATTTATGAGGAAATTACTTAAAAAAATATGGAAAACATCGCTCAACTTTTGATGTTGTAATAAGCTTATATAAATCATTTCACGTTGAGGAAAAATAATTCCCTGAAGGAAATTGAGTTTGTTTTCTAAAAGGTACATTTCAAGCTTGTTATTACAAAATCGGTTATTGAATGTTAAGTAAACGAGTGGGAATAATTGCATTATTCATCTCGAGGCTAAGATATTTTGTTGACTTTCGATCATGCAGGAGTCAGCAAAATACATACTCATACAAACATAAGGCCACGCCTTCTTCCCATGGAGCAAGGCAGAATTTACAGATTTCTTCTGCTTCGTGTACTTCGTTCAAACGTTCTTTAAAATTACGAGAATTGTCCCTCTGATGAGGGGCAATTCTCGTAATTTTAAGACCGTTCACAGTCTGAAGGCCAATTCTCGTAATTCAAAACGATCAAAATCTAGTCGCAGTCTCATCTCAGCGACAAACAAATGTCAAAAACTTGTCAAAATGTAGAGAAATTAGAGGTTCTGTTGACAGATTGAGACTGAGATCAGACTGTGAACGTTCTTAAAATTACGAGAATTGCACCTCTGATCTCCTCAATCTGACAAAAATACCTCTAATTTTTCACAAGTTTTCGACATTGATCGTCGCTGAGATGATATTGCGACTAGATTTTGAACGTTTTTAATTACGGGAATTGGCCTTTTGATCATACACGCACGTCGGTTGCGAGTCAGCAGAATACTACGTAGAAATCAGTTAAAGATGCAATCATCATTCTGCATTAATTTGCAGAAGATGTTATTTATCAGTTCTTGAAAAGCCGAAAGTGGCACATCGTATTGCGCAGTAGCCGGGTTGTGGAGGTCAGTCGAGCAGTCGCTCGCTAGTCGTATACATACATAGTTGGGAAAAGGATAAGCAGATGATAAGTTTGAGAGTAGGTAACATCTCAAACAAGATGTTGTATATATTTTCAATTTTATTTCAAGTTATTATTTTGAAATTCTAAACACAACTAAAATATATGTATATTATGTACAAGTATATAACGGGGGAAAAAAAAGGACATAACTTATTGAGCATCAAAATATTCGTCCGCTACGCTGTCAGAGGGAAAAGTGCCCAAAAGGCTGGCAGCGTTGCCACGTTGGATGGCAATGCTGATTCTTTAGCCGAAAAATAGGCAAGCCCTCTGGCCTTTTTATCATTTACACTATTTCTAAGATTTTATGAAAAGAGGGCATAATTATCTGAACATAATTTCTCGAAGTCAGAAGTAGATGTAACATTTAATATCATCAATTATATTTAATTGCTTCGCTATGAGCGCAGTTGTTAATGAGCGATTTGATATTTTAAGCAACCTGGGATAGTGAAGTCTCATATATTCAGATTATAATTATGGGAGCAGTAGTGTAGGTGTATTCATAAAGCATCACGTGCTTTTAAATTCGAAATTCATGTGAATTTAAAAATTAATTTGACGGCACGGGTGGCGCAGTGGTTAAGCGATTGACTGCTGCGCTGCGTGTCGCGGGTTCGATTCCCGCACGGAACAAATATTTGTATGACCTACAATTAGTTGTTCCGGGTCTGGCTGTTTGTGTATGTGAGTTTATATGTCTGTAAACGCACCCACGACACAGGAGAAATTCCTAGTGTGGGGCAACGTTTTTATTAAAAAAAAAAAAACAATTTTCTTTTGATTTGCGTACGGTCTCTAATGAGAGATTCAAAAAGCAAATTCTACTGAATATGATACCTACCTAGTAACTCACTGCAATGTTCTGATAAAGGAATATGAATTCATCTCACGTCCATCTACTTTACATATAAGACGCCTCGTTTGACCACAAAAGAGCAAATGAAGGGTCTGCAAAACTGCAAAAATCTTCAGTCACTTTATCTACAATTCATTGATTCAACCACTTCTATCTAGGAGCATATGTAGAATGTTAGAATAAGAAATAACTTGTATAGAAGAAAAACTCACGTACAAAGTTCTTATAATAATTATGACATGTCCAGTTTTCAAAAGAGACTATCACATAGATTTGAGAGACTCCTCTTTCTTATGTACACCATATAAATTACAGACATAAACTTAAAGACGAAAACCGAACGGGAAAAAAATCTGTAACGTGTGTGAATGTTAGGGTAATTAGTACGTAGAAGGCATCGAGGTTAAACTCCTTCTCACCGGAGGAGGCCTGTGTCCCAGCAGTGGGAACATTACAGGCTGATTATGATCGAGGTAAACCCCCAAGCAGCTCAGTTTTGCTGATCTGGGCCTCTTTGGCGCAGCCGTGAGGCACACTTTCCTGCTAATTTCTTACATCGGACTTCACACTTTTTGTTTAACCTTTTTTTTTTATTGTTTGTTTTATCTGATCTATGTATCTGGTGTATTGTGTCTTTTAGAGTTGTGCCAAATAAATGTATTTTCTTTCTTTCTTTATGTGTCCTAAACTGCGACCGCGACCTATGGCAGTGAGGTATCCTTCGGCATGTGCGTGCGTGTCTATTAGCACGCATTTGTTTTACATGAAGGGTGACATCGAGGTAGCAAGCTAAACTGCGATCGTACAATCTGTCAAATTTCTTTAATAGATTTTCTACTTTATCGTTAAAGCGTTAAGGTTCAAGGTTGATTGGAAAAATTTTACAGTTTCGGGTAGCTTGACCTGCTGGCGTCTGTACCTTCAAAAGTTACGCGCACGGATCCGGACAGACGGAACTGGCAATGGCGCAGGTTCCTGTGTCCCTGGAACAGGCATTTATGATTTGTTTAGAGAGGAAGTGCCGATTCTATTCAATCTTATTCTATGCTCAGAACCCTCTGTTTTACATAAATAGATACGTATGAACGTATCAAGAGGTACTTCAACGTCTGCTAATCAATATAGGCCTAATGATCTACCGCAAAAGGTTCGTGTGGGAAATATTTCGTAGTTTTTGTATTATACGGAGTGGACGAACGGGATTATCCCTCGCTAGTTGAAAAGGATGGTTTGATGTGAATAGGTATCAAAGACGTTGTAATTAGATTCTATAGTGACCGCATAAAGATTGAAGCCGTATCATTTGGTAATGATTAAGAAACATGGGCTATGCTTGGAGTTTCTTTGAAAGACATAATCAGAAATGAAATTATCCGGAAAAGAACCCGGTTACCGATATAGATTGCAGAGTAAGCAAGCTGAAGTGGCAGTGGGCTGGCCATGTTTTTCGAAAGATCTATGGACAGTGGAGAAGACGAGTCCTGTGGGTCTACTCCGAAGTAGTATCCGCAGGCCGCATGTTCGGCCGTTTCCTGCTAAGAAGTTACTATCTGGTTCGGTCGGTCCCGATCCTACACTCCTACACTCTTTCGTATATTGACTATAATCCTGATCCAACTGAGCCGATCAACGGAGCAGACGAGTCCTGGAGTGGAGACCGCGTATCGGCAAGCTTAGCCCCCCAGCTAGATGGATCGAGTTTCAAACATCTATGCAACATGATGTACAGACGCCAGCACATCAAGCTACTACAATCTGTCAAATTTCTTTAATAGATTTTCAACTTTATCGTTAAAGCATTAAGGTTCAAGGTTGATTGGGAAAATTTGACAGTTTCGGGTAGGTTGACCTGCTGGCGTCTGTACGCAAGTGGCCGCCATTTCGAAAAAAAAAAAACAAAATGGTGAACTGTAGGTATGCCATGGACCTTCAAAACTCTTTAAAAATTTACCTGGAACTGGATGCGGAAAGCGGAGAGCTGATAGGGTGTTGTGGTCTAGAAGAGGCCCATGTCCAACAGTGGACGGCGAACCCAAAAACGCTTGAAGGTGATTTCATAGGGAATGAATCAAAGCCTTTTTAAAATCCCTGGAACAAAAACTGATGAAAATCTGAACTGGAACTTGAACAGAATCTAAAAAACCACAATTTTAGCCACTTTGTGTCTTCCAATGATATTTCACCGTGGTTTGATTCCCAGGGGGCTTACCACCAGCTCTTATAACAAGGCAGAACTTAACTGCACTGCTTGTTTTGTTCTATGTATGACTAAGTACAAAAAAACAGTGCACTTCAACTTCTGCGCTGCTATAATAGCTGGTAGTAAGCCCCCTGGTCTTATTAAGTTTCAGTTTCAAGTTTCAAAATCAAAAGTCATTTATTCAAATTAGGCTGAAAATCAGCACTTTTCGAACGCCAAAATTACAAAAGCACCCACAAACGCCCGCCCTTCACCACTTCCTAGTGCTATGGCTGGGAAGAAGAAGTGGCGCTACAAACTCCCCAGCATATTAAATGGGACTTGTATCCTTGCTGACATCCACAATACAATGTTAACTCTTTAGTTCCGATCGTCTTACAAAGCAGAATAGCAGCAACAAGTCGTAAAAGCCATAAATAAGCGTCGTATGACAGCAGTAAAATAAAGTACACAGTATTATGTCTCAGTTAAAGGTTTAATTGGAGAGTTTGTTGTATAAGTATCGTATAACATGCAGTTACGACGTTTATACCGCTCTTGTTGATCGTAACGCTGAATTGTTGCTAGGTTTTTAGGAGATCTCTACTTAGCGTGTCGATGTCAAAAATAGAAAAAATAATCAGTATTTTTTCATTTGTTTGGCCCAAAATTCAGCAACGCGGATACCATTCGTTGACGCGGCCATTAGGTCCTTACGTGAGCAGGTGACATGTATGCGATGCAAGATGGGAGGCGAGCCATTGTCTGTAGAGAGACACCGCATACACACCGAATTTTTCGAAGATATGAAGCAATGAATTATCAATATCCTTCAAAATGATTCAGATTGAGTTGATTGTGTGATACGCAATTAGGGTGCAGTAGTGCGACTCTCTAACCATCTCACCGTGAAAACTTAGGTGAAGTGAGCGTGGAGTGAGCTGTCATGCCAACTAAATGCTAGGGATTGACATTATTGGCAGCTCACTCTAAGCTCACTTCACCTAACTTTTCACGAAGAGATTTTTACAGAATCGATCGGCTGGTCACTCCAGAGAGGAACCGTTTTTCAACTTTATTTAAATAAACTTCAATGGACTAGAAAATGGACCCTGTCTGTCGCCTCATGCCCAAGTGTAACCAGGCGGTAAGCGACGCGGCACGGAGCCTAAGAGCGGTCGGCCATGAGTGGGTTTTGTTTTTTAATTTTCAGACAAACTATCTTTTTGAGTTGGCTATATCTCTAAAACTTTCCATTTTCTTTTTGCTTCCCTATCGACTTTCAATCAGTATGTCACAGATTATATTGTCCCAAATTTCAGCCAAATTGACCGAACGGCTTTTTTTAAACATTTTGTGCGGGGTCCTTTAGTTACCTACCTATAGTCTATTTCAAAAGCATGTAATCAAAGTGTAAACAAACCCTGTTTAGGTTAAATTCTTACGCATCAACTTTATAACTCACCACTTTTCCCAACTATGATTGTTTGAATAACTTTTTCAAGTTGTAATTCGAAAAACATCGAGGAAAATTAAGGTGGTAAAACTAACCTGAATTGTCAAATTTTTAATATGAAAACCATCTTTAGTGTGTTTTAAAATTAGTATTCTGAAAAGAGAAAAAGAAAAGGAATAAGGAAAAAAAACCGTTTAAATAATCGTATTCAATAATAATCAAATTAAAGCACTCGATTCGTAAACAGGTACGTGGACACTGAAGTCAGTAGATGCGAAATAAGACCCTATAACACCACCTACGAAACAAACGCTACGTGCTACGAGTTTGCTACGAGCAGGCTACGGGCTTGCTACGAAATTTGTCTTCAGTATTTTTTTTTTATTTTCATGTGAAAATCTACCTGAATATGCTCAGCTGTGGCTATCCTTTGGAGTGGGGGAGACTTTTTTACTAGGGCTGATCTTTTTGTCTCATTTATCAATCATCTGATATCTTTATTAAATAATTATTTTGAATTTTTGAGCGATAATAATAAAACAAAAAAGCAAAGCCTCCACGCAATGGTTGCTCCATTGCGTGGAGGCTCACAATAGGTGCCTGAAGATGGACGGCGCCGCCGAGGCCGGCCCAGAAAGACATGGCGAGACGATCTGAACTGTTCCTGGAAGGATTTGGGAGAGGCCTTTGTACAGCAGTGGACAAGTATGCGCTAAAAAAAACTAAACAAAAGCTAAAGGCAATTTATTTCGCTCAAAAGATCTGACGATATCGAACAATTTGCGCATTCTGTAATACTTTTACAATTCTTGAAACCTTTTAAAACTGATTGGACATCACAAAATCAATTATGTCCCGTTTGTTATATAAAGAGCTCAATTCTCCAATTACTGACATTCCTACTGGAGATTATTTTTAATTAACAATTGATACAATTGTCAAAGTGTTTATTGTTTGTTTTGTCTTGTTTGAAATGATATCTACCTTGACATACTTGAGAAATGGAAATAATAAATTAAGCTTTTGCCGAAGTCGGAAATGATTCCACGGGCATTTTCTGTAGACAGTATTCACTGCACGCACAGACAGCTGCAACTGTCTGAATTATCAGTTTGTATTTTTTTTTAATTCATTTATTTCAGGTACCACACAACCCAACCCATAAAAGAATGATTGAATACAAAAATACATGTTTTAAATTGGTAGTCAATTTGATAGCCAATTAATTTCCCTGATTTAACAAACTATGAAAAAAATGATTGTTATTTTAATACAAGAAATGATAATTTTAATTATGTTTCTCAAAGCAAGAAGTTCTTAAACGTTTTTCTTATATTTACAACGAATAAACAAAATATCTGGTACACCAACCCCCCTACCTACCTACCTCCTATTATGTAAAACAATACGATTATTTAAATCACATCTTACTCAAGGCTAACTTTCCCAAAGAGAGAGGGGCCATTCTCGTAATTTTAAGAACGTTTACAGTCTGATCTCATTATCTCAGTCTCAATCCGTCACAAATACCTCTAAAATCCCTACATTTTTGACAAGTTTTTGACATTTCCTGCCGCTGAGAGGAGATTGGGACTAGATTTGGAACGTTTTTAATTACGGGAATTAGCCGTCAGATATCTATTCTCCGTGGAATAAATCGACGTCTGACCCTTCTAGTATGGAAAAACTGTAAAAAATTCAAAATGTATTCTCAGGATAAAACTTATCTTAGGTAGACCTATCAAAGCTTTGTGAAATTCGCCATAAAGGCACTTAAAAGGGACAAAACAGCACTCGGAACACACTCGGAACTTGAATAATTGAATTCAATTCATATAGACACCCATTATTATGGAAATAAGGTAAAACATAAGAGCATGATTATAATTTCGTTGTAAAAGTTTCAATTTGTTTGGTAAATTTTATTGGTTTTCACGTTTAATAATACCTACATGCTTTTCAAATTGATTGATTGGTTCTTGTGTTCTATTAATAACCATGTTTTGCTGAAATTACCCAAAGCATGACCCGTGGGCTCTTTTTGTATTTTGAAAACTTAGTTTGTATGTATACACTCGAGCGACATGCATCAAAGGTAAAGGCAACTCAACTCAACAAGACAGGCGTCGACGCCCGCCGACGCGACGGCAGCAAGTCACAGTCGTGAGCACCGTACTCAAATACACGAGCGGCATTCTTGTTGTTGAAGTTGGCTCTTAACGCGTGTCGCTCGGGTGTATGACCACTTACTCGTAACTATAGTAAGAGATATTTTCAAAATATTCTTGATTATTATTATTCATTAATAAGTAGTCAGTAGACTTGTACTTAAAACGCCCCAGAAAACAGTTTTGACGGTTTGTCTGTGGTAATGGATCATACAAATTTAAAGTAAAGTATTTAAGTATTTTTTTGAAGACCAAAGACACGATGCATTTACTTTAAGAATGATGATATGGTTAGAAAGGGTGTGATTACCGAGATGTCGACTAATAGAGAAGTATGTAGGTATGGAAGAAAAAGACATGTTGCGCCGACCCCAAACATACATTGGGATACCGGCAGGAGAATGATAATGATAATTTAGCATTTTTATAGTAGATATGATTTACCCTTTGTGGAAACAGGCTAGCCCTGGTTTTGTTTAAGTCCACATAATGTACATAATAGACATGGGAATTAAACGTAACTGGCGGGTTTCCTTTTAATTGAACTTAACTTATGTTTCTGGCCTAAAGATTTCAGAGTGGCAATTCTCGTAATTTTAAGAACGTTCACAGTCTGATCTTAGTCTCAATCTGTCAAAAATTCCTTACTTAAATATTAATTTCCCTACATTTTGACAAGTTTTTGACATTTTTTGTCGCCGAGATGAGACTGCGACTAGATTTTGAATGTTTTAAATTACGAGAATTGGCCTTCTGTTGTATTTTTTCAACGCCGCTGGCAGTATTTCAATGAGTAAGCATTCAGTATTAAAATGCTAGTTTATCTATTGTATTGACGAAGGCAGGAAGCTACGCAGGAAATAGAAAAGGATGCTTGTGTCTACTTCAAATAAGTCAGTTGTTGTTATTGTTTGTTGTATGGAAAAGTTTTAATTAAAAAAATGTACCTAATCCTACTATGATATTATAAACGCGAAAGTTTGTGAAGATGGATGGATGGATGTTTGTTACTCTTTCACGCAAAAACTACTGAATGGATTTTGACGTTATACAGTAATATGGTGGATGGGTCGGCTTCCAGTCTAACCGGATGCAGTTGAATACCAGTATTTTACATTTACATGGTCCACAACCCAGTTACATAAGTATTATCTACTAAAAGTTTTAGTTTAGTTTATGATCCTGTACGAGTCGCAATAAATACTTTTTCTTTCTTTCTTTTATCTAAAATTCCTAAAACAAATAACAAATAATTCATCTACTATAAATGATGGGTTATATAAAGGTCCAATTACTGTTAACGTTATCATAACAAGTTAACTAGTTACTTCTAAGTCTGAACCGGTACAAACTTCAAACGAGACGAACTTACCCGGTAATGGTTTATTTGACAGTTGAAATTACACTTGTTGATCAACTCCGTTGTTAATTACTCCAACATTAAGTCATCCAATGCTATCGATGCTTTTGTAAACAAGTCTGTAAGGATCCGAAGCTACTATTACAAACTATTTGGAACTTAAAGTTAACAAGTACTCGATATCATTAAGGTAGCTGATACAAAATTAATATGAGAAGCGATCATTGAAATGCCTCATTCAAAATGAGATTTCTGAGCCTGTTAGATTATGACTCACGGAGCCGAAACGTGGACACTCAAGGAGCGGCTGGTCCACAAATTTAAGGCCGCTCAGCGAGCTGTGGAACAAGCCATGCTTGGAGTCTCTCTGAGGGATACAATCCAGAATGAGGTGATCCGGCAGAGAAACAAAGTTGTCAAAGTTACCAATCAACTCAGCCTATCGCAGTCCACAGCTGGACACAGGCCTTTCCCAGGCCCACGCCTCCGAGCCATTATACCAAAGAGCCAAAGAGAGGTCAACGCACACTGGTGCGAGATTTGCACAGTGCAAGTTGACACCTACGCCCTAAAATCAGGGGTTTTTCTTGTTTATTATCTTGTTTTAAAAGACGACGCAAATTGACCACTTTTTATAGTGTTTTTACAAATCAGCATCCTAATTGCGTAACACATGATCAATCGGAATCGGTTTCATTTTGACAGTTCAACAACATTCATTGCGTTATTTACGTTGTTGAGCAGACACATGACACATTTTTTGAACATTTATGAAGCAATGGATTAGCAATATCCTTCAAAATGATTCAGATTGAGATTGATTGTGTGTTACGCAATTAGGGTGCAGGGCAACTAAACAATTCTGGCTATAGCAGTTTCATAAATTTGTATTGATACCACAAACCTCTTTCTTTGTCGTATTCAGGTCACACAGGGTCAAATTAAATTAGGTAGCGAAACTTTGCACACGCGATGGGTATCAATACTTAAACATAGCCTACCTATACTGTCCCAGTGCTGTGCAAAGGCATCCTCCAAATTTCCAGGCATCCTTTCCTAGAGCCACCTCAATCCTCAATTGATGGCACGGTTGGCGCAGTGGTTAAGCGATTGACTGCTGCGCTGCGTGTCGCGGGTTCGATTCCCGCACGGAACAAATATTTGTATGACCTACAAGTAGCTGTTCCGGGTCTGGCTGTTTGTGTATGTGAGTTTTAAATGTTTGTAAACGCACCCACGATACAGGAGAAATTCCTAGTGTGGGGCAAGGTATTAAAAAAAAAAACCATCCCTGGTGGTCTTGGTCGTCTCGCCACCTAGATGCGTAGTTGCTTGAAGTATTAGCTTAGAAAATCATTTTTTTTTGTGTAGAAACTTCACATACGTGACGAATGATAATAACAAAATAAGCAAATTTAATAAACTCATACTAGAAGTGCGGTCGTTGACCCCAAGGTCGAGATCAGTCCGCCCTGCCCACCACATTGTAAACGATATGGCTCCGACATTGCCCCCGACCATCTGACGCTGTTGACTTGGTGCGTATACCAATACTTAAGGATGGTGACAAGTTCTGGTGGTAGGATACTCTCTAGTTTTTCCCACAAGATCGTACGCCACTAAATCAAGGGCCCTGGACAAGTCGATAATGTTTTTATCATGATTAAAAATCAATGCCAATCACATCCGTGGAGTTTCACTAACTATTTTTTTTTACCCTTGTATAAAGGTTTTTATCGATCATCGAGCACCCAAATTGCGCAACACACTAATAATCTTTATCTGAATAATTGTGAAGGATATTGCTAATTCATTGCTTCATACTCGTATGTTCGAAAAAGTCTGCCCAACAACGTAAACAATGCAATTAATAATGTTGAAAAAAAAATCAAAATGAAACCCATTCCTACTGATAGTCATGCTAGTAATACCTATAATGTGTGCCCACTTACCCACATAACTTTACAGAATCCCCCTGTGACGCTGAGTCGCCATTGTGAAGCATCGAGAACGCGCTGATTAATGAACAGAGTCGATTTCTGAAGCCTTTGATCATGTAATGACGCGTTATGCAGGTGAACTAATCATACCTTGGCTACGAGTACGGAAAGATGAATCATTAATAGATATTGCTACTGGACTGATTCATGGACTATGGGAATGATAATGTGGTTAGAAAGGGGGTGAATACCGAAATAACGACTAATAGTAAAATAGTAGATATTTATATGTTTTTATAGATAACCAAGGTTCCGTGCTAACCAAGGTAACCAATATAGCCTGAAGAATTCCCAAATTTAAGTGGCAGTGGGCAGGGCACATTGCTTGCAGAACAGATGGCAGATGGGGCCGAAAGGTACCGGAAGACGTAGCGTTGGAAGGCCTCATGGTAGACCCGTCACGACTTTGTGAAGACTGCAGCAACCCGTTGGATGCGAGAAGCACAGAACCGGTTGAAGTGGAGGTGCTTCGGGGAGGCTTATGTCCAGCAGTGGACTTATTTCGGCTGAAATGATGATGATGGACAAAATGTGTACCAAAGTATTCTCTTTGTCACCCTAGGGGCTATATATACACTCATCTTTTACACCTAGTTACTCGTATAATAACATAAGGAAGTGAACTATGCCTCTGCTGGTGTGCGACTAACAATATAGAACAAAGCCTGTTAACTGGACGCGCCGAGCTGAGATTTATATCTGGTATCCTGTAACAGCTAGGGATGGGAAAGCCGCGTCCTATAAAATAAAATGATATCCATAATTGAGGATATTTTTTTTAGGGGAGTTGCTGCGGTCTTGGCTGTGTCCTTAAAACTATTATAACTTATCTCAAAACTAATATTAAAACTTAACTCATTATCATGATCTGCCCCGCCTTTTCTAAACTATGTTGTTGTCGTATATAACTGACTATGCGACATATTTATAAAAAAACGACATGATTGTCACATTTTCAAGCCTTGTCACATTTTTTGAACGCGTATCGTATCGATATTGGAACTTGATATTTCTGTGCACAACACTATTCAAGAGCTACACACGCATGTATCTTCGAAGATGCATAGGTACGAATATAATGCATACAATATCTTTGAAACAAAGTGGCGGCGTTAGTCTAAAACTATTTATTATTTGAAGAATAAAAGTCAAAGTAAAATTATTTTATTTTTAAAAGGTACAGACGCGATCACATCAAGCTACCCGAAACTGTCGAATTTTCTCAATCAACTTTAAACCTTATGCTTTAGCGATCAAGTTGAAAACCTACTAAAGAAATTCGATTGTATTTAGTAGCTTGATGTGCTGGCGTCTGTACTTACATAAAAGGCACTTTTGAACGTCAAATAAAATGCTTTTTCAACTTCAAAATAACATAAAACCTGAAGGCCAATTCTCGTAATTTAAAACGTTCAAAATCTAGTCGCAGTCTCATCTCAGCGACAAACAAATGTCAAAATCTTGTCAAAATGTAGGGAAAGTAGACGTATTTTTGACAGATTGAGACTGAGATCAGACTGTGAACATTCTTAAAATTACGATAATTGCCCCTCTGATCATTCTCCTGCCCTTGTCCCGATTTATTTGGGGTCGGCGCATTATGTCCTTTTCTTCCATACGTCTCTATTAGTCGTCATCTCGGTTGTCACCCCCTTTCTAACCATATTCACACAGTCCATCCATCGTTCTTTGGTCTTCTCCTACTCTTATCGCTATCGACATTCATACTCAAAACATTCCTCACGATATTTTCCTCATTCCTCTATACCATATACGACAACCGATTTCCAGACAACTTTTCAATAAACACAAAATAACATAGAAACCAATTTAACTAAAAATAAGCCCATCCTCTATCACTTCCTGAAAATTGAAATTAAGGTAGAAAGAAGAATTGAAACTAAAACAAATCATCATCTGCCTTTTTTTTTGTCGTTGGCGGCCCCGTCAAGGCGCAATACCGGCACTCCTCTCCCGCCGCGGCCTCCAATCCTCAGCCGCGATGTCTCCCACACGGGGGACATTGCGGCCCGCCTCAGGTAGGTTGCAATGTCGCCCAAGCGGCACCGCAACCTACCCGCCGGCCGCTACGTCGTCGGCTTAGCCGCAAAGCCTTGACGAGCGGCCCCCGCTCGGGTTCCTCTTAGCTTCACCGTGGGCCTTCAAACACGGCTACTGAGCCCCCCCGCCTCGACAATGCGGGAACCCACCGCGGGGGAAATCATCATCTGCCTAGCCCAACTATGCTGGGGTCGGCTTCCAGTCAAACCGGATGCAGCTGAATATCAGTATTTTACATGAAGGGACTGCCTAACTGACCACCATAATACGATACCCCATACAAATACTGGTTGTCAGACTTTCAGGTTTCTGACGACCGGACGGACACGAATGACAGCCGGGACCACCGGCTCAATGTACTTTCTGAGGCACGCGGAGGAGTCTTGGTTTGTTAAGATAGTCGCCTATCCAAGGACCTACCGCGGGAAGGGAAGCTTAACCTGATCGATCGATCCGTGCTGTTATGACTTGGCCACAAGCTCCTCGACACTAAAACAAATACGTTTTAAATTTTTCCCCAATCATTCGGGCTATTTCACAGCTACACTTCAGAGGAAAAACCTCTTTTCCGAACCAAAATCCCTGTATTTAAGAAGCAATTTGGAGCCATCAATCAACGCGGTGATAAGCAACTATTTGTCAGAGATATCCACGGACAAACGACACTAGATATAAGCTATTTATATAATATAGTGATACTACAGTTAAGTGCGAAATGCAAGGACATTTGGACATGTTACCTTGGAAAGTAGGATATTAATAGAACAACCCCTAATTTGTTGAGGGGACCGTTCATACATACATACATAGGTACATAAACTCACGCATTCATCCCATGGGTGTAGGTAGAAACTACAGAACGTCACCTGGTACGATCTGAAACTACTCCTTTTTCTTCCTCTATGTTCATTTTGCTTCGTTTACATCCGTACATCTGAGGGGCAATTCTGGCAAATTTAAGAACATTCACAGTCTGATAGCTCAGTCTCAATCTGTCAAAAATACGTCAAATTTCCCAACATTTTGACCAGTTTTTGACATTTGTCGCCGGGCCTTACCACATAGTATGCTAGATAGTCAATATTAATGATAGCAATAAATTATCAACATTTTGTATGCTTGAGACGAGGCTTTTGACTACGCTGGATGTGAAAATTTTATAGGATCTTTTTTTCTTTGTAACGTGCGTTTTGGTGAAAAAAATAATGTTTTCTTTCAATAAAAAATGTGCTCATATGGTGCAAAATCGCAAGACACGTCACTTTTCATCTAATAATGCTGCACAAGTACCTACCTATATTTCAATTCAGAAGCTCAGATAATTAATAAGTTTTGGAAGAATAAACTCGAGGTCAAACCAAACAAAGTTCAAATTCCATTGCAACCAAAAATCTTTATAAAAAATTGTCACTCAAAAATCAACTTTAGAATACCCAACTCTAAAGTAGATTTTTGAGTAAGTTAGCAATGGACGGAAATTATCTAAGATTAAAATTTGAAGTAGGTATAGGTACTGACAAATGCGTGCACTGACTGGACAGGTCCTCTCAATCTGTGTGGTTCTATCCACTAAATACCATTTCACCAAACAAATGCTATTCACATTATCTGTCTGGACTTTAAAAGATAGTGTGTGTGACCTCTGAGTTTGTTTCGGCCTTTCTTCTCAGAGTAGTCAGACAGGAAACGCCGACCTCATCTAGTTTCTAAAATATGAGTGGCGTGTAAAAACACGTCACACGTGTGTGTGTGTGTGTTCGTAAAAACCTACTAACAAAAATAAAAAATATTTACCATTCATCTATCATTTTAGCTATGCATAGAGGCTGCTAAAAGGAAAGACGTAGACAAATTACTGAAAAACCGAGCAGATATCTAGGTAGGATACTTAAAATATCCTACTAATATTATAAATGCGAAAGTTTGTATGGATGTATGGATGTTTGTTACTCTTTCACGCAAAAACTACTGAACGGATTTGGATGAAATTTGGCACACAGGTAGTTTATAACCAGGAATAACACATAGGATACTTTTTATCCCGAAATTCCCACGGGATCGAATCTTACGCGGGTGAAACCGCGGGGCGCAGCTAGTTAATAATAAACTATACACAATATTCTCTGTTACGTAAACCTCAAACCTAACATTAATGTACAATTTTAGCAGAGTTTCCACATGGGGAAAGTGACAATAATCTAATAATAAGTCCGGCGAGGCAATATGCGGACAATGTGAGGAAACATCGACGGACTGGGCGAATGTACCGCTCCCTTGGACACGGAGAATGTGGTACTCAAAGTTTTACTAAGCAAAATGTTTTTTTTTTAAACTGCATCTTGCAGTCCAATCTATGAGGTTGTCGTTTGCTTAACCGGACTTGCCTGTGGATGTCTCAATAAGTTAAGGCCTCCAGCCAGGGCTTAAAAACTAAGCGACTACACGCTTAAGGCACCCCCTGGGGGGTACGGACCTCGGGTTAGGGCGTCGCTGGGAGAGGGCAGCAATTAACAGGTTTGATCGGAATAATTTAGGAACGAATTTAAAACTACAGGCTCAGCGGCGTGGGCTGGCTGGAGCAAGGATCGGGGTGGACATGGTATGGGGCGTCCGACTGGCGTCGACGGCGTAAAATGTTAAACAAGGTTTTCCTTTCCATTTCATAACAAAATTAAGAGCAGGAAACATATTTTATTGAAATACAATACGCTAATTCCAATTAGCACTTTCTGAACGTTGAGAGTGAAAATACTGCCGCTTCCTAGTGTTTAAACAGTCGAGGAGCGGCGCAAAAAGTAGAAAAGTACCTACATCTCTCCAATGAAATGATTATTAATTGTTTCATTTCCGTGTTTCAACGTGGAAATGAAAATATGAATATCTAATTATTTTATATTGGTTTTGGTGCAGGTAAAATAAATGAAACACTAAGACATGATTTTCATCTGTATCTCTCAGGATGACGGTGGTTCTGTGTTCCTTAAGCTACGGCTTCATAGTAGAGCGGTTGGCGCCACATAACGGCCGCTGGATTTGACTTTACAGTCTCAAGAAACAATCTCTAGCAACTGAGTTAGTTCACAAAGAACGCATTGTTTGTAATTAAGATAAGTTAATTATAATAATGCCAATGCAATGCATGTCTATTATATTCTAACAATCATAAGTGAATTATAAGTTAGGATTAGAGTTTAGGTTTTTTACGCTCTAGCATTAGGTGACACTGTAAGATGGAAAAAAAATAACTTTCATAATGAACGTTTCAGTGACGTCATTCGCCGGTAAATTACAAACGCTAAGTGGCGGCCGTCGTCTAAGAAAAAGCGGAGCGGAAGCAGAGACTAAAACTGTAATTAATCGACGGCACGGTTGGCGCAGTGGTTAAGCGATTGACTGCTGCGCTGCGTGTCGCTGGTTCGATTCCCGCACGGAACAAATATTTGTATGACCTACATGTATTTGTTCCGAGTCTGGGTGTTTTTCTATCTATAATATGTATGTATTTACAAAAAAAATAAATGTATATAAGTATTTTATCAGCCATCTTGTTACCATAACACAAGCATTAGGTTGCTTAGCTTGGGACAAATGGTGCTGTGTGAAATGTCCAGGATATTATTATTATTATTATAATTTCATCGGCAGCCATGATGCCGCGGTATCCTTAGGCATGCCGCGACGTCCTTTGGCATCATCATTGAAATGTCAATTTTATTGTCATAAATTTAAGTTATATTTCTATTCGTCGCATAAAAATCCCTTGCCGTGCCGTGCCGTCAGTGGGCGCCGTGCCGGCCCTAAAGCTACGGTGCTTTAATCTCCGCAAGATTCAGTTTCAAGATCCCCCCCAGCCACAAATCAAACTACCAAGCCACCTTCGTTAGCCACCTAACATTGACGTTGTTAAAGCAAATACACACTACACATCGGAGAACACGACACGATCTCCATTGACCAGTATCATTGGCTTTTTAGTAGTGTCCGACCGAAAGTTCGGTTTCGGTTTCGGTTTCGGCCGAGTTTCGGCCAAAAATCAAGTTTCGGTGGCAGTTTCGGTTTCGGCCATAATTGGCCGAAACTTTTGCCGAAACCGAAACAGTAACAATTAGTGATTTGATTTATTGATAACTGATAAACATGAGAACTTAATTTGAAAAAATAATAAAAATATGATTGATATTTTTTTATATTATCTATATTGTATATAAAATTCAAATTCCTGACTGACTGAGACATCAACGCACAGCCTAAACCGCTGGTCCGAGAGACGTGAAAATTGGAGGGTGTATTCTTCGTGAAGAGTAGGTATCCACTAAGAAAGGGTTTTTCGAAATTCCACCCCTAAGAGGGTGAAATGGGGGGATTTTGTTTGTATGAAAAATCTTATTCCTTGAGTTAATAAACTTGAAACTTGGCACGAATACTTATCTAAGTAAATTATGAAGTTGGGCATTTTTTGTTTTTATAAACTATCCCCTAAAAGGGGATTGGGGGGTTTCAAAGTTTGTATGGAAGAATTTTAGCGCGCGGTCCGTTTTAATCGAAACTCAATATTTATACCTAAAACTTAAAGGAAAGAATAATGATTATCAGGGTTTTTCGAAAATCTACCCCTGACGGCCTGAAAAGGGGTAGTCAATTTTACAGGGGAGGATTTTACAGCGTGGCTTGATTAACTCGAAAATTGGTATAAATAATCTTTGAATCAAGTTATGAACACATCCCAAATGATTTTTCAAAATTCCACCCCTGTGGGGGTGAAAAGCAAAAAATAATCTTGAAAATTGGCATGAATACTCGCCTAAGTAAGCAATAAAGTTTATCATTATTAGTTTTTCAAAACTACCCCTCAAAGGAAGATATAGGGGGGTTGAAGTTTGTGTGGAAGAAATTGAATGCGCGGTCCGATTAACTCGAAACTCAGTATTGATACTTTCGACAGAAAATAATTAATAATAAGTATGTAAAGTTGTCGAAAATTGACCCCTGACGAGGCAAAAAGGGGTAATTCGGTTTTTAGGGGAGGATTTGAACTTGAAACTGTATGTTACATTTTCACGCCTAAGCCACTGAACTTCTGATTTGGCAAAGCGATACATGGCATCCTGGGGAAGCACATACTTTTTATCCTGGTAGCACGTTCCCGTGGGATTCCAACATTCACGCGGGCGAAGCCGCGGGCAGAAGCTAGTATTAAATAAATGATTACAACAAAATTAATATACCTACTGTGTTTCCATTTCATGTCCTAATTAATGCAGAATAATGGGTAAAATGCACCAATTTCAGTATTTTAAGGAATTTAATACTTAACCACGTGAGTTTCGGTTTCGGTTTCGGTTTCGGCTGAAACTGAAGCCACGGCCGAATATTCGGTTTCGGTTTCGGTTTCGGCCGGAAAACCAGTTTCGGTCGGACTCTAAGTTTTTAGTCGATTCGCAAAAATGTACTCGCCCGCAACGTGCGAATCGTCGCTTTAAAATATGTTTTTTTTTTCTATGGGTGACTCGCACGAAGTTAATTTATTTGTGGGCGAGTCGACAGCTCCAGAAATATGAATTAGTCAATTAGCACATTTTGAATGTTATGCATTTATGTATAGAAAAAAGGTTATTAAGGCACGGAAGTGTTAACCGTTAAATATTATAAATTTTATTATATTATGAGCCTGTTTTTTCTCATTGCAAGGCAAAGGCCTTCCCTCTTTCCACTATTCCCAGTCTACTGCGATTGTCGGCCAATCCTTTAAGAAGGAGTCCAGTTCTTCATTTTATAAAAAGAGAAAAAAATATATTGAAAAGTGACGATTCGCCCGTTTCGGGCGAGTAACTTCGTGCGAATCGAGTATCAAGCCGTATTATTGACAAGTTTGAGACACAGCGTCTGTTATAATTAGCTTAAGGCATACCAGGAGGAACCTGGTCTTATGTAAACGGTGTGTGGACTGTCCACAATCTGGTTAGTTTGTATACCTATTGTTTGTTTTCCTGTTTTGTTGGTGCACGAGTAGGTTTTATTGGTGAGGGAGTGGAGATGAGTTGTTTTGATCTAGTTGAATGGAAAAATGTGCAGTGATATATTTTAGGCATGGATTATTCATGATCGTTATCTGCCTAGTCTTTTCCCAACTATGTTGGGGTCGGCTTCCAGTCTTACCTGGTAGGTTAGGTTAAGAGAAGGCCAATTTAGCAAAAAAAAAAAAAGGGGCTGCCTATGAAGTAATGACCTTCACAAACCAAAACCCAAAACAAACCCCAAACCCCATTATTCATCATCATCATAAAAAATATAAAGTTATAAATTAAAGGTGTCCTTTTAATTTTTTGCTTTGTTTTATTTTTATTATTCTGGATGTGTGGTGTTACACGAATGGATAGAATAAGAAATGAGTATATAAGAGGAAGTCTGAAAGTGGCACCGGTAACTGAAAAGTTGTGTGGAAACCGGTTGTCATGGTATGGGCATGTGTTACGGAGGAATGAGGAAAATGTCGTGAGGAAAGCTTTGAGTATGAATTTCGATGACTATAAGAGTAGGGGAAGACCAAAGAAACGGTGGATGGACTGTGTGAATGATGATATGGTTAGAAAGGGGCGACGGTCAAGATGGCGGCTAACAGAGGAGTATGGAAGAAAAAGACATGTTGCGCCGACCCCAAATAAATTGGGATAAGGGCAGGAGAATGATGATTTTACTTTTATTATATTATGTTGTTATAGCGGCAATAGAAAGACACACTCTGTGAAAATTTCAACTATCTACCTATTACAGTTCATGAGGTATAGCCCGCTGACAGTCTGACAGACGGACGACAGCTCTGTTCAGCTTTACGGATGCGGATGCATTCCATACAAAATCGTTGTTTTCTATGGACAAAAGCTGAATAAGTGTGTTAGTCCCTAAGTAATAGGGTTCCGTTGGCACCCTTTGGGTGCGGAACCCGAAAATTATGTCTTGCTCAAGAGAATAAGTAATACCGTAACGGTTGTTGTGTCAGACTGACAGTTCGTTCGTTCGTTCGAACAGACACATAGACATATCACTCCTGTATTTCCCCGAAGGGCTAAGCAGAACTATAGTACAACTACATTACGCCAGTAATGTTTAACTTTTATGTAATTAGGGGCTCATCCAGGCTTTGGGTTGCTACTAAACGAATAAACATCCCTATTGGGTAATTGATTTGATTCGATTTGAACTCAAAACTTGTATGGAAATATATGCCTGTATGTTTGGGAAAAGATGAGGGACTTGTGGCTAAGTAATTGCAGCCGCACGGGTCGATCGATCAGGTTAAGCTAAGCTTGCTGCGGTTGGTTTGTGGATGGGTGACTATCTTTACATACCAGGTCCCGGCTGTCATTCGTGGATCTTAGACTGATGGCGTTACGGATCGTCAGAAACCCGAAAGTCTGGCAATCAGTCTTATCAAGGGCGTCGTATTATCCAGTAACTGGGTTATGGAGGTCAGATAGGCAGTCGCTCCAAGTAAAATACTGATATTTAGCTGCATCCAGTTAGACTGGAAGCTGAAGCCAATGCTCTATTAAAGTAAACCCACACATATTTCAACTGTAATGCCATACTAATTATTGCTTGAGTGATCATTAAAATATTAGAATCTGATCCTCAACCTTTAAATCTCTTGAAACAAATTAGATTAATAATCATTTTACACTCTCATTAAAAAAAGACTTTTCCAATCAAGTTCTGAGTTTTAATGAATGCTCGCATCAAGTTTTTATTAAGATTTAAAAGTTTATACATTTAAGTAACACTTTACTAATTCAATATGGCTTATTTCGAACCCATGCCGAGGACCTTAGGACCAAAAACTTTCTGAAAGTTCAAGAATGGCGCAAATTGCATCAAAAAGTTGTACTGATCCGAATAGATTGGATCATTCTGTGTTAGAAACACTAAAATTCTGATCTTGGATCAGTATTTTCTATTTTAGGGAGGACGTTCTTCCATGCGACAAAAACGAAAAAAGTATTAAAAAAAAATGTGCAAAAGAGTATTGAATTTTTCCAGGACTACATAAACATTTCTTTTCAGCTGAAAGACGTCCATTGCTGGACCCACAGCATCAGATGTCACATGTCTTCGAACTTATAGTTCTAGGCGTCAGTTTCCTCACGATGATTTCCTTTACCGTTTTCAGAGCAATTGTGATGAAATAATTTACACAAAGTAAAGCGCCTGTCTGGGTTCGAACCTACGACCTACAACTCGTAAGTCGCGGCTGCTACCACTGGGCCACAAGTGCTCTTAAAATAAAATCATGTTATTTTATTAATGGGCTATAAATAAAATAACATGATTTTATTTTACGAATTAATGTTAAGGAAGAAAACACAATAGCTACCCGTCTGTTTATTTATCTTACTAATATTTATTATAAACGTGAAAATTTGTATGGATGAATGGATGGATGGATGTTTGTTACTATTACGCAAAAACTACTGAACGGATTTGGATGAAATTTGGCACACAGTTACTTTTTATCCCGATATTCTTACGGGATAGAAATTTATGCGGGTAAAAACGCGGGGTGCTGCTAGTGAAATAATAAAGGAATCCTTAAAATATTCGGATCGCAAACCGTGTGGCTTGCGATCCGAATATTTTAAGGATTGCTTTTTGTGAGTTTTGGCCAGACATTGTATTTTGTAAAAGATATTGTTGGTTTACCTCAAATAGCTTTTGTCCGCGACTTCGTCCGTGTGATATTTCCTGTTTTCACTTAGCGTTATTTCTGACATTTTATCTTTTTTCTCGGTTCCTAAGGGTTTTTGTGTAAATGTTATATTATAGCCTATGCCTTATATATATATATATTACCTTCCTCAAGAATTGCGCTATCAAATGCAAACTTTTTTTTTTTAAATCCAACTGGTACATCCAGAGATCATTGCGTTCAAACAAACAAACTCTTCAGCTTTATTATTAGTATATACATTAATATTTTTAAAAGCTTCGACATAAAACATGTACTTAAATACCGGTTACCCTCTTTCTTATAATGGTTAGGTATAATGAAAATTCATTCGTTTTTTATGAATTTAACCCCGTTGGTCTCGTGGTCGCAAGCGCGACTGCTGTACGTGAGTTTTGGGTTCAATTCCTGGATCGGACAAAATGTTATTGCGTTTTTTCATTAGACATATTTTTGTAGCAGCCCGGAGCTTATGGTGTGAAGTGTCCCCGTGTCTCACATAGCACGCACAGCCATTGTTCCTGCGCCTGATCTCTCCCCGGGCATATCTCATATCATATATATATTGCAGACCCATCGGACTATGAGAGTACCCATAATTAAAGATTAGATTTTTTTTATTTTAGTAGTTTATGATAGATATGGCCGGGGAAATGTTTCGGTTGCAAACTTGCAATCGCACGAAAAAGAGAGTGCCTGTGTTTGCGCACACACCTGAAGGTCCAAAATTCTCGTAATTTAAAACGTTCAACATCTAGTCGCAGTCTCATCTCGGCGACAAACAAATGTGAAAAACCTGTCAAAATGTAGGGAAATTAGAGGTATTTTTGACATATTCAGACTGAGATCAGACTGTGAATGTTCTTAAAATTACGAGAATTGTTTGTTCACAGTATTGGTGAAATGTGAGTGTTCTATATGTAGATACACCTCTGCCCAACCCTTTTATAGTGATAAGTTATGTTAGTGATTCTCGGTTCCTATAAACAAAAACGAATCGTTTTGCTTACCATTGGTAGCATTTTTTATTGCTAAAGGGCATATAAATAGATTCGCAAGCAAATTTTACTTTTGACATCTACGAGTTCCAACCCGCACTGGGCCCGCGACGCCCGCGTGGTGGATAATTGCCCACTCACTACTCACCGAGATGAGGCCTGTGTCCCAGCAGTGGGAACATTATAGGCTGCTTATGCATTATGCAATGCCAGAAGCCCTGGATCTATTCGAGGTTATTACCGAGACTGACATTGACATAATATCCACATCTAGCCGATAGGTACCGTAAAACGGGGTAAATCGGGATGCAGGGGTGAATCGGAACGAAACTTTAAAATGGATATTGGCGCTGAAATAATATAGTTTGTTGCCAGAAAAGACTCTAACGTGTTCACCGTCTTTTAATTAAAGATTAACCCCTTTATTCATAAACGTTGCTTAAAGTTAAGCAGTGATTAGCGACTGTTTAACCATACATTTTTGACGTTTAAGCGTTACTTAACTTTAGTCATCGTTTATGAATAAACCCCATTGTGTCCTTATTATATATTATATAAACTTATATAAACTATATTATTTTAGAGTTCAAATCCATTTTGAAGTTTCGTCCCGATTCACCCCTGCATCCCTATTCACCCCGTTTTACCGTTAGTCAAGGTAGCAGCTAAAGGTAGTCATTTCCTACGCGAGGACTGGCAATGACATTGACATGTGAAAGTCACGCTCTTCAGTGTGAAGCCTTGCTACTGAATCTATGTGCAATATGAGCGAGAATTCTGTAGTGAAAAATGTTTCTTAATTTTTTTATAAATATTTTTTTATAACAAGACTATTTTCCGAATTTCTTAATTAACTATTTGCACTAGGTACTAAATTGAAAGACTAATTGACTAACTATATAAATAAATACAAAAGAATATTCTAGATATGGAAGGATTTTTTATGGAAATTACATTAAATTAAATTCCATTTACATGCGTCACATTCACGCGAAATGTTCATCGCTCAGCATAATGCTAAGACCCTATGTGAGACAGAGCCCCAGCGCTGATTTTCAGCGACAGCCGACGTTGACGTAATGACGTCAACCGGTGTAGCATAGGTACTATCAGATATAACTAAAAAACAACAATTAGACACATTTGGTCCACTAATTTGCCCTTGATTGGTGGTTAACTCATTTACCCTGTACGAGATTCTTTTTTTTAAATTAATTATAGGTTTAAATATTTTATATCTACCTTCAAACAAAGTGGTCGACATATCTCACAGAATAAGCAAGCTGAAGTGGCAATGGGAAGGCCATATTATAACCGATGAGCGTTGGAGTAGACGTGTTCTTGAGTGGAGACCGCGAATCGGTAAACGTAAGGACCTCCCAGGCAAAGTGGAGCGACGATCTTCGCAGGATGGCTGGTAGCAGCTGGATAAGAGTTGCCGAAAATCAAATTTAGTGGCGTGCAATAGCAGAGGCTTATGTCCAGCAGTGGACTGCTATAGGCTGGTGATGGTGATGTTTCAAATTGATGTCATTTCAAGTTAAACAAAATATCAACTTTATTTTAATGGTAATTAAGTTGATTTCAGAGCGACTATTGAAAAAGTTATAAAAATGTTTGAAGTTGTAGCGTAAAGTGAGCTTTATTATGTAGGAGTTAAAGTTATTTTTCCATAAACTCATATATGTCTACATTTTTGGCAAATAAATCTCGAATGCAGATTACATAGTTCTGTTTTATATTATGCTGCCAAATATTTTCCTATTAAATTAACTAACGTAATATTCGAAATTGGATGAAAGTGCTTAAGTTCCCTAATATTGGCTAATGGATTTGACTTTCTAGGAAAGCGGTTCCGTGTTAATTTAACGTCATTTAAATCTGTCATTTTCACCAGTGTTTGAAATTAAGCTGTCAAAAACGCTCTCTATTTGGACAGCGTTTATTGTTTCGTTCGCCACTTTCTTAGAAAACCAAAGCTTTAGGAAATAATACGTTGCGACGACAGTTTCGTTTTTTAACCGTATTTTTTTTTTTGTATAGGTACATATTGAAAATAAATTAACTAACATACATAAATGTTATGCGCGATATCTCCGACAATAGTAAAGCGATTTCAATTTTTTTTTATTGCATAAGTTATGATGCCTCAGGGGTAGTCCCATATAAATATTAACTTTTCTTGGGCAGTTTTTGAGTTAGCTACAATAATACGTATTTTTTTAGGTTATATAATAACTTCTTGATACTGATATTTAAATAGCAAGTAGAGTTTGTGTGGGGTAAGTACAACTTAAAAGTGAAAAATAAAAATATTTTACAAAAATTTTAAATAGATTTTGTTTCTATCTAGTTTTGCACTACTGAGCTCGCTTCTTACTTATCTTAGAGTGCAAATATTATTAAGGCATTAAACCTAAAGACATCAATCCTCCAGTTTTAATAAGGTCCAAGTTAATTTGTCTCTTTAAAACGTACCCTGAATTAATTTTGATAATAGACAAAAATATAGCGACGCTCCCAAGCAATAACCCGGTAATCGAAAAATCAAAATTTTACAGGAGAAAAGATTTACTGATTTTATCAAATATCTTTTCAACAAGTGGGACTATTGAAGTCATTGATGTATTAAATGAAAGGTATTTTTTTACATCAATGACTTCAATAGTCCCACTTGTGAAAAGATATTTGATAAAATCAGTAAATCTTTTCTCCTGTAAAATTTTGATTTTTAGATTACCGGGTTATTGCTTGGGAGCGTCGATAGGAAAATCTTCTCCCAAAAAAGCGGCAATATGCAAGTCGGACACGAAGGGTTCCGTCCGTGCCACCGTACAATGTTAAAGACTTCATATTATTTTAAATACTTTAGTAAAAACGCCCCTTTACTTTTTAAGTTTATCGTTTGTCGTCGTTTACCGTCATAGTAGTACTCACTCTGTGAAAATTTCAAGTGTCGACCTATTACAGTTCAAAAGATACAGCACTGGGACACAAGGGTGTCACAGGGTTGTACACGCAAAAACTACAGAACGGATTTTGATATCAGAATAACACATAGGATATTTTTTTTCCCGATATTCCCACGGGATCAACGTGTTTATGCGGGCTCGTATCTTTTGAACTAACGGTTTTTTTTTCGAAATTTTTGAGTTAACGGGACCCTATTATAAGACTAGGCGGAGCCCTAGAAATGGGAGACCTTATTACTAGGGCTAGTAATAGGGTCAACGGGACCCTATTACTAGCCCTAGTAATAAGGTCCCTTTGGGTTCGTGGGGTAATTGCGTAACGCGCTAACAATATCAATGGCTTTCATTTTGTCAGTTCAACAACATTCATTGCGTTATTTATGTTGTTGAGCAGACAATTTTTGACTGGGTTGGCGCAGTGGTTAAGCGATTAACTGCTGCGCTGCGTGTCGCGGGTTCGGTTCCCGCACGGAACAAATATTTGTATGACCTAAAAGTAGTTGTTCCGGGTCTAGTTGTTTGTGAATGTGAGTTTAAATGTTTGTAAACGCCCCCACGATACAGGAGAAATTACTAGTGTGGGACAAGGTTTAAAAAAAATAAAAAAATCGAACATAATGGATTTGTGTGATGTGATTGATAGTGTGTTACGCAATTAGAGTGCTGGAATCGTAAAAAAGTGTCCCTTAAAATTACCACTTGACGTTTCTAAACCCTTTCGAAAATACGTTTCTGTCTTACAAAATGGTCGGATCCTATTCAAACAGACTTCTTGTTATTACAATTATAACATCACTCTTTTAAATATACCGTGTATCAATTTTTTGAGAGATGAAACTTTAGACTTTTTTTGAGATGGTAAGGCCGTCCAGGAAACTTACTACCGATGTTACAGCCTACGCATGGCTTGGATACTTTGGGACTGGGGTTTGCCCACAGGGTTTGCCTAATGTTGGCTTGATCTAAGGTTAGGAGAAGGGGGTAATGGCTGACCGGTATTGACAACCCATACTTCTATTTTTGTAACATTATTATAAACGAGACACGTGATCGATGGGACTTTCTTTCAGCAAAAATCTGGCTACCGGAAGAAAAACCTAGATGGTCACAGACTGGCCATAGTGTGGAACTCTTTGTCAGAGTCTGTGTTCGTCAGCCATCAAAGCAAGAGTGAACTAGCATCTTCTCGGCAAGCTAGTTATATCGTAGACCTCATTCATCGCTTTCTTTCGGGCGTTATCTAGGTCAAGAC
This sequence comes from Apamea crenata, assembly GCA_949629185.1. Taxonomy (NCBI): domain Eukaryota; kingdom Metazoa; phylum Arthropoda; class Insecta; order Lepidoptera; family Noctuidae; genus Apamea; species Apamea crenata. The sequence continues at coordinate 6,486,237 of OX451362.1, read as the reverse complement.
CAGATCCATTCCGCAATACATAATCAGCCTATAATGTTCCCACAGCTGGGACACAGGCCTCCTCTCTCTGAGAGGGAGTGGGCCGTAATCCACCGCGCGGGCCCTAAGCGTGTTGGTAGATGTCACATGTCTTCGAATTTTTGGATCTAATACATGCCGGTTTCCTCACGATGTTTTCCTTCAACGTTTTGAGAGCAGTGGTGATGAAATAATTTACACGAAGTAAAGCGCCTGTCTGGGTTCAAACCTACGACCTACAACTCGTAAACGCGGCCCTTACCACTGGGCTGCCACTGCTCCGCCATACCATAAAACCATTTTTTTTATCTTTTATTATTTAACTCATCAATCGCATTCTATAGGGCGAGATCTGTGTCAAGATTAGACCCATTCCGCAATAAATAAAACTAATAAATATAAAAATGTTTTTTATGAACACTTACATAACATCACGCCCTGTTACCCCGAAGGGTTTGACAGAGGAGGGGAGATAGTATTTAATGAGTGACGACTAATAGAGAAGTATGGGAGAAAAGACATGTTGCGCCGACCCCAAATAAATAGGGATGGGGCAGGAAAATGATGATTTCATGAGTGACCGATATGTCTTCAAAGTCTTTTTAATTTAAAACAATACAATACCTACTGGGAACGCAGTTTTTGGTGGAAAACAATATTCCTTTTACCTTTTATGGCTGATTTTTCAATCGACAGATAATTTTTGACAGGAAAATTTGACGTCTGACAGATTTTGTATGGAAGAACTGTCAAAAATTCAAAATTATTCCCCGGATAATATTATCTGGCGTTGTAAAAATCAGCCCTTATAGGGATAAAGACCTAAATAACAGTGACATATGCCAAAAAGGAAAACAAACAGGGTCTTAGTTAATATATCAATTAATAAGCGATGGTGTGGTGGATGGCGATTCGTACAACTTAAACAAGCAATGTGGCGGCGGCATACGGACTTACATTAATGACATTAACTTTCTCTAGGGATGGGCTGCAGTGTTGAATTTATCGATGCTTTTTTTGGAGAAATAATTTTTCATAAGGTAACGCTACGGTTTATAAGAAGATGTAGAGATAAAAATAAAATGCTGGGAGGGGAATAAATTACGTAATAGGGGAATACCATGTGCCAGTTTTTTTTGTTAGCCTATACTGTGTGGAATGGAGGCCTTTACCCACTGCTGGGCAAAGGCCTCCATTTTTTCCTTCCAAACCTCCCTGTCTTGGGCGATCTCTGGCCATGTTGGCTCGGCAAACCTCGCTAGATCGCCACACCACCTTCGCCGTGGTCTACCTCCTCCTTCAGGCGTCCAGTGAGTGACGATCTTTGCCCATCTCTCCGGGTGCATTCGCACGACATGCCCGGCCCAGTCCCAATTCAGCCTGGCTGTTTTTTCTCCAACATCCGATACTTGAGTTAGGAGCGCAGGTTACAAATATTTATTAAAACAAAGAAGAAAGAAAGAAAATACATTTATTTAAAAAAAAGAACAAACACAAAAAAAATTAAAAGGTGAGCGGGGTAAACATGCATCAGATTCACCGAAAACGGCCATCGCTCAGCATAATGCTGCAAACCCTATACGAGACAGAGCCCTAGCGCTGGTTTTCAGCGGCAGCCGGAAAGGAATATTATGTACTTAAATGTAAAACTCCACCTCGTTCGTCTAGTCGCAAGGACTACAGCTCAGCATGAGGTCCTAAGTTCGATTCCCGGGTCGGGCAAAGTGTTTTTGGGTTTTTCCATCCGAAATTTCTCAGCAGCAGCCCGGAGTCTGGATTTGTATCGGTTGATGGCAATAGGATCGCCCCCTTATTACATAGGACTTAAATATAACTGGTGAAATGTGGGTGTACTGTAGCTACACCTCTGCCTAACCCTTCGGGGAATACAGGCATGATGTTATGTTATGTATAAAACTAACATTTTGTTCGAGTTCCTCTTTCTTTTCTTTTTTGAAACGTTGCCCCACACTAGGAATTTCTCCTGTATCGTGGGTGCGTTTACAAACATTTAAACTCACATACACAAACAGCCAGACCCGGAACAACTACTAAATTGTCGGTCATACAAATATTTGTTCCGTGCGGGAATCGAACCCGCGACACGCAGCGCAGCAGTCAATCGCTTAACCACTGCGCCAAACGTGCCGTCAAATACTGAATCATGCATATTTTAATTCAAAATGATACTCAGATACAGCTGTTGCTTTAATATTTTAAAATCAAAACAGTATGCAATATGTTTGAAACATTCTGTTCTCGGCAAATAGTGATAACTGTTTGTTTAATTTACAAAATGTAAAACTAAAAATAAATCCTTACGACATCCGCCGATGATTTTCATGATTTTAAAATGTTTACAGATTCAATGTAAAAGTGTTATTTAAAAAATATGCAAAGTTTCATTTATTCAATGTTTCTGACTTTGCATTTGTTTGGCTAAATCGATGGTAAAATAAAGAAATATTTTATAATATTATTGTTGCTCTTGTAAATGATCGATTTGTGGATTGAGATTCGATCGAGAACGATTTTTTTAAAGATTGTGGTATTTTTGCTACCGTATTATCGAAAGCGCTTCTTATTGTATCTGTAGTAACAAAAAAAATGTGAGATATTTTTACGTTAAGTAAAAATTCTGTTGAAAAACAAGCTTTTAATTAACATAAAAAAAAATTACGTAAAAAATTTAAATAATTTAGAAAGATGTACTTACCCTTACATTTATTTAATAGGTATTATTATTATTATTTTATAGGCATTGAAATAAAAAGAAACAATTACTTACTTAAATATCCTAAAAATTGCATCGTTATTTCATCGACCATTTTTCCCATCACTATCGGCGAGCCCTCTTTGAAAATTCGATTAACGTGGTGTACACTTACATTATTGTCGTCCAGTGTCCCGTTGGACTAAGCGACATGTGGACAGCCGTATAAGCTTGTCTGTGAGTGGATAATTCAGCATGAATTTGTAAACCGAAATTCAAAGACAGATGGTAAGTTTTTTATCGATATGTTTTATTTTTGAGCTTAGTTAAGTACAGCTTTATTTATCTGAATTATTTTGCGAATTAAAAAAAACCATTTTATCATAATCCGGTGTGCAGATTTTTAATCATCCTGTGACTTGACCAAATAATTAGGTAGGTACGCCATATTTGTGTTCATCGATGAACTAAAAGTTTATAATAGTTTTATGAGACTATATAAAACTTGAATGTGAGTACGAAAGATAGGGATTTGTCATGACCTTGAGTGTACCGCCGAATTGGCAGGCTTCATGTCATTGTAAAACCGGGAATCAATTGAAATAAATGCGATTATGTAACCGGCTTTTCTGTCAATGACCACTTTTTAACACAGTATCATCATCTGCCTGACCTTTTCCCAATTATGTTGGTGTCGGCTTCCAGTCTAAACCAGATGCAGCTGAATACCAGTATTTTTCATGGAGCGACTGCCTATCTGACCTCCATAACCCAGTTACTGGGTAATACGATACGTTAAGACTTCTTGTCAAACTTTCGGGCTTCTGACGACCAATAACGACTGTCAAAGATCTACGAATGACAGCCGGGACCAACGGCTTAACGTGTTTTCCGAGATACGGAGGGGTCTCGATATGTAAAGACGGTCACCCATCGACAGACCGACCGTGGCAAGCGTAGCTTAACCTGATCGATCGACCCGTGCGGCTCTGAAGCTGGTGGCGGTAGCCAGCAGAGTATGAGCTCGCTCTGGCTCCCCACCACCGTACCACATCTCCCATCCTGGAACTCCTTCTTCTGTGGAAGAATAAGTTTCGTTCAGCAATAAGAATAATTAATAAATATTACTATATACAGGGTGGAATTTTGTAATGCCACCTGAAGGGAAAGTACTCTTAATACTGTAGATAGAAAATTTTACTCAAAGAAAACATTCCTTTATTTTTGAACAGAAAGAAAACTGCATTCAAAGATTTTCGAAAATTTGCTTGCCACACCCGGGAATCGAACCGACTAAAATCTGTAAAAATTACACCCTGTACTTTTATTGCATTGATCGTTAGGATCAATTATAAGGATGAAATCTCTCTAACAAACTTGATAAATAAAATGATAGGAAAACTATAAAATCTTAAATTATTTGCACGAAATGGGCTCCATTTTCTTGGATACACAAATGTATTCTTCTAACGAATTCATTTCTAGTAACCTTTAATAACGTGTTGTGGTGAATGTTATAAATCGTATTCTAAACTTCAACTCTCAACTCGTTTACATTCGCATAAGATTTAATGTAAATTTGATTTTTCACACATCCCCAAAAATAAAAATAAATCTAAAGGGGTGACATCTGGTGATCTGTGCAGTCTCGCTATTAACTTTGCTAACTGTCTAAACTTTTCAACATAAGCTATCTTCCTTCATAAACTTATGACAACACTTCTTTTATCTCGTATCGACGCGAGCTAAGATATGAGAAAAAACATTAATGATGTAGGTAACTAATATTTTTTATGCCCAATGAGCTCCTGCATTTTTCTTATTTTTAGTATATACTATATTTAATATATACATATTTTAGTGTTAGCTTGTAAATTGTAATTGTTGTCTTTGTATATAAAAGTATATTTTGTATAGTTGATTTAAAAAAGTTAGTGTCCATAAAGATTCTTGTCCGTTCTCCTCCATAGGACGCTTTGAAATTGGCCACTAGCTCCATCTTTCTCTGTCTGACCGACTCCTTTGACAATTCAAAAGTGCCTGTAAATGGTTTAATTTGAAGTAAACGCTTTGAGTTTGAAAACATGAAACCGTCGTAAAAAAATTACTTAGTCGGGTGGAGAGTCTCAAGTGCTACTGTTGAACATGAGGTCCTGGGTTAGATTCCCAGGTCTAGCAAAGTGTTATTGAATTTAAATCTAAATGGTGATGGATAATTTCTTAAAACATAATTAAGGACCAAAATACTTACTGAAAATCCTAAAAGGACTACAGGAATCCAGCCGTTGAATGCCGATACGCCGCATAACCTAACCTAATGGGTGAAACTGTGTTACTTATACAAATATTCTTTAAGAAGAGCGAACTAAATATTAAGTACTAGCTGCGCCCCGCGGTTTCACCCGCATAAGTTTCGATCCCGTGGGAATGTCGGGATAAAAAGTATCCTATATGTTAATCCTGGTTATAAACTATCTGTGTGCTAAATTTCGTCAAAATCTGTTCAGTAGTTTTTGCGTGAAAGAGTAACAAACATCCATACATCCATACATACAAACTTTCGCATTTATAATATTAGTAGGATGTTAATGTAAAACGAACTGCAGTGCGATTCTGTGAAAATCTCACCGTGAAAAGTTAGGTGAAGTGAGCTGTCAATAGTGTCAATCCCATAGCATTAGTTGAAATGACAGCTCACTCCACGATCACTTCACCTAAGGTTTCACGGTGAGATGGTTACAGAATCGCACTGCAGTACCTCGTTCGTCTAGAAGTCGCAAGCATGAGGTCCTGGGTACGATTCCCAGGTCGAGCAAAGTGTTATTGGGGTTTCTATCAGGAATTTCTCAGTAGCAGCCCGGAGTATGTATGTATATACAGGTTTACACCCACACTATGGGCTTAAACACACACACACACACTACCAAACACACACACACACGCACATTTTTATTTTTACACCCACACTATGGTCTTAAAAACACACACACACACACACGCACATTTTTATTTTTGTCCTTAAATATAAGTTAAGTACTTAGTTCGTCCACTGCACGTACCAATTATTTTGTAACCGCTACTAAGACCCATTATAAATGGATACTCTTTCCTCAAATGCAGACAGGTTTTTCTGCCTAGTTTAGTAAAAGGGAGTCCTGTGACCCCTGTTATTGTTGTATTGGTTCTACTTTATAACATTTTAGTTTATAAGACCACTCTGTATGCTATGTACAAACTGCTTATAAAAAAAATATTTATTTATTCATTTATTTCAGGCGACGCAGGCCCATAGATAACCTTAACCTAAACATACATATTTTTACCATAAAATAGTACTTCACTAGCTAGTTCTTGTGCTTTTCTGTGGTATTTGGCCGCGGAAGCGTCGGAACACCACGTCCTGCGGCCAGAAGTCTTCTTCCATGACGACGGGCAGATATAAATTTGGTACAGGCACCACGAACGCCTTGAAGTTGACGTTGCGGTGCGACTCCAGTAACTGCACCCTCGGCGAGTACCTCGTTTTCTGGCGCACGTACTCCACGATGTCCTCCGCCTTAGTGGTGTAGTGTAGGCGGGAGATGTACACCGGTGTGTTCGGCTTTGCGGCACGCAAGCTGACTTCGGGCTCCGTAGGAGCTTTGCCGCAGCGGTTCTTGTTCGTTCGCGACTGGCGCTTCCTACTTTGCACGTTCACGAAACCCTCATCATCAGCTCTATGCGGTGCCTTTTATTTATATGTACCCGGTTGGTGGCAATAGGGTCGCCCCTATTATATGGGACTTAAACATACCTGGCAAAATGTGACATGGGACTTAAAGATATCTGGCAAAATGTGACATGGGACTTAAAGATATCTGGCAAAATGTGACATGGGACTTAAACATACCTGGCAAAATGTGACATGGGACTTAAACATAACTGGCAAAATGTGACATGGGACTAAAATGTGACATGGGACTTAAACATAACTGGCAAAATGTGACATGGGACTTAAACATAACTGGCAAAATGTGACATGGGACTTAAACATAACTGGCAAAATGTGACATGGGACTTAAACATAACTGGCAAAATGTGACATGGGACTTAAATATAACTGGCAAAATGTGACATGGGACTTAAATATAACTGGCAAAATGTGACATGGGACTTAAACATACCTGGCAAAATGTGACACATAACTGGCAAAATGTGTGTATACTATAGGTACTCATCCGCCTAAGCCTTCGGGGATCACCAAGCGCATATTCCTAATGCAATTAATCTCTTAGCCGCTTCGAGGGAAAGAAAATTTAATAGAATTTGTTGCGCAGTTCCCTTCTCTAACTATGAAGCGTAGCCTTGAAAATTACACTTGCGACTTAAGTCATATTTTGTATCACGTATTTTTATAAGTTAGAGGGACTTGTGGCTAAGTAATAACAGCCGCACGGGTGGATCGATCAGTTTAAGCTACGCTTGCTGCGGTTGATCCGTGGATAGGTGATCATCTTTACATACCAAGATCCCTCCGTGCCTTGGAAAGCACGTTCCGTCCCGGCTGTCATTCGTGGATCTTTGACAGTCGTTACGGGTCGTCAGAAGACCGAAAGTCTGACAACCAGTCTTACCAAGGGGTATCTTAATACCCAGTAACTGGGTTGTGGAGGTCAGGTAGGCAGTCGGTCCAATACAGTGGTCGGTAAAATACTGGTATTCAGCTGCATCCGGTTAGACTGGAAGCCGACCCCAACATAGTTGGGAAAAGGTCAGGCAGATGATGATGTACTTTTATACGTTAACTACTTAAATTTTAATAGTCCTTCATACTTTTAATAAAAACAGGTAATTACCCGCACGCGTAGCATGAGAACGTGACCAGACGTCCCGTTTTGAACGGGACTGTCCCTTTTTATAATTACGAGTCCCGGTGTCCCCGAAATGAACTCTGGGACACAAAATTGTCCCGTTTTCGGAAACCGCACGAAAATTTGAGTAGTCGAGCCGGCCGGACAGCCGCGGCCACCGCGCCGCCCCGCGCCGGCCGCGTCGCGGCGTCGGATTTTATGTTTGCCTGCTACAAATGCTCCAGTAGAAAGAGTTTTTTCTATGATGAACAAATTATCAGGACAGTTGACGTAAATAAATTGATGTATTTTTAGTAGCCATGTTTTTAATCACGTCTAAACTGTCTATGGCGTATCTTAATTTAACAGGACTAAACTAATATTTATCTTCTGTCCTTTTCTTAATGAAATCGAAAGAAAAAGATGCACTGGATTTAAATTGAGTTTAATTTGTGAACAAGGGAATCGGCGCCAATGGCAATGTCCCGTTTTGAGTCAAAGAATAAATGGTCACGTTCATGACTAGCATAGAAACGGGTTTTGACGAAGGAAGAATAGACGAAATGACAGATTGTAGACAATTTTCTAAAGAAATCTGAGCGGAAATTCTCGTGATTAAACGTTAATAGGTAAAAAAATAAAAGCAGGAATTGGAACAATAGTCGGGTCGAAACTGCAGTTTTTGTTTTTAGCTAAAACAAACAGACAGACAGCGGGCTGTTACCCAAAAAATCCATTGCAAAAGTAATTATCTAGAGGTAATTAATTTTGCAATGGATTTTTTGTACTACCTTAAACTCCCAGTTTTTAAATTTGTCTGTATTTTATTATATTTGATTTCTTGCCATCTAACTACAACTGAAGTTGCCATACATCTAAAATACCAGCGCTATTATTTCAGGTGCCAAGTTTCAAGTTTATTAACTCAAGGAATAAAATGTTTCATATAAACAAAATCCCCCCTTGTCACCCCTTCAAAGGTTGAATTTCCAAAAACACCTTCTTAGTGCTCCTCTAAATTATAAAAGAAAACCGTGTGCAAAATTTCACATTCCTAGTCCCAGTAGTTTCGGCTGTGCGTCGATATGTCAGTCAGTCAGACAGTTTCTTCTTTTATATACTTATGTATATTCAATTTCTTATCTACTCTAGTTGTCAGACATCTAAAAAACAAGTACATTTTATTCCAGTAGCGAACTCTTTTCAAAGCATTTCTACCGGAAGTGTTACGTGTACACACTTCCATATATTTTTTATTCTTCAACGTTTTATTTCTTACAAATGTATGCTAATTTCATAATACAAGAAACCGTGAAATATTCAAGCGAAGAGCTTCGAATTGGGGAATTGTGTGCGACAAGCGGCGGTGTGGGACAACGTTGGCTCTGATTAGATTACTTACATTTTTATCTTACCTGCCTACTTACACACAATTTTGGTTAACGTTAGGAAATCAAGCTTTTGTAGGTATACCTTTAAAGAAGACAACTTCATGAAGACAACAGACTGATAAATAATTTTGTCAATTTATAAAATAAATATCATTTTATTTATTTGTAATGTTCCCACGGCTGGGACACAGGCCTCCTCTCTGTGAGAGGGAGTGGCCCATAATCTATTACGCGGGCCCAGTGTGGGTTTCCACACGATGTTATCTTTCACCGTTTTGAGAGCAGTAGTGATGAATTAATTAAATACACAAAATTACTGCCTGGGTTCGAACTCGCGACCTAGAACTCGTAACTCGAGGGCGATGACACTGGGCGATCACAAAAATGCAGAAATACTTTACATCAATTTCAGTAATATTGTAATTGACGACCCTACAGACAATTTATGACAGTCCCTACAGACAATTTATGTAACCCTTTGTGATATTAAACATTATTTTCATAGACTGTTTATGAAGCAACCTCAGGGGTATTTTTGTATCATTTGTTTTTGCAAACGTGGTTATATTTTGCAGTGAATGAACTGCTCATTTTGTTGATTGATGGAATGCTTGGCTGGTCTCGTGGGATCCTGGGTTGCACTTTCATAAAAGTGCCGAAATTTGGGCGTACTATATACGCCATGCTTGAAAGGGCATGGCTTTTGTAGGGAAAATAGTCTCTTAAGAAAGGCTATCTACACTAAGTAATTGTGAGAAAATAACTCCGTCTTTATGTAGGTATCTCTTTTTGTTACTTTTTCACGCCCAAACGCCAAGGCCCTCATTTCTATTGGTCATTCTGGGCTAGCGCCCAGAATCCTGCGATCTGTGTGGCCTCCTCTTTGCCTGCCAAAGTCGTCGCTAGCTAGAGGCTTTAAAAAAATCCCAGATAGTCAGGACTATCCCGTAGTTCATGAGATACAGCCCGCTGACAGACAAACGGACGGACAGGGAGGCTTACTAATAGGATCCCGTTGGCACCCTTATTTTTTTTTCTTGATGGGAAATCATCAAATGACCCCTCCCGCTCTGGGCGGAGCGGAAGGGAGTGTCAGACTTACTGACTAAAACCCACCCGTGTTCCTTCCTTAGCCCTTTCTGTTCCAGGGCAGCGGTAACCCTTTCGGACGATCCCGCCGCGTTGGCACCCTTTGGGTACGGAACCTTAAAAATTATCACACAATACCAACCAGAATACCAACACTGCGACATTTATTTTTTAAATTTCGTAGCATCATGCTGAGATAGGAGCCTTTTGGCCTCGTATAGGACTTTCTGTTTCATTTTTCTTTTTGTTTCTTTTTAAATAATTTGTTTTTTTATTTATTTATTACTGTGTTTAGTTTAGTTTTTGATCTTCCTGTACGAGTCGCAATAAATACATTTTTCTTTCTTTCTTTTACAATACATGCAGACGAAATCACGGGTATCAGCGCTGTACGGTAGTAGTTAGTACTAGTCATAGAAATATGTAGTAGTTAGTGTTATAATACAAAAGTCCGTATGCGTTCTCAAGCATATGTACGGACAGAACTCAACCATTTGCAGGCACTTTTGAATTGTCAAAATTAAATAGTCGATCAGTTAGTCAGAAAGTTGAAGCTAGTTGCCTATTCCAAAACGTACATCTCTATGGAGAAGAACGGGCAAGAAACTCCAAGGAATCAGAGACACGTAGCATTTTATAATAAGTAAGGAAGTATAAAACTCAGATAAACTTCATGTTTACGCTTCGTCATCATCTTTTTATTACCAACAGCTTATTTATTTTGTTATAAATATGAAAATGTTTCCAGGGTTTTTCGATTTGCGTCATTATTTTCATTATACAGAGTATAGTTTACATTATGTAATATTATAAAATATAATTATTGTTTTAAATACATAGTGGGCGATAAGGGTTAAGTTAGCCCAGTTATAAACGTCCCTTTGCGCTAATGGCCAAGCCAAGGTAAACCATATCAAGGTGGAACTGACCAGCACCCTAATTGCATAACACGCTTTTTCAAGGATATTGCTAATCCATTGCTTCATATGTTTGAAAAATTTGTCTGACAAACAACGTAAAACACGCAATGCATGTCATATGTCTGTCAAAATGAAAGTCATTACTACTGTCAGTTAGTGTGTTAGAAAATCTTCTATCTCTATGTATGTATTAAGCCCGTAATGTCCCATTCCTGCCAATGCGGGCCAGTCCTCTCGGTAGGAGTCAAGTTCGTCCCTCCGTTTTATCTTGGCCTGCCGCCATGTCGCCTAATTTGAATGGGATCGCATCAGTGGTTCTAGCCCACAGCACATCTATCATAAACAGTGGTAACGACCGCCGAATGACTGACTGTGAAAAATCAAAATCAAAAGTCATTTATTCAAATTAGGCTGAGAATCAGCACTTTTTGAACGTCAAATTTACAAAAGACAGTCCCCAAAAAAACGGCCGCCCTTCACCACTTCCACCACTTCAGTGCTATCGCTGGGAAGAAGAAGTGGCGCAACAAACTACCGAGCAGTGATTCTAGGACATGCCGGTTTCCTCACCTTCACCGTTTTGGGAGTAGTGTTAATGAAATAGTGTACACAAAGTAAAGTGCCTGTATGGGTTCAAACCTACAACTCGTACGAACAAGCTTTACATAACCAGTATAAACTGACTTCTGATCGTACGAAAAACCTATACAATGAGAGGTCAGATAAAACTGGAAATGCATAGCTTCATGTGTAGCCGTGTGTACATCGCTGCCATTACCATGGGCCACCTCTGCTCCTACTCTTATAGCCACATTCATACTCAACACTTTCCTCACGACTATCATTTGGAAATAGTTGGTCAAATAGGTTAAAAACATTACCCTTCTTTAGGGCTTCTCCGCAGTCGGGGCATTACGCAAATTCGGACATTAGCAAAACGGACAAAACATGCAATTTGTAATCCAAGCCCCGACCACTTGAGAGCTCTCCCTTCAAACAACAAATAACCTACATTTGGAATATCGCCCAGCATTGATTTATGTATTTATACAATAATATACATACTTCTCTAGGTACTAATCCATACTAATATTATAATTCGAAAGTAACTCTGTCTGTATGTTACCGTTTCACGCCTAAACCACTGAACGGATTTCGATAAAATTTGGCAAGGAGATAGATAACATCCTGGAGAAAGATATTCAATACTTTTTGTCCCGGTGGCATGTCATGGGATAATCTCCGACATCCACGCGGACGAACTCACGGTTTGTTTGAACGCGCTAATCTCTAGAAAAGTCGGAATTGAAACATTTGCATTTGATAGCTCAATGCTTGAGGAAGATTGTAGGCTGTTTAACATCACGCTACGCCCCCTAGGAGCCGAGCAGAAAGAAAAAACAATGTGAAAGAACGTTAAGCGAAAACGTAACGAAACGAAAAGTAATAGCGTAGGCGGTTAATGTGAAGCGACGCGGTGGGTCGGGGACCGAGGGCGTTTTATAAAAGCGTGGCTGTTATTTTAGTATTTAAATGGCGCCGATTCCCTTGTACACACAGCTACACATCAAGCTATCCATTTCCAGTTTTAGCTGACCTCTCATTGTATAGGTTTTTCGTACAATCACAAGTCATCTTATACTGGTTTTGTATAGCTTGATGTGTAGCCGTGCGTACACAAACTAAATGAAACTAAATTTAAGTTCAGTGCATCTTTTTTTTCTATTTCATTAAGAAAAAGACGGAAGATAAATATTAGTTTAGTCCTGAACTTAAATTTAGTTTAGTTTATGAACAAGGGAATCGGCGCGATTGTCTATCTTAAGACTTTCACGCGAACGAAGTCGCAGGCAAAAGCTAGTTGAAATGATAAATCATTGAATATTTATTACTGTGGTTGCCCACACGAGATGTAACTATAGCGAACCGCGTAAACTACGAAATAGAGGTTAAATTTAGATATTATTTAGATTTTGATACGTCATACAGTTGGCTCATCGTGTGTTCGGTTGGAGTTGTAATTGCACGATGCTTGTGCGACTGTTAGGACAACAGCAGTGCGATTCTATAACCTTCTCACCGTGAAAAATTAGGTAAAGTGAGCGTGGAGTGAGCTGTCATCCCAACTAATGCTAGGGATTGACACTATTGACAGCTCACTCTAAGCTCACTTCACCTAACTTTTCATGGTAAGATTTTTACAGAATCGATCGGCAGAATGTAAGGTAATTCGTAGACGGTTCATTGTAATAGTTTTATGAGCGTTCAGTATGCAAAAGATAATTCTTAATAGTGTAGGTAAGTTTATTATTTTTATCTCACGAAGCGACGCGCGCATTTCTTGTGGTTACCAAGTGTAAAAACACGCTGTAAATGTGTGTGTAAGCGTAGGAGCTCTCGGTACTTACCATCAGAGACAATGGTGAAGTTGGATGTGTGTGTGTGTGTGTGTGTTATGTGCTAATGCTTCTCGTCTTCGCGCACACATTCGCAATGCGTTTGTACACTTGATTATCAGAAGTAAAGCTCGTATCGCTTCGTGAGATGAAAATACTGTAATTGCCAGTTAGTCATTATTTACAACTGGTAATTAGGGACGCATGATAAATTTTTCGTCGCGTTGCGTACGTTTTTTTTTTTTTTTATAACCGACAAAAAATTTCGACGCTATGGGGTCTAAACTCATGTGCTGAATTCATGGTTACAGTTTGCGCGTCCATGTCCCTGCCACCCTGTATTCTATACGAAAGCTGTCATACCAATTTTTATTCCTCAGATAACCGTAATCTGAAGATTAAAAAATTGGCCCTTAGAATCGCATGTAAACGTAATAAAAAGATTTTTAACTTAAGTACCTAAAGTAAAATTTGATTTCCAAAATGTCAATTCCTGTAAATTGCTTAAAATTGCAATGTATGTAATTCCAATTGGAGAAAATTGAGATTTACATAGTAACGGCATTTTTTTTTTCGTCGCAACACATTTCGCCTCATTTAGGTCGATTCTCTGTATTTCACACGAAAAGATACGTACAATTTAGGTTTATATCGTAATCCTAACGTGTTGTTAAAACAAAAGAACTACAAAGACTATGCCAACGTCCAGCTGTTTTACCTAAAATTGTAGCCAAAGATGTAAAGAATTGGCACTGGAAAGTCCCCGTATCAGCTGATGTAAAAATATGACGGAAACTGGCAGAAACACTGCACTAATAGCATAATTTTTCGGCGGTTTCATTGTTCACTGTCGGTCTATTCTGTAAAATCACGCAGTGAAAACTTAGGTGAACTGACCTTGAAGGGAACTGTTGTCTCTCTCAAATGAAAAATGGTTTGAAACATAAAATTACTAGAGCAATTTATTTCAACTGAACACACGATTAGCCGTCACAAGCGTAAAGCGTAGCGTACTGGCAAACTCCATGGTTATAAGTTCATAACAAAGCACGATGCACGACCAATCACTTAAAGACCTGGCAACAATCCAGAAGTATGTAAGACTAATTTGCTAGTAAAACTAATTCTTGCACATTTCGAACTCGGTACAAATTCAGATACGCTCACAACAGTCACTTGTGTGGCACACAACTAATGGGCGACATCACTAGCGTCCATTAATTCCTGTAACATACAGCTGACAGGACATGATATTAAGTGTCCCATCGTTTGTGGAACAGCACCACACTTACACTCCATTGCAGAGTTGTCTATGGATCTACTGCTGGGACACTTCTAGTGGCTATGTATCCTTGTTTGTCGATCCCGTCCAGCGATTTGCGTCGTCTTTGATCCAGACATTTGGCGATGCGGATTTGTTTATACTTTAAAAACGGATGGCCCCGGTCTTGGCTCTGGAGAGATAGTTTATACATTTAGATATCCACTTTGCATGGTGATATAATGCTTATAATAACGGATCGCAGTTAAATTAATGGTTATAGTTTGGTTGATAAATTAATGTGATGTTGGAGATTACGTGTTTAATGTTTAAAGGGATTTTGATAGTTTGTGTAATGAGTAAAGTATAGTGATTAATTTTGACGTAACATGCACAATTAACACGATACTTACATAACGTTTGCATGCCTTATGCAAAACATGTATGCTCTCATCCCTATTTCATGTAACTTCTTTGTGTACCGTGTTTTATGCAAATAAATAAACTTATGACGGTTAAATGTTTGACGGCTTGTTCATAGTTTTCTTAAATTACCTACATTAGAAGGACATGGGCGTGCCCAGGCAGCCCAATAAATAACCAATACGTAAACACTGTCGGCGAAGAGGGCTTTACCCTAAAGTGAGACAAAATCTTAGTCATACTTATGCAGTTTATATTTTACCTTGAAAATACAAACTACGTTTACGGTTTAACCAAACCAAATCATAACACAAAAATAGTTAGGAAATATTATTAAATAGGAAAAATTAAAACATAATTTATTGTTATTTTTTTCAAAGAAGCTTCGCTCTCGTAACTTTTCTAGAATAACATACGAAACAGATCAGGATCCATTGCATTATATCAAAGCTAACAAACATTCATTCACAAATCCAGTTTTATCTAAAAATAGTATTCTGATCGCATCGAAACTTTACCCGCGATTTAGTTCGGTACCATCCGCGAAGCGCTTTGCAGCGCTCGAAAGCGCAGAACACAACACTATTTCTGTATCAACAAATGTCAATAATTAGTGATGTGATTGAGTGAACGATTCATTGGTGATTTAATAGATTTATGCGAAGTTCGAAATTTGAAATCGGTTGTTTGGTATTCCGCGTTCTTGTATTGAAAAGAAAAAAAAAAGAAAAAAACCTCGGAAAATTTATTTTAATTTTGAGTTTGTTTTGATTGTTGCCAGTTTATTTGGATTAATTATCTACTAAAGAATAATTAATTTGTGTTTTTAAATAATATACAAAAGGCACTTACCTACCTATTATAATGAGCTTTGGTTTCAACAAGGAAAATGTTTACCTTTAGCTTTTTTATTAGAAACGAATTTCCAATCTTATATCAAAACATTTGCCTCGAGTTAACAACCAAATATCCTCAGAACTAATAAATTGATTAAAGCAATATTGTATGTAGATACTTTTTTAGCATCATTTTATTTTATTATCTTTTGTAAATAAATTCTGCTTTAAAAAAAGTGTTCATTTTAGAAAAATGAACAAGTGCCACAAAATATTCTCGCAATGAGTTTAAAAAGTGATAAATTTTAAAATAACGAACGAGTGAGTAATAATGGGTTAAGTGAACGGGTTTAAAGTGAATGAACAATGAGCAAAATAAAAAGACGTAAAAAAGACAGCAAGGTTCGTGTCAGGTTCAACATTACAAATGTGGTGAGTTTTAAAACAATCAATTTATTGTAACTGAACAGAAAGCTGTGCTGCTGGGGAGTTTGTTGCGCCACTTCTTCTTCTCAGCTAAAGCACTAGGAAGTGGTGAAGGGCGGGCGTTTTGCGGAACCGTCTTATGTGATTTTGACGTTCAAAAAGTGCTGATTCTCAGCCTATTTTGAATAAATGAATTTTGATTTTTATTTTACAGTCTTTCCACGGTTAGTTTCCCTCTTCTGTATCGCTGTTAAAATTAAAGTGATCTTTATTTTCATTGCAATAAGGTTGCGGATAGGATTCTGCTTGTATTGCTGTAAACCTTAAAACAGCTGTGAAAGGAATTGTATGTGCTGGGACACAGGCATCATACATAATTAGCTTAAAATGTTCCCACTGCTGGGACACCGGCCTCCTCTCGGTAAGAGGGAGTGGGCTGTAATCCACCCCGTGGGCCCAGTGCGGGTTGGTAGGTGTCACATGTCTTCGAATTTTTTCTTCGGTTCTAAGACATGCCGGTTTCCTCACGATGTTTTCCTTCACAGTGGGAGCAGTGTGAGGAAACCGGCATGTCCTAGAACCAAAAATTCGAAGACATGTGACATCTGCCAACCCGCACTGGGCCCGCGTGGTGGATAACGGCCCACTCCCTCTCACCGAGAGGAGGCCTGTGTCCCAGCAGTGGGAACATTATAGGCTAATTATGTATGTGATTATGTATTTAATTTGCTAAAAAGAGTAGCACTGTACTTTTCCAGAAATCGGTTTACTGACATCCATGACTATTCATCCTTCCCACTGTATTTCTCTCAATCTTCCTCAACAATCCGAGTTATTTCTTACTCTACAGCTTCCGTATCATGTGGGTTAAATTAAATAGAACCTAAGAAAACAAACAGTGTTGCCAGTGTTCAATAAATTGTATTCAGTGGTAGACTGTTGAATCTATTTAACTTTATTAGTGTGGTGTTAAAATGTGATTAGCAGTGCAGTCGTGGTTTTGTAACGGTGGTGGATTCTTCGCGTTTCTTTTGTGTAAAAAATTGGGCTGGAGAAGTGAGTGAACGAACAAATCATTTGGTAGATTTTTTTTTTAGTGTATATTAAAAGAAATCGTGACAAAACAAACGATGTGCTGTGAATGTCTTCAAAGCAAGAGTGAACAGACACCTTCTGGGCATGCTCGTTCTATCATAGACCTCGTCCATCGCTCTCCATCAGACGTGATTGACGTCAAGGTCAGGCCTATTCAGCAATAAAAAAATAGAATGTGCACAGAGTTCAAAATCGCTGAGCTAACGGCAGTATACCTACTAATAAAATTCATGGCACCGAGAGCGTTGAGGGCTCAACTTCTTGATACGGACTGCCTTCAAAACCGTCAGTTTCCATACCTATGTGATTTGTGTCGTAGTGCGAGTAAACAGGTGACAAGCTTGGTTTGTATGGAAAGTTTTGACGGATGCCGTTTCTAGCAGCGGTCGCTGCCAAAGCGTCTCTACAGCAACTAACTGAACAGTCAGCTGTGCTGCAGAAAGGTGTCTTGTGCTACTTCCTCTTCCCACTAAATCACTATGAAGTTGGTGAGGGTCAGGCGTTTTTGGGAGACAGTCTTATGTAATTTTGACGTTCAAACAGTACTGATTCTCAGCCTTGTTTGATTAAATGCCTTTTATTTTTGATTTTGAAAAAAATCTTTCAACAGGCTTGACATGAGTTTTTTGGTAGCTTATGTCAGTCTCTTACATTTTTGACTTTTCCATCATCGTTATTGCTGGTAGAATCTAATTCTGTCTAGGCGCTGTCGTCATCAGTTTCAGCTCAGCTGGTCCGCATATCAGTAAAAAAGATCTTATTTGTCTCTTTTTGATCTTTTCTGCTTCTTTTTTTAAATTCCTTTTGTCTTTTTTTTTTTTCTTTTTTGGGTCTTTTTTGCTTCGTTTTTTGTGATCTTATTTCTTTTTGGTCTTATTTGCTTTTTCCTTTTGATCTTTTTTGTTTTTTTTCTTTTCTTCCTTTTTACTTCCATAGTTCTGTTTTATTTTAAACGCAGCGGGGTACACTAACAGTAGCAATGGGTTTAATTTTGACAGTTCTACAACATTCATTGCGGTTTGTAGCTGTCTTATGAACGTTAAAAAACAAAAACCACCTTTCATTCGAATGAAGCATAGCGCATTCGGAGCATAGTTTTTAGTGGTGAGTTGTGTCTGTAATACAGGCGGGACGTAGGAATCGCGGGTGCTAAGATTTGGGACTCTGATGGCCCACCGAGTGCTTCCAGGGAATACCATGGCACTATGATCACGTGCTGCCGTGCATAGTGAGGCTCAGGGAAGACCTCTTTATAGTCTCCCCAGTGACGTGCCCTAACCGGCGTAGCACTGAGGGGGTTCTGGATTGATCTATTAAGAGGTAACCTGACCCCCTCCATGTGCTGTTGGTGATCACCGGGGTAGTTTTAGTGGGTAAGAATCCCACACTCCCTGGTCTTTTTGCCTAAAGTCCGGGCGCCTTCTGAAGGATTCCCCCCGAAAACAAAAAAAAAATCGTTGTCTGTCTGTCAGTAGCGTTGCTTCATATTTCTATATATTATCTAGTTTTCTAGTTATTAGAACGATTCTTTACGATCAAGATGCGTCATTTTTATATTCTCGAACATCAAACAGCATCTTCATAGGCAGAGATGACTAGTACAAATAATATATCCAGTGATTCATGTGAGATTGTAGCAAGTTTTATTGAAAGTTTATCTTTAAAAACAAGACATATATAGCTCATCGTTCTATTTTTTGGAAAGCCTTGAACCATTTTATTGATATCTTAATCTTAATTTCAGGAAGAAATAAACTAAAGGGTTTATAGGATTGAGTACCTACAGTGTAATACATAATGGTACCACGAGCAAATATTTTTGCCCGTGGAACCCCCTGAATAACAATCTTCTTATTAAATATATTTTTATGCCCGTGATACCCCATCCCAAACATTTCAATTATACATTAAAAAAATCATTAATAAAAAACGAACTATTGCTTGACAAATAGAGAAATACAAATAAATTGTTTTGCCAATTCATATGAGATTTTTCAATAAAAATCATAATGTAGAATGAATGAAAAATTAAGAGAGAGTTTGAAGACGAAGTTTTTTCTAACATAGGTCACCGTCACTACCCCTCTGTCCCCCTTGGGGGTTCCACGGGCAAATATATTTGCTCGTGGTACGCAAAGGGGAACTAGTCTGGGGGACCGCGGGCAAGTACCGATTATTACGTTTGGCTGCCCTATTGGTTTAGAGGTCGCAAGCACTACTGCTGAGCATGAGGTCCTGGCTTCGATTCCCGGTTCGGGCAAAGTGTCATTGGGTTATTCCATCTGGAATTACTCAGTAGCAGCCGGGAATTTGGATTTGTGTCCCTAAGATGGCAAAAGGCTCACCCCCTGTTACATGGGACTTGAACATAGCTGGCGAAATGTGGGTGTACTCTGCCAGACCATTCGGTGACTATAGGCATGGTGTTATGTTTATTTTTACGTACAACCAGTTTATATGAATTGGCGAAACAGTAGCCAATTCCTGTATCAGATAACGAATTGTTATCATACCAATGATAACTTTTTATCGCTTTACAGAAGTTTTTATGACAATAGTTTTATTGTTTCCAATGGAAGTGAAATATATACGGATAGAAAGTTCTACTGCTCACAGTTAGCCCTGGGGGTCTACTCCGAAGTAATATCGGCCGAATGTTCGGCCGTTTCCTGCTACGAAGTTACTATTAGTTTCGGTCGGTTCCGATCCTACACTCCTACACTCTTTCGAATATTGACTATGGTCCCGACCCAACTGAGTCGATCCGAACTTTTTACGTATTTTTCAATAATATTCGGTTCGGCGATGTGTCGGTCCTATCCGAACATTCGCACTTTGCACTGCGGAGTAGACCCCCAGGATCGCAGGGCGCGTTTTACTCGTGGCGAATTTTTTCTTGCAATGGATTTTCAACGCACTGCTGTACGCTCAGAGTTGAAAATCCAACAGTGTGTTGTTCTGACTCGTTGGGAAGCGCTCTGTTGGATTCTTAATGCTCGGCTTAATACCGAGAGTTGAAAATCCTGTCGCGATAAAATCCTGCCGCGATATTTTCACGTTCATGCGAGCTTGGGCTTATGGGGTTTACGTATGGCAATAATATGGCACAGTTTTGTATCCCGGGTTTTGTATCCAGTTGTTATCAAAATTATTCAATTTTATCCACAAACTTTTCATAAGTATTTGGAGGTATGAGGAACAGGGTGTAAAGTTCACTCATCCTCCATTGAAAAGGGAGGATCCTCCAACCAAGACACACATACATACATATTACATACATACATAATATTATACATATCCATACATATTATATGTGACTTCTCACATAAGACTAACTTCGTAGGTATCTAAGACCGGCAAAGCTTCGGAAATTCCAGTATCGTAGACTATTTGTAGTTTTAATATTACAGGCTTTTTATTTTAGGTATAGTTTGGCCTATGGCTAAATACTAACAACCGCACGGGTCGATCAGGTTAAGCTACGCTTGCCGCGGTTGGTCCGTGTGTGGGTGACCATCTTTACATAACAAGACCCTCGTGTCTCGGAAAGCATGTTAAGCCGTTAGTACCGGCTGTTATTCGTGGATGTTTGACAGTATTTACGGGTCATCAGAAGCCCGAAAGACTGACAAGGGGTATCGTGTTACCCAGTAACTGGGTTGTGGAGGTCAGACAAGCAGTCCCTTTATGTAAAATACTGGTATTCAGCTGCATCCGGTTGTACTGAAACTCGACCCCAACATAGTTGGGAAACCGTGAGGCAGATTGAGTGTGGCCTATTTTTATAGGTAACTAATCTAACATGGAAAAATCGATTAGGTAGACACAAGATATTGAGGTGTGTATAGCAATAGTTTGACAAAAATCGATTTTACTTATTCGATTTTAGGTTCGATTTCAAGCTAATATTATTACTCTCGGCCACAGCTCATGACCTAACGTGCTAGTTAAGTTTAGAAGCGACGGAAAATTTCGAATATGTCCTCAAAATAAATTATCTCAAAATGTCTCTTGTAGTAAACACAAGTGCAAAACTGAGTAAAGTAGTTTATGAAGCGTGACACGAAAAGTATTTAATAAAACATAACATCATGCTTGTAACCCCCGCAGCGGTAGGCAGAGGTGTACCTACCTATTAGTACACCTGCATTTCGCCAGTTTTGCTCTAGTTCCACGTGATAGGGGATCAGCCTATTGCCATCAAACCCGTCACAGACGTAGCCATAATATATATTAATATGAATCATAGCAAATATTACAACATATTTTCTATATAAATTTTCGAGTGACCGCACACGCAGCTATAATATATATTTCTATGACGTCACCAAAATATGTCGACATATATAGCTCGGTATATTTTGGCATATTTTATTACTTTATCTAAAAGAAGTGCTCTTGTCGGATTAATTAAGGTACCTAGATTGATTATAGTGTTATTTCAAAATTTGAACATCCTGTACAGAAAATAAGCTTTAAAACCGTGCGCTTGCAAGGACGACCGCAGACCGTGTAGGGCAAAATATATATTATAGTATAGCTCCCGTGTGTGGTAGCTTACTATACTATAATATAAATCTCGATAATATTAATATTATATTATAGCTACGTCTGTGACGGGCTTCAACCGAGCACGAATATAGATTCTAGACTGCTACTAAGAAATTGCTGATGGAAAAGGCAGTAAAAAAAAAAAACAAAAAAAAAGAAATTAATAAAGTAGTAAAGTTTTTATAAAATTGCATGAAAACCCAATAACACTGGTAGACCTCGAGACTGAACCTAGGGCTCTACACTCAGAAGTCGCACTTGCGACCTCTACACCAACCAGACAGTCCATAGCAATTAGTACCTTGGTACTAATTATCCGACATACGTAGATTTTATGCCTCTTCGTGACAATAGACTTCTGTCAACCCTCTTGGGACAAGGTAACGGCGTGAATTTATGGGGCTCGCCTATCAGCATCGTTATTTGATAAAATCGGGGAATAGATTTATTATGTGACAATTTATTGTGACTTGTAAGGTGTTATATTTGATAAGGTAGAATAGTGTAGATCAGATAGACAGTCTCCTTGAGACTTCATGCAAAACCCTGGTATTCAGCTGGATCCTGTTAGGCATAGAACCTGACCCCAACATATTTGATGGAAAACAGTGCATTATTATACAAGCTGTTGTTTTGCATCCTCGTCAAATTTCAGAAGGCTGTTATGAAAGACATAAATAATCAAATAAAATTACGATCCCTGGTAAATAATGAATACGTACTTAAGTACGTACGTATTTAAGTTTGACATTGTTTCAGAATACACCACTTTCAACGAACAGAATCGCGTTGTGGTATCGTATAAGCGGCCGCGTTTTTATGTGTGTGTAAAAGGGCAGTTACAGTGCAGTCTCACACATGCCAATTTCCGAAAATTAGAAAAAAAAATACCTACTTTTTATTAGGTATTTTATGATTGATTCGTGTCGAGAATCAGTAGCATAGTAGAATTTGATGAGGATGCAGAACGACACCTTGTATAGTTGCAGTAGAAGATGGACTTTTAGCGGTATCTAAAACGCCACATGCGAACAACGCGTCATACTGACGTCACGCAAATCCTGCATCTCGCAAGCAGAGTTTACCGCACAATTAGCATAGATACAATTTCGCAACATCAATCGTTGTGCAATTGCCCGCAAGACACAACATCAGTCTGGTCGGAGGATGCTCCCTTTTCTATGGAGTATGAGTGAACTTTACACCCTGTTCCTCATACCTCCAAAGACTTAGGCGTCACACAAAAAGTAATAAAAAAATATGAAAATGTTGTCTTTGTCGCGTCGCTACATGCGCGCATTTTCATACAAACTCGAAGACTTGATGTGAGAGACTAATTATTTGGTGAGACAAAAGTTGCCTCCTTATGTCCTTTTTATTTGTATAGTTAGTTAGTTAGACATATAATTTAGTACCTAGTATAATAGTTAGTTATCGTTACAGAAATAAACAGTTTATTTAATTACTAGCGACTACGTCCGCGTGAAATTTCTTCAATAATTAATCATGATTCGAAAGACACGTGGCGCCATCTATTATCATAATAACGCTATTGTTGTTTTCCTCGGGAACTGCACTTTTTTTCGGGATGAAAGGTACTCTATGTCCGTTTCTGTACACCTGACAACGCATACCCAAAATTTCAGGATGATCGGTTCAGTGTGCAGTGGTATAGGCGTGAAAAGGTAACAAACAAACTTATACTTTCGCATTTCTTAATATTAGTTAGGATGACATGTAAAAGTGTTTTTTAGTCAAATTTACAGAAAAAAATATCATTTACCATTTATCATAGTGACAAAACACTAATTAATAACTCGGAAAGCAACTAGCGACCCTATTAAGACACGCCCATCAGTCTTAGAGCTAACAGCGGAATTTGATGCATTTCCTTTTTAATTTTCATGAAAGCACTTAATGCACAGACAGTCATGTAAATATCTTTGTGTAGGTAGGTGTTAGTAAGTAGTTGTTGTGAGGAGTCTATGAAGATAAGTTTGTTTTGTAAAACACTCTACTTAGGATTGTGTATCTCTATTCGTAACGATTTTCTGAATGAAATTTATTATACTTTGAGAAATATCCAACCCGCACTGGGGGCTTAACACCAGCTTTTATAGCAGGGCAGAAGTTGAACTGTACCACTTTTTTGTTCTATGTACAAAAAAACAGTGCAGTTCAACTTCTGCTCTGCTATGTCGATGGCTATAAGAGTAGGAGATGACCAAAGGAACGATGGATGGACTGTGTCAATGATGATATTAGAAAGGGGGCGACTGTCGAGATGGCGGCTAATAGAGGAGTATGGAAGAAAAAGACATGTTACGCCGACCACAAATAAATTGGGACAAAGGCAGGAGAATGATTATATAGGATTATTTTATTTTTATTATTTGTTATTATTGCGGAAATACATACTCTGTGAAAATTTCAACTGTCTACCTATCACGGTTTATGAGATACAGCCCGCTGACAGACAGACGGGGGCGGACCGATGGACCGCCCTCCGCGGCCACCTCTGGGATCGGAATCCTAAAAATAGTCATGTCATATTTCAAATGCATACCTTTCAATTTCATTATCGAAACTCCTTAACATACCAATCAAGTGTTTCTTCGAAAACTAGACGTGTTTGGATTTTTTCTCCAAGTAATTGATATCGCATATTCCTTGGCAGTTTGGCACGATATTGGCAATTCCTAGTAAAAATTGAAAGCTTCAATTCTACGAAACAATTGGCTATCTATAATTTGTTTACATTGTAAATCGTGTTTGAAATGGCGTTGAAATTAATGTTTTTTCTTTGTTTTTCTTTCTCTTTCCAATGTTATATGGATATGGTTGGAATCACAGCGTTGCCAGTTCTTTTTGAGTTTCATTCAGTAAGTATAAGTAATAGAAAATGTATTTTAATGAAAATACGTTGCTTTACAAACAACAATCGCACCGTTGAGTAATCTCCGAAAAGCGTTACAGAGCCTGTCCCTCGAAGGACAAATATCAACCTAAACACGCACTAAAAACCAATACCTTTTGGCTCCACAGTCAGGTAAATACAGTTATAATTACCCTATAATATTCCCACTGCTGGGACACAGGCCGCCTCTCTGTGAGAGGGAGTGGGCTGTTATCCATCACGCGGGCCCAGTGTGGGATGGCAGATGTCACATATCTTCGAATTTTTGGTTCTAGGACATGCCGGTTTCCTCACGATGTTTTCCTTCACCGTTTTGAGAGCAGTGGTGATGAAATAATTTACACAAAGTAAAGCGCCTGTCAGGGTTCGAACCTACGACCTACAACTCGTAAGTCGCGGCCATTTCCACTGCTCAAATACAGTCACTAGACGAAATATAGTCGATCAGAAACACGCCCAAAATACGCCCGTTTATAAAATATTTGTATATCATTGTGTTCTGTCCATCTATTTGTTGACATTGGCTTGTAAGTTAGTAAGTTCGAGTTACCTACAGCTTTTAGTGAGCTTTGAACTTCCGAACAAGTTAGTCCAGTTAACTGTGGTGTTGAATAAGATGAACATAGTGATGTTTTAGGGACTACTCACGCTTATTCAGCTCTGTTCAGCTTTTGTCCATAGAAAACAACGATTTTGTATGGAATGCGTACGTGTTCGTAAAGCTGAACGGATGCGTACGCATTCCATACAAAATCGATGTTTTCTATGGATAAAATCTGAACAGAGCTGAATAAGTGTGCGTAGACCCTTAATTGGCAGTTCACATTCGGTTAAAAGTGTAACGGGTTTTATTTCTCATAGTTTTTTTTGGCAAAATTTGCTTAACGTAAACTGAGCTTAGTGGTGTTTTCATTGGCTATCCAAATAAAGTGATTGATAATGGAAGTTCATGTTCAGGAGTGGACGTGTACGAACTGTAGAGTATGTATGTTTTATAAATTACACCGTGGTATGTAGCGATTTTGTATTTTAATTCGCTTGTTTGTTTCGCTTCTCGTCTGCTTAGATGAAAATACAGATAAAGAAAAGGATTATACTTGAATTGAATACTACTACTATATTTGAATTGTGAAATTAGGCATATGGATAGTTTAAGAACAGTGGTGGCCACAGTAAGTGGCCCCGACGAGTTAAAGGCCGTGGGTTCGAACTCTGGCAGGCGCATTTCATCACCACTGCTCTCAACATGCTGAACGAAAACATCGTGGTGAACGTTCTTAGGCCTACCCCAAGTCCTTTCAGAAATCCTTTTCCCGTGCTACCTCGAACCAGCCTTCGCGGTACGCGTCCAGTTTTTAACATAGGGAACGCAATTATAGATATGAATATGGAAATACTTGAATATAACTACATATGAAGGTTTTTAACGTACCGCGTATATTGTAAAGTCCTCCAAACCGAATTTCGGCTATGGTGACAAATCAGCGGAGACCAGCCTTCGGTGAGGATAGTGCACCAGTTCCCTCGAAGATGGGATGGCAAACTGACTGGAGAAAGTTCAGGCGCAGGGCCAACGGCTTAACGTGCTATCCAAGGCACGGGGAACAACGCCAACAACCTAAACTCCGGGCTGTTACTAAGAAATTCCCAATAACAGTTTGCCCGACCCGGGAATCGAACCCATGACCCCTTGCTCAGCTGTCGCGCTTACGACCACGAGACCAACGGGGCAACGGGTCTGTATTATAGACACCAAGTATAGAGCGATCAAGAGTCTACACAAAATCAACTTGTAGCTAATTTAATTGTAAAATTTATAGTTTTCATGACATTCATTTACATTCTGTGATAACTTTACCTCACACACTGATTTATTACTTGTTATGTTTTTTTTTTTTGGAATATCGTATAATTCTATAATGTTTGTATGTGTGAGCACCACATATCTATCACTAATTTATCTTTGTCATTTTAAATAATAATAAATGTACATGTGAAAAAATAAGCAAAAAAATCATAGGGCATAAAAAAATTCGTCCACATCGCTGTCAACAGGAACAGTGCCCAAAAGACTGGCAGCATTGCCACGTTCGGTCATTGCTTCATTTTTAATTTGTTTACCTATTGTGGTATAGTCATTTTATTCTAGCTGCATCGTCTTCACATATAATTTATAGAATAAATGTTTAGAAAATATTAAGATAGAGCTTCTTATCCATTTGTCCCTCTGAACAAAATAGAATAGCATACTTTTTATTATGTACAGTCACGAGCACCAATATGTCAACACTTGGCAACTTTCAAATGCGATTTTTTCGTGAAATAACGAATGCAACGTTGAAAAACGACACATTACACAAACCTATGGGTTCGAAAATGCTATGTTCGTAACAGCATAATATTTCATTCAAAAACAAAGGAGTAAATCGCTTTTGAATAAAGCCGAGTGTATACATTCTTTTGCTCGTGACTGTACACCATATAAGTTACACACAAAAAAGATAGACATTTTACAATGGGTGACACAATGGGCGGTCTTATCGCTAAGAGCGATTTTTTTAAACAACCTTTGTATGGATTAAAAAGGAGAAAGAGAGACAAACACGTTGGTAGTCTGGAGTAGCGTTTAACGAGAACTTGACATTGTATTCCTATGTGCGCCAATGTCAAACATTCAAGCGGCTAATCCACTTTCACGGCTCGACGGCTACATATTCCAGTGTGGCAAATACGCGTAGCTGTGTTTTAATGTCTGTAACAGAAATAGTTTCCTAAGAATGGCCGAAAAGACATTACTCTGTACTTTCTACAATATTAGTGTGAGGTATATTCGGCTCCTATTTTCCCTACCCAGGCAGGCGCTTTACTTTGTGTAGTCTTTTCAACACCACTGCTCTCAAAACGGTGAAGGAAAACATCGTGAGGAAACCGGCATGTCCTAGAACCAAAAATTCGAAGACATGTGATATCTGCCAACCCGCACTGGGCCCGCGTGGTAGATTATAGCCCACTCCTTCTGGAAGAGAGAAGGCCTGTGTCCCAGCAGTGGGAACATTATAGACTGATTATGATTTTCCCTACACTCGAAAATGTGCCCCTTTTCGAGGATGATTACGACTTCGCTGTCTACCTTTTTTTTTTTGGATGGGAAATCATCAAATGATCTCTACCGTTGCCTGTGGTGCCAGGGGCCACGGTATCTCTTTCGAACAACCCGCGGCCCTGGCACATCAGGTATCTGTGTACCTTAGGGCCGATTTTTCAATCGACAGATCATTTTTATTCGTGGAATAAAATTGACGTCTAACAGATTTTGTAAGGAAGAACTGTCAAAAATTCAAAATTATTCCTCGAATAAAATTATCTGGCGTTGGAGAAATCAGCCCTAAGTAATATAATGTTTACAAAGTAAAAATAGAGGAACTCTGTTTATGTCTAATTTAGAGTTTTGGCCTCAATTTGCTCGTACCTCGGAGGCGGGGGGGCAACTGCACCCGTTGTCCCCCCCCCCCCCCACTGTATTCGCGCCAATTTTAAAGGGCAAAAGAAAGTCCCAGATATGAACAGCTGTAAGATGAAATGAACACTTTGCTCCAATCAGGCATCAAATCTAGCAACCCACACGTTAGGAACCGCCTTTGGCAACCTTACTACGAATCCATCAGAACGAGATCATTATTATAAAAACAAAAGTCATTTATTCAAACTAGGCTGAGCATCAGCACTTTTCGAACGTCAAAATGACATAAGACGGTCCCCCAACACGTCCGCCCTTCACCACCTAGTGCTTTAGCTGGGAAGAAGATGTGACGGAACAAACTCCCCAGCAGCACAGTTGTTTGTTATTCGTAATTATCAAACCAGAGTCACAACAAATAACGGAATATGCTTCTTTTCATTGCTACCCGTCCCCACGGTTCTATGCGTCCCTCATCCAGCCACTTTGTGGTAAAGTCATCAGCCTAACGCGCGGACGTCCAGGTTCTCTTTGACCTGACCTTGGTCACCATCGAAACGGAATCTAATTCTAGGATCACTCAAACTAGCATCTGTTAATAACCCATTGGTTATTTTAAACTAAATAACGGAAGACGTAAAATAGTTAAAGTAAACGATGCTGAAACCACTATTTGGTATCAATAAAATAGTTGCTTCTAACAGAATTATGATCTGTTAGTTCTTAAATAGGATCGTATCGTTTATAAGTATTTAGTTTAGTATTTATTAAGGTTTTACATCTCTTTATTAGGTTTTTATCAGAAGGGGCCCGTGGCTAAATAATAACAACCGCACAGGTCGATCGATCAGGTTAAGCTACACTTGCCGCGGTTGGTTCGTGGATGGGTGACCATTTTGACATACCGAGACCCCTCCATGCCTCGGAAAGCACATTAAGCCGTTGGTGCCGGCTGTCAATCGCGGATCATTGACAATCCTTACACCCGTAAGGATTGTCAATGAAGCCCGAAAATCTGACAACCAATCTTACCAAGGGGTATCGTATAGCCCAGTAACTTGGTTGTGGAGGTCAGGTAGGCAGTCGCTCCATGTAAAATACTGGTATTCATCTGCATCCGGTTAGACTGGAAGCCAACCCCAAACATAGTTGGGAAAAGGAAAAAAATCTGTTCTTTCCTCAAAAGACATCTCAGACATCGATCTACATGGTCTTCACATGATCTGACTAAGATTATGTCTGCACTTTAAAAGAGACTGTGACCTCTGAGTTTGTTTCGGCCTTTCTTCTCAAAGATGTCAGATAGGAAACGCCGACCTCATGTAGTTTTTATAATAATATATTATGATTCACGTGTAAAAGTGTTTGCATAAACTTAGGTACGTACAGAAAATAAATAATTTATCGATCACTGATACTGTGTACTTCGACTCCCACACAAGCAATTTCTGGGTAAAAATGTAAACAATGTCGCTAGAACTAGGTATTTTTCTTGCGTCAGCTTTACAACTTGTACGAAAATAGCTCATGCTGCGCCGTGGTGCGTGGTGCCATCACCTGCGAGGTAATCGCGTAGCACACTAACAGTAGCCACTGCATTCATTTTGACAGTTCAACAACATTCATTGCGTTATTCACGTTGTTGAGTAGACTAATCTTTCGAACATATGGAGCAATGGATTAGCAATATACGTCAAAATGATTAAGTTTGAGATTGATAGTGTGTTACGCAATTACTGTGCTGGTCAGTAAGGTAGGTCAAACTCAAACTCAAACGTCACTTCCGGATAATTGAAGGAAAACTAGATACGTGCTGTTACCCGTCTGCAATATTGAAATCAATACGAGTATATGCATCTTCTTTCTTTCTCGTATCGATATGAACTACATATATATTAAAGGTATGAAAATGGCTCATAAAAATCGCGTTTGGTCTATTTTAGCTATGTACATACTTCCACAGCATTATGTCGTATGGCATTTTACTGTGGGTTCGAGCTGCTGACATTAAATCCATCTTTATTTTGCAAAATAAAGCTGTCAGAGCCATTTATAATCTACGTCGCCGCGGATCTCTCCGGGAACTATTTAAAAAGATTAATAGCATGACGGTAACTTGCCAAGTCCAAAAAAGTAAGATCAACCATTTTTCAGATCGTCATTCTGTCAGCTGTCGTTCGTGGATCTTTGACAGTCGTTACCAGCACCCAGTCTTACTAAGAGATTTCGTACTACCCAGTAACTGGGTTGTGGAGGTCAGATAGGCATTCGCTCCAAACGGCTCTTTTATCCGGTGATAGAAATTATATGATAGCAGGGTTAACTGCCCAGGGTCTTTATCTTCAGTGTTACACGTCCCTATCACCAGAAACCTACCACCAACTCCACGACCCTGTCACCAAAAGCCATCTCCATTAACCCTCACTTTTCTTCCAGACCGGCATGAACCGAGGCTCCAGAGAGGAACTGCTGGGCAGTTCCCAGGAGGCGCTGCGAAACAGCCACAATGACCTGCGGCAGGTCTACGAGAGGCCCCTCACCAAGGAGGAGAAGACCTTCCTTCTTCATGCCGATAGAGGAGATTATGTAACTGTTAAGAGGTAAGTTCAAGAGCTTATAATCGTTTGATTAATCACCACGCTTGCTCAAGACGGATTGGCGATTTCAGAATTATATAGCTACCATTACTTTCTCCGAGCAGAAAGTAATGGTAGCTATATAATTCTGAACGGACTTCGTCCGCGTGAAATTTCTTGTTTTAACAAAAAAAATATCCTTCGAAATTATACAATACTACCGCAGCTTACAGAAACAGAAACAATAAGAAAAGAAAAAAAAATCCGTTTATTCGTAAATAAATTAAAAAAGTTATTACTAAAAAAATCTTACTATAGTGTCGACGAATATCTAAATGATAAATCTCTAAAACTGGAAAAATAAAGTCTTTTGCCATTTTAATTCTAATGTTATGTCTATGTTTTTAGAATAAGTTGAATTATTATAAGATACTTAAATGATAAGTCCTCTCCAAATTTTATTCATAATATCTTTTGCTGTGCCCGACAGGGTCCACGATTGTTACCTACCAAATAAATGTTTACCACCTAAGCCTACATTGTGGAATGCAATAAAGTATTGAGTATTGAGTACCATTAGTTACCATTCTATAAAACAAACAATGCAATAATAAAAATGACTTCATTCCGCCTTAAAATCACCATCCAGAAATGGCTTGTAACCAAAGACCGATACTGGGAACCTCTTAAACATTGTTACTTATTAAATCACGCACCCAAACACACCACATCACTCTCAACACACGGTCTTCGCGCATCATGCATCTTTTTTGTTTTTCGTTTTTGTATTGTTTTTTTTTTCTTCTTGTATACCTACTCCTCTTTTAAGGTTGTTACACATAAAATAATGATAGCATAAAATTATACACAAATGCTTTCCATGTGTTAAATTTCTTTTTGTGAGCTTACGGAAGGGACTGGACCCCACGACACACGGTTTCCTAGTGTGGGGGCCAGAGATAAATTGTATTTTTTCTTTCTCTTGTGAAGTCTAATGACATGTAATATGTGTATACTCGTATGTGTTGTACTAATGTTGGATTATTATTATTATTAGTGAAACAATTTTCTGAATCGGGTCATTAGTTCCGAAGATTACCCCATACATACAAACTCACAAATCATCATCATCATCATCTGCCAAGCCTTTTCCCAACTAAGTTGGGGTTGGCTTCCAGTCTAACTGGATGCAGCTGAATACCAGTATTTTACATGAAGCAACTGCCTCTCCGACCTTCACAATAACAGCTGCACGGGTCGGTCGATCGGGTTAAGCTATGCTTGCCGTGATTAGTCCGTGAATGGGTGACCATCTTCACATACCATGACCCCTCCGTGCTTCGGAAAGCACGTTAAGCCGTTGTTCCCGACTGTCATTCCGAAAGTCTGGCAACCAGTCTTACCAAGGGGTATCGACGTATTACCCAGTAACTGGGTTGTGGAGGTCAGATAGGCAGTCACTCTATATAAAATACTGGTATTTATCTGCATCCGGTTAGACTAGAAGCCGACCCCAACATAGTTGGGAAAAGGCAGATGATGACATGAACGGCTCTAGGGTAATACGATTTATCACAAACCTACAACTCAACATAATTACTACGCTTGTTTAGTTAATAGTTATCTAAATGTGATTTAATTGGTACTAATGTAGACCATTCATTATTTTATCTTCCCTGCAGTGCGATTCTGTAACCATCTCACCGTGAAAACTTAGGTGAAGTGAGCGTGGAGTGAGCTGTCATTCCAACTAATGCTAGGGATTGACACTATTGACAGATCACTCTAAGCTCACTTTACCTAACTTTTCACGGTGAGATTTTTACAGAATCGATCGGCTGGTACCTACTTGTTGACAGACCTACGCTGTCCTCCCATAGCTACTGTAATTTGAAAACATTGTAAAAGCAAATTATTTTTAAAAGAGTAACCGTGAGTTTCTTGCCGGCTCTTCTCCATAGGAAACGACCAATTGGAACTGTGCACCTAGCTTCTAACGTTTCATAAGTGCCCATGTAGGTTTATGTGAAATAAAATATTTTGATTTCGAATTTTGATACCGGCCTTCGACTTGATGTAATAGTGTCCCCTTTAAATACACCCATGGGGAGTGGGACGGACATATTATGACACGAAACCATCCATTTTACCACTACTTTCCTTAAAACCTGACTTTTCCTTGACTGACTGCTTCGTTGGTTTAGTGATCGCAAGCACTACTGCTGAACATGATGTCCTGGGTTCGATTCCCGGATCGTGCAAAGTGTTATTGGGATTTTCCATCTGGAATTTCTCTGTAACAGCTCTAAGTCTTTTGTGTGAGTATGGTAATGAGCTCGCCCCCTTTTACTTAGGACTGAAACATAACTGGCGAAATGTGGATGTACTATAGGTACACATCTGGCTAACCCTTCGAGAAACACAGGCGTGATATGTACGAGTCGCAATAAATACTTTTTCTTTCTTTCTATATTAGATGTTTCCTTGAAAAATTAAGTAAGATTGGGAAATACGGAAAAAAAATATAATTTATATAAATGCCGCACTAAAAATTACATTAGATACGAGTAACTCAAAGCTAACAAAAATGGTCCACAGATTCTCTTTTCATGAAATTCTCATTTTTACAATTTCTGCGACTGACTGGCGGGCACAATCTAAACTGCTTACGACAGAAACGTTCTATTCGAAAAATATTATGCAAAATAATGTTGCTTTGACAGTGTAGTAAAGATTTTTCGGTTACCCTGTTAATACTGAAAGCCGCGGGCGGGTAGCGATTTAATAAAAATTATGTTGTATCAACTATACCAACACTCCCACTGCCAGAGCAATTAACTTATTAAATGACTAAAATATATTCCTGAGGCAGGTTTATTTTTTGACTCTCAATGGACAGTCGCTAAACATGTGTATATTTATTTAAATATGAAGAAATAATAATTGTTTAGTTTCTAATTTTAAGTTTAAGGTTGTTTTTGTTTACAAATTTTATGTTACTCCGTTTTTTTTTGCCTCTATTTTTATTTATTTTGTTTAGTCTAAGAAGTTTTAATTATAATTTTAATGTAATTTTGTAAAATTAGGATAGATATAAGCGATATGGTGTAAGCTGTTAGCTTATATTTCATAAATAAATGAGTACTACTAAATGGAGCGTCCCAGTCCCAATACGTTCTTTTGCTTCTGCTCGTGATACCATAAGATCTATGATACTCGGCAATAGTGTATTTTTCTATCAGTGAAAGATTTTTTGTAATAAGATCAGCCGATAATCTCTCTAAAAATCTCACCGTGAATACTTATGTGAAGTGAGCTGTCATTCCACCTGATGCCAGGAATTGACACCATGACAGCTCACTTCATCAAAGTTTTCACGATGAGATTTGTACAGAACAGATTGGCTGTATTTCCAGAGATAACTGTTAGAATTCTTTCTTTATAAACTAGCTGCGCCTAGCGGTTTTACTCGTGTAAGGTCCGATTCCGTGGGAATAATGTGTAAATCAGTATACATATTCTAGTGTTAGTAAAATTGATTTAAAAACAGTATAATTATAACAAAGGATGATCAGACAGGAAAATATATTTCCCACCTGATCAACCTCCGCACAAAATACCTAATATTAATTTGGAGCAATGTCCATTACTGGACATATCCCTCCCCAAGCACCACCATTTCAACCGGTTCTGTGGTGGCGCATCCAGCGCATTCCTGCGGCCTTCCAACACTACGTCTTCCGGTACGGCCAACTGTTTTGCGAGCAAGGTGCTCTGCCCACAATTCTATTTCGTTATCATCAAACAGCAGTAAGCAATGAGCAGACAGGCGCTTTACTTTGTGTAAATTATATCATCACCACTGCTCTCAAAACGGTGAAGGAAAACATCGTGAGGAAACCGAGGTAACCGTAAACCGGAAATTCGAAGATAATATGACAAAATGCCTAATATTTGGAGTACAGCTCTCCAACACATCTCTCTAGTTGCGACTACTTCGCACTCTGCACAGCAGGGAAGCTGTTTTGTATAGAGACACATAAAAATCCGTACACATCACCAGACCCGCGGTGTGACCTCAAAAACGAAAAGTATCAATCTGCAATATATTTAGGACGCTCGCCTCGTTCTAATAAATAGGATTACTGAAGTCAAAGCCGCACTTGTACTGTTTCACTATAATCGACTACTTAGTGGATAGACCGCGCGGCTTTGGGACGATTTCTGCAATTTTGAAGGTTTTGAGGTTAATACAATGACTATTGTTTGTTTAGAAATAATGCTGTTTACCTACATACTCACTCTATAATGTTCCCACTGCTGGGACGCAGGGGACCCGTAACGACTGTCAAATATCCATGAATGACAGCCGTGACCAACGGCTTGACGTGCTTTCCGAGGCACGGTTCTATGTAAAGATGGTCACCCCTCCACGGACCTATTTCTTAGCCACAAGCCCCTTATAATAGGCTGGTATTATAAACATGCGATCAGATACATAGCCATAAACGAAATACAAAATATTTTTGAATTGTCCACAGATTAATAGAACAATTCACACCTCAGTCGGATATCCTGGACATCAACTGCGTGGACCCGCTCAACCGATCAGCCCTGGTAGCCGCCATCGAGAATGAGAACATTGAGCTCATCAAGCTACTGCTCCTCTCTGGGATCAAAGTCAAGGTCAGTTGAAGGTCATAGGTCATTTAAATGACTTAATGAACTGGTTAAAGTAATGGCAACTGACACTGTGGCGGGGTCTTCAACGCTACATGCGAACTACCTATCACACTGCGGCGGTGCTACACCTAGTTTTAGCCGGCTACAATTAGGTGCAGCCAGCCACATGCGGTTAAACTTAGATGTATCCTACTTAGCGTCGGTTAGAACTAGGCTTAGTCCTCATCATAGCAGCTAGAACTAGGTGCAGCCGCACACCGGTGGTTAAACTTAGGTGTATCCTATTTATCATCGGCTAGAACTAAGTTTTCAGTTCTGTTATGATTCTTATCTTGCGTTTCCCGATTGATTCAACAAGGATGTTAAAGTGACATTTATAATTATATAATATAAGTACCTAATTAATAAAACTAAACTAAAAACTAAACTTAAACTAAACTAAAAATTTTAGTATACCCACATACTTACTGTAACATCCATTTAGTTTTTACCACAGAGGGACTCCACGTTAAAAGACATGTCATTGAGTACACAATTTCATTAAGTGCGCAATTTAATTTCAGTGCATAATATAATTCAACACAATTATAAATCTCGTTTCGGACTGACATGGCTTATCTGGGGTAAGATGTCTAGTTTACGGGGGTAACACAAAATCGAAAGTGTAGCGCCCACATTACATTAAAAATCATATATTATATAGTTTGAAACTTCACCAACAAAAACTTGAAGCTCCCACACCACATCTTCAAACCCTTCTCCACACAAAATATAAGAAACTTCACCACATAAAAAACTTCACAAAAGAACTGCTTTGTTTCGAAAAAATCTATGAAAAAGAATACCTTTACTCCCTTGGGAAATCATCGTTCCAATAGTTTGCATGATGACATTGATCGTATATTTTCATAAAGAGGATAGTTTCAGTAAGACGTACGAAATGGAAATAATAGCTAAGTTCTTTGGTAAAGGTCATAGGGTAATGGTGGCGGTGACATGGCACATGGCAGGAAGTTTTCAACTTGGAAACATATAATGGCCCAGAGGTTAAGATAACTTATGTATATACTTGATTTACTTATTTCGAAGAGCTCGGCGGAGCTCATGGCTAACTAAGGATGTACTTACTTAGCCACGAGCCCCACCGGGCAAGCACGAGTTGATCAGAAGTTAAGCTACGCTTGCCGAGGTCAGTCCATGGATGGTCGCTCTATGTAAAATACTGGCATTCAGCAACATCCGGTTA
Source organism: Apamea crenata (assembly GCA_949629185.1). NCBI lineage: Eukaryota > Metazoa > Arthropoda > Insecta > Lepidoptera > Noctuidae > Apamea > Apamea crenata. Next base: position 6,449,410 of record OX451362.1, on the reverse strand, counting down.
GACTGGAAGCCGACCCTATTAATATAGTTGGGAAAAGGCTAGGAAGATTATGAATTGAGTTACTTACTTATAGTAAATATACTTAAATACAATGTACAAAGCTATCACTAAAATATATGTAACCAGTAAAATATTATGCACAAGTATATCACAAAAGGGGAAGAGCTCAATGGGCGTCAAAAAATTCGTTCACATCGCTGTCAATGGGATAAGCGCCCAAAATGGTGGCAGCAATATGACGTAAAATGTCAATGCTGATTCTTAATTTCTGATTGATTCTTCTTCTAGAGTTTAAGATTAATAATATTTTCTTCTGTACTTTTGCGTATGAAACGAGCTTTTGGTCTGTTGAGGGACAAATACAGGTTGCTTTAGAGAAAATACAACACTAAATAGTAAGAGCATTGGCGTAGACACGGTTGGCCAATTGGCTGCGATTAACAAGACTGACCACCTTGAGACCGAAAACCGTACTAGTGTAACTATTATAGCTCTGCCGATATCCAAGTAGAAACTCAGCAATAGTGCCTAGACTACATTATGGGGTGCTTAAATGTTGCAATGGGGTCACACCATCACGTCCTGTATGGAACACGTCGAATTTCGTCGACACAGTTCACCCTGTAGTATCAGGCACCTGTCCCACTACCGCCGCCGCTGTCGAGCAACTAAAAAAGAATTGGCGAGTGTTCTCTCCGCCACGAGAGTCGCTGTGCAAGTACTCTTTTTGATAGCTCTTGTCGCTGCGACAAAAGATTACTTGCCCGCGCGATTACTGACGTTTCTAGCGCGACAAAATCGTTGATAGTCGCTTCCTTGTCGGGGTGGTACAGGTGGAACACACACAGAAGGAACGTAAGACGACGATGGGACGCACACGTGGAGTCCCGCAAAATGTATTATCGCGATCTTGTAAAAAACATACAGTGAAGAACAGACGCAGGCGCGTCGCTTTTCCGTCTGGATACTATGTCCGGACCTGCGTCCGTCCTCGTCTCACGTCCCTTCTGCGTGGCCGGCGCCTAACTGACTAAGCGACATAACTTTACAGAAGAACGCTTCAAAGTTAAACCTTGTAGATTAAAAAAAATATAGAGTCTTTTAATCATTCCACAGCCGTAACTCTTACTGTTTTGAAAATCTTATTTTATCATTTGAATCAGAATTTAAATTATTTTTTTAGTGAGATTTTTAACTTTAAACTCCTGTAAAGTTTGCTCTATGTCGCTTAGTCAATTTTACCTTCCAATGCTTGTTATATTATTATTTCTATAGTATTATTATTCGCATAAAATTAATAATAAATGTTACTGAACCAGTCTTTAGTACATTGAATTAATTATATTTTTGTTATATAAACATTTTGTACGCCTCGTCGGGCAATACATGTATGGACTTTTAACCTATATTTAAGATCTTGCATGCTTGATTTGAATGTAAACGCATGTTTAACAAATAGAGTATTTTTATCTTTAAGCGTCGATACGTTTTTAATACATATCCAAAGTAGAGTGACGATGAAATAATGGGATCAAAGCTCAATTTTTACGATTATGGGTTATAAAAAATAAAATCCATTGATGGCTTCATACGTATACATTATTTTATTGATATTTTATAGGATGGTAGTAACTACTAGTGAAAACAATAAGCTTTATTAAGTACTAGCGACACCCATTGCGCACGGATTTTACGACTTAAAAAAATTCTCGAACCCTGTCTGGGTTTGTTTTTTGCGCTTTACTTTGTGGAAAATAATTTCATCATCAAAACTCCCTCGCCTCTCAAAACTGTGAAGGAAATCATCCATCGTGAGGAAACCGGCATGACCTAGAGCCAAACATTCGAAGACATGTGACATCTTCCAAACTGCTTTAGGCCCGTGCAGTAAATTTCAGCCAAGTCGCTCTCGAAGAGAGAAGGCCTGTGTCTCGGCTGTGGAAAAATTATAGGCTGATTATGCGTGTAAGTTTAATATTAACATAAATATACACAAACCTTCCAGAATAAATTCTCTTAATGATGGGTGAAAACCGCAACAAGATGCAGCTGAATACCAGCTCCCGGCGGCCCCGGCTGTCATTAGTGGATCTTTGACAGTCGTTATGGGTCGTCAGAAGCCCGAAAGTCTGACAACCAGTCTTACCAAGGGGTATCGTATTACCCAGTAACTGGGTTGTGGAGGTCAGATAGGCTCCATTTTTTTTTTGTGGATGGGAAATCATCAAATAACCCCTCCCGCTCTGGGTAGAGTGGGAGTGTCAGACTCTTACTGACTAAAACCCACCCGTGTTCCTTCCTTAGCCCTTTCTGTTCCAGGGCAGCGGTAACCCTTTCGGACGATCCCGCTGCCCTGGCAGGCTTCGGCCCTATCGGGCACCGTCATCTGCTGACATCTCTTTGAGGCGCGCGTGGAACACACCGCGCCGTCCGGCACGGGAGATAGGCTCCATGTAAAATACTGGTATTCAGCTGCATCCTGTTAAACTGGAAGCCGACCCCACGATAGTTGGGAAAAGGCAGGCATGTGATGAATTTTTGACGTTACAACGTCACTTAACTTTAATCATCGTTTAGAAATAAACCCCTGAGGTATGTTTATTGTTTTACTCCTCTCGTCGTTAGATATCGGTTGCACCTGTTGGCATGGTAAAATAATTCAGTCAGAAAACATGTTAGCAGGGTGCGCTAGATTCCTTATACGGTTCACTTGTGAAACCTTTTTCAATAAACAACTGTTGAATATAAAGTCAGGGATTTTTTGATAGTTAGTAACTCAACCAATCGTTAAAAATAGTAACTAGGTAATGGTTAAATATTGGTAAATTGTACTCTTTGTACAATTGTTAGTTTATCAAAAAATTCGTCTGCATCGCTGTCAACAGGAACAGTGACCAATAGGCTGGCATCATTGCCACGTTTTAAGGCGATGCTAATTATTTGGCCAAGAAACAGGCCAGCCGTCTGGTCACGTAATGAGTCGACTAACCGCTTGGCGATATCTCGAAAAACCAAGTGAGCACTCGGACCCCATGGTTCGAGCCGTTTGGCCAGACGGCTCGAACATATAACTCCCAATAAGGTTGGTATATTTTCACCGTTTGAGGTTTTCTGCACCAGCAGCAGCCGCTATAATATTATTATGATTTAAATGTAAATTTTGTTTTCACGCCCGTAGTTACAAACTTTGAGAGCTACTTCCGGATCTCACTCGACAGTGGCGCCAACTGATGAGCACAAAAACGGTCCTCATAACGTGGCAACGTGTTTTCAAATTAAACACAATTTAATATCCACACCATTATAACCATTTCTTTACAGCAGTTCATCCTAAATAAAAATCACCTTCGCTCATAATATAGCACGAAAACATTTACAACTTAGCGTAGAAACCACACATAACTCTAAAGTAATATAAATCTGGCAGATTTCAGAAGACAGGTTTACGGTCAAAAAAACCACAGGTTATTGCTATACCTAAATCATTCGGGTCGTCCCGAAACAGACGGAGAAATATACGTAAACATTCAGAAGTTCGAAACATTTGGAAATGTGGAGGAAGATACAGATTTATTGCTTTCTAGTATTTGGTCTAATGGATTTTTTGATAGGATGGTAAAGGATTTACTAGGTGATAATGTTAAGGTGAAAATAAAAGGGGCTAAGGGTATAAATACAATATGAATAACTTTTGGTACGGGAATAACTATGAATACATCGAACGAATCCATGGAAGGAATTTCCAGAGATTCATTTCTTACGCTTCTACAATTTGCAGGTCAGTATGAGGTTGTATGTTGATCTATGTAAATATGATTCGCGGCCGTAACAAATGTTTATTTATAGAAATGACTATTTCATGAAATCATGACATTTGAGCCCTCTTAATTGTTTAAAATTAAACTACAATAACAAATTAACATTTCTTTACGCATGTTATGCTAAATGTAGTTTAATATAACATTACGTGTTTATTATATTATTTATACAAGCTGTTGTTTTGCATCCTCGTCAAATTTCAGGAGGCTGTTATGAAAGACATAAATAATCAAATAAAATTACGATCCCTGGTAAATAATGAATACATACTTGTTTTTTTAGTTATTTAAGTTTGACAGTATTTCAGAACACACCACTTTCAAAGAACATAATCGCGTTATGGTATTGTATAAGCGGCCGCATTTTTATGTGTGTGTAAAAGGGCAGTTACAGTGCGGTCTCCTAAAGGCCGCCGTTTTAAAATGCGTGTCCCATACATGCCGATTTCCGAAAATTAGAAAATAAAAACAACTTATTTTATTATTGACTAGCTTCTGCCCGCGACTTCGTACGCGGATCCAGTCCCTTTCTCGATCCGATAGGAATTTCGGCAAGAGTTTGAACTGTGCGTCGATATGTCAGACAATAAATCAATCAAAACCGATGAAGGATTTCGATTAAGTTTGGTATAACTTAGATTGAGTGTTGTAGACTGGGTAGGTTATAACTTCATTAAAATACAAAGGTAGAATTATTTTCATTCCGAAATTATGAAGCGAAATTAATATCAATTAGTTAACATTACTATTCTAAAAAAAATCTTTATAAACTATACTTTTGGTTTTTCCGTCGGGTGCCAGAATATAAAGCCCGGAAGCGTTGCTAACCCTTGAGAAAGCAACATAAAGTTGGCCATCAGAAAAACAGCCGGTTCTCAAAATATCAGCCCCAGCAGCTTCTGTCCCTGTGACTTGTTTATTGTCATGGCAAAGCATGTAGTCACAGGAAAATGTGTGCGTTTAAATTGAAAGGGGAGATTCTTGGCGATGAGTGGTATGCGTGGTAAGAACACAGTCTCACCGGCACCACTCCCAGTGAGGATTACAGCTACAATAATATTGCGTTGTAAAACCTCAACTATAAGTCGGGTTCCATTACACAGTTTCGGCGGTGTCAAATTTCGCATCAGCATTATCGGAACACCAACTTTGAGTCTTATTTTATGAGCAGGGAGACCACTCGCTGTGAGTGAATTGAGGAACTCAACTGGGTAATTGGTGGCGTCGTCCTGATTGACTACGTTATCAAAAGAAGTGTAAACGACTTCATCTCCAATAATTTCCCTCAATTTTTTTTCATTTATTGATGCAGCTTGTTCGTTTTTTGGGGTCGATATAACGCGTTCACATAACCACGAATTTTCATGGTTTCTTATGCTCTGAATCTCCCCAAATACTGATTGTATAAGTTCCTCTTCGGAGGCAACAACTTTTCCAAGTATATCAGGAACAGTCACCAGACCTGAGCAGGAAGGAGACCTTCTCCAACTTTTAATAATATTTCTGAAAACTCTTGGGCATGTGAATTACCACCAAGCTGGGCTTATTCTCATTTTTATTGTTAATCTTAGCTTTTGTATGTGAGGCCATAGATACGAATGTTTTAATGAGGCGTTAATCTCATCTGTATAAAGTGATTTTCACATCAAATGTTCCTGATCCTTGATTTTTATTATCTCGGCGGAAAATACTCATCAGACCAAACAAATTTTGTTAAAATTTAATGTCTGTATATGCCATAGTTTAGCTGTGCTCTCCAAGTTCCACATCAGATGTTTCAATCTTCGAATTTTATTCTCCCAGCAGAAAATACTCATCAGACTGAACAACTTTTGCAAAATGTCATTCCTATATATGTTATGGTTTAGCTGTCCTCTTAGAGTTCCACATCAGATGTTCCAATCTTCGAGATTTATTCTCGCAGTAGAAAATGCTCATCAGACTGAATAACTTTTGCTAAGATGTCAAACCTATATATATTATAGTTTAGCTGTGCTCTAAGAGTTCCACATCAGGTGTTCCGGATCTTCAATTTTATTCTCGCAGCAGAAAATGCTCATCAGACGCAATTTTTTTTTAAGGCGCCATTTTTCTAACTCTTTTAGTTTAGCTGGTCTGTTGCGGTTCTGCATCAGGTGTTCCAGTTTCCAAAATCAATTATAGCCTATATGTTGCCCAGGTTTAGTAGCTAGATAACAAAAAAAGTTTCATTCAAATCCGTCCAGTAGTTCCGGAGATTAGCGTGTATAAACAGACAAACAGACAAACAGATAAACAGACAAACAGACAAACAGACAAACAGACAGACTTTTTTTATTAGATTCGTGTTCTATTACTATTTCTTAACCCCCCTCAATTATTCTTTTTTAAATATATTCAATGTACAGACACAACTTTTTTACATTCTTATTATAAGTATAGATTCGTGACGAGAATCAGTTGCATAGTTACCTCCTTGAATTTGACGAGGATGAAAAACGATACCTTGAATATACTTTATTTTATACCACAAAAATACTTAACAAAAAAAAAATACACCAAGCACTACAAAATATTTAATGGGCGGCCTTATGGCTTTCTGCGATCTCTTCCAGACAACCTTGGAATGGACAGCGATTTTTTACGTATGTACGTATTCCTCAGACAGAGGTGTTGTAGTAATTATAGTATATCCACATTTCGCCAGAACCTGGTATGGGCGAGGCTCTTGCCATTAGTTTCAGTAGTCAAACTTCAGCAATGAAATGAAACGTGTGTACGTCGTGTATTTCAGAAATACACGCCGTACACTTTGATAATAGTGCTATTTTCGTAACCTTCTTAGGAAATCCAATTCCTATTTGAGGTCAACGAAGAATTCAACATAGTTGGGCCTTGGTAGCGTTGCAAGATTGATTCTATTAATGTACTAGCTGCCCGGCGCTACTTCGTTCGCGTGGTGTCCTACGCCCTACCCTACCCCCTACCCTACTCCTACTCTACCCCTACCCTACTCCTGTCATTCTTTTACAATTGATCCTTTGATCTAATTCCTTGATTTAATTGATTGATTTCTTTGATTGAATTCATTGTCTTTCTTTTTTTGATTCTGTTTTTCTTTGTCATACACGCACACACATACGCACATACGTACACACACATACCCACCGAGACCTGCTAAATTAATGTTTTATTTTAATTTTTCTTTAAAAACTTTACTTATTAATAGCCTCATCAGAAGTATGAGTTGAAAACTTGTTAATTTTTTAGCGTGTTTAGTTATCGGTAGCCATCACGTCTGTGAAGTTAACACAAAAATAAAACTGATTTTTTAAACTGATATTTCATGTGACAACTGATAACTTCAAAAAAAAACTCATCAAATTAATTTATTTTTTTATTTATTTGTCCATTTATTTTAGGCATCAAGCCCCATTTAAAACATATACAATACAATATTAATGTAACTTAAAAATACTATAAACACTACTTTACTACTACTTTTTTGTTTCATCATTTTTTAAATATCGATACCCAGCACGTCTGCGTCTTTAATTTGACCCTGTTTAGTAAGTCATTAACATCCTAATAACATTATAAAATATTATAAACGCGAAAGTTTGTATGGATGGATGTACATGTGTGGTGTGGTGTTGTGTTGTGTTTGTATGTACCTATGTGTGTTTGTGTGTTTGTATGGTTTGTTACTCTTTCACGCAGAACCTACTGAACTGATTTGGATGAAATTAGGCACACAGATGGTTTATAACCAAGATTAACATATAGGACACTTTTTATCCCAATATTCCCACGGGATCGAAACTTATGCGGGTGAAACCGCAGGCGCAGCTAGTAACAAATATAATTGGTAACACACGCGTGATGTTATGTGAGAAAACATTACCCATTAATTAGCGCGTGTAGGCAAAGTTAATCTTATTAAATTATCTACTCTCATTATGCTATCATAATATGAACTTGTTCCATAATAATTATTGAAGATGATCGGTTGAAACAAGACTAAACGTAATATGTATGATGCTGTACGTCAGTGGTAACAAGGCCAGTTGTAGGCCGACAGCCTAAGGCAGGGAGGGAGGGATGATAAGTTGTTACAAGTTGACGAATCACTGAGCTCTCGCATCACATCATCACACCCCACCCGCACCGCGCTGCTACGTCAGGCAACATCACTGTTTAACGGTTGGCCTAAAGTTGAAGGTGGCCTGTCATTCTATTGATCAATCAACTCAGCCTATCGCAGTCCACTGCCGGACATAGGCCTCTCTCAGGCTGCGCCACAACACCCTGTCCTCCGCCTTCCACATCCAGTCTGTCCCAGCCACCTTTTTAAGGTCGTCCGTTCATCTAGCTGGAGGGCGTCCCACACTAGGCTTGCCCATACGCGGTCTCCACTCCAGGACTCGTCTGCTCCACCGGTCACCGGTCCTATCGGCTCGGTCGGCCATTCTATTGATAAATGATTTTATTTCTAGCTTTGTACATAATCTTTTACACGTCAACCATATTTTAAAACTATCAGGTCGGCGTTACCTCTCTGAGAAGAACGGCCGAAACAAACTCAGAGGACACAGTATCTTTTAACGTCCAGACATAATCTTGGTCAGGTCATGTGAAGACCATATAGTTCGATGTCTGAAATGGTCTTTTGAGGAAAGAACCACACAGATTTAGTGAACCTGTCTAGTCAGTCATTTGTCAGTAATCGTAAAGCTCAACTCAGAACTTAAGGAGCTCAACGATTGGATGAACAATACCAAAGTAAAGGGCTTTTGGGTAGGCCGCATAAAGTAATCAAAAACTGAGAAATAAAATATTTAAACTCGATACTACACTAGGTCAGCTCAAGGTCAAAGTATTACCACAGACGTGCAATCTCAGACGGAAAGTCTAACCAGGGTACCGTTACACCCCTATATTCCCCGAAGCATAAGCCTCCAGAGTTCAGCTAGGACATAAAACTTACAAGAAGCATAATATAATATAATCAGCCTATAACGTTCCTACTGCTGGGACACAAACCTCCTCTCAGTGAGAGGGAGTGGGCCCTAAGCCTCCATGCACACCGGGCAAGTGCGGGTTGGGAGGTGTTTTTTTTTTTTTTTTTTTTTTTTTTATTTATTACGGTTTACCAACAGATGTTACAGCGATACATACATAGAAATACATAACAATAGATCTTAGTTCTACTGCACACCCAATTACAGGTAAACACAACATGCAATTACTCTATTTCACTAAGGACAACAATTTTGTACAATATAATTTAAACGAAAACGGTGTCACATGTCTTCAATTTTTTTGTTCTAGAACACCTCACGATGTTTTACTGCACCGTTTTCCCGAGGGGTGGGCAGAAAATATACGTAATAACGCACACACATTTCGCCAGTTATGTCTATGTCCCACGTAACAGGAGACGAGCCTATGATCATCAACCGGGTACAAATTCAGATACTGAGAAATGAGAATTTCCTAATGGACAAAAAAATCCCTTTATCCAACCTGGGAACTGAACCCACACTCAACAGCCGCTTCCGACCACTAGGCCAACGGCGTATTCCCGTACGAGGTACCTCTCTAATTAACTACGATAGCAACAAAGCTTCAATTACAAAGAAAATTACTTCAAATGAAGGGATAAAAACTGCTCTGTTACCAAATGCCTTTTTATTTTCATTACAGTCGTAATTAGACCGCTTTTGAACTTTATTTTTTAGATTCCTTCTGCACATGTGGCTTCCCTGGCACCTCATTAACGGCATAATTATGTGAATGTCTAGTAATTGCTCCCAAATTACGATGTTCTTTTTTATTTTAGTTTCTCATTGGTTCTATGACATAATCTTCCATTATTTGACATTAAGATACGTACAATTCTAATTACATATCATACATAATCAGCCTATAATGTTCCCACTGCTGGGACACAGGACAATTCTAATTGCAACTCTTTATTAGGCTATGGATTTTGTGGACATGATATTCATTCAAATGGTAATCATGTCATTTGGTTTAAACAGGTTGTAATTTTTATTATTTAACCAAATAATAAAAATAAATACTTCTCACTGCAGGGACTGGCCTCTCTGGGTGAGAGGGAGTGGGCCGTAATTTACCACGCAGGCCGCACTGGGCCTGGTAGATCTCACACAATATCTTCGATTACTTGGTTCTACGACATGCCGATTTTCTCGTACCAAAAAAAAATACTTTACTAAAACATTACTAAGGCCAATTCATGTTCATGAACAGGTGTTCGATAGCAATAAGTAAACTTGACTTTTGTTTACTTACACTGAAATAATATTCGTTGGCTGAATCGTGTCTATGACTTGTCTATGAATTCGTTCATTAATTTTATTAATAGGTCCAGTCTTAGAAAATCGATTTATGAGGTCTGAGGCCAAGATCTATAAACGTTACTTTGGCTAAGCGTTATTTCTGTCACTGTCACACAATTGTCTAACTGCACGTTTAAGATAGAGTCGCGCACATGTCTAACTCAAAGCATGTGCCACGAGTAAGTTACGTTAGACTTCGGTCTAAGATTGAACCAACGTACCCAGACGATGCATTCTTGCTTTGAAGGTTAACGGGTCATAGGTAATAGAGGACGCAGACGCAGACAGAACGTTCTACACGTTGGCTGATGATTAATTTTGGGGAGAAGCACTGAATGCCACTTAACGGCATGATGACCAAGCGTAGGGTTGAACGCGCTCAGGCGTCTAGGCTAGGTGGTGGAGCGACGATCTTAGCAGGCTGGCTGGAAGCAGCTGCATGAGAGTGGACGAAGATCGAGCTAAAAGGCGTGCTATTAGAGAGGCCTTTGTCCAGCAGTGGACTACTACAAGTTGATGATGATGCGTCAGAACGTCAGATTGGAAAAGGGATTTCAATTAAGAACAGGGGGTCTACTCCGAAGTGCAAAGTGCGAATATTCGGATCGGACCGACACATGGCCGAAACGAATATTATTGAAAAATGCGAAAAAAGTTCGGATCGGCTTAGTTGGGTCGGGACCATAGTCAATATTCGAAAGAGTGTAGGACCGGAACCGACCGAACCAAAAGTTCGTAGCAGAAAACGGCCGAACATTCGGCCGATACTACTTCGGTGTAGACCCCCAGTTGTAATTTTCGTGTGATTTTGTTCTCAGGACGCTCTTCTCCACGCCATAAAAGAAGAGTACGTGGAAGCTGTAGAACTGCTTCTGCAATGGGAAGAAGATAACCATGTGCTAGGGGAACCTTACGTAAGTAATCTATAAATACAAATAAATAAAATTGAAGTGTCTGTAATGATATGAAAGTATATTGGGTACTTATATAAAAAATAAAACAATTTTTAAAGCACATCATTCATAACGTACTCAAAAATTAAAGTAAGCCAAGCCAGGAAAAATCTGTTTTCTTATGGGTAATAAACACCTTGATTTTTTTTTTTACTATTACAGCGAAAGTCTCCAATTAACCCCCTGGCTGCTATTTGAGATTGAAAATGCCAAAAATTATATTTTATAACAAGTGTTTTAAGCAGAACATTTAAAAAATACCAACTTTTAGATTGTCATAGTCGTCATCTAACCATATCATCCAATGAGGGTGGCATGATCATGCATGATCAAACCCTCCTAAATAAATAAAGATTAAAAAAAAATCTAACCATATCATCATTCACACAGTCCATCTATCGTTTCTCTGGTCTTCCCCTACTCTTATCAGGAAAACCTTAACAACAAACAACACACCACCACTACCACCACCACCACCACCAACGTTGTTGTTATGTATATTATTAGTTCATCATATTGACGTAGTAGTTTTTCTTCTACGACACTGTGGCCGACCAGTCGAATCGGACACTTTTCGTCGGCTATCCAAAAAAATATCTGCTGGTTCATAGAAATATTTGGAACAGCTTTTTTTTTAATAACCGACGAAAAATTCCAACTGTCCCTGCCACCCCGTATACGACTAGATCTCCTTATCATCATCTGCCTAGCCTTTTCTCAACTATGTTGGGGTCGGCTTCCAGTCTAACCGGATGTAGCTGAGTACCAGTATTTTACATGGAGCGACTGCCTATCTGACCTCCACAACTTACTGGGTAATACGATACCCCTTGGTAAGGCTCGTTGTCAGATTTTCGGCCTTCTGACGACCCATAACGACTGTCAAAGATCCACGCCTCATAGTATGTAGTATTTTTTATGTTCATTTGCCAGTATCTTTTATTTTCCTACTATTATTGGAATAAAGCAAAAACAAAGCGTGGCGACAATGATACATAGTTCGCACATGATATTGATGATACAAGGGCGCAATATTTATGGTCACCCATCCGATTCTCGTCCCACATTGTCATTTATAAACAATGTTAAGAACATATTGAGGTGAGTGTCCTACCAATCCATACCTACTAATATAATAAAGCTGAAGAGTTTGTTTGTTTGAACGCGCTAATCTCTGGAACTGACAGTTGAATTTGAAATAAATCTTTTTCCATTTGATACCCCAATTCTTGAGAACGGTTATAGACAACAAGTCAGAAGGAACGCTGAAATAAAGAAGTTCTAGCGCAGGCGGGCGATGCGATGCGACACGATGGGTCGAGGGCCGAAGAGTTTCATAAAAAATTGTATGTTATTTCAATATATTGTGTATCTTACGACTTCCTGTGGCCGCCTGTGGCTGTGACTGCCTATCTGACCTCTACAACCCAGTTACTGGGTAGCGGGATACTCCTCGGTAAGACTGGTTGACAGTATTTTTGAACTTCTGACTATCCGTAACGACTGTCAAATATTCTACGAATGACAGCCGGAAGCACGGAGGTCGACTCTCGATATGTAATAAACGGTCACCCATCCACGAACCAATCGCAGCAAGCGTACACCTTGACCTTCGATCGACCCGTGCGGCTGATATTATTTATCCGCGAGCCCCCCCTGTGTATGTATGTATGGAATAGGAAGCGATAAAAGAAACGTATTTTACTACCAACATTTTTATTTTTTGGCTATACAATATTTTCTTCCAACAGAGCTGGGAGTCTGTAGACCCATCATCAGCGACCTTCACACCGGACATCACGCCTCTCATCCTGGCTGCCCATAGGAACCACTACGAGATCCTCAAGATCCTGCTGGATCGAGGGGCCACATTGCCTGTGCCACACGACGTCAAGTAGGTAGAGTACTTCGTTATGATTTACTAAGTACATACTAGCAGCGCCCCGGGGTTTCAAAACAAAATTGAGAAATCGGCCCAGCCGTACAGAAGTAATACGCTAACCAACCTGCAGCATTGTATATAGGCTGATTGCGCCGCTTTTAAAGTTTTTTACCGACGACTAGATTATCATGAGATTTCTATTCGTCGGGCGAATATAGGATTTTTTCAAATCAGAGATTACGCCCTACATGCAAACATACACCTATTTATAATTTAGTACTTAACATTGAACTTATTGTTTTTGTTGCGTGTCGCTAGTAGTATTAATTTATTGAGGTTGAACAGCTTCTGTGTATAACATAAATACCTTCTGGACTACAATGTTGAATTTGCCAACAGTCCCAAACTCAATAAGTAATAGGCTGATTGCGCCGTGTTTAAGGTATTATAACCCGATGATTAGAAGTCTGATGGGATTTCTATTCATCGGGCGGAGTGTTTATCATCTAATATGTGGGCCGATCCCGGCGGCACTGCAATGCCGGGCCGACCCGCGACGGGAGTGGAGCGAGCCCCGAACATCCCGTCAGCTTACAAAAATCAGTTTAATATACTGGTCCCTCAGTGAGGGAACTTTCAGATATTAAGCTGAAAAGAACAGATACTACACTTTGATCTTAGCCAAAAGGCCGAGAAGCGATACTGTAACTCCGAAAATCCGGGGAGGTCGTTCACTCACGAAGAATCTTGACACCGCGATTCAGAAACGTGCGTAAAATAGACAACGCCATCTATCGCGCACGATGGTAAACTTTAATACTAAAACGTGGGAATGCTTCCATGACATGAAAAAGCTAAAATGGTCTACAATATTTAGTTTTGAGTGTATATTATATTGAATACATACATAATTATGATTGACGCTTATTATTGAACCAAATTCATTAGTAACCGCAATTTTAACTTTGTTTTTTGATAGTTTAGTTTGTAGTCTGAGGATCGGGCACAACTGATGGCAAGGTTAGATGAAAGTATGTATTTCTTGAAAAGAAAATGGTGTTACATAACTACAATCAAGAAACTACATAATAACAACAATATATTTTTAAGTAATTAATGAGAGATAAATAGTTAAAAACATACACAATGAAGCAAAAATGATATTCAACAATAATAATCATGAGCTGGACTCCTTTGATAAAGATTGGTCCTTGGCAGCTCTGGACAGAGAGAGGTGGAAGGAGAGTAGGCAGGCGTTTGCCCAGCGGTGGGACAAAAAAACCTAACAAAAAAAAAACTTTTCGGAACAACTCAATTCAAAAACGACCCTCCACAAGTTTTGTTTTTTAAGGAAGGACGGTAATATTGGTCACCAATGTTCGCTCGTTAGTATTAGATAATATTTCGCTTATACCCGTTGTAAGCTTGTAATTTTATTGGTTGTTTCTTTTTAACGAAGTACCTTCATAAGTGGTGTTAATTCTCTAAATTATGTAGTCAATGATTTTGGTGCACGATAAAACTCTAAAGATTTTATGTTGGCACCAACTTAAATATAATATAAAATGTGTAGGTATTATACTACTGAATAAATAAGTAAATAAAAATAAAAACCCTTTTGCCGACCTCTTCAAAAATGAACAATTTATGTAAGTAAGTCTTTAAAAAAATCAAAACACAAGGTTTTGATTCCAACACTTTTCAGCTTTATTATTTGTTATTTAATACACCCTGTATTAAATAAATAAATGATGCTAATAAAATTGGTACATTCTCGTAAATCATATTATTATTAAATTCAAAATGTCAGTATGAATCTTTAAAGTAAAATACTCATTCACAGAATAGAATGATTTTTCCATAAATAAGCCATTTGATTAACGCTGTTTTAAATCGATTGATTGGCAGTTCCCTACAGGATTTTGCTACAGATGTACTGTTAAAATTTTCATATCGATGACGCCAACCCTTAAGTTCTTTCCCTAGCCCTACCAAAAATCGCCCACCGCGCCTTAGAAGATTTCACTTTTAAAAAATCTCTTGAATTAAATAAAAATTAAAAAAGGATTGAATTCAGTGAGGGCGCAGAGGGCTACTCGTACCTGAATGTCTCATTGAATGGTGGTGTCTTGAACCGTGTTCTCCACTTTTATTATTATTATATTATTACCTATCTGACTCCTATTAATTTTTCCACCCAGATGCGGTTGCGACGAGTGCGTCAAATCTTCACAAGAGGATTCCCTCCGTCACTCCCAGGCTCGCATCAATGCATACCGAGCCCTGTCGTCGCCGTCCCTCATCGCCTTATCTTCTGCTGACCCCCTACTGACTGCGTTCCAGCTATCCTGGGAACTGGGCAGGCTAAGCAGAATGGAGACGGAGTTCAGGGTAGAGTATAAGGTACGTGGGCTTTTTTAATTGAAAGTATTTTGCGATAGAGTGCACATTCGGGTGGAAAATTATATCTTTAGGAAGGTTAATGTGTATATACGATATTATTAATGTTACATATTATATAGAAATCTTGATGTTTGATCAAGTCATAAAACCGTGCAAAGCAGAACAGTAGGTAAAAGTTAGCTTGTAAAAGATAACATAAGATAATACACAGATTAACTTGAAAAGAAGAAATACCTGAGTAGTCTTAATCTGTAAAGTTTACTTCAAAAGTTCAAGTGTAGATATGTAATAATGATGTTTAGATCAAAACACTGCAAGCAGGAAACACCACCATATTATATCGTCTAAAGGAAACCAATATTTAATAAAAATACTTCCAGATTTACGTTACTAGTAACGCTTACCTGTCTGCATATTTAAGGGCAGATGTGGCCCAAATAAAATGTTGATAACTTTTCTAAGCGCCCCATAAACCACGGGTAACTATTCTATGCCCGTTAAAATGAAGGATCATAATTATTGCCTTAATAATTGACGCTGCATGCAGTTGCGTTCAAACCGGAATGCAGCTAGCCTGGGGGCCTACATTCTGAGTCCGTCAACAAAAATACGGACCCATCCAATAGCAGTTCAATTCTTCGAAATGAACTTTATTAACTTTTTCGGACGGGCAAATACGCATCGGGATATGAACAACTCTCAATTAATCGTATTGTCATTCATTCTTAGTTTGGGTCCCGAACTAATCTTACGAGTATGTCCGTAGGTGATACGGAGTAGGAAATGCCTGTCACTTTGGACGAATCTACGGATTTTGTGCTTAAGGAGTAGCCCTCCTGAGGCGGATTGCTAGTTGCAGAATAAAAGTCCTATCCTTGTTTGTGATCTCCACACATAAATATTTTTTCTTTCTTTCTTGTATCCAAACGACTACATTAAATGTTCTCTCTGGCCAGGCTTTACGCTTACAAACCCAAGAGTTCGCGACCTCCTTACTGGACCACACACGGACCTCAAAGGAACTGGAGATCATGCTGAACTACAACCCTTGGGACATTGACTGCTGGGAGCCAGGGGAAAGACAGACCCTCGGCAGGTTGAAGCTGGCTATCAAATATAAGCAGAAGATGGTAAGTCTAAGCTTGCCAGGGTGATTTTTTCCCACGGCGATTTTCTTTCGTGCACTGGATTTTCAACGCACTGCTCAGTGCCGAGAGTTGAAGATCCAACAATGTGTTTTTTTTTGACTCGCTGGTATGCGCTCTATTGGGTTCTCAATGCTCGGCTCAACATAGAGAGTTGCAAATTCAGTGCGCGAAAAAAAACCAACGCAATATTTTTACGTTTAACATATGATATGATAGCAGTGCGTTGACGGCACGGTTGGCGCAGTGGTTAAGCGATTGACTGCTGCGCTGCGTGTCGCGGGTTCGATTCCCGCACGTAACAAATATTTGTATGACCTACATGTATTTGTTCCGAGTGTGGGTGTTTTTCTATCTATAATATGTATGTATTTACAAAAAAAAAATGTATATAAGTAGTTTATCAGCCATCTTGTTACCATAACACAAGCATTAGGTTGCTTAGCTTGGGACAAATGGTGCTGTGTGAAATGTCCAGGGATATTATTATTATTATTATATATATATACTCAGATTTTGCCGAGTTCTTAAAGGAAATAATTGTTTTTGAGCTGATTACAAAAATGGCCTGTAAATTAAAATCACACCTGTCATTCTTTGACAGTATTAAGAAATGGCAAATCGGCAATAACACAGTAAACTGACGTAGTGTATCAATTTTATAAAAAACTAGTTTATGCCCGCGACATCGTCTGCGTGAAATTTCGGGCCCTGATCCACCGCATCGCCCACCCGCGCTATTACTTAGCGTGTTTTTCCGACTTACTAGACTAAAACTGTGATAGCTAGGCTTATATGCATGATATAAATATAATAAATATAATATATATTTAATGCCTATAGCACTCAGGAATAGTGTAGCTTTCTACCAGTGCAAAACATTTTAGAATTGGATCATTCGTTCCGGAGATTACCCCCAACATACATACAAATTTTACCTATTTATATTTCTGTGACAGTACTTACACAATCTGAATGAAATTTATTTATTTTTGTTGTTTGTTTGGAAGAAAGATTACTGCCAAAATCCAACCATAATGTAGGCCAAATTCTAAGAAACAAGAATTAGCAGTTTATCCCTCTACGTTTGACGTCACGTCACTATATTTCATTACCGCGGACCGCGATGGAAAATTTGAGAGAACTATATTTTTACGGTTCACTGACTTTAAGCTTATTATTGGAAGGTTGAAGATTTAGTAGGTATGTGCCACTGAGGCTGCAGTCACCAACAGTTTACATATACAGGGCGAAATTAAATTAGCTAGCGAAACTCCGCAGATATAATGGGTATTGGTTTACAATGATGTAGAATACATTACTATTAAACTTAAATAATATAATCAGCCTATAATTTTCCCACTGCTAGGATACAGGCCTCCTCTCGGTGAGAATGAGCCATAATCTACCACGCGGGCCCAGTGTGGGTTGGTAGATGTCACATGTATTCGTATTGCTGGTCGTAGGACATGCCGGTTCCTTCACAACGTTTTCCTTCACCGTTTTGAGAGCAATGGTGATGAAATTATTTACATAAAGTAAAGCACCTGTCTGGGTTCCAACCTACGACCAACAACTTGTATTTCACGGCCTTTGCCACCGCTTCTCTTTAACTTCTGGTGAACTTACGACCAAAGAAAAATAAAAAACCAAGTTACGAATACAATTTAAAACAGGGCTAAAATAATTTGTAATAGCAATTTCCAGTCTAACCCGCTAACGTAGTACGGTAAATTACTAAAATTACAATTTAGTTTCCAAGGTATCAAATTAGGTAGTAAAATATCCCAGTTAACTTTTGCAGTAAACTTTCTCCCACTAAAACCCATATAATTGTATACATATATCCATACACACTTTTATAATCCGGGCATAAAAAAGGCACATAAATATACATTTTACGTCAATTCCAGTTTTAAGTTTACCAACGTACAGTCAACCTGCGTCCAAAGTAACAAATTATCTTTCCCAGCGCTATAAATGCCGTAGTTATATGTAACGTCAACCACATCAGATGCACTATGAAAACCGACTTTAAGAGCGTTCGCATTTCTAGTGGTTATTCGTGATTATCCTAATTCATACTAATATTATAAACGCGAAAGTTTCTATGGATGGATGGATGGATGGGAGTTTGTTACTCTTTCACGCAAAAACTACTTCACGGATTTGGATGTTTGGCACACAGATAGTTTATAGCCAGGATTACGATACGATACTTTTTATCCCGATTTTCTCACGGTATCGAAACGTATGCGGGTAAAACCGCGGGGCGCAGCTAGTATTAAATATAAATCAAAGTATTTTTTGCAACCAAATAATAGGTGTTGGTATTTGTGATTATTTTTAACATTTACTCTCAAATAAAAATATTTAATCGTAATAAAATAGAAAATAATCGACAACATGTCAATTTTTATGAGTAAATACCAAAATTACTAGCATACAAACTTATAAATACCAACGATCTATTATAGTAGGTACTTGGCTGTAAAAAAATAGTACTTTGTTTTAAATTTAATAAAATAATTACGAAATACCACTAGAAATCCGACGTTGCCAGCCCGCGTGGGATGAACGCTCTTAGGTCGGTTTTCGTAGTGCATCTAACGTGGTTGACGTTACGTATCCATCTAAGTACGTGTTCCAGTACTAGTCTCGTCACTTCTCATTCTCTAACTACCTGAGACGTGTGTGATGAGGCCACATTATCGGAGCTCGGATGGTTAAACAGAAGATATTGTGGTTACAATTGTAGTGTATGTGACTATCGGAGTATCGGGTCTTGGATTGAGATGGGTGATGTTTAAGTGACACCTTATTAATCTCAAGTAATTGGTGTGTGAACCTCACTATGTTTTCCTTCAAACGGTGAATTTCTATTTGGTGTACGTACCTAATGGAAGTAAAATCGTATAAAACTGTGCGCGTATATATATATGTATATACGTACACAGTTTCTTAGAATCTCAGTAAAAATCAAACGAGTTGATAGTTTTATTAGGTGGTATAATAATAAAGTGTTTTGCTCAAACTTGTTTTATGTTATTGCTATGTACATACATGACTCTGAGCAATAATAAAAAACTTAAGCCAATAATAAAGTATATTTTATTATAATGTCCTTACATAATTTCAAAGTAACAGTCTTAAAATGGCCTCTGCTAGTTTGCTTCCTCGTATGCCTATCAAAGGTCCGGGACCCTATGGTGCTGAAATTTAATAAAATAAAAAGTTTAAAAGTATAATGTAATAATATATACAAGTAAATAAAAAAGGGGGGAAAGAATCATATTATGGTATACCTACTTAAATTAAGTGTAATTTATTTCATTTTATTTAAATTAAATATGAATTATATTATTATTATTATATTATTATTATATATTATTATTATTATATTAAAAGATGTCATAAAAAAATAAGAAAAAAAAATACCCATAATGTGGCCCTACCATTACAGTATCCCGACGACTGATCATTTGTACCTATTTGGTGCGGAATAAAGTCCGCAGGTTAGCTCTCACCGCGTAAAAATAAGATATAAAATAAAAATAAATATTTACTCAAGAAAATACGCGAATAACTGATGGACGTCATAATGGAGAGAAATACCTCACATTCATGAAATGCATTTGGAAAAATATTTTGTGTGAGACAACTTTAGCTGTGTCTGTGGGAAGGCGACGCGCTGCGATGCAATGCCTGCGATGCAATGCCTGTCTTATTGCAGATGTCCACAGGTGGCTGTTTGCCAACTTTTTTGCCAAAATATAAATATACAATTTGTAACTGAATTGATGCACATTTTATGAAAGTACTCGTAGTTTGTTCAGAGTCGTTTACTAAATCGATTTCTATAACTTTTAATAGGTAAATATATTTTTTTATCCTAAAGATAATTAAAACTACATAAATTACAGTCACACTTCCGCTGTAGGTACAGTTAAATCAAAATGAACGAAGTACCTACTAAGCTAGACCCTTATACGTGTGCGACAGTGTGCGTGCGTAGATTTGTAATATGACTACAATTTTCTCCCACAATCCAGCTTATAGCAGTTGAAAGCTCGTCAATCGCATAACGTTATTTTGAATTCGGTAAAAAATGTGTTTGTGACAAACTCCTTAATTAGTACTTTTTTTTACTAACTTCAAATACCCAATTACCTCTGTTTATTTTTTTTTACTCGCCATTTTCTTTCTGCCCCAATGAATAACAGGAAATTCAATAAAATTCTTAAGTTAGATGTTTTTGTCCGGTGATTTCCTGCTCCTGTTATTTTAACATACTTTTTACAAAATATTATTACCTCAGTCCCGCTGTCACCACTCACCTCAGTTCCGTTTCAAAACATTAAAATCAAACACATTAAAGTTCTAAATATACCTCACAGGTCGTCATCCGATGACTTCTTTTTAACAAGTGAATATAATTTTGGATAATGAAAATATTATTTTGACATTATTTATCATGGGAAAAATTGACAGTTTTGGGTAGCATGAGCTGCTGGCATCTGAATAGTCGGTAGCTAGTTGCTTCCTCGTCTGGTGGGACAGATGCCTGACCCTGCGCCCTAACCAAAATGATCGTTCGCGCGAATACGCGATCATATGTCACATTCTGTTCGGAAAAACCGGAAGGCGCCCTCTGACGACGCGGCCATGCGTTCAGGTGAACGCGACAATCGCTTTTGGTCAGGACGCGGCCTGTGACTTCCTAAAATAGTGTAACATCCTCGGTTACTTCATTACTTCAATGAAGTAACGGAGCAATGGAATGTTCAAATGAAATGGATTCAGTTTTATGAACACTAACGAGAGTTACAACAACATTTTCTTACAGAGAACCACATTAAAAACTGTGCTAATACTGTAACTCAATCATCAAACCTATTCAACACTGTTTTAAAGCGAAGAAACTGCTCTAAAGCAATCAACATTGGAACTAAGAAGCAAACAAGTGTTGTAATGGTTTATTTACAAAGTTTACACCTCTTTTCTTTCATCTGACACCGGGCTGTAGTCTAAACAGTTTACAGTGTGACTTTGAGTTATTCTAGTGTTGATTATGTGATTGCATGTCGATATATACTTATTCAACAACCAGGATATATTCGCCAAAAATGTAAGCAAATATGAGTTTATGGAAAATCAACTTTGATTCCTACTCAATAAAGTTCAGTTTACGCTACAACTTCAAACATTTTTATAACTTTTTCAATAGCGCTAGTCACTCTGAAATCAACTTAATTAACATTGAAATAAAGTTTATATTGGTTTAATTCAACCTGAAATAACGTCAATTTGAAACAAATAAAATTTGAATTATAGGGGGTCTTCGTCAATCGAGGCGACCTACAGGAGTCATCATCAACTGCCTAGCCTTTTCCCAACTATGTTGGGGTCGGCTTCCAGTCTAACCGGATGCAGCTGAGTACCAGTATTTTAAATTGAGCAACTGCCGACCTGAACTCCATAACCGAGTTGCTGGGTAATACTACCCCCCTTGATGAGACTGGTTGTGAGAATTTCGGGTTTCTGACGACCCATCATAGCGGTCGTGTATTTGATCTAAACTGACAAAATTGTCAGATTTTGGACTTATAAACAGTGATTAGAGGTTTTTACGACAGCATTTATTATTGATGTTCGATACGTGTGGTTGTGAATAGCTATGCTGGGGTAAAACCTTTTTCCAATTATGTTGGGGTCGGCTTCCAGTCTAACTGGATGCAGCTGAATACCAGTATTTTACATGGAGCGACTGCCGATCTGATCTCCACAAGCCAGAAATACATACATAATAATGATTGTAATAAAATGCAGTAGGTACCTACACACAATAATAATTTCACAAATACGTGCAAACAAAAATAATATCCTATTATACCTGAAATTGCAAGAAAAATTCCCGTCACGATCACAATCATCATCATTCTCTTGAAATAAATTGGGATATCCCAATTTATTTGGGGTCGGCGCAACGTCTTTTTCTTCCACGCTTCCCTAAAATCCTACCTGAGGTATTTAATATGTCAGAGTCATTCGTTTGACTATTCGGAACGCTAGCGCCATCTGGTGGCTAGACAGAGTCTAGCCCGAGTTCGTGGGGGTGGAGGGGGAGCTACAGCTACAAGAGCGATGTGGAGCGGTGCTGGACCATTGGACATCGTACGGACAACATATGCTCAGAAAATCTCGCTTTCCGTATCGTTGAGTTGTGTACCGACAGTGTGTGGTTCGCTAGTATGACTAACTTGTTCGTAAATTATAATCTGATTTGAACTGCAAACCTTTTTTCTATGGCACTATAACCAACACTACCCATAGTACGCCCACATTAATTAAAATATGCCTGATGCAAAAGACAGACATACCATCTCTCCGTCATATATTTAATAATTACATTATTTTTATAATTATATTCCTTGGGCTGTCCCTAATTGAAGTCAGGAAATCTTGCTTTTAGAAGTCTTGATGAACATGAATATAAAATAATGTTTTTGACGTTCTTAAAAGGTCACTAGGTAGTTTAATTAGCTCAAATTCATGGAAAGCATTTTTTTATTTCTTTGTAGGTCGAGTAGTCACCACTTTGACCGTCGGCCCGTAGTCTCGGATTCAACTGCCTGTTAAGGCTTTTCCTTAAAAATAATTCTAAAGTAGTCTTGAGTTTGGTTTTTGTGTCTGCTTGGCAATAAGCTCTATAAATAAAAACTTTTTTACAAAAAAAAAAAAACAACCGACTTCCATAAAAACACTACAAAGTGAAAAATAACTTTAATTTCGGTTTTTTTTTTATTTTTCACTTTTTTGTTGTGATATTTTTATTTTTTATTTTTGTTGATTTTTCAAAAACCGCTCGTCCAATTTTGATAAAACTTTTATGGGACCATTTGGGAAGTATATACCCTTTCCAACATAAAAATATTTTTTTAAATTGGTTGGCAAGGGACGGAGTTATGCGCGAACAAACATAAAAAAAAATACAAACATCTGAATTGAGAACCTCCTCCTTTTTTTAGAAGTCAGTTAAAAATGGGACTTGCCAATTGTTTTTTTTTTGGGTTCTATATCCAGTGGGGTAATTGCGTAACACACTAAACAGTAGGAAAGGCATTCATTTTGACAGTTCAACAACATTCATTGCGTTATTTACATTGTTGAGCAGACGCATTTTTCGAACGTACAAAGCAATGGATTATCAATATCCTTCAAAATGATTTAGATTGTGATAAATAGTACTTTAACTTAATTTATTTATTTCCAGTTCGTAGCCCACCCGAACGTACAACAATTATTAGGAGCTATTTGGTATGAAGGACTACCAGGATTCAAAAGAAAAAACATCGTTGGACAATGCATACAGGTATTTACATAAATTCTTTTAAATATAAACATTTATGAAGATATAAGATACGTCCCTGCCACCCTATGTATTAACTCATTATTTTTCGACAGGTGGCGAAACTAGGAGTAATGTTCCCAGTATACTGCACTATTTACATGCTGGCTCCAAACTCAGAGTATGGACGATTCATGAAGAAACCCTTCGTCAAGTTCATCTGCCACAGTTCTTCTTACATGCTATTTTTAAGTAAGTTTCTAAGTTTTTTTATGCAGTAACTATAATTTCGTTACTAGATAAAAATATATAATAAATATTAAAATATATAATATTATATAATTAATATATAATAAATATAAATAATATTAGCTAGTGGAGGTCATATAGGCGCCCCGTGTAAAATACTGGTATTCAGCTGCATCCGCTTAGATTGGAAAACGACCTCAACAAAGTTAGGAAAAGGTTAGACAGTTACACATGGTAAAGAATCAGACGGCTTAATTCTCCAGTTTCGTTGATTAGTCAGTTTTGCCGATTAGACAGTTGCGTTAACTCGACAGTTTCCAGTATTTGCCAGTTTACACATAGAAGATCGACTGAAGAACAAATAAATCGATTTTTGCAATATATTAAGAAATGCTTAACATTCTTCATATTTTTCTTAAACCAAAATGGTTAATTCACATTTCTTTCTCCCCATACATCAAAATATGAATGATAAGTATAACAATTTAGATATTATAAATTAATGATAGCAAGCTCTTTGCTTAGTGAAGATGTTAACGGATGGTAAACATTCGGTAACATTAATTATCTTTTCTCTTCATAATGTTAGTGTGTTCTGTTCAACGCCTACGGAGACGTGGTAATTGTGGACATGCAAGAGCTACCGTCTAAAGAGGGGAATAGGGATGCAGGGGTGAATCGGGACGAAAGGCATTTTAACAAAAAAAGATTTCTTTAATCAGGTCGTTCCAGAAATTAGCGCGTTCAAACAATAAAAGAAGCAAACTCTTCAGCTTTATTTTTAGTAGTATATATATTATAGATGGAACGAGATTTAGTGACATCAACCATGATCAACGACAATTTATATCAACGGCAATTCTCGTAATTTCTTTCTAGAAGAGAGGAGGCCTGTGTCCCAGCAGTGGGAACAATATAGGCTGATTATGAATTCTCGTAATTTTAAGAACGTTTACAGTCTGATCTCAGTCTCAATATGTCAAAAATACCTCTAATTTCCCTGCATTTTTTGACATTGATTGTCGCTGAGATGAGATTGCGACTAGATTTTTAACGTTTTTTATCACGGGAATTACTTTCGAAATTTTTGTCATATAAAAAGGACACAAATTCACCATCTTCTTCCACTTCCAGTTCTTCTATCGCTCGCATCTCAACGTGCAGACTACCTTATCCTGGAATGGTCTGGTATCACCTGGCTCCAAGAGCTGGTAGACCACTGGAAGGAGCGAGAACGAGGCTCTCTGCCCAGCATCATCGAATTCAGCGTCATCATCTACATAGCAAGTAAATTTGCGTTTGTTAGCATGCTTTTCTTATTTTCTGTGATGGTTTTAATAACTAATAAGAACTACAGTCCATTTGCAATTACTTTAAATCTTCTTCTCCGTCGATCCCGCAAGGATCTGTCGATATGTTGGATAGACTATAAGAAGGCCTACGACTCGGTGCCACATACATGGCTCATGAGGTGCTGGAGTTGTACAAGATTGATGCAACTCTACGCACCTTCTTTAACTCGTGCATGGGGCAATGGAGGACGGTCCTTCGCTATCCGGGGTGTCGACAGATCCAGGCGAATATTTCAGGGCGACAGTTTGAGTCCACTTTGGTTCTGCTTAGCCCTAAATCGTCTAAGCACACTGCTGGAGGGAATCCTCCAGCAGTGTGCTTAGACAGAGGTAAAATAGCCTAGACCTGAATAGGTCTAGGCTATTTTACCTCTGATTTTGCATCACTGTCAAAATCATATTGATACTTATTCTCGTTACAATAGGGTTGCTATTGGGTTGCTGGTTGCGCGTGAAATTTCTTGTTTTATCATAAAATATATCTTATGACACTCGGCAATTACTGTAGCTTCCCATTAATGAAAATACTATCGGAATCGGATCAGTATTTCCGAAGATATTACGACGTACAAACTCAGAAATATTACCTCTTTATAATATAATATTAAGTATGGATTGTAATTTTGTTCTTCCTATTGTCTCCAATATTATTTTTGATTCTCACTTACTTTGTAACACAAAACGCTGAAACCGTCCACACTTTGAAAGCAAAACATTCAGCTTATCTTTATTATCTCTATGCAGAGCTTAAAGTGCATTTAGTCATATTTCCATTAACCTAAAAACCACTCTAGGTTTTACCTGGGCATAACCGGTAGACTGCATAATATTCCAAACTATCACATGTATTTCAATATCGCTTGCTAAAATATCCATTTCAATTTAAAGCACACAGTTTTTAACTCTCAACCAAATTTTTGGACTATGTGACGGTTTTTAGCCCGCGTATGCACGGGCGATTTATTACCGCGCATTGGGATATCAACTCTCGCTGTTGAGCCGACATAGCCCGAAGAATTGCCAAACTTAAGTGATAGTGGGCAGGGTATATTGCTCGCAGAACAGATGGCCGATGGGGCCGGAAGGTTCTGGAGTGGCGACCGCGTACCGGAAGACGAAGCGTTGGAAGGCCTCCCACATGGTGGACCACCGACCTTGTGAAGGCCGCAGGAACCCGCTGGATGCGAGAAGCACAGATCCGGTCGAAGTGGAGGTGCTTGGGGGAGGCCTATGTCCAGCAGTAGACGTATTTCGGCTGAAATGATGATGTTGAGCCAAGCATTGAGGATCCAACAGAGTGCATCTCAGCGAGTCAAAAAACACGTTAAACAGGGTGTTGAAAATCCAGTGCCTGATAAAAAAAATCGGTCGTGGGTACGAGGGCTTAGAGTTGTGTGCAATAAAAATACTAGAGGTTACGTACGCACTGGCAGGTAGCTTTCTAAGCGCTTAGAGCCTAGTGACTTAACGTCCTCCGATACACGCTACGCAACTAGCAAACGCGCAACCGGCTGCACTGCGCGCTTGGCGGCTTCGCTAGACTACTTCGCTAGGTTACATCTCTAGGCTACTCCACTAGGCTACTTCACTAGGATACTTCGCTAGGCTACTTCGCTAGACTACTTCGCCAGACTACTTCGCTAGGCTACTTCGCTAGGCTACTTCGCTAGGCTACTTCGCTAGGCTACTTCACTAGGCTACTTCGCTAGGCTATTTTGCTAGGCTTTAGGCACTAAACAAACCACCTGTCAGTGCGTACGTAGACTAGGCTGACACCAAATAAATGATGATGACACAAAAACTGACAATAATCTCTTTTCCAGGTCTAATTTGGGCAGAAATAAGATCACTATGGACGGGCGGAATAACAGAATACATAAGTGATTTGTGGAATATCGTCGATTTTATAACGAACGCCTTTTACATCGCTTGGATTTGCTTGCGATTCTCCTCTTGGTATATCGTTCAGGTACGTAGTTTTGATTATAGCTGCCATATTGATTTTATAGTAGATTCGCCCTACCGCTTCAAAATTATGGTCACATTTCTGTTTCTTTTTGACACCTCTATCACAGAGGTTTGACTTGATTCTCCTAGAATCGCCATTATTATTGTGTGTGTGTGTGTGACACTCTCCACCGTATGGATAGTTTTTCGCGTGAGTTAGTGAGGTGAGGGCAAATCTAACAATTAAAATCTTATCTTTGGTGTTATGCTTATTTCTGTCACCACAACAAGCACGGCAGCAGTCGGGACCCCGACCGTCGGACAACCCGTCTTGCCAAGGAGGCTTGGGTCTTAGCCAATTATTAGGTTATGGAGGTCAAATAGGCAGTCCCTCCATGTATAATGCTGGTATTCAGCTACATCCGGCATTCCGGTTAGACTGGAAGCCGACCTCAACTTTGTCGAATAAAAGCTAGGCAGATTAGAATAATTATTTTTACCACTATGTTCGGAGGTTATGATAATTATTTTCCATCAGCTTGGCCGTTATTTTGTTTTCCATCATAATAACTGCAAAGATAAACGAGAGTGGAAGATACGAAGGAATAGAATCAACTCCCTTATTGTAAGGAAAAATAAACTCATCTCAATTCAACCGTGTCTGCCGGTTAAATGGGCCCATACTTAATTAAAACCAAACTGCCGAAATGGGAGCTTTACAAATTGTAACATTTCTTGTAATAATTAATTGGAATTATCATAATATTATTACCATTTATGAATACAATAAGAACCCTGTTTCTTCTCTTGGGGGTTGTGTATACTAACGTGTTCCTAATGAAACGGGGACCTACTCCAAGTGTTTTTAACTGCCAAGGAGATTCAGTCGTTTGTTCTCTCTGATCTCTAGTTTCTTTTTTTCAATATAATTATCTTTGAGTTCTAAGTATTATCCGTGCTGATCAAACGCGTTCTCATCTATATACACGGTGTAAGGAAATCGACGCGAAAACTGTTACCATGACTTCAACACATGATTATAGATCCCCTCAGTGTAGAAAGTTTTCGTGGGTTGATAATAAAAATCAGCCGTTCCATACATTTTAATCGTGTAGGTATGCACTTTTGTTTAAAACAGCAGATTTAACAGAGGGGCAATTCTCGTAATTTTAAGAACGTTCACAGTCTGATATCAGTCTCAATCTGTCAAAAATACCTCTAATTTCCCTACATTTTGACATGATTTTGACATTTGTTTGTCGCCCAAATGAGACTGCAACTAGATTTTGAACGTTTTAAATGACGAGAATTGATCTTCTGGTTGTGCGACTTTGTGTCTTACACCGTGTATATCAAGGGTAGGTCTTACTGATCCATATTAAATATTTTGTTACCTTTAGCGAGACTACGGCACTGGGACTGACCCCTGGTACCCTCGAGAACGATGGGACTCCTACGACCCCATGCTGCTATCAGAAGGAGCCTTCGCAGCCGGCATGATTTTCTCGTTCCTCAAGCTGGTCCATATCTTCTCCATCAACCCATATCTTGGACCTCTGCAGGTGTCTCTGGGAAGAATGATTCTGGATATCTTGAAATTCTTCTTCGTTTATATGTTGGTGCTTTTTGCATTTGGATGTGGTGAGTATAAAACGATTAAAAATGTGATAAAACGATGTACATATTATGATGTATGTAAAGTCAGGGAAAATAATTGTTAAGCAAATTGACTACCAACTTAAATTGTCCGTATATTCAAATACCAAGTCAGTCTTTGACAGTTGTATGAAATGGCTATAATACGTCAAATTGGCAAAGGGCATCGTAGATCTAGATGTCGCAAGCGCTACTGCTGAGTATGAGGTCATGGGTTCGATTCCCGGGTATGGCAAAGTGTTATTAGGTTTTTTCATCTGGAATTTCTTGTGTTGATATGATGAATTGTTGATATGAAGTTTTCTTCGGTTGATAGTCTCGCCCCCTACAAATGGGACTGAAACATAACTGGCGAAATGTGGGTGTACATACTATAAGAAGATACATCTCTGCTTAAGCCTTTGGGGAGTTTCAAAATATCGTCGTCTCTTTCACTTATAGAGGTATGAGGAACAGGGTGTAAAGTTCACTCATCCTCCATAGAAAAGGGAGGATTCTCCTACTAAACGGGTGTTGTGTCTGGCGGGCAATTGCCCCACGATTGATGTTGGGAAATTGTATATATGCTAATTGCGCGGTAAACTTTGCTTGCGAGATGCAGGATTTGCGTGACGTCAGCATGACGCATTGTTCGCATGTGAAGTTGTAGATACCGCTACACACTCATATGGGTGGCGATATGCCCTATTCATGGCAGGGTAAATAAAGTAAGATACAACTTTGATGCAGGTTTAAACCAACTGATGTGGTACTACGCTGAGCTGGAGAAGAATAAATGCTACCATCTTCCAAATGGTATTCCGGATTTTGATGGTCAAGAACGAGCTTGTACGATTTGGAGGAGATATGCCAAGTAAGTATAATGTCTTTAAGTCTAAATCTATACATACATATTTGTTTTATAATTGACTGGTAAAATATGTTTTTTTTTCGACAATTAAACACAAATACATTTCTGACTGAATCATCATCTCTTATCGTCTTAGCACAGCCTTTTCTAAACTGTGTTGTGTTGGACCAATACTTTTTTCAAGTGATTCAAATGATAGCTTTTAGAATTTTCTTTGTCTTCATTTATGTTTATCTCAAAATTCTTCATCCACTTTCTAACATAGATTTTCTTTCCAGCTTATTCGAAACATCCCAGTCCCTTTTCTGGGCATCTTTCGGCCTGGTAGACCTGACCACCTTCGAGCTGACTGGCATCAAGAGTTTTACCAGATTCTGGGCACTCCTGACCTTCGGGTCCTACTCGGTGATCAACATTATCGTACTTTTGAACATGCTGATTGCTATGATGTCCAGCTCTTATCAGATTATTTCGGTAAGTAAGAACTGTTGTGTGTAGAATTTGAAATCCCCAAGAAAGTGACTTCTTTAAACTAGGTGTAATTTCTTTATTATCATGTCAGCTAAAATGTGAAATGTGATGAGAAGGAATGAGTGACACTTCGTGAGATAATTTTGAGTATGAATGGCAAATGCCAAAGAAACGATGGATCGAATGTGTGAAATATTATATAGCTAGGAAAGAGTGTGACTCCAGAGATAACAGCTTATAGAGTTGTATGAAAGAAAGAGACTTGCTGCTCTAACCCCAAATTAATTAGGATAAGGGCACGCAGATGCAGCGGGATCGTCCGGCAGCGGGATCGTCCGAAAGGTTACCGCTGCCCTGGAACAGAAAGGGCTAAGGAAGGAACACTGGTGGGTTTTAGTCAGTAAGAGTCTGACACTCCCTTCCGCTCCACCCAGAGCGGGAGGGGGTCATTTGATGATTTCCCATCCTCAAAAAAAAAAAAAGGACACGCAGATGATTAAAATCAACCAAATGATAGCTTCTGTGTTACAAGAATGGATAGAGAGAAAAGAGTATAAAAGAGTAAGTCTGAAAGTGGCACCGGTAACTGAAAAGTTGTGTGGAAATCGGTTGTCATGGTATGGGCATGTGTTACGGAGGAATGAGGAAAATGTTGTAGAAAAGTTTTGAGTATGAGTTTTGAGTCGATAGCTATTTTATTTAATTAGCGTTCCGCAAATTACGGACAGTTTTTTTATACTTGACATTCCCACTAATCAAAAGAAAATTTTACAAATAATTATTTTACGAAACATGGAGCTGCATTGTATTTATTTCTCAGGAACGAGCCGACACGGAGTGGAAATTCGCCCGCAGCAACTTGTGGATGTCTTACTTCGAGGATGGGGACACAGTGCCTCCCCCCTTCAACATCATCCCTACCCCCAAGCATTTTACGTGCTGGATCAGACGATGCTGCTATAACAGGGATCGGGGGTCGATTATTGTAAGATATATTTTTAATTTGTATTTTTTAGTCCCTTGTTTAAGATTTACATGATCGTCGGAATTTTGTAAGAAAAAAAACTGAACAATGGATACAATAATAAGCGTATTATTCGCTTCTGGGCCTTCAAAATTAGCATACAATTTCATTGTTTCTACGTGGGTAAATCATGAACTAATTTCAAAAGGTTTTTAGTACTTGATCAATTTAATCGTTGATTCTGATTGTGATCTTTGAGGTATTTGAACGTAAAAGAAGCTATGTATACGACTTATAGAGTTGTCCAAAAGTTAGTTGAAAATTTTCTACTTCAGCTGTAATGGCACTTAATGATTTAAAATAAAAAAAATATTCAGGTGCTCCTAAGGGATTACTTGATTCTTTTTATAATAAGTAAAATTAGCTAATGAAAACGTTATAGCAGTTGAAACATTTGGATCACTAGAATTTTAAATAATAATATGGTGCGTCACGGCTGAAGTGGAAAAAGGTCAACTAACTTTTGGAGGCCACTGTACATTGTGTTTCGTTACAAATGTATCATTAACAAAATATCACCTACTATGAGATTCCTTCATAAAAAAGAGGGGCTTGTGGCTAAGTAATAACAGCCGCACGGGTCGATCGATGAGGTTAAGCTACGCTTGCCGCGGTCGGTCCGTGGATGGGTGACCATCTTTACATACCAAGACCCTCCGTGCGTTGGAAAGCACATTAAGCCGATGGTTTCGGCTGTTATTTGTGGATCTTTGACCGTCGTTACGGGTCGTCAGAAGCACGAAAATCTGGCAACCAGTCTTACCAAGGGGTATCATATTACCCAGTAACTGGGTTGTGGAGGCAGTCGCTCCATGTAAAATACTGGTATTCAGCTGCATCCGGTTGAGACTGGAAGGCAACCCCAACATTGGGAAAAGGATATGCAGCTGATGATGATTAGATTCCTTTATATAGACCAGGGTAGAAGCCTTTAAAAATAATAAAAAGTGAAATAAAATAATAGTAGGATGAAACCCATTAGAAAAGGAGGGGAATATTATAAAAATGAAAGGAAAAATAATTTACGGGCGATCTGAGGTCGGGAAGGGGATGGGGGTGAGCTTTTAAGGGTAAAAAACGGTTTTTCTCGATTTCCGGCAAACCTAAAAGTCCTATCGAAAAAAGTCAAATGGCCAAGTTGTAGGTAATAAAAAGATCTAAAACTTTTGTATTAACACTTTTTTCACATAACCTCAAAATTTATATGAAAAATTAAAAAAACCAAGTTTTTGGTTTTTTATTTTTATCTTTTACAAAAATCTTTTTTTTTTAACGAAATTTGGTGAAAACTTACTTTTTTATGTCCCAAATACGCTGTAATTTATTTGATTAAAAATATTTATTATTTCACCTTATTTTGAATTAATATCGAAAAAGCACCCTAATTTTCAATCGAAAATTCACCCGTCAAAATATCAGCTTTTTTCAAAAAGTTGGTATGTTTTCTGTTCGTTGAAATCTCTATTTTCCGATGGTGAAAAAAAATATATATGTTACAATAGTAAATCTTCTCAGAAAATGCAAAAAATCGAAAAAAACTCGAATTCGAAAACTGATAATCTGAAAAGACAAAATCGAATTATTAATGCCTTCACTATTTTATCGTGAGTATACCCCCATGAAAAAAAAATATTAAAGAAATAAATGTCAAAATGTATAAAAAATATATTAAAAATCTATAATAAATGTATAAATATATAAAAAATATGTTAAATATATTTTTAATAACTAACTTTTGGCCGATTTTCATATATATTTTATACATTTAAATATATTTCAGATATATTCAAAATATATTTTTTTTATATTTTTAGCTATGTGTTTTATGTCTTTTAAGATATATTTTGAATGTATCTAAAATATATTTAAAATATATGAAATATACATGAAAATCGGCCAAAAGTTAGTTATTAAAAATATATTTACTATACATATTTTTTATATATTTATACATTTATTATAGATTTTTAATATATTTTTTATACATTTTGACATTTATTTCTTTAATATTTTTTTTTCATGGGGGTATACTCACGATAAAATAGTGAAGGCATTAATAATTCGATTTTGTCTTTTCAGATTATCAGTTTTCGAATTCGAGTTTTTTTCGATTTTTTGCATTTTCTGAGAAGATTTACTATTGTAACATACATATTTTTTTTCACCATCGGAAAATAGAGATTTCAACGAACAGAAAACATACCAACTTTTTGAAAAAAGCTGATATTTTGACGGGTGAATTTTCGATTGAAAATTAGGGTGCTTTTTCGATATTAATTCAAAATAAGGTGAAATAATAAATATTTTTATTCAAATAAATTACAGCGTATTTGGGACATAAAAAGGTAAGTTTTCACCAAATTTCGTTAAAAAAAAAAGATTTTTGTAAAAGATAAAAATAAAAAACCAAAAACTTGGTTTTTTTAATTTTTCATATAAATTTTGAGGTTATGTGAAAAAAGTGTTAATACAAAAGTTTTAGATCTTTTTATTACCTACAACTTGGCCATTTGACTTTTTTCGATAGGACTTTTAGTTTTGCCGGAAATCGAGAAAAACCGTTTTTTACCCTTAAAAGCTCACCCCCATCCCCTTCCCGACCTCAGATCACCCGTAAATTATTTTTCCTTTCATTTTTATAATATTCCCTTCCTTTTCTAATGGGTTTCATCCTACTATTATTTTTTTTAGTTTTAAAAATTATCGACCCTGGTCTAATAAGCTTCCTGCAAGCAATATACTCTTATCACTCTTCCTCAGAACAAATCCCGCGAGAAAGCCCGACAGGAGCACGAAGCTGTCATGAGAGTGCTAGTCCGAAGATACGTCACAGCAGAACAGAGGGCCAGAGATGAGACAGGAGTAACAGAGGATGACGTCATGGAGATCAGACAGGACATCTCCACGCTGCGATACGAGCTGATCGATATACTGCATAACAATGGGATGAAGACGCCCAGGGTTAGCATGCAGGATGCTACGGGTAAGACCCTATTTAAGTGATATTTATTTCTGGGAATTGGTTCAAAAAAGCAAAAGTGCGTGGAGGCGTGCAACAGCTGACTGGTGTGGCGCCGGAACCCGTACTTCTCATTCGCTGCCACCACCGCGCGGCGATGTTGAGAGGAGGTCTCAACAACACCATAATTATTAATAATATTGTAATAATCTCACCAAGTAAAGCATTAATTTAAATTCCATCTATTGTAGTCGCTGGTAAAAAGGGCAAAGTGATGGAGAGAAGAATCCTGAAGGACTTCCACATTGGCATAGTGGAAGGTATCATTAAAGACGTTATATCCAAGGAGAACAAACCTAAGGATGTGTTCAGTCAGATCGCTAAAGCTATTGTCAGGAGAGGAAGTACTGACAGGTAAGCTATTATCCACGACTTTAAGTATCTAAGTACTTTAACTATAAAAGAGTAACCGTGGAGTTTCTTGTCGGCTCTTCTCCATAGGAAACGACCGATTGGCACTGGGCTCAACTCAACCCATTCAAAATTATTGGTCGCTCGAGTACGTGACCCTCGCTTTCATTTTGTTCGGCGAATCCGAACGAATGGTCGCGTCGACAGAGGGCGCTGGTTCCCCGAACAAATGAGAGACATTTGAACGCGACCATCGCGTGTTCGCGAGGCGATCGCGTATTCGCGCGACAAATCATTTTGGTTAGGACGAGGGTGCCCATGTAGGTAAATGTGAAATAAACTATTTTCAATTTGAATTTGCACATGTCGTTTGCCGCCCAAATGTTAAAATAAAAATATCAGTGATAAAATATTTTTTTAGCAGTTCGTCGAGCCATAGCAAATGTAGCAGATGCGACTAGTAGGTACCTACAATATATTTGGTGGATGAACTGTCGAGGCTGCCACCGTTATAGCTTTATTTTTTAATATTATTGGCCTTGAAAATAACACGCCTTCCAGGCTTAATTTGCACAATGCATGTTATGAATGCCGCATCAATTGAAGGCTTTTTTATTAAATAATTAGTGTGATCGATTTTCTCCTGATTTTTAATGACAATAGGTAACAGTTTTTTAATTAATCCGAACAGATTAAGCCATACAACCTTGCATTCCGGAATGTACGTTCCTACTCCTGAAGACTTAATAAGATCCTAGGTACTTAATAAAAATCTTAAATTCTTTCACTGGCATACAACGCACAGGCTAAACCACTAGGTCTAAAAGCATGAAATTTTGTAAAAGAGTTCCTATATTATTTATTATACTGTATAAAACGAACATTGACGCGCAACCTGTCACCGTACTTACGAGTACCTACATTATTCTTAACCTGCGTTGAAAAGATATAAATATATAATATATTTAAAAAAAAATGCTGTTCCATACATTTTGACCGCGCAGGTATTGCACGTTCTGTGAAACAAAAGATTTTTTTTTATATCCTACCAAAAATTTCAACGCATTGGGGGTTCAGAATCATGGACTGAATCCATGGTAGCAATTAGCACGTCGATGTCCCTGCCATCCTGTAAATCGAAAGTGAGTGCTAAGAAAGGGTTTTTAAAATTCATCTCCTAAAGGGAGGAAGGGTGAGAGTTTGTATGGAATGTTGATATGTTCTCCAACGGGAAATACCATCGAGCGGGGGCGCACAGCTTGTCTTTCATAAATTTCTTAAGATGTAGCGGACTATAATGATTCTTATATGTTACAGCAAAAAACGCGACTGGAACGCCCTGGTTCGGACTAATACCATTCGCAAGGATCCTATAGGTACCACTGCTGAAGCAGAGACCAGGAGAAGCCGGCAGTCCCTCAGGGCTCACATTCTGGATAACATGGCTTCCAGGACTATTGACCCGCAGAAACTGTTAGGTACGTTATATTACTACCACTATAGCATAAAGCAGTATTTTTAATCTTACTTCAGGGTAATTAAGAGATGGAGTTATATATTTCTCTGAAAATGAGTGAGCGGCAAACAAAGCAGTATTCGAAAAAGTTGTACAGTGAACCGCACATTAATGGAAACAATTTGACAATGACAGCGCATGTATGTCGTAGAAGAGAGCGATTTTCTGAGTGCAAAAGTTTTCACTAATGTATATTAGTGAAAACTTTTGCACTCAGAAAATCGGTTGACTACATTGTGGAGATTAGAATTATTGGAGAGCTCCAATGAAACACAATGAGATTTTACAGAGTTTTACTAATAACCAGCGCTGGGGCTCTGTCTCGTATATGGTCTTAGCATTATGCTGAGCGATTGCCGTTTTGCGTGAATGTGACGCATTTTGACCCCCAACTTGTTATTTTCTTTTTTTTGTGTTTGTTTTTTTTTATGCGTCATGTTTGCCGCAAATATATGTATTTTCTTTCTTTCTTTCTTATTATGGAATATTTGCAGGATTCCTGATAGAACTTCTACAATGCGCCTTAGGTTTTACCAATTTTATGACCAGCAGCGCCTTAATTGCGTAACACACTATCAATCACGATCATTTTGTAGGATATTACTAATCCATTGCATCATATGTTCGTATAATTGGTCTGCTCAACAACGTAGATAACGCAATGAATGTTGTTGAACGGATGAAAACAATCGCTACTCATAGTGTCTTACGCATTAGCCCCGCAAGCTCAAATCCTGCTGTAATACTATACAACAATGAACGAGCAGCAGAATCATTGATTAGTTCAGCAACTATTCATGTTTCAATTCCAATGAGTTTGTTTGTATGAATAGTTCCTTTTTATTTGACGGAAGAAGTTTTTCGGCCATAGATAGCCGCAGATGGCATTCCTTTATTTTCGTGATGGTTTTTCGAGGCATATGTGGTTGCCAGTTTTCGTCACAAAAACTAAAATGGCGGCGGAGGAATCATAAAGCAAGCTAGAACCAAAAATTCAAAGACATGTGACGTCTAACAACCCGCACTGGGCCCGCGTGGTGGATTACGACCCACTCCCTCTCACTGAGAGGAGGCGTGTCCCAGCAGTGGGAACATTATTGGCTGATTATT
Source organism: Apamea crenata (assembly GCA_949629185.1). Lineage (NCBI taxonomy): Eukaryota > Metazoa > Arthropoda > Insecta > Lepidoptera > Noctuidae > Apamea > Apamea crenata. Next base: position 6,411,972 of record OX451362.1, on the reverse strand, counting down.
GATGTATAATGGATGACATGACACGAAATCCCCTCGAAAATGAAAAAGTATCCAATGAGCTATGATCTAAAACATTATTTTCCTTTCAGAATACAACCCGCACCTATCCACGGTGTCTCCATGCACCAGGGTAGCATACGCGAAGTTCATGAGGAGCAAGATCAAGTCGGACTTCAATGAGAGAGAGAAGCAGGGCCGGAGGCTCTCGGAGTTTAGCCTTGATGACGAGGTGTTTGATGCGCCGAAGAAGAGAGAGAGGGACAGCTGTAGAAGATGCAGTGGTAAGATTTGATGGCTATCTTGTTTTACAACGGGTGTGACGCTTACCAGAGCCGAGAGTCATAGGTAAATACTCCCCGTCATCCTGTCCCGTCGTCCTGGACAATACCTAGGAACCTTCTGGTTACGGATATACTTAAGGTAATTTTTTCACGAAAACAAGTTTTAAATGTAACTACTTACTAACTTTAAAACTGCCCCATAACTCCTATACAGTATTTTTATCTCTCGAAGCGACACGCGCTTTACTTGTGTTTACTTACCTTTACAAACACGCTTTGAATGTGTGAGTAAGTGCAGGAGCTCTCGATAGCGTCCGAGACAATGGCGAAGTCAGAAATGAAATGTGTGTGTGTGTGTGTTATGTGCAAACGACGCTCGTCTTCACTCACACCCACACAGCGATTGTACACTTAGTTACCACAAATAAAGCACGTGTCGTTTGTAGAGATAAAAATGCGGACTTCACAGGACGCCCGACAGATGTGAAACATCGAAAATAGCGTCATGCTGTCACGGCACACGAGTCAGTTTTACCCCCAACGCGCGCCAACAGATGTTTTACATCAAAAACAAAACTCTAATTACCTACCTTTAAAAAAATCGGCGGAAACGCTATAGTCAACGAAAATAAATTTCCTTGCATTTTTTTATCAATATGTCAGTATCAGGTCGTATGTTGATCAAAATATGATTCGAGACCGATTTCCAACCGATTTTGGTTAGAATTAGCCTCAAATGTCATGTCAAAAAAAGTAAAAAAAAGCATATTTTGATCATCAAATGAATGAATCAATGAAACGTCATGATTATAAAATTAATCTACAATCCATAAAAATTTTGCAAATCTATTTTCCTAATCGCTGTTATTGGAATCGAATATGAAATGCATAGGTTTACACAAACTTCCAATTCAATTACGAATGATTGCTGGATGAATTATTTACATAATCGATCTAGCCAAGTCAATTATTTCAATAGGTAATCGCAAAATGAACTACAAACTATACTGACATTTCTTTGTTAATTGGTTAAGTTGTAATATATCGCGGCAGGATTTTATCGCGCACTGGATTTCCAACTCTATGTGTTGGGCTGAACATTGAGAATCCAACAGATCACATCCCAGAGCGTCAAGAAATACACTGTTCGATTTTCAAAAAATTGCCGCAGTCAAGGCATGCGTTTTTCATATTAACGTAACAACTGTCACCAACGATGTTGTAGCAGTGGCGAAGTATTGGGCCAATACAGATTGGTTGGTTTAGTATCAATACAGTTATTATTATTATTAATATAATTACCATTGACCTGAAGAAGAAGACCGTTTCCTATCACTCGGTACAAAACATTTGGTTCTTTTTACAGTTAAGCTATGTTTTCCCACAACTCAAAAGGTCTCCCCCAAATTTTTACACTTTTCTTTATGTGGTGCCTTCTCCGTCCAATCGATTAGTAACGAGTCCAAATCGTCACACAGTGGGTTCCTGAAGACGGGCGTCATCACCGCCAGGCCAGCAGGCCTAAGAAGCAAAACATTATGTTGATTTTTAAAAAAAAACCTTACGTTAAAAACTTTTTCAAGAAGACTCCGTGATCTCATTCTCAAAAATTCCCCATTCATTTGTTTCGTGGGCGCGTTTTGAGACTCAAACCTCACAAGCAAACCGTGACGTCACTACGTCAGTCACTTACAGTGATTAAACAGCCTTGCTGATTACATTTACAAGTCAGCCCGCTATTTTAAGCTATCTGAGGCACGGAGGGGTCTCGGTATGTAAAGATGGCCACCCATCCACAGACCAACCGCGGCAAGCGTAGCTTAACCGGATCGATCGACCTGTGCCACGGGCCCCTTCTGTACTGAACTTGATAACGACATTTCTTTGGCAAGCGTTGTAACTATTTCATGATAAAGATGAGATCGCCAACTGATATTTATATATCCAGCCTTTTTGTTCACAATACTAACTCTGGAGACTTGTGGATAGAAAGGAGTAAAAAACGTCTATGTGACATTTGATTTAAAATAATAATGGAATGTATTTTATAGCAATATATTTACGTAACAAATTACAAGTTTGGAGTGTAGAATGTCACAATACATAACATCACACCTGCATTCCACGAAGCGTTAGGCAGAGGTGTACCTATAGTACACCCACATTTCTCCAGTTATGTTAAGGGTCATGGAATTGGGGACGAGCTTATCACCATTAGTCGGCACAAATCTAAACTCCGAGCTGCTGCTGAGAAAAAGATAGAAAAACCGAATGACACTTTTACCGACCCAGAACTCAAACCCAGGACCTCATGCTCAGCAATGATGCTAGTGACCACTAGACCTATTTACTTAGGCCCCACGTTGGGCGCCACTTATAGGGAAGTTTTCTCAGGGTGTGTGTTGGAATTTTAATCATTGGAAACGCACGTTTAACAGTAAAAGTAGGTATGTAATTTATAGTAAAACACAGTGAAAGGCACAAACTGGATAAATAAAACAATCAAAACTACATAAGAGCGGGTCGCGATCGTGGCGTACAGACTCGCGATCCTTCGTCCACTGTCGGTTGGCCGATTCGAGGTCGCGGGCGAAGGTGTCATCTTCCGTTTGCCGCGCTTAAGGGCAAATTCGAACACATACGTTAAGGGCATGCTACATATTTTAATTAATTATTTTTTAGCTTGAGTACGTATGTTTTTATTATATTTGTTGGTATATTGGCGTGGGTAGCTGACGTTTGGCAAATAATTTAATTTTATGTTCTGTGTCTTGTAATGTTTATTACTTAACAAAGGTACAGTCAACAGCAAAAGTAGATGATCAAAATCAGAAATTCAATACTAATTAACGGAGTTCGCGTCAGAACTGTGTGGCGTCGAAGTGATTCAAAAGTATGACACTGAGTCTGACATACTTTTGAATCACTTCGACGCCACACAGTTCTGACGCAAACTCCATTCATTAGTATTAAATTTCTGATTTTGATCATCTACTTTTGCTGTTGACTGTACCTAGTATTGTATACAATCAAGTATTTTCTAACTGAACAGACAGCTGTGCTGCTGGGGAGTTTGTTGCGCCACTTCTTCCCAGCGATAGCACTAGAAAGAGGTGAAGGGTGTTTTTGGAGGACTGTCTTTTGTAATTTTGACGTTCGAAAAGTGCTGATTCTCAGCCTAATTTGAATAAATGACTTTTGATTTGATTTACCGACGAGACAGTCTGAAAATACAGTCACAGAATGTCGTTTTCGAAAAAGAGACTATAAGTAATCTAAAGTGTTTTTGCGTCATCTCTCTAGTATTACAGTGTCCACCAGAAAAATTAAGCAAGAGCTTTGTAATTACCTGACACACTATCAATCACTTTGAAGGATATTGCTTCATATGTTCGAACAACTTGTCTGCTCAACAATGTAAATAACGCTATGAATGTTATTGAACTGTCAAAATTAAAGCCATTTCTCCTGACATTGCGTTGCGCAAATACCACGCTGAACCTAAGCGAAAGCTTTAAGATACGTTTAATTATTTTCCCTTTGTAAGGTTTTTTTAAGCAATCTTTCACTAATTGTTTTTCCTCGACAGGTCGAACATTCCGTAGTAGGACGCCGATCCCTGAAACTGAAACCGATGACGAAGGACAGAATGAAAACGAAATACAAGTCGAAGCCGATATTGAGGACAAAGGTAACGTGACATTACAGTAGATATATATAAACAGCTTCCTCTTTCTTGACCTGTTTTCCAGGAATAGCTTAAACCATGATGGGGGTTAAAAGTTGGTTCACAATCGGACTTGCTGATTGCCTAGGGTATTCCAAAAGTAGTAGGTACTTGAGTTGGTATGTAGCGGCATCTACATCGCCACATGCGAACTACGCATCACAATGACGTCACGCAGAATCCTGCATCGCGCAAGCAGAGTTTACCGCGCAACTAGCATATATACAAAGTCCCGATCTATCTAATTATATAATCAACCTAATTACTATTAACTTTATGTTAACAGTAATTAGGTTGATTTCAGAGTGATTAGCACTACTGAAAAGTTATAAAAATGCTTGAAGTTGTAGCCTGACCTTTATTGTGTAGGATTTAAAGTTATTTTTCCATAAACTCATATTATATTCGTTGACATTTTTGGCAACTGAATCGCGAACGCGGATTACCTCTATTATCATTATTAGGTAACAAATTATGAATGAAAGGTCTAAGAAAACTTTCAACTTAATTACAGCCTGAACAAAATGAAACCTCGACTTCAAGAATTGAATGTGTCGCAGTTAAGCAAGAGTTTTAGGTAAATCCCCAATGATCTAGTTTGCCTAACTCAACCTAACAAAATTAACTCCCTAACTTACTTTTAGAACACCACATTTCGTTTCAGTCTATTCCATACTATACTTTGATTAATCGAACTATTTTCTTTGTGTTTGTTAGTCCAGCGTTTTCCTAACTTTTCACTAAACACGATTGCCTGCCTTCGAAAACCAGAAACCTATCAACCTTCTATTTTATTATTCTATGTTCTAATATTTTACAGAATTGGTTGTTTTTTATGTTCCACTGTCAAAATTTTCTTTTGTTATCTATTAGGTATTTAATTTGTTTTTTTTTTTATGTATGGCATCTCGTAGTTGACCTTGATAGGTCGTAACTACTTAACCGGACTATCCTGTGGATGCCTTAAGTAAACTTAAAGCCTCCAGCCAGGGCTTAAAACTAAGTAGAGTTAAGCGACTGCATGCTAAGGGCACCCCCTGTGGGGTACGGACCTCGGCTTAGGTCGTCGCTGGGAGAGGGCAGCAAAGGGACAGGCTGGATCGAATTGGTGTTTAATTTGTTAGCTTAGTGGTCCATTTTATTGTGCATGCTGTGGTCTCCTGTAATTGAAGGTGTACACCTACCAAATACTTTGTCGTCCATTAACTACATGTTTAGTGTATATATTTTGTTGGAGATCCTAAGATAAATATTTTGAACTTATGTAGACAAGAAGTCTAATTAAACGACTTGTATTCGAGTAAGTACATAATGACATGTCATCCGGCGTCGAGATGGGCTGACGACATTGTTACCATCGCGGGTAGAACCTAGATGAGGCTGGCACAGGGGCAGGACTGGTACAAGAAAAGAGTGGCCAGCAGTGCGATTCTGTAACCAAATCACCGTGAAAACTTAGGTGAAGTGAGCGTGGAGTGAGCTGTCATTGCAACTAATGCTAGGGATTGACACTATTGACAGCTCACTCTAAGCTCACTTCACGTAACTTTTCACGGTGAGATTTTTACAGAATCGATCGGCTGTGGTCAGCAGTGGGTGAAGGGTGTGGTCAGGTGGGGTGTGTAGTCTTCTGACCACTGGGTATTGTGTTAACCGGGTTACCGAGGTCAGATAGACAGTCGATCCATGTAAAGTACTGGTCCAGCCGTATCTGGTTAGACTGGAAGCTAACGCCAACATAGTTGGGAAATTGCTAGACAGATGATGGTTTACTCGAATACAAGTAATTTTTATCGCGATTGTAAATAAATGAGAGCATCGGTGGCCCAGTGGCAACGGCCGCGGCTTACGAGTGGTAGGTCATAGGTTCGAACCCACACAAGTGCTTTAGGTTGTTTGTGTAAATTATATCATCACCACTGCTCTCAAAACGGTGAAGGAAAACATCGTGAGGAAACCGGCATGTCCTAGAACCGAAAATTCGAAGACATGTGACATCTACCAACCGGCATGGGCCCGCGTGGATAGCGTGGTAGATCACGCCTAACTCCATCTCACCGAGAGGAGGCCTGTGTCCCAGCAATGGGAACTATGGGACTATGGAACTATGGGATACGCTGTCTATGAAATAATTGAAAAACCCAAGGAAATTAAGGAAAATACGGATTGCCCGCTGATAGGCAGTAAATTCATTAATTACTTGCTTAAATTAATTTGTCTATATCTTATAGACAAATTAAATCCTCTTCACCTAAATTTAGAATGAATAAATGAGCTATTGTTAGACTTTCAAAAGGTTTCAGTTCCATCAGACCGTTGCGATCCTAAAAGGAATGCTCTTTAATTTCAAAAGCCTTCGCAATATACAAATAAACATTCTTATCTATAGTAATATAATAATGCTGAAGAGTTTGTTTGTTTGTTTGAACGTGCTGATTTCTGGGGAAACCTGGATGAAGCTGGCAGAAACGTTAGGCGTCTCTTTTCTCGTGCTAATCCCAGCAGCGTTTGAAGTTTGACTATGCATGATGGCGATGACCAGTCAGCACCACACGACACTCTCTATCAAATTCTGAATAATTTCGAAGGATATTGCTAATCCATTGCTTCATACGTTCGAAAAATGTGTCTGCTCAACAACGTAAATAACGCAATGAATGTTGTTGAACTGTCAAAATGAAACTCATTGCCACTGTTAATGTGTTACGCAATTACCCCGCTGTTTAAAAAAAGTATTTTTGCATTAATAGCCCAGTTCTTACGGAAGATTTTAGGATATTTAACATCACGCTAGGATCATTAGAAGTTGAGCAAAAAGAAAAAAAATCAGTAGGAACGCCAAGTGAAAACGAAGTAATAGCGCGGGAAGGTGATGTGAAGCGATGGAGTGGGTCGGGGAATGAGATTTTTGTCGCGAACCAAGTCGCAGGCAGAAGCTAGTACTAATAATATAGCTGAAGAGTTTGTTTGAACGCGCTAATCTCTGGAACTACCGGTTGGATTTGAAAAAATCTTTTTCCATTTGATAGCCCAATTTTTGAGGAAGGTTATAGACTATTTACCATCACGCTACGACTCTTAGGAGCCGAGCAAAATTGAAAAAGAAACACGGATAGAGACGCGGCTGAAGCTGGAGATAAAATTAAATTATTCTGTCACTTTGTTGTTCATTATGTCTTATTACTGACTTTAATCACCTTACAGAGTGATAAATAAGATGAATTTCCTGCCATCTTGTGATATGATATTATTAATTAATTTTGCGCCATCGACGGATGAATTAATAAAATATGAATTTATTAATGTTATCTGTTTAATATTCTTGATACTTGTGTATTTTTGCATTTTTCGGTTTGCTTTGTACTTACGAGTACCATCATCATCAGCGTCATAAACTTACAGCAGTCCCCTGCTGGACATAAGCCTCTCCTATTACACGCCATTAAACTCGATTTTCGGCAATTGTCATCCAGCTGCTACCAGTATTATTTTTCAATGGACAGATAATTTTCGAATCAGATTATTTTTTAATTATCTGAGGCATAAATATTGCGTTTTGATAGCTTTTATACCACAAAAATAAATCGGCTGTTCCCTACATTTATGTTCGTATAACTCGTCAAAATGTAGGGAACAGCTGATTTTTTTTCGCGCTTTCAGGTTTGGTCCCATAGTAAAAGTTGTTCATAATGATGTGTACAATGACCCCCTAGAGTTACGGGATATAAAAAAAAACTGTCAGAATACCAGCGCTGCGACATTTATTTTTTAAATGTCTTGCTGAGATAGGAGCCTTTTGGCCTCGTATAGGACTTTCTGTTTCATTTTTTTTTAATATAATTTGGTTTCTGATGTTTGACTGTGTTTAGTTTGAAATTGTCCTGTACGAGTCGCAATAAATACTTTTTCTTTCTATTAAAATAATGTATGATTAAGCGTATTCTAATGTACGGTAAATACTCTCTCCTTCACTTCCTCCTCTCCCCTTTCTAGTTTCCTGCCTTCTCTCTACTTTTAGCAACGTTTAGTTATAAATAAACCCATTTTTTGCGAAATACACAAAAAAGAAACCTTCTATTACTTTACTTACAATTTCCGGCACTGAACGAAAAGGCGAAAACAATCAAATTTCTATTACCTACATCACGTCCTGTGCCTTCCAATGTTTACTATGAAACATTACTATGTTTTATTTTACAATGTCCCTGTTGGGAGGCTATGATTTATTGAGGCACCCATAGCTAAGGCCGGTTTAGCAGACGACAACTTCCTAGGTTGACCTGTGAGAAACCATCATCATCATCTGCCTAGCCTTTTCCCAACTATGTTGGGGTCGGCTTCCAGTCTAACCGGATGCAGCTGAATACCAGTATTTTACATAAAGTGACGCTGCCTATCTGAAGAATTTTTTTTGCGAATGGTTTCTCACAGGATACTGTGAGTAACCATTCCCAAAAAAAAATTACAATGTATTGAATAATTATTATTATTATTTTCACATTTTTAATTTTTGTATTTTTGACTTGATTTTACTATGGACAGTATTTTCCATTTTATGTATTTTATTTAGTTATTTTAAATATATTATTTACTTAAGGACTAACAAGTACTTACAACTAACACCTACTGTGGACCAAAAAGTTGTTTTTGTTAAATAAATGTATGAATTTATGAATAATTTATCTTGTTTTACTCTATTTCTCCAGGTTCAGAAGGTGGATCAGAACAGACTCGTCCGCTGAAGTCCTCGTCCCAAGAGCCATCGGAGCCAAGTACACCAGATTTCGACCCAGCCGACGGCAGCCGACTGCCCCCGCCTGCGGAATTCCAGACCACTGACCATGTCATCACCATAGAACCGGATGCACCAACAAGCACCTTATACATCACTCAAGAAGAGGACTTTAATCTTCAGAAGCCAATTACTCCGACTCCTAGCATCCATTCGCAGTCAGAACAGATCCTTTCAGCTTCTAGCTTAGAATCCCAGTATAAAAAGATGTCGTCAGAGCTTCCTACAGTTGTCATTACACCAGATGTCAGTGACCCAGAGAGATCTCCTTCCAGGCCTTCGATTAGTACTCCTAGATCAGCTAAAGTCAGTCCATCAGCTTCTCCAAGCTATGGAAGAGATAAAGGCAAGTCGAAGGTGACTGGAAGGGTCGTTTCTGGATGGCTTTAAGCAGCATGTAGACCTATTTTGGATATACGGAGTCAAATTAAATTAGCTAGCGAAACTCCGCAGACGTAATGGGTATAGATATCTAAACATGATAAAACAATAAATAAATAAATTTAAAGAGTTTTTTTGTGGGGTCATCGACCGCAGTTAGTTTTGTCATTTGAAATATCAATTAAAAAAATCTTTTTTTTTTGTGTAAACTTTACAGACATGGTGGGCTTCGATAAAACAAAAGAAAACAGATTTTCTCAAGTCAAACTTCAAGTAACAAATCTATCAGTGGTCGTTGACCCCCAAAAAACATATCAAGTCATTTTATTATTTTATTTTATCGTGACATTACGATAGAGGTATTGGACATCAATAATTATCTGAATATCGATACCCATTACGTCTGCAGAGTTTCGCTAGTTAATGTAATTTGACCGCGTAGATGCTGAAGTTTTTTGGGATTTGAGAAAATAAGTCTAGTGTTCTAGTGTGTGTGTTCTTACTTCCGAATCGACGTATTAGTGAGATATGAAGTTGTTATAGCAATAACTAGTTTTTATCGATATGTTGCCATCGATTAACTTAGGACGATCTAGGTCACGAGTTCGCGACTCTATTATAGCTGTCGCATTTTAGCATAGCAATATCGGTCATTGACTCACCTTCAGTTACTCATCATTACTACTTACTTACTTACTTTCAAATCTGTTTTTTGCCAAGATTTTGCTAACACACTTTTTAGTAAAAGCTTTTTGTATCACAGTGACAACAGAACACTGACTCCCAAGACACAGGATCTCCTAGTTTGGGAGTCAGGGTTACTCTCTGTATGACCTTCAATTTACTGAAATTCATGTGACCTAGTCTTTAAGCAATGTTGAAGGTTTTTGTATAAATAAAGATTTTTATTATTCTTATTTATATCATCATCCACACTTCACCCACTTCACCCACTGCTGGGCACAGGGTTCTCTGTTCTTGTGCCAATCCCCACGCTCCTGTGCCAGCCTCATCCAGGTTTTGCCCGCGATGGCAACAATGTCGTTTGCCCATCTCGCCGCCGGACGACCAACATCTCGTCTTCCAGTTCTTGGACGCTACTCTAAAAAAAAAGACGTGTGGCACTCGGAGACTGCCGCGGTAAAGCTATTGCATAGCATTTTTTATCAACTTATGCAATTATAATTATTAACCGTCATTTGTTTTTGGTACTATTTTTTTCTTTCTCTTTTCTTCATTTTTTATTAACCGTCTTTCTTTTTGGGTGTTAGGTTTTTTTCGTTACGGAATTTCTGGATTCGGTCCCCACGCTCAAGGCCCGCGATAGAAGCTATGCAATAGCTTAAAAACAGAAAATCTGTGTTACGCAATTACTCCGTTAGCAATGGATTTCATTTTGACAGTTCAACAATACTCATTGCGTTATTTACGTTGTTGAGCAGACAATCTTTTTCGAACATGTGAAGCAATGGATTATCAATATCCTTCAAAATGATTCAGATTGTGATTGATCGTGTGTTACGCAATTAAGGTGCTGAATCAATATCTATCGTGATCTTCAACATGTTCCAATAACGGAAAACGATACATAGTTTATTCTTTGGGTTCCTACGGAGAGATATTTGGGAAAGGGCAATGCCCGCTATTACCATGCTAAAACGCAACAACTATTAGTACTCCTTTGTATTGAAATTGTTGAAAGAAATTCACTGCCACATATCACATTCTACATATCGTAATGTTGAACAACTTTTTATATATTATTGTTAAATCCCTAAGCAAGTGAAGAAAATGCCTTAGTTCCGTATCTTGTCGTACTTAATAGCAGAGTTCGTGACCTAGAAATATTTATATGGCTAATTATCTAATAAATATTATGTTCGTTAAGAAACGAATAAGCAATTAAACAAACGAATTGTGAAATACATTCTCAAATGGCTCGATAATAATCAGAGGAGCAATTCAAGTATTTTAAAGAGCGTTCGAATTCTAATTTCTGTCTCAATCTGTCAAAAATACCTAAACTCTACATTTTTGATTTGGTAGACAAAAATAACATAATAATGTCATGTTAACAAAAAAAGTTCGATCGCAGCTGTCATTTTAGTCTAGCCAATTAAAATCAGAATTTATTTCTCTACATTTTTGTCAAGTTTTTAATTGACATTGTCGCTTGTCGCTGAAATGAGCTTGCGGCTAGATTGATCGTTTTTGATTAAGTAAAAGAATTGGCCTTTTTTAAACATGATCAGAAATTCAGAATGATCTTCTGTGTGACCTAAACCCGCATTTAAGTCACGATTTTGTGACTTAAGTTGTCCATTTTTACACAGAAAGCGTTTCTTACGTGCGGATTTAGGTCACACGAGCTATAAATATAGTATATTGTACAAAAACTACTAATACATAACTATAGTACGGTCTAAATAGCATAAGTTACTATTTTGGCACACCTCAAAAATCTAATTAAAAGTCGTGCCTTAATCCTGTGCCTACTACACTCATAAACAACTGTTAAAAGTAGATATTATTTTCATAATATTCATTACTATTAAATGAGCTGTTGTCTACTTTCAGCAACATTTTATTGTAAACGTAGTTTATTGTAGGTACATGTATCATCATCTGCCTAGCCTTTTCCCAACTATGTTGGGGTCGGCTTCCAGTCTAACCGGATGCAGCTGAATACCAGTATTTTACATGAAGCGACTGCCTATCTGACCAAATAAATATATACATGTATCTAAGATTATTTTAGGAACCATATTGAAATTCCGTAAAATTTATATGCGCATCCAAATTTATATGCGTAGCCAGGAGTCGGTAATTAAGTAACATACTATTAGATCATAGTAATTGTAAAACTTAAACTGAGATCAAGTGACGAATTCATTGGGCCATTCAAATTATGTTATCTGATATTATAATAACTTCAAAGACGTCAATAATTGTTACAATGAAATTAATTTAAGTTACACAAAAACGATTTTCAATTTAGGAACAAAATGTATAACTGATTGTGGAGTACTAAAAGCCCACTAGCCCCCTCTGCCCAACCTTTCGGGAAATACAGGCGTGATGTTATGTTTCAGTAATTAAAGCAACAAATGAGTAACATAGAAAAGTATTGAAAACCTTTTTAGGAAAAAAAAAACTTTACAAAAAAGAAAAATGTTTTATTCCAATTTGTAACATTTTTACAAAAATTGCCTAGTTACGTGTTAATTACAAGACATCTCAGCTATGTATCAGCCATGTAATATGCACACAAATCCAATAGAGAGAAATGCCTTTATAAGACCAGATTGTACTGTTGTTTGTTGACATAGTCTTAAGCGTATGTTTAATAAAGAAATAAAGAAAATAAAACCTCTGGTTTACGTTTGCCACTATTTTATTAAACACACAACCTTTCTTTGTAACTCAGGACAACGTAGGCAATGAACGATCAAATGAAATCTTGTTCTTTTTATTTTCTTTTCTTGTCTGTATTTATTGGCGAAGTAAGATAGTATTTTCTTTTGGACCGGAGAATTAATCCACAGTCATACTAATACTAGCTGTTGCCCGTGGTTTCGTCTGAGATCCAGGATGAAAGGAAGATGTCCTCCAGGTCATGGTCTACCCACTTGCTAAATATCATACAAATCCATTCAGCCGTTTTAGGTCAAACTCAAAAAAGGTCGAACAACAAACTCAAAAAATTTAAAAAAATAATTTTGCTGCCTTTATATAATATTTGGTCGTACTAAATACTAATTCACTTACAAAATTTTCCCTCAGGTTTAGGGCTAGAGAAATTGATACAAAAATAACTATCAGCACGTGGCGATCTGTAGGTAATTTCTGCCTGACCATTTTTTTTGGATGGGAAATCGTCAGAGCGGAGCGGGAAGGCATGTCAGACTTTTACTGACTAAAACCCACCCGTGTTCTTTCAGCCTGACCTTAGGGAGAGTTTTAGTCGACTACACATCAGTGGTAACATTATGACTTTGAGCTGGCCTTGCGTAGTAAGAAGTTTGAATAGAATACGAGGCCAACTTAGCCCACGTTAGCACGGACGTAAAAATATCGCGGCGGGATTTTATCGCGCACTGGATTTTCAACGCTCTGTGTTGAGCCGACCGTTGAGAATCCAACAGACCGCATCCCAGCGCGTCAAAACAACACACTCTTGGATTTTCAACTCTCGGCGCTAAGCAATGGGTTGAAAATCCAGTGGGCGAAACAAATCCCAGTGAAAACATGTCCGTGCTTACCTGGGATTATACTGGTTTTGTTAGATACCTCTGTCGTGCAGTCAATTGGACCTGTGTGCACTACTTTCTATCATGTATATGACTCTTGACAGTCACCCTAGATGATACCAACCCACAAGGGGGTACCAACTGTCACGAACATACCTCATACTACAGTAACGCAACATTCAAAATATTTTTTTCTTGCGAAATAATAATTGCAACTTTGAGAAAAGGCCTATTCCATAATAGTATGGTTTCCATGCATGTCAACCAGCCCTTGGTCTATTCTGTAAAAATATCACCGTGAAAACGTCGCTGGAGTGAGATTGCACTTCCTAGCCTGAAGCACAGGTTCAACCTTAGTTCAGGCAAATTAGCGACTGTGTGCTATTTTTAATTGTTAATGTAATCAATGTAAAATGTGTTCCCTTTTTATAAATAAACGATTTATTATTATTATTATTATTGAAGTGAGCTGTCATTCCACCTGATTCTAGGGATGGACACTATTGACAGCTCACTTCACCTAAGCTTTCACGATGAGATTTTTACAGAGAAGGTCGATAGGTAGTGATAATATATTAAGGTCGTTCAAATGATTATGTAAAGGTCGACGTCTCTCATGAAAGAGTTCTTTGGGGAAAAGAGCTGGCTGCTTTTATGCAGATTTAGTGACGTCGGTTTCATAATAATCAAAATAAGAGAGCTTCATCGCTTGTTATTCGAGATGCCACAAATAGTGATTTTGCCGAATAGCAAATATTCGGAATATTCAAAAGCGTTGATAAAATGTTTAATAGCTAATATTAAAAAGCGAAGCCGAATAGTTGGACTATTTGGCTTCGCTATACCGAATAGTAGCCGAATATTCGTGGCATAGCTACTTACTAAAGTTATAAAAGAGTCTAGTGGCGCGTGGAAATTCAGAAGTAACGTTGCCATATTGATTTATCAATACAATATCACAAAAAAGAATAACAAATGTTCGCCAAATCTCCTTGTAGCATTATACAGAAGTTGGCTACTTATCCTTCAGAAGTAATATAATTATAGATAACTTTGAACAAGCCATGAAAGTTGTTACCAAAACATATTTATGTAACATTCAGAAAATGTTCCCGATGAGGTGAGGGGAGGAGGAGAAATTTGTCCGTGAAGTTATCAAAGTCAGGGAAATTAATTGATGAACAAATTGACACCCTACGTCAACTTGGCGTGTTATAATAGCCATTTCACAAATGTCAAAAAAGTGAAATTGAAAAGCAGTGATTTAAATATACGGACAATTAACGCTAATAGTCAATATGAAACAGGATAGGGCGAGTCACGTCAGTTGCATACACAGTGACCGGTGAGCAACAGTGTCCACACTTTTAAACAGTTTTTGTATTAAGAATTTTATAATGGTCGGATAAAGTTCAAAATTCAATATCAATCGACGGTTTAAACCTGGGTCTAGAGACAAATCTAGTTTTGTAATGAGGCCGTTATTGATCAAAAGTTAGTTTAAATATTTCAGCCGTAATTATTTAGGTTGTTCCAGCTTTTTCGTAACCGTTTCGCCTCAATTCCCCGTCTAACGAGATCCAGCTGAAATCAGAGTTTCCACGGAGCGACTGCCGACTGACCGCTGCAATCAAATGATAAATGATAATGATAAATGATTTTATTTTTGTAAGTAGGTTTGTACAAACACTTTTACACGTCAAATCGACGCTTCTATATATCTAAGCTTATTCCACCAAGCATTACTTTATTACTGGACTACCTCGTTAGTAATTATGTTACTTAAGTGCAATAGTACCTACTTAATTAATATTCACATCCATACATAAACTAACCATCATCATGAGGAAACCGACACGTCTTAGAACAACAAATTCAAAGACATGTGACATCTACCAACCCACACTGGACCCGCGTTGGATAACGGCCCACTCCCTCTCACCGAGAGCTTGTGTACCAGCAGTGGGAATATTATAGGCTTATGCATGTCATAGATACAAAGTTACTAGGTCATTAAAATTTGCGCGGGAGTAGGCAGAAACTACAGAACACTGCGACGATCCTTACATACTCCTTTTCCTTCGTTTACGTTCAAATACACGCATGCCGGAGGCGAGAACTACGCACCTGACCTTTCTGAAGAACATCACCAATTAGGTTAATTAATATTTGTAAGTAAATGGCGAAACATAGTGTTTCTGTACTCGCCTATTTTTTTACACCTTTTACATCGAATGTAAGATTAATTATATTTTTAACTCGGACTTTGGTCTAACTCTGTTTTGGTGAACGTAGAACTAACATGAAGCAACTAAATACGACATATAGGAATGCGGCCGCTTTTCTTTAGATCGAATTTTGTTGCTTCGTGTCTCAATATGAAACTTAATAAAAGGTATTAGAAAATTCTAGACACACTTACCGAGGTCGCTGATTGAGCAGATTTTCATAATTCCTTCTCAGTCACGAGATAATATTTTTTTAAAGTAGTGGCGCTAGTGGACCTGTGTGCGCCCTCTTAAGGAGACGCGCTCACAACTGGCCAGAGTTCCGACCCGAAACGGCTCACAACTGTAGTTTACCCATAAGGTTACAATATTTGCGGCGCTGGAGGGTCTCAGCAGCCGCAGCAGCGGCGTCAGTCGTGCTTGGAAACAGATCGGACCGGGTTACATTGAAGGCAGCAAACCATTTCTATGAAAACTTCATAGAAACTGTTCTACGAGTCACGTTGCGCTGTCAGTAATACAGCAATTCATTATAGGAAGGGCTTACTACTGGCCTGCTTGCCTTTACAGCACAAATATTAGTTTGTAGGTACCTAAGTATAGTCCAGCTCGTAGTTGCTTTACCACTTTTGACAACAATTCCCTGTAAATTGAAACTTCCCTACGATTGAAACTATCTAACTGTCACAAAGTCTGTATATCTTTGTGATAATTACATAGATACTCGTAGTTTAAATGTCGTTTTATGACGCGCAAGTGAGATTAATTTTTAGAGTGGATTATATTAATACTAGCGGACCCGGCAGACGTCGTCCTGCCCGGAGAAGCAGCGCCACCTACCGGGTCCAATTGTGTTTTCAAACTATCCAGGAACCCATTGAAATATGCACACAAAATTTCGTCCAAATTGGTCCAGCCGTTTAGGAGGAGTTAGAAGACAAACACACGTACAGTCACGAGCACCAATATGTCAACACTTGGCAATTTTCAATTGCGGTTTTTTCGTGAAATAACGAATGCAACGTTGAAATACGACACATTAGATAAACCTGTGGGTTCGAAAATGCTATGTTCGTAACAACATAAAATTTCATTAAAAAATAAAGGAGCAAATCGCTTTTGAATAAAGCCGAGTGAATACATACTTTTACTCGTGACTGTACAGAATAATTATATATATTAAGATTATAAAGCAATTACGGTGTCAACTATACGTGAAAGTGAAACAAAAATCATACATTGATTATTTATATTTATTCTCGTAATACAATTTCGTACAAAACATTAGACAATTTTTCATTTTCTTCCAAACCTTTGTATTTCTAATTGGTTCTGCTTACCTATTAAAGAAAACTGATATGAATATAATTCAAAACATAAACGAGCAGAAAAGGTTCATAATTTTATTTTTAGATATTTTTTTTTCTTTTTTTATTAAAGGTAAGAATATTTCCTTATTATAGAATGAGTAACTGCCAATTTAATTTGACTTTATAACAATTTCATGAAACTTAAAACTAGGACAGATAATAAAAAGTTGGATGTAGGTATTCCAAATGTTGAGTCGATTCTTGAATTTGAATCTTTTAGTTTTATGGTTTCTAATAAAGAGGTTGGGAAGTGTTTTTCAATTAGGTCGAGAAATGTGCACAAAAAGTAAAAATATCTTACTCAAATATTTTCATTCATTCAATGATTTTTAAGAAATAAAGTAGACATGCCAACAACAGAAATAGAATTTAATATCAGATCTTAAATCCGTACAAATATAGAACAAAAAACTAAAAAAAAGAATAAAATCCAGATATTCATCAAATAAGAGCACTAGTGCTCAAAAAAATTGTAATACAATATAAAAAGAAATCGCGTCACGCATCACGTTTTTTTTATAAATAAAGATAAAACAATATATTATTATATTAATCATCTTTTATATTTTTCCCACGAACAGTACCCGTCTCTAAATAAATCATTAGGTATTTCCAAATATAGGTATTAGGTACATAAGAACTCGAGCTACCCTGCAATTTTTTTGTAAAGGGTCTATAAATGGTCGTGTATAAATTTGGAACAACGATTACACTAAAATGACGGCCAGTATGTCGGCTTCAAAAACACTTAAAAACTTTTTCTTTGACTTATTCATTATTTTAATGTTTTAGGCCTAGAAACCTATAGTGGAAATGCACGGTTGCTCGAGTGTATCCTAAAAAAAAAGCCACGTAGGGTACAATAACACACCACATCAATAAGGGATCGTATAACGATGGCGACTACCGCGGTCTATCAGACATTCACATTAGTCATGAATTTGACGCTCTGAAACTACACGCGAGCTCGCTACGGAAAGATACGATATAATATTGATTGTGGTGTGCTTGCTGCAAAAATGGAGGCAAAAGATATCGTATCTTTTTTAGGAAAATATCTTTAAGAAATTTTATTTATATTTGATCAATTATGTTAGTCAAAGTAAAGTCAAAAATATACGAGAAAATATTAACTGTGGTGTGCTTGATGCAAAAAATACGGAAAAAAGATATTGTATATTTTTTAGGAAAGATATTTAATAGGTTATTCATATGTTTTTCGATTGTGTTCATCAAAGTGAAAGCAAAAAAATAAATAAACAAACTCAATACTATACAACGTGTCACGGAAAGGGTATACACATCCCAAGGGCACGGCTTCTTTGGATGATATCAAACGATATTGGAAGGGTTTCAACTCAAAATAAAATACTCTAAAAATTGATACCAAATTTTCGGTATCTTAGGTTTCTTAAATTCAAATCATAACAAACGTGTCACCGCACTACGTAGGTCAATCACTTCAATTTCAGTTGCCAATATTACGATAAATCTCTTCCGTAATTCTGCGCGCCTAGTATCGTAGTAGCCTACTGCAGGCGCTGTTCTTTGTCGGCGCGAACTGACGAAATAAAACATGTCGCCGCACGTGCCGTCAAAGGGACGCAATCCCTTTGGCGGCTTTTTCGGCGGCGGCGCGCGCGCAATATTAAACCATACGGACCATACCTACTTTACCGTGATGTAAAAATTAATGCGTAATAATTATTGATTTTCAGTTTACTCGTTATTAACAAGCCAGAAATTGCACGTAAAAACTGAGATTCAAAACTTACGTAAAAAATCGAAACAAAGTTTAGGTAGGATAACGAGTTTCATCCCTTATTATTACCTACTTATTACAGAGTAAACAGTAAAATCTTAAAGCTTTGCTTAATTTAGTAAATTGACTTACATTTTTAAAGATGGGGCTCGATATGTTGACCTTGGTATTGTATGCACAAGGCCGCTCGCTTGTTGATGGACACCTGAACATTGCGTAGCATGTCAGGTGTTATTGTCCGGAAAGCGGCCTCAATCCGCACTTTCATTTGGTCTATTGTATCACACTGCACTGCGTACACTACATTTTTAATGTACCCCCACAAAAAAAAGTCTAACGGGGTTAGGTCTGGGGATCGCGGAGGCCAAGCCACGCTTCTACTACCACGCCCAATCCACTGAGGAAAGCGCGCATCTAAATAATTGCGCACATCTCGAGCAAAGTGTGCCGGTGCACCGTCTTGTTGAAAAATTAAATTATTCTCCATCACAAGATTAACATATGTTAACACTGGTAGCACTGTAAGGACATCGTCTAATTCATTCCTCAGGAAGCTTAAATAGTTTTGGCCGTTTAAGCTTTGCGGCAAGAAAACTGGTCCTACGACGACGTCTCCAATTACACCTGCCCACACGTTCAGTCGCCATTGGTGTTGGAATGACGACTCTGTCGACGCATGCGGGTTCGTGTGAGACCAAACATGTTCGTTGTGGATGTTGCTTATTCCCGCTCTCGTAAAGGATGCCTCATCGGTCCATAGCACTCTTGAACCAAAATCTGGCGAAGCTTCCAACTGGTTTCGGTACCACTCGCAAAAGGCCACGCGAGGCAAAAAATCTGCCGGTATCAGCTCCTGGGTGCGACGGAAGTGGTATGGGTGCTGACCGTCATTGCTCAGCACTCGCCATACCTGCATATGGTTAGAGGCACCCAGCACTAATGCAGCTCGACGTGTGCTAGTGCGTGGATTCAGTTCGAAATGCTCCAATACGGCTTCTTCAAATTCTGGATCGGTAGTACTCGGGCGACCCTCTGAAGCAGGTGCGTGGAATGACCCAGTTTGGTGCAGACGATGTACCATCCGACCAAAACATGCCGACGAAGGCAGCTGCCGGCGCTCAGCGTCTGGTCTTCCCTCAATAAAACGGCGACGGTACAGTTCTCGGGCAGCTCGCAAATTACCATCTTCTGCTCCGACACACATCATCATTTCGTAATATTCGCTATTACTTAACATTTTGCAAACAACAAAAAAAAGTCAATTAGGTGTAGTCGTACTGAACTGATGCGCGTATCACAGGATAACGAGTGCATAAGACACGGAACAGACGTCGACTGACGAGCAAAACAAATAACAATAATGTAATGCTAAATAAAACTCCTATTCTCTGCTTTCCTGGTACTGTCCACTACTGGCTTACACACATTATGATACTTCATTGTGTGTGTAACGACGTAATCAGGGTTCTGTGAGCAAACCATTTTCAATTCGGGAATAACAATTCCTGTTACTCATGCGCTCCTAGTACTTTATTAATTTCTTTCCACAGTTAGATGCAGTTTTGCGACATTTTTTATTGACTTCATTTGAATTATAATAAAGACTAAACGTGCTCAAACCAATAAAACACATGATTGTACCACTCAAACAGCACCGACAGACTGTGACTGTGAACTTCCGATAATTCTTCGGTTAGTCCTACAGACAAAAATTATGCGTGCGTGCGTTATTTTGTAATTAAAAAAACTATTAACTTGTTAATAATAGTTTTCGTCATAATTATTTAAAAAAATAACTTTATTTTAAAAATTATGAACGGAACCCGATGTGTGAACTGTGATTTTATTTGTACTAGGAGAAGAATAAGTTCCGAAGAGGTGAATTGAAATGATGTTTTGGGTTCGTTTGGACATAAATTGAACTACTAAATCCTTTTTCCTAAGTTCTAATGGCAAATAATAATGTTTATTTTCAATGGTAGATCCATTGAATTGACCATAAAAATCGAATCCTTACGTGCATTCAGGAATTAATTGCTTAAATAAACATTATTATTTGCCAACTTGGAATATTTAAATGTGTAAAAATTATTATGTTAGGGGCTCACAATAGTTGAAGTTCATATTTGCCCAAAGTATTGTGCTGACAAGTGACAATCATAAACAGCGAATCAGTAGGTTTGTCTACATATTTCAAATAAGATCAATTACATACATATGCCGCCGACATTTTTTAACTTGTCCGCATTGTTTATGTTAGCACTAAGCGAAGATTGCATCATTTGACGGTTTGATCATTTCGAATGACATAGCTGTAAAGGTTAAGTTAAGAATAACGTTACGAAATTTACAGGAATATTGTTTTTGAATTAGGTATTTAATTTATTGTGTTGTAGGTACGATGGTAAGGTGGGTGGAAGATTACTATGTAGGTATTAATTATCTACAAAGTAATCTTCTACAAAAGGGCAACTAAATAAAAACCAACAAGTGTGTAAATGATACGTGACAATGCAAGCAGGTATCTAAATATTATTTCGTTAAATGATACCAAGACCAATTAATTGTATTGTAGCTAGTTCACAAACATAATCAAAGTTTAGGAAAAGTCAGTAATAATATTTTGTTAACAAAAAATAAACATGCGGAACCTTTTATTCAGAATTACCAGGAGTAAGAGGTTTATTTTTACTTACAAATAGTTCGCTGACACCGATCAGCTGACTTAGTGCTAGTGATGTGCTTATTTCTATTTTAAAAGTTCGGTTTCTGGTATCAATGTATTAAAAAATCTCATAACTTCCGAATATGTAGACATAGGATTAAAAAACCCTTCCAATATAGTTTGATGTCATCCAAAGAAGCCGTGCCTTTGCTATGTATATACCCTTTCCGTGACACGCTGTATAAAAAAAAAATTCAATACTTGCTGTTAAAAAATTGAAAATTGAATTTTATGTTTTTTTATTCATTTTATATTTTTATGGACGACACATTATTACTTCAATCACCTGCCAAGCAACCCTTACCAAAGTAAATAGAAAGTAACATTTAAACTTAGTCAAAAATAAAGACAATAATGGTATGAGCACTTTACTAACTCATTCAATACAAAAAAAAATCAGAAACCACTGTTCTGAGGAATGTGGCTTAGATACTGAGTTTATAACTAACTGAATTAAAATAAAACTATTCCACGAATGTTGAATCATTTACATAGGCTTAGTAAAAAATGAAATAAGCAAAATAAAATAATATTATTCCATATTTTATAACCACCACCACAAAATGGGCCAAACGATATTTTAACATTTTGTCATTGATCCCTCTATAAATGCCAGTCATCAGCTGGCAATTGTATTTTTAGTGAAAATGCTTAGAAAGAAACGCTTCCTGGGACTCATTCAACGCCAGAACGCCGATCCTTATGACCTTCCTAAGGGATCGAAAAAGCAGCTGAAACATACCAGAAATTGTATTGAATGAGCTAATATCAACACAAGGAGCTAAACCCAGGCAGTATCTACAGCCAGCCAGTCTTCAGTTGCCTTTTGATGGTCTTGATCTCCTCCAACTTCTGGACTGGTCGCAGTGGCTCTGGTGAAGCTGGTGGTATTAGCTGCTCCGTACTAGAGGTCGACGTTAGCCGCTTTGGTGGAGACGATGGAGTTTTGGCGGGCTGGTGAAATAAAAACACTTATTATGTAATGACATGCAACGGAAAGTAGATGGCTTTAAAAGTAGGACAAAAACATAGAAACGATGGATGGATTCTGTGTAAGATGGTCTGCATTGCATAATCATGTTACAATGTGTGCCAATAATGTTCCTACTGCTGGGACACAGGCCTCCTCTCGGTGAGAGGGACTGGGCCTTAATCTACCACGCGTGCCCAGTGCGGGTTGATAGATGTCACATATCTTGAAATTTTTGGTTCTAGGACTTGCCGGTTTCCTCACGATGTTTACTTTCACCGTTTTGAGAGCAGTGGTGATGAAATAATTTAAACAAAGTAAAGCACCTGTCTGGGTTCGGACCTATGACCTACAACTCGGTGGTTACCCAGTGGTAACCGCCGTGACTAACGAGTTGTAGTGTGTAGTAAAAGTATGACACTAAAATTGAAATTTAAATGATCATGCCAAAGGACGTCGCGGCAACCTAAGGATACCGCGGCATCGTTGCCGATGAAATTTCAATTTTATTCTCATACTTTTAAGTTATATTTTCTATTCGTCGCATAAAAATCTCTTGCCGTGGCATGCCGCCAGTGGGCGCCGGCCCTTACTGTACTAATATTCTAAGGATTTCAAAGTCTGAATTATGATGACCAGGTATGCGCGGTCGCTGCATGCTGGTGGTCAGGATACCCGTTGAAGCCGTGGATGCTGGCTGGCTGGGTGACTCGCCGCTAAAGCTTGCGGGAGTGATGATGATGACGTCACGCTGAAGTACTTGCACGAAGGCTGCGCTGACGTTCATGCTCGGGGTCACCAGTTTGGAGGTATGAGGAACAGGGTGTAAAGTTCACTCATCCTCCATTGAAAAGGGAGGATCCTCCGACCAGACGGGTGTTATGTCTGGCGGGCAATTGCCCAATGATTGATATTGGGAAATTGTATCTATGCTAATTGCACGGTAAACTCTGCTTGCGAGATGCAGGATTTGCGTGACGTCAGTATGACGCGTTGTTCGCATGTGGCGTTGTAGATACCGCTACACTCGGCATTAAAAGCTTGGCAATTTTGCGTCATTTTCAATTTCGTTGCTTTGGAAAACAAAACAATACAGCGGCATACCTATAACTACCATCATTTAAATAATTATAGGTACTTATTGTATTTCTTTCTCTCCAGCCTATAGGTAATGATGTATTTTGAAATATTTTTTTGCTACGTGGGATTACGCCTTAAGTAAAATATAAAACATCCTCCAATTAAAATTCAAAATGGACCGTAAACTAAATAAAACATGTTAACGAATATGTATCGAAAATGGCTGCCTAAATCCTAACCTATCCTACCAGGATTTGATTTTTTGTATGTTTGTTTGTTACGCTTTTACGTTAAAACGGCTAAACGGATTTGTATTAAATTTGGCACATAGGTAAACCAAACCCTGGATTAGGACATAGGATACTTTTTATCCCGATTTTCCCACGGGATCGAGACTGATGCGGGTGAAACCGCGAGGCACGCTAGTTCTCAATATAACATAGCTAATGAACACCATGATCAATTAAAAATACCAAGATCAACTACAAAATGTAGGATATTGAAGATACATTAAAAAACCCAGCACAAAACTTACATTGTTGCTACAAAAATGAATCTAATAAGATTCATTTTTGTAGCAACAATGTAAGGTCCTGGTTTTGTAAGAGTAATAACTCGTACATACATTGCTCCTTCCAATTCAACATAAAATTCTATCCATCATTTTATATTTGTCCATAACTTTTTAGGAAGAATATATCCTAGACTCAAAGGGGTTTATTCATAAACGATGACTAAAGTTAAGTAACGTTTAAACGTCAAAAATGTATGGTTAAACAGTCGCTAATCACTGCTTAACTTTAAGCAACGTTTATGAATAAAGGGGATAGTTGTTTCTAGGGAGTATTCTAAAAAAAAAAAATATCCTTTATGACAGCAGATACGACCGATGGACTTTTCTCAACTCTATTAAATCTTTCCAAAGGATCGAACGATAAAATACAATTTAGAAATAATACTTACGCTATGTCGGATGATACCCGCATATGATAATAGACTGCCATATAGTAAATAATTTAATGTAATATTCTGTGGCTCGTAATGTTAATAGTTTAATAAATAATTTAATGTTACTTTGCATACCTACTCTTATATAGAATCAAGTTTTTCTAACTGAACAGGCAGCTGTGCTACTGAGGAGTTTGTTACGCTACTTCTTCATGCAAGAAAGTGCTAGGAAGAGCGGGCGTTTTTGGGGGACTGTCCTATGTAATTTTGACGTTCGAAACAAAAATGGCAAAAAAGTAATTAAATTCATTCACTGACAGACAACGCACTGCATAAACTGCTGGGACTAGAAACATAAAATTTTGCATAAGAGCTTTATATCATAGGTAGAGCTTACGAAAGTGAGGACTAAGGAAGGATTTTAGAAACGTCACCCACAAAAGGGGTTCAGTAGGGGATGAAAGTTAGTGTGAAAATCCGACATCCATTGCCGTGTAAAAGTGTTTGTACAGACCTACTTCTAGAAATAAATTAATTTATCTTTTTACATTTTTCCGATGGGAAATACAATCCGGCACATGGCTTATGTTTAGCAGAACTTTTTATCTTTGTTGAAGATTTTAATTAGGTACTAACTACTCTTGAGCATGTTCAGAACAAAATTAAAAACCTCTTGATATTTAATTAAAACAGCAATATATAACTAAACTTGAAGAAGACTCGATACATACACACAGCTGCGTCTAAGAGTAATTACTTAGTGTCGCAGAATGTGTATGTACGGTCTCATCGCCATTCATTTTTCTGCTTACTCTGTAACCTACTTTAGACCAACGATGCGCGTCATAAGTTAGCGTTATAAAATGACATGACTAACGAATTAATAATATAGTGAACTTATAACTGGGTAGCTATCAACAACTGAGAGAAATAATCGCCTTCCACTCTAGTACTGTAACTTACTCTTAACTTAAAACTTAACTACTTAGTGCATCTCAGTGGAACGTGTTTCTCTATACTAACTGAACTTACCAACCTTCACGACAAATCAGTGTACGGAGTTAACTACTACAACCCGTACAGTGTAATAATTTATAATATCGACCATTTTATTGCATGTTCTTTTGGAAATATTGAATAGTTGCTACAGTTGCAGACGCCCATTCCTGGGTCAATGGACTACGCTTTTAGTACAGTTAATAGGTACCGATGATATGATTTTACGTCACAACACTTTCTGGGTTGAATGGTTGAAGAAAAGAAAGGGTGTAGGAGATCGAAACAAAGAAACGTTAGTTAAATATAGGGATAAGGAAATATTGCGACTTATAAGGAGATCAAGGTCCTGGTCCTCAAGACACAAGACCGGCGGGGTAATTGCATAACACACTAACAATAGCAATGCCTTTAATTTTGACAGTTCAACAACATTCATTGTGTTATTTCAGTTACATACATTTTTCGAACATGGGACTCTTGTGGCTAAGTAATAACAGCCACACGGGTCGATCGATCAGGTTAAGCTACGCTTGCCGCGGTTGGTCCGTGGATGGGTGAACATAGTTGGGAAAAGGGTAGGCAGATGATGGACATTTTTCGAACGCATGTGATATGGAGGAATGAGGAAAACGTCGTGAAGAAAGTTTTGAGTATGAATGTCGATGGCTATAAGAGTAGGGAAGACCAAAGAATCGGTGGATGGACTCTGTGAATGATGATATGGTTAAAAAGGGGGTGACTACCGAGATGACGACTAATAGCGAAGTATAGAAGAAAAAGACATGTTGCGTCGACCACAAATAAATTGGTATAACGGCAGGAGAATGATGATGATGAAGCAATGGAATAGCAAAAGGTATTCCTAAAATAACTGTAGCGGTATCTACAACGCCACATGCGAACAACGCGTCATACTGACGTCACGCAAATCCTGCATCTCGCAAGCAGAGTTTACCTTGCAAGTAGCATAGATACAATTTCCCAATATCAATCATAGGGCAATTGCCCGCCAGACATAACACCCGTCTGGTCGGAGGATCCTCCCTTTTCAATGGAGGTTGAGTGAACTTTACACCCTGTTCCTCATGCCTCCAAACTTGTGACCCCGAACATGAACGTCAGCGCAGCCTTCGTGCACCTACTTCAGCGTGACGTTATCATCATCATCACTCCCGCAAGCTTTAGCGGCGAAGTCACCCAGCCAGCCAGCATCCACGGCTTCAACGGGTATCCTGACCACCAGCATGCAGCGACCGCGCATACCTGGTCATCACCCTCAGCCTCATCAGCAACCTCGGCACAGCACACTGCACTTTCGGCCGGTCAACAAGCAGAGCACCCTCTCCTGGTCGACGCAGCAGCCAGCCTCAACCCGGCGCTGTACGACATCCGACGCACTGGAGTATAACGCAGCGCCATCCACCCCGACTCACTGGGGACATCTCCGCAGACAGTTCCGACTCACCGTGAACTATGCGGCAACCGGTTCCGACTCACTGGAACCTCAGCTGGCCTGGCAAGCATCGCAAGATACAAGACTCAGCCAACTATCGACCTCCGGTCTCCGGAGGGGACTGATGTAGCGGTATCTACAACGCCACATGCGAACAACGCGTTATACTGACGTCACGCAAATCCTGCATCTCGCAAGCAGAGTTTACCTTGCAATTAGCATAGATACAATTTCCCAATATCAATCATTGGGCAATTGCCCGCCAGACATAACACCCGTCTGGTCGGAGGATCCTCCCTTTTCTATGGAGGATGAGTGAACTTTACACCCTGTTCCTCCAAAAACCGTCAGATATGTTTCCCAGCACTAATTCTGATTTCAGGACTTTAACTCCAGAAAGTCCGATGAGAACATCGAAAACTTTGGTAGAAACCTACGATTAGCCCAAGTCCTTTAAAAGGCTATAAGAAGTCGACTGGAGTTTTGATAACGATGATTCGTAGCAAAGTGTGGGCATGGAGGTAGGGGCAGAATGGGATCAGATATTTTACTGCTAGCTCAAGTTTTAGATTCCTGTATATAATTAATCTAAGACATCACAATACTTACAGCATCAGTAGCAGAAGTGGTAGGCTGTGGAGCCGCGACTGTCGGAGGTGGTGGAGCGACCTTAGGGGGTGTCGGCGGCTTGGCGGCGTCCGCGGGCGCCGGCGGGGGGGGCGGCGCGTGCGGGGGGGTGCTGGGGGTCACCTCCATGGTGGGCGCGGCGGGGGCCTGCGGGGGGAGGAGTAAAAAAATTTTAGAGAAAAAAATTTTTGAGGTTCAACCTGTATGTATTTCTTTTGTCATCATTTCCATTACAACATCCATTCCATTTTAACGTTTAAAAGAATGACACCTACATTTTATTGTTATTCGATCATTTGAATTAGGTTGCCTTTTTAGATCGTAAAACGTTCGAATCTCTATGTCTTTTTTATGCTTAAGTCACCACGGAAACGTACTACTCGGATAAAAAATCCTATGTCGTAAACCCAGATCCATGGTCTACATGTGCGCCATTCTGATTTGCCTCTACGAGTGACAGGATTTCTATTCGCATTTATAATATTAAGGATCGTATTCTTACCTTAGCCTTCGCAGGCGCTGGTGGTGGAGGTATAGCTCCGTCTGCGGGTTTTATTTCGGGGACCACTGGTCTGGCCACAGCTATAACTTCTGCAGGCTTCGCCTCACCATCTTCAGGTTTATCTGGCGCCTGTGTCATACAAAAATCACAGGCGTATTATAACGGGTGTAAAAAGACGCTTAACGAAGCCGAGAGTCACTTGTTTTCCCCATTATTGTGATAATTTCTACGGTTTCCGTTGCTGTTGTTTTCCGTTGTCCACTGCGTTGTCCGTCCCTCTGTTTGTCAAGACCCTTTTTCTCAGGAACGCGTGGAAGTATCAAGTTGAAATAAATATCAAATACGTAGTTCTCGATAATCATCCTATAATGTTCCCACTGCTGGGACACAGGTCTCCTCTCGGTGAGAGGGAGTGTTGAGACATCCACCACGCGCGCCCAGTGCGGATTGGCGGATGTCTCATGTCTTCTAATTTTTGGTTCTTGGAGATGCCGGTTTCCTCGCGATGTTAGTTAAAACACCGTTTTGAGAGCAGTGGCGATGAAATAATTTACATAAAGTACAGCGCCTATCTGGGTTCGAACCTACAACTCGTAAGTCGCGGCACCATGTCCAAAAGAATATCTACCAGTTATTCTCAGACAGGAAAGTCATGTGTCTTACCGGTTCTTCTCCTGATGACGGTGGTCCTGGCGACTTCCTCTTGATAACCTTTGGTGGAGATGATTCTCCTGGCACACGCTTAGCCTTCAAAGGACTTGGATCTATACAGAAACAAAAATGTCGTCGTATTAGCAGCTTTTTTTCTAACTTAAATTAGTTTTGGCTAAATAATTAGCCAAAACTAATTTAAGTTAGAAAAAAAGCTAAATAATTAGCCAAAACTAATTTAAGTTAGAAAAAAAGGTGCTAATACGACGACAAAGTATAAACTTTTAACATTTAAAAGTGAAAGTATTCTAGGATCAAAATTCTGACGTCAGCCGCATGGACAGTGACAACTAGGCAACAGTCTGCACGTGGTGGATGCCAGAGGATGGACTGCGCCGCCGAGGCCGACCCAGGAACAGGTGGCGACACGACCTAGACGCGTACCGCAAGGGTTGGATCGAGGTGGCTCTGGGAATGGATGCCTGGAAGGATTTGAGGGAGACCTTTGCTCAACAGTGGGAAAGTATTGAGATGTAGGTACTTGGGAGAGGTGCCAAACTTATTTAGAGGAGTAACGTCTTTAATATAAGTAACCAACCAATGTTTTCACAATCTAGGTAGTAGCTCATCATCATCACTCTCCTGCCTCTATTAGGCTTTTTTTTTTGTGGATGGGAAATCATCAAATGACCCCTCCCGCTCTGGGTGGAGCGGAAGGGAGTGTCAGACTCTTACTGACTAAAACCCACCCGTGTTCCTTCCTTAGCCCTTTCTGTTCCAGGGCAGCGGTAACCCTTTCGGACGATCCCGCTACCCGCCTTTATTAGGCTAAGGGCTGATGTGACAATTATCTGATAACTGTATTCGAAGAAGAATTTTTAAAATGTTGACAGTTATTTCATACAAAAACTGTCAATTTTATTCCTCGAATAAACGTTATCTGGCGAAGGACCAATCAGCCCTAACAAAAATAACAAGTAATCAAAGAATTAGCTCTAAAATCTATATTTCTTTCTAGCCCCATTGAAATAAAACGACCAAATAGGTCATTGAACTTTCTCCCGGTCATTAAACTCGTAGAACAAAGCTTACATCATAACCCAATTTATAATGGCGACTGGCCATAGCCAATAACCATTAATCTTGCATAGACAAGCGACGCCACAGACAACAACTAGTCACATAGTAATTAACAAACAATAATATTATAGTAGGTAACTGAATTATCTATACTAATAAAGAGGTAAAATTTGTTTGTTTGTATGTAGGGGGTAATCTCCGGAACTACGAGTCGGATTTGATTGGTAAATTAATAAAGTGGTAAAATGTGTTCGTTTGTATGTAGGAGGTAATCTCCGGAACTACGAGTCGGATTTGTTTTTTTTTTTTGCTCTGATAGCGCAATTCTTGGTTAGCGTTATATACCATAAAACCTCACGCGAAGACCCGAAGGAGCCGAGCAAAAAGAAAAAAGGTCAGAAACAACGCTAAGCGAAAACGAAGTACTGGCGCGGGCAGGCGATGCGATGCGATGGGTTGGGGGAGGGGGAGGAGGACAACAAATTTCACGCAGCCGAAGTTGCGGGCAAAAACTAGTTATCAATATGATCGATTAGGCAGCAATAGTCGATTCATATTTTGGAATTTTGAAGTAAATTTCGATGCTATCAGTTTTGTTAGTACCTAACTGTTTGTTTTATGGGTAAGTAATCAATTGGAGCGTTAGGTAAACAAGATAAAGTTGGCATTTAAAAGTTTATGTTTGTGCTATTGGAAACTAATATTTTAACGAGTTGTGGTGAAAATAAACAGAATACTTAAATAAGAAAGTTGAAACTAGACCAAATTCATTAATGTATTTTTTTCGGTAGCACTTTACTTTCGCTATAGGCCACCATTTTAGATTTTATATTACGTCATATTTATAGCCTACTAGCTGACCCGGCAAACGTTGTTTTGCCATATAAGGATTTTTTTTTTTTTTTGTATGAAAAATAGATGTTGGCCGATTCTCAGACCTACCCGATATGTACACAAAATTTCATCAAAATCGGTCAAGCCGTTTCGGAGGAGTATGGCAACGAAAACTGTGACACGAGAATTTTATATATTAGATAACTCGGGAAGGAACATGACGCTTCCAACGACACCTCGTTTGTCAAAACACGACAAGTAGTGTGGGAATTATGAGAGAACAGTTAGATGAACATACATAAAATCCTCATCTGGCTTTGTCGTAGTCGGGTAAAAATAGGACTTATAACTCACACGTTTACTCAGATTTATAACTGAGAATTAATAAATACGTTAGTATCGTTTGACAAATAAACACTTCCATAAAAAACACAAACCATATTTCTAACATGAAAGAAAAGGACAGTACTATACGTTAAAACAAGAAAAAAGATTGACCAATAAAATCTAACAAAAGATAGAACGAATTAATTTATCTCATTAAAGAGTGGGTGAAACGTATCTACTTCGCGTAAAGCATCTTTTTTTGTACCTACCTATAAATAATAACCTTTATTAAAAATTACGGAAATTGATCCAATAAACGATTCTGAACAAACTATTTCATAATGTGCATTAATTCAGTTACACATTGTACTACTTTATTGTACACCATAATAAAAATACATTGAATACTACAAAACATACAAGAAAGAAAGAAAAAGTATTTATTGCGACGCATACAGGAAGATCACAAACTAAACTAAACACAGTCAAAATAAAAAATAAACAAATTATACAGTGTGGGACATTTCACACAGCAGCATTTGTCCCAAGCTAAGCAACCTAAAGCTTGTGTTATGGTAACAAGATGGCTGATAAACTACTTATATACAATTTTTTTTTTTTTTTATAACAACCTCTCAGTACTATATTACTAACGTCAACAACAACTTTTGTTCTGTGACTTTTATTAATTCATGAGATGTTAATTCATCAGACTCTCATACAAAAATAAAAATATTTCAATTCAACCAATTGAAACATTCGATTTTCTGTTACGAACTTTACGCGAAGCAAAAGAAAGCGCTAGTTAGGTAAACAAACTGCCGTGTCTAGCACAAAATGCAGCGGAGGGGAGTGGGGGTTAGAGAGAACAACGAAATCATAAAGGTTTGTTTTTGGTCAATGTATTATGTTTTGTAAAAAGTCATAGAACAAAAGCTGTTGTTTATGATGTTAGTAATCCTGTCCTGTAAGGTTGTTAGCGTTTTACCAATAACCCTGTATATAAAAAAGTAACGAGAAAAGTATAATGAAACAGAAAGTCCTATTCGAGGCCAAAAGACTCATATCTCCTTAACGCTTTCTGTGATCTCTTTCAGGCAACCTTGGAATGGACAGAGGTCTTGTTGGACGGTCTGCACCACACCCTTAAATTCGATCAAAACATTTCTCATGGAGGCTATATACCCACAGACATAAATTAATACATCATTTGGTAATCTAATGTACCAGAAGAACTTTGTTACTCATTCTGCTGTAAGAACCCCTAAGTGGTCCCTTACAAACAACGCCCACGGGATATCGTATCCTGGCATGTTGCCAAAACAAAAAAAAACATCTTCGTTGAGAACAGAAAACATACTTTTGCGTGAATATGCGTTTTGTTGCCACATCTAGGACATCGTTAATCAAACAAAGTACACTTGCGTGCAAATATATCGACCCACCCCGTGCTCTTCGGTTTGAAACCACATAACTCGACCAGTTTTAACAATAACCTTTAACGTTTAATTTGAATAATTTGTTCGTTTATTTAGTATTAAACGTTTTTCCATTTAGTAAATAAAAAAATCCACCTATAATAATATAATAAAATGAAAAATACCAAAACACAATAACCAAATATATTGTGTACCTTACTGAAAGTATGTAAATTACATTAGCGAAGGCATGATCAAAACGGATCGATTAGTTTTCGAGAAAATCGGTGAATTACAAACATAAAAATAATAAAATTCCCTTTTTGAAGTTTGTTAAAAACTCTAATTAAATGATCAATAAACGAACAGAAATAAACAAAGTTAGGGTTTCGACAACTCCACTGACAAAAAAAGTCGCGCAGTTTTTTCCAATTAAAAGTCAGTGATGAGGACTTCTAAAGAATCAAGTCTATATTTTCAAGAATATTGCTTTTATCAAAGTATAGAGCATTTGTAAAAAATCATTATTAATATAATTAAAATATTAATTAACATTTTTGAGATTTATCGTCTCTCAAGAGAAAGTGCGGGATGGGTCATATTTTGCACGCAAGTGTATTAACATAAATGGCAATACATTAACACTCTCTTGTCCTTTGTTTTCCTAATGTAGATGCCTCACGTTTCCGCAGGTGTGGTGGGAATCCAAATAACAAGGCACTGATTTCCTGGATATACTCGTTTAATATATATATATTTCTGTTTGTATTGATAAGAATAAATAAAAATCGTTTATTTGTTTATAATGTGACAAGTAAGAAAGTTATTTTTTATGAATAGTATTGATACATTTTACCTTACGGCATGTAAAATTTTCAATATAACACCAAAGTTATAAGACCATATGTATTGTCAAAATAATACACGCATCAACACAAACTAGGGATATTTTAGTTATTCATGTATGCAGTAACATATTGTGGCAACCCTGGACGCTCGCGCAGTCCCGGATTTAAATCCAATTGAGCACGCGCGGGATATGCTCCAACGAAGGGCTTAACAATATTTTCCCAGAAATCTGGTGACAGACTGTGAACTTTTCATGCATCTTCGTCGAACCTGGGACCTTATCCCGCAAGGAGATATCGATAACCTCATTTTGAGTATGAATAATTACACATTATCCCATTATTATTATCCCATGTTATTTGGCATAGGCATAATCAGCCTATAACGTTCCCACTGCTGGGAAACAGGCCTCCGCTCTGTGAGAGGGAATGGGCCGGACACCACGCGGGCCCATGCGGGTTGGTAGATGTCACATGTCGCTTTAACGAATCCAATACGAGATATCTCGGATCTATCCTATTGTAATAAGGTCGGAAACCGTGTGGATTTATTTAGTAACAAGTGTTATATAATAAAAAAAATACATGTTCCATACATTTTGACCGCGTAGGTACTCGAGCACTTTTATATGAAAAAGCTGACTTTTTTTTTTATAACCGATAAAAAATTTCTGCTCTTTGACCATGAATTCAGCACAATCATGATTCTAGGTCTAGAATCATGTGCTGAATTATTCATGGTTACAGTTGCGAGTCGATGTCCATGCCACCCTGTATAAAATACTGTGACATTATTTACCTGGTTGTGGTGAAGTGGTTCCGTCACCCGTAGGACTAGTGGTTGTCGGGACTGGACTGGCGACTCTTGATGCACCGGGCGCCGGTGATGGTCCCGTGGGCGGAGTCTGGACAAAGATGACGTCATTAAAGAAATGCTTACAATTTTTTTAGGTAGTTTTATTGTAAGTAATGTAAGACAAATAGGCTCGCCCCGAATTACATGGCAGAATATGGGTGTGCTTTAGGTACAATTCTGCCTAACCCTTCGGAGAATCTAGGCGTGATGTTATGATTTATGTGTTGCGTAACGTAGGGCTTGGCTTAAGAGCTACGGCGTAGACCGCGTAACGTAGGGCTTGGCTTAAGAGCTACGGCGTAGACCGACGTAGCAGCGTAGCTTTATCTCGTAGATCTTCGTAGCGG
Organism: Apamea crenata; assembly: GCA_949629185.1. Taxonomy (NCBI): domain Eukaryota; kingdom Metazoa; phylum Arthropoda; class Insecta; order Lepidoptera; family Noctuidae; genus Apamea; species Apamea crenata. The sequence goes on along the minus strand of OX451362.1, from coordinate 6,377,516 downwards.
CGTAGCTCATAAATGCGATCTTATTAACACAAAACCTATTATATATTTGAAAATTCATACATATCACAAAAGATTAATATAATATAAGATGAATAGAAGAAAATTCATACATATCACAGACATTAAAACAAAATAATATTATATTTTTTAGTCAATGTTTTTAGTCGATGAGGGTATTCTCTCTACTGTCGAGATTTTAGCTAGAGTTTTTTCTTTTGTTCTTTTTTTGTTTTCTTTTATTGTTATTATTTCTTTTTTTTTAGCGTGAATGCTGTGTTTTTTTTTTTTATTCTCTTTTGTTGTGAATGCTGTGCACGTCTGTAACTGTTATTTGTAAATGTTTGTGTTTGTGTTGTTGATGTGCCTTAATAATAAATAAATAAAATAAAGATAGTATAACACTTAGGGCTGACTTCTTCATCGACAGATAACGTTTATTCGAGGAATAAAATTGACGTTTGACAATAATTTACACAAAGTAAAGAGCCTGTCCGGGTTCGAACCTACGACCTACAACTCGTAAGTCACAGACGTTACCACTGGGCACCACTGCACTCCTATGCACATTGCATACTTCTATTCTATGACAAGCAGTAAATAAGAAATAAAAACTTTTCCTTCACAACCTCGCCCCAGAAAAGCCACTTCCATGTTTGTTTCCATAATTAAAAAGTAAATTAGACAAGTGCGAACTTCAATCCTCAAAAGTTTCTACTCTGATGCATTTCAAATTATGTCTGCATACTGTTTTTTAACTGTAGCGAAAACTGAAAGAGTCGCAGAAAAACTAATTATTCTATGACTTTTATATTACTATTGTTCTATAAATAAAATTAAAAGGTCAGACTACGTGTCTGACATTTTAATTTACAAAAGGATTAGAAAGTTATTTTATTGCTCTATACCAGTTCTGAACAAAATGAAATGCTTGTTTCCACGTTGAAAATTATTTGATGCAAAAAAAAAACTGTTTAAAGCGATCCCCAGCGATCCTTTGAACGAACATCGCAGTAACTTTGTGTGTTCAGTCTTTTTAGTATAATATAAGGCCTCATACACACAGTACGTACTGAAAGTAAAACTCTCAGTGAATCAGCACCTTAGTTGAGTAACACACTTTCAATCACAATTTGAACCATTTTGAAGGATAGTGCTAATCCATTGTTTCATATGTCCGAAAAATTTGTCTGCTCAACAATGTAAAAAAATAAGGACAAACTACGTGCTGATAGTGTGTTACGTAATCACCCCGCAGGTCGTCGGTACACCTTGTTAGGGGTGTACCATTGCTATCAAGTTATGAATATGTTTCTATTATACAAATAATAAAACTGAAGAGTTTGTTTTTTTGGTTTGAACGCTCTAATCTCTGGAACTACCAGATGGATTTGAAAAATTCTTTTTGCAAAGCCCAATTTTTTAAGAAGTTTATAAAGTTCAGCTGCATCCGGTTAGACTGGAAGCCGGCCACAACAAATAAAAATGGGAAAAGGCATTCAATCAATCTTGAATTGTATGATCCCACTAGCTTCTGCCCGCGACTTCATCCGTGTCGCATACCACCGCCTGCCCGCGCTACTTTTCAAAATAAATAAACATAAATATCCCTGGACATTTCACACAGCACCATTTGTCCCAAGCTAAGCAACCTAATGCTTGTGTTATGGTAACAAGATGGCTGATAAACTACTTATATACATTTTTTTTTTTGTAAATACATACATATTATACATAGAAAAACACCCAGACTCGGAACAAATACATGTAGGTCATACAAATATTTGTTCCGTGCGGGAATCGAACCCACGACACGCAGCGCAGCACGAATCGCTTAACCACTGCGCCAACCGTGCCGTCAAAAATGCTCCTCGAGAAATGGGCTATGAAATGAAAAAATAACTTTTCAAATCCATTATCGAGTTCGAACAAAAAAAAACAAACATTAGTCTAGAGTCTATAGAGTCCAGATGTCACAGGCAGATTGTATGATTCGTTTGCATACTGTCACCGTTATGCTGTATAATGCCCTAGGCAAATTGATTGAATCAATAATCATATTATGTAAGAGTAACCATGATTAACGGATAAATAAAATAGATGTCGTATGACTTCACCTGTGTTTTGTAGTGGACCTAAATCAAAATCAAAAGTCATTTATTCAAATTAGGCTGAGAATCAGCACTTTTTGAACGTCAAAATTACAAAAGACCCCCAAAAACGCCCGCCCCTAACCACTTCCTAGTGCTATCGCTGGGAGGAAGAAGTGGCGCAACAAACTCCCCAGCAGCACAGCTGTCTGTTCAATTTAAGAAAAAACTTGATTGAATACAATACTAGGTACCTATGTTCGGTAATTAACATTACAAGACCAGAACATAAAATTAAAACTAAACCCTGAACGCCAAATCACGTAATTAAAAACGTTCAAAATCTAGTCGCAATCTCATCTCAGCGACAATCAATCTCAAAAACTTAACAAAAATGTAGGGAAATTAGAGGTATTTTTGACAGATTTAGACAGAGATCAGACTGTGAACGGTCTTAAAATTACGAGAATTGCCCCTCTGGGTATGGAGATATTGAAGTTGAAAGTCCCACCTGTTTTGACGTTTTTTTCCGACATCAAGTTTTAAATGTTATAACTGTACTCCAAGGGAAGAAGAAACAAAGCTTACCTTAACAGTCCCTGGTGTCGGTGCCGGCGGCGGCGATGTGGAAGTAACAGGAGACGTGCCTGGAGTGGGTGCAGGCTTAGGAGACACCGGTCTACTGCGAGCGTCTGCTGCTGACAGTAATGCTCCTGCTGCAATGCTAGCTACTCCCTCTTCTCCTGTGTAGAGTGAAATAGATGAAAAACAAAAACAAATTCACATAAAACACATACATACAACAAAAAATATTGAGCTCGAATAAAATACAAAACTGTCTCGCATGGGGGGCAAAACTGTCATCGCTTTGCATTATGCTGAGCGATGGATGTTTTTCTGCGTCATATTTACCGCAAATGAACATAATATTTACTTTCATTTTTCTATCTTTTGGTGCCCGATACATCATTGAGATATAAAAGTTTTTCGCACAAAAAATCTTGTACCCTTATGTAATAATCACCAGCCTACCAGACCCAGAACTTGCATGTTTTCATATACAAAAATGTAATGAAGTTTTAAAATTACCTGGTGGTTTCCAAGGTGACTTAGGAGGCGACGTGGTCTGCTCTGGTCCACACTCCGCAACCTCTGTGGATATATCCTTGATCAGCTCCAACAGAGTGTGTCCCGGACTGATTGGCATTTCGATCGGAGTTCCCGCTCTTGAACCTTAAAACCAAACGATAATTAGTTATATCGATAAATTAAGCCTGTCGTATAAGTTCCAGTTCATATCTTCCGGCTCCATCATCAGATCTATTCGGCAGTACCATATTATTGTATTGTCATCAGAACTACATACAGCAGCCAATTTTCATTACGCTACGACCCTTGGAAGATGGTTAAAATAGTTACCTTAGATTCCATTACATATAGTTAGTTACATACAGTTCGACCTAATAAAAGCGTGTTAAAAATGAATGTGACTGACATAAGTTGCCGAAAAGCGTTGTCAGTCCTGTTATATGTCGTTATAGGAATGCGAAACGCTTTTGAAAGCGATTGACATCTAGTCTAGGCCTTCTGAACTAAGTCTATTGGATTTATAGAACACTAGCTGCGCCCCTCGGTTTCACCCGCATAAGTTTCGATCCCGTGCGAATATCGTGATAAAAAGTATCCTATATGTTAATCCTAGTTATAAACCATCTGTGTGCCAAATTTCATCCAAATCCATTCAGTAGTTTTTGCGTGAAAGAGTAACAAACATCTATCCATCCATCCATACAAACTTTCAAGTTTATAATATTAGTAGGATAACTGTGGGGTAAGTAGATAAGACACGGTTGGCGCAGGTTGAAGTTCAGTCGATCGGCAGTTGTAGATAGCACTTGCACTAGGAAAATCGCCTTTTACTGCTACGAAGAAACACAGGCGAGACACAACGCCAGGCGCTGTCAACTATTTACAAACAACTTATTGTTGCTACCAAAAGCTACAATAGTATACTGGCAAGTTACCGCTCTTGTTTGGTTGACTGTCCCTATAACATAGTCCCCATGCTTTGTTTCTCAGAAAATAAATAGTATTTGGAAGAGCAAGTTCCAAAACGATAAAAACTAGTCACTTTTAATTTAATTTAAGTGATTTATCTGAAACATTAAAAGCACTTAGTGAACTATTTCCCAGAAAAGAGTATTTTAATAAAACTTTTTAAGAGAAACACAACCTCGAAATTGAAAGAGTTCTATTTAATTTTAGTCAGTGCCAAATGAATATACTTGGCAGCCGCACTGGACTTTGTGGCACCGGTTTCCAAAGCCTTTGTGTTTCTATTTCTTTAATTTGTGACAGCTTGTTCCACCATAATTCAACCGTCCACGATAATTACCGACGTTTAATTTTTGTCTCAATTAGTTTGCGTCTAAAATTTATTTGAGGTAAGCCAATATGTCACACGCCAGTCTCTCACAAAGGATCATATTTTATGCATTTTTGTAAAAAAGCTGTAGGTATTTCTTGTGCATGTATATAGCTATGTGAACCTTTGTGAAGAGAGAAGAAAATAAAGATGATTATTATACATATACGACATTTCCTGCCAGTTCATCTATCCTATGGTGAACTATTCAAAAGTCATTATCATCTGCCTAACCTTTTCCCAACTACGTTGGGATCGGCATCCAGTCTAACCGGATGCAGCTGAATACTAGTATTTTAGTTTTAGTTTTAGCTTTTAGTTTTAGCTGAGTAAGTTACTGCTTACCTGACCTCCATAACCCAGTTACTGGGTAATACGATACCCGTTGGTAAGACTGGTAACTACTCAATAGTAACATGAACAATTGGACATTCATTTTCATTTAAAAAATCAGATTGTTCTCATATATTCCATCACATATAGACAGTCCCGTTTTTGATAATTTTAGTAGAGTACTACAAGGAACCTTTGGCGCCTGAATGACATTGCCTGAATTGTATTGATATGAAAACAAGATGGCGGCGTTAGTTCCGATTTTGGCCACGCACCAGAAGACCTTGTAGCGTTGTAAAGGACAATTATATAATGGTGGTCTCGTAAAACTTCCAAACGAAATCTCACCTGGGAGCGGTGACCGCAGCACCAGCTTCCTAGCTTCTTCCATAGCTCGCTGTAAATTCTGCTGATTCTTGAAAGACTCTCTACTACGACAGCGGCCGATCTGAGACCTGGTGAAAGAAAGAAAGAAGTAACATTTATTTAGGACTGAATAAAAGGCACACAACAAAATCTGGATCATCATCTGCCTAACCATTTCCCAACTATGTTGGGGTCGGCTACCAGTCTAACCGGATGCAGCTGAATACCAGTATTTTACATGGAGTCCACAACCCAGTTACTGGGTAATACGATACCCCTTGGTAAGACTGGTTGTCAGACTTTCGGGCTCCTGTCTACCTGTAACGACTGTCAAAGATCCACGAATGACAGCCGGAACCAACGCAACGGTTTGACGTGCTTTCCGAGGCATGGAACAAATTCTAGATATAAAAATAAAATTTAAAATGTATTCCGTTGTATGCAGAGTGTGTGCCTCACGACTGCGCAAATAGGCCCAGTTCAGCAAAGATGCCAGAATGGTGGAAACATTTATATCATCATCAGCTTACAAACTTTGACTATAGATAGTGAGCCTCTCAATGAAAAATGGGTTATTGCCACAGATATCATGATTGACCCCTAGTTAGTTCACTACTACTCTGCACTGGACTTAATTTGTTGCTAATGACCTCTAGTAAGCCCTTTCAAGGAATACCACGAGTTTCCCTGTCACCCTGTATATGTGTGTACACAAATAGTAAAATTAATAAAATACCCTGGCGTTAATAAGGCACATCAAGTTTTAGTTACTAATATTTACGTAGTTATGAGTGACTGAGAAGACGCTGTACGAAGATATATTTTTTAAGTTTGATGTGCTGTATTAACGGCAGTGTACCGTATATTATGAGGCAAAAGGAACTTATATCGTGTGAACAAAATTGCTTAGTCTGTTTTTACGTAACCCCCAGGAAACAAGAATCATCTTTGCCAGGATACTCAAATACCCAAAACAGTAAAAGCCAAGTAGCCTCCAGTTCAGAAACAAAAGAACCACCAGAAATGACACTGCACTCAAAAATACTTACGAAATTCCAGTACTTGCAAGCGTCTGATCCCACTTAGCGTTAGAGGTGCTCGCGATTGCCAATTTGGCAATTCGTCTGAACCGGGACAGTCCATCTTCATTCTCTGGTTTCTCATCATCTACAGCCACCGGAGCCACTTGGAAGTCCTTCATCAGACGACGCTCCCATATCTTCATCCGCTTGCCGAGGACCACTGTGAGAGAAAAGAGGAGTGTTTAGATTTGATAGATTCTGTTTTGGGGGAGAATACGGAAATTCTAAGGCTGCACCAAGTTAGGCGGTTCACAGTCTTAAAGACAACATTTTATAATGTTTAACGACCGTATCGGCTTTATGGGCAGTGAACCTTCAAAAGATACAGGTTTGACGTGGTATAGGAAAAACGGTAGTCCTAAGTCTATCGGGTCAAATTATATGAGCTAGCAAAACTCCGCAGACGTGATGGGTATGCATATAAAATATAATAAAACAAAAAAATAATTAATATGATGATTTTTTGTGGGGTCATCGACCGCTGCTAGTGTATTTACTTGAAATATCAGTTGAAGAATTTTTAATTTTTTTTTGAGTAAACTTCACAGACATGTTTGGTATTGCTAAACACGATAAAACATATTTTCTCAACCCATACTTCAAATAACAACACTACCAGCGGTCGTTGACCGCTGAAATAACATCAAATCGTTTTTATTTTATCGTGTTTAGATATCGAAATTAAATTACCTAGCGAAACTCTGCACACGTGATGGGTTCACGTGTGCAGAGTTTCGCTAGGTAATTTAATTTCACCCTGGATACACAGCATTTCAAATTGGCCAGTTGCCAGGGACACTGTCACACACATAGCCATTTATATTCTCTCTTCCAATCTAACCTAATCTGGTGACCCTGGCAACTTTATGACGTTTCCTTCCAATACTTCGTTACATTTTAAATTCATATTTACTTACCTTTATGGAAGTCATTTCATACGACAGGTTAATAAGGCAAGAAGTTTCGAGCACTATTATCTGCTCAATAGTTCCTACAGTCCCCATAGTATTATCTGCTCAATAGTTCCTACAGCCCCATAGCATCCTACCTGCATTGCATCCTCATTGGAATTTACCATAATAAGCCTGTAATGTTCCTAATGATGGGACACAGGACACAGGCCTCCTCTTGGTGAGAGGGAGTGGTCTGTGACCCACCACGCGGGCCCAGTGCGGGTTGATTTTAGGACATGCCGGTTTCCTCACGATGTTTTCCTTCACCGTTTTGAGAGCAGTGGTGATGAAATAACTTACATACAGTAAAGCGCCTGTCTGGGTTCGAACCTAAGACCTACAACTCGTAAGTCACGGCCGTTACCACTGGGCTACCACTGGTCTCCCTTGAAATTTGCTATCTTACAAATATCTATTTTCAACCTTATACTCACTCTTCTCCTTCCTATCAGTAAAGCTGACATCCATGCCGTTCCTCTCGAACACTTCGAGCAGTTCATATCGGAGTGCTGACACGTCTCCCTTCAGCTCGTTGATGTCATCCTCTGTTACTTCTTCATCGTCCATCTTTCTGTGCATGGCTGATACGTAGCGCCAGACTAGAGCGCGCATGACTGCTGTGTAGCGTACGTCGGTTTCTTTTTCTTTTTCTTCCTGGGATTTAAAGTAGAAATTAATATTATCATCATCATTCGTCAATGAACGACATTTGACTTCTACTACTGATACTGAACTCCTTACTACGTCAGGCCAGCTCGCGGTACGGAGTTTCATTAGAATAACCTGCCATTGTACCTACACAGCCCTAATTCACTATGACCACTTAATGATTCCTTACTTCGAAACCACGTCAATTCGTTAGCTAATCACGACATCTGCTAATAACGTATTCTTTAAGTGTCTAAACACACTATGCCGAAGGTACGCGGCCGAAGTTCGGCACGATTACGCCTGCAATGCTATTTGAATTACTGACGGCACATTATGCCGAAATTACGTTGCGTTATAGCGTGCAGCTGAACTTCGGTCGGGCGTACTGTAGAGCACACGTTATACGCGACCGAAGTTCAATTCGATTGCCGAAGAATATCCAGGGCGGGGAGCAGCGGGAGGCTCGACACACTGAATAAACACAAAGTTACGCAACTGAATTTCGGCCGCGTAAGTTCGGCACTTATGGTGTGTCATATCAGCCGGATACGTCTGAACGTAAAATCAGACGCGGAACTTCGGTCGCGTACCTTCGGCATAGTGTGTTTAGACACTTAGACCCAATGAACGAAACCGCTCGAAATGAACGCGAAGTTGGCGTGGTTTGAACTGTCAAAATACCACGCTTGACAATCGTGCGTGGTTTGCACGTGGTAAGGTTACGCGGGGAATAATAACTACCATACAGAATTGGGACCCTGGATTGATTACCCCTGAAGGCCTACTGTACAAGACTACAACGTTTAGTTTCATGGCATTGTGTAGCTGTAATTTATGTATTTAGATAAGCGCACACTACGAATTTTAATCGTTGCGAAGAAAATTCGTCAATCTGTGAACAATAGAAATGTACTACAATCCGCGCACTGGGAAAATAAATCGTTTGCGATTTAAAATAGCAGATGCGAATATTTTGTACCTTATAGAAGCGGTACTGGCTTCGCGCATTGCGGAAAAAATCGCAAGCGCAGCGGTCAGTCGACTTGTGATTTTTGACGATGTCACGTGGCACAGTGACTGTGTATATATAAATCACAATCTGAATAATTTTGAAGGATATTGCTAATGCTATTGTTAATCTATTACATTCCCAGATAGCATTTTTCGGTCGCAAAATATTTGAGTCGGTAACAAATTGACAAAGTTCCGTTATTGTTTCGAAACAATGCGACTGTGTGCGTTTCGGTTTATATGTGTGGTATCAGTTTTTACACAGTTTGACCGGAACGTGTTTCAGTAACTCTTTGTAGTCGTTGTGTTGACAAAATATGTATGCATTTGTGACGACTTCAGTTTGGTTTGCATGTGTTGTAACAGTGCTTACACAGTTTGACTGGAAAGTGTTTCAGTAACTCTTAGTAGTCGATGAGTCAACACGATATGTACGGATTTGTGTCGACTTTATTTTATACACATTGCGTTGAGTTTTCAACAAGCGAACAATCAAAGATTAACTGTGTTGTAACGGTGTGGCAACTTTGTTACTGGAATAATATTCATGTACACAAAGTTTCGTAATGTTACGTCATAGTTCCAAAACAAAATTTTACCAAAATTAGCATAAAAATATCAACCAGCTGCACCTGGTTCTCAAATATTTCTGAATTGTATGCCAACTAAACATGAGTAAGCAGCCGAAAAAACGTAATTTCCGGACCACATCGACTTACTACAGGAAAATCAACGATTTATTAGTAAGACAAAATGAAGCTCTAAGCAAGTAATTGCCAAATTTTTATTATAATATACGTAGATCATCTTTTTCTTCTTAAAACATAATTAATTAAAATTTTCTTGTAGTTATTTTTTTATATATTAGGATATATAAATTCTAGTAAAAGTAAACATGTAGGTAAGTAATTAAATTTACGTATTGTTTGGTTAAAAACATATTGTATCAATAAATTTCAGGTGCACGGTCTTCAGCATCTGACAATCAAAATAATAATACAAATAATTCAGGATTATACGACACAATTTTGAATAATTTCACAATTTTATAAAACAAATGTCTTATTTTGATGAAGTTTAATAAGGGTACTTTTTGAGTCCCCTTAATGCCTTTCCAGGTTAATTGATTTAGTAGTTCAGTTCAGTGAACAAACATCTTGCTAAGTTTAATCCAATCTTTGATATTTTTTGCTTTCCACTTGTACCACATATTGAAGAAAATTCTTTGATCTGAAATAAAATAAAATATATTATTATGTCATGCATGCCTGAAGATTTTTTTACGAAACCGGCCGACCGAATAAATAATATATTAAATTAATAAAATAGTGAACCTGCGTGTGCATGCGCGTGTGTGTGTGTGTATGTATGTGTATTAAGGGTCATAAAAAAATCACGAGACCCAATTGAGAATGGCATTGTCAAAAGTTTCACAACCGCTGGAAAGAATAAAGTGAGAGACACCATATTGTAAATTCAGTAACTTTGTGTCTGCAAGTCAACGCAGTGTCGGAACTTTTTTACCAAATACGACTCGAATAATTTTACTACATTTTTTTTTATTTTTGTAAGTTTATGGATTATTTTTGATTAAATATCATATTATTAGCATAAAAGTATACAGTTTGATTAAACTAAAAGGTCTGGAGTCCAGAAAATGAACAAAACTTGTTGTGAAAACCATGTAATCAATTCAATAAACTGATTAAATTGCAATTAAATGATGGCCCATCGATGATTTTCAATGTATTTTGTTAAATAATACGACAAATTTCTTTTCCCACTAATACACTACACATAAAAAACTGATTAATTTCAAAAATAAACTTACGCTGTCAAAATATTATGGCGAACCTTTCAATTTGTCTTCTTAATGCACAGAGTTTTCTCTAATTCTTTGACATTTTACTTGTTTCTTAAAGTTTGCAAAGAATGAAGAGAATTGACGAATGAACGAATGATTTCTGAAAAAGTCGGCGCAATGTTACCATACGGCGTCGTAACTTAAAAACCAAATGTTACCGTGTCGAGAAGTGCCCCACTTTAGTCGCAGCGACCGAAACAAAGTCGTAGCAGCGACCAAAAATGTTACTGGTGTCGTATTTTCAGTGTCGACTAGTTTCGTAACGGCTACCAAAAAATGCTATCTGGGTTGCTCCATATGTTCGAAAAATGTAGGTATCTGTTCATCAACGTAATTATCGCAATGAATGTTGTTGAACTGTCAAAATGAGAGCCATTGCTACTGTGCTACGTAATTGCTGTGTTACGTAATTACTCCGCTGGTGTATTTGAAACTTTAAAATGTTGACGTCATGTCACAAAGTTTTCCTAAAGAACCTTTTACAATCTTAATGTATTGAAAGAAAGAAAGAAAGAATAATATTTTATTCTGCACAAACAAAACGCACAATTAAAACAAAAAAAAATATAATATTAAAAAAAAATAAGAAAAAAGACAAAAAAATATATAATTGTATACGAGTATATATATTGCAAATATATTTACGATATAGATATTCTGGGATAGAACAAGGCTATTTTAGATCAAACCAAACAAGTAATTAAGTACAGTACCTAAATGCTCGTTAAGCTGGAGATTAGTGGGCTGGAACGATGAAATGATAAGAAGAGATTGTGTAGTGATCAATCATTCGAACAATTATTCGGTTCTCATTAATTCTGTCGCTAATTAGCGACTGAAGAACACGGCATAAGGACTAAGAACGATGGTTAGTTCCTTCCTGGTATAAAATGTAAAAAGCGATAAAGCCGCTGATTGTATATTTTAGTATTTGATAATTTTTTTTGTTATAAATTTTTGTGGTTAAGTATACCTACATAAATTAAAAAAAAAAAAATGTCAGCTCGAAATTCTTCTAATTAATAAACTAGGACTTACTTACCCAACTTATTTTAAAAAGAAAATTATAATAATAATATTATACTGATGTGGTGGAGTGGTGAATAGGACAATAGGACAGCACAGCGGTTATTACAAGTTATCAGTCTGTTGAATTCATAAAATAAACAATGGTACTAAAAATAAAAAAAAACTGAATTTTTCAAACAAAATAGGTAAACTGTGTAAAAATTGGCACGAAATAAACCATTCCTTGATAATAAGGCACTAGACACGTGCGGGGCGATGGTATCAACAATTCAACATAAACTTTATGGTATTATCACCAAATTAAGTATCACAACTTAAGTTGAATGTTGCTAAATACTCAAACGAAAAAAAAGGTTCCACGACTAGAATGTTAATTGCTATTAATTATTTTAATTGTGTATGTCTAAAATACGTAATGCAATTACAAATACGTGGTTGTAATTAATGTGATAACCTAATCGCCATACTGCATGGTTTTTTTTTGGGTTTCATAAAATATATAGCTTTAGATATAGTAGGCCTAGCACGAATATGTTTACGTTGACATTATTACAATAAGTTTAATTTTATTATACTCTATATTCGTATTAGTTATTGTGTATAAATTAACCATGTGAGAACGATGTAGAAAAGACGTGCACGTTAAAAGCGTCCGTTATAGAAAACATAAAAACAATTCAGAAATTAAAAATTACAATAAACCGTGGCAGCTAAGAGATGACCAGTCCCTACTGACGGCGCCCGTTCACGAACATGACGTATGGATCAGCACCATTCAGCTCAACCATTTTGAAGGGAACTTAATGATCCAACACACACGCCACCACCAGCGAGACATTAGAGTGAGCATGACATACTCTCAGCCGCCAGGGCACATTTAAGTCAATGAAAGACGTACCCAGTAAATGGTAGCTTTATAGAAAGTACATAGTGCTCACACGTGTGCTATGCAATTATACAATACTAAACAATTGAGTTTATACAATGCAAATATAGTTTTCTTCCAATGTTCCGCAGCTCCAGCAATGTTTCCGAATGCTAATTAGTTTAAGCGCCCCTGTGGAGCTGGACCAGCATTGAGCCAAGCATTTTTGTCAGCGAAATTAATCTATTACATAATCAGCCTATAATGTTCCCACTGCTGGGACACAGGCCTCCTCTCTGTGAGAGGGAGTGGGCCTTAATCCACCACGCGGGCCCATTGCGGGTTGGTAGATGTCACATGTTTTCGAATTTTTTGGTTCTAGGATATGCCGGTTTCCTCACGATGTTTTCCTTCGCCGTTTATTAATCTATTAATTGGTATTATTATGTGCGCCATGCTCATAAGCTCACATTGCAATCCTTAGCGAGTGAGCTTTGTTGCTTTATATCTTATTATCCTTCTATTAGATACTTTTTAGCTTAGTATCTTACTAGACCACGTCCTTAGCAAGAAATAAAGTTATATTTTATGTGCGTGCAGATATTACGATCTAAATAGAATCTTTATGAGGAATTCCCTAGCTTACAAAGTTTTCCTAAGTTATTATTACGCGAATAATGATTCATTACAACGTTTATACCTAATCTCACAAAAAAAGGATTGTTTACTTAGTAAGTTAAGTTTTCATTAAAATGTTTCGGATCTTTTAATTAATGGCGTGAAGCAAAGGGTTTAATTTATTATACCTTTGTTAAAATTTTACCGGATATCAGGCTATGGACGCACGCTGAGTGTGATATTTTAATATGAAATACTACTTAATATGCGAAAACACGTAGGCCATATGACAGTCTACATACTCATTATAAAGATACTACCTGTTGCCCGCGACTTCGTCTGCGATCCAGGATGAAAAGTAGCCTATGTCCTTACTCCGGTCATGGTCTATGTGTGTGTCAAATTTCATCCAAATAAGTTCAGCCTTTTTAGCGTGAAAGCGTAACAAATAAATACTCACTTGCACATTTATAATCACACTAATATTATAAAGGCGAAAGTTTTTTTTGTTTGATACCGTCTCCGGCGCTCACATAACAACTTACCTTTTTTCATCACAATCGGTCGAGCCTTTTTAGAGTTTTTACGTGACTAACACACGGCAATTGAGGTTTATATACAATAAGTACCTATTCATCCACTTCTCTCTTTTGACCCAGTCTATTAGTTTTCTGGCTACGTTTGGCCGTTAGTTTGAAAATGATTGCGTGTGATGAACTATTCGGAACGCCAACGCCAACTGGTGGTACTAAAATGAGTCTAGCCTGAGTTCGTGGGGGTGGAGGAGAGACAAGAGCGGTGTGGAGCAGTGCTCTTTTGATCATCATTTTGGACATCGTACGGACATGTGCCCAGAAACTGTCTCGCGTTCCGTATTGTTAAGTTGTGTACCTACAGTTGTAGTATTGTGTAGTGTGACTAACTTGCTCATCAATTATAATCTGATTTGAACTGCAAACCATTTTTCTATTGCGCTATAACCAACACTATCCATAGTACGCCCACAGTAATTAAAATTCATGTTTCCAATTGATGTTATTTCAAGATACACAGATATCAACTTTATTGTAGTGAAAATTAAGTTGATTTCAGAGTGACTCGTGCTTTTGAAAAAGTTGTGTTGAAATGTTTGAAGTTGTAGCGTAAACTGAACTTAATTTGTAGGCATTAAAGTTTTTTTTCCAAATAAGTCATATCTGTTTACATGTTTGGAAACTAAATCGCGAACGCAGATTATGTACATACATTTCTTGTTTGTCTTTTTAAAGCCACTCATTGCTCACTTACCTTCATCTTCATCTTCCTAATTTTATCTTTCTTCCTTAATCCCAGCATCTTGAGAAGCAGCTTGGGCGTCGGGAAAATATTGAACGGAGGTGGAAGTGTGGCGCTTTCCTCAAAGTAACTCATCCAGAGCCGAGTGCGGGCGAATTTCCATTCCACGTCCGAGTGTTCCTAGAAAAATAACTAATTTTAGGATACTTGTTCCCGTATTCACTAACACTAGACGATACGTAGGTAAATGAACGTCTAAATAAATCTCGCTGTTGAATTTTTTACTTTCGGCACGGAGCGGAGCGTTGAAAATCCAACAGTGCGTTGTTATTTAAGAATTCTTTCACGTGGCACAAAAAATAACAAAAAAATGTTGTATGGCCTTCGGGTATAGTTATTCCGGGTTCGGGCATGTGAGATTTGTGTTTGTAATCGCACCCACGATTGTTGAAAAACGATTTGGGACGAAAAATAGCCAAAAACAGGTAACTAGCTGAAAAGGTATACACCTTTTCAAGTTTCAAGCAAGTCGATGTAGTTTAAAAGTAAAATCAAATTATATATTTCAAATAGGCACATACTTAAAAGGCACTTTTGAACGTCAACATTTACAAAAAAAAAAAATATTGATTCTAATTGCCCCTTCCAAAAAGGTATAGTTTCGCATGGACAGAGAATGGGCAAAAAACTCCAACGTTAGATACTCTTTTAAAATATTTTGTATAAGTACATTAATTATACTCGTATATGTGAAGACGATGCACCTAGAATAAAATTACTATATCTGAATTCAAAATAAAGCAAGCCTAATTACATATCAGCCTATAATGTTCCCACTGCTGGGACACAGGCCTCCTCTCAGTGAGAGGGAGTGGTTCGTAATCCACCACGCGGGCCCAGTGAGGGTTGGTAGGCCTTATTAATGTTCCATATTGAATATACCTACCTGCTAGCGTATTTGGTTTATTTTCTAAGTATCTCGTTTCCCAACTTTCCCATAAGTGTGCTGTAGACTCATTGCTATGCTATATTTTGCAGGCGCTTTAGTAACAAACAAACACAAGGTACACAGTCAACCGCACATCACTCATTTCGTCACTTTGACATTGACAACGCTTTTATGACGTAGCAGTAAAGGCGGTATTTACTGTGCAAGTTTTGCTTGACTGATCTGCGGGTCACTATACCTTGTTACTATAACGCCTGCAAAGTATAGCATAGCAATGACACCCAAAAGCACACTCAGTTTCTAACCTACAAATAACTGCAAGGTTATATTCGCTTAGAGGAATTTTAAAGTACCTTTTTTAAGCCAACAGTAGCTTTGTTAGCCTATGTTGTGTTGTGTTTTAAGCCAGTTACTTAAAACCTGCTAATAGGAACTTAATTGTTTAGTCATAATGTTTCGTAAATATTATTAACACAGCTTGTAAGTGAATTTTTACTAACACTAAGAGTCCACAATACTTGAAAATAAATGTTTTATGATTTTTTATTATTATATAATTATCGTATGTTCACAAACTTTCAATAAAAACCTAGGTAGCTACCTAAATAATACATACATACATTTGATATCTGATCAAGAACCTGTTATTAAACAAGTTACATTATTTTTGTCTTGATTATGGAAATTATTATTCATAATGATAAAATAAATATTATCTATTCATATTTTATAAGTAGGTATAGGGCATTAGGTACTTAGGTTATGAGTGTTAATTTTAATCATTTAAACACAGCCGAAATAGCTCAGTTGGGAGAGCGTTAGACTGAAGATCTAAAGGTCCCTGGTTCAATCCCTGGTTTCGGCAGAACCCTTTTTGCTTTGAAGCCAAATTTATATTTGTTTTTTTTCTAAATGATAACAATAATACTTCTTATGAAATCTGAGTAAAGCTAATAATGTATGATTAAAATGTATTTAATACACAAAAGTGAAGTACCCAACAGACAGGTTAACTTTATCATTTAAGTACCTACCTAGAATACAATAAATAAATAGGAAAATGAAATGACATAAGTAATCATGTTTAAAAGCTGTAAACATGATTATGTAATTTAATTTTCCTATCCAAGATGACAGTGAGGGAAAATTAAGAAGATAAAAACCATGGTCCGTTAAAACGCACTTGTCACTTACCTACCTAAATATTTTTTGTAACACAACGTAAACATGGGCGTAGCCACGGTGGGGCAGGGGGGCCCTTGCCCCACCCTGCCGAGACACATTTTTGGATGGAAGATTTCGTGGTGTAGGTAGGTGAGTAATAAGAAAGTGTTTTGGATTATTCGAATTATACATACAGATACAGGGTGCTATAGGGTGTAACCTTTTTGTATGAAAAAATTAACCGGGGTAAGACCGCGGGAATAGTTTGCTAGTTACATATTATTTTAGACTGCTGCCCCACCCTGAGCCCATGGCTGGCTACGCCCATGAACGTAAACAACAATAAACAAAGTAAACTGGGCACAAAAACAAAGGAGTCGACACTCGCAAAAGTTTATTCAATCTTCTTGAATAAGATTGATCTATACAGGGTGGCGGGGCATCGACGCGCAACCTGGTACCATGGATTCAGTACATGATTTTAGACCAACCTGATGGCGTGAAAGTTTTCATGGGTTATTAAAAAAAAAATGAATGTTCATCTGTACATTTTGAGCGCGTAAGTATACCTTATACTATACTTTTCTCGGAAACAGCAGATTTTTTCTTTATATTCGACGTATTCACGGCAGACTTCATGATTACAGTTTGCGCGTCGATGTCCCCGCCACCCTGTATTATACGGTTACATAACTTTGTAGTCTAACAGGTACCTACTTGTTTGCGCTTAGTTTCATCTTGCGTATAGGAAATTAGGTGCCCTAACTAAGTACATGGAAAACTTTGAACTTTTCACGATACATCTGAAAAGCACTGAACAATATAATACAGAAAAATCACTTCTATTCCTTTCACACATGCAGGCTAGGGAATAATAGTGAATGATCTGCCTACCCTTTTCCCAACTAGGTTGGGGTCGACTTCCAATCAAACAGCTGCAGGATGCAGCTGAGTAGAGATCGTCTAAGCTGGAATGACGCGCCCCACCTCCGCCTCCACTCATATTTACTAATAACCACCAACTTTTATACTGACCTTACAAACACATACACTTAACACCCTCACACATTCACACTACTCACACAATCCTACAATAACATCACTTTACATAACACTTCACGAATATAACCACCTTTATTATAGACTTACCTCTCTAATCGAAACTGTTAGCTAATAGTGATATGTATCAACTGAACCTAGATGCCGTTAAATATGATAAATGTTCAAAGGGGTGTGAGCCTGGAGATCTTTCATACAGGTCCCTAACCTAGTTCAGACTCCAGCTCTCACAAAGGTTCTAGCATGAGGCAAAATTGTATATACAAATAAAAAAATTAAAATTAAAACAAAATTTACGCACACGAGCAAATTTAAAATATGGACGCAATACACATAAACATTCAATTAATTATTCACTGAACAATCGACGCTCCCACATAGAAGAAGTGTCGTTATTAAAATTTGCACTCGCACATATAAATAAACTAATTAAGTGTGGGGCGCGTCATTTCAGCTTAGACCATCTCTACTCGTATTTTCCATGGAGCGACTCTCTATCTAACCTCTACAATCCAGTTACTGGGTAATACGAAACTGTTTGGTAACACACTATCAATCACTGAATCGTTTTGAAGGAAATTGCGAATCCATTGCTTCATGTTGTTTAAAAAATTTGCATACTTAACAATACGTTGTTAAGTAGACTGCGTAATAATAATAACGCAATTAATGTTGTTGAACTGTTAAAAAGTCAAAATGAAAGCGACTGCTACTCTTAGTGTTTTACGCAACTACCCCGCAGGACCCCGCACTCTGCACCACCAATGGCACCAGGACCAATGGTTGAGTCAAAGTTGACGTTAATTACTAGTCTAAGTTAATTTAGTAAGCTTAAGTAAACTAGTCTTTATCTAAAGTGTATATTGAAGTTAGCCATCTGCCTGTACCTTTTGTGTTCAAGCTCATTACAGCTAACCTTCTTTGACGGAGCTAGTTAAACAGTTCTAATTGAATCGCAGGCAAATGAGATGAGCGGGACATTTTCTAAGATCTTAGTGTAATACTATTTTTAACTTGAACTTGACTTATGAAATACTAACTAGTTGATGTCCACAGTTTCACTCGCAATCTAGGTAAACTTCTAAATGTACCGGATAAAAAAGTCACCATCATCATCTGCCTAGCCTTTTCCCAACTATGTTGGGGTCGGCTTCCAGTTTAACCAGATGCAGCTGAATCCCAGCCGATCGATTCTGTAAAAATCTCACCGTGAAAAGTTAGGTGAAGTGAGCTTAGAGTGAGCTGTCAATAGTGTCAATCCCTAGCATTAGTTGGAATGACAGCTCACTCCACGCTCACTTCACCTAAGTTTTCACGGTGAGATGGTTACAGAATCGCACTACAGTATTTTACATGAATCGACTGCGACCCGAATTAAAAAGTATCCGACTGATATTATTGCTATCGTGGATATAGAACGAAATGTTAATTCGAAAGATTTTTAAATTGAAAATACTCGTTTCGCACATCCCTAATATTTATCTAGTGTGGTGCCTTTATTCTCAATAAATCTATCTATGGATGATAGGTAAGTATTATTGTGCTTAAAATTCTGCTGGATAGTTGATAGTTATATTATCGAATCAAAAACGTTTACATAGCGTATTCTTACGGACTGCACCCTAATTGCGTAATAGTCACAATCTGAATGATTTTGAAAGATATAGGCAATCCATTGCTTCATATGTTTGAAAAAATTGTCTGCTTAGCAACGTAAATAACGCAATGAATGTTGTTGAACTGTCAAAATGATAGCCATTGGTATTGTTAGTGTGTTATTACTCAATTAACTTGCTGGATGATTTACAGGCAAGGCAAGTTTGGCAAAACGAAAGAGAAATAAATATAAGATACCGGAGGGTTTTGATATGCTAACAAACAAAATAAAGAAACATTGAAGTAACAAATACCTATTACCAAATTCAAATGTACAAACTAAGAATTATGTAACAAATTTACAGCCATTAGATCCCTAGAGCGTATCCTTCGGAAATATTTCAAAAAATCTAAGGAGATATTATTTCCAGCTCGGGAGAACTCCTTCCTTATTGCGAGTTATAGCAAGCGATTTATTTCAAAAACTATAAAGCTTGCCAGACTTTACAACATATTACTTACACGTCGCAAGTACAAGTCGGTGGTACTACGTACCTATCACGTAGATAAATAGGCGTATCAATGTTTTCATCATGCCGTGCCTCGAAAAGCACGTTAAGCTATTGGTCCCGGCTGTCATTTGTAGATCTTTGGCAGTCGTTACGGGTAGTCAGAAGCCCGAAAGTCTGACAACCGGTCTTACTAAGAGGTATCGTGTTACCCAGCAACTAGGTTGTGGAGGTCAGATAGGCAATTGCTCCATGTAATTCAGCTGCACTACTGGAAGCTGAGCCGAACATAGTTGGGAAAAGGCTAGGCAGATGATGATAAACGATTTCATCATCTTCGTCATCCTCCTGTCCATATCTCAAATTATTCGAAGTCTACACACTTCTTCTTCCATATATATCTATCAGCCTTCAGCCTCAGTTATCACACTCGTTTCATCATCACCTGCGTATCCTTTACCCATCTATATTGGAATCGGCTTCCAGTCTTACTGGTTACAGCTGAATACCATTATTTAACATGAAGCCATATAATAATCATCTGTCATCCATCCATCATTTCTACGGTCTTCCCCTACTATTATAACTACACCCATTTTTTCTAAGTACCTTTTTATTTATAAAATAAATAGTGAACAATTTTTATAAAATTTATGATCATAGTAAAAAACAAATAAAAAAAGATAGAACAACGTCTGAAAAGAAAAGCGACCAGCATTAATAACTATGTGACTTCATTTAATGTGGGTACCTAGTCTTCACTTTGTTCTACAATAAATTTTACCGTCTACCCTCGCTTCCGTTGCGTACGTTCCATGTTTGAACTGCAGTCTTTGGTGTTCATTAAAAAGGAATGGACAGCTTTATTCCTTTAGCGCGAGAAAAATAAGTGAAATTTTTGCAGGGATAAAACTTGCTGTGCATTTAAAAAAATGGTTAGTTTCGTTTGAATTATGTTCATATGTCAGTACATTATTTCATAAAGCAATGGTTACTATAAGCACAATCAACCTATAATATTCCTACTACTGGGACACATGCCTGTCTGTGAGAGGAAATGGGGAACGTAATCCAACACGCGGGCCCATTGCGGGTTGGTAGATGTCTTCAAATTTTTGCTTCTAGGACATGCCGGTTTCCTCACGATGTTTTTCTTCATCATTATGAGAGCAGCAGTGATGCAATAATTTACACAAAGTAAAGCGCCTGTTAGGGTTCGAACCTACGACCTACAACTGGTAAGTCGCGGCCGTTACCACTTGGCCACCACTGCTCTACAATGGCGATGTCCTAATGGTAAAAAATTCTAGCATTTTGAAAAATGTTGGCGAAGCCAATTCTTTCATTCATCACACTACAGAAACACGAGGACCCGTGACATTATCCCTCGTGGTAATACTGCACAATGACTGCATTTGTCTTCACTAAGAATTTATTACACTATAATCTTACTTTAATCGTAAAACTTTTATACGATTGTCCTTTGAATATGATGAAGAAACTCGAGATATTGTATTCTTGAAACTAACTTCTGTTTTGTTTCCTGTGGTTATAGTCAAATTAAAACCGGTCAAGTGTGAGTTGGACTCGCACACGAAGGGTTCCATACCACAAGGCAAATTACGCCGAAATATTGGAGACCCCCTTTAATTATTAACTTTATTTTATTTTTATTATTTGTGGTTATAACCGCAATAGAAATACACACTGAAAATTTCAACTGTCTACATATTACGGTTCCTGAGATGTATCTTAGGAACAGTACGGACAGGACGGACGGACGGACGGATGGGTGGACGGATGGACGGACGGATGGATGGACGGACGGACAGCGAAGGCTTAGTAATAGGGTCCCGTTGGCCCCCTTTAAGTACCCTAAATACTAACCACATTTTTTTCGGGGTTGACAGACCTACATACTCGTAAAACCCACAATAAGCCTTTCAAGTGTAGGTAACGCTTGAAAAGCTTATTGTGGGTTTAGGTTTACCCTCAGTGGCACTAGTTTATTTCTCTTATAATACAGGGTAACTTGTAATTCTACGTATTCCTTCCAAGACGTTCCTCTTTGCACAAGTCACTCTGCATAATGAGACCAACGTCGACACATTCAAATACTTACGTAAGTCAAAAATACTTACATCAATCATCGCATAGGAGTTGGACATCATAGCGATGAGCAGATTCAGTAGCACGATGACATTGATGACGGAGTAAGACCCGAACATCAGCAAGCCCCAGAAGCGGGTGTAACTCTTGATGCCAGCCAGCTCAAAGTTTTCAAGTCCAACCATGCCGAAAGAGGCCCAGAACAGAGACTGGGAGGCTTCGAAGACGCTGGTGGAAACGTGTTCAGATGAATTGATGTTGACAGAATCTACTGCCATAGTGATCTTGTGCAAGGAACTAGACCAGATTTTATATAGACACTGCGTAGGGTCTGTCATTGTTCCAGAAAATTTGCATCATCATAGGAGAACATTTACTAATATTTGTGTCATGAATACTATACAGGGTGACTGGGCCATCTCGACGCACAACCTGTTACCATGGTTACAGTTTGCGCATCGATGTCCCTGCCACCCTCACGTTGACTGCCAGACAACAGACACAATAGAAAATCTTTTGTTGGTGGACACCGGTGACCACGGTGGTAGTCAATGACTTAAAAATGCTGGCATACCGATATCTTTGCATAATCATATCTTTTAAAACCAAGTGAGGCAAACTTTGCGCTGTATTTCTACGGGTACTAACGCAAATAGATATCACAACATAATATTCAAGCTTTAAATACCAGAAAAAATTAATAGATAACCAGTTCAAGCACAACCAATTTATTAAAAAATACAAGCACTACTTTTTAAAACATCACAATAATACTAGTACAAAAAATTGTGCTCCAAACTTAGCGACATACATCAAAGAACGTTTAACGAGTTGAAAGTGCACCCCTTACATTATACCGTGACGGATACTTATAATATTTCACTTTTATAATACTACACGTTAATATAAAAAACAGGGTGCTCTTTCACTGCCCTAACATGATTAAAAGCAATATTATTTTGTTGATACAAACCATACAAAGTTGGATTTATATATAATACGGCCACGCGGACGATATAAGCACGAATCATTGGACTGTGGTAAGTTACATATTAAATTAATCATCTGTGTAACATAGATTAGAATCAGATCTCGGATGTAGTTCTCTATGTAATGTGGCTGCAGTAGTCCGCAATCAGCCAAACCAACATCCTAGTACGCATGATAGTCCATACTCTGTCGCATAGTCATGCAGTCCACCTCATCAATCTTCAGGGTGTTGATCTTCACGTTAATGTCCTCTTCCAACTGGATCTGCGTCTGTAACAAGTAGCGTAAAGAAGCAGAGGCCTCACTTAGCATTTGTTGCAGTTGCAGCGTGCTGTGACGTAACATCTCACATTCGTAGTACAAAGCCTGCCCTGGAGGGTCTCTGACCAGCTCAGCCCCCACTCTTTGGGCTCGTTTGCCAAGTCTCGTGTGTGCCAAAGCTGTGTGACCTTCCTTATCAGACAAGGCTTTCTGTAGTTGCAAAATATTGTTTTGCATGTCGCTAATCTTTTGAGTGGTCTCCCGGTGCATATCTTCGAGTTTTGCTTTAGCTCGTTTCGTATCTTCAATCCGGTCGCCAAACGCATGATTGCATTTCTTGTAAGCTCCCACCAGGTCGTCGATCACTTGTTTGAGGATAGTATCGACAAATATTCGGATTGGACGCGCGCTTGTCACCTCCTTCGCTGCCATTTGTATGTTTTTCGCCGAATAAGCGTTGTACTCATCGGCAGATATGTTCGCCGGGTCAAGGTTAGCGTAACCTTCGTAGATGGAGAGGCATAAATCAGTATGTTTGAGGGAAAGATTGTCTTTGTCTAAATCAATAGCTGCTTGCTTGTATTGCAAGTCGCGATCAAGAAGATAGCGTGTGGAACGTAGACGCCGCATTTGTTCGTTCAATTGTTCTAACAGCCGTCTTAGTAGGCTTTGTCCCCCAAGGATGGTGGTGATCTCCTGCTGTAGAGCAGTTTCAACCTCGTCGACGACCAAGTCAATGCCAAGACGCCCATCTCTGAGCATCAGACATTTGCGGCAAATCGTCAAAGCATTTGTCTGAATGGAGGCGAGACAGTCCAAGACACGAGTCCTATACATAGACAGAGCTTCTAATTCTGAATATATTTCGTTGCGTTGTATTTGCAACTCGTTCTTGTTGAATTCGATGTCACCGATGCGTTCGTCAATGCGTCTGTCAGTTGTAGCTTTCATGATGTCCGCGCGTTCCCCAGTCTCTTCTCGGATTCGCTCGGACTCGCCGAGGACCCTGTCTGCGAGCTGCTGCTGGTCTTCTGTGTTCCTGCATCTTTGGTCGTTGCTTAACTTCCATTCTGACATAGTGAACTTGGCTGTTCTTGGCGGTATGCATACTAGGGCCTGCTCCGAAAGCCTAGTGGTCGCTATAGGAGCACCAATCACGTGGCGCACCCCGAACTGCTCCTCACCCATGATAACAAATGGAGAACTAAATAATTTAAAAAAATAAACCTTATCCAAAACTCGGTTGCACGTCCCTTGAAGAAATTGACAAAACTGTTTATTTGGTTGTCTTGGTAACGTCGTAACGTGTCAAGACATGCGCAGATGTATATGAATAAGGCCGAAAAGATTGTAAGTAGGTATCCAAACTCTCTGAACTACGTTTTGCCGCGTTTTGTCTTTGATACGAGTATCCAAAGCACAAAACTTTTTTCACTCAGTTATAATAATAATAATAATATCCCTGGACATTTCACACAGCACCATTTGTCCCAAGCTAAGCAACCTAATGCTTGTGTTATGGTAACAAGATGGCTGATAAACTACTTATATACATTTTTTTTTTTATATACATTTTAGTTTTAACACGCATATCGGTAATCGACATTATTATACGTAGCCAATAAATAAACACTCGCTCTTATGGATGGCTTCTAATAATTTTAGTGGCAGAATAATCTAGCACAAAGGAAACTAAAGATTTAGATCTAGCACCACTAAGTTCGCGCGAGAACTGACTTTCCGAAGCTCCTCCATTTCATGCAAGAGTCGCCAGCGTTGTCCCAGTCAGGTAGACCACCAGGCAAGACGTAACACTTGCGTTTCTCCAAGTCAGCGAAGTACCACAGCAGTTGGTTTAGACCTAGGTTTTACGGTACCAAACAAGGTATTAATTATAGACCAATAGATTTGGCCATGGTCGCATAGATTTGAACTTTTTGAGGTCGTGTTCGATAAACGATTTTATATTAAGAGGATGCCCAAGGTAACCCGCGAAATGAAAATTTTCTTACGTTTCTTGCAATTTGCAGTTAAAGGTTGTATGTTGATTGAAATATGATTCACGACCGTAACAAGTATTTATAATCATTAAAATTGTCAATACGAACCTGTAAGTTCATATAATTCTATTGAATGACTATTTCATGAAATATCAACCTCGCGCCATACCAGTTCGCCAATCATATTTTGTTCTACTTACAACCTCACACTGACCTGCATATTGCAAAAAAAAAATAAGAGAATTTGAACTTCGGGATACCCTGGCGCCTCCTCCTTAAGTGTTAATTCTCGTATTGCTAGAAACATTATCCATGTGTATGATAATTTTTTATATAACTATTTATACCAAAATATTCAATCGTAGCCATTTGTAAAATATAATAATATGTTATTAAATACAGAGATGAGTTTATTGATCACATTATGGCAAGAGAGTGATTAGAAAGGTACTTAAAAATAACTAAAGAAGCTGAAATTGGAAAAAAAAATGCAAAATACCAAATACGCGAATCCTAGTTTAGACGGCTTTACGCACAAATTCAAAGATTTCATGAAATTAATATAATAAACAGGTAAACTTACCGCAAGCGAAAGCGAAGAGCACCAAGCTGTAGATGAAGAAGAACTTGACGATATCGATGACCATGCGGCCGAGAGAGATCTGCAGCGGCCCCAGGTGAGGGTTGATGGAGAACAAGTGCACCAACTTGAGGGCACTAGAGAAAACAGTACTAGTAAGTACCTAATAATAATATCCTCCCGACCGAATTTCGGTCATGGCGGTCAATCTCAATGGAGATTAGCCAAGTACGGAGGAGATGTGCGCAAACACATCTGCACTCTCTGTGCCTTTACTCTCATAGTCCGAAGGGACGGCAATCTCACACGAGGGGGGAGAGATCAGGCGCAGAGCCAACGGTGACACGTGCTTTTCGACGCACAGGGGGTATCAAACTAGGGGGTAAGTAAGTAATAAAATAAAACATTTTCAGCCTACACTAACTAACTAACTAACTTAATATTAGCTAGAACTTCGTCTCTGGGCTATACATATTTATGAAATCCTTAACTTTTAAATCTACGTTAAACAACACTAAATTTAATCTGCAATCGCGACTTATTTGCTAAAAAATGTAAACAAATATAAGTATATGGAAAAATAACTTTAACTAACTTCATAATAAAGTTCAGTTTACGCTACAACTTCAAACATGTTTATAACTTTTGCAATAGTGCTAGTCACTCTGAAATCAACTTAATCACCATTAAAATAAAGTTGATACTTGTTTAACTTGAAATAACATTAATTTGGAATAGAATTTACCTTCGATTCTTTGTTTTGGAAGATGTTCTGAATTGAGAACCTTTGTACCTTATAGGTAGGCGGTTTTTGGATTATTATTATATTATAGTTTAAGGTATACCTCTGCCTAATCCTTCGGGGAATTACAGGCGTTATGTTATTGAAGTCTCGCCATACAATGTGGACAACAATACGACAATAACGGAAAATATTGACACGACTAATGCATACGAGTATTTTGGAACTAAAAAAAATCGACATCGATAATTAAAAGTGATATATCTTTGACTAACTATAGTGACTAAACTATTGGATATATTTGATTGAATTTTCGTATGCAGATTGGGAAGGGCATTAGATATACGCAGTTTAATTTATTGTGGTATTATCGTCTCCACCTTGTATTTATTTTTAATATAGAAACTTTTTTCTTTATTAATTATTTTCTAATGTTAAGGCGGGTGACATGTAGCCTCATTAAAACTGGGTTAAAAACATACCTAAAAATATTCGCCGCAGCAAACAATCCTTCAGCAATCAACTGAGGATCGAAGGCATCCCAGTTCTCCCTCGGAATGAACTTCGTCTGAGGGTCTCTATTAATTTCAGTCGTCTGCTGAATATAGGCTGCGAACCTTAACACAGCCACGGCCACGTAGAGAGAGTTCCTGGTGAAGTCGATGAAATTCCACATGTTACGGAGGTAGGAGCGGATGCCTTCGATGTAGATTTCTTGCGTCTCTTCCCATATGAAACCTGGAAGAAAAAGATGTGATGCATTTTTTTGTTGAGGCCCTTTAAATGGTAGTATGGAGAGGAAAATAATGTCGACTACATGGATTTAGGTAACATTAGATAGATAAAATACTCTTTATTGCTTTTCTCTTTACTCTTTATTTTTTCTTTGGCGGCACGGTTGGCGCAGTGGTTAAGCGATTGACTGCTGCGCTGCGTGTCGCGGGTTCGATTCCCGCACGGAACAAATATTTGTATGACCTACATGTATTTGTTCCGAGTCTGGGTGTTTTTCTATCTATAATATGTATGTATTTACAAAAAAAAAAATTGTATATAAGTAGTTTATCAGCCATCTTGTTACCATAACACAAGCATTAGGTTGCTTAGCTTGGGACAAATGGTGCTGTGTGAAATGTCCAGGGATATTTATTTATTTTGTACACCATAAATATTGAAGATAATAGTATTATAAACGTGAAAGTTTGTGTGGATGGATGGCTGTTTGTTACTCTTTCACGCAAAAACTACTTAAATTCGGCACACAGTTGGTTTATAACCAGGATTAACATATAGGATACTTTTAATCCCAATATTCCCACGGGATCGAAACTTACGCGGGTGAAACCGCGGGGCGCAGCTAGTTGAATATATAAACGTAGAAATTAATCATAAAAGTATGTATTTTGATTTTCCACTATGAACAACTACAAGAATTATGATTATGTAGAAAAAGATAGAACAGCTTTACTCTTACTAAAGTATAGCTGTTATCTATTGCTGGGCCACAGGCCTTCTCTCTGTGAGAGGGAGTGGGCCTTAATCCACCACACGGGCCCAGTGCGGGTTGGTAGATACCACATGTCTTATATAATTAAATAATTTAAACAAAGTAAATATTCAAGTACTCACCTAAAACATAAACTACAACGCATATTTCCAAGTAGGTAGGTCCATTCCCCCTCTGCTTGAGGAGTTCCTTTTCTAGCTCTTTCACCATCCACTCCGGGCCAAACAGTTGTATCGCCTGCACTTCCGCTCTTTGCGATACCAAGATTAGAATCACTGTGGACAATTACTGACTTGTTAAAAAGTAAAATATGAGAGACAAAGGTATGAAGTATCGACTCACATTTTTTGTAGAAAGCAATTAATTTTAAAATACGTCGAGTAGTTTAGAGAATTGATGAACATAGCCTGTTAAAATCATAAGCCTCCCTACCGTAGTCGGGTAAAAAGATATCTGAAAGGACTAAGTCATTCAATCGGAAAGTTAGGTACCCAATATAAATATAGAACAACTTACAGTTGCGTAAAGCAACATAACTTAGTCGTAGAACAGGCTTCAAAATTGCTTTTGGTAAAATGTGTTTCACCAGTCTTATTGGTTGTAGCAAAACGTATTTCCGACAAAAATACAAAGAAGACCAGTGATAGTCTTAAAAACAATTAAACTACAAAACACATACATAAAAACCTTGTACAGGGTAGCAGTAGAAAGTAATGATTTATATGAACAAGTCACGTGTATCAAGAACGTCATGAAGGGTTTCCTTATGAATTTGCCGGTGGAACAGTTGAGAGGAACCATATACAAGGAGCAGTAAAAAACAATGATACAAATGATATACGCACGTAAAAAGAACAAGTAACTAGAAACGTGTGTCAAGAACTTCATGAAGGGTTTCCTTATGAGTTTGCCGGTGGAACAGCTGGGGGCGACCATGTACAGGGGGAAGTAGAAAGCAATGATACAACAGACATATTCACATAGACAGCACAAATAAATTAGATGCATGTATCAAGAACTTCATGAAGGGTTTTCTCGTGGGATTGCCGGTGGAACAGTTGGGTTCGACCATGTACAGGGGACAGTAGAAAGCAATGATGCAAATGACATAGTCACATAAAAAGAACAAATAACTAGACGCGTGTATCAAGAACTTCGTGAAGGGTTTCCTCATAAGTTTGCCGGTGGAACAGTAATTGGGGGTGACCATGAACAAGGAGCAGCAGAAAGCATCGATACAATACAAATGGCATACTCACATAAAAAGAACAAATAACTAGACGCGTGTATCAAGAACTTCATGAAGGGTTTCCTCATGAGTTTGCCGGTGGAACAGTTGGGGGTGACCATGAACAAGGAGCAGTAGAAAGCAACGATACAATACAAATGGCGTACTCACATAAAAAGAATAAATAACTAGACGCGTGTATCAAGAACTTCATGAAGGGTTTCCTCATAAGTTTGCCGGTAGAACAGTTGGGTGCGACCATGTAGAGGGAGCAGTAGAAAGGGAACAGTAAGGCGACGCGGCAGATAATCATTATCTTCTCCATGGCGGTCTTGCGTCGGAAGCCGGGGACGCCTTCGTACCAGATCGATGCTAATAGCTGTTGAATGTTCGGGTGGGCTACGAACTGAACAGAAAAACAAAAGATTATTGTTGTAAAGTATGAAACCGTTGCAGTTCTGCAACTGTACAAAATGAATTTGCTTCACGTATTTCAAAAGTTATGACAATTTAGCTTTCAAAGCAAAGATTTTTTTTATATTTTAAAGTTTGGCTTTGTAATGCGTCTTATCCGCTTATATGTACTGTCCTGTGTGACTGTCACTTTCCTGATTGGGTAATAAACATGCCGAAGGATACCTAACTACGATAAATCACAGACTGCTTGGAAGTTTACTTCGATGCCTGGTTTGTGCGTGCATGTCAATTAGCATGCATTTCTTTTACATGGAGGTGAAATCGAGGTAGCGAGCTAAACCGCGACCGCGAGATATCACAGTGATGTATCTTCGGCATGTAGTAACGCCTGCTAAATAAGTTAATTCATTAGCAAAGTCAGTGGTTGCTTGTCTTAACTTCAAGACTGAGTTTAATTACAGGTTTTAATTTGAAAAGTTTTTGA
Source organism: Apamea crenata (assembly GCA_949629185.1). NCBI lineage: Eukaryota > Metazoa > Arthropoda > Insecta > Lepidoptera > Noctuidae > Apamea > Apamea crenata. The sequence goes on along the minus strand of OX451362.1, from coordinate 6,347,362 downwards.
TAGATTTGTAACTTAAATCACGATAGCTCCATTGCCAAAGTCAATAAACTATTCTTGGCTGGTTGACACTTCCCGTGACCCAAGGGCTGGCTTTTACCTTGGCCAGAGGCTACGCATTGCCATAAAAAAGTGGTAATGCCGCCAGTATCTTGGGTACAGACGCCAGCAGGTCAAGCTACCCGAAACTGTCAAATTTTCCCAATTAACCTTGAACCTTAATGCTTTAGCGATAAAGTTGAAAATCTATTAAAGAAATTTGACAGATTGTAGTAGCTTGATGTGCTGGCGTCTGTACATTACCAGTCGACAGTGATGCGGATGCATTTTTCGACGCTATATTTTAGCTTGTGAATAGTTTTAGTTAAGTTAGGAAATAATTTTATTATTTTTGTTAATGAATTAGGTATTAGTTATTATTTACAAACAAAATTGATTAAATATTTTTACTTTTAACAAACTGTTGTATATTGAGCATTGTACGCACAAATACCTATTGCTTAAACATTCTTGGCTTAGATCATAAACAAGACTTAAAGAAAATATAATAGCACTGTCACCTTCTTCTGCTTAAAATCGATGGCTAACTCCAACCTCGCCAACTTCATGTGATCTCCATCCACGAAGGCAGGTTCATCAGGGTCGTGGTTCAGAATGATGGCCAGCTCCTGAGAGCTTCGGGACTGGTCCAGTAGGTCTACAGCGAACATTTGTGATTGGCGACGAAGTTCCAGGTATTCTGCTTTACTTTCCTGGGGGACAGAATTTCCTTTCATCAGTTTTTGGGAATTTCATATAATGAGTGAGTTAAGTTGTAAGTAATAACAGCTGCACGGGTCGATCGATCGTGTTAAGCTACGCTCGCCATGGTTGGTTCGTGGATGGGTGACCATCTTCACATACCAAGATCCCTCCGTGCCTGGCTGTAATTCGTGGATCTCTGACGGTCTTTACGGGTTCGTCAGAAGCCCAAAAGTCTCACAACCAGTTTAAACTGATTCTCAGACTTTCGGGCTTCCTTGGTAAACCAAGGGGTATCATATTTATTACCCAGTAAATGGTTTGTGGAGGTCAGATAGGCACTCGCTCCATGTAAAATACTGGTATTCAGCGCATCCGGTTGGACTGGAAGCGGACCACAACATAGTTGAGAAAAGGGTAGGTAGGTAGATGGACGAGTGAGTTATGGATGCAATAATGCGTACATAACAGGGTAAAAAAACGAGCGCCCGACGGACATTAGCCTCAGCATATTTGACAATCTACTACACACCAGATCAAATGAAAAATGGAACAGAATTCGTTGGCGAGATTATTAGATGGTCAATCAATCAACTCAGCCTATCGCTGTCCACTGCTGGACATAGGCCTCTCCCAGGCTGCGCCACAACACCCTGTCCTCCGCTTTCCGCATCCAGTCCGCCCCAGCCACCTTCTTAAGGTCGTCCGTCCATGTAGCTGGGGGGTATTAGATGGTGAATTGAATAATTTCGCAGTGCTCCTGCTTAGTTCCAGTTAACTTATCTATTATGAAGATATATTATAGTGAGTGCCTGTTCGGATAGTTTGAAACAGGCCCTAAATATTTCATACCCGAACAAATATCTAAAAATGCTTTCACAAGATCCTTACCTGTTCAGCAAAAGCCAAGTTCCTTAGTTCCCAGGAGAGCTGGAAGGCTGTCAGAATAGGGTCGGTTGAAGATAAGGCTATGAGTGAAGGTGAAGCCAACGCTCTGTATTCATTGAGTCGAGCCAGTGAGTGGCGGAGGGAGTCTTCTGTAGACATGCGGATACATTCCTCACAACCACACCTGCAAATTATCTGTATTTTTAAACTCTAGAATACAAAGTCACAATTCCAAAATATTTAAAGGCAATTCTCGTATACAGTGTGGCGATTAGGTTATCACATGAATTGAAACCACGTATTCTACATAACGTATATTAAACATACACAATTAATAACAATTAAAATTTTAGTCGTGGGACCTTTTTTTCGTTTCAGTATTTACCTAACAACATTAAACTTAATTTGTGTTTACTTAGTAACAATAACAGAAAGTTTGTGTTGAATTCTTGATACCATTGCCTCATGCGTGTCTAGTGACTTATTATCAAGGATGGTTTATTTTATGACAATTTTTACGCTAATTATTTTATTTGTTTTTTTTTCTATTTTTATTAAAATTGAAATTTTATTATTTTAATAGACTTTTAACAACTTGTAATTAACGCTGTACTATTTAATGTGATAACCTAATCGCCACTCTGTATAAAACCCAAGCCCATCAGCCATTTTATTTAGCTTCTTCTAATGATTCTCATACGAAGATTTTCAAATGCCATAAGTTTGTCACTTATAAGGCATTATCCATGGCAGGAATAAAAAGCCTAATAAGACCCGTGTTTCTTGGTATCAGCCCGGAGTCTGGGTTCGTGATGATGGCTGTTGTTGGTTGATGGCAATAGGCTCGCCGCGTATTACATGGGACTTAAACCTAACTGGCGAAATGTGGGTGTACTATAGATACACTTCTGCCCCACCCGTCGGAATAACAAGGCGTGATGTTTGATGTTAAGTAAGTCATGTTTAGCAAGTCCTGTTGAATATGGATCGGTCTCTGAATGGATAGAATAAACAAAATCACCGAGGCTGTTCTACGGAATGCACGAGATGAAAATAAGTATAATAAATCATTTATTTCGAACTCTCACACATACACACACACAATAATGACTCAGACTGCAAACCAAAGCAAGCTGGCCATCTGATGGATAAAATAGGTACCATCATTTTTTGAAGGTACGGTCACCAAAGGAAATTAGTAACCAGGGTCGTCGGATATACTTGAAGTTTAGTAAGAAACCGATTGATGTTTTCGAATGAAATTTAATTTGATAAATTAACTGTTTGTTTTCTATTAATTAAATTAAATTTTATACGAAAACATAGATCGGTAGGTAACTATATTTTACATTTATATATATATATTTTTTTAAGTTTTTTACCTCAGAACTCCGTTATTTATAAGCCGACTTGCAAATTTTTTTTTTTTGTTTTTCTTCATACAAAAACGTTGCCCCACACTAGGAATTTCTCCTGTGACGTGGGTGCGTTTACAGACATATAAACTCACATACACAAACAGCCAGACCCGGAACAACTAATTGTAGGTCATACAAATATTTGTTCCGTGCGGGAATCGAACCCACGACACGCAGCGCAGCAGTCAATCGCTTAACCACTGCGCCAACCGTGCCGTCAATTATTTGTAAGGATACTTTCATATTGGTCCCATAGAAATTTCATCAAAAATGGTTCAGTAGTCTTTTTTGCAAAAAAAAACAACCGGGTTCCAAAGAAGACACTACTAAGTGAAAAATAACTTAAATTTCGGAAGTCGGTGGCAAACAACGTAAATGCGAACCGAACGACACCGAATTCTGAATTTTTTTTTTTGGAAAAAATGTTTTTTGTTGGCCCTAAACTTCGCCACTGCCACGGCATCGTCAGTGGCAGCGTAGAGGTCACTATGGCTAGATTTTTTGGGCAGGATAGGAGGTGGGAAATAGTATGCGCCCCCACTGCTGGGAAACAGGCCTCTCTGTGACAGGGAGGCCTGTTTCCCATACCCATCATCATCATCATCACACCCTCATCATCATCTTTCATCTGTGACTCATACCCTCGAGGTAGCCCGACTTTACAAGGTTGGAGGTACACACTGACAAATTATAACATAGTGATAGTGAAGTCTTACTTAACGTCATGTGGGTTGGGTAGCGTGGCTCCTCGGTCGAGCAGTATCTTGATGATCTCGTAGTTGTTCTTGTGGGCCGCCAGCATCAGCGGCGTTATGTCTGGCGTGAACATTGCCGTGTTGGGGTCCACTTTCTGCCAACTCTGCGTGAGGAAAAATTAGACAGATCAATTTGAGGTAAAAAATCTCAACATAAGAATTATACGTTTTAATGTCGTCGATTTGAAATCCTGATTGATGTTCTTGAGGAAATGTAAAATTTTGCACTGAAAAACACTTGATGCCGAGAAAGTAATTGAAGTATACATCTAACGTAGGTATTCATATTACATACAGGGTGTCAGGAGAACGCTTCCGAAGCCAGAACGTAGATTATATACAACCTTTATGCAAACGGATACCACTAACCTTTCGCCTGAAATTGATTATTTTCGCGCGTCACGTGGACTTGGGGTCGTCAGCCGCACAGCTGTCGGCGAGCGCGCGCGCACTTTGAACTTGAGGTCACGCGCAAGCGTCAGATGATATTTATTTACGAATACATTGCTTGTTAGAGTTGTAAAGAAAAAAAATGTGTTTAATAGCAAATAATGGTTTAATTTAACTGTTCTCACAGCATAGTGTACGAAAAATGCTAAAAAAAATAGGTAAAATTGTTCATTTTTTTTCTCATTTTTTTATGGTATCGTATCGAGAATCAGTAGCCCTATCACCTGTCTTCGTTTTCGGAAGCGTTTCCCTGCCACCCTGTATACATGTTCAGTTATAGAAATGGTAAAATTTGTTGTAATTAGGGCTTACAGACAAAAATGGTAGGCTTGGTTTTATGAAACAATGGGACTGTCTTTTTCCCTATCTAGCATAGTAGGTACCCAATAAACTCACATAAGGCTCATTTTCCTTATGAATCAGCTCTTCATGCTCCAACAGCAGTTCAACAGCCTCTACAAACTCAGCATTGATGGCCTGTAGCAGTGCATCCTTGGTTTCCACGCCCATGATGACGAGCAACTCCACCATCTCCAGGTTTTCTCCATCGATGGCCAAGGTCAAAGCTCCGCGACCCAGGGAATCTACGCAGTTTATTTCTATGTGTTTCTTGCGATGGGCTTTTTGGAGAATTCTGAAGAAAAATTGTTGAGCAGGATATGAAAAGAACTTTGTGAAAACAAGATTTACATACGTGAAAAAGTCGTAGATCAAATCAAATTCGTTACACAAGGAATCAAATAATGTATTTTTGTGTCTGCAGACTATGAAAATATCACCGCGTCTTATGTGTTATCTTTGCCTCGAAAAAAGGAGCCTTGAAAGATCTCGTTAAAAAACATCCTTTCTTTGCAATTGAGTCAAAAGGAATGCTTTCGCAAGAAATAATAATATTAAGTAGAAACAACAGCTCAGCAAACAAAAAAAAATACTAAAAATCTACGTTCAAATTCTCTATTCAATTTTTCTAACATTTGACTGCCATGAAATCCTTTTCAATGCTCAAAGCTGCCAATTTATTGACGTATTCATATACAGTTCATAGGATCATGGATACAGTTCGTCAAAGTTAATACCTAAGGTAATCCGATTAGAGCAGATACAGTAATTAAGTTTGTCGACTGTATAGGCAGCGGCCATTTTATAAATCCACTTTCCTTTTATAATTTATGCACAACTATCACTACCCGATTTCTCGGGTGGAGATTCACAGATGACTCCGCCCTGGAGTGTAAATGTGGTGGTGTTCCACAAACAATGGGGCTCTTAATATCGTGTCTGGCGTGTCCTGCTTCCTGCACGTACTGATGGTGCTACTGAAGGTGCCAAATGCGTCGCCAAGTTCTGGGCCTACCAATTTAATCTAATATCGCGACATATTCGCCATAAATGTAAACTAATATGAGTTTATGGAAAAATAGCTTTAATTCCTATAGAATAAAGTTCAGTTTATGCTACAACTTCCAACATTTTTATAACTTAACTTTAAACTTATAACTTAACTTTTTCAATAGTGTGCTATTCACTCCGAAATCAACTTAAATACTATTGTAATAAAGTTGATATTTGTTTAACTTGAAATAATGTCAATTTGAAACATAAATACATAGAATTTGAACAGATTGACATCGACACGTCGACGAAGACAGTCTGCTTTACGAGTTGTATCTATGACATTTAGGGCACGGTTCAAAGCTAAGCATGCATTTTACTTTACTTTATACAATGTAACCCATTTCGCAACATAGTGAAGGAAAATAGCGTAAAGAAAGCGGCATATCCTAGAATCATAAAATCGAAGACATAGGTATGACTTTCCAACCCGCACTGGGCCCGCGTGGTGGAATACAGCCAATTCGTTCTTACAGAGCGGAGGCCTGTGTCTCAGTGGTGGAAACACTTACCCATAAGTATACTAATATTGCTTAAAACAAAACCAGCCTATTACTTTCCACTGCAGGGCAAAAGCCTGTTCTCACAAAGAGAAGGTACGAGCATTGATCACCACGCTTGTTCAAGACGGATTGGTGATTTCAGGCATACATTGACTGCGAGTCCAGCAGTGCTATTCTGTGAAAATCTCACCGTGAAAACTTAGGAGAATTGAGTGTGAACTGAGCTTTCATTCCGTCTGATGCAAGGGTTGACAGCTCAGTTCACCTATGTTTACACGGTAAGATTTTTACAGAATAGATCGGCTGATTTACTCACACTACACACTCACTTTGGCAAAAGGTAAGATAGTGCATACCTCTTTATGTAACATTCTGATGCATCTGCACATAGTGCTAGTATATATCTCTAATAGGTAAGCCTGGATCCAAAATTAACTGAAAACAGTCCATACATCTTTGCCCATCTGATTTCATCATTACATTTTTATGAATCAAAGACGAATTATTTTCTCCCCAAAAACATGGTTTAAGCTGTTTTATTTTTAACAAAAGGCACTCCCCTGTTTATTCCTGGCTTCTAAATATAATTGGATGATAAGTGAATTTTGCCAAACAAACAAGAAATATACATTAATATCTACAAAACCTTAGTTCTCTTTTACTCTCTCATAAATGTCTATTTCTGTTAACTTATAAGTTAACAGAAATAGACATTATAGTTTAAATATAGACATTAAGAATCATTATAATTATAGACATTAATAGAAATTTCTGTTAACTTATAAGTAACAGAAATAGACATTTAAGTAGAGCTAGCTAAGTACCTACTTGTAGAGTTGAAAAGGTTTCCATTAGTGAGATCCTTAATCATTTATAGGCTATCCATTATTTTACTGGGGCCTTATTAAATGCTTAGATGAAATCGTAGCCTGTTTTATCTCAAGGATCATTGAACAAAAGAAATAGGCATACTTTTGTATTTAAAGTATCGTAATATTACAAGGTAGGCAAGTCCATTGTAGAAATTGTAAGACTGTTTACCTTAACTTGTTCAATAATACCAAAGTCAAACACTTTTCTCTCTATTAAAATAAAGGCTTATTATGAAAGTTTAGATTTGCGGCCTCTACTCTGACAATAAAATGGACCGAGGAATAGGGGAAATTCTCCAAAGCAACCCGCATTCATTATTCACGATTTAAAAGTCATTTTATTAAGTACATGGCACTTTTAACAACGCTGGCAACTGGGGCAGTAGGAACAGTCAACCTCTCGTCTGTGGTAAACTGGTCACCCCTTGAGCTGGCCTAGCGTAGTACGGAGTTTCAATAGAATACGAGACTAGCGGGGTAGTTCCATAACACACTAAAAGTAGGAATGACTTTCATTTTGACAGTTCTACAACATTCATTACGTTGCATTTACGTTGTTGAGCAGACACATTTTTAGAACATATGAAGCAATGGATTAGCAATATCTTCAAAATGATTCAGATTGTGATTGGTAGTGTGTTACGCAATTGGGGTGCTGCTTAGGTACTGGTTTTGTTACCACTAAAGTGTGATGTACTATACACCTAAAGGTTTCAATGAAAATATGTTTAATTACGTTTATCTTAGAAAATAGGCAGCATTATGTAGATAATGGTGACTCACCGTCTCACATTGCCCATATCCCCTCGTTCGACAGCCAGGAGATACTTCTTCTCCTCCAGGGTCAGGGGCTTGGGCAGGGTCGGTAGTTCCATCGGTTTGCGGACACATTCTAGCTCGGGGTCACCCTGTATTACAAGAAAGCAATAAGTATAGTGACATTGAAGGAGGTATGATATGAGCAACATGTACCTATAGGTTATTATTATATCATCATAATTAGTTAGTATACATTGAAGTTTATTATAATTCGCGAAAAACTTATTCAAAACTGAACTTACAACCCTTTTTATAAGCCTTCGTTAACTTCACAAACTTATTAGTACTTAATAACAATTCGTTGGTTTAGTAAATAATTAAATGTAAATAAAACAAACGCTTTTTTAAAACTACGAGAATCCCGCTAATTTTATAATAAACATCAAAATCAAGATTTTCAAAAACATTCTAATGGCATCTCTATGAATAAATTCTGATTTGAATTTGGAGCAAAGAGGTTTTAATCTCAGAACATAATTCACGACTGCGTTTTTTTTTTGTGCAGTGAGGAAAGTACAAAATAAAAAATATAAAAACCTTATTGCACGCTTTCATATTTTTGCTACAGAAAACGTAAGATTTTATTTTTAATGTGATGTGCGAGAAACGACGCTTCGAAAGCTAACACAAGAGACATTTTCTCTGACTCAAAGAGGTGTTGCGCTATGATTTGATGTAAGTAAGTTCAATAAATAATTATGAGTGGTAGTGTTCATACTCACGGACTCCAGGTCCTTCCTCTCGGACATATTGTCGGTTTACCCCACGGTGATCTGGAGCGGCGTCCGCCCCCTCAGACAGACTGCTTATCTACAAACTGGAAACACTTAATTTTCACTTAAGCATATGGCTAAACAGACTCTGAAAACAATCATCAGTATGCGCATTAACGGTTAAACAGCACATGATTTTTGAAAACTTATCCTGCACACTAATTGCGTAAACACGCTATCAATCTCAGTCTGGATCATTATGAAGGATATTGCCAATCCATTGCTTCATATGTTCGAAAAATTTGTCTACTCAGCAACGTAAATAACGCAATGAATAGTGTTGAGCTGTCAAAATGAAAGCAATTGCTACTGACAGTGTGTCACGCAATTACCCCGCTGTATCCAATTTAATCTGCTTAAGAAATAGATGTCAAATAATTAGATTACATGATTGACATTTGTTTTGACAATAGATGTACTTGTTTGTAGTATCTCGAGCCTAATCGACCAGAATTTAAAAAACCAGACGTAGGTGGTAATAGTGGAAACAATCGAGTCTCCTCATATTCACACCCAATAAACCATAGTCACCACGTTTGGCCAACGGACTAGAGATCACGACGTACGTTTTGTAATTAGTACATAAGATGACTATCTAACGGCTCTCGCGGAGACAAACTGTCTTCTAGAGCCTGGTATTCACAATCTTATATGGCATCCTATATGACCAGCTGCAGGTAATACGGTGCCGATTAGGAACCGTACATCTTCAAGCCAATATCAACACTCCCGAAAATATGTAGATAAGAACCTGTGCTCGCCAATGCAGCCCCAGCCAACTCCACAAGTCCATCTACAATACTGTACCTATCCGTCAACGACCACTCGGACGCACGAAGCCACATAAGAACATACACATAAACTGAAGATAATCTGCTTGACATGCCGATTACGACCGTCACCTACTTACGACCTGACATAACCTTACAGTCTAGTAATTCAATTGATGAGCATGCTCGTGTCCTACTTTCGAAGGCAAGTGTTGATAGCGAAACATGGTGGCAGGGACATCGACGCTGTTTCCTACAAGTGCAATACCTACGCGCTTAAAATGTATGGAAGAGCAATTTTTTTTTAAATTACCGACGCAAAATTTCAACGCTGAGGGTCCAGAATCATTATAGTATTCATGGTAAGAGGTTGTGCGGCGATGTCCCTGCCACTCTGTATATGAGCAAATGAATTGTTCAACTTTAGGTCTGGTTGAGCGACGATCTTCACAGGGAAACGGGTTAATTTTACAGCTTGATAGGAGAGAGTCGGGCCAAGATTTCAGAGGCACAGGTATCTCCAGCAGTGCACTGCTATAAGATTTGAAGATAAAATGATCATTATGCACGGCTCGATCGATCAGGTTAAGCTATGCTTGCCGCGGTTGGTCCATGGATGGGTGACCATCTTTATATACTAAGACCCCTCCGTGCCTCGGAAAGCACGTCAAGCCGTTGGTCCCGGCTGTCTTTCGTGGATCTTTGACAGTCGTTACGGGTCGTCAGAAGCCCGAAAGTCTGACAATCAGTCTTACCAAGGGGTCTCGTATTACCCAGTAACTGGGTTGTGGAGTTCAGATAGGCAGTCACTCCATGTAAAATACTGGTACTCAGCTGCATCCGGTTAGACTAGAGGCCGACCCCAACATAGTTGGAAAAGGCTAGGCAGTTGTTGATTTACTATCTTTGTTGAGATAACTGTACGTAAGACCAAATGTATAAACGTGCACGCATGACGTGAACATCATAGAAAATGAAAGAATATAGAAAGATTTCAACGGCGCGATGTCGTAAATAAAGAAAAGAAATGTCACTTTGTAAGGAAAGAGATACAGAGATAAAAAGATATAAATGTAGCGATATCTACAACGCCACATGCCAACTACGCGTCATACCTCACGCAAATCCTGCAACGCGCAAGTAGAGTTTACCACGCAATTAGCATATTATATGCAACAGCCCAACATGATACATCGGGCAGTTGCCCGCCAGAGACAACACCCGTCTGGTCGGAGGATCCTCCCTTTTCTATAGAGGACGAATGAACTTTACACCCTGTTCCCCATACCTACATAGAGAGATTCTTCGTGGAGTAGAGGTGGAAGTGGTCATGCTATGCGTGCTGGACAAAGCAAAAGGTAGCATCGAGAGCATCCTAGGGTACAAAATAATATACCTTGGGGATCATAGCAACAGTAGAAGAAAGAGGGGCTCGGCTCCTAACTCCTAATTAACTTCATGTAACACGATTTCACGCCTAGAGCTACGCGCTTGTTAAGCAGGTACTACACCCTAATTACTCGTCGTTAATTACTGTACCGTTAAAAACTTCCTCTTAAATGTAGGTACAGTACAGACGCGAGTACATCAAGCTACTACAATTTGTCAAATTTCTTTAATAGATTTTCAACTTTATCGCTGAAGTATTAGGTTCAGGGTTGTTTGGGAAAATTTGACAGTTTCGGGTAGCTTGATGTGCTGGCGTCTGTACCCACTGAGAAGACTTTTCCATTTATAACAAAACAAGATCGAACTTTAGCCCGAGCATAACTTTCGGGCCAGTATTTTAAATTCAAACTTTATTTCGACTTGCAGCTTTATCTTTGACAGTCATTAGGTACGTGTAGTCAAAAGCCTGAAAGTCTGACAACCAGTCTTAGCAATGGGTATCGTATTACCCAGCAACTGGGTTGTCGCTCCATGTAAGACACTGGTATTCAGATGCATCCGGTTAGACTGGAGCCTTTTCCAACTATGTTGGGGACATAGTTGGGAAAAGGCTAGGCAGATGATGATTTCGACTTACAGCCCATATATTACCATTTTACCTCTAACAGCATTTATCCAACAGCAACGTTATTGTAACGGTAATAAAGATCATTGTGATTTTGACAATGATGAAAATCAGAGGTAAAACTTAATAAGGTATCTGTGAAAGGACTATAGGTAAAGTTTTTAATATAGGTACATATTATATAAAAGTGACAACTTTTACTGGACTAAGTTTTTGTAAAAAAAAACAGATTCTTCTTTATAAGAGAAACAAAGCTCACTAATTTGTCTCACACATCAAGTTTACGGGTTTATATCAAAGTGCGCGCATGTAGGGACGCGACAGCTGTGAGAAATTTTGTCCGCGGGTTTGGGCGCAACTGTTGCCCGTCTTTGGTTGCAATGCACGCACTTGCGCCAGTTGCTGCTCAATCGAAAATGCTACAAAAAAGTGGCGTTGCTGTCGCTCCCGTATGCGCATCGTCCAAATCTCGGCGAGGAGACAGCGACGGAGACAAAAAAGTTGCTGGGCAACTTGCTCGTGGGCGCCCTCCCTTATAATAGCATAATCAGCCTATAACGTCTCGTCCCACTGCTGGGACACAGGCCTCCTCTCTGTGATAACGAGTGGGCCGTAATCCACCACGCGGGCCTAGTGCGTGATGGTGGATGTCACATGTCTTCGTATTTTTGATTCGTCATCTCTTTTCAAATTCTTCAGGACCCTTGGAGATACGACGACTTATTGCTTTCATTTAGCTGACCAAAACTATCCCAAATTCAATGTTAGTTGCAAAATCTATATGTACATACAAATAAATAAAATTGAAGTGTCTGTTTGTGATGTCAAAATAACAGCTATTTACTACATGCATATAAATGTATATATACAGCCGATCGATTCTGTAAAAATCTCACCGTGAAAAGTTAGGTGAAGTGAGCTTTGAGTGAGCTGTCAATAGTGTCAATCCCTAGCATTAGTTGGAATGCTGTCATTCCACTCAATTCACCTAAATTTTCACGGTAAGATGGTTACAGAATCGCACTGCAGTAATTAGAACAAAAAACTAATATTTAAAATTCTGTCTGTCTGTGTGTTCCGGCTAATCTCCGAAACGGCTGGACCGACTTTATACGGGACTGACACATCTATTCTTTTTTTAAAGAATTAGGGAGCATGCGCAAAAAACATTAAAACCCATGAAATCCAATGAAATTATTTACACAAAGTAAAACGCCTGCCTGGGTTTGAACCTACGACCTACAACTAGTAAGTCCACTGGGCCACCACTGATCTTAGATTTAACTACCTAATTAAAAATAACAGAATTATGACTTAAGAGAAACTAACGTTGGAACAGACGCCAGCAGGTCAAGCTACCCGAAACTGTCAAATTTTCCCAATCAACCTTGAACCTTAATGATTTAGATATAAAGTTGAAAATCTATTACAGAAATTTGACAGATTGTAGTAGCTTGATGTGCTGGCGTCTGTACCTACATAATTATGGAACTTCATGCCAATGCCACATAAATGAGATGCACCAATTAACACTATCAAATCAGAAAACAAAAGGAACCCAAGGATTTGACAGAAGGTTCCATAGTAATAACACTCTATAAAAATGTTAATCAACAAATGTGAATATGAACAAAAAACGGCACTTTTTGATTCAAACGACAGCTCGCAACACTGCGCTGAAACTTTTTTAAAACAGCGTTTCCATCCGAGTTTTTCTAGCGGGAAATATGAAAATGAGCTTTTTTTTTAATAGAATACTCGTACCATTATACTTAATATTTTATTTTGCGACTTAGTTTTCATGATAATCATAAATAGACAGTCGCTCCAAGTAAAAGACTGGTTTTCTGCACCCTAATTGCGTAACACACTATCAATCACAATCTGAATCATTTTGAAGGATATTGCTAAGCCATTGCTTCATATGTTCGAATTTGTCTACTAAACAACGTAAATATCGCAATGAATGTTGTTAAACTGTCAAAATGAAAGTCATTGCTGCTGTAAGGGCGGATTGTTTCACGTCCACTTGACGCACGCGTATACGTCTAACCAAAAAAAGCGTTGTTTCAAATTACAATTACAAAATTATGGGCTTGACGTACGTCAAATAATAACAAGTACGTAATCGTTACGTTAACCAACCGTTTGAAACAACCGGCCCTTAGTGTGTAAGAGTGCTTACATAAAGAAGCGGGTTTTCGGTCCCAACTCCCGGTATAGACCTCTGCAGGTTGATCTTCGGAGAGGTTACATGTTTTATACCCGTTTCTTTATGTGTGAGCGTATAAGTTAATGTGGAACTATTTCACCCGCACCGATCGGTACTGACTTGTATTTACTGGGACCCACTTCTTTATGGTTACGAAATTACCCCGCGGGTTAGACTGTGAGTCGACCACAACACAGTTGGGAAAGGGTTAGGCAGATGAGGATTTCCTGGGAAGCAATCGGGCCTTGGGGCGATCGTAAAGATAAAGTTGAACTACCAAACCGATTATGATAAAAGGAAAAATAAGGTCTGTATGATAAAGAGGTAGTTTTAGGTACTACAAGTTTTTCTCATTTACCGTGATTCGTAGGTGCGTTTATAAACACATATCTCTCACATGGACCCAATAAACCCGAAACAATCACCAAGGTAGATAAGGCCAGGCCAGGCCATTTGAGGTACATTGTACAGAGATCACAAACTTTTGTAAACACCTTTTTTATACCTACTTTCTAAGCAAATAAACGATTATGATCTCCTATTAATTTAATTTTATATATAAATATATTATAAAAATAAATATTTAATATTTTGATTTAATTAAATAAATATTAATTATATTTTTAAATATTAGAATATAAAAAATAGTAGCCCACCGGTACAGGGTTCAAGCTACCGGCGGTCAGGGCTCCAGAGAGAGGAACCTCCTGACAATGCGGCCCGTTTCCAGAAGTCCGCTTTCAGAATCAAGTCCCATGATCCAGCTGCCCAGCGGGAGCCTCCACAGGTGTTAGTCGAGGCTCTTGGCTATTGACCCATTGGCTATCACGACTATCGGCACAATGATCGCTAGTGTTGACAACCTCGCGAGCTAAGTCGATTATGATTATTATTATTTAAGGATATATTTTTACATCTCTTTACATTTCTCGGGACCCTGGGGTCCCGGACCTTTGGAAGGCGTACGAGGGGCTGAAGCCAACTGGCAGAGGACCGTTAGACGTTTTAATTAAATTAGGCACCAACCGACGATAATCCCCGTTCGCACTATGCAAGTGCACCCAAGGACAAACCCCGGTTGGTGCAGGACTAGTGCAGGATATGGAAAGATATTGGATAATGGGTTTGGGTGACTTAATTGAACTGGTTATTTAGGACTATATGTGGATTATTATGATAATATCTAGGTCATACAATAACTTGTTGCGGACAAGAATCGAACCCGCTACGCGTTCTCCGAAGGCCTCAGCTGCGCCAATTTGCTTCTAGCCTGTTGCCTAGCTCCGCGCTAATACATTTCACCTTCACCCACTTAGAATGAGATCTAGACAAAGCCTTTGAAATGCGTGTAAGTACATACAATCCTTCTATTACACGCATTTGGAATTTAAACTTAGTGAAAATTGGTAGTGAAATGGTGGGTGTTTATGCATCTGACTGTAGGGCCACAGGTCTCCAAATTAGTAACGCGCGAAGACGACGCGATAGGTTCAAAAATGTATACCTCATTATTTAGATGCATAGTTTTTCATCTGTTATTGGCAAAATCATCAGAACTGATGTTGCAAGTTTTGAAAAAAGGCGGACACAAGAACACAAAAACATTGTTTTTTAGATAAATCATCGTTAATTACACGTTTTAATATGTAAATGTTCATGGAAGTATTCACATAATAGATAGAATAGATATATGTAAAAACACTAAAGTGAAAAAATCTACTAATTTGACTCACGTTTTTAGGCACTGACAGAACTCGCAATCGCTGCGCATGCAGTGGCAGCCCAAGCGTCTCCGTGATGTTTTTAGGCACTTTATTCAGCCAACCTTTTGTTTCAGACTTCCCCGGCTTTGTCTGGCCGTTCAGTCATTTCACAAACAAAAAAAACAAAACAAAATCTACTTACGAGATCAAACAAACGCCGTGGCTGACGGGACACCACTCCTGCGCGGCCGCCATCCCCCAGCGGTCTTATACCACCCCACATGATCCAATTAGGGATGTCAGCTGCCAAATGAACCGGTTCGATGCCGATCTGAACCACCACACGTGGTTGTTTGTATACAAGTTTGTAGATTTCAAGGGCGTCTGGAGTTTGTGGCGGGTAGGATTCATTTGCATGGCACGTGAACAGAAGTATTTGGGCGGTCTCGTATTTTTTCAAAACCATTTCATTTTTCTTTCACACGCTGTCTACATCTCTGTATCCATTGTCCTATCGCAGGTATACATAATCAGCCTATAATGTTCCAACTGCTGGGACACAGGCCTCCTCTTGGTGAGAGGGAATGGGCCGTAATCCACCACGCGGGCCCAGTGCGGGTTGGCAGATGGCAGGTGGCACATGACTTCGAATTTTTGGTTCTAGAACATGCCGGTTTCCTCACGATGTTTTCCTTCACCGTTTTGAGAGCAGCGGTGACGAAATAATTCACACAAAGTAAAGCGCCTGTCTGGGTTCGAACCTACGACCTACAACTCGTAAGTCGCGGCCGTTACCACTTGGCCACCACTGCTCCATCGCAGGTATGCTGGAAGAGATTTCTTATGAAATATAATAGGCGGGAAATATTATGTATTATGTATATTATACATAATATTTCCCGCGCTGAAGGCTAGTCTACATTGACATTGGCCGCCATGGCCGAAATACGGTCTTTCAAAGAGAGAGAGCAATAGAAAATACCGTAGCGGGCTTAAAAATATGATAAAGGAAATCCCAATCTCTTCACACTACCTATTTAGCACAGAGACTACGTAAAACTTACCAAATACTATACAAGGTAGCAGGAACATCGACGCGCAAACTGTAGGTACCCATGAATTCAGCACATGATTCTGAACCGACGAAAAATTCCAACACAGACGGGGGGTCCGTGTTGGAATTTTTCGTCGGTTATTACAAAACAAGGTTTTTCATTCGATCAGGTTTAAAATCACTGACCCAGTTATTGAATTAAGAACCCAACTGATAGAGAAATGCGGTTCTTTATACAAAAATGACAGCTTAGTTCGGTGCTAAGTTGTCATTTTAGTATTAAGAACTTTGCCTAAATCGAAATAAAGTTCGAAATACAAGTACTGGCTCAATAGTTAAGGCTAGAACTAAAGTTAGGTTCCGTTTTGTAACCTGACCTGCGTTGATGACCCTGTCACTCTGTATAGGTCTCATCTAGGAATCATAAGCTAGGAGGCCAAACATCTCTGTTTTTGACAAACCACCCAATCTGCAGTGCAATTCTGTAACCATCGCACCGTGAAAACTTAGGTGAAGTGAGCGTGGAGTGAGCTGTCATTCCAACTAATCCTAGGGATTGACACTATTGACAGCTCACTCTAAGCTCACTTCACCTAACTTTTCATTGTAAGATTTTTACAGAGTCGATCGGCAGTTCTGTAAAAATCTCACCGTGAAGACTTAGGCGAAGTGAGGTTGAAGTGAGCTATAGTGTCACACCCTAGCGTTAGGTGAATGGCAACTCACTTCACCTGAGTTTGGACGGTAAGGTCACGGTAACATTACCGTGGTAATTTTTTTACAGAATAGCACCGCTGCTACCTACTTCAAAATGGGATCAATCACTCAGCCACTTTTTAATTCCATAACTCGTGCATTTAAAACGTCCACAAACGAGTGGTCATAAACATAATAAAACAATGAAAATGTTTTTATTTCGTGTTTTTATGACTTTGATGACTATTAGAGAGCAGACGCAGACGCGCGTCGCCAGATGTTTGATATTTTCATACCCATCCATTAAATGTAAGGCAATGCGATTTGGCTGGATACAACATGCTGCATCTATCTATCTATACCTAGAAACTAATAATAAAGCTGAAGAGTTTGTTTGTTTGAACGCGCTAATCTGAAACTATGATATAATTTACCTATAACCTTACTATAACGCTACAATTCAATTTTCTACAGTAAACATAATCATAACTAAGAAATTGAATCCTTCAGAGCTGTTTTTTACTGAAACTCTATTACCCACTTTATGACATCCTGCATCCAGTAGAACTATAGTAATAAAAGTTCATGACTTTATTAGCCATGACAATATTGCCTGTAGGTATACATGAATAGTTCTATGGAAAATAGCATCAATATTTCTGTAGGAGTGAGCAGTAGTTTTGGCGACATTCATTCAAATAATTCATATATTCCTCTCTTACGGCATCAAAGTTTGATGACGTAATAAAAGAAAGAAAGAAAGAAAATACATTTATAAATATATTTTTTTTAATCAGTAGTACCTACGTAAAGCAGAATAAGTACATGCAGTCTGTTTTCTTTGTTTTCTGCTGTCACTCTCGTCAAAAAAACTGTTTCAGAAGAGCATGTTCGTAAACTTGTCTGGAAGCTGAAAACTTACTACTACTTCTTGGCCGCGCCAGAGTGGAAAATTAAAAAAAACACGGTTCTAGATAAATTGTACCATTTATGTACTATATGGTAGGTACCTGTGAAGAAAATTGTACCTACCTCAACGAATAATGAAATATGATGAAATTTTGGTGGCGCGGCTGGGAAGTGGGAAGTATACTTCCTGGCCGCACAAAAAATTGGTTATATTACATTATTCGTTGTGGTACAATTTTAATTTACCACTGTGGCGCGGCCAGGAATTATCACACGAAAACTTGCCGATAGCACGTGGACGGTGAGCTACCAACTATAGACGCTAGTGAACCACAAGCTTTCACCTCATCGGTGGCGTGCCAGCAGAGCTCTCTACCGGCACGTTGGCGACAAGCGGGTGGATTTTTTTGGGCCCGTGCCGGAATGTTACTGTTACAGCGCTGGAGCGGTGCGATTTTGAGTCCTTTAGACGTCGTCGGCTCGAGTTAACGAAAACGATTCATGTCAATTCGTAGTGAAAAGACAAGTCAAATTAATCAACGAGGAAGTTATGATATCATCACTTCTTATGAGATGCGCTTCGGTAGCCCGTGAAATTCAAATAATCTTAAGTTTGTTGCAATTTGCAGGTCAGTGTCGGATTGTATGTTTCGCGGGTTAACCTGGAGCTTTCACCTTAAGGCCAAGGAGAATGGAGATGGATTAGAGATAAAACTAAAAGAACAACGTAAAAATGTAAAACTTTATTACATCTCACAATTCAACATAAGGTACTGTATACACCGGACTACGAACATCTCGACTAGTGCAATTCCAGATATGTCACGATATAACCTACACAACATACAGCTAAACAATTCATTTTATTATTCTATAGTACAAAAATACAATCAGGGAAATAGATCGTGGCTATTGGCTAGTTACAGCGGCTAAGAGCGAATTTCACCAATAAAACAACGTGTTCAGCTATGTAAACCGCGTTTAAGAGCTTTCAGTGTCAAAATTCTTGAATATTGACACTGACAGCTCTTGAACGCGGTTTACAAATTTTGACCGTGTTTAGTTTTATTTATGAAACCCGCGAATAATGCTTTAATGCACATTCCCTATAAAATACAAGATGGCCGCTTAGTTACCTGCAATAGTAAACGGGGTGACTCAAAGCAGTCACAATGAACAACTTTCCCTATGAAACCCATACTCGATTTGTGAAAAAAATTACTAACTTCACTGTAATTTACTACAACAGCAGACAAACCATAATATGCGTGTATGAAAACCTTTTTTTTACGAACCGGTTATGATTCAGGATACAATCACCGTTTTGACTGCCACCCTGTATTTTGCAGAATCGGAAAACAACAAAAATAAACAAACAATATTCTACAGTCATGTTTCATCGTAGACCGCACATCAAGCTACCCGAAACTGTCAAATTTTCCCAATCAACCTTGAACCTAATGCTTATCGATAACGTTACAAACAAAAATCAAGTTACCTACTGATTCAAAACAAATTCTAATATTTTCCAAATAATAGTCACAATAAATCAGGTGGACAGTAACTTTAATAATCAATACCCTTAACTATATACACATAATACCAAAAAAAAAAGAATTTCCCTGATTATAAAAAAAGCTACGGGTATTAAAATTCTACTATATTATTGCTTATATTATACTTTATCTAAATAACGATATTTACAATATCGACAACCGAGTTAAAGTATAACCTTAAACTACAGCTAATTCAAAACTGAACACTTAGCCACCCATTTGATTGCAAATTAGGCACTTAACCATCAGCGATCAAGCAATTTTCCACCATACAAGCCATTTCATTATACAGACAGCAACGAAAGTCGGTTAAACAAATAACAGCCTCTTACATTATTACGCTGAAAATCAACTATCAAATCACTTTGTGCCTATTTAAGACGAATTTGGCACCCTAACTGCGTCAAACACTTTTGATCACAGTCCAAGGGTTTTGAAGGAAATTCCTAATCTATTTCTTCATATGTTCGAAAAATACGTCTACTCCACAACGTAAATAACGCAATGAGCGAGGCTGAACTGTCAAAATGAATGACATTTCGATCAATTTCCATTAAAATTGTATGTCTTTTACGCAATTACCATCAATTGTATGTCTTTTACGCAATAACCAATTACGGGTTAAAGAGTTGTCAGTGTCATCTTTGTTGTGGAATATGACAGCTCTTGAACGCGGTTTAGATGATACATGGGGTTATGTATTCCCTTTTCTGTAACTTATTCATTTTTAGGGTTCCATACCTCAAAAGGAAAAACGAAACCCTTATAAGATCACTTCGTTGTCCGTCTGTCAGGACACTTTTTGAACGGAGTGGAACGCGTGGAATTATCAAGTTTGAGAAATTAATTATTATACTGATCGCGTTCAGTTTCATTGTTGAAATTCGCCCATATATGTTAAGTAAAAATAACATTACTAACTTACTTTCGTTGCTGACCGTACCTACAGAAAACGTGACATTTAATAAACACTGCTGCATCCTAATAATATTAATTATTTATAAAATCGGTGAATTGTATTATGTTTAAGTCAAAAGTTTAAACAAAGTAACAGTTATTTCAACATTGTTAAATTATAAGAAAAACCAAAAAAAGCCTTGATTTGAACTCAGAAAACCTATTTTAATTTCCGTTCGATCGATAAATGTTGTTCTGTTGTAAAATGATTAGGTACAAACATTAATAAAACATGTATTAACCCTACAATTAGTATATTTAATAAGGCTCAATAAAACTTTAGCGCCTACATCACTTCAGGATGGCAATCAACTCATTCCATTACTAATTATACTTTAGACGCCGCCAAAAATAACTTATAGATTCCAATTTCCAGTACATTTGGTAGGTATAGCGCCATAACGTGCCATTGGCCCGTGGCCGAAATCGGAACTAACGCCGCCATCTTGATTGTCCAAGACATTTCACAAAACAATTGCACAAATGTCTAGCAACAGCGCCCTCTATCCTTGTAGCAGTGTATTGGAAATTGAAAACTAAAATTGAGTATTTTTTACCGTTTTACCATTTCGTGTTGAGTATCCTATTGTTCCAGTTGGTTTCCAGCACGTTACGGTTAAATGCAATAAACATTTCACTTTTAAAACAAAACTTTATTTTTTTTAATAAATGTCCAGTGCAACAAAATGCAACAAGTGAAATAATAATAATAAAGTAAATACGAGTACCTTGACTAAATTGCAAATTAAAGTTACACTTGAAAAATAAAAGCTAAAAGTATTTAGTATATCACAGGATGGTGGATTGACCAACAATATTAAAAAAAAAAATCCAAAATATTCATACTTTTTTCAACAATCGAATATAAAATAGATAATAAAAATGTTGATAACACAAAACTTAATACTGACGACATAACCGTTAAATCATTTTGGAATAACATCAAAAATACTTAAAATAAAAAATAATTGTAATAAAAAGATTTGTCGTCTGCTAAAAAGTATTGTTTTTGCGTTATACAATCTGGAGAAGACGATACGACAATAAATGCAAACACTGGCAATACTAATACATACGAGTATTTTGGAACTTTAGAAAAAAATCAACATCGATATTAAAAACGTGATTTCTTTTAAACTAACTAAATAGTAGGAATGGGCCTATGCTATGGGTTTTCCAATATTTGGCTAGCTATTGTGACTTCAACCGTAAGGATTATACCGTTAAGGATTATATCGAGGACAAAAAGGCTTGGGATTGAGATGCTTCCAATTTTTTACCTACGTAGTGTTCTTATTTTTGTGTTTTGTTGTTGATTTTCTTTTTTATATACACTTTGACATCAATGAATTCCATATATACTATGACATTTGCTTACTTTGTAAAGTATTCTATTATTTTAATTATTGTGAATGTGAAGACTATGTGGGTCACTTTATTTTTATTATATTTTATTTTTCTCTCTGTTCTCTTAGTTTTGTCATGGTCTGGCAGTTTGAGTAATTAATGTGGCCTACTCAAATGTCCTTTCTTTGGTATTGTTCGTCGAATCGTCGAGCTCCTTAAGTTTAGAGTTGAGCTGCATGATTTCTGACAAATGCGTGCACTGACTGGACAGGTCCTCTCAATCTGTGTGGTTCTTTCCTCAAAAGACCATCTCAGACATCGACCTGCATGGTCTTCATATGATCTGACCAAGATTATGTCTGGACTTTAAAAGAGACTGTGACCTCTGAGTTTGTTTCGGCCTTTCTTCTCAGACTAGTCAGATAGGAAACGCCGACCTCATCTAGTTTCAAAATATGATTGACGTGTAAAAGTGTTTGTACAAACCTACTTACAAAATAAAATCATTTATCATTTATCAACTATTTGAAATAATTGGTTGAAGTTTTGTATGTGGACTGGGAACGTCATTAGATATACAAAATGTAATGTATTGTCTTATTGTCGTCTCCATCTTGTATGCTTATATGTGAAGCACCATTCAATAAAACATAAGTTTGGGTCAACCCTGAGGAACTAGTAGGTATATAGCAATTAAAAAACACAAATTAAAAATGACTTTCCTGAAACTGCGATCTAAATAAAAAGCTTTAAAAAATCAACCTATCACCAAAACGAGCAGTACAATAACATAAATCTAAAACAAGAATAGTAATAATCTAATAGTATGCTTTGCTTAATATGGCAAAATAAGAATAATAATAAATTGTGATATATCGTAAAAATCTTAAAACCATTATTAATTGTTCTTCAAAATAATTATTTTTCTTATAAATAATTGTAAAATATGTGTCAATTCGGTATGAAATATTTTTATCTTTAAAATCATGAAAATATCGACTTTTAACAAAACATTTTAATGGCAGGGGTGTCAAAAACCTCATAAATATTTATTTAGGAATAATAATAAATAGCCTAGGTAGATTAATTAAATAAATTGGGTAGCTGCTTCATAAAGTTCTTGCATAATTTAATAGGTTACTTGGGCGTAAATCCAGACTCCAGGCTGCTCCTGAGAAATTCCTGATACCAAAACCCAATAACACTTTGCCCGACCAGAGAATCGAAGCCAGCACCTTGCATAACACACTTTCAATCACAACCTGAATAACTTTGAAGGATATTGCTAATCCACTGCTCCACATGTTCGAAAAAAGTGTCTGCTCAACAACGTAAATAGCGCAATGAATATTGTTGAACTGTCAAAATTAAAGCCATTGGTACTGTTAGTGTGTTACGCAGATACCCCGCAGGACCTCATGCCCAGCAGTAGCTATTGCGACCACTAGACCACCGAGGGACTTCTTGTATGTGTAATATCATTAAAATGTAACTCCTGAGTAACACGGTTCACTTCTGCCTTTGAATTTGGATGAAGCAACCACATTATAAATAAACTAAAAAGTTCATCTTTCAATGACGGCGATTCCCTTGTTCACAAACTAAACTAAATTTAAGTTCAGTGCATCTTTTTCTTTCTATTTCATTAAGAAAAGGACAGAAGATAAATATTAGTTTAGTCCTGTCAAATTAACATACTCCATAGACAAATTAGACGTGATAAAAAAATTGATAACTAAAAATACGTCAATTTACGTCATGCGCTGATTAGTTTGACAGGACTAAACTAATAATTATCTTCTGTCCTTTTCTTAATGAAATAGAAAGAAAAAGATGCACTGAACTTAAATTTAGTTTAGTTTGTGGACAAGGGAATCGGCGCCTATCAGCCAAACCCTTTATTTCTGAACTTTACAATCAAAGTGTGTGCGTCATTTATTTGAACTGCGTTTACCTTAACAAATTCGAGACTAGCCTACTCGCCATCATTTCGCTTCGATCAACAATAGCACTAGATAAAGGATTAGGAACAAAAACACATCGCTCAAGTGGCCGCGATAGCATAAACCTTAAGTCTCAAATATAACGTTTATTATCGTTTGCAGTATATTTACTACCTCGATTGAAAAGTCAACGTACTTTTTAAGTAAGAACAAAAATATTTATGTCAAATAAAACATAATGTCTAAGCAATAAGGTTGAAAAAACTCAATCTGCCTAGCCTTTTCCCAACTAAGTTGGGGTCGGCTTTCAGTCTAACCGGATGCATCTGAATACCAGTATTTTACATGGAGCGACTGCCTGTCTGTCCTCCACAACCCAGTCACTGGGTAACACGATACCCCTTGGTAAAACCGGTTGTCAGACTTTCGGGCTTCTGACGACCCGTAACGACTGTCAAAGATCCAAGAATGACAGCCGGGACCAACCGCATAACGCGCTGCAAAATAAGACCACAACATTATTTCTGGTTTTATTTTTCCGGCCGTTTTTAATGCGTTCATCGGAAATCTAGTACTATCGTTGATCGAAGCCATTTCGGATAACTTTAAAAAATGCACCTATACAAACATCACAAAAACAGTGTGCAAGAGAATCGGAACGACTTAAATTCATATTTTTCTGCACACAATTCTCAAACTTAAAACATTAACGATAGAGTTCAACACCGCTAACCTATCTATGTACACACATTTACAGAAAAGTACTAAGGAATTAATACTTTCACTTGAGATCCTCTTCTTCGTCTTCAACGTACAAAAGGTCTTCCATTTTCGTCATGAATTTGCTGTTTAGTTCTTCTACGGGGAGTGGTGGGGTCTGAAAAGTGTTTGAAAAAATGTGTAATGTTAATACTCTCATGAGACGTGACAGTGACTATCATCTGTTCCAAAAATATCAGATAAAAATGTAAACAAATGGATCAGAAAATGTCCCTGTCCGTGATGCCATCTTTTATTACCACTTACAAATTGATTGATTTAATTATTTGAATACTTTAGCATCAAATTCTAATTTCAGATTACCATAAAGATGTTGTTCATTTGACAATTGAGATTAATTTTATAACCTCAATTTTCGTCGATGATTTTCCAATTTCAATTTAATAATATTATTCAAACAATTGTTGGAAAAAGTGGTGAGATATAAAGTTGAGATCTTCTAAATACTGAAAGAATGTGTTACTAATTCGCTTTAGTGATAGATTGCATAAGAATCTAGCCTTAACAGGGTTTGTTTAAACTTTCATCAGATGCTTTTGGAACAGAGTACCTATACAACCGCTATCTATTTATTTATTTTATTTGCCTATACTGGCCCACTTATGGGCAAAGGCCTCCGCCAAATCCTTATTTAATGATTATTATGTTACCTGTTAAATATTTTCCATCAATAGGTCACAAAAGTTGATTAGCATAAATATTAGACTAGCCAAGCCAAATTATAATAAAAAAAAACCTTTTTAGGGCTGGTTTTTCAATCATCTGATAATTTTATCCGAGGAATAATTTTGAATTTTTGACATTTCTTTTATGCAAAATCTGTCAGAAGACAATTTTATAATAATTTTAAGTTATCAGATGATTGAAAAATCAGCCCTTAGTCTCATAAACTCAATTTGTTTTTATTTTTGTGTATGTTATGGTGGATAAATACCAGTTATACATGGTATTTAACCACAATTTGTTAATTATATTTCGAGTTTAGTGGAGCTGTTGATTTAAATCAACTGCATGTTTTAAGGGAATGCTTCTAATCGGATATAATATGCAAGGTTCATTCCTTTCAATTAGAGATATCTAAAAATTACTGATAGACAACACAGCGAACTGTGTTGCCTCTAGATGCATGAAATTTTGCACAAGACTTCCTTTTATAACGTTGGTGAGGAAAAATTTTTGAAAATTTATTCCCTAAAGAAGCGCTCCCGCTTGAGCGGATAAATAAGGGATGGTAGTTTGTATGGAATTCGCCATTTTTGCCAATAGGGCACAGCTTGTCAAAGAGAATGCTGTTCAATATGACTTGTAGAATTCATGCAGGACCTGACTAAATCAACATTCAGTATAGGTATAAAGTAAAATAAAATAGGCATGCTTTCCAATGAATTTATTAAGCAACACATAGTGAATACACAAACAATAGGCGGTGTTAACTAGAATTTTATATATATTTAATGTATAATTATTATTATAGACAATATTCCAATGAGGCATAGTAACTACAAAGTTTAGCTTTTAAAACTATTACGAAAATTTTTAGACATGAAACTCCTACTTAGAGATTAAAAAAAAACCGACCAACGGCTGCTTTTTCCAGATAATTTTATCGGAGGAATAATTTTGAATTTTTGACAGTTCTCCCATATAAAAACTGTCAGACGTCAATTTTATTCCACGAATAAAAATTATCTGTCGATTGAAAAATCAGCCCTAAGATAACTGTTGAAAATTGTATTTAAGATTGCTAATATAATTATATTAATGAAGCCTTATTTATTGTGTAGGGACTAAATTGCAAAAAATAAAATGCCCATCCTGGAATATTGTCAATAATTCCATAAATATAAGCAAATGTTAAAAACAAATACGTACCATGCGAAATTTAAGCTTTATTTACTGAAAAGTAATTATCAATATGAACCAGAGATTACAAACATAGTATCTCTGCAATTAATCATAGATTTAATATCATGCAGATACAGATACGCGCATCAGTGGTAACATATGGACATTAACAGCGCCTTTATGTCGTAGCAGTTAAGACCGTTTTTGTAGTGCAAGTGTTAACACTGATGTGTGGTTGACTGTACAGTACCCGGATGGCAATATGACACATCGAGCCCAGGTCCGCACGGCCGTTTTCCCGTGGTACTTTTTTCGAACACTAGATTTTCAACGCACTGCTAAGCGCCGAAAGTTGAAAATCCAACAGTGTTTTTTGACGCGCTAGGATGCGCTTTGTTGGATTCTCAAAGTTCGGTTCGACACCGAGAGTTTAAAACCCAGTGAGAACGTGGGCTTAAAAAGATACTGTGTGTGCGATACTGTAAAGATACTGTGTGATACAGGTACGTCAGAGACGACGTTCTATAAAGTCCAAGTTTTTCTAAACCCGATGCGTCATATTTACGATCAGGCATGTAATATTCCATGCGTTATAATAATAAAACATGCATAATTTGACATGCAAACATATATTACCAAAAGTAGACTCAAGCAGTACAAAAAAGTTTTTAATTCATTTTAACAACACGAGCAAACAACACATAAAAACATGATTTAAAACACTCAAAACAAAACAATTATAGACAAACGAACACACAAATTGTCAAAGCAAACGTTTAATAATAAAAAATACACCCATGTCGACACACATGGCAACACTGAAAACATGTTACCAGTTCACAAAAAAGGTAACATTTGGTAGAAAATTCAGTGTTGCCAATTTAACATTTGAATCCAGAAAAAGTGTGATAACATGATAAATTAAAAATGACTTTTTAAATTAAAAAAAAATGGATATTAATAGGTAGCGTAATTTTATCAAGCAAAACCAGTACCTTTTATGGAAATATAGCACATTGTGGCTAGACTATTGTACTTTATTCTATCATTCACCCTGTCACGAATATAGAACAAATTACTGGCACACATACTGAATAAATTACTTTTTTGTTAATTAATCTCATTAAAAATAGGTAATTGACACAACATGGAGATTTAAAAATGATACGAATTATATTCACCCTAACTAATCCTTATGGGGATTTTATTAACCCTTATGGGGTGAATATCGATTCAAAGACCACACTGAACCAATATTTAGATAACAAATGAGTAACGCTTTTACTTCGCCGAGCTATGACGCCCGTTGCATGTACGCAATAAAAACAGCCATCAATTAATCAATACAGGGTGACAGGACACCGACGCGCAACATGCTACTATGGTTTCAGTACAAGATTCTGAAACACCATGCGTTGAAATATTACGGCGGTTATAAAAAAATATGGTGTTCTAAAGATTTTAACCGTGTACTCTTCTACGAAACAGCAGTTTTATTCTGCTAACCGAAGAAATATTTCTACGCTAGGGAGGTCTAGAATCATGTGCTGAATTCATGGTTACAATTTGCGCGTCAACGTCCCTGCCACCCCGCATACAGGGTATTTCATAAGGCCACGTCATACACGATCAATATACAGGTTTTAAACCAGTAATGTCACCACCAAGTATTATAATGTTTCTTTTGAAAAGGCCGACTTGTCATCTAAATTAGGTTACAGCCTGACATAACTGAAAGCCACATATTACATTATTTAACTGTTTCGTTGTATATTCTCTTAGATGGCACACAAGTCTTACAGGACATTTAAATTAACGCCTGCTTAACATACTTAACAATTTAAATTCATAAAATCACAGAAACATTACGCAGATATTTTTAGTTTTGTAACTTGGTTGTTTTTTTATTTAATATAAATATTAAAACATTTTAGTTTTACGTATTTAACTTTGGCACTAACACACTAAGTAGAATATTTTTTGAAGAATTATTTTGCAGTGAAAACCTCTATAGGCAGTTTTTCTGAACAGTTAACCAAACTGAACCGTTACACTCGGATCGGGGATCCCTTCTTTTCGCATAATATTCTTTTTCCTAATATACTTTAGCATAACGATTTTGGTATAATTTGTTTTGCCATAATAATACTTTACCATATTTTTTTGGCATAATTATCTTGATGGCTTATTTGTTTTGGCATAAATTTAATTCGCATAATGTTACTAGGCCTAATGACTATTAACAAAATAGTATTTAACCGCCGCCGTCGAGCGCCAGATCCCCTCTATTGTTGGTGAATCATTTGGGTTAGATGAGGTTCTAACAGTATGATGGTTCCTAATATTTACTAGTGTTATTAAATCATATGGGTTAGGTTAGGTTAGAACAGTATGATGTTTCTTGATGTTTACTTATTCATTACAGATTTTTTTGTTTACTTTTATTAGAGCAATATTGTATAAAAATGTGTATTAGTGCCTAACATTTTAGGAGTTAATTATTATGCTTATTTGTTATGTCTATAAAAAAATGTTTATATCATTATGCGTAAAATCATTATTAAGATTAGAGAAATTATGCTTAAAAAATTATGCGTAAGCTGTTATGCGTAAATAATGTTATGCGAAAATATAATTAGGAGAAACAAAAGTATGCCAATTTGGAATCAATAATAATTTAATTTAATTTCCCTATCCATTTGCAATTTTATGCAAATGGATAGGGTACCGTCGGGGATGCTGAATCGGGCATACTCGACTTGAGTCGGTCGGTGACGATGAATAGCGTATAGGTACTCGGCGCTGAATCGCGTATACTCGGGCCCAGTCGTTCTCACTTCTATGCTACACCCTCTTTTTTTCAACATTTATTAGTATAATCAGGTAACATTTTTTGATAATTGACATTTAAATTATGTATCTTAAAATCTAGTCTCATGCGAATAAATTGTGATAACAACTTGCCAAATTAATAAAGAATATCATTTAAATATTTCCAGAGACAAAATCATGAAAAATCAACAAAAACATCTGCAAAGAGTTCTCTTATCTTCAGTCATAATCTTTGGCATATATTGCAATGCTAATGAAAACATGTTTATAAGAACCTAAAACATGTTTATAAGAACCTAAAACATGTTTATAAGAACCGAAAACATAAATATTTTTTTAATTAAAATCAACCAAGTCACAGACTAACGGCCGGATTCTCAAACGGTACCCAATTTTGTCCTCCTTACATCAATCATGCCTTTACATCCAGCTGTCAGTTACACTTATAAAGTGCTACAAGGATCTTTTGACGCACGAATGACGTTGACAAACACTGCGCTGTTGATTAACATTTGTGCGATTGTGTTACGCAGCTGCTTAAGGAGAATCGCCAACTCAGCACTCAATACTTTTATTATAGAAACATACGCTGCTTTAGCGAATAACGCAAACAGCGAGCTGAGATAGTCCTTTTTATGTTTTGAAAAAACAAGATGGCAGCGTTCGTTCCTATTTTCGCCACGCGCCAGAAGATCCTTGTACAGCTATAAGGGTGAAGTCTCTTATAAACGTCATCGGTGATAAAATGCTTCCTTACGCTTACGCTGAGGACAGATATCCCCAATAGCGTTTGGGAGAAATCAACCAAAGGTTTATTTTAGGGATAGACTGCTAAGGACGTCATAAACACCAGGTGTCTGAATTGAGAATTTGAAGTTGAAAACTTGTCAAACTCTAGCATTACTGACGGGAAAACGCGCGAAGTGACCGCGTAATTCAAAAATTCTTACATTTTTTTGTGACAAAATTTGGAATTTCGCGAGCGCGGGATGAATCACCAATAAGGGTGGGTTGTTTCACGTCCACTTGACACAAGCGTATACGTCAAAAATGGCGCTAACTATCGTCAAACCAAAAAAATGCGTTGTTACAGATTACAATTACAAAATTATGGCCAAGCCGTACGTCAAATAATAACGAGTACGTAATCGTTATTATTTGACGTACGTGTTACGTTAACCAACCGTTTGAAACAACCAGCCCTAAGTAATGCTAAAGTAAAGCTAAAGACTTTGACAAGTCATCAACTGCAAATTCTCAATTCAAAAACTGGGTGTTAGTCAAGTGTCGTTTGAGAGTTCGGAGGTGGGGATACAGATCACAGTAATAGAGACACACTAGAAGTATTAAAGCTTGTGCAAAGGGGGGGTGGGCAGTGGTTAGAGTTAAGAGAACCGCCGCGACGGGGTACACGTCCAGTACTTGTTCGGACGAGTCATATCGTGGCACTTGAATGCGGACTGTGGAACAAATATATGGGTTACTATGACCTTGAGATTATGAACACAGAATCTACAGATAAATGACGTGAGACGAATTTCTCCAACGAAACTAAACGCGATCAGCATATCTAAGGTCGTTTTTTAATCCCAGATACCAATCTGATATTTAAGTCTTTTGTGTTTGCGTTTTTTAGTATAGAAATTTGACATTACAACTGCCATATTAGTATCTGGGTTTAAAAAACGAACTTTACACCGCGTTTCAGAGCTGTCAGTGTCACCATTGTGGAATATTGACTCTAACAGCTCTTGAACGCGGTTTTGCTGTGCTGGTTGCATTAAGTTCTTTTGGTGAAGTTTGCCCTTAGTTTCCCTAAGATGTGAAACCGTACGCAACGGAAAGTAGTCAATAAATGGAGGGGGATAAGGAATTGTTTTTTTTAAATAATCTTGACTAACAGGCTTTTAAGTCAATTATGTATTCATTAGACCTTGTCTCTATTCATGACTCAACAAATTAATTTGATTCAATAAAATTATTTCAGTATCTTTACTTTTCGTTGTAAGTCTGAGATTTATATCACTATGTACTACTTCTATCTGCCTAGCCTTTTCCCAGTATATAAGGGTCAGCTTCCAGTCTAACCGGATACAGCTGAATACCGGTATTTTACACGGAGCGACTGCCTATATGACTTCCGCAACCAACTGGGTAACACGATACCCCTCGGTAAGACTGGTTGTCAGACTTTTGGGCGTCTGACTACCCGTAACGACTGTCAAAGATCTACGAATGACAGCCGGGACCAACGACTTCAGGTCTCTCTTTTCGTTTTGATCACTATGTAACTATGATTAATTTTCTTATTCTGGAACTACACAACCTACACAATTTAATGCTATCTGTTTTTGCATAATCTCATTCCCAGCAAAACATTTAAATACACATGCAAAATAAACAAACATGCGGGCATGCAGCATAAAATAAACAAAGATGTAGCTGCCTCCAAGGATCGCTCATTACCAAGAGACTTAGCATTTAAAACTAGCGTTATAATGGTAAATATCAGAAAAATATGAATAAATTAACGTATTTTTCTTTCCTTGTATGATTTCGTAAACAAATATGGCATACAGAAGTTTCCATTTACGGAAAATAAATGTGTTTAAATGTTTCATTTTAAACAGATATTCAAATCGTAGAAGACGTTAATACAATCTAATTTAAAATACCATCATATTAAAAAATATGAGATTTTTTTTATCACTTTGTTTACCAAATGAGACAAGCAAGAAAAAACACACTATACTTGTCAATATTGCTACTTCAAGTCATAAAATACTCACAGCAGGATCAATGCGCGGGAAAGGCGCGAGGCATATGATCAGGACGGTCATGTTGTCGCAGCCGAGCCCGCCCGTGGCGCAGTTGGGCGCCAGACAGCGCTGCATGAGCGCCTCGCACACGGCGGCCGGCTCCCAGCCGCTCAGCAGGCGCACGCGGCAGAATGATACCACCTCCTGCAAGTAGCAGGTAGTATGTCACACAATTTCAATTGCAACTGTTAAATCGTGTCGTGAAGAGGTAGGTAATGAGATTGATCTGTTTTTTTTAATTCGAATTAACTTACTTATCTTCTTTTTATGCATGCATGTATTGCACGTCTGTGGCTAACAAACCTATTTTTCTATTGCAAATCTAGTTGCAACGTCATCTCAGCGGCAATCAGTGTTAAAAACTTGTTAAAAATTCATGAAAATTACAGTTATTTTTAACAGACTGAGATTAGAATGCGAACGTTCTCAAAAATACGAGCATTGTTCACTGGTTTCAAACCGCGATGATAGTCAATTCCATCTGAGAAATATTATGGGGTTTTAAACTTGGGAATTCTCAGTAGTACCCCAGAGTCTACTACGAAGTAGTATCGGCCGAATGTTCGGCCGTTTCCTGCTACGAAGTTACTATTTGGTTTGGTCGGTCCCGATCCTACACTCCTACACTTTTTCGAATATTGACTATGGTCCCGACCTAACTGAGCCGATCCCAACTTTTTTCGCATTTTTCATTAATATTCGGTTCGGCCATGTGTCGGTCCGATCCGAACATTCGCACTTTGCACTTCGGAGTAGACCCCCTGGATTTGTGCCCCATAATGGCAAGATGCTGGCCCCCTCCCTCATAGAGCCTAAACTGGTGGAACGTAGGTGTACTATGTACTTCTGCCTATCTTTTCAACGAATGCAGGCGTGCTAATTATTACATTGTTACAAAAAAAATGGGTACACTCTACGTTACACTTCTTCCTCTGCTTACGAGGAATGCAGGCAAGAATGTCATCGTGATTGATGTAAAAATGTCAAAAGTTAACTAATCTCGGCAAAGCTTAGTTTAGTTTTAATTTACCTCGTTAGATAACACCTCCCAGATGCCGTCGCACGCGATCACTATGAACTCCCAGTCATCGTTCAGTTGCCTCACTTGCACATCGGGAAACGCTGTAAATATAAAACAATCATTTGATGATTAAAAAATTATCAACTGTCCCATAGAAAACTTCAATACCTGCTCGACCTAAACGTATGGGACGGCTGAATTTTTATTCGCGATTACGATGTTGGTTCCATGGAGAAAATTGTGCAGTAAAATTTAAGGGTGTGGTACAGATACCACACCCCTAAATTTGGCTGGTCTTTGAAAACTAACCCTGTATTTGCCATTGACATCACTACTCACAGTTGCCTAACCCACTTAGTCGACCCTTTTTTTTTTTTTTTGTGGATGGGAAATCATCAAATGACCCCTCCCGCTCTGGGTGGAGCGGAAGGGAGTGTCAGACTCTTACTGACTAAAACCCACCCGTGTTCCTTCCTTAGCCCTTTCTGTTCCAGGGCAGCGGTAACCCTTTCGGAAGATCCCGCCGCACTTAGTCGACCCTGTAACCATATCTCATACCTGTAACAATCTGTTCTTGCGGCGAGAGCCTGTAGTTCCTCTTGAACACATAATCTCCCAATGCCCTGGACAGCGCCAGGTTGCCGTTGACCCTGTTCAGCTGCACCCAGCCGCCTCCCGCCGTGATCCTGCGGAGTTCTTCTTCGTTGTTGGGTTTGTGGTCGTATGACAGCATCTCCACCTGGATGGGGAAGAAAAGTGATTCTAGTAGTTCTTCCAGGAGAAGGTGGTACCAGTAGAAGAGCTCTCTGTGAAGGAGCACGACCGGAGAAGTACTACCATTATAAAATGGTATATATAGTGTGTAATCGATTTAAAAAAACGTGCGCGGTTGGGGGACCACCGTCAGGAACTAAGACGGGTGTTCCCTACGCGATACTCGCACGCACACACACCAGTATATAACAGAAAAAGACAGAGAGGGGGGGGAAAGAGAAAGTACAATTTCTCGCCATCCATTTTCATTTTGAACTCACTATTGGCACTCAGCACCCTCTAAAACCATGAAAACTATCTCTCTAAAGTTGCATGGAGGGGGCATAACAGTTCTTCGTTACGTGACCATTTCTATTAGCCAATTCTTACCACAAGCCGCGTTAAAAAAAATGTTCCAAACATCAATTTAATTTTCTATTCGGTTGCAACTACTACATATTTTTTTTGTTTAGGCACTTATCATTAGTCAGTAACCCGGAGTTAGGAAGTTGGCGGTGTGATACCCTCGTGCCTCGGCACGTTAAGCCGTTGGTCCTGCGCCTGATCTCTCTCCGCTCGTGTTGGATTGCCGTCCCATCGGACTATGAGAGTGAGGGAAGAGGGAGCGCACCTGTGTCTGCGCGCATACTTGCGCACTACAATATCTCCCGCGCCGAAGGCTAGTCTCCGTTGAGATTGGCCGCCGAGGCCGAAATACGGTCTGGAGGACTTTATTTTATTAGTCAGTGACCAAAGCCTCGAAAGTTAATACTTCCGCGCTCAGGTTAAGATTTTAGCACCAAGAGTTACCGCTACTCATATAATCTTACGGTCAGGGTAGGTGGAGCGATAGTCTTCTAATGGCGGCTGGTAGCAGCTGGAAGAGAACAGCTGAGGATCTACTTGAATGGCGTGATACTGGACAGTCTTAAATCCAGCAGTGGACAGCTGTAGGATGTGTTGATCATGCTGCTGAAGTGTTGTGGGCCACCTTCTCCTTCCACTCCTGAGAATCACTCACCCCGCCTCTAACACTGGCGACGGCGCGGGAGTCACCCACGTTGGCGCAGTACAGGGTGTTGTCTTTGACCAGCACGGCGACAGCCGTGCTACCAGCTACCTTCTCTTGCAGCATGTCTTCTTCAAGCATCGCCTGGTCCAGGTCTAGGAAACCCTGGGGACAGATTATTTTTATGATTTTTTTTTTTAATAACACCTGTTTTTATTTAGCCAACCGATGCCTTTCTCGTATCGATATCGGCACAAAATATGTATACACATGTCGTGAAAAAATTATAAGCAACTCAGCAAGGTCCTTCGCAAAACGGGGTTGCGGCGAAAATCAATTGTTTCTTATTATTATACCGTTAAAGAGCAGACAGAGCGCAATAGTCGAGAAATTTTCCATTGATATTGAACTAAAACAAAAAAACAAGATAGCGTGCAAGTCAGAGTCGAAGTCAAATAATTTATTATTTCAAATAGGCACATAAAAGGTACCGAGAACCGGAGAACCGACATAGCTTGCAGAGT
The DNA here is from genome assembly GCA_949629185.1 of Apamea crenata. Taxonomy (NCBI): domain Eukaryota; kingdom Metazoa; phylum Arthropoda; class Insecta; order Lepidoptera; family Noctuidae; genus Apamea; species Apamea crenata. The sequence continues at coordinate 6,312,010 of OX451362.1, read as the reverse complement.
AAGCAAAAAGAAGTGGCAGTGGGCTGGCCATGTTTGTCGAAGGACCGATGGCCGGTGGAGCAGACGAGTCCTGGAGTGGAGACCCCGTATCGACAAGCGTAGAGTGGGACGCCTCCCGGCTAGATGCACATAAAGAATGTAGCTGGGGTAGACTGGATGTGGAAGGCGGAGGACAGGGTACTGTGGCTCAGCCTGGGAGAGGCCTATGTCCAGCAGTGGACTGCAATAGGTTGAGTTGAAAGATTGACATAAATGACATAATTTTGAAGTTAAGAACTTCAAAATTACAAAAAGATAGAATTGATTCTAGTTGCCCCTTCCAAAAGGTAGTTTCGTATGGAGAAGAATGGGCAAGAAACTCCACCGTTACTCATTTAAAATGTTATACAATATTGTGTATATATTCATTAAATATTATATATGAAGACGATGCACCCAGAATAATATTACCATACCACAATAGGTAAAAAGCATTACAAAATTAGCATTAAAAGGTAATTATGCTTTTAATAGCAACTATGATAGAAACTATGCTACGATACGTAATATGGACTCACAGTCTCAATATTTTGCAGATTGTCCACATCAAGAAATAAAAAAAATACCTTCTAAACTAGAACACTTTTAGCATGGTTTATTTTGCTAACATAATGATAAGGTAATGGCTAACAATATTGTACAGACGCCAGCACATCAAGCTACTACAATATGTCAAATTTCTTTAATAGATTTTCAACTTTATCGCTAAAGTTTTAGGTTCAAGGTTGATTGGGAAAATTTGACAGTTTCGGGTAGCTTGACCTGCTGGCGTCTGTACCTACGTCTAACTTTAAACATACCGTCCCGATACTCGTTCCAAGGAACGTTTATATTAATTATGCAACCAGTGTTTTTCATTCTAAATGAATAATTGTATTCTGTTTTTGAGAAATAAATGTCTTAAACCATAAAAAAAAAGCAATGACATTGTAGATACCACTCAAAACTTGACAGCAAAAACATGGAGAACTGACTGCGCTGACCCAAATCAATGTCACAAAATAGCTGATATGACAAATGTCTACTTCTCAATGTTTAATAATAACACCGGTATGCAGATACAGTCCGGTAAAAAATAACTGATAACTAAATTAAAACACCGCACCTACAAAGATGACATAACTAAATACTTTGTTATTAAATAAAACACCTAAAGTAGGTAAGGCTAGCGAAAGATAAAAGCGAGATTATAAACAAGTATTGTGAATTGTTTTAATTACGTGACCGTAAGTATGTTATTGTATTTTTCGAGGGAGAAGGCAGATGTGTTTACTAACAAAGTTCCAGGTTATAGGGAGCGACCCATTGACTGACTGATACTGCAGTCGTCAACACCCGTCGACGTCCGCCGTGCGTGTTCGTCGTGTATTTGACTACCGTATTCAAATATACGGCTCCGGCACCCATTGAAACTGTCCTAAGGCGAACATGGCGAGACGAATTCAGGGATCAAGTCTGCGGCCAAAATCGCTAAAAATCAAAAGTTTAGCGGGCTACGTTGACGGAACGTCTTTAAATAGGACCTGGCAAGTCTATTAGTCGACTATAACACCACCTTACCTGACCTGCACCCTAATTAGGTACATAACACACTATCAATCACAATCTGAATCATTTAAATCTGCTCAACAACGTAAATAAAGCAATGAATAGTGTTGAAGGTCATTGCTACTGTAAGCGCCCGCTGACCTGATATTTTCCGGTACCACTGTTCTACTAATATTTCCTTAACCCAGTGGCGTAACAATAGGGTGGCAGGAGTGGCAAAATGCCACGGGCCCCCAACCGGAAGGGGCCCCCGGCCCGAGAGGGCCATGAGCACAGGAGGATCCTAACATACCTAAGTATAGAAATGCAAACTTTGTTCGACCACTAGACGAACGAAGCTGTCAGGTATTCAATTTTGCAGGGGAAATTACGAAATCTACGCGGACGAAGTCGCGGGCGAAGTGCCAGTAAAAAGAAATTATAACCTTGGTTGAGCTTCTTTACATTGAGGGAGGGCTCTATCCCATGAATTTGCCACGGGCCCCAAAGCTCAAACTCAAACTCAAATCATTTAATTCAACTAAACCAATTACAGGTACTTTTGAATTGTCAAAGGGTCGGTCAGTCAGAAAGATGAAGCTAGTTGCCCATTCCAAAGCGTAGGTACCTATGGAGAAGAACGGGCAAGAAACTCCATGGACACTCTTTTAAATCATAAAATTCGTACAAAATATTTGATTACATCATTCGTGTTAAAATTAACCATGTGAAAACGATGTAGAAAAGACGTGCACGTTAAAAGCGTCCGTTATAGAAAACATAAAAACAATTCAGAAATTAAAAATTACAATAAGCCGTGGCAGCTAAGAGATGACCAGACGGCGCCCGTTCACGAACATGACGTATGGATCAGCACCATTCAGCTCAACCATTTTGAAGGGAACTTAATGATCCAACACACACGCCACCACCAGCGAGACATTAGAGTGAGCATGACATACTCTCAGCCGCCAGGGCACATTTAAGTCAATGAAAGACGTACCCAGTAAATGGTAGCTTTATAGAAAGTACATAGTGCTCACACGAAAAAGGGTATAGGACAAAGGGTATAGTTACGTCACTGCCTTAACCCACAAATTTTCATATTCATATTCATTTATTTGCGTTCGACAAGGTAAAACGAAGATGTTAACAAAACGCTTAGAGCCATTGTAGACCCTGGCAGGACACAGCAAAAACTATTGTTTGGTACACAAAATCTAAATCGTAGAAACTAAAATCAAAATAAAATTATACATGAAAACTAAATAATTACATTCGCATAAAAAGACATTACATTTTCCCTCTATTGCAAAATGTTATCAGCATTAAACTGACAACCCTACCTTTATTTTCAGCGACACGTGTAAGGTTTTATGTAATGAGGTTTTTACATAAAATGAATCACATACTAACATGCTACGAAAATAAATATATGCACATGTTATTATAAGGTCACATTCAGGAGTTAGCTGAAAATATTATTAGCAATTGTTAGTAGGAAAATGTTATATTTGGATTGGATTTTGGATGATGATGCATTTATGTTAATTTTCATATGTTCACGCTACGTACTTTTTCATTTTAACACGGAATAAGGTCATTTGCAATGGCACATATAAAAACCGGTCAATTGCCAGTCGGACTCGCGCACCGGTGATTTCCTACAAATTTGTAGGTATGTAACTACAAATTTACGGTTTTAGGATTTTTTCCTTTACTTGTGCTACATGACATTGCTTCTTGCCAAATTTCATGATTCTATTCCAGGTCTTGATTCCCTTGCGAGTGTAAAAATATGCGGCATAAACGGTACATAAACGCCCGAATCTAATGATTGCGTTGACTTAGAAGTTTGATTTTTTCACTGCTTCAAGGGATTGCAGTCCTGAGTATTTGATATTAATTTCAACTTGATAACTCCACGAATTTCTGACAAAAAGGGTATTGACAGGCGGACAGACAGACGGACAACGAAGTGATCTTGTAAGGGTTCCGTTTTTCCTTTTGAGGTACGGAACCCTAAAAATTGCCAATACTAGCAAGTTAGATCCTGCTTTTAAGGCAAAGTTGAAAATCCGGGCATTATTTTTTTTTTGTTTTTTTTTTTAAGTTTTCCTTTTTATCTCGATCTGTACAAACAAGAATAGTTTATGGTAGAGGCCCAAAAGCAATTAACTACTAATTAATCATTTAAGCAATTCATTAATAAGTAGCTACGTAAACATATGATACAGACAGCCGGCAAGTCAAGCTACCAGAAACTGTCAAATTTTCCCAATGAACCTTGAACCTTAATGCTTCAGCGGTAAAGTTGAAAATCTATTAAAGAAATTTGACAGATTGTAGTAGCTTGATGTGCTGGCGTCTGTACAGCAGGCCGGAAGGTCAATGTTTAACTTGTTATAACTTGAAAAACTCTTATCTCGATGTTTTGTCAAGCCGTAGAAACCGTGTGAAGCAGGGGCGGGGCGTTTAAAATATATCTCATTAAACATTAATCATATGCGGTTATATTTGCAATTCATTAACACGGAACCAAATTAAGACTGTTAAAAACCGGTTAGTTAACATCATAATATATACTGATAATGACGTCTTTTGAATCATGTCCGTTCTACGATACAAATTCGTGGGAAAATTATCTTAACTACGACCGAGACGGTTTAGGAATTATGGATTTTAAGTTTATCACTTGTGAAACTCTACCTAATCATTACACAAAAGGGCGGCGGGATCGTCCGAAAGGGTTACCGCTGCCCTGGAACAGAAAGGGCTAAGGAAGGAACACGGGTGGGTTTTAGTCAGTAAGAGTCTGACACTCCCTTCCGCTCCACTCAGAGCGGGAGGGGTCATTTGATGATTATCCACCCAAAAAAAAAAAAAAAAAATCATTACACAAACATATTTTTGTTTCTGACAACATGCGAACTACGCATCACACAACGCCACATACGAACATCACAAGTTTACCGCGCAACTAGCATATGGGGCATTTCACGTGAAGCGGACAGGAAAAAAAATGTCAGGTTTTGGATTTTGTTCATAATTGGGTCAATTGTACTTCCATGGGACCTGAATAATCGTACGTATTTTTTTTTTTTTTTTTTTGCCTAGTTACGGATTTATGCGACTTCAAAGAATTACCAAAATTTGAGGAAATGATTTTTCGATAGCTATTAATGAAGTTAACCCGATGGATTGAGCAATATGTAAACAGTGTTTATTTGAGAATATTAATTGTTTTTCTTAGAAATTTATTACAATTTGTTTTTTTTTTGTTTTCTTATAGTAAACCGGAAGTTAACATTAAAAGTCAGTTTTTTTTCAACTTCGCATTTTTTCATATTTTTTATTTTTACCTGAAAACATACCTTGTAGTATAGAAATATCATGTGAAAAATTTCAGAATGGTATCTCGATTCGTTTAGAAGATAGATGAACTAAAGTACGAAGGTGCCGTAAGTCGCGTAGTACTGGGCGGTTCTTTAGTGTGGAATTCTTACTCGCCAACGCAAGAAAACGATTCATGTCATTAAAAAATCGAATCGTATCCTGTTGTGACCTGTAGCGCCATCTCTTTTCTACCAAAAACATCAAATGATTTTTGATGAAAATCAAATCACAAGCGTGCAGTTTGAGCAATGGGTAGGCATTGCTCAAGCTGTACGCTTGTGATTTGATTTTCATCAAAAACCATTTTTAAATGATCACGAATTGCATCCAATCTAGGACAAGAAACACAACATTCACTTGGAGATGATTTTGATGTCATCAAATAACAAATTGGTGTGGAATTGGGGCACATTGGGTCTTGGAGTGAAAATAAACTCGCAGAAGAATTTCGAACATCACGACGACAAGTGAAAAAAGCAAAGAAACTTGTGGCGCAATTTGGTATTTTGTTGTCTCCTAATCCTCGTAGCGGTCGTAAGGTACCAGTGGTAACCGAACATTTGGTGAGAGCTTTTTATCTTTGAGAAGACATCACATTTTCTACTCTGCGCAAGCGGTGCGCGTCAATGCTGAGCAGAGTGCGGGCTAGTCGCAACAGCGTTTTAAGTATGATAGCTAGTAGACTTGACTGTCTATACATGGGTCGATGTATTAATGCTCACATGAATATTGATACCTCGATTCGTGGGTCGGGCAGGGGGCGATTAGTTTAAGGTTATGTTGCTAACACTAGGTTTAAGTTATTGTACTACTAACACACTGGATCCTAGTTATCTGAAATAAACGTAATTATTATTATTATTAGTAGAGTGATGCCTGGCAAGAAGGATTTTATCTCAGTTAAATTAGACGACGGCAAAAGGACGCACTTACAAAAACAACTTTTAATGTGCAATATCGATGAGTTGTATCAGAAATTCAAAATTGAATATCCTGGTATTAAAGTAGGCTTAACCAAGTTTTTTACATTGAGACCTAAACAATGTGTCCTAGCTGGGGATTCTGGCACACACCTTGTATGCGTATGAATGTTAAACTAATGTTAGCAGGAGGAAACATTGATTCGCTTACTGTAGAAACCAACATGCCTGTTTCATCTTGGAAAGAGTGCTTGCGCATGATGATGTGCCCCAATTCCACACCAATTTGTTATTTGATGACATCAAAATCATCTCCAAGTGAATGTTGTGTTTCTTGTCCTAGATTGGATGCAATTCGTGATCATTTAAAAATGGTTTTTGATGAAAATCAAATCACAAGCGTGCAGTTTGAGCAATGCCTACCCATTGCTCAAACTGCACGCTTGTGATTTGATTTTCATCAAAAATCATTTGATGTTTTTGGTAGAAAAGAGATGGCGCTACAGGTCACAACAGGATACGATTCGATTTTTTAATGACATGAATCGTTTTCTTGCGTTGGCGAGTAAGACTTCCACACTAAAGTACCGCCCAGTACTACGCGACTTACGGCACCTTCGTACTTTAGTTCTTCTATCTTCTAAACGAATCGAGATACCATTCTGAAATTTTTCACATGATATTTCTATACTACAAGGTATGTTTTCAGGTAAAAATAAAAAATATGAAAAAATGCGAAGTTGAAAAAAAACTGACTTTTAATGTTAACTTCCGGTTTACTATAAGAAAAAAAAAAAAAAACAAATTGTAATAAATTTCTAAGAAAAACAATTAATATTCTCAAATAAACACTGTTTACATATTGCTCAATCCATCTGGTTAACTTCATAAATAGCTATCGAAAAATCAGTTCCTCAAATTTTGGTAATTCTTTGAAGTCGCATAAATCCGTAACTAGGCAAAAAAAAAAAAAAAAATTACGTACGATTATTCAGGTCCCATGGAAGTACAATTGACCCAATTATGAACAAAATCCAAAACCTGACATTTTTTTTCCTGTCCGCTTCACGTGAAATGCCCCATATACCAGGTCAAATTAAATTAGCTAGCGAAACTCCACAGACGTGATGGGTGTCGTTATGTAAACAGGATAGTGAGGATGAGTGAACTTTGCACTGTTATTTTGACCGTGTAGGTATTGCACTTTTGTATGAAATAGCAGATTTTTTTTTTAAACGACGTAGCGTTCAAAAGCGCATTGGTATGACGATAACGTCAAAGTTGCGGGATACACCTGGATGAGGCCTTACAGGTTCCGTTATGCACGGAACCGGGAAGTATGGCAGAAGGGGTCCACCCTCCGGTAATAACAGGCGTAAGGCCAGTCAATTTCCCAGCGCCGTGGCGATAACTTGTGTTCCATATACAAATGTAATAAGTGTCATTTTTTTTTTCATTGTGCCTAAAGTTCATGGTCATTTGAATAGACTTTACTTTTACACTTGAATTTTATTTACTCTCCTTTCTCCAAACACGATACTCAATAAGGTCCCAACAGGCGTGATGTTAAGTAAATCAATAGATTAGGTACCTGTTTCAACGCCTCCTCAATGTTGCCGAGATGATACTCCGGTCGCGCTGTTATAAACTTGTGCAGGTGCTTGCCAGCATACTCCGCTATGTTAGATCCTGAAAACAAAGTGTCCGATTGAATGACGCCGGAGTTATGCACTAGCTTCTGCCCGCGGTTTCGCCCGCGTGGATGTTAGAAATTATCCCACGGGTTTACGGGAACGAGCCACGCCGTACCGGGACAAATGAGGCCTATCTCCTTTTTTCAGGATGCTATCTATCTCCTTCCCAAATTTTATCGAAATCCTTTCAGTGGTTAGGCGTGATAATGTAAACAAATTTGAGTTTATGGAAAAATAACTATAAGTCCTACACAATAAAGTTCAGTTTACGCTACAACTTCAAACATTTTTATAATTTTTTTAATAGTGCTAGTCACTCTGAAATCAACTTAATTTACATTAAAATAAAGTTGATATTTGTTTAACTTGAAATAACGTCAATTTGAAACAAATAAAATGTGAATATAGTATGGAATTAGTGATGGATTCAATATGTTTCCGTCCCCTGAATGATATGCCGTCTCTTAGAAACAAGTTTTTGTATCTTTTAACAGGATGTCTATACTAAAAATTACTATTATTATTATTTTAATTTATACAAGCCGTAGGTACATCTAATAGGAACAACCATCGGAGAGTAGAAGATAGATTACCGATTAATATTAGATTATTAAGAAGATAATATGGTCACTGCTTAAACGGCACTGAATCGACCCTAGCAAAAGTGATTCTGACATCTAATTATTCCCTGAGTGACAGAAATGGAAAGTTGGGGATGCCCTAAGAATCCCCTGCCCTAATGGAGGTCAGCCACACCACCATTTAAAATGAAAGCAGAAACTTACCGCCATGCCCATCATAGACAGCAAAGTACGCAGTCCCAGGATCCTCAGGTAGCGACAGTATGTGTGTGTGAGAGTCATCCATGGACACGCGCCATCCTTGCATGCAAGAGGAGCCGACCAGGTAGCGGCTGTCTTGCACTGTGGACGACTGCTTCTCCGTCACCGGTTCTGATAGGGTTTGACCCATTACTCTGGAAAATATTTCGAAATTTATATCATGTCAGTAATAAATTATAAAGACTTCATCTTTATGTATTTCGCCGGGTCAGTGAACAACAAAATTCATGCAAGTGTTGTCTAAATGCGCATTGACATGGAGTTGAAGACGCCAGCCCATATTACCTATTACTAGCATGCTAAAAAGAAGAGGAAAGCCAAATAACGAGTTCCTCAACTACAAGAAAACAACTGGACATGCTTGTTCACAAAGGCTGGAGCAATACGTGGGTGCTATATTCTATGTTATGGGTTAGGGTTCCCCACTTAGTCCTTCAAGTGGACCATTGTGCGTGGGTGCTTCAATCACCATTATTTTATATTAGCTGCGCCCCGCATGTTTCACCCACATAAGTTTCGACCCCGTGGGAATATCGAGATAAAAAGTATTATATATGTTAATCCTGGTTATAAGCCATCTGCCATCTGTGCCAAATTTCATCCAAATCCGTTTAGTAGTTTTTACGTGAAAGAATAACAAACATCCATCCAGCTGTGCTGCCCAGTTTGCTATGCCAATTCTTCTTCCCAGCTAAAGCACTAGGAAGTGGTCAAGGGCGGCCATTTTGGGGGACTGTCTTATAAAACTTTGATGTTTTGAAACTGCTGATTCTCAGCCTAGTTTGAATAAATTACTTTTGATTTGATTTTAATTTCTTCCCTATGCAACAAACTATTCAACCAAGATTATAAACATGTTCCATGGCATTTTTATTTGAGTTCTTGAAGACACTAGATATATATTTCCTTTTTTTTGTGTTGTTTGCGGTTCACTCAAATATTTCTATAATGGCATGCAGCCATATGCAATCATTAGAAGTGACAGAATCTTCCATTAACTGATAATAAGTATGTTCATGAATCGTTTAAACTATTACAAATAGCACCTGTCCTATTGCAAATAAGACCTGATTATTGACCTTTATTACCCTTTTATAAGAAAAAGAAAAGCAGAAGAAAGCCTACTAATATTGCACCCAATAAGCCCGCACTACCTCTCAAAGAGAGAAGGCCTGTGTCCCAGCAGTGGGAACATTATAGGCTGATTAAGCTGTTATGCTATATTACCATTCTTCATGGTCTGGTAAAACTTACCCACAGAAGCTTTTCTGCTCAAAATTATGAACATCTCAATTTAATTTTCATGTTAATTCATTTCATCAAGTTAATTCTGTTTATTATTGGATGATATCTCTCCTCCTTAGCTTTAATATAACAATACTCTTATAGCACAGTCACTATTCACAGATTACAAAATGATGTTATGAAAATGTATGTAACCATAAAATGCAGGAGAGCGTCGTAAATCATAACGGGTACATGGGAAATCGTAAACTGACCGTCTTCAACCACCAGTATTGATAGAATAGCCAGATATGACTAACAACTGATGTCATTACTGTTTTTACAAAAATCAACTTTGACAAGATCTTTTCATAACAACAGTACACTCATAATGCACCCATTAAACCCACAGATTGTTTGTATAACATATTTACCTCTCACTTAGCACAGAATAAGCTGTAATTATCAAATTTAAAACAACAAAAAATGATAAGATAAAACCTTAACATAAACTACGCTGTTACTCCTCGCACACAGAAAAAAACATACAAATAAATACACTCACGGTTATGTCGAGCACTAGGAAAACGTTTATTGTTCACTATTGTTTTATTTTGTAACAAATCAAGGCTTATTTTTCAATAATTTCACGAAAATGCGTAGGTAAATAATATCCGAGACAAGATTAAGATTTTGAGAAACGTCAAAGTGACATGTAACGGAGTTGCCACCTTTTTATAATTAAATTTAAAATAGTAGAAATCCTCATAAAACTCCCATTATAAATATGGCCAAATAGAATTTTTCTTTTTTCTAAGTATACCTATTTCGTCTTAATAGAAGTTTAACAGTAAATAATATATCAATTTGATCGTTATCCTCATCAATCTATAGCCATTAGCCAGTGGTCTCTCAACTTGATTGTTTTAGGTTTGATTGGGATAAAATAAAATAAAAGGTGTTTGTAAATTATTTATTTACAAAAAAATATATATTCCCATGGCACAATGAACTACATTTCCATAATCTCTGGGGCCTAGCAGCAAGTAGAAAAAATAACAAATATTTTCTTTTTATCCGGCAGTAAACTAAAACTTATATTTTTATTTTAATAATTTGTAATTTGTTTAGTATTAGAAGTTTGTAAATATTATGTTTATTGTTAAAGTTAATAAAAATAAACATGTCAAAAAAACTAAAACTTAAAGTCTGCTTGCAGTAAACAACAAACTAGGTAAATCGTTGAAGGCAGCGTACAATAATACACCGCACATCAATGGTAACATTAACTAAACAAATTACTTATTATTAAATTATTAACAATTTAAAATTAACAGCACCTCTATGTCGGAGCGATAAAAAGAGCCATTTTCGTAGTGGAAGTAGGACCCCACTGATTTGAGGTTGACTGTAGGTCTATTTAACTGCCACCATCATCAAAATAACTAAATGGTTAGGGACCTTGATTTAATCAGCAGGATATTCATACATAATAGACCCCGACAAATGCGGGGTTCACTAAAATAAATGTAAGTATAAAACACTTGCACTGTCCGTGAGTAGCAAAACGATTTACCTACTGTAATATTATGAAAACAACACTTGCCTCATTATTTTTGACGCTCCAAACATCATCTTGCTGTGTGTACTTATTTAATAAAAAAAGATTAAATACTGTGCATAAATAAATAAAATAATAGCGTTTGCAATGATTAGGTATCGCACAAAATGTAAATTTATAGTAAAAAAAAACTGTAAATGTGCAAATTTGTCAAAATCAAGTTACACCATAAATAATGACAGGAGACAACGACTTTTTTTACCGTAAATAAAATCAAACTATGAAAGGTAGAATCAAACCAAAAAGGTTTTGGCTCCCAAAGGTACCCTCGTCTATGGAGATTCGTCCCGCATGAGATGTGAATCTGTGATACGTTCCACTTTGCCCACAAGTCCCACAACTTGGCCTAACGTTATGCTTGTGATGTCGTTCTTCTTAAATCATTATAGCCCGCACCCAAATTGCGTACCTAACACACTATGAATCTAAGGATATTGCTAATCCAATGCTTCATGTGTTCAAAAAATGTGGCATGTGTCTGCTCAACAACGTAAATAACGCAATTAATGTGGTTGAACTGTTAGAATGAAACCGATTCCGATTGATCGTGTGTTATACGCAATTAGGGAGCAGATATTTACTAACTTCTTCTTTGGCCAATGCCAAAGAAGAAGTTAGTAAATATCAGTAGTGGATATTATGTCTCAATAGACATAATATCCTATAGGTACCCATCCATGCTAGCATCCATCTATGCAAGTAACCCAGGAACCAACCAGGGTCCAAGTTAGTTCCTAAAGCTCTAAGCCCACGGTAGTCGTAGATTTCGCAGCAATTTTTGCATTTCAATAACCAGCACCCTAATTGCAACACGCTATCAATCAGAATCTGAATCATTTTTAAGGATATTGCTAATACATTGCTTCATATGTTCGAAAAATTTGTCTGCTCAACAACGTAAATAACGCAATGAATGTTGTTGAACTGTCAAAATGGAAACTATTTCTACTATTAGTGAGTTACACAATTAGCCCGCAGGCATGGTGCATCTTCTACATAGGTACTTAGGTACATACTTACATATAAATTGAAGTGTCTGTTTTTAATGTCAAAATAACCGTTTTTTTACTAAATGCATGCATATGACATTAAGTACAGTATACGAGACTCATATTTTTTTTTTTTTTGGATTGTATGTCTGTTTGTTCCGGCTAATCACCGAAACGGCTGCGGAGCGATGTTGACGGGACTTTCACTGACAGATAGCTGATGTTCTATGGAGTTTACTAAACCTACTTTTATTTTCGTAAAGAAATAAAATCCAAACGTATTATGCCACACGAACGAAGTCGCGGGCAGTTGTTAGTCAAACAGTACTAAACAAATTAACCTACGTCGTTAAAGCGTAAATAATGTCTAATTCGTCACATGCTCGAAGCGTGCGTAGATATACGTAATAATAATATTCAACTAGCTGATTCTAATAAACCAGCTGTGTCATCAGAATTCAGCTGAGGCAATTGCAATGTGGTTTTGCGTTGACTTCTTCACTGTGCAAATATTAGGGGACCGATATGTCCGTTTTTTATAGATTTTTACGATTTCCGATTGATAGAGTACAGAAAAAAAGGCAAATACGGAGATAAGATAGGTTCCTAACAACCTACACTCTAAGGCAGGCTCTAGCTAAAAGCTTATCTACCCGAATCCGGGAAGAATCGCGTTGTTGGATATTTAACTTTTGGCTCAGCGCCGAAAGTTGAATATCCAACAACGCGCTATTATTTTATTAATATAATAATATTAATATAATTAACTGTGCGGGCGCACCTTAGCTAGAAAACCAAAGAATATCCAGAAACTCGAGAGGAACTCTGTCTGTATGTTACCTTTTCACGCCTAAAACACTGAACAGATTTCGATTAAATTTTGCAAGGCGTCCTGTGGAAGCACATAGACTACTTTTGTCTCGGTAGGACGTTCCCGTGGAATAATTTCTGACATCCACGCGGGTGACGCCGCAGGCAGAAGCTAACTACAAAATAAATAACTAAGCACCTCGCTCTAAAAGACTTTAAAACAATTGATACATTCCCCCAATACATAACTAAGCTTGCTGTCAACTTCGTTTATCTCTTGTGGCAATGGGTAACACAGTCTATCAAAAACAAAAATGCCTGTTAGTATTGAAAATATTGGAATTTCCCAGCGGGCGAAAATAAGTAGGTTACAGACCTGGGTACTCCAGTCTCTGTAATCATCAACCTAGCCAATACCTGCCCAAGAATGAAGGCCTCTTCAAATCTAGCCAGACGCAGCAGTTCGTATTACTGAATAACACCTAAACGCTTCACAAGCCAGGTGACTTCCTGAACCTAAAGTATAGGGTTACTACTGGCAGTCTATTTCGGGCTTCTGGCAACTAACAACGGAACTCAACTTTGGGCATTTAGTGAGCTAATTAATTATTATTGTCACGTGCAGGAAGGAACCACGTTTCAATGAACCATTTCCCACGTTAAAGTCGCCGACGCAGCCACATTCGATTAACTTAGCCATCGGAAAATCGATATGAAATAGTTTTAAGTTACATTATTAGAAGCGAGTGACGAAATCGAATCCGACATGCACGTCAGTATCGAATCGCCGCGCGCCGCGAAAGCGCGTCTTTCTCGCGTGTCCCTGTATTAGTTATTGAGTGAAAAAAAAACACCGCTTTTGAAAATGGCTTGCCCTATGAGGTAAGCTTTTGTTTTGTTTATCTAATAAAATCGACGTTCCAGTACTTTTTTTTTTTTTTTTGTTTAGTAGATAAGTACCTATCTACCGTACTTGAATGTGATGTTCTCTTGATCTTTTTATTATCTGCTTCCTATATTTACTTTAACAACTAATAACTTATTACTTAGTTATCAATTTTTCAATAATTATCTTAATAAAATAATTAGGTACTAAGTTCCTTGCTTCAAGAAACACGTTTTTTTTAATGGCCTACCTACAGTTCTTTTCACCGATACAATTTTAAAATAAAATTTCTAGATATAAAAATCTAAGGTTAGTGTAACAATTTCTTAAAGGTTAGCACCTCATGCCCCATAAACATAACAATTGTGCCACAAGCATTATGTACTTAATCCCCTTTATTCATAAACGTTGCTTAAAGTTAAGCAGTGATTAGCGACTGTTTAACCATACATTTTTGACGTTTAAACGTTACTTAACTTTAGTCATCGTTTATGAATAAACCCCAATATGTATACACCACTATGTTTCGATCGGTTTAATCCTTTAATTAAAGGGTCATTGTACTCATCATTATGGACTACTTTTACCATGGGACCAACCCTGAAATCGTAAAAAAATCCGTTGACCCATAACATTATATCGAGTTAGGGACTAACCACACTAATTCAGCTATGTTTAGCTTTTGTCCATAGAAAACAACGATTTTGTATGGAGATGCGTAGGTACGCATCCGTTCAGCTTTACGGATGCATACGCATCTCCAGAATACGTGTGGTTAGTCCCTTATGCGAACATAGATGTATGGATCAGCTGATTTTTTTTTTCGTAAGAGTGGTTTTTAATGATGAGTACAATTACCCCTTTTAAGGATTAAAATTATCAAAATGTAACGGTGTATCATTAATAACTAAGTAGGGAAAACTAAACATTACCCACCTACTTACATACAAAAATATCTACCTACCTACCTACCTACATTGTATTCTTTTCTTTAATCACCCGAATTAGGTAATAGACTATAATACCCGCTTCTACAAAGGTATTCAAAATAATCTTACCTTTTTTTTTTTTTTTTTTTTTTTTGTGGATGGGAAATCATCAAATGACCCCTCCCGCTCTGGGTGGAGCGGAAGGGAGTGTCAGACTTTTACTGACTAAAACCCACCCGTGTTCCGTCCTTAGCCCTTTCTGTTCCAGGGCAGCGGTAAATAATCTTACCTTACCCTTTACATTTTTAATAACTCCTAACTGTTAAAAAAGTTTAAACTTAGAGCGAGTTAACAAAACAACCGTTACATATGAACAGTGAACCCCCGCGACCTACAAATAATCAGAAATAAAAACTTTTTTTTTTAATAATGTTGCCTAATTTAAATTTCATGATGTCTAATTTTATAGTAACGGTAGGGCCGTTACTATAAAATTGCCGCGATTATTTAATTCCAAAGTTACTTTTCTTCTTTTTTCTTAATGCAAGCCGACGCAAGTATCTAGGTAAAAGTACCTTACAGCATACAGCTGTTTTTAAAAGAAATGAAATGTGTTTTACATATTTTATAAAACAATAGAGTAAAATAGGTACTAAATAATACAAACACATTTTTATAACAATAAAAGTGTTTGTTATAATAAAAATTACTGGCCTTATGGCGTGCAGTTAGAAGTAGGTTACAATCATGTAATAATTTATTAGACTTTACGTAAAAAACTTAAACATAGGTATTATTAACGATGCCTATTGTATATAATATCTGAGAACATGAAACTTGATTCAGTACTTTGGTAAGAAGGTATTGTGTCGTGTTTCGTGAGAATATAATAATTAGGTACCTAATCGGTCATACATACGGCTATAGGTATACCTACATACAAATAAATAAATTTAAAATGTCTGTTTGTAATGTCAAAATAACAGCTTTTTATTAAATGCATAATTATGAAGGTACTAGCTGCACTCCGCGGTTTTACCCGCATAAGTTTCGATCCCGTGGGAATATCGAGATAAAAAGTATCTTATATGTTAATCCTGGTTATAAACCACCTTTGTGCTAAACTTCATCCAAATCCGTTTAGTAGTTTTTGTGTGAAAGTAACGAACATCCATCCATTCATCCATACAAACTTTCACATTAAATTTATAATATTAGTAGGATTTAAGGTACTTATAATAAAATTTATTTATTTAAAAAATAATTTTTGTCTGTCTGTTTCTTCCTGCTAATCTCCGAAACGGCTGGACTGATTTTGATGGAATTTGGTATGGTGATACTTTGAACCTTGGGGAAGGACAGGCACAGGCTACTTTTTATCGAAATACCACACGGGCAAAGCCGCAGGCGGAAGCTAGTAAAAAATAAATTATCTATTAATTACCAGCTCAACTAAATGAGGGCATTATTAATATCCAGGTAAAAAAATAAGCTTTTAAGTACTTTCGCGCCATTTTGTATCTATTATACGAATAGACTTATTTTATTGTAGTTCATAGAAATTTGCAGTTTGGTTCACCTATGCATTAACCCTGTAGGTGTAGGTAAAGAAATAAAAAAAAGAAAAATGGGTTAATTGGGCACAAAAACACGTGCATACGAAAGGATAATTAATCTAATACACACACATACATACATACATATTCGCCAAAAATGTAAGCAAATATGAGTTTATGGAAAAATAACTTTAATACCTACATAATAAAGTTCAGTTTAAAATGTTTGAAGTGTTAGCAACTTCAAACATTTTTATAACTGTTTCAATAGTGCTAGTCACTCTGAAATCAACTTAATTTCCATTGCTATAAAGTTGATAATTTTTTAACTTGAAATAACGTCAATTTGAAACTTAGATAAAATTTTGATATAGTTCTAGGCAATTCATCTGGCATCCCTCTCTCTCTCTGCCATCTTTAAGATCTTTGTAGACATTTTATGTACCGCAAAATGGATCCTAATACCAGCACCCTAATCGCGTAACACACCATCAATCACAATCACAATCGTCATCACAATCTGAATCATTTTGAAGGATATTGCTAATCCATTGCTTCATATGTTCGAGAAATTTGACGAAAGAACAACGTAAATAACGCAATGAATGTTGTAAACTGTCAAAATTAAAGCCATCCTACCTAATTACTACCAATTAATTACTAGTTAGCACAAAACATATTTTAATTTCAGATTATAATCATTTACATACAGCTGCTCCACAGGTGTTGTGTTTCTTATTAAAAGTGACGTTATTATTTTAATAACAACCGTTTTGCAATGAGAAACAATAAATTAACATATTTTGCGGTTTGCAATTTACCGAAGCTGTATGGCAACACCTTGAGCAAGCGTGGCGGTCAATGTTCATGCCTTCGCTGTTTAAGAAGACGCCTTTGCCCTGTAGTGGGACAGTAATAGGCTCAAGCAAAATCAGCCTATAATGTTCCCACTGAACCCACTGAACCAAATTAAAGAACATATTCTTGCTGCTAGTGAGTTAGTTATGAGTCAGTGTACTTGTCAGGTTTCAAACCCTGTTGCTGTCCAGCCTGAGGCAACGGAGGACCTCCTCTCTATGAGAGAGAGTGTGCCATAATCCCCCACCCGGGCCCAGTGCCAGGTTAGTGGATGTCACATGTCTTCGAATTTTCGGTTCTAGAACATGCCGGTTTCCTCACCATGTTTTCGTTCACCGTTTTGAGAGCAGTAGCGACGAAATTACCCAACGTAAACCGGCTGCATTTTCGAACCCATGACTCGTTTTAGGGTCGATTTTTTTTTTTTTTTTAAACCTTGCCCCACTCTAGGAATTTCTCCTGTGTCGTGGGTGCAATTTGGGTCGATATCACTGGGTTAGTACACCACTTCTCTTCTGTTCGTGCGATTCCATAACTGGAGGTTAGCCATTTGCAATGCCCTGTCCCTATAGCAGACGGTTAAATAAGGTACCTTAGGGTTCAGTCGGAATAGGGTCCAGTTTACATTGACAAGCGTCCAGCATCCTTGCCGTGATTTCCCTTGGCTAAATGCTCCCGCAGACAAGCGCAACGCGACGACGCGCGGCGGTGCGACGCGAATCTGTTAGAACAATTTCCATGAACTTGTTCTACTAGAGTCGAGAGCCCGTAAAAGGCAAGAACAACAACCTTTTAATGTTTCAAGGCAAACTTTTACTTTATTCGCGATAAGAGAACTCAATATTATGATATGGTAAGTTTAGTGTTTTACGGAAGAATAATATTGATGTTTTCTTGGAATCGGTGACGAATTGAAATAAATTAGCATACCTATATAGAACATTACAGATGCTTATCTTTTAAACTTGTTATTGTTTATTATAAAAATGGCTCCCTATTATAATAAATTACATCACTCTAAACTGTCCCACAACTACCGATCGATTCTGTGAAAATCTCACCGTGAAAAGTTAGGTGAAGTGAGCTTAGAGTGAGCTGTCAATAGTGTCAGTCCCTAGCATTAGTTGGAATGACAGCTCACTCCACGCTCACTTCACCTACGTAAGTTTTCACGGTGAGATGGTTACAGAATCGCACTGCTGGGGACTTACTCTCTAAGTCCGTTAACAAAGATACGGGGACGTCCGAAAGTTGTTGATCAGGCAAAACAAGTGTTAAATTCAATTTTTCGGTCGGGCAAAAACATATCGAGGGTAGGAGGTAGGGACAACTATCAAATCGTGTAGTCATTCATTCTTAGGTCGGAAACCGAACTAATCATACGACCATAAGTGATACGGAGTAGCAAATGCCCGTAGCTTCGGCTGAAACTACAGATTTCGTGATTAGAGTGTAGACCCCCTGAACACGAGCCTCCCCTCCCAGTGTGGTTCATCTTGCTATAGAGCCTGCTTGCAGAAGAAAACATTTTTTGAAGGATATTGCTAATTCATTGCTTCATATGCTCGAAAACCTATTCTGCTCCACAACGTAAATAACGCAATGCATGTTGTTGAACTGTCAAAATAAAAGCTATTGCTACTGTAAAGGGCTTATTACACTATCCAATTTTAAGCAATGCTAACTAGGAAATCGGCAGATGTAATCGCAGTAAGAACAGTTCTAACTGAACTGTTCTGTTAGAGTGTTCCTAGTTAGCATTGCTTAAATTGGATAGTGTAATAAGCGCTTTAGTGTGTATCGCAATTACCCCGCTAGACCCTACAAAAATTTGATTATTGGTCCATAAATGTTTCGATGACTTCGTGCTAAGGATCGATTCTAAGATCAGCTTTTTTGTCAGTTCGCCAAGCATTTACAAAAAAACCGGCCAAGTGCTAGTCGGACTCGCGCACCGAGGGTTCCGTACAATTTAAAATTATTAAAAATACTAGCTGCGCCCCGCGGTTTCACCCGCATAAGTTTCGATCCCGTGGGAATGTCGGGATAAAAAGTATCCTATATGTTAATCCTGGTTATAAACTATCTGTGTGCTAAATTTCGTCAAAATCTGTTCAGTAGTTTTTGCGTGAAAGAGTAACAAACATCCATACATCCATACAAACTTTCGCATTTATAATATTAGTAGGATTTTATTAGGTAGGTAGGTATATGATGTAACTAAAAATTTACGGTTTTCGGAATTTTTCTTAATCTTTGCTATAAGGCGTTGCTTCGTACCAAATTTCAAATTTCTGAGTTCACGGGAACGGGAAGTACCGTGTAGGTTTTGATTCCCTTGCGAGTGTCGAAAATATGCGGTTTGCGGCATAAACGGCTGTATCTTTTGATTGCGTTGGCTTAGAAGTTTGATTTTTTCACAGCTCCAAGGGTCAGTAGACTTGAGTATTTGATACCTCCTTGACTTCAGTATTTGGATTTATCCCAGCTTGATACCTCCACGCGTGCTTGAGAAAAAGGGTCTTGACAGACAGACGGACGGACGGACGAACAACAAAGTGATCCTATAAGGGTTCCATTTTTCCTTTCGAGGTACGGAACCCTAAAAACAATTTTCTCTGGGGACTTGCATGTAATTAACTTCTATATAAGTGTGGAGCCTCTAAACAAGCTTTCGACATGTACAACGTAAATATCTTTCGGCACCGATGAACAGGTATTTCTTGTTCGACTGGGCTCATGCTAATTATCTGTCAAACATCGAGAGCGAGGTACCGGTTAAGTGAGAAGACATATTCATGCCATTGTTTGGTAAAAGTAGTCATGATAGAAAACTGTTTGATACAGTCATGAGAATATACGGGTCGATCGATCAGGTTAAGCTACGCTTGCCGCGGTTGGTCCGTGGATGGGTGACCATTTTCATATACCAAGTCCCCTCCGTGCCTCGGAAAGCACGTTAAGCCGTTGGTCCCGGCTGTCATTCGTGGATCTTTGACAGTCGTTACGGGTCGTCAGTAGCCCGAAAGTCTGACAACCAGTCTTACCAAGGGGTATCGTATTACCCAGTAACTGGGTTGTGGAGGTCAGATAGGCAGTCGCTTCATGTAAAATACTGGTATTCAGCTGCATCCGGTTAGACTGGAAGCCGACCCCAACATAGTTGGGAGAAGGCTAGGCAGATGATGACAGTCATGAGAATATTAGAAATATGCTATATTGCTATATATATACCTTACACTTAGCAGACAACATTTTCGAACTTAGGAATCAATGGATTAGCAATATCTGTCAAAATGATTCAGATTGTGATTGATAGTGTTTACGTAATTAGTGTACAGTATATCTCAGTCATGTGGGTCTGACGATATAAAACGAGATTTAAAAATACTTATATCGTCATCTATTTGACATTTTTAACTTGTTATCTGATGCAAACACAGATTTTTTTACATTTCTATGGATGCAACAGACAAGTCGCGTAAGTTATGAAGTTCAGTGTTTCATTAATTTCACACATATATGAAAAGCAAAAATTATTAAACAAGTAGATACATATTCATTTATGTCGAGTACAATCTTTAAAGTAACACAATATAACATCACGCCTACGAGTATACTCCCTGCAAGGTGAGATAGAGCTGTATTTAAACTACACCCACATTTCGCCAGTTATGTTTAAGTCTGTTTAAGTCTAATGCTGCAATAGGGAGCGAGTCTATTGCCATAAATGTGCACATATCCGAACTCCGGGCTTCTACTGAGAAAAATCATAAGTCTTAAAAATAATTAAGTACTTTGTTTTCGATTTCTTTGGGCAGGTTGCTATTAATAGGTGCCTAAACATCAATAATACTAGAATATGTTGTAAATGTTATAAATATTATAGTAAAAATAAAGAATCTTGAATCTTATTAGTATAACTGGTTTTACCACACAACAGGAGTAGACGAAATGTCTGTCTAGCTTTGTTTCCAACTTAATGACACAATAAAATCACGAAGTTATATATATAAATCATGTAGGTAATCTAGATAGAAATGTAAACAAAAAAAAAACTAGGCTTTGATATTTTTTTTTATATAAGTAATTGTTTGGTTAATAAATTATGACACAATTAGCTTAAAGATATGAAATTTTTCATAACCAATTGAAACTTTGCCTACGCATTCAGAATAGTGTCTAGAGTAATGTACCAAAACTCCCCCTTCCGGGGGGAAGGTTGGAGGTGAGCCTAACCTCTTGTTTGGGGGCGCGTGCATTCAGTCGGCTGTTGGCATAAATAAATTCACGCGAACACCCTGTATATCTCAGGTTGCACGCGAAGGAGGGTAGGGAAGTTTTAGGTAATGAATATTGAAAAAAATCATATCTTTGGCCAATAATCCTGGGCACACACACCCACTGCTGAGTTACTACATATGCAGAGGAAGACTGGTCCCTTTTGGTTCCTTCGTGCCATTTTCCGCTGGCCTGTTCTGTGCTATTGAAATCCAGCGACCTATTTAATAAAACCGACAGACGCCAATCCAATATTAATACAAGTAGCTATTTTTCATACATTTCTTAAAATTGCTTGCTCTATTATAACTGGATCTGCAGCACCTGTCGTGCTTCGTTCACGTCATCATCATTTCAGCCGAAAGATGTCCACTGCTAGAGATAGGCCTCCCCACCTAGCGCAACAACATTCATTGCGTTATTTACGTTGTTGGGCAGACGCATTGTTCATAAAGCCATGGATTAGCAATATCCTTCAAAATGATTCAGATTGTGATAGAAAGTGTATTACGCAATTAGGATGCGGTCTTTTCCACCACACCAAACCCACTGCATAGGTATATATCTAGCTCATGGTTTCTCATATTCACTCATTTTTGCCCCCAGATCTGTGCTGGACGAGAGCATGGCTCAGGAAGGTGATACCCTTGGCAACGAGGCCGGCATGCTGTATGGAGAATATCTGATGCTGGACAAGCTGCTATCAGCACAGAGGATGCTGAGCGCCGAGTCCTCCAAACCTGTACACGATGAGCATTTGTTTATTGTTACGCATCAAGGTAAAAACATAAAACACTAACAAAACACCTAGCCTGTACATGGTGGCAGGGTCATCGTCTGAAACCATGATTTCAGCCGAAAGACGACCACTGCTGGAATATGGCGTAATAGGGCGTGGCCAAGCACCTCCAGTTCGACTGGTTCTGTGCTTCTCGCATCCAACGGGTTCACTACGGCCTTCACAAGGTCGTCGGTCCACCTTTAGTACCTACTATCTGGTACTATATAGGTACACCTCTGGGGGTCCCTTTGGGGAATACAGCCGTGATGCTGACGGGTCGATATCGTAACGATGTCCCAAAAAGTAATAGAATGATATCGAACATGTTTTTCTTCAAGTGAGCATTATGATGTGACCCAAAAACAAAAGTGTTTATCTCGAGTAATGACTACGCAGTCTGGTAACGACATTATCTTTGGGAACGCGCCGGATGTAACCTCTTGCACTTGAACTGTCTTATGATACTAAATTATTTCACGTCCTCTACAAACAAACACCGCATTCAATAATGGTGAAACTAAAAACTTGTCTTAAAAATATTACCATCATAACTTAACATCAAAAATTTTCACTTTCATTTTGATAGTTCAACAACATTCATTGCATTATTTACATTGTTGAACAGACACATTTTTTTAACATCTGAAGCAATGGATTAGCAATACGTTTTAAAATGATTCTACTTGTGATTGAAAGTGTGTTATGAAATTAGGGTGCGTACAGCAGTACATGAGGATGTAACATTCATATTACTCGTATATCACCTAAGTATATAGGACGTATCCCCATCATCATCTGCCCAGCCTTTTCCCAACTATGTTGGGACCGGCTTCCAGTCTAGCCGGATGCAGACGAATACCAGTATTTTACATGGAGCGATTGCCTATCTGACCTCCACGACCTAGTTACTGGGTAACACGATACCCCTTACTAAGACTGGTTGTCGAGTTTTGGGCTTCTAACGATTGTCGAAGACCTACGAATGACAGAAAATATTAAGATAAATAAATGTTGGTGGTATGGATGTCGCAGGTTTTTCATAAAATTAGGTTTTTGATGAAAAACCGGAAGATGACACATTTTAAACTCAATTTCATCATAAACCGGTAACAATCCAGATTTTTTATCAAAAAACTGAGAAGCTGAGGTAAAGATGGTGGTTCTAAAATCTGTCATAACCACTGCACTGATGATATGATATGATTTGTGTTGCTCTGGATTTAAAAGATTATATTCTGGTACACGTTGGATTTTATCATTACTTAGTTCAAATTGTTTTCGTTGACTACAATTTCACCATCTTTACGTATTTACGTTATATTGTATTTGATAACTTCTAGATACCTAAATTCATTGACGTCAAATTACGGATCGAATATCATAACATGAATGAAACAAACTTATCACTGACGATACCTATATACCTATTATTTAGTTTTTTTTAATCTGCCCAGTTGCTTGGTCTCGTGGTCGCAAGCGCGACTGCTGTGCACGGGGCTCTGTCTCGTATAGGGTCTTAGCATTATGCTGAGCGATGGCCGTTTTGCGTGAATGTGACGCATGTTTACCCCAACTTGTTTTTTTTTTATGTGTTTGTTCTTTTTATGCGTCAAGTTTGCCGCAAATAAATGTATTTTCTTTCTATCTTTCACGGAGTCCTGGGTTCGATTTCCAGGTCGGGCAAAGTGTTATTTGGGTTTTTTCATTAGGAGTTTCTCAGTAACAGCCCGGAGTTTCGAAGTTGGTGGTGTGATGCCTCCCTGCCTCGGACAGCCCGTAATACCATTTGGTCCTGCACCTGATCTCTTACCGGTCGTGTCGGATTGCCGTCCCATCGGACTATGAGAGTAAAGGAACAGAGAGTGCACCTGTGATTGCGCACACACTTGTGCACATAATATCTCCTGCGAACCTGGCTAATCTCCGTTGAGATTGGCCACCGTGACCGAAATCGGTCAGGGTGATTATTATTATTTAGTTTTGTTAACGGACAAAGTAGGTATTATAAAAAACTTTTTAACAAAAAAATTAAACCGCCGAAAAAACTGAAAAGCAAAAAATAATAAACCTTTTTTATTTAACCTTAATACCTAAGTTCTTAAACTAATGTAAGTATAACCTAAGTAATTTTGAGTCGGCGCCAAACAATCAACAAACAAAGACTAACTAAATTGCCTTAAATTTAAACGGCGCCGACTCAACTTGAGAGCTGACTTGAGAACCTCCTCCGTTGGTTTCGTCGGTTAAAAAGATACGCCACTTCATCTAAAACATATTTTCATCATTTTTTTGTTTGGTCCACTAAAGGCCAACCGCTTAACTCTCGCGTTGCCTGAGGCAGCTGCGCGGTGAGGGAGGGGTGATAGTTGTCACCAGTTGACGAATCACTGAGCTCTCGCATCACGTCACCATACCCCTCCCGCACCGCGCTGCTACCTCAGGCAACGTCTCAGTTAAGCGGTTGGCCTATAGTCCAACAGTCGTCTTTATCATTTCAGCCCAAAATTACCAACTGCTGGGTATACTTAAAAGCCTTCCTTATTTCTTACAGTGACGTACGGCCTTCATCCGGTCTTAATCTGCCTAACCGTTTCCGGACTATGTTAGGGTCGGCTTCCAGTCTAACCGAATGAATCTGAATATCAGTATTTTACTTGGAGCGACTGCCTATCTGACCTCTACAACCCCTTTGTAAGACTGATCGTCAGACTTTCGGACTTCTGATTATCTGTAACAACTGTCAAAGATTTTTAAATGACAGCTTCATGCTTTCCGAGGCATGTAGGGATCTCGGTATGTAATGAAAAGTCATCCATCACTGCTCCAGTATCGCTCATTCTTAAAATGGTGAAGAAAAACATCGTGAGAATTTCACCAATCAGTACCAAAATTTCGATGACACGTGACATCCACCAAGCCGCACTGATTCCGCGTGGTGGATTACGACCTACAGCTTCCTCTCACAAAGAGGAGGCCTATGTCACATCAGCAGTGCGATTCTGTAACCATCTCACCGTGAAAACTTGGTGAAGTGAGCGTGGAGTGAGTTGTCATTCCCACTAATGCTAGGGCTTGAGACTATTGACAGCTCGCTCTAAGCTCACTTCACCTAACTTTTCACGGTGAGATTTTTACAGAATCTATCGATCGGCAGCAGTTTACCTGCCTAACCAAAACTCCTTCAAACCACGATCTGATGATGACTATCGTTATTCTTTTGTTTCCAGCCTACGAGCTATGGTTCAAGCAGATCATCTTCGAGGTGGACTCTGTGCGGGCACTTCTGGACGTGGAAGGTCTTGACGAGAGCCACACCATGGAAATACTGAAGAGGCTCAACAGGATCGTGCTTATATTGAAGGTAGGAAACGAAACAATTGGCTTACTAGATCCTTGACGACATGTCGTGCACTTTTCATCTGGCGCCACAGTATACAATGACAGTACCAGTAAACCAATGGTGCCATCAACCAATTAATAGGCATCCTTTGGTAGAACTTATACCATGATGTCAAATAATAGGTGGAAGACGTGAACACAATCCACCACGTGGGTCCAGTGCGTAAACGGCTGAACAGACTTCAATTAAATTTAGCACGTTAGTACGCCTTGACTCAAGACCGAGAGAATAAAGATACAGATAGGGGATACTCCTTCAATTTATTTTGAAAGAAAGAAGAAAGAAAATACATTTATTTACTTATTTCTAGCGAGACGTAGTACTGTAACAATGACAGTACTACGTCTGTCGTTAGGTTGATACATTTTATCGTGTTAAGTAGTACGTTCCGGAATCATTTCCGACCTACACGCGGGTAAAAGCTTTTCTGTGATTCCGCGAACCAGTAAATTGTCCTGTCCGTTAATATTGCTGAGAAGATGGTATTAAATCGTTAAGTTTATTCCATACGTCACAGTAATATGTTTATGTTGCTATATATTTACGCATATTAACTCTGATAGTGAGGAGCCCTGACATTTGACCTGTACCGACATCTACACGTAATTTTTCATCGACAATCTGGCTCGCACTAGTGACGGGCTGTTATTGCGCCCTTCTTCTCTTATATCGGCTGGAATTGTATGAGATTAGCTCTAAGATCTACGAATGACAGGCAATAAGATAATTATATATGTAGGTGGTGTGGACATCGACGCTGTTACCATGGATTTAGTTAATGATTCTGAACCCCCAGCGCTGAAAATTTTCGTCAGTCATTACAAAAAAAAAAACCTCTTCCATACATTTGACCGCGTAGGTATTTCTATGAAACAGCAGATTTTTTTTTGATAACCGACTCAAAATTCATACAGCGTCTAAAATCATGTGCTGAATTTATGGTTTCAGTTTGCGCGTCGATGTATGCCACCCTGTATACTTTTAAATATTAAGAGTATAATAAACTAACATCAGATTATGCTTCTGTTTCAACATTTTCCCTATAAGAAACCAGTCGGCTAGAGACGAGACGATTTGCCGAGATTATCGTAAGATCGCGTGATACTCAAACCCATGCATAAAACATGTTTGTCCGATCATAATCTTGAATTAATTTAAACTGCTAATTAAAACACTTTTAAAATACTTAATTGCTAGGCAACGCTTATCAACATTATTGGTGGTTTTTCTCCCGATTACTTCGAGTGAAACGAATCGATTGTGATTTAAATTGATACTAATTCGAGTCAAATTAGGTACCTAGATTCGACTAGCCTTTGCTCGGGCTTCGCCCGCGTGGTTGTGGAAAAATATCTCACGGGAACGTAATACCAGAATTAAAAGTACCCTAAGTGTTAATTCAGGTTATAAACTATCTGTGTGCCAAATTTCATCCAATTGCGCTCAGCCGTTTTTCTCCAATTCGGAACATACATCCAGACAAACAGACAAACATTATAAAAAGCATATTTTCGGCATCAGACTCGTTAAAAAAATTATTCAATATACAGTTTTCACTTCGTTATTATTTATTTATTTTTATTTAATAAATACTTTACTGGCTGCGCCCCGCGGTTTCACCCGCATAAGCTTTGATCCCGTGAGAATATCGGGATAAAAAGTATTCTATGTGTTAATCCGGGTTATAAACTACCTGTGTGCAAAATTTCATCCAAGTCCACCAGAAAATAAACCTAGTTTGGGTGCCAGGAGATAATACTCAATGCACTCTATGTTGTACCATATTTACTGTACCTACTTGTAACCTTTGTGAACTTTATACTGGAAATAAACATTATTATTATTAATTTCTCACGTCTCTTTTATGTGAGATCACATAACTATTACATATGATGTAACACTCGTAGTAACATGCGATCCGTATTGATAATGTATCAATATATTACGTTATTATTGCTATTACGAATCAAAACAACATGCTCTATTCTCAGACCAATACTTTTTATTGGTCTGAGGCTCTATTATTATTTTCTGACTTCTGATGTTATAAAAATAGATTTTGTAAAATACTTTATCTGTTTAGGTTTCGGAAGAGTACCCAGTTACTGGGTAATACGAAACCCATTGGTAAGTCTGGTTGTCAGACTTTCAGGCTTCTGACGACCCGTAACGACTGTCAAAGATCGACGAATGACAGCCGGGACTAACGGCTTAACGTGCTTTCCGAGCCACGTCCGGTCGTATGGAAAGATGGTCACCCATCCACGGACCAACCGCGGCAAGCGATCGACCCGTGCGGCTGTTATTAAGTACTAACTAAAGTTATTATTTCATACTTGCAGTGCCCCGCGGTTCACCCGCATAAGTGTCGATCCCGTCGGAAGCTTTATTACTGTAAAGTTTCATTAAAATCTGTTCAGTAGTTTTGAAATAGTAACAAACATCCATCCATCCATTCATCCTCACAAACTTTCGCGTTTATAATATTAGTAGGACTTATAAGTACACTGGTATTCAGCTGCCTAATTAAATAGCGTAATACACTATCAATCTCAACCTGAATCACGTTGAAGGATATCGCTAATCCATTGCTTCATATGTTAGAAAAATGTGTACAGAGGTGATGCTTATTTCATAAGAAATCTCTTCCAGCATACCTGAGATAGGACAATAGATACAGAGATGTAGACAGCGTGTGATTGAGGCAAAGGAGACAAAAAATAATACATAGAATCATAAAACAATTCACTAAAAAACTAAACAAAAATTATGAGAATATTCTAATATACATACAAATAAACATACATAAATACATATTTACACTTACAATACTTTTTAATGCTGTGGCTGTAGCTAAAGCTGAAATTGGATGGAAAGCAGCAGCATCCTAACTATTATTGTATCCAAGATGCGCTTAGTAACCGAATTGTCTCGATAACCAAGTTTCTTTAATTGAAATTTATGAGAGACGGGTTCTCTCATTAATTTCCTAGAAAGACGCTCTTCAATCTAGATTCAAGCCTGACAGACTTCGTACCAATCTTTACTCAAATCTTCATGGTTGAGCATCGTTCTAGACTCCGAGCCGTAACAGTCGCTATCCTATAATTACATTGCGGTTATTAAATTATCGTCCGATGTATCGAGTATCAACTTTCCCTGGCACTTTCACATCATTCACAAGACGACTTTGTAAGCTGCGTTATAGCCTAGAAATTAATATTTGCCGTACCATCAGTAAGTACCTACCTAAAGTTTAAAACCCGAAGCGCTGGTCTCCGCTGAGATTGATCGCCATGACCGAAATTCGGTCTGGAGGGTCGGATTCGACTGTTTTCTATGTTATTTTCGTTCGGCTATTTCCCTTGGATATCTAGCACGGTTAATTTTTTTTTTTTTATTCACTATACCTATATAGTAAATCGCCAACCCGTCTCATTAAGCGTGGTGATAAATGCTCGTGCCTTCTCTGTATGAGAAGAGGCCTTTTGTCCTACAGTAAGACAATAATCGGCTAGTATTATTATGGTAACGGCCGCGATTTACAAGCTGTAAGGTCGTAGGTTCGAACCCCGTCAGGCGCTTTACTTTGTGTTAATTATTACATCACCACTGCTCTCAAAACGGTGAAGGAAAACATCATGAGGAAACCGACATGGCCTAGAACCAAAAAGTCGAAGACATGTGACATCTACCAACCCGCACTGGGCCCGCGTGGTGGATTACGGCCCACTCCCTCTCACCAAGAGGTGTCCCAGCAGTGGGAACATTACAGGCTGGTAAAAGCTTCTCCGATTGAAATGTGTTTTAAAAATGTCCTTCCTTGTAACCGCAGTATTATATTATAGTAGATACATATGTATGTATCTACTATAATATACCTTTTCTTGGTAGGTACCCAATTATTAGCAATTATATTGGTTCAACAACACAGTAACTGCATCTACCGGGTAATTGAACACCTATATGTATAATTTATCGAGTGTCGGGCAATCTACCTTATTGCTCGGCAATTAAACTGCTAAGTCTTGGAGTAATTTTATGGGTTCTAACGTCCTAGATTCTAACGGTTCACTGACGATGGTTTCAAGACTATAAAGGGGATTGAAGATTTTTATATGGAGCCTGGCATGCCTACAGTGTCCGCCATTTTGTTTTTTTTCTTCAAAATGGCAAGTAGTAGGTCGGTACCTGTCCGCCATTTTGATTTTAAGCATTAAGACTAATTATTTCAAACGTGATTATGGTGATTATTTGAAATAATCACTCTGAATGTTTAAATTAATAAAACATCTCTGCAACAAGATAAATGCAAGTTAAAATAAATATTAACTTTGAACGTTAATATCTCAGAAACGTGACGCCTTACGGGGTTTGGTCCTATTGTGTTTCTGTTTGCATTGACGTCAGCTATCGATTTATATAGATTTCACGCTTGGCCGCCATTTTGAAAATAAAACAAAATGGTGGACAGATAGGTATGCCACGAACCTTCAAAGCCATTTAGTTGTAATATCTCAACATTTTTAACACTTTTACTGTTCGCGAAGGACAATTAGTTTCTAATACAATAATACATAGAATAGTTGAACAATTACTGAGAACCTTTGTGTGAACCTCATTGTTTGCTATATATTGATTACTGTAATATCCACCTAGATCCTATCCTACTAATATAATAAACGCGAAAGTTTGTGAGGATGAATGGATGGATGTTTGTTACTCTTTCACACAAAAACTACTGGATGAAATTTGGCACACAGATAGTTTATAGCCAGGATTAATTAAAAGAACAATTTTTATTCCGATATTCCCACGGGATTGAAACTTATCCGGGTGAAACCGGGAGGCGTAGTTAGTAATATTATCTATACATTACTAGCTGTTGCCGGTGACTTCGTCTGCGATTTAGGATGAGAAGTAGCCTAAGTCCTTCTCCAGATCCCAGGTTACCTATTTATCAAATTCCAGAACGATCGGTTCACAGAGTTAGGTACTGCTGCAAATATAATATTAGTCTAGATGCGAAAGTAACTCTGCCCGTCTGTGACCTTTTCTCGCCTAAACGGCTGAATGGATTTAGATGAGGCACACGGGTACACCATGATCTGGGTGAAGACAGGCTGCAGGCAACAGCTAGTGTCTTTTTTTTTGGGAAACAAACAAACAACATCACCTACGATAATAATCTAAGTATTGTGCTTTATTCGAAAACCAACCTTAACTGAACTTGATACGTTTCTGTTTCCAGCTGCTGGTAGACCAGGTGATGATCCTGGAGACGATGACTCCGCTTGACTTCATGGACTTCCGGCACTATCTGCGACCTGCCTCCGGCTTCCAGAGCTTACAGTTTCGTCTGCTCGAAAATAAGGTAATTTTGATTTAAAGTATTTCACTTTTGTTCATTTTCATCTTTCATTCGACATCTTTCACTCGAAACGAAAAGTCTACACACAAAATGAATCAAAATTAAAAAAAATATTCTTTTGTGAACCGGATGTGTCGCGGCGGCCTATTTGACCGCAACAACCCAGTTAGTTACTGGGTAACACGATACTCCCTGGTAAGACTGACTTTTGGGTCTGTGGTCTGTGGTATGTTTAGGTTTTGGGTATGTTTGGGATACCCCAAACATTAAACGACGAAACAAACAAACAACGAACAAACATACCCAAACTATGTCCGTAATATTTGACGACTTATAAAGATCTACGAACAAACATGTTATCTGCAGTGTCCGTATTTTTTTCCGAACTGTGTAAAAAGTGGTCACTTTGTCTTTTGTCTTTAGTGAATTTGAAGAGCGTGGGTTTAATTACCATTGTTTCTTACAAGAAATAAACGTTTTCAACGAAGCTCTTTATCAGAAATCAGTTGATAATTTGTTGCTTCTATTAATGCTATTGTTTCGAGCATTCTCGTGACAACAACTTTATTAACACTAGTACTAGTTGTTTCAGCCGAATTGATTTGAATCAATATGGCATTGACTTTGTTATTGGTACCACTTATAGGTACATATTTATTTTAATTCTTCCTTACGTAAGCATTTTATATAGTCCTCCAGACCGTATTTCGGCCAATATAAACAGAAACTAGCCCAGACACAGGTGCACTCTCTTCCCTCACTCTCATAGTCCGATGGGACGGCAATCCGACACGAGCGGAGAGAGATCAGGCGCAGGACCAACGGCTTAGCGTGCTTTCCGAGGCACGGGGGTATCACACCGCCAACTTCCACACTCCGGGCTGTTACTAAGAAATTCCTAATGGAATAACCCAATAACACTTTGCCCGACCTGGAAATCGAACCCAGGACCCCACGCTCAGCAATCGCGCTTGCAGGAAAATATATGAAATAAACATAAGTGATATAAAAGCTGTTGTTTTGCATCCTCGTCAAATTTCAGGAGGCTGTTATGAAAGACATAAATAATCAAATAAAATTACGATCCCTCGTGAATAATGAATACATACTTGTTTTTTTTGTTATTACTGTCAAACTTATTGACAGTATTTCAGAATAAGAACACTTTCAAAGAACTGAATCGCGTTATGTTATACTAGCTTCTGAAAAGTATGTCCTTCCCCAGGATTCCATCTATCTCTTTGCCAAATCAGAAGTTCAGTGGTTTAGGCGTGAAAATGTAACATACAGTTTCAAGTTCAAGTCCTCTCCTTGAAAATCGAATTACCCCTTTTTGCCTCGTCAGGGGTCAATTTTCGACAACTTTAGGTACATACTTATTATTAATTATTTTCTGTCCAAAGTATTAATACTAATTTTTGAGTCAATCAAACCATGCAGTAAAATCCTCCCCTGTAAAATTTACTACCTACCCCTTTTCAACCCATTAGAGGTAGATTTTCGAAAAACCCCGATACATGTTATTCTTTATTTTTGGTCTTAAGTATACACACTGAATTTCGAGTAGGTACTTAAATCGGACCGCGCATTCAAATTCTTCCACACAAACTTTAACACCCCTATATCCCCTTTGAGGGGTAGTTTTGAAAAACTAATAATGATAAACTATATTCCTTACTTAAGCGAGTATTAATGCCAATTTTCAAGATTATTAACCTAACGAATAAGATTTTTCATATAAACTGTATCCCCACTTTTCACCCCCACAGGGGTGGAATATTGAAAAATCATTTGGGATGTGTTCACAACTTAACTCAAAGATTATTTATACCAATTTTAGAGTTAATCAAGCCGCGCTGTAAAATCCTCCCCTGTAAAATTGGCTACCCCTTTTCAGGCCGTCAGGGGTAGATTTTCGAAAAACCCTCATACACATTATTCTTTCCTTTCAATTTTAGGTATAAATACTGAATTTTGATTAAATCGGAACGCGCGCTAAAATTCTTCCATAAAAACTTTGAAACCCCCCAATCCCCTTTTAGGGGGTAGTTTATAAAAACAAAAAATGCCCAACTTCATAATTTACTTAGATAAGTATTCGTGGCAAGTTTCAAGTTTATTAACTTAAGGAATAAGATTTTTCATACAAACGAAATCCCCCCATTTCACCCTCTTAGGGGTGGAATTTCGAAAAACCCCTTCTTAGTGGACACCTACTCTTTACGAAGAATACACCCTCCAAATTTTATGTCTCTAGGACCAGCGGTTTAGGCTGTGCGTTGATGTCTCAGTCAGTCAGTCAGTCAGTCAGTCAGGACTTTGAATTTTATATATATAGATGTATCGTATAAACGGCCGCGTTTTTATGTGTATGTAAAAGGGCAGTTACAGTGCGGTCTCACACAGGCCGCGTTCTAAAATGCGTATCCCACACATGCCGATTTCCGAAAATTAGAAAAATAAAAAAATACCTACTTATTTTAGTATTGATTCGTGTCGAGAATCAGTAGCATAGCTGTACCTCCTTGAATTTGACGAAGGTGCCAAACGACACCTTGTATATTAAACTAGCTTCTGCAACTTCGTCTGCGTAAAATTTGTTGTCGCCGAAGAAATACAATAATAATCCTTGTCAATTTTGTTTCCAGCTGGGTCTGAAGCAGGCGCTCCGAGTCAAGTACAACCAGAGCTACCAGACGGTGTTCGGAGACGACCCTGAAGCTATGGACAATCTACAAAAGTAACTATTTACATTTTATTGTAACAACAAAATCGAAAAATTCGGTAGCGTTTTGATTTTCGACCATAGACGTCGATTTCGTCTTAGCCAGATGTCTACTTACAGCTTTGCAAGTGGATTCTCGCACGGTTTGCAATGATGCAGTAGTAGTTTAGTTCGCTAAAAAAATACTGCTTTTATTGATAAATACACCAAAAGTCATCTTGCTATGGTCATAGACAAACAAATCCACGCTATGATCATCATGATGCCATCGCGGGTAGAACCTGGATGAGGCTGGCACAGGAGCGTGGGGAATGGGACTAGAAGAGAATGGCCCTTGCCCAGCAGTGGGAGAAGTTGGGCTGTGGATGATGATAGTTATCTTGTGCGATCTGGTAACAGGTCGGTAGGACCAGGGTCTACTCCGAAGTGGTAAATGTATGGTATCGGCCGAATGTTCGGCCGTTTCCTGCTACGAAGTTACTATTTGGTTCGGTCGGTGCCGATCCTACACTCCTACACTCTTTCAAATATTGACTATGGTCCCGACCCAACTGAGCCGGTTCGAAGTAGACCCCCTGGCTACACTTACAGAATGATATAACCATTTAGGTACCTGATCTGTGGTCTAATTCAGCTTGTGCTAATCCTAGACCAATCGTAACGGAATCTAATGAATATTTTTTTTCTAGATCTGAACAGGAGCCAGCTCTCCTAGCACTGATCGAGCGCTGGCTGGAGCGCACTCCTGGTCTCAACACGCACGGCTTCAACTTCTGGGGCAAGTTCCAGGCCGCCGTCAACAAACAGATCAAGGATGATATTGACGCTGCTGCGGTGAGCACTTTTTGCCCGATATTAGTTTAGGGTTCCATCGACCCATCCTCCAGTTTTCACGGTGAGCTTTTTACAGAATAGATCGGCTGTTATTCAAGATTAAAGTCCAGATAGTGATTTAGTAATGGCAAACGACATCGCGGCAGGCCCAGACGGAGATGGTGGGGTGAGCTGAACTCCTTTCATAAAGATTGGTCCTTGGCAGCTCTGGACAGAGAGAGGTGGAAGGAGAGTAGGGAGGCCTTTGCCTAGCAATGGGACATGAACATCATCTGCCTAGCCTTGTCCCAACTATGTAGGGGTCGGCTTCCAGTCTAACCTGATGCAGCTGAATACCAGTATTTTACATGGAGCGACTGCCTATCTGACATCCACAACCATGTTACTTTACTGGGTAATACGATACCCTTTGGTAAGACTGGTTGTCATTCTTTCGGGCTACTGACGACCCGTAACGGCTTAACGTGCTTTCCGAGGCATGGAGGGTGTTGGTATGTAAAGATGGTCACCCATCCATGGACCAATAACGGCAAGAGGAACTTAACCTGATCGATCATTTAATCTAATTCCTTGAAGCCAGCAAGCAAGCATGTCTCTTCACATACTCAGCGAGAATATTTCACTTTTGCTACATTAGATCACTCGACCACTATTCATTAAAATGTACTCCTTAGCAAATAAGTGAGGAGAATCAGTCGAGAAGACCTTCTGACCATAATGTCTAAGCCAATGGGTGTTTTAACAACTATTTCAACTCTATTTCTACTATTTATTTTATTGGTTTAAAGTTTAAACCAAAATATTATTTATTATAATTTTCAGCTCGAAACCAACGAGACAGTCCGTCGTCATCGCCTTCAGGATGCTGAGAACCGTCGCGAGATCTACCGCTCCATCTTCGACCCGGCCGTCCATGACGCGCTCAGGTCCAGGGGAGAAAGGAGGTCTGTATCCACTATTAGAATTTATGTGACGTAAGGTTCCCGCAGCGCAGACTGGTGCTTCGACGTTGCGACGAAATTCTGGTAGAACAATTTCCATGAAGTTTTTATAGAAATTGTTCTACTAGAATCGCGTCGTGCCTTTACCAAGGCCACGAGCTATACGCTTTAGCGACTTGGCTTGTTTTGAATAAAACATCTTCACGAGCGGAGCAGGGCTACACTAAACACAAAAGTTCAGGGCAGGCGCGATCATAAAATACAGAGCGAGATGATGCGGCCCTCAGGTTTGATTTCCGAGGCTCGTTAATTTATTTGTGTTTTGGAAAGATACATAAAAACGATCAATTTAAATCTTTTTTTTTACTAACTTGTAAATGAACAACCTCTAATGTCCTAAGCTACGGTGGAAATTCCGTATTTAATATTCACTGTCATATGCACACGTTTTGACTGCAACTGCCACGAGTCTTGGCGTTTTGTAAACATGACCCCCTGTTCCAGGTTATCCCACAAAGCTCTTCAAGGCGCCATCATGATCACATTCTACAGAGACGAGCCTCGCTTCTCGCAGCCCCACCAGCTGCTCACGCTCCTCATGGACATGGACAGTCTCATCACCAAGTGGCGATGTGAGTAACTTACGAAAAACTTCATCACTTTTGGCCATTTTGGATTTTCATTTTGAACTCACTATCGTGTTCAGCGCCCTCGAAAACGATTAAAACGATACCCATGATGAAAAATTTTAACATTTTTGCAGCCGCCATCTTGGATTTTCATTTTGACCTCACTACCCGCTTCAGCACCCTCGAAAACCATGAAAACTATTTCTTTCTCTTTCTGACTCTCTATTATATGTAATAAAAAGTCGCATAACGCTTTTTAGTTACGTGACGATTTCTCCAAGTTTCCTCTTAGCGCAAGCTCCGTTACAGAACTTCGTTCGAATAAGCATAACCATAATCATCAATCATAATCAGCCAACAATTTTCCCACTGCTAGGAAACAGGCCTATTTGAAAGAGAGTGGGCTGTAATGTGCCACGACGGCCCAGTGTGGGTTGGCAGATGTCACATGTCTTAGAATTGTTGGTGCATGCAGTTTCCTCACGAGGTTTTCCTTCACCGTTTTGAAACAGTGGTGATGAAATTAATTGCACAAAGTAAAGCGCCTGGCTGGGTGCGAATCCACGACCAACAACTCGTAAGGCGCGGCCGATACCACTGGGCCACCCTGCTCTCAATAGAATAGAAAATCTTCATTTTGCATAATATGTATAAAAAAAAAATTAAAAAATATATAATATATATATTTCGATTACTTATCGGATCGGACGATTCCATAAACTTATAATAGTCACGAGCCCGTTGCAGAAATATTTAAACTGTGTATTGTTTCCCAGACAACCACGTGATCATGGTCCAACGCATGATAGGATCGCAGCAGCTCGGCACAGGCGGCTCATCTGGGTACCAATACCTCCGCTCCACGCTAAGGTGACACACAACACACAATTTTTACCCGACTGGGCGACAGCAAAGACAGGGTTATGTTTTTCATGCGTATCTGTGTATTTTTGTATGTGGATTTCTTGCGTTCTTTTTAACCTCCAATGGTAATGGAAAAGCTATCAAAACCAATCTCTTAAGAGCGTTTACAACGTACGGCATTTCATACAAACTTTCAAGTCCTTGTTCTTCGAAAGGCATGAACCGATTTTAATGAAACTTCGTACGCATAAGCAGGATACATAGGTCTAAAAAGTTAGTTAAGAACATTTTCGAAATGTCTTATTTAAAAAAAGATAATTGGAAATATCTGTTTCTATGGAAAATTTAAAATCGGTCGAATTTACATGTAACACTATTTTTCGAAAATGTTCTCAATTAACTTTTTAGACCTATATATCCTGCTTATGCGTAGGAAGTTTCATTAAAATCGGTTCATGCATTTCGAAAAACAAGGACTTATTGAAAGTTTGTATGAAATGCCGTACGTTGTCAACGCTCATTAAAAAAATATAATACATTAAATGGTTGAAAATAAATACCACCCGTAGGGACATCGACGCGCATCCTGTAACCATGGATTCAGTACATGATTCTGAACCTCTTCGTCGGTTATGTCCGTCCGAAGAATAATTTTCCTTTTTTTTTCCAGTGATCGCTACAAAGTTTTCTTGGATCTGTTCAATCTATCAACATTCCTGCTGCCTCGCTCTCTTATCCCGCCACTAGACGATTGCATGAAGAGGAGCCTCACCCTGACTTGGGGGGACACGGTCAAAGACAATAGTGACAACCACCAGAATGGGAACGGCAGCAAAACTAGTGAAAATGATCTCGAAGCATCGTTATAGGGTTGAATCAATTTTTAGATTGTAGTTTTGCATTGTTAAGTGACCTGTCTTTTAACGCCACGAACAACTACTCATATATCTACAGTATCCAGCAGTGCAATTCTGCCTGTCGATTTTGTAAAAATCTCACCGTGAAAAGTTGGGTGAAATGAGCTTAGAGTGTGCTGTCAATAGTGTCAATCCCTAGCATTAGTTGGAATGTCAGCTCACTCCACGCTCACTTCACCTAAGTTTTCACGGTGAGATGCTTACAGTCCTTTCAGTTATTTTATCTGTGACACCAACCAATTATTAACCTTAATCAATGACATTAAAGATCACTGTTATGCAAAAACAAAAAACTGTAAAAGGAATGTAGACGTCAAATGAAAAGTACACTGAACGCCAGCTGTTAAAACAGCAATCAAAAAACGGTTTACAAAAAACTAATAAAAAAAATAATAGTGTACTGCGTTTCGTGGCGTTCGAAAGGAAGGTAATTATTTCGAATCTAATATTCATACATTTGATTAATAATTTAAATCTACTACCTATTTAAGAACGGAACCGATCATTTTATAAAAGATCATTACTAAATACTACAACTGTGGCCTTCAATTTAATACAATGCATTTAGGTAGATTAAATACAAGTTATTGCAGCCGAACGGGTCGATAGATCAGGTAAAGCTACGCTTGCCGCCGCCGTTCGTGGATGGGTGACCATCTTTCCATACCGAGACCTCTCCGTGCCTCGGAGAGCACGTTAAACCGTTGGTCCCGGCTGTCATTCGTAGATCTTTGACAGTCGTTACGGGTCGCCAGAAGCCCAAAAGTCTGACGACCAGTCTTATAAAGGTATCGTATTACCCAGTAACTGGGTTGGTCAGATAAGCAGACGCTCCGTGTGAAATACTGCAGGGCAATTCTCGTAATTTTAAGACCGTTCAGTCAGAGGGGCAATTCTCGTAATTTTAAGAACGTTCACAGTCTGATCTCAGTCTCAATCTGTCAAAAATACGTCAAATTTCCCTACATTTTGACAAGTTTTTGACATTTGTTTGTCGCCGAGATGAGACTGCGACTAGACTTTGATCGTTTTAAATTACAAGAATTGGCCTGCTGGTATTCAGCTGCAGGCTGTTAGACTGGAAGCCGACCCCAACATAGTTAGGAAAGGGCAGGATGATACAATGTTTTATTTTAATCATGTCATTTATTTTAACAAAATTTCAAGCAAATCTGAATTAGGTAATTTATAATTAAAATGTGTTTTAATTCGTAAATTTTTAGTATTAGTTGTACTTTTTGTTAACATTTTAAGAAAATAAAACAATGTTGAGATATCATGTGGTTTTATTCCAAAAAGGTAAATCATGTATAGCAAAATCATATTATTTATTTTTAAATAAATATCAGTTTTTATCTTTAAAATATGGCAACAAAATATTAAAATGGCAGATCAAAACTTATTCCAAAAACAGTTATGACATTATTTTTAGCTACTAGGTACTCCAAGCAAACTAGTCAATCGTAAATCAAACATTACAAAACAGTTATGGGCGATGATGTTTTTAAAGAGGTAGGTAGAAGAATAAATTATCATAATAAATATATTATTAAATATTTTCTCTACTAAAAACATTAACACCTTGTTCCTAGCAATTAAAAATTTGCCTCGACTGATCCCCTCCTCCTCCTTCCTCCTCCTCCTCCTCCTCCTTCCCTAGTTCTTTCCCTAGTTCTAGATCCTTAGTTTTCTTAAGGCTGATTTTTCCATCATCTGATAACTTTATTCGAGGAATAATTTTGAAATGTTGACAGTTCTTTCATGCAAAAACTGTCAAACGCCCATTATATTCCTCGAATAAAAGTTATCTGGCGATGAAAAAATCAGCCCTCAGTTTCTAATTTCGCAATTTTGTTCTATTCTTCAAGTACAATGCTACAAGGTTATTTTAGCGTGGGGCTAAAATCAGAACTAACACCACCATCTTGTTTTGTCAATACACAATGACAGTGACATTTACAGGAATGTCAATGTCGTTCAGGCGCCAAAAGATCCTTGTAGCACTATTTTTTTTCTAAGCTGACATCACCGAAGGCGCTTCAACAACTTTATCAGGATTGTACACTCCGAACTTATACACCACACGATGTAAGTACTCCTCTCCTGGGACCAAGATGGATGTCGGGAAGTTGGTATGATGCACAGCATCTGGGTAAGTCTGGGTTTCCAGACAGAAAGCTCCATGGCGGCGGTACCCAACCCCGTTCTTACCAACCAGGGCAGGTTCAGTAGGAGCTGGGAGGAAGTTGGCAGTATAGAACTGGACTCCTGGCTGGTCTGTGTGGACTTCGAGGTACCGGCCTGAAGGTGGATGGGTTACGGTGGCGGCGAGGGTCAGAACCTGAAACGTGAAATTGAATTATTGTATAAGGGAGGCATTTTTCACCTTCAGTCATAGCGTAAAATAGCGTTATAGAAAGCTTAGGGTGATATTCACAGACGGTACTGACTTGATTGTAGTTAAACGTTCATACAAATGCCAAAAAATGTTTGTAAAAGCAAATGTGAACAAGTGTACGAATATGAACTTTATTTAAATACAAAATAATGTTCTTAAATGTTTACGAGGCTCCATTTTTTCTTTTCATTTTAGAACAAAGTCACCAAAGCTTACAAGTGGACTTAGTGTTCTGAGCTTTCTCAAGGTAAACTGAAAACGAAACTTACCTAAGGAGCTATAAAAAGCAATAAGCTAAGCTATAATATGTCAGTAATTGTCATGTGTCCCCAGCACTACTCGTACTACCTTTCAAACTAGAACACAGCAACGCCGCTTGACGACATAAATATTATGGTGGCCCTAAGGCCAGGACATGCTCCTTCATAAAAGGTTTTACCTGGTAATAATGATTGTCCTCACCTGTTTTCCAAGGGTCTCCACACAGTAGTTGTCATCAAAGAGATTGGCCCCAGCAGACATTGCGTCACCTAGCTTCTTCTGGACGGTGAAGTCGAACGGTGTGTTTTGAACGGCGCAGAATCCACCAGTTGGAATTGAGTTCGAGTCCGTCTTGGTGATTCTACAAAATAAAAGCATATTATTATAAGTTTTTTTTTTTTTATTACAATCTGGTGAAGTCTATTCAAATTATTGTTTCCAGTTGAAGTTATTTCCACTTAAACAAATATCAACTATGGCAGTGTAAAAAAAGTTGATTTTAAAATTACTATTAAAAAGTCATAAAACATTTTGAAATTGTAGCGCAAACTTATGGTACACATTAATTGTTAACATTTTTGGAAATTAAATTGCGAACGCAGAATAGTTTGTTTGGCAACAGTTATTATAAGAATAATGATGGTGTGAATCCAATAAATAAATCCAAAATTATCCTATAGCTCACTTCAACAAAGTATCGTGTTTACTCGGGGAATTCTGTGCATTTCGACGCTATCAAAATTTGTGACAAGATATAAACGCAATCGGACAGTGATACACCAAGATAGTCAATAGACATTACTTTTCACAGATAAGTTTTTGTTTATTTTTAACAAGCTTTTATTAGGCCGACCTGTATGTAATTAACTATGTAATGGAATCTAAGGTAACTAATTTAACCATCTTCCAAGGGTCGTAGCGTAATGAAAATTGGCAGCTGTATGTAGTTCTGATGACAATACAATAATACGGTACTGTCGAACTGATCTGATGACGGAGCCGGAAGATATGAACTGGAACTTCATGATGGAAAATCGTATCATAGCTGTTTTGGATTTCTTAGAAAAGTCTTGTAATGAACTTTGACCACGACTTGGTTTCAAGGTCTGATGATGAAGCCAGAAAAGAGGCACTGACATCGTGCGTGCATAAAAGCGTGTTTTTGTAGTGTTTTTTTTAAACTATTAATTTTAATCGACGACACAAAAAGAGAAGCAATTGTCAAGTCGACGGGTATATGTATATTGTAGGGCATGCCAAACAAACAGACAAACAAATGATCTATCAGTCCTTTCACAGTTCCACACCTCTGATTTTCAACACTGTCAAAAACATTGTGATCTTTATTGCTGCAGCAATTAGGTTGCTGTTGGGTTTCCGCCATTGTCAATTAAGTCTGTCAAAATAATAGTTATCTTTATTTTCGTGGTAATAAGGTTGCTATTGGGTTATTGGTCCTTACGCAGTTATTTTACCTTGTTGGAGGTAGGGGAAAGCGTGGTAAAGCGTAAAATGATTGCTGCTTGATTGATCTACGTTGATTGTTTTTGGCGCCGCCTCAAAATTAGTCATTTAAATTCATTGAGGAGTTAAGTTGATTTAAGGCCGATTTTTCAATCGACAGATATTTTTTATTCGTGAAATAAAATTGACGTCTGACAGTTTTTGTACGGAAGAATTGTCAAAAATTCAAAATTATTCCTCAGATTAAATTATCTGGCGTTGGGAAAGCCCAGCTTTGATCGGGAAAAGATCAGCCCTAAGAGGTTTTTTTTCGCTTATC
This sequence comes from Apamea crenata, assembly GCA_949629185.1. Classification (NCBI taxonomy): domain Eukaryota; kingdom Metazoa; phylum Arthropoda; class Insecta; order Lepidoptera; family Noctuidae; genus Apamea; species Apamea crenata. The sequence goes on along the minus strand of OX451362.1, from coordinate 6,269,534 downwards.
AATTTCTTTTTTGTCTGCAATGTTTTTTGTTATTAAGTTTTTTTTTTTATATAAAGGGGTCCACTCACTTATCAGCGTTGATGACCACATAATGTTTATACAACTCCTGCGCACCACCATCGTGCCCTGCCAGGTTGAAATACGAGTGGTTCGTAAGATTAACCACAGTTTTCTTCGTGGTGGATGCTTTGAAGTCCACAAGCAGTTTATTGTCGTCTGTCACCTCGTAGGCCACGGTGGTGACCAGGTCGCCAGGGTAACCTTCCTCCATGTCCTTGGATAAGTAGCTCAAGATGACCTTTGAGCCTACGATTGTGTAATCCCAGACAACCTGGAATACGAATTAATGTTTCTCATTATCATTTCTGGAGACGCTTTGCAGATGTTAGTATTTTTAATTACGAATTTACTATCTTATAAGATACTTAGTGGTCCTTAGCATTATGTCTTGAGGGTCTACTCCGAAGTAGTATCGGCCGAATGTTCGGTCGTTTCCTGCTACGAAGTTACTATTTGGTTCGGTCGGTTCCGATCCTAGACTCCTACACTCTTTCGAATATTGACTATGGTGCTGACCCACCTGAGCCGATCCGAACTTTTTTCGCATTTTTCAATAATATTCGGTTCGGCCATGTGTCGGTCCGATCCGAACATTCGCACTTTGCACTTCGGAGTAGGCCCCCTGGCTCGGATCCCCAGCGGGTAATTGCGTACCACACTTACAATCGCAAAGCCTTTAATTTTGACAGTCAGCAACTTTCATTACGTTACTTACGTTGTTGAACAGACGAATTTTTCAAACAATAGATTAGCAATTTCCTTCAAAGTCCTTCGGATTGTGGTTGAAAGTGTATGACACAATGAAGATGCCGAATATTATTTAGATTCTCAGCGGCAGCACAGAGTCTGGATTTGTATTCGGTTAATGGTAATGATGGCCGTTAGAGCAGACGAGTCCTGGAGTGGAGACCGCGTATCGGCAAGCGTAGTGTGGGACGCCCCCCAGCTAGATGGACCGACGACCTAAAGAACGTGGCTGGGACAGACTGGATGTGGAAGGCGGAGGACAGGGTGTTGTGGCGCAGCCTGGGAGAGGCCTATGTCCAGCAGTGGACCGCGATATGCTGAGTTAATTGTTGATGGTAATGAGAAGAAGTCCTTTGGAAGTCACGCCTTCTATTGCATGGCACTTTTAAAATAACTGGCAAAATATGGATATTCTGATACCCTTACCTTTTGAGGAATATAGGCTAGGCTAACGTACCTTATCAAATCCAACAATGCCTCCATGCAGATGGTCCTTGCCAATATTCTTGGCTACATTATAAGTCCGGCCATCAATTTCGAAGGTTGCATTGCCAATGCGGTTGGCACATCTTCCGACGGTGGCACCAAGGTATGGAGTGTTCCTGTTCACGTAGCCGTCGAGGTCATCAAAACCGAGGACCAGGTCTTCTTTGACCCCTAGTCTGTCTGGAATCTGTAATTTCGTGAAGACGGATTTTCATATAGTAAAATTCTCAGTACGCAGCAGTTTCGAGTCTGGATTTGAGCGGCAAAAGGCTAGGCTATTTTAAAATGGACCTAAACATAACTAGCCAAATGTTGTAATACTTCTGTCTAGGGTTCTGGGAAATAAGTACAGAAGGGATGTTATCCATGTCAACACAACGTATAGTAGACTGCTTGTCGTTGGTGACGCTTGGACCTTGAGCCTTACAGACTGCCAGAAAAATGACCCTGGTTGCATTCGATTACTCAGGCGAATTAAGAATCAGTTTCAAAATTGTACAAGATTCGTTTGAAATAAAACATTATTGTGGTAAAAATGGACACGTGTTATTTAATACATAGCCAAAATTCAGTTAGCATCTTCATCCGTCCCGGTACCAGGGCTCATACGAGCTCTACAGTACTGTACCTACACAAGTGTACGATATCTTACCTTAATTGACTGAATAATAGCTCCGTAGGATATCACAGATATCTCCGACCCTTCAGTGGTTCTCCAAGTGAACTTCTTCACTGTCTTCTCCTTGCACACTCCGAAGTCCTCCACCACAAGTGACACCATTTCTGCAACTCTAAAATAAAAGGCACTTGACAATTTGTCACATTAATTTTGTGATCATTTTCGTTCGAGAAACTTCTTTACAAATCACAATCACATTAGATGGCGAACTTCCTATTGTAATTCTAGCCAGTAAAACTCACTTAAATAAAACTGGCGCAGGAGCATAAGACATTTAGCAGCAATGGGTGAAGTCGGGCTGTAGATGATGATAATGAACATCCCACAGCTGGGCAAAGGTCTCTATTGGATTACTGTTCCAAAACCCTACGTGTCAGGCCACTGGCCTGATCAAATATAGTTACTGTACGAGTGTGTTAACCAAAAAACCGTTGGTTGAGACTGGTCATCTCTTAACTGCCAGGGCTTATTTTTAATGTTATAAATTGTTTCTTTTTTTTTTACATTGTTCTCACATATAGAAGCAATAAGAATAATGTACCCAGGATTTTGTAATAATATCTTGATTTAAAAGAGTGTCCGTGGAGTTTCTTGCCCGTTCTTCTCCATAGAGATCTACGTTTTTGGAATGGGCGACTAGCTTCAACTTTCTGACTAACTGACCGACTATTTAATTTTGACAATTCAAAAGTGCCTGTAAATGGTTTAATTGAAATAAATGATTTGAGTTTGAGTTTTGAGTTTGAGAGTTTGAAAAAGTGGGTAAGCACATTCACTTGTTTGTACTCACATTTCTTTCGGTTTTTCACTGTTTCGACGATAGTTTTTGGAGCTTCTAAGTTGAGACACCAAACAGTTACCCATTACAAGACAGTTTGTATTACTTGAAAATGCACATTTTCTATTGGACTCTTATCAGATACTCACGATGAGTGCCTATGTTATCACAGATAATTTACTAGTAACTATGCAAGAATTTCAAGTAGGTGAAGCAAAACTACCAATGCGCCGTTTAAGTATATGTAGGTAAAGACAATCAGATTTTCTGTAGAAATGCAGAATCTACTAATATTATAAACGTGAAAGTTTGTATGGATGGACGGATGTTTGTTACTCTTTCACGCAAAAACTACAGAACTGATTTGGATGTTTGGCACACAGATAGTTTATAACCAGGATTAACATATACCTACCTAGGATACTTTTTATCCCTATATTCCCACGGGATCGAAACTTATGCGGGTGAAACCGCAGGGCGCAGATAATACCATTTTGAATGAATTTGCTACAATCTTACATACTAGTTGTGCCCTGCGTTTTTATCCGCATAAATCTTGAGCTCGTGGGAATATTGAGATAAAAGTATTCTATGTCCTAATCAAAGTCATGGTCTACCCATGTGAAAAATTTGATCCAAATCCGGTCGGACGTTTTAGCGTAAAAGCGTAACATACAAACACACAAAAAAAAAAATTCTCTTTATAATATTACCTAGTTTAGACTAAACCGGTGGGTAACCGTGATTGTAACAACAATGAGCAGTTTCAAGAACTGTTTGGCACTACCTAAATCTCTGTCTACCCCATTTAAAATATATAGGTACATGTAACGTTGTGCAAAATAATGTCATTCATCATACATTCATACGTATGGTGAGGAAACAGACATCATTACTTCATAAAGAAGACTAGCTAATGTCTCACACTTAGTGATGGGCGACTCGGAAAGTTTCCATCATTCCACCCGGAATATTCCTGGGAATATTCCCAAAACGGGTATTTACCCGGGTACGTTCCCAAATCGTGGGTAAATTAGTTTCTATGACGATTGAATTGTAAGTACTGAATAAAAACAAAAACACCTTACTCCAAAATCATTTAATCAACAACAGGATGGTTCAAATATGAAAATTATCAGTCAAAAAATAAAAAATATCAGGTTATGGGCGACAAAAATCACTTCAAGTTTAATACTAATAAGTAGGTAAAATGTTATTGAGATTCATTTCATCACTGTCTAAATCACTGTCATCGGAGAATGTTTTTGTTATGTCGCAAAACTCTATTTCTCTTGTATTTCTTCCAGAAGTTGATGGTTGAGGTTCAATATTGTTTATGTTCAATGGGCTAACCATAAAAGGACTTGAAGTGGGTTCCTCATCTTCTTCATCTACTTCTTCGTCTTTTTGATTGTGTAACAAATTCCAGTTACATGATATGTAAGCTAGCTTTGCAGCTCTTTCTGTTGTTAACCTATACCGTTTAAGGCTGTGGATATTTCCATGAACGCTGAAGGTACGCTCTGTTGCAGCCGAGGTTCAGGGAGCAGTTAAAAGACAAGCTGCAACTTTGCTCAGAGGTTTGTTTTTGCAAATTCCTTTCCACCAAGTTAAGGGATTCATGTTCTGGAGGCTGGTCCAAACAAAAGATTTTCCCCATATCCTCTTGCTCTATAATTAGCTAAATCTGTCATTATTTCCAAGTGTAACTGCCTTCCTTTCTCATGAATAAAATCCATGGCAATGATTTCTTCATCTTCGTTGAGTTCGATGCCTTGAGATTTTGGATCTAGCATATAGGCTGCTAGATGAATGGGCTTTATGCAGTTCCCTCTGCGTTTATCAACTGCATTTAAAATCCTCTCCCTGACATTATTATCAACCAAAGAAGAAAAACCAGGAAGCAGAAAGATCAGACGTGATTTTATATCTTTGAATGACATGTACAAGTCATTTACGTACGCTTCGTTTCCTTCTAGTTTAAATATGTAATCTGTTATTGGCTCTAAAATTGCAGTAGATTCGTCTATCATTTTCCAAAATTCTTCGTCTAGTAAATTTGCTTTAATATCAACTGGGATCATTTTTGCATCTTCATGTACTGCCAAACATTGCAGAGCCGCCTTGCTATTTTGCAAACTACGCACAGCATGAAGGTAACTGCCCCAACGCGTCTTGCTGGGCAATTTTAGTTGCTCGCCAGAACCTTTTTCTACAATTATCTGCTTGAATAACGCGCTCAGAATTTGACTTTTTCTGTTTCGGCATGATGATATCTATAACAATAAAGTTAATCAATATTAATATTTTTAAATGTTTTTAATAATTTTTAGGAAATATTTAAAAATGTAATTTAGAAAACATATTTTTATTAAAATTTATTTACCTATAATATTTTTTTAAATTTATTTATTAATGTTGTGTTTTTCTATAATGTAAATATTAATGTTTTTCTATCAGAGGAAAAGAGAATCATAATAATTATGGGATAGAAATACAATCAATAATAATAATAATATCCCTGGACATTTCACACAGCACCATTTGTCCCAAGCTAAGCAACCTAATGCTTGTGTTATGGTAACAAAATGGCAAAAAAAAAAAAAAAGATATATATTAAATAAAATATATAATAATATATTATTATTCAATAAAATATATTTAAAGAATAAATGTAAGTACTTACGTAAATTCGATACGATCGCCTCACTAAATTGTACAGCTATACCACAATAATGTACACTCAAAATCCGTTATTCGTTGCCAAAATTGTCAGGTTGAATTTAAGAAATTTCCAAATACACAGCAAATAAGTTTCAACACAAAACACCAAAATTAACACTTAGGCACGTCCGCAAATTCCGATACTCAAGTGAATACTAAACGTGGCCACGGTATTGGAGTCTACTGTTTTACCAGGTAAATGAAATGCACCAATCAAAAAACACCACGCACCGCCGCCGGCGTAAACGTTAAGTTTCATAAATCGATTTATGCGAAATATGTATAAATTGATCATAAAAATATAAATACCCGAATAAATACCCATTGGGTGGATTCAATGGGAATATTCCCGGGAATATTCCCATTTTTGGAATTTACCCGGGTAGAATCCCATCACTACTCACACTTGACTGTAAGCCCAGGTTCGGAGTCGGACGGGCGCGTTTTTCCCGTGGCGATTTTTTTCGCGCACTGGATTTTCAACCCACTACCTAGCGCCGAGAGTAGAAAATCCAACAGTGTGTTTGTGTGTGACGCGCTGGTACGCGCTCTGTTGGATTTTCAATGCTCGGCTCAACTACGAGAGTTGAAAATCCAGTGCGCGATAAAATTCTGCCGCGATATTTTACCGTTCACGAACATGGGCTAAGTAAGCGCTTATCAAACCAACAATAAAAAGTGCCATTTAGAATCATAAACTCCATTTTCCAATAGAAAGACTTATCAGTCGAAAAATAACAAACATGAATATAATTTATCATGTATTATCCATTCACAATGACCGCACAAAGTGGTAAGATAACGAGCACATAAAATAATAAAGTTATTAAACAAAACTTACCAAGAGATAAGATGTGAATACGTCTGTACTGCTTGGCAGCCGGTCCCCAACTGACGTGAAGTTCTTTATTTGAATTTATAGTGTTACGAAGTTCGTGCGGTTGAATTGGAGTGTGGGATTGGTTGGTTAACCGCACTGGAAGGTCCATTGCTTTACTTGGTAACAAAAGGAGCATCATAGTACTAAGTGAACAATCAATGGATTTTTGTTATTCCAGTATCGTTCATTTTAGTATAGTAAACGATACTGGTGACATTCGATACACGAAACTTCTCACTGCGCTCCCGTTTGCATAATTATTTAAGTACCTACTTTATCAAATGTAGATGTGTAGCAGGTAGGTGGTAGGTACCACACTACATGTTGTTGACTGCATATAGCATAATCAGCCTATAATGTTCTGCTGGGACACAGGCCTCCTCTCGGTGAGAGGGAATGGGCCGTAATCCACCACGCGAGCCCAGTACGGGTCGGAAGATGTCACATGTCTTCGAATTTTTGGTTCTAGGACATACCGGTTTTCTTACTGACGCACTTTGTTGACTGCATGCTAAGTACATAATACTTTATGTTTAAATATAAAACTTAAATAATATAAGAGATACCTCTAATATTTCGAATAAAATTGTATTCTACACAAGGTGTAATTTAAGGTGTAAACCTCATTACACCTCGTGGGGTGGGGTCATTGGTAGGAGGTTTTCAGGTATTTACAATACCAACAATACAATACAATATCAACTACTACCTACTCATAATTACTAAAACATTTATTCTTCACAAAGCTTACAATCTAATATCTATACAGAGTTAGAAGAAAGAAAGAAAATACATTTATTTGCGGCAAAAATGACGCATAAAAAATAAAAAGTGGGGGGTAAACATGCGTCACATTCACGCAAAACGGCCATCGCTCAGCATAATGCTAAGACCCTATACGAGACAGAGCCCCAGCGCTGGGAGTTAAGTTAAATTAGCTAGCGAAACTCCACAGACGTGATGGGTATCAATATCTCTAAACACGATAGAACAAAACAGAACAGGTGGATTGTTAAAATAAGAATGAATTATAAAATAAGAATGAATTAGAGTCTGACAGGTCAACTGTCACTTCGTTAACAACAGCTCCGTATTAAATAATAATTAAAAATAGTTTCTGTACATGTTAAGTGCTCTGAAGTAGTTAATTAGTGGAAGTGGACTAAAATACTCAATCCACATAGTTATCTCGTGATAATAGTCACAAACAATTAAGTTATTAGCGACCGAAATCCAGACGCTGTAAACTTAACAGGGGACTGTTAAATGTCATTATAAGTGAATTATCGTTTGAAGTGAATGAAGTAAAGTGAATTACATTGGTGAACAATAAAAAACTCCTCAAAGTCAAGCAGTGAAGCCAAAACAGTGAGTTACAACAAAAAACTTTTAACAAAACAAAACACAAAACATCAAATTATTTTCAATTCACCGCCAACCAAAAAAAAAAAAAAAAAAGTAACGGAATCATACGCTTACTAACAGAGGCCCAATTTCAAGTAGGAAAATAACGATTTGATGGCTTAGTGGTTACTGTGGTTGGAGCGTAGGCGCTAGAAGGCGCGAGTTCGAAACTCATAAACAACATATTATCTTTTTCCACTTTTTCCATTTTATCAGAAGTAGATAAAATTTAATATCAATAGAAAATGAGCTTCTTTGACAACATTACGTTCAGAAAAACGAAGATGCGTTCTTTAGACATGTCCGAAGAAAATAGCCTTAATAGTTCGAAGTTAGATGGCAGCACTGGTAGTTTACCAAATATATCAAGTGACGAAAACAATATACAAATACAAGAACTACAAACCCAAATTGCACAACTTACTTCACAACTTAATTCGGCGCACGAAGAGATAAAGAACTTAAACATAGAAAATACACAGCTTAAACAATCTGTAAATGACTTAACAAGTAAAAATGATATATTAAAAAAGGCTACAAAAAAATTAACGAGTGAAGTGGGAACTCCTAATAAAAGCTCACTCACATCTACTCCGCGCCCAAATACTCAAACAAAATCACAGAAAAAGACAAAGAAGACACAACTATTTTCGAAAAAGCAAGACCCGATTATTGCTTCAACGGTAGAACTAGATAATACATCAACACAGAAGGAAGAAAGTGATGACCATTATTCTATTCCCATAGTAAGAAAACTGTGCATTGTTAGTGCGAATAAAAATAACAAGGTTTTGTCCACAGCCCAAGAAGTGTTTAAAAACTTTCAAGTATGTCATTACGTCACGCCGAATTGTGATACACTTCGGCTTATTAAAGACTTACATAAAAAACTAATTGATTATTCTATGTATGACTATTGTGTTGTTTTAATTGGAGAAGAAGACTTTTTGCATACTGAAAATTATGTTAATATCATTATAAAACTAAGGGAGACATTGATGACAGTAGAGAATACGAATATAATCCTATGTGCTCCTACTTTTAAATTAGGTAATTACTCGACATTGTTTAATTGGCGTATAGAGACGTTTAATAATTTATTACATCTAGACTTGCAAACATATAACTATGCAACTGCATTTGATTCCAATTTAAATCTTTTTTATGACTATACTATGTTCTCGAAATTCAATAGAAAAATTAATGACTGCGGTATGCGTAATATCTTTCACAATTTATTGTTAACTATAACAGAGATATCGACCCAATGTGAATCGTCTGTTGATGAAAAGTATTGTGAACAAGAAAATTTTTTTCGTGTATAAAAATATTAATATTCTGCATCAAAATATAAATGGTCTTTTGAACAAATCTCATATGTTTACTGTCGCACTTAATGAACTATTCAATTCAGGAAAAATAATTGATGTGCTGTGTTTTTCGGAGCACAATATGATAATATCTGATGTTAATTTGTTATGTATTCCTAATTTTACACTTGCTACACATTTCACTCGGAAATCTCGACATGGTGGTACATGCATAATGATACGAAACGGAATTAAGTGTAGGGCTTTGGAGTCGGTAGGAAAGTATTGTGTTTCTAATATAATTGAATGTTGCGCAGTAGAACTCACTGACCACAACATCATTGTGATGTGTGTCTATAGGAGCCCACTTAGTAGGGACGCAAAAAATAAACTTGAGACATTTTTCAATAACATGAATATTCTCTTAAAGACTTTTTCATTACACCCTAATAAAAAACTTATTCTATGCGGTGATTTCAACATTGATCTTTTAAAAAAGACCACATACTTAGAGCAATTCAAATATCTTATAACGGGGTACAATCTCAAATTTGAAATAAAAGTTCCAACAAGACTAGGCAGCGGGACTTGCATAGATAATATAATTCACAATGTGCGAGGATCAATAGGAGAAGTCTTAGAGCTGGCGGTATCCGATCATACGGCACAACTTTTACGATGTCCAGTTAGACGAACGTGCATATTAAATAACTGGTTCTCAACTAAACGAGATTACTCTAAAGAAAATGTTAAAAAATTCATAGACAACATCAAACCTATCACTTTTGCTGACGTATACGAAGAAACAGATCCAGCTAAGGCATTCAAATTATTCTATGACCTGTTTAAGCTGCTATATGATTTATGCTTTCCAAATATAAAAATACGGATATCGACTAAAGAAAAAGCAAAATGGATTAGTCGTGGCATCAGGATTTGCAGTAAGAGAAAAAGGGAATTGCTGTGGAAATACCGGTCATTACCAAATAAGCAAAATAAAGCAAACTTTAAAAAGCTTTCAAATCGGTTGAAGAAAGTAATAAATCTCACACAGAGAGCCCATAATAATCGTTTCATACATTCAGCTCAGAATCTATGTAAAGCAACATGGAAAGTTATAAACAAAAATAAGAATAAACTTAATTTGCCAGGCGAAACTATAATGAAAATCAAGTCAAATGACAAAATCTTAACAAATCCTCTTGAAATAGCACAAGCTTTTAACGATTACTTTGTGGATCAAGTGAAACCAGTTACTAATTTAGACATTCATAAAAATAAACATAAAATAAGTAGTACAGTTACTTCAATGTTTATGTCGCCTACAATACCATCAGAAATCGACCAAATTATTATGTCGCTAAAGAATACGTATAGCACTGGGTATGACGATATAAGTACGAACATTGTTAAACGGGTATCCACAATAATTGCTCCTGTGTTGAGTCATCTTATCAATATGTGCATATGCCATGGTTACTTTCCAGAAGAATTAAAAATAACAATTATAAAGCCTGTCTTCAAGAAAGACAACAGAGAAGATATGTCCTGCTACAGACCTATAGCATTAGTACCAATATTTTCAAAAATATTCGAGAAAGCAATAAATTATCAACTCACTTCTTACTTTGAGAAAAATAGCCTATACGTTGATAACCAGAAAGGTTTTAGGAAAAACAAATCTATTGACATGGCCATCTATGATTTCTTGCACATGGTTAGCGGTAGAGTGGATAAGAGACTACCAACTCTGGCGCTTTATATGGACATGTCAAAAGCGTTTGATCGCGTAGACCATAAAATACTGATAAGTAAACTTAACGCATATGGAATAAGAGGAAATATATCAAACTTAATAGAATCTTATCTTTGTGATAGGCAACAAATAACGACAATTAGTAGAATTTCTAAAAAAAACGAAATCATATATAAATCTAGCCAAAGAAAGGTAAATTATGGAGTACCACAAGGCAGTGTACTCGGGCCGCAACTATTTATTGTTTATATTAATGACTTTCCGACAGCATCATCGTATCCTATGACAATGTTTGCAGATGACAGCACTTTACTTTTTAATAGTGACGAGGTAAGCACATTAGAGGCTGAGATTAATTCTACCTTATTATCAGTTGTGAATTGGCTGCAAAATAATAATTTGGTTATAAATCTTGATAAAACGGTATTAATGAAATTTCAACAAAGGGTAAATTACAATCTGGACTTAAATATTAAATGCAAGGACAAAATTATTAATGAAACAAATGTGACTAAATTTCTTGGACTAGACATAGAAAACACTTTAAAATGGAATTCACATATTGACAAAGTATGCAGTAAGCTAAACCAACATTCCTATGCTTTGCATATGTTAAGTAAAACGGCCAATCGAGCAACAGTCCTAACGGCGTATTATGGTCTAGTAGCCTCAACATTGAGATATGGAATTATATTTTGGGGTAATGCCACCGGTAAAGATATGGTATTTAAGTGCCAAAAAAGGTGCATAAGAGCTATTTATAATTTGCAGACAACAGACAGCTGCAAACCGTTTTTTAAAAATACGAAAATATTAACTGTGCCGTCGCTGTACATCTATGAAACATGTATGTTCGTCAAAAATAATTCACATAAATTTGATCGAGTAACTAGTCAGCGCCGTTGTGATCGGCTACAAACAGTTGGATCCAGAACTGCACTTTATAGAAACAGTATTTTTGTAGTGGCTCCGAAGGTCTATAATAAATTACCAAAATGTTTAAGAAGTGAAGATAGTGTCCGCAAGTTCAAAAGTAAATTGTATTCATTTCTAATAGATAAGACGTATTACTCTATCGAAGAATTTTTAAATGATAAAATATGACATTACCAGCACTTTAATATAATTTACAATTGACATGCATGTAAAAATAAATTATAATTGACTCATATAACACGCATTTTCGGGTTCAAACACAGTTCGGCGCGCGAGCGCAAGGCTAGCTAAACATCGGCCGAGCGCCGCGCATGCGCGCTGCCCACACGCCACCGACGGCGTCGCTCCCGCGTTCCGAGTCAGTCGCGCGCCCGTCCCGTCGAGCGCACGTAACGCATTCGCACCGTCCACGGCTCTCGTTCGCTCCCGCCAAAATCTTATGTGAAACTGTAAAGACCATATTATTGTTGTTGTGTGCTGCATTAAACTGTTTTTCGTGGTTATCATCGTCTTTTACTGGCATTAACACCTTCACACCATTACAGTGACGCCCAACTCGCGGCCATGTTAAGTTTTAACAGCGGCAAAACGAACCCAGTGAAGTGTGATTAACTATCAATTCAGTGACCACAGAGACATTATTATCATGCCACGAACGACGCGGACTGCCCGAGCAGCAATCGACCGCAATGCGGAGGAACGAGGAAGCGACGGTTACTCCGACGCGGACTGTGACTCAGTGGTGGAGACGCGCGCCTATGCCGGCGCCGCTACCAGTGCTATCACCCATGCACGCGACTCAACAGACGCGGCCGAGGAGCTGCGCGCCCAGGGGGGCGCCGCCCTCGACCACACACTCGGCGGGGCCCACACCGGCGCACCCGCCGCACCCGCCGCCGCACCCGCCGCCGCACCCGCCGCCGCGCTCAGCACCGAACGGCTACTGTCCACCATGATGGAGTCGTTCGCCAGGATGCAGGCGGAGACCAACCGCACGCTAGTGGAAACCCTACGGTCTCTAAATCAAGGCAACCAGTGGAATCCAGTCGCGTCGACACCGGCGGCATCGCCCAAGGCGAACGCGCCCGCGACCTCCGGCGGTAACTTTTTAAAGTGCACCGCGAGGTTTGACGGACAGTCACGCGACACCGAGGTACTGGAGGTGTTCATCGATGCAGTGGAGGTTTACAAGGAGTGCGCCGACGTGACCGACGAGCACGCGCTACGCGGCCTCTCCATGTTGCTGAGCGGCGACGCGGCGGTATGGTGGCGCGGCGCGCGGGCCTGCGTCGGCTCGTGGCCGGACGCGCTCGCGCGCCTGCGCGCTGCCTACGGCGTGCAAAAGCCCGCGTACAGGATACTGCGCGAGGTATTCACGCGCGAACAGAGTGAGTGTGAACGCGCTGAAGTTTTTATATCAAAGGTACGATCATTATTAGTTCAATTACCATATGTTGTGCCAAATGTGATGATAGTGGATATTGTGTACGGCTTACTACATCGTCGAATACGGAAACGTTTGTCGCGAGACACCATTAGCGATATTGATAATTTGTTAGAGAGAGCGAGACTCGTGGAAGATTCGATAACGGAATTAAAAAACTCGATCGTTTCCGCGAATAACCCGAATGTACCTACCGCTCCCGACCGCGGTACTACGAGTCCGAGCGCAACCACCGGTTCCAAACTCACCTCTAACTCTAATGAGAACTCGAAACGTAATCGCATTAGATGTTCGTTTTGTAAAGCGTTTGGTCACGCGGCTAACGAATGTCGTAGGGCTAATAAAGTCGACAGTGACAATAAAGCTAATAAAGTTGGTACTAGCGATAAGGATGCTAACCCAATACGTTGTTATGGATGCGGCCAGCCTGGGGTGGTGAAGTCAAAGTGTGTAACTTGTTCGATTAAACCCGCGCCCACCAAACCGTCCGATTTTAACGTCGTAAAAGGTGACTTCTTCGCGACAACGACGTCACATCCTTTAATAACAATAAGCGTAGTAGGTAAGGAAGGGGTAGCGATAGTCGATACAGGGGCTACGCACAGTGTTGCTAGCCCATTGTTGTATTCATTGTTAGTGGATAACGGCGTCCAATTCCAAGAAACGAAGCGTTATATCGGGCTCGCCGATGGCTCGTGTCATAGGAAAATGGTAAAGATCGCTGCGGTACCTGTCACCCTAGGTAGTCGAAGAGTCGACACCGAGTTTATGGTATTTCCTGGTGATGACACAAGAACACTTTTAGGTCGTGATTTTATTGCTAACGCGGCTATTGTTCTAGACATAGCCCAGGAGTCGTGGCATTTTGCAGATAGTCCAGGAGACCGGTTCCCGTTTTTGCAATCTTATGTATTGAACAGCGCGGCCGTGACACAAGCAGAGGTCTGCGATGTATCACTGCGCCAAGATGAAGGTACGAGCTTGCCACCGGAGCACAGGGCCGCACTCAACGAGTTCTTGCGAGACAGAGTCGCTCAGTTCGCTACCGCGGGACCTCCCACAGACTTCGCCGTCCATAAGATAAAGGTAAGCGAGACACAGGAACCTTTGGCTTCTCCTCCGTTTAGATTGTCGTCGCCTAAGAGAGAGGCACTAGAGAAGGAGCTGCACAAACTGGTCAACTCTGACGTCATTCGACGTCACGTCGATCCAGGGAAGACCGCGGCAATCGCGGACATGCCGACGCCTCGGAACATAAAACATCTGAAATGTTTCCTGCAAACCTCCAGCTGGTTCAGGCGCTTTATCCCTGACTACGCAGAGGTCGCCAAACCGTTGACAACGCTGCTGAAAAAGGTAAGTATATGGAAGTGGGGCCCGGAGCAGCAGGCAGCTTTCGAGAAGATCAAGCAACTGCTAGTATCGGCGCCGATTCTGCGTCAGGCTGATGCGACGTTACCCTTCGTCCTCAGAACTGATAGCAGTGGGTATGCTCTCGGGGCGGTTCTCCTCCAGGGGGAGGGGACCGACGAGCGGCCAATAGAATACGCCAGTCGACTCTTGACCGCCGCTGAGAAGAACTACAGCACGACGGAGAGGGAGGCTCTAGCCGTCGTCTGGGCAGTCTCCAAGTTCAGGGGGTACATAGATGGCGCTGAAGTCGTAATCAAGTCAGACCATCAGCCGCTTAGGTGGCTGATGAGTATGAAGTCTCCGAGTGGTCGCCTAGCAAGGTGGGCCCTGACCCTTCAGGAGTATGACCTGAAAATAGAATACACACCAGGTAAGGCCAATGTTATAGCCGACACTCTGTCGCGTCCGGCATGCGCCGAAGACGCCGATTGTGACCTGTGCTGCGCTGTGGTCGACGTGCCCTCTCGCAGTCTGAGGGATATGCGCGGAAACCAAATGAAGGACCCAGAGGTAAGTAAGATCGTCGAGGCCCTGGAATCCGACGAACCCTCTAGGGGGAGGGCATGGTCAAACAAAGGGTATGTGCTCGCCGAAGGTGTGTTGTATAGATATTGCCCAGAGAACGAGGAGCACGACGACGCCAGTTTGGTAGTCCCAGAACAGGAACGCGCCAAAGTATTGGCCGAATACCATGATGCACCCACCGCTGGTCACATGGGCGCGGAACGTACGCTGCAACGCTTAGTCGGTAAGTACTACTGGCCGGGAATGCGTTCCTACGTTACGCAGTACGTTAAAAATTGTGTACCTTGCCAGCGTTACAAGGCAGACACTAGGAAGCCGTCTGGGTTGTTGCAGACGCCCGCTTCTACACGCCGGTTTGAGGTATTAGCCGTGGACCTGTTCGGCCCCCTACCTGAAACAGCGAAAGGACACAAATGGATCCTGATAGTCGAGGACACCTGCACGCGCTGGGTGGAGCTTTTCGCCCTTACTTCAGCTACCAGTGAGGAATGCGCAAAGGTACTTGTATCAGAGGTATACTTACGGTTCGGGGTCCCCAGGCGCCTTGTTAGTGACAACGGTGTCCAATTTATAAGCGAGGTAATGCAACAAACCTGCCACGCGATGGGGATTACGCAATCTCTTACCTCATTTTACCACCCCGAGGCGAACCCGGTGGAACGTAAGAACCGGGACCTCAAGCCGCAGCTGGCGATTCTGGTAGGTAAAGACCATGATACGTGGGATATCCACTTATCAGCAGTCCGCTTCGCCATGAACTCGGCAGTCACGTCAGGAACTGGTTACTCACCTGCTTATCTGAACTTCGCGCGAGACATGCGCGCGCCAGCAGATGTCATGTCGGAGATGCGCACCATAATCGAGAACGATAGTCATGTAGGTGACATCACAAATTTCCTGAAGAAGATTTCGTCGGTGCTCTTAGACGCTTGCGACGTGTATGAGAGTGCCCAGGTGGCACATAAAAAGTACACCGATGAACATCGTCGACCAGCTCCAGAGTACAAGGTTGGTGATCTGGTGCTATTGAAAACCCAAGGGGCTAACGACACCGGCAGAGGGCAAACGTCAAAGTTTATCCCTCGCCGTGACGGGCCATACAAAATCCGGGCTGTGGTCAGTCCCACGACGTATACCCTCGAGCGCCTCAGCGACGGCACGGTACTGGGTAAGTACCATGCTTCTGTACTGACTCCTTTCGTTGGTTGCATCCAAGCTCCAGTACAGGAGAAACGTAAGAGGGGGAGACCTCGTAGAAGCTAACCCAAACGCGAGGACGTTCGTTAGGGTTAGAGGGGGAGACTATAACACGCATTTTCGGGTTCAAACACAGTTCGGCGCGCGAGCGCAAGGCTAGCTAAACATCGGCCGAGCGCCGCGCATGCGCGCTGCCCACACGCCACCGACGGCGTCGCTCCCGCGTTCCGAGTCAGTCGCGCGCCCGTCCCGTCGAGCGCACGTAACGCATTCGCACCGTCCACGGCTCTCGTTCGCTCCCGCCAAAATCTTATGTGAAACTGTAAAGACCATATTATTGTTGTTGTGTGCTGCATTAAACTGTTTTTCGTGGTTATCATCGTCTTTTACTGGCATTAACACCTTCACACCATTACACTCATTATTAATTAATATTACATTTAATTGACATTATTTACAATATGATGAAATACGACATTACTAGCCCTTTATTATAATTTACCATTGGCATGCATTTAAAAATAAATTATAATTGATTATTGTGTATTAATAAAACATTTAATTGAAATTATTTACTTGAACGTGACTTTGTATATTATAGATTCAGACGTATTACTGGAAAAAACGAATATTTGTACACCAATTTTATTGGTAGGACATAGAGCTCGACCAAAATGTATATTTAAGATCTTATTGTAATACCTGTGTTCACAAATAAATAATGATTGATTGATTGATTGATTGATTGAATTAAGTACAATGAAACGTTTTTAACTATTAGGATACTTACTCGTAATAAGTACATTTAAAAAACCATTTTCTTAAACTGTGCAATTATCTATTAAATACTTCTTTTCTTCTATTAAATAGTTCTATAGAGATGTTGCATTATGTGAACAATGACTGATAATAATATGAGTTTTTTAAGGACACATTAAAATTGCAAGATAATTATAATATTTGTTTAACGACAATATATAAATGCAATGTTATTTACATTTACAGCTGTCAGCTTTATGAAGTTTAAATTAAAGAAATAGGATTAATAATTTTAATATTGTCCTACCGCAGGTATGCTGTAAGAGATTTCTTATGAAATAAGCATTACCCTTGTACCTATTTTTCTGTTATTTTTTTTTCTGGTCTGTTTATATGTGTGTACATAAATGGTTAAATAAATAAATTAAATAAATATTTGGACTGCTGAACTGGTACCCTGAGACAGCGAGGCGGGGTTGCAGCAGACCACGTAGGAGGGAGGGACGAACTGGATAGGTAGGATACGTCAAAACTGGAAGGAGGACGCGCGGGCTCGCGATAGATGGAAGGAGTGGAGGGAGAACCAGGAGTGGGACAGCACATGCTAGTAAAATATACAACGTGTTTTTTTTATATCCCATAACTCTTGGGGGTCATTGTACAGTCAACAGCAAAAGTAGATGATCAAAATCAGAAATTCAATACTAATTAACGGAGTTTGCGTCAGAACTGTGTGGCGTCGAAGTGATTCAAAAGTATGTCAGACTCAGTGTCATACTTTTGAATCACTTCGACGCCGCACAGTTCTGACGCGAACTCCGTTAATTAGTATTGAATTTCTGATTTTGATCATCTACTTTTGCTGTTGACTGTACTCATCATTATGAACAACTTTTACTATGGGACCATAGCTGAAACCGTGAAAAAAAAATCAGCTGTTCCCTACGTTTATGTTCGTATAACTCGTCAAAATGTAGGGAACACCAGAGGGGTAATTCTCGTAATAATAAGAACATTCACAGTCTGATCTGTCTCAATCTGTCAAAAAAAACTTCTAATTTCCCTACATTTTGACAAGTTTTTGACATTTGTTTGTCGCCGAGATGAGACTGCGACTAGATTTTGAACGTTTTAAATTACGAGAATTTATTGGCCTTCAGATTTTTGTTTCGCGATTTCGGGTTTTGTCCCATAGTAAAAGTTGTTCATAATGATGAGTAGAAATGACCCCCCAGGGTTACGGGATATCCAAAAAAACACGTTGTGTATATCAAAGTAAAAATGTAGGTACAGTCAACAGAAAAGGTTCTAATTTTTGGTAACTGTCCCAGATGGTTTAAAACGCGAGTCTTAAGAAATATGGACTTGTCTTAGTCAGCCATTTTTAAAAGGGCGAGGTTAACACTATAAGGGTTTTATTAACTTAAAAAAAAAAACCTCTAAGAAAATACATATATAGCAATTTTATTTTTGCGTAAATGACAAGCGGAAAATTATATAAAAAGTCAAGTGTACACAAAAGTAAAATGGAATAAACAATTACGTATATTTCGCTACAGGACCAAGAAAAACCGGCCAAGTGCGAGTCGGACTCGCGCACCGAGGGTTCCGTACAATTACAATTTACGATTTATGACGTATTAAAAAAAACTACTTACTAGATCTCGTTCAAACCCATTTTCGGTGGAAGTTTACATGGTAATGTACATCATGGATGGATGCCTGGAGACTCGCTTGCCCGAGCTCAAATCTACCCGATAAACCATTTTCCCTGAGACGGTGGGATGAGCCGCTCTGCAGAGTAGTTCAGGATAATTTACTTAACACGTCTGTCACTACTGCGGAGCGTGCGCGCCTGCTGGCTGTGGGTAAATGGGAGTCGGGTCTGTGGCTTCATGCACTACCGTCGTCGAACATAGGCACTTTGTTCGACGACAATACTTTCCGCCTCGCTGCTTCCTTACGACTAGGAGCACCGTGTTGTTCTCCCCATCGCTGTCACTGTGGCGAAGTTGTCAACAGCCTCGGACACCACGGCCTGTCTTGCAGCCGAAGTGCGGGTCGCTTAGCGCGGCACGCAAATATTAACGACATCATTCGACGAGCTCTTGTCACCGTCGGCGTTCCAGCTGTATTAGAACCCAATGGTTTGGCACGCGACGATGGCAAGAGACCGGACGGCATGTCTTTATTTCCATGGAAGGTGGGTAGGCCTTTAGTGTGGGATGCAACTTGTGTCGATACTCTTGCGCCATCCCATCTTCCAGGGTCAGCGTGCTGTGCTGGTGCTGCTGCTGCGGCTGCGGAAAACCTCAAGCGGCGTAAATATAATAACTTAATTAATAATTATATTTTCGAGCCGTTTGGGGTTGAAACCCTCGGGCCGTGGGGTCCGAGTGCGCATGGTCTTTTTAAGGAAATTTCGAAAAGACTGGTTGACACTTCCCATGACCCAAGGGCTGGCTTTTACCTTGGCCAGAGGCTAAGCATTGCCATACAACGTGGTAATGCCGCCAGTGTCTTGGGTACATTACCAGTCGACAGCGATGCGGATGAATTTTTCGACGCTATATTTTAGTTTGTAAATAGTTTTAGTTAATTTAGGATATATTTTTGTTATTTTAGTGTTATCTTACCTATAAATAAAAATCATGTACATCATATATATTTTTTTAGTTATATCCTTCCCTTATTTTAGAAGTTACGGAGACACACACACATTTTACCACTTTGGAAGTGTCTCTCGCGCAAACTATTCAGTTTAAAAAAAAAATGATATTAGAATCCTCAATAATTCTAAGTATGGGGAACCAATTTATTGTTTTTTTTATATATTTTTGTGTGAAAATCTTAATGCGGTTCACAGAATACATCTACTTACCAAGTTTCAACAGTATAGTTCTTATAGTTTCGGAAAAAGTGGCTGTGACATACGGACGGACAGACAGACAGACGGACAGACAGACAGACGGACAGACAGACAGACGGACAGACAGACAGACATGACGAATCCATAAGGGTTCCGTTTTAGCCATTTGGCTACGGAACCCTAAAAATGATAGATCATGGGCCCTATAGGTCAAGTATTAAAACCATCACTGTCCCGTCGTGAAAACAAGATGGCGCTAGTCGTTCTGTATAGCAAGCAGCAGTCAGTAACATGTTCCTTTGCCTTTAGTTCCTGTAGTCCCCTTAAAGCGCCTCCAAGGCAGTGACCTGTTCAGCGATGCCACATACGTCTGCGATGTCACCATTCTTCATAGCAATCTTCACGTATCCATGGTCTCCGAAATCCTCGCCGTAGGAGTTCCTGACGATATAGTATGGTATTGGGGTTTCAGCATCCGGCTTTCTAAATCCTTTGTAGCCAACGATCTGGACCACGTGGTTCGAAACACCGCGACTGAAAAAGTAGAAAATATTTTTTTTATTGTAATAATACACAATAATCAGACTATAACGTTCCCACAGCTTGTGTCCCAGCTCACAGTCCAAAGAAAAAATACGTGTCCATTATTTTTCTATAATCTAACTGACGGACTAAATCTAATTATTATTTTTTTTACCCAGGAAACTACCCAATTCTGTCTTTGGTCAGTCCCTTCGGTAAGAGTCAAGCTCGTCCCCCCATCTTCGTCTCGACCTGCTGCGATGGCGTCGACGTCATCAAATCGTCAAATCTATCTATGTAGTTAAGAACTGCTAGCTTGCCCCAACTACCTTGGTTTGACACCATTCGAGTATTTCAAAAAATTCCCTGACCTTACGTTAAATTAAATATTGTTTTCAAAGGTAAATTGATAAATGTCGCGGTTTTCAGAGGATGTTGTGGTAGGTATGCGTAAAAATAAGTTCGTATCATTTTTAAATTGGCAACACTGATAATCAAAACGTTCACAGGCTGTTATGATACTACCTATCTTTTTCAATAAGTAGAATAGAATACCTTTACTTGGGCCAAGTACTCTCTTTCCAGGCGAGACAAGATAAAGAAATCACAAGACGAACGGAAAACGCCTGGAAGAGCTACTGGTCCTTGAAGGATCTATTTAAAGGTGAGTTGCCTATGGCACTGAAATGCAGGCTCATTGACATGTGTATTCTTCCCGTCTTAACCTATAGTGCTCAAACTTGGTCTTTGACTAACATCCAGAAGTCCAAACTCAAGGTCTGCCAACGAGCAATGGAGCGCAGTATACTAGGCGTTAAGTTAACGGATCGTGTTCGAAACACAATACTGCGCTCCAAAACAAAGATAGCTGACGTGGCTCAAAAGGCTGCCCAACTGAAATGGGACTGGGCAGAACATGTCTGTCTGACAAACTGTGGGTCAAAATAGCACAAAATTGGTGCCCTGAGACAGCGAGGCGAGGTCGCGGCAGACCACGTAGGAGATGGCGGGACGAGCTGGATAGGTTCCGTCAAAACTTGAAGGAGGACGCGCGGGCTCGCGGAAGATGGAAGGAGTGGAGGGAGGCCTTTGCCCAGGAGTGGAACAGCGTAGGCTAACATAAAAAAAAAGAATAGAATTATCTTTATTATGTACAGTCACGAGCATGAGTATGTATACACATGGCTTTATTCAATAGCGATTTATTTACTCCTTTATTAGGGTTCCGCAGCCAAATGGCTAAAACGGAACCCTTATGGATTCGTCATATCTGTCTGTCTGTCCATCCGTATGTCACAGCCACTTTTTTCCAAAACTATAAGAACTATACTGCTGAAACTTGGTAAGTAGATGTATTCTGTGAACCGCATTAAGATTTTCACACAAAAATAGAAAAAAACAATAAATTTTGGGGGTTCCCCATACTTAGAACTGAAACTCAAAATAATATTTACGTAAAAATTGTATATTTTTTTTAATTTTTATTTATTAAAAATATTATTTAATACGTCATAAATCGTAAATTGTAATTGTATGGAACCCTCAGTGCGCGAGTCCGACTCGCACTTGGCCGGTTTTTTTTAATAAAATTTTATGTTGCTACGAACACGGTATTTTCAAACCCATAGGTTTTTGTGATGTGTCGTTGTCATTGTTGTTTTCGTTATTTCAAGCAAAAACCGCTATTGAAAGTTTCCAAGTGTTGACATATTAGTGCACTGTACACCATACAAATTAAAGACGTAAATTTAGAAATTTTACAAAGGGTGACACAATAAACGTGTAATACTATAGAGTCGTAAGATAGGATATATATCATTTTCTCTGAGACTTCTACTGCCCCTCTGGAAGTCTCAAACGCCCACGATGGGATGTAAATTGTAATTCCCCAAGTTGAGAACCTATGCTCTAGAGAAAGCCATGAAAACCGTAAAGATAAAAAATGGTACTAACAAATACATAATATGTGTGTGATGGAGAGCGATATATATGAAGAACGCGATTAGTATTTATGTAAAGAAGATTCCCGGTCTTCAGTCCCGGTTTGAAGGGTATGGATGCCGGTGTAATTTACAGGCACATGAGAAGTTACAAGCAAATAGATACCTTGTTGACGTTTTTTTTATTGGAAAGGATATACTTTCAGATTAGTCCCGTAGAAATTTCATCAAAATCGGTTCAGTGGTTTTTAAACCAAAATTATTGGTAAAAATTCTAGTACACACGGCGACACATTAAGTTATACATTTCCAATTTTAGCTGACATCGCATTATATAGGTTTTTCGTACAATCAGAAGTCAGCTTGTACTGGTTATGTATAGCTTGATGTGTAGCCGTGCATACCTAAACGAAAATGCGTCGTTTGCTTTCCTATGACTTTTGAGTGATGCCTTAGTGGAATTGTCATGGGATGCATTGTGGCTATATATATACCTACGCGATATCTCCGGCTACTGTAAATCGATTTAAAAAATTATTCATCAATAAAAGCTAAGTGGAAAAAATACGTATTATTGAAGCTAACTTTAAAACTAAAGCAAAGTTAATCTATCTATATAAATAAAAATGAATCGCCAAAATGTATGTACGCACATAACTTCCAATCGACTGCACCAAATTGGATAATTCTTTTTTTTTGTGTGTTGTTATTGTCAGGTTGTGCCTGACAATAACATTTTAAGTAGGTACCTATACTATAGTGTTATTTCTGTACTATATTCACCAAAAAAAAATATGGCGGTACGACATTCGCCGGTCAGCTAGTAAAATATGTACCTATATAATATAGGAAGAAAAGTCTTTTTGTAATGGGATAGGATAGAAAAAAAAACCGGCCAAGTGCGAGTCGGACTCGCGCACCGAGGGTTTCGTACAATTACAATTTACGATTTATGACGTACTTATTAAAAAAAAACTACCTACTAGATCTTGTTCAAACCAATTTTCGGTGGAAGTTTACATGATAACGTACTGTATCATATTTTTTTTTTAGATTTATCATTCCCTTATTTTAGAAGTTACAGGGCACACATTTGACTACTTTGGAAGTGTCTCTCGCGCAAACTATTCAGTTTAGAAAAAAATGATATTAGAAACCTCAATATCATTTTTGAAGACCTATCCATATGAGTCATGAGTTTCAGTTCTAAGTATGGGGAACCCCCAAAATTTATTGTTTTTTTTTTTCTATTTTTGTGTGAAAATCTTAATGCGGTTCACAGAATACATCTACTTACCAAGTTTCAACAGTATAGTTCTTATAGTTTCGGGAAAAAGTGGCTGTGACATACGGACGGACAGATAGACATGACGAATCCATAAGGGTTCCGTTTTAGCCATTTGGCTACGGAACCCTAAAAACTAAATGATCTACAATTGTCGGAGATATCACGTAACATATGTATGTATGTATGTACAAGAATAAAAGTACAGTGGAATTGATGGCAATAGGCTCGTCCCCTATTACATGGGACTGAAATAAAGCGGCAGGAAACGCCAGGGTGTCACCACTGTGTGGATCGCCCGGAGGACACGGTGGAGCATACGGTGGAGGTGTGCCCGGTTTGGGCGGAGCACCGCCGCGTCCTCGCGGCGGCCATCGACGGCGGCGATCTCTCGCGTCCGGCCAAGGTCCAGGCCATGGTACGGACCGAGAGTGCATGGAAAGCCGTCACCTCCTTCTGCGACGCAGTAATGCTCGCAAAGGAGGAAGCGGAGCGCGTGAGGGAGAGGCAATCTCTGCGCCCTCACGCCCCTAGTCGCCGCTGGAGGTCAGAGCCGCGGCTTGTTCGAAAGAGATACCGTGGCCCCTGGCATAGGCCAATGAAGGAACACGCGTGGGTTTTAGTCACTAAAAGTCTGACACGCCCTCTGATGGTTTGCCAGTCAAAAAAAAAGGTCAATTGCCGTAGTTTAAAATGTTCAAAGCCTAGTCGCAATCTCATCCCAGCGACCAAGAAACGTCAAAAACTTGTCAAAATGTAGGGAAATTAGAGGTATTTCTGACAGATTGACACTGAGATCAGACTGTGAACGTTCTTAAGATTACGAGAATTGCCCTTCACGTCAAATGAGGGTGAACTATAGGTACCTACATCAGTCTAACCCATCCAGAAATACAGGCGTGATGTTATGTTAAGTTTTCAGTGTTACCACTTACGTGCAAGCCCTGGTAATAACGCCTCCGATGTAGTTCATCCAGTTTGAAGCGTCTACAGCAACCACTAGTGGTCCGTGAAGAGCTATATATTCCACCATTAAATCTTCATCCAAGTTACTGCAACATTACAAAGCAAAACAAGATATTAAGACAAGCTTTTGCCCGCGGATTCGCGGATTCGCGAAATTATTCCAAGGGAACGTACTGCCATAAAATTTTTCCTTTGTCCTAAGCCTGCGCTCTAATTGAGTAATACACTATCAATCTCAATCTGAATTATTTTGAAGGATATTGCTAATCCATTGCTTCATATGTTAGAAATATGTGTCTGCACAAGAATGTAAATAACGCAATGAATGTTGTTGAACTGCCAAAATGAAACCAACTACCCCACTGGTCATGGTCTATCCGTGAGCCAAATTTCATCTGAATCCGGTCAGCCGAATAACAGACAGACAGATTTACTTTAGCATTTATAATATTAGTATGGATATACAAGACACAATGCTAATTTTATTTTAATAATCCGAAATGTTATTTAGTCTCCCACAATGTTAAAGTTATTATCATAACATTTTAAATGATGTAAGAAAAAAAAAAAAGAATTAGATATCTCGCGGCATACATTTGTTTTCACTAAGCGTTCCTTCTGATTTTTTTCCTTTTTACTCGACTCTTAAGGGTCGTAGCGTGCTGATAAATAGCCTGAAACCTTTCTCAAGAGTTGTGCTATCAAATGCAAAAATATTTTTACAAATCCCGCTGGTAGGTAGTTCCAGTGATTTGAGAGAATAGATTTTGCGTTAAAAAAGAAAACAAACTTTACTTTTATTATTAGTATATAAACAGGGTCAAATTGAATTAGCTAGCGAAACTCCGCTGACGCCCATCACGTCTGCGGAGTTTCGCAAGCTAATCTAATCGTTATCTAAACATGATCAAATAAAAAAGAAATTAATTTGATGAGTTTTTTTTGTGGGGTCATCAACCGCAGTGTAGTCACTTGAAATATCAGTTAAAAAAATCAGTTTTCTTTGTGTAAACATCACTGCCGAGATGAGTATCGAAATTTAAACACGACAAAAAACAGATTTTCAACTCGTACTTCATACCACGTCTGGCATTTTTGCCTTTTTGGTGCACCGTGAGGCACACTTTCCTGCTATCGCAGCATAATGCTGAGCGATAGCCGTTTTGCGTGGATGTGACGCATGTCAACCATTTCTTATTGTTTTATTTTCTGTAATTGTTCTTGTGTTCTTTTGTGCGTCATGTTTACCGCAAATAAACGTATTTTCTTTATTCCTTCTTCTTTCTTTCTATTTTCTTACATCGGACTTTACACTTTAAAATTTATTTTTATTTGTTCTTATCTGATGTACATATGTATCTGGTGTATTGTATGTATTTTAGTCTGTGCTGAATAATTGTATTTTCTTTCTTTCTTTCACGAACGATTTATATTTTTTCGTGTTTAGATATCGACATCCATCACGGAGTTTCGCCAGCTAATTTTATTTGAACCCTGTATTATATAGATATACTTATTATAGATAGAAGATGGAGTTCAAAAAGTGCTGATTTTCAGCCTTATAAAAATATTAATGATTTTTGATTTTGCTTTCATACAGCCTGGCGACGAATAGTCGCTCCATGTAAAATACTGGTATTCAGATGCATCCGATTAGACTGGATGCTAACCCCAACATTATTGGGAAAAGGCTGGGCAGATGATGATAATGACAGTTTGGCGACGCTTTATAGAAGCCTTTGTCCAGCTGTCACTTTCTGTGCGTGCATTTCTTTTGATGATTAGGCTGAAAGAGACAAAACTCACCAATGATGCTTATACTGCTTAACCCGCCTTCCACTATATGGAGTTTTTAGCTTACACTTTTGATCGATGGACAATGTCATGGGGTATTCCTCTTCGGTGACGAATTGTAATTTGTTTATACAAATGTAGTCCATCGCGGTGACGACATTTCCTTTGTTACAGCCGTTGGTTTCTGTTGAGCAGTCTAGCAGTTCCTGAGAGGAAGAAAACTATGATTCGGAAGCGAAGAACCGGTACCCTTAGCCTTATTGCGTATCACACTGTCATTCTCAATCTGAATCATTTTGAAGGATACCTATTGCTAATTAGTGACGAACCAAAGGTTTGCTTTCGGTTTCTGCCAGTTTCGGCCAAAAAAACAAGTTTAGGCCGCAGTTTCGGTTTCGGTCAAAAAGTGGCGAATCTTCGGCCCGACCAAAACTGGCGTTTGTGAGGTGTTGGTTTTGGTAGAATACGCACGACTGACAGATAGACAGACAGCGTAGCCTTCGTAATGGGGTCCCGTTTTCTCCATTTTTTTTGTACAAAAAAAGAAGTGTTTAGGTATAAATAAAAGTCGGACATGCTGCTTTTAGCATTTAGATTGATAGAAGCTCCAAGGGCAACAGCAGATGCATCTTAGCGATTGTGCGTTCGGTCAAATTAGTAAAATCACACGTTTCAGCTATTACTTCGACGCTGCATCGTTTCGTGTTTTGACGACCTGTTCCGTTTGAGTACGGTTTAAAATTTTTATGCCCGTTTCCATAAACACTAGCTGACACCTAAATGAATGAGCGTATTGTTGGATTTTCAACTTTCCGCCCTAAGCCAAGCGTTGAAAATCAAGTGAAAACGGGAATTACTGGCTCAGTTGATGAGTATCTCACACGGTTCGTGAGACGAAAGAATAAAGGGTGATACCTGTATGCTCCTACTATTGTAATCCTTTAACTTAATCGCGGACATCGACTCCAGGACTCCAACGATGCTGAAGGCCCAACAGCCTTGGCAAATCTTCTGATTTAAGACCGGCTTTACGACACTTCTGTTGCGCCTGAAACCGTTATCTAATATATTATATTAAACAAAAAAAAATGGTAATCAACGAAAAGTTTCTACTCTTACAGTAGAAACTCTAGCCCCCTTATTACAAAACAAGGTTTTTCTTTCGATCAGGTTTAAACCACTGACCCAGTTATTGAATTAAGAACCCAACAGATAGAGAAATGCAGTTCTTTATACAAAAATGGCAGCTTAGTTCGGTGCTAAGTTGTCATTTTAGTATTAAGAACTATGCCTAAATCGAAATAAAGTTCGAAATACAAATACTGGCTCAAAGGTTTAGGCTAGAAGTAAAGTTAGATTTCGTTTTGTAATAAGAGTGAACTAGTCTAGAACATAGGTTCTCAAAGTGGGTGATAACGCCCCCTCGAAGGTGTTTGAGGATTTCAGGAGGCAGTACTTCTACTGCCCTGCCTGCCCATTCAAAGAAAATTATATCTCATATGTTACGAATATATAATAGGTATAAGGGCTGATTTTTCTAACGCCAGATAATTTTATCTGAGGAATAATTTTGAATTTTCGACAATTCTTCCATACAAAATCTGAGACGTCAATTTCATTCCACGAATAAAAAATTATCTGTCGATTGAAAAATCAGCTCTTAGAGGTTAAAAAAAATATAATCAATTATAACTGTTTGAGTTAATGGACAGATGGTAAATAAAAAAATTGAGGGGCTCTAGAAAAGAACATATTATCAAAGTGGGCGGCGGTGGGCAGAATAAGGTCGAGAACCTATAGTCCTTTGCACGCCGATGTTTACACCGTGAATAGATAATAATAAAATAGTACACCATGTACCTATTATACGGGGTTATTACAACGTCAGGACTATATTACTAACATCATAAACAACAACTTTTATTTATTTATTTACTTAACTTTTTTTTTTTATTTTGTTCTATGACTTTTAATAATTCATCAGACTTTCATACAAAGATTAAAATATTTTAATGCAACGCTCTAAAAGTTACGAACTCTACGCGAAGCAAACAAAGGGTTAGTTATGTAAACAAACTGCCGTGTCTATTTAGTAATCTGTGGCCGTGTGTAGTACAAAATGCATTGGAGGGGAGCGGGGGTTAGAGAAAAACGAAATCTTAAAGGTTTGTTTTTGGTAAATGTATTATGTTTTATAAAAAGTCGTAGAACAAAAGTTGTTGTTTATGATGTTAGTGATACAGTCCTAGAAGGTGGTTAGTATTTTACCAATGACCCTGGAATGGATTAATATCTTACCAATCAAATGATCTTGGTATGTTGTTCCTATATTTTTCATTGATAAATGGTTTGTAAGTTGAATCGGCACAGTTCTTTTGCTTTTCTTGGCAAGTTTGGAAGCGTTCTTGCAACATACGCTCGGCGAATTCCTTCTTGGACATGTCGGAGAACTTTGTCAAACCAAATACTGTGTTGTTTTCTAGCAAATTCAATCTGGCTATATCCTTTAAAGATTCCTGAAATGAGTAAATCTTACTAATATTATAAACCCGAAAGTTTGTGATGATGGATGGATTGATGGATGTTTGTTACTCTTTCACGCAAAACTGCTGAACGGATTTTGACGAAACTGTACAGTAATATAGCTTAAACATCAGAATAACGCATAGGATACTTTTTATTCCGATATACCCACGGGATCGACCCTTATGTGGGTGGAACTGTGGGGCGCTGCTAGTTATTAATGTTTTTATCTATACTTAATATTATAAAGAGGTAAAATTTGTTTGTTTGTATGTATGTAGGGGGTAAACTCTGGAACTACCAGACGGATTTCAAAATCTTTTTGCATTTGATAGCCCAATCATTGAGGAAGGCTATAGGCTATTTAACATTACGCTATGACCCTTAGGAGCCGAGCAAAAAGAAAAAAAGTCAAAGAACAGCCGGTCAATTCTATAAAAATCTCAGCGGGAAAAGTAAGGTGAAGTGAGCTTAGAGTGAGCTGTCAATAGTGTCGATCCCTAGCATTAGTTGGAATGACAGCTCACTCTAAGCTCACTTCAGCTAACTTTTCACGGTGAGATATTTACAGAATCGATCGTCTGAATCGCACTGCAGCTCACTCCACGCTCACTTCACCTAACTTTTCACGGTGAGATGGTTACAGAATCGCACTGCTCACTCCACGCTCACTTCACCTGAGTTTTCACGGTGAGATGGTTACAGAATCGCACTGCACTAAGCGAAAACGGAAGTAATAGCGCGGGCAGGTGATGCGATGCGACGCGGTGGGTCGGGGGAATACGGAATTTCATAATACATATAATAATAAGACCAGCCTATTATTGTCCCACTGCAGGGCGAAGGCCTCTTCTCATACGGAGAAGGCACGAGCATTAATCACCACGTTTGCTCAAGACAGGTTGGCAATTTCAGACTTATATTAACTATAAGTCCAGGTTTTCTCACGAGGTTTTCCTACATCGATGGCAGTAAGGTCGAAGATAGACTTACAAAGTACAAATCAATTTAAATAGGCACATTTTGACTCGTGCATGAGATGCGAGGTCTTAAGTAAATGATTAGTCGCTAGAATTTCTAATTGAATAATAATCAGCCTATAGTTCCCCCCAGCTGGGACGCATGCCTCTTCTAGGTAAGAGGAAGTGGGCCGTAATCCACCACGCGAGCCCAGTCGGGGTTGGCGGATAACACGACTTCGAATTTTTGTATTTAGACACAATTTCACCAGATATACCTAGGTTATTTAGATTTTTCATAGAGAATTTCTCAGCCCATCACAAAAGTATATCAAGAAGAAAAAATCTTACCTTAAAATTCTTGAACCTTCTGTCATACTCTTCATTGTTGTAAGTTTTATTAAAATCTCTCAAGTACCTGTCGAATCTTAACTTAGCCACGTCTAAAACTTTGTTTCTTTTAAACGAAGTGCCGTTACGGTTCGACCAATTGTTGTATAATTTCACAACAGCAAGCCATTCAATAGTCAAGACTGTGATTATGAAAAGAAAAATAACCAAGGTTTCCCAGCGCATTTTAAGTTTTTTTTTATTAAACAATATTTAAAGACAGAAGTGTTTGACACGAGTGCAAAGGATACAAACAAAATAAATGTATGTATATTGTATAATTTTCCTGTAGAACGTTAGCCAGGGTATGCGTATGTAGGTACGGTCACCAAAGGTGATAAGTGAACAGGGTCGTCGGATATAGTTGATGTTTAGTAAGAAACGGATTGACGTTTTCGGATATTTTTTATATAATTAATAGAAAACAAACAGTTCATTTACCAAACTCTTTCGAAAACATCCATCGGTTTCTTACTAAACTTCAACTATATCCGACGATCCTGGTTACTTATCCCCTTTGGTGACTGTACGCCATGCCATGATTATGAGGTAAAAATGATTTTTCATACCTATTTCCTTGTGGTTTTCCAATATTTTAGGTAAGTGACGTTTTAACTCAGTTTATGTCATTCCAATCATTATCAACAAAAGTCAACTTATAATACGGGTTAGGTATATGAGTCAGATTCCGAACAGCAAAAACCGCCCTTAATACAACGGTTATAAAGGCGCTGTGTAATTGGACAAGTGCTAGCAAGCACGAGAGGTTGATTGTGCATTATTAAGGTTATAAATATGGCATAAATAACATTGTAAATGTTAGACCCAGGAAATTGTTTTTTTTAATAAATAATAAGCAATATTTATTTTTAGTCTATGTAGTCCCACAGCTGGGCAAAGGCCTCGGTTTCTCCTTTCCACTCTCCTTTGTCTTGAGCTAGTGTGCACCAATCCTGTCTGTAGGCGTCTAGCTCTTCCCGCCATCTTCTCCTGGGTCTGCCTCGATGTCGCCACACGTTTTCTGAGATCCACATAGTGGTAGTTTTGACCCATGGCTCGATCGACATGCGGCAAACGTGTCCGGCCCGGTCCTACTTAAACTTGGCTGCTTTTTGGGAGGTTTTGGTTTTGAAGCTAAATAATAAGTAGGTACATTTTTTTTAAATAAAATAATATATTATAATCAAACGTTGTTACCTACTGGAAAAAAATTGTAGGTACCTAAGTACATGAATATGCGAACAACAATTTAAACTGTGCAATTATATAAATAATAAATCTTTTATTACTCCCAGAAATGCACGAACATTACATTGAACAAAACACAAATTAAAAAAAAATATTTATTATAAATTAAATTAATAAATTATTTATTAAATACAACACTTACTGTTGAAACTCATTATGTTAACGATTATATAATTAAGAGTTATTTAAGGACACATTAACATTACAGATAAAATTGAATAGATAGAATGCTCTCTAATAGGTACACCATACAAGAAAATATAAGAAAGAAAATATACAGAGATGAATGTAGAAATAAGATTAATTACTATTACGTACTTATTAATTTTCCTAAAATTATTTCATAACTTACCTAATGCAATAGCAACATTAACAGCCCCTATGGTGTTTAAATTGAAAGAAAATAATAGAAAAGTACCTAAGCAATGAATAACCTAAGGGCTATTCAAATTTATGTTTCCAATTTATGTTATTTCAAGTCAAACAAATGTTATAAAAATGTTTGAAGCTGCAGCGTAAACTGAACTTTATTGTGTAGGTATTAAAGTTGTTTTTGCATAAACTCAAATTTGTTTTACTTTTGTGGCAAATAAATAGCGAACGTAGATTAAATATACATTCATTTTTAACTGACTTAAAAAAATGAGGAGGTTCTGAATTGGGATGTTTATATTACATTTTTTCTTAACTTTTTTATTATTTTCAGTTTACAGTCACCAGAAAAGTTTGATTAAATAAGAACTAAAAATGTGGAAAGATCAGGGTCCATTTACCCCCGAAATTAATTCCTCGTACTCGTAGCTCGCATCTTTTTCTCGCCTTGATGTCACTCGGAAAGCTGTCTCGCCAGGATAGCCAGCGAAATTCAAGTTTTCTTACGTTTTTTGCAATTTGCAGGGCAGTGCTAAGTTATATGTTGATCTAAATATGATTGGCGGTCGTAACGACTATTTATTTATAGATTTATAATCATAAAAATTATCAATACATCTCTCTAAGTTCATATTACCGTATTGAGTATTTCATGACATTTGAGTCCAATTCTAACCTAAGAAAGAAAGAAAAAGAAAGAAAGAAAAATATTTTATTCTGCACAAACAAAACGCACAACTAAAAAATAATAATATTAAAAAAAAAATAAGAAAAATACATAGTCAAAAAGATTCGTACTCAAGCATAAAAATGTTGACACTCTTGTCTATTGCTTGATGTTATTATTTGATGTTATTATCAATTATTCTAAGGAGTTGTATAGCTGATTCTAATGATAATAACTCAGTAAGTTCGTATTTGTTACGGTCGCGAATTATATTTTAATCAACATACAACCTGACACTCACCTGCAAATTGCAAAAAACGTAAGAAAATTTGAATTTCGCGGGCGAACTCAACGCATCCCCCTTAATGGAATTGGGCTGGACACATCCGCCGCATGTCAGACGATAAATGGGCCAAACTTACGACCCAGCGAGAACCACTTAGTGGCGAGCGACGCGACGTCGCGGCAGGCCTAGACGAATATAGCGGGAAAAGCTGGACCGAGAGACGCGAAAGAAGAGTACGGAGGCCTTTGCCCAGCACTGGGGTAATAATAGGTAATAAAAAATAAAAATAAATTAAAATACATCCATAGAAGTGACCTGTTCAGCGATGCCACATACATTTGAGAATTTCGGTTCGGTCCGATTGTTCTGCATAGCAACCTTCACGTAGCCCTGTTCCCCGAAGTCTACGCCGGCTGAGTTCCTGACGATGTAGTACGGTATGAAGTTATCACTATCACTGGAATTATATCCTTCGTAGCCAACGATCTGGACAACGTGTGTGGCTTCACCGCGGCTGTTGAAGGAAGGATACATAGCCTGATTGATCAAGGTCAAAACAATCATTTCAATGGACAGTTCGTTTCGGACAGTTTTAAGGCTCTCCCCAACAGGCGCGTTATTATCCGTCGATAATATCGGATGCGTTATTGCGATATCTGTTTTCAGTACATTTCGTATTATGACGGCCACGAAGTTACTCACTCACTGCTGCGATAATACTTTATTAGTATATAAGTACTTTTTATCCTGATATTCCCACGGGATCGAAACTTATGCGGGCGAAACCGCGGGGCGCAGCTAGTATAATTTATGGCTGGAGGCCTTAATTTATCCTATATGTTAATTCTGGTTATAAACCATCTGTATGCCAAATTTCATCCAAATCCGTTCAGTAGTTTTTGCGTGAAAGAGCGTAACAAACATCCATCCATCCATACAAACTTTCACATTTATAATATTAGTAGGATCCACAGGATAGCCCAATTAAGCTGCCGACAACGTCCTAAGGTGACCTGCGACATGCTATTCACAAAAAAGAAAGGTGTATCCTATTTGGATCTTTGTTATCAAGTTATTAAACATAGTTTTCTCTGCTATAGTCGGTTCAGTGTCATGGCTTTATGGAGGCATGAGGAACAGGGTGTAAAGTTCACTCATCCTCCATTGAAAAGGGAGGATCCTCCGACCAGACGGGTTTTGTGTCTGGCGGGCAATTGCCCAACGATTGATATTGGGAAATTAATGTATCTATGCTAATGGCACGGTAAACTCTGCTTGCGAGATGCAGGATTTACGTGACGTCAGTATGACGCGTTGTTCGCATGTGGCGTTGTAGATACTGCTACAGCTTTAAAAGGTATTATGTGTCCGAACTTGATAAGGGAAAGAGTTTGAAAACTAACGAAGTTATAAAAGACTAGCTGCGCCCCACGGTTTCACCCGCATAAGTATCGATGCCGCCGCCGCTCGCCGTGGGAATATCGGGATACAAAGTATCCTTTGTCCTAATCCAGGTCATGGTCTACCCATGTGTGAAATTTCATCCAGATTCGTTCAGCCGTTTAAGAGTGAAAGCGAAACAAACAAAAAATAAAAATAAATCTGTTTATAATATTAGTTTGGACTTGACTATACTTTTGCCACCACGCTTCTCTATTTGTATGGGTTTGATAACATTAGTTTACGTTGTCCTACTATTTTTCCTTATTATTCAAATAACGTAATAACATATTTCCTACAAATTATTGTCACTTGCTCCACATAATTAGTTATAATATACGGATTATATTTTAATAATGTCCAACTAGTTTTTTTTCTACTCTATTGTTGTTTTTGGTCGAACCCAGGCAGGCGATTTACTTTTTATAAATTATTTCATCACCACTGCTCTCGAAACAATCGACATGGATCGCACTTTGGCTACGTTCACTGATGATATCATAGGAACCTTGCGCAGCTGGCGTGAAGAAATGGCATATCCAAATTCAACGATGGTATTAAAATCACTCTCGTCGAAATAAAACAAGATATGAGCAGTCTCTGAAGTGAACAAGAGAAGCTTAAAGAGCGCGTTGATACGGTTACGCTGGACGTCTCAGATTTGATAGACTCGGTACAATTTAAAGCTGGCGAGCATAGGGATCTTAAGGAACGTGTAGTATGTAATCATGGCCCGCAGCAGCTCTGACCAATCTCAAATTTTAATCAACAACCTTGAACAAAAATTAGGCTCGCTGGAGCAGCATGAGGAACTGCAACGTTGAAATCTGTAACGTCCCTGAAAAGCGTGGTGAAAACTTGCTGCGGTTGATGGATACGATTGGCAATACCATCAATTTCCCAACATCACAGAGAGATATAATGTATAATTGCATGCTGCACTGGTTGCCGTCATCACGTCAACGCCGGCTGCCGCTGAAAACCAGCGCTAGGGCTCTGGCTCGTATAGGGTCTTAGCATTATGCTGAGGATGGCCGCTTTGCGTGAATGTGACGCATGTTTAGCCCCAACTTTTTTTTGTGGGTTTGTTCTTTTTTTATGAGTCATGTTTGCCGCAAATAAATGTATTTTCTTTGTTTCTTTTCTTTCTTTAGATATAATATCTATCATCATTAGATATATATAATGTGAATGTGAAGACTATGTGGGTCATTTTATTTATATTATTTTTAATTTTTCTCTCTGTTCTGTTAGTTTTTGTCATGGTCTGGCAGTTTGAGTAATTAATGTGGCCTACCCAAATGTCCTTTCTTTGGTATTGTTCGTCGAATCGTCGAGCTCCTTAAGTTTTGAGTTGAGCTGCACGATTTCTGACAAATGCGTGCACTGGCTGGACAGGTCCTCTCAATCTGTGTGGTTCTTTCCTCAAAAGACCATCTCAGACATCGACCTGCATGGTCTTCATATGATCTGACCAAGATTATGTCTGGACTTTAAAAGAGACTGTGACCTCTGAGTTTGTTTCGGCCTTTCTTCTCAGAGTAGTCAGATAGGAAACGCCGACCTCATCTAGTTTTAAAATATGATTGACGTGTAAAAGTGTTTGTACAAACCTACTTACAAAAATAAAATCATTTATCATTTATCCATAGATTTCAGCACGCCCAGCAACGTAATAATATACAAAAAAAAAATATCATCCCCACTTTACATAAATATTCATCAGTATCACTTACGTGCAAGCCCTTCTAATGACGCCACCCATGTAGTTCTGCCAGTTTCTAGCGTCAACAGCAACGACTAGAGGACCGTGGTGAGCTATATATTTCACCATTAGATCTTCATCCATTCTACTGTAATGTTACAAATGAAAATACTATTGTAGGAAAGTTCTTCTCTATGGGTCTTAACAATTTTAGGGTTAGTAAATATTTTACTTAACTTCTAGCGTTAATAGGTTACAGACACAGCACAGATATACAATTATTAAAATTCAGCGTGGAGCTGCATCCACCTCCGCTCTATACTGACGCTTTCGCTTTAAAAATCAAGACGCTAAATGATCCTTGTATAGTAATTCATATAGCATAACTTATGCTATAGTTACCAATTACAATAAAATACACTTTTGAATGTCAAAATTTACAAGAAAACAGAATTGGCAATAAACGTGGAGTAGGTATGCAGAAGAATGGGCAAAAAATGACATAGTTACTCTTTCAAAATTCTTTACAATATCCTGTATACATTGATCATAGTTATACTATACGACGACGATGTAGGTCAGGGTCACTAAAGGACATAAGTAACCAGTGTCGTCGTACATATTTGAAGTATAATAAGAAACTAAAGGATTTTTCAAATAACATTTAATTTAATTAAAAGAAAACGTTCATTTATCAAATTAAATTTCATTCGAAAACATGCATCGGTTTCTTACTAAACTTCCACTTATATCCGACGACCCTGGTTACTTATCTCCTTTGGTGACCGTACACGTACAGTCACGACCAAAAGTATGTAGTATGTATACACGGCTCGGCTTTATTCAAAAGCGATTTACTCCTTTATTTTTTAATGAAATTTTATGTTGTTACGAACATAGCATTTTCGAAGCCCTAAGTTTATGTAATGTGTCGTATTTCAACGTTGCATTCGTTATTTCACGAAAAAATCGCAATTGAAAGTTGCCAAGTGTTGACATATTGGTGCTCGTGACTGTACCTGGGAAAAAATTCCTATAGGTACTAAAATAGGTACAAAGTATTGAAAATTAAACAATGACAGAAAAATTAACTATGTTGATAGATACATACATAGTGCTCACATATTTACAAATATTGCAACCGTAGACGATTTTTCTTATAATTAATTTAATGTATGGTTTAGTACTTCACCGACTCACCAGAAATGATCAAACCGCTTAACCTGCCTTCCACTATATGGAGTTTTTAGTTTACAGACTTGATCCATGGGCAATGTCATGGGATACTCCTCTTCGGTGACGAATCTCATATTGTAATTACAAACATAGTTCATCGCGGTGACGACATTTCCATTGTTACAGCCTTTGGTGCATGGTGAGCAGTCTAAAAGTTCCTGAAAGGAGGAATAGTAGATTATTCACTAAGGGAATAAAGCAGTGTCTTAAGTCACGGGTGCTAAAGGATTCTAGGGCTCCCGAGCGCAGCGAGGGAACTCTGAATTTACTTCTGAGCGAAACGAGGGTAAAAAAAACCATAGTAGTTTATGAAACCGTTAATAATCGGGGAATACCTAATTGTGTGCAGTTTCATACACAATTTTATTCAAACTCATTTCATCAAAAACCTAAAAAATAATATCGTAAATATAACGCCAAAATCCAAAAAAAAAATTGGATTATTTGTAACATAAGTAAAACAAATAAGTAGTTACATATTCATATTTTTGTTTTACTTATATTTCCACTATTGCGTAATTTCATTGGCAAGTAAATAATAAATTGTAACGTGTAACGTAAAATAAGTTGCCAATAAAATATCATTAAGTTCAACGGGGCTTTAATTTCACAACAAGCAATCCTACACAACTAATAATTTCCGAAATTAAACTTTTTTATTGTAACTACCCCACACAAACTCATATCATGATATAAAACTACTTGCTATGTAAATATCAGTGACGGAAAGTTCACTTTTTAGTTAAACCTACTTTACACAAATTCATGTAACACTACTTGCTATGTAAATATCAGTGACAGGAAGTTATAAAAAAGCCGGTCAAGTGCGAGTCGGACTCGCGCACCGAGGGTTCCGTACAATTTCACGGTTTTCGGATTGTTTCATTTACTTGTAAGTTTAAATTTACTTGTAAATTTCATGATTCTAGGCCAGCGGGAATGTACCCTATAGATTTTGATTCCCTTGTGAGTGTCAAAATATGCGGCATAAACGGAACATAAACGCCCGTATCTTTTGATTGCGTTTCCTTAGAACTTTTATTTTGTCACTGCTTCAAGGGATTGCAGCCCTGAGTATTTGATATTAATTTCAACTTGCTAACTCTACGCGTTCCTGAGAAAAAAGGTCTTGACAGACGGACGGACAACGAAGTGATCTAGTTATAACGGTTGATCTGCTTACTGCCTTCGTCGACTCTTACGACGCCCACGGGATGAGATGGAGTGGTGACACGTTTATTCTTAGTCCGTCACCACGCGGCCATCTATCTATCTATCTACAGGGTGACAGGGAAACTCGACGTATTCCTTGAAAGGGGTTATACTAGAGGTCATTCATCAGCAACAAATTTAGTCCAGATAACCTTTAGTTTGTATGAAAATTAACGAAAATAAGAATTTAATGTGTCCATAATGAAATTGCTTATTTCCAAACTTTGCTTTATTGTTATTTGTCTGAACATCTGGTCGAAGTTTATGTACTATATCGTCCGGAACACGGCATATATACAATACTAGCTTCTGCCCGCGGCTTCGCCCGCGTGGATGTCGGAAGTTATCCCACGGGAACGTGCTACCAGGATAAAAAGTATGTGCTTCCCCAGGATGCCATCTATCTCTTTGCCAAATCAGAAGTTCAGTGGTTTAGGCGTGACAATGTAACATACAGTTTCAAGTTCAAAACCTCCCCTAAAAACCGAATTTCCCCTTTTGCCCCGTCAGGGGTCAATTTTGGACAACTTTACATACTTATTATTAATTATGTTCTGTCGAAAGTATCAATACTGAGTTTCGAGTTAATCGGACCGCGCATTCAATTTCTTCCACACAAACTTCAACACCCCTGAATCCCCCTTTGAGGGTAGTTTGAAAAACTTATAATGATAAACTTTATTACTTACTTAGGCAAGTATTGTTGCCAAGTTTCAAATTTATTAACTAAATTAATAAGATTTTTCATATAAACTGTATCCCCCCGCTTTCCACCCCCACAGGGGTGGAATTTTAAAAAAATCATAAAAATTCATAACTTGCCTCAAAGATTATTTATACCAATTTTATAATTAATCAAGCCACTTATTATAATCCTCCCCTGTAAAATTAACTACCCCTTTTCACCCCGTTAGGGGTAGATTTTCGAAAAACCCTCATACGTGTTATTATTTATTTTTAGTCTTAAGTATACTCACAGTACACTGAGTTTCGAGTTAATCGGACCGCGCGTTCAAATTCTTCCACACAAACTTTAACACCCCTATATCCCTTTTGAGGGGTAGTTTTGAAAAACTAATAATGATAAACTTTATTGCTCACTTAGGCGAGTATTCATGCCAATTTTCAAGATTATTAACCTAACGAATAAGATTTTTCATATAAACTGTATCCCCGCTTTTCACCCCCACAGGGGTGAAATTTTGAAAAATCATTTGGGATGTGTTCATAATTTGACTCAAAGATTATTTATACCAATTTTCGAGTTATTCAAGCCACGCTGTAAAATCCTCCGCTGTAAAATTGACAACCCCTTTTCAGGCCGTCAGGGGTAGATTTTCGAAAAACCCTGATACACATTATTCTTTCCTTTCAATTTTAGGTATAAATACCGAGTTTCGATCAAATCGGACCGCGCGCTAAAATTCTTCCATACAAACTTTGAAACCCCCCAATCCCCTTTTAGGGGGTAGTTTATAAAAACTAAAAATGCCCAACTTCATAATTTACTTAGATAAGTATTCGTGCCAAGTTTCAAGTTTATTAACTCAAGGAATAAGGTTTTTCATACAAACATAATCCCCCCATTTCACCCTCTTAGGGGTAGAATTTCGAAAAACCCTTTCTTAGTGGATACCTACTCTTCACGAAGAATACACCCTCCAAATTTCATGTCTCTAGGACCAGCGGTTTAGGCTGTGCGTTGATGTCTCAGTCAGTCAGTCAGTCAGTCAGTCAGGACTTTGAATTTTATATATATAGATTACCATTTAAAGCAATATATTTTCTTTTAAAAGTGGTAAGATATAAAGTCGAACCTTCTAAATATAGAATAATGTACTAGCCCTTTCTCAACTATTTTGGGGTCGGCTTCTAGTTTAACCGGTCGTAGATAGTAAAAGAAGAGGTGGTACGTGGTACCTGTATGCTCCTACTCTTGGAATCATTTAACTGTATTGCGGACATCGACTCCAGGACTCCAACGATGCTGAAGGCCCAACATCCATTACAACGCTTCTGATCTAAGACCGGCTTTACGACCCCTTTTTTTCGCCTGAAACACACACATTCAGACAGACATTCAGATAGTAGCTAAGGATCGAGCCAAATGGGTTATTTGTCTAGTAGTGAATTGCATGTGGGCTGATGATGAGGATGATGGTTTAATCAGTTATAGGTTCAGTGGGTCATTTTAGGGGCGGAGTTACTGGAATAAAACTGGGAAATTTCCGAAAAAAAAAAAAATTGAAAATGTTTCTAAGTCCTCCAGCCATAGCGGCCCTAGGGCTACACTCCAACCAGTTATAGTCTGTTTCAAAAGTATCTCATGAAAACATAAGCAATGGTTCAAAAAACGTGCCTGTGGATGCCAATTTGTAATGTTATTTACAAATTGAGTACTTTTATTTGATTTTTTTTTCATATTTGAACTCAAAAGGTAAAAATTTAGTATCGTTTAGGGGGGAGTGAGGGGTGTGTCCCCTCTCCCCTGTGGGGTGTGCACCACTTCCATGAAAAGGTAACGCACCGTTCTTGAGAAAAACAAATTATCGTAACCTAACCTCAAGACACTAGCCCGCGAAATTCAAATTTTCTTACGTTTTTCGCAATTTGCTGGTCATTACTAAGTTGTATGTACATTGATTAAAATATGATTCGCGGCCGTAACAAATATGTAGGTATTTACAGAATTTATAATTATTTATAATTCCACAGCCACAGCCCATAGGGTCTCAACGTGGGTGATAACGCCGACTCGTGGGCATTTGAGAATTTTTCTATCTTACGACTATATAACACTCGTATTAAATACTGATATTCAGCTGCATCCGGTTAGACTGACCCGACCCGGCCGACCCTAACATAGTTGCGAAAAGGCTAGGCAGACGAATATTACACGTTGAAAAATAATCGTGGCAATAGCTGTTTCAGATTCATGACAGATGGTTATTTAAAAAAATTGGGAGGATATAGATAGAAATAAAACCCAAAGTGGGCAAAAGCAAAATTACATTGTAGTGGTTTAGACTTTCATCAGATATTTTTGGAACAGACCTACTATAATATAATAATAATATAAAACGTTTATTTTCTCTGCACAAGGTATTGAACATAATGCTAGAGTTTGACAGTAGTGCACGAACAAGGAGCTAACTTTGTGGGAGACTGGAGCCTGAGATAGGTTTATATAAAAACCTGTATTACAGGTTACCAGGGCCTTCCCGCGGCTAGATGCGTGTTTTTTGGTCATACGACATAAAACAATGCAGGATACTTAACGAACTATAAATTAATACACACAATAATATAAAATTTTGTAATAAAAACACAATGTAAACATGTTATGTGTTACATGTTAGGTACTCACCAATCAAATGATTTTGGTGGGTCTTGGTCCCTAAATGTTTTGTTGATAAATGGTTCATCATTTTGCTGCCCGATCGGATAGTTCTTATGCCTTGGAAGGTAACTATGCTGACCATCACATTTCTTTTGCAGGGTTGTGCACATGGGGTCTGACAACATACGGCCGACGTATTCCTGTTTCGACATGTCAGAGAACTTCGTTAAACCAAATACTGTGTTGTTTTCTAGCCTATTCAATCTGGATATTTCCTTTAGAGATTCCTGAAATTAGTAAATTATCAGGCGTTAGAGGGCTGGCCTTTCTTGGCCAAAGAATTAGCATCGTTATAGAACGTGGCAAAGCTGCCAGCCTTTTGGGCACTGTTCCTGTTGACAGCGATGCGGACGAATTTTTTGATGCCCTATGATATTTTGCTTATTTTTTCACATGTAGGTAGGTACAGTCGGCAAAAGAGATAAGTAACCAGGGCATCGGATATAGTTGAAGTTTAGTAAGAAACCGATAGATATTTTTGAATGAAATTTAATTTGATAAATAAACTGTTTGTTTTCTATTAATGAAATTAAATTTCATTCGAAAACATCCATCGGTTTCTTGCCAAACTTCAACTATATCCGACGGCCCTGGTAACTTATCTCCTTTGGTGACCGTACATATTATTATTATTTTAAATGTTAGGCTTAGCTCATATAATGTAAATATTATCTTGATTAGTAAGTATATTGTTATGGCTAATAATTTAGGCTTTTAAATAGGTACCTACCTACTCAAATGTGGGTGAATAATAATAACATCAGACCTGTTTTCCGTTTTTTCAAGGTGTCGTTTTGCATCCTCGTCAAATTCAAGGAGGTAACTTGCTACTGATTCTCGACACGAATCAATAATAAAATAAGTAGGTTTTTTTTTCTAATTTTCGGAAATCGGCTTGTGTGGGACACGCATTTTAAAACGCGGCCTGTGTGAGACCGCACTGTAACTGCCCTTTTACACACACATAAGAACGCAGCCGCTTATACGATACCATAACGCGATTCTGTTCTTTGAAAATGGTGTATTCTGAAATACTGTCAAACTTAAATAACTAAAAAAACAAGTACCTACCTATGTATTCATTATTTACCAGGGATCGTAATTTTATTTGATTATTTATGTCTTTCAAAACAGCCTCCTGTAATTTGACGAGGATGCAAAACAACAGCTTGTATTTATACGGACAAATTAAATTAGCTAGCGAAACTCCGCAGACGTGATGGACACAGATATCTGAAACATGATAAACCAGAAAAAACTGATTTTCTTAACACATGCTTCAGGTAACAACATTACCAGCGTTCGTGGAGCCCTATTTTTAGGGTTCCGTACCTCAGAAGGACAAACGGAGCCCTTTTAAGATCACTTTTTTTTTTTTTTTTTTTTGTGGATGGGAAATCATCAAATGACCCCTCCCGCTCTGGGTGGAGCGGAAGGGAGTGTCAGACTTTTACTGACTAAAACCCACCCGTGTTCCGTCCTTAGCCCTTTATGTTCCAGGGCAGCGGTTAACCTTTCGGAAAATCCCACCGCCCCGGCAGGCTTCGGCCCTGTGGGGCCCCGTCCTCTGCTGACATCTCTTTGAGGCGCGCGTGGAACACAACGCGCCGTCCGGCACGGGCCTGGTCCTGATCGGACGGTGAGCTACCCATTACTCACCGCCCGCAGGCCCGCGCCTACGGTGGCCGGGAGTCGTCACGCGGCTCCCGACGCCCGGAGCGTCTCCCGCGGCGGCTGAGGCGTGAGGTGTTCTCCCTCAGCCTCCCCGCCACCTCCTTCGCTAGCATGACTGCTTCGCAGAAGGAGGTGACTGCCTCCCATTCTCTCTCGCCCCGGACCATGGCTTGCACCAGGGCCGGGCGCGAGAGGTCGCCGCCGTTGCCGATCGCCTCCACGAGGACACGGCGGGTCTCCGCCCAAGCAGGGCAGACCTCCACCGTGTGCTCCACCGTGTTTTAAGATCACTTCGTTGTCCGTTTGTCTGTCCGTCCGTCTGTCAAGACCTTTTTTCTCAGGAAGGCGTAGTTATCAAGTTGCAATTAATATCAAATACTCAGGGCTCAATCCCTTGAAGCAGTGAAAAAATCAAAGTTCGAAGTAAACGCAATCAAAAGATACGGGCGTTTATGTTCCGTTTATGCCGCATATTTTGACACTCGCGAGGGAATCAAAACCTATAGGGTACTTCCCGTTGACCTAGAATCATGAAATTTGGCAAGAAGCAATGTCATGTAGCACAAGTAAATGAAACAATCCGAAAACCGTAAAAGACAATGACCAAAAGCGGTACCAAAAAGTCTCAAGCATCAAGATCAACTTATCAAAGTAATGATTTTCATAATATTTCACTACATCACGCGTCGGGGATTTGATTTTTGAACAGGGAATTTATTTTAAAGTAAAAAGTATTGATTTTGTTGTATTCCCTTTTACATGACGTTCCGTTTCAGATGATATGATTATTACAAAGACATTAAATTATTTACTTGACAATTAATATTACCTTGAATTTTGAAAGTGTCATGATCACGTAAAAACATGTAAAAAAATATACTTTGCCGATTCTACATTAATTAAAAATAACTAGATTAAAATAGAATAGAATTTTTATTTAAACGATTATCGTGAAACAAAATAAAGTACCTAGTTTTCAGGTTATTTCGATTTTTTTTTTAATCTCCGGAACCCGGGTTTTGTTTACAAAAAGAACTTTTGTAGGAGTTAATATGATAAGTGTAGTCTATAAAAAACAAAGTTTGACTTTGATGCAGCATGGTACGGAATTCCATACATCCATGAGCATTGTCCTTTGTAGTTACATACCTACAAATTTGTACG
The DNA here is from genome assembly GCA_949629185.1 of Apamea crenata. Classification (NCBI taxonomy): domain Eukaryota; kingdom Metazoa; phylum Arthropoda; class Insecta; order Lepidoptera; family Noctuidae; genus Apamea; species Apamea crenata. Next base: position 6,224,784 of record OX451362.1, on the reverse strand, counting down.
GAACCCTCGGTGCGCGAGTCCGGCTCGCACTTGACCGGTTTTTTTTCGTCAAATCTTGTTTATTTTTACTTTGTCCATACCCATCAGGCCTGCAGAGTTTCGCTAGCTAATTTTATTTGACCCTGTTGAGTTTTATATAAGCCCACATTTCACCAGTTAATTTAACCCCCATAAGTGATATTTGGATAATGAAGAGTAACTAATTAAGCGGCGACTCAATGAGAATAGTGTATTTACAACACCTGTTTTCACACCCACCTACGTTTTACAAATAAAAACTTTGACTTTGAAATTTCAAGGACGCGTTTTCCTACACCGTTTTGAAAGCAGTGGTCATAAAATAATTTATACAAAGTATATCAGGAGTTATTTATTCAACCCGTTGGATGCGAGAAGCGCAGAACCGGTCGAAGTGGTGCTTGGGGGAAGCCTATGTTCAGCAGTGGACGTCTTTCGGCTGAAAAATGATGATATCAGGAGAAAAACATCTTACCTTAAAATTCTCGAACCTTCTCTCATACTCTGTATTGTTGTAAGTTTTATTAAAATCTCTCAAGTAATTGTCGAATCTTAACTTAGTCACGTCTACAACATTTATATTTACTTTTGTCCGATTTGCCAAATTGTCGACTGCAAAGACTGCAAGCAACACAACGGTTAAGGCTGTACATACAAGCGTAGTCACAGATGCCCAACGCATTATAAGCTTTTTTTTTAAGTATTTATGTTTTAATAATTAAATTAAGCGTTGTGCACCAATACAACGAGAACAAACTACTGTAAATAACTGACCGTATCACCCTACTGCAGTAGAACGTTTGCCAATACACATACCTAGTCTGTTCAAATTGTTGTTATTTCAAGTTAAACAAATGTCAACTTTATCGGAATGGTAACTAAATTGATTTCAGAGTGACTAGCACTATAGAAAAAGTTATAAAAATGTTTGAAATTGAAACGTAAACTGAACTTTATTCTGTAGGAGTTAAAGTTATTTTTCCATAAACCCTATTTGTTTACATTTTTGGAAAATATAATTAAAATCATGTTATAATAGGTACGTAATCTGCATTCGCGATTGAATGCAAATTACGTACCTATTATAACATGATTTTAATTATATGTATATCTATATATATAAAATTCAAAGTCCTGACTGACTGACTGACTGACTGACTGACTGACTGACTGAGACATCAACGCACAGCCTAAACCGCTGGTCCTAGAGACATGAAATTTGGAGGGTGTATTCTTCGTGAAGAGTAGGTATCCACTAAGAAAGGGTTTTTCGAAATTCCACCCCTAAGAGGGTGAAATGGGGGGATTTTGTTTGTATGAAAAATCTTATTGCTTGAGGTAATAAACTTGAAACTTGGCACGAATACTTATCTAAGTAAATTATGAAGTTGGGCATTTTTTGTTTTTATAAACTACCCCCTAAAAGGGGATTGGGGGGTTTCAAAGTTTGTATGGAAGAATTTTAGCGCGAGGTACGATTTAATCGAAACTCAGTATTTATACTTAAAATTGAAAGGAAAGAATAATGTGTATCAGGGTTTTTTGAAAATCTACCCCTGACGGCATGAAAAGGGGTAGTCAATTTTACAGGGGAGGATTTTACAGCGTGGCTTGATTTACTCGAAAATTGGTATAAATAACCTTTGAGTCAAGTTATGAACCCATCCCAAATGATTTTTCAAAATTCCACCCCTGTGGGGGTGAAAAGCGGGGATACAGTTTATATGAAAAATCTTATTCGTTAGATTAATAATCTTGAATATTGGCATGAATACTCGCCTAAGTAAGCAATAAAGTTTATCATTGTTAGTTTTTGAAAACTACCCCTCAAAGGGGATATAGGGGTGTTAAAGTTTGTGTGGAAGAATTTGAACGCGCGGTCCGATTAACTCGAAACTCAATGTACTGTGTGTGTACTTAAGACTAAAAATAAATAATAACACGTATGAGAATTTTTCGAAAATCTACCCCTAACTGGATGAAAAGGGGTAGTTAATTTTACAGGGGAGGATTATAATAAGTGGCTTGATTAATTATAAAATTGGTATAAATAATCTTTGAGTCAAGTTATGAATTACATACTATGATTTCTTTTAAATTCCACCCCTGTGGGGGTGAAAAGCGGGAATACAGTTTATATGAAAAATCTTATTAATTTACACTCGAGAGCAATGAATCCGGGTCACTTGAAGAATCCTAAAAATCTCGGAAACTAAAAATGCTAGGTTAATGCAATAAATTGTATTTAATAGACAATGTAATACTCCTTAAATGAAGTTATTAAAACTTCTTAGTTATTGTAAAGTGATATCATAAAAAAATCAAATTGAAAAAGGGCCACTTTCGAAGATGGAACTACGAAATTACAGCATTTGGTTTTGCTTTTGTTTGTAATCTGTCATTTATGTGGGTACATAAACCATGTTGATAGTGCTCTATATTCATTATTCAAGCTGAAATTATGTCGCTTACGCCTGAAGAATGCACCAGAATACTTACAATGCTGGAAACCGGCCGGAGTCAGCGCGATACAGCCAGGACTGTCGGTGTGTCGCTGTCAACAGTACAAAGAGTTCTCCGACGTTACGAAGAAACTGGTTCTAACCTACGCAGACCAGGAACGGGCAGAACCAGGTGTACCACAGCACGAGAAGACCGATACTTGGTGAACACCATGCTTCGAAATCGCTTTCTCACAGGAACTGAACTCACAAATCAGTTTCGACGCCTCGGAGGAAGTAACCCAAGTGCATGGACAGTAAGACGTCGGCTTGCTGAATCTAACTTAAAACCCCTTAGACCTGCAAACGGCCCTAAACTGGAGCGTGGGCATCGTATTTCAAGACTAAGATATGCCCAGAGCCACGTAAATTGGAGTATTGAAGATTGGTCAAAAGTTATGTTCTCCGACGAATCAAAATGTATGCTCTACAAGCACGATGGAAGACACAGAGTGTATCGAAGACCAGGGGAAAGAGCAAGCAAGCATGCATCGAAGAAAAAGTAGCCTACGGTGGTGGGTCTGTACTTGTGTGGGCCGGAATTTCTTCTGAAAGTCGCACAGAGCTGGTGATCATAGAAAACGGCTCTTTAACTAGCGTAAGATATGTGGAAGAAATCCTCAATGATCACGTTGGTCCATTTATGGTCAATTTAGGTGAGGATGCTATATTTATGCATGACAATGCCCGACCTCATACAGGTAGGATTGTGAATGACTACCTTCAAGAGATGAACATTACTCGTATGGAGTGGCCAGCGCGCAGCCCGGATATCAACCCGATCGAGCATGCTTGGGACGAGCTAGGCAGATGCGTAAAACAACGAAACCCTCCCCCAATCACGCTTCGTGAGCTCAAAATTGCTCTCACAGAGGAATGGGAGAATATTCCCCAAAATCGTATAAGGAACTTGGTGTACAGCATGCCAAACCGCGTAAACGCAGTAATGGAAGCACGAGGAGGCAATACGAAGTATTAAAATTCAAGAAAATCGTAATAAAGTTCAAAAATTTCATGTTTCCTATTTTTGTTTTAAGGAGAGATCAGCAGTTTTTTTCTTTATGTAATTTTGTGTTAATAAAATGTATGGTGACTCATTTTTTTTACTTTCATTTAAGGAGTATTACATTGTCTATTAAATACAATTTATTGCATTAACCTATCATTTTTAGTTTCCGAGATTTTTAACATTCTTTAAGTGACCCGGATTCATTGCTCTCGAGTGTAGTTAATAAACTTGGCAACAATACTTGCCTAAGTAAGTAATAAAGTTTATCATTATAAGTTTTTCAAACTACCCCTCAAAGGGGGATATAGTAGGGGTGTTGATGTTTGTGTGGAAGAAGTTGAATGCGCTGTCCGATTAACCCGAAACTCAGTATTGATACTTTCGACAGAAAATAATTAATAATAAGTATGGAAAGTGGTCGAAAATTGACCCCTGACGGCGCAAAAAGGGGTAATTCGGTTTTTAGGGGAGGATTTGAACTTGAAACTGTATGTTACATTTTCACGCCTAAACCACTGAACTTCTGATTTGGCAAAGAGATAGATGGCATCCTGAGGAAACACATACTTTTTATCCTGGTAGCACGTTCCTGTGGGATAACTTCCGACATCCACGCGGGCGAAGCCGCGGGCAGAAGCTATTAAATAATATTTTTCATATTTCCGCATACTTAGTTCCCGATATTTTAGGTAATTAGCGTTGGAACTCAGTTTAGCATTAAATTAATACCTAATAATCGCTGTCAACCTAATCGAGTTAATTAAAATTTGCAAATGGCTATCTTTTCCTCATTAATAACTATGGGGAAATAAATGACTGCAGCTATTTAGGTTAAATTAAAGTTTTCATGCTAGGTTTTTGTGCATTTTTCTGTGTATTTTTTTTAATTTTACTGGTAGGTACATAAGCGGATTTAATGCCACAAATCATCTATAAGTAGTCAACAATTCTTGGGCAAGTTTTAATGAGGCGTTTTACGTGCGCACAGATACGCGCGTATCCGTGATGCACGCGTTTAGCCGCGTACGCACGAACGAACAAAAACATGGTGAACACGATCATCGAACACTTTGTTCGCACGTGCGTACCACTAACGAACATCAAACACTGTGTTAGTTAGTGGTACGCACGTGCGAACAAAGTGTTCGATGTTCGTGTTCACCATGTTTTTGTTCGTTCGTGCGTACGCGGCTTTTCACTTGCTTCACTAAGCGCACGTCCAAATATGAGAGCGACTATTTTTGCGTCGTTGTGCTATGTAGGATGTGCTTGAGAGCTTTGCCACGTTAAAGCATATAAAATGATATATGCTAATCTTAGCACTATAATTTTTGTTCGTGTCGTCTTTCATTCGAGGAGAAACGTCTGAACACAAAATGAATCAAAAGTGAAAAATTAATACATTAGTGAACGATGTTGGATTCCGTCACTCGGCATCTTTCACTTGTCTACAGAATGATCGAAATATGAAGTGAAATGAGCAGACGAACGAAAAAAACATTCCTATATGCAGTCCATTGATCCATAGTTATTTTACATATGATAGCTGCAACGCAACGGCAACCGAACGAAATTTTTTTATTGTAGTGCTTTTTTGGAAGTCGGTTGTTTTTTTTTTGTAAAAAATAAATACCTAGTTTTTATTTTTTAGTTGTGGAAAACAAACGACGCTATTTCATTTACTTGAATATTTACCCGTAACTGGTTTAAAAACCAAACTACTGAACCGATTTTGATGAAATGGGACCAATCTGAAAGTACAGACGCCAGCAGGTCATGCTACCCGAAACTGTAAAATTTTCCCAATCAACCTTAATGCTTTAGATATAAAGTTGAAAATCTATTACAGAAATTTGACTGATTGTAGTAGCTTGATGTGCTGGCGTCTGTACATCCCTTCACGATCTCTCACTTTTGCAAATCGGCTTATAAATAACGGAGTTCTGAGGTAACAAACAAAAACAAAACAACCGAACTGAGAACCCCCTTTTTTTGAAGTCGGTTAAAAACAAAGATCATATGATTTTGACAGTGATGCAAACTCAGAGGGAAAAAACTGTGAAAAGACTAATTTTGTAGGCGTCGTGTGAACGTGGAATGAAACAAGAATGAACATTCACTCAAGTGAAATGGCTGAATCAGCCTATCTGCGCGGTACATTTGTTTGCCAGTCACGCATCCGCTCGTAACTTGGCCGCGGGTCGCAGTGGTCGATCCCACCTACATTGTCATAAAAAGCGAAGCTAAGTAAATAAATAAATAAAAAAACATACATGAACCCTGAAAACATAACACTCCTTTTCTTGGGCAGTCGTGTAATAAAGACCTCCAGACCGTATTTCGGCCACGGCGGCCAATCACAACGGAGACTATAGCCTTCGACGCGGGAGATATTGTAGTGCACAAGTGTGCGCGCAGATACACTTCCTCTTCCCTCACTCTCATAGTCCGATGGGACGGCAATCCGACACGACCGGAGAGAGATCAGGCGCAGGACCACACCGCCAACTTCCACAAACTCAAACTCAAATCATTTAATTCAACTAAACCAATTACAGGCACTTTTGAATTGTCAAAGGGTCAGTCAGTCAGAAAGATGAAGCTAGTTGCCCATTCCAAAGCGTAGCTACCTATGGAGAAGAACGGGCAAGAAACTCCATGGACACTCTTTTAAATCATAAAATTGTTACAAAATATTTGATACATCATTCGTGTTGAAATTAACCATGTGAGAACGATGTAGAAAGACGTGCACGTTTGAAGCGTCCGTTATAGAAAACATAAAAACAATTCAGAAATTAAAAATTACAATAAGCCGTGGCGGCTAAGAGATGACCAGTCCCTACTGACGGCGCCCGTTCACGAACATGACGTATGGATCAGCACCATTCAGCTCAACCATTTTGAAGGGAACTTAATGATCCAACACACACGCCACCACCAGCGAGACATTAGAGTGAGCATGACATACTCTCAGCCGCCAGGGCACATTCAAGTCAATAAAAGACGTACCCAGTAAATGGTAGCTTTATAGAAAGTAGGTACATAGTGCTCACACGTGTGCTATGCAATTATACAATACTAAACAATTGAGTTTATACAATGCAAATATAGTTTTCTTCCAATGATCAGCAGCTCCAACTATGTTTCCGAATGCTAATTAGTTTATGCGCCCCTGTGGAGCTGGACCAGCATTGAGCCAAGCATTTTTGTCAGCGATGTAATCCCCTAACTTATAATATGCTTGGCTACATAGTGTGCGTTTAATACAAGATTTAAATTTCGTTTCATTCAGTTGGAGTATGTGGGGAGGAATTTTATTGTAACATTTTAAACAGTACCCCATGAAGGTTGAGTCTACTTTAGCCAGTCTGAAACCTGTTTGTACTAATTGGTCCCTATTTCTAGTCCTATAGTTGTGTCTTTCACCTCTTTTATTGAATAGATTTAAATTTTTTCTTACGTACATGATGTTTTCATAGATGTATTGACAAGGTACCGTCATGATGTTAATATCTTTAAACAGTTCCCTTAAAGAATCGCGCCTGCGGAGGCCATATATTGCTCTGATGGCTCTTTTCTGCAGAATAAAAATGGACTCGATATCTGCAGCCCGTCCCCATAGTAAAATACCGTAAGACATGATACTATGAAAGTAAATAAAATAGACTAGCCTCGCGGTATCTACATCAGTAAATTGACGGATTTTTCTTACAGCGTAAGCTGCTGAACTTAGCCTTCCTGCAAGAGATGTTAAATGAGGACCCCATTGCAGCCGTGAGTCGAGCGTGATCCCCAGGAAAACAGTTTTATCGACGAATTCTAGTTTCTCTTTGTTCAATACTATGTCACAATCACTACTTTTAACATTTGGTAAAGCAAATCTTATGCATTTAGTTTTTTTCCCATTTAATACCAAATTATTAGCAGTGAACCAATTTAGTACCTGCAGTAGGGCGTTATTTACGTCGTCAATATTTGATGCACGTCTATTTATCTTAAAAATTAAGGATGTATCGTCAGCAAATAACACCATTTGTGGTTGGTTCTTTAATAAATGGGGTAGATCATTAATATATACTAAAAAGAGGAAAGGACCTAAAATCGAGCCTTGAGGAACACCCATTTTTACTTTTAAAGCACACTCCGGGCTGTTACTGAGAAATTCCTAATGGAACAACATAATAACTTTGCCCGACCCGGGAATCGAACCCAGGACAGCAGCTCAGCAGTCGAGACCAACGGGGCAGTTAGAAGCTAAGTAAACATTTATACACAACATCACGCCTTTTTTCTCTGAAGCGTCCGGCAGAAGTGTATTGATTTAGCCGTGGGCCGCTGTGGAGCGGCGGTTTTAACCGGTTGAATACTGTAATTACACAAACAATTAAAAAGGTATTACGTCTTGCGTGGATCCACGTTCTGGCTAAAGAAGAGTTAAGCTTGTAATACATGCATTAGGTTAAAAAACAATGAAAAGATTGGTTGTTCCATGCGTGTGTCGAGAAAGTGTTGCAATAAAAAACATGTTGTATCTTAAACAGCCTTTTAATTATAAAAGTACTAATATATTTAATTAAGGCACTTTGTTCACAGCTCTACAGTACCTACATAAGTCAACAAAGTTACTTTTGGCAAAATATACATAAGGGCTGTTCATTTATTACGTAAGGCAATTTTGACCACATTCTGACCTCCCCCCCCCCCCTGCCCTTACGTAAGAAAAAATGAGATTTGAATTATCCCCCTCCCCCCCTTTCAATCTTACGTAAGATGAGTATCTACCAAAATTGCAACGAAAACATATCAAAAAAAAATGTTTTCTTACCTACTTTTGTGATCTTACGTAAGAACAATCTAGGCCCCTCCCACCCCAAGAAAGAAAAAATAAGACCTTTTCGGACCCCCTCCCCTCTCAAATCTTACGAAATAAATGAACAGCCCCCATACATACGTATTACAAAATGGCACTAGCTTATTAACTAATTAATCACAAAAAATGGCCACGCAACACGATAATAAAACGGCACTATGTAAATAAGATTTTCTAAACACCCTGTATTGATTTATTTGCTGAAGAAAAATATTGTATAATTATATTCTTTTGTTATAATAAGATCAACATAATTATGAACCCATCACCTTATATTATTCTAAGCGACATTGTTATATCACTGGGTCTTTGTATGTACAGACGCCAGCAGGTCAAGCTACCCGAAACTGTAAAATTTTCCCAGTCAACCTTGAACCTTAACGCTTTTGAAATAAAGTTGAAAATCTATTAAAGAAAGACAGACTGTAGTAGCTTGATGTGCTGGCGTCAGTACTCAATGAGACCCTCTTTTGGTAAACATGTATATCTGTAACCAGGCCCCTAGTTTCCTTAGTTCGAAATATTTAAAAACATTACCTTTTTTTACAATGAGTATTTTTCATTCTATAGCTATTTGGCACTTATTATTATTTAGTGCTGATTTTTCAATCAACAGATAATTTTTATTCGCGGAATAAAATTGACGTCTGACAGTTTTTGTGAAGAAGAACTGTCAAAAATTCAAAATTATTACTCAGATTAAATTATCTGGCGTCGGAAAACTCAGCCATTGATAAAGTTTTTTTACTTCTATTAAAATTCTTCTTAATCACAGTAATATTAGGCCTTAAGAGTTATTTTGACAATATTGCTTGTTCAGTAATATAATTAAGGCACATATTATTTTGGCGCAGCTTGGGAGAGGCCTATATTCAGCAGTGGACTGCGATTATTGATTGACATATTATTATTATTAAGGACAAATTACACCAAACTTTTATACCTAGAATAAGTCTTATCCCGAGAATAAGAATATAAGAATTCTTCCATACAAAAACTGTCAGACGTCAATTTTATACCTCGAATAAAAATTATCTGTCGATTGAAAAATCAGCCCTTAGTGTATCAAGTTTTTAGAACCTAAATATTCGAGTATTAGTTTAACAATTTTATATTTTTTTTAATCTACTTTAGCTGATACTTATATTTTAAAATATTTTATGAAAAAATACATATTTATACTAATATTGTCTATCATACTAATTTGTAACAATAAAACAAAATTATAATTAAATCTCGAAATATGTATAAAAAAATAATAATAAAGTAACTTAATATAACATGTTTACTGTTTTATTGCACATATAAACAAATAAAAATTTACTTATACATAACAAAACAACAATACTTATATTTATACAAAATGCAAACAGAAACTAACAGAGCTACACGTAGACTAAAGTACAAACTAGATGGAATGTCCAAACGTGCACAAGTTAGAGGTACAGTCACCATCATCTGCCTAGCCTTTTCCCAACTATGTTAGGTCGGCTTCCAGTCTAACCGGATGCAGCTGAATACCAGTATTTTGAATGGAGCGATTGTTTGTCTGACCTCCACAATCCAGTTACTGGACAACACGATACCCCTTTGTTAAGACTGATTGTCAGACTTTTTGTTGTTGTTGTTTTTTCTAAAGCTCAATATTGGGTAATATTTACAACAGGATACTATTCCTACTTTAATCTTCCTTCGTCACTTTTAGGTCCATCCAAAAGTTGTCAGAACATTAAACTTGCACGAAAAATAAACTATAAAACGATGGATGGACTGTGTGAATGATGATATGGTTAGAAAAGGGGTGACTGTCGAGATGGTGGTTAATAGAGAAGTATGGAAGAAAAAGGCATGTTGCGCAGATCCCAAATAAATTGGGATAAGGGCAGGAGAATGATGGTGATAATAATGAAAAAATAAACTATAAAATACTATTTGTATAAAACACATAACATCACGCTTTTAATCTCCGAAAGGATAGTCAGAGGTATACCTGTAGTACATCCACCTATTTGTACATTACCCTGTTATTACAGTTTGGCTCATATAAAAGAATGAGAATCAAAAACTTAAAATAACCTGTTGAGATTATAAAGGCAAGATTTTACATACATGGTCAATTCTACTTTTAGGACTGTCCAAAATGCGGCTGTAGTGATAACTTAAAACTAAGATTTTTTATTTAACAATGTTTGACGGATAATATGCATTGCTATCGAACGAACGATTAAATTATACATGTTCAGTCAGCGTTAAAACTATCGGGCCGAACAGACTGTTTAAAATGATCTCAAAAAATAAGAAAATAAACTTTATCTCAATTGGATAAAGTTCTTGTCAGAATGACAGTTGTCGTGTACTGTCTACATTCTGAAACAGTCCTTGATTTCATTTTCATAGTTGTTTAGATAATTTTGAACAGTCTGTTCGACCCCATATTATTGACGCTGACTGTACAAGGATCCTTTGAGGCGTAGTCAAAATCGGAACTAACACCTCCATCTTGTTTTTTGAATACATTTTATTCATACATTTCAATCAAGCGCCAAAAGATCCTTGTGGCACTCTTTTAAACCATTTCAAAATAATGAAGCAATTCTATTCGGACCACTCGATCGTCCATATAGACCACGTACGCCAATTAACAGCTACACAGAGTCAACTAATTAATCCAAGAAGTTATACACAGATCAGAGCAACTTTGCCACAAAATTGAAAAAAAATTGTACAAAATCATCACAAAATAATGATGCAATTCCATTCAGACTAATCGATCGTTCATATAGACCACAAACAAACACTCATCATTGTCTATTACTTAATAAAAAAAGGTCATAATCACCACTTTTCACTAATTGACATCCACAGTGGCAACTTCGTTTGCCAGCCCGCAGATGTTTGTGCCAATTGCCAGGTTGAGGTAGCCAGCGTTGCCAAAGTCTTTGCCCCAGGAGTTTTTGGCTATGTAGAATGGTACGTCAGCTGATAAATCGTACCCTACTAATTCAACTGCGTGATTTAGTTCAATTGGAGAGCCACTGGAAGGAGAGATATGGAGAGATTACTTTTAGATGAAGAATGGGGATTTCGAAAAAAGTACTTTTCTCAAACATGCTTGGAAATCGAGCATTATTTTGAAAACCTTCTTCGAGATAAATCCTTTAAGGCGAAATGGTATCGTGGTCACGTAGGTTTCGAGGGGGTGAAGCAGACGCGGACAGGTAAGAGGCGCGCGGGGCCCCGCGCTCTGCCGCACTCGGCCGGCAAGCTATAGTCCGACCGCTGCAAGCGCGACCCTCTCTCGTGAACCAAAATACTTCTGCAGAGGGTCGCGCATACGGCGGTCGGACTGTAGCGGCAAGTAACAGTTTTAGTTAGTACTAGTTGCGCAGTAGGTATTTTAAAAAATTTATTTATTTTCTCAAAGTATATACTGAGGACATAATGTATGGTGCAATAAATAAATATAAAATCATATTTTAATTAGGTGCATAACTGCATATGTTACTGTGAAAGCCCGAAATGCGGTAAATCTTAGGATTTACCGGTAAATCCTAAGATTTACCGCAGTTCGGGTTTTTACAGTAACACATACACTAGTATTTTCATTATTATATCTATCTACTTACGAATACTTGCCTACTTATAATAAAATAATATATATTATGGGTTCCTATGACAATCCCAATTAGCTCGCTGTTTGAAAATGAATGGATACTAGTATTAGAGATAGAATCCAAACCAGTGTTATCAAAAACCGGTTTTACCAAAACCCGGTTCTTACGGGATATTTTTTTTATCACTACCCAAATTTTCATAGGGTGTCCTACCGATGAATATGAACAACAACAACAGCACATTTTTTTTCGTGGTTTCAGAGTTGGTCCCATAGTAAAGGTTGTTCATATTCATGGGTAGAACACCCAGTGAAAATTGGAGATTGATAAAAAAATTGCCCTGTAGAAATGAAAAATAAACAGGTAAGCATAACAGCTTTAATATATGACGGAGAAGGTATGGGTGTGTCTCGTTATAATCAACCATATTTCAATTACTGTGGATAGTGTTGGTTATTGCGCAATAGAAAAACGGTTTGCAGTTCAAATCAGATTGTAATTTCACGAACAATTTAATCATACACTGTAGGTACACGATACAACCAGATGCACAGTAAAATAATTATGTACACAATTAACAAAGTGATTGGACTGAATGTTAACATCGTGTGCCGCATCAGATATAGGTAGCTGTTGTGGTGAGACCGTTCCTGCTCCGTCAGTGTCCAGTGTTTCATGGGTGCTGAAATATTGGAAATATTTTAAAAAATACAACATAAACATAATGTACCTTAAAATTAACCTATTCACTTCAACAACTAACTTCATAGTGGTGGTGCATTTCCGCTACATGCTGCGTAACTTGTAACCTACCTATGAGAATAAAGTCTACCCTCAATGTGACAAAAGAAATAATTATAAGTAATAAAAAAATACACATGACGTGCTAAGAACCGGTTTTCTTGAAATCCCATTCCCAATATAATAATACCGAAAAAAACGCTACACTACACTATTCAATGAAAAGGGCTGAAAACCGGTATTTACCAAAAACCGTTTTTTTCGGTATTTTTATATATTGGGAATGGGATTTCAAGAAAACCGGTACCAGGTAAAAACCGGTTCTTAACACGTCATGTGTATTTTATTATTACTTATATTTCTTTTAGCTCGCTTACATACCTACCTATTATTATTATATCCGTCACGGCTGCGTAGTTTCGCTAGCTAATTTAATTTGACCCTGTTTCGTTGTGTAGGTACTAGAGAAAGCTTTTGAACATATTTACAACGTGTTTTTTTTTATATCCCACTCTAGGGGTCAATGTACTCATCATTATGAACAACTTTTACTATGGGACTATGTATGTTCAAAAGCTTTCTCTAGTACCTACACAACTACACAGGGTCAAATTAAATTAGCTAGCGAAACTACGCAGCCGTGACGGATATAATAATAATAGGTAGGTATGTAAGCGAGCTTACTCAAAAAACTTAGGTAATACAGATTGAAGTTGTACTGTGCCCCATCAGATGTTTCTGGTAATTGTGGTGGTGTGACGGCTTTACTCATTCCTTGTGAGTCTGCTAGCAACTCCGCAATGTCAGACTCAGTGTTGATACGAGTTCTGTAAGAACATAATAAACCATATTATGTATAAATAAAGCTATTGGGGTACCTACATGAAAGTTTTAGACCATAATTATCTATCTCTATTGGGCCGTTTACACATTATGCCGGGGCTGCAGCGGCACCGCTGCATCAGTCACCCTTGGATTTGTAAAAACCCCCACACAGGGCGCCGCGGCGGCGGCTGCAAGTTTTGATAAGACCTATCAAAACTCGCCGCAGCCGCGCCGCCGTGTGCAAGGGTTCATAGAAATCCAAGGGAAACTTACTAAAACTACGGCATGATGTGTAAAGGGCCTGTCAAAATGAAAGTTGTGTGCTTATACAATACATACGAGTTAGTACGTCAATGTCAAATCTCAAAATTGATATTTTTTGGGATAATAAATAAAAAACTTACCTATTCAGGTTCATCACTTTCAGCTTCTTGAGCTTCAGTCCTGAATATTTTTTTTTTTATTATGTTTGTTCATCACTTTAGACTTCAATGTTCGCTTGAGTAGTCGGCGACAACGGACGCAATAAAGTTGTACACGAGTGCTCTCTAAGAGGCGCTGCGGCCGACTGACGGGACTGCGCGAACGGTGGGATGTCGGACTTGCGCGCAATATTATAGTAAATAATATGCACAATATTGCGTGTTACTTAATACTGCGTACGCAATATTGCACGCTTTTTTTATATACTTCTTTTTAAAATTCTAAACCCATAATCCCCTAATATCTTTAATGGTGAACATATAGACGAAATTTTATTGAAATTGCTTGAATTACAATCGAATAAAACCGTTTTTTCTCATAAAATATGCAAATTTTGAGGAAACTTTGCGATTTTTTTGTATCGAGCCAAATTATGTCAATCGTGTTTTGGCCCTCATAATTCACTAAAGAAAATCTTCAATTTTAATAATCATGACAAAAAATCGGCAAATTTAGTAGTTTTTGAGGACAAAAATTGATTTTGCGTGCAGCCGAAATGCGTCAAAATCTTCTTATGGGACACATTTCGCCTTAAAGTAAAAAAGAAAGATGAACATATTGGCGAGTGAACAATAATTAAATAAGGGCTGATTTTTCAATCATCTGATAACTTTATTCGAGGAACAATGTTGAAATTTTGACAGTTATTTCATACAAAAACTGGCAAACGTGAATTTTATTCCTCCAAAAGTTATATGGCGATGGAAAAATAAGCCTTTAGTTTGAAGTTCCGCGCATTATTTTGAGAAAAGTACTACTATACAAGCCTTGGCCGCCACCAGGCATTAATGGACACACGTATGTGTGCCTCGGTTCTTTTGCAGGCCGCTGCAGTAATGTACTACATCGATGCTTGATGGATCAATTTCGGAATTTGCTTACCACTTTTGACAACAATTACCAGCAGAATAAAACATCACTAAGTTTGAAAATATGTAACTGCCACATAGACAAATATGCCTTGTCGTTTTGTGACGTGCAAGTGGTGGAACTTTAGGGTGATAAAGTAATTACGAGGTCAACGATACATATCAAAACGGTTTTTAGCACTTGATATATATCAAATGGTACTGGAGTAGGATCGTTTTATTTCAGAGCGGGTTATAAATTAAAAAGTAATTTATTATGATACTAGCTGCGTCACACGGGTTTGCGTGGAGATTCCCACAGCTGTGCTGCTGGAGAATGTGTTGCGCCACTTATTCTTCCCAGCGAAAGCACTACAAAGTGGTGGCGTTTTAGGGATCTGTCTCGTATAATTTTGACGTTCGAAAACTGCTGATTCTCAGCCCAATTTGAATAAACGACTTTTGATTAGTCGTACATTTTACTGGAATAAAAAGTATGCTTTGTCACTCGGGATTAGCATAGCTTTCGGTGACATTTTTATTTTATATTGGTGCCATGTTTCGAGAGATTAAACATATAATACAAACATACAAATTACTTAAACTCTTCCATTTTATTCCGTTTTATGTAAAGGTGAAATAAATAAATAAAAGCTCATGGACCGACGACGTTAAAAAGGTGGCTAGGGGAGACTGGATGCGGAAGGCGGAGACAGGGTGTTGTGGTGGAGCTTGGGAGAGGCCTATGTCCAGCAGTGGACTGCGATAGGCTGAGTTGATCGACATAGGTTAGGGCAATGTGGCCATCTTACCCGCAATGGAACTGTATGACTCCTCCAAGGTAGTGTTGCCAGGTGAGCGCGTTGACTGCCACCGTGACCGGTCCGTGCGTCGCCAGCGCAGCCAGGATCTTATCTTCGGCACCCACGAATCTGGGAAAAAAAATGTCCTTAAGTATAGTCCCCGTAATGGTACGCAGAGGTATGTTTTAGATGGTGTACTCTCGCGGGTCTAGAATCGTCCTAGCATCTGTTCATATCTTCACTATAATATCAATCTACTTTTTACCTTAAACAGCTAGCAACAAGGTTCAAACTTACTCCTCACAAGTAAAAAATTTCACTTTAATGCCTGTACTGTTCTTCTTAGCCTTACAAGCACCGTCAAGTCAGTGAGATAGAGAGGATATTCCGTCTCTTTCTCAAGCACTCAGTCAGTCTTATTCAAGCAGCCTTAAAGTACAGAGCCTTACCAACTTCATAAAATTTGCAACCTTGACGGATGGAAATAGAGCTCAGAATTTCTTGTCATAGCATATGTCCTTGACTTCTTTTAAAAATAATCAATCTAATTTCTACCATATACAGTTGAAATAAGGTTCAAACTTACTCGTCACAAGTAAAAGACTTCACTTTAACGCCTGTAGTGTTCTTCTTAGCCTTACAAGCACCATCGGTGAGACGGAGAGGGTATTCTGTCTCTTTCACGATCACCGCATCAGTCATCGTTAGCCAATCGAGAAGTAGGCAAATGTCGCCGCCTGCGCACCCACTGTTGCCAAGACCGGCACAGTCTACGACTTCCTGAAAGTATTAATTAATAGTTAATCACAGTAATTTGTATTTAGACTAAGTTCTGGGTGACTGGTAATTAGTGACCGATACTACACATGATTGTTCTCATCATAACTCTTCATCTCAACTTCGCATCATAACATTCTTCAGACTTAGTTTTCTTTTTATTCTTTAAATTGAATTTTTAACATCTTGGTTTGATGGGAAATAACCTGCCGCAGTTATATTAGTTTTTACATATTTTACGTGATGATCTACTAGCAAATTTTTATTTTTATATGTATTTTTTTTTTGTAATATTTGTAATGTTCCACAGTACTTTTATACCAAACAAGCTCACGACGCCAAGCGCCAAGCGACGGCTCAGTTGACGTCAAGACCTGTAATTGGCTGTCAGATTATCATACTGTTATTCATCACTATTGTATTTAGCTGTAAGTCTTCCAAAGTCCTCAAATAAATAAATAACAAACAAGTTTCCCAAAGAAACATTTTTTTTTAATTTACCAACCGCATGGCCCCAATCACCCCAATTGAATATTGAGTACAGACGCCAGCACATCGAGCTACTACAACCACTCAAATTTCTTTAGTAGATTTTCAACTTTATCGCTAAAGCATAAGGTTCAAAGTTGATTGGGAAAATTTTACCTCTTCGGGTAGACTGATCTGCTGGCGTCTGTACATAACAGGATTAATACACTATCAGCTGTCATTTATTGTAGTTACTAATCCCTTTTTACAAACAAAACTATTCCATTTTTACCATGCGTTAGTCGAATGAATGAAAAGACACAAAAGGTGTGCATTTACATGCTATAGGTCTTCGAGGGGCTTGTGGCTAAGTAATAACAGCCGCACGGGTCGATCGATCAGGTTAAGCTACGCTTGCCACGGTTGGTCCGCGGATGGGTGACCATCTTTACATACCAAGACCCCTCCGTGCCTCGGAAAGCACGTTAAGCCGTTGGTCCCGGCTGTCAATCGTGGACAGTCGTAACGGGTAGTCAGAAGCCCGAAATTCTGACAACCAGTCTTACCAAGGGGTATCGTATTACCCATTTACTGGGGTGTGGAGTTCAGATGGGCAGTCGCCCCTGGTAAAATACTGGTATTCAGCTGCATCTGGTTAGACTGGAAGCCGACCCCAACATGATGGGAAAAAGGTTAGGCAGAAGATGAACTGGTCTTCCTCTTCTTGGTCGCGTACTTCATTACTGAAGGTCGTGTCCCTGAAAGGCCTTCGTGGCTTTATGCACGATGTTCTTCCACTTCGTTCGGTTCTCAGCTTCTCTCAGGGCGGTCGTAACAGAGAGTCCAGTGAGGGACGTTACTTAGTCTGACCAGCGGTTAGGTGACCGTCCGCAATTTCTTTTCCCATCTACCTTGCCCATCACCACCAACTTTTCTAGATTATCTGGTTACCGACGGGCAATGTGACTATAATCCGCGCGGAACTAGTTGGCCGCGCCTTAGGTATGTGAGCGGTGGGACGGGAGGGACAGAGGGGGTGAGGCGGCGGGTTGCAACGCACGTACGTAATGTCCCGTCCCACCGCTCACATACCTAAGGCGCGGCCAACTAGTTCCGCGCGGACTATAAAATAACCGAGAATCCTTATGCTATAGGTAACAGGATAATAAGTGATTTCCTGGATTGTATTCGACAAGTGGGCACTGAGCCACTGACTAATCTAATTTCTTACTAGGTAGGTAGTGAGACTGAAAATATTCCAAGAATTCGAGTGGTTACTCAGTTACTAGGTTATGGAGGTCAGATAGTTAGTAGCTCCATGTAAAATACTGGTATTCAGCTGCATCCGGTTAGACTATAAGCCGACCCCAACATAATTGAAAAACTCAAATCACCTTGTTTTATTTATGTACTCATATAAATATAGTTTAATAGACACTTTTCGTTTATGAAACAGCGGAGTCTCCTAATACAGGCATCTTTTGCTTAAAAGGAGGCTTCAATCTCAAATTTTGTTGTACAAATGTGGTTATCAAATAAACTATTTTTTTTTATTGGAAAAAGGCTAGGCAGAGTGATTGATGGTACCTACCTACAGTCATAATCAGCTTATACACAGGCTTCCTCCCTTCGAGAGGGAGTGCGCTGCAATCTACAGCGCGGGCCCAGTGCAGGTTGCTAGATGTCAGATGTCTTCGAATTTTTGGTTCTAGGACATGCCGGTTTCCTCACGATGTTTTCTTTCACCGTTTTGAGAGCAGTGGTGATGGAGGTTTTGCACAAAGTAAAGCGCCTGTCATGGGTGGCTGACTGGACAAGTTCACTCTAATCTGTGTGGTTATTTCCGCAAAAGACCACCTCTGACACTAATCTACATCATATCGTTCTATTCGTCCTCATATGTCTTCATCAAGATCATACATACGAAAGCCCGGACATAGGGCTTTAAAAGAAACAGTGATGTCTGAGTTTATTTCGTTTTTTTTTCTCGGAGTAGTCGAATAGAAAACATCGACCTTATCTAGTTTTAAACTTTTTTATTTTGACGTGTTAAAGTGTTTGTTAAAACCAGTTTACAGAAAACACATCTTATATCATTTAATTAAACGGTAGGGTAGACAACATTCCACCCAGTTGGCTATAAGTCGATTTCTTTTTATCTATACATACCTGCACGCTAAGTTTATCCAGCTTGCCAGTCTTGATGGCAGACATTGCTTCGATGGTGCCGACGGTGCTGAACGCCCAGCAAGCTCCACAAACACCCTGGTCCTGTACCGGACCGATCACTCCTTGTGCCCTCCTGGAACAGCAGAAAAGCCAGTTGAGCTTCAGATACTTTAGTCTATTTAGAAAATAATTATGTTCTAAAGTAAATACGTATATGTACGGTCTGTTCCAAAAATATGTGATGAAACTGTAAACAAACCCTGTTTAGTTGTACCCTATAGAATACCCACATTTCACAGATATGTTTAAGTCCCATGCCATCAACCGAATACAATTTCAGACTTCGAGCTGCTACTAAGAAGTTCCAGATGGAAAATCCCATTAACATTTTGCCCGACCTAGGAATCGAACCAGCAGTGCGAATCTGTAACCATCTCACCGTGAAAACTTAGGCGAAGTGAGCGTGGAGTGAGCTGTCATTCCAACTAATGCTAGAGATCGACACTATTGACAGCTCACTCTAAGCTCACTTCACCTAACTTTTCACGGTGAGATTTTTACAGAATCGATCGGCTGGGGCCTGGGGCTTGCGACCACTATACCAACGAGGCAAATACACAATCAAGTACAGTGCAACCTCGATATAATACATCGGAAGGGAACAAGTAAATATTCGTTATACCAAGTAATTCGTGAAACTGAGGTATTTTTATTTTATTTTATTTATGTGGAACAAACAATATCACATTATATTTTACAAGGAAATAGAGCATAAGGTGTTATACCAAAGACATTAAATTATTTAATCTTAAATCTCTTTGAGTTATACGAGTACAAATGTGCAACCAACAACGTTCTCCACAGATACACAAAAAGACAAAGACAGTGTTGATAAAGTTAAAGTCGGACGGAATACATCATGAAATAAGATACACACAAATTACAGCTACATTCAGAATCACATTCACAGCTATTCAATATTATTCACATAATTTTTTAATATTGAGGTTAGGTTTAGGTTGGTCTAAAATTTGTTTTAAAGAGGTAAAAACGTGTCGAAACCAGTCGCTCCATGTAAAATACTGGTATTCAGCTGCATCCAGTAAGACTGGATGCCGACCCCAACATACATAGTTGGGAAAAGGTTTGGCAGAAGATGAATAATCAAATAGGTAGTAAATTTTAAAATGATCCTGTCGTCACCCAACAGCTCAAAATGTTTCAACCAAGTGACGCGATGACGTATAGAATTTAAGATTATTATTTTACCCATTATTATAATATTATTGCTATGCGTACACATCTTCATCTACTCCATCGACGAAAACAGGTGTGATGTTATGTTATGCAATAAGAGAAAAGCTCTGCTGAAAAGATTAGCAAGTCAACAAAGTATTACCTACGCACGAACCTGTGTACCTACCTAATTAATACCCTAGAAGTTACGTTGACCCAAAATAAACCATGGCCCTGCATCTTCCCACATAATGATTAACAAATTCTGTAGCGAAATGAACATAGAAACACTGATATGAAACCGGTTTTTCTATAAAAGTGATTAACCTTCATTGCCAGCCACGCCAACTGACGAAAACAAGAAACAAAAAGGTACTCGTATATATTACTTGGAAGAATGTTTTACTAGCTTCTGCCTGTGTGGGTGTCGGAAATTATCCCACGGGAACATGCTATGTCCTTCCCCATGATGCCATCTATCTCCTTGCCAAATTTTATCGAAATCCATTTAGTGGTTTAGGTGTGAAAAGGTAACAAACAGACAGTTACTTTCGAATTTACAATACTAGTCTGGATTGAGTCATGGTTGTTTTATTTTTAGAGATAATAACTGTTTACCATTTCATATTAGGTATTTTTATCAACTATTTATACTATGCGCAGGAATACAATCTGAATAAAAGTTAGTAACATCACGCCTGCAATCCCCGAAGGGTAAGGCAGAGGTGCATACACATTTCGCCAGTAAATATGTTTAAGTCCCATGTAATGGGGGTGCGAGCCTATTAAAAATTGGCGGGGAAATTAAAGTAAATCTTATCAATAATACATGACTGTATTCCCTGAAGACTCCTTCATGTTATGCAGACATGAGTACATCTTAGTCAAGCCAAGCCGAAAACCCTCAGATCATAGAATCGATCAACGAAAACCCTTATCACACTGCCCGACCCGTCATCGAACCCAGGAAATTGCGTAGCAGACGTACACTAGCAATGCCTTTTATTTTGACAATTCAACAACATTCATCGCGTATAATTTACGAAGTCGAGCATACGGATTTTTCAAACATTTGAAGCAATCAAAAAATGAAATTCATTGCTACCGTGTGTGGTTACGCTAATACCGTGCTGCCGATCGATTCTGTAAAAATCTCACCGTGAAAACTCAAGTGAAGTGAGCTTAATGTGAGCTGTCAATAGTGTCAATCCCTAGTATTAATTGGAATGACAGCTCACTCCACGCTCACTTCACCTAAGTTTTCACGGTGAGATGGTTACAGATTCGCACTGCTGTTCATCGTTAAAACGTGCAGAAACTGAATGTGATTATAATCTGAATTTAGATAGCAACTAACAACGCATTGAGATTGATAACGTAACCTGTTTAGAAAGGTTAAATGAATAAAAAGGTCAAAATATTGACGCACAATGAAGTTCGATACATCACAAAAATATCGAAAATAAATTATGAATAATTAGGTACTTACAGATAAACCATTTTAAAAATGAACGCCTCTCAACTGATTGTTGCATACACATTTCAAATGTTTGTATAGAAATGTTGGTGGAAAAGTTGCGTGCAGTTTTATAATGGTTTATCTATATCTATTCTATTCAATGTCGTATTTCCGCTGACGTTAACATTTCGACTATTTCGTACTGAAATTTTTATATTTGAGCTAAAAATAGGCGATTGGTGTGTGACAATGAACCAAAGACACAGGAATCCTAGGTCATCTAGTTTCATCTACGTCGCGTCGTCGAATAAGTTAAAATAAGTACTATTTTAAGAAACTCAGCTTAACATATTTAAGGATGACCACGCGAAGAGGTCCGTACCACCGTACAATATTTAACACTTTATGTTTTTACGCCGAAAAACCACGTCTTTTGTATGGGTGGTCTTCATTTTATTTTTATTATTTGTTGTTATAGCGGTCATAGCAGCAGTGGTGGCCCAGTGGTAACGGACGCGACTTACGAGTTGTAGGTCGTACGTTCGAACCCAGACATGCGCTTTACTTTAAGTAAATTATTTCAACACCACTGCTCTCAAAAACGGTGAAGGAAAACATCGTGAGGAAACCGGCATGTCCTAAAACCAAAAATTCGAAGACATGGGGCATCTACCAACTCGCACTGGGCCCGCGTGGTGTATTACGGCCTACTCCCTCTTACCGAGAGGAGGCCTGTGTCCCAGCAGTGGGAACATTATAGGCTGATTATGTTATAGTGGTCATAGTAGTACACACTCTGAAATTTCAAGTGTCTACCTATTACGGAGCAAAAGATGTCGGACGGACAGCAGAGCCTCAGTAATAGAGTCCCGTTGGCACCATTTGGATACGGAACCCTAATGATGACGTAATTAATGCAACTGACGTCATTCAAACAATTTAATTGGAGTCTAAAAAGCTGTAACGATATTAATGATAACAGGTTTCCTAATGGATTGTGTCGCATACTTAATTAATATTTATTTTTACACACAGCTAAAGTTTACTACAATGAAATTACTAATGGCTTATTGGCCAACTTCATCATCCGCCTAGCCTTTTCCCAACTATGTTGGGGTTGGTCCAGTCCATTCAGTCTAACCGGATGCAGCTGAATACCAGTATTTTACTTGGAACGACTGCCTATCTGACCTCCACAACCCAGTTACCTACTGGGTAATACGACACCCCTTGGTAAGACTGGTTGTCGGACTTTCGGGTTTCTGACGACCCGTGACAACTGTCAAAGATCCACGAATGACAGCCAGGACCTACGGCTTAACGTGCTTTCCAAGGCACGGAGGGTCTTGGTAGGTATGTAAAGATGGTCACCCATCCACGGACAACTTATTAGTTATTAGTCAACTTATCAATGTTTTATGATAATATTCATTCATTCATTCTTTGTGCCAGCTATAAATTACAGAATAATATTAATAAAACTTAATCTCAGACATTTATGTTTTCGGAGATATGCAAGGCCGACGGTTAGGGTCAGTTCACACCGAGACGCAACGCGACGCGACCCTGCGCGCACACTTTAAAAGAGAGAGCTGCACGGCGCAACGTATTCTGAACTCTCACAATGCAATGTGTACCTTTTCGTGTAGAAAATAAAGTATATTTTGAGTCACTCTTTTAAAGTGTGCGCGCAGCGTCGCGTCACGTCGCGTCTCGGTGTGAACTGACCCTTACGGCATGACGGTTTAGTGGCATTATGATTCCAGTGTAAGAGAGAGACGGAGCTATACAAGACCGATAGCAACATCCCTTTTTGGCACTAAAATCATGATGCAATACTTCGTAATACAGCCCCTGTTGGTGAGACGTCGCAAGCACAAATGCTGAACGAGAGATTCTAGGTGTGACTTCGATCTCCAGGAAGTGTAAGTAGATCATAATTGCCCCGTTGGTCTCGTGGTCGCAAACGCGACAGCTGAGCGTGGGGTCCTGGGTTTGATTCCCGGGCCGGGCAAAGTGTTATTGAGTTTTAGGAATTTCTTAGTAACAGCCCGGAGTGTGGAAGTTGGCGGTGTGATACCCCCGTGCCTCGGAAAGCACGTTAAGCCGTTGGTCCTGCGCCTGATCTCTCTCCGAGTCTCCGGTCGTGTCGAATTTCCGTCCCATCGGACTATGAGAGTGAGGGAAGAGGGAGCGCACCTGTGTCTGCGCGCATACTTGCGCACTATAATATCTCCCGCGCCGAAGGCCATTCTCCGTTGTGATTGGCCGCCGTGGCCGAAATACGGTCTGGAGGACTTTATTTTATTTATTTAGTGTAGATCAGTATGGTACACGGTTTATGGCAATAGGGTCCCTCCTATTACTTGGGAAATTCCCAATGGGAATTGAACATAGCTGGCGAAATGTGGGTTTACTAATAGGGATCCTACAAATATCCTAGGAATTGGAGATAGCTACCAGGCCACTGATCGTCATCTGTTGATGGAGAAAGACCGTTGACAATATATTTGAAACGGAATCACGATTCTCAGCAGAGAGAGAGCGATTAAGAAGAGAGAGATAGGGATCTTTTCGGGGAAAATAAATGTTAAATATAAAGAATTCGGACGCACACACGAACTGTATCCAGTCACAGTCACTTAAAAAACGCAGGGCGTCGACATTTTATCTCATTATTATACCTACTTATTAAATACTATACGATTATGTTATGCGTGTGCAGTTTATTGACGTGAGGCAATCAAGGGTAATTAATGATATTTAATTAAATTAGGTAAGACTTGACTTAGTTAGGCATCATTATTTAATTATGTATTGTTCAAATTTACCGCGCATGCTCTTTAGCCCAATTACGCAAAAGCTAATTAAATTATATTATAGCCAGGAATTTGAGATAATTATCAAGTTATGGAACAAGAAACTGAATGTCACACTTACCAAAGTTCATATTCCATTGGAACCAAAAACTTCTTTGGACCTTTTTGCTGCAAATGGTCACTCACAAATCAACTTAGAATACATTTCACTAAAGTAGATAACTGATTAAATGGCGATGGAATGTAAATTACCTGAGATTATGAACACTGCAATTCTTTGCATTAGTACTCACTTGTCAAACGCTTTTGAAAAATAAAGCATAATCCATTGCTTCTGAGGTAACAAACATTTAAAAAAAATACAGTCGAATTGAGAACCTCCTCCTGTTTTGAAATCGGTTAAAAAATGGAATCCGAGGCACCATAATTAGCGGTCTTTTCATCTAGTGAATAATGATGGTTCACAATGCGCGTAAGACGTATGACGATGTTGAGAGAATACCTTGACTTTCCGTGACCCTGAGGCTTGATACACAGAAGAGTAATTTTATTGCGCAACTCACTAACACCGAGCATGTAACCTAACAGTAGGAATGGCTATCATTTTGACAGTTCAACATTCATTGTGTTATTTATATTGTTGAGCAGGCAAATTTTTCGAACATATGAAGCAATGGATCAGTAATATACTTCAAAATGATTCAGATTGTGATTGAGTGCAGAAGCTTGATATAGGTACAGGGTGGAAAGGATATCGACGCGAACCCTGCGTTGAAATTTTACTTAAAAGGTAATTTAAAAAAAAAATCTGTTCCATACATTTTGACCGCGTATTGCACTTTTCTATGAAACAGTCCATTTTTTTTTAAACACGAAAAATTTCCGCTCTGTGGAGTCTAGAATCATGTGCCGAATTCATGGTTACAGTTTGAGTCCTGCCACCCTGTATGATACATAGTCATACATAATCTGCCTATAATGTTCCCACTGCTGGGACACAGGCCTCCTCTCGGTGAGAGGGAGCGGGTCGTAATCCACCACGCGGGCCCAGTGCGGGTTGGTAGATGTAACATGTCTTCGAATTTTTGTTTCTAGGACATGCCCGTTTCCTCACGATGTTTTCCTTCACGGTTTTGAGAGCAGTGGTGATGAAATAATTTACACAAAGTAAAGCGCCTGTCTGAGTTCGAACCTACGATACTTACCCTGAATGATACATCCTAACATTTTTATCGCGATTGTGCCCGCCGAAACGAGAGAAGAAAAGTAACACATGAACAGACTTACCAATCAACCTGTAATGGCAAGACCGCCCTTTTCTTCCTGATGAGACTATAAATATTATGATGAGGTTCATTAGCATAGTTCCCATCCTTGTCTCCATCATGAGCGCTCCTCGCTGCCCTATGAGTCCGGTTTCTCCTTCTGCTGTGAACGTCCGTAACCTCTGGAAGCTTTTCGTCAGATAAATGTAGCTCCTTGAACTCAGTCTTGGACATGTCTGATAGTTTTGTCAGACCGTATTTTGCTTTGGAATGGTCTGGTCCTCGTGAACCAGCATTTAGCAGTTCTATTTCTCGTACTGATGCCTGGAAACAAGGTTTATTTATGAAGTTAGTTTGAATTAATTGATGAAGCTTTGAAAAATGTTATGAAGAATCTGCGAGTTTCTTTCAATTGCATTTTTTAGAACAAACTTCCTTGATGCCGCTTGCGGCATGAGTTGACTGGTAAAAATCGTCATGTCAGGAAAAAGCGTTATGCCCCCTCCAAGCGACTTTCTCTCTTTATCCTGTCTCTTTCTATTATATACGAGTGTATGTGATTATCATGTAAGGAACTTTATTTTATCAAATGTAGAGTCTGAAAGGAGTTGCATCACAAATCTTTTACCCAATGTATTCTTGTCTCTGTTAAAACAACACCATATTAAATTATTTTATAGTTATGACAACTTTATTAGGTATCTTCCTATTATTTTTTGTTTAAAAAATGTAATCAAATAGGTAATTATTAGAATCAGACTTTTATTAATAGTTTGTCAGCATCACCATATTATTATAAGTATTTATTACTTACATAAAATCTATATTATATTTACTAGCTTTTGCCCGCGACTTCTTCCGCGTGAAGCAACTTTCTTACATTTTTTTTTTCCGTAAGAACCATCCTCGTACTTCAAGGAATATTCCAAAAAAGAATTAGCGAAGTCGGTTCAGCTGTTCTCGAGATTTGCGCTTAGCAACACATTCAGCGACTCATTTTTATATTATAGATATTAAAAAAAATTGTCTTGATAAAAATTATTTAATATCTTCTAATTTTTATGTAAGTAATATGTACCTATTACATGGTATATCCAAACCTTCAAGTTTTAAAGAAACTATTTTTCTTCAGATATTTAAGTAGTAATGAATGCTGCTACTATAGTATGTGTAAACCGTTATGAAAAATGTGACTGATGTACTTACCATGTCATATTATATTATTATATTAATAAATCATTAACGAGTTTGGATAAATTGATGTCATTTTACTTCATAATCTCACAGTGGGTCTTAGAGAGACCTTTAGTTTTAGCATTTTAATTGATTCAATAATACATAGGTACAACATACAATCCAAAAATGAATATTTCATTTTGTTTTTAGATAGATAGATAGATATTTATTTGCTTTAAAACATGGTTCATTACAGTCTTATTATTAGAATTATGATCTTCCATGTTTGCCATGTTAAATGTAAAAAAAAAACAAGGTAATCAATGAAACTGTTTACTGTGTAGGTGCAGGAACCCAGTTACTAAATTGCTCATTATAAAGTCTTATTTCATTAAAATATTACATTAGGTACCTTCACACAGTGATTCATTCAATCTTGCCCTTGTTATGCATTGAGATAAATATGTAGTCAGTATTTCTGATACGGTAATAAACAAACAAAAAGATAAAGTGCAAACCTATAAAAAGAAAGAGAAAAAAGTTTTAGAAATGCAAACTTTTGACAGAACTTCCCATTGCAATAAATAACAAGAAGTAAAATTTTATTTTAAAAACAAACTATTATTCAAAAAAGGAACTTACCACGAAATGTTGAAGTCTTGCCGTATATTCATCGGGATTTGGGTAACTTTTATTAAATTTTGCTATGTAATCATCGAACATTGGCTTCAATTCTTCCACAGATTTTTCCCGAGTTAGTGTAATGGGTATAGCGACAAATAAAAGACAGAATAATGCAAATCCGAGCACCCAATTCCACCATTTCGTCATTTTTAACGAAATAAAATTATTGTAAACAAAAACAGCAACCACTCGACAACACCAAACTCAGTAAACTAATTTTGACACTTCTTGACAGAGTTGACAGACAGTAGTCAACAGTGTTGCCAATCCGAGTTTTATTTACGTTCTGGAGTTATTAGATTTCAGACAAATAAAAAAAGATTTCGACTCATTCAATCACGTATTTTTCAGTTCAGTGGATAAATCAGAAGGTTAGAGTATTCCACAGTAAATATCCTTTTTTGAAACGCCCATATTCAGCATTTTGATTCGAATGTCGATAATTAATCATTTTAAAAAATATTTCTGATGTCACAGACCAGCATTAGTCTTTGTGCTAGATTTTCTTAGTACAAATGCTTGTTCAAATTGCCAATCTTATTGCTTGACATGGTGATTGATTATGGATAGTTTCTATAGCGTGCTCTATGACACTACTTAGGATTGTAGAGTTGTCATAACGGTTTATAGTGCAGACGATGCGGGGGTATTTGCCATGAAACGTGAAACACAAATTCCAGTAAATAGTAAACTCATTTATTCCACAAAAAAAAATCTTAAAACTACTTCAGACATGATCACTCCATTTTCATACCATCGAAAATAACAAAAAACCACTTATTTTCAATACGCGCTCCTACACCGGTTGTCTTACGAAGAAACACATCATTGTACTTCTTCAGGACTTCATGGACTGTTGATTGGGTGACATTAGGGGCTAAAGACTTGACGTAGGACACTAGGTAGTCTAGCGAAGCGCCAAGTGGATGTACCATAAGGAAAGCTGATAGTAGACTGATCAGCTTGGCTTCTGAAGGCTTGACATCTATTCCTGAGGATGTAACGTCTTCTGGTAGTGGAGGTGGTGGCTGCGGCTTTACATTCTTGTTATCCATGGGGGTCACAGGAAATGGCAGAGGTGGGTATACCTGTAAGGTTAAAATGTATAGGTTAGTTAATGAAAAACCACTTTTTGAAGGATTCGAAGACTGGAAGGCAATAAAACCGGATGCACCGAATTTTACAGACAAACACACATTTTTAAACGAGAACCATTTAGAAAATCTTAAAAATTAAGATTAGGTATTGATTTAGTGGTTACAGGCATGACTGCTTGTTGCAAAATTTCAGAATGCTCTCAGCATTCTGAATGTTGGCAACGTCGCAAATAGCTGTCAAATTTTTCACTGTTTGATTAGGAAATGAATATTACTACTATGGTCAGGCAGTATTATTGGGTTTTTTACTATTTGTATTTCCTGTCCAATTTTTTTTCTTTTTTCTTTATTTCTGAACAAAAATGAATTACCTGTTTGTTCTGCTGCAAGGCCTGCTTAGCGATGAAGTGCGCCTTGAACGTCTCGAATCTTCTCTCAGCCTCATCCTTGGCCAAATGAGCCTCGTTCTTGTAACCTTCCAACTCATGTGTTAGGTTTTCGTTTTCAGCCTAAAGAAAATGAGAAAATATTATGTTATTTCCCGTTTATGTTGTACACACCGCTACATATCAAGCTAAGCATTTCCAGTTTAAGCTGATCTCGTATGAGTCGTATTGTATATGCTTTTCGTACAATGAGAAATCAGCTTATACTGGAAATGTATGGCTTGATATGTAGCCGTGTATACCTACTATTATTTTTTCCAAAAACTGCTTAAATGAAAACTATAGTAATACTAAGCATTATAATTCATTTATTCAAATTGGCAATCAGAGTGAGATTTTAAAAGTATATAATTGCGCCGTAGGCTTTATTACTGCGACTAGGCAGATTTGAAAAATTGCACATTACTGTTTCACTAGAATGAATAGTAATAATTAAGTCTCTCTCCAGACTAGTGGACCTAACTAAGGCTAGGCAGATGATGATGACAGCATCATCATCTGCCTAATTTTTTCCCAACTATGTTGGGGTCGGCTTCCAGTCTAACCGGATGCTGCTGAATACCCTAAGGTGAAGGGCGGGCGTTTTTGGTG
Source organism: Apamea crenata (assembly GCA_949629185.1). NCBI lineage: Eukaryota > Metazoa > Arthropoda > Insecta > Lepidoptera > Noctuidae > Apamea > Apamea crenata. Next base: position 6,194,882 of record OX451362.1, on the reverse strand, counting down.
GACTGTCTTTTGTAATTTTGACGTTCAAAAAGTGCTGATTCTCAGCCTAATTTGAATAAATGACTTTTGATTTTGACTTTTGATTTACCAGTATACCTAACTACCTAGTGGACCTAACTCTAATTTATATTATTAATTGGTACTTACTCTCAGCTGCTCATATTTCTCCAAAGACACCGAAGGCTTGCCTGTTCCTTTTTCCATTTCTTCTTCATCAAATATAGCATTGAACTCATCTTTTATGTTGTCCAGTTCCTGTAAAATTCGATTGATTAGCACATTGTTTTAACCTTTCAACATATTCATTATTTTTTTGCACAAATAAATCTATTTTTCGCTGTTTTTTAAAGTACTATCGCCAAAACCTATATCTGACCATTTTTAAAACAAAATCCCGTGCACATGATAACCAAACCACAGCGGCGTCCGTAAGTAAAACAAAAGAGGATCCTTTTTAGGTCGACTAATAATATGCGCTGCAAGCAGGAATAGTCCTTACTGTAGTCAGATATAGAATTTGGCGACAGTTCATCAATCAGAATCTTTTATTTCCTATCTGTGATAAGCTGCTTACGCCTGCTTCTTGAATACTGCAACTTCTCCGCCGCGGAAGAAACAAAAATTTCACAATCTGCCAAAGTACTGCTTAAATCTAAGAATCAGAGCTTTACTTTGAAAATAAGAAGTAAGAACAGTGATGACATCATGTTATTGGACCAATGATGATTAGGCGCGTTGCTCTGGAGTCAGGATTCGATGTCTCGTTCAGCCGGTTCAGCAATTGTGATCGTGGAGAAGACCCGTAGATACTCGTAGCTCGGAAAACCCCGTAGATAGCTCGGAAGACCTCGTAGATAGCTCGGAAGACCTCGTAGATAGCTCGGAAGACCTCGTAGATAGCTCGGAAGACCCCGTAGATTCTGACGAACTGGCTTCCCATAACATGAACTCATCACACAATACAATACTTCGACAGATTGGAAATAGGTACTTTACCGGATGATGTAGATAAAAAAAATAAACTGTTGCTGAAGCTTAATTTTCGCTGGGATGGCAGCCGATGTTCACGAAACACCTACTAAGCTGCTAACTCACCAATACCTTGTTTGGGTATGGACGTCGGGTTCCACCAGCCACCAGCTTCACATCGGGAAGTAAAAATTGGCTTTAAGTCTCCTACAGGACCAATTTCTTCTTGAATCATTACCATGAACAGAAACCGTTTACTGCGATGCGATGCGATGTTACCAGTTTGGAGTTGGTTTAGTTGTTGGTGCTGCGTTTATGTAGATGACGTGTTGATAAACAAGAAAATCATTTTGACTTACCTTTTTATAGGACTGAATTAAATCACTTGTACAGTCACGAGCAAAAGTATGTATACACTCAGGTTTATTCAAAAGCGATTTAGTCATTTATTTTTTAACTAGCTTCTGCCCGCGGCTTCGCCCGCGTGGATGTCGGAAGTTATCCCACGGGAACGTGTTACCAGGATAAAAAGTATGTGCTTCCCCAGGATGCCATCTATCTCTTTGCCAAATCAGAAGTTCAGTGGTTTAGGCGTGAAAATGTAACATACAGTTTCAAGTTCAAATCCTCCCCTAAAAACCGAATTACCCCGTTTTGCCCCGTCAGGGGTCAATTTTCGACAACTTTACATACTTATTATTAATTATTTTCTGTCGAAAGTATCAATACTGAGTTTCGAGTAAATCGGACCGCGCATTCAATTTCTTCCACACAAACTTCAACACCCCTATATCCCCCTTTGAGGGGTAGTTTTGAAAAACTTATAATAATAAACTTTATTACTTACTTAGGCGAGCATTCTTGCGAAGTTTCAAGTTTATTAACTAAATGAATAAGATTTCTCATATGAACTGTATCCCCGCTTTTCATCCCAACAGGGGTGGAGTTTAAAAAAATCGTTTGGGATGTATTCATGGCTTAACTCAAAGATTATTTATACTAATTTTCGAGTCAATCAAACCATGCAGTAAAATTGACTACCTACCCCTTTTCAACCCATTAGAGGTAGATTTTCGAAAAACCCCGATACATGTTATTCTTTATTTTTGGTCTTAAGTATAAACACTGAATTTCGAGTACTTAAATCGGACCGCGCATTCAAATTCTTCCACACAAACTTTAACACCCCTATATCCCCTATGAGGGGTAGTTTTGAAAAACTAATAATGATAAACTATATTGCTTACTTAGGCGAGTATTCATGCCAATTTTCAAGATTATTAACCTAACGAATAAGATTTTTCATATAAACTGTATCCCCACTTTTCACCCCCACAGGGGTGGAATTTTGAAAAATCATTTGGGATGTGTTCACAACTTGACTCAAAGATTATTTATACCAATTTTCGAGTTAATCAAGCCACGCTGTAAAATCCTCCCCTGTAAAATTGACTACCCCTTTTCAGGCCGTCGGGGGTAGATTTTCGAAAAACCCTGATACACATTATTCTTTCCTTTCAATTTTAGGTATAAATACTGAATTTCGATTAAATCTGAACGCGCGCTAAAATTCTTCCATACAAACTTTGAAACCCCCCAATCCCCTTTTAGGGGGTAGTTTATACAAACAAAAAATGCCCAACTTCATAATTTACTTAGATAAGTATTTGTGCCAAGTTTCAAGTTTATTAACTCAAGGAATAAGATTTTTCATACAAACGAAATCCCCCCATTTCACCCTCTTAGGGGTGGAATTTCGAAAAACCCCTTCTTAGTGGATACCTACTCTTCACGAAGAATACACCCTCCAAATTGCATGTCTCTAGGACCAGCGGTTTAGGCTGTGCGTTGATGTCTCAGTCAGTCAGTCAGTCAGTCAGTCAGTCAGTCAGTCAGGACTTTGAATTTTATATATATAGATGAAATTTTACGTTGTTAAGCACATACCATTTTCAAACCCATAGGTACACCCATGTGTCGTATTTCAACGTTTCATTCGTTATTTAACGAAATATCGCAATTAAAAGTTGCCAAGTGTTGACATATTGGTGCTCGTGACTGTACAGCCCGATTCAAACTTTAAGGCGGCTCTGAAGTGCGCTTCTCGCTGCGCAGTACCTCACCCTTCACCCCGCTAATAGGTCAATTTGTTAAGCGCAGCGACTCTCCTCATGTTCCGAGCCGCCATAAGGTTGAATCGGGCTGTCTAAACGATGTTTTACATAGATTATTTATTACTCCATTGAATTGTATTAAAAGGCTGACATATAGGGCCACAGTGCATAGCAATGTGAAACAAAAAAATCGCCTGCATGTAGTGCAATACATTCCGTTGCAGCACGGCCCGCCCAAATGTACGCTTTTCAGAGGTAATACCATGAAAATAGGTTTTAAGCTTTTAAACTAACATCCATATTTTCGAAGTAAGACCTCTACAGGCCGACGCTCACCAGGTGGCACGACGCGTATGTCAAGCCAAAGCATTAACTTTTGTATGGCCTGACTTGCTGAAGGCTACCGCGGCATACGGCAGCATTCCGTGGTAAGTTCAAGTCCCCTTGTCACGATATCAATGAAATGTGAGTGCTAAGGGCATGAAAATAAGATTCCAAATCATTTCTGCTTACGAAAATCCCTTGCCATGCCATGCCGCGCCCTGCCGTCTGGTGAGAAGTCTTAAGAAACGTTACGCACCTCGGTCATTTTGAGCCACATCTCGATGTTCCGGCGCTGCTGCTTCGAGAAATGGTCAGAAACCCGCTGAATTTTCGCCGCCGTGAGTATTTTCGCTACCTGCTCGACTGGCGTTGACAAATGTTTTATGTTAAAAATAACATAGACATTTTGTATTTTGTAAACCACACATTTTAAAGAGGAACATCAATCTATTATGGCGGTTCAAAAAACTTAATAGGTTTTCCCAAGTTTGTTTTTGTTTTTAGGGTGTATTCTCTTATATCGGCGGTAGTAAAACAAAATATAAAATGTCATGAAAATAATATCTGCAAAATAAATTATTAAAGTTTGCTAGTCTGCTGTTTCTCATCATATGACTTTATTGTCTCTTCCACGGCACTGCATTGATATAAACTTGTGAAGAGAATGTTGTTCTGCTACTTTAAGTCTTCTCTGACTTCCACTAGATATTCAAGTAATGAGAAAGTCTCGAAGTAGGTAAGTACAGAATAAAACAAAAACGAGACACAAAAGCATTAGATTCGTTATTTATCCTTCTTTATAAGTCTATCTGTCCTTCCCATTTACCTACTAGTTATATTTAGGAAGTAGACTTTCTTTGGAAAAGTCCGTGGCGGCATCTACATCGCCACAAGCGAACTACGCGCCACACTGACGTCACGCAAAATCTTACATCGCGCAAGCAGAGTTTACCGCGCTTAAGACTTTCTATGGTTACAGTTTAGGCATTATAAGAACTTGGCGGCCAAAGCTGGCACTGCCAGTTTCTCAACTTTAAATTATGGATGGTAAATCAAGGCAGGGTTATCGCACTGTAACCAACTCACCTCGTTATCTGTCTGTCGTTGCTTACAAGGCTATCAAACTGAATGTATTACCTTCATTTTTTCATATATTAATATCAAAATTCTAGTTTGTTTGTTAGCATCCCTTGAAAAGGGAATTTGGTACAAGACAATACAATGTGAACCTCCCCGTGTTCCTTGGTTTGCCAATATTAATCTTAATAGAAAGCTTATAATAATAGCGCATAGACTGCGATCTGGACACGTTCCACTCAACAAGTTTCGGCATCAAATGGGGAAAAGTGACAGTCCAAATTGCGCAGAATGCAGCACGGTGGAGGATGTCCATCACTTGTTGGTGGAATGCGTCAGGACCCGAGCTGCTAGAGAGACACTGATGAATACTTTTAAATGTAATTTGATAGATGTTGGCTTTATTCAAAGTACTTTATCCGAGCCTCTTTCCAACGCAGCTATCTTTGTTTATAAAATAGTGAGTAAGGTTTTAGAGGCCTAATAGCTTATAAGGTGTGTAGCTTCACTTGTATTAGGTTACGATGGGGCTGGCATGGTCTTATTGTGACCAAAAGCCCCTAAATTATAAAAGATAATAAAAAAAAATAGTTTGTTTTTACGGCATCCTCAGGATAAATATTGAACTTGAGGTAGGTACTTAAAAAATTCAAAAGCGCCGACAGATAACCCGTTGAAGTCGCTGAACATCATATAGAGACTATTATAATAGTGCCGTCAGCCTTTCGTAGTGATAAGATGATACAATACCTCCTCGCATTATAACAGTAGGTTGACACAGAATGTAGTGTTGTCGGACGAAATCGCACTACCGGTCGCTTATAGACGTAGACGTACATACAACTTTTGAAGCAAAGTTGTATGCTTGGCACTACGGTCTTTAAAATATTTCTTAATTTATTTTAAGAGTACAGACGCAGCACAACAAGCTACTGCAATCTGTCAAATTTCTTTAGTAGATTTTCAACTTTATCGCTAAAGCATAAGGTTCAAAGTTGATTGGGAGAATTTGACAGTTCCGGGTAGCTTAATGTGCTGGCGTCTGTATATTGCACGCGTAGTTTTCTTTACTTTACTAATTACTACAAGTGTACCTCTGATTACAAACGAGCTGCAGTCACCTTCGGGTTACCTTGTACTCCGGTTCAAGTACCGAATCTGCACGTCTAACACGCCAACAGCAAACCTCAGAACTCGACTTGTGCAAATGTATGTAGTTAAAAATCTTTCGATAACGACAAATACAGAACTTTACTTTTTGATTTATCTAATACAGAAGGAATATGATAAAATGTTCATATTATGCAGGTAGGCAGCTGGAATCACGTTCAGCCCTCACAGCACCTTGATAAGTTACGTCAACTAAGCGAAGAAAAAAGTAGGTATACCATACGGAAGGAGACTCCCCAGCTTCACCTCCCAATAAGCAGTGCTAGCACAAACCATGTCCAGGGTTGCCCCCAAGGTTGAACGACGACTTAGTGAAGGTTGCAGGAATCTGCTAGGTGCCCGCAGCCTAGGCGTAGGACAGATCGTTGGGTGATTCTTGTGGTAGGCCATGTCCATCAGTGCACGTCTTTTGGCTGAGATAATACTGTCCAAGAGATGTCGATTTTCTCGATTTTCGGCTGGCATCAGTTTCATCACGCTCGTGGAATAACACCTTGCTAAAGTACTACTTACTCCCTCAGTACAACTTTGATACTTCCCTCTCAAGTAAAAGACTGCACCCTAATTGCCTAACACACTATCAATATCAATCTGAATCATTTCGAAGGATACTGCTAATCCATTGCTTCATATGTTCGAAAAAATTGTCTTCTCAACAAAGTAATGAATGTTGTTGAACTGTCAAAATGTAAACTATTGCTACTGATAGTGTAGTACGCAATTAACCCTTGCTGGCTAAGATTATTAGTTTAACGCCTTTAGCGCACGGACGCCAGCGCAGTAGCAAAAGGCTATCGTTTCGAGGGAGACTCGCAGCGCTAAGCGTCAGGGTACTAAATGCGTTATGACTTCTTTAAGTTTAAAGTTGAATTAGCTGGTTGGTGACGTGACTTCGTTCTCTCCAACTCCTTAGAACGTGTCCGAGTCTTCAGGTCACTGGTGGTGGTCACCAAGCAGCTTACTCTTTTACTCCCGAACTCTCAAACGACACTTAACTTTATGAGCTTTTACGCTCTGCATGTGATCCGAATCCAAGAAAATACGAAAATACATATTTACTGCACCTTCTGCTCCACCGCTGCTGTTGCTGCTACCATGATATTGCTGCACGCGTCACCATCTTCCGTATTTTCTTGGGATCTCAGATCAAACGCAGTACGTACACAGACGCCAGTAAATCAAGCTACTACAATCTGTCAAATTTCTTTAATAGTTTTTCAACTTTATCGCTAAGGCATTAAGGTTCAAGATTGGTTGGGAAAATTTGACAGCTTCGGGTAGCTTGACCTGCTGGCGTCTATACATTCACGAGCGTAAATCACATATATTTGCTGTCTTCTTGTGAACATAAATTAATGAATGAATCATGAAATCAGATATTATCGCCGAATTGTCCATATTAACATATTTATGCTCGTGACTATACACACTATAAGACGTTTTCTAAAGCCGTTCTGCTACTTCAATACACGTTCAAATTGTTAAAGACGCACGTTCCTTCATAAACGATTTAAAATTGAGTTTCGTTTGAGAATTCAGAAATCTTCCAAGTCTTTACCACTGGGTCTCTTACGGCCGAACCCAATTTCTTATCTATCACCAGTTTTGGCATACTGAAGGTAGAAAAACCTATCTATCTGTGGTTTTAACGTCCCAATAATCTATATCAGTAGCGATATCTATGATTATATTATACAGACAGTTATAATTATACTGGCTACCATCAGTAGCTATCTGCTAATAGGTTATTGGGTTCGGCCGTTAGTTGCCAACCAGTCTTATGGTGTTCCATTAACTTTCTTGGTCTCCAACTAGATGAATGTGCTACATGCTGCGCCGACTCCAAACTAATTGGGATCGAGACAGGATGACGATGGACTTCATCTCAGCTCACAGGATACTCGATCAGGGTCCGATATTGACACTATCCTAAGAATACTCACATTGCAAGTAATAAAGTCCCTGATGCTGGTCTTCTAACGGTAGTATCTTCTCATTTAAGGGGCTCGTGGCTAGGTAACAGCCGCAAGGGCCGACCGATCAAGGTTAAGCAATGCTTGCCGAGGTCAATCCATGGGTGATCATGCATTACCGTGTGAAAGTGCACTGGTCCCGGTTGTCATTCGAGTAGATCTTTGACGGTCATAAGCCAGAGTCTGACAACCAGTCTTACAGAGGGGTATCGCGTTACCCAGTAACAGAGTTGTGGAGTTCAGATAGGCAGTCGCTCCGTGTAAAATACTGGTATTCAGCTGCATCTGGTTGGACTCGAAGCCGACCCCAAGGATCAGGCAAGGTAGATATGGTGACTAAACATACTTCAGTCTACTTACATTGCAAGATAATGTGTCCGAATCTGTCCCTGATGGTGGTCCTCAAGGTCTGGTACTCATCATCAATCTGCATCTTCTCGTTGAAGAGTCTTCGAAGCTGGTTGTTGGTAGCTTGGATCAGGGCGTAGAAGGTGTTCGCGTTTCTCTTGTTACAATCACCGCGTTCTAGCCATGCGACCAGGGTCTGAACGAAAGGTTTTACGTTAGATTGTACAAAAAACTTAAGTATTCAGAGAAAAATTATTTTAGTTCTAGTGGTTGCAGGCGTGACTGCTGAGCTGCTGTCCTGGTTTCCCATGTGAGGCAATGTTATTCGGTTTCTCTAATTAGAAATTTCTCAGTAACAGCCCAGAGCCAGTATTTATGCTCTGGTTAAGAACAAATAATATTACATGGGGCGTTAACATGTTTTACCACTTTTGACAAAACATCCCAGAAAATGGAAAAATTATTATGGTTAAAACTACCTAGCAGTCGCAAATACAAATAGACCTTGTCGTTTTATGGCACTCAACAGTAGGGTGATAAAGCCTTTAGGAGGTCGAAAACACTTAAGTGTATCCATTGACCTAAGCCAACCCCTTCAGGGAATAAGATGTATTGTTATATAAATAAAACAGACAGTTGTGTTGCCTGTACTGTGTCGCGCCACTTCTTCCCAGTTAAAGCACTATGAAGTGGTAACGGGCGGGCGTTTTGGGGGACTGTCTCATGTAACTTTGACGTTCAAAACGTGCTGATTCTCGGCCTAGTTTGAATAAATGCCTTGTGATTTTAAAGTAAAGGGAATATTGTACAAAATAACAAAGAAAACTAACCGGTGCAGCCTCAGCAAATTCATTATCACTCTTGATCTTCTCCCCCACAACCACGAGGTTGGCTGCAGTGAACTGCTCAACGCGAGGCGGAGTCGGTGCACGCTTGCGTCTATTCTTCTCAAACTCGTTCTGGTCTTCACGGTTCTGTCCAAAAATGATGTAATGTTAGTTAATTAAAATTTGGTCTCAAAATACAGTACCCGAGCGTTAATATAATTTCAATGATAACCAAACTTATACTAAAATTCGATGTGAATGACGTACAACCACAAGTCATTGCAAAGCACATAATTATCTTATTGTATTATAGTTTAAATTAGAAAAAAAATTGACATAGCTCTCGGCAATCATTCTAATTTATACCTTACGTTAATAGTTGTAAGTAATAAATCTAGTGATTTGCCAATATTTATTATTATTACTTAAAAAGATCTCGAATTTTTATATCACAAACGATTTTGTTTAAATTATTTTTCCCTTTCTCACAAACTGAATAAAATTGAATTTCGATTTCGGGTACGATCCCCAAAAACACTCACCAAAGCATAATCAATGAACAGAGTTGTTGCCTCGCTCTCCATTTGATCATGAAACTTGATGCGACTACCGGACACAAAGAACGACAGCTCCACACTTTCCGGCTTCTCATAACGTACATGACAAACCGCTTGCTTGTGCACCTTCACTTCATCAATTGGACCAAATCGTTGGAAGATCTCTTTTATATTATCTTCACTGATTCCAGAGGGCAGGCCTCCAATGAAGATTGTACGACAACCGGGAGGTTTTTCCCTTCGTTGCGGTGTAGTTGTACCAGGGAGAGCCGGGAGGATTACACCGTTGCTAAAGTATATGTGCTGATTGGTCATTTGTTGGTTCATCATCATCATATTATTGGGCATACTGTTGGGCATCATATTGTTGGGTATCATATTCATGCCAGGCATCATATGTTGCATGTTGGACATATCCATCTGTTGGTTCAAGATAGGATTTTGCATGTTTTGCATCATGTTGCCATACTGCATCATGTTTTGTTGTCCTGAGAAGATGATTATTATAATATTTATCAATTGTGTGTGTGTAAGAAAAAACTAATTGTTGGACACATTTAAGGGATCTTTTACACATACCACAAACAAACCACATTGCAGCAACCAAATGTGTGCAAGCAGCTATTCATATTCATACAGATAAGCGCTTGTCCAAGCGGCAAAGCGGTAGTGGGTTTGGTGTGGTTGTGGGTGTGTTGTGGTTTGGTTGTGGTACGTGTGATTGGGCCCTTCAATGCCAAAGTCAACGTTGAATCAATTTAAGTAGGTATTTCAAGTAAAACAAAGTTTCTAGTTTCGCCTTTCAAAGGTAGTATTCAAGGGATTTTTGTAAGATGATAAAAAACATTATGGTCTATATTTTTTTTTTATTGGAAATAATGCAACGGGCGCACGGAGAATAAAAACTGAAAAGTGATATTTATCATGTTGAAGAGAAAAATAGACTCTAAATAAATAAAAATGGTGTATATTTGTTATACCTGGCATCATCATATTATTGTGTGGTTGCAAGTGGTCCAGCTGCTGCTGCACTTTGTTATCCCATTTGGGATATCTGTTGTGGTGATCATTGGCATTACGGTGCCGGTCACCTCTGCTATGCCTGTCCTTGTTATTGTGGTCACGGTCGCGGTTGCGGGACCTTGAGCGTCGCCGACCTCTATCTGAAGCAGTACTACTGTTTGTTGCTACGTAGATGTGAACAAGATAATGGTTATATTGTTTGTTCACTAAGTAATTAAAGATTGTTGTGGAGGGTATATAGTTCCACATTATCTCTAGCGAACTGGCACTTTGCGGATCACTAAACTCTGAACTCTGCCAGACATAATAACAATAAAATCTCTATTGTGTCTTGTTCAGTGTCAAGCAATGGGTTAACTTTGAATAATTAACACACAATGTATATGCTATTAGGAGTACCTATTGTAAATAAATAAACTCGGAAATGGGTTTCCTAACAGCAAATTAAAATGATGAACAGCTGTGCTGCTGGGGACTTTGTTGCGCCACTTCTTCTTCCCAGCGATAGCACTAGGAAGTGGTGAAGGGCGGGCGTTTTTGGGGGTCTTTTGTAATTTTGACGTTCGAAAAGTGCTGATTCTCAGCCTAATTTGAATAAACGACTTTTGATTTTGATTCACATTAAAAATAAAATCAATAACTAACCTCGTTCACGGTTTCTCTCGCGGCGATCATTCCTGTCTCTACTTTGTCGTTTATCTTGCATTTGCGTTTGGTCTTCATCATTGCCTTTTTCTTCGTTTTCAGGTATGGCTACAACCTGGCTACTCACGTTTTCAGGTATTACAGGCCCTATAAACTGGCCTGTGGGCTGCGCGGGGTTCACATGCGTTACATGAATTGGCTGCATATGCATTTGATCCCCTATTATGGTAAAGGGTTGTACCAGCGGTGGTGCCATTGCATGGGTTGGTGCCATCCCATGCGGTGGTATCATGTTAGGCAACATGTTGGGAACTCCATGGATTATGTTTTGCATAGCAAATTGCTCGTTTCCCCACGTATTCATTATTACGAACGAGTGACGAGCGTCACTACTTTTACTAGTGATTATATCGCTGAATAAGCTGAATTCTCAATTTGGAGAAATTGTGTAGAATGAATATTCTTGAAGCAAAACTGTTAAATTAATCACAGATTTTTAAGACAAACTTGTATCGTAGAGACACAGCGTAGTTACATATCATACATGCTAAATTTGCACAATCAAACAATACAGCAGAACCACAGACCCTCTATATTACTTTACTCTTTGCCACAGACTAACTCATTTTATATATATTAGTCTATGCAGACTAAGAGAGCAGAACAGAATTTGACGTAATTTGTCAATTATTTACATTTAGTGTTGCCAAATCCGATTTTACAAAATCCGCAGGGCGACGCTAAAAATAATGTCCGTAGAAATCCGAAGATTGTAGTTTGAAAAATTCGTAGATCTGCGGCTACATCTCTGACTTATATATAGTTATCTGTGGGCTACATACTTCTACAGCCATGAACTATAATACGTCCATGTCTACTGAGCCTTTATAAATCCGAACTACTTGCCACTTGGAGCTGGCCTTCAAACTTGTAGTTTCAAATTGAAATTATGTCCAAAGGAAAAATCAATGAAAGTTTCACCTGTTCTTAATTTTTGCAAACGGGGTGTCCCAAGCACAGACATAATTATAAAGAGTAGTCTCAGTCTGTGGTCCGAGGCCCGGCCGGCCTCGCGAGGCTTTTGTGTCTTTTCCAACGCGTCCTCATTATAAGAGTCTCGCGACCCATCTTGCACAGTTGCATGTTGCATTCGATAGCTTCAGAAGCATTTATAAGCATGTGGTAACCTCCATTAGAGCATCATTACTTCTGTTTTTATTTTAATAAAAACAACTGCGACAGTCCCATAACACCGGGCGCTCCCAATACAAATCAATTAATATAGAGTATGATCGTCTGTCCACGTCATGTGTATGATGCCCCAAAAGGCTGCGCGGCCCTAGACGGGACGCGCCTTTACGTTTAGTTTGCGAGGTTTGGTTTAGGACACGTTTACACTTCTGCAAAAAATTATACGACCATATAATATAGCGTATGGTCGTATAATTTTTTGCAGAAGTGTTGTACTGTTGTGAATCGTTTTACTCAAAATATGATTTAAAATTAAATTTTTGGGTACAAATTGATGTTAATTGATAGACAGTTTCAAAAAAAGTTTGCACTTCTTTACGTTAGGATCTTCCTGTGCTCATGGCCCTCTCGGGTCGGGGGCCCCCTCCGGATGGGAGCCTGTGGCATTTTGCCCATCCTGCAACCCTATTGTTACGCCACTGTTATTATACTTGGTAGATGACGAGCATCGTTCCTTTGAGTTCCACCAGTTACGAAAATCATAGTAAATTTTGGTAGTATTGATCATGTCCTTGTTATGGAGGGCCTCACAGAGTGCACACACGTTCTCAACTTCTTTGGCGTCATGGTAGGAGTAATACTCTTTCCACCAAAAATACTGACTGTATTCTTTTGGCGAGTGTATCAGCTTATTTATCTTGGCTGCTAATTCAGTGATGTTATGCTTTTTAACATCTATGTAAGACGCCGGTGGAAGAAATCTGCAACGAAAAACAAAATAGAAAATTAGAATTTTGTTATTTTAGGTATCCTGATTCCTGGTATCTTAAGAGTTTATTGTTGTTATAGTAGGTTATTTAGTTATTGATATGGATTTTCAATGTGTGATAAAATTATTATGTAACTGTCTAGCCCCCATGAATCTGTGCGGTTGCGGGTGCCCGCACGCACACTGCACAAGTAGCGAAGCAGAGAAGAGATGTGTCATAAGCTAATCGGTATTTTAATTAATCTTACATTTCCTCTCACCGCAGCAATTTTACTGGTTGTGAACAACTCATCTGTCTTCTCTCCGAGTTACAATAGTTCTCAAACCCAGTAAATCAACATACGCACCTAGAATAATCAGCTCCACCGTATACAATAGGCACAACATCATTCTGTACCGCCTTTAACAGCTTCTCAGTCACATAGTCCTCGTCAAAAGAGTTCTCTATCGACATATAAAAGAAGTAGCTGCTTTTCAGTAAATCATTGCAGGTTGACTTCGGGTATCTAGGACACTGCCAAGTACCACACCTGCCAAACACATCCAACATCAAATCGTATGGTTTCAATGCATTCTGCAATGCTGTGACCAACTCTCGTCTCCCACTTCTATCCCCACAGTTAGACACGAACCAAGCAGCTGCTCCAATCTTATTGTATGTGCTTATTACAAACTTTTCATCGACAGCTGCCCTTTCTTTCCATTGCATGTTTCGTTTTGGACCCACGATTTCACCGTTGTCATCCCGAATCAGTATGTAGGGGTAAGGTATATCTGAATCAAGTCTATAAGTCGTTGTCCAATTGAAAAAACCGTCAAACACCTCCTCACAAACAGGATAGTTGTCAGCTGATTCCATGCTGAAGAATATGTACAGTTGATGACGAGACCGCGCCTTGGGTAAGTCAGATGACTTCATTAAATGTCCGTGAAATAGTATAGAATCGAACTTGGTTAAGTCACCTCCGAACAACATTCTGTCAGCAGTGACGTAGCATTCAGTCACCAAACAGTTGTTCGCGGCGAATGCTTCTTGTCCCTCGCCTGTCTTGTAGAAGGGAGCGAAGGTTCCTGGCGTCCAGGCCCAGAGTAAGATATATTTGACGTTTTTGTCAGTCTTTTGCCAGTCATTATCTCGGACGCTTGGTTGTCCCTCCCTGAATGCAGGGTGCAAGAAAAAGAAACAGAAAGCCGTACAGCTGGCTAGAAAGAAGATCTTAACAGACCTCATATTTATTGTTAGGAACACTTGACAAGCCTGCCACCTGCGCGAGCCACGAAACCAGGCGGCCTGAATACGCAGATACATCTCAAGCATCGTATTTGGGTACCTCAGTATAGGTATCTACGGCATCTGGTTGCATTTCTAATTTTATCAGGGCCAGGCGATATACAAATCTTGAGTACCTGTAAAAATGCACTTTAGTATGATTTTGCATGTGGCTATAAACACAAGATATGTTTACCCACATCGCTGACAGAACAGAGACGGTTACATCGTGTTGTCTAAGGCACCTGTTTACCTCTGTAGAATTCGCTCCAATGGACAGACAGCCTTATTTATAATAATGAGCGTCATGTATCTGCTGCACTGCTGCAATTAATCTGCTGACGGAACGCGCGTGAATCGCCGTTTCTGGACTAGCTCTAACCAAGCACTGTTCGAAGCATTGTTATGCCTCTTGGATTTTATAATGTCCTTTTTATACTCATAGCACTTTAAATTTAAACACAATTTGCAAGTATTTCACCATAAAACTGATTACATTAAAACTTTAATGAGCCGTAGGAAGTTTACGACAGCCATTCTTTTATATTTTCTTCTTTTTAATAATCTTTGTACACATACATACTTAATACACAGAAACGTAGTCGTTTACAATGTAAGAAGACCGCCCAAAGGGCAATGCAAAAGTCTATGTTCGAAGTTAAAATGCGTGATCAAATAAAAAATGAGGTGATTTGCAAGAGACATAATCTAGATGAGAACTGAAAACTTTAATTGGTAAAGGATGCGAAAATTAACTTAACACCTGGGGGTCTACTCCGAAGTGCAAAGCAAAGAGTACTATAGAATGTTCGGATCGGACCGACACATGGCCGAACCAAATATGAATGAAAAATGCGTAAAAAGTTCGGTTCGGCTCAGTTGGGTCGGGACCATAGTCAATATTCGAAAGAGTGTAGGAGTGTAGGATCGGAACCAACCGAATCAAATAGTAAAACGGCCGAACATTCGGCCGATACTACTTCGGAGTAGACCCCCTGAAGTTATAGTACGAGCCTCGAACGGTCGTTGTGGCGATGCTATATGGAGATCTATGTCCAGTAGTTTATTGAACTTCTATAGGCTGAGTTGACTACAGCAGTTGAGCAGTCTCCAGTGTCCAGGTCCAGGGTCCGTATTTTGAACAAACTGCCTTTAGACACATTAAAAAAAAAACTGAAACAGCAATGTTCCGAAGCCGAATTTGATTATCGATCGCGTGAATATTTTTCTAGCATCCACGAACTGTCAAAACGGGAAAATAAAGTATTCAGTATTGTAAAATTTTTGTTTTGCTTGTTTTATTGCATGGAAATTGTATTGTGAAATCCTGGATGCAAAGACTATTAAATTGATTTCACGATGTGGTAAGTGATTAAGATACAAGAAATGAACAATTGACTTTTGATGCGTCCTACTGGTGTGTAACTAAAATACTCGCTTTTAATACTTAGCTCGGAGTCAGTGCCGAAGGATTTTGAAAAGACAACAGAGGTTTTGCCTTTTACAAAATATGGATTATCATCGATGGAGGAGTTTCGGAAAGCTGAAGAAGAAGTGCATCATCAGGAATGGTTGAAGAAAGCTGGTCTCACTAGTGAAGAAATAAAGCTATACCAAGAAAATGAGGCAGGACTACTGGACCAACGCAAGAAGATCGAGTCCGGAATATTAAAAAATAAATTAGAAGAAATATACAATAAAATTAGCAACATGCACAACATAAATAAAAGGTAATCTAACATTTTATCGCGTCGCTATATTGATTGGTATTAGAGCGAACATTTTGCTATATAATCTTGAATAATAAATTCAATGCTATCAACATGATTTTCATGTCAATATTAAATAAATATTATCTCCTAAGTATGTTACTTAGCAAGATACATATTGGTTTTTTTTTCAGTGGTAGTACTCCTCATGAAGAACAGCCAAGCACGTCATCTACCACAACACCTGAAAATCTTATAGAGAGACTTCAGCAGAATCCTATCACATTCTACCCTGAGGGTCACCCAATGAACGAGCTTAAAGAATTAGAAGAGCATCTATTCGGACACATTAAATCAGACATGATACCTCTGACAAAAAGGCGCAAACTGCTTCGACGCTTGCAGAGGAAGAAGGAGAGGTTGGTCCAGGACAACCCATTTAACATCACCACAACACCGAGTACATCAAGAGTTGATAGACCTGGCAGCCTCTGGGATATGCGTGAGATGCCTCGTTTGATTCCGCACACCATTACAAGTCGAGATCAAGAAGAGAATGCGATGGGTCCACATTTACGGACTATGTATACGGTCAGAGATAACAAAATTGTGAGGTTAGAACCAGTGCAAGCTGAGCAGGAGGCATATAGGGCTGTGGATATTGTGATGCCAATCAACGAAGCTGAATCACAGCTGTTGGAGGGAACCAAGATGTGTGTGGATGATATAAGGAAGATAGACCGATTCAAGGATTATGAGCCTGGAATGCCTTCGAAGGTAGGTTACCTGCAATAATTTTGATTGTAATATGGTTGTTTTCAATAACTTGTTTGTGATATGCTCTTCTTTAGATTGATACTATATTCCCTCTTTGTTTGAGACAGACTTTATATTTTCTAGAAAATCTTTGAAGCAGTTGCTTAGCATTTTGCATAACACTCTGCTTGGTCAATCTAAGACCAATATTAGAGAACCGCATTCAAAACTCATAGATTACTGAAAACTAAAGCCATTTGATTGATTGCAATTAGTTTTAAGTAATGCTTGAGTCTTGAGTGATGTTCTGTAAGACTAGCCTGAAAGAGTTATGTACAACTGATACATTGTAGAAGTAAAGTTACATTCGCAGTATGTACTGGTACGTGACTCTGGTTTAAATCTAGTAAAGCTAAGCGCACCTTATAGCCGCAGGTACCGGATTGCGTCCAGCCATGCTTCAACAGATTAATATTTTCAGTATAATTCCTATTTTGAATTTGAATTGTATCCAGTCTAGTGCATTGAGACTTGCGCATAGTTTGGCCGCATATCCGGACCGCAGCGCATCGCACTGGCGGATAGCTCGCCAGGCTTATTTTTGTGGCTGCTGTTATGCATTATGGTTCATACAAGATGAACGAAAGTTATTAAGGATTTTTGCAATATGCTAACCCTAAGGGTAGAAGTAAATGAACCTTGTTTATTGTGCAAACTTTAGGCTTGCCTTGCACTACTTGTGTAAATAAAAACTTCACTTCTCCTCCCAGGTCCTATATCTGAAGAACATAGCTCCTGGAGTCAGTCAGGAGCAGCTGTTGGTGCTCTTCAACCAATTCGTGCTGGCCAATGGAGGGCCAGTGGATCTGCGGCTGATGACCGGTCGCATGAGGGGACAGGCCTTTGTAGCTTTCCGAAGTAAGTATACCATACTCCTGTTTTGTGTTGAATAGTTGTGATTTTGCATATTTTTTGTGCCATTGCGAAACTGTAGTGTGTGCTTGCTGTGTGCAAAGGTTTTTGTGCAAGAACTTGTGTTTCCTATATTTAGGTATTAGTAAAATATTTGACGAACTTATTGCATTCCAATCTCTGCAACTATAGTATACCTACTACTCTCTAATCTAAATTCTGTATTTACTAATATCCATTGGAATTTTCAACTAATTCAACCAAGAGCTAACAGTTTACCATGATGCTTGCGTCAAACAATTTTTGGAAACATGATATTGTAACAATTCAAATGCGTGAAAAGAAATGTTCAGATCGTCAACGGTATATTCACAATGGGTTAAAATATTATACTGTTACTGTTAGCCTGCATCATCCCACTGCTGGGCAAAGGCCTCACCCCATTACTTCCAGCTTTTTCGACCCAAGGCTAAAGTAGACCACTCGTCGTTTGTTTTGTCCAGCTCGTCCCGCCATCTACTACAGGGTCTGCCGCGAGGCCTTCCAGCTGTGTCAAGGCTCCACATGGTGGTTATTTTGGCCCACAGCGGCCACAGCTCATTGAGCATACGGCAGACGTGGCCAGCCCAGTCCCACTTCAGCTTAGCGGCTTTTTGAGCAACGTCAGTAATCTGCGTTTTGGAGCGCAGTGTGGTGAAGCGAATGTGGTCTGTCAATATGACGCCTAGAATACTATGCGCTCCATTGCACGTTGGCAAACCTATCAGACAGTTGTAAAGCTCATATAATCTTTAATAATAATGTGCGCGACTCGCAAAACATAATATAATAAGGTACGTAATTAACGCGATTTTTTTCTTCAACAGGCGAAGAGCTAGCGATCCAGGCGCTGGAAGAGATCAACGGCACAATTCTTGCTGGCAGGCCAGTGATTGCTGTGTTTGGCAGGAATACCAACAGAATTCAGGATGACGACGAAAGATAAATCGTTTCTTTTATTCATATACAACACCTGCTCTCGTATAATTTGTTTTGAACCGAAAAGAAACGCAGTTTATAACGCGGTCTTTATGGTTGTGCATGTTTGTTTTCGGAAGGTAAGCAACGTCGTCAATTGAATGACTAATATCGTAAAACTGAATATTTAGTTTTAGATGTAAAAAAAACCACTTGTAAACTTTCCAGATGCTCTTTTTACGTCTGAAAACTGTTTTAGTACCTTATTCAGTTAAAATAATGATTTTTATTGCAACGAATATCCAGTAATTTTATATTTCCATATAGTACTATTGACAAATTAATCAAAACAAGGTAATAGGGGGCTCGTGGCTAAGTAATAAAAGCCGCACATGTCGATCGATCAGGTTAAGCTACGCTTGCCGCGGTTAGTCCGTGGATGGGTGACCATCTTTAAATATCGAGACCCCTCCGTGCCTCAGAAAGCATGTTAAGCCGTTGGTCCCGGCTGTCGTACTTGGATCTTTGACAGTCGTTACGGGTCGTCCGAAAGTCTGACAACCAGTCTTACCAAGGGGTATCGTGTTACCCAGTAACTGGATTGTGGGGGTCAGATAGGTACGTAGTAGTCGCTCCATGTAAAATACTGGTATTCAGCTGCATCCGGTTAGACTGGAAGCCGACCCCAACATAGTTGGGAAAAGGCTGGGCAGATTGAAGGTAATATTTGACAGCTATTTGCAACGTTGCCAACTTTTAGAATGCACACTCATAATATGCACATCGAGATTTGCAGTTTTGGTGTTGTCTCTCTCTTTCATCAGCTGTGTGAGTCTCTTTCATAAGCCGTGTCATATTAAGGTACTATATACAATTTGTATAGTGTAGTACATGTAGTACAGGTACTGTGCTAGAGGGATCTTTTGGCCTTTGAATGACATTGATTTTAAACATGCTTCTAGTATTAGTGAAATTGTCTGGTGAAAAATTGCAAGAAAATTGATAAAAGATGGCAGTGGCGTTCGTTTATATTTTGGCCACGCGTCAAAAGATCCCTTGTACAACTATGAAGGATTGGACATGGATTTCATGGAAGTCTATGCTCCTTCCCTGACAGCTATCAGACCATTTTAAAAAATGTTGGGTGCGTAGTACTCGCCACTGGAGCGAGTGTATGACAAAAATGTTTGAACGTGATAATGCAAAGGAAGTATGCTAGCTGCATATTTCCTGCCTACTCCGCAAAAGGAGTGAGTTTATGTATGTCTGAAAATGTAATATACTATGCTGATTGGTAAGATATAATCAAATTAATGGATGGATGTATTTTAAGGGGTGTATGAGTAATTGTAGCAGATACACAGAAATGTATAAGATGCATTATTTTCAGTGCAATGTAACGCCTTAAGCCGCGTCTTAGCTAAAACGAACGTCGTTGTATTGATTTTGTCCGGCGAACACAAACGCCTGGCCGCTCCTCCAGAGGGCGCAGTCGGTTTTCTGACATCTATTATGAACGCGATTGCATTGCATATTAGTTTTCATACTGATTGTAAGAATATTAGATAGGTATCTGAGGGGCAATTCTCGTAATTTTAAGAACGTTCACAGTCTGATCTCAGTCTCAATCTGTCAAAAATTCCTCTAATTTCCCTACGTTTTGACAAGTTTTTGACATTTGTTTGTCGCCGAGATGAGACTGCGACTAGATTTTGAATGTTTGAAATTACGAAAATTAGCCTCCTGTATATGAGCCTAGTTTAATCTATTAGCAAATTTTATTTAATGAGTTCAACTTCAACTTTTGATTATTGGCTTTTGTAGGAGTCACCACAATTTTGTCAATGTCATGTACTATCGATTATCAGACGAAGGGATTTGTTCAGTGAAAATAAAATTAATTAATAAATCTTGATTGCTTGGGATACGAAATATTACCCTTCTTCTTTGGGTTTGGCCGCAGTTGGGTAAGATGTGTTAGATATTGTACAGACGGCAGCACATCAAGCTATCCGAAACTGTCAAATTTTCCCAATCAAACTTAAACCTTATACTTTGGCGATAAAGTTGAAAATCTATTAAAAAAAATTGACAGATTGTAGTAGCTTGATATGCTGGCGTCTGTACTAAGTTTTAATTCAATCGAGGTAAAACTCGAGTGATTGTGTGTTTAACGAAGCATTTAGGCTAGCCTCAAATAATAGACTTTCTTAAAGTTTGTGGGATTTTTTTCGATTATAGCTAAGCTACTTTACTGTAGCGACGCGACGCTTATATATTGTGTGCATTTATCGTGTCTATTTACATATTAGTGTACCATTCGATAAATATAATATAAATAGTATTTTTATTGCATAAAATATAGTCACTATTTAGAATGATCATACTCTATTACTAAGCCAAGTAGTATGGCTATGGTCCCAGACAAAGTCATTCAGAATTCATATCTACAGCATCTATCAGAGAGGTGTGGTACGGACTGGGGTCGAGTACGTATTGAATTTTGTATGGGACAGTTGATAATTTTTTGGCGATTACAACGTTGGTCCCATCGAGAAAGTTGTTCAGTTTGATAGTCTGTACCACATCCTTGAATATGACCACATTTTTCTGATTCAGCTGTATATTTTATTGTGTAGCACTATCAGTATTTATTGATTCCCCTGCTAAGTGATAAATTAATTTAGTAGCAAGTGTCTATAAGCTCTAAAATAATAATAAAAATATATTAATTTTATTATAATACATACTTAAGTGAAGTGTGTTTGTATTTAACACTATATACTAGCTGTAGGTCGTGTCTATCTACATTACTGCACTGTAAACATGAAACTCATCATAGATGTAAGATGAATATTAGGCTTAATGATTTATCCTAACATAATATAAAACGTAATTCTGTCCGTATGTCTGTCCTTTAGTGCGCCCTATAACTCCGTAATTGTTTACCCGCTTTCAATAAAAAGGAGGTTCATCAAAAACTACTCAACCAGTATCCATGCGTTGTCCTAAAACCAAAAATTTTAAGACGTGACATCTACAACACGCACTGGGCCCGCGTGGTAGATTATGCCCCACCCGTGTCCGTGTCGCAGCTGTGGGATTATTATAGGCCGTCTGACTCAACCAATTTCGACCAAGTAATAATATTGACGGCACGGTTGGCGCAGTGGTTAAGCGATTGACTGCTGCGCTGCGTGTCGCGGGTTCGATTCCCGCACGGAACAAATATTTGTATGACCTACATGTATTTGTTCCGAGTCTGGGTGTTTTTCTATCTATAATATGTATGTATTTACAAAAAAAAAAATTGTATATAAGTAGTTTATCAGCCATCTTGTTACCATAACACAAGCATTAGGTTGCTTAGCTTGGGACAAAATGGTGCTGTGTGAAATGTCCAGGGATATTATTATTATATTATTATAATAAAGTTATAAGCCCAGTAAAGGGCAGCCGGACAAGCAGAGAAATGTTGCATTGTATATTATGTAAGGAAAGTATATAATGATAAGTGTTTTGATACGAATTTTGCTGCATCTCTGTCTTATGTGAAACATAACGA
The DNA here is from genome assembly GCA_949629185.1 of Apamea crenata. Lineage (NCBI taxonomy): Eukaryota > Metazoa > Arthropoda > Insecta > Lepidoptera > Noctuidae > Apamea > Apamea crenata. The sequence goes on along the minus strand of OX451362.1, from coordinate 6,172,726 downwards.
CGTTAAAAATGTATTATTTCTCTTTCTTCGTATTATATGATACCTACTCGATTAGGATCTATTGCGGCTACGGTGACGGATTAACTCTGGATATGATTATCATTACGACCAATGGTAGCTATTTTAAAAAGCCAACGCTCGGTAGTCGCGGTCATAAAATGCGGGAGCGGGACAACACGAGACTCAGTAAAGGCTCATTTACACGGGGCATGTTTATTGCCTGTAGCATACGGTCTACCATAACATTGAAGCAACCATTGCGCGGCACCGCCTAATCAACACGTACAATTGTTGCGCAATACGGGCAAGTTAACTGGTATTGGTGTAAAATTCTGGCATTAGCATTTTCTAATATTCACCTCTACTCGCACGTTTTATGACCGTGATTGCTGCTAGTCTTGGGGTTTAGTATAGTTGAAATTACATTTTTTAGGCTTCACAGTCTGCTGTTTTCTTTAGGCCTCTTAGTGCATAGTGATCACTTTAGGTTCGTATTACAGAACCTCACTCAAGCCTCGAACATTACTTCAAACTAGTTTAGAGCCATTTGATTGGTTTGAACTAATTTTAAGTAACGCTCGAGTCTTGAGTAAGGTTCTGTAATACGGGACTTAATTTCATAGCGAATACGAAAAACAAATAATACGAATATAAGCGGTCTATTGCTCCAGTTTTGGGGCGTCGAAGTATTGTTATTTAAGGAGTATTTTGTTGGCATCTAATAGCGATTTTGCCATTATAGACTAGTTGGTCAACGATGGTTTGCATCCAGATGACAAGGCTGCGGGCGGCTTACTGTCAAGCCGTAGCCACATAAATGTGTTTGTAGCTTTAGATGTAGGTCCTGTAGTCATCCTGTGCAATACCCATGTATTAGTGTTTTGAATTTATCTAATTAAAAAAAAGTAGGTTGAAATGAATCACGCAAAATGACGTAGCTATGTTTAGTGACAAAACAGGCACTTATTTAATATATTTCTTGACAAATTACATTACATTTAAGACTATATCCATTAATCTGATATTTAATGAAAATAAAATCTTAATAGATGTCTAGAAGTATGTTTTATTTTCACTTATAAACTTTACAGAGTTAGTAATATTTCACATCACCACAACCTCCCAATTTGAAGCCAGTTCGCTTCAAATATATGTAGACAGTATTAAATCGACGACATAAGCAATATCGCACATTTAATGTACACATGAAACTTTATACGATAAATTATGATTCAGCGTGACAGTCATTGTAATTTAGACCTTATGTCAATCTGCACAAAAGTCACAGTCGCATGCTCGTTAACAACGAATTTACCAGCAGTTTAAGAATTACATTTTTACAGTTTACTTGTCTAAAAAGTAACACGAAAATCTTGAGTTTCTGAACTACTGATTAATATAAACAATGATGAATGTAATATTGCATTGTAGAACTTACAATATAAGGTGATACTATTCATTTACATTAGTGCTAGTTACAACAAAGTATGAAGTCTGAAATAACCTGAACACTTGGCTCTTCGAATATAATTATAGATTTTCTTAAAAATATCAATATCTCATAACATCAGACAGAGAAATTCCTAATGGAAAAACCCGATAACAGTGGCTGATCTGGGGTTCAAACCCAGGTCCATATGCTCAGCATTTGCACTTACGACCACTATACCAACGCGACAGTCATACATACTATAATTAATTCTTACACACTTAACTTTAAAAGCAGTCAGTTATCTGGGCACTTCACTTTTCACTTCCAAATTCCGAAAAAACGAGTTCACCTTGTAGTCAATGTGGCCGTATTATGAAGTATCAACCTATTGACCGCCCTAGTCTAAAATACGCCAAATGATTTCATGCCCGTGCCGCCTCACTCAGTCGTATATAACGACTAAGAACATATTATATTCATTTTCTGTTTTATATACGTACGTAATTCATTACACGACCCTATTCATCGTAGGTATTTATTTGGACGCTGGAGTCACGGCAGTTTATATAAAACCAAGCGGTCAATAGGTCTTTGCGAAAAAGAGATGGTGCTATCTGTCCTATCTAGCTCCATCTCTCTCTCTCACATGGTTCTAAAACGTCATGATACGGGGCTGTTCAATGTCCCATCCAGAGCACGTCGCGTTAACGCAGCGTTTACTGGGCGTCCTTGTTAGAGGACTTGCGCCGTCGTTTGACGACGCGTTTTGGTGACGATCATTCGTTCTCCTTCTTTGGTTGTGGCTCCTCTTCTGAAATAGGAAAGAGTTAACGTTAAGTTTTCATCTTGAAACTGTTTCTAGGAATAATAATATAAGTAGTATAGCTCTTTCTGAAAGAGCTCGTCCGCTAAAGTACTACAGTCTGGGTCAAACTTAATTTTTATTTTATTTATTCGGGAAAACAAACAAATACACATTAAGAATTACTAAAAAGATAGGATACAAATGTGAAATCAACCACGTTCTCCATAATGTTAATGGCGGCTGTAAAGTGCGCTACTCACTGCACAGTACCGCACCCCTCACCCACGCTGACAGGTGAATTTGTTACTGCGCAACCCTAAACCCCCGTGCGTTGAAATGTTTCGTCGTTTTTTTTTCTAATATCTGTTCCATACATTTTAACTGCGTAGGTACTCACTGTTCTATGAAAAAAATTTTTTTTTTTGTTAACTGACGAATAATTTCTTCGTTAGGGCTCATGTGCTCAATTCATGGTTTCAAGTTGCGCGTCGATGTCCCTGTAACCCTTTCTACAAGATACGCATGAACAATAAAACTCTGTCCTTGCTATCGCGCAGTGGGGTAGCATATGTGGGAGGGATTGTATGTAATATAGAGCTAAGAGATGTCAAGAAGATGGCACTTTCAAAAATCACTATAGTAAGTCCGGTACTTTTAGTTCCACTCACGTTTCCCCTCATGCTGGTGGTGTGGCTGCTGCTGATGGTGGTGCATCTGATGGTGCGGCGAGTGCGCGTAGTGCTCGGGCGCGGGCGGGCCGGCGGGTGGAGCCGAGCCGGCGTAGTACGCGGCGTGCTGGTACGCCGCCGGGAACGCGCCCGCGTAGCCGCCGTAGTAGCGGCCGCCGTATGCGCCGCCGTACGCACCTGAGGTGAGACATTGTTAGTTTTGTCTCTTTGCAGGAGTGTTTAGAAGAGACAACTGACCTTCACGAATGTTATATTAAAAGTTAAGTAAGTAATAAGTTAAGGTTACCGTTAAGTTTAAGGCTTAACATGGAGATAAACACTATTTCATATTTGGAAGAAGAAAAAGGTCGATTGCCAGCCCCCGCGGCTGACAGCGGTGTTATTAAAATATAAAACTTATGTAATAATGATCGAATTGCAAGTCTTTAGGAGTTTCCTTTTATGTAGTTAAAACACCGGACAAATGGTTTGGCCTTGCGGCTTATTTCGTAGCATATTCTATACATACCACAATAGTAATAATTTGATTAGTTACCTGGCGGTGGCGGCGGCCCAGCATGTGGTGGTCCCGGATGCGCGGGCGCGTTAGGGTTGGGCGGCATCATCATCGCTGTATACCAAACAAAGTGAACATGTTAAACCCAGTTTAGTGTCAGCGGTGTTCGGATTTTCAAGCAAAGGATTGCGATAACGCTACTTCATATTACAGCAATTTTATTTGTTTCAAATTGACGTTATTTCAAGTTAAACAAATATCAACTTTATTTTAATGGTAATTAAGTTGCACTATTGAAAAATTTATAAAAATGTTTGAAATTGTACCATAAACTGAACTTTATTGTGTAGGAACTAAAGTTATTTTTCCATAAACTCATATTTGTTTACATTTTTGGCGAATATGTCCTGGTTGCTGATTACCTAGATGTGCGTTAGCCTGTATTATACAACAAGCTGTGTACCTGATGGGATTTCCCCTCGGCAAAATTGAAGAACTTTCATCCACTGTTCAACCGCTTTAGGAGATGAATTTTCCAAATCCTTTCCTTAGTGCTCACCTTCGTCATAAAAGGTAGTCATGTTCAAAAATTAAAGGTTGTTGTGTGTTGTCTGTCAGTGAATGAATGAATGTTAGATTTGTGTTGTATTGAGAGCAATGGTGGCGCAGTAGAAACAGCCGGGACCGTAGTAGGTTCGAAACTAGACAGGCGCTTTACTTTGTGTAAAATATTTCATCACCACTGCTCTCAAAACGGTGAAGGAAAACATAGTGAGGAAAAGGACATGTCCTAGAACCAAAAATTCGAAGACATGTGACATCTGCCAACCCAGACTGGACTCACGTGGCGGATTACTGTCCACTCCCTCTCCCAGGGAGGAGGCGTGTGTCCCAGCAGTGGGAACATTATAGGCTGATTATGCTAAGATTTGTATTAAGTAGAAGATTCACGTGACTAGACTCACGGTGATGCGGCGGCGAGGTGATGTGCGGCGGGAGCGCGGGCGGTTGTGCGGGCGGAGCGCCTGGAGCGGAGCCCTCCTTGACCTCCGGCTTAGGGGCAGGCTTCTCTTCTTTACGTTCACCTGAGATACATAGATTATGTAGACGACTCTGTTACTCAGCTAAAGCAGTAGGAAGTGGTGAAGGGGGGGCGTTTTGCGGGGCTGTCTTATATAATTTTAAAAGTGCTGATTCTCAGCCTAGTTTGGATGAATGACTTTAGTTTTCATGTGTAAATTCTATATCTTCAAATACATACCCTCATTATCCGGTCCATTATTAGGAGCGTCTTCAGGCTCCTCCTTTTTAACTTCAGGCTCTGGCTTCAACTCTGTGGTAACACCTTCTGCCTTCACTTCCGTTGTAGAAACCTTGTCGACTTGTGTAGGCAAGTTGGGCCCGTTCGTTTCGGCCTTGATTTGAGTCTGGTCTTGATCCATTGGCTGTAAATGATAATATTTAATGGTTTTAAATGAGAGTTATAAGAATAAAACTTGGTATTCTGGTATTATAAAGGACATTGTCATATCGTAGTACCTGAAATTTTGTGTCTGCCAGAAGAAAAAATGCTAAATTCTTTGGTGCAACAACATCCTGAACATTTTACTATTTTAAGGAACACTTAAGGTTAACCCCAAGGCAAATAGCGTGCTGCACTGGTTATTTTTCTTTAACACAGAAGCAATGCTTCTAAGTTCTGTACTACTGCACTTTGTAGTAGTGCTCCTGTCATTGTTCACCTATCAAGTATTTTGGAATTGCATAATCATTTTGTAATACAAAATAGGCACGTACTTCCACGGACCACGGTTATAACAGTTCTATAATAGATCTCATCATCGCGGATTCGCATTTCCGAAGATGGACGATGAATGATGATTGTTCTAACTGAACAGACAGCTGTGCTGCTGGGGAGTTTGTTGCGCCACTTTTTCCTCCCAGCAATAGCACTAGGAAGTGGTGAGGGGCGGGCGTTTTTGGCGGACTGCTTTTGTAATTTTGACGTTCGAAAAGTGCTGATTCTCAGCCTAATTTGAATATATGACTTATAATTTTGATTGCTGAAGTGCATACTTTTGTTTGGAGATCTGTATGTGTGTAAGTTTACCTCGTCTTTCCTGTCCACGTTGAGCGGCTGTGTGTTGGAGGTGATACCGCGCCGCATCTGCTCCTGGGCTCTCTCTACCATTCGGGTGAATGTTTCTTCGTCCACAGCCGGTTTGCAGTGCTGTAATACCATACAATTTACACTTTATAAGCATAAAGTAACAAACATATACGGTTATGCATGAGAAAAGATAATGACTAAAGTCGGTACCTCTTTTATCGCTGGTCATAAATGAAATGAGGATGTATTAATTAATTACGATGTATGTAGGTTCTGTTGATTATTTTTTCGCGATTACGATGTTCCTCCCATGGAGAAAGCTGTTCATTTTGATGCTACGGTATGGATTTTTACCCGACTACGGTATAGCCAAAGGAGGGTTATGATTTTAACAGGCTACGTATTTGAAACTCGATGTGTCATTAACGCTCGGGTACTGTCAATACATAAGAAATGGAGTACCTTCTTAAGTTCCTCCTGGAAAGCTTCGCTGCTCTCGATAAACTTGCGCTTCTTAGCTTCGAACTTCTCTTCGATCTGCTGCAACTCATCCTCCAGTTTCTTCTGGTGCATGGTCAGGGACTGTACTTGTTTCTTTAAGATCTGCCAATTGGATGAGATAATTATTTATTAAACGAACTATCATGTAACATGGAATAATGTAGGAAAGATGCTGTGAATGTTCAATTTGGTTAAGATTTGCGAAGTATTGGCGCCGATTCCCTTGTTCACAAACTAAACTAAATTTAAGTTCAGTGCATCTTTTTCTTTCTATTTCATTAAGAAAAGGACAGAAGATAAATGTTAGTTTAGTCCTGTCAAATTAGTCGGCGCGTGACGTAAATTGACGTATTTTTAGTAGCCAATTTTTTAATCACGTCTAACTTGTCTATGGAGTATCTTAATTTGACAGGACTAAACAAATATTTATCTTCTGTCCTTTTCTTAATGAAATAAAACGAAAAAGATGCACTGAATTTAAATTTAGTTTAATTTGTGAACAAGGAAATCGACGCCCAACGCCCTAACGCTTCCACACTGAAATTATCCGTTTTTGAGTAGAAACTAGACAGGATGTCATGCACTGCATAAGAAACTGCAGGCAGATCTCCTTAGCCTGGATATCTACTTAGAAAAATTAGGTTGATGATTAACATAATCTTTCCTACCTGCATTCTAGCTGTGGTGACCACAGAGCGGACATCCGGTACGACGGTATCAGAGAATATCTCGTTGATCAGGCGATGGTTGCGTAGGTATCTTGCGTAGGCCACATGCTTCACTGACAACCCTTCGTCTGTATCTGAAAATGGTGTACAAATAGTTTTAGTAAAATTGTTCTTTTTTGGGGTAGCACGTAAGGTCAAATCCTGATTTACCGGAACATGACAATGCCCGTATTTCAAGCACGTTCGCAATCTAAGCTCAGTCTCAATATATCAAAAATACCTTTAGTTTGCCCTAAATTTCTGTTTTTAATAACGGGAATTGACCTTCTGATTTTTCATGGATAACTTGACGAATTCGATAGATAAGATATGGAATGATATCATAACAAATATTATTAAGATCTTTGGGTTTCATAACAATCATTATTATTTAACTTTTTCAAGATATTTTTCTGTTGTAGACCTTGGGGTTTATTCATAAACGATGACTAAAGTTAAGTAACATTTAAACGTCAAAAATGTATGGTTAAACAGCCGATAATCACTGCTTAACTTTAAGCAACGTTTATGAATAAAGGGGAGCATGTCTAACTAACTGTTTCACAGTCACACATAATTGTTGAGATCTCTCTTGCTTCTTTATTTCACTTTTTCTTGACTAACGCGTTGAAAACTTGTCATATCACCATATTTCTCTGCACTTCATGTATCTATCTGGTTGTAGGTCTAGCAGTGCGTATATCAACACAGAAGCCCACTGAAGCCTACAGAAGTCCACTGTTGGACATAGGCTTCTCCAATTGCACACATTTAGCACCCTGCGAAAAGACCGCGAATCGGCAAACGTAAGGTAGGAGGCTAGGTGGGGCGACGATCGTCGCAGGGCAGTGCGTACATAGAGCAAAAATCTGTACTAGACATTTTATTTACATCAATACTATGCTATTTAGAACTGTATATCCATATCTACCTTCTTCATCCTCAGCGGGTTGTATATCAATTCTTCTGTCTTGTTGCTGTTGTTCCTTCTGTGAGCTTCCCTTTTTGCTTGAGCTCTCTTCTTCAAGATTACCTACTGCTGACACAAAGGATGTGTTAGGGGCTGAACCTTATGGGCCGACACACATTAAAACGATGCAAAATCGCAATTAACTTATGTTATTATTACCCATACCCATTTATGCCAAAATGTACCAACCAATATAATCTTTCTTACATTTTTCGTAATAATCCCAACGATTTTGGACATTTTTGGAAAATTAATGCTGATTTATATTAAATCTAGTCAAACAATTTAGATGGAAACTTGAATGTTTTTGCTGAATAGTAATAAGTACCTACCAGATTTGAAATATCAGATCAGTTAAGTTTTGTGGGTGATACATTCAATTTTTGCGTTGCGACGTCGAATCGCTTTTATGTGTGCCGGCAGTATGTGAGCAAGAAGATATAAAGCGACATTGATGCGTGAAAGATGCGTTTGAGTGGTTTTCATGATGCAATTTAATTGATATATAAGTCCTATTTACTGAGGCGTTATAACACGTAAGCTATTTAAAGCTACACATAAAGACATAATACACATAATATTCGAATTTTTAGCCATTTTATGCAAAAAACAAATTAGAGACAACATATTTATTTATTTTTTTATTATACTCCAATAAGTAAGCTTAACTTTATCATTATCTAGACAACACAGAAAAGCGCTGCAAAATAATCACATTAACTTTTATGCGACTCTATAAAAATAACATTTAACATGGCAACACCGTCCAAAAAAAAAGGTTGCCAACAACAAAAACTACACAGACATGTCGACATGCATTCTTTATCCCTTACCTACAGCCTTATTTTTCGCTGCTATATAGGCTAAATATGCAGGCGAGTTGTGGTAGGCCTTCAGACTCTTTTCATACTCCAACTGTTGTCAGATGAGTCCCGTGCGTGCAATATATGAGGTGGCGTGCATGTGAAGGACAAAATAGCGTTACTTGAAGTGCGGGTTAGTCACGTTTTGAATTTGGAAGTGGGTGGACGTGTTTACCGATTGGTTTTTGATGGTATAATTGTATGGTTGGAATGTGAGAGATTTCTAATACAACGCTGGAATTCAGCTGCATCCGGTTGGACTAAAAGCTTACCCCAACATAGTTGCGAAAAGGCTAGGCAGCTGGGGGGTGCTGTACAACATCATGTGTTACCAGAAGTCAGTTGGATTATTCAATGTTTTTCTATGTGTGTAAGCAGGAAATAGAAAATCCGCTTTGTACAAGAATATGACTTTCAGGCGCGATTCAGCGTAACTAGCGAATCGAGCGTGTGTCGTAGCGTAAAGTATGGCTATGGGCTGATTTGCAATAATCAGATAACTCTTGTGCGTAGAATAAATAAGACAGGCTGATATATTTTCGCCATATTTATTCTTCAGATAAAAGTTATCTGAGCAATGGCAAACCGGCCATTAGAAAATGTTTAGCTTAAACTTGAATACACAAGCGAGGTATTTTAGTCTCAGATAATTTAACAGTTATTACGACAGGTCCACACACTTCCAAATCAGGAACAAATAAACTATTAACACAAATCTCCCACCGGGGAAGGGAACGGACCACAGTTCTTTTAGCAATGGATATAATGGCTGTACCCAAGTGCGGTAATATACAGTGGCTAAAATGGTACCTAGCAGTCGTACATGATGGCTGATGTGTTCACACAATGGTAACCAATGTTCATTCATGTGTGATGCTTTTGCTGTTTTTGTGCCTTACTGAGTTTAATTTTTGGTCTTTGGAGGGTGATATTTAGAGATAGATTTGAACTATGACCGAATGTGGACTAAACTAAGTTTTAGCTTTTTCATGCTTACTAAAACCATATTTTATTTTAGCTTTTTTATTTTACTATTTAATCATTATGAGTAGAGCAATAGGGATGTGATTTATAAAAGAAATAATATCTATGGTACAAAAAGTGGCAGTTGGAAAGGGGAAACCCAAAACATAGATTAAATACTTTTTTCCACAACATGTTTTGTTTTCGAACAATTTGTGCTTCATGTTTCGAAATCCTTGGAATCCAATACCTTGGATACCAATTTTCCAAAATGGGAAATTAGTCACAAATAATAATATACACTAATAAACACAAAACAGCAAGAGCTAAACCTCAAAACCCTGTGTTAAATCAAGCACGGTCGTGATGGTGTGGATTATGCACAAATTTGTACCCTGTGAGTAGGGTATAGGGTTCATTATTGTACCTCTGGTCTTGTGTGCCAACCACTGTACATAGGCGGGCGACGATTGGTAAGCTTTCAACATTTCTGTGTACTGCGCCTGGATGAAAGAGGGTTGTCAAGTTTTTTCATCACGCTACACTTGTATCCCCTGAAGGGTAAGACAGAGGTGTACACCCACATTTCGCCAGTTATATTTAAGTCCCAAGTAATAGGAGCCTAGAATATAAAGCTATTTATTGTATGTGCATGAAATTGCACAAACATTGATGACAATATCAACATGTGTCATATAGGCTACTGTTTTATACAAAAAGGCAGGTTTTTTTTTCTTTTGTTAACAGGTGGGTATATTTCATGATTTTTATTAATTTTTCTAATTCAATATGTATCAATGAGAATATGATCTTACTTTTATTATCCAATCATTGTTCGAATTTAATGTGTACTTTTGCAACATTTTGGTAAATGGAAAACTACCTAAGCAGTCTTTGTTTCTATCCAGTAAGTTGAGAAAATGCTCAAAACATTTTCTTTGGATTACAATCAGCCTGAGAAATGCCATACATTGTAAGTAGGTACATAAAACTAGTATCAGATAGACAGAAAGATATCTATACCTTCTCAGCCTCATACTCATCAACATATCCAGCCTTTTCAGTCTCAGGCAGGTCTCTCCACATGCCCCCAATAATTCTTCCAATCTCCCATAGCTTGAGGTCTGGGTGGGCAGCTTTTACAGTATCCCAAACGCGGCGGGAATACCTCATGTACGGCATTAAGGGCTTTTCTGGCGGCTTCGGGGGCTTTGGTAGGCCCGCGCCCTGGAATATTTGAATGTATGAGCATTTTTGTATTGGCTGTGGGAGGAACTCGCTGAAAGTAAGTTGTAGTAAAGGTGTTCAATGTTCATAAAGGCTGAAATTACAATTAGTTACTAATATACTACAGCAGAACAAACCAGTATTCATTTAGAACAATCTACTGTAAAAACACACAAAATATTACCCAATATACTCGACTCACCGCGCCGGCGCCCTTGCCGATCTTCTGCGGCTGAAATCCAGGATGAGAATGTACCGTGGATACAAATGGACTGGTCTTATCATCCTTAGCGGCTGTGGCAGTGGCGCCCACAACGGCCCCGGCGGCGCGCCTCGCGGCCTCTGCACCGAAACGCTGTTGCTGGGGAGTGGGCCAGCCGCCGTACCCCCCCTGGTGGCCCAGCGAGGGACCACCTTGGTATTGCGGGTGGTGGTACTGGTATTGGTTATGGTGCGGCGGCGGTGCATTCATACCGCCTTCAAGCCAAGCAGCGGGGCGGCAATACAATGAAAGAAAAAAACAAAAAGCATAAGGGAATGGGACAGGAGGGGGCAGGGCAAACAAAAGATAATTAAATGCAACAACATCTAAATAATATCAAATCATAATGTTAAGTGGAAGTTATTAGTGTGAGCGAGCAGTACTAGCGTAGTATTTAGTAGGCTTAATTAGCGTAAAGAATCAAGAATCAAAGAACAGACTGGTGTGAGACGATGACTTGTGATGTGAAAACGAGTAAAATTTTGGTGCAATTACAAATTTTAAATCCCCATAGAGTACCTATTTCCAAAACAGATGAGGGTGTGAGAACAATTTTGAAAAATAAAAGTAAATCAGATTGTAGCATTACCTTTCATCATACCGAAACTCATGGGGGGCCCCGCAATCATGTAGTCTGTTTCAACATAACAAAACATGAAACAAAACCAACATAACAATAAAATGTAGTCTAATGCGTTAAGAACAAATTAAGAGAAAATAAAAGTATGTTACTAATGCATATACTTTGAAATAAACAAGCATAGAATTGGAGTCATGCTGCCGAGGGTCATAACAGCAGTTAGGTACCAGCAATACCAACTCTCAGCCCTGCTAAGCTTGCAAAGGCATCGAAATCAGGTACATGTTATATGTAGTTAGTATCTAACAACATTCTAGAAACAATATTAATCAAACATTCAAAGAGAACAGTTTCATATGCTGTAAGTGTATTTGGCCAAACTGTTATCTATGCTTTGCTTTTTTTTTACATTCTAATTATAAAAAACGTGTGCATGGAATACAAACGCGGATTGCTCTGAGGGCTGGGCATCGACATCGATGTGTTTTGTTTGTAACTGTTTGGTGCAGCCATGGCACGGAGTCACTCTGAAAAAAGCACAGTAATATCGAGGTGATGTGTTAAACCACCAACTAATGTCTGCAACCTGTAATGTGTATCATTTATAAATTTGCGAAGTAATGTGTTTATCTTGCTGTATAATTATAAATTTGAACAATGAATCCTGCCACTTTGGAGTAATAAACAAGGAACGTCTGACTACTAGAGTAACGTTAATTTCCTATATTCATGTTTATATTTGTAAGCTTGTACTAACTTTACTCCAGTTGTTCCTAATTAATAAGCTTGACGGATAATTAATTCAGAAAAACATGATCGAGTTAGTCAAAATGCGGACGATTACCGGCCAGTTTATAATCAAGAATAACTGTTATTTCTAGCTCGGGAGATCACTTTAAAACACTGTTATACGTCTTACCTGGTGCTATCTAAAGTTCAACGAGTTTATTAGCTCCAATATCCTGAAATCAGTAAAATAATTCTATTTAACCAAAACAGGGACAAGCGTCACCAATGACACCAATCCAGTTAGCAAGACGCCATGTTTACGTCAGCCATTTTGTTTCGATTGACACTATTTTGACATTTCTTTCGCATTTTAGTCGATTATTGCACAGGAAAAGATTACAATTTATGTGTTATGCTGCACGGCAGGAGTGATTCCACGGTTTTTAGCACACCTTTTAGGTGAAATAAAATAAATACAAGCGCACGCACTGGCGATGGCGGTTTTGCGACTGGTTCCTTAATAATATGGTATACCGTAGTGCGTGCACCTTTACTCGAGTGCAACTGCTCCTTTTCTTTTATTTTGATTATTCGATAAGCGAGTGAAAGATCCCTAGTGCCAAAATCCAGAATAGTTGCATCCATGAATAAGAAAGTATTTCTATGGTTAAATCGGTTCACTAATTAATTTCTTTTACTACTAAACATGCCGAATCATAGCCAAAAATTATCAAAAATTTCGTCTGACATCTGCTTTACCGTACTTATAGGAAAACTAGACATCGGCCTGCCTACACATTTTGAGAACCGTCCGCTGCGCTCTGCCATGGCTCTGACCAACGTAGCAAAATGTATAAAAGGCCAATTTTATTCGCTGACATGCTGCTTGTCCGGCTAATGGTAGTGGACGCCTACCTTTAGACGTAATAATCGACTAACTAGTAATATTAGTAGTGTTGCTAGGTTATTAATTTCAGTGAGTACTACTTAATCTGTGGCGAGGGAAAGAGCGCGAAGCTATAAAAAAAAACATGCATGTCATTTATTATTTTCGCAACCAAAGTTTACTACGAGTACAAAGTAAACTAATTAACTATTGATGTATGACAGAAATACTTTATCTTGACAGAAACTAATATTGTACTTTCCTGTAATTCGCACTTGATTGAGAGTCTAAATTTATTCTTACATTTGGTAGGTTTCCACTAAACGACCTATGAAATCGCAATGAAATTCAGAGTACAATCTCAACCTATTTGTCAACACCAGACCTAAAAATACGGAAGTTGGCACGTGAATAATCTACAATTCATAGTCCGTAGCCAAATAAACCAGCTGACCGCGCTGTGCCACTTACCTACCAGCAAATGTCGATCTATAATTTGATTGTGTATGGCCGGGTGACATTTGGCGTGTTTAATTTGTATTGTAAGGCCTTGTTTATAGAGAAGCTGAGCAAAGTGCAGCGCGTGATTTTGGCTGTTTACACCCAATTTTATTGTTGACAACAGGCTGTTACAGAAGATTGCATTACAGCAAACTTAAAAAAATGTTAAGAAGTCCTTACTTACAGTAACATAAATCGAGTTTTATCATAATTCACCGTCATTAAAATATTTAAACGGCATTACGGCAAGAAAGGGGAGAAAAAGTGTTGCACCGGCCCCAAGTAACATAGGACAAGGGCAGATGATGATGACGTCGACGGCAGGAAAAGGGAGGCGTGTAAAGGTTGTTCTTCCCTCGTACCGGCACAAACTTTAGCATAAACCTTGGTGGAAAAATTCGTCAGTCACAAAGGTGGAAGTGGCGCTGGCTACACTGTGGATAGGCAGTATGCGCATTTAAATGCACGTCCAGCATTTAATGCGTGTACTGACTGGACAGGTCCACTCAATCTGTGTGGTTTTTTTTTCCTCAAAGACCATTTCAGACATCACATGGTCTTCACATGATCTGACCAAGACTATGTCTGGACTATGAAAGAGACTGACCTCCGAGTTTGTTTCGACTTTTCTTCTCAGAGTAGTGAGATAGGAATCGCCGACGTCATCTCATTAAGTTTATTATCATTTCATTAAGGAACGCATTTCGTGGAGGGTTTAGTTAGCCTAATTATACCTACCTATAACTTTCAAACTATTTCACTTGATCTACTAAATTCAAAGTAATATAAACTAAGCTTTATAGTAATGGCGGACGTGATGAACGAGTCCTTGGATTTTATGCAATGAAAGTTACGCAATAGTTTAATATAATTATTTTAATGATTGATTTATTGCTGAAATCCAAAGTGGACTTAGATTACTTTCGTTTTCGTTTCATTAACTTAATTTTCACGAACTTAATCAATGTTGGTTAATCATTGCTTCTTCTTGTCGCAATCTGGTTAGCAAGGTGTTTACATATTTCACTGTACTTAGGTAGAAAAAAAACTAAGACATACATGCGACATCCACCAACCCGCACTGGGTCCGCATGGTGGATTATGGACAACTCCCCCTCGGAGAGGAGGCCTGTCCCAGCAGTGGGAATATTATAGACTGGTTATGACTGTAGGTAGGTACCTCAATCATTCAACCTGCCTAACCTTTTCCCAAATATTTTAGGGTCGGCTTACAGTCTAACCGGATACAGCTGAACACTATTATTTTACATGCAGCGACTGTCTACCTGACCTTCACAACCCAGAAACTGGGTATCACGTGAGTACACGTGCCTTGGTAGATACTTATAAGAGCTTTCCTGTCAGGGTTGTTTTTAACTTCCGTGAGAACCAATAATGAGTGATATCAATAAGGTCAAAGCATTTTCAAAGTCCTTGGCCTGGTTCACATAACGAAACGATTTAGGTTAGGTAGGCACCACACCTGCTGCTTTTCACATTTCCCAAATGTTTATATTATTTACAACCCACGTGGCGTTGTACTTAAATATAAACATTTGGGAAATCTTGTAAAATCATCGAGGTACTGTTCAGGGCCCAGTTCGTAGGATTTTATATACAACGCCACATACTATTGAAAAATCATCGAGGTAGGTACTGCCGATGGATTCTGTAAAATTCTCACAGTGAAAAGTTAGGTGAAGTGAGCTTAAAGTGAGCTGTCAATCCCTAGCATTAGTTAGAATGACAGCTCACTCCATGCTCACTTCACTTACCTAAATTAAGTTTTCACGGTGAGATGGTTACCGAGTCGCACTGCTGTCCAGGGCCCCAGTTTTTTATTTAGGTATTTATTTTAGGTAGATAGTAAGTTCTTGATAAAAAATCAAATAAAATGCAAATCCAAGAAAGGTCAAGTCCAAGAGAATGGCGCAGACTGGAATTTCCAAAGGGCTCGGATGATGATGTAGATGAATCATCATCATCATCCGAGCATTTGCATTTGATTTGATTTTTTACCAAGAACCTTCTATCAAAGTGAAATAGCTAATGTGCTAAAATGTGTAATTTGCTATATTGAAGTCTTGAAGGTGAAGCCGGGAGCCACAAAGCGCCTGTTGGTTATCGACCAGCAATGAGTTGTAACTAGGCTAAACATAAAAGTGGTTTTCATCGCGCTCCCCGGCTTCATGCTAGGCCCAGCTATGTTATATGGTACATTATGTTAGTGAGTGCAATAAGGTATTATGTAGGTGCATGCATACTTACTACGTTTTGTAAGTACCTATATCTTTAGTTTCTAAAGACGTAAACTTTTTGTGGACCTAAAATAAATATTCGTTCATTCAAATTCCACTTAAAACAACATGGCATGGCATGAACAAGGAATGTATAAACGTCCTCGAAACAAAATCCATCATAGATACTTTTGCTCTCACCGTACTTTTAACCTGTGGTTGAATTCATGTAAAATGAAACCAGCGGAACAAGATATTTGTAAAAAGATAAAAAACACACGTATTGTCAAACAACATGTTCTCGTTAGAATCCTCGGCTGTTACAGTTCGCATACTTTTTGTGTTTGTTCACAAAGCTGTGTCAAAATTTGATATTTCCGCCAAACGGTACGGGTATGGTGTCATTCCTCCCAGGCTTTGATCCCTTGCGACCCCAACTGACCTTAAATACCGACTGTGTTATTATTTTGTTTTAGACTAAAACATTAGATTTTTCAGTTTAGGTTGGTCCGTGGGTGGCCATCTTTACATATTATAATAATAGGTATGTAAATTTACCAAATCACACCAAGAGATATTTAAAAAACTGGGAGACAAATGTAAGTTCATCTACTCACAGTACAGTACATCAACTAGATATCATAATAGATTGCTTATTCCTAGAACGAAAACGGAACTCTACAGACGAAGTTGCTACCCTACGTGTATTCAGATTTATAACAAGATTCCTAACCAAATTAAAGAACTTCCATAGGTCCGCTTCAGAAGGGCTTTACACAGGTGGCTAATTGAGAATCCCTTCTATACTATTAAAGAATTCCTTCAGTTTGAATCTAAATGATCCAATTTTACCTATACCACACAATTTGCATATCATTATGTTATGATTGAATATGTTAAGCTACTAATTTTACTACAATTTTGTAAGAACTTTTGTAACTATATTTATCTGCAAATAAATCTTTGACTACATATCGAGGCCCCTCGTGCCTAGGAAAGTACGTTATGACGTTGGTCCCGTCTGTCAACCGTAGATCTTTGACAGTTGTTACGGGTAGTCAGAAGCCCGAATGTCTGACAACCAGTGTTACCAAGGAGTATCGTGTTATACAGTAACTGGGTTATGGAGGTCAGATAGGCTGTCGATCCCAACAGAGTAGGAGATTGAATTGATTGGGTAACTAAACTTATAACCTCTTAAAAAAATTTACATGAAAATCCTTTCCAAACATCTTCAACGGCATATATGTCTTCTGAAAATGAGAAATTTAATATTCAAAACCTATTGTTCATCAATATTGCGTTAAAAACTGAAATATTGACGCCTTTTAAAAAAAAAAACATAATAGAGAAATACAATGTATTGTTTTAAGCGTCGAAAAAACATCCAAATCACACTTTATCGAAGCAATCTTAAAAAACAATTACACAATATTTAAACATGGCACGAACCGACATCCGTATGACTCACAAAGTTAATTCCAACATAAGCCCAAAAAGTGTAAATATAGAAACACTACAGAATATCCTGTATAACAGTATCACATCACAAACAAGATAAAAATCATAAAAACGTGAATTAACCAAATGTGCATGCTGTTGCCGCGTGCCTGAAAAACCGCGTCAGTGATCATTAGATTGTTACCATTCATAAATTATGATTAAGGTAGTACGGGATATCTATTGTTTGCGAAAAAAACACGTTTCCGTTGTAGAAAAAGAATGCAGAAACAATTGAATAAAAAAAAATATTCTCCACTTATTTCAAAATTCAAAACTGGATGGAGGACGCGCGGGCTCGCGAAAGATGAAAGGAGTGGAGGGCGGGTTTTGCCCAGCCGGTCGATTCTGTAAAAATCTCACCGTGGAAACTCAAGTGAAGTGAGCTTGATGTGAGTTGTCAGTAGTGTCAATCCCTATCATTATTTGGAATGACAGCTCACTTCACCTAAGTTTTCACAGTGAGATGGTTACAGAATCACACTGCAGGAGTGGAAAAGCGCAGGCTAGAGAGAGAAAAGAAAATACCGCTTGGCGAATCCTGGGCACACAGTCCAGCCCCGCTGGCTGCTACTATATATACTTTGAACTTTGTGGACTGGGTAAATAAATATATTTCCACGACATGACCTATCCTTATTTACTTAGTTCATTTCGAATCCGGAAAAGAAGACGAAATAACCATAAGGACACACATAGACACTACTCAACCACAAAAATAAACAATCAAACATTAGAAAAATCAATTAAAAAACTCAGATTTATCTTCCAACTGAACTGCCGATCGATTCTGTAAAAATCTCACCGTGAAAAGTTAGGTGAAGAGAGTTTAGAGTGAGCTGTCAGTAGTGTCAATCCCTAGCATTAGTTGGAATGACAGCTCACTCTACGCTCACTTCACCTAAGATTTCACGGTGAGATGGCTACAGAATCGCACTGCAGATGGCTGTGCTGCTGGGGAATTAGTTGCGCCACTTCTCCCCAGCTAAAGCACTAGAAAGAGGTGAAGGGTACTGGGGCGTTATGGGGGCCTGTCTTATGTAATTTTCACGTTCAAAATTGCTGATTTTAATGACTTTGTTTTTGAATATTATGATTGATTTGCTTACGTAGGTAATTAGAAAAACCCAAAATTTATATCTCTTCATTTAATCTTTTATATCTTACTTTACGATTGTGACTCAGAAGAAATATTGAGATTGTAATTATTATTATTATGAGCCTGTGTTGTCCCAGTGCAGGGCAAAGGCCCCCCTTCCCTCTTTCCACTTTTCCCGGTCTACTGCGATTGTGGGCCAGTCCTTTGAGAAGGAGTCCAGCTCGTCCCGCCATCTCTTTCTGGGCCTGCCGCGCTGTCGTTTCCTGCCATTTGGAATCCATCGAGTGGTGGCTTTTGCATATTGCTGCTCCGACATGCGACACGTTCTTTACAGCCGATAAATGAAATAATACAATACGTTCCAGCTGGTTAAAGTAGTTATCAGACGACCGGAAAAGATAAAGATAAATAATATATCCATATTATATTATCATACTAATATTATAAACGCGAAAGTTTGTGAGGATGGATGGATGGATGTTTGTTACTCTTTCACGAAAAAACTACTGAACGGATTTGGATGAAATTTAGCACACAGATAGGTAGTTTATCATCAGGATTAACACATAGGATACTTTTTATCCCGATATTCCCACGGGATCTAAACTTATGCGGGGTATTTCATAAAATCCATCAATCGGGAAGACCTGTGAGACTCGCTTAGAACAGGGAAGCATGGCACAAAAGGGAGGAGGCCTGTACTCAGCAGTGGCTGGGTCAAGGTGGCCAATGATGATGATGAATATGGCTATTTGGTTAGTAAGGTTGAGGGAGTTGGATGGAAGAGGGAATAAGATATGATGTGGTGGCGTCAAAATAAACTGCAGCGAGAGGATTTTGAATAGGCTTTTGCTTACAATATTAAAATATACTTTTACTCAACAATGTATACAAATAAATAAAATGAATGTCAAAATAACAGCTTTTTCTTAAATTTTTGTTTGTGTGTCTGTTTAATCTCCTAAATGGCTGGATCGATTTTGGCGAAATTTGGTATGGGGATACTTTGAACCCTGGAGAAGAACATGTTTTGATTGTTGTTGTTGATTTTTATCGATATACTACGCGGAAAAAGCCGCGGGCGGAAGCTACAGTTTTATCTATATTTGCCTATGTTATCGAGTGACATTGTTGCAAACTTATCGAATTTCATAAATAAAACTATTGACAATTGTGGAAAATCACCTAGACTATTTTAGGTATTGTAAATTCTCAAGGCTGCATAAGATAATACATATATTTTGTGTATGTCAGTGGGATCGTAAAATAGATAGTTGACTCTTTTACGAAAGGTCAAAGTCAGTGGTTTTAGAACACGAAATATTCAGAGGGCGTAGTGCGAGTTTTTTACCTACTCGATCGCGTGAACGTAAACGCAGATTTGTACGGTATTAGAGCAGCGCCATCTAGTGGAAACTCGATAGCACTGCTGTCATTCCATACAAATCTGAGTTTACGTTAACGCCATCGAGTAGGTAAAAAAACTCGCACTATGCCCTCTGTAGTTTTCCAAAAGGAAGCTGCACGAGCATATTATATAAAGTAATACATTATAATAACACACATTCGCTTTGTATTTACACTTGGTAACCACGAGTTTGTCGAAGGACCGATGGCCGGTGGAGCAGACGAGTCTTGGAGTGGAGACAGCGAATCGGCAAGCGTAGTGTGGGACGTCCCCCAGCTAGATGGACGGACGACCTGAAGTAGGTGGCTGGGACAAGCTGGATGCGGAAGGCGGTGGACAGTGTGGTGGAGCAGCCTGGGAGAGGCCTCTGTCCAGCAGTGGACTGCGATAGGCTGAGTTGATTAAACCACAAGAAAAGCGCGTATCCCTTCGTGAGATAAAAATACTATACAACGTGTTTTAGTTTATCAGCCATCTTGTTACCATAACACAAGCATTAGGTTGCTTAGCTTGGGACAAAATGGTGCTGTGTGAAATGTCCAGGGATATTATATTATATTATAATATATTATATATATAATTTAGTGAGTTTCCTAATTGTGGGTCACACATACTAAAATGTAATTGACAGGCTTATGGTGATTTTTCGAGGTAGGCACTGCTTATATGCCTTTATGCAATGCACGCCACTGGTTCCTACCTACTTTAGGAAAATTAGGGCATGTGACTAAAAGGGTGATGAATATAAATGTTGATGGAGACGGAGAGGAAGGCCGAGGAAAAGATGAATGGACTGTGTAAGGTATGATGTGTACGAGAAGTGAGTGAATGATAGCGTGAAGGTTGACAGGGGAGAGTGGAAGACATAAACGTGTTGTGCCGACCCCGAGTAACATGAGACAAGGACAGGAAAATGATGACCTGCTTTAGGAAAATGAAGGGAAATATTGCTCTGTAAAAATATTTATGATTTGTTTACAACTGTCGCATCCTTGGAATCAAATTACTTTACCGACTATCAGTTTTATTTCAGTAGGTAGCCATGAAAAGGGACCTTTTCTTAAAATATTTCCTGATAATGTTCGCGCAATGTGTTGATTTCAGACTTTCGTAATAAACCATGCATTCTTATCGGTTCTATGTTTAGATTTTAAATGTAGAATAAGGTCATTTCCAAATAATGAGGTCATCTGTTTATAAAAATAAACTTATGGCTGAAAATATGCTGACAACATTTGTTTTACATTGTAAACAAGTAGCCACTGGTTGAAAAATGTCTTATTGCTGAAATAATAAACAATTAATGATTTATGTAACTGGATAATTCTTTTTTTTAGTGTAAGCTTCCCTTCTAGCTGATTTATATTTTTTCACATTTATTTAGACTGAGCCCGCAATTTCATCTGCGTGGAAATAATAATAAATATCTTATCCGTTAATCCAGGTTATTATCCAATTATTCATCTGTGTGCCAAATTCCATCCGAACACAAATTTTTACCTACATTTTATAACACTAGCAGCGCCCTGCGGTTTCACCCGCATACGATTTGATCCCGTGGGAAAATCGGGATAAAAAGTATCTTATGTGTTTAACATGGACTAATCCTTATAAACCATCTGTGTGCCAAATTTCATCCAAAACCGTTCAGTTGGTTTTGCGTGAAAGAGTAACAAACAAACATCCATCCATCCATCCTATCCATCCATACATACAAACTTTCACGTTTATAATATTAGGTATGGATAGGATTAGTAAGAATAGTAAGATATCGACGTACAGAAGCCGGAAAGTCTGACAACCCGTCTTACCAAGGGGTATCGTATTACCCAGTAACTGGGTTGTGGAGGTCAGGTAGGCAGTCGCTCCATGTAAAATACTGGTATTCAGCTGCGTCCGGTTAGACTGGAAGCCCCACATAGTTGGGAAAAAGCCTGGCAGATGATTTGTAAGATACCGACTGGACGGAGAAGGCACAGCACAAAGTAAAGTGGAAAAATATGGGGGAGACCTTTGCCCAGCATTGGGACAATATAAGTTACTTAATGGAAAAAAAACCGGCCAAGTGCGAGTCGGACTCGCACTTGGCCGGTTGGGTTCCGTACAATTACAAAAAAAAAAAAAAAAAATGTATATAAGTAGTTTATCAGCCATCTTGTTACCATAACACAAGCATTAGGTTGCTTAGCTTGGGACAAATGGTGCTGTGTGAAATGTCCAGGGATATTATTATTATTAATTACAATTTACGATTTATGACGTATTAAAAAAAAACTACTTACTAGATCTCGTTCAAACCAATTTTCGGTGGAAGTTTACATGGTAATGTACATCATACTTTTTTTTTTTTTTTTTAGTTTTAACATTCTCCTATTTTAGAAGTTACAGGGGGAGGGGGGGGACACATTATACCACTTTGGAAGTGTCTCTCGCGCAAACTATGCAGCTTAGAAAAAAATGATATTAGAAACCTCAATATCATTTTTTAAAGACCTATTTATAGATACCCCACACCTGTATGGGTTTGATGAAAGAAAAATTTCGAGTTTCAGTTCTAAGTATGGGGAACCCCCTAAATTAATTGTTTTTTTTTTCTATTTTTGTGTGAAAATCTTAATGCGGTTCACAGAATACATCTACTTACCAAGTTTCAACAGTATTAGTTCTTATAGTTTCGGAAAAAAACTGGGTGTGACATACGGACGGACAGACAGACAGACATGACGAATCCATAAGGGTTCCGTTTTTTGCCATTTCGCTACGGAACCCTAAAAAGAGTAGGATCCTTCCTCTCCGAAAAAGTAAGAGCATCCAGCACCTGCTTAATTGCGTTACATACTATTGATCACAATCTGAATCATTTTGAAGGATATTGCTAATCCATTGCTTCATATGTTCGAAAAAATTGTCTGCTCAACAACGAAAATAACGCAATGAATGTTGTTGAACTGTCAAAATGAAACCCATAGTCACTATACTCTTTGCCCATTGCTACCTACTGATAGTGTGGTACACAATCACCCCGCTGCTGAAGCTTGTCACATGCAATAAACGTGTTTTTAGCAATAAGATTACTAGTTGGAAAAATAAACTGAAAAGTCATTGATCTTATAGTTATTCAATGATACATCGTCGTTGCATTCGATAATCGATCTTTCGTCTGTAGTGGTTGATAAATTAAAGATAAATAGTTGGCTGATCTCGTGACAGCTGAAGCACCTCGAGTTCATTCACAAGTCCAACACCTCAATGATTCAGGTACGATATCAACAATACTGAAGAAATCCCATTCAGTCATTAAATAAAAACTTCATTCAGTTCAGAAAAGACAAAGAGCAAAAAAAAAACTAGTAGCAGATTACAACGAGCCTACAACAACAACAACAACACAATATAACTAGTACTAACAACTCAACTCACTCTACATAATACAATTTTCTAGCCTGATCCCAACTAATATGTTGGTGTTCGCTTCCAGTCTTACTACATGCAGCTAAATACCAGTATTTTACGTGGAGCGACTTACTTACAACCCAGTTACTAGGTAACCTCGTGGTAAGACTGGTTGTCAGACATTCGGACTTCTGACGACTATCAAAGATACCACGAATGACGGCCGGGACCAACAGTTTACGAGGCACGGAGGAGCAACCGGACGCAGCTGAATACCAGTATTTTACACAGAGCACTGAAATATTCAAAGCAACGAAAGAAAAACATTTTATTTGGGACACGCACAGGAAATGGAAATAGTAAAAAAGAAGCATTTAAACTAAAAAAAAACCACGAAAAAATAAATTTACAAAAAAAAAATATATATATAGTTGAATTGAGAACCTCCTTTTTTGAAGTTGGTTAATAACAAGCATAAAAAAGTCCTGTGCGAGGCCAAAAAGGCTCCTACCTCAACATAACACGATACCCCTTGGTAAGTTGTCAGACTTTTGGGGGTCCCTATGTAATGGACGGTCACCAATCCACGAACCGACCGCGGCAAGAGCTAGCTTAACCTTCGAACCGCGCGGCTGTTATTATTTACCCACGAGCTCCCAAACAACAATTCGATTATGCAATCAAGATAATAATGCCTGTAAACTTCCGAAGCAGGTCAGTAATACACTCGAGTACCACCTAGCGCGTAATATAACAATTTACGCACACAATAGTTCATTTGGCACGTTCTAATATTTACGACGGCCTATCGACAACCCCATTTTAATGCATGCGCCAAACTCGTTCGTCTAAAAATAAAGTTCGTAGCTATCACTTGCAGCGGTCTCAGTCATAAACTTGCTTTCGTGCTGAACGCCTGTGCTCTACGTTACGTATCATACAAATAAATAAAATGTTAGTGAAACTCGCATTCCCGACCTTATCGTCGGAATACCCAGACGTCGACATGCTGAGGTGCAAAGAGGTCAATAATTTTGCCACCGAGTGCATTCTGCCGCGTCGACCTAAAAGGAGTCTTGCGCCTTTGCCAGAGGACAAAGAATGCAGCAACAGCGAGTTGAAAAAGACCTGCAAGATGGTGCACAGGAGGCGGAAACACCGAAGACAGTGTCTCAAACTGCCAGCTTTGCCGGAATACGATGAGTGTTGAAGATATTTTTTTGGAATTTGGAAGGATTTCCGAATTTACTGCCTTTGCCTGCCGCGTGCAGTGTTGCCAGTGGCCACGGCACAACATGGCACTTATAAATACCAAATGCATAGAATAAGTACAAGATATTAAGTTTATTTGTTAGTGCATTCGTCAGTTTGTATCTTCGTAATGGTTGCTGTTGAATGAGATGTCCGATATGCGCGCCGGCGAGCTAGTGAGAGTAGCTGTATCGTTAGAAAGCGATGGAAGTGATTTGTGATTAATTGTTTATTATACTAAGTAGTCACACAATAGACACAGATAAAATTGTTACTAATTAAGTAAGGTGAGTAATGTAATGTTCTATTAGTTTGATAACCATGGCGATTATTCAATTAAAACAATATGTTTTACTGTCGTATGGTGGTAATTTGTGTTTCAAGGATTAATTGCGTTCTAATTAACGCTATTTATAATTAAAATGTTTAACTTTAACCCTATGTTTCTGTTGTAATTAATTGTATAAATGTATAGATCTGGTTGTAAGCTACATAATTTGTTTACATGACATGATGCCTAATTGGCTGTATGATAATGGTACCGTCTCCAAAAAAGAAGTTAATTAGGAAAATGGCAGATTTCCCGCGCAATTGCCTACAAATGTTGCAAGATGTTTATTTTACGTGTGCTACAAAATTGTCTCATTGTGGAAATATACAAATATAATTCTTGTTTGA
The DNA here is from genome assembly GCA_949629185.1 of Apamea crenata. Taxonomy (NCBI): domain Eukaryota; kingdom Metazoa; phylum Arthropoda; class Insecta; order Lepidoptera; family Noctuidae; genus Apamea; species Apamea crenata. Next base: position 6,147,439 of record OX451362.1, on the reverse strand, counting down.
CCAAATGTGATGGATGATTGTTGTTGACACATGGCCACGCCTCGTCGATTAATTCGAAGGTAATCTGCCTACGTAGGTAGATAAATGACGCAGTTATGTATGCAATCCTAAGTAATCATATAAACACACGATCGATTGGTATTATGTAAGATGCAACTTTTATTAGTATAGAAATTCACATTGAGACGATGTTTTAGACTTCATGATTCATGACATTTTGGTGTTCAGAAACTGTGCATTTTTGGACAATGGAAGCCATTGTATCTATGTATCCTAATATTCTATGCTTAGGTACCTAAACATCTACTTTTATGAAAAAATAACGCACAAATGTTAACATTTACGTGGTTTGTATTGTATTCAGACAGATGTTATTGTTTAAATTCACCGTAGAGGACGTTTGGTGTCAATAATGCTACCTATACCTAAAGTTTTGAACAGATTTTTAAACATATCCAACTCAAACGATGTTAACCTTATCTATAGGTACTTAGGGTAGCAGTAAGTACATTTTGTTATATACTTATGTATGTAATGGAACTTTTTTCAGTCTTGTCAAGTGTAAACATACTCAGATAACGAATCAATTTGTGTTTACTTTGTAATTGATTAATTACGAGTGGCCTTATAGCTGTCGTGGAAAATCTGTTGAAACTATTTTAAGATTTAACCTACTTGAAAAATTAATTGTCGCACCTAAACCCAACGTAATTGCCTTAGCAGTTACGTTGGTAGCTTTTATTTGTAAAACTATTCGTAGTTATGTTCGGTAGGTTTACGTATTTACGTGTGTATTTATTTAAAGGTAGATATCAGTTAGTTATTTCGATCTGTGATATGTAAATAAATGTCGTCACTATAAGTTATTTTATAAGTTCTCTTTTTTCATTAAAATCTATTAAAATTATTACGTTTTTTATTTTCCCTGCTCATCATACCTGCACACATACATGACACAACAAAACAAACAAACACTCAAACGAACGACAAATCGATCAATCAATCGATCATGTGACACATCTAACTCATTAATTAATTTATCGTTGCTCAAATCAAGAAAAACAAGCAAAATACAGATAATAGACAAGTTTATTATTTTTTAATAACCATAGTTCAGCCATCATGTGTCTTTCCCGCCCTGTCAAACCACAGTGTCAAACACTGTCCATGGAATTAGTATGTACTATACAGTCCTGTACACAGTCCTGTCTCATTAAATTATTAATTTTGAGTTGCGATTTATTGCTGCACATAAATATTGGGCTATAAATAATGATAATAACATTATTATTGTATAATAACACGAGAATATGAGTTGTTTACTTCAGAAGCAACGACCACAGTACCCAAGTTATCATGACATGATTGATTCCTTTGCTATTGACCATTAATTTATTGGAACGCATAACTGGCTGGTTTGACCATGTGAACTTTTGGCCTCGATATTTATTTTTAATTTGGCCATGTTGTAGGAAGTTGCATAATGGCTAAACAAGTCTACACGGAGGTTGATTTGATACGCGGTAATTACTGACAGGTAAAAAACGTGCCGGGTATGAACTAGGGATATAACTGTGGTCTTAGAGGAGGCGGAGGCGGAAATGCGACCTAATCACAATTTTTAAGGAGGCGAACAGCTATGTTTCACAAAAAAACCGTTTTGGTTTCGTCCGATTTAATAGAGGGCGACCCTATGGGCTGCTATGCCACTAATAAACTCTTCAGGGAAAACCCAATAACACTTTGCTTGACTTGGGACCCAAACCCAGGACCCCACGTTACTATACTCTGCTTAACTAATCTTCTGCTTGAATAACTAATTTGAATATATCCTGTTGATAATTTATCATCATCACCCGCCTCGCCTTTGCTCTGCATAACCAGTATTTTACATGGAGCAACTGCCTATATGACCTCCATAACCAGGTACAGGTCTATCCAGGTACTGGGCAATACAATATTCCTGGTTGTCAGAATGTCTGGCTTCTGACGACACGTAACGTCGTTCAAAGATCCACTAATAATAACGGCCGGGATCAACAGCTTAATGTGCTTTCCAGTGTACGGAGTGGTCTTGGTATGTAAAGATGGGGTACCATCTTTACATACCAAGATCCCTCCGTATAAAGATGGTACCCATCCACGGACCAACTTCGGCAAACGTTGTTTGTTGATTGTTTATAATTGATATGGAATGGATAAACAATTTTTCAAATACACACATTAGTTTGCATGACCGACATAGCTGTTTGTTTCGGTCAATGACTATGGATGACAACACGCGTGTCCAAGACGTGCATTGAACTGTAAATTATGTGCCATATTGTAGCTACGTTAGTAGAGCAATATGTCACTATGATTGACTATCAAACCCGTAGCCAGGAGTTTACTTCGGAGGGTCGAGCTCTGAACTGTTAATAAGTTTTTTAAATATAGGTAGGATTATACGATTGACAAAAGTGACCCCTAACGAAAAAAACATACAAATATTGGAAACATGTCAACACAACATAGAAAGGAGCATGCAAAAAAGACAAAGTAAATCTGAAACTTATAAGAAGAAAAACTAACGTAGCAAACGCGACGTACAGACGCCAGCACATCAAGCTACTACAATCTGTCAAATTTCTTTAATAGATTTTCAACTTTATCGCTAAAGCATTAGGTTCAAGGTTGACTGGGAAAATTTGACAGTTTCGGGTAGCTTGACCTGCTGGCGTCCGTACCTATACAATTAAAAACTACAATAGACGTGGGCAGGTCTTTATCAGGAGTGCCAACGAAAGCTGGACCAGAGACGGAACCGAATGGTATCCCAGAAAAGGAAAGAGGAAAATAGGAAGACCAATTTCAAAGATGGGAAGACGACTTGACATGGTGGAGAAAAACTCACGATCGTGAGCCTAAAAAGCCTGGGGGAGGCCAAAGCTAAAGAGCAAAGCAATATGGAGATTTCTGATGTCTACACTTTTAATTTGAATAAATTGCTAATTTTTTAACATTGTTAATAAAGGCTATTGGTTCCACAAGCGTGGGATACTTAATATCGTGTCCTATCAGCTGCACGTTACAGGAACTGAGTGCGCCAAACAAGGACCTAGCCGAATTCTAGGCCGAATCCATTTAAATTGCTATCGGTACGCTGAGAATAAGAAGGCTATTTGAAATTGAATAGGTGTTATAAGTTTACATAATTAAAAGTCAACCGACGCTGTGGAAGACCACCACCACCAGAAGATCATAAAGCGGGTGAGAACAATCACTGGATTCAGATTGTGAATTCTCTCATTTTCCCTACGGCCTTGTTGACTATGACATACATATTGTATAAGTAGGTGTTCGTTTAAGTAGGTTATGGGCAGAAAACAAAAGATATAATCCGATCAATAGGAAGCCTTGAAACAGTTACCTGCTTATGTAGAAGACATACTGACGAACATACATTATAATTATGATTATATAACACAAGATTTTTTTATGTGGGTCATCATAGGTAGGTAGGTACCTAATGAGTCTATTTACCATGTATGTATCTGCGGGGTAATTGCGTAACACACTGTCAGTAACAAAGGGTTTCATTTTGACAGTTCAACAACATTCATTGCGTTATTTACGTTTTTGAGCAGACACATTTTTCGAACATATGAATCAATGGATTAGCAATATCCTTCAAAATGATTCAGATTATGTCCATCATTAACTATAATAGGTAGATTTGTTATAAACTGAGTGCAAATTGCAGACTGCAAGTCTTTTCCGCACTCAAGTACTATATATGTACCTACCTAATCAAAATAGTTGTTTTTTTAACTGAAATCACTTTGCGTTCTTTCCTGAACTGGGAACGAAACTGAACCGTCACGCTCGGGTTGGTGACACTGAATCGGGTATACACGGTTCCAGTAGGTCGGTGACGCTGAAGCTTTTTTTTTTAATCTGATGGACTATCCTTACATTTTCCATAAAACTTCTTTCAGAATTTCCGGCGTTTCAACTGAACAGTCCTTTACAGCGCTGAAACTGAATGGAATTAGGTAATTATCAGCGTTTACCTAAATATAATAAAATACTGAGATACCATTACCAAACCACCATTTTAATCATTATTTCGATGTAAACATGAATGGAAAACAGTTAACCATCGTGTAAAGGTATAATTTTCGACCCTGACCAAATTCGTTACTGTATAGATTAGGTCAAGGGCGAAGGGCTAGGCAGTGCGTAGTAGATTAACTGGAAGGTTAGGCACCTACCTAACTCGTGACTACCATGCATAACTGAGAATACACACTTATACCCTGTCCATTATATAGGTTAACCATTTTTTGACAGCTGTCTTAGAACGTACCTATTCCAGATTACGTAAAAGTCAACTTTAAAATGCGTAATAAAATAAATATGTAAACTGCCTTATCTTATCGAATTATCTTATTTATGGCTTCTTACAGGCATTATCTTATTGAATACATTATAATACCGTGCGTGTATCAATCAGTGTACTGTGTGTTGATGCAATCACTAGTTCCATCTGTCAAAAAACGGTTGGACAGGGTATAAGCAATTGTGTTCCCTGAAGGGTTAGGTAGAGGGGGTGTACAGTCACGAGCACGAATATGTCAACACTTGGCAACTTTCAATTGCGATTTTTTCGTCAAATAACGATAGCAACGTTGAAATACGACATATTATAATATAAACCTATGGGTTCGAAAATGCTATAATAATAATAATAATATCCCTGGACATTTCACACAGCACCATTTGTCCCAAGCTAAGCAACCTAATGCTTGTGTTATGGTAACAAGATGGCCGATAAACTACTTATATACATTTTTTTTTTGTATATACATACATATTATAGATAGAAAAACACCCAGACTCGGAACACTCGATTGATGGCACATAGGGATATGAGATGGGGATATATCGTTGTGCTGTCACCTCTGCCTTCGAAGAATACAAGCGTGATGTTATGATAATACTCATTGTAACGGTCTGCTTAGTCAATAACATGGTAACAATCTGTTTACCAACATAAAACTCGCTTTAAATGCATTTCTTTGGAAATTCGTGTTAGAATTGTAATAGATTAGGTACAACTTTTTTCAGAGAAGTGAATTCATAGATTTTATTATAATTTGTATAACGTTTTTGAAGTACGAGAATTGTGCCTTCAGGTATCAACCTGAAGGCACAATTCTTGTACTTCAAAAACGTTCAAACTCAAGTCGCAACCTCATCTCAGCGACAATAAATGTCAAAAACTTGTCAAAAATGTAGGAAAATTGATTATCTATATTTTTGACAGAACGCGAACGCTCTGAAAAATACGGGAATTACCCCTCTGGTCACGAAAAAGATGATAATAAGGTGCGGGTTTTAATCTATGCTGAATCAAGATTTCACCTCATAATTTGTTGCAATATCTAATAATGACGGCACGGTTGGCGCAGTGGTTAAGCGATTGACTGCTGCGCTGCGTGTCGCGGGTTCGATTCCCGCACGGAACAAATATTTGTATGACCTACATGTATTTGTTCCGAGTCTGGGTGTTTTTCTATCTATAATATGTATGTATTTACAAAAAAAAAATGTATATAAGTAGTTTATCAGCCATCTTGTTACCATAACACAAGCATTAGGTTGCTTAGCTTGGGACAAATGGTGCTGTGTGAAATGTCCAGGGATATTATTATATTATTATTAATAGCTGAGTATTTAGAATTCTAAACCTCTTGAACTACACCTGCAAGTAGAAAACCGTTCGAGACATGCATAATATAATACTAAGATAAATAGTGTTACTAACGAGAATTATCTATAAATACTTTCACGGGTCGATTGAAGATTAAACTAAGCTTGCCGCGGTCGGTTCGTGGATGGGTGACCATCCGCCTCGGAAAGCGTGTTAAGCCGTTGTCATTTGACAGTAGTTACGGGTACTCAGAATTCCAAAAAGTCTGACAACCAGGCTTACCCAGGGGTATCGTGTTACCCAGTAACTGGGCTATGGAGGTTAGATAGGCAGTCGCTCCTAGAAAATACTGGTCTAACCATGTATTCATTTAGTTGCGACCTTAACATAGTGTGGAAATGGCTGGGCAGATTGATGACTTTCACTTAACCAAGTGGGAATAAAAGACAAAACTAGAAGATATATTCTAAGCCAGTTTTCCTCAACAGCATATTTCCCTAAAGATATTGCATTACATTTTCATTTTATATGAAAATAAACAACAAATTACCTATGTAGTAGTGGATAATCCACATTCAGATATTTGAACGAGTATTAAGCGTAAACGCCCACTCGTTTTTCGTTTCGTGGAACAGGGCGATCGCGTCATGCCATAAAATAGAGCGCTTTCCCGCGTAATTTAGTTTTGTATAATCTGTGATGCTATTGTTTCAGCGAATATACATATATGGTGTATTTGCCTAATTGAACTTGAAGGCCATGAGTTATGTATGGTGAGTTGGTGACTGGCGTTTTGAAGCTGGTTTTTGCATGGATGATGACGTTACAACACTCCATATTTGTAATCGGTTAGATTTAAGTGAAAAATATCCATAGGGTACCGATATTACGACTGACGTTGCATGCTTTTTTAAATACCGTAGTAGTTCTGTCGTCAAGTTGCAGATTAATTCAGCTAACAGCCTCGCTACTCGCTATTGACAAGTCGTAGGTCCTTTTAGGTACTCTTTTTTATTTCTACGAATTTTGCCAGATAATGATCAATCCTTAACTCGAACACGCTCTTCAATCGTGCTCACAATCACATTCATTTTATGAGTAATTGTTAAAATCCTTTCTGAGAATTAACACAGTGACGCAAGCAACAATTTATTGCAATGTTGTTCTACAGTAAATACTTTAGTTAATTTAATATTGTAAGGATGTCGCCATGATTAGTAAAACTTGGCGCCATCTTAGATAAGCGTTTATCGGCGGGAAAATCGTTTTATCTGAGCATCCATCTTGATTTGTAAAAATTGTGAGTGGTTTTTAAGTTTTGGCCTGAGATTTCATGTGGTTCTTTGAAAATAAATAGATAGGATTCTGTGTCAATGTGTCATGCAAAATATAGTTTACAAAAAGATATTTCAGTTAGTATACTTACCTACTTGCAATTTGTAATGTTTTCCACGTTGTATTCGCTGCATGTTTTTAATGCCTTCGTCAAAAAAGCACGGGAAGCATTCTTCGTTCGAGTAGGTGTGAAGACAGTATTCTGGTGGTTTTCAGTAAAAAGTACTTAGAAAGAAATCCAATTAACAAATTCAAGAATTCCAAAAATTTTAAAATCATAAGAATCATGGTTAAACCATAGATATAATAGGGACGCCATCTTTTAACATCACTTCAAAATTCGAATGGTGTCGAGGTGTGCATCGATGCATGTCATTTTTTTTCAGTTTGTTTCCTTATTTTATACCGACCTCCTCCAAACGGTTGAGTGAGGTTCAAAGCGATTTTATAAAATCTTTAAAGACTATAGTCGATCTATTTTGTCAAAATCTCTTGGTGAAAACTTAGGTGAAGTGAGTTCACAGTGAGCTTGAAGTGAGCTGTCAATAGTGTCAATCCCTAGCAACCTCATCATTCACGGTGAGTTTCGAAGTTTTCACGGTGAGATTTTTACAGAATTCTTAGACCGGCGGCACTGTCTGTAACCACGCAGGTTACGAGTGATTGGGAAGCCATTTTATATCAATTCCGTCATAATATTATCGTTATCTAATCGTTTTAATTTGTTTCTACTAATATAACATGAATTACGAGTCATATCGACAGTTTTAATACCTATTAATAGTAAGCGCCATTTTCCTCAAATCACCACTATAACTTCAATTGTTTTTCTAACTAAGGAAGCAAATAGTGCAGGGTCTTTATGCCGCATATTTTGACTCTCGCAAGGGAATCAAAAACTGTTTTTTTTTTTTAGGTTAGGACGTAAATTCTTTCTATAGAGGCGGCACGATTCTAAATATTAACCAATTCTTTTCCTGCTCCATGAATATGGTAAACCCACGGTCCTAGTGAAGGTCGCGGGGATCCGCTGAATGCCCACTGCTGCAGGGCACCTCAAAACCGATGCTTGATGAGTTCAATTGTATATCATCATCATTCTCCTGTAATTACGCCCTAAGTATAAATGATAAATGATTTATTTTTTGTAAGTAGGTATATAGAAACACTTTTACACGTCAATCATATTTTTTTAAACTATGTGAGGCCGAAACAAACTCAGAGGTCACAGTCTCTTTTAAAGTCCAGACATCCTGGTCAGATCATGTGAAGACCATGTAGATTCCTGTCTAAAATGGTCTTTTGAAGAAAGAACCACACAGCTCGAGAATTGCGTGGACCAGTCCAGTCAGTGCACGCATTTGTCATTTGTATATCCGTTTTATGATGACTTTAAACTTCACCTGATGGATAATAGTGTCATATCTAAACCCAGAAAGCAATTAAGGATATCATACGACATGAGAAGTTAGATATACGAGTAGATCTCTTTAAATTGTGTGGTACCAATCTTGAGAAGTTAAGACGTCTCTTTAAATTGTGTTTTTAGTAATCTGAATGATTTACTTCACAGTCAGTTCACCATTGTACCTCCGCCATCTTTGAACTCTTGAAGCCTTACAGATAAAAGAACTTCCAATATAGAAATTACGTCATTTTTATGACTAATCTATGAAACGTTATTTATTTTATTTTGTTATTAGATAACGTGAAAGCCGCTTATTGTAATTACACCGATAGATTTTCATGATTTACGGTTGGTGACGTAATTATTTATCGAACGGATTTTGCGTATGAGTTAATGAATATGAATAAATAATGATGATTATTATAGATTAGGGGCTTAATAATAATCGCCCCACGTGTCGATTGAAGGTTAAGCTACGCTTGCCGCGGTCTGTTCGTGGATGGGTCGCGGTCCAGTATCTATTACACAGAGAGTTTCTTCCGTGCCTCGGAAAGCACGTTAATGTCATTCGTAGATCTTTGACAGTCGTTATGGGTAGTCAGAAGCCTAAAAGTCTGACAATCAGTCTTACCAAGAGGTATCCTACAAATGTAATGGGTTGTAGAGTTCACATATACGGCACGTTACACATAAATCACATATACGGCGGTTCACATATAGACGGCCACTGCCTGCACTGCGTGTCGCGGGTTCGATTCCCGCACGGAACAAATATTTGTATGACCTACAATTAGTTGTTCCGGGTCTGGCTGTTTATGTATGTGAGTTTATATGTCTGTAACCCACGACACAGGAGAAATTCCTAGTGTGGGGCAAGGTTTTAAAAAAAACAAAACAAACAACATATGCAGTCGCTCCAGGTAGCATAATCAGCCTACAATGATCTCACTGCAGGAACACAGGCCTCCTCTCTGTGATGAGTAGGCAATAGTAATAATTAAGGGCATTGAGATCCATTCCATAATCCGGTTTACTAAATGTCCGTCAGAAAACACTATGGTTCTTTGGAGGGAGTTGGGACATCAGCCAGAAAAAGATACATTTTATGTGTTGCTTACTTTATGGCTTTGTGCTTTTTTTGTAAAGATCAAAACAGTGCTAAACTAAGGATCGATTTGTCAATAGTCAGATTGTTATCTGAGGATTGATAAAACACCGAACTGTCATATTAAAATTCTTCAAATAAAAGTTATCTGACTACTTACTGGAAATTATGTCCTTATCCAAATTTATAAAAACTTAAATAAATCTGTTCCACACTAATTGCAACGTACCGAGTCCCACTAAGCCTGAAATTTTACCAAATAATCGATACCAACTTCTCATCGTCGAGCGGGACTCTTGCCAAACACGTAATGCGCATGTGCAACAAAATAACGAGCCCTTTACACCTTGGGAACAAGCAGACAATAGTATCGAGTGTCCCGATACCGATTGTAATCGATACCTAACATCGTTTGCCACAACAGTCCGTTGTTCACATAACAAAGACTCGATTTGCTACGGTAATCACAGGATCCGATATTGTTTGTTGTGAAAACGATTCGATCGAATCGATTTTTTCCACATCGATTATTTTTACCTACTCGTTTCTAATGAGTTAATGAGGCTGGTTGTCAAGGGGTTCAGTTCAGGTGTTTTATATAACTGTTACCTACACGATTTGCTTATCGATATTTCTATTTGATACGGTATAGTATAGCTGTAGAGAGAAAGAACAATGGAGCAGTTTTGTATAGTAAATAAATAGACCATGTCGATTTTCACAGTTCCCATGACGGTTACCTGGTGACTTTAATAGGGGAATAGGTATTGTGGTTTTTGAGGTTAAAACTTCTTTGCTCTCTTTCTGAACGAAAGTGAACCAGTCACGCTCGGGTCGATGACGCTGAATCGGGTATACTCGGCTCCAGTCGGTTGGTGACGCTGAATCGGGTATACGAGTACTCGGCTCCAGTCGGTCGTTGATGCTGAATCGGGTATACTCGGCTCCAGTCGGTTGGTGACGCTGAATCGGGTATACTCGGCTCCAGTCGGTTGGTGATGCTGTATCGGGTATACTCGGCTCCAGTCGGTTGGTGATGCTGTATCGGGTATACTCGGCTCCAGTCGGTTGTGACGCTGAATCGGGTTTACTCGGCTCCAGTCGGTCGGTGATGCTGTATCGGGTATACTCGGCTCCAGTCACTTGGTGACGCTGAATCGGGTATACTCGGCTCCAGTCGGTCGTTGATGCTATATCGGGTATACTCGGCTCCAGTCGGTTGGTGATGCTGTATCGGGTATACTCGGCTCCAGTAAGTTGGTGACGCTGAATCGGGTATACTCGGCTCCAGACGGTCGGTGATGCTATATCGGGTATACTCGGCTCCAGTCGGTCGTTGATGCTATATCGGGTATACTCGGCTCCAGTCGGTCGGTGATACTATATCGGGTATACTCGGCTCCAGTCGGTCGGTGACGCTAAATCCGGTATAATACTCGGCTCCAGTTGGTTGGTGACGCTGCACCGGGTATACTCGGCTCCAGTCGGTCGTTGATACTATATCGGGTATACTCGGCTCCAGTCGGTCGGTGATACTATATCGGGTATACTCGGCTCCAGTCGGTCGGTGATACTATATCGGGTATACTCGGCTCCAGTCGGTCGGTGACGCTAAATCCGGTATAATACTCGGCTCCAGTTGGTTGGTGACGCTGCACCGGGTATACTCGGCTCCAGTCACTTGGTGACGCTGAATCGGGTATACTCGGCTCCAGTCGGTCGTTGATGCTATATCGGGTATACTCGGCTCCAGTCGGTTGGTGATGCTGTATCGGGTATACTCGGCTCCAGTAAGTTGGTGACGCTGAATCGGGTATACTCGGCTCCAGTCGGTCGTTGATGCTATATCGGGTATACTCGGCTCCAGTCGGTTGGTGACGCTGCACCGGGTATACTCGGCTCCAGTCGGTCGTTGATGCTGAATCGGGTATACTCGGCTCCAGTCGTAAGTTTTCACTTCTATCGTGTGGTCATAAGCACACACCCTCTTTTTTACTATCAGAAGCCTTCTGTCCACTTTTCCTGTCGTATTATGTAACTGCGAATGGACTAAGTTCCCTTATATTACATTACGTATTGCTCGAAGATGGATGGATGTAAAAGTATCAAGTAAAATCTATTTATATAAGCAATATCGCTTTTCGTGTCTGTTTGTGCGACCGCTTAGTTCTTCTAAAATGAACTATAAAGTGGAGTTTGATGCGGTTTCACCATCGTTTAGACACTTAATTAATTCCGGAAGGTTTATTTGACTTTAATAAAGCATAGAAATCTCGATATTTTTACAAGTCGAATGCACCCGTGTCAAGCAGGGTGGGTCGCTAGTACCCTATACTTAAATAAGCAGCTATCAAACAAATAGCCGTACGATAAACCTACGTCTAGACTGAAATGGGGGTACATATTTAATGTCTACGAGGGTCAACAACCTCCTTTCTCGGAATGAACAGAGCCAAGTTTATTACTTATTCAGCTAGTACTGCCCGTACTCATAAAGTCTTGGGTTTTCCTGAATTATGTAAGGCATTTTTGTACCTTATGTAATGTCGTTCTTCCGGATAAGCGTCTACTGATTTCTGTCGGAAGCATGGCCAAATCATAATTGACCAAATGAAAGAATTATAGTACCTAAACTCCTTACGCATTTGTGCCTCCGCAAATGCGTAAGGAGCTTACATAAAACTAAATAGGTACATTACCCTCTGTTCCGAATAATTTCGGTCCATGTCTAGGTCGTGCAGGAGACACTGGTTGAAAACTGTTTACTAAACTACAAGCCTACAAAACAACGAGTCACTTGGTGTAAAGCACGAAATAGCGAAACACGACACAGTGTGCGTTCGTTAGTCTATATATATAAAATTCAAAGTCCTGACTGACTGACTGACTGACTGACTGACTGACTGACTGAGACATCAACGCACAGCCTAAACCGCTGGCCCTAGAGACATGAAATTTGTAGGGTGTATTCTTCGTAAAGAGTAGGTATCCACTAAGAAAGGGTTTTTCGAAATTCTACCCCTAAGAGGGTGAAATGGGGGGATTTCGTTTGTATGAAAAATCTTATTCCTTGAGTTAATAAACTTGAAACTTGGCACGAATACTTATCTAAGTAAATTATGAAGTTGGGCATTTTTTGTTTTTATAAACTACCCCCTAAAAGGGGATTGGGGGGTTTCAAAGTTTGTATGGAAGAATTTTAGCGCGCGGTCCGATTTACTTGAAACTCAGTATTTATACCTAAAATTGAAGGAAAACAATAATGTGTATCAGGGTTTTTCGAAAATCTACCCCTGACGGCCTGAAAAGGGGTAGTCAATTTTACAGTGGAGGATTTTACAGCGTGGCTTGATTAACTCGAAAATTGGTATAAATAATCTTTGAGTCAAGTTATGAACTCATCCCAAATGATTTTTCAAAATTCCACCCCTGTGGGGGTCAAAAGCGGGGATACAGTTTATATGAAAAATCTTATTCGTTAGGTTAATAATCTTGAAAATTGGCATGAATACTCGCCTAAGAAAGCAATAAAGTTTATCATTATAAGTTTTTCAAAACTACCCCTCAAAGGGGGATATAGGGGTGTTGAAGTTTGTGTGGAAGAAATTGAATGCGCGGTCCGATTAACTCAAACTCAGTATTGATACTTTTGACAGAAAATAATTAATAATAAGTATGTAAAGTTGTCGAAAATTGACCCGGGTAATTCGGTTTCTTAGGGCGGATTTGTACTTGAAACTGTATGTAACATTTTCACGCCTAAACCACTGATCTTCTGATTTGGTAAAGAGATAGATGGCATCCTGGGGAAGCACATACTTTTTATCCTGGTAGCACGTTCCCGTGGGATAATTTCCGACATCCACGCGGGCGAAGCCGCGGGCAGAAGCTAGTTTTTAATATAATTATAATGTTGTATGTATTTATAGTATTTTAAAGTTATATTAATATTGTATTATATGTGTTTATATGGGCCTTGAGGCCTGAAATAAATGGATAAATAAATAAATAATAAAAGTAATGCTGCTGTTATATTACAAAGAAATGAACTGATTGTCGAACTAAATATAGCCGTCCTTTAAAAGCCCTTTGGGGCAGTAGAACAGTTATCGATAACGAACAATGCATATTGTACTGAGAATTGTTTTTCTACAATTATCAGTAATTTGATAACACTAGTTACCGCAGCAATCGATACGGGGAAATTAATAAATAAGAGCTTGTAAAAACACATTAAACCCGTTAATCATTGTTTCATGTTCAAAGTAAAATCATTTATTTCAAGTATGCCATTAAAAGGCACATTTGAACGCTAAAATTTACAAGTAGAATTGAATTTAGTTGCTACCAAAAGGTAGTTCTTTTCGTGTGGAGAAGAGTGGGCAAGAAAGTCCATGGTAACTCTTTTAATTTTTTTACAATATTTCGTATGCATTAACTAATTTCTTTTTTTTTTGTTGTGAAATTTCTTCATTCACTATTCTACAGTCAAATAGGCCACAATGCAAATATCCCTGACCAGCACCCCAATTGCGTAACACACAATCAATCGGAATCTGAATCATTTTGAAGCAAATTGCTAATCCATTGCTTCCTAAGTTCGAAAAATTTGTCTGCTCAACACGCAATGAATGTTGTTGAACTGTCAAAATGAAACCGATTCCAATTAATCGTGTGTTACGCAATTAGTAACTATTCAGTAATCTGTGATTAGGGTGCGGACCACAGATCTGGGGGTTTACCACCAGCTCTTATACCAGGGCAGAAGTTGAACTGCACTGCTTTTTTGTACTTAGTCATAGAACAAAAATGCAGTGCTGTTCAAGTTCTGCCCTGCTATAAGAGCTGCTGTGCGATTCTGTAACCATCTCATCGTGGAAACTTAGGTGAAGTGAGCGTGGAGTGAGCTGTCATTCCAACTAATGCTAAGGGATTGTCACTATTGACAGCTCACTCTAAGCTCACTTCACCTAACGTTTCACGGTGAGATTTTTACAGAATCCCAGACTATGTCTCGGGTGAACTCGCCAAAAATGCATCAGCACACACCTTCACTTTTAGCGACTTCAGTAACACCACTAATGCCGTTGATGAAATGAAGACAATCTACCCGTTTATAAGGGCAGGTTGCAGTTGTTAAGGGCAGGCAGAAAACTGGAAGTCTTGGCTACTGGTCTTATTAAAAATGGCATCATTCTCTTGCCCTTACGTCAATTAATTTGGGGTCGGCGCAACAAGTTAGTCTTCTTCTATATTATACACTATCCATTAGGTAAAACGTTTTTTGACAGATGTAACTAGTGATTGCAGCAACACACAGTACATTGATTGATACACGCACGGTATTATAATGTATTCAATAAGATAAGGCAGTTTATATATTTATTTTATTACGCTTTTTAAAGTTAACTTTTACATAATCTGGAATGTGTACGAGTACGTTAAGACAGCTGTCAAAAAATGGTTAACCTAATGGACAGGGTATAATCGTCACTTCGGTAGCTACATTTCTAGCCAGATTATCATTAATCCATCCGTGATCCATCGTTTCAATTTAAAACTAATCGCGAAAAAAAAACTTTGTTTTTCTAATTTAGCAATTTTTTGACAATAAAAATAACTAAACGTAATAAAATATTTAACCAACGTGTTAAGTGTTAACCAACAGTATAATTAGTTAGTGAAAGTTACTTAAAACATGCTTAATAGACACTCATAAATTATCCGGTTTTCTTTGTAGACTCTGTGGGAAATCTAGCAGGCTGTTACGAGAGAATAGACAATTTAACAGATCTTAGGCCTGCTGTACACGACACGATTTATTTATGGTAAGGCGCGCTAGCCGCAACGCAGAATAATCGTGTGAGCTTGTATATGACCGTATGGTATACGGTTACGGCGCCGTGCTGTAGTGCCACCGTGTCTGTCAAGAAACTTCCATAGCGATTCTATAGGGGTATGAGGATCATAATCCATACAACACTGAGAAACTAGCCTACGCATAGCGGAATCAAACATAGTTTTCAGCGTTTTTACGTCAAAAAACGTGTGTGTACGCGCGATGACATCTCAAGCTATACATTTCCAGTATAGGCTGAATTCGGCGAAGTCAAGTGCAGTGCGAAGTCACTTCGCGCTGTACGAAAAGCCTATACAATGCGTAGTCAGCTAAAACGGGAATGTATATCTTGATAATATAATTGATATGTCGTCGTGTGTACGTGGTCTTAAGCTTTTTCTTCCACCACGGAAAATACTTCACGGATCTTATATAAATCTTGAATCTTTTTGTATAATTTAAGTGTTTTTAAGGATTCTTTTCATCTGTATTTCATTGGTCTTTCTTTCTTAGAAATGGGCTTTTCTTTGGGATTCCTTGTAACAAGGATTAATTGAAATGGTCGTCCGTAACCTGTGATTCATTGTTAGCGATTTTCTTCTGGTCGAAAAAGGTTTTCAGGATGAAAATTAGTTACTGTAGAAGTTCAAGCTTTGAGATTTAAATATGTTTAAAATGAAAAAATTTACCACTGAATCACGAAAATGGGCTAGTTATGATAGATTCGTGTTTTTAGATTGTGTGTGTTTTTGTAACGAGTTGAGTTGATACTTTATTTTTATCAGAAAAGGTTTATAACCTTCTTTGATTAAAATACATAATAGCTACATAAACCTGTCGTGAGGGTGAATCATCAGTCACCATCTGCCTAGCCTTTTCACAACTATGTTGGGGTCAGCTTCCAGGCTCACCGGATGCAGCGGGAAACCAGTATTTAACCCTGTTTCTGAGTAATACAATACTCCTGAGTAAGACTGGTTGTAAGACTTTCGGGCTTCTGACTATGCGTAACGACTGTCAAATATTTACAAATAACGGCCTGGACCAATGGCTTAGGCTTTCCAAGCCACGGAGGGGTCTTGGTATGTAATGGATGGTCACCCATCCACATACCGACCTCGGTTACCGTTGCTTAACCTTGAAGATGGACCAGTGCGGCCGTTATTACTTAGCCACGAGCATTGAGGCTGACTAGTGGACATATCTAGACTACCTCTTAAACCGTCGTCTACATCATCGTTCCTCAGTAGGTACATCGATATTTCTAAACCTAAAGTCTGTCTTTAAGTGCATGAATAGGGCAGAGTCCTGTAGAAGGGACATATTGATAGAAGTACTCATACTTACTTCTATTACCCTATTGCAGTCACATCGAAAGCAAATAATAGCAATGAATCATGTATGTTTGCATTCAATCTATGATAAGTGTAGTCACACGTCGGTGCATGCAACAATAGTTATTAGTGTTATTACTTCTTATTTTATATACACTAGCTATTACCCGTGGGGTTTCACTCGCATTGATGTCGGCAAATATCCCACGGGAACGTACAAAAACCATAACATAAAACATAGTCAGCCTATAATGTTCCTACTGCTGGGGCTTGGGGACACAGGCCCCCTCTCAGGGACCCTCTCCACGAGCGAGAGAATCGCGGCGATATTATCGTAGTGCCACGTATTTCTATAATACACTCTCTTAGAACGTGTCTCCACACGGTGATATCATCGCGGCAAAAATTTGAGGGCACGGCGAGACTATCGCCGCGATTCTCTCGCCCGTGGAGACTGGGCCCTGTGCGAGTTGGCAGGTGTCACATGTCTTCGAACTTTTGGTTGTTTATGGTGAATTTTTGGTACGTACTACCGGGATTAAAAATATCCTATTTGTTATCTAGGTTATAAACTATCTGTGTGCCAAATTTCATCAAATCCGTTCAGCAATTTTTGCGTGATTGAGTAACAAACTTCAAAACACACTCACGTTTATATTATTACTAGCTGTTACCCGGGACTTCGCATGCGCTCCAAAATGAAAAGTCCGAAAAGCTTATGTTCTTATCCAGGCCATGGTCCATCTGTGTGCCAAATTTCATCCAAATTCGTACAGCCGTCTTACCGTGAAAGCGTAATAGACAAAAAAACTTACTTTCGTATTTAGTTAGGATAATATGGTAGGTCCTTCCAGGAACTCCTTCCCCGCGCCACCTCAAACCAGCCCTCGCGGTACGCGTTCAGATCATCTCGCCACCTGGAAGTTCTCGGAGTTCCTGGAAGGACTTGGGGGAGGTCTTTCCCCAGCAGTGGGACAGTACAGTCACAAGCACCAATATGTCAACACTTGGCAACTTTAAATTGCGATTTTTTCGTGAAATAACGAATGCAACGTTGAAATAAGTGATGAAGTAATAATAATAACACATTACATAAACCTATGGATTCGAAAATGCTATGTTCGTAACATCATAACATTTCATTCAAAAATAAAGGAGCAAATCGCTTTTGAATAAAGCCGAGTGAATACATACTTTTGCTCGTGACTGTACAGGCTAAACAAAAAAAAAAAAATATTAGGATAATTATGTTGCTATAGACACTATAATAAAAGGCACTCGTTGAGCACGTGTCTGTGGGTACGGCATGACATGTTGTGAAGGAGATTTAAGTACCACTTAATGATTTCATTACCACATCATGTTTGTAAATGTCATGAGTTGGGTTTAGTCATAGACTACGGTGATGGCATAGGTATTTATGGTATCCATTTCTGCATTTGTGAAGTAGCTCTTCTGAACTGTCGCCAGAAGTATTTTTGCCGTCGAACAGCGTTGCATATGTGTGTCCTGTATGGAGAGTAAATGCTCCCGCTGAAAGGCCCGACACGACGTTGCGACGCAAATCTGGTAGAATAATTTCCATGAAGTTTGTATAGAAATTGTTCTACTAGAGTCGCGTCGAGCCTGTCTGTGGGAGCCTTCAAGGTGCTGATGTAATTACAGGCACATGAGACAATCCAAGCTTTGTCTCATGGATGGCATCGGATTAGCGATGCTCTGCTCAGGGATAGGCAAGCGTGGTGTCCGGCGATGCCTCTGGTATTACAGATATACATAGGTAGGTTATCGGCAAGAGTAGTGTGGGGCGCTCCCGAGCTAGACAGACGACTACCGCTAAGCCCGCAAAATTCAAATTTTCTTACGTTTTTTGCAATTTGCGGGTCAGAGTCAGGACTCAGGAAGCAACAAAATTCGATCTAAAGAAAAGCGGCCACATTCCTATATGTCGTATTTAGTTGCTTCGTGTCTCAATAAGAAACTTAATAAAAGGTATTATAAAATTCTAGACACACTTACCGAGGTCGCTGATTGAGCAGATTTTCATAATTCGTTCTCAGTCACGAGATAATATTTTTTTAAAGTAGTGGCGCTAGTGCACCTGTGTGCGCCCTCGCGAGCGTAGGTTACAAGTATTATGTATTTACAGAATCATTATCGTCGTGAGTTTGAACCCAGGCTAGTTTTTACTTTGTGTAAATAATTTCATCACCACTGCTCTAAAACCATGAAGGAAAACATTGTAAGGAAACCGGCATGTACTAGAACCAAAAGTTTGAAGATATGTGACATATAAAATCTTAAAACTAATCTAATTAACCTCATCCATATTATTAAATTTGAAAAAGATAATGTCTTTCTCTGCCTGTAACCTTTTCACGCTTTAATAGCTCACCTCATTTCCGTAAAATTTGGCACACAGGTAAACCAACACCGATATCCACGCGGGCGAACCCGCGGTCAAAAGCTAGTTTTAATATAATAGTTGATAATCCACATTATACTGTCGCCATGTCAACAAAATTTTATCAGAACTATTTATTTTGATTTATATTTTTGGCCCATTGTATTTAATTCTTAATTTAATTAGTTACGGCACGCAGTGTTCATGGTTTTTGCCAATTAATTCATGATTTAAATGTTCTGATGGAAAGTTTTGGTAGGTTAAACTATAGCATTGCTCATTTGGATCAATTAGTGCTGTGTTATGGCATAGATAAAATAGTTATCGCTAGTCATTGTACTGAAATTACCTACTCTGTTCAGTAGGTTACCAGTTTTTTGACAGATGGAACTAGTGATTGCAGCAACGTAATCGTAACATTGCGATTATTTACACTTTAATTTTTATGTAGTATCGATTATTATCGATGTTTTGCTATAGAATAAAAAATGGTGCGGTTTCTATGCCTGTGCTTATAATTTTTAAATACAATATTTATGTGGTTCACACACACACAAACCCTTTTTATTTGATTTTCTATTTGTTTATATCTGAAGGCCAATTCTCGTAATTTAAAACGATCAAAATCTAGTCGCAGTCTCATCTCGGCGACAAACAAATGTCAAAAACCTGGCAAAATGTAGGGAAATTAGAGGTATTTTTAACAGATTGAGACTGAGATCAGACTGTGAACGTTCTTAAAATTACGAGCATTGCCCCTCTGGTGTATGGTGTGTCTTTTAGTCTGAGCTAAATAAATGTATTTTCTTTATTAACTATGTATTTGATTGATCTTTGCACAGTAATATAACTTATAAAGGATCACAATATACCTGAAATGTACTCAGTTTAAATAAACATCGGATCGGATTTACTTATAATCCTATAGACCCTCTTGCAAATAAACTTATCAATCGTCACAGGGGGATTTTTTGTCATTCGATTGACATAATCCGACAAATGCGTCATGTCACGGGATGCCCCGGTACAATGGTAACCATTTACAACTGGATTTGTTCCATAAAAGTTATCTTTATGTTTTTTTAGGGTAAGCAGACGTCATAGTCATGATTCGTTGCGTCAGTATTGTAAAATCAAGGTACTTAATAAATAGGTCTCACGTACATTTCATGGTAATCATAATCGATTATTTGCTTAGAAAGTAGGTAAATGACAATATACGCTATACAACCAACCTTAAATTAGGCATGCATACATTGAAAAGAAATCAGTACTATACTAATAATAAAGCTGAAGAGTTTGTTTGTTTGAGCGCTCTAATCTCTGGAACTACCTGTCAAATAAAAAAAAAAAAATGCATTAGATAGCCCAATTCTTGAGGAAGGCTATATAGGCTACTTAACATTACGCTAAGACACTTAGGAGCCGAACAAAAACGAATAACGTCAGAAAGATTGCTAAGCGAGAACGGAGTAATAGCACGGGCAGACGATGCGATGCGATAGGGTGGGTCAAGGAAACAAGAAATTTCACGCGGACTGTTTTCTTTTAAACTCGTCAGTCAAATTAAAATAGTAGAAGAGAATGGAGGATGAAGAAGGAGAGAGAGGGGAACACCAAAACAAACTCAGGGGTTACAATCTCTTATAAATTCCTGATTGTCTGAGATATGTTGGCCCTATAGTTAAAGCTGATGATCCTACTAATATTATAAACGTGAAAGTTTGTATGGATGTATGGATGTTTGTTACTCTTTCACGCAAAAACTACTGAACGGATTTGGATGAAATTTGGCACACAGATGGTTTATAACCAGGATTAACATATAGGATACTTTTTATCCCGATATTCCCACGGGATCGAAACTTATGCGGGTGAAACCGCGGGGCGCAGCTAGTAATTAATAATGCCCCTTTAAAAGGTTTTTAGTTATTTCAAATACACCTTGTAGGTTTTATTTCAAATACACCTTGTAGGTTATAATTTCCTTTTACATATATTGTCCCACTGCTGGGCAAAGGCCTCCCCCATATTCTTCCACCTTTCTTTGAGCTGTGCCTTCTCTGCCCAATCTGTTAGGAACGAGTCCAAATCCTCACGCCAGCGTTTCTTAGGCCTGCCTCGGTGACGACGCGACGCCCGTCTTCAGGTACCCACTGTGTGACGACTTTGGCCCATCTGTCTCCATGCATCCTATAGGTGTGACCCGCCCCGTTCCATTTCAGCCTCGCAGACTTACAACCAACATCGGTGATAGCTGTCTTGGAGCGTCACCTTGTAGGTATATCTGAGAATCTGAAAACCCAGCAAGCCATTGCACTTCAGCATTTGTAATAAGGTACTTGGAAACTGTACACCAAATGTCGGAGCTCTATTTTAGGGTCAATGTCTTCAACATTGTATTGCTGTGAAAATGGAAGTCAGGAAACAAAGGAATCTCTCCTTAATTTTGTAAACATATTGTCCACTGTCAGTAGCAACATACCTACAGTAACCACCACGTCATCACACTCGGTATAATTTTAGTTCTTAAGCTATTTATAGTCACTATTGTCTCAAAGCTCATCTGTTTGTAAACACAGGTGTTAAAACGTGTTTATAGCAAGCAAGATGTTGTTTTGACGTTACTTTCATGTTTTGTTAAATATCTGAAGGCGTTTCCTGCAATTCGATAATGGTTAAAATAGGAAATTACGTGCAAAGACCTCTAAGAAGTGAAGATATGTTGATAGTAATATGACGAGGAACCATCTGCTAAAAAGTACTCTGGTAGGGTCCAGTTGAAAACCAGCGTCAGGCATTACTAATACCTGTTTTAAGTTATTTTTTTTTTGTTTTTGTTTTTGTATGAATATTGTGTGCTCTTAACCTGGGTCAAATAAACTAGTTTTCTTTCTTTTGGTATATCTCTTGGGATAGATCTGCAAAAATAACATCACGCCTTTGCCGAAGACTTAGGCTGAGGTACACCTATAGTAAACCCACATTTCCCCATTTATGTTTAAGTTCCGTGTAATGGACGGCAAGCCTATTGCCATCCGGGCACAAATTCAGACTCCGGGCTGCTCCTGAGAAATTCCTGATAGATCAACCCAATAACTCTTTGCCTGACCTGGGAATCTAACCCAGGAACTCATGTCGGCAGTAGCGCTTGCGACCACTAGACCAACGAGGCAGTATCTGTTAAAATATGGTTTCATAAAAGTTTTGGCATTAAATGGAGCTCTACATACTGGACTAATGAAAACAATCGTGTATGTATAAGCATAATTAATCTATAATGTTCCCACTGCTGGGACACAGCCCTACGCTTTTCGAGAGGGTTTGGGCTATAATCTACCACGCATTTTTGGTTCTAGGACATGCCGGTTACCTCACGATATTTACGTTAACCGTTTTGAGAGCAGTGGTGATTAAATTATTTACCCATAGTGCCCGTCTGGGTTCAAACCCACGACCTACACTGCTCCATCGTGTGTGTATGAAGGTTGACAACATACAGATACATAATTCGACGTGTACCTACCTTGCTCACACTCAGTTTACAAACTACTTTAATAAACGTCTTACTTACGAAAAAAAGCAATATTAGTATGACCTGTTGCATGCACTTTACTTGTTCTAGACGTAACAATCTTTTGTAGTTCTCATAAATCCACGCTTTTTATGAAGCTCGTAAAATATTATGTGTTTTTACTACCTCGCTTTGGTTTATCTTATGGTAGTTGGCAGGTAGTACCACTTTGAACAGAAAGTTTTCTCACGTGAAATGTAGTATAATAATAAAATGGAATTTACATACAGTATGGAAACCAGTTTTTAATTTACGGTTTTAAATTTAATGTTGAATTTTGCTATAGGTAAGACTAATATATGAGGTAGTTTTCGTATGGAGAAGAATGGGTAAGAAACTCCACCGTTACTCTTTTAAAAGATTTACATTAATTATGTAATTAATACGTGAAGACGATACACCTAGAATAAAACTACTATACCATAATAGTTAAAAGAATTAATTAATGAAGTTAATGGGGATCAAAATTTCCCAAAAATAAAATAGGTACATTTTCGTGCGACTTTTGACTTTTTTTTTAACTGCCCCTTCTCCAAAGTTCAACCTGTATTAGCACATCAGAAAAATCTTCGTTTTTATTAAAGGCAATGCATTAACTACTTACTCGAAACTTGTAAATATTTTCGTAGACACACAATCTCGATGTTATTGCACTAAACGCCTCCACGTCTGAGTTTTACATTACAAATCTGTTTATGTTTGTTTTCCCATATAGTTTGGCAGCCAGGTAAATGGCTGACGCATTAACGTTGGTCAATTTCAAAGAAACTTTAAAAAAATACGTCTTCTTATCTTACCACAAACGTTTGAATTAGATGGTTTAGTAACTCTCTGGAATTGGGATTAGCACCCCAATTGCGTAACACACTATCAATCTTAATTTGAATCATTTTGAAGGTTTTCCTCATCTATTGCTTCATATGTTGGAAAAATTTGTCTGCTCAACAAAGTAAATGACGCAATGAATGTTGTTGAACTGTCAAAATGAAACCTATTGCTACTGATAGTTTGTTACGCAATTACCTTGCTGGGAT
The DNA here is from genome assembly GCA_949629185.1 of Apamea crenata. Taxonomy (NCBI): domain Eukaryota; kingdom Metazoa; phylum Arthropoda; class Insecta; order Lepidoptera; family Noctuidae; genus Apamea; species Apamea crenata. The sequence goes on along the minus strand of OX451362.1, from coordinate 6,123,711 downwards.
AAATCTACAGGGAATATACGTCTTTCGAATGAAAATCCATTAAGGCTTCCGAAGTCAGGCGTCACACGACAGCGCTACGCGACTTTAGTAGAACAATTTCTATGAAAACTTTATGAAAATTGTTCTACCAGAATCGGGTCACACTGTCGCGTGTCGCCTGTCTGCCGGAGCTTCTAACTCAAAAGCTCCTAGACAGGTACGACGCGCTTGGTGCTTAAAAGTTTTAAGCCCCATTTACACGATGCAAGTTTTTTGCCCGTGGCATACAATAAAATTAAAGCTACAAACGAGTGTATCGTCGAAGATTGTTGAGACGGTGCAACTTTTATTGTTGCTGTGTAGACCATAATGTGAATAATTCATGACTTTTGATTTACATAGTAACCTCTGGTAACATCCTATCTACGAAAAAAAAAATATTATTATAGTTAACACTAACACCTTTAAATAAATTACCTGTCGACGTAAACATACACAAATTCTAGTTAGTTTTCTCAAAATCTCAGCTGCAATGCATGTTTACCATATTTTCTAGGAAAGCCGCCTGCGTACGTAGATTTTCATGTTCAACATGTTGGCAATAATCCATGATATAATTTTGTTGGTGATATTCGGAAACGGTTCATAGAATTTTTTAATTTTCCTTAACAACTCATCCGTATCGTGGGGTTTTCCCAAAGTGGGAATGGATTCTTATAATTATGACGATGGAAGCTAAGCTGTGGGTGTGTCACCGAGGTTCGTCGCCCGAACAAAACTTAGATACATACCCGAGACGAAGCGTTGAGCCCCTCTGAAGGACATTCCGACCTTAGGGTAACGACCACAAAAGGTGAAGGGCCTAAATCCCAGGCATCTGCTTAACTGTGGCTGGTCTGCAGAATGTGAATGTGGAAAATAATGCACCTTTTCCGTACCCGTACCCGTACCCGTTCCGTAATTTGGTTTTTTATTTATGTTCTTCTTGTACGAGTCGCAATAAATACTTTTTCTTTCTTTCTTTTCTTTCTTTACCCCAGCTTACAGGTTACTGTTACTGTTAGCCTGCATCATCCCACTGCTGGGCAAAGGCCGCTCCCCATGTCTTCCAGCTCTTTCGATCCAGGGCTAAAGTGGACGACTGGTCGTTTGTTTTGTCCAGCTCATCCCGCTTACAGGTACGGTCACCAAAGGAGATAAGTGACCAGGATCGTAGGATATAGTTGAAGTTTAGTAAGAAACCGATGGATGTTTTCGAATGAAATTTAATTTGGTAAATTAACTGTTTGTTTTCTATTAATTAAATTAAATTTTATTCGAAAACATCCATCGGTTTCTTACTGAACTTCAACTATATCCGACGACCCTGGTTACTTATCTCCTTTGGTGACTTACTTGGAGGAATACTGTGTGCTTTTAGTGCTCCCAGTCAGTAGAATTCCGACATAGCTGTTTGCTTTCCCTGCTCTGAAGATGATATTCATAAGAATTTCATCGAGGCTGCAGTTAGCCATGCATCTAGAAAAGTGTCTCGGCCTTACCTGCACCTTGACCGGTCATAATCAGCTTATAATGTTCCCACTGCTTGGACACAGGCTTCCTCTCTGTGAGAGAGAGAGTGGGCCATAATCCACCACGCGGGCCTATTGCGTGTTGGTGGATCTTGGCTGGTGCCTTGTCAATTTTATCCTAATTCTGAGATAATTGAAAAAAATGCCTCTTGAAAACGGGACCTCTGCGGGACGGGATTGTGACATTGCGTTGTAGGAAAAAGTGGTGGGCTTAGAAAATAAAAGACAACAATACCCGCGTGTTCCCCTTAGTAGCAAACACGTATTTCAGCAATACCTAGAAAAGTTTATATCGGTTTATCCTGAATATGGATCACAAACACTTTCTAGAATACAAGACCACTTCAATACCCAGTAGGTAGTGGGCGTATGCATACGCACACAAAATCACTCAGTAGAAATGTAACACTCGGTAGTATAAATATTTGTATTCCAACTTGGCTGCCTCGTTCGACAAGTGCGTCTTCTGAGCATAGAGTCCGGGTTTGATCCCCAGGTCGGGCAAAGTCGTATTGGATTTTTTCATGTAAGATCCGTCCGGTCCAGTTGGTGTCCGGTAGATGGCATTTGGCTCGCCTCCTGGGGTGATAAGTGGGTTAAGTACATTTTAGAAATGTCTTATTTAAGAAAAGATATTTGGAAATCTCTGTTTCTATGGAAAATTTAAAATCTGTCTAATTTAGCTGTGACACTATTTTTCAAAAATGTTCTTAATAAACTTTTTAGATCTATATATCCTGCTTATGCGAAAAAAAAGGACTTGAAAGTTTGTATGAAATGCCGTACGTTATTTACTCTGCCCACCTTTTCGGGATAACAAGGCGTGAAATTACACAAATATAACAGATAGTGTCACAGTCTGAAACTCGGGAGTGTCGTAAACGCAGTACAGTCATCCGTATTTATTTAGATATGCACTTTCATAAGCTTTAAATAAACATCGTTTCATGACTGTAAACTGAGTACATATTCGTTGCATTTATTTCTGCATGTAAATCTAATGTGGATTTATAACACATTTGAGCCACTGACGAATTTGAGGGGCTTGTTGTCACGATGATCACACCAGGGGCTGCAGTCTCGACATTCATAGCGATCGCTTTACAACCGAATTCGGTCGCAAAGTCCTGTCACTCCATTCATTACATCTGTCAATCCGGGACTTTCCGGGAATTCTATAAAAAATCATAAATAAAAAAAAAAATACATTTATATATCATGCATGATGTATCATGCAGCTCCCTAGCCCATCAATAATGATACGCACATTGCGTAAAACCTATGGAGCCTAATGCCGATCCGAATTATTTTCTATTAGGAACTTCTCAGTATCAGCCTGGGCCGGCGCTGTTGATTGCAATAGCTCGCCCCCTATTACATGGGACTTCAACATAACTAGCGAAATGTGGGTGTAGGTACTATAGTGCACCTCTGCCTCTCCCTTTGGAAAGTACAGGCGTGATGTTATGTTATGTAAAACATTTGATACGTAAGCAAAAACATTGAGTTCGTTTTTAGCATTGCCTCACTCCTTGAAATGAGACAGATCAGCTGTTAAAACATGGCCAAATTCTAAATATGTCTTAGTATCTGAATCGGTAATGATGAATATCATACGTCATCTGATTACTTGGCCATCTGCGCAAGATTACATCAGCTCCATGTTAGATTGTATAAATACACGTGCATGCCAAGTTTTGACTAATCTTCGGAATGAGGTTGGATCCTGTATATATCAATGGCTGGATTGATAAATTGTATAATTTTATTCGTTTCACACATTTAGAGAGCAGTGGTGGCCAAGTGGTAACCGCCGCGACTTACGAGTTGTAGGTCGTAGGTTCGAACCCAGATAGGCGCTTTATTTTGTGTGAATTATTTCATCACCACTGCTCTCAAAAGTGTGAAAGTAAACATCGTGACTTCGAGAGGAAACTGGCATGTCCTAGAACCGAAGAAAATCGAAGGCATGCGATATCTACCAAACCTCACTGGGCCCGCGTGGTGGATTACAGTGCACTCCCTCTCACAGAGAGGAGGCCTGTGTCCCAGCAGTGGGAACATTATGGGCTGATTCTGTTTATGCACCAATCTTGGGTACGATTTCAAATATTTGGGTTAATTATTTTTCAATCATTTTAAAAATAATGTAACTTGGATTTTTTTTTTAATCACCAAAACATCTTTACTTTGGTAAGCCTGTAGTGACATTTCGTGAAAAACTGGTGGCGCAGGACTTCCGACCTACTTTTCAACTGACCCAGTAAAATACAGGAATTGATACCATAAGCCTTATAACAACCAAGATCGATTGGCCATAAGATTTTCACAAGAAAATCCGCGGGATTAACACCGTTTCTCTTAAAACCAGTCCCTGACATCATTAGAGGGTGTGAACCGCCAAGTTTATATATTCCGTTCGTATAAACATTTACGGAAACGTGCAATACGATCAAAAAGCTAGAGTTTGTACGCAAATATTATTATTCATTAGTACATTTATCTAAGTATCCGGCGGCTAGTGTAAATACAAACGTTCGAATCTGTCTGATTCGCACGTACGCCAAGACTTTCGTGCAAAAAGCGTTGTTATTTTGCAAACCACTAATATAACATTTTGAACTTTTTGTATACAGATGCGGGTGGGATTTTTGTGTTTTTATTGCTAAAATCACAAACGTGTTAGAATCTTTAGAGTCTTTTGCGTATTTGTATTACTTACTGTTGTTTACTCTGTTATCGGGTTGGTTTTTTCATTAGGAGTTTTCTTAGTAGAAGCCCGGTGTTTGGAAGTTAGGCTGCTTCCACCAGAGATGTGCTGTGCAGCTATGCTGCGAGGATGGGAAAGCTAAGCTACGAAACAGCTGTGAAGCGGAGCGAGTAAGATGTGCTATGAAGATGCGCCGCCGCGAGGTAGTTGTGCGAGGAAGATGATCAACTCGAGCTTTGCGATGCATCGATAGTAGGGAAGGCACGGGGAGTACTCTGTTTTGCACATAGCTACACCACTCGCACATCACACGCACGCACCCTTCCTTATAAAAACAGCTTAGTTTAACCCGTTTCCACCAGTGCTATGCTATGTGGACCAAAGAATTTGATTGGTGGATATCAAACGCATACATAACAACGTAGCATAGCACACCTCTGGTGGAAAAGCAGCCCTCGCGGTGTGATACCCCGCCGTGGGCCGTGCCTCTGGTCCTGCGCCAGATCTCTCTATGATCGGATTGCCGTCCCATCGGACTATAAGAGTGAGGGGACAAAGAAAGTGCACTTGCGTCTGCGCACACACTTATGTACTATAATATATCCCGCGTCGAATGCTAGTCTCCGGTCCGCTGAGATTGGTCGCCATGGCTGAAATTCGGTCTCGAGGCATATTTTTTTTTAAACCTATGATAATAACTGTGGACGAAGTGCTTAATTACATTTGGGGGAGACTAGTGGTAATCCAGCTGTAGGAGCCTAGCAGACAGGGAGCCAGAAGCATTTCCATCATGTAGACTACTTTAGTCACTCCCATAGATAAGTATAAGATATTTCTATGAGAATATCATATATCTATGGTCACTATGCTTTCGATTAATTTACTTTCCCAGTTAATATATTTATAGTTTAGGGAGAGTACCGGTCTTGGCTGTTGCTGTTGCTATCCATAGCGACTAATTATTACTGAGAGAACCGACTGATTGAAAATTAGTTTTACGACGTGGCTGGCGTTGAATCTCAGCTTTTGCTTTATGCTATGAAATGTTTGTCTTTAGGCCGCTATCCCATTGGCGTTTTACGAGCGTTGGCTTGAAACTTGCAACGTTAACGTCGCGTCTGCAACGTTGGCGCTGCGCAGACTGTTCCCATTATTTTGAATTTTGAACACAGTTTTGATAACTTAGTAAATGTAAAAGTGATTATGTTTGGTAAACTCGATCTAGTAATGGTCTAATTTTATCAAAAGCTAAAACAATACGTTTGAATTGATGCTGGGAACGTGATTAGATCAGGTTTATTTTCGTTTCTAGGGGGGTGACCACCACCTCTTACAGCAGTATTATTTTAATCTTACTTCGTGTGGGAAAAGGATGGAGCTATACGGAATGTATAGCTCCATCTCTTTCACACACGGAAGTAAGATTATAAAAATACTGCTGTAAGAGGTGGTGGTCACCCCCCTGAACGGGTTTTTGAGTTACTGTGTTCGTTGATGAAAGGTTTGTATAGTCTTTGTTCAAGTAACTGCGTATTACGGAGCTTCATCATTCTGTCGATAGGCATCCACTGCTGGAAATAGTCCTCCAAGCATCGCCACAGCGAACGGTTTAGACCATTCTAGAGCGGTTTTGCCTGTTCCATCGGGACTTCCTTGTGCTTTTCCACACTGATTAGGGATATAATTATTTCTTTTAAGGATCCCAGAGGCTGACACGTTAAGCCGTTGATCCCGGCTATTCATGTCATTCATAGATCTTAAACACATTCTTACGAGTAGCCAGAAGCCTGAAAGTCAGCCAACCAGTCTTATCATGGGGTAGGGGTATCATTTTACCCACTCACTGGGTTGTGGAAGTCAGATAGGCAGTCGCTCCATGTAAAAAACTTTTTTACAAAAAAAAAACAACCGACTTCCATAAAAACACTACAAAGTAAAAATAACTTTAATTTCGGAAGTCGGTGTCTTTGGTTTTTTATTTACTTCGTTTTTCGCCACCGACTTCCGAAATTAAAGTTATTTTTACTTTGTAGTGTTTTTATGGAAGTCGGTTGTTTTTTTTTTGTAAAAAAGTTTTTATTTTTCACTTTTTTGTTGTGATCATTTTTTTTTATTTTTGTTGATTTTTCAAAAACTGCTTGTCCGATTTCGATAAAATTTTCATGGGACCATTTGGAAAGTATACCCTATCCAACAAAAAAAGAAAATTTCAAATCGGTTGGCAAGCGACGGAGTTATGCGCGAACAAACATAAAAAAAAAAAAAAAAAAAAATACAAACATCCGAATTGAGAACCTCCTCCTTTTTTAGAAGTCGGTTAAAAATAGTACTCAGCTCATCAGCTGCATCCGGTTAGACTAGAAACTGACCCAAACATAGTTGGGAAAACCTGACCAGATGATGTGTGACTGGAAGTAGAAACTGGCCTGGGGTTATTCTATACAAACCTTGTCCTGACAATAACAAACATAAAAAAAAAATATCCAATTTGGTGCAGTCGATCGGAAGCTATACATTTCGGTGATTTATTTATATATAGATATAATGCATATTGTATATATTATTTCCGCAATTCGGGCGCTATGCATATTAAACTCTTCCTCTTTACATCCTTTGCTTTAACTTTCATATTTTTTCCTATTAAGTACATCAATCAAATATTTTAGTATCCCAATTCCAAATTAATAATCTCCAATATCTAACAAGCGGAATCAATCAGCCAATCACAGCACTTGGCATTAGTAAGCGGGTTACGAACGCGTGCGCAAGCTATGTTTTGACAGAGACGCATGGCGCCGGTGTGGTCACGTGACTTATTAATATCCGTGTGCTTAGTCTAATTGAGTTTCTGAGTATCTAGTGGGTAGTGCCAATTTTCTATTTGTTTTGCAATAGGTGACTTAGACCATAATGCTTATGTACCTACGTCATTTCCTACTAGAGCAAAGGTCACAATAGCTTTCCGTCCAAAGCAAAACTTGAAAACGACTTATTTATTTATTAAAAGTTATGGCTGGCTGAAAGCTTACAGTTCAATATCAACCTACAAGCGTAAGTAATTACTTACAATTAGGGCTTATAATTGCCAATTACAAGCTTCCACAAATTATTTATTGCCCTAGCTAGATTATCTCAACTTCGATGTAAGTTTATTTTTCTGAAATTCACTTCGGTACATTTCCCAATTGTAATTTTATTTGTAGTGTAACTAACTCTGCCACCTACATAAGAACGCAAAGTTGCATAATGGTTGAAAATAGTTTTATCAGAAAATAACTCGTGAAATAATTCAGCCTTGAAAACTACATTATTTAACGTCACCATGATGTATACCGCTAACTAATATAACAGCACAATATAATGTTACCTTCCGACACCCACACCACAAGGCCACTGCTCATTATTAAGTATAAGTTCCGTTTTATGACACTTTAATCCGTGTTACTCGTACATCCACAGAAAAAAATAATATTAATATAGCCTTAACCATACTCGAATCAAAACTTTTGTATAGAGACATCTTAATTAGCCATCAAGAAGATTAGGTCATCACCATTATCAAGCCTACCCTTTCTTCTGCCATAGGTATTTCTCCGTTCCCAGTATCCCTCATCCATTCATCAATCCATCCATTTTTACACATAGAAGCGACAAGAATAATGTACCCAGGATTTTGTAATGTTTTGATTTAAAAGAGTTTCCATAGAAGTTTGTGCCCGTTCTTCTCTTCTTGTTCTTCTTCTGGAGATCTATGTCTTGAACTGGGCAGCAAATAGTTTCAAGTTTCTGACTTTAATTGAAATTTATGCTTTGAGTTCCAGTCCTGCACCCTAATTGCGTACCACATCGTATCAATCTCAATCTGAGTCACTTTGAAGGAGATTGCTAATCCATTGCTTCATATGTTCGAAAATTTTGTTTGACCAATAACGTAAATACCACAATGAATTTTGTTGAACTCTCAAAATCAAAGTCCTTGCTATTATTAGTGAGTTACGCAATTACCCCGCAGGGGATTAGAGGCAGCTTAGAAATGAGAACACAAACGTTGTTTGTGAAAAATTGCAAGAAATATGAATTTTCAAACGCTGTCTATAACAGTTGTGCACTAGACCCAATTCATCTAGGTCAGCTTGACCTTTACGTTATTCGTAAAGGTAGATTCGTGGATTCTAACCTTGACTGAAACGTGTAGTAAGCTGAGAGATAAATCAGTTTTCAGCTTACTCGTAGCTCGTAAAGTTCATGAATTATTAATATTTGTGCGAGATTTACTCATATTGGGATATTTAACGTTTGTTGAAGATGTTGCAGCTAAGACAACCTGAGAATGTATATTACTTTATTGTGTGTTTCGATCGTAAAATCTGTTCGTTCTCGGATGAAGTTACTAATCAACAAATACAGGACACGTGGGAAAACATGGGGGGCCCGTGGCTAATTAATAACAGCCGCACGGGTTGATCGATTAAGTTAAACTACGCTTGCCGCGGTTGGTCTGTGGATGGGTGATCATCTTTACATACCGAGACCCCTCCGTGGCTCGGAAAGGGGGTTAAGCCGTTGGCTTCGGCTGTCATTGGTGAATCTTTGACAGTCGTTACGGGTAGTCAGAATACCGAAAGTCTGACAAGCAGATTCGTCTAGTAGGGTATCGTATTACCCAGTTACTGGGTTGTGGAGGTCTGATAGGCAGTCGCTCCATGTAAAATACAGCTGCATCCGGTTAAACTGCAACGACAACATAGTTGGAGAAAAGCTAGTCAGATGATGACGTGGGATAACAGTGGCAAGATTCTGAGGTTTATTTAGAAACGATGATTTAAGATAAGCGGCGCTCAAACGTCAAAAATGTATGTTTAAACAGTCGCTAATCACTACTTAACTGTATGCAACGTTTATAAATAAAGGGTACATGTTTACAAATAGATTATTATAGTTGAAACCGGATATTGGCTTTGTAGTTCTTTGAGAATAACTCTAGACTTTGTAGAGATTCTCTTTAATCGTGGTAAATAATGCACAAGCCGAAGCGCATGCTGAAAATCCCTGCGGAGTATAAGATGGTAAATGAATCAGTAAAAGTATATTATAAGCGAAACAAACAGATAAGTAACCTACAAAACAATTTTTCACCTATAAAAATATCTAACGCCAAGACCACACGAGTTTTACGTTGCATTAATGACGTAAAAATGAACACAAGCTACGTCAGCTGACGTTAAAACAAGCGTTAAAAACGTATTAAAAACCAGTTTTCTTTTAATAGCTTTATACATACGTAAACGATAAACTATCACAATATAACTCTAGGATTTGTTTGGATAAGCTATCAATTACGTCTTCTGATGTCAAGCGTATGACGGTCAAGTCTGGTGCTCAAGTAACGGTATGTTCACACAGCATTTTACTGCGCGTTTCTTGCAGTTTAAAGATGGGTTCATATTATTCAAAACTGTATATTTTGAGGTTATGTTATTGTTATTGAACTACCTACTAGGAACGATAAGTTACTTTGTATAATCATCTGGTATAGGTGACCTATATTCAAATTTTATTAATGTTTCAAATTGACGCTATTTCAAGTTAAACAAATATCAACTTTATTTCAATGCAAATTAAGTTGATTTCAGAGTGCCTAGCACTATTGAAAAAGTTATAAAAATATTTGAAGTTATAGCGTAAACTGAACTTTATTGTGTAAAAGTTAAAGTTATTTTTCATAAACTCATATTTGTTTACATTTTTGGCGAATTTGTCGCGATGTTATGTTAGGTAACATAGAGCAGCGATGGCCCAGTGGTAACGACCCTGACTTACAAGTTGTAGGTTGTGGGTTCGAACTCAGGCAAGCGCTCTACTTTGTGTAAGTAATTTTATAACCACTACTCTCAAAACGGTGAAAGAAAACATGGTAAGGAAACCGACATGTCCTAGAATAAAAAATCGAAGACATGTGACATCTACCAACCTGCATTGGGCTAGCATGGTGGATTACGGCCCACTCCCTCTCACAGAGAGGAGGCCGGTGTCCCAGCAGTGGGAACATTGTAGGCAATCAGCCTACCACTATACTGGATTGCTTAGATTCAATTGGACCCGGTAGGTGGCGCTGCGATCGAGATATAAGAAACAGGACGAAAGTCTGTCCTGTCAGCTAGTAAAATATAAAATACATAGATAGCTGTAAAGAAGAATAGTGACCTTCGGACTTTAGTTTCCTGTGGTAAATTAAGGTCATTTAGAGTGTAGCAATAATTTATGCTAAATAGGCAAAATGTGCTAAGATTTCGTGTCTACCTATTTTTCAGACTACGTGCAGTAGATGAGTTAATGCAAGGCTCTTTCTTGTCTGTAATCTAATCATAATAATAAGGATGATGTTGAGATACTTATATCGACTAGGAACCCTTGCTTAGAATTTAAAATGCTACCAGTGCTAAAAAACACATTTCCTACGGAATTTGACGGCACGGATGGCACAAATATTTGTATGACCTACAAGTAGTTGTTCCGGGTCTGGCTGTTTGTGTATGTGAGTTTAAATGTTTGTGAACGCACCCACGATACAGGAGAAATTCCTAGTGTGGGGCAACGTTTTAAAAAAAAAAACCCTAGTAGGTTTTTTTTGCATAATTCGCATAATCATCACAAATTGCTCTGGTTCACATACGATTAGGTACATTCAACAGCTGCTTTACAAAATAAGAACATTATGTGGTGAATACTTTTCTTGAATTCTTAATAACAGGTTTCGCCTCCAAAATCAATGTAAGATGGCTAGAGGTTACCGCACATGACCGTATCAATGACCTTAACCATTTGTACGCCGATGACACACATGTACATATAATATCTCGTCACTGAGTCACTTTGAACGAGTCCTAACTGACTCGCGGCCCACAAATTTTCAGGATACATCAATCTTCATTGTAGTCTAGTTCATTCTTCAATTAATTTAGTGGCGAGAGATTCCCCTGTGTATCAATCTGAACTGGTAATCACTGGTTCTATATGGATTGATTGGGAAGCTTATTTTCGAATTGCTAAATGAATTGGTACCCCATTTTTTTGGGTTTAATATTTGTATTAAAAAAGGAAGAGGGGCTTGTGGCTAAGTAATAACAGCTGCACGGGTCGATCGATCAGGTTAAGGTACCATTGCTGCGGTTGGTCCGTGGATGGGTGAACATCTTTACATAGCAAGACCCCTCTGTGCCTCGGAAATTAGGTCCCAACTGTCATTCGTGGATCTTTGACAGTCGTTACGGATCGTCAGAAGCCCGAAAGTCTGACGACCAGTCTTACCAAGGGGTTTCGTATAACCCCGTAACTGAGTTGTGGAGGACAGATAGGCAGTCGCTCCATGTAAAATACTGGTAGGTTACTATATATTCAGCTGCATCCGGTTAGACTGGAAGCCAACCCCAATATAGTTGGGAAAAGGCTAGGCAGATGATCATAATAATCATAATCATTTTTTATTTGTGTAACATAAGGTAATGAATACAGTTCTTATATTAAAGTTCATAGGTCATAGGCATAACATAGCGTATGCCAAGAGGCGTACAAGTATGATTGTATGCAAAATAAAAACAAAATGGAATATTTTTTACACTCAATGCAATGCGATGATGATTTGTATTAAAAAAAGTCGTTATTACCAACAGATTACAAGGGGCTTATATCATCAACCCACAGTAGTCCACTGCTGGACATAGGGCTCCCCCCAATCGCACACCGTTTAGCTCGATTATCGGCAACTCTCATTCAGCTGCTACCAGCCACCCTGCGAAGATCGTCGCTCCACCTAGCCTGAGGACAAGGGGGACAAGGGGTTTTACATTGGCCCAAAACTAGGCAAGCCTGTATCTTGGATACCAATATGGAGGGTTTACCGTTATAAACATTTATTTTAAACACGTGATCGGTATAAACTAGACCGGTTTCTTTGAAGAAGGATGAAAGAAGAATGATGATGGTGGTGATATAGGTTACTTCATTAATTCAGACTGCTGTACCTACAGGCTCATTATCATGTGATTGTTTTCAGCAGTAGGTAAGCTCCTTGTGAAGGAGTACCTATGTCCTGTTGAACCACTGCCACATAATGTTTTTTCCACAACAATGATTGCCTAAGAATATGTAAGGGTCGCAGCAGGTGGCGTTCTGTGGTTTCTGCCTACCCCCATGGGAAGAAGTGCCTTGTAGTTTGAACGGAGAAAGTTAAATTAAAGGAAAGTGAGAGTTGCCGTTTTTGGTCTGACCGACAGGAATATTAAGTATTGTATATGACATAATCTAAAAATCAAATATTTATATTATATACTTTTACTAGGGGACCAACCCTGAAATCGTGAAAAAAAAAATCAGTTGATCCATAGATTTATGTTCGCATAACTCGACAAAATCTATGGATCAACTGATTTTTTTTCACGATTTCAGGGTTGGTCCCGTAGTAAAAGTTGTTCATAATGATGAGTACAATGACCCCTTTTAAGGATTAAAACGATCCAAATTTAACGGTGTATTGTCCGACTACCAGGCCACAGTCGTCACACAGTGGGGGCCTGAAGACGAGCATCGTCTCCCAGGCAGGCTTAAAAATCAAACATAGTTAGTTTTAAATCAAAAAGGTGATATTGCAATTGCAATAATCAGAGGATATTGTATACGGGGGGGCAGTAGGGACATCGACTTGCAAACTATTACCGTGGATTCAGCACATGAGTTTAGATTCCATAGCGTAAAAAATTTTCGTCGGTTATCAAAAAAAAAATGGTTACAGTTTGCGCGTCGATGTCCCTGCCACCCTGTACCTATTGTAACGTTTTGTATTTAGGTATGCTTCAGAGACTACTTTAGGAATTGTACGACTTGGTGACGTTTGACATTCAGGCAGTTCTTGGGAATCAAATTGACGCTCACGGGTCATGCTTCAAATTCCAACAATCGTCTCCTTAATTAGTCCTGAAAGAATCCCATCCGAATCAACCGGCACCAGTACTTACTAGTTCCCATAAATGCTCCACTGACAGCCCAATGACGGCATGTCATCGTCATCAAGCATCCATTCGCAGTCATTACACCACTTGAGTCATTTGACGGCCGCGAATTAATTTCATGGTCTGATTATGTGGACTGTACCTATTGGCGAGACCATTGTAATATGGTACTCGGAATTTCAGTCCGATTTCAGCTGGTGTGAGAATTTCTTTTAATGAATCATCGGTTCGTGTATCCGGTTCTGTGTATTGTGACTTGTTGTGTGTGTGACATACTTAAATTAGTTGGGATTCTGAAAAATTGTGCAGATGACGCAGATGTCATTCATATGTGTAACTTTTCTCAGAGCAGATTATGTTTTCGCAAAACAAAACCCGGTTTATTTTTATTGTTGTTGGGATGCAAACAACTGGGCGATGCTCATCCCAGCGTACGGCCTATGTACTGGCATACACCATAGGCATTACAGGGGCGTTGGCATCCCAGAGAGAAGACTGAAACAATATCTCATTTGCCTCTCACTGCTATACCCAAACCCTTCAAACCAGGGGGTCTACTCCGAATTGCAAAGTGCGAATGTTCGGATCGGACCGACACATGGCCGAACCGAATATTATTGAAAAATGCGAAAACAGTTCGGATCGGCTCAGTTAGGTCGGGACACGGAGTACCCCGACCCAACTGAGCCGATCCGAACTGTTTTCGCATTTGGTCGGGACCATAGTCAATATTCGAAAGAGTGTAGGAGTGTAGGATCGGGACCGACCGAACCAAATACTCGTAGTAACCTCGTAGCAGGAAACGGCCGAACATTCGGCCGATACTACTTCGGAGTAGGCCCCCAGCATATAGCAACACTGCTTGACTGCACAAATAGGTGTAGCAGTAGTCTGCCCGGACGAGCTTCTTAACATATTTATCTCTTAACTGCTAAAAATTAAAAAATCTTGTAATGGATTTGAAATGGACGTAACAAAAGCTCGCGCAACGAATCTTTGCAAAACAAGTTCGTGAAACGAATGCTCGCTCGCTTGGTGAGTACATTCTTATACAAAAACAATAGAATCACGATATTTCACTCCCTCTCAAAGGCCTAATTAATTACAAGCAGAGTAAGTAAATATTTTAAGCGAGACGACTCCTCACGTGGAAGACGATGTGATTCGGCACGCGTGTTTCTCCCGTGATCACATGTAATCAGTGTAAACTATTGTTACCATGCCTACATTTATTATCAGCTTTTGTTTTGTTTGGTTGTGACGAGGAAAGTTTTTATAATATATTGCTTGTTGTTTACAAAATAGGTCAGGCTCAGAAGATACTATATACTATCAGGAGGCAGCTCAGTATTAATGGCCGATTCCTATAATTTACGGACCGTTATTGGTTAAAATTAAGACTGTTGTATAATAATGAAGCAAATATCTATGTAAAAGCTTTGCAATGTAGACCATGAAATATTAATCAATAGAATTATATGAACTTAGAGGGTTGTATTGATGATTTTAATGATTATAATTCTGAAATACATATTTGTTACGGTTACGAATCATATTTTGTTTACCTAGTACATGGTTGGACGGGACATTTGCACCTGGAAACAGATTGATGATATGCAGTAGGTACCTATGTTGTTACAAGTATCTACCGCAAAGACCGCTGCCAATTCAATGGGCAAGAGAAGGATGGGCCATGCTAAGAGGGGGATCACAACTGGAGAGATACTTACCTATAATATTATCTTAATTATGTATATGACGCGTATAAGGTCAGATAATAAGATCATATTTACAAGATAATAAACACAGCGCACTTTGTTGCCATGTCAACACAACGTTTATCAAGATTTAGCTGGTTATTGGTAATAATATTAATAGCTGTGAATATATAATATTATCGTATGTTACTGGTTAATGATCCGGATTGCTGGCTAATAAAGGTCAGACCAGATTGAGTTCATGTATTTTTTGGTTGCGTTGCGTTTGAGGTTGCGGGCGCTTGCGCCGCTAGAATATGAATTGTTACCATAAATACCTGTATTAAAATCTTAGAAATATTGGTTGATTTGAACTTTTTAGTTGCAGTCGGCTTTTTAAACTAAATAATAACAGCTGCATAGGTCGATCGATCAGGTTAAGCTACGCTAGCCGCGGTTGGTCTGTGGATGGGTGACCATCTTTACATACCGAGACCCTTTCCGAGGTCCCAGCTGCCATTCGTGGAATCGTGGATCTTTGACAGTCGTTAGAGGTAGTCAGAAGCCCGAAAGTCTGACAACCGGTCTTAATACCAAGGGATATCGTATTACCCAGTAACTTAGTTGTGGAGATCAGATAGGCAGTCGCTCCATGTAAAATACTGGTATTCAGGTGCAACTGGTTAGACTGGAAGCTGACTCGAATATTGTAGTTGAGAAAAGGCTAGGCAGATGTGTTGCAGTGGGCTTTTTTATTTTTCATCTTTTTTATGTCTTGTCCATTTGTACAATGTTGGAAAAGGTTAATTATTTAATATATTTTTTCTCTTCCTTTTTTTCAGTCTTTACCTACTAAAAACATATTTGTCTCTACGTGGGTTCCTATTTATAAATTGTCTCTAAAGAAAAAGAAAGAAAATACAATTATTTAGCACAGACTAAAAGACACACAATAGACCAAATACATACATCAGATAGCAACAAATAAAAACCAAATAGAAAGTGTTAAGTCAGAGTCCAAGTCTCTAGGTATTCATAACGGTGGAACTGCGGGTCGAGGCCTGTCGGGGGAGCGGTGAATGCTTATACGAATCCCGCACCCCCGGCCATAGGCAGAGGTGGAACACCGCGATGGTTTTAGCCGGTAAGAGTCCCGGCATACCCCTGTACAAAGCCGAACCAAGATGCTTCACTTTGCTAGGTGTTTTAGCAATAAAACAAGACGATGCTGTCTTTGGGTTATATAGGTAATTAGTAATATTTTGCTCCTTATAGCATAATATATAGTTATAGATAATAGCATAATATATAGTTATAGTCTAATATATAAAATTCTCGTGTCACAATGTTCGTGCCCATACTCCTCCGAAACGGCTTTACCGATTCTTATGAAATTTTTTATGCATATTCAGTAAGTCTGAGAATCGGCTACTATCTATTTTTCAAACCCCTACGTGATAAGGGGTCTCCACCCTAGGGTAGGAGTAGTGTAGGAGTAGGGTAGGGTAGGAGTAGGGTAGGAGTAGAGTAGGAGTAGTGTAGGAGTAGGGTAGGAGTAGGGTAGGAGTAGGGTAGGAGTAGTGTAGGAGTAGGGTAGGGGGTAGGACACCACGCGAACGAAGTAGCGCCGGGCAGCTAGAAATAATTTATATGGCAAAACAACGTTTGCCGGGTCAGCTAGTTAATTCATAATAATATTCGAAGGAATTCCATGAGGATTTCCAACGCGCAACAAAAACAAAAAAGGTATTCATAACAGTGTTAAAAAGTTTTTATCACACTACAAAAGAACCAATTTTCTGACATTGGTCCAAAGTGATCGATCACGAAGATCTCATCAAGGCTTCATTTCAGACTATGCAAATATGACGTTCTTATACTTAGTATCCTGAGGCGACGACCGTCTGCCTTTCATGGTAATTTGAACATCAAATACACGTTTGCACCTATGACGTTTGTTTAGAGAGATTAAGTGCATGCATCTTCTGCATGGCTATTTATTTTGTCATCACAACCTAGGACGTCGTCATCGTTACAGCACTGCTGAACAAACTTGAAACATACCTACCTACTTTAATTTTTTGGCTTTTGTGGATAGATAGTATAGTTATAATGATATATGTTTTTTTGTTTGGTGTCGTGTTCCCCTATAACTAGCTAAAAGCTGGGAATTTGCTCACAGTGAATATCGGCCCCGGCTTACGAGTTGTAGGTCGTGGGTTCGAACTAAGGCAGGCTTTACTTTGTGTAAATAATTTCATCACCACTGCCCTCAAATCGGTGAAGGAAAATATCGTGAGGAAACCGGCATATCCTAGAACCAAACATTCGAAGACATGTGACCTCTACCAACCCACACTGTGCCCGCGAGATAGATTACAGCCCACTCCCTCTTGAAGAGATGAGGCCTGTATCCCAGCAGTGGAAATATTATAGGCTGTTTATGCTAAAGTGAATTAGGATACTTCAAGACACCGTCGGCGTCGACTGCATTATCGCTTACCATCAAGCGAGAGAGAGGACCTGCCAACCCTGCGAAACCTGTGAACGTGTCAATTTAGTTATCCGAGCTATACAAAATTTTTTTTTTTGAATAAATTGCTGGAAACTCTTAGAGACTTGCTTCTTAGCGTGTCGATAGCAATCTAAATGGACCGATGGATGGATGGATGGGATCTAATGGATAGACTCGGCCCAGAATTCCACTCCGTGTTTGGCGCCATCACTTCCTGTAACGTGCAGCTGACAGGACACGCAGGACATGACAATACAGCACCACATTAAGGCTCAATTTACACCGCCGCGGAACGGAGTGGAATCGAGTTTTTGAACATAGCAAAATTAACTTTATGTCA
This sequence comes from Apamea crenata, assembly GCA_949629185.1. Taxonomy (NCBI): domain Eukaryota; kingdom Metazoa; phylum Arthropoda; class Insecta; order Lepidoptera; family Noctuidae; genus Apamea; species Apamea crenata. The sequence goes on along the minus strand of OX451362.1, from coordinate 6,105,894 downwards.
ATGGTCCAACGCACAAACTAGATACGAAATTATTACTACGGGAATTCCTGAGAATGCGCGAGAATTATCCAGAAGATGCGCGACCTGTGATGTGTATCTAATTTGTCCGTTACACTTTTGACATAAAGTTCATTATGATTTGTACAAAAAAAAAATCGCTTCCATTCCGTTCCACGGCAGTGTAAATTTAGCCTAACACTCCACGGCGGAGTGTAAATGTCTCTGTTTCTAGAGTCCTAAATGACACCGATAAATCTCGAACGCCCGCCTTTTAGAAGGGTCATAGATTCAATGACCACACTTTAGTCTCATTAATGTGTTATGCACGAGTGCAATACTAACCTATTTTCTTCAATTGGATAATATCAACTGCGTGGGAAGTATACGAGAGGACTATCGTAAAAAGAAAATACTTTGGTTCATTGTTTGAAAATTGCTGCAATTTTCTGTAAGCCAGAATATATAGTTGCCAAAGTCAAGGTTAAATTGTTTATTATCAAATAGACACATAAAATACACTCTTGAACGACAAAGTTTACAAGAAGATTTCATAGATTCTAGTCGCCCCTTCCAAAAGGTAGTTCCACGTGTGGAAGAATGGGCAAGAAACTCCACCGTTACTGGGAAAGAGCCAGGAAAAAATAGGTTGCCAGTAGCCAAAGTCTTGGAAAACCGCTACAAAATCAATCAGACAATAATTATAGACGAGTGAAAAAACCATCTCCTCGTTATTGGACACAGAAAGGAGCTAGACCATAGGCGAAAATAAAAATAAAGTTAAACGTTAAAGGAATAAAAGAGGAAACTAGAAAGGACATATTAACACGTTCCCTGTCCCAGTACAAAGTTATAAAATGTATTCGTACGTCCACGGCGGGCGGCTCTTTTAAATTTTCGGTAGCCTTGTTATCTAACCATACGTCCATGAGAATCTTTTTCTTATTCATACGTCCAGTCAAATAAAAAAATCATCAAATTTACTTTTGGATTATGACTCCAACTAGAGTCATGGACATAATAATATGAATTTGGTACAAATGTGACTCCTTTGGAGTCATTGGACAGTGTACGTGTTAATCCAAAACACGTGATTTCTAACAAAACCATAACAAAAATACAAATCGCCGATAAAAGCATTACAACGCATTCAAGGTTGTACATTGAAATGACCAAAGTATCAGAAAATACTATAATATTATGGAGCGAACACGAATACGATGGAGAGAACACGTGTCTGAGTCACGTTCTGTTAGAGTGCGCTATATAAGCAAACTCCGTCGAATATTATTATGGATAATCCGATCCAGGCTGTCCCTTGCTGCCCATCCCCAGCGAGGCCTAAGCCGAGGCCCGTACCTCACACTACGCGACTATACGCTAAGGGCACCCCGCCCTTAGCGTATAGTCGCTTAGTTTTTAAGCTCTGGCTGGAGGACTTAATTTATTGAGGCACCCTTAAGCAAGTCCGGTTAAGCAGACGACAGCCTGCAAGGCTCCTGGGAGATGCCATACATATAACGTGTCGTGTGTCTGTCGTGTGCGGGGCAGCCCCAATGGCCTTCTAAACACCATAACAGAGAAGGTGGAGTGTCCGATTGTGAGGCACCGGAATAAGGTGCATAATTCTGGTGCTGTCATATTTAATGTCGAATAAATTGAATTAAATTAATGTCAGTTAAATAAATTAATTAATAAGTACTTTTAAGGTACCTACTAACATAGTTTTAAGCCGTACTAATCATTTTATATGAAATTATGTTCTGAAATAAATTATTATTATTATTATATAAAAAATATATTATTATAACACTAATTATAATTTAGGTAAGTCTTCCATAGTACAATCGGTATTGATAAACTCAGCTCTTATCTTAGCTCAGTATTCAAACTTGTTGGCATAGTGGTGACAAGCACAAGCGCTAGGTATGGGGTTCTAATCCCACAAGTAGGGCAAAGTGTTATTGAGTTTTGTCATTAGACATTGCTCAGTTACACAGTTATAGATACTGTTCTTTCTATTTTTTGTGTCCTTCATGAGCATTATCAGCCTATAATGTTCCCACTGCTGGGGCACAGGCCTCTTCTCTGTGAGAGGGAGTGAATAGAATAGAATATATTTATTTGCTTTAAAACATGGTACATTAAGGTCTTATAAATGGAATTATGATCTTACATGTTTCCCCAAAGACTTACATACAAATATTTAAAGACGTTACATGTAAAAAATTAAAAGGATACGTAACTCCAACATGTCTAATAACTTTAGTGAATTCTTAATACATACTTGTTTTTTTAGTTATTTATTTAGGTATTTCAGAATACACCACTTTCAGAAAACAGAATCGCGCTATGGTATCGTTTAAGCGGCCGCGTTTTTATGTGTGTGTCAAAGGGCAGTTACAGTGCGGTCTGACACAGGCCGCGTTTTAAAATGCGTGTCCCACACATGCCGATTTTCGAAAAATAGAAAAAAAGCCAACTTATTTTATTATTGATTTGTATAATGAAAATTAGTAACCATATTTAATGTTATCTGTTACTTTAATATCAATAAATTCTTTCATACTATAAAAAACAATTACCAATAAGCCATTTATGTAGTTTGGATTTAAAGTATTTGAGTGGGAGTTCCCTTATCTTCTTTGGAATATTGTTAAATATTTTGATTGCTGTGATAAAGCTATTTTTAGGGCACAATGTGCTTTGATGTGACGGAATTCTTAACCGTGTTGGGTCTCGACGAGTATAATTTCGAATGCAAGTCGCATGCTATAAAAAAATGCTCTTTTACAAATACACCCGATTGCTTTATGAGAAGAGTTCACAAACAAGAGTGGGCTATAATCCACCACGCGGGCCCGGTGCTGGTTGGTAGATGTCACATGTCTTCGAATTTTGGGTTGTAGGACATGCCGGTTTCCTCACGATGTTTTCTTTCACCTTTTTGAGAGGCAGTAGTTAGATGAAGTGATTTACACAAAGTAAAGCGCCTGTCTGGGTTCGAACCTACGAGGTCACGACCTACAACTCGTATGTTGGGGGCATTATCACTGGGCCACCACACTGCTCTGAACTGTTCAGACTGACATGCTCACTGTTCTTCCTGAGCGAGTCCCATAAATATTTTTGAAGTGAAAACTTCTTTAGCGGCGTTGTGCCACGTTGTATTATAGATAATATTACCGTGGTTGTGTACTTTTTTGTGATGGGTAAAAATGTTAATCTCGCGTCAGGACACGTGACCTGATCGAAAATTCGTAAGACGGAGGTCAATGTTAATCTCGCGTCAGGACACGTGACCTGATCGAAAATTCGTAAGACGGAGGTCGCGTCAGGACACGTGACCTGATCGAAAATTTGTAAGGCGGAGGAAGAGTAGACCGCATTCCAAAATATAAAAAATGTACAACGTTAATATTCAAGTTTTCACTTCTGCCGGCACTCCCGGAGTGCAACCCGTTTTTTCTTTCTTTTCTTTCAGCACCCTTGCTGAAAGAAAAGAAAGCTGCTTGATTGTGTGTTATGCAATTACCCCGCTGATTTGTGTCCGGTTGATGGCAATACATAATATGCGACTAAACAATATATCGCCAAATGTGCGTGTACGTACTATAACACCCCTGCCTACCCCTTTTCTTTGTCTTTAGTATCAGAGTTGCTGGGTGGTCCACACTATGAATAGTTTTATCTATCTCTTCTTGATTGAATTATGACTAAGAACTCTTGACAGGTGGACGCCAAGCTAACTGATAATAATATTGTTTTATGAATGCACTGGACTCTCTAAGGGCTGCGTAGCGAGGTATATTAGAGATAAGATCCCTTCGAGATGAGCTCTGTCGCAAAAGCTGGACCTATTTCTCTAAAGGGATTGTGAATGTCTTTTCAAGCGGTGTACATAGATACAGAGAATCATGTTACCCAGATACTAGGTTGTGGAGGTCAGATAGGCAGTTGCTCCATGTAAAATACTGGAAAGTATTCAGCGGCATCCGGTTTGGCTGGAACCCGACCCCAACATAGTTGGGAACAGGCTAGGCAGATGATGAAGCCATAGGTACGGAGAAGGAATGAGCATGATCACTGTGTCTCAGATATTTCAGAATATTAAGTTCAGATTTTTTCTTTTACCGTCAATGGTGTCTTGTCAGATAATGGCTCATCTCCCATCTTGCACTGGATGTCCTGTCATCTGCACACGTGAGGACTTAAAGACTGCGTCAGCGAATGCTATCCGCAGGACCTAAAGACTGCGTCAGCGAATGCTATCCGCGTTGCAGAAGTTTGGGTCAAACAAATGAAAAAAAAAAACTATATTTTTGTATGGACTATTTTCTTGTATAGGAAACCGGGCATGATTGGGAGTAGGATCAATAACACCGGAACTTATTTATAATTAACTAGCAACCTCAATTCATTGGGCTAGGCACGCCATTGTATTGTACTATTCATAATGTCGTTTGTGAACGCTTGGCTGCGTATTAAGAAACGCTGCTTTGGTAGCTTTCCATGGAGAAAGAGGACATAATATATATATATTTAGTTTATTAAAATATATAATAAAATAGTAACGAAGACAAAATTGTGCATTGAATATTTTTGAAAAAAAAATGAAAAAAAGCGTTTATTCGTGGTGACAGCCTAAATTTTCCAAACAAATTTTACTTCTGCCAAACTGCTGAGCAGAACAACAAGGTCGAACGAGTCTGATGCCGAAAATATAGTTTTTAGAATTGGTCCCTTTTTCTGTCTGTCTGAATGTATATTCCGGATTGAACCAAAAACGCCTGAACGGATTTGAATGAAGTTTGGCACACAGTTTGTAACCTGGATTAACACATACTTTTAATCCAGGTAGTATGTTCCCGTGTGATATTTTCCAACATCCACGCGGACAACCCCGCGGGCAAAATGCTAATATTTAATACAATGTTTGCTGTAATTCCACGTCTGTTGGTGTTTCTCTAAACATAACTTCGAAATTCTAATGGTGACTAGATGTCAATTTGTAAAGATTTACTTTGAAAGCTTTACTTCAAGTGAGCGTACACATTCGAAAGCCACTTGCTTTCGAATGTGTACGCTCACTTGAAGTAAAGTTTGAAATGACTAATAGCATTACTTTCAAATCATTATCATTGCTTTAAACTGGTTTTTAAACGGTTATTTCTGAATCTGGATCCCCTACAATGCCCTTCATAATATAGCACATAAACAATCTGCCTATAATGTACCCGCTGGGATACGGATCATTTAAGTAATTTGCATTAATTAGCAACCATAACAAAGATGTTCAGTATACTAAATATTGAATAGAATAATAATACCAGCCTATTATTGGCCTATTATTGCTGGGCAAAGGCCTCTTCTCAGAATATTGAATATCTTTGCCATAATTAATTAAGGGCTTATAAATTTAACGAAAACCTAAATACAGAGACTAATGGGAACCCCAAGAGAAAACCTATAATATAACCCAAAAGTGGATCATCAGGGATTATAGAAGAATACAAAATGAGACGCATTACGCATTGCGGCGCGACACCGGTGATATCAGATAGGATTTCCGGCTTCATCGTCCAACCAATGAGTATGTAGGAGTAGGGTTTCTAAATACGCATATGGTCACGGGTCACCGAGTCTTTGATAGCTATCGATCTGTCCTACATAGCTCCTATTACGTTTTAATACACGTGGTGGAACTGGTTACTACTGGAAGACTTGTCAAGGACTGAATAATTTTGTATGGTAATTGGTTTCACCTAGTTTTCTGACAAAATGTTGATCTACTTATGTTGCTAGAAATAGTTTGTTGTTTATTATTATTTTTAGCCTTTGTTGTGCCACTGGGGCAAAGGACTTCCTTTCTTTTTTCCACTCCTCTCTGTCTTGAGTTGGTGTGTCCACCAACCTTGTCTGTAAGCATCAATAGTTTGTTGATCTCTTCTTAGTGTGTTGTCGATAGCAACTTAAATGGACTCGGCCCAGAATTTGGCTAGTTGTTCAGGCGTCCGTCGTCAGTTTTTTATGTTAATTTATTTTACAGTTTGTTATGTGAACAGGAAGTTATCAACTTCAACATCCAGACGGATGGTAAATGACATCAAGTATCCGTCATTCAGCTTAAAAATTAGGAAGCGATGAAGAGCAGGTGGTTATGGAAGATGTCTTTTGTAATCATAACCTTTCAAACATATCCAATTATAAAGTATTTTGTTTTTTTTTCATCAAACTTTATTGTTCCTGTACTGGGTAAAGCTCTCCCCCATAACTATTCACTGTTCCATGTTTGTTGCCATCTGCGGCTAGTCTCTCGTAAAAGCATCACGCCAGAGTTTCCTTGGCATTCCTCGGCGACGACGCCCGTCTTCTGGCACCCACTGCGTCCACCTATTTTGAAATATTGTGGGTTAATCCGGCTTGACTTGTTGTACTGTGGCGGCATCTACATCACTACATGCGAATTACGCATCATACTGACGTCACGCAAAATCGTGTACCGCGCAAGCAGAGTTTACCGCGCGATTAGCATATATACAACAGCCCGACATGAATCATCGGGCAGTTGCCGTCGACACGATACCCGGTCGTCGTCTCTGGTCGTAGGATTCCCCATTTTCTATGGAGGATGAGTGAACTTTACACCATAGTACCACTGTAACACACTCGCGCTCGCTTTTCAATCTGGAACCACTTTTGTTTGAAGGCCTGATTGGCCAGGGAGTATTATAGGATTAGCTATTCTTATACAGACTAATTATTATCTATAAGATGGTGTAAACCCACTTTACACAGGCACGTATCACCCGGCTGTGTCGTGGGAAGAGAGATCACCAATCTTCTGACATTATCAACATTATCTGATAAAAGGCCTATGGATCAGGTTATCTGATCTTCGATCTTTTGCATGCTACTTATCTCTCTGCGTCAGACGTCAAAATATAACCCACGACTTGATATGATGTTAACGTTGAACATAAGTTCATTGTTCTTGTGCAATAATAGAGCCACCACGAGTATCGGTACAAAGAGTCTGTCTGGCGCATCTTAGGCAGTCAGCATCTGTATCAACGTGCTGAGTGGCTAATAGTTTTAAGATATAAGATGAAATTTGTGTTAGGAGCACAAAGGTGCATTGAAGGAGGCATAATATTGTAATTTTTAGATATTATAAAATTTTTATGGTTGAATTTTATGTTTGTATAGTTTATTAAGTGTGTAAAGCATCGTCTTGGAATACTGTAAGATGTTGTACATATTGGTGTGAATAAATAAAAAAATAAAAAAAATATGACTTTAGTTCATAAGTGTAGTAAATATTTGTTACTTTAATTTTGTACAATTTTCTTTGTTTATGTTTTGTGTATTGCTAAAGATTTAACACTGTTACTTAGCAGTATGTTTATAACTATAAATAGGCCTTGCTGTACACACATTACCTAATGTGTAAGCAATATTTGTACGCCTTGCAAGGCAGCACATAGTGACGCAACATATATTTTTTATTTAAACCATCATGTACCACTACATTACACCTATGTATACAAATAAATAAATGTGAATTTGTTAATCTGGTGCCAACACAAAAGAATAAGATAATGATTTGACAACTACCAGTCCAGTTGGTGAAAGGGGGAGGTGCCACATATGCACTTGAGATCTGAGCCGTCCGTGAACCCCCATCTGTGGTGATTGTCTTTGCTTTGGCCGGCTAGGGTTCGAAGTCTATATAGAGATTTCTAAGTCGGCCACGGTTATGCGAGGCACCTCTTCACAGTGGCCCACCATCCAGCTCCGCATGTCACCTGTGCACTTGATGGTATTATGAATGCGTCAGTGAGCGGAGTTAGCGGAGCTGAAAATAATGATGTTTGTACTTTTTGCCATCGATACGTTAAGAACAAGAAGTATCCTGGCTAGCAAGAAGGACAGCAGTTTGTCTCCTTGAAAATTCCGTTCAGGACTAGATAGAATTTTGCAGTGAAAACAAATTTTAACAGGCAGATAAAACTCATGATGCCAATTCCCATAATTAAAAACTTTCAAAATCTAGTCGCAATTTTATCTCAGCGACAATCAATGATAAAAACTTGTCAAAAATTTAGGGAAATTACCTAGTTATTTTTGACCGATTGAGATTGAGATCAGACTGTGAAAATTAAATATTACGAGAATTGCCCCTCTGATAACAAGTCAAGAACACTGCACCGTTCTGCACATGTTATCAGACCAGACATATTACAAGACATTTAATAGTAATCGCTAATTCTTTATCCAAAAAACGAGTCAGAAAGGTCATGCAAATCAGTCACCAAGCAATTTGTTATACCATACCTACCAAATGACTCGCACAACGTTATCACATGCAACATGGATGGCACAATCAATGTATCAAATCAAAATCGTATAAATAAGATCAATTCCGATCGATCAACGACAATAGATAGAACTTGTAGCATTTCGTAGCGTGACTATTTATATTTTAAGTCATATGACAAAAGAATTGAAAGTCAAACTGTTCATTGGTGTCGATGAAATCCAGTTCAATTTTGTCATGGGTCAATTGATGTTATTTTGTGGCATTAGATTGTCTAACACGTGAAAAGAGATGAATCAAAATGTCGAACTGAATTTATGTAATGGTCGCGGAGCTGGCAAATCATAGGTTATCAGGAGTAAATTAGTAAACTAAACTCGCTTGGTAGATATAAAGGATGGTACAGATAACTTAGTGCAGGATACCTTCCGTCATAATACTACTTATTTACAACACTAGCTGTGTTGTAAAGAAGTTGTATTTAACCCGCGGTGTCACCTGCATAAGTTTCGATCCCGTGGGAATATCGGGATAATATGTGTTAATCCTGGTTGTAAACTATCTGTGTACCAAAGTTCATTCAAAGTAGTTTTTGTTTTGCGTGAAAGAGTAACAAACATTCATCCATCCACACAAACTTTCGCGTTTATAATATTAGTAGGATAGGTTTGAATTAATACGTGGAATTAACGACTTAACGAACTTAACAATGGCATGACATGAAAATTCACAAAAATACATTAGAAACTAATACATCTGAGGATTGTGTGCTAAAGAAAATGCTTTGCGATAATCCCTTTTTCGACAGTTCTATAAAATATGTCACTGAACTAGCATCAGCAGCAGAGGTTCAAGAGGGCCTAGACAAGTGGCAATCGCTCTCAAAGCATTTCGTATGTCCACAGACATAAGCTTTTTTTTCATCATCGCTGATAGAATGTCTGAATCCCTCTGAAGTTTTCGGGCCAGGTCTTGAAGCCATCACGAGATAGAACCTCTCCAACTGCGCAGTAAGCCCTTTGTTTACTTGAGAGATATCATAAACTCGTACCTATCGATGTTATTGAGACCACCACTAACGACCACATAATGTTTTATGACATACACGTTGCTATTAATAGTAGCAACAATAATGTATATTTTACGTGAAATTACTTGTTTGTTCACTTGTTTTTGTTTTCTTTATATGGAGCAATGGGAACACGTCGTACCACTGTTTCATCTTTATTTAAGTACCATTTGCTTGGTAAATGCACTAAGTTATAAGTTATGGTACACCATTACTGTACAGTACTGACTGGACCATTAAATCTGTGTGGTTCTTTCCTCAAAATAAAATCTCAGACACTGCATGGTCCTCACATGATCTGACACAGATAATGTCTTGAATTTAAAGAGACCTCTGAGTTTGTTTGTTGCTGTTTCTTTTCAGAATAGTCGGTTAGGCAACACTAACCTCATCTAGTTTTATAATAGAATTATTTCTTTTGACGTGGGAAAGTGTTTTTTACTACCAATTTACAGAAATAGAATATCATTAATCATTTTAGTTTCACACAGTGGCACCGATTCCCTTGTTCACAAACTAAACTAAATTTAAATTCAGTGCATCTTTTTCTTTCTATTTCATTAAGAAATAAAATAGATAGATTAGTTTAGTCAAATTAAGATACTCCATAGACAGTTTAGACGTGATTAAAAAATTGGCAACTTATGAATGCGTCAATTTGCGTCAGGCGCTGACCAATTTGACAGGACTAATGTACACCAATGTCGCCTCAGTTGTTCTAAACTTCATCATCATAGACGTTGAAAAGCAGTGCATTAACAGATGACCTGTCCTTGTTTGTGCCATGTCCGATGATTATTAGTAACATGACCTATGACAGTACATATAAGGTTGCATACAAAAGAACTCATCTCTGCTAATATCTATTACAGCATACACAGATGTTGAATCACATCAAGGATCCTCACCAGTTGAGTGGTAACCTAGATCACGTGCGTGTGCGCACACTCAGCTACTGACGTCATCGGGAAGAGGGCTTTACTCTCGGGAAGTAATGGTGGCTGTAGACTTGCCGGGTTTTGGAAGCTGAGATTTTAGTTCTTCGAGTTAAGGAATATTTGTTCTTAGTATTGTAAGTCCACGCCGAATTATTTGCTTGTTATTAATCCTGGATTTCAACAGGCTGATTCAGAAAGAAAGAAATTACTCAGCACAGATTCAGCGCACAAATACTCTTCAAAATATTTTCGTTGGAAGTAAAGCACTATTGTTTTACATTACGCAACCCTAGAAAGGCAATATTTCACCATAGATCATCAATATTTGTCACATCCATTTGTTGATTATAATTAGAATTATTGGTAATTAACCACGCTACTCTCATACGTAGATCTTTGACAGTCGTTATTGGTCGTCAGAAGCCTGAAGGTGTAACAACCAGCCTTATTAAGTGGTATCGCATTACCTTCTCACCGGGTTGTGGAGTTCAGATAGGTAGTCACCCTATGTAAAATACTGGTGTTCAGCTGCACCCTGTTAGACTGGAAGCCATCTCCAACATGATTGGGAAAGATTAGGTAGAAGTGGTTGTAAACCAAAAGCAGATTAGAAGATGGAGGGAGGAAACGCATGTTGTTTTTACAACTTCTGACATAGGCGCCACCCATGAAATAAAAACTCTCCTAATAGATTTGTTTCCTTCACCACAACAAAACAATCCATTACAAAGCCATAAACATTCAGTATTCTGTGAAATAAACAATATAAAGTCTTCAGGAGTAATTCAGTTTGTTTGGCAATAAATTGGTCGTCCATTTATTGTAAGTACTTGTACATTTCGAAGAAATAGTAGATGCTTCCAGTGAGATCTTCCTTCTGTATCGACTTTTCCTTATTGCCTGAGGCTTACATTTTGATGTATTTGTTTTTTTCGTACACTTTGAATGATCTTGATTTGGTGGTATCGTTTGGTTTTATTGCTTCCTAAATGTGGGTAGCTGGAATTCTGTTCATATTGGTAGCCTCCTCAATGAAATACTTTCGTTCACACACAGAATGTTATGTGTGTATCAATAAAAGTTTCACATCAATTTACTTCAGCTACTTTCTTTACGACGTTAGAATTTTAGGTAGGACCTAAATGACGTTTGCTAAAGGCTTCTACCATAGTGGATAGATAATATGTATTTTTGCCATTTCTTGTAAAGTCTGTCATCTGACCTAAACAATGTATGGTTTTAGAACCAATTACTTATCATTCACTACCATCATTGTTAGCATTTAAATCCAATATCTTCACCATTCTTACCTCTATCTTCGAACTAGTGGGCACGGTCCACGACACGTATACCAAAATACCCTTTACTCGCGTATCCTTGAACAGCTTCTGGTTCATTCGCCTCGACTGCTCTATTCTCAATACTAACTAGATCACTGACGTAATGCTTGTAATTCCTCATTTGTGATGACTGATCGATTTTGGGAGTGGTTTAAATTTTTCAACGAGATGTTTACATAGAATTGGGTCAGTGATCCTTTTTTGTTTTTAGAAAGATGAATGGGGGATTCGGTGTTGCTTGCTAAATTTCCTCACAAGCCGAATTGTCGCCCCATATATGCAGGTCGATGAAAATCGCAGGTCACTAGTTAATTTTGTATCAAAATGCAGACCTTGATTGCGGAGGGCGATCGCCTGCGAGTGAGCATTTTCACGGTTGAGTTTAGTCACCCAATGCTTGCAACCTGTCGTCCCACGACAAAAGTCGAAACCTACTCTTGTTACTTGCGATTTTAGTCATCTGCGGTCTAGCCGACTTGCCATTTAGACACTATATTTTCGCTACGCGGCGAAAATCGTGCGGCTGTAACCACCTGTGTAAAGCTATGCGGGCTTTACACAGGTGGCTATAGCCGTATAATTTTGCCGTTTTATTGCACCTTGGGAGTTTTTATTGAGGTCAATCCTTTATTTCTTCTTTAAAAATCGAGACCGTCACCGAATTATTCAGAAGTTGTATTTCTTCTTCTATGTTCGTCGTTTCGTTGATCCCTAATTATACGAGTTGTACTTTCACTATATTGTAGGTACTTATAAATTCTCCATTCGGTCGAAAAGTTATGTGCACGTTAAATTCTTGTATAAACTTATATAAAAGCCAGATCCTAGAACATAAATAAAGAATCTATCGATATTATTTTAAGCTAAAAATATACAAACTTGTTTAATATCCCAAAACTTTCAACCCATCAAACAGCTATACATCATTAGCTTCTGCCCGCGACTTCGTCCGCGTGAAATTGCCTGTTCCCCGACGTACCCCGTCGCATCGCATCGCCCGTCCCCACTGTTTTGTTTTCGCGTAGCGTTATTTCTGTTTTTTTTTGCTCTTAGCGTGATGCTGATTAAATAGCCTTCCTCAACTGAGCTGGGCTATCAAAGGTCCTTCCAGAGATTAGCGCGTTCTAGCGAATAAACAGACAAACTTTTGGAGGCATGAGGAACAGGGTGTAAAGTTCCCTCATCCTCCATTGAAAAGGGAGGATCCTCCCGTCCTCCGACCAGACGGGTGTTGTGTCTGGCGGGCAATTTCCCAATGATTGATATTGGGAAATTGTATCTATGCTAATTGCACGGTAAACTCTGCTTGCGAGATGCAGGATTTGCGTGACGTCAGTATGACGCGTTGTTCGCATGTGGCGTTGTAGATACCGCTACAAACTCTTTAGCTTTATTATAGTATATATGTTTCTGTACAAAAAAAGCTAAGCGGCTAAACTTTTAAGATTTTAAGACAGGAAACCATCTTCCCAGAATAAGCTTTAAAGGTTCGCCAACCCGTGTTAGTACTTACATTGTCGTAAAGTTGTTTATACTGTGGTCGATATAAGCTCTTACGATTTTAAGGTTTCAAAAACGGAATTTACGTCACATAGTGAGGTTACTAAACTTAGAATGTAGGGCGGCTGCGCGTGAGTGGCTGGATGATGTTATAAGCAGATTAGATGGACTATTGATGGATGATTGAGGATGTTAAGAGTGAATACTTACGTAAGAAGTTGGCAGAATCATCTCAGCGCTGATTTGCTGGATTCTTTTTCTCCTCTACTTATCGTTATTTCTCCTGCATAATCAGCCTATAAGGTTTCCACTGCTGGGAAACAGGCGTCCTCTTTATTACATGGCTTCGAATTTTTGGTTCTAGGACAGGCCGGTTTTCTCGCGGTGTTTTCTTTCAACGTTTTGAGAGCAGTGGTGATGAAATAAATTAGACACAAGTAAAGCTCCTGTCAGGGTTCGAACCTACGACCTACAACTCGTAAGTCGCGGCCGTTACCACTGGGCCACCAGTGCTCCCCCTGCTATTTTTCCTGACAAAGTTTATTTTCGTTATTTGAAAGAAAGAAAGAAAATACATTTATTTGGCACCAACTAAAAGACACACAATACATCAGATACATATATCAGATAAAACAAACAATAAAAAAAGATTAAATAAAAGTGTGAAGTCCGATGTAAGAAATTAGCAGGAAAGTGTGCCTCACGGCTGCGCCGAAAAGGCCCAGTTCAGCAAAAATGCCAGGCAACTAGTGCCGGACGCTGGTTTTCAACTGGACTTGATTTGTATCTATGTATTAGTATTTATTCTTTTCGAGTTATCTACGAGTATCTCTTATGTTGCACCTGCCATGTTTTGTGTCTGCGTCACCCTAAGGCCGCGTGTCAAGCCAGACAAGATTTTTGTCTTGTGCAGCGCAGACGCAGTGTACACTAGTCGTGTGTAGAAACGACACGAATTCTTGCATAGACCAGGCGATTTTTCTTGCCGTGGACACGCGGCCTAAGGTTGACTGCTGGAAAAGCATTAAATCCGCTTTTGTACAGTAGTTTTTTTACTTGTGCATAAAGTTTTAATCCTACTAATTAATATTATAAACGTGAAAGTTTGTAAGGATGGCTGGATGGATGGATGTTTGTTACTCTTTCACGCAAAAAGTTCTGAACGGGTTTGGATGAAATTTGGCACACAGGTAGTTTATAACTAGGAATACCACATAGGATACTTTTTATTCCGATATTCTCACGGGATCGAAACTTATGCGGGTGAAACCGCGGGGCACAGCTAGTAAATAAATAAATACTTAACCCAAAGGTAGAACTTAGAAACTTAGCAAGAAGAAGAATACAATTTTGCTAGTTAGAATAACTTGGATAGCTTTATAGATATTTTCATTAGCCGACGAACTGACAATGTTGGGTGTAGTCGTAAGCACAGGGAAGCAACTGTAATTGGTAATCTGACAACTTTGTTAAACAACCGACCGACTCTGTAAAAATGTCACCGTGAATACTTAGGTGGTGTGAGTTTGAAGTGAGCTGTCATTCCACCTGATACTTGGCGTTGACACTATTGACAGCTCACTTCAAGCTTACTTCACCTAAGTTTTCACAGTGAGATTTTTACTCAATATACCGGCTAGACGCATTGCTTAGTTTTAAAATGGTAACACCGTGAAAAAGCATTGCACCTCAATTTTTTCAAACCGAAATGTATGTGAATTTCGGAATTCAGTTACCTACCGATTCTGAAGTTCAAGCTAAACAATACAAACCCGACTTTACGACATACAAAGTAGGTAGGTACTACAAAGTTCTAAATCCGGATAATACGTCACTGGTTTACATAAAGCCACTAAACTTAGAAATACATCGTAAACCGGGCTATCCGGTGGAACTAATAACGTGTCTATTTGGAGATGGATTCAAGGAAAAGGGTAAGGATTTAAAGTTTGAAGGTGGATTACGACCTTTATATGGATGTGGTGAATCTAACTTGGGAATAAAGGGATAGTGAGGAACACTGGCCATTTGACTATTGTAGGTGTAAGGTGGATGTAAGATCTACGTTTTGATTATCTAATCTATGATATACTAATCCATACTAATAATAAAGCTGAAGAGTTTGTTTGTTTGAACGCGCTAATCTTTAGAACCAGCAGTGCGATTCTGTAACCATCTCATCGTGAAAACTTAGGTGAAGTGAGCGTGGAGTGAGCTGTCATTCCAAATAATGCTAGGGATTGACACTACTGACAACCCACATCAAGCTCACTTCACTTGAGTTTTTACGGTGACATTTTCACAGAATCGACCGGCAGGTCGGATATGAAAATTATTTTTGCATGTGATAGCCCAACTCTTGAGGAAGGCTTGGCTATGTAACATCACGCTATGACCCTTAGGAGCCGAGTAAAAAAAAAAAGTCAGAAAGACCGCTAAGCGCAAACGAATAGCGGGCAGGAAGTCGCGGGCAGAAGCTAGTTATCCTACTAATATTATAAACGCGAAAGTTTGTATGGATGGATGGATGTTTGTACTGTAAAAGTACTGAGCGGATTTTGATGAAATTTGACACACGGATAGTATATAGCCGGGATTAACACATTAAAAAACTTTTTATCGCGATATTTCCACGGGATCGAAACTTTTGCGGGTGAAACCGCGGGGCGCAGCTAGTATTATATACTCGTAAATAGGACATGTTCATTTACAAAGCGGTAAATGTTAAGTTATGGCTGAAATCGCGATTAGGTAAAAGTAAAACCAGTAAAATTAAAACAAAAACATTACATATTGTTTTGATAGCAACATAGGAACACTGAACTATTTTTTTTTTTTAAACGTTGCCCCACACTAGGAATTTCTCCTGTGTCGTGGGTGCGTTTACAGACACATAAACTCACATACACAAACAGCCAGACCCGGAACAACTAATTGTAGGTCATACAAATATTTGTTCCGTGCGGGAATCGAACCCGCGACACGCAGCGCAGCAGTCAATCGCTTAACCACTGCGCCAACCGTGCCGTCAATTCAATTATTCTATATATTCGTCTATTCAATTTAAATTGTCATAGAGTATAGTGTAGTGATGGCCTGAAACACAGGTTTGAATAAACCTAGTTCGGACTGGTCGCTACCTAACACTCGAATTCCGAACCATCATTACTGCACCTGTAATAAACAATATTTTAGTTTATTTTTAGGCACTATAATTGTATGAAAAAGTTGCTACTCTTGGCTAAATCGGTGTACATTTAGTCAAGAGTAGCAAATTTTATAAACGTTTTTTTTTACTTAAATAAGTTATTAAAAAAAAAAAGAAAAGATATGTGGATTTTTCGCAAAACGCAACAATGAACCTACGGCAAAAATTACATAAGATTCATCCCTCAAACCTAAAAGCTTTGAAGCAGGAAAACCCGCAGGCGCGGCCATTATCCCACATAATGATATAACTGCCCAGTTAACCCCACTTCCTTCTGACGTCATCCCTGTATATATAGCTCGCAAATCTGGGTTACCCGACCAACTGGGTTACAGCTTTATTTTCACCCATTTTCGCGCGAAATGTTTTTATGTAACCCCCTTTTTATACGTGTAATAAAAACACGCGGTGTTACGTCTGTTTGATGTAATCTTTCAGGATTTCGTAATATACGAAATGTGGAGGTTTCCGTCTTGTTTACTCGTGTTGATATACGTACGTCAAATAGGACGTTTCGAAATGTTGCCACTACATAAAGCGTTACACTATCATAAACGTTTATTGAGGATGATATTCTTTTAGCATGTATAATTATTTCCTTTTTTCTTTTTTTATATTCCTGTTTATTTCTATCACATTTAAATTAAATTATATTATTTTTCTTTAAGTACGCTGTACCGGTACAGCGTCCTAATAATTGTTTGCTGCACCGGACGACGTCTTTACGTTGGCGCAGTCTGTCGCAGAAAACCAGCGCTGGGGCTCTGTCTTGCATAAGGTCGCAGCATAATGCTGAGCGATAGCCGTTTTGCGTGAATGTGCCGCATATTTCCCCCAACCATTTCTTATTTTTATTTTTTTGTGTTTTATGTTCTTTTTTGCGTCATGTTTACCGCAAATAAACGTATTTTTTTCTTTCTTTCTTCTTTTATTCATATGGAGCAGATCTGCGGAGGTAAAGAGACTTGGACCATATTCGTTACGGATGCTGTAACAGTCCAGTCATTTGGTACTGAATTTTTACTTTGCCATAGATTCCATAAATTCCTTCAACCCCTATTTAACGCCTTGAAAATGCATCCCCTATGCATTTTCAAAAATCCTTTCTTTGCCCTTATCTTCGATAGAAAAGGAACTCTTATGCCACATTTCATGCTTCTAGATGAGACCCAGCAGTTTAGGCTGTACGTTGGCTGTCAGTGAATGAATGAATTTGTACCCCATAGACCCCATTAAAATATTGAGTTAAACGCATGCCTAACTGTACTTTAAAAAATTAAGTTTTGGTCATTGTATTATAATAAAATACGTGCTTTCCGAGGCACGGTGGGGACTTAGTATGTAAAGATGAACACCCATCCACGGACACACCGCGGCCAGCGCAGCTTAATCTGATCGAAAATGCCAAAATGTCTCGCCAAATGAAGAGGTAAAAGGGACACATAACTGAAATGTCAGCTATCAGCTAAAATATAAACTTCTAGTCCATTATTATACCTACTGCCCTTGAAAAACCCGTTGTCCTACTTGTAATTCCCAAATGTTTGTGTGTTCCACTTTTATTTGTAACACTTTCGATAACACCAAACATCTGAAGCAACACAATCGGAATTTAATTATCGTATGTCGACATTTATGCATCCGTAAATTCATTAAATGCTTTCTTGAGGAGTCAGGAGTTAAAAAAAACCTAGTTATATAGTATTAAATTGGGAATAACAAACTAAGTCTCCTGCATCCGTCTAGGGAATGATTATGAAAATTCGTATAAAAAAAAACAGCTTTTCACACATGCACCGAAATTCTATCTCCTGTTTTATAGAATTAGATCTTTTTTTCAGGAGTCTGTTATGATTTTCATAAATTTAATTTGATAAATTAACTGTTTGTTTTCTATTAATTAAATTAAATTTTATTCGAAAACATCCATCGGTTTCTTACTTAACTTCAACTATATCCGACGGCTTATCTCCTTCGGTGACCATACAATGGATAATAATAGATAATTAGCTAAGCGCATCTTTTCTGAATTCAATGATGGCAAGCGAATACCAAGCACCCAGTGCCTCAGATACAAAGACGTTCAGAAAAGACATAATATATGAAGAGATACAATATTCGCTATATATTTATTATATATTTTTATTGTGTGTTCGCAGATCGGTGGGATTCCCCGATGTTGCGGAGGTGGATGCAGCTCCAGGCTGAGTTTTAATTGTATGTAGATTTGTGTCTGTAACCTACTAACACTAGAAGGTAAGTAAAATTGTTACCAACCCTATGGACTCCTGTCTGAAATAAAAGTTTTCTATTCTATTCTAATATAGATCCATCCCACTCGTTGGGAGTAACAAAATGTTTATGACTTTAAAGTCTAGCGGAGGAGAGATCTCGACAGCAGACGAGATCACCTTAAGAGTGAACCACCCTGCAACATACAATATCATTACCAAAATGGCATCTTAACATGACCGCACTGTGCACGTACCTTTACAGTCAAGATAGTTTACTTTAGCTACGTCAGAGTACACGCCTGAAACCTATAGCTGTCGGAAACAAAAACAGTCACCGTAGCCGAAATCGACATGGGATATAATACTAGCACAGTGTTGCCCAAATTGTTCTGCCATGACCCGGTAATTTTCATTCTGGCCCTTCGTGACCCACTCAATAGTTTTAACACCCCCTCGACCCCACGCTGCTGTAGCACGTACAGGGCCCTAATTCATTATGGCCACTTAACGATTTCTTATTTCGAAACCACGCCCATTCCTTAGTTTATCACGAAATCTGTGTTCTATATGACACAATGGCTTGGTTTGAACTGTCAAAATCACAGTCAAAATACATGTGGTCCGTAAGGTTGACATTTCGATTCGTTGCCGTTAACAAGACACGGTATTGACGTGGTTTGCACGTGATAAGATTTCGCGGAGAATAATACAGAATTTGGGCCCTGTAGCTATGTTTTCATAGCAACACATTGATCTTTACTGGAGAGATTCCATTAATCCAGTTCACTTGCCCCCCTGACCCAATCCGAAGACGTCAATGAAAGCCAATCGATCAAAGTCTACACCAGATACGTCAGCTTTTATTATCGTTGTGTATACACCATAACATGGGGGTCATTTTAATGATGTCGATAGTATCGGTGTTGGTATTAACTATTATGTGCAGGTTTAGTGCAAAGTGATTATTAATGAGTTAAATATAACAGACGAAATGTGGGTGTACATACAATAGGTGCATTTCTGAACCCTGTGGGAAACTTCAGGCGGGATGTTATGCTGGTGCAGAATTAAAATCATATAATTACAGACGCAAATATTTATGCTATTCAACTTTACAGAAGTGATGATGAACTGCAGGAGAGTGTTGGGGAAGTTCAGTCAGAGAAGCTTAGAATATATACAACATATGATGGCAAACATTGCCAATTAAGGCAATTTGGATTCACTTTCAAAGACAGAACCTACTATAGACAATGAAGATCAGGGAATAGTGAAGTTATGAAAAGTGTATTCACGATCGAGGTCAAATGAAACAGAATCCTTCATAAGTAAAAAAAAAAAAGAAAAAAAGGGGGGGGGGGGATTTCTGGCCGCGTTCTAACTAAAATATCACTTTTGGTTAGGACGTGGGGTCCTGCTTAACCACGACACCTATCCTCGGCTCGTCTTCTAAAGCCGTGTACGCACGAACGAACAAAAGCATGGTGAACATGAACATCGACAACTTTGTTCGCACTTGCGTGCGGGTATGGCGTGAGTAAATCGCTTTTGAATAAAGCCGAGTATATACTCGGCTTTATGCAAAAGCGATTTACTCCTTGTTTTTTTAATGAAATTGTATGTTGTTACGAACATAGTATTTTCGAACCCATAGGTTTATGTAATGTGTCGTATTTCAACGGTGCATTCGTTATTACACGAAAAAATCGAAATTGAAAGTTGCCAAGTGTTGACATATTGGCGGTCGTGACTGTACAAGTTACAACACCCAGGAACTCCCTAATCTATTGATATCCTTATCAAAACTTGTTCCACTTTTGATTTCAAACTAATTACTAGTTTTATCTATTCCACAACTCGTATCTGTAGCAAACGTGTCTACGGCGCACTGCCGTCCAGCGATATCCAGATATTAATTTACATTCCTGTTGAAATCCACTCGAAACCGCTTCGAACTGGTGATAACCTATCGTAAAGTATGTAATTATTTGATGGAACCACTTGAGCATTGGTTATATAAACGCATGGGGAGTTGAAGGAGATTGAAATAAATGTAGTCTTGTTCCTGAACAATTTTGAGATCAACTCCTCAGGGAGTGATGTTAAACTACACAGTTCACAGATGCAGCTGACTTATATTTTAAAAATATCTATAATATAAAAATGAATCGCTGAATGTGTTGCTAAGCGCCAATCTCGAGAACAGCTGAACCGATTTCGCTAATTCTTTTTCTACAATATCCCTTGAAGTACGAGGATGGTACTTACGCAGAAAAAAAAAATTGCCTGAATAAAGTCTAAAAACAACACTTTTCTATACCTACTCACATACAAACGAATACAAATTTTTTTTTCGGGGTGTGTTGGGGGGTACAAGAAATTTCACGCGGACGAAGTCGCGGGCAGAAGAAGCTAGTATAAAATAAACACGAATCATGAAGTCTGTAACCCAGCACCAGAGACGTTGCTGGCTACGACAGACCTCATTATCATTCTCTTATCTTTAATTCAATTTATATAGGGCGTAACATGTCTTTTTCTTCCTCTATTAGTCGTCATCTCGGTAGTTAGAGTTCTTAGTCATATTATAATCTTTCACACAGTCCATCCATAGTTTTTCTTCTTTTACAGCCACATTCATACTCAAGTATTTCCTCATGACAAACCTAAGAAAGAAAAAAAATCTTAGGTTTATTCTGACGCTGAACGATAGTTCGGTTGGTTGGTGGACATAAAATATACTAAGCACCATTATCGGAAGTTCTATGGCTCGTCAGACTTTCACCCGCCAAATTATTTGTTTTCTCTTGGCTGCGTTCTACTCTTGCAAACCAAACTCTAAAAAAATCCAAAAAAATAATTCCAAACAGTCGAGTTGATCATCTTTTTAGGGTTCCGTACCAAAATGGTAAAAAGGAACCCTTATGGCGCGGCTCAGTCTGTCTGTCCGTCCCTCTGTCACAGCTGGATATCTCAAGAACTACTTTGGAATAAGTTTTTCATTCCTGAGAATCACAAGATAAACGAACAGCACACTAATTACGTAACACATTTTCAATCACGAAAATCCTAATCCATTGCTACATACGTTTGAAAACTTCGCATATTCAGAAATATAAATAACGCAATGAATGTGGGTGGACTGCCAAAATTAAAGGCATTGCGATCGCTTGCCATTTTATATGTTTTACACAATGATTAAAAATACTAATGAAAATCACAAACAGAATAGCGTCAAATTTCAGAATGAAAAGATTCCTATGTGTTTCTCAAATTCAAACACTTTATCAATGTTATGTTATAACAGATTAGTGATAACCCCTTAAGAAATAAACATACAGCACTTATTCATATACTTTCACAAGATACGTACACACGACACCACATCAAGCTATACATTTCCAGTTTTAACTGACTTCGTATTGTATAGGCTTTTCGTACAATGAGAAGTCAGCTTATACTGGTTATCTATAGCTTGATATGTCGACGTGCACTCGTGCGTTTGCGAGAAAAGGCGCGACTGCGGCCAACAGAGTTGTTTTCCAGCTATTCCGAAAGTGAAAGGAAAACGCAATAGGATATTATTAGCTATTTATCTATTGATAACCTTGTGGTCAACTCGACGGCGACGTGGAACTGTAACACGTCACGGTAAATACGCAGTCGAATGCGTAGGTAATGTTTTTTGTTTGATTGGCATTGGATTAACGTTGGGTCCGCTTGGTATATCCAGAATTCTAATTTTGTTTTTGTGTTCTACGTACAGTCACGAGCACCAATATGTCAACACTTGGCAACTTTCAATTGCGATTTTTTCGTGAAATAACGAATGCAACGTTGAAATACGACACATTAGATAAACCTATGGGTTCGAAAATGCTATGTTCGTAACAACATGAAATATCATTTAAAAATAAAGGAGTAAATCGCTTTTGAATAAAGCCGAGTGGATACATACTTTTGCTCGTGACTGTACTACTTCGATATCCAGAATGCTAATCCTGTTTTTTTATACTATATATTGATAAGTGTATTGATCAACCTTGCTTATTTTCAAGCTCTATATTAATAACCTTGAAAATGAGCAAGGTTTATCATTGACCAGGCAAGTAGTTAAGAGGAATGGAACTCTGGCCGCCACCGACGAGCTGCGAGGACGCGGAGAATTGGATGGTGTTTGGAACTTTGGAGTTAGGAGGAACCCCTAAGGCTGAGCTGTAGACCAAAATAGTTTTATATGATCATGCTTTGACCAACAATTAGCCTTCTCATGCTTTGATAGGTAAGTTGTGAAAGTTGCACGATTCTAATAGTACCTTCTTAAGACATAGGGAGGACCTGTAAAATAAGGAGAGACGTCAGATGAACCAGTGGGGAATTCATTCATTTAGCCGAAAGACGTCTATGTCCACTGCTGGACATAGGCCTCCCCAATGCACCGTGACTTCGTCCGGTCCTGTGCTTCTAGTATCCATCGAATTCCTGCGGCCTTCTCAAGGTCATTGGTCCACCTTATGGGTGGCCTTCTAACGCTACGTCTTTCGGTACGCGGTCACCACTCCAGAATCTTTCGGCCCCATCGGCCATCTCTCTGCGAACAATGTGCCTTGCCCACTGCCACTTACTTTGGTTCTATTGCAGAGTTCTTCATTTCTGATAGAACTGGGTCATTAAAGTATATAAAGTCTTATGTGGCATTGCTCTATGCTTCATAGTAGATGAGAGACTTCCTAAAAACTTCGAGACTGACATTCTAGGAAGTTTGCCAAAGTTCATTGTTTCATAGTGAACGCTACAGACAATATGCTTGTAAGACGTTAAAATTGGGTATCATCTCTGGCCCTCCCACATTGAGTGGTGAGTAAAGACATGGTGACGACCTAGTTCAGACAGGGATGGTTAACATTTTCCAACAACGTAGGTAACTTCATGAAATAAATAAATAGGTAACAGGAGAGTTTCTAACTAAAGTGTGGCCGAAGAGAAAATGCGTTCTTGACACATGTCAGTTTCATGCAAACGAATAAGTGCGTGTTTTGCGAATTTGATCTTTATTAGCTACTAGAATTGACGCATTGACAGGTGTCAGGAACATATTCTCTCGACGGCCAGACTTTAGTTAGAAATGATTTTATGTCAAAAATTTGATTCGGGTCGGGAAAAGTGTGCCCTTTGAATAATTAGTATAATCTGATCTTATCCATGGTGTGGACAGTGGGATTTAAACGAATAACAGCAAAATCATTGGGGTAAGGATGTCTTTAACCTATTTTTCGTGAGAAGTTGTTGGTAATAGTAGATACTTCTTAGTAAGGTTGGACCACAAAAATTACAGACAACTTCACGTGTCTATCACACAAATTCGCATCTCGCTTTACATTGACAGCCTCTCATCATCATCTGCCGAGAATTTTTCCAACTATGTTGGGGTAGGCTTCCAGTCTAACCGGATGCAGCTGAATTCCAGTAATTTACACGACCCGTAACGACTGTCAAAGATCCACGAATAACAGCCGGGACCAACGGCTTAACGTGATTTCCGAGGCACGTAGGCGTCTTGGTATATGAAGATGGTCACCCATCCACGGACCAACCGCGACATGCGTAGCTTAACCTGATCGATTAACACGTGCGGCTGTTATTACTTAGCCACCACACCACACTAGATTCTAGGTTGATAAACCCTGTCTCCCTGTCGCATGTGTAATTTAGGTACTAATCCGCGTGATTCAAACACGTGGTGTTTTGTAAAAATGATTTATTCCATTCTAATACCAAAAACTAATACCACTGGTATTTGATTCAACTCTTATTTTTTTTCTATTCCGAACGGATACCACTTTTTAAATAATTTAATTTAATGTACGAACGAATACCAACAACTTGAATTTGGTACAGTCAGCGCAGTCAAACCTAATCAAAGTAAATTTGTTTTTCAATATTTTTATGTAATCGTAATATAATGCTTAAAACTTTCCAAATTTGTAAGACTTTCAGCTTTACTGCCTTTACTTCCTCGTAAATTCATATCAGAAGGATGGTGCTACATAATGGAAGACTGTCCTGATACTGACGCCATTCAAACATTTAATGACTACATGGTGTCACAATGGCTAGAGAACGAGAGTTTTGTAGACATTTGGTGCGTTCATGGTGAATGCCATCGAACCACAAATGCCGTAGAATCTTGGCATAAGAAATTAAACTCGGCTGTGCCAAAAAATGCTAATTTATATCAGCTTCTGAACGTGCTGAAAGAGGACGCAGATTTACAAACAGTGGTTGTTACTCAATATAAATCAAACGCACCCCCCGCAAAACGATGTGCACAGACAACTATTATGAAAAAATCGTGGATCACATACGTAACTGACCAACTCCTCAAAAACAAAATCTCCGTAGGTCACTGCTTAGAAAAATTAAGGGTTTAGCTACTAATTGTTGAAATATAAGAAATTATTTACACGTCATTTAGCTGATTATACTAATAGTTGATTTTCTGTGATATTTTATAATTCTTAGATTATAAGTGAATTATTCATATATGACGTTTTTGCAAAAAAAAATTGCTGATTCATTGCTATGTAAGTGATGAATGACTGATTTGATTATACAAAAAGTTGATTTTCTGTGATATTTTACAATTGTTAGATTTAAAGTGATTTATTTTTGTTAAAAATTTACCTGACATAGTTGTTATGAGATAGGTAGACGTGAATAATTACGTACCTATCTAATAATAACTATGTCAGATAAATTTCAATATAAATTAAGAGTTAATTTTTTGAGATATTTTGTAATTTTTAGATTGTAAGTAAATTCTTCCTGTTTGATGTTTTTGCAAAAAAAAATATTATACAGGCATAGAGAGGAACTAAAATTATATTAAAGTTGATTATTTAAGTGATATTTTATCATTGAACAAGACGTTTGCTAACAAAATTTGATTTTTTTGGAGTTATCTATTTTTTTTTTTTCAATTAAAGGTCTTATATTTACATACAAAGCATTTTTACTGACTGTACCTTATATCTTTGAACTTGTTTTGGTATTAGTTTAAACAATGGTATCGGTTCGGAATAGAAAAAAAATATGAGTTGAAACAAATACCAGTGGTATTAGTTTTTGGTATTAGAATGGAATAAATCGTAAAAATACCACAAATCAGCTGCGAATTGTCACGTGGATCTGTAAAAAACATACACATTAGTGAGTGTTTTGTTTATTATAATGTGTTCCTGTATTATGTTTTATATTTATTTTAGTGTTAATGGTATCTTACGAACTTTTTTTTTTAACAGAGTGCCAGTCTTGTTATATTTTGGCAGGAGGTACAAATGTACAATGTAGTATTTACCTACTTTCTGAAATTGATACTGCTGATATTATTAGCCTTTGTAAGTCGTAGTCAAAGAGGGTACTCGTAGTTATTTTATGTTTTTTTCTTGAGTTCTAATTCTATATCTACAAACTTTTACACGGTTTACTTAATGGTAACACGTTCGCTCCCTATTAAACGGGACTTTAATTGGCGAAATGTGGGTGTATTAAGGTATCTACACCTCTGCCTTACTCTTCGGGGATTACAGGCGTGATGCGATGTTATGACAAACTTAATAGGCATAGGGCCCGATACGATTTTCTTTTTGTTACTTTTTTTTTTATAATTTGGTTTTTATTGTTTATTGTGTTTAGTTTTATGATCTTCCTGTACGAGTCGCAATACATACTTTTACTTTCTTTCTTTTTAATCAGAAATGAAGAGATCCGCAGGAGAACCAAGGTAACCGACATAGCCCGAAGAATTGCCAAGGTTAAGTGGCAGTGGGCAGGGCACATTGTTCGCAGAACAGATGACCTATGGGGCTGAAATGTTCTGGAGTCGCGGCCGCGTGCCGCAAGGCGGAGCGTTGGAAGGCCTCCTACAAGATGGACTGCTGACCTTGTGAAGGCCGCAAGAATCCGCTGGTTGCGGGAAGCACAGAAGCGGTCGAAGTGGCGGTGCTCGGGGGCAGGACAATGTGTAGCAGTGGACGTCTTTCGACTCAAATGGTGAAGGACCACCATGATAAGCATTACCAAAAGCTTCGATACTTAACCATCCATTCACTTATGGACATAGATTTTAGCATAAACCATCAAATGATAATTAATTTAGATACTTAAGTACCTATTGACTGTCACAAATCTGTCATTCACTCTCCAATTAGTAAACGGAGCACGATTGTACATAATAGCTAATGTATGTACATCCTTGTCATTAGGATATGAGTTACAATAGGAAGAATGTTTAATATCTCAACACTTTGTATGTTTAAGTCATAACGCGACTGATATCCGGTTGCAGTCTGTTAGGAGTCGGACACACTGTAATTTAGTCAAAATATTTATTTTTCTTATGATTATGCCTTGTTGGATTTACTTTGATAGGGCTTTAGGGATTGCACCCGTTTGATAACGGCAAAATTAAAGTGCTCATGTTGTTGCAAACGATGAAAATATTCTAAAAAAAAATGATTGATAAGAAATCCGGTAATAAATAAGACACACATAACATAAACATACCAACAAAATCAAAAGTCATTTATTCAAATTAGGCTAAGAGTCAGCACTTTTTGAACGTCAAAATTACAAAAGACAGTCCCCCAAAAACGCCCGCCCTTCACCACTTCCTAGTGCTATCGCTGGGAAGAAGAAGTGGCGCAACAAGCTCCCCAGCAGCACAGCTGTCTGTTCGAAAACACAACACCCCTGGAATCCCCGAAGGGTTATGCAGGGGTGTACCGTACATCTACATTTCGCCAGTAAGTCCCATGTACTAGGGAGCGAGCCTATTGCATCAACCGGGCACGAATCTAGACTCTGGGCTGCTTCTGAGAAATTCCTGGTGGAAAAACCCAACCACTCTGCCTGACCCGGAAATCGAACCCAGGACTTCGTGCTCAGTAGAAGCACCTGCGGCCACTTTACCATCGATGAAACAACGTTGTAATAAAGAAGAAGTTCCAAGTCTCTTCCAATAAAATGAGAACCCCTATTTCTAATCCAGAGACAAAAATATATAATTTGCTGTGGTGCTGTGCGCTGGCATCCAGCTTGTTCCAGAATGTTCGCCTTCTGCAAAGAGAACATAAAAGAGGGTAAACAAAGATGCCTAGGCGGCGGGATCATCCGAAAGGTTTACCGCTGCCCTGGAACAGAAAGGGCTAAGGAAGGAACACGGGTGGGTTTTAGTCAGTAAGAGTCTGACACTCCCTTCCGCTCCACCCAGAGCGGGAGGGGTCATTTGATGATTTCCCATCCACAAAAAAAAAAGGTAAACAAAGATATAAAGTAACATGAACATTGTGTCCAAGCCTTTAGTTGAGGAAATGTTGTACAAATGTTCAACAGAATGTGTTCGGAATAGTTTATCTTTCGTGTGTCCTCGGATAATGATAATTGTTCGCTATATGGAACGAAATGCAGGAACGCACTTTAGCTTGTTGTTTAGTATAGTAAATAGTACCTACCCTGACCTACCTACCTTTTGTTAAAATCAGTCACTTTTGGTTGAATATAAATTAGAAGACAAAGTCACTTCCTTGCGTCGTAGACGGAAATTCCTTGATTTATTTATTGGAAACGTAAACAGAGTAGTTAATTTGCTTATTCTTGCTTTTCCACAGGTGTTAAACGATGACTATTATATATAATAATAATAATAATCTTTATTATGAACATCTTACAGGGTATCATTGAGGTGAGACCCTGACCTCCAAACTAGTAAAATACTGTATCTTGAAGGTCAGTTCCTTCCCTTCACAAACGTGTTATAAAATACAAGTACAATATGTCCATAATTTTAACTTAGTCTATCTTATATTATTATAATAAATATAATAATAAATGATAGAATTTTTTCTTCTTAGCTGATCCACGTGGGATCAGAAGTGGTATCCCGGCTCATTTTCATCTAGCTCATCATCATCTGCTTAGTCTTTTCTAACTATGTTGGGTTAGCTTCCAGTCTAACCGGATGCAGCTGAATACCAGTATTTTACGTGGAGCGACTGCCTATCTGACCCCCACAACCCAGTTACTGGGTAATACGATACCCCTTGGTAAGACTAGTTCTCAGGCTTTCGGCGGGCTTTTTTTTACTTTCGACATCCAGCTAAAATTATAAATTTGTTTTTTTTATAATAAACTGTGACCCGCCCTGCTTCGCATGATTTTTACGATTTGACAAAGCATTGAGATTTCTAACACTTAAACCTTTTGGAATAAATTCTCTGAATGATTAAAACCGCATTAAAATCCGCTGTGCAGTTAACAAGAACAACGCGATCATACAGACAGACACTAAATCAACTCTAATTTATCTAGACTAATAATAAAGCTGAAGAGTTCGTTTGTTTGTTTGTTTCAACGCGCTAATCTCTAAAAGGTAATTTCTAGTCGAATTTGAAAAAATATTTTTCCAGTTGATACCTTCAATTCTTGAAGGCTTTAAGCTATTTATTTTTTTGCTATTTTTTTTATATTTAACATCACTAAAGGACCCTTAGTAGCCGAGCAAAAAGAAAAAAAAGGCAGAAAGAACGCTAAGAGAAAACGTAGGTATAGCGCGGACGGGCGATGCGATGCGACGGGTTGGGTCGTGGGAACGAGAAATTTCCCGCGGACAGAAGCTAGCGTTTATAATATATTATGTATAAACTACGAATAGTGCATATCTCTATAATTAAAACTTTATTTATGTTTCAAGTTGACGTTATTTCAAGTTAAATAAATATGAACTTTATTTTAATAGTAATTAAGTTAATTTCAGAGTGACTAGCACTATTGAAAAAAGAAATAAAAATGTTTGAAGTGGTAGCGTAAACTGAACTTTATTGTGTAGGTATTAAAGTAATTTTTCCATAAACTCATATTTGCTTACATTTTTGGCGAATATGTCGCGATTCAAATTTAGCTCTCGACATTTGTTTTTAGACAATAACAGACTATACTCAATATTTTATTTTATTTTTGTTCCAAATGCTAAATTCCAATACGTCTATGTCTATGCAACCAACTCCGCCTCTGCATTCAGACATGACATTAGTGATCTAAATATATAACAAATACAGTTTAAAAATAGTTGGCATTGGCTAATAGCACGTGCAAGCCAAAAACAGATGATCACAATACTTAACATCCTGCAATATTTAATTACGAGGAAGTACAAATGGTTAATTTTGTATGCAAAGCAAGCTCTTTGAATATTTTAAACGAATTAGGCTTTAATTAGGAAATGGGTAGTCACGAAAATATTTGTGTATTGTTTGGAAATAAAAGCGATAGACGTATTACTATTTTCTTTATACTATGTAGGTACCCATTCCTACCTTATACAGGATGGCAGGGACATCGACGCGCAACCTGTAGGTACCATGAATTCAGCACATATGTAATTCTAGATCCCCTAGCGTAGAAGATTCTCATAGGTTATAAAAAAACTGTTTCATAGAAATGAGCAATATCTACGCGGTCAAAATGTATGGAACATCAATTTTTTTTTTATAAACTACGAAAAATTTCTTCGCTTTTCTAGAATCATGTGCTGAATTCCTGGTTACAGTTTGCGCATCGATGTCCCTGCCATATCTTTGATGGCAATATGCTCACCCCTATTACATATTATAGGACTTTAACATAACTGGCGAAATGTGGGTGTACTATAGGTTCACCTCTACCTAACCCTACAGGAAATACAGGCGTGATGTTATGTGTTTCTAAGGTATTAGCTGCGCGCCGCGGTTTCACCCGAATAAGTTTCGATCCCGTGGAAATATCGGGATAAAAAGTATCGTATGTGTTAATCCTGGTTATAAACTATCTGTGTGCCGAATTTCATCCTAATCCGTTCAGTAGTTTTTGCGTGAAAGAGTAACAAACATCCATCCATCCATACAAACTTTCACGTTTATAATATTAGTAGGATAACATTGAAAACAGACATTAACACGATAGAAAAAACATTGAAAAAAGTCAAAAGATAATAAAATGACCGCAGACATTTTGATAAATGGTTTTCTGAGAATCTAGGTACTAAGTAAATGCAATGGAATTTGATTTATCGGTCATTGTAAAAGGTCTGACGTGTTCATGATAAATGTAACGCCATTGCACAATAATAATAAATGTATAAATGTAAGTAGCAGTAGTAGGTAAGAGTAGGCTGTAATCCACCACGCGGGCCCAGTGCGGGTTGGCAGATGTCTCATGTCTTCGTGTTTCTTACGTTGCCCCTCTCTAGGAATTTCTCCTGTGTCGTGGGTGCGTTTACACACATTTAAACTCACATACACAAACAGCATATTTTGGTTCTAGGACATGCCGTTTCCCCCGAAGTTTTCCTTTTACACTTTTGAGAGCAGTGGTGATGAAGCTACGAGTATTTACACCTTTACGCCTGCCTTGGTGCCGGCTGTCATTCGTGGATCTTTGACAGTCGTTGCGGGTAGTCGAAGCCGAAAGTCTGACAACCAGTCTTTCCAAGGGGTATTACCCAGTAACTGAGTTGTGGAGGTCAGATAGGCAGTCGCTCCATGTAAAATACTGGTACTCAGCTGCATCCGTTTAGTCTGGAAGCCGACACCAACATAATTGGGAAAAGGTTAGGCAGATGATGATGATTTATGATTAGCTATATATACCTTGTTTTACATACATACCTATATATACCATATGCTATCTGTATTATTAATTCAATTTATCACGCCATTCACTGCGGTTTGTGACTCAGCTAAGTATATTACGTATGCCTCTAATCTTAACAGCAGGACAATCCTGTTACCTTTAAGTATCACCTGACTTAAAGATAATTTAATTTAAACCACCGATAGCGAGCATTGTTAATTACGAATTTATAACACTACTGATATCAATTATCTAAGTATACTTTATCGCTACGTCGATAAACAGATTAAGCAAAAGATTTCGCATTAAAACGAAATTTCGCAGTATAAGATGTAAGATAAACTATAATGCATTTGTTTTGGGAGGTGTGCGTCGTCACGTCAGTGAAAGATTTTAAGGTTTTTATTAAGTAGATTATCAGGGGGGAACGTGGCTAAATTATACCAGCAGCACGAGTCGATCGAAGGTTAGGTTAGGTTAGTACGATTGCCGTGGTCGGTTCGTCGATGGGTGCCCATGCATTACATATCGAGGCCCCTCCGTGCCTCGAAAAGCACGTTAAGCCGTTGGTCCCGGCTGTCATTCGTAGATCTTTGACAGTTGTTACGGGTCAGAGTCAGAAACCCGAAAGTCTGCAACCAGTCTTTCTAAGGGTTTTCGTATGACACAGTAACTAGGTTGCGGAGGTCAGATAGGCAGTCATCCTAATCAGCCTACCTATAACGTTCCTACTGCTGGGACACAGGCCTCCTCTCGGTGAGAGGAAGTGGGCCGTAATCCACCACGCGGGCCGATTGCGGGTTGGTAGATGTCACTTGTCTTCGAATTTTTGGTTCTAGGACATGCCGGTTTCCTCACGATGTCTTCCTTCACCGTTTTGAGAGCAGTGATGATGAAGTAATTTACCCAAAGTAAAGCGCTTGTCTGGGTTCGAACCTACGACCTGCAACTCGTAAGTCGCGGCTGTTACCACTGAGCCACAACTGCTCTCAAGCATAGGTAGTCCACTCCATCCTGCCAGGGCGGCGGGATCATCCGAAAGGTTTACCGCTGCCCTGGAACAGAAAGGGCTAAGGAAGGAACACGGGTGGGTTTTAGTCAGTAAGAGTCTGACACTCCCTTCCGCTCCACCCAGAGCGGAGCAGAGAATTATAATCATTAGAATCAGTAATACAACCTAAAATGTCAAGATTTAATTAAATATTCATTCAGTAGGATTACTTAATCTTAGAGAGTTGAATCATCAAATGACCCCCTCATTTGATGATTTCCCATCTTCAAAAAAAATAAAATAAAAGGTAGTCCACTCCATGTAAAATACTGATATTCAGATACATCCCGTTAAGGTGGATGCTCCAAGGTAGCCCGCGAAATTCAAATTTTCTTAAGTTTTTTGCAATTTGCTGGTCAGTACTAAGTTGTACGTTGATTAAAATATGATTCGCGGCCGTAACAAATACTATTACTGGAAGCCGGTTAGGCAGATTGACACGAATATTTTTTATTTAAATTCAGAGATAAAAACTTTTTTCCATTTCCATTCGCGGAAAAGTTTGGAGTATCGCTCTGGCTGCGTTGTTTTAAAATAAAATCCCTTTATGAAGGTTTTTGTTTTTTATTTATTTTTTTCATGGCTTTGATGATTAACTTGGTAGAGTTTTTGCTTTCCATTTTCGTATAATGTTTGCTGTTTATTTATTTATCAGGAACAATTTATATTGTGTTTGATACATTAGTTTACATTACAAACATCATAATTAATTAAATTTAATATAAATTCTAAAAGTGAACATGCAGAATAATAATTAATAAAACGTTTTTAGGGTTCCGTACCCAAAGCGTGCCCATCCGTCTGTCAAGCTTTTGAACCGTACCTAATAAGTAGACACTTGAAATTTTTACAGAGCTATAACAACAAATAAAAATAAAAAAAAGTGAAAAATTAAAATTTTTGCGTTTCTGTGTTTGCTAGTATTTTAAGACTATTCATATTTGTAACAGTGTTTACATATACTGAATAAAGTAAATCGTTTGTGAAATATTTCGCTCAAATTGTTCAGCTAATTAAAGGTTTATTTGCTTAGTTTACTGCTTGCTTTAGGATTTAACCCTTTATTGTTTTTCCGAACATTGGCCTCGATTTGATACTAAACTGAAGTAATTTTCTTCATTGCCAAAACTTTTGAACTATTTCTGATGAAAGAGCTATTGTGGATCTTCAAATGACAGTGACAGGGCGAATTGTCCCAAGCGCTAATTTCGCGGCGATTTGTACCTTTGTAGGTACCTCCATCATCAATTTGTAGATGGCATATCCCTTACAGTATTTTTTTTATTCCATTACAGTATTCTTCAAGTATCTACACCACAAATGTTAAAAATCGATTGAAACTTCATATTATGACACTTCACTTTTGCCTAGTATTAAATTTGTTTTGTCGTCAATTCTATTCAGTAGGGACTGCACCAGAGATTGACCTAGAAAAGATAATTCGTTCATTAGGTACCATGCTGAAAAAAAGGTCAGGTAGGTACTGTTTAAATTAAGCCAGTGACATACCACACCGCACCTTAATTTCCAGCAAACAAACTCAACTTATTCAATATAAAAACAAACATTCTTCGAATTAGTTACACCTCAGTTCCAAAGCACTCATTACCTTAAATTCCGAGTAAAGAACGAACTAATGAATGAATTGTCGCACCCATCAATTAGTGAATGAACAATTTTCAGCGCAACTGCGTATATTTAGGCCGACATGTCTAATGCCTTTTGCCTTGGCCTAGTTCGATAAAGCATTAGGTATGTTGCGTAGAACCAATGTGGAAATGTAAGGAAGTTTGAAATTCTATGAGTTTTTTGTTTGTTATTGTTTTATGGTAGGCTAGACGTTTGGACACGTGCATTTTAGTATTCGGCATGGCCTATGTATCTACGTATGGCTGGGTTTTTAGGCCTTGAAGAATAGGTAATGTGGCCAGCTGCGCTGTTGCGTAGAATGCTTATTGGGAATGTAAAAAAAGAAGAAAGACAAAACTCCATTTAATTTGTGTGTCGCTCTTAGACTTTGCGTACATTCGTATAAATCCTACTCCTACTATATATATATATATATATATAATATTATAAACGCGAAAGTTTGTATGGATGGATGGATGTTTGTTACTCTTTTACGCCAACACTACAGAACGGATTTGGATGAAAATTGGCACACATATAGTTTATAATCGGGACTAACACATAGGATACTTTTTATCCCGATATTCCCACGAGATCGAAACTAATGAGGGTGAAACCGCGGGGCGCAGCTAGTACCTACTCTCAAAAGATATATCTCGGTCAAATTAAGATAAAAGTTAATCACAGAGTGTTTTTTTAAATATTGGGTTTCACCAAAACGTTTTTTAATGATCCGTTTAAAGTGTTGATCTAGTCGCCAATAAGAGGGATTTGGGAACTGGGAACAGCATCCCAATTGCGTAACACACAATCAATCGGAATCTGAATCATTTTGAAGCAAATTGCTAATCCATTGCTTCATAAGTTCTAAAAATTTGTCTGCTCAACAC
Source organism: Apamea crenata (assembly GCA_949629185.1). Lineage (NCBI taxonomy): Eukaryota > Metazoa > Arthropoda > Insecta > Lepidoptera > Noctuidae > Apamea > Apamea crenata. The sequence goes on along the minus strand of OX451362.1, from coordinate 6,071,052 downwards.
GTAAATAACGCAATGAATGTTGTTGAACTGTCAAAATTAAACCGATTCCGACTGATCGGTGTGTTACGCAATTAGGGTGCAGGAAACAGTGGTGTTAGTGGTAACCGCCGCGACTTACGAGTAGTAGGTTCGAAACCTGACAGTCGCTTTACTTTGTGTAAATTATTTCGTCACCACAGCTCTCAAAACGGTGAAGGAAAACATCGTGAGGAAACCGGCACGTCGTGGAACTAAAATTCGAAAACAAGTGACATCTACCACGTGGTGGATGACGGCCCACTCCATCTCATCAAGAGGAGGCCTGTGTCCCAGCAGTGGGAACATTACAGGCTGAAAGAAGTATTATTCTGTTGTGATTGTGTGTTACTAAGGTGCCGTCCTATCTTGATATAGATTAACAGGATCGCAAAGATGACCCAGAAAGATTTGCACCATGGTCTAATACCTAATAACCGATAGATACCTTCAGGAAAACACACAATACGATAGACTGAAAGTATCTAAAGGCCCTCGACTGACAATATTTTTAATTACGTCTGTCATAGCCTAATTAGTCCGCTCGGCTTCCAACCTCTTTGGTTAGATAATATTATAATACCTTGAAGACGTGTTAAGTCCACGAACGTATTATAGCCACTGGACCTGTGTGGTGGATTGCGGCCCACTCCTTCTCACAGAGAGGAGGCCTGTGTCCCAGCAGTGGGAACAGTATTGGCTGATTATATTATTAAAAGGAGGTAGTATTCTGTAGTGATTGTGTGTTACCAAGTTGAAGTCTAATCTTGATAATTATAGATTACCAGGATCGCCAAGATGGCCCAGAAAGATTTGCACAACGGTCACTATCTTACTGGCCCACTGTAGTGACTAAGACTAGCCGATAGAGACCTTCAGGAAAGGATGCGATACGATAGACTGAAAGTATCCGAAGGCCTTCACGATTGACAATATTTAATTACGTCTGTCGTATCCTAATCAGTCAGCTCCGCTCCCAACCACTTTGGTTAGATAATATTATAATGCCTTGAAGACGTGGGCCGTCCACTAACCTAGCCACTGGACTTGTGTGGTGGATTGCGGCCCACTCCTTCTCATAGAGAGGAGTCCCGTATACCAACATGGTGTTATGATGATTTTGGTGTAAAAAGACCTATCACAGATTCGTCATCTACGCATTCTGTACATCAAACTAAGTAGTTAACGTTGAGGAAAAGTTTGGTGTGAAAATTTTCTGTTTATGGGTGCATGCAACAGTATAGGAGTTGTGGGGGTATTTAAAGTTAGGTCATGACATTTAGAAGACGTTTCGTGAAAAAAGGAAAAAAAAACAGTTGTAACATTGACCCTCAATATCTCTATAACCAGAAGGCATGGTCCCGGAAAAGTACAGCACAAAAAAAACAGTCTCTCGGGTTCGTAAAGCACCTCTTTACACCCTTTTAACCTCTGGTACAACACGTTCTAGGGAAAAAAAAAATCTTATTTCTTTTGTTTTGTGGATTGGGCTACAAAACAAAAGAAAAAAGATATTTTTAAAAGTCTAGTATGTAGATTAATTCAATCGTATGAAGATAACTTTGAAATGTAGGTGTAGTTCGATTAACAAGCAGTTTTTTTGTAAAAGATCACAACAGACAGTCACGAAAAGCGACTTCCATCTATACTATGTGCGTAAAGATTTATATAGATATACATAGATGTAACACTTTTATATGGTTCCATACCTCGAAAGGAAAAAACGGAACCCTTATAGGATCACTTTGTGGTCCGTCCGTCCGTCTGTCTGTCTGTCAAAGCCAACGCAATCAAAAGATACAGCCGTTTATGCCGCAAATTTTCAACACTCGCAAGGGAATCAAAACCTACAGGGTACTTCCCGTGAACTCAGAATCTTGAAATTTGGTACGAAGCAACGTCTGCACAGCACAGGAAAAATTGCGAAAACCGTAAATTTTTAGTTACATCATATAATAAAAATATTTTTAATAATTTTAAATTGTACGGAACCCTCGCTCGGTGCGCGAGTCCGACTCTTACTTGGCCGGTTTTTTATATAAATAAACAAAAGAGTTTCTTACAAAATCTAACGATGTTATTGTGACTGGCGTGCCTGAAATAATTCGCTTGTATAATAATGTAAAAATAGTGGACATTTTTGTTAAGTTTTTTGTTATTCGACAATCTACATTATTTAGGTATGTTTATAAAGACGTTTATTGTGTGTGGATAAAAGATGGTTGTGATTCGATGATTGTTATTCCAACGCTTGTTAGGTCATGGATGCATAACTGACATAAAATGCGAGTGTTTGACGATTTTCTTTAGCATAGCCTAAGTACAGTTTTGCTACAATATTTTGAATTAAAAGAGTATCCGTGTCTAAGTGTAAGTGCAATTCTTGTCTGTTCTTCTCCATAGGAACCTACTACGCTTTGGAATGAGCAACTAGCTTCGTCTTTCTGACTGACCAACCGCTTGACAATTCGAAATTGCCTGTCATTGGTTTATTTGAAATAAATGATTTGAGTTTGAATTAGAGCTAGATTATAGATTATTATTTTTGAAAGTTTTTTGGTCTTCTAAACTTTCGAGGTAACGTTAAAAACCTTATGTGTGGGGTAAGGTTTGATGTGCTGTTACGTTCGTGATTGGGCGAAATGCCTTCGCGTCGGTTTTTATTGCATCTAAGTTAAGTTGCTGAGGGGTTTAGTCCTTATTTCTGTTTAAGTATGAATGTTACAAATCTGCACACACAAACTTGCTGTCAAAGTATTTCATCATCATCTGCCTAGCCTTTTCCCAACTATGTTGGGGTCGGCTTCCAGTCTAACCGGATGCAGCTGAATACCAGTATTTTACAAGGAGTGACTGCCTATCTGACCACCACAACGCAGTTACTGGCTAATACGATACCTCTTGGTAAGACTTCTTGTTGTCAGACTTTCAGGTTTCTGACTACCCGTAACGACTGTCAAATATTCCCGAATGACATCCGGGACCACGTGTTTTCCGAGGCACGGAGGGGTCTTGGTATGTAAAGATCACCCATCCACGGACCAACCGCGACAAGCGTAGCTTAACCTGATCGATCGAATGTGCGGCTGTTATTACTTAGCCACAAATCCCTTTCTCAAGCATGCAGACAAAGTATTTTATACCTACAAGTAACATAATCTGAAACAATCCATTAGCTATTAAATTCTCTGAATGAATACGCTAACCATGCATAGTAATTTGAAGTCTTCGCCGTGAGTGCAACAGGAGGGGAAGGCCTCCGACCTCTCTCTCTCTGATGAGATATTGATCCTTTCCTGGATTCCTATTCCATCCGAACATGGCAAAGGTACATTTGACCCTACTGTAATACAGTATCAACTAGTACAGGGGGTATTATAACTGTTACTGGCGGCCTTAATAAGTTTATTGTAATCTACACTTATGGTAAGTTACTAAGATTGTATACTTAATAAATTGTAAATAAATCCTACTAATATTATAAACGTAAAAGTTTGTTTATAGCCACTGAATGGATTTGGATGAAATTTGGCACACAGATGGTTTGTAACCAGGGTTATCATATAGAATTTAAAAACTTTTTATCCGGATTTTCTTACGGGATCGAAACTTATGCGGGTGAAACTGCGGGGTGCAGGTAGTAAATAAAATAAATCTACATATCCCTTTTTCATGGGGAAATATTCAACTGACCCTCTTAACATTACTATTAAACGCTTTTTTAAATTAATGGACCTCTAAATCAAAACTTTTTGCGCTTCTAATGGTGATTGATGAAGGATTTGCCAGTAATTGTAGTAGACTGGGAGAAGTGGAAAGAGGGAACGGAGGCAATGGGTCTTGCCACTTTTCCCAGTCGTGGCCAGGTGTGTGTTTTCCCACTACAGCGCCATTGCGCTGAAAACACACGCTTATAAAAAAAAATACATACTTTTCTGACCTTTTCGTACAGTTGGTTGCAGTTACTAAGGGTATCCCGACCAAACTGGCTAGGTTAGGCCAGAACTGTGACCAACCACAACGCTATTCTTGTAAAAATATCCGTCCAATCTATTCTCGATTATTCATAAATTCATTCGAATTTGAAAAAAAAAAATAGTATGTTTTGGGCCCTAAAATAGGAATTATTTGAAGTTCACAAAACGAGGCGTAATCAATAATATTTTAAGAAAGAAAAATAGGTATTATTCGATTAAACATGTCATTTTCGTGTCGCGCACTTGGCTACACATCCTCATGGAAGTAGCCTCATACTATTACGCTCCATTTCATCAAGTCGGCTCATTTGGCGCGTCCGACAGACATCGTAGTATGTCGTAGTTTATTTACCGGAAAGTTGTAAATACGGAGGCGTTTACCTTCAGCTCGAGGGTTGGCAGACGGCCAGCTGTTTCTCAGAATTGTATGATGACGGAGTGATGGGATTAGGGGTGGTTGACATGGAAATTGTGTGTATGAAATAATATTTAGATTGTTATTTTACTACTGGTCCAATATTACAAATTAAAGTCGATTTTCTCCCGTGTGTGTGTGTGTGTGACCGCGTAGTTTTTGTTAACTCTGCAACGGATTTTGATGCAGTTTTCACCAGCATTTAGAATTTATTCCGGAAGGTTCATGTATACATAATCAGCCTGTAATGTTCCCACTGCTGGGACACAAGAGAGTGGCCCGTTATCTACTACGCGGGCCTAGTGCGGGTTGGTAGATGTCACATGTCTTCAATTTTTGGTTCTAGGACATGCCGGTTTCCCGGTGTTTTCCTTCACCGTTTTGTGAGCAGTGGTGATGAAATAATTTATACAAAGTAAAGTGCCTGTCTGGGTTCGAACCTACGACCTACAACTCGTAAGTGCTCTAGATTTATGTATAGGTATAATGCATTAATATTAAACTTTCTTACATAAAATAACGAAATCTAAATTTTGCGACTTGTCAAAACGTCAAGTTGTAAAAACCTTGCAAAGCAGGGGCGGGTCACTAGTTTTAAAACTAAAGCTATTATAAATACTTAGGTTATTTGAAAGAAAATTGGAATTAAGTGTGTGATTTTCCCATCATCATCGTTATCGTTGTAGCCACTAGAACTGGATGAAGCCTTTTATCCTTCACCCTATGAAGCTCCATCCTCAGCTCCTGCTTTGACGGCCACTTTTCGAAAATCTTTCTTTCAGCAAACTTTTTTATATATAAAATCATTTGCCGTTCGTTAATCCCGCAAAAACTCGAAAATGGCTCGACCGATTGTGATGAAACTTTGGTAGGTAAGTTATTGTGTGCGCACCGGAGAAGGTTCCTAACAAAAAAATGCATTGTAACGCATGCCGGGCATAATCTAGTTGCAAATAAAATAAAACTAGTACATGAACAAAAACATAACTAGCAACGCCCTGCAGTTTCACTCGCATAAGTTTCGAACCCCTAGGAATATCTGGATAAAAAATATCCAATGTGTTATTCTGATGTATAAGCTATATTACTGTAAAGTTTCATCAAAATCCGTTCAGTAGTATTTGCGTGAAAGAGTAACAAACATCCATTCATCCATTCTCACAAACTTTCGCGTTGATAATATTAGTACGATTGACTGAGAATTTGATTTATTGAGAATTTCTGGTAATCTACACATTACCAGAAATTCTCAATAAATCAGGAAAAGATTTTTCCATCGACAAAGAACTTTACAAAAACAAAACGCTAAAAACTATTCGCCATCACCTTCCCAAAAAACGGCCAAAAAACAACAGGAACACTTTTTAACAAAATTAGCTGTAATCTTTATCGACAACCCTCAAGCAACTCTTTCAGTTTTTCTGCCCTCTTTTTCTCTCATTCGCAACTGCGCCATATAAGACGGAGACGGAAGATAGGACGAATTAGTTACTATGTACATATAGTATAGAAAAATATATTATGTAGATATAAATACTATTAATAGTCGAGAAGTGAGGGCGTGTCGTCTCCAACGATGTCGATGCGTCGTAGATTTGGCATGAGTCTGTGTTTCGTCACTGACATTAAGGGCCTTACTCTCGTTTATTACCGTAACACGGTCACTTTATGAAGAATATTCCTCATTAACGGCTTGATTAGAAGATCTGAAAAAAATATATTTTTGCTATAGATTCATGGACAACATTTCTCGAAAAGAATTTTTTTCGTATGGCTAATACTTTTGCCTTAAAAAAATATTTACCAACACGCTATTTTTTTCTAATATTCGATATTACTTTTAAACGGCTTTGATTTTTCGAAATATTTTTACACTGAAAAATTGATGGTTAGAGGTACTACAGATTTGAAACATCTCATGTAAATCAATCAACATTTGCAAAGAAAATGTCCCCACTTTAAGATCAAGCTTCAGAGGGGCTCTGCGCGGGCGCGGGCGGCAGTCGTGCGTTAGCATTGAGACGGGATGGCTGTGTCGCTCGCTGCTCCGCTCCGGCTATCGACCGACTACGCGCGTTTGTCTGTGTTAGTGCAAATATTTACGAACGAATTGTATCAGTGTGCGTTTATTGACTAGCTCGCTGCAGATGGCCCATTTCTTTCTATTGTGCGCGTGGATGCTAACGATAGTAAATACAAGTAGTACGTAGTAGGCATATTATCTAACTAATATTAAAATGAGAAAAGATTGGATTTGATCAAAATAAAAATTCAAAAATGGCGGCTGCGAAAATTTTAAAATTTTTCGTCGTGGGTGTCGTTTTCATACTTTTCGAGGGTTTTAAAGCCGATAGTGAGGTCAAAATACGAATCCAAAATGGCGGCTGCTTAAATTTTCAAATATTTCATCATGGGTATCATTTTCATACTTTTCGAGGGTGATAAAGCCGATAGTGAGGTCAAAATACAAATCCAAAATGGCGGCTGCAAAAATTTGCAAATATTTCATCATGGGTATCATTTTCATACTTTTCGAGGGTGATAAAGCCGATAGTGAGGTCAAAATGAAAATCCAAAACGGCGGCTGCTTAAATTTTCAAATATTTCATCATGGGTATCATTTTCATACTTTTCGAGGGTGATAAAGCCGATAGTGAGGTCAAAATGAAAATCCAAAATGGCGGCTGCTTAAATTTTCAAATATTTCATCATGGGTTTTATTTTCATACTTTTCGAGGGTGATAAAGCCGATAGTGAGGTCAAAATAAAAATCCAAAATGGCGGCTGCAAAAATTTGCAAATATTTCATCATGGGTATCATTTTCATACTTTTCGAGGGTTTTAGAGCCGATAATGAGCTCACAATGTAAATCCAAGACGGCGGCTGCAAAAATTTGTTTTTGTTTTAAATCATACGTGATAAGGAACTTCGAATAACCTGAGTTATTCTGATCAAACTAAAATTAATAAGTAACTAATGATTACTTCATTTTAGGTACACGATACTAATTTGACAATAATAATAGTGTGGAGTTGCCAAATAAACAATGTTTTCTTATCACCAGACCGCATGAGGGAGTGTCTCTGTCTCGTATAGAGTCTTAGCATAATGCTGAGCGGTGGCCGTTTTGCGTGGATATGTCGCATACCCCCAAACTTTGTTATTTTTTTTTTGTGTTTATGTTATTTTTTATGGGTCATGTTTGCCGCAAATAAATGTTTTTCTTTCTTTCTTTTCATTTGTGGAAATCAAAATGTACAAGTTTTAGTAGAGCAAAATTATGAAAAAAAAAACTTGAGAGGTGTCAAGGGACACCCGGATGGAACGAAGTTCTTAGGTTCCGGTACTTAGTTTCGAATGACGCTGTAGCGACTGACTTTTTCTTAACTTGCTATCGTTAAGCAAGTTAAAAAAACAGGTTCAACCGATTTTCGACCTTATTGACATTTATGCAAACACCGGATTTTAATGAAGGAGCAATGTTAGCCAACGAGAATGTGAGATAAAACAAACTAAATTTTAAATGTCAATAAGGTCGAAAATCGCTTGAACCTGTTTTTTTTGACTTGCTTAACGATAGCAAGTTAAAAAAAGGTGCTTAACTTACTTAACTTTAACTTGCTATCGTTAAGCAAGTCAAAAAAAACAGGTTCAAGCGATTTTCGACCTTATTGACATTTAAAATTTAGTTTGTTTTATCTCACATTCTCGTTGGCTAACATTGCTCCTTCATTAAAATCCGGTGTTTGCATAAATGTCAATAAGGTCGAAAATCGCTAGGTTTATTACTGATTTATAATAATTCAAATTGATGAAACAGGATCACATTTTTATAAAATCTCATATTTATGTAAGTCCTCCTAAGAAGACCTGCAGTCTGCAAATAAAATGTTATTCTATTCCTAAGAAAATACTCGATATCATTTTTAAAGTTTTACCCCCGTCAGGAATTAAGTTCCTTCTCACGTATGATTTTAAACAAAATCGAAATTTCTATATGAATAAATGCTAAAATATAATGTCCAGTAAAAACTTAAAATAGTAACCGGCATGAGTCGTGAGCACAAACTGACACCTGCGCAGTAGTTCATTTTTCGGTCTCTTTGGCGGAATGAAGAAAGCGGGGGGCACCGAGGCTGCACGCGATTGGTTCGTCTGTCGATGCTCGTCGTCTATTGGATTCTCACGTGTCATTCGGCTACTGTACACTTTCGTGCACTTTAAATGACTTACGATTTTAATTTTGAAATAGTTTAGTAAAGGTCAAGTAAAAGTTAATACTTTGACTGATTGTGTTGATGAAGAAACTGGCCGTAAGTCACAAAGGCCTACAACATTACTGTATCAAAGTAAAATTTCAAGTACCACTAATATTTTAATTATAGTTTGCGTAAGTACAGCTATCAATAATTTGAGCTAAAGCGGTACTAAATAAATTTGGCCGAAAGTGTACAATGCGCGAGCTTGCCCCCACTACTGCCCATCTGTGCTCACGACTCGTGCCGGTCATTATATCAATCTATACAAAATATAATAATCAGCCTTGCATCCGCAAATCCCCTCTGGAATCGTAGGCAAAAATAGCGACCTGCGGGCGGCATGTCTGCGCCTCTGCATACTCTTTGATCGTCGTTTTAGTTCAGCGCGCCACCGCGCGCATTTTACGTTTTCGGGAGTAGAGCGTTTAGCTCCGCCCACATGCACAAGGTCAGCGAGCCCTCTATACACCTTAATGGAAAGAGTATTGTCAGTTCGACATTATACTTTTAATCAGTAGTTTAGAAAGTGCTGGAGAATCTGTAAGTTAGGCATGTGGGTTCTGAAGATTAATCACGGATGTCATAAAAGACACGCGTGTAGTGCTTCTTGAGTAAGAATATTTTTTTAATTGCGTTGCATTGCGCACTCCGTAGTCAGCGGTTTTCGTACTAAAATAAAAGTCGTTTCCCAGATTACCTAGTAAGGAGGTTTGAGTACTTGCCTACGCTTTCTTTTCTTTGCCATTTTGATCCAAAGTCATCATGGCGACTACGACGCGTCGGCGACAATTATTTTTCAATTTTCAATTTCTTCATCGTTCCTGCAATCTCTTTGTGTAAGGTTAGTTAGTCTGATTTCATAATTATTTTCGCTTAGTTACTTAGCCGCTGTAGACCCCGCTTTTTGTTTTAATGCCCTTTGTCCGACCTTGGAATCGAACCCCACGCTCAGCTAAAGAAGTATCTAGTAGTAGCTAAAGAAGGTTTTTACGTCAAAAACAACGGACCCACGGTTCAGATGTTTAAAAAAAAATGTTAAGTAGGTACGTATTAAAAGTCACCATATGCTGTCAGTAAATTATAGTCAGAATTCCATCGCTACACAAAATATTTACTATTCACGTGCAGCACCATATTTTTTGCCGACTTTACGATCGTTCAAGGAAATCACAGTTTTTCCTTATTTACAAAACATTGATGACCTCCCCTCACTTTTAAACGATGTTTCACCTAAACACTTCTGGAAAAAGATTTAAAGCCTGCTATCAAAGCGCTTTGAAAATAAACAAAAATACTTTTCGTTGGTAATAACTACGACCACGTGGTTTCTAGTTTCGTGATCTCGTGGCTAAAAAGCGTGATTTTTTAATTATTACGTAGGTAACTGTGCCTGTATCATGAATTCATGAGCATGCAACTGCTGCATTGGTCTCGTGGTTGCAAGCGCGACTGTTGAGCGTGTGTTCATCATCATCATCATCATCATTCTCCTGCCCTTATCCCAAATTATTTGGGGTCGGCGCAACATGTCTTTTTCTTCCATACTCCTCTATTAGCCGCCATCTCGACAGTCACCCCCTTTCTAACGATATCATCATTCACACAGTCCATCCATCGTTTCTTTGGTCGTCCCCTACTCTTATAGCTATCGTGTGTTGTGGAATGTAAATGGACTGGATCCAGAACTCCATCGCCTCGTATGATATGCAGACGATATGACACGCAGGACACTTTATAAAGTGTCCCACCATTTGAGGAACAGCAACTCATTTACACTCCAAGGTGGAGTCGTCTGTGGAGTCGGCCAACCTGGGTCCGGAGTCTTTTTAAAGACTTCCAGGTTAGCCAAGGCAACTCGTGTCCTGGTCCAGGTCTTCAGCAGGAGGAACGAATGGTTTGGGTAACGAAGCACTGAAAACCGGCCAGAATGAGAAAAAAGAAGAATGGTATAATATGTAGGTTATATATCGGGCTACATCTGAATCCACTAACATTTAGAGGTTGAACATGGACGGGGGTAAAGATTGTGGGGGTCGAACATGGACTAATCCCTTGCTTTCTACATCGTACGACTACATTCCTGTAGTAAACAATATAATTGTTTGTGTTTACGTTTCTCAGTTCATCTTGTATGATGGATGTTTCTGATTTATAAATAGACTGTTTTGTTTTCAAATTATTATGAAGTTTCTCAAACTGTTGTGTCTACACTGTTGACATGTTACTACAATTCGTTTCGCTATATCAACACATCACGTGAAGCGTTTTTCCAACTATGCAGGTGCTGGATTCCAGTCTTAATGGAATAAACAATTTTCAACGCTAACCAAATTCAAAATAGAGTAGAATACTCATTATTACGTAAACCAGCACCCTAATTGCGTAACACACCATCAATCGAAATCGGTTTCATTTTGACAGTTCAACAACATTCATTGCGTTACTTACGTTGTTGAGCAGACATAATTATAAAACATTTTTTGAACATATGAAGCAATGGATTAGCAATATCCTTCAAAATGATTCAGATTGAGATTGATTGTGTGTTAAGCAATTAGGGTGCTGGTATATAAATTACAGAGATTGACGACACGGTTGGCGTAGTGGCTGAGCGATCGCCTGCTGCGCTGCGTATCGCGGGTTCGATTCCCGCACGGAACAAATATTTGTATTGCCTACAGGTAGTTGTTCCGGGTCTGGCTGTTTGTGTATGTGAGTTTAAATGTTTGTAAATGCACCCACGATACAGGAGTAATTCCTAGTGGGGCAACGTTTAAAAAACAAAAAAAAATATATATCATTCTCTTGCTCTTATCCCAATTTGCGTGGTGGATTACGGCCCACTCCCTCTCGAAGAGAGGAGGGCCTTGTCCCATCAGTGGCAACATCGTAGGTAGATTATGCTAAGTCTTTTGTAACAGTAAAATGAATAATACTTAGTTTCATAAGATTCCTTTTTGAGTTACGCTAGACTCTCTATTGTGACGTCGATTCTGTTTCTTCGATTCCCGTAACATCTTTCTTAGACAGATGACAATGAGAATGTAATAGAAACGAATCTCGAAAATTCTTCCTTTCAAGACCATTCAAAACATTTACGTAAATTTGGACAAAGAAAAACTGAATGTAAGTGTGTTGGACATTTACATTTCTTCAAATCAAGGTCAGATCACTGCGCGACAGTTATAAAAAAACGACGAAAACATACGACAAGATAAAAGCGGGCGCCAAAACTGTTACCTATTTAAATGATAAAGACGTAGCAACAATATTTTATTCTGTTTCAACCAGTTATATGAAGATAGGACTAAATAAAACAGCAGACGATGACGTGCAAAATGTTTTATTTTGATACAAAAGTGGTCAAAATACGTTGCATTATGTTTCATATTGGTATGACACTGAGGTAATCTAATCGCAAGATAAAAGCAAGAAAATTTTAAAAACAAAATAATCATCCTTCTATACTTTTTTTTTCGTTAGCCTATATTGTGTCCCACTGCTGGGCAAATGCCTCTTCTTGTTCGATCGCGTTTTACCTTCAGCTCGATAGATGGGGTACATTTCTGAATCGCGTTGTCAAGATTCTCCGCGGAGAATCTTGACAACGCGATAAGGTCGCGTATAAGGTCTAGAACAAAATATTATTTTGTACTCGCTTTGGAAAAACATTGTTTTATTTACACTAATCGTCATCGGGCAGCTGTCAAGTACCGAACACTCCTTTTTCCTTTTAAACCTCCCTGTCTTGAGCGATCTCTGGGACTCTGGCCATGTTGGCCCTGCAAAGCTCGCCAGATCGTCACACCGCCCTCTTCCGTTTATACTTATCCTAATTTATTTCGTGTCATCTGTGCAGTAAGTCTTCTTTCAGTCGTGATTTCAGTATTCAACCCCATACCATCTTTCACACCATCCATCCATCGTTTCTTTCATCTTCCCCTACTCTTCTACTCTTAGAGCCATCCATTAAATCCTTAACACTTTCCTAGAAAGACATTATAAAATATCTTTTGGTTTGGGTCTGGGTACGGTCTTACCCATTCTCCAATGAAATTATATAATATATTATCCAATAGTTTACTATGTAGTCAGCTGACACGCAAAATCCATAGTGGGCCCATTACTACAGTTTAGTTTGTTTGAAAAAAAAAACACTTAATCAATTTCCATGATTACTTATTTGATACTTCCTTAATAATCCTACGCATTAGTTGTGCCAGCGTAGTCGTATTGTTGTTTTGACATTGTATAAGGAAAGTTGTTCTTAACAAAAATAAATCCAATAAACACCGTACAATAAACCTTCACGATAAAGGAATGGCGATGTATTAAATAATGACCATTCATAGCCAAAGATTTACCTTTTTTCCGTTGAATAGGAACCCTCTCAACATGAATCACGTCGATCGTTGCTCCTACTTGTCTGTATTGAACCCAATGGCGTTTAAGTTTTTGTAAGTTTTTCTAGTTATTTCATCGCTTGTTCGGTGTTTATTTATTCTTTGTTGTTATGTTAGTTCAATGGCATGGTTGAGACCGTGACTTTCAAAGTTCTAGATTAATAACAACCTTTTATCATCGGTTTTGGCAATATATTACTGGACTGATAATTCGATGATTCTTTTGCTTCTTTCGACATTCGTTCATCAGTAAACATACATACACTCACGCTTTCTTCCCATAGGAGTAGGCAGAAACTACAGAACACCACCTGCCACGATCCTTAAATTCTCCTCATCAGTACTAAGTTACTATTCGATATGTTCATCATTATCACTATAGTACCTATAGTATATTAGATAGTAGTCCATTCCTAGATATAGGCCTCGCCAATTGGACTCAACTCCATCCTCGGCCACTCTCATCCATATAGCATATAACCAGAAATACAAGGTTCTCGGTTCCCAGTTCCAGGTCCTATATCGGAAGTATTTCATAACTGGAATAATAATGGGAACAGTCCTCCAGACCGAATTTCTGTCATGGCGATCAATCTCAGTGGAGACTAGCCTTCAGCGCGGGAGATATAGGTAATAGAGCACAAGTGTGGGCCCAGAGTCAGGTGCACTCGCTCTTTCCTCACTCTCATAGTCCGACGGGACGGCAATCCGTCACGACCGGAGACAGATGCTATTCGACGGGTGGGGGGGAGAACGTTCTCTATTGCAGATTGTTTTACGTCATCCCTGAAAAGAGAGTGTAACAGAGTACACTTCTATAATAATCCACCAACTCCCATGGAAAAGATGGTTATCAAATTGTGTACAACTTCAACACAGATCATTGCACAGATCTATAATGTATAAAAGCGTAGAATGAATCATCTGCTTAGCATTCTACACGCGTCAATGTCGATTGAGGAAAAGGGCCATGATTGTACTTAAAGATTAGCCAATAGATTTGTAATCTAGTTAATGCAATTATTGACCTTAATCCAGTAACCATTGTTGATGGCGAATGAATGAATGAATGCTTTTGTGCAATAATGTGTAGGTAATTGACTACTCAACTCTACAGTTGGATCATATCTTTTACCTAACTGTGTTGGGGTCGGCTTCCAGTCTAACCTGATGCATATGAATACCAGTATTCTAAAGAAAGAAAGAAAACGTATTTATTGCGACTCGTACATGAAGATCATAAAACTAAACTAAACACAATCCAAAATAAAAAAAAACAAATACATGGAGCGACTGCCTATTTGACCTCCACAACCAAGGGTTGCCGTGTTACTGCGTAACACCATAAACCTTGTTGGCTTCTAACGACCCGTAACGACTGTCAAAGATCTACGAATGACAGCTGGGACCAACAGCTTGACGTGCTCTCCGAGGCACGAAGGGGTCTCAATATGTAAGTTGTATCATATCCCGATAATTTATTTATGTCGCATGCTGGTTTTGTGCTCCGTGGTCGCATGACTTGGTCTTTTTCCACGGTTACTCACGCAGAGGATAGGATGGTTATAGAGGGTAGAGAGAAGGGAACTTGAGGGGTCCATTCAGATATTCGCTTGATGAATCACTAAAACTACCTTACAGTCCAGATTTCTCTTTTAATACATTTCGAAGATATCTATTGACCAAAAAATTCTTATATAACCTTCATCGCTAGGGAATGAATCACCTATATTTATATCCTTGTCTAGACGTTATTTCATATTATGATGACCAATCTATCAACAACTTTTTAACTCAATTAATTTCATAGACACTCAATAGTTTAGATATTAGCATCTTCATACGTAAATTGGAGGTTCGCGTCAATATTATGCGGTTTTGACCTCCAGAACTTACAAAAACATTACAAACACAATATTTTCGCAATATAATTTCCCGATAGACTAAATAACATATTGCTAGTAGATCCGGACACAAACAATGACTCAGACACTTCATATTCAAAGTCACTTGGAACCGGCTGCTAAAATAGATAAGTCTTGAATATTGATTGTGTCCTGTTATGTAAGGTATACATAATGAATTATACATAAGGGCTATGTAGATCAGAAGGTTTACTTGTACACGAGGCAAGGTTGTAAGCTTATAATGTTTAGGGCTTCGTAAACGGGCAATCTGAGACGGTCAGAATGTGTTTCCTTTTGATATTCCTACTTCGTATTTGTGGTTACTTGGATGAAGTTCGATGTAAATTTTGGGAGTTGCGGAGTAAAGTATGACGATAATTTATCCTCTCTTGGTAAGGGAGGAAGCTCCAGCCAGTTGGGTGATATTTTCTATAGTGAGGCCTCTGCCTGACCTACCTGTAGCTCATTATGTTTGGGGCTTCGTAAATGATCATCATCACGATCAGGATGTGTTTCCATCGACGGTTCTCCCTTTTGAAATACATAGATCCCTTCTTCGAATTTGTGGTCACTTATGTGAGGTTCGACATAATTTTTGGCAGTGGAAAAGGAGGATGCTACAGCCAGTTGGGAGATATAGTTTATAGCGTGGCCTTTGCCTGACCGTTGAAGTTTGGCATTTTTTTTTATTGCTAAACGGGCCAGTTCTTCACCTCGATCACGCTTGATGGAAAGCGATGGATGAGATCTATGATGGAATGAGCGTGGCAGAAGATGCCTGTTGACTCTTGTTTTGAAGGCAGATGGGTTAAATGTGGAAGGAAACACAGATTCCTCATCAAACTCACAATCACAAGTTGTTGTTCAACTAAGGATGGTGATCAATGGGCCTTTGTAGAGCCTCGTCTATATCACTCTTGGCCTTGTGGAAGTCTCTTGTCGTTCGCTGGGTCTTTATGTTGTTGTATATGTCTCACTGCTGAGCGTGGGGTTCTGGGTTCGATTTCCGCGCGGGTCGTGCAAAGAGTTATTGTTTTTCCATCAGGTATTTCTTAGTAACGGTTTGGAAGTTGGCGGTGTGATACCCCTGTGCCTCGGAAAGCACGTTAAATCCTGCACTGCGATTCTGTAACCATCTCACAGTAAAAACTTAGGTGAAGTGAGCGTGGATTGAGCTGACATTCCAACTAATGCTAGGGATTGACACTATTGACAGCTCACTTTAAGTTCACTTCACCTAACTTTTCACGGTGAGATTTTTTCAGAATCGATCGGCTGGTCCGGCGCCTGATCTCTCTCCGGCCGCGTTGGATTGCGTGACGTCCCATCGTGCATCGGATGGGGGGCGAGGGAAGAGGTAAAACACCTGTGTCTGCGCAGATACTTGTTCACTATAATATCTCCCGCGCCGAAGGTTAGTCTCCATTGAGATTGGCCGCCATGGCCAAAATATGGTCGGGAGGACTATTGTTATGTAGCCACCACTACACTGCACTCTGTGCTGCTGCTCTCTGCTGTTGTTGTTGTTGTGTGTGTTGTTGTTGTTGTTGTGTGCTATTGTTGTGTTGTTGTGTATTGTTGTGTTGTGGTGTTGTGTGTATTGTGGAATATTGTTGTGTGTTGTGGGCTATTGTTGTTATGTGTGTGTTAAGTGGCTTCATGTAGCCTTGTAGATATCGGTACAAAGTTTTCCAGAATAGCACTTACTGATTAAAATCTAATCTACCAATAGACCTTCTGTCTACTTTTTCTTCATGTCCTACTGTGTGGTAGGTCAAGACAACAGGGAAAACTCGGTCCCTCAGTTAGTGGAATGCTTGGCATACTCCATTAGCATTGTGTTGAACCAAGTTTCCTTCCTTAAGAGTCGTTTAGTTAATAATTGATTAATTTGAGACGTGTTTTTGTTGTTTATTTATGAAGGTGGAAGTTTCCGTTCTTTTGTAGGAAATCTTTGGTTTTCTTTGTTTGTATGAACAAGTTTTAAGGATATTTGAGGAGGAAAAATATTGTTGTTCTGTTATGAATATGATCCTCTCGTAAACATCCTGCTATTACTATGGTTTATTTATAATGAATTTGTTATTCAGTTATTATTGGGATCAACATGATGTATTATTGTGTCATTGCGTTATTCACCTTTTTCAATGAATAGGCTTATAAACAAGAATAGAACAGAATACTATTTGTGTACAGTCACGAGCACCAATATGTCAACACTTGGCAACTTTCAAATGCGATTTTTTCGTGAAATAACGAATACAACGTTGAAATACGACACATTACATAAACATATGGGTTCGAAAACGCTATGTTCGTAACAGCATAATATTTAATTAAAAAACAAAGGAGTAAATCGCTTTTGAATAAAGCCGAGTGTATACATACTTTTGCTCGTGACTGTACGCCATACGAGTCTGTCTATACATATACTAATAATAAAGCTGAAGAGTTTGTTTGTTTGAACGCGCTAATCTCTGGAACTACCGGTCGGATTTGAAATAATTTGCATTTGATAGCCCAATTTTCGAGAAAGGCTATAGGCTATTTAACATTACGCTAAGAACTTCAGGAGCCGAAAAAAAGCACGCTAAGAGAAAACGAAGTAATAAAGCCGACAGGCGATGCGATGCGACTATGTGGGTAGGGGGAAACAGAAATTTTGCGCTGACGGAGCAACAGACAGATATATAAATGTAGCCATTTTACTTAGGGTGACGCAATGGGCGGTCTTATCGCTAAAAGGAGCATGAGCTAATAAGGTTAATTTTTGCACTGAGAAACAATGTGAGTGTAGACTTATATCACTTCCTTTTATCTATATCTTGATAATAAAATACAATAAACTTAATTTGTAACATACATACTATAAAAAAAACTTTCCACTACAAAAAAAAATACGTCAATCTGATG
Source organism: Apamea crenata (assembly GCA_949629185.1). Classification (NCBI taxonomy): domain Eukaryota; kingdom Metazoa; phylum Arthropoda; class Insecta; order Lepidoptera; family Noctuidae; genus Apamea; species Apamea crenata. The sequence continues at coordinate 6,053,162 of OX451362.1, read as the reverse complement.
GCACATATTTTTAAACCCGATGCATTATGTCATGCACATGCGACAATTTGTCACAAAACAATCATACCACTCAAGGAAACTCGATCATTACAAAAACACAACATGTTCCATGTCTTAATCTCAACGTAATTTGGAACAAAACAAATATATTTCTGAGTGATTGCATCACGGTAAACACAATTTGTCAATTTGCACAAGGAAATGCATTTTATTTTTAAGGACAATAGATACATAGTTTTGCCTGTGGCTTTGCTCAGGGTTAAAGGACCTAGACAATCAACGCAGTCCATCTTATTTACGCCAGAACACCCATCTGCTCAGCTTTTAGTATTCTTTCTTATATTATCTTATTATTCAATCTCTATGGTGTCCTTTTATGCCAAAGACTCAAAAGTGGGCGATAATAACCCTCGTGGCAGTTCAGACTTTCACGGGGTCAGTAGAAGACCCAGAGAAGACTATATATCTTATCTTAAGACTATAATATAATATTACATGTTTACATATAATATCAATAGCTGTTTCAGATTCGCGACAGATGGTAAGTTAATATAGATTCCTTAATTTTCATGATTGCACCTACCACTGCGGGCTCTGCAGCACCCAAAGGTTGACTGATAGAAAATGCCTGTGGCATTAAGTATAATAATATTTGTATTGCCTACAGGTAGTTGTTCCGGGTCTGGCTGTTTGTGTATGTGAGTTTAAATGTTTATAAACGCACCCACGATACAGGAGTAATTCCTAGTGTGGGGCAACGTTTTTATAAAAAAAAAGAAAGAAGTTCGCCCAGCACATGTATGTGCTTGAAATATTAAATAAATAATTAAGTAAACAAAATTGCGGGGCTCTAGAAAAAAATATATTATCAAAGTGGGTACTTAGTCCTATGGATAAGATAGGTTACTTAGAAACTCTATGTGTCTCTCTGTTATACGCCATGAAGGCATACAATCTGACACACAGGTAGATCATGACCTGTTTTAGGACATAGGGCACTTTATATCCCGGTAATATGTTCCTGTGGTATAATTTCCGACCTCTACGCGGGCGAAATCGCGGGCATATGATCATCAATTCTACGATATCTACACATGGATGTTTATCCATACAAGCTACATCTCGTACATCAAACGCCATCTTTATCAATTAGAAAATCGATCCCAAAACCTCTCACAAACAGTCTCGCGCATCTCCCGCTATCACCCAGGAAATAACGATTAAACATTTCAATGATCATGCGCAGTTTTTTGACAGTACATAAATCTGCTCGTCAAAGATCAAAGGTACCCTTGACTGTTGGATTTATGGCCCCTGCTGGCTTTGGGTTGTTTCTGGCACTGGTCCAGGAGTTGATGTACTGTAGACATTGCGGCTACACGATGATGGTAGGAATTAAAGGTGGTATAATAGGGATATATTTATTTATATGATGATAGCTGTGATCCGTGCCTCGGAAAGCACGTTAAGCCGTTGGTCCCGGCTGTCATTTGTGGATCTTTGAAAATCGTTACGGGTCGTCAGTAGCCTGAAAGTCTGACAACCAGTCTTACCAAGGGTATCGTATTACCCAGTAACTGGGTTGTGGAGGTCAGATAGGCAGTCGCTTCATGTAAAATACTGGTATTCAGCTGCATCCGGTTATACTGGAAGCCGACCCCAACATAGTTGGGAAAAGGCTAGGCAGATGATGATGTTGATGATGATAGCTGTGATCTAATATAGTTTGGAATTGAAAGTCATGGGTGGATACAATCTGCCAAGGCCGCGGGTTGTTCGAAAGAGATACCGTGGCCCCTGGCACAGGCAACTGAAGGAACACGGGTGGGTTTTAGTCAGTAAAATTCTGACTCGCCCTCCCGCTCCGCCCAGAGCTGGAGAGGTAATTTTGGGGACTTCCCAACCAAAAAAAAAAAAGGGTGGATACAATCTGTTTTGTCTCTCTATTAATGCATAACTTAGCATAATTAGTCAATAATGTTCCCACTGCTGAGGCACAGGCCTCCTCTCTTTGAGAGGGGAGTGAGCCATAATCGACCACTCGGGCCCAGTGCAGGTTGGCGGATGTCACACGTGTGTCTTAGATATTTTGGTTTCAGGACATGTTGGTTGCCTCACGATGTTTTACTTCACCGGTTTGAGAGCAGTAGTGATGAAATAATTTACTCAAAGTAAAGTGCTTGCTTGGGTTGGGTTCGAACGGCCGCGGCTGTTACCACTAGGCCACCACTTTCTCTCTATTCATGACTAACTCTCTATCATTCATTCCTCTGCCCTTATTTCAGTAGTCAGCTCCGTGGTAGTTACTTTCTAACCATACCTATCATTTTTCTTTCAAAGAATCCATCCATCATTCCTTTAGTCTTCCGTTACTCTTATATCATCTCCATTCTAAACTTTCCTCACGATAAGTTCCTCATTTCTCCTCGTCACATGCCCATACCTTATAAAATCAATTTTATAACGAAGCATATTGGACGTTGAAATAGTTATTAAATGCGAGGCAAAAGCTGTTTTAAAGAGCCCATCGATGACTAAACGCTGCACCCAACATCGATTTAAAATTTTAGTATGCAATATTACAAACTGTAGGTATGCCAAAATATTTCGAGGATCGTTAAAAATATGACGCAAAACACACGAAATCAAAGTTGGTCTCTGACTCATCGCTTTTATATGAGGAAAAAGAAATGTTATAGGAATATGTATGTCGGAGGATAATAATATGACACTCACTGCTAATTTCTAGAAATCGGCATTTATTACTTTATCAGTTTTCCACAAAATTGACGCAACGTCAGCAGGGTAATTGTGTAACAGCCTTACAGTGCTTGTCTGATGGCACTGGAACGTGGTCGCTCACAATGGGCCATAATAGAAGGCTTAGAGTCACCCAAAGGGCAATGGACTGCGTGAAAGATGATATGGGTAGAAAGGGGACTACTACTAAGATGACGATCAATAGATAAGTATGGAAGAAAAATACATGTTTACAATACAACCTTGATCCCCATGCATTTAGTGCATGATCTACCACACCATAATGTTTACTGTAGTTGACATTGAAATGAAGACATCCACTTGAGTTTTTATCATTATGTGTTATCATGTTATATTGTACCACTAGTCTGATCACCAGATGACAAGATAAGCCATTTCACTACAATATGGAATCTAAATAGTCTGAAAATCTGGTTTTCCCAAAGGATTTTGAGGTCAGACGGTGGTATATTACGGAAAATCCCTACATTAGATATGACAGCCTGTAATCCACTTACTATTCCTGTATAAATATGTTGGAAATTACTTCCTTAATAAATGTAAAAAAAACCCTTTGAATTTCTTGTATTTTATCGTTCAAAAAAACTGTTAGTTTCGGCCATCGTATTCTTCCGTCAACCAAAACGACCAAATATTCCGTGTGCCAAAAAAAACTACTAATAATCTAGATCTTGTTCTTGTTTACGTTCAGTCTTATGTCTTAGCTGCAGTCAACGTCCTAATTAAATACCTTGGAGTTTGTCCTCATTATTTGTTATAAACAAAAATAATTGGCAGTTCCGGAAATACGCATCTTCAAAATGGCGGGCCCGATGTCACTGCGCACATAAAAGGGTGCTGACTGAACATCAGTGTCAAAACACTCGTATATATGTTGTTAGGTGTACTTAATTAATACTTTGATCTGTTAAAAGATTAGTGAAGATTAAAGAAGCGATGTTTTTTAAGGACCTGACAGAAAGATTGGTTTGCGCATCAATATTATCGCGTAATGTTTCTTTACAGGTGTCATTGCTAAAATTAGGTTGCACTGTTAATTTCGTGGGTGTTGTTTGAGAGAGTGTGAGAGAGAGAGTGAGAGTGATGTTTGGCTTATAAGCGGTTTTCCCTAAACTCAGTACTCATCATTATCAATGACTTTGAATGCGAGCCTTGAAACCTAAACCTGAAATCCCTATTTCTTGCAGCAGCGTTCTGTATGCATTTTTAAAACCGCACTGCGATGGCCAACCTGCCTGCCACCATCATCGTCATCAGCCTATAGCAGTCCATTGCTGGACATAGACCTCTCCTATTGCACGCCATTCAACTCGACAACTCTCATCCAGCTGCTACCAGCCATCCTGCGAAGATCGTTGCTCCACCAAGCCTGAGAGCGTCCCACCTTACGTTTACCAATTTATGGTCTCCACTCAAGAACACGTCTTCCCCAACGGTCATCGGTCATCATCCCCCCTGCCAAGCGTGGCGAAAATGCCAAACCTTTTTCGGCCATGGCAGCCAATCTCAACGGAGACTAGCCTAAAGCGCGGGAGATATTACTTATAGTGCACAAGTTTTTGCAGATACAAGCACTCGCTCTTCCTTCTCTCTCATAGTCCGATGGGACGGCAATCCGACACGACCAGGGAGAGATCGGGCAATACCAACGGCTTAACGTGCTTTCGGAGGTATGGGGGTATCACACCGCCAACTTTGAAACTCCGGACTGTTACTGAGAAATTTCTAAAAAAACCCAATAACACTTTGCCTGACCTGGGACTCGAACCTCGGATCCCACGCTCAGCAATCGGGCTTGCGACCACGAGACCAACGCGGTAGTTAATCGGTTTTAGATGATCCGTCGGCCCATCTATTTCGAAAAGTTCCTGTACTTATACTAGTGTGTAAAAGCTGCCGAGGATGATGGTAACCGGGGTAAATGATACAGTTTGTCATTTATTATGGTATCCGGAATAATTTTTATGTCAGTTAATTAGTGCGTCAGCTGTTGCAATAGGCCGGAAAACGACCAATGTAAAAGATTAATGATACTTGGTTGACGTAGATCATTTAGAAAAAAAAACGTCGGTAATAATATTGCAAGTCTAGGTATTAGGAAAATCTTTGGATCATTTCATAATATTCAATCAAAGTTAAGACCGGGCGGTACAATATTTTTAGTTTAGAGGCAGTATCTTACAATTATCTGTAAGTAGTTTCTTGCCTGTTCTTCTCTATAGATTCTACGTTCTGGAATGGGTAACTATGTAGTTTCATCTTTCTGACTGACTGATCCCTTGACAATTCAAAAGTGCCTGTAATTGGTTCATTTAAATAAATACTTTGAGTTTTTTTGAGTAGGAAGATTTGGCATTACAGTTATGGAAAGGCACAAAGCTACGCGATCATTCATCACTATCATTACTTAAACTCCTAAGTTCTTTTCTTTATCTATTGTGTTGTGGACACAAAGTTTAATTTTCAGGTAAATCGTATCTTGGTAGTCGATTCTCAATCGCAACTTTAGGATTGCAGCAACAAGATGCACACCAGTATATTTCTTTTACTATGCTACATGTAGCGTTTAAAAAAACCGACCCCTTGACAAATCAAAAGGGCCTGTAATTGGTTTATTTGAATAAATAAGTTTGAGTTTGTTATACTCTGGCCACTAGGTTTTCCGTTTTTTGACAGATCGAACTAGTGAGCAATTATATGTTTTTTGTCAAAACTGATACACATACGGTATTTAATGTCTGTAAGAAGTCATAAATCAGATAATTCAATAAGATTAGGCAGTTTATAATATATTTATTTCATTACGCATTTTAAAGTTAACTTTTACGTAATCTGGAATAGTTACTTTATAACTTTATAAGGCAGCTGTCAAAAAACGCTTAACCTGGTGGACAGAGTATACGTAGATAGAGTTTTATCAGACTAGATCTTATCTACCATTGTTATATCAAGCATCCAGTTGAAGTCTAGATAACCACCATTGTTAATAAGATTATCTAAATCGTGCTCAGGTACGTGTAGATTTCATATCAGTTGTCATAACTGAATTTGATCCAACTGAATCCAATGCCTTTTAATAAAAGATATTTACCGCATAATAGACACCGATATAGGTAGTTCTTACCATATAAAAAATATGTGTAGATACAGCAAATCTACAAGAGTCTATCCCTGAAGTAAAGTAACCTTTACCTAACCTTCCTCTTAACCTTTAGGAGCAACTCTAAAAGCAAATCCAATGAACGTAGCTATATTTTACGAGGCAACAGCTTCAAGATTGACATCTTAAACAAGTGAAGAAGGCGGTTTCACCCCGGGGTCTTAAAATACCCCGCGCGCGAGACGGCGCGGCGACCGTGTGACCTTTCGACGTGTATTTTTTTAGACTTTTCAGTGACATTGTGACGCAAATCAGTATTTATTCCTGAACTCATTTATTAGCTGTCTATTCTAAAATTGTAACGAGGACGGTGTGTGACAATCATCGAGTTTGTCAAACGAAAGTAGGTATAGGGTGTCTGATAAACGTCAGTTGTGTGTTAAAAAAATCTCGAGTTTGTAGAGAGTTTCCGATAATGTTCGGCTGGAATATTGTATTAAATAGTTTTACTAGACTGGATTTAAGTTAATAAGAGTGTATGGTCTCTGCAATGTTAGTAGTTATATGCAAGTAAGGAGCGATTTATTTGGCTTGTGTAGCTACAAACCAGTCGATGTGTACGCTTAGTGCATTCTAATAGCTGTTGGTATAAGATTTACTTTGAGATAGAAATGCTTGTATAGTATGAATGTGTTTGGCTATACGAGCAGGGGTAGACCAAAGAAACGATGTATTTACTGTTTAAAAGATATGGCTGGAAGGGGGACGATCGAGATGACGAATAATACAGAAGTATGGAAGAAAAAGTCATGCTGCGCCGACACCAAATAAATTGGTATAAGGCAAGGAGAATGGTGATGATGATGATGCAATTTCAGTCTGCCTATATGCTTATGGACTGACAATTGTTTATTAAACTGTTGGCATTTAACTAATTAAACTACATCATAGTTTGCTGCATCAGTACCTAATATGTATGATCATTTAAGCATTGATATTCTAATGATTCTTCTATCTCATAAAGTTTTGGCTAGGAGAAGCATATGTCCAGTGTGTCTAGCAGTGGACTGCTATAGGCTGAGTTGATTGATTGATCTCTCCCAGGCTGCGTCACAACACCGTGCCCTCCGCCTTCCGCATCCAGTCTGTCCCAGCTACCTTTTAAAGCTCCACCTAGCGGGGGGGCGTCACATACAACGTTTGCTGATACTCGGTCTCCACTCGAGGACTCGTCTGCTCCACCGGTCATCGTCTTCGGTTTTGTGTTGCTAGCCAAATGTCCATTTCCTTGCTACTCAATATTTAAAGTAGTATCATTATTTTTAGCCACTCGTACAAACTATAAATTGTGTTTCACGACTGTTTGCTAAATTACTTTGTTTACGGCAGTTTTCGCGAAGTTGTTGCTAATTCTAAATGTGTTTTGTTAATTTTAAAGTTCAAGGTCCGTCACGGGCTTTAGTCTCGTGTACATTTAATTGCAGTGCAATCAACAAAGAAGAGTCATGCTTGGTGTTTTGCAATAATGCATGGTCTAGCTAGTTTGAGTAAAATGACTTGTGCTATATCACCAAGAGTAGGTACCAATTGCATTAACTTTAGAGTCCAAAAGAGACGCTTTCTTATCACCTCTTCTTTTATCAAGCTCGTACGTATTATCTATTCTGTGCTCTGCCTTTCACATCCACTTGGCTCAATCTGTACATCTGCGTCCGAAATTTTACAAGTATAATCAGCCTTTAATGTTCCCACTTCTGGAACACAACCTCCTATCTGTGAGAGCGAGTGGGTCGTAAACCATTACGCGGGCCCAGAGCGAGTTGTCACCATATGCACAACATTATATTCGTCTGGTTCTCGGTTTCCTGGGGGCTCTCCGACCCAGCACCTGCTGTTGTGCCAGATTGCCAACATAATCTGGTGGTTTCTTTATGACAACAACATGTCAGACCACTGTTGTTGTTTAACAAGGAAAGGAACTACTGTATAAATAAAATGTACATGCTTGGAAGTTTACATTACACTGCTTATCCTGGACGTATGGCCTCGATCCTTATCAACAAACAAGAGATACAGCGGCACTTTACAATGTTTGCAGAAAACAACTCGAGCGCATTGAAACCAAAATATTTGTTTTACTTTACTTCTGATAAATCCGCGTCGTTCCCGGTAATATATTGCCCTCATTTCAACCCGTTGACGTTGAAGGCGTTAAGGGGATAGGCAGAAGCGTTGCCCGTTCAGTAAAAATAAAATGACCAAATCGACTTTCATACAGTCACCAAAGGAGATAAGTAACCAGGGGGTATACTCCGAAGTAGTATCGGCCGAATGTTCGGCCGTTTCCTGCTACGAAGTTACTATTTGGTTAGGTTGGTTCCGATCCTACACTCCTACACTCTTTCGAATATTGACTATGGTCCCGACCCAACTGAGCCGATCCGAACTTTTTTCGCATTTTTCAATAATACCTATTCGGTTTGGCCATGTGTCGGTCCGATCCGAACATTCGCACTTTGCACTTCGGAGTAGACCCCCCAGGGTCGTCGGATATAGTTAAAGTTTAGTAAGAAACCGATGAATGTTTTCGAATGAAATTTAATTTGATAAAAGAACTGTTGGTTTTCTATTAATTCAATTAAATGTTATTAGAAAACATCCATTGGTTTCGTACTAAACTTCAACTATATCCGACCACCCTGGTTACTTATCTCCTTTGGTGACCGTACCTACTACAGTGATTAAGGGAGAGAGTGAGGGAAGAGTGAGTGCATTTGTGTCTGCGCACACACCTGTTCACTATAATATCCTCCGCATAGATGGCTAGTCCCTGTTACCTGTTGAGGTTAGCTGTCATGGCCGAAATTCAGTCTGGAAGACTATTACACCTGATTTAAGGAAAAACAGAGCCAAATTAAATTGGTTTGTGAAACTCCTCAAACGTGATGGGTAGGTATCGATGTGTAAGCATGACATAAAATTTGTTGTTCATTAGAAAATCTGTTTTGTAGGTGTAATACAAAAAAAAATGTTTTTTTTGTTGTATAGGTGGGTACAAAACTAACAAACAAAACTGGCGTAATCCAAAGTTAAATTAAATTAGCTAACGAAGCATATTTGATGGGTATTGATATCGTATGACGATTAAACAAAAAGAAAGATTTTCTAAACTCATAATTTCAATTAACTACACAGGCAGCGGCCGTTCACCTCGCAGTCAGCTGCAGTTAACTACTTGATAATGTAATTTGACCCAAAATAGGCGCTAAAGCTGACTATGTCAACCAAGCAACTAGTCCAGGGTCAATTTGGTTTTGACAAAGTATTCTTGAATCTCGAAAATTAGATTAAACGATTAGACTTCTCGATTTATGATTTTTGACTAGTAGAAAATAAAGACATGACGCAAACAAAAATAATTCATTTATTATTAGAGTCCGACCGAAACTGGTTTTCCGGCCGAAACCGAAACCGAAACCGAATATTCGGTCTTGGCTTCAGTTTCAGCCGAAACCGAAACCGAAACTCACGTGGTTAAGTATAAAATTCCTTAAAATACTGAAATTTGGTGTATTTTACCCATTATTCTGCATTAATTCGACGACACGGTTGGCGCAGTGGTTAAGCGATTGACTGCTGCGCTGCGTGTCACGGGTTCGATTCCCGCACGGAACAAATATTTGTATGACCTACAATTAGTTGTTCCGGGTCTGGCTGTTTGTGTATGTGAGTTTATATGTCTGTAAACGCACCCACGACACAGGAGAAATTCCTAGTGTGGGGCAACGTTTAATTAAAAAAAAAAAAGATTAGGACATGAAATGGAAACAGTATATTAATTTTGTTGTAATCATTTATTCAATATTATATAAAAAAAATATTAATAATATTTTTATTATTTTTTCAAATTAAGTTCTCATAGCAAAATTTTTATCAGTTATCAATAAATCAAATCACTAATTGTTACTGTTTCGGTTTCGGCAAAAGTTTTGGCCGAAACGGAAACTGCCGCCGAAACTTGATTTTTGGCCGAAACTCGGCCGAAACCGAACTTTCGGTCGGACACTTTTTATTATCCATCCAATAAATTAATGATCATGATTATATTTTTATTTTGTTCAGTTTTTTTGTTGCTGTTAGGCTTCCATGCTTTTATACATAAACTAGCTGTTGCCCGCGGCTTCGTCTGCGATCCAGGATGAAAAGTAGCGTATGTCCTTCTCCAGGTCATGGTCTACCCATGTGCCAAATTTCATCCAAATCCGACCAGCCGTTTTAGCGTGAAAACGTAACAAACAAACAAACTTACTTTCGCAATTTATAATATTAGTTAGGATGCAGTACTTATCTGCAGAAGCAATACTGCAAAATAAGAGTACTGTGTGTGTTGAACGAATGAAAGTCGTTTAAAATTGGGTCAAAGAAATTAATTTCGAATATTTATGTATTAAGAATTCTCAGGCAATAAAACCGTTGACACGAATATAATAAAAGGGAACCTTGTCAGCTTACAGCGAGTTCTTGAGAAAGTTGCTCAAGAAGCGGGAAAATCTTCAGAATAATAAGATCAGGTTCAAGGCAAATTACAGGAAAACCACAATATTTTGACTCGAAAGTGTTTGTTTACACAACTAAATTACGTGTTCGGACTCAGGAGACTTACGACAGCTCGGACTTGACCCCTTTTTAGTTTTGAGCAACACACTATGTGATTTATTTCTCGTTTGAGAAAATTATACGTAGATATTTTGTCTGAGTCAGAATTTTTTGCTGACATGACTAGCAATATTTTTTGTCTTTTAGACGTATATGATGTGATGATTCATCGTAATCCACAACTTTTTTAATACAAGTATATTATTTTAAAAAATTAAGAAAAAGGCAGGCTCATTGAACATCAAACAATTCGTCCGCGTCGCTGTCAATGGGTTAAGTGCCCAAAAGGCTGGCAGCATTACCACGTTGGATGGCAATGCTGATTCTAATTTTTTAAATTGTTTTATTAATCTTGTTGTTAAGCAATCCATACTGTTAAATATAAGTCGTAAATTTACAAATAAAATTAGCGCTATCATAGCATAATTACCCTATATTGTGTTCTCAATGCTGGGACACAGGCCCCCTCTCTGTGAGAGGGAGTGGGCTGTAATCTACCACGCGGGCCCAGTGCGGGTTCGAAATTTTGTTTCTAAGACATGCCAGTTTCCTCACGATATTTTTATTCACCGTTTTAAGAGCAGTGGTGATGAAATAATAATCTAAGGTCCAATTAATTTACGTAGCGAAACTCCACAGACGTGATGTACAAATATAGGTATATTTAGCAGTACTTATTGCTTATCAACAAGAGTAGTTTATAAAAGCTGTGAATTATGATGACTCATTATAATATTATGTACAATGTCCAAAAAAACAAAAAAAATATTGCAAGTTACAGTAGTAATTCTGACTCAGACCAATAATTTAATTTAATCCAGTAGAATGGCATTTAAATATAGTCAGAAAAATCTCATATAGGTGCCGTACGTGGAATACCTCAGGTGCCATATAAGCGGGTGCCCAAATACGTCTCATTACTTTCCTCCGAAATTTCACCTGACAACTGCTGCCACACGTGACCGCTACCGTGGCGGCAAGTCTATTCACCGATCCAGAAGTAGACCAAACACTTATGAGTAACATCTAAAAATTGACACGAATCCAACGTAGTAGCGTAGCAAATTACAAGATTATGTTCAGGAAGAGTTTGTAGACACATCAATTTGTTGGCAAGAGCTAACTGGTAATTTGTAAACATAGGTGGTGATGGTAGATGTTTTTTAATATCACGTACACATACCTAATCGGCCTATAATATTTCCACTGCTAGAACACAGGCCTCCTCTCTCTAAGAGGGAGTGGGCCGTAACCCACCACGCGGGCCCAGTGCTGGTTGGTAGATGTCAGTTGTCCTCGAATTTTTGGTTCTAGAACATGTCGGTTTCCTCACGATGTTTTTCTTCACCGTTTGAGAGCAGTGGTGATGAAATAATTTACAGAAATAAATCAAATATTATATAACATCATGCCTGTAATAAAGGTAGGCAGATGTGTAAAGTACACATTACATTCATTGATTTAGGAGCAGAGGACCTAAACAAAATGGCATTCTATCAGCGTTAACGATGATAACGGAGTCAAATATGTATTAGATTGACATAAGCTACCGAAATCATTAAATCAGAATAATTGAAAGTCGTTGTAGAAATACGAAATGCTTTGAAAGCGATTGCCAGTTGTCAGCTCCTCTGCTTTTACTGACACTATTAACTTTTTTGACCTCTGCAGATGTTTTGATATAATTATCTTCTTGTGGTTGAATTCCCAGCAGTCAATCCTTAGTTTTTCGTGTCGCTAGCACGGCAGTATTTTTCAAATTTTGTTGCCCAAAACTTCGCCACTTCCTAGCCGTCGTCGGCTGCAGCGCAGATGCCACTGTATATTTTGGGTCGCAAAGGGAAGGATAGGAAGGTGGAACAACTCTACAGTCACACCTTGCTACCGTTTCGTTGAGGTAGCCCCAATTTACAAGGTTTGAGTTACATCTTTTTACTAGAACTACCTCGGTATTCGATATTAATTTGCCGATGAGGAATCTAGACTCTAGCTTCCCGAGTAAACAATGGAATATTTTAGAATCATAGTTATCGTGTAACTTCTCAGTGAACTTATTTTCTTAGAATTACAATAAATGTTTAAAAAACAAAGCCGCGCGTCCGGGATCAACCATGTACATATATGTACAATGATTAACTGGGTTATCAGTTAATACTTAGGTGATTTTTATTTAACTGTTTTGCTGGCATAAGTACCTACGGTTGGTATGGTCTATGAAATTCAAAGACCATTTACCAACCGTACATAAAGTACATTTTTTGAAGTGAAAACTTCTTTAGCGTTCTTTTCATTCCGTTTTCTTTTTTTGTGATGGGTAAAAAATGTTAAACTCGCGTCAGGACACGTGACCTGATCGAAAATTCGTAAGACGGAGGGAGAGTTGACCGCATTCCAAAATATCAAAATGCACAACGTTAATAGAAAACAAAAGTCTTCACTTCTGCCGGCACTCCCGGAATGCAACCTGTTTTTTTTTTCGTTAGCCTACATTGTGTCCCACTGCTGGGCAAAGGCCTCCCCTTTTTCCTTCCAAACCTCCCTGTCTTGTGCGATCTCTGGCCATGTTGGCCCTGCGAGCGTTCGTCACACCACCGTCGCCGTGGTCTACCTCGACGGCGATGTCCTCCCTCAGGCGTCCAGTGAGTGACGATCTTTGCCCATCTCTCGGGGTGCATTAGCGAGACGTGTCCAGCCCGCTCCCACTTCAGCCTGGCGGTTTTTTCTACAACATCCGCTACTTGAGTTATGGAGCGCAGCGTGGTGTTTCTAACTCGATCTGTAGTGCGATTCTGTAATCATCTCACCGTGAAAATCAAAATCAAAAGTCATTTATTCAAATTAGGCTGAGAATCAGCACTTTTTGAACGTCAAAATTACAAAAGACAGTCCCCCAAAAACGCCCGCCCTTCACCACTTCCTAGTGCTATTGCTGGGAAGAAGAAGTGGCGCAACAAACTCCCCAGCAGCACAGCTGTCTGTTCAATTTAAAAAAATACTTGAATGAATACAATACTAGGTACCTACTTATGTTCGGTAATTAACATTACAAAACCAGAACATAAAATTTAATTATTTGCCATAATATGTCAGCTAGCCACGCCAATATACCAACAAATATAATAAAAACTATACGTACTCAAGCTAAAAGATAATTAATTAAAATGTAAATAAAAAAACTTACTACCCAAATAAAAGCCTCCAGGCATAAAGGGCGTGACAGCTTACACATTTATGCATTGCTGGGTTCTGCAGTAAGCTAATTCTGGAGAAGGAACATAAACATTGTCTTGCGTTAAACTAGGGTGACCAACTATTCTTATCGTCTAAGTAGTCGTTGATAGAATAGTATGCCTTTGAACAAAGGTTGGATTTTAGTTGAGCTTTAAACGCATTAAAAGGCAAGTCTAGAAAAGAAGAGGGTATCTTGTTATAAAAGGTTATACCAAGCCCAACAAATGAGTTATGAACCTTATGAAGCCGGTGAAAGGGGGCACGTAGTTTGTCCTTATTTCTAGTGTTAACAAAAAACTTAGGTGAAGTGAGCGTGGAGTGAGCTGTAATTCCAAGTAATTCTAGGCATTGACATAATTGACAGCTCACTCTAAGCTCACTTCTCTCTATCTATTCTGTAAAAATCTCACCGTGAAAAGTTAGGTACTTTTCACGGTGAGATTTTTACAGAATAGATCGGCTGTACGCTTAACACCTATTATGCTGCGCTCCATTGCCCAAGTCAAGTACATAATACATAATAATGTATCTACTGTTGGGTGTGAGCCAAGTAAGGAGGCAAGTCTTGAAAGGAGGTTTTCCCTAAACTGGGTCGATGACCGAGGAGAACTTAGTAAAAATATCATGATCCCGATGTTTGGCTAGGCTTGCACTGTTTGTTTTATCGAAATATTACACAATATACATTTTTTCCCAGTTATGGTTTCTATACTTCCAAAAGTAATTCATTTAAATAAGGCTGGGCCGCCATTCAAACTTTAAAACGCTTTCCCAAATAACGTAGGGTGCAGCCCAAAGGGAGCCATGTCGCAATAAAAAACAAAACTCAACGCACTAGACTGGTAGATATTTCTAACCTCAGTTTAACAAAAGGAACTTCAAACAGTCCAATTCTTATTAATTTAAAGTAGTAGTAGTACTAAAGTAATAGCTTATTCCCTCGCCTCTCACGAGGTTGTCGGTTCAATCCGGGCAAGTATCAATTACTCTTTTTCAATTCATAATTATCTAACCCATTTCTGAGTTTATCTTGGACATTACTGACACCGTTGAAGGAAAAATATCGCGAAAAAACCTGGCCTTAGTCAATTTAAGTCTGAAATCGTCAACCCGTCTTGAGGAAACGTGGTGATCAATGCTCGTGCCCTCTTAGTATGACAAGAGGCCTTTGCCCTGCAGTGCGACATTAATAGACTAGCATATTATAGCTTAGCTTTCTTCAATATTCCAACAGTATGGCATTCTTCCAACTACCATAGACCCAGACCATAAAGCACGTGGCACAGCCCGATGATTCATTCTGCCTGATTAATAGACCATTTTATTGGGCATACTACGTAATTTTTGGCCGACGTGGGCGTGGCTTGGTAAAAAAAATATCTCGCGATGTGAGTAAAGTTGTATAAATTATAGTGTTAATGGAATTGCCAGTTTGTCTACGAGTGTATTTAAAATACTGGTCTTATTAATGTCTTTTTTTCTGGCGCGGTTTTCGACCGTGAAGTCAATTTTAAAGATCAAGGGTTTCATTTCCCAGAAAGTTGGTCGGTTTTTTGCCAGGGAATAATGGATTATTTTGGGGAAAGGGTCGTCCGTTTTTCACATAGCAACCGAACCATGTTCATTTGTGGGTCAACGAGTTTCTTGGCCTTTGAGAATTTGAAAATACTAGCTGCGCCCCGCGGTTTCACCCGCATAACGTAACGTATCCTATGTGTTATTCCTGGTTATAAACTATCTGTGTGCCAGATTTCATCCAAATCCATTCAGTACTTTTTGCGTGAAACAGTAACAAACATCCATCCATCCATCGATCCAAACCAACTTTCGCATTTAGAATATAAATATGTGTAGGTACCTACTGGCGGAGTGTACTAAAGCGATAACCTTCCTTCCTTCTTTCTTTTTGCCTTCGCATTTTGTCGATAACGTTAATACTCGAGACAATTATCTGGTCCTGCTCAAACTGGATATTAAATGCCTTTCTAATAAATAAATCATACCAGGATGAGAGACGCACAGAACAGGGAAGTACGGAAGTACGGCCCCGGCTGATATGACGATAATGAATAAATTAATTGTCGATTTAGTCCTCAGACCTTATTTTAATTTACTTCAGCTTAAGCGCCGGAATAAGTAAGTGGAAAATTAGGATGGAGATAGGTATTGAGGTATGTACGGTCACCAAAGGAGATAAGTAACCAGGGTCGTCGAATATAATTGAAGTTTAGTAAGAAACCGACGGATGTTTTTGAATGAAATTTAATTTGATAAAATAACTGTTGGTTTTGTGTTAATTAAATAAAATTTTATTCGAAAACATCCATCGGTTTCTTACTAAACTTCAACTATATCCGACGCCCTGGTTACTTACATCTTTTGGTGACTGTACGTATGGTCCTATCACCCACCTTGCCTTGTAGGTACAAGTTTGACTAGTTTTCACTTTTAATATTCATATTGGTTACAAGTTAACTGAAGCTAAGCTTGTTAATAATATGTTGTTTCTAGGCTAGACGATAAGAGGCGCAACTAAGCTGTTATAAATAATAATGAGCTGAGTATGACCACAGTTTTACAATTTATAGCTATTATTATTCATGGACATAATTATGGATTATGGAGTTTGAACATGGGTAGAGCAAGGTATAAAAATTCCAAAGTGTTTTTAATCAAAGTGAAAGGATTTTTAAGCTACGGAGTTTCTGTTTTTTTTTTTTTGTTTGGCATATACTGTCCTACTGCTGGGCAAAGGCCTCGACCAAGTCCTTCCAGGAACTCCTTTCCCACGCCACCTCGAATCAGCCCTCGCGGTACGTCCAGGTCATCTCGCCACCGCTTTCTGGGCCGACCTCGGCGGCGCCGTCCATCTTCAGGCAGCCATTGAGTGGAAACTTTTGCCCAGCGGTCATCCTGCATGCGGCTGATGTGACCCGCCCAATCGCACTTGAGCCTGGAAGCCTGCTTGCCTACGTCTACAACGGAGTATTTTTTACAAAATTACAGGTAAAGCGTTGGGTTCCTCGGAGAGCGGTGCACGGTCAGACAATAACAGCTTTCCAAATACAGTACGATTTTTGACATTTTAATGTCAAATACTGGTTAAAATGACAGTTTTCATGACGGCCTAGTGGTCGTAATATGATGGAACCGAACTTTCCTTGGAAACCAAAGCTGTACCTACAGTTTCATTACGCAAGACATGTTAGGTACGAGTATCTAGATTTTAGTAACAACGATCGAAGAAAACCAAAGATGGGCCACAATTTTCCCGAATTTCTAAGTTGTAAAATAAATAATTTTCTTTATTTCTACTTTAAATAAAGAAAGAAAGAATAACGTTTATTTTGACACAGTTCGTAAAACACAAAATACAAATAACAAAATAAAACAAGTGAAAATAACTTTGTAGCTACAATAGTGTGCGCCAAATAGTTTCTACAACAGTTTACCCTTTATCCAACAAATCATCATTACTCCACATTCTCATATATTTCGTAGGTATATGTTTACAGACACACAGAAGTAAATAAACAATTCCTCAGCAATCCACGTCTGTAAATAAGTATTCGTCTTGATGAAGCTGACGCGGGGGAAATAAGGGAAAAATCCTCGCCTGAGTGACGTGGGGGCAATCCTTGTGGAAAGGCTTCGTTTGGGATAGACGATAAACATGGAGTAGAAATTAATGGAGCGTCAGTAAGAGGGTTAAAGCTTGAAGGTCAGCTAGCTTTGACATTTGCTGTGAAAGCGTTGGACCACAACCACATGACTCTAAGAGTATACAGTACATTTTACTTTGTTCGTAAGTTCTGTGACCTGCCGATCGATATTTTAAAAATCTTACCGTGAACATTTAGGAGAAGTGAGCTTAAAGTGAGCTGTCATTCCACCTAATGCTAGGGATAGATTCTATTGACAGCTCACTTCACCTAAATTTTTACGGTGAGATGTTTAGAGAATATCACTACTGTAGTGCTATATTCTGTGAAAATCTCACCGTGAAAATTTATGTAAAGTGAACTTAAAGTGAGCTCTCAATAGTGTCAATCCCTAACATCAGTTAAAATGACAGCTATGCCCTTCACCTATGTTTTCACAGTGAGATTTTTACCGAAAAGCACTACTGTTATTTTTGATGGAGTTCTTATTGAATAAATACTCGACCTTTCTAGCTTAAGCCTCATTTACACAATGGGATTTAATTGCCGATGGCATATCTTAGGTTGAAACGACAATAAAAGCTGCACTGCCTACACAGTGTTTAGACGATACAAGTCATTTATGAGCTTCAATTTTATTGTACGCTACAGGCCAGAGCATCGTGTAAATGGGGGCTTTACTCGCGGTATAGTGGTCTGAACTCTGATTAAATGATTCTTCATGTAACGAAAGAATTTTCATCTTTATCGTGTTAGATTAGGTACTATGTGATTTGGACCTTGAGACTTTGTTTGAAGTTTTTTTATACACCTACTTATTCGTAGCTAGCACTCCATTTTGATTTATTCCATGTATCGTAGGCCCGAGAATTAAATGATGAACGTTGTATGTGATTTGGTCCCCTTTTTTGGGAATATATAAGGATTTATGCTGAATTGTGGTTATCGAATATATTGGGATATAGAGTTATGCTGATGTATGGAACAGAATCAATCCATTCTTGAAAAACGGGGTTTTTACTGTTTTGTTTATTGTTGGTGCTATCATAAAACTGGTTCATGTAGCTGTTACTTGGCTTATTTACAGTCTTACTAAGGGGAAGGGGGGTATAGGTAGATAGGATACTCTTTATTATGTACACCATAAAAATTACAGCGATAAATGTAGAAATTTTACAAGGGTGACACAATGGGCGGTATTATCGCTAAAAGTGATATTTTAAAGACAACCTTTGGATGGGTTAAGGGCGGGGAGATAATACTGAAGGTAGCTGAGCCTGCTGGGTGGTGGGTGGTGGCAGTAGGTGTCTGGTGGTGGGTATGTCTAACCCATCCATGTAAAATGCTGGATACCAGTATTTTACATGGAGCGCCTATCAACCCGCGCCCATGGACTGCCTATCTGACCTCCACAACCTAGTTACTGGGTAATACGATACCCCTTGGTAAGACTGGTTGTCAGATTTTCGGGCAACTAAGGACCCGTAACGACTGTCAAAGATCCACAAATGACAGTCGGGACCAACGGCTTAACGTGCTTTCCGAGGCACGGAGGGGAACCCAGTAACTAGCTAACATGTAAAATACGTACGTTTGTATGTACATAATGTCTTTAAATACTATTGCATGTCCGACTTACTTGCTATGTTGTGGGTTGAAACTAAAATGTCATGTTTATCAATAAGAACTTAATGTACACAGTTATGCAATAAATATACATGTCTTTATCTTTACGGGTTCTGCAGCATATGCTTAGACTGTAAACCGACCCTCAACATAGCAGGGAAAAGGCTAGGCAGTTATTAACGATGACTTGGTTGACTTATGTTTTCAGGGTAATGGAAAGGCGAAAATTCGCCTTTTCATTCCAAAGCCCAGTCTAGAATTTTCCACCGCTAGACAAGAAAATCTAAAAATACAAAATACGAATACACCTCACGGAGACAGCGTGGCACCTACGTTTTCAAATAAATTATATTTTTACGATTAACACGAATTTACATGAAACGGAGCTAATATTAAATGTTTTCTATTAAATCGTGACTGTTCGTGTGAAGTCGTTTAAAACCTATAACGTATTGTCCCAAATCTTGTTATTTTCGTCGATCACTGAAATAAATGTTCCGTGAATTAAGATTTAAGCGTTTTTAGGTCATCGCTTTGTGAGATTTCGGGGAAAAGTGATGAGGACACAGCTCTTGACGTAATATTAACGAGAAAAACAGCTTTCTGTGGTTTAACGGCGCTATATATTTTAGTGAAAGCATTTTTTGTTAAGATTTATTCATATTTTCAGTAATTTTTGTGACTTTTTAATCTCAATGATGGAGGATTTGTCGGATTCGCGGTACTCCTTTCAACTTTTATTTCGTCTTGGTTGAAAAATTTCTTCTGCAGTATCTTACCTTGTAATAATTTTCGCGTAAGTAGTCTTTAATTCCATTTAATTCTCAGGGAAATCAATGTTTCACCTACTTCTTGTAAAGGTTGGTAGATCAGTGCTTATGACACAGATTTTAACTACCTACTTACATATAAAAAAAATGGACCGTGGATGATACGTTTTACTAAACGCAAAAGATATACATTCACGTATCTATCAGTTATTCATATATGTAGAAACCAATATGCAAATTCTTCAGATCTTCCTGAAGCTTATGCCTGGGCCTGGCACCAATGCCTAATCTGCGTTCGCAATTTAGTTTCCTTTCATGTAAACAAATTTGACTTTTTGGAAAAACAACTTCATCTTACGTAGGTATAAAGTATCAGTTTGCGCTACAACTTCAAAATCTTTGTTGCCTTTCCAATTACATTGGTTATTCTTAAATCAACGTAATTTCCTCCTGTATAAAGTTGATATTTTTAATTGGCGATAA
Organism: Apamea crenata; assembly: GCA_949629185.1. Lineage (NCBI taxonomy): Eukaryota > Metazoa > Arthropoda > Insecta > Lepidoptera > Noctuidae > Apamea > Apamea crenata. The sequence continues at coordinate 6,032,853 of OX451362.1, read as the reverse complement.
CATAAATTGGAAACGAGGATTTCCACAGAGCTTAGGTGTACCTACTAGTTGCAAAGTATATTGCTGGCGTTTCGGCTGATTTCCGTAATGCTCATGCTCAATCTCTACGTTTCTGAAGGTCATGGTCATCCACCAGATGATGCCACTATCACAGGGCATTACACTCATCCATTACCTACATATTATTTATGTTTGAACTCCGAATTATTTTCATTAATCGTTTGAACTTGGTGATTAAAATAGTTTCAGGGCTGCCACCGTTTCATTTCTAGAGTAATTTGCTTTAAAAAAATTTGATCATGATACTGAACCGTGCCTAATGGTGACAATATCTCATTTAAAAATAATAAACTACATACTTTAGGTACATGATAGATGGTTATGTCCTTAACGTTTGTTTATGAATTGTTCACTGCCCTTTGAACTAGCTATAAAGTAGGTGTTTAAGAATTTTGATTAGACAATAAGATGTCAATAAATTTTCCATATTTTGGGTATTTCTATTTGCTATTCATAAGAAAACGGCCTTCCATCGTCTAGTACCACAACAACAATATGCTTAACATTGGATTCCATTCGGGCACTTCTTCTCTTTGAAGGATAAAATCAGGAATGCAATTATCCGGAAAAGAACCAGAGTTACCGACATAGCTTGCAGAGTAAGCAAACTGAAGTGGCAGTGGGCTGGCCATGGTTGTCGAAGGACCGATGGCCAGTGGAGCAGAACACTCCTAAAGTGGAGACCGCGTATCGGCAAGCGTAGTGTGGGACGCCCCCCAGCTAGATGGACGGACGACCTAACGAAGGTGGCTGGGATAGACTGGATGCGGAAGGCGGAGGACAGGGTGTTGTGGTGCAGCCTGGGAGAGCTCTATGTCCAGCAGTGGTCTCCAATAGGCTGAGTTGATTGAGGCCACTTCTCGTGTACCTATAGGTACAGAGGAGGTACAGTAGGCCACACGGAATTGGTAACACTTTGATCTTCAGCCAGTGGCGTGCATTGGTTTTCAGAATCGGTAGGCAGGAATTTAATTTCGTCGTATTAACTTGAACGAGTAAAGACCAATGACAATGTGCGAATAGTACGGGAGCCGGGGCCGTCTGACGACTGCCTACTGCCGCGCGTGTTTGTATGAAGATTTTGTTTTTTGTTAGGTATGATAATTTAGTGAGTTTCTTAATCGTGGAGCACACACACTAAAATGTAAATTGACAGGATTATGGTGATTTATCGAGGTAGGCACTGCTTATATGCCTTTATGCAATGCACGCCACTGCCTTCAGCTGGCCCAGCGTAGTACGGAGTATCAATAGAATGCGAGGCCAGCTTATACTTACGAGTAGGTACTGGTTTCGTTCGTGACCACTGATGTGCGGCGTCGACGTCACTACGAGCATTGTTAGATTATTTTACAGTTTTTCACTTTTTAAGACTTCGAACCCAAGTCGGCCGGAGCAAAGCCAATCTCCACAGATGGGGGTCACGTATGGCTCAGATCTCAAGTACGTATGCGGCACCTCCCCACAGACATTAGCCCACCTTCCATCCTGCGCCGCATGCCGTCACCTGTGCCCTTGATCATCTTATGACTGCGTCAGTTAGCGGTGTTCACGCAGCTGAATCTTGGGCCAGAGATGTTTGAACTTTTTGGCATCGAGACGCTCATCAACATCATTCTCCTGCCCTTATCCCAACTCATTTGGTGTCGGCGCAACACTCTATTAGTCGTCATCTCGGTAGTCACACCCTTTCTAACCATATCATTACTCCCACAGTCCATCCATCATTACTTTGTCATCAATACGCTAAGAAGATTATTTTTTAAAGTCACCTCTTTACTTAAAACCAGCCTATAATGTTCCCACTGCTGGGACACAGGCCTCCTCTCTTCGAGAGGGAATGGGCTGTAATCGACCACGCGGGCCCAGTGCGGGTTGGTAGATGTCACATGTCTTCAGATTTTTAGTTTTTGGACATGCCGGTTTCCTCACGATGTTTTTCTTCACCGTTTACCTATTTAGGCTTGCCAGATTTAAACCCGCCTCGTCATGATTGACAATCGCTCTCTAACCTCCAGGCTATCATAGCATTGAACATACCTAATACCTATTTCATTTTTAATATCAAGTTTGTTTACATATATATATACCTACTTACCTACTGGTTTATCGGTTCCTCCATTAAAAAGTTTCCATTACGTTCAAGTGTTTTGTATTGTGAAATAGTTGGTAAGTAATAAGACATACATTTTGTTCTATTTCTTGAGACCGTTTATATTGTAATATGCATGGTTAAGCCGTTACACGTGAACAGCTTTGTTTGTGTGCAGTTAGGAACATTTTTTAATAAAAGTGGCCTCCAAAAGTTGGTTAAAAATTTTCCACTTCCAAAAAAAGAAACCCTCGTCCCTCGTCTTTTTAAATGCTTACTGAGTGCCTGCCTGGCGCCTGCCCACCTGCTGTGCCTGCTGCTGGTGTCTTTCAAATCATCAGACTTGGGAAATGTTGGAAGATTACCCTCTTGTCCTTGGTCTTTCTTGTTTTACAATGTTCACCACACCTAGTATACGGGTTTGTGATCGCAGTGCAGTAAATATAGAATGAGGGACTTATCCTTTTAGTTTAACCCATTTAACGACACCTACAAGACATATTCTATTAATTATAAACAGCTATTTTAGCTATAAAACAGCAAACTAAAGCTTTAAAAGTAATTGGGGAGCCCCATCGTCGCGTCGAGTCTGTCTTCGGGAGCCTTTAAAATCAAACTAACACACTTCCAATCATAATCTGAATAATTTTCTTTATCTGAAGGATATTACTAATCTATTGCTACACATTTTCGAAAAAAATGTCTGCTCAAGAACGTAAATAACGCAATGAATGTTGTTAAACTGTCAATATGAAAGCGATTGCTACTGATTGTGTTGTTACGCCATAACCCCGCTGTTATACAAAGTTCTAGGTAGGCACGCTAGGCGGCCACGAAAACATGACCACACCGTGTGATGTAGGTATCTGGTGCAGCGTGCCCCTAACAGGAAACAATATGTTTACATTACCCACATAGTATGGGAAATTCTGCAGATTACAACATAAATACTATAACAGGATAAAGGATAATATTAACTTAATTCCTACAGCATCCACACTTGTTGTTTGTTATTGTCCTTATCAGCACCATTATGGGGAAACCAGTCGCCAGTTTTAGAGGTCAAAACTTTAATAAACAAGACTTTTTTTGGAGCGGTATAAACCGCATTGTTATGATCGTGTTAATAACGTGTGGTGCAAAAATGTTTGTTCAAAATTGGGGGAGAAACCTGAAATTATGATGTAGAGTTACAGTATTTGGTATAGCATAAGCATGATCTGTCTATAATGTTCCCACTGCTGGGACACAGGCCCTCTCTGTGAGAGCGAGTAGGCCGTAATCCACCACGCGGCCCAGTGCGGGTTGGTAGATACCACATGTCTTCGAATTTTTGGTTCTAAGACATGCCGGTGTCCTCACGATGTTTTCCTTCACCGTTTTGAGAGCAGTGGTGATAAAATAATTCACACAAAGTAAAGCGCCTGTCTGGGTTCGAACCTACGACCTACAACTCGTAAGTCGCGGTAGTTACCACTGGGCCACCACTGCTCATACTTAGTAATGCTAAATAATAATGTGTTGTGCAAAATCGTTTGTTTAAAATGAGGGAAAAACTGAAATTATGTTGTTGTTGTTTTTTTGTTGATGATGTTGTGTTGTGGTGTTGAGTTATGGTGTTGTGTTGGTGTTGTGTGTTGTAGTTTTGTGTGATGTTATGGTGTTTATTATGGTGTTGTGTTGTTGTGTGTATTTGTTATGATGGATCATTATTATTATTTACGGTCTATTATTACATGTTGAAACATAACAGTTATCTTATAGTGTGTAACCGTTACCGTTTCATACAGGGAGCCAGGAACATGGACGCGCCACCTGTTACCATGGATTCAGTACATGATTCTGTACCCCTCTGCGCTAAAATTTGTCGTCGGTTCGAACAAAAGAAAATAGCTGTTCAGTACATTTTGATTAATTCCACTATTCTATGTTTTTTTTTTGTTACCGCCAAAAAAAAAAACTACTCTAAAATCATGTGCTGAATTCATGGTTACAGTTTGCGCGTCGATGTTCCTGCCTTGTAGAGGCTCCGCTCGAGGTCGAAAGTAGACGGGGGGGCCGAAAGATAAGCATGAGTATATGTAAGTAGTTAACGCCGTGTCTCCTGCGCGTGTTTTTTTTAGAAATATTACACAAAAAACCTTACCCATAAACATTTGTTTTCAAACACAAGCTGTCTCCTGCGTATTAAAATATTTTTAGATTAGTGTTAACTATTCACAAGACAATATATCAGTTGGAATTAAGCTTTCAATTTAAACAAACCCTTCCCCTTTTCACCCGCGCAAGGAATGTTTTCCGCGCAGCAGCTCGGAAAACAAAAACATCGTGTTTTCATGTACAGACGCCAGCAGGTCAAGCTACCCGAAACTGTCAAATTTTCCCAATCAACCTTAAACCTTAATGCTTCAGCGATAAAGTTGAAAATCTACTAAAGAAATTTGACAGATTGTAGTAGCTTGATGTGCTGGCGTCTGTACATACAAATGTGTATGGCCACGTCTCTTTATTTTGACGTTTTTGTGTAATGTTTCTGTAATGAAAAAACACGCGCAGGAGACACGGTTTGACTCTCGCAATAGGTACACACATTGAATTTGACTGTCTTTCAAAAGGTAGCAGATCATAAAAAATAAGAAGATGATAAATCTTGAAGCGTCTTTTTTACCCATGATCTGGAAGTGCTATAATAATCCATCTACCCGTATTACACAACGAAGCCTCATAATAACTACACCAGCATTACCACGCTCATCTACTTGCAATTAAAATCGACAAAAAACACATGAATACATACCTACCTACATATTAGATCAGCTCGATTACTTCTCTATTACGTATTCGTTGCGTAACTGTGCTGGCGCATAGTATCGTAAAACGTCACTGCGATACGTCAAATGCGTCGTGTTGATGGATTATGATAAGATGTTATTAAATTTTTTTTATGATTCCTAATTATGTGGGTTTATTTTTGGCATGTTTTTATTTACACAGGCCCAAATAAGTGTCACGCGTGTACCATGCGCTCGTCTTTATGAGAGGACGTGCGATTGTGGGATCCCCGCGATTGTGGGATCCGGCGAACAGTTGGAGCTACGGCGAATTTACATGTATCTCCCGGGCCCCCGCCTCATGGTAGTAGTAGGAACAGTGGGGTTTTAGTCGGTAGGCGTCCGACATGACCCTCCGTTCTCCCAAGACGCTGGGTATCCATGAGGATATCATCACAGAAAAAAAGGGTAGGATATAAGTAGAATCTAATATTATAAATGTAAAAGTTTGTATGTTTGTTGCTCAAACGGATAAATAAAGTTGGACACACTAAGTAGCCTAAAGACCTTTAAGATATACATAATATATATGTATAGGATACTTTTTACCCAGGTGTAGTATTTCTTCCTAGGATGTGTGTGAAACCACGGGCAAAAACTAGTAATGAAATAAGTCAGCAGATTGGTAACGAGGGTGCTGCCCAGATTGTGCTGGGCGAACGCATAGTACAAACGCCAGCACATCAAGCTACCAGAAACTGTCAAATTTTCCCAATCAACCTTGAACCTAATGCTTCAGCGTTAAAGTTGAAAATCTATTAAGAAATTTGACAGATTGTAGTAGCTTGATGTGCTGGCGTCTGTACCGTACACGTGGAGACCTTTTACCGTCCTGAATTTAAATTAACAGAAACAACATTCAATTAAAGATAGCGGATTAAATAACTAGGTAGCATGCGCGCACGCAACACCAACGTCAGCGCAACAAGTGCATGTGACGTAGACGTAATTTGACACTGCAGTCATAGAATAGGCAGATACAGTAGGATTACTGGTAGTTGAATTTCTTTTCGGGTCTCCGAACGACTCCATAATCGATCAGAGACCCACATGGTGCAAGAAAGCATATCGTGGAGTTTAAGCCCTTGCGATTCCGGTCCAATTTGCTTCAGGATCTGGGGCATAAGAATAAAAATACACGTGACTTCTTATTTTGCCCAGCACCCACGTTGTTTTTTTTCTTCTAGCCCCCCATTTGTTTTACTTACCATCTGTCGCAAATCTGAAACAGTTATTGCCACGATAATATTATTTAAACGTGTACGTCATAGTCGTAAGATATATATAATTTTCTCTGGGCCCTGGTCCCCTCAAAGTCTCAAAACCCCCACGAGGGGCGCTATCTCCCACGTTGAGAACCTATAGTCCATAAACATGATCAAGCTTGAGACTAGATGATTCTGAGCTTCACGCATTTCGTCGCACTGTGACATCGATCTACATTATTTTTTTGACCCACATTTTCTTATTCAGAACGCAAATTCAGCTTGTTTTTTTCCTATCAGCCTTGATTTAGAACACAAGACATTTATTTACTGTGTCACAAGATGAACAACGACGTATGAAGTAACTGCGGGTTATTCACGGTAGCATGGCAACTGCATGCGATTATGACATGTGTAATTCGACACAAGCACTGCACGAGAGAGAAGCAGTCATTGCCCAGTGGAGCAGTGGTGGACCAGTGGTAACGACCGCGAATTATAAGTTGTAGATCTTAGGTTCGAACTCAGACTGGCGCTTTCATAACCAGCCTATAATGTTCCCACTGCTGGGACACAGGCCTCCTCTCTGTGAGAGAGACAAGCGCTTTACTTTGTGTAAATTATTTCATCATCACTACTCTCAAAACGGTGAAAGAAAACATCGTAAGGAAACCGACATGTCCTAGAAAATTCAGAGACAGGTGACTCTACCAACCCGCAATGGGTCCGCGTGGGGCCTCTTCCCTCCCTACCCCTCCTCTTTCCCTCCTTAATTTTCCCTCTGCTTGGACCTGTGAGGGCAAATTATAGGCTGATTAAACTGCACAAGAGTCGAATTACAGTAGCACGTGCAACTTTGAGTTAAGGTGTGTTTATGTAAATGGATAACAAATAGTACATAATTGATTATTTCATATCATATTATGTGCCGATTATGTAAAAACTAGATTCAGCAAAATACTTTAGCGCCTCAATCGTGTAAAGATTACAACAAGATTACATTTTCTGAGTAAATAATTATTTTATACATTACAAAAAAAGACCAAGTAAGCTTTTTTTTTTAAGAGTAGTTAGTAGTTTATAAAACAGACTAGAGTTTATTTCGGTAAATCTTCTAGATAGGAAATGTCGACACCACTTACTTAGCTTGTTAATAAATTGACCTATTGAACTGATCTACTTATCCAACTTACAGTATTTTACATAATTTCATATCACCTGTAGTGCAGTAAGGTCAGCACCACGAGGGCATAAAATGACATAATCCGATACTTGACAGCGGCGCCGGCGCCGGCGCCAGAATCAGGTTACGGCAGTAAGGCGGTGTTTATTAAATGGCGGCGCGACATTGTTAGTTGCCATGGCCATTTGATAGGGTTCACGGCTAAATATGGACATGGAAAATACATACAGGGTGGTAGGGACATCGACGCGCAAACTTTAACCATGAACATAGTAGTTTCATAAAAAAGTGCAATACCTACGCGGTCAAAATGTATGGAACAGCAATTATTTTTTTAATAACCGGGTAATGGCGTAACACACTAAAACAGTACGAATGGCTTTTATTTTGACAGTTCAAAAACATTCTTTGCGTTATTTACGTTGTTGAGCACACTTTTTCGAACATATGAAGCAATCGATTAGCAATTTCCTTAAAAATGATTTAGATTCCGATTGATAGTTTGTTACGCAATTAGTGTGCTGGTTGCGTGTCGATGTGCTTGCCACCCTTTATTTTAGCTTTTGTAGTTTTCTGTCTTTTCATTGAATCATAGAAGTAAGAAATGTTAGTATGAATACACGATCCTACTCCACATCACGCCTGTATTGCCCCAATGAGTAGTCAGAGGTTCACCTATTGTACACCCACATTTTGCCAGTTTCCCATGTATTAGGGGGCGAACTTATTGTAATCAAGTAGGCCTTGTGTGAAGCCTCTCTATCGCATTGGATCGCTGATCTGTAATGGTAGTTGTAGGTAAGATTTGAATAAATAAATAAATAGAATAGTGTAGGTATATTATTTCTCGAATCTAAGCCCTAATTAAAAAAAATGTCCTAATTTTTAATTTTAAAATTCAATAAATCAATGGATTATCTTAACACGGAACCCTAAAAGCACCCCATTAAGAAGTGCCTTGTCAGATAAATCAATTTTATAAGCATGTGGTAGTTTCAACTATTATAAAATATCATGCGTCAGCGACAAGTTCGTGTGATTATGTGCGATTCGATACACGAGCTGCGCGCGCGCAGTTTCGTCGCACGTGTCAAAATTATTAATAACATTCAGTTTGTTTTGCTGACTGTAGTATGAGTCATGGGGTTTAGTAATCTTTTAGGTTGGAATGTGTGATTTCAAATGATTTAAATCACGAATTTAAAGGTCATTCGGCATCGCCATTTGCACAAAATTTTAAAATTAGTTAGTTTTTATAGAGTTAAGAAGTTACATTTAAATGTCATTTAACTTTAATTATCGTTTATAAATAAACCCCTTACAGTTTTGCCAACGAGACTGTCCCTTTTGATGGAGTGTCCCAGATGTCCGTTCACCTTTCCTGGACGATTTGAACAACGCCTCTGACGCCGCAATAAACGTGGCCACCTACTGGGTCCAATCAATCTGCCTACCCTTTTCCCAACTATGTTGGGGTCAGCTTCCGGTCTAACTGAATGCAGCTGAATACTAGCATTTTACATGGATTGCTGCTCATCTCACCTCCACAACCCAGTTACTGGGTAACGTTATTATATCCCCCTTGGTAAGACTGGTTGTCAGACTGACAGCCGAGACCAATTGTTTAATCAGTTTTCTGAGGCACGGAAGGGGTCTCGATAAGTAATGGATGGTCACCCATCCACGAACCGACCGCGGCAAGCTTAGCTTACCCTTCAGTCGACTCGAGCGGCAGTAATGATTTAGCCACGATGATTTACTGGGCTCAAATAGTATAATAGTTATAGATATACCTACCGTCGATTCGAAATGAAGAAGTTTTGCCAAACTGTACCTACTGCCTCTATCTAGTTCTTTCCTATCTCGATGAATACAGATGCTATTAATCTTAGTTGAGGGTCCAGTGAACGGGAAGACTTTTGTGTAAAAGTCGGTTCGCAGTGGGTTGCAACTGGATGCAATTGGTACCCTATCAACGGGGAATAAAAAATACTGAATGATTTTACTGAAGAAGGGTCACACGAACAATAGAAAATTAGTCAAAAACTAGAAGATTGTTATGCTTTTATGACATAGATAACTTAAAAACCAAACAAAGAAGCATAGTTAGACATAGGAAACATAGGTACTAGGTATGTCATTGATGTCGATAATGAAGATTTGGGTCGTGAACTAAATGACCTCTAGTTATTGTCGAGCACTAGAAACCAGTCGAATCAGGAAACATGAGTAGGCATGTCAATGTGTTATGAAGATTCGGGACGTAAATTAAATGCCTCCGGTTATTATCAATGACTAGAAACCTAGACGGGTTCTAGTACCGAACTCTCGATTAAAATTCGTGTTTTGTTGTGTAAATAGAAAGGTGTGAATTGAATAGGTAAACTGTGACGAGGCAATGTCTTTGGATTCGAGATGGGAATCTGTCTGGAATTCTAGATAGATGTCCAAGTGTTATAGATCAGCGGTAGTTCCGCTATAACTAGTAAATCTTTATTATAATTATTAAAAGCCTGTGATGTCCCACTGCAGGGCAAAGGTCTCTCTTTCCACTTCTCTCTGTTTAATACTTCTGAAGACCAGTTCTTGTTGAAGGAGTCCAGCTCATCCCATCTCCGTCTGATCTCACCTTTTTACACGACTGCCCAAAAAGGAGTGTAATGTATTCAGGGTTGATGTATGTTTGTATGTGAGGTTCTTTATTCCACCATAACTTTTAAATGGCTGTATAGATTTGGATGTATGGGGTATCGTTAGAATCCTTACATCATCCCGAGTGACACTGGCTATATATTTTTTTGAAAAAAATCAATATGGCGGCAGTATGGCTCCATTTTGAAAAGTGAAAAAAAAAATTTTTTGTTCAATTATTATAATATGAGTATCAAATTGAACGCCTTGATGAGCACATTCCAAATATATATAATTTATGGGCACCAGTTTTACTTAGGTACAATGTACGGTGTAAGTGCAAAACAAACATTTCATCTTCCGTCCTTGTCCTCGTCCATCCTATCCACGCCTCGCCTCGCTGTGTGACTAAACCGCCTTTAGTGCTTAAATTAAAGCCACCTAGCATAAATAAAGCTTGTCACTAAAACGTATAAAATAAAAATAAATAATTAAAATAAATTAAAAACACGACTGCCCTGCCAAGGCCCTGTCGGGGGGACCTCTTAGATTAAAAAGTGTTACACAGAATTGTCCCCCGACTGCATTGACAATTTTATTTATCTGTTTAGTCAGGGAATACAACTTGTTTTTTACTTTTTAGTTCGTTTTTTTGGCAGGGCGGTCGTGTTTTTAATTTTTTAAATTATTTACAAAAGGAGCCACCATAAAGCCGTCATCTACGCATTTTGTACATCAAACCAATTAACTTTGTGCAAAAATAATTGCTGTAAAATGACTTTTATTTTTGGTGTGAAAACGCGCTGTTTTCGGTAATGCTTAGGATGCGTGTAACGGTACGTGGGAGCATTTAACATTTAAAATTTATTTTCGTAAAGAATCGTAGAAAAAGTTAGAGGCTTGACCTTCAATCAAAACCAGAAGGTTCCCGGTATCGTCCAGTACAAAAAAAAGGGAAGAACAAATAACTACATACAAAATCTGCACTTTTAGAAGCCCTAGAAATGCCCGCCCTTCACCACTTCCTAGTGGTTTAGATGGCAAGAAGTGACGCACTCCCCAGCAGCACAGCTCTCTGCTCAGTTACAAGTACTGTAGAACTTGTTTTACTTTAGTTATGGCTCTGAAATCAAAACAATCTCCCTTTTGTAAATATGCTTTCATATAAACCACGTGTACGATAATCAAACATCCATTCACCGCTATATTAATCAACAATCCAAGCCCTACCTAAGGTAAGTACTTACTAGTTTTCCAATAAAACTCACACGTGTAACCATTCACGGTTAGATTCAGATCTCGTGACTCGTGTATAGCGGGATTACGTTTCTGATACGTTATACTACGTTTTAACAGCACATTTGTAAACTATTCATAACGGTTGAATAATCAATTTTTCCGGATATCTAACGTAATAGGCTAATAACGTAATATTCTAAAAAAATCTAATTAGTCCGTCAGTTAGATTATCAAAAAATATTATGAACCCGTATTTTTTCTTTTGTCAATTATATGTATAAAAAATGATGAAGATATCGCCCGTTAAAGTTCCGCGTGACGTCACTTGCTTGCGACACTTTTTAGCATGTCGTGACGTCACGAGGGGGTCGTGACGTCACGTCACTCCCAAATTTGACGCGCTTTCTTTGTCATTTTTTGTTTGATTGACAAAAGAAAAAATACGTGTCCATTATTTTTCGATAATCTAACTGACGGACTAAATATAATTATTATTTTTTCACGCAGGAAACTACCCTATTATGAATTTTGTTTCAAATGACAGTTTCCCGCCGAAATTTTGGGCGCCACATTTATTTCCGTGGATGTTGAAAGCCACTTTTGGAGTCGAGATTTCGCGAAGCTTTTGCGGTTAACGTCTTTTTGTGATAAACGAATACGTGTTTTGCGAATTTGATCTTTATTGGTTACTAGGATGGTAGCACTGACAGGTGTCAGGAATGTCACTATGAATGTGTATGAGTAAAGTGCATTGCGTCTAGGATTTTGCAAGTAATTTGTCTTGGATTATATCTTCCAATACGTACCTATTATAAACAACGCAAAAGAAATAAGATAAATCAATACATAATTTATCACTGTTTAATTCAGTCATCATTGTATTGGTAAGTTGTAATAACGATGACCCTCTTGTCACATGATAGTCACAAGAAACTTTGATAGGCAGCCACCTGTACCAACACTGATTATTATGGTTGTCCTTACTGAGAAATCTTGTTCTAAGACAAGCCTTGCCATCAATGCTACGTTTATACTACAGTGCACGAACCTATTAAAGCCGAGAACACACTTAAGATAAAGAAAAGTGGTCAATAAAGTAATAAAATATTCATATTATTGCAATCAATAAAATCAAAATTCATTACTCCAATTAGTCTGAGAATCAGCACTTTTTGAACGTCAAAATTACATAAGACAGTTCCCCAAAACGCCCGTCCTTCACCACTTCCTAGAACTTTCGCTAGGAAGAAGAAGTGGTACAACAGACAATCAAAACTGTCTGTTCAGAAAACTAGATTCTATTAAATAATACTTGCAGTCTGCCAACGGGCTATGGGACGCAGAATACTAGGTGTCAAACTCACAGACCGCATTAAGAACTCCATACTTCGTTCCAAAACACAAATAGCGGACGCTGGCACTGCTGCTGGGCTAAAGTGAACAGGGCTGGCCAAATCTGTCGCATGTTGGAGCAGCAATATGCAAAAGTTACCACTCAGTGGATCCCAAATGGAAGGAAAGGACCGCACGGAAGGCCCATAAAGAGATGGCGGGACAATCGCAATAGATCGGGAAAAGTGGCAGAAAGGCCTTTGCCCTGGAGTGGGACAGGCTCATAACAATAATAATAAAAAATAAAAGTAAAGTAATTAACATTACGAGACACAGACCATTAGAAATAAATAAGAACAAACACACAAAAAATAATAATAACAAGTTGGGGGTAAACATGCGTCACATTCACGCAAAACGGCCATCGCTCAGCATAATGCCAAGCAAGACCCAAAAATCATAAAAAAAAACATCATCAAATCAAATTATTTGCGATAAGTATGTCAGCTAGCCACGCCAATATAATAAATAATAAGATCGAACAGACCCACAGCAAATTCTTATAGCTAGTAACAAGATCGCTAGGTTGAGACAATGTTTTCCATTCATCCAAAAGTCATTATAGAAATAATAATTTTAATCAGCAAAAGTTTAATAAGTTATCAGAGTAGGTATTCCGATAACAGTTGATATTTATAAACAATGTCATAGTTTTGTATTACGCAGGGATTTCCAACTTTGTGATAAGGAATAACGACCACAATAATGTTAAAAACTGTTCAGTTTGTAGCACATATTGTGGAGACCACAAAACATAGTTAATATCGTACTTTGTATTTTGCTGAAGGTAATTTTGCACAAAACTAAAAAGCGTATCGCTGGGTTTTCGTTGCTCGGTTTCCTTGTTAACTCTACATTACCTACCGAACCAGTAACAAACAGAGAATTTACATAGTCTTTGACAAACATTCAAAAGTCGAAGCTCAAGGTTTGCCAACGTGCAATGGAACGCAGTTTTCTTGACGTCAAATTGACAGACCATATTCGCAACACCACACTGCGCTCCAAAACACAGATTACTGACGTTGCTCAAAAAGCCGCTAAGCTGAAGTGGGACTGGACTGACCACGTCTGCTGTATGCCCAATAAGCTGTAGGCCAAAATACCACCACATGGAGCCCTGACACAGCTAGAAGGCGTCGCGGCAGACCCCGTAGAAAATGGCGGGACGAGCTGGACAAAACAAACGGCCAGTGGACTACTTTAGCCCTGGGTCGAAAGAGCTTGAAGTCATGGGGAGAGGCCTTTGTTCAGCAATGGGCAAACAGTAACATAAGTAACATAGATAAACTCACGCCTTCTCCACATGTGATGGGGGTAGGTAGAAACTATAGAACGCCACCTGCACGATCCTTACGTTGTAATCAACCAGTGACTGTGTGGATGGATATAAGAGTAGGGGAAGACCAAAGAATCGATAGCTGAACAGTGTGAAAGATGATATGGCTAGAAAGGTGGTGACTACCGAAATTACAACTAATAGACAAGTGTGGATGAAAAAGACATGTTGCGCTGACCCCAAATAAATTGAGTTAAGTGCACGAGAATGGTGACGATGTCTCTTTGGTGGCAGAGCCATCGACGACGGCGGGATCATCCGAAAGGTTTACCGCTGCCCTGGAACAGAAAGGGCTAAGGAAGGAACACGGGTGGGTTTTAGTCAGTAAGAGTCTGACACTCCCTTCCGCTCCACCCAGAGCGGGAGGGGTCATTTGATGATTTCCCATCCACAAAAAAAAAAGGGCCATCGACGAGCAACCTCTTACCATGGATTCAGAACATGATTCTGAACCCGCCTGCGTTAAATTTTTTCTGCGCTAGAATCATGTCCTTAATTCATGGTAACAGTTCGCGCGTCGATGTCCCTGCCACCCTGTATGTCTCTGTGTGTAACTCTGTGAGCTTAATTCTTGGCTAAAACAGTGATTTAGATGGGATATTCATAAAGCAATATAATACTACAATAAACAAGCTGCATAAATTCCAAGTTTCTATACGAGCAACCTTGCTGTCTGTTACATCATGGTGTTGCTCAATAGCGGTTTTTATTCGATTAGTTTGTTCAAGTCCCACGTCTGATACGTCATGGCGACCGTTAAGCATGATGGACGGTACATATGTCGGTGGATTGTTATTGTTTTCCTTTTTAAGGCAGACCGCACGGCTAGACCTGGCTGGAGACACTGCAAAGGAAAAGAAAGAAAGAAAATAAAACGTGTGCGGTCGGGGGACCCCCGTCAGGAAAGAAAGTCCTTTCGCGATACTCGCATGCACACACACTCGTATAATTATAATAGAAAGAGACAGAGAGAGAGAAAGTGTGAATTTAATACGCGTTTTTAATACCTACAGAGCTATGTTGTGTAAGTTTTTAGAAGCTGAGTTGTATCATGCATTGCCATGGCATCTTGCATTTTCATTTTGACCTCACTGCCGGCTTTAGTTCCAGTAACTGGGTTGTGGAGTTCAGATATGCAGTCGCTCCATGTAAAATACTGGTATTTAGCTGCATTCATAACTAAACAACCGAAGCAACAAGAAAGTTATGAATAAGGCTAGGCAGATGATATCGGCTTTAGTACCCTCAAAAACCATGGAAACGACACCCATTATGTTTTGATCAAATTAACATGTTCAAAGCAATGGATTAGTAATATGCTTCAAAATCATTCAGATTGTTATTGTAAGTGTGTTACGCAATTAGCGTGCTGGATGCTTTGTCAACGGTTCTGTATTCCGTATTAGTTTCCAGCAGAATAATTTCAAAAATACATCCTACAGAACTCGTCTACTTGGGACATCCCAAAATTTACTTTTAATGCTTACGCAGACAGGTGCGACCAGATCCAGGTAGAACAATTTCCATGAAGTTTTCATAGAAATTGAGCCTATATAGCTCAAAATTCTCAATTCTAAATAAATTACTACGCAAAAACGTTTACCTCCAAGATAATTCTAGTATCAGTTACAAGCTAAAGATTAACTCAGGTAATTAAATTAATCATCGCAGATTGTCACGATTCGTTTACCTCTGATAAACAATTAAAACGTCAGTGTGAAAAACATTTCTTTTATTGTATTCTAATGACATAAAAATACGTTAATTTGTAGGAAAAAGGCGAAAAACCCCGAGATTTCTTTTAGAAGTTATTACTTTGTAAGTTAAAGTCACGCGATTTGTTTTAATTAGGTTTTACCTGAAGTCTCGTGCACGTGATAAAACCTTGTCAATTGTTTGATTTTTTTACTGAAACGGATAATCATTATTATTGACTGTGTGACATAACAGCATGACACGCCTGCATTCCCCAATGGGTTGGGCAGAAGCGAATCGTACATACGCTCACTATTATTTTTTTGGGTTGGTGGTCTTCAAAACATTTTTTTTTCACGTTTCGAAGACAGCAATGTGGAAGTAAAGATCGATGCTTAAATGCCTGTTGTATTTGATTTAATAATTTTCATTTAAGGGTCTAACGGACTTCAGCGAGTTGGCATCGGCTCCTCGTGCGCCATACAAAGGTTGGGGACCCCAGGGTTCCGAGATATTATTATATAGAATATTGCCAAAGACACCATAATACTAATATTGATGACCGTGGGGTACCCACTGCTACATGATATACTCACCATGCTTCAATTTAAACCTAATTAGTGTTAGCCGTAGGTTCGATTCATAAATCTTGTCTGCCCAAAACTTCGCCACTTCCACGGCGTTGTCGGTGGCAGCGCAGAGGTCACTTTGACTGCATGTTTTGGGACACAGAGGGAAGGATTAGGAGGTGGAGCATGGTTTGTGATATAGCTCCACAATCACACCCTACTGCCGTTCCGTCAAGGTAGCCCCCCACTTTACCAGGTAGGTTCGATTATAGACCACAGGAGGTAGGCTAGCTGGTAGCCATTGTAATCACAAACTCACGCGATTTCTTTTAATTAGGTTTTACCTGAAGTCTCGTGCACGTGATAAAACCTCATCTATTGTTTGATTTTTTTTACTGAAACGGATATTATCAATGACTACATGACATAACATAAAAGCACACCCGGATTTCCCAAAGGGTTGGTCAGAGGCGTATTGTACGTACCCACCTTACCTGCAGCCTTTGTATAATCTTAATTTACCGCTTTTATTTTTATTTTACTTTTAGTCTTGTTTGTTTACTTTACTTTGTATACATTTCAATTGCATAGTAATTAATGATAAGTGGGAAGTGCGGAGACTCCTAATACAAGCAATTCCTTGCTTAAAAGGAGATCTCCAAAAAACATGTATCTAAATGACCAATGTAATTGAAATAAATTATTATTATTATTATTAAAACCTTTAATTTTTATTTAAAACTAGGAAACGGTTTCTAAAGGGTTGGTGTTTTTTAAAGCAATTCTTTTTACGTTTTGACGACTGCGATGCGGAGGTAAACTTCGATTCCTAAATGTCTTTTGAATATAGCCTATCTTTATGCAGTTAGAGGCCTCTGATTGGTATCTACTGGGGGATGGGAAACATTGGGTATTCACTGCTACATGATATAATACTTAAATATGCTTGGAACTAAGCCTGATTGTCAACACTTCAAGTGACAGGTACAAATATCCTTCAATCTGACTCAGATTGAGATTGATAGCGTGTTACGAAATTAGGGTGCAGACTATTGATAGCAATAGGATCGATTATACACCTCAGAAGGTAGACTACTTAGCTGCTAGCCATCTTTCATAAATTCTCATATTGTGTGGGAACTAGTGCGGCCTAATTTCCGAATTTTTGGAACAAATTCTCACTTAGGCACTCATTTATTTATACCATACATAATCAGCCTATAATGTTCCCACTGCTGGGACACAGGCCTCCTCTCGGTGAGAGGGAGTGGGCCGTAATCCACCACGCGGGCCCAGTGCGTGTTGGTAGATATCACATGTCTTCGAATTTTTGGTTCTAGGACATGTCGGTTTCGTCACGATGTTTTCCTTGACCGTTTTGAGAGCAGTGGTGATGTAATAATTAACACAAAGTAAAGCGCCTGACGGGGTTCGAACCTACGACCTTACAGCTTGTAAGTCGCGGCCGTTACCACTGTGCCACCATTGCTCTACCATGAAATGTTCTAATTGTTTTGTACTACCGGTGTCGCTTGACCCCCATCGCAGAACAAGGCCTATTTATGGTCTAACAACTCGAAGAGGTCAAGCAGCTGTGTGGCTTTTTAAATTAATTTCGTATTGTATGTTCCTAATGGAAAATAGAACAATAACACTTGAATCGTGGATGTTTTAAATATTGTCCATTGTTGTTATTATTACAGAAAACAGTGTGGTTTAGGACTTATTGTAAACCGCAATTATAATAGGTAAATAGTTTAATATTATTCCTACACTGTATGATTGTGTTGCATACATATAAAGAGCTCTTATGACACAATAGTTGCCCATACCTTATAGTTATAACATTTTTAAATATTTATACGGCTATCGGCAAGCTGTGGATACATTAATGATATAACTAATATTTTTGTAACAATGTAATTTAAAACAGCGTCCATGGAATTTTTTGCCCGTTCTTCTCCATAGGTACTACTCTTTGGAATGGGCAACTAGCTTCATATGTCCGACTGACCGTCTCCTTGACAGACAAAAGTGCCTGTAAAATGATTTAATTGAAATAAATGCTTTGAGTATACTTTGTTACACTTTGGACTACTCTTTCAACATCTATTAGGTAAGCCGTTGGTCCTGCGCCTGATCACTCTCCGGTCGTGTCGGATTGCTGTCCCATCATACTACGAGAGTGAGGGAAGAGAGAGTGCACCTGTTTATGCGCACACACTTGTGCCTTATAATACCTCACGCACAGCTAGTGTCCGCTGAGATTAGCCGCCAAGACCGAAATTCTGTCTGGAGACCTTATAGGTAAGCGAATAAAAGTTATGGGCAAAAAAGACTACTTGGCATTGCAGTTATAATAATAATAATAATGCTTTATTGAAAACAAGTTTTTACAAATATTTTTGTTCTGTCTCTAATATCATTCGTTCTCTGTCTCTTCTCGTTGATCTTCGATCTACTAAGTATGAAGATCGAAATCGCCAATTAAGAAACAACGCAGTCAAATCGTTACCTACGCTCTATATTTAGAAATAAAATTCCCTACATAACAATAACACCAAAAAATTTAACAGATATGTATTTTGAATCAACTGTCACTTCTATTCACAGTAAACAATACAAATACAACTCATTGTTAAAACATTCTTGTCATGACCAAAATACCTTGACACTTCAGGTTGGCGCTAGTTGTAAGGGCAATCTGTCAAACACAGTACATTTTTTTAGTTCCACATTTCGCCACCAGCTGAGTTAAAGTGGTCATGCTGTCAAAAAATAATTTCAGACAGTCACGAGGCGCCTTCCAAAGTGCAAAGCCAAATTATTAATACATTTCAAAACCAATTAAAATGCAATTAACACCCTTATTGATATTAGCTTAAGCAGCATGTTGATGTTAGTCAACGGTAAATGAAAGTTTGTTCAGGAAATGCTGCCAATTTTCTGTCAAAACATTCAGCTCATCTCGGAGCCTTGGCCTGAAGTTTCACAGAAATTGTAATTATAAATCTGAAAAAATATTTCATTTTAAAAGTCTTCACTCAGTATCGCTGAAGACCTCCCTGGACCTGGACATGGGTTACCTTGGGTAACCTGGAAGTCTTTAAACAGACTCCGGACCCAGGTTGGCCGAAGCAAGGAAAACCTGTTCAGGTGGAGATTCATAGACGACTCCGCCTTGGAGTGTAATATGATGCTGTTCCACAAACGAAGGGACACTTAATATCGTGACCTGCGTGTTCTGTCAGCTGCACGTTACAGGAACTGATGGACGCTGGCGATGGCGCCGAAACTGGTGATGGCAAATAGCCAAATTCTGGGCCGAGTTCATTTAGCTTGCTATCGACACACTAACAAGAGACTCACTATAACCGCACCGCTCCAGCATAGTTAACGGCCCGGCACCGCTTTGGAACAAATCCATCCGCTTGTAACCAACGCGCCGTCAGCAAGACGACTGCTCGCACACACCCGCTGCGCTGTGACGCTGCTGGCACACCACAAGTGAGGTAACAGTTTGTTGTTCACGCGCCGCTTAGGCTTGTAAGCAGGCTACGGCTTTACTAGTAGGTAGCTCACCGGGCACGCGCCAACGGTTAGTGTTCATCTTACAGACCGGTTTGTGAAGATTAGTCAGTGATCTCGCTTGAGGAATGCTAATTAAAGCTACTGCACTTGACGAAGAAGAGAATAATTTGCGGGCGACGGGGAAACAGACGTGCGACCGGCGCGAGGACCGGGCACGGCGAAAGGTCCCCGCGAGTACAGCTAGGCACGAGCATGCATATCACTTGCAGGCGTGTCTTGATTGTCGTGTGTATTATCATCGTAAAATTTACTTTAATACAGTTGATTTAAAATCATCATCTGCCTAGCCTTTTCCCAACTATGTTTGGGTCGGCTTCCAGCATAACCGGATGCAGCTGAGTAGCAGTATTTTACATGGGGCGACTGCCTATCTGACCTCGACAACCCAGTTGCTGGGTAGTACGAAACCCCTTGGTATGACTGGTTGTCAGACTTTCGGGCTAATGACGACCCGTAGCGACTGTCAAAGATCCACGAATGACGCCGGGACCGTGACTTTTCGAGACACGGGAGGGGTCTTGCTATGTAAAGTTATGTTAGTCTTGTTATGTACAGTTGATTTAAAATCCTTACTTAATGACAAGTTAATTGCTGTGTCGGAGCGGTGCTGTTATAATGAGTGACGACCTTTGTTCGATGTCGGTCAAGCACTTGAACTTCCCGTTTGATTAGCAAGAAAAGAAAAAAAAACGTTAGGTACCTATTTTATGTTATTTCTTTTTGTTTTGCTATAGGTTTTTAGGTCTAAGAAGTTTTAATTAAAATTTTAATGTAATTTTGTAGAATTAGCATACTTAGATATAAGCGATTAGGTGTAAATAAGCTAACAGAGCTTATATTTTTAATGAATATGAATAGGGCCACCAGTTTCATTCAAAAATATTCAAATGCAACAGTTTTTTCCTTAGCATACTAGTTACTTTCCCATTTAATAGGCTCGCCCCCTATAACTTGGACCTTATTTATTTATTTGTTAAGGTACACCAACAGCTCTATCACTCTAATATTATAAAGGTGAAAGTTTGTGAGTGAGCGTGTGTGTGTGTGTTTGTATGTTTGTTACTTCTTCACGCTCAAACAGCTGAATGGATTTGGATGAAATTTAGCACACTGATAGTTTATAACCAGGATTAACACATAAGATACTTTTTATCCCGATATTCCCACGGGATCGAAACTTATGCGGGTGAAACCGCAGGGCGCAGCTAGTTTGTAATATACAGAGTGCTGATTAGGTTATCACATTAAATAATACAGCGGTCATTACAAGTTGTTAAAAGTCTGTTAAAATACATAATACAATTTTTCTAAAAATAGAAAAAAAAAATCAAATAAAATAATTAGCGTAAAAATTGTCATGAAATAAACCATCCTTGATGATAAGTCACTAGACACGCATGAGGCATATGTGTGCCAAATTTCATCCAAATCCGTTCTGTAGTTTTTGCGTGAAAGAGTAACAAACATCCATCCATCCATACAAACTTTCATGTTTATAATACTCGTAGATCGCAATAGTCTCGGTCTTACACAATCGCCAATTATAGGTTTACCAACAATCTCAGAAGACACACATAATAACAACAAAACTAAAGGCTAGAATCTAAAAATTATGGCAAAAAACTTCAACACGTTTTAATTGTTTTATTTTATCTTGATTCTTCGGTTATAATTGAAAAGGTCACGAATGTGACTGCAACAGTGAAATTAGTTCTTGTTGTCTGACCTTTTAGTACATACCTAGTTACAAATTTAATTAAAAATCACAGCTTGACACTAATTAGAAAATCCCTATGTCTAGACGTACAACCATAATTTCTGCTTAGTCACACTACAGACGCGACGCCAGTAGGTCAAGCTACCCGAAACTGTCAAATTTTCCCAATCAACCTTGAACCTTAATTCTGTAGCGATAAAGCTGAACATCTATTAAAGGAATTTGACAGATTTTAGTAGCTTGATGTCAGTCTAGTCTGCAATAACGATTTCTGAACGTTAGTTTATTCCTGAATCTATACTAATAATAAAACTGAAGAGTTTATTTGCTTGTTTGAATGCGCTAATCTCTGAAGCTCCCAGTTGGATCTGATGGAACAATAGGGTAGATGCCTGGGTAAAAAAAAAAAAATTATATTTAGTCCGTCAGTTAGATTATCGAAAAATAATGGACACGTATTTTTCCTTTTGTCAATCAAACAAAAAATGACAAAGATAAAGCGCGTCTAAATTTGGGAGTGGGAATGGGAACTTACAACATACAAAGCTGGCCGAAATGTGATAGTACAGTCAACAGCAAAAGTAGATGATCAAAATCAGAAATTTAATACTAATGAACGGTGTGGCGTCGAAGTGATTCAAAAGTATGACACTGAGTCTGACATACTTTTGAATCACTTCGACGCCACACAGTTCTGACGCGAACTCCGTTAATTAGTATTGAATTTCTGATTTTGATCATCTACTTTTGCTGTTGACTGTACTACAGTTCTACCTACCTCTTGAGGGATTAAAGGCGATATGTTACGAAAACATCTGGCTTCCGTCATCCGTCAGCCATTATTTTGGCAGCTGCTGCCACACAATAGGTCTGGCCTGATAACCCCACACAAAGGTAGGAAGGTAAAAAGAAACATAATCTCAACTATCAAACAAGATGGCCGCCTCTTAGAAAAAAGTTTTTAGCAAAAGGAAGATTTGCCTTTACAGTTATGTAAAGGTACAAGTGATGACAGGTGAAGTAAGGTGGTAACCCAGTGGTGGACAAGGACTGGAAGACGAAGTGTTGGTCGTCCATTCCCACACGGAACAAATATTTGTATTACCTACAGGTAGTTGTTCCGGGCCTGGCTGTTTGTGTATGTGAGTTTAAATGTTTGTAAACGCACCCACGATACAGGAGTAATTCCTAGTGTGGGCAACGATTTAAAAAAAAAAAAAAAAGAATGCGTAACACACTATCAATCTCAATCTGAATCATTTTGAAGTATATTGCTAATCCATTACTTCATATGGTTCATGTGGTTAAGCGATTGACTGCTGCGCTGCGTGTCGCGGGTTCGATTCCCGCACGGAACAAATATTTGTATGACCTACATCCTACATGTATTTGTTCCGAGTCTGGGTGTTTTTCTATCTATAATATGTATGTATTTACAAAAAAAAAAAAAATGTATATAAGTAGTTTATCAGCCATCTTGTTACCATAACACAAGCAATAAGTTGCTTAGCTTGGGACAAATGGTGCTGTGTGAAATGTCCAGGGATATTATTATTATTATTATATTATATTATTATATGTTCGGAAAATGTGTCTGCTCATCAACGTAAATAACGCAATGAATGTTGTTGAACTGTCAAAATGAAAGCCATTGCTCCTGTTCGTGTGTTACGCAATAACCCCACTGGATAAGTTTGGTACAAGACAAGAGAGGCCTGCCCCTGCAGTCTCGACATTCATAGCGATCGCTTTACGACCGAATTCGGTCGCAAAGTCCCGGATTGACAGGTGTAATGTATGGAGTGACGGACTTTGCGACCGAATTCGGTCAATTCGGTCGTAAAGCGATCGCTATGAATGTCGAGACTGCAGCCCCTGCTCTGCAGTGTGTGAAGTCGGGCTGTGGATGATCATGACGATGATGATGAAAGGTACAAAGCTACGCGATCATTCATTGATCATTATTATTACTTAATGTACTTATTTAGTTCTTTTGTTTAATCTATTGTTCTATTGTGGACAAAGCACTGATTAGCAGTTTAATCATTTCTTGGCAGTCGTTTGTCAATGGCACTTTAGCATTGCATGAAGAGGATGCGCATTTGTTTTTTTTTTTGTACTATGGAACCCGATCTATCCTGTAAAAATGTCAACGTGAAAACTTAGGTGAAGTGAGCTGTCAATAGTGTTAATCCCTATTGTAGATACCGAGCATCAGGTGGAATGACAGCTTACTTCATTTCACGGTCAGATTTTTGCGGAATAGCAATACAGTCGGTATATTCCGTAAAAATGTGACCATGAAAACTTAGGTTGAAGTGAGCTTGAAGTGAACTGTCATCCCTTCTGACTGACTTCACCTGATGACTGATAACTTCACCTTAGTTTTCACGGTGAGTTTTTTAATAGACCGGCTGTCGCATTTTAAGAAGCAATGTAAAGGATAATATTTCAAAATACATACTTATTACGAACAATGTACTTAAATAAATAAAATAAATATCATAAAAAATAAAATAAAAATAAATATATATATATTATGAACAGACGCCAGCACATCAAGCTACTACAGTCTGTCAAAATTTAATATGTTTTCAACTTTATCGGTGAAGCATTAGGTTCAAAATTGATTGGGAAAATTCGACAGTTTCGGGTAGCTTGATGTGCAGGCGTCTGTACTATCGCCAAAATCTATATCTTACCACAGTAAGGACCTGCTTGCAGCGCATATTATAAGTCGACCTAAAAAGGATTCTCTTCTGTGTTACTTACTGACCATCATGTGCACGGGATTGTTTGTTCAAAATAGTCAGATATAGGTTTTGGCGATAGTACACTTGTAATCTAAGCGAAATAGGTATATCGTAGGAGTTTGATCACGTCAATTAGTCAAAAAATGGAGCATCACATTTATAATCGTTCTGTTGACATCTTTCACAAGAATTTCAAGCATTTTCTCGGCAATTATGTGGTTGATAAACAACGTGCAAAATGCTCACCGCGCGCTCTAAATAGCCGTGCCATCCCACGTCTACAATTGTGTGCAGTGTTTGTAAACGTTTTGTTGACAGCCCATCACTCACTCACTCACTACCAGCTGTGATCTATGGACCTGGCATGTCACTGTCCTAATTATAGTCAGCCAAGTTGTTATTGATGACAAATATTTTATTTATTTGGGTATCCGTGACCCATACGGTATGAAATACTACTAATAGACACAACCGTGGAATTACATTATGTATAAATACATAAACTCGCGCCATATTGCCATAGAATTAGTACGTACTATATAGTAGGTACAAAAACAAACAATTATGAAGGTTTTGACCGACTTATTTCTGGCTCACAGAATAAGCCAGCTGAAGTGGCAATGGGCCGGCCATATTAGCCGTAGAACCGATGACCGTTGGGGTAGACGTGTTCTTGAGTGGAGACCGCGAATCGGCAAACGTAAGGTAGGACGCCCTTAGGCTAGTTAGAGCGACGATCCTCGCAGGGTGGCTGGTAGCAGCTGCATGAGAGTCGCCGAAAATTGAGCTGAATGGCGTGCACTATATAGTACAGGCCCTATGTCCAGCAGTGGACTGCTGTAGGCTGATGATGGTTCCAAAAAGGTTTAATATTACCCAAAGGCTAGAATAGGTAGGTAACTATTAACCTCTAAAGTATGTGAGTTTTACTATACATGACTGTAATGGATACAGAAGATACTTATAACCGTTCTCGAAAAACTAAGACAAATTAGAATTTCTATACCTACTTATGTCTGTAATTTATATGGTGTACAGACGCCAGGACATCAAGCTATTTTAATATGTCAAATTTCTTTAATAGATTGTCAACTTTATCGTTATAGCATTAGGTTCAAGGTTGATTGGGAAAATTTGACAGTTTCGGGTAGCTTGATGTGATATAGAGTATTATAATATTATATTTTAAAGACATAGGTAAAACTCGAGAAAATATTGAACTTTGTCTTACAACATAACATAAAGACATACATTACGTCACTTGACACCTATTCCCAAGGTGGCAGAAACTATAAAATGCCACGAAATATGATCCTAGCTTATTTTATTAGTTTTGCGTCTTCTACTTTATGTATTTATACGGGGTCAAATTAGATTAGCTAGCGAAACTCCGCAGACGTGATGGGTATCGATAGCATCATCTGCCGAGCCTTTTCCCAACTATGTTGGGGTCGGCTTCCAGTCTAACCGGATGCAGCTGAGTACCAGTATATCGATAATTTAAAACTAAAAACGATTTGATGTTTTTTTTTTCTTATGGGGTTAACGACCGCTGGTATTCTTGTTACTTGCTGTATGAGTTGAAAAAATCGGTTTTTCTATTACGTTTACCCATCACGTCTGTGAAGTTTACACAAAAACAAACTGTTTTTTAAACTGATATTTCAATTGACTACACTAACTGCGGTCAATGACCCCACAAAAAAAAATCCAATTAATTGCTTTGTTATATTATTACTAGCTGCACCCCGCGGCTTTACCCGCATAAGTGTCGATCCCGTGGGAATATCGGAATATAAAGTATCCTATAATATAGGATACTTTATATTCCGATATTCCCTCATATTCCCTCACACAGGCGGTTTATAACCAGGATTAGCATATTATGCTAATCCTGGTTATAAACCGCCTGTGTGCTAAATTTCATCTAAATCCGTTCAGTAGTTTTTGCGTGAAAGAGTAACAAACATCCATCCATCCATACAAACTTTCACGTTTATAATATTAGTAGGGTGTGTAGAAATCGATACTGCGGAGTTTCGCTAGCTAATTTAATTTGACCCTGTACCGTCTCTTTTTATACACTTCATTAATTAAGCTACCTATTTAAAATTACACTTTTTGTTCTGGAAAACCCAAGATTCCCATTCCCACACAATATGAGGTAATTTAACCTCAGAATAAGTTGTTTTATTGACTAAACAAATAGCTATAGTAATGAAATAAACAGACTTTAAAACAATAGAATGGTGACACCAGTTGAATGTCATCTGTTCTGTCGACATTATAATGACATTCAGACGGTCGGATTAAATGTTGTAGTTGACATTTTTGTCTAAAAGGAGATTAATAGCGGTAATCCAGTATCAAAGCGGTCTGTTTTTGTTAGTTAGACTTTTTTGATGCAATACATCGTGAGGAAACCAGCTTGTCCTAGAACCAAAAATTCAAGGACTTGTGACATCTACCAACCCGCACTGGGCCCGCGTGGTAGATTACGGCCCACTTCCTCTCACAGAAAGGAGGCCTGTGTCCCAGCAGTGGGAATATTATAGGCTGATTTTATTTACATAGTTCAAAATGACAGACAGATTTCATATTTGATAACATTCAGATGGATTTATTATTCAACAATTGAATCACACTATTATAAAGGCGAAAGTTTGTGAGTGTGTGTGTGTGTGTGTTTTTATGTTTGTAACTTCTTCACGCGAAAACTACTGAACGGATTTGAATTAAATTTGAAATTTATTCCCACGGGATCGAAACTCACGCGGGTGAAACCGCGGGGCGCACCTAGTAAAAAAATTTTTTTTTTAATCTATGAATATTTACCAATTTGGCTTTGAATGTGTTTTTGTGTATTCCAAATCAAAGACCTCTTCGCACATAAACATTTGAACTAAAAATATCTTCTGCGTCTTACGTGTCCCAGCATCCTGGACACATCCTCTCCTCATAACTCAGCATGACACACCCTCAGACCTCGAGACCGTCGGGTCAAAGTCACGCTGGAAATAGAAGCAGGATGTGGACAGACCCTGATAGGTGGCTAGGGTTGTCAGATGCTGAATGTCAAGGTTTATTTTAGAACTAGCTGCGCCCCGCGGTTTTACCCGCATAAGTCTAGATCCCATAAGAATTATTCAGGTCATTGTCTACCCATGTACTAAATTTCATCCAAATCCGTTCAGTCGTTTTAGCATGAAAGCGTAACAAACATTTTTTTTTTGTCTTTATAAAGTTACATAAGTTTAGAAATATGGATGGGAGAAAGAAATACAGAAAAATATATTTTACTGAGTAACCTGCAGGGGGCATCATTGACATTCCGAAAAAAAAAAATTCTGCTTTATTAAACAACACATTATGAAAATATACCGCTAGTTCAGTTATACCGTTAGCAATATTAGTTTTTCTGTGGTTATACTAATAAATAGGACCCCGGGGTATTTTTGACTATCTACACTATCGCTATAAATTCATTGCGTTGTTTATGTTGTTGAGCGGACATATTTTTCGCACATATGAAGCAATGGATTAGCAATATCCTTCAAAATGATTCAGATTGTGATTGATAGTGTGTCACGTACTACATAACTTCAAGTTTAAACAAGTCACAATATCGGCCACATGTGGTTTTCAGATCACATTTAAGCATAATCTTTCCATTTTAAAATGTGTTGATGACCATTCATGACCATTACTGCTAAAACTAGCTTCATCGCTCTGACTGAACGACCCCTTGACAATTCAAAAGTGCCTGTAATTAGTTTATCATATCTTATCCTACTAATATAGTCACACTAATCCTACTTCCTACTATAATATTATAAACGTGAAAGTTTGTATGTATGGATGGATGTATGTTTGTTACTCTTTCACGCAAAAACTACTGAACGGATTTTGATGAAACTTGTCAGTAATATAGCTTATACATTAGAATAATACATAGGATACTTTTTATCCCGATATTTTCACGGGATCGATATAATGCTGGTGAAACCGCGTGGCGCTGCTAGTTTGAAATAAATGCTTTGAGTTTGATTAATTTTTAAGTGAAGAAATGTCGAGAAACACCTGAATTATTCTTCAACAAAATCTTCAGGACATACTCAGGCTTATTCTCCTAATTTACAGCTTTCCACGGCCAGTTGATAAAGGTCACAGACAGTAGTCCACAACTTGTTAATAAATACCTAGACGCACCGGATGTAGACGACATCAAACCATTTACATTTGCATTACAAAATCCGTTTTATCACAACTGTAAACTCTCATGTTTTTCAATGTCACTCCA
Source organism: Apamea crenata (assembly GCA_949629185.1). Taxonomy (NCBI): domain Eukaryota; kingdom Metazoa; phylum Arthropoda; class Insecta; order Lepidoptera; family Noctuidae; genus Apamea; species Apamea crenata. The sequence goes on along the minus strand of OX451362.1, from coordinate 6,004,256 downwards.
AAAATAGAACACAAAGTTATTCCAAAACGTTTTCAGCGAATATTTCAAGTTATTATTCAGATATTTCGTCACCGTATGTATGTAGTTACCTTCATGCTAATAAAAAACGGGTCTCTACCCCACATAACGGGTGTGAATAACGGACACGTAAGTAATAATTCATGAATACACTCCCGTAAGCTCTAAATACATGAATTTGAAAATGTATCAAAGAAATATGAAAACATACTTAATATACGGTGCGTCCGAATTTAGTAATGTTTTTCTAAAAAAATGCACGCTACAATACAACGTGTTTTTTTTTATATCCCATAACTCTAGGGGGTTATTGTACTCATCATTACGAACAACTTTTACTGTGGGACCATACCTGAAAGCGTGAAAAAAAATCAGCTGTTCCCTACATTTATGTTCGAATAACTCGTCAAAATGTAGGGAACGCCAGATTTTTGTTTACGGGAATAGCCCCTCTATTATTTTCAGTTTATAAACCGTGTGCTTTATTTAATATCCATATTTTAACCGTATTTTAGTGTTCCCACTGCTGGGACACAGGCCTCCTCTCTATGAGTGGGCCGTAATCCAACACGCGGAGCCAGAGCGAGTCGCTAGATGTCACATGTCTTGAAATTTTTGGTTCTAGGACATGCCGGTTTCCTCACGAACTTTCCCTTCACTTGGGTTACTCTTGTAAGTATGTAAATGCATTTTACATGGAAATATTTACTTACGCACAGTAAGTCATTGTGCATAAATGTAGCTAGACACTTAATGTAGGATTTATCCAATGGATTTTACATAAAGACCAAGCCTCCATAATAAGAACACAGCAATCTAAGTTTACCTCGTACTTAAATAGGTACGCACGTTTACACAAGCAATATATTTCCAGTTTTATCTGACCTCGCATTGTATAGGTTTTTCATACACGCAGCAGGTCAAGTTACCCGAAACTGTCAAATTTTCCCAATCAAACTTGAATCTTAATGTGTTAGCGATAAAGTTGACAAGCTATTAAAGAAATTTGACAGCTTCTAGTAGCTTGATGTGCTGGCGTCTGTACAGTCAGAAGTCAGCTTATAATGGTTGTGTATAGCTTGATGTGTAGCCGTGCATATACTAGGTATTATCGTTAATCTATGGTCTATGCAGCTGGTTAATTCCACGTTTTTCTGTTACCAAGTCATTAAAATGCGTTACAAAATGTAGAAACCGATTCAAATATGAAGCTTGTTTTATTTTATTACCTTGTCGTTATTTAAACGACTCACATATATAACGCAGTATATATTTTACCTATATATTGTGTTTTTATCGTTCCGTACCCAAAGAGTGCCAACGGAACTCTCTTTCCAAGGATCCGCTGTCTGCCCGTCTGTCACAAGGCTGTATCTTTTGAACCGTAATAGGTAGATAGTTGAAATATTCACAGAGTGTGTACTACTATAAAAAATCTTACTAATATTATAAACGCGAAAGTTTGTATGGATGGATGGATGTTTGTTACTCTTTCACGTAAAAGCTACTGAACGGATTTGGATGAAATTTGGTACAGAGATGGTTTATAACCAGGATTAACACATAGGATATTTTTATCCCGATTTTCCCACGGGATCGAAACTTACGCGGGTGAAACCGCGGGGTGCAGCTAGTATTATAAACGTGAAAGTTTGTATGGATGGATGTTTGTTACTCTTTCATGCAAAAACCACAGAACGTATTTGGATGAAATTTGGCACACAGATGGCTTACAAGCCGGATTAACATATACGGTACTTTTTATCCCGACAGTCCCACGGGATCGAAACTTATGCGTGTGTAACCGTGGGGCACTGCTAGTTAATAATAAAAATAAAGATAAAAATTAAAGAGGGTTCCGTACAAGTATCGCGCTATAACAACAAATAAAAATAAAATAAAGTTACAAGGTCCCCAAGAACGAATTTAAAAAAAATATGTAGTGTTAAATATTTTACTGTGGTACGGAATAACGGAACCCTTCGCGTACGAGTCCAACTTGCACTTGGCCGCTTTTGTGACCAAAAAGCAGCCAGATACTCTTCATGACGTCATCAGATAGCATATAGACTCTGTACATATTTTCATGTCACATTGGAATCGTGTTCGATGCAAAACGTTCAATAATGTATCGAATATTGTATTACATGTTAAGTTCCCCATACATGTTACATAAGTTAAAACTCAAACTCAAACTCAACTCAAGATACGAATATTTAAATTATTGTCATTGAATCATTGTTAAAATTATGACTTTCTACATTATTCTCTTTGGTAAATAGAAAACTATGTTCATGTTTAGAAAACACTATTCAATTAAATAAAGTTTGAGGTCAAGAGACCGTAATAAAATCTAAAGATTTAGGTACCCATAAATTGCTTTACAAAATAATTACTACTTACTAGAAGAAATATCAGAATCTAGTTAATCAGGGATTGCTGTTAAACACACCACCATGATCTGAAACAAATCAGACTAAAACATTAGAAACCAAATCCAGGCTTATCATCATCATTTCAGCCGAAAAACGTCCAAGCACCTCCACTACGACCGGTTCTGTGCTTCTCGCATCCAGCGGAATCCTGCTTCCTTCACAAGGTCGGTCCACCTTATTTTTGGCCTTCCAACGCTAAGTCTTTCGGTACGGAGTCGCCACTGGAGAACCTTACAGCCCCATCGGCCATCGGTTCTGCAAGCAATGTGCCTTGTCCACGGCCACTTATGTTCAGACATTATCGCTATATCGGTTACCTTGAAAACTCCAAGCATAGCCCTCTCCATTGTCCTTTGAATGACTTTCAGTCTTCTAATGAGGCCCATTGTGACGCAATCCAGACTTATAGAACATCTCAATACATGTCCCCAAATGAATTCGCAAGAAAAACAAACAATATCGGTCGTAACTCTATAGAAACATCTCGAAGGTCGAATTTAGGACAATTCTGGAGTCATGAGACATACCGAGACAATCAGACAGACAGTTTTGTCATTCATGTCAATGGCCGCCTATTGTTCGGTTTTTGGAGGCGTTATACTTCGATGACTTACTTTTGATAGTAGTTGATAAGGATCAAGGAATTTTGGTCGAAGTATGTGCGTAGTACTACAGTCAGTAATTCAAATGTAGTAAAACTTTTTAAACTTGTTCTTGAGTGGAGACCGCGAATCGGTGAACGTAAGGTGGGACGCCCTCAGGTTAGGTGGAGCGACGATCTTCGCAGGATGGCTGGTAGTAGCTGGATGAGAGTTGCCGAAAATCGAGATGAATGGCGTGCAATAGGAGAGGCCTATGTCCAAATTTGTATGCTCAACAAAGTAAATAACGCAATGAATGTTGTTGAACTGTCAAAATGAAAGCCGTAGTGGTGTCTTCCACAGATTCCATGAAACGCCCGAACCACAGTCAGCTTTACCATTTTATCAGCCACGTACACTCGCACTGAGCAGGATAAAGTTACAATTTATAACAAGCTAACATCGGGCTAAACCCAAAAATACCCACGTCTGATTACCATAAGCGATAACTGCACCACAGCAACAGCATCAGAAACCGGAAATACGTAACCACTGCATATCGGCTTTGATAAGTTTTTCCTCAAACAATGTGTTTGTTGCCGCGGCGTTGTTCATATCAGCGAGGGCATGTACCGGTGATAACGACCTATGACCTATGCTTTGAAGGATAAGAGCGGAAAATCCCTAGTCAACAGCGGGGTAGTTGCGTAACCCACTATCAGTAGCAATGGCTTCGAATTTGACAGTTCAACAACATTCATTGCGTTATTTACGTTGTTGAGCAGACAATTTTTTCAAACATATGGCGCAATGGATTTGCAATATCCTTGAAAATTATTCAGATTGAGACTGATAGTGTGTTAGGGTGCTGGCCAGGCTATTATAGGAAGACGGTTTGGTGATTGGTTGTTAGCAGACAGGAAGACGCTTATCCTTATTCGCTTAAACAAACAAGGGATATTGTGTTAAAATATAAATAGGGGCTTGTGACTAAGTAATAACAGCCGCACGGTCCGATCGATCAGGTTAAGCTACGCTTGCCGCGGTTGGTCCGAGGATGGTTGATCTTGTTATGCAAAGATTTACATAACAAGACCCCTCCGTGACCCAGAAAGCACGTTAAGCCGTTGGTCCCGGCTGTCATTCGTGGATCTTTAACAGTTGTTACGTGCCGTCAGAAGTCCGATAGTCTGACAACCAGTCTTACCAAGGGGTGTCGTATTACCCAGTCACTGGGTTGTGAAGGTCAGATAGGCAGTCGCACCATGTAAAATACTGGTACTCAGCTACATCCGGTTAGACTGGAAGCCGACCCCAACTTAGTTGGGAAAAGGCTAGGCAGATGATGATTGTGTTAATGAAAGTGCAACCATCCTGGGTCATTCCTAGTCTATCGATGGACAAAGATCGTCACGCATCTGTGGGTGACTGATGACGGGTACCGTCATCGAGGCAGGCCTAAAAACGCGGGAGCCACGTGACGACTCCCGGCCACCGTAGGCGCGGGCCTGTGGGCGGAGAGTAATGGGTAGCTCACCGTCCGATCAGGACCAGGCCCGTGCCGGACCGCGCGTTGTGTTCCACGCGCGCCTCAAAGAGATGTCAGCAGATGACGGGGCCCGATAGGGCCGAAGCCTGCCAGGGCGGCGGGATCGTCCGAAAGGGTTGCCTGCCCTGGAACAGAAAGGGCTAAGGAAGGAACACGGGTGGGTTTTAGTCAGTAAGAGTCTGACACTCCCTTCCGCTCCACCCAGAGCGGGAGGGGTCATTTGATGATTTCCCATCCAAAAAAAAAAAAGGCCTAAAAACGCTGACGTGATGACCTGGGATTAATTCATGTTGAGTTAGCCAAAGAAGGGAGCAGTAAAAAAGATATGGAAGTCTAAGAAGGAGATCTTTGCCCACCAGCAGGCAGCAGGAACCTAATGTAGACAGTAGCTTAGTAAAAAACTGTTTCTTAGCAGTGGTCTTAACGGCAACAACGCCCATTGAAATTGAACTGGACTCTAAGACCTTATTGCGAGGCTTAAACATGATCCAAGACTTCGTACACGAGGAAGTTATACACATTTGAAAGTTTAACTGTTCGTTCAAGGAAGTCGTGCTGATAACGTTAATTGAATTTTAATTAGTTATAATAATTCTCTTCGACCTTGGCCACTCTAATAATGCGTCCGGCTAATAATTATAACTGATGAAGCGGATCCTTACTCGTGTCCTCTACACGAGTCTATGGCTGGTGAAGGACTAAGCGAAAAGAGATTTTTGGAAAGAGGTTGTTACTTCTTTCCGAAACTCCGTGTCTTCGTCTCTTTGTCAGCGACAGTTGGAGAATGCCGTGCGAATAAGCAAAAACTGTCCCCATCTACCAATCTTTAAGGATAGTTTTTTTTCTCCTTTCTGTTTTGAAAAACTGCGTCTATCTGAAGCACTGGCTGTCTCAAGATAACATTTGCACACACAAATCTGTCACACACCTCCAACTCAGGAAGACATCTCCTGCGTCTTTGATCAGATAAGGACCAGACGATGCAGGAACATATTAACACACTATTCTACGCAGCAGAGCAGATAATGACCACTTTTCACCCACACGAGATCTTTAACCAGTCGTCACAGCAGCCCTATCCAAGAACAATCTTGGTCTATTTTTAGCTTACATCCTATTTTAGTAACAATTGAATGATTCTTCTTGTATTCTTGGACCGTCACGTCGGCTTCCTGTGTTAACAATAAGGTTTTTTGACGGTTCGTTTGACGTCAATACAAGATTGTGTTTCCTGTTGCGTGTGCGCAGTTTTGTGAATTGATGCAGGTAAAGTAAGATGTATTGTTAAAGTTACGATAATTTGTAAGAATAATAATGGTTTTTGTGAGTGTCTAAGTGAAGAAAAAAATGCGATATTGAACTTACGTATACTTACAGTGTCCTCGAAAACTTTGTTGACATTTTCCACTTCAGCTGTGATGCCACATTATGATTAAAAATCCTAGTTTCAAATATTTGAATGTACACTATAACGTTTTATTGATTAATTCAACTACCTATAACTTATCATATAATATAATCAAGTAATCCCTTAGAATTAACATACTAGTTTTTTATGTTAAATTAAAATGTGGCTTTATAGCTATAGTGGAGAAATCATCATCAGCCAGCAGTCCACTGCTGGACATAGGCCACCCCTATTGCACACCATTCTACTCGATTTTCGGGAACTCTCATCCAGCTGCTACCAGCCACCGTGCGAAGATCCTCGCTCCGCAAAGCCTAAGGACGTCCCGCCTTACGTTTACCGAAAAATGTTATGTAACTATTGGAGAGCAGTGTGAATTATGCAAGAAAGTAAACAAAGCAAGGGCAGGGTCAGTCAGTTTTATGGAACAAAACAAAGACTTTCGTTAACAATATGAAACCAGTCAACCGTGATTTATTCATTAAAGCTTAATGCGACAGAACACAGACGTACTTAAAACTAATCTTCATTATAATCAACTCAGCCTACCGCAGTCCAGTGCTGGACAGGGTGGGTCGGGGGGACAAGAAATTTTACGTGGACGAAGTCGCGGGCAGAAGCTAGTTATGTCATCTCAGGCAGATTCAATGTTACAAATAAAAATAAATCAATCCATATTACCCACGTTCTAAAACGCACCCAGTTGTTAACTCTCCAACTAACACTTTACCCCTCGCTACAAATCCTTTCCCCAAAAACAGTCATATTTTGAAAACAATTTTCCTTAAACGTGTTGAACACGTGTCCCCATCACGAGCCAGCGCACCTTCGGTCGCGTTTGGAACCCCATTCTGAACAACGTGCAGCATGGTACCAAACGTGTGGTTCCCTCAATCATACCAGGGGACATAAATTAAAAATCTGTAATCATCAGAATAATGTCAAACCTATAAATCTTTGAACGAGGCGTACAAACTTGAGAATTTCCACGGTATGTATGGCATTCGCTGAAATGGTACAGTGCAAGAAAATGCTTGCTTTAATCATAAACAGGGTCAAATTAAATAAGCTAGCGAAACTCCGCAGACGTGATGGGTATCTTAGTGATAAAAGGAATAAGGAATTAATTTGAAGTTTATTTTTTACAATAATCCGCAGGTATTTACTTGAAACAGCAGGTTTTTTTTTTAAATTTGTGTAAAAATCATAGACGATAAAACAAAAAAACAAACTCATCGTTCAGGTAACAACACTACCATTCATCATCATTGGGTCATTGACCCCCAAAACTATATTATCATCAAATCTTTCTCTGCCGAGTCTTATAGAAAAGTGCAATACCTACGCGGTCAAAATGTATGGAAGAGCCATTTTTAGGGCGTCCAGAACCATGTACTTACTGAATCCACGTAGCAGGCTGCGCGTCGATGTCCCTGCCACCCTGTATAATATATCCTCCTAGGACGTCCCATCAGCAAATTCGTCATGCTCACTTAGATGTCACTGCTTGTAGTAGCGTCCGGGGTCGGGTTGCCTCCTTCCCTCAAATATGGCGACGGGGTAAACAATAACTGACGAAATATGTGTTTTCTATAAACCCCTACCAGTTTAACCTTCAAAGAATGCAGGTGCACAACAGCTCCATGGATTTGAACAAAACATCGACCGTCTTGTCAACAAAATGTACTGTCGTCAAACACTCGATCTTCATTCCTTAGTTACAAGTCACTACTCTAGTTATTCTAGTTTGCACTAACCTTTACGCGGACGAATTTGAACCACCACGTCACGATCTAACTAAATTAACAGCATCTGCTATTACGAGAACAGTTACTCCGGACGTCACGCGTTTATTTGAGGAGTGTGGGTACGTGCACACCAACTATAACGTGATCTCGACCGTGTTTGATAGAGATTATAAATGGCGCCAATGGTTGGGACAAAAAATATTGGTATAGAGCCGTTTATTTATTCGTGATTGGAGGCGGGTTCCGGATATCATTATTTGGTCTTATAAGTCGAAAATTATCCTACGGGACCTTACTGCCGGGATAGAGGTATTCTTTATGTCCTAACCCAGGACATGATCCGCCTGTGTTCCAAACATTGAAGTCCGTTTAACTGTTAAGGCATGAAAAGGTACGGGATAGAGTTACATTTGCATTTATATTATTACTAGCTGCGCCCTTCGGTTTTACCCGCATAAGTTTCGATCTCGTAGGAATATCTGTAAAAAATATTAGGATAAAAAACTAAAAATCCTATGTGTTAATCCTGCTTATAAATTATCTGTGTGCCAAATTTTATCTAAATCCGTTCAGTAGTTTTAGCGTGAAAGAGTAACAAACATCCATCCATCCATACAAACTTTTACGTTTAATAGGATGGCACCGAGATTTTACCTAGAAATGTAGGTCTTTAGAATTGTATGTATACATACGAGTTATCCCATATGTCACAGTCATCAGATTGAGTCTTGTAAACTAAATTATCGCATACAGACGAGAATCTCAGGGCCGTAATTCTTTAAGACACAATGCACGATACCGCGCGAAATCAATGCGAGATTAGATAAGGAATTCACGTGGTTTCGAAAGTGGTCATAGTGAATTAGGGTTCAGGGCGCTCGAATGACGTTGACTGGAGGGCTTGTGCAATTGTCTCGTGATATGTATTTAAAAAACAAAATGGCGGCGTTAGTTCAGATTTTGGCCACGCGCCACAAGCTCCTTGTACAGCCATAAGAGTGTTGCACCCATGGAAATGTAAAAAACGGTTGCACCATAAAGAAAATCACAATGACGAAGACTTGACTGAATGACCTGAAATCGTCAACACACAGAGAACAAGTACGATGATCGATTGGCATTGCTGTTCTGTATGAGAAGAGGCATTTGCTCTACAGTTCCAGATGAATTATTATTCCAGTTACGTACCTATGTACTCCTAGATATAATTTAGTACATTTATATTTAGTGCTAATAAATATTAGGTATGCATTTAACTATTGCAGTCACGTAGGCACGGTAATAAAATATGATCGTCGTTGCTACCTATGAACATTATATTTACATATGTATTCTTAAGTACTTATTACTAGTTAAATAGAAGCACGTTGATGCTGCACGTTGCGACAGACGTGGATGGCAGTAGGTACCTACTGGTTTCAAGATGAATATCTATATGATAGGTATTTGTAATTACTTTACCGATGCTGATTAAAATCTCGTCAGGCTGCATGGGACAATCTTTGATTATTAGTCAAATTATTCATATTGCATATGTGCTGAAGTTATAGTCCGGCCGTCGAGAGATTGTATTCCTGACACCTGTCAGTGCGACAATTCTAGTAGCTACATAATCAGCCTATAATGTTCCCACTGCTGGGACACACGGCCTCCTCTCGGTGAGAGTGAGTGGGCCGTATCAACCACGCAGGTCCAGTGTGGGTTGGCAGATCTCACATGTCTTCGAATGTTTCGTTCTAGTAGGACCTCACGATGTTCTCCTTCACCGTTTTGAGAGCAGTGGTGATGAAATAATTTACACAAAGTAAAGCGTCTGTCGGGGTTCGAACCTATGACCTACAACTCGTAAGTCGCGGCCGTTACCACTTGGCCACCATAGCTAATAAAGATCAAATTCGCAAGAAACGTATTCGTTTCTATGAAACTGACAAGCGTCAGTCCTTATCCATTCCTAATCTTAGACATTGCTGAAGTTACATAAAAAGGTATTTCAAATAAAACATAATTTCTCACATTTTTAATTAAACTTAACTCACGCAGGTCAAATGGAAACACCACAAAAAGCCACTTAATTTTTTTAATTTCTTACCGTTCCACGGTACCCTAAACCTATCCAAATATACCACGAGTACCGTCACAGACATGACGTGGGTAACTATGTATACAAACGAATTAACCATGACGGCATTACCCAAAAAACTATTGACGCAGACAGATCTATATCAGATTTGCCGGAAACTATAGTGAACAGATATCGTGATGATTGATTTTTTTGACTTGGTGCGCATGACGAAATATCAAACTATACATATCCTAATAAGCTATCACTGTACGGCAAGTTTTTAATCAGTTCCAGCCTAATACTCGAGCTGTATAATTCCGATCCAGGCTGTCCCTTGCTGCTCTGCCCTAGCGACGTCCTAAGCCGAGGTCCGTAGCCTACAGAACTACAGAGAGTGCCCTTAGCGTGTAGTCGCTTAGTTTTTAAGCCCTGGTTGGAGGCCTTAATTTATTGAGCACCCATAGATAAGCCCGGTTAAGCAGCCACCTAGGTTAACCAGCGAGACATCATTTACAAAAAAAAAAAATACGGAAACCTTAGTTCTCACCTGAAGACCAATTCCAATCGCAAACGCAATCTCATCTCAGCGACAATTAATGTCAAAAACTTGTCAAAAAAATAGGGAAGTTTGAGGTATTTTTGACAGATTGAGACTGAGATCAGACTGTGAACGTTCTTAAAATTATGAGAACTCCCCCCTCTACCGTTTACAGGTTGGCAACTAACTTTGGCTTGGCTTGACTTGGCAGGAATCCGTACTCAGTGGGGTAATTGTATAACACACTTACAGTAGTAATAGCTTTCATTTTGACAGTTCAACAACATGCATTGCGTTATTTACTTTTTTGTGCAGATTTTTTTTTGCACATTATAAAACAATGAATTAAAAAAATATTGCTGTTCCATACATTTTGCGCGCGTAGATATTGCACTTATCAATAAAAAAGCTGTTTTTTTTCTGATAACTGACGAAAAAATTCTTCGCTACGTCTAGAATCATGTGCTGGTTACAATTTGCGCGTCGATGTCCCTGGTACCATATAATATTATTCACACAATATGGTAAACAGACAATTTGTGTTTCTAGGGACTGCTAATTACTACATTCTCATAAATAATTTAGCATACTTAATTGGCATAATTTCGCCACGTTACCTATTTCACTTCACATTATTATTACTACAACTGGCATATTTTATGGCACGTGTTCTGCCCATACCCAATGCTATGGTCCACCTGGCATAAAAGATCTGTCTCGGTAACCGTTGCTAATCTTTTGAAACTTTTTTTTTTTGCTTCGTCGGTTAATCACAAAGGGGATGGTCTGTATTACAAAAACCGTTGGTATCTGGCAGTTGAGGCACCCCAATTTGTCATGTTTTCATGAATGAACTGTTCCCTACGATCAATGTGAAGGTCATATTATTCGGTTTAACGTATATGCAACCGTTAAACCGTATAATATGACCTCCTTTGACCGACTTTCGCCACCGACTAGCTACTTTATGATTAACGAGATCCCTCAGGATGATTACCAAAGCCTGATGCTAGTCTATAAATATGTATCTTCTCTAGTCTGTATACTGTATTACAATTTGCTGAAAATAAATCGATGTCTAAAACAAACCGTGTACAGGGTGACAGGGACATCAACGCGCAACACGTTGCTATGGATTCAGTACATGATTCTGTGTTAACATTTTTCGTCGGTTACAAAACTAGACCGCGTAGGTATTGCACTCTTTATAATTATGTTTGAAACAGCAGATATTTTTTAACTGACGAAAAAATTCGCTGGGGTGTTTAGAATCGTGTTAGAATAGTGCTGAATTCCTGGTTACAGTTGCGCGTCGATGTCCCTTCCATCCTGTATATGTAGGTAGATAGAGCTGTAGGCACGTGGAATAATGTCGTCGAAACCTTTATCCTCTTCTTTGTGACGCTGGTACGACATAATTTAAAATGTTATTTTCCCAAAACTTTGCCACTTCCACGGCGTTGTCGGTGGCAGCGCAGAGGTCATTTTGACTGCATGTTTTGGGACACAGAGGGCAGGATAGGAGGTGGAGCATGGTTTGTGATATATCTCCACAATCACACCCCACAAAGCTTTAAGTAAATATTGTTAGTGACGTCATAATTCCAGACTACGAAACCTCGAAATAGACGTATATTTATATCAAATTAAACACTATTATCATACAAATAATATTTACGTTTAAATTAGTCATTTATGAAATTAACTTTATCAATGACAGAGTCCTATTTCAGGCTACTGACTAAGCTGCTACTAAGCTGTTTGTCACGATTTTTTTACAATTTATTTGTTTTACGTATATAATAATAAAACAGCTGCGTAACAGATGCATAATCTAAGAGAGCCTATGACTAATATTTTGTTTTCTTTAGATAAATATAAAAGTCACTGAAAATTTGTGCATTATTTAATTATAAATAAATAAATTATGCGCAGGAGTTAGTAATTAGGCTACGTATAGGATACATCCCAGAATGGCTGATTCAGCAGCACCCTAATTGCGAAACACACAATCGATCAAAATTTGAATCATTTAAAGGATAATGCTAATCCATTGCGTCATATCTTCGAAAAATATGTCTGCTCAACAATGTAAATAACGCTATGAATGTTGTTGCACTGTCAAAATAATAGCCATTGCTAATGAGTGTGTCAGGCAATTACCCCACTTGACAACTGAACATAGATTACATTTCCTGGATATTTGTATTAAAATGATGATGAATTACAAATACAGCTAGTTGGACCATAATATTATGTACTTTTCCTCCATTCAACTCTATCAGTCGTCATCTCATTGTTTCTTTCATTTCTAGCCATTCAATCGTTTACACAATCCATTCATAATTATTTCTTTTGTCACAATAAAACATGATAACAAGTAAGATACTATCGACCTTTACCCTAAAACGTCCCTAACCACTTTGAGCACGCAAAATCGGATTGATCTGGCGAACTGTATCATGTCATGTATGACGAAACTTATCATGCAAACACACAAACTATTTCCGTAGCATGTGATCAACTTAATAAAAATCTTAAACTCATTCATTGACAGACAACGCACAGCCTAAACCGCTGGATCTAAAGCTTAAAATTTTGAACAATAGCACTTCATACAACGAAGGTGAGGTCATCATCATCATTTCAGCCGAAAGACGTCCACTGCCGCACATAAGCCTTCCCCAAGCACCGCCACTTCTCACCGATCGGTTCTATGCTTCCCGCATCCAACAGATTCCTGCGGCCTTCACAAGGTCATCGGCGGACCGATGACCCTGTGGAAGGCTTTTCAATGCTACGTCTTCCGGTACGCGGTCGCCACTCCAGAACTTTTCGACTCCATCGGCCATCTATTCTGTGCCAACTGCCACTTAAGCTTGGAAATTCTTTGGGCTAAGGGCGTGGCTTAAGGTGGATTTTTGAAGATTCACCCTCTAATAGGGTTAAAAGTTTTTCGATGGGAAATGCGTGGGGTACATAGCTTGTCTTATAATCCAAATATTTATGGACGAGAATGAAGCAACCACTGTCAGTGTCATCATTTTTAACAAATTATTACTTATTAAATTTTAATCCTCTAAGGTTGTAGAATATTGACACTAACAGCTCATGAACCTGCTTTTAGATGTACTATCGAGTTCAGTTTCATTATTGATATTCGTCCTATGGAACTGTTCTGCATACCCCCCCACAAGAGAAAGGCGTGAGCTTATGACTGTATTTCTGGAACAGAAACACTTATAAAATGCGGACGATAAAAGATCTCATTGCTATACCATATAAAGGCATATTATATTCAAAATTGAGATCAATCAAAGTAAAAGTGCGCGGGCGCAGGCTCTGCTTATAAGGTAAGGTCAGCTCACTGCGGAGTACTGAAGTGTTTATATAACCGTACATGGGTGTAAGTATAAGAATAACGACCAGTCTGTTGTTTATAATGATGTAAGGAGAATATTATACAGGGTTAAGATTGTTTATAGCTGTAAGAAGTAATATAGGTAGGTACAGGGTTAAATTAAAATGGTTGCTAAAAGGGAAATGTTTCAGGAAGCTAGGGTATCGTGTTGATATTTAAACACTGTTACAATGTCAGTGTCGACGACAGAGGCAACTGCAACTGTCGGCGACAGCCGTCAACGAGTGTCGGTGGCTGCCGTCGACAGCATTCCGCTGGACTCCGCTCGAGTATTTGAGCACGGTGCTTAAATAATCTGTATGCACACTTACAGTTACATGTTTTAGTTCACAGCATTCAAGTGGAATATAGGTTGAATTCTCTTATAAAAGACATAAAGAATTGGGATGGACAAGTAAATAAAAATCATCTCCACTTTACGTGTAGGAGAGGTACCCTAAAAAATATATTTCGTTTCAGATTTTATTTTACCACTTTGTCGCCAAATTACAGCTTTCTAGTACCACAGTATAAAATAGACTGTGCTAGTACTAAGAGTCTCTAAGCTAAGCCGCGGACAGACAGACGGACGATCATGGCGAAACTATAACGGTTCCTTGTTGACTATGGATATTACTATAAGTTACTATTAACATTTCCTTTTCATATTGTCTGTAAAGAAATAACAAAATCTCCATATTGAATTATCCAAATTAAGATCTCCACATAACCGCTTTAAAATTTGACTAGACCGGAAAAAACATCGAGAATAGAACATTAAAATTAAACATAAAATACATGTGAAATTAGAACATAATCAATATTATGTTTAACCGTATGAATAAGTCAAATAAGTGAATTGTTTTGACAATCGCCTCACGTGCACGTTTGCCGTTCAGAATATCACGGTGAACAGTTAGCATCTTTTATTCATTGAGCGATCGTCCCACGGTACCACCTGGGCAAAGTATCGCAGATTTTTTGTAACTATTTGTTATTGTTGTTACCGGTTTTGGGCACATAACTGCTGGACCGATTTTGATTGTGGTATTGTTCGTTGAGGACAAAGGAGAGAAATTGTGCGATGACGTATTATTTACGTAAAATTTAGCGCAGTGTGATGGATTTGGTGTTGTAGCTGTGGCACATAACTTCGCGCTTGTTTTCCGCGAAAGGTTAGGTTAAGTTAGGGGTGCGCCGTTCGAGGGCCGCCCAGCAGAGGGCCGCCCAGCAGACTCCCCCTCGGCATACCGACCCATCGTCCTTCTCGATGAGGTCGGCAAAATGTTCGAGGGGATAATCGCTGGTCGCCTAAAGGGCCACCTGCGGGACATCGGGCCGGACTTGTCGGACGCTCAGTTCGGCTTTCGGGCTGAGCGTTCGACGGTGGACGCGCTGGCCTGGCTCAAGGGCCAGGCGAAGGATGCGATGGAGGCAGGGGACGGATTGTTGGCAGTGTCATTCGACATAGCCAATGCCTTCAACTCCGTTCCCCACTCCACCATCCTAGAGGCGCTCCGATTCCACGGAGTGCCTCGATACTTGCGCAGTTTGTTGGCCAGCTACCTGGAGGATCGGGCGATCCTCCTGGTAGATAGGACTGGCCAAGTCCGGCGGTACGCCGTTGAAGCCGGCGTTCCACAGGGGTCAGTCATAGGACCTCTCCTCTGGAACGTCGGCTACGATTGGCTCCTGCGGGGAACTCTCCTCCGAGGCACGAGTGTCGTCTGCTACGCGGACGACACTCTCCTCACCGCCCGGGGGGGGGGAGTTTCAGGGAGGCGGCCAACTTGGCCTCGGCGGGCGGATCCTTGGTGGCGGCGAGGATCCGCCGTCTAGGTTTGAAGGTGGCGCTGCACAAGACCGAGGCCGTGTTCTTCCACGGACCTCGGCAGCGCCCCCCACCTGACGCCCACATCTTCGTGGAGGGCGTCAGAATCGAGGTCAAGGCCCAGATGAAATATCTGGGCCTTGTAATCGACAGCAAGTGGCGCTTTGGCCCGCATTTTAGCGGGCTGTCGTCGCGCTTGCTGAAGGCCGCGGGGGCGCTCTCGTGGCTTCTTCCCAACCTGGGGGGGCCCAGCGCACGATGCCGGCAACTTTACGCCGGCATCCTGAAGAGTATGGCCCTCTACGGGGCCCCAATCTGGGAGGACTCCCTACGAAGGAGGGAGAACGCAGCTGCACTGCGGGCACCCCAAAGGGCCATTGCCCAGCGGGTGGCGCGGGCCTACCGCACGGTGGGCTTCGCGGCAGCGTGTGCTCTGGCCGGCACCCCTCCTTGGGAACTCGAGGCGTGGGTGCTCGCCAGAGTGTACGAATGGACGACGGGGCGGAGGGCGAGAGGAGAACGCACCGCCCCGGAAGAGCGGGAGGCCGTCCGGCGGGAGGCGAGGGACGCCATCGTCGTCCATTGGACGGCGGACCTCGCCACCGCAGCCTTCGGCCGCCGAACCCTCGACGCGATTGGGCCGGTCCTGCGAGACTGGCTCGAGCGGTCGCATGGGTTCCTCTCGTTCCGTCTGGTGCAGGTGCTGTCCGGACACGGTTGTCGTCGTCGTCGGTTGGTCGGATCGTACCTGCACCGAATCGGACGGGAGGAGACGCCGTCGTGCTACGACTGTGGCGCGGCGGAGGACACGGCGCAGCACACCCTCGAGGTGTGCGCGTCGTGGTCCGAGCCGCGCCGCAGTCTCATTGCGGTGATCGGACCGGACCTCTCACTTCCCGGTTTAGTAAACGCTATGCTGGGGGATGAGGGGTCCTGGGCGGCAGTCGACTCCTTCTGCGAACACGTCATGTCCCAGAAAGAGGCGGCGGAGCGCGCGCGGGAGGACGATCCTCATGCAGCGGCGCTCCGAAGGCGGAGGAGGGGTCGAAGAAGACGTCAGTATGACAGTCATCTCCGACTCCTCCCAGGTGGAGGCCAGCAGGCAACGGGTGCGGGGGCACCCTTGCTTGTATCGCACAGGCCTCCACCAGTGTCGGACGGGAATGGCCAGGTGTTTCCGGCCATTCCCGTAGCCCCCCATCCTGGGGGGCATGCGGGGCCCGCCAGCTAGGCGGGCATGCGCCGGGAGGGCTATGGAAGTGAAGGCTGTGCCTATTCCCGTGGCCCTCCCATCACGGCGATGAGGGAACACCGCTGAGTTTTAGTGGGTATACTGTCATTCTGACAGGGAGTCCCACATACCCCGTCTCGTCCCCCACGAGGCGGGCATGCATAAAGCATTTCTCAGCGACAAAAAAAAAAAAGGGGTGCGCCGTTCTCCTTACCTTCCGCGGCCTTGACGGGGTCGCCACCGTCTGCAGCAGGGAAGGAGAAGTGTTGGTATGACGTTGGCCGCTCTCCCTATCCTCTGCGGCCGAAAATTGGCAGGAGGCGGGGCCATTTACCTGACCCGTCGCAGGGGGACCAAGGGAGCCCAGACACGGGGTCATTTGGCGCCCATGTGTTGATTTGGTCCCTGGGGTGGTTACGGCGTGCTATCTGTTCTGGTGCGCCGGTGATGAGGAGAGAGGAGGGTGAGGGTCAGCCGCGGCGGGTTCACGGATGAGTGCTAACGCGTGCTCGTGTTCCCTGTAAGCGGCAGAGGAGGACACCGTGGAGTTTAAGTGGGTTAGAGTCCCACATAACTGCACTATCTCCCCGTGGTAGTGCAGAATGCATGAGCATTTCTCCACGATAATAATAAAAAAAAAGGTTAGGTTACCTGCCTCTGGTACATCCACATTTCGCCAGTTATGTTTAAGTCCCATGTAATAGGAGCCGAGCCTATTGTCAACAATCGACCACAAGTCCAGAATCTGTGCTGCTACACGCTCGCGTGGTAGATAACTTATATACCACGCGAGCCCAGTGCGGGTTGGTAGATGTCGCAGACCTACGGTGTTATTGAGTTTTCCATCAGGAATGTCTCTGTAGGATAACCCACTCCCGTTCTAAGAGAGGAGGCCTGTGTCCCAGCAGTTGGAACATTATAGGCTGATTATATGCTATGCACGCATAACTAAATAAATACAATTGTATTGAATTGTCATCATCATCTACCTTACCTTTTCCCAACTATATTGGGGTCGGCTCGGCTTCCAGTCTAACCGGATGCAGCTGAATATCAGTATTTTACATGGAGCGACTGCCTATCTGACCTCCACAACATTATAGGCTGATTATATGCTATGCACGCATAACTAAATAAATACAATTGTATTGAATTGTATTCAAAAGAATTCATTGTAACTACGGAGGCCATTAAATGACATCACCGCTTTATGTCCTTTGCCTAGCTATTGGATAAAAGGATTTAGCAGGATAACATTGCCATAATTAATATGAAAGATAACGCCCAATTTCTAGGAAATTGTCGGTTTCGTTAGGGTTTGGCCCCCGATGATGTAAGTATGAAATAATATAAAATATGTATAGGTATTGTTACTATATGGACGGTTGGATGACACATGCAATGTATCGAATTATGGTGTGACAACTATGACTAGTGCTGAGTGGCCCGTGGCTAAATGATAACAGCTGCACGGTCGAAGGTTAAGCTACGCTTGCCGCGGTTTGTCCGTGGATGGGTGACCATCTTTACATATCAAGACCCCTCCGTGACTCGGAAAGAACGTTAAGCCACGGTTGGTCCCGGCTGTCATTCGTAGATCTTTAGCATGCGTTAAGGGTCGTCAGAGGCCCGAAAGTCTGACGACCAGTCTTACCAAGGGGTATCGTATCGGTAACTGTTGTGGAGGTCAGATAGGCACTCGCTTCATGTAAAATACTTTAATTCAGCTGCATCCAGTTAGACTGGAAGCCGACCCCAACATAGTTGGGAAAAGGCTAGGCAGATGGTGATGGTCTGGTCCCCGATGATGTAAGCAAATATGAACAAATACAAATAAAAATATTATATATAATGTTACTATGGGGACTATTGGATGACACAACTATTATGTATAATTTAAATATTAAAATTCATACTGGTGAGTATTTAGTGCTAGTACCTATTTACGTTTTATAACTCATGAGCATATTCGCAATTGTTTGAATTGCAAGTTTAACTGCGTTGTGTTGTCAGGTCTAAAATATCTAAAATATTATGAGTGACAGGTTAAATGACTAATCATTTTTCTCTAAATATGTTTGTACCATAGAAATATAAAAAAAAACAGACAACAAAAACTTCTTTCTGATTTGTGGTTTGGTACAAACACTTTTACACGTCAATTATATTTTTAAAAACTAGATGAGGTCGGCGTTTCCTATCCGAAGAAAGGCCGAAGCAAACTCAGAGGTCACAGTCTCTTTTAAAGTCCAGACATATTATTTTTGGTCAGAACATGTTAAGACCAAGTAGATTGGTGTCCGAAATGGTATTTTGAGGAAAGAACCACACAGATTTGAGTGGACCTATCCAGTCAGTTCACGAAATTGTCAGTAATCGTGCAGCTCAACTCAGAACGTAAGGAGCTCAACGATTCGACGAACAAAAAAACAGAATTTGCGTTTGCTTGTCTGCTTACTAGGAAAGCCATTAATGTGAAACAAAATAAAACATTGGAACTTTGAATTAACATTTTTTTTTTGTTTAGATAATATACACTCTTGTAACCTTTTACTTTTTATTCTTTGAAAATTCAGTGTTTGCGTCAATAAGGGCATCCGGCATTGGGAATTTTAAATCAAATTATTAGCGTACAATGAAATACCTACATAAATGAATATTTAAATCCAATTAAAACTTTTACTAACACTCATTTCCTCTTAGAATACGTAGTATTGATATGTTTTCATATAACGTTCAATTACCTACCAATATGAGGTACCTGCCTATTTACCATACAAGTACAAGTAACAGCTTAGCATCAGCACTTATGCAATAGGCACCGAAATTTAAACATAATCTATGTCTATATTTTTCTATGCTAATAATAAAGCTGAAAAGTTTGTTTGACCGCGCTAATCTCTGGAACTACTATAGTCGTATTTGCAATTTTTTTTTTTGCATTTGATAGCTCAATTCTTGAGGTAGGCTATGGGACATCAAAAAGAAAAAAAATGTCAGAAAGAACGCTACGCAAAATCGAAATAATGCCAAGCGCGGGCAAGAAATTTCACTCGGATGAAGTCGCAGAAAAAACAGAAGCTAGTACCTACATAAATTAGTATTTACCAATTAATACTTTACTCTTTTACATGTCCTCTAACTATACGTAGTATTTTTATGTTTTCCTTTAACGTTCAATTACCTACCAATATTACCTATTTACCTCTTTACCTTATTATTACAAGTAGGTAGGTACATAATATGTGCCTGACATTTAGCCACGTAACCGCTTTTCGCTCGACCTCCGAGATTCAGTACCTAATAACCTAGGCATTATACCATCTGCCTCGCGAGGCATAATCGGTCATTACATGGTCTAGTGATCTACATGAATGGGTAAGAATATAGAACGATGTTTATAATATAGGTAACTACTTACACAAGGACGACGTCGTTGGTATAGTGGTCGCAAGCGCTACTGTTGAGCATGAGGCTCTGGGTTCGATTCCCGGGTCGGGTAAAGTGTTATTAGGTTTTTATTATCAGTTTTTATCAGCAGTTCCCGAAGTCGGGATAGGTGCCTGGTTAATGGCAATAAGCTCGTCCCCTGTTAAATGGAACTCGAAAAAAACTGGCGAAATGTAGTTTACTAAGTGTACACCTCTGGCCGACCCTTCGGGGAATACATGCGTTATTTTAAGTTATGTTACATAATACATAATTAGCCTATAATGTTCCCACTGCTGGGACACAGGCCTCCTCTCTGTGAGAGGGAGTGGGCCATAATCCACCACGCGGGCCCAGTGCGGGATGTCACATGTCTTCGAATTTGTGGTTCAAGGACATGCCGGTTTCCTCGCGATGGTTTCCTTCACCGTTTTGAGAGCAGTGGTGATGAAATAATTTACACAAAGTGAAATGCCTGCCTGGGTTCGAACTCACGACCTACAACTCGTAAGTCGGGTCCCTTACCACTGGGTCACCAGTGCTCAAATATAATCTATCTATGTTATGTTACACAAGGTACATAGGCACCAAAACAAACCCTTGGTATTATCTGCTATTGTACACCATTAAATTTTGATCGTTTTAATCCTTAAATCCCATCATCCTGAACTACTTTTACTACGGGACCGGACCAACCCTGAAATCGTGAAAAAAAAAAATCAATTGATACATACCTACATTATGTCGAGTTATGCGAACATAAATCAATGGATCAATTTATGCAAAAACTGTTTATTGATTTTATGTGACATCTACCAAACGCACTGGGCCCGCGTGGTAGATTTCGGCCCACTCTCCCTCACTGAGAGGAGGCCTGTGTCCCAGCAGTGGGAACGTTTTAGGGATTATGTATGTATTATAGTTTTTTGCGCCTCACACCATAATTAGCTGCATCACCGTTAATTACCCATTGGAAGTGTTGTTTTCTAAGCCACTGTACCTAAACTCACCCTTGATACTGTATTCTTTCTATGTTTTCGTTATTTACATAAGTAAAGTTCCTTTTTGCTAAATTAAATGGAATTTCAGTTTTTGCTCCTGAGCCAATAAAAGTAGCATTGCAGTAAACTTTACCTGATGTGATGGAAATAAATCTTGAAGTAAGCCATAAAAATTGCATTTGTTTGTAAAAACAAAAGACTATGCAATCTGCTTAATCATTTCAAGTTTGTACCTACCTGACTCCCCGTAATCTTCCACTATTGAAGAAGCAATTCCTACTCAATATATTAAGTAAGAGTAATTGGTCATTATAACCTTACGATATTACCTGGCTGTCATCCAAAGTCAAATGATTTATTTCAAAAAGGCACATAAAAGGCCTTTTTGAACACAATTTTTACAATACATAGAATTGGTTCTAGTCACCCCTCGCAAAGGGTAGTTTCGTATGGAGAAGAATGGGCGAGAAACTCCACCGTTACTCTTTTAAAATATACTTTATTTATTATGTGAAGATTATGCACCTAATGTAAAATTTGTATCTACCACAGTAGATAAAAACAATGAAAAATAGTCGTTACGGATAGTCAGAAGTCACATCAAAGTACATTGTGTCACAAAAATAGCATTATCACAGCAATTAAAATATTTAACAATATTCCAAAAAAAATAAGGGAACTCCCTCTTAAATACTTTAAATCCAATCTACATAAATGGCTTATTGGTAATTGTTTTTATAGTATGCAAGAATTTATTGATAAAAAAGTAACAGATAAATAATTATGGTTACTAATTTTAATTATAATTATTACCTACTTTTTACAAATACCTATTATTGTTAAGAATTTATGTTGGAATAATTTATCCTCTTAATTTTTTACATGTAATGTGTTTAAATATTTGTATGCCAGTCCTTGGTGAAACATGTAAGATCATAATTCTATTTTAAGACCTTAATATACCATGTTTTAAAGCAAATAAATATATTCTTATATTCTTATTCTTCTTATAACAAGCCTGAAAATCTGACAACCAGTCTCACCAAGGGGTATCCGTATTAGCCAGTAACTGGGCTGTAGAGGTCAGATGGGCAGTCGCTCCATGTAAAATACTAGGGTATTCAGCTACGTCTAATTAGCCTGCAAGCCGACCACAACATAATTAGGAAAATTCTAGGTACATGATGACGAACCGTACTATAAAGGATCAAATTAAATTAGCTAGCGAAACTCCACACACGTGATGGGTATCGATATCTCAACATGACTAAACTAAAAATCAATTAATTTGATGGTTTTTTTGGGGGTCACCGACCGCAGTTAGTGTAGTCACTTGTAAAATCAGTTTTTGTGTTGTAGACTTCACAGACGTGATCGGTTTCGATATCTAAACACGATAAAACAAACCAAAACAGATTTTTCTACACTCAAACTTCAAGTAATAAAACTACCAGCGGTTGGTGACCCCACAGAAAAACCATCAAATTAATTATATTTTTATTTTCTCGAAATCCATCACGTCTACAGAGTTTTGCTAGCTAATTTAATTGGGCCCTGTATAAGAGACCAGTAAGAAAAACAAAAGAACAAAATATGGTCTGTTGGCAGCTCTTAGCTGGGGGCCACATGGCCAAACCCTCGTAGACTCACAAAGTCATAATCAACGATGCTAAATATAGAAATCACATGCTCGATAAAAGCAATTCAATTCTTTTTATACACTTTGTAAGTCCAACAATATTGGACGGATCTCAAATAGGCACCACTGAATCATTTTTATACATAAAGCTTGTTTAATAAATTATTTTTGGCTACAAATCCTCTGGATCATTCGCAAATTCGACAAGATAAATTGAGTATTTCGTCAGCCAACGTCGTACAAGGATTGATTACCAAAATCCGTGACGTTTCATACAGTTTTCGACTTTCCATACTATTTTGCGGATATGAATACATTCCTATATATACATACATTAACTCACGACTTCTTCCCATGGGGGTAGGCAGAAACTACAGAACGCCTCCTGCTACGATCCTTAGATACTCCCTTGATTTCGTTTACGTTCGTACATCATACACGCACGCCGGTTGCGAGTACTACACACCTGACCTTTTTAAAGAACATCACTAATAAGGTCACTTTATGTCCTTCTATGGCGTCCCTCGGCGTTTCCACTTACATCTGCCTTGTAAATAATAAAATAAATTGCTATTAAAACATAATCAGCCGATTTTCCCACAGCTAGAACTCAAACCTCCGCTCTGTGAGAGGGAATGGGCCGTAACCAATCACGCAGGCCTAGTGCATGTTAGTGGATGTCACAAGTCTTCGAGCTTTTATCTCTAGGGTATAAAAGTTTCGTTACGATGTATTCCTTCACTGTTTCGAAAGCATATCGCCAAAACCTACATCTGACCATTTTAGTAACTATCGCCAAAACCAAAACTGACCATATTAAAAACTAAATCCCGTGCACATGATGACCACAGCTGCGTCCGTAAGTAAAACAAAAGAGGTCTTTGAAGGGGGAGAGGTCTTTTTAGGTCGATTAAAAATATGCGCTGCAAGCAGAAAAAGTCCTTACGGTGGTACATTAATTCATAATTTATGTTAATCTAGCTTGATTTGGGTAGCCTGGAGCTTTGGAACCGCACTCCAATTAGCATGTGACAAGAATAAAATTACTACCCTCATCTTCATTCATAATTAAGTATGTAGATTGTGAACAAAAACTTTTGCATATTTTATTATGATTCTTTAGTAAACGGACCGAAAGCTCACCTAAACGTAATTTTATACAAGGTGGAGACGACAAAACGATAATAAATTAAACTTCGTATTATCCAATGACGTTTCCGGTGTTCATACAAAATTCAACCAAATATATCTATATATCTAATAGCTTAGTTACTATAGCTAGTCAAAGATTGGCAAAAATAGTCCCATCACTACTCGTTAGTTTGTTTAAAAAAAAACACTTTTTAATTTTTGGTGTTAGGATTTATTTGATAGTTTCAATAAACTCCTATGCATTAGTATTGCCAGTACTTTAATTTATTGTTGTATTGTCGTCACCATATTTTATACAAGGTCAAATTAAATTAGCTAGCGAAACTCCGCAGACGTGATGGGTATATCTAACCACGATAAAACAAAAAAAAATGATTTTCTCAACTCATACTCGAAATACACTAACTGCGGTCGTCGTAACTCCAAAAAAAATTATTATATTTTTTTTTTCGTTTTGTCATGTTTAGATATCGTACCCATAAAATCTGCGGAGTTTCGCTAGCTAGTTTAATTTGACCCTGTAGACGCAGACCAAGCCCCAAAGAGTTTGCTAACGCCTTGCCAACCTTGGAATCTCTCAATTGCCTGTAAGTTCACCGATACTCTCGTAATTCTACCTACATTTTTGAGAAGTTAAGTTGCCATTATAAATATTACCTACCCATTTGTGCAAAACCACTTTTAAACAAGTTACACTACAACATTAAAAATCCTCATATAACACAGCACGTTTATATAATTTCCTATACTTTCGTAATTTTCCATAATAAATAAATTATTATAGCTAAGTAATAAATATTTATTGTTTACGGCTCAGGCAAGTGGAATAAATGTTTATGTGTTCATGGAGTCACTGCACTTAGCACGCGCAGTGTCTTATGTTACAGGTTCCATTTAGTTAGTGGTAATTAGACATTTGAATGTGTATTAATTGGCAAAGTAATCAACATTTGATATACATTGTATAACGCTTGAATAATTACTTGAATTG
Organism: Apamea crenata; assembly: GCA_949629185.1. NCBI lineage: Eukaryota > Metazoa > Arthropoda > Insecta > Lepidoptera > Noctuidae > Apamea > Apamea crenata. Next base: position 5,979,243 of record OX451362.1, on the reverse strand, counting down.
CCGTGAGGTGGCTGATAACTGATGAAGGGAAATATCCAATTTGGCAGTGTACGTCATAGTAATGAAGCTAAAAACGTCGACAAAATTAACGGTCGTAACGGAAATAGCACCACAATCGTCATTTGGCAATTTGATAAGACCGAAATTAACTAACTCAAGGTTGCAGAGACATTCAATCTGATTAGCAACTAAAATCACGTCCACTATTTTGACTATTGCGTCTTGCCCCGGGCGGTACAAACAAGCAGAGATTCATTTCTTACTATCAATCTGCTTAGCCACCAACTATGTAAGCCAGTATTTTTCAACCTTTTTCATGGCGTATTTTTCAACCTTTTTCATGGCGTATTTTTCAACCTTTTTCATGGCGTAGGCCCAGGAAAAATAATAAAATTAATCATTTAGTCAACTCATCCCGCGGGATAAGTTCGAGCGGCCTCAGTTGACTAAAGAGCCTTAGTACGGGAAATATTTCGCAACCCCCTTCCCTCCGTTGCTTTTGTTTAAATAGAATTCCCACAATCAACCACTGAAGCTTTGAAGTGTTTGATTCCATTTGGAACCTCCTATATAATTTTAAAGAAACGGCGGCCCCAATAAAGAGGCTTGGCGACACGTTGAAAAATACTGATGTAAGCGACATGTCTATCTGACCTCCACAACGCAGTTACTGGGTAACACGATACCCCTTGGTAAGACTGGTTGTCAGACTTTTTGTGCTTATGACAACCCGTAACGACAGTCAAAGGTCTACGAATGACAACCGGGACCAACGGCTTAACGTGCTTTCCGAGATAAATTTCTTACTGCATACTCATAGGAGAATGTGCGGCAAGTGTTGAATGCGGTAAACGAATCTCCCACCCCTGGCCATTGCGGCCCTAAGCAGCTAGAAAATAACGCATGAGTTTACACAGTAAGAGGCTGACATAACCCCTTGCCTTCCTCAGGCGAAGGACATGGCAAAAAAGGCGCAATTAGTCAACTAGCTCTTTAAGAGCGGACTAACATGTTATTATGTAGTACCTATCTAAGGTAACAAGTTTTGTAACCCCAAAGAGCACAAAATCAGCCTATAATGTTCCCACTTCTGGGACATATTCCTCCTCTCGTGTGTGCATAGTGCATATCTTCGATTGTTTTGGTTCTAGGACATGCCGGGTTCCTCACGATGATTTTCTTCACCATTTTCAGAATACTGACGTCAAAGCGCATTTCACGTAAAACCGACATGAACTTTTGAAATAGGTCACGAAATTCTAGAATAAAGCTAAAACTATACTTGACAACACACTATTGTGGGAACCACGATATTTCTGTCAATAAACCAGAAATAAACCTGTATTCAGAGTTGTTTAACAAAGTACACACGACGAAATATCAAGCTTTGCTGTTCCGGTATAAGTTGACCTCGTATTCTATAGATTTTTCATACAGTGACAGGTCAGCTTAAATTGGATTTATGCTTAATATACATAATATAATTATATGTACTGTGAATGAGTTGCATAAAAACAAATTCTGTATTCTATAAATACGAGTGTTTTTGTTGGTATTAAATTAACATTAAATGACGTTGATATTTATATATTTTCTCACGCTGTTCATATAAATAGAGTTTATTAAGAACGTAAGTTACCGTGCGAAACTGCGAACGTTTTTTTGTTGAACAAATAACTTGTATTGTTGGTATTGTGCGGTTCATTTTGTTGTTTATATATATGTGGGAATATTTAATTAATTACTGTAATGATCATAAACAATCGACTATACGAGTACAAGGTGAAATTGAAATAACTGAAAACTTCCTATGGGTTCATTGTGCTCTATATTACACTGAGACCAAACCTGTAATCGTGAAAAAATATCTGCTGCTCCATACATTTGCATAATCAGCCTAAAATATTCCTACTACTGGGACACAGACCTCCTTTCTGTGAGAGGGAGTGGGCCGTAATACACCACACGAGCCTAGTGCGGGTTGGTAGATGTCACTTGTCTTGAATTTTTAGTTCTAAAACATGTCAGTTGGCAGGCCCGCGTGGACCCACGACGCGGGCCTATTCCCTTCCACAGAGAGGAGGCTATGCTAAAAAAAGGACAAAAAGGGTTTTAAAGCATTTTTACGGTCTTGGAATCTATTACCAGTTCCAAAAGTTCCACAAATAATTTAAGGAAATATATGACGAGTTACGCAAACGTGACGCGGAGTCAACAGCGATACCTACATCGACTACTTTATCAAATTAAATTAAATAATCATTTATTTCAGGAAGTTATTCCCATATTAAGCACTACAAATTACATACAAATATACATAAAACCTTACACATTAAAATCATTGCATTCAATCATCATCATTACAAATCAAGATCAATTACATTTAATAATAACAATCATTTAATAAATGGTATTACTATTATTGGTACAGCAACTGTCTTTAATCTAATCAACCTTGAACCTTAAAGCTTTAGCGATAATGTTGAAAATATATTAAAGAAATTTGACAGATTGTAGAGCTTGATGTGATGGCGTCAGCGTACATAATATTGTGATAATTCGCAACTTAGTTATCATAATGATACCATTTGTCATTAAGTGACGCGTCGCTCGTGCTCACACAATATATCATTAGGTGAATAGTTGGAGCTATCGCACAGCATACCAAGAAACTCAACGGGGTCAATGACCGTTGAAACTATAGGTTGGTAACTGTTGCGAATCCAAATTATCGTACACTCTGGAAGTATTTTTTTACGGTGTTGGTTTAATGGGGTTCGACTCCCAGGTCAAGTAAAGTGTTAATTGGTAATTTGTGAAGGTTGATGGCAGTAGTCACTCCCTTTTGATTTTCCTGGCGAAAGGTTGGTGTACTATATAGGTAGCCCTGCCTATCCCTTCGGGTAGTACAGGCGTGAAGTTATGTTAATGTAAAATGAAGTCATGAACTTTGCATAAAAACCAGACAAAATGAAAACGTTTTTGCATTTGTTTTTCCTCGTCGGGATCCAGTGACAAAAGAAAACGTTTTGAAACGTCAACTGACATTCCTTGACCCTGACAAAAACTGTTTTGTACAAATTCAAAACGCTGTATAATACAGGGTGCCCTACAAATAAGTAGAAGAAAAATATTCCGATGGACTGATGACCTTGACAGAGCCTTTAGAGAAACCAGAGGCAGTTGACAAATATCTTGAGATTAGCTCTATCTATGCTTAGTGGCAAGGACGTCGACGCACAAACGGTTACCATGAATTCAGCACATGATTCTAGACCCATTTTTTTTTTTGGGTGGACATCGTCAGATTTGTTCTCCCGCTCTGGGCGGAGCAGGAGGGCGTGTCAGACTTTACTGACTAAAACCCACCCGTGTTCCTTCAGTTGCCTGTGCCACGGACCAGCGGTATCTCTTTCGAACAACCCGCGACCCTGGCAGATGATTCTGACCCCTTGGTGTAGAAATTTTTGAAAAAACCTGCTGTTTCATAGAAAACTGCAATACCTACGCGACCAAAATGTATGTAGTGAACAGCAATTTTTTTTAAACTTACGAAAAATATCAACAGGTTTAGAATCATGTACTGAAGCCATGTGAACAGCACAGACCAATTCCCGTAATTAAAAACGTTCAAAATCTAGTCGCAATCTCATCTCAGCGACAATCAATGTCAAAAAGTAGGGAAATTTGACGTATTTTTGACAGATTGAGACTGAGATCTGACTGTGAACGTTCTTAAATTTACCAGAATTGCCCCTCTCGTTGTGCGTCGATGTCACTGCCAACCGGCTGTATACGAGTACATATAATCGCAACCAGACTGATCGATGTTTGCAATTTGTTAAATTGTTATCAATACGTGTAGAAGGACAGAGCTGCATATAATTATTCTCTTGTTTTACTCCCATATGCACCTATGTTGTTGGAAGTAAAGTAATAATACCAGCCAATTATTTATTTATTATTATTATAGTAAGGCCTCTTCTCAAACAGAGAAGACATGAACATTGACCACCACGCTTGCTGAAGGCGGATTGGCGAATTGGCAGTTTTTATAATAAAATTCTTTATTTATCCAAAAACATAAAGAGTTCGAAATACAGTTTTGATATTTGGTTAAAGTATATATATATACTCGTATTATCGTTTATTTCATTTTTAGCCGTCAATGTCCCATTGCTAGGCAAAGGCCTCCCTACTCTCTTTCCACCTCTCTCTGCCCAGAGCTGGATTGAATTGAAAAAACTGAATTGCATTAAGCATAAAAAAAGAAACAGTGGCATGGAAAAACTGGAAATATCGTACATCCAATAACTGGAAACTAAAAGGCCAATTTGAAAACTTTGGAAGCCGGAATATCCCATTTATTAATAATTTATCTATGCATAGAACAGCCAAGCCTTTGCCGGGAACACAGCCAAACAGTTAAATGGGAAACTACTAAAATATAGGCGATAACTAAGCGGTCAGTGTAGGCGGAATGACAGTATCTCGTATTTTGTGGTCTGTGGGGGAAGCCCATGTTAGTGGGCGATAACAAGCCGGAGTTTGGATATGCTAATATCAATCTTTATGTAGAACCAAATGTTATTTTAAGTGAAGCAGACGAGGACAAGGTTTTACTGTAGGTGGACTTGAAGTTTAGATTTGTCCGAAATGGACGAGAAGTAACAAAATACTCAAGGAGTGGATAAACCGAAACGTCGAAATTGAAGATTGGTTGTATGTAGGTGTTAACTAGGTCAAGCAGTAAAGATGCTAATGGAAGAACTAACATTGATTATAATGATATTACAAAAATACTTCGGTGGGTAGTGACAACATGCTTAATAAAAATGGGAACGACATGACATGTACCTAATGTTAAATAGACAATTGAAAAAAACAGTTTTTAAATCGGATTTTTTTTTTGACAAATAATTTAACAATCCTATGAAAAGAGGAGTCTAAAAACCCTAAGGTATATTAACACAACAGAATTAATGCGAGAAGTAGTAAAAAATATATATAAAAATGTACGACCATATCACCAGAAGACAGCTGTAAGAGAATGTGAACGGCAAAGGTTAAAACAAACGCTAGACAAAAGAAAAAGGCTATCCCTAAGTACGTCGTAATAAAGCAAATGATTAAGTTTCTTTAACAAGAAACACAGGGCTCCAGGAGATTGGCCGAACAATGAACAAACGGCTACGCAAATAATGCCTCAGCGGTAGCCTTGAGAGCGATGCCCTACCAAACAAGCCATTATACGCACAATATACGCAGAGAAAACAAAAAACACTGAATGAATACACGTAAATGGAAAACCTGCTTTCATTGTCCAGAAGAATTTTAAAGAGTCCCCCTATGTTCCAAGTTGACCATACATGTTTGTAAGCGCTGAGCGACTTATTGACATCATTTTGCGAATCAAGTATGGTTTCTGCCCAAGTATAGACGACCTTCTACGGTACCTTGTGTTTCTGTATATACTATATTTCTTGTGCACCAGTTACTGCATGCGTATTATGTATGGGTGTCGTATAAATACAATATTGTGATTCCTACATTATTCAATATATTTGGAGTCGACCCAGTATGTTTTCTTCTTCCGTATCAACAGTTGTCTAACTGTTGTTCACTATCCTTTTTAGACATATCATTTTTCACACAATCCATCCATCGTTTCTCTTTCTAAAATTTTTATAGACAGCGTGACATACATGACGCCTTACCTCCATGGTAAATCAATACATGATTCTGAAATTTTTTGGCGGTTCTATAATAACAAATTCGCTGTTCGATACGTTTTAGGTATTGTACTTTTCTATGAAGGATCTGATTTTATTTTTGATAACCGACGTAAAATTTCTAAGATAGCTTCAGAATCATGCGCTGAATTTAGGTATGGTTACAGTTTGCGCGTCAATGTCCCTGCCATAAGTACCCAGTATAAGATATCCAGTCCTCAAATTGTACTGTTACTCTTTGTAACCTTGAAGGATTCATACTGAACCTGTGAACTTTCAAAGATTAGCTTATTGTTTTTGGTCCATGTGTACATTTTTATTGGGTAAAGAAAATATCTTGCTAAATAGATATAGTAGACTAACTTTCGATAAATCAAGTAATAATCTGGTATATTATATCTTTCTTCTAGTGCTCGTATAACAATCTTACTTTGATCACTGATATGTCTGTCCAGCGTCATGATTGCAGCGATACATAAAAAATCCATATCCACTATTCAGACGTTAACAATCCGATAATATATGACAATAATTGACGGATCATATATGACGATATATCGTCAGCCTCAAGCCACGCTCAACGCGGCGTGTACGAACAACACATAGCAGCACTTTCTGATAACAATTGTTCATACATGTACACATGTATAGTTTTACGAGGCGTAAGTGGTTGCCAACCGATCGGTTGACAATAGCCAATGTTGTCAGATGACAACATTCGTGTTGGATTGTAAACAAATGATATTATGTTAACATCGTCTTTTATTTTAGCATTGGTATTATTGGTATGTAGTAATGAAAGCAAGCAAACGTGGTGATCAATGCTAGTGCCTTCTTTGTATCAGAAGAGGCCTTTGCCTTGCAGCTGGACAATAATCGAGGACAATATATTATTAGTAGTGAAAGCAGTGTGGATATGATGTTAAAATCAAGAATGCTATATACGTATATGATATTTTGTTACAGACTATTTTTTTTTTTCACTTTGTACGTAGGGTTCTGATTTTGATCCCTAGTTCGGGGAAAGTTTCGTAAAGATTTTCTCAATGGTTTCCCATGATCGGGTTTGTGACCGCGTTACCCCAATAGCCGGGCCTCGTCCGCCTCCAGTTATTATGGGACTGAAACCTAGCTCACGGATTGTGGTTTTTCAAAATCAATACTGTTGTGTGAAACTGGTTTTTGAACCATTTTACAGAAATATTTTTTTTTGTCTACTTTTTCTTACAACCTGTCACATATGCATTTGGACATTTGGTATTTTTATGACGTGTTAGATTTCTTGCTTGCTATGCTTGGTAAATATTTTTTTATCATTCATCGCTGCCCACCATTTTCAGAAAGAATAGCCATGTTTTTATTTTGCTAAAAAAAAAACATTATTTTTATCTTGGGAGCCATGACCATATGATTTTATGAGATTCATAATGACAATAGCTATTTTGAAAACAAAATTCCGTGCACATGATGACCACAGCTGCGTCCGTAAGTAAAACAAAAGAGGATCCTTTTTAGGTCGAATAATATGCGCTGCAAGCAAGAATAGTCCTTACGATGGTCAGATATAGATTTTGGCTATAGCACCTATAGTTGATAGGGTCAAACGAGTGAATCTGTTTATTAAATATCACAACAACTACAACGCCCTGTTCTTGCATCATTTTTGGAATAACATTATTGTTTTCAAAACAAGTTATTTATTTTCCTTAACGAATTCTCCTTGTTGACGAAAAACATTGTTCATAAATACTTGGTTCATAATTGAGTCGGCAATGATCCATTTTACATTAGAATGAATTTAGATACTATACCTACACACATGGGACTTAATTATAACTTAGGTATACTTGCGAAAAGTGAGTGTATCAAGGTACACCCTTCAAGGATTACAGGCGTGATGTTATGTTATGTGTAGAATTTAAAATTCAGTCATAATTTCTCTAGTTTTACATAAGTCAGGCAGAGGTGTAACCTATTGTAAACTCACATTGCAGTAGATATGATTAAGTCCCATGTAATACATGGGGGCGAGCATATAATTCAATGAAATGCCTTTCAAATTATTTTCAATTTCACAGGAAAATCGGCTAGAATCTTTATGCTTCAGCAGTCTCTCTGATTTTCCATTTTACCAGGAAAATCACTTTTAAATACTTTTGCCGCAGTAGATTCTATAAAATTGTACCCTAAATGACATAGCATAGCATCACGCTAGTATTCCCCAAAGAGTTTGGCAGAGATGCATTATAGTTTACCAACATTGCCCCAGTAACGTAATGTATTAGGGCGAGACTTTCGCCAGTCTGCAGTAGCCTAATATAAATTCTACGGGTTAATTTTGTCATTAGCAACTTCGACCTTCATTTATACAAATATACCTAATGTCATTTTTATCACAAGAATATTGCGTAAGTTATCAACTACATAACATCACACCTGTAAATCCCCGAAGGGTTAGGCAGAGGAACACCCACATTTCGCCAGTTATGTTTAAGTCCAATATATGTAATTGGGGGGGGGGGGGGGGGCTATTGCCATCAACCGGCACAGATCATCAGATCATCGGCTCTACTCCGAAGTAGTATCGGCCGAATGTTCGGTCGTTTCCTGCTACGAAGTTACTATTTGGTTCGGTCGGTCCCGATCCTACACTCCTACACTCTTTCGAATATTGACTATGGTCCCGACCCCACTGAGCCGATCCGAACTTTTTTCGCATTTTTCAATAATATTCGGTTCGGCCATGTGTCGGTCCGATCCGAACATTCGCACTTTGCACTAGAACCCCTAGACTCCGGGATAACGACTATTTTATTTTCTCAAACATTAAGTAAAAATGTACAAATTTCCTCAAGATTTAAAGCATTTGCTTTACTTTTAATAGGTTAAGTTTTAAACAAATTCTTGTCATCAATGCTATACCTATTTGTATTTATGTAACGTTCAGTGCCAAGCAATGGCGGTTCTATGAGAGTATTATGTTGTAATGTTTACATCATAGATTTGTTTGTTTTCGTTAAGAGCTTCCAAAGAGTTTGCATAATAAAAAGAGCCGGAGTTTCTTATGCAATATTTATTTGAAAATAAACACAATAATTTTTTGTCTTATCATTTCTTAAACGTGGAGTTTCTTGCCGGCTGTTCACCATAGAAAATTACAAATTGGAACCATGTACCTGGCTTTTGATCGTTCGTGTGCAAGTAGGTTTATGTGGAATAAAATATTTGGACTTTGCAAATTACAATAAAAAAGATGATCCTTTTTATAGTTGTTCTGCAGCTGCATATCTCGCTCCCTCTCCCTTGTAGAGATGACTGAAGTTCCTCGCTGCGTAGTGTAATATCTCCAGACTTGACCTAGTGTGTGTGTGTTTAAACTCTGTACAAGTCAAAGGGCTTTGACTCTGTCTGTAGTTCTACCCAACTTCGTAGACGATATAATTATGTTTGTGTTAAATGTTTCTTAAATAATTAAATGTCATTGTGACACTCAACAGCATTCATTGTTTTTGTGTAAATCAGACTCTGATGATACTTGATCACTTAATTCAAGGATTTTTATAATGTTTTCTGTATTGTCTTCCATGTTATTGTAAAGAAAAAGATCAAGTGTTTCCTGTATATTCAGTTAATTGATAAAGCATTCCATGTCAAGTCAACCATTTAAAGTTTTCTTTTAAAAAACTGAGCGCAAAAGGAAACTGCCCTTGATTTTATTCAATGTTGTGAATTATGTCAAGGTGTACTTACATAGAAAATAAAGACGTAAAATTCAGTAAAAACACATTTTATTCCCGAAATACAACTTATTCTAGACCTATCACCTACATTGGCATATACTTTGGCTAAACAACTTTTTGGTTTCACTTTCACAAATGTCCCAACACTTTTCCACCGTGGTTTCCAAAGTTTCACTTCTCCAGGCGGTTCTAACTTCACAGTACACCTTCAGAATCGTTCAGGACTCGAGGGTTGAAGCCGAACAGCCGGCCACAGCTTCATAACTTCATCCGTGAGGCGGGAGCGAGTGGATCAGGGCTCCTCATCCTCGGAGAGAGAAGGCAGCGCCAAAGTGCGGCGGAGCTTCTGCCGTTGGGGTGAGATGGACTTCTGGCGGCGGAGGCCCTCGGTGCGCATCACGTAGGACCTCTGCTCCGGCTCGAACACCTCCTCGGAGTCATCTTCCACCAGCGCAGGCAGCGCGGTTCCCCTCAGCTTCTGCCTTCTCGGGCAGTCAGTCACAACGGTGTCCATGTCGCGGTGCTTGGGCAGCGATGGGTAAACATCGGCGTACAGCGCGGCAACAGTTTCTAGTTTCACAACCATGTTGAAAACTTGAACTTTATTGTTTGATATTTGAGTAAGGTTTATAGAACGCGACGTGCTCTCTGTGAGTGCTCGTGGCAGAGTGAGGGGCGGCGGGTCGGCACGCCTTTTATACTCTCGCGAGCCGTGATAAATTGGTTTGTGTGCATTTCGTCTGGCGTCACTACGTTTGTATGTGTTTACGTTAAGGTTCGCGTTCACTTGAGGCGTGTAAAAACCGTTTTGCTCATAGTACGTAGAAGAAACACACCTTTGTAAGATTTTACATCGTTTCGCGTAAACACGTGGCGTCTTGATTGCCTTTTTGCAGTGTTGAAGTTCTTGGAACGTGTTTCTAATGGTTTTGGGAACGCGATAAGCGTAGTTGGGATTTCCTATTTGTGTATCGATTTTGGGCAGTGAACTTTCTTGGTATCCCAACTAAATATTGACGTCCGGAAAACTCCTCTTCAAAAATTGAGAACATGCTACGCAATACAAAATCGATCCCCCTTGCAATATACAAATTCCCATCTGCGACAGTATTTCCACTCTTATGCACATATCCTAAGCACGTAATAGAGACGGACGGGCGTCATGTGCATGAGCTTGACCCGGTTAATCGGATTGAAGCTCCTCAAGTGAGGATACTTGCAAACAACACTGCATTGGCTTTTTGACCTTCGAATGCAAATAGTATAGTGACATGCGATACAATATTACGTCATATTCATTTGTTACTTACTATTGTGCATTTCTATGTGTAGATTTTCTTGTTTTTTAGTTGTACATTGGCACCTTGTAGCTATTTCCTAACATTCATTAATAGTTTGTGAATAGTTTTAGTTAAGTTACGATATAATTTTGTTATTTTAGCGTTAGCTTGTAAATTGTAATTTTTGTGTGTTCCTACTAATATTATAAACGTGACAGTTTTTTATGGATGGATGGATGGATGTTTGTTACTCGTTCACGCAAAAAATACTGAACGGATTTGGTTGAAATTTGGCACACAGATGGTTTATAACCAGGATTAACATACATATAAGATACTTTTATTCCGATATTCCCACGGGATTAAAATGTATGCGGGTGAAACCACGGGGCGCATGTATGTATGTATATTTATTCACAACTAGCTGTTGTGAATAAATATATTACATTCATGTACCTAATTAGTTAGATATTATTGAATCGTGATTTTCTATGTCGTGCTGACTTTTGTGTGAACCAAATAAACGATGTGTTATCTATCTAGTTCTAGATGTTTTCACGAAAACAATATACGTTTTCGTGAAAACATCTAGAATCATCGGTTGGTCTAATTTTCTTTTCGGAAAATTCGAGTTCTGATTTTTTGCTATAATTCTGGGGTTCAGCTTGTTTATTCTTGTTTTTCTGTGATTACGTGAATTTCAGTATGATTTCAGTACTCGTAAAACTCGACTGAGAAAATATTTTTCCGCGGAAAACTAAGACACTGTTCTGACTCAGTTATTGCGTTTGCGTTTGCCGGTTTTTACGAACGTGTTACTACATAATATTTGTTTTGAAAACGTTAATATACTTCGGGTTAATATGCAAGATTTAAAAAAAGACGACGGTGCCTATGTAGAACTATCTCGTTGGTCTAGTGCTCGCAAGCGCTTGTGCTGAGCTCGAGGTCTTGGGTTCGATTCCCAGGTAGGACAATGGATTTGTTGACTGGATTTGTGCCCCGTTGATACAAATAGGCTTGCCCCCTATAGGTACATGGGATTTGAACATACCTACCTGGTGAAATGTGGGTACACCTCTGTCCAACCCTCCGGGGAAACAAGGCGTGATGTTATGTAATGTGTGCCTAAGTAGATGAAGGCTTTCAGGCCCACCTGGAAATCGGACTAGGCCAATAACTATGAGCCAAATAGTTTGATAAGCCCTGACCTCATTGAATGCCACGTAACACTCTTATCTACAGATACCTTCAGACAGTCATTTGTTTAATACAAATATAGCTTCTGATCTGTTTCTAAAATCTAATTTAGAATATTATGCTGCCAGTTCCAGGATTCAATACATCTTTCAATGACCCAGTAACGCTTGTTATAGCGATTTTCCAGGAACAAAATACGACATACGTAGTTAGATCAATTACATACATCAGCCTATAACGTTCCCACTGCTGGGACACAGGCCTCCTCTCTTCGAGAGGGAGTGGGTGGATCCACCACGCGGGCCCAGTGCGGGTTGGTAGATGACACATGTCTTAGATTTTTTGGTTCTAGGACATGCCAGTTTCCTTACGATGTTTTCCTTCACCGTTCTCAGAGCAGTAGTGATGAAATAATTTACAAAAAAGTAAAGCGCCTGCCTGTATTTGAACCTACGACCTAGAACTAGTAAGTCAGTAAGTCGCGGCCGTTTCCACTGAGCCACCACAGCCAATATTATGCTGCCAGTTCCAGGATTCAATACATCTTTCAATGACCCAGTAACGTTTGTTAGAACGCTATTCTTAGAACAAAATACTACATACGTAGGTAGATCAATTACTAGTGTACAATACCGTGTGAAATGTGTTTAGTGGGGAAAAGTGCCAGCTTTAATGATAATATTATACATTGTGAGGTGATCTGTATCATTCCATGTTTGTAGAAATGGTAGCTGTTATTATGTACACACGTGGGAATCATTGGCCTATTTTCTTTAATTATAATGTCTTCTGCCAACTGCAGCAACAGGGACATCGATGCACTAACTGTAACCGTGAATTCAGCACATGATTCAAGACCGCCTAGATAATTTTCTTCGTTTATCAAAGCAGCAAAATCTGCTATTTCATAGAAAAGTCACCAACGGTGTACATTACCATATAAACTTTCACCGAAAATTGGTTTGAACGAGATCTAGTAAGTAGTTTTTTTTAATACGTCATAAATCGTAAATTGTAATTGTACGGAACCCTCGGTGCGCGAGTCCGACTCGCACTTGGCCGGTTTTTTTTTTAATAACCCATGAAAAATTTCAACTCAGGGAGGTTCTCAAATCTCAAATCGTTTATTGCAATCCATAATGTACAATTAAAGGTGGTAAATAAAAGAAAAATAATATAAACAATTATAATATATAAAAATGGATTAGTCCATGTTCGACCCCCACAATGTTTACCCCCGACCATGTTGAACCCCTAATTGTTTCCATGTTATTTTCATCCCTGTCGGGCACAGCAAATTTTTAAATAACTGGAGAGCGCTTTATGAATTTTCTTTGTTATCAAATTAAAAATATTTTATAGTCCTATAACCTTCGTATTTATATTTCCATTCATTCACTTATTCTACATGTACTGACTCCATGGTAACAGGTTGCGAATTGATGTCCCTGCCAACCTGCCTCGGACAGTGAGTGTCTATGATAATCATCCTAATTGGCAAGATTTTTGATGATAAGTTTACCTTCGTGGTATAGGTACAAGTTGTGGATTGTATGTGTCAGAACTGATGGAGCGTTGCGTATTGGTTGAGCGTAGGTATTGGATATTGCCCCTTCGTTCGACTTCAACGAAAAAAAAACACAATTCCAAATTAAAATAAGTAATACACAAGGACCTTTTCCTCAAATGATTGATTCAGTTTCCTTTCCTTCTCTTTTTTTTACATTTCCTTCCTTGTCGAAATCACGTTTCGAAGCAGGAAAAAGTTTACAAGAAAGTAAAATATACCTAGTAACCGGGCAGTTCTCGTTATTTTAAGAACGCTCACAGTCTGATCACAGAAATGTTGACGTCAAAAAAACCTCATATTTCCCTACATATTGACAAGTTTTTGACATTTGTTTGTCGCTGAGATGAGACTGCGACGAGATTTTGAACTTTAATTACGAGAATTAGCCTTCAGATCTTGTTGGCTCAAAACTTCGCCACTTCTACGGCAGAGGTCACTTTAACTGCATGACCCCTTTATTAATAAACGTCAAGTTACTATCTCTATAACCTCTTCAGCTTACCTCATCATCATCTGCCGAGCCTTTTCCCAACTATGTTAGGGTCGGCTTCCAGTCTAACTAGTTGCAGCTGATTACCAGTATTTTACATGGAGCAACTGCCTATCTAACCTCCACAACCCAGTCACTGGGTAATACGATACTCCTTGGTAAGACTGGTTGTTAGACTTTCAGGCTACTGACTACCCATAACGACTATCAAAGATCCGCGAATGACAGCCGGGACCAACGGCTTAACGCTTTCCGAGCCACAAACCTCTTCAGCTTGCCTATACTTGCAACTTTAGAGGATCAAGTTTGGCATAACTTAAACACGAGTTTACGGGTCGTAAAAACGACTTCTCCACCAAATTATCCACATCGTAAAGAAAATTAATATATGATACGGCTATCTACAATCTACATCCATTCCTCTATCCTAACTTCAGACAGTTTAACGACCGCCCGAGGCCCAGACATCTATTATTGATTCCTTTCGTGTGTTACCAGCCCAATACCATTCGGGGAAAACATTCCCAATAAAATGCTGGGGTATATCCGCGCCCCAGAGTGCCCTAAAGTACCCTGAGCCACCCCTAAGCGCGGTTGATGTGAGGGGTGCAAAAATTTACGAAGGCAGGAAGGTAGATGTGCGAATGTTTATTTCGTTTTGAGAAGAAAAGGGATATTGGAATGAATGGAGCGAAAAATTTCATGTTTTTTTTTTAATATGGTCTGACACTGTTTCGCATCGGAAAGTGATCATTCGTAACGAAAATAAGGTAACAAACACCTTTTATTATAGTTATTATGCTAAAATCATGCAGGAAAATGTTGATGTAATTTATTTACAAAATGATTAAAAATGAACCATTATAATATAAAATGAACATAATGTTTTTGGAGGTTCTCAATAAATGAATAATCCTTATCAATAACATAATACATAATAAATTATGCTGATAAGATGTACTAACGTCAATCAATCTGCCTTGCGTTTGTCCAACAAAGTTGGGATCGGCTTCCAGTCTAACCAGATGCAGCTGCATACCAGTATTTTACATAGAGCGACTGCCTATCTGACCTCCACAACCCAGTTAGGTAACGCGTTACCCCTTGGTAAGACTGATTGTCAGACTTTCGGGCTCCTGACTACCTGTAACAACTGTCAAAGATCTACGAATGACAGCCGGGACCAACGGCTTAACGTGCTTTCCGGGGCACGGAGGGATTTAATGAGCAATCATAAATTATGTCACCAAACAAACACCTCCACATTTCATATAACATATCCTACTAATGTTATAAACGCTATAGTTTATATGGATGGATGGATGAATGTTTGTCACTCTTTCACGCAAAAACCACTGAACGGATTTGGATGAAATTTGGCACACAGATAGCTGATAACTTTTTATCCCGATTTTCCCACGGGATCGAAACTTATGCAGGTGAAACCGCGGGGCGCAGCTAGTAACTATATGAAGGAAACAAATGATTTCCTCACGCGTACGATAACTTCAAATTCATAGACAGATATATTGTTTTCCCCGTTTTTGCTAACTCACCTAATGTAATAGATGTTTACACGACAAGATGGCGACGAGAAGATTCCTAGGTGTTTAAAGTATAAGGTCATGCGTAGAAAAATCTTCCACTGTTGAGCATGTATTAAATTAGTACCTAAAAACTACATATACAGGTATTATGTGATAAAAATAACAAAATAATATCCTAACTTAACTAAAACTATTCACAAATATAGCTTCGAAAAATTCCTCCGCTTCGCTGTCGACTGGCAATGTACCCAAGAGACTG
Source organism: Apamea crenata (assembly GCA_949629185.1). Lineage (NCBI taxonomy): Eukaryota > Metazoa > Arthropoda > Insecta > Lepidoptera > Noctuidae > Apamea > Apamea crenata. The sequence continues at coordinate 5,963,425 of OX451362.1, read as the reverse complement.
GTAGCATTACCTCGTTGTATAGCAATGCTTAGCCTCTGGCCAAGGTAAAACCCAGCCCTTGGGTCACGGGAAGTATCAACCAGCCGTTTCGTTTCCTTAAAAAGATCATGAGCGCTCGTACTCCACGGCGGCGCGGGGTTGTGTATAGGTAAACATGATCGAATCATGGTGAAAGATTTATAGCCACTCAATATACTTACTTTATATTTATTTAATAACGACACTGATGACGGGTGACAATAACATAGTGATCCCGAACCTTGTTTTCTGATTTTAAAAAAAGTTTAGTGGAGTATATCATTTCAGCTGAGAGACGTCCACTGCTGGACATAGGCATCGAAGTGGTGGTTTTTGGAGGAAGCCTAAGAACCACCACTTCGATATCTATCACGTCTGTGGAGTTTCGCTAGCTATTTTAATTTGACCCTGGATTTTTCGTTAATCGTAATAGCCACGTTCGTTCTTTTAATTTGGAAATGGAATTATGATTTTAAAAGCTTAGGTGCATGGTGGTGGTATATATGCATAGGTAGATACAGCATGTATCGGTGAAGGAAGAAAGGAAAGAAAAAACCAAGGTGTGGTCATAATTATTTAAGGGTGTGCTACAGACCGTAAAAAATGATCAACTGTCCCATACAAAACTGGTTCTTTATTTAACATACACTGATTAATTACTATTTTTACAAGCTAACACTTAAATATATATATTGTAACGTGGTAATGTTGCCAGCCTTTTGGGCACTTATCCCATTGACAGCGATGAGGACGAATTGTTGATGCCCAATGAGCTCCTGTCTGTCTCTTTAATTTTGTATTATATACTTGTATATAATATACAAAACTTCAATAACTACGCGACCCAAATGTGACGACTGATTATTTTGTCCCATGGAGAAAGTATAGAGTTTGATAAGCTGTACCACGCCTTTCTGACACTGTGTACAACTACGTATCGACCTAACCTACAAATAAGGAAATAGTCTAAGAATTAAGGAACAATAAGTCCATGCCCTATGCCATGCCCTTCGAGGCTACGTTGACGATAAGGAAACTCATACGCGGTAAAAACATGCCTATTACTTCCACCGTATTGTTACAGTATTAATTAACAGGTGCTATATGGAAAAATAATTATCCTAGGAAACCAAACGGCCATTAATATGCATCTGCAAACGATTATCAATTGTGATCTTGGTATCAACTGGTTTTCTAACTGTGTTTTTCCATAGGTTACTTGGAAAAGCCATGTTTTCCCTGAAAATGGGAAAATCGAGTTTTATGGCTAAGCAAGGTTTATAAATATGCATACAGCTAGCATACAGATGTATGAACGTAGCATAAGTATAATGTTCCCACTGCTGGGACACAGGCCTCCTCTCCTCGAGAGGGAGTGGGCTTTAATCTACGCGGGCCCAGTGCGGGTTGGTAGATGTCACATGTCTTCGATTTTGTTTTTGTTCTGTGTCGTGCTTGTGTTATCACGATGTTTTCCTTCACCGTTTAGTGAGCAGAGGTGATGAAAGTATATACACAAAGTAAAGCAGGTGCTTTGTGTATATACTTACTAGGTGAACGTAAACGAGGCAAAAGTAGTATGTAAGGCTCGCAGCAGGTGATATTCTACAGTTTCTGCCTAGCGCTATGGAAAGAAGGTGTGATTTTATGTGTATGTGTCTTTGTAAGAATTAGTCAAGTTATGATTTGGTGCAAAAAGTGCTGAACCGACTTAAGTTAAGTAGTCATCGACACGCTAAGAACTTTTTGGACAATTCATTCATTTTCATTCAAGTTTTTCCCAAATACGTAGGTTATAGTAAACTCATCTAATTCTGTGACTCGCCTAATTCGGTGATATTTGGTTTGAGCGCTATCATAGGGCTATACGAGTGAAATCAATGGTTTGAAATACAACCTTAAGCCTCTGTGATAAAGTTCAAATTCAAAACCAAATATCACCGAATTAGGCGAGTCACAGAATTAGATGAGTTCACCCTACTCTAGATATAGTTTAAACAGAGGGGTAATGAATCTGTCAAAAATACCTCTTATTTCCCTATACTTTTGACAAGGTTTTGGCATTGATTGTGACTGAGATGAGATTGCGTCTAGATTTTGAACGTTTTCCATCACTGGAATTGGCCTTCTGATACCGCTGTAAACATAATTTTACATCTAAAGTACAGTCACGAGCACTAATATGTCAACACTTGGCCACTTTCAATAGCGATTTTTGCGTGAAATAAAGAAAACAACAATGAGATACGACACATTGCTAACACCTATGGGTTCGAAAATATTATGTCGGTAGCAACATAAAATACTATGTTCGTAGCAACATAAAATACTATGTTCGTAGCAACATAAAATACTATGTTCGTAGCAACATAAAATACTATGTTCGTAGCAACATAAAATACTATGTTCGTAGCAACATAAAATACTATATTCGTAGCAATATAAAATACTATGTTCGTAGCAACATAAAATACTATGTTCGTAGCAACATAAAATACTATGTTCGTAGCAACATAAAATACTATGTTCGTAGCAACATAAAATACTATGTTCGTAGCAACATAAAATACTATATTCGTAGCAATATAAAATACTAAGTTCGTAGCAACATAAAATTTCATTCAAATATAAAGGATTAAATCGCCTTTGAATAAAGCTAAGTCTATACATACTTATGCTCGTGACTATACACCCAAATTTCACCGGTTATGTTTAAGTCCCATGTATTAGAGGGCGAGCCTATTGCATTCAACCGCAATCCTTCGCGGAAACAAGGTGTGATTATGTTATGTTATAAATTTTACATAGAAAGACATTCATTGGACCTTCGGGCCTCCAAAAAGTCACCAACTGACGTCACAACCAGGGGCTGTACCCAGACGCCGACGGGACTGTGACATTCAATCAGACCGCCAAGGTCGGAGGCTGAATCATAGCTGACGTGAGTCATACGCAGTTGATTAAAATTAAAACGTTTTCTTTATAGCAGAACTCGGGTTTCAACCAAGACTTGAATAAATTAATTCGTTACTTTTTGATAGGCGTGTACCAACGTACATTGACACCATCTGCGAGGTCATTGCGTAAAATACTTATGCTTTCATTTTGACAGTTCAACAACATTCATTGCGTTATTTACGTTGTTGAGCAGACATATTTTTCGAACATATAAAGCAAAAATGATTCAAATTGTGTGGTACGCATTCAGCGGGGTAATGGCGTAACACACGAGGAATAGCTTTCATTTTGACAGTTGAACAGTATTCATTGCGTTATTTATGTTGTTGAGCGGACAATTGTTTGGAACACATAGAGCAATGCATTAGCAATATATTTAAAAAATATTCAAATTTTGATTGATAGTGTCTTCGCAATCAGGGTGTAGGTGAGATGGTGATCAATCGCAAGCCTTTCAAATACTAAATTACCCTCCTTTTGGACTTCACAGCAGTCGTGTAAAATCCCAAACTTAACTTTTGACTTACGTGCGATGAAAATCCTTCAAATGATTAAAAAGAAAAATTATGGAAAAATACACTTACCTAAAAAAGTATGTGTAGGTAGTGAAAATCAAATTATACCCTGCCCATTAGGTTAACCGTTTTTTGACAGCTGTTTGAGAACGTACATATTCCAGATTACGTAAAAGTTAACTTTAAAATGCGTAATTAAATAAATATATCAAAATCAAAAGTCATTTATTCAAATTAGGCTGAGAATCAGCACTTTTAGAACGTCAAAATTACAAAAGACAGTCCCCCACAAACGCCCGCCCTTAACCACTTCCTAGTGCTATTGCTGGGAAGAAGAAGTGGCGCAACAAACTCCCCAGCATATAAACTGCCTTATCTTATTGAATTATCTTATTTATGGCCTCTTACATACATTATAATACCGTACGTGTATCAATATTGTGTGTGGCTGCAATGACTCGATCCATCTGTCAAAAAACGGTTTACCTAATGGACAGGGTATAACACGTTGCGGCACACTAAGACGTAAATAAAAATAAAGCGCCTATTGTGTCCCGTTCAGTGTCCTTCAAATCGAATAAAAAGAAAATGATGAAGGGAAAAAAGACACCTACAAAAATAGGTTTTTTTCCTGCTTTCACAGGGAAATACAGTTGTAATAAAACTCGAATAACAACGTAAGAGTATAAAAACTATTCAAATATGTTACGTCCATTTGATCGTTTTTTCTAGAGTAAGATGGAATAGAACAGTTAAAAATACAGTTAAAAGAACTCGGGTAGGATGTGTAAAAAGACCAAATAAAAAATCTGGTTCACAATGTTGTGTTCAACCTTTTTGTAGAGCATTTAACTTGGCTATAAAAGAAAACAAAAAATCTATCGTTTCACGAACTGCGCAGCATCAAAATTAGTTGTTTTTAACCTACCTAAAAAGAAGGAGGAGGTTATGCATTCCGCGGGTTTTTATTTTTATTGGATAGTTTCCAATGATATGCTTTTGAGAGCACGGCGGGGACTCCAGGCAGTGCCATCTTCGACCAGTCTCCGGTGTAATTCTTCTTTGATGGTAGATAGGTTTCAATCACATTGCACTTAACTCAAAGTCAAAATATTTAATAATAATAATAATATCCCTGGACATTTCACACAGCACCATTTGTCCCAAGCTAAGCAACCTAATGCTTATGTTATGGTAACAAGATGGCTGATAAACTACTTATATACAATTTTATTTATTTCAATTAAAACATTTACAGGCACTTTTGAATTATCTTTTAACAAGGAGTAGTTCAGTTTGAGTTAGATAGTGAAGCTAGTCGCCCATTCCAAGACGAAGTAGGTTCCTTATGGAGAAGAACGGACAAGAAACTCCATGGACTCGCTTTTAAATCAAAACGTTATGTTACGGAGGTTTCTTGTTCGACTATTTATTACAATTTCACTCCTTTTTACACACTTTGATTGATGATACGAAACGTGACTCTCTCAAAAAAAAACTATGGAAAAATCATTTGTGCCCTGAAAATGAGATTAATTCGCCATAAAATCAAAATTATAAGTCATTTATTCAAATTAGGCTGAGAATCAGCACTTTTCGAACATCAAAATTACAAAAGACAGTCCCCCAAAAACGCCCGCCCTTCACCACTACCTAGTGCTATCGCTGATTAACGCATAGATTAACTTACTATACATATGTACCTACATGGGATTTGAACATAACTGGCAAAATATGAATGTTCATACAAGTAACACTTACCTATGGCCCAAACTGAGTAGTGAACATGATTTGGACATTTTCCAATACCAGTGTTTCTCATACGCAAAATACGCGCATTGACGTGGAGTTGTGGACACCAGCCCGTATTACCTATGACCAGTATTTCTCGGCATTTGTTGGTGAAAAGCTTCTTTACGAAAACGTGATTGTTTGCGTCTAAATGATTTTTAGTTTGTTAAACAATCGTGTAATTTTATTTCCTAATTTATGTTAAAGCTATTTTGTACCGGACTTTTTTGTTGTGTTTTTTGTTGTGTTTTTTGTTTAAGTGTTTATCAGTGGAAACTTGCAAAATAATGGCCTTCAAATGCATATTGTTTAATAATACTGTTTATATTAGCTGTAAGTGTCCCGAACAGATGTTTTTATTTTTTTATTAGCCTGTACTGTCCCACTGTTGGGCAAAGGCCCAAATCCTTCCAGGGACTGTTTTCCCGCGCCACGTCGAACCAGCCCTTGCGGTACCCCGAACAAAATAAAATCTTCTATAATATAAAAATAAATCGCTGAATGTGTTGCTAAGCACAAATCTCAAGAACAGCTGAACCGATTTCGCTAATTCTTTTTTTAGAATATTCCTTGAAGTACCTACTACGATGGTTCTTACGCAGAGAAAATATATAAAAATTGCCTGAAAAAGTCTAAAAACAACATTTTTCTATACTCCCATACAAACGAATACAAATTTTGTTTCGGGGTGGGTCGGGGGTACAAGAAATTTCACGCGGACGAAGTCGCGGGTAGAAGCTAGTACATAAATAAAAATGAAGACGTTTTATTAAAAATTAAAAGTAAAGGCCCATTTCTTGGCCAAAGAATTAGCATCACCATACAACGTGGCAATGCGGCTAACCTTTTGGGCACTGTTCCTGTTGACAGCGATGCGGAAGAATTTTTTGATGCGCTATGATTCTTTTGCTTCTCTTTTCGTTTACATGTACATATCATTATTAAGTTTTACCTTATAATATGTTAATATTATCTTGATTAATAATATAACAAAGTTTTTTTTTAATACCAGAAAAAACCAAGAAAATGCACCAACTGTTCTCCAAAAAAAATCTTCAAGATCCTTTCCACAAATCATCTCACAGATTAGATTACATCAAAGCATACATTGTCTCATGCCCTACATAAAACACACAAACAACACTCAAATAGGTCTGTTTGTTTTTCCAAAAGTAGGACAAAACGGTAACTACTTAGTCATCAAGTCAATGTTCACGTAAAACGGTGAAATCCTTTAATGGCTATGGTGCAATTATAAATGAATCACGAGACGTAACGGGGTACGCAGAAGTGCAACTCGACTGAATTATTTCAATTAAACCATTTATAGGCATTTTTGAATTGTTAAAGGAGTCGGTCATACAGAATGTACCTACGGTAGAGTTTCTTGCTCATTCTTCACCATACGAAAACTACCTTTTGGAAGGGGCGACTAGAATCAATATTCTATTTTATTGTAAATTTTGACGTTCAAAAGTGATTTTTATTTGCCTATTTGAAATAAATGCTTTGACTATTAAAGATGAAGCTAGTTGCCTATTCCAAAGTGTTATAGGTTCCTATGAGGAAGTACGGGCAAAAAACTCCATGGACACTCTTTTAAATTAAATAAAAAAAAATTGTATATAAGTAGTTTATCAGCCATCTTGTTACCATAACACAAGCATTAGGTTGCTAAGCTTGGGACAAATGGTGCTGTGTGAAATGTCCAGGGATACCTATTATTATTATTATTATATTATTATTAATTATATTGTAACAAAATATTAGTGACATCATTAATGACTATAATATGGGGCAAGAATCTGAAGTAAAGGTAGCTAGGGAGAATTGGATAGAGGAGGTGAAGAATTAGATTAGATTAATTGAATTTAATTAGATTTTCCGATGTCCGGTGGAGCAGACGAATCCTGGAGTGGAGATACCGCGTATCCGATGGGTAGTGTGGGACGCCCCCCAGCTAGACGGACGGACTTAAGAAGGTGGCTGGGACAGAATGGATGCGGAGAGCGGAGGACAGGGTGTTGTGACGCAGCCTGGGAGAGGCCTCTGTCCAGCAGTGGACCGCTGTCGGTTGAGTTGATTGGTAAACAATTTAGTAAAGGGTAGGCTTTTTATATAGGTAGCTATTTTAAAATCTGAATATTAATGATTTTTTATTAAAAGTCGCCCCACACTGAAAATCTATTTGAAATAGAAAATATGAGAAACTGACATGCCAGAATATTGAAGATAATAATTTATACTAGAAAAAATTACATACAAGAGAGCGAAATAAGAATACCCTAGTGAAGTTGACTCATTGAAGTGAAAAGAAAACATGTGGGTAAAACATTTACGTCAGTCCGGTCCCTACCAAATATGGTCACACAAATATAATAGGTAATTTCTAAAACCCGCCGGAATTTTAAGTGAGGCGCAGCAAGTGGCGCCACCTCGTTTTATTACGAAGTTACTGGAATTACCAAAGAGGTCGCATTAGAATGACACTGGCTGGTGACTGTCACTCCAGCAGAGCGTCGCATTGATGATTACGTGGCGGCTGTGTTATGTTGACGGATAAATGATGTCAGCGGAGCCGCTGTCGTACCATAATACCATATGACAGCGGCTCCCCTGACATCATATCTGTCACGACGAACTGCTATATTCCGGTGCAATCCTGGTGATCTTGAAGCTGCTGAATGCGTTGTAATACGATGACCACTTCGTTGTAGGCCTTGTAGACTGTATGTTTGTAGCCCACTTTCTATCTTGTTATGTACCTACTGGTACTTGTTGACAGACCTACACTGTCGTCCCATACCTATTAACACTGTAATTTGAAAACATTGTAAAAGCCAATTATTTTTAAAAGAGTAACAGTACAGTTTCTTACTGGCTCTTCTCCATGAGAAACGACCAATTGGAACCGTGCACCTAGCTTCTGACGTTTCATAAGGCCCACGTGTATGTGAAATAAAATATTTTGTGATATAAAGGCTCCGGGATTATATGTATTCAGACACGTAGCCAACTTCTAAATGACGTGTGGTAAAATTGAACTAATCACAACGATGACACTGACGTTTTCGGTTCAAAGTTCAACAAAAGTCATAGCCTGACATCATGGTGACATCAAAAGGAAAATAGTTCATTATCCTCCTGAACAATATACCTATTAATTACGTTATTGTAATGTTTTTCCTATTTTCGTCGTAGAGGTTATGCCCCTCTCACTGAGAGGGAAGTCCTCACAGTGGGGGCATTACAGGTTTATTTAGTTGTTGCTACATAGGAAGGCTTTCTCATTAAATTAAATATATTTAGGTGCTGTCCAATTACGGGTTTTTTACTGAACTCATGCGTCAAACTCATGCAATTATTTTAATTTATTTGGGGACTGCATACAGTACCTTCCTACGTTTTTAGGGTCCCGTACCCAAAGGGTTCCAACGAGACCCTATCACTAAGCCTCCGCTGTCCGTCCATCGCGTCGGTCCGTCTGTCTGTCAGCGGGCTATATCTTATGAACTGTAATAGGTTGACCGTTTAAAATTTTCACAGAGTGTGTATTTCTATTGCCGCTATAACAGCAAATAAGTATATAGTGAAAACAAAATAAAGTTAAAATTAAAGGGATCTCCATACAAGAAACGTGTTTTTACGGCGTTTTTTTTGCCTTGTGGTACGGAACCCTTCGTATCCATACATATCTTTCAGCCAACATCTCATTGTTCAATCAAAGGGCATTTCCTTTCCTTTTCTTTCTAACCTTAATTGTCGTCTCGCACAGAATCCAGCAATTTCTTTAGTCTTCCGCTTTTCTCATTGCCAAATTGCGAAAACGAAATCACGTCCTTTGAAAATCACAACCACTTTTCTATAGCGGTAAACGTAACCTTTACTTCAAAAGGTATGTTTTTTCATCCTTAAAAAGAATTCAGGTTGAGCAATTCATTCCCCTGCCCCGGCCTTTGCCCTCAATAATCTTTTTCTCTTCGTTGTTTTTACAGCCTGGAGCGAGAGGAAAATTGTCCGGATTATTATATGAAGCTGACGAATTTATTGATATTCTGTTACGATTGGTTTGGGTTCTATTTTTCTTTATATCTTTCGTAGGGTCTTATATAATCAAATCACGAAATCCTACTTTTTTTTCCTATAGACACCGTTCAATTTTGATCGTTTTAATCAGTTGATCGATACATAACGTCGAGTTATGCGAACATAAATCTATGGATCAACTGTTTTTTTTTTCACGATTTCCGGGTTGGTCCCGTAGTAAACTTCCACACTCTAAGAAAGAACTACTAAGAAATTCCTAATGGAAAAACCCACTGCCCGCACCTTGCCCGACCTGGAAATCGAACCCAGGACCCCACGCTCAGCAGTCGCGCTTACCACCATGAGACCAACGGGGCAGCAGAAAAAAAAACGGGTAGCACTCCGGGAGTGACGGCAGAAGTGAAAACTTGAATATTAACATTGTGCTTATTGATATTTTGAAATGCGGTCTACTTTCCCTCCGTCTTACGAATTTTCGATCAGGTCACGTGTCCTGACGCGAGTTTAACATGTTTTACCCATCACAACAAAAGTGCACAACGCCGCTAAAGAAGTTTTCACTTCAAAAATATAAGCCAGTCAACAAGGTAAAAAGTGAGGCTAACTCCCAGGGTGTGGCGAACGTACCTACGTTTCGGCACTCATAGTGGTCATGTAAATGAGTCAATCAATAATTAAAACCATTTTATAAATTAAATAAAGTCAAGTAAAACGACCTTTGAATCTTTATGGCTACATAACTAGCTTCTGCCCCCGACTTCGTCCGCGTGAAATTTCAGTCCCCGACCCATCGTGTCGCATCCCATCGCTCGCCCGTGCTGCTACTTCATTTTCACTTAGCTTTCTTTTTGACTTTTTTTCCTTTTGCTCAGCTCCTAAGGGTCGTAGCGTGATGTTAATAAGCCAAAACCTTCCTCAAGAATTGGGCTATCAAATGCAAAAAGGAATTTTGAAATACAAGTGGTAGTTCCGGTGTTCAACCCCTACATACAAACAAACATTTTCCCTCTTTATATCTAATACTAGCTGACCCGGCAAACGTTGTTTTGCCATATAAATTATTTCTAGCTGCCCGGCGCTACTTCGTTCGCGTGGTGTCCTACCCCCTACCCTACCCCTACCCTACTCCTACCCTACTCCTACACTACTCCTACACTACTCCTACCCTACTCCTAGCCTACTCCTACCCTACTCCCAGCCTACTCCTACACTAATCCTACCCTACTCCTACCCTACTTCTACCCTAATCCTAACCTACTCCTACCCCACTCCTATAAGTAAATAAAAGTATTAAATAAAAATAAAATAAATAAAAAGCATACTATGTCCGTCTCCTGGTTCTAAGAAACCTCCCCACCAATTTTCAGCCAAATCGGTTCAGCTATTCTTGAGTTATAAATAGTGTAACTAACACGACTTTCTTTTATAATAGATTAATATAGACAAATACAGCCAGCCAGTAGGCACTACTAGAAATAATGAAATTAAGGACAAAACACAATCGCGACAGACGATCCTACAGACAGCCAGGCTCGCGAACAATTTCAATTACTACTCCATCTTATCTAAACAGACAGACGTACAAAACAACAGACAATCGGCTATCACAATGAAGAGACTTCTATTGTTTTCGAGATAATTACACTGACAGACGGATGGACGCTTGAATTTTTTATGTTGAGAAGCTTTGAGAAAATCGACAGACATCTTGAAATTGTCGTTGTTGTTATAAAATGTTTATTGACAATGGCGCAGATTCCCTTGTTCACAAACTAAACTAAATTTAAGTTCAGTGCATCTTTTTCTTTCTATTTCATTAAGAAAAGGACAGAAGATAAATATTAGTTTAGTCCTGTCAAATTACGATACACCATAGACAAGTTTAGACGTGATTAAAAAAGTTAGTTGAAGTATCATTCTTATCATTCTTCACCCACAATGAAAATAAACAACTCTAGGTACAAAATTCCGTATTGTCCTAAATAAAGTGAATATAAACACAACTCCGGTGAAACTCATCGTTTCGACGAAATGATGCCCTCAAAAGGATATAAAGACCAGTTTTCCTCGTGTTTAGCATACTAAGCACTTGTTTTTCCTCATTTTGAAGTCAACGTACTTTGGCGACATTCGTAAGACGACTGCGCATCAATTTTACTTCAAAACTATTTATTTTGATGTTTTAATGAATAATTTTCTTTTGGCCTCGCTCGTTCTACTGTTACATACCCTTATTATCGATGTCCAACTGAAGACATAAAAAGATGAAATAAAAGACAGTCAATCAAAGTCAAATCATTTATTTCAAATATGACAAAAGGCACTTTTGAACTTCATTTACAAAAAAAAATTGAATTGATTCTAGTTGCCCTTCCAAAGGGTAGTTTCGTATAGAGGAGAAAGAAACTCCACCACTACCTAAAATGTTTCACAATATCTTGTATACATTAATTATATAATTATAATATGTGAAGCCGATGCACCTAGAATAAAATAACTATACAATAATAGGTATAAAAAAGCAATGACAGGTAAAATAATTATATGATACATGCTGCTCAACTACTCACTCAGTAACCTAATATTAAGAAAGAATTCTTCTAAAAGATCTCTACGGATATGTATTATCGAAAGGTACGGGAAAAATCAATCTGTTTAATTAACAGATTGATTTTTGACATCTGACCTCCGAGAACGCTTGATTAAATAGGTATTTTTTTCAGATGAAAAAATCTGGAACCTGAAAAAAATTACCGGATTTATTATTTAACAATAATTTGAAAAGCTCTCATCCTTTCCCCGTTCGTATTTCAGTTCACTTTCAAAATAATAAATTCCGGTATTTTTTTCAGATCATACATCTGAAAAAATACCGGATATATTATTTTACAATAATTTGAATAACCCTCACCCTTTCACAGTTCACCTTTCAGTTCACTTGATTCTTATATTTTCAGCTTTTTCGTATAATGAACTTTCAAAAAAAGCTTTCATTTCTTTCATCACCAACAATTTTGATAATCGAGAACACAATAATATAAGGCACATATTATATGCCTTATATTATTGTGTTCTCGATTTTGAATAGAATATTATTTCCATCTCAGTTTAAAATTCAATTTTCATCCAACTGAGTTCAACTAACGGTACAGTCTACCGACCTTCGAGTCTGCAGTCTATTCATTGAACCTTTGACCTTCAAATTGGCGTAGAAAATTCTAGGCAGACGGGATGGGTCCGTGAACCAACGCCCCCTGGCCTAGTTACTAAAATAGTCACACAATCTTAGGAGTCAGGATGTTGATTCAATTATGAAACATGATTTGAGGTTAATGGATTCTATACACTACCAACCGTTTTAGTTCGAGCCAGCCGAGTTTTGAGTGGGCGTAGTCCTTACAGCCAAAACTCGGAATTTTCTTCACAAAGTTGGCTACAAGAGTGAAGCTTGGTAGTGTCTCTTATCTGTCTATAAAATATATAAATCCCTAATATTTAAAATGGAAAAATTCACTTAAATGATCGCACACTATTTTAAAGCAAAATCACTTGCCTTTAATTAGTTAAATTATTTTTCATTCACACCTCGATACCGTCTGAACTTTGATGTTATGTTTATAGAGAAGTAGCTGATGCCCATGACTTCGTCTGCGATCCAGGATGAAAAATAGCCGATGTTCGCACCCAGGACATGATCTATCTGTGTGCCAAATTTCATCCAAAACCATCTAGCCGTTTTTGTGTGATTGAGTAAGAAAAAACTCAGTGTCGCACTTAAAATATTAGTTAGTATAGCACTGGTGTACTTTGTGATACTAATAATGTGAACTGACCAGTTTCATAATATTACCAAATAGGACCATTTCTTGTTAAAAAATCAAGCCAAAATCTACTAGGTAATTGGAAATTGTGATCTAGAGCCAATTCAGACCTAGATTTCAGCCAAAAAACACCCCCGTTTCGCCCTATACATTCCTAGAAAACATTATGTAACATACATTCGAACTTTAACATTCACAAAGTGTCGGGATTTCGTCTAGCCATGCTGGAGCCAGTCTCATAACCTACTTTATGGGGAGAATATGTCGGTGGTACACAGACATGGTGGGGGGTGAAAGTAGGACTTATTTATTGATCTGACAATGTTACAGGAGTCGAAATAATTCAGAAATGTTACTTACATCGATACTGAGGTTGTCCGCTAAAGTCGACCTTGTGTAGTGCAGGCTGGCAATAGATCAGCTCTCAGTCAGAACTGTCAAGCAAGTTAAGCAAATATTTTGTATTAGGTTTTTCTCATCAGCTCTTCACAGTACTGTATATGTGTAAGTTGTATAGAATGATGAAAAATTATTTGCTGCAGAGTTGAAATTATCAATCCTGCGTTTTTTGTGATGGCAGCGATGATCGACGCGCAAACTATAACCATGAATTCAGCACATGGTTCTAGACCCCCGTCTTTCCGTTCTAGCGTAGCAATTTGCAGGTTATTAAAAAATTGCTGTTCCATTTTGACCGCGTAGATATTGCACTTTTCTATGGAATTGCTGTTTTTTTTAATTCATGGTTGCGCGTCGATGCTCATGTGTAAATAAAATGAAATGCTGTTCGTTAGTAAGCACATTACATATCACTTGAGAACGGCTGTATGGATTTGGCAATTTTTTGTTTTAAAATTTTCGTAATAGGGGTTTTTATGGAAAGAAAATTAGAAAATTCGGGAAAACTGATAGTGGAGTTATAGACGTTTTCGACAGGTATGTCAGGTCAGCTAGTTCATAATAAAAATTAAGTATCTTCCAATTTTTTATTTTAACTCTTCTGAAAAACTTCGAATTTATTTAAGTACGATCTAAGCAAGAAAATAATTGTTTATCACTGTAGTTTTCAAACAATAAGTACGGCTTGCCTTTTCGTGTGACATAATCCTTCAGTGTTATTTATTCCTCATTTATTTCCTTATGGCTTTAAAGTTATGAAAATATTCTATTTATATCTGGAAACCATGCGGCTATTTATAATTAATTAAATCAAATAATAATATCTTTCAAATACCCTTCACAATCTACAATAAATTAATCTTAAGATAAACCGATCGATCTTGTTCTATTCCCCTTAGTTGTATAATGAAAACATTTCATCATTCCATTGAACAGTTATCATATTTCATCATCATCTGCCTGGCCTTTTCCCAACTATGTTGGGGTCGGCTTCCAGTCTAACCGGATGCAGCTGAGCAACGCTGGTGGTCAGACTTTCTGACTACTGACGACCAGTAACGACGGTCAAGGATCCATGAATGAGAGCCAAAGGCTTTTTTTTTTTTTTGAGGATGGGAAATCATCAAATGACCCCTCCCGCTCTGGGTGGAGCGGAAGGGAGTGTCAGACTCTTACTGACTAAAACCTACCCGTGTTCCTTCCTTAGCCCTTTCTGTTCCAGGGCAGCGGTAACCCTTTCGGACGATCTCGCCGCCCTGGCAGGCTTCGGCCCTATCGGGCCCCGTGACACCAACGGCTTAGTCTGCTTTCCGAGACACGGAGGGGTCTTGATATGTGAAGATGGTCACCCATCCACAGACCAACCGCGGCAAGCGTAGTTTAACCTGATCAATCGACCCGAGCGGATGTTATTACTTAGCGACAAGCCCCTCCTAGTCATAGTTATCATATTTATATAGATATATTTATTACATAATTTCATGAAGCTGTAAATCAACAATAGTTTTAAAATAACTGGCATATTCCCAATATGTTTCTAAGTCAAGGTAATCATGTATTTTTATTTTGATCGGATAATAATATCTATACTTTAGTCTAGAATTGTAGTCATTTTAGCTGCTTCTGACTAGATTTAAAGTCTAATGATCGTCTTGTTTTTCTTCTCAGCTTGTCGATGGTAGATTACAGCCCACTCCCCCTCGAAAAGAGGAGGCCTGTGTCCCAGCAGTGGGAACATGGCTGATTGAGCTATGTGTCGGTGGCAATCTAAATTGAGTCGGCCCAGAGCTTACAAGATTTAGATTCACTTTCAACTTGGTCATGAAGTGTCTGTACCAAATTGTACAGTCACGAGCAAAAGTATGTATACACTCGGCTTTATTCAAAAGCGATTTACTCCTTTATTTTTATTTGAAATTTCATGTTATTACGAACATAGCATTTTCGAACCCATAGGTTTATGTAATGTTTCGTATTTCAACGTTGCATTCGTTATTTCACGAAAAAATTGCAGTTGAAAGCTGCCAAGTGTTGACATATTGGTGTTCGTGACTGTAACATAACTTGTATATATCCCAAGTCAGTCTGTGTAGTCTTGTTATCTTATCTTGTACTTGTGTAGTCCTCCAGACCGTATTTCGGCAATGGCAGCCAATCTCAACGGAGACTGGCCTTCGGCTCGGGAGATATGATAGTGCACAAGTCACCACAAGCGTGTGTACAATAACTATAGTATAGATGAGAAACAAAAAAAGTTATAGTAAAAAAATGAGTTAGAAATAAGTAGAAGTTGTACTGATAAAAGCCAAGGGATATTTTAGCTGTACGGGGTGGCAGGAATATTGACGCGCAAACTGTAATCATGAATTCAGCACACGATTGTAGACCCTCTAGCGCAGACATTTTAATTTGGCTATAAAAAAAAATCAGGTGTTAAGTACTAAGTTTTCTAAGAAACATCAGATTTTTTTTTTGATCATCTACTTTTGCTGTTGACTGTACATCGTACGTGGTCAAAATGTATGGAAAAGCATATTTTTCTATTCATAACCGACGAAAAATTTAAATTAAAATAAAAAATAAAAAATTAAAATTATTTTATTTTATTTAAAAAAAACGTTCAAAATCAAATACTGAATCCATAATAACAGTTTGCGCGTCGATGTTCGCTGTCACCCTGTATTTTAAATTTAAATCTAGAATATATTTTTTCAACATCCCTTTTTCCTCTAAACGCATAACCAACCCTTACAATGCTACACAATACTATAACAACAACCAATCAAGGGTTCACACAGAGTTCATCAGGGTTGAAATCGATCCGCGACCTCTCTCGGCAGTCTACGCCGTAGCTCGGGGTTATTGACGTTTCGCTTGCCTTAATTAAACGTCATTCAAGCGACAATTGCCTTAATTGAAGACGAAAAAAGTATTTTATTGTGAAAATGAGATTTTGTTTGTAATTAATGAAAGACGAAACGACTTACGAATTGTAGATCCCTGACAGGCTACTGTGTAAATTATTTAATCACCACTGCTCTGAAAATGGTGAATGAAAATATCGTAAGGAAACCGGCTTGTTCTTAAAGCAAAAATTCGAAGACATACCCACCTGTACTGGGCCCGCGTGGTGGCCTACTCCCTCTCGCAGAGGGGAGGTCTGTGTCCCAGCAGTGGGAACATTATAACCTGGTTATGCATTATGCATGATGCACTGAAAAATGATTGTTAGGTATTCTGTTGATTCATTGTCATAGGATATTAAAATTGTCACATAATGTAAACGTTTGTGATACAGCTAAAACGATCCAAGTTTAGTAGGTTCATCGTTATTTTATAACATGTATTTTACTTATTTATTACATCAATTAGTTATTTAAAATACTATGGCCGAATTATTACAGCTTCCATCTATACCTACAATCCTACATGGCTACATATTAAAATCAAAATCAAGTCATTTATGCAAATTAGGCTGAGAATCAGCACTTTTCGAACGTCAAAAGTACAAATTAAAGTCAGTTTTTGTGTCTATCTGTGTGAGAGCGTTGTCTATCGTTAGGTATACATTTTTAAGCGGTTTTCACCATCAGTCAGATAATTTATTCCGTAAGATTTAAGTAAAATAATAATAATAAGATTTAAGTGTAGGCATAAAACATAACTCTTACGTAATATAATATTCAACTTACATATGTAAATAATAAAGAAAACTCGATATTTTTTCAGTTTGTCTATAAATAGAAGGAAAACAAAAGCTCCAATTCCAAATAAAAACATTAACCTAACCTAATCTATCTCCAATCGACGCCATCGTTCCCAATTCCTAGGAATTAGTATAAGTAGGTCATACTGTGACGTCACCACAATAGATGTACGTCTCTGTTTCGCGAACCAGTGCGCAGATTCAGGAGGGAGAGGGAGAGAGTACGTCATTATAGCCACCCCCAGTTTAAGGAAACACGTAGGGTACTTATTTTTGTTTTATCACATGTTTGTTAGGGTTGATTTTGAAATACGTGTTTGCAAAATTTTGTTGTTTGTAGGTACGTCATAATAATTTCATGCTGTTTGGGGTATATTAGACGGCACGCGGTTGCTCCACGAGACGAAACTAAAGTAAAGGCAAAACAAGCAGGGATTTTCGCTACGTACCTTCTTACCATGCAATTTTTTTCACTAGAACAACGCTATTTTTGGTATTTGACTGGGATATGCTGAGTTGAAGTAACATTTTCTAGCGACTGTTTCGTTGGTGACAGTCCTATGGTTGACGCGGGCGAGCGAGCGAGGTGGTCTCGCCGCCTGCAGGCTTGTAAGAAAAAGGTGAAAAATAAAATTTTGGCATAATCAGGGAAAATCTAAAATAATCTCATAGTTCTCTCGACATGCAAAGATGGAACTAACTTTGATCATTAACTACGGTTCCTCGCTGCGTTTTGATTAGCGATTTCTAACTATTTTTGCTACATATATGATTCTCTTTTTACTTCTATTTTTATTTTTCAATCGACAGATAATTTTTATTCGCGGAATAAAATGGACATCTGACAGTTTTTGCATGGAAGAACTATTAAAAATTCAAAATTACTCCTCGGATTAAATTATCTGGCGTAGGAAAAGTCACACAAAACAATTTCTTATTCATAAATCTCAAACCCCATTCCTTTAATTAAAAACAAAAGCAAACCCGCACTTCCTAGTCATAAACAAAAACAAAATCTTAACCAGGATGTGTATTACGATATTCCACACCACAGGTGGATGATCCCATCCCCCAGCCATCCCATAGCTCACACAATACCCATGGGAATCGAAGGGGCGATGTTATTCGGGAAGGGGATCCTTATTAATGTAACTGTCTTCTTTTTTCGTCTGTCATATTTTGTATGTGGGCCCGTGAGAATATGGGAAGGGTATGTAAGGCTAAGCGCACATTACAGGCCGCAATATGCAGCATTGCAAAAATGCGCTAAAGCAGCCAATTTAAAAATTAAACCGGCCGAGTGTGACTCGGACACGAAGGCGTCCGTAGCACAAGACAAAAACGCCGAAAAAAAACACATTTCTTGTATGGAGACAGTCTTTATTTTTTTGTAAACTTTATTTTATATCCATAAGTTGTTGTTACAGCGGCACACACACTGAACATTTCACCTGTCTACCTATTACGGTTCATGAGATACAGCCCGCTGACAGACAGGCGGACGGACGGACAGCGGAGACTTTGTAATAGGGTTCCGTTGGTAAGTTTCAATTGTTTCTGATCCAGTGCAATGAGCCCTGAGGCCCGGTGCGGCCCACCTGTGTGCATCATAACCAGCCTATAATGTTCCCACTGCTGGGACACAGGCCTCCTCTCTTCGAGAGGGAGCGGGCTATAATCTACCACGAGGACCCAGTGCGGGTTGGTAGATATCACATGTCTTTGAATTTTTGGTTCTAGGACATGCCGGTTTCCTCACGATGTTTTCTTTCACCATTTTAAGAGCCTGTGTGCTATGTTTCATATAAAATGTACTAAATTACTGCAGGAGGATTTTTGCAATATCTTGTGGTGCCGCGGTCCACCCAAATGTACGCGAGTCTTTATGGGGTGCTCCAACTTTGGTAATAGGAAGGATAGTTTATAAGGGATGTTATTACGGCTATTGTTGTATCTTGTGGCAAAATCGCAAAAATAATAAGAGAAAATACTGTTTTTTGAGAATAGGATACAAAATGGTTGACCCAAATCATACAAAGCGTTTTTATAGCATATAAGTAAGGGGATCCATATTATTAATGTCACTTTCTTTTTTTTCGTCCGACATCTTATGGTCCTGTGAGAATATGGGGAGGGAATCTTATGGTTACTGCTTTGGTAATGGGGAATGTAAGGGATAATAGTGCTTTTCATGTCGAGGTTTTATGGCAAATTTGCAAAAATAGGAAGAGAAAGATCTGTTTGAAGAGAATGTACAAAATGTCCCCCGTATCCATACGAATCGTTGATATTTACGATTTAAGATATAACGGGATTCATTTTAGTGTTACTGTCTTTTTGTTTGTGATCCCGTGAGAATATGGGATGGGAATCTTAAGGTTACTTAAAATGAGTAATGTACAGGACATTATTACAGCCCTTGATGGCAGTACAATCTTTCAGTATGATATTTTGGCGCATTTGCAAAGATAGGAAGCGAAATATCTTTTTTAGGTGACACAGTGTACAAAATGGTTGACCTACGGATTGGTTAGTGATAAAAATGTGTACCAAGAGTTAGGTTTTAAATAGTTTAGCTAATTAGTTCGCTAGCTAACTATTCTGGCTTTTAGTGCCTTTAAAATCAAAATGCAAAATCGCCTTGTCAGAATAACACACTTAAAATAATTATAATAATATGTACAAGTATATAAAAAGTAGGGGAAATAATCAAAAAATCATCCGCATCGCTGTCAATAGGAAACGTGCCCGTGGCTGGCAGCACTGCCACGTTGTATGGCAATGCTGATTCTTTGGCCAAAAAATAGGCCAGCCCTCTGGTTTCGTGAAGAGTCGTAGGTATTTTTATTTCTTGTGTTTTTTTTTATACCCTGTTCATTAAGTTAACTGTTTTTTGACAGCTGTCTTAGAACGTAACTATTCCAGATTACGTAAGAGTTAACTTTAAAATGCGTAATAAAATAAATATTTATGCTGCCTCATCTTATTGAATTATCTTATTTATGGATTTTTACAGACATTATAATACCGCACGTGTATCAATCAATGTATTGTGTGTTGTTGCAATGCACTAGTTCCATCTGTCGAAAAACGGTTTTCCTAATGTCCTATATCCATTAGGAAAACCGTAATTAAAACCTACTTATATTTCTTACAAACGTTGTTTTGCCATTTAAATTATTTCTAGGTGCCTGGCGCTACTTCGTTCGCGTGGGGTCCTACCCCCTACCCTACTCCTACACTACTCCTACCCTACTCCTACCCTACTCCTACCCTACTTCTAGCCTACTCCTACACTACTCCCACCCTACTCCTACACTACTCCTACCCTACTCCAACCCTATTCCTACCCTACTTCTACCCTACTCCTACACTACTCCTACCCTACTCCTACCTTACTCCTACACTACTCCTACACTACACCTATCCTACTCCTACCCTACTCCTACCCTACTCCTACCTTACTCCTACCCTACTCCTACACTACTCCTACCCTACTCCTACCCACTCGTACCCTACTCCTACCCTACTCCTACCCTACTCCTACCTTGTGACGGCACGGTTGGCGCAGTGGTTAAGCGATTGACTGCTGCGCTGCGTGTCGCGGGTTCGATTCCCGCACGGAACAAATATTTGTATGACCTACATGTATTTGTTCCGAGTCTGGGTGTTTTTCTATCTATAATATGTATGTATTTACAAAAAAAAATGTATATAAGTAGTTTATCAGCCATCTTGTTACCATAACACAAGCATTAGGTTGCTTAGCTTGGGACAAATGGTGCTGTGTGAAATGTCCAGGGATATTATTATTATTATTATTATTACCTTACTCCTACCCTACTCCTACACTACTCCGACCCTACTCCTACCTTACTCATACCCTACTCCTACACTACTCCTACCCTACTCCTACCCTACTCCTACCTTACTCCTACCCTACTCCTACCCTACTCCTACCCTACTCCTACCTTACTCCTACCCTATTCCTACACTACTCCTACCCTACTCCTACCCTACTCCTACCTTACTCCTACCCTACTCCTACACTACTCCTCCCCTACACCAGCGCCACCTACCGGCTCCAATTGTATACAAGCTTTGTCCTAACAATAACGAATACATAAAACCAAGAATCATTCAATTCGAAAGTTATAGGCGTACATACATTTCGAATATCCATTTTTATTTATATAGATTTATCTTTCTTATATTTACAAGAAAAACATCGTTCTATGAATGAATGAATGGATAATATAAAGTCGTGTATTATTTCTCACACTACGAGTAAGTATCAATTATTTATTAAAACATCTTCACACTATTTTCATTCATTAATAAAATCTGTTATAACTAGCGTTTTTCTTGTGGGGCAATTGCGTAACACACTATCAGTAGCAATCGCTTTCATTTTGACAGTTCAACAGCATTCATTGCGTGATTGTTATTGAGTAGTTTGTTTTTCGAACATGTGATGCAATGGTTTAGCGTAATTAGGGTAGGTACCGATTCTCTAGGCTCGCTAGATTCTTTCCGATGCCCCACCGGCCACCAAGCCAAGAGATGTTCTTTTTAAGGATGAAGCTTAAGGTATTACTTTAAATCCTTTAACAGTTACAAGTTACTCACTTCCCTGCTAAAACTCTTCCAATTATGTAGTAAAACTGACGGGCATTCATATTACCTAATCACTAGCTTCCGCGACCTTCGTCCGCGTGAAATTTCCCGTCGCATCGCATCGCCCGTCCGCGCTATTACTTCATGTTCACTTAGCGTTCTTTCTGACTTCTTTTATTTTTGCTCCTATTGCTCCTAGCGTGATGTTGAATAGCCTATAGCCATTCTCAAGAAAAGGGCTATTAAACGCAAAAAGAATTTTTCAAATCCGACCGGTGGTTCCAGAGATTAGCGCGTTCAAACAAACTCTTCAGCTTTATTATTAGTATATATGTATGTATGTAGATATAGATTTGAATGTGAATCTTTCAAGGTTACAAATAAAAAAAACAAAAACATGGACTTACATTTCCTGTAACAAAACAATATGTGTATGTACACTATGAATAATTACAGATAGTAATCAAAATTGATGTTTAAGTACGCAAATAATAAAAACAGCGGTTGTTATCACTGCCATTATCTAGAATACTACATCGTTACGCAAGCCAACTGGACAATCCACATGGAAAATCACCGATCTAATGGAACTGCGCATTTTTATGTACATAATGATAAAACAATAAAAATAATACGTTATATAAAGTTAGAATGAAGTAGGAAGAAGTAGTTAGTAATTATATCATAAAATACCTAAGTTTGTTGATTAGCTAAACGAAGATTGCAGTCAAACGGACAGTAGTTTTCCTGCTGAGAATATTGATATAACCTAACTCTTATGATGACATGAAACATCCATGTAAGTTTACATAGTAATTTATAAATAAATTTTAAAAAGCGGGAGATATTATAGTACACAAGTGTGCGCGCAGACACAGGTGCCCTCCCTCACTCTCATAGTCCGATGGGACGGCAATCCGACACGACCGGAGAGAGATCAGGCGCAGGACCAACGGCTTAACGTGCTTTCCGAGGCACGGGGGTGTCACTCCGCCAACTTCCACACTCCGGGGCTTTTACTATGAAATTCCTATAACACTTTGCAGGAAATACTCAATAACACTTTGCAATGGGACACCAATTTTTCCCTAAAACTATAAGTTTAATAAAATTTATATTTTTATTTAGTAATTATTAAGACAAGAGGGCCTATAAAAGTGACGTTCTATCATTCTATCAGCGAAATCAACGATGGAAAAGTAAAAATTTAATTGGATTGATGCTACCAAAAAGCATAATGAAGTCAATCCTATTGAAAATCGTTGGTGAAATAAGACTTGTATATTGTATCCTCTTACTAAGATTCTACAGTTTCGTCACTGAAATAACAAAACAAAACTCTTAAAACCGGAAATAAACTGCAGTATACTGTTGCTAAAAACGATATAACCAAATGCTGCAGACCCTGGCAATGACCGGCAATACGCCAAGATCACAAAGGTCAAGAGTAGCACGCTCAGGTTCTACTAGATAATCGTATAATTGAGACAAAGGTTGTTACAAAGGTCGCAGACGACGGTGCAGCAATACTGTATTTTTAATAATAAATAAATGTCTATGAAGGAAAGTGTTCATTATATTAGTCGAGATCTACAAATTAATGGGGACTCGTAAATCATAGCCATTTCCTAACTAGAAAGAAAGAAAGAAAATACGTTTATTTGCGCAGACATGACGTACAGAAAAATACATAAAAAATAACAAGTTAAGGGAAAATATGCGTCGCACTCACGCAAAACGGCCATCGCACAGCATAATGCTACGGCATTGCAACCTTATGCAAGACAGAGCCCCAGCTCTAGTTTTCAGCTACCTAATTAGTTACGTTTGACTGACTTACTACGACTTAGGGCTGATTTTTCCAATATATATACCAGTTTTGAATTTTTGACAGTTTTTCCATACAAAATCTGTCAGACGTCAATTTTATTCTACGAATAAAAATTATCTGTCGATTGAAAAATCAGCCCCTAGTTCTGTTCAGTCCGTCTCCATGTGACTACGATAATAATCGAATCTTTTCTATATACCAATGATTTGCTTTACAATAAGACAATTTCAGCACATGATAAATATGTATTTAAAGACGCGACTGTAATCGCACCATAAAAACTCGAATACATAAGATCCAGATCCTCTAAACGGTAACTTAGGCTCTATCGTTATACAGAAATCTGTCAAATTTCTTTAATAGATTTTCAACTTTATCGCTAAAGCATTAAGGTTCAAGGTTGATTGGGAAAATTTGAAAGTTTCGGGTAGCTTGACCTGCTGGCGTCTGTACATATTATAATAATTATCAAAGTCAAAGTTAAATAATTTATTTTAAATAGGCCACATAAAAGGCGTTGAACGTCAAAATTTCCAAAAAAAAAATAGAATTGATTCTAGTCACCCCTTCCAAATGGTAGTTTCGTATGGAGAGGAATGGCAAAGAAACTCCACCGTTACTCTTTTAAAATGTCTTACAATATTTTGTATACATTAATTATATAATTATATGTGATTACGAAATAAAATTACTCTATCACAAAAGCGAAAAGGAAACAAAAATAAAGCAATGATAGGTAAATTAATTAAGTGATAGAAACATGGTGCTCACATATTTACAAATATTGTAAGTAAGTAGTAATGGTATATGCTATCCATTTTACTGGACAACAATTACTTCATAGCGTCGCGTATGGTAGGTAGACATATAGGGTGGTAAGGAACGCGTGAACTGTATAACCATGAATTCAGCACATGATTCTGAACCCCCCTGCGTTACCCCTAACGCAGGTTCAGAATCATGTGCTGAATCCATGGTAACAGGTTGCATGTCGATGATAATACAAGGTGGCAGACACTGTATTATCATTTGCAGAAGTTCTAACCCACACTTTTCGAACTTCTCGTATAAAAATAATAACCGCCACCGGTTCCGCCTGACCTCGTGACCTCTCCTACAGATTTCCGCAACGAATGGATCCGCACCACCCGAGAGTCGACCTTCAATTGTTATAAACATCTAATTCAGTGCCGTCAATCAACACTACTTACAATACGAAGAACAAAACATTAAGCTCTGTACACATATATTGTAAAAACTTAAAAATAATTACACTTAAGTCCTTTCCGACTCTTTTAACTCTGACAGCAAAAACCCAACCACCGAAGGCCAATCCTCGTAATTTGAAACGTTCAAAATCTAGTCACAGCCATCTCGGCGACAAACAAATGTCAAAAACTTGTCAAAATGTAGGGAAATTAGAGGTATTTTTGACAGATTGAGACTGAGATGACACTGTGAACGTATTTAAAATTACGAGAATTGCCACTCCGTATTGTATCAAGAATAAATATTACTGTGATGTTGACAGGCTTTCAGTGGCAATAACAAAAACAGTAACCTTATTTTAATCAAAATAAGTATCATTGCGATTTTGAAAGTGATGCAAAAGCAGAGGTAAAATCAACTTGAGGAAATGGACTTGAACTTGACTAAATACTGAACACATGTGCGAGTATTATTTGTCAAATAACGTACATATTATGAAAAGTAAGCAATAAGGCTTTAATTATAAATATCACTGGAAGCAACACTGTGAAACAGTTTAAAATACCGAACTACTTCAATTTATTTCAAGATTTCTTGTTTTAATCTGAAGCAATTATGAAATATTTACATAATGTAATATTTATCAATTCAATATTTACATACTGTAAGTAATTAAATTACATAATAACATAAACAATCGCATACCGCAGAGTACATTTCGAATGACGCGTAAACATTTCAAAGTAAGTTGTAACAAATATGAAAAACTCTGCCAATATAAACCGTGCCTAAGGAATAAGATAAACCATTATATTATTTATTTATCTGTCAGATTATACGGTGAAACAAGCGTCATAGCGGTCTTCCATTTATTGAGAAACTCGGCGTTTCACGGAAACCCTCGGCTGTGAGTAACATCACAAAACAAATATGTACAGAAGTACAACGAGCGAAAACAGGCGCACAGACAGATCGAAGCACTCAATTTGGCTCCTAAGCTTAATACCAGAATCGCTAAATACCAGGTCCGCAAATTACCAGACTCGCAAAACACCCGATTCGCCGTATACCAGATATGCAAAATACCAGAAACGCAAAATTCCAAAAGTACAGTCATAAACAATTGAGTTCTGTTTAAAGACTATCCTGTATTAGTAAAATGAGCTCGTTAAAATGAGATTAACATCCACAGGTACGTTTCTGAAATACTTTTGGAAGAGACCACAGACAATCGTCTATGGTCGCCGACCGAGTTTCAGATCGCCGTACGTAAATAATTCAATAATATAAGGCAGTTTATATATTTATTTTATTACGCATTTAAGTTAACTTTTACGTAATCTCGAATATGTACGTTCTGAGACAGCTGTCAAAAAACGGTCAACCTAATGGACTGGATATACTGTATGTATGTAACTATTTCTTCGATTGATAAAATGGGATCGTTAAAATGAGATTGGCATCCACAGGTACTTTTCTGAGACACTTTTGGAACAGACCATAGACGCTTACGTAAGGCGATCTCTAACTGAAGAATGCCTGTAGAGTCCATCTCAGGAAAGAGGTCACGCAAACGCGGCGCCACTGTCGTGTGACGGAATCACAAATATTGATGAATGAAATGAAAATGAATCATTGATCTCGATGTCATATTATAGGCAATGGTTTTAGATGTTACTCCATTAAGTATTAGACTTCTCAATCTTTTGAGGTCTTATAATTTAATTAACTTGTTTTTTGAACCTACTAGGATCACAGCTTCTTCGTCAACTTGTCTTGATAATATATTTAGTGATTGTGATGCCAAAAATAAATTAGTGTTAACTGACTTAACGTCCGACCACTGTGGTTTATTAGCTAGCTTCCCCATGCCATTACATAAAAAGCCACATAAACTTGAATGCAGGCCTTATACAGCTAGTCGTTGCAAAATGTTTAAAAATAATATAGCTCATAGAATTACACCATCGATAGTAGAACACGAGAATCCTAATGAAATTTATGGTGCCCTTTTTGATGTTGTGCAAAAAGAATACCAATCCACTTTCAAGACCAAAACTATTAACATTAATGGATCCTCTGTTGGCTTTAACCAATGGGCTACTCCCGGTATTTATAAAAGTAGAGCGAGACTATACGAGTTATATGGTTTGAAAAAATACAGGTTTGATACTCCCTTCCTAGAGTATGTCAAAACTTATTCAAAATTATTCAAAAAGATTAGTGCTTTTGCTAAATCAAAATTTTTAGGCGATACAATAAAAAATTCTACTAATAAAGTAAAAACCACTTGGAAAATTATTAATAATGAAACGGGAAAATCGGTTAAACAAGAAAAACTACTTGAGATTATGGTCGACAACAAATTAGTTAACAAAGCAGCTGACGTAGCTGAGGCATTCAATGAGTTTTTTGCCAACATACCGATAACTACGACTCGCTCCTTAAATTCGTCCTCGTCTAAAGCTGAAAACCTTTTGCACAGTAGTGTACCTAAATGTAGTCCCTTATTTAGTTTCGAACATGTAACCCCGCGTGATGTAGTTAATGTTTTTAATACACTTAAGTCTAAAAACACCGGTGATTATTGGGGCATCTCCACTAAACTTATAAGTAATATAATAGACATCGTAGCCCCCTATCTAGCTGTTACTTTTAATAAATGTGTTGATTTAGGAACTTTTCCTGACCTCATGAAGAGTAGTAAAGTCATACCATTATTTAAATCAGGTAATAAGAATGACGTTGGCAATTTCAGGCCTATTTCTATCTTACCTGCATTTAGCAAAATATTTGAAAAGTTAATACTCAAGCAGCTGCTAAGACATTTTAATTTAAATAGCCTCCTCCATAATGAGCAATATGGCTTTACAAAAGGTCGTTCAACTACAGATGCGGGTGTTGCTCTGTTGAGACACATATTTGACGCATGGGAGAAATCACAGAATGCTATTGGAGTTTTCTGTGATCTCTCCAAAGCCTTTGATTGCGTGCACCATGACACGCTTTTGCGTAAATTACGTCATTACGGTGTCCAAAACGAAGCTCTCAACGTAATTATTTCGTATTTACATAATAGGGTCCAATGTGTAGATGTTAATGGTGTGAAATCATCCGGGCTACCAGTTCAGTTAGGTGTTCCGCAAGGCTCAATACTGGGTCCATTCTTGTTCTTAGTTTACATTAATGATTTACCATTCCATTTGACGGGCATCTGTGATGTTGTACTGTTTGCAGATGATACCTCTCTTATTTTTAAAGTAGACAGGAATAGACAAGATTTTGACGACGTAAACAGTGCACTCTCAATAGTTACAGATTGGTTTACGTCAAATAACTTAGTTCTCAATGCCAAGAAAACCAAATGTGTAAAGTTCGCCTTACCGAATGTTAGAAACCTAGGACCCAACATCGTCTTAGATAAAGAGGTGCTTGAAACTGTAGGCTCGGCAATTTTTCTAGGTCTAACAGTAGATGCCAAACTTCAGTGGGGACCTCATATATCAAGTCTAGCAGGAAGGCTCAGTTCGGCTGCCTACGCCGTCAGGAAAGTAAGACAATACACTGACGTTGATACAGCTCGTTTAGTCTATTTTAGTTATTTTCACAGCGTTATGTCCTACGGTATTCTGCTGTGGGGCAAAGCCGCTGATATACAAAATATATTTGTCCTTCAAAAGCGAGCTGTTCGAGCAATTTACCAGTTAGGTGCCAGAGTTTCTCTAAGAGATTTCTTTAAAGATATTGGTATTCTCACGGTTGCATCACAATTCATCCTTGCCAACATTTTATATATTAGGCAAAATTTACACTTGTACACTAAAAATAGTGATATTCACAGTGTTAACACTAGAAATAAGGACAAACTACGTGCCCCCTTTCACCGGCTTCATAAGGTTCATAACTCATTTGTTGGGCTTGGTATAACCTTTTATAACAAGATACCCTCTTCTTTTCTAGACTTGCCTTTTAATGCGTTTAAAGCTCAACTAAAATCCAACCTTTGTTCAAAGGCATACTATTCCATCAACGACTACTTAGACGATAAGAATAGTTGGTCACCCTAGTTTAACGCAAGACAATGTTTATGTTCCTTCTCCAGAATTAGCTTACTGCCAGGTCTTAGAACCCAGCAATGCATAAATGTGTAAGCTGTCACGCCCTTTATGCCTGGAGGCTTTTATTTGGCTAGTAAGTTTTTTTTATTTACATTTTAATTAATTATTTTTTAGCTTGAGTACGTATAGTTTTTATTATATTTGTTGGTATATTGGCGTGGCTAGCTGACATATTATGGCAAATAATTAAATTTTATGTTCTGGCTTTGTAATGTTAATTACCGAACATAAGCACCTAGTATTGTATAGAAGCAAGTATTTTTTTTTTAAATTGAACAGACAGCTGTGCTGCTGGGGAGTTTGTTGCGCCACTTCTTCTTCCCAGCGATAGCACTAGGAAGTGGTGAAGGGTGGGCGTTTTTGGGGGACTGTCTTTTGTAATTTTGACGTTCAAAAAGTGCTGATTCTCAGCCTAATTTGAATAAATGACTTTTGATTTTGATTTTGATTTTGATAATAAATTGCACAATCCTAAATAGTTAAAGGTGTATGAGGTAGGACGGTTGTTGTGGGAATGTTGCTAACTATATAATAATAATTAGTTCCACTTATTGCCGCAGGACTTCTTTCGTGAAACGGACTCTACCTCAGCCGTGTCCGCCGTGTTTATGTGTGGATGCGTTTTTGCTATTTGACGCAGCCATGAGGCATACAATACTACATATATCACTTTTTTTCTTTCTTTCTTTTTCTTGGCTCGTTGTGTGGCGCGGACCTTTCGTATATATCTACTTTGTGGTAACATGTTTGGCAGGCTACCAACTACAGAGGATAATGATCTTTACGCTTCAGTATAAGGGTTTTCTCAGAAGTACTTTTGGGAAGGAAAATGTAGGTAATTAGGTGATCATTCAATCAGCTGTCATATAAGATCGACTCCAAGAAAACGAATGTAGGTAAGTATTTGCATTTTACACAGGGTGGCAGGTACATTGACGCGCAAACTATAACCATGAATTCAGCACATAATTCTAAACATAGACATTTCATAGAAAAGTGCAATTCGTACGCGCTCAAAATGTATGGAAGAGCAATTCTTTAAATAACTCGCGATAAATTTTGATGCAAGGAGGTTCAGCTATATGTATATAACGGCCCAGGATAGCCTTTACCAGAAGTGGTCATCGTTTTAGTACTTCTGCAGCATCAATATCATTAGGTCTGTGTCAGAATGTTCAGTTCGTCGTGAACGTGGTACAACAGCGGCTCCTCTGACATCTGTCATTCGAAGACAGCCGCCACGCAACCATCGATGCGACGCTCTGGTAAGTAGAGTGACTGTCACCAGCCAGTGTCACTCTACCGTATCCGATCTCTTCCGTGATTCCAGTAACTTCGTAATAAGACTAGACGGCGCCACTTGCTGCGCCGTCATATAAAAAAACATCAATGCCTTTACAAAAAAAAAAAAATGTCTGATGGTTGTCTGAAGTTGAAGTTTTCTTGGTGATGACAAACATTTTAGTTATCTTATCTAGGCAAACGCAGGCACTTTACAATTACGTAGTCGTATACAGTTACAATAATTTTAATGCTATGCTAAATAATACTTGAAAATTTGATTTATGATGAGATAACTATTATTTAACTGAAAAATGCATTAACTAAGTGTATAGATACTAGGTATAGGTTTCTTGTCTCTGTTATTCCCCGTGCTGAAAATACATAGTTTTGTTTAAATAATATCTATTATCGCATTTACATAATTTTTAGATAAATTTTTGTAGAAATATTCGTACTTCTATAACTGCAATATGTACCAACGAACAATCTTGCTTTAAAAAGAAATTGTATTTTGTCAAAATCTTTTTATATACCAATCAGCGGGGTAATTGCGTAACACAATATCAATATCAATGGGTTTAATTTTGACAGTTCAACAACATGCATTGCGTTATTTACGTGGCTGAGCAGACAAATATTTCGAATATATGAAGCAATGGATTAGCAATATCCTTCAAAATTATTCAGATTGTGATTGAAAGTGTGTTATTGTTAGTACGAGTATATTATGCCATTCAGGTTAATCTGTAATAGAAAATTTTACAACACAAATGTTACAGTAGCAATAAGCATACATAATTTTCCGAAATACATTACTCACACACTATTTATTGCTGTTGTTACACGTTTTTACGAATTTTGTAAAATAATCTTACGGACGAATGGATGGCCCCAATAACACAGGATTTTCTAGCATCGGGGTCATTATTCACAAAAATTGAGCACAATTGTAATAACATAATAATGTAACATGCATTGTATTTCTTCTTTTTGCCAAATAAAAATTATTATTATTTATTATTACATTTTGAGAAAAAGAGTTGAGTGGCAAACAAGCCATTTAGCAGAGAGTTCGACAGTCTTCTTCCTGATGGACAAAAAAGATAAACCTTGAGACGAGACCGCATTTCGAAAATAGAGAACCGTACGTGGTTTGGACCTCCTTCTGTAAATGTACTCCTTCTCTAATGGCCAGGAGCTGAGTCACGGCGGAACGTTCGAGATCTGCTGGAAAATTCTGTCGCATTTCAGAGCCTGAATTTTTTTTTCGCAAAGTTTTTAGACTACACCTAGGAACACACATTTGTATGTACACATTGTCTTTAAACTCATAAAAAATGAAACTGTAAAAATGTTTCAAGTATCAAAGGCCAACCAATATCCAGGGGGGGGGGGGTTCCATCAATATTGAGTTCCTCCAAAACTTGACCGGTCACGGCCAACTAACGTAAACACCAATTATATATTCCAGAGCGTCGAACAACGCAGATTATGTTAATCAAGTAAACTAATTACAATAAGCAACGTACGAAGATTCACGTGACAGCGTATTCTAATTGTAACGCTAATTTCACGTAATGTACGTCATTTAGGCGATATGAGCGTAACTAAGATATGAGATGGGAATAACAAGTCTGAAATACACATGAGAAAAATATAATTAGAAAAATTTGGATAAGTTTGTTATTTAGGAAATAAATTAATAGCTTCAGAAAAGGCTGTAAAAAATCTTATAAATCCTATTTTATTAGCACCTTTGTGAATCTGTATGTTATAAGTTGTCTTTATTTTAGATTTTTTTTTTCAAACGTGCTCTTTTATGTCAATCCACCAACAAGTACTCTAATTACGTAACACACTATCAATCACAATCTAAATCTTTTTGAAAGATATTGCTAATAAATTGCTTCATAAATGTTCGAAAAATTTGTCTGCTCAACAACGTAAATTACACCCGTCTTTCCTAGCAATTTATCTCGAATGTTGCACCTACCATGTTTTGTCTCTGCATCACCCTCAGGTTGACTGGTAGAAATGAATGAATGTTGTTTTTTTTTTATTTTTGACTTGATCTTCCCGTACGAGTCGCAATAAATATTTTTTTTTTTTCTTTCTTAAACTGTCAAAATGAAATTAATTCCTACTGCTAGTGTGTTACGCAATTTACGCCAGCTGCACTGGGCCCAGATGGTAGATTACGAACCACTCTCTCTCACAGACAGAAGGACTGTGTCCCAGCAGTGGGAACATTATATTCTCTCACAGAGAGAAGAACCTCTTAACAACAAGCGCAGCATCTAGGAGTCACTTATTATGGTTAGAAGCTCTTGGTAATTACCTACCTAACGAGAGCCTCTTTATTGGTCAAGGACTTTATGACTATTGACCGTTAGGTACGAGTAGCGACACTATGACCGCTAAATTCACTCCTCACATGTCGACAACCTCATGCCGTATGTCGAGATGCGTAAATGTGTCTGAGTTATACGTAGTAGCCTATACTGTGACGAATAACGTGTCTACATTAACACCTGTGTCTTATTACCATCTTATGGTAATTTTAAGAAGTCTAATGGCTTTTTATATTATTGATTTATGTGACGCGCCAAGTGGCGCCATCTAGTTTTGTTACGACGTCACTGGAATTACAGAAAAGGTCGGATAAACGTGACAATGGCTGATGACAGTTACTCTAGAAGAGCGTCGCATGGATGGTTGCGGGAAGGCTGACTTCTGATGACAGAGAGGATGTCAGGGGAACCATTGTCGTACCACGTCCACAACGAACTGCTATATTCCGGCACAATCCTGATGATATTGAAGCTGACCCACTAATAAGATGACAACTTCTGGTAAAGGCTATCCTGTGCCGTTATATTTAAACGCACATTTTAACTTTTGCAGAAAGCACTAATATAAATATGTACAAAGGTGGATTTAATGCCTGAGGCATTTTTCACCTTTGGGATGCAGAGACCAAACATGGCAGGTGTAACCTAAAATATAGCTTGAAAATAATTATAAAATTATACAAGAATACTAATACTATTTTAGACGTAGACACATAAAAAAAGAAAGAAAATACGTTGATTTGCGGTAAACATGACGCAGATAAAGAACGTAAAATCAAAAAAGAACAAGTTGGGGTAAAATATGCGTCACATCCACGCAAAACGGCCATCGCTCAGCATACTCATGTTACGATGAAAAAAACAACACACACTAAAACTAAAAAAAAAAAGTTGGGGAAAATATGCGTCACATCCACGCAATATCTCAGTATACCTAATGCTACGAGCTAAAAACACAAATAATAAACTTTACTGTGCATCTTGTTAGAAAGAAGAATCCCCACCATTATGTTATGGCCCAGTCTTCACACACGGAAAACCTTCTTCTTACCAAAATGCCATTACTACATATATCTTTCTTTGAGCCCGACGAAACCTTAGACGGTTAGATCTTCTATACGTCGTTGTTTAATGGGACCACTTAGGATGGCAAACACTTCATGCATATCATATTTTGCCGACATACGCTTCTCACGTGTGTGGCCTGATTTTTCTACTCTCTGATTCTACCTATTCACACAAAAACTTGCCATCAACAAAAGAAAAGAAAGACAAAGTATTTATTGGGACTCGTACAGTAAGATAGTTACGCAAACTATTAGTAAGACAAACAAATAGAAAAATACAACATAATAATACAGCTTACGTAAGTCTCTTCAAAAATTAAGATTAAAAAAAAACCTGCTGCGACATTCATACATTTTAAATGTACAACCATAATGGATCACTTCGTTGTCCGTCTGTCTGTCTGTCAGTCTGTCAACACCGTTGTTTTTCTATAGGAAAATAAATTAAGATCAAATACGCACACAAGTCTACCGTCTCTTGGAGCACTAAAAAAAACAAACTTCTAAATGCGAATGTGAATGTTCTTCTTCTTCTTAATTTTAATTCTGATTTTAGTATAATTAATGTAATTGCTATGGGTTAATACCTGAAATAAACGGTTATTATTATTATTGTTATTATTATTATTAAATGAACGCAAAATACCGATAATGACAAAAAATACGGCCAGTTACGCGACATATTTTAATATTCGCGAATAAATCAAAACTATACTACTACTACAAGGCACTACTACTGTACTATCTACTATAAGGTACTTCTCGTTGACCTGGAATCATAAAATTTGCCAAAAAGCAAGGTCTCACAGCACAAGTAAAGAAAAATGCCCGTAAATCATTAATTTGTAGTTTTACTTCTCAATTACGCAGTTCTAAAAGAGTTATTCTAAGATTTATAGGCCTCATCAATTTATTTAGCACCACGTGTAGCCAAACGCGAGTTTTAAGGTCAAACTAGAGTCAACAGTGTGGCAGCAACCGAGCCAAAATCAATAAAATTATCATCTTAGCCAGACGATTAAAAAAATATAGGTAAGAATTCAGACGTCATTGGTCGACCGTCTCAGGTGCGGAGTTTCTCCAGATTATTCGCATAAAACTGGTTGTGAAATAACGTATTAATTTAGTGTAGATCGTCGTAATCATTTCAGCCGAAAGACGTCCACTGCTGGACAATGAACATAGGCCTTCCCCGGGCCTCGCCACTTCGATCAGCATCCAAATTGCGTAACACACTATCAATCATAATCTAAATCATTTTGAAGGATATGGCGAATCCAATGCTTCATAATGTTCGAAAAAAACACTTTTTTTTTTGGGTGGTTCTGTCGCACCACTGATGGTCGAAATATCGTACTGCCGCCCTAACATTTGTCGCGCATTTGTTTGTCGCTACTTTGATACGGAGTCGGTTCAGTAATCCCCCACTTCGACAAATTGTGTCTGCAGCGCTCTACTTCGGTACGCAATCGATTGAGAGCTTTGCATATTATACGCCACGAAAAAATTCTGCTCAACATCGTAAATAACACAACTAATGCTGTTGAGCTGTCAAGCTATTGCTACTGATAATGTTTCAATTACTCAATTTCCCTGCTGTTCGGACCAGCGACTCCTGCGGTCTTCACCGGGTCATCGGTGCACCTTGTTCCGCCTTCCAATGCTAGATCTTCCAATACGCGGTTAGTGTAGATACACCGACTAATTTGTTTATGCAATAGTTGGGGAGTGAATTAGCTTCAGGTCTAGGATACGTGTAGTCTTGAGCTAAATGACCATGAAAAAGTATTCTGCGTAAGTACTAGTTTAAAGGTAATAGATGTCATCATTTCACAAGTCTCTACTGTGGAAATCGAATGACTAACTGATAGACTAACTGTCTAGTTTGGAGTTTGTCACCGACAAATAATACTTAGTACCCTAGCTGTTCATCCTGTGTTTTACCTTCATACTGTATTACCTGGATAATAAACTATTGAAATAACAGAAAGGGCTGAAGTAGGTAGGTAAGTTCTGGGGATTGACTCTTAAAAGTGTTTAAGAGCCAATCCCCAGAACTTAAGTATTCCAGCCCTTTCTGTTATTTCACAGGTAACAGGTATTTCTCAACACCCATCGGTCTTGAGAAAGACCGATTCGTGCCATCGTGGTGACAGGATTAGTCACCTAGACTCTAGTCTCGTCAAACATGTGAAGCACCTCAAAGTGACCTCTGCGCTGCCACTGAAGACGCCGTGGAAGTGACCAAGTTTAAGGCCAACAAGATATAAAGTTCGGTCGTGCCAGCGACAGGAAGTAGAAGATTAAACGATTCTGACTCTCAACAGACAGCGAATTTAAAAATAGAAAATAGTAGTAGAAGTGCCTAAACAACTATTTTTCTGGCTGGCTTTCGGCCGTGATCAAGAGACATCAAGATAATCAAATCAAATTTGAATATTTTAATGTATTTATTGTCAGCTTCACACTTATTTAATTAAATATCTACCAATGAATGAATGAATCTTGCTTGAATAAATGTCATTTGAAAGGCGATCAGGGCGAAATTCAGACTCCGGCTACTGAGAAACACCCGAATACTTATAAAATGAAACTTAGTAGACAAAAATCAAATAACAAAACCAACTTTTATTGCAGACGACATTACGGTCATGTATGATTGGAGAATAATAATAGAGCTACACAAATAAAAGAAACAATAATACAATACAAGTGTTTGCGTTACTTTTATTAACAAAACTAGACTTTTATAGTTCTAGTTATTTCAAGATTTTTTTTTTAATATATTGCAGTAACACCACGTTTTGTGGCACGTTATGCAGTGAAAATGACATTTTACTTACTTGAATTAGGTATTGATACTTAATTATGTTAGAAATCAAACAAAATTAGGTAGGTACAGCACGCATAGCATTGGCTCCTGAAATGCAGTCTACAGTGGGTAGGAATAGGAATAAAATGCCAGAATATAGAAAGATTTCTACAGTGTGATGTTAAAACTGCACGGAACTGGGAACTGTGGCAGCAGAAGAAAGGGCAGGCCTGGACCCATTAGTGGGTGACTCCGGGCTGAAATGATAATAATAAGCTTATTAAATACATTTTAGAGGTTTTCTTTTAAGTATAGAGATACCTGTTACAGACGACCTCCCTCTTCCATGTCTATGTGTACACATACAAAGCCTGTTAATGAAAAATTAAACTAGAGAATTTACATATACGAGTAATTAGACAATTTACATTTCATGGTGATGATAATGTGAAAATGTAGAAATAGAAAGAAATGTTTAGGTTTGTCTTTTCTTCGCAGAGTAGATATTGTATATACAAGAGGCCATGCTACGCGTAGGTACTGGATTTTGATTCAACATTGATTACGTAAATCAGATCTCCACTGTCACCAAAATCTGCCCAAAGTACCAAGGTACAGTCAACAGCAAAAGTAGATGATCAAAATCAGAAATTCAATACTAATTAACGGAGTTCGCGTCAGAACTGTGTGGCGTCGAAGTGATTCAAAAGTATGACACTGAGTCTGACATAATTTTGAATCACTTCAACGCCACACAGTTCTAACGCAAACTCCGTTCATTAGTATTCAATTTCTGATTTTGATCATCTACTTTTGCTGTTGACTGTACACTTAGTGGCATAAAATACACTTAGATATTACACTGAATAATATTGCATTTATATATTTTTCTTATGGTTACCCGGGGATGAGAATAATAACTTTTAACGTAATAAAAAGCTCGCCATTTTGGGCACAATTATACTACCTTGGTCCATTAACTTATCTATTAAAAAAAAAACTGTCAAGTTGCCAGTTGTCTGCTGTCGGTTTCAGCTGCTGCTGTTTTTGTCTCATTTCAAATATTTTTATAGTATAATTCAAACAAACGGAATACTAGAAAGAATAGCCAAGTTATTAAACAAAATACATAATACAAACGAACAACAGACGAGTACCCCGAAACGCAGTAACGAACGGAATGACATGACATGTGAATGACATTTACCCACGAAATAATGTCCACAGAACACCATTGAAGTAGGTCCTATATGTCAACCCGTACATGCAAAGTTGCCACATGATTTAATTGTGTTACAGGTTATTAAAACTTTTAATAATTTATTAAGTAGTTTTAAATTATTCCTGGATAAAAACACAATTATTTTAGAATTCCTCTATTTTTTCTCTACGATTGGTGCACGTGTACCTCAAGGTACATGTTTGGACAAAGTTGTATGGGCTTTTGCTGACCTCCTTTACCTAACAGGCCATTATATTTCTAAAACAGACATCGTTACAGTTACATACAGCTATGGCAAGTCATACCATAAGTGCACCAATCCCATGGCATATCATCATAATAGAATTGTCCGCTATAAGATACATTTTGTACCATTGGGAGTTACCTGTCAGGTCCATATACATATAGAGCGTTATTATTCAATGGTAATGAGGACTATATTGAGTAGAATTTTATAATGATAATTATTTGAAACTGACTGGCTCGTTGGTCCAGTGGTCGCAAGTCTTACTGCTGAGCATGAGGCCCTGGGTTCGATTCCCGGGTCGGGCAAAGTGTTATTGTGTTTTTCCATCAAGATTTTGTCAGTAGCAGCTCGGAGTCTAGATTTGTGCTCGGTTGATGATGATAGGGTCGTCACCTATTCCATGGGACTTAAACATAACTGGCGAAATGTGTGTCCTGCCGGTCCATTCAGTAAAAATCTCACCGTGAAAAGTTAGGTGAAGTGAGCT
The DNA here is from genome assembly GCA_949629185.1 of Apamea crenata. Classification (NCBI taxonomy): domain Eukaryota; kingdom Metazoa; phylum Arthropoda; class Insecta; order Lepidoptera; family Noctuidae; genus Apamea; species Apamea crenata. The sequence continues at coordinate 5,924,925 of OX451362.1, read as the reverse complement.
TAGAGTGAGCTGTCAATAGTGTCAATCCCAAGCATTAGTTGGACTGACAGCTTACTCCACGCTCACTTCACCTAAGTTTTCACGCTGAGATGGTTACAGAATCGCACTGCTGGTACACCTCTGCCTAACCATTCGGGGGTTTATGCTTTTATTTTTTTTTATAACCCCTCGTCTGTGAGGCAAGCTTATTAAGTTTGGTAACAATTGAAAAAGTAATTGTGTCTCACTAGTGACAGTTGAGCTCATAATCATGTGGGTAGTTCGGTTATCATCTAATAGTGTACTTTTGTGTGTTGTGCTGTCTTTTTTGTGTGCGCCAAATAAATGATTTATCTATCTATCTTTACAGGCGTGATGTTTCATGTCATGTATTTGCTGTAAAGGCTATGTATGTATAACTGCTGAGCCCCAGGGCAATGTGTTTAATCCCAGAGTTGGATTAATAAGTTCTCTTAGACAACTCCAACCGGTCTATTCTGTAAAAATCTCACCGTGAAAACTTAGGTGAAGTGAGCTGTCATTCCACCTAGGGATTTTCACTATCGACACCTCACTTCACCTAAGTTTTCACGGAGAGAGGTTTAGGAATAGAACGGCTGGAGTGGAAACGCGTATCGGCAAGCGTAGGTTGCGAAGCCCCCTAGCTAAACCGACGAGTTTTGCCGATCACCTGGCTGACGCTAAACGGCACGAAAAACAAGATTTTTGATATGGAAACTAGTATAGCTATCCAGGTATACGAAGATATTATCATTTATCTAATAACGTCGCGACATTACGTCAGAAGCTTAGCATAATGTTATTATTCACGTAGGCGTGTTTGTTTGTCGTCATAACAGCTGTTTTATGTAGATTTGTTGAGCGCGGAATTATATTATTATTTGTAGTTTTCTCCTTTTGCCCTTGCCCTATATGATAGGTACTTGGGGTTGGCGCATTATGATTCAATCTATAGCCTTTTCCCAACTATGAAATGAAATGGTTTACTCTGTAAATCGGATATCGAGGTCAGGATATCTATGTTGGGGTTGACTTCCAGTCTAACCGGATGCAGCTGAATACCAGTATTTTACATGGAATGACTGCCTATTTGACCTGCACAACCCAGTTACTGGTTATCAGGCGCGGTCGCAGCCCAAGATTTTGGGGGGGTCACCAAGTAGTAAGTTAGTAAGGCAAGCAAATCATGCAGACTCTCGACAGCTTGAATGATTTGGGGGGGACCCACATAATACGGGGTTTAATTATTTCACATTTGTGTTTTATGTTCATTCTTTGTATTTCTATTCAATTCACCTACTTTATTGAACGCAATAAAAACATATTATTGACACAACTCATTTATTTACTTAAATTGCCGTAGGTACCTACTTTCACGAAAAATAATAACAACCGCAAGAATATATTCGTAACCAGTAAATAAAGGGAAAACGTTCACAATAAACAAAGTACAGACCCCAGCAGGTCAAGCCGAATATACCTATTATATATTATATAGCCGAATATATGTGCAGGCGTCTGTACTATCCAAGTTATTCGATAAAGCAAAAATAAATCATAATATTTTGTTCAACTTTTCTAGTAAATATTTACGTTATAATTTTATTCATACTTCTACGACTGCCTCGTTGTTCCAGTGGTCGGAACTTCGGAAGCGCTACTGTTGAGCATCCAGGTCCTGGATTCGATTCCAGGCTCGGGCAAAGTGTTGGTGTTGGTTTTTCATCTGGAATTTCTCAGTGGCAGCCTGGAGTCTGGATGGGTGCCCGATTGATGATAATAGTCTCGTCCCCTATTACACGGGACTTAAACATAATTTGCCAAATGTGGGTAGCTACGCCTCTACCTAACCTTTGGGGTGACACAGGCATGATGTTATGTTGTTAATCATACTTCATTTAGCACTGAATTCCCTTACCTTTAAAGCTTTGTCCGATTCCTATAACATTTAACAAAATCATTACTTGGCAATATTCAGATGGCGGATTTTGTTAATGTTATTTCAAGTTAAACAAATATCAACTTTATTTTAATGACTATTAAGTTGATTTCAGAGTGACTAGCAGAATTGAAAAAGTTATAAAAATGTTTGTAATTATAGTTTAAACTGATATTTATTTAATTTATTTATTATTTGTGTAGAATGAATTAAAATAGTTTACATAAATCCATATTTGTTTACATATTGCGAATTACGTACAAGTGCCTAGTCATAACAAAAAATTTTAGAAAATACAGTGGAATCATGATTAAAATAACGCGTAATTCGTTATTATTTGTAAAACAACTTGAGTAGATATAAAATGGCGTTAATCGCAATTATCTGTCGATTCTAATCAACTGGTCTTTCCCTTATCACCGTAACTAGACTTTGATAAGCCATAAAACAATAATATTTTGCGCTGCTAAGTACTTACATACTTATAACAGTCATCGATTCTGGGAAGAGCAGAACTAATATTTTTGTTAAAAACTTTCCGTTACGACAGAGGTTCAAGTTTTCCTTAAAATGAAATTATTATAACATAAATATAACATTACCTGTAATCCCCGCAGAGTTAGACAGGGATGTAACCACATTAGGTACACCAGTTACGTACCTACGTTTAACCGGCCACAAATCGAGACTCCTGGCTATTGAGAAATTCCTAATGGAAAAACTTGATAACACTTTGCCCGACCCTGGAACCCCAGGAACCCAGAACCTCATGGTCAGCAGTAGCGCTTGTGGCCACTCGACCAAGCAAGGCATGGCATGATTCAAAGTCTTCCTTATAATGAGACGGATCTCTACCACATCATCATCATCCACATCCCGAATTCAGCCACTGCTGAGGAGCATAAGCCTCTCTTTTCTGGTGCCAAACTCCTCGCTTATGTGCCAGCCACATCCAGGTTCTACCCGTGAAGGCAACAATATCGTCCGCCCATCTCTACCTACACTATTCCTAGGAACAAAAACAGCGTAAAACCGTGCTCGTTTTTATTGGCATCCAATACCTATTATTTTCGGAGCAGTATTCAATGATGGTGATTAATTGGGGTCAAAGAGTAACTAACATGTCATGATGTACAATCTGCAAGTCATCTCTGACATTGAAATTAGACAGAATATAGTCATGCAAACTGTGTTCGAACCCAGACAGACGTTTTACTTTGTGTAAATTATTTCATCACCACTGCTCTCAAAACGGTGAAGGAAAACATCGTGAGGAAACCGGCATGTTCTAGAACCAACAATTCGAAGACATGTGACTTCTACCAACCCGCACTGGGCCCGCGAGGTGGATTACGGCCCACTCTCTCTAGCAGTGAGAATTTTATAGGTATACTCGTAGGCTAATGACTGTTACATCATGTCGATTCGAGGAAGATAAAATAGTTAGGTCATTTACATTTTATGGAACTGCGCAATAGTTAGCCGGCGCCGAAATAACTGTTTTATGGTGTCAATGGCTTATTGTGAACTGTATGTATTTAATTTATTAACTATACAGGGTGGCAGGGACATCGACGCGCAAACTGTAACCATGGATTCAGCACATGAGTCTAATAAAAAAATATTGCTGTTCAGTACATTTTAACAGCGTAGGTATTGCACTTTTCTATGAAACAGAAGATTTTTTTTTTAATAACCGACGAAAACTTTCGACGCTATGGGGTCTTAACTCATGTGCTGAATCCATGGTTACAGTTTGCGCGTCGATGTACCTGCCACCCTGTATAAGCCCAGGCTTCCTCACAATGTTTTTTAATCATTCAAGTAAGTTTAAGTTGTGTTGTCTGAAGTCGCCAACCTGTCTTGAGCAGTTATGGTGATTAATGCTCGTGCCTTCTCTGTATGAGAAGAGGCATTTGCCCTGCAGTGGGACAATAATAGGGTAGTCATTAATCATCATTTATTTATTTTATTATTTAAATTAAAACTGTTTAAAACCAATTACAGTAATTAAAGATACAATTTGTATATACACGAACACAAGATAAAATAAAAGATAAAAGTACACAAAAGATAAAATATAAAATCATCAAGTTAAACATCTGCCTAGCCTTTTCCCAACTATTTTTGTGGTAGCTAACAGTCTAACCAGTATTTTACGTGAAGCCACTGCCTATCTGACCTCTACAACCCAGTTACTGGGTAACACGATAACAACTTGATAAGACTGGTTACTGACTGACTGGTACCCCTAACGACTGTCAAAGATCCAAGAGTGACAGCCGGGACCAACGGCTTTGCGTGCTTTCCGAGGCCCGGAGAAGTCTCGATATGTCAGGATGGTAACCCATCCACAGACCGACCGCGGCAAGCGTAGCTTAACCTGATCGATCAACCCATGCGGCTGATATTACTTAGCCACGAGCAAAATAATAGGTTAGTTATACCTATATATTTTCTTTTATTATTAAGGTGTTCTGCAGACTTTTGACATTCACGCTTATTAAAATAAACTTCAACAAAATAAAAACGTAATTACTCTCTATTTGACCAGATGTTCTAGAGGTCTTAATTTCTTATAATCATTTGAGGAGTATCTTCTGAATGAATAATTTATATTACCTAAGTAAATGTAGATTTTTGACTAATTAAATAAGGATTGCAAGTCATTTTGCCAACTTCCGTTCATTAATATTAATTAACTGAATGTTTAAGTAAAATAAAACAAATACTTACCTACTTACATCAATATAATTCATTTTTAATTAATTTTACTTAAAATTGTATGCTTGTATGCATCATTATTGAATTCGCTACGCTTTAAACTTAATTTACAGATGTTTCCAGCAGTTTTCAGTCACCACGACCCAGTTCAGACTTTTATTTTCAAAATTTTACGTTTAAATTACTTGGAAACGAAATCTAAGCAGTTTTTCGTACCACCACCCTAATTGCGGTTGTAAGCCAACCCCAACCCAACAATGTGATGGAAAGGATAATTAAAAATAAATAAATAATAATAATTAAAAATAAATTAAATTAAATTTAAATAATTAAGAATAATTAAAAACCATAATCAGACATGACAATGACATGACTTGAAGATGACATGACATGACATGACGATGGCATGACATGACATGATATTACGATGGTTATATTTACGACTATTTCATCATTTTCATTCGTTCATTCAGTTTGATAAGCCATCTTATACCTAAAGCACTTTAGCACTTACGTATTTAAGTATGTAATCCTTAAATGCTTACCAAATACCGTAGATATGCCGATGACTTTGACCAACACCTTCATTCACTAGAATCTAAATACTTATCATAATTGTCCTGCAGGTGATAATCCTGTCATGAGTACCATCAATTAAAATGGCTTACCGAAGATAACTATTTTGTTTAACAAATGTAATTATTATAAGTGGTTTCGTCATCGAAACGCACGTGTTAATATGTGTCTTTGTGATTGTGAATCGTATTAAAAATAACGTTTTTATTTTGAAACCAACGTTTAGAGTATAGTAATAACAAAACTCTTGGTCTCTTCATAGCATAAGAATAAGCAATTATCAGCATATAATGTTCCCACTGCTGGGACACGGGCCTCTGTGAGAGGGAGTGGGAATTCAACCACCACGCTGGCCCAGTGCGGGTCGGTGAATGTCATATGACTTCGAATTTTTCTAGGACATGTCGGTTCCTCACGATGTTTTCCTTTTGAGAGCAATGATGATGAAATAATTTACACAAAGTGAAGTGCCTCTCTGGGTCCATACCTACGCTCAAGTCGCAGCCATTTCTACTGGGCCATCTCTACTCCCAACGGTCCCTCGGTCTCTTTAATACAATATCATGACAAGACAATACGTACTACGTACATACTCGTACATACTTGTATCAATATAATGAAAGGCGACGTCATTGCTTGATTGGTGGTACCTTCATAATACATGTATAATACATTACATTTACTCAATCGGTCATGAACCGACCGCGTGAAAACAACGTGCGTCCGTAAAAGTTAATATATGCTAACAAAACAACCGTCTGGCCTGGTCTGAGGAGTCGCTTTGTAAACAAAACAGACGATGCATATTCAGTACTTGTCTGTATTGTTTCGTAAATTACATACATTTGCGTTTATTTCCACGAACTGGTAAATAAAAACATAACATAACATCATGCCTGTAATCCCCGAAGAGGTAGGCAGAGGTGTAATAGAGCAGTGGTGGCCCAGTGGTAACGGCCGCGACTTACGAGTTGTAGGTCGTAGGTTCGAATCCAGACATTCGCTTTACTTTGTCAAAATTATTTCATCACCACTGCTCTCAAAACGGTAAAAGAAAACATTGTGAGGAAACCGACATGTCGTAGGACCAAAAACTTAAAGACATGTGACATAAATCTACCAACCCACATTGGGCCCGCGTGGTGGATTACGGCCCACTCCCTCTCACTTAGAGGAGGCCTGTGTGTGTAGTGGGAACATTACAGACTGATTATGTACCTAGTACGAGGGGCTTGTGGCTAAGTAATAACAGCTGCACGGGTCGATCGATCAGGTTAAGCTACGCTTGCCGCCGTTGGTCCGTGGATGGGTGACCATTTTCACATAGCAAGACCCCTCCGTGCCTCGGACAGCACATTAAGCCGTTGGTCCCGGCTGTCATTCGTGGATCATTGACAGTCGTTACGGGTCGTCAGTCCAGCCCGAAAGTCTGACAACCAGTTTTACCGAGGGGTATCGTATTACCCAGTAACTGGGTTGTAGAAGTCAGATAGGCAGTCGCTTCATGTAAAATACTGGTATTCAGCTGCATCCGGTTAGACTGGAAGCCGGCCCCAACATAGTTGGGAAAAGTCACATTTAAGTCACATGTGGGATTTTTAGCATTCCTCTTCGGATTGGTGAAGTTTTTAAGTTTATCGCAAAAAAAGTGTGAGAAATGGAAGACGACCCTGACAGAAACTACTCTCAGTGAATTCTGAAGTGGCAAAATTCATTGAGCTTAGTTCAAAGTCAGAGTCAGGTGGCGAGCCTATTGCCATCCACCACAAATCCAGAGTCTGAGCAGCTACTCAGAAATAAGCTAGATGCCTAAAAAAATCAAATTAGTCCTTCAGTTAGATTATCAAAAACCAATATTTTTTGATGATAAAGATGATGAAGATATCGCCCGTTAAAGTTCCGTGTGACGTCACGCCTTGCTACACTTTTTAGCATGGCGTGACGTCACGACCTCCCACTCCCAAATTTAGACGCGCTTTATCTTTATCATTTTTTATTTGATTGACAAAAGAAAAAATACGTGTCCATTATTTTTCGATAATCTAACTGACGGACTAAATATAATAATTATTTTTTTACCTAGGCATCTACCCTATTCCAAATGGAAAAACCCAATGACACTTTTTTTTGTTTTTTCTTTTTTTTTTTCTTTGCCCAACCTGGGAATCGAACCCATGACCTCTTGTTCAGCAGTAGCGCATGCGACCACTAGACCAACGAGCCAGTCTAACAAAACAAACAATGCATATTCAGTACTTGTCTGTATTGTTTCGATAATTACATACATTTGCGTTCATTTCCACAAACTAGGCTGGTATATAAAAACATTGTTATTGTATGAATCAATGATCTTTACCTACAAGATACTTGTTATTTTCTACATAGAAATTAACTCAGAATCCAAATTAATTGTACATAAATAACAGCTAATACCAAATTTATAAATAAAATTTAAATTAATAACCTAACTTAACTAAAACTATTATCGACCTAAAATATGGCGGCGAAAAAATTCCTCCGCATCGCTGTCGACTGGTAATGTACCCAAGAGACTGGCGGCATTGCCTCTGGCCAAGAAAAAAGCCAGCCCTTGGGTCACGGGAAGTGTCAACCAGCCATTTGGTTTCGTTGAACAGAGCACTCGGACCCCACGGCAGGGTTTCAACCCCAAATATCATCATCACTCTAACCAATATCATAATCATCATCTGCCTATGCTTATCCCCACTATGTTAAGGTCTCCTTACAGAACTAAGCTGAATACCAGTATTTTACATGGAGCGACTGTCTAACTGACCTCCACGACCCAGTTACTGGTCGGGTCTGTAAAAGATCTACAAATAACAGCCAGGAGCCGGACCAACCAGCTTAAACAAACATCACTTCGAAATTCGAACAGTGTCGATGACTTAAAAAAAAACAAAAGTCATTTATTCAAATTACGCTGAGGATCAGCACTTTTGAACGTCAACGTTACATAAGCGACAAGGCCGCCCCTTGTATGTTTTGTAGTGAGAATTGTATTTTTTGCTATATATTTTCTGGTGTACATTGAAGTATATTTAAATAAATAAGCTGGCTGGGGTAGACTGGATGTGCAAGGCGGAGGGCAGGGTGCTGTGGCGCGTCTAGGAGAGGGCTATCTCCAGCAGTGGACTGCGATAGGCCGAGTTGATTGATTGAAATAAATAAGACAGTCTCCAAAAAGCGTGCCCTTCACCACTTCAAAAAACAGTTAACCTAATGGACAGGTTATAGTGCTTTAGCTGGGAAGAAGAAGTGGCGCAACAAACTCCCCAGCACCACAGATTTACTTAAAAAACAAATAAATTCGGTTTTCGGTGGTTGAGTTAGGTTCTTAAATGTTGTTATGTCTAGAACATTTGTGCCGTTTAGATGTCCTTTGTGAATCTGTGACGTCATGTTTCCCACAAATCTTCGCAACAGTGATTTTCTCGTAGCATTCGTAGCCGGTTGCTACAGCCTGCTACGCCGCGTCGTATGAGCAGGGTGAAAGTGGCATTGGAGAGGTGTAACTTGTGGGCTCATCCATTTTCATTTTGTATAGTTAACGATATAAAATCATAGTGTACCTTAATGCACTGATCATTTCAAAATATATAAGTATACAACGTATTTTTTTTGATATCCCATAACTCTAGGGGGTCATTGTACTCATCATTATGAACAAATTTTACTATGGGGCCAAATCTGAAAGCGCGAAAAAAAAATCATTTATGTTCGTATAACTCGTCAAAATGTAGGGAACACCAGATTTTTGTTTCGCGATTTCGGGTTTGGTAACCCCGCAAACCACTAAAAAACGTACAATATGATGTTTCAGAGAGGAGAGGACGAGGAGATGGAGGTCGTGAGTTCGAACCTAGACAGGCACTTTGTTTTGTGAATTATCATCACCGCTGCTCCCAAAACGGTGAAGGATAACATCGTGATAAAACCTCGAAAAAAGTCGAAGACATGTGACATTACCAACCCGCACAGGGCCCGCGTGGTAGATTACGACCCACTCCCTCTCACAGAGAGGAGAGAACATTAACGGCTGATTATGCAAGACGTCTCAATAATCATCTCACTAAGAAATTTCATAACACCATCACTCACAGATAACTCGTCAAACACGTACAATGAAACTTCAAATTCAAGTATACAACACGTACAATTAAATAAACAATTGAGATACGACACTAAAATGTAGCAAAATGACGCACTTTCATTGAAAATACGTCATTTGTCAAAATGGTGGGTGCGCGTTATCACGATTGATCGATTGCTGTGTTGTGTTGTAATATATCAAATTCGATTCTGTAGGTTTTGGTTGCATCACTAGTTAGAAGTTGCGTATTTGCGTAGTTTGTGCGTATTGAAAGGACGAGGAGTCGAGATGGCGTACTTGAGTTGCGTAGCTTTGGAATGGATTAAAAATAGATTTGTTATTTTTATTTCTGCCTCGTTAAACTGGGGAGGTTTGGTAAGAGTAAACGATCTCCTTCCTTTCAAAACTAATTTTCGTTCTAAAGGAACAATTATGAAAGAAATTTAGACGTTTTTAAATAGTCTAAGATATTCTCTACCCGTACTTAATTATCAAGGTTTCCCAAAGGTCCAACTAAAACTGCTTCGCGAAAAACATCGTAACTTGAGTACTTCTAATGGTCTGCTCTGACATAGAAATCATCAACTACCAAAGTAATATTGAGATTACCTATACAGGGTGGCAGGGACATCGACGCGCAAACTGTAACCATGGATTCAGCACATGAGCTTAGACCCCAAAGCGTCGAAATTTTTCGTCGGTTATTAAAAAAAAATATTGCTGTTCCATACGTTTTGACAGCGTAGGTATTGCACTTTTCTATGAAACAGAAGATTTTTTTTGATAACCGACGAAAAATTTCTACGCTATGGGGTCTAAACTTATGTGGTGAATCCGTGGTTACAGTTTGCGCGTCGATGTCCCTGCCACCCTGTATTATATACAATTCCTTAAGAAATCCTTAATGAATTTGGAATAGTGTGACTGTTTGTCCCTGCATCACCCAAGGGTAGAGAATGGCATTAAGTCCGCCTTGTACATGTATAGGTATGTGCTTGAAGTATTAAATAAATAAATAAACAATGTCCTATAACTTATTCGCACCTTTTCTTGTGGGCCTCAATAAAGTGAGCAACAATCAAAATCAAAGGCATTTATTTAAACTAGACTGAGAATCAGCACTCTTAGAACGTCAAAATAACGTAAGACAGTCCTCCAAAACGCCTGCTTTTCACCAGTTCCTAGAGCATTAGCTGGGAAGAAGTAGTGGCGCAACAAACTCCCCAGCAGCCAAGCTGACTGTTAATTTAGTCGGTGGCCTTTGCTGTGCTCTCTAAAAGAAATAAACATAATATTACAAAAACAAAAGCGTAACGTGAACCAAGGAGAATACCCATCGATATACAACCCTTTCCTTAACTTTTCTACTAATATTAGGTACTATTGTATTACACACTTAATTAGGAAGCGACTTACATCCGATTCTCCAGCGTATGATCAAAGTGTTATAAAAGAAAGCACTTTTTAATAACTCGGCCAACTCTGACGCACTTGTTCTAACTGTTTGTTTTCATTCCGTTCTCATTACCGCCTCCCATGCATTGTAATCGGGTTTTGGGATAAAAATTCCTTGTTTTTTACTCATTACAATTATGTACTATCGTTATAACATCACGTCTTCGTCCCCATAAAATTTCGGCCCCCGACCAACCCCATCTCGTTTTGTCCATTAAACCGTTTTTTGACAGAAGGAACTAGTGATTGTAGCAACACACATTTACATTGATTGATACACGTACGGTATTATAATGTATGTAAGAAGCCCTAAATAAGATAATTCAATAAGATAAGGCAGTTTATATATTTATTTTATTACGCATTTTAAAGTTAACTTTTACGTAATCTGGAATATGTGCATTCTAAGACAGCTAACCTAATTGACAGGGTATAGAGTTATTTCTGACTTTTTTTTTGTTTATCCTTGGCTCCTACCTGGAGCTCTATGCACAGCTTCAAATCGGTGACTGTCACCAGCCAGTGTCACTCTTATCCTATCTTTTTGGTGATTCTAGTAACTTCTTAACAAAAGTATAGTTCTTCTCTTAATCATGATTTTTGTTTTTTTTTTATATTGTAATACATATTAATTTTATGTTTAATCAAAAGATAACACATGTTGTAACTATAATCACCTTAATATGATAATTGAATGTTTACATTGTCACGTCTGACTAAGCACGTATCGGAGCGGCCAGTAGTCGTCCATTCATCATCAGATTACATACATTGACGCATGTATTATCCTACTAATCCTACTAATATTATAAACGCGAAAGTTTGTATGGATGGATGGATGTCTGTTACTCTTTCACGCAAAAACTACTGAACGGATTTGGATGAAATTTGGCACACAGATGTTCTATAACCAGGATTAACACATAGAATACTTTTTATTCCGATATTCCCACGGGATCGAAACTTATGCGGATGAAACCGCGGGGCGCAGCTAGTATTATCTAAAGTATTGTTTAAATATATTGAAGATTTTTGTCCGTCGACTGTTTTAATTTTCATTTGTTTGACTTAGTTATGAGCATGTTTTAATACTGGCAGGATCGCGTGTCAACATTTTATGTTTTAGTATGGAATAATTTATGATGCTGTCCAGAACTTGACCCACTTGCTGGAATGTCCCCGAATTATTACCTGTACCTACATAGTGGCGTTTATTAGATACTCATGCAGGTGCTATAAACTTATTTAAAAAGACTCATCAACTCAACAAGAAGAAGTCATCATCTGTCCAACCAGCACCCTAATTGCGTAACACACAATCAATCTCAATCGGAATCATTTTGAAGGATATTGCTAATCCATTGCTTCATATGTTCAAAAAATGTATCATGTGTCTGCTCAACAACGTAAATAACGCAATGAATGTTGTTGAACTGTCAAAATGAAACCGATTCCGATTGATCGTGTGTTACGCAATTAGGGTGCTGTTCCCAACTTTGTTGGAGTCGACTTCTAGTCTAACTGAATGCAGCCCAATACTAACATTTTACGTGGATCGATGAGACTGGTTCGACAAGAAATATGGAAAAAGTATCCCCCGTTTCAATTTTATAGGTGCTAAGCTAATCCTGTGTAAACATTTCATCAAAATTGGTTCCGGAGTTTAGCTAGAAATGTACCTATACCAAAAAGAAATCGTTATTAAAAAAAACTGTCGTAATCGGTAGTAATTCATTTATATCAAATTAGTTACTATCGACTTAGAAACTTTAAAATGAAAGCTAGCCAAATCTTCAACAAAGGTAATAAATAACAGCTTTGTATGTTAAACAAATAAATACCACGAGCAGAATCACAAGCAGACACTATAGTCAATCCATAACCGATTAATTTATCAGCTGCCACTGACGCAAGCACCAAAAGTTTGTTTTACAACACAATAGACATCCCACACCAAATTACTTCAACAAAAACATACACGCAACTATGAACTGAAAAATCTTGTACAAATAAAGCTGAAAATCGCGTGATCCTGAATGTTCGATTGTACCCGTTACTTAGTGTTCAAAACACAGAAATGCAATGAAGGTATAAATAAGTTTTTTCAGTATAATCGCGATTTAATCGATTCGCATCTAGTTTACATGTGATGTTGGTTTGCGTCAAAACATTAATTAATACAACAACGACATTTATTAAGGGTGAATTATTAAAGTTTCAACGATTTTCAATGAGTGTGATGACGCGCGTAATGGCATCATGTCTGAAACAAGAGACTTATATAGTACATACTAATTCCATTCAGACGTGTTTCGAAGTCGAAAACACACAATATATTGGTTATACCCTGTCCATTAGGTTAACTGTTTTTTGGCAGCTGTCTTAGAACGTACAACTGAAGTTAACTTTTACGTAATCTGGAATACCTACCAGATTTCGTAAAAGTTAACTTTAAAATGCGTAATAAAATAAATATATAAACTGCCTTATCTTATTCAATTATCTTTTTTATGGTTTCTTACAGACATTCTAATACCGTACGTGTCTCCATGAATCCATGAATTACATGAGTACATGAATCCATGTATTGTGTGTTGCTGCAATCACTAGTTCCATCTGACAAAAAACGGTTTACCTAATGGACAAGCTATATAATTGGTTAAATTAAGGGGTTGCGCTTGCGACCACTACAACAACGACCAATATTATGTGAAATACTAAAATAGGTACTTTACAAAAGATTTATTAAAATCAAACATTATCCCAATTGCTTTAACTTGTATGTAACACTGATCTCCAATATAGAACCAGCGGGGTAATGAAGGCTACCGTTTTTGTGCTCACCAGCTGGCGCCACTGTCGAGTAAGATACTGAAGTATAGCTCTATAAGTTTGTTATTACGGGCGTGAAAACAAAGTTTACATTTCAATCATTGTATAATACATTAAAACGTACCGTAAAAATATCGAGCATGCCGCAGTATTGCGGGATATCGTGCATTCCCGTTTTATGTTCGAAAAAGAAAGGAGGACAGATAAGTTTCCGAATAATAAAATTGTCTTAAAACACTGACATTTATTGATCCGCAGGTAACTCATATTTGCCATAATTAATCTCAGATATTGCAAAATATTCACAACGTTATTCTAATTAGAAATAAACCCGCGTAGCCCACCCGCAAACAGTGACATTTCGGAGACCTCACGCTACACTAGCGCCTCTAGCGGTAAATTCATACACGATGGGCTATCGTGTATGAATATCATTGCGTAACACTATCAGCAACAATGATTTCCATTTTGAAAGACCCACAACATTCACTGCGTTATTTACATTGTTGAGCGGACACATTTTTCTAACATTTTGAAGCAATGTATTAGCAACATCCTTTAAAATTATTCAGATTATAATGGAAAGTGTGTTACGCAATTAGGGAGCTCTTCACGACATTAATTTATATTATTTACACAGCTGTATTACCCATACAAACGTATCAATAGCAGAAAGGTGAATAGTTTTATTTCTGTAAATAACGCGACATGTATACATATTTCGTCTATGGAATTAACGACGTAAAGACGTTATGTTCTTGACCTTCTTTAATAAATAAATAATAACTACAATACATATGTAATAAGGCATATGCGCATATGGTTGTGTTGATAGTCGGTTCAGTAAATAGTCCAATGGCAAATACACCTTGAGAACCTATCTAGCTAACCAGTTCGGTGAGGTTAGGTTTTTAAACGACGTAGTCTAATTTGAAGAATATCGTGAAAAGTTCAACGATAACCATAAAGTAATATTATAAATTCGAAAGTAGCTCTGTCTGTATGTAACCTTTTTCACGCCTAAGCCACTGAACGGATTTCGATAAAATCTGGTAAGGAGATAGATAGCATCTACGGCTAGCGGCTACTTTTGTCCTGGTAACACATTTCCGTGGGATAATTTCCGTTAGCAGGAAACTTGAGCGAAACACACTTCCACGAAAGACAAGTGTCTTTCGTGGAAATGTCTTAAAGTCCATTCTCGGAAATGTCTTTTCGCGCAAGTGTGCGAAAAGACATTTCCGAGAATGGACTTTTACGCGAACGGAGTTTTACGCGAAGGGACACTTGCGCGAAAAGACCTTTCCGCTTATGGACTTTTGCGCGAACGGAGTTTTACGCGAAAGGACACTTGTGCGAAAAGACATTTCCGCGAATGGAGTTTTGCGCGAACGAAATTTTATGCGAAGGGACACTTGCGCGAAAAGACATTTCCGCGAAGGGACACTTACGGGAAAAGACATTTCCGCGAATGAACTTTTGCGCGAACGGAGTTTTGCGCGATGGGACACTTGCGCAAAAAGACATTTCCGCGAATGGACTTTTGCACGATTGGACTTTTGAGCGCTTGCCACACTTGCGTACTATAATATCTCCCGCGCCGAAGGCTAGTCTCCATTAAGATTGGCCTGCCTATATACTTCATAATATATTGGATTAAGGAATGGAGCTCTTTGACGAACTCCCAAAGGTATTGGGAGTACCTGGTAGCTGGAAGTCTTCAAGTTTTGACTGAATATGATACTCCTAGGTAACCATGCACCATCGTCGACCACATGATCGCTCACCACGCGGCGAGCTAGTGATCAAACGAAAAACAACCCATAAATAAACATCGAAGTTGTTACCTAGTAAACACTTGAGGATATCATTATACTCCACTACCGCATATTCGCAGATAATACCAATATTTGTGGAGTATGCCTATGTTATCTAAGCCCCAAGCACTCGTGGGTGGTGACTAAAGGATTAAGTGATAGACGGTAACTTTCACGAGGGAACTTCGTGATTCGGATAAAACACTGAAGTTGCATGAACACTGCACACATGTCAGCTTTTATGTTTCCACTGCTGGATGAGCCGGAATTTGCCACAATTTGCCCAGTGCCGGTTGGTAAAAAAAAAATATATATATATATTCAAGTATAAAGTACCACCACCACCAGCGTGGCGTGGCGTGGCATGGCGTCCACCAGTGTGGTAAATATCACATGTGATCAATTTTTTTTTTCTAGGACATGCCGGTTTTATCACGATGTTTCCTTCACCGTTGCGAGATCAGGATACTGCACAAGCAAAGATTAATAACTATTACTTCGGCACATGCAAGGTTTTTACCAACCAGCACCACCCGCGTGGTGTATTCTGGCCCGCTCCCTCTCACAAAGAGGAAAAGTTTGACCCAGCAGTGGAAACTTTACACATAACAAGGTGTTAGCAGTAAAATTATTTTTCAAGGAGCTCGTCCAAGACAATTCTATATTTTTTTCCGCCAAGATGCTGTATTCAAGCTTGAAAGGTGTATGGATCATCTGCCTAGTCTTTCCCCAACTATGTTGGGGTCGGCTTCCAACCTAACCGGATGCAGCTGAATACTAGTATTTTATGGAGGAACCTCGTATCTGACCTCTCCTTATGACTGTTTTTCAGTTTTCATGCTTCTGACTACAAGTAGATACTTCTGATTTTCAGATTACGGAACTCGGGCAGTCATTAATAATAATAATAATATCCCTGGACATTTCACACAGCACCATTTGTCCCAAGCTAAGCAACCTAATGCTTGTGTTATGGTAACAAGATGGCTGATAAACTACTTATATACAATTTTTTTTTTTTTGTAAATACATACATATTATAGATAGAAAAACACCCAGACTCGGAACCAATACATCATGTAGGTCATACAAATATTTGTTCCGTGCGGGAATCGAACCCGCGACACGCAGCGCAGCAGTCAATCGCTTAACCACTGCGCCAACCGTGCCGTCTAGTCATTCTATGTAAAAAAGCTGGTATTTATTTACATAATCAGATTATAATTATATTTCTATCTATAATATGTATGTATTTACAAAAAAAAAATTGTATATAAGTAGTTTATCAGCCATCTTGTTACCATAACACAAGCATTAGGTTGCTTAGCTTGGGACAAATGGTGCTGTGTGAAATGTCCAGGGATATTATTATTATTATTATAATGTTCCCACTGCTGGGACACAGGCCTCCTCTCTGTGTGAGGGAGTGGGCCGTAATGTACCACGTGGGCCCAGTGCGGGTTGGTATTTATTTTCCCGGTTAAAATGGCAGCTGACCCCAATATAGTTAGATCTGTCTGAGCTTCTAAGGATTACAAAGTAAATAGTAATGATGGATCGGAAATCACGGTGTTTGTTAATCAAAATACTCGTCGTCGTTCGTATTGACATAGACGAACTCAAATACCCTTATTAACTCAATACCTAACCTTATTTTTGGTGACTGATAACGAAAGATAATTTGTAAAATAATTATGTGCTACAAATAAATAATTATGGAGTATCTCAAAATCAAATCAAATCAAAAGGCAGGAGCTCATTGGGCATCAAAAAATTCGTCCGCATCGCTGTCAATGGGATAAGTGCCCAAAAGGCTGGCAGCATTACCACGTTGGATGGCAATGTTGATTCTTTGGGCTAAAAATAGGCCAGCCCTCTGGTCTTACTTGTATAATTATGATATATATTTTAGTGTTAGCTTGTAAAAATAGTATTTAATCAAAAGTCATTTTTTATTCAAATTAGGCTGAGTATCAGCACGTCACGAAAGTCAAAATTACAAACTCAAACTCAAATCATTTAATTCAACTAAACCAATTACAGGCACTTTTGAATTGTCAAAGGGTCAGTCAGTCAGAAAGATGAAGCTAGTTGCCCATTCCAAAGCGTAGGTACCTATGGAGAAGAACGGGCAAGAAACTCCATGGACACTCTTTTAAATCATAAAATTGTTACAAAATATTTGATACATCATTCGTGTTGAAATTAACCATGTGAGAACGATGTAGAAAGACGTGCACGTTTGAAGCGTCCGTTATAGAAAACATAAAAACAATTCAGAAATTAAACATACTAACTAACTAAATAACTTACATAAGACAGTCCCCCAAAACGCCCGCCCTTCACCACTTCCTAGTGCTTTCGCTGGGAAGAAGTGGCGCAACAAACTCCTCAGCAGCACAGATGTCTGTTCAGTTAAAGAAAGTTGCGTCTATACATTAAAGAAAAAAAAATTGTGGTTTAGACAAATCATGTTTTGTGCTATTTTTCTACGCAAGTACCTATTATTAAGTATTGTGTGCACTAGGTAGGTAAGTACTTAAAATTATTTTAATAATAAAAGACAAGTTATTGCTGTTGTTTAAATATTTACTAATGAAGAGGCAAAGACCTTTAACCATACAGCCTTGGCAATGTTGCTTTTCTTTTTTTAACCGTGTGACATTTTCTTTCGATCTTTTGACTTTTGTTTTTTTTTTTTAATTCTGTGGTGTCTCATCTTGTTGTGTCTTATTTTAGTTATTTATTAGAAGCTACACCATCTTTTGGAATTGCTGTGGTGGACCAGTGTACAACAACTTATGGATGCAGGTCGTAGGTACGAAACCAGACGCCCGCACCTTACTATGTACAGACGCCAGCAGGTCAACCTATCCGAAACTGTCAAATTTTCCCAATCAACCTTGAACCTTAATGCTTTAACGATAAAGTTGAAAATCTATTAAAGAAATTTGACAGATTGTAGTAGCTTGATGTGCTGGCGTCTGTACAAATTATTTCAACACCACAGCTCTGAATACCGTAAAGCAAAACATCGTGATTAAACCGGCATGTCCTAGCGCCCAAAATTCGAAGATACCACTCTGTGCCCGCGTGGTGGATTACGGCCCACTCCCTCTCATAGAGAGAAGGCCTGTGTCCCAGCAGTGGGAACATTTTGGCTGGATAGGCTATGCACACAAGGTGGAGATGACAATATATCTATAAATTAAACTGCGTATATAAAATGCCCTTCCCAATCTGCATACGAAAATTCAATCAAATATATCCAATAGTTTAGTCACTATAGCTAGTCAAAGATTGGCAGAACCCATAGTTGGCCATCATAAGTATTTAGTTTACTTGTAAAAATCCCTTTTTTATTTTGATATTAGGATTTATTTGATAGTTCCAAAATACTCTCATGCATTAGTATCTCCAGTATTTTCAATATTATTGTTGTATTGTATTCTCCACATTGTATATCAGAGCCTTTCTACAGTAGTTGTCTTTGTTCGTTTGTATTTTATTATCAAAATGGCGTAACACTTTGACACCACCGACTTTATTGAAACAAGTGAAGTTTCCAAAAGCGTGTCTTCGGTAGTTTTCCTACGAAATATTGACGTAAATAAACACTTACGGAGCTATTGTTATTAACAAAAAGCTGTCTGTTTGTCTGTGTGGCCTTCGAAAGGTAATATTATGGTGAAATGTGTTTTCACAGCCCGATTCTTTAGTGTTTTTACATTTTTACAGTTTCCTACTTGTAAAACGTAAGTAGATTCGATTGTGTGCGAGTGTCGGCCCCCCAGCTAGATGCACTGCCGACCTTAAGAAGGTGGCTGGGACAGACTGTGTTGTGGCGCAACCTGGGAGAGGCCTCTGTCCAGCAGTGGACTGCAATGAGCTGAGTTGATTTGATCAAGATTCGATTGAAGAGTAGTTTTTAAAGAAAGACTATTTCTTGCAGTTGCTGGTGGTATCATGATCAAGGATTAAATAGGATGTACCGAAGGTGGTTTAACTGAACTGCAGTGCGATTCTGTAACCATCTCCATTCCAACTAATTGGAATGACATCTCACCTAAGTTTTCACGGTGAGATTTTTACAGAATCGATCGGCTGCTCTGATTCAGAAAAATGCATTTGGATTAAATCTGATTTATTTTTCCTAAGCAAAAATGTAATTCTCGACGGCACGGTTGGCGCAGTAGCTAAGTGATTGACTGCTACGCTGCGTGTCGCGGGTTCGATTCCCGCACGGAACAAATATTGGATACATGAGTAACTCCTAGTGTGGGGCAATGTTAAAAAAAAAATTGCCGTTGGTTCGAAATTTACTTAATTGAACACTAGCTGCGCCCCGCGGTTTGACCCACATAAGTTTCCGTGGGAATATGAAGATAAAAGTATCCTATGTTCCAATTCACGCCTTGTGCCAAATTTCAACCAAATCCGTTCAGCCGTTTTAGCGTGAAAGGAAAACAAACAAAAAATGAAATCCTTTCTCTTTATAATATTATCATAGATAACAACAGCTTTGTACACCTTGTTGGTCAAAAAAAGTAAAATTTATCCTAAGATTGCATAATTGTATTATTACAAAAGAAAAAACCGGTTACTATGTGGCCAAGTTACGCCATCGGAAAAGACTGACACAAATAAACAGCGCATAAATGCACGCTCTTTCCGAAAAACTTTTCCATAAAAACACACACAAATAAGACCTGCTAACATATTTAAATACGTAACAGTCCAGCTTATCAGTAGGACTATTCCGTTTTTTAAACACCAAACAAAAATAACAGAAGGGCAAGCCAATGTTAAGCGAACATGGTTTTCTTCATCACTATCCTCTACAGATCCAACTACAACCACTGAAGGGTAGGCCTCTCGCTCTGTTTGTGCTATAGTCCGCGCGGAACTAGTTGGCCGCGCCTTAGGTATGTGAGCGGTGGGACAGAGGGGCCCCGCGCACTACGTACGTGCGTTGCAACCCGCCGCCTCACCCCCGCTGTCCCTCCCGTCCCACCGCTCACATACCTAAGGCGCGGCCAACTAGTTCCGCGCGGACTATAATCTCCACGTTTCTATGCCAGTCTCAACCAGGGGGTCTACTCCGAAGTGGTAAATGTATCGTATCGGCCGAATGGTCGGCCATTTCCTGCTACGAAGTTACTATTTGGTTCGGTCGGTCCCGATCCTACACTCCTACACTCTTTCGAATATTGACTATGGTACCGACCCTACTGAGCCGATCCGAACGTTTTTTCGCATTTTTCAATAATATTCGGTTCGGCCATGGGTCGGTCCGATCCGATGATTCGAATGTGTCACTTCGGAGTAGACCTCCAGGTTCTACCCACGATGGCAACAATGTCATCCGTCACAAACCAACACTTATACGCTGTTCTTCGATGCCACTCAGTCATATGTCCTCATCATCATCATTTCAGCCGAAAGACGTCGACTGCTGGACATAGGCCTCCCCTAAGCACCGCCACTTCGCCTGGTTCCGTGCTTCCTGCATCCAGCGGATTCCTGTGGCCTTCGCTAGGTCATCAGTCCACCTTGTAGGAGGCCTTCCAATGCTTCACTCCAGAACCTTTCGGCCCCATCGGCCATCTGTTTTACGATTAATGGGCCTTGCCCACTGCCACTTAAGTTTGGCAATTTTTGGACTATGTCGGTTACCTTGGTTCTCCTGCGGATCTTTCCATTTCTGATTCGATCAAGTAGGGAAACTCCAAGCATTGCCCTCTCCATTGCCCTTTGAGTGACTTTTAGCGTCTAATAAGGCCCATTGTGAGCGACCCCGTTTCAGTTTCATGGATCATCACTGGCAACACGCACTGGTATTTCAGAGACAAACCCGCACTCTAGTTGTGTAACATAATTTCAATCACAATTTTAAAGATTTTGAAGGTAACGTAATTCATTGCTTTATATGTTTGAAAAATCTGTCTGCTCAACAACGTAAATAACGCAGTGAATGTTGTTTAACTGTCATACATATTGAAAGGCATTGCCATTGTAAGTATGTTACGGAATTACCCCGCCAGTTAACAATACCTCAAAATTGGGTATGAATGGTCTTTCTGTCTCCCATTTTAGTGGTAAAACCATCGCACCACCACGTTATCGGGTAGCGGTCACGCGATAACAAATAACGTCCACATCGGCGCGGGCGCCGCTATCTGTTTGTTAATACGTTGCTACTCGTCATTCAACGTCGCTATGTCGTCTGTTATTATTCATATCTTATTTATTTTTGCACAATCATATGCGATATTTGCTCTGGCCTACCGTATTAAGAAACATGAAGTAGCTCTTAATGCGTGTTAAGTAGGTACCTATATGGCTGCATCTACATCGCCAATTGCGAACTACGCCTCACACTGACGCCACGCAAAATCCTGCGTCGCCCAAGCAGAGTTTACCGCTTTTTTTATATTTATACAACGGCCCGATGGTCCCGACATCAATCGGCGGGCATAAACCGATCCAACCTGTCCTTTGCTGCCCTCTCCCAGCGACGCCCTAGCCGAGGTCCGTACCCCACAAGGGGTGCCTTAAGCGAGTCGCTTAGTTTCTAAGCTTTTTAAGCCCTGACTGAAGCCCTTATTTATTGAGGCATCCACAGGCAAGTCCTTTTATGCAGACCTCCTAGGTTGAACTGCGAGATGCCATTCCCAAGCAGAGATAGCACCCTTTACCTACAAGTTTACAACTTTTGTCATGAGATGCCTGAACTCGTCTCCTACTTTATTTGTGCCATGCAAGGATACATTTCTATGTTTTTACACGCCGTGCGCCCGAAGAGATTTCCCGTTGGCAACAATTACGAACTTTCATCCTCTATCCCTTTAATTTTTGACAATACATCCCGTATTGTCAGAAATCTTTCTCAGTGTTCCCTTCCGATATAAAGGAACTCTTGTGAGTCATGCTTCTAGACCCAGAAGTTGAGGCTGTGCGTTGTCTGCCAGTGAATTTATGATTTTATCAAGTAGATGTCATATTTCTTTATTTATAAAAGTTTACAGCAGTCTTGTACAGACGCCAGCAGATCAAGCTACCCGAAACTGTCAATTTTTCCCAATCAACCTTGAACCCTTTTATCTGTTCTGTGCTTAGAACCTACAGCTTGAACCTTAATGCTTCACAGATAAAGTTGAAAATCTATTAAAGAAATTTGACAGATTGTAGTAGCTTGATGTGCTGGCGTCTGTACTTAAAACTATCCCCTAAAATACCATGGGGCATATGGTTTTTATGTATCATTACTCATTACACAAAAATAATCTTGCAGAAAGCTTTCTAAGGCAAGCAGTACCACCATATTTGTTCCTGTCGGCAATTCGCCAACCATAGCTGTGTTAGGGTTAAAGGAGAACACCAAAGGAAAGGCTGTTCTAAGGATTTCAATAATACGTGTATTATCCTTTTATTTACTTGATGGAAGATGCGTGTTTACTAATAATACATGAGACGTGGGTAGTACAGTCACTATGCGAAAGTAAGGATTTTGGTCAAGTGGTAATAGCGGGTTAGGATAGATAAATATAAATAGATAATATAATCCGTGGACAGTGGTGTGGGTTATATGTTTACCTATTTGTGTAATTAATCATAAATGTTGAACTTAACATGCAACTGTTTTTTGTCCCTAATAAATAAAATAAAATAAATAATATTTACGAAATAAAAAGAGAAAGACGACAGTATTGAAGTAGAATCGATTTGTTTTTTGCTATACTCAACAACAAAAGGGGTGATTAACAGAAAACTTTTTGCAAAGGTTGCGTAATAATGCAGCTAAACAATGAATCAGACATTCACAGGTTTACTGCGAATCCTCAACAAACAAACATGAGTTAGTCACTTGAGATTAAGACATACATATGCAGCTGGTAGATATTGTTTAAATATAAGTCCCCTTATCATAACAATTTGTTGCCTAGTTAAAACTCTTTATTTAGAAAGTGACTATACTATTCACAAAGATACCTAACTTGTCCGTCCACTGCTGCTACGTAGGACGTGGACGGAGATGTATACCTCGTTAACTGCGTGGTTCATTTGTTTGCCATCCACGCATTCATGCGTAGGTCGCAGTGGATGATCCCGTCTACATTTTTATACAAAGTGAAGTTAAGTGCATATGTGTGGCCGTGGAGCAGTGCTTTCACTATAATCGGTGGTCTATAGTGTTAGACACTCATATACTACGAGTTCGTATCAGCTGCCCAATTACATATCCGCAACGACCGCAATTAACTTAGCTTTGTAGTGCTCCCAGTGAATACCACCGCTGCGGCATTTATTTTTTAAATTTCGAAGCATCATGCTGAGATAGGAGCCTTTTGGCCTCGTACAGGACTTTCGGTTTCATTTTTCCTTTTGTTACTTTTTTATATAATTTGTTTTATTTTTAACTGTGTTTAGTTAGTTTATGATCCTGTACGAATCGCAATAAATACTTTTTCTTTCTTTCTTTCTTTCTCCCCAGCTAAATGGCCCGGCGATTTTAAAAGGCGTCTAGGACACCCTGGATGCAGAAGGCGGGGAACCGGGTATTATAGCATAAATTAGAACAGCACATGTCAGCCAGGCAAGTTGATCGATTGTATAAGTCACTAATTTATTATTACCCAACAGCCCATACTCCGGATGCGTGCAACACTCACAGGATACGCAAAAAGTTTAGATAATGATAACCAAAGTAGCTGATAACATCGTCTCTAATAATATAGATAAGGGTTTATTTTTATCTGTTATCTCTCTGCAAACTGGTTTAGTGTTATTTTTAGCTGCTTCATTATTAGTCATGGGTTTTTTTTAGGTATTATGTTGTTTGTTGTTAACTTTTGCTGAGTTATGTAGGTACGTAAACTTAGTATAGTTATAGAAAAATAAACACATTTTTTTTTAAATATGTTGTTTTACCTTACCTCCTATGACTTTATCATCTTTCCCTAATCCTATATTTGGGGGTCTTTGCAGCACGTCGATTTCTTCCATACTTCTCTAGTAATTTCGCTTCATTTCCAGCCATACCCCTCCTCCATCATCATCAGCCTATAGCAGTCTACTGCTGGACATAGGCCTCTCCTATTGCACGCCCTTCAACTCGATTTTCGGCAACTCTCATCCAGGTGCTACCAACCATCCTGCGAAGATCGTCACTCCACCTAGCCTGAGGGTGTCCCACGTTACGTTTACCGATTCGCGGTCTCCACTCAAGAACACGTCTACCCCAACAGTCATCGGTTCTACGGCTAATATGGCCGGCCCATTGCCACTTCAGCTTCCTTATTCTGTAAGCTATGTTGACAACTTTGGTTCTCTGCCAGATCACCTCGTTGCGGATTCAATCCCTCCGAGAGAAAAATAACTAGCCCATCCATCAACATTCATATAGCGGGTGGCAGGACCATCGACGCGCAAACTGTAACCGTGAATTTAGCACATAAGTTTAGTCCCCCAGTCTAAACTTATGTGCTAAATTCACGGTTTTTAAGGTAAGGTAAGTTTTTTTTTTGATAACCGACGAAAACTTTCGACGCTATGGGGTCTAAACTTATGTGCTGAATCCATGGTTACAGTTTGCGCGTCGATTTCCCTGCCACCCTGTATTCATAACTCTCTAAGTCAAACGCGTTTCATATATCTTCATCGAATATCCACAAAGGCAACGATTTCTTTTCCACTTTTCTGCCAGTGGTGCTACTTTCAAACTCCCTTAAATATTCACTTTTAAAGGACGATACCCTTTTGCCCGTATTCCAATTTGTTTAGGGTCAATGCAGCATGTCTACTTCAAGCTTACATCTCTATAAAGCGTCATCTTAGAATAGGAGGATACCTACTATGTCTCCAAAATCATCGTCCGTCATCCTGACAATGAGATCTACTTTCATTTTGACCGTTCAACAACATTCATTGCGTTATTTACGTTTTTGAGCAGACAATTTTGGCGAACATATGAAGTAATGGATTAGCAAGATCCTTCTTCTTATTGACGTGTAAAAGTGTTTGTACAAACCTACTTACAAAATAAAATCATTTATCATTTATCATTTATCATTTATCACTTCCCACATGCTTTATTTAAGGCTAAAAGTAAATAAATAATGTTTAGACAAAAACACATGTTATAAATAATATGTAAATCAGGTAAACCATAAAATGAAAGCACGTGAAGTTTGCTGTAAACACGCATGTTAGTGCTGCTCCCAGTCAAGTGCAGATAGCACGTCATTAGATAGTGCCTGTTACTAATTGAAGATAATTCGACTACTGGCCATTAATAAAACCTGTAGTACAGTCATTCATGAATGGAGGGAAAAGGTAATAAAAGATAAAAAGGATATAAACAAAACACTTCACCGTGTAGTCATATAATTGTGACGCAGCAATAATTCCATCAACAATTTCCTCGCCCTTGTTCTTTTGGTCGTCCCGTACCCGGTAACGTATACAGGGTTTATTTTCAAAGACCAGCCTTTAAGGGTGTGGTAAAAACCCTCAAACTGTACAACTTCCTCCATGGGACCAATTTCGTAATCGCGAAAAATTTTTCAACTGTCCCATAGAAAACTTCAATACCTACTCGACCTAAACGTATGGGACGGCTGAATTTTTATTCGCAATTACGATGTTGGTCCCATGGAGAAAGTTGTTCAGTCTGATGGTCTGTACGAGACCGTTGAACTGATCTTTGTAAACTAACCCTGAATAGAACTTAAAACTTAGGTGAAGTGAACTTCAAGCAAGCTGTCAATAGTGTCAGTCCCTAGGATCTTGTGGAGTAACAGCCCACTTTTTTTTTTTTTAGGATGTGAAATCATCAAATGACCCCCTCCCGCTCTGGGTGGAGCGGAAGGGAGTGTCAGACTCTTACTGACTAAAACCCACCCGTGTTCCTTCCTTAGCCCTTTCTGTTCCAGGGCAGCGGTAACCCTTTCGGACGATCCCGCCGCCCGTAACAGGCCACTTCAAGCTAATTCACCTAAGTTCTCTCATTCCAAGGTGCACCCGAATGAGCAGTTAAGAAAATAATTCCTTTTGCCTCCTTTATTTTATCACAAAAACTACGCAGTCCTTTTAATTCAAAGCTTCCTGTGAAAAATGTGTAAAACAACAATTTAATGCAAATCAATGTGTAAAACTATCAAAGGACGTTATTTTCACAGGTGTTGCTTGTGCGCAGTTAAGTCAACTACCCCGGAAGGAGTGTATAGTTTTTGACAAGGAATGTTTTGCGTATAATGTAGGTAATCTGTCAAACTGTTGTTTAAGTAAACCTTAATAACATGTTTATTGTTATTTGTGTTGCATGGTAATTCGTAATATTGTAAACATTATGAATGTGACGTCAGAGCTATTGATAGAAATTAGTTTTAATTGCATTTAGATATAATTTTCATATAGGTAACTTGTATACCGACGACCTTAAAAGGCTGGGACAGACTGGATGCGGAAGGCGGAGGACAGGGTGTTGTGGGGCAGCCTGGGAGAGGCCTATGTCCAGTAGTGGACTGCGATAGGCTGAGTTGATTGGACTTGTAAGTTATCATCACAGCACCTGACTTTGACCTATATTACTGTAAAAAGGAAAATTAAAAAAAGGGTAAATATACTTGCCACATCTGCTTAGCATGTCCTTGAACCAAAAATACGAAGACATGTGACATCTACCAACCCGCACTGGGCCCGCGTTGTGGATTACGGTCCACTATCTCTCACAGAGAGGAGGCCTGTGTCCCAGCAGTGGGAACATTATAAGCTGATTATGTGTGTAGTTTATGTAAACCATCACAAACCATGCAGATGACCCACCACTATAACATCAACCTACTAACATTTACCAGCAAAATGTAGTCTCAATAACAGCTAGCATTATTACCTAATATTATTCCAAGAACAACGTTGTTTGTCGAGCAAAAGATTGCTCCATATGGCCTTTATATTGTTTGTGAAGTAAAAACCTTTGGTTTTAGACAAACAACTCCGTCTGTGCAGTTGTTTTTCATATGATTCATCGGCAAAACTAATTGTTGACGAGGATAAGTATGAGACTATTTACCATGTTTCTAATGGCATTATTTACGTTAATGTTAACGTAAATATAGGTACAAATGAAATGATTCATTGAGGAAATGAAAATTAATTGAAAGGACATCATTCATTTCGTGCCCAAAATTAAAAGTTTATAAGTACTGACAACATGTCCAGGGTGTTAATTCAAATAAAAGTTGGTATTTATTTAATGTTATGCCTTAAATACTTGTTATAATAATATGATTTTTGGCATTTTCTATCTCAATCCCGAGGGGTTAATTATATAATTTCGCTGTAATAGTAAAAAATGCTCAAGATGTTATTTCCCATAAGAAAATAGTACTTTTTCATTCTGGCTTTATGATTTTATTTTTAGGGTATAAAATGTTCGACACTTGAATGATGTCCTTTGTTATAAAAATAATAGCTGTTGCCCATGGTTTCTGTCGTCTCGTGGGGTAATTTAAAAGAGATAAATTAGGTCAACTCTTTCTTCAAAAGGCATTGTTTGACTCACGCATAAATAAAATAATCTAATGTTTGGAATGTTTGTTTAATCTTACGTTTGGACTTTAAAAGAGACCATGACCTCTGAGTTTGTTTTGGCATTTCTTCTTAAGAATCAGTTATCTAGGAAATACCAGCGCCTAGTTTCATCATTATGTAGTGTTAAAATATTGACAAAGTTGATTTGTCTAAGAAGATCTAGAAATGAACATTTCTTTTTATTTAATATAAGGCTGATTTTACACTCGACAGATATTTTTTATTCGTGGAATAAAATTGACGTCTGACAGATTTTGTATGGAAGAACTTTCAAAAATTAAAAATTATTCCTCCGCTAAAATTATCTGACGTTGGAAAAATCTGCCCTTATAAATATTTCATGTGCTAAATCCGGACATGGTCTAATAAATTCTAGGGTTGTCTTAAAACTACCTTGCGGTACCTACTACTACTGGGATTGACTGCCCAGGCTGAGCCTGACGTACTTACGTATTTAAATATCACCATATACCTATCTATCTTATATAAGTTGGTGTCTAGAATATCCCACATTCAATTACAAAGCTACAAGGTTCTTTTGACGCGTGGCCAAAATCAGAACTAAAGCCGCCATCTTGTTTTGTCAATACAATTTCACAAATGTTCACCAACAACGCCCCCTGTCAATGTCATTCAGGCGCCAAAAGTTCCTTATAAAGTATTTTTATATCATGAAGCGACGCGCGCTTTACTAGTGGTAACCAACAAACATGCTGTGAATGTATACGAGTAGGGTCAGCACATAACACACATACGCACACACAGTTCCAGCTTCGCCCGTATCTCGGACGGTATCAAGAGCTCCTGCGCACACACACATTCTACATACACAGCGTGTTTGTACACTTGGGAAGCACAAGCGCGTGTCGCTTCGTGATATAAAAATACTGCAGCACTCTCGGTAAACATTTACATCACTGCAGTGTCTAATTATAATTATCACAGTGAAGTGAAGGGAAAATTCCGAAGTTCCTTATCATTGAGGAAGTTACATTTTTAGTGTGCAAATAGGGAAGTTTGTATTTACTACTCATTTGCATAACTAAAATAGGTGCAGTGACGAAATACTTCGCAATGACTGGGCGGGTGTAGGTACCTGAATATTTGAATAATTATTTGTTTAATTACGTCAAATAATTGAAATGATGAATGAAGTGCTTGCATAGCACTTATTTAAACTTCCTTTGGTGACTGATAGGATATTACTGTTTAAACCTAATATAGGTTTATTAACTATTATGTGGCCAGTCATCGAAATGTAGGTACTTATTGGGTTTGTAAATAAATGATATTTATTGTATGTATAGATAACTAACTATTTACGACTAACTATACAATTAATTACAAAACAAAGGACACAGGCGTCGAAGCATTCGTCCGCATCGCTGTCATCCGGAAACGTGCCCAGATGACTGTCAGCATTGCCACGTTGAATGGCAATGCTAATTCTTTGGCCAAAGAACGACCCAGCCCTTTGGTCACGCCAGAGTGAAGTGTCGATCAGCCGAGGAGAAATTTCCTTAAAATGGGGACGCAAAGTTAATAAGTTATATTTTATTAACCAACCAACCAACGAGAATTAGTAGACCCAATTATGTCTACTGTCGTCTATACAGTATGTAACAAAAACCCTGTTGTTCCAAGTAGGGACGTTTTCAGAATCGATATCTGATGGTAATTACGTAAGTCAATTAAAAAAATATTGAAAAAAAAAAAAACAAAATTAATATTAAATAATAAATATTTGAAAAGTAACACTGATTGCTCACCCCTGCAAAGAGAAATAGGTAGCAACCGGTCGCTTTGTCGCCGCCCGCCGCGCCGCACACTACCGTACTACACTAAGGTCATGAACTCGTCACGTGTCGTTCACATCACTCAGCTGTTTGACTGATAGATAACACTTTGGGAACGTTAGTTTGAATTTTTCAAAAAGTTGCCTTATCAAGTTTGACGATTGATAATTACAATAAACACATAACCAGGCCTCCGTCACTCCATGTACTTGCACGTTATAATTACCTACCGCCCGGCCGAGCGGTCCGGGCCGTTTGCGGCCCAAATTCAGTGCTGTGGGATCGCGCCAAAGAGTATAATAATAATACGGGAATCGCGCGGTGTGAAGCAATCACAACTGTACGTTTGAGTATTTAGGCACATTTTAGCATGCAGCGGTTGCTGACGAGACGGAGTAGGCTTTTATAGCAGTAGTTAATTTTCTACTAAGTGAAGTATCTGTTACGTAGTAACTATTTAGTCATTTGTGGACATAACTAACACTTTAAAATTAATTTGTTTACCCACAAAGCACGTACTTCCGTAGGGTCTTCTTCAAACATCACGAGGATTTCTTCCTCAATGTCATGGTCTCGAGTCCTCGGTTATCCTGCGATACGATGTTGGTCTCGACCGTGCACAGACCCAATGTTGAACGTCCGTATGTGGAGACGTTGGGAAGCCATAGTCGACGCAAAGTTATGTTTCTTGGAGTTGCGAAACGTTCTTGGTACACTACAATATTCCTCATTTGAATAAGACATTTTGGAAAAAACGCACACACAGAATTCACTCACAAAATCACAATAATTTGGTTCTTTTTCTGTCAACGTACGATACATCCGTCCGGACGTAAGTTGCGCGGGCGACTGAGGGACAGTGAGGGGGACAATCGGCTAGTGGCGGTCGTACTCAAAGGGAGTTTGTGCGTGCCGCCTGCTTTGTGTTTTGGCGGTTGGCGCCAACCTGTCTAGCTATCGCGAATCAAAGGGGCGGCGGCAATCTTTATCGACCGTAGGCTAGATCCATTAGTACTTGTAAGTTCAGATGTTATAAACATTTTGTAACAATGTATCGAATTTAAAAACTATCTGATTATGGACAATGTTCGGCCACCATTGTTTTTTTTTTAATTATAACTTCAATAATGGTAAGCCTATAGGTATATATATACGCTCCTACAAGGAACAACAGGGTTTTTGTTACATACTGTATATTGACATGTTTGAACTGCCTAAGTTGATATTCCATCACATCTAATTATTCTTTGAAAACCTTTAAGAATAGTTCTATCATTCAAGTTATGTATTTATCTGAAAGAAAGTAGGTACCTACCGAGCTACGTAAACACCCAAACAGCCCTGCTATCATAACAACACGCCTGTATTCCTCGAAAGGGAGTAAACAGAGCTGTGCAGTATATACCCACATTACACCAGTTAAAGTACCATGTAATATGGGGCTTGACTATTGCCATCACCATAACCATACCATAATTAGCCTATATTGTTCCCACTGCTGGGACACAAGCCCCTTCTCTCGGTGAGAGGGAGTGGGCCGTAATCCACCACGCGGGCTCAGTGCGGGTTGGTACAAGTCACACAGTCTTCAAACTTCGAATTGCCATTAACCGAGCACAAATCCAGACCACACCAACCAGACTCCGCCAGCCCTGCCACCGCAACAAGAATCCTACGAAAAACCAAAATAAGTTTTATAATCAAAGAAATAAGACTAAGGGTTGATTTCTCCATCGCCAGATAACTTTTATTCGAGGAATAAAATTGACGTTTGACAGCTTTTTTATGAAATAACTAAGTATCAACATTTCAAAATTGACGTTGATTGATTTTTGAATTTTTTTAAAGCTTTTGTGTGAAATAAATGTCAAAATTTCAAAATTATTCTTCGAATAAAGTTATCAGATTATTGAAAAATCAGCCCTAAGAAATAAGAAAAATAGATACCTATAAGAAATAGGAATAAGGAATAAGACTTATGCAATCTTACGTAAAACTAAGCTTACGTACATAAACATCTACTTTTAACTTCTTTATTACAACAACAAACACTCGATTTTTACTACCGACCGACCCACTAGCCTAATTACAAAAGTTTCTAAATAAACGTAAACGTAAACACATTGTTACACAACATAGCATCACGCCCGTATTCCCCGAAGGGTTAGGCAGAGATGCACCTATACCTGGTCCTAGCACACCCCCACCACCCACACCCACATTTGGCCAGTTATGGGGCGACCCTATGGCCGTCAACCGAGCACAAATCCAGACTCAGGGCTGCGACTGAAAAAATCCAGATGGAAAAACTCAGTAACACTTTGCCTGATCCGAGAATCGAACCCAGGACCTCATACACAGTTGCGCACTTGCGACCACTACACCAACGAGGCACTCGAACACCATTTCGGACGGCACGGTTGGCGCAGTGGTTAAGAGATTGACTGCTGCGCTGCGTGTCACGGGTTCGATTCCCGCACGGAACAAATATTTGTATGACCTACAATTAGTTGTTCCGGGTCTGGCTGTTTGTGTATGTGAGTTTATATGTCTGTAAACGCACCCACGACACAGGAGAAGTTCCCAGTGTGGGCCAACGTCTTAAAAAAAAAAATCAAATCATTTATTTCAGATACAAGAGTGAATATACAAGAGTCTCCTATCAAATAGGGTTTGGGAATTCCCGACAATTTCAAAGTCCCGGGGCACGAGACAGCCTACAATCAAAGTCCCGGAAATACCCGGGACTTCGAGAATTTTAAGAAAAAAAAATTTTTTTTTTTAAGAGGGGTAAACCATTTTTGAAGAATTTTAATTGAGTAAATTACTGGTGAAACGTATTAAAGAAAGGGATTTTTTTGTAAAAATCAACATTTATTAAACAGAAAATTAAATCTTAATAACTGTAACGTTAATTTCAGTCTTAATAATTGCTTTGTTTATTTATTTGAATCACACACAGATTCACTTTTATGCAGTTAAATCTTATAGTTATAAAACGAACTTAGTTAAAAATCATACAAATTCTAAATAACTTTACTATTATCCAGTAATTCTAGTATCTAATCTAACAATTTCGACAATCTTGTCTCGTCTCGAGTCTCGAACCGAAAGTCCCGGGACTCGAGACAACTAAAATTACGAAAAGGCCCGGGACCCAAACCGTATCAAAACATGAGGAATAAACAAGTGAAATACGAAGAGACTGAGTAATAACTAATCAGGCAGATGAACAATAACACAAGTCCTTACACCAGACGATACGATGCCGACACGATCATGCAACGGTATGTAAATAAATAAACAAAAACTTACACATACCGCAGCTAAACTACAGCACGCCACCTGCTCAGATCCTTACATCTTACTACTCCTTTTGTCTCGTTTACGTTCATACTTCAACGGGGTAATTGCGTAACAATGGGTTTCATTTTGACAGTTCAACAACATTCATTGCGTTATTTACGTTGTTGAGCAGGCACATTTTTCGAACATATGAAGCAATGCATATAGCAATATCCTTCAAAACGATTCAGATTGAGATTGATAGTGTGTTACGCAATTATCGTGCTGGTCATACACTCACTGTCGGTTGCGAGTACTACGCACCTGACCTTTCTGAAGAACATCACCAATATGGCGTCCCTCCCGGCGTTTCTACACACATCTTCCTTGTAAATATTTTTTGTTAGTCGCCTTTTACAACCTTTTTGTGAACCCCAAATAATTCCTATTTTGGGGACCTCAAAAAACTAAATAGCCGAGTGACTGCTCCCAATTTTGATTTAGTTGGTCACACCGTTACAGTTCTAACCTAACGTAACCATATCTTTGCATCCCGGTGACGCAATATCAAGCTGTTTTCAGCATTTTAAATCTTAATTAGGCTCCCTGTAACGTTCCCGCTAGGGATAATTGACAATTTCGCGAAAAACCTTTTTTCGTTATTGACTTGTAGGAATTTTCATAGAAACTCCTTTTAAAAAACACTATTTCATTTTTTTATTCAAAATTTTCAGTATATTCCTGTTTTTAATAATTTAATCCAATACTTACCTGCCTTACCTGTACTCCCGTGCGCGTTCCGCGAAGTCGAGTCCCGTTTCGGTGGTGTTATTCGGTGTTTTTACAAACATTTTGGTCATAAAATCAGTTTTTTCAGGATAATTCCCGATTTTTCTTCGGGATTATTCCAGGAACACAAATAGTTGACTAGCCCGCGCGGAGACGCGTCTTTTGACACCTCGCACGTGCGCCTAGCTCGTAAAAAATTTGACCACCCACCCGCCCTCTGGTCTATAGGAAGGTAGACGTGGGGTTTTCGGCAAAAAATTTTTTTTTTTTAGTTCTTTTTAATTATTTGATGTTAATTTAAGAAATTGACGGTCCTTCAGACATTTTTAGCGTCATCTGTACGCATTAATGACAAAGATTTACATACCTGACCAAGTCCTTGCTCACAGGGACCATATTTTAATAGTTGTTGCTTCTGGCTGATCCCCCCTTTACAGGGACCTAGAAGCAACGCTTGTGCCCTCTGACCAGACCGTACATGAACACTACGTTCACGAAGGCCATCAACATGTTCCGCACACCGGCCAAGAAGGACGCAGGCTCGCCAGGCTCCAGCGGCTCATCGCGTTCGACAGAGAAGGTGGGACCCTCGCTTCCCAGTGTGAGGCGGAGCATTGGGGAATGGGAGGCCGGGAAAGCTGATCCTAAGATCAAGTCCCCGGTTAACCCAATGCGTGACGCCGCACCACCTGTTCTGAACACTCCAGCACTTTTGCACCGACCTTCTGAAGACATCGCTAGGGCGCCACAGAGACCGGAGTCGAGGTACTCCAGTCTCACAGCGGAGGCGAGAGCTTGCCTAAATAAAGCTAAGCTTCATTTGGGCAACTCTCGAAACCTCAAAACAGAAATAAAGACTGGGGTCCTTGACGCGATTAACCGGCTGTACGAATTGGTTAAAGAGTCAGAGCGGGGCAAGACTCCCATCGTGCCAGCGGCTGCGGTCGTGCCTGCAGTCGCACCTGCAGTCGTGCCTGCAGTCGCACCGGTGCCCGCGCCACTTAACCCGTCCATGGAGCAACCGACAGAGCTGATGAAGAGCCTTATAGATGGCCTTCAACAGCACAAACTGGAGTTGCAGGAGTGCAAACAGCACACCCAGGCTCTGTCGGAGCAACTCCAGCTGGCCCCTCGCTTTGTCGCAGGCCAAGGCCCAACGTTCGCGGAGATCGCCGCCGGCCCGAAGCAGAACATCCAGGAACCTCTTCACTCGGTTATTGTATCATCTGTGAATGATCAGGACACCGGTGAAGAGGTTCTTGAGAAGCTCAGGACGGCGGTCGATGCCAGAAACGAGGGCACTAGGGTGGAGCGCCTGCGCAAAGCGAGGGACCAGAAGGTGGTGGTCGGTTTTAAGACCAGAGAGGAGTTGACGAGGGTGACAGAGAGGATTCGGAGGACAGGCAACCTGGTGGTAGAAGAGGTCAAGAACAAGGACCCTCTTGTCATCATCAGGGACGTCCTCTCCTGCCACACGGATGCCGAGATCCTCCAGTCCCTGCAGCGGCAAAACACCCACCTGGTCGGGGACATTCCTGCGGATGACGTGAGGTTGGGGGTGAAGTACCGTCGAAGGACGAGGAACCCCCACATGTGCCACGTCATCCTGCAGGTGTCCCCTACTGTGTGGCAGAGGCTAACGACGGCGGGTCGCGTGCACATTGACCTGCAGCGAGTGCGAGTGCTGGACCAGTCACCACTGGTGCAGTGCACTCGCTGTCTGTGTTTCGGCCACAGCCGAAAATTTTGCACGCAGCCCGCTGACCTCTGCATCCACTGCGGCGACCCCCACTTGCGGGCTGACTGTCCGTCACGCATGGCAGCGGAGGCGCCGCGTTGCCACAACTGCCTGTCAGCCAAGTTAGAAAAAACCGACCACAACGCCTTCGACGGTGAGTGCCCGGTGCGTGGCAAATGGGACGCATTGGCGCGCCTGTCGGTAGCATATTGCTGAGGTGGAGTCAAGGCTCCCTGGAAGTGGGAACCACAGCGGTATCGATTTTAGATTTTTTAAGCAGAAACCAAAACTGATAAATTTTAATAAAGCCACCAGACTTATAAAAAATACTAAAGTAGCAAATTTGAGCCAGTTTCATGCGAAACTAGCCCAACTTAAAGCCGAATTCAAAACAAATCCATGTAACATTCAAAAAATTACCATGAGGTCCATGAGGATTTCCCACTCCTGCCATAAAAAAAAAAAAAAAAAAAAAAAAAAACCTAACGTAACCCATTTGGTCGGGGTGCCCCAGCTAATAGCTTAGGTACTGCAACTCATGATCTGCCTAGCCCGTTCCCAATTATGTTGGGGTCAGCTTCCAGTCTAACCAGATGCAGCTGAATACCAGTATTTTACACAACCCAGGTACTGGGTAATACGATACCCCTTGGTAAGACTGGTTGTCAGACTTTTCGGGCTACTGACGACCAGTAACGACTGTCAAAGATCTACGAATACCAGCCGGGACCAACGGCTTAACCTGCTTTCCAAGGCACGGAGGGGTCTTGGTATCTGAAGATGGTCACCCATCCACGGACCAACTGCGACAAACGTAGCTTAACTTAAGCTTAGCTGTTACTTAGCCACAAGTCCCTGCAACTAACCGTGAGAAAAGGCCAGAGAGTTTAACAGAGGTCCAATTTTTTTTTTTTTATTTGCTTCTTTATTAATTCAAAAAGTTTTTAGAGGATCAGTCATTTCTTTGCTATTTGGTGTGTCATTAGTCGGAGGATCGCATTTAAATCGTATCCTATAAAGAAACCCAATGCTCGCGGGGGACAAACATGCAAAGGTCACGCTGCACCAACAAAGTCGGCGAGATAAGTAGTTAATGTTGTGACTTATTTTATGAGCATAATGTTATTGTATTATTGCAATGGTACAGATTGTGTTATATACCTATCCTTTTATTTATTGGCTTGCTAACTGATACGTCTTGACTCAAGAGGAAGGTTGGCAGTTAACTGGGGTTTATCCGAATTTGCCTGTTTAAGAATCAATTTAAATGGTCAAATTAATGTATTTAGGTTCTGAAAAAAATATTATTTATAGTCATAGATATGTATCTATGACTATAAATAATATTTTTTTCCTTGATTGAGGGAATTTAACGGTTCAAAACACTTTGCAACAATTGCAATTTGCTCGATGAAAAAAAATCCGAAACAGGGTCGATTTCCAAACCATTTTCCGTTACATTTCCTAATTACAGCACAAAATAAGAACGAACCTAACAAAAACTAATTCAGTTGAACAACCGCAAATATTTTATACTGTGGCTATAGGTAATAATAATATAATATAATATCCCTGGACATTTCACACAGCACCATTTGTCCCAAGCTAAGCAACCTAATGCTTGTGTTATGGTAACAAGATGGCTGATAAACTACTTATATACAATTTTTTTTTGTAAATATATACATATTATAGATAGAAAAACACCCAGACTCGGAACAAATACATGTAGGTCATACAAATATTTGTTCCGTGCGGGAATCGAACCCGCGACACGCAGCGCAGCAGTCAATCGCTTAACCACTGCGCCAAACGTGCCCTCAGGTACAACATCCCTAGCAATTAATTCTTCTTTATGAATGAGTAGGTGCTACTTTATTTACGTATGTACCTACTGCGACTTCTTCTGCTCTTAAAACGGTGAAAGAAATCATCGTGAGGAAACCGGCATGTCCTAGAACCAAGAAATTTGAAGACAAGCGACATCTACCAACCTGCACTGGGCTCACGTGGCGCATTACGGCTCACTCGGCTCACCGAGAGGAGGCCTGTCTGTCCCATCCCAGCAGTGGGAACTTTATAGGCTGATTATCCTTATGCTTAGTGTCAACTTTGATCAACACTTTTTAGACAGCTACTTAGCAGTCCTGGCATAACTATTGATATTTATGAAAATACCAGCAAACTCTGCAAAGATTTCGCCATAAAACCGCGGAATTTCACAACAAAAATAGTTTCTATGAAACTGAATTCACATCCTTTTGCTAATTTCTGTAATATTTAAGTAATGTCTTTGCTATGTAAATAAAGATTGATGTAACAACTGTAGGTATTTGTCATTGTTTGTTTAAAACACATTAAGATAATTTACAGTACCTAGGAAACATGAATGTGTGAATCATCTCGAATGTGTTCTCTGAAACTATCTACCTAATGAATGAATGAATGAATGAGTCAATCACCAGTGGGCTTTATTAAAAACTGGTATGCAGCTCGTGGCTATAAGTACAAGATTTTTTTTTTAACCAGTGCGCAAACTGTAACCTTGAATCTATATATATAAAATTCAAAGTCCTGACTGACTGACTGACTGAGACATCAACGCACAGCCTAAACCGCTGGTCCTAGAGACATGAAATTTGGAGAGTGTATTCTTCGTGAAGAGTAGGTATCCACTAAGAAAGGGTTTTTCGAAATTCCACCCCTAAGAGGGTGAAATGGGGGGATTTTGTTTGTATGAAAAATCTTATTCCTTGAGTTAATAAACTTGAAACTTGGCACGAATACTTATCTAAGTAAATTATGAAGGTGGACATTTTTTGTTTTTATAAACTACCCCCTAAAAGGGGATTGGGGGGTTTCAAAGTTTGTATGGAAGAATTTTAGCGCGCGGTCCGATTTAATCGAAACTCAGTATTTATACCTAAAATTAAAAGGGGTAATTCGGTTTTTAGGGGAGGATTTGAACTTGAAACTGTATGTTACATTTTCACGCCTAAACCACTGAACTTCTGATTTGGCAAAGAGATAGATGGCATCCTGGGGAAGCACATACTTTTTATCCTGGTAGCACGTTCCCGTGGGATAACTTCCGACATCCACGCGGGCGAAGCCGCGGGCAGAAGCTAGTTGAGTACATGATTCTAGACCCCCTTTTTTTGTTGTTTTCGGGGGGAAACCTTCAAAAGATACCTGGTCTTTAGGGATAAAACCAGGGAGTGTGGGATTTTTACCTCACTAAAACCTCCCCGTTGGTCACCATGTGCACATGGAAGGGGCACCGTTAGGTCTCAAAAGACCAATCCGGAGCCCCTCTGTGCAACGCCTGTTAGGGCACATGTTTGGGGAAACTGTAAAGGGGTCTCCCCGACCCCCTGGCGTAGAAAATTTTCGTGGGTTATCAAAAAACATCAGCTGTTTCATAGAAATAGTACAATACCTACGCGGTCAAAATGTATGGCAGAGCAAATTTTTTTTTTAATAACTTACGAGAAATTTAAACGCATCGTTCAGAATCAATGTATCCTGTATGATTATAGCCGCACGCTCGCTACGCTCTGCCGCAGTCGGTTCGTTGATAGGTGACCATCCATTACATATCGAAACTTCTCCGTGTCTCGGAAAGCCAGTATTAAAGCTGTTGGTCCCGGCTGTCATTTGTAGATGTTTGACAGTCGTTTCGGATATCGGTCCTTCGATAAACATGGCCAGTCCTCTGCCACTTCAGCTTGCTTACTCTGCAAGCTATGTCGGTAGTACCTATCACCTATGTATTATACAGACACACAGTTACATAGGTAGGTACTAAGTAGAAATGGCGTCATATTAACTGGCATGATATTTATCTCGTTGTTAATTTAACAGGACTGACGCATTTCGTTACATCAGCCTGTAAGATTTAATCACACTCAAATAATTAATAATAATAATAATTAATAATAATAATATCCCTGGACATTTCACACAGCACCATTTGTCCCAAGCTAAGCAACCTAATGCTTGTGTTATGGTAACAAGACGGCTGATAAACTACTTATATACATTTTTTTTTTTGTAAATACATACATATTATAGATAGAAAAACACCCAGACTCGGAACAAATACATGTAGGTCATACAAATATTTGTTCCGTGCGGGAATCGAACCCGCGACACGCAGCGCAGCAGTCAATCGCTTAACCACTGCGCCAACCGTGCCGTCAATATTATAATTCTGCACAATACAACTACAGTAATTCACAATGTACGAGTAGGTACAGGTATTTACTTAAGTACCTAGGTGGGAACTATGAATTGCATTTTACCCTCACATAAGCTGGGTCACAGGCCTCCTCTCTGTGAGAGGGAGTGGACGTGTCCACCACGCAGCCCAGTGCGGATTGCTGGATGTCAAATGCCTTCGAATTTTCGGTTCTAGAATGTGGCGGTTTCCTCACGACGTTTTCCTTCACCGTTTTGAGAGCAGAGGTGATGAATTAATTTACACAAAGTAAAACGCCTGGCAGGGTTCGAACCTACACTACTAATAAATTTCAGGAACATTTGCGTAGGTAGGTATAATGAAGTCAGTACATTAAAGAGTCATAATTCTACTACATATTTGACCGTTGACGCAAATCGTAAAGATTTTATTGCGAATTATCATACAATAGCGACATTTTTCTATTTTAACGATTCTATGATTATTACAACGGTAAGGTATGACGTCATTATTACATCAATGTGAACTAAATAAAATTACGGAGGCAATTCTACACCGCCTCGCCTTGCCTTGTTGATCGTAACCGCTACTGCTGAGTTCCTGGGTTCTATTCCCAGGTAAGTAAAGTGTTATCGGATATTTCCGTGAGGAATTTCTCAATAGGTGTTCCTCTAATGAATGGGACTTAAACATAACTGGCGAAATGTAGATGTACTATAGGTACACTTCTGCCTAACCCTTCGGGGAATACTGACGTGATGTTATAGTTGACATACAATACATGCATGTATTTATATCAACAATAACATTAGTCTTATGCTATTTATTTGTAAGCAAACGCCAATTTAGTGTAGGTAGCGCCATCTATGCGTTCATCTAAGAACTTTTGATGGCTTCAGATTTCAAGAACCCAAGATAATGCTGCTACGGACTACGACGGCGCTACGCGCTGGTGCTACGCTACGCTTAGGGCAATATAGCTCTCGAAATTATATTTGATGGAAATAAGACTATTTCATTAGTAAAAATATGACAATTTACGGCGAATATAACTTTGAGAGCTATACGAGTATATTGACGATTGATATATGATTAACATTATTGCCGCGGCGGGCAACATTGAAAGATCGCCCTTACCCTCATTCTTACTACCAATCGTCGAGAAAACAACACTTAGCACCATCTTGCGGCAAAGTTTCTTTACAAGGATCTCCATTGGCAGCAATTAAAAGAAACAAACACTTAATTTTACACACAATTCACCTCTCTTCGCGGAACTACATAATTTGACAGCGTAATGCCTTCTTCCCATGGAGGTAGGTAAACTACAGAACGTCACCTGCTACGAAACATACATACTCCTTTTGCCTCGTTTACGTTCATACGTCTTCTATTCATACACACACGCCGGTTGCGAGTACTACGCACCTGACCTTTCTGAAGAACATCACTGATAAGGTCACTAATTCACTATATGTCCTTCTAGGGCGTCGCGTCGTCCCGAAGTTTCCACTCACAGCTGCCTTGTAAATACTTTTTGTTAGTCGCCTTTCATTCCTCCTCTCATCCTGACCTATCTCTTCAATATTTGTCCCTACATATTTTAAAGCGTACCGTTGCCGTACCACCTCGTTTCTCAGTCTATCATTCGTAGAACGTATTTCTTAGTGGATGGCATGACGATAATATTGCCGCGATTATCTAGCTAGCTAGCTCATGGAGACGGCCCCTTAGGACTTAAAAGCCCGAAGCTTGGAAATTGGCGGTGTGATACCCCCGTGTCTCAGAAAGCACGTTTTTGATCACCTGATTTCTCTCCGTGTCGGATTGCCGTCCTATCCCTCCCCTCTCACAGTCGTGAGAGTGAGGGAAAAGAGAGTGCATCTGTATCTGCGCACACACTTGTGCACTATAATAACTCCCGCGCCGAAGGCTCCGTTGAGATGGGCCGCCATTGCCGAAGGACGGTCTGGAGGACTACAGCATTTTTTTGGTTTCCATGCTTCTATAAAAGTTAAAAAAAAAACAACAAGAGTACTGTAAACATACAACAATAACATTTTATTTTTGTCACTATATTTACGTTACATTGCTTAAAAGTCAATTTAGGGAAAACCGAACGGTGTGTTTACATTGACTAAATATATTATGACAATTTTACAATGCTCACGTAAATATACCTAAATATTTACATTTTTGTACAAAGTAGGTATTGGAAAAGCGAACTTACCCAAACATGATAAATAAAAATTATATTTAGCCTGGCACACTATTTAAATAAAAAGTAACTAGTGGTCACTACATTTTGTGAATGTATGAGGAAATAACACTTCATTCAGGGCAATGTAAACAATCTGATTCTCATATCATCTTTTCAAAATGGTAGGCATCTCTGATTAGCCACGTGGTTGACCATTGAATCCGCCGAACCCTCCTTGGTTTCCACCGAATCCTCCTTGTCCGCGACCTCCCTGGCCACCGCCGAAGCCTCTTTGTCCGCGACCTCCCTGGCCAAAACCACGTTGGTTACCGCCAAAGCCTCCTTGGTTTCCGAATCCTCTCTGGCCTCCACCGAAGCCGGGCTGGCCTCCGCCGAAGCCTCCTTGATTCCCGCCAAATCCTCCCTGGCCTCCAACGGGCCGGCCTCCGCCGAAGCCTCCCTGAGGTCCACCAAAGCCGCCGTTTCCAAATTGTGCGAGGGCCACAGCAAATACGGCCAGTAAAACTCCGAAGATTAACAATGCCTGAAAACAATACAATTTTGTTACCTTTGAATGTTTTTTTTTTTTTGTTAACTTTGCCCCACACTAGGAATTTCTCCTGTGTCGTGGGTGCGTTTACAGACATGTAATTCACATACACAAACAGCCAGACCCGGAACAACTAATTGTAGGGCATACAAATATTTGTTCCGTGCGGGAATCGAACCCGCGACACGCAGCGCAGCAGTCGATCCGCCAACCGTGTCGCCTAATTACTTTACATACCTAGCATTGTATACCATCAAGTATTTTCTAACTGAACAGACAGCTGTGCTGCTGGGGAGTTTGTTGCGCCACTTCTTCCCAGCGAAAGCACTAGGAAGTGGTGAAGGGCGGGCGTTTTGGGG
The DNA here is from genome assembly GCA_949629185.1 of Apamea crenata. Classification (NCBI taxonomy): domain Eukaryota; kingdom Metazoa; phylum Arthropoda; class Insecta; order Lepidoptera; family Noctuidae; genus Apamea; species Apamea crenata. The sequence continues at coordinate 5,881,956 of OX451362.1, read as the reverse complement.
GACTGTCTTTTGTAATTTTGACGTTCGAGAAGTGCTGATTCTCAGCCTAATTTGAAAAAATGACTTTTTATTTTGATTTTGAAATAGTCAAACGAATGTATTTTACGTAAATATAACCACGTAAATATTTTGGTGAAAATCTATCTAAACTTTATTTTTTGTTTTATTTACGACGGATACAAGGAATTTGACACATTCTTATGTTTTGTAGAGAGGGTGCAACTTATACCTAATAACTTTGCCGATTCCCTTGTTCACAAACTAAACTAAATTTAAGTTCAGAATCTACAACTTTTTCTTTTCTATTTAATTAAGAAAAGGACAGACGATCTTAGTTTAGTCATGCTGTCATGTTAAATTAGTCAGCGCCTGACGTAAATTGACGTATTTTTAGTAGCCATGTTTTTAATCACGTCTAAACTTGATATGGAGTATCTTTTGACAGGACTAAATTAATGACAGTTTAGTTTGTGAACAAGGGAATCGGCGCCTTAATATTCTTTATTTTCGACATCTATCGATCGTTGCAATTACAGAAATATATAAAAAGAATTTGCAGGGTCCAACGAGTGGGTACAGTCACGAGCAATGAAATGGAAACGTTGACTTGTTGAATTCATGTCAACAATTACATCGCAAAAGAAAGTGCACAAGCTATATTTTAACAGAGTAGGTATATTACTTTTATACAGTACCTATTAAGTATTACTGTCAAATTAATTTGCCTGTCCTTATCAGGCAAAATATGGACTGCACATGAAACCATATCTCTTACAACTGCTCTTACCTACTTTTATTTTCAGAAAACAAACGATTCATAATCTTACTCTTTTAGCGGCTGATTTTTCCACCGCCAGATAATTTTATCCGAGGAATGATTTTGAATATTTGACAGTTCTTCCATATTTTTATAAAAGCTGTCAGACGTAAATTTTATTCCACGAATCAAAATTATCAGTCGACTGAAAAATCAGCCCTAAATTATGTAAGTACTTAGTCATCACATTAGGTATTCTATCAAAACTATTTATACCTTGTTTTCATGGAATTTGTTTGACGTAAATTACTGAAACATGTATTTACCTTACGCACGATGCTGTATCATTAAAATATAGCCAATGATGATTATCTTGATTATACCTAATCAATAACTGATTATATACCACATAGTAGTACAGTACAAGGATCTTTCGCAGCGTGACAAAAATCGGTACTAACACCGCCATATTGTTAAAAAAAATACAATTAAGTACACTAAACTATTTTCATAAATGCTTGCCAACAACGCGACCCTGTCTTTTTTAAACACATTATTTCACTAAGCAATTCTCACAAATATGCAAATAACACGCCCCTGTCTTTTTTAAATACAATTATTTCACCAAAAAATTTTCACATTTTCACCAACAACGCGCCCCAACATGTTTTTAAATAAATTAAAATTACAATTTCACTAGAAAATATTTAAAAAAAATGGTTTCCAACAACGCGCCTCTGATAGTGCCATTAAGGTGCGAAAAGATCCTTGGAGCACTTTACATGCTACTGCGATGAATAGAATATTAGTACAATTTGAGTGTCTAGTAGGTTATTAATTCACCGATTGTGTTTTGTTCACTTTACTTTAGAAAAACTGTATATTATCTTAAATTGTAACATACGACTTTGATTACATCATTTTGAACACAACATGAGGCACTTATTTTTAAAATACCTAAACTATACAGGGTGTAAAAACACCCATAGTCGTCATTTTGTACATCAAACTATGTAACATTGTGTGAAAATTAGTACTGGGAAACCACTTATTACTGAGAAAAATCGGAAAAATCGCTGTTTACGGTAACACGCAGTAAAACGCACGCAAACCATTAATTGTGGTTCTAAATTCTACACGGTGGTAAGGGATGCGCTGGACAGAGACCGGTGGAGGCGGATCATCCGCTCCAGGGGGGTGACCACCACCTCTTAAAGCAGTATTATTTTAATCTTACTTCGTGTGGGAAAAGGATGGAGCTATACGGAATGTATAGCTCCATCTCTTTCACACACGGAAGTAAGGTTATAATAATACTGCTGTAAGAGGTGGTGGTCACCCCCCAGGTGCAACTTCGAAGCTGACCACGATCCTCAGACATGAGGGACCGACTACAGAGAGAGGGGAGCTAGTTAAAGTTAAGTTATAACATTTAAAACTTAATTTGGAAAAAAACTTCAAGAAAAGTCAGAACTTTGACCTTCAATATCTCCGTGACCAGAAGGCTCACGAGTATGGTCCGTTACAAAAGGATATATCACAATGACAGGAACAATTTATATAAATAAGTTACTTAAGCGTTTTTTCACATTCGTTACATATATATACATTCGTAACTAGCGGCCCGCCCCTGCTTCGCAAGGTTTTGTATGACTTGACAACACTGTCAACACATGACGATTTCTTTATTACTTGTAAGCTTAATATGAATTAATTATACACAGAAACCTTCCGGAATAAATTCTCTAAATGATGGTGAATACCGCATCAAAATCCGTTGTGCAGCTTAGAAGAACTCCGCGGTCACACAGAAAAACACGAAAAGCGACTTTAATCTAAACCTTAATATTATGAATTAAGTTTAGATTAAAGTCGCTTTTAATCAAGAAGAACGATTTACTTTTTTAAGTTTGTTTGTTTAACAGCTGAACGGATTTAGATGAAATTTGGCACATGGGTAGATGATTAGGACATAGGTAGTATACTTTTTATCCTGATATTTCCACGGGATCGAGACTTATGAGTATGATACCGCGTGACACTGCTAGTTAATAATATGTATAGAAATCAACGGATACATTTCATTGTTCGATCGTATGCAAGCAAAGTTCCGGAAAACAATTACATGATAGAACGACAACACAGAAAAACTTATTATGAGAATATTACCTTTGATGATGCCATGGTCGCGAACTGTAACGTATGACTGCGAAGGTGTTTTTCCTTGTGCTTTATATATCCGCTTTACAAAGCAATCAGAGTTTTTCTGGTCATACTACGCTAATTGTTATATCAAATGTTTGTGGTTCTCAACTCAACAATTCGTGGTTTTTCTACGAAATGCAAATCAATATGCTGGGCGTTGTATTTGAGACGCTACCGACAGTGGACAAAGAGAGCTGTCTGCATAGCTATTTGCAACAATTCGACAGGGTGCCGTGTCGAAAATGACATATTTGAGCTGATTTGCCTTGCCCCCGACAGCAAATGGTGTCAAAATAGAGAACAACGCGAAAATTTTGATAGTTTACGGCAGGGATGATGCCCAGATGCTGAGTGCTGCGAATAATTGTTTAGCGCATCTTAATGGGAATATTTTTTAATGTTTTAGGTCTTGGGCTGATTTTTTCAACGCCAGATAACTTTATCGGAGGAATGATTTTGAATTTTTCACAGTTCTTCCATAAAAAAACTGTCAAACGTCAAATTTATTCCACGAATAAAAATTCGGTCGATTGAGAAATCAGCCTTTAGGACGACTCAATCATCTCAATGGATTAGCAAAAAATTATCCTTAAAAAAAAAATATTCAGATTCTGATTGGTGATAGTGTGAGGGTGATGTAACTGATGCCAGAGATCTACTTTTTCTAGGGGTGGGTGATATAGGTAGGTACTGCACCCTAATTGCGTAACACATGATCAATCGGAATCGGTTTCATTTTGACAGTTCAACAACATTCATTGCGTTATTTACGTTGTTGAGCAGACACATGACACATTTTTTGAACATATGAAGCAATGGATTAGCAATATCCTTCAAAATGATTCAGATTGAGATTGATTGTGTGTTAAGCAATTAGGGTGCTGGACCACTGTTACAGGGATCTATTGGCGCTTGATTGACATTTGCAGGGAGGCGTTGTTGGTAAACATTTATAAAGGTACTATTTTGTAAAGTTGTATTTGAAAAAACAAGATGGCGACGTTAGTTCCGATTTTTTTTACGCGCCAAAATGACCTTGAAGCGCTATAAATATACTTTTGACATAGGATTATTGCATTTGTTAACACCTTCCTCCGTAAAAGTTATAAAAATGAATTCTGAGGTTTTATTGTAACAGTATTTATTGATTCTGGATTTATGCCGTGCTGAGGGCTATAGGCTACCGACCCACTAACCTCTAATAAACACTATAAATATAGGTCAGCGGCTCGACGCCTATTTTATGGGACTTAAACATAACTGGAGAAATGTGGGTGTACTACCAGTACACCTCTGCCCGACCCTTCGGAGAAGCCACACGTGATATTATGTAACCTGGCGAAGTTGGTTGGTTTAAAAGTCAGGGAAATTAATTGTTATGCAAATTGACTACCAACTTAAACTGTACCCCCCTTATTACAAAACAAGGTTTCTCTTTAGATCATGTTTAAACCACCGAGCTAGGTATTGAATTAAGAGAACCTAACTGTTATATAAATGCAGTTCTTTATACAAAAATGACGGCTTACTCTTAATCTCTCTATATAACTTTGTATAGATCGAAATAAAGTTCGAAATACAAATACTGGCCCATCGGTTTAGGCTAGAACTAAAGTTAGATTTTGTTTTGTAATAAGACGGTAGTTTTCGTGTGCTTTTGTATGAAACGGCTATATCGCGGCAAATTGACGTAAGGTGTCAATTTGCTTGCCAATTAATTTCCCTTAAAGTGGGTACATGGAGCGTATTGTCTATGTCCCAACTGATAAAACAGAAAAATCCTGTTTGCCATACTGGTGTGATAATCTGGTGCGACTACGAGTCGGCAAGGATTTCATAAATGCAGGCATTTTCTTTTTTTTTATTATTTTAATAGTGATGTGTGTGCTTGGCATGTCTTATATATCATATGCAGAATAAACAAATTTTCTTTTAATTTTTTTTTTTTACCTTTGTTGGATCTTGAAGCTAGCTAAACTCATAACTACCTCTGCGATCTAAACAAATTAAAAGCCCAATTCCGTAAAAAACTCGTATAATAAATTTAAGAACGATAACATCACTCGTAGCTTTAAGTATAGTAACAGTGAACAACATTGGCATAAACATGCGCCCGCGCATCGGACGCCTCTTGTGTATCAACGGCGCATGCTATAGGCCGATGATTTCGCGCGCTGGATCTTTTTCAGCAGGATCTGGAAAGATAGAAAGATTCCTGTGAATAACTTGAAAATAAGAATCCAAGAGACAGACTGCCTAATTTTGGACTTGGCAGGATCAATCTAGAAAAAAATTCTACTTAAATATTAGAAAATCTTATATCTTTATTTATATTTACATAATTGAAAAAGCTAACAGTCTTAAAATAATAATATATACAAGTACATAAAAAGGAGGGGAAATAATCAAAGGGTATCAAAAACTCGTCCGCATTTGCTGTCAACAGGAAAAGTGCCCCAAAACCTGGCAGCAATGCCAAATTAAAAGTAGAGGCTGAAAAAGACGCGACTAACTTTACCCAGGAAGATACCGAAGGGCTCCCGCGTCGTGAACCCTTCCTATTTCTTCTGGGTCGAGATTTAGGGTAAATTAAACATCATTTACACGATGCAAGTTTCTTTCCTGTGGCATACAATATATAGTCTTGTAATTTGTTCTTTCCCACACAAATCAAGGGGTCTGTAGCTACACTAAATAAAAGCTACAGTGTAACCTGGATAAGCGGGATCTCAAGGTCTGGATAGAGGGTTTTCATTTACCCAGTGTTCCAAATAGTCGGGTTTCAAATGACAGTTGTCTTATTTACAGAGGGCCCCACGCTAAGGGAGGTCGAAATATACAGCTTTTCATTTATAGAAGAGAGGAACCAACGTGTGCAGACCCATATTCAAAATGATAAATTATTATTAGTTCCGTCTTAGGGCTGATTTTTCAATCGACAGTTGAAAGAAAGAAAGAAAGAACATACATTTATTTGCGGCAACGGGCAAACATGACGCATAAAAAAGAACAAACACAAAAAAAAAAAATCAAGTTGGGGGTAAACATGCGTCACATTCACGCAAAACGGCTCAGCATAATGCAGTTATTTTTTATTAGTGGAATGAAATTGACGTTTGACAATTTTTGTATGGGAGAACTCAAAATTATTTCTCCGATACCTAAAATTATCTGGCGTTGGAAAAATCAGCCCTTACTTATGTAATGCTATTGAACTACAAAGTCCCAATGATAGAGGCAAAAATTGAAAAATCTTTCAAATGAATTATCTCTGAAGAGTTTGTTTGTTTAAATTGTTAGAACGCGCTAATCTAAGGAACTACCGGGAGGATTAAATTTTTTTTTGTATTTGTTAGCTCAATTTTTGAGAAAGGCTATTTAATCACGTAAGAGCCGAGCAATATTAACAAAGGTCAGAAAGAATGCTAAGCGAAATGGAAGTAAAAGCGCGCGTTCCCGCGCTTTTACTTCCTTTTCGCTTACGTTTCGCTTACGCTTCGTACTAGGAAGACGAAGTCGCGAGGAGAAGCTAGTGAATCTAGCTCAATAAAGGTTTAATAATTATTCCCAGTAACAAAGGTATTTCAATGCAAAAGTGTCCGGACCTCACTGTAAATAGTAGTAAGTAGTAGAGTTTTCTCATAAATTATATCCAGAGGGGTAATTAATTGCGTGGGTAGCGGGATCGTCCGAAAGGGTTACCGCTGCCCTGGAACAGAAAGGGCTAAGGAAGGAACACGGGTGGGTTTTAGTCAGTAAGAGTCTGACACTCCCTTCCGCTCCACCCAGAGCGGGAGGGGTCATTTGATGATTTCCCATCCTCAAAAAAAAGGGGGAATTGCGTAACACACTATCCGTAGCAATGGGCTTCATTTTGACAGTTAAACAACATTCATTGCGTTAATAGCGTTGTTGAGCCGCCAAATTTTTCGAACATATGAAGCAATGGTTTCGCAATACAAATAAATATATCTTTATCTTAATATCCTTCAAAATTATTGAGATTGTGATTGATAGTGTGTTACGCAATTAGGCTGCAGGTCCCAATTAACCAGGTTACACAGTATTAGCGACGACGTGATAGCAGCATGCAAGTGAGGTTAAGAAAATTCAGACGAATAAACTAGATATAAGAACGTCTGAAGGCATGATACGACATCACATACTGTTTAGATTGATGGGGGGCTGACGGTTAGCGTCAGTAACGCTTAGGATTCTGCCTTTTCTGAAAATAGAGATGTGCAGATTTAGAGCTCCCGTATAGATAAAAAAAGGCAAAAAATATGTCTATCAATCTTACAAAGTTCTTCAGACGCTTTTTCAAACATGTTTTTGTAATCCATAGGCATCTAAATGCTCTTGAAAATCCACTTTATCATTTGGATAATATGTAGGTAGGTACAGCTCGATTCAAACTTTGTGGCGGCTCCGAAGTGCGCTACTCGCTGCGCAGTACCTCACCCCTCACCCCCGCTCACAGGTGAATTTGGTTACTGCGAAGCGACGCGCCTCATGTTCCGAGCTGCCATAAAGTTTGAATCGGGCTGTAGTGTAGTTTTATTGTAACGAAACTGAAGGCCAATTCTCAATCTGCTATAGATGTTCAAAACCTACTTAGTAGAAATCTCATGTCAGCGACAATCAATGAAAAAAACTTGTCATAAAAGATAAATTAAAGGCTTTTCTAACATAATTGAGACGAATAAGAGTGCAAACGTTCTTAAAAATATGGGAACTGCCCCTCTGATCTAATACGCTTACTATAACACACGCTGCTGACGCTGCAACATCATTGCCCTAAAACTGACAAGAAAACACTCACCATATTATCATGGTCAATCTTCTTCTGCTGGTTCTTGCGGCACACCGCAGCGGAGGGCACAGGCCTCCGGGCCTCTTGTTGCTGCGCCGGAATGGATCCCTTTGCATTTCTGGCACTCAAGATCTTCGATAGCAGGATATGATTGTGCCTCTCAATTTCTCGAAGACGCTCATTCGTGAAAGACATGTTGACTCGTCGAGATTTGGGGCCGGAAACTGACCTGGAATTCGAAGATGATAGATGTTGCATTTTTGCAGTGCTAAAGCTGTACCTATATAGTTTTCCAGAAATTATGGATAGATGTTGCACGGTATAGTATTTTTAACTAAAACTAAAAATGTCGATCGATGGTTAAGCTACGCTTGTCGCGGTCGGTTCGTTGATGGGTGGCCATCCATTACATATCGAGAACCCTCTGTGCCTCGGAAAGCACTTAAAGCCGTTGGGACGGCTCGGCTGGCGTTCGTACATCTTTGAGAGTCGTTACGGGTACTCAGAAACCCATCAGTCTGACAACCAGTCATACCAAGGAGTATTGTGTTACCCAGTAACTGGGTTGTAGAGGTTAGATAAGCAGTCGCATCCAGTTAGACTGGAAGTCGAAAAGGCAGATTGATTGTCATTGAAAGTGTCAATGTTGGCAAAAAAAGTAGGTAGGTACCTAAAACTTACCCAAAACTGGTAGATCTCCCGGACATAGAACCTGGCGGTTTACTTGTAACGGAAGACTGACTTTTGGTTAATTTAACGGAAGACCTTGCAGTAGGCGCTCGACTCGTATCAGTCGACTTCGGTAAAGACTTCACAGAATTAATAGACTCTTCCTCGTCACTACTCTTAACCTCATCCTCACTTTTATCCTCTTCAAATTCATCAGAATAAGCGTCCTCCTCATTGTAAGCTTCAGAAACTTCATTTTCTGACTCGGACCCTTCGTAGACGCACGATTCAACGCATATGTTAGGTCTTTTGACTCCGTCGACTATACAGCCCATTTCGGAGAGGTCTTTCGAGAGCTCATCAACTTCGTTGTTATTCTCCTCCTTGTAGCGTTTCGATTTCATCTGTTTACAATCTCCGGATGAAAATTCGGTGTCGATGTAATTCAGTTCAATGTTTTTCTCTCGGCGTGCCATTGTGGAAGCGTGCAAGTACTGTGGGCTGCTAAAACAAGGAATTAGCTTACCTACAGGTGCTTGTTTGTTTACCTACGTAGCGAGAGAAAAATTGTGTGCCTGTCTAGTGGTACTACCTAATTACTAAATTAACCTTGATGGTCTTAGTCGCGTCCGGACGTAAATATTTACGCTTTAGCATGGTAATGTTTTTGCGTTTGCGAACGTAAAAAGACCACAAAGTGTCCGCTGTGGTGTAGAGTGTTTTTATGTGTCACGCTCACGTGTGAAGACAGATATTATGCCACTTATCGAAAACTTGTAGACCATGCTTTGCATGGTCTACAAGTTTAGTCAGGGAGAGTCTAAAAAGCTTCTTGGTAGATATATGTACATATTTTATATCGCCTGACTCTGCCTGACAGGTCAGTAATAGTATACATATAGCTGGAGGTAAAGTTAGGAATTCCAATCAGCATCTAAATCTAATTTGCCACAGTACTTAGTCTAGACAGAGATGTTAATAATACATAAATATATAAAACAAAGTAACGTACCACGCGTGAAACGTGGAACTGTCAATCACAATATCCAACGAAGAATCAGCTAGCGCCTTACAATAAACTTATAGCAAATAGATAATCTACTAGTTACTGCTCTATTTAGTATTAAAGTAAATTTAATCAACAAAACTCTGATTACTTTCAATAAATTACTTAAAAATTGTTTACAACGAAGCGTTTATACGAAATAAATAATTATTGTAAATGAAAATTAAGCTCGGAAAACAACAACAAAAGACTTTGTGTCAAAATTATCTTGTTTTAGAATCTTACAAATGTCGTTTCAAAGACCATAAACTGCCAGTGTCTTGTCCTCTTTTCTTTCACTATAAACTCTTTCTTGTATTAACCCTTATGAAATAATATTCAATAAAATCAAAACTTTGTAAAAAATCGATTACCGTCTTAGCAACAGCTAAACAAAAGTCGCGCGGTTTGGTTGTTTAGTTTGCGTTCCGTTTCCATGGAACGATTCCGGTGTACGCAGCTAATGTTTCGGATGAAAACCTGCCAGACTGTTTATATTGTGAAACTACAAAACGATCTTTTTCAATTCACATCAATAAAAACTCTATTGAATATGATAGTGGTTATTAATTAACACGCCATGAATGATGACACATGACACTTTATAATTTAATCGAGTCGAGAATATCATCTGTATTTCGGTCGATGTTGACATTTCGTGTGATTCATTCACTCACTCGTTCACATAAAAACTACCTTTGGATGTGAGAATTCGTGTGCGATAATGATTTTTTGATAAATTCAGTGTTATTTAGTTAGATTATAACAAATTTGTCATTAAAAATGGTGACTATAATAAAGAACCAATTACTAAAACATCTATCGAGGTAAGTGCACTCTTTAGTTTTGTCGAATACATCTCTTGTTCTATAGATTTATTGCTGTGATATTAATTTAATTAATTTTCAGTGATTAAAGCTTACAGGACTTTGGTTTAACATGTACGCAAATTAGAGCTTTCAATGTATGAAACAAACGTAATGAACTTGGCACACATGCGTTTCTTTGTTTGATTTTATTTATGTATTGTTATCATCTACATGTATTCAAAAATGTTTTGTGCAAGCCGTAAAATTTAAAAGAACACACTTCTCAGTTATTTTACTTGCTCTGTTAGCCGCTGTAAATAAGGCCAAGTGCAATGAAAAAAATAGCTGTACTTAGAACATATTCCATAATTTATAACATAGTCAAAATAGATAAAAAAATATTCTTATTAGAGTGTCGCGTCGTAAATGCGCGACTAACTGACGTGTTAAGTTATCAGTCGGTCAATTCGTTAGTTGTAAACCACACATGTTATTGAACTATAGTAAATTAGGCATCTGTTTCAAGGAGAATGCAACACCTTGGATATTTCATGAAACATTGATAATGATAACATTATTCTGTAAAATACCATTCATGTTTCCATATAATATGCTAGTTTTTCCATATATAAAATTGTTTTGTCTTGTTGGGAAACCCTATTTTATTATTTTCTCGCTTCTCTTTCTTCGACTTCTTAAATGGAGTATAAAGATGCAATATCCACCTATAAATAGTTTTCCAAAAGCGCTCACTATTTTGTTATTAACACGTTGATGGACAGACAACAGATACAATAGAAAGTCTATTGTTGGCAGTCACTGGTGACCGCGGTGTCGGTCAATGCCTTAAAATATTACAATCAAATCAGTCAGTTTTTAATAAAAGAGCAATACATTAAAATGAATTATAATAAGTTGAGTAAAAAAAAAACAGTTCCAAATTCTAGAATAATGCATATTATTATGAATCAAGCTTGTTATTTTCTAGTTCCTATAACTGAATCATGACACCTATTATAAAAGAGTAGGTAATACTATTTCATGCATATTTATTGTAGTAGGGGTTTAACCAGAATACTAGTAAGAAAACATGCTAATCTTCAACACTGTTTACAATAACAATAATTCATTATTAACACGTTTAGTTTGCTTAGCAACACATGTGGTTCAGTTTATCTTCTATATATATAAAATTCAAAGTCCTGACTGACTGACTGACTGACTGACTGACTGAGACATCAACGCACAGCCTAAACCGCTGGTCCTAGAGACATGAAATTTAGAGGGTGTATTCTTCGTGAAGAGTAGGTATCCACTAAGAAGGGGTTTTTCGAAATTCCACCCCTAAGAGGGTGAAATGGGGGGATTTTGTTTGTATGAAAAATCTTATTCCTTGAGTTAATAAACTTGAAACTTGGCACCAATACTTATCTAAGTAAATTATGAAGTTGGGCATTTTTTGTTTTTATAAACTACCCCCTAAAAGGGGATTGGGGGCTTTCAAAGTTTGTATGGAAGAATTTTAGTGCGCGGTCCGATTTAATGGAAACTCAGTATTTATACCTAAAATTGAAAGGAAAGAATAATATGTATCAGGGTTTTTCGAAAATCTACCCCTGACGGCCTGAAAAGGGGTAGTCAATTTTACAGGGGAGGATTTTACAGCGTGGCTCGATTAACTCGAAAATTGGTATAAATAATCTTTGAGTCAAGTTATGAACACATCCCAAATGATTTTTCAAAATTCCACCCCAGTGGGGGTGAAAAGCGGGGATAAAGTTTATATGAAAAATCTTATTCATTAGGTTAATAATCTTGAAACTTGGCAAGAATACTTGCCTAAGTAAGTAATAAAGTTTATCATTATAAGTTTTTCAAAACTACCCCTCAAAGGGGTAGGGGTGTTGAAGTTTGTTTGGAAGAAATTGAATGCGCGGTCCGATTAACTTGAAACTCAGTATTGATACTTTTGACAGAAAATAATTAACAATAAGTATGTAAAGTTGTCGAAAATTGATCCCTGACGGGGCAAAAAGGGGTAATTCGGTTTTTTAGGGCGGATTTGTACTTGAAACTGTATGTAACACTTTCACGCCTAAACCACTGAACTTATGATTTGGCAAAGAGATAGACGGCATCCTGGGGAAAAACATACTTTTTATCCTGGTAGCACGTTCCCGTGGGATAACTTCCGACATCCACGCGGGCGAAGCCGCGGGCAGAAGCTAGTTATCACATAAATCCTGTATTCATTATTTATTCTACCAATTTACATAACATAGGTACACAGTTCCAAAAATACTGGTATTATAATACTGTAATTTAGTTACATTTATCTTTATTGGCTAGCTGTGTAACCAAAGTGATAACATAAATTAACATGCTGTCCTTATATACATACCTTTATGACTTATACAAATTGCACCCTAATTCCGTTACACATTTTCAAGCGCAATCCAAATGATTTTGAAGGCTATTGATAATCCATTGCTTTGTATATTCGAAAAATTTATATTCTCTACAACGTAAATAACGTAATGAATGTTGTTGAACTGTCATAATGAAAGCCATTGCTACTGGTTAGCATGTCATGTCAGAAACGGCTGTGTTGTCCAAAATGATAGTACATATTCTTCTGGCCGCTGCAGAGAGGCAGAAGTCCCATACATCCTTCCTTTTCTTTCCTTCCTCTTCCCTTTAGGGTCTTGCTAGGAAAAAATCAAGTCCATGATGGATCCAGTTCATATTATATTATAATATGTTTAAAACTGACTCAGTTGGTATTCATCACAATCATCATTTTCTTGCCACTATCCCGATTTATTGGGGGTTGGCGCAACATGTCTTCTTCTTCCTTAGTTCCAGTATTCCTGTTGGACTTCAAACAAACTACTTTAGATAGGCCAGCAATGATTTTTACTTAAAAATATCAACATTTTTGTTAAATAGTTTGTCTGCACCTAACATCATCATTGTGTGTTTTGTGCTGTGTGTTGTGCTTGTGTGTGTGTGTGTTGTGGGCAACAAATGCTAACATCAATGCTGCACACTTGAACTGAAGTGTATAGAGTATGACAAGTAACAATAATTTAAAGTGTATAATAGCAATGTGCAACTTGAAGAGCCTATATCAGCTATTCTTCAAACTTGTGGTGGACCCTTGAGAGATTGGGATAATTGTCACAGGCTATTGTTACAGTTTTCAACATTCATAATTAATTTATAGTTTATATTTACATTACAATTACATTTATATTTACATACAAACATTACATTACAACATTTATAATGAAGCTCCCAGACACTGGTTAGGAAACCCTGGCTTAAAAAAATTAGGAAAAACTCATGTCTTGACTTGTCAATGCCATGTCCAAACAGGGTACATGTATTAAGAGGAAACACAGTCACACGATTATTTTCTTTCTAAAATTAATATACAGGGTGGCACGGACATAGACGCGCAAACTGTAACCATGGATTCAGCACATGAGTTTAGCTTTAGACCCAATAGCGTCAATTTTTTTTAAATAGCTGTTCCGTTTTACCGCGTAGGTAGGTATTGCACTTTTCTATGAAACAGAAGTTTTTTTTTTTGATACCTAACTGACGTAAAATTTCTACGCTATGGGGTCTAAACTCATGTGCTGAATTCATGGTTACAGTTTGCGCGTCGATGTCCCTGCTACCCTGTAATTACGTTAAAAAACAAAACATAGGGACATGATGACATGACGGTGGTAGAATTAGATATACATTATATCGTAAAAAATATTTCGACTACTATCCTTAACCAGGGAGAAATCAGGAATATTATAATTTGACGGCACGGTTGGCGCAGTGGTTAAGCGATTGACTGCTGCGCTGCGTGTCGGGGGTTCGATTCCCGCACGGGACAAATATTTGTATGACCTACATGTATTTGTTCCGAGTCTGGGTGTTTTTCTATCTATAATATGTATGTATTTACAAAAAAAAAAAATTGTATATAAGTAGTTTATCAGCCATCTTGTTACCATAACACAAGCATTAGGTTGCTTAGCTTGGGACAAATGGTGCTGTGTGAAATGTCCAGGGATATTATTATTATTATTATATGTTGTATACAATAAACGCCAACAACCACATGACCGCATTTCCTCTTAAAAAAGAACAGGTACACTACTTCACAGAATACCTAGGTACTTTGGTTTATCATTATTCTGTTTTCATAATGAACTGTATGAATAATAAAACATGGGAGATGATGAAGTATTAAAGTTGAATTATTCATAAATAAAGTTTGCAATGTACTTCAAAGAACATTGAATTTATTTTGTAATATTAGGAAATTCATGTTTAAATTATATTTGAAATTATTTGATGTATTGATTTTGGTTGGTGATAACATTAATTTATTTTCAATATAAACTTGTCCTGTTTATAAACAAGCATAAAATAATCAGCGGCACTCTCCTATGAAATAAAAATAGCCGTTTTTACTCTCCTACTAGGCAAAAGCCTAACTCACATAATTACTTCTATGAGGGGCTCTTGGTTAAATAATTATAATTATTAGCCTGGCTGGGCAAAGGCCTCCCTCCACTCCTTCCATCATTCGCGAGCCCGCGCGTCCTCCTTCCAGTTTTGACGGAACCTATCCAGTTCGTCCCGCCATCCTCTACGTGGCCTGCCGCGACCCCGCTTCACTTGATGTTGGTGTTACAGATTATGGCGTCCACAATAAAGAGAAGATTCCTGGTCTAAAAGAAAACCTGTCTCTAACGTAAACCTCGTTTCTTCACCCAACAGGTTCACAAAGAATCTGTCACCAGAACAGATCTCCCTCTCAGCGCTGCGAGGGTCTGGTGAGCTTCAAGACTTGACTTTGGATGAGGAGCTTCTGACTGACCTCCTGGAGCTGCCTGGATGGGTCAGGCTCACGTCTGCCAAGTGCAACCGAGCTTCCTTCAGGATACAATGGACCAAGCTGAAGACTGTCCCCATTGTACTGGTAAGTTTGACAGCTCATTTTCCATTTACAAGTACCCCAGACACGGGCACGTCTAGATCGTTAGCCTAGACTTACGAGTTGTAGGTCATGGGTTCGACACCAGGTAGGCGCATTACTTTGTGTTATTTATAGTATCGCCACTGTTCTCAAAACGGTGAAGGAAAACATCGTGAGGATACTATGATATACATGTCCTAGAAACAAAACTTCGAAGACGTGACATCTACCAACCCGCACTGGGCCCGCGTGGTGGTTTACAGTCCACTTTCTCTCAGAGAGGAGGCCTATGTCCCAGCAGTGGGAACATTATAGGCTTTATGCTAAGCCACGGCTCGGATATTGACTGCTTGGGTAGGGCCGGCCAATAATATCAATGAAGAGTTCGTAAATGCCGCGGCAATTTTAATATAGGTACTGAGGTGTCGTTAGAAACCAAACAAATGAATAATTTCTACTGGACTCTGTTTAGATTCAGTGGCCAATTCTCGTAATTTAAAACGTTCAAAATCTAGTCGCAGTCTCATCTCGGCGACAAACAAATGTCAAAAACTTGTCAAATTGTAGGGAAATTAGAAGTATTTTTTGACAGATTGAGACTGAGATCAGATTGTGAACGTTCTTAAAATTACGAGAATTGCCCCTCTAGTAAAAATTTGAAAACAGCCGCACACCTCGATAAAAGGTTAAGCCACGTTAACCGAGGTCAGTCCGTGGATGGGTGACCGTCAATTGCAACGTTAAGCAACGTTTTCGATGACAGCAGCAGCAACAGTGCTGCTGTAGATCTTTGAAAGAAGTCTGACAACCAGTCTTACCAAGCGGTATCGTATAAAATCGTATTTGCCAGTAACTGGGTTGTGGAGGTCAGATAAGCAGTCGCTCCATGTAAACTGGTATCCAACAGCATCCGATCAGACTGGAAGCTGATCCTATCCGATCCGATCGATAGAAAAGGCTAGGTAGATGATAATCATGTTTCTTTTTTTAAGAGTCCACAAATAATTGTGGGCAAAAACAGTTACAGAATGAATTTACCGTTTTAAATTCGTTAACCGACTGACCGTTATCAGCTTTGTATTATCTTACTAAGTAATACAGTGTAATATGAATTACATATCGCAAGAAATAAATAAATAGTTGTTCTTATTACTATAACTTTAATTCATTCACGTAATTATAGTCGCATGATATTTTCCGTGAAACAAGGATTCCTTTGATTATTATTCTGCGAAGTTTTATCATTAAAAAAATATAAGAAACAGCAAAAATAAGATTATAATTCCTTATTAAAACCATAATCATTATACTATACATATATCTCTTTTTTTTCATATACTAATAATAAAACTGAAGAGTTTGTTTGTTTGAGCGTCCTAATCTCTGGAACTACTAGTCGGATTAGAAGATATCTTTTTGCAACTGTTAGCCTAGTGTTTAAAGAAGGCTATAGGCTATTTAACATCACGCTTCGACCCTTAGGAGCCGAGCAAAAAAATCAGAAATAAACCTAAGCGAAAACGAGGTAAGGGCGCGGGCGGACGATGCGATGTGTCGGGGTGGGACTGGGGAACAAGTAATTTTACGTGGCCGATTCGCGGGCAGGAACTAGTGCTATAATAAGAGCAATTCTAGAAAACTATAAACTCAAACTCAAACTCAAATCATTTAATTCAACTAAACCAATTACAGGCACTTTTGAATTGTCAAAGGGTCGGTCAGTCAGAAAGATGAAGCTAGTTGCCCATTCCAAAGCGTAGGTACCTATGGAGAAGAACGGGCAAGAAACTCCATGGACACTCTTAATAAAGCCTCTAAGTATACCACGATGCCACAAATATATGATACAGAATACGGCTTTACTAAGTGGTACGTTGTATTGTAATCATTATCTTCATTTACACGTTGTAATGCTAAATAATTACTAGCTACAACGTAGCGTGTGCTCATTAAAATTTCCATAGGAATGTTATTTATTTTAATTATCTAAAATTCAATGTCAAGTCCGTCTGGTTGAAATTTTTCCATAGCCATTCTATCTTGAAGGTTTTTGGCCTAGAGGATAATTATACGTAGTTTTCATTCAGGAAAATTACTCTAAAAATTATCTAGATTTTTTATTATACCTATCTAATATCTATCTTAAATGTTTATGTTTAAGGGCAGATTTCATCAGTCAGATATATTTTATCAGCAGTGGAATGAAAATGACGTCTGACAGTTCTAGTATGGAAAAACTGTCAAAAATTCAAAATGTATTTACAGTATAGGACTTATTCCAAGTATAAAAGTTTGGTGGTATTCGCCAGATAATTTTATCCGAGGTATAATTTTGAATTTTTGACAGTTACTCGATACAAAATCTGTCAGACGTCAATTTTATTCCACGAATAAAAAATATCTGTTGATTGAAAAATCAAACCTTAAACTCATAAACCTTCCGGAATAAATTATCTAAATCAAGATGAAAACCGCATCAATATCCGTTCTGCAGCTTAGAAGAACAACGCGGTCACTCGGAGAAGACTCGAAAAGCGATTTTATCATATATCTATGGGACAAACATTTAAAACTAGTATACAATGAGCAGTCTTATCGCATAAGACGATCACAACGAAAGGAGACAATCCAATCCAATTTTAACAAATTATACATCTATATTATAAAACCACTATAAATATTATCAGTACCCTAATTGTCATTTGGAAGGATATTGTTAATCCATTGCTTCATATGTTCTAAAAATGTGTCTGCTCAACAACGTAAATATCGTAATGAATGTTGTTGAACTGTCAATTTGAAACCCATTGCTACTGATAGCAATTACCTCGCAGTCCTTGTTATTTTCATGTAAATGAAGAGTGAGCAAAATATTTAGATTAATATACCAAGTTTATGAAAGAAGTTGTCTGAATTTTAATGCTTGCGGGGATGAGCGGTGGGTTTACTCTCGTTTCTAATTTCCAACTACAAGAATATTACCCAGCATCTTATTGCCGCTCATTACTAAACACTAGCATTTATCCGCGGATTCGCCCGCGTGGCGGTCGGAAATTATCCCACGGGAACTTACTTCCGGGATAAAAAGTAAAGTATGTCCTCACTCAGGTCATGGTCTAATGGTAGGTGTACCAAATCGAAATCCATTTAGCCGTTTAAAGACGTGAAAAGGTTACAGACTTAATATTATAAAAGACCTAGATTTTGCCCGCTGCTTCGCCCGTGGGTATGTCGGAAATTATCCCACGGGGACGTTCAACCGGGATGAAAAGTTTACTATGTTTTAATCCAGGTTATAAACTATCTTTGTACCATATTTCATCCAAATCCTTTCAGCCGTTTTTGCACCAATGCGGAACAAGCATACATCCAGAGAAACGGACAAAAATTCTTCGTCGCTACTTTATTATATATATGGATTACCTAATTAATGAACTAAATGAACGGTCACACATGAAACACGCTATTATTCAATGATCTACTTAGTCAACTCTCATTTGTGAGTCAGTAATTAAATAATCTTGCATTATCTAACACTAAACGTAAACACCTATGTATACAGTTGTGAACATTTCTCTTTGTATAGTAACTTTACTATCAGATTTATCGGTGAACTTTTGCTTTATCATAACTTGGCTCTCCCTGTTTAATAGTTTCCCAATAACCCCCTCTCACAACCTGTTAAATTCTACTCCACTACTGGAGCAGCGTAATTATTGGGAAACAAAGTTGAGTTCGCAAATTCGAAGAACCTGCCTTTTAACTGAACGTTATGCCACAGTTAGGAGCACTGGGTGGCCCAGTGGTACCGGTCCCGCCTTACGAGTTGTAGGTCGTGGTTTCGAACCCAAGGAAGCGCTTTACTTTGTGTAAATTTTTCATCACCACTGGTCTCAAAACGGTGAAGGAAAACATCGTGAGGAAACCGTCATGACCTAGAACCAAAAATTCGAAGATATGTAACATGTATCAACCCTCTCGCAGAGCGGAGGTCTGTGTCCCAGCAGCTCTTTTTTTGTTTTCAAAAGGCACCCGACCTCTGAGGAGGGGTCGAGAAGTGTGGGATTTTTACCTCACTAAAACCACCCCGGTGATCACCATCAGCAGATAGGGGTGATCTCGGTTCCTCTTAAAAGACGACCTACAACTAGGTTGTTACCACTAAGCCACCACTGGTTTGCTTCTATAACATGCAAAAACAACCCAAAACTCAAAAACTCTCACATTTTTCCATTTTTTCCTCCTGCTCTTGATAATTCGCTACACAAACAGAGCTTCCCATTAATATCGTTAATATTAAACGTCGATCCGGTATCCCTGTATCAAAATGTTGTTATCCTGTACCTTTGTTGGCAAAGGATTACGTTCCATTTCCTGGATGGAGGCATATGAGAACGTTATCCGTAGGTATTTACTTTTGTATAAAACGTGTGCTTCCGGGACTTTTTTTTTAATCGACTATTATCCGTTTATTTAGCGGAACTGTTTTGGGAAACGAAAAGAAATAAAAAATACACGTGTGTTTTTTTTGTTATCTTACTTTAAACCCTAGGGAGGAAAATAACTACGTTTTATAAAGAAAAGAAAATAAGTTTATTTTACTCTTCACATACCACGCGGGCGAAGCCGCGGGCGGAAGCTATTTTATATTTGTTTGACGTCACGAAAATATCTTTGACTAGAATTAAAACTGTTATCACAGACCTTTCAAAGGGTTCAAAGTATCCCCATACCAAATTTCATCAAAATCGGTCCAGCCGTTTCTGAGATTGCCGGAAGAAACAAACAAACATACACAGTCATAAATTTTAAAAATATTGTTTTGTTCTAAGTAAAAAATATTTAATAATTAAGCAATTAGTAAAAATACTGTCATTTTAACAAAACAAACAAATAAATAAAATTGAAGTGTTACTTCATTTTTATTTATTTGTATAGATGTTAGATAACAAAAAATACTGCTATTATAAAAATGTTGTAAATAAATATCGCAGTTTACCATGGGTTCCTGATGATATTAAAATAATCATGTTATCAACAAAACTATTGTTATTAAGCATTTATTATAATGCTATAATTAGACATGTTGTGTATAAAAATAGGCATTTCCTATTTGATATGAAATGCATAACATTGTGTTTTGAGTTTTAAATCATTGCAGTCTTACACAGGGGTATCGTATTACCCAGTAGTTACTGGGTAATACGATACCCCTGTGTAAGACTGATTGTCAGATTCAACCCAGTTGGATTGTGGAGGTCGGAAATACAAAGTTGAAATTCCATTGCGCAATTATTTTTTTTTAACCTTTTTGTTTCAAACAGTCAAACAAAAATCAACACACACTACATTGCCAGAAAGTAGATAATTGATTAAGTAGCAACACATGCACGAGTAGGTACATTAAATAAGACGACATCGACGCGCAAATGAAACAACAGATTTTTATATTAACAACTGACGAAAATTCAACGCGTGGGGGTTTTAGAATCATGCAGACTCCATGGTAACAGAAGGTCAATTCTCGTAATTTAAACGTGCTAAATCTAGTCGCAATCTCATCTCGGCGACAATCTAATGTCAAAATGTAGGGAAATTAGAGGTGTTTTTGACAGATTGAGACTGAGATCAGACTGACACCAAAATAAAATTAAAAATTTATACACATTATCATAAATATAATTAATAATAATAATAAATTTATTTGTACACTTGGAAAACATACATAAGTACACAGGATTAAAAAGCCTCCTAAACCAGGCCAAAAGCCTGTGT
Source organism: Apamea crenata (assembly GCA_949629185.1). Lineage (NCBI taxonomy): Eukaryota > Metazoa > Arthropoda > Insecta > Lepidoptera > Noctuidae > Apamea > Apamea crenata. Next base: position 5,860,896 of record OX451362.1, on the reverse strand, counting down.
TTTAGGAGCCAAGGTTCCTCCAGGTATGACATACAATAGGTATTAACGGTTGGCGCAGTGGTTAAGCGATTGACTGCTGCGCTGCGTGTCGCGGGTTCGATTCCCGCACGGAACAAATATTTGTATGACCTACATGTATTTGTTCCGAGTCTGGGTGTTTTTCTATCTATAATATGTATGCATTTACAAAAAAAAAAATTGTATATAAGTAGTTTATCAGCCATCTTGTTACCATAACACAAGCATTAGGTTGCTTAGCTTGGGACAAATGGTGCTGTGTGAAATGTCCAGGGATATTATTATTATTATTTCCTTTATTTAAAATTAAACATATAAATTATATTTTTAAATATTTGCATATAAAAATTATAAAAACATTTAAAAATATAAAAAATAGTAGCCCACCGGTATCGGGAACAGGGTCCAAGCTACCGGCGGTCAGGGCTCCAGAGAGAGGAACCTCCTGACAATACGAGCCGTGTCCACAGAAGTACCGCTTTCTGAATCAAGCCCTTGATCCAGCTGCCCAACGAGAGCCTCCTCAGGTGTTGGTCGAGGCTCTTGGCTATTAAGCCATTGGCGGTCACGACTATCGGCACAATGATCGCTGAGTCCACATCCCACATGTCGACAACCTCGCGAGCCAAGTCAAGATACTTGATTTGTTTATCTTTCTCGGCCTTCACGAGGTTCTCATCATGCGGGACGGTTATGTCAACAATCATTGCGCGCCGCTCTGATCGATCCACCACCACTATATCAGGCTTATTGGCAACAATAGTCCTGTCAGTGATGATGGATCGATCCCAGTACAATGTGATATTTCCATTTTCGAGAACTGGGTCGGGCACATACCTGTAGTACGGCACCTCAGATTCCACAAGGCCATATTTCAGAGCAAGTTGCTGATGGATTATCCTGGCTACAAGGTTGTGTCTATGCAAGTACTCTCCGTTAGCTAGACGAGAACACCCGGAGATAATGTGTCTGATTGATTCTCCCGGTCCGTGGCATGCCCGACAGATGTCAACCGTACCGTCTTTCACAATGAATCTCCGGTAATTGTTCGTCATCATAACTTCGTCCATAATTGCACACAGAAAACCTTCGGTTTCTCCAAAGAGGTCACCGAAACGTAGCCAGGCTACGGACGCTAGTTGATCTACATCGGGTCCATTTAGGGCCCGGTAAAAGCGTCCGTGAAGCTCCTTACTCTGCCATACTTCCATGCGATCATTGGTGTCAAGCACTACTGGCTTGCGCCAGTTCTCTTTAGCCAAGGAGAGCGGGGTGAGGCCCTTATCCACTGCGACTACATCTCGATGCATCCCCACGTCGGTTTCTAGGAAATATTCCCTGAGACTGCATATCTCGCGATTGTGGAGGGTCTTAGCGTTTAAAAAGCCTAATTATTATTATTATTATTAAGTGTCGTGCAGGTACTTATAGTAACACAACATAAATTAAACCAACAGCGCCTTAATTTAAATACAGCATTAGTTAATTTAAGAGACAATTGTAATAAGATTATCGGTTTCATCATACGTTAAAATATTATTAATTTAAATAATATTATAAAAATAAAATTAAAATATTATGATTCATCACATACCAGACTACAATACAGGACCTATAAATAAATATTTTAATGAATAATCCCAACTGGTATCGCTGAATGACCGCTACCTACCGTAATGAAACTAATTAGATTATGCCAATTGCCAACCGCATTTACGTACGACTAATACATGATAATATGATTAACTATTAACTATACAGAGATATAATAATATTATGGAAATGCTATTACATGACAGATTTAGAATAAATGTGACACATTAAAAATAGCGGTTGTCGATTTTCAAACGCCAGATAATTTTACCCGAGAAATAATTGATTGAAAAATTAGCCCGGAAAAAAAAAGGCCTGATTTTCCTGCCGGGGCGGCGGGATTTTCCGAAAGGTTAACCCGCTGCCCTGGAACAGAAAGGGCTAAGGACGGAACACGGGTGGGTTTTAGTCAGTAAAAGTCTGACACTCCCTTCCGCTCCACCCAGAGCGGGAGGGGTCATTTGATGATTTCCCATCCACAAAAAAAAAAAAAAAGGCCTGATTTTTCCAACGCCAGGTAACTTTTATTCGTATATGGAATAAAATGGACGTCTGACAGATTGTATATGGAAGAACTGTCAAAAATACAAAATTATTCCTCGTGTAAAATTATCTGGCGTTGGAAAGATCAGCGCTTAATCTGACAAAATTTTCAGGTTTTAGACTTGTGTACGGTCACCAAAGGAGATAAGTAACCAGGGCCGTCGGATATAGTTGCAAGTTTGGCAAGAAACCGATGGATGTTTTCGAATGAAATTTAATTTTATTAATAGAAAACAAACAGTTTATTTATCAAATAAAATTTCATTCAAAAGTATCCATCGGTTTCCTACTAAACTTCAACTATATCCGATGCCCTGGTTACTTATCTCTTTTGCCGACTGTACATTCACTAGCAAAAGTATATATACACTCGGCTTTATTCAAAAGCGATGTACTCCTTTATTTTTTAATGAAATTTTATGTTGTTACGAACATAGCATTTTCGAACCCATAGGTTTATGTAATGTGTCGTATTTCAACGTTGCATTCGTTATTTCACGAAAAAATCGCAATTGAAAGTTGCCAAGTGTTGACAACTTGTGTGCTCGTGACTGTACAGCGTTTAAAGGACTCCTACGATAGCATTGATTGATTTTCGATACAGTACGGACGGAAGCGTATCGAGTGGTTGTGGATAGCTATGCTGTAATCCCCGAAGAGTAAAGCAGAGGTGCGCCTATGTAGGTATAGTACACCCATATTTCGCCAGTTATGTTTATGTCTCATGGAGGCGAGCCTAATGCCATCAACTGGGCACAACTCCAGACTCCATCATCATCTGCCTAGCCTTTTCCCAATTATGTAGGGGTCGGCTTCCAATCTAATCGTATGCAGCTGAATACCAGTATTTTACATGGAGCGACGGCCTATCTGACCTCCACAACCCAATTACTAGGTAATACGATACCCCTTGGTAAGACTGGTGGTCAGACTTTCGGGCTTCTGACGAAGTGTAACGACTGTCAAAGAACCACGAATGACAGTCGGGACCAACGGCTTAACGTGCTTTCCGAGACACGGAGGTCTTGATATGTAAAGATGGTCACCCATCCACGGACCAACCTCGGCAAGCGTAGCTTAACCTGATCATTCGACACGTGCGGCTGGGCTGAGAAATTCCAGATGGAAAAACCCAATAACATTTTGCCCGACCCTGAAATCGAACCCAGTAGGTACCTCATGCTCAGCAGTAGCGCTTGCAACCACTAGGCCAATAAAGCAGTCACGTTTAACTATACAGAGAGATTTTATTTTATGGTACCTAATACTATCACATATGATATGCAAAATACCCTTTTAGTACGTGATAATTTGGCAATCTATGACTAATGTAGCTATACCATTCCGTGCTAATAAGATATCAATCGATCCACCAATATTAGGTACCCTGAATTTTGCGTACGTTTGTTGATAAGACTAAAGGAGGGCGCCCACGAAGAAGTTTGGTCTCCGCAACTAATTTATCTCTCACATCAAGTCTACGGGTTCGTATGAAAGTGAGCGCATGTAGCGACGCGACAGATGGGAGACTTTTTTGTCCGCGGGATTGGACGCAACTGTCGCCCGTCTATTGGTTGCAATGCAAGTGCGCGCTCGGCGACAAAAAGTTGCCGGCTAGCCAGTTGCCGCTCAACCGAAAATTTAACAAAAAAGTAGCGTTGCTGTCGCTGCCGTGTGCGCATCATCCAAGTCGGCGAGTAGACAGCGACAGATACAAAAAAGTTGCTGGGCAACTAAGTTGCTCGTGGGTATAAAAAGGTATAAAAAAATAATAATATGAATAGCTACATGATATTTCCAAACTTTTTGTGGAACTGAAGCACAAAATATTAAATTATAAAGTACAAATTAATTAAAAATTTGATATTGGATCTTACCCGGATTTGAATTGAACTGAAATCTTGTGCATGAGCGGCGATGTCTTAACCACTGGGCCATCACAGCATCGCATAATCAGCCTATAACGTTCCCATTGCTGGGACACAGGCCTCCTCTCCTCGAGGAGGGAACTGTAAACTACCACGCAACCCAGTGTGGGTTGGTGGATGTCACATGTCTTCGAATTTTCTGTTTTAGGACATGCCTCACGATGATTTCCTTCACCGTTTTGAGAGCAGTGGTGATGAAATTATTTACACAAAAAAACGCCTGTCTGGGTTTGAATCCACGACCAACAAACATTGTCAAACACATCATTATTTAAATTTGCAAAATTACTCCCGTGCAATATTAATGGGTTTCAAATGAGTGATCAGGTGAATCTTGAGTATCTTGGTAAGTAGGTTCTAAGGTGATCAGGTAAATCTTGAGTATCTTGGTAAGTAGGTTCTAAGGTGACTAATCCGTTCTAATTGCGCATCAGTGTCGACTACGCCCTAATTCAGTTAACCTAGTTCACGCCAGTGAACTTAACTAAGTAGGAAGACGTTCAGCTTCTACTATTTACACAGCTTGAACATTTTGGAGGGGCTTGTGGCTAAGTAATAACAGCCGCACAGGTCGATCGATCAGGTGAAGCTATGCTTGCCACGGCGGTTGGTCCGTGGATGGGTGCCTCCGTGCCTCGGAAAGCACGATAAGCCGTTGGTCCCGGCTGTCATTCGTGGATCTTTGACAATCGTTGTTACGGGTCGTCAGTAGCCCAAAAGTGACAACCAGTCATACCATGGGGTATCGTATTACCCAGAAACTGGGTTGTGGAGGTCAGATAGGCAGTCGCTCCATCTAAAATACTGGTATTCAGCTGCATGCGGTTAAACTGGAAGCTGACCCCAACATAGTTTGGAAAAGGCTAGGCAGATGACGACTGCTTGAATATTTTGGTGAAAATATTTAGCCAGAAAGTGTCTGATACACATAGTAGAGCTTCTTGCCCGTTCTTCTACATAAGAACCTTCTACGCTTTGGAACGGGCAACTAGCTTCATCCTTCTGCCTGACCGGTCGACCCCTTGACAATTCAAAAGTGCCTGTAATTGGTTTAATTGAAATAAAATGCTTTGAGTTGACCTTGCAACTGACTTGACTTTGTACAGTAGAAAAACTTACAGCTGGCAAACTAGTTCACCAGCTCCAGATAAGATCCTATTTACCTATTTATATAACAATTAATTTCATAAAAAAATCTGTTACATACTTAATTTACCAAGGGATGATTTTTCCAACGCCAGATAACTTTACCGGAGAAATAATTTTGAATTTTTGACAGTATTGAACTGTCAAAAATTCAAAATTATTTCTCCGGTCTCCATACAAAATCTGTCAGACATCAATTTTATTCCACGAATAAAAAATATCGGTCGATTGAAAAATCAGCCTTATGTGATAGTTGGTAGTGACCATCCGGCAATTACTAGATAGTTACGGGTAGTCAGTAGCGCAAAAGTCTGACGACCAATTTTACAAAGGGGTATCGTGTTATTCAGTTACTGGGTTCTGGAAGACAGATAGGCAGTCGTCGTCGTCATCTGCACCCTGCAAGATTCGAAGCGGACCCCAACATAGTTGGGAAAAGATAGGCAGATTGAGTACGTCTTACGGTCCAATGTCTTTTAATTCATCTGGCAGATACGCCTAAAGTGGCACCGGTGACTGAAATCGCTTGTCATTATATAGGCATGTGATGCGGAGGAATGAGGATAGTGTCATGAGGAAAATTTTGAGTACCTATGAATGTGGATTGACTATTAAAGAGTAGGGAAATACCAAAGAAACGATGGACTGTGTGAATGATGATATGGCTCGAAAGGGGGTGACTACCGAGATGACGACTAATAGAGAAGTATGAAAGAAAAAGACGTGTTTCGCCCACCCCAAATAGATTGGGATAAAGGTAAAATAATGATCATAAGATAGGCTTAACTGTGCACTGTGTAGAAGCCCTTAGCATTAAATGTCGCAAAAAATTCTCTGCTCTGCGGTCAGCCCGATGCGTTCCAACGCACTGCGGTCGTCAATTTATACACTCATTGTCTTCCTTATTCTGTAAAGTTATGTAGATTCTTCCGCCAATATAATCTCTAACTTATTAGCACATTAGCAGTACGTGTCAATGCCAACACGCGTTATTAAAACAATGCAGCCTAAACCTAACTACTGACTATGTACGTAAGCCTGCGAACGCTATGTTGCATGATAATGCTTTTCAACGTAGTTATTTGCACTGATATATGATTTATGGTTAGGTTCTGCATAGTATGTCCAATGTGCATGTCTGGAGGTTCGATCTAGGGAATACAGTTTTTGTTGGTAAATTGGGTGTGCTAGTTGACATATATGGCAAATAATTTAATATGTAGTAATTGTTTTGTGTTTCGAAATGTCCATTACTTACTATTGTAGTACTATTAGTTTTCTGTGATACTCGTATTGTTTAGAATCAAGTTCTTCTAACTGATCAGCCGATCGATTCTGTAAAAATCTCACCGTGAAAAATTAGGTGAAGTGAGCTTAGAGTGAGCTGTCAATAGTGTCAATCCCTAGCATTAGTTGGAATGCTCCCACCACTCTCACTCCACGTTCACTTCACCTAAGTTTTTACGGTGAAATGGTTACAGAATCAAGGGATCAATGGGAAGAAGTGGCGCAACCAACTCCAGCAGTGAGTTGGTTGCGGCACTTCTTCCCAGCTAAAGCAGTATGGTGAAGAGCGGGCGTTTTAGGGGACTATCTTATGTAATGTTGACGTTCAAAAAGTGCTGGTTCTCAGTCTAGTTTGAATAAATGACTTGATTTTGAAACGTTTACGAACCAGCGATATGATAACAACCTCAGCCTTGTTCTGCCTTCTTCAATTGACTCAGTACTTTGGTAGTTTTTAGTATTTGCCCCTGCTTTGAAATTATTTCGTTATATTGCATCGGCTGCATTCTGACAATGACTGCTTTACTTCTATTCCTTAGTCAAAAACAAAACGGTCTGCTGCCAAATCGGAAACGTTCGTTACAGTTTTCAATATTGCTGAATTAAGGGAAATTTGTTAAAGTAGTGCACTTAATTTTTTGCAATTTGCAGGTGACACATTATTTATAAACCTATGGGTTCGAAAATGCTACGTCCGTAAGTTAAAATTTCATTAAAAAGTAAAGGAGTAAGTCGCTTTTAAATAAAGCCGAGTGTATACATACTTTTGCTCGTGACTGTATGTTGATTCGATACATATGATTCGCGTCCGTAACAAATATGACTTGTAAAGTCAGTATTATAATCATTAGAATCAGCAATACAGTTCCTTAAGTTAGAATTGGCCTCAAATATCTTGATTTCATGAAATAGTCATTCAATGGTGAAATTGAACTTAGAGAGTTGTATTGATGACTTTTATCATTATAATTCTACCCGCTGACTTTGTTTTGACAAATTAAATTTTGTGCCATAGACCCTGTTTTTGTTCAGAAAGTAAAAAAAAGACAGCCGGTATGAATACACATTTGTGACGGCCGCGAATCATAATTAGATCAACATACAATCTGATACAAACCAGCAAATTCAAATCAAATCAAATCCATTTATTTGCCAGAATGTAGGTTTACAATGTATGATCTTAAAACTATAATGGCCCCTTTTACATTCTACCATTAAGTACATATGGTGTGCAAATATTTAATTTTAACCTTCACAATGTTATTAATATAATTAGGTACATTCTTAAAAATAAAATCAAAATACATAACAACAACAATAAGATCTCATGCTTAGGGATTTATAGGAACAAATTAACTAATTGATGTCAAAGTTATACCTATGTCAGTTCAAGAGATAAAGTTTAATAAAATGTCGGATTAATAAATAAGTATAAATAATTGTAATTGGTAGGTAATGTCATACGAGTAACTATTAAAATTTCAAAGTTTTCATATACCTAGTGAAATTCAAACATCAATCAATTATTACAAGGTCCCAATATTATTCGTTAATGTTTCCTTGTCCGCGATCTGAAATGTATTCATTAAGGTTATAAAAGCATTTTTCCTTTAACCATTGAAAAAAACTTAAGTAAACGAGGGCCACCCTGACGATTTTGCCGTAAAACAAAGTCTTTCGGCACTTCTTTCTGCCTTACACGCGTAACAGAAAACAAATACCCCTTTCTTTTCGTGGCTTGATAAATTATACATTCTACTCAAAACAACCCCATTACTTCTACTTCATTATCAGAAAACATTATTTTCACAAACGCTGAACCCAAATAAACAATGAATAATGCATTGAAGCCGCGCCGCTTGGCTGAGCTTAGTAACCTTGATCTTACGACCAATGATTACGTTTTTTTGCTTATATCCTGCAGCTGCTAGTTTGTGTTACTGTAAGTTAAATGTAGATAAAAGTTCGGTTTACCTTTTACACTCGCGAGCAATGAAAAATTTCCTGTGACATAGCACCAAATTACTCCTAAACGGGAAAGGCTAGCTTAATGACGCCGTCTGCAATATTGAAGTACATTTAACAGCGCATCAGAATATTACCAACTAAAAACGTAAATATTGTGTTAAAATTTTAAATTACGGCAAAGGCATCGGCATCGTCTTTTAACGGCATTTTGTGGGTGGAACTTTTTCATTGCTCGGCAGTGTATTTTATCGGTCTCCGAGATACGGGCACGGTAAATTACCGTGCCACGGGGGTATCACACCGCTAACTTCCGAACTCCGGGTTGTTACGTGCGTGCGAGCAGCCGTTAGTCCTGCGCCTGATCTCACTCCGGTCATGTCGGATTGCCGTGCCATCGGACTATGAGAGTGAGGGAAGAGAGAATACACCTGTGTCTGGCCACATATTTGTGCACTATAATATCTCCCGCGCCGGAGACTGTCTCCGTTGAGCTTGGCTGCCATGCCATGGCCGAAATGCGGTCTGGAGGACTATTATTATTATCTGTCTAGCCTGGGGTCTTGCTGGGTCCGACCCTCGGCCAAAGTGCGATCGGGTTTTTCCCACAGTGGCAACCCGTCTGGATTTGTGCCCGGTTGATAGTAATATGGCTTTATATGGGACTTAAATATAAATGGCGAAATGTGATTATACATCTCTGACTGACTCTCTTTATTAACATGACGCTCGGACCTTCAGTAGCCCAGCTAAAAGAAAAAAAGTCAGAACGAATGTTAAGCGAAAACGAAGTAATACCGCGGGCAGGCGATGCGATGCGATGGGGTGGGTCGGAGGAACTAGAAATTTCACGTGGACGAAGTCACGGGCAGAAGCTAGTGTAGATGTAAAGGCTGAGAAAGAAAGAAAAATGCGTTTATTGGCATAAGGTACACAAAATTAATACACCTTAAAACTATAAAAACAGAAAACAAATATTAAAATGCCAAAAGGGCCTCAGCTCAGCATAATGTCAGATGACAACATGAGTGTGCCACCGGACGCTGAAACGACTTTTACACAGTAGGTATTCTCTCGGAAGAAGATCAAGACAATATATTTTTATGATATATGTTTTATTTGCGGTTGAATATTGTTTTCCTTGGCTCGTTCGTTCTGAATATCTGTATTCATTGAATCTATGCTTTGTTATTTTTTGCCTTACGTTGTGTAAGGCGTGTTTTTTTTTTTGTAATAGTTATCCGACATACCTAAACACTGTTCGCGATTTATTTGCCAAACATGCAAACAAATATGAGATATTTGGAAAAATAACTTTAATTCCGACACAATAAAGTTCAGTTTACGCTACAACTTCAAACATTTTTCTATCTTTTTGAATAGTGCTAGTCACTCTGAAATCAACTTATTTACAACTAGACTAAAGTTGATATTTGTTTAACTTGAAATAACATCAATTGGAAACCTTGCAATGTAAACAACTTTTCAAATTATGATGATCACGGAACTACAAGTGTAATGTTGAACATTATGGCTTACGCTTACTGTGCCTGAACGGGGTCCGTGGCTAAATAATAACAGCCTCGCAGGTCGATCGATCAGGTTAAGCTACGCTTGCCGCGGTTGGTCTGTGGATGGGCGACTATCTTTACATACTGAGACCCCTCAATGTCTCGGAAAGCACATTAAGCTCTTGGTCCCGACTGTCATTCGTAGATCTTTGACAGTCGTTACGGGTCGTCAGAAGCTGGGTGTTACCCAGTAACTTAGTCTATCGCCTAAACTGAAGTAATCGTGGGAGATAATGTTTAGTAGTGTTTAGAGATAATAGTGTCTAATTAACTTTTTACGTAGATATTTGTCAGTTTGACTGGTGAAGGCCAGATGTTGATTTAAAGTAAAAACTCGCCGCATCACGGATGGAAGACGATGACTACAATTTATTTACCTTAACATGGCCTGAAAACTTTAAATTGAAAGAAAATGCTCTTTTTCGTCTCTCTTATCGACCGACACAAATTAAATGGAAATAGTTTATATCGTTTTAAAAATATTAGACAGTAAGGCGGTTCTCCCTGATGGCCGATGGACGATGTCCCCCACCTTTCATCTGGCGTCGAATGCCATTTACACGTGTGTCCCTACTGTCTGCGTCGGCAAATGGTGTTAGATTTATCCTCAATATTTGCCATTGACTCGCTCAGAAGAAGTTGGTAGTGGAGCTGATAGCGCAAGATGCTCTAGGCATCATCATTATCGTTTCAGCAGAAAGACGTCCACTGCTGCACTTACCCCTCCCCAAGCATCCTCACATGGACACAGATTACTAAATAGTTACTACGACATGGACCAGTCCCGTGCTTGTCACATGAAGCGAATTCCTGTGACCTTCAGCAGTTCATCGGTCGGGCATAATCTACCTACAATTAGCTATTGACTCCTGATGGCTATTTTAATGCTGCTTATAAATTCCATCGTGCATGGCTATGGGAGCCCGATCAAAAGTATTTCGAAACTTCGGTGAGAAGTCTGCATCCGATTAATTAACTTTTTCGGACGGGCAGAAACACATCGGGTATAGGGACAACTGTCAATTAATCATGCTGTCATTCATTCTTAGGTCGGGAATCACCCGTAACTTCGGCTGAAACAACGGATTTCGTTCGAAATCAGTTTGTACGTTCATACATCTGGAGGCCTACACCTCCAAATGTATGAACGTAAACGAAGCAATGTAAGGAGTAGGTATGGAAGATTCGTAGCAGGTCGCGTTCTGAAGTTTCTGCCTACCCCCATAGGAAGAAGGCGTGATTTGTTGTATGTACAGACGCCAGCAGCAGGTCAAGCTACCTGAAACTGTCAAATTTTCCCAATCAACTTTAAACCTTAATGCTTGAGCGATAAAATTGAAAATCTATTAAAGAAATTTGACAGATTGTAGTAGCTTGATGTGCTGGCGTCTGTACATAAATTCTATCATCATTATATTTGTTTGTACCACCGCACCGCCCGGCTTATTCCATGCAGATTCTCAGAAAGATATTAATATCACATAATCGTTCCTGAGTTTATTATACTTAGACTTCTGTTTTACGTTTTACGTTCTATAATTAGGATTTGCGTCACTGAGGTTACAAGAAACGTGGAATGTAGTCTTCGCTATAGTTGGGGAATCCCCCGGATTATATCAAAACGAATTGAACGTGTTTTTTGTTGGCGATTGACGTCTGATCTAACCGTTGAACTTGCGAATGAATAAATAATTGTCTAAGATTATATGAGATGCTCTCTCGTTTAAAAATAACAACACGCTCGTTGTTACCTACTCATTTTATCTTAACTTATTTTACACACTTAGTCCACACACATGGATTTTCAACGCACTGCTTAGCGCCGAGAGTTGAAAATCCAACAGTGTGTTTTTTTGACGCGCTGGGAGCGCTCTGTTGGATTCTCAATGTTCGGTTCAGCACCTAGAGTTGAAAATCCAGCGCGCGATATTTTTATGCCCGTGCGTACGTGGGCTTAGTAGCTTTTATTTAAAAGGCGCCTTTGTTGTCATTATCAAGAAGATAATACTCCTTAGCGATCACCAACCGCAAATAACCCTAAATTCATATTTGACTACATCGTAAAAATTGCCACGATTATCTACGAGTACCTACTATGAAACAAAAGCATAACCAGCCTATAATGTTCCCACTGCTGGGACAGGCCTCCTCTCTTCGAGAGGGAGTGGGCTATAATCTACCACGCGGGCCCAATGCGGGTTGATAAATGTCACATGTCTTCGAATTTTTAGTTCTAGGACATGTCGGTTTCCTCGCGATATTCTCCTTCACTGTTTGAAAGCAGTGGTGATGAAATTATTTACGCAAAGTAAAGTGCCTGTCTGGGTTTGAACCCACGACCTACAACTCTGTAAGTCGGGGCCGATAACTCACGCCTGGAAAACCTAATGACTGACTACCTATTTGGCCACTATATTTATAATATTCCTTGTCTACAGAACCTGGACGAGGTGCACATAGCTCTAGAAGTATGCCAGGAGCCGCGCGTGATGAATCCGAGTGCGGCCGGAGCCATCCCAGCGCCGGGGAAGTACAGCTATATACACAAGGTACTTTATTAATCCTTATATTATTTAGATAAACATAATCAGCCTAAAGTGTCTCCCCACTACTGAGACGTAGGCCTCCTCTCTGTGAGAGGGAGTGGACCGTCATTTACCAAGCAGGTGCAGTCAGTGTTCGTTGTATAGCGTATCGTAAACATGCGAGGATCTAGGTCTTCGTATTTAAAAAAAAAACCTTTACGCACTTCTAAACTGAATAATGTACCCTTCCCTTTAAAGGATGACAACGACATATCCATATAACTTAGTAATATACTGTATACAAAGTAAAAATACAGGCTATAAAACTATGTTTATGTGTCAGAGTTTTAGACTCAAGTTGGTGGAAGATCAGCCCCCTCCCCACCCCTGCGTCTGATCGTAAATAACATCATGAGACTGCTCTTCACCATCACGTAACCCATTTATTTCTCAGGGGAGCAACTAAATTGTTCAAGCTTAAATCACTTTTATTTGGCGATATTGAATAAAAGTCTTGATTTCAAAGGCAGATTTATTTTATTAACATGATTTTATTGTAATTTGTTCTTTCAGGTTATAGATGGAATCTCAGTGGCTGTGAACCACGTGCAAATAGACTTTAATTGTGAAGCTTTCACCAGCAGTGTTCAGGTAAGAAGCCATACTTTACGAAGTACCATGCTGCAATTCGAGAAAAAATGCAAGGTCATATTAAATTCACTGACGAATCACAGACATGTATCATGACAATATATCAATATCTCTTAAATCTCAATAACTGCCTCGTTGGTCTCTTGGTTGCAAGCGCGACTGCTGAGCGTGGGGTCCTGGGTTCGATTTCTAGGTCGAACAAAGTGTTATTGGGTTTTCCATCAGGAATTTCTTAGTAACATTCCGGAATTTGGAAGTTGGCGGTTTAATACCCCCGTTCCTCGGAAAGCACGTAAAGCCGTTGGACCTGCGCCTGATCTCTCCCAGCTGTGTCGGATTGTCGTCCCATCGGACTATGAGAGTAAAGGAACAGAGTGTACACCTGTTTGCGCACACACTCGTGCACGTTCACGCTCCGTTGAGATTGACCAACGTCACCGAAATCGGTCGGGAGACTATTATATTATTAGTGCCTTAAAGTTATGAGTTCAGCTATGGAGCCATTCGTTCTACTACCCCTGATAACATATTTTATGTTACTTTCAGATCTCAAGAGTGACCGTGGAGTCCCGAACGCCTGACGGTCGCAAGGGAGACCTAAGACTGACTAGAATCAAATCGCCAGACACGGGACAACTGCTTATTTTTAAGGTAATCTATAATGAACCTTATAAAGCTTGCGATAAGGTTTAATTCTCAAAAATTCTGTTTTTTGCACCTATGAGTTTTATTTACTTATGTTACGCTAGTTGACTGTTATGCGACACGCAATAATAAATTTTATTCCCTGCCAACAGGAGTTAGAATGGCAAAGCGCCCGCATAGAAGCCAGAGCCCACGGAGCAGCCAACGCCAATCTTCCACCATTGCGACTTCTTTTGGGGAATACGCACTGTCGAATTGTTATCAAGAAGAGATTATCAGGTATGTGCAATGTTCAGCCTTGTTTAAATGTGAATAAGCCTTCTATTTCAATAGCTGAATAAAGACCACCCTCCTCCACATTACTCTTAGGTCACACGCTTTGACAGACAGGACACGTTCAATATTGAAACCCATCTTAGCTGAATTGAATATAGTAAAGCACACATCGACGAATTTCCACTGTAAGCCAATTTAGAAAATATAATACCAATATTTAAATCTTAATTTAACAAAAAACCATTCAATATTAACCTTTTGAACGCCAGAGTATAAACGTACCGCCGTACCCCTGACGCCAGGCCACTTTTTCTGTCAAATGACCTTCATAAAAAATAGGGATTCCAGTAATGATTTCAATTGTTTATTTCATAATATGGTGCGACGTGTATTTTGTCATATATTTGTGATGTTGGCGTTCAGGGTAAGATTTCGTTTGTCACATATATGTGACAATGGCGTTCAAAACATCATTATTGGCGTTCGTTAGTGGTGGCCCAGTGGTAATGGACTTACTAGTTGTAGAACGTGGGCCCGAACCCAAGCAGGCACTTACTGAGTGTAAATAATTTCATCGCCACTGCTCTCAAAATGGTGTAGGAAAATGTCGTGAGGAAACCGGCATGTCCTAGATCCAAAGATTTGAAAACGTGTGACATTATCAATCCGCACTGGGCCCGCGTGTAACTAGTACAGCTCACTCCCTATCGAAGAGAGGAGGCCTGTGTCCCAGCAGTGGGAACATTATAGGCTGGTTATACTTATGCGATGAATATAATTCGGGAGGCATGCACCACACTGAAATGATCTGCAGTGCGATTCTGTAACCATCTCACCGTGAAAACTTAAGTGAAGTGAGCGTGGAGTGAGCTATCATTCCAACTATAGTTCGTTCGCGTTAAGAATGCAGTGGAGTCCACTCAAGATAAAGGTGTATTCACAGTGGTGTTAAATTCAAACAAATTATATTTTAAAAGATTAAGTTAAGAAAAGATTAAGACTTTGTAATTTGAAATGATTTGATTGGTTAGGGGGCGGGGCTAGGCCGACGGATAATGATTCTCACTGCATTCTTAACACGAACGTATAATGCTAGGGATTGACACTATTGACAGCTCACTCCAAGCTCACTTCACCTAACTATTCACGGTGAGATTTTTACAGAATCGATCGACTGAACGGTCGGCGTGCACACAATAAATATAAATACAATGCTTGAATGTCACTAAGTTCTAACTATCATTACTTCTGCTTCCAGACTGCGCAGTGATAGGGTCTCGTCTCGCGATATGTCCGGAGCCGCTGGCGTGGGCTCTGACGGACGGACAGCTGCGTGCGATGTTAGCGTGTGCCATAGCGCTCGCTAAACCCGTGCAGAAGGCTACTGCTGCTGCTACCAGGATCAAAGCTTTGAGGAAGGTAAGAGGAACTTCCCTGACTAGATTGTAAAAGAGTAACCGTGGAGTTTCTTGCCGGCTCTTCCCCATAGGAAACGACCAATTGGAACCGTGCACCTAGCTTCTGTCGTTTCATAAGTGCCCATGTTGGTTTATGTAGATTTTTTTTTTTTTTTTATTCCTGATTTCCCATTAACTATGTTCTTTTTACCCATGATGATCTTTTATATTTGCGAGGCAGGTTTCCAGGCTGAAAGATAAGCATCAAAATCTTATGAATAGAGCTTAATGATGATAAGAGAGATGGGTGGAAGGAACCTCACTCCAAAAGAGATGATTCTCAATTTGACGCGAATATTTCTTGTATTTTTTTTAAACCTATGTGTTCAGTGGAAAACCATTTAATAATTTTTATATATATTTTCAGATCGAAGAACCTCGGGAACAGATATCCAGCAGAGCAGCCACAGGCGAGCGTGACATCCTAGCACGAATGTTCGCAAAACACGACGTCAGAGAGACTTCCTACCACCTGCTGGCACCCAGGATAGACCTGCATCTGTGTGATGATCCAGGATGTAAGTGAACAGCCTCTAAAACAGACCAGTCACGGCCTAGGACGAAGAGTATAGATTAACCTGAATTTTAAAGCACCATCATCTGCCTAGCCTTTTCCCAACTATCTTGGGGTCGGCTTCCAGTCTAACCGGATACAGTTGAATAACTATATTTCACATGGACCAATTACATAGCTGACTTCTACAACCCAGTAACCTGGATATTAAAACATTTATCAATTTATTAAAAACGGAGCGGTCTTACCTCTGTTTGTAAAACGTTAAAAATGTGGTAATATGAATTAACAGTCCAAAAAAAATTTATATCTGACTGCAGTTAGCAATGGTGTCCAAGTTAATGCTCATTTTTTCTAAGAACTTTTACTGAAGTTACGTTTTCTGGCAGTTGCCTTACGGGTTCACATTTCCACCCTATATTTTCATATATTTAACTTGATTAAATTTATCTACAGTGGGTCGATCTGAGAAGCCGTCCCTCTCAAACGGAGGTGCCCTTCAAGTGACGCTGGTCAGCATGCAAGCAGACCTGTTCCCTTACCACAAGGCATCTGATGATAGAAGACATTGGAGAGGATACAGGTAAGATAATTTATTGTAAAACAAAACAAAACTTTTTAAATGGTCGTGAATTCTAAATTTGGAACAATGGTGACGCCAAAATGATGGCCAGTATGTTAATTTCAAAACTGCATAAAAACTTTTTCGTTGACTTGTAATTTTTTCGTTTTTTTATCGTCAGTGATACTCGAATTAAAATCATTTTTTATTATTTATTTTGATGTTTTAGGCTTATATACTTTACATGGAAATGCACAGTGGCTCGATTTAGTAGGCCGGGAGTGTATTTTAAATGTTTTTTTTTAACCCGATATCCGGTATATATAATCCGCATTTTTTTTAGAGATTAGCGCGTTCAAACAAAACAACAACACACCAACTCTTCAGCTTTATTATAAGTATGGATACAATACAGAAGAGGGTGTTTTTTTTTTTCAAAATTAACATACTTACAGAATGTTTATTTTCTCCAAAAAACAAAACACAGATTGTTATTCGCGTGAGCTTTATCTGAATCAAGTCCATGACTCCTTTGACCACTCTCCTCTACTTTTTTGTTAGCTGCGCTGTATTCTATCACAAAATCTCAATGTATATGATATTTTGCAGAGAAGCAGCAACGCCGCACAGTCAGTGGCTGTCGCAGGCGCTGTCATCATTTTGCACCACACTGCTGGAGAACCTAGACCCGAGGCCGCTCACCCCAATTACTAAGGTATGAATCCTACTTCCTACTAATATTATAAATGCGAAAGATTGTATGGATGGATGGATGGATGTTTGTTACTCTTTCACACAAAAACTACTTAACGGATTTGGATAATATTTGGCACACAGATGGTTTATAACCAGGATTAACATTATTATAGGATAATTTTTATCCCGATATTCCCACGGAATCGAAACTTATGCGGGTGAAACCGCGGGGCGCAGCAAGTATAAAATAAATAATGCATCATAAAGGGTGGCAAGGATATCGACGAGCAACCTGTTTCCATGGATTCAGTACAAGATTCTTAACCTCTGTAAATCGGTGAAAAACAAGTCTGGGGGAGTTGAAATTTTTCAACTAACAAAATACTACTGCTTTTTCCTAAAAAAGTACCGCCTATGCGTTCGAAATATATGGAACAGCAATATTTTTTTTAAATAACCGAGAAATAAAATCAAACAATGCGCTTAAAATTTTCGTTGGTTTAAAAAAAACTGCTGATCCGTTCATTAAGTTCAGAATCATGTACTGAATCCATGGTAACTGTTGTGATGTCCCTGCCACCTGTGAACTAGATGGTAGAATTGCGTAACACACCAACAGTAGCAATGACTTTCGTTTTGACAGTTCAACAACATTCATTGCGTTATTCACGTCGTTGAGCAGACAATTTTTTCGAACATATGAAGCAATGTATTAGCAATATCCTTCAAAATTATTCAGATGGTTATTGATAGTGTGTTTTACAATTAGGGCGCTGAGTTCACCTCACATAAAAGTTAATTATAATAATTCATATTTTAACTCATTATCAACTGATTATTTTGCAGACAAGCCAACCTGAGAAGCCTGAAGAGCCGGTATCTAACGGCATCAAGCACAAGCAGGCAACCACACAATCAAGTGCTTCCAATGCTCCGTCCACTAACTCTACTACCTCACAAGGTAAATGTATAAAATACAAAAAAAAAACAGACGATTATATGCCTTACAATCATCATCTGCCTAGCCTTTTCCCAACTATGTTGGGGTCGGCTTCCAGTCTAACCGGATGCAGCTAAATACCAATATTTTACATGAACCGACTGCCTATCTGACCTCCACAACCCAGTTACTGGGTAATACGATACCTGGATTATATACCTTACAATATGCATAATTACGATTTAAATCATTGGTATAAAGTTTATACAAAAGAGAAGATTTGTTGCGAAAAGGGTCCATTATAAGAATAGTGCGCTCACACACCCCGCATATATAGAGTGCTGTATGTCCAGTTGTATGTTGATAAAAATATGATTCGCGGCCGTAACAAATATTCTTTTATAGATTTATATTCATCAATACAACTCTCTAAGTGGGAAATTCACTAACTTTAACAATAAACATAATATTTACAAACTTCTAATACTTATTAAACTACAAATTATTAAAATAAAAATATAATATTTTATTCTAACTAAAACTAAGAAACATATTGCGTCGAAATAGTCCTCCACATCGCTGTCGACTGGTAATGTACCCAAGAGACTGGCGGCATTGCCACGTTGTATGGCAATGCGTAGCCTCTGGCCAAGGCCAGCCCTTGGGTCACGGTAAGTGTCAACTAGCCGTTTACAGAGTTCATTGAACAAGCAATGACTATGCAGCACTCGGACTATTTCATGAAGTC
This sequence comes from Apamea crenata, assembly GCA_949629185.1. Lineage (NCBI taxonomy): Eukaryota > Metazoa > Arthropoda > Insecta > Lepidoptera > Noctuidae > Apamea > Apamea crenata. The sequence continues at coordinate 5,841,831 of OX451362.1, read as the reverse complement.
ATGACATTTGAGGCTAATTCTAACCCAAGGAGTTGTATTGCTGATTCTAATTATTATAATTCTTTGAAGTCATATTTGTTACGGTCGTGAATCGAATTTTAATCAATATACAACCTGACACTGACATGCAAAATGCAAAACGTAAGTAAATCTGAATTTCCTGGGCTCCCTTAGTGCGTCCCTCTTCAAACCGACTGCATAAATTATTTATCGAAGGTATTAAAATATTGACTTTATTTATAGCGTCGCCGACTAGAACGCGCATCCTGCAGCAACTCGGCAAGCTGATGACCACGTGTCTAGTACTTAGGATAGACGACTTCACTGTTTATAAGGTAAATAGAATACGTTTTTTTTTTTCAATCTTTGTAGTAACTATTTGCATTCTTGTTCTAAAAACTTCGTAAAGTCCTGGTTGCTGAGAGTCAATACAGTCAAATTAAAAGTTATTTATTGAAATTAGGCTGAGAAACGGCACTTTTCGAACGTCCTTCACCACTTCCTAGTGCTTTAGCTGGGTAGAAGTGGCGCAACAAACTCCTCAGCAGCACAGCTGTCTGTTCAGTTAGAAGAACTTGATTCTATACAATAGTAGGTATGCAAAGTAATTAACATTACGAGACACAGAACATTAAATTAAATTGTTTGGCATATATCAGCTATCCACGCCATTTTTTATAGTTTAGTCTGTCACGAATTAATTGAATTTATTTAGTCAACCAATCACAACAACCAAAAGACATTTGACGGGAAATTCTATGAGATTTTAAAAATGTTATATTAACTGTAGCGGCATCGGTCTATCGCATGTGGGAAAGACTACTGTTTTTATTGGTCAGCTACGTAGCCCTAAGGCAGCTACGTAGCGCGATAGAGGCGGGATACTGAGCCAAACGCCCCGCGCGGAAACGCATTTTCATTGAATTTGTATGTAGACATCACGCGCGGGTCGCGTGTCCCTCGCACCGGAGCGTGGCGCATGGTAGTGTGATATCCACCTAAGACACCAGCGATTATCTTTATAACTAATTATCTAATTCCTGCAGTGCCTCGCGGTTTCACCCGCATAGGTTTCGATCGCGTGAGAATATCGGGATAAAAAGGATCCTATATGTTAATCCTGGTTATAAACCATATGTGTGCCAAATTTCATCCAAATCCGTTTCGTAGTTTTGCGTGAAAGAGTAACAAACATCCATCTATACAAACTTTCACGTTTATAATTTTAGTAGGATACATTTTGTACCTCAAGGTAACATAATATGCAGGTAAATCAAGGTGTTCGATGAACATTTTTTTTACAATTTTTTTTTTTTGTTAATTGAACAGACAGCTACGCTGCTGGGGAGTTTGTTGCGCCACTTCTTCTTCCCAGCGATAGCACTAGGAAGTGGTGAAGGGCGGGCGTTTTTGGAGGACTGTCTTTTGTAATTTTGACGTTCAAAAGTGCTGACTCTCAGCCTAATTTGAATAAATGACTTTTGATTTTGATTTTGAACATTAATTTGTATATTACAGGTATCAACAGGCTCCCGATCCCGCGAGGCGCCTCGTCCTCTAGTGAGCGCTGAGAAGGCCACTCTGCCGGGTGACGCTGGGATATTACACGCTGAACTAACCTTCTTCTACTATCCTGGAGATGTGTGCTTCCCTGGTTAGTAATTAAAAAAACTAGTTTCTGCCCGCGTCTCTTTTATAACAGTATAAGTTTTTAGAAGCTCTCATACAGTTGTCTCCATCTTAACCTCGCTATTGCCTTGAGCACCCTCAAAACCCATGAAAACGACACCCATGACGAAAAATTTGAAAGTTTTCGCAGCCGCAATCTTGGATTTTCATTTTGACCTCACTATTGGCTTCAGCGCCCTCGAAAACTATGAAAATGTCTCATGACCATGTCTCTAAAAAAAGCAAGAGAAAAAAATAAAATTCGCATGGATAATACTGTAACATTTTTTCGTTACGTGACGTTTTCTACCAGTTCACTTCTACCGCAAGCCGCGTTAAAGAACTTCGTACCAAAAATAATGTTTACTTACAATTATAACGTCAAAAACTATTTCTCTATTTAAGTGTCGATTAAAAGAGCATTACCTGTGTTTTTGCATTATATGTGTAGGTATGTTTAATATTTTAGTTTTAGACTTCACACATACATATTTTTTCTCTTCTTGTTCTCACACACTATTGTCTACATTTCTGTTTTACTTCTCCTTTCGCAGGTCTGCTGGAAGAAATTTCTTAAGAAATAAGCAGTACCTTTGTACTCACATTATGTCTATGTCATATCAATATGTATTTTACTGTGTGTACATAAATAATAAAATAAATAAATAAACGTCTATTTAACAAGAATAGTGAGGCTTGTGGCTAAGTAATAACAGCCGCACCGGTCGATCGATCAGGTTAAGCCACGCTTGCCGCGATTGGTCCGTGGATGTGCATTTTCACATACCAAGACCCCTCCGTGCCCCGGAAAGCACGTTAAGCCGTTAGTTGCGCTGTCATTCGTGGACGGGTCGTCAGTAGCCCGAAAGTCTGACAACCAGTCTTACCAAGGGGTATCGTATTACCCAGTTACTGGGTTGTGGAGGTCAGATAGGCGGTCGCTCCATGTAAAATACTGGTATTCAGCTGCATCCGGTTAGACTGGATGCCGGCCCCAACATAGTTGGAAAAAGGCCGGGCAGATGATGATGATTTAGTACGAGTATCGCTGGTGTATTCTTTCTTGTCGAAATTTAGCTATATACTAAATGAAAGAGATTTAATAATATTCTGTTTCATGCTGCCCATGATGATTTACATGAGATTTACGCTTTCATATTGGGGAGTGTACTCCCCAATATGAAAGCGTAAATCTTGAAAACTCGTTATCAAACACAAAATAGTAAAGAAAACCTTGTATTAAAAATTGCCACGAACATTATTCCTTTCCATCGTCTCACAGTACCGGCCCCAAAGCTCTACGTGCAACTAAGTCCAGTGCTGGTGTCAGTGGACGTGAACAGCGTGGTGTGGCTGGGCGCGTTCCTGCCGCACATCGTGCCGCGCGACAACGAGACGCGCGACAACATGGAGCACGCGCCGCCTGCCTACATGGACGTCAGGATGGAAGCCATCATGCCTAAGGTACAGATATCCTAAGAAAAAGTTGCGCTTCGGCAATCATCGTCTTTCTTCGGAAATACGAACGCGTGGTGATGAGATCTAATATAGAGCTGCTGCAACCATGGAATTACTTGTCTATTTTGTATTTCAAAATTATAGATTAACAACTCTATGCAATTCCAAAAAAGTTTCAAAACTTTTGAGTTTCAAATGACGATCTAAGCTTCAACATAATTGTATATTTCTATTGTTCACAGGTCGTGTTAGAAGCGGGTTCAGAACATGTTTCCCAGCAGCGTGACCGTCCCAAAGAACTGCAGATTTGTACCGCGAGAGCTACGCTTACCAACGTGCGGGAGTCTCCTAGAGCCAGTTAGTCTTATATTCAAACAAAGTTCATTTGTACTGCTATGTACAGACGCCAGCACATCAAGCTACTTCTTTAATAGATTCTCAACTTTATCGCTAAAGCATTAAGGTTCAAGGTTGATTGTGAAAATTTGACCGTTTCGGGTAGCTTGACGTGCTGGCGTCTGTACTTTGTAGCTGTTTCTTCTTTCTTCTGAGAATATAGCTCATGTCAAGGTAAAAAGAAAAAACCGGCCAAGTGCGTGTCGGACCACGCACAATGAAGGGTTCCGTAATTGGGATGACTTTATCTCAAAAACAAACTTAACATTGTAGTTGAAAAACATGTTCTCACATACGTCACGGTCAATTCTCCAAATGCGAATGTAAGTTTGTGATCGCAGCAAAATATTTTTTTTATGGGTGCCCAAGCAGATTTACTACGACCAAATGGTTTTAGCCAAGGTTGAGGTCGAATTGTTGGTACCGAATAAACGTGGTCAAGTGATCGGGGTCCAGGTGTCTACGCAAACTCTTTCGTTTGGCCCGACTTTCCTTTCAACAATAACTGTAGCACCTTTAATCGAATTTCAACTCACCATCTTTCTGTACACAATTTCTTGGTTACATAAATAGTGCTGCTGTCATTTATTTGGACAAAATGTTAACTATTAAATCGATCAATCATAAATGATAAATTATTTTATTTCTGACTAGGCTAGTAAACATGGCTACATATCAAGCTATACGTTTCCAGGAAATGTATAGACTTTTCGTACAATGAGAAGTCAGCTTATACTGGAAATGTATAGCGTGATATGTCGTCGTGCGTACAAGCACATGTCAATCGTATTTTAAAAAACTAGATGAGGTCGGCGTCTCCTATCAAAGGAAAGAAAGTCAGAGGTCACAATCAAAGGCACCAGTTCTTCCAGTTCTTCCTATTTCATCCTATTAAAGTTCCAGGCTAAATACCGATAGGCTATAGGCCATGTTTGTTGCAGACTCCGCGGGCACCCGCGCGGACCTGGCCGCCATCCTGTCGGGCCTGCGCCGCGCCGCGCCGCGCCCGGGGCACTTCCCGAGCGCGCCCGACGACATGGATCCGATACATGAGCAGTTTATATTGCACGCTGACAGTTAGTATAAATAGTTAAAAAAAACAAACACTCGATTTATTCCTGTGACTACATTCAAAATCACACCTGTATTTTCAGAAATAAGCATCACCTTTGTTCATATTTGTCTGTTCTTCTTTTCTTGTCTGTTTATATATTTGTGGTATAAATAAATGGTTAAATAAATAAAGAGTAGTCAGAGGTGAGTACACTCAAATTTCGCTAGTAATGTCCGATGTAATGTGCACACCCACCTATTTTCAAAAACCGAGCTGCTATTTAGATTTCGTACTGCTACTGAAAATCTGAAGCACACACACACAGGAACACTGCCGGATCCAGGAATCGAAACAGTCATTGCAACGTACACTCCTCTATTATGGTTATAAAAACTGAAGCAAGAAACGAAGCTGCCATAAAATCGCCTTTGAATTGACGTCGTGGTTTGAATCTTATAATTTTGTGGACTCCTATTTTTTTAATATCAATTTTTTCACCAGCTATCATTTACACCAGTTACTATACTTTTAAGTAACGTTTCCTCATTCACAGATCTCGATGACATTGATCGTGGCACCGCGATCAGTCCCGAACTGCTATGGCGCGAAAACAGAGCAGTATGGTGTGCGAGAGTTGAGCCACTGTGGGCTGACTTCTGCGGCGCAAGAGCTACTAACAATAAACCTGCACCTTTGTTGGATGCTACGCCTCTCACAGCTTGGGTGAGTAGCTATTACAGCTAAGTTTAGATTTTCAATCAACAAATGCCTGTAAAACTCAGTTTCAGCTTCGCCATAACTAATTTTTGATCGTCATCCTAACCTATTGTTTAACAAATACGAGGTATTAGACTCCCAATCGAATTCCAAATAAAGAAAGAAAGAAAATACGGTTATTTTTCGAAAACATGACGCAAAGATAAAAGAACAACGGGGAGGATATGTGCCACATCCACGCAAAACGGTCATCGTTCAGCTTAATGCGAGACAGAGCCTTAGCGCTAGTTTTCAGCGACAGCTGACGTTGACGCAAAGTGCCTGATTAACAGAGCTGTTGGCGTATCCGTATGGCCCCCTATAAACCCCTTTTGTTAATAAAGAAAGAACAAAACTAGTGCTATACAAAATCGATCTTTCACAAACCAACTAAAGTGCTAGTGAGGCAGAGCAGGATACTTTTGGCCACGCGCGACAGAGGCAAAATTCTCAATTGGTCCAGTTCGCAATTGGTCTAGTTCGCAATTGGTCCAGTTCGCAATTGTTCTAGTTCGCAATTAGTTGAAGCTTAGTAGTTACTAAAATTCTTTCTTTGCTAAATGAAAGAAGATTTTACAATTTTGCCTGGTGTATTATGAATAGTCTACGTGTTTTAAATAGTGTAATGCTTTGGTGTCCTAGGAAAGCGATTCCGTCATATTAAAACGACTGTCATGAAAATCTATCATTTATATCAGTATTTGACATAAAGTCAAACCCCGCTGCCCAAAGATTTAAATCGCTAGATTGGTTCACACCGTACTTAGTCACGCGAAAAACTGAGTAAGCTAACACATTATTAAATAGCGTTTCCAAGATAATCAAGTCACTGCGTCATTGTGTGTCAGCAGAGGTGTCAAAACGAAACAGAAACGCGCCTATTTTTGATGCGGTAGGGTAAATCTGACGATTTATATCTTTATCGCTGCCATCATTTTCATGATAGCCGTCACTAAACCGTAGTTTATGAGGCCAGTGGCAATTTTACTAATGTAACACAAGAATCCTTACGTCTACAGCTATGTTTCGACGACAACTTCTCCCGCATCTGGGTAGTGGCCCGCACCTGTGGGCTGGCAGGTCTTCAGCTGAACCACTACCAGATGCTGTTTCTCATGAGGCAGCTGGAGAGGATCTCGGAGATGGCAGCCTGGTTAGCACATGATGCTGAGAGGCAGCCGGATGCTGAAGAAGGGTATGTTTTAATAAGCATTAGGTCTGGACGGTTTTCTGGCTTGGATTTGGGATTTTAATCACGATAAAATATCCATCCATAAATATCCAGGATTCTTACAAAATATTTGGGTACTTCAAATAAGAAAGAAACTCGATAAGTCGAAGCATAAAACCCGGTAATACAAAAATAATACTTTAATGGAAAAATGACAGAAGTAATGAGAATCTAATTAAATCAGGATATTATATTGATGCCAAACATGCTCTTCTCTCAAGTTGTATTAAAATACGCGTCAACGTTTTGCTTTCTTCTCTCAAGTTGTATTAAAATACGCGTCAACTTTTTGCTTTCTTCTCTCAAGTTGTATTAAAATACGCGTCAACGTTTTGCTGCTTTCTCCAACTGACGTCAAAGGTCTACATTTTACATGCTTAAATGTTGTTGTTCCCTCGACGCAAGTTAGATAATATTAATTTATAAATGCTGAGCGCTTTTAAATGAACGCAACGCAAAAAAATGCTGCACCTTGACATCAGGAAATACAAAGTGTGGAAATCTCTGCCAGCGTATGTGTTCCCTTTCACATTTAACCCATCTGCCTTCAAAGTAAGAGTGAACAGGCATCATCTGGGCACGCTCGTTCCATCATAGACCTCATCCATCACTTTCTATCAGGCGTTATTGAAGTCAAGAGTACGCCATTCAGCAATAAAATAAAGAAATACCGTAATAACTTGTACTGTAATTTGACTCAATCTTTCCCTTCTTAGGACTATAGTAGCAGGTGTAGTGGTACCGGCAGTAGAGTTAACGTTCGTGCTTCCATCCAACTGCCCCGGACAGGAGTCTTCCAGGGATTTGGACAGCGTACCTCTCGACTCGTCCAGTTTACAGGACTTGAAGTTGGGTGAGTGAGGTTTTCTAATTATACCGGTGGGCAGGTAGATGGTAATGAAAAGTTTAATAGGTCAGCGGTTTGCATATACTACTGGCATAATTAATAGTATTTTACTAAACAATTTAGTTTGTAGTCCTCCAAACTGATTTCGGCCATGGACAATCTTAGCGGAAACACAGAACGGCACGGCACGGTATTAGGGTGTAAAGTTCACTCATCCTCTATAGAAAAGGGAGAATCCTCCAAGACGGGTGTTGTGGCTGGTGGGCTACTGCCCGACGATTGATGTCGGGACGTTATATATATTCTAGTTGCGCAGCAAACTCTCCTTGCGCGATGCAGGATTTCGCGTGACGTCAATGTGATGCGTAGTTCGTATGTGGCGATGTAGATGTCGCCACAAGTCTTTTAGAAACCTGCTGTTAAATTAACGGTGCGTTTTCACTGAAACGGAGTTTCGGTTGTAATCAAAGTTTTGGATTCCACATTGCGTCGTCTGTGATTGGTTGGTCCTGCACGCCTCCGCTTCACTGGAAACGCAACCTAATTCTATTCACAAACACTATTTATTAAACTCTCGCTTCTTTCTCTTTACTATTTCAACATTCTGTTATTTATTCTTTAAATTATGTTATTTCTTATTTATTCATGTATTTATTTCCACGTCTTTCGGTGGGCAGAGCACCAAACTGTCTCTACGCTAGGCGCCTCGACGCCGCTTGAGGAGAACTGCTGTAAGTTTTTGGGTTTACAGATACACAATGCATCAAATAACCGTTGATTTTGCGTTCTCTATGTTATGTGTCTAACAGCACTTGTCAATAACACAGTACATATTATACGAAAAAAGTAATAACATGTACAATTAAACCAGAAAAGTTATGCGCTTCGGTAATCTTCGTGTTTCCAAATGTTTACGAAAGTTGCGCCATAGAGTAACCACCCACAGAAGCAAATCTTCTAAGTTTTATACTTCCGCTCTTTGTGGTAGTGCACCTATCATTGTGCGTTTGTATACCCTTACCGTTACCATGTCATATGTCTTAAAAAGTTTTTAAAAGTGTTTTGGAATTGCATAGAGTTGTTAGTCTCAAATTTTGTGACCAGTGTGGTAGTACAAAATGAAGTAGTCATGGTTGCCATGACGGTTGTGTTGGTGGCAATGGTTGTCACAGCTCCATATTAGATCTCACAATCACGCGTTCGTATTTCCGAAGATACACGATGATTGCCGAAGCGCATACTTTTGCTGGGATCTGTAGATTGAACTATTATTTTATTTATGCAACATGCCTTATGTCATGTTGCTCACCAACAGCAAATTATTGACAGTTTTTTTGTGTGTAACAAGCCCGAATTTTGATAATTGGTCGTACCAATGCTTACGCAAAAATAGTTGATGTGTTTGCCTTCACTTTCTTTTACTTTTTATTTATTTCTTCGCTCACTTGCACAACCTACTGCCAAAAACAATGAAAAACATATCCATGCAGGCGATTTTTGTTTCATTCATCAGATATTTTTTATGTGTGGAATAAATATGACAATTTGACTTTCCTATACAGAAACTGTCAAACCGCAATATTTAGACAAAAGTTATCTGACTGTTAAAAAATTAGCCCTTAATGATGGGAACAATTTTATACTGTGCAACTCTTCCTACTTTGACTATAGGGCACTTTTTGCGCCATTGTATCCAAACAATCGCGCTTATTTAGCCTGAGTCAACTTATCGCGTTAAATCATTACGATTTTCCTACATTTACCGTCCAAATTAAGAGGACATAAGTCTTTACCAAAATTTAAAAAGAACATTGAAATATTTCTAAGATTGTAATATTGAACCAAACTTAGTGCGCATACACACGGGCGGCATGCGTCTACGGCAGAGGGAGACTACAGCCGTTGACAACGTGCCGCTCGTAAATATGAGCACTTAGGAGCGTTGATAACGTACGGCATTTCATACAAACTTTCAAGTCCTTGTTTTTCGAAATGCATGAACCGATTTTAATGAAACTTCCTACGCATAAGCAGGATATATAGGTCTAAAAAGTTAATTGAGCACATTTTCGAAAAATAGTGTTACATGTAAATTTTCCATTTATCTTTTTTTAAATAAGACATTTCGAAAATGTTCTTAACTAACTTTTTAGATCTATGTATCCTGCTTATGCGTATGAAGTTTCATTAAAATTGGTTCATGCCTTTCGAAGAACAAGGACTTGAAAGTTTGTATGAAATGCCGTACGTTGTAAACGCTCTTAAGCTGCTAACAAAGATCGCTTCTTTCTCCCCTACAAAACCGTCAATAGTTACGTGTCCGACTCCCAGTAGGTTCCGAAGCTACGATGGCGCCGTCGATGATGGACCGGGACAGCGGCGTGTTGGCCACCACGTCGGTGGACGTCTACCAGCCCATCGTCATTGAGGAACCGCCCCCGCCCAGCCCGGGGATGAGTTTTGGAGGTATGTATAGTGATTTATAAAGTAAAGTCTATTCAAATGTATGTTTCAAATTGATGTTATTTCATGTTAAACAAATATCAACTTTATTGTAATGGCAACTAAGTTGATTTCAGAGTGACTAGTACTATTCAAAAAGTTGTAAAAATGTTTGAAGTTGTAACGTAAACGGAACTTTATTATGTAGGATTAAAGTTATTTTTCCATAAACTCTTATTTGTTTACATTTTTGGCAAATAAATCGCGAATGCAGATTAGTTTAATATCATCGTCTTATCAAAAACGTCTTGAATTACATGAAACTTAACAATAGTTCAAATTATATTGTTACGTTTTGATCAATTAACTTTAACAAGGTGTAGAAACCGGGGGTATGTCACTCAGTCATCTTGGTTTTGTACGATTATAACATACCTTCAGAAACCTTCTAGGTTTCTCAGCATTGGCTTTGAGCATTCACAGTATAAAATTTATAAGACTTTTATTAGACTTTTTAATGGTTCATCCGAATTACTTTTGAAGCTCTACCACATAATCCACAACATTAAACTCTGCGCTGCCACCGACACCGACACCAGCAGTGCGATTCTGTAACCATCTCACCGTGAAAACTTGGGTGAAGTGAGCGTGGAGTGAGCTGTCATTCCAACTAATGCTAGAGATTGACAGCTCACTCTACGCTCACTTCACCTAACTTTTCACAGTGAGATTTTTACAGAATCGATCGGCTGGAAGTGGAGGAGTTTTGGGCCAACAAAATTTAAATAACTTTCGTGATAGCGACACAACGAAGACGAACCAAAAGCAAAATAGAATGTCGTCACTTAATTTAACTTTAGGTGACCTGTTCGCCCACGTTCCAAATCAGCCCAACTTACCAATTAAACACACATTACCTTCCAGGCTTCTCCTCAATGCGTCGCGGCCTTACATCCTTAGTGACGTCAATAGACAGCGCGCTAACTCGTGATGACGCGAGGAGCGACGCGGCTTCCACTGCAAGCTCTGACAGCGATAGATATGTGGTGGTTGGGTTAGCTGCTGAGTCGCCCGATGACGCTGATATGGCATTCAGGTATGTACAGTTTTCCAAGTATGCGCTTCGGCAATTATCGTCCATCTTCGGAAATAAGAACCCGCGATGATGAGAACTAATATAGAGCAGTTACAGTTGCCAATTTTGTATTAGCATGTATACAAAATTATAGATTAACATCTCTATGCAATTCCATAAAACTTTTGCTGAGACCGGAGTAGGTAGAGGACAGAGAGAAAACTACGTACGAAATGATAGGTACAAATCGCGGTAGTACAAAACATTGAAAAATTACCTCTGTGGCGCGACGTTCATGCTAATTCGGAAAAACACGAAGGTTACCGAAGCGAAGATATTCCCACGTCTTCCATTTCTACAGAGAGTTTGAACATGGCCGTGCATCAAGCGGAGTTAGTGGCGTAGAAGTGGCAGCAGAGGTGGTGGAGCGATCCTCGTCACCCAGCGACCACTCCGTCACCAGTTCCTGCAGGAGGAGAGATGTCGTATGTCTTTCACATTTACTGTTATAGATTATTTTTTATCATACCGTATAAGCAATGGCCCGAAAAATAACTTTAGTTAGACTTTTTTGAACTCGCAGACCCCCTTGTTGGTCTAGTGAGGTCAAAAAGTGCTGAGCGTGGGGTTCTGAGTTTTGATCATCCCCAGTTCGCGGTGTGATATGCGGATGGTCCTATAAAAAAAAAATCGGTTCCATCCTAGAATATAGATTTTTACTCGGATGGTGGCAATGTAATAGGGGGCATTCCGTTACATGAGACTTAAATATAACTGGTAAAATATGTGTGCACACTAAACCCTAAGGAATACAGACGTGGTGTTATGTTATGAACATGATTGATAGCATGTCAGGTTTTTACATAAGAACGGAGCGATTTTTCATTATCAGTAAAGTAAAAACAACCTTATTCTTCATCACCAAATACCATTTCCCAAAGATATCGACCAGCACTTGGCGTCTAAACAACATCCACATAGTACAGCAGAGCGGCGGTGGTAGGACTTCCCTAAGACTCGCGGCCGACGATCTGAAGAGCGACGAGTGTAATGCTATACCGTGGGATGAGTTCCAGGTGAGTTTGCTGTTGGTGTTGTTCAGTGTAAAAGGGGGAGGGGGGGGGATAGCTGGTGTTTTTGTTGAAGCTGTTTGAAGTTGGCTGTGATGACAAAAGTTTAGACTAATGTAAACAAAACGACGACGTTTTGTTTCATTTTCCCATATTTTTCTTTGATGATGAAAATGAAAAGATTAAATATGAATACGACTTCATAGCCAACTATTTACGGTTATGGTGTAAGATACATGTGGGCTCATTTGCTTGTTGACAGTCGGCCATTTTTTTACGATATAATCGAATATTTATTTAAAAAACAACTCTATGTCAACTCTGACCAGTTTCAAACAAACAACTCTATGTGCATAATCAAGAAATTGTACTAAAAATGTCCACAAAACCCTATTTTAAAAAAAAGCGATATATTTATATCGCATCACACGCAAATTGGTAATTTTTGGTACATTTTATATTTTCCAAAAATCATACACATTCACTTGGTTTTACATCTTTTCCACACCCATGTTTGACAGTGTTGATATTTCTTACTATAAAAAAAAAACAAATTCACATTATTCAACATCCTTTCCTATACCTTTTAATAATATTTTCTAAAATTAATCATTTATAACCTAAAAATCATTAATTTAAAGATTTTAAAACAACAAGACTCACTGAACACAATATCTTGGTAACTTGAAGCGGAGTTACTTACGATAATATTTAAACGCATGTGTCGATATTTAAGAGGCCGCATTATCTTTTATTTTCTGACCTTACATCTAATGATAGTCTTTATAGGCATAGGCAGAGTCATTGTTCTTTTATAAATAATTTACTTTAATCGTAGTTAGTCACAAACGCTTTCTGGGGGTTATAATAAATTGCGGTATGTTTGAAGAATGTCTGCCACAGCACAGGCATTAATATTTTAGCCTAATATTATTATTAAAATGATTATTTTAAACATTCGGAGTGATTATTTCAAACATCTATGCAACAAGATATACGCAAATTCAAAAAAATATAGATGTCATTGGCATACTAACTGTACGCCATTTTGAAAAATGTCAAAATGGCGGAGAGTAACTACGCCAGGCTCCATCGTCAATCGCCTTTTGAAATCAAATGTTTTGCATAGCCCCAATACATATTGGGATTATTTTTTATTTAATTGGAAAACACTTTATCAAATGAAAAAGGTCTAATTAATTAGAGTAGACAACCTGCTGATTTCAAACTAGTAGACTGCCCTGCCTGATAGTAAGTGATACCAACTCCAATGAACATCTACAAAGCAAAGCAAAGGCATGCCCTTTGCGTTGCGATCTCAGCTTAATGAAACTATCAAGAGCTCCCGGAAATTGGCAATCGTTGAAAAAAATAGTTCTTTTTCGTTTCAAGTAACTGTTGGATCAGAACATTAAACCCTTTAGACGTTTCTGGACAATTTAAAGAGCAGGTGGGTAAGCGTATGTGATGACTTCTACATAATCGTATAGTCTCCAATGACGCTGCCTCATCAGATGTGCATGACCGTATCATCACAATCATTGTATTTCGTACCCAGTAAGGTGTATCGCTGTAATACTGAACTATGTTGATAAGGCTTCGGGTTTAGGAGCGAGCGGTAGTAGAGCAACTGTTTTGTTGCACAACTTTGATATTTAATCATGTAAAATTACAGGAAAGTTATTTATTATACCTACGAACTCTAGCTCTTTACGGCAGTGATAACTTCATTTAACTGAACCTTCACTTTTATCCGAAATCGCGAAGCGACCTTATTTTTTTCCAAACTGGCAATTTTTCCAAGTTTAAAAATGGAAGCTATCGATTCCTTACATAAAAAAATAATCCAACGCGATACTTGTCCAACAGTCGTTCAACTGTTGCCGCACAGTCGCCCGACCATCGCTCGCTTCAAAACCCGTCCTCAAACTGGAATGCATCCATTTTATCTCTAACTATATGTGTCTATGTGTGTTTTTTCCTCTATGGCAATTCCCGCCCGCTCGGCTATCGTGAACCGAAAGAACCGTCTCAAGGTATTTAACATGCGATCTATAGATCATGATCTATAGATCATTTGACACGATGTAGTGGTATCATTATGTTGAGTGCCCATAGATGTAGAGGTTATGTGTCGTAGCCAAGGGGGTTTGTCTGTGTATGAGTGAGTGAGACAAAAGATGTTTCTGTCCCTTGTTTTGTGTTATTGTGCTTGTGTTTGGTTGAGAATGGTATTTAAACATAAAACTACATTATTAAAAAAATGGAAATAAACAAAGTTTTTTTTTAAAGGCATTTACAAAATAATTTGTAATAATAATTGTTCATTAATTAATGTTCATAAGGATAACTTTAGAGTTATAATTTTAAATTCACTCTTTTCACACATTTTTCAATCCAAAGACAAGCAATCTTTTTTTTACAAATATCCTTCGACCAGAAACATCTTTACAAATGCTTCATTGCTATCTGTTACATGTCCGCCATTTTAGCTTCGCCAGCGCCATCTGAGGGCTCAGGTAGGATGCATTTCGCAGCCTATATTGTTCCTCCATTTTATGTTATCCCAACCTTGGTCTACCATCGGTTGAGGAGACGACTACCGTTATTCAAAATTATCCATATTATATGCATGGTTATAATTCCGTGTTTTTATAAATCATATTTTTTAAAGTTATGTAAACCCACCAAAGAAAAAAACAATAAAAAAACACATTCTAAGCAAAATATTTCGTTATAATTCCGTTCTTTGGTAACCCAAATTAATATTCTTAAATGTTAAACATGTACTCCAAAACCGAAACACTTTATTAACAAATATATACTATATACAATCTCTTCTACGCTTCTGCATGTTACATATACTACATATGTCGATCTAAAAAGAACTGCACCACTTGCAAACAAAGCTGGTTTTAAATACCGAAGCAATTAGGTTAAAACTAAATGCATTAATTTGTTCCTCACCCTTGTCAGGTACTCGTCGATACGATTATTTAGATAACTTTAGTTTTAGTGCCTCGGAAAGCACGATAAGCCGTTGGTCCCGGCTGTCATTCGTGGATCTTTGACAGTCGTTACGGGTAGTCAGAATCCCGAAAGTCTGACAACCAGTCTTACCAAGGGGTATCGTATTACCCAGTTACTGGGTTGTAGAGGTCAGATAGGCAGTCACTCCATGTAAAATACTGGTATTCAGCTGCATCCGGTTAGACTGCAGCCGACTGAACCCAACATAGTTGGGAAAAGGCTAGGCAGATGATGACGAGTGTTATCATAAATTATGGGTCTGCGAAACATGAACTGAATTTTACCTTGATTTTTACTCTCAGTCATCTAATTTCTTGTTTAATGAAAAACAATACTAAGTATAAGTGGCGCAGTTCTTTTTCAAGTGAGTGTTTTCTAAATGTTGGCATGTCCTGCACTACCCTTTCATCTCCATCCACACATAGTGTTGTAAACGTGTTTGTGACGTGGTATCCGCTTATTTGTGATGATTCTAAAATGTCTGATTGTCTGCTGATACTTTTGAATGCGATTTTAATTGCATTAACGTGAACCTTCCCTCAAGTGAAGTATCTGTAGAGCTTTACTATTTCTAAGATTCGAAGGCTTCCGCACACCTTGACCCTGGCTGTGCTAGATCTACAGACCAATAATGTGGCCACGAGAATTGCAAAAAAATAAATGACAGTCAAAGGTCTTGTGGCCTTGCAAAGACTGACAAAAAATTCTAACCACTTGTTTTGGACCTGTCAAAGTTCCAAATTAAAAACAAGCGTTCAACAGTATCGGCCTTCACCCCAAACCTTTTGTCGTCACCCTCCCTTCCTCCCGTAACGAGTCCCTCTGAACACAGAACAAGTTCTCGATGAGGGCGCGCGCGTGGTCGGAGCCGGCTGTCACAGAGAGTGACGAGCTGGAACCAAGAGATGAGCCTCTCGTCGCAGCACGACTTGTCAGGACACAGATGCCGAGAGAACCTGAGACAAAGGTATGTTGGTACTTGAATAGGGAACATTTTACTACATTACGGTCTGGCCGTCGAGAGCATGCATTCCTGACACCTATCAGTGTCACAATTCTGGCAGCTAATAATTATATGAAAATGACGGGTGTGAAGAACGTATTCTCTTGACGGCCGGGCTGTAGTATGCAGTGATAATGGTCAAACTTAATGGTCTATAACATGTATGTATTTACAAAAAAAAAAAAATTGTATGTAAGTAGTTTATCAGCCATCTTGTTACCATAACACAAGCATTAGGTTGCTTAGCTTGGGACAAATGGTGCTGTGTGAAATGTCCAGGGATATATTATATTATTATTATTATTATAAACTGGATAAATATTGGTCACCTCAATACTTTTTCTTGCTGCGTTATGAAAACAATTCTACAGACGTTGAGGTGTCTCCTATCTATAACACTCGGAAAGATCCAAGAAAATATATATATATATATGCATATCGACGGTCGTGGGTTCAGACCCAGTCAAGCGCGTCAATTTGTGTAATTTACTTCATCAATACGGTGAAGCAAAACATCGTGAGGAAACCGGTATGTATGTCCTAGAACCAAAAGTTCGACGACATTTGACATAATAAACCAACCTGAATTGGGTCCGAATGGTGGATTAGGCCCACTCCCTATTAAAAAGAGAAGAGGCATGTGCCCCAGCTGTGGGAACATTATAGGCTGATTGTGAATACGAAAAGAATACACTTTTCCGAGTATTTAAATGTTTGTCTGCACTAATGCAAGCGCATTCTTATTTCCAATAATATATTGCAATTAAAACCTTATCTCAATGTGCACAAAAGTCAAATGACGTGCTTTCCATAATAATCGTCTTTATATCCCCCAGGGTCTAGCTCCATTTGAAGAATTACTGGAGGCTCGGGTCCACGATCTGAGCATAGCTCTCAACATGAGCACCGCCTTAGCACTCGCCGAGTTGATTGAAGATGAAGTGGTCGTGCCGCCTATGCCGCTTGAAGTAAGAGATAATATTTTTTTAATTTAATCTAATTTCTGCATACTTTTCTTGTGTTTCGAGTCTTCACACTATATAAAGAGCAATAGCGAAATATACCTTGTAGTATATTATATATATATTTCTGTAAACTTGTAAAAAAAAACACGTCGAAAATAACTTATGTTTTAAAACTAGATGAGGTTGGTACTATCCGACTACTCTGAGAAAAAAGGCCGAAACAAACTCGAGAGTTCAGTCTCTTTTAAAGTCCAGACATAATCTTGGTCAAATTATGTGAAGGCCATGTAGATTGATGCCTGAAATGGTAATTTGAGCATAGCACAGCCAAATACCAGAAATAGCCATCATTCCTACTCTAAACTATCACTTTACAACTTTCAGGTACTAATAGAAAACGTAAAACTCCACCTAATAGAAGACCGTCCAAATCGCTCAATCTCCTCCCCCCCGCCACAACCCCTGGACATAGACCTGACGACCCTTCGCATGACGCGGGACTTAGCCGGGGTGGTCCGACTAGGTCCCCCTATTTCCACCCCCTCCACAGTGGCCTCCCCGGCCACGCCACAGCCACAGCCCGAGTTGGATGAGGCCAGAGACAAGATTGATAGGTTGAATAGAGAAAATGAGGAGCTGAGGAAAAGGCTGGTCACACTGGCAAGAATAGCGGAGGATAATCGGGAGTTGAGAGCGTGAGTAAATAATTTTTATTGCTTTTGATTGGTATTTAATTTAGTCTATGCAGATGCGTTTTAAAAACTGGAATTTTTGCTTGCTTTCGGTCTCGTACCGCCCACTTACTGATGAGTTCATCACGTCCTAAAGTAGTGAGTCGATCTAATCTGGCGAACAAGATGAATCTGATCTGGTTTTTATAAAAAAAACTAGCTGCGCCCCGTGGTTTCACCCGCATAAGTTTCGTTCCCGTGGGAATATCGGGATAAAAAGTATCCTATGTGTTAATTCTGGTATAACCAGGATTATCACATAGGATGATGATATGAACAGGAACTATCTGTGTGCCAAATTTCATCCAAATCCGTTCTGTAGTATTGGCGTGAAGTAGTAACAAACATACAAACACACACACACACACACTCATTCACGAACTTTCGCCTTTATAATATTAGTAAAAATAGGTATCTAAGCAAGTTATTTATTTATATACACTTTTTTTCCCAGTTGGTTCTGAAAGCAGCAGTGGCTGTAGGCTTTTAAATGGAGTTTCAATAAACATAATCAATTTTTCCCTGAAATAATATTACAGGAAAGTTGAAGAAGCGTCAGTGTTACGACAGTGCGTGCACGCAGCGCAACAAGAAGCTGCCAGTTTATTGGCTGACAAACAGGAGCTTTTAGAAGCCATGCGAATGTTACAGGTAACGATAACACTTTATGAAAGTGCTTTGTAACACTTCTTTTCTCAACAACTTCTTTCTTGCCTGCCAACTTGACCTTACTGCGAACGAAGGTTGCTAACCAAACTGTAACAACAATTATAACAAGTTTGTAGGAACGTGAAAACATGTAGTTTGGAAGCTTTTTTGCCACTTCTCCCCAACTTAAACATAGCAATCACAAAATGTTTGAAACAATTTCGGATTTCCAGCTAGACTCCTTTTGTACTTCCTGATCATAATCGGCTTAAGTTGTAATGTAATACAGTCCATATTCCTTTAATCACATTGAATAAGAATCAACTATTTTTGAAGCTCGTTAAAGAATCGCTATATCCCTTTTTTATCGGTATAATGCTAACGCGTAAACGATATGTTAATGTTCCAGGAGCAGATATCAGGCGGCTGTCGCGGCAAAAGATAGCGGTCGCGAGGCGGTCCGCCGCAGGGCTGCCTCGACTGTACAGCGTGCTGCGGCGACCAGCGAACCTAGCTGCCGGACCCTGGACATGTACCTAGTAAGGACTTAGGTCCGAAGAAAGATATCCCTCTATATGAACCAAGTAAGGTCAAACGAAAGATTGCCACACCCTGTATATGTATGTACCGAGTAAGGACTTCTGTCCTAAAAAGGATATGACTGTATATCCCTGTAAATGTACCAAGTTAGGAATAAGGTCGAATGAAAAATGGTCTGTACACAACCTGTATAAATATGTATGTACCAAGTAAGGACTTAAGTCCAAAGATAGATATAACTGCAGACCCGAATGTACCAAGTAAAGGCTAAGGTCGAAAGAAAAGTGTTCTGGACACAACCTGTATGTATGTACCATGTTAGGGCTAAGGTCGGAGTAACATTGTAGAAGATTACCAACTAATGTAGACTTCTTGTAAATGTACCTACCAACTAAGACAAAGGTCAAAAAGAAAATCTGACGCGGGTTCGTCGTCTACAGCGGGGTAATTGCGTAATACTCATAAAATGACAATTGATTGCCTTGGGTATCATTTTGACAGTCCAGCCACGTTCATTGCGTTATTTACATTGTTGACCAGACGAATTTGTCAAACTTATGAAGCAATGGATAGGAATTTCCTTCAAAACCCTTGGATTGTGGTTGAAAGTATGTTATGCAATTAGGGTGCTAGACTGTAGGTATATGTATCTGTATGTACCTGTATTGACTAAGGTCAAACGGTGTTCTGTACTATCGCCAAAACCTATATCTGACCAATCCCGTGCACGTGATGACCAGAACTGCGTCCGTAAGTAAAACAAAAGAGGATCCTTTATAGGTCGACTAATAATATGCGCTGCAAACAGGAATAGTCCTTACTGTGGTCAGATATACATTTTGGCTATAGTACATTGTAGAAAATGACCATCAAATGAAGACCCTTGTATATTGTACCGAGTAGTTAAGAATTTAGGTCGAAGGAACATTATGACCAGCCAAAATAGACCCTCTGAGACCTTGTTAAAGCTTGGTTTGCCATAACACGTGCCAAGTTAGAACTTGGCTAAACATTATGATCCGTGCAATGTATGATAGAAGAACTAGGAACTGATGGAATATGGGTCGTCGTCGTTGCCACTGTAATTTGAGACAGGAAGTTAGTTTAAGGTAGAGAGAGACTAAAATAAAGTATGAAAACTACAACTATTAAAAAAAATGAGAAATTAATAATAAATTGTCTCACAATGATGAAGTTTTTAAGTACTTACAACAGCATTTATAATGATATGAAATTATACATAAAGCGCTTTATTATTTTAAACTAGCTGTTCGTGCTGGATTATCCAAAAAAAACCGTCGTGCAACCCTTGTACTAACACGACAAAAAAAATCAGTCATATCGGTCGAGCCTTTCTCAATAGATATGATCTTTCATATAAGCGGAAATTGATTTTTATTTATATAGATTCTAGATTCTACACATTTTGTTTATATACCAGTCTGCCAACAAATAAATGGAATTAGGGCTGATTTTTCCAGCATATAGCAACACAAGATTTTTACCAGAATTTTTGACAGTTCAACATCCATTCCATACAAAATCTGTCAAACATCAATTTTATTCCATGAATAAAAATTAAATTCTGTCAATTGAAAAATCAGCCCTGGAATTGAACACAGACAAATTTCATTTAATATTTTATATTTATGCAATCTTGGTTTCTATTTTATTCCTTAAAGATGAAAATGAAATTAAAAGTGATCTTATATATTATATACATGCATATGGTAAAGGTAGGTACATATTGTGGAATGTTTAGAAATTGTAAGGAAATTCGGCTGCTTTTTACTTAAATTGTTACTAAGTGTTTTTGCAATCTTACTTTTTCATGGAGTTTGTTAAAAATAGCTAAGTTCATAGATGATTTTTTTTTTTTTGAAAATCCTGAAAATGTTCACTTTCACACACACACTGTAGTGAAAAATCGTGTGTATTGGTAAACAATTTATGAATATACAATATGTAACATAATTAACGCAAGACCTGATACACCCCAATTAGAGTATTGAGTTAAAAGCATAATACCATGACCAAAACTATTTTTTTTTTAAAGCTAACTATTATTATTAAGAACATCGTGTTGACCCTAGCTTATATTATGCATTTAAAATTGAGTCTTACTACGTTGAAATAAGATTTCATTTTCTGGCTCAATCGGAGGCCAATATGGCAAAATAGATTATTTAAAAAAAAACAACTTTCATTAAAAGTTACTGAAATCGATTCAGTAGTCAATTATGAACAAATTACTTTCAGGACTTGCGTTTATTCTGTTACACATTGTATATAATTCTATGAATCAAGCTATATTTAATGATTTAATTAATCCAAAGTCATGTTTATAGTATACCTATATAAACCGTGTAATAATCACAAGTAAATTGGCCATATAATATGTATATTTTAGTGTATAATTAACTATGTATAAATATTACTGTGAAGAGCCCCAATCCATTATAAAATAAATTCCCTTTGAATAAGTAAGTATTTCAAAATATTGAATGTCAATGTAAAGATAAAAATTCTGAAATATTACCTCAGTATGAAATTAATGGTTAATATTAATATTTAATTCCTATTTTTATTCGCAATAGAGGCATAGTACTAAGGAAAGGAAGTCAGTTAAAAATAGTTTTTTTTTTAAATGTTGATATGAAATAAACTTATGTTAATAAATTACCCTAAACGCAATTTTGTAAAATTAAGGTGATATGGCAGAAAAAAATGAAACACTCCTAAAAAACGAAATTTCTTTTGCAAAATATCATATCACAACCCATTTAACCCTTAGTATGAACGTGGATCCACGCGAGACAATTGACTTTTTAATGGTTTCTATAACTACGACATTCAACCGGATAAACCATATAATGAGGTACAAGCTTAGTAAACAGTTGTATATTAAACATCATTTTCAGAGCAGATAAAAACAAAACACTGACGATGATGGATAAGATTACACAGACTATGTAACACAGTCATTCAATCTGCCTAGCCCAACTATGTTGGGGTCGGCTTCCAGTCTAACCGGATGAAGCTGAATACCAGTATTTTACATGGAGCAACCGCCTATCTGACCTCTACAACCCAGTTACTGGGTAACACGATACCCCTTGGTAAGGCACAGCCATACATTCATACATTTGTTACCCCTAGACCATGTATTGGAAAAGAAAAGCAGTACCCATATCTAATGAGTATAAGAACTTGTACGAAATGTGGGTGTTGTTTGTGATCACATCACAGGGAAGCCTAGGAAGGCTATGAGAGAATTGGTAAGGATACTGAACCGATAGGGCTGCTTATATATAATTATATTAATATTTATATAAATGTTACAAGCACTAAGAGGCTTTTGATGTACATTATCGTATTATAAACTACATATATTTGTAATGTAATCGTTCAATATTATTTTGGTGCCAAAAGCGCAGACTGTATTAAATGTTCAACTATAGATTTTGTTCCTTGGCTAAAACCTCTTTCGACAAGCTGTTGCATCTTCCATTTTCTTTCGATCGATATTCATAAAGATGTTCCATATTCAAAGACCTTACATATCTATCAAACCATAGTCCAAAGAACTTTGCCTATACTTGTACATTTTAATTTTAAAAAAGGTTGTAAATAAAAGTTTTATATTTTTTTTAATGAAGTGATCATTTTATTTGTGTAATTTTAAAGTATTGTACATAATTTTATGAGGTGACGTATTGTAGCTATTTTTTCAGATCTTTTTACTGTTTATTGATAGTGTTTTCATTGTGAGAATTCCATGTGGGTAAGTTGTGTTAAGGCGTGTTTACATGGATTTAAATCTACTTTTGCATGGGAACAATTTCGACTCCAGTCCTTGACAAAATGTTCTATACTAAACCAACTTTAAAGTATTCTTGTTGACATACTAGTCTCAGTATTCAAATCCTAGTAAACACGCCTTATAAAATCGATATATATTAAATATCTAATAGGTATAGAAATCTTTCAAAAGTTCAGTGAGAAATTTTTAGAAGTAAACTTTTGATAGTATTTAGGTATTTACATGTCCTTTAGATTGTTAGCCCATTTGATATCGGTTCGCAGTGCAATGTCTACTAAAATCATGTTGCGTTTGTGTCTTTTATGATAGTAACACTAAGTGGTGGTAATAAATTAGTTTTTTCTTCTTCTAATTTACACACAAATCACTAAATACATTTAGAACGAAACATATTTAAAGTTATATCTGTTTTAAATTAGTTTAGTGCTAAAATATGTAGTTTGTGAATTGATTTGCGGGCCTTAGGCATCTCGTGATTTTAACACGGGAGTTTATTACGTGCGCTTCTGCAGGACCAGGAGACGCATTTTAAAACATATTTTTCGTTTTTATGACAGCTTCCTGATATGATATCTTCATCAGGAAACGCCAGTTAAAGGTCAGTTAAAGTTCTATCTCAGTTACAAATTGTCTTAGAACTTCATCTGTTTTCTTCTCAGTGATGTCAAAAACCGAGTACTTACAAGAAAAAAAAATCATGACGAAAAAACTTCATAAAATAAAAAGTTAATTTATTACCACCGATTACCGGCTTATATATCACTTGTTAAAATGCAATGTATTACAATTTGGGGTAGCTCTATTATATCTTATAATACATTTATCTCTTTTACTCAGTGTTAGGATAACAAAACTCGTGCCTGTAATAATTAGGTACATAATATATCCGCTTTATGGTTGTTGCTGCCTTTTTATACTCTCATCTATTTAATCGATGTAACTTTTAAGAAACAAATTGTCCTATGTTCGTCTGTCTGTGTACGATTCAAGTGACATTTAGTTGCGAAGAAATGACACATGATACTGGCAGAATAGACATCGGCTCAGTTGCCAAAGACGAAGGAAAAAAAAGTAAAAATCGGAGTGTTTTTTTTTTACTTTTTTTTCCGAGTGCCGGCAGAAGTGAAAACTTGAATATTAACGATGTGCATTTTTGATATTTTGGAATGCGTTCTACTCTCCCTCCGTCTTACGAATTTTCGATCAGCAGCCGATCGATTCTTCTTATTCTTCACCTAACTATTCACGGTGAGATGGTTACCTACAGAATCGCACTGCTGGTCACGTGTCCTGAACTCCTGACGCGAGTTTAACATTTTTTACCCATCACAACAAACGTGCACAACGCCACTAAAGAAGTTTTCACTTCAAAAATGCACTTGGTGAAGCCGCCGTTTTTTTTTTTTAATCTTTTCGTGTTTTGAAGTAACTAAACGTCATTTAGAATCGTTTTTTTTTTCTGTTTTGTAAAGTGTTAATCGGTACTGGTACTCTGTCCAAGGTATGCTGTTTCTTCGTTAGTTTTGAGTCGAGCAATCAGACTATTGAAATGTACCATAACGTTGTTGCAATTTATTTAGTTACGAAGGAATTGTTAAAATTAAATTCAATATTCTATAGCTGGTGGTTTTATTTTAACCCATTATTCTGTAAGATCCGCAAAGCAATGGCTAGCTTCAGCTTCTGAATCTAATTTCGAAAGAAAGAAGGATGTCAGTGAAATGTATGAAAGTAGGAAGTAAGATAATGCGCACGCATTTTTCCCATCGGAGTGTGGGGGTCGTTTGCATAGATTATTTGGTCGTCAGAAACTTTTAACGTCACGCGGTACAATCTTTACTTCTGAAATATGGAGGGTAGAGGTAATCTGAAATTATACATGTCCGTAAGTATACCTAGCGGAAAACATTAAAGATATCGTTATAAAACTGAATTCTCTCAACGACGCGATCTTTGTTTATTTACTCCATCACAATACATCAAAACCATAACTTGATTTAATTTATTTTCATTCGGTTTCATTTAAAAGTATTTTTTTCATCATTTGACGTAAAATTCAACGCTTCAACTTCGATACGAGTATCCAAACGTAGAATTTGATTAATCAAAAGCAGTGTTACCAGCTCTATAAAAGTTACCCCATTTTATGCAAATGTTAAACGAGGTATAATGTCACGGTTATTTTTCAATAAATAATTTTGGTTTGAACATTTATCCTATTAGACAATATTTAAAATGTAAAATGATTGATTTATTACTGCTCCAGTTCTTATCGGTGCGGTTAACCCTTTTTTATACCCGTTACCGTTATTATGGTTTTTTTAGGACGTAGTGAGTGTGAGTGTGTGACTGTTTAAGTACTCATATTTTTTTTTACTCCCTCGTTGGTCTAGCTAGTGTAGGTCACAAGCACTGCTGCTCAGCATGAGGTCCTGGGTTTGATTTTCGGATCGGGCAGGTGTCGGCGGGTGTTATTGAGTTTCATCTGAAATTTCTCAGTGGCTCCCCGGAGTCTAAATCTTAAATAGGACTTAAACATAACTTGTGAAATGTAGGTGTACTAAGAAGAACACCTCTGCTTTTTTCTTCGTCAGGAGTAAACATTATTTTCGACTGACTAAAATTATTTTGCTTTTTTCCGATTCAATATTTTTTGCCAGGGGCATTTAATATTTTATAGTGGCAACGAAAATACACGTGAGTCAAGAAGTGGTTAGTGGGAATACATAACGTGAGTTTCATAATGTGGCAACATTTTCAGTGATGGCCGATGTTTCAACTTGAACGGGATGCTAACGACCGTTGCCGAATTTTAGTGTTGAAATTAATAAGTTTCTCATAATTCGGTGTTTTTATGTGAATATTATTTATTCTATTAACATTTTGTGTTGTATTGTGTGTTTATTAGTGACTAAATTGTAAGTGTTGTTCGGAAAAGAATGTTTGTTGTGCCCTCGCTATAACAGGATCACTGGATAATAAAATATTGGATTACGGTTTGCTGTTTATTTAGTTGTTGTGGACTAAAGGTAAGTCGCGTTACTTTATGAACTTGTTACATGTCTAGTTTAAGTCTTAAGTGACGGTTTTTTAATGCCACGAAAGCTGTACGCGTGATATGCGACAGCCGAGCGCCCGGGCGAGATAACGGAAGATTATAGTAGATTGCAAAGATTCTGATAAGATTCCTTTCTTCACGGCACTGCAGAGCCATGAGTACACACCATAAAACCTAACTTACGATAAAGCGACAAGTGTACGTAAAAACTTGTTTGAACGTAACAAACACTGAATTGAACATGCTTCATGCTCTATTTCCCTCTGAAAAGTTTGATATAAATTGAGAAATCGCAGTGAGAGGTATTTACGTACCCATTAGACATTTCGTGCAACACATCCCACTTAGTTCTGCACCACAAAGTTGGTGGAAAGGTGTTATTTTCTTTTTTTAAACTTAGGTTATGAAACTAAATAATAACTATTTTTGAACATTTGAATTCAAACCAAAGTGGTCTCAGTGTATTGTGTTACTTTCTGAAGATCCTTAACATTCCATAAACATCATAAAACTTAAATCAAAGTGTCCATTGGATACAATAAACAACAACATAGAAAGTTTCCTCATTCACAACTTATTTTAACTTTATGTAAACAATTTTAATTTCCGTCATTGACACTGTTTATCTGATGGCCACTTACATTTTCTTCTGTTCTTGACCTAATGTAATAATGTTTCCATCCTAAGAATTTTCCCACAGTAAAAACAAATACTGTGGAACATAATCATGTGATACATACTAAGCTATTAAGATTCCTTAATCATCAGTCATATTATTTTAACCTAAATAAGATGTCAAGTTCTCAATTATATAAAATGTTTGATTCAAGTATTTAAAACACTCAAACCATTTCATTGTTATAACAGAAAAAAAATACAATTTATTATTAAAATAACATAGAATATTTTAACATGCTGCATTTTGAAATACTTTATAAAAACGAAATTAAAATTTTAACTACTTAATCCATTTTTCGTGATTACAAATTAACATATTATGTAATCCTGGTCATTCCTGGCCTCTATATTTATCACATTTTTTGTTACTTTGATCTAACAGGAAAATCAAAATAATTATAGTCATGTCATACCCTTAAATAAATATTGATAAAGTAAAAACATTACAATCTGTGACATTCATTGTAATGTTTTAGCTTTAGCCACAGTGCAGCTAACAGCAAAAGCTGGTGAATATTTCTGAATTATATTATTCCTTTATTATTATTTCATGAACAAATCACAAGGAGCATGTTGGTGGCATTCTGTAGTTTCAACCATATTATGTATGTATTTCTGAATTTTTTATCCAAAATTATTGAGTGTTTTTTTACAAAACAGTTCCGTGGCTTACTGACGGACATCACACAGCCTAAATCACATAATACGCAAAATACGCGCATTGTCGTGGAGTTGCGGACACCAGCCCGTATTACCTATTAGAACATCGCACTTCTCTTCCCTAAAGGGTTACGCAGAAGTATTTTTATATCACACCCTCATTTTTTACAGAAGATAACATTGCCTTATGGATATACTGTATAAAGCTTAGAGGTGACAACTCATCCACTAAGCGGGTTTTATAGGAAATTTAAGTTTTAATGTGAATATAACTCTACATTTTTAAATAGTGAATGCCCGGTTGATCTAGTAGTTGAAAGTGGTGCTGCATAAGCTCAGTTTGATTCTCAGGGTGAGGAAATGTATTGGGGTTTTCCATCAAGTAATTTCTCAGGAGCAGCCCCGAGTTTAGATATGTGCCCGGTTTATGGCAATAGCCATCATGAAACATGGTACTAAAACATAACTGGGGAAATGTGGGTGTACTGTAGGTAAACCTCTGCCTAACCCACCGGGTATTACAGGTGTGATGTTGTATGTATTTTTAAACATCAGTATCACAAGTTAGTTAAGCACAGTATTTATTTCATGACATCACTGACATATGGCACCTTTGTACAAGGCCAGCGCTCGCTAATTGCCAATAGCATATTTCTTTCCTATTTAATGGTTGTAACTCAAGCATTGGTTGCAACGTTATGACTGTATGGAATGTTGTACAATTTTACTTGGTTATAACATAACATCATAACGGCAATGTTCCCTGAAAGTTGAGGCTGCGTGTTTAGTTCAACCATATTTCACCAGGTTTTTAGTTCCATGTCCCACTTTAAAAAAAATGCTATTTATTGATCCACCATTTATGGCCCAATCTCTCTCATAAAGAGAGGAGGTCTGTGGCCCAGCAGTGGGATATTATAAGCTGATAGTTATGTTTATGATCACCATTAAAAAAAAAGATTAGGTTATAATAAAAATTGTGTGATGACATAGTAGAATGAAGTATAAGAAATGTATTGCTGTGAAAAACAAAACTGTTGGTTTGCAAAGTTCCATAAGATAATCATTTAGCTTTTGCCTAAGCATGTGCCACTAAGGAAATGAACCTGTCTGCTAGGTACCTTGCAGTTAAGTGACTAATAAAAATAACTGACAAAGAATAATAATGTTAGGTACAATTCAACTGGGGAATTACTACCCATCCTGTCAACTTACTGCATTGATTGTTGCATTTTTTTTTAAATATTGTAATCAACTAAGCCTCGAGTAGGTACCTACTACATATAGTTGGTTTTTTCTATACTAATATAATCAAGCTGAAGAGTTGGTTTCTTTGAAGACGCTAATCTCTGGAAGCACCAGTCGAATTTCAACATCGCGACGCTACGACTCTTAGGTTCAAAAAGAAAAAAGCCAAAAAGAAGGCTAAAGGTCTCTGTACACAGCGTGCGGGGCGCGGCGGGACGGGACGGCGGCGGCGGCGCGACGCTGAGCAGTTGTAATGTACTAGATACGATACGATACGATAGATTACAGACGACGCCACACAGAGCCGTCCCGCTCGACGCGACGGTAACCGTCGCGCCACGCCGCCGCCCCGCCGAGCGGGAATACAAGTCAGAAGCGGCGGGGCGTGGCGGGACGCGAGCGCGTTTTTTATATTACATGGACCCATTTCCGTTTACGTTGTTTTTTCTTAGCTAGCGCAAATAAGAGCAATAGCGTTTCCACGTCTAAATCGCTCAACAGCTTTTTGATGAAAGAATGGCGCGGCGGGACGGGACGTGATCGCGCCGGTAGTGTGAACACTGCCGCCGCGTCGCCGTCCCGTCCCGCCGCGCTCCGCCCGCTGTGTGCAGAGCTCTACCTTAAGCGAAAACGAAGTAATCAACGTTCCCGAAATGCGATGCGACGCGGTGTATCAGTCGCCGAGGGAGTTTTATAAAAATGTGGCTGTTATATTAGATAACCGTGTGTCTTACGACTTCCACGCGAACCGAACGAAGGCGCGGGCAGAAGCTAGTCATCATACAACCAGAGGCGCAATTTACAATCAGAAGGCCAATTTCCGTAATTTAAAACGTTCAAAATCTAGTCGCAGTCTCATCTCGGCGACAAACAAATGTCAAAAACTTGTCAAAATGTAGGGAAATTAGAGGTATTTTTGACAGATTGAGACTGAGATCAGACTGTGAACGTTCTTAAAATTACGAGAATTGCCCCTCTGATCTCAGTCTCAAACTGTCAATAATACCTCTGATTTCCCTACAATTTTGACAGGATTTTGACATTGACTGTCGCTGAGATGAGATTGCGACTAGATTATTAACTTTTTTAATTACGGGAATTGGCCTTCCCAAAAGACTCACAATATCAACAATAATGTGTCCTAGTTCTATTTTCAATGTACTTATCGCATTTCCTGAATGGATTGTTAAAGACATTAACAAGAAGTTAATTTTAGCCAGCCGTATCAGCCGACTGAACGAAGCGGTCACCTATTTGGCAGTCAGCCATGTTTACCATCATAATCTTACAAATAGTGTTATATTTTTTTTACATAAACCTACTTTGTTTTTAGGCTGAGGACTCATCATTATTTATGGTCTCCTTGAGTGTTGTAAAAATATGAAATGTCCTAAATTTAGGCGGGTAACAAAGGCTGTTTTTTATTTTAAGTAACTACGTTATTTTTTATGAGTATACTAAAGTTCTTGTCATACAGCCAATAAATAAATAGCTGTTTAAGTCATTTGATGATGTTGTTAAAATTACTTAACCGCCCATTGTGTCACCCTTGTAAAATTTCTACATTTATAATCTGTAATCATAATAATCATAATCATTTATTTGACAGAATATGGTACGTTATTATGGTCTCAAGATTAGTCAATGGTAATATTTATGGTGTACACCTACACATAATAAAGAGTATTTCTATTCTATTCTACTGTTTCTTAAACTTGACACTCATACCTACAATAGGAAAGTAGTAAAACATAATTTACTGCTCAAACAAATTAGAGCTGATTATAATCATAATGTTTCGGAACTAAACTTTAATTTCGTTTCATTTAGTTTGCACTAATAATCACGCTAACACGTTGTTAGCTAGAGTGGCAGCAAAAAACGACCAAGTACTTCAATACCAGTCGCGCCACATGTGAGTAATATCAAATAGTAATTAAAACAGTACCATTCGAGTCGAACCATGATAACGGAACGTGAAATTGGGCATCACTTGTCTTGTTTTTTATAACTCATCCGTATTATAATATACTAGCTGCGCCCCGCCGTTTCACCCGCATAAGTTTCAATCCCATGGGAATAGCGGGATAAAAAGTATCCTATGTGTTAATCCTGGTTATAAACTATCTGTGTGCCAAAGTTAATCCAAATCCCGTCAGTCGTTTTTGAGTGAAAGAGTAACAAACATCCATCTATCTATACAAACTTTCGCGTTTATAATATTAGTAGGATTCGGTAAGGCAGTAATAGCCGCACGGGTCGATTGAAGGTTATGCTTCGCTGGTAGAGGTCGGCTCGTGGATGGGTGACCATGCAGTACATTCACTATGAATCTTGTGCCATTGCCATTTTAGTTACATATCGAGACCCCTTCGTGTCCCAGAAAGCACCTTAGGTCGTTGGTCCCGGCTGTCATTCGTAGATCTTTGGCAATCGTTACGGGTAGTCAGAAGCCCAAAAAAGTCTGAAAACCGGTCTTACTAAGGAGTATCGTGTTGCCCAGTAACTGGGTTGTGGAGGTCAGATCAGTCAGTGCAGTCGCTACATGTAAACTACTGGTATTCAGTAGCATCCGGTTAGAATGGAAGCAGAATCCAACATCGATTGGAATAGACTAGACAGATGATGATGAAGGAATAAAAAGTTATTAGTTAACATAACAATAAAAAGGTGCATGGATATTGTAGTGATTGTAAGATCTGTTCACGCTAGATGGAGCAACGATTTTCGCAGTATGACTGGTAGCAGCTTGATGAGAATAACCGAGAGTCGTGTTGAATGGCGTGCGATTTGCGAGTCCTATGTCCTTTAGTTGACTCTTATAGGCTGTTGATAAAAGTCTGCTCTAAGATACCACAGAAACAAAAGGCCATAATTATATTACATTCTCGAGTCTTATAGGACAAATAGCAGGGATAGAACCGAAGAAGACAGAAATACCATTACGTAAAGCTTACTAAGGAGATATTCCACTCAGAGCACTGATTTCAACAGCACTTGCCCGAACCGCACCTGAGCACTTCCACTAACCGCACTAAATACTTAATTAAAACCCAATGTACAAAACTTTACCTATCACTTGCTTTACCTTCAACCACAGAGATAATCTAGGTAAGTTTTAATACCTTTATTATGAACATAACCTAATTAAAGCGTTCATCAAACTTAGGCCTACATCTTACGATCATCCGACTCAAGATTATGAAGTTGTAATCAAAACCTTAACACTCAAGATTAGATGCCGAAAACCTTGAAGCGTTTCAGCGGTAATCTTTGAGGCCTAAAGTTTGACACGTTTTGTCTAAGATTGTACTCATACTTCCACCGCTAAGATAATCGTCAACATTCTATTGAGTACGAATAAAATAGAATCGTAGAATCTCTTTTAAATACCAAGTACCCAGTTCTGCAAAAACTGATGAATCTGTGACAAAAACTGTCAGTACTGTATTTTTACCAAAGAAACTTGCCGTTACGTTTGTCGCGTCCCAAACTTGCTGAATACCATTAAAACGAAATGGTATGAAAATCCAAAAAGATATTTAAAAACTAAAACTAAAGATGTACGCCTTGAAATATGCTTGGATACCTGTATTAAGTCATTCTAGTTACCTAATAAATCGTCCCGCAGATAAGGCGCAAAATTACCTACAAACAACTGTACCCAAACGCCAGATACGGGTCGAAAAACATCGAATTTGTCACCGAAACTGAAGACATAAAACAACCAACTCTGCAAAAACTCGTATCAAAAAAACTATTCGTGAATTCTTGAACCATTGGCAGCTAAGTCGGTAATCCGGCCCGGCCCAGATTAAAGGCATCAATGGAATTCGGGAATGGGATAACGGCCGATTCGGTCTGAACGGACGGTCGGCAAGGTCGTTGCGCCTGTCACCAAACCGGTTCGTGCCAGCAGCGTTTACGTAGTCGATTTAGCTTACCGCAAACAAAAATAAGGCTGTTGTAATAATTGGCTGTATTTATTTAAAGGTTTGTAGGTACTTGATATTGCAAAGGTTATTGTAAAACATATTTGTTCAATGCTTTGAAAAAAAGTTATCATCATCATTGTCCACAGCCTGACTTCACCCACCGCTGGGCATTGGGCCTCTCTATTTCGTGCCAGTCTCATCCATTAAAGATCAAGTTATACCTAGTACCCAGTTAGTTATCAATTGTCAAATTTCAAAGTCAAATACCAGGCTTAAAAGTATTCCTAAACTATGTCTATTCTGAGGGGATCCGCCTCGTTGAGAGATACAAAGTTGATTAGGAAGCGTCCGATAATTTCCTCTATCCGCAAGCGGCGAGTTTCTCATGTTACGTACGGCGACCTGCCGAGTTTTCTTCGCATTCCTATTTGAAACCAGTTTTTCTAAAACCTTCAAGTGTTTGTGTTACGTTTTAAAACGTAGAAGCTATTTAAAACTTCTTCAATAGTTCAATAAACCCGCAACCTAAAACGAATCTAGAATCTGCCTAATCTTTTCCCAACTATTTTGGGGTCGGCTTCCAGTCTAACCAGATGCAGATGAATATCAGTATGTTAAATGGAACGACTGCCTATATGAACTCCACAACCCAGTGTATAACATGATACCCCTTGGTAAGACTGGTTGTCAGACTTTTGGGCTTCTGACTACCCCTAACGACTGTCAAAGTTCTACGAATGACAGCCGAGACCAACGGATAAACGTGCTTTCCGAGGCACGGAGAGGTCTCGATATGTAACTAAAATGGCCAATGCCACAAGTTTGCGATCCACAAATACACCGCATTTTAGTAAATTTTAGCCACTGCGGTAAAGCAACCACAGTGCCACGAAACCTCATTGAACTCGTAAAATCGTAATGCAACATGATAATATGACTTTTTGCTTACACGTACAAAGTATTCAATACATTATTGAGCAACCGAAGTTTTGTTGTACTAGCGGTTTTATTACTTACTGTCGCTAAGTACATTGTGAATGACTCGCACAAGGACAACTGGGACATATTTGACATAGTTTTTACACCACTACAATATCTTTATCTTGAAGTTTTACTGCCAGTATTTAAATTCAATTATTTCTTATTAATGTCGCTATAGTGAACGAAACTATGTAGCTGTCACGTCTTTTTCACGTATAAAGACTTTAACGAAAGGTGTTAAAATATCAAATTGTTGTAACGTGATTTGAGAGCAAGTGACTGCCTCGTGGGTCTAGTCGTCGTAAACGCTGCCGCTGAGTATGAGCTCCTGGGTTGGATTCCCGGGTCGGGCAAAGTGTTATTGGGTGTCTCCATCTGGAATTTCTCATCTGCGATAGGCTCACCCCCTTTTGCATGGGACTTAAACATAACTGGCGAAATGTGGGTACACCTCTTCCCTTCGTGGAATACAGGTGTGATGTTATATATTGACTTGAAAAGTTTGCAGTTCTAATCAACCTACCATTTTCGCGTATTCCCCAACCTTCAACAAAAAATCTTCAAAACCATATTCTCCGTCCATAATATAGCGTTTTATTTTACATAGATTCCAACGTCAATCCTTTGGGATACCAAGTTTTACGGGGTACCGCCATAATACCTTAACAAATCCAAAGGAAAAAGTTGGGGCGGGCGTAATGGTTTCTGCCGAGGGCTAAACGGCAAACGGCATATTTGGGCACACCCATGGGGATCAAACGTATGACAATATTGTTAAAGGTCATTGCTCTATACTTCGGGACGTCCTTTCGGCATTAGCTTATGCGATATGGCCTTGATTCAAGACCGATGAACTTTACTAGTTAATAATATCGATCGCCAAAAACTGCTGGTTCATTCTACTTCGCTGTCTAGCTTCCGACCATTGTGACATTTTGAGGAATGCTTTGAAGACATTCCTTGCTGCATACACTGGTGCTCAATGAAGGTTATTAGGTATGTCATTAACTACTTAACTCACATGACACAAGCAATCATGAAAGAAAGAAAAATGTCCAAGAATAAGAAAATGTTCCAACAAGTTGTCAAAGACTAAGGTCTCGGCATATAAAAACCTATTTGAAACGACGTTTCAAGAAAGTAAGAAAAAAGAACTAACCAAGACTCATTGTGCAGTAAATTGCAAAAATTGTAAAGTCCGACAACTTTGCTGGCCAGACAAAACAAAAGAATATCACCCGAACGAAATGGCTGACCCAATTTCAACGTAATATTTTTAGAGCAACCTCTTTTAAAATGCAATTTCCGTGCCAAAACCATTTTACCAAAACATCTAGGAGTATTTTCGATCTCACCTTGAAGTTGAGATGATCTTTTGAGATGGTTTATTAATAAGGTCTGAACGTTCAAGTTTAAGGCATTATAATTTCATGGTAGTCGTTTATCATGAGCCGGGCATGTTTCAAAGACTCTGCCTCGAGCTCGAAATAGACTTCCTAATTACTTAGTTGTCTCAAATTGGTATTACGAGCGCTAACAAGCAGACGCCAAGTCATGATAAAAAAATCCGCCTCTCTGACTCATTTTGCAACGCTAATTTCAAAACTGGTTGTGGCTGATTGCTTTTGGGGAATTCCAGAAGCCCAATAATTTCCAATTACATACAATTATTTCTTTTGCTATAGTCCCTTTGATTGTATATGCGCGGTTTTACTTATAGTGGAATTTTTTATTAAATTCGCCTTGAATATTTTTCGCATCCGAAATTGTTTATTGGAACAGAAGCAGCATTCTTAATATTGCCAAATACCTTACAGTCCAAACATTCTGAAAAGGCCATGCATATTAGCCAAATCGATTCGAATTTTTGGACTGCGTGTACGTGCTGTGTCAATCTTCAGGGCTCATTTGTTTGATGTCCTCTACCCAACTGGCACTTTGTCCAGCGTGCATTCTCATGATTATCATAACCACTCTCGATACAACTAGGCCAACTCATCTATTATATCGTGCACATCATCATGTGGCTGTCAGAACTGCGCACGCCATTGTCGTATTAGGTAACGTCATGCAAACTTCTTCATCTGTCATTGTTCCGCTGTACATACAGACCTTGGTGAAATTGTTTAATTTCGAAACTGCAGTGATTCTCCGTCGAATAACTAATGA
Source organism: Apamea crenata (assembly GCA_949629185.1). NCBI lineage: Eukaryota > Metazoa > Arthropoda > Insecta > Lepidoptera > Noctuidae > Apamea > Apamea crenata. Next base: position 5,806,365 of record OX451362.1, on the reverse strand, counting down.
TAGTGGAAGCACGCTCGACCGCGCGCCATGTTGCAACCAGGCACCCAGGTTATTTCCGGAAGCGCTTAGAAATTGGACCGTGTGCGGTTTGCCTTCCGTCCGCCAGTTTCTGCAATAGACCTTGTGTTTCGATATTCGGCGTTTTGTTCAACGTTTCGTTTCCTGGATTATTAAATGCCGTTCCCTTTCCGAATGGTGCGGCAAACGATAAATTATGCTGTCCAAAAACAATTTGTCTAGTTTTAGTATACAGTAATTGCTTCTGATCCTTTGATTATAAATTCAAATACAAACGGGGGGGGGGGGGGACTAAACTGGTCCTTTTGGAACTATTAAAACTTTTGGGTTTGGTCTCGGTATCCTTTAGTCCATGATTTACATAGTAATAAAGTTTCGGAAATTCAGTTCTAATTAAATAGATTGCTTTATATCGACCTAATAGCCGAGAGTGCGCGGTGATTATTCTTATGGTGGTATTCAAAACCGCACCTTGGTTTGTGCGTGAAGTTGGCAAGATTGGAACAGCCCAATTTGTGGTGGAAGCCCACTTATTTTAATTTGGCCTAGATGCGTATAGCCAAGTTTCTTTGAAGTTTTTGTACCACATTTTTATCATCTTTTTTTATTATGTAAGACAGTGTTAGTGCTTCCTCGCGTGTTTAGTCTGTATGATCAAATTGTTAGCAGACTTCATTTGTTTTTCAACACTTCTCTCAAATTTAATTTGGACAGCACATGGTGTCCTGAAGGCCTAAATAAAGAGGCATTATATCAGCGATAAAAATGGTGGAAAAGTCAAAAATGTATTAGATTGACATAAGCTGACATCCGTATTGGGCCCGCATGGTGGATTACGGCCCACTTCCTCTCATACAGAGGCCTGTGTATAGATAATATTACAGTGCCTATGTCCCAGCATTGGGAACATTATATGACTGATTATGATTATGCTGACATAAGCTACCGAAAACCTTCGAAGTCGTAGAAATATGAAACGCTTTGAAAGCCATTGCCACGTGTAGTTCCCTGGTGTCATTTACCAGACATAAAGAAATCACTTACAAAAGTCCATGTATTCTCCTATTCTATCAACCAATAACGGAGTTAATTAAACACTTAGCTCATCGAAACCGGTAGCTTATCTACAGAGTATGTGAAGCAGTGCGTAGATAAAGATTTATCGATGCACTAACCTACTTACCTGTCTGTTACGTTATCGTGAGCAATGCTAATTGCTGAATTTTAAAAAACAATTGCGAAACTACTAAGCGGTATTGCATGCTCGCATTTTGTTGCTTGCGCTGCAGAAACGTTGAAAAATTACGTCAGTTATTAATTGAGACATTCATTCATAAGGATTTATTGTCAGGACCGAAGGACCATCACCATATTGTTGCCTGTTTAGCTCTGGGGTTCAGCTTAGACCTTGAGATAAAGCATAATCAGCTTATAACATTCCCACTGCTGGGACACAGGCCTCCTCTATGTGAGAAGGACTGGGCCGTGAACCACCACGCGGGCCCAGTGCGGGTTGGTAGATGTCACATGTCTTTGAATTTTTTGGTTCTAAGACATGCCGATTTCCTCACGACGTTTTTTGTCTTTGAATTTGTTGGTTCTAAGACATGCCGCTTTCCTTACGATGTTTGTACTTCACCGTTCTGAGACCAGTTGTGATGGAATTTCTATGCCGTTTCCTTGAGTTAGTTCTGATATGAAATAACTTAGTTCAACACAATACTTTCACAGCTTTCTTAGCCTGGTATTTACCCCTACCGTTACCACGGTACAGCCTAAGTTTGCAAGTAAGCGTTCACGACAATTTCAGACTAGCAGCTATCTTATTCCACTTCGCAGTTATAGCTTGGCTTGCTCTCATAACCATTACCGTGGAACGAGCAGAAAATACACTTTATATAGTTATAGCCGTAACGGCTTGTCAAGTCATTTTTATTTACAGTTTTTTTTTTAATCTGCCGTAGTTTGAAACAAGAAAGAATAAAAAAAGCTAAATTGTAGGTATAATTAGGGAAACTAATTGTTAAGCAGGAGAACTAAGACTAATCGATGAAATACATGCTTTCTTTTGTGAACCTCAAATAATTACAGAAATTTAAAAAGAGGCTTAATTAATTTAAAAAAAAAACTGCATCATTAGAAGCGCAAAAAGGTTTTTGAGGGTCATTAATTGCAAAAAGGAATCCATCAGCAGCAGGCAGTTTTTACGCGCAAACTGTAACCATGAACTCAGCGCATGATTCTAGACCCCATAAAGCAGACATGTTACGTGAGTCATTAAAAAAAATGCTTTGCCATACATTTTGACCGCGTAAGTATTGCACTTTTCTATGATTTTTTTTTATAACCTACAATAAAATTCTTATATTGGTTGCTACTCTGAGAACTGCCCGGAACTTAAATTTTGGATAAATGTTAAGTAGATTCCATGGTGAATGGCGGTTTAAATAGGACACATCGAATGAAAGTATATGCAATGGAAGGTACTATCGATGAAAGCGATATCTTACAGACAACCTTTAATTGAGCAGGAAAATTAAGAGAGAAAAATAACGGACCGTAAGTCCCACAAGAGTCGTTTACCTCCTCCATAGGAAACTCAAGGCCTTGAGTGACATCAAAACATCAATAAAACGTAAAACTTCTTCCTTTATCGATAAAATTTATACCAGTACATTGGCATATCTGTTATGGACAACGATTGCGGACCTGTTCCGAGCACCTCAAAGGAATTTGAACTTTTCCTTCCCAGCTATAAAGACAGTTATGGTGTGTTTGATGTGTGGTAGGCTCTGAATGCGTGGGCCGACGGTATTTTAATGGTTACGAGTCTTGAAACATGTTATTTTAGTTGCGTTTCGCTTTCCGTTACCGTTGCGTTGGTACAGGAAAGAGATTTAGTGAAGCAAATTGAATAATTGGTGGCGGTTCGGAATTGAGCTGTTTCTTTTCGGGGCAAGTTTTGCTTCGAGATTCTGACAGGAATGAGGAAAGTGCGTGTGAAAGGGAAAACAGTATTTTTGGGTTGGTCGTTTATTTTTATTATGCATTGATGCATTCAAGGAAATGTTTTTTTTTTCTTAGCCTATTCTGTGCTGGACATTGGCCTACCCCGAATTCTTTCAGGAATTCTTTTCTTTTCTTGAAGGGATTACTTAAGTGGAGTAATTTTCAACTTGTTTTAGTTATTACAAAGTTTAATATTCTTTTTAGTTCTGTGGCTGTCAACAAACTGTGTGGCAATAATATATCTTGTAAAAAAAATATTTCTGTGATTAAAACCTTTTTTTTTACTTCTTTCCATTAGAACTTACTTACACTTGAGTACCTAAGTAATATATAAAGATATATTATATATAAATTTTAATTGTACTCGGAGTGGACTTCTAAAACAAACTGTATGAACATAGGAACAAAGCGTTTAATATTAAATATTTACCTACTATCACATCGAATAGCTCAAGACATTTTACCCATGTTCGAAAGCTCAAGGAAAATATTGGTCTTCCGAGTCAATGTTTGTTTTAACTCAAATAAATCTTACAAACATACATCTCGGACGTGCCGGTATAAGCTTTAAGGAAAACAATACAAAATACGTGCTATGTGCATCGATGGGTTCATGACATGGTTTATTGGGCATTTAGGCGGATATCACACTGCACCAGACACTCCTCCGAGGGGCAATTCTCGTAAGTTTAAGAACGTTCACAGTCTGGTCTCAGTCTCCATCTGTCAAAAATACTTCTAATTTCCCTACATTTTTGACATTTGTTTGTCGCCGATATGAGAATGGAACTACATTTTGAACACTTTAAATTACGAGAATTGGCCTTCCGGTGTGCGGTGCTGTGGTTTTTTACTTTGACTGTAGACCGCACAGAGTTGCGGTGTCAGTGTGTTATACCCTGCGGTTTTTGTATTCAAATCAAAATTCTATAACCGCCTTAATCAGTCATAACATAACATCATGCCTGTAATCACCGAAGGGATAGGAGTACTTATAGTATACTCACATTTCGCCAGTAATGTTTAAGTCCCATGTAATAGGGGGCGACCTTATTGCCATGAACCGGGTTAAAATCCGACTCTGGGCTGCTACTGAGGAATTACTAATAGAAAAACCCAATTTTGCCCGACGTGGGAATCTAACCTAGGACCTCATGCTCAGCGGTAGCGCTTGTAATCACAAGGCGAATCACGAATCCCGAATATGGCCCAAATGATACGAAAAACTCCCATCAGTAGCTTCGAAGGTAAAACAAAAGCCAGGGACAGATTTTCAACACGCGAATGAAGTGTGCTCCGAGGAAAGACACGGAAGAGCGCTTGTGGAGTGCCCTGAGGTGTGCAAAATGTGTTCCTGGCTTAAAAACTGTGGAAACTTGGAATCGAGTCAGCAAAGATAATCTTCACTTAATTCCTGGCTTAATGTAATCTAATTGATGGACTCAATATACGCGCGCGTATATATATATACGCTTACCTTGGAAGGTAAACAATTAAGAAGTTTTAATAAACTATTTCGTACGGTGAAATTTCGTGGCAGCGCAGCGGTGGTGTAGAAATTCCGCAAACTGTGTGACACGACCGCGCATTTTTGGCGGGATCCCAAAAATATTTTCTCAAACCCTGAATGTGAAATTATAATGTTTAACTTAAACCAGTGCTTACATCTGTCGCGTGCAGAAATAGGTAAAGGCAAAACGAAATACAGTCTCCAAAAATGGGAATACTTTTCTGCAAATCTGAAAGAGTCGTAGGATTCAGTGGTCTCTTGATCCTTAAGGTAATGGAGTGGACGTAGACAACACAACAATGGCAAAAAGCAGGAATATAACATAATGTAAAATAATATCACACCTGTAATCCCCGAAAGGCTAAGAAGAGGTGTACTTTTAGCACACACCCACAGCAGGAAACTAGGAGCCAAAGAGTAGCAGGAATATATAAGTATCATAACAAACTTATGGCCAAAAGCAATTAAATCAAAATTGTTTATTCTGGAAATTAAGATATAGATATCACTTTTACAAGTCATATAAAAAAAACATTTTCTATTTGACTACCCCTGAGAAGAAATGGCGAAACAAACCCAAGGGAAGAAGCGTCTGAAATGTCGTTCTGATCCTCGAGAGTACATACCTACCCTGAAACAAAATAAAAATCACATATTTATTTCTTATCCAGTACATTGCTTTTGACGTCAATCGCAAAGAATTTGATTATAGGACAAAAATATGTACACTTCATTACCATTTTTATCCGTCTTCGCAATTTTGTCGGAACATTTTCATTCGTACATTCGTAATACAATATTCTTTCTGAAAGAAACTGAAACGATACACAGAATAATTGAGTAGATTTCTTTGGCAGATTTAATTATAGTAATAGTTATTTATTTTCAAAACTTCAGTACATGTTAATATAATGAGGTTTTGTGTATGACAGGCATTTTTTTTCCTATATACAATTTGATCCTACCATCTTCACATACCAAAACCCCTCCGTACCTCGGAAAGCACGTTAAACCGTTGGTCCCGGGTGTCATTCGTGGATCTTTGACAGTCGTTACGTCAGAAGCCCGAAAGTCTGACAACCAGTCATATCAAGGGGTATCGTATTACCCAGTAACTGGGTTGTGGTCGTTGTGGAGGTCAGATAGCCAGTCTCTCCATGTAAAATACTGCTATTCAGTTGCATCCGGTTCGACTGGACGCCGACCCCTACATAGTCGGGAAAGGGCTGGGCAGATGATACAATTTGGTCCTAATACCCTCAGTTACGACTCCAAAGACAGTCTGATCAATAGTAAAGTTTATCCCTTCTCTCTGCCCTTTAAGCTATTTCCTTGGTCCAAGGCAAGTGTGATTCCAAGGATCCCTTTTCGAAGTTTGTTTGGTCCTTCTGACTAAGTTTGTTTCTGTCCCTTTTATAAAGCTTTTTATGACACCAAATAATAAACTGTCTGTTATATTGAGAATTCTCTGGGCGCAAAGTGTGTACTTAAACTTAGAGATTTTTTTTTGTTGACCAAATTGACTACCAACTTGAATTGCCTGTATATTTAAGGCAAATTGACCAGTGTTACCAAGGAGTATCGTGTTACCTAGCAATTCGGTTGTGGAGGTCAGATAGGCAGTCGCTCCATGAAAAATACTGGTTTTCAGCTTCATCTGGTAGGACTGGAAGTCGACCCCAACGTAGCTGGGAAAACTCTATTTAAAAGAAGATTCAAGAAAAATTTACTTAGTGTACTTTTTCCGAGTTTTCAATAATATCTACAGTTGCTAAAGAACAACTCAGATAGACTATCTTTTACAATACAATTTTTTTATGTTAGCCTATATTGTGTCCCACAGCTGGGCAAAGGCCTCCCCTTTTTCCTTCCAAACCTCCCTGTCTTGTGCGATGTCTGGCCATGACCCTGCAAACCGTATCAATATTAGTAACGAATTATTCTAGTGTTACAAATCTATTAGTAACATATGGCTATGGCTGGGTATACTATACTGCAAGTGGAGTTTGTTGCGCCACTTCTTCTTCCCAGCGATATCACCAGGAAGTGGTAAAGGTGAAGGTGAAGTTTTGACGTTCGAAAAGTGCTGATTCTCACCCTAATTTAAATATATGATTTTGATTTTATTCTGGACATGTGTTACGGAGAAGTGAGGAAAATGTCGTGAGGAGAGTTTTGAGTATGAATGTCGACTGCTATAAGAGTAGGGGAAGGCCAAAGGAACAATGGATGGAATGTGTGAATGATGATATGGTTAGAAAGGGGGTGACTACCGAGATGACGAAGAGAAGTACGGAAGAAGAAGACGTTGCGCCGACCCCAAATAAATTGGGCTAAGGGCAGGAGAGTGAGATTTTGATTGTATGAACCTTCTGTCTGTTGCGTATATTACCGTCTCGTTATCTACAAGTTATGTGTCATGCCATACTTTAGTCTTATAAATGCCACTACTAAACGGTAGAACTGAACGAGTAGGGTAATCTGCAAATTGGAATGTCTAACTACTTCAAGGACTTCTCATTGTATATACAAGTAGGTCTGGCCGATCCTCTTCAGTTGATTGCCCTACATATTGCGTGTAAATACTTGAACTGTAAACACTTGTACCAGTATTTAATATATAATTAGTGAGATTAATTTTGTACGTCTGTCATATGCCCAATGAGCTGTGGGCCAAAATAACCACTACGTGAAGCCCTGACACAGCCAGAAGGCGTGGCGGCAGACCTAGGAGATGGCGGGACGAGCTGGAGAAACCAAACGACCAGTGGTCCACTTTAACCCTGAGCTGAAAGAGCTGGAAGTCATGGGAAGAGGTCTTTATTCAACAGTGGGATGATGCAGGCTGGAAGTAACAGTATTTTGTATGCCAGATTAAATTCATAGTACTTGGTAGTTAAAATAGCTTAGGATATCCAAGAAGCTCTGTTCCAGCAACACACGATATTGTTGAATTAGCACACCGTAAGCACCGTGTACCGTGTTGATCTCAAAACTGTGAAGGAAAACGTCGTGAGGAAAACGGAATGTCATAGAAACAAAAGTTGAAAAAAAAACAGAAATGTGACCATCTACCAAGCCGCACTGGCCCGCGTGGTGGTTTACGGCCCACTCCCTCTCACTGAGGGGAGGCCTGTGTCCCAGCAGTGCCAACATTATAGGCTGGTTATGCTAACAACCGTGACGTTCCCTGGTCCAAAAAAAAAACTCTTCTCAAACCGCTTCTTTCGCAAATTGAATTCTAATTAATTGCAAATACTAATTAATTTTATAGAAACAAGTTTATATTAATTAACGTGGCCTCATTAGAGAACTAATTGTCAACATCACCATAAGTAGGCTATTAACATAATTAGGATTTGTTAATAACTTCCCTGTCAAACCGGAGAACTTACTTCATTTAAATGATTTATATAATACTAAAAGTTAATGGTTTCCATAAAACACCATGGGGTCGTCTATTTAACACGACATGCTACCAGTTAGATAGCTGATAAATTTTAGGAATACTTAAGTACTATAAAAGTTTACATTCGATGCTAGGAACCCGTTCTGTAATTAATTAAGCGGCTACGACGGTCTTTCACAGCCACTTTTTGTACCCCAATTGCGCAATACACCTTTTTTTTCGCAATCCAAACGATTTTTGAAGAAATTCCTAATCCATTGCTTTATATGTTTGAAATATTCGCCTGCTCATCAATGTAAACAACGCAATGAATGTTGTCCAACTGTCAAAATTAAAGGCATTGCAATTGTTAGTGAGTTACGCCGCTGGTCACCTACCTTAGTCAAATCTAACTTTGCCACCAAGAAAGTACAAATCCAACTAAATATATCCGAACAAATTCCAAACATTCCGAAAGCTTAGTCAAACATTGCGCTTGACCATACCTTACGAAACCAATGACCAAATACAACCTTCCAACATTCTTTACTTCCATCGCATTCCCCAAACCAGCTCTTCGAAGTACCCTGTATACACTTCGCAATGGATATCGTACCAAGAGTAACTGCAGTTGTTGCTATCCCCTAAGGACTTTCAATCAAAGGTCAACGATATTGGCATCCCGCTGCGCCTGCGACCAATGGCGATTGTTAACAGTCTCAGCTTTGCTAATAGCTCCGTTAGATTTCAAGGCTGTATAGCTGTAGGTACATACTTCCGTATTAAGAATTAATTTAATTAAAAATGGACGTGATATATAATGGTGAAAGAATACTTTGTTATTTTGTTTTGTGTCCGTGGTCTGTAATGGCGATATTTATCTGGGAACTCAAAAGTAAACTTTAATAACTGTCTGACTTTGAATTTTGAACTACTTAATTCCATCGAGGTTCTAGCGACAGAAAAAAAAAGAAAAGAAAGAAAGAAAACACCAGATTCTTGATAATCTTCATTTTACGTCCTCATAATAACATGGTCATCATATAATCCTTGAGATTTTTGGTTAAACGAAAGTTCTGTTACACTAACAAGCAGCAAATGTATCATAAAACCTAAGCCATCCACCATTGTTTCATAGTCTTTATATCTCAACGACTAGCTTCTGCCTGCGACTTCGTCCGCGTGAAGTTCATGTTCCCCCGACCCATCCCGTCGCATCGCATCACCTGACCGCGCTATCACTTCGTTTTCGCTTAGCGTTCTGTCTGACTTTTTTTTTATTGCTCGGCTCCTTAAGGTCATAGCGTGATGGTAAATAGCCTCTAACCTTCCCCAAGACTTGGGCTATCAAATGCAAAACGATTTTTTCAAAGCCGACTGGTAGTTTCCGAGATTACCCCCTACATACAAACAAACAAATTTTTCCTTTTTTTATTTTAGCATAGATGTACCTTCATACTTCTGTCTCCTGTCCCAATAACCTAAATTCCACAGCAGATATAGCTTCAGACAGATCAATTACTCAATTTGCGCAAACGCAGTCACTATGATCATGAACGACATCTTCATCCGTTGAATGCCACTCATCATGTTGAAGATTATTCTCTATGCAAATTGATACTAGCTTCATCTCAATTGAGCTAAGGAATAACATCACGTCCATCATCCGTGGCCAATATGTAGCTGTGATTTTCAAGGGGTATCGTGTTACTCAGTAACTGGGATGTGGAGTTCAAAAAGGCAGTCGCTCCATATAAAAAAAACTGGTATTCCGCTGCATCCGGTTAGACTGAAAGTCGACCCCACCATAGTTGTGAAAAGGCGAAGCAGATGATGATGTAACTGAAGTTTTACAAGTTCTGCTTGTTGCCCCTGTCATAAATGCGGCTTGAAGAGTTCTGTCAAAGAACAGCTCTAATGGTTTTGCTTATTCTTGCTTGTCTCATCGTGCAAGGCAGAAAAGAGTTTAATAGACGCGCTATTTGTCTTTTTAAGAAATGTAAAGCAAATCTCAGTGACATGTCTGAGTTATCTTCGGAGTTGGAATTTCTCGCTGGCTCTTCTCCATAGGAAACGACCAATTGGAACCGTGCACCTAGCTTCTGACGTTACATAAATGCCCATGTAGGTTTATGTGAAATAAAATATTTTGATTTGATTATCCCAAAGAACTTTTTGTTTAATTTGGTGACTAAAGCAGGTTTTTCCGCGAATTAATTAAACTCCTTATTAGCATCGTTACACAGCAAGGAAACTTCTCCATTGATCGCTTTCAAACACGCGACGGTAACAGTTAGTTGTCCATATTAATCATATTCATGCTTTGATTTAGGTACGCCGCCATTATTTAACGAGCGGAAAAGTGCCTTTTATGTGGAGAATTCTTTATTAAAATTTATGGGTTCTAAGCATGGCATTGTATGGTACTCTTTATCACTTTGCTTGGCATTTATTTGAAAGGGCTTGACGGGAGAGGCGGTGTGGGAGCATTATTTATTTATAGAGAGAGTTGAAGGCAGTGTTCTGGGCTCTCAAAGTGAAATCTAGAACTACACATTTTGTTGTAATCGTGGATTCCTTAGCCTGTAATGTCTTGTGATTAAGATAAGTTCTGTTTTATTACTTTCGGTGTGAATTAGTTTAAGGGTAGCTTAGCCTGATTGTCTTGAACTAAGATTATTAAGCTAATTGGTAGGCCATTTTCTATTTTGTTAGAACTGGTTGATAGGCCTACACTATCCTCCCATTGTGTTAACACTGTATTACTGTAATTTGAAAACATTGTAAAATCCAATTATTTTTAAAAGAGAAACCGTGGAGTTTCTGGCCGGCTCTTCTCCATAGGAAACGACCAATTGGAACCGTGCACCTAGCTTCTGACGTTTAATAAGTGTCCGTGTAGGTTTATGTGAAATAAAATAGTTTGGTTTTATTCAAAGTCTGTATTGTCCAATGTGTTTTATCTGAATAGTAATCGGGTTGGGATATTTAAAGTTACCATTATGGTCATTCTTCTTCTACCAATTTTGACCCTGTACTATATTTGTGATAGGTTTCCTTGTGCGGTTTTCATTTGTTAAGTCCGCGACTAGCCGTTTAAGGGGGGAACGCCATGGTAATTCAAATTTTCTTACGTTTTTTTCAAACTTGCAGGACAGGGTCAGGTTGTATGTTTATTAAAATTGACCCTCCAAGTTCATATAATCCTATTGAATGACAATTTCATGAAATATCAATCAATAGGATATATGGACTTAGAGGGTTGTAATGATGATTTTAATGATTATAATACTGTAAATACATACTTGTTAAGCTTTTCTGCCAAAACCAGTTGTGTCCTTGTAATATGAACAATCTCTATCTTTCACTGCCGCAGAGGCTGCTTTGTCAATTATTTCGTCCACATTAGCCCCAGGTCGGTTCACGTACGATTACACATCACCCTCGAGGCTTGCCGGTCTAAACCCGTTCCTCAGTAATACCCATAGCAACCGGCACGGTCGCTTGCGCTAATACAATTTAGAGGATTGCGGTCGTAGCAGACTTAGTCGACTCTTGGCCTCGCCGCGACTTGATCCGTTTGCTGGCCAACAGGACGAAGGTACTTACTAACATGGAAATAAATAGAAAGGCTATTCTTTGACAATTATTTATGTATAATATTTATTATATCTAGAGCAGTGGTGACCCAGTGGTAACGGCTGCGACTTACGAGTTGTAGGTCGTAGGTTTGCACCCAGACAGGCGCTTTACTTTGTGTAAATTATTTCATCACCACTGCTCTCAAAACGGTGAAGGAAAACGTCGTGAGGAAACCAGCATGTCCTAGAACCAAAAATTCGAAGACTTGTGACATCTACCAAACCGCACTGGGCCCACGTGGCGGATTACGGCCCACTCTCTCTCACAAAGAGGAAGCCTGTGTCCCAGCAGATATTATTATCTGTTACCCGCTACCTTGTTAGCCGAACAAACTTCAACCCCACATTGGTTTGGGCACGGTTGGCGCAGTGGTTAAGCGATTGACTGCTGCGCTGCGTGTCGCGGGTTCGATTCCCGCACGGAACAAATATTTGTATGACCTACATGTATTTGTTCCGAGTCTGGGTGTTTTTCTATCTATAATATGTATGTATTTACAAAAAAAAAATTGTATATAAGTAGTTTATCAGCCATCTTGTTACCATAACACAAGCATTAGGTTGCTTAGCTTGGGACAAATGGTGCTGTGTGAAATGTCCAGGGATATTATTATTATTGGTCAAACAAGGCGTGTTTTTGTTTAAAAAAATAAACTTTCTAAACGATCCTCTTCCTGGCCTTTTCCTAAAATCTTCACGTAAGTACTTATTTAGTTATCTTTTTTACCATCATAAATGATATTGGCCTCTGCATTTGGAATGCCTTCGATTGTCTAAAGTTGAAGGTAGCTATGAGGAATTGATGACCACTATCGTGAAGCATCTTGCATTTTTTTGATAAGATCTCCTATTATTATGAGATTGACATTTTATTATAACCAGGGGGTCTACTCCGAAGTAGTATCGGCCGAATGTTCGGCCGTTTCCTGCTACGAAGTTACTATTTGTTTCGGTCGGTTCCGATCCTACACTCTTTCGAATATTGACTGACCCAAGTGAGCCAATCCGAACTTTTTTCGCATTTTTCAATAATATTCGGTTCGGCCATGTGTCGGTCCGATCCGAACATTCGCACTTTGCACTACGGAGTAAACCAGCACCCTAATTGCGTAACACACGATCAATCACAATCTGAATCATTTTGAACGATATTGCTAATCCATTGCTTCGTATATTCGAAAAAATTGTCTGCTCAACAACGTAAATAACGCAATGAATGTTGTTGAACTGTCAAAATGCAAGTCATTGGTACTGATAGTGTGTTGCGCAATTACTCATTTATAATACAAAAATGTTTACATGACAAAACGCCACCCGTTGTATTCTGTTTATGGTGAACAACTAAAACCAGTTAACCCATTGTGGCTTACGAACCCTAGAATATAATTTCCAAGCTTGAATATAGTATTATCTGCATGACTACATCTGTAAATCTCCTCGTAAATGTAAAAGGCACACCTGAGTTCAAAGCATTTAGCGACCCTTCTTGTCCATTTATCAAACAGGTTATACATATAACATTATAGTCATGACCGCGGGAATTCTCCAAACGAAGAGCCTTTTCCGCTTCCCCTAATCATTAAAACCCACACTTTATAATACATAAAACACCCCAACCGCCAGAGACTTCATTCGAATTTAGACTTTAGCTTGTTGATTTAAAGTTGGGTTTTGATGAGAGTGGTTTATGAAGTACGTCATGAATGGGTGCAGAGTCGAGGGCTGGCCAAGGACAGCCATTGTCAAGATTTGCCCTGTTTTCGAGATGAGCTGTGGGACCCAGATGTACATGTGTCGTATAGAATAAAGGTCACTTTGTATTTAGATTGAATTCAAGTTGGAGTTTGCAGCTGCAGTGGGCAGGTGATAGATAATGTAGAATTGTAGATGGCTCGTTTGACTTGTAGTAAGGAGACGGTTCTACGTAACTATAGCTACAATATTATAGAGTTTTGCAGGTAAATTATATTATAACAGTAGGAATAGCTTTCATTTTGACAGTTCCACAACATTCATTGCGTTATCTACGTTGTTGAGCAGACAAATTATTCGAACATATGAAGCAATAGATTAGCAATATCCTTCAAAATTACTCAGATTGTGATTTAGGGTGCTGGTTTCTGTGAGATAGATCAAATCTCCATCAGCTTTTAGTAGATCTGCTGTTAAATTTTATGTTACTTGAAAAGTTGTGTGGAAATCGGTTATCATGGTATGGCCACGTGATGCGGAGGAATTAGGAAAATGTCGTGAGGAATGTTTTGAGTATGAATGTTATGAGAGTAGAAAAATAATATATATAACTAGAAAGGTAGTGACTACCGAGATGACGACTAGAGAAGTATGGATGAAAAAGACATGTTGCGCGGACCCCAAATAAATTGGGATAAGGGCAGGAGAATGATGATGATGCTGTGATAGGTCCGAATAACAGATAATACCTGAACTATAAAATACAATTATCGATACTCTTCACGTCTGTGAAGTTTCGCTAGTTAATTTAACCCAGTTTATGTAAGGAATTTTTAATATGTGAGTTACTGTCACACTTAGGGATTATTTCTCCATCGCCAGATAACTTTATTCGAGGAATAATTTTGAAATGTTGACAGTTATTTCATACAAAAACTGCCAAACGTCAATTTTATTCCTCGAATTAAAGTTATCTGGCGATGGAGAAATCAGCCCTAAGCATTATAATTGTTAGATACTATACTGGCAACAAAAACAGCTATTAAATACTTAAAAAAATGTAGGCGTCCCAAATTAACTGAAACTTACCCGACTGTCATTATTGTCTTAAATGCCTTAAATTGTCCCCGTCTAATGGGCACCTCGGCCTAATTTACTAAGTAAATTCTTAAGAGGCTTCTCCAAATTGTCTGGAGGGCTGTTGCCTGAAGAGTTTTAATAAGGGTTGGTTTAAAAGCCAGAGTTTAGCTAGTTATAAATGAGTAGTGGGCAAGTAACTATATCAATATCATCCACAGCCCGAATTCATCCACTGCTGGGCATATGGCTCTTTTCTTGTGCCAATCCCCACGCTCCTGAGCCAGCCGCATTTTCCCAGATTCTACCCGCGATGGCAACATTGTCGCCATTAGTAATCATTTCATTCTAAAGGAGCACATTCACGATATCTCTTACCTCGTTGTGATATCCTCCTCCTCGTTGTAAATTAGAATGATTGCTGAGAGTTGATCAAATTTATGGGCATTATTCTAATTTAAATTTTATTACAATGAGATACGAGTTAATTTTCACACAAATTGTTTTTCGTTAAAAAAATATTGTGAATGTGCTCCATAAGGTTAGTATATTATCAGCCATCATCATCAGTAGGTACCCATCCCATATTGAGAAATACCTATTCCAATGTTTTCCCTTTTGATGTGCTGATAAAACAATCACTCAAGCAAAATTTTTGGTTTAAACCTTGGGTCCTAAATCTACGAGGGCCCGTATTCCGGTAATTTTAAACGTTCAAAATCTAGTCGCAGTCTCATCTCGGCGACAAACAAATGTCAAAAACATGTCAAAATGTAGGGAAATTAGATGTATTTTTGACAGATTGAGACTGAGATCAGATTGTGAACGTTCTTAAAATTACGAGAATTACCCCTCTGAGTTCTACGAAAGGCAGTACCTAAGATAACTTTGTAAAATTCTATTAAAAAAACTTGGCAAAGAGAATTGGGAGGCAAATATTTGGGATGAAACTCCTCGCGAATTTTGCTTTGAGCGCAAACACCGCGACTATTGATCCGATGGAGCTGTCGAGTTGACAAGTGACTGACAACCCTTAATTAAAGCCATTAATTAATCTAGCTTTAATCGTTGTTTAGATGAAAGCCAGAGATGGCTTCATTGAGCATCATACTTGCCGCTTGCACAACAAATCACTTAATTCATTTAGCGTTTAACGAACCTATTTAAACATTTTAAACCATTATATCTAGGTAGGTATGATAAGCAGGTAGGAGAAGTAGAGACACTGCAGGTGCAGTATTAACTCTAGTTCATCCTTTGATCCATCCAAAGGTTGTCTTTAAAAGAAAGCTCTTAGCGATTAGACCGCCCATGTATGTAAAAATTATACAGGGTGACTAGTAATTTCCTATTCCTTCCAGGATGTGATAGTGTGATCCGTTTGCAATAATTAAGCACCCCCATAAACCCTAGGTGAAAATTCATAGGATTGGAGAAATTCCAATTATAAGGTATTTTTTTAAATTTCCCTGAATCCAAAATGTCACTTTTTTCTAAACTCGCAAATTGAATGATGACATCTTATTCGAAAACATTCGTTAGTTTCTTACTAAACTTTAACTATATCCGATGACCTCTGCCTAACCCTTCGGGGACTACAGGTGTGATGTTATGTTGATACTGGTAAAATACTGCTACAGATCAGTATTTTGAGTTAGGGATAAAAAGTGCTACACGTATTGTAATATAAATAACGACTATGGGTCAGGCAGGTCATACGCGCAACGACAACAGTTTATTTTTGACAAGGATAATTTTAATTTAATTATGCCAAAAGGATATGCAGTAATCGCAGCAAAGTCCAGTGGGGTATTTGCTAACACACTTAAAATGGCAACTCCTTTCATTTTGACAGATGAACAACATTCATTGCGTTACTAACTTGAAAAAAATGATGAAGATATCGCCCGTTAAAGTTCCGCGTGACGTCACTTGCTTGCGACACTTGCAAGCAAGTGACGTCACGACCCCCACTCCCAAATTTTGACGCGCTTTATCTTTGTCATTTTTTGTTTGATTGACAAAAGAATAAATACGTGTCCATTATTTTTCGATAATCTAACTGACGGACTAAATATAATAATTATTTGTTTAAGCAGGAAACTACCCTATTACGGTGCTGGTGCCTGCTGATAACATGAAAGCGATGAAAAATCTGTTTGCCAAGTGGATTATAGCATAAATGCCTGTACACTTTGCTACTGATGCCGCACTGGGAAAAGGTTTCCAATTTCCTGTTCTAAAATGTACCTACATAAATTAAAAGCATCTTTAGAAGGTAATCTGAAAGGAATCGCGTTGTGTACGACGTAGACTTCGCCTATACCAAGTTACCTACCTTGATATTTCACCCCAGTAATAATATCCAGGTAGCTTAAAAGATAATCCTTGTCAACTTCGCTCATCCCCTTTTGTGAAAGTTATGTAGGCCAGTAGGATTATTACAATGTTCCCCAAGGAAAAAAGCATCTCTTGTTCTTGCGCACAATGCCTTAATTCCTAGAGGTATATTTTTCTGAAATGCCAACGTGAAAATTTACCTTTGTGAGGTTTGTAGCGAAATCCGTTGTTGATTTTCGTGGAGGTTTTAAAAGATGACGAAGATGGGGGTTTTGGAAGAGGTCTGGGTCTTACTGAGTTGTTCGTTTGATTGACTGACCGGTTTACTCAACATAACATAATGTTCAGAAATAGAACTAGAAATTCCTAAACGTCACGACAGTTACGCAAGTATTATCAAACAAACAAGGCTTTGTTTAATATTACCGGATTATGATAAAAGTACGTAAAGCAGGTTTTTGGGATATAATATAAAGGTTTCTTAACAAAACGGGACTTACTGAAATACTCACAAAGTATTTAATTGCTCATCAGAAAAAACAACTCGTTATTCAATGTCTTGTCCCGAGAATTATGGAAGGAAGGAAGCAATTAGGAAAGAAAACAAAGGATACAACGTTTTATTGATTATTATTGATAGCCATAATGTAATTGGTAGGAGTAGATCCTTCGATTATGAACGGAAGGATACGAAAAACTTGAAGGTAGAACACGAATGGTGCCACGTCCGCCGACGGCCCCGTCCGTTTTAGTCAGTTGCGATAGGTCTAAGCTAGCTAACGGACGTGTGTGTGTGAATTAAAGGAATAATATTTTTTAAATAAAACATAAAAAATTGACTTGTATTCCTGAACACCTTTCGTCGTGTTTTTTGCATAAACAAGTACGTTTTTCTTGTGATTAAGTATTTTTATAAGTTTTAAATAATGTGCACTTTTCCTTAGTTCATAGCTGTTAAAACATAATATATAATTTAGAGTCATTGACAGGGGGCGTTGTTGTTAAACATTTGCGAGTGATTTGTGAAATTGTCTTGAAAAAATATGGCGACGTTAGTTCCATTTCTGGCCACGCGCCAAAAGGTCGTTGTGGAACTATAACTGGTGTTTTGACTTTTTTATTTGAACTGTTTAAATTGAAGCTTTACTGAAGACTAATTGACCTTTTCTTTGTCCACAGAGCTAGTGCAAAAAGTGAAGTGCATCGATGAGATTTCACTAGTCTGTGAAGAAAAGAAGCGTCGCCACGCTGCTCGGTTTACCAACATGTAAGTTTTGACCTTGACCTTTCAGTTATAATATGTATTTTGATAATCATTTATTTTCCAGATCATAAATCCAATTTGTTAGTAATTAATTACATACACAAATTAAACACTAGTGTTAGTAGATACATACTAAGTATACAATAATCAAATATACATACAATACAATACACAAGATTATTATTATAGAACAGTAGTCCACAGGTCAGTGGTGTCACTTTGACCTTGAGCTGGACTAGCGTAATAAGGAGTTTCAATAGAGTAGGGGGCCAGCTTATACTATTTTCTTTTACCAGTGACGTGCAGCCTACTGTACAATACATTTTGCTTCATTGTACACACATTTTATAGAGATAAAGTACATATTCAAATATATATTAAGTCTTACAAAGGACTGTTTTGACCTTGACCTTTCAGGTATCATTTACAGTACAATAAATACGCCTTGATAAGCAGACATTTTATATTTAGGACTTGTTAATAAATTCTTACAAAGGGCTATTTATGTCGCTAAAAGCGATCTCTATCAGACAGACAACCCTAGCATGGACAGAAATAGCTCGACATTGAATCAAAATACTCAACGCATACTCCAAAAGTAAACAATATCTATGAAGAATTAGAAAACCAATTGTATGTCAGAGTGTAGGCTGTTGTTACATTATGCATGAGATTGGCTTGAATGTCGTAACCTTGAACTTGACCTTGGCGACACTTGTATGCAATAGGCCTTATTATCTCTACTTTCTGCCTGAAGATTATTCCATTTTATGCTACCAGCATCTTTGGGAATAGTTAGTTTTTATGTAATGGCGAATTCTCTTTATAGATACTTAGTACGTTATAGTACCTACTTAATTTGGTAACGACCAATTAAGCCGTTTTGGTGATATTTGGCAAGTATTAGCACATTTATGTGAAAGTAAAATTGCCTTTTATGGTATGTATATTGTATGGTATCATTTAGTAATATTACGGCTCAATATGGTCGAGTATTACAAAGATATTAGATAGTAATAGAATGATCTTGCCATTGCCAATAATTCGGGCATTTTAATGCCATTGCAGGAAACCGGCATGTCCTAGAACAAAAAATTCTACCAACCCGCACTGGGCCCGCGTAGTGGATTACGCCCCACTCCGTCTCACAAAGAGGAGTACTGTGTCCCAACAGTAGGAATGTTATAGGCTGATTATGCTAATGCCATTGCCATTAAAATTCCCGAATTATTGACCTAGGGCACTCTAATATAAAATCTTCCCATGACCAGATACCATCCTTTTGAACAGGAAGTAAGTGATTTCAGTCCAACGGTGCAATTTTCTTGTTACATTGTTAAAGTGCAGCTGTAAAGGTGAGGGTCTAAAAGAACTACAACTTTACGATCATATGGGGTAATTATAGATTGAGGGTATAATTATCTTGTAATTGACCTGTGAGCTGTGGTTGTGTTTTAATAGAGTTAAATAATAAAATAAATCGCGCTTAGGACTACTGCCACAATGCAATGCAAGATGAAACTGCACATACTCTATGCAACCGATTGGGTTTTCTTTGGACAAATTGGAATAGACAACAATAACATCCCCCCCAATAAATCACATTTAATAGGGCGCAACCGGGGCAATAGCAGGTGTTGCCCCGGTCGCCCCCTATTAAATGGGACTTAAACATAACTGGTGAAATATGGGTGTAATAGGTACACCTCTGCCTAACCTTTCGGAGAATACAGGCGGGATGTTAATGTGTCCAATAAAATAAAACTCCTTAATTTTCCGATACAAAACGGTAATCCTAAACAAGGTCATCTAAACTTAGAAATAGTGACGAATTAGACTTCTACCGCCATAATTTAACCCGTTGCCTGCCAATTGGAGGACTCCCAATCATGCAATGATCCACGGTCGTTGCACCCGGCGTCGCTTGCGCCGATGTATCAACAGTTTAGGGACAGCACAGACCGACGGAGTGCTATTGTATTCAGCCCGTTTCAAACTTTATGGCGGCTCTGAAGTGCGCTACTCGCTGTGCAATACCGCATCCCTCACCCCCGTTGACTCGTGATTTTTTTACTGCGCAGCGACTCGCCTCATGTTCCGAGCCGCCATAAAGTTTGAATCGGGCTGTAATAAAAACGCATGAAGCGGCGCGAAGCATCTTCGAGCGGCGCGCGGCGAAGAGACTGCTTGGGGGCGCTCAGGGTCGCAAGCAAGCGTGGCGGCTTGGTTAGGACCGCGCGTCCCTCGGGGTGCCTTTCAAAGTTACAACCGATAAATTACTCTTCACTGCCTCTCCATCGGTCTGCGCTGACCCTTAGGAGGGCGCCTGTCTGTCCGTCGCGGATGGGCGAAGATGCATTCAGCGGATGGGCACGCGCACATTCTGAAAAATATGTGATAAAAGTAATAGGTGACCATTCACCTATTACTTATACTACTCACCTATTACTTACTAATTCATTACTGTACATAAAAATCCATATTTTTATGTACAGTAATGAATATAAAAGCTACTGCAGCATTAATCCTTCTCTTATTTCTCCTGTATCAACACGAACCAAAGTACTACTGCTCATGGCGTAGCAAAAAATATAATGGACTAATATTTTAGAACAGAATAGAATAGACATTTATTTAGCAAATATGGGTAATATATAATAGGTGTTACGATACATTAAAGTTCAGCCATATTTTACCATTCGGCATGCAAACATATATATTAACATTCACTTAAGTTTAACCAAAAGCCAGATCCATCGATCCAGAGCAATTCAGGCAATTCTTTTCTCTGATAAAAACTTGAGGCTCTCTCTTTAGAGTGCTGAATAAATGCCCAGAATCCACCAGACGTAGATACATTAAAGTATCACCTCCTCACTCCTGGAGGTTAACAAATTAGTCCTGCTTGTATGATGGACCGCTCCAAGAGCGTGCGGTGCACCCTGCAAAATCAGCCCTACGGCCATCATATCCTTTTGATTAATCTTTTCAACCACGATGTTTTAAAATGAAGAAAGAAACAACCTCGTAGCGATCCCGGGCTTTTGTCAGAATTTCTAAAGCTTTATTTAATCTCAAACAGACGTCTGAGTCAGTGGTCCTTGGTTATCTTAATAAGGATTCCAATTTAGATAAGTTGAGCTGTAATACGGCGCCTACTTATCTTAATATGGTGATTCATTATTTTGATAGAGCTTGTTTGGTGAATCTTCCATAGAGCAGCATTTAGCAAAGATTAGTAAGCACTCATTAAATTTTTTTGTCGCCAAGTTAACATAATCTGACGCTTCGATCTGTCAAAATCAGTGCATTTCTTGGCTTCAGTGCGTATCTTACCCTTGGTGGCTTTCCAAAGTCTAGAGAAGTGTCCGTTTGATGGCAACACACACAGTGGCGTGCATTGCATAAAGGCATATAAGCAGTGCCTACCTCGATAAATAAGCCATAAGCCTGTCAATTACATTTTAGTGTGTGTGCTCCACAATTAAGAAACTCACTAAATTGTCATACCTAACAAAAAACAAAATCTTCATACAAACACGCGCGGCAGTAGGCAGTCGCCAGACGGCCTACTCGGCTCCCGTACTGTTCGCACATTGTCATTGATCTTTACTCGTTCAAGTTAATACGACGAAATTAAATTCCTGCCTACCTATTTTGAAAACCAATGCACGCCACTGCGCACACAGGACTCGATCATAACAGAAATATTCTATGTTCTATGGGTTCGGTTTCCGCACTTAGCCCTTCAAGTGGTCCATTGTGCATAGCGGCCGTCCCGACGAAATATTAGTGTAGTTTGTTATCTCTAGTTACTCTTAGTGGCATCCCAACGTCTGGATTGGTGTCCGGTCGATGGCAATAAGCTCGCCACCTATAAGGTACATGGGACTTGATCATAACTGACGAAATGTGGGTGTACTATATCACCTCTTATTGTTCCTTTGGGTAATACCGCCGTTATGCTACGTTTTTTCTACAGTGCGAAGCTTCGCAATGGTAGAGATAAATTACTAAGTAAGACGTCAAATTAACACAACCATTCTATGATCGATCAAGTACTTAATACTTAAAATAAGAAACACATGCGTGATCAAGTCATCAAGCCAGTCTATCATCACGACAAATATTCCGCACGCATCCCATAATGGTGGGTAATACACCTCATGTTTATATGGTAGTTCTCTCAATTAGTATGCGAGGACCATAGCTATTACTATAAGCAGGATCGGCGCCCAGCACGATTCTTGCACGATCCGCGGTCGTGCGTGGCTGCGTCGCATTTTAGGCTTAATAAGTCTTTATGTATCATTCTGGGACTATGATTAGTTATGTATACAATGGGATGTTAAGATTTTTGAATGTTTGAATTGATTTGGTGTCTTTGTATGTTTTGTTACCATGTGTTGTGCTTGTGCGTTCTCTTTCTTACCCATATTTTATAATTCTTGGACGACCTTGATCCAAAACGCTGGTGTAATTGAATGAAATTAGTAACATATCGTTCATGATTTTTCTCGCATCTGCAACGGCAAGAAATTATATGAGAACAGCTCTTGTCTAAATCAAGTATCGCCAATCATGGAAGCTATTTTGATGACAGTTTACAACCTAAACAGTTTTCTTGCTAGAGTCATATCATATTGAACGAATATTGATCTTTTATGGAAATGTCCAAGTAGAAGGTGATCCGCTAAATACATAAAACACGACGCTACATCTCCTCTACTTTTCTTGTTTTACAACAATATAACATCACGCCTGTAATACCCGAAGGAGGCAGAGGTGTACCTATAGTAACACACATTTTTACAGTTGTTTGAGTCCCATGTACTAGGGTGCGAGCCTATTGTCGTCAACTGCGCACAAGTCCAGGGGATCTACTCCGAAGTAGTATCGGCCGAATGTTCGGCCGTTTCCTGCTACGAAGTTACTATTTGGTTCGGTCGGTTCCGATCTACTCTTTCGAATATTGACTATGGTCCCGACCCAACTGAGGCGATCCGAACTTTTTTCGCATTTTTCAATAATTCGGTTCGGCCATGTGTCGGTCCGATCCGAACATTCGCACTTTGCACTTCGGAGTAGACACCCAGACTCCGGGCTGCTGCTGAGAAACTCCTGAACAGAAACCTAATAACACGCAATAATGCACGATTTCTGACAAATGCGTAGGTATACCTACACTGACTTGACAGGTCCTCTCAATCTGTGTAGTTCTTTCTTTTCTTCTTTCAAACATCGATCTACATGGTCTTCACATGATCTGTTCAAGATTATGTCTGGATTTTAAAAGAGACTGTGACCTCTGAGTTTGCATCGGCCTTCTCAGACTAGTCAGATAGGAAACACCTACCTATCTAATTTTTTAAATCTAATGTAATTTTTTTATTTTTATGATTGTCGTGTAAAAGTGTTTGTCCAAACCTACTTACAAAAGTAAAATCATTTATCATAAACACTTTACCTGACCTGGGAATGGAACCTTGGACTGCGCTCGCGACCTCTCGACCAACGAGGCAGTTGTTCTATGAATAGAAACAAATAGCTTGTATCCAAAGATCATCACGGATGCAATGCATTATAACTCGTTACACAATTTCCTTTGTTTAAAACAGAAGCCATGGATACATATTGTATTTATGAAATACATCCCAAACATAACTGTTTATCCATTTAGAATACAAACCAACTTCCTTGCTTACAAAACAGCTGAAATGGCCGGAATTAACTTCGCTCTTAAACTGTTCAAACCATATATTAATAGTCTTGTGTTTATACTTAAATAGTGTGTAAACGGCTTAAGTGAAGAAAGTTTGGGAAGTTTTGAATTGTCATTGTTGGTCTTTACTAGACAAACTGGCTTGTGACAATAAACTTTTAAACACTGGTCAATGTTCTGTGGATAAAGAAAATCATCATTGGCGTTAGAGATTTAGTATAAGACAGTCATCATCATCATGGGCAGATTTGTTCCACCCATTGCTATAATGTGCCTAATTTAGACCTCCTCCCTTTTGTGCCATGCTTCCCTGGTCTGTGCGAGTCTCATCGAGTTCATCCCCGCGCCAGATCTTTTTATCCTCTTAAATGTCGTATGAACCCCACCGGTTCATAAGAAAAATACACCCGAAACCAATGAGCGTTTACATAAAAACTGCTTCTATTAGGCGAGCATTTGACTGGTTTTTTCTTTTTTATCCGTTAATGTTTCAATGCAATAGCCTCCTTGCTCTTTTCCCACTTCTCTCTGTCTAGAGCTGCCAAGGATCAATCTTAATTAGTACGTATGAATATTATACCCATTGAAAATCATAAGATTTTTTTCTTTCCGCTCTTTTGGCCACATATCTCCAAGTGTTATCCATTCTATGGGTATAGGATGAAGTTATGACAGGACCTATTATTGTTAACAGCTCATTTAGTCATCCCCAACGCGTCTTGATTTTCTTAAGCCAACAACCGAGAAAAAAATCCTCAATCACGGGACAGGCTACGATTTTGATCTCTTTTACGGTGTTGACCCCAATCAATCATCCTCTCATCGCTGTCATCCCCTCATTCTATACCCATAGAATGGACAACACTTGGGAGTTGTAGCCAAAAGAGCGTTACAGGATTCAACAATTTTAGTTACTCATTGTTCATTGTTGTTTGGATGATTGATCAGATCATACATTGGGTCACCTTTGGACGTATCAGTCACCAAGTTCACTGTTCCTATGACTCAACATTCCTGTCTACACTCAACAAGTCGTCCAATGTTCCTGCCTCTATTAAATTGAGTATCAATCGAGTCACTAGACGCGGGTGAATTACGTAATTTTCTTGTTTAATTGTCGACGAGCGCGTGTTTATTAGCGACGCCCGTATTGGCGCGCTGTTACGCATGCGTAGTCGTTACGTGAACGCGCGCAACTCACGCGCAACTTCTGTAGTAAATTGTCGTGATAAAGGTAAGAAGAAAAGGTTAGTGGGCGATAATAAATACGTAATTTTATTATTAACTAGATTATGGCCGCGACTTCGTCCGCGTGTTATTTCTGGCTTTAACATAAAATATATCATTGCATCACCCGTCCGCGCTATTACTTCGTTTACGTTTAGCATTTTTCCCGACTTATTTTCTCGATTATTAAGAGTTGTAGCGCGAATATGTTTTAACGTCACATTTCAAGGGTCAAACTAACTAAAATCACTATTATATGGTGTGTACTATAGCTATATTTCGCTCTTACACCGAAATCATGGTGTTGTCATACTTCTTCACTGGCGTGCAAGCTTTCGGTTAGCAAGACTACACATCAGAAAATATTATGGACAAACCTTCTGTTTCACTATATCGTTGCCAACAAACTAGTAAGGCGCGCGGAACCGCCTGCTTTTTTTGTTTTGTTATGTAAAGATGTGGGGAAATGTGTGGATATGATAATTCTTGTGTGAATAGCGAAGGTGCAGTGTATTCATAGTGGCTTGTTTAATCGTATTCAATATTGCGCGGGCGCAACGTTGAGAATTTAGTGGTCGGAGGCCGGTGAAATATCACTAATTTTGAAGATCAAAAGATGGATGGATTGTGTGAAAGATGACATAGCTAGGAAGGAGGTGAACACTTAGATGACGTCTGAAAGAGATGTATGGAAGGAGAAAAAGAAGCGCTGCGCCGAAGCCGAACCTAAATAAATTGGGGGGATAAGTATGGGACGATATAATATATATGTATTTTTTTTTCTTTATTAAAAAGAACTAAGTTCTTAGTAATTAATTACAATCTAGCCTAATATACTAATAAGGAAGTTAACTTTCAACTTAATATTTTACGAGATAGATTATGTTATACCTAACTAAGAATAGTGTCACAAATTGATACTATTCTTAGTTATAACATAATCACTTTTACACAATTTCGTAGCTCTTTCCTAGGGTCTGATAATTTATAAAACACTTTGTTTATGTCTTTGTGTGTGTGGACGATAATAATGACGATGATATAAGACTAGCATCTTGTGAATACAATCTTGTAGTGCACCTGCTAATATTTCTGTTGTAAATTAACATTGCACAGACTCTCATTCATAAATCATAGCCATCGTGTTTAATCTTCCTACAAATATCCGTTGTATTTAATAATAAATCAAAGCTAAATAAGGAACAAAATAAAGCCGTAAAGTTATCTTCAGCTCATCTATTGAGGAAGCAAGTAATGTTTCTTGTAAGAGAAACGTCACTCGTGGGTGTCGAAGAAATTTATCATAAAGGCTGTCCCCCCACAGACGCGTTATTGTCGGTCGATAATATCGGTTGTTGCGATAATGCGTCCCGATTCCTTGCCACAGGGCTGCGTTCTTATAGTCCGACATTTCTATCGTGTGCGTGTAACCTACACTCAATACACTGCATGCCCCCGCCCACTCTACACTTTACTACGTTATTAACACAGGTGTGTGTAAGATTGTATGTGTCCTAACACAAAATGTTCTAAGAACTCATATCGGAGTATCGCAGGACGGTGGAACGCAAGCGTGATAATACTATTGCGTCGTTATTATCGCAGCAATGTGTAACTTCGTGGCCTTCCTAATACAAAATGTACTGAAAACAAATATCGCAATAACGCATCCGATATTATCGACCGATGATAACGCGCCTGTTAGGAGAGCCTTAATGTCCTATTGTGATTTTACAAGCTGTTTTATGCTTTACGATGTTCTGAAACATTAAATTAACTATTGGTGCTTAGGCATGATGACGCATTTGCTTTTGTTTTATCTTATGTTTTATAGCTTATGTTTTATTGTAATATCTTCGATAATATAGTTGTAGAAGTATTCATTTCCATTCGTCTTGCAATACGGAAAATACGTCTCATGCACGTATTTATTTTGCTGTTTCCCCTACTTATCTTGGCCTACATTTACATAAATATAGCGTTTAACTATTTATTTATTTACCAACTTACACACTGAGTACTGTCTACACATTCTGAGACACTGTTGCCCGTGATTTTCAATCCTAAAGAACAGACATGCGCGACGCGATTCTGGTAAAATAATTTCCTTCACACACAAGTTTTCATAGACATTGTTCTACTAGAGTCGTGTCGCGCTTGTCTTAATTTTATGACAAAAAATCATTTCATCCAATCTTCAATACTTGTTGGTGCTTCTTAACCGACTGAGGTACATTATTAATTTACATACTCCATGATTATATCTCAATGTCTCAGGTTGTGCATTTTCTATAAATTAATCTGCTTTACACAACGATTTATTTATTTCAATATACACATACTTTACTCTTGCTCTTGTTCTTATTTAGTTAACTAATATATGTATATAAAACAACATTGCAAACACACACTCAGACAAACCCTCATATCATGTATACAGGCCCATTTTTCTTGCAATATATCTTTCATCGATTGTATTAGACAATGAGTAATGGTTTCATTGCCACCAGCATGCATGTAAGTACACGTTATTAGATAATTAAGTGTAGATTTCTACTAGCACGCAACAACGGACAAGTGTGTGGCATGTTACTTGCTTTGTAACCTTTTACTAAAGGGCGTTTAGTAATACATAATCAGCCCATAATATTCCTGCTGGGACACAGGCCTTCGAGAGGAAGTGGGCTGTAATCTACCACGTGCGTGTTGGTAGATGTCACATCTTAAATTTTTTGTTTCTAGGACATGCCTGTTTCCTCACGATGTTTTCCTTCACCGTTTTGAGAGCAGTGGTGGTGAAATTATTTACAGAAAGTAAAGTGCCTGTCTTGGTTGGTTTTTTGGTGTACCACTGGGCATCCACTGCTTAGCACTGTTTTTGTAATGCATGTTATAATTTAGTTTAGAATTTGCTTGATTTTAATTATTTTATTTTAAAGTTAACCTATGATGTCCGCTGCTGGGCAAAGATCCCGCCCAAATTTTTCAACTTTTCTTTGTACCGTGCCTTATCCGTCCAATCATTTAAAAACGACTCCAAATCGTCACGCCAGCGTTTCTCAGGCATGCCTCGGTGACCCGTCTTCAGGCACACTGCGTGACGATTCTGGCTCATCTCTCTGCATGCATCCTATAGGTGTGACCCGCCCAGTCCCACTTCAGCCTCGCAGACTTCTCGCCAACATCGGCGATGCCCGTGTTGGAGCGTATTGTGGTGCTGCGATTGTGGTCGGTTAGTTTTTTTTTTTTTTAGTTTCTACCCTCCATCGCTCTTTGGCAAACATTGAGTTTGGACTACTGAGCCTCGGTCAAGGGCCAAGTCTGAGGCCATAGGTTAGAGAATAACGTATACTGTGAAGGCCTGTCTTATCTAAAGTAATTTTGTTTAGTTGTGATTGGTTGAGAAGAAAGGCCGTTGCTCCTGGCTGCCGTCGGGTAGTCAGAAACCCGTAAGTCTGACAACCAGTCTTACCAAGGGGTATCGTGTTACCCAGTAACTGGGTTGAGATGGCCAGAAGTTTTTTTTTTCTAAAATTAATATAATAACGTCTAAAAACAAAAAATAGGGACATGGCACTGGTAGATATTGTTACTATGAAATAATCCCCAACAACCACGTAACCGCATAGCATAATCAGCCTATAACGTTCCTGCTGGGACACAGGCCTCCTCTCCGTGAGAAGGAGTTGGCCGTAATCCCCCACGCGGGCCCAGTGCGGGTTGGTAGATGTCACATGTCTTACAATTTTTGGTTCTAGGACATGCCGGTCTCCTCAAGATGTTTTCCTTCACCGTTTTGAGAGCAGTGGTGATGAAATAATTTCCGAAAAGTGAAGCGCCTGTCTGGGTTCGAACCTACGACCTACAACTCGTAAGTCGCGACCACCACTGCTCCGCGACCGCGTTTCTTCTTAAATACCTCTAACAACGTCATTACAACTTCCTACACAATTTTTCTCATAACAAATCGGTTTCGTCACGCAAATAAATATCTAATTCCGTATTAATCATTTTTTCTCACAACTTTCACTGTTATTTTATTTCATTCACACTGTACTATTAAACGTGCTCTGCGACCTACAAAGATGGCGCTTTTAATATCAAAGCAAAAAGCTATAATATTTATTAATCATATTTTTATGTTCGACTCTTGTTAGGCGGCGTCTATATTGGTAGAGTTTTAAGTCAAGTGCGGCGGTTGAGTTTATTGAACACTAGAGTACATTACATACATACACAATCAATGCTATTAGCTCATAACATTTAGTTGTTTTAGACTTGGAGAGAAAGTAGGTAGTAAAATATACTAGGCCGCTTCAGAGAAACCTCTTACCTAAGTGCCTAACTACCTAACACATATTGTTTCAATCGTTTAGTAGATCGTCAGTTAATTACTATATACTGTATTCGAAAAACTGCAATTACTAAGCTCCTCCTCCATTCCTAGGTTCAGGTGAAACTGTAACCAAATGGCTACAGTTATACAATCGGGTGTTCCAAAGGATAATTAATTATACTTTGTAACACCCGATTCTATTCCAGTACTCTCCCACCAGCACCGTAATTGAGTAACATACATATCACAATCTGAATCATTTTGAAGGATATTGCTAATCCATTGCTACATATGTCCGAAAGATTTGTCTGCTCGACAACGTAAATAACGCAATGAATTTTGTTGAACTGTCAAAATTAAAGCCTTTGCTACTGTTAGCTAGTGTGTTACGCAAATACCCATAGTCTACCAATGTGAACGCAGCCTCACAACATTTTATTGCACAATGGTGATTTCAGCATGTTTAGAAGTGAAATGGTGTTGTTTTGTACAATCAGTTGAGAGGAACGCTCGTAACCGCGATAATCAATACTGTTATGGCGTCGTAAAAAGTAACAACTTTTTTTTAATAATCAGTGGCTGTTGACAAGTATTTGAAATGCAGAAGTACCATTCTTCTCGTCTATATTACTAATAACAAAGCTGAAGTGTTTGTTTGCTTGAACGCGCTAATCAGCGGGGTAACTGCGTCCCGTGGTTTCACCCGCATAAGTTTCAACCCCGTGGGAATATCGGGATAAAAAGTATCCTATGTGTTATTCCTGGTTTTAAACTATGTGTGTCAAATTTCATCCAAATCCGTTCAGTACTTTTTGCGTGAAAGAGTAACAAACATCCATACACCCACCCACCCATCCTTACAAACTTTCGCATTTATAATATATTTAATTAACGATTTATTAGTTTTGGTTAGTATACGTGAAATGAATTACTTACATTACTGAGGGGCAATTCTCGTAATTTTAAGAACGTTCCCAGTTTGATCTCAGTCTCAATCTGTCAAAAATACCTCTAATGCCCCTACATTTTTGACAAGTTTTTGACATTTGTTTGTCGCTGAGATGAGACCTGCGACTAGATTTTGAACGTTTTTAATTACGCGAATTGGCCATATTTGGATATAAGTAAATAAATATAAATATTCAGTATTAAAATTGGTAGAATATTAACATAAAGTATTAGAAATAATTTACAAAGGTATTAATAATGTTAGGTTGTGCCTGCACTAGGATAAACCAGATAAGCTCATAATTTATGATAATTGTAGCACAATACAATTATTTACAATATTCAACATTAGTAATTATAGTTTAGATATGATATCATTTCGTTAATAGTTTTTGCAAAAACTGTCGTTTTTTTAGTTACTCAACAATATTAATAATTTACTTTAAAAAAACTTGAGACGCCAATTTGTGTGGCATTGAGCAACGATTTTGTGTTTACGGAGTTAAAACTATAAAATACTGCAACCATTGCATTCACGACCTTGATCTTTTCACATAATATATCGCTAAAAGTTGTTCATTGCTATAAAAATGTACCACCATACAAACCTCGGTATTTACAAAAGCTGTATGTTACAACAGACATGCAATCAACCCGAATCGGGACTGGTTATTAATGTAAATTATGTTATAATTATACACCATTAAATATTATTACATTCCATCTTTTACCACCGTACTACTTTGTTGCAAATGTTGGCCATGCATACCACCAGCATTGTTACAAATGTTTGCCGAACTTTTACATTCAACTCTCCAGCTAAGAATGTGTGTCGAATTACCGCCAATGTGCCCAACGTTGGCATATAACTATCATTAGAGTCTTATAGACTTCTGTAGAAAACTGCATTATAGGTGTTTAACGGTGTGCAAGACTGTGATTTATATAGAGTATTATAATAGACACTAATGCTGGTTTTATAACGATGTACTTTGTTGTAAATATGCCTGTGACCGGTGAACAGCTCCATTTTATTTGTGTTGAAATCGTTAAGCTAAGTGTTGTTGGAGCTGGTCTATTAGGTAAGAAAGTGTGATGGTTCTAGTTGCAATTACCAATAACTGTTTCCTAACTAAGCTTTGTCCGATTTTGTATTGGAAAATGTATTTTAAATTGTATATGACTTAATCAGCGTTAGCTAAAGCAGAAACAGCAATATTAATGAAAATAAAATCGCGTTTGATAAGGATTATAATTTTTATCGCGCTATTTTGATTTCATCTACATTTTTCCTAACTTTCAATTAACTTTGGCACTATAAGTTAATTACTCACTTTTTCATACTATAAAAGGTTCAGCTAATAATCATGATATTTCCAAAAATCTGTTAAAAAAACTTAACTTGTTATGTCAAGTTTAGTTCTGTCTAGTAATAACATTAATTTATCTAAATTAAAAAGCCATAATATAAAGTATTGCCTCATTGGTCTAGTGGTCGCAAGCGCTATTGCTGCCAATAAGGTCCATGAGATTAATGGGTTCGATTCCCTGGTCAGGTAAAGTTTTATAGGGACAGGGGGGGGGTTTGGGGAGGGGGGGGGGTTTATGGGGTTTTATAGGGGTTTTCCATCTGGAATTTTCTCAGTAGCAGCCCCGAGACTGGATTTGAGTCCGGTTGATGGCGATAGTTTTGCCACCATAGAAACTTATTTCCTATATCTATGGTCGCCTCCCATTACATAGGACTTAAACATAACTGGAGTAATATGGATATACTATAGGTACACCTCTGCCTAACCCTTCGCGGAATACAGGCGTGATGTTATGTGTGTAGAAAGCCATGATACTTGTAGTTTGTTAGTCTTAATTATGCATAACAAAGTGCTACACTCTGTTTTATCTCAGTGAGTCAATAGGTAAAAGCAGAAGGCCAGTCGCAGTCTCATCTCGGGGCGACAAACAAATGTCAAAAACTTGTCAAGTATTTTTTGACAGATTACGACTGAGATCAGACTGTGCACGTTCTTAAAATTACAAGAATTGCCCCTCTGGTCTATGCTGTAAAAATCTCACCGTGAAAACTTAGGTGAAGTGAGCTGGAAATGAACTGTCATCCCACCTGATGCTAGGGATTGACACTATTGACAGCTAACGTCAAGCTCACTCCATCTCAGTTTTCACGATAAGAATAGAATATTCCCTATTATGTACACCATAAATAATACAGATATAAGTGTAAAAATTGTACAAGGGGTGACACAATGTGAGTAGTAACAGCATGGAATAGGCTCCTGGAAAATGTTGTGACGGCTCCCAAACTAAAACTGCTTCAAGAATCGACTGGACAGATTAAATATCTCCAAGCTATTCGATACACACGCATCAGCTAATTAGCTGCTAGTGTGTCTAACCAAAATAATAACAATGGGCGATTATCGGCGGCCTTCTCTTTTGGTGAGATTGTTACAGACTAGCACTCGAGATCCTTGAAAGAAGCACAGGTGCCACTCCAACCTTAATCAACAACCAAAAAAAAAAAACACCTGCCACTACACATAATTACGTTCTTATGTCAACACGTGTAGGTACACAAAGTGAATCACCGATCACCGTATTCACCTTCAAGGCTTGAGTGGATTCCGATATAAACACCGGTGACTAATCGTCTTAATAACTCGTATTGTAAAATCGATATAACGATTATTGTTTATTCATATGTTTTGTGTTTGAATTTGTTAATGGATTATCGATATTATTTTTTGAGGAATGTCAAAAAATCCATGGTTTATTTCATCATCATTCTCCTGCCCTCATCTTAATTTATTTGGGGTCGGCGCAGCATGTCTTTTTCTTCCATACTTCTATATTACCATATCATCATTCACACGGTCCATCCATCATCGTTTCTTTGGTCTTCCCCTACACTTATAGCCATCGACATTCATACTCAAAACTCTCTTTTTGGTTAAACCTAAGAATAACGTATGCGAATTCTCTTAGCTGCTGCATTCAAACCATATCAATTATCTTGCGAAGATCAAGGTCATATGGCATGCATATATTCTTGAAATTCTATTTGAGGATGAAGAAACAAAATCAAAATCAAAATCAAAAGTCATTTATTCAAATTAGGCTGAGAATCAGCACTTTTTGAACGTCAAAATTACAAAAGACAGTCCCCCAAAAACGCCCGCCCTTCACCACTTCCTAGTGCTATTGCTGGGAAGAAGAAGTGGCGCAACAAACTCCCCAGCAGCACAGCTGTCTGTTCAATTTAAAAAAAATACTTGAATGTATACAATACTAGGTACAATAATATATACAATGTTCGGTAATTAACATTACAAAACCAGAACATAAAATTTAATTATTTGCCATAATATGTCAGCTAGCCACGCCAATATACCAACAAATATAATAATAACTATACGTACTCAAGCTAAAACATAATTAATTAAAATGTAAATAAAAAAACTTACTACCCAAATAAAAGCCTCCAGGCATAAAGGGCGTGACAGCTTACACATTTATGCATTGCTGGGTTCTGCAGTAAGCTAATTCTGGAGAAGGAACATAAACATTGTCTTGCGTTAAACTAGGGCGACCAACTATTCTTATCGTCTAAGTAGTCGTTGATAGAATAGTATGCCTTTGAACAAAGGTTGGATTTTAGTTGAGCTTTAAACGCATTAAAAGGCAAGTCTAGAAAAGAAGAGGGTATCTTGTTATAAAAGGTTATACCAAGCCCAACAAATGAGTTATGAACCTTATGAAGCCGGTGAAAGGGGGCACGTAGTTTGTCCTTATTTCTAGTGTTAACACTGTGAATATCACTATTTTTAGTGTACAAGTGTAAATTTTGCCTAATATATAAAATGTTGGCAAGGATGAATTGTGATGCAACCGTGAGAATACCAATATCTTTAAAGAAATCTCTTAGAGAAACTCTGGCACCTAGCTGGTAAATTGCTCGAACAGCTCGCTTTTGAAGGACAAATATATTTTGTATATCAGCGGCTTTGCCCCACAGCAGAATACCGTAGGACATAACGCTGTGAAAATAACTAAAATAGACTAAACGAGCTGTATCAACGTCAGTATATTGTCTTACTTTCCTGACGGCGTAGGCAGCCGAACTGAGCCTTCCTGCTAGACTTGATATATGAGGTCCCCACTGAAGTTTGGCATCTACTGTTAGTCCTAGAAAAATTGCCGAGCCTACAGTTTCAAGCACCTCTTTATCTAAGACGATGTTGGGTCCTAGGTTTCTAACATTCGGTAAGGCGAACTTTACACATTTGGTTTTCTTGGCATTGAGAACTAAGTTATTTGACGTAAACCAATCTGTAACTATTGAGAGTGCACTGTTTACGTCGTCAAAATCTTGTCTATTCCTGTCTACTTTAAAAATAAGAGAGGTATCATCTGCAAACAGTACAACATCACAGATGCCCGTCAAATGGAATGGTAAATCATTAATGTAAACTAAGAACAAGAATGGACCCAGTATTGAGCCTTGCGGAACACCTAACTGAACTGGTAGCCCGGATGATTTCACACCATTAACATCTACACATTGGACCCTATTATGTAAATACGAAATAATTACGTTGAGAGCTTCGTTTTGGACACCGTAATGACGTAATTTACGCAAAAGCGTGTCATGGTGCACGCAATCAAAGGCTTTGGAGAGATCACAGAAAACTCCAATAGCATTCTGTGATTTCTCCCATGCGTCAAATATGTGTCTCAACAGAGCAACACCCGCATCTGTAGTTGAACGACCTTTTGTAAAGCCATATTGCTCATTATGGAGGAGGCTATTTAAATTAAAATGTCTTAGCAGCTGCTTGAGTATTAACTTTTCAAATATTTTGCTAAATGCAGGTAAGATAGAAATAGGCCTGAAATTGCCAACGTCATTCTTATTACCTGATTTAAATAATGGTATGACTTTACTACTCTTCATGAGGTCAGGAAAAGTTCCTAAATCAACACATTTATTAAAAGTAACAGCTAGATAGGGGGCTACGATGTCTATTATATTACTTATAAGTTTAGTGGAGATGCCCCAATAATCACCGGTGTTTTTAGACTTAAGTGTATTAAAAACATTAACTACATCACGCGGGGTTACATGTTCGAAACTAAATAAGGGACTACATTTAGGTACACTACTGTGCAAAAGGTTTTCAGCTTTAGACGAGGACGAATTTAAGGAGCGAGTCGTAGTTATCGGTATGTTGGCAAAAAACTCATTAAATGCCTCAGCTACGTCAGCTGCTTTATTAACTAATTTGTTGTCGACCATAATCTCAAGTAGTTTTTCTTGTTTAACCGATTTTCCCGTTTCATTATTAATAATTTTCCAAGTGGTTTTTACTTTATTAGTAGAATTTTTTATCGTATCGCCTAAAAATTTTGATTTAGCAAAAGCACTAATCTTTTTGAATAATTTTGAATAAGTTTTGACATACTCTAGGAAGGGAGTATCAAACCTGTATTTTTTCAAACCATATAACTCGTATAGTCTCGCTCTACTTTTATAAATACCGGGAGTAGCCCATTGGTTAAAGCCAACAGAGGATCCATTAATGTTAATAGTTTTGGTCTTGAAAGTGGATTGGTATTCTTTTTGCACAACATCAAAAAGGGCACCATAAATTTCATTAGGATTCTCGTGTTCTACTATCGATGGTGTAATTCTATGAGCTATTTTATTTTTAAACATTTTGCAACGACTAGCTGTATAAGGCCTGCATTCAAGTTTATGTGGCTTTTTATGTAATGGCATGGGGAAGCTAGCTAATAAACCACAGTGGTCGGACGTTAAGTCAGTTAACACTAATTTATTTTTGGCATCACAATCACTAAATATATTATCAAGACAAGTTGACGAAGAAGCTGTGATCCTAGTTGGTTCAAAAAACAAGTTAATTAAATTATAAGACCTCAAAAGATTGAGAAGTCTAATACTTAATGGAGTAACATCTAAAATATTAATATTGAAATCTCCACATAAAATAATACTTTTGTTATTTGATTTTAACCTATTGAGAGTATCTTCCATTACCGATTCGAAACTAATAAAATCCCCAGAGGGGGGTCGATAAACGCAAATTATAACATATCGCTCAAGTTCAACACAAGACAACTCTATAGTGCGCTCGATTGAAAGATTAACTAAATCTAAACGTTGTTTACATTTCAACTTGTTTGAAACAAGAACTAAAGAGCCACCGCGAATAGCACTTTTTCTCACAAATGCACTCTGTACGGTAAAGTTTTCATCATTTATAAACACTACTTCATGTTCCTTCAACCAGTGTTCAGTCAAACATAACACCTGAACCTCATAGTTCTCCATAAATAAACTTAATTCTAGCTCTTTGCCGGACAGACCCTGCATATTTTGATGTACAACATTCAACATATGTGGCTGACCCGTTGTCGCACCTAATAGTTTAAACTACAAGGCGTATCAAAAGTAGTATTAGTATCAGTACTAACAGTAATCGATGGTACACTACAAGTACCAGTGTCACTGAGTATATTGTATGCTAAAAGATTAGCAATTTGTCTCCTACAACTAGGTGGCAAATACATAGTATAATTTGTCAGTTTGTAATCAGTAATGAATTGATTACAATCAAAATATAAAATAGCATCACTGTGACGACAAGTCCTATTATAAATGAACATATTTAAATTATAAATATGCTTATTTTGCTCATCAGTTAAATAATGGGAATAAGGCAAGGCACAAAAAATAAATTTACAATTATTAGTCTCATTAAGATGCAACATCAAATGGACACATTCAATTAAGTCCTTTTTCCTTACATTTAAGCTATCCCCATATAATAATATAACAGTTGAACTGGGGTTTATTTTTGTCAATTTGATATTATTAATTAATTGGCTAATACTGGCACCTGGTAAACAATGATTAATTGCATATTGTTGCGAACACTGATTTAACAAGCTACCAAAACCTTGACCAAATTTATCAGAAAAAATATAAGTAGTATTAATCAAATTATTCGTACTATTGCTATCATCACTAATACAGCTACCTACTGGTTGAGCTACTGAGGGTGTGGGTGTAATAAGTTGGTTTGTACTTAGCTGTCGCTCTTGCACATAGCTTGTTTGCTTGATATTTTATCTTAAAGCAGAGCAGCATAGCTATTCACAACTATCCGACACGCTATCGTATCGAAAATGGCACATTTCGATAACCTGATTTGCCTTGCCGCAGCAAACACCTATGGGAAGAATATCGATCGTCTATTTGATTTAATCTGACAAAATTTTCGGGTTTTGGACTTGTGAACTGCGTTTAGAGGACTCATACGATAACGTTGATTGATGTTCGATACGGTACGGAAGCGTATCGAGTGGTTGTGAATAACTATGCAGATCT
Source organism: Apamea crenata (assembly GCA_949629185.1). Lineage (NCBI taxonomy): Eukaryota > Metazoa > Arthropoda > Insecta > Lepidoptera > Noctuidae > Apamea > Apamea crenata. The sequence goes on along the minus strand of OX451362.1, from coordinate 5,768,767 downwards.
TAAAATACTTAAGCTGGAAACAGCTAGATCACTACAAAAGAGATATAAATGCATCCAAAAATGCTTGAATGCTTGAGCATCTCCAAAAATTTCGCCATTTAGAATACCTACACGTTGTAGGTACAAGTTTCCGATCTCCTATCACCAGCTGTGCCAAACGACGTAATCACTGGAACAGATGACTTCATTAAACCCACGTACTACACCGGCAGAGCGGAACTCGCGAATGTCTTGCGCCGATTCTGATGCGCGTGCGCCAATGCGACCCGACCGTGCCCCTGTACCGTTATGACGTCGCCGCAGCACTGTGGTAACATAACTGCAAAAGTAACATTTCTGTCAGTGAGTTGTTAAGTTGGAGGAACCCCCCAAACCCCCATTAGGTAGGTTAAACAGGTGGTAAACTCTTTCTTAAACGCTGACTAATTCCCATTCCAAATCTTACCACAACTTGAACTAATCATAACAAAGTTATATGAGATTTAAACCTGAAGATAAATCGAATTTGAAAATCAAGAGGGGGGTGGGGATGGGGTTACACCGTGCCAATCGAGCCTTTAGCATATGTAACAGGCAGAACCGGAACACGCGGGGTAATTTTGAAACACTTAAAGTAGGAATGACTTTCATTCTGACAGTTTAACAACATTCATTGCGTTATTTACGTTGTTGGGCAGACACATTTTTCGAACATAATATAAAGCAATGGACTAGCAGTATCCTTCAAAATTATTCAGATACCGAAGCTGATTAAACTGAGCATACCAGTTACTTTTTTTACGTTTCAATTACGGATGTCAAATGGCAGCAGTAAAATGTTTTTACTGAACCGCATCTGCTTATACACAACCTTAAAATCGGAAAGGTCAATTCATAATAACTTTCATGATAGATAAAGGCAGACCGTTTCTTTAAAATCATTTGTGCTTAATTTTCATTCTTGGTGTCCATTCTCATTTGCATTTAATTTCCTCTTGCGGTTAAACGGAACGAATCAGCCATTTTGATTCATGTATTGAGGGTGATAGATACTACGCCGATTATAGCAGTTTCATTAGTCGATAACGATTTAACATTCACTATATCCATCCATCTTTCTCCTCTTTTATGAATGACAACGACGCATCAAGTTTCCAATTGATTATTTATAATTATTTTTTAAAGCCCATTCAAACGAAGATGCGTTTTGTTGCTTACATGTTTTGTTGTTGTATGAACGAACGTGTGATGAAGAGGAAAAGAAAGTATTTGGCGAGAGAAGTTGTTATGAATAAGGATGAAGAAAAATGCAGACAAAAGAAAATATGGATGATATTGAAAGACGATGTGGCAAGAGAAAACGAAACTGAAAATCCTATCAAAATCCAGCAAGAATTTAGAAGTGCTACGCCAATACACAGACAAATTACTTATCTATACAATTCAAAGATAAATAAGTAATCGTTTCGGCGTATTGTTATTTCAAGTAAAACTACCTAATAAATGTACTAACATCAAAACGCATCGTAAAACAGTAGCCAATACTAATTATAAATCGCAAAGCCACGGTAGATCCCCATTTACGACCGATGAATGACGGATATATGCCTGTCTAAATAACGGTAACCTACATGGTGGTGCCATAAAATATTATGGAAACATAAGTGAAAGTGCATGTCTCTCTAGTTTATGGTTCGCCGTAGTATATACGTTATGAAATTGATTAGCGTAGTATTAGAAATTCTTGTTAGCTATCATGGGAAATTGATAGGTTTCGTTTTTGGATTAGCGGCATTTTTTACTGTATAGTCAATGGTTGGAATCATTGGAATAGAGGCTCTATTTATTAATTTTGCAAAGCAATTTTAAATATTTCCTTCAGATGAATTATTATGATTGAACTTTTTGGCATCATCTTCAATTAATTATTCGGTTCGGTTCAATTAATAATTAATTGTTCGGCTTTTAACCGTCCATTGCTACACCTTCTAGCTCTCTGATTTCTTTATTTTATTTATTTATATATACTTTATTGTACACCAGAAAATACAAAACATACAATGCGCGGTCTTATCGCTTTCTGCGATCTCTTCCAGGCGACCTTTTTTATCATAGCAATGCATGTTTTGGTTCAAAAAGGGTCTTCATTTATCTTCTTCATCAGTGCACAACTTTCACGCCTACAAATATAACTGAAACAATTTGGCAATTTTGGTAAACATGATTCAAATTCAATTGATGACGCAGCCATGACGGTTCTAGTTCCGCCCGACCTTGTGGCCACTTTACAAAATTCTCACCCGTATAAACGGATATTGGGTTCGAACCTGCCCTTGGATACCCGATGGCCCATGACGTGATACAATACCTTTGTACCAACCAACCTTTGCAGTTTGACAAATAGAGGTTTCATTGAACAATTTTAGTAGCGGTCATTGTATTTTCATGTTCAATGTAAACAAAATTTAACATACAATGAGCGCTGTTTAGAGTTCTACCAAGAATTTAATGATCCTGAACTTTTTGTGAAGTACGCAATTTTTTTTAATCCAGAAATTGTCCAGCTGCACAAATGTGAAATCGAGAGTGAATCTACTAGTCAAATTACTGTTACTGTTAGCCTGCATCATCCCACTGCTAGGAAAAGGCCTCTCCCCATGACATCCAGCTCATTTGATCCAGGGCTAAAGTGAACCACTGGTCGTTTGTTTTCTCCAGCTCGTCCCGCCATCTTCTACGTAGTTTGCCGCGACGCCTTTTGGCTGTGTCAGGGCACCACGTATAATAATTGTTAAATTATTATTCTTTAAAATCACAAAACAACGGTAGGAGAGTGTGTCTGTTGTGTTAGATAACCCCCTTATCACATATATCGCGAAATTTGAGCCCGAAAACACGCATATTTCGCGACTGTGCGACGGTTTGTGACCCAACAGCTATATGCACAGATAATGCCAGGTTATATAAAAGTTCTAAACAACGATATTGACCTATTGGCCTACTCCTCTTTACAGCAAACAGTACGATATTATACTATAGATAACACAATAAATAATAATCACTATTGTTCTTCTGACTGTTAATATTCTTGAATGCAATCGATATATTTTGAAGATCATACCATATATAATAATAATAAATAAAAATAGTATATTGGTAAAACAAGTTTAGGTAAGTATATACACAATTCTTGATTGGATCCTCCTTTTAGGCAGATAATCCTGTGTTAGGAGAGGCCGCTCTTCCATAGCAAGACGAATCAAAACGTATAATTTTTTAGCTGAGACTAAATTGATATCCTTCTGACACACTCTATATATACCCGATTCCGTTCCCCTATTCCACTTACCACCGTTTTCGGCAAGCCTGAACAAGTCTTCGACTGTCAAAATTGCATTAGATTGACGTTTCCAAGTTCATGTAAACTTGGATACCGTTGCCATCACATACCAAACAGGTGCATACTTTTCTTCCGAATTCCTCACAGCCGGTGAAACGCTAGACCCAACTTTGTCACGACGTACGCTTTAAGTAGTAAACCATGAAACGCAACTTCGAGCATTACCAGTTTTACCGCAAATATGAAAGCAGAGGTAGACAGTGCTAACCATGGCTTGGGGGCCGAAGTCGAGGGAGAAAGGTGTACCCATAATCTCATTAGAGGCCGAAGGTAATTCTTTTATGTCATTGCTGGTGGCCCTTGTTAGAGGTATGGTGTGAGTGTATGAGCGAAGCGACTTTTGTATTTTCTACGTGACCAGGTTAGGACGTGGTGAATAGATAGACCAAACAGCAAAGTTGGTAGCGGGGCTGACTGTTCAAGGTGCGCTGAGCATAGATGTAGTATCCTCGGTCGAGGTTTTAAGGATAGCAGTGCAGCATGTTTAGTAGGGTTGTTTGTACCTTTAAAAAGTGTTCGACTATCTTTGGCAGTCCAATGTTACACCTTCCAAAACGATTTTAAATGTCTATAGTAGAATTAGTCACCACACACGAACGTATTATGTATGACTTGCATGCAATCACGAATGAATGTTTAAAGTAATTAATCATCGAATAATTATTGTCATTGCATGGAAACAAAGCCATCATTACCTTAAAACTTGCGTGTTTCATTGTTTGTTTATTCATGAAACGGATCGATTTGTTCACCACCTGTTTAAAGCATGTATTTGAGGGAGTTAATGCGATTTCAATGACATTCTTAAAGCCGATAAATCTTACTTTCAGTTGGCTTGTGCCGTGTTTTGTAGCGATGTCTGCATTTAGAGTTATTATAGGGATGTCTTGGTTAAACAAGTATGTTGGTGGGAGTCTTTTAAATCACAAGATCAAGTACTGTCTATGGCCCACCATGCATCTTGCGCCGCATGCTCTTCTGACTGCACTTGGGGACGTTACGACTGCGTCGGCGAACGGAGTCCGCGTTGCAAAATTTTGGGCCAAATATAATATTTGAAGTTTCACACCTTCCTATTTGGCATCGATAGCCTAAGATGATGACGAAGTACTGTCTGGTTATTTAAAACTATAATAATATTAATTCTTATCTATTCGTTTTCGGCCGTTCTAATACATGTTTCTGGCCTTGGGTCGATACATAAACTGTTTTAGTTTCATACATGTGCACAGCATAATGTGTCGCAAAAACATCCACTATTGTGACTTGTGCCATAGCATAGCCTAGCCTATGGATTGAATCGAGAGGATTTGACCAAATCCTTCTTCTTTGTAAATGGGGTTCATGTTCATTGTCAATCCGGCGCACCTTGGACGGTCGGCTGAACCTCCATATTATTCCACCTTGCTCGCTGGGTAATATTTTTACCACAGCATGAGCTATTCTCAAACAGTTCATGTCGATAAGAGATGTCTCTTATCAGCGTGCATGTCGTGAAGTAACTAACTATGTAGATTACGTCCTCTGACTTAGTCCAGGTGAACACGGGCGATCATTTCCCTCGGCGATTTTTTTTCGCATACTGGATTTTCAACGCTCTGCTCAGTGACGAGAGTTATCTAATGCGCGATAAATTCTTGGCGCGATATTTTTACGTCCTTGCATACGTGGGTTTAATCTTATTACATCACGACACGCACGTTTACCGCTTACAACTTAAAACACTGTCAATACACAAACAATGACCGTAGCGACCGTGCGCACGCGCATAATGCGATGCGCGGAGCCGCACACAACGAGTGTGTTGACAGGTGACACGAGACATCTACCGGCTTACGTACGAAACTAATGGCTTGACAAATTACTTGGAGCTGCCGCGGTTACGTCGACTAATGACAGAAAAGGGCTAGCTTTTTGTTAGAATTCAGTTACTTTTCATGAAGTGAAATTAAAGATATGAACCTAGTCCCTTTTATTTATAAACGTTGCTTAGAGTTAAGAGACGTTTTAACGTTAAAAATGTATCGTTAAATAGACGCTAATCATTACTTAACTTTAAGCAACTTTTATTAATATCGGGGAGTAACTATAAGGTACACCAAAGGCGGCGGTTCTCATTCATAAATACATATGGTGGCAATTAAAATTATCTTAAATGACATATAATATATTAGTTTTTGGAATGAAAGGAGGGCGTAGAATATCTTGGCTATGTTTTTATCGCAAAGATATAAGTACATGTTCAACTAATTAATTAGAATTTGATGAGGAGCTTTCAACAAATTCGTAGCAACAAAAAAAAGTCTACTCGGTAAAAAGTTAGTCAGGTTTTTGTTGCTACAACAAAAAACAAAATCTCTCAAATTTCTTTATCAATTTGTAGCAACAAAAATAAATGGTAAAAAAAAGTCGTAGAAATAATATTATAGTGAAAAAATAAAATTGATAAAGAACGGAGGTGGTGTTTTATGGATTTAGGACCAAAATAAGAGACCCTTCTTAATTTCATCATCATCATCCACAGCCGACTTCACCCAGTGAGCATAGGCTTCTCTTTTCTTGTGCCAATCTCCATGTTCCTGTGCCAGCGTCATCCTCATCCCTACCCGTGATGTGATGTTTTATATTATACCCGCGATGTCATGAAAAACCTTCTTGATTTATGAACTGGAAATGAGTACACCATTATTGTGTGTGTGTGTGTGTGTGTTATGTTGTTGTTGGTGTTGTTTGTTGTTGTTGTTGTGTGTTTGTGTTGTTGTTATGTTGTTTTTGTTGTTTGTTGTTGTTATATGTGTTTGTTTATTTATTGATATATGCTATTAAGGCACCTGTGTATTAATTGACTAAAACTGTCACGAGAAAGTCTCGGGTTTCCAAGCCACTGACAGACGCTAGAACGTATCTAAAAGAATGAAGTTCAAATAATTTTCCTTTTGAAGCACAAACTAGAAACGAAAGCCGTTCTATCGAAATATTTTAATCACATATCTTCGATACTGGAAGCTTGTTAATTGCAGCCCGCTCTCAGTGATTACAGTGAGTTCGTTTAATAACCGCCACATCTTACTGGAGAACCAGTGGTTATGTTACAAACTGTGTTTTGAATGCACTTATTGCGAAGCTATTTGATTATTGGTATTGGGGTTTGTGTTCTGTAGAAATGTGGAGTAGATTTTTATTGAAGTGTGCCGTGTAATCTTCGTATTTGCTTTCTAAATACTGTTCTAATAAATGTAGGGCGTTGGAGTCATCATCATAACTTTCCTGTCCAGTAGTCGCACTCTTTCTAGCTGTAGGTCATTGAAAAGCTTTTATTATAAGCCTAATACAGTGTCTAAATATGTGTTGTGTGCAGTTTCGCGTCCATGCGAGAATTTTGCGTAAACCGATAAACCGGCTTTCGTGAACAAAGCAACGAGATCACATATGATTACAGTATATTGAAGGCTATGATAGATTAATTTCAGAGTGGTGTGGCTCAATTGTGGACGAGGCGATTAGGTTCCTCGCCCATGGTCCATTTGCTACAGTCACTAGTGATCAGCCACAGCTATATTCATATATTTGGGGCAATAGTAGACAAGATACTTTTTGTTGATTTTTTGCATCAGCTATTGGCAACCGAATGCAAAGTGTACGGGTTTTAGTAGTTACTCCGTACACCGATTTGTCGTGAAGGTTTGCAAGTTTAGTTAGTATAGAGAAACCCGTTCCACTAAGATGCACTAAGTAGTTAAGTTTATTTACCTAAGTTAAGATTAAGTTACAGTACTAGAGTGGAAGGCGATTATTTCTCTTAGTTGTTGATAGTTACACAGTTATAAGCTCACTATATTTAAATTCGTTAGTCATGTTGTTTTATTATGTTAAATTAATAGAATCGCCAAAACGATAAAACTAGTAGTGTGTGCTATGCCAATTACAGACTAGCCGCGCACTATGTGACATGATATTCTTAAATTCTCACTCAATATGCTGCTCGCCTTGTTTCCATATAATTAAACGATATTCTATAAATAGCAAGTCAGAACAACGACTTGTCTTCACGAAACCTCTAAATAATGATCCTACAGATGTTAGAAAAAGAACCAGGTGCGAACATTAAAGAAAAAAAGTCCTCTAGCCTCTTTGTTACAAAAATGAACAGTAAACGTTTGATGACGGGGGGCAGGTAGCCCCACCTGTCGTGTGCGCTGGAGCGTGGCAGACATGTGGTAAGCATCCGTCATAGACTCATAGTTGAACGTCTTTGTTGGGAAGGTCAGGTGCGTGGCACTTGTTTGATAAGATTCATGTGGGTGGAACAAGTTGGGTTATCATAAGAACACCACGTGCCGTACCGTGTTCCAATTAACGTTAATAATGTGCTGTTAAGAAGATTTGTTTCTCATTGTATAAGATTTTGTCATAGTTGAACGTAATCTGTAGAGCCTTTGTAGTAGGAAGGTCAGGTGCGTATAGTCCAGGTTTGAAAAGATGAGAGTGGGCGGAAGAAAGAGGTTTATAAAGCACGTGGCGCTCATTGGTTACCTACTGCTTGTGTTTATTGTATTAGGATTTAGCTTCAAGAAGTGGTTCCAATGGACTTTGTTTGTCGATCATAATTGAACGTTATTTTTGACTCTTTGTAATGTACTTTGGTCAGGTGCGTAGAATTTGAATATGGTTAATTAGCTATATATCGCTGATCATCAAAGGCATTAACATTTCTCTTTCGTATATCAAGACTTTAGCTTCATTTAATAGCTAACTCAGCATCACCTACCCACCAAAGATATTTGAAACAGTTTCATACTAAGAAATCGCTGTAGTAATTAAATATTGATAGAAAGTGTATGTTCTCATTATACGAAGACTATTAAGGCTTCAACACATTTAATTAACCGTATAAACAACGTATACAGAAGTTCAATTCACATCACACACAACTAGAGCTTTCAAATACCGGATTTTTTCAATACCGGTATTAATACCGGGACTGGAAGTCAATACCGTGATCACGGTATTAATACCGGTATTGAATGCAAGTTCAATTACGACATTAATAAAACCATTACAATACGTGTTTTTATTTTCAAGCAGTCTTTCAGTCTTTATTGTTCTTATTTAGGAATTAGGAACTTAATCCAGTCTTTTTGGAGGAAGGCATCTCACATAAATTTTGTAAGCTACAATATCAAAAAAAATATAAACTTCTTATATCAAAATCAAACGTCATTTATTCAAATTAGGCTGAGAATCAGCACTTTTTGAACGTCAAAATTACAAAAGACAGTCCCCCAAAAACGCCCGCCCTTCACTTCCTAGTGCTATCGCTAGGAAGAAGTGGCGCAACAAACTCCCCAGCAGCACAGCTGTCTGTTCAATTTAAAAAAATACTTGATTGTATACAATACTAGGTACCTATTTTCGGTAATTAACCCCGCTGCACAAACACACAAAGAAATCGTTGGATTTCTTGCGAAGCTCCAAAGTGTATCGCCAACGGCGTGGATATGAACTTCTTTTTTTGTCTTGAGTTGTAACTTCGCTTCTCTCTGCACTGCTGTGCGTTTTAGTGATTCTTTCGTTTCTCGTTCTAAGAGTATGTGCCAGTGCTTGTATCTAGAATGGCGTAGAGTGGTCCTTCGGTACTTCGTCTATTTAGTGACGAATATTTTTATAATTAGAAGAAGAATTATGTTCTTAAGCTTTAATTACTATTCAATTGATTACATGAGATATTAAGATGCTAAATGGAATTTTCATGTTTTATAACCGTTCTACCTGTTAAGATCTTCATTTGAAATTGGCAGATGTTTCTTGCCAGTTTTAAAGTAACGGTTTGTAAATAGATAATTTTACTTACAATAGTCTTTTTTATAAACAAACACAAACAAACCGCACATTACATAGTAGCAAAAGCCTCGTATTAAAAAAAATGACCATAAAAATATAAGTGTAAAAAACGGCTTTTCACCAGAAAAGCTATACATTTTCGATTCTATATCTAAGCTATTTTCATCGTTCCGTTTCATTCTCTACGAAAACCCGATAAAATACAAAATAGTCACACTTGTTTAAAGCATAACCGTACGATACAAAGGCCGTAGGAAGGCAGGCGGCATCATAATAAACAAATTAAACTGCGCTAGGTGGCGTTTCGTCGTAAATCGGTCGTTACGTGTCTCCTCCTTGAGGCAGGTCCGAGCCACATTCCAGTATGGGCATAGATTAGTTGTGGGCAGATGAGCCAGGGCATTTAGGCTGACGTTCGGACCTCAAAATTTCGCGGCGGGATTCTATCGCGCACTGTATTTTCAGGAGTATGGAGACCGAAGATAAATTGGGATAAGGGCAGGATGGTGATAAAGAGATTAGCCAAGGCACTAACATTGGGGTTTCATGGGCGTGTAACTGAGTTTTTAACTTTAAATATGCTGACTTAAATTCCTTAAGCATGCTGTTAACTCGTGTCGTGAGGAAACTGTGATGTCCTAGAACCAAACAATTCGTAGACATGTGACATCTACCAACCCCCACTGGACCCGCGTGGTGGATTATGGCCCACTCCCTCTCACCGAGCGGAGGCCTGTGTCCCAGCAGTGGGAACATTATAGGCTAATTATGCTATAGTAATAATAATAATAATAATAAAGTTTATTTTCTCTCATAAAGGTACATTGTTACAGTAGTTTGTACGAGTATATACAATTTTGCCTCATGCTAGAACCTTTGTGAGAGCTGGAGTCTGAACTAGGTTCGGGACCTGTATGACAGATCTCCAGGCTCACACCCCTTTGAACATTTATCATATTTAACGGCATCTAGGTTCAGTTGATACATATCACTATTAGCTAACAGTTTCGATTAGAGAGGTAAGTCTATACTAAAGGTGGTTATAATCGTGAAGTGTTATGTAAAGTGATGTTAATTGTAGGATTGTGTGAGTAGTGTGAATGTGTGTGGGTGTTAAGTGTATGTGCATGTAGGGTCAGTATAAAAGTTGGTGGTTATTAGTAAATATGAGTGGGAAGTATGTTCAAAATTATTTAATGGTTTGGATGATACTTTCTGTACTTTCATAGTCCATATCCAGCAGCCAGTTCCTTACAGTAGTTTTGCATTTATATTTAACCATTGAATACATATGTAAGATCGTATTAACTTTGTTGTATACATAAGGACCAAGGAAGTAAAAGAATCGTTGAGCTAGCTTTGAATGAACAGCAATGGACGGACACACTGTATGCTTTCGTCTCAAGGCTCCGAACTTTTCAGGATTATAGAAATTGCGGGAGTGGACTGTTAGTATTAGATTTAGAATGAACAATTTCCGGATAGAGAGGACCTTACAGGTTTTATAAAGTTCAGTGGTAGGAAATTGATAAGGAAGGGACCAACCCACTTTAAGGATCGCTCTTTGGGCACGTTCCATTTTTAACAAATGCGTTTTTGCTGCCCCACCCCAGACAACCACACAGTACTGTGCAATTGACTGGCAGAGCGCTAGATATACTTGTCTAAGCACCTGTGTGTCGGCCACATGGCGGAGATTCTTAAAAATAAATATCAATTTGCGTAGTCGGGTGGAAAGTAAGTCTATGTGGTTATAGAATGATAATGAGTCATCTATTTGAACACCCAAATACCTTACACTATCTATGCGACTCAGAAGAGGACAGCTACATGGTGTTTGAGGTGATGCATTACAAGAATGTGCAATCAATGAAAAATTGGATGTTGAATGTTTTCCAACTTTTGACAGAGAAAAAGTAAGATATTTCGATTTGTCTACATTTAGAGTGAGTAGGTTGTGTGACAACCAGTCAGTTATAATGTCGAGTCCTAGTTGTGCGTATTTAAAGGTCGACTCCCAGGAATACCCGTGGAATATTAAGGCAGTATCATCTGCGTAGGTAAAGATGGATCCATTAGAAAGTTCGTGACGACAAAGGTCATTAATATAGATGAGAAACAAGGTCGGTCCAATGATACTACCCTGGGGCACACCGTAGGTTATAGGGAGTTCATGGCTCATCCAGTCACCTATTTTGACACATTGGCGTCTTCCTGTAAGATAACTCGCGAAGAGTGAGAGCTGATCGCCCCTGATACCAATCTTCTCAAGCTTAGCAATGAGAGCGGGAATTGAGATTGTATCAAAGGCCTTTGCCAGATCTAGGAAGACGCCAATAACATACTGTTTATTATCTAGATGAGACACAATGTTATTCGTAAGATCTAAAACCGCATTACTGGTGGATACTCCCGAACGAAAACCATATTGGCTAGAAGACAAAAGATGATTTTGCTCAAGGTATTTGACGAGCCTATTATTCATGAGCCTTTCTAGCAGTTTAGATAGTGTAGGTAAGATTGATATAGGTCTGTAATTATGAGGTTTATCTCTGTCACCGCTCTTATGCACAGGGTGAACGATTGCCAGCTTAAATGCATCAGGAAAGACTCCTGTACTGAGTGCAAGGTTGTATAAATATGTAAGGTGGGGAATAAGTAAGTGCTTAAATTTTTTAAGAAATGTACCCGACACGTTATCGGAGCCTATTGCACAATCAGTCCTAAGCGCGTTAATTAAAAGTTCCAGCTCAGATTTGTCAGTATGTAAGAGGACAAAGGTTTTGTGATTCTGGATATCATCCTGTTGTAAGGGTGTAGATGGTACGCGCATGTTTTCAGCAAGTGTGCGTCCAATATTCGCGAAATAAGTGTTCACTTCATTAACAGAACGTTTGGGATCAGATGATGACAAAAGATCGGTTGCAAGTGTTTTTTGTTTAGTTGTGTTGGTAATTGTTTTTATAGCTTCCCATAATTTTTTATTATTGCTTTGTGCGTCATTAATAAGCTTTTTATCGTAGTTACGTTTAGCAATTTTTAGCAGCATGGAACAGTAATTCCTGTACCTTTTAAATGTAATTTTAAAAACCTCGTTTTCTGGAGATTTCTTTAATTTTAGATGCAGGTTATCACGGTTTCGGAGACATCTTAAGAGCCCTGGGGTCATCCATGGCTTTCTCAGCCGTTTCCGATATGGCACAACTTTAAGGATCATGTTTTGTAGTATGATTATATTTAGCGTATTAATAAAGTAGTTAGTAGCTTATAGTGAAGTGGTAACTATCTAGTTTTAATAGTCTTGTTGAGATTGGCGAGTAAATTAACCTGCGTTTAATGAAGCCTGGATTTATGATAGTGAGATCAGCAGAGATGTGTGTGCTATAGCATACCAGTATTATAGCAAAGTGGTTAGTAGAAAGGTTAAGACAAATCGGTGGTGTGTGTCCCTTTCTTGAGGCAGGTCCGGCCGCATTCCGGTGTAGACATAGACTATGGTCCCTGAGATGTGCCAATGTATTCAACAGCTATGAAAGTAAGTGATTTGCTGAAGTTTCCTTCCACACTTCCCATTGGAGACGTAAAAAAAAGTTTTGTTTCATAAATAGACGAGCTTCTGCCCGGGGCTTCTCGGGATGTCAGAAATTATCCCACGGGAACGTGCTACCGGGACAAAAAGCCTATGTTCTTCCCCAGGATGCCATCTATCTCCTTGCCAAATTTTATCGAAATCCATTCAGTGGCTTGGGCGTGAAAAGGTGACATACATACATACGGTTTTTTTCGAATTTATAATATTAGTATGTATTCTAGGTCATTTTTAGTTTTATAGTACTTACAAGTCTTTCATTGCAATTATGTTAATTCAAAACTGTAAAAACTAAGACCTAACCGGTAGAAAATTACGACGTGTTTACGTACTAATCTTTATAATTTAATCTTAATTTATCTGACACGATATACCTAGAGATAATTTTACAGCCACTTAATTAGCATCCACTCACTGATATAGACATTTCTTAGGGGTGCTACACACAAATGTTCGGGCCGGTGTCGATTGTTGAACAATAAAGCCGACCCAACAACACATATTCGGCTACGCAAGCTCTGTTCGTCATCTTCCCTCGCTTAATCATGTTCGGGTCGGGGTGGCACTATATTCTTAAACGCCTTATTCCCATGGGGATAGGCCGAAAATTACAGAACGCCACCTGCTACGACCTTTAATTTCATCCTTGATGCTTTACTCCTTTTGTTCGTTTACGTTCATAAATCCTGGGGGTCTACTCCGAAGTAGTATCGGCCGAATGTTCGGCCGTTTCCTGCTACAAAGTTACTATTTGGTTCGGTCGGTCCCGATCCTACACTCCTACACTCTTTCGAATATTGACTATGGTCCCGACCCAAGTGAGCCGATCCGAATTTTGTTCGCATTTTTCAATAATATTCGGTTCGGCCATGTGTCGGTCCGATCCGAACAATCGCACTTTGCACTTCGGAGTAGACCCCCTGTCATTCCGCCCGTCTGTGCCGAATCATGCCGACCCGAACAAAATCAAAATATTTTATTTCACATAAACCTACATGGACACTTATGGAAAGGTCAGAAGCTAGGTGCACGGTTCCAATTAGTCGTTTCCTATGAAGAAGAACCGGCAAGAAACTCCACAGTTACACCTTACGGAACTTGTGTACTAACACCCCTTAGGCACAATATTATCGTGATCAGCGTCCTGTCTGCTTCTAATCTATGTTATCTCATCTATGCCAGTTCTTGAGGTTGTATAATAGTCCGAGTACAGCTTCGCTGCATTAATGAAATGGTCTGGGATACCGCAATTTGTTGCTGTGATACGGGTCCTGGGTCCAAAGGTCTTGTACCAGTATCCGGTTTGAGGTCTGAAGATGTCCTGTTTAATGGACGGTGTTTTTGTGGTTGGGTTATAATTTTGCGGTTAACGAGTTTGCAGGATAATTGTGCTGTAAGTGTGGGGTATGATATGGACTGTGAATGCTTCATTGCAGGTCAAAGGCCCTTTCTCATAATGAGAAGGTGATTTCAGACTGTTATAAATCTTGGTTCCCGCACTTCAGTAGCATAACCAAGGTTGCTTAGCTTGGGACAAATGGTGCTGTGTGAAATGTCCAGGGATATTATTATTTTATTTATTATTATAACCAGCCTATAATATTCCCACTGCTGGGACACAGGCCTCCTCTCGGTGAGAGGGAGTGGGCCGTATCCACCACGAGGGCCCAGTGCGGGTTAATAGATGTCACATGTCTTCGAATTTTTGGTTCTAGGACATGCCGCTTTCCTCACGATGTTTTTCTTCACTGTTTTGTATACCGTACTTCAGTGCCCAAGATAAACTCAATAACTCAGAACTTACATTATGATTTTAATGAAATTGAAAATTTTACAAGTATCGTATAGGTGCTCATACCAGGTTTCGAACTCGCATCCTCAGTCTTGAGAAGGAACCCTTAACCTACGGGCCATCCCGACATACGGAGCTGATGGATTAACATTATCCTCATTTCAAGTTTTTTCATCTTTGTAGTTAAACCAGATGTCTCTGTATTTCAGTATACATATAGCAGTTGTCAGCCTGTCTGTACATTTAAGCTGCCAAATAGTTGTTTTAAGCATTAGTCATATTTTACCAAATGTTGATTCAAGTAGGGGTTTAGTTTTAATTGGTAAGGTTACTTGTGGTCGGTCGTCGTAATGATGTGAGAATGACTAGTGTAGTCTAGTGTATTCATAATGATTTTATAAGATTGATGTGAGAATGATGATGACATAATAATGCCAGGAAATAAATAATATTGTACCGAATTTCATTATAACCTGCTGCTCAACAAGGTGGTTTGAATTTCGAAGCTCAACTAAAAATTCCTATGAAAAAATTCGAATTGCGTTTTATTATGTCGCAGAAGGTGCGAAAAGTGGAGAATTCTCCGCGGGAATAAAGGTGTCTTCTTTGGCGAGCTTGAATCAATATAGCGCCTGTGACATAAGACACCGCTTTATCCCCTCGGTGAATAATGTTCTATAGTTGGCCTCTCCAACTATAGAACATTATTCACCGAGGGGATTGGTCATTCCAATGTCCATTTTTAATATCAAATTATAGGACTCCCATTAATCTGATGGAGGACAGACTCGTTCAGCACATGTCTTAGTTAATGTTTTGAATACAAAACTAACATAATAAGATTTACGATGTGGTTTGTTTACCCTCATGATATCATAGCAGTATGTAATGGTTACTAATCGAATGTGAGCTAAAATGTACGTGTTCATCATGATTACAGTGATTAATGTATCGAATATATTATGTTTTAATGTGGCTTTTGACATACATTTGAAATGTCCTTGAAGGTGTTTGATAACTTTTGCTTTTGAAACTGCTTGAAAGCTGTTTAATTTGGATCATTATTTCACAATTTCTCTTAGTATTACAGCATTATTTTAGTTCATAGAGTTCATTATTGGTATGTTTCTTAATCTTTCTCTTTGATAATGTATTATACAAATCGAGGTACAATCCCAAAAATAGCGTGTTCCGTTTCGCGATAGTGTCGTTATTAACAGGATTAACACTCGCACTAAATGTGTGCGCTTACCCTAATTGAATTGTGGCGGTATCCACTTCTCCGGGTACTATTTTGGAAAGGCAGTGTAATATCGTGCAATTGGAGAGGCTTAAGTCTAGCGGTGGACTGCTGTAGGCTCATGATGGTGATAGTGTGATATCGTAGGAAGTCCAAATCCGACTCGAAGAACCTCAAAATCCAAATGTTGATGGTAATACATCGTCATCATTTTCGTAAAGATAAGCGCGACGCGACCTTATTAGGACCATTTCAATGAAAACTTCATAGAAATTGGTTGGAGCCTTAAGCCGCTACCTACCATTGCTAAAGGTTGTCGACAAAACGAAAACAAAAGCAACTCAAAGTTTATAAAATTTATAGCAGAAAGATCACGCCACAATATAAGAATAGTGCCAAAATAAATCAAAATTAGTAGCAGGACCACAACGTAGCTAATCAAGCAATTTGATAGCTTTACGGTTGAATGGAGACTAAAGAAAATTTGCTGCCGATTCACGCAGAAATGTCTGCTTGCTAACGAGCTTGTTTCAAGAGCAAATACTCAAATTATTTAGACGAGTGAACAGACTCTGTCTGTATGGAAATTATTCAAGGTAGTTCTTAGAAATTCATTAGTTAATATGTGACCTTTGAAACTTACACTGGTTTTTGTAAAGAAAATCTTCGGTCTAAAAATTGAAGCTCAATCGCTGGAGATGCACGTAGTCTAAAACGTTATCCATATCAGTGTCTTTAGATAGAAGATATTCTACTTCTTATCCCGTATCGGGAGTCGGGACGAGAGGTTCGCCCCGGTACGAGGAGACGAAACTCTCTATCCTGTTGTTTACCCAGAATAGCAAGGTCAGCCATGCCTTGCTATCTCCCAAAAAGCAGCTGGGAAACTAAGGCATAATCACTCGTTTTACTAAGGGACATTTTTGATGGATATAAAACTATTTCGTGAAAATAAGCCGATTTGCAGTAAATATAAGCTATATTGTACCAAATTTTAGAAAAGAGCTGCAATTTGCAAAAACCGTTAGAAATGTTGAATTTCGCGGTCTACATTGTAGGAATCACCTTGGACCACCATTTGAATATTACAGAAGTAGCATTCAATAGATTTCTCCGTATCATTGAGATTATCTACCACATAAACAAAACTTTTATTTCCGACGGCCACGTTTCCTAATCGCCAATAAATGTGCGTAGGCGCGTGTGAAGTTCCGTTGTGTATTTTCCGTAGGGAAAATCGTATTAGTGGACCCACATCGGCGTGACCGTTCCGATCTCTAGTTTCACTGCTGATCCCAACCTTGGGTCTATTTATTAATTGAATGTCGATTACGTCGGAGAGGGTCTTAATGGTAAAATGGGTACTCTGGATGTTTCAGACAGTTATATGTACTTCCTATCCTAGTGATACTATAAACGCGAAAGTTTGTATGGATGGATAGATGGATGGATGGATGTTTGTGACTCGTCCACGCAAAAAGTACTGAACGGATTTTGATGAAATTTGGCACACAGGTAGTTTATAACCAGGATTAACATATAGGATACTTTTTATCCCGATATTCCCACGGGATCGAAAGTTATGTGGGTGGCACCGCGAGCCGCAGCTAGTACTTTATATTGCGATTGGGTGTTGTTTTTTACAGCAAAGCAATGTTGTAGACGTTTGGTGACCGTTCAGTGGTTTAGTGACATGTTACTTGATCAAATGTGTTATTAATAACCTTGGTTCCTCGTAGCATATGAAGCAATGCAAAACTCTGTGATGTGAATGTCCGTTTTATGTAACTCACTAAATCTTCCATTAGTCATTTGATTTTGAAAGTGTAATGTATGTGATTTGTAAGTTTCTAAACCTAACTTACCACGAAAGGGCACTGATATACAAGATACAGGTTTTTTTTATATTGCTGAATGGGTCTGCACTTGACTTCGAACACGTCTGATGGAAAGCGATAGATGAGGTCTATGATGGAACGACAGCTTTGGTAAAAACTGAAAGAAAAGAAAGAAAGAAAATGCATTTATATGCGCAAACATGACGCATAAAAAGAAACAAGTGGGCACGCTCGTGAACTCCTGAATGCTAAACTAGGTATAGTTTGGTATTCAGGAGTTCATATAGTTTTAGCAGCCTACCAACACAGTTATGTAAGTGTACAAATAATGCTATTTGTATCATAATTCTTAGTAATAAAACTGAATTAGGCTATATTTTATTGATTCCAAATAAACGTAATTATTGTTATTGTAGTATTACAGTAACTGTAACCTCTATTTGAGCTTAGCAGCTTTGATATTTATAACCCGAGCCTGTTTTGAAATTTCTTAACAAGTCTATCAGAAGTTCATGTTTGTCTTCGTAGTTTATTTCCGCAGCTTTGTTCTAAACAAACTCATCCTAACTTCGTACTTCCAATTAAACTTTTACAAAGCTTTCAATTTTACATAACGTGTTTAAATATCATAATCTCTTAAAAAGGCAGGTTCCATTTATTTCCCGTTGCTTGTTACCTGTTAACATCGTAGAAGCTTAAAATTCGTGTACAGTTTGCACTTATCAGATTCAAATCAAGGAGGACCGAGGAATTTATATTAGGTACTACCTACTTCACTTAAAGCAGCCTGCGGAGTAATAAATTCCAAGTCGCAATTTACGTTCGTCTGGATTTGTGGAATACATTTTTTGGTTCCTGTTTCGTCAAATTCTGTGCCATATAATTATACTTTTAATAATAGTTTACTAATACTTTACTCCCTCCCTCACCGAGAGGAGGCCTGTATCCCAGAAGTGAATGCTCCAAATCAGCTTAATGGCCCAACCAACAACCACAACCCTGCCTTTCATGCCTTAACTTTTGGTTAGTACATCGGTTACTTTTTTAACCCCGTAATACGTTCCCGTGGGTTAATTTCGGACATCCACCCTGGAGAATTCGTTGGCATAAGCTAGTACTATCTATGAGGCAAACATGAACATTGAGAAAATGTAGTTACAGTAATGGTAGTAGAACACCCTCATCATTCTCCTGCCCTTATTCCATTTTTTTTGGGGTCGGCGCAACGAGTATTTCTTCCATAGGCTCGGTAGTCACCCCCTTTCTAACCATAATAATATCATCATTCACACAGTCCATTCATCTTTTCTTTGGTTAATAGAAAAGTACCATAAAAATATACGACTGCAGTAAACACACCTGCATTACACTTTTTCGTGCTATCTACTTTGTATAAGCTACAACTTAGTCATATAGTAACTTGTGCTAGTCTGTAGTAGCTATTATGCCGCTACACTCCATTGTGTTTTATCAAATTCACAATCAGCATTTACTTTGTTGGCTACGGGAAACAGCTTTGTCAACTGTGTTTCTATATTTAGAATTCTTTAAAGTTAGTTCTTAATCTTACTCGGTTTGGAGCTTCTAATTTGGATTGTATTTGGTTTAATTATATACAAATACAGTTGTATTACCGAAAGTTAGAGGTAAAACAATCTCTTTGAATGTATCTTTCATTAGTACCCAATAAAGAATTCATTACATTGGACTAATCTCTTTACCTCCAAAGCTCCTGGGGTCGAAGTTTATTCGTCCCATCATAAGCCCACGTTTTCTATTAAAGATGTAACGACACATCACACAAGTAAGCAGACAAAAGCTTCTCTTAATTCAATTTGGGGGAACTTCCCCATAAAGCGACAACTCCATCAGTCACAATTTGTGACAGGTTTTCTTGCAGCCTTATCTTTGGGCCACAGTTGGTTTGCCCGAAATATTTTTCTTGGCGGCCGCATCTGTTCTTATTTAATTTAGCAATCAGTTTCTCTTTAGTTACCTTACCAATTAAGAATTGTTCTGGGATTCCCAAATTATTGTTACTTTGGTAGGATGTTAGGTTCGTAGGATTTTAATAAAATTTTGCGAATGGACGGAATTTATTGTATCAAAATGAAAAGGCATTTATTTAAATTAGGCTGAGAATCAGAACTTTTTGAACGTCAAAATTACAAAATACAGTCCACCAAAACGCTTCACCCCTTCCTAGTGCTTTAGCTGGGAAGAAGTGCCGCAAGAAACTCCCCAGCAGCGTAGCTTTCTGTTCAGTTAAGGTAAAAAAATAAACAAACATTACGAAACAGAAAACAATAAATGAAATTATTTTCTATATGTCAGCTATGAGCAGCAGTTTCTGTGGCTTCCAGTTAATATATGCTCATGTTAATTATTTTCCTGTTCCTCACATCCTAAACTAAAAATCCCAGACGGCCAGACATGTTTAAAAAAAATAATCAAGTCCCCATCTGTTACAGGCTTGATCCTGACG
Source organism: Apamea crenata (assembly GCA_949629185.1). Classification (NCBI taxonomy): domain Eukaryota; kingdom Metazoa; phylum Arthropoda; class Insecta; order Lepidoptera; family Noctuidae; genus Apamea; species Apamea crenata. The sequence goes on along the minus strand of OX451362.1, from coordinate 5,748,603 downwards.
TGCCTTATCTCATATGGACACAGTTCCCGTCTCCCCCAGTTACCCCTCCCCCCTACCCCACATAGTCTGGTGTTGAACTGTTGACTGTCGTCAAGTAGTCTAATATATTGCAGAGTGGATTTGACATTATTTATTCACTATCCCAACCCCTTCTGGGTGTTGTGGCATTCAGAATTTATTGTTTGCAGTGCGAGGATTTAATGATGATTTAGATTGTGTCAGACGAAGACATGGTAGAGGCTGAGATGTTGAAGAGCGATAGCTGTAGCGTGTTAGTACGTGGATCTCAAAACGAACTACATAGCTTTTACGATCAATATGCAGAACGAAGTAAAATAGATGTACAATGAAAATTATATACGTGAATGAGATGTCTGAGAAACAAAGTCATCTGTATCATAATTTTTGCTATCATCAAGTTATGTGTAGACTTCTGTTCTTTATCAGAAACAAAAACTCTTTCGTCGGTTTCAAATAACCCTATTTCGATTTTCTCAGAAAACTTTTATGAATGATCTATTACTTGACCAGTTCATCATAACATTGGCAGCCTCTATTCATGTCATTAGATATTTTGGCACTCATCGCAATAATTCCAGATATTTCACCTAAATAAATGTATCTACTATCTACAAACACACTCGTGTTGTTATTAATACATAACTGTCCGCCAATTGCTCTTACGTCAACAATTCTATTCACTTTGACTTTCATTTCATTGCTTTCATTACTACCTTCCTCAGAAATATGAGCTGCTAATAACATACCTGAAACAGTTTCAAATCCTCTATTACTTTTAATGTCTTGTTTATTGCTGTTCATAATTGCACCTTTTCTAATACGATTTTCCTTCTCACTTTTCCACTGGTGACGTAACTTACTGCAGTGATATCATCAGTAGAGTCATCCTTGACATTGCTACCTCGAAATTGAGTTTCGTGATTCTTGGAATTCTTGAAATGTTGGCGACCTGAATGACGCAGCGATGTCCGTGTTTCATGGACTGTTTTCAGGTCAGGTGGCGTATTTTGATTAGTGTTATGTCCATACATATGCATGAGGTGTATATCTGAGTAATAACACCCACGTTTTTGGGAATGCCTTGTGCTGTGGTTTAAGGCTTGTGGAGTATTTGTTTTGGTCTTTATTTTTAAAATGGTACCCAGTATTTCATTGTATAAATGTTTTGCCCTGTATTCATGCAATGTCTCCGCTTTAACGGTACCTTTGCTATTGAAACTATTGTAGTTTTCTTTGTATGCTAACCTATTCCTTTTAACTTCTGCATAAATTAAGCTTTCAAATCCATACTTAATATAATATTTTTAATTCTAAAGTAACTCTGCCTGTTACCTTTACACGCCCAAACCACTGAACGGATTTCAATAGAAATAGATGGCATTCGGGGTAAGGACTACTTTTTGTCCCGGTAGCACGTTCCCGTGGGATAATTTCCGACATCCACGTGGGCAAAGATGCGGGCAAAAGCCAGTCGTATATAAATTGCTAAAATCATTTTCGCTACGTTAATAGAATCAGGCGTTACGAATTTCCCCTAGAATTAAATGTATTAAGACTTGTTCTCCAATCTTTCATCGGTACATAAATATGAATCCCTGATAAATGTGGGTACATATTTCTTGATCTGTTCAGCCCACTTCCATTTACACATGGCATTCCTATTACGAGCAGCTGATATAAACTGCAAGCTCTCGTAGATAAATCTAGATTATATTACATCTTGGAGCAACAAATTACATGTCTCTTGGGGTTCCGCGGGAGAAAATAATTGACTGTGGGTTATTTTTAAAAGAAAGAAAGAAAAATTGATTATTTGCCACAAATATGACGCAATGTAAAACAAACATATTTCGTTATAGCAATAACGTCAGTTCTCATTGTGTTTGTTGACTAGACATTGACGCACCTCAATAAACCACAAGCTTATTACGAAGAAAAATAACTAATAATTAGTCAATATTTATTATCTCATTGTTAAAAGTGACTGACTACTCGTGCAATAACTAATGGCTATTAATTTAAGAAAAATCCTTGAAACAAAACTTTTCAGAAGAAAAATATATCTACAGAACCACAAGTCTTTCAAAGCACTTAACTGCATTAAATCTTGCGTCCTTACCACTCGTCGTAAGTGCGAAAGAAACAAAACATACGAGTGGTTAGACTCATGGGAAATGGTTTTATGTCTTCTAACACATGACTGGCGACTGTTTATGGGTTAAACTCGAACGCAGAATGCAGCTGGACAAACGTTACATGTGAAGTAATGGAATCCGCTCAGTAACATACTTCATACGACTATGTGTTCCTGGTAATGGATTTTGCTTTCGTACAAAAAGTTATACGAGTTTCATCTTGGTTTGTAAAGCAATCGTACAGAATGTGTAGTAAGGAAACGTTATTTTTTGTATGGGAAAAGCGATCTCTCATTATGGTCCTGTGGTCATTTTCGCTGGGGTTATAATGTAGACCGATGTAATAGTATTAAAAGAGGCAGATAGCCTAGCGATATGGTGCAATTGTGTAGGCCTGATCTTGACCTTACCTAACTCTGTAATATGAAAACATTGTAAAAGCCTAATAAAAGAATGGATCTTCTCCATAGGAAACGACCAATTAGAACCGTGCACCCTAGCTTCTGTTCATATGTGCCCGTGTAAGGTTTATGTGAAAGAAACTCATATTATAAAGAGAAAAGATTTCATTTTTTGTATGTTTCGAAAACTGCTGAATGGATTTGGATGAAATTTGGATATGGCTAGACCATGTCCTGGATTACGACATAGAATACTTTTATCCCGATATTCCCACGGGATCGAGACTTATGTGGGTGGAACTGCGGGCGCATCTAGTGTGAAATAACATGATAAAATTATTTTACTTTGAATATTTCTTACGCCTTTCTGTTTCAATGGCCACGATGAATGTAACAACGTCAACGCCGAAAATACTAAAATGTTAAATACTATGGAAATTATGAACTTTTGAGTGGCTATAAAATAGGGAAATTAATTTAACTAAAAGGTCGAACAATAACAGCTAGGGTCAATTTAACACAGCTCGGAATCGTACGATAAAGTAATTGAAAAGGAACTCGATAAAAATAATATACCGAGGACCCCGCTAAGGATAATGACACTGAAACGCATAAAGTTGGCTTTAACTTTGGAAATTGTTTTAAACTTGCAAAGACCGAGTTCTTTTATTTCACTGAGCTCGAAGTTTTGTAGTAACTTTTCAGTAATACGAGCTTGGTGTCAAATGCAACTGCTGTAGATCTTATCCAGGGTATAAATAACGTATACTAGAACTTTGTTAGAGGATATTCTTGTTGGACTATAGTGTATGTTAGTCTTCTAGCGATATGAATAGCATGTAACATTCTTCTAAATTGTCATATTTATTATGTTTTTGGTTTGTCGCTGGCATTAGTGCATCGTTTCTTAAACTAAGCATTATTTATCGTCATCAGCCTATAACGTTCCCACTGCTGGGACTGCAGGCCTTCTCTCTGTAAGAGGGAGTGGGCCGTGAACCACCACGCGGGCCCAGTGCGGGTTGGTAGATGTCCCATGTCTTCAAATGTTTGGTTCTAGGACATGCCGCATTAAACAAGCAAGCATTATTAGTTGCTTATATCTAATACTTGTCTTACTGCGGTAGGTACTACTTTGTTGTGGCTTGTGCACTTTATTTCTTTTTTTTTTTTAATACATTCTGGAACTGTCTCTGCACATAATAAATGAGAATTGCGTCTACGTTGCCAAAATACAGTATTACAAACTGTAACTTTGCTACACATTTTTACCGCGATCTCGTGATATCACCGGAAAAATCTACCGACATCTGTTTTTAAATCAACAGTTACAACAGACGGTAGTGCAGCTGTTATGCTGTTATCTTTACGTCGTCTAATTTCCGTGTGTATACATAGAAGTCTTTTAAATAATAAGTAGCAGTCATCTTTACACATCTTAGACATAATACCTCGATTGTATTCGGCCATTCTCGTTGCTTTACAATTAACACAATGGCGGCTGTGTGAACTGTGAAACACGAATATGTTAACACTTTCAATGAATCAGCTCCAACTTCACAAGGTCGTTTCACTTGCAATTCGTTTTTCAGTTGGAAAAATAACTCTTTTCCCTAATTTGTATTGTGTTAAAGTTCATTTTGCGCTGAAAATTGTTTTGATGACTGTTCTACTTCATGTGTTTAGCTGTTCTTAAGCGTAACAATCGTTTTTCAGTTGGAAAAGCTATTGTTCTCCTAATCTGTATTGTGTTAAAGTTCAGTTTTGTCTGAAAATTACTTTGATAACTTCTTTAATTAGTATGTTTCGCTGTTCTTAAGCGTTAAGGTACCATTCGGAGTCTGTGCTTCGGAAAATCGAGTGTCTCGGGTTTATATCGTGTCTGTGTTTATGATAGTGTCTGTATCAATGTTTGTTTGTTTATGAAAGTGTTTACTATGAGCCCGGACACTGTTGGAGTTGTGCCAAACTGTGTTTTTCACTTTGTTTTCTCAGTTTCACTAAGCAAATATTCCTTTTATGTGTGAACTTTCTTTATTGATGCAGTTGCTTTTTGAGGTTTATCATAATTGAGTTTATCATTGATTTGATTGTTTGACACGTTTTTGTATTGGAGTGAAATTAATGTGACGTTTTAATTGTCAAAAATCATGACGTTTTATTTGAACAAGTGTTTCTGGCGCTGAAAGATCGTAGTTGATGTAATATCTGCTGACATGGAAATAACAACAACCTGTTTTGGTTTTCAGTTCATTGAATAGTGAATACATAAGCTGACTGTTTGCGTTGAATCTTTGTTTACACGAAAAATATTTTTTATTTCAATATCTCGAAAAATCTTAGGTATTTCTAGATTTTGTATAATATAACCTGTAATGACTAAATTTTTATGACGTTAATCGATAACCAATTCACTTTAGTTTTTAACTACTTAATTACTGACTTAGTCACTGACGTTAGAAACTTAAAATTATTCGATAATTTGATCAATAATAAAAACATCCATTAGGGGTACTGTTCATTTATTTTACGTAAGACAACTTTAACCAATTTCTGACTCCCCCGGTCAGTAATTGGTTAAAGTTAAAATTGTCTTCGATAAGTATTAGTTCTCTCCTACATAAGAAATAATAAGTGTGTCCTCTTTGAATCTTAGTAAGATCTACCAAAATTGCAAAGAAAAAGTTGCAATATTTTTTTTTCTTTTAATTTTTTGCTTACTTTTCTGATCTTACGTAAGAATAATCTAGACCCCTCACCCACACCCATGTAAGAGAAAATAAGACTTGTTTGGACCCCTTCCCCCCTCAAATCGCCTTACGTTATAAATGAACAGCACCTTAGGGTAAACATCACATTTTGTGATTCAAGTCCAAAATCAAAAGCGAAGTTTCCTAAATATATTTCCAAATAAATCGATTACAAACAAAATAAACATCGATACATTTACTGAATAAACATTATTATTAGTTATTACTCACTAATGCGTTTCTCATGACTTATTGCAACACGTTTACATTGTGCTAATGCCAAATAAACTATTTATAACAAATCAATAAATAACAGCCTTCGGTACCTACTTATAGAAATTGTTATTTTAACACTGAATGCCAGTTTCCTTTCCGCCCTTGTAACAGTTTGGAAGAAATCAATCAATCAAGGAAAGAAATCAACCTGTATACAAGGTAGAGACGACGTACGACAAAAAAACTTCATATCTAATGACGTTCCCAGTGTGCATACAAAATTCAATACACTTTTTTTCACCATAGAGAGTCAAAGATTGGCTAAACCCATAGTCGGCCCATCACTAAATACCATTTAGTTTGTTTGAAAAAAAAAATCGATGTTATGTTATATTTTGACAATTTAAAAATAACCACACACACAAATATTGTTATCCACCATTTCTGAATTAAATCAAAACATGCTATATAGCATGTTCCTCCCTCTCACAAGAGAGGAGGCTTGTGTCTCCCAGCAGAGGGAACAGTATCTTAGACTGATTATTATGCGAAACAATGCTTGTTCCTATTCAGATACGAGAAACCCTTCTAAAGAAGAAACGACTAGAGGATTCTATTGTAATTAGCGTACAGCTGTTTTATATTAAAGTAATATAAATTCAAACTTAAATTGACCATAATTTTCTTTTGAGTAAAGAACTGAAGACACGTCATACCTATGTCTACATAGTTAATTTAATACCACGTCCGATTAAAATCTTACAAAGACGATGCGATATTCATTCATCTAGTTTTTGCTCGCCATAAAAAAAATGCAAACAAGAAATTCAGCTTTTTGCCTGTGTATTCAAGAATCGGTATCTAATTATACTTACAATTCAACTTTATGTCCATGATCATCGCATATCCGGCGTTGTGAATTCAGATAATACCTGGATTTGTAATTGATGGATTATATTCTTGGAGTAAGTAACACACTATCAATCACAATCTGAACCATTTTGAAGGATATTGCTAATCCATTGCTTCATATGTTCGAAAATTTTGTCAGCTCAACGACGTAAATAACGCAATGAATGTTGTTGAACTGTCAAAATGAAAACCAATTCGACTGTTAGTGTGTTACGTAATTACCCCGCTGTTTCTGTTCTATTGATACTCCCGTTTGTTTATTGCTGTTGCCTGAAATTGGAAATCGGTATTCAATAAAATAAACAATCACTCACTATGACTAACAAAATGTTTAATGAGTAAAAAAAAATATTGTTCACAGTAGGTAGATATTGTTGTCATACACCGTCTAACTAAGATGATAATGAAGTTATATAATCTAAGCTAACTATGCGTCAAATTGTCTACAAGGCCCCTTCGAATGTGACCTATTATGTTGTTGATTGAGCTGCACGATTTCTGACAAATGCGTGCACTTTACAGGTCCACTCAACCTGCGTTGTTCTTTCCTCGAAAGACACCAATCTACATGGTCTCCACATGATCTGACCAAGATTATGTCTGGACTTTAAAACTAAGAGACTGTGACCTCTGACCTTTCTTCTCAGAGTCAGATAGGAAACGCCGACCTCATCTAGTTATAAAAATATGATTGACATATAAAATTGTTTGTACAGATCTACATACAGAAATAAAATCGTTTATCATTCATGACATTCCTTGTAAGTTAGAATAATAGCAAACATAAAAATAAACAAACGTCTTGAATCTAAAATATGTATAAATAAGCGTCGGATCCATTGTAAAAAACTCAATTATAAGTTATAACATCACCTGATACAAAAACCATTGAAAAAACTTTGACCAATCAGCGCTCAGGGTTAGTTTGTTTACCGTCGCGAAGACTCCGAAGTGAACCGAACAACTCCGAACGAACTCTGCCGTCACTCATGCGCATGTCGCGATGACTAGAGTGAGGAACACACGGTGTAGGGGGAAAGTGCATCATGTTCTACAATATTTTAGGTAAGGTCGCAGGATAAAAATAGTACCTACAGCTGTGTTCTGTGCAAAAAAAGTGTAGTGTGTATTTACTAAAATTTTGTGAAAATATGGACTGTGTTTTGTATTTTTTCAGGTATGTATTGCCTTTTTTTCGGCGGAATTAACTGCATTTTAATCTCAAGTTATATTAAATCCTTTTCTGTGCATATAGTGAATATTTTTTCTAGACCCAATGAACTAGACTAATTACCTACTTACGCAAAGTTTATAATTCTACGGAAATCCGTGATGAGTTGCTATTCCTTAATCACATCATGACTCAATGAATCCACTTTTCTCATGAATCTAGTTATAGTAATATCATAAAAAGGAATGATAATGGTGGTTATAAAAATGCCTCACCTAATTACATAACGTAAATGAAAGCCCGTCCGCGGAATGTTAACTTAGAAAGACAGGTCTACGAACGGCCTTGGGATTTATTATAATGTTTTGAATAGAACATGGCGGTTAGCGAGGGGACTTGTAGTAGGGAATGATGCTGCCAATGCTAAAATACGGGATGTTGTTGTCGTCTCAAATGATACATTCTTAATTAATGGACTTGGGTTTGTAGTCAATTTTAATCAAAGTAAGGAGGTTTTGCGATAAACTGAAGGCCTATTCTCGTAATTTAAAACGTTCATAATCTAATCGCAGTCTCATATCGGTGACAAACAAATGTCAAAAACTTGTCAAAACGTAGGGAAATTAGAGGTATTTTTGACAGATTGAGACTGAGATCAGACTGAACGTTCTTAAAATTACGAGAATTGCCCCCTTGATGGAGAGTTTGTGGCGCCATCTTTTTTGCAGCTAAAACACTAGGAATTGGTGATGGGTTGGGATGGATGGGTTTTGGGAGACTATCTGATGTAATTTTGACATTAAAAAGAGCTGATTCTCAGCATAATTTGGGTTAGCTGGAACAACCTTTATGTTCGGCGAATTTCCAAGTTGTAATTACTAAAAATAATTTATTATGAAGCTCGAATTCAAAATAGTCTAAGTCCGCCTAAGTATTGAATGTCAACACGACCTTGTACCTGACATTTGCCAAGTTAAGTCATACCAACAAAAATGCAGCCGCGTCATGTAGACGAGACATAATCATAATGTTTGTCATAGTACTAATTATGTTAGTACGCCATGTTCACGATGATTATCGTGCGTTTGTCACTTCTAGCCAGCTCTGAGGCCGTTGCGTAGTTCTTCAGAAAGGTCATCGAGGCTAATAAAGATTGTGCATAGATTTAATCTTCTTTTACAACCTTTTGTCTGGTTTCCGGACTATTGTTTAGGACTTTGCTTAAAAGGATGTGTGATTCTTACGTGATTGACCAGTTGCCTCTGCCTTTGATGTGGCAATTTTGACCAGACAGCAACAGTGAAACCCATTTGCAACTCCATAATTCTTCTGAAACTATAACTCATCCTCTGCCTATCCTTTTCCAAACTATGTTGGGTTCAGCTTCCAGTCAATCCGGATGCAAGTTAATACTAGTATTTTACATGGAGCGACTGCCTATCTGACCTCCACAACCCAGTTACTGGGTGATACGAAACCGCTTTTTTTTTTTTTTTTGGATGGGAAGTCATCAAATGACCCCTCCCGCTCTGGGTGGAGCGGAAGGGAGTGTCAGACTTTTACTGACTAAAACCCACCCGTGTTCCGTCCTTAGCCCTTTCTGTTCCAGGGCAGCGGTTAACCTTTCGGAAAATCCCGATACGAAACCCCTTGGTAAGACTTCTTCTGAAACTTTGTCAATCAGGCGTAATGATTCTGCTCTGATTCTGGCGGCATTGGTCTATTCGTGTTTCTTCTCAAATCTTCTGGACAACAGGTTTTAAAAAACTCCTGTGAATCACGTACCGTACGGATAGGGCCGTGGCACACACAGGGCTGGCACTGAAGCTTCGTCACCTGTCCGAACACGGACACATACTCGTACGTGTGTGAACGAGTTCATATAAAATTAACCCAACGATATTTTTTTTGAACCCCTGTCGGAGCACGGTCCGTCCACGGCACGGCCCTGATATGTGTAGATAGAACTTTATTCTCTGATCTTAATTTTGCCCCACCCACTTGATCACACTATCAACTCCATTATAATACTACTTTCCATTACCAAAATTATACACAGCCTGCTTATCAAGCGTTAAAACTACGTAAGAACTAATTAGCATTGTGCTCAGATTTATTATCATTTAATCTCCACGCTTCATGGCTCACCTTGGATGTATGGATAAACATACATCTTTATTATGTACTGTCAGTACTGCATAGATTATGTGAGGATTAGGTCATCACTGTGGCTTGGTGATGGCATGGCATAATGATGGTTTATAGAATGTAGTATGTGATAATAAAGATCTTTATAGTACTCACTGCGCCACAACACTGTCCTGGCAGTGTTGTGGCGCAGTCTGCGAGATGCCCACGTCCAGCAGTGGACTGCGATATGCTGAGTTGATTGTTGATTGATTGGCTCACTGCTAATTAACCTGTTGCGGTTGTGGGCTCGGTTGGCATCTCATCACGATGACTCATGGCAGTGGCGTGCATTCGTTTTCAGAATAGGTAGGCAGGAATTTAATTTCGTCGTATTAACTTGAACGAGTAAAGACCAATGACAATGTGCGAATAGTGCGGGAGCCGGGGGCCGTCTGACGACTGCCTACTGCCGCGCGAGTTTGTATGAAGATTTTGTTTTTTGTTAGGTATGATAATTTTGTGAGTTTCTTAATTGTGGGGCACCACTAACTAAAATGTAATTGACAGGCTTATGGTGATTTTTCGAGGTAGGCACTGCTTATATGCCTTTATGGAATGCACGCCACTGACTCATGGTAATTTTAGCCCCTGCTCATCAAGCTCTTTCGCATGATCCTCTTGCATGACATTATCATAATATTACCACTTGAATAGGTTTGGGCTGCCGACCAGCAGTATCCACCTTTGCTATTATGGATGTTGGAAATTGTTCAAAGCCAATCGCAGGTAGTCAATGTATCATACAGGCAGAAAAACAAAAGTTGAACACACAGATGACTATAATAGCCGCACGATATTCGCCGGTGACTAAAATCGCGCGTGAAAATGGCAGGTATAGCCTGCCGCATGAAGGTCAACATTTGGTTGGAAAATGAACTAGTCGCAAGCGATTTTTGTCGACCTGTGTAAATGGGGAGGCGATTCGGCTTGTGAGGCGATTTTGTAAGCGACTCGCCGAAAATCGTCCTAGTGTAAATCCCCCATATTGAAGAGGCAATCTAGTATTCAATAGATCATTGTGCATTTCATACATACATACATTGACAGGTTCGAATACCCTGTCTTTCGCCGTTCCATAGGCAAAACACAGTGTTTTTATCGCTCCGTGATTTTCCACGCGATGCTTTGTCGGTATTTCAATGAAACATTGTTCGGTTCAAAGAATTTGAAAACCAACATAACTGACTTCTTGTACCTAACTATGAAGATTAACACGACACAAAGTATCCGATGTATTAAGTCTACTGCTGAGCATGAGGTACTGGGCTCGATTCCCGGGTCGGGCAGTGTTATTGGGTTTCTCCATTTGAAATTTCGCAATAGCAGCCAGGGTTTGTGGCTGGTTGTCAATGTCAATTCATTTATTTCAAATTGGCACATAAAAGGCGCTTTTGAACGTCAAAATTTACAGAAAATAGAATTGATTCTATAGGCAATATTTATGCTTGCCCCCCTGGTTACATGGGACTGGTGAAATATTGGTGAACTACAGGTACACCTTCTGCCTAACTCTTCGGGGAGTATAGGCGTAATTAAGTTTGAACAATACCGTGACTCAGTTTTAAATTAACCAAATGCAAGAGTGGCGCAAAACATTTTTTGTTCACCGATATTCGTTTACATACTATAAATACCGTTTCACACATGCTTAAGATATATTTCAATTTTAAATGAAGATGCTTACGCGATGAGGCAATATTTAAATATGATGTTGACGTAATCAAGTAGGTACCCTGGGATTACCCACTGTGTAATATCAAAATGGAGGACTTTGGGTCATTCATTTTCAAAAAACCGTTTGGTTGTATTAAATGCTGTCGCTTTATTGACTGCTGAGGTTCTTAATAATGATAATACCAGCATGTAATTTACCCATTTCTGGGCAAAAGCCCCTTCTCTTTTTATAGGAGCAGTAGAAACGAGTTCTGATCAGAACGTTTTGCTAGTTGGAGAATTCTGTTCATTAACAGAACAGCCGATCGATTCTGTAAAAATCTCAGCGTGAAAAGTTAGGTGAAGTGAGCTTAGAGTCAACTGTCAGTAGTGTCAATCCCTAGCATTAGTTGGAATGACAGCTCACTTCACATAAGTTTTCACGGTGAGATGGTTACAGAATCGCACTGCTGCACCCCAATTGCGTAACCCACATTCTTTCACTGCCTTCGCCTGATCGACGACGTAAATAACGCAATGGACGTTGTCGAAGTGTCAAAATGAAAGACATTGCAATTGTTAGTGTTACGCAATCACCCCGCCGGTTTTCGCACAAAGTTTTCCGTAAATTCTGTCACAGAAAGTCTTATTAATCCTAAGTCCATGCTAGGTTCACACACTATCAATAACAATAGCTTTCATTTTGACAGTTCAACAACATTCATTGCGTTATTTACGTTGTTGAGCAAATAATTTTTCGAACATATGAAGCAATGGACAGTGTGTTACGGAATTAGGGTGTGAAGTGATCTGTGAAGTTTTATGAAGACCTCTCCTAGAAAACTGCTTTATCATCTCATGTCACTGTCGTTCTCAAGCGTTATATACCATACTCTCGTATAGCCGTGTGTGCAGCTGTATTCCCCTTTTCCACACCTTTTTTTACGATACCATGCATGACGACCCAAGTAAAATTCTATGGTAACAAGTATAGGAAGTGCCGCGAGGTCAAGGTCATTGGCATTATGTTCAAACTGTTGACGTTCTTACGTAATGCTATGCATAATGGATTCGTCACGACTTTTTATTTGTCTTCTAGGTTAAAATGTTATTCATATGTGCTGGCTTCTGTTTTGTTATGTGGGTTTTAGTTGAATAATATATGTTAGACATATGTGCCATGAATTTCGGTGCCAGTTTCTACCGCTAAGTTTTATTGTACGGTTCGTGTAGCCTGCCTAGCCTTTTCCCAACTATGTTCCGGTCAGCTTCCAGTCTAACCTAATTGCAGCTGAATACCAGTATTTTTCATGGAGCGACTGTCTATCTGACCTCCACAACCCAGTTACTGAGTAACACAGGTTACAGGTTCCTCTTGGTAAGACTGGAGCTTCTGACTACGGGACCAACGGCTTGACCTGCTGGCCGCAGCACGGAGAGGTCTAGATATGTAATAGATGGTCACCCATCGTTCTTTAATATAATCTGGTAATTAAATTGCGATTAAATAAATAGCTGACCGACTAAGACATAGCAATGTTTAATGGAAATCTACATCGCTAAGTGGCTCTTTCGTGAGTACTACAAGATTATGCAATATACTCGTATAGTGTGTTAGTTCCTGATTATATGACGATATTGTTGTCGTGATAGCCCATTTCAGAAAACAAATTATTAGATCTAAAATATTCCCCAAAGCAACCGCGTTAGCTTATTTATTTATATATACGATATACAGGGTGGCAGGGACATCGACGCGCAAACTGTAACCTAGATTCAGCACATGAGTTTAGACCCCATAGCGTCGAAATTTTTCGTCGGTTATCTAAAAAAAAATCTTCTGTTTCATAGAAAAGTGCAATACCTACACGGTCAAAACGTATGGAACAGCAATATTTTGTCCCTGGCTCCCTGCCACCCTGTATACTTTATTGTACACCAGAAAATACATAACAAAAATACATTTAACACTAAAAAACATACAAAGGGCGGCATTATCGCTTTCTGCGATCTCTTCCAGGCAACCTTGGAATGAAAAAATGTGGTTGTCATGGGTGCAAGATAATTATACATACAATACCTATAATATGATATATACAAATATATAAATGCTATATAACAGATGGCTCTTCGTTTTTCTCTTAATACTTCTCCAAATTATACCCACCTAGCCGCTTGACAGTGATGGATTCCTCCTGGGAACTTCCAGGCATCCGTAATTTAGACGGATGCCCAATTTACTCTGTCCTGATGAGATTAGATCAGTGGATGTATTCATTACTTGTATAATATTTATTGGTTCTGTTATTTTACTTACTTAATTAATTGTAGTACAGAAGATAAATTAAAAATTAGGGATAGGTCTTCAAATGTATCAAGCTCGGTATTGGTAAGATGGGCTTGTGCCTGCAACTCCATGTCAAAGTGCGTATTTTGCGTACGGGTGGGAAAATCGATTTTTCGATCCACCCCAGTTCTCAAGGAAGGCCAGCAATGTCTTGGTGTTACTGTGTCTATCTCAGGGTAGCTCTACTTTTAAGTACTCTTCTAACAAGCGGGTAAGAGGATGAGTAAGGGGTTGAATGGAGCTCCATATTTTCGGTTCTCTCTGAACAGAATTTAGGTCTTACCAACATTGGCCATGACTTTGACCTGACAATATTACGTTCCAATGTTATCATTTAAAGCTCCCCCTCTCCCTTTGAGGAAACACTTAATTTAGATGGTTCAAGGTTCACTTGGTGCATTTTGTTATTACACCACAAACTGCAAACACGATGATGCATGAGGACTGCTGCTACTGTTATATTTTGAACGGTCCTGTTATTATTTTCTCGCCAGCAAAAAATATGTGTATCTTTTCAGAAGCATATACCACCTGTTGCACTAGGCTGCCATAGTCCCGAGTTGATTACACTTAAGTAACATCCTGATATAAATAAACATTCTAAAGTACTTATTTCTTTGTTGCAGAGGGGCGGTGTGTGAGTGTCGCACCGCCATGTCCCACCACAGCGACGAGCAGGCGCTGCTCTCAGTCGCCTCCGATTCTTTCTGGGAGCCTGGTAACTATAAGCGGACCACACGACGAGTTGACGATGGACACAGGCTCTGCGGAGAACTACAGGCCCTCGTGCAGGAGAGAGCAGACATTGAAAAGACATATGCCAAAAGTTTGAGAGGATGGGCGAAGAAATGGAATGACCTCATTGAGAAAGGTGAGTCTCGTCTATTTTCTGTCTCCGGCTGTTCCTAGTATCCTGGTAGCTTAAATGTTAATGAGATATCGGTTGTTAACACGCAAATTCTCAGTATGGCAGAAGAGAATTTTCTAGTGACGTGAGACGGTGAGAAGACACTAAAAGCAGGTTTCTTAGGTTAAATAAATCATTAAGAGGCCACAAGGCAACCCCGAAATACATCGCGAATCGTAAACATTAATAAATCACAGAGGTCGTTGATTCATTTAACAACACAAATCCATTTTTAGATCTGTCTGGCCTCGAATAGATCGAAGTTTTCTTCTATTTCTGCTCTGCTAGCGTTTTATTGTACTGCTGGCCTAGTGGTTAAGGCCTCGTCTCTCATGTACGAGGACATGATACAGGGTTCAAATTCTGGCAAGTAACACTGTGATTTTTTCAATTCATATGTACTTTTCAAGTTTGTCTTGGACATTACTCACTTCGGAGTTCGGTGAAGGAAAAACATCGTGAGGAAAACTGGACTTATGGTTAATATCAATCTGAAATCGCCAACCCGTCTTGAGCAAGCGTGGTAATCAATGCTTGTGCCTTCT
This sequence comes from Apamea crenata, assembly GCA_949629185.1. Lineage (NCBI taxonomy): Eukaryota > Metazoa > Arthropoda > Insecta > Lepidoptera > Noctuidae > Apamea > Apamea crenata. Next base: position 5,733,355 of record OX451362.1, on the reverse strand, counting down.
CTGTATGAGAAAAGGCCTTTGCCCTGCAGTGGGGCAGTTATCTTAACCTGATTGATCGACCCGTGCGGCTGTTATTAATTAGCCACAAGCCCCTCTTTTCCCTCCTGAAGTCCGTTTTCAATTGAATCAACTGCGAAAAACGTAACGAACGATCCTGTATAACAGACTCGTCATGATATTAAATAAAGGACACTGTCATATTATATTTTCATGTCCAACAAAAGCTATTGATAATAATAGCACTGTTATTTCGATGACCGAACAAAAACACAATGGGTTCGGTCCTCCCGACCCATTCATTCAAAGATTGATTGTATAGCGTTCAATTCTTATCGTTGAACGACAATGCTACTCATTCATGTCTATATTCATTATGTTGGGTTAATGTGGTACTCGTACCCTTTTTGTGGTATTTTTGTTATGGTAGAATGTTTCGGATCAGTCATTTAATTTGGAGTGGCAGCTACATAGGGTTCGGTTGTCGTAATAGCATTGGCATGCGTGACATCCCCATCGACGCGCAAACTGTAACCATGAATTCAGTACATTATTGTAGACCCCCAAAGTAGCCAAATGGCTAAAAACGGAACCCTTATGGATTCGTCATGTCTGTCTGTCTGTCCGTCCGTATGTCACAGCCACTTTTTTCCGAAACTATAAGAACTATACTGTTGCAACTTGGTAAGTAGATGTATTCTGTGAACCGCATTAAGATTTTCACACAAAAATAGAAAAAAAAAAACAAGCAGCTACATAGGGTTCGGTCTGGTAGCGCTTTTAAGCGATCCATGTCGTAATAGCATTGGCATGCGTGACAAGCCTTCGACGCGCAACCTGTTACCGTTGCTTCAGTACCTACATGATTCTGAACAGAACTGCCCTGTGATGAAATTTTTGGAGCTATTAAAGAAAAATGCTGATCATTTTGGCCGCGTAGCTATAAAAAAAAAACCGGCCAAGTGCGAGTCGAACTCGCGCACCGAGGGTACAATTACAATTTACGATTTATGACGTATTAAAAAAAACCACTTACTAGATCACGTTCAAACCAATTTTCGGTGGAAGTTTACATATTTTAGAAGTTACAGGGGGGGGGTGACACATTTTACCATTTTGGATGTCTCTCGCGCAAACTATTCAGTTTAGAAAAAAATTATATTAGAAACCTCAATATCATTTTTGAAGACCTATACACGTATTGGGTTTGATGATTAAAATTTTTTTGAGTTCCAGTTCTAACATCTAAGTATGGGGAACCCCCAAAAGTTATTGTTTTTTTTTTTTCTATTTTTGTGTGAAAATCTTAATGCGGTTCACAGAATACATCTACTTACCAAGTTTCAACAGTATAGTTCTTATAGTTTCGGAAAAAAAGTGGCTGTGACATACGGGTGGACAGACAGACAGACAGACATGACGAATCCATAAGGGTTCCGTTTTAGCCATTTGGCTACTTTAGGGGGTCTACAATAATGTACTGAATTCATGGTTACAGTTTGCGCGTCGATGTCCTGATTGTCACCCTATATTTTTATTAGATAAGCTAAATAAATGTGCCACGTCGATCTAGTGGTCGCAAGCGCCACTAGTGAGCATGAGGTCCTGAGTTCGATTCCCAGGTTGGGCAAAGTTTTAATGGTTTTTTCCATCAGGAATTGCTCACCCCCCTCACTTCCTAACCCTTCGGGGATAAGAGGCGTGACATGTTTGTGTGTGTAGTAAAAAATCTGCAGGGCATTGAATATAGGTACTTGATACACAATCAGTCCTATGAACCTGAATTCTGTTGCCACATGTGCCTTTCCTGATGAGGTTTGAGATATCCCATTAGATCCATGTACGGTCACCAAAGGAGATAAGTAACCAGGGTCGTTGGATATAGTTGAAGTTTAGCAAGAAACCGATGGATGTTTTCGAATAAAATTTAATTTAATTAATAGAAAACAAATGGTTTATTTATCAAATTAAATTTCATTCAAAAATATCCATCGGTTTCTTACTAAACTTCAACTATATCCGACGCCCTGGTTACTTATCTCTTTTGCCGACTGTACGTGATAAAAAAAACACTTATATAAATGCAATGCAGACTACTCTTTCCTACTTAAAAGCTGTGTTGAAAATGCAGACGAAACTCCATTTACAAATCATTATGCAGAGAAATCGTCTTTGTTTACCAATCGATTGCCCAGCATGTGCTCAGGCTTAATTAATTACACTTTAGTCTAATTTGAAAGCACCATGTTCGGTCTGGATCGGTAAGTACTGTAAGTAGTTACTTCAAATCTTGATGCTCTCAGCTTGTGCTCAAATTGAGCACAATTAGCCTAATTGGATTGAGCAACGAGAAAATTATTGAATGCACTTTTATACAATGGTTGGTTTCAAGCTGATGCGATTGCTTTGTGGCTGTAATTAAGTCTGCTTGTCGTACCTATTCAAAAGATTTTCAATTAAATACTTTTCCTAGTTGCTTTCATAACGGCGAAGGAAAACGTCGTGAGGAAACCGGCATGTCTTAGAATCAAACATTCGAAGACATGTGACATATGCCAACCCGCACTGGGCCCGCGTGGTAGATTGCAGCACACTCCTTCGAGGAGGCCTTTGTCCCAGCAGTGGGAAAATTATAGGCTGATTATGGTATTATGCTACTGTTCCTAGTTTAGTAGAAAGGGGGTGACTACCGACATGACGACTAATAGAAAAGTATTGAAGAAAAATACACGTTGCGTCGACCCCAAATAAATTGGGATATCTAAGGACACGATTGCACGAAGATGATAATTAAAGATCACTTACGTTATTTACTTTTTAGGGTTCCGTACCTAAAGGGTAAAAACGGGACCCTATTACTAAGACTCCATTGTCCGTCTGTCTGTCGGTCACCACGCTGTATCTCATGAACTGTGATAGCTAGACAGTTGAAATTTTCACAGATGATGTATTTCTGTTGCCGCTATAACCACAAATACTAAACAAAATAAAATAAATATTTAAGTGGGGCTCCCATACAACAGACGTGGTACGGAATCCTTCGTGCGCGAGTCCGACTCGCACTTGGCCGGTTTTTTTGTTTTTATTACTTTCGGAGCAGACCATATCAAACTCAAACTCAAAGCATTTATTTCAATTAAACCATTTACAGGCACGCATTGTCAACTTTATGCTCGAGTACGAGGCTTTTGACTACATTGTATGTGTATATATTGTTTATTTGTGATGGGCGTTTTGTTTGTGCAAAATAAACAATTTTTCTTTCTTTGTTTTCACTTTTAAATTGTCAAGAAGTCGGTCAGTCAGAAAATGTCATCATACTCAACATCTTTTGCTTGATCAGCAATCTGACAACAAAATACTAGTACTAACCGGCATTCCATATACAAACTGGCACACACAATCAAGTATTGCAGTGACATCTGATCTAACAATGGCGTGAGAATCGGTTCTCTCTACATGAGAAATACATCGGTTCTATAGTTCTGATGCTGAGCATCTTTAAATGCTGTCACGGTATGAATAGAATTTAATATCGCCCCTACAAATGAGCTCTTCAATACTGCTTTTGTGAGGGGTTCCGTAGAAATTTTGCTGATGAAAATCCTTTACAATTAAATAAAAAATCTTGTAAGTGCAGATATGTGGTTGTTCTATAAAGCTCTCTTTTTGATATCCCTTTCTTAATGATGAACAGAGTTTCATAAAGCTTTCTATAGATCTTGCAACTCATGAACGCACGGATGATGATAGCCTTTGGTTGTGGTAAGGTATATCTGTTAGTACGACGTACTATCCTCATGTCCAAAACTTAAAGAAAACGAGATTTACGCATGCACTATCGCCAAAATCTATATCTGACACCGTAAGGAGTATTCCTGCTTGCAGCGCATATTATTAGGGACCTAAAAAGGAGCCTCTTTTGTTTTACTTACGGACGCAGCTGTGGTCATCGTGTGCACGGGATTTTGTTTTCAAAATGGTCAGATATATATAGGTTTTGGCAATAGTACAGATCCATCTGTAAATCCACCAATCAAAAGTTTTTATGGCACACGCCATGCAAGCTACTTGCATAATCTTGTGCAAGTTACAGGCATGTGTATTCCGGGCTTTACTTTGTCGCACAATTATCCAGGTTGTAAAACTCTTGCTTTAGCTGTCGTATTTTTAAAACTTTTGATTTTGTTATGCGGAACCCTGCCAGGTCATCACATAACCCGCTTTGTATTGAAACCGGAAACTTATTCACATATTTCTTCATTGATTAATCAAAAGTTCAGCGATGTCTTACGACATGGACGCATTATAATTTATAATATAATGTTCACATCGAATCTATTGAGGTTTATGTCCAGCTAGCTGGTCGTATATTATGTGCTTTCATAAGTATTGCTTAACTGAATGGAATGAGAGGTTAATTTTAATATTGTTTATTATTTGATATTAACGAGTTGTTGTTGGAGTTAGTTTTCTTTCTCTTTTTTTTAGTTTTATATTGCCACGTTTGTCTAGTGGTCGTAAGTGCTACTGCTCAGCGTGAGGTACTGGGTTCGATTCCCGAGTCGGGCAATGTTATTGGGATTTTCCATCTGGTATTTCAGCAGCCCGGAGCCTGGATCTGTGCCCGGTTGATGGCTCGCCACCTATTACATCAGACTTAAACATAACTGATGAAATTTGGGTGTGCTATAGGTACACCTCTACCAACCCGCATAGGGCCCGAGTGGTGGATAATGGCCATTCCCTCTCACTGACAGGAGGCCTGTGTCCCAGCAGTGAGAACATTAAGGGCTGATTATGCTATAGCTACACCTCTGCCTAACTCTTCGGGAATTACAGGCGTGCTGTTATATTATTATTTAATAGTAACTAATGTTGTAATGCTTTGGTGGTCTATTTCTTTTACGATGGAACAAAGCCTGTGCTTATGAGGAAGTGGTTGCCAAAATTGAGGTTTTAAATACAATTCTTATGCAAATATTTCATATTCTTCTTGCGCCAAACGTTAGGTAATTAATAAAAAGTGGGTTAATAGGTAATAAAAAACCAGAAAATCTGCTAATATTATTTTTAAGAAACTTCAACAGTTATTTTGAGGGCAGTTTTAGATTTCATTTCTCCATCTACGTATGATGAATGTTTAACCCCCCCTTTTTTTTTTGAAAAATGGCGAACAGTTAAGTATGCTACGAACCTTCAAAGCCCCTTTCGAATTTACTTAGAAGCTTTCCTAATAGATTTTCATGAATAAGCAGGTCCGACCATTTTGTTTAAACTTCAGGCGATTTATATTCAGTAAAACCACACTATGAAAACTAAGGTGAAGTGAGCTGGAAGATACTGTCAATAGTGCATCAGGGACAATATAACCTTTTTTTTTTTGGATGGGAAATCATCTAATGACCCCTCCCGCTCTGGGTGGAGCGGAAGGGAGTGTCAGACTCTTACTGACTAAAACCCACCCGTGTTCCTTCCTTAGACCTTTCTGTTCCAGGGCAGCGGTAACCCTTTTGGACGATCCCGCTACCCGACAATAAAACCTCACTTTCTCTCTTCTTCTTCTTCAGCCTTTCGCCACCCAATGCTGAGTGATCATGATCATTCATCCTGCAATGCACGCCACTCTTCTCTGTCCCTAGCCTTCCTAAGCCAGAGTGGTCCACCAATCTTGACCAGGTCGTCGGTCCACCTCATCGGCTGTCTGCCCGCACTTCTACTACCAGGTCTCTGTTCAGCACTGTTCTACTCCATCTGCCATCTGTTCTACGCCCTATGTGGCCCGCCCATTTCCAATTTCCCTCGCTTTTCACTTTCGACTGTACCTAAGTTTTCACGGTGACATTTTTACAGAATATACCGGCCGTTTTCTCTTAACTCTTCCTATTAGAATGAGGAATTACTTGAAGAGGATGCAAGCTGCATACTTAGAAATTTCAACATTTGAACAAGTCTCCGTAAATTAGCATAAAACACGAAGGCATACCTTGTATGTAACCAACTCACTTTCAATACATAATACCTATGTGTTTACTGTTACTAATGTATATTGTAGTGTGCAATGATTTGTAACTACACCATCTGGCTTAGCAACATCATTATCGTTTAATGCTCGGTTCCTATAAACAAAAACGAATCGTTTTCATTACCAGTGGTAGCATTTCTTATTGCCAAACAGCACTCTAATTGCGTAACACACGATCAATCGGAATCGGTTTTATTTTGACAGTTCAACAACATTCATTTCGTTATTTTCGTTGTGGAGCAGACACAATATTCGAACATATGAAGCAATGGATTAGCAATATCCTTCAAAATGATTCAGATTGAGATTGATTGTGTGTTACGCAATTAGGGTACTGGGCATATACTCGTTAATAGATTCGTAAGCTAATTTTACCTGTGATAGCTACTTCCATATGGGAGGGTCTACTATGCACAACTATGAGGTGTTTGCTTTATTATTGGTAATGATACAAGAGTCTTTATTTTAACTAATAACGGTCCACTAGAAAATATACCGATTTAACCCGGGATACAGTACTTACCTACACCCACATCATGCAACAGGACCAAAAAGGGGCAAACTTATTGCCGTTTGGACATTAAAAAAGGTTAACTTCATTCGGCGAATTAGCAAGAATTCAGCCATTTGGCCATTTCTTAACTTACTACTAACTTTCGCTATGATCATTCGCTAGGGAACATAACCTACGGCAACCAACATAAGTTCGCAATAGGGAACTGCAAAACGTAGAGTAGCACGTACAATAGTTACGAGTATTGTAGAAATAATACTTTGGTGTTGGGAAATTGTCGTTAGTTCTGGATGCTGTGACGTCACTGGCACGTATACCTTGTAAATCATCTGGTATGTGTGTAAAAATAATAAGTAGCTACATTCTTTACCTCAGCGGGGTGATTGGGTAACACACTAACATTAGCAGTAGCTTTCATTTTGACATTTCATCAACATTCATTGTGTTATTTACGTTGTTGAGCAGACAAATTTTCCGAACATATGAAGCAATGGATTAGCAATATCCTTCAAAATGATTCAGATTGTAATTGGTAGTACGTTACGTAATTAGGGTGCAGTATCGATGAAATAACGCTAAAAACAGTTGAATCATCAGACAGTTCAATGTTCCACAATCACGAAAACATGTAAAATTTAAATATTTTATTGACTGCTCACTTTAAGCTCACTTCACCTAACTTTTCACGGTGAGACTTTTACAGAATCGATCGGCAGATCTCGCATCTAATTTGCTGTCATAATACGTTTAGATTCTATAAAAAATCGCGTCCTTGACTCCATGTTATGCATCTTTTATAATCTAATAACATTCGATTCGGCTATCGCTTTTAATTTTATTACAAAAATGCATGAGGCCTTGTTCTCCATTCGCTAACGATATTATTGTTAAAACCAAAATCTATTGCACAATTATTGTTTGCAGGTGAACAAGTCGATAAACGAATTTATTATTATTGTTATGATGCAATGTTTTTTTTCACTGCCTCCTTGGTCTGGTGGTACTGGGTTCGATTCCTGGGTCGGGCAAACTGTTACTGGAACTCAGTAACAGCCAGAAGCCTGGATTTTTACCCGGTTGATAGTAATAGGCTCGCCGTCCTACGTGGGGCTTAAACGTAATAGCGAATTGTTGGTGTACAATATGTGCACTTCTGCCTTACTGCCTTCGGGGAATAGTTATAGGTGTGATGATTCAATTAATGAGTTCATTCGATTACTAATTACTTATCACTCGCTGCGCCCCGCGGTTTCACCCGCATAAGTTTCGATCCCGTGGGAATATCGGGATCAAAAGTATCCTATATGTTAATCCTTCGCGCGTCAAAAAAACACGCTGTTGGATTTTCAACCCTCGGCGCCAAACAGTGCGTTGAAAATCCAGTGCATGAAAAAAATCGCCGCGGGAAAAATGCGCTTGTGCGTACCTGAATAGCTATTCACAACCACTCGGTACACCTCCGCACCGTATCGAATGTCAATCAATGTTATCGTAGGAATCCTCTAAAGTCTCTAAACGCTGCTCACAAGTCCAAAACCCGAAAATTTTGTCAGTTTGAGGACTGATTTTTCAATCATTTAAATTCGAGGAATAATTTTGAAATTATGACAGTTATTTCATACATAAACTGTCAAACGTCAGTTTTATTCCTCGAATAAAAGTTATCTGGCGATGGAAAAATCTGCCCTAAATAAAATAGACGACCGTTATTCTCCAAATTGCTGTTTGCTGTCGGGGGCAAGGCAAACGATAGCCTGTTGGATGGTTGTGAATAGCTAGGCTTACTTAATAAATCGGTATAGCATTCACTTTTACATTCTAAGATCACAAACGCAAAATGAATAACTTCGTTCAGCGAAAACGAATTTCCTCGCTGTTGAGCAACAAAATGTGTCGTGAATAAAAATATTCTTAATGAAAAGGAAAGTTAATCGAGTATATCAAGGATCGAAATTCGGAACAACTTGTATTCGAATCACGAACTCGAATTGGTCCGACGTACGCGCCGAAAGCGTGTTTTACATATCTCATTGGCCGATTTAAAAATCGAAAGTGTCGCGATTGGTCGTTTCGAATTTAGAATGGTATGCGAATCGGTCATCGGGTTGGTGCACCCTTACGTCACGGCGTGTAAGTCTTGTTGTTATGAAATGCACTTGCGAAAATGGCGGCCGGCCTTAAGGCTGATGAGGCTGGTTTGTTATGCGTAGCTGATTGTGTCGCTTTTATTGCTGCTCGTATCTCACTCAAGTATTACAACCCGTTATTAAAGAAAATAACGGTGATAATGATATCTTCGTTATGTAAATGGGACTTCACACCAGAGTGGCAATTCTTGTAATTTTAAGAACGTTCACGGTCTGATCTCAGTCTTAATCTGTCAAAAATACCTCTAATTACTCTACATTTTTGACATTTGTTTGTACTCGAGATGAGTCGTAACGTTTTTAATACGGGAATTTGTCTTCTGATGTGTGAACGTAAACGAGGAAAAAGGAGTATGCTAGGATCGTAGCAGGTGGCGTTCTGTAGTTTCTGCCTACCCCTATGGGAAGAAGGTGTGAGTGTATGTAAATTGCACTCGAAATTAAGTGGACAAAAAGTACCAAATTAGAATATTCGAATGATGTTGAAATGAAATTATTTTCCTTCCGAAAAAAAAAAACCTTTCATAACAGCTTCCTCGTCCCAGAAAAATCCAAATAAGAATTTTCGAATAATAATAATAATAATAATAATATCCCTGGACATTTCACACAGCACCATTTGTCCCAAGCTAAGCAACCTAATGCTTGTGTTATGGTAACAAGATGGCTGATAAACTACTTATATACATTTTTTTTTTTTTGTAAATACATACATATTATAGATAGAAAAACACCCAGACTCGGAACAAATACATGTAGGTCATACAAATATTTGTTCCGTGCGGGAATCGAACCCGCGACACGCAGCGCAGCAGTCGATCGCTTAACCACTGCGCCAACCGTGCCGTCAAAATGATGAATGATGTTAATATGAAATTATTTTTATCCTAAAAACACCTTCCATGACAGCTTCCTCGTCCCTGTCATCCACATTTTCTTTGCTCTCCTCGAAGATCGTGAAATGTTCATTTTTTTGCAGCACCACCATCCACATTATAAACTCGCGTTTACACTATAACTAACTCCCGTCTAATTTCGTGATTAGTACCCCATAACATGATCGCCGTCTATAACAGTCTGCACAGCACTTTATCGACCGCAACGACCAACCGGTTTCTCCGCGAGTGCGCAGCTGCCCGTTTAAAGCAAGTGCAATGAAAGTTATTATGAGATCGACAGTATCGGTGCCGAGAACAGTTCGCAGAAAAATATGGCCAGGGGGTAATTGCGTAACACACTATCAGTAGCAAAGGGTTTCATTTTGACAGTTCAACAACATTCATTGCGTTATTTACGTTGTTGAGCAGACATATTTTTCGAACATATGAAGCAATGGATTAGCAATATCCTTCAAAATGGTTCAGATTAAGATTGATAGTGTGTTACGTTACGCAATTAGGGTGCAGGTTAAGTAACTTGGGTGATCGGGTCATTCGTTTGGCCGAATTTAATTGGTTATACATGTCTTGCTGGTATGTGGGTGAGCTTGTCGACATACATATATATTATTGAGGTTTTCCTTCTGGAATTTCGCAGTACGGAGCCTAGATTTGTGCCCGGTTGAAATGAAATGTTGAAATTAAATTAAATGTTTATTTATGTAAATAGATCTTTTAGGGCACTCTTACACGTCAATATTTTGTTGGTCAATATTTTTCATTTTGCATTTCCTGGCAGACTGATCCTTGAAGAAGAAATCCCGAAACAAACGCAGAGGTCATGGTCTCTTTTAAACTCCGAACATTACCTTTATTATTAGGGTTTTATGTGAGTGCAGGGTCACTGAGGTTAGTGTCATCAGGCTCGCCCTCTATTACATGGAACTTAAACATAACTGGCGAAATGTGGATATACTAAAGGTACACGTCTGCCCAACCCTTCGGGGAATAAGCGCGTGATGTTATGTAAGATGTGATATTCCCTGATTTAGGATTAATACCCACGTCTTAGTCGAAATACACGACACGACATTGAACTCGGAACTACACTTGAAAAAGACTTTCTTCTAGCAACCGCTAAACCACCCACAGCCCGACTTCACCCACTACTGAACATATGCCTCTCTTTTCATGCGCCAATCCCCACGCTCCTGTGCCAGCCTCATCTAGGTACTACTCGTGTCATCCAGGTTCTAGCCGCGAAAGCAGTTTGTATCCGCTAAAAAAAGGGTACACGAGACTATTGAAGACCAAGATTTTACGTAAAGATCAATGATCTCTCTACAGTTTACGGAGAGTTGCACAATTCTTTAAAAAAAAAAAGCAAACAAGGTGTCAATCTGTTAATGGATGTCAAACAAGTATTGGCCAATGTTTTAGTGGCCAGTAACCTCGAAAGCTAGTTATGTCAGATTGCAAACTGTTGACCGGAATAATTATACAATACTTTCCGCTTTTATCTCTCGCGATGTTATGCTGCCTTGTTAGTGTAGTGGTCGCAAGCGCTACTGCTGAGCTTGAGGTCCTGAGTTCGATTCCCGGGTCCGGCAGTGTTATTAGGTTTTTCGATCTGGAATTTCTCATTAGCAGCTCGGTGTCTGGATTTGTCCTCGGTTGGTGGCAATAAACTCGTCTATTAAATAAAATAAATAAATGAAGTGCTCCAAATCGAATTTCGGCCATGGAGACCAATCTCAAGCGGAGACTAGCCATCGCCACGGGAGATGTTATAGTGCACAAGTGAGTGCTCATTCTCATTGTCTGACTCCCATTACATGGGACTTAAAAACGTAATAGCGAAATGTGGATGTACCAAATGTGCACCTCTGCCTAACCCTTCGGGGTTTTCAAGCGTGATGTTATATGTCTAGTGTGTGTGTGTGTGTGTGTATGTGTGTGTTTAATCTATTATAGATAATCAGAAACCCTTTGTTTCTTTGATGATTCGACTCGTAGGACCAAGAATGTGGAGTTCTATGCGTAGATTGATGTCATCGTAATTGATGGCGTATAAAATATTATGAAAACACTGATGATGGTTTGAATAGGCCGCTGCAATAACATTTAGAGAGCACCTTTGCAAATATTTCTCCTTACTGAGCACCACTGACTAGCAGTCCCATTGTATACCAGGTAGATTCTTGTTTATAACGGCCGAGTTCAGAGTAAAGACTCGCTCAGAGAGAGAGAGCGAAAATTGATCAGTTTGCTTGGTAACTGCGTGTTGACAATTTCAGACTCAGGCCCACTTGTATTACATCACAAGTACACACACATAAAGCGCTAAACATACTTCTGCGGCCGTTTTACGAAGTATTAATGCCATCGTGATTCCAGTCTGAAAAAGGGTTGTTGCTATTGGTCATGTATAGCTCCGTCTCTCTTACACTGGAGTCATGGCACGGCTGCAATAATATGGCACTTGTCCCTCTCAACTACAAACAAGTGACAGAAATCGAGCCATGTTTTAAATTTGTCTAGTGCTAAACGTATTTAGTGATTTCTGGTGAAGTGGGCCTTAAAGACAGTTCAAAACTGTGTGCTGTATTCTTCTGTGATCTAGCATCTGTTTTTCAAGAAGCGATGTAGAATTATCACTAAGGCCCATAAACGAATGTCACTAACCTCATTTTCCTTCCCCAGGCCCAGAATACGGCACCATGGAAGCCGCGTGGAAAGGCGGCATGGTGGAGGCGGAGCGTCTCTCAGACTTACACCTGAGCGTCCGCGACCGACTCGTCAATGACGTCATGGCCCAAATCAAGAACTGGCAGAAAGACACCTATCATAAGGTTAGTACTTAGTTGAAGATGGAATTCAAACGAACATTGCGTTGTGTGAAGATTCTGGCTTAGCCAATTAAAATGGAAGTTTTATGGAACATCCTTTTATAAGTATGAAGATCAATGTGGAAAGTTCCTCATCCTCCATAGACGCGAGGATCATCCGACCACACGGGTGGTTGTGTCTCGTGTGCCCGACGGTAGTTGTTGGGCTTCTGTACTTTATGTTAATCAAGCGGATAACTCCGATATCGCGTTGTAGGATACATCAGTGTAGATCGTACGTAGCGATATGTCGCCACATCTTGAAAGACATAATGCAAGATATCATAAGGCCAGAAACTATCATAAGGCCATTCAAATTGAAAGCTAAATTTCAATTTGAATGGCCTTATGATAGTTTTGGGGTGTTACTAACTTTCTGGTGCGCATGGTCTCGTCCTATCTTAGACAAAGTTTGTAGTTAGTCCGTTCTTCAGGGATAATTACTCTCCGGCGATTTATCTAAAAGAAAATTCTAGACAAACTTAGCCTTGCGACTATTTATAATGATTCAAGCCAAGTCCAGGCAGAAGAAAAAATTACATGAACATTTTCCATTTGGAAAAGTTCCCAGTGTCAGGTGTAAGAGCATGCTTAATGGCTCGAAAACCCATTTGAACAAAGTTCCACATTTTCACGTATCGTTAGCTACATTACTGATGTAGTTAGGACTGTGTCCGGTCTCGGAGTTCCGTTTTCTTTCTTATATTCTGAAAATCTTTTTAAATGTTTAGCATTAAGCCCAATGTAATTTGAAGTTCATATTTTACCCCATTGAATGTAGGTATATATTTCTTTATAATGCTTTTGAATTTCATCTTTGTCACTATATCAGTCCCCTTCATATACTCCAAATTCCTTAACTCTTTCTGCAAATATATCAGCTGATCATACACATACTATTCTACACACAATAATTTTATAATCGATGTCCAAGATAATGCAGACGTCAATAGAGCCCAGAGCGCCTAGACGAAGTGACCTTCTATCAGTGATAACGATGATGGAGAAGTCAAAAATGTATGGGATTGATATAAGCTACCGAAAATCTTATGTCAATTGTGTTGATGAAACTCGTAGAAATATGAAACACTTTGAAAGCGATTGTCACTTGTCTTGGTGCACGTGAAAACCCAATCTGCATCTATGTCGCCATCATTGCACTACAAAAAGGCTGTTCCAAAGTTGACGTGATTGATTTTATAGCAGCTACCCACTTCTGTTTAATATGGTCCGATAATGTTCCTTTGTGTGTCAAATATGGATCAAGCTTGGCGACAAATTTCATACCTATATGGGCTCCAGGGCTATTAGTTACGATTGCTGATGAAATTCTGGCAAGATTCCAAGTAGATAAAGGTATTATATAGGTCCCAGTGGACTGTACTGGGTATATTTTTGGACAATTTTGGTACTGGAATATTAAGTAAGTATAGCTACTGGGTCATATCCTGGTTATTTTGAATAGTATTTTTTTTATGTTTGCCCAAATATTTTTTTTGAAAACGTCAAAGAAAATTTCAGTCATTATCATATTAGTCATAAGTCCTGTTGGATATAGTGTTTCCCAATATATGTGCGTCATCGTCATCATTCTCCTGCCCTGGGGGGTGACCACCACCTCTTAAAGCAGTATTATTTTAATCTTACTTCGTGTGGGAAAAGGATGGAGCTATACGGAATGTATAGCTCCATCTCTTTCACACACGGAAGTAAGGTTATAATAATACTGCTGTAAGAGGTGGTGGTCACCCCCCTTATCTTAATTTATTTGGGGCCGGTGCAACATGTCTTTTTCTTCCATGTATCTCTTTTAGTCGTCATCTCGGTAGTCACCCCCTTACAGCCATATCATTTTTCACAGTCCATCCATCGTTTCTTTGGTCCTGCTCTTTATTATAGCCATCTCTTTCCCTATATACATCCTAAATATAAAATAGAATAAGACAACACAAGTAATGACAGAGCACCTCTGAATAAATAAACAATAACCTGCTTTCCATCTGAAGTATCGTCATGAATTCTTTAAAGATTCTTATTTGCCCTTTGTAAATTCATAAAGAGACAGCCTTTTACTTTTCCTTAACAATTTCCTCATCATTATTTATAACAGCTTAGAAAAACACTACTCTCTAAAATAAACATGTATGCATTCGCGAATTTAGAATACAAATCTAGATGAAAACTCCTTTCTATGTTAAGACCTGGGTTTAAATAGTTGATTGGAGCTAATGTGGTGCTTTCATCTACATTTCTTGGGTCAGTAGCTCATCGTAGAAAAGGCTTATGGCTAATTCATGGGTCTACGTGCCCTCTACCTTTGTTACCTTAGATTGGCGCAATGTTGCTCTTCCATTCTCACCTGTCAACCGTCACGTTATCATTCACAACCTCACCTTTCTTTGGATTTTATGTATTATTTTAAAATAATGAACTTGTTACATATTAGCTATCAGGATTAAAACTTTAATACCTACTGTTTAAATAGTTAATTCGATCTCTTCGTGGAGACATAGTTCGTAGTAATAACTTCCATAGAGGAGCAAATAACGGGCAAAACGCGCTCGGGTTTCGTTCCAACAATTCTCATATCTATTGCCATAATACCAATAACACCATTGCTAACTCTATCCTAAGTCATATCACGTCAAGCAGTCCTTATAATCCAGTTAAGCCATTTCTCGAGAAGAAATCGAATAATATTATGTCCTAGCACAGAATACTGAGTAATTCTAGTCGTGCAAAAGTAACATGTATTAGCTGCTTAGCATTCTACTCAAGTTGTTATAGAATTTAGAGAAACGAGTAACATTATGTACGCAGAAGTGATGGACTAGTAAACAACACGATTATACTATTGCGAGTAGGCGACTTTTTGTAGCACATTAGTTGCTATGTAATCGTGGATAGTTCGTAGCCAACACAATGCCAGCTGAAATATTTATTTCATAACGCTTATGTTGGTCTTTTCTATCGCATGGAAGTCCTCATGGATATCAACTGACTACGGAAGGTAAACGGCGATGTTTGCACTATGATTGTCATCGCCATATTCGTACTAGGGAATCCGGAATCTCCGGTGACTTGTCCTGATGAAACATATATACATACATAATCTATTCCCACTGCTGGGACACAGGCTTCCTCTCTGTTAGAGGAAGCGGGCCGTCAACCACCACGCGGGCCCAGTGCGGGTTGGTGGAAGTCATATGACGTCGAATTTTTGATTGTAGGGCACGCCGGATTCCTCTCGATGTTTTCCTTCAACGTTTCTTGAGAGTAGTAGTGATGTAATAATTTACGCAAAGTACCTGCTTAGGTTCGAACCCCGTAGTCTCAGTCGTTATCACTGGGCCAATTTACATACATCTAAGCACTTCTCGCACTTCTCGCACTAAGCGCTTCTCGTCATCTTTTCTGATGCGCACAGCAAAGGAGTGGAATTGTCTGCCAGCGTCTGCATTCCCGAGTTCATACAACCCTAATCTCTTCAGGGCGAGAGTGAATAGGCTCCTTCTGGGCAAGCTCGTTCCATCGTAGATCTCATCCCTGCCTCTGGGCTGGATTGAGGTCAAGAGTGAGCCCATTGTCAATAAAAAAATAAAAAAAAAACATCTATCTCATTGTTATGTGAGTTTTTGATTTGGCCCATTCTCTCTAATATTCCCACAATCGTTTTCATTTAATTCACCCGCAGCAATCTTTCAACTGTCAATCAAGGCACACATATCTTACTTCATGCTCTCAGTCGCGATACTATCGCGCAATTTTACCGATACTGTCTTCAGTCTTGTAGCTTTATCAATTCAAAGACAAACGAGCGACTGTATCTGTGCAGTATTGTTATCGTCCCTTGTTAGCGTCGACACAATCGTCCAGCCATTATGTCAATTGATACTGTGCTGTCATCCGTGTACTTGTCGTGTGGTCACGATTGCGTGTATGCTACGTTTAGATCAGTAGGTAATACATATGTTCCAAGTCTTATTCTATCAATTTCTGCTACTACGTCACATACAAAAATATACTCGTTGGATCATCATCATTCTTCCTGGCATCACCCACTGTTGGTACTGGCCTTCTTTCCTTTCTGCTGGTGGTTGATGGTCTTGTCACCAATCAACTTTAAAGTATTCTTTCGGCCATAGTGTAACTTTGCGCGAAAACTGACATGTCACCATCAAGATTGTCTGGTGACGTTCTGGCATTAGAATCATTGCTATCTTCATTTGCATCACCTTCTTCTGAACTCTTATTTCTGTGCCTACCATATAAACACATTTGTTACCTATTCAAAATTCTTCTCATCTCCTAATCCAATTTATTTTTAAAAATACCTTACGTTACTCGTCCCTTTACTAAACTAAATAAAATACCACTATTACATCTATTTCGCTAAAAGGTAGCGCACGCGCTGCCTGCCCAAATATGGCGGCTCATGAATTAAACAAGTGCTGATGTCTAGTCAACTCGCGTTTGTCCGTGACAGACGGACGGACGGAAACGTGCGTTTATGTAATGTGCTTGATGTAATCGTTTGGATAGTTGTTTATAGGAAATCGTGGAGCGATTGGGTGGGTTTTAGTGATTAGGATAGGTTGTGTGTTATTTTGAATTGAAATTGCGGTCTTCATCAAGAGTATCTCCTGTTTCTTCTAACATGATTTGGCTTGCTTTTGCGTGTGGTGTCTTAACTCCTCAACTTGCAGAGGAACCTGTTTCTCTTCTAGCTGCGGCAAATTAAATCTGCTTATTTGTGCAAATTAGGCTGATAATCAGTACTTTTCGAACGTCAAAATTCCATAACACTGTCTCCCAAATCGCCCGCCCTTCACCGCTGCCTGGTGCTTTCACTAGAAAGAAGAATTGGCGCAACAATCTCCCCAGCAGCACAGCTGTCTGTTCAGTTAGAAAAACTTAATTCTATATAATAGTAGGTATGCAAAGTAATTAACATTACGAGACACAGAACATTAAATTAAATTATTTGCCATATGTCGGCTAGCCACGCCAATACCACGGCCTTAGGCATCTTACTCAGTAGCAATTTTCAAGACATATACC
Organism: Apamea crenata; assembly: GCA_949629185.1. NCBI lineage: Eukaryota > Metazoa > Arthropoda > Insecta > Lepidoptera > Noctuidae > Apamea > Apamea crenata. The sequence goes on along the minus strand of OX451362.1, from coordinate 5,715,845 downwards.
TGTCTTAAACATTATGTATTTCAAACCATACTAAAAATGTCTGAGCAGCCAACAATGGTCTCCATGCAAATAGATACATACATTAACTACAATACGACTCGAAACAAAGTGCAATACACTAACATAAGTATTTGCAGCTATAAACTTGATGTCAATGGGTGCCAAGGATGAAACTGAATATTAATATTTAAAAGTAACATTTTAGTTGAGGTGTGAAGACAGTTATTATGTGGAATTAGCTGTAACACAGAACTTATAATAGTAAAGACGCCAGCACATCAAGCTACTACAATCTGTCAAATGTCTTTAATAGCTTTTCAACTTTATTAAAGCATTAAGATTCAAGGTTGATTGGGAAAACTTGACAGTTTTGGGTAGCTTGATGTGCTGGCTAGAGTACAATTCAGGTCGCTAATTGCTTACAGTTATTCAACTACAAGTTGCCTTTTCTATCGCGTAACTCTTATCTCTTCCGACTACGTTGGAACCCACTGAATTGGCTCGACAAGTCGCACCCGTCGCGTACTTGTAGTTTCATAACTAAAATTCGGAGTGCGCCAGGCCTGGCTGTAATAATAATATAATAAGTTACAGAGCCCACAACCCTTCCATTTCTAGGAAAGGTGTTGGCAATATGCTGTTATTTACATACGTGAAGATTTTTTCTTTATCTAGTGGCTAGGCAGAGGTGTACCGGTAGTACACCTACAATTCGCCAGTTTTGTTTAAGTCCCATGTAATGTAATAGAGGCGAGCCTTTTACTATCAACTGGGCCCAAATCCAGACTGGGCCGCTACTGAAAAATTGCAGATGGAAGGACGCAATAAAACCTTGTCTGTGCCGGGATTCGAACCCAGGACCTCACGCTCAACAGTAGTGCTTGTGACTACTAGATCAACGAGGCAGTTTTTCCATATAGTCTTGAACACTGTGCTTAATCTAGCTATACTAATAAAAAGCTGAAGAGTTTGTTTGTTTGAACGCGATAATGTCAGGAATGACCAGACGGATTTGAAAAAAAAATCTTTGCATTTGATGGCCTAATTCTTGAGGTTATTTAACATCACGTGACGATCCTTAGCAGCCGAGCAAAAAGAAAAAAATTCAAAAAGATTACTAAGCGAAAACGAAGTAAACGCTCTGGCGGGCGATGCGATGCGACTGGGTAGGTCGGGGAACAAAAAAATTTGACGCAGACGATGTCTCGAGCAGAAACTAGTAATATAAATCATGTCACAAGAAAACCTTTCCAAGAAAGCCGCTCACGATATGGTTTTAATAACATACGTGAATAATTCTTTCCATTTAGTCATATAATCTTATATCATTTTAATGTGCTGTCCAAGGTAAAAGATGTTAGGACGGCTACTAAAAATATAATTAATGCAAATATTCATTGGATTCTTCCCAAATTGCTTTTCCTAAATAGTTTTCGAACAAACGAGGTTTCCATCGATGTGCTGCCTGCATGAGGGGTTATAATGAACAATCAGGGGGATGGTATTACCATAGATAGCAGAATTCATGAATGTAGATTAGTTATTAGTGCCCTAGGCTAGAGGACTGCGGTGGCCTTGGACCCTTATCTCATCATCATCCCTCCCGCAGGCTAAGGGAATATGATTGAGTAGATTTTATTTATATTTTTTTTTTTTATAAAAAACGTTGCCCCACACTAGGAATTTCTCCTGTATCGTGGGTGCGTTTTTTTTTTTTAATATAAAAACTACTTCTAGGTCATACAAATATTTGTTCCGTGCGGGAATCAATCACTCGCCAATTGCGTAACCACTGCGCCAACCGTGCCGGATGAAATCCGGTTCATCTTCCTTTTATAATCCTTATATTTTCTGATGTGTTTTCAATATATGCGCTTGAAGGCTCAATTTGAGGAGATCCTCACTTTCTATCTTCTTGAGCATTGGGATTTGATGATTTTAAGTAACAGTGTCTTCCTCAGTATTTATTTTACGGCTTATAATAAAGGCTAATTTGACCTATTTGTAGCAGCCCGGGGCCTGGATTTGAGCCCCGTTGATGGTAATAGAATCACCCCCTATTACATGGGACTTAGCCCTTCATATGTCAGCACGTAGATCCACGCGAGACACAATGGCTTTTTAACTGTGTCTGTAATTACGAAATTCAACGGTTTAAACATAACTGTTGAAATGTACGTGTAGAGGTGCACCTCTGCCAACTCTTTGGAGAATACAGGCGTGCTGTTATGTAATATTAAATAACTGTCAGATATTTATTATTATATCTTCAATTTTCCTCAATAAAGCCTAGCCCTAGCCTTTGCCTCAAGACGTTCACGGCCGTCCATTGTTTGCTAATCATCAAACTGACTACTTGTCGCCTTACGTCTGCATCTGTGTGATATAATAAGTTTTGTTTCATTACCTTAACGCCCCCGACCCGGTAAACAAGTCACTTGATGGGCGTTTAAGAGCTGATTTAGATGCGCATTTGATTCTTGAGATAAGACGGTGGCAAACTCGTTGCTGGGATCGGCATTCGAAACAGTTTTTTTTTTTTTTAAATTTTCGTTATAAAAGAACTGAGACTTGCACTGACTCTAGTATCCATTAACGTAATTTCTTTCTCCTATATCTATTCGACATTGCTCGGCGAACAGATAGCTGATGGGTCCGACAGGTTCTGGAGTAGCGACCGCGTACCGGAAGACGTAGCGTTGGAAGGCCTCCCACAAGGTGGACCGACGACCTTGTGAAGGCCGCAGGAACCCGTTGGATGCGAGAAGCACAGAACCGGTCGAAGTGGAGGTGCTTGGGGGAGGCCTATGTCCAGCAGTGGACGTCTTTCGGCTGAAATGATGATGATGATTGTTTATGATAAATTAAACAAAGATTTCTTGCTAAATATTATCTATACATATTAGGGATTGAACTCACCTATCTTGTCTGTCTGTATGACCACGCATGGTTCTTCTAAACTACGCAACGAATTTTGATATGGTTTTCACCATTATTCAGAGAATTTATGAAAAGTTTATGTGTATAATACATTAATATTAAACTTACTTATACTACAGAAATCTCAATGTTTTATCAGGTCTTATAAACGTTCGAAGCAGGGTCGCCCGCAACCTATTGCGTAACACACTTTCAATCACAATCAGAGAGTTTTGAAGGAAATTCATTATTCTTAGGTTTGAAAAATTCATCTGCACAACAGCGTAAATAACACAATGAACGTAGCTGAACTGTCAAAATTGAAGGAAATGCGTTCAAATGCCATTTTATGTGAGTTACGCAATTACCCCGCAGTAGTAATATAAATGGCATTAAATTCATTAGCTGTATTAATCACTTCATTTCTCCAGTCGTCGCGTCTTGAAATCCGCTGACGTCATCTGCCTGGGGCCCAATATCGATAATGGATAGATAATTCAGGACAGGTACCGCGGCCGGCGCTTTATCGATATCTATATCACTTGTTATGATCCCAGGTGCCTGTTTTAAGTGCTTACCGGATTTTCCTTCCATTTTCTTGGACGGTTGTGAAATTTTTAATTTTGTTCTGGTCTGTTAAGTTTCTCTGATAGGTGTAGAACTGTAATTTTCTTTGACCAATTACAATACTTATTAATTTCAAAGAATTGCCTATTTTTGGCATGCCTTTATTTTTTCGTTGCGTTTTCCAAATAAAAAGTCTCATAACCATTGTTTTTTTATTGCTGAATGGGCCTGCTCTTGATGCCGATGAACTCTATGATGGAACGAGCGTGTCCAGAAGATAATAATAATAATATAATATCCCTGGACATTTCACACAGCACCATTTGTCCCAAGCTAAGCAACCTAATGCTTGTGTTATGGTAACAAGATGGCTGATAAACTACTTATATACAATTTTTTTTTTTTTTTGTAAATACATACATATTATAGATAGAAAAACACCCAGACTCGGAACAAATACATGTAGGTCATACAAATATTTGTTCCGTGCGGGAATCGAACCCGCGACACGCAGCGCAGCAGTCAATCGCTTAACCACTGCGCCAACCGTGCCGTCCTCTGAAGATGCCTGTTCACTCTTGATTTGAAAGCAGACGGGTTACATGTGGAAGAGAACACAGACGTTAACTGTTACGTAACACGTTTTCTTCTTCCTTTCTCCGTTTCTCATTTCTCCATTCATAACCCTAGAAAAAAACAATCTGTAGGACATGCAAATATTTAACCTGTCCGTCCCGCATAAACCCAGTCACTCATTCAAAGTGCGATTCAATCAGACAAATTGTTAAACTCTACATTTACACATGACATTTACCTTCTATACAGTATGTAACAAAAACCCTGTTGTTCCTTGTAGGAGCGTATATATATACCTATAGGCTTACCATTATTGAAGTTATAATTTAAAAAAAAACAATGGTGGCCGAACATTGTCCATAATCAGATAGTTTTTAAATTCGATACATTGTTACAAAATGTTTTTAACATCTGAACTTACAAGTACTAATGGATCTAGCCTACGGTCGATAAAGATTGCCGCCGCCGGCGGCGGCCCCTTTGATTCGCGATAGCTAGACAGGTCGGCGCCAAAACACAAAGCAGGCGGCACGCACAAACTCCCTTTGTGTACGACCGCCACTAGCCGATTGTCGCCCTTACTGCCCCTCAGTCGCCCGCGCAACTTACTTCGGGACGGATGTATCGTACGCGTTGACAGCATTAGAAAAAGAACCAAATTATTGTGATTTTGTGAGTGAATTCTGTGTGTGCGTTTTTTCCAAAATTTCTTATTCAAATGAGGAATATTGTAGTGTACCAAGAACGTTTCGCAACTCCAAGAAACATAACTTTGCGTCGACGATGGCTTCCCAACGTCTCCACATACAGACGTTCAACATTGGGTCTGTGCACGGTCGAGACCAACATCGTATTGCCGAAGGATAACCGAGGACTCGAGACCATGACATTGAGGAAGAAATCCTCGTGATGTTTGAAGAAGACCCTACGGAAGTACGTGCTCTGTGGGTAAATAAATAAATTTTAAAGTGTTAGTTATGTCACAAATGACTAAATAGTTACTACGTAACAGATACTTCACTTAGTAGAATATTACCTACTGCTATAATAGCCTACTCCGTCTCGTCAGCAACCGCTGCATGCTAAAATGTGCCTAAATACTCAAACGTACAGTTGTGATTGCTTCACACCGCGCGATTCCCGTATTATTATTATACTCTTTGGCGCGATCCCACAGCACTGAATTTGGGCCGCAAACGGCCCGGACCCGCCCGGACCGCCCGGCCGGGCGGTAGGTAATTATAACGTGCAAGTACATGGAGTGACGGAGGCCTGGTTATGTGTTTATTGTATTATCAATCGTCAAACTTGATAAGCCAACTTTTTGAAAAATTCAAACTAACGTTCCCAAAGTGTTATCTATCAGTCAAACAGCTGAGTGATGTGAACGACACGTGACGAGTTCATGACCTTAGTGTAGTATGGTAGTGTGCGGCGCGGCGGGCGGCGACAAAGCGACCGGTTGCTACCTATTTCTCTTTGCAGGGGTGAGCAATCAGTGTTACTTTTCAAATATTTATTATAAAATATTTATTTTGATTTTTTTTTCTTCAATATTTTTTTAATTGACTTACGTAATTACCATCGGATATCGATTCTGAAAACGTCCCTACTTGGAACAACAGGGTTTTTGTTACATACTGTATATGTATTATATTATCTATATTTAAACTGAGCGTTGCTTTAAAATATGGTTTAAGAGAGAACACTCATCAAATTTGGCAATTTTATGCAATGAAGTTAAGAAAAAAGTTTTAAAATTAATTTAAAAGTGACTATTTGCACTTTTCGGGCGAGTAAAAGTAAATTCGTGCGAATCGACTTATATGCTATCAAATTTGTTAAGTTTTGAAATTTCAACAATATTCAATTATTTATAGTTTTGATATAAGCAGTTCCAGAAAAAGTTATTTTTAAACCCACAAGTTCAATTGCCAAAATTCTTACAGTTTTGGGTTATCTTTCTTCTTGACTGTGTTTGAGAAGATTTATAAATCCAACAAATTCTGCTGATACAGAAAACTAGCCTCAACACAGATAACAAAGGGTCATATTTGTATGTGATCACTATTTAACAGACCGCACAACGGTTTACTGTCAAGATGAATCCCAACGATAACTAAAATTGGTCCTACCGCGCGTCTATCCGTAAGTGGTCCTTTTCATCGGACCCACATGTAAGTAAAACTGACATCTACCAGTAAACCCACATACTACTAAAACCATCAGAATAGGCGTACACCTACGCACTAGATAAAAGTAGCAAGCACGTAGGACCGTCCTTTTTAGTTAAGAACATCGCTAGAATACACAGAGCTGTATTGTTTCAGTTTTTGGCTTTTTAATTGAATTGAGGTGATGTTTTTGGTCCGGCCCTTATCCGGTCCGGTCTTTATTAGATCTATAGAGTAACATATTCGGCTGATTTATGGACATTAGTCCTAAAAGCAGAAATTCGAAAACATGTGACGTCTAGAAAGAAAAATGCGTTTATTGGCATTACCTACACAAAATTCAACACTAAAAACAGAAAACAAAGATTATAATGTCAAAAGGGCCTCAGCTCAGCATAATGTCAGATGACAACAAAGTGTACCACCTGACGCTGATTTTCAGCTGCAACCCACGAGTGCCATACGCACGCCATATGCACATAACAAACACATATGGAAGTGTGTGTCCGTTATAATAAATTGAGAGAATTAATTAAATGCTAGCTAAAATTATAGAAAAGCTCATACAAATCAAATGAATTGTCGTGACATACATGTATGTGTGTGTGTGTTGTATTGTAATGAATGAAAAACTAAAATAAATAAATACCCAATATGTGCGCAGTACCTACACAAAAAAACGAAATAAATAAATCTAGAAATAGAAAGTACTCACCTGCCTGTAAGACAAAATCGTGGTGTGACTGCATTGTTCTTCTTAACTACGAAACGGATTTACATGCGATTTTCGTTCTCAAAATTAGAGTAAGGACAATATTAATTGACTAGTAAAAATTAAACCTTAACCAAACAATCTACCAACCCGCATCTGGGCCTGCGTGGTAGATTCATGGCTCTCTTCCCTCTCGAAGAGGGGAGGCCTAATTATTAAGTATTTAAGTATGCTTTAAAATAAAACACTTTTTTTTTTCAAAAACGTTGCCCCAAACTCTGGATTACTCCTGTATCGTGGGTGCGTTTACAAATATTTAAACTCACATACACAAACAGCCAGACCCGGAACAACAACCTGTAGGCAATACAAATATTTGTTCCGTGCGGGAATCCAACCCGCGACACGCAGCGCAGCAGTCGATCGCTCAGCCACTGCGCCAACCGTTTCGTCTTACACTACAGCGTTTACATTAGTTACGAGATGAATTAACGTAAAGAACATCATTAGCTGATTATAAAGCCCCCTCAAATCCAAGCCTAGCTATAAAATTAACTTTGTTAACATAATGAGCGAAAATTAACGGCCAACCTTTCAAGCCATTATCGCCCTAAACTTTATCGAAATAAGGGCCTGTTATATTTGGAATGCAGCCAAATGACGTTGATATACAGGGTGTCAGGAGAACGCTTCCGAAGCCAGAACGTAGATTATATACAACCTTTATGCAAACGGATACCAATAACCTTTCGCCTGAAATTGATTATTTTCGCGCGTCACGTGGACTTGGGGTCGTCAGCCGCACAGCTGTCGGCGAGCGCGCGCGCACTTTGAACTTGAGGTCACGCGCAAGCGTCAGATGATATTTATTTACGAATACATTGCTTGTTAGAGTTGTAAAGAAAAAAAATGTGTTTAATAGCAAATAATGGTTTAATTTAACTGTTCTCACAGCATAGTGTACGAAAAATGCTAAAAAAAATAGGTAAAATTGTTCATTTTTTTTTCTCATTTTTTTATGGTATCGTATCGAGAATCAGTAGCCCTATCACCTGTCTCCGTTTTCGGAAGCGTTTCCCTGCCACCCTGTATGTAATGGCTGGATTAACTATCTATTATAAATTATACATATATGTAATAAATATTTACGTGGCGTCATTTCCATGAGTGAGACGACATTTAAATATGTATGTACTTAGTTGAAATATACATATTTCCGTATTATTTTAATGTAGGTACTAGAAGTAGAAACCCAACACTAAATGAGATGCATTCATTATACATGAGTGTTCCATTGCTTGTATAGAATCATTTAATTAACAAGACAAATTATGTCGTATGTGTCTGTACTTACAATTACATCAAAACACATGATATTTTCTTGAAACTGTTAGCTCAGTATTCACAATTAATTAGTATAGTCCAAATATCCAGCGGGGTAGTTGCGTAATACACTAACAGTAGTAGTAGCTTTCATTTTGGCAGTTCAATAACATTCGTTGCATTATTTACGTTGTTGTGCAGATTTGACACATTTCCACCCCGACCCATCGCGTCGCATCCCGTCCCTCGCCCATGTTACTACTTCGTTTGCTTAGCGTTATTTCTGAATTTGTTTGCCTTTTGCTCGGCTCCTAAGGGTAAGTTTCCTTCAGGATAGCAAAATAAAATTTCACAAATAAAAAAATCTTCTCCACTATCTTGTTGCGTATGAGTACATACCTAGCTATGACTTTAACATGATGGTCGTGGCGATGACACATTTACACTTAGACTTACCATAAATCTCAGACCACCATGAAATTAACACATTTAAATAAGCAAAACACACATTACAGCAGGTGTTCAGAACGATTAAATAATTCTTGCAAAACCAGTTCTAAAGTCATATTTATAGAACACATGGGCCGTGTAAAATGTAGTAGGTTTTACAAATTATAGTAGGTAATTAGAGTTCAGTAATAAAGTGTGAGATGGATGAGGCTGCGTCACAGGAGCTTGGGGACTGGCACCAGAAAAGAGAGGCCATGTTTAGCAGTGTGTGAAGTCGGGCTGCGGATGGTGATGATGAAATTTCCATTATGAACCTAGGAGTCAGGATTCGTGCACAGTTTATGGCAATCCTGTTCAAGGCTCTTCCCATTGCAGAAATTGACGCCTGTTTTCCCCAAAGAGTAAGCAGAGTAGCGGTGACTTATGGTACACCCACATTTCGCAAGTTATAGATAGAAAGAAAGAAAGGAAAAGTACTTATTGCGATTCGCTTTCTTTTATACACTTAAGTCCCTTTTAATAGGAGGCCTAATTGATATTCAGCGGTCACAAATCCAGACTCCAGGCTGCTACTTAGAAATTCTTGATGTGAAAACCCCCAATCAATTTAAATTTGAATCGCGACATAATCGCCAAAAATGTAAACAAATGTGAGTTATGGAAAAATGACTTTAATTCCAACATAATAAAGTTCAGTTTACGCTACAACTTAACGCGCGCAACTTAGCGCTTATTTTTATAACTTTTTCAATTTTGCTAGTCACTCTGAAATCAACTGGATTACTATTAAAATAAAGTTGATATTTGTGTGAAATAAGTTATTTCAAATTGACGTTATTTCAAATAACGTCAATTTGAAACATAAATAAAATTTGAATATAGCTAGCCTATTTCCAAAACTATGTTTGAGGCACCTTTCAGTCTAACCGGATGCAGCTAAATACCAGTATTTTCTATGGAGCGATTGCCTATCTGACATCCACTAAACTTAAACATAACTGGCATAATGTACTGTACACATCTGCTGACTCCTTTGGGGAATACAAGCGTGATGATACCTCTTACGTTCAGTGGTAGAGCCACGAATCCTTTGAAAATTGCCAAGTCCTGTAATGTTCCAATTGCTTGAGCGCCCGTACCTCCAGGTATTAAAAGTTACCTTACCTATACCTACCTACCTACTATACAAAGTTTTCTAATAACTCCTCTAGAAATTGGTTCACTACAAAATTGCTCGGAGTCGTAACAAACAACTTTGACACCTTTATTACGATGATTTATGTACATAGTTAAATACACTTGCTGGTCTAGTCTAGCAGTTGCTAGCCCTACTGCTGAGCATGAGGTCCTGGGTTCGATCCTCAGGTCAAGTAAAGTGTTATTGGTTTTTTCCAGCTGGAATTTCTCAGTAGCAGCTCGGAGTATGGATTTGAGCCCGTTTGGCGGTAATAAGCTCGCCCCCTATTACATGGGACTTGAACATAACTGGCGAAATGGGTGTACGCGGACGAAGTCGCGGGCATAAGCTTGTAAAGAATAGAATACTCTTTATTATGTACACCATATTAATTACAGACATAAATATTTAATATATAAATTGACGAACCATTATATTATGCTAATTGATTTTCTTATTTCTTGATTTCTTGATGTATTTCACTACGGAACTTTATTAAATGGTCACCTCAATACGATGGAACGTTTTTTGTTTCTTATTAGATCTGACCCACTCATAAGTGAGTGAAAACATGTATGAAATAGCCTATCAACTACAACAACTAGCTTAATATTATATGCAATTAGCACCTCTGTCTTTGTTGCTATGATATCGAAACACGTCTGCGCCTCAGGGATCACTCGTAAGGGGCCTTCTCCACGAGCGAGAGAATCGCGGCGATATTATCGTCGTGCCACGTATTTCTATACACTCTCTTAGAACGTGTCTCCACACGGCGATATCATCGCGGCGAGAATTGTATGGCACGGCGAAACTATCGCCGCGATTTTCTCGCTCGTGGAGATGGTGCCTAGGTACTTAACAGACAGCTGTGCTGCTGGGCAGTTTGTTGCGCCACTTCTTCCCAGCTGAAGCTCTAGGAAGTGGTGAAGGGCTGGCGTTTTGGGGGACTGTCTTATTTAATTTTTACGTTCAAAAAGTGCTGATTCTCAGCCTTATTTGAATAAATGACTTTTGACTTTGAAACAAAATTATCATAAAGTTGATCGTTTTAATACCGCTTCCAAGTATTCAAATATACACGGTGATATTTTACAAGCTAGTTTGAAAGAAAATTGTCTGGTTTACGAAACTTCTTAAGGCGAGGTTGTTCCATTTTTAAGTTTTTTGGAGCTATTTATATCTAATTAATGTAAATATTGCGCAAAATAAAAATCATTTTAACAAAATTGAGCATATAGTCAAGCGCTGTCTGAAGACGGAAACGTAATTACTATTAATTGACTCGATAAAAAAAAATCGCAAAGATGACACTAAACCGATATTTCGAACGTACTTTTTAGCCAAAAATTATATTACGAAACCATCTAAGTAATATACCAAAAAATAGGTTTTAATATTTTCTAGCGCTGGGTCAGGAAGATTTTTATATAAGTGGTTATTTATTTTCGTAAGAACAAAAATCAGACGATATTGAGCAGTTCAAGCGCTCACGCCTGCCGAGCGGGCCGTTTAGTGCCGGCCGAGAGGTCTTCGTGGACGGACGCACGCCAATTTTCTCTCGAGTTTGCGCTTTGGATTACAAGAAACATTACGCACTAAATAAACTGAAGTGAACAAACATGGGAAATAAAAAGTTCATAGAGGAAATTGACACCTCTGGCATTACGAAAATATCAACTCGAAAAATGGTAAGTAATGAAGACTTTTCCGTTCTTTTATTTATTTTTTTTGTTTTGTTGTCCGCGTAATTTTAATACTGTGATATCTTCTAAAGTATTCATTCTAATGACATGCTGTAAACGGCAGTTTTGATCTAAATTGAATGCTTTATTTTACTAACATATTTAATGAGATAAGGATTAATACTACGTACGTCAAAATTGCTTCGAAAGTCACTCATTATATTTTATTAATTTTAAAAAGATAAAAATGGTTACTGTGAGTTATCCATAGAATATAGACATATACCATCGCGAACTTTTTTGAGGGCATTTTTAAGATATACAATTCTGTAGTACATTATTTTGAAGTTCCTCGTATGGTTTAGCCAGCGTTAGCAATATAAGCGGCCGAGCGACGAGTTTTTTATCCGACTTCAATCACATTTATTATGATTTCTTATGGAAAATACATCTTTATCAGAAAAAAAATAGCTTGTAGCACTCCTTAATAATCTAACTTCCTATTGGAAAAAAAATTGTGAATGAATTTTCTAAATCGGATCAGTAGTTTCAGAGATACACCCTATACATACAAAACTTACAATTTTATCTCTTTATAATATAAAAAATAAAAGCTTGTAAAAAAAAAATACAATAAAAATATATAACATATTCTTAGTGTAAATAAATTATTTTCTTTGACGGAAAAGCACGAAAACGTTCCGACCATTGTTTAGACGCGACATTGTACAAAAAAGTACAGTAGGTTTGTTATTGAATTCGTTGAAATGATTATTTTCTTTGCTCAATAACTTCGAAATATTGCGAAACTTGTATAACAATTATAAAATATTAATTTAAACGATTTGAAATGCCACTATAATGTCAACATTTTATTTTGCAGCGATTACAGCATTCAAAAAGGGACTAGAAAATGCAATAAAAGAAAATAAAATCCAGATACTGCACTACGATAACAAAAATGGCACCAATAAATTTAAAAAAAACGAGCAATTGGTATACTATCAAGTGCAGGTAATATTTTTCAGTATTTTTTTTGGAACGAAGTTCCTTATCGCGCGTTGTGAAAGGGGGCTAGACGGAAAAAATTCTTGCGAAAAGTTGTCACGACACTTTTTACCCGACTGCGCGACGCAAAAGAGGGTAATGTGTTTATTACCATGGAATGGAATGGAATGGACGACTGGACTGGAATGGAGTGGGGTGGAGGGTCGAAAATCGCTTGAACCTTTTTTTTAACTTGCTATCGTTAAGCAAGTCAAAAAAACAGGTTCAAGCGATTTTCGACCTTATTGACATTTAAAATTTAGTTTGTTTTTTCTCACATTCTCGTTGGCTAACATTGCTCCTTCATTAAAATCCGGTGTTTGCATAAATGTCAATAAGGTCGAAAATCGCTTGAACCTGTTTTTTTAAAACTTCGTTCCATCCGGGTGTCCCTCGACACCTCTCAAGTTTTATCCAACTAAGGTGGCAAATAAGCAAACGGCCCGTCTGATGGTAAGCAGTTACCATAGCCTACGGACTGATCGACATAGCTGTGTTATCTAAGCGTTGCCGAAACAATACTGAGGAAACACAACCAAGCTGTTGCCTACCGTAAGGGAGAAGAGAAAGGAAAGGAAGCAGACCGAGGGTGTAGTTTGGCATCCGGTACTCTCATTCACCAAACGAAATGCAACAGTACGGGTACTGCTACTTTACGTCGATATTCTGTGTGAGGGTGGCGAAATATGGGTGTACTACAGGTACACCTCTGCCTAACCTTTCGGGGAATACAGGCGTGATATTATGTTATGTAGGGTAGTATTTCACCGATCAATCCGGCCCATGAGCACAGGAACTAGCAAGAATCTACTACCGTATGAATCTCGGTAATAAATTCCTGGCAGGTCCAACAAGCTCTATTATCTGATTATACAAATTAGACCCCCATTTTATACTTCTTCTTCTCAAAATATTATATCCAAATGAAAAATTAATGCAATATAATTTCAGGGCCAACTCCATGTTACCGGGAGGCAATATTGCTTGTTTGGCATATGGTCAGTTGAAACAATACCCGTACATGTAATCAAGATAGTGAAAAAAACTTATAAATGGAAAAAAAAAAGAAAAAATGGAAAAAAACTTATAAATTTTTATATGCAGTGTCTATTGCCTGAAATCATAGATACCCGAAATATTAAAGGAATGAATATAAGAAAAATAAAAATGCGAGAAGATAAAGAAAATATTGCAACACCTGCTATTGTTTCCACTTCTGTATCACAAATAGTGAATTTTGAGAATGTGGCGTCTACTTCCATGTCACAAACAGTTAATTTTAATAATGATTAAATACGTTTTTTAACTGACTTCAAAAAAGGAGGAGGTTCTTAATTCAGATAGTTATATTTTTTTTTGTGTATAATTTTCATTTTCTTAATTTTTTCTGTTTAACATAAAAATAAAGTTTGTTTAATCGATTTTGTTGTTTTTGTTGCTAACACTACATTATTGACAAGTTGTGAGTGAAGTTGTCCCGAACGTATCTTCTCATCTGAAACGAATAGTATATGTATAGTGAAAGGAACGTCGTTCCATCCGGGTGTCCCGCGACACCTCTCGTTTAATTTTTTTTTTTTGTAAAATGTCTTATTTGTGAGATGTTTTGACATGTAGTTGATGGTATGTGTATTTTAAATATAGGTACAAACTTACCTTAGATTTTTTACTTATTGCGTTTCTTTGCCAATCTAACTTAATTTTTACTAACCGGAAACTGTCATGAGAATTTATCAAGCGTAGATGATAAGTTCCTACATAAAAATTGTATTCACTAAAAATAAAATATAACATCAAAGTTGATCTACTGTATTTGTCTGTTTCGTGGCGCGCATTCATTGCACCAAGGTTACTCACGGTCACAGCGTGTCACGTGGCGCGGTCCCGCTCAGCGCATCGTAGTTAAATACGCCGCGTTCAAATGGGCGGGGGCTGAGGTAGTGTTTTCTATGCCTATCGGTCCGGGAAAACCTCGCCTTAAGTTTCAAAAGTTTCTACCCACCTAGGACCAATTTTTAACATGTTCCAATGGAATCAGAAAATATACGAATTCAGTCTGAATGTGAAATATCAAATAGTTAAACATTGACCTTATAATTAAACCATAATAAAACGTCTTCATTTTTTCTTTCCGATTCAATCCCGTCGCTTGTTAATTATTTCACCCACAATATAAACAATTTTCTAGCACAAGTAACCTTGTCCCGCCGTCATTCTTTATTAAATTCTAATTTAATTTGTACGGCTCCGCAAATGTCACAAGTCTGTGGCGAATTGTTTCTCTTTAAGGGCTGTGTTTTACTGCCAAAGTTTAGAGTAATACAACACAGCTGATGGTAGACATTGTGGCTAATTAATACTTTTATTGTGTTATGTAATTTATTTCTTTCCATATATTTATCATTATATATTATTTAATTGTTTAGTAGCAATGGATGGGTGACCATCTTTACATACCGAGACCCGTCCGTGTCTCGGAAAGCACGTTAAGTCGTTGGTCCCGGCTGTCATTCGTGGATCTTTGACAGTCGTTACGGGTAATCAGAAACCCGAAAGTCTGACAATATCATGTTACCCAGTATCAGTAACTGGGTTGTGGGGTCAGATAGGCAGTCGCTTCATGTAAAATATTGGTATTCAGCTGCATCCGGTTGGACTGGAAGCCGACCCCAACATAGTTGGGAAAAGGCTAGGCTAGGAGATGACAGTAGCCGGCACGTAACTTGGCAAGAGCCCTCCCCTTTTCCCCTCCATTCTTTACCATTCTTCTAAACAACACGTTTAAAATAAATTATGGCAATAACCATAGAATAATGATAAGTAATATAAGCGTGATTTTTTTTTGTTGCACTAAGTGTACATGCGCAAACTTATTCCCACTTTGCCAAAACCTCGCCAAGTTACGTGCCACCGACTATACTTACCTAATGGCCACATCGCAAACGCTGCCTCACTTCTTATCGTGTTCTCTGCAAAAACATCAGAAGGCCAATTTCTCGTAATTTAAAACGTTCAAAATCTAGTCGCAGTCTCATCTCGGCGACAAACAAATGTCAAAAACTTGTCAAAATGTAGGGAAATTAGAAGTATTTTTTGACAGATTGAGACTGAGATCAGACTGTGAACGTTCTTAAAATTACGAGAATTGCCCCTCTGCTCTATGAAAGACGTTCGCGAGGCCAACACTAACGCTGCTAACAGTTTCCAACACACTCCATCATCATCATCAACCACGGCCCGACTTCACCCACTGTTGCATAGGGTTCTCTTTTCTTGTACCAATCCCCACGCTCCTGTGCCAGCCTCATCCAGGTTTTGCCCGCGATGGCAACAATGTCGTCTGCCCATCTCGCCGCTGGACGACCAACATCTCGTCTTCCACTCACAGCCTTACTCCACCTGTCATCACTGCGCCATGCCAGGTGTCCTGTCCAGCTCCACAGACCGAACCACCAACAGTCATGCCTGAAACGGGCAGAATTTATCTTACCTTCTCTATTATTTGTGACTGTGGTGGACATCGTGAACAAAAGGTTCAATTAACTCAGTAAACTGACCAAGTTCAATATTTATTCCTCCTAAATTGAAACAGAAACTGTCTGCTAACAAAACATTAATATTAATAGACAAAGAGAAAAAAATAAAATCGCCCATTTTCCCGAAACACGATAATGAATTCAAAGGTACAAAAAATTCTAAGACTCTTTCGCAACCAAAAACTTCATTAATTTTAAAGAAGTCTTGTTAACGTACTTTGTTTTTATTAATAAGGCAATTAATAACTTCGTTACAGGCGTCAATTATAAAACCAGAAAGGTTTGTAACATTTTGAAGTGAACATTCATCATTGATTAAATAATTACAAATAACGGAAAGTAAAGGGAGCAGTTGTTTTGTTAATTGATGTTAATAAATTAGTCTGAAATTGGTCTTGCAAGCTGGTTATGTTTACCAGCCATTTTCGACATTTGGGTAAATTATACTGACAACAGAACTAGTCTATGTATCAATTTTTTTTTGTTATTCTATTCTGTCCCACTCCTGGGCAAAGGCCTCACCCCATCCATCCAGGAATCGTTTTCCCGCGCCACCTCGAACCAGCCCTGCCAGCCAGCCAGGGGGTCTACTCCGAAGTAGTATCGGCCGAATGTTCGGCCGTTTACTATTTGTTTTGGTCGGTTCCGATCCTACACTCCTACACTCTTTCGAATTTTGACTATGGTCCCGACCCAACTGACCTGATCCGAACTATTTTCGCATTTTTCCATAATATTCGGTTCGGCCATGTGTCGGTCCGATCCAAACATTCGCACTTTGCACTTCGGAGTAGACCCCCATCTCGCCATTTCTTTCTAGGCCGGCCTCGACGGAGCCGTCCATTTTCTAATCACATAAAGTTTATCTAGCATGGCACAAAATGGAGAAGGCCTGTAGTCAGCAGTGGCTGGAATAAGCCGATGATGATGATGTTGAACGTCTGTCGATAGCAGAAATTAGTTTCTCGGGGGAGAGAAGGCCAGTCCAGCGGTGCTATTCTGTAAAAACCTCACCGTGAAAACTTAGGTGAAGTGAGTGTCAATAGTGTCAATCCCTAGCATATGGTGGAATGATACGAGTAACTCACTTCACCATAGTGTTTCGAAAGAAAGACAGATTTGAGAAGAAAAAATAAACTTTATTCTGTTATGAAAATGCACTAGATATTTATCAAACACGTTTGCAAGCTAAAAGAAAGTTAATAACTACAGCCAACATTTACTTTCATGAAATCCTTTCTCCCTGAATGTGCAATTTCATTCCGTTTATGTTTTCTTTGAGCTGAGGAACGCAATATTATAGTTTATGTTAATATTTTGTTATAAAGCATGTTTCTGATAGGTCATATTTTTAAGGGTGTACCATAAAACTGAACAACTTTCTTCATGGGAACAGCATCGTAATCGCGAACAAATAATCAGCCGTCCCATACATTTGAGTCGAGTAGGTGTTGAAGATTTGTGTGGGACAGCTGTGGTGGCCCAGTGGTACCGGCCGCGACTTACGAGGTTGTAGGTCGTAGTTTCGAACCCAGACAGGCACTTTTCTATGTGTAAATCATTTCATCACCACTGCTCTCTAAACGGCGCAGATTAACATCGTGAGGAAACTGGCATGTCCTAGACCAAAAAACTAAAAAACATGTAACATCTACTAACTTGTACTGGGCTCTCTTTCAGAGAGGACGCCTGTGTCCCAGCAGTGGGAACATTATAGGGTGATTATGGGACAGCTGATAATTTTATCGCAAATACGAAGTTGTTCCCATGTAGAAAGTTGTTCAATGTGATGGTCTGTACTACACACCCATGACCACACAGTTCTGATTCACGCTATATAGCATTTCTACAAAAACCGCTTTTTATGTAAAAGTTTCGTTTTCATCCATAACGGGGGTGTTGCCTCAGGCAGCAGACGGATTTTTGTAATGTGTGACTGATTGCTTAGTTCATGTTGGCGACAGTTTCTTTGAGTATAGCTTGAGGGAAAAAAGGTTGACATCTCCCACAAAAAAGAGGATTTTGCAGGTTCATACATACATGAAACAGATTTTCTAGTTGTAATATAAACTCCACAGCTCTTTGCTGATAGGTTTCGTACTGATACTCGTACTTGTTACGGGAACTATTTCTGCGGGACTTGTCGAGCTTCATTTGGTGGTCGCCTCTGTAGATTCTGGCTTACCAGTTTTGCGATTGTGTAGGCAGCAGGTAACAAAACTGTTGAGGCGTCTACTTGGAATTTTAAATAAAAGGAAACCAGATATTTTCTCATGCGTTTATCCAAGGACTCAAAAAGATCGAATGAACAAAAAGACCCGACATTCATAAACGAACATTTTTCGGTCGCGACGCGGTTGCGCGCGCATGTCGTTGTGCGTTTTATCGCCTCGAGATGTCGCCACTGTTGCTCGCCGTCTACACCGAGTATTGAGCAGCCCGCGAGTTGTCGTGAGGTTACGGTAGATGGCGTTGCGGGTAGCGAACATGCCGGCCGCCTTGAAATCCTCTGGTTTCGAAACTAAATTGCTGCGTCGCCGGCGGCCTCGACTCCGCCGTTATCCTGGCCACCACTCGTCGTCGATGGCACCGGAAGTGGGCAGATCTTAGAGAAAGCTCGCTGCACAGAGCCCGTCGCTGTTTGGAGTTCAGCTACACGGCTCACACCATCGGTTCCTGTGAACACCTTTACAATTCTGCCCATGCGCCATTTCAGAGGTGGTAAATTGTCCTCCTTGATGACGGCAAGGGTGTTTTTTATCATACCCGAAGTTAGGCGAGTTAGTTAAGCGTCCGCCTACTCTTATTATATCATGGTTATCTAAGAATATATTAAGGCTAGAAATTGCACTTGTAGTTTGTAATGGTAAGCTACCCTTCAATTTAGTATATTCACTAGGAAAAGATTCCCGCTGTGCGAGTCGCGTTAACAGTTGCGTTGACGACCGCAACTCATTCACTGATAGCGGCCCTATAATGCGCTCCTGTCGTTGTGTGCGTGAATTGTAGATGAAACGCAATACATATGCCCCGGTACGCCTTATGCGATTATACGAAGAAAACCGTTCAAAAGTGATAACTGTATTTTGTGTGACGTCACAGACCATTGCTGTAGTATGTGGTTTTAGTTCCGGTAGGTCAGCAGAGTAGTCAGAACGCGGGACTGTGCCCTGCGACTCCATCAATTCATGACACTGCAAGAATGGTGGACCGTTCCACCACAGCCTACATTCACCGAGTGTGTCCAAGCTGACCCCGCGTGAGACTAAGTCCGCTGGATTATTTTTAGTACCTACATGCGACCATATAGCATTACTTGTAAGCTCATTTATTTCTACTACTCTATTTTGAACGAAGGTTTTCAATAAGTGAGGCGACATTCGAAGCCACCCAAGGACAATGGTTGAATCTGTCCAAAAGAAAGTTTTATAAAAGGTCAACCGTAATGAACTAATTATTTTTCTATATAAACGTGCGCCGATCAACGCCCCGCATAATTCTAGACGAGGTATACTAGTTGGTTTTAAAGGCGCGACCTTACTTTTGGCACAGAGTAACTGACAACTAACAGCTGAGTTATCTGAGTATGTACGTACGTACGTGCATGCGCCGTATGCACACTGAGAAGCGTCACTAAAAATATGTAATTCTATGTATTGTGAGTGCGAACTCATTACACAACGCGGAATGCGTAATGTACGTAAACATTGTAGGGTACTAATGAATTTATCCCAAGATAACACAACATCATTAGGAACTGGGTCGTCCCAATTTATTTTACACAACCATAACTTTTGCATAACAATTTTTGCTATTATTACTGCCGGTGCTAACATACCTAACGGATCGTACACCTGCGCTATCACTGACAACATGCTACGTTTAGTTAGTGGGTACGTGTTATTATTATTTACTCGTGATGTGAAATGTAATTCATCCTTTTTATTGAACCATCCCATACCTAAAGTTTTATTTTGAGATTGATCTCCTAATGCCAATCTTTTTGATATGTCATGGGCAGTGATGTCCAAATTAAATATCCATTTCCGTAATGGAAGACACGCCGATTTTAACGTATTAGTGACCTTAGCACACATGTCAAATAAACTATTTAAGTCATCACTACCCATCAACACATCATCCACGTAAAAGTCATCCCTAATCACCGTAGCTACCTGTTCATCCTCACATTCACGCGCCAGTTGGTTCAGACACCTCATGCTCAGATAAGGCGCTGATGCCGTGCCGTACGTCACGGTGTTAAGGCGATATATACCTATTGAGTCAGACGGATTTTTACGCCACAGAATCAGTTGTAAGTCACGTTGATCTGGCTGTACTAAAATTTGACGGTACATTTTTTCCACGTCGGCACATGCTACGTATTGATACTGCCTAAAGCGTAATAATATGGAAAAAATGTCGTTTTGAAGCGGTGGCCCAATAAACTGTATACTGTTCAACGACTTGCCTGTAGATGTCACTGCGCTAGCGTCGAACACCGTGCGCAATTTAGTGGTACTACTATTCTCATTTATTACACCGTGATGTGGTAAGAAATAGTGAGGTGACCCGTATGTATCTACGCGACTCATGTGACCGAGACTTTCGTATTCACTCATGAAATTAATATATTTTTCCCTAAATTCGGGGAAACGAGTGAACTTACGTTCAAGCGACAACAAACGCTTTTTAGCCGCACTGTAACTTTCTCCGAGAACTGCAGGCGATTCCTTAAAAGGAATACACACAGAGAATTTACCTTCTTGAGTACGTGTTGTCGTTTCAACGAAAATATTCTCGCATTTTTGCTCGTCGGCACTAAGGATATTCCCAGCGTTGGGAATCTCTTCGAGTTCCCAAAATTGTTTTAATTGTGTATCTAATGTTTGCGAATAGTTACACTGAACCTGATTAATGCGCAGGCCGTTATTATTATTATACAAAGGTCCAGACATTATCCACCCTAGCTTAGAGTTTTGCAAATAAGGCCCATTTTTCAACCTAATTTTACCATCAATCAACAAATCCCAAAACTTATCTGCACCTATCAGGATATCAATATCCGACGGCGAATGAAAGGTGGGGTCAGCCAGTTGAATATTGTCTGGGATACTAATATTATTTACATCTATAGAAAATGCCGGTAACCTATTAGTAATACACGGCAACACTAAACATTCAATATTAGTATGATAACGCTTATCTTTCGAACGTAAGAATATTTTACAAGTGTGGGTAGACTTCGCGATCGAATGACCTACACCCGTAACTTGACAAGTGGACTGTATTAAACTTGCATTTAGCTTTTCGCATAAATATTTTCTTATAAAACACTGTTGGCTACCATTATCCAGAAGAACGCGTGCGGTGTGATAGTCATTATTATTAACTGTAATATCCACCAGCGCTGTGGAAAGCAGTACGGTAGGTAACACGGAATAAGTTTGTTCACCAAGCGAGTCGGTACTATCAGCTGATGAATGTAACGAAGTTGAGACATTGTTAAGAATGTTAGCGGTAATCGGCTGCGACTGCGTATTATTCGCACCTACCACGTTCACGTTGTCTGTGCTATCGACATGAATCAAACTATTATGCTTTTCAAGGTGACACAGCCTACACGGGCCGAATGTACACTCTTGTACCGCATGACCTGAACGTAAACAATTCTTACAGATATTTGTTGTGTTTACCAAGTTAATCCTATCTTGAACAGGTAAATTAATAAACTTGGAACACGTATAAAGTGAATGATTACCTTTGCACATCACACACACGCGCGGACCACGCTTGTTCGTTTTCGAAGTGTTATTATTATTGTTATTTTTATTACCAGCGCTCGTAGCGACGTAACTATGAGTAGATTGTTTTTTGTTTTGTGTTTGTTCACTACTTTTGTTGTCGTGTGGATGTTTACTGTGGTTTAACTTAATAATATCCAACATGTCCGCCCTGTCTTTTAGAAACTTAAGTAAATCGTCTAACTTTACAAATGGCGGCTTAGTGTTCGTATTATATAGTGTACCTTGATACTGTTCCCATTCACGTTCAGTACTGGGATCCAACTTCGAAACAACCAAATAAATTATTAACGTGTCCCACGTATGCGTTTGTTCCCCTAGTGAGGAAAGCGCACGTAGGTTTCTTAGCACAGTGTCTATAAGCTTCCTTATTTGTGAAGCCGATTCTTTATGTAAAGAAGGAATCGCATAAAGGGACTTGACGTGGTTATGTTGCAATAGCCGTAGGTTGTTGTAACGATTTACTAGTAGCTCCCATGCGTGAGAGTAATTGTCGGCCGTAAACTCCAATGCGCCAATAACTTGCGATGCACTATTCGTTAGCGACGATCGTAAATAATGGAATTTTTGTATACTGTCTAAATCCTCCCGCTCATGGATCATAGTACAATAAGAATTCTTAAATTCCAACCAGCTATCGTATGAACCGTCAAAGGTAGGTAACTTTATGTCCGGTAATTTTACACACATTTTACTTTTCATGACTACATTATTATTATTTACAGGTACCTCCTTCTGCAGCAAGAGTTTGGCAGAAGCTACTGTCCTATAGTACTGATCTTCGAAACGGTCTCGGTCTTCCAACTGTTTTGGAAGATCGAGCTCGTCCGTGCTTTCTTCGATTAAACTTTGTAACTCGGTGTAATTATCTAATAAACTCGAACTGTTATCTACGCGTAACTGTAACTCTAATATTTGTTGGTCATCTAGTGGGCATTTACATCTTTTAACATAATTTTCTAATAAAGTTAACCGACCTTTGGTTACTGCTCTTTTCTTAACAAGTTCCGACATCTTAGCTTCACTCATTTTAAGGGAAAATAAGAACACAAGAGTACTCACTGTAATCCTTCCTGTATGATGTGGACTTGCGCCCCGTACCACCCGCTCAAACCCGCGAGATTACAACTCACGGCGTCGTCGGGTTATCACACCGGTTGGGCACCGCCGCTCAACAACTAGGAACACAAAACGAATATTAAACACAGACCGAGATAGGATGGGTAATTGGTAGGAAAATCAGACCTGCCACTCCTCTAATCCACTCGAAGTCCTGAAGGCAGGTAGGTACTCGTTGCACGTGTTCTTGTAATGGCGGGTGAAC
The DNA here is from genome assembly GCA_949629185.1 of Apamea crenata. NCBI lineage: Eukaryota > Metazoa > Arthropoda > Insecta > Lepidoptera > Noctuidae > Apamea > Apamea crenata. The sequence goes on along the minus strand of OX451362.1, from coordinate 5,692,551 downwards.
TTCTTCTTCGTAATAATGCGACGAATGCTTGAAACTTCACCACGTATAGAACTCCTCTTCGTTGTTCTTCATTAATTTGGCTCAAAAGGACCATATGTTGAGGCGTCTACTTGGAATTTTAAATAAAAGGAAACCAGATATTTTCTCATGCGTTTATCCAAGGACTCAAAAAGATCGAATGAACAAAAAGACCCGACATTCATAAACGAACATTTTTCGGTCGCGACGCGGTTGCGCGCGCATGTCGTTGTGCGTTTTATCGCCTCGAGATGTCGCCACTGTTGCTCGCCGTCTACACCGAGTATTGAGCAGCCCGCGAGTTGTCGTGAGGTTACGGTAGATGGCGTTGCGGGTAGCGAACAAAACTAATAATAAAGCTGAAGAGTTTGTTTGAAGTTTGAACGCAATAATCTCTGGGACTTGTAGTCGGATCGAATAATTTTTGCATTTAATAGCCCAACCCTTGAGGAAGGCTTATAGGCTACGTACTTCACGCTAGGATACTTAAGAGCCGAGCAAAAAAGTCAGTAAGAACGCTAAACGAAAACGAAGTATTAGCGCGGGCAGGCGATGCGATGCGATAGGTTGGGTTGGGGAACAACAAACACGCAAACGAGGTTGCGGGCAGAAGCTAGTGATATAATAAAAATAATAATATTATGTGTGTCAGTGACAAACAGATTATGATATGAAACAGTAGTCGCCTTTTTATTACAGTCAATCGCACGTCCAAAATATAAACCCCGAACAATACAGAAATAAATCATTTCATACATTAACTAACGCTACAGACAATTGTAGTTATTCGCCGCGATTTAGTTCAATAGAGCGGTCATAAATCAGTTAAAATGAGAACACCCACTGTTTAGTTAAAGTTAATAGAAACGCTTTGTATCAGATTAGAAAATTGCTGCGACATTACACTAGGATTTACTCGTTAAATTAGCTTTATGTAGTTTGTACATGAGTGGGGCTCGTGGCTGAATAGTAACAGGCTAACAGCTGTACAGGTTGATCGAAGGTTAAGCATCGCTGGCCGCGGTCTGTTCGTGGATGGGTGACCATCCATTACATATGAAGACCTGTGTCTCGCTAACCATGATAAGCCGCTGGTCCCGGCTGTCATTGGTAGATCTTTGATAGTCGGTACGGTAGTCAGAAGCCCTAAAGTCTGACAACCAGTCTCACCAAGTGGTATGTTGTACCCAGTAACTGGGTTGTGAAGATCAGATAGGCAGTCGCTCCATGTAAAATGGTGATATTCAAGCTGTATCCGGTTAGATTAGAAGCCGACCTCAACATCGTTGGGAAAAGGCTAGGCAGATAGATTTAAACGCCTTGTATCAGATTAGAAAATTGCTGTGACATTACACAAGGATTTACTCGTTAAATTAGCTTTATGCAGTATATTCTGCAGAATTCTTTTGGTGGGTGTACAATTGTTTTGTTGATCCTCAGAGTCAGTTATATGTCTGAGATTTACTAAATTTCTTACTAATGCCTTCTCTCTGCAAGATGGAGTTATAATCCACCACGCGGGCCCAGTGCGGGTTGGTAGATGTCAACTATTTTCGAATTTTTGGTTTTAGTACATGTCGGTTTCCTCATGATGTTTTCCTTCACCGTTTTGAGAGCCGTGGTGATGAAATAAATCACACAAAATAATGTGCCTGCCTTGGTTCGAATCCACGACCTACGACACGTAATTCGGGGTTCATCTTCGCATAACTCGACAAACATAAAAGTAATTGTGGGTGTACTAAAAGGTACACCTCTGCACAACCCTGTGGGAAATACAGGCGTGATGTTATATAATATGTAGAAGTAATTAAAGTAACGAATGAGTAACACTGAAAAGTACTGAAAACCATTTTCAAATAGACAAAAAAATACGAAAAAGAATAATTATAATTCCAATTTGTAAAAATTTTTTTACATGCCTTATGTACCGTAGTTTCTTGACATAGTCTAAAGCGCATGTTTAATCCTACTATCCTACTAATATTATAAACTTGAAAGTCTTTATGGATGGATGGATGTTTGTAACTCTTTCACGCAAAAACTACTGAATGGATTTGGATGAAATTTGGCACATTAGGTAGTTTTTTTAGGTAGTTTATAACATTAGGTAGTTTATATCCAGGATTAACACATGGGATCCCGATATTACCACGGGATAGAAACTTATGCGGGTGAAACCGCAGGGCGCTGCTAGTAAAGAAATTAAAATAAAGTCCTAGTTGGAATCTCTGAGTTACAAAAACAAAATAAGTAAGTGCAATAAAAATGCTAACGAATTAAATAGAAAATGTGTAGCCATTTAAACAAAATACACACTTTCGTTGCTATTTCGCTACGTACATAGAATAAAATCGATGGTGCTGTTGAATATTTAGAGTAAGTGCAGGAGACGTGTTCAGGCGATGCAAACGTGATGGAAGGTACATAGGATGCATGTATAAAATTGTTGTAGGACGTTGACCGCGTGAAAGGTAACATTGAAATCGGTGTTGTGGTGTTTCGAAGTTGATTTGGTTTACAAATATCTAGATCGAAAACTCGCCACTTAGATCGTGCTAAGATTGGTCCCGATGGCACTGTTTCTGAGCTGTGGTCATTAATTGAGTTGATACTGGGTAAAAACAAGAGATAATTAAAAAAATAATTGACACATAGAGACGATACACTTATCAACATACACAAGGAATTATATATGTATACTCGTTTGCATATACGGTATATATTGATCCCACGGCTGGGACACAGGCCTCCTCTGAGTGAGACGGAGTGGGCCATAGTCCACCACGCGGACCCAGTGCGCGTTAGTAGATGTTACATGTTTTCGAATTTTTGGTTTTTAAGACATGCTGGTTGCCACATGCTGGTTGCCTCACGATGATTTCCTTCACCGAGCAGTGGTGAAGAGATAATTTACATTGGGTTCGAACCTACGACCTACAAGTCGCGTTACGACTGAGCACGTTACGGCTTATGGGTTAATCGATACAAATGTTAGTTATAATATATGTATTTATATTCAAATTTTATTTAGGTTTCAAATTGACGTTATTTCAAGTTAGACAAATATCAACATTATTTTTATGGTAATTAAGTTGATTTCAGAGTGACTAGCACTATTGATAAAGTTATAAGAATGTTTGAAGTTGTAGCGTAAACTGAACTTTATAGTGTAGGAATTAAAGTTATTTTTCCATAAACTCGTATTTATTTGTTCTAGTTTTTGGCGAATGTCGTAATTTTATTTTAGTTCTGTTATCGTTACGATTCACTCTCAATACCAGAACATATATTCACCACCAGCACCCTAATTGCGTAACACGCTATCAACCACAATCTGAATCATTTTGAAGGATATTGCTAATCCATTGCTTCATATGTTCGAAAAATGTGTCTGCTCAACAACTTACAACGCAATGAATGTTGTTGAACTGTCAAAATGAAACCCATTGCTGCTAATAGTGTGTAACGCAATTATCCTGCAGATGATTTCAGGAAAGCAGCACAAAAAAACCTCATGACATCACAGAGTTTCGATGACCGTCAAAAGCACGTCAAAAAATAAATGTAACATCCACACAGTAGTTTACGTGTCTTTGTGAATTATTTATTGCGACGCCTCTTCGAAGTTAGTGCGGCTGGCACTCCGCCAGCTGTCGGAGAAAGAGTGAAAATAACGCCACTGACCTTTGCTGGCCCCCGCCTCACCTTCGCACTTGAGAACGATTTAGATGATATAGATGTATGGGAGTTTTGTTATATGGGATAGGTAAAGATCTTGCCTCATTTTGGGAAGATCCTAGTGATTATATACCTTATTACAGAGTGGCAAGGACATCGACGCGCAAACTGTAACCATGAATTCAGCACATGAGTTTAGACCCCATAGCGTCGAAATTTTTCGTCGGTTATAAAAAAAAAAATATTGCTGTTCCATCCATTTTGACCGCGTAGGTATTGCACTTTTCTATAAAACAGAAGATTTTTGATTTTTGATTTTGTGCGTCGATGTCCCTGCCGGTTGTATATGAAATAGATGTATGGGATAGGTAATTTTGCCTCATTACGGGAAGATCCTCTGCCTCTCCTGTCGGCTGAACGCTGACTTTTTTAAAAGTGCATAGTGCTTATATACCGTATATATGTATTCTTTTCTATCGTGCTTATTAGTGATCCTTGTAAGATTTCTACTACATTTTCTGTTTTTACCCGTGAGAACCTGTAATTGGCTTTGTCTCATATACAATTGTTATCCTTCTGTTATAGCTGTTGTTTCTCCTATAAATTAACTTATACTGAAACCGACGCCTGGAAATGTTTTCCGGTCAGGTTTCAGAATTAAAGAAATAGTACACGAAAAATTGTGACGGGTCGCGAGATAAGCTGTTGACAACAGTAAGGATGAATCGTAGCTGTTAAATTGTCACATTATATGTCACTTTATATATCAACCTTGGGGTACGGTTTGGTCCGATGCAAAGCTTTGGAACTACCGTTCATTGTATTGAAGAAAAACCGAGAAGTCAGAAACGTATTCTTTTGTCCGCGAAAAGTCATCAAATTACGTAAATGCCTAAATTCAGTATAAAATTAAAATATCGCAAAAATATATAAGTACAGTCACGAGCAAAAGTATGTACTATACACTCGGCTTTATTCAACAGCGATTTACTCCTTTATTTTGAAATGAAATTTTATGTTGTTACGAACATACTCGTAGCAATTTCGAACCTATAGGCTTGTGTAATGTGTCGTATTTCTACGTTGCATTCGTTATTTCACGAGAAAATCGCAATTGAAAGTTGCCAAGTGTTGACATATTGGTGCTCGTGACTGTACATATGTTTCCTTAAAATGATCATCCGTAGTCTCGCTTCCTTGCCATACATGAGTATTTTGAGCATGCACATAAAAAGAAACGAATTATTTCTTGTCTGTGTATATGTGATTACGAAACGTATCGCGAATTTTCATGGACATTCTTCTTCTGTAGCAAGCCGAGCTTTACTTTTATTGTGAGTTATATTAAACCCACATGTTTTATACGTACTTGCACTGTATTTTATGCACGCGTTGCTAAAAAATGCTCGTTTCCTTGACTGAGAGAAAATTTCGAATCTTGTGAACCTTCTTCCGGAGATTTTTTGAAAAAAGTTTTTGTAAAAGAGTTTGCCCAAGGAGAGAGTTTTAGCAGAATATACAGGAAAATAAGAATATACAGGAAAAAAATTGCCCAGTGCGCAAACTGTAACCATGAATTCAGCATATGATACTAGCGAAGGATTTTTGCGCCGGTTATAAAAAAAATCTCTGGTTTTAAAAGAAAGAAAAGTGCAATACATACGCGGTCAAAATGTATGAATTTTTTTCTTTTTTACTGAGATTTTTTTTCCTGTTTAACACCGCTTCTAGAAAAGGCCTCATACAGCTCTTTAAGAAGACCAGTGAAACTAAATGCTATTACCAATGTGGCCTTCCTCCATTAACATTAACGAATTATTCATTGGTACGATAATCATCAAGGCGCACTCATTACTTAACGCAAACTTCATTAAGCCGTGCGCAAACAGCAGACGTTTGCGCGTAAATTTGCGCGTAATATGCGCTAACTGCGCAGATATGCGGAAACGAGAACCCTCAAACAACGCTAATCGGATCTCAAATAAGAATGACGCACCCAATTATCTTGTTTTCAGGAAGTAAAGCTCATCTTATGGTTTCTACTAGCTTTTAGCCAAGTCTTCGCAACCCGAAGGTCCGATATTATCCCACGGGAACTATCGGAATAAAAAGTATTCCATGTCCTAAACTAGGTCATGGTTTACCTGCGTGTCGTATTTCATCAAAATCCGTTCAGCCGTTAAGGCGTGAAAAGGTAACAAACAGACAGACTTGCTTTCGCATTTCCAAAATAAGCTTCTGCCCGCGGCCTCACCCACATGGCAGACGAAAAGTACCCTATGTCTTTCCCCAGGATGCCATTTCCTTGCCAAATTTTATCGAAATCCGTTCAGTGGTTTAGGCGTGACAAGGTAACATACAAATAGAGTTACTTTCGAATTTATAATATTAGAATTACTAACTTCGTCATATCTCTATCCTCTATGTGTCTATTTTTATATCTTCAATCTTTATTTTTCTGAGATGAGCAAACATGGAATCTTGATATGTCGTCTGGTGTACCTACGTGTTTCTTGACCATTTATGTATTTTCATGTCTATAACCTTAATTTGTTCTTGAAACACAGTCCCCCATAATATTACGTAGAATGCTGTAAATGTAGGGCCGTACAGTAATACCTAAGTTGGAATGACATTATCGCTGATAACAAGTGATTGATATCGCAGTGCGCCGATACGACGCTGATAAGACCTGATAGACAGTTAAACTTGTGTATTCAAATCTACACTCAGAAATATTGCACCTTTGAATGTTCTATCTAACTAGCCTGTATTGTCCCACTGTAGGGCAAAGGCCTGCCTCTTCCTTTTCCACACAATTCTGCCTTTTGCGAGTGGCCAGCCAGTCCCTACGGTAGGAGTCAAGCTCGTATGGGTGTGCTCTTTTTCGTCTGGGTGTACAGATGTAGGAGCATGAACTTGGATGATAGTGAGCGTTTTCGTTTCAGCAATCCGGAATTTTAGCAAAGCTATTCTATCGGAATACGGTTTAAACTCCAGGATGTTATGTTTTCACCTATTTGCTATCAAAAACCCTACACCGGACTGACCTCCTGGACTCCCGATGTAGTAAAATAAATTTTTGGCGCGTTCGAGGGTATCTTCGCCCTCCCGTCTTACTTCTGATAGTCCAATTATATCCCAGTTAATGTAGTTGAGGGCATTTTCAAGTTCGAAAACTCAAAGCTAATTTATTTATTTGCTTATATGTACAGACGCCAGCACATCAAGCTACTACAATCTGTCAAATTTCTTTAATAGATTTTCAACTTTATCGCTAAAGCATTAGGTTCAAGGTTGATTGGGAAAATTTGACAGTTTTGGGTAGCTTGACCTGCTGGCGTCCGTACAAAACTGGTTAGCAAGCAGCCATGCATTAACATTTCATGACACAGTTGACAGTATTAAGGCATGCACCCTGTTAGGACAGTGCATAATTTGTATGTCAAATGATTAAGTTACATAATACGTATAGGTATGTATACATACCTAACAACACATTTACTCATTTTATCCTATAAAAGGCGCGTTTATAACCATTAACGTCTTTGTACTTACCTAGTATCGTAATTGTATCCGGATATTATCGCGAATTCCGTTCGTATGTTGTAACTTGATTGATATTTTATAATAGTTTACTCGCGGTTATTACCCATTACCGATTGTGCACTGAAGTGAGTACTCCTCTACACTAATTAGTTGATTCCGAAGTCACATAACATCACGCCTGTAATCCCAGATGTCACATGTCTTCGAATTTTTGGTTCTAGGACATGCCGGTTTCCTCACGATGTTTTCCTTCACCGTTGCCCGCTTACCACAGATTTCTGCTCAGTTGTTGTGTATAAGCTCTCCTCCTATTACATGGGACTTAAACGTAATGGCGAAATGTGGGTGTACTACAAGTACACCTCTGCCTAGCCCTCCGGGGATTACAGGCGTGACGTTATGTTATAAGTTGTAACAACTAATAACTGTCCTTAAAGTATTTATTAGTTGGTAAATGGTACGTCAATAAATAAACTCCTTACAAATAGTACAATAATGATGAACATACATAGACACGCTCCCACCTTACCGATGACGACCATCATTGGTGACAAGGCTGTGACACAATGGCGTTGAATCGTGTCCAATGTATACCGTTCATTGTGGCCGATTATAGGTACCTAGACTTATGCACTTGTGAAATAAGGATGCTTTGAAATTGGTAGAGTGAGCGTCTAGTCTGGCAAATAGTCATAATAACTGCTGGGTCCCCAAAACCAATCCGCCTAGCTTGTTTTTTTTTTGTTAGAGTCTGCTCCCAGTCTTAACTGGATGCAGCTAAATACCATTGTATAGTTCGATATTGAGGTAGACTCATGATATCACAAGTTTAAACCTTAGTGGTTTTTGGTTGCTATTTAATATGAATAATCCTGTATTCTTAAATGATAAATAAATAAAAAACCTACCAGTATTTTACACGGAGCGAGTGCCTTTCTGACCTTCCACAGCCCAGTTACTGGATACCTCTTGGTAAAACTGGTTGTCAGACGTTTAGGCTTCTGACTACCCGTAACGACTGTCAAAGATCTACTGACTACTAATTACAGCCAGGATCGATGGATTAACGTGCTTGGTCACGAACCACGAACCGACTGCGGTAAGCGGTTATTATTTAGCCAGGAGGCTCTGCAATATTAATAGATATTAGATATTGGCAAACAGGTAATCCCTAAGCAATCACGTGGAACATACACACGAGTAGCATTTAGTTTAGTTTTCTGTTACATACCCCGTGGGTGGGTTTATTTATCTATCTATATCTAAATTAATAATAAAACAAAAGAGTTTGTTTGAACGCGCTTGTAGGAACTACCAGTCGGATTTGAAAAAAAATGCATTGCATTCAATTCTTGAGGAGGGTTATAGGCTATTTAACATCACGCTAGGATCCTTAGGAGCCGAGCAAAAAGGCAGAAAGTACGCTAAGCTAAAACGTAGTTAAAGCGAGGGCAGGCGATGCGATTTCGCGCTGACGAAGTCGCGGGCAGAGACTAGAGGTTCAATATAATTAATACAATATTAAACTACGTACTTCCTTTTACTCTACCAATATAAAGACACCCTTGTGCCTATTTATCTTTATTGTGACACGATACGAAGGTTTTCTGACAATAAAACCTATCTATAAAAGAAAAGGATGCTTCCACATATGCCAGTAAAGGAAGAAAGAACCGTAGGAAACTATGTATTTCAAAAGCGGAAAGGGATATTATTGGAAATGCTCTCAGGGAAGTGTCGTTCAAAAACTAATAATGAACGGACGTTTTCAGGTTTATTTATAATCACGTTGACGACGATGTTGTTTTTTTTAAAGTACACCTTTTTTAACTTCTTTTGGAGCGAGATATATGTGTAGACTCCCTTCTACTTAAGCTTAATGATGCTTCTCCAAGATCGTTTTTTTCTTTTATCGACTTTACGTCTTATACATATATTTAAGTCTCTCAGAGTATCCGCCGACCTAAAAACTCTTAAGATGGTGTACCTTGCACTATGCCAATCAGTGATTGGTTATTGCATTGTTACGTGGGGCGGCGCGGCTAAGACTAGATTTCTTAGGGTGGAAAGAGCACAGCGAGCTATACTTAAAGTCATGATGAAAAAGCCCTACCGGTATCCAACAACTGAACTCTTCTCTGACTGTAAAGTACTTACGGTCCGTCAGCTTTATGTGCTTAAATCCACCCTTAGAAAGCACGCAGGCCTTCCTCCCCATATTGCAAACAAACGCACGTACGTTCCACCAAATATACAACATAAGACCACCTTCGCCAAACATCAATATTATATACTAAGTACCCATATCTATAAAATCATTAACAAACACCTCAATATTATAAATCTAAACTTACATGCACTAAAATCTAAAGTAACAGAGTGGCTGCTCCGTAAGGATTACTCATACACGGAGTCTTTACTCACCTATCTTGTATAGTATACACACACACACACACCTACACCCACACCTACACCCACACCACTCACACACACAAAACATACAATTCTACTCTTTTATACCATACAGTAGAATGACACAGTCCACTTGAGATGAGAAGTTTTTGTTGATTATTGACCGTAAACTACCTCTTATAATACAGGTATACCCTAGCTTAAGAGGTAGAGAATATTATTTTGTACAGATTTTGCAACATAAACTATAAATGTATTGTCTAAACCAAATATCAAACTGTATTCAAAACTCTGTATGTTTTTGGATAAATAAAGATTTTATTTTTTTTATTTTATTTTTATCGTTTCTGACAGGATTTCTTATACTAGTCAATAAGCAGAGCTAAATAGTCACAATCCTCACAGATCTCTTCACAATCATCCTCTTATATAAAAGATGACGAGCTTTTGCCCTCGGCTTCGCCCGCGTGGATGTCGAAGAATATCCCACGGGAACGTACTGCCGTGATTAAACATACCCTAACTGTTAACCCTGCTGTTCATACACATAGTCATCTTCGTGCCTCAAGTCATCCAACATCCTTAGACCAATACCACTCAACATAATACAGCTACACAATGACAGTAGTTCATCCATAATTATGCATACAGAGATGCGCAAGCGCGTGACGATGCAATCATGACTGTCACCAGACATAATATCATGCGATCATCATCAATCATCTACGGTATAATCGGTATGCTTTGACGAGTAATTAAGACGACATTGTCGTAATTAATAGTTAAATAGACATTTGTTGAGTCTTGAAATTATTCGTTTGTTAGGTTGTCAGTTTCAATTTGGAATTGGTTAATGAAGAAAGCGACCAAGTACGAGTCGGACTCGTAAACGACAGGTTCCGTACCACCATACAATATTTAACACTATATATCTAAAAAAAACACGTCTCGTGCATAGAAAGAAAATAATAATTATATTTTTATTATTTGTTGTGCAGCGGTTATAGTTTATGTTTAATTTATGTATATACTAACACTAGGTATAAGGTACTTTACTAACACTACGGATCTCTGTTATCCGATTATTTGAAATAAATAAATAGTAGTACACACTTTGTGAAAATTTCACGTGTTAGCTATTACGGTTCAAAGGTCCCTGTGACAGACAGACGGACGGACGGAACAGCGGGGCTTACTAGTCCGAAGAGAAAATATTTAGATTAGTTAAAGGGCAAAAGAATGGTGATCATTTGAAAGCATTTTTGCAATTGGTAGTGTGGGAACTGAAAAGAGCTGATGTAGCAAATTTAAGAAAAGTATTTGAGTTAGCAAACGATAGTCGTTTTATTTTAGTGGCCCAAAAAGCTACTAAAAACCCTCTCCTGAAAATAAGTAGACCATAGTCCATAACAGCGAAACAACCTAGAAAACTGCACGAAATTTCTGCCAAAAAAAAAGAAAAACACTTTTCTCAAAACATATTTCACCAGCTCATCAACTATGTAGGTATGTGATGTTCAAAAGCACTCTCTACTTCTCGGGAACCGTTTAAAACTTTACTACACGCCAGACTTTCTCATTTTGGTAAACGTTTATTTGACACCCTTTTTCATTTTCATGCAAACATGTTTTTAGCTGTTTTGAAACGTTGCTTACGCGAAAAAAATAAACGAAAGAGGAGCATTTAATGCATCAGGTGGTTATTTTGCAAACAACTGCGGGGATGTTTTATTACTTTTTTTCTGGAAGAGAAACTTTGAAATAAATGGGGATAAACACCTCAAATCTACACTAAAGTAATAAAGCTAAAGAGTTTTCTTGTTTGTTAGTTTGAACGCAATAAACAGTCGGTTTTGAAAAATTCTGTTTGCATTGGTAGCTCCATTCTTAAGGAGGTTATAGGCTATTTAACATTACGCTACGACCGTTAGGAGCCGAGCAAAAAGGCAGAAAGAATGCTTAGCGAAAACGAAGTAAAAGCGAGGGCGGGCGATGCGATGCGATGCCGGCTCAGGGTCTGAAATTGCACGTGGACGAAGTCACGGGCGCTACCGCTAGTCGTTCATAAAATTCTCTAGGGTGCTCTAATTCAATCGTTGCAAAAGTAATATGGCTCACAGATTCTTAGCGTCAGTTGACCGATAATAAAACCAGGTTTCTAATGTTATCAATGTAAATCAAGGTTTCCTTATTATGTATATGTCAATGACACAGATTGATAATTGATATCTGTTTGATATAAAACCTTTGGAGCCAGATTAGTCTCATATAAAGCAAAGAAATGTTAATGGAAACTCTCCAGTAGAGCTTAAAATCCACCAAAATGTTGAAAGGGTTAGAAAAAATAAATGACTTAATCATCATTTTTTACTGGTGTATCTTAAACATTAGCCTTCTCTTTATACAGCACCCTAATTGCGTAACACACAATCAATCTCAATCTGAATCATTTTGAAGGATATTGCTAATCCATTGCTTCATATGTTCAAAAAAATTGTCATGTCATGTGTCTGCTCAACAACGTAAATAACGCAATGAATGTTGTTGAACTGTCAAAGTGAAACCAATTGCTATTGATCGTGTGTTAAGCAATTACCCTGCAGGGTGGCAGGGACTTAGACATGATTTTAGACCCCCCCCCCCCCTCTAGCGTAGAAACTTTTCATATAAGTACCTACGTGGTCAAAATTTATGGAACAGCTAATGTTTTTTTAACCGACGAAAAATTCAACGTAGTAGGGTTTATAATTATGTACTGAATCCATGGTAAGGTTGAGCGTCGATTTCCCTGCCACCCTCTACTTGTTTGTCACCTACGTAAGCTGATCTAATCCAGGGTTGACCAGCGCTTTTTGTCAGAGGACAGAAAGCATCTCTAGCTCCTTATAAACAAACATTTGCAATACATTATTCAACAATAAACCATAGGCTTTATCCTCTAAAATGATGTCACTCAATTATGGAAACTACTACCTGAACATAAGCGCACACGCCTTTTCGTTTAAGCAGCAAGGTCCAGTATATAGAAACTGTAGAAAGTTATCGACTCGCTTCACGTACTGTGTCACCAACAGCATGACAAGTGTCGTCTGCACCGTGACATGTGTCCACTGCTTCCTGACTTGTGTCTTGTGCAACCATGCAGTTTGGTGCATGTTCTAGGTCTTGGGTTGTTTGGTATGCTAGGTAGGTGTGGTATATCGTTTTGCAGTTCATTAATGGTATTGCAATGTTTCATGGAGGTATGTAGGGAAAGTCACAATCAACCACCAATGCTTTACCAAATCTATCTGTCTTTAGCTGTTACTAAGACATTCCTAATTGAAAAACCCAATAACATTTTGCCCGACTTGGGGATCGAACCCAGGACCCCACGCTCAGCAGTTGCGCTTGCGACCACGAGACTGACGGGACATTATGTACCACAATGAAGAGGTCGTTAATACTTCGATAATTCTAATGCTAGCCCACCGTTAATTTAAGAATTAAATCCTTTAATAAAATGCAAAGGTGACACATAAATCATGAACATTTCTGCATATCCTAGAACCTTAGGACCTATATATAAGAAGTCTGACTTGAATTTGACCTTTATAACAACCCACTCACGGGGAAAGTCTCTAAGAGGAAGCATACTCGTCTTTACAATTGAATCTAGAATTTTCTTTGGTCTACATTTGAAATCTAGGTTTACTTCGAAGACTTTAAACCAGAAACCGCATCACGATGCTTCTACCTTGTGTTTGTGTAGGATTATTCTCTTCTCAAAGCGCCTTTGTTACCTGATACGCTTGTACTTGGGATGAAGTGATAGCTTTGTGGAAAATGGGTCAGACCCGTTTCCAATGAATTAATCACTCTCTACTGATTGGTTTGAAATTAACACGGCCATCATCAAAGGCTATCGTTATCGAAGACTGAATTATTATAACAGATAGTATTTATCAAGATATTATAATGTTTTTGTTCTGTAAAACAACAGGATATATGCTTTCATTTTCTACTTTAACCTAATGCTATTTAATGCTGGGTGAAGAAATGTGTAGGTCCACTACATCATTTCTTCTACGATCTTCCGTCTCCAACCTTTTCTTACTAACCTGATCAGGGGCCCATTAATATTGCTGACAATGCGACATAATTGTTAAAATATGACAAAATTTACAGATTTTCACGACACGTGCTGTTTAATTAGGCACTAAAACTATGAAAAAAAATGATAAAATTGTCGGATTGTCGCATCTGTCGGTTGGTCATCTTTGGACCAACACGCATCTTCAACCATACAAAAGTAGTGCTATCGTTAATAAGATGTTTTAAAATCTTGTTCTTAAACCTAACGAAAATTTTCCCTTGTCCACAGTCAATGATCCAGCTAAAAGAACGCAAAGAAATGGACGAGGCATTCAAGAAGGCGCAGAAACCCTGGGCGAAGCTACTGCAGAAGGTGGAGCGCACGCGGCTGGAGTACCACACGGCTTGCAAGCAGGAGAGAACGGCACAGAACCAGGAGAGGAACGCCAGCGGAGACAGCTCACTTAGTCCGGATCAGGTCAGTGGATGAAACTTTATAAGAAAGAAATAAATTTTGTAGCAGTCTAGAGGCAACAACTTAAAAATAACTTAACCCATCGAAGGACACTAAACGAGACCCAATAGAAGTGTTATTGTTATTACGTCTGAGGGCGTTTAGTGTCCCGCAAAATGTTATCAAATACAATACTTAAGAAGAAAAGCAAAAGTATCAGCCATGAGACAACTTGAAAATGAAGTAAACAAAACAGTAGAAAATTAAAACGTGCTAGTATCACGTGTGTGCCATAAAGGCATTTTGTTCAGCATAGTAGCAGGCACCAGAAATGGTGAGTGATGGTCTAGTAGAGGAGAAGACTACAGTGTGAAGGGATTTGAGGGAAGTAGGTCTTTAATTATTAGAAGAAACCTGTTAAAGGAATCTATGTGGGATGAAGCTTTAGAATTAGCTTACTTAGGGCAAACATATACTCGCCTCAGAACTTACATCTACATTTTACATAATATAGTGTTCAGAAAGTTACGCTGAAGCATTTAAGTGTTCGGCAAGGGTTTCAAGGCAATAAAGGTTTAGTAGGGAGGGCGCCGACGAGCAACTTAGTTGCCCAGCAACTTTTCTGTCTCGGTCGATGTCTCCTCACCAAGATTTGGACGCAGCGCTACTTTTTTTTGTTAAATTTTCGGTTGAGCGGCAACTGGCTGGCCGGCAACTTTTTTGTCGCCGTGCACGCACTTGTATTGCAACCAACAGACGGGCGAAAGTTGCATCCAAACCCGCGGACAAAAATGTCTCCCAGCTGTCGCGTCGCTACATGCACGCACTTTCATACAAACCCGTAGACTAGATGTGAGATAAATTAGTTGCCGAGACAAACGTTGCTCCTGGGCCGTCCCCTATAAGAAAAGTGTAATGTTGTTTTGTGGAGCTTCATTTGTTTGAGGGTTCTTCTTAAAAAACAAAATTGCTCATATTACTAGAATCTTCGCTAAAAGAGAAAACTCAATTACAAAGATATACACACATAAAAGAAATCTTATAAGGACCAACCTTCATTTAAGAAGAAATTCTAAGAATATCAAATCCCAAACATAAACAGAGTTCTATGTAAAATATATTTATCAATAAACTTTACACGTGTAAGGAATGCCGGCCTCACACTGGCTACGAACAATTCCGCACAGACGGGAATGTTGGTGAGGTTCGTCGTGCCTTCTTCATCATCACCGATTCGCGGTCTCCATTAATAAGCATGTCAGTCGTCCTTGCCGGATTGCCGCCATGCGATCTGGAGGCAAAAGTCCTCGCCCACATATGGGAGTGGCGAGAGGAGGCAAAACGCCGGGGCGTAACTCCACTGCCGCGAGAAAACACGGTACAGCGGACAGAGCTAAGGCGGGATCTCATGGCGACATGGAGAGTGTGATTGTTGCAACCCAGTGCTGGGCACGCCACAATTGCGGCAATAAGTCCCCTCTTTGAGGAGTGGCTGGAGAGGCGCCACGGCGTCCTCACCTTCCGCCCGACGCAGGTCCGCACCGAACACGGATATTTTGGGAGGTGTGTAAATGCTGTGGTGATTCGGCTCGTGAGGTGATTTGGTAAGCGACCAGCCGCACGGCGAAAATCGACCTATTCTCTGGGCCATGCATGTTCGGCGTGATCTCGCACAGGCTGGTAGTGTGTGTGAAGCCGGCTTTAGATCAATACACGTGGGATTCATTCGTTATGAGTTTCCCTGATATTTCCATAGTAGAAACAGCGGTGTTACAATAATGCAATACCTATACAAAACACTCGAAACAGGATCCGCGGGTTCAGAATATTAAATAAGTAGTTATTTACGTTTTTTAAAGGATCATTCAAAATATAGGCAATCTGCGGGGTAATTGCGTAAGCAATGGCTTTAATTTTGGACATTTCAACAACATTCATTTCGTTATTTACGTTGTTGAGCAGACAATTTTTTCGAACATATTAAGAAATGGATTAGCATTATCTTTCAGAATGATTCAGATTATGATTGATAGTCTTACACAATTAGGATTCTAGTGCATTGGAGAATCAATCACAACATTATATTCAACACCAAAAATTTTGGAAGAGTTTTTCAGAAAACGTAATCAGTCCACATCCTCGGCTTCTGAATCGAATCAAATTCGATTATTTGTCTCACTGACCCAATTTCGCATCGATTCTAAGATGTTGTGAGTAAGCGCAGTAACCCTGTAAGGCATTTATCGTATCACAAAGTAGGTAGAAACTGTCACTTCATCCAATACTTTGCAGTATTATTTCCTGATATATTCGACAACATATTTGCTTATACAAGTTAATATCTCTTATCAGTTGATTGACTTATCAGAACTCGTCCGTGATGCAGTCCGATGGGAATGATAGCGATT
This sequence comes from Apamea crenata, assembly GCA_949629185.1. Classification (NCBI taxonomy): domain Eukaryota; kingdom Metazoa; phylum Arthropoda; class Insecta; order Lepidoptera; family Noctuidae; genus Apamea; species Apamea crenata. Next base: position 5,675,955 of record OX451362.1, on the reverse strand, counting down.
CGATACACATCTATATGCCTTAACTACAGCAATATATGAATAATTCACATTTATATTACGACAGTATTTTTTTAACAGTTGGAATTTGTAACAGTGACATAACGTCTCAAATTATTTTTTGAATTTATACAAAAGATTTGTCAAATCTAACTTGTAGTTTCAGAGATTAGCGCGTTCAAACAAACAAACAAACTCTTCAGCTTTATTATTAGTATATTGTAAGTAGTTTATCAGCCATCTTGTTACCATAACACAAGCATTAGGTTGCTTAGCTTGGGACAAATGGTGCTGTGTGAAATGTCCAGGGATATTATTATTATTATTATATTATCGATATAGATTTATCAATACCTAAGAACAACAAATACTATTGTTAATAAAAATAGATAGAAAGGACATATAATAAATATTGAATAATAAGGAAAACCATAAAAGCGCTCTTCCTCTCTCCTACTTATTGAAAATTTGGCTGTACCCGACAGGGTCCATAATTGATTCTATTGATTTATTTATTACCACCTGTATGTGTATATCATGGATGCAAGATTGAATTGAATCAAATTAAGACTGGCCAGATCATGTTATTCCTATGACAGTTAGCTTAGCCTGTGAGGTGCTTGTGGCTAAGTAATAACAGCCGCACGGGTCGATCGGTCAGGTTAAGCTACGATTGCCGTGGATGGGTGACTACCTTCACATACCAAGACCCCTCCGTGCCTCGGAAAGCACGTTAAGCCGTTGATCCCGGCTGTCATTCGTGGATCTTTGATAATCGTTACGGGTCGTCAGTAGCCCGAAAGTCTGACAACCAGTCTTATCAAGGGGTGTCGTATTACCCAGTAACTGGGGTGTGGTCAGATAGGCAGTCGCTCCATGAATACTGGTATTCAGCTACATCCGGTTAGACTGGAAGCCGACCTCAATATGGTTGGGAAAAGGCTAGCTAAATGATGAGTTAGCTTTAGGCTATGGAACTGTTTCGGAATGTTCACAATCAACAATGCTACATGAGATATGTATGTTTTCGATATACAGCATTTCCTTTACGAAAGTATGACGTGATAACTCCCCATTTGTCTATACGGTTCCGCGTACGATTCGCCGGATATTCGTGAATCATCGGCTTTCGGCTCTCGCGCAGCATCGGAATGTAAGTCCAATCACCTGTTTTGTACGATTTCTAACAATATACACTGGAATCAGGTCGGACTGTATTTTAGGGTAGAGTTAAACAAGGAAGTTTGGATCGTTCATCTTTGAGTGATGTTTGTTGGGAGAACATCAAATACCTACATTGTATTTCAGATAATTAAAAAAAAAGAAAACGTACCCATTGCTATTCGTACAAGAAGAACACAAACTAAGTTATGTATAAAAAAAAGTAACAAAGAGAAAAATGAAACAGAAAGTCCTATACGACGCCAAAAGGCTCCTGCCTCAGCATGATGCGATTGTACTGACTCGCATAGACCAGGGAAGCAAGACACAAAAGTGAGGAGGGCTTTACTCAGCAGTACGTGGAACAAGGCTGCCATAAATGATGATGACTGTACTAGATTCAATACGTTTTTACGTAGGTGTAATCAAATATTCTTTTACAATTTGACTACTAATAACTTTGACATTTTGATATATATCATCATCATCCACAACCCGACTTCACTCACTGCTGAGCATAGGAGTGGTTGCGCTAGTCGTTAATAAAAGCAAAATCGAAGTTAAAGAAACGGTCAAATAAAAAAAAAGAAAATAAAAAAAATGAACGTTCCAAAAAATACCATTTCACAGAAAACTTGGCTACTTGGGCGAATTTCCCACAAACATCTAGAAATTCTTTACAAGTCAACTACAAGCTAACAGTACAGCATTTCTTTTGTCAAGTTAACATATACAGCGAAGTATGTTGACATTTCCGGAAAAGCATGTAACGAAATGTTCACAAGACTCGTAAAAGTTATACGTCTTCTACTAAACTATAACTTTAATAGACTAATAACTTTTAGCGAGAACATTAACACAATACAATGCTTTACATAACTATAAACAACTATTTTAATTGTGTACGAGAAACCCTTGAGTTTGCCAATAACACAAACTTGAAATTGAACCTAATTCACTTTCAAGTTTGTGTTTATGACTAGAAGGGCCAGAGAGCGTTCTAAGATCGAAAACTGAACAGTCTAACAATGATAATAGTACCAAAAGTAGAGTAGCAAAATATCTTTTACAGCACACATTGAAAGATAGGGTAACCGTAGGAAGTGTAATTTCTCCAAATGCAAGTTTTCAAACCTTCCGTATCATAATATGGTCATCGTATCGTATAGATATTGCTATAATCAGCAAGCGTACCCCACAAAAGATTCTGGTGTACTGCCACGGTAAATTGGACCTTAAGGATTGAATTCCTCACCCCTCATCCCCGTTTTATTTGCCTGACACCTTCTAACAGCACCCCAGCTAATTATAACAACGTAAACTCGAAAGCAATTAAGGCGACGACGACTCTAAAACATATTAAAAAGTTTCGACTAGATTAAGTTCGAAGACGGTTCCCTCAAGTCGGTGGTACAAATTGGGGAAATGTTAGCTTTAAAACTCGTCTTAGACAGTTTTGAAATGGGTTTGACTTGGAGATTATCAAAGACATTAAATTATTTACTTGACAATAGACAGGACATTGCGAACAAAATCGTAAGCCGATACATTTGTCCTAGTGGTCAAAAGTCACTCAGTCTAGTGTCGTACGCCTGCGTGTCAAGACGCATTCGTGTCCACCAAAAGAAAAATAATTTCTAAGGAAATATGCCAAGTTGCGCATTACGATATTGCAAATCTTGTTACAGTAAAACGACTGGACCTAACTTCGGTTTACTTACGAAGGAATTATTTATATTTACTCAGTAATTAAAATTAAATAATTTTAATAAATAAATCTAGAAAATTTGCTATTTTTTTAATAAACGCCCTCTATTGCTGAGTAGTTTTACTACTGCCTGGTAGAGATGTGATGTTGTTTATCGATTTTGTTATCGATAATATTTATTTAGGTAAGTAATAAATAACACTTAAAATATAATACCTACTGTTTGAAAATAATCATGTCATTTTATTTAAATGTCAATAAATGAACAAGTACTATTCGTTAGTAAATTATATTTATAATATAATATACAGAAACTATAGGTTTTTGTTATTCTGGGACTTAATTTATAAATTGAACGAATTGCCCTTTTTGTAAATCAAAAATAGTATGAATATCGGCGGCATTTCCCCACAACCGAATACCGTACGCACGGCTACACATCAAGCTATACATAACCGGTATAAACTGACTTCTGATTGTACGAAAAACCTATACAATGTGAGGTCAGCAAAAACTGGAAATGTATAGCTTGATGTGTAGCCGTGTGTACGCCTGAACTAAAATATACTAAACGGACTGTCTCTAAATCAGTTAAATCACGATTTTTTCTAACGGCATATGCTGCAGACCTAATCTTTTTTGACAATCTATACTAATAGTAAAGCTGAAGAGTTTGTTTGCTTGTTTTTTTGAACGCGTTAATCTCTGGAACTACCAGTAAGATTTAATAACATTACGCTAGGACTCTTAGAAGCCGAGCAAAAAAAACAAAGTGGTAGTCGCTATCATTATTTGATCGTTCGTCAGGTATAAGATTTTGAAGTAGAACCACAGAGTAGAACTTCCGTAATTTCCTCAATATAACTGTTTTGACTTTTAGTTTTGTACGGACGCAAGGTCGACTGATCTGTTTGCTTCAAATTTGCAGAGCAGAGCTTGTACTATGGGTACTCAATAATGAATTTAATATGGATCACTAGACCATAATAACGATAATTTATTAATTTGTACCTATGTAAAAATATTTTTATAGATAAATAACTTGTAAACATTGAAACTACTAATCAATTTATTGCTTTCCTAATATTTTGGCACTTTTTTAAATCTATTCAAATAATCTAAAAAAAAAATAGTCTTGTAACTTCTTTCAATATTATCGATACCTTTATATCTAAATGATAAAATCCCTAACACGGGTTTTATAGTTTCTACTTATCGTCCCCGCATTGCCAGACCCATGAATTTATCCATAGATCAGGGACATTTGGACCTCACCTTGGGTAAACGTATATCGATACAATAAGACAAAAATTTGCAAAAGTGTAAAAAAAAATTTGCTAAAAACGAAATGCAACCAACAATTGCAAAAAAAAAAATGCATTTTATGAGTATGACATAATAGGTCTACTTTACACAAAAAGCGTAATATTCTGAGTGCTATAATAATTCGGAGGCAAAGTACATTTAAAATTATTTTATTTTAAAACGTACATAAAAACGCACACTTGAACCTGATACCTAGTCATAGACGGGGACACGGACAGTGAATAGTAGCGAATAAAATTCTAAAATAGTTTTACTGTCTGAGACAAATTTTGATTAATTTGTTTAGTTTTCAATATTTATTTTCCCGATTTGAACTTTATTAGGTTTTTCAGGCTTAATCCACGGGTTGAAACTCGTGTCTGGCAACACTGACCACACTGGCCACCTACCGAGCGATAGCTGAACATATTTTAATAAATTTAATTCATTTTTATGATTTGATATTCCCAATTGCCGCTCTAATTTTGCTATATTATGCTAGATGGCGTCACTGAGACATGGGATCACAGTTTTTCTATGACATTTCTTTGCATAGCCTCTCTATTGTACCTATCTTAAATCTCTTTGGAGATTATGAAGCTAAATTTAGAACGGAGAGTGAATCCTAGATATAGTATTAGTTATTACTTAAAAAGATCTGTAAAGGGTATGACTGTAGGTGAAAGAAAGGCTCGAAATTCTAATGTGTTACTTGCGTTGTTGTAAGTGGAATAATCTAAATTATTGGTACGGACATCGACGCTCACCCTGTTACCATGGATACAGACTACAGTACACGATTCTGAAACCTCCTGCGTTGATATTTTTCGCTGATTATTAAAAAAAAAATACAACTCTTAAGTCGTCACCACTGGTCCACCACTGCTCTAAATAAAAAACCGTAACAAAGTATATATCACCGTAAACTTAAATTGGCCGTTACCGTCCCCTATCGCAGTACATTACAGTGATTACACCACCGTAAACATCCCGTTTCCTTTAATTGAATGAACCTCCAGTGCCAAAGTATAAACACCACATCGTTGCCAGTCTTATTTTGCATTCATGTCCGTCTATCTCTTAACGAGAATAGCTTGAAATTCTCGAAATAGTTCAGAACTGTTCGTGCCAGAATAAATGTCCCATCGGTATTGCATTTTATTTTGTACTGGCTTCTGTCCGCGTGAAAGTCGGCGTCAGTGTGAAATTTCTTGCTCCTACGACCCACCTCTTCAGCCTCATTATTCAGCTCGCATCGCGGGAAAGCGATGCGATGCGATGCCGAAAAAAAAGAAAAAAGTAAGAAATAATTCTTACTTTTTCTTTTTTTTTTCGGCTCCTAAGAGTCCTAGCCTGATCTTAAATAGCTTATAGCCTGCCTCAAGAATTGGGCTATCAAATGTAAAAGTTTTTTTTTAAATCCGACCGGTAGTTCCAGAGATTTGCGCGTTCAAACAAACAAACTCTTCAGCCTTATTATTAGTATATAGATTACAGTAATATTGCATGACTTTTAGATGGCATGTTTGAGTTTAACACCTTTATTTTTTGGCCTAGAACCACAGTGACTTACATTGTAAATGTTGTATGTCTTACTGAACTTTCATTCATGAAGAAACCAACATCATCATTCATTCTTCTTCATTAATTAAACTACAGTATGGCGACGAGAGAATGTGTTCTTGACACCTGTCAGTTTCATAAAAACGAATACGTGTTTTGCGAATTTGATCTTTATTAGCTACTACTTAGAATTATCGCACTGACACGTATCAGGAACGCATTCTCTCGACGGCGACGGCCGGACTGTAACATTATTTATATATATTGCAATTTGCATTATACTCACTATCACTTATCAGAGCATTTTGATCCAATTTCCTGAGAGGGAAATTCGATTAGTTGTAGACATGTTCGGGAAAAAGCCGCCCGGCTTAACTCGAATTATGCCGAGTGAAAGCCGAATATGTGTAGTAATTGCTTCGGGATAGTTGTTTAACAAACACTGTCGAATCGAATACGATAACCCGAACATGTGTGCACCCTTCAGGCTTCTCTTATAAACTGTTGGACATTTCCTCTACTTTAAACTTCACTGTCACCTGTTGATCCACTCTGTATTCATTCTGGACCTCACACAATGTACATAATTTCGGGTCCCGCGATGTGTGAAACCTTGCCGCAGCCGCAACGACGTAAAGCTTTCGACCGCGAAGGTACGGACGAGTTGTAGGTACAGAATAAATACACTTTGGTTAATACTGGGTGAACAGTGCTATGTTATGGAATGCATTATAAGATTAGCATTTCATTACTTATGGGTAGGTACAGTCACGAGCAAAAGTATGTATACACTCAGCTTTATTCAAAAGCGATTTACTCCTTTATTTTTGAATGAAATTTTATGTTGTTACGAACATAGCATTTTCGAAGCCATAGGTTTATGTAATGTGTCATATTTCAACGTTGCATTCTTTATTTCACGAAAAAATCGCATTTGAAAATTGCCAAGTGTTGACATATTGGTGCTTGTGACTGTACTATATGCCCAGATTGGTGAAACGTAACAAGAAATGTAACACAAATGAGCTGACGAAACAGTTTGGACGGCTCATTTGTGGTGTGCCCAGTTTGAACCAAACTTATGCAATGCAACATGAAATGTAAAGAAAGAAAATACGTTTATTTGCGGTAAAAATAAATTGACGCATAAAAAGAACGTAATAAAAAAAAATAACAAGTTGGGGGTAACTGGGCGTCACATCCACGCAAAATGGCCATCGCTCAGCATAATGCTAAGACCCTATACGAGACAGAGCCCCTGCGCTGGCTTTCAGCGACAGCCGGCGTTGATGTGATGACTGCTGGGGAGTTTGTTGAGCCACTTCTTCTTCCCAGCGATAGCACTAGGAAGTGGTGAAGGGCAGGCGTTTTTGGGGGATTGTCTTTTGTAATTTTGAAATTCAAAAAGTGCTGATTCTCAGCCTAATTTCAATAAATGACTTTTGATTTTGATTTTGACGTCATCCAGTGCAGCATACGATTAGATATAAATAAAAAACAAATACATGCGGGCTTTACACAGGTGACTTTAGCCGCACTGACTAAATGACAATTCGGCTAAGCTGCAGGTAACTAAAATCGAAAGTTCCAAAGTAGAGTAGGTTTCGATGCCCGCCGCATGTCATAACTATGCGAATTCGTTTCAATGTGTATCGTTTCATTTCATGTTACTTTTTCCAAACTGTATTGGGCTGGGATTTGATATAAAATGGGCCAAATAAACTGATATATTTCAGATAAATCTTCGTGGCATTGAAGAGATAAAAGATGATTAGAGATGTCCAATTAGATTGATCTAACCTTCCATTGGTGAAGATGACACTGATGACACACCTCAGAATGAGCTATAAACATGCTTTTCAACATACATATTATGTTTTTTTTTAACAGCTGCACTTTCATTACCTATACAAATTATAAGTTAAAGTCGTTTTCGTTTAATTTATCATTTGTATTCGCGTCTTCTTCCTTTAAACTGATTCGGTTTTCTCTATCATTTATAGAATTTATTTCCAATTTTTTTATGTGTATAATACATTATAATAAAATTACATATAATAAATAAATCTTGACGTTTTATCAAGTCCTAAAAACCGTGCGAAGCAGGGGCGTATCGCTAGTCAAATATAAATCTTTGTTAGTTTATTCGATGACCCAGAAAGCGATTTTACTGTCTTAAAAAATGTTACTAAATTTCGTCAACGCCATATCTGTCTACAAGATAGGCCACTTACTCCACCAAGGGTGTATGTAAACAGAACGAACTAAGCCCAGTCTGTCTGCGTGTTCGTCTCGATCGATTGCAGGCCAGCAAAGTTCCTTGACCACTGGCCCCGTTCACACAAAACTTTGTACACGAACTATCCTTACAAGGCGGTATATTTCTGTAGTGTCAATATTGGATGTCTGTAATAACCCTTCAGAGCTTTAGTTATGGAAGTTAGGATTCATCCTAAAGGTTTTTGCAGAAGCTTCAACTTTTTCGATATCATTATTTGAATAAGAAGAAGAAGCCTCGATGTATGTAACTAGGTACTTATAAATTGCTCAATTTAAAAGAATCAGTCTCATAGGCAGGAGGACTAAATTCCTAGCAGTAGGAACACTAAGGTTGGGTACGGATGGCATCTTAAAATAATCATGTAGAATCGCAAAATATCCTTTTGGACCACCAAAACCCTATTCGTGCCTACATCAAACACGCGGATAAGCTTACCATTTTCCTAAGGGCAACTAATACAAAAGCCTGGGTAAAGGTCAGGATCAAAGCTAAATATAATTGACTTCAAAAAGGACTCCCTAAATATACAATCATCACCATCAACTATATCTTTCCTTCTACGTACTACTTCATAAACTTTCAGTCATTACCATTCTAGCTCTTCTAATAGGACAAACCAAGTCTCCGCATCGACCGGCTAGGGTCTTTGACCAGCGCCCTCATGGCCCCAACACCGAACTGTGTAATTTAAATTATTTATTTACATAGTACAAGCAGTATTGATTCCTATAAAGCTTTGTACTTCAATGAATTATAAATCTGTAGTGTGTCGAGTGACATGGTTTCTATTATTGTTTTAATTTGTTGTTGGTGTTAGAATTCTTTAGGTTAAACGTATTCAATATTTAACGGACTTCTTGTATTGAGAGAGAGCAGTGGTAGTAGTGTTAACAACTGCGACTTACTAGTTGTAGGTTCGAACCTAACAGGCGCTTTACTTTGTGTAAATTATTTCATCACCACTGCTCTCAAAACGGTGAAGGAAAATTGTTATTGCGCGTATGACCTGCCTGACCCATACAGTCGTTATTTATTTTGCTAACTCAAAATACTGATTTGTAGCAGTATTTTACCAGTAACAACATAAAATACAGCCTGATTCCCCGAAGGGTTAGACAGAGGTACACGGTCACCAAAGGAGATAAGTAACCAGGGTCGACGGATATAGTTGAAGTTTAGTAAGAAAACGACGGTTGTCAAAACGGTGAAGGAAATCATTGTGAGGAAACCGGCATGTCCTAGAATCAAAAACTCAAAGATGACGAAGATTATGATGAAAGATGTGACATCTACCAACCCGCACTTAGCCCGCGTGGTAGGTTACAGCCCACTCCTTGTCTAAGACAGAAGGCCTGTGTCCCAGCAGTGGGAACATTATAGGCTGATTCACAATGACCACAATATGCTCCCCTTCTTTATCCTTCCTTAATTAGCTTAGATAAGTTCCTCATATCTTTCTCAAATATGTATATGTGGAAATGAATGTGTGCAAAATGTTGGTAAGAAGAATTTAACCTCAATCACCACTCATAATTTACTTCTTTCTCTTACGAACGTGTGCCGACCGCCGACTCATCCACTGTTACTCATTCCAAAATTATCGAAGAATTAAACGATGATGTAATACTAAAAAGAAAATGATACCAAACACTCAACACTCTTATCAGATAGATATACGCCCTCGTACGCTCTTCACTGCACATATCGTATCTTGTGGCGACAAAATTAGGTATATAAAATAGCGTTACGTAACAATTTCCTGGCAATCTGGGAACGGAAGAAAAATCCTGATGTAGTCGCTTTGTGTGCGCTGCCGACGTCGAATCGGGAAATTGGTGCTGAGCGTTAAAATTTTATGGAAAAGCATGCCGCAGAAATTCTTTTGTTAAAACTGCATTTCTGCTCTTAAATATATGATTTATAACCATAGCAATAATCTAGTGACTGTGCACAACATGTACAGTCACACACATACTAGGACGGTCACGGTACGGTCGTGTACATAACATAAACGGTTTTTGCATAATAAGGACCAAACTGTGGGCAAATAGCACAGGACTGGTGCCCTGAGAAAGTAAGGCGGGGTCGCGGCAGGCCACGTAGGCGATTACGGGACGAGCTGGATAGTTTTCGTCCAAACTGTAAGGAGGAAGATCGGGCTCGCGAAAGATGGTAGGAGTGCAGGAAGCCTTTGTCCTGGAGCGGGACAGCGTAGACTAGTAAAAAATGGACCTTCTCTTTTCTGTGGGGGTTATGTTTGACTTCTACTACTTCCATGAGTCGGTTGGCCGGGATATACTAATTCATTCGGGCACACTTCCAGTGGTGCCTGACAAGGACCTAAATACCCATTTTTATAGAATCTAACTTTTCTGCCAAAAGAGTTGTCTTTTCCTAGACTCCAGGATGATCTATCATTTCAATCTACCAACAGACATCTTGTTGTGAACTCTAAATCTTCAATATTTATCCATCTCTACAAATATCTCCCAATAAACTTTCGTTCTCCAAATTCTTCCAAAAATCCGCCATCACGCATGTTCATATAGTTTTCATCGCTGTTCGATGTAAATAAATAATGCGAGGCGTCTGGTTAGCGGTTATCTCCCGAAATAAAACACTTGCAGAATCTTAGATGAGTGCTAACGTCATCCGCTCACCAGCTGCTAGTAGTTTAGAGATCGGAGATTCGTCTGTGACGTCATGAAATAATGGCCTGAGATTTTTAGGATTTCAGCTGTCGACATCGAGTTTCAGAAAAAGGTCGGCATTGAGAAGAGTCATTGCTGTCACACATGTTGTAACCTGTCTGACAGTGTCTTTCTAAAGCTCCCTATATTTACGGTTTTGGTATTAAGTTTGGTTCCAAGATAAACAAAGGTACATTTATGCTTCCAGTCTTTTTCAGTACACTCTTTGATTTAATTGTCTCTCTTATATCTTAGTTCGTGGGTTCGAACCCAGACAGGCACTTTACTTTGTGTTTTTCATTTCATCACCACTACTCTCAAAACGGTGAAGGAAAACATCGCATCGTGAGGAAACCGGCATGTCCTAGAATCTAATTTTCGAAGACGTGTTACATCCACCAACCGCACTGGGCCCGCGTGGTGGATTATGGCCCACTCCCTCACAGAGAGGGGCCTGTGTCCCAGCACTGGGAACAGTATAGGCTGATTATTTTGATGCTTATATCTTCATGCTGATAATGCTTCGCTAAAATAATCCTATAACCAATATTCTCGTCTTATATTTTCGTGGTAGTACAGCAAGGTCATTCCAGCTTCTTTCTTAGTTGGGTCAATAAAACAGCGGCCTGTTCTAAGCATTCAAATTGTTTAGTGTTTCTAGCTATTTTTTATTTACATAAAAACAGTTCAAACTTATAATTGAGAGCGCCAACTGTTCCCCTTTACTAATTAAAATTTATGTAACTGCGATTTCATAATTTGTTACCAAATTGAAATAGTGTTTACATCATAAATCTTTTAGAAATATACCGGTTTTGCCAGTATTTACAAATTGATAAATTAAATATTATATTTAAATTAATGCATTGCGTCATTCGGTATTTTACGGTCACACTTCTAAATTATTTTTTATTCAAACAGACCCAACATCTGTACTTCAAAAAAGATTTACAACACTCAAATCCGTCTGATAATTCAGACTAGGTAATACATCAATCAACTCATTTCACTCTCTCCGTCTCTCTCTCTCATTTCTACATTTATATCTGTAATTTATATGATGAACATTATAAAGAATATTCTATTCTTATTATATCTATATATTAGTATTCAGCTGCATCCGGTTAGACTGGAAGCCGAACCCAATTTGACATAGTTGGGAAAAGGCTAGGCAGATGATGATGATATTCTATTATACCTTAGCCATAAATTAATTATCTTATAAATATTTGGATAACACTCACTCTTCCACTCATCTAGTCTACATACACCTAAATATTTCAGATAGTAGGGGAGCCCACGATGCTAAATGGGGATTTACTCGAGCGTCATAGAGACCTATTAGGTTGCAAAGTTTAGATGATAAAAAGAAAAAAATGTTATATAATATATACCTTTTCATCGGTGGGGGAAGCGGCTATAGATTTTTAAATATGTAAAAAAATACTGTTGCATGGACATACTCGAGCGCGTCAGAGATTGATAGCATCAATGTCCTACGTATTTTTAATAATGTACGTATGTTAATCTGTTCATTTGCATGATGCGGGTGGTTGTACGTAAGGGTTAAAAATGAAAAAAAAAAAAATTTAATCGAGCGCGTCAGGTTTTCTAAGGGGGTGTTAAGTGCACCAAAAAAAAAGCTCTCATTCAATAATCTGACGATTTCGATCTGACGCAAACTCGCGGCCATTATTATAATGTGCAAAAAAAATTCGCCATTTTGAAATACTCGAGCGCGTCAGATTAAGATATATGTTGTTCATCTTTGCGTTCTAGACGTGCTGTCTCATAACCTGACGATTATCTAAAGGGATTCGGCTAATCTGATAAAAAAAAAAATTTTTTTTTTTCAATTTTTAAAATCATTGAACTTAATTAATTGAGAAGCTCAGGAAATAGCATGCAAATAAATAAGTGTATGTTTTTTGAGTAGAATACTTGTATTTATAAGAAAATAATTAAAAAAAAATGCCCAAAACAATTTAATTTTTTATAACTAATTGATTAATTAATCATCATCTTCATCTTCATCAGTAGAATTATCTTCCTCTTCTGGGTCGAATTCATCCTCAGATTGCGTATCTGTAACAAAAAGTCATAAAAATATTTAACAATATTTTTTTTATGAATAACGTGTTTTTATCAAAATATGGGATATTTTGGGAATATTTTTTTGATAAAGTTTTTTTTGATTTTTTTTTTAAATAAACTAGACATAAAAAATCATTTATAAAAATCACATTTATAATTTTTCAGAGCTTCTAAAGATGAAGTTTTTAAATAAAATTTTCTTGCTATAATTTGTTTGTTAAAAAAATTCTAAAAATTATCAAATGTCTCTCAATTTCAGTATCATAAATATTTACTATATGAAGTCATATTAGCACTTACTCATCTGTCGATGTACCAGCAACCTCAGTAGACAAGGAATCAACAGTACCACGTGATTCTGAGCACTCTCCAGAAACAGCATGTATTTCGGAGCTATGCCCGGAAACTTCCGATGCATTGTCACGTTCCACTGCACTTTGCTCTTGTAAATACTCTGGCGGTATTTTAATTGCTGTAAATAATTTATAGCACTGTGCGTGATAAACTTTATTTAATGAAGATTCTATCGACAGTTCGAGATTATCGTACGTTGATCGAGATTTTCGAAGAACCGGTTTGCTCCGACGATATTCTAAAATATTTACACATTTTTTTAATGTTTCTAATGTAAATTTAATTGTTTTTTGTAAAGTTGTTTCACCACAAAATACGCACTTTAAACTAATATCACTCATATTAAATGTTTATAAACTTTAAGTCACATTACTAATATTAAATTAACAAAATAAATCGAAACGTTGGAAATACGTTCATAAATATCACGCCACGAACGAGTCTCTGTGATCAGCTGTGATGGCGTCGTGGCAATAAAATCCAGAGTGGGGACGGAGTAAGAGAGTAAGAGATAGAGAAAAAGTGAGAGAGAAGTAGAAACGCGGAGAGGGAAATATAGGTATCACTCAGCTGCACGCATTAAACTTTATTGACGATTTTTTATCATTTCGGCTTGCGGAAATCGTCAGATTATATATTTTTCGTTATCCTTGAATTATTTCCTTCAAAATAAAAAAAAATTTGGCTACGCTCGAGAATGTCGAGATGACGTTTTTTTTTTACAACTTTGCTGCCCTCCCCTTTCTTTACGTCACTCTCAAATTGTCAGATTAGTGGAATATACACTTTTTAGTATGTAATTAACTCACCCTACCTTAATCTGACGCGCTCGAGAATTTCTAATGATCAATTTTTTTTTACTAATCTGATCCTTTATCCTTCACGGGCGGCCTTATATATGGGGCTCATATTTGGTGGAGGTACTTAACCGGATACAAGGTATCGCCCTGTACATTAATCTGCCGCGCTTTAGTAAATCCTGAAATCCCCGCTTGGGCTCCCCTACTAAGAGTATAACTTCCACGTTAGAAACGGGTTCCTTCGAAGCGAATGAACCGATATATCCAAGATACTATTCCACAAAACATTCCATGCTTAGCACTAGCACTCTTGAATTCCAATATCTCCGTTCTCGATATTGAATAAGCATTACAAGGCTTTCGATTACGCTACACATATACACACCATTCGGTTTTATTCCCCTTTTCTATACAACGTATCGGTATCGTTACAGATATAGAGCATTGTCAGTATTGCCATATATGCGTTCGGCTCGGCATGATTCGGCACAGCCAGGCGGCAAGATGATGGGAATGAATGATAATGGGATATATGTTCAGGAAAAAGTCACTCGGCTTAGTTCAAATTGTGCCGAGGCGACCTGAACTGATTAATGCCCGGAATACAGGTCAGTTCTTCAAGTTAGGATAACAAACTAGAAAACTAGTCGCTCTGGCCTCGTGTATACAGAAGTATCCTCAATTTTGCATGTCTCAAGTTAGGATATTACTTGTTCGCCTGAAGATTGCCGATCAGCACAGGCCGAATGACAGCCGCATATGTGTGTCTCGATTCGGCTTCTTTTGTTCGCCAAATACTGCCGAATCTAATGTGCCAACCGGGTCATGAGTAGCACCCCTTATAGGCATCCATTCCCACAATAAATGACCACTATCTGACCCTTTCGTTTCCCTTATTTTTCAGACAAAAAGCGTTATGCTTTTGTCTGTAGTTGCTACTTCTATTTATAACAGAACTGATGTTTCAACTAATATATAATAATAATACATACTGTGCCGCATTATACTGTATTTATGGCAGTAATTCTAAACGGGAATGGTGCATGTACTTAATTTTTATAATCCGTTTAGAACTTTCAATCAAGCACTTACGCTCACAATTGAGTTCTTCTTGATCCATGTCAAGTCATTTTTACTTCCAAAACAACTCCTGTAATTATATTGAATCTGCATTATATGTTCAAACTCAAATATATATTACATTGTTGATTCCTCATTTACCGTATCAAAATGATAGGAAAATGCGGTTTTTGTTCAACTTTCCCTATTCCAACTAATTTCAACTGCTGTTGTGTAGGTACGTTTGCAAAACCAGTTCGGGATATAATTAAATTATTAATTAATACTTCATCATTCCGACACCTATAATTGAAAACGTCGAAAACAGAGTTGTTAACAGAAATGTAAATCCTAATTAATTAGGGTGCTGGGTGACCTAATTCTACTTTCAGTTTTAGTTGGTTTTCACAGTCCTTTTTTATCCCAATATTGAAACTGCTCTTGGTATCAACACTGCATTATTTTGCATGAAACCGTTGTCTTATACCAGTTCCTGTATTGTGGATATATATTTACTATAAAATCTTACATCTACAAGCAATAATTTGATTCATCATCATCTTTTTTGTTTTTCTATATTTACCTTTTCTCTTTGGCTTTCCATTTGCCTTTAAATCCCAATACATATTACTATTTTTTTCTTAATCTTGCTACAATCGCACAAAGTATGAGCCTCTTTAATAAAACTGGACCATTGCATTCATTAGTGTACCCCTCTTAAACTAGTACAAAATATTTGTCGAAATACAACCTTATACTACCTGGGGCTTCTATAGAAACTAGTTTAGCTACAACGAAAGTTGTAGCTAATATTATGCTGAATGCCGGAATATTCTAATGCTTGTTGGGACCAGGTTCAAGCATCGCTTTGAAATGAAACGCAGAACCAGATTCTCTGTAGCGCATTTGTATATGTACCTGAGTATTTAAGACCAGTATGCGGGCTTACATGTTATCCGACTAGAGGATTATGATGTTGTTTAGTGTAGGATTTGTTTCGTAAAATTGTAGGATTTTTACTGTACTTGAGGGACGTGTGTTGAAATTGTTATCAACATTAGGAAAATTGTCAGCATGTGTAGGACTTAGATTACTATCATTGACTCCTTTATATCTTCAGTCACCACAGTCCTTTCAGCTCGCTGAAACCCATTACCATCTTCCCTTTTACGGCATTACGAGTATTGCCTGTTTTGTCCCAATAGTCTCCCCATGATTATGTTACTTAGCATTTGTCAAAATTCAGCATGGAATGAAAATTATTCTCTTTTTCAACTCCTCGCGGGAAAGGAGATACCAGCGGGGTTATTGGTTAATTGCGTTGGCTTTAATTTTGACAGTTCAACAACATTCATTGCGTTATTTAGCAGACAAACTTTTCGATCATATGAAACATTGTGTTACGCAATTAAGGCGCTGTATGAAACCTTATTTCACTGCTGAGGCCGTCATAACAATCCTTTCCTATACCTTATTCCTCTTATCCCTCCTCTCTTAGAAGGCCTGTGTCCCAGCAGTGGGAACATAATAGGCTGATTATAATAATACTGTAGCGGTATCTACAACGCCACATGCGAACTACGCATCAATCGTCGGGCAGTTGCCCGCCAGACACAACACCCGTCTGGTCGGAGGATCCTCCCTTTTCTATGGAGGATGAGTGAACTTTACACCCTGTTCCTCATACCTCTATAATACCTTATGCAGTAGCGGTGGGACCACCGCTTTACAATCTAGCACTGATTAAATTATACACTACAAAATGTCTCGGATTCACCTGAGGACGATATCATCGCATCCCTGACATAGTAATGAATCAAGCGCCGTGTCATCTGATAATTATGTGTAGGGCTGCCAACCTACCTTATCTGCGTTGAATATTTCATGAGCGATTGATAATTTATTCGATTTATGTTTAACTAATGTTTTTGTGTTGGTGAATGTAGGTAGTTGAGCTCCGGTTGTAGAAGTTCTTAAACTTTTGAGACTAGCTTTAAATGTGTAAGTTGCCCTATTTCTCGTGATATTTTCAGAGCTATCTAAGAATCTATACAGGGTGACAGGGAAACTCGACGTATTCCTTGAAAGGGGTTATACTAGAGGTCATTAGCAACAAATTTAGTCCAGTCAACTAGGAGTCAAAACTGGATCTTATCTAAGAATCTATATCAGGTGGCAGGTTGTATGTAGGTACAGCCCGATCACTAAATCTTTCATTTTCTTTAGTTTTTCTTTCATTTATGATTGATTATCTCTTAATGTCATGTAGCAGTATTATACGAATTCTTGTGCAGTCAATAAAATAATTCTGTATAAAAGCAAGAAACATCTTGCCCTACGGATTTCATTACGATTGAATGCGTAATAACTTTTTCTATATAAATATACTGTGTTTTTTCTATTAAGAAGGGATACTTACGTACTGTGATTGTTGTTATAATGAACTCCGATTCTCAGTAACAGTTAATTACGAAGTTTTTATTAACATTGCCAAGGAATCTTGTACTATGGATGTTACTATAAACTGGTACAAACAAACTTGTTTCATAACGCAAGATGAATAGAACAACAGAAGTTCAATTGATGTTTCCAAAATATGTCAGAACCTGAAAATACTGTTTTACGGTTTTATTTTCCCGCTAGGGATGCAACAAAATGGGATAAACGATGCCTCACCTTGCCAGTTAAAATAAAAGTTAACACAGAGTTGGATCATAAAGGTCTCTTCCTTGCGTTTCCTTATATGTAGATTTAATTTATCGCACCCTTCAATCAAAAACCATCATCAGCCTTATTAGGCTGTGCCCCCCCTGGGCGGCTGCTGCCGCTGTGTTGTGCTGTGGCTGGAGCCTCTTTTCGATCAACATACAAACTTGATAGTAAATCTTAAAACGGAGAAGGAAAACATCGTGAGGAAACCGGCATGTCCTAGAACCAAAAATTTAAAGATGTGACATCCGGCACCCCGCATTGGGCCAGCGTGGTTGTCTACGACCTGCTCCCTCTCACAGAGGGGAGGTCTGTGTTCCAGCAGTGGTACTGGAAACATTATTGGCTGATTATGCTTTTCAGAGCTTATGATAGTAGATCTAAGACCGTACCTAAACGAAAGTATGTTTTCTGTATTTTCCACATCGCTTCATCTTCGTCGCGTGTCGTTCAAGAAGCCATGACACACAATACAAGTTGTTGCGACGCCATTTATTATTGAGATGCTATTGTTTCTAATTTACTCTGCTAATTGTACTGAGGTCAACATTATTACTGATAGGCACCCCACCCGTATCGTTTTCTTATCGTGTGGTCAATGCTGAATCATATTTTATTGTATAGTTTTTATTGTATTGTATTTTCTTGTATTGTTTACTGTTTCGGTAAGAGTTTACCATATTGTACTTCAAGGTAGAGCAAAAAGGCATGCATCTTTATACAAAAGGGATGTCACAAGGTGGCCCTGACTGCCCCGGATGGTGGTCCCGTTGGTCTCATGGTTGCGAGCGCGGTTGGTAACCGTGGGGTCCTGGTTTCGATTCCCAGGTCGGGCAGTGTTATTGGGTTTTCCATTAGGAATTTCTTAGTATTAGTCCGGAGTTTGGAAGTTGGCGGCTTAAAACCCCCGAGCCTCGAAAGCACGTAAAACCGTTGGCCCTGCAGCGTCTGATCTCTCTCCGGTAGTGTCGGATTGCCGTCCCATCGGACTGTGAGAGTAAAGGAACAGATAGTGTGCCTGTTTACGCACACACTTGTGCACTATAATATCTCCTGCGTACCTGGCTAATCTCCGTTGAGATTGCCACCGTGACCGAAATTGGTCGGGAGGATATTATTAATATTATAAAATTATAAGCTGGACCGATGACCCAGCAAAGGTTGCAGCACCCCAATTATGTATTTTGTTGAATTGTAAAATTGAAAGGCATTGCCATTGTGTGTTACTAGGCTGCAGGACAGGTTGCTATGGCGATTCTTTGGAAGGCATACATCCAGGAGCCACGTTGCTTTGGCTAAAATGTCCTAATGATGACTTTCACAACAAAACTAATATATATTTATGAAAGCCAATAGATATCCCAAAAAACAATAACTCCGCTTTAATAGCTTAATCATGTATCAACTTCAGTCTTTTCCGAGAAGCTATTAAAGAAAACCAGCAAAGCTGTCAGGTCATCGCACAATTACCGGTTACTATACGAACTTGTCACGAACATAATACCATTAATTATCGTAGTACTAAACTGAAGTCGGTAACAGTACCGTTGCGGCACGGTAAGTAGCGGTGAGGGAAATGTATAGAAGTTTAACTGAGTTTTATTAACATACGGCTGTATGGTTTTTATTTCTTTCTCGATGTTATTAATTATGTCTTGATTACCTCGTGGTTAAGTGTCATGGGGTTGTGGGTTCAAATCCGGGAGAGTACCAATTTTCCAATCCATAATGTACTTTCTAAGGCAGTCGCTCCATGTAAAATACTGGTATTCAGCTGCATCCGGTAAGACTGGAAGCCGACCCCAACATAGAATGGGAAAGGATCCCTAGATGATGATGATGATGTACTTTCTAAGTTTATCTTGGACATCACTGACCCTGGTGAAGGAATACATCGTTCCTCACGATGTTTTGAGGAACCTGGACTTACATACATACATAAACTCAAGTGTTCTTCCCATGGGGGTAGGCAGAAACTACAGAACGCCACCTGCTATGATCCTTACACACTCCTTTTGCTTCGTTTGCGTTCATACATCTGGGGGCCTAAAAAGGCCACTTTTGCAGAATCATAATAGGATAACAATATGAATTATATTAAAAATAGTAAAGTGGTCACAAACTGACAATTCATAATATGATCTGTGTGCAATTCATATCACGCAATTCACCTGTTTGACAGTTCTGTATGGAAATTCGTAAAATGGTCCACCAATGTTTACACCAAATATGATTGATATGAAATGAATTGTAGGTGATTAAACTATTATGTGTAACCATTTAACGAAAATTAGAGGAATTGCTGGGAATTTAGGAAATTAATAGGTTTTAGAGGTATTGCTTAAAGTAGCCTTTTTAGGCCTCCTGCTCATACACGGACGCCGGTTGTGAGTACCTACTACGTACCTGACCAACACTGAAGACATAATAAACAAAATGAATTAAAAAACCCATGCACATTTTGAAGGACTTTCAAAACAATGAACAAACTCAATGCGTTAATATTTCGGTAGTTCTGTGTAGTGTGCTTTGCAAAGCGACGAACCGTGAACCACTTTGACCACCCTCTATACACAATTTGAAATACACACTCGGGAAAACACACAATGAAAATGTTTTGTTTTGTTTAAAAAAACTTGCAATTGAGTGTATGAAGCTGCACTTGCACTGTAAAATGAAAACAGCGTCGTCTCTATTAGCATTTTTTCGTTATTGGACCCATTCAAATGGGTGCAGAAAAGACTAAACGCGTTAATATGAAAAGACGTCACTTCTAGAACAAACAAACATAAACTTCAATGCTGAACATTTCATTTTACTCCGTTGCATCCAATGTTACCAAAATTACCAGAAAAACTTCCTTATATTCCTATATTATCATCACTAAAAAAATATTTGACGTAGGTACCGTTCAGGAACTGTAAACAATATTGATAAACTCTTCCTCCGAACCGCACGTTACAAAATTTTGTTTCAGTGCGGTTAGTGGAGTGGCTCAGGTGCGGTTCGGGCAAGTGCTGTTGAAATCAGTGCTCTAAGTGGAATACCTCATTATTATTTGGTTAGACACACTAGCAGCTGATTTTTTTTTTTTTTTTATAATATCCCTGGACATTTCACACAGCACCATTTGTCCCAAGCTAAGCAACCTAATGCTTGTGTTATGGTAACAAGAAGGCTGATAAACTACTTATATACAATTTTTTTTTGTAAATACATACATATTATAGATAGAAAAACACCCAGACTCTGAACAAATACATGTAGGTCATACAAATATTTGTTCCGTGCGGGAATCGAACCCGCGACACGCAGCGCAGCAGTCAATCGCTTAACCACTGCGCCAACCGTGCCGTCGTGATTAGCTGATGCGTCTGTGTCGTATAGCTTGGAGATATTTAATCTGTCCAGTCGATTCTTGAATTCTATAGATACTGCTTTCTGAAATAATTTCTCAGCCTTCTTCTCGAAAATACAGAAGCCGGGATTAAACCTCATAATCACATACTAAAAGTTGAATAAAAACTGCCCAAAACTTTCCAAACCAAAATACCATCATTCATGAACAGTAATCAGAAAGTGATGTATCAATAATAATTTGTATGGACAAGCAGTCGCCACAACAATCATGTTAGATTCCAATGCATAACAGATGCGACTAGCTAAAAACTAATCATTGACTCGCGTGCTCCAATTACACACGCGTATTGTACGTCAGGGATAGTCAACAGTTTTAGGAGCTGTTGTCGTATCGTTGCACAGGGTTAGTGAACCTTTTTAGCGCCTGTTATCTGTCAAAAAATTAGGCTGAGATGTATCGTGGTTTAAGATTCCAAGTTTTTTCATTCTATGGATTTCCATACTAGGTATTTTCTGATAAGAAAGACCCTGAGCACGTTTTCTTTACGAAATAAAGCCCGAGGTCATGTCTAGTTGACCCTAATTGAGAAACAGACACGAAACTGCTTCTTGGCGCTGGTCCAATCTGCGGTCAGATAGCCTTTTTCTTATCTATATTGCCATTTTTATGCTAACAGTTTTCGTATCTCAGCAATATTGTTTAAAGGCACACACAAGTTTGTTCGATAATTAATACATCAATTGAAATGTCAGTCTTTGGTCACAAGTCCAAAGGTTTCCTACACCTGTTCTAAGCATGCGTAAGCGCACATCGTGGTGCGAGTGTCAGTTGACATGTTGATTCCCGCGTTTAATCGCGCGGAGAGATGTGTGCTATGCTTTATGTTAGATTTACGATCAATTGTCATGTCATCGTTTACAGGCAATTTATTAAACCAATAGCTTATTGTTTGATCATTTTTGCTGCCGTGTGTGGTCTCGAATTAAATATTTTCACATCACACTGTTTTGATGAGTAGGTTAGAAGTTAATTCAGACCCCTAATATAAAGAATGAGTTAGGCAGATAAATTCGCAGTGTCTTCGTGATAAATGAATAAGCAAATTTTTCTATTGATCAATATGGCTACTAAAGCATTGGTTTCGTGGAAAGAAAGAAAGAAAGAAAAAGTATTTATTGCGACTCGTACAGGATCATAAACTAAACTAAACTAAACTAAACACAGTTAAAAATAAAAATAAAACAAATTATATAAAAAAAAAAAAATAACAAAAGGAAAAATGAAACAAAGTCCTATACGAGGCCAAAAGGCTCCTATCTCAGCATGATGCTTCGAAATTTAAAAAATAACTGTCGCAGCGCTGGTATTCTGATAGGGCCCGCAGGATGGCGGTTCCGTGATATTAAAACGGTATAAATAAATATTAAATCTTGTCAAAGAAAGGCTGTCATTTTCACCAGTATTTGACATTAAGAGATCAAAAAACGCTCTGTATATTGAACAGTTCACCACTTCATTAGAAAATCAAATCAGATACATAGTAATAATTCTAACAGAAAAAGAAGCATATTTTCACCCATAACGAACGTTGCCAACCCCTGAACCTAACGGTGCATAGAATCATCGCAGTATGTGATACACACTACTCGAACCTAATTTTCCTATTTACGTAACACACTCGAGAATCGAGTTGTAAGAGCTCTCATGTCTTACTATGTGCTGTAGGCAAATAATCGTGAGTTTGATAAGTGTTATCACTCCTAGTGAACGTGGAAAATGCCTCGCTTGAAGAGACGGTGTCGTTTGTATGGAAAATGTGGCATCCATACCTACATTATATACTAAACTAAAGTCGCTTTTCGTGTCTGTGTGATCGTGTTGTCCTTCTAAACTACGCAAAGAAATTTGATGCGGTTTTCAGCATCATTTAGAAAGAATTCGTTCCGGAAAGTTAATGAGCATTTTAATGTCCTACCCTTCGGGGAAAAGGCGTGATGTTATGTTATTTATTTAACTATTTATAGTATACACACATATATAAACAGTCAAGAACGTAGGGATAGGATAGGATATAACAAAATAGGTTCAAATGGGATGCTTATTTGTAAAGAGAACCTGTACCACCTGCGATATAAAAGAAGTTAAGGAGATGTATACAGCGTGTGTAAGAGTAAAATAGAAAATAAAAGGCATAAAATAAAAACAATTCAATTAATAACATAAAACAAATAATATGACGATGAGTCATATGATTATGACGTACTTCGTACTACTACTACTGTTATGTACTTTAATAATAAACTTACATATATAATAAAGAAATCTCAATGTTTTTTCAAGTCGTAAATACCGTGCGAAGCAGGGGCGGGTCGCTAGTTACATATCTGCGAAGGTGAAACTGCGTTGGATTCGGGAGATAAGCAATAAGAATATCGGAAGGTGTTATCAAATTCTCTAGTTCAAGTATATAGGGTATAGTGATAGTCATATTCGTGAGTAACAGCTCTGTTATCAATGGCTTCAATTCAGTTTAATCTGACTGTTAAAACCTGACAACACCACACGAAAACCAAACAAATAAAAAAAGCTATCGCATGCAAACGAAACCACTCAACCTGTATACCTCCCTAAATCAAGTTCAGCTCAATGCAATGCTCATAATCTAGAATTAAAGATTTTGTCGCCAAGTTACCTAAAACCATCAATGGAAATATCAGCTTTTATACTTTTCGCCGTGAACTATTGATCCTTAAATGAACATCATCCGTAAGTTACTGCAGTCACTGCATAGCATAATCAGTCTATAACGTTCCCACTGCTGGGACACAGGCCTTCTCTCTGTGACAGGGAGTGGGCCATAATCAACCAGTCGGACCCAGTGCGGGTTCGTGGATGTCACATGTCTTCAAATTTTTGGTTCTTGGAAATACCGATTTCGTCACGATGTTTTCCTTCACAGTTTTAAGAACAATGGTAAAGAAATAATTTACACAAAGTAAAGTGCCTGTTTGGGTTCGAACCCACCGTGGCCGAGCCACCACAGATCACAGTCGCTGCATGTCTTAAAAAAATTTATTAAAAGATATCTTCATCGTAATTACGTTTTTTATTCCATTCAATAGTGACACAAAACCTTATCTCCATGTAATTAGGCTATCTCCTAAACAAGCGTACTTTCAATATCACCTGCTAATATTAGTCCAACCTTCACCAAAGGCATGCAATTTAGACCACGTCGACGCAATGTTTACGAAAAATTCAGCCGAAAATTGGTACAGCTTTGATAAAATTTTCTTCACAGAAGATTCCCTATTTCGTATTATCGTGTCTCACTTTAGTATGTGCATAGTAAACAATGCTATAAAACAGACGACTGGAATCCTATTTGAATAAAATTGAATTGAGTTTTCATATAACCAGAAACGAAAATATTGCCGTAACTTTTAGTTATGTTTTCATTCTATTGTGTTCATGGATTGTATTAAATGTTACCTAAGTTATTTTAAATGTAACTCTTAAGCCTAAAACCGGTATTTATGAAGACCTATCCACACAGTTCATCTAGGATAGGGTCTTCCATACTCTAGGTTGTATGGGCTCAACGGAGCCGAATAAAAAATGCATACAAGCAATCTTCCCGTCCCTAATGGAAAACTCACGGGGCACCCTGATTTAAGGCGTGGATGGACCTTTAAACTGTCATATAACAAATGGCAGACGAGATCAAAACACACCCCGTAACAACATTCGTAATTCTACGATCATGAAACACCACGTTTTAAAAGTGTCTCTTCAAAATGCAAAATATTTTATTTCACATAAACCTACATGAGCTGAGCTCTTGTGAAACATCAGAAGCTAGGTGCACGGTTCCAATTGGTCGTTTCAAAAGGAAGATCTGGCAAGAACCTCCTCGGTTACTATTTAAAAATTTGGGAATCGATGTTAACACCGTGTTCCGGACGATATACATAAATTTCGACCAGATGTTCAGACCATGGAACCCCCGATATGCATGCCTTTTTATTCGAATTGGCAACGTCGTATTTTCATTCATCAGATTTGGCGGGCTGAAACTTGTCAAAACTAAATTAAATTTCAAATTAAGACCCATTCTTACTGCATATCTCAATTAATTAAATGACATTACAAATATCTTTGTAACAAAGCCTTTTTAAGTACTACCTCCTTTGTTAGATTTGATTTGTAAAAGCTATAGCGTTTGCCAAAGTTCATGGATAACGTGAGTGTGTAGGTACTAATTTACATAAACATTTTTGCAAAATTAAGCTTCCCATAATTAAACAGCTCAACAAAACACGGGTACTTCCTCATGTCTAAGCCACCTGTGCAGGGTCGCTGTGTCGCATTACGACTCTTATGTAACACCGATGCCGTGGCTGACCTACATGTACCTGACTTGTGACTACGATCGTAATTTGAGACCGTTTTATAGGGGTTACTAGGTTATACCGATGGTTGTTAACTTATACCGTTTTCTGGGTTAACTTCCTTGCATGATCTTCGGTATTTGTTTGACGGTTTGTGAGAAACGGGTTAGTGATATGATTCGTTTCGATGGGTAGCAATGTGAATCCCTGGTTTTTGGGAGCCTTTCGAATTTATTTTGCTGTCAAACCGTATTTGAATGTTAATGGGCTGGTGCCAATGATGCCAAATCAGCAATGAGCTTCCATGAGATTTGACGATCAGAAACATGATGAGGCTTCCAGAAACCACAGGTTCTTGACCAAGTGCATGATCTTAAAAATTCTCTAATACAAAAACCAAATCGGTTTCAGTGTTGTCGTGATGAACACCACTAAAAATCCAATGATAAACTTGTTTACCCAACACCTTTAAAATGATATTGAATGCAAAAAAAATCTAAATGTGTATGACTAAATGTTGACGATATTTTCCCTTCCAGGGAGAGAACTCCAAGCGAGGACACGAGGTACGTTGGTAGTGAGGCCGTGTACAGTGTTGTGGGCTTATCTATACCAATACTGCATGAATTGGTCGCATCTGCCTTCATACAGATAATATACATACAAAATCAAGCTTATGTTAAAGACTTGCGAAGGAAAGAGACAAAAATGGACATCTTGTTAAGCTCCACACATATCCTGGTTTCAGACCTTTCCGAATTCCGGATCGTTCGTCAGTGTCAGTTAACGTAAGTGCATGCTTCAGATCCCAGACGGCTCCGAATCCGGCCAATCAAAAGCCGAGCAATCTTTTTCTGGTCCCTGATGAAACACTGATACTGGACGGCCCGGAATCCATTAAGTCCCTGACCGTGGTATGGATGGATCCTTAAATAGTGAATGGCCGACGATGCCGCAGAAGTGGCGAGGTCTTTGGCTAACTAAATTTGTGCTATCGACACGACAAAGAAGACCGATCTCCCATCTCTTTCTTTTTACAGGTTGCTTTTTAATTTGCAATTACAAAGCTTGCTTACTATATGTGTGTTAACTATATGTTGCAACTCCTCTCTTCACCCGCGTGGCATGTCAAGCCTATTTCACTGTATTTTTGCATCCTTAGTTCATTTAGGGCTCCAGACGCCTTGGGGGCAGGGATAGAAATGAAGGTTATGAAGCACTGATTCACCAAGTTAGTCAAAGTACTTTATTTTAGGTAGATATATCTGTTACGAGTATCGTACCTTATAGCCTAGATAGATCAGCCATGTTTGGAGCGATGAACGTAGCACAGACAAAGCACGAACATTTGGACCAAAAGCAATACACCCAATCACAAAACAAGGTTCTATCAGCCACTGCAATACGGATTTCATACACCTCATCTTTGTTTATATAGCACTGCATGACCCCCGAGCAGATTTAAACACTTCATCCGGATTTCTCATGCACCTCAATGAAAATTGAAATGACTACCTATCTCAGGACCAGCGACTTTAAAGGACAAGTTCGATAGACTGCAGCTCGATTCAATCACTCAACAGCATCCAGTCTGTCCCAGCCACCTTCTTAATGTCGTCGGTCCATCTAGCTGGAGGGCGTCCCACACTACGCTTGCCGATACGCGGTCTCCACTCCAGGACTCACCATCGGCTCCACCGGCCATCGGTGCTTCGACAAACTTGGTCAGCCCACTGCCACTTCAGCCTGCTTATTCTGCAAGCTGTGTCGGTAACTCCAGTTTTGTTTCGGGTAACTTCATTCCCACCAGCTAGATTAACCGATTACAATTTAAATGCAATACAATCGGCAGTTGAAAGAGTTGAAGAACCCTATTTATGGCCGATTCCTATAATTTACGGACCGTTATTGGTTAAAATTAAAACTTGTATCTTTACCAATAATAAAGAAAATACCTCATAGCTTCGCATAGTAGCCCTTCCATATGGCAGTAGCTATCACAGGTAAAATTAGCTTACGATCTCTATTTATATGCCTAGTTTGGCAATAAAAAACAATAATAATGTAATAATGCACCGAAAACTGCAATTTTGGCAGTTGCAAACGGGATGCATTACATTGTCCCCTAGGCCAATGACTTTAAGGAAGATATAAAACAATTTGAACTCCCAACTCCATAAAACAATGTGCCTCAAACATTTGATAGCACAGTCGCGACAGTTTCACCGTAGCTTCCCATGGCATGTTGGCATAGTTTCGCGCCAATAACATAGTTTCATCGCGGCTTTCTTTCCAGCCGCCATGCTGCGGTTTGACGAAATGTTAATGTTTTAGCATAACCGTGGTTGCCCATGACCTAGCAATGCTGTTTGTGTATAATGTGATAGTATTCTCGTATATAGATACAGACGATAACAGATATTCTAGAACTTAGACCAGAAATTCAATTATCTTCGGTGTGCATATCTTAGAAGATTTTTTATGTAACTTCGAGAAGATTAATTGTAAAGTAAATTGACTACCAACCTGATTGACCTGACCAAATTGTCCGTATATTTAAACACGACTGTCAATATTTGGCGGTGGTATTAAATGGCTATATCACGACAAATTGACAAACAATTAATTTCCCTGACGGCACTAACAGACACTCAGACGCCATAATTATATGACATGAGTCGTGTGGACTTGGTTGTTTGTATTTTTCCAGACAGTTTTAATTGGAACTGCTGGAAGATCTCCTAACACATGTTCATCAGTATCTTAACAGTACCTATCAGCTGAATAAAGAATTGAATCTTCTTTAGGCTTACTTTGACGTTTGAATATCGTTCTAGGTTTCTGGGAAATCCCCAAGTTGTATCAAGATAAATCAATCTGCCGAGCCTATTTCTAATTTTGTTGGGATCGGCTTCCAATCTAACCGGATGCAGCTGAATACCAGTATTTTACACGGAGCGACTCCCTAACTGACCTCCATAACCCAGTTACTGATAACACGATACCCGTAACAGACGTCAAAGATCTACGAATGACCGCCGGGATCAACGGCTCTAAATGCTTTCCGAGGCACAGCCCAAGTTGTATCAAGAATTTCGTTAAAAGTTTATGACGAGCAAGCTATACCAATATTTAAAAAACGTTGGTCAGCCAGCAATCCCACAAATAAAAATTTTCATTGTTCTACACATGTTGTCGAATATATTTTTTCAAACAAAAGCAAAACACAGGTTTTCATCCAGCTTTAATTGTCTGCGTCCATTTTATGATTCGTGGAACAGAATGCTGTGGTTTTCTGTTTTACGGACATATCCAGGTCAGTTTTAAAGGTGAATTTTCAATATTGCAGTGTTCAAAACTGACAAACGGAAAACGTTGGGGAAATGAAAATATGTATATACAGCATGCCTCTTAAATGGCGACATTAATTTAACACACGTATACGGTTTCGCGTTTTCGTTTTATGAACATACTAGCTTTTGCCCGAGGTTTCGCCCGCGTGGATGTCGAAAATTATCCCACGGAAACGTATTACCGGGATGAAAAGTATCCTATATGTCAATCCAGGTTATAATAATCTATCTGTGTAAATTTCATCCAAATTATATTAAAAGCATAATACTAATGATTGAAATACTATCGTGAATTCATGCAAGCCTAAAAATATACATATATATTTGATCGATAAAATAAAATCTGTTCATTATTTACATTTCTGCTAGAGTGGTGATTATATCGTCTGTTGAAATTCATTTGTTTGAGTGGACTTTTTAAAGACTCTTTTCTTTCAAACCTTTTTGTGAAGAGTCTTCGGTTAAATTAAGGACTCTTCACAAAGGTTTGGTCTTGGAGTAAGTGCAATTCCAAAAGTCGTAGTGTTGGGACTAAAGTGGCATGGCGATTTATCGAGAATCGATATTATAGCAGACATCTCCTTTTTTTGTTATCTTAGACATTCTTTTTGCTATTACAAGTTTTGTTATTTGATCGGTATCGTTCAGAGTATCGTCAGTTTCTCTAATTCATCATCTTTTATTTCTTGTGCTATATGGTACATGAAAAATACTATCGATAAATAACACTGCGGTCGATATAAAAAATAATTGAAAGTTCTGCTACCATAACACTCCCAGATAACTCCAACTATACGTAACTGATGACAAACGTGCGAACAGGGGCGGAAATTGAATCATTACTTCTCTATGTACCCACTGTAGTGTGTAACTATGTACACAGCGATAAGGTTATCTACAGCTAGGTAGGACACTAAATGCCTCAGGATTTGCGCGAAGGACTGTTTGTTCAGATAATCTTTATCCAAGGTAGGAACCGTGAACTTGGTGACTAGACTTTGGTTTATATGGTTTCTGTTGCTATGAAGTCTTGCTACTACATTTGTGGATATATTGGTCCGGTCGGTATATACACGACCCTGTTGAGTCACCTTACCATCTACCGCGGAAATAGTGTTGTTGTGTTATCTGTACCTGTCTTCAATCTCCCTGCTTCTTGCCAAAAGAAAAACATCTCACTTCCTTAATACCCCACCGCTCCTTGACTTACTTAAATCCCTTCGATTAAATCTATATATTTTCCTTCCACACCTTAAGCAATCACCCAAGGTGGTGTAGGCACCCAAAATAAATAGCCAACACATTTGCGGAGCCACAATATGTTTGCGTAGGACCGCATGTCAATATACGGGGTTCCCTGTTTGTGCCTTCGTTAATACGAGGACGTATCGAAATCAATATTTAGATAGATCATTGCAGGAAGTTGAAGATGACATGTTGATATTGATTGGAAAGTTGATGTCATTGTAAAGTTTATTTTACGTATATATAAGACTCATCGAGGCTCGCTCTTCTTTTTCTTTTTCGTCCGTTCCATCGAGGTAGCCCCACTTTACGAGGTTCGGCTAACATCTTCCCACTTGGGTTCGGAGACTGTTCAGGGACTTCCAAGTGGACCACGGAAGGTTACACCCTGCAGGAAGATGCTCATCCATCAAACTCGCTCAAAGCATTGTACATACCCCCCGGTTTAGTCAAGCTTTGTGACTGCAGGATGTAACTAACATGGATCCTTACGCATAATTTTAATCAAAAGTTTGCACATTATCGAATTCAGTTAACTTATCAAAGTTATTTTCCACTCTGACTTTATCCAAGCGAATACCATTAAGCTTCCTCACTTCCAGCTCTAGCGAAACAACTGCTTCTTCCGTTCCAACAACCTTCAAGTAACCAGAATGCAAATAAAACCACGGTTCACTAGTTCGAACGTCTATTTCAGTACCAATAAATTCTACTTTGACTAAACTGCCCTTACCTGACCCGCTGTTCGAACCACTCAATTCGATCGCCCCCGTCACCCCTCGTCGTCCGTACGTAATTCTTTCTACCGTCCTGATGGGTATTTAATTGCATCAATTACTGCTAATCCTATTAGGAGTAGCATCCACACGCCTCGGGTTTTTTAGTTTAAAATCTTGCTTTGATTGTATTTTAATTGACAGATTTGATTGTTTAGTAGGTATATTGATATTGTGTTTTTGTCTGCATGTTTTTTTTGGCGTTGATGTGGTGATTTGTTTTTTAATAGAGATCAGACAATGGGTTTAGATTATAGGGGAAATTGGAACAAAAATATTAATTCTTCATATTCCGTTTTGTATTTAGATTCTTAAATATATTCAATGGATCGTGAAAGCCCTGTTAAAATAGATATTTTCCAACGTCCGATTCAAACGCTCGAGTTCAATTTAATTAAATAAGCTAAAAATAGAATTTGAGCGGCTGCTGTTGGACCTCGAAAACCTTTAGATATATACTTTTCCAAGCAGGTATTTGCAGTAAGCTTTATAAAAAAAGGTGAAAGAGTTATAGAGGGTAGGTAAAGTAAAAGTAACCCTAAATCGATAAAACTGTCACTATCAAAACGATTTTGGCGGAGATTAATCTGACATTTTCCGGAATAAGTTACCTACTAAATTGGATTCCGATGGACCGTTATGGTTCCCAGATTCTTGACCACCCGTTTATAGCGTCAATTTTGGACCCTATAAACATTGATTCGTTGAGTATCGTACGTCTCTGATCATTTTCCTTTTAATACAAGATTTTTCAAGTCATCAATGCTCGCAAGACTTTTCAAGTCATCAATGCTCGCAAGATTTTTCAAGTCATCAATGCTCGTGCCTTCTCTGTATGAGAAGAGGTCTTTGCCCTGCAGTGGGGCAATAATAGACTCGTATTAGTATTATACAGGGTAGCAGGGACATCGACGCACAAACTGTAACCATGGATTCAGCACATGAGTTTAGACCCCATAGCGTAGAAACGGAACAGCAATTTTTTTTTTTAATAATTGACGAAAAATTTCTACGCTAGAACTAGAACATTTTAGAATTGTTTTATTTAAAAAAAGATAATTGGAAATCTCTGTTTCTATGGAAAATTTTAAATCGGTCGAATTTACATGTAACACTATTTTTCGAAAATGTTCTCAACTAACTTTTTAGACCTGACCAGACCTTTTTATACTGCTTATGCGTAGGAAGTTTCATAAAAATCGGTTCATGCATTTCGAAAAACAAGGACTTGAAAGTTTGTATGAAATGCCGTACGTCGTCAACGCTCTTAACTAGAAAATATAAACCTGCTCTTAGCAATGGCAACATACAGCCATATTAAATTCTTAAATTCTTCAAATACGTCATCGACGTATCGCCATCCCTCAGCGGATTCCTAACGCGTCACACAGTGGTATTGTCATACACAATAACAACTATTGACAGCCGCTGACCTAGAAACCGGGGAGCCAGGAAATTAAGTGTCATGGCTGCCGACTAGAACCGTATGGAGCTATGGAGGCTTTAGAGGCGCACGTGGATTCCTTTAGGGAGCGATTCGTTGGGGTCGTAGTACTGTTGGTTATTTAGTGTGGCAATTTATGGGTAGGGTTTTAGTAATGGGTCTTGGAATGGTGTTGTTAGGGTTGAGGCCGTGTTTGGGAGTTTTTTTTTGTTGTTGTGTTGTCGAGGTTTTGGGTACAGACGCCAGCAGGTATAAACTACCCGAAACTGTCATATTTTCCCAATCAACCTTGAACCTATTGCTTTAGCGAAGTTGAAAATCTATTAAAGAAATTTGACAGATTGTAGTAGCTTGATGTGCTGGCGTCTGTACATACATAATGAGCCTATAATGTTCTGCTAGGACTCAGGCCTCCTCTCGGTGAGAGGGAGTGGGCCGTAATTCACCACGCGAGCCCAGTGCGGGTTGGTGGATGTCACATGTCTTCGAATTTATGGTTATAGGACATGCCGGTTTCCTCACGATGTTTTCCTTCACCGTTTTGAGTAAATGATCATTATATTGACAATGTGTAACTGTGTAATTTAGTAAATCTGTGCAGCAACTGATTTGATTGGCTAGTTTATCAGGTTCAATTTTATAAATAACTTAATTTCGTTGCGGCGAGCTGTTTCTCCATTATTCACTTGTTGCTAATACACTAGAGTATGTATTAGATCAATTGAATACAATGTGGTCAATGAAGATTATAATGTTTTATGTAGATATGATGGATTACGGCCCACTCACTCTCACCGAGAGGAGGCCTGTGTCCCAGCAGTGGGAACATTATAGGCTGATTATGCTTATGCTACTATGATACTTAGATAGATAGAAAGTACTAAATGACTACGTAAAGGTTTTGATACAGTTTTTTTTATTCAAAGAATATTTCTTGATAAAGGTAATACCTACTTATAACCGTATAATACAAATTACATTCGTTTATAGTTGGGCACCTGCTTACCTTATTATACCTTTGCCGATTTAATTAACTGTAGACGTCGTTATGCATAACAAACAATTACTAACGTAAAATTTTTTTTCTGAAAATTTACAATTTTAAAAATCAATTTAGTCCCCCATATAACCACATCCCGTAGTCCAATTATTGAGCCTCGTGGGTCGGCTTATCCTCCAGGCGGTCGTGTAATCCAATGACGATACAGGTACAGTCGGGCGACAGTTTTGTCGCACCATTGACTCGCACCCTCACACTCCAGCTACCCACTGTGGTCCGTAGGGCTGTGCTGTTCAGAAAGGCGTATTTAACCAGTTGAATGCCGTAATTACACAAACAATTAAAAAGCCATTGTGTCTCGCGTGGATCCACGTTGGATAGGAAGTTCAAATGATTTTGCTTTCCTAAAAATATTATTGAACACTAATATAATGATTGAGCCTCTTTTTGTGAACCTCAAATAGTTCCTATTTCGGGGGTCTTAAAGCACAATGTATGGTGAATCTATACAGTATCGACGACTAAGCATTTTTACGTAACTTCATTCATAAATATTAATTGAGCAATTAGTACACGATTAGCGGTCATCGCATATGCTCCCCACGCTTCTTTTTATTTATTTTTTAAATGGTCTGAATACATTTTTTTTTGCCAGTATCATTGAGTCTCTTCTATATCTCCTATGACTCCTATATTCTGATCTTGTATCTCGAGCTGGACTCCTTTGATAAAGAACGGTCCTTGGCAGCTGTGGACAGAGAGAGGTGTAAAGAAAGGAAGTCCTTTGCCCAGCAGTGGGACATTAACGGCTAAAAATAAGATAATAATTGACAATCTTCCCACCTTCTACAACACACATAATAGCGCTCGCTAACTAACCTAACCAAGTTAAAAAATTCTCATTTATTAAAAAAGAGGATCAATAAAATATTTCCCCTTTAAAACAGATTCGGACTACCTTTCCCTTATTATTTTCTCGTTGGTTATTTTATAATTTTGTTGGGTTGACATTCTGGTTGTGCCCGAGGTCTGTGGCTCTAATTATATTTCGGTCTTTTATACTACGCAAGCTTATGTTTGGGTTCTTTGATGCATTGCTGGCTAGATAATATTCCTTCGGTTTTAACGAAATTCAGGCTTTTTGCCTTCTTTTCATGTAGATAGTGAACCATACAAGAACTAAAGATAATGATGTTTGCCACCCAGCTAGTTTGCAGTGGGAATTTTTTTTTGATGATTTTGTGATAGTGTGGAGGGTGTACCGAAGGAACACTCAAGTATTGCCACTCGTGAGGCTAGTATTAGGCACCCCTTCCTCTTACTTAAAAACAAAGGAAGCCGCGATCTTCTTCATCAAAAAAAAATGTTCAAACAATTTACTTTTACTTATCAAAATCGATGTTCACAGTTTTTCACTCCCCTCGACTCCCCTACATCTCGCTGAGCTAGCGTTAGATGGATAGCCCTTGAGACCCAATGCCAACGTCTAGTCAACTTCCGATATAGGCAGCACTTGTATGAAGCTGCGGAGTGTACCTGCGACACTTCGACTTGCTAAACTTGACGTTTTTATCTGTTGTACAATCTTGTACTATGTACCTTGAGACCATTTTCAACAAGTTTAGATAGCAGAATGCGTACTGTTACATATCTATAATAGATATGTTGTACTCTTATATCTTTCTAAAGTATTTTGTTTAGGCGCATGTTAATAACCAAGAACATCCCGTTTACAGTTAGAATGATTGCAACTTATGATGTTTTAGCCTTTTCTCAGAAAACCGACTTCAAAATCAGGGCTCAGAATTTTCCCCGTTAAGTTCTAACCAAAAGGTTTTGTTTTTTTTGCGGTTTATTTTATTTTTTCGTTCCATGCATTATTTGTTACTTTTATTTTAACATTTTTTTGTTTTACTTTATTTTAATTCTTTTTATTTATTTCCAACGCAAACAGCGGGTGTTACAGGTAAGGTTAAGCTGTCTAATTAGTAATTACCGCTAGTGTGTGCGATAACATTTAATTGGGCATTATGCCGTGTGTGCTATGCGTGAAGACAATGTTCGTAAAAGTACGCTAGTCAGGGACAACCTTTATTTGTTAAAGGTGTTTATTTGTGAATGCTTTTGTTTTGGGGTCGCGAGTTGAAAATAGCAACGTTTATTTTTGTTGAGCCTATGTTGTTTCTGAAAAAATATTGAAGGGGAGGCAGCAAACTCATTTGAATTCAAATAGATTACATCCGTTCTTTATACAGTTCGTTGACAGTTATTTTACCTCTGACAGCAGCAAGCAACCTTTAGGCATTCTTATTATGACGAGAATAAAGATAAGGAAATGTGTATGTGCGGACGCTACTCACCCTCACGCACACATTCACAGCGTGTTTGTGCACACTTAGTTACCATTAGTAAAGCACGCGTCGCTTCGTGAAATAATAATACTGTAATCCCTTATCCTGGTAATCGCATTCCGTGGTAAAGTGTAGGTAAAGTTAAAGTGAAGTGCTCAAGTAATTATTATGAGTAAATTAGCTTGTTCCTACGCTATCTCGGCGCCTCGGCTTTATCCAATTAGTGACAACCATCTTGCTAGGGTTTCCAGGATTTTAAATTATATGTGGATTAAAAAAGTATCGCATTGGTTTAACGGTCCTCGGTTCGATTCCCAGGCCGGACAAATGGTTATTGGGTTTTGCTGTCAGGACATTTTCAATCAGAGTTTTAAGCTTCGGTAAATGGCAAAATATAGGAGTGAGCAGAGTTTACTCCTTCGAGAAATACAGACAATGAGTAATCACTCACTATAGGAAATTATCCTAAGAATGTAACCTGTGGCGACATCTACATCGCCACATGCGAACTACGGATCACAATGACGTCACGCAAAATCCTGCATCGCGCAAGCAGAGTTTACCGCGCAACTAGCATATATGCAACGTCCCGACATTAATCGTCGGGCAGTTTTCCACCAGACACGACACCCGTCTGGTCGGAGGTTCCTTCCTTTTCTATGGAAGACAATTTTACTCCTCGTACCTTTATAAACCTGAACAGGGTTAGTTTACACTTTCATCAGATATTTTTGGAACGGACCATGTTATACTATATTATTGTACCTATGCATACCTTTTTACATTAAATAATATATGTTATGTAAAGGTACGCTGCGTAAACTTTTCCTATATGATTATGAGTTAAATTAGTTCGTTGCAGCGCTGTCGCTCAGTAACGAAGTTATCCAATTAGTGGTAATGGTAACCCTCCCGCATTAGGGTTGTCATACAAAGACATGTTTTTCTTCGAATATTGCATAATCAGTCTATAATGTTCCCACTGCTGGGACACAGGCCTCATCTCGGTGAGAGGGTGTGGGCCATAATCCACCACGCGGGCCCAGTGCCCGCAGTGCAGTGAATTGGCTCTACATTTTTCCTACGTGAAATAATAGTCTTATACTAAGTAGAACTAGAAACATCGTTTGGTACAGTCACGTCACGAGAATAAGTAGATACCTTGCACGTACGCAAAGTTTTAAAGCGAAAAATCGCTCGTGTTATGTACATAAAACTCTCGAATCCATACTGTTAAGTATGGATAATTTTATGTTCGAAACAAGTCTTTTCTCAAAGTTGCAATTTTTATTTTACGAGAAAATCACTTTTGAATTTGGTTTAAGTGTAGAACAGGAGTTGGACAGCGACGCGCAAACTGTAAACATGAATTCAGCACATGATTCTCGGACCCCCTAGCGTACCTATATGTACATTCGTCGGTTACCAAAATAAAAATCAGCTGTTACATAGAAAAGTGCATTACCTACGCAACAACATATATGGAACAGCATTTTTTTTAAAATAACTGACGAGATAGTTCAGCGCATGGGGTTCAGAATCATGATAACAGGTTGTGCGTCGATGTTTCTGACACCCTGTATGCTCGTGACTGTACGTGTTCTCGATCAGTGCCATTACGGTGAAGCAAGCAAGTAATTCTGTTTCCTGATGATTATAAAAATATCATAATAATTGAGTTTAGTATTGGATTTCTAAGCTTACACCAGTTAAGTACAGCATAGGATTCAGCGATCATAGCCCAGCACTATGACGATCCTTCAAATAGACAGCCCTATCAAACTTTAGTTTTAAAAAGCTCGCCACAACATCCACAGGCTGTTACTATAGTTATGCGTAGACGTCGCGTCGCCGCCGGACGTGGCAATTTGCGACACCCCCCCCCCTCCTTTCTCTCTACCCCCCACTACTGTCGTCCTCGCAACTCCGTTGTGTTAAATGTTGAAGCTACTGCACGCATGTTTGTTTTTGTTATATAATTATAGAATTTAAATATTACCTATGTAGATCTGTATGAATGTACAGCTGATGCCACAGATAATAGGGTAGATAATCAATTAATGGAGGGGTGGGTAGGTTTGACTATGGATAAAGTTTCACGTAATCTCTTTAAAAGTATCTATGAAAATGATAGATACCACAAATAGCTCCAGTTCTGAAAGCCTTTTCAACCAAACCTATTGCCAGATCTCTCCGTCAACCTATACGTTCAGTTGTTGTTATTCCGGCCAACCTGAGACTTGATCAGGCTTTAAAAAACTGAGGATTAGATACCCTTTCAATTCATCGACTCCATATACAGGGTCAATGATCGATGTCTAAACAACATATAACAGAAAAAAAGGCAGAAAAATAATATACTCCTAATTTCAAGTAAGTAGAGCTGACTCGGGATTAACGGCCGTTGGTTGTAGGTAGTTACTTAGTACAGAAAATCTTTTTGTTTTATCATCATTACATATCGACACCCATTCTGTCTGCAGAGTTACGCTAGCTAATTTAATTTGTCCTTGTAGTAGAAGTGAATTAATCCCTTTCCCACCTACATTAGAAATTACAAACATTTTTATAAGCAATGCCTTTTTCCAGGTAAAGAAAATGGCAGAACGCGTAGCCAAATGCCGTGAGGAAGTGTCCAAGAGCAGAGAGAAGTACCAATCAGCACTGGCAGAGATAACGGCATACAACCCCCGCTATATCGAGGACATGACGGGCGTCTTCGAGCGGTGCCAGCAGATGGAGGCCCAGCGGCTGAAGTTCTTCAAGGATGTGCTGTTCAGCTTCCACAAGTGCCTCAATATCAGTCAAGAACCTTCGTGAGTATACATGTTGCATCAATCCTTCATTCCTTTAATGTTTTTGTGTACTTAGCCAATGTAAAGACGTAAAAATGTCGCGGCGGGATTTTATCGCGCGTTGGATTTTCAACTCTCGGTTTTGAGCCGAGCATTGAGAATCCAACAGAGTGAATCCCAGAGCGTTAAAAAAACGCACTGTTGGATTTTCAACCCACGGCACTAAGCAGAGCGTTGAAAATCCCGTGCGCAAAATAAAATCGCGCAGAAAAACTGATAATTTCGGACTATTCAAGCATATATTTTTATCCCACAGTTTCTGAAAACAAAAAATCTTTATTTTGTGTCTAATACGGTCGCCCCCTATTACAATAGACTTACAAAATTACTACGTCGTATGGTCTAGTGGTCGCAAGCGCCACTACTGAGCATAACTTCCTGTGTTCAATTCCCGGGTCGGGCAAATTTATATTGGGTTCTTTCATCTGGAATTTCTGAGTAAGCAGCCTGGAGTCTGGATTTGTGTCCAGCTAACTTTTACTTCGGACGACATAACTGGTGAAATATAGGTGTACTTTCGGTGCACCTCTGCTTACTCTTTCGAGGAATTTAAGCGTTATGTTATGTGTTGATAACACTAAAATTGTCATCTTGTATGTTATAATACTTTGTCGGCTAACGGCTTCAGTGGTCTGAGTCCAACGAATTATTATAATTGGTTTATCCTACTAAAATATTCACCTAACAACTTTTCAGATTACCCCAAATATACGAAGAATTCCACCATACGATAAACAATGCGGACAGTCAAAAGGACCTCAAATGGTGGGCCAACAACCACGGCGTCAACATGGCGATGGCTTGGCCCCAGTTCGAGGTAACATAACATACATTGCTGCTCCGACACCGGCCTGCATACAAACCCGTCCTACTCACAGCGCAACGCATTACTATCTATAATCTATGCGATTAGATCGAGTACTCTTTGCATCTTATTAACGTGAATGCTTTTAGGTGTTGCATTCCGACTTTAGGTACGGATTTTTATTAAACCATGTGGATTTATTAAAATACTACGAACTACAAGTTAGATTTTTGTATCAGACATAAAAACAGGCAAAGGTGTCTGTGGCTGAATAATAACAGCCGCGCAGGTCGATCGTTTAAGTTAAGCCCGAAAGTCTGATAACAAATTTTACCAAGGGATATCGTATTACCCAGTAACTGGGTTGTGGAGGTCAGGCAGGTAGTCGCTCCATGTAAAATACTGGTAGTCAGCTGCATCCAGTTAGACTGGGAGCCAAAATGCTATGCAAATAATATCATCTAGTGGTGCAAATGTGAGCTGATACATCTTAAAATATCTAGTCATAAAAACCCTATTATCACAAGTAAAAACCCAAGTCTGGGAGCCTACTTTGCAAGCGTAAATACCACTTATAAAAAAAAAAACATAAAGATAACCATGGTTTAATAACAATCTGTGTAGTCTTAGGCAAGATTGAAGGGCGTTAGTCGTATCAGTATGAAAAAACTAAGCATGTCTTAGATTCTAAATTTTCCCTATTATTTATACAAACTACAGTAGTTGTTTCTAATAATATTTAGAATTCTTCGTAGAACCTGTAATAATTCTTTGGTGGCTGCACACTGTGAAACTATTCTAGATTTCCTCTTTTGACCCCTAATAAGGCAACTTTATTAATTATCGTTGATCTATTAATTTATGTCATTTAATACATTTTCTCTGGTCTAAAATTCTATGCATCCAGTTAAAATTTCGCCTAAATAACCTATACTTTTTAGGTTTTAAAATTGGGCCTTTATCCCAACAAAGTTGCGTACTATATCCCAACAAAATATGGTACTATATCCAAACAAAACTAAATTTGGTCCTTCACTCCAACAAAATTTGTTCCTAACGGTGTGCTGCCACTGCGCTTGTAGTTAGACCTTCAAACAATCCCCTTATCACAAGGTCCCGTAATGCCGAACAAACAGCAATATTTGATCAAGATAGGAACGTTTCAACACCGCCTTTACCTCGCATACCAACCGCTAAATACTTACAAAAATAAACGAATAATTCGAACGGATTTCCTTCGATTTTGCAATATTTTAAAATTTATTTGCGACCTAGAATGAGTGAATGAAAAGTATTTTTATTGTTTCGGGTCAAGTGCGACGTAGGTAACTGCTTTTGTAATATTTTGATTAATTCATTGCAATCGTAATTATTACTGGTCACACTATTTAGACGGAAAGAATTCGTTCACAGTATTTAATTACGTTGTATTGCAATAAGATATTTTAAAAAGGTCATGGTTATTACAAACTAGCTGACCCAGACGTTATCCTGTCCAATACAAAAAACTCATAGGAAAAAGGATATTCCGTTTCTTACGGATTTGCAATTTTTCCGAAAATTTTTCCTATTTGTCTTTCCGTAAGAACCTGCACCCTAATTGCGTAATACACTATCAATCTCAATCTGAATCCATTGCTTCATATGTTCGAAAAATTTGTCTGCTCAACAACGTAAATAACGCAATGAATATTGTTGAACTGTCAAAATGAAAACCATTGCTACTGTTATATGTATGTATTGTATGTTACGCAATTACCCCGCGGATTCGAGTCGTTCGTTCTACGAATTATTTTCAAACAAAATATTGCTAAATCGGTCCAACAGTTCTGAAGTTATGCGCTTACCAACAACAAACAGTGTTTTATTTTAATTATATAGATAATGAACTATATGACATTCTCAAATATGTACACAAAACCACTCAATCTTTCTTACACACGAATTTTAACAAAAATAACTAAACGTAACGATTAACACAAGGTCGATACGCCGGAAACGGATCCGTTACAAAACAAATACTTGGCGGAAGCATCAGCAATGGTCGCCCGCATGATCGCGACCGCCCGGCGACCGCTGCCGCGACCGCAGACCGCGCCCTGGTCGCAGGCGGTCCGCCGCTTGCGCCTAGCCCTGCCTACTTTCTGCTTCGGTGTGGATGAGAAAGCTTCGAGCCGTGTGGCGCCTTCGGTCGCCAGTAGCCAGTGCTATGGAAGCAGCCGGTTTTATAGCAACCCGCTGATGGTACGACCACGGTGTGGGGTCGGTGGAGTAAACTTTGGAGTGGGATTTATACTTTGACAGAGAAAAATATACCTTTTGTAGTTGAAATTTAAGTCTAAAGTCAAAATATCGATCACATGTCTATTGTTTGCGGATACAGAGTTTTTAGCACGGTTTTATGATCTGGTGATGGGCAGTGGATTTTGTGGGTAGGTATCAAATAAAACAGTTGGATTAATAGGATGCCAGGAGGCTTTTTAAACCTATGAGGTTGCACCGGGTTGTGTTTTCTTAAAGTTAGTTATTAAATCGAAGTAATACTAAGAAAAGTAATATTTTTTATAAAAAAAAGGTAAGTAAATTGTATACCACTACCAATTTGTGCAACACAGCCAAGAAAATTCAATTATTACATCATATCCCACAAAATGCACTGTAAATCGCCAATCATAAAGCTAGCACTCGATACTGAGAATCGATTAATCGTAATCGAATTTCATCATGAAATGATTTTGCAAAGCACCGAAGGGTTTGATGGTGTCACACGAATATACACCGAGAGTAATGGTGTTAAAGAACAATTTCGCTCATAGATGATCACAGCACCTTTCATGGGGCATTTACACTTGGTCGGGTGGCCGTGGGTGACTGACAACTATTCGGTCACCGACCAGATATATTAAGGAGGATGCGCTGAGGTAGCCCGGTAAATTCAAACTTTCTAACGTTTTTTTTTTTTTTTATAATATGCAAGTCTGTCCGGTTCTATGTCGCTCAAAATATGTTTCGCGATTGTAACATAATATGTATTTACGGAATTATAATTTTCAAAACCAAACCAAACCACACATATTTAACATCGTCAATATTTTACTAAGTTACAATTGGCTTCAAAAGGCATGATTTCATGAA
Source organism: Apamea crenata (assembly GCA_949629185.1). Lineage (NCBI taxonomy): Eukaryota > Metazoa > Arthropoda > Insecta > Lepidoptera > Noctuidae > Apamea > Apamea crenata. The sequence continues at coordinate 5,633,518 of OX451362.1, read as the reverse complement.
ATTGTCATTTATTGTGGTATTTTGATTTTAGAGAGTTGTACCTATTTATGGTTTTATGGATTATAAAATTGTAAATACATACTTGTAATGGTCACGAATCATAATTATTTTGATTAGCATACAACCAAATTTGAACAGCAAATTGCAAAAAACGTAAAATAATTTGAACTTCACCGGCTACCCTGGCGCTTTCGCCTTAAGCACTGCAATCAAAATAATAAAGTTCGTTCAAATTGAGTGATACTTCAATATACCAGAAGTGGTATGAAGGTTTCACTCACAAATATTTGCGAAATTGTAGTTTGTTACAGAAATTCGAATTCAGCTAAATTGAATTTAAGTGACGGTAATTCAGCACCTGCTAATCGAATTTCTCGATTCGAATTCCACTGAATTCGATAATCAATGTCGAAGTTCCGACCGGTAACGCCGGAATTCCGGACCCTGTTTTAGTTTCCAATTTAGATCGCCCAAATTCCGAATTAGATTCTCAAGTAAGTTACTGAGTTCTGGATTCGGTTCGATGTAAATGCGAGCACTCTCATAATCACTCATCCACACTGAAGTATGGGTAGCAAAATAAAAAGCAAAATGTTTTAGAAAAGCACGCAATGTCACGGAAATATGTTATAGATTCTGAAAGCGGTCTGGGAGGTATCCGCCATTTTGTGACTCCTCAAAAATCAGGTTATAAATTTCTTATCGGAAAACACAAATCAAAAATAAATAAAATATAGAACGAAAAATATGCACTTGTCTAAATAAAATTGCAATTTGATACAATAAATAAAATGAAGTATGTATAATAAAAACTGATACAGCACAACTGAAAATGTAACTTAGAAATTGTACAGTATATGGAAAAACGAAAATGTCGGATAAACCTTGCGCCACGAAGGACCGACTATATTCCTAGTTGTTTTTTTTTAAATTACCTAATAGCATGTATTTTATTTTTCCCCTTTCTGTACTCCCCACTAGTGCAATTAGCTTGTATTACCTTCTAACGAACACCGGCTTTGTATGGACGTGTCTATGTTTACCTAATTTTGTTAATTACTTTTTTTTCACTTTGAGTTTGCATTTGAGCAACGAGACGTTGGGAAAACAATTGAGAAATAATTTATAGGCCTATTTTATTTACCTTACTTTTGTTTCATCTGTGTTAAGTCTAATTTTTGTCTTGTCTGTAAATGAAGAAACAAAAAAAACTGTCCACGTCTTTAGTTTGCTTGGCAATTTTTTTTGCGACATATTTCTTTTTATACAACTTTTCTTATTGATCATGTTAATATTTATACTGTAGTAAAACTTACAGTTTTACTCTTCTGTAGACATGATCTTAACTTATGATTTCACTCACTAAAGAAATTGTTACAGTAAATGTAAAAATATCAGACAAATCTCTTTTAACAAACAACTCTCACAGTATATGCTAAAATATCAGAGGCGTCAAAAAAAAAAAATATAATACGTGTTCCCAACGCCTCGTTGTCCTCGCCGTGACCGCTTGTGACGTGTGTGTCGGTGGACAGGAGTACACCGAGGAGTTCCGAGACATCGCCAAGGGCAAGTCCAAGGAGAGCCTGCCCACCGGGCCCATCACGCTGCTGAACCAACGGCCCGTCAGCGAGGATGTACGTTACACCACATTAGTTCAGATATAGCTTTACGGACGACCGCGATGGTGATTCTCGTATCCTACTCTTGCGACATCATTCAGCTGGATACCCTCTACTGCTAGAATGAAAATAGGTCTCCTGCAAACATCGCCACAACGATCAGTCTAGTTCACCAGGTGGTCGGTTAACCTTGAGAGGGGAATAGTTTATGCCGTAGATAAAATATTAGCAAGGAGTTGATGGGGATTTTGAATTCGAAAGACGCTCATTGGCCAGGCGCCACATCGCCGAAGGTTTGTATACTACGGAGAAAAGGCGACGACTGGAAAATGCGGATAGCAGTTGTCATGTAAGGCATAGCAGTAGTTTAATGAATGAATTGATGAGAGTTTACGAATTTGAGACTACCGAACGTTTTGCCAATCCGTATATTTTTTTAACATCTAGTTTGGACGTCAGATACGTTAACCACCATCGCTGTCGTACGTAAAATGACGTCACGCACGCGCCAGCCGCGTCACACATTCAGTGTTGCCATGCTGAACATATTTTGTACTTGTACAATCTATGGTCCAGAATAGGATTCAAATGAGAATGAATGAAAGCCGGATTGGTAATTTGGTATCTCGTAAATGCTTCATAATTTAGTTCTAGCATGACGGGTCTAAAAGTAGTTTGATTCTGGGAGAAGGTCATTCTCATTTTAATCTTTTTTTTAGCTTTAATTTTTATGTATTTTTTTTATTTATTTTTTTGTTTATCGATGTTGCATGATGGATGTTCGCTTCACTCTACAGTTTATGCATATTGGCATGAATTAACAATTTAACCCCACGTATGAAATTATTATCGTTAAATTCTATATTTATTTAAATGAATATATAAGTAAATGTTTTATCAACAATAATAATCCCGAAAATATTATATGTATTTTGTAAAAAGAATGGAAGGACCAAATTTATTTTAACTCGACTGAAGTCGGTTTCAAGTAAACTCACTACTGATAACTGATTTTTTTTTTGTATTAATTTAATACGTCAAAATTTGGTCTTTCCACTCCACAAAGAAATTCTCCAAAGACGTCCTTGTACTTAAGAAATACTTCACAACACCACAGGAGCTGCCACCGATCAACAACACAAACAACAAGACGAGCAAGGCTGCCAACCACACGGACGTGGCTCCGCAGCCGCCGACAACTGTCATCAACAACACCGCACCCGCGAACAACACCATTGACAAGAAAAGCATTAGTGCGCCCATCGCTGTTACGTGAGTATCTTTTGATTTACGTAATCTTCAGCCTCGAATGTTCCCACTGCTGGGACACAAGCCTCCTCTCTTCGAGAGGGAGTGGGCTGCAATCTACCACGCGGGCCAAGTGCGGTTTGGTAGATGTCACATGTCTTCGAATTTTTGGTTCTAAGACATGTCGGTTTCCTCACGATGTTTTCCTTCACCCTTTTAAGAGCAGTGGTGATGAAATTATTTATACAAAGTAAAACGCCTGCCTGGATTCGAACCAACGACCTACAACTCGTAAGGCGGGACCGATACCACTGGGCCACCTCTGCTCATTTAAAATTAAATTGCGACACATTCGCCAAAAATGTATCAAATATGAGTTTATGGAAAAATAACTTTAATTCATACACGATAAAGTTCAGTTTACACTACAACTTCTATCATTTTTATAACTTTTTCAATAGTGCTAGTCACTCTGAAATCAACTTAATTTGCCATTAAAATAAAGTTGATATTTGTTTAACTTGAAATAACGTCAGTTTGAAACATAAATAAAATTTGAATATACGTATTTGCGTATTTTACTGATATTCAAGCTGATATTTAAGTTCTATGTAATATTCAAATTGTCAAAGAGATAATAATGATAAGTTCATTTATTTTCTCTCACAATGACAATTAAACATTTGTGGTTATTCTGTCAACGCCCGTGGTTCTAGGTAGGTTTCTATAGAAAAGATGGAAGATAAAGGCATTCCCAGTGCTGCATGCTCTCATAAACTCAGCAAAAAAAAAATCCTATTGACTGAGTACACTGTCTATGCCAGTGACAGAAAACACCAGGAACGCAAAAAAAAAACTGTTGATACTGATTGTAAAGAAAGAACGACCAAATGTGAGTCATTCCGGGTTGAAATGATGATTGTTATGATCCTACTGCTACCTCAATAATCATCTCCTTACAATATGCTACCCAGCTGTGGATTATTCTGAAACGATCATCTTTTCTCGAACCACACCAGAATAACCCACAACTTCCCGTTTCCTTTCCTTACAATCCTCCTCTTAGGATCAAAAATACTTCTCCCTCATTTCTTATTTCCTTATCCTCCTAGTATCGAGCGTCTAGAGATATTCACATGCGCCCCTGGCTATAAACACGACCGCAACGACCCCTTCACCCGACTGGTCCGCCTGGCTATGAACCCCGATGTGTCCAGCAGTTCCAGGTTCACTATCACGGAAGTGAGCGAGCCGATATTCGACGAGTTAGTGTTGTATTGTTTTTATACATAGAAGTTAATGACGTGTATTTGTAATGTCATTATTTCATATTATTAATTTATTCATTTGTATTTTCTTTTTTTCATAATTATTGGGAATCTTTGACGTTTCATAAAATGGTAACTTTATATTAGTGAGATTTTAATGATATACTTAATTCGTTATTTTCATTTATTGCGAAAGAAGATTTGACCAAAAGGTATTTTTACGGGTTACAACGTAGAGTTTCAATCGTTTACTGTATAAATTATAAATCTGGTATTTAATACCACTAGCGTACAGTTTACAAGTTATTATTTATTTAGCTTTAATTTTGTTTTCGTAGTAGTAACTCTTTTTTATTGATTAATCGGTTATAGGACAATAAACAAGACACAATACAAGTTTTGTTGCTATTACGTCTATGGACGTTGACATAATCAGCCTATAATGTTCCCACTGCTGGGACACAGACCTCCTCTCTGTGAGACGGAGTGGGCTACAATCCACCACTTCATGTCCATGTCTTCAAATTTTTGGTTCTTGGACGATGTTTTCCTTCACCGTTTTGAGAGCAGTGGTGATGATATAATTTACACAAAGTAAAACGCCTGGCTAGATTCGAACCACTGGGCCACCATTGCTTTCATGGACGTTTAGTATCTTTCAATGTGATACTTCATACATATATTTTTGTAAGAGATTTAAAAACAACACACGAGCGGAACTCGAATCTGCCTCTGGCGTACGGTTCGAAGCAATGCTAGACATGTCTGCTGTAACTTGTTCAATCAAAATAATAATTCTTCTTTCTTTTAACACTATTCAGCAACGGTACAGCCTCAGCGCCAAAATCGAACAAGACATCGCCAGCTAAAGACAGCATCAAGGGTGGGCAGGAGAATCCCTTCGACGAGGATGAATGGGACGAGGAGTCCGGCGGAGCCTTGACGGATACCGGAGAGCCCGGGGTGCCTGTCAGAGCGTTGTATGACTATACCGGCGCAGAGAGCGACGAGCTTAGCTTCAGACAAGGTGAGGAAAGAGGAACATACATACCGATCATGCCTGTAGTCGTTGGCAGAGGTGTGTGTGTGTGTGCGTACGACTTTATCTACGGAACCAACTCCGATATATGAAAAAATCTGCTATTCCATACATTTTGATTGTGATATTATTCCACTTTTTGTATGAAACAGCGAAACGGCAGACTTTTTTTTTCTTCTATGTGAGTTGTGTCTGTAGTGAAAGTTGTTCATATTCATGACTATTGATACCTGTAAAAAGTTGTTCAGGTTTTTTAATTGGAGTAAACCTACATTTGGGTGGGTATTGGAGTGGGCTTTGCTTGGAGTTTCCCTACGTGATCGAATCAGAAATGAAGAGATCCGTAATAGAACCAAGGTAACCGACATAACCCGATGAATTGCAAAACTTTAGCAGTGGGCACTGGACAGGGCACATTGGCGCAGAATAGATGACCGATGGGGCCGAAAGGTTCTGGAGGGGCGACCGCGTACCGGTAGACGTAGCCTTGGAAGCCCTTATGAAGGCCGCAGGAATCCAATGGATGCGGGAAGCATAGAACTGATCGAAGTGGCGGTGCTTGGGGGAGGCCTATGTCCAGAAGTGGACGTCTTTCGGCTAAAATGATGAAGACACCCAAATTTCGCCAGTTACGTTGGGGGCGAGCCTAATGCCACCAACGAGCATCCGGACTCCGGGCTGCTACCTAGAAATTGCTATTGAAAATACGAAAGACAATTTTCCCGACCTTGGGTACAAACCCAGGAATATGGTCAGCAGTCACGCTTCTGAATTTTTCCTCTGTATTTGCTTCGTTAAACCAGTCTTCCTGTAACCTAGAAGGCAGCACCGCACCGCTTGCGTTTATGCACAAAGTAGAAATGGAATGGAGTGCTAATACGCATATTTCTTCTTAGAATCGAACCCTCAGTTAGAGAGACGTGCAGAGGATACGAACGTCCCACCGTCGCCCGCCCGCCGGTACTAACAACAGTCGCGGTAACAAACATGCATTACTTGAACACTGCCGCACCTTGGCACTCCATTTTATTGCTACTCTGTGTACATTCGAACATGCTATTTGTTTACAGTCTAACATGCAAGTAATTCATCTTTTTACTACATTGGCAATATTCATTTATATTGTGTGCGTAAAAACTGTTTAATTCAGCAGGTCAAATTAAATTAGCATGGGAAACTCCGCAGGCGTGATTAGTATCGATACATAAACATGACAAAACGAATCATATATATTGTATTTATATTATATATTGGAATCAAAGAATTTTACACAATAAAAAAAATTATAACCTCATACTTCAAGTTACTACAATAATTGCGGTCGTTGACCCCCAAAAAATACAAGAAGTCATTTTTTTTCTCGTTTGTCATAGATATTTAGGTATCGGTACCCATCACGTCTGCAGAGATTCACTAGCTAATTTAACGAACCTTTTTTTCCGTGGGATACCCTCCGTCTGGAGATAAAACTAAAACCCCACTGTTTTTAATCAACATTGTTTCAAATTAGTTGCAAGTTAGGTTCCTGTATACCAAACAGCTTGTTCGACTGTAAAGTACACCACTCATCCATAGTAACAATACGACTGTCAACGCCAGTATTTCGGAACAATTTGGCAGGCAGTTTTCTTACTTCAATTGTTACTGTTGACGTGCTGTTGTCCTACATTATCATACAAATGTGCCGTGCCCGAGTACGTTCGTGTCGCCGTTGGTCTCGTGGCGTGGGTCCTGCGCCTGATCTCTCCCCGGTCGTGTCGAACAGAGAGTGCACCCGTGTCTGCGCACACACTTGTGCACCTATATCTCCTGCGTAGGTATGCGGCAGATTTCAACCGAGTTTCCGTTGAAATCTCAACGGAAACTCTGTTGAAATCTGCTGCCAATCTTACGTGGCCAATCGGCCACCATGGAATGGTCGCCGTGAAACTCGGTCGGGGGGATATTATTATTTTCACGCAAATGTGTAACAACTTTCTTTTTCGTTTTTCAGGGGACCTATTCGAAAAATTAGAAGATGAAGACGAACAAGGCTGGTGCAAGGGACGGAAGGATGGCCGAGTGGGCCTGTACCCGGCCAACTACGTGGAGCCAGTGGGCCACTAGCCCATGGTGGCCCACGCTCCACTTACGCTGGCCCACGCACCGCCCACGCCCACTAACGTGCCACGTAACGAACTGTAAAGTGAGACTGTGGGCTTATGGCCTAGAGGTGATTGAATGAGCTAACTTGTTCGAAATATACATAAAATCCATATAATTAATATTAGAAATGCGAAAGTAACTCTGCCTGTCTGTCTGTTACCCTTTCACGCCTTAATGGCTGCACGGATTTCGATAAAATTGGGCACACAGGTAGACCTGGGTAAGGACATAGGATACTTTTACCCCAGTAGCACGTCCCCGTGGAATAATTTCCGACTTCCACGCGGGCAAAGCCGCGGGCAGAAGTTATTATTAGATAATTTCAACTTACTAGGAACAAATTGCACATTATTGCTTAACCAGCAAACTTTTGGCCTTAGCAGAATTTAATATTGTAAAATAGTCGACTGATTAATTTAGCTGACATATCCCTGCCGCGCTGTATGTACAGCTCACGCTTATAAACCTATTGGTACCGCTTGAATGACTAAGTTGTGCCAATACGGTGTATTAAAGCCTCCTTAAGTATTGTTATAATTATGTATAAATACCATTTCAATATTGAAAAAAAAAAAACATAATTTGAATGTATATAAAATGTATAGGTCTGTATATCTTTGATGAAAGATTAATCTACCCTCAGCTAAGCAGTATTAAGTACAGTTTATTTTACAAAGAGCGTGAAATTAAATGTAAAAATAAGTTAGTGTTGTTCATTCATTTCTACGGCCGAGAAAATCAAATGAAAAGTTAACGTTACGAGATCATTATGTGAACGCGTGACAGATTATAAAATTAGTTCGTTTTATATTCGCAGGTCACGCTGTAGTCATTATAATAGTAACAGGTTCTAAGTACATTCAGATGTAACATAATGTGTTTACTTCTATATCGAATAGCTATAGATATATTAATGTCACACCGTAGCTCAGGCAGCAGCTTTAAGACGTCTTATGATTATCATTTCACTCGACATCGAACCCCATTCACTTGGATCGAGCTGTTTTTGATGTATTTAAAGACGATTTTTCTAACTCAACACTTTTGGACCTAAATTTTTGTATATTTCTATGAAAAGAAATTTCAAATCAAAGAGGAAGAGCCAGGGTAGCCCGCGAAATTCATCAATTTGCACGTCAGTGTCATGTTGATTAAAATATGATTCGCGATCGCAGCAAATATGACTACAAAATTATAATAATTAAAATCATGAATATAACTTAGAGGAAGTACGTATAATCCTATTGATTGATATTTCATGATATAGTCATTCAATAGAATTATATCGGGGCCTACCCTGGCGTTTCCCCCTTAAATCAAATTGTTAAGGGTTTTGTTTAAAATGTTAGTGAGACGACGACGTTTGAATATTTTTGGATGGAACTCTTTGTAGGTACAATATGGAAACCAAAAATTGTTTACTTGTAACTTGTAGTGACACTGTGCATCCACTGTTAGTGACACATCGCTACCGATGTGTGTGTACTACTCCCGAACGAGAGTAGAATGTACTGCAGTACTGCGAACCCCGCGTCCGTCTGGACGTAAGTCAGAGATGTATCGACTATCTTATTAGTGGTAAAAATGACTGGCTAGTCGACTTGTAGTAAAGTCAGAGAAATTAATATTGATTATAAAATTCTCTACCAACCTAATTTGTTCGTATATTCGAATCACAACTGTCATTCTTTGACAGTTCGTATTAAATGTTTATAACACTGCAGATTGACGTAGTGTTTCAATTTATTAAACATTGATTTCCCTGACTGTACTCACTACGACATACCAAGCTATACTCGTCCAGTATAACCAGACTTCTCATTGTACAATGCGAGATCAGTTGAAACTGGAAATGTTTAGCTTGATATGTCGCTGTGTGTAGATGTGACTCAGACCATCGGCTGTATATAAAAAAATGTATATAAGCAATTGACCTATGTAAAATCAAATCGATGTACGGGTCCCAAATCGATTAGTTGAACGATTATAGCCGGTACATCTCTAAATATCGATGAGGAATTTAGCTAAGCCAAAAAGTGTACGCCAATATAAATAATTAGGTAACAAATTATACCTGTAGGCGGCAATGGGATTTATATTTTTGTGATATAACGGTACGCGACAGTGGTCGCCGCTGCACCTCGTTGTGTTTATGTACATACACGATTATTATATATCTTGTCGTGCTTTTAGAGTATTTATTTCCCATTGTATATAATGTAAAATGCATTACTAAATGTATGTAAGTTATAACGGGGCGGGCGCTCAGCTAGGACTGACCGAAGGCCTAATGTTGTGGACTGTGGAGCCCCGCAGCGACTTTTGTAACTTCCATTTACACGAAATGGTTCTGGACCATACCCCGCTGGCGCCCCCTCGTTGTTTAGGTTAAATAAACAATAACGATTATTAATATATTACGAGAAATGTTTAATCTTTTCTTTTCCCTTTTATACCTCGTTTTAAATATTGTTGTATTGTGTAATTATAGTGGGAGTCATTACGTTAGCGCCTGAGTTTCATCTCTTGACTTGCGATCGGTCGAGCTTAGTCCGTAGCTGTTTTGTTTTCATTGTTATAGGTTCAGCGACCATTTGTGAGAAATTCTTTGTATTATATAATTATCAAAGAGGGTGGTTTTGGACCACATATGTTAATATATTATGAATATTGGTAAAATAAAATTGTTACATATGGTATTGAGGTGTTTTATTTTAGTTTGTGTGTTTTGTGTGCCAATATGACTTCAATTGCAACATTAACTGTTCACAGTAAATATGGAAAATATTACGACTGCCTCGTCGATGCACTGCTGAGCATGAGGCCCTGGGTTCGATTCCCAGGTTGGGTACTGTTTTTGGATTTTCCATTACGAATTTCTCAGTAGCAGCTCGGAAGCTGAATCTGTGCCCGGTTGATCGCAATAGGTCATATAACATGGGATTTGAACATAACTTGCATGGTGCGTGTTCGCTATAAACCTCCGCCTACTCCTTCAAAGATTACAGCCGTGATGAAATGAGGATATGAGCAGGATATAAAATAAATAAAATACAATCAGACAATTTTAAAAATCTCTTTATTTGATGGAACGCAAGTGCACTGTCACAGGTTAATAATCAGCCTACTGCCGTACATTGTGGTCATAACGTAACAATTAACACAACTCTAACAAAACGATGCTTTCGTATAAAACAGACAAATGTGTTCCCGTGACAAAATCAGCAACCATACATACCTAATGCAAACATAATAACTTCAGTCAGTTTCACATCACATGTCTAAAATTGCGTATGTTTTGTTGCTAAATAAGGGTAGGTACACATGTATTAACAGGTTATATTACACGCTTGGAACGTACAGCAATAGGCTAGGTTCACATCGAGGTTACATCTGTCTAAGCCAGGCTAAACACTACATTAGGTACTGTTTCGGGGCAGGCTGGGAGGTGGTTTCTTCCATTTTCTGGGCAACACGAATACACCAGAATGTTTTATTGCCAGTTAGTGTTAAGCATGTCTTGTGTTAAGCGTGTCTTGTTTGACGCATGTTACACTTTGCACACTTGGAAAATCGAAGCTACACCGAAAAAAGTGTCACAACAATTTTTGTTATGTAAGAAAAGTGTCGTGACGGTCAAAATTAGTGTCTAGCTGTCATTCTCTGTGCAAAAGCGAAAGGAACTTCACTAATCGTATGGCACACGATAAATCTCGCCTTTATTTTTGGTTTGCCCGATAGCGTTAATGTGAAATAACTGTAATGCTGTATGAGGGAAAAAATATTCGGGAAAATAATCAAATTAAAATAGTTATAAAACCACTTCACAGCCGCCCGTTGTCCGAAGCACACAGAAGCCACTTCGTATGCAAAGTATAAGGCGAACTATATTGCTATCGCAGCTCAGCAAGGCTAACATGCGCACAGCGACGAAATCTTGTCGTTGCATTATCTCGCGGTTAAACGAGTGCCGTAAATATAGCACATCGAGTTTCAGGTTAAAGCCCAACGAGCAGAATTTCAGTCGCGCAAGATGAGTCGCGTAATTTAAGTTAAAATTAAATTCCGCATAATGACAATTCACTTTGCGTCGTCGTGTGCCACAAACCGGACTTCTATATTAAACGATGCAGTATAAATTACGCGACGACTCACAATTACGCTAGTTCTCACCCTAAGGGCCCTAACTCATTAAGGCATCAGTTGCGGTACAACCAGTCGCGCTACCAACTAAATGTATACAGCTGGATGGAGGGTACCTCGCCTGGTGTCCGCTTGTTTTTTTTTTCTCTTTGGCAACTGAGCCGATGTAGACCATTCTGCCAGCGTCATGTGGTGACGGCAACACAGCAAAGTGAGCCGTCGAACTTTGCATTCCGTGGTAGTTGTCTAGTTATAAATGTTAGTAACTGAAAGGACAAGACAGTCCGCTTGGTTGTTCAACCAACCATACAGTTTTGTCAGCGCGATCATAGTTTTGCCGCCACTGTGTCCAAGTGAGATGTAAGATTTAGAAGGATACTACACAGGTAAAAGTGACAGAAATACTCTACAAAGCTGAGCTGTTACTAAAACTCGATGCGCCTACGCCATATTTACGGTCGTTTAACGTACAATCACGAGCATAAATACCTTACACCTCCGCAAGATTCAAAAGCGAATTTCTCCCAAAGCATTGATAGATATTTTATAGTGTTACGAACATAGTATTATTGAGAACCAAAAACCATATGATATTGAATATAACCAATAACCATATGAATATTTTTTTCATGAGAAAGAGTTTTGCGTATCTGTGTTCGTGACCGTACATAGTCACAACTCGTCTCGCTGCGAGATACTATATAATCAGCCTATAATGTTCCCACTGCCGGGACACAGGCATCCTCTCTTCGAGAGGGAGTGGGCCGTAATCCACCACGCAGGGGAGTGCGGGTTGGTAGATGTCGCATGTCTTCCAATATTTGTGTCTAGGACATGCCGATTTCCTTACGATGTTTTCCTTCACCGTCTCTTTCTTCTGCGAGATACTGCGACGACAAAATTTATTCACTTCGCACATGTTGTCCTGGCAGTGAAGCCATTACATCGGTATCGCGACATTTAGGTACGATAAACACACGTGAGCAAGGTGTCTGTGCACTTTGTGCATTTTTGGCACAAATAATCTCTGCGCGGTTGTTTGAACGCTGGTCCTTAGTTTTGCATCGATACAAAGTGAAGTTGAGATACCATTTTTAGATGTGAAACATTTAACCTTTTGAACGCCATTGTCACATATATGTGACAAACGAAATCTTACCCTGAACGCCAACGTCACAAATATATGACAAAATACACGTCGCACCATATTATGAAATAAACAATTTAAATCATTACTGGAATCTCTATTTGTTATGAAGGTCATTTGACAGAAAAAGTGGCCTGGCGTCAGGGGTACGGCGGTACGTTTATACTCTGGCGTTCAAAAGGTTAATGGCGCGGCTTGGGGTTAAGTAAAATTGTTTCTAACCCTATGGACGTCTGAAATCAAAGTTTTCTATTCTAAAGCAACATTTTCCTAGAAAAACGTTTTCGTCGTATTTATAACGGACGTCGTGAAAATCTGTCATTTTCACGAGTATTTAACATTAAGCCCATTAAGGTGTCAAAAACGCTCTGTGTTTGGATACAGAGTGTTTTTGACACCTTAATGGGCGATGAGCGGGGACCACCATATGGCGCTGTAATGTCCAAACATTACAGCGCCATGTGGTGGTCCCCGCTCTTCCGAGAAGTTCGTAGCTTAAGACCGACTCGTATGCCGCGACGGCAAACGGCATGACGCTCACTTATGCCGTCATGCGCCCTCTCCGCGGCCGCTCTTCGGGCGTCCCGTGACACATTTTTTTTTATTGTCTATTTTGCTTTAACTTTTTAACCATAAAGGCTGACGCACATTTGGATATTTCGCGCTGCGTTGCAAAAATCCTCCTACACCACTTTCGTACGTTTATATGAACTATCGGAGAGCCGCATCGCGTTTTTTGCATTGAATTGCGATGTGTTTGTAATGCGCGCTTAGATTGTGGTCCATCGGTGACATCAGACATTCAGATCGATCGACCAATAATTAATTCTGAGGTTCGAATCAATGTCGTCTTGTTGACTAATTACTCCTTAGGTCCATTTGTATCGATGCAAAAACAATAAAACAAGACCAAAACCTGCGCATACGCATTATAACATTCATAACCCACCCGACGTGCTATTAAATGCAATTACCGAAAAAATAACGTTAATATTTACATGAGCTAGTTATGTATGTACATAAATATGGGGGTCTCCCCCCCTGCTGATATGTGGAACAAAATAAACGTGTACTTATTTACAAATCATACAAAAATGAGTATGTAACAAGTTTGGGTGAACGGAACGAGATTCCTGAACGTAAATATTTAAATAATATCTCTTTACAAGGAATATTATGTTAGAACTAAGTATAGCGTTCTACTTGTCTATAAATGTACGTCGGTATGATAATATTTAATAATAATATGTACGAGGGCAGGTTTCCGAGCGTTGAAACGTAGCGTTTTCTTGCGAGCTTTTATGAAACTATATTCTGTAGTAGATTGTTCGATAAAATGAACTTTTATAAGTCAAATTTGACCCCTATTACATGGGACTTAAAACATAACTGACGAAATGTGGGTTAATATTACATAACATCAAGCTTATAATCCCCGAAGGGTTAAGCAGAGGTGTATCTATAGTACTCCCACATTTCGCCAGTTATGTTTAAGTCCCAATGTAATAAGGGGCGGGCCTATTGCCGTCAACTGGGCACAATTCCAGACTCTGGGCTGCTACTGAGAGGTTCCCAATTACACTATACCCGACCTGGGAATTGAACCCAGGACGTCATGCTCAGCAGTAGCGCTTGCGACTACTAGACCAACGAACAAATTTATTTAAAAGCCCCTTCAAACGCATCGTCCCAACACGAACCCCCTCGTCGTAAAAAACAATACAAATAACATCTAAAGTGAACTAACAACATAACATTACACAAACGGGAACCGAACTCTTTACACAACAGTCATCGACACATATTTACAAACGAGAAACATACGTACGACACTAATTCATTATTATTATTAATATTAATTATAAATACTTTGACATAACTATGTTTTTTTTGCGATTGTTTTTGTGAGATTTTTAAACGTAAAAATGATAAACATACTTGGATTTTGTAAAAAAAAACTAACTCAATGTTATACAGGACAAAGTTCAAATTACATTGCAAACAAAATAGATTTAAGACCTATTTAGGACTAATGGTTACTCAATATCAACTTAAAATACATCACGCTAAAGTAGACAATTGAATAACCATCAATTAATGAAAATTATAAATTGGGAGTCTTCAAATCTTGAGAGAAAGTGCGCTTTTATAATTTCTAACGTGACAATATTATTGTGAACTTCCACGTCCACGCCACGGAATCACATTATACCGGGAAGTAAAATGTATGGAAAATATATGGAGACGCTTTTATATTTCTGTCCACGATAACATTATAATAACGTGCACGTATTTGCACGGTAGAAATTGTCAAGGGGCACATTAGGTTACTCCTGGGCAAGCGTGAACCAGCATCGGTGAAACGCGAGCCCATCAAATATTTATTTGAAAAAATATTGTATGTTTTATTTGTTTGAAACACAAATATTATCTTGTAAACCAGTCAGTTTGCAGCTTGACTCAATAGGTAATGACAAAACATGTACTACAAAATACTGTGTTTTTTTATGTACGAAGTGTAAATTCAGTCAACAAAATGCATATTATTAAGTGTTATAATTAATTCTCTCACAAAAACAATCCACTTTGTCCATGTTCTACACCGCATCGAGATCATAGCCCCTACACAATCAGTTTAAATATTTCAAAGCCTTCTGCCTACCCCCGCGGGGTTTAGCGCGAGTATAAACTTCATATAACCAAGATATATTAACTATGGCCAATATACACAAGCTTGTGTTCTTTCGACGTCCACTGTCGGACATTGGCGTGCGTTACTACCGGCCAGTGGCCGGAAATACATTTCTTTCTAATAATAATAAATATAGAAAAACAAAAATAATAATAGTCTTGTAATAACATTTAAATCAAGTCTTAGACTGATGGAAATTGAAGGAATAATCGCCTTTCTCTTAATCGATTCGCCATGAAAATTATCGATATTGGTACAGCCGCAACCGTGCATTACACGTCATTCGTTCTACTGCCGCTATATCTTTGCACAGATATACCTCAGTGTTGGTCGATCGTCGCATCTTTTTGTCGATGTTTTATCGACAATTCCGTCGATGTTTGGTATCGTCGCCGCGTTGTACTGCGGGGTATGAGGGTGGGTGTTCACTGCAGACAGGCCTGCAACTTCTCGATCCACTCCTGCGCAGCGTTCGCGTCGCTCGCGCAGAAGTTGTATGTGCGCCGGCTTGTGCGCAACTGTGGGCGAAATAATTGATAGTCAAACAGAGCAAGGAAAGGATTATTGAGGTATAAATGCTGCGATATTTTTCCTATATTTCGTTTTGTTATCGATTGATGATTGAAAGTTATCGCTATTTTACTGTCTTAAATAGATATATAGAATATGCTTTAATGTACACGAATATTTAACCACATTTTACCAGTTGTGTTGTTTTAGCATACTTAATGATTGCAATACTTACGTCAAAGAAGGATCTGTCGTCACACTTCTTGGGTGGGCCGGGCGCGGCCGACGCCTGCGTCACTGTTATCACCTCTGCCAGATCTATAACAATGAAACGCCATTATTATTATTACTAAAACTGTCTTCGACTACGCAGTGAAACGATATATCGATAGATACCCATACCATATACCATTATAAAAAGGTGGGGTCAAAATCTACCTAGCCTTTTCCCAACTATGGTGGGGTCGGCTTCCAGTCTGACCGGTAAGACTGGTTGTTAGACTCGTGTGCTTCTGACTACCCGCAACGGCTGTCAAAGATCTACGAATGACCGCTGGGACCAACAGCTTATAGTGCTTTCTGAGGCACAGAGGAGTCTTGACATGTAATGGATGGTAACCCATCCACGTACCCACCGCGGCAAGCATAGCCTAACATTCGATCGACCCGTGCGGCTGTTATTTAGCTACGAGCCTCTACAAAAAAAAAAAGAGAAAACAAATAAAGAAAACAGGTTTACTTACCAATAAACCCTTTGCAGTGCGAGTCTTCCATCGCATCGTAATACCGCAACTGATGCTTGATAGAGTCCAATACGAACCAACTGAAACAATATCAAATAAGTTATCACAATCTGCCCATTGAAATTGACAGTCAATACTCTGGTTTCGGGAAGTCAGAACATGTTTCTCTGACCAATAAAATAACTGCCGAATCTCGTGTTTTGAATAATAAGTTCGTCGATAAAAATAACAACTACTAACCACCATTAATTGGTATGATTGGTTGCAATGAGGGTTTTTATGAAAATTTACGCCACCAGTTGGCGCCACTTTGACAAGAGGTCTTCCATTTCGGCAATGAATATAAAATAAATGATGACCTTCATCATTCATTCGTTCATCATTCAGTCACGACTAAAGAAAATATAGGCGCTTTGCCACTTTTGACAAGTACCCGGACCTGATATCTCAGTGCTGCTACCTAGTGAACGTCATTTCAGAAAACCCTCATCATTTTAATCATGGGATTTGATACAGCTGATTTAATAACCAGAAAATTTAATAAGCTTCTGAAAATCAGAACTGGTTTTGATACATTTTGCAGGTCAATGTATTTTACCTGTAATGAATTACTCTAATTCAATCAATCACATTATACGATCTTGCATCAATTTTAAAACATTGAACGACGCTCACCGTTGTTTCCACCCCTTGAGCAGTGCTCCTCGCTTGTACAGGTGTCCCTCGTGCGTCCTGTTCTCTGCCACGTTGGACGAGAACTGTTCGTAGTACTGTTGCGATGACGACTGCAACGTTGCTACTCCTAGAAATTACGTGAAGTAGATATTAGTACCATTTAAGGGAAGAGCCACACAGGGCCGGCGATATTAGCCGTAGATCCGATGACTATGGGGTAGATGTGTTCTTGAGTGGAATCGGCATCGTAAGGTAGGACGCCCT
This sequence comes from Apamea crenata, assembly GCA_949629185.1. Lineage (NCBI taxonomy): Eukaryota > Metazoa > Arthropoda > Insecta > Lepidoptera > Noctuidae > Apamea > Apamea crenata. The sequence goes on along the minus strand of OX451362.1, from coordinate 5,616,022 downwards.
CAGGCTCGGTGGTGCGACGACGGGTAGCTGCTACGACTGGTAGCAGTTGGATGAGAGTTGCCGAAGATCGAGTTGAATGGTACTCAAGTAGTCGTGGTCAATTAGGTAGATAGACAATGAATATTAAAGTCCGTCATTTGTAATTAACAAATGAAAACAAACCTTTAATCTTTAGGCTACCTAGATACATATTTGTTTAACATTCCTCATTAGCTTACAATAATTATATTTTCACATTTTGCATTAATTAAAAAGTTCGTGGAACAAAAACATAAAAAATTCCGGTTGTTTACATTTTCACGATACTTATTCTTAATTATCTCCTAAATGCGTGGACCGATTTACATGATTCGAAGGATAATATGGTTTTAAACCTAGACCTTTCATTTGACACCAAAACCGTTAAGATATCTCACCAAACAAAAATCACATATTCAAGTTGCTCTCGTAATTATCCAACATGTGTGAAACGAGTAGCAATTCTTTATCGAACGATAAACGTTAAATTCATTTTAAACTGGGTCTAATTCATTAAAAAGGAATCAAATTTTGTTTGTGAACAACACGATAATCTAAAATACGCGAGCGGTGACAACCGACTCCCGGAGTGGCGACGGCACTACGCGAAAGTATAGGCATTTATCGCTGTAGGTAAGGCCGAGTGAAGGCCTGCTTCAGGGTGGACATAGGCTCTCGATAAAGATAGAGAGCAGTGGTGGCCCAGTGGGAACAGTCGCGACTGATGAGTTGTAGGTCGTAGGTTGGAACCCAGACAGGAGTTTTACTTTGTGTAAATTATTTCATCATCACTGCTGTCAAAACGGTGAACAAAAACATTGTGAGGAAACCGGTATGTTTTAGAACCAAAAATTCGAAGACATGTGAAATTTACCAACCCGCACTGGGCCCGCGTGGTAGATTATAGCCCAGTCCTTCTCGAAGAGAGAAGGCTTGTATCCCAGCAGTGGGAACAATGTAAGCTGATTATTATGATGATTTCGATAAAATAAACACATTATGCTAGTTTTATTTTCTGAGGATCATTTTTGACAATGTAAGATATTAGCAAATAAATGATTATTATTATTATAGCATGGCTCACCCGCGGAGAGCGGCGGACACAGCGCGTCGGGGTCCGGCGGGGGCGGCGCCTTGTACTTGGTGCAGGGCGGCGCCCACGCCTCCGCGCAGCGCTCGTGGCACGACGCGCCGCAGTCCACGCAGCGCACGCCCGTCTGGGGGGGGGGGGGGGGTTAGCTTGTACTGGCACAGGGGCCGCGGCGGGCACGGGGCCCAGCGGGGCGCCTCGAGTGTAACATACCTTGAGCGGGCCCCACAGCAGGTCCTGGCAGTGGTCGCAGCGCGCCGGGGCCGCGGCGGGCGCGGGGGCCCAGCGATGCGCCGGCGCGGGCGGCGGCGGCGCGGCGGCCAGGCGGCCCCGCACCAGCACCTCCAGCGTGCCGCGCTTGTGCCACGCGAGCGTCGCGCGACGGACCACGCCAGAGGACATTGATGAGTTGCGCTGAAATACGATATGATATTGTTTCGATGTATTCCTTGTCCGTTCTTCGGCAGATGGAAACAATGGTTGATACCCCGACTAGTCGTACTCAGTGCGCTTCCTCTACATTTGTTATGCAAGCCTAAATCTCAAACACTTTGCCCTTCCACCTATAACCCATCAGCCTTCGAAGCAAGAGTGAACATCTTCTTGGCACTTTTTCCATTGTAGACCTCATCCAGCGCGTTCTATCAAGCGAGATCAAGGTCCAACAAAAGAGCGACCCATTTGTCAATAAAAAAAAATGTGACACTGAGCACCTAATTTCCTTTCCTGTTGAAATTACGATAAATAACGTGCTTCATCGAGATGCTATTTAGATACCACAACTTTTATTATTTTACTTATTGCTTTCAACATTGTAACAAGCATCCTGTACTGAACCGAACGCTACCTGCGGTCTTACGGCCTGATCTATACGACCTACTCTGCGGAGTCTGAGCTGACAGGCCACCATGTCTGTCACGTGCTGTCAAGGGTACCTCTCTAATCCTATCCTAGTGTGTGCGAGTGTTCAGAACAGTCAGTGACTTACCTACGAGTTAGTTTACTTTATCTCTCTACAACTAATAACCTAACCTGCACAGTCTACGTGCAAAGCCCTAACCGTTACATTAAAAAAATTGCTTCGTGTAAATCAATTTTAAAGCTTGATATGGTTATAATATTTTCAATCAATCATAACGTAAGTTTGCTTGCGCTTGCGATTGTAGCAGATGCATATTTATTTCTGAACTAATATCTACTTAGTAATCTAAACTGACCAAATGAATGTTAAAGCAGTAGCTATGCATACTATATTCTTTTTAACATGAATATGCTCTTTTACAAATGTATGTAAGTACTCATGTCTGATTTATATTAGTTCCTATTGCTTTTGCAGTGGGGTTCCAGGTACAGGTTTTATCTACGCCCGTCCTTCAGATGCACCTTGCATGTCGCATCTTAAAAACCTTGTCAAGGCCCCTCCACATTCCACCGATTTCTACTCCTACTCCTTCACAGTACACGCGGTGCGATTGTGAAATTCACTACCGCCTGACATTAGGGACTGTCAAACGGTTGCAGCCTTTAAAAGAAGAGTGAAAGAACCTATCTGTCCACATCATCATAGTTGTGTATATATTTATTATTTTGAGTATGATATAATTATTATCATTCTGGTAATATTTATTTTAGAAGTATATATTTATGTATGTTTATTTGTATGTATGTTAGTTCAGTCTCGTAATTTTTGTTTAGTTTTTCAGTGAATTGCTTTTTTGATTCTTTGTATTATTTTTTTGTCTCCTTTGCTCTATCACACGCTGTCTACATCTCTGTATCTATTGTCCTATCTAGGGTATGCTGGAAGAGATTTCTTATGAAATAAGCATCACCTCTGTACCTATTTTTTCTGTTCTGTTTTTCATTGTCTATTTATATGTGTGTACATAAATGGTAAAATAAAATAAATAAAATACAAGTTTGACTGCTGCTACGAAAGCCTTTAGCACCTAGTACCAATACTATTAGGTCCTTAACTATGAAATTGCCGATTTTTGATATCGTGAATTAAGTATTATTGTGAAGATCGATAATTATCTTTCATTCTAGAATTTGACATTTTTTTTTCAAAATCTGTTGTTCATTTGTTTTCCCGCCGTTCGATTTTTTTTAAATACCGCTGTTTCTGTAACCATGGAAAAATCGCAATTGCGAGCTATTTTCGAATACGATTTCCGTCGGGGCACCAACGCAGCACAGACAGCACGCAATATTAACGACGTGTATGGACATGGTACCGCGTGTGAACGCACGGTATTTTTTTGGTATGATTGCTTCCGTTCTGGAAATTTTGATTTCAACAATGAGCCCCGTGGCAGACAAGAGACGAAAGTCGATATCGATGAGTTGAAAGCCGTAGTGGAAGCAGATTCATCTCAAACCACGGTGGGACTTGCAGCAACCTTCAACGTACGTGATAAATCGATACTGATTCATTTACTTCAAATTGGAAAGATAGAAAAGCTCGGAAAGTGGGAACCGTATGAACTCACTGAACAACAATAACAAAATCTCGCCGAAGCAACGCACAACGAAACGCATCAAAACTATAGGAGTTATGACTGGAAACTCTCCGTCACCCACCATACTCACCAGACCTGGCTCCAACAAATTTCCATTTTTATTTGGAACTAGCTGACCCGGCAAACGTTGTTTTTCCATATAAATTATTTCCAGCTGCCCGGCGCTACTTTGTTCGCGTGGAGTGCTACCCCCTACCCTACTCCTACCCTACTCCTACACTACTCCTACCCTACTCCTACCCTACTCCTACCCTACTCCTACCCTACTCCTACCCTACTCCTACCCTACTCCTACCCTACTCCTACCCTACTCCTACCCTACTCCTACCCTACTCCTACCCTACTCCTACCCTACTCCTACCCTACTCCTACCCTACTCCTACCCTACTCCTACCCTACTCCTACCCTACTCCTACCCTACTCCTACCCTACTCCTACCCTACTCCTACCCTACTCCTACCCTACTCCTACCCTACTCCTACCCTACTCCTACCCTACTCCTACTACACTACTCCTACACTACTCCTACCCTACTCCTACCCTACTCCTACCCTACGTCTACCCTACTCCTAACCTACTCCTACCCTACTCCTACCCTACTCCTAACCTACTCCTACACTACTCCTACCCTACTCCTTTTTCCATATTTTCTGACCGGTAGGTTTACACACATTATGATACTTCATTGTGTGTGTAACGACGTAATCAGGGTTCTGTGAGCAAACGATTTTCAATTCGGCAATAACAATTCCTGTTACTCATGCGCTCCTAGTACTTTATTAATTTCTTTCCACAGTTAGATGCAGTTTTGCGACATCTACTCCTACCCTACGTCTACCCTACTCCTAACCTACTCCTACCCTACTCCTACCCTACTCCTAACCTACTCCTACACTACTCCTACCCTACTCCTTTTTCCATATTTTCTGACCGGTAGGTTTACACACATTATGATACTTCATTGTGTGTGTAACGACGTAATCAGGGTTCTGTGAGCAAACGATTTTCAATTCGGCAATAACAATTCCTGTTACTCATGCGCTCCTAGTACTTTATTAATTTCTTTCCACAGTTAGATGCAGTTTTGCGACATTTTTTATTGACTTTAAGTTTCAGAACGCGATATTAGATCCTCCAACGCGCACGCGAATTTGAACTTTATGCAGCGGTAATAAATTACAAATTGACTCTCCATTTTATTTAGAAAACGTTTGTATGGGAAATAGAAAAATGCTGTTTTGAGGATTTTCCCGGCAATTATTCGAATTTTTCTCACCTTTTAAACCTTCCCTAGACCTCCACGAATAATTCAAGACCAAGATAAGATAAATCCGTTCAGCCGTTCTCGAGTTTTAGCGAGACTAACGAACAGCAATTGATTTTTATATATATAGATAGATAGATAATAGATAATTGGGATAACTTTTTACAGAGGAAAAATTTCAAATCCAACGAGGCGGTGATAAACGCCTCTAAAGAGTTCATCGATTCCCGACCCCAGGATTATTATAGCAGAACCATCAACGAACTTCCACTAAAAAATCACTAAAAGGGCATCTTCACTAATGGCCAATACTTCGATTTTCATTTTATCGTATTGAGTTGAATTTGACCCTGACTAACTGTGCTTAAAAAAAATGATTTTTTCCACGTAAAAAGGCAATTTCATATGTGATGAATGAAACTGCCTAATATTCGACCTCGCAAAAGCGGCGAGGAAAGACGGCCATGCTACGTGAAAAAGATGAGGAATGGGAGTGGCATGAGAAATGAATGGCACCATGTCTAGGAGGAAAAAAAATGAAAATCAAAAATAATTAATTTATAACAAAATTATAAGTACTTTTTATTATGTATTATTTTTATACACATTTATAACAAAATTATACTTTTTATTATGTATAAAAATAGTTTCCTATAAAATGTCTCTTGTTATTTGTGTGTGCCTGCCGCAACGTGGCTTTTCTTTAGTTCTGGGCTTCCTAACGAAATTTGGCACACTGATAATTTGTAAACTGGATTAACACATAGGGTACATTTAATCCTGGTAGTACGTTCCCGTGGGATAATTAGCAACATCCACACGGGCGATAGGCGAGCAAAAGCTAGTATAATAATAATTCTCGTAGCGGATCAAAACGAGGTTGTTTTTCAAAATTCTGAATAAAATTATCGAAATCCATGTTTATTAGGAGACAACTCAATATTAGACACAAAATTACGTTGAAGCACACAATAATTCTATTGAATCTATCAGCGGATAGAAATAAAATCCGCCATCTTGCCTCTTAGCAAGGTCATCGCAAGCAAGTGTAAAATTATTGCTTAAGGTAATAGTAAAAAGTACATCAAATCCAGATTATTGAAGGGCACAGAAGAACAACTACAAATATTGAAAGTTTACCTGCAATTCCAGCGTGTTAGGCAGTTCCAGCTGGTCCCACCGCACGCGCCACTTCTGCGGCAGGTGCCCGAGCTCCAGCTCCAACTGGCGGATCCTCTCCAGCAGACCGGAGAAAGAGTCCGGCATACTACGGGCTATGCTCTCGTACCTATGACAATAATATTGAACTATATTATGACAGAGTCACAGCACTAAATATGAAAATTGTTGGACTTCAGCCGTGTCTCCTGCGCGAGTTTTTTCGAAACATTACACAAAAAAGCTTACACATTTCTTTTCATACACAAGCTGTCTCCTGCGTATTAAAATATTTTTAGATTAGTGTCAACTATTCACAAGACAATATAACCTTAAAACCTGTCAGTTGGAATAAAGCTTTCAAAATGTTAAATGCTAGATGTGCGCGGTGTGCGTGGTGATTGAAAATGAAACAAAACTTTCCCCTCTTCACCCGCGCGGGGAATGTTTTCCATGCAGCTCTGAGAACAAGATACATCGTGTTTTGGCCCACAAATGTGAATGGCCACGCCTCTTTGTTTTGATGTTTTTGTGTAATGTTTCAAAAAACACCCGCAGGAGACACGGCTTTCGATATAGATACACAGACTGCTAAAATCATAACCCTTCCTTTTGGCATTGCTGTATTCGGGTAAAAAGGAACAATGTTCTTACCCAGCGGTGACAACTCTTCGCTGAGGGTGCCTAGTCTCCGGTTCTGATGGTGCTAACACTTCCAGGTCATAGGGCGCTCCGTGGGATAGTTCTTCGCTGGTGTAGTACTGCCATACTTCTAGTGCGCTGATGGTGGATACTGGACGGAGTACCTGCATAGATAGTGTTGTTATAGTACTTATTCTATTATGAAAAGAATTTCAATGATACAAAAATTAAACTCATGCATTTTTAATATTGGAATAATTAAGTCTGTTTTAAAAATCAATAGAGCATGAAGAGCAATACAAAATTTAGGCGCCGATTCCCTTGTTCACAAACTAAAGTTCAGTGCATCTTTTTCTTTCTATTTCATTAAGAAAAGGACAGAAGATAAATATTAGTTTAGTCCTGTCAAATTAGTCAGCACCTCACGTAAATTGACGTATTTTGATTTGACAGGACAAAACTGATAGTTATCTTCTGTCCTTTTCTTAATTAAATAGAAAGAAAGACTATTTAAATTACAATGTTAGGATTTTGCTATGAGATCAAGCACAGTGCGATGGACATTGGAAAATAAATGGGACAAGATTATATATTTTATTTATCATCGATACTAATAATGTCTATATTTAATTTTACATAATTATGTTACATCTCCTACGAGATCTACGGTTGCCCATCACTAGGTTCAAGACAAGCCACGTCCACAAGGGATTTGGTACCTCACTATACTCACTAAACATAAATGAAATAATAATTTGAACACAAAGCTCACCGGATTATCCAAATCTGGAGTATACAAGAAGTTGTAGAAGACGGGCGCCTTCTGGTGGTGTCTGTCGATGTAGTCGAAAAGCGAGTGTCCCAACGTGGGGGCCCGGGGACCCGCCGCGCCGGGGCCCGGGGCCTCCTCTTCTGAGCCCGCACCCGCCTCGCCGCCCGCGCCGTATAGGTACACCTGCGGGAGAACATTGTATATAGGCAATGTGGTATGTTTTGGTGTACAGAACAAAACTAAGCATTAAATCGTAAGTAGTGTAACAATAGGCTATTTAACTTGTTACTGAAAACCATCTCAAGATTATTTTGTGTTGGTTAAGGAGCCCCCAAAAAAATTTAATTCAGTTATGAATTTATTCAAAAAATTGCAAACAAAGATGAACTATTTAATTAACTAAGGGCTGATCTTTCAATACTCGGATAACTTTTATTTGAGGAATAAATATTACGGTTTTTGTTTAGAAAATATTTCCTGTCATAACTATTCTTTACATGAAAGTTATCTGACTATTATATTTAAAAATCAGCCCTAAGCCGTCCAAATGCGCACCGTGGTATCGCAAAGGTTTTAGTGACGTCACACCACGACAGTAAACAGCCAATCCGCCAAGTCAACAAAAGTTACAATATTTTTATCCATGAATAAACAGTTGGTTATGTGTCCATTCCAAGGTTGGCTGGAAGAGATCACAGAAATCGATAAGAATAGCTAAGGCCCATTGTATATTTTCTAGTATTCGATCTATTTTTTGGCTCTTACTCTTTTTGGGCTTAGGATGAACATGGCAAAGACCAAACTCATGGCTAACAGCATCAAAAGGAGATTATATATGTCCAAGACTATATCTAGCTGGGCCAAATACTCTCCTTCCAAGCGCGGCAAGACAAAGAAGTTGCTCGACACACCGAGAGCGCCTGAAGGAGCTATTGGTCAACGAAAGATCTTCTAAAAGGAGATCTATCACTATATATAAATAAATGAATATTAATATAATAGCAGTAATAACTACATAGATAGCTAACGGATGTATCAAATAAAACTGTGACATTTTGTGTTACTAGGAGTAGCTACTTACCATCCTATTAGTATCAGCCCGCTTATCATCAGCGGCTGTGATCCCCAGCTCGGCCCTCTGAGCCTCGTTGTCCAACAGGAACGTCCTGAAGCGACACGACACGCTGTGGTACGCCACGAAACGCAGGTAGTACTCGTTGAACTCAAAGGCTAGAGGAAACTGTTTCTGGAGCTGTAAAGATAGAGATTTTGGTTAGTGGCTGGTATGCACGCCAAAGGCCAGGCCAAGCCAGGCTAGGCCTTGGTATCTAGTACCAAGTCTAGTCTCTCAACAGTAGAGGCAAACCAAACGGCCCCGTAGGTCAAGAAAGTGGTTTCATCACATAAAACGTTTATTCATCAAATATTGTTTATTGATATATGATGAGCACGAATTCCAATGCAGTAGACCACTATTTTGGCCACCCTGTGGTTAAGTAACCGTCATAACCCGCGGCCTTTCCTAGACGGAGGGTACCCATTCCAACCGAAAGGGGATTGAACAGTTTTATATGGAGCATGGCATACCTACCTGTCCGCCATTTTGATTTTTTTTCCAAATGGCGGCCACGCATAGGAACCTATATAAATCGATAGCTGACATCAATGCAAACAGAAAAAAAGGCGTGGCCGCAATAATGAAAAAAAAAAAAAAAAATGGTCAGCCATTATCTTATTAAAACGGGCACGGAATCAAAGAGAAAGTTAGTCGTGTTGCATTGCATTGTAGAGCACAAGCAATGCAATGTAAGTTTGTGTAGTACGCGACAAGACCAAGAAGTCGCCACAAAACAGTACTTAGCAAGATTATACCTCGTCTTCCGGTTCTGGTAAACTGCAGCTAGCTTGCGCTCAAATAGTTCGTATATCCAGAACTTTAGCCTGTTCTGACTGAAAGTATCCTTTTACCTGATGTACAGCGTCCAGGAACATGAGGAAGGTAGGCGTGAAGCCCTGTTGCGGCGTGGCTCCTATGTTGGACCGCTGCTGGAACTTGTGGCCTAATGCCAGCCACTCCTTCTCCACCAGGATACGGAACCCTTCCAATGTTCTATAGTAAGGTTCTAAGCAGATTTGCGCTAGTGATGATATCTGGAATTATAAAGGTACAGCTAGTTAGATATTTAATAGTGATTAATTTATTTTATACCTAGTTGCGTAAAAGATTTGGTAGAGCTGCACTGAAAAAAACCTAACATCTCCAAAATTGTAACGTCAAAGATAATCGATAATCATAACCTGAGGGGCAATTCTCGTCATTTTAAGAATGATCACAGTCTGATCTCGGTCTGGATCTGTCAAAAATATCTCTAATTTCCCTACATTTTTGACATTGATTGTCGCTGAGATGAGATTGCGACTAGATTTTGAACGTTTTTAATTACGGGAATTGGCCTTCTGGTACCAGGCAGCTTTTTTATTAACCCTCGTCATTTATTCTTTAACCTTTTGAACGCCATTGTCACATATACGTGACAAGCAAGCGCGTGCCCTGTACGCAACGACACAAATATGTGACAAAAATGCGGTGCACTTTATCACAAAATAAACAATTAAATCATTACTTTTGTGTGTTTTTTTATTTGTAGGTATTTGCAGCGAAATTGTGGCGTGCGTTTATGCTCTGGCGTTCAAAAGGTTAAGTCTAAAATGTTTGTCCTGAGCTTACCTGTGCTGTAGCGTCCCATCCATCTTCTAGAGACAGTAGCACGGATGATCCCTGCAAGTCCAAGAGATCTACCACGGCACCGGATAGTTGGAACAACTGCCGCAGCTGCCAGAGCCAGCCTGATTCTTCTATTAGCCTGAAAATTTAAAATATTGTTTAAGATTTGTTTTAGTTTTAAAAATTCTGACTGAAAACGTTTTTGGTTGCGTTTCCAAACTCGTCGTATTTGGGATTAGACGAACTAATAAACGTTCATGTAAATTAAAATTGCAATAAACCATAACAAAAATAGAAAATGTAATACAAGTGTATGGAATTACGAGACACGACATAAAGAATTCGGATATTTATAACAAAATGAAGCCAATAAAATCTGACGAGAGTCCCTTATTGATCCTGATTAATTTATTTATCAATTCGATTTATGTTCTAATCAATAACTTAGTGATTTTTCTTTCTCCATGATCCATAACGTCTGTTCGAGATGTAAACTCTCCTCTACAGTTAGAGAACAGTGGCCCTTATGCTTCTATATTTAAAGCCTATTTGAAGTAGCGATCATGTAACCGTGTCCCCCGTACCGCAGGAAGCCGGGATGCTCCGCGGCGGGCGGCGCGGAGGGCACGGCGGCGCGCATGAGCTTCTTGAAGGCGTGCTTGGTGGCGCGCGCGTCGGGGTACTCGGCCGGCACCGGCTCTGCGCCCGCGCAGCTGCACGCCGCGCCGCCCTTCTCGCACACCACGTACAGCGACGCGCGGCGACCTGCGCCGCCCGCTTCGCCACACACTAACACAAATCAAAATTCATTTGAATATCTAATATATAAAATTCTCGTGTCACAGTTTTCGTTGCCATACTCCTCCGAAACGGCTTGACCGATTTTGATGAAATTTTTTGTGCATATACAGTAAGTCTGAGAATCGGCTACTATCTACTTTTTTTTTTTTTTTTCAAACCCTTAAGTGATAAGGGATGTCCACCCTAGGGTAGGAGTAGTGTAGGAGTAGGGTAGGAGTAGTGTAGGAGTATGTTAGGAGTAGGGTAGGAGTAGTGTAGGAGTAGGGTAGGAGTAGGGTAGGAGTAGGGTAGGCGTAGGGTAGGGGGTAGAACACCTCGCGAACGAAGTAGCGCCGGGTAGCTAGAAATAATTTATATATGGCAAAACAACGTTTGCTGGGTCAGCTAGTAAACTATAAAGAAAAATCAATCACTTAGTAATCCACTTCGCATTTTTATTTATTTACTTTAATTAAATCAATCACATAAGACTATAGTGACTATGAAAGGGAAAATTATTATAAAGTTCACCTGTTAAGCACGCAAGTGTAACGAATTTTGTTGCGGGGATTTGTTCAGTTTTGGTGTTCCTTCTGGAAAAGGTGTACTCACCGTCGTCCGCGTCGGCCGCGGACAGCCTCTGGCGCGTCGCGCACAGCTCCAGCTGCGAGGCGTGTCGCCCCTTGAGCGAGCCCCAGCGCCCGAAGTGCCGCGCGGCCCCGCCCGCGCCCGCCTTGCCGCCGCTGTAGCGACCCAACACGCTGACACGTAAGTGACACGTTACTTGGCTTACAAACTACTCGGGAATTGGACCGGACCTTCACACTAAAATGTTCAGAGTTGACCTCTGCCAGTCTGCGTGGGGCTCAAAAATTAATCCTACATTGATTGACAACGGTAACCGTTTTAGGCCGTCCAATTAGCGATTAAACACGTTCGCGTGTGTCATTTTTTTATTATTTTTTTTATTTTAGTGGCTCGCCTTTTAACCTTTACGCTAAAATGGCAATAAGTCATGCTGACAACTCTGCAATATATTTAATACTAGTCGACTACAACGCATTCTGGGAAAACTTTTTTTGAAAAAATACTAGAAAAGTTTTTATTCAAAAACGATCTCGAAAAACGCCCCCTCTTTATAGTGCTATAGGCCATACTGCTAGTACTCACCCAAGTGTCCCGGCCGCTTTAGTTAGCAAAGGAGTATGCGTCACAGCCTGTTGATCTTCACAACAGAGCAACAACGAGTCTAAACTCAAACTGGAGTCTTCTAGGTCGCCGCGCGAGGCAGGCGTACAGGCTACGAGCGTTGCTAGGTAACGTTCCTGAGATAGACGAGGAAAATATTTCTATAGTTATTCAGTTTTTTATACGGTTGTGATGGCTGTTCCTTCCGCGACAGAGCAGGTGTTGCGGGAGGAACAGGATCTTTTTTTTTAATTACTATACTTGTCCCGTTTAGAGGACACACCAATTACATGTATCCTTTTTAACTGTCATTCCAATCATGGTAGTAAGTAGTCGGTAAAATTTAACTTTAACGTACAATTCAGGTAAAAAGTGAAAACGAACATCGCAACTGTATTTATTTACACTTTCGTCATCAAGTTTGTGTTTTGGATTGAGTATTACAATCAGTACAATTCCTCTAATAAGGTGTTTGTTGTCACCATTATTTTTTTTTGGATTTTCCTTGAACTGGCTTTTTTCCAGATGCTATTTTCTCTGTCTTCAGGAGTTGGTATACTAATGTTAGGGCTAAATTTTATGATTAAACACTCATATCATCCATTTTTTTTCATAGGCAGTCAGGCTCCATGTAAAATACTGGTCCGGAAATTCAGCTGCACCCGGTTAGACTGGAAGCCAGCCCCAACATAGTTGGCAAAAGGCTAGGCAGTGCCATATAGTGAGACAATAATGGCTACAACGTACTTGTTCTAAGCTGGACGTGGTTTCTGTCCCACTCTGTGTGTTGCCAGGAGTTTGGTGACTCGACTTCAGCATACCCATCACGCCTTTGTGGTGGGGGGCGGCTGATCTGTAATAATTTCATCCACATTCATATTTATAATACTCATGGATTTCCCATCGATAAAAATGAAAACAGAAAGAATGATCATTTTTTCAACAACAGTTCCATACAAACTTTCCAAAAATCCTTCTGTAGTGCTCACTTTTGGAATAAAATGAACTCGTGTGCAAAAATATAAGCTTCTAGACCCAGCGGTTTAGGCTGTGACTGTCTAACTCTGAACCAAAAACCACCCATTGTGTCACCCTATGTAAAATTTGTGCACTTATATCCGAAACTTTAATGGTGTAAAATTTAAAGAGTTTCTAAATACAAAACTTTTGGCAATTCCAGGCTGTGAAAGTATGTATTAATATGAGCAGGTTTTACCATGGGTCAAACTCTAAAATAATGATTGTAAAAAAAAACATCTGCTTCATAATTTACTATTGCATTTTTTTTTATATAACAGCAAATTTTCATCATTTTTTTTATGTACCAGCGAGTTCAATTACAACAAGTTATAGTAAATAAACAAATGCATTCTTCTTACCTAGATAGTAACGCGTGTGTCCTTGGATGTCTCCAAGTGATAACTGGCAGCCGTCCTTGTCGGTAACACCGCGATATTCTACGTAACGAATCGTCGCCGAAGCTCTCCGGTACTGGGATTACTGCTGGGTAACTGGAGAGAGAAAAATAACAATATTTATTTATTTTATGGGAGGTATATATTATTAACTGTAGCCGCATTTAATACTAGTAACAATCAGGGATGGTCAATACGTTAGAATTTATACGACATAAAATATTTCGTTCATTTAAACCTTAGAAAAAGAAAAGTTGCTTAGAAAAATAGGTATGGTATACCTTTTTTTGTGTAACCGTGATTTGATATCTATAAACGACATGTTTGTGAAGTTTCGCTAGTTAATTTAATTTGAAAGTGAAGACAATTTGTATGTTCAATCTAGAATGACTTACCTTCTACACAGCGTGTAGACAGCGTTGGCATGTGCTAGTCTGAAGGGCGGCTGCGCCAGTCCCAGACGCGCCCAGTCGCGTGCGTACACACGCTCTCGCACGCGCTCCAGCGTGCGCGCTGCTGGGCTTTCTGTGGTCTCACTGCCACCTAGTTCTAGCTCTTCCACTAGAAATAAAATATAAGTCTTAAAAAAAAAACAATTTTCATGAAAACATGTCGATTTCCCTCAAATATGAATTCGAGAGATATATTAATGATTTAAATAATTATTCCTTAATTAATATGTCAGGGCTGCAGTCAGCAAATCTCGTAAGAAATTTTGAATTTTGTAAGCTACACGCGTCGTGATCAATGCAAAGAGGCCTATGCCCTGCAATGGGACAGTAATAGGCTGGTTTTAAGTTAATGTTTAGATATATACACTCACGTGAAAGCGTGTCGGCAGACAGCGAGGACATGAGCGGCGGTGACGTCAGAGAGCGCGCATCCGCTGAGGGGAGCACGTACTTCTGACGTTTGGACGGCTTCGGCTTGAGCCCGGCGCGGCGGGCCGTCTTCAGTAAGGTTTTCTTGGCGAAGCCCCTGTTGAAATGATAAGGTTTTTTAGAGAATAACTTTGATTGCTTTACGGAAGAGAACGGACGAAGAGGTACAGAAGGTCGGAACGCACACGCGTTTACATTCAGCGAGACTGGCATATATTTGTCGTTTAAGATTGCCGTACGTATGCGTCCGTAACACTCCGTAAACACTCGCTGGCACATACAGGTGTGCGTGCGACTGGTTTCACTGGTTGTATGAAATCGGCCTGTCCGACAAACATTTACAACAAAAATGGCGCCGACTGCGTAGGTGTCCTCAAGTTTTGAGGTTAATAATAATTTTTGGTTGTGAAAAGATGGATGGATTGTGTGAGGAATGATATGAAAGAGAAGGGAGTGAATGATAGCGTGACGGTTGACAGGGGAGAATGGATGAAGAAAACGTGTTGCGCCGACCCCAAGTAACATGGGATTAGGGCAGGAAAATGATATGAATAATTTTTGGTTGTGATTAGACCTCAAAATTCCGTATAAATGTGGACAAACAAAAAGTAATCGTTATTTGTGTACACAAGATTTAATATATTTATCCACTTGTTTGCTTTAAGCAATCGTGGTTGCTACAATACAAGATAGAATTTATTGTGTTGCACAACGTTTTAATCAAATGAGAGAGTCACCTTTTGTTTCAAGTTTGTGTGTTACTTTCTTATATTAGATTAGAGAACTCACACAAACAACAACAAACATTGATTGATTCTTTTTTTCCGTTTCCATGTGTACGTACTTGAGCGTGTGGTGCTTGGGCTGGCTGTGCTTGGGCGGCGGCTGCGCGCGCGGCGCCAGCGCGAAGTGCAGCGCCACGTGCTCCGGGTGCCGCAGGCGCGCCACCTGCTTGCGGAACGTTTCCATGTGTACGTACTTGAGCGTGTGGTGCTTGGGCTGGCTGTGCTTGGGCGGCGGCTGCGCGCGCGGCGCCAGCGCGAAGTGCAGCGCCACGTGCTCCGGGTGCCGCAGGCGCGCCACCTGCTTGCGGAACGTTTCCATGTGTACGTACTTGAGCGTGTGGTGCTTGGGCTGGCTGTGCTTGGGCGGCGGCTGCGCGCGCGGCGCCAGCGCGAAGTGCAGCGCCACGTGCTCCGGGTGCCGCAGGCGCGCCACCTGCTTGCGGAACGTTTCCATGTGTACGTACTTGAGCGTGTGGTGCTTGGGCTGGCTGTGCTTGGGCGGCGGCTGCGCGCGCGGCGCCAGCGCGAAGTGCAGCGCCACGTGCTCCGGGTGCCGCAGGCGCGCCACCTGCTTGCGGAACGTTTCCATGTGTACGTACTTGAGCGTGTGGTGCTTGGGCTGGCTGTGCTTGGGCGGCGGCTGCGCGCGCGGCGCCAGCGCGAAGTGCAGCGCCACGTGCTCCGGGTGCCGCAGGCGCGCCACCTGCTTGCGGAACGTTTCCATGTGTACGTACTTGAGCGTGTGGTGCTTGGGCTGGCTGTGCTTGGGCGGCGGCTGCGCGCGCGGCGCCAGCGCGAAGTGCAGCGCCACGTGCTCCGGGTGCCGCAGGCGCGCCACCTGCTTGCGGAACGTTTCCATGTGTACGTACTTGAGCGTGTGGTGCTTGGGCTGGCTGTGCTTGGGCGGCGGCTGCGCGCGCGGCGCCAGCGCGAAGTGCAGCGCCACGTGCTCCGGGTGCCGCAGGCGCGCCACCTGCTTGCGGAACGTTTCCATGTGTACGTACTTGAGCGTGTGGTGCTTGGGCTGGCTGTGCTTGGGCGGCGGCTGCGCGCGCGGCGCCAGCGCGAAGTGCAGCGCCACGTGCTCCGGGTGCCGCAGGCGCGCCACCTGCTTGCGGAACGTTTCCATGTGTACGTACTTGAGCGTGTGGTGCTTGGGCTGGCTGTGCTTGGGCGGCGGCTGCGCGCGCGGCGCCAGCGCGAAGTGCAGCGCCACGTGCTCCGGGTGCCGCAGGCGCGCCACCTGCTTGCGGAACGTTTCCATGTGTACGTACTTGAGCGTGTGGTGCTTGGGCTGGCTGTGCTTGGGCGGCGGCTGCGCGCGCGGCGCCAGCGCGAAGTGCAGCGCCACGTGCTCCGGGTGCCGCAGGCGCGCCACCTGCTTGCGGAACGTTTCCATGTGTACGTACTTGAGCGTGTGGTGCTTGGGCTGGCTGTGCTTGGGCGGCGGCTGCGCGCGCGGCGCCAGCGCGAAGTGCAGCGCCACGTGCTCCGGGTGCCGCAGGCGCGCCACCTGCTTGCGGAACGTTTCCATGTGTACGTACTTGAGCGTGTGGTGCTTGGGCTGGCTGTGCTTGGGCGGCGGCTGCGCGCGCGGCGCCAGCGCGAAGTGCAGCGCCACGTGCTCCGGGTGCCGCAGGCGCGCCACCTGCTTGCGGAACGTTTCCATGTGTACGTACTTGAGCGTGTGGTGCTTGGGCTGGCTGTGCTTGGGCGGCGGCTGCGCGCGCGGCGCCAGCGCGAAGTGCAGCGCCACGTGCTCCGGGTGCCGCAGGCGCGCCACCTGCTTGCGGAACGTTTCCATGTGTACGTACTTGAGCGTGTGGTGCTTGGGCTGGCTGTGCTTGGGCGGCGGCTGCGCGCGCGGCGCCAGCGCGAAGTGCAGCGCCACGTGCTCCGGGTGCCGCAGGCGCGCCACCTGCTTGCGGAACGTTTCCATGTGTACGTACTTGAGCGTGTGGTGCTTGGGCTGGCTGTGCTTGGGCGGCGGCTGCGCGCGCGGCGCCAGCGCGAAGTGCAGCGCCACGTGCTCCGGGTGCCGCAGGCGCGCCACCTGCTTGCGGAACGTTTCCATGTGTACGTACTTGAGCGTGTGGTGCTTGGGCTGGCTGTGCTTGGGCGGCGGCTGCGCGCGCGGCGCCAGCGCGAAGTGCAGCGCCACGTGCTCCGGGTGCCGCAGGCGCGCCACCTGCTTGCGGAACGTTTCCATGTGTACGTACTTGAGCGTGTGGTGCTTGGGCTGGCTGTGCTTGGGCGGCGGCTGCGCGCGCGGCGCCAGCGCGAAGTGCAGCGCCACGTGCTCCGGGTGCCGCAGGCGCGCCACCTGCTTGCGGAACGTTTCCATGTGTACGTACTTGAGCGTGTGGTGCTTGGGCTGGCTGTGCTTGGGCGGCGGCTGCGCGCGCGGCGCCAGCGCGAAGTGCAGCGCCACGTGCTCCGGGTGCCGCAGGCGCGCCACCTGCTTGCGGAACGTTTCCATGTGTACGTACTTGAGCGTGTGGTGCTTGGGCTGGCTGTGCTTGGGCGGCGGCTGCGCGCGCGGCGCCAGCGCGAAGTGCAGCGCCACGTGCTCCGGGTGCCGCAGGCGCGCCACCTGCTTGCGGAACGTTTCCATGTGTACGTACTTGAGCGTGTGGTGCTTGGGCTGGCTGTGCTTGGGCGGCGGCTGCGCGCGCGGCGCCAGCGCGAAGTGCAGCGCCACGTGCTCCGGGTGCCGCAGGCGCGCCACCTGCTTGCGGAACGTTTCCATGTGTACGTACTTGAGCGTGTGGTGCTTGGGCTGGCTGTGCTTGGGCGGCGGCTGCGCGCGCGGCGCCAGCGCGAAGTGCAGCGCCACGTGCTCCGGGTGCCGCAGGCGCGCCACCTGCTTGCGGAACGTTTCCATGTGTACGTACTTGAGCGTGTGGTGCTTGGGCTGGCTGTGCTTGGGCGGCGGCTGCGCGCGCGGCGCCAGCGCGAAGTGCAGCGCCACGTGCTCCGGGTGCCGCAGGCGCGCCACCTGCTTGCGGAACGTTTCCATGTGTACGTACTTGAGCGTGTGGTGCTTGGGCTGGCTGTGCTTGGGCGGCGGCTGCGCGCGCGGCGCCAGCGCGAAGTGCAGCGCCACGTGCTCCGGGTGCCGCAGGCGCGCCACCTGCTTGCGGAACGTTTCCATGTGTACGTACTTGAGCGTGTGGTGCTTGGGCTGGCTGTGCTTGGGCGGCGGCTGCGCGCGCGGCGCCAGCGCGAAGTGCAGCGCCACGTGCTCCGGGTGCCGCAGGCGCGCCACCTGCTTGCGGAACGTTTCCATGTGTACGTACTTGAGCGTGTGGTGCTTGGGCTGGCTGTGCTTGGGCGGCGGCTGCGCGCGCGGCGCCAGCGCGAAGTGCAGCGCCACGTGCTCCGGGTGCCGCAGGCGCGCCACCTGCTTGCGGAACGTTTCCATGTGTACGTACTTGAGCGTGTGGTGCTTGGGCTGGCTGTGCTTGGGCGGCGGCTGCGCGCGCGGCGCCAGCGCGAAGTGCAGCGCCACGTGCTCCGGGTGCCGCAGGCGCGCCACCTGCTTGCGGAACGTTTCCATGTGTACGTACTTGAGCGTGTGGTGCTTGGGCTGGCTGTGCTTGGGCGGCGGCTGCGCGCGCGGCGCCAGCGCGAAGTGCAGCGCCACGTGCTCCGGGTGCCGCAGGCGCGCCACCTGCTTGCGGAACGTTTCCATGTGTACGTACTTGAGCGTGTGGTGCTTGGGCTGGCTGTGCTTGGGCGGCGGCTGCGCGCGCGGCGCCAGCGCGAAGTGCAGCGCCACGTGCTCCGGGTGCCGCAGGCGCGCCACCTGCTTGCGGAACGTTTCCATGTGTACGTACTTGAGCGTGTGGTGCTTGGGCTGGCTGTGCTTGGGCGGCGGCTGCGCGCGCGGCGCCAGCGCGAAGTGCAGCGCCACGTGCTCCGGGTGCCGCAGGCGCGCCACCTGCTTGCGGAACGTTTCCATGTGTACGTACTTGAGCGTGTGGTGCTTGGGCTGGCTGTGCTTGGGCGGCGGCTGCGCGCGCGGCGCCAGCGCGAAGTGCAGCGCCACGTGCTCCGGGTGCCGCAGGCGCGCCACCTGCTTGCGGAACGTTTCCATGTGTACGTACTTGAGCGTGTGGTGCTTGGGCTGGCTGTGCTTGGGCGGCGGCTGCGCGCGCGGCGCCAGCGCGAAGTGCAGCGCCACGTGCTCCGGGTGCCGCAGGCGCGCCACCTGCTTGCGGAACGTTTCCATGTGTACGTACTTGAGCGTGTGGTGCTTGGGCTGGCTGTGCTTGGGCGGCGGCTGCGCGCGCGGCGCCAGCGCGAAGTGCAGCGCCACGTGCTCCGGGTGCCGCAGGCGCGCCACCTGCTTGCGGAACGTTTCCATGTGTACGTACTTGAGCGTGTGGTGCTTGGGCTGGCTGTGCTTGGGCGGCGGCTGCGCGCGCGGCGCCAGCGCGAAGTGCAGCGCCACGTGCTCCGGGTGCCGCAGGCGCGCCACCTGCTTGCGGAACGTTTCCATGTGTACGTACTTGAGCGTGTGGTGCTTGGGCTGGCTGTGCTTGGGCGGCGGCTGCGCGCGCGGCGCCAGCGCGAAGTGCAGCGCCACGTGCTCCGGGTGCCGCAGGCGCGCCACCTGCTTGCGGAACGTTTCCATGTGTACGTACTTGAGCGTGTGGTGCTTGGGCTGGCTGTGCTTGGGCGGCGGCTGCGCGCGCGGCGCCAGCGCGAAGTGCAGCGCCACGTGCTCCGGGTGCCGCAGGCGCGCCACCTGCTTGCGGAACGTTTCCATGTGTACGTACTTGAGCGTGTGGTGCTTGGGCTGGCTGTGCTTGGGCGGCGGCTGCGCGCGCGGCGCCAGCGCGAAGTGCAGCGCCACGTGCTCCGGGTGCCGCAGGCGCGCCACCTGCTTGCGGAACGTTTCCATGTGTACGTACTTGAGCGTGTGGTGCTTGGGCTGGCTGTGCTTGGGCGGCGGCTGCGCGCGCGGCGCCAGCGCGAAGTGCAGCGCCACGTGCTCCGGGTGCCGCAGGCGCGCCACCTGCTTGCGGAACGTTTCCATGTGTACGTACTTGAGCGTGTGGTGCTTGGGCTGGCTGTGCTTGGGCGGCGGCTGCGCGCGCGGCGCCAGCGCGAAGTGCAGCGCCACGTGCTCCGGGTGCCGCAGGCGCGCCACCTGCTTGCGGAACGTTTCCATGTGTACGTACTTGAGCGTGTGGTGCTTGGGCTGGCTGTGCTTGGGCGGCGGCTGCGCGCGCGGCGCCAGCGCGAAGTGCAGCGCCACGTGCTCCGGGTGCCGCAGGCGCGCCACCTGCTTGCGGAACGTTTCCATGTGTACGTACTTGAGCGTGTGGTGCTTGGGCTGGCTGTGCTTGGGCGGCGGCTGCGCGCGCGGCGCCAGCGCGAAGTGCAGCGCCACGTGCTCCGGGTGCCGCAGGCGCGCCACCTGCTTGCGGAACGTTTCCATGTGTACGTACTTGAGCGTGTGGTGCTTGGGCTGGCTGTGCTTGGGCGGCGGCTGCGCGCGCGGCGCCAGCGCGAAGTGCAGCGCCACGTGCTCCGGGTGCCGCAGGCGCGCCACCTGCTTGCGGAACGCTTCCACGGCCTCGCTGCTTACTTCTTCATCTAACGCCACCTGCGATGAGAACGTCATATTACTTTTGACTTTGGGTAATTTGTACCCAAACATGTAAATGTATATTTTCTATCTATTTTAAAAATAAAGGAAGTGTCATCAGCGAATAAAATTATATTCGATAAGTTAGTCATATGTAAGGAAGGTCATTGATATATTTATACTAGAAATAGGAAAGGGCCAAGAATTGAGCCTTGAGGTATCTTAACTAGAGACCCCGAGGACATCGCCCCGTTTTGCTGCCTCTTTGATAGATAGGAAAGAACAAGATCAACACACGATGTCCACGAATTCCATAGTGGTATAATTTACAGATCGTGGTGTTACAGTGTATTGTGGTCCACGCAGTCAAACGCTTTTGAGAGGTCACAGAAAATGCCAATTGCATCCTGGGACTTCTCTCGGGATTCCAAAATATGACTGATGAGTTTTACTCCCGCGTCTGTCGTCGACCTACCTTCCGTGAAACCAAACTGGCGAGCATGTAAAATCCCATTTGAGTTAAAATGTGACAACATATAGTTTAGCATCATTTTATCATAGATTTTGCTCAATGCTGGTAGCACAGACATGGGTCTATAATTGGAGGGATCAAACTTACTACCCGATTTGAAAAACTCAACATCAACTTTGAACGTTAATATCTCGGAATCGTGACACTTCACGGGGTTTGGTCTTGTTATGTTTTCTGTTTGCATTGATGTCAGCTATCGATTTATATAGGTCTCATGCGTGGCCGCCATTTTCAAAATGGCGCAACAATAGGTATGCCGCGGATCTTCAAAGCCCTTTACTTTTGCCTAGAATTGCTAACAGTAAATGCATGCAATAGACCGGACTTCTCTAACTAGTAATGTGTATAATAAGCTATATTACCTTGATCAGCTGGAAGGTGGCAGATCTCAGCTGCAGTCCCTCTTGTAGCGACTGCTCCAAGTGCGGCAGGTAGTGTGTGCGGACTTGTTTCTCTCGGGTGAGGGAACACAGTGGGAATGAACGGACCACTGTCTGTTCACAAGCTGTTGACAAAACGAAAATAAATGTTAGTTTATGTTATTTTCCTGACATCCAACTTAACTTTGCTTGCGTAATTTCTGGTTGATTGTCCACAGTGAAAAAAATATCCAAAATACATCAAAGAAAGAAAGGCTATAGGAGTGTAGCCAGTCCGAACCGAGTAACCGAGTAGAATCAAGTGTGATCTGATTCAGCGATGAGGCTCCAAATTTCGTCGGATGTGGTTCGGAAGTGCCACTTCGCAGCAATTTTACTATTTTGTCATTTTTGTTATATAAAGGTCCTCTATTGTATATCACTCATTTGGTTTCACCTTTAAACTTAACTTAGTATCAGGCATCCTGCTTAAACCTGCCAGTGCGACAATCGTAGAAGCTAATAAATATCAAATTCTCAAAATGCGTATTTGTTCGTATGAAACTGACAGATGTCAAGAAAGATTCTCTCGGTGGCCGAACTGTAATTATGATCTACCTAAAGCTGACTCACCGTACGGATCAGTAGGCGTGCCTTTAAACACGAGTCGGTAGTTGGTAAGGAACAATGCGCCTTCAGCTGGCAACAGCGCAGTGTTACGACCATCGCTGACGAGGTAGGCGCGTAGAGCTGGCACGGACACCGTCTCTCCGGGCACTAGTGCTGGCGCAATGATACGTGGCTGCAACAATAGATGGAGTAGTTAGAAGAGTATAGGGATAGATTTTGTACCCATACATAGACCTAGGGGGCAATTCTAGTAATTTTAAGAATGTTCACAGTCTGATCTCAGTCTCAATCGTATCAAATACGTCTAATTTCCCTAAATTTTTTGTCAAGTTTTTGACATAGATCGTCGCTGAGATGAGATTGTGACTAGATTTTGAACGTTTTAAGTACGAGAATTTGCCTTCTGGTTACAATTTTGCCTATTTGGCAAAGACGTGGATATTGTTGAAATATAATTTTGTGATGTCGCACGTTTTATCTTTATAAAATCATGCCCAACGCAATCACAATGCCGTAGACTCAACAAACTTGGGTTGGTCATATTTGAAGCGATAACAAGATTACAAAAATGAAAAGTTCTTTGTATCCTTTTTGGAGCACATGTCGAATTCTCAATGATACACAGGATGGCAGAGACATTGACGCGCAACCTGTTACCATGGATTCAGTACATGATTCTGGACCCCACTGCGTTCAAATTATTCATCAGTTATTAATAAAGTAATTAGCTGTTCCATACACTTTGACCGCGTAGGTATTGCACTTTTTTTATGAAACAGCAGTTTCTTTTTTGTGTCTAGTCTAGAATTCAATCATAGTTTCAGCTTGCGCGTCGACCTGCCATCCTGTATTATGATAAAAGATTTTTCTTCTATCATCCCATTTCTGTACGTGTATTATTCTCCAATTTCAAATGCAGTATTCTCACGTTTTCATCTCAGAAAGCAGTTTGGTATCCCTATAATGTGTTAAAGATAAGACGGCATGCACTTTATATTAGTTACATTGGCGACGCGACAGGACGAGACAAATGAAAGCTATATACACATGACATGCCCGGACCACCGTAAATGTTTCACGGAAATATGTACCTTATTCAGTACTAAATAAATTCCATATTCGTTTGTTGATGTAGAGGTCTCGTCTCGTCGCGCTGTCGGGGGCAAGCAAATTAATGCTTGCGTGATTTTATGAAAGATCGAAAATTCGAGAGGCGCTAGAATGAAGAAAGTTAATGTATAGTTGGTGTCAAATGTGGTGGCAATAGCGGTCATTGATCCACCTATGTATTTGGTACTTTATTTATTTAACCAAGGATTTCAAAACTGACATAGCATGCATATAATGTTCCCACTGCTGGAACACAGGGGGTCTACTCCGAAGTAGTATCGGCCGAATGTTCGGCCGTTTCCTGCTACGAAGTTACTATTTGGTTCGGTCGGTCCCGATCCTACACTCTTTCGAATATTGACTATGGTCCCGACCCAACTGAGCCGATCCGAACTTTTTTCGCATTTTTCAATAATATTCGGTTCGGCCATGTGTCGGTCCGATCCGAACATTCGCACTTTGCACTTCGGAGTAGACCCTCAGGCCTCCTCTCTGAGACGGGAGAGGCTGTTATATCTACCACACGGGCTCAGTTAAAAAAAAAAAATGTTTATTGTTAAAAAAAAGTGCTCAGTGCGGATTGGTAGATGTCACATGTCTGCGTAGTTTTGGTTCTAGAACATGCCGGTTTCCTCACGATGTTTTCCATTACCGTTTACCGATACCACTGGGCCAACATTGCTCCGTTAATAAAACAGAAATAACGTTCGAGAAAAATGCAGAAAACTTTCATTGTTATCAACATTTCACACAAGTACGAGTGTAAAACTATACATAGTCGGGCGGAAAATGGGCAATTATCGCTATTACCATCTAATTTGGCACCAACTATAGTGTTAAAATAAGAAAAGAAAAATAATAGTAAGAGCAATAAGCTTTGTCCAGCAGTGGACTAAGGCAATAGGCTGAGTTCATTGAATAGTAAGAGGTGGAATGTATGCACCACAAATTGTAACTTTGTGATTACAACAATTTCACATTTCTCTTTATGGGGTGCAACCTGTACTGTCTGCTTCATTATCAACCATGCTACGAGTAACTTGCTGGTTGCTTCACTCGCCACGTTATAACAATTTTCATGTTTAATTGAATTCAGAATCACACTAATATTATAAAGGCGAAAGTTTGTGAGTGAGTATCTGTGTGTGTGTGTGTGTTTGTATGTTTTTTACTTCTTCACGCTCAAACGGCTGGACCAATTTTGATGAAATTTGGTATGGACGTAGCTGGCGGCGGCGGGGCGCAGCTAGTATTAGATAATTTACATGAAGAATGGAAAGAAGTACGAAAAAAAAAGTAATGTTGCGCGGACATCAAATAAATTCGGATAAGGGCAGGAGAATGATGATGAGGAGATAATTTACATGGATATAAAAGCCGACGTCACCGACAAATTAGTCAAGTTTAAGTGGGACGGGGCCGGACACGGTTGCCAAATCTCGACATGGAGGCAGACCCAGGAGAAGATGGCGGGACGTGCTTGACGCCTACTGACAGGAATGGTCGCCACACTAGCTCAAGACAGAGGGGAGTGGAAAGGAGAAAGGAGGCCTTTGCCCAGTAATGGGACAACATAGGCTAAAATAAATAAATAATAACATGTATACAATACTTAATCAACTATTTACTTTAGCGTAATGTAGTTTAAGTTCATTTTTGATTGACCATTTGTAATAATAAAAAGGTTCTAAATAAATTTTGATAGTGGATTTTGTACTCTGTCATGTATGAAATTAAGTTTTGTGTTCTCATAATTTGATGATTATCGAAGATTCTGAATTCAAATAAAGGCCTAGACTTTAGAAGTGGAGCTTACCTTCTGCACAGGGGGCAGGCGTCTGCTCTCGCGTGCTACAGCATCTAAAGTTTCTAGGTGCATGTGCACGATCCCTGGGATCATCTGGTGTAGGCAGCGCACGTGGTCGGCTGTTACACCGCCTTCCGTACACACCTGAGAGGAAAGACGGGATTTTATAATACTTTAGTAATTGAATTTGGAGTTTGTGGGCCGCTTTTTCCATCTTCAGGCATCTTTTATCTGAGGAATAAATATTGCAGCTTTTGTATTAAAAATATGTCAGTATTCAGTCTTCAGATAAAATTCATCTGATGATTTATAAATCGGGCCTTAGATCGAACGTTTTTAAGAGTTCTTTCAAGCAATACCACAAAACAAAATATTTTTTTCAAAATATAAGGTGTTTTATTATTATAGAAATCTATTGAAAGATCGTAACATCGTACAGGCTTCTTTACATGGAGTGATCTAACGATGTTTTGATTCGAGTCTATAAATTGACTTGCCCACTAATAACTCATTAGTCAGTAAAAAAAACTTCTAACTCACTTTATCAACAAATCTGGAGACCATCTTGATGACGTTGTTGCCAGCTTCTCCTGGGTCTGCTTCCTCGAACCCAGACTCTGCGTCCACGCTGTCTGATTCGGCGACACTAAACAGAAAGAGTTTAATTTAAATCATTACTAGATTATAATATGGACTGAAGACCTGAAGAAAGGGTTGATTAAACCCTCGATGCGAAAGACGGAGAACCGTATTTTGTGACGTAACTTGGGTGAATGTGTGCTTCGAAAGACGATTAGCGTCAGCACGAAACATACACATACACACTACCGACTTCGGCCGCGTTTCGGATGGTACTGAGAGCTTCTGCTCTTACACACACATTCATAGCGTGTTTCTACACTTGGTTACCACAAGTAAAGCGCGCATCGCTTCGTGAGATAAAAATTATGTATAGTGTTATTGGTAGTAGGTACTTTCCAGGACTACTCTGGTCTCTACTTTTTCAATTAAAATTACGATAAGGTAAATAAAGGTAAGTCACCCGAACTCACCTATTAGTAATACTATTGCTGGCTCTGTCGGCGTCATCGCCTCTGACGTCAGCGCGTCTTCCGGCGCCCTCTAGTGGCAGTAGAAGGTAAACCATCCGGTTCGCGTAGTGTATGGCTTGGCTGTATAGTGTCGATTCTTCGCTTGCTATTAACTCGCGTTGTTTTTCTGTAGGGGTAGAAACAAAATAAATTCAGGATGTTTTTTCAACAAAAACTTGTTTTTGTCACACAACACGATGCAAATAAGAATATGCCCTGCATAGCTATTCACCAACCATTCGACAAGCTGTCGTATCGAAAATTATATATTTTTGATTACCTGATCGATTTACCTTGCCCCCCGGCGAGTAAATATGTGTCGCGAAATGGCGGTCGTTTATTTGCTTTAAAATAACAAAATTATCAGGTTTTGGATTCGTGAACAGCGTTGAGAGGACTCATTCGATAACATTGATTGATGTTCGATTCGGTTCGGAAGCGTATCGAACGGTATCAGTACGCTTATGTCAAAATGATAAATATTCCAACATACAAAATATACACACGTTTATAGCCGAGGAGTAAGGAATGGACAGCATGGGAACTGTCCCTAGTGTCATCTTATAGAAGATCTTAGAATAAGTATTAAGATTTGTTTTACCTGGAGCTAAACTGGGCCATAGCCTCATCTGTTCGGCCGCAATCTCCAACGCACTCGGTTCTTGGGCTTTTAACAGCGATATGTACTCCTCGTCATCTCTGGAACGAAACACAAAAATAAGTAAGTCCTGTATTTTAAGCATCGTTTCTAACAGGTCACGTTTTCCTGGGACACCACAGGCTGACTGTTTTATGAGCATTCGTTAAGTCAAAACCGGACTGAAGATTGCCCACATTCAAATTCGAACCATTTCAATGAGACCAGCCGATATGCTGTATAATCTTACCGTGAAAACATAGGTTCCTAGCATCAGCTGGAATGAAAACAGCTCATTTCACTTAAGTTTTCATGGTGAGTCTTTTATAGTAGACCGGCGGGCGGTTAAGAGCGTTTACAACGTACGGCATTTCATACAAACTTTCAAGTCCTTGTTTTTCGAAATGCATGAACCGATTTTAATGAAACTTCCTACGCATAAGCAGGATAAAAAGTTAATTGAGAATATTTTCGAAAAATAGTGTTACAGCTAAATTAGACCGATTTTAAATTTTCCATAGTAACAGAAATTTCCAATTATCTTTTTTTAAATAAGACATTTCGAAAATGTTCTTAACTAACTTTTTAGACCTATGTATTCTGCTTATGCGTATGAAGTTTCATTAAAATCGGTTCATGCATTTCGAAAAACAAGGACTTGAAAGTTTGTATGAAATGCCGTACGTTGTAAACCCTCTTAAGACAGACTCTAATGTAAAGGATGCCCTCAAAGTGCTTCTCTTCAAAGTTCTAGTCTTCTTTACGTGTAGTTTTACTAAAATGTTGTCCGACCAGAATTTATTTGCTTCGAGATATCTATGCTCTATCATTGGTTTCGTTCTAGAGTTTATCCTTCTTAAATATCTGCCTGTCCTTACCTTGGGCTGGGGACCCTCTGATGAAGTGAGGGGCTGGGAAGGTATAAAGCTTTGATGTCTCTCTGCACATCTTGGTAGAAGGCAGCTTCCCAGAACTGCTGGCTTGTCCACACGGGATGTTCCTGGAAAATTTTAATCGTATTAGTAAACACATTCCTGGTTAAATTGATCGATCGATCAGGTTAAGTTACGCTTGCCGCGGTTGGTCCGTGGATGGGTGACCATCTTAACATACCAAGAACCCTCCCTGCTTCGAAACCCACATTAAGTGGTTGGTTCCGGCTGTCTTCGAGGATATTTGACAGTCGTAATGGGTTGTCAGAAGCCCGAATGTTTGGCAAACCAGTGATAACCAGTCTTACCATGGGGTATCGTGTTACCAGGAATGAGGTTGTGGAGGTCACATAGGCAGTAGCTCTATGTAAAATACTAGTATTCAGCTGCATGCGATTAAAGTCTGGGCAAATGATGACAATTTAGGAGCTTCTCCTTCTTAGCGTGTCGATGTCAATCTAAATGGACTTGGCCCCGAATTTGGCGAAGTGTTTGGCGCTATCACGCTCTGTGCGTAGTCTCGATTAACATCGAAAGGTTCTCACTTGACAAATCTGAAATTCTTTCTAATGTCTACCGCAAAACTCACTGCGACATTCTTTGCGATCAAGAGACCCATCGAGATGAAACCCCAAAGCCGGCTACACATCCCTGGATTTACGCATATCGCCGAGATCTGTCACCCGAACCACGGTATCGCAGTGTTTGCTGCTCCATCCATCAAGTGCTCAATTTAGGAACAAAATCGACAAAAGTCTTGCTGTGAATACAGAAACTGATCTATAACACTTGGAAGAAAAACGTACCTGTATGCACATGTAGGCGTATTGTATGACTCCGGTGCAGAGTTTCCTGCAGTAGGCTGTAGCTAGTGGCAGCATGGCGGCTGCTATCGTGTGCTCGTCCAAGGCTGTCGCTGATTGGAGGGCGCAGTTCATTAGTCTGTAACAATAAGAGAGCAATTTGTTAAAAACATATAAATACATACAAAAACAAAACATTTTAGGGTTACAAAAGTGAAACTTATGTTCATTTCTTTTCTATATGAGGTCATTGCGTTCTAGTGGGCATTGAGAGTCTGCTAAATATAATCTAAAATTTGAGATTAAATTAAGATCATTGTCCCAAAAAGATTTATAAGATATATACACGGATAAGCAACCATTTTATTGTCTACAAACATTGTTCTATAGCATTGTATCATAGTATACAATTTATTTTACCAAAACAAAGTAACAATTTTCCTATACAGTGTATAACTTCTTTTTGAGGCTGACTGTACCAGCTTGGTTGCTGCAAACAACTTTCAAAAATCAGATCTGTTTTAAAAAACCGGCCAAGTGCGAGTCGGACTCACGCACGAAGGGTTCCGTACCATTATCTATAAAAATCACATCTGTTGTATGGGTCCCCTTAAATATTTATTTCATTTTAATTAAATTATTTATTTTTAAATTGAATATACAACTAAATATTCTGTGAATATTTCTAGCGTCTACCTGTTGTCATTATTAATATCTATCGAGCAAAAAAACTGCAAAAAAAATCACGTTTGTTGTATGGGAGCCCTACTTAAATATTTATGTTATTCTGTTTTTAGTATTTGTTGTTATAGCGGCAACAGAAATACATAATTTGTGAAAATTTCAACTGTCTAGCTATCGGTAGGCTATATGTAGACGGACGGACACACAGCGAAGTCTTAGTAATAGGGTCCCGTTTTTACCCTTTGGGTGCGTAACCCTAAAAAGGCGATCACCATTAGAACATCAATAAGTTTTAGAGGATCAGAAAAGGCGATCACTATTAGAAGATCAATAAGTTTTTAAAGGAACAAGTAATTGTTTCCCAGTCTGTATAACAATTCGAACTTCAATTTTGTGGTGACGCAGAAGAAGAAATAGGATAGCAACAATAGAATATGCTGTAAAAAAAAAAACACAAACGATACTCTGTGACCACTATAAAAATAACAAGCTCATAAATTATAGTGTGACTCGATCGATTTCCTAGTAGATGCACCGATTACATCGTTCACTACACTGGTGCAACATTGCTGAACCGGAAGTGAGAATAAAGGTTGCATGATACTAGCACACGGAAACTAACCAACAAGGACATCCAAGGTGAAATATTTATCATAATAACGGATACGGATTTTTGTGTAATAGATCAGTACCCTAATTTCGTAACACACTTTCAATCACAATCTGAATCATTTTGAAGGATATTGCTAATCCATTGCTTCATAATTATGTTTGAAAAATTTGTCTGCTCAACAAAGTAAATAACGCAATGAATCTTGTTGAACTGTCAAAATAAAGCCATTCCTACTGTTACCCTGCTGTTTGGATACCTTTTGCCAGGTGTACAAACGCCAGCACATAAAATTACTACAATCTGTCAAATTTCTTTAGTCAATTTTCCACTTTATCGCTAAAGCACAAGGTGCAAAGTTGATTGGGAAAATTTTACAGTTACGGGTAGCTTGATGTGCTGGCGTATGTACTTAAGAATCAGTAAATAAGGTGCAGACTCGTTTAAATGATGACGATAACGTACAAAATATAAAAGAGAAAAGTCCATTGTTCGAAACGACAATGTTTCATATCACGCCATCAGATAGCTATAATTATGGCCTCAGGACATGTAATTTTATAATAGGTATATATTGGTTCTAATAAATGACACAAGGAGATTGTAATACAAACTAGTGAAATGTCGAGAGCGTTGGTAATATGTAGCGCTCTGTGTGTCTCTGTTTCTTTGGTATACGCAAAACATTTTGTAAGTTTTAACTCGATAATATTATTTTGTTTTTGAAATACAAGTTCCTTTTTCTGTGTCTAAAGATTTAATAACAGCATTTATCGGTTGCATTGCATGTAGCCGCGACGTAGATCGTAGGCTCGAAACGTGGCGCTTTACTTTGTGTAAATTATTTCATCACCACTGCTCTCAAAACAGTGAAGGAAAACATCGTGAGGAAACCGGTATAACCTAGGACCACGAATTCAAAGATATATGACATCCACCAACCCACACTGGGCCCGCGTGTTGGATTGCGGCCCTCTGACAGAGAAGAGGCCTGTGTCCCGGCAGTGGGAACATTATAGGCTGGTTATGTTATTGCATGTAGCAGTTTCTTCACAAGTAAGTATTTCACAAAACTCTTGGCTTGGCCAAGTCCGAATTCATAACTATTATCTTACGCTGAAGAAGTTGCTACCCAGTTTAAAGGACAACTTGGAGAGAGCATGCGGAGAGCGATGTATGTATATCCATAGTCTGTTAATGACACCGCTGACATTTTCATCATATTTCTCTTGTCCATATCCCAATTTATTTGGGGTTGGCATTTCTCTATTCATCGTCATCTCAATAGTTACCCGCTGTCTAGATAAATTATCTTTCACACAGTCCATATATAGTTTCTTTTTTTTTTTTGCTCTTCCCCTACTCTTATAGCCATTCTACATTCATGATTAAAACTATCCTCAAGACCTTTCGTCATCTCGGTAGTCATTCCCTTTCTAGACATATTATCTTCCACACAATCCATCTATCGTTTTATTGGACTTCCCGTACTCTTATATTCATCCAAATTCATACTCAAAACTTTTCTCACTCATCATCATACCATCATTACATGCTCATACCTTGACAACTGAATACGGTAGATAGGAACTAGGTAAGGAAATACGACATTTGCTTCATTCCTCCGCAATTTTGAACATTTTCATGTGCTAGATGTATTTTCCAAAGCTGTTTTTGAAACTCCAACGTCCATATATAATTGTAACGTTCTTTTTTTACAGGGCAATGGAGTCTGGGAAAGGTTATCCATAACAAAATGTGAGGAGGATAGCCACAAGTTCAAGTTCGATATGGCCCTGATGAAGATCAACGATACTCATAACGGATTTAAAGGACATATTGTATTTGATGAAGACTTTGACGACACTTTTGGGGTATATTATTTTATGTCTGTACCTTTCAGTGCAGTGGAGAGTGATATTAGACTTCATACAAGCACGATTTATAAAGATAAGTGCTCCGAATCAAACACAATGATGTATAATTTTAATAAATAAATAAATAATCGCAGCAAAAGACCAACCAGACAAAAGAAAGCCGGCGAGTGTGTGCTTTGAGTTCTAATTTCCAAGTTATGTGGGGTCCAATTTCTTCCTAACCAATATGGTTCCTGACAAATGTACTAATGCTAGAAAATCAACAACATAATATGACATCACGCCTGTAATCCCCGAAGGGTTCAGCAACGGTGTATAAAAGTAGTACACCCACATTTCGCCTGGTACAAATACAAATTCCGGACTTCTACTGAGAAATTCCTGATGGAAACACCCAATACCACTATTTAATGCATTCGTTATATTTATTAAATATCTAACAACAATATTTAATGTATTAATTATTCCACTTTTCTATTGACCAGATCCGCTTAGAAATTTGCAAGATCGAGGACGACAGCTGCAAGCAGTCCCAAGTGATAGTAGATGATTCTTTGATAGACTTCTTTGAAAGATTTGCAAAGGACAGCGTCGCCGATTGCCTCAAGGCAGCTAGCTTGGACCCGCTAGAGATGCCCATACCAAAGGTATAGTTTTGGACAGAAATATAATTTGAAAAAATAAGTTAAGCTGATATCATGTCGTTTCACTCGAGAGTTCATTTTTGATTCATTCCACCTTCACACAACTCCGACAAAATCACATAGGAATGAACGTTCATTCGGTAGGCGAGAGAAAGATGCCGAGTACCAAAATCCATCAACATCGTTGGCTCAGTTCACTAATGAATTAATTTCGTCTGATATCTGCTTAACAAATAAACATCGAGGAAACTTTGAAACTGAAACCCTGGGGCCGTATTATGACGTATCTTGAGTTTATGTATGTAATGTATGTACCGCCAGCAGGTCAAGCTACCCGAAACTGTCAAATTTTCTCAATCAAGCTTGAACCTTAATGCTTTAGCGATAAAGATGTAAATCTATTAAAGAAATTTGACAGATTGTATTAGCTTGATGTGCTGGCGTCTGTACATCTTACCCATGCTGTGTATGTGTTTTATACATGTTTTTACTTTTTTCAGGGCGAATACGACATAGAAAGTTACGCTTTTAGCAACGACCCTACTAGCAGCATGTTTGGAACATTCAATTTTAAGGCTTTTATTTTACAAGGAGACGATGAAGTGGGTTGCATGGAGACCCGAATGAAATTTAATAAGATAGAGACGGAGGAAGAAAACAAAGAAGATGAAGAGAAATAGATTGAAGATGAAATTGAGCAAAGTTTTTAATGTCATTCAAGTTTTGAGTGAAATAAATAATTAATTGGATTTATAGCTCTATAGTTTATTGTTTAACCAGAGTATTCTGTCTGCATTTTAAGATTAAATAACATTATTTGTCAAAAACTCAACAGTTATTTTCAAACCATTTTCCCATTCTGAGACTATAAAAGCTAATCAATAATCATAATCAATAATCATTAATAATTATTAATCATTCCTTCAGTATTTTCCACGAAGTAAACATACATTTGTGTATTAAAATTATATCGTACATGGCATTGGCCACCTGTTCGAAGACCAAAACCCTAAAGATTTGACTTGCACTAAGAACTCATTGTGCCGCAAACGGGCGCTGTAGGCAATGAACTACGTGTAAGTATATCTGAAAAGTTTAGGGATTGGGGATAACCCAGAGAGGTCCCAAAATAAATATCAATAAATCTACAATGAAACGTAATTAATCATCATCTGCCTAGCCTTTTCCCAACTATGTTGGGGTCGGCTTCCAGTCTAACCGGATGCAGCTGAATACCAGTATTTTACATGAAGCGACTGCCTGTCTGACCTCCACAACCCAGTTACTGGGTAATACGATACCCCTTGGTAAGACTGGTTGTCAGACTTTCGGGCTACTGACGACCCGTAACGACTGTCAAAGATCCACGAATGACAGCCGGGACCAACGGCTTAACGTGCTTTCCGAGGCACGGAGGGGACTTGGTATGTGAAAATGGTCACCCATCCACGGACCAACCGTGGCAAGCGTAGCGAATGAAACGTAATTAATAGTTACCTTAAATAGTTCTTGTTCAGTTGTAGACCCAGTAACAACATCACGTCTACCGGTTGGTGACTACCACTTGTCACGAAACATCGCTAGGCTATTGCCGCCATTAACATTGAGGATATGCAATCGAAAACATAGCGAAACAAGGAGTCTACAATCAATAAAGTAAAATCAGAAAAAGATCCTTTGAGTTTTTTTAAAAGGACCTGTAAAAATATAACATTTGCAAAGTAACGCATGGAGTTAAAATTTATGACAAGACAGCGTTACATTTAGTCATCATCCAGATGGAGACAGTAAGTATAAGGTCGTATGCCACTATTCTTTCCTTTGGAAATCTCGAAACATCGTTGACTTACTGTTTAAACGTGTCTAATAAGTAAAATTGCAGAAGGAATATCACAATAATAGTACACCTAATATTGGGATTATGTCAGAGCATTCATTAGTTCAGCTTCAGGTCCACGTAGAAAATACAAAAGGCGACAAGAGAAACATGAGCAGCTTCTGCTTCTGCATCTCCTGGTTATGATATTTTACATCGCTATACGAAGTAAGGTGAAGTAACTATTGTCTAGTGGCTCGGCCAAAGTATTAAAAACAACTATGAATATACTTTCAGAATAAGAGATTTTTCCTTGACGTTATAGAGGTATGAGGTACAGGGTGTAAAGTTTACTCAACCTCCATAGAAAAGGGAGGATCCCCCGATCAGACAGAGGTGTTGTGTTTGGTGGGCTACTGCCCGACAATTGAAGTCGGGACGTGGTATATATGCCAGGTGCGCGGTAAACTCTGCTTGCGCGATGCAGGCTTTTGCGTGACGTCAGTGTGATGCGTACTTCGCATGTAGCGATGTAGATGTCTAGTCAGCGATAGATGCAAAATAGACAAAGAAGATGAACAATAGGCATAAACCATGAAAAGCCTGTCCATTATTCCTTGAGAGGAACAAAACTGTTATTGTACAGATATCCAGTTAATTAAAGCGCTACTGCTGAGCATGAGGTCCTGGGTTCGAATACCAGGCCGGGCAGAGTGTTATTGGGTTTTTCAATTACTTAATATTTTTTCGGTAGCAGAGCGGGGCTGGATTTGTACCCACAGTTGATGGTAAAAGGCTCGCCAACTATCACATTTGGGTAGTTGGTCCCGTCATAACCGCACGCTTTGTCTCCTAGAAGGGATAGGACAACCTATCCCTTCGGGGAAACAAAGGGTGATGTTATGTTAAAAGAGAGGGGAACAGACATTTCATATTCGTATTCATATTCGTTTATTTGCATTCTACAAGGTACATTTCGAATTGTAAGAAACTGAAAAGTGTGGCTGCACGCACGGCCACAAGGAGCGTAGAAAGACCAATGGCAAGAGTGGTTGATGGCAATATGTACTGTGTAGTTCTCAAAGATTTGGAAGAAGGTTAAAATAATAAGGACTGCTAAAATATTAAGGGGCCCCTACAGTGGGTCTATAAAGGCTGCTGATTATGATAATAAGAAGGAAGAACCAGTTCACAAATGGAGTTTTTAGTACAAGGATGGGCTGCAAAATTAATTAGAGCTGCGGGGTATTTGCGTAACTTACAATAGCAATGGCTTTCACTTTAACAGTTCCAACAACTTTAATTGCGTTATTAGCGTTGTTGAGCAGACACATTTTGAGAACATATGAAGCAATGGATTGGCAACATCCTTAAAAATCATTCGGATTGTGATTGAAAGTGCGCTACGCAATTAGGGTGCAGGAGTCATAACTATTATAACAACAGTAGAGTACCTATGAAAACTTTTGTGAAGGAGTTCGAAGATTTTTATATGGCATGCAGCGACAGTAGGTATGCCGCATACCTACTGTCGCTGACATCAATGCAAACAGAAAACTTAATAAGACCAAAACCCCGTACAGTGACTACAGTGTCACGTTTCAGAGATATTATTAAATTATACAAAGCTGATCACGTGACTCAATCATCACATGACGCTTTACGGAGTTTGGTATTTTTATGTTTTCTGTTTGCATTGATGTCAGCTATCGATTTATATAGGTCTCATGCATGGCCGCCATTTTCAAAATAGCGCGCCAGTAGGTATTCCACGGATCTTCGAAGCCCTTTACGTACCTGTGAAACGTATAGTTTTTTCTTCGTTACCATTTGTCAAACGGCCGCTACTGTTAATGCGGACACAGTAAAGTAATCAATCCTTCAAAATCTATTTATATAAATAAAGATGAAATGCTGTTCGCTGGTATCATATCATCACTTGTGAACCGCTGGGCCAATTTGGCTATTTTTTATTTTGAAATGTTTGTCATAATAGTTCGAATTAGGTTTTTATGAAAAGGAAAATTGTAAAATTGATCAAAAATTTCAAATTCGAAAAATAACGACTTTTTTCTATGAGACTTGTATGAATTATTGAAATTTGGACAGGACAACGTCTGTCGGGTGAGCTATCCCTGTCCAATAAGTAAACCGTTTTTTGACAGATGTAATACGCATAACAATTATATTTTTTTTGTCAAAACTGATACACGTACGTCGTACGATATTATAATGTCTGTAAGGAGTCATAAATAAGATAAGGCAGTTTATGTATTTTTTTTATTTAATACGCATTTTAAAGTTAACTTTTACGTAATCTGGAATAGTTTCGTTCTAAGGCACCAAAAAACGGTTAACCTACTGGACATGGTACCTTGTAACAACATTATTGGCATAACTAGGTACCAGATAATATTCAATTAACTCCGTAACGACTGAAAATAACTATGTGTATCATGATTCATGATTGACACTGAAGCTCATCACGCCATTCGATACCATCATTATGGTCACTGAACATGTCATGTTTATAGAATTGAGATATTATATATTGGGTTCGATTGGTTCAAAATCACACGATCATGTTGAATACTAACAGTGCTATGTTGAAGTTATTGGTGTTATGTGGGCTGCTGTGTTGTGTATTTCCACTGGTGTGCGGTACGGGAGACATTGTAAGATTTCAAGACCATATTTATTATTAACTAGCTGCTCCCCGCAGTTTCACTCGCATAACTTTAGATCCCGTGAGAATATCGGGTAAAAAGTCCTATATGATAATCCTGGTTATAAGCCATCTGTGTGCCAAATTTCATCCAAATCCGTTCAGTAGTTTTTGAGGCAAAGAGTAACAAACATCCATCCATCCATACAAACTTTCACTCGATTAATGGAATGAACCCAAGATTCGCACTAGCCCCTGTAGCCTAATGTTTGATGGTGCTACAGCGACCACTGCATATCAAGGGTAAACCGGGGGGCGCTGTAATGGTAGAGAAGACGTGCCCGTAGGATAGGGAAGGATTTAAGAGCAGTACCGGATATGCATCCTAAAGTAAGCATTGGACTAGTGGAGAAATGGGTGATAATTATCTATGGATGCATGCCATAATTTTCGGATCCTAAACCAGGTCACGGTCTTCCCGTGTGTCAAATTAAGGCGTGAAAAGGTAACAGATGGACAGAGTCACTTTCGCATTTATAATATTAGTAAAATAACTATGTATGTTTATTTTTCAGGTCTGGCTGTTTGAATCATTTATGTGGCCTACCCTAATGTCCTTTCTTTGGTATTGTTCGTCGAATCGTTGAGCTCCTTAAGTTTTGAGTTGAGCTGCACGATTTCTGACAAATGCGTGCACTGACTGGACAGGTCTTTTCAATCTGTGTGGTTCTTTCCTCAAAAGACCATCTCAGACATCGATCTACATGGTCTTCATATGATCTGACCAAGATCATGCCTGGACTTTAAAAGGACTGTGACTTCTGAGTTTGTTTCGGCCTTTCTTCTCACTAGTCAGATAGGAAATGCCGACCTCATCTGGTTTTTAAAATATGATAGACGTGTAAAAGTGTTAGTACAAACCTACTTACAAAATAAAATCATTTATCATTTATCAGGGTCCTGGTGTGTGGCAAGTGAACTACATAACGAAATGTGAGGCCGAGCTACACAAGTTCAAATTCGACATCAACCAGAAGAAATTAAACAGGACCCACGACTGCTTCAACGCAGAATTAAAGTTGGAAGAACCCTTTACTGACGATTTTGGAGTGGGTTTTATAATATTTTGTATATTAAAAACATATCACATATAATATATAATGACATAACATATATATGAAATACACAACATTATATAACATTTATACACCGTTAAATTTTGATCGTTTTAATCCTTAAAAAGGGTCATTGTACTCATCATTATGAACAACTTTTACAACGGGACCAACACTGAAATCGTGAAAAAAAAATCAATTGATCCTTAGATTTATGTTCGCATAACTCAACATAATGTATAGATCAACTGACTTTTTTTTCACGATAAACGCGCGTAACAAAACTCACGGTTGTTCTACGTCGATCTTGAATAACCTACCTAAAAAAGCCATCCAATTTTCCAGGTCCGCGTAGATATCTGCAAATACGTGGACGGAGGATGCAAGCAGTACCAGGTGCTATCCGACAACAGCTGCGTCAACTTTGTCAACAAGTACGCCGCGAACAACGTCAAGACTTGCTTGGAAATCGCTGGCGTTGACCCGCCTGAATTTCCAGTGGCAGAGGTATTGTTTTCTTCTAAACGCTTTGATAGTCCCTTTATATCGTTGAGCTCCTTAAATTTTGAGTTGAGCTGCACGATTTCTGATAAATACGTGCACTGACTGGACAGGTACTCTCAATCTGTGTGGTTCCTTCCTCAAAAGACCATCTCAGACATTGATCGACCAAGATTATGTCTGGACTTTAAAAGAGACTGTGACCTCTGAGTTTGTTTTGGCCTTTCTTCTCAGACTAATCAGATAGGAAACGCCGACGTCATCTATTTTTAAAATATGATTGACGTGTAAAAGTGTACAAACCTACTTACAACATAAAATCATTTAATGTATGCAACAATAGAGTTTTGAACTGTTAACAATGCTAAAAACAATAAGTGACCTAGAACTTTAACAAGCACCATATTAGGCATTTATGGACCATTTGATGCTTCTGTACCGACTTGCATCAGATGACGTATATTTAGTCTACGGTATAGCAAAAAGGTTTTTACGGCCATCGGGACATTCTTCCCCCTTTACATTGCTACTTTAACCTTTTTTTTTTAAAGGTTTGAAATGAAAGTTAGAGCTTGTGCGTAATGTGTAATGAGGTCTTGGGTTCGATTCCCAGGTCGGGCAAAGTGTTATAAGGTTTTTCCGTTGGGAATTTCTTAGTAACAGCCCGGGGTTAGGAAGTTGGCGATGTGTTACACCCGTGCCTCGGCAAGCACGTAAAGCCGTTGGTACTATGCCTGATCTTTCTCCGGTCACGTCAGATTGCCGTCCCATTGTTTGGGAAGAAAGAGTGCACCTGTTTCTGCGCACACACTTGTGCACTATAATATCTCCCGCTCCGAAGGCTAGTCTCCTTTGAGACTGGCTTCCATGGCCGAAACAAAATCGAAAAAAAAAATCGAATTCGTAGAAATTGTAGAATCAGACCCAAGTGATATTGATCCTAATATGATTCTTTTTCGTCCCCAGGGAGATTACCATGTAAGCGACTACGTATTCGACTATAGCGAACTACCCGACGATGGAATATACGGCGTCTATTGCGCTAAGGCCTTCATACTGAAAGGAACCGATGAGGTTGCATGCCTGGAGATCCACGTGGAGTTCAAGGAAGCTGAGGAAGAAGACGATGATGATTGTGATGATGAATAGAAAGAAGAAATAAAGATTTGATCAAAATTAAAGAAATTTTCTGTAGTAATAGCATTTAGAAAAATTAAATGGTGGGTTTAAAGAGATATTTTATTGTACTTTTAGTAAAATAAAATGTTTGCATAATCAGTCTATAATGTTCCCACTGCTGGGGCACAGGCCTCCTCTCAGTAAAAGGGAGTGGGCCGTAATCCAACACGCGGGCCCAGTGCGGGTTGCTAGGTGTCATGTCTTCGAATTTTTGGTTCTAGAACATGCGTTTACTCACGATGTTTTTCTTCACCGTTTTGAGAGCAGTGGTCATGAAATAATTTACACAAATTAAAGCGCCTGACTGTGTTCGAACCCACGACCTACCCACAAATTAAAAGTTCAATGTATTCTAAAAGTTGCATAGTATTGCACACAAAACACACTCAACTTAGCCCCCCATCCCCATACACAATCACGTAAACAATGTAAATTTAAATGTAAATGTAAATTTCAATAAAATAAAATTGTTATGATTTGATTTGTACGAGTAAGGATTCTGTTCTATTGCTAAATTATATAGCTATGAAAGAGCGGAGTCTACTAATACAGGCTTTTTCTTTGCTTAAAACGAGGCTCCAATCATCACCTTGTTGTACTGTTTTGGTTATGAAATAAAAAGATTTTATTATTTATTTATTTTATTGGGTTCCTGTTTCTAATACATCAACGTATTTCATAATTAGGTAAAAGTTAACATGTCAATGAAGTAGTCATTATGAAAGTCGATGGCTATAAGAGTAGGGGAAGACCAAAGAAACGATGGATGGACTGTGTGAATGATGATATGGTTAGAAAGGGGGTGACTACCGAGATGTCGTCTAATAGATGGAAGAAAAAGACATGTTGTGCCGACTCCAAAAAAATTAAGATAAGGGCAGAAGAATGATGATAATAATGATCGGTAAATACATATTAGTGCAGTGTACATTCAGTACAGAGTACATTCCATCGACTTCAACAGAAGAAGAAAAAAATAAATACATACGCGGTGGTTTGAAACCTCTGGACAACTAGGACTTAGGACTACGTCGTACAGTCCCGAGTTCCTGATACAACTAAAACCAGTTTGAGGCCTGGAAAATTATTTCCATATATAATTTTTCGATAGCGTGAAGAAGTGAACAATGGAAAACATCAACCATATAATCAAATTCTAATGTCTACAAAATGCTATTAATTTACTCAGTGATACGATCAAAATGTGCTTTTGACATGTCATGAGATAACATTGTACGAATGTATTTAAAGCTGTGCGCATTTGTTCTTTCGTCCGAAGTAAAATGTTGAAATTTTGCTTGTTTTTGGTGGCCTGTGTGTGTATACCGTTCGTCACTAGTTGGCGTGGTCTTATTCTTGTAAGTTGTCTCTTTGAACCTACAGTGCGCTTTTCTAATTTCTAACGTGGTGATATTATCGTGGACGTCCACGTCCATCAAATGCGAATTTTAAAAGCGTATTCATATTTCCATACTTTTTACTTCCCTACTGTTCGTGACCCCGTGGACGTCTATGATAGTTTGGCGCAATACGTTCTTCTCTTTCAACCTCGCCTGTCAGCTCTCACATTAGAGTTCCGTACTTTTGAATGAAAAAAACGGAACCCTTATAGGATCGCTCATGTGTCTGTCTGGCCGTCTGTCACAGCCAATTTTCTCCGAATCTACTGGACCAATTAAGTTGAAAGATACGTGGAACGTAAATAAATGAATTTTGAGCATGGGGTCCCTTTTGGGAGGAAAAAATATTTTCATATTCTTCTTCTTCTTGGGATAAAAACTATGGAAGATTTACCGTAAGGAACCCTCACCACGAGACTTCAACTCGCACTTATCCGGTTTTTTCTTTAATTAATTAAATAATACATTTTTCAGGGACCAGGGCGATGGTTGGTCCTAAACATAGTGCACTGCGACAACCCGGAACAGTACGAATTTTTCCTCGAGATCAGCCGCAAGAAGATCAACCGGACCCATGACGGTTTCGATATTAGCGGAACACTCGATAGGGAATTCAATTCCTCATACGCTGTAAGTTAAAATTAAATTCAAATGGACTTTTTTTAAATTATTGGCTAGCTTTCGCGCAGAGGGTAAGTTGTCACAGCCGGGTGTTGACATCTGCAATACCAGAAGCATCGCAAGGAGTGTGGCTAACTGCGTAAGTCTTCGATCGCACCGGCCTAAGGGAGTTGACGAACACGTTTGGTTTTAGTCGTAAAATTCTGACAGACTCCTTCGGGCCCACCCTAGATTTAAAACGCAAAAAAAAAGGTCAGGATGTGTCGAGGGACTCCCTGGGCCGGTAGCAACGAAGTTTCTTTCGCTGTGTATTATGTGTTAGAGCGGTTTCGCACTACGGAATGTTCTAAATTCGGACGGACTGATTTCGGATGTAGTGCGCAAACCCTCATACAAATAGTAGTATGGCTACTTCGGACCGTCATTTCTCAGATTTGGGTCGTATGTAGTGCGAAACCGCTCTAACTGGCACAATGAAATAAATTAACAAAGTTTAAGAGAGTAACTTACTGAAGAAACCAAAGCATTCCACATCGCAAGTGTTGTGAAGGTCAAAATTTTACACTTTT
The DNA here is from genome assembly GCA_949629185.1 of Apamea crenata. Lineage (NCBI taxonomy): Eukaryota > Metazoa > Arthropoda > Insecta > Lepidoptera > Noctuidae > Apamea > Apamea crenata. Next base: position 5,573,601 of record OX451362.1, on the reverse strand, counting down.
TTCAGTCTGTTTCTCATTCATCAAGTGTGCAGATTATATGCGATAAGGAGTACGTGCGATAAGGAATTTCGTTCCAAAAGTTACGTTGCTATTGCCATCCCAAGGATAAAGCTGACAAATTTTAAATCTCTTTGACACATCGCAGGACCCTCGGGCCCCGGACCTTTGGAAGGTGTACGAGGGGCCAAAGCCAACTCGCAGAGGCCCTGCTGAGGGACCTCTGCGAGTTGGCTTTGGCCCCCATTTTAAATGATGAGGAGGCACCAACCGACGATTATCTCTGTATGCACTATGCAAGTGCACCCAAGGACAACCCTCGGTTGGTGCAGGACTATTGCAGAACATGAATACAAATATTATTACAATTGCTGGGTAAAGACCAATTTCTCCCTCCCCATACAGTGTGAAACATAGTTGAAAAATAAATGTAATCTTGTAATTTAATGATTTCAGACGACAATAGATGTTTTTCAAAAAGTGGACGGCGGTTTTAAGTATTTCCAGACAATGTCAGACGATTCCGCCTGCAAATTCGTTATGAAGCATGGGGAAGAAAATTTTAAACGTGCCCTTACTATGGCCAAAGTTGATCCTCCCGACTGCCCATTAAAACCTGTGAGTAATATTATTTAGTACCTCATCGTCATTATTATCATTTCAGCCGACGTCCACTGCTGGACATGAGCCTCCCCCAAGTATCGCCACATTGAATTCTATAAAATATCTTTGATTTGATCTATTTTACGTAAAAAATTGCAGGGTTATTTTGAAATCCGGAACTTCGTGATGGACTACAGGGAGCTGCCGACACACGGTATTTACGGAACGTTCGAGGTCTACGTATACGCTTTGTTTCACGAAAGGAAAGCTGGCTGTGTGAAAATTATTCTCAACTTTGATAAGCGAAATGATGACAGCGATGAGGATGAATATGGTTTATTGTAGAGACGAAACTTATCATTCTGGTTACAAAGGTACGAGGATCTTTTGGCGCGAACGGGAACTAACGTCGCCATCTTGTTTTCAATATAATTTTACAATTGTATACAAACAACGCCCTTCAGTCAATGGCATTCAGACGCCAAAAGGTCCTTGTAGCATCGTAGGCGATAAGTGCTCAGTTTAGTTAATCTAATGTAAAATTCCCGCTGTGATTGGTTATTTTATTGGTTATTACGGAAATAGCTTTCGATGAAATTGATTAGATTTCAAAAACCTCACGGACTCGTCTAATTTTTAGTAATGACTCAACCCTGTATCCTACCTTGTATCCTAATTAATATCCTATCTTGTATCCTAACTTGTTTGCTAACTAGTAGGTATCCTAACTTGTATTCTTTCTTGTGTCGAACAATAAAAAATCGAAATAAAATTGTTTTATTTACTTTTACCCTTTGAACACACACAAATACGTATCTCCTCATTTCTGATTCGATTGTCTTTTCCGTGACTCTCAAATTCAGTCCTTTGATTAGGCGTATTTTATAAGAGATCACTGGCAACATACAGGTTAAAGTCTTGCGTCTGTAAACACTGCTGTACCTATTTGGGACGAGAAGTTAATACTGACTGCGGGCGGCGAGCAATGGGCAGCTCACCGTTGTGTCCCACGCGCGCCTCAAAGAGATGTCAGCATGACCTGACGGGGTCCGCTAGGGCCAATGCCTGCCAGGGCCGCGGGTTGTTCGAAAGAGATACCGTGGCCCCTGGCACAGGCAACTGAAGGAACACAGGTAGGCTTTAGTCAGTAAAAGTCTGACACGCCCTTCCGCTCAGCCCAGAGCGGGAGAGGTCATTTCATGATTCCCCAACCAAAAAAAAAAAGTTAATACTGACTAGCTTTCTAATTGCTACCCACCCGAGTCGGATTCGACGACTGACCTCGTCCTCGAAACTGGATCTACGCAATTGGACCTTTTGGCCAGGCATACATATTCACTTTATTTGTATGTTTGTGTCGACGCCAAGCACTTTTATGAACCTTGACGACGTCCTGTAATGTAGCTATGAACAGATTCGGAGGGATAAGATTTTCCAGCTTCATGCCTCTCTGCAGAAGGATAGCTTTCGAGGTCTGGTCCTGTTCGGACTGATATAGTGGGGTTTTCAGCTTCCACTTTAATGCATCTACATGGAGCAACAACGACTGTGAGGTGTAAAGAAGAATGGTCCGTGAACCTATGATCCGAACTTGACATTGGTTTGTGTTATTTAACTGTCTAAAAAGCTGTGGACTGAAACCCACTAAGCAACCACATCTACAGACTCGAAGTGACCACAAAATGTGTAGAGCTGGGCAACAGATTTCTATACATTTTTCTCTTGCCGCAAAAGAACGAACACTGAAACATAATCAACTGGTTAATGTTGACAAATGTTATTAATTTACTTAGATATACGATCAAAATGTTCACTTGACATGGTATATGTATTTAAAACCGTGCATATCCTTCATTTGCCGTCTTTGTCCAAAGGTGGAACTTTTTATTGGACGTGTGTATTCCGTTCGTGAATACTTGGGTATGACCACGAGTCATCTTCCTGACTGTAGCTACAGCCACTGCTTTATGGTGGACATGCGCCTCATACGCATAAAACATTTAGGGAATACATTAGTGATGCGTACAGCTAAGGAGTGGAATTCCCTGCCGGAGTCTGTTTCCCGATAGTTTTAACCTGGGGCTCTACTCCGAAGTGCAAAGTGCGAATGTTCGGATCGGACCGACACATGGCCGAACCGAATATTATAAAAAAATGCGAAAAAAGTTCGGATCGGCTCAGTTGGGTCGGGACCATAGTCAATATTCGAAAGAGTGTAGGAGTGTAGGATCGGAACCGACCGAACCAAATAGTAACTTCGTAGCTGGAAACGGCCGAACATTCGGCCGATACTACTTCGGAGTAGACCCCCTGTCTCGTTACTCTAAGCAAGCAGTGGAGCCTGCTTGCTTAGAGTTACGGAGACCATAACAGAAAGAAAGAAGAATGAAATCGGCTTACTTGTGAAAGGCAATGATGACATAAACTTTCACGCATCGAATTAAAACGAAATGGATGATACTATGATAGTGACATGGCTGCACGTGCTCATTAAATTTTATTTTATTAAATCATGGCGATTGTTTTTTTTTTTTTTGCAATATCAGTAAATATTAGTGCAGTGCTACAGTTACGAAATATGCATTCCATCGACTTCAAAAGTAGAAAAAGATGAGACGCGAAGATGAACATGTGGTGTGATGACGCGGTGGTATGAAACCTCTGGACATCCACGACCAACCATCGTATAGTTCTGACACAACTAAAAACAGTTTATTTACTTATTAAAACTTTATGCAGAAGTAAAAAAATACTGTACAAAGGCGGATTTACTGCCGGAGGCATTTTCTACCAGTCAACCTGGAACCCATGCATAGATAAAACATGGCAGGTGCCACATACGGGATAAATAGCTAGGAAATGACTATAAAATACAAGAATAAATACTAATACATAGATAGATACATACATACTGTATAAACAAAATGACCTGTCAGGAGAAAAAATCATCGGTAGAGGAGAAAACGAATCCAGCAAATCAGCGCTGGGATGGTACGGCCAACTTCTGACGGATATGTTCACGAGCCTTCACTTTAAAAGATAACCGACTGGTTGCCGTCCTGGTGTTTTTTTTATTTCCATAAACCAATTTTCGATGGCGTGAAGGAATTAACAATATCAAACATATTAACAAATTCTTATGTCTACAAAAATGCTATTACTCAGTGATACGATCAAAATGTACATCTGACATGTCATGAGATATTATTGTGTGAATGTATTTAAAGCCGAGCAAATCCATCATTTGTTTTTTCCGTCAGATCCGATTTAAAATGTTGAAATCTTTCTTGTTTTTGGTCGCCTGTCTGTGTACACCGTTCGTGATAAGTTTCCATGGTCTCATGCTTGTAAGCTGTCTCTTTGAACATATAGTGTGCTTTTATAATTGATAACGTGATGTTATTGTCATGGTCGTCCACGTACACGTCCATATAATGTATGCACAAACACGTTATCGTGGACGGCAACATGGAACCGTCTTTTATACCTTGTTTTCGTCCAGACGGTAAAAACTCAGCCGGTATTTCCATAAATGTTACTTCCCTGTGTTATCGTGATGCCGTGGACGTCCATGATCATATCAACAGACTTTAGTTTGAGTGCTAGACATAGGCCTCTCCTATTGCACGCCATTCAACTAGATTTTCGGCAACTTTCATTCAGCTGCTACCAGGATATCATCATGATCATTTCGTCACGTGAGAAATTATAAAAGCGCACATTCGACTTTTTACAAAGCAAGATTTATCGAAGGTTAGAAATACGAAAACTGGCTCGAAGGTTTGAGCTTGGAGTAAAGTTAGCAGTCGTTTTGTAATAAGGCGGATAGCGTCTTCTTCTGCCTGTCCGAAAAAATCATCGGTAGAGGAGAAAACGAATCCAGCAAATCAGCGCTGGGATGTTACGGCCAACTTCTGACGGATATGTTCACGAGCCTTCACTTTAAAAGATAACCGACTGGTTGCCGTCCTGGGTCCTATACTCATGAATCATGTTATTAGGGGGTTGGTGCAATATGCTCTTCTGTTTCAACCTCGCCTGTCAGCCGCTATCATTCGCTCCTTTTTAATTCATATCATGCCTCACACAATCCATTCATCTTTTTTTCTGAAACGAAGTAAATGACACCTTTTTCAGGGTCCAGGACGATGGTTGGTCCTGAATATAATGACCTGCGACAATCCGGACCAGTACGAATTTATCTACGAGATCCGCCGTAAGAAGATCAACCGGACCCATGACTGTTTCGATATAATCGCAGATCTCGATAAGGAGTTCAATTTCACGTACGCTGTATGTTAAATTAAATTCAAATGGACTTTTTAAAATTATTGCCTAGTTTTCGCGCAGATAGTAAGTTGTCAGAGCCTTGTGTTGACATCTACAATACCAGAGGCATCGCCAGGAACGTGGCTAACTGCGTAAGTCTTCGAGCGCACCGGCCAAAGCGAGTTGAAGAACACGTCTGGTTTAAGTCAGTACTCAGTAGTCAGACCCCCCGCCTGCCTCAGATTTAGAAACGCATTTCCATCCCAAGAGATATATATAATAATAGATACAGAAGATAAGAGATACTTACGGCAGACAAATTTCAGAACTCCTCTGTATTTTTGCAGTAATAATATAGTTTCATTATTATACGATTGCTGCAATTTAGGCAAAGGCCAACTTCTTCTATCCGATACTGCGTGAAACATAGTAGAATAAAAATAAATGTCATGACGTAATTTATATGATTTCAGACGATAATAGATGTTCATCAAAAAGTGGACGGCGGTTTCAAATATTTCCAGACAATGTCAGACGATTCCGCCTGTAAATTCATGATGAAGCATGGGGCAGAAAATGTGAAACGTGCTCTTACTTTGGCCAATATTGAACCTCCCGACTGCCCTTTAAGACCTGTGAGTAATATCATTTAGTATCTCATCATCATTATTATCATTTCAGCCGAAAGACGTCCACTACTGGACATAGGCCTCCCAAGCGTCGCCACATCGACCGGTCCTATGCTTTCACCGTCCACCTTGTGGGGAGGCCTTACAAAACCTTCCAGTATGCGGTCGCCACTCGAGAACCTTTTGGCCCCGTCGGCCATCCGTTGTGTAACTCTGTCTGTGTTACTTTTTTACGCCGTAATGGCTAAATAGACTTCGATGAAAATTGCCACACAGGCCAGTGACTGTCCAAGTGACCAGGATCAAGACATAGGATACTTCTTATCCCACTAGTACGTTCCCGTAGAATATTAAGCTATTCTATAAAATATGTTTGATTTGGTATATTTTACGAAAAAACTTGCAGGGTTTAATAGAAATCCGGAACTTCGTGATGGACTACACGGAGTTGCCGACACAAGGTATTTACGGAACGTTCGAGGCTTACGTATACGCTTTGTTTGACGAAAGGAAAGTTGGCTGTGTGAAAATTATTCTCAACTTCGATAAACGTACTGATGAGGACAGCGAGGAGGATGAAGATGGTTTAGTGTAGACACGGTAATAAATGATCATTCTGGTTACAAAGGTACGAGGATCATTTGGTGCGTGGCCAAAATCAGAACTAACGTCGCCTTTTTGTTTTGTCAATACAATTTCTGTGTCAATTTGACAAATGTTTATGCCTTCTAGTATCCTAACTTGAACTCTTCCTTGTATTTTATTATTGAGCATTGTATTGAGTTTAGCTACCAAGCCTTTGTTTTAGATGCAAATCTAGACTCGAACAATAAAAAATCGAAATAAAATTGTTTTATTTATTTTCACCCTTTAAACAGACACAAATAGTTATAGTGATGATCTATCCGTCGTAATATAATGTCAATAGTGTACCTGGTATTAGGTTAAGCGAGGGACATACTTTTATTTTCATATTTCACATTTGGCCCTAGTATATTGCAGGGCCATTCATTCATTAAAGGCCAAGAATTTTGTGATGGAACATAGGGAGCTGGCGAAAATTGGTGTGTACGGAACGTCCGAGGCCAGAGTGTACATTAGGTACCACAAGAAGCAAATGGCATGCGTGCGACTCAACCACAGAACAGATAAAAGATCTCTTCGGTGGACTCAACTCCTCAATTCGCAATACGAAATGATGACGAAAGCGACGAGGATAATAATGATGGTTATTTGTGTGATGGTTTATTGCTACAAGTGAAATCTCTAGCAATATTTAGCCAATATTTTGTGTAGAACATTTGTCAAACACTTAGGATAATGGGATAAAATTCAAGACTTGGTCTTGAATTTTATCCCATTATCCTAAGTAGAACTACGAATACCTATAACTATAACGTTGCGTAGTTAATTCATTTAGTAATAGGGGTTTCAAGAGAGGCTATGAGAAGAAATGGCAGGAAAACTGTAAGCGTAATGTATCTAAATTATATAAGAATCAAGTTTGGAACTTTCCACTTTTACCGGCACCAACCGTCCATTATTTCAGGAAATTGTTTATTTTATCATTCTGGAAAAATGACAAAATACCAACATTAATTAAGCGTAGTTAAGTCCAGTAGTTTTATCACTACAAGATTTGCAATACCACAATGTACAGTCACGAGCAAAAGTATGTATACACTCGGCTTTATTCAAAAGCGATTTACTCCTTTATTTTGAAACTAGCTTCTGCCCGCGGCTTCGCCCGCGTGGATGTCGGAAGTTATCCCACGGGAACGTGCTACCAGGATAAAAAGTATGTGCTTCCCCAGGATGCCATCGATAGATGGCATCCTGGGGAAGCACATACTTCTGGCAATTTCTGATTTGGCAAAGAGATATCTATGCCAAATCAGAAGTTCAGTGGTTTAGGTGTGAAAATGTAACATACCTACAGTTTCAAGTTCAAATCCTCCCCTAAAAACCGAATTACCCCTTTTTGCCCCGTCAGGGGTCAATTTTCGACAACGTTACATACTTATTATTAATTATTTTCTGTCGAAAGTATGAATACTGAGTTTCGAGCAAATCGGACCGCGCATTCAATATCTTCCACACAAACTTCCACACCCCTATATCCCCCTTTGAGGGGTAGTTTGAAAAACTTATAATGATAAACTTTATTACTTACTTAGGCAAGTATTATTGCCAAGTTTCAAGTTTATTAACTAAATTAATAAGATTTTTCATATAAACTGTATGCCCGCTTTTCACCCCCACAGGGGTGGAATTTAAAAAAATTCATAACTGGACTCAAAGACTATTTTATACCAATTTTATAATTAACTAGCTGACCCGGCAAACGTTGTTTTGCCATATAAATTATTTCTAGCTGCCCAGCGCTACTTTGTTCGCGTGGTGTCCTACCCCTTACCCTATCCTACCCTACTCCTACACTACTCCTACCCTACTCCTACCCTACCCCCTACCCTAATCCTACCCTACTCCTACACTACTCCTACCCTACTCCTACCCTACTCCTACACTACTCCTACCCTACTCTACCCCCTACCCTACTCCTACCCTACTCCTGCGGACCCTATTCGTACCCTACTCCTACCCTACCCCCTACCCTACTCCTACCCTACTCTTACCCTATTACTACCCTACTCCTACACTACTCCTACCCTACTCCTACCCTAGCCCTACCCTACTCCTACCCTACTCCTACCCTACTCCTACTACCCCCTACCCTACTCCTACACTACTCCTACCCTAGCCCTACACTACTCCTACCCTACTCCTACTACCCCCTACCCTACTCCTACCCTACTCCTACACTACTCCTACCCTACACCTACCCTACCCCCTACCCTACTCCTACACTACTCCTACCCTACCCCCTACCCAACTCCTATACCCTACTCCTACCATACTCCTACACTACTCCTACCCTACTCCTACTCTACTCCTACCCTACTCCTACACTACTCCTACCCTATTCTTACCCTACCCCCTACCCTACTCCTACTCTACCCTACTCCTACACTACTCCTACCCTACTCCTACCCAACTCCTACCCTACCCCTACCCTACTCCTACCCTACTTCTACCCTACTCCCAACCTACTCCTACCCTATTTTTTAAATTTTTCTCTGCGTAATAACCATCCTCGTACTTCAAGGAATATTCTAAAAAAAGAATTAGCGAAATCGGTCCAGGCGTTGTTGAGTTATGTGCTTACCAACACATTTTGCGATTCATTTTTATATTTTGCCATCGACACGTTAAGAAAAAAAAATGTACAATTCGTCACGTTTTCTTCGAAAATAATCCCTCATAACGCACAATGGGCCTGCCAGCCATCCCTCATAACCTGTCATGTGGGGCGTATAACCCGAGGCAGAACTAGACTGAGCGCAGATTGGCCAGTTAGTTATTGCAAGTAGATTACGATGTTTTTCGCGTCGTCCCGTTGATCGTAAGTGTATTTAAATGTCTTTGAGGGGTATAGTGTCCCGGGTAGCGGGATCGTCCAGGGTAGCGGGATCGTCCGAAAGGGTTACCGCTGCCCTGGAACAGAAAGGGCTAAGGAAGGAACACGGGTGGGTTTTAGTCAGTAAGAGTCTGACACTCCCTTCCGCTACACCCAGAGCGGGAGGGGTCATTTGATGATTCATCATCAACAATGAGAAGGTAGCTTATACTGGAAATGTATAGTTTGATATGTCGTCGTGCGTACAATTCAGCATATTTTCTTGGAAAATACGAGGGTGACACCGAAAGTTCTTAGAAAATCAAAAACTGAGCAAACTAGCAAGTTATTATATCTTCTGCCCGTGACTTCGTTCGCGTGGGAACGGATTCATTCAAATTGAGAGCCTCCTCCTTTTTGAACTCGGTTAAAAATAATAGCCACATTATTATAAAAATCCCTGGGCTACTGACTCACCGCCTCGCATCACATCGCCTGCCCGCACTATTAGTTCATTTTCGCTTAGCGTTCTTCCCGACTTTTTTACATTTTGCTCGGTTCCTAAGGCGTTCCTTTGGCGATCACGCCAATAAACATTTATCATCAGAAGCCCAATTCTCGTCATTAAAAACGTTCAAAATCTAGTCGCAATCTCATCTCGGCGACAATCAATGTCAAAAACTTGTCAAAAATGTAGGGAAGTTAGAGGTATTTTTGACAGATTGACACTTAGATCAGACTGTGGACGTTCATAAAATTGCGGGAGTTAGCCCTCAGTTAACCTATAACCTTCCTTATGAATTGGACTATCAAATGCAAAAAGAATTTTCCAAACCCTGCTGGTAGTTCCAGAGATTAGCGCGAAATAAAAAATAAAAAAACAAAATAGAAACAAACTCTGCAGCTTTATCATATTAGTTTAGATAGACTGCCCAGTACAGCGTTGCAGTATATTTCCACATAATTATGTGAATTGCTTCAACAAACAATTTATCATCGATCCAATCGTGACCATATTATGAACAATAGTTAACAATCAAAATATGTAAATAATTACAAACACGTTACGAGCTAGTCGTTTCTAAACATACTTAAAGATACAATCATTATGGTCTTCTGACATGTCATATAGGCTTTATTTAACGCTGCGCAAACAAGCCTCGTTGCATTGTATCGTAGGTATAGTTAGCAAAACAACTATGTGGATTGTGTTGTTTTTTGTAAGCTGTACCAGTGTGTTGGTGACTGGTTATGGAAATGAAGAGATTCTGGTATGTTTTTTTTCATGTATAATTAAATAGTTGGGCCTTATAACAATAAGCCCCGCTTGCATCAACAAAGACTAAATTTATTTAGCACTAAACGTATTCAAATCATCGTCTCAGTCAACTTCAAATGATTGACAGACACAGATCAGACAGGTTTAAATAACACCTTACCACAGCACCTGCTAAATAATGTCAATTATCTCATGCAAACGTAACCTAGTAAGTCATTATAGCCCTAGAGTCGGGTAATAATATGCCCGCTCGTCAATAATGTGATTTGAATTTGGAAACACAACTAAAAATTTTAGGAAAAAAAGTGGAGTGGGAAAATGGTGGTGGTACTGCTTTTTATTTTCCTTGGGAATAAAGGTGTCATGGTCTTGGGTGAGCTTGAATCATTGCACTGAGCGCTAGAATCCTTCGTTACGTTCTGGATTCAATATCCGACAATTTAATAAGACACTACTTTATCCCTTTATATAATAATCTACTATTAGTGATTTGTGCTGCAAGTGAACTCAAATGTGTGAATGAAAAATGTCAACAAATGATTTTTTTTAATGTTTTTCTGTTTTTACTTTTAGGGCAAAGGACGATGGTTAGTGCTAACCATCTTGCAATGCGAGGATCCAGATCAGTATGAGGTACAATTCGAGATGACTCGGAAGAAGATCAACCGAACCCACGATGCTTTCAGTTTTTATGCTGAACTCGATAGAGAACTCGATGAAACGTACGGTGTAAGTTTTAAGCCAGAGACAGACCTGGGGCAGTATTATATGAAATCGAATTTAGCCTAAAAGAAAATGTGACAGTCGCCTGCCGCCTGGCAGGAGTGACATCGCAATCAGTGATTCGATACGGGGGGTGTGCTAAGGAACCCCACGAAATTCAAATTATCTTACCTTTTTTGCAGGTCAGTGTCAGACTGTGTGTTAATTAAAAAAATATTCGCGACCGTAACAAATATGACTAGAGAATTATAATCATTAGAATCAACAATACAACTCCTTGAGTTAGAATTGGCCTCAAATGTCATAATTTATATTGATAAATGATAAATGATAAATGATTTTATTTTGTAAGTAGGTTTGTACAAACACTTTTACACGTCAATCATATTTTAAAACTAGATGAGGTCGGCGTTTCCTATCTGACTACTCTGCGAAGAAAGGCCGAAACAAACTCAGAGGTCACAGTCTCTTTTAAAGTCCAGACATAATCTTGGTCAGATCATATGAAGACCATGCAGGTCGATGTCTGAGATGGTCTTTTGAGGAAAGAACCACACAGATTGAGAGGACCTGTCCAGTCAGTGCACGCATTTGTCAGAAATCAGTGCAGCTCAACTCAAAACTTAAGGAGCTCGACGATTCGACGAACAATACCAAAGAAAGGACATTTGGGTAGGCCGCATTAATTACTCAAACTGCCAGACCATGACAAAACTAAGAGAACAGAGAGAAAAATAAAATATAATAAAAATAAAGTGACCCACATAGTCTTCACATTCACAATAATTAGAATAATAGAATACTTTACAAAGTAAGCAAATGTCACAGTACTTATATATAGAATTCATTGATGTCAAAGTGTATATAAAAAAGAAAAACAACAACAAAACAGAAAAATAAGAACACTACATAGGTAAAAAAATTGGAAGCATCTCAATCCCAAGCCTTTTTGTCCTCGATATAATCCTTAACGGTATAAAAGGCTTTCTGGCACAACTTACGTTTAATGAATGATTTGAATTTATTAAGGCTTAGGATCTTGAACGGGGCTTGGAACTTTATTGTAAAAGCGTATACATTGGCATCTGAACGAGCCACCTATTTTCTTGAGCCTTGTTATAGGTACAACAAATTTGTGTTTGTTCCTAGTATTTATATCATGGATATCACTGTATTTTTTAAACCATTTTATGTTTCTATGGGCATATAAAAGATTTTCATAAATATATTGAGAAGGCACAGTCATAACATTAATCTCTTTAAATTTGTCTCTGAGCGAGTGTCTCGGACTTAATTTATAAATTGATCGAACAGCTCGCTTCTGCAAAACAAAGATAGTCTGAATATCAGCGGCATTTCCCCACAATAGAATACCGTACGACATTACACTATGAAAATAGCTAAAGTACACTAAGCGGGCTGTCTCTATATCAGTTAAATTACGAATTTTTCTAACAGCGTATGCTGCGGAACTTAGCTTTTTTGACAATTTATCTATATGTGGACCCCACTGAAGCTTAGCATCCAAAGTTATGCCCAAGAATACTGTGCTGTATTAATGATTTATATATTGTGTGTATTAATGATTTTTATGATTATCCTACTATCCTTCTAATATTATAAACGTGAAAGTTTGTATGGATGGATGCATGGGTGGATGGATGGATGGATGCATGGATGTTTGTTACTCTTTCACGCTTTACTTACTTACGCACGATTAACATATAGGATACTTTTTATCCCGATTTTCCCACGGGATCGAAACCTATGCGGGTGAAACCGCGAGGCGCAGCTAGTAATTCTATAAATAAATGTGTGTTACGGCCGAGAATCATATTTAGATCAACATACAACCTAACACTGACCTGTAAATTGCAAAAAAAGTAAAAATAAAGAATTTTGCGGCCTACTCAACTTTGAACCTTAATGCTATAGCGATAAAGTTGAAAATCTATTAAAGAAAGGAGATTGTTCTACGCCCATACATTGTTCGCCCTGGAGCCAACTGCATAGAAAAAATCATTTTCTATTTGTAAATTGCCCTTAGTAACCCATAAGAACAAAGTTTCTTGACGGACACTTTAGAGAACAGATTTATTTTAAAAAAAGGAACAGATTTTGAGGTTATTTTTAATAAAAGATAACTTAAGTAATTCCTTCTAAAATCGCTATTTCTGGTTCCTACAAAGGATTAAACTTCAAATACAGTAAAATATTACTGTAATTACAGTTTTATTATGCCTTTTAGGTACAGTTATTATTTGTTGGTTGAAGTTGTTATTATTGTTATTATTTGTTAGTCGCATACTCCGACCAGACCAACATCAGGTTTTGTAAGTAGCCATATACATATTATGACATTCTCATAGTTAAGAACAGAAATAAAACACTTATTTTGTATTAGGTATTACAGTTTTATTCATTTTCATTATCTTCTACATTTTCTATTAAAATATAGTCTAAGAATTGTGCAGGTGGGGCGATGTTGCCTTCATATCGGGCATAACTTAAATACCATACATATAATGGTCATGATATGCGCGCAGCATCCTATGGTCCTGCGCCCAACAATGCAGTTGCAACAATATTGTATTATGGATTGTCTTCCAACTTGACTTCTGTCTAGCACTTGCGGTGCAACACGTTGCTGTATTTGCAGAAGAATGGCATCATCATTTAGTATGTGCCTTCTCATTCTTATTAAATTGATACCACAATTGGCACATCGCAAGGGATTGCTTCTTGTTGGAGTATGTGTAGATGATGACGGTTCTGAATAATGCCTGGCAGCACGATCTGCTCTCTGCCAGCAAGGATGGCAAATATGGTGAGAAGCACGTACATCTAAAATAAAAAGTACATTTTGAGCTGGTATATCAATAAGATATTTCTAAGTAGCTTATCAGAATTAGACAATAATATACCTCCAATGGCATTAATCTTTCTGTATTCTTGATATTAATATGGTGCTGTGTGTCAGTTCTCAGAGCAATAACTTGATGAGAACGAGTTCGACGTCCTAGTGTGTTATGGCATAGTGCACAATTTCTACCAATGTATTCTGATGTTGTTTGTATGCTTTGTTGTGCCGAAGTCCAGCATATTGTGCATATAATATCACTTGCTTGAATCTGAAAGAACGTATACTTACTTAAAATGTAGGTATATTTATGATTGCACTAAAAGCATAAACAAAAATAAATAAACAATTTAGAAAAATATTACACGTTATGTCTTCTACAAAATGTCGTTATGTTAAATACACGTTAACAGTTATTTACCGAAAGTAATGGAGCCCTTTCCTGAATCTATCGACGAATCTGTTCATCTTCCAACAACATACAACCACCAGCAGAGCCACAGCTGATACAAAATCCACTTTCCATTTCGTAAGCGAAGTCCGTTATCCGTTATCAAAATGCCAAGGTGTCGTTTAAGCAGATCACAGAATCAGTTATTCGAAGCCAGGTCACGTTGAAAGCAATCCAAATCGTAGTCCGTTAAACAGAAACAAAATTGCAACACAACAACACATCTGAACGTCTGACGGACTGACGTAGTGACGTAGAGATGCTTTTCGAAGATCGATCATTGTATATCGATTATCAATGACCACTTATTTAATCTGTGATTTTAATTTAGTAGACCAAAATGACAGATCAATATGTCAAATGTAAATTAATTTGTTCCGTTTCAAACATAAACACGTTGTTGCTATGATTCTACTTCACATTAAATAAAATATTTTGTTCCCAACGAACAATGTGAAACGTTTTAGTATGCGACATTTAAAAATAGAGTTTAAGTACTTAAAAAGTAAAAATATGGCAATTGAAGTCGTGGAATCGTTATGAGAACAATTCACTAGAGTTGCGTCGTAAATGACATTTCAATCGTTCAATGAGAGATTTTCTGACTAGTGAAAAAACATAGTTCAATAGATGGCGTGGGTAAAAAATACGTCTTTGTTTTACTGGCTACTGATAACAAAAATAAGATCCGTTAATAAGAAAGCTTATTTAATGTCAAAAACCAGAGACAGTGACGTATTTTTTACCAACGCCTCTTTTGTTAAACTAATATTTTCTCACTTGTCAGTCATTCGACTAGTAAGTACATTTTGTGAGTTTGTTTTTTGCATTATATTTTCATCATAATCGTGCTAGGCCATATTTATCATAAGTCCCATTAAAATGATCACGGAACTAATTCCATGAAAAAAATATGCATGAAAAACTTTTATGTTGCACATTTTCAATGTTTTGGAAGTGATAAATATCGAACATCTATTATTTATCACTAGATATTATAGACATCGTCGCCGATATCGATATTTATGTAATATGAGCGAGAGCGACACTATCAAATCTTTTGTGACATTCACATTGACAATTCCATGAAAGATGGCGGGTTTGGTTGGTAATAAAATCAATGAGGTCACTTTTAAAAACCTATTAGGAATTAAACAGTGTCCGCTTGAATTTATTATTTTTAAAAAGTATATTAAAATATAATTAAAATTAACGTACACGTCAAATGTTTGTTGGTTATAGGGCGGTCTAGAACAATCTCCTTTGACAGATTGTAGAAGCTTGATGTGCTGGCGTCTGCACAATAAACTTATTATTTATATTTTACGAATTTCGCGACCTACGACCTACGCTTTCGCCTTAAAATAAAAAGGTTTTTAATGTTTTCAGATAGATATAATTGCAAACAAGGAGGTGGATGGCGGCTTCAAATTTTATCAACAGTTAACTGACGAGAGTTTCTGTAACATGGCTAAAAAATATATAGGCTCCAACTGGCCAGAAATCCTCACAAAGGCAAATATCGATCCTCCAGACTGTCCTGTACCTGTGGTAATAATATTAATCTACATCACTATTAATCACATCTACAATCACAATCTACATATACTAATCAATATCAATACTAATAATAAAGCTGAAGAGTTCGTTTGTTTGAACACGCTAATCTCTGGAAAGGTTCTGGAGTGGCGACCGCGTACCGGAAGACGTAGCGTTGGAAGGCCTCCCACAAGGTGGACCGACGACCTTGTGAAAGCCGCAGGAACCTTTGGATGGGACCGAAATTTCACGCGCACGGAGTCGCGAGCAGAAGCTAGTATATAGCTAATAGCTAGCTACATAGTAGTAGTAGTAGAAAACAAAATCGCTTTTCGTGCTTGTGTGACTGCTTTTTTTTTGCGGATGGGAAATCATCAAATGACCCCTCCCGCTCTGGGTGGAGCGGAAGGGAGTGTCAGACTCTTACTGACTAAAACCCACCCGTGTTCCTTCCTTAGCCCTTTCTGTTCCAGGGCAGCGGTAACCCTTTCGGACGATCCCGCTACCCTGGCAGGCTTGTGTAACTGCTTAGCTCTTCTTCAAAACAGCACAATGGATTTTGCTTTCACCACTATTTAGAACGTCCAGTTTCATTGGTGAAATTCACCCATATTGTCATACATGACAAAGTTCAAATTCCGTAGCACCTAAAATGTATTTAGGACCTTTTTATAACAAACTAGCTGTGTATAACTCTCCAATGATCTGTTTCCACAGGTTACCTACTAATTAACCGACTTCAAAAAAAGGAGGAGGTTCTCAATTTGGATGTTTATATTTTTTTATGTTGTACAATTTATTTTAGGGAACATTGAAAATCGATGACTACGTCATAGATTATCGGGAGTTGGAAGAGACGGGTATGTACGGGAAGTACGACACTTATGTATACATTACGTACATGGGCCAGAGAACCTCTTGCGTCCGTGTGCTCGTACAATTTGAGAAGGAACGCGAAGACGATGGCGACGACGACGACGATGATGATGATGATTATTAGCTCTAAAACCCAATCATATTCTGGCTCCTGAGATACAAGTATCCTTTTACTCAGTTCAGCAGCTGTTCTAACTGGTTTTGATCACCATTTGTGCATCATGTTTATATGCGTATGACTAACCTTTAAGTACGTCTTTCTGTTTGTAAAATAAAATTAATATTTATAAATTTATTACTTATATGTTACTAGTTATAAAGCCACAGGGTGAAGGAAAACATCCTGAGGAAACCGGCAAAAGACATGTGACATGTACCAACCCGCACTGGGCGCGTGTGGTGGATTGTAGCCCACTCCCTCTCGAAGAGAGGAGGCCCGTGTCCCAGCAGTGGGAACATTATAGGCTGATTATGTGTTATAAAGCCCAATCATACGTCAAATTGACTAATAATAAAAGTATTTTGCGCTATATCTACCATTTTTTTTTGTTTTTACTACTAATGCAATATAAAAGCGAAACATAAGAAAAATATTTTTTTATTAAACTTTTGAAATGTTTGGGGGCCATAAAATGACACAAAACTTAAAACCCTCTCAATTGGAAAGGAAATAAAAATATATCGTTTATTTGAAACAACGCACACAAACAAATGACAACATTGGCAGCTTACAAACGTTTCCCGACACCCACCCAAAGTAGGAATTATTTTGATTTCCTACTTTAACAATTATAAACATATCTGTACCAAGTTTGCAAAGAAATAAATTATTTGACTTCATTTTACACTTTTATTACCTTTTATACAAAAAATCCACTGTCGAATCGTTTTTAACCCACTTCAAAAAAAGAAGGAGGTTCTTATCTCGGTTGAGTATTTTTTTATTAAAGTATTTAAAATAATGTTTTACTCTTGCCACCTCCTCACGTTTTTTCACAATATTTTGCACGGAAGATTTATCTATGAAAAAAAAACCTCATAGCATATTATCACGAAGTGTTCGTCCACTAACAAAGTTTTAGTCTATACAGATGCATGGTCTATCTAAGATATATTTCTTCTATCTTCTTTAAATATATATTTCTTCTATCTAACTACTACATTTTGAACTTGGTACACAAGTCCAAAATGTTATAGAAGAAATCTCTATAAGGTTAAAATAAATTAGCTAGCAAAACTCCACCCACAGTTTGACATATTCTCTGTACAAAAGCTGTGAAACCGCAATATTTATTCCACAGATAAAAGTTATCTGACAATTTAAAATCAGCCCTAAGTGTTAGTGTTTGCTTTACCTGTACCTTTTTACTGTATTTTTTTAATTTAAAAAGTCAACATAACGTATGTTACAACAAAAGTAAGTATTTAAGTAAGTACGTTTATAATAAGTGCATTTTGGTCTGTAAATTGCACCGTACAACGCCTTGGGTTTTTAACCTGTAATGTTTCGCATGAACAGTTAAATCAATAAATGACTTACCTGACGACCAGCTCGAACTGATGATGATGTAAGAGATGCTTGTTGCTAGGCAGCCGCGCAGCTAGATCGCGCACGAGGGCGGCGCGCGCGCCGGCCGCCCGTAACGCGCGCACTACGCCCGGGAGAGACTTGCGCGCGTCTGCGTAGCGACACTCGAATATCGCCGCAATGCAAGAGCGTAGGACCTGCGCAGAAATATCAATATTATTGCTTTTTTTTTTGTATTTTAGCTGGTACACCGTACTGTTACAGTTTCCCAATGCTAAGAAAAACTCTTAATTCTAACTAGTATTATAAATGCGAAAGTAAGTTTGTTTGTTTGTTACCTTTTCACATAAACCACTGTACCGATCATCCTGAAATTTTGCATAATTACGTTGTCAGGTGTACAGAAACGGACATAGGGTACCTTTCATCCCGAAAAAAAGTGCTGTTCCCGAGGAAAACAACAATAACGTTGTTATGATAATAGATGGCGCCATGTGTCTTTCGAATCATGATTGAATTATATTAGAAACAAGCAGAGTATACAACCCGAATTGATTGTCAAATTATAAATTAACGCGAGCGAAGCCGCGGGCAAAGTTAGTAATCAATAATAATTGATAGATAGATACATAGATTTCCTAGAAATTATCTTGTCATCATCAGTGGCAGCGCAGCCTCCCACTCCCGCAGCGAGTCAGTCTCGTCCCGGTCGCCAAAGCTCTACCATCTCCAATTATCGTTGTGGCTGCCAGTTTTGACTTAGTGTTATCCCAAAAGTGTAACCAGAGGGGCAATTCTCGTAATTTTAAGAACATTCACAGTCTGATCACAGTCTCAATCTGTAAAAATTTCTCTAATTTCTCTACATTTTGACAAGTTTTTGACATTTGTTTGTCGCCGAGATGTGACTGCGACTAGATTTTGACCGTTTTAAATTACGAGAATAAGCCTTCAGGTCAAACCACAAATGAAACTATTTCTTTTAGTGTACTTAAAGTGTTTTTTTTAATGTTTACGTGGCCTCCCGTAACAGTACACTGCAAGGAGCCTATTCAAATGTCGAATTTTATCTATTCATTTTACATCACATTACGCCAATATTCGCGGAAAGGGTAGGTGGTTCCGTTAAGTCCTATCCACGGTATATATAGTCCGTAAGGGATATCGACGCGAAAACTGTTTTTTTTTTTTGGTTTTAATAACTAGCGAAATTTCAGGTACTGAATTCGTGGTAACAGCTTGAGCGTGGATGTCCCTTACATCCTATTCTGTAATATCCAGGAGTAAACCTATTGCCACAAACAAATGCAGACTTCACGCTACTTCGATTTTGATATTTAGGTGTAAAGCATTACGGGGTAAAATCGCCTGGGAAAAGTCGTCAGTAAAGCGACCATCACACATACGGGTTCGATTCCCGCACGGAACAAATATTTGTATGACCTACATGTATTTGTTCCAAGTCTGGGTGTTTTTCTATCTATAATATGTATATATTTACAAAAAAAAAATTGTATATAAGTAGTTTATCAGCCATCTTGTTACCATAACACAAGCATTAGGTTGCTTAGCTTGGGACAAATGGTGCTGTGTGAAATGTCCAGGCATTTATTTATTATTATTATTTATACCTCCAATCTCCTAGCTGAGTTGGTGAGCAGTAGATGTCCGTAGTCCGCAGCGCCAGTGGGCGGCGCGGCCGGCGGGACTATGCGGGACTGAGGTGGACGGAGAGCTGTCAACCTGGTAAGCATCGTTCATTATGTAGGACATTCACGATCGACGTAAAACCATAATGTGTAAGTCATTGCAATGTAACTCTTATCTCGGTAACATAAAGTAGCTATCATTGCGCGTTTGTATGAAGTTTTCTTTGTCGGTTTACCTACTCCGGTCGCAGACCGTCATCTGTCACTCAAAAGTTTTGAAAAGTTTTTTTGGAATTGCATCTAATAGAGTTGTTTAGCTAAAAATTTTTAATCATGGTAATAGAAAATAGGCAAGTATTTCTATGGCTATAACAGCTCTATATTAGATCTCATATTGATGTTCGTATTTCGAGTATGATTCCCGAAGTGAATACTCTTGATGGTGTGTCTGTACGTACTTGGGATTGGTAGCACTTCTTTGTGCAACTTCTCTCATGACATCTCTGACTCGTGCGGCATCTAATGGCGGGAGAGGAGGCTGGTGGATGCGAGAGGATGCGCCCTCTGGCGGCCGTAAAATGCGTTGCTGGAATGCCTGCAATTCAAACAAATATTACTATGACATTACAAAGAATATCCTTATAATATATAGACTGTTACCATGCTTAAACCATCACCAAGAATTTCAGCACATGATTTTAGACCTATGATTCTGACCCATTACACCCATGATTCTAGACTCTAGACTAGACCCACCAAAATGAAATTTTACAAAAGTTATTTTTAAAATAATTGAAAAAAATGTTGCTGAAGGACAGGCTAAATGTTGCTGTTGTGGCGCAGCATGGGAGAGGCCTATGCCCAGCAGTAAATTACGACAGGCTGAGTTGATTGATTATAAAAATCTGTGTCTCATATACTAAAGTGCAAAAATACCGTCAAAAAGTTTTTTTTAATAACGGACGAAAACTTTCGTCGTCGTGTATAGAAACAACCAATATTGAAGATGAAACGGATAATTTTTAGGCCGGTTATATTTACCAGGTTTTCGGATAGTCTTAGAATAAACTGAAGGCTAATTCTCGTACTTATAAAACGTGATGAGACTCATCACGTTTTTTAAGTGTTTGTAGTATTTGATTAAAGTCGTAATCTCATCTCAGCGACAATCAATGTCAAAAAATACTGTTCATCAAGTTTATTCTATGCAAGCATGAAAATTAAGGACATAGGTTTCTTTTTATCGACATACCACGCGAGCGAAGCCGCAGGTGGAAGCTATAAATTATGTTTTTTTATTAACCTGTGGATTTGGATTTTCATTGAGGTGTAACTGCATCGCTAAATCTTGTAAATGCTGCAACTCCAGTTCTGGGTTCAGAGACTCGAGTCGATTTTGTTCCGGAAGGTTTCTGAAAAAGAAAGATACAATTTTAAATTTAAATCAAGAATGTTAACTAGTTTCTGCAATACCAGAGGCATCGCAGATGTTGCAGAGGTATGACCTCGTACGACCGCGTACTTGGTTTACCCTACAGTGGAAAGTAACTTGCAAAATACTGGTACTCAGCTGCATCTGGTTAGAATAGAAGCTGACCCCAAAATTGTTGGGAAAAGGCTAGGCAGATGAGTGGAGGCCTGTGTCCCAGCAGTGGGAACTTTATAAGCTGACTATGTGAAGTTATGTTGGCAGATGAAGATTACTTAAAGCACGCGGCCGTCCCATATATTAGTGGCTCTCCAACAAGTCCGGTTGTGGAGGTCAGATAGGTATGCGCTCCATGTAAAATACCAGTACTCAGCCGTATCCGGTTAGAATAGAAGCCGACTTCAACAAAGTTGGGAAAAGATTAGGCAGGTGATTATGTTAACTTACTGCACAAGCTCGTCCCATATATCGGTGGCTCTCCAAGGCGGACCTCTTTCAGCGACCAGTCCGTTAAAGAACATGGAGTCCAGTAGTCTCACTGCGAACTGACATTGCGAGAGTCCCCGGGCTCCTAGGAAACCCATCTTGTGGAAAGTCAGGACCGGAGATGGGTGGATGCGGATTATTGTGAGGCAGTGTCTGAAATAAATAGTTTATACAATGAGTAACTACACAAACACGCTTGTTGCTTGCTAGGGATTTCCTTACGACAGTCCAACTTTGTTGGGAAAACACTAGGAAGTGGTAAAATATTGTGAGGGCAATTTGTTATAACTTTTTGACGTTCATAAATACATAGCTGCTTAACTGAATTGTTTTGTTTACAGTTTATTTTATTTTATAACGACAACATCTGCCAGTATATGTGATTTAGGGGCTGTCGCATGTCGGTTCAAGTATTTTAAGATGGATGGATGTATTTCTCGTTAACTTTAACGTTGCATATCTTCATTCTCATCCCTGTCCTTAATCTAATTTATTTGGGGGCGGCGCATACATAAATTGAATGTTGAATTTCCCAATATACAAATACGAAACTTGAATTTTTTACCAACTGGTTTTGAAGTACACACAACAGGATTATTACACAACATCCTACTTACCTATAACCCTGCAGAAGCTTCGCCAACGTCCTCATAAACACTGCCCTAATCTCCTTATCCAGCATATGTGGCGGTGAAGACGCCGGCGGCGGAGGGGCGAAGGCCGAATCTGCAGACCGAAGCTCCGGCTGCAGTACTAACGCTAGGGCTTCTTGTAGAGACGAGAGGAGCTTGCCTTCCGGACGGGGAATGTTCACGCCAGCTGGTATGTGGAGAGACCCCACGTCTAAGTCTGCTACTATTACGTCCAGCTGGAATGATAAGAAGAAATCATGTGTACTCAAATTACGCAGACAAAACACAAGCAACGCCCATAGCTTTGATCTTCCTCTCGGCTGTCCTGGAGAATTTGGCCGTAACTATGATGGGCTGCTTGGGGAGCTTGGCTTTGTCTAGCAACTTGTAGTAAACAGCCTTGATAATGTTGATGACGGGTACGCCATGATGCGTTGGTTAATCCAATTGAAAAGTTTCGATGAAATTATGAGGTAAACAATTCTCAAAAGAGGTAAATCTTTTTCTTTCGTTCAGTCTGACAGACTGCTGGAAATATAGCAAAGATAGGTTTACAATATGTAGCAAGACCTTGCAGATTAAATAAGACACTGCCACAAAAACCAGGGTCTCATTCTTGCGAAGCCTAAGCAGAGGCGCGGCTGTGTTCGCAGCTTTTTGATAAACAGGCCTATTTTTAAACCTACCTTGCTACTTCAAATCATGATCATGAATGATTGTTTGCTAATTCCGGAACATTTGTCAGTCCACACAGAACCAGAAGACATACTTTAAAACCTTTCGCTAACTCACCAATTCCGAAACCTCCTCCTTCAAACTGGAATGCACTCCGATTAGGAACGGTGTTGGAGTAGCTAACACTTCTGCTAACCCCGCCGGTAATAAGGGTATGTATACGTGAGCATATCTGAAGGGGAACATGAGAGCCGCTAGGGCTCTGCATGCCGCTGCTAAACGGGCTGCTGCTAAGGAGACCAGCAGAACTTTGTGTTCGCTCATCACGGCACACCATAGGGTCACCGAATTGTGGATACCTGGAATGAAGAAATTCTGGGTGAAAATCGTTATTACATAGAAGACTAAAGTTTGGTATCTACATTTTATCAAGTATTCAAAAATGTCAACCTCGCGTTTACTTTATTGACAAACAAAAGATCGACCTCACTTGTCCAAACAAAGTATTGTCAAATAAAGTCCTCCAGACCGAATTTCGGCCATGCCGATCAATCTCAGCGGAGACCAGCCTCGGCGCGGAAGACATAGTGCACAAGGGTTTGCACAGACACAGTGCACTTTCTCTTCCCTCACTCTCATAGTCCGATGGCACGGCAATCCGACACGGCCGGAGAGAAATCAGGCGCAGGAGCAACGACTTAACGTGCTTTCCGAGGCACGGGGGTACCACGCCGCCAACTTCCAAACTCTGGTCTGTTACTAAGAAATTCCCAACGGACAAACCCAATATCACTTTGCCCGGTATTCGAATCTAGGAACCACGCTCTGCAGTCGCGCTTGCGACCACGAGATCAATGGGGCAGTGCTTGGTTACAGTAACAGAACAGATTTAACTGTTCTGTGGTTACAGTTGTAATAGGGTAAGATTCCGGTTTCTGTTAACTTGCTAAGATAGTAAATAGTAATATTCTGCATGCGTAGTGTCGCCAATTACAGATCACCATCATAATCGTAATTGAAGGCCAAAGACTTCCACTGCTGGATATGAGCTCAAGCATTAACAACGACCGGCCCTGTGCTTCCCGCATCTAGTGGATTCCTGTGACCTTCACCAGGATGTCGGTGCACAAACAATAGAGGTCATCACTTTGGTTAAGGATATTAAACTACTTATGTCAGTCTACGTACCAAGCAGCCTCAGTAGCATATAGACGGCAGTGTGTGTAACAGGCATGGGCGGCGCGGCCGGCGGCTGCAGCGCCTGGCGGTCACCGGCGCCGATGCTGAAGCGCACCTGCGGCCCGCCCGCGCCCGGCACCAGCACGCCGCCCACCAGGTTACCGACTAACGTCTCTAGAGGCACGCCTAGGTTCTCCACCCATACTGTGTAGATTATGCCGAGGCAGTTCTGGAATGGATGAATTTCCGGTTTTATAACTTTTTAACCAATTACATATGAAGAATAACAGTGAAAGATCAGCAAACACTCCAACATCGAAGGAACAGCACGTATGATATATTACGACTAAACTTTTACACCGTTATAAGTTTCAACTCATAACGGCGTAACTTAGTCATTCTCATTACATTCTTGGTCTTCATTTTGATTTGATGCAAAATTATCGAATGCATCCCGTATGACCCTCCAGTTCTCATGCAGAAAGAGCTGAAGAAAAATAAAGCTGGCAAGAACTGACGTGTTTGTTCAATAATAAAGGCTTCATTAATTTAATGCTGAGGTATTTCATGCATCCTAAATGACCTTCCAGTTTTCATATCGATATAGGAGACAAAAATCAAGCAGGACAGAGGACTAAGGGCTTTATTCACCAATAAAATTTAACAAACGGTAGGCACCGTACCAAAGACCAAGAAGGACTTTCTTCTGGCTGTTTTATAATCCGCCATCTTAACTATTCCAGGTCAAAGGCACAGAACAGTCTTGGTACTTACTCTGAAGGTATCGATGTAGTCCTGTCTCGACACGATGACGAGGCATTTGGGAGCGTACATGATGCTGTGGTGGGTGATGTTTGGTACCGGTCGCGCTGATTCTAAAGATTCTTCGTCCTGTGAACAAGCGAAAAAGACATTTAGAAGTAGAAGAAAGAGAAATAAAGGAGATTGTAGGTTGAGTTTCTGAAATATCACGGAGCAAACAGAGAAGAGTGATTGTACCGAACGCAAAGACATGTTCCGTTGGAATATTGGCAAAAATGTATAGTTATGTATATTTAATGGTCATAGTTCTAATTCCTGTTTCTATAAACCAACAGTTATTATCCTAGTCGTGAACATAAAAATAAACTCATATTGATTAAACATCAAGCGGAGTATGCTAGGATCGTAGCAGGTGGCGTTCTGTAGTTTCTGCCTCCATGGAAAGGCGTGAGTTTATGAATGTATGATCATAATCATCACAATCAGTCTGTAATGTTCCCACTGCTGGGACACAGGCCTCCTCTCTGTGACAGGGAGTAGGCCGCTATCCACCACGCGGGCCCAGTGCGGGTCCGATAATTTCCTAAAATAATTAAAAAACGAAACCTCATGATAGAACTCCTATGTCAACGGTCAAGACATCCAAACTGCGATAAAAAGGAACATAAACTGTGCGATAGCCGTCACAGCCAGGATAATGGCAAAATAACGTGATATTACACTGCAAAATGAGTATTTTTGATGGCGCCCTACGCCGCCTCCCTCAAATCATAATAGGGTGGGGTCGTAGACGGAATCTCATTTTGTTGTACGATAGCTGCCGACAGCTAGTAAACAAGATTTCCGATAAACACTTCAATTCCAATTTAACTTGATTCTGGCTAAGTGATTATGGAATAATCGTTAGGAAATTACTGGAGTGGGACGATATTAAAAATTTAATAATCGTCCTAGCTAGATGATAATAAAAAGAACAGCGGGCTGATGAGAGAGATAATGAGAATTTTTTTTTCATTTACAGCCATACTGATACAGGTAAGGCAGTTGTGCAAAGAAACCACAAAACTGTGTTTCAAACAACATAGACTCTCATAACATAAACATTAAAAAAAGACTTCTTCTAAGTATTTATTTATTAATCTTCTCTTCAACTGCAATGAGTACACTATTACTTTACAACTTGCACATTGCAAACTTAAGTTTAAGCGCCCCATTACTTAAAGAAAAGAACAGCATTACGCGCAGATAATAACATGTATGGGTACTTCTTAAAGGTTTTTTTATGCAAAATATGTCCTCACAAACGAAGGTCGCAGTGTCTATCGATAACACTCGAGCACAATCGATTCTTCGACCCTCGTTGCTTATCGCACTTGACGACGACGATGCGAGCCATTGGCACAGAATATAGATCTACAGAAGGCTTCACTGA
The DNA here is from genome assembly GCA_949629185.1 of Apamea crenata. Lineage (NCBI taxonomy): Eukaryota > Metazoa > Arthropoda > Insecta > Lepidoptera > Noctuidae > Apamea > Apamea crenata. The sequence continues at coordinate 5,547,146 of OX451362.1, read as the reverse complement.
ATGAGCAAAAACTGGCGCACGCACACAAATATAGACGTGCACGTATTGTGATCTCAGTAATTCCCGTCGCGAGTGCGCTTGCACTCGCTGTAACGCGGTGTCCTGCGTGAGCGACGAATACGACATATATACCCCTTTGTAAAACTGTTTGTCAAACTTTCGGGCTTCTGACTACCTGTAACGACTGTCAAAGATCCACGAATGACAGCCAGCACCCACGCCTTAACGCGCTTTCCGAGACACGGAGGGATCTTGATATGTAAAGATGGTCATCTATCCACGGAGCAACCGCGGCAAGAGTAGCTTAACCTGATCAATCGACCCGTGCGGCTGTTATTACTTAGCCACAAGCCCCTCTATCAAAACGAATGCATAAAATGGTTGAAGTTGAACAGAACCATTGTATACTTGCACCAGTTTCTTATAAAGACGTTTCGCAGAAGTAAGTAATTGCTATAAGGATTTGAGGAATCATGCCCATTATTGGTTTTCTCGTTATTCAGCTCCGAAGTAATAATGGCTATGGAAGCCACGTAGTTGAGCTATTTAAAGGATGGCAGCTAAAAATAAAAGGAATTAGCAAAATGCGAACAATTCGATCAATGCCGGAAATAGAACAGAGATTTCATAAAGAAAATAAACTGGAATCTCAGCGTATTAACCTTATAACTACAGCCATAAAACAGACCCAGATGGGACGGTCTATGCTTGGAGTCTCTCTGAGGGATCGAATCCGCAACAATGTGATCCGGCAGAGAACCAAAGTTGTCGACGTAGCTCACAGAATACGCAAGCTGAAGTGGCAAAGGGTCGGTCATATTGAAAACATCAATATTATTTTAACTGAGCTCACTTTTGGGACCAAAGAAAAATCAAAATTTGTAAATGTCTATATCGACGCTCCCAAGCAATAACCCGGTAATCGAAAAATCAAATTTTTACAGGAGAAAAGATTTACTGATTTTATCAAATATCTTTTCAACAAGTGGGACTATTGAAGTCATTGATGTAAAAAAATACCTTTCATTTAATACATCAATGACTTCAATAGTCCCACTTGTTGAAAAGATATTTGATAAAATCAGTAAATCTTTTCTCCTGTAAAATTTTGATTTTTCGATTACCGGGTTATTGCTTGGGAGCGTCGATATAATTATCGACTGCACGGTTGGCGCAGTGGTTAAGCGATTGACTGCTGCGCTGCGTGTCGCGGGTTCGATTCCCGCACGGAACAAATATTTGTATGACCTACATGTATTTGTTCCGAGTCTGGGTGTTTTTCTATCTATAATATGTATGTATTTACAAAAAAAAATTGTATATAAGTAGTTTATCAGCCATCTTGTTACCATAACACAAGCATTAGGTTGCTTAGCTTGGGACAAATGGTGCTGTGTGAAATGTCCAGGGATATTATTATTATTATTATTATTATTATTATTAATTATGTATTGATCTTTTAGCATTTGACAGTCTAATTCTAGAGGAAGGCTATTTAACATCACGCTAGGACCCTTAGGAGCCGAGCACGAAAGTCAGGCGCGGACGGGCGATGCGATGCCACGGGGTGGGTCGGGAAAACAAGAAATTGGGGACAGAAGCTAGTATTAACACAAGTAAATCCACGATGTTTCCTCACGATGTTTTTTTTCACCGATGTCCAGTATTGTCCAAGATAAACTCAGAAAGTACATATAAACCATTTATTCTTCCAAAAGCACAGCTTCTGAAAGCATGTCTTATTCCCTTGACAACAACGGTATGTAACATATTCGAACAGATAATCCCGACTGTTGACATTCGACAAGATTAATCCCCACACATAATCAAGATGTATTCAACTACTAATTACGTGCACGAATAGATTAGCCTCATACATAGCTTGGATTGGAATACAGACACGTTAGTAGTCCGTAATACCACCGAGACCCGACGCTTCCGCCGGCGACGCGGAAGCAACGCAATCGTAATAATGATGACTTTGATTGTGTACTGCGACTTTTAGTCGCAGGAGATTGTGCTGTATGGTGTACGGTGGGAATTTGACGGAGTTGTGATGAGTGTGAGCCTTTTTCATAGGTCGGGGATAATGAACCGATGAATGAGGCAAGGAAACTTTCGATTCAGAATCGAAGCAAGAAAAGCAATTGATTTTTATCCTACCCTTTAATCGTACAACTAATGGGTTACTCGTACCTATGAGGTACAATGGCCAAGGTAGATGTTAATCAATTTTGACTTCACCTGCAGCCTTGACAGTCTGAACAACACCTCGGACCCCGCAATAAGCCTGGCCATCTACTGGGCTCAATCGGAACCGAACCGCGGAAACGAAATGAAGGAGAAGACTCGGTCTCTACTATAGGTTAATCGTTTTTTTTTACTCCCGAATTATCAACAAACTTTATTCTGACTACTCTTATACCATTAAAACCGCTCAAAAGGAAAATTACCTACTTTAAATCAACGCTAACCCACAGAAACTATACCAAACCTTGCATACGTTCAGATGAGTAATATGGCTTACCTAATACAAGCTTTGAATCAAAGTTTTCCCACAAATTCTAAACCTAACTGTTTTTGGCTTCACTTGCTTACTTAGTAAATGATCAACAGCCTGATTTATATGCTAACTATACATACATAATTCCACAGTAAATATTATATAAATAAGGCCCGACCACACATGCGGAATCGTCGGTACTAATGTGGACTGTGAAGTTATTTGAACACATGCCTGTCGGCAAATATTAGGCAGCTGTAAATTACGCCATTTTAGAATAATGGTAGTCAAATATTATCAACAAATAGCAACTGTAAATTTATGTTCTGATTGTGTAGTAAAATACTGGGTGGATTTTTAAGGCGGGGCAAACCTTAGCCTTTGTACCTACAAGAAAACGGTCTTAAAAGACAGTACTTAGCTTTTTGTGAAAATTTGATCTGTATTTAGGAACAGATTTAAAAAAAAATACACTTAAAACATGGCGTGCAATTTTCACCGGTCGGGGATAATGAACCGATGAATGAGGCAAGGAAACTTTCGATTCAGAATCGAAGCAAGAAAAGCAATTGATTTTTATCCTACCCTTTAATCGTACAACTAATGGGTTACTCGTACCTATGAGGTACAATGGCCAAGGTAGATGTTAATCAATTTTGACTTCACCTGCAGCCTTGACAGTCTGAACAACACCTCGGACCCCGCAATAAGCCTGGCCATCTACTGGGCTCAATCGGAACCGAACCGCGGAAACGAAATGAAGGAGAAGACTCGGTCTCTACTATAGGTTAATCGTTTTTTTTTACTCCCGAATTATCAACAAACTTTATTCTGACTACTCTTATACCATTAAAACCGCTCAAAAGGAAAATTACCTACTTTAAATCAACGCTAACCCACAGAAACTATACCAAACCTTGCATACGTTCAGATGAGTAATATGGCTTACCTAATACAAGCTTTGAATCAAAGTTTTCCCACAAATTCTAAACCTAACTGTTTTTGGCTTCACTTGCTTACTTAGTAAATGATCAACAGCCTGATTTATATGCTAACTATACATACATAATTCCACAGTAAATATTATATAAATAAGGCCCGACCACACATGCGGAATCGTCGGTACTAATGTGGACTGTGAAGTTATTTGAACACATGCCTGTCGGCAAATATTAGGCAGCTGTAAATTACGCCATTTTAGAATAATGGTAGTCAAATATTATCAACAAATAGCAACTGTAAATTTATGTTCTGATTGTGTAGTAAAATACTGGGTGGATTTTTAAGGCGGGGCAAACCTTAGCCTTTGTACCTACAAGAAAACGGTCTTAAAAGACAGTACTTAGCTTTTTGTGAAAATTTGATCTGTATTTAGGAACAGATTTAAAAAAAAATACACTTAAAACATGGCGTGCAATTTTCACCAAATATTTTTTTGTCATGGCAATCGATTCCGTTTCTGATAAGAATAAAAAAACTCTTTGGGCCGAACAAATTAGAAATCGCAACAAAATTTTTCCAAAACATTTTGTATAGCTACAACGGTTAAGGTACCCTTTACTGCCCCATCTCAAAAATCCACCCTGTATTGTGCTACAAGCCCGTATTTTCGGGCTCGACCGAAGCTCCGAAACTCCAAAAACTCCAAATGCACCACAATTGTATCCGATTCCTTTAAACGGTACCAAAGAAGCGAAATTTCAACGGTGATCGAATAAGTCAGGTAGAAAATTGAGTTTTCCACGGTGATGGAAATTGACATGACATCAAATATGAATATTGCATCGGAATCGAATCAAATCGTAGATATTTGATATCGTGAAGGATAAGATATCAAAATAAAAATTCTCGTCCCAGTTTCTGCCCGCGGCTTCGCCCGCGTAAATGTCGGAAATTATCCCACAGGAACGTGCTACCGCAACAAAAAGTACCCTATGTCCATCTCCAGGATGCCATCTATCTCTTTGCCAAATTTTATCGAAATCCGTTCCGTGGTTTAGGCGTCAAACCGTAAAGATTTAGTTTCGAATTTATAATATTAGTATGGATTCCAAAAGACAGACCCCAAAACACCCGCCCTTCACCACTCCCTAGTGCTTTAGCCGGGTAGAAGAAGTGGCGCAACATACTTCCCAACAGCACAGCTGTCTGTTAAGTTGAACTTGAAAAACTATCGGAACTTGAATGGGTAAACAAGAAGTAGTATTGTAGCCAGGAAAGATTTTCCGTTTGTTTCAAGAGTATCACTTGTGTAGCGTTACATTGTTATGGAATGTTATCTTCTTAATGCTTTCAAATAAATCTTCTATCTTCCAAAACTTCCTACATTGTTCCTTTTTCTGATTACATTGTTGTTGCAATTATGGCAATTTCTTAATTAAGACTTACAGCCAAATAAACAACCTGATTAAAAAATGTAGGACCCTATTTATGTTCAGGTTCCTGCACACTTTTACAGGAGGGGAGTCCCTTTATAAGTATCGAGCTGTTCACTGCCGTATCAGACTGGCTTGGCTTATATTATATCACGCCTGTAATTCCCTGAAGTAAGGCAGAGGTGTACCTTAGCAGATACCCCCACATTTTAGATTTCGCCAGTTTTTTAAGTCCCATGCCATATTAAGAGTCCAATACCATCCACCAGGCACAAATCCATATTTGGACTGCTAATAAGAAATTCTTAATAGAAAAACACTTGCTTGGCTTATTCGAGCCGAGGTTTATTTTGAAAACTGGACGGTATTTACTACAATACTGAAATCTAGCACTTGCTAGCATATGGCCGCAAGCTCTTTAAAGATTACTTGCTTATTTTATAAAGATTTCATGCAACGACCATTTTTAGGTTAACGCCAAACAATATTCAGCTACTCCAGTACAGAAGTCGTTGCTCCCTTTTTTATTATGTGTGTGTACTTGGCAAGGAATATTCGCATCGCTTTGTCTTATATGGCTTTGTCTCCCTTTGAGTTTTGACCCGGATTCCCTCTTGGGAGCATTGTTTATGTGAATTCAGGAAACCGTGTGTCCTATTCCGAGGATTCTTTGTTTTTCCTTACTTTGAAGAAAGCGGTTGTTTGTAGGTTTCCGGCAGAGAAAAGTAAAAAACAATTGTAGGTACTAAATATTTTAATATCTTTATTTTTTGTTCCTTTATTTTTGTCTGTTTATGTGGTATGTGTGTGGGTATAATTCGTTAAATAAATAAATATCTATACAAATTACAAATAAATACAATTGAAGTAGATATCTGTTTGTAATGTCAAAATAACAGCTTTTTGTCCGTATGTTTATCTGTTTGTTCCAGCTAATCTCCGAAACGGCTGGGCCGATTTTAACAAGACTTTGAGACAGATATTGACAGACAGCTGATAATATTATTGTTTTCCGACATCCACGCGAAAGAAGTCGTAGCACAGCTAGTTTAGAATAAATTGTCATCTTAGACTCTTGCCCAGAAGGACTAAGCGCGAAGCTAAATGGTGCCTTAAAATCTAACAGTAACATCAGTCTACCACCAGTGCCTCTATTTACCTATGTACATACCTGTAATATAAGAAAGGTTTAACTCAGTACTGCCTGTACGGCAACACTCCAGTTCAGTTCAGTACGAGATGTGAACTGACCTCTAGACGATCAGGGGAGGCCACTCATCCGTGCTCCGGGATTTGACGATGTAAGAATCTTTCAAGCGAGTTAACGTCTTAAATATTTCCTTTTAAATCTCTCGCTGTTTCCTCTCCAAATTGTTGTTTCATCTTGAGATAATGGATTAATTGTCTGAAGCGCGAAGTATTTCGCTTTGTTTTTGATAAGCTTTTGTTCTTGAATGAGAATGTAAAAATTCAACCAAGAACCACTTTGTTCGTAATAAGGCCTCTTCAATAAATTCATAAGCGTCATCGCTTTCTTTATTGTTAACCAATCAGCTGATTCCCCCTTGAGATAGCAAAGCGGCTAGACAGACGGTAAAAAATCAATCAATTCAATTTATTGCAGTTCACAGTTGAACTGAAGCTTCCTTCTTTCGCCTTCTGCATCTAGGTTGCGTTTAGCGAATCCAGAATTTTAGCAGTGTAAGCTTAAGCCTTCCTGGACCATCGACCTGGGGCCAGTTTAGCCTCCGAACAGAGGTATTTCTACCGCTATAACCAGTGCTATACCCATCAGCACCATTTCTTTATCTTTGTCCTGCTTGTTTAATCGGTGACGGAATCCTGGAGAATATTTAATATAAGTCTGAAATCGCCAACTCGTATGGAGCAAGCGCAGTAATTAATGCTAGTGTCTTCTCTATATGAGAAGAGGCCTTTGCACTACAATGGGACAGTAACAGGCTGGTATTATTTTTACTCCTTTTTGGATGATCGACCTTTCTGCCAATATTTAGCCAGTTCCCTGGTCAGCTTGTTTTTGTTGATCTTTACTGCTACAACTTTTCTACATAAAATCCATACGTATATTAGAACAATTCCCCAATGCACACGTTGGTGTTAACAATGTGCTAATGAACAAACAGACACGGTATTGATTGCCTAATTAACTGCCTTCATTCGACAAATGTGCAAATAAAGCGGTCGTGGAATTAGTGCAACTGTAGCTGAATTTGTACATATTGCCATCCGCTTACGTGTTGTTTACATACATACACATTCACAGGGTAGCAGGGACATCGACGCGCAAACTGTAACCATTAATTCAGCACATGATTCGAACTCCTGTTTCATAGAAAAGTGCAATACCTACGCGGTGAAAATGTAATGAAGGACAATTTATTTATTTTCCATCGGTTCAGAATCATATACTGAATCAATGGTTACAGCACGCCTTTTTTAAGATGGGGCTAGGCAGGCGGTATGGCGGTTTATTACCATGGTACTGAACTCACTAGAACATTGTTTTTTCCTTCTTCTTAACGTATTGTTGGCAAAAATGTCAAACATGTTTGGCCCAATATCCAACTACGCGAACTCCACTTTCACTAACTGACGTTTTTTCCTTCAATAATTTTCGAAAACGTTGTCCATTTCCGCATAGTCCGTATCAGGATTGACTCCTACGTTCGAACCAACTTATTCCAGACACTAGCTTACTCCTGATACCACGAAATCTCTTATTACGTAAAAGATTAAAGTAATCCCCGAGTGAATCCGGAAGTAGTCGAACATAGCCGAACATTTCGCGGAGTTAAGCCTTATACATGGTGTAATATTTTAGTCTTACGCACTACTTCTGGACTTGGTATCTTTGCCAAGTTTTACTTAATTCTGTTAGTAAACTTCATATTTCTCCCTGTACTTGTGTACTTTGGGATCGGTTTCAAATTTAATCAAACGATAAATATGAATTATAGTCATAATCAATCTGCCAAGCCTTTCCTCAAATATGTTGTGATCGGTTTCCAGTCTAACCGGATGCAGCTGAATACTAGTATTTTACATGGAGTCCGTTTGACCTCCACAACCCAGTGACTGGGTAATCGCCTTGGTAAGACTGGTTGTCAGACTTTCGGGCTGCTGACTACCCGTAACGACTGTCAAAGATCTATAAGTCGCACCTGGGATCAACAGCTTATCGTGCTTTCCCGAGACACGGGAGGTCTCGATATGTAATGGGTGGTCACCCATCCACGAACCGACCGCGGCAAGCGTACCTTAACCTTCGATCGACACATGCCACTGATATTATTATTATTAGTACTATCAGTATTTTAGACGATGAATTCTATGATTAAATAAAATCAATCAAGCTTAGTTTAAGCAAGATAGCAAAAATCCTACCATCTTTACGTTGGATTTATTATTGTGAGTGCTAACAAGCAGAAATCATATGCCTTGCTGTTAATTAAGACATCCTGTTGTTTCTTAATGTTGTAATCAAAGATGTTGTAAAAACCAATCCTAGAAAAATTTATTCGCATATGAGCAGTAACGGCAGTACGGTAGTAACGTTTCATACAAAAAAAAAACTTTTTCTATTTTATTTTCAGCTCTATTCAGAAAAGAAAAGCGTGGACAAAGCAAACATCATTCAATCCCGTAACACAAACGTAAACGTAAATCAGTACGTTAAGCAATCGAAATCTCGATGGAAAGAGATATCGAGACGTGCAAACACATTTTAATCACAAAACCAATCCCGCATCGTGTTTCCTTGCTTCAAATCCGGGTACACGAACTATACTCAATACAGCTTCACTCCATGATCAACTCTATTACCTTACAGAAATGGTTTACAATCGGTTGACGAGCCTGTGTCTGTACAATTTCGAACTTTAAAACTCTTGGACTGAAGTACTAAATGTGACGAGCCTGTGTCTGTACAATTTCGAACTTTAAAACTCTTGAACTAAAGTCCTAAATGCATTAAAACGTCTCAATTACATCTCCATACTCTATTATGAACTGTAAGGCTAAGACATAAAGTTAAAAATTGCCAAGCAGTACATGAATCGTACAGTTCCAGCCGGTGGCGCTTCCTGCTATCAAAGTTTAGTTTACTTACACGGTTTTGCTTGTAAACAAACTTTTCAGAGCGGTAATTAATACAGTGCTGGATGTGGGTGATTGGTCAAAACGTTTTCCAAATAAAAGATTAAGATAGATGTTTTATGGAACACCTTGGGAATGTATTCAGAATTAAAACTACTCCTGTAAAAATCATCGAGGCCAGTTGATTCTACAGGCGTGCTACGAGCCCTACGAACTACGAACGGTCAAATTTATACAAAATCAATTAAAATTAATTTATTCAAATTAAGCTAAGAATGAACACTTTTTGAACGTCAAAATTACATAAGACAGTCCCCCAAAACGCCCGCCCTTCACCACTTGTGCAGAAGTACAATAGGATGGAAAACAAAACCCTCGTCATCTAAATTAAGTATGCTTCTGACAATTAAAGCTACTAGGTCGTGAAGGTCGCTTAATCACTTCTGTAAGAGGCCTATCTTCAACTGCGAACTAATTTAACTGTCTACTTCCTAGAGCCTGAAGCTCTCGTAACTTCTAAATTAGCATCTAAAGAACCGTCGCAACTCCGACATTGCATTTCTGTCACCAAACTTATAAGACCGTAAACACTCAGTTTGTAGAACAATGAACATTTTTACGTCTGGTCTAGACTCTGTCGCATCGGGGGCGACCGGCGACCCAATTATTTTAATACCTCTACCATTATGCTTGTGAGTTGTGACATAAAAATAACCAGCGACCGTTTTATTAAATCGCGTATGTATTTGTACATACGACTTTATGTTCCTCAAGTTTTCATTTGAAAATAATATTGTGAAGTGACTCGAAGTATCGATGAAAAAGACATGTTGCCCCGCGCCGACCCCAAATAAACTGGTCTAGAGAATGAGATGTAAAGTAACTCGTCTACAAAATCGGAGACGTGACTATTTATTAAGGAGTGAAGTTAATTGACAGTCTTTAGACTAGTCTAACAAGAGCAATAACGTTGGCGTTGTCGCATCATCATTATCCTGCCCTTCGGGGTCGGCGCAACATGTCTTTTTCTTCCATACTCCTCTATTAGCCGCCATCTCGACATCTCGTTGGCGTTGTCGAATATCACCTTTAAACGGTCTTGCATTTTTACGGGGAAATTACATTATTTTTTTTTTGTTGCGATATTATTATCACACATATAAACACGATCGTCCTATAATATTGCCCCAGCTGATATATCACGCAAACAATTTTAATCCTTCAGCAAATAAATTCGAAGGTGAAATATCTTGATCGGATCGGTGCTTTTCAAACAGCCATCCATCATGGCATGCAAATATGCACACCTGTGTAGAATCAAAGTGGTTCGTTTTACTTTCATGAACACAAATTTTCGCCTAGTTTATGTTTCATCAGGTTTCAGTGTTTAACAAGCTATGCACAATTTTCAGGATGAAAAGTTTCTATCGTTGTGCAAGGGCAAAGTTTGTTTTGCCTAATCAATAACGGCTGGTTTAATTAAAGAAACTGACTTTGATAAGGCTATATTGGTCAACAGAATACTAAAGCTTATCATATAACCTTCTACTGATTTGACAATTTTACATTCTGGCCCAAAGCCGAATAATTCGGCAAGGGCAGGATGATGAAGCTGATAATAATGATCAAAGGTTAAATTCAACACAAAGGGAAAACGTCACAGACAACCTGTAGGCCCATTTTCGTCAAGTCAAAAAGTCACAATCTCATCTCAGCGACAATCAATGTCAAAAACTTATCGAAAATGCAGGAAAGTTAGAAGTATTTTTGACAAATTGAGACTGAGATTATCAAGAAGTGTCGCTATGAAGTGTATTCTACATTAGCTATCTATTCCCACCACATCTGTGAAATTTCGACATTTAATATAATTTGAACTTGTATGCACAGGACATCAGACATTCAGGCACCAAAATGTACAGAATTTTGGTAATTCTCTCCAAAAAATTACTTCCCATAGTCTCAGTAACATTTCAAGTAGATTAAACGAACCTAACAATTATATCCATACTCCGACATTTATTTTCCTACACCCGTAGCACGCAGAGGGCCTCACCAAGATCAGTTCAATTAAATCTATGGATAAAAACTGGGAGCTATTACACATTACATGCCGTAATAAATGGAGGAGGCTTTGCAACTGTGTTCATTGTATGGTGTATAAAAAGTAATTGATGTGTTCATAATAACGCCGTTTCATAGACTACGCTAATTGTAGACTTCCCGTATCTTCCCATGAACGTCATAAAGCGCTAAGAGTCTGCAGTAATTGTAGTGCGTTTAATAAAACATAAAGGCGTGTTTATTTAAAACTAGATTAATGTTTGGTCAAATGACTTCCTATTCCAATTTCTAATTTGCTATTCGAAAGTACATTGGTCCTATCAGAGACAAAAAAGCCGTTTATTCCGCAGTCTTGAGGGTGTCATTGCTAACAAACTGGATTGTACTATCTTGCACTATTTAAGCCAGCTACTTGTACCTGCTAATTAGTGTGGTGTAGAAGCCAGATTTTTATTTTGTAAAAATGTTTTGTAAATACTTCTAACACAGTTTTATAAGTAAATTGTTACTAACGCTATAGACCAGTGTTACTCGAAAATAAATATGTTTTTATATTATATTATTGAGAAAAAGTAATTTATTTTAACCCCTAGCAATAAGTCTCAACACAGACGTCTAGTAGGTAATCTTAACAAAGACACATCGTCAAAACCATTGCCAAGTCCGCGACTCCTCACACAATGGGCCACAAGCCCACAATACGCGACCTACATACCGCATCCATCACATTACTGATATTACGCGCTCCGCACATTTGTCGAACAATTCCGTCTTAGGCGCAAGGTCGTTGAACCTATCTGCCGAACTACGCACACTTGTCGCACCCTCAGTGGAATAAAGTAGAATGTGCTGTTATGATTAATTAATTGTAACGGGTAAATTGTGTTCAGAACTGCAGATTTCTTGATGAATAATCTATAGCAGGAGGGGAGGGTTATGTTTTGGGGAGTGGCTAATGTCCAGCAGTGGATGATAATGACGTGGAAATTATGAAGATGGATCTATAGGATTGGCTTTACAATTCGATCCTGTGTTGTAGTCGTCACAACACAATCTTTTTTAATTTATTTTAATATTTTATTAACATTTTGTGCGTTTTTTTTTTAATTATACCGAAGAGCATAATATTTCGCTGCTTTGAGAAATCTCTGATTCCGATAGTACAGCATATTGCGTAACACACTTTCAATCTGAATCCTTTTGAAGGATACTGCTAATCCATTGCTTTGCTCAGCAAAGTAAATAACGCAATGAATGTTGTTGAACAGCCAAAGAAGCCATTGCTACTGGTAGTCCTTTACGCAATTACTCCGCTGGTTCACATAGTTTTGAAAAAAAAAAAATGAACAGTACAAAATTCATTCCCTCGATGTTAAAGTGATAGCCAGGCTAGGTACACTTACGACTTTATTCCTCTAAAGGTTACACAGATGCGCCGATGTGTTTATCGCTATCTACCAACGAAACACATGTGCATGTCTACGAGCGAACACCGGATGTAGACGACGGAGAAATTGTTTGTGATCGAATTACACAACTCAAGATGTTTGCGGATATTTTTATCAGTTTATTTAAACAGATGTAAAGCTTCCACGAGAGAATTTTACGTAGAGCAAAGTCTATGAGAGATTCGCTTCGTATTACAAAGCAACGAGTTCATTCTAACTAAAAATGTCTACAGTCTAATAAAGTTTGCGAATTTGGCTCCATAGCTTTAATGCTCCATTATAGAATTCATAGGCGAAGCGTTTTGCATTGATCACCCTTGAACGTTTACTTAAGAAAGGGACCTATTCCCTTTTCTTAATAGGGAATTCCTTAAGAGAGGGAAAGGGATCCCTTCTCTTTCTTTAACTAAAACATGGCGTCGAAAAATTCCTCCGCATCACTTTTGACTGGTAATGTACCCAAGAGACTGGTGGCATTGCCACGTTATATGGCAATGTTTAGCCTCTGGCCAAGGTACCAAGCCAACCCTTGAGTCACGGGAAGTGTCAACCAGCCGTTACGTTATATTAATTCGAGTTCAGAATCCCGCCATTACCAATGAATAAGCTGCGTATTGCATCTGAAAAGTTCTTTACTTCTTTCACCAAACAGAACGGACCTTGGCAATGAGCCCCTATACACGCTTGAATGACAGATGCTTGCCCAAGTGTCAATGTCAACAGTTTTACCTCACAGCTCAATGACCTGACTTTTTGTTTACATGATAAATTAGTAGAAGGTCGCTAAACGATACCCTCAGAACAACTGTTGAATTTGAACGATGTTATTTCTAGGAAACTTTTCCAAGCATATATGTACAAGTTGAAAACGTTGCAGCTCTATCGGACCATACACGTCCAAACTACACATATATGATCCCGTTAGTCTAGTGGTCGCAAGCGCTACTGTTAAGCATGAGGTCCTGGGTACGATTCCCAGGTCGGGCAAAGGGTTATTGGGTTTTTCCGCCTGGAATTTCTCAGTAACATCCTGGAGTTTGGATTAGAGCCCGGTTGATAGTAAATACTCGACCAATATAACATGGGACTTAAACATACTGGCGAAATACAGGTGTACTAGCATGTCTATAGGAACACCTCTGTCCAACCCTTCGGAGATAACAGGCGTGATGTTGTGTTAAGTGTTCTCCTTCGATATTATGTACTTGGTCTACTCTTTAAACCTCCAAAGGTCCTGAATACAGCCTCTTACATACACCCGCCCCCCCTCTCCTTATACATAACCTTTTATACTATGGAAAGCTTAAGTTCCAAAATGGATATAACGCGAACCATAATATTAGCTAAGCCATCCATTAGAGAACAAGGACCCTTCATCACATCTGACAGTTGAACACTAGAGCCCTTACGCAACAATAGGAGGGTAAGCTTGGGGGCGCGAAAAGTGAAGCTGAAAAACATATCCGTGTAATAATTATCTTGGTAGCTCCTGTCTTGGCTTAGGGTGACAGCAATATTCCAAATATTAATTTGAACTTTCTCCAGTATGGAATATGCACCGCTTTTGATGTTTTTGTACCAGTCTTTACAAGGTGATATACATACTCGTATCTAAATATATATATTTTTTGCTGCTGCTGGGCTGAACAAAGGTTTCCCCATACTTTTCAAATTTTCCTTATCTTGATAATAATATAAGGTCTATAACATTGCTGTTAAATAAAGTTTATAAATCGCACAAAAAATTGTAAGTTGTAAAGATTACACTTAAAATGACTACAATGAAACATACCGCGAGAATTAAAAATTCAAGATTCTTATCTAACGTCCATTATATCTTAAAAACTCGATTAGACTCGGTTTTGCTTATTTCGGGAGGACTCTTATGATGGACTTGTGAAGTTATGAGTATGATGTCATAATATTTTTTTATTTATTTATTCAGCCATTTCTGTCCCATTGCAGGGCAAAGGGGAGGCCTTTGCCCTGCAGTGGTTCCCTCCTTCCACTTATCCCTATCCAGTGCTGTTAAACGCCAATTCTTGTGGAAAGAGTAGTAATAATAATAATAGTCCTAAAGACCGAATATCGGCCATCGCGAATGAAAACACGACTTGACAGTTATCCCTACTCCCAAAAGGTGCATTCCCGTCCAAAAAAAAATAGACACTTGTTTTGTCGTATCAACTACTTTCGGACGGGACCGTACTATCGTTAACAGGCTTAGCGAGTATTATATAGACCCCCTGACGTTTATACCCGAACACTTCGTAATTCATAGCCGTATAAACACGTATATTTACATCGAACGTTATGTAAATTGACGTTTGATTCAGTGGGGAGTGACGCGTATCTCCGGCCCTTGCGTGTGCAGGCTATTGTCATATAACAAGGAGACACAGAAGACCGTACTGCCCTAGTGTGGAGTTTTGAACAAGATAAGGAACGTGGTGAACTTGTGGTCAAGTAGTACAATGTGATAAAGAGGTCTGAGGAACAGGGTGAAGGTTCACTCATCCTCCATAGAAAAGGGAGGATCTTCCGACCAGACGGGTGTTGTGTCTGGTGGGCAATTGCCCGACGATTGATGTCGGGATGTTGTATATGTGCCAGTTGCGCGGTAAACTCTGCTTGCGCGATGCAAGACTGCGTGACGTCAGTATGATACGTAGTTCGCATGTGGCGATGTAGATGCCGCCACAAGTTTAAGTCTGTCAGCTACTCTCTGTCGTAATGGCACGAATTTGAGAGTAGCTAACGCCGTAGTAAAAAAAAAAAGATTTATTAAGATGGAAAGCGGGACTACCCAGGGTTTGTCAGACATTAAGGTATTTGGGTATCGTTTCTAGTGGTACTGGACACTGCGAGATATTTCAAGGACTGATGAGTCTCAACTACTGCAATATTGTGCTGATTTTCCATCATGGTAGCATCACATTGGTTAGCATCACATGAGGTCTGCGAGCTTGTTACAGGGCATTGTTCAGACTGGTCCTACTGCTCCAACCTCCTCTACGCTACTATTATGTCATCACCGTACATCTTTTATGGTAAGTAGGTATTGGTAAACGCTATATCGGTTGTTTCTGCAATATAAATTCAGTCAAGTTATGTGGTTTTGTAATACTTCGCGAAAACTTCCAATGCTTTACATAAACCATGCTTGAAGGCTGGGACTAGACGTGACCAATCAATTTCCGTGAAATTTTAAGCATAGAAACTGATCTACTAGAGTCGCGTCGCGCCTGTCTGCCGGAGTAAGAACCGCCGGATAAGCCGGATAAGTTTACCGACATTTCCTTTCGAATATTACGCGATGTTGAAACTCACAACAATTTGTCGAGAACTACGCACATCACTCAAACGGATCACTTAAGATTTTGTACCACTTGGATCTCTGCCAACACCATAAAAGCAGAAAAATAAATAACATACACTATACTACTATACCATAAATATTTTATGAAAATAACTTATGTATACGATGGCTAAATCAACAGCGTAGTGCTGTAGGTAGGTGATGTAGTATGGAAAGGTTATTCCCAGTCCATTCGGTTTTTCTCTGATGATAAGGAGTATAAAGAAAATAAATTAATAATTAATGAATGGCGTGCAATAAGAGAGGCCTATGTCCAGCAGTAGAATGCTTAAGCTGATGATGATAATGATAAAAAATAAAATAAGTAGCTACAGAAATACCACCTCAAAGTTAACAACAGTAGAGACGTTTGTCTAACTTATGAAACCAAAGGAAAATAAGGAATAAGATGCCTTGAGAAAAAAAGAATAAGATAAATCAAAATAAAAGTAGCATTAGGTTGCTTAGCTTGGGACAAATGGTGCTGTGTGAAATGTCCAGGGATATTATTATTATTATTAAAAGTTTACAAAATAAAGCCAAAGAATACCGTGATGTGCGAAAATTGACTCGCTATACTCTCCTAAATTACTCTATTCTGAAACTATCTTCTCAGAAAGTCTCCCTATATCCAATTATCCATGTCTAAAGCCTCGAACATTGTACATAAGGGAATGCTCAATGCACCGAGTCACGTACTGTTCTAGCTCCACGTTTTGGGGTGGGCATTGGGAGATTGATTTATCGGTGCAAACAGCTCTGATAGTTTGTTGTTGTCTACATCTTTACCTATCTATAACTTTATTGTAAGACCACATCAAGCAATGTCAATGTATGGCTTGGCTGATTGGCTCCAATATCAATGTATCAGATCTATACTTAATATTATAAAGTGGTAAATTTTTTTTAGGGTGTATGATGCATGGGGTTAATCTTCGGAACTACTGATCCGATTCCGAAAATTCTTTCACTAATTGGAATCTACATTATGCTTGAGTCTCATAGGATGTGTTTTATGTTAAAACGGGAATCTTTACTCGAATGAAGTTGCGGGCAGAAGCTACCAACATCGTAATCGCGAATAAAAATTCAGCCGTCCCATACGTTTAGGTCGAGTAGGTATTGAAGGTTTCTATGGGACAGTTGAAAAATTTTTCGCGATTACGATATTGGTCCCATAGAGAAAGTTGTTCAGTTGGATGGTCTGTACCACACCCTTAAATTTGGCTGGTCTTTGAAAATAAACCCTGTATATGCTTCTTCTTAGCATGTCGACGGCCAAAATATAGTTTTTTTCTTAAATTTGTTTGGCCCAAAATTCAGCAACGCGGATAGCATTCGCCGACGCAGCCATCAGGTCCTCACGTGTGCAGGTGACAGGGCATGCGGTGAAGATGGGAGGTGAGCCATTGTGCCGGGAGCAGCAAACACTGCGTTACCGTGCTTCGGGTGACAGATCTCGGCGACAAGTGACAGTCCAGGAATGCGAGGCCTGCTTTGGTTGGAATCCCGATAGGATATCATATTGTTAGATAAGGATCTGAATTGACTACGGTCAATTTAGAATCGAAAAGTCAGTCAATTTAATATCTCCAGTACTAACTGTTTACCCTTATCTCCTATAAGATATTCTGTTACTACAGACAGATTACGACATATTATCTTATCTGTATCTTTTTGGATCAGATTTATTTCCTTAACATTTTCCACGTTCTCTTCCTTCACTTCATTGTTTATTAGCCTTTCCTGCTATTAGCCGTTAACATGTACAGTAATCACAAGCCTCGTAAACTTTACTGCAAGGAAGTGCACAATCTGTCTCGTAAATACTATACTATCATTACAATTTATTAACTTTACGTTTTACTAGTTGAGTGTGTCTATATTTATTGCAGTGAATTGATTTGGACTCTCAATAACAAGGCAGATTTAGACAAGGCTACAAAATCGGTTGTAACTGATGTTTTCTGTTTTGGTGACATAAATACGTTGGTATAAGCCACACTTGACCATCCAAAACTGGAAACCGATCTTCACCCATTGTAGACTTAAAGGAGAGAGGTAGCAGGACCTTCGAAGATCCCTTGGTCACACAAAGCCTCCATGAAACTGTAGCAATATGTCACTTAATCCCATAACCTGCAATCAATGAATGGCTTTTTTTTGTGTATGGGAAATCATCAAATGACCCCCTCCCGCTCTGGGTGGAGCAGAAGGGAGTGTCAGACTCTTACTGACTAAAACCCACGCGTGTTCCTTCCTTAGCCCTTTCTGTTCCAGGGTAGCGGTAACCCTTTCGGACGATCCCGCTACCCATCAATGAATGGCTAGAGCAAGGAACGAAAATTTCAGTCAGTGCCGAAATCGGTCCATGGTTAAACTAGAGTTTTTAAGATCTAGCATAGTTCCTTAACTCACACACTGGTCCACATAAAATTTTCGAAAGAGAACACATAGTGTACAAATTGATGTTAAAAAGCAAGAAAGTTACAGTGTCAAGCAATCAAACCACAGCTTATACACTTAAACACGTGCAAACTAACAAAAACTATTCAAAACTTCTAACAAACAATATGTACAAACACTCGTACACAAAAGTTACAAGTTTCCCCTAACAAAATAGCGCACGCACGCACCTGCCTACCTTGATTATTCCCTTCCGCCCTTTCGAGCCAGAAGGTAAAAAAATGTACTCCAACGTCCCCTGCATGCATGCGTGCGTGACCGGTAATAAGAAACTATGGCTCAAGTGGTCTGTTGTTATAAGGTAGAGAAAGTGGAATAGGTTTAGTCCTTGCAATTTGCAGGCAACATAGTGCATGAAGTGGTATTTGCAAAAAGCACAATGCTACAAGATCCCTTCCAAATTGTATATTGTATTACGTAATTATGGGGAAGTGTTCTTTTTCGTGTCGCTGGCCCGACAGTATTTTAGATCTTTTTGGCTCATAATTTACTCCGCCCCTAAGACGACCCACTGACCGAATTAAAGGTCTTGGAAAGGAAGGCTCTAATTTACGGTTTCGTTAAAGGGCACGAATGGATAGTGCCCCGAAAATCGTGAAAAACCGGTCATCAAACCGGTAATTGGTCTCATCTGTTTACGGGAATCCTTTTAGGGATAAAAACCTCTAACGTAAAGGTTGTCTTGATGATAGATGGTCTTAGATAGGTAGTACTTAAACGAAACTATATAAATAACAGCTATATAACATATATAGTATTTTGTATTAAGGAGTGGGCCTTCTGTAAGTAAAATCTAATTGTGTTCTGTCTAAGTCTGAAATAGCGAGGTGCACCGTGCAAGGAAGCCAGAAATTGATGAATATAAAAATACAGGATAATGTGTTTTGTATGCTAATTCATGATAGTAAAATGTCTGTAAAGTCTTTCTGTCTGGGTAAAAGACTGTATAAGCAAAAGCCAAAAATTCTGTTTAAGTATAGTTTTTTTTTTAATATGAATATTAGCTGTTGCTCGTGACTTCGTCTGGAATCAAGGATGAAAAAAGCCTATGTCATTACCCAGGACGTGGTCTATACATATGTGTGCCAAATTCCTCCGGAATTGCGTGATTGAGTAACAAACAAACTCACTTTCGCATTTATTATATTAGTTAGGATTAAGTTGTGAATATAAACAGGTATTAATTTATAATGTATAAGTAAGTATAAGACAAATCCTGTTTCAACCGGAAATTGCATTACGTCGTCGTCGACTTCCTCTGTAGGTTCCTTGCTATTAACAACACCTCTTTCCATCTCATCACTAGAAAAAATAAATACATACTTCCAAGTTCCAACGAGTCTACCCTTCATGGTCCAATAATTTCACCAGTTATTAATAACCGTGGATCGGTGAATGGTTTCCGTAGCGTCGTATTATTTATAGGTCATTTTTATGATCAGGGGCGGTCTGGTACCGGGAACCGGGGAAGGGAACGTTGCTGTTAAATGTATTCCCGATATAGGCAAGTAGACGAATGGCTGACTGGCTACTGGTTAAATGATAAGTCGTAAATTATGATGATGGGATGGGTTGATAGATTCCTTGAATGGTCATGAATATCGCAATTATCTTTCGTAATATTTTCAGTAATGGCGAAGGTGGTGTGACGAACTGATAAGGTTTGCAGGGCCAACATGGTCAGAGATCACAAGACACAGGGAGGTTTGGGAGGAAAAAAAGGAACCATTTGCCCACCAGTGGTACACAGAATAGGGTAGCAAAAAAACATATAATTATATATTTTCATTCATCGATCGTATCTAAATATTATAATTACATATATCAGCTTTCTTGTTCACTTCATCTCCTTACTCATAATCTAATATCTTCTCTCATTCAACATTTAGTGTTATTTCTTTATTTTCCAACACTCAAAAAATAACTCCGCAAATGCTTTTCATCCCAAAACAGATGAACATCAAGTTCGACCCCAAAACAAAACTCTGTTTGCTTATTTTCTTTACACTTAAAAGTTGTTTCTTGAACCATCCTACCCGTACCGTTTGTAACTTAGTTTCGCTTTGCATATATTCCTGAATCCTCAAAGTTTCGGTGGTAACTTATCTTGGCTTTACACCTTGTAAAGTACAACTTGTCGTGTATTAGGGTTCTGTACCTAAAAGGGTGCCGGGACCCTATTACTAAGACTGCTGCCCGTCTGTCTGTCACAGGGCTGTGTTTTAAACCATAATATGTAGGTAGACAATTGAAATTTTCACAAAGTGTGAACTACTATGACCGCTATTACAACAAATAAAGAAAATAAAATACAGCAAAAAAAATAAAGGGATAAAGAAACGTGTTTTATTTCGGCGTTTTTTTGCCTTGTCGTACGAAACACTTTTTTTTTTTTTGTGTGGGAAATCATCACATGACCTCTCCCGCTCTGGGCTGAGCGGAAGGGCGTGTCAGACTGTTACTGACTAAAACCCACCCGGGCACCCGTGTTCCTTCAGTTGCCTGTGTGGGTGTTGCTGTGTGGTACGGAACCCTTCGTGTATTTCTATTTAGAAATGATTCATTAAAAGCCATGCATGCATGCATGTTTCAGCATATTAGTATCGCAAAAGGATAAGCCAACTTTTTATCCTGCTCTTTCAGCGGTTGTTGAAGACTAAAAATGGATATCGTGTTATCTTCCTCATGATCCTGTTTCATATTCACATATGGGATTCTGACTGTTATGTAATTTTATGTAAAATTTATGCTATGAGTGATGATTACGAGTACATATTTATTAAGTGTTATTTACTTACACATTATAAATTATGTTAGTTAATAATACTAACATACTCATGGGTAACATAAGCATAAACACCCTATAATGTTCCCACTGCTGGGACATAGGCCTCTTCTCGGTGAGAGGGAGTGGACCTTTACCACACCAGCCAGGAGCGGGTAGGTAGATCAAAAGTCTTCGGAATTATAGGTAATGCCCTTTATTCATAAACGTTGCTTAAAGTTAAGCAGTGATTAGCGACTGTTTAACCATACATTTTTGACGTTTAAACGTTACTTAACTTTAATCATCGTTTATGAATAAACCCCAATATGCCTAAATTAAAGATGAATAAATTACGTTTAGTTGTAGATTTTTGCTAACTGCACTGTCACCTATAGAAAAAACTTGCATGGATAAGATGGATCTGATTGCAAAGTAAACCCACAATCATATCGTAATTTAATGTTTATAAGGGGTACATCTGGGGTTTGGCCCAACAGGATTGTTCGTTGTTGCCAAAAATAGCTTTTAACTTTGTATGAGATACATGAAATCAGGCTTGGCATTGTCTATTTCTAGGGCTGCTGCTTCGACTTGATAGGATTGCACCGGACACATTGTACGTCCTTGTGGTACTCCTTAAAATGAAACAACTACGCTAACACATTGTGTTTTGTACAACCCAATATCTCACAAAACGAATTACCACTAACCAAGGACACTCGATCATATTAAAGTCCAACAATAAACATTCACGAGCGAACGCATTCTGCCCACGCTAATGACTCGAAGGCCGGGGGCTGTTCAAACGAAAAAAGGGGGGCATTTTCATCGGCAAGAAATGGAGCTCAGTCACGGCATTGTGACATTTCGAAGAAATTGACTATTCAAGGAATAAATACGAGAAATAATACTGGAGCACGGTAAAAATTAACAACAAATGTTTCATAATATGACGACTACCGTCCGCTATATTGAATTTCCTATGACGTCGTAATTTACCTAGAGCAAATTCTAGATCAACACAGTCTAACGCCACTTCACACACAAAACACAGCATCACGCCTGTTGGCTCAGGAGGGTTAGGCACACGTTCCCATACACATGCCTTAGTCCCAAGTATTATCAACTGGGCACAAATTCGGGCTCATTCGGATCCATTCCACTCCAGATTCATTTATTGTAATCGATTCAGTAGGTTATGATTCGCAATCATTGTTTTTATCTGTACCGTAGTCGGGTATATATCATAAACAATTTCCACCATATAAACATATTAGTCTATCACCGCTTCACCTTCAATTTTCGTCTTCAGCATGACTAAAACATTAAGGTGTTTATTTATAAACGATGATTAAAACTAAGTGACGTACAAGCGTCAAAAATGTATTGTTAACAGTCTCTAATCACTACTTAACGTTAAGCAACGTTTATGAATAAAGGGGTGTAAAGTAAGTGCAACTGAACTTTTAATCTCGTGGAGTATATGGTGATATAAGCTATGATTTCCTCTTTGACAGTTTCTATATTTAAATCCTTGTTAATACTCTCGTTTGTGTTGTGGATTCCTAGTATGTATAAGAAATGTATTCAGGACTCTCATAGTTTATTGTCAATTCCCTAGTGTTTTATGAGTTCATAAAATCGCAATATTTTCATAAGGAAAATTGTGAACCGGGTCGAAATGGCGCGATAAGTCATCATACCCATTCCTCTTCTTGTCTCTTCGGTTCATTTAGGAAAGTATAAAAGTCCCAGCTTTCGTTTGTAGAATAGAACAGAATACTCTTTTTTATGCACAGTGTACACCATACGTATTACAGATATAATGTTACACAGGGTGATATGGTTTGTTAAGTACGGTTTTGATAAATATTCAAGTTTCGTCTGACACAGTCGTAATATTTGGGTTATCTATCAACCTTGACGATGTCGCTGATGCGTTACGGCTTCCGAACAATAATGTATGTCCCTGTACCCATAGTTGGGACACATGGTCGAAGATGGAACGATATTAATTTAGTTAGATGACAATATGGTTAAACGTCTTTGTAGAATCTATATTTTTTTGCTTTATTAGGAAGCCTGTAGGATGTGGATGCCTTCGCACAAATCACTTTGTGGCTTTGGTCATGATAGATAGTCATTACTTTTATAGTATATCCAGACTAAAATATAGACTCAGAATCGTTAGTATCAAAGTAGATTATTATTATTTTCCAGCTGAAAAACCCTTACGTCTCGCATAAAATCAAAACATAATCAGTAAGTAGTTAAATACTTTTGAAGAAATGTATCACCCAAAGTCCAGAAAACCAATGAACCACAAGGCCAGTACCTAGACATAAAAGATGACTCACCACCAGGGCCTGATTGCCCGCCGTGACGAGAATGGGTTCCACAGCCGTCATTAGTGACCACATCTTTAATTTTAGTCTTTAAATCAAGAATCCCAAGGTCGATAATGCAATACATGAATCAGAGAGGCAATTAGGGTCGTTATGATCATAAGCAAGATTGGCAGATGGTTATTTTGTGTTGTATGTCGATTTTTTGAGATTGCGTAAGTCGTTACTTTAGGTGATTATGTTTCGAATGAGAAATTACGTTTTTTAAGAATATTTTGCATAGTTCGTGGAATATTAAAACCCGAAAAGCGTACTTGCCGAGTCATCTTAGCTGAATCGCAATTCCAATTTTACTTATCTTGGCGAAAACGTGTAGGGACTTCCAAATGCGGAATTAGTTCCAAATGTTTCTATTTACATAATTTGTGTAGGCATGAAAGCTTTTTAGTTTTCACCTTTGGTTACGAATCTGGATCTAATTGCAATTGTCGTGAGAAAGTGGATCGACCCCTTTTTTCCAAAAGTCACAAACTAATTCAAGCCTGAGTTTCTTCCTTTACATGGGATACCCAGTTTAAAATGCCTCGTAATTAGGTAGGGCCGCCATGCACCTGCTTTTAATATTACAACAGCTGAGTATGACATTATGATTTAAACTAAATGGCTCTAAACATTTGAAACCGGTACTAGCCTACATAACAGTTATTACATAAACAAACTAGCTCTACCCACAGGCACAGAATTGGAACAATCTAAATACACCTGTCCATTTACCTGAGCTGATACATTCCTATTGAGGTTAAATCTATCATAGTTTATGCGCTATAAATTACTTGCTTAAGGACGTATAAATAATTGCTTAATAATAAATTAGTTTATGTAAATGCAGTCTGAATCGAATTGGTTTTCATAGCCATCGATAATACTGTCGAATCTTTGCAAGATTGTCCTGACAACTTCTAGTAAGCGATCTTGGTTTACTAAAAGTTGTCAGGACAATGGACAAAAAGTATGACAAAATGAAAGGGCTGAAAATTATAAAAAAATCTTTTGGACCATGTTCTGGAAAAAATACTCATTAATAATTGCAAAGGAATACAGAGGATTTACTCTCCAAGTCCGTAATCGAAACTACGAACCCGTCCGAAAGAAAATGATTTTTCAAAACAAGTGTCAAATGATATTTTTCGGACGAGAAAAATCACATCGAGCGTAGAGACAATTGCCAAATCGTGTTGTCATTAATTCTTATTTTATTCTCTCCATTTTATGTCTAAACTACGAAACTACGGACATCGTGCTTCGGGAGTAGACCCCTAGATCGTAGCAATAGAAGCAGAGTTCTATAGAATAGAATGATAAAGCAAAATCATAATATGGTGAAGATGTTATCTACAATTTTCTATCATATTTCATATTATCTAACAAAATGCTAGCAGGTATAAAGCTTGAACATATTCACAAAGGCAGTGTTCGGTTAACCGCAACGCGTCAAAGGTAATCTTATACCGTTGACACTGGCTTTATGTAAGCGACACCTCTGTATGAAAAATATTCAATAAACTGATGGATTTTGGTCAAAGCCTTTGATAACCATCTATACACGATTATATGATCAGAGGGGCTTGTGGCTAAATAATAACAGCCACACGGGTCCACCGATCAGGGTAAGCTACGTTTGCCGCTGTTGGTCCGTGGATAGGTGACCATCTTTACATACCAAGATCCCTCCGTGCCTCGGAAAACACGTTAAGCCGTTGGTCCTTGCTGGCTTTGACAGACGTTACAGGTCGTCAGAAGCCCGAAAGTTTGGCAACCAGTCTTGCCAAGATGTATCTTATTACCCAGTAACTAGGTTGTGGAGGTCAGTCGCTCCATGTAAAATACTGGTACTCAGGTGCATCCGGTGGTACTGGAAGCCGACCTCAACATAGTTGGGAAATGGCTAGCCAGGTTATGATGATACTATCTAAACATCTCTAACATCACAAACCTCAACCTCACAAAATCGCTATGTAAGGGAACAGAGATACACTGATAATAATCTATAGTTATGTCCAGATTGTCCAATGGCTGTGAATTTAAAATCACGGCATGAACATTCTCCTGTAAATTCAGTTTTTTTTATATACTAGGGTTTAATTCACTGGTAAAGTGGGGTCTACGAATTCCATCATCTTTGTAACTGTTCCTTTGTCCAGATTTCCCTTTCGAATTTAAATCTTAGGACCATCAATTTTCCTAACACAGGAATCACTCATTAGGTGCATAGGGCAACACAGTCCACGTGCCACCAAAAGGTTCGCCGGTCCAATACAGTACACCGCCGGTACAAACTACATTAAGCAGTAATTACCCGTACCACAAACCACTAAAGCTGTCACAGTATAAATTATAGCTTCAAACAGAACGCAACAAACGCCGGAAACGCGCCATAAAAATAAACTGAGACCACATTCAAAGAAAGCAATGCCGTGGACCGAATGCACTCGTCAATCACGTACGTGTAAACATTTCAAGAGTAAGTCTGTAAAAGAGTTATTACGTCTTTTTAGTCTTCATCCTTTCCTTGGTTCAAAGTTTAAATGCATTGCAATACAGTTTTTTTAGAGATTGGACTTATTTTCTGAAAATCCTCCAATATTATCTGCCAACCCGCACTGGGCCCGCGTGGCGGACCACGGCCCACTGTCTCTCACCGAGAGGAGGCCTGTGTCCCAGCAGTGGGAACATTATAGGTTGATTATGCTCCATTACTAATTGAGGTTACAGTGAGGGCGGCCTTGGAAAGCCAGTGGTGGGTGCCCTTATAGAGGGCCGCTGGTCGTGACTCCTGAAAAGAGCCGTTTGGTTTTACCATTCTGGTGGAAGGATATGTCAACTAGACGGCATCTGACATTATAAAACATTTTTACTTTTTGATGAAATACTGTTTATTTCTTTTAGCTCAAATTGCTTCGGTGCTTTTAAACCGGCGAATCAATCAATCAATTGCTTCCGTCCCCAATTCCACATTCCGCCTTCTGCATTAAGTTCAGACTAGCCGCCTTTTAAAATCGTCAGTTCGTCTAGCTGGCTAGTTTGGCGAGTGCTATCACAGATCTGCTCTCAAAACGGCGAAGAAACAGGCATGCCCTAGAACCAAAAATTCGAAGACATGTGACATCTACCAACACGCACTGGGCCCGCGTGTTGGATTACGGCCCACTCTCTCTCATCGAGAGGAGGCCTATGTCCCAGCAGTGGGAACATTATAGGCTGTTTATTGCTATCACAGACCTGACTTAACTGTCTGTCTGTTTCTGGTTTGACATCCGAAGAGCTACATTCTTCAGGAGTCATTGTACGTCCGCCGCCTTTTCTGGCACAATATGTCTTACTATTAATCCATCTTGTATTAAGATATCATTTTCTTATTAGCACCGCCCTAAACACATTTTGAGATTATTTAGGGTGGGTACGTCGCAGCATCAAAGGGATTCCCTTTGCCTCATTGTAGCATCATACAAGATCATTCTGGCGGAATGGCGGGTCCGGGATCTACTAAGGACTTGTTAATTAATGTGAGTATATTAACCATAATAGTCGGAAACGTTCCTACTACTTAAACGATCCTTCGGTTGAGTAGTTAGTTACCAGCACAATGTAATGTCTATACCCGTTTATAATACCTTGTAAATTGTTTTGGGTCAGGCCAATACTTTGGTTACAATCAGTTCATTATTTTTTATTTCATAACTTCCTCTCGTCTATGTGTTTTCAAGGACTTCGATCGCGAACTGTTACAGACGAGCTGTTCCATTGTTGCTTTTCATGTTTTCAGGTTACTAATCATTCATATCAGTTACTATTCGAGTCAAATTGTATAGCCTTATCGCTACATTTATCGCACAATATTATTGTTTTACGACAAGTTAAGACGGCTAAGCTATTATAGCTAATGTATTATTATAGTGCGATTACCTACTCGTGCCTATATCAATTCTGTAAGACTGTAAGCTAGATAGTCAGCATACCTTAGTATAGCTATCGGAATAGCTCTCGCATACCTGGGAGTCCGGTCGTGATGTAGTTATGGGCTTATTTGTTCCAGGAATATTAGTTTAGATACTGTAATCGTAGGTTGGATTATACAAACTACACAGATTCTAACAGGAAAAATACCCTTATCTCCATCTATGGAATTAATTATAGATCTTTCTTTTTGTATCGATGGTACTCTTACTATTTTTTATAGTTTGGGCCCAGTAGGTGGGCCACGTTGATTGCGGTATCAGTGACATTCTTTAGGTCATCCGAGGTGCAGGTGAACGGGCACTTAGGACACTCCAGCAAGTGGAGCATGATCTGGTCAGAAGCACCGCACTCGCTCTAGGTGTTGGATGGGTCTGTAATCCCCCACTTCGACAAATTGTGTCTGCAGCGGGCCACTCGGTCGGCAATCGATTGAGAGCTTTCCATATAGACTACTGCAGATTCATTCTAGATGTATTGTTGCTTGGAAACCAACTACTATTATCCTGACCAAACACATGTTTTGCATGATTGTGCTAAGGGCGTCACATGTTTAACACTTCCCGTAGTTATATCGAGCACATCAGTATCAGCAACGGAAACGTCTAGCGTTGACGTGGACCAATGTCACCCGGTCAGTCAGATACCACGATTAATGTGGGCTCAGATTGGGTCATTGTCAATAATAGAAAGGGAAGTCCCTAATCCTTAGAAGTATGTACTTAGATAAAGTGTCTGGTGGAATCTTATCTTTCTCGCTTCATTGAAAACCCCATTTATAACTCAAGAACGGCCGAACCGATTTTAATGATCGTTGATTTGTTGGATTTGTCTCCGCTCCGAATAGCAGAATGGAAAGATTTGAGACATGGGAAAATTCACAAAAAAAAACATGATTCATTTTCTCATATTTTTTTTTTATGTAATGGCATTTTTAATGGTATCTCGAGAGCGGATTAACTGATTTCGATGGCGATACGAAGTGCGTCGGGTCAGCTAGTTGTAAAAATAGAATAATTAGGGTGTTATCCTAAATCTTAGTTTTTCAAACCTTACAAATGTATATGCCTTTCTGGTGCACACAAGAAAGTCGCAGAGAGTGTTATATCCCGAATCCTACCTTACTTGCCTTACGGGCTTTAGCTACCATATACGTAGAAGAAGTAACAAGAATTCAGTCAAAATAGTACTAATTTATCCCAACTACACAAGGTTTGCCTGAAGCGCATAGACTTAACGACCCCAAATTGCCAATTCGATTGTGAACCTTTATCGACACCCCTCTATTTTCAAGGCCTGCGGGGTAATTGCGTAACACACTAAAAGGAGCAAGGGCTCTCCTGTAACAGTTCAACAACATTCATTACGTTATTTACGTTTTGAGCAAATAAATTTTCCGAACATATAAAGCAATGGATCCAACAAACAACATTCTTCAAAATTATTCAGATTATAATTACGCAATTAGTGCTGTTTTTACGGATGTTTTAGCGTATTTACATGATAACACAGACACTTTCTTAACATATTAATTACTTAAAATAAAGTCACATACCTCGTCTGCAGGCTTGGTGGGTGTGATGGCCACGGTCTCGTTGAAGCAGAGACAGGCGCAGTAATGGCGGTTGGCGTCCACGTCCGTTAGCACGGACACGTAGAACCGAGGCTCTATACGCTCCGTCGAGAGGGACCATCCTTGCGGCTGGCAGAACTGCGGCAGAAAACGTTAAGGTTAATGATTTAGTGAAGTCAAAATAGGACAAGTCTAGGTAGCGAGGAGATCTTGACTTTCTTATCTAATCTACCAAGCCTGTACTGTCCCACTGCAGGGCGAAGGCCTCTCCCTTTTCCACACAATACTGTCTTTTGGTAGGAGTAAAGCCAGTCCGCCCATCTTCACCTTGGCCTGCCAAGATGTCGTAGTGCCTTAAGAGGGCGCACAAAGGTCCACTAGCGCCACTACTTTAAAAAAAAAATATCTCGTGACTGAGAAGGAATTATGAAAATCTGCTCAATGAGCGACCTCGGTAAGTGTGTCTAGAATTCTCTAATACCTTTTAATAAGTTTCATATTGAGACACGAAGCAACAAAATTCGATCTAAAGAAAAGCGGCCACATTCCTATTTATGTCGTATTTAGTTGCTTCGTGTCTCAATATGAAACTTAATAAAATGTATTAGAAAATTCTAGACACACTTACCGAGGTCGCTGATTGAGCAGCTTTTCATAATTCCTTCTCAGTCACGGGATATTTTTTTTTTAAGCAGTGGCGCTAGTGGACCTGTTTGCGCCCTCTTAATTGGGACCCAATCGATGACCGGTTTCATTTCATTGAAAAATTCATCCTCTGCCAAGCCTTTTCCCAACTATGTTAGGGTCGGCTTCCAGTCTAATCAGATGCAGCTGAATACCAGTATTTTACCTGCCTATCTGACCTCCACAACCCAGTTATTGGGTAATACGATACCCCTTGGTAAGACTGGTTGTTAGACTTTCGGTGTACTGACGACCCGTAACAACTGTCAAAGATCCACGAATGACAGCCGGGCTGCGGGTTGTAATTTCATTGAAAATCTAGCAGTAGTAAACACTAAAAGCAGAACACTATATTTTATTAAAGGAAGCAAGTGACAGAACAAAACGACAGGCAACTAACTACTCTCTCTAACTCTACAATTATCGCTTTGAGTTTGCATAATCTGTCAATCATTCATAAGCTATCGCTCATACAAATGAATTCTGAAATAATTCATATACTGAATTCAATCAGTGGTTATTTTGTAACATTTCGTCTTACACCAAAATACATAATATTTATTTGTATATAATTGTGTCATTGCATCTAAACTGTGTTCAAGAGCTGTCAGTGGAAATATTCCACAACAAAGATGACACTGACAGCTATTAAACGCGGTCCTGATGTGCTGATCGCGTTCAGTTTCATTGGCGGATAGGAAGCGCCAGGGTAGACCGCGATTTTTTTTTGCGTAGTTTGAATGGCCGGTTCATGAAATAGTCATCGTTTATAGGTTTATATAAACTTGGAGGGTTGTATTGATGATTATAATTCTGTAAGTACATTCTTATTAGGGTCGCGAATCATATTTTGTTCAATATACAACCTGACACTTAGCTGCAAATTGCAAAAAACGTGAGAAAAATTAAATTACCCTGGCGCTTCCTGCTTTACTTTTAGAACCAACGCGCGATGCAATTGCATTCAGAACAAAAATTGGTCAACAAATAACAGAATCTTCATCTTAAAACATTGCAGCACACTCCAACGATTCTTGCCTAAAGTACCCCCAGGCTTTCTTACCAACTGTAACGAACAAATACAGCCTGAAAGGTCTCTATTTATTTAAGGCTCAACCATTAATCGAAGAGGGATCCTTCGTTTCAATTACTGGAGTGAACTTTGGTCCTTCCACGACATTTGTTGAAATGGAATTATTGCTGGAACGTTCTACGAACTTGTCTTGGGTATGCAGACGTGTCTTCATTGTAATCGATTCCGATAATTGTATTGCGATTTGAATGGGTTCTAGGAATGAAATGTCGCAGAATATTGACGTATGTGGATACAGCTACGCCCCGCGGTTTCACCCGCATAAGTTTCGATCCCGTGGAAATATCGGGATAAAAAGTATCCTATAGGTTTATCCTGGTTATAAAATATCTTTGTACCAAATTTCATCCAAATCCGTTCAGTGGTTTTTGCGTGAAAGAGTAACTAACAATCATCCATCCATCCATACAAACTTTCGCGTTTATAATATATAATAATAGTAGTAGGAAGTAGGATTTTCTAACTGAACAGACAGCTGTGCTGCTGGGGAGTTTGTTGCGCCACTTCTTCTTCCCAGCGAAAGCACTAGGAAGAGGTGAAGGGCGGGCGTTTTGGGGGACTGTCTTTTGTAATTTTGACGTTCGAAAAGTGCTGATTCTCAGCCTAATTTGAATAAATGACTTTTGATTTATGGGGTGACAATGAAACGGAAAAGGTAAGTCATATGGCAAAGGCTTGAAAGTGATGATTTGAAATAAATATTTTATTTATTTGATACGGTTCAGTTGTAGTCATGTTAAATGACCGCCCAAATATAACAAATCTAAAGTA
The DNA here is from genome assembly GCA_949629185.1 of Apamea crenata. Lineage (NCBI taxonomy): Eukaryota > Metazoa > Arthropoda > Insecta > Lepidoptera > Noctuidae > Apamea > Apamea crenata. Next base: position 5,515,569 of record OX451362.1, on the reverse strand, counting down.
AATATTACAAAGAAAAGATTTAATTTTTTGTGTTTGTTTCGCTTTCATGTTAAAATGATTTGGATGAGATTCGGCACATGGGTAGTCCATGACCTGGATAAGGACAAGGGTCAGTAGACCTGAGTATTTGATATAAATTCCAGCTTGATACCTCCACGCGTTCCTGAGATAAAGGGCCTTGATAGACAGACAGACGGACGGACTGACAACAAAGTGATCCTATAAGGGTTCCATTTTTTCCTTTCGAGGTACGGAACCCTAAAAAACGTTTATTTGCGGTAAACATGTCGCAGAAAAAGAACACAAACACAAAAAATAACAAGTTGGGGGAAAACATGCGTCACATCCACGCAAAATAGCCATCGCTCAGCACCACGACTACATCGCGGGTAAAGGTTGTATTACAGGCGAATGCTCCCGGTGAGGGAGCGCCTAGCATTAGCAAGCTAGCTAGCTAGTTAGTTACAAATCTGATTTCGTCTATAGAAACTAGTTTTCCCTCGATAAATCTTCCGACAACTGAAGAAAACCTTTTACTATTTCTATTGAACCTTTCTAAGATACCTATTTTTCTCGTCTTTTACAACTACAGCGTCCTCAATAAAAGCGTTATTGGCGAAAAGGTTATTTCTTCGTAAAAGCTGTAACAATTGAGAGTGCCCAGTAACAGTTTCTTTGAGCCTTTCAGAGAATATCGTTACTCTACCACTTACATTCCTTTTGGTTCGAGCGTTTTTTATTCGTTGGTATGATTTGGAGTAAGATTTATTAAAGGACTTAGAAATTGTGGAAAAGTGTACTTAATTTTTAAGTAACAGATCATTTAAAACGGATAACATAACATAACATCACGCCGGTGATCCCGAAGGGTTAGGCAGAGGTACACCCACATTTCGCCAGTTATGTTTAAGTCGCACGTAATAAGGAGCGAACCTATTGCCATTAAATGGGTACAAATTCAGACTTCGGGTTGCTACTGAGAAATTCCTGATAGAAAACACCAATGACACTTTGCTCTTTTGGACCTCATGCTCAACAGTAGCGCTTGCGACCTCGAGATCAACGACGCAGGTCAAAACGGATACTACCATTTATTACCCAATAAGAGTAGTTATGTAATGTTTATTTAATTGCACTGGTGGATGAATGTCGATGGCTTTAACTGTAGGGGAAGACGAAAGAAACGATGGATGGACTGTGTGAATGATGATATGGTTAGAAAGGGGGTGACTGTCGAGATGGCGGCTAATAGAGAAGTATGGAAGAAAAAGACATGTTGCGCCGACCCCAAATAAATTGGGATAAGGGCGGGAGAAAGATGATGATGGTGGATGCCGTTAGTTAAGATTCTGAATATTCTGTTTCCTCGAATAATTGTCCAGAATACTTCCAAGAACTCTACGAGTACGCTGTGAAGTTACAAGGAAACCTATTATTTCTACTAACGCTAATCTCGAGTACTAGCGACTCGCTATTACAAAGCAGTATAGAAAACGTCCTTGACTGTTATTGCTACGTGTTGATAACGAATGTGAAGTGTTAATTAATACAGGTGTAACATTAAATTAGTCTAGACGAATTATATCTGTGTAACGTGACTTTGAATAGGATTTATGAAGATGTGTATTACATACTAAAATGATGGAGGCATCCTGAAGTGGGAGTGGGCCGGGGAGTGGGGATGGGCAAAAATCGTCATTCACTGGACGCCTGAGGGAGGACATTGCCGTCGAAGTAGACCACGGCGAAGGTGGTGTGACGATTTAATAAGGTTTGCAGGGCCAACAGCCAACATGGCCAGAGATCGCACAAGACAGGGAGGTTTGGAAGGAAAAAGCGGAGGCGTTTGCCCAGCAATGGGCCACATTTGATTTATCTATTTAACCATTTATGTACACACATATATAAAAAGGCAAGAAACAAAGCAGAACACAAAAATAGGTACAGAGGTGATGCTTATTTCATAAGAAATCTCTTCCAGGTCTGCGATAGGACAATAAATAGAGAGAAGAAAATATAGGCAAGCAAAAAAAAAACTTTTCTAAAGTATTTTTCTACTAAAATATGTTAAATATTGTACGGTGGTACGGATCCCTTCGTGTGCGAATCCGACTCGCACCTGACCAGTTTTTAATTTCCCGCGGAAACTTAAAAACTAACCAACAAGCGCTTTTGATATTTCAGACTTCATTTCCTTCAAATCAAGATAGAAGGCTAGATTTAAATATGAGGGCGGTGCTGGCCAGACAGTGATGGATACCTTCCTGCTTCTTTATAATGAGAAGCAACGACATTAGCTGATTTTTATTGTATAAAAGCTAGGAGGTAAAGAAAACTAACTGGAAATCGCTCTTCAGTGGTCTGGGTATGTGATGCGGAGGAACGAAGGACATAATCGTAAGGAAACTTACGAGTTTAATTTAAAAGAGTGTCCATGGAGTTTAATTTAAAATAGTGTCCATGGAGTTTCTTACCTGCTGTGCTCCATAGGAACATACTACGCTTCGGAATGGGGAACTAGCTTTATTTTTCTGAATTACGTGCCAAGGACATCCTTTGACAATTCATAGCTGCCTGTAACTTGTTTAATTGAAATAAATGCTTTGAGTTTGAGTATGGATATATGAGAGGGGAACAAAAGACCACAAAAAAAAAAACTAAGTGGATTGCATAGAGAGTGTATAACAATTGAGATAAGAGCAAGAAGACACAACCCAGTTACTAGATAACACGATACCCTGTTACCTACTGGGTTATGGAATTCAGATATTACGTCTCCCCATGTAAAATACTGGTATTCAGCTGCACCCAGTTAGATTGGAAGCAGACCCCAACAAAGAGACTGCCTAGTCTTGGGAAAAGACTAGGCAGATCGATTGAAGAGCAGAAAGATCATGAAGTGAAGAAAACTAACATTAGGATATGTGGGAAAAGACACCATTACCGCCATAATATAAACACCAAGAATTTTCCGTCTACAAAATGCTCCTACATTTAGCAAAGCCAGACAACTTTTTCTTACAGACCGTAGACACGGTCAGTTAGCAGCTGGATATGTGAAAAATCTAGACAACTATCTAAAACAGAAGCCAGACACGTGTTTAATAATTCATGACGTTGTGTGTCGTGTTGACAAGGCATGAGTGTCATTCGTGGGATATTTTTATTTTGTTTTATTTGGGAAAATAAACGGTTACACATTACAATGCTATGGTATAGAACTTAAAACTAAAATAGGAGTATAAATGTATAACCAACAACATTTTCCACATAATATAAAAAAGTTAAACAAATACGAACGGCGTGCGATATAAATTACATACTTACATTTAATAGAGAGTATGGTTAAATATTGGTTTGTGGGGACGATATTGTGTCTATGATTGAATGGTTTGGTTATATAATTAATGATCTATGAGTCTTCTGCTACACAACAAGTCTTTACACAGGTTACGAGGAGTTACTGAAAGGTCAGGTGCGTAGTGCTCGCAACGTGTATGACCAGAAATACCCGTAATTAAAAACGTTCAAAATCTAGTCGCAATCTCATTTCAGTGACAAAACAATCAATGTCAAAAAGTTGTCAAAAATGTAGGGAAATTAAAGGTATTTTTGACAGATCGAGACCGAGATCGGACTGTGAATTATGAGAATTGCTCCTCAATGTATGAACGTAAACGAGTAAAAGGAGTATGTAAGGTTCGTAGCAGATGGCGTTCTGTAGTTTTTGCCTACCCCTATGGGATGAAGGTGTGAGTGTATGTATGATACGGAGTTACTGCTCTACACGGGGCGAGTTGATTTAATCTTTTTCTAATTTGTAGTGATAATGTGATCAAAATGCAGCACAGTCCAACGCGCTGGAATCCTAGATCGATAACGTCGCAGACTGCCGAAAACTGAGGATGTGAGCTGGCATTTTTGATAGTCTATCTCAGTAGTCAGGAAGGAATACATCGTTCAGGTGAAGGAAAACATCGCGAGGAAACCGGCATGTCCTAGAACCAAAAATTCGAAGGCATGTGACATCTACCAACCCGCATTGGGCCCGCGTTATAGATTACAGCCCACTCTCTCTCTCGACGAGAGGAGGCCTGTGTCCCAGCAGTGGGAATATTATAGGCTGATTATACAAAGTTCATGAATAGCGTCACTGAATGTATGCAGTAAATTACTCACCCGCATTCTTCTCCCTAGCCATTCCGTTACATAAAATAGGCTCATGGGAGGTATGAAATTACTGACAAAATATGGGTCTACTACCGCTTCCCTTCGGGAATTACAGGGCGTAGAGTTTATTTGTATCTACAAGTACATGCTCCCCTTTGCACAGCAACAGACGTGTCGTATAATTAATGAAGTGTTGACGATGACAAGCGTTGACAAACAATAGCGTGATACAATCAAAGTGTAGTGTATCATACAAATATTAGCTGTCAAGTGTTTTGTCTATGATAGTACAATGTCGGTGATTGTGATTACATGGTTCGCTAAATGCTTTCACACTTTTTCTTAGTTTAACGGCGCATTCACTGATGGCAATTTGTTAATTGGAAATTCGATTGTTTTATTTAATTGACCTTATAATGGGTTTCGGTTCCGAATGTGAGGGAATTGCGGCTTTAACCCTTCGTATATATACGTAACGTGGAACCACGCGAGACGCAACGGCTTTTTAATTATTACGAAGGATATTTTACCTGCGACTTTGTTTGCATATAAACTTCCAAGTCCCAATAGACCCGCTCAGAGTTCCGCCTCTGAAGATATTCTTCTTAGTGCATCGCTGAGGGCTAATTTCACCAATGACCAATGGTTCTAGAGCTGCCAGTGTCATCATTGTTGTGGAATATTGATACTGACACGTTTTGAACACGGCTTAGATATACTGATCGCGTTCGCGTTCGTTTTTATTGCTGCCATTCGCCGATTTCCTCTAGCTATATTCAGTACATCACATAGTACAGCGCAGACATGTGACATCTACCAACCCGCACTGGACCCGCGTGGTACATTACAACCCACTCCCTCTCACAGAGAGGAGGCCTGTGTCCCAGCAGTGGGAACATTATAGGCTGATTATGTATGTATGTATATTAAGTACATTGGGCTGCGCGTTGTCTGACTATCAGCCACGTGAACGTTTTACATATTATTACATAAGAAAATTAAATTTAAATTTTTACATACCCATCCTATTCCGTCGTGAAAGGGAGTGTCTTCCCAATTGATCTCAGGAAATCGCTGAAGGACTACGCCGCTGTTCAGACCGCCCCCTGAAACAATACAAAGCTTAGGTAAGTTTATGCGAAAAAAAAAAACAACTGCAATTCTTGAACAAGCGCGCCGTAAGTAAACAACCAATTAATGTATTTTTTTTCACAACGTTTCTTAGTTCGATCGTAATGCATTTTTGAAGTAACTCTAGTTATCGATCTTTGTAGTACAGACGCCAGCAGGTCAAGCTACCCGAAACTGTAAAATTTTCCCAATCAACCTTGAACCTTAATGCTGTAGCGATAAAGTTGGAAATCTATTTAAGAAATTTGACAGATTGTAGTAGCTTGATGTGCAGGCGTCTGTACAACGAGATTTTCAGCAGCTGTGTGCTTTATATTTTCGAATATGACTATATTATCGTGGACGTCACGTCCATGTCACTGCATCACGATAAAAAGGGAAGTAAAATATATGAGGTATGTGAAGATGTTCACCCATCCACAGACCAACCGCGGCAAGCGCAGCTTAACCTGATCGATCGACCCGTGCGGATTTTTTTATTACTGCTACCTAGCTACTGGATAATACGATACCCCTTGGTAAGACTGGTTGTCAGACCCTTGGGCTTCTGACTCTACCCGTAACCACAACGAAGACTATGATTGATTGTGTAATTTCTATTGCAGCACAAATGTCACAATGAATAATCAGAAACAATGCTATTGTTGTAACATCGTATAATCTACATACGTAAATAGTAAACCTATCTCGTTGGTCTAGTGGTCGCAAGCGCTACTGCTGAGTATGTCGGGTAAAGTGTTATTAGGTTTTTCTATAGGGAATTTCTCGGTAGCAGCCCGGAGTCTGCTTCTGTGCCCGGTTTATGGCAATAGGCTAACCCCCTGTTACCTGGGACTTGAACATAACTGTACTATGTAGGTACACCTCTGGCTAACCTTTCTAGGATAACAGTCGTACAGTTATGTAAATAAAAAAACATCGTCATCTTCTTCGTGTCGAAGGCACGACTGAATTTTAAATCTTTTTGGCCCAAAACTTTGACACTTCCACGGCATCGTCAGTGGCAGCGCAGAGGTCACTTTGACTCCATGTTTTGGGACATAGCTCCACAATCACACCCTATTGCCGTTCCGTCAAGGTAGCCCCACTTTACCAGCTTGGACTTACATCTCCCCACTTGTGTCCGGAGACGGTTCAGGGACTTCCAAGTGGACCACGGAAGGTTACACCCATCGCCATTATTATTTGATCTATCTTTTCTATCGTACATTTCGTAGAAAGGGGTTCCGGTTCTTAGCCCTAAGAACAATGTAATCGTTGTTATATTTATGCAAAATAACGGTTCGCCACACATATTGTGTTGTTGTGTGGTAGGAGGCCGAGCATGTGCTAGTGAAGTGACGAGCCAGCGCAGCGTTGTATCGATAGTTGAGTAATCGAACAATTAAATGCTTGCATGAATAATGCTCTCACAAAGGTTCTAGCATGAGGCAAAATTGTATATACAAACTACTGTAACAATGTACCTTTATGAGAGAAATAAACTTATTATTATTATTATATAATGGAATAATACAAATCTTAACTTTAGACTTTTCAGGGCTTAAAATAATAGCCATCATATTTTATTTTGAGCCCAGAACCATCGACAGTCGATAGCTAATTAGCTATACATTGAGTATTAATAATAATATCGATATTTCTGGACTCATTATGACCCATCTACGTCCAACACTAGTTGTCGTGCGTTCAGCAGATCAACACTGATTGTATGTCGTCGGGACAATGAATGTGGAACGGTCATACTATATTCAACTATACACAAGCACAGCATACTAGCTAGAATTTCTGTCAATACTCTGCATACTTTACTTTTGGAGAAACTAGGTTTGTTTTTAATGACAATGAAGTGTATGTTAATTTCGTTATTGTGAATTGAAGGCGTTGATAAAGAAAACATAATATTTAGCCCAAACACTTGAAAAGTGGTGAAAGGCATCGCAGGGGCTGTCATTTCAAATGGTGAAAACGTCGACGCCGATTTATGATGTTTTCCTTCACCGTTAAATACGTCATCATCATCATCATCTGCCTAGCCCTTTTCCCAACTATGTTGTGGTCGGATTCCAGTCTAACCGGATGCAGCTGAATACCAGTATTTTATATGGATCGACTGCCTATCTGACCTCCACAACCCAGTTACTGGGTAGTACGATACCTCTTGGTAAGACTGGTTGTCAGACTTTCGGGCTACTGACGACCCGTAACGAGTGTCAAACATCCACGAATGACAGCCGGGACCCACAACTTAACGTGCTTTCCGAGACACGGAGATGTCTTGTTATGTGTGGTCACCCATCCATAGAACCGCGGCAAGCGTAGCTTAATCTGATCGATCGACCCGTGCGGCTTTTTTTATTACTTACAGAGGGGCTTGTCTCTGTTACCGGTAAATACATGCCTTTTAATATTAGGTACATTTAATGTCAAGTTGCGGAATGCTACTCAACTCTCACTCATTTTTTGTATCCTCATGTGCGAAACGTAAAACATAACACATCAGCTGCTTAACATGCTGCTTAAAAGCCTCCCGAGAGAAAGTTCTAGTGTCCTAGTTGACTGACCAGTCTGGTGGCTTGTCACGCTACAAGTTTATGAAGTTCAACCACCGTACTATGTCAAAAACAAGTCATTGTGTAGTCAGAACACGAGCTCATGCAGTGGTGTTGTCGTGTTGACCAACCAATCTGCAAGAATGGTGATTACAGACCGATTCAAACTTTATGGCGGCTCTGAAGTGCGCTAATCGCTGAACAGTACTTCACATTGTCTAAAAGTTCTGAAGTAACGAGGTTCCTCTCGTTTATGTACTGGGTCAAGCCTTCCACCATTTGTAAAAGCATAACAAAATTCCAACACAGCAAATACCTAATTCATATCTCACGACAAAAACTGTAATCAAGATCCTTATCCTTGACGGCACGGTTGGCGCAGTGGTTAAGCGATTGACTGCTGCGCTGCGTGTCGCGGGTTCGATTCCCGCACGGAACAAATATTTGTATGACCTACATGTATTTGTTCCGAGTCTGGGTGTTTTTCTATCTATAATATGTATGTATTTACAAAAAAAAAAAAAAAATTGTATATAAGTAGTTTATCAGCCATCTTGTTACCATAACACAAGCATTAGGTTGCTTAGCTTGGGACAAATGGTGCTGTGTGAAATGTCCAGGGATATTTATTTATTTTATTTATTTATTTATTTAGGAGATACGAATCCATCCAATATACTGTCAGGTTTTTACGTGCCAAATTGATGTCAGATTGATCACAACGAGGTATTACATTCATCTGAATTTAATTAAGTAGGCAGATATTTACAACGCAAGACATGTCCGATATTATTGCATCCTAAGAGGTGACAGATATTTTTGAAGCCGATGCAGCATCCTATATTTTGGCGTTGTTTCTCTCGTCAGATGGTTTTCGTGTTAATTAGATGTCACATATAAGTGCTGCCACTTGTATATGCCTTCCACAAATGATGACATATAGGTATATTTGCAGTCATGAAATCAGATATCATTGCCGAGGTTAATTAATATGTTCATGCTCGTGGCTGCGCATACAGCCGACCAGCACCCTAATTGCGTAACACACTATCAATCACAATCTGAATCTCTTTGAAGGATATTGCTAATCCATTGCTTCATATATTCGAAAACTTTGTCTGCTCAACAACGTAAAAACCGCAATGAAAGTTGTTGAACTGTCAAAATGAAAGCCTTTGCTACATTTGTTACTGTAAGGCCCGTACACAAAATTCAAGCATTACTTAAAACTAGATTCAAGCCATTTGATTGGTTGAAACTTGTTTTAAGTAATGCTTGAGTATTGAGTGACGTTCTGTAATACGGGGCTTACAATTACCCTGCCAATCTAAGTAACGAATCTATTTTTTTTTTTTTGGCTGGTAAATCTTCAAATGACCTCTCCCGCTCTGGGCTGAGCGGAAGGGCGTGTCAGACTTTTACTGACTAAAACCCATCCGTGTTCCTTCAGTTGCCTGTGCCAGGGGCCATGGTATCTCTTTCGAACAACCCGCGGCAAGTAGCGAATCTAATGAGGTTTTTATTTTAAGTTTTACCACCATCCGAAGTCTAACCAAAACTCATATTCGGTGAGTCGTAAAAAGCTTAGCCTAACAAGCTCTGCCTAGGGACCGTTGTATTTTGTCTCCTATTTATGCGTAGACTAAATATAGAAGCCTGTTCGTTGCGGAGTCGCCTGAGCTGGGTCAAGGCCGCGGTCAAATGAGACCATTAGTTCTAATTAGTCAAGCCTTCCTGGAAACCTGGAGATTGCGTTACTCTGTCGTTTGTTTTGGAATTGTAAAGCCAGTGACAATTTACTTTTACTAGTTGCTTACAATAAATTGAAAGAACTTAAGAGGTGATGAGATGTAGGATGGTGATGTTTTAGAACAAATGATAAATGATTTTATTTCTGTAAGTAAGTTTGTTCAAACACTTTTACACGTCAATCTTTGTTTAAAAACTAGATGAGGTCGGCGTTTCCTATTCGACTACTCTGAGAAGAAATGCCGTAACAAACACATAGGTGCCTTTTAAAATCCAGAAACAATCTTTAAAGAATTTATTCCGGAAGGTTTATATGTATAACACATTAATATTAAACTTACATAATTATAATAAAGAAATCTCAATATTTTGTCATGTCATACAAAACGTGAGAAGCAGGGTTGGGTCGCTAGTAATGTAATATTATACACTCAAGTAATTTTTCGAGTATGTCTGTGCGACCGTGTTATTCTTTTAAACCAAAATCAAAAGTAATTTATTCAAATGAGGCTAAGAATCAGCACTTTTCGAACGTCAAAATTACAAAAGACAGTTCCCCAAAACGCCCGCCCTTCACCTCTTCCTAGTGCTTTCGCAACGGCTTTTGATACGGTTTTCACCATAAACCTTACTTCTTTTTGTTTCATGTGTTAAACACATTAATATTATAAACGTGAAAGTTTGTATGGATGGATGGATGTTTGTTACTCTTTCACGTAAAAACTACTGAACGGATTTGAATGAAATTTGGCAACACAGATGGTTTATAACCAGGATTAACATATAGGATACTTTTTATCCCGATATACCCACGGGATCGAAACGTATGCGGGTAAAACCGCGGGGCGCAGCTAGTACTTACATATAAATAAGAAGAAAGAAAGAGAAAAGTTTATTTGGACAGAGTTCGTGAAACACAAAATACCAAATGAAGGCGCGACTTTATGTATGTATGAGTATGTTACACATAATAAAGAAATCAATGTTTTGCCAAGTCGTAAAAACCGTATGAAGCAGGGACATGTCAGTGTACAAAACTTCCATATTTCCCGAAAGCTCCGGAATCCATGTAACACTTCACTGAACGTGACTGCTTTCCACTCAACCGATTAACGAATAGCTTTTCAATTTCGTAGTCGTTTCAGTACAAAAATATTTCCCGTTGTAATATTCAAGTAGTATTTAGCAGGTTATTCGAGACTTATGAATAAAAGATGGTTTATTTCAGACTTTTCCGTCCGGTTCTTTTAATTTGCATCACACTAATATTATAAAGGCGAAAGTTTGTGTGTAAGTGTGTGTGTGTGTGTTTCTTACTTCTTCACGCTCAAACGGCAGGACCAATTTTGATGAAATTTGGTATGGACGTAGCAGACACACTTTTTATACCGATATTTCCACGGGATCGAAACTTATGCGGGTGAAACCGCGGGGCGCAGCTAGTTAGACATAAAATATATTATGTTGGATGCTACGTATTGTATTGTATTGAATCAAGTTCTTCTACGAGTAACTGAACAGACAGCTGTGCTGCTGGGGAGTTCGTTGCGCCACTTCTTCTTCCCACCTAAAGCACTGAAGTGGTGAACGGCAGGCATTTTGGGGTACTGTCGTAGGTAATTTTGACGTTCAAAAAGGGCTGACTCTCAGCCTAATTTGAATAACTTACTTTTGATTTTGATCGCAAGGTATTTAGTGACTGACGCTCAAGTGGTCCCCTGAAACCCCTAATTTGGTCTTTCGAGACATTTTTTTGCAAACAAGGCCCTTTTAAGTCTCTGGAATATTTAACGTGTTCCACATCCAAGGGACCCTTGAATATTTATTGCTACTTTTGTCGGAATAAGCCCAATTGGAAGCATTGATCAAACATTCACAAATAACTGAAATTCTGACGAAAAAAATGTACGGCGAAGTTCATTCCGTATTCATTGCGAGTTCGGGGATTCGAGGACGCCATTTGTGATGCTCGTCACGTTTTTGGCAGGCGGTTTTCAAATTATTTAACCATATTACTAACGTGCTTTTGAGTGGCTTTTTTGCTAAGTTCGGGCCTTTTATATGGCTACCTGTTACGCAGTTACAAAGTACATATATAAATATAAACAGATGTAGGTAGATGTAAGTGAAAACGCCGGGAGGGGACGCCCTAGAAGGACACATTATAGTGACCTTATTAGTGATGTTCTTCAGAAAGGTCAGGATTAGTAGTACTCGCAACCAGAAATTACCGTTCCTGTACACGCTAATTTTATATTCTGATTTAATTCATACATTCTAAAAAACGAAATAGAGCGCTTTCGCACTAATCAACAATCACACATTACATAAATGTGGTTACATGGTAGCTTAAAAAAAAAAGAAACATTGATCGATATCAAAGCACTTTATTATTCAAGGTATGTTTTTTTTTTAGCAATACATACATATGTAAACAAATATCAACTTTATTTTAATGGAAATTAAGTTGATTTCAGAGTGACTAGCATTATTGAAAAAGTTATAAAAATGTTTGAAGCTGTAGCGTAAACTGAACTTTATTGTGTAGGAATTAAAGCTTTTTTCCATAAAGTCATATTTGTTTACATTTTTGGCGTATATGTCGCGATTCTTTAATAGGTACATGCATAAACTCACGCGTTCTTCTCATGGGGGTAGGCAGAAACTACAGGACGCCACCTGCTACGATCCTTACATACTCTTCCTGCTTCGCTTACGTTGATACATCTACCGATCTATTCTGTAAAAATCTCACCGTAAAGACTTATGCGAAGAGCTGTCATTCCACCTGATGCTAGGGATTGACACTATTGACAGCTTACTTCACCCAAGTTTTCACGGTGAGATTTTTACAGAATACACCTGCTGTTCATACACGCACGGCGCGCGGCGGTTGCCAGCACTAGGAACCTGATTTTCTGAAGAACATCAATAAGGTCACTACGTGTTCTTCTAGGGCGTCGCCTCCCGGCGTTTCCACTCGCATCTGCCTTGTAAATCATGATCATCATTTCAGCCGAAAGACGTCAACTGCTGGACCTCCACTTCGACCGGTTGCCTTAGAAATACCTCTTGTTAGTCGCCTTTTCATCCTCTGAACATGACTAAATCATCTAAGCATATTTGGAACCACTAATTGTAACCATACCCCTAGCTTCTGAGGCACCTGTGGCCGACGCCCCCGATTCGATTAATTTAATTCAAAGCAATTTTTGATCAAATGTACTGTCAGGCACAAATATGTTTTACAAAAATAATAAATGTATAATATATTGATTGTAAGTATATGTATAATATTAAATCATAATTATATTATATTTATAACATAGACGTTTCATAAGTACCCATGTAGGTTTATGTGAAAGCAGATATTTTAATTTTTTCAATTTTTGACACTACATCTAGGTAGTGTAGTATTACGAACACAGTAGGTATTACGAATGATCAATTCACATAGTGAAATTACGCAGGCTAATCAAGATACCTAGCGAGAAGTTCCGTTTAAACAATTAAATAAAGAATTTATTACTGTTAAGGCCTTACAAGCTTAATTAAAATGCACGCGTCTAGACGGATTTAAAGCGGGCGTTGTTTTGTTGCATTACGTCATCCGCCATCATAACTGCGAACTGTGATGTCATTTTATATCATGTATTGATTTTGCTGTTTTCGATTTTGTAGTGGTTCAAGAACGCGGTATTTCTGAACAATTTTGTTTGGTTTGTAAGCGAAGGAACAGTTCTAGGACGGAAGGACGAGTCATAGTGGTGATGCTTGGGGGGTGGATGGCAAGCTCTGGACGCTGGGGAGTTTTTTGCGCCACTTCTTTCCAGCTAAAGCTCTGGCTTGATTGTTCTTTGAGCAACCTCCCTCGGATATTTAATTGTTGCCGGTGTTGGTTGTGTTTTTTGTATTACTAAAATTAGTTATAAGGTATTTTTACACTAACAAGATGGATTATATTGTTGTCCGAAACTGAATAAATAAATTAAATTAAAGCACTGTCAAATGTTGATGGGCGGGCGTTTTGGGGGACTGTCTTATGTAATTTTGACGTTCTAAAGTGCTGATCTAATTTGAATAAATGACTTTTGATTTGAACGTCTTTAGGAAAGGAATACGGTGAAACGTTTCTAGCTGTGGTCAGTCAGGTTGACTAAAGATCAAAAGAAGAAGCTGAGTTTAACAAAATGGACAATGACTGCGTCGGCACTAGTCGGCAGACATAGTAAACATTCCCAATCAATAACAAACGATAACGTTATTGATTAAAGTTCCCTAGCACGATTTAATTTGTTGTATGTCAACAACATTTACAAGTCAACCGTTTTATCGTGTACAATACAAACTACTACAATAATTTCCATTAGAATAGCACACAATCGCCTGGCATTTGAATCGCAGGTCGACTTATGAGCCCTTCACATGTATAGTTAAGTTCAGCTGGTTCCGAGCCAAAAGTTCAAGGCATTATCGCAGGTGCGAGCGCGACATTTTGCAATTAAGTCAAACGTTGGTTTGACTTAATTGCAAAATGTCGCGCTCGCAGTTTTACCTTAATAACTCTTTAAGGTTCAATTTAACAGCAAGTGTTATTTTTTTCCTAGCGAAAGTACTTGTTCGTCTTTGTCTAGCCATGTTCGCCTTTGTCGTGACAAGTCACGCTTCATGCTGGATTTGTGCAGTGCATGACAAATGTGTCTCTCCTGCCCTTACCCCGATTAACTTGGGATCGACACAGCACGACCTCTTCTTCCATGAAAAGACCTTGTAACAAGTGCCTCGTCCAACTTAAAGCGAAGATGGATGAAATTTTCGCTTTTTTGACGGGAATTCGAAATTTTCAAATTATTCCCCTCACCTGCCGCCAATTCGTCGACCCAGTGGCAAATTTTGTGGAAATTGCTGTAGTAATTCCCGTAGCTGTCTTCTGCTCCTAATCCTCGAATATGTCGATGGCACGACACTGTCTTAAATGTTGTTGGTCCAAAACTTCGTCATTCCACGGCATCATCGGTGGCAACGCAGTGGTGCTATCATGCTATGTTAGCATTTATTGGGGTACTTAAGGGCAGGATAGGTAGTGGAGTGGAAGTGGTTTGCGCTTCCGCTCTACATCCGCACCTTGCTGCCGTACCGACGAAATAGCCCCATTGTGCGAGGTTTTAGTTGCATCTTCCCACTTGGGGTCGGGGTAATTTCCAGCTCATCATACACTCACGCTATCAAAAAACTCTCGCTCAAATCTACCAACCGTTTTCTCAAACGATCCATAAACAAACCAACGGCCTGCGGCCATCCGTTTCTTCGCATCGTTTGTACTTTAGTGTCATAACTACCACGCTACTCGCTCAGATTACGTGTAACGAACGTTGTTTTTTTTTATCATAATCGCTCCACTGAACATTGTGCTCACTTGTACAAAGGCAAAGGACAAAAACTGCGCTGACTAAAGCGATGAAATTGCTTTATGTGGATAACACACGAGTTTAACGACAAGAAAGGAGATTTGGCGTAAAAAGGTTTAAGTTATCGCGATGTTTTGTGGAAAAATGTCGTTTGTATTTATCTAAAAAGATAGAAACTTTTAGGGGAAATAGGAACAGGTTATTTACCCATTTTCTAAGCTTTATTTTATGTTAAGTTATTCATACCGTGTTCTTAGCAGTACTTATGCCTTAATAGCGGTACAGCGCCAATCTAACTTGCGAAGCACGGCACTTCCATTTCATATTCAAATCGCAAAGAGGATTAAGTAATAAAAAAATACTATTTTATGTGCGCTTTTATAGTTTCTAACTTGATGATATTATCGTGGACGTCCACGGCATCACGATAACACGGAGAAGTAAAATATATGAAAATACAAGATGCACCTCGCTAATACCTTGCGATGAAAATCAAAAGTAAGTTATTCAAATTAGGCTGAGAGTCAGCCCTTTTTGAACGTCAAAATTACCTAAGACAGTCCCCCAAAATGCCTGCCGTTCACCACTTCCTAGTGCTATAAGTGGGAAGAAGTGGCGCAACAAACTCCCCAGCAGCACAGCTGTCCGTTCAGTTACTCGTAGAAGAACTTGATTATATACAATACAATACGTAGCACCCAACATATTTTATGTCGAACTAGCTGCGCCCCGCGGTTTCACCCGCATAAGTTTCGATCCCGTGGGAATATCGGGATAAAAAGTATACTATATGTTAATCCAGGGTGTCAGCTACGTCCATGCCAAATTTCATCAAAATTGGTCCAGCTGTTTGAGCGTGAAGAACTAACAAACATACAAACTCACACACACTCACTCGCAAACTTTCTCCTTTATAAAATTGGTGTCATATGAAGACGTTTTTAAATTTCCCTTTCGTGATAACGTTATAACGTGCACATATTTCCATACACTTTATGGACGTGGACGTTCACGATGATATAGCGGCATCTTCAGCGCCACTATATGCTAACTTCGCATCAAAATCCTGCATCGCGCAAGCAGAGTTTACCATGCAACTAGCATGTATACAACTTCCCGTCATTAATCCTCGGGCAGTTGCCCACCAGACACGACACCCGTCTGGTCCGAGGATCATCCCTTTTCTATAGAGAATGAGTGAACTTTACACCCTTGTATCTCACCTCTATAGTTTATACTCTATACGTTAGAAATAATAAAATCGGACAATGCCAAGTAATGCCTGTATTTGTGAAAGTATAGAACTGCACAGACTCCTAACTGTAGATACTGAACGTATCACGTTTCAACATTGCATAACTGGAAGGTTAACTGGTCTCTTTAAGCTTAGAGGCCGCGCAGCCGGTTCTGTGTGTTAAGGTGTTGTGCACCATCTCTTTACTAATACGCAGTTGAAGGATGTAGGAGAAATTGATTTGAATAATATAAGTAGGTTGTTTTTATAGGACCAAAATCATTTATTTCACATTAATCTACATGGACACTTATGAACCGCCAGAAGCTAGGTGCACGGTTCCTATGAAAAAGAGCCGGCAAGAAACGCCACGGTTACTCTTTTAAAAGTAACCTAACCATTTTAATTGTATAACTTTCGTGGTAGAGACTAGACGTAAACATTCATGTTTACAAAGGTTTCGAACTAGGTCAGAACCCCTGGATCCCCAAGAGGCGTGGAGGTCCGAAGTTTGAGTCAAGACGTCGCCTTGCAATAAGCTCACGACTCCTAAAACATTTGGTCAGGGTAAGAGTCAAATCCAAGCCTATACAACATAAAAACTAACGCACCTATTACTCGAAACTTTCAAAGCATATCGAATGTCAAAACGAATAACCATTGCAATTACCCACCGTTATCAATGTTTCACTCGGCCTTCACAATCGTATGCATATTCACGGCTAATTACATCAATTAACGCTTACTCTAACAATGCAAAACATTGTGTAATGGCTTAAGGAAACATTGTTAGTACGTACATGCCGCTTCAGGAAAACGTTTGTAAACAATACGGAGAAGAACCAGCAAAATGGGACTTCAGTTTCCTACACAATCGATCAATCTATTACTATTATATTATTTTAATCGTCGGGGTAAAGTATAGTTTTGGAAGATTTATGACCAAGCTTGAACCTATATAGCATCGCCCGAAATACATGATAATGCCTCTGACATCATCGTCAATAAGAACTAATTATAAACTTGTATAAAGTATTTGTGTGAGCAGAAGTTTCTTGATGCCGCAACCTGCACCAGACCAAATCCACTGACTACTGCCGACAAAAGGAGAAATGGTGGGATAACCTACCAACTAAAATTGTGGAGATTTATAGACGAATCGGCGCAGACGGCAAATGTGGAGCTGTTCAGCAAAATATGGCACACACGAGATCTCCCTCAGCGTTTCCTATACCTGTCCCTAGTCCTGCGCAGTCACAATTTATATTGCGATCGACACGCTAAGAAGTTCAACCTACCATGGTCAATTAATTCAGCATGTACAGATGCACCACATCATAACAGGAACATAAAAGCTGATCCTAAAGTCACCAACACTAAACAATTGAACACAGAAATTGGAGGGGCCAAGTCCAGCCATGAATTGCGATCGTGTTAATAGCACGTAACAATAAACTCCACAACGTTACACGAAACAAAGGAATCTGCGTGCGCGCAATATAGCGAACTGCGCTGATTAAAACACTGCAATTGAATGTGAATAGAATTCCTGTCCTGTGGTCACACTATTTTGCTAACAACACAAGTACTTATTTTACATTTTAACGAAACAGAAGGGTATTTGCATAACACACTAACAGTAACATGGCTTCCATTTTGACAGTTCAACAACATTCATTACGTTATTTACGTTGCTGAGCTGACAAATTTTTCGAACATATGAAGCAAGGGATTAGCAATATCCTTCAAAATCATTGTAATTGATGAACTGGAAAACGTAAAGCATGACCAGTAGATGATTCAATTCATATCACAGACATAACACTAGCATGCATGAAGATGAAAGTGATATAAAAACAAAATGAATCACTCGTTAAATTAAATAATTGACATTGAAACGTAGCTTGGCAATAATATCGCTTGTCGATGTTGGACATTAGTCACGCGATTCTTGGAGAAAGAAGTTCAGAAGGTTACTATGCTGAAAGGGGTCTATAGGATTATTAAATCAAGTTCTCATAACTGTGGTGCTGGGGAGTTAGTTGCGTCACTTTTTTCCACCTAAGCAGTATGAACTGGTGAAGGGCGGGTGTTTTGTAAATTTGACGTTCAAAAAGTGCTGGTTCCGTTCAAGTTCTGAAAATTTGCAGACAGTTCAGCGGCTGGAAAGTGTTTGGACTGTCTGTTGGGGTTTAGATAGTATTTCTCCAGACTGGCGGCAGTCTAAACTTCACCAACTGTCAGTTGGCAAGAGCAGCTACATTAAAAATAATGAAATGGGGAACAGCACAGTCAGAAAACAGAGAGGCAAGTTCCCGTATATCTTTCGCATTTCAATCTGACTGATTCAACTTTTAAGGTTTTGAATACGAGGCCTTTGGCTACTTTGTGTGAGTGTGTACTTTGCCTATTTTTTTGTAATGTGCGTCTTGTTTGTGCAGAATTAACAAATTTTATTCCTTTTTTCTCATTTATCATCATCATTTATAAATACGAGAATTGGCCTTTAGGTCCGCCAACAACACTATTTTTGGCTGGAGTGGTGTTTTTCGGAGCAACAGCAAATTCACTTTTATACGCCACAGTTGTTTTTCTGCACATCATTTTGTGGAATGACTCAGACGAGCACTCGTGCGAACGGTGACGTAATACTGATGCCAGTTAGCAACTAGGAAATGGGCAAAAAATGCACTATTGTTGAACTTGTTGTGATACTTTAGTGGTAAAGGCCTAAAGGCACGGTAATATTATCTATGTAAAGGTTACGTGACTGGCGTCCATGTATCGTACAATGAGTTTAGTGTTCGCTAGTTTATTTGGGAAATATAGTTTTAGCGTTCTTACATTATTTAAATGTGTTTTGAATTCGACCATATGCGCCAGAGTGTCTTTCGAGTTCGTTCGGACATGTTTCTGTTCAAGACATGAATCACAACACTGAATCCTAGTCGTTTTGGTGTATCACTATTTATTTGGGAGATGACGGCTATGGCTTACTCATGGAATTACATGAAATACTTCACATTTTAATATTCCTTGAAAGCTCTCTTTACAAGGTACCTATTTTAAAAGTTTACCTGTAATTTTTTTGCACCCCTAAATGTTTATGGCTCTGACCTGTAAAGCGAAAATGGACCAATCCTATAAAAAATATTCCTCAAACTAGTAGCATTATAATCTACTAGCGACCTGCCCCGGGTGCAACAATGTAGTGAAGTGACGACATGTCGAACCATTGAGATTTCTGTGCTAAATCTAAGTTAAATAGGTATTAATGTTATACTATACGCATAAACCTTCTGGAATAAACGCTCTAAATTATAGGGAAAACCGCATCAAAATCCATTGAGTAATTTAGGAGAAATAAGCGGTCACATAGACTGACGCGAAAACAGACTTCATTTTATACTAGCTTTTGCCTGCGACTTCGTCTGCGATTCATGATAAAAAGTAAGCCTATGTCCCTTTCCAGGTCATGGTCTAACCATGTGCGAAATTTCATCCCAATCCGTTCAGCCGTTTAAGCGTAAAAGCGTAACAAACAAACCTAAAAAAATCAAATCTTTTCACTTTATAATATTAGATTATGTACAGATGCTGGAAGCTTTATGACAGCATAAAACTCTCAATTTCCCGTCCCCTCCCGAGCTGGGTCAGAAGGAACACGGGTAAACAATCAGCTGATTCATAGCTAAAATAGCGTACTAATGGAATTGGTTACTAGTTGCTGCGCACATAGTTTCAGTACTGCATACTTCATCAATTACTTTTTAGCGCTGGTCGTAAAATGGTGGTAACTACTGGGAGTAGATGAATGAAATTCTTTAGTTACAGGCAGTTGGCAGACGATATGTTTATTTCTAGATTGTTTTTGGGGGGAGAGTACTTTTATTTTACTAGCCAGACTTTTAGCAAAATTCATGGTTAGAACCTAAGTTCTAATAAAAACATAAAATAGCCTATATTATCCCACTGCATGGCAAAGGCCTCCGTATCGTTTTTCCAGACACCTCGATCCTGAGCCAAGCCAATATGGATGTTTCTAAATCTTACTTTATCATCGCAATTCTATGAAATTTTTGAGTTTTATCGTTATTCTAATAATTCTGGACGCATGCCATGTAGTTCATTGCTCTATGTCATACAATAAAAGCCAAAGTTGTTAGGCAATCAATCAATTTACACACTCATGCGCTGCCATATTGGCGCACCGTGGACGTCCTACAAAGTCATAAAATGATGTAGGTACTTCCATTACCCTTGTTGACGCGGACAAGCACAAGCAAAAACAATTGATTCATAGGGAAAGTAGCAAGAAAATTAAAAGATGAACTAACACATTTGGGTCATTCAAATCAATCAATTCAGCCTATCGTAGTCTACTGCTGGGCATAGTCTGCGCCACAACACCCTGTCCTCCGCCTTTCGCGTCCAGTCTGTCCCAGCCAACTTCTTAAGGTCCTCTGTCGATCTAGCTGGGCGGGCGTCCTACACTACGCGGTTTCCACTCGTCTGCTCCACCGGTCATCGGTCCTTCGACAAACATGGCCAGCCCACCAAGCTAAGTCGGTAACTCCAGTTCTTCTCTACGAATGCCGATACTTGAAACAGACGTCATACCCACCCTAATTAGTAGGCCCAACAATCATCATGCTGTCTGACTTAGGTCTGTGTTACCCACGACAAAGTTAGCTTGCGGCATAAGTTACTCAGTTCGAGCTGAGTGCCGATGCGACAGAAGAGCAAAGTACGGCCTACGTTCTAATCACCGTCAGCAATTTTTAGTATTCGGCATAATTTAAATTGGTTAAATCCGGTATGTACAGGAATAAATAAACTAAATTCCTCAGTTCAAAGTCTACAACATAAACAACCAACACACCGTATCAAAGCAGTTCTTGACCTTTCAGAATCGTGTAAAAATAATCACGACTGATAGTTTTAATTTATAGCTTCACAGTTGTTATGATAACGAGGTGAGGAGAATTTGAAGCATGTCTGACGTTGATTGCGTTCCCAGTAAAACTTTTAGCGGTGTTTTGACGTCTGAATCCATTCTATCTATTCTAATATTACAAATGCGAAAGTAACTCTGTCTGTCTTTACCTTTTCACGCCTTAACGGCTGAACAGATTTCAATGAAAGGCACACAAATAGACGATGACCTGGGTTAGGACATAGTATATTTTTTTTACGGATTTACCGACATAGCTTGCAGAATAAGCAAACTGAAGTGGCAGTGGGCTGGCCATGGTTGTCAAGGGACCGATGGCCGGTGGAGCAGACGAGCCCTGGAGTGGAGACCGCGTATCGGTAAGCGTAGTGTGGGACGCCCCCCAGCTAGATGGACGGACGACATTAAGGTTTCTGGGACGGACTGGATGCGGAAGGCGGTGGACAGGGTGTTGTGTCGCAGCCTGGGAGAGGCCTATGTCCAGCAGTGGACTGCGATAGGCTGAGTTGATTGATTGATGCTTTTTTATCCCGGTAATTAGTACGTTCCGGAGGTATAATTTCCGACATCCACGCGGGCAAAAGCTAGTTTTACCATAAATATCTGCAGGATAATTTGGCAAGATTATTGCTAATAGAGACGAATTTTATTGAAGGTACGGCAAACCAGCTTTTGATTTTTACAGCAAGGTCAATAAATATACTCCTTATTATGTACTCCATAAAAACTACAGATATTATAAATGTAGAAATTTTACAAGGGGTCTCAATGGGAGGTTTTATCGCTAAAACCGATCTTTTATAGACGACCATTGGATGGCTTAAGGGAGAAGAAGATACAATACTGCAGGTAGTCTGTGGCATACTATACTATTCACATTATACAATAAATACAAAAAACATATACGTAGAATGTAAAAAAGGGCAAAAAAGGGGCAGATTACTCTCTTCACAAAAACATTCTCATCAGACCTGCAGCTCAGAATAAAACCTAGTAATTTCTTTTACGAAATCATTGTTTACATTACAACCCACTTCTTAAAGCTAATTGTCATAGTGTCCTACATTTAATAACGAGTAGGTATCGTTTCCCAGTATCTTACGAATATCTAATTGTGAATCGGGTGAATAATGCGAAGCCATTTGCAAAGTCTACCTACTGACACAGTCTAATAATATCAGAATAGCACTGATGTGCCGAAAATCAATAAAATATTTTTAGTCCGCGATTCGGTCTAGCTAAACGAAGCCAACCACAATACGCCTAGAACTTTCGTGGGTAGACAATATGTCTGTTTTGTACGTTTCAAGCTATGAGGAAATAGAATTTAGAATAAAAAAGATGAAGGACTACATTGAATAGGTTCCTTATAATATTATACAAATAGGTACATATTTACAGTGTTCATAGCATTATTTATTAAAAAAGTTTCCCTAGTCTCGACATAAAAGACTTGAAATTACAATGGTTTTTTTTTTCCATTTTTTCTTTTCTTTACAATATGTTCATTACATAGGGGCCCGTGGCTAAATAATAACAGCCGCACGGGTCAATCAAAGGTTAAGCTACGCTTGCCGCGGCCGGTTCGTGGATGGATGACTATTACATATCGAGAGTCCTCAGAAAGCAAACGTTAAACCATCCCGTTAATCCCGGCTGTCATTCGTCGATCTTTGACTAAGTCTCAGTAACTTGGTTTTGGAGGTCAGATAGGCAGTCGCTCCATGTAAAATTGTGTTATTCAGCAGCATCCGGACCCCAACATAGTTGGAAAAGGCTAGGCAGCTTGACGTCCAATACATACTAATATTATAAAATATAAATACATACTAATATTATAAATTAGAAAGTAACCCTGTCTGTCTGAATGTTATCTTTTCACGCGTAGATGCTGAATGGATTTTAATGGAATTTAGCACACAGGTAGATCATGACCTGGATTAAGACAAAGGATACTTTTTATCCTGGTAGTAAGTTCTCGTGTTATTATTTCGAATCGGGTATTGATGTAGTTAGACTGCGATTTTTTGTAGAAAAAAAAATTCGATCGCAGCTGTCATTTTAGTCTAGCTAATTAAAAATCTCAGTTTAATAACATCATCATCATCAGCCTATAGCAGTCCACAGCTGGACCTATACATATAGGCCTCTACTATTGCACGCCATTCGACTCGATTTTCGGCAACTCTCATCCAGCTGCTACCAGCAATCCTGCTAAGATCGTCGCTCCACCTAGCCTGAGGGCGTCCCACCTTACGTTCACCGATTCGCGGTCTCCACTCAAGAACACGTCTACCCCAACGGTCATCGGTTCTACGGCTAAAATGGCCGGCCCACTGCCACTTCAGCTTGCTTATTCTGTGAGCTATGTCGACACACATAACTAACCATTATTTAATAGCAAGGGCAACCACCAGACCTTTTTGTGATCGGTTTTTAGAAAGAACATGGGTCACTTACGACCTTATTATGTGCACATGACTAGGCCGAGTAATTACGAACACATGTGCTTAACAAGTTTTAAGCAAGCTTGTTATCCGTGTGTAATTTGTAAAAAAAACCGACCAAGTGCGAGTCGGACTAGCAGAAACACGTTTCTTGTATCGAGACCCCCTTTCATTTTTAATATATTTTTTTTATACTTAACTGCAATAGAAATACCTATATACCTACTCTCAAAAATTCAACTGTCTACGTATTACGGTTCATGAGGTTCATCAGGATATTTTTTCGTGCTCTGTGAGTGAATTCGCAAGAGCTTTATTAAATATAGTTAGTTATGTAAGGTAAATAGTTATATTATTTGTTATTAGGTATGTAAGGTTAAATAATTTAATTTTAAGTTGATAACTACACTGTCGCATTAGGTTAAAGCCTGTAATGATAGTTGTAAGGTTGATAAATAAATAAATAAAATGAGATGTAGCCCGCAGACAAACAGACAGACGGACGGAAGAACGGATGGACGGATACCCTTTGGGGTATGGAACCCTAAAAAGCGCAGTATTTTTAAATTAGCCCAACGCCGTCGTCGTCCCTCTCACTGAGAGGAGGCCTGTGTCCCAGCAGTGGGAACAATATAGGTCGACTATTATGCTTCTGACATCGGTGAAGGAAAAACATAATGAGGAAACAATTAAAGGGGAAAACAAGAAACCTGTTTTTTCGGCGTTTTTTGCCTGGTCATACGTCGTTCCTGTTCGAGTCGACCCACACTTGGCCGGTTTTTTATTCTATCCACCATGGCAACAAAAAAAGCTTTAGGTTTAATCCAAAATTAATGAAAAATCGTGATTATAATTTTAACATATAATGCCCACGTTTCGTTCGATGTAACAAAATCCCTACAGGACCAAAAATGGACGTTCGTTTCCTCTCATTTACATGTCAATAATTGTATAATGAACTTAGAGCTGCCCCCTGTTCCTAACTCACCGCTTTGAAACTGATGTTAATTTAATTGGGTTACAAACTCATTTCAAGTTTACTGACCCCAAGTGTCCTGAATAAACAATGTAATACCATTCCAACTCTCGGTATCTAAAAACCTACGGGGTAATTACGTAACACACTATCAGTAGCAATGTTTTTGCATTTTGACAGTTCAACAACATTCATTGCGTTATTTCCGTTGTTGAGCAGACCAATTTATCGAACATATGAAGCAATGGATTAGCAATATCCTTCAAAATCATTCAGATTGAGATTGATAGTGTGTTACGCGATTAGGGTGCTGGTACAGTTTGATGTCAAATATAGCTGTTGTGATTGGATGTGTAAAATAACGATAATTAGCGAGCAGTGGTCAGTGGCGTGCATTGCATAAAGGCATATAAGCAGTGTGCCTACCTCGAAAAATCACCACAAAATGTAATTGACAGGCTTATACTGTCAATTACATTTTAGTGTGTGTGCCCCACGATGAGGAAACCTCGTTTACACTGATTACTATACCGTTCTAATAACATAACATCACGCCTGTAATCTCCGAAATCTCAGGC
Source organism: Apamea crenata (assembly GCA_949629185.1). NCBI lineage: Eukaryota > Metazoa > Arthropoda > Insecta > Lepidoptera > Noctuidae > Apamea > Apamea crenata. The sequence continues at coordinate 5,490,370 of OX451362.1, read as the reverse complement.
AGAGGTGTGCCTATATCACGCCCACATTTCGCCAATTATGTTTAAGTCCAATGTAATAGGGGCCAGGGGGCCCCGGGCCAGCCACTAAGCCAAAATCATCATTCTGCTGCCTGTATCCCCAATTATTTTTATGCGGCGCGGCATGGCTTCTTTCTCCATAATTCTGTATCACCCCGAAATATTACAAAAAATAAGGGAGATATCTACTGAACAAGGGCGTTCGATGCTTCGTAAACATAATTATATATTTTGGGGTGCCGCCGGCCCGTGAAATAGGTCAATCACATCAATTACTGGCGGTCGAAGTTCATTAGTGTACTATTCTGGGAGCCCTCAACGACTCTATGATTCGTGTGTTCAAACGAGCAACAGGCACGTGCCGGTAAATAATTCTGTACAATGTACATAAAAACTAGTTGTTTCTACGAGTCATAATATTGGTGATGTTTTTCAGAAAGTCCACAGGTACGCAGTACTCGCAACTGGCGTGCGTGTATGACCAGCATAGCTATTCACAACCAATACGCTTCCGTACCGTATCGAATATCAATCAATGTTATCGTAGAAGTCCTCTAAACGCTGTTCACAAGTCCAAAACCCGAAAATTTTGTCAGTTTAAATCAAATATACGATCGTTATTCTTCCGACAGGTGTATGCTGTCGGGGGCAAGGCAAATCAGAAGGCCAATTCAACGTTCTAAATCTAGTCGCAGTCTCATCTCAGCGACAAACAAATGTCACAAACTTGTCAAAATGTAGGGAAATTTGAGGTTTTTTTTTTTTTTTTTGACAGATTGATACTGAGATCAGACTGTGAAAGTTCTTAAAATAACGAGAATTGCCCCTCTGGTTATGGTAATGTATCATTTTCGAAACGATAGCCTGTCGAGTGGTTGTAATAACTATGCAGATGTATGAGCGTAAACGAAGCAAAAGGAGTATGTAAGGGTCGTAGCAGGGTGCGTTCTGTACTTTGTGCCTATCCCCATAGGAAGAAGGCGTGAGTGTATGTATGAATGTGTGTGTGTATTGTAGACGGATTCGTAATGGTATCTTCTTTCATATCGGCACCATCTAAGACCTCATCGTCATCATCATCTGCCTAGCTTTAGGTAGCCCCAGGCTAGAATTTGAGGAAGAGATTCCTATAGAACTTAAGGAAACATTGGTAACGCAGTATAAAGATTTTGAAAGGAAACCAGAGCTAGAAAATCCTTGTATATGTAGGTTACTGTTAAACATTACAACGGACAAATTTATATGGAGTAAGTAGAATTTAACGCAGGGTTGAGGGTGGTGCGTAATAAAACATAAATTTAGCAGTAAAACGCAAGCGGGTATTCTACCACCGCTATATTTATGTTAGCGTTTCCTTACCCATCCCCACATGTGCGGGAGATTGCACTACATTGTGTGTATTTATTAGACTTTGTTTCCTATTATCCACAGTTTCCACTTACTGTAAACCACGCCAAAAAGGTTTAAAGTTTAATCGAATCTGTAGATATTATAAATTAAAGTCGCTTTTCGTGTCTATCTCTGTGACCGCGTTGTTCTTATAAACATCGTAATAGATGTTGATGCGATTTTCACCATCAATTAGAGAATTTATTCCGGAAGGTTTATGTGTATTAACACATTAATATTAAACTTACCTACATATAATAAAGAAATCTCTATATTTTTATCAAGTCGTAAAAACCGTGCGAAGCAGGGGCGCTAGTGATATTATATCAAACTCAAATAATTTATTTCAACTAAACCAATTACAGGCACTTTTGAATTGTTAAAGGGTCGGTCAGTCAGAAAGATGAAGCTAGTTGCCCATTCCAAAGCGTAGGTACCTATGGAGAAGAATGGGCAAGAAACTCCACGGACAGTCTTTTATACCATAAAATTGTTACAAAATATTTGATTACATCATTCGTGTTGAAATCAACCATGTGAGAACGATGTAGAAAGACGTGCACATTAAAAGTGTCCGTTATAGAAAACATAAAAACAATTCAGAAACTAAAATAAGCCGTGGCAGCTAAGAGATGACCAGTCCCTACTGACGGCGCCCGTTCACGAACATGACGTATGGATCAGCACCATTCAGCACAACTATTTTGAAGGGAACTTAATGATCCAACACACACGCCACCACCAGCGAGACATTAGAGTGAGCATGACATACTCTCAGCCGGCGCCAAGGCACATTCAAGTCAATGAAAGACGTACCCAGTAAATGGTAGCTTTATAGCAAGTACATAGTGCTCACACGTACAGTACATAGTATCATCCTGCACCCTAATTGCGTAACACACTATCAATCACAATCTGAATCGTTTTGAAGGATCTTACTAATCCATTGCTTCATATGTTCGAAAAATTTGTCTGTTCAACAACGTTAATAACGCAATGAATGTTGTTGAACTGTCAAAATGAAAACCATTTCTACTAGTGTGTTACGCAATTACTCCGCTGTTATTAGCCAAAGCACTATAGGACAAAAGCCCCTTTTCATGACACAGAATAAACGAGCTATGAATAAAAAATTACTTACGTTGTAAAATGTACCATTCAACAAAGTTTCATTACATAAAAAGGTATCGTAGGTACAACATTTTACCGGTATTCAAAACTCAAACATCGCAGTTACTGAAACGGTATGGAATTTTCATTGCCCGAGTTCCACCAATGAATACGCCATGAACCATTGTAGTTAAAACAATGAAAATATACCACAGCGTGTGACAATAACTAACATAGGTCATTCATTACCTACTTTACTAAAATATGCAAAATTTAAATAAAACTCTTTGAAAATGAAGTAGGTATGCGGGTGCGTGAAAATTCGTTATTGGTTCCAGATTCAGAGGGGAAACATATGAGGATATAATATATAACAAAATAAATGGTCAGATGACTTCATTACTACGTATGACAAGTCATCCCAATCAATTATTATAATATTACTTTTAGAATGAAACGTTACGTTACGTTTTGATGGCACGTGCATTCATTCTAAATGTTTGCACTTGTAGTAACGTTACTACAAGTGCAAACATTGTGCGCTTTTATAATGCCTAACGTGACGATATTATCGAAGACATCCACGTCCATGAAATGTATGGAAATACGAGCAGCATGTTGTAACGTTAGCAAGCGTCATTATAAATAAATATTTCCATACATTTTATTTTCCTGTGTCATCGTGATACCGTGGACGTCCGCGATGATATCGTCCTGTTAAAAATAATTATAAAAGCATTTTACGAGGTAGAAATGTAGAATGTCCAAAGGCAGAGCAAGACCGTTTTTGGACGATGTATGGTGAGTGTAAGAATTGTTTCCTATAATTACTTCAATGGGGGTTCAGAATGTGGGTACTGAATCCATGGTAACAGGTTGCGCGTCGATGTACAGACGCCAGCAGGTCAAGCTACCCGAAACTGTCAAATTTTCCCAATCAACCTTAAACCTTAATACTTTAGCGATAAAGTTGAAAATCTAATGAAGAAATTTGACAGATTGTAGTAGGTTGATGTGCTGGCGTCTGTACCTCCCACCCTGTATAAATATAAGTACGTCCGGCGCACCCGGGGTATTCAGCGATGTTACCAACTCCAAACTAACATTTTCATGAGCGTAATGTCTGTGTCGATCCCAGAGATGAAGATTTACATTCTTCTTCGACAAAACAGCGAATTCTCGGTGATTTGGCGCCATTACAACTTAATAACTTAAAAGTGGTTCCAAAGTGACTGAACGAGCCGCGTCATAGCCCAATAAATAAATCAATACAATAAGATCAGTTCGGACGGACTATTTAACGTGAACGTAGCCCAAGGCCAAATGAATTAGGTATCAATTCAGAGGCGCACTCAAGAAATGTATTGCGGCTGCCGCGGACAGGCGCGACGCGACGGCGACGACGGTGCGACGCGATTCTGGTAGAACAATTTCCTTGAAGTTTTCATAGAAAGTGTTCTACTAGAGTCGCGTCGCGCCTGTTTGCGGGAGCCTTTATTGTTAGACATTGTTGTTGTTGCTATAGGTGCCTACGTAGTTTAATAATGTACAATTTTTTTGAACGTTGGTCATTTATTAATTTTAAGAAAACTTACAGCACATACATTCCAGTATTCCAAAGTAATATGTAGAAGAAAGCCAATTAGAAGACGAAGTTTATGACCTACATAAGGCGGAAGCGCCAGGGTAGCTCGCGGAACTCAAATTTCCATACGTTTTTTGCGATTTCCAGGTCTGTGTCAGGTTGTATGTTGATCCAAATATGATCTGTGACCGTACCATACCATATTGTGTATCTTACGACTTTTAAGTAAACGAAGTCGAGTCGTGGGCAGAAGCTTGTATCATAAATGCCAACCCCTAAACCACTGAACTGATCCTTATTTGACAAATTGGTAGACTTGTACCTGGAGAAGGACATAGGTACCTATTTGTATTTAAAAGGTTCAAATACAGACAGAAGTTTCTTGCCCATTCTTCTCCATACGAAAACTACCTTATGGAAGGGGTGACTAGAATCAATTTTATTTTAATTTAATTTTTGACGCTCAAAAGTGCCTTTGCCTATTTGAAATAAATTATTTGACTTTGACTGACGAAGTCGCAGGCAACAGCTACTAGTACTATTACCTACATACATACTAATATTATAAATGCAAAAGTAACTCTGACTGACTATTTTTTCTCCTTTTCACGCCTTAACGGCTGAACAGATCTCAATGAAATTTGGCACCCAGGGAGACCATGACCTGGGCTAGGACATAGGATACTTTTTATCTCGGTAGTACGTACTGCACGCAGTCCAAGCTGCAGATAATATATAGCTAGTACCCTATTTAATAAAACGGAGCACAGATAAGTATGTATTGTCAATGAACTTGATGACTCATGTTTAAATAACTATAGTTAATTGTTGAATAGGGGTCCAGTATCAGTTGGCAGTCTTCATTCATGTTAAGTAATGGTAGGTATATGAAAATTAAATAATGCATATTGTATACCTAATTATAAAATAATATCAGCCTATCATTGTCCCACTGGAATTACCCAGTAATTGGGTTGTGGAGGTCAGATAGGCAGTCGCTTCATGTAAAATACTGGTATTCAGCTGCATCCGGTTAGACTGGAAGCCGACCCCAACATAGTTGGGAAAAGGCTAGGCAGATGATGATGATTGTCCCACTGGAGGGCAAAGGAGTCTTCTCATTTAAAGAAGGCACAATCATTGACCACCGCCCTTGCTCATGATGTATGTATGATTAAATTACGACCTTTGGAAGGTGTACAAGGGGCCAAAGCTAACTCGCAGAGGACCGCTAGAGTTAGTCCTTCAGGTGGACCATTGTGTGTGGGGTGGAAATACCATATAACCAGCAGTAGACTCGGCAAAGTTAGTGAAATATAAACCTGGTTTTAGCTGTTTCTGTGAATGTCTCTCATAATTGATATTTCAAGATCATGGTTATTATATTATTATGTTAATAGAGAAATATGGAAAAACAAAATTTGTTGTGCCGACCCCTAATAAATTGGGAAATGGGCAGGAGATATATATGGATATGCTTAACCTTTTGAACGCCATTGTCACATATATGTGACAAACGAAATCTTACCCTGAACGCCAACGTCACAAATATATGACAAAATACACGTCGCACCATATTATGAAATAAACAATTTAAATCATTACTGGAATACCTATTTGTTATGAAGGTCATTTGACAGAAAAAGTGGCCTGGCGTCAGGGGTACGGCGGTACGTTTATACTCTGGGGTTCAAAAGGTTAAAACAAAATAATAATTGTAATAAAATTAACCTAATGTGAGTCGGGCCAGAAAACATAATTTTAAGAATCATGAGAAGATTAATAAGGAGAAAACTATTTCCAATAGTGGAGTCACTTTTCATACCAAATCTAGAAAGCTATGTTTAACTAATACAGAAACATAACATAACATCACACCGATATTCCCCGAAGGGTTAGGCAAAGGTTTACCAATAGTACACCCACATTTTGCCTGTTATGTTTAAGTCCCACAGGGGGCGAATCTATTGCCATAAACCAGGCACAGATCCAGACTGGGCAAACATACATAGAATTGCTTATTCTATATTTTATATTATTGAATTTTAGAATTGTTTATTCTATGGTTTATTATAAATATATTAGTCAGTTATGAAATGCCAACCTCATCTAGTTTTTAAACTATGGTTGACTTGCAAAAGTGTTTGTACAAAGTAGGTTTGTACAAAATAAAATCATTTATCAGTACATGTATGTATTTATGTACCTATCTAATATTTAGGATGTGTAATAAATCTGTATATCTATTTTAGTATATTTTAAACTAATTATTGCACCAACGACAACCCCATTTTATGTCCAGGAAAATTACTGTCCATTTCAAGCCTCAAGGTTGCCTGGAATAGATTGCAGAAAGTGATAAGGTCGTCCATTGTATATTTTTAGTGTTTGATCATTTTTTTTTTAAATGTATTTTTGTAGTGTACTATAAAGTATAGATAAATAAATAAATATAATTCCAAGAGTGAGACTTTCAGACCAAAATAAAAAAAAAAAACATTTAAACATTATCACCACTTAACATTTTATTATTATTTTAAACAATATTTATGGTAAGTGGTAATGAGATGTTACAATTTAACAATGAAAAGATGAAAAGTTTGCTCATAGTTTTGTTAATTTATTCAGAAAGTCAAGTATTAGAATTATTATTGAGCTGTGTGGAGATAATTACAATTTCCATTTGCTAGCATTATGTTTTATTAAAAATTTTGAGTCATTGTTTTAATTAACAAATTCATGTTTATATGACTACAAGAAAAATCTGATAAGAATTTAAATATTGCCTATCACAAGATTTTATAGAGAAAATAATTGTTGCACTGTAATTAAATTCTTAGATAACTTAATTACTAATTAACACAAATATAAGGTAAAGGTCATTGTGTATTCAGCCTGTTGCTTTGCATACCTGTTAGTTTTTTCGCGCCACCTATGTCCGGATGATAGTACGTGATCGGAATAATTAATTATGTAGGTACTTATATGAAGTTTTTACTTACTCTCCTTCTCGTGGTCGAAGCCCACGATAACGAAGTAGTCGACGAGCCTGGACATTGCACTCCTACGGCAACATTCCAGCACAAATACAACAAATACACTTTGTAATTGGATTACACGAATTTACACACATTTTAAACACAAAGCTACTCGTTTGCACATTTTCACCGCACTTTACCAATCACCGATAGTTCCGTACACACAACGCGTAGAATTCGCACACCATACACTTCACGGAATGTAAACAACACTTTCATTTATCGCGAGCTGAAGAATTTTTAGCTTCAATTACGAGAAAGATTATAGATTGTCCTGACGGAGAGGTTATGCACTAATCCTTGCAAAGATACCGGTATTCAAAGAAACTTGATTTCGGATAAGGTCATCCAATATAAAACTAATTGTTAATGTAACGAATAACGCCCTAAATTGTATATTTTAGAATAAATTTTGTAACTAAACGTCACTCACTACGGCCGCGAACCATCGCTCGTCCGTCCGACATTTCTATAAAAACTACTGTGAATAAAAAATCTACCGTTAATTATTGCCAGGTTTGTTTTAGCATTATCTACTGTATTTTATTCCCATTTTTTATTTTATGCATGTTTATTTTTATAGTTTCTTGTAAAACGGTTTTCACCGACATCTCGAAAATAAAACTTTGAATATTTTTGTTCAAATGTCAAAAACTGCGCTACGAGTCGACTGAAAGAATTCGTCACGTAAGGAAAAAGCGTTATGCGACTTTTTCTCTCTTTCTATTATAATTATATCGTTTATGTGCGAGTATCGCATAACAAACTTTGTTTTAGATTTATAACACAAACATATTTTTGACTCGCTTGTAAAAAACCACCGAAGCTTCAGTAATGTACAGTTTGCTAAACCGAATACATAGCACAACCTCCGATATGATATATATGTTTTTGTAAGTTTGTTATAAACCATTTACCTACCTTAGATAAATAGTTTATAACAAACTATGGTACGGACGCCAGCAGGTCAAGCTACCCGAAACTGTCAAATTTTCCCAATCAACCTTGAACCTTAATGCTTTAGAAATAAAGTTGAAAATCTATTAAAGAAATTTGACAGATTGTAGTAGGTTGATGTGCTGGCGTCTGTACATACATACATTTTAAGATCTTTATTATCACAATTTTGAGTGAATTATATCGTTCATAGCAACACGATTCTTGCTTTCGCGCGAATGTACGAAAATGGCACTGCATATTCGTGCGATGATCGCGTACACGTAATTGCATATATACTATTAGGACAACGATTAGAATATAACCAGAAGATCGAAGTAAGCAATGCAACAGACAAACCGTGAAAACGGTTTTGTGGGGCATAGTTTATAAGCAAGATTTTTGTAAACTTACCTTAAATAAAGAAATAATAATAAGCATCAAGGTGCTGAACATTTTAAGTTACAATGATTAGAAAATCCACGGCCACTGCGCCGGTGAAATGGGCGTATGATATTTTGCAAAAAAGTGGATTGTACAGCATAGATTGAATAATTATAGTTTATGGTGATGATGAATCTTACAATAAAAATATCACACGACATGAACATTTCGTCAAACATTCTTATTACTTGTTTTCCCCGTAGCATTAAGTTTCGCAAATGTACCTTTACTAAATACACCTTACACCATATAACGGGCGGCTCAAAAAACATTTTAATTACGAGTTTTTAATTGCTCAAAGAAGAAGCTCAATTTTGTTGATTTACATCACATTCATCAACTTGATTCACATAAACTACCAAAAAACAAAAAGCTGGCAACATTTGATTATTATTACCGTCATCATTTTTTATCTGTGCACTTGAAAACCTTGTATAAGCTTGCTAAATAAAAAAGCTGAAGAGAACTAAGCCTGTCTCTATTTGTCACAGAAAAACTTGCATAGCAGTGACAGCGATTGAATTACTCTTCAATTTGTTCGTAGTGTATTCACTGATAACGCAAACAATGTATCAAAATATTATTGATGTTTGATTATTACATGAGATTATTAACCTTATTACCGTAAATTTCCTGTTTACTGCCCTCAAAACAATGTCGGATGCCCCAAATAATCAAATACCAGGATTGAAACAGAAGAAAGTGTTTAAAATAATAGTGTTAGGTGATTCAGGCGTTGGCAAAACGTGTCTAACTTATCGGTTTTGTGAAGGGCAGTTTTTAGATAAATCTGAGGCCACAATCGGTGTCGACTTCAGAGAAAGAAACATAAAAATTGGCGGCGAAGATATAAAGGTAACTAACATAAATATAAACTAAATTAAGTGCCCCTCAATTTCCTGATCAGAATAATCAAACTTTATTCCAGATATTTTTGCCTATTGCCGTTATTTCGTACAATCGTACGTTAAGCTTCCGATTAAAGCTATATTTCTGACAAGGAAACGTCTGTATCTCGGCTACCCACCTCCCTATTCTGGAGTATATGCCACCATCTGGATGCATGGTTCAATGAATCCAAAAGTTTCATTGTTCCTGAACACTAATTCCAGGGTCTAGTTCTAAATAGCTTACCAGTATGGAAATTATAGAAGTTGATACTAAAGATGTTTTGTATTCTTGGGATGCAACATGTATTCTAGGACAGTGAAGGCCATTTGAAAAAATATTGCCACCTCATCTCATTTCGTCTGGTTTTATACCAATATTTAGATCATGATTATTACCTCAATGCACTTTAAAACATTCGAGAAATATAATAAAAACAATTGTATTATCATTTTGCCAATTAATCATTTACAAAAGATTTTATTGCTCAATTTTACACAAAGTTATGGAAGTTATTTTTTTTTTGTTTTTGGCCTATATTGTGTCCCATTGCTGGGCAAAGGCCCTTCTTTCTTCCAAACCTCCCTGTCTTGTGTGATCTCTGGCTATGTTGGCCCTGCAAACATTATCAGATTGTCACACAACCTTCGCCATTCAATGGTGATGTTTGTGAAAAACATAATTAATTAAAATTAATGTTTTGATTCCAGCTACAACTATGGGACACTGCAGGTCAAGAGCGGTTCCGAAAATCGATGGTTCAGCATTACTACAGGAATGTCCATGCAGTACTCATTGTTTATGATGTCACCAAACCTGAGACGTTTCATGTGAGATAATCTATTAACAATCAGATTAAAACCAATTCATCATCATCTGCCTAGCCTTTCCCCAACTATGTTGGGGTCTGTCTGCTTCCAGTCTGTTACGACTGCACTGCCTATCTGACCTCCACAACCCAGTTACAGGGTAATACAATACCCCTTGGTAAGACTGGTTGCCAGACTTTCGGGCTAAATTAAAACCAATTATTTGAGAATATTATGCTGCTACAATGTGATCATGCTCGTGCCTTAAATTCTTTGTATGAAAAGAGGCCTCTGCCCTGCAGTGGGACAATAGGCTGGTATTTTTTATGCTACAGTTCAAAATAACACAGCAGCCGCAAAAGATTGGTATGTGGTGGTTTGTAATTAAAAGAAAAGAAAGAAAAAAAATACATTTATTAAGACACACAATACACCAGATGCACACGGTCACAAGCACCAATATGTCAACACTTGGCAACTTTCAATTGCGATTCTTTCGTGAAATAACGAATGCAACATTGAAATAGGACACATCACATAAACCTATGGGTTCGAAAAGGCTATGTTCATACAACATAAAATTTCATTCAAAAATTAAAGGAGTAAACCAAGTGTATACATACTTTACTCATGACTGTATATCAGATAAAAACAAAAAATTAAGATCAAATAAAACATGAAAATTCCGATGTAAGAAATTGTGACATGAATTTGGCTAAAACTTAATTACTATCCTACTACCCGAGATCTTCTGAATATCCTTAACAACTCAAAGATCTACGAAGAATGACAGTCAGAACCACCGTTCTGCTTAACATGCTTGTGCCAACTGCGGCAAGGTTGCTTAACCCTTAAGATCTGCCCGTGTGGTTGTTATTATTTACCCACAAGCCCCTTTTACTATAAGTACAATACTTCTAAACTGACAGTTACTTCAAAATCAGGGATTTCAATGATGTTACTAAAATACCATAATTTCAATTTTATTTGCAGTCAATAGCCAGTTGGATGCAAGAGGTGGAGTCACATGGTCTGATGAGGGCACCAAGAGTGCTGGTCGGTAACAAGTGTGACTGCGGCACGCCGGAGTCTCGACTAGCCACTACGTATGCCCAGAGACTTGCTGATAAGTATGGAATGCCCGTAAGTGTTGAATTCTAAATCAATTTTATTTATGTTTCAAATTGACGTAATTTCAAGTTAAACAAATATCAACTTTATTTCAATGTTAATTAAGTTGATTTCAGAGTGACAACCACTATTGAAAATATTTGAAGTTGTAGCGTAAACTGAACTTTAATTTGTAGGAATTAAAGTTATTTTTCCATAAACTCATATTTGTTTACATTTTTGGCGAATATGTCGCGATATTAGATTAGACATATGAATCATGTCATCTGTCTAAGATACTAGCGCCTGCCCCTGCTTCGCACGATATTGACGACTTGACAAAACATCGAGAATTTTTTGTTACCCGATTGCGCGACCGCCAAGCCCGGCATCCTATTTGCGTAACGTACTTTAAATCAGACTCTGAATCATTTTGAAAGACATTGCTAATACATTGTTTCATATGTTCGAAAAGTTTGACTGCTCAACAACGTAAATAACGCAATGAATGTTGTTGAACTTTCAAAAATAAAGCCATTGCTAATGTCCATGTGTTACGCAACTACCCCGATGTTACTGAAAACACAAAAAATTCGCTGGGAAATGGATGTGATGTGAACATCATGTCAAAGTGCCTAGCCTTTTCCCAACTAAGTATGTTTGGGGTCGGCTTCCAATATAACCGGATGCAGCTAAATACCAGTATTTTACATGGAGCGACTGCGTATCTGACCTCCACAACCCAGTTACTGGGTAATACGATACTCCTTCATAAGACTGGTTGCCAGACTTTCAGGCTTCTGACGACCCGTAATGACTGTCAAAAAACCACGAATGACAGCCAGGACCAACGGCTTAACGTGCTTTCCGAGGCACGGAGGGGTCTTGGTATGTGAAGATGGTCACCCATCCACGGACCAACTGCGGCAAGCGTAGTTTAATCAGATCGATCGACCCGTGCGGCTGTTATTATTTAGCTAAGCCCCTCAGACATGAGATAAAATAAACAGGAAAATGTTCATTGTTGATGTTATTTAAAAATAGTATTATATCTAGGTTTATCATCTTTATCAGTGGCCTTATCAAGGTCGTCACAGCATACTGGAACACTCATAGCAATGACTCGCCCTGTCATAGATCAGAGGAGCAATTCTCGTAATTTTAAGAACGTTCACAGTTTGAAGGCCAATTCTCGTAATTCAAAACGATCAAATTCTAGTCGCAGTCTCATCTCGGTGACAAACAAATGTCAAAATGGAGGGAAATGAGACGTATTTTTGACAGATTGAGACTGAGATCGGAGCGGAAATTTTCGTAATTTTAAGAACGTTCACAGTCTGATCTCAGTCTTAATCTGTCAAAAATACGTCTAATTTCTTCTATCTGGAATGTCTCATTATTAGCACCCGATAAATTAATATTAACTGCAATTTTTTTCCCTTCTAGCTGTTCGAAACATCAGCGTTATTAGACTCTGAATGTGACAACGTGGAGTCCATCTTCATGACGTTGGCGCACAAGTTGTACTCCAAGCAGCCTCTCAGGGTGGTCAGTGTAGAGGTAAGATTGTTTTATAAGATCACGCCTGTTTTCCTCAAACGGGTAGGCACAGTCACGAGCATAAATATCTTAGATTTACGCAGGTTTACAAAGCGATTCACTCCTACACTATCTATTGATAGATATTTATACTGAAAAAAATAAAATAATAATTAAACATTTTATAATTGCTCATTAACTCAAATAATATTCTATTTTCAGGGAGAACACGGCCCAGGCTTAGTAAATCTCCAGCGACAGAAGCGGTCCTCGAGTTCCAATGACAGCTGCCTATGCAGCTAAACTATGCACCTCCTAGCAACTGCGCAATGTTCTCGATACGAAACAATTCCGTCTAACATCCATGACCAAACTTACCACGACAGAGAATTAAGCTATTTAAATTATGACAGCTATGCACTCATGCCATGTTGTAGCCTTGTACGTTCGCCTTGAGAAAACCTTTAGCCCAGGGGGCCTACTCCGAAGTGCAAAGTGCGAATTTTCGGATCGGACCGACACATGGCCGAAGCGAATGTTATTGAAAAATGCGAAAAAAGTTCGGGTCGACTCAGTTGGGTCGGGACCATAGTCAATATTCGAAAGAGTGTAGGAGTGTAGGATCGGGACCGACCGAACCAAATAGTAACTTCGTAGCAGGAAACGGCCGAACATTCGGCCGATACTACTTCGGAGTAGACCCCCAGGTTCGCACGGGCCATTTTCGGCCATGGCCATCGATATACTAAGAAGAAGTACATTTAACTCAGCACTCATTAGGTCCTCCCGAGTGTAAATGTTCGTGACGCGCAAAACAAGATGTGAGATGAGCCATGGTGGAATAGGAGAATTTCGAGGAAAATTGCAATAACGGATACACAGATTTAAAATTGTCAAAAGAATGAAATTAGAATTCTACAACAAAAAAATTGACAATTTTGAAAAATAATTAATTGAACATAACACTACGTCTGTAATCCCCGTAGAGTTGGACAGAGGTGTACCCATAGTAACACCCTCATTTCCCTGTTATATTTTAAGTCCCATTTAAAAGGGGGCGACGAGCCTATAGAGCAGGGGTGGTCCAGTAGAGCACTGGTGGCACATCACCACTGCTCTCAAAACGGTGAAGGAAAACATCGTGAGGAAACCGACATGTCCTAGAACCAAAAATTCGAAGACATATGTGACATCTACCAACCCGCACTGGGCCCGCGTGGTGGATTACGGCCCACTCCCTTTCACAGAGAGGAGGCCTGTGTCCCAGCAGTGGGAACATTAGGGGCTGATTATATGACGAATCTATTGCCCTCAACCGAGCACAATTCTAGGCTCCGGGTTGCTGTTAAATATGTTAAATAATCAATTTATTATTTATTTTATAAGAGCCCACGAAGATTTCAAAGCTACACATTTTCTTATTTACATACTCTGCAAAATGCATAGATAGAATTAAAAATGGTCAAGTATACTGTATTTGGTTAATCTAACGTTAAAATGTGACAATGGAGTTCTAATTTAAAGATTTCTAGTGGTTTTAAACTATCCTTCCACATTTATCTCTACAATCCTAACTCATATTATAAATGCGAAAGTAAGTTCATTTGTTTGTTACGCTTTCACGCTAAAACGGCTGAACGGATTTGGATGAAATTAAGGCACACACATGGGATATGCGCCTGCGCAAGTTATGTTCCCGAATTTAGATTGACTTTTAATTCGAAGAGTTAATAATGAACAATTATTATTTTATAAGACTAGATCAGCGCTTGTATCTATCATAAATAAAATCGATTCATATTTTTATTTCAAATTAACGGAAAGAATCTCAGTAAATATAAATCTTAATTGTGGTCATTTTTAATACCTACGTAAATAGGTTTTTAATTCACAAATTATTAAGCACTCCATTTTTGGGATTCCGTAGCCAAATGGCCAGACCCTTATAATTTCATCATGTCTGTCCGGACGTCACACAGCCATTTCACTCGGAGACTATTTGCAGTATATCGATGAAAATTGTAAAGAAGGTGTATTGTGTGCATTCCTAAACCGTGGTGTACCAAGTAAATGTTTAAAAAAATTGGGTTGACACTTCCCATACTAACATAATTGACGGACGAAATTGTTGGATTCCATAATTAAAAAGATTATCATGTTTCTAAATGACTTTACTGGTTAAATAAATATTTTTGAGAAATGGGAAATTTTCGGTTATAACCGCAGAAATAAACTTGTTTTTCATAGTTATTTCGGTCGGTAAAATCATAGTACAGGTATCTTCTTCTTCGAATCAAAATGCCAGTGTCGCTGGCACGGCTATATTTTAGATCTTGTTGGCCCAAAACTTTGCCACGGCGTTGTCGCCTGTCGGTGGCAGCGCAGAGGTCACTTTGACTGCAAGTTGTGGGACACACAGGGCAGGATAGGAGGTGGAGCATGATTTGCGACATAGCTATGTCGCCAAACAGTTACAGTACTGACTGTACATGCGTAAATATTTATTCAAACTACGGAACCCTTCACTGTGCGTCTGACACGCACTTGGCTGGTTTTGTATTCCAAAATAATTAATTGTTGCTGCGCTATAATAATTTGTGTTCAATTTGTCCGTCATACTAAAATACCAATCAGAATTTTACTTAATATTTATTTTGAAGTTTTACGTCAGGCATTTTATACTACGTGTTTTTCTACGTGTCCTCGTAGAGGCGATCGGCAACGGCGGCGACCTCTCGCGTCCGGCCCTGGTGCAAGCCATGGTCCGGGGCGAGAGGGAGTGGGAGGCAGTCACCTCCTTCTGCGAAGCAGTCATGCTAGCGAAGGAGGTGGCGGGGAGGCTGAGGGAGAGAACCTCACGCCTCAGCCGCCGCGGGAGACGCTCCGGGCGTCGGGAGCCGCGTGACGACTCCCGGCCACCGTAGGCGCGGGCCTGCGGGCGGTGAGTAATGGGTAGCTCACCGTCCGATCAGGACCAGGCCCGTGCCGGACGGCGCGTTGTGTTCCACGCGCGCCTCAAAGAGATGTCAGCAGAGGACGGGGCCCCACAGGGCCGAAGCCTGCCGGGGCGGCGGGATTTTCCGAAAGGTTAACCGCTGCCCTGGAACAGAAAGGGCTAAGGACGGAACACGGGTGGGTTTTAGTCAGTAAAAGTCTGACACTCCCTTCCGCTCCACCCAGAGCGGGAGGGGTCATTTGATGATTTCCCATCCACAAAAAAAAAAAAAAAAAAAAAGGCATTTTATACTTATTTAATACTTACCCATTTTTTTTATTTTACAATATCTATTAAATGTAATTTAGCATCTTTTTTATTACTGTGCTTTTCAAAGATGTGTAAAATTAGATCACTATCAAATTAAGACCTCATTTAAGTACATCATCCTTGTAAAGGGGATGCTAATCTGCCCTAACGCCCAATAGCGGTATGATATGGCAATGGACATATCTATTGGTCTCTAAGGCTGCACGGTTCGCTGCCCAGTCCCTTATTTATTTATTATACTTATACTTTATTGTACACCACAAAAATACATAACATAAAAAATACATTGGGCGGCCTTATCTCTTCCCCTAATCCTCATTCATACATTCCCCAATCATAATCATCATCATATTAAGTCGACAGGGTCAAATTAAATTAGCTAGCGAAACTCTTCAGACTTAATCGGATATAACTAAACTTCTTTTCAATCTCTCTCAATTTGATGCTTTTTTTTCAATGGGTCAACGACCACTAGTAGTGTTGTTACTTGAAGCATGAGTAAGAAAATATGTTTTATCGTATTAACATATCGATACCAATCACGTCTGGGAAGTTTACACAAAAAAAAAACCTGTTTTTAAAACTAATATTTCAAGTAAATACACTAACTGCGGTCGATGACACCACCAATAAAGTCATCAAATTAATTTCTTTTTTGTTTTTATCATGATTAGATATCGTAACCATCACATCTGCGGAGTTTCGCTAGCTAATTTAATTTAACCCTGCATAATAATAACTTTTACGGCATAACACTAATTTGTATAAAAATTGCCTGCCAAAGTAAATATGCCTGTTTTAAACAAAGCTCGTGCCAATATGGTTATAAATGTTGCAATAAAATAATTCTAAACTGCAAGTGGTGGTAAAATAAGTCAACTTCTAGTAATAATAACATTTATATTAAATTATATAAGTAACAGTATTTTATCTTCCATATTTTGTCGTCTATTAAAATAAATATTCAATATTTTTACCTTTATATTCTCATTATTCAATTTATTATAGTATATGACGATACGTGCGCCTTAAGTAGTCTAATATTGCACGGTGTGAAATTAGCGCCCAAGCGTAGCGAGCGTGCTAAAATACGTGCATTAATCACAACTTAAGTCACACGTATCGTATACTATTTTATAACACGTGTGACCTAAACACGCACTTAAGTCACAGAAAAGCGATTTTTTTTTTGTACAAATCATAATGAACTTTATATCAAAAGTGTAACGCACAAATTAGATACACACATACGCACAAGTCACGCATCTTCTGGAGAATTATCGCGCATTCTCGGGAATTCCGGCAGTAAGGGTCAGTTCACACCGAGACGCGACGCGACGCGACGATACTGGCCAGTGATTTCGCGCTGCGCCGCGCGCCGCCGCGAGACGCATCGCAACGACGCGAGGCGCACCGTAAAATCGTTGGCAACACGACGCAGCAAGACGCCTCGCTGCGCAGCAAGACGTCTCGCTGCGCCTCACGACGCAGCGTGACGCCGCCAGGCGCAGCGCGTACCGGCAAAGTACCGCTGCGTCGCGATGCGTCGCTCTACGCCGCGAGGCATCACGAGGCGCAGCGCTGCACGGCGCAACGTATACTGAATTCTCACAATGCAATGTGTACCTTTTCGTGTAGAAAATAAAGTATATTTTGAGTCACTCTTTTAAAGTGTGCGCGCAGCGTCGCGTCGCGTCTCGGTGTGAACTGACCCTAACAAGCTCGAATCTAGTTTGTACGTTGACATAAAGTTCATTTTGGTGTGTATGAAAACTCGATTCCGCTCCGTTCCGCGGCAATGTAAATTGATCCTTAATGCGAGGTTTAGGCACGGTAATATACTTAGATAATATTGCCGTGGTTTAGGTCACACAGTGCTATAAAATTAGTTAAGTATAAAAGGATTATAGCATGTGCTGTGGAATAGCAAATAAACAATGTATTTCAGGCCTTATTTATAAACAGTAGACCTGTTGAAAACGTGAGAATATGCAGAGATGTCATTTAATAGATGCCAATGAATTTAAATGATTTGTGTGGAAATATTGAAATTGTGTAATACTTAATTTATTTTTATATAAGAATAGCACTGTACGTATTAGACAGAATACGTGAAATCATTGAGATATTAAATAAATCGTTTTACGTTGTTATTTTTGGTCGTTTAATTTTAACAGTGGTTGGCACAAGAAAAGAGAAGCGTATGGTCAGCAGTGGGTGAAGTCGAGTTGAGGATGATGATGATGATGACCTACACACAGATGAACGTAGAGGACGTAGTGCCTAATTGGGTGAAGCCTAATTCCAGCATTGGTCGTCTTTCGACTGAAATGTTATGATGATGATGACACTCACTGATGTGTCAATGTCAATCTATGTATCCTGTATTCCGCTAAAAGTCAAGGACTTTATGAGCAGCGGGCCATCTCAGAGTCTTTTTCCCTTGAGCGAAACTTTTAACTTCCTCTCACAGAGAGGAAGCCTGAGTCCCAGCAGTGGGAAGATTATAGGCTGATTATGACTAAGTATGCTACTTCTAAGACACTGCCTTTCAGAAAGGTCAGATGCGTACTCGCAATCGGCGTGCGTAGGTACATGTCCAGAAGGCCAATTCTCGTAATTTAAAGCGTTAAAAATCTAGTCGCAGTCTCATCTCGGCGACAAACAATTAATGTCAAAATGTAGGGAGATCTGAAGGGCAATTCTCGTAATTCTAAGAACGTTCACAGTCTGATCTCAGTCACAATCTGTCAAAAATACGTCTAATTTCCCTACATTTTGACAAGTTTTTGACATTTGTTTATCGCCGAGATGAGACTGCGACTAGATTTTGAACGTTTTAAATTAGCAGAATTAACGTTCTTAAATTACGAGAATTGCTCACTCTAAGGTCACTTCACCTAACTTTTCACGATGAGATTTTTACAGAATCGATCGACTGTTACTATTATCCGAAATAGGTTGTAGAGCTCATAATAAGCATACTGCACACTGGACTGCAAGGCCCTTTGTACACACGTTTTTCTTGCCATGAAAATTAAACTACGGTTTATTCGCCGTATTTTTCTACACCGCGGTTTATATGCCTTATTTCGCCGTACCGTAAAGAAAGCGTGCCGCAAAAGGAGTATAAGGATCGTAGTGGCTGGCTGGTAATATTTGCTGAAGGACCAACATGCAAAGGTCGTTGTATTAAACTAAATTTAGCGTAGCACGATGAAGAGGGTGCGAAACAATATCTTTTGATTTGCAGTCTGTCGTACTCGTAGGTAATTACTAGTATCTATACCATGATAAGCTTGAGACAACAAAACAAAGCAATTACCTTATCTTCATAATAATTAATTGATGTTAGGTACTGTATCTATTAGGTTCATAGTAAATAACTTCTCTTGAAGATATCTAGTTCTATGAATGAAATATACATTTTATCCGTGTATACATCATTGGTCAGGCTGGGCATAAAGCCCTTCATAGTTTTAGGTAACCATTCCACTATAGCCACCCAAACCCATAGCCCAATATGTTTTGTTTCAAAGTTCTACAAAAGTCCTGCACCAACCGGGGGTTGTCCTTGAGTAGGTACACTTGCTTGCATAGGGTCAGTTCACACCGAGACGCGATGCTGCGCGCACACTTTAAAAGAGTGACTCAAACTATACTTTATTTTCTACACGAAAAGGTACACATTGCATTGTGAGAGTTCGCGTTGAGAGTATATTTTGAGTCACTCTTTTAAAGTGTGCGCGCAGCGTCGCGTCGCGTCGCGTCTCGGTGTGAACTGACCCATAGTGCATACAGAGATAATCGTCGATTGGTACTCCTCATCATCTAAAATTGTCTAAGGGGCCTCTGCGTGTTGGCTTCGGCTCGTCGTACGCCTTCCAAAGGTCCGGGACCCGAGGGCTCAGGGATATGTTTAGGACACTTTTAAAATAATAATAACAACATTTTATTTATTTCAGGCGACTCAGGCTCTTATATATTGATTAAAACCGAAATAAAAATGAAAACAATAAAAAAGTGAATGTATTACAAAATTAAAATGAGACTTTTGACCCCGACGTGATTTGAACACGCAACCTTCTGATCTGGAGTCAGACGCGCTACCGTTGCGCCACGGAGTCGTTGCAGGTAGACAGGGTAGTTATTGGGTGCCTTGCACAGTGCAAACGGGGCAATCGTCTGCTGGTGCCTCATCGTTTAAATTTTCCTAAGGGGCCTCTGCGTTGGCTTCAGCCCTTCGCACGCCTTCCAAAGGTCCGGGACCCCAGGCTCCCGAGATTTGTTTCAAATAATAATAGTTACCTACACTTTTTTATTTGACGAGTCCTCATAAGACATAATATCTTACAGACATCAAGATACTAAAATCTGTCAAATTTCTTTAATAGATTTTCAACTTTATCGCTAAAGCATTAGGTTCAAGGTTGATTGGGAAAATTTTACAGTTTCGGGTAGCTTAATGTGCTGGCGTCTGTACTATTTTCACACAGCGATCGAAGTAATTTGTCATCCAATGATCTTCTAATAGTGGCGCTGTCCACCGGAGGTGGCCATTGTAAATGTTTGAAAAAGTTGTAGCCGTGTCCACCACCACCAGTGATGGCTACAGTGAATTATTTTAATAATGATTCTCACTGGCCACCCCCCGGGGACAGAGGGAATTATTTTTAAAAGTTGTGACACTGTCCACCCGGGTGGACAAGCAGGGGGTGGACAGTGGTAATAATCGTTTGAAACGAGTCTCCATAGTAGTTATTGCTCTATGATATCCTATTGAAATGCCTATAGGTCGAATGACGAATGTGTGGCTGTTATTGGTCGCGGGGAACATTTTATCCGGTCCGTTTTAAAAATTACAGGTGGTGGGTATTATCGATCAAAGAAAGGAAGAAAGAAACCTTTTGCAGGGAACAGTAGGTACCTACCTACATAAGTAAAGGAATTTGTAATTTTGGCTACCAATTGCAACGACTCCGTGGCGCAACGGTAGCGCGTCTGACTCCAGATCAGAAGGTTGCGTGTTCAAATCACGTCGGGGTCAAATGTCTCTTTTTTAATTTTGTACTTTCTTTTTTTTTATTTCATTAATATTTTTTTTTATTTATTTCACTATATTAACCATATTTTACTATGATCTAGGTTTTTGAATAGCAATTAGATTGTTTTTGAAGTAGACAGCTCCGTTATTAAATGTTAACAAACTTACCTATGTAAAGTTTGACCATAATTAAGTATATATAGTCGCTGCATATAGTGAGGTAGGTATCCAAATATATCTACTTGAAACCTCAACGCGTTCCTGAGAAACAGGGTCTCGACAGACAACAAAGTGATCCTATAAGGGTTCCGTTTTTCATTTTGAGGCGACACCCTAACAATGAATATTTTTAGGGTGAAACGTCTGTTATCTGCTTCTAATGTTCATAATTCCATGCGGAGAATGCATGGAATTATGACCATTAGAATCATCAATACAACTCTAAGTTCAAATTACCTATTGAACGCCCATCCATTTCATGAAATCGTGACATTTCCTAAAATGTAGGTCATTACGACGTCATTACGGTCATTACGATTACGACGTCATTACGTCAACGCCGGCTGTCGCCGAAAACCAGCGCTGGGACTCTGTCTCGCATTCGCATAGGGTCGTAGCATTAAGCGCAGGCCACACCGCCAGCTGGCGGGCGGGCGGGCGAGCCGAGCGAGGCATCGTTTCACCTTTTTTCATACTTCGGTATCTTATCTCTGTAGTTCGCGGTGTGAACCCAAGTATGAAAAAAGGTGAAACGATGCCTCGCTCGGCTCGCCCGCCCGCCCGCCAGCTGGTGGTGTGGCTTGCGCTTTATGCCGAGTGATGGCTGTTTTACGTCGGTGTGAAGCATATTTTCCCCCAACTTGTTGTTTTTTGTGTTTGTGATCTTTCACTGCGTCATGTTTACCGCAAATAAACGTATTTTCTTTTTTTTCTTATTTCAAGTTAATTTTAACTTGGAGAGTTGTATTGATGATTTTAATTCTGTAAATACAAATATGTTACGGTCGCAAATCATACTTTGATCAACATACAACCTGATACTGAACTGAAAATAGAAGACAAGAAAATTTTGAATTCGCGGTCTACCCTGGAGCTCAAGCCCGCGAAAGTGAAATTAAGTTTCATGAAATTAGTCATTCAATAGGGTTGTATTTATGATTTTAATGATTATAATTCTGTAAATACATACTTGTTACGGTCGTGAATCATATTTTGTTTAACATACAATCTGATACTGACCTCAAATTGCAAAAAAATTTAAGAATAAATTATATTTACCCGTGCGCTTTCACCTTGTCACAACTTTACCAGTCGAATAAATGCAGCTTCGGAAAATCTAATTGTATACCGTAGCATATATCTGTGTCGTGTTTTTGATAGGTGCACTTCTAAGTGTATAAATAAAACCACAAAATATTTTCATCTCAATTATATTAATTTAATTAATAAGAGAACATAGACAGCATTCGCCGTAAGGTACAACCATAGACGGAGCCCCATACATTTGGGAACAAGCCGAAATACTTGTAATACTAGATAATTAACGGTTTAGAGCAGTGACATATATTTGCGACAAAAAGAAAAGAAAGAAAGAAAATAATAGAATCTTTTTTCTTTCTGCCATTATTAGGTGGAAGTAAAGACTACATATTCGTTGCCAAAAGATCCACATTTTTATTATAAGAAAATGTCTTTGGCACAATTATAATAAAAATCGCGTAATTCTCATAAGATGACGATCGGCAACGAATATGTCGTGTGTTGATTCGTTACATTAATTTACGTGATTTTAAAATCTCCTAATTTTTTGTTTTAAGTATTGAGAAGATGTCAAAGAAATATATTATGTAGAATAAATAGATTTATTTTCTAGCTACACATATAAAGTTAGAATTTCAAAAGTTGTTAATTTTAAAGAGATGATGCTACAAACCACGACACAAATCACCCTCTAGATTAAAAAAAAAATATTGCGCGTCAGTATAAAAAAAAATACAAGTCAAATGTGAGAATTTTCCAATTAAACGGCCCATAGGCAGTTACCAGCTCGAACAACAAACCTATAATTCTAATCTTCGCAAAACCACCTTCCGTCAATTTTTGACCTACGGGCGACTAATTATATAGATATATTATATATCACATAAGTATATACACAAACAGCAAAGCGTCTGTTTTATTCACAGCAAAGTCGAGTTTAATATTTGAAAAGTGTTAATTACATTGATAAACCAGCAGGTTAGCATCAACTTCTTTACAAAAAAAATGTCTTTAAACCGATCTTTCGAGTATTTCAAACGAATTGAAATTATGTCGCAGGAGGTGTACTGCCTAAGAAATCCGTAATTTCGGCCGTAGACGGAAATTGCCCGCTCTGTATCAAATACGGACATCTCATTAGTTCGGCGCCCGCACCAAGAATGAACTACAACACGATTTGACAGTTGTCCTTACACCCGAAATGTAGTGCCCGTCCGAAAAAAACATTTGACGCTTCTTTTGACAGATTACGAGCTATGTTCGGACGGGCCCATATCTTCGTTGATAGACTTACGATTGTAGACCCCCTGATACGGATTCGATTCGATTCAAACTCGAAAATGGTGGGAATAAACCATCAAATTATAATAGTGGCTAGTACACACATTAATCTCAGAATTGCAATAACTTGCACATTGATAGATCTCCGGTCGCTAATTCTTTGTAATAGGCTTATTTTTCTACGAACATTAATTGGTTGAAAGACATTGAACGATCCCCCAGTAGTTTTTATTGTTATTACGTCTGGGGGCGTTTAGTCTCTCACAACGTGTTAGCTATATTTCTGTCCACCCCTGGCGGTTGATCTATTAGAAAGATCTTTTAAAAGTGCTTAAAAACCAAAGCTGCAACATATCTATGAAGTCTATTGTGTTAGGAATCTCTTTAAAGTAGTAATTTATGAAGAATACTATCTAGAAAGAACATTAAATTTACATAAACCTATCTAAAAGTAAGAGAAAACACGGACACGCGATAATTTTAATGATTGCACTAAGATTTACACGCGGTTTCTGATAGGTGACAACAAGTCATCAACTCTCTTGGCAACTGTTCTGATTGGTCGAACGGGACGACGATAGCCAATCATATCACTTGACACGAGATGTTGCTTCTAGAAACCGGGTGTGAACGTTACATGTAGAAGAACACTAAACAATACACAGTCCGTTGACAGTTATTTTACCTCTGTCAGCCGCAACCTAAAAGCAACCTTATTGTAGCGAGAACAAAGATCACAATGACTTTGATAGACTTCTCAGTGACAGTAAGCCAACAGCAACCTTACAACAATGAGAATAATGATAAATAATCACTGTGATTTGGACAGTGATGCAAAATCAGAGGTAAAATAAAATAATGAACGGACTGTAGAAGTTTTATTGTTATAACGTCTGGGGGCGTTTAGTGTCCCCAGTGTTAACTAGTTAGGAACTAAATTAATGATAATCTTAGAGTTAATAGTGGGGATATAGAATTAGGTGCGTATTATTGCCACGTGGTCCCGGCAAAGAAAAGGCTTCGGAAGTCATTCCGTGGCATTATACAGTGTGGCGATTAGGTTATCACATGAATTGAAACCACGTATTCTACTTAATGTATATTAATCATACACAATTAAAAGAATTAATAATAATAAAAATTTTAGTCGTGGGACCATTTTTTCTTTGGAATTCTTGAAACCATTGCCTCACGCGTGTCTAAGTGACTTATTATCAAGGATGGTTTATTTCATGAAAATTTTTATGCAAAATATTCTATTTTTTGTAAAATTTAAATTTTATTATTTTAACAGACCTTTGACAACTTGTAATGACCGCTGTACTATCTAATGTGATAACCTAATCGCCACTCTGTATAGAGTTTAGAAATACAGCATATATCAGAAAGATGTGCTCATATTTAACTGATTGAATTTCATAAGTACAGAAAAAATTAATAAGCCATTCGTGTCCCGCGTGGATCCACGTTGGAAGGGTTAGGGTGAGAACGGGGTGGGACCACGAAACTGAACAATTTTCTCCATGCGACCAAGATCGTCATCGCAAAAAAATATTGAATTTTTCTATGAGAAAGTTGATATCTTTTTCGCGATTACGGTGTTGGTTTCTTGGAGAAAACTTGATGGTCTGTATCACACTTTTTCCACACCTTCCTGATACATGCTTAAGAAGTATAAGCGCAGCCCCTGCAGTCTCGACATTCATAGCGATCGCTTTACGACCGAATTCGGTCGCAAAGTCCCGGATTGACAGGTATAATGTATGGAGTGACAGGACTTTGCGACCGAATTCGGTCGTAAAGCGATCGCTAAGAATGTCGCGACTGCAGCCTAAAGATGAAAATCCTGTGCACGATAAAAACCCCGCGATATTTTTACGTCTGTCCGAACGTGGGCTAACTATTGTATTCTATTGGTAAGTAATAATAATAACGCTGAAAGTGTAAAGTATTTCTCGCAGTCTATAAACTAGTCTAGCAATCTAGTTAACAAGAATGCCTAGATAGTGCACGTACGTACTTAAAAGCAGTCGCTATTCTAGCGCCTTAGTGCAACCTTCAAAAACATTAAATCTAATTTCGAGCTGACTTCTGGCTCGGCTATGACAAACTCGACTGACATATAAGTTCATGAAAAATTCTGTTGAAATATATGGGGTGACTGGTAATTTGTAACCGATACATAAACACATGATTGTACTCATAATAACAAACAACTTTCCCAAAGAAACGTTTTTTTTTTTAAATTTACCAAGCGCATGAATCATCTGCAATATGATACCCCTTGGTAAAACTGGCTGTCAGGCTTTCGGTCTACTGACGACCCGTAACGACTGTCAAAGATCCACGACAGTCAGCCGGGACATAGAATATTGAGTACTTATCAAGAATATTAAATCAGCTGTAATTAAATTTAGTTATCTTTTAACTAACAAATCACGTTAAGCCGTTGGTCCCGGCTGTCATTCGTATATCTTTGACAGTCGTTACGGGTCGTCAGAAGCCCGAAAGTCTGCCAACCAGTCTTACCAAGGGGTATCGTATTACCCAGTAACTGGGTTGTGGAGGTCAGATAGGCAGTTGCTCCATGTAAAATACTGGTATTCAGTAGAAGTAGAATCCGGTTAGACTGGAAGCCGACCCCAATATAGTTGGGAAAAGGCTAGGCAGATGATGATGATGACCTTTTAACCAACAAAACTATTCCATTTTTACCATCCATTTTTGTTTTTCTTTCGTACAACTAACAACTTTAAGGACCGCGCGGTGTTCTATTGGGGTATTTGGGGTCAAGCGCAACTAAATTTTAAAAAAATCGTTTCTTTGGGAAAGTTGTTTAAAATATGATGAATACAATGATAAATGGTTTAATTTTGTAAGTACTTATGTAGGTTTGTACAAACAATTTTACACGTCAATAATATTTCAAAAACTAGATGATGATGAGATGAGATGTCGGTGTTTCCCATCTGATTAGTCTGAGAAGAAAGGCCGAAACAAACTCAGAGGTCACAGTCTCTTTTAAAGTCCAGACATAATCTTGGTCAGATCATGTGAAGACCATGTAGATCGATGTCTGAGATTGTCTTTTAAGGAAAGAACCACACAGATTGAGAGGACGTGTCCAGTCAATGCAGGCATTTCACGCAATCATGTGTTTAATTATTGTTCACTAATTACCAATCACCCTTATCTTGATATTATAGTTTTCTGGGGTTCTTTAGTTGTATTAGCGTGATATTGAGGCCCGTGCACCGTGGAGCAATTCTATTGCTTATTAAATTGATTGAAGCAATTTTTTTTTTAGTATTGCATCAACACATTCAAAAAGTTTATATGATCTAAAGTTGACAATTATTAGTTAGTGTTGCACGTTTCAAAAAATGTTTGAACACTATTTCATTAAAACTACGTTAATGTGCAAATGTCATCATTCTCCTGCCCTTATCCCAAATTATTTGGGGTCGGCGCAACATGTCTTTTTCTTCCATACTCCTCTATTAGCCGCCATCTCGACAGTCACCCCCTTTCTAACCATATCATCATTCACACAGTCCATCCATCGTTTCTTTGGTCGTCCCCTACTCTTATAGCCATCGACATTCATACTCAATACTTTCCTCACGACATTTTCCTCATTCCTCCGTAATACATGCCCATACCATGACAACCGGTTTCCACATAACTTTTCAATTACCGGTGCCACTTTCAAACTTCCTCTTATATACTCATTTCTTATTCTATCCATTCGTGTAACACCACACATCCCTCTCAGCATTCTCATCTCAGCTGCATGCAATTGCCTTTCATTCATCCCTTTTGTGGCCCAACATTCTGATCCATACAAGACAGCAGGTCTAACCATGGTTTTGTATATCTTCCCCTTAAGTTTAAGGGGAATGCGGGAGTCGCAGATTGTTCCCGTGACCTGCCGCCATTTCATCCATCCAGTGTTAATTCTGTGCTTAACCGTCCGATCTACTTCGCCATCGCTTTGCACGAGTGAACCGAGATACCGAAAGTCGGAGCAGACTGGGAGAAGCGCGCCATCAAGCGCTATGGCTCTAGAGTTGGAGAGACCGCCGAAATCGCAGAACATATGTTCAGTTTTGGTTCTGCTGATTTTCAAGCCAACATCCTCCAGCTTCTGTTGCCATTTCTCCAATCTGCTCTGGATCTCGGATCCATCTTCACCGACGAGAACAATGTCATCGGCAAACAGCATGCACCAGGGGGCCTCTTCCTGTATGTCCGCCGTCAGAGCGTCCATAATCAATAGGAAGAGGTAAGGACTTAAAGCCGATTAATGTGCAAATGTATAATCTAAAAATATGTTTATGGTAAGTGGTTTAGCACCTCTGATTTCTGAAAACCGTATCAATTTTTATCTACCGTTATATTTTCTCAAGACGTGTGGTTTTTTTTGTTATTGCTACTAGCTTTCAAATTGACAAGGCTTTCTGAATCCGGAAGTTAGTGTTTCTAACTCTATGGATCGGGAAATATTTTGATTTAAATACCATTCGAAATCGTGTACACATTATTTTATTTTCATAACATACATTATTGGGACCCCTTTATTCATAAAAACTATCATATTATCTCTGATACGCATTTTACAAAATCCTGAGAGTTTTTTTTAAATTTAAAGTTAGATTTTTATCATAAAAGGCTTGATAAGCTTTATCCATACATTCTAAGAATTTCTTAATTCTTTCAGATTTCCGATAACGTTTAAGTACTACGAATAAAGGGATCAAACAACGCAATTTAAAATCTATGTTAGATCTATAATCATCAAAAATCATTGGTTAGTAATTTAAAACACATAATATTTAAAAGAAAATCACAGTGATTACAACTAGATTGTCTTTGTGCCAAATTAACACTATTTGATAACACTGTCGGTTATTGGTACCATTGGCCCAGTGTTGGGCAAAACGGGCCATCTGCAGGCAAAATGGGCTACTTCCGCACAAATTGGGATATTTATGTGACGTATCTCGTGGACATCGGTTGTCTGTGGATTAATAATATTGGCAGGGCTTCTGCACAATCATTTTCTTTTTAGATCTAATCAGATTTGATTCGACTTGGTGTCACGTTGATACTTATTCGAATCAAACTCGATTCAATTCGATACGGGAATCCGAGATTTTGGGATCTTGTGACCATTTATTATGTATGCCTCGTTTTTTCTTTGCCAAATACATCTTGTGTATATAATTGCTGTATGGACCCCTATTTTTCATAATAGTTTGATTTTATGTCAATGGGTCGTCGTGAGATGTGACACATACAATTTTGTACGATGTTCTATCGATTATGTTTCTAACCGCACGCAATCAAAGCCGCGGGAAAACATATAGTTGCCAGTTCTACCGTTTTATGCATAAATCGAAGATCAAACTCAGATTTATATTTTCAGAGTTGTGAATAGTTGTCATATATCTTATGAGTTGTTGAGCTTTTCCCTAGTGTCTTTAACAAGCTCTAACTGATGAATGATGGATGAGAGTTATAGTCACAGCTCAACATTGCCATCTATCTCGCGAGTTGTTGAGCTACTCCAAATTAAAGTGAGTGTTGTGACAAGCTAGCCCCGTGGTGGTAACGAGTTAGAATGACGAGGCGTACGTCAGTTCAGCTCAACATATCAGCGAGTTGTTGAGCTATTCCCTAGTGTAACGAGTGTTATTGACGAGCGTCTGTAGCAGTGACAGGTCAGCGAGGATACGCGCGTATCACAAGTTCTGCCAAGTTGTGGTGACGAGAACGTTGGTATCGAGGGCGCGCGCGATTCGTTCGTGCAAGCCGTGAGACAGCCACTGCATGCGGAGTGTTGAGTAGCGCGACGGGCACAGGTGGAGCGGGTTGCCACGGCGGAGACCCTGAGGAAACAAATTAACAGTTATTTAAGGTATTCATTTGACAAAGTTGTGACAAAAATACAGATATTCCCTCTAAAACTAAATAGATCGAGAATCAAGGTCGAAGCAACTCATACTTACTAATATTATAAATGCGAAACTCTGTCTATTACTTTAACGGCTGAACGGATAGAATGAAATTAGGCACACGGGTAGACTACGACTCGGGTTAGGATATAGGATACTTTTATCACGCTAGCACGTTTCCGTGGGATAATTAGTTTAAGAGAGTAGAGTCACCTGGTCAGTCTCCCCGTAGGAGTCGAGGTAGGGCGCGGGCAGCTTGGCCCCTCGCGCCGGCGCGGCCAGCAGCAGCAGCTCACAGTCGCGCACGCGCAGGAACTAGTGTAGAGAGTAGACTCACCTGGTCAGTCTCCCCGTAGGAGTCGAGGTAGGGCGCGGGCAGCTTGGCCCCTCGCGCCGGCGCGGCCAGCAGCAGCAGCTCACAGTCGCGCACGCGCAGGAACTAGTGTAGAGAGTAGACTCACCTGGTCAGTCTCCCCGTAGGAGTCGAGGTAGGGCGCGGGCAGCTTGGCCCCTCGCGCCGGCGCGGCCAGCAGCAGCAGCTCACAGTCGCGCACGCGCAGGAACTAGTGTAGAGAGTAGACTCACCTGGTCAGTCTCCCCGTAGGAGTCGAGGTAGGGCGCGGGCAGCTTGGCCCCTCGCGCCGGCGCGGCCAGCAGCAGCAGCTCACAGTCGCGCACGCGCAGGAACTAGTGTAGAGAGTAGACTCACCTGGTCAGTCTCCCCGTAGGAGTCGAGGTAGGGCGCGGGCAGCTTGGCCCCTCGCGCCGGCGCGGCCAGCAGCAGCAGCTCACAGTCGCGCACGCGCAGGAACTAGTGTAGAGAGTAGACTCACCTGGTCAGTCTCCCCGTAGGAGTCGAGGTAGGGCGCGGGCAGCTTGGCCCCTCGCGCCGGCGCGGCCAGCAGCAGCAGCTCACAGTCGCGCACGCGCAGGAACTAGTGTAGAGAGTAGACTCACCTGGTCAGTCTCCCCGTAGGAGTCGAGGTAGGGCGCGGGCAGCTTGGCCCCTCGCGCCGGCGCGGCCAGCAGCAGCAGCTCACAGTCGCGCACGCGCAGGAACTAGTGTAGAGAGTAGACTCACCTGGTCAGTCTCCCCGTAGGAGTCGAGGTAGGGCGCGGGCAGCTTGGCCCCTCGCGCCGGCGCGGCCAGCAGCAGCAGCTCACAGTCGCGCACGCGCAGGAACTAGTGTAGAGAGTAGACTCACCTGGTCAGTCTCCCCGTAGGAGTCGAGGTAGGGCGCGGGCAGCTTGGCCCCTCGCGCCGGCGCGGCCAGCAGCAGCAGCTCACAGTCGCGCACGCGCAGGAACTAGTGTAGAGAGTAGACTCACCTGGTCAGTCTCCCCGTAGGAGTCGAGGTAGGGCGCGGGCAGCTTGGCCCCTCGCGCCGGCGCGGCCAGCAGCAGCAGCTCACAGTCGCGCACGCGCAGGAACTAGTGTAGAGAGTAGACTCACCTGGTCAGTCTCCCCGTAGGAGTCGAGGTAGGGCGCGGGCAGCTTGGCCCCTCGCGCCGGCGCGGCCAGCAGCAGCAGCTCACAGTCGCGCACGCGCAGGAACTAGTGTAGAGAGTAGACTCACCTGGTCAGTCTCCCCGTAGGAGTCGAGGTAGGGCGCGGGCAGCTTGGCCCCTCGCGCCGGCGCGGCCAGCAGCAGCAGCTCACAGTCGCGCACGCGCAGGAACTAGTGTAGAGAGTAGACTCACCTGGTCAGTCTCCCCGTAGGAGTCGAGGTAGGGCGCGGGCAGCTTGGCCCCTCGCGCCGGCGCGGCCAGCAGCAGCAGCTCACAGTCGCGCACGCGCAGGAACTAGTGTAGAGAGTAGACTCACCTGGTCAGTCTCCCCGTAGGAGTCGAGGTAGGGCGCGGGCAGCTTGGCCCCTCGCGCCGGCGCGGCCAGCAGCAGCAGCTCACAGTCGCGCACGCGCAGGAACTAGTGTAGAGAGTAGACTCACCTGGTCAGTCTCCCCGTAGGAGTCGAGGTAGGGCGCGGGCAGCTTGGCCCCTCGCGCCGGCGCGGCCAGCAGCAGCAGCTCACAGTCGCGCACGCGCAGGAACTAGTGTAGAGAGTAGACTCACCTGGTCAGTCTCCCCGTAGGAGTCGAGGTAGGGCGCGGGCAGCTTGGCCCCTCGCGCCGGCGCGGCCAGCAGCAGCAGCTCACAGTCGCGCACGCGCAGGAACTAGTGTAGAGAGTAGACTCACCTGGTCAGTCTCCCCGTAGGAGTCGAGGTAGGGCGCGGGCAGCTTGGCCCCTCGCGCCGGCGCGGCCAGCAGCAGCAGCTCACAGTCGCGCACGCGCAGGAACTAGTGTAGAGAGTAGACTCACCTGGTCAGTCTCCCCGTAGGAGTCGAGGTAGGGCGCGGGCAGCTTGGCCCCTCGCGCCGGCGCGGCCAGCAGCAGCAGCTCACAGTCGCGCACGCGCAGGAACTAGTGTAGAGAGTAGACTCACCTGGTCAGTCTCCCCGTAGGAGTCGAGGTAGGGCGCGGGCAGCTTGGCCCCTCGCGCCGGCGCGGCCAGCAGCAGCAGCTCACAGTCGCGCACGCGCAGGAACTAGTGTAGAGAGTAGACTCACCTGGTCAGTCTCCCCGTAGGAGTCGAGGTAGGGCGCGGGCAGCTTGGCCCCTCGCGCCGGCGCGGCCAGCAGCAGCAGCTCACAGTCGCGCACGCGCAGGAACTAGTGTAGAGAGTAGACTCACCTGGTCAGTCTCCCCGTAGGAGTCGAGGTAGGGCGCGGGCAGCTTGGCCCCTCGCGCCGGCGCGGCCAGCAGCAGCAGCTCACAGTCGCGCACGCGCAGGAACTAGTGTAGAGAGTAGACTCACCTGGTCAGTCTCCCCGTAGGAGTCGAGGTAGGGCGCGGGCAGCTTGGCCCCTCGCGCCGGCGCGGCCAGCAGCAGCAGCTCACAGTCGCGCACGCGCAGGAACACGCCCGCGCCGCCGCCGCACGACACGCAGTGCGCCACCACCGCGCCCACGCGCTGCACCTCGCTGCCGCGCCCCGGCTGCTGGAACATTTACTCGTCTCTTTAGTTTGCTGCAGTACTAAGCCACCATAAAGGGGTCTCGTTTATAGCACAGCATACGCAGCTCACATAGGCACTGGTGATATTGTTCTGGGGGTGCTAATGCCAAAATTGATTGTTTTAATCTGAATCTAAAGCACGAGTGGCCATAAAAAGTACGATTTACTCGCCATGAGTATTTCTTCCAAATGTAAACGTTTGTGGAAGACATAAACAAGTGGCAGTACAAATACGTCGAAGGAACACCAAAACCATCTCAAAATCAAAATCAAAAGTCATTTATTCAAATTAGGCTGAGAATCAGCACTTTTTGAACGTCAAAATTACAAAAGACAGTCCCCCAAAAACGCCCGCCCTTCACCACTTCCTAGTGCTATCGCTGGGAAGAAGAAGTGGCGCAACAAACTCCCCAGCAGCACAGCTGTCTGTTCGATTTAAAAAAATACTTGATTGTATACAATACTAGGTGCTTATGTTCGGTAATTAACATTACAAAACCAGAACATAAAATTTAATTATTTGCCATAATATGTCAGCTAGCCACGCCAATATACCAACAAATATAATAAAAACTATACGTACTCTGGCTAAAACATAATTAATTAAAATGTAAATAAAAAAACTTACTACCCAAATAAAAGCCTCCAGGCATAAAGGGCGTGACAGCTTACACATTTATGCATTGCTGGGTTCTAAGACCTGGCAGTAAGCTAATTCTGGAGAAGGAACATAAACATTGTCTTGCGTTAAACTAGGGTGACCAACTATTCTTATCGTCTAAGTAGTCGTTGATGGAATAGTATGCCTTTGAATAAAGGTTGGATTTTAGTTGAGCTTTAAACGCATTAAAAGGCAAGTCTAGAAAAGAAGAGGGTATCTTGTTACAAAAGGTTATACCAAGCCCAACAAATGAGTTATGAACCTTATGAAGCCGGTGAAAGGGGGCACGTAGTTTGTCCTTATTTCTAGTGTTAACACTGTGAATATCACTATTTTTAGAGTAAAAGTGTAAATTTTGCCTAATATATAAAATGTTGGCAAGGATGAATTGTGATGCAACCGTGAGAATACCAATATCTCTAAAGAAATCTCTTAGAGAAACTCTGGCACCTAGCTGGTAAATTGCTCAAACAGCTCGCTTTTGAAGGACAAATATATTTTGTATATCAGCGGCTTTGCCCCACAGCAGAATACCGTAGGACATAACGCTGTGAAAATAACTAAAATAGACTAAACGAGCTGTATCAACGTCAGTGTATTGTCTTACTTTCCTGACGGCGTAGGCAGCCGAACTGAGCCTTCCTGCTAGACTTGATATATGAGGTCCCCACTGAAGTTTGGCATCTACTGTTAGTCCTAGAAAAATTGCCGAGCCTACAGTTTCAAGCACCTCTTTATCTAAGACGATGTTGGGTCCTAGGTTTCTAACATTCGGTAAGGCGAACTTTACACATTTGGTTTTCTTGGCATTGAGAACTAAGTTATTTGACGTAAACCAATCTGTAACTATTGAGAGTGCACTGTTTACGTCGTCAAAATCTTGTCTATTCCTGTCTACTTTAAAAATAAGAGAGGTATCATCTGCAAACAGTACAACATCACAGATGCCCGTCAAATGGAATGGTAAATCATTAATGTAAACTAAGAACAAGAATGGACCCAGTATTGAGCCTTGCGGAACACCTAACTGAACTGGTAGCCCGGATGACTTCACACCATTAACATCTACACATTGGACCCTATTATGTAAATACGAAATAATTACGTTGAGAGCTTCGTTTTGGACACCGTAATGACGTAATTTACGCAAAAGCGTGTCATGGTGCACGCAATCAAAGGCTTTGGAGAGATCACAGAAAACTCCAATAGCATTCTGTGATTTCTCCCATGCGTCAAATATGTGTCTCAACAGAGCAACACCCGCATCTGTAGTTGAACGACCTTTTGTAAAGCCATATTGTTCATTATGGAAGAGGCTATTTAAATTAAAATGTCTTAGCAGCTGCTTGAGTATTAACTTTTCAAATATTTTGCTAAATGCAGGTAAGATAGAAATAGGCCTGAAATTGCCAACGTCATTCTTATTACCTGATTTAAATAATGGTATGACTTTACTACTCTTCATGAGGTCAGGAAAAGTCCTAAATCAACACATTTATTAAAAGTAACAGCTAGATAGGGGGCTACGATGTCTATTATATTACTTATAAGTTTAGTGGAGATGCCCCAATAATCACCGGTGTTTTTAGACTTAAGTGTATTAAAAACATTAACTACATCACGCGGGGTTACATGTTCGAAACTAAATAAGGGACTACATTTAGGTACACTACTGTGCAAAAGGTTTTCAGCTTTAGACGAGGACGAATTTAAGGAGCGAGTCGTAGTTATCGGTATGTTGGCAAAAAAACTCATTAAATGCCTCAGCTACGTCAGCTGCTTTATTAACTAATTTGTTGTCGACCATAATCTCAAGTAGTTTTTCTTGTTTAACCGATTTTCCCGTTTCATTATTAATAATTTTCCAAGTGGTTTTTACTTTATTAGTAGAATTTTTTATTGTATCGCCTAAAAATTTTGATTTAGCAAAAGCACTAATCTTTTTGAATAATTTTGAATAAGTTTAGACATACTCTAGGAAGGGAGTATCAAACCTGTATTTTTTCAAACCATATAACTCGTATAGTCTCGCTCTACTTTTATAAATACCGGGAGTAGCCCATTGGTTAAAGCCAACAGAGGATCCATTAATGTTAATAGTTTTGGTCTTGAAAGTGGATTGGTACTCTTTTTGCACAACATCAAAAAGGGCACCATAAATTTCATTAGGATTCTCGTATTCTACTATCGATGGTGTAATTCTATGAGCAATATTATTTTTAAACATTTTGCAACGACTAGCTGTATAAGGCCTGCATTCAAGTTTATGTGGCTTTTTATGTAATGGCATGGGGAAGCTAGCTAATAAACCACAGTGGTCGGGATCATCTGGCGAGACAAGCGACGCCAAAATATAGGAACTGCATCGGTTTCGAAAATATCCGTCCATGCAATATTAACGGACATCATACGTCATAAATATCTGCCTATACCCTCATGAGTAATTCTTCCATAGCTTTCGAGGATGCTGGTGCCAAAAATAATTTGAGAAATAAAGAGGAACTCATGTATGAAATCGTAACATGTAAGTAATAAGACAAAAACAAAATTTATAAACAACTCACCTTTGGTATATCAGCTTGACAGCAATAACTCTGCGAGCACAGAATCTGTCCACACACCAGACACATAGTAGGCTTCTTACTATCCTCCCGTTCCGAATTAGGACACGAGAACTCGGAAACCAAATTCATCAGTTCCGAAAAATCATCAGGCAAATTGATCAGTTTCGGAGGTTCCTTGGGCTCAGTCACCACATGGAGCGGTATCTCACCACTGAACCAGTCCGTTGATAGTCCCACCCATTCTGTGATCTTCTTTTTAGCGAGCGGAGTATCTACTAATTCTTTGTAGGTTGTAGGCATGCCTAAGTACGCGCACGTACTTTCCCAAGTATCTCCGCCGACAACTGCCAGTTCTGAAGGTGAACTGATGTCACTCAAAAAGTGGAAGAATAAACAACAGCAACGGAGGAAAGTGTGGCATTGACTTTGGATTTTCAGCCAAACATCAGCTGGGTTCAAATTTTCTTCTAACACCCCTTTGCGCAGTTCCTTCATGAACGGTAGTAGGTTTTCTAAATCCGGGTTCTTGAAGTCTTCCTGTCCTTCCATTGGTTCGCTCCTGCATGTGGTTACGTCTGTGACCAGTAGCGCTCTAGCAAGGGTGGCTCTAAAACATTGCAGGGTGATGTGTTTGGCTAAATTCGTCGGTCTCGCGGGAGATGCGACTTTGCAGAATAACGCTGGAGCTGATAGTACTAAGGAAACTAAAGTTCCAAAAGGCTCATGAGTTAATGGTGAGGTACTTTCAAGAGTATTTAAAGTACTTAAGGCGTGGTGTGAAAGGTGTTTGGGTGAGGCCCATACAGCTGGTAGGGAGGCTGAAAGTCGGATCAGCGCTTGTAACGTGTCCCTATGTCTGGCGGGCAGGTCTCCTAACAACGGCCGTTTTTCTGCATGTAGTACAGCGTTGGTACTGAAGATTGTGTAGGATGTGGCCCGATAGAGGGCGGCACTTGATACCATGCCCCCGTATTCGGAGATTGGGAGAATCTGTGAAAGAAATTTAATGATGCATAAAGGTAAAATATAACGACCGGGTACGTTTGAAAATATAAAGAAATAAACACGGTGTTTTTCTGACCTGTTACCTAGGTGTTTAATTAAAAGAAAATAAAAGGCTAACAAGCTCCTGGTATGTTCCAGTTAGCTAATCTGGCAGACAATATTATACAACATCTTTTCTAGCACCATTTTGAACATTGTGAAAAACTAAAAGTTCAACTTTGCAAAATATTCGCACCCTGTGTGCTTTTTTTTCCAAAGGGTGAACTTTTACTTTTCGGTCAGTTCTAGAACGACCTAAAGAATTAAGTTTTAGACCAAGCTAGAAATTGTGAATACAAGGCCACATAGCCTTACACATACTCTGACGGCACGGTTGGCGCAGTGGTTAAGCGATTGACTGCTGCGCTGCGTGTCGCGGGTTCGATTCCCGCACGGAACAAATATTTGTATGACCTACATGTATTTGTTCCGAGTCTGGGTGTTTTTCTATCTATAATATGTATGTATTTACAAAAAAAAAATGTATATAAGTAGTTTATCAGCCATCTTGTTACCATAACACAAGCATTAGGTTGCTTAGCTTGGGACAAATGGTGCTGTGTGAAATGTCCAGGGATATTATTATTATTATTATTATACTGCTTAAATTCTTAGTAAAAAGGTCGTAAGTTCGACCTTTTTACTTACTTTTTATTTTCAAATGATAAGGGGTAAGAAAATTTCCGAAGCAGTGAAAATAAAACGAAAATTAACGTTACTCATACTCACATTAGCGAAATCCTCAATCAGCGCCTTAGTCATATCATTATAAGGCGGAATCTCCCCTTCAAAGTGTACCAAGAAGTCCTGCTTCAGTAGGTTCTCAGCATGAGTAGAGACGTACACTTCTGTTTCATCAGCCGACTCGCAATCCTCCATATCTGAGGACATTGCTCCCACACTCCTTGCTCTAGCCTGGCAATGCATTTCTTCACAGAACTCCGTACATATATGCAGAGCTTCTGAGCTTACTTGATGTTTTAACTTAAGGATCATGTTCACGGATTCGTTGTATGTTTCTTCGGAGAGGGGAGGGGGGGTGCCCGAGGGCATGGACGGCGCGGGGAGGAGCGGGAGCGCGGTGTTGCACAGGCGTTCGCAGAGGGGACAGAGGTATTCTTTCTTTTCGACGTCGAAAGCTGCTGGTTGACGCCCACGGTAGGGTCTATGGAAATAAGATTTGTTTTGTAGTGTTTTGAGCATTCACGAAATTTTGAGGGAGTTTGTGGTCAAAAGATTTACTGTTTTGAGCAACATCTGATTTTGCAAATAGCAAATTGTTTAAATATAAAAAAAAGTACCAAGATGTTTTTTAAGACTTTCCCAAAGGGCAATGACAAAACGGCAAGTTGATCCAAAATCTTTCACCGAAATATTAAATATTATTATTTGTGAAAATAAAAAAAGTTAAAAGCAAGCAAACAACGACTCGAAATAAAGACCAGTAGTGCTGTTCTGTAAACATCTCACCATGAAAACTTAGGTGAAGTGAAAGTGAGCCATCACTTTGAAGTGTCAATCCCTAGCATCGGGTGGAATTACAGCTCACTTGAAGCTCACTTCACCTAAGTTTTCACGGTGAGATTTTTACAGAATAGATCGACAGGAGCAGTTGAATATCCAGAAGTCACCAACCCATTTCCATCCTGCCTTTCAAGGCCACATTTAAATCAACCCACCTCCTATTCTCCTTATCTTGCACGTTGTCCACATAGTTCCTCCAGCAGGCCGCGTGTAGCGCGTGTCCGCAGCTGGACACGTGCGGCTGGAGCCCTAGGCCTGCGGGCAGCCAGCTGGAGCGCCAGTGCTCCGGTATTCGGCCGCAGCCCCCGCGACGAAGTCGATTCAGTACGCTTGATTGTTGCACGAATGCGACCAGGACTAGGGGTTCGGTTTTGATATCGACACGAGCCTAGGGGGGAGATAATTTTGAAATACTTAAAGAAAGCATAATTTTTAGGGCACAGGTGGCCAAAGGTAGCCAGGACGACCGACTGTATGTCCTAAAAAAGAGCCGAGCGGAATCCCCAAATAAAAGTGGTGATTATGCATCGTCCAAACTTTTGATAAACACTGTTTAAATTCCACTTCGTTCCATTTTCAGCATAAAAGGAGCAGGAATCGAGGTTGAAGCATAGACATTGCCGATCGTCTCATTAGGAACCCGCGAGTATCCAGTCAGACAGTAGCTGTTTGCTGGTTCCAACAACTAATACATACAACAAATTCAGATTTCTTTTTTAATCATATGGGAAAAGAGAACCTTACACTACATATTTGTTATTTCTATTTAATTTTTTTATTAGTACGTTCTCTCAAGTCAAGATACATACCTCTTCCTGGCACATGATACAGACGCGCGGAGGTTCGGGTACTCCTCCGCCCCACACTCCTAGAGCAGCACCGCAGTACAGCGGCCGTAACTCTTCTTCTTCTGCCGTTACCTGATTATGATAAATAGGGTGTAATAATAGTCCTCCTGGCCGAATTTTGGCCTTGGCGGCCAATCTCAGTGGAGACGACTAGCTTCATATTCCTGACTGACCGACTCATTGACAATTCATAAGTGCCTGTAAATCGTTTAACCCGTTGAATGCCGTAATTACAGACACAATTAAAACGCCATTGTGTCTCGCGTGGATCTACGTTCTGAAAATGCTTTGAATTTGAGACTAGCCATCTACGCGGGAGATATTATAGTGCACTAAGGCTATAAGGTATACCATGTCGTCGAGTCGTTGAGCTCTTAAATAATAAGTTGAGCTACACGATTACAGACACATCTGATGTCTGAATTTCAAAAGAGACTTGTCACCTTCAAGTTTGTTTCAGCCTTTCTTCTCAGAGTAATCGATTAAGAAACGTCATCTTATTATTTCTAATTATTCTATCTTATTATTTCTATTTGAAATAAAATATAATTTATCATGCGGGGACGACAATTAATTAAAATTCTGGCAATACCAGCACTTTTTTTTATTTCTTTATTTTTTATTAGCCTGTACTGTCCCGCTGCTTTTTTACTTAGAAAGTTTATCTTGAACCTTATTGACATCGATGAAGGTAAACATCGTGAGGAAATATGGACTTATTTATATAAAGTTTGAAATCACCAAATCGGATTGCTAGCAAGCGTGGTGAAAAATGCTCATGCCTCTTCTGTACGGCAACAGGTAATAAACACACACGACTAGGCTTATAACCTTTTATTTTTGCATCCGAGGATTTAAAATAAGCTCAGAATTTGGAATGTCAAAAAAATGCCGACACTAAAGGCCGATTTTTTTATCCGTAGTTAACTCAACCAATTGTTCAAAATAGTAATAATAATGGTCACTGGTCAATTATTTGACCATTAGCAAACTTATTATATCATTAGATAAACTAAAAATTGATCAATGCAGTGTAATGTGTTTGTAGATAACTAATGATGAACTGCATCAATGTTTGCATGCCAAAATGGTAGAATGTACAAGGCTTCTTCAACATTTCTGTAACCACCTTATTGTAAATACCTACATTCCGAGCAAATAAATGATTATTATTATTATTATCAAAAACACATTTTGCAAAAATTTA
Source organism: Apamea crenata (assembly GCA_949629185.1). Taxonomy (NCBI): domain Eukaryota; kingdom Metazoa; phylum Arthropoda; class Insecta; order Lepidoptera; family Noctuidae; genus Apamea; species Apamea crenata. The sequence continues at coordinate 5,449,832 of OX451362.1, read as the reverse complement.
ACCATTACTATTTTTTAACAATTGGTTTAGTTAACTCAAATCAAAAATAATCAAATGATATAATATCATTGCTAATGGTCAAATAATTAACTATTAGTTTAAAAAATAACCATTACAGAAACTAACAATTTTATTGATCAAAAAACACATTTTGCAAAAATTCAACCATTACTTATTATTTTTAACAATTTGGTCGAGTTACCTACGGGTCCAAAAACCGGCCCTTAGCCTAATTTCATTTACAATTTTCAGTGACACTTCAAGACTAGAATATTTCATTTGAACTATAATAATAATAATAACGTTTTGTTTTTTTTTATTTGAACTATAATAGATATAGCAAATAAAATAAAATAATACAAGAAAAATTGAAAAAAAAAAAGTAATGCATCCAAGATTCAAAAAGAGACATTTGACCCCGACGTGATTTGAACACGCAACCTTCTGATCTGGAGTCAGACGCGCTACCGTTGCGCCACGGAGTCGATGAAGTTAGACGCTAAAATTATCGCTCAGTCTACAAGAATTTACAAGCAAAGTAAACTAAAGAAAAGTCTGGAAGAATAATAAATCGGGATATGGTCAAGACGACATTATGATTTTTTTTTAAATAAGCTTTTGTCTTTTATATTGTTTAAATTTTAGATGATTATTATAATTGATTCTAAATAAATAAAAATGAAAAACTGTTGAAACCAATGTACGCGCAGCACTTCAGGGCTCCAATTTTGTATTATTCCCCGTGAAATCTTATCACGTGTAAACCAAGTCAATATCGTGTCTTGTTTACGGCAAGGTATCGAAATGTCAACCGTAGCCGTACGGACATGTATTTTGACAGTTCAACAACTATTGTGTCATAAAGAATACGTTACTATCTGAAGGACAATTCTCGTAATTTAAAACGTTCAAAATCTAGTCGCAGTATCATCTCGGCGACAAACAAATGTCAAAAACTTGTCAAAATGTAGGAAAACTAGACGTATTTTTGACAGATTGAGACTGAGATTAGACTGTGAACGTTCTTAAAATTACGAGAATTGCCCCTCAGATGTCGTCATTATCTAAGGAATTGATGTGGTTTCGAAGTAAGGAATCGTTAAGTGGTCAAAGTAATATAGGGCGTTGAATTTCCTTTTTAAATATTTGTTATAGTCGGAATACCCGTTACTACTTTGGAGGTATGAGGAACAGGGTTTAAAGTTCACTCATCCTCCATAGAAAAGGAAGGATCCTCCGACCAGACGGGTGTTATGTCTGGCGGGCAATTGCCCAACGATTGATATTGGGAAATTGTATCTATGTTAATTGCACGGTAAACTCCGCTTGCGAGATGCAGGATTTGCGTGACGTCAGTATGACGCGTTGTTCGCATGTGGCGTTTGTAGATACCGCTACACTATTAAATTGCTATTTTAATTATTATTTTTGTTTGTCGTCATAAATGATGTATATTGCATAAAATCTAGAGCCTACTGATTGGGAGAAGACACTGGCTCCTGTAACACAGGGGTTCTTTGCCAATAAAGCATGTATTATAAGGTTTTTAACGGAAGAAAAATCGGAAAAGTTGTCAGGAAAATTAAAAAAAAACCCGATAAAACTAAAAAAATGTGTTTTCTATATGGTTTATTTATGAATAAGGTTATTCTTAGGTTCAGAGAGTGAGGTCTGTTATTATGATTTTATTATAAAATAGCTGACCCGACAAACGTTGTCCTGTTCAAATTTCAATAATTCATCCAAAAATGTCTACTTACTTATTCATGTGTCGATAGTAGTTGTCGAAGCGAAACCTTTTACTTTGTGAAAGTCGGTTAAAATCAAAACAATACTAATAAGTAGAAGAATCCTTGCAAGGATCAAAGTATTTTGCCCATATGGCATTATAATCTTTGTTTTCTGTTTTAAGTTGTATTTATTTTGCTGTAATGCCAATAATCGCATTTCTATTTCTTTCTTTTAGAAATGTTACTTACCTCAGTAGTGGTCTCCTTGAACAGCGTAGCGTTGTTAGATATAAAGTTGTTCATCTGCGTCTTCATCTGAGCCATCAGTTTGGCGCGCCGTTCTGCCGCTAGCTTCGCACGCCGAGACTTTTCCGCTTCTGAGAAACAATATTTGTATAATGTTACTGTTTTTGTCAAATTCTAGTAATATTTTTTTTTTCACGAAACCCTAATTCTTTAGCAACCCATAAAACATCCACTATCGGTCAGTGAAAGTCCCGTCAAAATCGGTCCAGCCGTTTCGGAGATCAGCCGGAACAAACGGACACAGACAAAAATAAAAAATAAAAATTGTTTTGTTACAATCACTCGTATATACCTACCTATATCACTTGCATTTAGTAAAAAGCTGTTATTTTGACATTAAAAACAGACACTTCAATTTAATATATTTGTATAGTATTGGTTACGTTAGGATACAGCTAGTATAATACAAAATATGCTACATACGAGCAGCCTCATCAGAAGCAGGTTTCTCTTCCTGGTCAGTCTCCATATTGTCACCGTCACCGATTTCGTCATTTTGGCCGAGCAGCGTCCTATACAAAAAGAAATAACGAGTATTAGTCGTAGAGAATACGTGTGAAAACTGTGAGCTAGATTTTTTTAGAATGCTGATCATCGGCTGTAGCCGTATTATGATGTCTTCGAGCCATTACTGTTCTTGTGTGTGAGAGGGAAGATAGCGCCACCAATTTTTTCACAGCAAGTGTGCAGGCAATAAGTTGATTGGGGCTGACTGTGTTGGTCGATCATTATACAGGGTGGCAGGGACATCGACGCGCAGCCTGTTACCATGGATTCAGGACATGATTCTGGACGCCCTTGCGTTGAAATTTTTCGTCGGTAATTTAAAAAAAAATGCTCTTCCATACATTTGACCGCGTAGGTATTGCACTTTTCTATAAAACGGCTGGGTTATTTTTTGATAAACGACGTAAAATTTCTATGCTAGGGGGTCTAGAATCATGTGCTGAATTCATGGTCACAGTTTGCGCGTCGATGTCCCTGCCAGCCTGTATAATCTTCTGATGTTTGACTGACTCATAATATCCTACAGTGTTATTACAGACAATGAAGATACTCAACAGCGTCCCTCTGCAAATGGACGTATTTACTTGATCTTTAGAGGAATTCTAGAGGGTAACACTTAACATAATGTCCTCTGTATGATTAGTGTCGGTACTCAGAGTCGTTACTTTAGACTCGTTAATTAATCATATACGTAAATCGACTGGTTTATGTTTAGAGCCAAGTGTCAGTCAAAATATCACAGTTTAAAAACATTTCATTTTTGTTGATGATGTTGGTGTTTAATTGGTTTTTGGGTGACGTCTCCGAGTGTGGATTTTTTTTTAAACTTTGCCCCACTCTTGGAATTACTCCTGTATCGTGGGTGCGTTCACAAACATTTAAACTCACATACACAAACAGCCAGACCCGGAACAACTACTCGTAGGCCATACAAATATTTGTTCCGTGCGGGAATCGAACCCGCGACACGCAGCGCAGCAGTCAATCGCTTAACCACTGCGCCAACCGTGCCGTCAAATTGTGACTACTTTGTGGGTTACCACCTGTAAAAACAAATGTAAATGATAATAGTAAATAAATAAATGAATTATACTCACTTCATTTTATTAAGCACCCATCTGGCTAGGTGTCTGTGTGCGTCAACTCTGGGACTGGTGACTAACTTTTGCAGTAACGCCAGTATACCGGAGCGCGCAGCGCTTTCGGAAAACTGTAGGAACTCGTAGTGACCGCTCTCTTCGTCACGGAGAGCGTAGCCCATTAGGTGTAAGGCCTGAAACAACGATGACCGCCATTATTTTACGAGACGAAGGAATATACAAACTCTTTTTTTGTCATAAAACAAGGAGTAAAATTGATTATTCGGCACAAACAAGATAAAAATAGACACACTAACACAAAGTAGCCAAAAACCTCGTATTAAAAACTTTAAAAGTTAAAAGATTGACAATGTTGTCCATTGCTTGATGTCAGGGTAGGTCACAATTTACTGGTCTACATCAAAACCAAATGACAACAAACAAACAAAACATATAAAGACATATTAGTGGACATCGTTGCACCCAGGGCCCCGGCCACGGGCCTTTGGTTTTGTTTTACTATGAAGGCCGTAAATCATTAGGAAATTACAGTTTACCTTATGAACTTGCGTCTCCGAAAACGACCTGGCCCTAAGGTCTAAAGCTCTCTCCAGCACTGTCTTCAGCACGTGGTGAACCGAGTCACTTTGTAACAGGTTGGCTAGTAGCCGGAATGGAGGCGACAGCTTCGGTAGATTGGGAGGTGGGCAGCATTCTGGTAGACCTGGAAAAAAGGGGAAACAGTTGAGAATTTAAAAAAAGTTAAACCACCGAAACAATTGAAAAGCGAAAAATAATAAACCTTTTTTATTTAACCTTAATAACTAAGTTCTTAAACTAATGTAAGTATACCTAAGTAATTTTGAGTCGGCGCCAAACAATCAATAAACAAAGATCACTTAATTGCCTTAAATTTAAACGGCGCCGACTTAAAATTAGGTATACTAATATACTTTAACATTAGTTTAAGATCTTAGTTATTAAGGTTAAATAAAAAAGGTTTATTATTTTTTGCTTTTCAGTTTTTTCGGCGGTTTAATTTTTTTGTTAAAAAGTTTTTATTTTATATTGTTTTGTGGCTATAATCAACTTATTGTTTGCCAAAGGGCAGGCATATGTAGCACTGAGTAGAGTAACACACACACAACATACACAACTCAGCATTCAAATCTGTGAGTGAACAATAAATCACCCCTATTTTCCCACCCTTAGGGTTGGAATTTTTCTTTCAAATTTATATGAGACCAACTTTGGGGTATACGGTATACCCTTTCCAATAAAAAAGTATGTATTAAAATCGCACTACTCAGTAAAAAGTTATGCGTGATCATCCAAAAAAAAAAAATATATACGCGTCGATTTGAGAACCTCCTCCGTTTTTTTTCGTCGGTTAAAAAGAAAAAGAGGATACAGTTTTATTTAAAGTATGCCGTAGTGTCACTTAACTTATTTAAGTAGGTATGTTTTAATTTTTTTACGTTGGCACCTTGTTTTTATATTCATGTTATTTGTCATCATTTAATTGTGTTTTTGTGTATTGTGCTGTGTCTTTTGTGAGCACCAAATAAATGGTTTATCAATCTCTCTATCTAAGAACAAAGTGAGTGATAAAAAGTGTGGAAGGTACCTATCCTAAGTTTATGACACGACAACGACTATGTCCAGTAATTTGATGGTAGGCGGTAACTCACCAGCCGCCTTCCTCCTTGTTCTCTGCTCCTCCTCACTCCTGGACAGTTCCTCCCGAGTGTAGTGGTAGAAGAACGTGTCGTACTCGTCGTATAGATGAGGCTTCAACTTGTAAACGCCACGGTTGTTTCCTCCAGTTGGTTTGATGAAGTCTGCTACTTTGTGGATCACGGCTTCTAGACCTGTTTCGTGGAGCTGGTCTTCTGGTAAGGATCTGAAAGCGCGATGAAAATGTTGGAAGGTCAATCAAAAATCTCCCATGAGGAAACTGACGCCATCTCGACGTGATTTGCAAAGCTTAAAGTTAGTCGAGAAATGTATATCATAATCAGCCTATAATGTTCCCACTGCTGGGACAAAGGCCTCCTCTCGGTGAGAGGGAGTGGGCCGTAATCCACCACGCGAGCCCTGTGTTGGTTGAGAAATATACAGGGTGGCAGGGACATCGACACGCAAACTGTAACCATGAATTCAGCATATGAGTTTAGACCCCATAGCATATAAATTTTTCGTCAGTTATAAAAAAAAAATCTTCTGTTTCATAGAAAAGTGCAATACCTACGACGGTCAAAATGTATGGAACAACAATATTTTTTTTAATAACCGACGAAAAATTTCGATGCTATGGGGTCTAAACTCATGTGCTAAATCCATGGTTACAGTTTGCGCGTCGATGTCCCTGCCACCCTGTATAACGGCTCTTAAATTTAAATAGACTCGCGAAATGTTAATTTAATAATAATAATTAATTAATTCATAAATTAATAATAATTTTTTTTTTTTTTTTATATACTTCATTTTGATGTCAATGAAATAAGACGGTTAGTCTATTTGTTAACGTAAAAAATACTAACACAGTACAATAATAAATATAAATAATATAACAAACCTATTAAGTTCCGAGTGCGGCATAGGCTTGACGCAGAGCATTTGTATGATTTCCTTCATGGTGCGGTCGTCGTTAGTAACCTCACCCACACCAGGCACGTAGCGGGAGCCGTAAACTGGAAGAAAGCAATACATAAAGGGTTATAAACATCAGTCGCACAAGCAAAATTGCTATTATTTCGATTTCTAGTTTTTTGGCATCGTCTTCAATAACTGTTTTACATGGGGTAGTCGCACTAAACTCACAGACCGCATTAAGAACTCTACACTTCGTTCCAAAACACAAATAGTGCACGCTGACCGCACAGCTTCTGGGCTAAAGTGGAACTGGGCTGGCCATATCTGTCGCATGTCGGAGCAGCAATATGCAAAAGCCACCACTCAGTGGGTCCCAAATGGCAGGAAACGACCGCGCAGCAGGCCCAGAAAGAGATGGCGGGATGAGCTGGACTCCTTCTCAAAGGATTGGCCCACAATCGCAGTAGACCGGGGAAAGTGGAAGGAGGGAAGGGAGGCGTTTGCCCTACAGTGGGACATCACAGGCTCATAATAAATTGCAATAACCGAAACCCTCGTAAAGCGTCATTGTTTTTCAAGCGTCATTATAAACCACTTTTACTATAGGAACAACTCCGAAATCGTGAAAAAAAAAACTGCAGCTTATCCATACATAAAGTTGTTTGGCAAGAGACCAGATACTGTTCTGCTCAGTAGGTTCACTGAACTCCGCGTGTTGCGAGACCGTTGAGCATACTGTGCAGGGGTAGATGGTGTGTTTAGTTTCTTCCTTTTTTATTTTTAGGGTTCCCTACCTTAGAAGGAAAACCGAGACCCTTATAAGATCACTTAGTTGTCCGTCTGTCTGTCCGTCGTAACGTGTAACGCGTAGAGTTATCATGTTGAAATTACCAAATATTCAGGGCTGCAATCCTTTGAAGCAGTAAAAAGTTCTAAATAAACGCAATCAAAAGAAACGGGTGTTTATGTTCCGTTTCTGCCGCATATTTTGTCACTCGCAAGGGAATCAAAACCTATAGGGTATTTCCCGTTGACCTAGAATCATGAAATTTGGCAAGAAGCAATGCACAATTAAAGGAAAAAATCCGAAAACCGTAAAATTGTAGTTACATACCTACAAATTTGTACGGAATCCTCGGTGCGCGAGTCTGACTCGCACTTGACCGGTTTTTTTTTATTACTAACATTAGTTATAAGCAAAATTCTTGTTACCTTGTTTGTCTGAAATGAATGATATTTATTTTATTTTATTATTACAAGCGAAGACGAATTATAACGAACTTACTAGTAATAAGCAGGCCTAGGAACTCTTCCAGCATGCTAATAGTATGCCGAAGCGTGTCGTCTTCAATGGCGCGCTGTTCAAAGTCTGGAGCCGCCCAGTCCAGCAGGTTGAACTTGTTCAAAACGTGGATGATGAACTCGTTGCTCTCGATGAGGGAGGCGCCGATCTGTTGGAGAAAAATGTATTCTTTTTTGGTCATTTTAAAGAAGATTTTCTACTTTATTGGAAGATTTTAAGAGCGGTGGTGGCCCAGTGGTAAAGGCCGCGACTTACGAGTTGTAGGTCGTGCGTTCGAACCCAGACAGGCGCTTTCCTTTGAGTAAATTATTTCAACACCATTGCTCTCAAAACGATGTAGGAAAACATCGTGGGGAAAATGGCATGTCCTAAAACCAAAAATTCGAAGACATGTGACATCTACCATCCCGCACTGGGCCCGCGTGGTGTCTTACGGCCCACTCCCTCTCACTGAGAGGAGACCTGTGTCTAGGGAATGCAATCCGGACTATCCGTAATCCGAAAAATCCGGATATCCGCACATTTTTACTAGACTCCCAAATCCGGATTTGAAAATGGAATCCGGATTTTTGAATAATAAGAAATTGTAAAAAAAAAAATCGAAACGAGCGAGTTCGCTGTTCGCGCGTCGCGTCTTGCGAGTGTCCCGAGTGTGTGTTATTCAGCACGCGAGTCACAGACTGATTAAGTGATTATTTTAATAAGAATAAATAAATATTATAGCAATAATAGTCCGGTCAAATTAGACATTCGAAGTTACCCAAATTCCCACCAAGCTGAAAATCGGTAAGATTGTTTGAAATATCATTAAAAACAAAATTTTAAAGTTCCCCATCTTTCCCCTGTAAGGAAAAAAAAATATTCAAGGTCAAAGGTAAAAAAAATGAGTTTTTCGCGATTTTCAGCAAAACGGTAAGCTTTATCATAAAAATATCTCAGACAAAAATTGTAGATCATAAAATTATCTACAAAAAATTAATTAATACTTTTTTTTCTACGAGCCACCGTTTTTGAGATATAACGATTCAAAAAGTTGTAAAAGTTGTAATCGTCATAATATGCACACGTTTCCTCGCCACCTATGAGGTAGTGTACTTAGCGCGTTTTTTGTGGTTTCCCCAGTAGGCCTATTCCACGGGTCAGTTTTGATCCTGTTTAATTTGAAACTATTGAAAAATAATGGATATTAGCAGAGATTGAAAAGATAAAAGCAATTTAAGTTAAAAAAAAGTAGTGAAATTTAATCGTCCGAGTCGTAACTTTCAAAATCTTCTTCTTGTTCTTCTTCTTGATCTTCTTATTCTTGTTCGTCTTGTTCTTCTTGTTCTTGTTCTTCTTGTTCTTCTTGTTCTTGTTCTTCTTCATCTTCATCCTGGGTGCATGTAAACTGCGTTAATAGCGATGTATCGCATGTTGCCTCGTTGGAATCAAACGGATCCTCTATTGTTGGTGATTCGATATTAGAGCACAACCGGCCTTGACGATGTGTACATGCCGGAGAACAGAACAGTCCGACTTTTTTGCAACCACATTTAGCACTGCATCCCTTTTTGCAGTTGCAAAAAAGTCCCATTAGGACTGAAATGGATCCCATTAGGATGAAGATGAAGAAGAACAAGAACAAGAAGAACAAGAACAAGAAGAACAAGAAGAACAAGAACAAGAAGAACAAGACGAACAAGAATAAGAAGATCAAGAAGAAGAACAAGAAGAAGATTTTGAAAGTTACGACTCGGACGATTAAATTTCACTACTTTTTTTTAACTTAAATTGCTTTTATCTTTTCAATCTCTGCTAATATCCATTATTTTTCAATAGTTTCAAATTAAACAGGATCAAAACTGACCCGTGGAATAGGCCTACTGGGGAAACCACAAAAAACGCGCTAAGTACACTACCTCATAGGTGGCGAGGAAACGTGTGCATATTATGACGATTACAACTTTTACAACTTTTTGAATCGTTATATCTCAAAAACGGTGGCTCGTAGAAAAAAAAGTATTAATTAATTTTTTGTAGATAATTTTATGATCTACAATTTTTGTCTGAGATATTTTTATGATAAAACTTACCGTTTTGCTGAAAATCGCGAAAAACTCATTTTTTTTACCTTTGACCTTGAATATTTTTTTTCCTTACAGGGGAAAGATGGGGAACTTTCAAATTTTGTTTTTAATGATATTTCAAACAATCTTACCGATTTTTAGCTTGGTGGGAATTTAGGTAACTTTACTCTTATTTTTTGGTCTAATTTGACCGGACTATAACACCATAATTATGGTAAATAATGATGATAGTTTAAATAATTCCAAATACTTAACAAAAAAAACAAACATCATATTAACAAACTAATATGGGTAGATTTGTTTATTTTCATGAAAAATCCGTAAAATCCAGATAATCCGGATTGGACCAAAAATCCGTTCTTAAAAATCCGGATTTTAAAATAGAACGGATTTGCATTCCCTACCTGTGTCCCAGCAGTGGGAACATTATAGGTTGATTAAGTATAGGAGATTTTTGGAAAAAGTTTACATGGAAGAAAAAGTTTTGTGAAACAACGGGCTTGAAATTATTCGTGTTGATATACGTGTTATTTACACAATTTGGATGCATCTATTAATTGACGTGTTAAGATGTGATAGCAGTTCAGGTATTTTTTTATTGAAGACAGATCATATCAACAACGACGATATAATAAATCTAGAAGAAATCATCCGTCCAATACATATAGCTTTTATTTTGGCCTTTCTAGTCACCATCCGTCAAATCATGAACAAGGATATAATTTAAAAAATTATCGTGTAGGACACGCGAGGGGTAGCGGTGCGTTCGCGCCCGTCGTCATCGGAAGGGCTAAAGACGCACGCGCATTAATCGTGGCGCTCGCGTCTTCGCGACCTTAGTAGTAAAGTAATTGTGATAAGTTATAAGGTACGACGTGTTTTCTTCATAACGACTCCTAACAATGAACGTCTTTTTTTTTGCCACCTCCACTTTATCAAACCGTTGATTAATTCTCACTTGCAGCATAACAAAATCTCAGCGAGCACTTGTTCTACCACGGCTGTGTTTGTGATATATTATCGTGTGTACCTGCAGCATCACCACATCTCTGTCCAACATCTCGGCGCGGCACTTGACGTTCTGGTAGAAGTACAGCTGGTTGATGAGTGCGAAGCCGTTGCGGCGCCACATGCCGGCATGCACCTGGCCTATCATGGCCATAGTTTCGAGGACTGGCTCTGTGGACAAACGGCATGGTAAGTCATCTTCGGGAAAAATCATTGACTGCTAATAAGCATTAAATTAAAAGTAAAAAAAAAATGCCTGTCAATCGAACTCGCGGTAAGGCAGTCTGGTTGCCGAGCTCTGTGGGTGATGTGATGTTTCTTCGCTCTATTTAATTAGCGCTACTGTTGAACATGAGGTTCTGGATTCGATTCCTAGGTCTGGCAGTGTTATTGGGTCTTTGGAACATCTGGAATTTTTAGTAGTAGCCAGGGTCTGGATTTGTTCCCCGTTGATAGCAATAGGCTCGCCCTCTGCTACATGGGCCTTAGACATGACTGCCGTAAAGTGAGTGTTACTATAGGTACACCTCTACCTAACTCTTCGGGTATTAAAGGCGTGATGTTATGTTATTTACCTTGGCTTACCTTGGCCTTGGCTTGGAGGGGCTTGTGGCTAAGTAATAACAGCCGCACGGGTCAATCAATCAGGTTAAGCTACGCTTGCCGCGGTTGGTCCGTGGATGGGTGACCATTTTCACATACCAAGACCGCTCCGTGCCTCGGAAAACACGTTAAGCCGTTGGTCCCGGCTGTCATTCGTGGATCTTTGACAGTCGTTACGGGCCGTCAGTAGCCCGAAAGTCTGACAACCAGTCTTACCAAGGGTATCGTATTACCCAGTAACTGGGTTGTGGAGGTCAGATAGGCAGTCGCTTCATGTAAAATACTGGTATTCAGCTGCATCCGGTTAGACTGGAAGCCGACCCCAACATAGTTGGGAAAAGGCTAGGCAGATGATGATGATGTTATGTTATTTACCTATAAGTTGGTCGGGCGTGGGCTTGGGCCGGTCCTGGCGGTCGAACTCGCGGCTGTGGTAGGACAGGCCGTGCGGGTGCAGCAGCAGGTGCAGGCCGGCGATGTAGCGCGACAGCGGCCGGTGGATGGACACAGGCTCCGTCGACACGTCGTACGGGATCACTGAGGCGATCTGGTTGCCGAGTTCTGAGGAGAAAATAGGGTTAATTAGTGGAGACACGATTAAGAGAAAATTCCTTTAGAAAATTTGGAAAGCGTATAATTTCGGCATCTCATTTATTTTTAAGTCCAGACGAAAATCCGTTTTCTGTGTTTTTAATTTTGTGAAATCGTTTGCAAACAGTCATTACCTATTATTTGTTTCATGTTTTTTCTTGGCAATACCTAATTCCGAACAATTCTACAACTTTTTTGTTATAATTTTTATTTTTATTCATGGAATAAAATTGACATCTGACAGATTTTGTATGGAAGAACTGTAAAAAATCCAAAAATATTCTTCGGATAAAATTATCTGGCGTTGGAAAAATCAGCCCTTATGAGAATTGTAAAAGATAACGTCTACATAAAAGAAATGCCTGAAAATTTTACACCCGTCATGTTAATAATTGCAAAAGTTATTAATAAAGTAGTTTGAAAAGAGGATCCAGTTTTGCCCAGATTTCTCGGAAACGACTAACCTATCGTCAATTTAAAAAAAGATTCTTCTAGAAGACAAAATCACTGCAGGGATCCAGCAGAATATCAGCGTCAGGTATATTTGCCTCACTCATGCTGAGCTGGACTCCCATTTGGTGCAACCTTGAGATGCACTATGTCACTTTTACTTCGATATGTATGTTTTTTACCATGTTTTTTTTTATATTATATTCATGTACTTTTGTGCGATGTGCTGTCTTTTGTGTGCGCCAAGTAAATGGTTTATCTATCTTAAATCTACAATACAAAAGTCCTCGGCTCTACTCACCCCTTACAACCTTAGCAGGAGGGACATACGTCTCCATATGCTTCCTCAGCGCCATGCGGTACACGGCGGTCGCTAACGCCTTCTCCGCCGCGCACCACTCCAGAGATAGCGTGATGCTATGTGCCAGCTTTACGTGGAGATTAAATGCGGATTCCCATTCTGGTTCGTATTCCATGTGTTGACCGACCTGGTGGGTGAAGAACATGAAGAGTTAAGTCAAATTTTGTGGTAGCTTGTATCAAAGTTAAATACTAACTTATTTACTAGAACTTTCTAACATAGTTCTTGCGATTTAAAAGAGTGTCCACGGAGTTTCTTGCCCGCTCTTCTTCCAAAGGATTTTCTAACTGACTGACTCCTGGGCAATTCAAAAGTGCCTGTAAATGGTTTATTTTAAATAAATGCTTTGAGTTTGATATACACTACTACTACTTTGTGGTAACACTACTGCAGTGACATGATAACATCTAACCATGGACTGCCTCTAACAAAACTTACAAAAAAATTAAAGGGTTTATTCAAATGCCGCGCATAAGCAAAGCCCAGCCTAAAAAATTCCCATTGCTGGGACACACGCCTCGTCTCTATGAGAGGGAATGGGCAATAATCCACCACGCGGGCCCAGTGAGAGTTGGTGCATGTCACATGTCTTCGAATTTTTTGGTTCTAGGACATGCCGGTTTCCTCACGTTGTTTTCCTTCACCGTTTTGAGAGCAGTGGTGATGAAATTAAATAAACTAAATAATTGCCTGCGTGGTGTCGAATTCACAACCATAAGTCGGCGGCTGTCGACCGACACCGATTACTATGATACCACAGCTCAATACCGCGCGGGCAGTGGAAGTTACATAAAAGATTGAGTTCATTCATTTACTTATTGGATCTCCAACCTAGGCTATACAATTAAATGCAAGTAAATAAGAAACGGAACAAATAAAAATTAGCAAAAAAAAATCTGTACTTAATCAGAATGGTGTGGTCAAATTAAAGTGTGTGGTAGAACATCAAACTAAACCGCTTTCTCCATGGAACCAACAATGTAATCGAGAAAAAAATATCAGCCATCCCACCCATCCCACATTTGGCTCGAGTAGGTATTGAAGTTTTTTATAGGACAGTTGATAATTTGACCACACCTTTCTGATAGTTGCTGTATATGGGGAAGTTTGAAAGTGGCGCCAGTGACAGAAAAGTTGAAAGGAAATCGTTTGACTTGGTATGGGCATGTGATGAGGAGGTAGGAAATGCATGTGACCATAGACCAACCGCTTAGTTCTCGCGTTGCCTGAGGTAGCAGCGCGGTGCAGGAGGGGTGTGGTGACGTGATCCGAGAGCTCAGTGATTCGTCAACTTGTGACAACTATCACCCCTCCCGCACCGCGCAGCTACCTCGGGAAATGTCTCAATTAAACGATCGGCGGCTAAAAGAGTGATGAATATAAACTTTGATGGATGGAGAGGGAGAGGAACGCCAAAGAAAACATGGCTGGATTGTATGAGGAATGATATGAATGAAAAGGGAGTGAATGATAGCGTGACGGTTGACAGGGGAGAATGGAAGAAGAAAATTTATTGCGCCGACACCAAGTAACGTGGGACAAGGGTAGGACGATAATGATGATGACGATAATGATGATGACGATAATGATAATGATGACGATAATGATGATGATGATGATGACGATAATGATGATGATGACGATAATGATGATGACGATAATGATAATGATGACGATAATGATGATGATGATGATGACGATAATGATGATGATGATGATGACGATAATGATGATGATGATGACGATAATGATGATGATGACGATAATGATGATGATGACGATAATGATGGTGATTATGATGACGATAATGATGATGACGATAATGATGATGATGATGACGATAATGATGATGATGACGATAATGATGGTGATTATGATGACGATAATGATGATGACGATAGTGATGATGATGATGATGACGATAGTGATGATAATGATGATGACGATAGTGATGATGATGATGATGATGACGATCATAATGATGATGACGATAATGATGATGATGATGATTTGCCTGCTTTTGCTTTTGTGATGATGATGATGACGATAATGATGATGATGACGATAATGATGATGATGATGATTTGCCTGCTTTTGCTTGTTAGGTGATGCTAACTTTGTTACTTGGACAAGTCAAGCGGTCGAGCGTGTATTCAGACAAGGTTATTTAAAATTTGCTACTTAAACTCCGCAGACGCGATAGGTATCAATATCTAATCACGATAAAATAAAGATTTGATGTTTCTTTTGGGAGGCCAGCGACCATCTTTGGTGTTGTCACATGAAGTATGAGGTAAGAAAAACTGTTTTCTAGGTTTTATTGTGTTTAGATATTGACACTCTTAATTATGTGAAACTCAGTTGACAGGGGAGAATGGAAGAAGAAAATTTATTGCGCCGACACCAAGTAACGTGGGACAAGGGTAGGACGATAATGATGATGACGATAATGATGATGACGATAATGATAATGATGACGATAATGATGATGATGACGATAATGATGATGATGACGATAATGATGATGACGATAATGATAATGATGACGATAATGATGATGATGATGATGACGATAATGATGATGATGATGATGACGATAATGATGATGATGATGACGATAATGATGATGATGACGATAATGATGATGATGACGATAATGATGATGACGATAATGATGATGATGACGATAATGATGATGATGACGATAATGATGGTGATTATGATGACGATAATGATGATGACGATAGTGATGATGATGATGATGACGATAGTGATGATGATGATGATGATGACGATCATAATGATGATGACGATAATGGTGATGATGATGATTTGCCTGCTTTTGCTTTTGTGATGATGATGATGATGATGACGATCATGATGATGATGACGATAATGATGATGATGATGATGACGATAATGATGATGATGATGATTTGCCTGCTTTTGCTTGTTAGGTGATGCTAACTTTGTTACTTGGACAAGTCAAGCTGTCGAGCGTGTATTCAGACCAGGTTATTTAAAATTTGCTACTTAAACTCCGCAGACGCGATAGGTATCAATATCTAATCACGATAAAATAAAGATTTGATGTTTCTTTTGGGAGGCCAGCGACCATCTTTGGTGTTGTCACATGAAGTATGAGGTAAGAAAAACTGTTTTCTAGGTTTTATTGTGTTTAGATATTGACACTCTTAATTATGTGAAACTCAGTTGACAGGGGAGAATGGAAGAAGAAAATTTATTGCGCCGACACCAAGTAACGTGGGACAAGGGTAGGACGATAATGATGATGACGATAATGATGATGACGATAATGATAATGATGACGATAATGATGATGATGACGATAATGATGATGATGACGATAATGATGATGACGATAATGATAATGATGACGATAATGATGATGATGATGATGACGATAATGATGATGATGATGATGACGATAATGATGATGATGATGACGATAATGATGATGATGACGATAATGATGATGATGACGATAATGATGATGACGATAATGATGATGATGACGATAATGATGATGATGACGATAATGATGGTGATTATGATGACGATAATGATGATGACGATAGTGATGATGATGATGATGACGATAGTGATGATGATGATGATGATGACGATCATAATGATGATGACGATAATGGTGATGATGATGATTTGCCTGCTTTTGCTTTTGTGATGATGATGATGATGATGACGATCATGATGATGATGACGATAATGATGATGATGATGATGACGATAATGATGATGATGATGATTTGCCTGCTTTTGCTTGTTAGGTGATGCTAACTTTGTTACTTGGACAAGTCAAGCTGTCGAGCGTGTATTCAGACCAGGTTATTTAAAATTTGCTACTTAAACTCCGCAGACGCGATAGGTATCAATATCTAATCACGATAAAATAAAGATTTGATGTTTCTTTTGGGAGGCCAGCGACCATCTTTGGTGTTGTCACATGAAGTATGAGGTAAGAAAAACTTTTTTCTAGGTTTTATTGTGTTTAGATATTGACACTCTTAATTATGTGAAGGTAAATCAAAAATAACTGTTTTTTTTAAACTGATATTTAAAAGCGACTAAAATAACTGCGGTCTTTTGCGAATTTACTTTTTTAACCGACTTCTAAAAAAGGAGGAGGTTCTCAATTCGGATGTTTGTATTTTTTTTTTTTTTTTTTTTGTTCGCGCATAACTCCGTCGCTTGCCAACCGATTTGAAAAATTCTTTTTTTGTTGGATAGGGTATACTTCCCAAATGGTCCCATGAAAATTTTATCGAAATCGGACAAGCGGTTTTTGAAAAAACAACAAAAATTAAAAAAATGATCACAACAAAAAGTGAAAAATAAAAACTTTTTTACAAAAAAAAACAACCGACTTCCATAAAAACACTACAAAGTGAAAAATAACTTTAATTTCGGAAGTCGGTGGCGAAAAACGAAATAAAAAAACCAAAGACACCCGACTACCGAAATTAAAGTTATTTTTCACTTTGTAGTGTTTTTATGGAAGTCGGTTGTTTTTGTTTCATTATGTTTAGATATACCCATCGCATCACAGGAGTTTAGTTAGCCAATTTAAAATAACCCCGTATAAGGTACCTGCACTTCAAGAGATCCTCCATACACAAATTCCTACCTGTCTAACTACAGAGTCCATCCCCTGCATCATCACCAACAGGTTCAGCATCAGAGAGACGCCATGCATGAAACCCTTGCGAAGGTCATCGTCGAAGGTAGCCGGTACCGAGCTCAGGAGGTACTTCACGTCGTATAGAATGAACTGGGCGCGTTTGAACGCCATTGGGACGTGGGAGCGGTCGAATTCTAGACGGCCCTGTGGGAGAAATTTTTATAATTAATAAAAATGACTATACAGGGTGGCAGGGACATCGACGCGCAAAAGTGTAACCACGAATTCAGCACATTATAGAGAAAAAAAAAAACAGCTGTGCAATACCTACGCGGTCAAAATGTATGGAAGAGCAATTTTTTTTTTTTATTACTGACGAAAAATTTCAACACAAGGGCGGGCGTCCAGAATCATGTACTGAATCCATGGTGACAGGCTGCACGTCGATGTCCCTGCCACCCTGTATGTGGTGACCAAAGTTTTAAGTGATGAGGAAATTTTCAGTCACCCAATGCGCATTACTTCGGTCGTGGATGAATAAGTCTATGAAGAATATAAAGAACTAGCTTCTGTCCGCGACTTCGTCCGCATGAAATTTCTTGTTTAAACATTAAGGGGTTTATTCATAAACGATGACTAAAGTTAAGTAACGTTTAAACGTCAAAAATGTATGGTTAAACAGTCGCTAATCACTGCTTAACTTTAAGCAACGTTTATGAATAAAGGGGTAAATATATCCTAAGTCACGCGGCACTACTGTAGCTTCATCACATAAGTAGTTCCGAAGATTACCCCCTACAAACTCACATTTTTTTCCTCCCAAACATCTATATGTTTAGAGGATATACATAGTAGCGGTATCTACAACGCCATGCGAAATACGCGTCATACTGATGTCACGTAAAATCCTGCATCGCGCAACTAGCATACACACAACGTCCCGACATCAATCGTCGGGTAGTTGCCCGCCAGACACAACACCCGTCTGGCCGGACCGTCGAAGGATCCTCCCTTTTCTATGGAGGGAGAGTGAACACCCAGTTCCTCATACCTCTTTAACAGCATAATCTCCAGTCTTATAACAAACTACGTTGACTGTTTCGTTCCGGTAGCCAAATATGCAATTTCTCCTTTTATTAGAGTAGGGGTTCATGTTGAGAAGTCAAAGTTTAATTGCATCTATAATGTCTGCAAAAACGGCCCAGCGCTGCAATTTGAAATGTTGAATTTCGCGGGCTACATTGACGGATCAACCCCCTTAATATATCTTAATATATCTGCGCTGCATATCATAGGATATTTAACATCACGCTACGACCCTTACGAGCCGAGCAAAAATAACTCTAAGCGAAAACGAAGTAATATTGCGGGCAAGCGACGGGATGCGACGCGGTGGGTCGAGGGCCAAAATTACACGCGGGTGAAGTCGCGGGCAGAAGCTTGTGTCGAACAGTATTACTAAAACAGTAGTGCTACAAGGATCTTTTGGCGCCTGGATGACATTGACTGGGGGCGTTGTTAGAATTGTCACAGAAATAGTATTGACAAAACAAGATGGCGGCGCTAGTTCCGATTTTGGCCACGCGCCAATAAAAAACTTGTAGCGTTGTAAATTCCTACTCACATTACTACACCGCCTATTACACTCGCTAACAAACGTATTCATGACGACGAACAAGGCATCATGCTTGGCTATCAGGTGATGCGCAAGAGTCGGCGTCGTGTACAGTTGAACAGATAGTGACGAAATGGAGAACGAGTGGTCGTGGTCGTCTCGGATGAAGTCTTTGAGGATTGAACCTGGGAACAAATGGATAATATTATTAAGGTAAGATTTTGATTTCTAGAAGGAGTATGCGGTAAAAACTTATCTACATTTGTAGGTGTCTTGAAGACTACTAATGGATTACCAGTCTTTATGTTTGCTTATAACAAAGTGCTGAGATACAATTTATGTAGTCTGTTTAAATATGACAACTTTAAGTAGAAAAGTACAAGACAAACAAAATCAAGAATGTCTAGACTTAGACTTTTTTTTTGCAGGCCACGATTTCTTTACGGTACAGCGAATAAACCGCGCCGTGGAAAAAACGCCGTATAAAGGGCCTTCATCCATCCATCACGCAGGCCCAGTCAGTGCGGATTGGTAGATATAACATGTCCTCGAATTTTTAATTCCGCCGGTCATGCCGGTTTCCTTATGACGTTTTTTTCTTAACTGTTTTGAGAATGCTCTCAAAACAGTGAAGAAAAAACGTCCGGCGATGATGAAATAATTTACACAAAGTAAAGAGCCTATCTGAGTTCGAATCTACGACCTACAACTCGAAGTCGCGGCCGTTAGTTACCACTGGGCAACCACTGCTCTCTATTGAAAAATCAGGTCTTAGTGAACAAAAGCTCACCGTAGTTCTTGGTGAACAAGATGGCCATGGCGCGCTTGGTGGTGTAGTCCATGAGCGTGGTGGCGATGAGCAGGCGGTGCCAGGCCGTGCGCGCCGCCTTCCACATGCGCGCGTCGTTCTGCATGACGCCGCACGCCACGCCGCCGCCGCCGCCCAGCGCGTTGCACGCGCCCCACACGTCCTCGCCCAGCGCCACCTGGCTCACGGCCAGGCGCAGGCTGGGCTCTTGGCTCACGAAGTTTTGGAGCCTGTGGGGTTTAGTTATACAAGAAAATCACAAATAGCCTTTTTACGAGATTTTTTTACTCTATACAATAACAATTTATTTGTAAGCTAACAAATAACATGCAGCTAAAGTCTATTCAAAATGTTTCCAATTGAAGTAATTTTAAATTAAACAAATATCAACTTTATTTCAGTGGTAATTAAGTTGATTTCAGAGTGACTAGCACTATTTAAAAAATTATAACAATGTTTGAAGTTGTAGCGGAAACTGAACTTTATTGTGTAGGAATTAATGTTATTTTTCCAAATACTCATATTTGTTTACATGTTTGGCAAATAAATCGCGAACGCAGATTACATAATTTCGGTGCCTTTTTAACTAGCCGAAGGCCTCCTCGAACTTCTTTATATTTTTTGGCGCTGCGATTATTTTTACCATTTTTTTTAAGCCTGTCTTATATCTGACCTGCAATGATGCTATAAAGTAACATTTGTGGCACTTCATAGGTCAAACACGAGGAAATGATAAAGGGAAAGTTTGTGGACTACCTTTTGTAACTTTTAACATTCAAAAACTACTGATTCTCTGTTTAAAATTAGATAATAATTTACTGAATTGGATAATAATTTACCAAATTAGATAATAATTTACTGAATTAGATAATAATTTACTGAATTAGATAATAATTGACTTAGGGCTGATTTTTCCAACGCCAGATAACTTTATCGGAGAAATAATTTTGAATTTTCGACAGTTCTTCTATACAAAAACTGTCAGACGTCAATTTTATTCCACGAATAAAAAATATCGATCAATTGAAAAATCCGCCCTAAATTACATAATGAAAATTAAACTCACCAATGCAGCAGCTTCATCGCGAAGGTCTGATGCGCGATGACGTGCGCGTGCATGACCAGCACCTTCAGGCTCGGGCCGTGGCGCGACGTGAACCTTTCGAACATCGCCGTACAGCTGAGCACATACGTTCACATCACCCCACACCAGTGCAAGCAAGGGAGACAGCGGATAGTTTGTTAAGCACGTACGTGATAGCGCACGAATACATTTAAACAACTGAAGATCGTTTTTAATGAAGGAGATTATAAAACTTTTAATTTGTATTTAGTAAAAAATTGCGAGGTTTATCTAATGTTTTACTATTAAGGGGTGCTTTACACTCATGTTCAGGTCGGCATGATTCGTACAGTCAACAGCAAAAGTAGATTATCAAAATCAGAAATTCAATACTAATTAACGGAGTTCGCATCAGAACTGTGTGGCGTTGAAGTGATTAAAAAGTATGTGACTGTAAATTATACCAAACATTTACTACTAGTACAGCTGCCATATATTCGTGATCAGTTTTCAATTCAATTTCAATTTCTGATTTTGATCATCTACTTTTGCTGTTGACTGTACAACCGGGCGGCAAAATGAATAGTGTGTAGCAACGCTAACAGTTTTAAAATACTTTCAATGGTAGAAATAACATTAGAAATCCCCGTTTTGCAAAGGAAAGTCAGTCAGTTCGAGGATTTACACTTTCGCAGTTAAGAAAGTGGGCACTTATTTATTTATCATTTAGGGAACTAGTATTAGCTTTATTTTAAATCAAGTTTTAAAAAGCTTAAATAATATAGGATTTTTCTAATATATGGCTTGTACCATGATTACCCTGTCACGCTGTCACGTAAATACTATGCGTATGTTAATAAAGATAGGTGGGGATACATAATTATAGTTCATCTTATCAGATAGTTTATAATATATTTCACAATGACGCGTCTGACTCTTATGACAACTGCATAGAGTTTCAATTGGAATGTCAAACGGGTCATTGCGTAAATGGGTTAATAATTAGTAAAAAGCATTAGTTACTCATAGATTGCCATATAAACTTATAACAAAAAAAAAAAAGTTCTTTCAAATCGATCCAAAACTGCGTGATTAAAAAATACTAATCTCCGAAACGGTGGGACATATTGTGACGGGACTTTCACTGACAGATAGTTGATATTATAAGGAGTAACTTAGGGTACTTTTATTCAAGAAAAGAAATAGTAAAAAGACACTTTTTTTATCCAAGCAAACGAAGCCGCGTGCACAGCTAGTTTACAATATAATTCTACATCATGTCGTGACGTAGGTCAAATGGTATCTTATGACGTCGTTTTGGACCATTGCCAGAACAAATTTTCTCAAGACAATGCTACTCGAAACAAACCAGTCACTTTCACTCTGATAATGATGCACTTTACTAGTACCAGCGCTTAATATTGCATTCGCTATATCGATTAACAATACAGCTTCAGACAAAATTAGAGAAAGTCACTAATCAGTTATAGGCCGACCGCTTAACTCTCGCGTTGCCTGAGGTAGCTGCGCGGTGCAGGAGGGGTGATAATTGTCACAAGTTGACGAATCACTGAGCTCTCGCATCACGTCACCACGCCCCTCCCTCACCGCGCTGCTACCTCAGGCAACGTCTCAGTTAAGCGGTTGGCCTATAGTATTGTATAGAATAGCGTTAATATATGAGAAAGCTCTAAGTCAATTGGCGTATTTAATAAATAGTACATTATCTCGCCTAACATCGACATTCCATCATATGTTATTTGAATGAGCGGGTTTTTCTCATTCCTTCAAAGTATCACGTCAGAGGAGGCGAGCTTATTGTCATCAGCCAGGCACAAATCTTGTCACCGGGCTTCTGATAATTTTCTAATAGAATATCCCAATGGCCTTTATCGACCAAACCCTGGGCTTTTTTTTAAATTATTTATAATTAATTAAAACGGTACAGCACCAATTACATCAATTAACATAGAGTCTTTTACATATCTCGGGACCCTGGGATCCCGCACCTTTGAAAGGCGTACCAGGGGCCGAAGCAAACTAGTAGAGGCCTCTTAGACAATTAGAGTAGAGTATTTCTTTTAGGCTGGTTTTACAGTCACGCTGATCGTCGGCGCTGACTGATCAATATGTCGGAGTTATTCGTTTATTCGGAACGCCAGCACCATCTCGTGGCGCTCGTCAGTCTAGCCTGAGTTAGAGAGGGGGGAAGAGAGCTACAGCTACAAGAGCGGTGTGAGCATAGCTCTTGGGATCATCGAAACATTGAACATGTGCTCAGAAACTGTCTCGCGTTCCGTATCGTTGAGTTGTGTACCTACAGTGTGTGATTCGTAAGTGTGACTAACTTGTTCGTTAATTAATGTATTTTGAACTGCAAATCGTTTGTCTATTGCGCTATGTAACCAACATTACCCACAGTACGTCCACAGTAATGAAAATATGCCTGCATCAGGCATATTTTCATTACTGACATACCACACACACACACAGTACACCACAGTAATGAAACTGTGGTGTACTGTGTGTGTGTGTGGTATGTCTGTCTCTCGTTAACGAGAGACAGACATACCTTCTCTGACACCAGAACTGGGATTCGTGTTGGTTCATGCACAAAATGAGAACGCTTAAAGTGAAAGTAACCGTTGACAAGCAGTCCCGCAGCCGTCAGCGAAGCCTTTCGTGTGCTGCAAGTGAGGGAAACCAGGACATATCGCAGCCGGGTGCACGAGTAGTGGCAGCCAAGCCAAGTGGATGGTGGACAACGTGCTGGAAGTCGTGAATGGCGAGCTACCCTCAAACACGTTAGAAAATAAAGGTTTTATTAGTAAACGAAGAGTGAAATCAGATTATAAGACTATGTTAGATCGGAAGTTCAGAGGTCCGTTTAAGGTAGCGAAAGTTTTGGCGGGTGATCGTTATTACGTTAAAGGCTTTAAATTCTAACCGTACTTACAAGTATGCTCACGATAGGCAAAGAAAAATGCCAGTAGGTCATGTACCAGTCGTAGCATACATTATGGGAAGCACGCGAGTAGGGGTTCTCTGTCGGCCGTAGTAAAGTTGTGTGGTGTCACAGGGTGATGCACACGGATCCATGCGCTGGATGTGTGAGAGCAATGCTGGTCGGCCGGAGAGCCGTGGTGTTAGAGTGGTTTACTCGTGTGTGGGTTTCCAGGTGTCTAAGGCTCTTAGTGATAAAGATGATTGTTAATGTGGATAACGATGGTACATGGCTCTGGTTGATGTTTTACTTATTAGATAATCAAAGTTTGTTTACATTACTCTGGTTGATTCAATACTCTAAATGCCTTCAACTCCAGTAGCAACAACGCCTATAAGTACGCTCACGATCACACACAAAAGATGCCTCTAAGTAGCCACCGTCTTCTACGTTTAACTCGCTAGGAACACTCCTAGCGAGTTAAACGTAGAAGACGGTGAGGAGAGTTCCTCCACCGAGTAGTAGAGCACATACCATGGCTATTAGGTCGCATTGTACGCAATTGTCTGTAGTCGTATTGTCGAGTTGTTCAGGGGGCGATGGGCATCTGGTGGTGCAGCGGGGACCCGGGTCTCAAAGGAGACTATTGTTGTGTTGGTCTTGTAATGACCTGGGAGTCGTAGACTCTATGTGAAGTGATGTGTGTAGGTCGTATCACTTGAGGTGATGACGATGGGTGGCATGAATGTGATTAGCTGCTGCGACAACCGGGTCACGAGCGTTATATGTAATCTACGAGTAAGGTGATATAGTTTCTGATCAATTATTACTAAGGCTTAAGCGCTTATTACACTATCCAATTTAAGCAATGCTAACTAGGAACACTCTAACAGAACAGTTCACTGCGATTACATCTGCCGATTTCCTAGTTAGCATTCCTTAAAATTGGATAGTGTAATAAGCGCTTTAGAGGAACCTTTGTTATCGATGATAGTTTGGATCAGAGTATGTCAAGTAATAGTTTTGTTGCTGAAACAGAGTAGAGATTAAGTTGTGTGTGTGTTGTGTGGGGTTTCGTGAGAAACCATAAAGTCCAGGAGTGCCTTGGCGATCCGAGGGGGATGCGCCAATGAATTTGACATGTTGAGTAACTGGAGGTTACTAGATAGTATGAGACACATGCATCTTAGTTGATTATTTTTATTGTATCCTTGAGATTTGGGAATCAAATAGTGGGTAATGCTCTGAACTCTGCTATTTTTAGTTTTTCCGAATTTTCATTGTATTTTTGCCCGTATCAAATGTGGTCAGGAGTGACCTGTGACACTTTGCGAGTTGTGTTGTGATGTTTCTTTACAACTTAACACACGAGGACGTGTGTCCAGCAGGATGGCCGTGTCGGAGTTATTCGTTTATTCGGAATGCCAGTGCCATCTCGTGGCGCTCGACAGAGTCTAGCCTGAGTTCGTGGGGGACGAGAGCTACAGCTAAAAGAGCGGTGTAAGCAGAGCTCTCAGGATCATCGAAACATTTGGACATCGTACGGACAACATGTGCTTAGAAACTGTCTCGCGTTCCGTATCTTTGAGTTGTGTACCTACAGTGTGTGATTCGTTAGTGTGACTAACTTGTTCGTTAATTTAAATGTGTTTTAAACTGCAGATCGTTTTTCTATTGCGCTATTTAACCAACACTACCCACAGTACGTCCACAGTAATGAAAATATGCCTGATGTTAACGAGAGACAGACATACCTTCTCCGACATGTATGTAATTAAAGCAATGGTTCCCGAGTCCCGCTGAAGGCTCAGCGCTGACATGCGCCTGCGCGTCACCGAGCGCGGCCGTACGCGTCTACTGTCGGCGTCGCTGAGCGCTAGCATAAAGCAGTGAGCGTTGCAATGTCACGCCGAACGCACGCGCCGATGAGTACTGTCATGTCGCAAAATTGAGATATAGACACCGGCCGCGTCCTCTTATTGATTTGCCAAACCTACACAGCTTTTATAATTAAATATTCCAGTCTCAAAATATGAATACAGCGAGGTACTTTAAAACCACAATATTTTATTAATTTTCATCATAATAGAAATGAAAAGTAGAATTAATACGTCTTAATTTCTAATCTTATCTAACTTGTTTTGTTTGTTGCTTACCTTAAAGCACTTAACAGCCAAACGTTCAATCCTTGGTATGGGTGCACGCCGTAAGCTGTTACGGGATAGCTTCTTCTGTAACTTCACTAGAAGCTCGTCAAAACTTTTAAATGACATGCGAAAGTAGTTAAAGAACTTGTATTCATCGGAGCTCAACTCTCCATATAATGAGATAAATGTTTCACTAAGTAATCTCTGAGTAAGAAACGGATGAACACATTGCCTTCTTTTAGGTTGTCTTTTTTCCATAAATAATACGCAGCAATAATTTTCATAACCGACATCGACACTGCACCTGGCAGTAATCGGCGTGATACTAAAACGACTCGAGCTGACAGGTCGGCGCTGACAAGCTACGCGCTGACGGTCAGCGCCGACGATCGGCGTGAGAGTAAAACCAGCCTTAGACATATAGTTATTATTTCGTTAACAATAATTAAGTTGTATATAATTTAATTAAAAACTAACACGGAACAGTTGACTCGCTTGCATACTTTCTCTCACAGAACGCGAATGAATGGGGTAAAATTATGCGTATATGTCTGGTATACGCATAATTTTACCCCATTCGTCCGCAAACACATCACATTCAGGTATGACAGTCAGAAGGGCATTTAGAGGAGAGCAATGTTTCAAATAATCTGTTATCGACAATAACTCTCATTCATTCTTTCAAGTAGGTAAGTGTAGGTTAATGTTCGGCCAAATTTTAGATCAAACACTACATTATATCACACAAGCAAACACTTACATCTCAATATCGGTCTTCAGTTTGTCACAGACTTGGAACGAGTTACACTTGACGAGCGCTCTTCCCTCGCGGTCGATCAGACTCACCAGCTCTAGCGAATCACGTTGGTTGCATTTTGTGACTCTTACTAAAGTTGTAATGACCTGCGAAAAAGAAACAATTGTAGTTTATTGGTGATTATTGCACATACAACAAGGAATAAGTTTTTTAAATGGAACTTCAGGGCTATATCATCATCATCTGCTTAGCCTTTAACCAACTATGTTAGAGTCGGCTTCCAGTCTAACCGGTTGCAGCTGAAAAC
Source organism: Apamea crenata (assembly GCA_949629185.1). Lineage (NCBI taxonomy): Eukaryota > Metazoa > Arthropoda > Insecta > Lepidoptera > Noctuidae > Apamea > Apamea crenata. The sequence continues at coordinate 5,422,932 of OX451362.1, read as the reverse complement.
CAATATTTTACATGGAGCGACTGCCTATCTGACCTTCACCACCCAGTTACTGGGTAATACGATACCCTTTGGTAAGACTGGTTGTCAGACTTTCGGGCTTCTGACGTAACGTAACGACGTCAAAGATCCACGAATGACAGCCGGGACCAACGGCTAACGTGCTTTCCGAGGCACGGAGGGGTCTTGGTATGTGAAGTTGGTCACCTATCTACGGACCTCTCACGGCAAGCGTAGCTTAACCTGACCGATCGACCGGTGCGGCTGTTATTACTTAGCCAATTCAGGGCTATAACTGGGCTAATATTATCCTGTTATAGCCCAGGTTCACGCGGGCGCTTTTTTCCGCAGCGATTTTTTTTTCGCGCACTTGTTGGTTTTCAACGCACTGCTTAGCGTCGAGAGTTGAAACTCCATCAGTGTGTTGTTTTAAACGCGCTGGGATGCGCTCTGTTGGATTCTCGATACTCAGCTCAACACCGAGAGTTGATAATCCGGTGCGCGATAAAATCCCGCTGCGATATTTTTACGTCTGCGCGAACTTGGGCTTATTGCAAATTAAAGACAGATTCTTCAAAGAAATGTCATACAGTGTGGCAGAGACATCGACGCGCCACCTGTTACCATTCAATAGATGTTGGATTCAATACATGATTCTGGACCCCTCCGCGATGTAATTTTTCGTCGGATATTAAAAAAAAATAGCTGTTCCATATATTTTGACCGCGTAGGCAATGCACTTTTCAATTAAACAGCAGATGTATTTTTTTTAAACAGTTGATTTTTTTTGCGCTATGGTGTTTAGAAGCATGTGCTGAATTCGTGGTTATTGTATTATTTTAAATGGCGAGTTCATACCTGATCGAACGTGTGCGTCTCGTCGTTGTACAGAACAGTGCAGTAACAGTCGGGCTGGTCCAGTATCTGCAGTAGATCCCTCTCCGCGTCTTTCAGCCTGGAAGGATTTATCGTACTTTTTCTCTAATTATAACATTTCACTACTATTATTGTAAAAGAAACAAATAAAATCACGCCTGTCATAACTGACGGGTTAGGCAGAGGTGTACAGTCACGAGCATAAGTATGTATACTCTTGACTTTATTCAAAAGTGAATTCCTCCTTTTTTTTAATGAAATTTTATGTTGCTACGGACATATTATGTAGTATTTTCGAACCCATAGGTTTTTGCAATGTGTCGTATTTCATTCAAAAAAAATTTTTACAAAAAAAAAAAAATAACCGACTTCCATAAAAACACTACAAAATGAAAAATAACTTTAATTTCGGAAGTCGGTGTCTTTGGTTTTGTATTTCGTTTTTCGCTACCGACTTCCGAAATTAAAGTTATTTTTCACTTTGTGTTTTTATGGAAGTCGGTTGTTTTTTTTTGTATTTATTATTTTTCACTTTTTTGTTGTGATATTTTTCTGATTTTTCAAAAACCGCTTGTCCGATTTCGATAAAATTTTCATGGGACCACTTCCCTTTCCAACGAAAAAAGAATTTTTCAAATCGGTTGGCAAGCGACGGAGTTATGCGCGAACAACAACCCTAATCTCTTCAGGGCGAGAGTGAATAGGCTTCTTCTGGGCAAGCTCGTTCCACCGTAGATCTCATCCCTGCCTCTGGGCTGGATTGAGGTCAAGAGTGAGCCCATTGTCAATAAAAAAAAAAAAAAAAAAACAAACATAAAATAAAATAAAAAATACAAACATCCGAATTGAGAACCTCCTCCTTTTTTAGAAGTCGGTTAAAAATCGCTATTGAAAGTTTCCAAGTGTTGACATATTAGTGCTCGTGACTGTACCTATGATACGCGCACATTTCCACAGTTAAATGGGTGAGCCTATTGGCATCAACCGAGCACAAATGAGTAGGCTTCTACTGAGAAATTCCTAATGGAAAAGCCCTATAACACTTTACCCCACCTGGGAATCGAACCCAGGATCTCATACTCAGGTGTAGCGCTTGCGACAACTAGAACAACGAGGCAAGAAATGAAGAAAAACATTATAATTGTCACAGGAAGACGTGCACATAAAAAAGAAAAGATATAATATATGTATATTATAAATAATAATAATAATAAAGCGCTCTTCCTCTCTCTACCTATTTAAAAATTTGCTGTGCCCGACAGGGTCCATAATTGTTTCTATTATTTTCTTTTATTTACCACCTGTAATTATTGTACATTATGGATTGCAATAAACGATTTGATTTGATTTATATTATTGTAACGAAAGAGTGCTTCAACAATTCAGGTTGTATAGGGGCAATTCACGAGCGAACGTCGTGTGACTGTTATGTAGTTGTAATAAGGTACAAATTGGAATGATATACGCACGTTCATGAAATTCAACAACTATGTTGATTTTATATTATTCTGGTTCAAACTCATAGTAGTGATATTAGCCTATAGAGGCTCGAGCACGAACGCGCGAAATAAAAACACAATTACTATCCTTTTTACTCTTATTTCGTTGTAATAAGGTATAAAGTGGAATGATTGACGCGCGTTTATGAAATTCAACATCTGTGTTGATTTTGTATGGTTCAAACATACGTAGATAAACTTAACCATTTTTGAATCGGAAACACAACCATCCTTTTGACTCTTATATCGTTGTAATATCGACTGTTAAAGATTTTACTAATGAGAGCCGGGACCAACGGCTTAACGTGCTTTCCGAAGCACGGAGGGGTCTCGATACGTAATGGATGTTCACCCATCCACGAAACGACCGCGGCAAGCGTAACTTAACCTTTGAACCACCCGTGCGATTGTTATAATTTAGCCACGAGGCCCATAGCGTGAGGACCAGTGTATATGGTGCAAATTTTGATCAAAAATCTTTTATTTTGCATCTATTCATTCCAAATCGAAACATAGTGAAATACAAGTCTGGTAAATGATTTATTTTCTGTAAGTAGGTTTGTACAAACACTTTTACACGTCAATCATGTTTTTTTTAAACTAGATAACTTCGGCGTTTCCTATCTGACTACTCTGAGATGAAAGGCCGAAACAAACTCGGGCAATGATAAAACTTACCTTAGATCATTAGGTAGCCCAGGAGCATGGTCGTGTGTGAGTAGTCTCAGGCAGTACGAAAGGCAGACCGAGGCTACGATCTTCATGCGTTCTACTACATCTGGCTGCATAGTAGCTTCGGCTTGATTGTCATCTTCTGAAGCCTGAGAATGGAGTGCGTATTTAATACACAGAACGGATGGCATTTGAGCAGATTGTGCATCAACAAAGGCATATTTTCTAAGTATACTTTTCTTACTAATCTTATGAATAGGTTAAATGGTTTTTTTTGTTAAAGGTAATCTTTGGAAATACTGGACCGACCATAAAAGATCTTTGATATCAGATCATTGATAAAATACTACATTATTTCCGAGTCACATACGATACTTTTTATGTCAGAAAAATGCACGGTTCCTGTAGAAACCTCCTTAGGTCGCGGGACGCAGTTAGTGAAAGTGTATAGAACACACATAATGTAGTAGCATTAATATTTTTATCGAATTATCGAGTATTCGTTAATTTTTAACTTTTATTTCGGATTGTGACGCTGAAATGTTTTATGTTATACTGAGTTGCTAACAAACACATATTTTTTATTGTGCTATATACGGTAAACTTAGATTTCAACTTATATTGAGCGGCCCTAGACCTGCCATCTTGTCTTGTACAGACTTGTACTAGAACTGGAGGTACGAGTTCCGGTCTGCAGGTGTTACTTACGGCGTGCAGCTCACAGAAGGGGTCTCTCTTCCACGCCTCCGTGTCGCCGCAGTCGCAGCAGCCGCCGCCGCTGGACTGGCCCATCTTGTACTTGTGGTGCCGATGGGCGGACACCTTGAAGCACTCCACGCAGAGTACGCAAGTGTTGTCCATGCCTGAATAAATATGATATAATGTAGTACTTCGCTGAAAACATATTGAAGAGGATTTGAGAAACGATACATGGAACTAAATATTTTTTTGAAGAATTCATTAAAATTTATTAAGTTGCCAGTTCAGTATAGGCAGCCAATGCTGGTTTAAGGATCACAATCATGTTTTTCGTATTTAAATACTCTAGAATCGAGCCGGCTGTCCGTGAAGTGATACATAACGAACTTTGCAAATTCAGAGGGGGGCGAAAGTAATTATTACTTTGATCGTCGTAAATCCATACGTCAAAACCTCCTTTCGAAAACCTAAAAAAAGAATAAATCCAAGGATCAATCATCTCTTCAGAAATACTAACCGCACTCTCGACAGCTGTACGCCGGGTCGCCCTGCTTGAACACGCGGCCACATAGCGTGGAACGGCGCGGGAGCGGCGGCTGAGACCCATCGCTGTTGCCCCACACGAACTGCTCCAGAGGCTGGATCAACAGTTTAGCTGCTAGGTCCTCGTCGAATGACCAGTCTGGAATGTTAAGAGGTAATTTATAGAGAGAGATATTTCAAAACTCTTTGCAATTTAACTTAATATTACCTTAAAAATCTACTTAATTCTCAACATGGGCGATAACGCCTGCTCGTGGGCGTTTGAGACTTTCAGGGGGGCAGTAGAATACCCAGAGAAAAAGATATATCCTATCTTACGACTACATAATATTAAACGTATAAATATACTCGTTGGAATAGCTGTTTCAGATACGCGGCAGTTGGTAAGTAAAGCAAATTGGGGGGCTCTGGTAAAAAAAATATTCTCAAAGATACTTTATCAAATCTTAAATTCACTGACAGACAACGCACAGCCTAAACCACTGGGTCTAGAAGCATGTAATTTTGCAGAAGAGTTCCTCATACATATAACGAAAGTGTGCACTAAGGCTTTTAAAATTCTGCCCCTAGAGGGATAAAGTTTATATGGATGTTCGTCATTTGGTCGTTCGTCAGTTTTGTCGATGGGAATCCCATCGGGCACACGGCTTGTTTAAAGATAAATATTATATTTAGACAACAAGACTATCGGTATGACTCCGGGGTATCGTGTTATCCACTGGATTGAGGAGGTCAGACAGTGAAATACTGGTACAGAACTGCATCCGGTTACACTACACATAATTGGGTAAAGTTTGGGCAGAAGATGATGATTCAGACGACAAAAACAAAGATGACATAATGATGAGTTTCAAGTTTTAAACTGTAGGTATTTGCACAGATTAATTGGTAAACCGTTTCTCTTTACACGATTACGACACGACAAATTGAATAGTCAGACTACTTGGTGCAATTGCAAGGACGGTCGATCCTTGTTTTATGCTTATTTCATGCGTCTTATTCACAGAACACCACGCCTGCATTCCCCGAAGGGTCAGGCAGAGGTGTACCCATCGTACACCCACCCTTTAAGCCAGTTATGTTAAAGTCCCATGTTATAGGGTGCGAGCCTATTGCTATCACCCGGGCAGGAATCCAGATTCCGGGCTGCTATTTAAAAACACAGGACGTTTTTCCATCTGGAATTTTTCTCTCTTCTCAAGCTTAGCAGTTGACCAATGAGGCAGTGTCTGTGTCTTATTCGTGCAGAATAAACAAATATTCTTTCTTTCTTCTTTCAAAGCCTGCATCCTGCTTTTAGGACAGGAGTACCTAAGTCAATTCGATAGAGCAGTCAACTCATGAACTGTGTTAAACTTGAACTATAAGTCACGCAGTATTAGAATAAAACATCTCTCTTGAATATTCTTATCTACATACCTAATTATCTTCGCTTACGATAAGGTGCGTTAACCTCAACACACAAGCAATCATTGTCTAGACTATTCTTCCACATTTTAAACATTCTTTACGCAGAAACAACAAACAATTTTATGAGGAAACGCGTTTATTCCATAGCATACCATACTATGGGTTATGCCATCTTTGAGTAGCTACATTATATTGATGAGAAGGGACGAAACGCATGTGACTAAAAGAGTGATACATGTTGATGGATGGAGAGGGAGAGGAAGGCCGAAGAAAAGATGGATGGATTGTGTGAGGAATGATATGAAAGAGAAGGGAGTGAATGATAGCGTGACGGTTGACAGGGGAGAATGGAAGAAGAAAACGTGTTGCGCCGACCTCAAGTAACATGGGATAAGGGCAGGAAAATGATGATGAGTAGCTACATTATAGTAACTAAACTATTGGATATATTTGGTTGAATTTTTGTATACACCCTGGGAACGTCATTACACGATATTGATATAAGTACAAAGTTTAATTTATTGACGTATTGTTATCTCCCCTTGTACAGACGCCTGCACATGCTACGCGAAACTGTCAAATTTTCCCAATCAACCTTGAACCTAATGCTTTAGCGATAAAGTTGAAAATCTATTAAAGAAATTTGACAGGTTGTAGTAGCTTGATGTGATGGCCTCTGTATTTATTTCAGAAAAAAACATTTAAATAAGTAAGTACCTACGCTAAAATACAAAACATGGTCAAACAAAAATGAACCAGAGAGAAAACCGAGGAATACGTTAGTATGGACGACCACGTGACCGCGTTTCCTCTTATTACACGAACGCGTTAACCGAGTAAAAGTTGTGTAAAAATGCTGCAATGTTTATACAATTGTTTATTTGGTACACTAGTCTTGCAAATGACAGCTTACTAGTTATGTAGGTGCGATGTGGACTAGAATCAGTGGAGTGAAAATTTATTACATCATTTGTATGAAACTACGAATAGGTAAACTTTTTTGCTTGAGTCTTTGTTCTTTGGGATTGATGATTCATTCTTTATGATTACATGTGTTTCAGTAAAATAGGTTGTTTAACAATATTCTTCGCCAAATATACTACCAATACTTACGTAAAATAAAAATACCTATTATTGTTAAGAATTTCATTAAAGTTAGGAGACATGTTGGAATAATGTATCCTCTTAATTTTTTACATGTAACGTGTTTAAATATTTGTATGCCAGTCCTTGGCGAAACATGTAAGATCATAATTCTATTTATAAGACCTTAATGTACCATGTTTTAAAGCAAATAAATATATTCTATTCTATTCTATTCTATTTAGCTAAACTAATAGAGGTAGGTAAATGGACGGTAGATGGACGGCGCCGCCGAGGCCGGCCCAGAAAGAGATGGCGAGATGACCCTGGACGCGTACCGCGAGGGCGGGTTCTAGGTGGAAGGGTTTGGGGGAGGCCTTTGCCCAGCAGTGGGATAGTAAAAGCTAAGAGAGGAAATAAAGAGATAAAATGGTTTGGTAAAATGGTAGCGTATAAATGACCATAGTATAAGTGTTTTGTATTGCTTATTAGAGTATAAGTAGAACTTATATAAGGTCGGCCGTTTCCTAATACGAAGTTACTATTTGGTTCGGTCGGTCCCGATCCTACACTTTTTCGAATATTAACTATGGTCCCGACCCAACTGAGCCGATGCGAACTTTTTTCGCATTTTTCAATAATATTCGGTTCGGCCATGTGTCGGTCCGATCCGAACATTCGCACTTTGCACTTCGGAGTAGACCCCCTGAACTTAGTTATCCGCCATATATACCAACCAACTTTGTACCCACCATATCCGACGAATAAATGTCTTTGTAACATGTGGAACTACTCTGATTACAAACAAAAATTCATTGATAGAAAGCTTATTGCAGAGTGCTGTAGGATATGTTTTAGAAGCTTTTATTTTTTTGGTATAGTTGTCTTTCACGCGAACAGAACTCGCGGGCAAGTACTTTTTAGACTAGCCGAATATGGCTATAGGTATAAAAAATTCATTCACTTATGAACTTTACGACATCATCGCCACAAATGGCGGTCTTATTTTGGAACCAATTAATTTGAAGTCCACCCGAAGATTGACCTTTTCCAGCCAATTCATTCTTCATTCACCTCTTCTCTTCTATTAAGACCCGAGACGCCACTCTAGTAGAAAATTTTCTATGATGTTTTCATATAAATTCTTCCACTAGGGTACCTAAGGTTTAACCAACACTATCATAATTCTCATTTATATTTCAAAATTAATCGAAACAAAGCTCCGTACTATATTCTTCCCGATAAAACCTTTGGTCAAGGACAAGGTGCTTCATTGACGTAACCTACTTTAATAAATTACGTTCCACCCGTAACTATTTACGTTTATCACGACACAAATTCTTGCATAGACCCGGCGATTTTTCTTGCCGTGGGCACGCGGTCTAAGAGACTACTCCCACTTATTCAGCTCTGTTCAGCTATTGTCCATAGAAAACAACGATTTTGTATGGAATGCGTACGCGATCGTAAAGCTGAACGGATGCGTACGCATTCCATACAAAATCGATGTTTTCTAAGGACCAAAGCTGAACAGAGCTGAATAGGTGTGAGCAGACCCTAATTATGTAGATAAAGTTTAAAATTATTTCACACTGAAAGTGTTCGCCGTGCCGCCGCTGCCGGCCGCTGGTGTGAATCGGCCTTCACAGACTCTTCAAAAGTATTTTTAAACTACTATCTTACTTAATTTCCTGTTTCCCTGTAGTGTGTCAATGACTGGTGAACTTGAGGAAAACGAGGTGAACAACGACCCACAGTAGGTACCTACAGCAAGCAGGACGCACACCGGTGGTAACACCTTGACCTTGAACTGGGTGAGTGTAGTACGGAGTTTGAATAAAATAAGAGCCCAGCATGAAATCCAGCATGCTTGCACAGCGAGAGCAAGAGTGGTCCAGGGATATTGGCCCCGACTTACGACTTTTAGGTTGTGGGTATGAACCCAGACAGGCTCTTTACTTTTTCTAATTTATTTCACCACCATTTCTCTCAAAAGCGGTGAAGGAAAACATCGTGAGGAAACCGGCATGTCCTAGAACCAAAATTCGAAGACATGTGAAATCTACAGACCCGCATTGGGCGCGTGTGGTGGATTACGGCTCACTTCCTCTCACCGAGAGAAGGCCTGCGTCCCAGCAGAGGCAACATTATAGGCTGAATGAATGGGTTTTGTAACCTTTGACGTGCGGCCAGTGTTTTGGCTTTGAGTCGTTAAGGCGAAAGCGTCAGGGTAGCCCGCGAAATTCAAATATCCTTACGTTTTTTTACAATTTGCTGTTCATGTTGAATGTTGATTAAAATATGATTCGCGTGTAACAAATCATTGAAATCATCAATACAACCCTCAAGTTGATATAATACTATTGATTGATATTTCTTGTTCAATATACAACCTGTCACTGATTTGCGCATCCTCCTTAAAAAAGAAAAGACTTGTGTAAGTTATAATCTCATTTTATAAGTCAGTTAATACGAATCCTATTCTTACAAAACCGCGTATTATACTAGTTTGTCCCTAAGCAACAATATATCGATTCAAAATGCATTAATTATTCACACATGAGAGCCGGCAGTTGCATACGTGTAACATGCAACGAACTAGCAAAGAATGTTTGCGGACACCCCTTTGACATTTGCAACAAGCATGGAAAAGTCAACAGCTGTGTCATACTTTCTAAGCCGCGGGAATAAACTGTATCTAGGTGGTATTAGACTCGACAGAAAGCCGTACGTGGAAAGGGTAAACATACATAAATTCACGCCGTCTTCCCATGGGTACCCCCAAATAAGGAAGGCGAAGGAAGAAGGCGGAAACTACAGAAAGCCACCTGCTACGATCCTGACATACTCCTTTTGCTTCATATACGTTCATAATATGTATATTTTCACGCTAATTGCGTACAACACTATCAATCTCAATCTGAATCATTTTGAAGGATATTACTTCATATGTTCGAAAAATGTGTCTGCTCAACAGCGTAAATAACGCAATGAATGTTGTTGAACTGTCTGAATGAAACCCATTGCAACTGATAGTGTGTTACGCAATTACCCCGCTGGTCATACCATACATGTACCTAAGGGTAAAGTAATGTACAGACGCCAGCAGGTCAAGCTACCCGAAGCTGTCCAATTTTCCCAATCAACCTTGAATCTTAATGCTTCGGCGATAAAGTTGAAAATCTATTAAAGAAATTTGACAGATAGTGGCGCCGATTCCCTTGTTCACAAACTAAACTAAATTTAAGTTCAGTGCATCTTTTTCTTTCTATTTCATTAAGAAAAGGACAGAAGATGGATATTAGTTTAGTCCTGTCAAATTAGTCAGCGCCTGACGTAAATTGACGTATTTTTAGTAGCCATGTTTTTAATCACGTCTAATTTGTCTATGGATTATCTTAATTTGACAGGACTAAACTAATTTTTATCTTGTGTCCTTTTCATAATGAAATAGAAAGAAAAAGATGCACTGAATTTAAATTTAGTTTAGTTTGTGAACAAGGGAATCGGCGCCAGTAGTAGCTTGATGTGCTGGCGTCTGTACTAAACTAGTCATAATAACATAACATCATGCCTTTATCCATTGAAGAGGTAGGCTAAGGTTCATAGTGCGGCCACATTTCACCAGTTATAAAGGTCCCATGTAACAGGAAGCGAGCCTATTGCCACTAACCGGGCACGAATCCAGACTGCCAAAGAAATTATTTATCTATACATTCTATACTATACTATTTTTTTTTTTTCGTTAGCCTACATTGTGTCCCACTGCCTTTTCCTTCCAAACCTCCCTGTCTTGTGCGATCTCTGGCCATGTTGGCCCTGCGAACGTTCGTCACACCACCGTCGCCGTGGTCTAGCTCGACGGCGATGTCCTCCCTCAGGCGTCCAGTGAGTGACTATCTTTGCCCATCTCTCGGGGTGCATTCGCGAGACGTGTCCAGCCCGCTCCCACTTCAGCCTGGCTGTTTTTTCTCCAACATCCGCTACTTGAGTTATGGAGCGCAGGGTGGTGTTTCTAACTCGATCTGTAGGCTTAACACCTATTATGCTGCGCTCCATTGCCCGTTGGCAAATCTTGAGTTTGGTATTCTGTTGTTCAGTAAGTTACTAATAATACAGAGTTATTTTGAAAGAAAGAAATAAAAAGTTTTTATTGTGTTTGCGACTCGTACACGTGTGATTTTGATTGTTTGAACGCGATAATCTCTGGAACTACCGGTGGGATTTCAAACATTCTTTGCATTTAATAGCCCAATTCTTAAGGAATGCTATAGGAGTTAACATCACGCTTATACCTTTATTAGCCGAGCAACGAAAGTCAGACACAACGCTAAGCGAAAACGAAGTTACAGCGCGGACGGTCGATAATTTCACGTGGACGAAGCCGCGGGCAAAGGCTAGAGGAGAAATAAAAAGCCTGGGGATTGAACCCGGAACCCTCAGCAGATCAACGAGACAGTCTAGTAACCTGCTCTTTATATTAAAATAACATTAAACATCTCCAAAGTGATACTACATATTTTATACAAACATTTCTCACACATTTTGAGAGGAAATTATTATAAAAGAAAACATTTGCCGCTCTCTGTTAATTTCACGCTTATCGTGTGTGCGTTTATAGTCACAAATCTCACATGCACAAAGACCAGACGCGGAACAAACTAAACTTTGTAGTAGGCCATACAAATATTTATTCTGTGCGGTAATTGAACCACGGTCGGTAGCGCAGTAGATAATTTCGTTTGGTACAAGCGAGAGATTTTGTTCCTTCAAAAGTCTTAATCTTTTTCCCGCCTGTGTACCATACGTTGCGTTCGCGCAGGAGGCTGTGTACAGGCTGAGAGTTGCACAGAGAGCCGTGGCGTTCCATGCTTGGCATCAGGCTAAAAGACCGAGTTTCAAACGTCGAAATACGTCGTCGTACGAAGGTCATCGACATCGGAAAGCGTAATATGGAACTCAAATGGAGTTGGGCAGGACACCTGGCAAGGTGCAGATGACAGGTGGAGTAAGGCTGTTAGAAGTAAGGACTGGAAGAAGAGATGTCGGTCATCCGGCGGCGAGATGGGCAGACGATGTTGTAGCCATCGCGGTTGAAACCTGGATGAAGCTGGCACAGGTGCGTGAGGATTGGCAAGAAAAGAGGGGCCTTATGCCCAGCAGTGGGTGAAGTCGGGTTGTGGATGATGATATTATTCGATTATCAGAAGGAATACCTTCACCGATGTCAGTTATCTAAGCTAATATTATAAAGAGAAAATATTTGATTTTTTTGTTTGTTTCGATCTTCTTCTTCTTTTCGTGTCGATAGTACTCTTCTTATATTGTTTGAGCCCAGTAGGTGGTGACGTTAATTGCTAGCTGGAGTGCCCGTTCACCTGCACCTTGGATGAATGAATGAATGCCACTGATGCCGCAATTAACGTCGTTTGTTTCGATTTCACGCCAAAACAGCTGAACAGATTTGGATGGGCACATGGGTAGACCATGACCTGCAGGACAGGATATTTTTTATCCCGATATTATGAGAGTGAAACGGCGGCACGCAGCTAGTGTTTCAGATAAACTCAGAACGTACAAATGAATTGAACGACCTTTATCCTTTTATTATACATATTAAATTAACCGTGCCCAATGTTCGTATATTTATTTCTAGGACAATGTTTACATGAGTCGACAGTTTCGGCTTCAGTAAACAATGTTCCTGTATCCAAGCTTGTGGAAAATTGACGACCCCGCTCCGGGAAAAGCCGGCGATAGTATAACGGTACTATATCTTTTTTAAACGAGTATTAATTTGGTTACTTACCTAAGGGTTGATTTTTCAATCAACAGATAATTTTTATTCGTGGAATAAAATGGACGTCTGACAGTTTTTGTATGGAATAACTGTCAAAAATTCAAAATTATACCTCGGATAAAATTATCGGGCGTTGGAAAAATCCGCCTTAAATAAAATGTCATCATCTGCCTAACCTTCTCCCAACTATTTTGGGGTCGATTTCCAGTCTAACCGGATGCAGCTGAATACCAGTATTTTACATGGAGCGACTGCCTATCTGACCTCCACAACTCAGTCACTAGGTCTTTACGCCTTGGTAAGACCGGTTGACAGACTTTCGGGATTCTGACGACCCGGAACAACTGTCGATCCACGTATGACAGCCGGGACCAACGGCTTAACGCGCTTTCCGAGGCACGCAGAGGTCTTGGTACGTAAAGATGGTCACCCATCCACGGACCAACCGCGGCAAGCGTAGCTTAACCTGATCGACCGGCCTGTGCGGCTGTTATTACTTAGCCACAAGCCCCTCCTAAGTAAGGGCAGCATTTTAAATTTTTCAATAATTCGATGCAAGATTTGTTATAGTTTTGTCAACAAAGAGATGTTCTCGCACTAACGTTGTTATTAGAAATAACTTTGTATGCTTTAATAAATGATGAAGCAGTGAGCAAGATGACATTTTTTGTGTATAATATAATTTAAAACTAACATGGAACAGTGGACTCCCTTGCATACTTTCTCTCACAGAGCACCAGACACATTTTAATCCATTCATCTGCAAGCACATCACATTCAAGGTTGGCAGCCAGAAGGGCATTCAGCACCTTTAGAGTACGACAGACTTGGGATGATGACGATGACACGGCTTTAGATAAAATAATGATGTTGTTGCGATTTCGGTGATAATATTTAGGCATAACGTACCTACTCAAAGATTCAAAGAGAGATCTCTAAGCCCAGTTGTACCACTAACCCCGATTTCTGACGCAAATCTGCTGTCAAAGTTGTTGTTATCGGTTGCGATTTATTGAACATATTAATAACAGCAAATCAATTCACTCGACATGAGAATTGACAACAGATTACCTTGAGTAAGCCTTTAGAAACATTATCTAAATACAATCTGATAAAAAGAAATGTAAATCGGAACAACAGAAATATCAGCACTGGTAATAATTTGACATCTACTACAAAAAAAATAGTAGCCCACAGGTATCGGGAACAGGGTCCAAGCTACCGGCGATCAGGGCTCCAGAGAGAGGAACCTCCTGATAATGCGAGCCGTCTCCAGAAATACCATTTTCTTCTTTTTTCCTTGATCCAGCTGCCCAACGAGAGCCTTCTCAGGTGTTGGTCGAGGCTCTTGGCTATTAACGAATTGGCTGTCACGACTATAGGCACAATGATCGCCATCTACTTATTAAAAATCTTAAATTCATCCAATAAAAGGATAACGCTCAGTCTAAAACCGCTGGGTCTAGGACCAATCCCACGAATCTCTTGTTGAATTTTGCACAAAAGTTCCCTATATAGCGAAAGTGAGTAGGTAATGTGAAGGGTTCCATCATAGATTTAAGGGGTGTCCCAGAAATAGCAATCAGAAAAAAAAATCTGGGAAAACCTGTATACTCGTATCAGTCGAGGGGCAGTTCTCGTATTTTTAAGAACGTTCGCATTTTAATCTGTCTAAAAAAAAAAATTGACATTGATTGTCCATGAGCCGAGATTGCGGCTTGAATTTGAACGGTTTTTAATTACGAGAATTGGCTTTCAGATGACCATAGGTGTCGCTGACCACTAACCTGACCAAATAGCATATAAAAATAAATCATAATTTTGACACTCACCTAGACAAGTCCTGTTGGGTTGCGGAGAGTATATCCTGGGAACAGTGACCCTCCAGTGGTCTAGGAAATGCGCTGGTGCGAGGGCACCTTCCTCCATCCTGGACTTCCATAGCTCCACCACAGCATCAGCTCGCCCGGGCAACGTGAACCTGTCACACATTGTCACTTTGTCACTAATGCACTTTTGTTAGATCAACATTTTCGATTAGTTTCCGTTCAACCGTTTTATCATTTGGTAAGTTTCACACTAAGTATTTGTTTTGCATCAATAACTAATTTTGAGGGGACAGTAATTATCATCACAGATAGTTTTTATTGGATTAGCAAGTCTATTTAATAGTAACTAAATCACCAATTTATCACAAAAAAAACATACGTAAGCAACGCGTTTTTTTCCGTCTTCCAAACTTTTGACATTGGTCTCAATTTTTTTTATTGTATTATTGTGTTCATTGACAAAATACCGAACGAAAGCAAAAACTTAAATTTTAAGAAGAAAAACGTAACGACCTTTCGCTACGGTAGTAAACAGTATACTGTCTAAAAACCTGCCAACGCGCCACCAGTCCACCACGCGAAACCGTTTTATATATAAAAAATCTAAACAAGAAGATCAAGAACAAATAAAAACAATACAAATGTAAATTTTCAATATGACATTTATTTGTTTGTGCATAAAGTTCAAAGTTGCTTGTCCTCATGACCTGTGTGTTAATGGCTTCTTTACACGAGTCATTTTGCCAAATGACTCGATGCATTCTCATTAGTGGCCGATAGAATTTGAGAAGTAATGATTGAGTAGATAATTTATTGGGATATTTGTTGCCATGCTGAACACGGAACTTTGAAAAAAAAAACTGTACGCGGTAATCCTATGCATGTATTATACAAGGGTTCACTACAACATCGATTGGACCAGGGTTATGTTATGAGGGCATACAGCTTCCGTTATCGTCAAATTCGTTGGCCGTAGCATCCCAGCAATGATTTGCTGGATTCGTTTTTTCCTCTACCGATCATTTTTTCTCCTGACAGTTCATTTTGTTTATATGTATGTATGCACGTATCTATGTATTAGTGTTTATACTTGTATTTTATAGTCAATTCCTAGCTATTTATCCCGTATGTTGCACCTGCCATGTTTTGTCTCCGCATCACCCTAAGGTTGACAGTATTTTTTTTTACTTGTGCATAAATTATTCATAAATAAATAATTAGCCTAAATTGCCCAGTGAGCACATTGCACAAGAAGCTACCTATAAATACATATATTTGTACACTGGTATCAGTAAAGTTCAGTGAACATTCATACATAACATTTTCAGTCTAAATGGTCCCAATACTGGGACTTAGGCGTGGTCTGTAATCCACCACGAGGGCCCAGTGCAGGTCGGTCCTTTTCAAAGACCGGTAAAACTGAACTGTACCAGGTTCTAGCTAATTCTACATTACATAACATCACGCCTGTTGTCACGCTAAATCCTGCATCGCGCAAGCAGAGTTTACCGCGCAACTAGCATATATACAACGTCTCGACATCAATCGCGGGCAGTATCCCACCAGACACGACACCCGTCTGGTCGGAGGATCCTCCCTTTTCTATGGATGATGAGTAAACTTTACGCCCTGTTCCTCATAACTCTATGTATAATACCTATCATTGTAATAATCGTTTCTAGATTCTTTAAAATTATCTACTTTATTCAATAGATGCTAATGCGGTTAGTTACACGATTAATCATAGCTTATTTACAATTAAATACAACAAACAATTAATTCGTATGTTGCCACTGGATAGGTCTAATGACCCCTCCCTCTGTCTATCCTTTCCCAGCTACACTAGGCCGCAAAGAAAGTGGGTCGGTAACAAAAACTTCAATAACTTCCAAAATAGAAGAGGGAATTGTGGAGAGAACACAGAGGGAGTGAGAAGAGGGAGTTGTGCAGGTCGAATAGGCATTCGCTCCATGTAAAATACTGGTATTCAGCTGTATCCGTATAGACTGGAAGCCGACCCCAACATAGTTGGGAAAAGGCTAGGCAGATGATGATTCTTTATACGATTCACAATCACAAAGATATAATAATGCACACATATTAACACGTGCGTTTCGATGACGGAACCACTTATAATAATTACATTTGTTAAACAAAATAATTATCTTCGGTAAGCCCTTTTATTTGACAGTTGATGATGTACGACTAGAAGTTTCGAAACTGCGTCGTTTATAGAATAAATATGTGCAGTATGAAGCACACTGTTATTTTAGTCCACATGAGCTGGACTGACTTGTCTAAATAAATCTCAATACTCCAGATTCCAACTAAGCGTGACGAGACAAATTCCCTTTAATTCTATTGTTGATTTGTGTGGCGCTAGGGGGCAAGGGTGGGCAACGTCCACTCTAGAATCTTCTTTGCCCAGCCTAGAAAAATCGACAGTATTGAAGAGTTACTAACGCTAAGAGTTACTATGCTTCTCCGTAAAGGATCACTTCGTTGTCCGTCAGTCTGTCTGTTAGTCAAGACCCTTTTTCTCAAGAACGCGTGGTGCTATAAACTTGAAATTAATATCAAATACGTAAGGAATTCTAAAAAAACATGATGAACATGGGATTATTTCTATTTATTACTTTTTTTTTTATGTTAGCCTACGCTGTCCCACTCCTGGGCAAAGGCCTCCCTCCACTCCTTCCATCTAGGCGTCATATAAGATCTCTCATTAAATGACTGGTTAGTTCAGCTGGAAGGCTGCGCCCCTAGACAAAATCTTTAGCTACGTCAATGGTGTAGTAAAGGCAGGAACCTCACGATGTTTACCTTCACCGTTTTGAGAGCAGTGGTGATGAAATAATTTACACAAAGTAAAGTGTCTGTTTCCGAACCTACGACCCAACATCTCGTAACTCATACATCGTCATAGTGGCGTGAGAGAACAAAAATTCAAAGACGTGATATCTACCAATCCGCATTGGGTCCGCGTGGTGGATCACGGCCCACTCCCTCTCACAAAGAGGAGGCCCGTGCCCCAGCAGTGGGAACATTATAGGTAGATTATGCTGTAAAGACAGGGATCGTAGACTTAGGCAAAAAGACTGCCAAGCTAAAATGAGATTGGATGAGTCACGGCAGCCGTATGCACCGCTAGACAACAGTCTCCACACGGTGGGTACCTGACGACGGACGGCGGCACCGAGGCGGGTCCAGGAAGAGGTGGCGAGACGACCTACTCGCGTACCGCAGTGGTTGACTCAAGGTGGCTCTGGAAAAGGATGCCTGGAAGGATTTGGGGGAGGCCTTTGCTCTACAGTGGGACAGCGTTGGCTAACTAAAGAAATGGCTGGCTTATACCAGCCTCTATTGCAATGGAACGTGGCCAACTATGCGATATTTTATAGGCTAAAAACCTTTATCAACTAACATTCCAAGCCTCAATTTATTGCTATATGTAAACCCGGTTGTAAGAATATATTAAGTACTGTACGTCTATCTGAAAACGAGAGCATTCCCAACGGAAATAATTTTCAGAATCAGTCTAATAGTTTCCGAGATCGCTCCACACGTACTGACATACCAACACTATCTAATAATAAAGTAGAATAAAATTATGTGAGTATTTATGTAGGTATGTTGAGAGTTGAGATGAAGTTTTTTTTATTCTAGGTAGGTTTTAGAATAATTATTATAGGTTTATAATAAAGGTTTTAAATATCTGAGAGGGCCTCGTGGCTACATGATAACAGTTTCACAGGCTGATCGAATGTTAAGCTACACTTGCCGTGGTCGGTTCGTAGATGGGTGACCATTCATTACACATCGAGACTCCTCCTAACAGCCAGTACTGATACTGATCGACTATTGACTAATTCGTAGATCTTTGACAGTCGTTACAGGTTAGTCAGAAGCCCGAAAGTCTGACGACCACCGTCTTACCAAGGGGTATCGTGTGACCCAATAACTGGGCTGTGGAGGTGAGACAGGCAGTCGCTTCATGTAAATTACTGGTATTCAGCTGCATTCGGTTAGACTGGAAGCCGACCCAAACTAAGTTTGGAAAAAGGTAGGCAGAGGTATAGAGGTTTGTTCACTTTCCATCTAAATTTAATAAGAGTCGCTTTGTATAGCACGCAGGAAACATAAGATATTATTATCGCTGGACCACACAGAGATAAAGCAGGTGCTATAACCAAAATACACTATAGCTCTCTCGTTCCAGCATCGCAATAGCGGTCATTGACCCTCATTTTCTAGCATTTAAAAAAAAACTGAAATGAAGTCCGTTAACGACCATCTTTGAACGCGCTAATCTATGGAACTATCAGTAGGATTGGACAAAATATTTTTGTATTTGATATCCCAATTCTTGAGGAAGGGTTTAGGCTAGGCTATTTAACATCACGCACCAGCAGCACCCTTAGGAGCAGAGCAAAATGAAAAAAAATTAGAAAGAAAGCGAAATCGAAGTGATAGGGCAGGTGATGCGATGCGACGGGGTAACGAAAAACCATACATAGTTTATTGTTCGGATTCCTAAGAAGAGATTTTAGGGAATGGGCAATAACCGCTACTGACACGCTAAAACGCGACAACTATAGCGTTTGCCCACGACTTCGATCGCGTTAACCGCGAATTTAAAAATCGGTTCTCCTTTCTAATATCGATGAAAAAGTTTTCAATACATCCCTTTGCTATTTGTTCCACGTATGAAGCCAATATGAAATCCATTTTTTTTTACTTTTTTTTCACATACAGGGCTTTTGCCTTGCCCTGGGATAACAATTATAATAGGCTGGTGTTTTTATGTTACATAATATACACCTAAAGAATACTGGTATTCAACTGCATCCGGTTAGACTGGAAGCCGACCCCAACATAGTTGGGAAAAGGCTAGGTAGATGGTGCTACACCTAAAGATTATGCTTCTAAACATATTACGACTATCAACGATCATATTAACACGTTATAAACCTGAAGAAAACACATTACCCCACATTATTTCGCAGTCGGATAAAAATACGATGAAAAACCGAAACATTTAAAGAAACCGGGAGGCTATTAGAAAAAGGGGACAAATCGATTTATAGTCGAGGAAAAAAAACTATTTTACACAGCCTAGTTTCTGAGAAAGCAACGGATAAACATATACAGACACGACACGGCCTGGAGGCTGAATATAAGTAACTGGCCATGGACTATTTTTTCGTATCTAGTATGTAGCATTTTTACAAGCTTTTATTTCTATTTTACGTGCTGCACACAAATGTATTAGGCAAAATGCACCTTAACACTTTTCGATTACAATCGGCACTTCATACAGTTTACTAAGAAACTATGTTTGGTAACTATTGTAAGATTTAAGTAAAAGGTATAATTATAAAATAAAAAGTCTAAATTGGGGTGATTTTACAATAAGTAGTCAGATAGAGTAAATATTGCAGTTTGACAGCTTTTGTATAGAAAATATGTCAAACTGTCACATTTATTCATGAGATAAAAGTTAGCAGTCAGCCCTCATACTAACAAAGTGAGCAGGATTTACGCCAGTATAGAAGTACATTAATTAAACTTGAGAATGCAGAGTTCCTAATGAGCATGGCTGGAGGCTTATTCAAAATTAAAAATCGACGTTGAAGTTGTTACATCACTAATACAAATGAATGGCAGGCCAATGATTTTTCTAGAAAAAAAATATAGACGTGCAATGTGAATGAGAGCTGAGGCATTTGCTTTACAGTGAATCTGAAGTGTCTCACTGCGAGACACTTCATAACAATAATATTTTCAAGTTGACTCTGACTCATTACTGTGAATAGAGACATTATCATGTCTGTGACTGAAGCTAGCAACACATAAATCTACGTAAATCCTGATTCTATCTATACCTATGCTAATAATAAAGCTGAAGAGTTTGTTTGGACGCGCCAATTGTTAGGGTTAACGGAGGAGCACCAAAGGAAACACTTGTTATAAGGATTTATATAATACGTTTATTATCCTCTTATATTTATATATTGGAAGGTGTGTTTACTAATATTACGTGAGACGTGTGATCCCACACAAGGCTAAAAGAGTAGTACAGTCGCTATGCGAAAGTAAGGATTTCGTTCAAGTGGTAAGGGGCTGGCTCGATAGTAAAAAAGAATATTTATGAGTTAGAAAGAGAAAGACGATTGTGTTGAAGTAGGATCGATTTGTTTTTGCTATACTCCAACACCAATCTTTGGAACTACCAGTCGGATTTGAAAAATATATTTTTGCGTTTGTCTGCCCAATAGGGTAGATGCCTGGGTAATAAAATAATAATTATATTTAGTCCGTCAGTTATCGAAAAATAATGGATACGTATTTTTTCTTTTGTCAATCAAACAAAAAATGACAAAGATAAAGCGCATCTCCTTGGAAGTGGGAGGTCGTGACGTCACGCCATGCTAAAATGTGTAGCAAGGCGTGACGTCACGCGGAACTTTAACGGGCGATATCTTCATCATTTTTTATATAATTGACAAAAGAAAAAATACGGGTCCTATATTTTTTGATAATCTAACTGAGGGACTAATTAGTTTTATGTAGGCATCTAGCCTATTCTTGACGAAGGCTGTAGGTTATATAACATCACGCTAGGACCGTATGGAGCCGAGCAAAATAAAAAATAGTCAGATATAGGGCTAACGAAGTAATGGCGCGCGCTGGCACAACGCGACGACGGGGTGGGTTGGGGAACAAGAAATTTCACGCGAACGAAGTCGCGGGCAGGAGCTAGTATCCTATTAATATTATAAACGGGAAAGTTTGTATGGATGGATGGATGTTTGTTACTCTTTCACGCAAAAACTGCTGAACTGAATTGGATGAAATTTGGCACACAAATGGTTTATAACCAGGATTAACATATCGGATACTTTTTATCCCGATATTCCCACGGGATCGAAACTTATGCTGGTGAAACCGCAGGGCGCAGCTAGTACACATGGCTACACATCAAGCTATACATTTCCACTTTTAGCTGACCTCGCATTGTATAGATTTTTCGTACAATCAGAAGTCTGCTTATAGTGGTTATGTATAGCTTGATGTGTAGCCGTGCGTACATACATAACTACTGATTTATCTAAAGATGTCATTACCCTCCGCATCGTAAACTTTAGGTCGCCAACATAATCACGATGTGAAAATCTAAATTTTCGTGATTTTCTTACGTCTCGCGTCGTCGGTTCTAAAATACACTGGAAGTATTTCTCTCTACTTCTCTTACATGCAATGAATGCGTGTTTTTTACGACGATAGAATTTGTTGGCTATTACAGATGTTTATATTGGTGCGATTGTTTACCTCATTGCACAATGAATAGTGTTTTAACATCTTTAGTTATTTGTCAGTCCATTTCGTCATAATAAAAATATTTTAGGATTTCGTCATAATAAAAATATTTAAACGGTTATGTCAGAGATCAATGTATTGTAAACTCTTAGATCCAGCTCGTCTTATGTCCGGTTTAGGCTGAATTTCAACCAATGTGCCTAGCCTTTTTCCACATAATATATGTTGGGGTCGGCTTCCAGTCTAACCGGATGCAGCACCAGTATTTTACATGGAGCGATTGCCTATCTGACCTCCATAACCCAGTTACTGGGTAACACGGTACCCCTTGGTAAGGCTAGTTGTCAAAGTTTTGGCTTCTGACTTCCGACTACTTAAGTACGACTGTCAAAGACCTACGAATGACTAGGCAGAATTTCGTTGGTCTACATAAATAAACGTGACAAAACATACAAATCCACACACATTATCTCAATATAAAAACTTTACTAAGAGAAATATGACTCAATCAATTCATACAACACAGAATTTGTATCAGCAAATACACAGTAGACAACCTCGTGTCAACATCTATCGCTAGAATCTAGACTAGATCATTAACCAGAAAAACTCGGTCAACCACGTACATCAACCCACATCCAACTTTATCACACTACACATAACGTTCATATTTGTATAGGCTAGTAAGACAACGGCTACTGGCATATTGCCAGCATCCACTTCAGCATCACTACCTGTTCCCTAAGACCTTGGGCCTGACACTGAACTCATTCAGCGAAGGTTGCAGTTCACAGCGGAACGTCTCGTGGTATGTATAACGTTGCAAGCTATTTGGCTATTCTTGTCGATATAATTATGGCGATTGGTGCTGGTGGTTCGAATAAGGTTGCATATATCTATCTATACTTATATTAAAACCCTGTACATATGTTTTGTTGCTGATTGTCCCAAAAATCTGTTAATAGATAACTAGGGGATCCGACCGGAATAAAACAAAAAGAAGAAGGGGATCAGAACGGAATGACAAGTTTCTATTGGATCAGAATTAAAACGTAATAACAATCAGTTCAAGGGATCCGACCGGAATAACTCTTAAAAAGACGTAAAATTCGTTTGTTTGTATTTATGTAGGCGGTAATCTCTGGAACTACGGTCAGATTAAAAAAAAAAGTCTCATTGAAATTGATAGCCCAATTCTTGAGAGAGGTTATAGGCTATTTAACATCACCCATCGACCCTTAGAATCCGAGCAAAACCGAAAAAAAGTCGGAAAGAGCACTAAGCGAAAACGAAGTAGCAACACGGGCTAGCGATGGGATGCGACGAGATGGGCCGACATTTCACGCGGACGAAGTCGTGGGCAGAAGCTAGTGTATGCATAGAGCACGATGACACCTCGGCCGTCGCTGCTATAGACGGCAATGGGAACAATGTTTTTTTTTATTGACAATGGGCTCACTCTTGACCTCAATCCAGCCCAGAGGCAGGGATTTGATCTACGGTGGAACGAGCTTGCCCAGAAGAAGCCTATTCACTTTCGTAATTAATGTTAACTATGTCCATGCAAACCCAGCGTGACATCGTTCACTCGCATTATGATACTAATATCGCATAAAAACTGACGGCTTTAAGGCGGGCCGTGACAACAGTTGTGCACTTATCGCATTTTGGGAGTCACGAATTCTATAAATATTGTTGTTTTTAGACACCGTAGCGTGGCCATACCGTGCTCATTTATTGTATGGGTTTAACTGTTTTTCAAGACGAGGCTAGGTAAAGAGTATAAACCTTCTGAAAGACCACTATCGATCGTAAAATACTCACAGTCTACGCATAGAAGGATAAAGAAAGGATGTGCACGGAAGCGTATCGAATGGTTGTGAATAACTATGCTGCTCTTAACAGTTTTCGCATTAATGCCTGGACCATAAAGCGGCATATAGTCTACATTAGTCCATGAGACAAATACCTACGTAGTTTTAAGATAACCCACTGACTCACAAATAGTGACGTTTGCAAATGCGGCGTGCCTTATTTGAACGCGTGTGTATAGTAGGGTGACGCAACTTGCATGTAGTAGGTATTTTATTTAACATGCTGTTAAGATTAGCAAGACCAAAATAGACACGTTCCTACAAATGTTCACGCTAAAGGAACTGAACGAAGCCTTTCTTGTTTGGGTCAGCTTCCAGAAAAACATACAACATTCATACAAGAAGTAGACATTTCTAAGAAAGCTGCTCAATCTGTCAAAAATACCTAATTTCCCTACATTTTGACAAGTTTTTGGCATTAATATTTGTCGCAGAGATGACGCTGCGATTTTGAACGTTTTAAATTACGAGAGCCGGCCTTCTGCTGGCCTGAAATACAAGCTTCGGCTTAGCTAAGGGACCAGTCTCCCACAATACTTTTCTTTACACCTATGATTGGACAATATTGTTTTTTTGTTAATATTTTATAAGTATATTATAAGTTAATATATTATAAGGGTAGTGAGAAATAATTAAAAATATTATTATTGCCATCATCTTGGCAGCCTTGTTCCACCACTGCTGAATATAGGCCTCCTTCCTGTTGTGTCATGCTTCCCTGGTATGTGCGAGTCTCATCCAGATCTTCCTTGGAATCTCCTGAAGGTCGTCCACCCACCTGGCTATTGGTCTGCCAACGCTCCTTTTACCGGTTTTCGGCAACCATTCCGTCAGAACTCCGCTCCAATTGCCACCAACACGTCTAGCCATTCATGACAAGGTACATTCATAGGTTCATCGTCATCATCAACCTACAGCTGTCGACTGCTCGACATAGGCCTCTCCAATTGCACGCCATTTAGCTCGATTCTAAGCAACTCTCATCCAGCTGCTACCAGCCTGCGATGATCATAGCTCCACCAACCC
Organism: Apamea crenata; assembly: GCA_949629185.1. NCBI lineage: Eukaryota > Metazoa > Arthropoda > Insecta > Lepidoptera > Noctuidae > Apamea > Apamea crenata. The sequence goes on along the minus strand of OX451362.1, from coordinate 5,398,304 downwards.
GGGCGTCCTATCTTACGTTTGCCGATTCGCGGTCTCCACTCAAGAGCACGCCTACCCCAACGGTCGTCGGTTCTACGGCTAATATAGCCGGCCCATTGCCACTTCAGCTTCCTTATTCTGTGAGCTATGTCGACCACTTTGGTTCTTTGCCGGATAACCTTATTCATAGGTTTAACCAAACTCAAATTGCTTTCCCATAACAGAACACGCTCTCTACAAATTGAGTTTACTTTCTATACACCATAAATCACTATCGGCCATTTCACTCGAACTCATGTTTATATAATGCGGTGCCATTAAAGGCTTTAAGCGTGTAATGGATGTAGATACGTTATCGTTACTAGCAAGGGGAGCGTAATAAAACATTTCCCAACTCTGAATTAGCTGCGAAAATGCATGAGGCAATAAATTATCGTATACTTAATTTGCTGTTTATCCGGTTAAGGCATATTTAGGTAAACTGACGCGGGCGCGAGCCCCGTCCGTGTCTGCTGAATTTGTAAGGACCAAGACCTGCGGGGTAGTTGCGTAACCCACTATCAGACGCAATGGGTTTCATTTTGACAGTTCAACAACATTCATTGCGTTATTTACGTTGTTGAGCAGACACATTTTTCGAACATATAAAGCAATGGATTAGCAATATCCTTCAAAATGATTCAGATTGTGATTGACAGTGTGCTACGCAATGGTGCCGGGCGAGACACAGATGTTGCAAGCTGTAGCATGAACTGCTTTATATAATAAACTAACTTCGCCCGCGTAGATGACTGAAATTTCATGTGTTATAGTTTTTTTTTACGCGGAACCCTAATTATTTTTCACGTATAAAATTCAGCCTACCTAAGTTACTCCTAGCCAAAATTACCTCTTTCACCCAATGTTGAGTGCAGGCTGCCTTTCAGCAATAGAGCACCTTTGATACCTGATTAAGAAGTTTCCAGATATCTTCACACAAACTATTTGGGATTATAAATCATCAGAGATCTAACACCAAGTCCTAAAAATCATTCACTCACTGACAGATAGAACGTATAGCCTAAACCAGAAGAATTAAATTTGGCACAAGCGTTCCTTATGTTACATAGGTAACAAAAGGTAAACCAAAGAGGATAAACGTCCTAGAACCTAAAATTCGAAGACATGGACATCCACCAACCCGCATTGGGCCCACGTGGTGGATGACTACCCGTTCCCCCGTAGGGGATAAATAGGGGATGAAAGTTTATATGGAAGTTCGTCATTTTTGCCGTCTGACAAGGAAACCCCATCTGACACCCCACTTATCGACAATAATTATGGAGTGTACAACAAAGAATATTGTGACTATCTACTGCCTTAGTAAACAAAACGAAGCATTCTACAGAAAGACAATAGACTTCGTAAAAAACTAGATGCCATAGAACATCTACAGCAGGCATTCTAAGTTCAGCCCGTTCTACTTTAATCATACGATTTCCCAGCACAATACACGTTGGTGGCGCATGTATAGTATGATATAGACACATATGTAGGTGAGTCTATGGGGAATCTAATAAATACGAAGGCTGGTTATAATGTAGTGTTCCTTATACAGCGGAGGTTGCTTTTAATTACTTTGCGGAAATGAGATTGTTGGTTCAAAATTGAGTGGCACTAGGTGGGTTTTATGTATTTAGATAGTCCCTTGTGATACCATAACATGTATTACTTGCAATGGATTGATCGCTCACTTCACAACCATTGCATTTTGACGTGAAACCTTGTCAATAATTTTGAACGATACTGCTAATCTATTGCTTTTTAAGTTTGAAAAATGTGTCTGCTCAACAACGTAAATGTCTGAACTGTCAAATGTCGAAATGAAAACCATTGCCGCTGTTATTATAGCTATTAGCTTACAACTAGGGTTTAGTACGGACACAGAGGTCATTATTACACAATAACGCTCGGGTCGGCATGATTCGACACAAAATCAAATATATATATTTAAGTAGCACCCCCTAAGTCGATAATGAAGTTATTTATAGTGCACATGCACAGCATAACAACCACAGAGAGTCACTTATCAACAATCAGACAAACCGGATTCATACCGTTGACTTCGGCAATCTATACTAATATTATAAAGAGGTAAAATTTGTTTCTTTGTAGGTTTGTATGTAGGGGGTAATCTCCGGAACTACCATTCGGATTTGAAAAATATACTGACTTGCGAGACCGTAGTCAACTTTATTTAAAGAGATTTTTTATTTATTTAAAAACACGAACATTTAAGGAAAAAGATAATTCCTAGAATAGAATACTCTTTATTATTTAAACCATTTAATTTCTGTAAGTAGGTTTGTACAAACACGTTTACACGTCAATCATATTTTTAAAACTAGATGAGGTCGGCGTTTTCTATCAGACTACTCAGAAAAAAAAGGCCGAAACAAACTAAGTCAGTCAGTCTTGGTCAATTGATGTAGATTGGTGTCTGAAATGATCTTTTGAGGAAAGAACCACACAGATTCAGTGGATCTGTCCAGTCAGTGTATTTGTCAGTAATCGTACAGCTCAACTCGGAACATAAGGAGCTCAAGGATTCGACGAACAATACCAAATAAAACTTGGGTAGGCCGCATAGATTACTAAAACTGCCAGACCATGATAAAAAGTAACTGAGAAATTGTACATAGAGTGACACGAGCATAATAATCATTGCGCCTAGCGTCTAGCATTGTGTTCAAGTCTTAGGCTGTATACAGAAAGAAAGCTGGAAACTTATAAGCGCTTACCGGCGCTTGACAGCGCTGGTCCGTTCTACACAAAGGAAGCAGGTTGAAGCAGACCAAGCAAAAAATTGCACGTGTTGTCGCAGTTGTTTATTAATTTTAAATGGCAGCGCCCAGCGCTGACCAGCGCGTGTTGAAGCTTGTCGGAACTTGTCGGCACCGTTCAGTGCTTATCGGCGCGCGTTCATAATATTTTCCTGCGCGGGTTACCAGCGCTGTCAAGCGCCGGTAAGCGCTTATAAGTTTCCAGCTTGCTTTCTGTATACAGCCTTACATTTTATCGACCTGATTAAATTCCAAACAAAAATTATATAATATCCGTGCAAAGTCTACTTATCAACTCTGTGTAATAAACACACATGTCAGGAGATAAGCAAATAGATGTGGGTCAATCAATGCAACGAGGTTCAATACTAACAGCAGATTAAAAATAAAATTGTTAGTGACGTCTAAAAGTTGAAAGGAAATCGTTTTGTTTGGTATGGGCATGTGATGAGGAGGGAGGAGGCTAAGTCAGTCTGCCTAACCTTTTCCCAACTATGTTGGGGTCGGCTTCCAGTCTAACCGGATGCAGCTGAATACCAGTATTTTATATGAAGCGACTGCCTATCTGACCTCCCCAACCACTACACAGTTACTAGGTATTAGATACCCCTTGGTAAGACTGGTTGTCAGGCTTTCGGGCTTCTGACTACCCGCAACGACTGTCAAAGATCTACGAATGACAGCCGGGACCAACGGCCTACCGTGCTTTCCGAGGCCATGAAATTTGACACATGGGTAGACCATGACTTGGATTAGGACATAGGATACTTTTTATACCGATATTCAAGCAGCGATTGCAGCAAGTTTAAAATAATTTTAATTTGGACCAAGTTTTTTACTATTTGGGCCATATGGACCATTATTTTCATTTCTCCTAACCGTTTTGCATTTAGTAAACAAAAACTAAATTCATACACATTTAGAAAAAAATCCATTGTGTCTGCAAATAAGATTTATGGAAAAAATTGATTTAAAGTCGCTTTGTATTCAAATATGTAAAATTATTCATCTTAAATATGTATGTAAAAGTAATAAAGGAAATAAATTCGTTGTTTTTATTGCATCTAATATTCCTTATCTAACATTAATCGATAAAAAACATTTGCTTATATTTTCATTAATTCTCAATGACGGTTTACAGTCATTTATCATACAGATATACGGAGACTTTTGACTCAATTGTTTTGATAAACTTACTCCAATGGGGTAATCGCGTAACGGTTCAACCACATTCACTGCGTTATTTACGATGTTCAGTTGACACATTTTTCGAACTTATGAAGCAGTGGATTCGCAATATCGTTCAAAATGATTAACATTGTGATTTATGTTGTGTAAAACCATTAAGTAGAGTGCAGGTTACGTTAGGTTAGGTTTATAGGATACATATTTTCAAATATAGGTTTCAATATTTTATGTTTAGGAAAAAGGTGGGTATTTTCATTTAGATCCATTGCAATCCTCGTTTCCAATAGATGTTATTATTTCCACTTAAAAAAATAGCAACTTTATGCTACTGTAAATTAGGTTGATTTCAAAATCAGAATTACTAAGTACTATTGAAAGTGTTTATAAAATTCTCCAAAACACGTGTATGATTATGATTACAACTCTGGAAACTAAATGCGAATGAATCTTACATCAAATGTTGTTTACAGACTAAACATTTGTGTATTTAATAACCGCGAATGTTGGGTATTAAATACACAAATATTACAATAATATACAATTATTATTAATAAGTAAACTGTGAAGGAAAACTTCGTGAGGAAACCGGCATGTGCTGGAGCCAAAAATTCGAAGACATGTGACATCTACCAACCCGCACTGGGCCCGCGTGGTAGATTATAGCCCACTCCCTCTCGAAGCGAGGAGGCCTGTGTCCCAGCAGTGGGAACAATATAGACTTATTATGTATTTTATGATTGAAGTACATACGTATTTCCTTACCTAGTTGCTATCTACCGTATTCGGTTGTCATGGTATGAGCATGTAATGATGGTATGATGATGAATGAGGAAAAAGGTCGTGAGGATAGTTTTGAGTATGAATGTGAGAAAAAAAGAGAATGATTATAAAATAAATCAGTGGCATTAAATCCGTTACGGCAGACGCAATCATTTGTATTATACATACAGCATTAAAGTAAATAAATAGTATAGAGTGAAAACCCTGAACTGCATCGTGATTCGTGAGCCATTGCACTATCGTAACAATTAATAATTAATGCAAGCCAAAGTAAACGATAAATTAATATTACGCGCTTTGTAAAGATGTAATACTTTACTTCGATGACTACATAATTCATGAAAGATAACAATAACCCAATACAACATAACATCACGGTTGTTTTATCCGAACGGGTAAGCAGAGTTGTATCATGCACCAATATTTCGCCCGTTATGGTTGAAGTCCCATGGGGATGTTGTCGTTACACGGCCCCAAATCGAGACTTAGAGCTGCTTCTGAAAATTTCTTATTGGGAAAACCAATACACATCCCCAACCTGGGAAATAAACCTAGGACCTTACGCTTAGCAGTCGCTCTTACGACCAACGAGGCTATCGTCGACTCGCTCAGAATCAAGATAACAATCATAATTATAGATATGCTCAATCTGCCTCGCCTTTTCCCAACTATGTTGGGGTCGGCTTCCAGTCTAACCGGATGCAGATGAATACCAGTAATTTACATGGAGCGCAATATGGACCCTGTCGGGTACAGCAAAATTTAGGAGAGAGAATTATAATGGATGGTCACCAATCCACGAACCGACCGCGGCAAGCGTAGCTTAGCCTTCGATCGATTCGTGCGGCTTTTATCATTTAGCTACGATTCCGCTAATCACAGATATGCTATTTCCTTTACATTCATTAACAAAATAATTTCGATTCAAGAAAAAAAAACATAATTCATTCGATAAGCTAGCCATAAGATCTTTAACCTTTTTAGGCAGAAAGCTAAATCCAGTAATTAAAAACGTTCAAAGTCTAGTCGCAATCTCATCTCAGCGACAATAAATGTCACTTGTCATAAATGTAGGGAAATTAAAGGTATTATTGACAGTTTGGGATTGAGATCAGACTGTGACCGTTTTTAAAATTACGAGAATTGCCCCTCTGTTCTCAGCACGTGCCTGAACCGGCTAGTGTTGAAACAAGATAATAATATATTTTTGTTTATGCCAGGTCCGAAACATTAATTCTTTATGGTACGGGTTCTCGGGGTCACATAAAAACTCGGTGCCACAAAAAGGCCAGACAGTTTTAGTCGTTATTGTATGTCAATGGACTTTATGGTAAAAGCATAGAATACTTTGTGGCTGGGAGCCTGGAACAGACTGCATGCGGAGGGCGACTGAGTAGATAAAAAAAAAACATGAGACTACTTTCGTTGAGTAATCAATCAGCGGGGTAATTGCGTAACACACTATCAGTAGCAATGGGTTTAATTTTGACAGTTCAACAACATTCATTGCGTTATTTACGTTGTTGAGCAGAAACATTTTTCGAACATGGAGCAATGGATTAGCAATATCCTTCAAAACGATTCAGATTGAGATTGACAGTGTGTTACACAATTAGGGTGCAGGCCGTGCAGGATAAGATCATCATAAGGGGACGTAGTGAAAGGCTTAAAGAATTCGCTGGAAGCGGGAAGCCAAGACCAGACGTTGTGGCGATGTTTGGAAAATACCATCAGACCCATGTTCAGCAGTAAGATAAATAACAAACTTTGACTTGGTTTCTTCTTTCGATAGAGTTAGATGAATTATTATGGATATTAAAATTTAAGGGGCCTCTAGAAATAACAAGATAGGAGGAACACCTGTGCTACCTGCGGGGTAATTAAGTACAGAACGCATTAACAGTACCAATGTCTTTCATTTTGACAGTTCAACAACATTCATTGCGTTATTTACGTCGACCAGACAAATGTTTCGAGCATATGAAGCAATGAATTAGCAATATCCTTAAAAATGAAGAAGGGTTTGTGTTTGAAAGTGTGTTACGCAATTAGGGTAAGGGGCTGGACTGAACTGTCAGTCATTCAGACTACAAAAAAAAAAATACAAGAACATCAGTGGTTTACAGGTCGTGCAAAATTACTTACTGGCACAATCCTAGACGATCGAATTCAACACCATACTGACACACTGAATGACATGGCAATGACAAATAGGTACAGACGCCAGCAGGTCAAGCTACCCGAAACTGTCAAATTTTCCCAATCAACCTTGAACCTTAATACTGTCCCGATAAAGTTGAAAATCTAATAAAGAAATTTGACAGATTGTAGTAGCTTGATGTGCTGGACTGCTGGCGTCTGTACAACACAATATGGAATGATAAAGTGATACCGTGGCTATTACCGTATCAATACTCATTAATTTATGAAATTCCATAAATAATTTTCCTCTGCGTCCACTGTAATAATATATAATATATACGGGTATATATGCGTATTTGCATATACATATAGCAAAGGCTATTTAAACAAAAAAATACTTAACACAATTTATTTTATGAGTTAAGAGAATGTGGCTCTGACTGACTAGGTACCAAAAATGTTGATAAATAGGAAAAGGTTCTACCTCCCAGTTCACTGAATTTTACATAAATATCTTTGAAGGCCTTTTTCAATGAAAGTGGGTATCTTCCTTTTTATCTTGTAACACACCAGGAAACACAGGAAAGATGAAACCAGCAGATAAAGTTAAAATAAACGGAATACCTGTCATTCCAGTTCATCAAAGCGTCTTGATCCTTATTATAACAGAGCAACACTAAACGCAGATAGGAACGATATATCTTATGAACCCACACAAACCCTGAACTCGATTCAACTGCCTTATTTTCATCACTTGCACTATGCTCATTTAAATCCATCTCCAAAATAACAACACAATCTCACCGTAACTAATTTTTAGAATGTACAGACGCCAACAGGTCAAGCTACCCGAAACTGTCAAATGTTCCCAATTAACCTTTAACCTTAATGCTCAAGCGATAAAGTTGAAAATCTATTAAAGAAAGTTGACAGATTGTAGTAGCTTGATGTGCAAAAAAATATATTAAGAAAAAAAAAATCACAGTATATGTAAACTTCGACACTCGTAGAAGAACACTAAAATATTATCTTTGTGAAAAAATGTAAACAATATAACAGCGAAGGTTACATTTATCAGAAGCAGGAAACGTTGGAAATCAAACTTATCTAATCAGTATGATGTTAAATCTTTATCATCTATGTTTCTGTTACAGTCCTCGAGAAATCAGTATCATCGCAATCGATTATTCAAATATTCAAGGTGAGATTAAGTAAAGAAGTGCTTTGCGAATAAAGTATTGCTAATCACGGCAAAACAACTGTTTGGTTTTTGAATGAAAATAACTAGATAGCATAAGCATATCCTACTAATATTATAAACACGAAAGTTTGTGAGGATGGATGGATAAATGTTTGTTACTCTTTCACACAAAAACTACTGCACGGATTTGGATTAAATTTGGCACACAGATAGTTTATAACCAGGATTAACACATAGGATACTTTTTATCCCGATATTCGTACGGGATCGAAACTTACGCGGGTGAAACCGCGGGGCGCTGCCGGTCAGCCTATAATGTTTCCACTGCTGGGACACAGGCCTCTCGGTGAGAGAGAGTGGACCGTTATCCACCAAGCGAACCCATTGCGGGAAAATAAGTAGATGCCGAAGGAGAATTTTAATATTCATCATTTCCTGCCCTTATCCCAATTTATTTGGAGTATGCAGGGCGCAGCATTTCTTTTTATATACTTCTGTATTAGTCGTCATCTCAGTAGTCACCCCTTTCTAGCAGTGCCATCTTTCACACAGTTCATTAATTGTTTTTTTTTTTTTGTCTTCCCCTAGTCTAATAGAATTTTCACACATTCATACTCAGAACATTCCTAAATAATATTTAAAAAAATCAATGAATACAGTAACTAACATAATATGGTCATTTATTGATGTCTGACTAATGACTCCATAAATCTAGCTTTACTCCATTCATGAAAAACAAATTGGGAATTCTCAAATATTTCTTAGTTATTTTTCCGTAAAACATAAAGCAATAAAAACTGTCTGAATTAATCAAGTCGAGGACAAAAGCTTCTATAGCGACTCTGCAACGACAATGACTTGCGATTCCCTGAAAGGCATGCCAAGGTGGACAGTACAGCACTTCCCCTTTCACTAGAATGATGTCATCTGTGCAGCGAGTATTTATTGCTCAGAGTCAGTACTCGCCCTTTTGCTCAAAATGTCAAGTCATCATGACAAAATTGGGAATTAATTCCACTCGAAAAGTTGAATAAAATTGTTAACACAGTTAATTCCGAAATCGTGATCGTTTTTTTTTTAGTTCTTATGCAATCTGTCCGTCTATTGACATTCAGCATCTTTTGTGTGTTCTTGGTATGCACCCTCTGGCTAAACCACATCAATATAATATAATTATGTATAGTTTCTCGCCCTTCATATCAAGACTTGTGGGACCAATCTTTTAACCCTCCTGAATGTCTTGGTTTTAATTAAATTTGCTGATAGTTTATTAGGATGGGTCGTAATCCTATTATTTTAGGCAGTGACACTTTGTGTGATTACTTCATTAACCTTTGGCATTTTTTAGTCCCGCAAGGTAATTTCGTAACACACCAACGGAGGCTTTCATTTTGACAGTTCAACCATTGCGTTATTTATGTTCAAACAAATGAAGCAATGGATTAGCAATATCCTGCAAAATGCTTCAAATTGTGATTGCAAGTATGTTACGCAGTTAGGGTGCTGGTCGTGAATGAAACATTAAAGATTTTATCTGGAAGTTTATCGTAGCTTTTTCGATATTCTATATCGTAAAAAAAATTATTGCTTTGATAAAAATAGAAGTCATTTTCCACTAAAACTAGTTTAATAATATTCATGTTAATTTAATATTCATGCTAACGCACCTATTATCGTTTTGTTTGGTATGGGCATGTGATGAGGAGGGAGGAGGCTAAGTCAGTCTGCCTAACCTTTTCCCAACTATGTTGGGGTCGGCTTCCAGTCTAACCGGATGCAGCTGAATACCAGTATTTTATATGAAGCGACTGCCTATCTGACCTCCCCAACCACTACACAGTTACTAGGTATTAGATACCCCTTGGTAAGACTGGTTGTCAGGCTTTCGGGCTTCTGACTACCCGCAACGACTGTCAAAGATCTACGAATGACAGCCGGGACCAACGGCCTACCGTGCTTTCCGAGGCCATGAAATTTGACACATGGGTAGACCATGACTTGGATTAGGACATAGGATACTTTTTATACCGATATTCAAGCAGCGATTGCAGCAAGTTTAAAATAATTTTAATTTGGACCCAGTTTTTTACTATTTGGGCCATATGGACCATTATTTTCATTTCTCCTAACCGTTTTGCATTTAGTAAACAAAAACTAAATTCATACACATTTAGAAAAAAATCCATTGTGTCTGCAAATAAGATTTATGGAAAAAATTGATTTAAAGTCGCTTTGTATTCAAATATGTAAAATTATTCATCTTAAATATGTATGTAAAAGTAATAAAGGAAATAAATTCGTTGTTTTTATTGCATCTAATATTCCTTATCTAACATTAATCGATAAAAAACATTTGCTTATATTTTCATTAATTCTCAATGACGGTTTACAGTCATTTATCATACAGATATACGGAGACTTTTGACTCAATTGTTTTGATAAACTTACTCCAATGGGGTAATCGCGTAACGGTTCAACCACATTCACTGCGTTATTTACGATGTTCAGTTGACACATTTTTCGAACTTATGAAGCAGTGGATTCGCAATATCGTTCAAAATGATTAACATTGTGATTTATGTTGTGTAAAACCATTAAGTAGAGTGCAGGTTACGTTAGGTTAGGTTTATAGGATACATATTTTCAAATATAGGTTTCAATATTTTATGTTTAGGAAAAAGGTGGGTATTTTCATTTAGATCCATTGCAATCCTCGTTTCCAATAGATGTTATTATTTCCACTTAAAAAAATAGCAACTTTATGCTACTGTAAATTAGGTTGATTTCAAAATCAGAATTACTAAGTACTATTGAAAGTGTTTATAAAATTCTCCAAAACACGTGTATGATTATGATTACAACTCTGGAAACTAAATGCGAATGAATCTTACATCAAATGTTGTTTACAGACTAAACATTTGTGTATTTAATAACCGCGAATGTTGGGTATTAAATACACAAATATTACAATAATATACAATTATTATTAATAAGTAAACTGTGAAGGAAAACTTCGTGAGGAAACCGGCATGTGCTGGAGCCAAAAATTCGAAGACATGTGACATCTACCAACCCGCACTGGGCCCGCGTGGTAGATTATAGCCCACTCCCTCTCGAAGCGAGGAGGCCTGTGTCCCAGCAGTGGGAACAATATAGACTTATTATGTATTTTATGATTGAAGTACATACGTATTTCCTTACCTAGTTGCTATCTACCGTATTCGGTTGTCATGGTATGAGCATGTAATGATGGTATGATGATGAATGAGGAAAAAGGTCGTGAGGATAGTTTTGAGTATGAATGTGAGAAAAAAAGAGAATGATTATAAAATAAATCAGTGGCATTAAATCCGTTACGGCAGACGCAATCATTTGTATTATACATACAGCATTAAAGTAAATAAATAGTATAGAGTGAAAACCCTGAACTGCATCGTGATTCGTGAGCCATTGCACTATCGTAACAATTAATAATTAATGCAAGCCAAAGTAAACGATAAATTAATATTACGCGCTTTGTAAAGATGTAATACTTTACTTCGATGACTACATAATTCATGAAAGATAACAATAACCCAATACAACATAACATCACGGTTGTTTTATCCGAACGGGTAAGCAGAGTTGTATCATGCACCAATATTTCGCCCGTTATGGTTGAAGTCCCATGGGGATGTTGTCGTTACACGGCCCCAAATCGAGACTTAGAGCTGCTTCTGAAAATTTCTTATTGGGAAAACCAATACACATCCCCAACCTGGGAAATAAACCTAGGACCTTACGCTTAGCAGTCGCTCTTACGACCAACGAGGCTATCGTCGACTCGCTCAGAATCAAGATAACAATCATAATTATAGATATGCTCAATCTGCCTCGCCTTTTCCCAACTATGTTGGGGTCGGCTTCCAGTCTAACCGGATGCAGATGAATACCAGTAATTTACATGGAGCGCAATATGGACCCTGTCGGGTACAGCAAAATTTAGGAGAGAGAATTATAATGGATGGTCACCAATCCACGAACCGACCGCGGCAAGCGTAGCTTAGCCTTCGATCGATTCGTGCGGCTTTTATCATTTAGCTACGATTCCGCTAATCACAGATATGCTATTTCCTTTACATTCATTAACAAAATAATTTCGATTCAAGAAAAAAAAACATAATTCATTCGATAAGCTAGCCATAAGATCTTTAACCTTTTTAGGCAGAAAGCTAAATCCAGTAATTAAAAACGTTCAAAGTCTAGTCGCAATCTCATCTCAGCGACAATAAATGTCACTTGTCATAAATGTAGGGAAATTAAAGGTATTATTGACAGTTTGGGATTGAGATCAGACTGTGACCGTTTTTAAAATTACGAGAATTGCCCCTCTGTTCTCAGCACGTGCCTGAACCGGCTAGTGTTGAAACAAGATAATAATATATTTTTGTTTATGCCAGGTCCGAAACATTAATTCTTTATGGTACGGGTTCTCGGGGTCACATAAAAACTCGGTGCCACAAAAAGGCCAGACAGTTTTAGTCGTTATTGTATGTCAATGGACTTTATGGTAAAAGCATAGAATACTTTGTGGCTGGGAGCCTGGAACAGACTGCATGCGGAGGGCGACTGAGTAGATAAAAAAAAAACATGAGACTACTTTCGTTGAGTAATCAATCAGCGGGGTAATTGCGTAACACACTATCAGTAGCAATGGGTTTAATTTTGACAGTTCAACAACATTCATTGCGTTATTTACGTTGTTGAGCAGAAACATTTTTCGAACATGGAGCAATGGATTAGCAATATCCTTCAAAACGATTCAGATTGAGATTGACAGTGTGTTACACAATTAGGGTGCAGGCCGTGCAGGATAAGATCATCATAAGGGGACGTAGTGAAAGGCTTAAAGAATTCGCTGGAAGCGGGAAGCCAAGACCAGACGTTGTGGCGATGTTTGGAAAATACCATCAGACCCATGTTCAGCAGTAAGATAAATAACAAACTTTGACTTGGTTTCTTCTTTCGATAGAGTTAGATGAATTATTATGGATATTAAAATTTAAGGGGCCTCTAGAAATAACAAGATAGGAGGAACACCTGTGCTACCTGCGGGGTAATTAAGTACAGAACGCATTAACAGTACCAATGTCTTTCATTTTGACAGTTCAACAACATTCATTGCGTTATTTACGTCGACCAGACAAATGTTTCGAGCATATGAAGCAATGAATTAGCAATATCCTTAAAAATGAAGAAGGGTTTGTGTTTGAAAGTGTGTTACGCAATTAGGGTAAGGGGCTGGACTGAACTGTCAGTCATTCAGACTACAAAAAAAAAAATACAAGAACATCAGTGGTTTACAGGTCGTGCAAAATTACTTACTGGCACAATCCTAGACGATCGAATTCAACACCATACTGACACACTGAATGACATGGCAATGACAAATAGGTACAGACGCCAGCAGGTCAAGCTACCCGAAACTGTCAAATTTTCCCAATCAACCTTGAACCTTAATACTGTCCCGATAAAGTTGAAAATCTAATAAAGAAATTTGACAGATTGTAGTAGCTTGATGTGCTGGACTGCTGGCGTCTGTACAACACAATATGGAATGATAAAGTGATACCGTGGCTATTACCGTATCAATACTCATTAATTTATGAAATTCCATAAATAATTTTCCTCTGCGTCCACTGTAATAATATATAATATATACGGGTATATATGCGTATTTGCATATACATATAGCAAAGGCTATTTAAACAAAAAAATACTTAACACAATTTATTTTATGAGTTAAGAGAATGTGGCTCTGACTGACTAGGTACCAAAAATGTTGATAAATAGGAAAAGGTTCTACCTCCCAGTTCACTGAATTTTACATAAATATCTTTGAAGGCCTTTTTCAATGAAAGTGGGTATCTTCCTTTTTATCTTGTAACACACCAGGAAACACAGGAAAGATGAAACCAGCAGATAAAGTTAAAATAAACGGAATACCTGTCATTCCAGTTCATCAAAGCGTCTTGATCCTTATTATAACAGAGCAACACTAAACGCAGATAGGAACGATATATCTTATGAACCCACACAAACCCTGAACTCGATTCAACTGCCTTATTTTCATCACTTGCACTATGCTCATTTAAATCCATCTCCAAAATAACAACACAATCTCACCGTAACTAATTTTTAGAATGTACAGACGCCAACAGGTCAAGCTACCCGAAACTGTCAAATGTTCCCAATTAACCTTTAACCTTAATGCTCAAGCGATAAAGTTGAAAATCTATTAAAGAAAGTTGACAGATTGTAGTAGCTTGATGTGCAAAAAAATATATTAAGAAAAAAAAAATCACAGTATATGTAAACTTCGACACTCGTAGAAGAACACTAAAATATTATCTTTGTGAAAAAATGTAAACAATATAACAGCGAAGGTTACATTTATCAGAAGCAGGAAACGTTGGAAATCAAACTTATCTAATCAGTATGATGTTAAATCTTTATCATCTATGTTTCTGTTACAGTCCTCGAGAAATCAGTATCATCGCAATCGATTATTCAAATATTCAAGGTGAGATTAAGTAAAGAAGTGCTTTGCGAATAAAGTATTGCTAATCACGGCAAAACAACTGTTTGGTTTTTGAATGAAAATAACTAGATAGCATAAGCATATCCTACTAATATTATAAACACGAAAGTTTGTGAGGATGGATGGATAAATGTTTGTTACTCTTTCACACAAAAACTACTGCACGGATTTGGATTAAATTTGGCACACAGATAGTTTATAACCAGGATTAACACATAGGATACTTTTTATCCCGATATTCGTACGGGATCGAAACTTACGCGGGTGAAACCGCGGGGCGCTGCCGGTCAGCCTATAATGTTTCCACTGCTGGGACACAGGCCTCTCGGTGAGAGAGAGTGGACCGTTATCCACCAAGCGAACCCATTGCGGGAAAATAAGTAGATGCCGAAGGAGAATTTTAATATTCATCATTTCCTGCCCTTATCCCAATTTATTTGGAGTATGCAGGGCGCAGCATTTCTTTTTATATACTTCTGTATTAGTCGTCATCTCAGTAGTCACCCCTTTCTAGCAGTGCCATCTTTCACACAGTTCATTAATTGTTTTTTTTTTTTTTGTCTTCCCCTAGTCTAATAGAATTTTCACACATTCATACTCAGAACATTCCTAAATAATATTTAAAAAAATCAATGAATACAGTAACTAACATAATATGGTCATTTATTGATGTCTGACTAATGACTCCATAAATCTAGCTTTACTCCATTCATGAAAAACAAATTGGGAATTCTCAAATATTTCTTAGTTATTTTTCCGTAAAACATAAAGCAATAAAAACTGTCTGAATTAATCAAGTCGAGGACAAAAGCTTCTATAGCGACTCTGCAACGACAATGACTTGCGATTCCCTGAAAGGCATGCCAAGGTGGACAGTACAGCACTTCCCCTTTCACTAGAATGATGTCATCTGTGCAGCGAGTATTTATTGCTCAGAGTCAGTACTCGCCCTTTTGCTCAAAATGTCAAGTCATCATGACAAAATTGGGAATTAATTCCACTCGAAAAGTTGAATAAAATTGTTAACACAGTTAATTCCGAAATCGTGATCGTTTTTTTTTTTAGTTCTTATGCAATCTGTCCGTCTATTGACATTCAGCATCTTTTGTGTGTTCTTGGTATGCACCCTCTGGCTAAACCACATCAATATAATATAATTATGTATAGTTTCTCGCCCTTCATATCAAGACTTGTGGGACCAATCTTTTAACCCTCCTGAATGTCTTGGTTTTAATTAAATTTGCTGATAGTTTATTAGGATGGGTCGTAATCCTATTATTTTAGGCAGTGACACTTTGTGTGATTACTTCATTAACCTTTGGCATTTTTTAGTCCCGCAAGGTAATTTCGTAACACACCAACGGAGGCTTTCATTTTGACAGTTCAACCATTGCGTTATTTATGTTCAAACAAATGAAGCAATGGATTAGCAATATCCTGCAAAATGCTTCAAATTGTGATTGCAAGTATGTTACGCAGTTAGGGTGCTGGTCGTGAATGAAACATTAAAGATTTTATCTGGAAGTTTATCGTAGCTTTTTCGATATTCTATATCGTAAAAAAAATTATTGCTTTGATAAAAATAGAAGTCATTTTCCACTAAAACTAGTTTAATAATATTCATGTTAATTTAATATTCATGCTAACGCACCTATTATCTTAATAGCGTAAACGGTGCATTCGTTATTTGTATCATTATCGTCATATTAACATCGTTCTATCACTAATGAATGACTTAATAAAAATATGTACTGTCCACTGCTGGACATAATCACCTTTATAAGGTCGTTAAGACATACGGTGCCGTGGACACTGACAGTCGGGCTGGGCCACAAAGTCAAGGTCGCTCAGCGCCGTCAGCGGGCTGTGCTCGGAGTTTCTTTGAAGGATAAGATCAGAAATGAAATTATCCGGATAAATGGCTGGCCATGTCTGTCGAAGGACCTATGGCCGGTGGAGCAGATGAGTCCTGGAGTGGACACCGCGTAACGGCAAGCGCAGTGTGGGACGCTACCCAGCTATATGAACCGACGACCTTATAAAGGCGGTCATTATTATAGTATATGCAAAATAGCACGAAGCGCTTATTCATGCTAATATTGATGTTATCTCCATACTAATATTGTGAATGGTAAAGTAAGTCTCTAGAATAGAATAGATCACTCTTTATTACGTACACCATATGAATTACAAACATAATACACACAATGAGCGGTGTTATCTTGGTCTCTCTCTCTCTGTCTTGTACCTTTTCACACCTAAGCCACTGACCCGATCGTTAAGAAATTTGATAGCTAGACTGGTGGTTTGGTTTGGCTTTGGCAGCATGGTACCTGGCCTGGACATCTGTATAGAAAACTTTATTTTATGTCAGCTTACGCTGTCCAACTCCTGGGCAAAGGCCTTCCTCCACTACTTCCATTTTTCGCGAGCCCGAAGAAATAATAATTACATGTCATTATTTACAATTTTTATTTGTTGTATTGCTATGATGACATTGATGACAACTGTTAAAGATCAGATTATTTTTAGGGATAACCTTTATTCTTTATGTATTTTCCAAGGTGAAATCCATTACATTAATGCATTTCGTAATAATTACAATATTTATCTAGATATCTATCTTCATTACGTCATAAATTATATTTAAAAACTACGCAAGCAAGTGATTTTTTTCGAAATTATAATTAATTTGTCGTTGCTTTTGTCATCTTCCATCGAATCGTGTATAAACAAAATTAGCTTCTGAGTATTTCGAGTATCCTACATAACGTTATGGGAATCCGGCATTCGTTTCATGAAAGTTTAATAGCCACTTAGCATTATTACTATGTTTTATTTATTCTTATAAGGTAAGGCAAACTAAGTGAGTAAACTAAGTCAATAGTGCAATAAAGATTGAATTGAATTAAATTAAAGTATTTGTTTCAGGCTAGGTGGAGCGACGGTCTTCGCAGGGTGGCTGGTAGCAGCTGGATGAGAGTTGCCGAAAATCGAGTTGAATGGCGTGAAATAGGACATCAGCTGTAGGCAGATGATGATAATGATGACTCTACAGCCTACCTACAGTATTTGTCTCTCCTTCCCCTTTTTAATCCATCCAAAGGTTGTCTTTAAAAGATCGCTCTCAGCGATAAGAAAGCCCATTGTGTCACTCTTTGTAAAATTTGTATATTTATATCTGTAATTTATATGGGGTACAAAATAAAGAGTAGGTATTCTATTCTATGATGAATTGATGACGATGATTGGTTTCAAAGTCCGATAAAAAAAATAAAGAAAACTAATAATCTCCGGTTTTTAACCGACGATAATTAACGGAGGAGGTTCTCCAGTCGACGCATATAGATTTTTTTTTTTTTTTAATGTATGACCACGCATAACTTTTTACAGAATAGTCCGATTTTGATAATTCTATCTTCTTCTTCTTCTCTCTTTTTTTTTTATTGGAAAGGGTATACCCCAAAGTTGGTCCCATATAAATTTGAAAAATATTCCTACCCTAAGGGTGGGAAAATAGGGGTGATTTATTGTTCACTCGCAGATTTGAATGCTGAGTTGTGTATTATTACTCTACTCAGTGCCACATATGCCATTTGTCTTTGGCAAACAATTAGTAGATTATAGCCACAAAAAATTATAAAATAAAAACTTTTTAACAAAAAAATTAAACCGCCGAAAAAACTGAAAAGCAAAAAATAATAAGCCTGTTTTATCTAACCCTAATAACTAAGTTCTAATGTACGAGTACCTAAATAATTTTGAGTCGGCGCCGTTTAAATTTATGGCAATTTTGTGATCTTTGTTTATTGATTGTATGGCGCCGACTCAAAATTACTTAGGTATACTTACATTAGTTTAAGAACTTAGTTATTAAGGTTAAATAAAAACGGTTTATTATTTTTTGCTTTTCAGTTTTACAAATATACTTTGATGACGTTTTCACGTTTGCATAGGAAACTCAAAGACGTAAAACAAATAAATCATCGCCTTCAGACAATCAGAAACTATTTCACCTTGCTACATCCAGTCACTAAAAAACAAATCTACCCGTATATTTGTGGAATCGGACAACTCCGTCCACGCGTAGGTACTATTTGTTGATACAGGGGTGTTTGAACTGTAGGCACAGCTTTATCCGCGACACATTTAGATGCTTTGATAGTCTGCCAGAGGACCTGGTTTAATTCAATGATTAGGTTTATTTTACTATTTTTCTGACACGTGCAAAATTTGTAAGTACTCCGAATTTTATCAAATTGTATTTTTTGCGTACACACTTTCAATCACAATCCGAAATATTTTGAAGGATATTGCTAATCTATTGCTTCATTTGTTTGAACATTTCCTCAGCTCAACAACGTACTTTGTATGTAATGTTGTTGAACTATCAAAATAAAAGACATTGCCATTGTAAGCATAAATATAATCATATTTAATGTTTCAACTGCTGGCCTGGCTTCAACACAGGCCTTTCTTCGAGAGGGAGTGGGCTGTAATCTACCACGCGGGCGCAGTGCGGGTCGGTAGATGACACATTTCTTCGAATTTACGTCATGGTAAGTGTTTCGCAATTACCCCCTTAGGCTAATGAGCTACCAAACCCCTGCTTTGAGTAACCTAAAATTATTTATTTATTTATCCCCCACTGGAACACCATACAGAAACTACACCAACGGAGCAAAAAAAAAAATACTTCATGTGCTACTTTTCATCCATCCTGTGCGCGGTGGATATCGAACCGGCGGAGATGGATCCACACGCTCACGCAGCGTCAAGACACTTCTCCATAGCTCCATAACTTGTTTCATATTGCGCACATTCTTTGTGAACTTAGAGACTCAATTAATATTTCAAAATAAATACATGAAAATTAAAAAAAAAAGGAAAATTTTGAGGTGTACGAGCGACTGCATCAACAGGCTACCCCTTTTCTGTATGTGTATTGTGTATAAGTAAGGGGTGTTCAATTTAAGACAATTATTATTACGTGTCATTTATCTGTATCAAAGGAGAATGCCCAGGCACAGTACTCTTGATAACTGTCTCGTGTCTCAAAAAGTTGAACAGCATCAACTATCTAAAATAAAAATATATTTTTTAAATAAGACTTAATTAATATTTATAATGGGATAGTATTTTGAACAATAATTAGTACTTTTAAGTTTCTGACTATAAGGTACGCCATTTTTTACTATAGCCTGTCAAAACTAGGGGTGTCCATTTTTTCTATTTCGTGTACTGTGCCTAACTACCTACCCGCCTACAAAAATACATAATAATATCGATTCTGTATTGATTGTTCGATTTATTATTGCGTATCAAGTTAAATAACTGTTTATTTAAGAAAACAGCTGTATACAATATTTTTTTAAAATCGATATATTTATCGATTTAAAAAAAATATTGTATACCACGTACCACGTATTGTATATTGTGTATTGTATTGTTGTTGTTGTTGAAACTGATTTATTTATTTTACCTTGCGAACTATTGTTCGCAAGGTAAAATAAATAAATCAGTTTCTATATCCCCACAGAATTAGACAGTATGTAGTAAGTACATTTATCTATCTTTTCATTGAAAATGAGACGAGACAATAGTGTGCGGTGAGGTGGATATTTGGTTGGTATGGTTATTAGCTTTGGTTTTATTTATTGTTGATATTGAAATCGGTATAGTTTCAAACGTCTAATCATACTAATACTCCCACGTTGATTAAAAACAATAAAGATTTGAATCTGTAAAACGCATTATGGTTTTTATTTTTTTTAATGTTGCTAATCGATATGTTTGCTTTTCTTCCTATAATAAGCATAAAGAAGCTTAAACACAAAATAAGTAGGTTCTCAACGCATTAACAGAGTTCTAAATCACATGTAACTTGCTGGTATTTGGAAGTGCCGGTAGTTGTCAACCGCGGGAAAGGCGCCTAGTTGTATTCGTGAAATCCCACTGGGTGATTTGTGGAAATCGATTAAAAGCCGAATGTTTTAGAATCATTTACCAGCACGGGTACAACCTTGATTGACATTTATTCCCCGTCTGTCATACACATTGTCAAGTTAACCAGTATGTTTTTTCTGCTGGTTTTGGTACGTTGTTTAAAGATTGGCTTTAGGCTTGTACCAATTGAAACAAGCCAGATCCTACTATGGCGAGCATATAAGACAAAATGGTATATACCATATAGAAGTATCGGAAGCGTTTGAAGAGGAATTAATTACCTTTAATATTGGGAACTAATAATTATTTAGTTAGACGAAGAATCAAATGGAGGCATGTGCCTAGTAGAACTTATTACGCTTATATTTTAATAAATAAAGACGAAAATGTAAGAAATACATTAGGCGCTATAGTAGGATATTATTGTTCTTGCCTTGTAGGAAAAAGTACCGTAGGTTGTTGTGTGCATGTAATGTGCAATCATTCTTTCATTTATTGTACCTAGTGTAGCTGTTTTCCATTCCTTCCTACGTACATAGACCATTTCATGAGACCTACTACAATCTATTATTTGAGTAGGATCTAGATATAACACAGAGCGATTGACTATCAAGTAATGATTCTTCCATACTTTGCATTATTTTGAATGAAACGCGGGAATAAGATTTTGAAGCACGAAGATGCTCCAAATCTAAATCAAGACTTGGTGAGGTGGTCACAGGCCACCTAAAATAGCTAAACCGCTACATATTTTACACAAATGTACTTCAAAGGCACAGAGCTCACTCGTAAACCTATTCAAATAGCTTTTTTCAATTAATTTTGTGGTCGAACATAACCTCAAAATAATATTTTAATTTTTCTAAATATCTCGGTAATGCCATTGTACTTTGTGTTGAACTTTTTGAGGCTGTATTTAGACATGTCATCGAGTATTTTAAAGATGATTTGATGAAGACACAACGATGTTAAATTGAGTACATTTGTCCATAGTGCCGTGGGCAATCTCCTTTATATTATCACTTCATCAGTATTTCAGTCTTCTTTCAGCCATATTAAATTCGGAATCTATTCCAACCAATGCATACCAATATATATGTATTATGCGTAGAACGAATTGGCACACAATTAGCTGCAACGTAATGTCTGGCTTTCATCAGACTTGCGGAAGTCAGACAGCATTTGTTCCGCACGAAATATAAACTTGCCATTGTCATGAATGAATGAGTTTTTATCTTCAAACAACAGACGTACAACTCGACACGGAATACAGGCTACATGATTTTCGAAAATTCATCATCTACTTAGTGTTTTCCCAACTATGTTGGGGTCGGCTTCCAGTCTAACCGAAGGCAGCTGAATACCAGTATTTTACACGGAGGGACTGCCTATCTGACCTCCACAAGCCAGTTACTGGGTAACACGATTCCCCTTGGTAAGACTGGTTGTCAGACTTTCGTGCTTCTGACTATCAGTATCGACTGTCAAAGCCGTTCTCAAGTGATGCGCTTACTTACAGCGTATCCTTTTTAGAGTGCCGTACCCAAAGGGTGCCAATAGGACTCTATTAATAGGCCTCCGCTGTCCGTCCTTCCATCCGTCCGTCCGTCTGTCAGCGGGTTGTATCTTATGAACCGTAATAAGTGTTGAAAATGTCATAGAGTGTACTTCTATTGCCGCTATAACAAACAAGTGCGAGTCGGACTCGCGCACCGAGAGTTCCGTACAAATTTGTAGGTATGTAACTACGAATTTACGGTATTCAGATTTTTTCCTTTACTAGTACTACATGACATTGCTTCTTGCCAAATTTCATGATTCTAGGTCAACAGGAAGTACCCTATAGGTTTTGATTACCCTCCGAGTGTCAAAATATGCGGCATAAACGGAACATAAACGCCCGCTTCTTGATTGCTTTTACTTAGAACTTTGATTTTTTCACTGCTTCAAAGGATTGCAGCTCTGAGTATTTGGTATTAATTTCAACTTGATAACTCCACGCGTCCCTGAGAAAAAGGGTCTTGACAGCCGGACGGACAGACAGACGGACAACGAAGTGATCTTGTAAGGGTTCCGTTTTTCCTTCTAAGGTACGGAACCCTTCGTTCGGCTCCTAACAGTCGTTGAGTGATGTTAAATAGCCTATTCGATGCCTAACGAATTTTTCAAATCTGACTGGTAGTTCCAGAGAAAAGCGCGTTCAAACAAATAAACTCTTCGGCTCAATTTACACTGCCACGGAACGTAGTGGAAGCGAGTTTTCGTAGCTATATTTCACATAGCAAAATGAACTTTATGTCAATTATTGTGTAACTTACAAACTAGATACGAGCTTATTACTGTCGGAATTCCCGAGAATACTGCCGGAATTCCCGAGAATGCGCGATAATTCTCCAGACGATTCGCGACCATGCGTATGTGTGTATCTAATTTGTGCGTTACTCTTTTGACATAAAGTTCATTATGCTTTGTACAAAAAAAAGCGCTTCCACTCCGTTCCGCGGCAGTGTATATTGAACCTTCAACTTTATTATAATTATAGATATACTAGATCCAGGCAGGTCTAAACAAGTTTTGTAAGAAAACATTATAAATAAATAATCAGAAATTTAAATGTCTAATTGTCTAGTTTTAGAGGAATCATTATTCATTTGTTTGTTAAAATATGGGTTAAATTATATCTCGATGCCTGTAGTATACATTAAGAATACTCATTAGCCAATTATTAATTATTATTCTTTGTGTTTTGTCTTCTCTGGCCAATCGGTCAGGAATGAGTCCAGTACCCTCATTGCGTAACACACTATCAATCACAATCTGAATCATTTTGAAAGATAAATGGTTAATCCATCCTATCCTACTAATATTAAAAACGTGAAAGTTTGGATGGATGGATGTTTGTTACTGTTTCACTCAAAAACTACTGAACGGATTTGGATGAAATTTGGCATACAGATGGTTTGTAACATGGATTAACATATAGGATACTTTTTATCCCAATATTCCCACGGGATCGAAACTTATGCGGGTGAAACAGCGAGGCGCAGCTAGTTGGTTCATATGTTCGAAAAATTTGCTTGCTCAACAACGTAAATACCGCAATGAATGTTGTTGAACTGTCCATTCCTAACGTGTGTTACATAATGTTGTATGAAAGATCCGATGTGAGCTTTTATCCCGAATAGCTACACCTCAAAACAAAAGAATAACGGATAAAGGATATTCGAAAAAGTCCAATAAATCAGTCGGTGAGCCAATGTCAAGATGAGATGCGGAAGACGAAGTACCGGTTTTCGCGACGCGTCTCGAAAAACGCCTACTGATAAACTGTCTTTGTTTAGACGGCTCCAGATTAAATTAAATTACCATAAACGATAAAATTCCACTTATTTCTAAACATTTGAAAATACGAATTATCATTGTCTGTAATAATCACCAACCCGCACTAAGCAAGCACAGTTAATGAATCCTCGATCATTTCTGTATGAGAAGAGGTTATATTTCTGCAGGGTTGCCGTTTCCAGGTAATTGCTTCTTTTTTCTCGGAAATTACTATCGTAGAATTCCCAGGTAATAGGGATAGGATTCCTCAGAACAGTTCTTGCCCAGAATTGGGCGTTACAGACCGATATTATTGTAGTATTTTCGAGAATTAGTGGCGGATTTCTCGGAAAGTCTGGAGCGGATTCGTTAGAAGAAACCTTTGCCACGCAATAGGATTATAAGAGGCTTGATATATTAGCTTACCTGTCAGCTGGAATCATGTCGGCAGCGTCGTCCTCCATAGATTCATCGCCAACCTCCACCTCCAACTGCACGGGGGGCGGGGAGCTCATGTCCGGTGATCACCAATCGCCAACACCCTGAAAATGAAGAAAATCCTGTAACTATTGTTGTTAACCTGGTAGTCCTGTGGGGTAATTGTGTAACGCACTATCAGCAGCATTATTTTTCATTTTGACAGTTCAACAACATTCATTGCGTTATTTACGTTATTTAACAGACAAATTTTTCGAACGTATGAAGCAATGGATTACCAATATCCTTCAAAATTATTCAGATTGAGATTGATAGTGTGTTACTCCATTTTTTTACTAGCCGTTACTGTCCCACTGCTGGGTAAAGGCCTCCCTACTCTCTTTCCACCTTTTTCTACGCAATTAGTGTGCTGTTAATTATACAAGCCGTGCGCCCGATGGGATTTCCCATCGCCAAAATGTCAAACTTCCATACAAAGTTTCATCCCCTATTGAATCCCTTTAGGGAGATACATTTCGTCGTTTAAGTTCTAACACCACGTAAGAACTGAACGTAAGAACAGGACTTTGAAGATCCGTGGCATACCTACGTACTGGCGCGCCATTTTGAAAATGGCGGCCACGCATGAGACCTCTAAATCGATAGTTGCCATCAATGCAAACAGAAAACATAATAAGACAAAACCCAGTAAAGTGTCATATTTCCGAGATATTGACGTTCAAAGTTGATGATTGAGTCACATGATCCACTTCTTCACGTATTTTTACTACCAATTTACGGACCCACCTACTATCGATTGCTGCAAGAGGTGGAATGGGAAGGGGGTTTTTCAATTTCAGTATAACATCCCGTTATGAATATTCCCAGCTTTATTAGTTTAAACTCCTGTGATAATTACAACGATGTCATTTGATCTTAACTGGATAAGGTTCGATCCAGTTGTTTTATTTAGTCCGCTATGATTACATAAAAGAAGGGAATTCTGCAAAAAATTCGGCACATTTGGCGACAACAGTTGTTGTTATTAGCTGACAGATAGACACCGAACCTTGAAGAGATTGTATTCAAATTATATCCATAAGGAAAATAGGTTCTTCGTTGACGCTACTGATGGTCGTTAAAACAAATTCGAATGCCTGTGGAATTCAGACTAACGAGTGTATTTATGAACGATGTATCTCTACCTACGCATCTTCGGACAACTTCGTCCAGTGTCGTCTTTTAACTCTGGTCCAGTCACTCTGCCGGGTAATTGTGTAACAATCAGTAGCAATGGGTTTCATTTTGACAGTTCAACAACATTCATTGCGTTATTTACGTTGTTGAACCGACAAATTTTTCGAACATATGAAGCAATGGAGCAATATCCTTCAAAAAGATGCAGATTGAGATTGATAGTGTTAAAGCCAGGTGACGAAAGCAACCTTGTTTTTTTTTTTACAAAAACAATATTATTTATCACTTTTCTCGGTCCAAAAATAACTTAACCTTTTTCAAGAGGTTGAGAACAAGTAAACTCTAGGTAGGTAATTCAAAAAAATACGAAGTAATGCTCTGCGTATGACCTCAAATGGTCATCGCACTGTAGAAATGGCTTTGTATGACAGTTACACAGTAATTTGTGTCTGATTTATATGATAAAACCTACGAGTCGATGACCTGGAATGTGTATTAACAATAGTAAATATAGACATCTGTAGCAAACAGAATTTTATAGACTTCGGAAATCTTTATGTCGCTTTCAACTGCGAAGTATAGAAGTGGATTGGTTAAAGACACACGGGACACAGCAGCAAGCCCGTTTTCATAATGTCTAGAGGTTTAACTTAAACTAAGGTTGCTAGATGTTCACAATGGACTACACGCGCTCCAAAATGTCCATAATGTCGTTTTTTAGTTGGTACTTTCGAAGTCCGTCAATGAAATTACGGGCTCGTCCGAAAGTAATTGATCAATAAAAACAAGTACCAAATTTAAATTTTCGGGCGGGCAAGTAGGTACATAGGTATTTGAAATAAAAATTAGGACAACCGACTGTCAAATTGTGTTGTCATTGCCTAATCATGTCCATAAGTGATGCGGAGTAGGAATTGAACGTTATTTCGCCCGAAACTATGGATTTCGTGTTTAGGGAGTAAACCTTTAAGACTCATCTGTTTTTTTACCTGTCTAATATCATCGTTCTCTTCGCTTAAATCGCGTTCGTATTTGTATTATTTAGTGTCATGCATGTCACCGTGTCTCCTTTGCGTGTCACCTACTTGTATCACGCATAATCAAATGGATTCAAATGCGAAACCACCTTTAGGAACGGCAGACCCCGATACTGTAGTCTGTCTGACTTGAAAAACTATCATGCATATCCCTAGCGTTACTAATTTGATTAAGATAAACCTTTAATGCTCTAGAGCATATCAGATTATAGCCGCGTCAATTTTCATGAACACCCTTCGAGTTAGTCCACGTGCGCACCGACGTGAAAATATCGCGGCGGAATTTTATCGCGCACTGGATTTTCAACTCTCGATGTTGAGCCGAGAATTGAGAATCCATCAGAGCGCATCCCAACGCGTCAAAAAAACACACTGTTGGATTTCCAACTCTCGGCGCTAACCAGTGCGTTGAAAATCGAGTGCACAAAAAAAAATCGCCGCAAGAATAACGCACCCATCGAACCACAGACTTATATTGGCGTCGAACCGAGTAAGTTAGGCTAATGTATGCAGAAAAACTCCGATGATAAATTCATAAACTCAAACTCAAAGCATTTATTTGAAATAAACCAATTACAGGCGCTTTTGAATTGTCAAGGGGTCGGTCAGTCAGAAAGATGAAGCTAGTTGCCCATTCCAAAGCGTAGTAGATACCTATGGAGAAGAACGGGCAAGAAACTCCATGGACACTCATTTAAATTAAAATTTTATGGCTACAAAGTATTGGTTATAAATCATTCATGTTAAAAATTATGCATGTGAGAACGATTCAGAACGTTACAAGCGTCCGCAATGACAAGATAAATAAAAAACAATTCAAATATGTATTAAATTAAAATAAGCCATGGCAGCAAGTTAATGTCAGTCTCTGCACTGGTGGTAAGCAGAAATTGACATAAGCACTGGCTTCCGCAACCGTATCTGATGATCGCAGTAGGTATGTTGTGTACAGGCTGAGTTGCACAGAGAGCCATGGATTTATACGCACATTTCATTACACGAAACACGCGTATTATAAAAATATCTAAAGACAAGGCGCGGGCCATAAAGAAGAGAAGAGGACGGACGCGACACAGACGCGGAAACTAGTATGCAGATGGAAAAGCAGAGAACCAGATTGCATTAATACATTTTGTATGAAGAATTGGCGGCACTGCTGCTGGACTAAAGTGGAACTGGGCTGGCCATATCTGTCGCATGTCGGAGCAGCAATATGCAATAGCCGCCACTCAGTAGATCCCCAATGGCAGGAAACGACTGCGCGGCAGGCCCAGGAAGAGATGGCGGGACGAGCTAGGATTGGCCCACAATCGCAGTAGACCGGGAAAAGTGGAAAGAGTGGCCTTTGCCCTGCAGTGGGACAGCACAGGCTTATTATAAATAATAAGTATGTCGAATAATGGATAAGATACGTGAATGAAAAGGACGTCGCATCTATGTTCCGCCTGCGTATTATTTCTCTGTCGGTGCCGTGCCGTGAGACGCCGGCGACGGAGCTTTTGCCGTGAACAGCACCGCACCCAATGTATCTTCATGTGGAATACCGCAAAAAGACACCGAACCGAACCGAGAACCTGTTACCGTAAGAAATACAGGGCATCAAATATGGTACCCTGTTTTTCTTTTGAAGCTAAGTAATACAATTTTGCCATTCACTATATTGCGAGGAAATGGTTTGATAATATAAGCATTTGAATTTTGAACCTTATGTCCAAGTTTCAGGGACCTTTGTACATCCAGAAAGTAGTGGGAGTTAACAACATCCTCTAATGAACACATCTTATGAATTTCAGTTCCTATACTGTGCAGTTTTTTGATCTCTCTCACAGTTTTACGTTCAGTCACCACACATAAGTATCCAGGGTCGTCGGATACAGTTGAAACTTAGTAAGAAACCGATGGATATTTTCTAATAAAATTTAATTAATAGAAAACAAACAGTTCATTTATCAAATTAAATTTCATTCGAAAACATTTACCTGTTTCTTACTAAACTTCAACTATATCCACGACCCTGGTAACTTGTCTCTTTTTGTGACTGTACATAAAAACAAGCCTTTGCGGCTTATTTTTTATTCATCATCATCATTGGTCAGCATCATAATCATTCTCGATTTATGATCCACTAGCTTCTGCCGGCGACTTCGCCCGCGTGGATGTCGGAAATTATCCCATGGGAACACGCTACCAGGACAAAAAGTAGCCTATTTCCTTCCTTAGGATGCCATCTATCGCCTTGCCATATATGTTATCGGAATCCGTTCAATGGTTTAGGTGTGAAAAGGTAATATACACAAAGAGTTAGTTTCGAATTTATAATATAAATATGGATTATTTACAAATGTAATAGTAAATGTATAATGTATTATTCATATCAACCTACTTATAATGCATGAAATAAACTTGATACCTGATGATATCATAATATTAGGTCATAAGGTACAGTCAATGTCCTTGTGACCTAACCCCAAAGTCAAAGATGCAAGTTCATTATCACTATACTCGAGGAGTATAAAATGCAACTAATTATATTATACTTAATCTCTAGGTATATTGACAAGTTGCAAATTCAAATATATTTAATAACAGCAAAGTTAAGATTTCAAGGCGGTATTTACATAGAAATTGATTTCAATAGTCTTACACTTATATTATTAAAACCAGGGATGTTATGGAGCTCCGTAACCGTAACCGAAACTATCGGATATCTGAAATAAAAATATATCCGTAACCGTATCCGTTTCTTAAGTTTCGTTTAGGGGCGGAGTCTAAAAAACGACTTGCTTCGACAGGTTTTTGTTTCAACGCTCGCGCGCCACGTGAATCTTGCAGTTTGTTTGTTATTTCTAGACTAAAAATAACAAACAAACTAGACTAGACTAGATAAAACCTGTAAATAAAATCAAATTACTACATACTATTGGTGTTTATATTTTATTTCAATCTAATATCCGTAACCGAAACTAACGGATAATCCGAAATAATTACATATCCGTAACCGTATCCGAAACCGGTATAATTTTATTCCTATATCCATATCAGTATCTAGACCATATCCATAACATTTTTAATTAAAACCAGCTACTGCCCGCGACTTCGACTGTGTGAAATTTCTTGTTTCCCCGTCCCACCCCGTCGCATCGCATCACCCGCCGTCGCTTTTACTTTGCTTTTGCCTAGCATTCTTTCTGACTTTTACTTCTTTTTGCTCAGCTCCTTCCATAATTTTTCAAATTGGACTGGTAGTTCCAAAGACTCTTCAGCTTTATTATTAGTGTAGTTTTATGGAAGTATCAAATGATCTATCATTAGTGCAGTAATGAATGAATGAAAAGTAAAAGTTTAAAATAAAAAAGCATCATGTAACCACAGTAACCACAAATCAAGACTTCAGCTCTCACAAAAAAAAAAAAATAAAATATAGCTTTATGTGAGTAAAATTTATTATCATGCATGCAATGAGATAATTTTAAAGTTAGAATAAGAATAATATTGCTAATGTACAATTGTTTTAAAACATTGTTATTCAACATAATAATGTTGTGATGACTTCACATTTATTATTACAATAGAAACTTGAAATTCCACTTCCTTGATGTTAATTGTGTTTCATAAATAGATGTTTATAAATATGATGATTTTATCTATGGTAGTAATTTTTTTTTTTGGTGAAGGAAACATTCTGAGGGAACCGGCATGTCCTAGAACCAAGGATTCAAAGACTTGTGCCATCTACCAAGTAACCCGCACTGGGCCCGTGTGGTAGATTATAGCCCACTCCCTCCCGAAGAGAGGAGGCCCGAGTCCCAGCAGTGGGAACAATATAGGCTGATTATGATGAGTATTTTTCTGTTTTTGAGTTCTTTTTCTTCTTCTGTAGTGTCTATGGCGCATATCATATTTTGCTAGCTCAGTATAACAGCACTTTTGAACAATCAAAAGTGCTGTACTGCACACATGAGAAAATAAAGAAAACAATTTCTTTATTTTCTCATGTGTGCAGTTGTAAGAACATGAAGAAAGAGATCAGAGATGAACCCTGAAGACCAATTTCCAACTGTTCAAAATGTAGTTTCACTCTCATATCAGCTACAATCAATGTAAAAAAAAATATTAAAAATGTAGGGAAATTAGCAGTATCTTTTACAGATAGAATTGCCCCTTTGGTTTGTAATTGAAAACTGAAATACTGATTTAAAACTCATTAAATATTAGACACTACAACATAAACTCAATCTGCCTAGCCTTTTCCCAGGTCGGCTTCCAGTCTAACCTGATGCAGATGAATACCAGTATTTTACATGGAGCGACTGCCTATCTGACTACAACATAAACTACTAGTACAGAAATCAATTCTTGCCATATATTTAATAATCTAAGAGGAAAATCTTGTTTAATATTGCACTGTATTTGATGACTGTGATTGCCCATGATGTTAATAAATCCTACTAATATTATAAAGGCAAAAGTTTGTGAGGATGAATGGATGGATGTTTGTTACTCTTGCATATAAAAACTACTGAATGGATGTTGATGTATCTTTACAGTAATATAGCTTATACATCAGAATAGCATATAGGATACTTTTGATGTAAATTTACAGTAATATAGCTTACTCGTATACATCAAAATAGCACATAGGATACTTTTGATGTAAATTTACAGTAACATAGCTTATACATCAGAGTAGCACATAGGATACTTTTTATCCTGATATTCCACGGGATAGACACTTATGCGGGTGAAACCGTGGGGCGCTACTAGTAAATACAAAAATATTAAAACAAAACACATAAGTTTACCACAGAAATGATATTTCATTAGTAATTTTTTTTTAATAATTTTTATTTTCTTGACGAGCTGGACTCCTTTTTAAAGGATTGGCCCACAATCTCAGGAGACTGGGAAAAGTGGAAAGTGGGAAGGACGCCTTTGGCCTGCAGTGGGACAACACAAGGCTTATAATAATAATAAATTTATTCACTTTGATAAATCATGACCATCTCCTGCCCTCATCCCAAATTTATTTGTGCTTGTCGCAATATGTATTTTTTCCATGCTTCTCTATCATCTTTGTAGGATATTTACTGTGATAAGATCCTATAAAAAGGCTGGTTGATAGTGTAGTAGTTTTGTAGAAAGAATTCAATGGAAGGTGAATAGGGAGGTATTTGCACTCCAGTGGGACAATGTGACTTAGAAAAAATATTGTGAACATTCAAGACAAACAATATTTGTTGCTTGCATTTGGATGACATGATAAAGCATAATTTACATTTTTACAGACTATGGGCAATTATTTCAAGAGACAATCTATCTCTATGACTATGATAGATGCGGTTTATGGATGATGTTCTTTTTTTTATACTTGTAAGTGACGATAATGAATCTTTAGTGATTTTATGTGTAGTGTGTGTGTAGTTTAGTTAATTCTTCAAGGACATTTTGCTTGATTCATGTAATTATTTCAATAATTACCAGTCCTTAACCTTATAGTTGTGCAAGTACATAACTATAAAATATTTTATAGCTTTTACAAAGCAACGGAAAGCAGTTATAACGCCTATTTAATTGATATAACACAAGTATGCAACATTCCATGAATTGATATTGTCTAGAAGCGAGTTCGTAATTACGTGTTAAAAATACTTTAATGAATCTCATTTAACGATACAGACCATTGTCTGCAAGATTTTCGTAAATATTTACATTTGTTCGCATAGAACAATGGGGAATGCGCAGATTAGTGAAACCTCTGATGGATGTCAAGGAACTAAAAAATCATGCTACGGTTTCGCATGATTAGAAAAACTAACCAATCTCACGATGCTGTGCAATTGATTATGTACAGCCACAACAAAAGAAACGAATCATTACATACCTTCACTTTCTCGAAATGTGTTAAATCATGCAACCGTCACCACCAAGGTACCGCTGTGAAGCGCACAATAACACAATAACTGTTTGAAATTCAACAATATCAACAGTTCACAATTGCACTTTCATCACAAAATTTTCACGGCAGAAAAAATTCATGACCATTGGCACCAATCCACGAAAATTTTTGACATTTCATCACAGTTCGATGAATACACAGTAATGAATTGACGAAACAAAGACTATCGATCTAATGTTATGCACCAAATTAATCACTATCTATTGAATATATCTAATGAATTACACGGCGATGGTTAGAAAATATGATTGAGCCTTTTTTTCTAAACAACAAAAATAAAAATATGCGAATCAATCGACAGATACCCGAACGAGCGAGATCCGATTGTGCTATATAGTGCACGAATGCAACAAAAACCGGCGTTAACCGTCAAGTTTAACTTATCGATTTTTTCGACTTTCTGAATTAATTTCTTGCAGCAAATCTTGTTGTTGTGTTGTGTTTCTTAGCAATTCATAGCTTTAAATACCTAAATGTATACACCCAAAAGTAGTTTATAAAAATGCGTTGTCTTGGGCCACATGGCGTGGGGTATTACTAATTTGATTCTCGAAATAACAACAATTTCTGTTGGAATAACATCGGAATGCCTACTAAAGGGTTTGTCCAAATTTAATACAAGTTCCCATATTGAAGCCTGTGGTAGCTCTAGGCGTTGTAGTTCACTTTACTGCTCTGTGTTAATCTCTTTCCCAATCCCACCGTAAGCATATCGAAGAGAAGCAGTGGGCTGTGAAAACACAGGTGAACGCCCGGTGACATATCAGGCTATTCATTTCCATTATAAGCTGACTTCTTATTGTACGAAAAACCTATACAATGCGAGGTAATAAAAGTGGAAATGTATAGCTTGATGTGTCGCCGTGTGTACTTATTTAAAGGCTCATTTTCATTAGTCGTTACTACCCCGCAGGCGGATGACATCATATACCGCAATCATTCTCTATAAACTTATCAAAACGGTTACCTGTATGCGGGCCCTATAACGTACACGTTACAGAAAGCTACCGCACCTCGCACACGATCCTTATCGACCAATGAAAATGAGCCTTTACTTGTGTAGTAAAACTGCGTTTTTTTCACTTAAAAATATTTAGACAAAAAAAGGATAGGATTGAAGGAAGAATGAAATTATGAAAGACTCTTGATGGATTGGGTGACCACTATGCCGCCAATTCATATCATCTGCGGGTCGCCCTCGTAACAAAATATCGGCCTGATTTATAAAAGAAACACTTGCGAAACAAATACTTAAATCATTTAATCAATAATCATACCTACAAAAATCTAAGATAGTTAACTACTATTCAAATTCATATAAATATTAAAGTATTTTAAAAAGTGCTAATTAAGACTTAGGAGGAGTTGAAAAACCCAACGGAGGGTACTTATTTAACATATCAGCCATTGCTGAAGGATAAAAAGCCATGAACTTGAATCTTTCTCCCATCTTCTCAGGATCAACAAGCATTTCATAGGACTTCTTTATTTTTTCTCGGTCTTCATCTGACTTTGCATTATCCATGAGTATCTGGAAATAATGAAATTGGTTTTAGTATGCCTGGCAGACAACGCACAGCCATACGCACAGTCTTGAAGCTTGAAATGGGATTGAAGATTTTTATATGGAGCCTAGCATACCAACCTGTCCGACTTTGATTTTTTTTTCAAAATGGCGGCAATGTAGTATGCACAAGAGTTCCTTAAACAATTTTACTGGGACAGTATGAGAGAATCCGAATCGATAAGAAACACGGGGAGAGTGTCTTTAGAAACCATTGGTTCAGTTTTCATGACAATAATTTTGGCATACTTACTTTTTTTTGGTCAAGTGCGAGTTTTCCTCTAAAATGAGTAAAATTGACCACTTTTTTTTCTGCAGTTTGACTCTGTAGAAATTGGTGTACCAAGATTTGATATCATGTAGTCACATTTCAGTACCCATTTTGCGCATGAATTTGTGAAGGCTTTTAATTCTAAGATCACGACACTTTCTCACCTTTAACCTAGCTTCAGCTTGACATCTTTCTAGGAAATCTTTCTGCTTGACAGGGCCCATGACCAAGGCATAGTTTTCACTAGATGGAACCTTAGACGCTGCAACCCTTAGTTGCGAGAAGTCCACATCAGCTGTCAAATCACACTTGCCAGGATTTTCTAGAGGATTCACCACTTTGTGCTTGTGGAAAGCCTGAAAATAATAATGTTTGTTTTATCACATTTTATCTTTAATAAAATAAAAAATCAGAGGAAGAGAAACGAGAGTGGCAAAGAGAAACTATGAAAATAGGGTGAAACATAAACAAAGCCACACAAATTCACAATCTTACTAGTAACTTACCCTAAAAGTATCACCCTTTTCTCCTTCATGTCCATAATCCGCAATAAGGGCTATACCCCCATACTTATCCACCCTCGTGGCCAGCTGTCTTGCAAGACCCAGACTACGGGCACTGATCTCGAGCTCCGTTCTGTCACCAGAATCTAACGGTGGTCTAATCAGGGACTTGGAAGAGGTGGTCTCTTCTGCGGTTATTCTGTAGTAAAGTTTTTCTTGTCCATCTAAGTCTATTAGGAGTTCTCGCCAGCCTTTATCAGTTTTCTGGAAGGTGAGAAAAAAACAGTATAATAATACATTACTTTTAGTATCTCCACATCATCATCTGCCTATCCTTTTCCCAACTATGTTGGGGTCGGCTTCCAGTATCTCCACATATACTTAAAGAATAAAATGAGTAAGCAAATGAATATTAAGCATGCTTAGCTATTTTTGCTTTTAATAAAATTAATATTTAATAGTGTGTATATTTACATAATACTTTTACTTCAAAATGAAATATATTCTAAAAGTGATTGCAACTTACTTCAAACTTATGTATTGGTAGTACATCAAAGAACTCATGTGCTATGTACCAAGAGAAGTTATTGGGCACTTTCTTCAAGTCATTGTACCAGTACACCTTGATCCCACTCACTGTTTCACCCTAGAAAATAAAATTTAAAATTATAATATGATCACATGTGTCTATGACATTAACCAGTATCATCCATCATCATAGTAGATTTTATGTGTTATCATAGCAAACTACCACAATAGATGGTTAAAAAGCACAAACGGAGAGGTCAAAGGGGCGATTGATGTCAGGTAATATGTTATAGCCCGATTCAAACTTTATGTTGGCTTGGAACATGAGGTGAATCACTACACAGTTACAAATTCACATGTCAGCAGGGATGAAGGGTGAGGTGTTGTGCAGCGAGCAGAGCACTTCAGAGCTACCATAAAGTTTGAATCAAGCTGTAATTATTCCCAGCCCAGAACCAGACTCTGGGCACAGCACAAGGAAGACTGAGTTATGGGTTTCAGCCAAAATATTTTTCTTTACAACACAGTAACTTGTTTTATGTTAAAACTTGTTACAGATTTCTTTTGCAGCTTTTTAAAGTAACATATTATTGACAATAACAAAAGAGTCATCATCATCGTCACTCTCCTGCCCTTAACCTAATTTATTTGGAGTTGGTGCAACATGGTTTTTACTTGCCTACTTCTCCATTAGTCGTCATCTTGGCAGTCAGCCCCTTTCTAGCCATATCATCTTTCACAAAGTCCATCCATCACTTCTTTGGTCTTTCCCTAGTCTTATAGCATAGCCATCTACATTCATACTTGACAATAAATAAAAAACTATTTTGATTAAATACAATACAATAATGACAGTATACTTACTTCGTAGTTATGTGGCTTTTCAATATCAACTTCTCTATGAGATATGCACAGTCGGTTAGCTTGGACTGATTGCATTGTTGAAGAGATTTCCACCAAGTGTAGACTCAGGTCTGGAGCTTTGTAGCCTAGACGATTCAGTACCTAGAAACAAATTAGTATATTCATTATAATTTTATGTTGAGTTAAAATGTGTACGGATAGTTAAATTATTTGAGTTTGAAAAAAGGACCTTGGTAAAAGGGGTACTAAAATAAGGTCTGTACAATTAACAATTTCTAAAATCATTGCATCAATAGTGCTTAACCGATTCGTTGCGGATGGCACGTTTCAGTGCCATCACTTCTTTTTAAGTGTGGCGTCAGGCACGGATATGTGTCATTTCATGTCACTGATCAGTGTCACGTTATTTTTGTTCGACGCCACGGCTAGAAGTTAGTGAAATTAGGCATCGCAACGAATCGGTTAAATAATACATTATTATAATATAATCCATTAATATAATCTAAGAGTATAATTCATTAATATTAAAGTAACGTATTAGAGATATATCGATGTTTCTCAAGTCGTAAGAACCTTGCGAAGCAAGGGCATGTTGCTAGTATATTATAAATCACAGAATTTCTAAAGTGACTTACCCTTAAAATATCTAACAACAATGTTGCCTTGCCAGGTCCAAGTTCGACGATCTGCAGGGGCTTTCCGGGGCCCATCTTCTGAGTCTCGGCATAGAACCAAACCCCCAACATTTCACCAAACAGTTGACTGATTTCAGGCGATGTAATAAAGTCACCAGCCTCACCAATTACTTCTTTTTTCATATAATATCCTTCAGTTGGGTTAGTAATAATAATATGCATGTATTCAGCCACAGTTAGAGGACCGTTTAGTCTTATTTTTTCTCTAATTATTTCCATTAAGCTTGGAGCCGAACCCGGCGCAGGCATTTTCAAAGTTTTTGGGTCTGGACGTTTAACAACTTTGAAACCATACCCTCTGGATATTGTTTGCTGTATCAGGAGTTTGTTACACATCCTGAATATGTGTCGGGAATTCATTTTATTGAAAGAAAACTATAATAAATGTTTACGTTGAAGAGGTTAAAATTGTTTTGACATTTATCATTATGATAGCACCACAGCTGATTTTGTCTTTGTTTCTAGAGCAGAACTTTCGGCTTCTCAGAAACTATATAAACAAGAAATTAAATATTTTTTTATGAAAAATATATTGTTTTTATTATATTAGATCTAAATAGCAATAGAGTAGCAAATGGAAATGGTGAAATAATTTACGTCAAAAACAATAACTTCAAACATGAAAACAAGAAGTATCGGAAAACATCGGTTTCCTAAAGATGTTTGGATACAGATTAATATTTCATTAATTTTTAAAACGGTTTCTTTATTTAGTTTAAAAAATTATTTGCATAGAACCTTCTTCTTGTTGAGTTCTTTCACTTCTCTCTTTTATGTTTTGAGTAGCCTTACATGTGGCTCCCTAACTATTTACCAAAGAGTCTATTCACCAGCCAATGCGGTAGCAGCAAAGAGTGTAATAATAAAGGGTAGCAGTCTACTCCAAAGAGTAAAGTAATTTAGCAGCAAAAAAAAAAAAAAAAAAAAGGGTAAGAGTAGCAGTCTACTCCAAAGAGTAAAGTAATATAGAGGGGTCCACTCTCACTCACTCACTGTCACCAGTAGCTGTCACGCTGTCAGTTATATGTCAAATGTCAATCATCAATGTCACAGAAAAAATAAAATACAACTTTGCGCAATGCGCCTGTAATCGAATTTTTAAAATAGTGAGCAATTTAAATAATATAAGTTCATTTTTGTTCTGAAAAAGTTAAAATCTAATCAATGTGAAACGATTATTTCTATTCATAGTAAACTTTGAACCTACATCATTATAAAATAAAGGTTATGTTTTGGTCCACCACGTGAATTTTTACCGACTATACCTCGGATTCAGGTCTTTTCTTTGCGAGGATCTGTATACGCAAACACTGAAGAAGATGGGTCAAATGGACGACGAGTTTTACTCGGGCGTTAACGACGCTAGAGCTAACAAAGAGGCTGCGGAACGCAATGGCAGGATTATCGTGAGGAATATATCTTTCAAAGCAACCAACAAAGCTTTAAAAGAGCATTTTGAGGAGTATGGAACGGTGCAAGAAGTCAGTTTGTTGAAGAAACCTGATGGAAAGCTGGTTGGGTGTGGTTTTGTGCATTTTGCTGATGTGGCTATGGCAGAGAAGGCTATAGCTGCTACCAACAAGAAGCCTTTTCTAGGTAGGATTACTATTTTTAGTGTTTCATTAATTTATTGTTGATATCAGTAAACCGCCACAATCAAAAAGCTTAAGTTTTAGTTGCAATGGACCTCAACAATCATTATGGCCAGTTGTTCCTACTTCTTTTTGTTCACACATGGACACATTTCCATCATTAGTGATGGAGATGTGTCCATGTCCATGTCTTCATCACCAGAGGAAAGTTTATATGTATACATTTATAAATAAATTAAATAAATCTCAAATAAGCTCAAAAGACCAGCTGCACCCTGCACTTTCACCCACATAAGTCTCGATCCTGTTGAAATTTTGGTTTAAAAACCAAACTACTGAACCGTTTTTGATGAAATTTCCATGGGACCAATCTGAAAGTATATCCTTACAAATAAAAAAAGAATTTTGCAAATCGGCTTATAAATAATGGACTTCTGAGGTAACAAACATAATAAAAAAAAATACAATTGAATTGAGAAACTCCTCCTTTTTTGAAGTTGGTTAAAAAACATGCTCAACATTACACACATAAATTATTGAAGTCATTTTGTCATCCCATTATTACAAGCAAATCTGTCTATAGGCTCCAAATAGATTATACTTTCAATAATTTTCTTTCAGACCGCCCCATTCATGTAGCTTTTGCCGTATCAAAGAAGGCGTATGTACAGAATTTGGAAAATAAAAATTCAAGACAGAGGTTTGATAGTGCTAACTCTGAAGATGACCAGAAGCCTTATAAGAGTAAGTTATTTTGATATTGCTTATTATTGTAAAACATTCAATTACTGTTATTCATCATCTGCCTAGCCTTTCCCCAACTATGTTGGGGCCGGCTGGGCCGGCCGGGTTAGACTGGAAAGTCTAACCAAATGCAGCTGATTAAAAGTATTTTACATGAAGTGACGTTCATATTTTCACAACCCAGTTACTGGGTGACACAATTCCTACTGGTTGTCAGACTTTCAGGCTTTTGACTACCCTTAGTGACTGTACTGTATGTTAACTACTGTTATTATGATGGAAAAAGTATGATTTCATTAGCTATAAGGAGGCTGCAATTGTGAATATGTGAAGTAATTCCACTATTAACTCTTCATATCGGAATGTGGATCCACTTGAGACACAATGGCTTTATAATTACGGCATTCAACCAAAAGCAAAAAATTGGTTAGCCCTCTTCAAGTAAAAATGGATGAATGGTTTTTATTAGCATGGGAATTATTCTATCTTTAATATTATAAAAACTAGCTTCTACCCGCAGCTTCGCCCGCATGGTTTTCGGAAATTATACCACTCGAACCAGGACAAAAAGTTGCATAATAGAAGAAGCTTGTAATTAGCAATTGTCAGTTGTTTACTATTTCGTTACCATTTACATGTATTAGACTGTAAGCTTTGTTAAAATTGTAAAAATAAAAAAAAAATCCATAAAAACCTGTTATTTTGACATTACAAGCAGACACTTCAATTTCAAATGAATCATTAACCTTTTTGCTTTGCAGAAGAAAAACCAGAAAGTGCGGAGAAGCAGACAGAGGAAAAACAAAAGAAAGAGAGAGTAAACCGCAATGCTCGCCTTATAATCCGTAATGTGTCATTCAAGGCCACTGAAGAAACACTAAAAGAGCATTTTGCGTCTTATGGCGATATATTAGAGGTGAAATTGCTAAAGAAGCCAGATGGAAAACTAGTGGGATGTGCTTTTGTTCATTTCAAAAATGTACCGATGGCTAAAAAGGCTTTGTTGAACACTAATATGAAGCCATTCTTGGGTAAGTGTTTTGATGTAACTATGGTCTTAGAACAGTGGTGGCTCAGTGGTAACGACCGCGACTTACGAGTTGTAGGTCGTAGGTTCGGACCCAAGCAGGTGCCTTACTTAGTGTAAATTATTTCATCACCACTGCTGTCAAAACGGTGAAGGAAAACATCGTGAGGAAACCGAACCCTCCGTCCTAGAACCAAAAAACTCGAATATATGTGACATCTACCAACCTGCACTGTGCCCGCGTGGTGGATTATAGCCCACTCCCTCTTATAGATAGAGGAGGCCTGTGTCTCAGCAGTGGGAACATTAAAGGCTTATGATTATGATGGTCTTAAAAGTGTGTTGGGCAAGCTTATTTAATTTTCTTGAAAAACAGGTGATTTCCAGTAGTTAGTTGAATGCTAAGTATTTCTATTAAAATGGCAACCATTCTTTGCTGCTTCTTCTGATTATGAAAAACTATGCCAAATTACAACTAAAATATGACACAATTTTATCCAACTAAAATCAGAATCACAGCAGATCCAAATGGATTAAGTAAACATTTTTTTTTTTGTATTGTAGTAGTAGATCCGTTCAATACCTGACAAAGCAATTTGAAGGCAGGGTTGGCGCAGTGGTTAAGCGAGTGACTCGCACGGAACAAATATTTGTATGACCTACCATTAGTTGTTCCGGGTCTGGCTGTTTGTGTATGTGAGTTTATATGTCTGTAAACGCACCCACGACACAGGAGAAATTCCTAGTGTGGGGCAACGTTTTATATAAAAAAAAAAAACAGATTTTATTTTAATTGTTAATCTAGTTTTTCGAGGCTTCAGTGCACTTTTGGTTTACTTATCAGATTTATTCAATCTGCTAAGTAGAAAGAAAGAACAATGCATTTACAATAACAGAGAATTATCTTAGATCCACAATTTTTTTACAAACCACAAATAGTTGCACTAATTTAAATTTAATTTTCGCACTGCTGGAACACAAGCCTCCCCATTATGACATTTTTTTTTTCTAGCTTGCTTTTTCCCACGCCTGGGCAAATGCCTCGACTATTATCAAGGTCTAAATTAGTACTTTTCTTACAGGTCGTCCAATATCAGTGGATTGGGCAGTAGCCAAGAACAAGTACATGCAGCATGTGGTCAACCAACAGATGGAGATGGAAGAGAATATCAAAAAGGAAGAGTCAGACAGTGATGATGATGACAAGCCTCCATTGAATGTGACAACTGAAGACGTTAAAGATGAAGTTAAGAGCGAAAGTGAGTTTGATCTTCATTTTTATGTTTGAAAAGTTGTGCAATAGATAGACACGACACTTTCTTCAGTAACATACAAATTGCAAAATTATGTATTTTAGAGAAGGTATGAGTGCCCTAAAAAGTTTTTCAATATTCAACTCCTGACCATAAACGTTTGAGGGCAGACATTTGTTAAGCTATATGATGTGATGACATTAAGCGTAATGTATAAGCGTTAACTATCATCATAGTTGTCAAGTTTTATTTTTATCAAAAATTGGAAAAAGGATATTTAACAATATATTCTCTCATTCCAGGTGACTCAGATGCAGATTCTGACGAAGAAGGCAGTGATTCAGAGAGTGATGATGATGAGGATGATAAGGCTGATGTTCACAATGAATCAGATGAAGATGATGATGAAGAGGACAGTGGTGAAGAGGACAGTGGTGAACAAGATGATGATGATGAAGTGGATGAGGATGAACCAGATGATGAAGTGAAACCGGAGTACCAACGGTTAGTTTTAAATGGAATAGTGCCCTGTTCAAAAATTTTATTGCAATTTTGAGACTTTTTATGTTAAGTTTGGATTTTTTGAAGTGATAACTTCTTCTGGGAGGGTAAACCGCTTCGTAACGTAACGCGTTACGGCGCCAGTCTGTCTGGCTTCCCTTTCTCTCACGCATACGGCAGCGGTAGGCAGGCTCGCTCTTCCTCTCTCACTCTAACCCACAGCGCTATCAACTTAGATTAGTTTAAGTTATCACTTCTGTCGGGCGTCCCGAGACGCACATGTTTTTAATTTTTATTTAATGATATTTTAATATAGTGGCGTTACTTAATTCTAAATTATTGTATATATTATACAAAAAACCGTATGAAACCCTAGTTAAATGCAGCTTTTTCTGTTTCGTGTCGCTGGGACGATAGTAATTCAAATGTTGTTGGCCCAAAATGCTCATTTCGCATAATTCAATTCAAAATACCTTATGATATTGAATTTTAAATCAGCAGTTAACAAGATTTCAAATAAATATACGTATTTGAAAACACCCTGAAGAGGTATACAGTATGTAACAAAAACCCTGTTGTTCCAAGTAGGGACGTTTTCAGAATCGATATCCGATGGTAATTACGTAAGTCAATTAAAAAAATATTGAAGAAAAAAAAATCAAAATAAATATTTTATAATAAATATTTGAAAAGTAACACTGATTGCTCACCCCTGCAAAGATAAATAGGTAGCAACCGGTCGCTTTGTAGCCGCCCGCCGCGCCGCACACTACCATACTACACTAAGGTCATGAACTCGTCACGTGTCGTTCACATCACTCAGCTGTTTGACTGATAGATAACACTTTGGGAACGTTAGTTTGAATTTTTCAAAAAGTTGGCTTATCAAGTTTGACGATTGATAATTACAATAAACACATAACCAGGCCTCCGTCACTCCATGTACTTGCACGTTATAATTACCTACCGCCCGGCCGAGCGGTCCGGGCCGTTTGCGGCCCAAATTCAGTGCTGTGGGATCGCGCCAAAGAGTATAATAATAATACGGGAATCGCGCGGTGTGAAGCAATCACAACTGTACGTTTGAGTATTTAGGCACATTTTAGCATGCAGCGGTTGCTGACGAGACGGAGTAGCAGTAGGTAATTTTCTACTAAGTGAAGTATCTGTTACGTAGTAACTATTTAGTCATTTGTGACATAACTAACACTTTAAAATTAATTTATTTACCCACAGAGCACGTACTTCCGTAGGGTCTTCTTCAAACATCACGAGGATTTCTTCCTCAATGTCATGGTCTCGAGTTCTCGGTTATCCTTCGTCAATACGATGTTGGTCTCGACCGTGCACAGACCCAATGTTGAACGTCCGTATGTGGAGACGTTGGGAAGCCATCGTCGACGCAAAGTTATGTTTCTTGGAGTTGCGAAACGTTCTTGGTACACTACAATATTCCTCATTTGAATAAGACATTTTGGAAAAAACGCACACACAGAATTCACTCACAAAATCACAATAATTTGGTTCTTTTTCTAATGCTGTCAACGTACGATACATCCGTCCGGAAGTAAGTTGCGCGGG
The DNA here is from genome assembly GCA_949629185.1 of Apamea crenata. NCBI lineage: Eukaryota > Metazoa > Arthropoda > Insecta > Lepidoptera > Noctuidae > Apamea > Apamea crenata. The sequence goes on along the minus strand of OX451362.1, from coordinate 5,354,615 downwards.
CGACTGAGGGGCAGTGAGCGGGACAATCGGCTAGTGGCGGTCGTACAGAGGGAGTTTGTGCGTGCCGCCTGCTTTGTGTTTTGGCGCCAACCTGTCTAGCTATCGCGAATCAAAGGGGCCGCCGCCGGCGGCGGCAATCTTTATCGACCGTAGGCTAGATCCATTAGTACTTGTAAGTTCAGATGTTAAAAACATTTTGTAGCAATGTATCGAATTTAAAAACTATCTGATTATGGACAATGTTCGGCCACCATTGTTTTTTTTTTAATTATAACTTCAGTAATGGTAAGCCTATAGGTATATATATACGCTCCTACAAGGAACAACAGGGTTTTTGTTACATACTGTATAGGGCGTTCGAATAGGTATAGTCGCGGAATGTAATGCTCTCTTATGAGATTAATGAATGACACAGGAAGGAATGATGTGAAAATTGCGTGACAATTTTTTTCGCGAGTGTATCTTAAAATCATCTTGCGTGGATACGCAAGTTTACTCGTTCCAAAACTTGCGGAAAGAAAAATCCTTTTCTTTCCGCAAGTTTTGGAACGAGTAAACTTAGGGCCGGCGCCCACTAGCGGCACGGAACGGCAAGGGATTTTTATTTATTTATTTATTTATTTATTAACTATGGATAACTTACAGCTAAAACAAACAGAATAAAAAATTGTGTGTGAGACTGACAGCCAATTAAAAGTCATCACTTCTAAAAAACAGATTGGAAAGAAAGAGTGTGAACAACACAACACAGCTACCAAAAAAGAAAGAGAAAAAAAAACACTATAACATTCAAGCTCAAACTAAATACAAGAATAAAAGAATAAAAACCTGAACATACAAAATCTTAATTAAAAAAGCTAAGGCTCAGGCACTTCCTGGCCGAGGAGACACTCGTTAAGAAAGGATCAAAATCATGCTGTTTACACATGTCATTAAAGTTTCTACTTGCACGCACTGTAAATGAATTTTGCCTGTAGTTCGTAGAGGTAAATGGAACCCGCAACGAATAGAAACGAATAGAAATATAACTTAGGTGTATGATAATAAAATTTAAATTTCATTGATGATGCCAAAGGACGTCGCGGCATGCCTAAGGATACCGCGGCATCATTGCTGCCGATGAAATTTCAATTTTATTGTCATACTTTTAAGTTATATTTTCTATTAGTCGCATAAAAATCCCTTGCCGTGCCGTGCCGCTAGTGGGCGCCGGCCCTTAGAGAAATCGTCACGTAACGAAAAAGCCATATGGAGGGCCATATGACTTTTTATTACATACTAGCTGCGCCCCGCGGTTTCACCCGCATAAGTTTCGATCCCGATTTAATTTTCTTCTATACAAACCTTGTCCTGACAATAACAAACACAAAAAAAAAAGAATTATCTAATTTGGTGCAGTCGATCGGAAGTTATGCGCGTACATACATTTCGGTGAATCATATAGATAATAGAGAGAGACAGGGAAGGTTTTCATGGTTTTTGAGGGTACTGAAACCGATAGTGGGGTCAAAATGAAAATTCAAGATGCCGGCTGCGAATATTTTCAAATTTTCGCAGCAGCTTTTCAGTTTAAACTTCCTTCCTGCCGAGAGTCCCCCGACCACACGTTTGTTTTTTTTTTTATATAAAGATACATCTTTCCAGCATAAAGCTAAACGACGCAGAAGACGGGTGCACAGTGTTCATAAGGAACATCCCGTTCAGCGTGGACAACGACCAGCTGCGCCAGTTCGCGGAGACGGTGGGCCCCGTCAAGTACGCGCTCGTGTGCGTCGATCACATGACTGAACACTCTAAAGGATCGGGCTTCGTCAAGTTTGCTGTGAGTAACACCTTCGGCTAACCCCCTTCAAATACAGCCATTCAGCCGTGATGTTATCCTAATTCTTATTTTTTTTAGTCTATATTGTATCCCACTGTTGGGCAAAGGCCTCTCCTTTCCTTCCAAATCTCTATATCTTTGTGCGATCTCTATATGTACAGGGTGGCAGGGACATCGACGCGCAAACTGTAACCATGGATTCAGCACCTAAGTTTAGACCCCATAGCGTCGAAATCTTTCGTCGGTTATTAAAATATAAATATTGTCGTTCCATACGTTTTGACCGCGTAGGTATTGCTTTTCTATGAAACAGAAGATTTTTTTTTTGATAACCGACGTAAAATTTCGTCGCTATGGGGTCTAAACTCATGTGCTGAATCCATGGTTACAGTTTGCGCGTCGATGTCCCTGCCACCCTGTATATTTACATATTATGCATTAAAGTCGCTTTTCTTGTCTGTCTATGCCCGATGCCGACCGCATTGTGCTTCTAAACTAAGCAACTGATTTTTGATGATTACCAACATGATTTAGAGAATTTATTACGGAAGGTTCATGTTTATAAAACATTAATATTAAACTAATATAAACTAAAGAAATCTCTATGTTGGTCATGTTGATTGCAGGACAAAGAACACGCAGAGACCTTCCTAACCTTACCAGCTGACCAGCTCAAGTTGGAAGGTCAGACGCTGCAGGTGAAGCCGGCGCTAAAGAGAGAGAACCTACAGAAGGGAAACGCCAAGGAAGCGAAGGACAATAGGAACCTGTACCTGGTTAAGGAAGGAGGTAGGATGTACAGCATTATGTGTAGTGATAAGATTACTTGCAATTTAAAAGACAATAAGGATCATATCTACGGCCAATAGGCGACTAACGCCTTTTGTAATGGACGCGAAGGCAGGCCTCATTCAGTCATTCATTCCATGTACTTGCGCGCTATAATTACCTACCGCACGGCCGAGCGGTCTCGGGCCGTTTGCGGATTTCAACAAATTCAGTGCTGTGGGATCGCGCCAAATAGTATAATAATAATACGGGAATCGCGGGGTGCGAAGCAATCACAACTGTACGTTTGAGCATTTAGGCACATTTTAGCATGCAGCGGTTGCTGACGCGACGGAGTAGGCTATTATAGCAGTAGGTATTGGAAATTTTCTACTGAGTGAAGTATCTGTTAAGTAGTAACTATTTAGTAATCTGTGGCGGTCTGTTTGTAGGTAAATAATTACTTCCACAAGGTGTGAAGCGCTGCCCTAGTCACAAAAACTGGAATAACAAATTCTATGACCCCTTCTACGTGTTCACAATGCCGTAGTTATTCGAAACTCTTCTGTCTCGAAGAATTTTCGAAATTGACAATGAATCTGCTGTTTTAATGCTATCAGGACGCCATTTAGATCTTTCTTCATCCTGAAACTAGTATTGATAAGATACATTGGTATTTCATCCATCATTGGTTTGCGAGATTTGATGGTAAACCCTGTAAGATGTTTTCGCCCTGAAAATAATAGTAATAAATAATAGTTCATCATAGTTGAGGAGACCCTTACTGTTACTGTTAGCCTGCATCATCTTACTGCTGACTTCCAGCTCTTTCGATCCAATGACTTCCAGTTCTTTCGATTCAAAAAGCTAAAGTGAACCACTGGTCGTTTGTTTTCTCCAGCTCGTCCTGCCATCTTCAGCTGCGTCTACCGCGACGCCTTTTAGCTGTGTCAGGGCGGAGGAGATACTAAAAGTTGTAAAAAAAAATCAGAACTAATAAATATGATGATTACAGTGGTGGTAGCCGGTACGAAGGCAGCGGTCGGCGTGTCAGCCTCCGACATGGCCAAACGACTCGCGTTGGAACGTAGCAAGACACAGATGTTGAAGAATCTTAACAGGTATGTTTTAATATCCAGGGTTAGTTGAAAACTTTTTTGTTTTATGTAATAATATGCCATATTTTGAAAGTTGCACTTTTTTGCATTGACAGCAGATTTCTAAAAAGCTAATCAACCTATAATAAATTAAATACACTTTCATAATCTGGAGGAAATTGTGTTAGAAGACGCATTTTAAGAGTTGCACTTGTCGCATAATATGAAAAGGTTACTCTTGTAATAATTGTTAGGTTAGCTAAAAGATTCTTAAAATGTTATCTAACGGGTGACGTGATCACGTCAACGCTGGCTGCCGCTGAAAACCAACGCTGGGGCTCTGTCTCGCATAGGGTCTTAGCATTATGCTGAGCGATGGCCCTTTGCGTGGATGTGGCGTATGTTTTCCCCAACTTTATTTTTTTTTGTTTGTGTTTTTTTTACGCATCATGTTTACCGCAAATAAATGTGCTAATATGGACTGTATGAATGTCTGAAATAAATATATTATTTTATTATTATCGGCCCGACTAAATCAATGGGTTATTACAGAATAACCAATGTCATTTATTATTCATATTTATGTTTCCAGATTCGTGTCACGATACCGTCTCGTAGTATCAAACTTACCAGCCCACTTCGATGACGCGAAACTGCGTCGCGTGTGCGTCACAGCCGCGGACAAGCGAGCCACCGTCACCGAGTGCCGCGTCATGAGGGACTTGAGGACTCCTACGGGGAACGACGGGAAGCATCCGTGAGTATTATCTACTCTTTAGCACGTCATCACCAACGTCAGTTAGTCGAAGACACGGTTTTTATACTAGACAAAACTTGCTACATTGGAGCGGAATGACTTGCTTGAAATTTCGTCGCGTTTGCCACCTCAGATGTGTTCCAGCTCTGTGTATAGGCAACGAGTAATTTCGACGTAATCTATACTAATAATAAAGCTGAAAGTTCGTTTGTTTGTTTGAACGCGCTAATCTCTGGAACTACCAGTCAGATTTGAGAAATTATTTTTGCATTTGATAGCCCAATTCTTGAGGAGGCCTATAAACTTCTTAACATCACGCTAAGACACTTAGGAGCCGAGCAAGAACAAGGTAGAAAGAACACAGTAATAGCGCGGGCGGGCGATGCGATGCGACGGGGTGGGCCGGGGAGAAAGAAATTTCACGCGGACAAAGTACCAATGAAATAAATACCAATGTATCTTATCAATACTAGTTTCAGGATGAAGAAAGACCTAAATGGCGTCCTGATAGCATTAAAACAGCAGATTTATCGTCAATTTCAAAAATTCTTCGAGACAGAAGCTAGTTTTATATAAATGCGGTCCAGTCTAGCTGTGTACAGTCACGAGCACCAATATGTCAACACTTAGCAACTTTCAATTTCGATTTTTTCGTGAAATAACGAATGTTACGTGGAAATACGACACATTACATAAACCTATGGATTCGAAAATGCTATGTTCGTAACAACATAAAACTTCATTCAAAAATAAAGGAGTAGATCGCTTTTGAATAAAGCCGAGTGTATACATATTTTTGCTCGTGACTGTACATACTACTCCCAAACACTGATATGTACCAAACTACTGCAATACAGTTTGGAAAGCTCATACAAAACTGATAAGGGTACTTCATTAATTTACATTCATCGGCGAAAGATGTTAATCTATTCGAACTGGCCTGGTTTGTCCTGCTGCAGGGCAAACACCTCCCTCTCCCTTTTCCACACAATCCTGTCCTTTTCTACTGCCGAAAAGTCGTTTCGGCAGAAGTCAAGCTCGTCCCGCCAAATGCTACCAACAAAAGATCATGTTGCTTCAACAATAGCCGTAAAAATATAATGTTGGGTGTTGTTCCAGATCAAAAGGCTACGGTTTCGTGATGTTCACGCGACATGAAGACGCTCTGGCGTGTCTAAGGAAACTGAACAACAATCCCGACATATTTGATAAAAACAATGTAAGTAAATATTTACTTCTCGGTTACTTTTGTCTTTTGGGCCTATTTAGCGCAACTGTGAGGAACACTTTCCTGCTAAAATGAGTAAAGTTTACACTTTTTATTTGATTTTTATTTTTATAATCTGCTGTATAATATACTGTGTTCCTTTTAGTCTGTGCTAAATAAAATGTATTTTCTTCTTTATTTTCATATTTATTTAAAAGCACGTGAAGTTCCGTTTTGATGCAGAGTGAAATCTTTAAAACAGGTTTCGCTAGTCCTAGTTGTCAAACAAACCTTTATGAGTCGATATACGCCAAAACGAACATACATAATCACCTAGTTGAAAACATCTTGAAGAATAATGTGTTTTTCTTTCCATAGAGACCCATCGTATCATTCTCAATAGAAGACAGAACAGCGTTGAACGCAAGAAAGAAAAGATTAGAGAAATCCATAGCCAACAACCCTCTAGCTAACCAAAATGGCGGAGATAACTCAAATACAGACAAGAAAAACAGGAAACGGAAGCCGGAAACAGCACCAGACGAAAGTTACGCTAAGAGAAGGAAGTTCGGTAAACTGAATAAGTTTAATAAGAATGATGAAGGAGGTGGTTCTAATAATTTTAATCAGAATGAAGGAGGCAACAGATTTAATAAAAATAATCAAGCGCAAGGCAGATTTAATAAAAATAACCAAAACGAAGGTAATGACAGATTTAACAAAAATCAAGGTCAAAACAGATTTAACAATGATAATCAAATTCAAGGACAAAACAGATTTAACAGAAACCAAGGCGGACCTAATAACAGATTTAATAATGATAATCAAAATCAAGGACAAGACAGATTTAGCAGAAACCAAGGCGGACCTAATAACAAATTTAATAAGAATAACAGGAACCAAGGTCCCCGTAGGAATGAACCCGGACAGTTTGTGCGAAAACCCAGAGATTTCGAATATGGAGAATTCACAGGTCTAACAGCAAAGGAAGGCTCGCAACACAAAATGAGGAGCAACCATAAACTAAAGGCACAGGCCGAAATCCATAGACAAACTGTCAAAACAGAGAAAAAGCAGAGCAAGAGGTCGCAGATTCTCAAAATGGCGGCGAAAGAGAGGATAAAGGGGCCGAAACAAAAGATCAATAAGAATCCTACTAAGAAAAGGAATAAGAACCATAATCGGTCGAAGTTTGATCGGTTGTTGTAATGAACAAGTTTTTTGCGTGAAAGGCGTCTCTCTGCCTACTCCATAATGCTCAATTTACACTGCCGTGGAACGGAATGGAAGCGATTTTTTTTATTTGTACAAATTATAATTAACTTTATGCCAAAAGTGTAACGCACAAATTAGATACACACATACGCACAGGTAGCGCATTTTCTGGAGAATTCCCGCAGTAATAAGCTCGTATCTAGTTTGTACGTTGGACCAATGACATAAAGTTCATTTTGCTACGTACTAAAACTCGATTCCACTGCGTTTCGCGGCGGTGTAAATTGAGCCTAAGGCAACTTCTTACGTGTATATTGTTACGTGACTACATTGTTGTAAATAATTTTAAGCGAATTAGAGTTTTTTGCTTTAAAATATTTGTTTTTTTACTCACTTATTACGTCATGACATGATAACAGCATCGCCCCGACACAGCAAAAATATCTGTCATTCAAGTTAGGATTTTAAATCAAATGTATTAAAGTATATTTTACGATGACAATACAGAATAGTGGACGTCTCACGTCGCGCCCAGCGCGCGTTCTTACGAGCAGCCCGCTTCACGGCGTAGAAACTGTTTAGGCTGGTGTATGGTCTCTTCAATAAAACTAGTGGACTGTATAAATGATGGTATAATAATAATAACTGTATAAGTTGGAAGTTGGAAACAGAAATGATAGACCCGCTCGCTGGTGAGATATAACGGTCAATGGCGGCGGCCGGTGGCGCGCGCGCGCCGCGTCTCCGTCCCGCGCGCCTCCCCCTTCCCGCTTTCGTCTGCCGTGACACGTTCGCGCGTGAACAGAAACTTCTGGAAGCGATGCATCGGTCGGGAAATACACCATTTTGAGAACGTCGCGGTCGATACTACGAGATTTAAAGATGTGAATGAGACGAAGTGTTCAGAGTTGTTGTACTATCTTAACCCATCTTCTATATGCACACCCAGGTATTTAACACTTTCAGCAAGACATTGCCAATTTACACAAAACTTTAATGAATTAAAGACCTAAAACTTCCTCACTCAAATCACTCCGTTCATTGGTGAAAACCGTCTGAAAATATGTTCAGTAGTTTTTGAATTTATCGCGTTCTGATAGACAGACAGACGCGTCGGCGGTCTTTGTTTATAATATAATATGTAGTGATTACTCACGTGGATGAGCCACGATAATAGATAGTGATGATTCATAAAAAAAAACAGCCAGAATTTAAGTACATTTTTTAAAATTTAATTTGTATTCCAAAAACCTTACTACTAATATAGGAAAAAATACCATTACTTAACAAAAGTGTTCCTAAATAATTATTATGCTTATAAATATTTAATAGTTTTCTAATGTTGACAGAAAAAAACGTTCAAATCTTAAGTAAATATGGCTTGAAATAAATGCTATTTATGTACTCAGAAAGACGTATAGTCCTTTACCCAAATGTAGGATCCATTGTAGTGGAACAAACATTTTAGCATTATTTGTCTAAAAACATAACGTCCATTTAAATACATGTATGGTGGTCTCAGTTTAAGTAGGATTTGTTTTAAATAAATTGTGACTAAACCCATACCCCTTGTTAATAATGACGGAGTGAAGTAACAAAATAACTGATTTTCATGACGGCCGTTATAATACGACGGAACCACTTTCTTAGGACGCCAAAGCTTAAATGACGTTGCTAATGCTCGTTGACGTCCCGTTGACGTGGTGACAGTGTTACGGGAATACTCATTCTGGGCTTATAAATTACGCTACTTTCTTACAAGTATTTAACTCCTGCACCATTGGTACACTATAACTTTTTGAGTAGTCCACATTCGTCCAGGTGCGAGTACAACACTTGTTTGTATTCCTCAGGGTGTTTGATGTAGTGAAGTACGTGCGGAGACTTGTCCCAGCATTTGAAGTTGCACTGTTGGTAAATATAAAGGTAGTAAGTCATCGTCAACATCATGATACTCCTGCCCTTATCGTAATTAATGTCGGATCACAACCACGGGGTAGTTGCTTAACACGGCTTTCATATTGACAGTTCAACAACATTCATTGCGTTATCTTCGTTGTTGAGTACACAAATTGTTCGAACATATGAAGCAATGGATTAGCAATATCCTTCAAAATATATACAGATATAAATATATTCAGAACGGTACGGTCGTTTCGGTGGTTGTTTTGTTTGTATTTATTTACTAGCTGACCCGGCAAACGTTGTTTTGCCATATAAATTACTAGCTTCTGCCCGCGGCTTCGCCCGCGTGGATGTCGGAAGTTATCCCACGGGAACGTGCTACCAGGATAAAAAGTATGTGCTTCCCCAGGATGCCATCTATCTCTTTGCCAAATCAGAAGTTCAGTGGTTTAGGCGTGAAAATGTAACATACAGTTTCATGTTCATATCCTCCCCTAAAAACCGAATTACCCCTTTTTGCCCCGTCAGGGGTCAATTTTCGACCACTTTACATACTTATTATTAATTATTTTCTGTCGAAAGTATTAATACTGAGTTTCGAGTTAGTCGGACCGCGCATTCAATTTCTTCCACACAAACTTCAACACCCCTATATCTCCCTTTGAGGGGTAGTTTGAAAAACTTATAATGATAAACTTTATTACTTACTTAGGCAAGTATTGTTGCCAAGTTTCAAGTTTATTAACTAAATTAATAAGATTTTTCATTTAACTGTATCCCCGCTTTTCACCCACAAAGGGGTGGAATTTAAAAAAATTCATAACTTGACTCAAAGATTATTTATACCAATTTTCGAGTTAATCAAGCCACGCTGGAAAATCCTCCCCTGTAAAATTGACTACCCCTGTTTAGGCCGTCAGGGGTAGATTTTCGAAAAACCCTGATACACATTATTCTTTTCTTTCAATTATAGGTATAAATACTGAGTTTCGATCAAATCGAACCGCGCGCTAAAATTCTTCCATACAAACTTTGAAACCCCCCAATCCCCTTTTAGGAGGTAGTTTATAAAAACTAAAAATTCCCAACTTCATTATTTACTTAGATAAGTATTCGTGCCAAGTTTCAAGTTTATTAACTCAAGGAATAAGATTTTCCATACAAACAAAATCCCCCCATTTCACCCTCTTAGGGGTGGAATTTCGAAAAACCCCTTCTTAGTGGATACCTACTCTTCACGAAGAATACACTCTCCAAATTTCATGTCTCTAAGACCAGCGGTTTAGGCTGTGCGTTGATGTCTCAGTCAGTCAGTCAGTCAGTCAGTCAGTCAGTCAGGACTTTGAATTTTATATATATAGATTTCTAGCTGCCCGGCGCTACTTCGTTCGCGTGGTGTGTTGTCCTACCCCCTACCCTACTCCTACACTATCCCTACCCTACTCGCTCCTACCCTACTCCTACACTACTCCTACCCTACTCGTACCCTACTCCTACACTACTCCTACTCTACTCCTACCCTACTCCTACACTACTCCTACCCTACTCCACCCTACCCCCTACCCTACTCCTACTCTACTCCTACCCTACTCCTTCCCTATTTTTTACATTTTTCTCTGCGTAAGAAACATCCTCGTACTCGAATGAATTTTCTAAAAAAAGAATTAGGGAAATCGGTTCAGCTGTTCTCGAGATTTGTGCTTAGCAACACATTCAGCGATTCATTTTTATATTATAGATATGTATATATTCAGATTGTCGTTTATAGTGTGTTATACTTATCACACTATCAATGACAATCTGAATGAAAAAACTGCACCCTAATTTGTAATTAGAGTGCAGTTTTTTGCCATGGATATAACTTTCACATAAACCGTCCACCGTTACGCTACTTTTTCATACTGGGTACTCAGAGGCATAACCGATATGATGGAAACAACATCCACACATAACATCACGCCTGTATTCTCAGAATGACGTAGGCAGAACTGTAGAGTAAAATACATTTTGCCAGTTACTTTTTAAGTCTCATATTGTATTTAGGTAGTATGTAGTTTCTGCCATGGGAAAAAGGTGAGTTTATGTATACATGTATATTTAGTACTAAACAGATTGCCGCTTCTGAGAAATTCCCAATAAAAAATCCAATAACACTTCATCATCATCATGTTGCGATCGCGGGTAGAACCTGAATGAGGCTCATTCAGGTTCTACCCTCTATGGCAACAATATCGTTCGCCCATCTCGCCAAATAACAAGGAGTTTAAACCCAGCATCATATTGTGGACCACACTTTTAATCACACTGAATCATGTTGAAGAATATTGCTATATAGTCCATTGCTTTACATGTTCGAAAAATGTGTCTACTCATCAACGTATAAAATAACGCAATGAATGTTGTTGAACTGTCAAGATAGTGTGCTACGGAATTAGGGTGCAGGACCCCACTCAGTAGTCGCACTTACAACCACAAATCCTTGACGCAGCCAACTCTACTCACTACTGCTTAAAAGTATGTTACCTTCATCCCACTCCTAACCCAGGAGTCATGAACACTTCTACTCCGCTTCTCAGCCCCCACTAGGTCAGTCTTGGACACCAGGAAGAGTCCTGGGGCTCTGCAGGGCGTTTCATGGAACACCTCGGTTGCTTTCATGTAATGTTTCGTCGCTACGTTGTGGAAGAATTTCATATGGGTTCTGGGGAAGTGGAGAAATTGTATAATTATGCCATGCATGTGGGGTTGGGTGGGTTTATAGTAGATGTACACCTTTGCCAGTCATGTAATAAGGGGCGAGCTTATTTTCATTAACCGAGTACAAATATATACTCCTGCCTCATGCCTGCTACTGACAATAAAAGCCCAATGGCACTTTCTCGACCCGGGAATCGAACTCGGAACGCTCGGCAATAAGAGCGGTTTCGCACTACGTCCGATCCGAATCCGAGAAATGACGGTCCGAAGAGCCATAGTACCTACTATTAACGCCTAGAGCCTAGAGACTGAACATCTGTACGATACACGCTAGGCGAACGTTCTGACCTAAAACCCTTATTAAAAGGCAATAAAGCCTAAATCAACTTTTACTTTAAACAGTGTACTTTTCCTTTACTAAAGTAGTGTTGCATTTTTACGCAGTGCATAGAAATAACACGAGTATGTACAATTTAGTTAGGTAGTTAGATTCTGGACGCCGCGCCGTCGCGTAATCTAGTGTGCCCAAATTAAAATATAAGTACCTACTCAAGAACTTGTTTGTCTGTGTTTTTATACTGTGGTGAATTAAAGTGGTTCCAGCAGAATTATTGTTTTTTTTTTTTAAAGACAAACGGGGTCGGCTTTGTAACATTTCGAAAATTCTAGAACGTTCGCTTCTCGCAAGGTCACTCGCTTGGCTCTAGGCGCTAAGCAAGCCACCTTGGGGTACGAATTACACAAAAGTATTAATACAAAAAAAAAAATAGCCAGGCGGCTAAAGGCTAACCACAAATTCTTCTTAAACCGACTCGCTAGGCCGGTGTTAACTACCCTCTTGTTGACTAAAAGCCAGGTACTCACTTGATGTAACTCCTGAAGAGCTCCTGTAAGAACTTGTTGCGTGGGAACACGGCGCTGGGGAAGCCGACGGGAATCTCGTGGATGTCCGCGCCCGAGTCCCACACCTGAGACGCTATGCGGTCTAATACTGGCTGGAATCTGGAGATAAACGCAGGGGTGAATGATGGCTGAGGCTTTCAAGTGGTTTGGGTAGCACGTAGCAGCGGGGTAATTGCGCACTCTCAGTAGCAATGGTTCTCATTTTGACAGTTCAACAACATTCATTGCGTTACTTACGTTGTTGAGCATACAAATTTTTCGAATATATATGAAGCAATGGATTAGCAATATCCTTCAAAATGATTCAGATTGAGATTGATAGTGTGTTACGCAATTAGGGTGCTGTTAGTACAAAAGCCCAGGGGTTATTATGAACGTTGCTTCAAAATAAAATGTAAGAGAACATTATACTTTGTGGGAAAACATGTTTCACAGTGAAACATGTTTTCCAAGTCAGTTCACAGTTTCGGGACCTTTTTTCAAGTGGCTGTTTGAGATTCTAGACTAGACGGCTCAGTATGTCCTATTCCTATATCTATGGTCCTACTAGTGTAACTTGTAAGTATACAAAGCAAGATTCTTTTTGTTACAGGTTTTGAACCTTATTTCATTATTTATTTGCTACTTAGTAATAGAAACAAAGAAAAGATGAAAGAAAGAAAATACATTTATTTGCGGCAAACATGACGCATAAAAAAGAACAAACACACAAAAAAATAACAAGTTGGGGGCAATAATAAAGTTTTCAATCTTCTCTCTCTCTCTCGACCTCCCGCAAACCAATACTGAACGTGACCCTGAGAGGCTCACGCACTTGTTTCTCTGCCTACCAGGGATCAGCTTCTAATACTTAATATGTAATGTTAACTTACTGCTTCTTATTATTCACTGCGTGTACCAGCAGTTCCGCCCATACATACGCGCCGACCGAGAACCCGTGAATGACCAGCGGGTTCTGACTGTTCACCTCCATGAACTTTAGCAGTCTTTCTGCTATAACCTGAATATAATGAAAAATATAAAATCGAAGACTAATTTAATATTTTTTTTAATAGTAATAATTTAGGTACTCATTTAAATAACCATTATCATCACCTGCCCACTCTTTTTTTTCCACACAAGCCCCTAAGATAAAGCCATGGTCAGCCTATAAGTAATGATTGTTCCCACTGCTGGGACTCAGGCCTCCTCTCTCCGTCTCCTCCACCAAATCGCAGTCAAATGTCATCGATTTTTTTTCAAGATGACATTATTATTGGAACACGCTTATAGAGGCGTGAGGAACAGGGTGTAAAGTTCACTCATCCTCCATAGAAAGCAGCACATGAAGTGATTTTTTGCTCCGTTGGTGTAATTGCAGTATGGCGTTCCAGTGTGAGGATAAAGCGCTTATTACACTATCCAATTTTAAGGAATGCTAACTACGGAGTTTGGCTTAGACACAGATAATATACTCGTAATACTTTAAGTAGCTTAGTTTTACCACCCCTGCTCAAAGAAAACTGTCATGCATACCTGTGATCCCTTCACCGGCCACATCAGCTGCCAAGGTGAACAGGACACGGAGACCACGTCAAAACCATGGTCTAGGTACAGTCTAGCATATTTATCGACATGGTTAGGTTTGGCCAGCATCCAGTTCATTATTATGCAAAGTGGCTTGTCTATGTTCTGGTTTAATCTGAAAAAAGAATAAGTAATAACTTTTTTTTTAATTGGCGAAGCCTGATGGAAAGCGATGGAGGAAGGCAGAGGAAATGCTCTGGCGAGATGATCACATTTATTCAGCTTTAGGACAAGAGCTGAATAAGTGTGGTTAGTCCCTCAGTTGCGTTTACGACAGATTTTCGGGAGAAGGCAACACCAAGGAGCAGTGGAAAGTTATGTGGGAGACCTTTGCCCAGCAGTGGGACAATACAGATTGATAAAAAATAATTTAAAAAAGTAACTAATTGTGCTTCATAATACCACAAAAATCTACTGTTTGGCTGAAATTGTTTCTTTTTAGGTCTTAATCCATCAGATAGAACAATTAAAACCATTAATTAAAATCAAAATTTTATTATTATTCACATCATTATGCTGTCGGAGGTTTTGAAATGCAGGAATTAGTGAGATAAGAAATGTCTCGGGTAATTTTAAAATCCTTTTTAAACCCAGATAGTAATCTGACATTTCAAGTCTCTGTGTGTGTGATTTTTTTGTAGGTACCTATAGGAATTTGACATTACAGCTATCAAATTACTTTCTGAGTTTAAAAAAGCAAACTTTATTTTCAATCTTCATTTTAAGTTAATTATATTTTGTATTTGCCTTTATCCCAATTGATTTGGGATCGGCTCAGTTCGTTTTTTTCCATACAACTCTATGAGCCGTAATCTCTGGTTGAATACAACCCATTTCTAAACATAGGTATTGCTTATTATTTTCTTTCTTACATTCAATTCATCGTTTCTCTGGGTTTACCGGACCCTAAGTACAGACGCCAGCACATCAAGCTACTACAAATCTAAAATATCTGTCAAATTTCTATAATAGATTTTCAACTTTGTCGCAAAAGCATTAGGTTCAAGGTTGACTGGGAAAATTTGTCAGTTTCGGGTAGCTCGACCTGCTGGGGTCTGTACATCACATCCATTTTCCCTGAGAGTTAGGTAGAGGTGCGCCGATATAATAGGTACACCCCTATTTTTCCTCCAGAAATACTTCCCGTATTTCTATAAATTATAGGTACGTTATTCTTTTGTTAATATAACTTACTTCATAGTGTTAGGGTCTGCTTTTAACTTGACTTTATCGTTGCTGATGTACACCATGTTTTGGTGTATATTCTGCGTGTGCGCACCGCGATCCACCGTCATCGTCGCCACGGGCACGCATGATAACAGCGGACGGGAACCTGCCTGTAAAAGGAAAGGATTTATTATGGATACTGTTGGTAGGAATCTACCCCTTTTAAAATCAAAAGTCATTTATTCAAATTAGGCTGAGAATCAGCACTTTTCGAACGTCAAAATTACAAAAGACAGTCCCCCAAAAAACGCCCGCCCTTCACCACTTCCTAGTGCTATCACTGGGAAGAAGTGGCGCAACAAACTCCGCAGCAGCACAGCTGTCTGTTCAGTTAGAAAATACTTGATTGTATACAATAATTATATGTTATTATTATTTTTACCTTTATAGGTTTAAAGAATTTATTCTCATAAGAACGTTGAACTTAATTTTAAGCAACGTTTATTAATAAACGTTGCTTAAAATTAAGAAGTAGTGATTTATAAACGACCGCTTAACCATGCATTTTTGACGTTTACGTCAATTAACTTTAATCATCGTTTATTTAAACCCCCTTATGTCTGACCGGCAAACGTAAGGTAGGAAGCCCTCAGGCTATGTGGAGCGGCGATCTTCACAGGATGGCTAGTAGCAGCTGGATGAGAGTTGCCGAAAATCTAGTTGAATGGCGTGCAATGGGAGAACCCTATGTCCAGCAGTGGACTGCTATTGGCTGATGATAATGATGCCTGACCATGCTGCTTAAACCTAGACATCATCTATCGATGTGTACTGATTCTTTAAACTGCGCGCTGACATAGATTTGGACCTTTCGGACTGGCTATACTGCTCAGCCTGAGAGTCGAACTCACGATCGATCCTGTCCTAAGCAGGACTTATTTTAATTTTTGTAGTACTGTGGTAACCTGAGGGGCGATTCTCGTAATTTTAAGAACGTTCATAGTCTGATCTCAGTGTCAATCTGTCAAAAACACGTCTAATTTCCCTACATTTTGACAAGTTTTTGACATTTGTTTGTCGCCGAGATGAGACTGCGACTAGATTTTGAACGTTTTAAATTACGAGAATTGGCCTTAATTCTGTTAGATAGATTTATAATGTAACCTAGCTAACTAGGACGTCAGATTCACTATTATTGTAATTGTTACTCCTTTAGTTATTAGTGATCCCGAAATTGTAATATTATATTTATTGTTTCTTAAAAAACACTTTTTGGTTATCCTTCTACGTCCCCGTCACAGGCCATGGCCCCGCTGGGCAAAGGCCTCCCCCAGATTCTTTCACGTAATCCTACGTTCGTTCGTGAAATAAATTAATATATTAATATTAAATTAAAAATCGATCAGAATTCATCATCATTCTCCTGCCCGTATCCCAATTTGTTTTGGTGTCGGCGCAACATATCTTTTTTTCGATACTTCTCTATTAGTCGTCATCTCAAAAATCAATTGCACTTAAAACCTTGAAAATAAAAATAAAACTTTAATATTGTGAATATTCAGTTACATAGATTTAGTTTAATTAGAAGGTGGTTTACACCCTACATTTATATCACCACGCATCGAGGGGTAAAGCGAATCGACCCTCCGTCACAAGGATCCCTCGTTATAACGAATAGGGCCCGCATAGGAGACACACGACAATCTTCGTCAGAATTTATTCGACTGCATAGGTACTGTATTTAGTTGAAAACCTACTCCAAGTAAAAATATATTTTGTAGTTTTAGGTATCCATCGGTTTCTTACAAAACATCAACTATATCATATCCGACGGCCCTGGCTGCTTATCTTCTTTGGTGACCGTACGAAGAGAGCATACTTACATTGTTGAAGCAAAGTAATCTTTTTCCGTGGTTAGCGGCGAAGCAAATTGCAGTCCGCAACCGAAACGCCTCCATAGCGACCCGCAAACTGCTAATGCAAACAAAAACAAGCAATAAATAATAATATAATTACAGTTAACTAAAGGATTATGAAAAAAAAAAAATGTAATTAGTAAAAAATCAATTCTGCATAGCCTTATGTTGGGATCGGCTTCCAGCCTAATCGGATGCAACAGAATGCCAGTATTTTACATGGAGCGACTGTCCATCTGACGTCCACAACCCAGTTACTGCGGTAATAAACGATACTCCTGGGCAAAGAGATTTAAGATAATTTAATGTCTTTGCTCCTGGGTAAGTCTGGTTGTCAGATTTTTTGGGTTTCTGACTACCCGTAACGACTGTCAAAGATCTAAGAATGACAGCCAGAACCAACGGCTTAGCGTGCTTTCTGAGGCACGGAGGGGTCTCGATTTTTAATGAAAACCCATCCACGAACCGACCGCGGTAAGTGTAGCTTAACCTTCGATCGACATTTCAGCATTTAGCCACGAGAAATATCAGAGATAAATAAAAATCTAAGTATAATCATAATCTTCAAAGTCACCTGTTGCTTGAATGTCATTTTGGTAGACAAGAAATTAATGACAGTCAGGGTAATAAAACAAATCAATAAGCATTGAATGCAGGTACATAAATGAGTGTGGCTTATTGTTCAAATGCACTTGCAAAATCAATCTGGCAGTTTTGCTTTTAAAACGATTCAAACAGGCATATAGACTCATTTTGTTATAGACATTATCAACATCGGCATTATTAATTTATTAATCATTAGGTATGTACATTCTGTGGGGTTTATTTATTAAAAACGACTAGCAGCGCCCCGGGGTTTCACCCGCATAAAGGTCGATCCCGTGAGAATATCGGGATAAAAAGTATCCTATGTGTTATTCTGATGTATTTAAGCTATAGGTATTAGTGTAATGCGACTAGCTTCAACTTTCTGACTAACTGACCGACTATTTAATTTTGACAATTCAAAAGTGCCTGTAAATGGTTTAATTGAAATAAATGATTTGAGTTTGAGTTTGAGGTTGAATGTTTCATCAAAATCTATTTACGAGTTGTAGTTTTTGCGTGAAAGAGTAACAATTAAACTTCCATCCATCCATCCTCACAAACTTTCGCGTTTTTAATATTAGTCAAACTCAAACTCTAATCATTTATTTCAAGTAAACCATTTACAGGCACTTTTGAATTGTCAAAATTAAATAGTCGGTCAGTTAGTCAGAAAGTTGAAGCTAGTCGCCCATTCCAAAAAACGTAGAGATCTCTATGGAGAAGAACGGGCAAGAAACTCCACGGACACTCTTTTAAATCAAGATATTATTACAAAATCCTGGGTACATTATTCTTATTGCTTCTATATGTGAGAACAATGTAAAAAAAGAAATAATTTAAAATATAACATTAAAAATACGCCCTGGCAGTTAAGAGATGACCAGTCTCAACCAACGGCGCGCGGCGCCCGTTCACGAACATGACGCGTGGATCAGCACCACCCAGCTCAACCATTTTGTAGGGAACCGAATGATCCAACACACGCACCACCATCAGTGAGACATTTAAGTGAGCATGACATATTCTCAACTGCCATGCTCTTTCAAGTCAACATCAAAATATCATAAAAAACGGATCCATGGTTACATCTTACATTTACAAAATTTAAAAAATGCTTCTAAATTATACAAAACCATAGTTTGCAATTTTCTTAATAGATAAGAGAAAAAAATATATAAAAAGTTACTACCAATCAGGAAGAGGTATTTAATATTGAAGTACCTAATCAAAATTAATCTTGATTGAATAAAATAAACATTAAGTTCGTAATGTCAGAAACACTAAAAAAAAACAAAAATAAAAAGGGGAAGGATCTCCTCCAAAATATAGAAATTGTGATCAACTAGTGAGCCCAAGTGCCTGTGGAGCAGGACCAGCATTAAGCCAAGCATTTTTATTTAGTATATACTCATCCAACTTATAATAAGCTTGTCTACATAGTGTGCGTTTAATGCATGTTTTAAATTTCTTCTCATTTAGTTGAAGAATATAGTAGAATATGATAGTAGTTTGAGTGACGTTTACACGTCAAAAATGTTTGGTTAAACAGTCACTAGTTACTACTTAACTTTAAGCAACGTTTATAAATAAAGGGGTTCATGTTTTACGATGAAAATATGTTAAATATTTTCAGTTTCATGACTTGCTTTTAAATAACTGATTGTAACGACAATGCTATCAAATATAGGTCAATTAATTAGTAATTGTGACTTGTGAGTCACTTATAGCCGACTCGAATACTGAGTCGGCTATAAACTGGAGCTCATTTCATTCAGACATTGATAACAGGAGGTAAATGCATTATTAGTATCATGAGAATTTAAAATATTTTTAATTATGATGTAACTAAAAATTTAATTTCGGAAATCCGTGTTGGTCCCGGAGAAAGAATAGGACCACCCCATCTCGTCCCGTGGGTGTCGTAAGAGGCGACTATTTGACTAAGGGAGCTCCAGGCCCAGTGCATACCGTATAGCACCTTGGGTCACCCGCGCGATGGCGGGTAAACCATCAACAACCGCATTCCCAAGGAGGGTTGGTGTCAGGCAGGCGGCCGACTGTAAAACTTTGCCAAAACTTTAAGCAACATGATGAGTAAAAATATGATGCGCGATAGGGCTAGGGCGTACCCCACAGGCGACGCGCAGGGGCAGCACCCGGCTCCTGTGGGAAGAGGACTAGGGTTGTTGCACCACCCCGGGCGGGGGCAACGTAAGAAGCGAGCCCGGGAAGTGAGATTGAGGTATGCAAGTTGGAATGTTGGGACGATGACCGGGAGAGCCAGAGAGCTAGCGGATGTATTAAAAAAAAGACGAATAAATGTGGCGTGTTTGCAAGAAACAAAATGGAAAGGAACGAAAGCGAGAGAAATCGGTGAAGGATACAAGTTTTTCTACTGTGGGAGTGACGGGAAAAGAAATGGCGTGGGAATAGTGTTAGACAGTAATTTAAAAGAAGGCGTGATGGAAGTAAAAAGAATTAATGATAGATTAATCCTTGTAAAAGCTATGTTAGAAAATGTAATGCTGAATGTAATAAGTGTGTATGCACCGCAGGTCGGATGTGATGAAAGGGTGAAAGAGAAGTTTTGGGAGGACTTTGACATAGTTTTGATGAACATTCCGGTGCATGAAGAATTGATAGTTGGAGGTGATTTTAATGGACATGTGGGAAGAATGCGAGGGGTTTATGAAAGAGTGCATGGAGGGTGGGGATTTGGTAACGTAAATAACGAGGGAGAGACATTGCTTCAATCCGCTACCGCATTTGACCTGGCAGTAGCCAACACTTGGTTCCAGAAGAACGATGGACACCTAATTACGTACAAAAGTGGCAACCACAAGACGCAAATTGATTACTTTCTAGTACGACGCAAATACTTAAAGCATATCAAAGACTGCAAAGTGTTACCGGGAGAAGATCTAGTCTCACAGCACAGACTCCTGATTATGGAAATGGTTGTAGAAATTAAGGTCAATAAAAACAAAGAGCGACCCCCCCCCAAAATAAAATGGCATATGCTGGAGAAGAATGACTATGCGGAGAAATTTAAAGAGCGAGTGGTGGATAAAATGATAGATATGGAGGACATGAATGATCGAAGTGTAAATGAATGTTGGAATGAAATGGCAGGGTATATTAGGACTGTAGCAAAAGATATTTTGGGAGAGACGAAGGGAAAGGGTACGATAGATAAGGATACATGGTGGTGGTCGACAGAAATACAGAATGTGTTGCAGGATAAGAAGAGAAAGTTCAAGGAATGGCAGACTGTTGACGATAAGAATGTTAGTTTGAAAGCAGAAAAAAAGAGTGAGTATGATGCTCTAAAGAAAAAAGCCAAGAAAGCTGTGGCCATAGCAAGAGCAAAAGCCCAGGACAAGCTTTATGACACACTGGATAATCCAACAGGTCAAAGAAATCTTTACCGACTTGCTAGAGCTAGAGAGAGAAAGACGAGGGATATTTGTCAGATAAAGTGTATAAAGGATGAAACTGGAATAGTTCTATCGGATGATGAGAAAATTAAGGATAGGTGGAAGAGTTATTTCGAAAGACTGATGAATGAGGAGAATGACTGGAGTGGTGTGCTTGGGAATAAACCAGTAAATGAGGGATTAGTGAGAAGGATTAGTATGGATGAAGTGAGAATAGCAGTAAATGGGATGAAGAATGGTAAAGCAATAGGTCCGGATGGAATACCAGTTGAAGTATGGAAGCTATTACGGATAGATGGATGGACGTGGTTAGCTTTATTCTTCAATAAGTTGTTGCTGGAAGAAGCCATCCCTGACGAATGGTGTAACAGTTCGCTGGTGCCCATCTTTAAAAACAAAGGTGATGTGCTGGAGTGCAACAACTATAGAGGAATAAAGCTAATGTCACATAGTATGAAGGCTTGGGAGAAAGTTATTGAAAGGCGACTGAGAGAAGAGAGTGAAATTTCGCAAAACCAATTCGGTTTTATGCCTGGTCGAGGAACAACAGATGCCATCTTTGCTATCCGCCAGCTGTGCGAGAAATACAGAAGTGCGCATAAGAACTTGCACATGGTATTTGTTGACCTCGAAAAGGCATATGACAGAGTGCCTCGTGAAGTTTTGTGGTGGGCGCTGAAGGAGAAAGGCGTGCCAGGGAAGTATGTGCAGTTGATTAGAGCGATGTACAGTCGATGTAGTACCCAAGTCCGGTCTACAGTGGGCACTACTGGCAGCTTCGATGTGGCTGTCGGCTTGCACCAGGGTTCAGCACTCAGCCCGTACCTCTTCGTGCTGATAATGGATGCTCTTACATCGGATATCCAAGAGGAGGCTCCATGGTGTATGCTGTTCGCCGATGACATTGTGCTGGTTGCCGAGAACGGCTTAGAGGTCCAGAGCAGATTGGAAGGGTGGTGGGAAAGACTCGAGACCGTTGGCCTGAGAGTAAGTCGGACCAAAACGGAGTATCTGTTTTGCGATTTTGGCGGTCTCTCCAGTCCTTGGCCCATGTCTCTCGCCGGAACGCCCTTATCGATCTGCTCCGACTTTCGGTACCTCGGGTCGCTTGTCCAAGGAGATGGCGAAGTAGACCGAGACGTAACGCATCGGATCAACTCAGGATGGATGAAATGGCGACAGGTCACAGGAACAACTTGCGACCCACGGATGCCCCTCAAGTTAAAGGGGAAAATTTATAAGTCTGTGATAAGGCCTGTCGTACTGTATGGGTCTGAATGCTGGGCCGTGAAGAAGACGGATGAAAGAAGATTGCATGCAGCGGAGATGAGAATGTTGAGATGCATGTGTGGAGTGACGAGAATGGATAAAGTAAGAAATGAGTATATAAGAGGAAGTTTGAAAGTGGCGCCAGTGACAGAAAAGTTGAAAGGAAATCGTTTAGCTTGGTATGGGCATGTGATGAGAAGGGACGAAACGCATGTGACTAAAAGAGTGATGAATATACATGTTGATGGATGGAGAGGGAGAGGAAGGCCGAAGAAAAGATGGATGGATTGTGTGAGGAATGATATGAAAGAGAAGGGAGTGAATGATAGCGTGACGGTTGACAGGGGAGAATGGAAGAAGAAAACGTGTTGCGCCGACCCCAAGTAACATGGGATAAGGGCAGGAAAATGATGATGATGTAACTAAAAATTTACGGTTTTCGCAATTTTTCCTTGATCTGTGTTTATAAGACGTTGCTTCGTACCAAATTTCAAGATTCTGAGTTCACGGGAAGTACCCTGTAGGTTTTGATTCCCTTGCGAGTGTCGAAAATTTGCGGCATAAACGGCTGTATCTTTTGATTGTATGGCTTAGAATTTTGATTTTTTCACAGCTCCAAGGGTCAGTAGACCTGAGTATTTGATATAAATTCCAGGTTGATACCTCCACGCGTTACTGAGAAAAAGGGTCTTGACAGACAGACGGACGGACGGACGGACAGACAACAATATGAACCTATAAGGGTTCCGTTTTTTTCCTTTCGAGGTACGGAACCCTAAAAACACCCGCCACCCAGAATAATTATCTGACAGATAATTTCATTTAAACCAATAATGTAATGGCAATCCAGAGGTAGTCAAATAAGACTCGTCAAGTTTCACACAACATCAGTATCAACAGTTTCCATTAAAATTGGCGACCTCATTCACATAGTAGATATTGTAAGAAATAAAGAAAATGATAAGCCGTTATCAAATTTTTCAGCATCAATAAACAGATTGTTATTATTATTATGCTACCTTACACCGGCAGAGGTGAGGTATGCAAATATAAATAAAAAAATGTGGCTACTGGCTACTATTTTTACATATATTATATACTTTCTCTAACCTTTGTACCGTGTAAGCCTAACTAGAATAACAAACAATGCGTGTATAATGTTAAATTACAACTACAAAACAAAGAACAACCACATACCTTAAATCCAGCTCAATTTAAAACACTTATACATTCAAAAAACCACAGAAAAACGTACGTCAGTCAAAAATAGCTATAAATGCCACTTGTTTATGCAAAACTATGACCCGAAAGCGGGTTAATGCCCCTGTGTACGCAGACATGCGATGCGGACGCAAGCCGCGTGTAAACTGACGCGGCGCCGCCAAAATCAGCTCAAGGATACATTATGAATTTATGAGGAAGCCGAAATGTCTAAAATTGCTTCCACTTATTGTGAAAGGTATTGATATTGCACTGTATGTGGGAGGCTGGCTGGGCAATTGACTGTGGTATTGTTATTGATTATGTGTGTAGTAGTAATTGAAGCGTAGTTCGCTAAGTTTGGCGGTGTAGGGTGAGTAGGAACTGTGGATGTAAAAACATAGCGGAATTTCGGCCATGGCGACCAATCTCAGCGGCATAGCAGGTGCAATATACGGGATAAATAGCTAGGAAATGACGTCTGTAGAGTCTCGCTAGCTAATTTAATTTGACCTTGTATAGGTATTATAAAGAATAAACAATGCAAGTTTGGCGTCAAGTTTTCAGAATTACACCGTACAGCATTACAATATTGTCAGTAGTTCACGTAGGTATCCTTTTACCCATGTTTCGAAACGTCACTACAGCAGCATGTGTTGTACAGGTATGATGGACTATCGTGCCGTGCGTGACTCATCTTATTAACCCTAATTAGGTTAGTTCCTTATTAGTATCATGTTTAACTGACTGTCTTCTCAGTCATTTAAATGCAAAACATTCTTAAAATCGACTATGTACATAATAGGAAGAGCAACCGTAGAATCATGATGGTTTTTGGGAGTGCATTTAAATAGCCTCCAAATGCTGGACTTCAGCTGATTCCGGTTAGACTGGAAGCCGACCCCAAAATAGGGCTAGGCAAATGAAATAACACTTTCAATGTCCACAAAGTAGATACAATAGTTAAATAATCAACCTGAACCATATGTGGGTCATGGAAACGGGGTATGGGTTAAATAGCCTCCATGACTGGCGATTGTTTCATGTTGGTCAGTACGGTCAGCAACGAAAGTCATTTGACCATTTTATATATCAATCAGGCCCGTGGCTACGTAATAACAGCCACACGGGTCGATTAATCAGGCTAAGCTACGCTTGCCGGGGTTGTCCGTGGATGGGTGATCACCTTTACATACCGTCCATACCTCCGTCCCAGTTGACATTCGTGGATCTTTGATCGGGTGCAGTCGGGTTAAGGGTAGTCAGAAGCCCGAAAGTCTGACAATACAACTTATGAACTGCCTACTGACCAGTTACGGCAGTTATGAAGGCCAGAGTCGCTCCATGTAAAATACTGGTATTCAGCTGCATCCGGTTACACTGGGAGCAGATGCCAACGAAGTTGCGAAAAGGCTCGGCAGATGATGATATATCAATCGACAAAGATGACACAAAATCATTAGATTTTCAACATTTCACATGTAGGTAAAAGTTGTCATGTATATTATTCACCTGTTTTTTCAAAAGTTGTCTCATGTCATGATAAATGATATTTATTACTGTAAATGCCAAACACACCAGGGGGTCTACTCCGAACTATTATGGGCCGAATGCTCGGCCGTTTCTTGCTACGAAGTTACTATTTGGTTCGGTCGGTCCCGACCCACCGATCCGAACATTCGCACTTTGCACTTCGGAGTAGACCCTCAGGGCCGTCCAAAAGCGCGCTGGGTTAACGACATCGTTAAAGTCGCACACCTGGACGAGATTCGCACAGAACTGGGAAGTACGGCAGAAAAAAGGAGAGGTCTATACCCAGCCGTACGTGATTCCGGGCTGAAATGATGATGATTACTGTACATAGTCCGTCTCTTTCGGACAGGTCCACACAGATTTGAGTGGACATGTCCAGTTAGTGCAAGCATTTATCAGTAATCGTGCAGCTCAACTCCCAGAACTGTTAATGGACTTTCGTAACTGACCGGCTATCATTTCTACAGCAGCATAGACGCTGTTCAAAAAACCTATAAATTTAGTTTATTTCCTCAATATCCTTGTTTCTTAAATTAATATTTCGAAAAATTACTTACTTTGTATGTCAGCTGCATCCAGTTAGTGGACTGGAAGACGACCCCAACAAAGTCGGGAAAAGGCTAGTAGTATGTATTTTATTTCCTTAGGGACGGGATATTAATTTCATTAGGACGAGCTGGTACACTTGGGTACGGCCCCTTTTTTGTTTTGGGTGGGAAATCATCAAATGACCTCTCCCGCTCTGGGCGGAGCGGGAGGGCGTGTCAGACATTTACCGACTAAAACCCACCCGTGTTCCTTCAGTTGCCTGTGCCAGGGGCCAAGGTATCTCTTTCGAACAACCCGCAGCCCCGGCGGCATCGGCCCTGACGGACCCCGTCAGTTCGTGCTGTCATCTCTTTGAGGCGCGCGTGGAACACAAGGCGCCGTCTTTTTATTTTTATTTATTGTCTCTCATTGGGTACGGCCCCTGAGAGATGAAAAATCAAACGAAAAAGGAGTTTTTATAAAAGTGTATTTTCTATATATTAAACTACAGTGCATATTTTCTTAAACTAAAACTATAATGTAAAAAATCTTATAAACTAAACATGATATAAATTCATCGCTTTAATACTTTAGACCTGATTCACAACTTATGTAAAATTCTCGTAATTGACAATAGTTTTGATGTTATTAATTAATTTAGGAACCGAAAAATACGTTTAAAAAAAAGGAGTTAGTGTACCTTAAAGCTAAGTTTACATTGTTCGAGTGGTTAGTAGAGTGCGGCAGTCAAGTTCTGTTAAAAACATAAAAATATCATGAAGGAAAGTGGCATTGATACTTCACTTGCCATAGCACACGGCACACAGCAACTTCATCTGCTAAAAGAGCCCGATTCAAACTTTATGTCGGTTCGGAACATGAGGCGAGTCGCTGCGCAGTAACAAATTCACCTGTCAGCGGGGGTGAGGGGTGCGGTACTAACCGCAGGCGCACTTCAGAGCCGCCATAAAGTTTGAATCGGGCTGAATCAATATTGACTGACACCAGAAAAAAGGCAGCTGGATGGACAAGTAACTCAAAAAAAACTAGCTAGTCAAAACTAAGAATGACATTTATACCACTAGTAGTACCCGAACTAAACCAATAACTCTGCTAATGTAAACGCGCCCTGCAAGTCGAAGTCGAGACAAGTTAAAGTAACAAAAGAAATACTTAACAATAGTCAAGTGTTTTAATGTTAGACTTCGTAAAGTATTACATCCCTCTCATTCTCATAGTTGAAGTTAAATGACGAAGCGAGACAAAACATCATTTCATTTGAAGAGTTTCAAATTATCAGTTGATTCAATACACCAATGCGTTTTTAAACAAATTTATCAAAAAATAAAATAAAAAAAACTAGCAACACTGTCACTCAGTGTTGCCAGCAACATAACAAAAGTACACAATCCAATAGTCTTCATTCGATATCCAAATTTCAACATATTAATGTTGGATAAGAAGTTAATTAACGCGAAACCGCCAAGATAGACCGCGAAATTACAATTTTCTTACGTTATTTTGCAGTTTGCAAGTCAGTATCAGCAGGGTAATTGCGTAGCAATGAGTTTCATTTTGACAGTTCAACAACAATCATTGCGTTATTTACGTTGTTGAGCAAACACATTTTTCGAACATATGGAGCAATGGATTAGCAATATGCTTTAAAATGATTCAAATTGAGAGTAATAGTGTGTTACGCATTTAGGATGCAGGTTGTATTTCGATCAAAATATGATTCGCGACCGTAAGAAATATGAATATAATTTTAATTCGCGGGCTACCTTAGCGTATTCCCTGAAGTCTTCTTTTTAGGAAAAAATACGAGTAATTTCGCAATTATTTTTAGCTTAGCTTATAAAAGCTTATTGCATGAGCTTGTTAAAACAAAAGCCCGAGCATTATATTTTAAAATTATTCTCTTGAGAGTTACATTTACTTTATATGAACGATAAGATTTAGTCAAAAATATGCTTGCATTGTAGTTAGCGACTTGTAATAATAAATTATTCAATTCCGTTTTACTTATGTAACGCCAACCTCATAAAGTGGGGCTACCTTCGACGGAACGGCAGCAGGTGGTGGATGTGGAGCAAATCATGCTCCATCTGCTATCCTGCCTTCTGTGCCCCAGAAAATGCAGCCAAAATGACTTGCTGCCACCGTCGACGCCGTGAAAGTGGCGAAGTTTTGAGCCAACAATTTTTTTATAAACTGCGTGTGCTTTTTAAGACTTACGTGGACTACTTTACCCGTGTGAACGAGGCTTTAGCAGTAAGGCGTTAGCTTTAGGTAGTCGCTAACTCAAAATCACATTATGACTACTGTTTATTTTAATAGTAGTAAGACCTTGTGAACGCAGGAACCCGCTGGATGCGGGAAACACAGAACCGGTCGAAGTGGAGGTGCTTGGGAGTGGCCTATGTCCAGCAGTGGACGTCTCTCGACTGAAATTATGATGATGAAGGCGCCACCCGAAGAGAGGAGGCCTGTCTCCCAGCATTGGAAACATTATAGGCTGATGTAAAAAAAGGTATTGACAGACCGGCGTAATCTTTATTCAGACCCGCCTTTATTAAATAATTTTGTGTAATATTGCTGTAGCAGATACAAAATTGCATTTCTAAGTGATATTTTAAGTTTATCGTTTCATAATTTATGGTCGCTGCCCGCATGCGGTCAAAGCACGGAGCACCCCTTATTTAAAATTATAAAGTAATATCATCCGGGACTCTGACATCCTGAAGTCCCTCATTGCTTATTTATTTTAGTTTTATAGTATTGCACATATTTATGCTGAAGTAGGTATTCACGGATTTCAATCCACAAGCTAATGTACCTAGCGTCCGAACGAATTTATACATGAAATCTGGGGTATTCTAAGGCCCGTTGTACACGGCACGGTTTTATGTACTGTAAGACGTGCTAGCAGCACTGTAGACTAATCGTGTGAGCTTGTATATAACACCGTGACACCCACCGGACGCCACTTACGGCGCAACAAGCTTCCATAGTGCTCCATACAACACTGACGACCGTGCCTTCACACGGCGAATCAACCGTAGTTTTCCACGGCAAACGCGTAGTTTTTACAGCAAGAAAAACGTGTGTACAACGGGTCTTAACCGGAGTTATTTTAATTCATATCCGAATATTCACCCGATTCGGTCGAGCCAGATATAGAATGACAGAGCTTTTAGCTACGTACAGTACAGGTCATTTACAGAATGATTTTAGAATGTGAAGACATGACAGCAACAAGTCTGATCCCTTATGATGGTGAGCTTGGTATATCGTGGGTTCAAAATATCCCCATAGCAAACATTAAAATCGGTCAAGCCATTTTGGAGATTAGCCGGAAAAAACCGACAGTCATTTTTTTTTGTTTGTTTTATTTCCGTATATACTTTCATATGCATTTAGTAAAGTACAGTACAGTTATTTAAACATTACAAACAGGCACTTCAATTTTATTTATTTATATGTATAGATTCCGCCTCTTTTTTAACTTACATTCCGAATGAACAAAAGTACAAATCCCCACGTATTTTTAAGAAAGTGGCAAGGAAACTCTGGCACGTAAAAGGCAGAGACCCGAAATTTAAGGCGTAAACCTATGTCCAGCAGTGGACTGCGATTAACTGGGTACAAAATGGCTGCAACAGGTTCTGATGCTGATGTCCCTATTATAATTATTTAGTAACTTTTAGTGTTGGGATTCCAAGAACTATACATCTTTAGCTAACCCTTCGAGGATTACAGGCGTGTTGATATGTTATTAAAAACTTTTTAATACCAAATACTTTAGCTCACATCACAAGGGTCCAAACTTTTAGAAACTAACCCGTCTAACTACATGGTTCATTAGACCTTACACTTATAACCTCATCCTCATCTTCTCGGGCTGCGAGACAAGTCCGTAGGCGTCCAGATGTTGGTACAGGGCCGCCACGTACTCCTTGGTATGCTTAGTGTAGTGCTGCACGTGGGGGGAGCGGTCCCAGCACTTCCAGGTGCACTGTGAATAGAAAAAAGAAAATGTTAGAGAAAAAAATGGAATCGTCTTGGTAGAAATTGGGGATTACTCATGCAATAATCGAAGCTAGAAGAGCTGTGGTGGCCCAGTGGTGACGGTCCTGACTTACGAGTTTGTTGGTCGTGGGTTCGAACCCAGACAAGCGCTTTCTTCTCTACTTATTTAGCTTTTCGCCACCCAATGCTGGGTGTAGGCATCGTGCAGAGCACGCCACTCTTCTCTGTCCCTCGCCTACAGGGGCTTTACTTTGTGTACATAATTTCATCACCACTGCCCTCTCTGAAAACAGCATGTCGCAGCAAGTGACATCTACCAACCCGCATTGGGCCCGCGTGGTAGATTACGGCCCACTAAGCTCACAGAGAGGAGGCCTGTGTCCCAGCAGTAGGAACATTGTGCATACCTCTCGAGCCGTAACTCCTCAACGTCGGTTGTCGGCGGAAATGGGTAGGTATGGTGAAAATACTTCCTTGGACATACTCCTCCACAAAAACGCTCTACTAGGTATACAAATATACCTTGATGCCCATCTGCACCCAGCTGTCGTGCACACTGCGGTTGCTTTTCTCGGCGCCCACGGGGTCACTGCGTGACAGGAGGAACAGAGCCGGCGCGTGGCACAGGTTCGTGTGGAACAGTTGCGAGGACCTGATGTAGTGGATTGTGGCTGCGTCGTGGAAGGTCCTCATGTGGTACCTGGAAAGAGGAAGATATTGTGGCTATAGTATGGTGAAATCACAATTTTCTTGGCGGTGGCAATCTGCCTAGTCTTTTCCCAACTATGTTGGGGTCGGCTTCCAGTCTAACCGGATGCAGCTGAATACCAGTAGTTTACATGAAGCGATTGCCTATCTAAACTCCATAACCCAGCTACTGGGTACGACACCACTTGGTAAGACTAGTTGTCAGACTTTCGGGCTTCTGACGACCCGTAACGACTGTCAAAGATACGTATGACAGCCGGGACTAACGGCTTTATGTGCTTTCTGAGACACGGAGGAGTCTCGGTATGTAAAGATGGTCACCCATCCACGGACCGACCGAGGCAAGCGTAGCTTAATTTGATCGATCGATCCATGCGACTGTTAGTACTTAGCCACGAGCCCCTTTTGTGTAGTCGTTTAGGCGTGAACAGGTAACAGATGAACAGATTTATGGAATTTAATTCGTCCATAACAACAGTACCTTTCGAATTTGAGGGGTACATATTTGAACGTCAATGTGACGTTTGACGTGAAAATGTCAATGTTCAAAATATCGAAAATTTAAATATAGATTGTTTCGAAATATCGAAAATTGTTATACCTAAGCTTAAAATGCCTAAGATTGAAATGCCGAGTGATTAAAATATCGAATTATTAAAAATGTTTGTTTTTACATTCAAAAATATGTTTCTGGCACTCGCCGGCCGCTGCTGCGGCACCGCTCGCTTCGCTCGCTCGGCTCGTTGCTTTGTGTGGTCACAGTTCTAACCTAACCTAGCTGTCTCGATGTAATAAAGATATATGCGTGTTACACATGCGGGCACAGAAACATATTTTTGAATGTAAAACCAAACATTTTTAATAATTCCATATTTTCTTAGACTTAAAGCTTTTTTAACTGCCAATGTGAACTACCCTTGCGGTACGCGTCTAGGTCGTCGCGCTACTTCAATCGAGGTGGCTTTATAAAAGGATGCCTCGAAGGGGGCGGGGGAGGCCTTTGCTCAGCAGTGGGACAGTGGAGGCTAACTAAAAAAAAATGTGAACAAAGCTTTCCGACATTGTTTTGACCTTTGGACTGCAGAATGCAGAGCGTACCTAGTTATCAAATAAAACAAACAAACGCGTCTGCAGACATGACCTAGCCACGCTAAATGTTTACTCGGAAGTGGCTATGAATCGACGTGTATTGTTTAATAATTATATGTAGGTCTCTTCTAGTATTAGCATTGTTTTCATAGGGTCGATTTGTTTGCTATATATATCAAAGTACTATACATAGGTACACCTCTACCTAACCCATCAGGCATTACACGTGATGTTATATTATACAGGTTTAAGCATTTTCCAGACACGCGGCCACATTCAAGATAACTTGTACGAAAGGTGTCAAAAGATTACGGTGAAAAGGTGAAGTTCCAACGAACTTTGGACATTGGACTTCATCAAAATTATGTTTAGCGTGGCGTGACTTACCGAGATTTAATTGTTTATCGTTTAAACATTAATTATAAACGTCTGGCATTGAAACTTATCAGGAACATGAATTCTAATTAGAAACAGTGCACCGTTTGTATTATATCTTTTATTTACGTAAGGTGTCTGCCTGGGAAACTAGATATTTCTTATCTATAAAATATGGAATTTACATTGTTTAGAATATCTAAGTTATTACTTCGTCTATACATGTATTACGAACTAGCTTCTGCTCGCGACTTCATCCGCGTGAAATTTCTTGATACCCCGGACCCACCCCATCGCCTGCCCGCGCTTAATTGTTTTAGCTTATCGTAATTTCCGACTTCTTTTCTTTTTGCGCGGCTCCTAAGGGTTTAAGCGTGATGTTATATAGCTTGTAGCCTTCCTCAAGAATTGGGCTATCAAATGCAAAATAATTTTTCTAATCCGACTGGAATTTCCTGAGATTAGCGCGTTCATACCAACAAACTCTTCAGTTTTATTATTAGTAGTATAGATATGTGTCTGCCTAGGAAACTAGATATGACTTATACATATATAAATATGGAACTTACATTGTTTGGAATAATTACTTCGTCTATTCATATATCACATTTTATAAAATAAAGTCGCTTTTCGTATAGCCGTCTGTGTGACCGCGTTGTTCTTCTAAACAACGCAAAGGATTTTCAACGAGAAAGGAAGACAAAATCCTTCCTTTTCGAAGGTTGTGTGTATAAAATAATGTGACCCAGGATGTCGTCATCCCAAAAGGATTTAAAGGCATCATAAGGGTCAACAAATTGTGCGGGCTTGCGGACGGTGAGCAATGGGTAGCTCGCCGTCCGGTAAGGACCCGGCCCGGGTCGACGGCGCCTTGTGTTCCACGCGCGCCTCAAAGAGATGTCAGCACTAACTGATGGGGTACGCTAGGACCGATGCCTGCCAGGGTCGTGGGTTGTTCGAAAGAGTTACCGTGGCACAGGTAACTGAAGGAACACGGGTGGGTACAGTAAAAGTCTGACATGCCCGCTCCGCCCAAAGCGGGAGAAGTTATTTGAAGATTTCCCACCCAATAGACCAGGGTAGAGAAGCCTTTAAAAATAATAAAAAGTGAAAAAAAATAATAGTAGGATGAAACCCATTAGAAAAGGAGGGGAATATTATAAAAATGAAAGGAAAAATAATTTACGGGCGATCTGAGGTCGGGAAGGGGATGGGGGTGAGCTTTTAAGGGTAAAAAACGGTTTTTCTCGATTTCCGGCAAAACTAAAAGTCCTATCGAAAAAAGTCAAATGGCAAAGTTGTAGGTAATAAAAAGATCTAAAACTTTTGCATTAACACTTTTTTCACATAACCTCAAAATTTATATGAAAAATTAAAAAAACCAAGTTTTTGGTTTTTTATTTTTATCTTTTACAAAATTTTTTTTTTTAACGAAATTTGGTGAAAACTTACCTTTTTATGTCCCAAATACGCTGTAATTTATTTGATTAAAAATATTTATTATTTCACCTTATTTTGAATTAATATCGAAAAAGCACCCTCATTTTCAATCGAAAATTCACCCGTCAAAATATCAGCTTTTTTCAAAAAGTTGGTATGTTTTCTGTTCGTTGAAATCTCTATTTTCCGATGGTGAAAAAAAACATATATGTTACTATAGTAAATCATCTCAGAAAATGCAAAAAATCGAAAAAAACTCGAATTCGAAAACTGATAATCTGAAAAGACAAAATCGAATTATTAATGCCTTCACTATTTTATCGTGAGTATACGCCCCCATGAAAAAAAATATTAAAGAAATAAATGTCAAAATGTATAAAAAATATATTAAAAATCTATAATAAATGTATAAATATATAAAAATATGTATAGTAAATATATTTTTAATAACTAACTTTTGGCTGATTTTCATGTATATTTCATATATTTTAGATACATTCAAAATATATCTTAAAAGACATAAAAAACATAGCTAAAAATATAAAAAAAATATATTAAAATATATAAATAAATTAAATTATTAAATATATAAATAATTAAATATATAAATAAATATAAATAAATTAAATATACTCATAAGTCATTTATTTCAAAACAATATTATACGTTGTATAGAAATTTTACTAGAGTCAAGATTTAATAATCATCTAATAAACTTTATGAATAATACAATAAAAAATGTCATAATAAAAAATAAAAAAAAAACAATATTAAGTGAAAAAAATTCAAAATAATAATGTTTCCTCGCGATGTTTTCCGTCACCGTTTTTTAACCGTCGCGTCGATAGAGAAAACTGTAGTGCGATTCTGTAACCATCTCACCGTGAAAACTTGGGTGAAGTGAGCGTGGAGTGAGCTGTCATTCCAACTAATGCTACGGATTGACGTTTTATAGTCATTGGATTGACACTATTGACAGCTCACTCTAAGCTCACTTCACCTAACTTTTCATGGTGAGATTTTTACAGATCGATCGGCTGGCCTAAGTACAAGATTGTTTTGATTGTTGGAATAAAATTGACGTCTGACAGTTTTTGTATGGAAGAACTGTCAACAATTAAAAATTATTCCTCAGATAAAACTATCTGGCGTAATTACCAGGATTAACATACCTAATTATATTTATCCCGATATTCCCACGGGATCGAAACGTATGCGGGTGAAACCGCGGAGGGCAGCTAGTACATACTAATATTACAAGAATAGTTAGACAATCCATTTTTAATAGTATAAATTCAAAGTCACCTGTTGCTTGAAAGTCATTTTGGTAGGCAAGAAATTAATGACAGTTTAAGTAATAAACATAAATAATTACCTATCCATTGATGCAGGTACATGAGTGTAGTATTGTTCAAATTCACTTGCAAAATCGGTCTGGCAGTTTTGCGACGATTTAAACACACATACAGACTCATTATGTTATTTAAGTATCTTTATGACATTATCAACATCCCCATCATTAATCATTACATTCTGTGGGGTTTATATAAAAACGTTGCATAAAGTTAAGAGGCGTTCAAACATAAAAGGGGTTTATTTATTAACGATGATTAAAGTTCAGTGACGTTTAAACGTCAAAAATGTATGGTTAAACAAAACTAAACTTTCAAAGCAACGTTTATGAATAAAGGGGCAAAAATATATGGTTATACAATCACGGCGTAGTTTCCGACGCACGAGGGTATTAAACCGTCAACTTCCAAACTCCGGACTGTTACTAAGAAATTCCTAACGGAAAACCCTATAGCACTGTCCGACCTGGGAATCGAACCCAGCACCCCACGCTCAGCAGTCGCGCTTGCAACCAATGAGGCAGATAAAATAATGTTCAGCGGACCTAGAATTACCGACCGATTGCTCTTTGGACGCTCACCCGAACTGAACTTTGAACGTGTAATCATTTACCGAGCCTAGTAACAATAACATCACACATTAATCTTTGATATCATTTATTTATTTTTGTACTAGCTGTGCCCGCGACTTCGTTCACGCGCATGTCAGAAAACAAACTGGATTACAAGGCTTTTCTTAGTCGCGGAACCCGACTTTTTCTAAAATAAAAGTAGTCAAGTTATTGCTTATAACATCAGCTATCTACAAGTGAAAATCGGTCCCGCCGTTTCGGAGATTTAGCCGGAACAAACAGACAGACAAAAAATTTAAACATTGTTTTTTGTTAAAGTACCGTATGTATTTAGTAAAAAGCTGTTATTTTGACATTACACAACAGATACTTCAATTCATTTATTTGTATAGAAATAGATTAAAGAACACAAACGACGCCAGCAGGTCAAGCTACCCCAAAAAGTCAAATTTTCCCATTCAATCTTGAACCTAATGCTTTAGCGATAAAGTTGAAAATCTATTAAAGAAATTTGACAGATTGTAGTAGCTTGATGTGCTGGCGTCTATACATTGAACATTGGTTTAGGAAAGGTATTACTGCTAATTTATACACAAATTATAGGTGTACATAACATTTAAAGAGAAAAGACATTGGATAGAAGTTAAGCTACTCTTGCCGCGGTTAGTCCGTGGATGGGTGAGCATCGTTGGTCCCGGCTGTCAATCGTGGATCTTTGGAAGTTGTTACGGGTCGCCAGAAGCCAGAAAGTCTGACAACCAGTCTTACCAAGGCGTATCGCATTACCCAGTAACTGGGTTGTGGAGGTCAGATAGGCAGTAGCTCCATGTAAAATACTGGTATTCAGCTGCACCCGGTTAGACTAGAAGCCGACCCCGACATAGTTGAGAAACGGGTAAGCAGATGATGGACAGAAGCAGCATTCTATTAAATATATACCTCTATGTAATCGTATCATTTAAGCTGCATAATAATGTTAAGTAATCTCCGATATTGGTGTCGTTTGTAGGTCAAACAAGCAAATTTATCGAGCAAATTATCTTTAATCTTATTACGTAATTTTAATTCCCATCACGTGCGAAGAGCGTGTGCAACTGTGCATAAGTAAATGTTTGAT
Organism: Apamea crenata; assembly: GCA_949629185.1. Classification (NCBI taxonomy): domain Eukaryota; kingdom Metazoa; phylum Arthropoda; class Insecta; order Lepidoptera; family Noctuidae; genus Apamea; species Apamea crenata. The sequence goes on along the minus strand of OX451362.1, from coordinate 5,318,355 downwards.
AAGTAATTGCAGTTTATGTATGTAAATGTCTTTTCTTTATGTAAATAATGTCTTACAATCGACCGTAGTTTGATGGTGCAAAATATTTTGACGGTTAGTGCTCTATACTGGGACTGATAACGGACGAGGTCTGAATAGTGACAAAAAAAGCAGTCTATCCAATTTAAACCTGAGAAACGGCTTTTTCAAATTTCCTTTGAGGTAAAAGGTTATCTTAGAAGATTTTAAGTGCAATAATAACAAAGAATGTAGGCTTGATAAATAAATAAATATGTTGATAATCTTACTATAGCAATTTGCCCTAAGACGTATACGAAAATCGAGGGTGTAATATTGTTCGTAGGGACTCAAGAAGCCATATAAAAGTGGTACTCACTCCATATAAGCTCGGAGTGTCTTCTGCATGATCTGGTTCTTGGGGAATACGGCTGCCGGGACGCCGATGGTGATCTCACTGATGTCGGCCGCTGAGTCCCACACCTGAGCCACCACACGATCCAATACGGGCTGATACCTGAAGATAAGAGGAAATAATATTGTAGAAACTGTTGTTGATAGTCGAGGATTTATGGCCGATTCCTATAATTTACGGGTCGTCATTGATTACAATTAAGACTCGTCTTTACCAATAATGAAGCAAAGACCTCATAGCTTTGCATAGTAGAGCCTCCCATATGGATGGAAGTAGCTATCAGAGGTAAAATTAGCTTACGAATCTATTTATATGCCCAGTTTGGCAATAAATGGTATGGTAAGCAAAACGATTCATATTTGTGTGTAGGAACCGAGCATTAGTGCACTACATAGTGCAGTGCTACTAACATAGTCTTAATTCTTGTTTAATTAACACAATTTTGTTTATAATAAAAATATGTATGTTTAGGGTAAGGGAGACGCGCAAAGGTATTTTATTTTTTTGGACAACTAACAATTTCGTAATAATGCTTAATACTAGTACAGATAGATTATAGAACATTTAGGTAATAACGCAACCAGCACCGTTATCCACCTACTAATACAATAAAAACTTAATATTTTAACGTTTTTTGCAATTTGCAGGAAAGTGTCAGGTTGTATGTTGATTTAAATATGATTAGCGACCGTATCAACTATGGCTTCACAGAGTTATAATCATTACAATCAGCAATAATTGGCCTCAAATGTCATGATTTATTTTCATTTATATATTCATTCAATAGGGTAATATGAACTGACTCAAACTCAAAGTATTTATTTCAATTAAACCAATTACAGGCACTTTTGAATTGTCAAGGGGTCGGTCAGTCAGAAAAATGAAGCTAGTTGCTCTTACACTCTCACTTACACTTAGTGAAATGCATTGATGCTTATTATTATTATTATTCTATAAACAAATATTTTTGACGGCCGCTAATCATACTTAGATCAACATACAACCAGCTGGTCGATTCTGCGCAAATCTCACCGTGAAGTGAGCTTGATGTGAGTTGTCAGTAGTGTCAATCCCTAGCATTATTTGGAATGACAGCTCACTCCACGCTCACTTCACCTAAGTTTTCACGGTGAGATGGTTACAGAATCGCACTGCTGATGCAAAAAACGTATGAAAATTTGACTTTCGCGGGCTATACTAACGCTTTCGCCTTATTTCTTTATGATCATGCGTCGCCTGACATAAAATTGGCATTATTATTTATTATTAGTAATGTCTAGCCGTAGCCAGATTTAAGATTTGCATCTTTAAACATTGTGCATATCTGAAGTTAGTCGAACAAGGTTAAATAAACAGCTAGAGAATGTTATTTGCCACGTTAATCTATTCGGCGCTTGCCTCATATGCTTTTGACCTAAACAGACTCGGATGAGAATTTCTCCACCAAAAAAAATCAGTGGGACAATGTTTATGACAAGCATTTCAAACATTCCACTTTATCCCACAGGTGGGACAACTTGGGGCTGATTTTTCAATCGACAGATAATTTTCATTCGTGGAATAAAATTCACGTCTATCACGACATATTTTGTATCCATGGAAGAACTGTCAAGAATTATTCCTCGAATAAAATTATCTGGCGTTGGAAAAATCAGCTCTAATTGGGGTAGAGTGGAATAAACCGATTTAGTTCTAAACATTCTTTCTTTTCTTATCGTTCACGAAAAGTTTGGAAAAACATAGGAAACATCTATGTATGTATAGTGTTCTAGTAATAGTTGTTAGTAATTCGTAAGACCTAGCCACCCACTTCTGTAGTGTATGAGATATTATTTGTAATGGCTTTGTTTTAAAATCCTACTAATACTGGGAGTGGGCTGCAATCTGTAATTTGTTGATGTCTTCCTTACAATGTTTTCCTTCACCGCCTTGAGAGATTATAAACGAGAAAGTTTGATGGATAGATGGATGGACGGATGGATGGATGTTTGTTACTCTTTCACGCAAAAACTACTGAACGGATTTGGATGAAATTTGGCACAAAGATTGTTTATAACCAGGATTAACATAGTATAGGATACTTTTTATCCCGATATTCCCACGGGATCGAAACTACGGGTATAATTATGCAGGAATATGCGGGTGAAACCGCGGGGCGCAGCTAGTTCAAAATAAATTCGGGGTTAAATTAAATTAACTAACGAAACTCCGTAGATATGATGGGTATCCACATTATAAAGATTACAAAAGAAAACATTTTTTATAATTTCATTTAAAAAATTCAACACTGCCAGCGACCTTTTGACCCAAATAAAACAGATCCTCATTAGATATTGATGCCCATCACGTCCGCGGAGTTTCGCTAGCTAATTTAATTTGATCCTGTATATTGTATAGGTAAACTCACGACTCCTTATTATTTATGACATGGGCACAGAGTTCGCCCCATATGTATCCTCCGACGGAGAATCCATGCACCACCAGCGGATGCTCGTTCTCATTCATAGCCATGAACTTTATCAGGTCTTCGGCCACCAACTGGAAGGAAAACCGTTATTAATACAGAATAACTCTTCTATAGTAATATTTACAGTACCCGGTAATCATATCGGAAGTAAATATTATGATACATCGAGAACTGGAAAGAGACTGACATAGATATAAGCGAAAGAGACGAAACGTGAATGTTTGGATGGATGGATGTTTGTTACTCTTTCACGCAAAAACTACTGAACGGATTGTCTTTCTGTCATTGAAAGCATATTTCCTTGATGCATATTTAATAGGATAGCGTTTCACCTGATGGTCAGTGACGATGTTGGTGACGCTTGCTATCACGAAAGGAGTATGTAAGAAGACTATGCATGAACATGGAAGAAGATTCCAAAGATGCACAAGAAGAACAGTAAACAATCCATAGTAACGTCTCGATGTGAGAGCGAGAAGAGCTGAAGATGCGCTCATCTTCAGCTCTTTAGCACGGTAATGTGAAAATGACAGAAAAATTAATTTACATTGGGTGCAAAAGTTCTTTTAAAATTTTGCTGAGATGTTTTATTAGTACACACGTAGATATGATTGCTGCTTTTCCACCAGATATGCTATGCAGCTATGGTGCGAGGATGTGAAAGCTAAGCTGCGAAACTGAACGACCGTTTTCACTAATGCTAAGCTGTGTAACGGAGCGAGTAAGATGTGCTATGAAGATGCGCCGCCGCGAGGTAATTGTGCGAGGAAGCTCAACTCGAGGTATGCGAGGCATAGATAGTAGGGAAGGCACGGGGAGTACTCTGCTCTGCACATAGCAACACCACTCGCGCATCCATAGCTCCCATCCATAGCACGCATCCTTCCGTATAAAAACATAGCTTAGTAAGAACGAAAGTAAATTTATTTGCGGCAAACATGACGCATAAAAAAGAACAAACACACAAAAAAATATACTTAACAAGTTCTTAATTGAACACTTTTCACCAGTGCTATGCTATGTGCGCCAATTCAATAGTACATTGCTATTGAATTGGCGCACATAGCATAGCACTGGTGAAAAGGGTTCAACTAAGAACTTGCATAGCAATTCTCTGGTGGAAAAGCAGCCTAATCGTAGTTGACTGCGCTTGACCTCTGACGATGGTTCATTCAATAAATTCAACAAAAAAAGGCAGATTAGGTATGTCCATACAATTTGCCTTTTTTGTTGAATTCGTAAAAGTGACAACAAAAAAGTTGACTAATTTTAACAGCTATATTTTGTTATGCCTGTCATATTCTGCCTTTGTCAGCAATATTAAACAATAACGAGTCATCATTATCTGCCTAGTCTTTTCCCAACTATGTTGGGGTCGGCTTCCAGTCTAACCAGTGGGGTAATTGCGTAACACACTATCTGAACCAATGGGTTTCATTTTGACAGTTCAACAACATTCATCGCGGTATTTATTTACGTTGTTGAGCAGACTCATTTTTCGAACATATGAAGCAATGGATTAGCAATATCCTTTAAAATAATTCAGATTGAGATTGATACAGTGTTACGCAATTACGGTGCTGATGTAGCTGGGTACCAGTATTTTACATGGAGCGACTGCCTATCTGAGCTCCACAACCCAGTTACGGGGTAATACTGGTAAGACTGGTTGTCAGTCTTTCAAACAAAGACGAGACATTTACTTTTTTTTTTAATAATAACGAGCATTTATGAATATTTTTATTGCATGGCTTGTTGGATAGCCGGCAAAATGAGGATGTTTTAGACTAATTTACTTGGATTTTGGCCAAAACTCCATTGAATGTAAACGTTTAACGTTACGGGATTAACGTTTACGGAGTTTAAAATTTAACTGCATTCACAGTCAGGATCTTGATAAAATCTTTTCGTTTACACCAATCTGGACTTGCTAATGAATTGATCTTACTGGCCTTATCCTAGCGTTAAAAATAGACTGGCTAAATTAGTTACCATGGAACAAAGGCACGGTGACATTTTATTTTAATATCAACCTTATCGCAATAGCATGACAGTTTAATTTAGAATGCAGTCACAAACCTGTGTTCCCTTCTGTGGCCACATCAGCTGCCATGGTGTGCAGGACACGGAGAGCACGTCGAAGCCTTGTTCCAGGTATAATGTGGCGTATTTCATGACGTGCTTCTGTCTGGCTAGCAGCCAGTTGATCATGACGCACATGGGTCTGTCGACCCGTTTGTCCAACCTGGTGACGATGGGAGAACGTTTAGTAATTTTATTAACTGCTTTATTCATTTTCTGGTATGTAACTTTCTTTTATTTCTATATTATCCTGTCACCATGGATTCAGTACCTACATGAAACTGAACGTTTTGGTCGGTTATTAAAAAAGAATTCTTGCTGCTTGCTTGCTGTTGGATATTCTTTTGACCACGTAGATATTGATTGCACTTTCCCATGAAACAGCTGTTTTTTTTTAATAAACGACGAAAAAAATGTACATCATTCTAGCCCTCTAGGGGGTGCAAAGTCATGTACTATATTCATGGTTACAGTTTAGAGCGTCGATGTCCCTTCCACCCTGTATGTAGTCTATTTCTGACTTCTAACAAAGTTGGAGATCTCAAGCAAGGCTGGTATGGCAGCCAACAACTGCTTTCCAACAGCACACCCGAGACGTAAAATTCTACTATCACGATATACCACACTATTGAAGATTTTATTTCTTTTAGAAAATTACATTAAAACTTTTTTTGTGGGGGCAGTAACTTAATAATATACCAGTGGCTCTGACCACATATTACTGGATGCCCTGAAATTAAACTTTCTAGGTTTACCAACAAGTTTCTATTTACACGCGGACGCATCATCATTCGCGTATGTTAGCGCCAGTGCCATGCTTCCTGTCTCGTGCGCAATAAGGAAACAAAATAACAGATGATGTGCAACGTCGTGACGGCGCACTGGCTATCAGCCTAACAGATAGTTTATAACCAGGATTAACACATAGGATACTTTTTATCTCGATATTTCTACGGGAACGAGACATATGCGGGTGAAACCGCGGGGCGCTACCAGTAGTCAATATATCGCGTGCGCCCGTCATTTAGGCATTCAGCAGCTGAATTACCAAATTGACTCAATAGCCCAAGTCCTATTCTGTGTAGGACAATCACAATCTTGAATTGGCGATATCGTCAAAGCCGAATCACTCTTCTTACTTTGTTCAATTTTTACTTTGTTGAGTAGTAAATTGCAACTTATAAGGGGTTCGAACCTTTTTCTATGGAATATAGCATAGCATATCCATCCGCCGCCATATTGTTTTTTTTTTTTTGTATAATTATATGGTTAGCGGACACTTTTGCAACAAAAAATGTCAAGCAATGTGGTACCCTAAAGTGTCACGTTTCCGATATATTTAGGGTGTATTAAAATTAAAATACAGCATGTAGATTCCACGGGTGACAATAGTTAATTGTAGATCATGGTCGTTTAGCTCCACTACTACCTTGTTAACTGGTGAGTGATGCTATGGCCGTCCCATCGGACAATGAGAGTGAGGAAAGAGAGTGCACCAGTGTCTGCACACACACTTATGCACTGTAATATCTCCCTCGCCGATGCTGCTCTGTTGAGACCGGTCGCCATGGCCGAAATTCGGTCTGGAGGACTTTATTTATTTATGCTATGGCTACCCTACGTTCATGCTCCATGATTCGTGCCGATATTAGAAAAAAAAGGCATCTCAGTTCAAACTCAAAGCTATACAGAGAAGTATCGCCTATTTAAGGTACTCCGGCGCTATCATTCGGCTCTCACCCATTAAAACAAAGTCGCGATAAAATTAATAAAGACGATTTTGACCACGGAATGAGCTATCCTCCTACAATTCATGCTGATCCAAGGGACGTAGCCTTTGTATAGTTACAATGTCTCCTTCAAATTCCTATCCATCATCCGTCATGTACGTATCGACGTTCAACTGTTTTTTTGCCAGAATCACGACACGCATCCAATCATACGATGTTACATAGTAACAGATGACCAGTTCACAGTGTTTATAAGTGTCAAATCGACCCACTCCCCCAATTGGCTCCCAATTCACGACGCGAAACAAATACAGTGTAGTTATATCGCAGTGTACCAATAGAATTGCGTAACGTTGGACAACATCACGTGTTGGCTGCATTGCAAGATAGTACATACATAGATTCGTCTGAACAGAACATCGGATGTGAAATTCACAGGAAAATACGGGCTTATCATACTGCATAGCAGGTCAATATTTGACGAAAAGTGAAGAACTGCCATGCGATTGTGTACCATCTGCGAGACAATGATTATGTTAGGACCACTGCACTTCTAGTTCTATTGGACTGACTTACACCGCTTTCAGCCAGACATTATTATTATTTTTACATTTTGACATTTCTCGTGACCCTGTGGTCCCGAACCTTTTGAAGACGCGGGGTCAAAGCCAACTCGCAGAGACCCGTTAGAAGTTTTTAATAAAATGAGGCACCACCCACAATTATCCCTGTTCGCACTATGCAAGTGCACCCAAGAACAACCCCCGGTTAGTGTAGGACTATTGCAGGATATGGAAACAAAGATCTTGGATTATGGGTGGCTAAAGGGAACTGGTTAAATAGGACTGTGGAAAGACTATAGGACCTGTCTGCCAATGTTTTAAATAAATTACACGGATAAAATGGCAGTGGGTGCCTTCCACACTTATTAATAGGCCCCCGAAAACGGTCGCTAGCACATAGTGTTGTAGCGACAAGGGGCAACATGTCTTTAGGTGCTTATGAGGAGTGGAGATGTATTCCAAGGCTATCAGGACAATCCCGAAAGTACGGTCAAGATCCCTATCAGCATCTTACTGCAATACTTCTTTCCTCCGAGTACGTTTGCTCGTGCGAATGAATCACTCAATCCAAAAAAGCAAGAAACTGCTGTTCCTCGTCATTGTTCACTCCAGCCGGCCAATAAAGGCAAGTCAGAGGTGAGGAACAAGACTTCTCCCGAGAGATAGGGTCCGTGGGGTCGTTACTGCCCAACAGCTGGCCACATGCTGCCCTACGGGTTTCTGTATATCTCTTGTCTGGCTCCTCACCCTAAACCTGATTCAGCAAAGTAAACCTACCGGTACAGACCTAAAGTCCAGGAGCGCGCAAGCCCCAGAACGACGTCAACGTAGAGTCGGCTAACGGCTGATAGTAATAATAATAATTTCTCATCGCCGTATGATGAGAAATTATTATTATTACTATCAGCCGTTTGCGTCCCCACTGCAGGGCAAAGGATACTGCGTTCAGCCAGAATTTTGAAGAAGAAGGTTGAGAAATATAAAACTCACATAAAAAGTTTTAGTCGTAAAATAAAGAACATGGTCAACCGCAGAGAAACACGCCAGCTTGTGTAATTAAAGCATCAGGTCATTCATTAAAAGATGACCTACGTATTTGCAAGTTGCTTGTTGCAGGAAATGTGCTATTATTTTTAGCTCATAAACAAGTCTTCAAAGAGGTGATATTGGCCTGAACTAGATCATATTGGTCACAAGCTAAAGTAGAACTGAACAGTTTTTGAGCTTTGGATTGCGTTTCCGATTCAGGAAACTAATGTTTGACATCATCATTTGCCTAGCGCCGTCCCAGGTTTCCAGTCTAAACCGGATGCAGCTAAATACCAGTATTTTACATGGAGCCACTGGCTATCCGACCTCCACCACCCAGTTACTGTTTAACACAACAGCTACTGCTCATCCGACTTCCACAACACAGTTACTGTTGAACACGACTGCTAGTCTTTCTTCTCTGTCATGCCTTAGTGAAAATGTTAACCAATCACCGATGTGGTAGCGGGTTCGACTCCACAGGATCCGCCAGACTTATGTGCCTTTAAGTATTGCCAATCGTCGGGGCTATTTTATTGCACACGCATAGCAAAAAATTGCTACTGTAAAACAGACTCTCGATAACAATCCCTCTGGGGCTGTCGGGTAAAAATATGAAAGCAGCTACTCACTTCATGGTTGCCGGATCCGCTTTCAGCTTGATCTTATCGTTGCTGATGTACTGGATATTTTTGGTGATGTCCTGCGTGTGCGCGTTGCGGTCCAGCGCCACCATAGCGACTGGGGCGCAGGATAGCAGCGGACGGAATGATGCCTGGAATGAAAGATATTTTGAGACACATATTATCTAAAGAAAGGAACACCTCTCTTGTTTTATCGGGCCAGTCGGGGTTGAAAATAAGTGAATAAACCGCAGAATAGAGACGTAGTTACATGAATTAATTAATGACTCAACGTTTAAGGAAAAATAGGTAAACAAAAGAAATCATGAATTAATTACTTAATTAACTAATTAATTTGTTATCGTATTGTTTTGTAAATGCTACTAGATGTGGCTTAAAGATAAATAGACACGTGTAGGTATAGTGCCCAAAATACGCTTTATCAGCCATTACTTTTTAGAAAAGTTCACGATATCAGGCCTTCCCTGAAAAGTATAACAACAAACAGTCTCAAGGCAGTTTTGTATATGTCATGGCCAAAAATACCAGTCGTCAGGTGTTGTGCCCGCACCCTAATCGCGTAACACACGATCAATCACAATTATAATCATTTTGAAGGATATTGCTATTCCATTGCTTTGTATGTTCGCAAAATTTGTCTGCTCAACAACGTAATAACGCAATGAATGTTGTTGAACTGCCAAAATGAGAGACATTGCAACTGTTAGTGTGTTACGCAACTACCCCGCCGTGCCCATGCCGGTTAGAACGAAATTCTTTCGCTTTTGCACACTTGGCTAGAGCTGTCGTGTCGTGATGGTCAAAATGTTAGTTCGGGTTGTTCCGGGTTGTTCGAAAGAGTTACCGTGGTCCCTAGCACAGGCAACTGAAGGAACCCGGGTGGGTTTTAGTCAGTAAAAGTTTGACATGACCTCCCGCTCCGCCCAGAGCGGAAGAAGTTATTTCATAATTTTCCACCAAAAAAAAAAAAATGGTCAAAGTGATAGTTCGGGTTGTTTCGCGTTGTTCGAAAGAGTTACCGTGGCCCCTGGCACAGGCAACTGAAGGAACTCGGGTGGGTTTTATTCAGTAAAAGTCTGACATGACCTCCCGCTCCGCCCAGAGCGGAAGAAGTTATTTCATAATTTTCCACCAAAAAAAAAAAATGGTCAAAATGATAGTTCGGGTTGTTTCGCGTTGTTCGAAAGAGTTACCGTGGCCCCTGGCACAGGCAACTGAAGGAACTCGGGTGGGTTTTAGTCAGTAAAAGTCTGACATGACCTCCCGCTCCGCCCAGAGCGGAAGAAGTTATTTGATAATTTTCCACAAAAAAAAAAATGGTCAAAATGATACCACTTTTTGGGTCTAGCTCTCATTCGCAAAGTATGCAGAAAGGTTGCGATAAGAAACTTCGTTTCAAAAAGTCAAAGTATTGTACGCAGAAAATTTATGAGAAGCACGATGTGGCTATGTATGACCTAGATTAAGAGACGCTCTACCAGCGATAACGACGATGAAAAAGTGAAAAACCTTTGAGACTGACATGAGCTACCGAAAAGCGTATGTATGTCAGTCCTGGGTAATTGCGTAACACACTATCAGTATATGGCTTACATTTTGACAGTTCAACAACATTCATTGCGTTATTTACGTTGTTGTGCTTATAATTTTTTCGAACATATGAAGCAATGGATTAGCAATATCTTTCAAAATGATTCAGGTTGAGATTGATAGTGTGTTGCGCTATAAGGGTGCTGTTGGAAGTCGTTGAGAAAAAACGAAACGTTTTGAGAGCGATTGCCACTTGTCTACGCCCCTATGAACGGAAGATCAAGATCCTTTCTCATTGGTAGACCCTCCCTAACATCATCTGTCCTAAATGTTATATTGGCACATTACTCCCGAGTAGAATAAGGCTAAGCGCGCACTGCGATGCGATTTTTTGGAATCGCATGTTCATGCGAAATACATCGCATACGCAAATAACTTTTCAAGTGAATTCTCAAGTGATTTTTGACCGCAGTGTGCGGACTCTAGATTCTCTCTATTAGACTCTATTGGATTGGCGATTATTATCCGTAACGATTAAAATTCGTGAGAGGCATTCATAATAGCATCCTGAAGGCTATGGTGGCACATACTTCTTTTGCTATAATAGTTGTTAGTTGAATATCAATTTATCTATCTGTTAGCTGTCCGAAATGAAATGATTTTATTTTATACATATATTTTTATTTGTCATTGGTTGCTCGACGTTGGCGTAGATACTGACATTTTGTGCAGCTCCTTTTACAATAATGCTACTAATAACAACGATGTTTTATGTTAAAAAGTGACGAACACTGTTTGTATGTTTGTAAGAGGAAATCTCTGAAATACTGATCCGATTACAAAAAATCTTTTACCGATAGGAAACTAGACTACAGTGCGGCTGTTGCCTACGTGGAAGAATCCTCGCAGGAAAAAGTCAGTGCTGTACCTATCTACTTATTAAAATTCTTAAACTAATTCATAAATTCGTTGACCAACAACGCATAGCCTAAAAAGCTGGTTCTAAAAGAATTAAGTTTCGCACAAGAGTTCCTTATAAAACGAAGGTGAGCGCTAAGGAAGGATGTTTGAATATTCATCCTCTAAAGGGGGTTTAATAGGGTAGTCAAGTTTTAATGAAAGTTCGTGTTTTTGCCTCGGGTCGGGCACATGGCTTCTCTTACCAATAATGTATGTACCAGTGAAGGTAATTGATGACGTAACTGGCAATAGTGCAAAACTATCGAGCTCAGGTTCAATGACAGTCGAGTCAACGGCTCGCCCAAGAGCGAGACGGCCGATAAAAAAAGTTAGGCCCGCCGTACGTACACTGGAAATTATATAATCGTTTCTAATAATAGCCTATTATGTGTTGTTAGCTTTTAATTTGTTGTAACAGGTGCCGGGTGCGGATGGAGTCAAAGTCCAGTTTACATCTTTGAATGTTACCTGTAAACGTTTTGCAATGGAGAGAAGTATTACTCGCATGATATTGAGTGGCAAACAAGCGGCCTCTACCTGAAGATTGTTTCTACAGCCTATGGCCATCTGCAATAGGCCTCCAGATCGTATCTCGGCCATGGCGGCCAATCTCAACCTAGACTAGCCTTCGGCGCGGGAGATATTATAGTGTACAAGTGCGCAGACACCGGTGCACTCTCTCTTCCCTTACTCTCATAATCCGATGGGACGGAAATCCGAGACGACCGCAGAGAGATCAGGCGCAGGACCAACGGTGTAATATCTGCAATACCATGGGTATAGACCGTAGAAGCAGACTTGACATATGACGCCACCTGTAAGTTGCACCCATACCCTTCAAACCAGAATACAGTTAACTCTGCCTGCTAACTGCTTAGTGGTAGAAAAATGTATGGTGGGTAATCAGTAGGCCCTACGCCAGATGTAACAAAACCAGTATAAGCTGACCTGACCTAGCTGGTAGCTCATTTTCCACGCGCGAACGGCTAGTTTACAGCTTAAAAATCGTCTCCTGGCCTCACAAATGGCTACCCGTACCCCTAATAATATTGCGGAACCCATCGTACGTCCGCACTGCACGACGAATCAGTTCGAAGTGATTTTTAAACGCTCGTTCGATCACTGTTGGTGTTGAAGGTGGGATAAAGCGCTAGGGGTTTTTATTCTGCCGCGATTTTATTACGTCGCCGTCGACCGACGGACGGTGGGAACGTGGGCTTGAAACTTCAAAGAACGGCGCGAGGACAGCGCGCGGGAGACAAGTTTATTTTTGTTTATTGCATTTGATTTAAAATCCTAACTTGAATGACAAGTTATTTGCTGTGTCGGAGCGGTGCTGTTATAATGAGTGATGGACTTTTACAGAACTTGTCCGGACAAGTTTATTCGCAAAGAAATTTTAAAACTTCCTTTGGAATTCATGGAATTTTGTGTGTAGACTAAAATAACACTAGGTCAATGTTCCACTTGGCAATATTATGCGGAAATTAACGGCAGCTCTGCTATTTGCGTAGTAGGCGCACCAGAAATAGTTTCACTAGTAAAATTGCAATAGAGGAATATATAAACAATGGCATCCGTTATCAGTTCAGCACCGTAATTGCGTAACACGCTATCAATGTCCATCTGAATCATTTTGAGGGATAATGCTAATCTATTGCTTCATATGTTCGAAAATGTGTCTGCTCAACAACGTAAATAACGCAATGAATGTTGTTGAATTGTCAAAGTGAAACCCATTGGTACTGATAGTGTGCTACTCAATTACCCTTCTGGTGTATGTGTTAATGTTAAATCTTGTTTCTTCGTTGCTAAACAGCATTTACTTATAACCTGCAATACAACATTTTTAGGTTGAACAACTTGCAAAGTCCAAAGGTCGAGATGGCCCGAAATATGATATTTTGCAATGTGGTGTGTGGCTTAGAAATGCAAAATTAACCAAGGTTTCGTGGCTTCGGTCCAAAATCAAGGTATTAACTGAGTTTTGTAACCACCTTTTAATAATACGTCATTTAAAACGATGAAGAAAATGTTACCAAATAGCAATAATTGTCCATTCGTCCTATCTTGCACTCATCACGAATGGAAGAATCAGTAGCAGTCCAGAAGTGAACGATGATTTTATTTAATCGCAAACGGCCTCATTACTAAACAAGTTTTATCTTTAGAGACCCAGGTGTAATCACCGAGCCATTTTTAAATTTCGAATTATAATCCGACAAAGTTAAAGTTCTTATTACAAAAACTGACCTTAAACCGAGTCTAAGTTGTCAATTTTGCATTAAAAACTTTACGTTTCGTCGGAATAAAGTTCAAAATACAGTAGGTAACTGCCTCGAAGGTTTAGGTTAGATCTAAAGTTCTATACTATGACGGTATGAATTTAAAATCCCCTTAAGCCAGCTTGCACCACAAATCATTAAATACATATTTACATTTAGAGCTAACCGCTTTTAAAATATCGTTGTATTTTTGAAAAGGGTTTGAAGTAGACAGAGATGAGAAATGCGATTAGTCCCAAATGTATTTAAAATCCTACTAGTCCTACTAATATTATAAACGTGAAAACTCTTTCACGCCAAAACTACTGAACGGATTTGGATGAAATTTGGCACACAGATTATAACCAGGATTAACATTTATAGGTTACTTTTATCCCAATTTTCCCACGGGATCGAAACTTATGCGGGTGAAACCGCGGAGCGCAGCTAGTATCTCATATGTTTTAAATGCGCTTAGGGCTAATCGCGTTGAATGATTTGTGATTGTGATGCAAGTCCACTGAAGTCACGGCAGACTTGATTCCGAAGACCAATAGGTAACACTAAAACAAAAATGTCCCCACGAAACGGGTTGATAATTTCGCCACTGGTTCCCATGTCAGGATGGCCGAGCGGTCTAAGGCGCCAGACTCAAGGTTCCCTTGCTCACTAAAGTGAGTCCGAGTTGTACTGGTCCTCTCTGAGGGCGTGGGTTCGAATCCCACTTCTGACAAACCGTTTTGCTTTTATATTTTTTTTTATTTGATAAGTTTTTTTTAAGGTGTAGGTACAGACGCCAGCACATCAAGCTACTACAATCTATCAAATTTCTTTAATAGATTTTCAACTTTATCTTTAAAGCATTAGGGTTCAAGATTGATTGGGAAAATTTAGCTTGACCTGCTGGCGTAGGTACATAATAACATAACCGCTATCTTTAAGATTTCTTACGTCAAAGTTTTTGTGGTAATTCTTATCTTATCGGACAAAAAAACAATCTGTGTCTGTGGAAATAATATATAGGTAAACCGGCTACGTTTAGTGATATCATATCAAATTGGTGATAGTTATCTTTCATAATGATACATTATTTTAAACATACGATTGTTTGCAAATTCTGTCTGGGCTGTATCTTTTTTAACCGACTTCAAAAAAGGAGGAGGTTCTCAAGTCGACTGTATTTTTTTTGTTTGTTACCTTATTATAACTCCGTAATTTAGAAGCCAATTTGCAATTTTTTTTTTATTTGTAAGGATACCTACACTTTCAAATTGGTCCCATAGAAATTTCATCAAAAACGTTTCAGTAGTTTGGGTTTTAAACCAAAATTACTGGTAAAAAATACAACTTAAAAGTGAAAAATAAAAACTTTTTTTGCAAAAAAAAAAAACAACCGGCTTCCAAAAAAGACACTACAAAGTGAAAAATAACTTGAATTTCGAAAGTCAGCTGTTTTTTTTTTTGCAAAAATGTTTTATTATCAAATATTGTTGACCATTTTTTTTTCCACAGCGATAATTTGGGATTCTAATATGGGCTATGGGCTATCCTTTTTCATAAATATTGTTTTTAATGCCAAATAAAATCTGGCTAGCAATGTCCAGTAGCGAAAGGTTCCTCATATCTATTCTATAAGGTGGATGCTCCAAGGCAGCCCGCGAAATTCAAATTTTCTTACGTTTTTTGAAATTTGCTGGTCAGTACTAAGTTGTACGTTGATTAAAATATGATTCGCGGTCGTAACAAATAATGTATTTACATAATTATAATCATTAAAGTCATCCAAGTCTAACACAACTATCTAAGATCAAGTAATCCTACTGAATGACTATTTCATTAAATCTTGACATTTTAGGATTATGCTAACTTAACAAGTTGTATTACTGATTCTAATGATTATAATTCTGTAAATACATATTTGTTACGGCCGCGAATAAAATGAAAACAACCAACCAACCAACAAACAACCTTAAGAAATGCTAGAATCCCGTTATATGTATTGTGAAGTGGCTTGCGTTGCGCGGGAGTCAATTCAGACGATCATACTTTCTCAATGCATCTGGGCGGAACAGCTTGTTATATTATCATGTCTTCGTTGTGTATAGCTAGCGATAGCACTAGGAAGTGGTGAAGGGCGAGCGTTTTTGGGGGACAGTCTTTTGTAATTTTGACGCTCAAATAGTGCTGATTCTCAGCCTAATTTGAATACATGACTTGATTTGATTTGTATGTCATCTTTCTATATCTATAGGTACTAATAATGAAGCTGAAGAGTTAGTTTGTTTATTTCAAGAACGCAAATCTCTGAAACTACCAGTCGGATTTGATTATAATGGCCCCAACTTACGAGTCGTAGGTAGACGTAGGTTCATACCCAGACAGGCACTGTACTTGTGTAAAAAATTTCATCACCACTGCTCTGAAAACGGTGAAGGAAAATATCGTGAGGAACCCAGCATGTCCTAGAACCAAAAATTTGGAGACATGCGACATCTACCAATCCGCACTAGGCCCGCGTGGTAGATTACAGGCATTACAGCCCACTCACTCTCGATGATAGGAGGTCTGTGTCCCAGCAGTGAGAACATTATAGGCAGATTATGTACCTAGTACAGTAGGTACAGAGTACAGACAGATAATAATATAAATATTTACTTTTTGTGTTGCCAATTGAATGCCTATAATGCCCTTAACGTGTATCGTGTCTTATCTAAATAAACGTCCATCAACTTTCAAATGCGTGTTATCCACGTGTGTCCAGTGTCCACACATAATACCTAAGTCAGTCATCCACGGAAAGCGTGACACGGGGCCCCTTGTAGAATAACTCAATGGCCGTTGTTGAGAATCGGATTATTGGACCCAACACCTTGCGCGCGGTCAGTATCAACACACGCGACACGGCTCGGCCCGAATGACGCGTCGATGTCGCTTCCATGTACTCCACCGTGACGGACGATACTCCTAACTCGATTTATTGTTTGTCCGGTATTTTGTTATAAGCACGGCAAAAAATCATTGCCTACTTCAAACTCAAACCATTTATTTCAATGAAACCATTTACAGGCACTTTTGAATTGTCAAAGAGTCGGTCAGTTAGTCATAAAGTTGGCTTCATACAGTACTCTTTTATTACAAAATATGGATAGGCCAGTTATCCATATAGCAGCCGGGCTGATCATCTAGGATGCGGCAGACGTACAAGTAAATAAAGTCCTCCAGTCCGAATTTCGGCCATGGCGACAAAATGTCAGCGGAGAGCAGCCTTCGCGCGGGAGATATTATAGTGCACAAGTGTGTGCGCAGACACAGGTGTACTCTCTCTTCCCTCACTCTCATTATCTGATGGGACCGGAGAGAGATCAGGCGCAAAGGCTTAACGTGCTTTCCGAGGCACGGGGGTATCACGCCGCCAACTTCCACACTCCGGGCTGTTACTAAGAAATTCCTAATGGAAAAAATCCAATAACATTATATTAATAACTACTCGTGAAGGATATTTTAATGCACCCTCAGGTGCCATTCATCCTACAGACCGTTAGAAACTGGTAGTTAAAAATATTAACATAAAGAGAAGACCAAATTCAGACAATCATTTCTCTTGAAATCAGCCGTGTTAACATGTCTGTACTACAACTTTCAAGTCTTTCCTCTAGTATTGATAAGATCGTTGATTTATCCACAAGTGTATATCCGTCTTGTGTTCTCGATAAATTTGCTTTCTTTGCTACAAGCATGGTTATTCTGGCCTTGCAACCTGAAATAATTCGCTAAGCGATACTAGTAGGACCAGTAGCATCACATTTGTAGAACCTTGTATACACCCGAGCCTCTATATATAAGTTCTCAATAACAATGATTTATAAGGAACAATGAAGGCGTCATCTGAACAGCGCCTGCCGACTGATTGGCTCGTTATAATACAAATGATGATAACTCAGTAATATCGGTAGATTCCACGCGACCGTCGAGAACAACTACTGATTGCTTTCAATCATTCATTCGGGATTCCTTATTTCTACAGAATCTTGAATAAGGATGATTGATGCTATCAAAGAAAAATTGTGAGAGTTATTTAGAATGGTCACCGATTGGGTCCCATTAAACGCACGAGGACATCGCGGCAGGCCAAGGCGAGGCTGGCGGGACGATCTTGACTCCTACCGTAGGAACTGGTCGCGGCACTCGCAAAAAACAGAAGGCCAATTCTCGTAATTTAAAACGTTCAAAATCTAGTCGCAGCATCATCTCAGCGACAAACAAATGTCAAAAAGTTGTCAAAATGTGGAGAAAATTTGAAGTATTTTTTGACAGATTGAGACAGATCAGAAGGCCAATATTCTGGTAATTTAAAACGTTCAAAATCTAGTCGCAATCGCATCTCGGCGACAAACAACTGTCAAAAACTTGTCAAAATGTAGGGAAATTAGAGGTATTTTTGACAGATTGAGACTGAGATCAGACTGTGAAAGTTCTTAAAATTACGAGAATTGCCCCTCTGGATTGTGTCGAAAAGGGAGAAGGCCTTTGCCCTGCAGTGGGACAATACAGGCTGGTTAGATTAGATTTAGAATCATGTGGGGACAATGTGCTCTTCAAAAGATGGTTTAGAAAAATGATGTTTTCTGCTGCTGCAGTCAATAGCAGGCAGCAGGATTATGAGGAGGCATGAAATGCTTGTAACTAAAAGAGTAATGAATATAAATGTTGATGGAGTGAGAGGGTGAGGAAGAACAAAGAAAAGGTGGATGGGTGGTTGATACGAAAGAAAAAAGAGTGAATGATACAGTGACTGACAGAGACTGGAGGAAGAAAAAGCGTGTTACGGAGACCCCTAAGTAACAAGGGAAAAGGGCAGGAAGATGATGAGCAGGCAGCAGGACTATCTTGACCTAAGACTTCAGTCTGTAGCCCCACTAACGCCACCCATGGGCTGACAGAGAAAGGTTTTAATTCACTAATTATCAGCAAGTAATAAACACACGTCAGTTGACACCTAAACAGAAGTTGTCTTTGGGCGTCTAGTATTTCACATAATATTAGTTTGGTTATTTAAAACAGTTAATAAAATAATGCACCCTGAAAACCACTCGGACCCTACAAAAAAAAAAAAAAATAATCTGCCAAGCCTTTTCCCAAGTATGTTGGGGTCGGCTTCCAGTCTAACCGGATGCAGCTGAATACCTGTATTTTACATGGAGCGACTGCCTATCTGATCTCCACGACCCAGTTACTGGGTAATGCGATACCCACCCCCTTCCTACCCTTGGTAAGACTGGTTGTCAGACTTTCGGGCTTCTGACTACCCGTAACAACTATGACAGCCGGGACCAACGGCTTAACGTGCTTGCCAAGGCACAAAGGGGTCTCGGTCCTACACCACAATAAATCGTAATAACCGAATCGAGGCAGCCCACGCACCTAATAAAACAGAGGCATCTGCTATTTTTAGTTCGCTTGGTTCAATATTACTATGCGTAACCACACTATTTGGCAAGTTCATTGTTTACTTAAACGCGAAACTGCAGTGCGATTCTGTAACCATCTCACCGTGAAAACTTAGGTGAAGTGAGCGTGGAGTGAGCTGTCATTCCAACTAACGCTAGGGATTGACACTATTGACAGCTCACTCTAAGCTCACTTCACCTAAGTTTTCACGGTGAGACTTTTACAGAATCGATCGGCTGTTCCTGTTTACTCCTGGTAGCCTAGTACACACAATAGTATGACAGGTGATATGTGACAAAAATCATGTCGCGTCCCATGAAATTGGACGAATACCGTGACATATGTCGCCATCCTGCGGGGTGGTTGCGTAGAACACTATCTATCAGTAGGAAAAGCTTTCGTTTTAACAGTTTAACAACATTCATTGCGTTATTTACATCGTTGAACAGACAATTTTTTCGAACATATGAACTATGAAGCAATTGATTAGCAATATCCTTCAAAATTATTTAGATTGATAGTGAGTTACGCAATTAGGGCTCCGTGCCTATGGTCAAGGCCTATTTAAGAGTTGGAACCATTTACCAAAGTTCATAGGAAAATGGTGAAGGAAAACCTCGTGAGGAAACCTAGAACCAGAAATTCGAAGACATGTGACAATGACATCTACCAACCCACACTAGACCCACGTGGTGGAGGCCCACAGAGAGGAGGCCTGTGTCTTAGCTTAGTAGTGGGAGCGTTATAGGCTGATTATGTACTCGTATATATTATGTATAAAACCACACCATTTGGCAAGTGCATTTGTTTACTTTGAACGCAAAGCAGTTCCTGTTTACTCCTGATAGCCTTGTACACAATATTATGACAGGAGATATGTGACAAGCACAAGATTATGTCGCGTCCATTGAATTATTTATACAGGTCAAATTAAATTAGCTAGCCAAACTGCGGACGTGATGGTATAAACCTTCGTGGTATAAACTAAACACGATCAAATAAAATAAAAGGAGATTTGATGTTTTCTTTTTGGGGGGGCGTCAACGACCGCTCTGCTAGTGTTGTTACTGGAAGTATGACTTGAGCAAATCTGTTTTGCTTTTTGTTTATCGTGTTTAAACATAGATACTTATCACGACTGTGAAGTTTACTAAAATTGACTTTTTAAACTGATAATTCAAGTGACTATACTACCTGCTGACGAAGACCACACACAAAAAAAAAACTTTTTTAAGTATTATTTTTAGAAATTAGACGACTACCATGACAATTATTATGTCGCCACCGTAAACTGTGACAAATGATTTTATTTTGTAAGTAGTTTTGTACAGACGCCAGCAGGTCAAGCTACCCGAAACTGTCAAATTTTCCCAATCAACCTTGAACCTTAATGCTTTATCGATAAAGTTGAAAATCTATTAAAGAAATTTGACAGATTGTAGTAACTTGATGTGCTGTCGTCTGTACAAATTCTTTAACACGTCAATCATATTTTAAAAACTAGATGAGGTCGGCGTTTCCTATCTGAGAAGAAAGACCGAAACAAAGTCCAAGGTCACAGTCTCTTTCAAAGTTTCTCAAAGTCCAGACATAATCTTGGTCAGATCATATGAAGACCAAGTAGATCGATGTCTGAGATGGTCTTCTGAGGAAAGAACCACACAGATTGAGAGGACCTCTCCAGTGAGACTTCATGTTATGAAAGTAAGTCGGGTCATTACCACTGGCTGGGCCACCAAGAAGAGCGGTGGTCCAGTGATAATGGACCCGAATTACGAGTTGTATAGGTCGTGAGTTCGAACCTAGGCAGGCACTTTACTTTGTGTAAATTATTTCATCACCACTGCTCTCAAAACGGTGAAGGAAAACATTGTGAGGAAACCGACACGTTCTAGAACCACAACGTTGAAGACATGTGACATAAACCACAAACCCGCACTGGGCCCGCTTGGTGGATTATGGCCCACTCCCTCCCACAGAGAGGTCGAGGCCTGTGTCCCAGCAGTGGTAACATTATAGGCTGATTATGACATAGGAAAATCTTATTCAGTTATTTCGGACACACGAAATAAACTCAAACGATCGGAATTTTCGGGCATATCGCACGACTAGCTACGAGACGTCAATGATATTAGTGGCGCTATGTCAACACGTAAAATGCATTTAACGTCTGAAATATAAGTATAGTCCATCGAAATAAAGTGCATTTTGCTGTAACTAATCTTGAAATGGCGTTTTACTTAACCATAACCTTCAACACACAATCCCTACTAACCCATATTTCTTAATAAACATCGTAAAACACAATGCACTTCATGGTGCGCTAGCGCACTGCACAGCCACGTGATGGTGACGTCATCGGAGTAGTTGCCAAGTGCACATTCATTATACTTACTTATCTATTCGAGCGACGCGGACGTATCGCTATGAGATGAGACGCATTTACGGCTTCTACGTTAGTTAATGTAGGTCCTGTTTCGTGATCAGCCAGTTAGACGGACTTCATTTCATAACAGAGAGTAAAATTCCATTATGAAAGATAAAATCTAGGTGGAAGATCAACGTACAAAAATAAACGTTGCATTCATTTCATTTCACAACCAGCCCAAGGAAACCCGTACGCATTATGACTGCTCCAAAAAAGAAGTGAGAGTCCAGTAACCTAATTAGTAACACACTTTTCAATCACAATCTGAATGATTTTGAAAGATATTGCTAATCCATTGCTTCTTATGTTCTAAAAATTTGTCTGCTCAACAACGTAGATAACGCAATGAATGTTATTGATCTGTCAAAATTAAAGCCATGGCTACTGTTGGTGTGTTACCCCGCAGCCCACGGAAAGCTATTTGATTTAAAATAAAAAATATCCCTTACTTGATTATTTTTTATGATAAGTCAAAGGTAGTTGAATAAGTCAATTAAAACGTTATTAGCAGTTCAAATATTTGGATCACTAGAATTTTAAATCATGTGGTGTGTCAAAGCTGTAGTAAAAAAAATGTCACCTAACTGTTAGAGGCCATTGTATGTATACATATAATATTTTATAAATATATATTATAGTAGATATGTATATCATAACTTATTAAAATATATTTTTAATAGTTTCTATATCATTGTTGCTCTCAATCAAAGTACCTGTCATCTAATCTCTTCACCAAACTTGGTCGACTGGTAGACATTGCGCTTTTGAAGCTTTTTTATGTGCGAAACGTAAATAAATAAAAATATTAGTACTCCGTTGGTTTGCCTTTAGGTTGCACTTAGCTGGTCTACAAAAGACAAACTGGCTTATTTTAGCCTCGGATCTACAGTGTCTGTTTCCGAACGTTTGACACGAAATGCTTCGGGTCCAAAGTTCAATGTACTCTTATGTAAATAAGGCCGTTTATTATTTTATCACGCCAATCGAGCATGCATACTTATTGCACATTAATCTGATAACAATGGTTAGTTTTTGAATCCAGTTGATGATTACGTAAAAATGGATTCACACTTTTACGTATTTGACTTCGACTTGAATTACGCATTCGACTTGTTAATATTAATACCCCAGTGTTGTTTTGCAATGCTTTCGAGACTTTGGACCAGATTTAAGAGGCCGGTATTCTTAACGTAACAATCTGGAATATCTCTCCCTTTAAAAAAAAAGTACAGAGAGTACTCAATATTTAGAGATCGGGGTTGCCTCAGGGATGTATACTTGGGCCGCGTATTTGGTCTGAGTCCTGCGGTGGCAACGGAAATCACACTACTTTTCAACAGTTCCTCATCTCTCAACTCATCAACATCTTCCTCACCTTTTCTCAACTTTGTTGGATTTGTTTTTTGGTTGGGTTCCCAAATTATTTGATACCGTGACGATGAACAGTTTCAACTAATTACAGATTTATGATAGGATGAATCTTAGAATGACAAATCAAACTGCGATGAAACAAATATTCGCAGAGATTCAGTATGTTTGATGAATGTTCTGGAGTGCAACGTGTATGTAGGTATATGAAACACCATAACAAAGATATTTCTAATGCGGAGTTAGTGTTCGTTTATATTATAGAAGTAGTGACTGTCCATGAAATAGTACTTACAAATTTTCCATTCCTTAATCCAACTTTGCCATGGTTCACTGCTAACGACACTGCATTCTTTAAGGCACTCATTTTACCTGCAAATAAGAAAAAACATTGTCAATAAAAAAGTCAGGAGTCAGGACAATGATGGGAATAAAGAAAATTATATATTTTTTTCAAAACATACACCTGCTTTATAATTTCACGATTCAGCTAAATTAAAAGATATTTATAAAGCTGTTAAAATACACCCGCAGAACTTTTCCAAAGATGCACGTTGGCTAGATAAGCATTCGTTTGACTGACAAAACAAAATCCCTCTCGTGACTATAATAATTTAAAACAATTTTGAGTAATCGGCCATTTAGTGTGCATCTGAAGGTATTTTTATCCAGAAGATCTTATACTCGCAATAGACATTAGCTACATGCAATAGTAAACATAACCAAATTATTCGACACATTAGGCCAATGTGCGAAGAAGTCTCGAACTTAGACCATACCATCCACCATTTATGTCAATCTCCTTTCTACTAGATAACGGGTTTAAATTGGTATTGCTTACATCCAAAATGATCAAGTATAAGGTGATGGTTAGACGCGATGGTAAAGTTGTACATGTATGTATGGGACAGCGGAGGCAGATGCACTACACTCCTTTATAAAAATAAAATCGACCATTTGGGCGACAGTTAATTCCG
The DNA here is from genome assembly GCA_949629185.1 of Apamea crenata. Classification (NCBI taxonomy): domain Eukaryota; kingdom Metazoa; phylum Arthropoda; class Insecta; order Lepidoptera; family Noctuidae; genus Apamea; species Apamea crenata. Next base: position 5,294,453 of record OX451362.1, on the reverse strand, counting down.
ATCCAGCCTGTCACTTGCTGCCCTCTCTCAGCGACGCCCTAAGCCGAGGTCCGTACCCCACAGGGGGTGCCCTTAGCGTGTAGTCGCTTCGTTTTTAAGTTTTTTAAGCCCTGGCTCTGGGGCATCCACAGGCAAGCCTGGTTAAGCAGACGACAACCTCATACGTTTAACGGCGACATGCCATTAAAAAAAAATAAAAAAATGGACGACAATTACATTATGTGCCCAGTGATGCAGACCTTTATCTATCACCTTATAGCGTTACGACTTCGTCACTACCAAATCTACGTTCGTACAAATGGGTGATTCAAATATCAAAGAAAACAATGTTGCAGAATTAATAAAAATCTGAGGATCACTCCGCTGCTTTTATTCGATGTAACAATAATTTTGACACAAGTGCCCAATCATTGCCATAATATTAGTTATACGTAACGTCTACGCTGTTTTGAGATCAGGGTCGTGGGTTCGATACCCTCTCCGGCCAACTAGATCGAATGCTACATGTTTTAGACTTCGTTCAGTAGCGCTCGCTATCTGCATATAACTGCCTACTTACAAAAACGGGTAAACTGTCTGACTGACATTTACGATCAACGTACAGCCTAAACTTAAGGCGTTAGAAACTATTTTTTTTTTTTACAGTAGATACGTTTTATAGCGTAGGAAACAACGAAGAAAAAGTTTTGGGAAGTCCACCGCTAATTTGAAAAAAAGAAGACGAAAGTTCAAAATGAGTAATTACGAATTCCAAACGGATGAAGTCGAAGGCAAAACATGGGGTCTATAGACAAGGCTTATTGTATATGCGCGTTCCAGCAATTCGTATCGTCTGCGAGTCGATCGACGCATGCATGGCGCGTTCTCCTTAATTTCACGCGGACGAAGTGCCGGGCAGAAGCTACATAGTCACATAGCCTATTCTTTTCCCAACTATGTTGAACTATGATGGGGTCGGCTTCCAGTCTAACCGGATATAACTGAATACCAGTATATTACATGGAGCGACTGCCTATCTGAGCTCCACAACCCAGCTTCTGGGTAATATGATACCTCTTGGTAAGACTGGCTTTCGAGCTTCTGACGACCTGTAACGACTGTCAAAGACCCACGAATGGCAGCCGGGACCAATTGGCTTAACGTGCTTTTCGAGGCACGGAGGGCTTATAATGTAAAGATGTGTAACCACCCATCCACGGACCAACCGTGGCAGGCGTAGCTTAAGCTGTTCGATCGACCCGTGTGGCTGTTATTACTTAGCCACAAGCCCCTCAGGCAATATCCCGCAATATATTGCCGAACGAACACACTAAACTTTACAAAACTTTTTAAGAAAGACACAACTGCATAGTCATGTATAAGTAATCGAAATAGGTGAACATTTTATTCCTTTTGTAATTACAAATAGTTTCATACTTTGAAACAATAAGTCTTACTTGACACATTGACTTCTGATCCCTGGCGCCAACTTTATCACAGTAACATAGGTACTCTTGTTTATAAAATGTTAATAAGTCATTGGTTGTTCTATTCTTTAGGGACAGGTAAAGTGTGTTATTGTAGGTAATTGTACTATTTTTTTTTCAAATGATGTGTAATACTTATTTTTTAAATTGTTGAATGTGTCAGTCAAAATACCAAGGACTCTTCGAGACAGGCTTAACCTAGTGTTGAATTTATAATCAAAATGCTAACTTTGTGTTTTTTTTTTATGTAATCCTAGCTATTAATGTAGACTCTAAGGAAATGTAATCACACTGTTTCTGGCAAATAAACAAAAGTATAGGAAAAATTAGGGTTCATGGCTTAGATATTTAATTTTTTTTTAACTATATCAGGGTTGAATTTTCCATCGCCAGATAACTTTTTTTTGAGGAGTAAAATTGACGGTTGACAGTTTTTGTTTGAAATAACTGTGAAAATTTCAAAATTATTCCTCGAATTAAGTTATCAGACCATTGAAAAATCAGCCCTTTATGTATTATAATGCCCTGTTATTGTTATAATGGATGAAGTTCAAAGTATACAGCATTAGCTTATTGCAATGGCTGGTCACTAGCCTTAGAAGTTAAGTTACTATCTCAACTTAGATGTAGGTTTTAGATAAGATTCATGTCTCTAACAATATATAAAATGAGCAAAAATGTCAACAAAACTTAATACTAGCTTTGCGAGTGTTTAAAATGAAGTTTAATTTGTTCTCTTTATGTTCAATAGTAAAACAAACTCTGCTGTTGTTTTACTATTGAACATAAAGAGAAAAGTTTAAAAATGGAATAGTTTTTCTTTATGGACAGCAGCAAGGCTGTTGTGTTCTTCCTTGTTATTCTTGCTTTACTCAAGTGTTCCCTGATTAAATACCTATATATTAATGGTGATGGAATTGGCACAATTACAGTTATATTAATTTAAATGATGTACTTTAGAAAATTGCCAGCTAGTAGCAACATTGTAGAGAAATAGTGATGCCAAACATGTAACTATCCAGTGTTTATTATTAATTTCAAGGTTATCACTAATTTACTCTATTAAAGATCATGTATCCAGATAGCAATAGCAGCTATCTAAATGGAGAGTATTTGTTTATTTCCGCCGAACATAATGATCTCATTATTTTTCGTATTTTGAGTTCTGTATTTTATATTTTTTTCTAAGAGTACAACCACAACTTTTAGTATGTATCAGATACATAATTAAGCAAGCACAGTATTGTGTTTTTTTTATTTAGAGTTACATCGATTATCGATGTGATAATGAAAAATAATAATTTATTTAATGGGACGGTTTGCCTACCCGTTGTCGTAAATTAATAGATAGACTAATTTGAATAGATTTCTACATAAAATGTATGTTTAGAGTATCGGTGCTACATTAGTTATAATTTCCCTTCACGCCCGGCAAGTTCTAAAGTGCACATATTCTTGCACGAACTAACGGCGAACAGTTAAATTAATTATTCAGTAATAAACAACTTACCGATTAAAACTTAAACTTGGAAACGACCAAAGTCAGATAACTGTAACAGATTTAAACTTAGGAGAAACTAGTCGACACAACAGAGCTACCTAACACTACAAAAACTAAAATTTATTTTCGTAAAGCAACAATGAACAAACACGCACTCACTCACTGCGTGATCCGTGATTTGACGTGCCGTATTTGCCACAAAAAAATGTACTCTGTGGTATTTGTGTAAGTACGGACATCACAAAAATTTTAGTTATTCAAATTTTAGAGGGTAACATTGCATGATTGTACTGATAGTCCGATAATCAGTCAGATTGATTAGAATTACGTCCAGTGAAAATAAAGCATAACGTTCAGAAATTGTAACATCTGAACAGCTATATGAGCTCATGGTAAGCTCCCTGGACGAGAGATAAGAGATAAATGATCGCTTTGTTCGATAAAAATTGCCTTATTGGACAATTATATTTCAAAACTAACACAAAACTGCCCTGAATTTTCTTGATTCACGTTCTATCAACCTTTGTTGGAACATAGTACCGTTTTAGTATTTCTGAACGATTTTCGAAACGACAATGTCAACATCACATGGCATTGTTGTCTTTCTGCGAATGTTCAATTCAAAGTGTCAAAAGGAACTCGTGTGGTATTGAATGTGGTTATTTACATGATAAAATTAATGCAACGCATTTTAATTACAAGAATATACACGTACAAAATAACCCAAAATGAATGAAAACGATGGAAAAGAGTTTGCAGAACTTGGTGTTAAGACCTGGCTTATCAAGCAGTTATTTAGTCTCGGTATGTTCCTGTATTTCATACGTATCAAAACAGTGTTATTACCACATTTTAAGACACAAATCCTTGACTGTAATAAATATTACAATTCCTCGTAGCTCCTCTGGGGTTTATTCATAAACGATGACTAAAGTTAAGTAACGTTTAAACGTCAAAAATGTATGGTTAAACAGTCGCTAATCACTGCTTAACTTTAAGCAACGTTTATGAATAAAGGGGTTTTTGTCTAACGTTTCTGATTCTGCTATTCTTTGTTGTTTACATCTGAGCTTAAACATTCTTCTCGCACGAGGAAACAATTTCTGAAAATGTTGTGAACATAATTTTTTTACAGGTATAAGAAGTCCAACACCTATCCAAAAAGGTTGTATATCTCGCATATTAGCTGGCGACGACTGTGTTGGAGCAGCTAAGACAGGTTCAGGCAAAACATTTGCATTTGCACTCCCCATACTTCAACATTTGGCTGAGGACCCCTATGGGATCTTTGCCTTAGTGCTAACTCCAACACATGAGTTGGCTTATCAGGTAAATGAAAAAAACCTATTCTTCTTCAGAATTCAGCTACTTGTTTGGTGCCACCACCAGCATCCATTAAAAACCTATTAAATTATGCACATATGCAGCAGCGTCATAATATATTCTTTTAACCCGTTGAATGCCGTAATTACAGACATAATAAATTAAAATGCCATTGTGTCTCGCGTGGATCTATGTTCCGGCGGCATATGAAGGGTTAAAAGTCACCCTTTATTTTAATCATTTTATCCAACTGAAAACCCGGCCGATCAATCGAACCGGCCAGTGATAAAGACAAAGACATTTATTTGTCGGATATGATAGGTACAAAGATGTTTGGTACATATGGATAAGTTCAACACATCTATATAACTTAAATTATATACTACTTATACTCTAATAAACAATACAAAACACTTATAGGTACTATGGACATATGTACTCTAATATAAAATAAAATAAAAACACAGCAATAATGTAATGGTAGCTTTTTATTTCTATTATACAACTAAATAAATCTACCTTATTATTAAAAAAAAAATATTATTTACTTATTTATAATAAAAAAATTCTTTTAATTTGTAAAATTTATTTTAAAGAAGACATTTTTGTAGACTTTTTTTGTAAAAATTAAATGGTAGCTCTCTTATTAGTTTTGGAATATGAATTATATATTTTAATGGAAATACGGTAGCTGTTTCTGTAGTGGAGAGTACTATCAATTGGTTGATTGAAAATTCTTATTGAATATATATGTATACCTATATAATTATAATGTATATCAACAACACATGGTGTTACAAAAGGCTTGAAGCTTGGTAAAAATAATGGCCCCAGTTAGATTAACATCTGTATTAAAAAGCATCTGACATTTGATTTAATTTTGGACAAGGAAGATTTTATTTTAAATTTTTTATCTAACTTAGTAATAAAACAGAAATGTAATGTTTATTTCTATAAGACATTCATTTCATTATTTCTATTGTTGTAATTTAATCTTATTGTAACTTCTTTAATTCATCTTACAGATAGCAGACCAGTTCAGCATCCTAGGCCAACCCCTAAAGTTAAGAGTATGCATAGTGACCGGAGGATCAGATCAACTGGAAGAGTCCCTGAAGCTTGCCAAACGTCCCCACATAGTTGTTGCTATGCCAGGACGTTTAGCAGACCATATTACTGGATGTGACACTTTTAATTTGAAGAAGATCAAGTATTTAGTGCTTGATGAGGCTGACAGGTAAAATTATGGTGATTGTGAAGAGCAGTATGAAATAAACTACACCCTTGACTGGGATTTCTGTGTAGAATAGTGATGATTAAATACCAAAATTACTAATAATTGGAATGATAATACTAAAATTACCAATAATTGAAATGATAATACCAAAATTATCAATTATTTAAATTATAATACCAAAGTTACCTATATGGATTGGAATTATATTATCAGAATTACCAATTCAAATGAAAATATCTAATTCCCCATACTTGATACTGATTGTTACCCAATAAATAAAAAATCTATAGATCAGCTTTTAGTCATATATTTGAAAAAGAACTTCATCTTTAAATAAATCTTTTATTTACCACAAAAATAAGTGCATACTTACAAACATTGTTTTTTTTTTCAGACTGTTCAGTGAATCATTCCAAGATGATCTAGAGACCATATTCAATGCATTACCAGCTCAGAGACAGAACTTATTATTCTCCGCCACTATCACAGAAGATGTCAAGGCATCCAAACTACTTCAACTTAATAAAGATGTAAGTTTTTTTTCTCTTTAATAACTCACAGTAGAATTTCAAAATTAACGCTATTTTACATCCCAACTCTACTACTACTCTTTCTTTCAACTAATTCCCGGCATTCAAACCGACTTTGACGCCGCAAAGCACTGCGTAAAGGCATTCGCTGTGCCACGCCACCGCCACTTAAACGTAGTTGTATCGACAATACGTCGCGTTGACGTGGCGTTAGCATTTGTCCATGCTGCGTATTATCGTTTGGCGAACGCCATCGGTGGTCCAACGTAAGATCCGAAAGAATCCTTACTTTTATCTAACACACGAATTGTTGGGTGAAGTGCAGCTCTCCTAGCGAGATCACTGAGTAATCTGTATTTAGGTGAGACAATGCATTTCTGAGAACTGTTACTGATGACTATGGTAGATCCTACTATTCTATCCTACTTTCCTACTTAATATTAGAAACGTGAAAGTTTGTATGGATGGATGGATGTTTGTTACTCTTTCTCGCAAAAACTACTTAACGGATTTGGATGAAATTTGGCACAATGCCAGTTTATAACCAGGATTAACATATATGTTGGATACGTTTTATCCCGATATTCCCACGGGATTGAAACTTATGCGGGTGAAACCGCGGGACGCAGCTAGCGTTACACATCTTCGAATTTTTGGTTCTAGGCTTTGCCGGTGTCCTCACGATGTTTTCCTTCACCGACTACTAAGGAGAGATGTAAAAATAACCTATTGTTACATCTTTTTCAGAAACTCCTAACATGGACAGAGACAGATAGCCAGCTGACAGTGACCACTCTAGACCAGCGATACGTGGTGTGTCCCGCGTACGCACGTGACGTGTACCTAGTACAGACGTTGCGGAAGTACCGCGAGACCAAACCGAGCAGTCATATTATTGTGTTCACTGATACTAAGAAGTAAGTGATCCTTTGTACTGATAAACTTTTAGGCGGATCACACACTACAATGCGCCACGCAATGGAGCGCGGGAAACGGAGCCAAATTCCCCGCGCGGAAACGCGTTTTTATTGAATTTGTATGTATAAATTTACGCGCGGGCGTGCGTTATCTACGCCCCGCCGCGTTGCGCGTTGAAATGTGTGATCCGCCCTAATAAAAAAAAGTACTGCACCTACAAGATGTAATTGAAATAATTGGCAAGATTGAACTAAACTAATAATAATAATATCCCTGGAAATTTCACACAGCACCATTTGTCCCAAGCTAAGCAACCTAATGCGTGTGTTATGGTAACAAGATGGCTGATAAACTACTTACATACAATTTTTTTTTTTGTAAATACATACATATTATAGATAGAAAAACACCCAGACTTGGAACAAATACATGTAGGTCATACAAATATTTGTTCCGTGCGGGAATCGAACCCGCGACACGCAGCGCAGCAGTCAATCGCTTAACCACTGCGCCAACCGTGCCGTCTAATAATTGTCTTCTGTCCTTTTCTTAATGAAATGGAAATAAAAAGATGCACTGAACTTAAATTTAGTTTAGTTTGTGAACAAGGGAATCGGCGCCATTTCTTTCCCAAAAAAATTCGACTATCAGGCCGGGATTATAAATCCATTATAGTTTTAAGGTGTACTCGTTTTTTTGGCGTAATGCCAATAAAACACCTTTTTTTTTCTTTCTTTCTTTCACTCTCATTGAAAGCTCTCTCTCATCCGAATTTTATAGTCCACTTCTTTCACTCTCATTGAAAGCTCTCTCTCATCCGAATTTTATAGTGACCACAAAATTAAAACACTTATTTTCTTTTTTTTACTACCAGAGAATGCCAAGTCCTATCAATGATGCTGAACGCTATATCCATGGACAACGTGTGTCTCCACGGCTTCATGAGACAAAAGGAACGGGTGTCCGCTCTCACTCAGTTCCGGAGTAACCTCAAATGTACACTGGTTGCTACCAACGTCGCTGCGAGGGGCTTGGATATACCTACAGTGGATTTAGTGGTCAATCACAAGCTGCCTTTGGAACCTAAGGAGTATATTCACAGGTAGAATATGAAAATAATGTTTTTTTCTTGTTCATTCCATTTGTCGATCGTCGGACCATAATCCAGACAGTGCTGCGACCTCTTATAATCTTCAACCTTTCACTACCGCGGGTTTAACAGTTCAGTAAATAGTGCGTCTGAATGCAAGGTTAGGGGAGCCTTGTATTGTCTTTTGTACCGCCCGATTTCAGGGTTTACTGATGGCATTTGTAGATAGTCGTAGATTTCGTCGTTCCTAGCAAACCAAGGTGCATTTACTACTGATCTTAGGATACCAATTTGGACTCTTTGTAGGCAGAGTATGTTGGTTTTTCTGGCAACGCCCCACAATTGCATCCCGTAGGTCCATAATGGCTTAAAGACCGAGTTGTAAATGAGGAGTTTGTTGTTTAAAGAGAGGACAGTTTCTTCCCTTGAGCCGATACAGGCTTGTAGGAAAGAAAATCAAAAAAGTTTTTGTCGATAATTACTGATAGTTGTTCGAGCCTGTTTAAAATAATTGATTATTAAACTTGTCTCACCTCAGGGTTGGCCGCACAGCGAGAGCTGGCAGGAGCGGCTTGGCGATATCCATAATCACGCCCTACGACATACTGCGGCTCGGCGAGATTGAAGAGGCGATCAATACCAAACTGTCTGAGTACAAGATTGATGGTGAGTTCTATTTGGATGCCTACTGTTAGCTGAAAAGACAAACGGTCTCATTATAAAACGAGGTTTAACTCTATCCGAGCCTGTTTTTTTTTTGTTTTACTATTAATAAATTAAATAAAGTCGGGTTAGTTACACCATTTATATTTTATGATAATGATTTGTATGATCTTTGATTTGTTGGATTTATCTCCGTCCCGAATACCAGAATAACTATTAAAACAAGGGGAACAATCTAAAAAAAAAAAAAGTGAAAAAGGCAATTCATTTTTGATTCTGAGGCGGTAGGAAGTTCACCGGGTCAGCTAGTTTCTACTAAAACAAAGTTCTCAAGTTTTAGAGAGTGAACTATAATGTATATGATCGATATGCCATTTATGCAGCCACATACACTACTTTCCTTGGGCATTAGCTGCATCCGGTTAGTTCCTAGCATAGTTGGGAGAAGGCTAGGCAAATAACCACGGAGCAAATATACAGTTTGGCTATCATGTTCCTAGATGATGAAGCAGTAAAAATCTTCACGACTGTCAGCGTGACGCGTCGTGAGCAGGAAGCTCAGTTGGACAACGAGGAGTTTGAACAGAGAAAGAAGAACTACCGGGTCAAGCGATGGATACAGGCTGGAGTAGATCCTGACATGATGCAAGAAGGGTGAGGAACCACTATTTACAACTGAACAAGGATGTTCTGACGCGTGGCAAAAGATCCTTGGAATGATCCGGAACAAGCTAATCTTGGCGACGGCACGGTTGGCGCAGTGGTTAAGCGATTGACTGCTGCGCTGCGTGTCGCGGGTTCGATTCCCGCATGGAACAAATATTTGTATGACCTACAATTAGTTGTTCCGGGTCTGGGTGTTTTCCTATCTATAATGTGTATGTATTTACAAAAAAAAAAAAAAAATGTATATAAGTAGTTTATCAGCCATCTTGTTACCATAACACAAGCATTAGGTTGCTTAGCTTGGGACAAATGGTGCTGTGTGAAATGTCCAGGGATATTATTATTATTATTATCTATGATGGTAGGTCGGTAAATATGATAATGGTAGGTTGATAAATAAGATAATGGTAGGTTGGTAAATATGATAATGGTAGGTTGGTAAATATGATAATGGTAGGTTGGTAAATAATTATGATAATGGTAGGTTGGTTAATATGATAGAAGAGAATACTCTTTATTGTACACCATACAAATTACAGAACATAATTTTTTTTTTTTACAAAGGGTGACACAATGGGCGGTCTTATCGCTAAAACCGATCTTTTAAAGACAACCTTTGGATAGATTAAAATCAAAGAGAGACAAATATACATAGTAGGTAGTAATATGATAGTGATAGGTTGGTAAATATGATAATGGTAGGTTGGTAAATATGATTATGGTAGGTTGGTAAAAATGGTAATGGTAGGGTGATAAAAATGCTGATGGTATGTTGGTAAAAATGCTGATGGTAGGTTGGTAAAAATGATAATGACATGTTTGTTGAGTTTTGATGGCAATGTTAGTGTTGCCAATCAAGAAAAAAAACATCGGGGTCATCAACTAATAGTCACAAGAATAGACGGAAAATTGAATTGAGTTTCCCAAAAAAATTATTGAACAAGAACAAAATATGAATGGATTTTTATACTGAAAACAATTTCAATTACTTGAAATTGTGTATCTAAGCAACTTAATATTTATAACTCCTAGTGAAAATTCATCCGAACGTTTTCAGCTACGTTATATAATTATTAACTTACATTTCCCCCCCACAGGCTAGAAGAAATGCGCCGAAAACGAATAAAAGCGGGCAAAAAAGCGAAACTAGAGAAAATCAAAGAAATACAATCACAGATTCAGACTCATAATCCCACACAAAGCGAAAACCGTCTTCAGAACGAAACGCAAGACATTGACGCTTCAATCAAGGATAACTTGAAGAAAGTCAACAAGACACTCATGAAGAAAGATGAAAGATTCAAAGATGTCATAGGAAAGATAACTAAGATTAAACGGAAAGCTGAAAATGTTAAAGTCAAGAAGGATGTCGCAGAAGCTGGCTTAAAGAAGAAGAAAGGAAGTAAAGGATCGTTAAAAAATAAATGATTGGCTTTGAAATTTTGTTTTTTCTTTTAACTTAAAATACGACCCGGCTTTATTCATGCCGTCGCTGCTCAAAATGTGCACTTTCATAATTCTGTATGGATGTAAACGTAAAACCGTCTTCATAATAATATATTATCCATGTATTATCGTGATGCCATGGACGTATGTCAACGATCGTCACGTTAGAAATTATAAAAGCGCACAGAATCGCTGAAATGATATAAGTTATAGGCGATTAGGTATAAGTCCACAAATCATTTAAATAGTATTTTATTACCAATTTTCAATTAGACAAAACAACATAACTGGCGAAACATGGGTGTACTATACAACTCTGCTTAACCCTTCAGGGAAAACTGGCGTGATGTGATGGTATTCAATTCAGTCCATACTTTCAAAATAAATAGCATATAAAGTTCTCGCTGCTGGGACACAGGCCTCTCGTTGAGAGGGAGTGGTCTGTAACTGGTTTAGAGGTATGAGGAACAGGGTATAAAGTTCACTCATCCTCCATAGAAAAGGGAGGATCCTCCGACCAGACGGGCGTTGTGCATGGCGGGCAATTGCCCAACGATTGATATTGGGAAATTGTATCTATGCTAATTGCACGGTAAACTCTGCTTGCGAGATGCAGGATTTGCGTGACGTCAGTATGACGCGTTATGTTCGCATGTGGACTACACTGTAATCCACCACACGGCCCACGGGTCCAGTACGAGTTGGTAGATGTCACATATCTTCGAATTTTTGGTTTATGGTACATGCAGGTTTCCTCACGATGTTTTCCTTCACCGTTTTGAGAGCAGTGATGATTAATATATTTACACAAAGTAAGGCGCCTGTTGTTCGAACCCACGACCATGATTGCTCCCACTGTTCCACCACTGCTCAAAGGGGATTGCGATAAAGTAGCCCGAGAAATTCAAATTTACTTACTTTTTTTTGCAATTTACAGGTCAGTGGCAGGTTGAATTTCGAGGGTTATCCTCACGAAAGAAAGAAGAAAATACGTTCGCTAATAATTGTTTGCTGCACCGGACGACGTCATTACGTCGGCGCCAGTTATCGCTGAAAACCAGCGCTGGTTGCATAGGGTCGCAGCATAATGCTGAGCAATAGCCGTTTTGCGTGGATATGACGCATGTTTCCCCCAACCATTTTTTTGTTTTATGTTCTTTTTTGCGTCATGTTTACCGCAAATAAATGTATTTTCTTTCTTTCTTTGCTTCGCATTGTTCGTATGCTTTCACCTTGAGCAAAATAAAAATAGCAGCTAAGTAGTTAATAATTTATTACATTTTATACATTGTAAAATTACAAATAAATACAACAATGATATATTTATATTCAAGCAATGTTGCGACGATGGCAAATAATTTGGCACAAAATTGTAAAAGCTTTCGCGTGGTCGAGGCCGAAGCTATTCGTATAGATTGCCTCTTATAATTATTTTTATATATTACGTGTCATAATTTCACGACTCGATACATTTACTTGAATATTTTACTTGACTACCTATATAGTATATGATTTTGCCCAGCCGTGGACTGTGATTTGATAATATGCGCAAACGTAGCATTATTTCGTCGGTTATCAAAATAAAAACCTGCTCTGTCAGGAAACTGCAATACTTACGCGGTCAAAATGTATGGAATAGTTTTTTTTTTAATGAGCGGCGAAAAATTTCAACGCAGTTGCGTTCTGAATCCATGGTAACAGATTGCGCGTCAATGTCCCTGCCACCCTGTATTTTGTGAAAATGGTCGATTTTAGTTTACACTACAGTGCAGAAAACTCGACATTGATTCAGTACCGATATATTAAAATAATTTAAAATATCGCCTCCTATTACATGGGACTTAAACGTAAAGTTGGCGAAATATGTATTATAGGTACACCTCTGCCCAACCCTTCGGGGAAACAAGGCGTGATGTTATGTTAATAATATATAGGAACCGTCACGGTACCGAGTTTAAAGAACGAACTAAACATTATTTTGTTTCGCAAAAATATGACGATTTTTTAAAAATGATGACGAATAATAATCGTAGGACTTCCATATAAATGTAAACATTTAACTATCGACATTTTAGGTGTAAGTATTTGCATTTTTTACTAGCATTTACCGTGCCAAGTGTAATTTACTTACTCACAAAGTTTAACTTGATATAAATTCTAATATAACATTAAATCACAATAATAATTATTCATCTAATTACTACACACTTAAATATTGGAATAACAATTCAGTAACTTAAACTAGTGACCGATTCAAATTATAATTAATATGGGCAATTTTGAGCAAAAAAAATTAAAAAAAATTTGACATAACACGAAAGTCATAAATGAATTTTTCTACTTAGAATAAATATTTGATTTTGAATTAAAAATACATAAACTGATGTTTATATACAAAAATACTTTAGTATCAAAGCACATAAGTAAGGCCGTTAGCTTTTAGAATACTAGTATTTTTCTTCACATACAATTTATTTTATGAGGCCAAAGCGAGTGGCGGGAAGCGTCGTGGTAGCCCGCGAAATTCAAATTTTTACGTTTTTTTTTTGCAATTTGCAGGGCCGTGTCATGTTGAATGTTGATTAAAATATGATTCGCGAGCGTAACAAATATTACTTCACAGAATTATAATAATTAAAATCATCAATACAACCCTTTTTTTTCGGTGGTAAATCATCGAATATCTTGCCCCGCTCTGGGCCCGGTCAGACTTTTACTGACTAAAACCCACCCGTGTTCCTTCAGTTGCCTGTGCCAGGGGCCACGGTAACTCTTTCGAACAACCCGCGAACCTGCATCAATAGAACCCTCTTAGTTCATATAATTCTATTTATTGATGTTTTATGAAATAGTCACGTAAGAAAATTTTAATTTCGCAGGCTACCTAGCACATCCCCCTTTTTTTTTTTTTTTTTTTTGTGGATGGGAAATCATCAAATGACCCCTCCCGCTCTGGGTGGAGCGGAAGGGAGTGTCAGACTTTTACTGACTAAAACCCACCCGTGTTCCGTCCTTAGCCCTTTCTGTTCCAGGGCAGCGGTTAACCTTTCGGAAAATCCCGCCGCCCCGGCAGGCTTCGGCCCTATGGGGCCCCGTCCTCTGCTGACATTTTCTCTTTGAGGCGCGCGTGGAACACAACGCGCCGTCCGGCACGGGCCTGGTCCTGATCGGACGGTGAGCTACCCATTACTCACCGCCCGCAGGCCCGCGCCTACGGTGGCCGGGAGTCGTCACGTTAACTTCAATTTCATACATTTAATAAGATTTATAATTTCAAAAAAAGTATGTAAATGTCTGTATTAACAATGTTGGTCTTTTATCAGAATATTAATAGGTCCTAGGCTGAAACCTCAGTGCCCGAATTTAAACAGTATGAAGTGATTTATAATCTGAAGTGAACTACTTTTTATGTACATTATTTAATTGGGGAGTAACGCGATTAAATTGCACAATAGCTTTTACAACATTTTTATTTTAGATGGTAAAAGGATTTCTTTGAAAGTGCAAACTCAGTTCAATATACAGATTTCAGCCTAGGAGTGAGAATTAGGTAATACACGCCCATGTTAACACTGGGACGACAAAGCCGCGATGTCACTTCTTATTAAACTTACTTACACTTATTTATCCCTGTGTTGGGAAACCGTTAAGAGTTTGACTTACTGGCTCTACCCTTAAGGCTCATTTTCATTAGTCAATAACTCGGTCGACACACAGCATGCGGGGACTCCCCGCAAGCGGGGTAAAGACTAATGACACTCATAAGTCGATAACGCGGTCGGTACACCGTCTGCGGGGAAGATTCCCACAGACGGTGTACCGACCGGATACGGAGATCCGTAGCGGGCGTATTGACCAATGAAATTCATCGGTCGATAAAAAGCGTGCGGAGACTCACACTCAATGATAATCAGCCTTCAAACGTGCGGTGCCGGTTCTCCGTACACCGCAAACGTTCGACTAATGAAAACGGTTCCTCAAATATGGCATGCTTTAAAGAAATATCCCGCACCCCGAATGCGGGCCCTATCGACCAGTGAAAATGAGCCATTTGCATGATAACAATGTGTGACCTAAATCCCTCTATCACAAACAAAATTTTATTTATGACGAATCACATTTTACAACAATAAACTTCAATTTTAAAAATTCTCGTCTATCTATGAGAGTGAGAGAGTTGAGACTGATGTACAAAGTGCAATATAACTATTTAATTATTTCTGTTATTACGGCATTCAGCCGGTTAATATCTAGCAGTGTCCTAAAATGTGTCGATTCGATGAAATATGTCAATAAATATTTTGCGTCATGATTATTATACTGTAGTTCTCTCGTAAATAATTCAATTATTCCGACATCTGCAGCAGTGAGTTGATGGTAGCATCTTTGTTCCCGCCGTTCGCTTCCAGCACAGACTTGATAACTTCCTTGTCAATACTCGGGAACATTTCCTCGATCTGAGAAAGTTAAGTAGATTTTATTTTAACTGTAAACCATACACTAAGAAAACTTTTACAGTATATTTTTATCTCACGATGCGACGCGCGCTTTACTTGTGGTTACCAAGTGTACAGACACGAGGCAATGGCGAGGTCGGAAGTGCGTGTGTATTATATTCAACTTGGTAACCTCAATTAAACCGCGTGTCGCTTAGTGAGATATATTTTTATGCGTCATGTTTGCCGCAAATAAATGTATTTTCCTTCTTTCAAGATAAGAAATAGTGTAATATAAATAATGCTTCTAACCGACGCGACGGTCACAGGCAATATGAGTATTTAAATTGCAGCAAAACTTGTGTGCACTATAAAAATCTGTGTACCCCTTTAGGGATACAGGACAGGTATGATATAGGTGGCGCAGTGGCTGACCGTTGGCGCAGTTGCACTACAATACAAATCAAGGGTTTGATTACCGCTCGGAACATACAGGGTGTATCAGAGCGGTGTGTTACAGACCATTAAACTGAACATACGGCTGAGGCGGCACGAGCACCAGAACATTTGTCGTATAAATCCGACTAGGGCGGTCAATAGGTGAAATATGAGACATTCCTAGAGTCAGTTTTTTATTAAATGGCTATGATAGGGTGACTGACCTGTTGCAGCTGCTCAGCAGTGATCTGCGGCGGTTGCGGCTGCTGCGGCTGCTGCATGTGTTGCTGCGGCTGCGGCGCGGGGTACATGGGCATGGCGGCGTAGCCCATGCCCGTGCTCGGCACCACCAGCATCGGGGGGAACGTCGCCACGGCTGCGGGGCCGACCTACGGTGGGGAATACAATAGTTTAGTTGTGGGATTCATTTAAAATTTTGGATATTAAATTAATCCCACAACTAAACTATTTTTAAATGTTATCTTTTATGTAAGACAAAAATATACTCACGGAGTAACTGAGAACTAAGTTGATGACACCCTCTTTGCCGTCTCCTTGCTTGCCGTTCAGTGAGAACCAGTTATCAAATGTCTCGCCCTGAAATAAGAATTAAACATGTATTACTCAAATGTTTTTTTTTCTATAACAATGAAAATTGCAAATAAAGAATGTGAAAAAGCTATGTAAAACTAGAGAGAGATTTTTTTTAAAGCGGTTCCCATAGACTTTGTTACAAAAAAATTTGCTTATATTTCTTCACATACGGGTAAGTATATTTCGACTTTTAATTGTATTCAGTAACTCGACAGTTTAAAGAAAAATAATGTTACCATACTAAAACTAATAGTGTTGGGGTAGTGAACGATTTTGCGTAAAGAACGAATGATAAAAATGGTTAAATTTAAATAAAACTTTAAATATTCAGAATTCGTCGAATATTCGAAAATTCTAAACAATTCCCAAGATTTCCTGGAAGAAAAGACTTTCAAGAGTGGCTGAATAATAATAATAATCAATACATTATAACTAAGTAGTACTACTGAAAAACAAAATATATACTTAACAAATTCTACAATTTTTAATAGTGTATATCGTGTTTTTAAGATGCATTTAAGTATACAGTGTGGGGAGGACAATAGGATCATAAATGAAACTTCGTATAAGTCATGATATTCCCAACCGTCACACAAAAAATCAAATGAATATATCCAGTAGTTTAGCCACAGGACTTTATTTTTCATTTTAAGTATTTTCTACACGATGTATTGTAAACAGAAAAGCACGCGACAGGTTAACGACAGACGTTGCCAGCTCGCTACTATAAAAACTACGTCTTTTCATTCAAACTTATTTTCTCAATGCAAATTATACTTTATGCCCGAGCCATAAGAGTCATAAAGCGTGTCATCACAGCTACTATAAGAAAAAATGCATGCGAAAGTTATTACTTTGCTGTTACGCACTCTTGTCAATCGCAAAATATGTATGTGCGAAAGAGATAGCTAAGTTTTCTTGTTCCTACTTTGCTACTTGTCAGCGTGTCTCGGTTACGCCTTCAGTCAGTGAGTCACCGGACGTGCTTCCTGCCTGTGACGCGTTTTGTTTTTCTCTGGAAATTCGGATGCGCCCGCGCCCGCCCGTTTGAAGTCGCCGCGCGAGTGTTATCGTATCATTGTTGGTTGTGTTGTGTTGTGCGAAATTTGACGCTTTGTTTTAATAGTGACAGGACACATAAACGTATTAACGTACTTAGTTAAATAGCGAAGTAAACTTAGGTAACTTGAGGATACGGGAAAATCAAT
Organism: Apamea crenata; assembly: GCA_949629185.1. Classification (NCBI taxonomy): domain Eukaryota; kingdom Metazoa; phylum Arthropoda; class Insecta; order Lepidoptera; family Noctuidae; genus Apamea; species Apamea crenata. The sequence goes on along the minus strand of OX451362.1, from coordinate 5,276,937 downwards.
CCTTGATCCCGCACGTAGATGGTGCTCCTCCACGTGCAAATGTGATTTCAGACGAAAGAATTATTAATTATTATGATCGCAATCCGACGTGCAGTCTGCGTAATGCAGGTCGACATTTTCGTGTAAATCACAAAACTATTCAAAAAGTTTTGAAACGTGACAAACGCAGACCTTATGAGTACAAGAAAGTACAAGCATTGTTACCGAGAGATAAGCCAATAAGAGAAACTTTCTGTCGCTGGTTGGAAACCAAACATCTCGAGAATCCTGACTTCCTGTACAATGTGCTGTGGACTGACGAGAGTACATTCACAAGGAATGGTTTATGGAACCGACAGAACCTTCGGTACTGGAGCCGCGTGAATCCGCATCTAGTACGGGAGTCTTCGCACCAGTACAGATTTGCGGTCAATGTGTGGGCTGGCATACACAGGAATACCATTATTGGTCCGGTATTTATTGATGGCAATTTAAATGCTGTAAAGTTCATTGAACTCCTCGACGGATCCGTTTCCGAGTACACGGACGAACTTTCGCTGGACGTGTACAGGCAGATGTGGTACCAGTTAGATGGAGCACCAGCTCATTCAGTGGTGTCTGCAAGAGAGCGTTTGACTCAAATGTTCGGACAGCAGTGGATTGGCCGTTTTGGACCAGTGCGGTGGCCAGCGAGGTCACCAGATCTCACGCCCCTGGATTTCTTTCTGTGGGGTCACATAAAGAATGAGGTATACTCAACAGAAGTTACTACCGTTGAGGAATTATAAAATAGAATAATAATATCTTTTAATAAATTGAAAGAAATGGCTGCTAATGGTGACCTATTATCAAGAGTGAGAAATAACATTATACGTCGGTGTAGTTTATGTATTCAAGAACACGGCGGACATATTGAAAATAAAAAAAATTAATAACTGGCGACATAATTATGTGATCGAAAAGTGATTGTGAATAATAAATTGATTAGTGAATAACCTGCGGGTGAATGATGCCCGACTATTTGGTTAATATTCTGTGATTTGATTTGTGTAATTGAGCATTAATAATAATAAGAATACGCCAAACATTACGTCGCCGTCGTCCGCGTCGGCCACAGCTATAACATGAATGAAACCAAGCTGCGTTGCCATTCTTATCGCAGGTCAGTGTACCAATTTTATAAATGGTGTTTTATTTTGTTTGCAGTTTTAAGCTATTTAGTTTGTTAGAAAAAATTGTTTTTTTAATTTCGATGTTCGGATTTATTTGATAGTTTACAAATGTTTCTATAAACCAGTATTGCCAGTGTTTTCATTTAAAGTCATATTGTCATCTCCACATTGTATTATTTAAGTTCATTCAATTTCGTCCATTCTTGCACAACCTCACTAACTTTTTTTTGTCAAAATCTGGTTCAGTAACAAATTGTATTCAGTAACTGTCAAGTTACTGAATACAATTAAAAGTCTAGGTGGCCTGTCCTATACGCCAAGATACAAAATAAGGAGTTTGTCGTTAATGTCTAGGCTACTTTCCCATTGGCAACAATGAGGAACCAGACAAACTTTCATCCCCTATTTAGTCTAGTTCTATCCCCCGTCAGGGGACAAATTTTCTATGTATTCATTCCCCTTTCAGGAAACAAATTTAAAAAAAATCCTTAGTGCTCACTTTAGTAAGGAAACTTTTGTGCGAAACATGCTTCTAGACGCAGCAAAAGTTTGTTGTTGCAGCAGGGCAGTGCGTTGTTGGTCAGTGAATGAATTTAAGTTTTTTGGCATTAGCTGACGATGACACGCAAAAGAATGAAAACATAAAAACGTCTTTAGCGATATAAGCAATTCAACCTTAATCAGCACTCGTACTTACTACAGTTATAATTCGTAAAACTTACCTGAAGCACTGCCGGGGGAATGGTGATGTGTGCCCAGGCGACCAGCTCGTCCATTGTGAAAGAGCACTCGTCGAAGATCTCCAGGTAGATAGAGTTCACGCCAGGAGGCAGCAGGCTGGGGAACAGGGACATGATGTTATGGCACCAAACTCTCAACTCATTCAAGCTAAAGACTTTGTTTGAACGCGCTAATCGACAAGAAAACTAACAAGCTCTTCAGTCTTCGTCCGCGAGAAGTTTCTTGTTCCCCCGTTCCAACCCGTCGCAGGGCAACGCCTGCCCGCGCTACTACTTTAAAAAAAAAAAAAAGTTACCCCACACTAGAAATTTCTCCTGTATCGTGGGTGCGTTTACAAACATTTAAACTCACATACACAAACAGCCAGACCCGGAACAACTACTTGTAGGTCATGCAAATATTTGTTTCGTGCGGGAATCGGACCCGCGCCACTGCGCCAACCGTGCCGTCTACTTCGTTTTCGCTTAGCATTCTTTCTGTTTTTTTCTTTTTGCTTGGCTCCTAAAGTTCCTAGCGTTTATTAAATAGCCTACAGCCTTCCCCAAGAATTGTGTTATCTTATGCAAAAATAATTTTCCAAATCCGACCGGAAATTCCAGAGATTTTGTTCAAATCTTACTGCACTATTATTTAATCAGGCTTGGGAATTCGACAAATAGCTATTGTTATTATTTTTCGTTCATATAGTTTTAGCTGAACTTACCAGTGGATGACCTTGTTCCACCTGGGTGTCCTGCCACCGCTGGGGTCCGTGTGGGTCTCGTATATGCAGTGACCCACGCGCAGACGCACGTACGGGTCCATGCGGGTCAGACCTGTGTGGAAAATAGGAAGTTTAAGTACAATTCTAACCACATTTTTAAGCTTCCGCTGCTATGCTATAACAAAAAATAATAAAACTACAACAAACTTGGCTTTTCGTTTTTAGTCTTGTGGTACGGAACCCTTCATTTGCGAGTCCGACTCGCACTTGGGCAGTTTTTTATACTATAACCCCCTTATAAATCGCGGAGTAAAGTTATACCAAACCTAAACCTTGAAAAATGTATGGTAAAGAAGTTTAGACTGAAGGCCAATTCTCGTAATTTAAAACGTTCAAAATCTAGTCCTACGACTAGATTTTGAACGTTTTAAATCTCATCTCGGCGACAAAAAAATGTCAAAAACTTGTCAAAACGTAGGGAAATTAGAGGTATTTTTGACAGATTGAGATCAGACTGTAGGTACTTACGAGAAACGGTACCCTCTGGTTGTAACTTCAGATCTAGTGATTATAGAGTTGTCACATTTCTGCCTACGCGAGGATTCAGGCGTCATATTACTTTATATTTAACATTTTAATGACTGAAAAGTCAGAGTTATAATTATACGCATTATTAAGTAAATTAGTTTAATCCCTCGTCTGTTAGGCAAGCGTATTAAGTTCGGTAACAGTATACAGAGTAATTGTGTCTCATTAGTGACAGTTGAGATCTTAATATAATTACTATATTTTTAATTCATGCAATAATGTATATGACTAAGGCCTGATTTTTCCATAATTTCGTCCGGGGAATAATTTTGAATTATTGACAATGCTTCTATACAAAATCTGTCAGACGTCAACTTACACACAATCAAAAAAACAAACAAAATTATTCCTCGGATAAAATTATCTGGCGTTGGAAAAATCGGCCCTAATAATAATAAATAATAATAGCCTCCCGAACGATTATGGTCACGGTGGCCAATCTCAACGGAGATTAGCCAGGTACGCAGGAGATAATATAGTGCACGAGTGTGTGCGTAAACACAGGTGCACTCTCTGTACCTTTACTCCCATAGTCCGATGGGACGGCAATCCGACACGACCGGGGAGAGATCAGGCGCAGGACCAACGGCTTTACGTGCGTTCCGAGGCACGGGGGTATTAAACCGCCAACTCCCAAACTTCGGACTGTTACTAAGAAATTCCTAATGGAAAACCCAATAACACTGTCCGACCTGGGAATCGAACCCAGGACCCCACGCTCAGCAGTCGCGCTTGCAACCACGAGACCGACGAGGCAGTTATGACATCAACACATGACTAAATTATTATAAATAAATATTTCTGCTAGGAATAATGAACTTACCATAATTTTTGGGAAGCTTAGCCTGTGCTATTGTGATGCTAAGCCTTGCTGTCAAGGGTGGACCTGCAGCTGGGACCTACAAGAAAAAAAAAGTTTCATAACACAGAGTGTAAACCCATCACATAGCCGATAACTACGCATTCTGTACATCAAACTAAGTAACATTGCATAAAGATAATTGCTTGAAAACGAATTTAATTTTTGGTGCGAAAATTTCAGCTATTTGCATTGTGCTTATGGGTGTATGCAACAGTAAAAGGATCGTGGGGGAAATCTAAACCTGTGTTATAACGTTAAAAACTTGTACATATTCGTAAAAAAGTGTAAACAGAAGGTTCCCAGGTACGGTCCAGTAGGTACATGTGAATGTGACTCTCGGCTTCGTTACGTCTTTTTACACCCGTTATAGGTATAGGTAGGTACTGTAAAAGTTGTCTGCAAAAGTCGACCTTATATCGCGCAGGCTGACAGAAAATAAACTCTGGTAGCATTCGAACCTTCAAACGAATTTCGAATGAGCTTTCAAATTATTTCTATTAGGTTTTTGTTTCGAAAAAAACAGTGGTAGAATAAGCGCGTTGATGGAAAAACGTCCGCTTGCTATAAACGTAATAATTATAACGTTGTATCATTTAATAACCCCCACAGTACATTCTATACTCCGAGGATTGACCCTAATATTAAAATAAGGTCATGTGAAACATCACACTGAACTGAATTACCTAAAATAATAATGAGTTTTTGTCTTTTATGAAAGTTGGTAACTGAAAAGTTGTGTGGAAATCAGTTGTCATGGCAAGGGCATATGATACGGAGGAATGAGGAAAATATCGTGGGAAAAGTTTTGAGTATGAATGTCGATGGCTATAAGAGTAGGGTAAGTCTAAGAAACGAGGGATGGATTGTGTGAATAATGATATGGTTAGAAAGGGGGTTACTGTCGAGATAGCAACTAATAGAGAAGTACATATAGAGGAAAAAGTCATGTAGCGCCGACCCCAAATAAATTGGGATAAGGGCAGGAGAATTATTATGAAGTATTTTATGAAATGAATTAAAATTTAATTTGTATATTTAATTTGTAATGGAGAAAATAATATATTCTTTATTTTAGATACAGAGATTTACGGAGAGGGAGAGGAAGAATAAAGAGAAGATTGATGGATTGTGTGAGGAATGGTATGAAAGAGAAGGGAGGGAATGATAACGTGACAGTTCACAGGGGAGAATGGTATAAGAAAAAATCCTACTTATATTATAAACGCGAAAGTTTGTGTGGATGGATGGATGTTTGTTACTCTTTCACGCAAAAACTACCTATAACTAATTAAAAGTCTTATTTCGTATCGCAAGGGTTCAAAAAATGGGCCCTCAATCCAGATGCACATTAACACATGGGATACTTTTTATCCCGATATGCCTACGGGATCGACGCTTATGCAGGTGAAATCGTGGGGCGCTCCTAGTATATACAAAAAAAAAATTAAATACGGTTGTTATACTTACTGTAGCTCCACATAACTGCTGCTGCAGAGCAAGAGCAGCTTGATAGTCCGCGTCAACAGTGTCAGTAGCTCCATCAGCTCGGAGGAAACCCGCAGGCAGGGGACCTAAGAGTACCTAAAACAAAAATGATGTATAAGTTAACGCAACAGGTCGAATGTGGGTGTATTACGCACCTCAGCCAGCAGAAACTGGACTGGGCTAAAGGCAGAAAATTTGTAAAAAAAACCGGCCAAGTCCGAGTCGGACTCGGACACGATGGGTTCTGTACTACAAGGCAAATTCGCCGAGAAAAACCCGTTGCTTGTATGAACCTCCATTCATTTTTTACTTTTTTTTAATAGTGGCAATAGAAATACACACTCTGTGAAATTTCAACTGTCTACCTATTACGGTTCATGAGATACAGCCCGCTGACAGACAGACGGACGGACGTACAGCGGATGCTTAGTACTATGATACCATTGGCACTCTTTGGGTACGGAACCCAAAAAACTTATGTTTAAAAATCAATCATTATTATCAATACTTTATGGTATCTAAAATTCTCTGATTGGAAAAGACTGCCAACTCTTTTACATTATAAAGATGAAATTTGCAGTTGATTGATTGCCAACTCTCGCTATTATTTTATATTGCCAAAGGAGCATATTTAAATAAACTCAAAGCATTTATTTAAAAAATAAACTATTTGCAGGCACTTTAGAACTGTCAAGCAGTCAGTCAGCTGGTCAGAAAGTTAAAGCTTGTTGCTTGTTTCAAAACATAGATCTCTATGGAGAAGAACAGGCAAGAAACTCCAAGGATGCTCTTTTAACTCAAGATTTTACAAAGTTCTGGATAGTATAAATTCAAATTCATTTATTGGTGTAATTTTTGGTACATTTTACATGAGAATATGAACATAGAATGGAATAATATTAATTATGTACACCATATAAATTACAAACATAAATAGAGAATTTTTACAAAGGGTGACACAATGGGTGGTCTTATCGCTGTGAGCGATCTTTGAAGCATAACCTTTGGATGGATTAAAAAGGGGAAGGAGAAACAAATAGTTTAGATAGTCCGTGGTGTAGGAGAAAAAAATAATTATGTCTCATATCATCATTATCTGCCCAGCCTTTTCCCAACTATTTTGGGGTTGGCTTCCAGGTTAACTGGATGCAGCTGAATACCAGTATTTTACATGGCGCAACTGCCTATCTGACCTCCACAACCCAGTTACTGAGTAATACCCCCATTAGTAAGACTGGTTGTCAGACTTTCAAGCTACTGACGACCCGTAACGACTGTCAAAGATCCACTAATGACAGCCGGGACTAATGGCTTAGCATGCTTTCCGAGGCACGGAGGGGTCTTGGTATGTGAAGCTGGTCACCCATCCACGGATCAATGGACCGGCTCGGATTCATGGGCCAGAGAAAGAAAAAATAAAGTTCTTGTGGGAGTCTCCATGCCCGTGAAACCATTGGACACAGCTAGATTATAATATACAGAGAATAAATTAATAAAAAGCAGCATTCAGTTTTTTATTGTTTCCAGTTTATTTACATAGATTTCTTTTTGATATGCTAATTAGTATTTTTTTGTTACTGGTTCTCAATATCATGAGAACCAGTAACAAAAAATACTAATATTGGTATCCACAAACTTGTTTGAATTTCTTTTTTATAACAGGTTTGTTGTTCATAAACTATTGCATAATAATTTATTACTCATAATGAAATCCATACCTTACAAAATTGTAATAATTATTGTTTGGTACTTATTTGTTATTATGCTACTTTAAAAAAATACAATGAGTCAGACACACAGGAAATCCACTTCAGTTAAGAGGCCATCCTTATCTATTGATACAATGTTTATCAAGTATAGGGCTTATCAAATTAATTGACAAATCCAATTAGTCCTGACCCAAAGCATGAATTTACCTTGTACATACTCACATACGACATAACAGAATCCTTAAAATTTTAGGTTATTGACCTCCTCTTTGTCTGAAACCCTTTTTCAGGAATCCTGAGTAAGTCTGGAAAATTCCCAGCGAGGCAAATCGATAACTACGTTCTATTAATACTAAATACAATAACAAGATTTTATTGCCAACGAGAACCGGTTGTGGAGCTTGTTTACCGGTCCCAAAATGGCTCTTCGGCATAATAATCATCCCAAATAGACAAACAATCGCGAAAACAATGATTCACTGAGTAGCTCATTTTTATTATTATATTTACGTGTTACAATATTGTTAACACTTACCCTTCGGCGACGCTCCTCGTTCCTGTCGGTAGGCATAGTCGACGTCATAATTCTGTTTATTAAATGTATTTTGATGTTTTCTCCTCCAAAATGAATCTGATATGATTTATCGAAAAGTGCAAACAAATACGAACGAGGAACGAGCCACAGCTGCCACAGACGACGCGACGTCACAAATTCTGACAGTTGCTAGAGATGTGCCGTTGTCATGCCGTCGTCGCCATAAAATTAGTTAAAAACTAATTTAACAAGGATTTAACAGAGTTTTAGTCGAGCCAGGGTTTCAGTTTTTTTCCAATTTCTGGACCCGTGACTCTTAACATAATATCAAGCCTGTATTTCCCGGGTTGTGCTGAGATGTATTGTAAGTACACATCCAGATTTCGTTAGTTATGTAAAGCCCCGTGTGGGTTTCGAGAATGCTCGTGGTTTGTTTGATGAAATTTCTAAAAAGCTGACTGGCACCTCCCGTGGCCCAAGAGCTGGCTTTTATCATGGTCAGAGGATAAGCATTGCTATACAATGTGACAATGCCATCAGCCTCGTTGAAATTGAAAATTGTTTATTTTATTGAAATAATTCATTCATTTAAATATTTTCAACTTTCTCTAATCAAAGGGCATTAAAAAAAGTGTATGTGTGTCAGCTACGACGCACGATTGGAGTTTACTCCTTACGAACGATAATTATGATATATTATATATCGAATAGAAAAAAAGGGTAAATGAACGCATCTGCTAAAATGATAAGAGAAACAAACATATATCTGTAATTATTCGGATTATTTATATTACTTCTAAATCTTAGACGTATGTACATAAAAAATATTAGTACCTGTAGTAAGCTTATCTAATACTTCAACCTAGTTGTGAAAATCGTGGCAGTGGAATCAAACACTGTACTAAAATAAGGTTTCAAGTTATAAAAAAAGTATATTACTGGCATTTATTTTCAAAAAAGGTTTTATTTTGATAAAAAGTAAACAAAGAGGAGACCCCGAGAATGAGATACGCTGTAATGTATTCCATCTCATTCTTTTACACGTTCAATCCTACAGATATATATGTTTGTCTCTTTCTACGTAACGCCTCAACTTTTCGTGTTACACTTGATTTTACTCCTCATAAAATTTCCGTACCGGGCCTTAAAACTCAAATCGTTTCTTAAGGAGTAAACTCCAAAAACTCGTCCGCATCGCTGTCAATAGGAAACGTGCCCAAAAGGCTGGCAGCATTGCCACGTTGTATGGCAATGCTGATTCTTTGGCCAAAAAATGGGCCAGCCCTCTGGTCACGTGTAGAGTCGACCAACCGCTTAGCGATGTCTCGAAATACTAAGCGTGCACCCACTCGGACCCCATGGCAGTAGTGTTTCAACCCCAAACGGCTCGAACATATAAAGTTTCAAAGAGATTGGAGTATTTGCGCCGTTTGAGGTTTTTCGCACCTGCAGCAGCCGCCCCAGCACAGCCCACAGTGCTTGGAAGATGGGATGGCATAAGGGTGTCGACCCACGCTGCATCCTACACCAAAGGCCTACCTACCTTCCATTATGGTCATTCCGTCTGGTCTCTTGCCATCGTCGCGTGCCAAGCCATTGGGTTCTAAAACTACTGGCACCCCGGCGGAGATAAGAGCGCATTTTCTCTTGGGTATGTTACATACATACTAAGTTGACAGCGATGCATAGGGATTTTTTGACGCCATAATTTAGTATGTTATTATTTTTCATACACATTGAAATATATTTAAAGAAAACATTAAAAGATAAATAATAGTGGTCCGCCACCACCAGTGTCGGGAGCAGGGTCCAAGCTCTAACCACCGGTGTACCTGTGAACCTCCTCACGATGCGAGCCGTACCGACAAGTAGTTCTGAATTAGGCCTTGGATCCAACCGCCAAATAAGATCCTCGTGAGATGTTGATCGAAGTTTTCGGCCATCAGGCCATTGGCCGATACGACAATCGGCACAATGACAGATGAGCCCACATTCCAATAATAATTTTCAACAACCTCATGTGTTAAGTCGAGATATTTAATTTGTTTCTCTTTCTCAGCTTTCACGAGGTTCTCGTGATGTGGAATGGTAACATCGACAGTCAGTGTGTGACAAGCTAATCAATCTATCACCATACTCATTTGCGACAATAGTCTTGTCGGTAATAATAGACCGATCCCAGTACAACGTGACATGGTCATTTTCGAGAACTGGGTCGGTCACATACTTGTAATACGGAACCCAAACATATAGCCAATAAGGTTGTAAGCATGTGTTATTTATTTATTTAATCAAGTTAATATTTACATTATATAACCTAATATTAAATGTTTTTATTGTTGTGTTTTTATTTTATATTATTTAATCCTACTAATATTATAAATGCGAAAGTTTGTATGTATGGATGTATGGATGTTTGTTACTCTTTCACGCAAAAACTACTGAACAGATTTTGACGAAATTTAGCACACAGATAGTTTATAACCAGGATTAACATATAGGATACTTTTTATCCCGACATTCCCACGGGATCGAAACTTATGCGGGTGAAACCGCGGGGCGCAGCTAGTAGAGTATAAACGTCCATAGTATATGGGTTTTGTATTGTTTATTAGAGTATAAGTAGTATACAGGGTTATTTGTAAAACACCAACAACCTCTTAAGAGGTCATTGTACATACTCATCATTATGAACAACTTTTACTACAGGATCAAACCTGAAATCGCGAAAAAAAAAATCAGCTGCTTCCTACATTTTGACGAGTTATGCGAAAAAAATAAATAAATGTAGGGAGCAGCTGATTTTTTTTTCGCGATTTCAGTTTTGGTTCCATATTAATAAAAGTTGTTGCCGGTTCCTCCTGAAGGAAGATTAATTAATATCTTCATCGTGACTAAAGAAGCGCTGCCTAAACCATTGCTTCATGTCAGCAGCGCAGATGCTTAACGCTTCTAACAGTTCCAACATACCCAAATAATTATAACTTTAGGTTGAATTTTTTTTTTTCCTAAAAAACGTCCTATGAAATATTGTTAATTTTATCAATTAGTTAGGAATAAGTGTCGTTTAAGTACAAATTAATTTCATTTTGATACCCAATTATAAAAGAAGTTCGAAAAAAACCGAATTTTGAAAGTACGTTACCCAAAATCGATGAAATGATTTTCAGACGAAATGTTTATTTTATTTATTTTACTGACAATCATGACATGAGACCGCATGCTATGAAAAGAAAAATCGCTATGTTGTAGGTGACAGCTTCACATAACCGTAAGTGTAAGAGAGAAGGCTATAGTTTATGTTAAAAATATAATTTTCTTTGTAGAATTTCGTACAACGACGTCTACAGAAAATAAACGTCAAAGTAAGAAATCAAACTTTTGGTTTGATTTTTTGTGTTTGTGTTGATTTCTACTTGTTGAATTAAGACTAAAAATCGCCGTTATATCATTGTTTGCAGCGAATTACGCGTTTTTGTGTCGTGGACTTTCGTGACTAGAAATTTATGTTTCCAAAACATATGTCGAGTTAATGTGAATTGGTTATTTTATCGATTATCGTGAGCTCCTGCTATGGATACTCCTAAGGTAAGTTTAGATTTTAGTTATTTTATCGTTAGGAACTTTATTCTTAAATCCTGTACCAAAAAACGAGACAAAATTGATGGTTCATGCAAATTCTAATACGTTTTCTACACACTGCCTCCTTTAAAAAAAAAAATCGCAATCGGAAAGTTATTGCACTAATTACTCTGCGTCAGATATAATTACCAGTGGATACCTGGTCTCCTTTAGATAATAACTAAAATTGACTATTTTTATTTTAAAAAACATCACTATCCATTGTGACTGTTGATAGAGTTATCTGTGTCCTTATCTACTTTAGTACAAAGCTGTACTAATCGAATGCTATCCTGTATGAAAATACGTATTTAGTCATCCCACAACTACATTCTGTCCATCTGTATTCATAATTATTAAAGACCCATTAACTTTTACTTGATTTCATTTGTAAGAAAATGTGAAAATAAATCATATATTTTAACAAATATAGGCTACAGTAAATTAATCGTCTATTTTTTCAAACCTGTTGTGTTACCAAAACATCATTTATCTGCCTTTAATAATGTTTTTTTCCGCTGCAGGGCAAAGCCATCAGCCCATTCAGCATTTCTCTTACTGGCGTGCACTTTTATAATTTTAGCCTCATTAAGTCAGTAAATAAGAGCCACTGCAGCATAAAGACCTAATACAGAGATGGCACAAGCATCAGCACATTTGCTCAAGACTGGTTGGCAATTTTAGACTTATATTAACTATCAGTCCAGAGGGTGTACCACTGCGTTTTTGTTCTATGACTTAGTACAAAGCAGTGCAGTTCAACTTCTGCCCTGCCATAAGAGCTGGTGGTAAGCCCCAGATTTCCTCTCCATGTTTATCCTCTCGTCACTAAAATATATGAAGTAGAATGTTACGTTGGTTGGCTGAGCTTTGAAACTTACAATGTGGGGCCTGTTTAATATTATAATATCTGTGCCACAATAACTGTGATTGTGATGTTATAAATAATAATACATAATATATAATACCAACCTATTATTGTCCCGCTGCAGGGCAAAGGCCTCTTCTCGTGCAGAGAAAGCAATTACTTGTTCAAGATGGGTTGGTAACTATGATTAATTGGTTTATAAAAGTATTCATATGTATATTTCCCCCTAGAAGCAAGATTTGGATGAAATCTTTATCAAAGTGCACTCTGACACATCATCCTACAGCATTTCATCATCAGCCTATAGCAGTCCACTCCTGGACATAGTCCTGTCCTATTTAACGCCATTCAACTCGATTTTCGGCAACTTTCATCAAGCTGCTACCAGCTGCAGCTGCATCCAGCTGTTTTATGTTTATTACTCTAAAATTAAACAATAAAATCTTTGTCAGAGAACAAATGCTTTTACAATCAGTTATTAATGTTTCAAGATTAAGTGTGTTGAATATGAATAACAAAATCACTAGTTATATCCCTGGTTTGTGTAAGGCTTTTTCAAATATATATGTTTTCAAATCTTTTGCAGATTGTTTGGTTGGTTTCTCCTCTAACTGCACACATGTATGAGATTTGATATTAGATTTACTATTCAGACTTGATTGACTGTTCAGAAACTCTGTGTAAGCTATATTATTACAAATCAAGTTATTCATTTCATAGTGCCATCCAAAATAAAAATAACAATAACAATCATCATCTGCTCAGCCTTTTCCCAATTATGTTGGGGTCTGCTTCCAGTCTAACCGGATGCAGCTGAATATCAGTATTTTACATGGAGCGACTGCCTATCTGACCTCCACAACCAAATAATTAATTGCACTGTGTTGCGACATAATAGTCGGTAATAACAACACACGTGTGTTTCGAATTCGGAAATGGACAATAAATTGCGGAAGTCTCGTCATCCCTTTCTACGCATCGGAAAAGTCGTACTGCCGTCTCTTTTCCCCGCGCATGCTCCGAAAATCTGAACTCTGCCCTTTGGCATTTTGAAATACACCCTACTTGTACACAATACAGTGTAAAGTCGTTTGGATCACACGCCACAAGTTTGAAAATGCGAATATTTTGACGATAAATAACTGTGATTCCCGATTACTGTCAGTTGAATTCGCGCCGCCACAGAGGGTAGACGCCTCTCGGTAAAGGGCGGGAATTTTACAGTTACAAAATTTTGTAACGAGACCCTTCTGCGAAATACACGTAATTGGAAAAGTTTTATATTTCTCGCACTCGTTGATACTTATTGCAATGGATAGCTTCTTCCTTTGTTTGCATTGAAATTAAAAGTTTATGTCTCGCGGAAATATTTTGTGAAGTTCTTAATGAAATGAAATTGTCAAAAAAGGTTGTTTTAACTTTGGCCATCTAAATATAGCGAACTTTTACGTACTTGCAAAAAAAAAAGTTAAAAGAAAATTTAGTTTTCAAACATTTTCCAATGAAATAAAGTTTACGAAGTACAGTGCAAAAAGAATGGCGCTTAGCTCGTTGACTCCATCAAGTATGCTCGGCGAGCTAGGCCGCCTAGCAAGTTGGCTGAAAGGCGACTGCCTTGCTCCTGAGGAGTACGCAGGTCTCGCTGTTACTGAGAAGGTGAGACTACTGTTAATTTTAACTCATTTGCCCCTAAACCTTGCAGTATATGGCCGTGACAGCTACATTGTGCTGCAACTTTCTATACCAGCTCCTCAACTTCTACCGATCGTGAAGGTAGCCGGTCTTGAGGAAGTACCTAGTACAATAATCTGAGGGATTGGTATTAGGTTATCACCTCTCCATTCGCTAATCATGTTATGACCGATACCATTGCCATGATAATGTCATATCTATGAAAAAGATTGTGATATCGGCCAAACGATTTTTTTTAACCGCCTTTTTAAATTCCCGCGACTTTCTTTTTAGTAGAGTAAGTAATACCTCTCCACTTTAAATAAGGACTAGGTACTCCCTCTTGCGTGCAGGACTTAAAGTCATTAAAATCCTCCTAACATTTCTCTTCAGTGAAGTTCACTATCTAAATTATGGTTCTCATTAAACGAGTTAACTGTTTCTTTGTGCAAATGAAAGCTAAAACAAACAAAGGCAGCTCGAGTAATCATTTACATAAGTTCTATTTACAAGCACTAAATTAAACCAACACCACATTACTTTTTGTAGCATTTGTAAGCAAAACCACAAAATAATACTTACACCAGAAAAATTGTGTCAACTTGCACCAATATCCGTTTCAGAAAGAGAAACCGTCTTTCCGCCTTTTTCAAATGACATTTAACGTGTTACATTTCCTGACCGTCAACCTTTTTGCGACGTAACAACACTATCGACAGTTTCCGCGCAGTTTCCGTGTAAAATTCATACCTTAGAACCCCGTCATTTAGAGAAGTGCACACTTCCGTTAGCCACCATCGAAGCATTGAAGGCCAATGTTCGGTTACACGATTTACGTTACCGCCGGAAGGAGACTCCTTTCCTCGCGGTTAATGGAAGAAGTAAAAAGCTACCCCAAGAGGCAATAAATCATATGAAGCTAGCAGGACGTGAAGTCTTTTGAAAGGGGTGTGTTTAGTTGAAAAATGCTGGGTCCTTAGAACCTCCTTAGTCACTGAAGTGCAATGATTTATTTCGACGCCATTTGTGGCTAAATAATAACAGCCGCACGGGGCGATCAGAAGGTTAACGTGGTTGCTATCTATTACATATTATTTTACATATCTATTACATATTATATTACGCGACCCGTGTCTTGGAAAGCAAGTTAAGCCGTTTTTCCCGGCTGTCATTCCTAGATCTTTGCCTGTCGTTACGGGTAGTCACAAGCCCAAAAGTCTGATAAATAATCTTACTAAAGGTTACCCAATAACTGAATTGTAGAGGTCAGATAGGCAGTCGCTCCATGTAAATTACTGGTATACATTTGCATCCGGTTAGACTGGAAGCCGACCCCAACATAGTTGGGAAAAGGCTAGGCAGATTGATTGCTGTGTTCGGTTCAGCATCATTAAACATGGTATCGAAAACTGCAATAATGTGAAAGGATGGTTTTTTGTTTTCAATCTGGCAATTTGCCAAATCCGTGCTGGGAGTTCCAATAGGAAGCTAAGCTACTAACTTTTCTGGTGTATGTAGTTTCCGAAGTGGGCCAAGGCAGACAGGAGCTGTTAACTTTTAAATCTTAAGCTAAATAGTGCAGCATTCCTGCTCTTTACATCTATATCTATACTAATAAATAAAGCTGAAGAGTTTGTTTGTTTGAACGCGCTTATCTTTGGAACTACCAGTCGGATTAGAAAAAATCTTCTTGCATTTGATAGCCCAATTCTTGAGAAAGGCTATATAGGCTATTAACATCACGCTATGACCCTTAGGAGCCGAGCAAAAAGTCGGAAAACGAATTGATAGCGCGGGCAAGTGATGCGATGCGCCGGGGTGGGTTGGGTAAACAAGAAATTTCACGCGGACGATGTCGTGGGCTGAAGCTAGTACAAAGTCATGCCTTATTTCCATGGCTGCTCTTGAATTATGACATAGGGGGTAGGCTTTAACCCTAAAATATACATGAAGACCCTTGGAAGACGAGATAGTCTCTAGGTTCTAAAATTCTTCCTAGTTATTTCTATGATGATAAGTCAGAACAGATCAAAAAGAAAAAGAGTCGGATCAATAACATCTTTTTCAGCGTACACCAATATGAAATCCCGTCCGTATTGCACATTTGGGATCAGAAACCTTGAAGCATAGCGTATAATTGGGTAAATGAAATGCCGCGAGGGCCGTGAGCAAACGAACATTGGCTATAGGAAAGTTCGCAGTCAAGTATAGCGAAGATTGATAGTCCTCCAGTCGTGACCGACTGAGCTGTCCTAAACACACCTAACCTACTAACAACGATAATACGTTTACTATAACTTATACTGAACAGAAATGTTACTTCGCGAATTCGATCCTTTCTTAAGGAGAATCAATGTAAGCTTTAATCTGAGGTCTGTTCAAATTAACCCCCTGACTTGCCTATAAAGGTTAGGTTAGGTCTAAATCTATACAAATTAAAGCCGCTTTTAATGTCTGTTTGTGTTACCGGGTTGTTCTTCTAACCTTCGCAACGGATTTTCCCTATCTGCTAAGCAGAGGCGGGTCCCTAGTGTCTAATAATTTAAAGAAATAATGAATTTATCCCTTTGGACAAATAGCAACACGTTTCCACACCAATGCTTTAACTCGCGTAATCCAACCATCTCTAGACAATTTATGTAATTGAAACGGGTCACTGAATTTACTCGAACCACAAAGACAATAAAATACCCACAGATCCTTCAAATCCCTACGCAATAAACCCAAATACGGGGTATAAAAAGGAAACGGAATGGTAAGACCCGCATATGTGGCTTGACCCATTCACTTTGAGTACCGCGGTTAAGTCCGATTAGATAGGCTGAAACCTTTTTAGAGGCTTTGACCAAAAACAAACAGTTACAGAAGGTCGATCATGAAGAGATTGATGAATTAAGTTTAAGCTACCAATCACACACCGAAAAGGTTTCGGGAGCATTCATTGGTATTCACTCTCAGGATTTAACGTTTGATTCAATGAGTGTTTGGACGTAACTTCAAAAGTACATCATGATATTACGGTCGCCAATCCTGATCCTCGATCATTGAGCCTTAAAGTGATGAGCCGTGAAGTGATGATGACTTATCCAATGTTTTCCGTGACGATGTTTTGTTTTCAACCAATGATATCAACAAATTGATGCCTCGTTTATACGTAACAAAAAAAAAAAAATAGTTCATTTAAGTAATTTAAAAATATCATGATATGTAATTGCAAGAAATAAAAGGCTTTTTTATTTATTTACGTATACATAGCATAAGCATAGCATAATCAGCCCATAACGTTCCCACTGCTGGGACACAGGAGACCTCTGTGAGAGGGAGTTTATACGTAGTATAATGAATGTATACAAAGTATTGTAAAACGTTTTTTAATGTGCCCGTTCTTCACTCCATACGAAACTGCCTTTTGGAAGGGGCAGCTAGAATCAATTCTATATTTTTGTAAATTTTGACGTTCAAAAGTGCCTTTTATGTGCCTCTTTGAAATAAATTATTTGACTTTGAATTGTTTTTGTCTTATTCTTGGACAAACCTTCTGTAACGTTTACATGGTGTTCTTCACATGTCACCCCGCCTTATCTTTAGTTCCTTACTTCACAGCTGAGCGACTTGATGTCTCGTTATTGGTTTTCACGATTCATTGGGTCCCGGCGTTTCTCCTGGAATATTTTTGGTCCTATTACTTGGCAGGCGTTGTATTGGTTTGTGGGTTAATCGCCTGTCATCTTCATGAGTGCTTGCCTTTTGATTTTGGGCCTGTTATATTTATGTCACCTCGGATTTTATTTGAGGGTGTTGACTCAACGAGATTTATAGCTACATGACCAGCGGGATAATTGCGTAACACGCTGTCACTAGCAATGGGTTTCATTTTGACAGTTCAACAACATTCATTGCGTTATAGTATACGTTGTTGAGCAGACAACTTTTTCGAACATATGAAGCAACGGATTAATAATAATAATAATATACTATTGATAGTGTGTTACGCAATTGGTTTTATTGGGATTAACTGTCTTTACCTCAATAAACCTAAAATAATCCAGTTGATTTGGATATTAAGTTTCGGTTACACGAATATACATTGTAGAACGCAAACATCTAGATCCGTTTTAGTGCTTTTATAAAGCTTGAGTTTAACGAGCATAATCCAAGTATTCACAAAGTCTGGAATGTTCTCTGTGACATAAAGAACCTACACCACTCGACTTTGTACCTGTTGCTTGAATAGATACTTCATCTAATTACAAGCATACCTCGCATAAAGAGCTTCGATACTTGACCCGTTTTACTCTGTACCTGGACATTCACTATATCTAGGTATCTACATACTTGAATAGTATTTGTGGTAGTAGTAATTGGAGTGCCCCGATAATAGAAAAATGAACTTCTTTTAGATAGGGGAAACGGATTAACGAAAACAATATGGTGTAATGTTCTGTATTAGGTTCTGTTGTGATATCAGAGGGGCAATTCTCGTAATTTTAAAAACGTTCACAGTCTGATCTCAGTCTCAATCTGTCAAAAAATACTTCGAATTTTCCTACATTTTGACAAGTTTTTGACATTTGTTTGTCGCTGAGATGAGACTGCGACTAGATTTTGAACGTTTTAAATTATGAGAATTGGCCTTCAGATATTTTGTTCTGAATAGTTGCGTAAACAAGCTAATTTTCTCCTTTAGCAATCGATGCTCAAGGCGGGGTGAGAAGCAATTTTTTTGGTAAAAATAGTGAAGGAGTACACCTACTTATTGCCTGAAATTGCCCTTTATTGTATGTGTCATGTATTGTGTATATCTTTTGTTGGAGATCCTAAATAAATAAATAGCGCATCGCACAGACAAACCAAAGGGGCAACTCTCATAATTTTAAGAACGTTCACAGTCTGATCTGTCTCAATCTGTCAAAAATACCCCTAATTTCCCTACATTATTGATTTTTTTTTACATTTGTTTGTCGCCGAGGTGAGATTGCGACTATATTTTGAACGTTTTACGAGAGGTTTGAAAACTGCGATGCGTTTGATGTTAGTTAAATCGAATAACCATCAAAATAAAAGTAATGAATTCCCTTTATTAACATTACATAAAATATGATAGTTTATGCTCAAAACTTTTATGAATTATGCGACGAAAAATATTTTTGTGAGCTCTGCTTTACATTTGTTTTATCATGATACTATTTATTTTTTATGAAATGTTTTTAATAATGGCTGATTTTTCAATCGACAGATAATTTTTATTCGTGGAATAAAATTGACGTCTGGCAGATTTTGTATAGAAGAACTGTCAAAAATTCGAAATTATTCTTCGGATTAACTTAAAGACTTAGGTCTGATTTTGCCAACGCCGGCAAAATCAGCCCTAAGTCTTTTGTCAAACAAAAGACTTACATTTGACAATACACAAAAAAAAATCTGGTTTGTATTAGGTACCAATATGCCTGACCGTGCGACAAGAAACTGAGCATTTTACGGTGTACTACGTTTGCGCAGCACCTTAATTTGGGCCAGCCATATCTTTTACTTAGTAAATGTATTACTTCCATCACTACTTTTACCATCTCATTGTCCATCTAGGGACCATGTGCTCTGGATTTGGTACATATGTGTTCAAATTTTCACGACCAGCAAAGGGCAAAATCACCAATTCTTACATCGAGCGTATCCTTTGAGAATAGTATTAATAGAAGTATTCCGGGCTTCGGATACACGTGTAAGTCCATACTTTGTTGGATAAAACACGTTCAGACAGTTTTCCAGCTTCAATGTTCTCAATCGCCTTATCTTGTTTATTGAGGAGATAATAAAGCTGAAGAGTTTTTTTGGTTTGTTTGTTTGAACACGCTAATCTCTGAAACTACCTGTTGGATTTCAAAAACATATTTTTTATTTGATAGCCCAATTCTTGAGGAAGGCTATTTAACATCACACTAGGACACTCAGGAGCCGAGCAAAAGCAAAAATGTCGGAAAGTAAGATAAGTAATAGCGCTGGCAGGCGATGTGATGCGACGTTACCAGAAATTTCACGCGGACGGAGTCGCGGGCAAAAGCTGATCTTGTATATTTAGTGAGCTTGATATCACGTTTATCAATATTCGTTTCATTGTTTCAGAAGAAGCATTTAACTAAAATTGAAACTATCAATCCGGAACTAAAATTTTGCACGAATTGTTGATTAAATCGGTTACATTATTGCTGTTTTTGTAGAATTTGCCACACAGGCAAATTACAGCAACTTCAGGAGTCTAAAAGAGGACGTCATAACCACAAAAACAGGTGGCAGGTCAGATGGCAGTCGTTCCAAGTTTCCGCTGCTTATGGACGCAGAGAAGATTCCTTCATTTAATTAACTTATAGTTAAAAGACTTTGAAAGTTATTTAAACGTTTCGATCATCAACCACGGTTGAGTCTTATCATGTAGCTCACCATCCATAAGCGACCCTTAACTTATAACAACTTCAGAATCCGCGAAGATGTCAACTGCGGAATTACAGGTATCTTTAAATCGCTTCTTCACGTCGCTTTAACCAACGTTACGGGATGAATGACTTTAAGGGCAATCACTATCCCTAAGCCTAGCCACGGATAGTGATTGAACATATAGATCAGTTTACCTGATAGGACTTCTTAAGATTTGAGCTGCACGATTACTGACAAATGCGTGCACTGACTGGACGGGTGCACTCAATCTGTTTGGAAGACCCACACAGATTGAGTGGACCCGTTCCTCAAAAGACCATTTCAGACACCAATCTACATGGTCTTCACATGATCTGACCAGCATTATGTCTGGACGACTGTGACCTTTGAGTTTGTTGACCATTTCTTCTCAGAGTACTTAGACAGATAGGAAATGTCGACCACATCAAAATTTAAAAAAATTGAATGACTTGTAAAAGTGTTTTTACAACAGTTTCACTTAAAGAAATAAAATCATTTATCATTTAGTTTACAATTACTGACCAACGGTTGGAAGGTCACGCTGCAAGTACAAAATGTCTTTTCTTGAAAACGATTTCAGTAACTTCTACTGAAATCGATCAAAACTTGTACATTGATCATTGCAACGCGACGCGACATGAATGAATTTAATCGAGAACGTTCTATTTACATTCCAATCGTTTCCGCTGCATCAGTGTCGTGAAAATGGATCTGAACAGACTTTACGTAATTCTGCACACGCGGGGTGAAAATTGTGAAATTGCTCCAATTCTCGCCTTACAACTGGAATTTCTCGAAGAACGAGAACTTTATGCCTGAAATGTTTAATATTCACGTTGTGTAAATTCTTGTGGAGTAAAAGTTTGTACATGTCTCCAGCTTACTTTCTGTGCATTATAAAAGACGGATTAAGGAGTAGTTTTTCAAGGCTGCGAAGTGGTGACCCGTGTACAGCTTTGAAAACCTTCATATTTTTTTTTTTACTAGCTGTGCCCCGCGGTTTCACCCGCATAAGTTTCGATCCCGTGGGAATTTCGGGGTAAAAAGTATGCTATGTTTTAATCCTGGTTATAAACCATCTGTGTGCCAAATTTTATCCAAATCCGTTCAGTAGTTTTTGCGTGAAAAAGTAACAAACATCCATCTATCCATCCATCCATACAAACTTTCGCGTTTATAATATTAGTAGGATGACATTATATTAAGAGATACATTCTACTTCGAATTCAGAAGATAGAATAATAATAGAGACTCTTCTTGGAGAGCCGACAGCGTGCGTCATCATGTAAAATGATATACAGGGTGACTTTTAATTTGGTGTATTCCTTCCAGGACGTGATAGTGGGGCCCAATAATAATAATAATAATAATATCCCTGGACATTTCACACAGCACCATTTGTCCCAAGCTAAGCAACCTAATGCTTGTGTTATGGTAACAAGATGGCTGATAAACTACTTATATACATTTTTTTTTTTTTTTTTGTAAATACATACATATTATAGATAGAAAAACACCCAGACTCGGAACAAATACATGTAGGTCATACAAATATTTGTTCCGTGCGGGAATCGAACCCGCGACACGCAGCGCAGCAGTCAATCGCTTAACCACTGCGCCAACCGTGCTGTCAACAATGGCAACAATGAATCACCCGTAAAGCCTATACAAAAATTCATGGGATTCGAGAAAGCCCCATGTTTATTTATATTTTTATTATTTCCCAAAACTTGTCTCTAAATATTACTTTTCTCTAATCTCTCAAATTGAATGGCCTTCATTGCTATTCCATTGAGTACCTAATACTTTAGCAAACCTTTCGATGAAAGCAACATTTCTAAAACTCCAGACGAAGAATTTCACTAAGAATTTTCAAAAAATATCTACGTACATGACCTTTACCAGTTATCTCAAAACTTGACCGTAGATTGAATTGTTTTAATAACCTCCCCGTCAGAGTACCTAGTTACTTCAGGAACTATTTTATTCTGGATTTCTAAAACGAAATGTCACCAAGTTATTAAAATATAACTCTATGCTAACTCTATAATTATGGTACCACAAAATGCTCGATATACTTACCCTATTTTTTTCTGCCACCGTACCCATAAATGTTATTCGATCTTTCCCGTTTCTACTAACACAACAGGTTTATTTAGTATTCTATAGCTAAGTAATTGTTTTTCCCACCAACAATCAGCCCTTAATTGAACCCGGTGGTATAGTAAATTGACTTAGAACAAACCTATTAGGTCCAAGGTCCGACCGTGTGCTAGCAAAAGGTATTGAACCAGCAAAATATTGACATTTCTGGCCTTTCTTGTTATTGACAATGTTATCAGTTTTTGAATTTATTTATTTGTCGGAGTGGGGGATTACTGACCCATCCAACACCCAGTGTGAATGTGGTGCTTCTGATCAGACCATGCCCCACTTGCTGGAGTGTCCTAAGTACCCGTTCACCTGCATCTTGGATGGCCTAAAACGTGCCACTGATGCCGTAATCAACGTGGCCACCTACTGGGTCCAAACCATATAAAAACAAGGAAGAGAACCATCGACACGAAAAGAAGAAAATTTATTCATTAATTGTTTCTTACTTGGTTTCTTTTTGTACCTACTGCCGTGTTTATTTGGCTTGATATGCTGATCTAAAGAACATTATGCTGTAGAATGTATTGTATAAAATTAAGATAGACATGTTTCCAGTCGGGCGAACTGTCAATATAACTGTCAAAAGGTCGGCGCCATTTTAAAATTGGTTTATTTATACTGACCCTATCGAAATTTTAGACGGAGGAAATCCAAGAAGCTTTTAGAGCGCCAAAAAAGACTTATATCAACTTTACGACCTGCGTGACCAACAATAATTATCATTTAGTCGATTTATTCACTGAAATCGTAAATGGAATTCTCTGTGTGCCATAAACATCAAAACGTTTTTCCTGACGCGCGCTACGGAACATGTTTAGTTGATAAATTCATCGATTATGGGCAGATTTTACCAAATTCACAGTTCTTTTATCCGTAGAATAAAATTGAAGTCTTGACAGTTCCACTGTGGAAATGGAACAACTGTCAAAAATTCTAAAGAAGGTAGTAGTAGTAGTTTGGTGAAATTCGCCCTAAGTAAGATTGTTTAAACAAATCTGAATTCAGAACATCTCTTTTTTAGAAAAACACACACCAAATCGTTATGCTCTGTTTAAACGGTTCACGGTTTGTATAGGATAATAACATTTATTTGTAGCTTTTAAAGGTCCATATCGTACAAATTCACGGGCACGTACGTTTTTTCTTTGAGAGCATTTGTTTGACGTCTCGCCACTCCTTTGTTTAGAACACACCTTTTGTCCTTTACTACACTTACAGACTACATTTCTTTGTAAAGGTGGGGTAAACAAATTATGAGATTCTCCATTATGATGCTTCTGAAGAACAAAGGAACACCCATTATTCTTCTCCTTTACGGTATAAAATTTCTGTGACCTCTAGACTTTTTTCTGTTATAATCCTACTAATATTATAAATGCGAAAGTTTGTATGGATGTATGGATGTTTGTTACTCTTTCACGCCAAAACTACTGAACGGATTTGGATGAAATTTGGCACACAGATGGTTTATAACCAGGATTAACATATAGGATATTTTATCCCGATATTCCCACGGGATCGAAACTTATGCGGGTGAAACCGCGGGGCGCAGCTAGTAAGAATATAATTAATTTATTCAGACAACCATTGATTCATTACATTACATTTATATTGTTAGTATGAACTTAAAAACTATTTTAGTACCTAATAACTAAGAGAGACTTAGTCTTCTGGGTAAGGCTCCACACCATTGGGCTGTCTAGCTTACGGCTTATTACATCCAGGATGCTGTTACTGCTCCCACGCAATCTGCTTAGCAGTGAGGCTGTGTTTTTAGCGCCAGGTGGCATCAAAGCCGTCTGTGCGTGACTCGGCGAACATTGTTGATGCACTGCAGAAGCGTGGCAGACGCAACAGCGCCCTGAAGGCATTTTTAAACTGGATGCTCAGAGAATTGTAAGCCCTTTGGGTATATCTGAACCACAGGCTCGCTGAGTACAGAGATGTGCAATACGCTTTGAATAAAGTTACTTTCACCGCGTCTGTACATCGAGCGAACCTGCGGGCCAGCATGTTCGCCCGAACTGACAATGCCCTGCGCTCCCTCTCCATGTGTACACCATCTCCAAGATTTTCGGTAACCACATACCCAAGAGACTTGAATTGGTATACTCGTTTAAGAGGAATACCATTCAGTAACGCTGTGGAACAACAGTTGGGCACTTTGGCCGTGTGTGTCAGCATACTTTTCACATACGGCAAGTAACTTCCGCAATGCACAAATCGAGGGAGCTAGCAGCACTATATCATCAGCATAGCTAAGGTTGTTCACACTGACGCCATGCACGTAGCACCCTACGGGCATTTGACTGAGTTCCTCGATTAGCGCATTTACATATAAGTTAAAAAGCAAGGGCGAGCTCAACCCCCCCTGCGTCACTCCGCATGCCATTCCATTAATGGGCGGTTTTGCTCTGGATGCTTAAGATTTTTTAATCTCGCAATGTAATAAACCCTTTAATTTCGTCCTACCCTTTGTATTCGGTGTCGGCGTATCACGAATTTTTGTTCCTTAACTCTATCTCCTGTATTTCTCTCTTTTTAATACTTTTTGAGAGTCATTTCTTTTAAGTTAAAGAGATGGAACCTGCAGGGTAATTGCGTATCACATAAAATGACAATTGATCGCAATGGGTTTCATTTTGACGGTTGACACACGTCCATCCCGTTATTTACGTTGTTGAGCGTACGAATTTTTCAAACCTATGAAGCAATGGATTAGCAACACACCGTTAAATTTTGATCGTTTTAATCCTTAAAAGGGGTCATTGTACTCATCATTATGAACAACTTTTACTACGGGATCAACCCTGAAATCGTAAAAAGAAAATCAGTTGATCCATAGATTATGTCAAGATGTGAACATAAATCTATGGATCAACTGATTTTTTTTCACGATTTCCGGGTTGATCCCGTAGTAAAAGTTGTTCATAATGATGAGTACAATGACCCCTTAAGAGGTTATCCATTAATTACCGAACACCCTGTATATTGAAAAATTAATTGGGTTTCAAAAATTCGCAAAGAATGTGCGCAATGTGGAAGGTGTGATGGGGCTATGGAGAAATAATATATTATATAGAATACAGGCTACATTTCTCTTCACAACTTTTACTACCGCCGCCGGAACAAACATGAAATCGTTCGTATAACTCGACAAAATTAGGAAACAGCTGATTCTTTTTTCGCGATTATTTTATTTCAATAAACTTGTAAACCTAACGTACTTAGTTTATTTTCGACCTCAGTAAATACTCTTTTGATGTTTCATAAAAGTTATCGGTAAACGATGGATGATACTTACATCGTAAAAGTCTGAGAAATCATAAAGTTGGTGAAGTGCTCTCTGAATCTGACAGAGATATCTGACATCACTCGTTTTAGCTGACGGAGAACATTAATATCGGAGGTAAGGAAGGAATGGATAAGAAAAAAGATTTACATGTGGCCGTGCTGGCTTGGGTTTATGTTGATATAACGTAATATATAAAAAGTAGTACGATGCGGGAAATAAAAATCTTATTTTGTTAAATGAAATAGTTTTGCGATTTTTCCCATTGTTACCCCCTCGGGGGTGATTCGAAATCCTGTCTTACTAGACATTGCTGTAGGTACAAAACTATTAAAATATTTTGCATGTTTATCATCCGAGAAACATTATCTTCTGTAGTTATCTAGAATATGCAGAAGACGTCTCTTAACTACTTCTTCTTTTGTGACACTCAAGAAGCAAGCCAAAGCACGAAGTAGGAGTTGTCCAAAAATTCTTACCACGTGTCACACGAATTCCCAAAAATAATTATGAAACTACGTGATTCATCTGACAGCCATATTCGCAGGAATTTCAATTAAATTATTTACATGTGGACGCCCAGGAGTCACAGGGGTTAAATCTATACTTAAATTTGCTATCTAGAGACACATTCCAAAAAGTTTTAACCACGCAAAGTTGTATACTTAATCTAGCAGAGTATTAAACAACAATATTGTAGCTGGAATGTTTAGTAATTCCATTATTGACATTTGGGGAGGGCTAATAGTCCCATACACCCTTATCTATGTCCTCTAGGTGACCGATGTGCCCTGCCAACGATCCTTCTATCGATTCTGGCTCAGATAGTATTACAGCCTTTAATACCGTTTTATTTTTCGTATATCTTTTCTAGAACCCTTTTCTTTGCTATTTCTGGGTTATTGAGAGACAAGAAAAACAACTTTTATATTTTTTGTTCGGCTTTGTAGATTGATCTGCCCGAGATGGTTTTTAGGGTTCCGTACCCAAAGGGTGCCAACGGAGCCCTATTACTAAACCTCCGCTGTCCGTCCGTCTATCTGTCTGTCAGCGAGATGTATCTCATAAACCGTAATAGGTTGAAATTTTCACAGAGTGTTGTGTGTTTCTAGTGTCGCTTTAACAACAAATAATAAAAGTAAATGAAGTTAAAAATTAAAGGTGGTCTCCTCTCGTTTTTCACGGAACCCTTAGTGTTGGTTTTTTCCTTGTGTGTGACTAAATATTGTTTTCCACCAAAATCAATAATAAATGAAAAATAAACCTTTGCTTTATTCCCAAATGCACCGCAACCGCGACGGATTGGTGTAACGTAACATGTCACACAATTCATGTTACATTTTATGTAACTGGGTAAATCATATTACAATATGCCCGACGGAACTGCGAACTTTTCTTCTCATAATTTTCCGATAGCGATGGTCCTTGTAGTTCCTGACTATTCAAAAGCGCTTGTTAAGAACTTTGCGTGTTAGAAGAAGTTTTTGGTTTGACTTCGAAACGTTTGAAGTCTATTTGACGTAAAGTTCGTTAAAGTAAGCTGAGTACTTCGAAAGAAAGTCTCCAAGGATTTGTGTTGTATAGTTCAGTCAACAATAATTTATCGCAAATTCAAACTTAACATAACTTATGTTTAATCATGTCAGTCAGAAACAAAGTTCTGGACAGAATATAACCTGTTTTATGTAGATTACTGTCAAAAGAATCGCAGACTTCTTTTCCACCAGAGATGTGCTATGCTACGTTGCTATGGATGCGTTTCATATCCACCAATCATATTCATTGGTCCACATCCACATAGCATAGCACTGGTGGAAACGGGTTCAACTAAGCTATGTTTTTTTTATATGGAAGGATGCGTGCTATGGATGCGCGAGTGGTGTAGGTATGTGCAGAGGAGATGCGCGCTAAAGAAGGTGCGCGTTTGTCACCGAAAGTAGACATGCTCCCCATGCCTTCCCTCCTGCCGATGCATCGCATAACTCAAGCTGCGTATCTTCCTCGTAGCTCGCGGCGGCGCATCTGCATAGCACATCTTACTCGCTCCGCTACACAGCTTAGCATTAGTGGAAACGCTCATATAGTTTCGTAGCTTAGTTTTCACAGCCTCGTAGCATAGTACATCTGGTGGAAAAGAAGCCTTGAAATGTACCCTCAGATCAGAAAAAAGGCCGTGTGGCGGTAAATTCATTGAGGTCGAGATCCGTAAATGAATGAGTGATCCTCCCGGGTATTTACCGTGCGACTTAACGTGACCTGGCTAGGTTTGTATGTGTGCGTATATTCCGTAGGTTTTTTGCTGTCCAATATTTAACTGGCCTCTTTTCTTTTCACCCTTTTCAGGCCCGAGAGGGTTGTGGTTTGACGGCGTCCACGTTCTTATCTAAAGTAAAAGGCTCTTTTGACGCGTGGCCAAAATCGGAACTAACGCCGCCATCTTGTTTTCCAATACATTCCACAAAATAATTGCACAAAATATCTACCAACCCGCACTGGGCCCGCTTAGTAGATTACAGGCACAGCCCACTCCCTCTCGAAGAGACGACGCTTGTGCCCGAGCCGTGGGAACATTATAGGCTGATTATGTTGTGTTTACCTACAGCAACTCCTTATCAATGTCATTCGACCGTAAAAAAATCTTGTATGAGTGTATCAGATATTATTATTTATTCATACTATGTAAACTTATCATGTTATGGGCATGTGTTACTGTGGAATGAGGAAAATGTCGTGAGGAAAGTTTTGAGTATGAATGTCGATGGCTATAAAAGTAGGGGAAGACCAAAGAAACGATGGATGGACTGTGTGAATGATGATATGGTTAGAAAGGACGACTGTCGAGATGGCGGCTAATAGAGGAGTATGGAAGAAAAAGACATGTGGCGCCGACCCCAAAAAATTGTGATAAGAGCAGGAGAATGATGACTATGTAAACTTGTTTCTCAATCCACGTACACATGTACCTATTAAGGCTTCCAGACTCATTAAATACGAGACTGCTACAATCCCATCTTGATTAGTCAAACTCAATTTTGTAGTACCCGAGACGTTTAGCAAACTCCGCACACATTTTGCTGATATTATGTGTACGTTACCCCAGCAAGAAAGTGTCTCCTAGGGTTATAGGAGTAAAACGTATAATTTGTGCCCTAACTGCTGTAAATGTGCCCCCACATAAAAAATGTGTGCCCCCTGTCGTTTTGGAAAAAAACGGAAAAAACGATTCCTGCTGGGGTAACGTTTTTCTAGCAGGAAAATTCTAAACAAATGATCGGAGAGAGAAAAATTGTGCATGGCCAGAGAGCTTATATGTGTGCTAAAATGTGCCCCCAAAAATAAAATCTGTGCCCCTTCAGGTTTTCGAGATATTGCATTTCCTGCTGGAGTAACGTTTTGATGAATCGTATATCTCTACAACCATTGCATGTGCCCCTGTGGAATAAACATACACGAGTAGCTCTTAATGTGTGCCCCTATGTGCCCCCAATTAGATTTAAGAAAATATTTATAGTTTTCAAGTTATCGCGGTTTCATGAAAAACCGAAAAAACATCGCAGCGCCTAAATTAGACAAGGCACAAGTTCGCTGAAAACTGTATTCGGTCCTTCTTGACGCTAATAATAACCATACAAAGTTTCAAAACTGTTCATGCATGCGTTTTTGAATAATCTTGCTAAAAGTCAAAACGATGGTGTCATAACTTTAACGGCAAAATACAAGGAACCGGCTCAATCCCAGATGTGTAGGTGTAAACCAAAATCATGTGCCTTTATTCAAAAATATATGGTGAAAATATTCAGCTTAGAATGTTTCGTATTAAGTAAATATTAACAAAAAACCAAAATATGTAAGCAACGGCTGGTTATCCGACCAAATTTGAATGACTACTAAAAAGCGACGGATTCATACATATCGATGACCTTCTTTATTGGACGTATTATACCTAAGCTGTTGTCCGTACAGTCGCGTTCAAAAGTTTTGGGGGCTAATTAAAAAATATATTAAATGCACCCTGTGACTATAATAAATGAAACAGCTTGTTGATGTGGAAATTATTATTTTTATTCCCTTAATTTTAATTCTTAAAGTAATTATTGCATCAAATCACAGATCAAAGTTCCTACCTATAAATATTAGAAATTATTTGCACGTTGTGTAGTAATTATTATTTAAATCACAGATCAGTTTTTCATCTAAGTCTAACATATAATTAGTAAATTCGCATCACAAAAAATCACAGATCATCCAATAACAACTTTATTTTATTACTTATTACTTTTCTAAGTCAGTGTACTCAGGCACAACACGTGTGAACCGGTTAGTGAGTAAAGTAAAGAAGGTCATCGATATGTATGAATCCGTCGCTTTTTAGTAGTCATTCAAATTTGGTCGGATAACCAGCCGTTGCTTACATATTTTGGTTTTTTGTTAATATTTACTTAATACGAAACATTCTAAGCTGAATATTTTCACCATATATTTTTGAATAAAGGCACATGATTTTGGTTTACACCTACACATCTGGGATTGAGCCGGTTCCTTGTATTTTGCCGTCAAAGTTATGACACCATCGTTTTGACTTTTAGCAAGATTATTCAAAAACGCATGCATGAACAGTTTTGAAACTTTGTATGGTTATTATTAGCGTCAAGAAGGACCGAATACAGTTTTCAGCGAACTTGTGCCTTGTCTAATTTAGGCGCTGCGATGTTTTTTCGGTTTTTCATGAAACCGCGATAACTTGAAAACTATAAATATTTTCTTAAATCTAATTGGGGGCACATAGGGGCACACATTAAGAGCTACTCGTGTATGTTTATTCCACAGGGGCACATGCAATGGTTGTAGAGATATACGATTCATCAAAACGTTACTCCAGCAGGAAATGCAATATCTCGAAAACCTGAAGGGGCACAGATTTTATTTTTGGGGGCACATTTTAGCACACATATAAGCTCTCTGGCCATGCACAATTTTTCTCTCTCCGATCATTTGTTTAGAATTTTCCTGCTAGAAAAACGTTACCCCAGCAGGAATCGTTTTTTCCGTTTTTTTCCAAAACGACAGGGGGCACACATTTTTTATGTGGGGGCACATTTACAGCAGTTAGGGCACAAATTATACGTTTTACTCCTATAACCCTAGGAGACACTTTCTTGCTGGGGTAACGTACACTGATATTATTACTTACCTTTAGTATACCACTGAAGATGAAATTCACCGTATACAAATATAACGTTCTCAGCGATACAAGAGTCGTTGACATTTCAAGTTAGAGGTTATGGAATAATAACGCTTCAGTTTGGCTTCGGGCAATAGAATATTATTGCTGAAACTATGTACTTTGGCAGTTTACTTAATCTTGGTTTTCAATGTGCGTAATTTCGGATTGCTTTAGGTTTCTATGCTTTTGTAAATACAGCCCGGTGATTGAGCTATTTACCTGTATATACATATAGTATAGAAAGTGGCTCAATGTTATTGGAAGGTAACCTTTTTGGTTTAAATGAAATCATTCAGTTAATTTATATAGGTACTTAATTCGTATAGTGTAAAGAGCATAAAAATATATTACTATGGACAGCTCGGCAATTATATCTGATTTCATGATTCATCCATTAATATATATATGGCGGCAAATATATTTATTTATTTACTCAAAATTTCGTAAATAACACCTTAACAGCTATAACGCCAATGCAATGTTACTACCACAAAGATACACACACATACATCTAACTTACATTGACTACCCAAAAGTACAATTAAAATACAATCAATTAAAATATTAATATTGTGGAAGGCATATAAAAGTGGCAGCACAAATATGTGACGTCAAAATCCAAACTATTAAAAGATTTATGTCTTGCGACAAGATATGACAACATTCTACAAAGTTGCACACAGCCTCGTTATCTTCCCCAACAAGAACTGCATTCACAACTTTAACATTATTGTAGTGCGTATAAACCATGAACTACATAGTACAGTAAACAGCGAACTATAAGCCGCTCAAGCTCGAGCTTTCTTTATAGGAGAAAATAGCGTGCTGTGCAATATAATACGTCCCACATACACACGAACAATTGAGAGGTTTTCTCCGCCACGAACCGCAGAGTTCAATAAAAAGCTTTCGATATAAAAGAATGGATAATCGTAAAAGCACATCTTTCCTATATTAAACTTAAAGAAAATGATGTGGATGATCATTTTTATTTAACCATTTATGTATATACACACATATAACAGACAAGAATAAAGGAACAGAAAAATACGTACAAAGGTGATGCTTATTTCTAATGAAATCTCTTCCAGCATACCTGCGATAGGACAGTGCATAAAAAGAGGTGTACCTAATAGAGCACAATATTTGGATGATTAATGTTTTATAACTCAGCGGGGTAATTGCGTAATACACTAACATTAGCTATAGCTTTCATTTTGACAGTTCAACAACATTCATTGCATGCAACATGAATCTTATGGTCTTCCGACCTAATTTGTACACCAGCCATGGTCAAACATGTTGTGCCAAAGTATATCCTGTAACACCTGTAATAAACATCATAAAATGTATATTATCTACACATGTTTTTGCAAATAAATAAATCTGAATCTGAATCTGAATTGCGTCAATTACGTTATTGAGCAGACAAATATTTCGAACATATGAAGCAATTTATTGATTAGCGATATCCTTCACAATGATTCAGATTAATAGTGTTACACAATCGGGGTGCTGGCCTATAACCACTTACTGTAACCATTGCCAACATTGATACAGCCAGCTTCATTACTGAATGTTTTTAAATACTGCTTGTGCCAAGACCAATCAAAACATGCAAGATTCACTTCATTACCCTCAAAATGAACCCCCAAGTTTCGCTCCCGAATTAGACAATCATTTAGTTGTCTCGTGTCCAAACTTAAACCAACAGGTTTAAAGTTTAAACCCTTTTATCTGAGCACAAAACCTTTTAGCTGTTCCCGAAATAAAAGTTTCCAACGAAGCCCAGATTATCTTTGGCCCATGTCAGAGTTAGTTTAAAAGTTCACACTGAAATGCCAATAACCTGGTACTTGATAAAACTGGTTAGATCGTGACCTGTTTGAGACCTGAGAGTGAGATTAAGGGCTTTCGCGAAAGATTGTCTTGCCTTATGCTGCAATGGTGCAAACGCCTTTAGCGGGAAAGCAGTCAAAATTCGTGGCGTTTTCGTGGGTTTTATTGTCAAAATGCTATAGCTAATAGACCCTAAAAATCATAAAGTTGAAAAATCTACACTTTCTCTCTAAGCTTTATGGAAAACGGATAGAACAGAAGCACACGATTTGAGTCTTCTATAGACATAATAAATGTAAGTCGATTTTCGTGCCTGTCTGTGTGATCGCGTTGTTCTTCTAAACTACGCAACGGATTTTGATGCGGTTTTTACCATCATTTAGAAAATGTATATTGTGTATTAATACGTTAATGTTGACTTACAAAGTATAAACAAATCTTGATGTTCTGCCAAGTGGTAAAAACCGTGCGAAGCAGGGGCTAAGTCAGATTATAAACGTAAAACGGAATAAAACCTCAATGTTGTTCAAAGTCAAATATTCGCTTTGCAATTGTAAATACAACTTCGGGCGGACTCCGACGGTTTAGTAAACAAGTTGAATATTTAATGGATTAAGGACAAAGAAAATAAGATTTTATACACAGTGCCACCACAACAACGTCATTTATCGAATAGCGTTGCACCACGAGTACACCGATCTAGCATCCTGCATGTGCATGACTGAAATATTCATAGAGTATCGTGGCTTACCTCAATCTACCGATATTTTACATCAGCATACCAAATGCTTTCCCGATCGATGTCTTTACTGCCTTGCATAGTGTATTGCGTTGTAATGAACTATTTTGTGCTGTTTGATTGCCAATTATACAATGGGATTCCGTTGAGGAACTTTTACAACACTTGGTGATTTTCGATTTTCTAATATATATCGGTTATAATATATAACCGATAATACAAATTACCGACCTAAGCCGTCCCACGCTGGAGGACTGCTCTCTAAGCACGAAATCCGTAGGTTCAGCCGAAGTTACGAGAGTGTCTTTATCACCTACGAATATACTCGTAAGTTTGGCTGTGGGCCCGAACTAAGATGACGACACGATTTGTCAGTTGTCCTTACTCCAGACGTGTTTTTACCCTTCCGAAAAAGTTATTTAATCGGGAGTAGGGTTCCTTTGGAGTGCAGACACTCCATACGTGTTTTTACCCCTCCGAAAAAGTTATTTAATCGGGAGTTGGGTTCCTTTGGAGTGCAGACCGCGGATCGGGAAGCGTAGTGTGGGACGCCCCCAGCTAGATAGACAGACGTCCTCAAAAAGGTGGCTGAGACAGACTGGATGCAGAAGGAGGAGGATGGGGTGTTGTGGCGCAGCATGGGAGAGGTCTATGTCCAGCAGTGGACTGCAATAAGCTGAGTTGATTGTTGATTGAGGGTTCATTTCGAAGTATCGAACCACTTTCGGACGGGTCCGTATCTTCTTTAACGGACATAAAAAGCCTCCTCGATTCTTTCCATCGGTTACGCACAATTTTGATCAACTTTTTGCCATAAGGAAACGTCCTAGTCTACCCGCCATCTTAGTGGATTACTGCGGTTCCGTGTCGGTACTTCAGGGCACAAATCCTTTGTTCTGTGGGCCCTCAATTCCCTCTTACTTCTCGTTCGCTCCAACTAAAAGTAAATAAAATAAAGTGTAAAATGTTCAGTAGAGCTGTGGTGGGTCCAATCGATGTCGTGTAGGGGTTTCGAATAGTGAATGCTTTTAGCGACCCTCCTTTTAATCCGCCATTAATGGGTTACTTTGGCTAATCTTTTTGGTTTTTGGTTAATCGTAACTAATTAACATTTCGGTAACCTCATTAACAAGGTATTATGTGTACGTAATACTAGCTGTGCTGGTGACATCGCCCACACGTAATTTTAATATTTTGTGATAAAGATTAATAAGATCTATTGGGTAGTTTAGAAAATAAGTCTCATCCCCGTCTTATTATAAAACGAGTCCTAACCTTAGACCTAGCTTAAACCTTCGATCCAGTGACTTTATTTTGAACTTTATTATTCCGACATAAGTAAAGTTCTTAATGAGAAATAAGCAAGTTAAATTCGGGTTAGTTTTTTGTTATAAGAATTTATACTTTGTCAGAATTTTTTAAAATGGCTCGTAGGTTTATTAAACCTGGGTCTAAAGATAAACCTTGTTTTGTAATAAGGCCGAGTGCCGAATTGAATCACATAATCGCATATAAATTTGATAACATAAACTTTCACATAGTTCTGACAACCAATGTGAGTTCAATTGGAAAAATTACTACTATTATCTGACGTGTTTATCCGGACCAGTAGACCGGAAACCTGTTCAACGTAACACAGTCAAGTTTGGAGCTCGTTTACAAGCCACGAGACGACATCGAGACGAGTTCTCATTTTATAAAGGGTGCAAAATTATGGGCGAAACATCTGAAAATATTCCACAAATTGTCCAATAAGACCGAGGTTGTGTCTTTATCCTTGGACCGAAAGAATATTTTATGTAAGGTTTGTCGGGTACAAGTGTTGTTGCAAACAATGTACGCGTCTCCAAGGTCTCATACGTAGAAATGTTATTTTCTGTGTTTGTTAGACTGAATGTGGATGCACTCAAACCAATTTGTGGAATCTATTCAATCAAACATTTTTACGAGTATCGTCTGGGGTATTATTTTACACTAGCTATTACCCGGTAATTCGTCTGCGATCCTGGATGAAAAGTAGCCTAGTAAAGTAAACTAGCGTTTGCCCGCGACTTCGTCCGCGTGAAGCAACTTTCTTACATTTTTTTTTCCTTATGAACCATCCTCGTACTTCAAGCAAAAAAGAATTTGCGAAATCGGTTCAGCTCTTCTCGAGATTTGCGCTTAGCAACACATTCAGCGATTCATTTTTATATTATAGATGATGATAATATCGCCCGTTAAAGTCCCGCGTGACGTCGCTTGCGACACTTTTGCAAGCAGGTGACGTCACGACCCCCTCTCCCAAATTTTGACGCGCTTTATCTTTGTCATTTTTTGTTTGCTTGACAAAAGAAAAAATACGTGTCTATTATTTTTCGATAATCTAACTGACGGACTAAATATAATTATTTTTTTTTACACAGGAAACTACCCTATTGGATAAAATTTAAAGGAAGTTTAGTTAGATCAAACGAATCTGGTGCCGATTCCCTTGTTCGATAGAGTAACTTCCATCTTTCCCGAGCCCGCGCGTGCTTCTTCCAGTTTTGATGGAACCTATCCAGCTCGTCCCGCACTCTCCTACGTGTTGACCCCATTGTTATCCCAAAGAATCAGCATTAGCATCCAACGTGGTAATGCTGCCAGCCTTTTGGGCACTTATCCCATTGACAGCGATGCGGACTAATTTTTTGATGCCCAATGAGCTCCTGCCTTTTTATTACATTATTTATTATATACTTGTATCATAATATATATATATATATATATTAATTAGTGGTATATAATAATAATATAATATCCCTGGACATTTCACACAGCACCATTTGTCCCAATCCCAAGCTAAGCAACCTAATGCTTGTGTTATGGTAACAAGATCGCTGATAAACTACTTATATACAATCTTTTTTTTTTTTTTGTAAATACATACATAATATAGATAGAAAAACACCCAGTCTCGGAACAAATACATGTAGGTCATACAAATATTTGTTCCGTGCGGGAATCGAACCCGCGACACGCAGCGCAGCAGTCAATCGCTTAACCACTGCGCCAACCGTGTCGTAATAATAATAAAGATTTGAGAATTCACTTGATTCAGAAAGCGGTACTTCTGGACACGGCTCGCATCGTCAGGAGGTTCCTCTCTCTGGAGCCCTGACCACCGGTGGCTTGGACCCTGTTCCCGATACCGGTGGGCTACTATTTTTTATATTTTTAAATGTTTTTATACTTTTTATATTCTAATATTTAAAAATATAACTTATAAGTATTACACTTAAATAATAATAATATCCCTGGACATTTCACACAGCACCATTTGTGACCACACACCACATGTCCAGGGATATTATTATTATATTATATTATGTCTTCGAAATTTTGGTTCTATGGTATGCCGGTTGCCTCACGATGTCTTCCTTCCACTGCTCGAGCCCAGTGCGGGTTAACGGATCCTTATTAGATCATATTTAGTATGAAAAGTATAGAAGCAGTTAGGTATACAATTATACTTGCTACAACAACAAGTGTGATCATTACAAACCACGTTTAAACATATCGACAAAGTTATATAGAATGAAATTTAGTTCAGGGCAATATATTCCAAGAATTAGAACCCTCATTACTTATCTGAGGTCTACAGCGAACCTTTGTCTGTTATCTACGTCACACACAACGTACACGTTCATTTTGGAACACAAATTCATACCAGCATCACGTAAATGGCCTACAATTTACCTAGATTCAAATTCGACGAGATTTAAAGTCATAGGAAATACAGTGTGAGTCTTCATAATGTGCACATATCGAAATGGTGAAATCTATGCTTAATTTTATCGACGGGAAAAATATAAAAAAAAATCTAAGTATTTTTTTAATTTTTCCATGAAATTTTTAAAAATTGTGTTCGCTACTGTGATCCCAGTGTGAACAAAACGGTGTAACTTTTAAACTAAACGATCTATCGCGATGAAACAAACTTCATAATGATCGGAAGTAATTAGGCGTTCTCATAAAATGAAAATTGTGGAAAAAAATCTACCCTCAATTGATAATAAACATGTTTTTTTTTTTTTAATTTTTTTTCTTCATAAATTATACAATAATCGTAAAATTTCATAAATACATCATCATGTAATCGTGTGTGTGTGTTTCATGTTTTATTTTCGTCTTGATTAAAATTTTTAAAAATTCCAAAAAAATAAAAAAAATTCTTACTTAGATTTTTTTTTATATTTTTCCCGTCGATAAAATTAAGCATAGATTTCATCATTTCGATATGTGCACATTATGAAGACTCACACTGTATAGTGGCGTTAGGCCCTTTGTACACGGCACGGTTTCTTTACGGTACGGCGTATAAACCCCACTACCGTAGGAAAAACGTGTCTGTCAACAAGCTTCCTTAGTGATTAGTGATCCATACAACACTGACGAACCGTGCCTACATACGGCGTATTATCCGCGACGTAGAATTAATTTTTCCATCAACAAGCTTCCATAGTGATCCATACAACACTGACGAATGTGCCTACACATGGCGAATAAACCGTTGTTTGTCACGGCAAGAAAAACGTGTGTGAACATTGAACAGTTTAAAGAAAGAAAGAAAAAGTATTTATTGCGACTCGTACAGGATCATAAACTAAACTAAACAAAAATGCCGTCTTAAATGTATGTCTAGTTAGGCACCACCACTGATTAGGAACGAGCATCGTGCCGCGAGGAAAGTTTTAAGTATGAATATGGATGAATAGTAAAAGTAGAGGAATACCATAGAAACGATGAATGGAGTGTGTAACAGGTGATGTAGCTAAAAAAAAAAAAAGGTGATGTAGCTAAAAAGGGTCCCAGCCATCATCTCAGTAGTCATACTGAGATGATTGCTAATGAGTTGTATGGAAGAAGACATGCGGCACCAATCACAAATGAATAATCCACCACGCGGGCCCTGTGCGGGTTGGTAGTTGTCACATATCTTTGAATTTTTGGTTCTAGAACATGCCGGTTTTCTCACGATGTTTTCCTTCGCCGTATTGAGAGAAAGAAAAGAAAGAAAAAAAATACATTTATGTAGCACAGAGTAAAAGAGAGCAGTGGTGATTAAAAATTTATACAAAGTAAAGCGCCTGTCTAGGTTCGAACCTACGACATACAAGTCGCGGCCGTCACCACTAGGTCACCACTGCTTATTGGGATAAAGGTAGAGGCACAAATATGTAAGTAAGCTGATACCAACTCCCAGAAGGCCAATTCCCGTAAAAAAAACGTTTAAAATCTAGTCGCAACCTCATCTCGGCGACAATCAATGTCAAAAAATTAAATACCGCTATATTTTTGACATATTGAGACTGAGATCAGACTGTGAACGTTCTTAAAATTACGAATATTGCCCCTCTGATCGTGTCGTTTACGTCACTTCCGATCTACACTGCTTTTCCACTTCACTACCATTTGCTTATTTGTTCACGTGTCACTGATTTCATTATTAGAGGCCATCCATAAATTACGTCACACGAATTTCGTGATTTTTTGATCGAAACCCCCCCCCCCGTCGATGTCACAGCTGGTCACATTTGTAAGACCCCCCCCCCGCTCCCTAGTGTGACGTCAAATTTTACAATTTTACATCTAGAAATTATTGAATTAAAACAGCAGTTCCGAAATTAGTTTTATTTCCATTTAAAAATATTTTTTAAATAAAATTAACATCAAATCAAACATTTCAAGAAATTAACAAAACAAAAAACGATTAATAAATTATATTGGTGCCCCCGCAAATTACATCCATATTACTTTAATGCACACTCACTCAACACACCCCACACACCCTCACAATACACCACACTCCACTACACTACATTAGATTCACACCACACCACATCACATCACTCCACACACCCTTCTCCTTACACATACACACACAACACTTACACATGACACGACACAAATTCACTTCACACACACTCAATACAAACTTAACTACTTATTAAAATTTTTGATTAATTAAATATATATAGTTATGTAGATATTTTTCTTACCGTTTATCTTCTATTGTCTATATCCTGTTTGTAACTATCCGAGTCTGTTAGTACGCTCATAATTTGCTTGTCCACTATCTATGCGAAGACACTGCCTCCTAAGATACAGGATCTTCCTAGTTTAGGAGGCAGGGCTCAAATTCTGTTTTGACTGTACTTTTCCCATCTTCTGTACACTATTCCTATTTGTTTCTTTCTATGTACCCTTGTTACTACTATGTGTATTTTAATATGTGTCAAACTTGTATTGTGATAATAAAATGCTTATTATTATTATTATTATTATTATTAATTAAAAATACAAAACTTAATTATGTTGAGTCCATGGACTTTTAACCCACTCGTTTATTAGTACTCGTTTGGGTTGTTAATGTCAGAAAAATTCGTTGTGTCAACACTCAACATCTTTTTCATCCAACTCTACAGCATCATCGTCATAATCCAAACAGAATTTCTCTGGCACGTCTAGCAGTAATTCTTTGAGGACGAATCTTCGCGATGGGCAAAACTTCTTATTGACTCTTATGTGATTGCTTGTGTTGATTAGTGGCCTTGTATGATGCAAAATATAGACCACAGGTGCCACATGATCGCTTAAACAAGTATGCTTCGACACTGGGACAATAGCTATCATACGGAACTTGCTTCAAATGTGATGAAGCTCGGAGATCCAAAGCTTGCTGAAGTAACAGTGGAGCGAATTTACCTTTGGAGTCATCTTTTTAGGGCGCTTAGGTGGTCGGCGCGTAACAATTTGAACCTTATGTTTATACTGATAGAGTTGCAAATGTTTTTGAGTTTTTCGTTAATAGTTCAAAGTTCATGTTTTAACACTTAGATTATAATAGATTTTGAATGTGACGTCACGAAATTTAGGACCCCTCCCACCCTCTTGTCACACAATGTCTCCCCCTTAACGTGTGACGTAATTTATGGATGGCCCCTTATATTCCCTTGGCTGCTATAGAGTGCTTTTAAAACTTCTTATTGTTTGTTTATTATTAGACATAATTGTATTTTTTTTAAATACTTTGCGAATTGATATGTTCACGTTCATGGGTTTTGTGACTTGAAAGCTTTTAGGACTTGTGTATCAGGTTTCAGAACTTTGGTACTATGTTAAAATTATATTGGCGACATTTTTGTCCGCCTACGAAGAATTCTAAAGGTGAATGATTTTCATGGGGGAACGTATTACATTGATACTGTATTTTAACGCTTACGATCGGCTTATTAGTCGATTTGCACGGATTTACTGTTGGCACGTTTTATAATATTTAATCCTTATGAGTTCTGTGCGCTATTGTCCTTTTTTCTATACTTTATTGCATACATTATATTTCTGGAGTTGTCGACTCGCCTACAAATAAATTAACTTTGTGTGAGTCGCGACCTGATCCCACCATCGCCATTTTACCACAGGACAACCAGACCTACCTATTGCAGCGTACCATCCACACCTGGTTGATATCCCGACGAGTCGTACTCAGCGCTTCTCCTCCACGTGTATTATACGCACAGCCAAAGTATGGAACTCTCTGCATCTGTGATTCCCTCCCACATTTAACCAGTCTGCCTTCAATGCAAGAGTGAACAGGCATCTCCTGGGCACGCTCGTTCCATCATAGACCTCATCCATCGCTTTCCGGCTTGATCGAGGTCAAGAGGAGGCCCATTTAGCAATAAAAATAAGTAAAACAGTCGCCTATAGAAAATTTTATATTATTTAAAAGTGACGATTCACCTGTTTCAGGCGAATAAATTCGTGCAAATCGACTAACAAGCCCTACGATCTATGGGGTTTGTTTTGACATTACCAGAGTAATAACATAACATCACGCCTTTTTTCCCCTAAGGGTATAGTAGCACCCACAATTCGCCAGTTATGTTTAAGTCCCATGTAATAGGGGGCGAGCCTATTGCCATCAACCAGGCACAAATCCAGGCTCCCATTTAGACATTTCTGATGGAAAAATCTAAATAACATTGCCCGACCTGGGAATAGGGTAGATTCCTGGGTAAAAAAATAATTAGTCCGTCAGTTAGATTATCGAAAAATAATGGACACGTATTTTTTCTTTTGCCAATCTAACAAAAAAAGACAAAGATAAAGCGCGTCAAAATTTAGGAGTGGGGGGTCGTGACGTCACGCCATGCTAAAAAGTGTAGCAAGGCGTGACGTCACGCGGAATTTAACGGGCGATATCTTCATAATTTTTTTATATAATTGACAAAATAAAAAATACGTGTCCAATATTTTTTGATAATCTAACTGACGGACTAATTAGATTTTTTTAGGAATCTAGCCTATTGAACCCAACACCTCATGGTTGGAGGCAGGCACCACAATAATCTTATAATCGAATGGGCTTAGACTGAAATCAATAGATAATGCTAGACTTGTACCAGATTAGGAATGTTACACTTTCACAATAACGGGTTTAAAGTCGTGATGACCTTAAAATGTTTTGCCGTCCAGCTGTTAGATTTAGTCAAAACTACGAAGTAATTGTTTGAAATAGAAGGGTTCGTGGCTAAATGAGAACAGCCATACGGGTCGATTGAAGGTTAAGTTACGCTTGCCGAGGTCTGTTCGTGGATTGGTGATCATCCGTTACAGACCGAGACCACTCTGTGGCTCGGACAGCAGTTTAAGCTGTTGGTCCCGGCTGTCATTCGTAGATCTCTTACAGTAGTCACAATCCCATAAGTCTAACAACCAGTCTTACCTAGGAGTATCGTGTTATCCAGTAATTGGGTTGTGGAGCGACTAGTCTATCTTATAGACAGTCGCTCCTTGACACTATACACACTATTCAGCTGCATCCGGTTAGATTGGGAGCCGACCCTAACATACGTAGTTGGGAAAAGGCAGGCAGATCGATCAAGCATTATTTAACTCCATGCCAATGACGATAACATTTTTCATTTTACCCTTTTAAAATAAGTACATACATGACATATTTGACGACGATGTTTCGAAAAAGCGCTGTTATATTTACCCGAGAACTCAAGTGCTGGAAACTGCTTTAAGC
Organism: Apamea crenata; assembly: GCA_949629185.1. Taxonomy (NCBI): domain Eukaryota; kingdom Metazoa; phylum Arthropoda; class Insecta; order Lepidoptera; family Noctuidae; genus Apamea; species Apamea crenata. Next base: position 5,234,247 of record OX451362.1, on the reverse strand, counting down.
GCTGGGGAGTGGAAAATAAAAAACGTGAAAAATAAAATACGTTAAAGTTGTTTCATTTCTGAACATGGATTTATAAATTAACACCACATCACGCCTGTAACCTCCAAAGGGTTAGACAGAGGTGTTTTTATAGTACAGCAACATTTTGCTAGATATGTATAAGTCCTATGTAATAGGGAGCGAGCTTATAACCATCAACCGGGCACAAATTCAGACTCCGGGCTGATACTGAGAATTTCCTAATGGAAAAACCCTATGATACCAACCCGAGTTACAAATTATACCTTATTGTGTAATTGCTGTATGGCGATCCAGTGTGAGGATAAATAAATAAATAATAAATAAATAAATAATTACTGTTTAAAAACTTCAAAAGATTAGTATAAAATGTGACATAGCTGCTTTGATAACTAAATTCCCCTCTGAATTTTCATCTCGTCTTCCTCTTTGTCGGGACATTTTATCTGCATCGCCATTAGGGCAGTGTCCATTTACTTCAGTTATCTCCTCTTGACATCTAAATAGGTAGGTACATATAAAGAAAAGCGGCCAAGTGCGAGACGGACTTGCACACGAAGGTTTTCGTACTACCGTACAATATTTAACACAATATATTTAAAAAAAAAAAATTGGTAAATAAAAATACGTTTCCTGTATTGGGACCTCCTTTAATTTTTAACTTTTTTTATCATTGTTATAGCGGCCATAGTGGTACACATTCTGTGAACATTTCAAGTGTCTACCTATTACTATAGACGGACGGAAAGCGGAGCCTTAGTATAGGGTCCCGGCACCCTTTGGGAACGGAATCCTAAAAAACCGTAAGATCTTCTCTAAATCGAATTACGACAGAGACTCCGCTTTAATTAGAATCCTGGAATACATTCTAATGAAGGTATTGTCAATTACCTGGAGATTGTTACTTGAGATTTTTTTTAGCTTTGGGATCTTTATTTGTTGAAAAACATTCCTTTTAAAGTCTTACCCCTTTATTACAAAACAAGGATTTTGTTTCGATCAGGTTTAAACCACTGACCCAGTTATTGAATTAAGAACCCAACTGTTATAGAAATGCAGTTCTTTATGCAAAACTGACAGCCTAGTTCGGTGCTAAGTTCTCATTTTAGAATTAAGAACTTTGCCTAAATCGAAATAAAGTTCGAAATACAAGTACTGACTCAATAGTTTAGGCTAGAACTAAAGTTAGGTTTCGTTTTGTAATAAGACGGTTAATGTTTAATGATATCTTTAAGAGTAGTTTTATTGTTCATAATCATCGGTCCTTTGAGGTCAGATAGGCAGTCGCTCCATGTAAATAATACTGGTATTCAGGTGCATCCGGTTAGACTGGAAGCCGACCGGAAAAGGGCTGGGCAGGTGATGATCTTTGGTGCTTTGTTACATATAAAGAAAGAGAAATTGTTTATTCTGTACAAACAAAACACACATTGCAAAAAGACATAAAATATACACATACAAAGTAGTCAATATCCTTTTACTCAAGCATGTAAAAAGTTGTCAATTTTGTCCATTGCTTGATGTCTAGGCCAGGGACCAAAGACAACACATTAATTGACATTAACAATACAAATTAATCTGTGATGCGCCCCCGACACTGGCGGATGACAACAATCAAAACAAAAACAAAATGCAATGTTTTTTTTCCACTCTGCAATTGGCAAAGGCCAAGTACCTACAGAGTGGAAAAAAAACTACTTTTGTAGCATACAAACAACAATAATAAGAACAATATTAAGCTGTGAGTCGCATCTGTGCAAGAACAAGTCATTACTCATTGAAATCCTGTGAATTCGGACGAACCTACCTATATTTAACAGCGCTGGTTTTTCCACATTCAGCTTCATTATCCACATTTTAAAATTACCCACTGCTAAAAATATCCTCTATTTCTTTTAAATCTACTGGATCTGTTCTGACTCCTGTACTGATTGGTACCGGTTTCCATGTATTATTCATAATCACCTACGTTTAATCCGTGACATTCATAAGGTGATATTGAGAGCCAGCGTTCTCGGCTTAACCTGTTTGTTTCGCCATTTCTCAGGGGAAGTCAGATAGGAAATGTCGGATCCATCCATCGAATGTGATTCCGTTATCGGATTTACAGAATAAACCAAATCATGTAATTTAATTTCAAATTAAAAAAATCAAATGTATAGCTTATTCCGTGTTTTGTTTTCACTGTTAATATTTATTAGTTTAATTAAATACGTGTAAAAGTTTTATCATTATAATCAGCCTATAATGTTCCCACTGCTGGGACACAGGCCTCCTCTCCGTCAGAGGAAGTGGGCCGTAATCCACCACGCGGGCCCAGTGCGGATTGGTGGAAAAAGTATTTTACTTACCGTTAATTGGGTCAAGCGTAATTAAAATATCATTTCGTGGCAGTTTGTTAAGTTTTCGAAGAATATCTGGCGTTTCACAAATTGAATTTGCTTTCATAATTATTAAAATTAACTTTCATTAGAGAGCCATCATTTTATTTCCTAACGATCCTGTCCTCCGGACAAATATAATGAGGTATTTTCTCAGTTAGCTACGGTAATGACTTTTAATTTAATTTGCCTTACAACATTTGCATTTTAGCGTGACAGTAGCGGTTATTGCCCTCTCCCTAATATCTCTATGTAGGAACCCAAACAATACACTATTGTAGGGTATTTCAGAAATAACCACAGTTAATCTTCAAAACTTATTTAATATTCTCACAACTTATTCAAAACGTATTAATCAAAACTTATTTGTCAAAACTTATTTCTTAGCATCAATCTCCACGGTACAACAATACCACGACCGCTCGCTACCATCGATCACTCGCTCCTGCCGAAAAGTCCCCAGCTATCTGCCAAGTCCCCGAGCTGTCACCACCAGTGTGCCCCGTGCGAACCATTTTTATCCCGATTTTATTTTAACGCGCATTTTCGCCGTTATTAGGGCCAGTACAAAAAGTTTAAACCGTAGATCGATTTTATTAGTGAATCTTAATCCGTGTAGTTTCAATTATATTAATGAAACCTCACACTAATTGTATGGTTTTTCGTTATTGTAACAAGTTTAAGATCACAGCAGATATTGATTTAGGACGTTAAGGGACTTTATTTTCAGTTTAAAAAAAAATGCTAAAAATGTAGGTGGGTCAATGACTGCTTTTGTCATGCTAAAGTGCGATAACCATAACACCCGGTTTTTTAATTGAAAATTTGTAGTAGAGTACTTATCAAACTCTACTTGAGGTTTACATAAGGTGGTTCCTTTAATGTGGTGATTTTTCGTGGGTTTTCACCTTAATTCTCAACTTTAATTCTATAGCGGAACAAACAGCTAGGCAGATGATAATGATATCATCTGCCTAGCTTTTTGTTCGGCTTCCAGTCTAACCGGATGCAGCTGAATACCAATGTTTTACATCGAGCGACTGCCTATCTGACCTCCACAACCCGGTACATGATATTCCTTGGTCAGACTAGTTGTCAGACCTTTGAGCTTCTGACGAATACCTGTAACATTTCTCAAACTTCTACAAATGATAGCCGAAACGTTGGTTTCGGCTATCATTTGTAGAAGTTCAGTACAGATGGACACCCCTCTGAAAGCACGGTAAGCCGTTGGGCTTACCGTGCTTTCAGAGGGGTGTCGATCTGTAATAGATGGTCACCCATCCACGGGCCAACCGCGGCAAGCGTAGCTTAACCTTCGATCGACCCGTGCGGCTGTTATTATTTAGCCACGAGTCTACAACGCTAATTAATCATAATATAACTGCTTTGGGCTTGGATGTTGCTATGCTACGGCGTAATCTGAGCGGCTTACTAACATTCGTGTATTCGAACCTTGTTCTCAAAGTACCTCGCAAGCGCAACTTGTTGTACGAAGAGATAATCCTTCATGTTTGAGGGCTCACTGTAATGTAACCGATATCTCTCTGTGAATATAAATACAGGAGTAATCTGTTCGTGACAGCTGTTATTACTTCTGACTTCGGAGCGTAGGGTTTGTTTCTTCCTTCGTCGTGAGCTCTTGTAAATACTTTTTCAATTTTATTGCTCGCATTCCGGTCTGGGATAAGAAATGGAAGTCAGTACAATGACTACAGTGTAACTTGAATTCGCCCTGGATACAGGGCTGTAGTGACCTACAGAAGCATTCCAAAACATCACAATTCACACGTCCGGCCGCCGTCACAACGCGCAGCGCACTGAGCGACCGCCAGGGCGCGCGCGCGGCGCGCAGCGCGCACTACGTCACCGCTCCAAGCTCCAACGTATGCGACACCACCGGCGGCCTGCGCCTGCGCTGGCGACCGTAACGAGTGTGACAACATCCTCGCGTCGAAGACCATCGTGCACTGACTGTTGGGAGCCGTGCCGCCCGTATTTACGAGTGCGCCGCGCGCACGCTTCCTTCGTCCTCTTCGGCCGGCATCACAACATGGATCGCGCCCATTGGTTACTTGTTTCTCAGTAACACCCTTAGTTACCACCACTCTCGCATGCTACCCTACGATAATGTGTATAAAAGGCGATGTTCTTAAAATAAATCATCGAAAAATCGTTTCGTATACTTATTCGCCTTTCATTTACAACGACCTCTAAAGGGCCGTCTTGACCTATTGGAGGCCCTGGGTACATAAGGATCACGGAGCTCCTGTGTAGACTAGAAGTAGATATGCAAAATTCTAAAACATTTTGATATATTTAATTTCTTTCGATGTTATGTATAACCAACCAGTTTCGGGCTCGAAACTTATTGTAAATCGCACTGCAAATTGAATCGGGATTTTGTCATTGAATCGGGTATTAATAATTCGGGTATTAAGAATGAAGCGGCGGCTGCAATGAATGATTTTTTATGAGGGCAGGCCGTGGCCTCCGTCGACCACGGGGCCCTGGGCACTTGTCCAAAGAGCCCAATGGAAAAGAGGGGGCTGCCTAAATACCTTTCGTATGAAGTTATCGGACGGCCATTTGGCTTTCGTACTTTAAGTTTACATTTAGAAATTGCTTAGGTTTCTTTATTATCGTTCGACTTAGAAAGAAACAAAGAAAATACATTTATTTGCGGCAAACATGACGCATAAAAAAGAACAAACACATAACAAGTTGGGGGTAAACATGCGTCACATTCACGCAAAAAGGCCATCGCTCAGCATAATGCTACGACCCTATACGAGACAGAGCCCCAGCGCTGGTTTTCAGCGGCAGCCGGCGTTGACGTGATGACGTCAACCAGTGCAGCATGCAATTATACATAAATAAATAACAACAACAATCAAAACAAGAAAAAAAAATAAACCATTGCAACATACGATTCGACACAAAAAAAAACGAACTTGGTGAATTTTACTGTGTTACATTCATTAGACAATTAGGCCTCAAGCATCATAAGCTGGAATTTACTTTTGTTCATTCTTTCTTGGACTAATTTATAAAAACATCCCAAGGTCTCGTCGTGACGTTGGTAGCAGTGACTTGCGAGCAAAAACAAACTGAATGGCACTTAAGAAAATCGCTTAATCATTTGTGATTTTGCAGCTTCAGTCACTAGTCTTGACGACTTTTTGTTAGATTCGGATGACTTTCCTTATTTCTTCCTTATACCATTTACCGGTTTTAGACGAAAAAGGAGAATCGGCTAAATTAACTAGCTTCACAGAACAGCACAAGAACTAACTAGTGAAGTACTATTTTATAATAAAAAATATGTATGTTTAGGTTAAGGTATTTATATGGGCCTGTGTCGCCTGAAATAAATGAATAAATAAATTTATGGAAGGTGCGAGGTAATTGCGCACATTATCTTATCAGTAGCAATGGGTTTCATTTTGACAGTTCGACAACATTCATTGCGTTATTTACGTTGTTGAGCAGACAAATTTTTCGAACATAATGAAGCAATAGATTAGCAATATCCTACAAAATTATTCAGATTGAGATTCATAGTGTGTTACGCAATTAGGGTTGTGGTCCTAGCACCAATAACAACCACACATATGTCATTAGATTGGTATTTTATTATAATACAATAACTACTATGGCGGTTCATTTCAAATCGCTGTGTGAAAAAAGTTACAACGATGTTTCGTAGGACTGACCTGCCGATCGATTCTGTAAAAATCTCACCGTGAAAAGTTAGGTGAAGTGAGCTTAGAGTGTGCTGTCAATAGTGGCAATCCCTAGCATTAGTTGGAATGACAGCTCACACCACGCTCACTTCACCTAAATTTTCACGGTGAGTTGGTTACAGAATCGCACTGCAGGACTCTGGATAACGGAACCTTTGCATAACTTTTACTTCAATAGTTAGTGACTTCTAGTGGTCTTAGTTTGAATATTTTCAAATGATAATACAATAGTCCTGGGGGCTACTCCGAAGTGCAAAGTGCGAATGTTCGGATCGGACCGACACATGGCCGAACCGAATATTATTGAAAAATGCGAAAATAGTTCGGATCGGCTCAGTTGGGTCCGGTCCATAGTCAATATTCGAAAGAGTGTTGGAGTGTAGGATCGGGACCGACCGAACCAAATAGTAACTTCGTAGCAGGAAACGGCCGAACATTCGGCCGATACTACTTCGGAGTAGACCCCCAGGTCAGTCATCAGGTCATCGTCATCAGGTAAAACGAACAGTACTCGTTGAAACACATCTAATGAGCCCACACTGGGCTTTACTAGTAGTTATTCAAGAGTAATGTTCTCGAGCGTCCAGGTCTATCATCTGACCAGCTCGATGGTACCATATTATTTTGTTATCATTGGAATGCATACATTTGCAAATATTCAAACTAAGACCACAAGAAGTAATTAACTAATTCAAGTATTGCGTAATCTACCGTGTACGTCCTACGAAACATCCCCATATCTTTTTTCACACAGCGATGTGAAATGAACCGCAATTGTTAGTAGTTATTGCTCAATATTAAAATGCCTTTCTAATGACATACGTTTGGTTTTTATTGGTCGTGGGAACCATTTTGTCCGGTCCTCCTTTGTAGGAATAGAATATACTTACCTGATTTGTCTTTGAACCCGGGCTCCGTTTCAAGACCTATTTGGCTGATTTTTCTACTTTACCAATCGATATTGAGCTCGTTGCCAAACAGCTTTGACCCTATTTCAAATTTTCTCATTTGAACATGGTCCTCCTGGGACAACATCCAATCAAAATATCATACTTATTACAAATTCATTACCTTTACAATGTACAGACGCCAGCACATCAAGTTACTAGAATCTGTCAAATTTCTTTAATAGATTTTCAACTTTATCGCTCAAGCATTAAGGTTCAAGGTAGATTGGATAATTTTGACAGTTTCGGCTAGCTTGACCTGCTGGCGTCTGTACACGAGCGACACGCGTCGTCGACAGAGGCAACTGCAACCGTCCGTCGGCGCGTGTGGGCGACAGGCCGCGAGCCGCGACGCGTGTCGCCGACACCGTACTCAAACGTACACGTACACGAGCGGGATGTTGTCTTTATCGACGGTTGCAGTTACTTCTGTCGTCGACGTATGTCATACGTGTGTATGCACACTTAATGACACCAAATTGACTTACATACTTTTAGCAGGTTGCCACACTAATAAATATCAATATTACCCTGACTTTGGTAAGCTGCTAATAAATTACAAACTGTTCCCTAGGGCAGCTTTTGACACATTTCCGGCCATTCAAACTATAATCCTGGTTGTAAATCAACAATCAACATTCTGTCTCGAGTGGCTTTGGACAATCGGCTCGTTATAACAAAGCCTGTGATTCAGAACCATGCCAGGACGGCGTGCTTACATTTGCCGAATATCTCGACTGCCACAGAGAAGGACGTACATGGAGAGCTTAATTATACCAGGCTATACAGGGTCAAATTAAGTTAGCTGGTGAAACTCCGCAGATGTGATGGGAATCGATATCTAAACTTGTTAAAACAAAAAAAAATTGATCATAGGTTATTTTGAGGTAAACGTCCGGATGTAGTGTATTTGCTTGACATATCAGTTCAAAATTCTGTTTTTGTTTCTGTAAACTTCACAGACGTGATGGGTATCGAAACACAAAAAAAAAAACAAATTTTCTCAACTAAACTTCATGTAACAACACTATCAGCGGTCGTTGCGGTTGTTTGTTGTCGTTGTCGTTACGGTCGCCTCTTCTGTTTAAGCATGAGTATTGATCACCTCGTTTTCTCACTGCGTATTGGCAATTTCTAACTTATGTTTGCTTTTCGATTTATGTATGTATCTCAGTCACCGGATTCGTAAGACAAAAAGCTCTGTGGTCGGGTGACTGTTTTCAGGCATGTTGGTAGCCGACTGACAACTGTCGCAGCGATGCCGCGTTACTTTAGTCTTTTCACAGTATTTTCGTTGCTTGTCACTCCATTGATTTTTTACTCTGTGTCGTCGACCCATTTGGCTTTGCATCTGTCGCATTCATGCCCTAGTTTCTGGTTGTTGCTATCATCTAGTGGTAGTTTTATGCGTAATTTCGGGACAATTTTGGCAATGCCTAGTGTGTTATGTAGGTTGGGTGATTTTCCAGATTTAGTGGAAAGCAGGAAAATCATCCAACCTATATAACTTGGAGCGTTTTTACTGATACTTGGCCTTTAGTATGTGTAGATGTCTTTAAGTGTTGCACAACATCACTACGCATTGTCAGTTTGTTAACATGTCCGGAAGAGACTTGATGTACAGTCACGAGCACCAATATGTCAACACTTGGCAACTTTTAATTGCGATTTTTTTGTGAAATAACGAATGCAACGTTGAAATACGACACATTACATAAACCTATGGGTTCGAAAATGCTATGTTCGTAATAACATAAAATTTCATTCAATACTAAAGGAGTACGTCACTTTTGAATAAAGCCGAGTGTATACATACTTGCTCGTGACTGTACAGACGCCAGCACATCAAGCTACTACAATCTGTCAAATTTCTTTAATCGATTTTCAACATTATCGCTAAAAGTATTAGGTTCAAAGTTGATTGGGAAAATTTGACTGTTTTGGGTAGCTTGATGTGCTGGCGTCTGTACCTCTTGAAGGCGAGTTTTTTTTTAAACATCGATAGCCATTCAATTATTTCCCTAGGAATGTTATATGTGTAAGAAATATCTTAGCTATAGAATTATTGCGAATCATTTTTGTCTTACAGCATATTTACTCCTGCTTAACCAACTTTAGGACCAGTTTCTCGAACGAAAAGGATGGCAAAATGAATGTGTCAAATTATCAAGCGCGCGTAAACTGCTGCGCTGCGATTGGCTGTGGTTGATAAATCATTCAACCAACCACAGCAGCTTAAGCACATTTGCCACATTAATTTTACGATAAAAGACATCGTTCATTTCGTAGGTACCCAAAAATTCCCATCCCCAAAAAAAAAAAAAAAAATGTACCCAAAAATTTAAGTGCAAAATAAAAATTATAGTTAAAATATGTTCAGAAGTTGGTATTTTTTAAATGTTATGCTTAAAATACATTTTATCATAATATGATTTTTGGCATTGAAATAGCAGCGAGAAGGTTAATTGCAGGCTTTCGCTGTAAAAGTACATGCTCAAGATGTTATTTCCCATAAGAAAACAGTAGGTACTTTTTTTTTCTAGCCGTCACTTTTATTTTTGGGTATGTAATATTAGACACTTGAATGATGTCCTTTCGAAAACTGTCCAAACATACGAAACATGTCCATGTCCATGTCCGAAACATAGTTGCTGCTTCTATAGAAATCAACAGTAGTTACTTTAAAACCTCAGTCTACTATAAAAGAAACCTTTTGACCTCCATTTATACATTTTTTTTCAATCAACTAATGTGTTTGTATGCTCTTTCACTGGGACTTGCGCGTACTGACTTGGCAAGTTCTATATCGTATGTCATGGTGCCGCTTATGTTTATTCTACCCTATTAAGCATTGATGTTACTTTCTAAGATTTTTATAATTTTCCGAGTTTATCATGGACATTACTGATATCGGTGAAGGAACACGGTCAGGAGACCTGGGGGTCTACTGACTGAACTAAGTGCAAAGTCCCGGATCGGACCGATACATGGCGGAACCCAATAATTATTATTGAAAAATGCAAAAAAAGGGGTTGGGTAGGGACCATAGTCAATATTCGAAAGAGTAGGAGTGTAGGATCGGAACCGACCGAACCAAATAGTAACTTCGTAGCAGGAAACGGCAGAACATTCGGCCGATACTACTTCGGAGTAGACCCCCAGGACTTATACTTAATTCAAGTCTGAAATCGCCAACACGTCTTGAGCAAGTGTCGTGATCAATACTCGTGCCGTCTTTGTATGAGAAGACGCCTGTGCTCTGCTTGGTTTGATGCAAAGAAATGGGATTTTATGGGTTGATTTAACGTTAACCAATACTAAGAATTATTCGGCTGTATCCTTATATATTTGTAATGTATTGTGTATATATTTTGTTGGAGATCCTAAATAATAAATAGCAGCCAATGACTCACTCAATATTTCACCACCACGCTCTGTATTTGTAATGTCCAACAATATAGACTTTTAAGGGTATATGTTGTGAGCATAAATATATTACTATTGACAGTTCGGATCTAATTGGTACTGACAGAATAGTCGACATCGGCTCTGTTTTCAGCAATCTAAGGGGCGACACATCTTTTTGATCCGATGCAGCATCTGACATTTTGGCGTCGCTGGTCTCGTCAGATAGTTTTGGTATTCCTTCGATGTCACATATTTCTGCTGCCTCTTGTATGTGCCTTCCACAAATGATCACACATGTGTTTGCCGTCAACTTGACGACAGATATTAATGGATGAATCATTAAATCAGAGCGGCTATTCTCGTAATTTTAAGAAAGTTCACAGTCTGATCTCAGACATCTCAGTCTCAATATGTCAAAAATACGTCTAGTTTCCCTACGTTTTTGACAAGTTTTTAACATTGGTTTGTCGCCGAGATGAAACTGCGACTAGATTTTGATAGTTTTAAAATACAAGAATTGGCTTTCAGCCGATCAATTCTGTAAAAATCTCACCATGAAAAGTTAGGTGAAGTGAGCTTAGAGTGCGCTGTCAATAGTGTCAATCCCTAGGATTAGTTGGAATGACAGCTCACTTCACCTAAGTTTTCACGGTGAGATGGTTGCAGAATCGCACTGCTGATGTTATTGCCGAGCTGTTCATAGTAGTATATTAATGCTCGTGGCTGTACGTAGGAATATAACATATAAAATATAGGATACACTCGTGTCTCAATTATATTTCTCTACCAAACATTCAGGGATCGCTGTCGACCAGGTAAAACCAGCACCAGTTTAACGTGACCCCCGAATCCACACAGTATCAAAGCTGAGAGAGTTGTAAGCTAAAATTTCACGGTTTAATTCGAATATGTACATAATTATGTGTCTAGTGTTACTCTGTTACATGTAGCTCTATAGAGTCCAACAATAGCCTTTGATTCAAACCGCAAGCTGTTACAGCGCGTAATTGGATTGGGTAGTATCCACTCGTCTTCATTGGTAATTCCTTCTTTAATAGAATTAGCTCCCTTAGGAATATAGTTTATTGCATGTTGGTAATTGAAAATCTTAGTGTAGGTAATATATAGCTATGTATATGTTTTAATTAACTTCAGACAGCATCTGTCCGGCATTAACATTAATGCTGAAATGAACCTTTTGGCGCAGCCGTGAGGCACACACTATTGTTGCTAAAACATTAATGTATTCACTTTTTCTGTTTGTATATTAACACAATAATAATACAATAAACGTCATTCTTTCTTTTTGGAAAGATGTTCCATAAAGCAGCTTGCGTTAGGAGTTGACTGGTAGAAATCGTCACGTAAGGAACAAGTGTTATGCCCTCTCCATGTGACTTTCTCTGTCTCTCTCCTCTTTGATTATCTATGAAGGAGTGTGTGTGTGCGTGCGAGTATCGCGTAAGGAACTTCGTACCTGACCGACGACAATTTAAATTCTGATATGATCTGAAGTTTTTAGACATTGTCAATTGGCTTTAACACAATACTGAACTTTTACCCCTTTTCACAAACAAATACTATTCGCGCAATAAATTAGTGTTAAAACAATACCATCTTCCGCGATTATCAATTGAATCGCTCCAATATATTATGCTGAATTCGATCTCGTATCATAATATTTGCCATGTCATTGCACTCAATGTTAATTACTCATCGTTGGCATACGAGTACCCAATCAATTACCCATCTGCCAACTTTACTACCTACTTCACGTACGTATAAATACGTATGTATAGAGGTTGGCATGGACATCGACGCGTGAACTGTAACCATGAATTCAAGACATGATTCTAGTCCTGCCGTATACATTTTTCGTCGGTTATCAAAAAATATAATCTGCTGTTTCATAGAAACGTGCAATACTTACGCGGTTAAAATGTAAAGAACCAACAGCATTTTATTTTATTAACACAACATTTTTTCATGAGAATGAGTGAATCATGTGCTGAATCGATGGTAACCGGTTGCGCGTCGATGTCCCTGCCAACTGCCATGCATCCTGTATAAAACTCCAATATTGAAATGCATGCTGTGTACATACATAGAGTATGTACAGTCTCTTTCATTGCCGAAGTACATTCGTGCATCGATTGGTGCACTCCAATTTCAACTTTTCAACCGTCGCGTCGCTTCGCCCATACAGAATACTAAAGGAAAACATCAGTGCAAATTGGGAGTTGTTTTTACATAGAATATAATTATATGCTTTATTTTCATCTCTAGTAACGGTTTTCTTCCTTATGTGTTCCTATTGTTTGTTTACGAATCAGAGATCAAAGCTCGAGCGCTTCTTTCAAGATTAGCAGACTATATTTCTTGGGTGAAGTGGAGCAGCTGCTTTTTCTCCCGTGTATTTACAACTAAGATTTTACTCTTAGTAGAAAGAGGTAACAGGGTAAAGTAGCCTTCAGACGGATTAGTCCATGTTCAACCCCCACAATCTTTACCCTCGACCATGTTGAACCCCTAATTGTTACCATGTTCAACCCCCAGGTGTTGAACATGGATTTCAATACATTAAGATGTCTACACTAATATTATAAAGAGGTAACATGTGAGTTACCTCTTTATGATGGGGTTGAATATGGACTAATCCAATGATCGGATTCCGAAAATTGTTTTACTAATGGAATGCTATAATATTTTTTTTATGGATACTATAATATTTTATGTTAAATCAAGAAATTTCATGCGAACATCTTTACATACCGAGACCCCTCCGTGCCTCGGAAAATACGTTAAGCTGTCGTTCGTGGATCTTTGACAGTCGTTACGGGTCTTCAGAAGCCCGAAAGTCTGACAACCAGTCTTACCAAGGCGTGTCGTATTACCTAGTAACTGGGTTATGGAGGTTAGATAGGCAGTCGCTCCACGTAAAATTCTGCTGCATCCGGTTAGACTGGAAGCTGACCCAAAAATAGTTGGGAAAAGGCTAGGCATTAGATGACAAAAAAATTTATACGAACAAAGTCTTGGGCAGAAGCTTGTAGGTTGTAGGTAATACATTTTCAAACCTAGTAAATGTTAACTTTCAAACTTCTAAGAAAAAACAAACCAAGATTTTGAAGAAGAAGTACTACGCTTAAATTCTCAAAAATTTTAAATCACTATGTTGACATACTTTTGCTCAATTAAACTAAATCTTTACTTAATCATTTCATTAGTGAAATGTTCTGGGGCGAAAACACGGCAAAAAACAGAAGACAATCAAGATAACTCTATGCCCCGCGGACTGAATAATAATTGGGTCCTTTTTCCTTGAATTTTCTTCAACAAGTTAATTTTGGAGTTCGGGCCATAAAAACGTAAAATGTATCACTTTCGTATGATCCCGGGCAAGTCGTAAAAAGTATCTAAATTAATGGCAATATGGTGTTTCGTTACGAACAGGCTATCCTATAGCCTCCCACGGGTGTCGTAAGGACCACTCTGAGATTTTATCATGAGCTATAATAATAATAATAATATTTTATTCAGTATTCAATTGGTAAAATATTAACATAAAGTCTTAGAAATAACTTACAAAGGTATAATAATGTTAGATGCCTGTACTAGGATAAACCTGTATCACAGGCGGCATGAGCATACTTTATGATAATTGTAGGACAATAAAATTCTTAACAATATTTAACATAAGAAGTCTTGATATAATGACAAAAATGGCTATATGTATATATACATATATATTTCGTAGTCCGAAGAAATATTGGCACCCGGTCTAACCTAACTTATGAGGGGCTCGTGACCAAGTAATAACAGCTGCATGGGTCGATCAATCAGGTTGACCTACGCTTACCACGGTTGGGCCGTGGTTGGTGACCACCTTACATACCGAGATCCCTCCTTGCCTCGGAAAGCACGTTAAGCCGTTGGTCCCGGCTGTCATTCGTGGATCTTTGACAATCGTTACGGGTCGTCAGAAACCCGAAAGTCTGATAACCCCATTGGGGTATTACCCAACAGCAACTCGGTTATTGTGGTGGTCAAAAGGCAGTCGCTCCAAGTAGTAGTAAAAATAAAAATTGTCGTCATGAAGAATTACATCGATTGATCGATAAAATCGATTATTTTTATCAAAACGTGTGAAATTGGTGTGACTATAACGATAAGGTTCTTAGAAAGGGTAGAGTTTGTTTGCTAATGCAGTTGGATGCATGAAGCTTTAACACAAGGATTCCTTGTGTCCGTTGTTGGCGATGCTCAAACAGTCCGAACGGAACAAACACATGGGTGGGTAGATCAGATACTAGATAGACGATATTGAAATGCATTCCTTGAATTAATCAGAGCTACTGATAGTTTTGAGACAGACATACCTTCATCGTTTTCGATATTTGCTTTGTGCATTATGATATTAGTTGCGCGGGGTGTTGACGTGCATTAATAATCGCCACTATAGTGGAGTGACCATTTTCTTTTCGCCCGAAATAAAAATGTATGCGCTGGAAGTGTATTTAATAATCACCACTTCTAGAGGAGTGACCATTTTAGTTTCGCCTGAAATTAATAACGTACTATGCGCTGGAAGTGTATTCGATAATCACTTCTAGAGGAGTGGCCATTTTGCCAATTCCAAACTTTATCGGCGGTTTTTGACGGCAGCTTATAGTTCGCCATCTGAGGACTCAGATTAGCAAACTCGGTCGTTGATTGGTTGACACTTGACAGACAAAGATGGGTATCAAGATTGGCATGCATTAATTTCAATTAAACCATTTACAGTTACAGGCACTTTTGAATGGTCAGTGGGTCGGTCAGTCAGAAATATGAAGCCAGTCGGCCAATCCAAAGCGTAGTAGGAACCTATTTAGAATAACGGGCAAGAAACACCATGGACAGTCTTAAATTATATTGTTACAAGATATTACTCAAAGAAAAAAAGAAGAATTGTTTATTCTGCACAAACAAAACGCACAGTACAGATAATAAAAGACATAAAATTAATATACACACAACCTACAACGTAGTCAAAAGCGAAAAAAACCTACATTAATAATGTTGAATTTATAATTATATGTGAGAACGATGCGATGTATGTAGACACGGCTACACATCAAGCTATACATTTCCAGTTTTAGCTGACCTCGCATTGTATAGGTTTTTCGTACAATCACAAGTCACCTTATACCGGTTATGTAAAGCTTGATGTGTAGCCGTGCGTACAACAAAACGTACACGTTGAAAGCGTCAAGAGTACCTACAGCGAATAGTAACAAAAAAAAAACATTTACATGTTTCGGCCATTGTCATCACAAACTCGTCCTTCTTATTAATACTCATTTCGTCACTACTAAGGGTCAGCGCACACCAAGAGCAGAGCAGAGCAGAGCATTTTCTGAGATTATTGAAAAAAATATCTTATGATTATTATCATACTTCGCAAAATTGAATACACGCCCAAATTTGATGCTCGACCATGCTCGAGCTAGCCGACTGCATGTTCGAGTATGCATTCTTCAGCGGCGCGCGGCTGCGCGCCGCTCGCGCCAGTCAGTCAGTGTTGCCGCAGCGAGAAAACAATTCGGACGTATGACTATCAACCTACGGAACGGATCAAGCACGCCCGCCGGGCAACCCAGACCATATTTAACAGAGATTGCTCGCGCATGGTCGAGCATGCCGCCTGCATGGTCGAGCAGTAAAAATTTTGGTCGACCATGCGCGACCATTTTGCCGTTCGGTCTGCGCTGACCCTAACAAATCAATAAATGCATTTCAATAAGATTTACTTTGTAACAAAACGTAGTAAATAAAGCTGCCTGTTACGTCACTAGCCTTTGCATTGAATTTGGAACTTTGCCAAACACTGAAGGCCGAACAACAGAGCCACGACCTGAAGTTGGCCTGGCTGCATTATTAACGTAGAATAAGACTTTGTTTGACTGAGTGGCGGTTTACCTGAAGTTTCAGACTTTTAACAAAAGATGTTTATACACTTTCATGTTTTGAACTCGTTATAATAAAATACTGTTTCACGGTTTCTGAAAAGATTTTGAATTCAATCTGTCTTCATATCTTATTTCAAGTGATTTGCATGGCTTAGGCTGTTGTTATTACCCTCAACTACTCACAACTAATTAGATTTGTGAGATAAACCATTCAAGTGACTTGCGGTCAGTTTCTAGAACGAATTATCGACGTGTCAAAATTAAACGCAAAGTCAACATGGAGCAGTGGTGGCCCAGTGGTAACTGCCTCGGCTTTCGCCACTGCTCTCAATGCGGCGAAGCAAAATATAGTGAGAACTTCGTTCGACGTCACTCGTTTTCACGCACACATTCACAGCGTGTTTGTACACTTGGTTAACACAGGTAAAGCGCGTGTCGCTTCGTGAGATAAAAACATCGGTCGGGTGGCAGGGACATCGACGCGCAAACTGTAACCATGAATTCAGCACATTAGTTTAGACCCCATAGAGTCGAAATTTTTCGTCGGTTATTAAAAAAAATAAAGTATATCTATACTAATAATAAAGCTGAAGAGTTTGTTTGTTTGAACGAGCTAATTTCTAGAACTACAAGTCGGATTTGAAAAGTCTTTTTGGATTTGATAGCCCAAATCTTGAGGAAGGCTAGGTGCTATTTAACATCACGCTAAGACCCTTAAGAGCCGAGCAAAAGTGAAAAGTAGAAAGAACGCTAGGCGAAAACGAAGTAATAGCGCGGGCAGGCGATGCGATGCGACGCAGTGGGTCGGGGGCCGGAATTTCACGCGTACTAAGTCGAGGGTAGAACCTAGTACTCGTAATATATAAGATTCGGATGTATTTTGGGGTTTTACAGTGATCTCTCACAAATACCTATAACGTTTCGTCACAACACCATCAGTATTCATCATGCAGGAATTCATGATCTCAATCCGTGCAATGTTGCCAAAACCTTATAAAATCGAAACAGATTCTTTTGTTCCGATATAAAGCAAACAGGAAAATATGTAAGAATATTTAAGAAGGTTACGTCTTCTTGAACGGAAACTGAAAAACCGATAATGAAATATACGTAATCGGATCAGCGGTTCTAGGAAATGTGATCGATAGGTTGAAGAAGACAGCGCGATGTCGGACTGAACTAATTCCATTTTGGTTTTAAGTTCACAGCAACTTGCTTAGGAAAAACTTAAACTAGTTTCTTTTTCAAGAAATATGGACCAATAAGTCACAGAATGGTACCCGAGGAATGGAAAAAGACGTAGACGAAAACAGGAAAATGTGGAAGGAAGATCTGGCAGACAGGAATAAGTGAAGGGAAATAGAGAAGCCTATGTCGCAAGACAGCCTGATCTGGTAGCTGATAATTGATTAAATAGGGCTAACAACCTGATGACAAAATGTTATTAGTATTTAGAATTAGTTTATAAGAAGGGCCAAAGGAAATAAAGGCAATCACATCACACTAATATTATAAAGGCGAAAGTTTGTGAGTGTGTGTTTGTTACTTCTTCACGCTCAAACGGCTGGACCAATTTTCATGAAATTTGGTATGGACGTAGCTGACACCCTGGATTTACACATAGGCTACTTTTTATCCCGATATTCCCACGGGATCCAAACTTATGCGGTAATGCTGCAGCTGCTAAGAGGGATGCGTGTTGTTACGAGAATGGGTAGAATAAGAAATGAGTACATAAGAGGAAGCCTGAAAATGGCACCGGTGACTGAAAAGTTGTGTGGAAATGGTATGGACATGTGATGCGGCTGAATAAGAAAAATGTCACGAGGAAAGTTATGAGCATGAATGTATATGAGTGGCGGATGGATGTACCGTGTGAAAAATGATGTGGCTAGAAAGGGGGGCATTTCGGGGGGCTACCGAAATGATGACTATTAAAGAAAATACTACTAAAGACTACTAAAGAATACTAATAAAGAAAGTATGGAAGAAAAAGCAGATCACTTGTTGTTGCTGCTGAAATAAAATTGTCCATAACACTACTGTCAAATGTGACACTACGGGTTGTGGTCCTATTGTGTGTTTTGTTTAGATTGGTGTCAGCTATCGATTTATAGGGTTCACAAATGGGCGCCATTCTGAAAAAAGCTACGAAATGCTTAGAATATATATTCTAAACATCCTTTACAGTACCACAAGTAACTAAAACTACGTATAAACGAACAAATTCACTTAAAATGACGAGATTTGTCGTCCAAACGTTCGATCCCGACGTTAAACCTTCTTCGGACACACAAAGGGCTCAATACTGCGGGTGCCGACAAAGGATGTTAAACGCCATATCAGAAGCGGATTCAGAAATTGTGAGGCTTCCTCTAAGTCGACCTTCAAAAGATGTAGCTCCTTTATATCACGGTCTCTTTCAAGGACTTTTATGAGTTTTGAGTTGAGATTTTCTCCGAGATAATATATTGAAGATTTTAATAAAAAGAAAGAAAGAAAATATGATTCTTTGCGGCAAACATGACGCAGAGAAAAACCACAAAATAATACTCCTTTGTTTGGGCAGTCGTGTAATAAGAACAAGTTGGTGGACAATATGCGTCACATTCACTCAAAACGGCCATCGCTCAGCGTAATGCTACGACCCTATGCGACACAGGCCCAGCGCTGGTTTTCAGCGACAGCTGGCATTGATTTTCTTTCTCATTGACAAAGAAAGTTTGATTTTTGTACGTGCTAAGGCGATTTGGCTGTCTAACTGAACACTAATAAAGTGATATCAAACTCGGTTGACCTTATTACAAAACAAGGCTTATCTTTAGACACAGGTTTAAACCACCAATCCATTTTTTAGAATCAAAGATTCGGAGACATGCGTCGACCCGCATTGGGCCCACGTGGTAAATTTTGGCCCACTCCCTGTCACAGAGAAGAGGCCTGTGTGTGGCCACTGTGGAGCAGTGGGAACATTATAGGCTGATTATGTAGATTGCCGACACGCTAAGAAGAAGATTAAGACGGAAAGAGCCAATTAGCTTGGCTTATTGAGTTTCTGTACCATTTTATTTGTATGATACAGTGTACATACAGCGAATGACTAAAGAAGCAAATAATTGAGCCCGGCTTAATTTGGCTCGACCTTTAACAGTTTTTGTTAATACCAAATGAGTTCACGCGACATTTCGTACAATAGGGTTCTTTCTCCCAACCATTGCTCGTGCTTATGAAACCATCTATATATATAAAATTCAAAGTCCTGACTGACTGACTGACTGACTGACTGACTGACTGAGACATCAACGCACAGCCTAAGCCGCTGGTCCTAGAGACATGAAATTTGGAGGGTGTATTCTTCGTGAAGAGTAGGTATCCACTAAGAAAGGGTTTTTCGAAATTCCACCCCTAAGAGGGTGAAATGGGGGGATTTTGTTTGTATGAAAAATCTTATTCCTTGAGTTAATAAACTTGAAACTTGGCACAGATACTTATCTAAGTAAATTATGAAGTTATGCATTTTTTGTTTTTATAAACTACCCCCTAAAAGGGGATTGGGGGGTTTCAAAGTTTGTATGGAAGAATTTTAGCGCGCGGTCCGATTTAATCGAAACTCAGTATTTATACCTAAAATTGAAAGAAAAGAATAATGTGTATCAGGGTTTTTCGAAAATCTACCCCTGATAGCCTGAAAAGGGGTAGTCAATTTTACAGGGGAGAATTTTACAGCGTGGCTTGATTAACTCGAAAATTGGTATAAATAATCTTTGAGTCAAGTTATGAACACATCCCAAATGATTTTTCAAAATTCCACCCCTGTGGGGGTGAAAAGCGGGGATACAGTTTATATGAAAAATCTTATTCGCTAAGTAAATAAACTTGAAACTAGACATGAATACTCGCCTAAGTAAGCAATAAAGTTTATAATTATTAGTTTTTCAAAACTACCCCTCAAAGGGGATATAGGGGTGTTAAAGTTTGTGTGGAAGAATTTCAACGCGCGGTCCGATTAACTCGAAACTCAGTGTACTGTGTGTGTACTTGAGACTTAAAATAAATATTAACACGTATGAGTGTTTTTCAAAAATCTACCCCTAACGGGGTGAAAAGGGGTAGTTAATTTTACAGGGGAGTGTTATATAAGTGGCTTGATTAATTATAAAATTGGTATAAATAATCTTTGAGACAGGTTATGAATTTTTATGATTTTTTTTAAATTCCACCCCTGTGGGGTTGAAAAGCGGGGATACAGTTTATATGAAAAATCTTATTAATTTAGTTAATAAACTTGAAACTTGGCAACAATACTTGCCTAAGTAAGTAATAAAGTTTATCATTATAAGTTTTTCAAACTACCCCTCAAAGGGGTGTTGAAGTGTGTGTGGAAGAAATTGAATGCGCTTTCCGATTAACTCGGAACTCGGTATTGATACTTTCGACAGAAAATAATTAATAATAAGTAGGTATGTAAAGTGGTCGAAAATTGACCCCGGACGGTGCAAAAAGGGGTAACTCGGTTTTTAGGTGAGGATTTGAACTTGAAACTGTATGTTACATTTTCACGCCTAAACCACTAAACTTCTGATTTGGCAAAGAGATAGATGGCATCCTGGGGAAGCACATACTTTTTATCCTGGTAGCACGTTACCGTGGGATAACTTCCGACATCCACGCGGGCGAAGCCGCGGGCAGAAGCTAGTAGAATATATTATTTCCGATTTTCCGAGACTTAGCGAGCGTGGATCAAAAGTATCATAGTACGAGTATGTGTTAATCCAGGTTATAAACTATCCGTGTGCCATCACATCAATCAATTCATCGGAAACCCGGAACACTCGTTCGCCACCTTGCAGCTACATATTTTTTTTATATTATTGAATGTACAGTTTTGACTTCGTTACTAGTTTATTATATGTCATTATCTGCCAAGCCTTTTCCCAACTATGTTGGGGTCGGCTTCCAGTCTAACCGGATGCAGCTTAGTACCAGTATTTTACATGGAGCGACTGCCTATCTGACCTTCACAACCCAGCTACTGAGTAATACGATACCCCTTGATAAGACTGGTTGTCAGATTTTCGGGCTTCTGACTACCTGTAACGACTGTCAAAGATCTACGAATGACAGCCGGGACCAACAGCTTAACGTGCTTTCCGAGACACGGAGGGGTCTTTGTATGTAAAGACGCTCACCCGCCGGTCGGCCCGACGGTCCACGGACCAACCGCGGCAAGCGTAGCTTAACCTGATCGATCGACCGTGCGGCTGTTATTACTTAGCCACACGCCCCTCTATTTAGTTTATTATTATGTATAGATAAACAAATATGTAATGATGAGTTCAAAAATAAATATCTACTCAAAGAGAGTGCCAGATTATGGTAGAAAATTTACAACTATTCGCAAAGGTTTTCATTATATTCGAAACTTCTCTCTCAAAGCTTTGATACATTCTGATTCCTTTTAACGCTTTTTTAGGTTTCCCATTTGTATAGAGAATAAAAAAGATCTGAAGCAATTGTATGAAGATTGTATGTCGAAGAAAAAACACGCTGTGAACAACTTATTGTGCGACAATGAATGCCGTATTTCTGTAACACTTTCCGAAGATGCCTAATTTCAATATACATACTTACATAAACTTATGCCTTCTTCCCATTGGGGTAGACAGAAACTACAGAACTCCACCTGCTACGGTCCTTACATACTCCCTTTGTTTCGTTTACGTTCATACATCAGAGGGGTCATTCTCGTAGAACGTTCACAGTCTGACCTGTCTCAACTCTCAATCCGTCAAAAATACCTCTAATTTCCCTACATTTTTGACATTGATTGTCGCTGACAGATGAGATTGCGACTAAATTTTGAACGTTTTTAATTACGGGAATTGGCCTTGTGGTCATACACGCACGCCGGTTGCGAGTACTACGCACCTGACCTTTCTGAAGAACACCAGTCATAAGGTGATGATGAAGGTCAGTATACATAATAATATGTCCTTCTTGAAATCAGTATGGGATTTCAATATATTTAATATTCATTTTGATTGTATCCTAACGATATTGAATAGAATCGCTTTAGAAATTGGTAAATCGAAAATTCGGTCTAACAACTTCGCTTTGCTCGAACCATTATTCGGTCTTTCACTTACAGAGTTTTATTCGACAATACGAGTATAATCGTATAATCGGTGGCGCAGTTAGTGACTACTGTAAAGGAAAACGAAGGTTTATAGCCCATTAATTGAAGTAATAAAAATGGTCTCGGTAGTCTTAATACTGCCGTGAAATTAGTTCTGCACGGGCAGTTAAGTTTTTTTACTTATTGCAGTATAAAGTGATTAATTTGGTCCTTTCGTTTTAAATCTTTTCCAGGACGTAAAAAACACACTTCATGTGTGTTTTTTACGTCCTGGAAAAGATCACGCCTTCTTCGCCACCTGCTACGATTCTTACATACTCCTTTACCTTCGTTTACGTTCATATCTGAGAGGCAATTCTCGTAATTTTAAGAACGTTCACAGTCTGATCTCAATCTGTCTAAAATACGTCTAATTTCCCTAAATTTTGACATTTGTTTATACGACTATATTTTGAACGTTTTAAATTACGAGAATTGGCCTTCTGGTCATACACGCACACGCCTGCCTGTTGCAAGTACTACCCACCTGTGGGGCAATTGCATAACACACTATCAGTAGCAATGCGTTTAATTTTGACAGTTCAACAATATTCATTGCGTTGTTCACGTTGTTGAGCAGATAAATTTTTCGAACATATGAAGCAATGGATTAGCAATATCTTTCAAAATGATTCAGATTGTGATTGATAGTAGGTTACGCAATTAAGGTGGTGGCCTTTCTGAGAGGATAAAAGGATTACCAATTATTTTTTTCACATTTTGTTAAGGTCTAAAGCTGAAATTGCCAACTATCGTTCAATAAATACGAATGGCGTCAGCAGACTTCGAAGCCTAAAATTAAGCATAAAATTAGTTCAAAGATCTTTGCGTAAACAATAAATTGGAGCTTACAAAAAAAAAATTCAATAATAAATCTTTATCAACGATAATTAATTTGATGTTGTGGTTCGGTGAAGGTCAACGTAGTAAATAAGTATTCAAGGTGGAAACTGGAGTTTGGGACTAATGCCCGGTTCCTATAAACAAAAACGAATCGTTTTGCTTACCAATGGTAGCATTTATTATTGCCAAACTGGGCATATAAATAGATTCGTAAGCTAATTTTACCTGCAATAGCTACTTCCATATAATATCCCTCATATTATATGGAAGTAGCTATTGCAGGTAACTGCTATGCAAAGCTTTATGGTCTGAGGTCTTAACATTATGTTTTTGCTAGCACGAAAATAATCACTATAATTCATTGGAATTGTATGGAACATTACCTATTATTACATTACTGAGTCAAGCATTTTCATCATACTTGACTGTGTAATAAATGTAAAGTGTTTCCGCAGGCTCAGGCGAGCTCGGGTGGAGAGCAGGAGTACTCCCTTCAACGACTTGTCGGCCGGCTCATTATTGATAAAGATACAAGAGTCTAATAACGGTCCGTAAATTATAGAAATCGGCTATAAAAGGGGACGCTTGTACTGTTGCCTGCAATGAACATTTATCTATGGGCGCGGCGAGACCTTTTTCCAGCCAGTAGGAAATTAAAGATTTAAAACAAAGAAATCTAATGAAGGCTATTTAAGATATTAAATCTGGAATGACCTTTTACTTCGCAATATTAATGAATTTCAAAATGTAATTTCACAATGAAAACTGGTCCTAGGAGCCGCTTCTTTTATAAAGGCTGGGTGTGTTATGTTGCGCTATGCCGACCCAAAGTACAGACAAGATATGAATACCAATTAAGCTTAGCATGCATTTTTATATGACCTCATAAATCGTAATATTATCTTGTATAGAAGTCCTTGATATTGTCTGTATCTCCTTGGTTTTGCCTGTGTAACATTTTTTAAATTTTATTTTATCCTTTATTACAAAGAACCAGCATTGCGATTCTGTAACCATCTCGCCGTGAAAAGTTAGGTGAAGTGAGCGTGGAGTGAGCGGTCATACCAACTAATGCTAGGGATTGACACTATTGACAGCTCACTCACTTCACCTACGTTTTCACGGTGAGATTTTTAGAGAATCGATCGGCAGGTTCTTAATAATTCATTACAATCTAGTCTAAAAGACTTATAAGCAATTTAAATCTAACTTAATTTTTTAAGTGATAATTATTTTAAACTTAGAATAGTGTTTATTGTACTCTGTAACAAATTGGTTTTTGAATCGTGCCAATATGCGATCAGCTTTAAATGTTTTTTGTATAGGTACAGAGTGACAGGGAAACTGGACGTATTCCTTGAAAAGCGTTATACTAGAGGTCATTAGTAACAAATTTAATCCTGTTAACTAGGGTTCAAAACTGGGTATACATACAGGGTGGCAAGGACATCGACGCGCAGCCTGTTACCATTCAGTACATGATTCTGGACGCCCTAGCGTTGAAATTTTTCGTCGGTAATTAGAAAAAGTTTTTATTTTTCGCTTTTTAGCTGTACCTACTTACAACTAAAAAGTGAAAAATCCGAATTGAGAACTTCCTCCTTTTTTTGAAGTCGGTTAAAAATAACTTTAATTTCGGAAGTCGGTGTCAAAAAACGAAAATGCGGAACCAACGACACCGACTTCCGAAATTAAAGTTATTTTTCAGTTTGTAGTGTTTTATTTTTTGGAAGTTGGTTGTTTCTTTTTTGTAACAAAGTTTTAATATTCTATCGTTTTAATATCCTGTGTCGTCAAAAGACCTCCTCATTCAGTTTTCGGAGCAGCGTAGAATGGGTAACGAGAACACAACAAAATAATGTAAATCCTACATCCCTCCTCAATCCCCTCCTAAGTCTCCATTTTCCTGTATTGTACTTGTACCTTTACTTGCTGCTCGAGTACATACAATTCTATTTACCAAACACACCTATCCAGTTCCAAGAACCATCTACCTAATTAAGTTATGTTTGACACGAAGTCACACGAAACCTTCGCTCGCGACAACTTCGGAAATTACCCTCCGTAATGAACTTACAATATCAATTTCACCGCTCGTTATTTTGTTACAGGTAAGCAGTTACGGGAACCCGAGTACCGTGTGGGAAGTAAGTTTATGGCCTTATGTAATATGTATGACCCTACAATGTTACTTTACACAAATTGTACTGTAAGAGGAGAAAAGAAGAGGTTAGATTTGGCGTGTAAGTGACTGGGATTTGATTTTCTTGGTGGAGGAAAATGGAAGACTACAATGTATTAGTTTTAAATAATCACTATAATTACATAGATAAATAAAATAGGCAAACTATGTAAGTGCTGTGTAGTGTACTCCTGTAAGGAGCAAGTTCGCTGTAGTACTTATGTACCAGTGCCTCGGAAAGCGCGTTTTAAGCGGTTGGTCCTGGGCCTGATCTCTCACCGGTCGTGTTGGTTTGCCGTGCCATTGGACTATGAAACTGAGGGAATAAAGATTGCACCTGTGGCTGCGCGCACATATGGCTGCACTATTATTTCTCCCGCGGCGAAGGGTAGTCTCCGTTGAGTTTCGCCGCCATGACGGAAATACGCGGCCTGGAGGACTAGTACTTTACTTATGTAATAAGACTAAGCTCTCTGTTAATATTTTTGTGGAGTAGGCGTTGGAGTGCCAAAATAAAAAATAGATACACGTAATTGCAAATTCATTGATTGTGGAACATTACTCCGGTAAGTTGAAAAAAAACTATATTAACGAGGTCCCACGTTGGGCGCCAAAAGGTGCTCGTGCATTCCGTAGTTGTTATGGCATTAATACGTTTTTGAAAAAAAACCGGTTCTGCATGTTGTCGTCTTACTCATACCTGTGTGGCAGTCTCTTTCTGAAGCTCAACATAACATCATGCATTCCCCGAAGCGTTAGGCAGAGGTGTACCTATAGTATACTATAGGTACACCTCTGCACCGAGCATCCGTGGAATGCGCCCCCCAACCGCTTACCGCATCGCTGAGTCGTCCTCTCAGTACGGTAAGCAACGTCATCGCAAACCCATGTGATTATTACTTATTCGGCACTTTAATATTCTTTAATTCTCTCGATATTTGTTAGTTTTGCTGACGGTCAGCCACATTTCACTCAAAGCTCGTTGTGGCATATTAACCCCCGGTTACAGCTGTAGACATAAATGGCAAGCAAAATACGTAAAATTACAGATTTAACGAGAGCGTTAATAATTTGATTAAACTACGAGAGCTTTATTTTAACGTTAATAAATAAACAAAGCTCCTTATTTTAGATACGTACCTACTCCAAATTTAATAAGTCACTTCTCGAGAGTTTTAGACCTTGTTCAGCAAATATTGATAATTTTGAACAAAGTAGACAAGGATAAAAGAGGCTCGAACCGATTTATGATTCATTCAAGGGTTCATGTTATTGTTCTTAATAACGTTTATTAATTCACAAAGTTATAACGTAGAAGCTAAGTACCTCTTTGAAAAAATTGCTTATCATTTTTATATCCCTTGGCGTGTTAGGAGGACATAGCTTTTTAAATTGTTCCCAAAGAATAGAACATTTTATGCGACAGCATTATAAGATTCACACAGTGTAATTTTACTGAGAATTAAAGCAATATGTATGTACGTAAATAACAACGTATGTACCTAATGTATACTGAACCGTCTTATTACAAAACGAAACCTAACTTTAGTTCTAGCGTAAAATATTGAGCACTTGTATTACGAATTTTGTTTCGATTTTGGCAAAATGACAACTTAGCACCGAACTAAGCTGTCATTTTTGTATAAAGAACTGCATTTCTCTATCTGTTGGGTTCTTAATTCAATAACTGGGTCAGTGGTCCTGGGTCCTGGGTCAGTGGTACCTGATCGAAAGAAAAACCTTGTTTTGTAATAAGAGGGAAAGAGTTAATTGGTTTTTTGTTTGTTTGAACGCGCTAATCTCTGATACTACCAGTCGGATTTAATAAATTCTTTCAGCATTTCATAGCCAAGTTCTTGAGGAACGCTTTAACGATAGGACCCTTAGGAGCCAAGCAAAGAGAAAAAAAAGTCAGAATATACGCTAATCGAAAACGATGTAATAGTGCGGGCAGGCGATGCTATACGACGAGGTGGGTCGGGGGAACAAAAAATTGCACGAAGCTAGTCAATAACAAAATGATATCCAAACTTAACTAAAACTATTCACAAACTCAAATATGGCGTCGAAAAATTTCTCTGCATCGCTTTCGAGTCCTAATGTGCCCAAGAGACTGACGGCATTGCCACGTTATATGGCAATGGTTAGACTCTGGCCAAGGTAAAATCCAACCCTACTTATCATTAGGTACCGAGTTTGAAATTAAATGTTACGCCTTAACATAGAAGGTCTCCTATTACCGGATTAGCATGAAAACCGTTAGTAGTTATTTAAAGTGTAATTGAAAAGATAATGTCCAATTTACGTATCTTTAAGACAGCTGAAAGGCGTCTTTTCTATAGGTCAAAAATGTTTTATCTTAATTAATAAAACTTTTTTTTGACACTCTTGACTGACCTTACCCTTGATATGACTTTGCCATTTACACTTATTAGAGTAAGGCAGACAAAATACTTAGTAAAACTAAAATATATGCTATAGCGGTGTGTGCTTGCCTCTGAAGAGTCGTGATGCGTGATGTGAAAGCGTGTAGCCTAGTACCTTCCTCAAGAATTGGGCTATCAAATGCTAAAATAATTTTTCAAATGGGACTGGTACTTCCAGAAATAAGCGTCTTCAAACAGCTTTATTACATATATTAGTATAGATACGTATATTTGTCTTTCCTAATTAAGTAAACAAGGCTTAAGTAAATATGATCCATTTTCATATACATTTCAGAGTGTACAGACCTATAATTAGAATTGGGCTCGACTGTTTCCAATTTTATTTTTTAAACTTTTTTTACGTATGTGTGTCGAACTGTCGAGCTCGTCCCGCTCTTTGTACCTACCATTCCAATTTTGAAACGAATGTGTTATTTAGACAGGAAACATACATTTTGTGGTTAACACATTATTTTAAACAAGCGTTTGTTCCGCGGCGAAGGTCGGGATGGGCTTTGAAGGTCCGTGGCATACCTACGCCATTCGCCATTTTGATGAAATAAATTACACAAAGTAATGCCTTCTACAAAAATCGGGGATGGTACCACTGGGACACCAATGCTCAGCAGTGAATATGTCTGACCAAATGATCTACGATTTCTATAGCATTGTAATCAAAGACAAAGAAAAATAATGAGACATCAAAAATCGGGGATGGTACAACTGGGACACCAATGCTCAGCAGTGAATATGTCTGGCCAAATGATCTACGATTTCTATAGCATTGTAATCAAAGACAAAGAAAAATAATAAGACATCAAAAGAAGAACACTCCACCAAGAAATAAATAAATAAATGACACAAAGTAATGCCTTCTACAAAAATCGGGATTTTTTTTTTTTCAAAATGGCCGCCACGTATGGAGCATACATCAAACTATAGCTGACATCAATGCAAACAGAAAATAATAATAAGACCCCCGTAAAGTGTCACGTTTCCGAGATATTAAAACGTTAAAAGTTGATCACGTGATATCCATATTTTTTTGTAACTTGCTTATAAGTCTAGTTGCACAGCTGTTTGAAATACTCGTAATAACTGAATGTTTGAAGTGAAACGTGCTTCTTGGGACTAACATCGTAATCGCGAAAAAACTAATTACCCAAACTTCGATGTCGGTCGATGATGGTCTGAACTACACCCATAATTCATCATAATCATCAGAATCAGTTAGGGAGTGGGCCGTAATTCACCATGCGGGCCCAGTGCGGGTTGGTAGATGTCACATGTCTTCGAGTTTTTGGTTCTAGGACAAGCCGGTTTCCTGACGATGTTTTGCATCAAAAAAGTCTAACTAACAAAAACAGACCGCTTTGAGACTGGATTACCGCTATTAATCTCCTTTCCGACAAAAATGTCGACTTCAACATTTAATCCGACCGTCTGAATGTCATTATAATGTCGACAGAGTAGATGACATTCAACTGGTGTCAACATTTTATTGTTTTAAAGTCTATTTATTTCATTACTAAGTATAGGTATTTGTTTAGCCACTAAACAACTTCGGGCAGTTGCCCACCAGACACGACACTCGTTTGGTCGGAGGATCCTGCCTTTACTATGGAGGATGAGTGAACTTTCCACCCTGTTACTCATGCCTCTATACAACTAAAGAGATTAAGTTCAATCTCAGATTTCATGCCACCAACTGCATCAGACTGCTTGAAAAGCGACGCGCACTTTACTTGTGGTAACTAAGTACACAAACACGCTGTGAATGTTTCACTCGAACAGCTCAATGCTGATTTTTAGTGATCACCTGAAAACGACGTAACGTGACGAGGCTTGTGGCTTACAGTCGCACGGGTCGATCGATCAGATTAAGCTACGCTTGCCGCGGGTGGTCCGTGGATGGGTGATCATCTTTACATATCAATACCCCTCCGTGCTTCGGGAAGCACTTTATGTCGTTGGTTCCGGCTGTCATTCGTGGATCTTTGGCTGTCGTTAGGGGTCGTCAGAAACCCGGAAGCCTGACAACCAGTCTTACCGATGGTTTTCCAGGGGGGTACCCAGTAACTGGGTTGTGATCTAGACTGGAAGCCAACCCCAACATATTTGATGATGACCGGAAAACGTCGTACGGAAGCCAAGTCTCAAGATTTGTGCGGGTTAACCAAATAGGCATAAGCTATCCTCGTATATCTGATGTAGATGGGCGAAAACCGCTTCTTTTCGCATGAAAAATGCACACAAAGCTTCCATATTGACTCCCTCATAAATTCAATAGGTATAAAGGAAAGTGGAGCCTTATTAAGAAATCCCGAGAGCTAGATAAAAACGGTATCCAGCTCAATGCCAACGGGATTACGTACGTAGCGGGTTCCGTACTCAAAGGGTGCCAACGGGATCTAGTTATTAAGGCTCCGCTGTACGTCTGTCTGTCACAGTTAGTTTCGTCTGTGCTAAATAAATGTATTTTCTTTCTTTCTTTCACAGAGCTGTATCTTTTGAACCATAAAAATTGTACTAGTGTTTTTTTTTTTTACTTTTTGCTCCCAAAAAGGTGCAAATGCGGGCTTAATGTTTTAACACTAAAAATATAGAATGGGCGGCCTTATCGCTTTCTGCGATCCCTTCTAGAAAACCTTGGAATGGACAGTGATTGTATATTATGATAGATTCTATGTTTCAATGAGTGTGTTCAGTTTAGTTTGTGATATTCCTGTGCGAGTCACAATAAATTGTTTTTCCATCTTTCTTTTAATATGGCCGGTAATACAACAAATCATAATAATACAAGAAAAGTGAAATTATAATGATGTCATATACGTATGTATTTTACTGTGTGTACATAAATAATAATAAAAAAAGTGTTTTTTACAAAAGTATTAAAAAAAATTGTTTTAACTGTTGTACGCTGGTACGGAACCATTCGTGTGCAGCTTGGCCGGTTTTTTCTTTTTGCAACCGAACCCAAGATGGGGGAAGATTTGTTATTGATAGGTAATTGATAGATAATAATTGGATTGCTCTGAGAATAATCTGCTCTGTATTTTGTTTGCTTCGGTTTGAAGGGGATACGTAAATATTTATCATCATCATCAGCATAGCCTTTAGCCAACTATTTGGCGTCAGCTTTCAATCTAACCGGATGCAGCTGAATATCAGTATTTTACTTGGAGCGACTGCCTATCTGACCTCCACAACCTAGTTACTGGGTAATACGATACCCCTTGGTAAGACTGTTTGTCAGACTTTCGGGCGTCTGACGATTGTAACGACTGTCCAAAATCCACGAATGACAGCCGGGACCAACGGCTTAACGTGCTTTCCGAGGCACGGAGGGGTTTTGGTATATGAAGATGGTCACCCATCCACGGACCAACCGCGGCAAGCGTAGCTTAACCTGATCGATCGACCCGTGCGGCTGTTATTACTTAGCCACAAACCCCTCTACGTAAATATTTATATACCTCGTAATTGTATTTGTATATTTTTGATTATATACATATGTCGGCGCAGCATGGAGGACACATGACGTTCACTGTGGTATATTATACGTCGGATTAGAGTGACATTTTGACAAGCTGTCATTCTTACGGAGCGTCGCATCCGTGTCTGGGTGTAGCCAGGCGGTAGACTCAGACACGTGTGGCACGGGAGCCGTCGATGAATCGTTTAAATCCGGCACAATCATTTTAGTGACGACGATCGACGATGGATCATACTGATGTATGATCCATCAAAATAAAAGAAAGGCAAATCAATTAAGAACTCTTACAGATTATAAAAAAAAAACCATCATCCAATAATAGAAGATGATGGTTTTGGTTGGCGAACTTTGCTGGGTATAGGCTGATTTTATAGTCTGCCCTAGTAAACGGTTGCTAAGGAATATTGATATAATATACTCAAAGCCGGATGGGGTGCGAACCTTTGCATATTTTACTTCCTCCCTAATTATAAGGTACTGCTTCTGCTCGCGACTGCACTTCAACAATTTCCAGAAACATAGAAATAATTCTACTAGAACTGCGTCGCGCCGGTCTACGGGAGCCTTTAGTCGAGTAGGTATCATAATAAACAAGCGGAATTTATGGAAATATCGGAAAATGTTAAAGGTTAAATAAAACAAACATGTAACTCCGAAAATAAAATCGGGAAAATTGTAAAAATCAGTAGGCGTATGTCTGAATTACTAATTGACTTTTAAAACTAATAACGAATATCAATGTAGGTTTTGATAATAGTAACGTGTTCGGATAAAAGGTTTGGTTTTAGGTTTCATTTTTTTATTAAATACTAGCTTCTACTCGCGGTTTCATCCGCGTGAAATTTCTCGTGCCCCCGATCTACCTCGTCGCATCGCATCGCCTGCCTCTGCCCCGCTTTTAAGGGTCTTAGCGTGATGTTAAATAGCATATAGCCTACCTCAAGAAATGGGCTACCAAATGCATTTTATTTTTCAAATTCGACTTTTGGTTCCAGAGATTAGCGCGTTCAAACAAACAAACTCTTAAGCTTTATTATGAACTGGCTGCGCCCCACGGTTTCACCCGCATAAGTTTCGATCCCGTGGGAATTTTGGGATAAAAATTATCCTATGTGTTATTCCTGATTTTAAACTATCTGTGTGCCAAATTTTATCCAAATCCGTTCTGTACTTTTTGAGTGAAAGAGTAACAAACATCCATCCATCCATCCTTGCAAATTTTCGCATTCATAATATTAGTAGTATATAGGTATAGATGGTACTTACTATATTAGAATTTGTATAATCTATCTACATATAATAATAATAAGGCTAAAGAGTTTGTTTGTTTGAACGCACTAATCTCTGGAACTACCGGTCGGATTTGAAACATTCTTTTAGCAATTGATGGCCCAATTCTTGAGGAAGGCTATAGGCTATAGGATAACATCACGCCAGGACCCATAGGAGCCGAGAAAAAATAAAAAATCTATAAGAACCTTAAGCGAAAAAAAAAATCCGTCAAATCGCTAACTGAATGTTGAATAAAATTCCTATGTTCATATTTAGGAATTCGATCTATTGTCCCGGTGATCTTATTAGACTGTATTTATAGAACCGTCTTCGTTTTACGAAATGAAACCGGCAATGCCTAGTGACCTTAACAAAAAAAAAAAAAAAAAACAGTTCTTTTGTGAACCATTGGATTATTGCTGATTCCTCATTTTCACTACAGAACAATGGAAAGATCTGAATTTTTTTTCTGTGTTATATATGGCTGCTGCTAAGGAAAATGTATAAATAGGGAGCAGTGGTGGCCCAGTGGTATAGGCCTCGGCTGACGAGTTGTAGGTCGTGAGTTCGAACTCACGTATTTAATTTCATCACCACTGCTCTCAAAACGGTGAAGGAAAACATCGTGAGAAAACCGGCATGTCCTAGAACCAAAAATTTAAGACATGTGACATCCACCAACCCACACGGGGCCCGCGTGGTGGATTATGGACAACCCCCTTTCACAGAGAGCAGGCCTGCGTCCAACAGCGGCAACTTCAAAGGCTGAATTATATTATTCATAGAAATATTAGTAAAATCACGGAGATAAATGCTCGGTAGCTATGTTCTGTTCAATAACCTCACTTGCGCACGGGCGCTTTTTTTTACCGCGTAGGTATTTGTTTTTCAACTTTCGGCGTTGAGATGCCAACGGAGCGCGATGAAAAAATCTAATAAATTCATTTTCCTTTTCTCACAAACAGTGAACGAAATATGAAAATCAGCCGATTTCATGCACGGCACCTTAAAAAGTTCACATTATAAAAATACTGTACGGCGACCTCTTTTATTATAAGCCTTGTAAACTTTTTAGTTAGTAAAATATATAAAGTAGGTAAGTGACAATGACACCCGAAAGCATGACATTTATTTATTTATTTAACGAAAACAGATTTCAATTTTTTCATGAATTATGAGGTCTAGTAACAAATTTTCTCAACGTAAAACGAGCCGTTTAAGTGATGTCTGTCCAAGTACATGCACACGTGTTAACAGGCCGCTGAAACGCGTGGCGCGTGCTGGCTGCCCCGATGACAGCGATGCCGTAGCCACGTTGCCGGACAACTGGACGCCGCGGCACAGCGGCCCTATCCTCGCCAACTACCTCAAACAAAGAGAACAAGACCATAAAACTGTTCTCGATGACATTGCTAAAGGTGCAGCTGCAGTTAACGAAGACATAAACAAAAGAGTACGTGAGCTTGCTGAAAATCTTTTGACTCATGTACAAGAAAATCAGCGTAATATAGATTGCACGGTCGACCATTGCGACGACAACGAATCGCCTTTACCGACGGGTGTTCGCGATAAAGCTCTAAAGAAGGTACGTGAAATTATGGCAGAACGCTTGGAGTTTATAGTGGATTTCAAACATGATGCGTTGCGTTTGGAAAGGGAAAGAGCAGACAAGTTGAGAATTCTTCTACGTGGTCAATTCCAGCGTCTCGTTGCAGTTGGGCACAGAACTCCGAAGGATTTAATGCATGAATTCGATGATCAGATTTACGACATCAACCAACAGCTCTTGAGTAATTCGAAAGCCTACACGGATTTGGAAGCAGATCTACGCGGTCTGTCTGATGAAGGCATGACACATGCGCGGTCGTCGCTCAATCAGTTATGCCTTGGTATTGGAATGGCGATCAGGGGGCGTAGTGCTTTAATATGGAATAAGGACCAGAAAATTTCGCGGCAGCGATCTCAGAGTGCTCTGTATCGCTTTAGCTCTGGTGATCCTCCTGGATATATATTAGATCATGTTGAAGAGCTGAATGCAATCATATCGCCATTAGTTGAAGCTTATCGCAGCGCTGTGTTGAGAATGTTCTCTGGCTTCTCTAATAAGCTAACTGAATTAGAAAAAGATCTCGGTAATCAAGATTTACGAGGACCTAATCAAATTTCTAAGATCGAACTTTTAGGTTTAGATCGATTACTTGAACGTCAATTGCATCGTGTAACTAATACTCTGTTGAAACAGCCTAACAAAAGTTTATTCGAAATGACCGGTACTGATGTCCTTGCAATGCAGGGAAGCGTTCGGTCGTTGGGAGAATGCCTTCGGGAAACCGGCTCAATACTAAATCATGCTGGTCATCTTTGGGACGCACATATTTTAAGGTCAGCTCTCGCTCAAAAACTAACAATAGCAGCCGTAGAAGATCTTCTTACTAGTCATGATTCAATTGAGCTAGCCAATGAGGTTCCATTTAATATTGCTTTAGAACAGTTACGGTGTTCCCCTGATGCAGATAAACTACAACAGCAGTTTGATGCAATATTGGTTTTGTTAGACAAAACAGCTGACATGTACTTACAACATAGTGAGGCAGAACTAGGACGTTTAGAGGAATTTATGAATCTCCTCGCATCCTTGGCAAATACGTTACTTGCAGAGTTTGATGTTTTTTTAGATAAATATCCAAGAGCTCCTATACAAGTATTGGCAAGCACAACAAGCCTGTCAGTTGCGGGAACTCCACCCAGAAACCAGAGTCTACCATCATCAGTACAGATGCCGCTACCTCGTGCCATTTTTCAAACAAAACTCCAAGAAATTGCTCTAACGAACTGGAGAAACGGTTTCCTTGAAACTTTTAAGAGCAACATCTCCACGCTCCCAGAAGAATTAAGACATCAAGCTCAACAGTGGGTTGAACAACGCAGCGCAGCCTTACACATGCGTTATTCTTTAAAATTAGTATCGTACACCATTCGCTTAGAGCGTGTCAAAGCTGCTCGCGAAGCTCGCCTCGCAGAGTTGCGTTACCACGACCTGAGGCTAGAATCACACTTAGGTGCAATTTCTGAGCTTGTTGAACGTTTACCCGAAGAGGCATCGGAATTCGCAGCTTTAGATGCGCCTATGTTGTATCCTTTTTGTGAAGGGATTGAACGTATGAAAGTTAACATTGATAATATCACTAACCTAGATCCGTTAGACGCTGAAGTGAAGAAGCTGAAAATTAAAAGTTACGCTCCCCGTCTTGCTAAACATCGTCAACTGTTTGAAGAATCTCTTGATGTGGCACTAGTGGAGTACAAAAAGCTGTTGGAGCACCGTATTCATGAGGCCAGGATCTCAAATGTACGTTACATTACACTAATAAAGTTGTTCAGTGAGGGTGGCCAGTATGCTGCACTCGAAGCGACTAAAACTTGCATTGCCTTGGGGAAAGGAGCTGATTCTTTAGAATCGTGCTTGACTAAGACTTTAGATGTGTTGAGCCATCGACGTTCACAATTACTCACTCTTGCCGATCAAATGATATTGCCGCTGCAGCGTATAGTAGATGAATCTGCTAAAACGACTGGTAGAGCGTCTGGCAAATCGACTGCCAGAATTACAGAAAAGAAAAAGAAAAAATGAGACTTTCAATAAATCTGTATTGATTATTATATTCTTTTTAAAACAATGTCGTATTTCTAAGGTTCCGGTTGAAATAATCTAGATTGCTATCGGAATCTCGATAAAGAAAAGCTTTGAAGAATGAAACTGTTTAACGGATTTAAAAAAGGAAGTTTTTATTCGACTCTCTATGTAATGTATATCCGCAAATTTCTCCAAAAGTAATTAATCAATTTTGGAGATTTTTTACTAACGTAATCATACATACAAATGTATTCATTTTTCCTATTGCTGACTATAACTTTCACAATTTTTCATTATTACGCTATAATAAAGTTTAATTCTACTGACGTTTCATTAGTTTTAATTTCCTTTGTAATTTTAAAATCATGGATTCAACACTTCAGGGGGCTTACCTCTTATAGCAGGGCAGAAGTTGAACTGTACTGCTTTTTTGTACTAAGTCATAGAACAAAAAGCAGTGCAGTTCAACTTCTGCCCTGTTATAAGAGCTGGTGGTAAGCCTCCAAAGGTCTTTAGATAATGTTTTTCTTACACGTATTAGGCAGAGCTGTCATGTCGCATAGAGCCTGGCTGAGATGGCGTGAAAGCACTGCCTGCCAAGCAGTGCCTTCGTGGCTAGTTTTATGTTCCAGCTAAAACATGTTCAGACTCGAGAGAGGGCTTTGTAAATTCGTTATTCTCAGCTCCCAGCGCTCTTTTAAATTTACTCTTTCGTACCCTTTCTGCGACATTTCTTGGGAATTTACTGAAGTACTTTGTCATAACAGTTTACTGTTGTTTATTTTAATTCTAGAGCTTATATATTTTACTAGCTGACCCGACAGACCTTGTCTTGTCAAAATCACCTAGAAAATGGAACGTTCAGTTTTCCCTTTCTAATTTTCCGGTTTTTCTCTTAATTTTCTTCTATACAAACCTTGTCCTGATATTAAAAACACAAAAAAAAAAGAATTATTGAATTTGGTGCAGTCGATCGGAAGTCGGAAGTTATGCGCGTACATACATTACGGTGATTCATTTTTATTTATAGATATCAAAACGATGAATGAAAATGAAGAAACTGGCGATTTTTATATGTTTGCCAGTCACGATCATTAACCGGCTATTATTTTATCATTATCACTTATTATTATTGATAATTGGAGATACATCTCTTTTACCCCAGAGCTGGGTTTTTTTTTGCGCATTCTCCTTCCTGGCTCTAATGTAATTACTGTTGATCTCGCAATAAAAAGTAGATATCCGTATTCACACCCACCATCATTTATTTTTTAATATCCAAAAAACCGATAGCTGAAATTTTAGCTTTAAGCTGTGCCGTAGCATTAATCAGATTTTCGTTCACACGCGCAGTTCCTGTGAAAACGTCAACAGCTGTTGGTAACTGATGGCCGGGTTTGGTTACGTCAAAATGGCGGACGGAAAGTCGAACTGAAAACGAACGAGCCTTGGACCGTTTCAGCTTTCAACATAGGCTAAATATACCTATTTTGGGATAGATTGATACGACAGATTTCAAAACGCATATTAGTGACAATAAAAAAAACGTGTGGGGTCGGGGGATTTCGTCAGGAACGAAGTTCAGAATGAAAATCTAAGTTTTAAAATGTATGCAGTGGCCATCTTGGATTTTCATTCTGACCTCAACACCCTCGAAAACCATAAAAACTATTTCTCTATCTTTCTTTGTCTATTATTTATAAAAAAACATCGCATAACGCTTTTTCGTTACGTGACGTTTTACCAGTTTACTCCTACCGAAAGCTGCGTTAAAGAACTTCGTTCTAATAATGAGGAAATTTAAAAATGAACTGTCCTATTATCGCTGAAGACGGTTATCAAAATATACATGCTCCAAAAATTTTAACAGGCCGATTATGGTCTCGACACAATGGGAACTCTCGCTCACACATACCATCTTTTCGTTCTCTACTTACCATAAAGCAACATTGCTAAACGTTAGTTATTTATGTAAATCTCATTATAAAATCTTTGCGTTGCAGCCTCCTGAAGTGTGTCTGTAGCCCAAGATAAATTTAATGGCTGCCGTGCTGCGTTTTTTATTGCACGGCAAAGCTTGATAGATAACTGGAACGATCCCCTTCCATTAAATGAAGTTGTTTTGTTGGGTTTTTCTGCCGACGAGGTAGTATTTTGTTTTTCTTTCGTAGTGCTCTTAGAAGATACAGTAGCAGGCGTTTGTTCGTAGAAAATGGGAGGCTTTTAAGTCCAATTAATTAATTTAAGCCTATCGCAGTTCTGAGATAGGTAGATGTAATGGTGAGGTACTACTAGGTACTAGTTTGGACGAAACTAGGGAGTTTTTCTTGTGAGTTCCACCATCCGAAAATATTTAACTCAATAATTATTATTTTCAAAAATATTTTTGTTATAAATAATTTCATTAAAAAAATATAATATATTACGCAATTACCCCGTTGGTATATATTAAGCTGACCCCCCGCTGGTCAATGGTTTTGAATCCGTATTGCCACAAAATTGTGTACGTAATAAATGTGAAACGGCTCAGGCTCGTAGTTGTGTCGGTTTTATAGTTTGCTGGTGTATGCCATCCGACAATTTCGAAGGCTACTTGCAATATAAAACGGATAAGCTGTTTCTGCGTAAAACCTTCACACTGAATTTTTCTCTGAAAGGCTGGTTGTTGCAATATAAGCTTACAAAACTTTCATAATATCATCATCAAAATCATTTCAGGCGAAAGGTGTCCTGCTGGATATAGGCCTCCCCCAAGCATCGACATTTTGACCGGTTTTGTACTTCTCGCATATGGCGAATTTCTGCGGCCTTCACCAGGTCATCGGTCTATTTGATAT
Source organism: Apamea crenata (assembly GCA_949629185.1). Taxonomy (NCBI): domain Eukaryota; kingdom Metazoa; phylum Arthropoda; class Insecta; order Lepidoptera; family Noctuidae; genus Apamea; species Apamea crenata. The sequence continues at coordinate 5,194,931 of OX451362.1, read as the reverse complement.
TAAAGATTGTGTTTATGCGTCGTTCATTTTCACAGTTTCAGCATTCGTAGCATAGCCACCGTAGAAACGGGTTTTGTCGACGGAAGAATAGACAGAATGACAGACAGAATAGACAAAATGACAGATAGAATAGTCAAAATGACTGATAGAATAGACAAAATGACAGATTTCTTTAGAAATGTGATACAGTCAGTAATTTTGTCTATTTTTTCGTCGACAAAATCCGTTTCTTTGGTGGTCATGCAACACGAGCAGGACCGACGTACTGTTATTAACCTGGTACTGAGCAGTCTACCCAGTATAAAATCATCGCGTCACTACCATCGCTAATTGCAAAACCAAGTGTTAATAATTATTATCTCTAATTCAGTAGAATCAAGAAAGATCAACAGTTCACCACTAATCCTACTAATATTATAAATGCGAAAGTTTGTATGTATGGATGTATGGATGTTTGTTACTCTTTCACGCAAAAACTACTGAACAGATTTTGACGAAATTTAGCACACAGATAGTTTATAACCAGGATTAACATATAGGATACTTTTTATCCCGACATTCCCACGGGATCGAAACTTATGCGGGTGAAACCGCGGGGCGCAGCTAGTAATTAAATAATGTTCTGAATACATACACTGCAATGTCGTCACCTGGGACTTAATCCTGTCTTCGGTAAATTAAATAAATACAATTTTTATTTCGATTACAATGGGCAGTTAGATACATAGTATATTTGGAGATCACCTTTTAAGCAAGGGATTGCTTGTCTTAGGAGTCGAAATTGAATCCGTTTAAGGATGATTTCCTCCAAACGGCTCGCATCGCATCAGATCAGAACGGATTTTACAATCTTTAAAAGATATTAAATCGTGTACACAGTATTTAAAGTCTATATTACCAAGCCGCGCACAGCAGCTTGACCGCGGGCGCGACACGCGATCGTAGCTGAAAGTATGCTGCGACGCGCGTTCATCTCCGTTCGCCTGTCGTCGTATCCGATCGAATCCTTTCGGCATTAGAACACGTCAACACGGTAGGAATTAAACTATTTGTCTAGGCGCAGAAACGTATACGTTCGCAAGCGACGGTACGGAGCCGATCGTATGCCTCGACATCCTGCCGGATGCGATCGGCTGTCGCCGCATCCGTGCGTATCCTTTCCGATCCGGTGCGATGCGAGCCGTGTGGTGGAAATCATCCTTTAGAGGTTTCAGACACGACGTTATGGTGGTCGGTCATTTTCGCACTTATTATTATGCCAGTACGGCGAGAGCAGTGGTGGCCCAGTGGTAACGGCCGCGATTTACGAGTTGTAGGTCGTGGGTTCGAACCCAAATAATTTACTTATTTCATCACGAGTCACGACTGCTCTCAAAACGATGAAGGAAAACATCGTGAGGAAACTGGCATGTCCTAGAACCAAAAATTCGAAGATATATCATGTTACATCCGCCAACCCGCACTACGCCCGCGTGGTGGATTACGGCCCAGTCCCTCTCATAGAGAGGAGGCCCAGGGTGTCCCAGTGGGAACATTATAGGCTGATTGTGTAGTACGGCCGATGAGTCATAGCCAGACCAAATCCGGATCAGACTTCGGGTTGCTACTGAGAAATTCCAGATGGAAAACCCAATAACTCTTTGTCCGTCCCGGGAACCGAACCCAGAACTTCAAGCTCAGTAACGCTTGCGAACATTAGACCAACGAGGCAGTCAGTTCAGCTGGAAGTGGCTAAGAAAGAAGTGCATATACAGGTTGGCAGGGACATCGACGCGCAAGCTGTAACCATGAATTCAGCACATGATTCTAGACTCGCCAGCGTAGACATATTTCGTCGGTTATAAAAAAAAACTGCTGTTTCCAAGAAAAGCGCAATACGCGCGGTTAAAATGTATGGAGCAGAAAATTCTTTAAAAAAAAACCGACTAATATTTTCAACGGTTCAGAATCAGATGTAGAATCCATGGGAACAGGTACCTGCCACCCTGTAGGTAAAACGCCAAACACAGATAAACACCATCGTATTGCAGCGCCATCCCCTGGCCACGCGGAATGTAGGCAGAAGTGGTATCTTATATATTATGCAGACATATGCCAACATAAAAAAACTACCAAAATCCCATAAATTATGGCATTTGCAAGTACCACGTCTCTTTTATTGGTTTCTAGGGTTCTATGTGTATCAATTTCAAATATGGTTTGTCTTCCGCCTTTTACTGGCGGGGTCGGCATCCAATCGCGTTTACGACCAGTAACTGCACTCGTAGGATATTGCGCTGAGCCGGGGTTGTTACTTTTTAATGTTTATGCTTGTTAGCAGTGATTTCGACTGCGAGGTCAGATTTTGGGTGTTGTTCTGACTTTGATTTGGTGGCATGATGTAATTAACTGCAAAAGTAGGTAAGCCTGTGTTCGTTTTAAAGGCTCCTTGACCAAAGGGTGCCAACGGGATACTATTACTAGGCTCCACTGTCCCTCCCTCCGTCTGTCCATCCGTCACAGGGCTATATCTTTTGAACCGCAATAGGTAGACACTTGTTTTCACAGAATGCACACTACATGCGTGCTAAAACAAAAAATAATAAAAATAAAATAATTATACGGGTGGCACGGAAATCTTCGTGTGCTCGCGATTCGAGCTTTATCTAGTTTGGATGTTTTGGGTCTAACTTTCGCAGTAAACTCAAATAAGTGATATATCTATGAGGCTGATTCCTCAATCAGGTTCTTTTTGAAACTATAGGTAGCCGCACAACTAAGAACATATGCAATTCTGTGAAATGATAACTTCGTTTCTAATGTTGACACACACAACGAGATGATTAGAACGGGAATTCTTAAAATTGACGGATGGCGAATATTTCAAAATATACACGGATTCACCTTTCGAGTTTCAAAGTGATTTTTCCAGAATACCACTCATCATCTTCCTGCCATTGTCCCATGTTACTTGGAGTCGGTACAACACGTTTTCTTTTTACATTCTCACATGTCTACCGTCACGCTATCATTATTCACTCCCTTCTCTTTCATCTTTTTATTTCTTTTCTGAGCTGAGGCTTTTATAGTCTTTGTCCCTGGTATTATAATTTTTGTTTTCTGTCTTTTGTAGTTTTTTTGCTATAATGCCAATAAACGTATTTGTTTTCTTTATTTCTATATGATTCCTCTATTGTTTTACAATCCATTCATCTTTTCTTTGGCTTTCCCCTCCTTTTCCATCCATCTATATTTATATTTATCTCTCTTCTCCATTCTATCCTTTTACAGAATACTAGAGACATCCAATATGCGATTTACAAAATTATCACTCTTACAAATGTTTTCCCCCGCTGGGAAAAGGGTGTGAAGATAACTTTTACCATACACATCCCCCGTGTTGAAGTTTTGAGAGAGTTATACGGTTACACCTCTGCTGAGACTGATCGAAACTAAGGCGATATATCAACCATGTCCTATGGGATCTGCGTAGCCCAGGCACAAAGTTTTATTTGAGAATTTTGTTGTGACTAACTTTGAGAATCCATATAACATCACGTCTGTAATCCTCTAAAGGCTAGGCAGAGACATTTACACACATTTCGCTCACTAAAGCTTTGTTTCAAATTTCGACGATATTCGACGCACAGGTACACCATGCCCACTTTTTATCCTGGTAGTACGTTCCTGTGGCATAATTTCTGACCTCTGCGGACAAAACCTACATAGTTCTAAAATAAATACATAAGTATAAACAAACTCAATCTCGAGGGCGACCTACATTATTCACGTAAAACTATAACGCTTGCTCTTGAATGAGCACCAACAAAACTATACAACCGTTCTGCCAACAGAATACCAATGAGGGTTGAACACAAACTGAGAATATGACGATATTTCTTGTGAACATTCTAGGTTTTTCGGTTTTTATTATTTATTTATATATACTTTATTGCACACCACAAAAAAAATTGATCGAATACTAAAAAATATACAATGAGCGGCCTTGATCGAATACTAAAAAATATACAATGCTCGGCCTTCGGTTCTGCGATCTCTTCCAAGCAACCTTGGAATGGACAGTAATTTGACTGGAAATAAAAATGAGTTTGGAGTTTGTATGATCCGATCAAACATAATCAAATCTGGGAGTTTAGTTTAGGAATTTGAACTGCATTACAGATACCTAAGCATTTATTCAGATGTAAAGAAAAAAACAAAGTAATTCCTGAAAGGATTGACAGGTTCTATGAAAATAGTAATCTATACAAGTCGTAACAGAGTAAATGCAAGTTCTGAAAGTAGTTTGTTCATTATTGACTACTGAATCGATTTCAGTAACTTTTAATATAGGTTTTTTTTTTTTTAAATTACGTATTTTGCCATATTGACCACTGATTGAGCCAAAGAAAATTAAATCTTGTTTCGTAATAGTCTGAATGGTGGAAATAGTGGAAGGTTTTTATGGAAGAAAAAAAAATATCGTGGAAAAATTTCCAATCGGGAAAATCTGAACATCCTGTTTTCCATGGAATTTTTGTATGAACTTAAGACCTTTGCTAATAACTCAAGGACAGGACATCGTGAGTCGGGTCAGCTGGTAATCACTGAAAAATACACATTGCTTAAAGGATCTATCGTCTAGAAACAAGAGAATTAAACTGCCGAAGAACAATTCCCTGATTTATTATCTCCTACTACTTAACCTTGTAAGTTTGATATAGCGATGTAGCACGAACCCGGAAGACGTCGGGCGTTATTGAAATTTATTGGATTCAACCAAGACCTATTGAAGGCTATAAATATATCAAACGACGTTACTGAAACTATAGTATACTGGTTGAATTTTAATTTACTGGCAAGCTTTTAGAGGGTGTAAGTACAAATTCTTCTTGTTTTCGGGTCGATTTATATTGTTTGAGCCGAGTAGGTGGCCAGCAACCTAATTGCGTAACACACTTTCAATCACAATCTGAATAATTTTGAAAGATATTTTTAATTTATTGCTTCATATGTTCGAAAAATGTGTCTGCTCAACATATAACGCAATGAGTGTTGTTGAACTGTCAGAATTAAACCCATTGCTACTGGTAGTGTGTTACACAGTGACCCCACGGCCGCGAATCATATTTTAATCAACGTACAACTTAGTACTGACCAGCAAATTGCAAAAAACGTAAGAAAATTTGAATTTCGCGGGCTACCTTGGAGCATCCACCTTAACGGCTTAACGTGATTTCGAGGCATGGAAGGGTCTCGGTATGTAAAGATGGTCACCCACCTACAGACCGACTGCGGCATGCTTTACTTTACCTGATCTATCGACCCGTGCAGCTGTTATTACTTAGCCACGAGCCTCTCACGTCTGGTAAGTACCGGTAGCATACTACTCTGCACCCCAATTGCGTAACACACAATCAATCGGAATCTGAATCATTTTGAAGCAAATTGCTAATCCATTGCTTCATAAGTTCGAAAAATTTGTCAGCTCAACACGTAAATAACGCAATGAATGTTGTTGAACTGTCAAAATGAAACCGATTCCGATTGATCGTGTGTTACGCAATTAGGGTGCTGGTACAGGGTTTGGGAACAGTTAGGCTGTTCCCAAAAATACTGGTATTGCAAGCCCTGGTTCGGAGTTAGTCGTATCGCTACATTCCATATTTTATACAAAAACAAAAACGGATACATGTATATAAGAAATTATAAGCGAACACTATAACGTATTGATTTTATTGTAATAACAAGGTCGGGCTTGTCATAACTTGTTCATGTTAATAGACAAGTAGACATGTTGAGTATTTGGGTTTATAGTACAACTTTCTGAATATGTAGGTGTATGGCCGAAGTTCGGGTCAAAAGCTGTATATTTTGGGCTCATTTTAATATGGACGAGGGTAACTCTAGCAACTCTTAAGCCTTCAGATGGGCATTAACCGAATTGCCTTACCATGAATAGTTGCGTTTTCATCAAAACCGAGACTACTTAGATTTTATAGCCTATTCACGCGGCGTTTTTTTAAACGCGCATTTCATGTAACACGCGTCGTTTGCGTCGACGACGGCGCGTGTTTGCCTCCAAAAGCAGCAGTAGCTATAATACGCGCGCCTACAACGCGTTAAAAAAACGCAGGGGCATACCCTTACAAATTCATATTAAGAATATCACAAACGTGGTTATGGATATATGTTATCCAGCTCAACTGAAGGGATAATCTTATTCAATTCAACAAACTTAGAAAAACAGGCCCATTATTTTACTAGTACACACGGCTACACACTAAGCTATACATTTCCAGGTTTAGCTGACTTCGCAATGTATAGGTTTTTCGAACAATCACTCAGCAAGCACAAGTCAGCTTATACTGGTTATTTATAGCTTGATGTATACCCGTGCGTACAACGGCTAAGCCAAAGTCCCTGAATATATTACAAGAAAATATACCTGATATTATTTTTGCGTAGGTTTACACAAAGGTATATTCTGGACGAATAAATATTCTCCATTTCTGACAGAATAATACGTCTTTTCCATCATTTATGACTAGGCGGGACCCAAAACTTCCAAAAGGTTATGATGGAATACTGCAAAGGCTTAGTATGAATAATTCCCTGACCTCATTAGGCCGTGCAATACAAAATTCAGATAGGACGGTCCAGGTTAATGTTGCGTCCAGGGCCAAGCACAAATAGATAGCTATAGAAGGTCGGTTCCATACAATGAGCGAAACGTCCAAAACGCACGCACACATAAACACGCTTAACACAAAACAAGAACAAGCCCAGTTGGGACTGGCATTAGTTTTAGCTCAGCACCCTATAATTTATAGTAACTAACATTCAATCAAAATCTGAATCATTTAAAGAATGTTGCTTATCCATTGCGTCATATGTTCGAAAAATTGGTATGCTCGACAACGGAAATAACGCAATGGATGTTGTTGAACTGTCAAAATGGATCCCATTGCTCCTGTTACTCTGTTACGCAATTACCCCGTAGGTTCGCACGGGCGTATTTTCAACGCTTTGCTTAGCCCCGAGAGTTGAAAATCCAACAGTGTGTTTTCTTGAAGCGCTGTGATGCGCTTTGTTGGATTCTCCATGCTCGGCTCTATACCGAGATTTGAAAATACTGGACTTATAGCCTGGGGGTAGCTCGCGAAATTTGTAATAATGATAGTTATATTGATGATTCTAATAATATTATAATTCTTGTAAATACGTATTTGCTGTTGTCGCAAATCATATTTTGTTTAAAATAAAACCTGACAGTGACCTGCAAATTGCAAAAAACCTAAGGGTGCTCCCACACATAACGTTATAAAACATTGTGTAGCACGATAACTTTTTAATAACAGTGTGTAACATTTTGCACAACATCACCATGGTTCAACTCGTTGTATAACATTCTGTAACCATCAGTTTGGGTCTGCCTTTCGAGGAAGCTGGTAGTGGCTCTAAGTGGAGGAAGTGCTTATTGGTTTGGCTTTTCTTTTTTGTTTGAAAAAAACAAAGGAAATGGCGCTCTTACTGGATGCGTAGAACTCGGAAACCGATAATAGTTTATTTATATGTAATTTGTTAAAAAAAGTTAGACAACAAATGTTATGCAACATTCTCTAATGTTATATAACTGCTGTGTGGAAGAAAAAAAACCTTAAGAGAAAATTTGAACGTCGTGGGCCCCGGGCTACCCTGGCGCTGTCTCTCTGTCTACACGTCTATATCTCCGAGCTTCTTTTCGCTCGTTTTATGGAGTCGACCTCCTGTATCTATTTATCTTGTAGGGCCAGGGTCAGTAGAAATCCTTTAATGACCGCAGATAGAGGCAGCTGGGAGTCGCAACTGGGAATTAATTAGGGACCTTGCCACCGCAGCGGTGCTTGATAAATTGATGTTCGGTAAACTGTTATTTAGAGGGCACGAGTAGACTGATTGTACAGAGAAGTTTTTTTAGTTGAAGGTTCTTCGTCGTGATAATTATATTACGGTGATATATTCTTTTCGTTAAATTGCAAATATTTTTTCGCGACGTTATCGAAATCATTGAAGAAATAAAGACAGACAGACAGACGGACGGACGGACAACAAAGTGATCCTATAAGGGTTCCGTTTTCTTCCTTTTGAGGAACGGAAACCTAAAAATAAATACCGCAGCGCTGGTATTCTGATAGGGCTCGCTGATATTGTCAGTTTCTTCTATAGCGAAAATATGCTCATCCGTCAAACATACATTTATTTGGCAACACGAGACTGATGACACGTTCGACAGCAGATTATATGCTATAAAAAATGTATTTCTTAAAGTTTCCTGGGTTAACCATCGTTATACAGGGTCAAATAAAATTTGCTAGTGAAACTCCGCAGACGTGGTTTCGATATCTCAACACTGTAAAACAATAAAGAATATAATGTGACGATTTTTTCCCGGAGACACTTTTTGTGTAGTCACTTGAATTATCAGTTAAAATATATTTTATTGTGTAAACTTCACACAAGTGGTGGGTATCGATACCTCAACATGACAAAATTAAAGAAAGCCGATTTTCTCAACACATTCTTCAAGAACAGCACAACCAGCGGTCGTTGAACCCCAAAAAAGACATGTTTGTTTTCATTTTATCGTGTTAAAATATCGATACCCATCACGTTTGCAGAGTTTCGCTGGCTAATTTAATTTAGCCCTGTATATAATCTTCCTGGAGCTCGATCAAAGCAAATCCAAAACGTAAGGTCGCGAAACTACGTTTGATTTGCAAAGCTAAGAGGAGCAGTCCTAGTAAACGAGCCAGAATAATTATATCAAGCAGCTGGATAGTTTCTGCGATGGAGGCAAATATAACCTCGCTAATGTAGAGAGGAGCACAACAACACAACACAACAACAACCACCATAAAAACAACCACGGTTGTTTTCTTTGTAAAAAAGTTTTTATTTGAAAATAAATGTTTTCTATAATAAAATCTATTGTCGAATCGTGTAATGAATGTGTCTTGGCATATTAATGTCGTCCATTCAGCGTTTTTTCACCCACAGATTTATTAAATTCATAAGTTTCAATGCTTGATCACAGTAGACGAAATATTATTTTATTTCCTCACACAGATTTCCTTCATACAAATGCGGAGCATTAATTTCAATTTGAGTAAATTTTATAAGACTATTATGCAGGCAGGCGAACCGTAAATTCAAATTACCTAACTCTTCCTTCACATAAATCCCTTTATACGAATGTTCGGGCTCGGGTAGAAATATCACTGACCTTCTTTTTAACCGACTTCAAAAAGGAGGAGGTTCTAATTTTTTTTTGCATGCTGTTTCGCGGTATCTCCGGCAGTTATGCATCGATTTCAAATAATATTTTTGAAGTGAAAACTTCTTTAGCAGCGTTGTGCACTTTTGTTGTGATGGGTAAAAAATGTTAAACTCGCGTCAGGACACGTGAGTAGACCGTATTCCAAAATATCAAAAACACAACGTTAATATACATTTTTTAAAAAAAAAACACTACGAAGTGAAAAATAACTCTTATTTCGGAAATCGGTGTCGTAGGTTCCGCATTTTCGTTTTTGGCGTAGTTTTTTTTTCAGACTTGGTCCTATAGGTAGTAAAAGTTGTTCATATTCATGAGTACTTTCACCCCCCCCCCCCCTGTAAGTTTGAACTACCTAACTTTACAGCCGGTCTAGTCTGCAAAAATCTCGCCGTGAAAACTTCGGTTTCATTTCACCTGGTGCTAGGGATTGTCACTATTGACAGCTCACTTCACGCTCCCTTCACCTACGTTATCAAAAAAAAAAAAAACAGTTTTTGACAACAGTCAAAAACCTCGCACCCAAGCATACAAAATGTGGACAATTTCCTCCATTGCCCGGTGAGATGTTTACAGATTAGATCGGCTGGAGCCATATAATTCGCGACAACATACAAACAATGGTTTAGTCCATGTTCGACCCCCACAGTTTCTACCCTCGACCATGTTCAACCCCTAAATGTTGTCCATGTTCAACCCCCAGGGGTTGAACAATCCACGTTGAAAAGTCGAAAGTTCCCGAACAGCTTCGTGAAGTTTCAAACACTATCTAACTCGGTACTGCCACAACTCATTAATAGTTACTATGTTTTACATTTTCTAATTACTCTCGGTGGCTGGGTTCAATGCTGTAATGTACCCTAATGTACTTTGTACCCTGATATAAATTCGTGTCGGTTTCAGCAGTATTTTTAGATTTAGGTAATAAAGTTGCTTTGTGGAATTGTATTTCTTTCTTGAGTCGGCTCAAGTTTTGCGCACTTAGTTCTTTAGTTGGACTATTGTGTGTGGGCCATGGCGGCCGTCTGTGGTTAATCCAACCAGTGCACCTCCCTCCAGAAGTTGATTACGTCTGCTGGTCTGTTAAGAACATCTGTGTAAGACCTGGGTTCCTAATGGAAAACCCAATAACACTTTGTCCGACCCGGGAATCGAACCCAAGACCCCACGCTCAGCATTCGCACTGGCAACCACGAGACGACGACGGGGCAGTCACCACACACAGACCCATATACATTATACTTATCCCTTTGAGCGCTTGGAACCTTGTTGGCGTGAGCATCCCCTCAAAGGACTCGCAAAGGCAATTGTTCACAGCGCTCACTGCCTAAGGCAAAATATATGGCTATATTATAGTAAACAAGCATCCTAATTATGTAACACACTATCAATCTCAATCTGAATCATTTTGAAGGATATTACTAATCCATTGCTTCATATATTTGAAAAATCTCTCTGCTTAACAACGTAAATAACGCAATGAATATTGTTGAACTGTCAAAATGAAACCCATTGCTACTGATAGTGTGTTGCGCAATTACCCCGTAGGTTAGTAACTCAAACCCAAAGCATTTATTTCAATTAATCCATTTACATGCACCTTTTAATTTTAAAAGAGTCAGTCAGAAAGTTGAAGCTAGTTGCCCATTCCAAAAAGTAGATCTCTATAGAGAAGAACGGGCAAGAAATTCCGCAAAAGTAGCTAAACAAAAACTAGCAAGTCATTTCTTATAAACATCATCCGCTTTTATAACAAGTTTCCAATTACAGAACTTAGCGATAGAAAGTTCAAAACCCTCATCAAACGTGTCCTTATCAAAAAAGCATATTATAAGATTAATGACTACGTTGAAGACAAGGTAGTTTGGCGATGATTTCTTCTGCACATATGGCTTCCCTGGCACCTCATTAACGGCATAACTACGTAGATGTCTATTAACTGCTCTCAAATTATGATGTTTATTTATTTTTTACATACTTCTTTGACATAATCTTTTTATTATTTGACATTATATACAGACAATTCTAGTTTCAATTCATTATTAGTGGTTGTAATGGCAGTCATGTCATGGTTTTAATAGGGTTTTATATTTTATCTGTCTCTTTGATGTTTTCTTCTATATTTTGTTAATGTGAGGACTTTGTAGGCCTTTTAGACTTTAGATCTGTACCTGGTACTTGTTGACAGGCCTACGGTGGACACCGTAGGCCCCATACCTACTGTAATTGGAAAACATTGTAAAAGCCAATTATTTTTAAAAGAGTCACCGTAGAGTTTCTTGCCGGCTCTTCTCCATAGGAAACGAGCAATTGGAACCGTGCATCTAGCTTCTGACGTTTCATAAGTGCCCATGTTGGTTTATGTGAAATAAAATATTTTGATTTTGAATTTATTATTATTTTTTATATTATTATAAATGTGAAAATTAATATATTATGTTTGTTACTCAATCACACAAAAACGGATGAACGAATTTAATGTAATCGGGCCCAGTGCGGGTTGGTAGATGTCACATGTCTTAGAATTTTTTGTTCTAGGACATGCCGGTTTCCTCATGAAGTTTTCCTTCACCGTTTTGAGAGCAGTGGTGATGAAATTATTTATACAAAGTAAAGCGCCTGCCTAGTTGGGTTCGAACCGCCGACTACTCATAAGTCCGAATCGCTACCACTGGGTCACCACTGCTCTCCAACTGTGTAGCACCCTAAGGCAATACATACTATAATTATATTATGTGGTCATCATGTCTTATTTCAATTACTCAGAAAAGAGATAATATTTCTGTTGGAATTACAATGAATTACAGGCACGTACGTATTTGCGTTATTTCCATGTCACGGTCGGGGCGGTTTTTATCTTCCTTGTGCAAATGGCGGCTGCCAGCCCTTCTGCCCGCTTTTATTTTAAATTCAACCTTGTTTTTGCCTTGGGGTTGAATTTGGACAGTGTAATTTCAGTCCTACGTTGTTATCCTTAGAAATATGTTCAATGCGTTGAAAAATATCAAGCATTCCAAAATGTGTAAGTAAGCCGAAGCCGTTTGTTGGTGAGTTGTTAGTGTTGGTACCCTTTTTTTTTTTTTTTTGAGGATGGGAAATCATCAAATGACCCCTCCCGCTCTGGGTGGAGCGGAAGGGAGTGTCAGACTCTTACTGACTAAAACCCACCCGTGTTCCTTCCTTAGCCCTTTCTGTTCCAGGGCAGCGGTAACCCTTTCGGAAGATCCCGCCGCCCAGTGTTGGTACCCTGAGGTTGTGATTGATTATCATGATTACGTATGCTTATCATCATCATTATCATAAACCTAGTATATCAGAATTATCAGTCCACTGCTGTACATAAAGATCCAAGTACCTACACTGAAAGAAACCTGACATTTTTAAGTCCTAACCAAATTTTGGCTATGGCGGTCAATCTCAGAGGAGCGGGAAATATTATAGTGCACAAGTGTGTGCGCAGAAAAAAATCAAATCGTTTACTGCAATCCATAATGTACAATTACAGGTGGTAAATAAAAGAAAATAATAGAAACAATTATATGGACCCTGTCGGGCACAGCAAATTTTTAAATAGGTAGAGAGAGGAAGAGCGCTTTATTATTATTTTTTGTTATGAAGTTAGAATTATTTTATATCCTATTAATTATTTTATACCTATGTATTTATATTTCAACTCATTCACTTATTCTAAAAAGGTGCCCTCGCTCTCCCCTCACTCAAATAGTCCGATGGGACGGCAATCCAACTCAACCAGAAAGATATCAGGCGCAGGACCAACGGCTTAATGTGATTTCCGAGACACGGGGGTATCAAACCGCCAACTTCCAAACTTTGGCTTCTGCTATTGAGAAATTCTTACTGGAAAAATTTAATAACAGGCGTAACTTGATTAAAGAAAGAAAAAGTATTTAATGCGATTTGTACAGGAAGGTCATAAAACTAAACTAAACATAGTAAAAAAAATATATATTAAAAAAGTAACAAAAAGAAAAATGAAACAGAAAGTCCTATACGAGGAAAAAAGGCTCCTATCTCAGCATGATGCTTCGACATTTAAACAAGTGCGAGTCGGACTCGCGCACAAAGGGTTCCGTACCAATAAATAATTGTTATGATTTTATTTTTAATATTTTACATGTTTACTTATTATTTCTTTATTTTTATACGAAGTTTTCCAAGTAAGCGCATTTTATAACTCCTGAACTAACAAAGTTATCTAAGTCGTTATAGTTTTCCTTCAAAGTTCATGAAACGCACTATCATCGTGAATTTTTCCAGATTTTTTAAAGCTAGCAGTTTAGCTTTTAGAGGGGTGGGGGGGACGCCCTACTGGAACAAAAATTTGCACTTTAAAGTTTAATATTTCGTAAATGGAGAAATAAATCGAAAAATAATTTTAGCAAAAACCCAAATCATTTTAGAAGACCTATTCAACAATACCCCACATGATGCCGGCACAGCAGACAACTGTCAACTTGACAGTTTTTTTTAAATAGGTAGTGTAATGGACCAAGGTAGTATAATTGTGCCCAAAATGGCGAGCTTTTTATTACGTTAAAAGTTATTTTATTCTCGTCCCCGGGTAACCATAAGAAAAATATATAAATGCAATATTATTCAGTGTAATCTAGTGTATTTTATGCCACTAAGTGTACCTCGGTACTTCGTTTGGGTAGATTTTGGTGACATCCTTTCCAGTTTTAACTGACTTCGCATTGTATAGTTTCGTACGATCAGAAGTCAGCTTATAATATAATATAATATTCCTGGACATTTCACACAGCACCATTTGTCCCAAGCTAAGCAACCTAATGCTTGTGTTATGGTAACAAGATGGCTGATAAACTACTTATATACAATTTTTTTTCTTGTAAATACGTACATATTATAGATAGAATAGATAATGGCTATGTATAGCTTGATGTGTAGCCGTGCGTACCTATAATAAACCCACATTTCGCCAGTTATGTTTATGTAAGGAGCGAGCCTATAAAAGTTAAAACCCTTGCCTAGCCTAGTTTAAAAGTTTTAATTAAACTCTTCTAGTGCAAGTCTGAGCCATTATTCTGAATTTTGTTACTTTATACAAATTATGTAGAAAGTTTAGGGTCTTCAAAAGTTTGCGACATACAAAAGGAAGAAACTCTTAGAATATGCGGCTTGGCTCCTAGTTAAGAGCCAAAACTTGTAAGATACATTTCGAAGTTGTTGCAACCCACTTTGTCTTGGAACTGAATTACAGTTCCTAAAAGGCAGTTGGTATTTCAATTTAGACATGACGCTCACTTTGCGATGTGCGACCGCGACAGCTCGACGACAAGACGCTGACCTGTCGCATGCGACTGTCATCGGGTATGTGCGTGCACCTTGAGACTGGATGCTGCGGCAAGCAACGAGAGCGTGCGTCAGCCTCGAATACATTAGGGGACCAATGGAGCGACATGTTATCGAACCATGGCGCTCGAAAACTACGTGAATGTTCCGAGAGAATGTCGCGGAACATTTTGCAGGCCTACAAATGACGCGACACTGACGCGGGATGCGTGGGCTCGCTCTCGGAGCAAGCAACATGTCCCGCGTCACGTAAAATGTTTCGGGACACTTTACAACGTTGCAGCGACACGTAGATAGAGTGTTGCGCGTCATGTTGCGGGACAAAATGTCCCCTAGTGTATCTGACGCTTTAGCCTGTCGTTGCGACTGTGGCTCGACGCGGCGACGACGCTTACTATGCTGGACTTAAAATAAAATAATGAATTTTTTTGCCGTTAATATCCCACTGCTGTGAAAAGGCCTCTCTACTCTCTTTCCACCTCTCTGTCCAGAGGTGCTAAGGACCAATCTTTATCAAAGGAGTCCAGCTCATCCCGCCATCTCCGTCTGGGCCTGCCGCGATGTCGTTTGCGGGTCGTATTTTTGGCCTATTGATCGTCCGACATACGGCAAATGTGTTTGCATGACTTCAATTTTATATAGGTACTCTAATCAATATTACAGTACCTATTGATTCAGTCCGTGTATGTTACCTCTTATGACAAAAGTTGTATACAGTGATAAAGTCCAATATTAATACCAAACTTTGTATTGTATTGGCTAAAGTGGTTACTAAAGTGCAGTAAAAGTTTATTTCTTAATCAAATTGTTTAACTTTCAAATTGAAAAGTTCTTGGCTCTTAGCTATCTCATACAAGAAAAATTTCGGGGCAAAATATACCTTATTCAGATATCATAAAGAAACATATCTGCGTAATTTTTGTCTTAAATGTTTGTCGCTTAATCGCCTCACTTAGCTACCTGCGATTTTCGCCACCCCATTAACGCAGGTTGTTAAAAATCACAGGTGACTAATTCATTTTGTATCAAAATGTCGGCCTTCATGCGGCGGGTGATCGCCTGCGACTGAGCATATCACGGTCGATTTTAGTCACCCGCCGCATGCGACCGGTCGCCGCACGACAAAAGTCGAAACCTACTCTACTTTAGAACTTGCGATTTTGGTCACCTGCGGCCTAGCCGAATCGCCATTTAGACAGTAGATTTTCGCCTTGCGACGAAAATCGTGCGACTTTGGTCACCTGTGTAACGCCCGCATATACAACCAGTGGCACTGCGAAAATCGACCTTGTGCAAATCCCCCATAACCGCACAAGCATGCCAGGCATTTCATTTCTCTCAGGCATAACAAGTAGGGATAAACGTATTTGACAATTTCACGAAAATATTTTTTTACTGATCCCTCCTTTATATGCTCTGTTCGCAATATTAATAAAAACAATGCCTCAAGGCGAATAAGGTTATGTTTATTTGTGCAGGACCGCTCAGCGGAGCTTATGGTCAGTACGTAATTGTGGGCCTATGACGGGTGCGATGTGTCGGCGAGAAGGGGGTTTGTATCTTCTTAGACTTGATGGTGAGACAGGAACTGTGTTATGGCGATGAGTAAAACGGCTGTTGAGTTTCTTCTGGCTTTTTATTTTTCTTTGTTGTTCCTTTTTGAGTGCTGGATTTGAAGTGTCCGACCACGGTTTTTTTTTTTTTTTTTTTTTTTTTTTTTTTTTTTTTTTTTTTTTTTTGTGTATGGCATCTCGTAGTTGACCTTAAAGGTCATAACTACTTAACCGGACTATCCTGTGGATGCCTTAAGTAAACTTAAAGCCTCCAGCCAGGGCTTAAAAACTAACTAGAATTAAGCGACTGCACGCTAAGGGCACCCCCTGTGGGGTACGGACCTCGGCTTAGGTCGTCGCTGGGAGAGGGCAGCAAAGGGACAGGCTGGATCGAATCGGTATTGTTAATGCTTTGATGAGCGCGGCGTTTCCTAGGACTATCTCTGAGAAGAAAGGCCGAAACAAACTCAGAGGTCGCAGTCGGGGAATTTAAAACTACAGGCTCAGCTACGGCGCGGGCTGGCACTTCTGCGGGCAAGGGACGGGGAGGGCGATTTACTCGGGGGCGCGGTCGCGAGGGACCTCGGCGGCGAGGTCGGAATGACGGTTTTCTAATTCTACGTACTGTACTGGTGGCCCTATCACACTCTTGGAGGAGGGTTATGGGGTCGTCGGGGTCTACGAGAGCATGCCTTGGGCGGCGAACTTTACTAATTTTGGAGGGGATGTAGTTTGCGGCCGCTACCACCAGAGGGTTGCGGTGTTTAGCGGCTGAGTCAAAGAAACGCTTGGAAAGGCGTTTCATGAACTGCTGGATAGTGGGGATTTTGAGATCAACATGGAGGATCTCATTACGAACGAACCAAGGGGAGTTTGTGGCCTTGCGGAGGAAGCGGTTTTGGAGGGTCTGCATCCTATGGATATAGCTGGGCCTAGCTTGTGCGAAGACTACACAAGCATAGGTCATTATGGGACGGATACACGCCGTGTACAGGCGCATTTTGCACTTCAGTGACAGCTTACTGCGTGCATTGAGGACGGAGTGGAGACAGCTGAGAGCGAAAGCGGCTCGCGAACGGGCCGACTTTATGTGCTCTCTGAAGGTGAGATTTTGATCTAGGATGACACCTAGGTATTTAGCTCGCTTTTCCCAGGGGATCGGCTTGCCAAACATGGTGATAGGTGGAGGTGGGGTGAGAAAGCGTCTAACTTTCCTATAGAGGACAGCTTGGCTTTTATCAGGATTTACCTCGATACGCCATTTCCTAAACCAGGCAGCCAGCTTGTTGACTGCTGTTTGGAGACGGAGCCGTAGTTGGATATGGCTGCGGCCGGTGTAGTAGATGGCTGTGTCGTCTGCGAACAGAGCCAGTTGGGACTTAGCGTCTCTAGGTATATCGCTAGTGTACAGCGAGAATAAGAGGGGGGCAAGTACAGAGCCCTGGGGGACTCCTGCTTTGATGGGGTGGGGGGGCGAGAGAGCTCCTTCGATTTTATAGCGGAAGGTGCGGTTCGACAGAAAGTCCCGTAGGATGAGAACGAGACGGTCTGGCACACCGAGTTGGTACAGCTTATATATTAAGCCATTGTGCCAGACTTTGTCGAACGCTTTCGCTATGTCGAAGTAGATAACACCAGTCATCATACCGCGACAAAATCCGTAGTGGATATGTTCGGTGATGCGGTGGACTTGTTGGACACAGGAGTGTTGGGTTCGAAAACCAAATTGCTCGTCGGGAATGAGGCCCTTGTTTTCAGCGTAGGATCTGAGTCGCTTATAAATAAGCCTCTCGTAGATCTTACCAAGGACTTTGAGCAGACTAATGGGACGGTAACTCGTCGGTTCAGACCTGGACTTTCCGGGCTTATGGATGCCAATGACGGTGGCTTCTTTCCACGATTGTGGGAAAAGGTTGTTGCTCATAGCGCCATTGAAGATGGTGGCCAGTAGCAATATCAGAGGGGCAGGGAGTAGCTGGATCACCTTATTGGTGATCCCGTCTGAACCGGGGGCCTTTCTGGGTTTGAGACCCTTGATTATATCCTGCACTTCGTCTGGAGTGACGGGAGGCAGAGGATCATCAGGGTCTTCGACTGGCGGGAGGGAGACTCTACGTTCGACTTCCGCATCGACCTGCAAGAGGTGAGCTTGGTCTACTGGTTGAGTGCTGGGAGAGCATTGAGCTTCGAGGCTGATGGCTAGACACTCGGCCTTTTCATCGTCGTCGAAGGCGATGGTTTTGTCAGGGCGGACCAAAGGTGGTATGGAGACTACTTCTTTGGATCTGAGTTTCCTCTGAAGGTCCCAGAAGGCCAGGTGAGTGGGCTCTAGTTCGCTTAGCATCTTGTCCCAGCTAGCTTCACGCCACTCCGATATACGCGACTTAACAGAACGCTGTAAGTAACGCATATGGGCTTTGTTAGCACTGCAGGGGAAGTTGCTGTAGGCACGGACAGCCGCGTTCTTCTCATTCAGCAGATCACGTACGTCGTCAGGCAGCTTCCAGCGACGGTCGTCCGCCGCTGGAATCTCCCTAGAACAATCGTTCATGACTGACCGTACGTGTTCCGTGAATGAGTCGATCGCGGCCGTCGTGTCTGCGATAGAGGTGAAATGACCGGGGATGGTGTCTAAGTGGGGGGATGTGGTGGAGTTCAGGGAATCCCTTACTTTCCTCCAGTCCGTTACCACTTTTGTCTGGGGGGGTAGGTCGGGGTCAGTGAGGCCGGTGCGAGGGGCCAACCGAAAGATGATAGGTCGGTGGTCTGAGGTAAGCTCATGAACCACTTCTATAGTGTCTAGCCGTAGGTTGACATTTTTCAGGAGCCCCACGTCCAGGACGTCTGGGGTGTGGTTGGGGTCATGGGGAAAGTGAGTGGGAAACATAGGTCCAATGACATCGAAGTTGAGTAAAGGACAGAGGTTGAAGAGGTGTTTGCCTCTGCTATTGGTCGTGACACTGTTCCAAGCAGGGTGTTTGGCGTTGAGGTCACCCGCTATGATAACAGAGTCGCTCAAACCAAGAAGGATGGAAATGTCGTCAGACAGAACCTGTGGGTCTTCTGTGCCTTGTTGGGGAGGGAGGTAAGCCGACACTAGGGTGATCGGCTGATGGCCTGACATGCCTAGACGGCAGATGGACACTTCAATTCGTGAGAGGGGGGGAGGATCCATAGGGATGCAGTATAGAGCCTTTTTATAATAGATTAGAGTGCCGCCTTTGTGGCATCTCGTCCTGTCATTACGAACAATACGATAGTTCGCAATACCAGGGCTACGGTGGTGATGTTTGAGGAAAGTCTCTTGAACGAGAAGAATATCAATTTGATGATCGCGGAGGAAGGTGGCGATCTCGGCTCTTTGTTGTGGGAGGCCATTGGCATTGAAGGATGCCAATTTGAGGGATCGGGGTTTCGTTCGCGTGATATTGTCTTTATCCATTACGGTTTAGAGACAAAGGAAACTAGGGCTTGCGTAATCTCAGGGTACGCGTTGTAAATCGCCTGTATGCGGAAGAGATCGCCGGAGGCTTTTGCGGCGGTGATCTCTTGTGCCATTTGCTTGGCACGGGGAGTGAGGAAGGTCAGGAAGGTACTGCTGATCACGTTGAACGGATCGAGACCTGCTGACGGGGTAGAGTTGGTGGGAGGAGAGGGGGCTGAAGCGGCGGGAGCCGCTTTAGAAGCGGGGGTGGGAGCCTTGGCGGCCACAGCTTGTAGCGCGGGGGGGCATAGTCGGGGGTCCGCCCTGGCGGGGGCGGGGGAGGGAGGTGGCTGAGAGGCTGCCATGAGAGCAGGAAAAGCTCGCTGGTGGTTCAGCTGGTTCCAAGGACTAGGCCTTTGGGGGCTTAGTCGCTCGGGGAGCTGGGACGGGGGGTTCTGGGACGGGGATTCCCTTTGCTGGCGGGCGTCTGCACGCTTAGCCAGTTTGGAAGAAGATGATTTGGGGGCCTTAGGGCAGCCACGATAGTTGGCTGGGTGCCCGGATTCGCCGCAGAGGACGCAGCTGGGGGGTTCCGTGCATAGGGAACGGTCTTTGGGACGGGGACAGTCTGATGTGCCATGTTCGCCCAGGCACTTGACGCACCTGGGTTTGGCGTGGCAGTGAGCCTGGGAGTGGCCATATAATTGGCAACGGTGGCATTGCCCTACGACCCCGCTCTTGCGGGGTTTTTCGATGAGAAGGCCTGTGAGACCACAGATAGCCTTCAGTTGAAAAATGGGGTGGTGCTTGAGCCCCTCTACAGGGGGACAGACTACGAGGATCATGTCGAATGCGACTTGACCTCTGGCGCGGTGCATGCGGTGGACGTCGGACACAGGGATGTTCTGTGCCTCGAGATCCGCCTTAATGTCCTCTACAGGGATTTCTTTAGGAACCCTGCGGATGACGACTCTGGTTTGGCGTTCCTCCGGGAGGGAGTAGGTGTGAAAAGACACACCTCTCTGCCGGAGTACGCGGGTGAGGTCTCTGTAGTCCTTGGACGTAGGGACTGAGACTTTAATACCCTGTTGGGTAGATTTAGCGGTGGTGAAACCGATTTTTAGATCGGTGCACCACTTCGAAACGTCGGTCCATTTCCCTTTGTCCTGAATGAACACAGGGGGTGGAGGGGGTATCTTCCTTGGGGCGGAAGTAGTGGCGCCGGCGCTGTGACTAGCGGGCGGGGTGGGGGAAGCGGCGCGGGAGGTCCGCGGGGCGGTCGGGGTGGGGGTAGCGGCGCGTGAGGCCAGGGAGGCGGGGGCGGGGGTAGCGGCCGATGTAGGGACCGCTGTTTTTTTAATTAAAGGAAGAGAAGAGGCTTTCTTCTTTTTCCTTTTATTTTTGTTTGACGCGACGGTGAAGCCGTCGTCGTCAGAGGACTGGGAGGAGGAGGACTCTGTGATGGATGGTGAGTCCTCATCAGTTGGGTCGTGGGCGCGTTTGCCCGAAGCCTCTTCGGTGTCCATGGACACTGGAGAGTTAGCCGGCTCATCGAGTGAACTCGAATCGCCGACTGGGGAGGGGGAGATGAGCTGCATAGCAGCCAGTGTTTTGCCATATTTGGCATGAAAATCGGGGTCCTTGAGGAGGACCTCTTTGATAAAGTTAACTATGGCAGATTCTGCCATAGTAGGGGTTGGGGGACGGATTAAATCCGTAAAATAATGGGGAGTGTGTTCCCTATTCCTAGCCCCGGGTGGACGGGCCCGGGGGTGTGTGCCCTATACCCTCCCTGTCGGGTGTAGACAGGGAGGTGACCTAAGCCTAACGGAACGACCTAAGCTTGGAACCCGTCGCCAGTCTTATTGTGCGACGGGACTATGCTATACTGGCGCGAAGGGTAGACACCCTAAAGACACCAGTGTGCAGAGCTGTGGAAGGAAAACTGTCATCCAACCCCGACTAGGAGACCCCCCAAGGCCGGAAATTGGGACCCGTCCAATTGACTGCCTAGCCCTGAAGGGGTTCGGCGGGTGTGATTGGGTCAACACCCCACTCGGTTTCGTTGGCACCAGTTAGGTTTCCACCGAGGACCTCGAAACTGAGGTTTTAGCCCAGAAGGGGCCTAGTGACTCTAACAATAACTATACGTTAAGAAATATGCCTTGAAAAAGGCAGTTGGAGCGATCTTGTATTCGATTAATTGAAATTAATCAATTAATCAAAAGATCGGGTGTAGTCGGGGCGACTACTAGAGAGCCGTTACGTAAACGCAACGAGAGCGACAGCGAGGGGCACTAGACCGGGAACGGAGCGCACTGAACACGACCGCACGCGGCGAGAGCCAAACGGTGAGTGAGGTCCGACCACGGAAACATGCCCTTCTTTTATATGTAATTTTTCTGTTGTTTGACCAATCAGAGCTCTACCGATTTGCACACGGCACTAATGCCCCGCCCCCTGACCAATGAGGTTGCAGGTGCCTTTTGTATGGGAAACTCTGAATTGCATGTTTCTTGTGGTAGGATACCTCTTATACATCTTTATTTTATCCCTAATCCTAGATATTGTTTACTTTTATTTTTATACAAAAAGATCAGTCTTAAAACCTTAAATAATACCTTAAAATAATTAAATTACATAAATGGTTCTCCTTACAGTAACGTTTCATCGTACTTAGGCTTACATAATGACATGGTACAACTGGCGCCTCTAGTGGCTGGAATGTTTAACTTATTCTTACAAGAGTAATATCACATTAAAACATCTTACATCTTAATAATTAATCTAATTAGACATAACATATTACTTATTCTTATAGTTATACCATAATCTTATCGTTAGTGAGTAGATAACGAACAGAGAGAAAGGTGTGCCTGTTGCACATTACAATATTCCACAAGGAATCATACGCTTTGAACAGCTTTGTTCGCAAAGCGGAGTTTGAATGTTCTCTGAGGACTGTGAAACCGAACAGGGGGAAAGCCTAGAGCTCCTTCAGCGGTTGCTAAGTCGCAAGTAATACTATCCAACAAGGAAGTCATGATAGCAGAAGCGATCCTAATTCGGACATTAAAAACTTAAGAACTTTAAAAGAGAACGGTTATGTACACAAACATTATGTAACACTTTAACAAAAGAACTAATACCTATACGGTTTCTTGGTTATTGTGTCGTGCACATTCTCCCGCCGTCGCGAAGTCGCGACTCTGTTGGTAGCACGACGATCTTCCTGGTGGGGCGACGTAGTATGTGGCCGCCGCTGGTGGTGACGTCTACTACTCGTACCTCTCCGTCGGCTCCTGGATACAGCTGGCTGATGCGTCCTCGTGGCCAGACGTTGCGTGGCAGGTTACTGTCGCAGATGATGACTAGGTCACCCACTTTGGGTTGGGTACCTGTGCTGCTAGGCTCCCGCCGCTGTTGTAGTAGTGGCAAGTACTCTTTCACCCATCTTCTCCAGAACATATCTGCCAACACCTGGGCTCGCTTCCACTGCTGGCGGGCTGTCACGTCTCCTTCTTTGAAGTGACCAGGTACTGGGACATGGGAGTTCGGTCCGATGAGTATGTGATTCGGTGTCAGGGCCTCTGGTTCTAGGGGGTCGACAGAGACGTGGGTCAAAGGTCGTGAATTTACTGTGTTTTCGACCTCGGCTAATAATGTTGTCAGCGTCTCGTCGCTTGGGCGTCGCTCGTTTAATGTGACGCGTAATGCTTCTTTCACTGACCGTACCATTCTTTCCCATGTTCCCCCCATAAATGGTGCTGAGGGGGGAATGTACTTCCACTTGATGCGGTGGCACGTGGTCTCGTGATGCATGGCTTCGAGTGCGGCCTCGCAGAGCTCCTTCTCGGCTGCTTTAAAACAGGTGGCATTATCGCTCCACATTTCTTTGGGGCATCCTCTTCTGGCCATGAATCTTCTTAATGCTGATATCGCTGAGTCGGCGCTCAGCGAGTGTGCGATTTCTATGTGTATCGCTCTTGAGGTCATGCAGGTGAAAAGAGCGCCATACCTTTTCTCGTGATGGCGTGCGACCGTGACCTCGATTGGCCCGAAATAGTCGAGTCCGGTAAAGGTGAATGGCCGCGTGTGGTGTGCCAGGCGCGCTGCAGGTAGGTCGCCCGTGAGGGGGATTGCTGGCTTCGCTTTTCTGATGCGGCACGGTAAGCAACTTTTCACTATGTTTCTCACAGCTGGGCGTATTTTTAATATCCATAGTCGTTGTCTTAGTTCATTTACGACCATTTCCACACCGCCGTGATGTAATTTTTCATGTACATACGCTATGTATAGGCGTGTGTATGTTTGTTTACCTTCCAATATTGGAGGATTGGAGGTATCTTCTTGTATGTCTTGGGCTGCGGTCACTCTTCCTTTTAGGCGTATGATGCCTTCTTCATCGATGTACACACTGAGCTGGCTTAGTCGGTCGTTGTTGGTGGGTGAGTGACCTTTGATAATACGGTCAATCTCAGCTGTGAAGCTATCTTTCTGGCTTGCTTTTATCCACAGCTGTTCCGCCCTTATTAGGTATGAGGCGGGTATCTCGTGGTAGCGATTGACGTAACTGGGCGAGTTTCTTGTTGCTCTCGCCGGGGGTGGCGCTTTTTTTGTAACACGCCAGTCGGGGTCATTTACCCTTGTTTTTATTGTGCGTTTTCTCGTTATTGCGACTGTATTTTTGTGGGGTCGGCAGAGCTCTATGAATTGTAGTACTCTTGCTGTTGTTCTTATGAGTCGGGTCCACTTTGAAAATTTTTCTATGTGTGGGAGGGGGCATTGCCCTCGACCGCTCTCCAGCTGATGTAAATGACACGTTTCTTTTTCTTCTCCGGTGTCATATTTCACAGCCTTTTCTTCTTGTGGCCATTGTGACTCTGGTTTTCTTAGGAACGAGGGTCCTTGAAACCATCTGTGAGTAGCAGTGAAGTTGTCTGGTGTGTCTCTTGTTGCGTCGTCAGCGACGTTGTCTTTTGAAGAAAGCCA
Source organism: Apamea crenata (assembly GCA_949629185.1). Classification (NCBI taxonomy): domain Eukaryota; kingdom Metazoa; phylum Arthropoda; class Insecta; order Lepidoptera; family Noctuidae; genus Apamea; species Apamea crenata. Next base: position 5,170,333 of record OX451362.1, on the reverse strand, counting down.
CCGCCACTCGTTTTTCTTAGTGGTTTCTTCTATCTCAGCGAGGCGATGAGCTACGAATGACTTGTATGTCCGTGGCTCTGACCGGATCCACACTAGTGCTGTACGTGAATCACTCCAGTAGGTTTGACCTGTTACCTCGTACTCATGTTCTTTTTTCACTGTTTGTGCGAGGCGTGCACCCAGTAAGGCTGCCTGTAGTTCGAGCCTTGGCATGGACACTGGTTTTAATGGCGTCACACGGCTCTTGGCGGCTGCTAAGGCTACGTGCACACTGCCGTCGGCTCGTTCTGTTCTCCAGTATATTGCCGCTGCGTAGGCTTGTTCGCTCGCGTCGACGAAGGTGTGTAACTGTCGTGAGACACTGGGCATGACGTCATAACATCGGGGTATTCTCAGCTGTTTGATGTCGCTGAGTGACGTCATCCATTTTTTCCATCTGTCTTCTAGTTCTGTAGGTATCGCGTCGTCCCAGTCGATTTTATAGCTCCAGGTGTCCTGGAATATTCTCTTGGCTGGGGTGGTGATTGGTGATATTAACCCCAGTGGGTCGAATAGCGCCATTATGATGCTCAGGGCTTCTCGCTTTGTTGGGGAGCGATTATTTTCTTTTATTTCTGCTGGTATCTTGATCGTGTTTACGTTGAAACCGATGTGATCTTCTTTCACATGCCAGAGTAGTCCGAGTGTCTTTTCTGTTTCCACGCCACCCAGGTTTACTGTAGCGGACTTGTTTTGTTCTGGTGGGTTGAACTCTTCGATGGTTCTCATGTCGTTTGATGTCCAACCATCTAATATAAACCCTGCTTTCTTGTGGATGAGGTCGACTGCTTTTGTTGTTTCTTTCGCTTTCATAATAGTGGGAAAGCTTTGTAGGTAGTCGTCCATGTAGTGATTCTTCTGTATTGCCGCCGCTGCTTCCGGGTAGGTGCTTGCAAACTCGCTCGCATTTTTATTTTTGATGTATAGAGCGGTGCACGGTGATGACGTAGATCCGAATATGACTGACGTCATACGATATTCTTCCGGTTTGCCCTCCCGCCGTTCGCCTCTCCACAGGAATCTGAGGGCGTCTCTGTCTTCTTGTCTGATCTTCACCTGCATGAACATTTCTTTTATGTCTCCGCTGACAGCGTACGCGTGTTGTCTGAATCGCATAATCACTCCAGGGAGGGACTGTAGCAGGTCTGGCCCTGAATACAGCATGTCGTTGAGACACATGCCGCCGGCTTTTGCTGACGCGTCATGGACCAGTCGAGGCGGTTTGTGTGGCTTCGCTGGGTTAATGACCGGGAAGTGAGGTAGGTACCAGGTCTTTCCTTCTGGGGCTGGGACGGGGGCTTGTTCTGCATAACCGGATCTGAATAGATTGTCTATTCTTTCTTCATATTTTGCTTTCAGTTCTTCATCTTTGTCTAGTTTCTTTTCTAGCGAACGCAGGCGTCGCTCGACTTCTGTGTAGTTGTTTGGTATCTGGAAGTCCTTTTCTTTCCATAGCAGGCCGGTTTCGAATCTACCGTCAGGCAGTCTCTTACTGGTTTCTTCTAATATCTGCATGGCTCTTTGTTCAGGATCTTCTTTTTGTTTCTTCGGTTCGATACACAAGGATTCAAGTTTAAAATAATCCTTGATTGTTTCTTCTATGGATGGTTTTTCTTCTTTTTCTGTTATTTTTCCACAGAATGTTACGGTGGCTGCGTGCGAACTGTGGCAGCCATGAAGTACCCAGCCAAGTTGTGTGAGTGAGGCAACTGGCTGGTTGCGACGTCCGGTGCGTAGCTTTCTTGACACTATGAGGTGCCAATTGTCTTGACCAATTAGCAACTTGGGCGAAGCTCGTTCGTATGCGATCTGATCTTTGATGTCGATCAGGTGTTCGCAGTCCTTTAGATGGTGGTCGTACACTGTCTCTGGTGTGAAGTTCAATCTTTCCACAGTGCGCGCGGCTTCTAGCTTGTATTCTTTCTCTGCGTATTTCCCTCTTATGTTGAGGTTGATGACCTTGCTGTTGTCATGTTTCATTTCGTTGCCGATTCCTTGGATCCACATAGTGTTGGTGGGTCCGTCGGCTCCGATGACGTCAGCTATCGATGCATCCACTAGTGTGACCGTGCTTCCTTCATCTAGTAGTGCATATGTTTCAATGCTGGTGTGCGGTCCCTTTAGTACGACGGGCGCGATTTTTAGGTATGCCCGTCGACGATCACATGGCTTGACTGTTGATGTGATTTCTACAGTCGATGCTATTTTCTTCTCAGCGTCGCTGGCTGTGTCTTGATTCTTCTCATGATGTAGTAGCTTGTGATGTCTCATGAGGCATCCATGCTTCCCACATGGCGGGGCTTTGCACTGGAGACGTCGATGTTTGCTTCGTAGACAGCGGTAGCACATGTTATTTTTCTTTGCTACTTCCCATCTTGAGTTTGTATCGAGGGCGATGAACTGCTGGCAGTCTGGTAGTTTGTGTTTTTGTTTGCACTGCGGGCAGTTATCGTCTGATATTGTTCTTTTATCCGTAGTGAAGGTGCGTTCCGTTCTTCTATTCTTTCGCTCTTTTCCCATAGAATCGTCGTTGGTGATCTCTGGTAGAGCGTAGGCGCCGCACTTGTCTGCTTCTTCGTTTAAAAACATGGAGATCCTTTTTAACTCAGGTGTATCTTCTTTCTTCATCGCGGCATAGTCGTACCACTTACTTTTCAGTATAGGGGTGAGTTTTTCATTCACTATTCGCGCCATCTCGGGACTGTGTAGGTATTGTGTCTTCTTTAGTGCTTCGATGGTGCCCACTATGTTCGTCACCCGTCCGGCGAAGATACATAAATCTCTGGGGTTATCTGTGACCCGGTTCAGTGACTTGAGTTTCTCCATTTCGACGTGGATGAGTGCCTCTGGTCTTCCGAACCTTCTTTGTAAGGCGTCGATGACGGTGTCTGGGTCTGGTTGGCTCACTATTAGACAGCCGACTGCTTCTTTTGCCGTTCCGCGTAGGCTTCGACGTATACGCGCTAAGTTTTCTGTTCTTGTGAAGTACTTTAATGTTTCTTCATAAGCCGCCTTGAAACCGAGCCAGTCTGCACAGTTTCCATTAAATAACGGTAGTTCTTGAATGTACTTTGGTGGTTCCCTTGTGCTTCGTACCGCTTGAGAGAGAGCGGCGGCGAGGGTTGTCACGTCAATTAATGGTTGACGTGTATCTTCTTGTCTTGGAGTTACTTCAACGGGATCTTCTTGCTTCTTCTTTGCCTCTTTTGATGACTGTGGTTGACCCGCTTCAGGTTCTTTTAACCATGTGTTTATACGGACTGAAGCTAGGTCGTCTTCCATTTCTTCTTCATCTTCTGAGGAGTTTTCTTCTGCTTGAAGTCGCTGGACCCGCACTTGTTGTAACTCTATCTCGGCCTTTGTTTGCTCGAGCTTGAGTTCGGCCAGTTTTTCTCTTGCCTTCATTTCCGCTAGTCGCTTTTTGTGTGAGACCGCGGAACAACGTGACCGGGCGCCTTCTGGCCTTAATGTGCGTTGTGATGCCTTGTCCTTTTCTTTACGGGACGCGGCGCTCGTGTCTTCTGTTCCTGTTGTCGTGGTGGTTTCCTTCGTGGCGGTTGACCCGATAGTTCCGCTGCTAGTACCCGACGCGTCGGTAGCGGTATCTGGTGTGCCACTGACTGAGGAGTTTCCCGGCGTGACTTCTTCTTCGGCCGTAGGTGTCTTCAGCTCTTCTTGCCGGCGTTTCGTTCGTTCCCCGTCTTGGCTACGTGTTAAGACCATCTTCTTGAAGCTGGCTGGCAATCCGGCTGCGAAGGACCAATAATGTGCAGGACCGCTCAGCGGAGCTTATGGTCAGTACGTAATTGTGGGCCTATGACGGGTGCGATGTGTCGGCGAGAAGGGGGTTTGTATCTTCTTAGACTTGATGGTGAGACAGGAACTGTGTTATGGCGATGAGTAAAACGGCTGTTGAGTTTCTTCTGGCTTTTTATTTTTCTTTGTTGTTCCTTTTTGAGTGCTGGATTTGAAGTGTCCGACCACGGAAACATGCCCTTCTTTTATATGTAATTTTTCTGTTGTTTGACCAATCAGAGCTCTACCGATTTGCACACGGCACTAATGCCCCGCCCCCTGACCAATGAGGTTGCAGGTGCCTTTTGTATGGGAAACTCTGAATTGCATGTTTCTTGTGGTAGGATACCTCTTATACATCTTTATTTTATCCCTAATCCTAGATATTGTTTACTTTTATTTTTATACAAAAAGATCAGTCTTAAAACCTTAAATAATACCTTAAAATAATTAAATTACATAAATGGTTCTCCTTACAGTAACGTTTCATCGTACTTAGGCTTACATAATGACATGGTACAACTGGCGCCTCTAGTGGCTGGAATGTTTAACTTATTCTTACAAGAGTAATATCACATTAAAACATCTTACATCTTAATAATTAATCTAATTAGACATAACATATTTAGACCAGGGTCGATAATTTTTAAAACTAAAAAAAATAATAGTAGGATGAAACCCATTAGAAAAGGAGGGGAATATTATAAAAATGAAAGGAAAAATAATTTACGGGCGATCTGAGGTCGGGAAGGGGATGGGGGTGAGCTTTTAAGGGTTAAAAACGGTTTTTCTCGATTTCCGGCAAAACTAAAAGTCCTATCGAAAAAAGTCAAATGGCAAAGTTGTAGGTAATAAAAAGATCTAAAACTTTTGTATTAACACTTATTTCACATAACCTCAAAATTTATATGAAAAATTAAAAAAACCAAGTTTTTGGTTTTTTATTTTTATCTTTTACAAAAATCTTTTTTTTTTAACGAAATTTGGTGAAAACTTACCTTTTTATGTCCCAAATACGCTGTAATTTATTTGATTAAAAATATTTATTATTTCACCTTATTTTGAATTAATATCGAAAAAGCACCCTAATTTTCAATCGAAAATTCACCCGTCAAAATATCAGCTTTTTTCAAAAAGTTGGTATGTTTTCTGTTCGTTGAAATCTCTATTTTCCGATGGTGAAAAAAAAAATATATGTTACTGTAGTAAATCTTCTCAGAAAATGCAAAAAATCGAAAAAAACTCGAATTCGAAAACTGATAATCTAAAAAGACAAAATCGAATTATTAATGCCTTCACTATTTTATCGTGAGTATACACCCCCATGAAAAAAAATATTAAAGAAATAAATGTCAAAATGTATAAAAAATATATTAAAAATCTATAATAAATGTATAAATATATAAAAAATATGTATGGTAAATATATTTTTAATAACTAACTTTTGGCCGATTTTCATATATATTTTATACATTTCAAATATATTTCAGATATATTCAAAATATATTTTTTTTATATTTTTAGCTATGTTTTTTATGTCTTTTAAGATATATTTTGAATGTATCTAAAATATATGAAATATACATGAAAATCGGCCAAAAGTTAGTTATTAAAAATATATTTACTATACATATTTTTATATATTTATACATTTATTATAGATTTTTAATATATTTTTTATACATTTTGACATTTATTTCTTTAATATTTTTTTTCATGGGGGTGTATACTCACGATAAAATAGTGAAGGCATTAATAATTCGATTTTGTCTTTTTAGATTATCAGTTTTCGAATTCGAGTTTTTTTCGATTTTTTGCATTTTCTGAGAAGATTTACTACAGTAACATATATTTTTTTTTTCACCATCGGAAAATAGAGATTTCAACGAACAGAAAACATACCAACTTTTTGAAAAAAGCTGATATTTTGACGGGTGAATTTTCGATTGAAAATTAGGGTGCTTTTTCGATATTAATTCAAAATAAGGTGAAATAATAAATATTTTTAATCAAATAAATTACAGCGTATTTGGGACATAAAAAGGTAAGTTTTCACCAAATTTCGTTAAAAAAAAAAGATTTTTGTAAAAGATAAAAATAAAAAACCAAAACCTTGGTTTTTTTAATTTTTCCTATAAATTTTGAGGTTATGTGAAATAAGTGTTAATACAAAAGTTTTAGATCTTTTTATTACCTACAACTTTGCCATTTGACTTTTTTCGATAGGACTTTTAGTTTTGCCGGAAATCGAGAAAAACCGTTTTTTACCCTTAAAAGCTCACCCCCATCCCCTTCCCGACCTCAGATCGCCCGTAAATTATTTTTCCTTTCATTTTTATAATATTCCCCTCCTTTTCTAATGGGTTTCATCCTACTATTATTTTTTTTCACTTTTTATTATTTTTAAAGGCTTCTACCCTGGTCTAATTACTTATTCTTATAGTTATACCATAATCTTATCGTTAGTGAGTAGATAACGAACAGAGAGAAAGGTGTGCCTGTTGCACATTACAATATTCCACAAGGAATCATACGCTTTGAACAGCTTTGTTCGCAAAGCGGAGTTTGAATGTTCTCTGAGGACTGTGAAACCGAACAGGGGGAAAGCCTAGAGCTCCTTCAGCGGTTGCTAAGTCGCAAGTAATACTATCCAACAAGGAAGTCATGATAGCAGAAGCGATCCTAATTCGGACATTAAAAACTTAAGAACTTTAAAAGAGAACGGTTATGTACACAAACATTATGTAACACTTTAACAAAAGAACTAATACCTATACGGTTTCTTGGTTATTGTGTCGTGCACATTATTGAAGGGCATATTATACTAATGATCTTTTTTCGGGCGTTTTCCGTCTACAGTACGGTTGACTGAAGAAATAAGAAAGTCTGATTTTTGGCACATGCCTAATGCCGATAATGATGCTTTCTTGACTGCCCTGTTGGTCGAGGTCGCCGGCTGCTGAGCGTGGGGTCCTGGGTTTGACTTCTAAAGCAAAGTCGGTCAAAGAGTTATTGGGTTTTTCCATTAGGAATTACTCAATACCAGTCCGGAGTTTGGAAGTTGGTGGTGAGAAAAAATCATCAATACATCTCTAAGTTGATGTTACCCTATTGACTATTTCATGAAATCATGACATTTGAGGCCAGTTCTATCTTAAGGAGTTGTATCGCTGATTCTAATGATTATAATTCTGTAAAGCCGTATTTGTTACGGTCGCTAATCATGTTTTAATCAACAATATATAACTTGACACACCTGCAAATTGCAAAAACGTAAGAAAATTTTAATTTCGCGGGCTACCCTGACGCATTCCCTCTTAAGGATTCCAAGCATTTCTTCTGCGTAAAATAAATATCCCTCTGGAATCACGGATAACAAAATCCTGTTTAATTAAACCGCTGTTTCTTAACAGCAGATATTTATTTTGTATTTTTACGACGCCGCTCTTGCTTATAGCGTCGTAAAAATCCTACTAATATTATAAACGTGAAAGTTTGTATGGATGGATGTTTGTTACTCTTTCACCCAAAAACTACTGAGCGGATTTCGATGAAATTTGGCACATAGATGGTTTATACTAGAATATTAACATCCCATTCCCATCGCCTATTGTATATTTTGTAGTGTTTAATGTATTTTTCATACCACTTGCTCAAAAAAGTGACATTCTATGCCACAAAAAGCGAACATAACAATAGTCATTTTTAATCTGTTAAAAACAGGGAAAGAAAATTGTAGGGTGAACTCATCTAATTCTGTGACTCGCCTAATTCGGTGATATTTGGTTTTGAATTTGAACTTTATCACAGAGGCTTAAGGTTGTATTTCAAACCATTGATTTCACTCGTATAGCCCTATGATAGCGCTCAAACCAAATATCACCGAATTAGGCGAGTCACAGAATTAGATGAGTTTACTATACTGGATTTCATTCACCTCTAGAGGGAGAATGTGATTTAAATTTGGAATACTTAGGTACCGAAATTTATACTGAACTACATCTGTGTTTACACCATTGAGTTTGTATATAAAGCATTATACATCTTTTTGAAAAAGGAATACGCATTTATTATGCAGTTATGATTATTAAATAAAATTACGAAAACCGACGAGGCCGTATAAGTTTGATGCCTTTGCTTTTCCGACAAAAAATATTAGTCTAGGAATTTGCCGCGTTTTTGTTTTCTTCAAATACATAAACGTTAAGTTTATTTTTTCGCAAATGGTACGAAAAGTAGAGTATTTTCCTCGGTGATAAAGCTGTCTTAGTCTTGGGTGAACTTAAATCCCTCGCTACACTCAGGACTCGTCTTAAATCCCTCGCTACGCTCGGGAGTAAACCTCGAGTCCTTCGTTACGCTCGCGATTTAAATCGTCACCCGCGACAGAAGACACTGCTTTATCCCCTTGGTTAATAATCTACTATTTATGTTATGTATTTTTGTGGTGTACAATAAAGTATAATATATAAATAATAACATAAAGGATACGTTTTATCCCGATATTCCCACGGGATCGAAACTTATGCGGGTCAAACCACGGGGCGCAGCTAGTACAAAATAAATAGCAACGTGGAATTAATAGTCTCAGTTCATTATCTATTATTATTATTAGCTGCTAGTGTCTAACCTAATAATAACAATGATGGTGGGTCTTTAAGGGAGATTTTATTCTGTCCACAATTTCTATTTCTAAGAAAAAACTCTCTCTCTCTCTCTCTTTCTTTTTTTTTTCTATTTCTCTTTTGTTTTATTAATCACGAACTGGTAGCCGTGACTTTGTTAAAAACCTCACATTAGACAATCTTCAATCACAATCCGAAAGACTTCGAAGGAAATTGCTAATCCATTGCTTCGTATATTTGAATTGTTTTAAATCTGCAGTACACTTATCAACATCCAGTTGTTCAAAGGCAACACATCAATTAGCACTACGCTGTTAATTCTCATAATATTGTTACGAGCTTCGGGTTCGTGACAATAAAACTGCCGATATAAATTACCAAAAATGACACTTTAATTAATCAACACAAACACACTAATAAATAAACACAATTATTACACTTAGGTCGCACTTGAAGATCGCTTTAGATGTATTCGCATGTATCTCTTCCAACAAACTGTGTCGCATCGCGGTTATTCCCGGCCTTATATAGTCCAGCAGATTGTTCTAGTACCTTCTACTGTAGAAACATCTAGAATGTTCGGGTATATACCGGCCCCGACTGACCTCTGTCGATAGTTCTAGTATCGAAATTTCTAGAAGGATCTACTTGTTCTACTACTCCATACTAGATGGCACTAGTGGTAAATTAGTTCTGCTATTTGATAATAGATGGCGCTAGTGGTAACTAATGCACTATGTATCAGGCATTAATTGTGGCGCGCAACAATATCTACTTTGAATTTGAATGGTCGATTGACATAACAACAGCCAACCATACCTACCACTTGACGACAGTTTCGTCACTTTACAGTTTCAGTTTAGGTTTTTTCTTTCATATGGTAATCGTATGGTGTGGTGGTGGTATGGTATGGTATGGTGATGGTTTTCGTATGTTTTTTTTTTTCATTTTGTTTGAATAAATATACCGGTCAGCGTTCATAGAAACCTGCCCATGATTTTTTATCATTACCAGCGCTGGGGCTATGTCTTGCATAATGCTGAGCGATATCCGTTTTGCGAGGATGTGACGCATGTTCCTCCAACCATTTCTTTTTTTTTGTGTTTAATACTTATTCTTTTTTGCGTCATGTTTACCGCAAATAAACGTATTTTCTTTCTTTCTTTGTTTCATTAGGATTTTTAAACAGTCGTTTTCTGAAAAGGTATTTAACACTGGTTGGCTGGTTGAAATTATTATTAAAAAAAAAAACTCGACAAGTATTCCGACCCCTTAATTTATTTTCGAGCGAAAAGGTTGGACGTATGCAATAAATAAAGCGAAAACGTTTGCATTTAATTAACGCTTCGGAAAAAGTTCGATGGAAACTGCCCGGAACAAGTTACTGGCAAGAGACGTTTGATTTAGTACTCTAGAAAGCTGTTCGGTTGTTGTTGACGTATTGTCTACCCCATTGGCCTTATTACAAAACAAGGATTAACTTTACCATCGAGCCATTTTTTTTATTTAGTACTTTATTCAGGCAAAGTTAAATTTCAAAGGACCACTTGCTCGTTTAGTCGGTTTATGTTATGTAATGAATAAATGTAGAGTTTGTAAACTCGGAATTTAGTAATTAACATTTTAACTCTTATGACGCGTTGCGCCACTAAAATGTAACACCGGATTAGCTAACCTGATATTAGTGCTTTTTGACGAAACAAAAATAGAATTGTAATGTCTGTACCCTGAAGCCCAATTCCCGTAAAAAACGTTCAAAATCTAGTCGTAATCTCATTTCAGCGACAAGCAATGTCAAAAATGTTGGGAAATTAGAGGTATTTTTGACAGATTGAGACCGAGATCAGACTGTGAACCTACTTAAAATTACGAGAATTGACCCTCTGATTATGTAATCCGACCAAAAATTTATGAACGGGGAAATTCCGACCTTAGTGCTCACTCTTAAGTAAGAAACTCTTAGGCAAAGTTTCAGGCTTCTAGACCTAGCGGTTTAGTTATAGAGCTGTGCGTTGCCTGTCAGTGCCACTCAGAGCACTGATAAGGAGATGAAGATCAACTATAAATGACAAAAGACTGCAAAGCAAGAAACGTGTTTATTTTACAAAAAAAAAGTAGAAATCACCGGGGCGGGTGGGGAGGTTGAATATGTCGATGAGTATCTCTATCTTGGCCAAATAGTCTTTCCAGGCAAGACAAAACATAGGACCACGCTCGAGGTTTGCCAGAGAGCTATGGAACGGAGTATACTGGGTATTAAACTTGTGGACCGGGTTAAGAATACAACAATCGGTTCCATCACTAAAATAACTAATGTCACTCGGAAAGCTGCCACGCTTAAATGGAATTGGGCTGGACACATCTGCCGCATGTCAGACGATCGATGGGCCAAACATACGACCCAGTGGGTCCCGCTTAATGGCAAACTACATCGCAGCAGGCCCAGACGGAGATGGCGGGATGAGCTGGACCCCTTTCATAAAGATTGGTCCCTGGCAGCTCTGGTCAGAGAGAGGTGGAAAGAGAGTAGGGAGGCCTTTGCCCAGCAGTGGGACATTAACGGCTAATAATAAATAAATTGTAAATATTGTACAGTGGTACGGAACCGTTCGTGTGCGAGTCCGACTCGCATTTGGCCGCTTTTCCACTTTCCACTCAGGTCTGGCGGTTTAACATTCTACCAGCCTATATTGTAGTGTAACAAAGAATTTATAGACAATTTATTTTCGTCAAAAGCTTGAGAAGGGTCTTGTTTGAAACTTTAAGTAATAAATAAATAAAAGGGTTGCTCATCTTTACTCAGTTTGCCCTTACGACTTGAGCGAGACAAGTGTCTAATAAAATTTTATACGTTTTTTACGGTTACAGCGTGCAAACATTGACGTTTAATTTCTAGGTACCGCTATATAAAATAGATTGTTTGTTAATTTTTCTTGTTAACCGCTTTCACAAAGTCACGTTACAAATAGATAACCTCTTCTTTGGAGGCGCCTGTACGTGTGTAGAAATGGGTGTAAGTTCTACACAGGTACAGGTAGTCGTAGGTTCGAACCCAGATAGGCGCTTTACTTTGTGTAAATTATCTCATCATACACCATAGTTACGTCAACAGTCGTCAGAAGTCGACGTTTCTAAACAAAGACGTTCTTTTCCTCGTATTCCTTTACACTCAAGTTACCTACTAGAACCAACGTATTTCTTAAAACAGAAAAAGGAGTTGCTTTGTCGACTTATGCAGAAAAGCAGAAGAAATAAGAGAAATTATAATGCAGGAGCGAACGCAGCGAGCTCGACGCCCCGTCAGCTAGGCAAGCTACCGGTAGCTGAATAGGTGAGGCCCTTAGGCTGGCTGGGTCCCTGGGTTGCAGGCCTGAGCGGAAATCCGGGGCTGCACGGAGGGGCGGCGGAGGGGGGGCGGGTCTTGATATGTAATAGATGGTTACCCATCCACGAACCGCGGCAAGCAATCTACCTGATCGGCTGTTATCATTTATCCACGAGCCAGATTGGTCGAAAACACGTCATAATATAAGCGCGTAGGTATAGCTAATCACTGCAGCGCATAGGTTAACTCCTACGCTTGTCGAACGTAAATATATAATAACATTTATTGTTCACTAGGACTAGATTACTTGGCAAGGTAATATACAGGACGTCCGGTAATTAATGGATAACCTCTTAAGTGTTAAGGGGTCATTGTACTTATCATTATGAACAACTTTCTGGAAGAAGAATCGGCTGTTGCCTATATTTTGACGAGTCATGCCAACATGAATGTAGGGTTCATTACTGGACAACCTATATAAACCACAATATAAAGTACTTCATGGGTTACTTCTGCCGTACGCCCGTACTGTTCTCATAGATAGGTAGGTTACAAAATAACCTGTGTTTAGGAGAAACTTAGACCACAAAGACCTACAAAGACAAAATATAGAACATCACGCCCGTCTCCACGAGCGAAAGAATCGCGGCGATATTATCGTCGTGGCACGTATTTGTATACACTCTCTTAGAACGTGTCTATAGATACGCAGCGATATCATCGCGGCGAGAATTAGATGGCACGGCGGGACTATCGCCGCGATTCTGTCGCCCGTAGAACCGGCCCCTAAGGGTTAGGCAGAACTGTATACGAGTATATGTATAATAAGATCGGTTTTCCCCTTACATAATCTACGAAGAAGTTAATAGTTATCCTTATCTATAATTGTTGCAGTTGGAAAATGTGCAGCTACTGGACAAGTACAATCTGCGGAACCCGTCTAAGGGAACCTTGTACTTCGCGACCACACACCTTATATTCGTGGACCATGAGATGAGGAAGGAGACATGGGTATGTATTCTTGCTATTAAACCCCTGTTTCTAAAAACCCCTTGAATTGATCGGCTGATGTGATTTTGTTTAACCAATCATAGAACTTGTAAGGGGAAGCGCCAAGGTTGGTCATTCATCAAATCATTAAAACCATCAAACCAAACCCTCTCAGTTCATATAACCAACCCTATTGATCGATATTTCATGGAATAGTCATGCAATTGGGTTAAATTTATTATTTATTTAAACCTTTCGCACAAAAAGGTACAAAAGGCATTCTCTACCAGTCAACCAAGGGTGGTGAAAAGATTAGATGGCAGGTGCTTTGGTTGAGATGGACAATGATAAAAAAAAACTTAAACTATGTACATAAATAGGTTATATTACACATACATACACATACATACATATTAACATAGAGGGTTGTATTGAAAATTATAATGATTTATTATTCCGAAAAGTTATATTTGTTACGGTCGCGAATCATATTTTAATTAACATACAACCTGTCACTGACCTGCAAATTACAAAAAACGTAAGAACATTTGAATTTCGCGGGCTACCCTGGCGATTCCCTCACCCCGTCGCATCGCATTGCGTGCCCGCGCTGTTACTTCTCTCGGCTCCTAAGAGTCCTGGCGTGATGTTAAATAGCCATAGCCTTCCTCAAGAATTTTGCTGTCAAATGCAAAAATATATTTTCAAATCCGACTGGTAGTTCCAGAGATTAGCGCGTTCAAACAAACAAACTCTTCAGATTTAATATTAATAATTATATTCGTATAGATATACAGGGTGGCAGGGACATCGACGCGCAAACCGTAACCTTGAATTCAGCCCACGAGTTTAGAGCCCATAGCGTCGAAATTATTCGTCGGTTATAAAAAAAAATATATTGCTGTTCCATACGTTTTGACCGCGTAGGTATTGCACTTTTCTATGAAACAGAAAATTTTTTTTTTTTCATAACCGACGAAAAATTTCTACGCTATGTGGGAAAAAAAAAACGCCACAGGGGTGGAGTGGTGTTTTCACGCGGGTCTAAACTCATGTGCTGAATTCATGGTTACAGTTTGCGCGTCGATGTCCTCCCACCCTGTACAGGTACTAGTCAAATATTAAATCAATTAGCGATTCAATAGCCTCCAAAGCGGTCTTAGTTGTCTTTGAATAGATGAAACCTTCACAACGTCAATGAATAATGTCAGGTTTTACACTTAATTGGAGAAACGATTAACCGCAAGTCAGCGGTAACACTTGAGCTTCGAAAACCGTTCTTAGTGCTTTTGAAGTCAACTATCGATTTATATAGATGCCATGCGTGGCCGCCATTTTGAAAAAAAAAACACAATGGCGGATAGGTAGGTAGATAGCTATGCCAGGCTCCATAAAGAAATCTTTAATTCCCTTTAACCATGGACGACCTGTTGGCTGTACAACTGAAGTTTACTGAGGAATACTTGAGGTGTCTACTTTTTTTTTTTTGTGTGTGGGAAATCATCAAATGGCTTCTCCCGCTCTGGGCGGAGCGGGAGGGCGTGTCAGACTTTTACTGACTAAAACCCACCCGTGTTCCTTCAGTTGCCTGTGCCAGGGGCCACGGTATCTCTTTCGAACAACCCGCGTCCCTGGCAGGCATCGGCCCTAGCGGACCCCGTCACTTTGTGCTGACATCTCTTTGAGGCGCGCGGGGGGACACAACGCGCCGTCGACCCGGGTGAGGTGTCTGCCTTAGGAGCACTTTAAAGATTTAATCTTGGTGCTATAAATTAACGATTTTCGTGACCTCTTTTACACGAACAAGATTAAGTGTGTCTAAAGACTGGTATCCTAAAAGATGCCCAAGTACTGATCTTTATCTAATCTGATAGATATGTTTTAATGCTAATGGGGAAGGTCGGCCAAAGCTAATTGTAGATGGCGTGACCATAGCTCGTTGCCTACGGCCTACAATTTTGACATCTCGTCCATTTGTTCCATTTTGTGTTCATTCATGATTCATGAGTTTGGTTTTATTTCACTATTTCGTCATTTTCATTGATTTCAATATTTTAAATCAAGTATTTGACAAGGCAAGTGTCAGAATTTAAAACCTTATTCTTTGTACTTAATAATTTTCTTCAAAATGAGTCCGACCTGTCCGACGTAATAACAGACTGATTCGAACACTTTTTAATTAAAATCTCTACGAATAATAGCTTAAAGCCACAATATTCAACTTTTAAGGTCTTTCAGAAAATGGATTTCGATTTAGCAGTAATTAGGAACAAAAAAAACCCGTAATTTTTGTCCAAAATAAAATAAAATCTTGCGCGTTTTATTATTAGCTTGTTACCGAACAATGGCGTACGCTTATGTGTAGTACGGGTCTAAGGCTACGTAGACACTGACAGGTTCCTTGCTTAGCAAAAAAAATAGAATAATAAATATACAGGGTTATTTGTAAAACACCAGCAACCTCTTAAGAGGTCATTGTACTCATCATTATGAACAGCTTTTACTATGGGACCAAAACTGAAATCGCGAAAAAAAAAATCAGCAGTTCCCTACATTTACGTTCTCATAAGTTCATAACTCGTCAAAATGTAGGGAGCAGCTAATTTTTTTTTCGCGATTTCAGGTTTGGTCCCATAGTAAAAGTATGGTGCGGCCAGTTGCGAAAATTCTAGAGCGGTAGTTTCACTTCGCAAGGTGACTCGCTAGGGTCTAGGCGCTAAGCAAGCCACCTGTCAGTGCGTACTTAGCCTGATAAATATATTTTATAGAGCTGAAAGTTTCAAAACATCAGAAAAGCATTGCATGTACGAGTATCTATATACTCGCCCCTGCTTCGCACGGCTTTAACGACTTGCCAAAATATCGAGATCTTTGTTACACATAAACCTTTCGGATTAAATTCTCTAAATAATGGTGAAAACTGCATCAAAATCCGTTGCGAAGTTCCGAAGAACATACTTACAAGAACAATCTTCCACAGATCCTCCTGATGCACATATCGACAGTGGAACGGCTGCCGATCACGACCACCGGCTCCCCGCTCCTCGTGCGCACAAAGACCTTCCAATCGGTATTCTTCGTGATTCCTCGGGAGAGAGACTGCCACGAAATGCACCAGACACTCCTCAGGCTCAGTCAGCCAGGTTTGTTACAGATGCATTCATTTCTTTTGAGGATCGTCTTCCCTTTCAGCCTGCCCTTGTCTCATGTTACTTGGGGTCGGTGCAAATGGTTTTCCTCTTTCATTCATTTTTCGACGCCATATTTTAAAACTCTTGAGTTAGTTGGAGTTGGCAGCCAGGACCAAAGGTTTAACATGCTTTCCGAGGCACGGACGGGTCTCGATTTGTAATGGATGGTCGCCCATCCGCGAACCGATTGTGACAAGAGTAGCTTAACCTTAGATCGACTCGTGCCACGAGCCTCTCCTCATTCATTCAGATACATCATGTGTTTAATTAACGTGTTCCAGTTCATATCGACGAGCTGTATTGCTTCTTCTACAAATCGACACCAGACGACCTGCCGAAGTCAGCTGGTTGGAACTTCTTCGACATTCAGACCGAGTACCAGAGGATGAACGTGCCCAATGACCAGTGGGTTCTCTGCAATGCCAATAAGGATTACGAGGTAAGAACATTTAGTAACCATCCAGTTCACATGGTGAAAGGGCTTTGAAGGTCCGTGGCTTATCTACCTGTCAGCCATTTTGAAAAAAAAAAAGTTGCGGACAGGTAGATATTGCATCCCCTTTCTTTATTACACCTACTCGTGACAATCTCAAGTCAGATTTGACAGCTATAAAATACAGTGGTATGTAGGAATGAGAAAAAAATAGTGTCCGACCGAAACTGGTTTTTACAACCGAAACCGAATTTCAGCAACGGTCTCATTTTCCGCCGAAACCGAAACTGAAACTTCCTTACAAGGATCATGTTTTGAATTTAGTAAGTTTTTTCAAACTTACCAAATTCAAAAAAAACACAAAAACTCACAACAAACAAAACGAACTGCAAACACAAGCCAGACATGACATGATTAGGCACGTGAACGCGCCAAAATGACTTCGTCGCTTGGAATTCAACGCGCCGAATAATAATAATAAACCGATCGCAGCGCGAGAAATCCCGAATGTAGTTTCGGTTTCGGTCGTAACAGAAACTAAACCGAAACTCGTTGTTTTGCCGAAACTCGACCGAAACCGAAACCGAACATTCGGTCGGACATTAGAAAAAAATCGGTTACTTTAAAAACCGATTCTCTATTTATAATACTTAGTTTGTAATCGACAATTATTTATCTACATTGCTTAAAACTGATTCTCGAGGCCTATCGTTTTATTACACGTACGAGTTTGGAATATTTTACAGTTATTACATAAATCCCGACTACGTTTAAATTTGGGTGAGTTTCAGCAAAGCCTGTATTATTGTATATTATGCACCAGTGGCGTACCTAGAGCAAGCCCTAGGGACGCGGACGCCTCTATATGCACCAGTGCGAAGTTGGGGCGGGTTGCTGGCCAATAATAAAATTCGTACCTACTAATATTATAAACGCGAAAGTTTGTATGGATGTTTGTTACTCTTTCACGCAAAAACTACTGTACGGATTTGGATGAAATTTGGTACACAGATAGTTTATAACCAGGATTAACACATAGGATACTTTTATCCCCATATTCCCACGGGGTCGAATCTTATGCGGCAGAAACCGCGGGGCGCAGCTAGTTAACAATAAATAAGTGTGGTTTGGTCAGGTAAAAAAATAAATTCACTAAATTTGTAACCCTTTTCTATATGTAAATGTTCGTAAAAGTATCGAATTTTACGGTTTACGGTATTTGACTCAAAAAGAATACAATTATTCACTCCTATTAGGACAAACATAAAAATTAAGATAGGGGACAGTTTCGCTGGGTTATGGATTAAAATTGAGTGATATAAAAATTAAATAAAGAAGAATACACACTTACAATTTAAACATTATTCCTACTATGGTGCTTTAATAGCCTTTTAAAAGTTGTTTTTTCAGAATCGATTTTATTCGATCAAACAAACGGTAAACGATACCGGTCACAACACCACTACCCAAAGACATGACATTGTACTCATAATAACGTCCTGTCGGAATATTAATGAACGGTTAATTCAAATTAATCATTTTTTATTCAGTCTGACACATTTATAAGATGGCTGAATGAAATTCTGCGGTGTTGACGTTACGACGCAATACAGGGTGTTAGGCGGAGGTTTAGCCAAACAAGGGGGGTTCGTAGGGGGTTCCATTTAGGAAATACCTACATAACTAGTTTGCAGACCCTAAAGATTAAAAAAAATAATATCATATTTTTTTGTAGAGTTTTCAAGAATTTCCTAAATTGTAGCTTTTAACATTTCTTTTACATGCCTCTGGAGTTGGAAGTCCAAATGGCAGGAAACTTCCAATGGAACTGAATAATTAGTTCTGAGCTCTCAAAGTAAACGGAACGAGAAAAAACTCATTAAACCCAACATAAACTGACTAAAAAAAAAATACATGAGGGATCTTCAAACAAAATATATATTTCCTAAATAGGCCTACCTACGAACCCCTCTTCTTTGACTTACCCTCCACCTAGCAGCCTGTATATAAGGCTCTTTCCTTCTATTTTTTATTTGACTGTAGAAGCTCGATATCCAAGCTATTATAAAGGACTAGCTGCGCCCCGCGGTTTTACCCGCATAAGTTTCGATCCCGTGGGAATATCGGGATAAAAAGTATCCTATGTGTTAATCCTGGTTATTAACTATCTGTGTACCAAATTTTATCCAAACCCGTCCAGTAGTTTTTGCGTGAGAGAGTAGGTAACATCCATCTGATCCATCCATCCATCCATACATCCATCCATACAAACTTTCACGTTTATAATATTAGTAGGATAGGATGAACAGAGACGCATAACGAAGCCAAGAGGTACTTGTTTTTTCTGTCATTGTGGTTGTAATCATTTTACACCGGACTATACCTCGAAGCCTTCTGGTTATTGAGATATTGAAGGAAGTTTTTAAATCTTATAACTTAAATTTTAATACCCCCATAACTCCTGTACCTACCGTTACATTCATCCGTAGGCGCAACGTTTTGCGTGCTGTACATTGCGTTGCGCACTACCTTAAACAGCGATTTTTCGCACGGAAAATAAAAATCGTTTCCCAGCAATTATTTTTGCTGTGTTACTTGGTTTGATGTACAGAATGATGCTTTGCCTTTTTTTAACCATGTATATTTTTATCTAAAAGTTGCTGCTTTACTCCTTACTCACCTTTCCTCAACAGCTCTGCGACACATACCCAAGCGAGGTGTACGTGCCAGCGCGTGCATCCACCGCGGTACTCCTGGGCAGCGCAAGCTTCAGATCACGGGGACGGCTGCCGGTGCTCGCGTACCTTCATCACAATAAAGCCGCTATAGCGCGCTGCAGCCAGCCACTCAGCGGCTTTTCTGCCAGGTGAGTTAACCCAGCGAAGACTTGTTGTAACTTCAAACAGTACTCCTAAGGCCCGTTGTATACACATGTTTTTTTGCCGTGAAAAACTACGGTTGATTTGTCGTGTGTAGGCACGGTCGTCAGTGTTCCATGGATCACTATGGAAGGGTGTTGACAGACACGGCGGCACTTCGTCACGGTGCCGTCGCCGTATGCGTCGTCCGGTGGTTTGCCGTGTCATATACGAGCTCAACAAGAGAAGAGAGCAGTGGTGGCCCAGTGGTAACGGCCTCGACTTAGAATTTGTAGGTCGTAGGTTCGAACCGAGACAGGCGCTTTACTTTGTATATATTATTTCATCAACACTGCACTCAAAACTGTGAAGGAAAACATCGTGAGGAAACGTCCTAGAACAAAAAATTCAAAGACATGTAACATATACCAACCCGCACTTGCGCCGCGTGGTGTATTACAGCCCACTCCCTCTAGAAGAAAGGAGGCCTGTGTCCCAGCAGTGGGAACATTATAGGCTGATAATGTCTACAAGCTCACACGATTATTCTGCGGTGCAGCTAGCGCACCGTACCGTAAAGGCACTGTGCCGTGTAAAACGGGCCTAGGAATCGGAACTAATTTCAGAAGGACTACGGCTTTCTAGAGGGTCGTCTCCGTCACTCATACGCATACAGGTGTGACTGTTTTGTTCTTAAGGTCATTGTCATCATTCTCCTGCCCTTATGCCAATTTATTTGGGGTCAGCGAAACATGTTTTTTTTCTTCCATACTTATCTATTAGTCGATATCTCGTTATGGATTAGAATGTTGGGCCACAAAAGGGATGAATGAAAGGCAATTGCATGCAGCTGAGATGAGAATGCTGAGAGGGATGTGTTGTATTACACGAATGGATAGAATAAGAAATGAGTATATAAGAGGAAGTCTGAAAGTGGCACCGGTAACTGAAAAGTTGTGTGGAAATCGGTTGTCATGGTATGTGCATGTGTAATGGAGGAATGAGTAAAATGTCGTGAGGAAAGTTTTGACTTTTTGAGTATGAATGTCGATGGCTGTAAAAGTAGGGGAAGACCAAAGAAACGATGGCTGGACTGTGTGAATGATGATATGGTTAGAAAGGGGGTGACTGTCGAGATGGCGGCTAATAGAGGAGTATGGAAGAAAAAGACATGTCCCCAAATAAATTGGGATAAGGGCAGGAGAATGATGACTTATCTATTAGTCGTTATCTCGGTAGTCACTCCCTGGCTAGCCATATCTCCTTTCACACAGTTCGTCCATCGTTCCTTTGGTCTTCCCCTACTCGCTATACGACATCACGTCTGCGAAGTTTCGCTAGCTAATTTAATTTGACTCTGTATTGCAACTCGCAACAGCCCACACAACGCATGTGAACAGTTATACCATACCAAATTTGCAAATCGTGTAAAAAAAAATACACAATTTTCATTTAGTTCAAGAGCTAGAGCATAATACTTGGAAATCCTAATTGCAGATGCATGGAAGACGAGCAAATGCTGGACCTGATCAGGCGGGCGAACCCTAACTGTGGGTACATGTACGTGGTGGATACCAGGCCTAGGGTGAGAAAATGGTGGCGTTTTATATACTTATCAGCTTCTGCCCGCGTGGATATCGTAAATTATCCCAAAGGAACGTGCTACCGGGCTGCTCAAAAAGGAGGTCCTTCCTCAGGATGCTATCTATCTCCTTGCCAAATTTTATCGAAATCCGTTCAGTGGTTTACTGGCCATTCATTTAATAAACTACTTGTGTATAAGCAGTAAATCGACTGAACGAGCAGTTACTTGTGGGTTAACAAATCGGAATTACAGGTAAGTAAGGAAATTGATAAATGATATTTATTTCTGTAAGTAAATTGGTAAAAAAAAACATCATGTTAAATATAAATTATGTACTAAAACTAGATGAGTTCGGTATTTACTATCTGACTACTCCGAGAATAAATTATTGACCGGAACTTATTAAAAGATAATGACCAAAAGTCGTACCAAAAAGTCTCATGTATCAAGTTCAAAATATTATAGTACTTAATTATTTTTATAATGTTTTACATTACGCGTCGGGGATTTGATTTTTGAACAGGGAATTTAATTTGAAGTAAAAAAGTGTTGATATTGTTTTATTCCCTTTCCCTTTACATGACGTTCCGTTTCAAATGATATGATTAATATAACCTTGAACTTTGAAAATGTCATCATCACGTCTTTCAAAAATACATGTAAAAAAAATATACTTTACCGATTCTACGTGAATTAAAAATAATTAATATAAAATGGAATAGAATATTTATTTAAACGATTATCATTTTTTTAGAGCAGTAATGGCCGTTCGTGTATTACATGTCAAACAAAATAAAGTACCTAGTTTTCAGCTTATATCAATTTATTTGAAAAACTCCGAAACTAGGGGTTTGTTTACAAAAATAACTTTTGTAGGAGTTAATATGGTAAGTGTAGTCTATAAAAAACAAAGTTTGACTTTGATGCAGCATGGTACGGGATTCCATACATCCATGAGCATTGTCCTTTTTTGTATCCATCAGATCAATGCTATGGTGAACCGCGCTGCTGGCAAGGGTTACGAGAACGAAGCGTTCTACGAAAACATCAAGTTCCAGTTCATGGGCATCGGCAACATCCATGTCATGAGGAAGAGCCTTCAGAAACTGGTTGAGAGTAAGCATTGTTGTTACACGTACCTACAATCTATACGTATCCTTGCTGCCAATTGACGTTATTTTCACATAGTAAAATACACATATTTACAGCGTGTTTGTACACTTGGTTGCCACAAGTAAAGCGCGCGTCACCTCCATAAAAATACTGCACTGTAACTAGTTTTAATAATAATAAATCATTTACAATTTTATATGAACTTATTAACTAATTGTTTGCTAATATGTTGGTACTTACTTAAATTCTACTGCAAACCGAGTGATGTCTTTAAGATGGTTGGGCTTTCGTTATGCCTGTCAGCAATAACTTTTAAGAGTACCTATGTGGAGGCATCTAGAACGCCACTTGCGAACTACGCATCACACTGACGTCACGCAAAATCCTGCATGGCGCATGAAGAGCTTACCGCGCAAATAGCAACTGTACAACGTCCCGACATCAATCGTCGGGCAGTAGACCATCAGACAATACCCGCCCCCTTTTCTATGGAGGATGAGTGAACTTAAAACCCTGTTCCGCTTCTCGAGCGGAGAGGTATTTTACGGCTATCAGGACATACCTGTACGGTCAAGATCCCTACCAGCATCTTTAAGTGTAATGATTATTAAAGTATGAATTTTATTGTTTTCAGCTTGTGAACAGAACAGTCCGACCATGTCGTCATTCCTCAATGGATTGGAATCTTCCGGGTGGCTCAAACACATCAAGTAAGCTCATTCTTATTATGCCATCGTCCACCTGCCTTCATATCATTTTATTTGGAAACGGCACATCATGTCTTCTTCTAAAGTACAGAATGAAAATGAATAGGTGCGTCGAATTAAAATATCTAATTCAACGTGTTCTAAAGAAAATTTAGAGCATGTCATTAAGGAAAGGGATAGGATAGGACGCGCACATACGTGCGCGTAGGCAAGCGATTTGGCAATGTCGCCGCGCGGCCCTTTTTTTCGTAGTTTAAAGCGTTGCAAACCTTCTTTTGTTGAGAACTATGCGAATAATGGATTGTTTATTGGGCGCGCGCTAAAATTGATACTTTGATTTCCTAAAAAAAACTAACAAAGTATCAAAACAAATAGTTTTTATAGATTTTTTTTTTACTGGAACGCCGACAATTCGTGTCTATGTGAAGGCAATAACTTAGTTTGCACTATCTAAGACGATAATTACACGATTTTATCAAGAATTTAGATTTAAAATTATAATGATTATGTAACTGGACCCGCGTGGTGGATTACAGCCCACTCCCTCTCGAAGAGAGGATGCGTATGTCCCAGCAATGGGAACATTGAAGGCTGATTATGTATGTAACATCCATGGTTTCATAATTTCTTCGGTCTTCCTGTAATTGCCTTTCACATTTATAGTCAAAACTTTATTTACAACATTTATCATGGGAAAGGCTAGGCAGATATGATGGGATATGATAAATCATCAGTACCAATCAATGACCATTGGAATTTGTATTTACCTACCTAAGATTATTGGTATAAAATTACCAGTGCAGAAGGCGCAGAGCACATGATTTTCTGATGACTCTAAATAATAAACTGTACGGTGCAAAATCGTACGAAAGTCTATGCAGACACTGACTATAAAGTTAATATCATCAGAAACTCTTTTGCTGTGCTGTACTTCGACCTCTCATAAAGCGGGCGTGGTAGGATAAGATGAGATGTATTTATTTACTCAAACATGTAAACAATACTAAAATAGAAAAAAGTTGCATGCAGAATAACATAAAAAATAAACATGTTTGCCACATACTATAGCTTGCAAATATGATAAATAATTATGATTGTTAATAATTAATTTAAAGTCAATGTCATTAATTTAACGTGAACAATCCTATTACTATTATAAACGTGAAAGTTTGTATGGGATGGATGGATTTTTGTAACTCTTTCACGCAAAAACTACTGAACGGATTGGGATGTTTGGCACACAAATAGTTTATAGTCAGGATTAACACATAGGATACTTTTTATCTTATCCCGATATTCCAAAGGGATCGAAACTTATGCGGGTGAAACCGCGGGGCGCAACTAGTTCATTAACATTGTGGAAATGACGTATACTTACCTGAATTTGAGTGTACAATTACGATTCATTTTTCCAGATCTATCTTAGACACATCCTGGTGGATCGCTTCTGCCATCGAGAGCGGCGTGAGCGTGTGCGTGCACTGCAGCGACGGCTGGGACCGCACCGCGCAGGTGTGCTCGCTGGCCGCGCTGTGCCTCGAGCCGCACTACCGCACCATCAACGGATATCAGGTGCATTATATTATACTATACTCCATTTGAAATAAGATGAGACACTTAAACCAACCTTTTTTTACAGTCCGTTCAACCGATTTTGACTTCTATACCGTAGGCATAAGGATGGCATTAAAAGCAAAAAAGTGGTTACAATATCAACTTTTTACTGCAGCTGCCATTTGTCATGCCGCTAACGCAATAGAAGTCAAAATCGATTGAACGGATTGTAAAAAAGGTTTATTTAAATGTCTAATCTTATTCCGAATGGAGTATAGCTGTGACCACCATTTCTTCGCGTGCATGCCAGAAAACAAATTGGATATCATGGGTTTTATTTTTTTTGCACGGAACTCTATTTTTCATTAAAATAATTTTCTAAAATACAAGTAGCCTAAGTTACTCCTTATAAAATCAGCTATCTTCCAATGGAAGTCCCGGAAAAACCGGTCCAGCCGTTTCGAAGATTAGCCGGAACAAACAGACAGAGAAACAAAAAAATTAAGTTAAGTACTGTATATACTTAGACGTACTTTCATATTCATTTAGAAAATAGCTGTTATTTTGATATTACAAACAGACACTTTAATCTGACGAATCTGGTGACTAAAAGTTATCTGGCGATGGAAAAATCAGCCCTAAATAAATCAGGTCTGATTTTTCCATCGCCAGATAACTTTTATACGAGAAATAAAATTGACGCTTGACAGTTTTTTAATAAAGTTTTTCTTTCTACTTTGGCAACTGAGCCGTGTCGACTATTCTGCCAGCGTCATCGAATAAAGTTATCAGATGATTTCAAAAATCAGCCCTTATTTGTATAGATTTCTAGCTGACCCGATAGACGTTGTCCTGTCCCAATTAATACAAAAATCCCATAGAACAAAGTTTTTTTGTCAGTATTTCTCGAATTTTTCAATTTTACGCGCAATTTTTTTCTTTTTACATACATTTAAACTCTCGCCTTCCTCCCATGTCTTCCTGCTTTCCTTGTCCACTTTTCCCTCTGTTACATGGGACTTAAATATAATTGGCCAAATGTGTGTACTACAGGTGCAGCTCTGCCTAACCCTTCGGGGAATAGAGGCGTGGTGCTATGCTATGCTACTCATTACTCAATGATTACTATCTTATAAATTACTAGCAGCGCCCCGCGGTTTCACCCACATAAGTTTCGATCCCGTGGGAATATCGGGATAAAAAGTATCCTATGTGTTAATCCGGGTTATAAACTATCTGTGTGCCAAATTTCATCCAAATCCCTTCAGTCGTTTTTGCGTGAAAGAGTATCACACATCCATCCGCTGAGGCCCTTTTGGCATTTTAATCTTTGTTTTCTGTTTTTATAGTTTTAGGGTGTATTCATTTTGTGTAATGCCAATAAACGCATTTTTCTTTCTTTCTTTCATCCATTCATACAAACTTTCGCGTTTATAATATTAGTAGGATGTTCTTAACAGACTGCGCGACAGTAGGTTAAATTATAGTTTTTTTTTTGTTTTGTTATGTTATGTGTAAATTCAAATGGTTTACTTGACCAAAAAATATATTTTTTGTACGCCATAAAAGGCAAAACTTGTAGAATCTGTTCCCGAATGTTATTTTAAGACCATGCAAATCTATTGTAGTGCTCATGTTTTACAAAAAATAAAAATTTTATCTTATATCTTATCATACTCGTTACAGGCACTCATAGAGAAGGACTGGCTGTCGTTCGGTCACAAGTTCACGGCCCGATGTGGACATATTGCGTGCGACGGCCGCGAGAGGTCGCCCGTGTTCACGCAACTACTAGACTGCACGTGGCAACTGTTGCGGCAAAGGCCTGAGGTCTGATTCATACTTTAATATTTTTTAAATAATCTAGCTTAATTTCCAGCATTTTAGGCGTTAAACCGATGGCCGATGGTGCCGAAAGATTCTGGGGGTCTACTCCGAAGTAGTATCGGCCGAATGTTCGGCCGTTTCCTGCTACGAAGTTACTATTTGGTTCGGACGGTCCCGATCCTACACTCCTACACTCTTTCGAATATTGACTATGGTCCCGACCCAACTGAGCCGATCCGAACTTTTTTCGCATTTTTCAATAATATTCTGTTCGGACATGTGTCGGTCCGATCCGAACATTCGCACTTTGCACTTCGGAGTAGACCCCCTGGATTGGCGACCGCGTACCGGAAGACGCAGCGTTGGAAGGACTCCCACAAGGTGGACCGACAACCTGGTGAAGGCCGCAAGAACCCGTTGATGCGAGAAGCACGGAACCGGTCGAAGTGGAAGTGCTTGCGGGAGGCCTATGTCCAGCAGTGGACGTCTTTCGGCTGAAATGATAATGATGATGATGATAGGCGTCACACGAACTGACAGAATAAGAAACACCACGCTGAACTCCAAAACGGGGATCCTAGACGTAGGCAAAAAGGCTGCCAAGCTGAACAATGCGCTAGACAATGCATAACATAATTAGCCTATAATGTTCTCGACTGGTAGTTCCAGAGATTAGCGCGTTCAAACAAACAAACAAAGTATTCGGCTTTATTATTAGTATAAAAAATTATAGCAGTGGTGGCCCAGTGGTAACGGTCTGACGAGTCGTAGGTCGTGGGTTCAAACCCATGCACTTTGTGTAATTTACTTCATCACCACTGCTCTCAAAACAGTGAAGGAAAACATCGTGAGGAAACCGGCATGTCTTCGAACCAAAAATTCGAAGTCATGTGACATCTAACAACCCGCTCTGGGCCCGCGTGGTGGATTACGGCCCACGCACTCTCACAGAGAGGAGGCCTGTGTCCCAGCTGTGGGAGCATTATAGTTTGATTTATGCTAATAATGACCTAGAAACGAAGTTACATGTTGTTACAGCTCTTTGAAATACTCCGTTAATTACAGGCGTTCCAGTTCAATGAACGGTTTCTGCTGACGCTCCACGACCACGCGCATGCGTGTCAGTACGGCACCTTCATTGGCAACTGCGAGAAAGATAGACGTGACTTACGGTATGTATTATTTTATCTACTGAATAACTTAACAGGGCTTATTAGTAAAATAAACTCATATTTCATGTTTTGATTGTTGTTTCTTTTTTGTGTGTGTCTAATCATAATATGTTGCAATGGTTTATTTTATTTCTTGTTTTAATTGTTCATGCTGCACTGGTTGACGTCATTACGTGAACGCCGGTTGCCGCTGAAAACCAGCGCTGGGGCTCTGTCTCGTATAGGGTCTTAGCATTATGCTGAGCGATGGCCGTTTTACGTGAATGTGACGCATGTTTACCCCCAACTTGTTATATTTTTTTTTTTGTGTGTTTATGTTCTTTTAAATGCGTCAAGTTTGCCGCAAATAAATGTATTTTCTTGCTTTCTTTGTTTCTATATTATAGTTAGGGAATGTAAATAATGCAATCTCGATCTTGAACCATTTTTCGAGATTCAATCTCGTGGGAAGACGATCAGATCTTGACATTAAACACTTGACTGAACTTGACATTTAATTTATGTACCATGCCAGCAGGTCAAGCTACCCGAAACTGTAAAATTTTTCCAATAAACCTTAATGCTTTAGTGATAAAGTTGAAAATCTATTAAATAAAGACATATTTTGTAGTAGCTTGATGTGCTGGCGTCTGTACTAAAAATAGAATTAGAAAATAAAATTAGTATTAAAAGTTAAATATTCTTATTAAATCGAAAAACAAAATCGGAATAAAATCAAGATTTAAACAACATTAGATTAAAAATTGAATTGAAAACAATATTAATATTGCAATAAAGATTAAAGTGAAATTAAATTTGATCAAATTACAATAAAGCTAGGATTAAACAAAGTTAAATTAGAAGTAGGGGGTGCAGGTATGTGTGCAAGGGTGCGTTTGTGTGTGTAGTGTGAGAGGGTGTGTGTATGTGTGTGAATACCAGTGATTTGTGTTCTTATATATTTATTATAAACGTTTTTTTTTGTTTCGAGATTCAATTTAATGTTGTTTTATTTACAGAATTAAACACCAATATATTGAGTGGGTTTCATGTTTATATACAAAAATTTTAAGCATTTTTTATTATAAGCTAATCATTATTTTAAAAAGTTCTTAGGCTAAATCTCGAAAATCTCTAAATTCCGAAATCGACGTCTCGCCAGTTTTCCGGGCGAGATCTCTAATGGCCAATCTCGACAGCCTTAACACGCGTCGACTCGAGATTGCATTCCCTAATTATAGTAAAAACTCAATTGTTTTTTTTGTTTTTGTTCCAGGTTATCGGAGCGTACGTTTTCGCTGTGGGGCTACATGGCGAGTCATTTGAACGAGTATAAGAATCCCCTGTATAACCCCAAGTCACACCCTGATGTACTGAAACCGGACTTAGGTGCACAGAGTATCAGGTAATTTTTATGCACTGTAAATACTTTTGAAATATACACTGGCGAGCAAAGAAGCCGGCCCACTCCGTGTACCTACTTCTATTTGAGAGACGATCGTCATCATCATCATCTCATCATCATCTGCCTAGCCTTTTCCCATATATTTTGGGGTCGGCTTCTAGTCTAACCGGATGCAGCTGAATACCAGCATTTTATATGAACCGACTGCCTATCTGACCTCCACAACCCAGTTACTGGATAATACGATTCCCTTGGTAAGACTGGTTAGACTTTCGGGCTTCTGATGACCCGTAACGACTGTCAATGATCTACAAATGACAGCCAGGACCAACGGTTTAAAGTACTACGTGTTTTCCGAGGTACGGAAGGGTCGTGTTATATAAAGATGGTCACCCATCCACGGAGCAATCGCGCAAGCGTAGCTTAACCTGTTGTTAATAATCAATAACAACAGGTTAGGTTACTTACAATATACTACAGTAGTAGTGTAGTTGTAAGTGTACAAATAGTAAAAATAATTAAAGCTATAAGTAGAAGTTATGGTCCAGTACAAAAAATATCAGCCAAGTGACTCTCGGCTTCGTTAAGGGTATTTTTACACCCTCCATATGGTGTACATAATAAAGTATTGTATTCTATATTAGTGATGTAACGTGCGCAGGTTCTGGCGCGGCATGTACTGCCGCCACGAGAACGGCGTGCACCCGCGCGAGTCGCTGGCCGACCTGCTGCCCGCGGCCGTCGAGCACTGCTCCGCGCTCGAGCATCACATCAACTACCTCACCAAGGTACACCCGGCCGGCCATCCAAAATTGTACACATACTTTGAACAAAGGCTACGTTTACACTCAAGTCTCCGCTCCGCCTCGGAGCCGTAGCCGTACTCCGCGCATACCGAGACATTTTGAAGGAAATTATTAAAACGTTATTATCAATGTCCGTCTCATAAGCCCAAGGAGCATTTGAATATTTGTTTTTTACATTCTTGAACTAGACGAACCAGGTCTGAAAACCAATTCCCGTAATTAATTACATTCAAAATCTAATCGCAATCTCACAAAAGGGAACTTAACAGATTGACTCTCGTGTACGTTCATAAAACTATGAGAATTGCACCTCAGATATGCATTAGTCTCGATGTCCGGTTAGTCTATAAAAAAAAATGAGTCAAAATATGATTTTGACTCATTTTTCGTTTGGAACAAATTCTTCCTGATTTCGTAAAAAGTCCCCGTCAAGTTCCTGTTAAAATAATATCAAAGAATTAGATAGAAAATACTGTTTATATAAATTACTGTTATCGCAATATAGAGATAACTGATGTTTAAAGATACTGTTTTAATTTTCACAGAGAATAACCACATTCAAGAACCTTCTGTCTGGTAAGAGGGCAGACAAAAGTAAAGACACCACTGTGGTCAACTACCAAAACGGCAACGTCAACTCAGTGGAGATCGAGACCAAGACTGAAGCACTGCAGATTGATAACAAGTAAGTGTACTCATGATAACGTCCTCAGGGGGTGTACTCCGAAGTGCAAAGTGCGAATGTTCGGATCGGACCGACACATGGCCGAACCGAATATTATTGAAAAATGCGAAAAAAACTTCGGATCGGCTCAGTTGGGTCGGGACCATAGTCAATATTCGAAGAGTGTAGGATGGGGACCGACCGTACCAAATAGTTACTTCGTAGCAGGAAACGGCCGAACATTCGGCCGATACTACTTCGGAGTAGACCCCCAGGTTAGATTACAGCAGACATACAAAGGGGAACGCGATAAGTTAGCCCGCGAAATTCAAGACGAAGAAAACGAATAAATTCATTAGTGCGGACCAAATGTTGATAGTTGCTGCATCAACCGCTTTCCTGTACCACGAATCACACAACGATTCCCGTCGTCGACCAACTGACGTCATTATTGCGTGCGAGAGATAAGGACAGAGATAATAATCGCTCGCTACCGTAATGTAACTCGGTAAAGGTACGTATGTTATCTCATCTCGTCGGCTGCACTTTAGTGAAGCTTCAAACTTAGTGACGTTTCAACCTTAGTTTAGTTTCAACCTTAGTGAAGTTTGAATTCACTGGGAATTGATGTAAACAACTGTAAAGCAATTAGGTCTACTATACGACGTATAGTAGACCTCGAAATTGTTTTGCAGTTGTTTACGTGTGGATCATGTTTTGATACGACAGGCTGTTTAAGGAAGTCTTAGAGCCACCATTGTTCCGTTGCGAAAAAGGGATACCGCTAGCTCACTAGTGCTACGCCCGCGACTTCGACCGCGTGTATAACAGATTTTCCCGTATTTTTTTTTGCGTTCCACTCTTCCAACACACAAAGGGCGGTGCTAAAGTGATATAAGAGGAATTTTGCGTCAACGCCTTAAAACTTTCCAGATGTCTGGACTTTAAAAGAGACTGTGGCGAAGGTCACAGTCTCGACCGACTACTCAAAGGAGAAAGACCGAAAACTCAGAGGAGTTTGTTTCGATGTTTCTTTTTAGAGTAGTCGGTTAGAAAACCCGAAACTCGTATATCCGGCTGAGTGTCGTGATTTCATTTTAAATGGTAAAATGAAGTGCAGAGCCAGTCGTTGTTGGATTGTGAGAGTACAGTTGTGCGATTAAAAAGTATTAGCAAGAAAAGAGTGTTTTTATTTTAAACATAATTTAATTTTGACTTGTTAGGGCGGCTTGCGCAACATTTGGTCTAAACAGAATTTACTTAAATGCGTTTATCTTGCTAAATATGTTTAGCCTAAATACAATTAAGAAGGTCTTGCTCACGTCCGTTTGGATGGTAATTTAACTAATCGTAGTTAGGGAGTCTCGGGAATAATATTCTCACATGAGTGCAATCTAACGCACCAATTACTCTAGGGAACTTTGCAATTCTATAGAAATCATACGCTGTTTTATTTTGCTCTTCTGTTGTGCTTGGAAATTTTATATACATCTTAAACAATAATGCAATGGCATGAGCAACACGATGCACTATTCTACAAGCTGTGCTTTCATGTACATCAATCATGTCACCACAAGTTATTAGCTGACTTCCTGTCGCATAAAATCTCAGCGTACATAAAAGTTGGTTCATAGGAGTGACTGATTTGATCCTGCAAAACAAACAAAAATAGCTAATTAGCTACCTATCTATTTATTGAATATTCATTAATAATGAGTATTTTTTTACTTGTTGCTGGTTTTTAAATGTGGGGCTATTTGCTGTAAAAAAATTATAGTGGTTTCTTTCGATAGACGAAACCTTCTGAAGAATTTGTCGTCCGAATACATTCCACATAAGTCTGCTCTCTCAAACGATTCCCTCGGTCTGTTGATATATTCTATAATCTCCTCATCGTCGTCAGAATACAATTCCCACAAATCCATCTTACAAACTTCCTACCGAACTTTTTACAATCTTTTATTAAATAATAGTAAAATTTCTATAACCTCAAAATGATGACGCGCGATTGCTACTAAACGTATTTAGCGACGCTAAATAGCCATCTTTGGGTATTTAACTTTGACAGTTCGTTAAACGTGATTAGTGCCTAAATTTTTGTTGTGCAAGACGCTAATTATAATTAGCAGACTAAATGCGTTTACGTCGCTCTTAAACTGTATTTAACGACGATGCGCAAGCCGCCCTAAATGTCTTTCTTTACACTAATTACAAAAATAAATATCATTTATTATAAATCCAGTATTATTACTACATAAAAATGAATGCTTAAATATGCATAATATTTCCACGTCGATTTTTTTTTAAAGATGGTGTAAATTTTTCCAGGCTGCTGTATGAGTCTGGCGGCACTCTGACCGAGCTTGAGTGCGCGAACCATGACCATCCCCTGAAAGAGACTGGCGCTCCCAACAAGAGTCCACTTATTACTGAGGTGAGATCTGACAAGCTGACTTTACATCGGCAATATTTGAAGGATTGCCGATGTATAATATTTAATTTAATTGACGGCACGGTTGGCGTAGTGGTTAAGCGATTGACTGCTGCGCTGCGTGTCGCGGGTTCGATTCCCGCACGGAACAAATATTTGTATGTCCTACATATATTTGTTCCGAGTCTGGGTGTTTTTCTATCTATAATATGTATGTATTTACAAAAAAAAAAAAAATTGTATATAAGTAGTTTATCAGCCATCTTGTTACCATAACACAAGCATTAGGTTGCTTAGCTTGGGACAAATGGTGCTGTGTGAAATGTCCAGGGATATTATTATTATATTATAATATGTCACACTTCGATGAAAAACAGTACTAGATCTCCGATGAGCCAGCATTCTCCAGCTTCTGTTGCTGTTTCTCTAATCTGGATCTCGGGTCCATCTTCACTATCTTCATTGCCTCTTCCTGTATGTCCGACGTAAGAGCGTCCATAATCAACAGGAAGAGGTAAGTTTTTTTAAATAAAAAAAAGCGGAATGCATAATGTCCTCCTTTTTTGAAGTCGGTTAAAACTAAACAACCTTAAACCATAATGCGCACTAGCACAACGTGCATGCATTAAATTGACTTATTCTGTTCTTTTATGACAGTAAAAACATCCGGTTCTAAATATTTTTTTGGTTCATTAACAGAAAGCAAGTGACTCGATACCCGCAAACTACG
Organism: Apamea crenata; assembly: GCA_949629185.1. NCBI lineage: Eukaryota > Metazoa > Arthropoda > Insecta > Lepidoptera > Noctuidae > Apamea > Apamea crenata. The sequence continues at coordinate 5,137,104 of OX451362.1, read as the reverse complement.
CGTTGTTGGAGAAAGAGGTGAACACCGTCGCGTTGGACTGGAAGAGTATCAAGAACGTCACCGAGTGCAGCTGTTCCACGCCTCTCGACCATTTCAGCAGAAAGGTATGTACCTGACTGTGGCTACAGGCTGCAGCCAACAGCTTTAGAGGGTATGAGGAACATGGTGTAAAGTTAAGATTTCATAAAATGGCTAGGTCATTCAAAAGATTAGGTTAATGTCAACTTGTCATTAGTCAATGGTGTAATTGAATTACTTCATAACAAAGATATACCAGAGATTGCTCCACTTTTCACACCGGGGGCAGTTCACGTGAAGCGGACAGGAAAAAAATGTCAGGTTTTGGATTTTGTTCATAATTGGGTCAATTGTACTTCCATGGGACCTGAATAATAAAAATAATAATAAAAAATTTATTCAAGTATAAAGTAAAGTAAAACTATGATTTACATTAATTACAACCGAGGAAACTTAAATTCTAACTGTAATATAGACCTGCCTGATCTAGGTTTATGAAAAACCTGTGTTTCAGGCCATCAATTTACATCAAACATTTAAAAAGAAGACAAAATAAATGTATTAGAAGCTAAATTGAAAAGAAGGTATAATATTTACAGAGGCTTAAACAGTTACTATTTGGATATATTATTTTAAAACTAGATTATGTAAGATATACAATAATGTTTAAATGAATTAAGTTAACGAATAATATTAAAGTAGATAAAGTGGAGACTATTATTAATTAGGTAAAGGAAGAGACTTATATTAGAGTAGGTAGATAGATTTTATTTTAAAATTTCTAGTAGTTTTTCCGTGTCTGCATAATTGAGTTTTGCCAAATATTCCTGTACTAGTAAATTACACCTATTATAACTTAAACTGTAAATCTTTAGCACTCTGTTAAACTGGTTATACAAATAGGGTCCTAAAAATAAATAAAATCGATTAGCAAAAGCATGTTTAGTCTGAGAGTTAGCACAAACCAAATCTTTTCTTCTCCTATCTGAAGGTACTGGGTTAAAATAAAGTTCAGTGTGTTGGAATAAAATTACATTCAAAATAAATAATTGACGTACTGTTAGCACCTTACATGCCATATAAAGCTCGTGTGTAGGAAATCTAAATGGACGAAAAGTAGCAACTTTTAAAACTGCTCTTTGGGCGCGTTCTAGGTGCAGTAAAATTGATGTAGCGGCACCACCCCAGGACGTTATACAGTAGGTAATAATCGATTGATACAAATCTAAATAAACCTGTCTAATTAATTTAAAGTCGGCAATGTTACGTAAAGTTTTAAAAATGTATGTTAGTTTGCGCATTCTGGTGCATAATAAATCGATGTGTTTGCGGAAGTTCAGATTTGTGTCAATCGTGACGCCTAGATATTTAATATGGTCGGTTTTAGCTAAAGTGGGACAAGTGCACGCAATGTCAGCATAATATAAATTGCAATTGTTATGCGCTTGAATGATTAGGTTAGTAAGCGTTGGATTAGTGTTTCTTATTGTAAATAATAGGTACTTGGTTTTATCTGTATTTAATGATAAGACATTTTTGAGAAGCCAATTGGACACAGTATTAAAACCATTCTGTGCTACCTCATAGACTTCGGCCTTTGAATTAGCTGCGAACAGTAGAGCTGTGTCATGCGCATATGAGATAATTACACCTTTTTCGAGTGTCAAATTGCACAGGTCATTTATATAGATTAGGAACAAGGTAGGACCCAAAATACTGCCTTGTGGGATTCCATAACAGGTATTCTTTAGTTCAGAACTCGTGCACTGACCTATTTTTACACACTGCTGGCGGTCGGTAAGGTAATCAGATAATAGTTGCAATTGTCCTCCCCGTATTCCTAGCATTTCCAGCTTGTTCAAAAGCAAAGTACAAGAAATTGTGTCAAAAGCCTTGGCAAGGTCTAAAAATAAACGTACTTAATTTTTTTTTTGCCTAGTTACGGATTTATGCGACTTCAAAGAATTACCAAAATTTGAGGAACTGATTTTTCGATAGCTATTAATGAAGTTAACCAGATGGATTGAGCAATATGTAAACAGTGTTTATTTGAGAATATTAATTGTTTTTCTTAGAAATTTATTACAATTTGTTTTTTTTTTTCTTATAGTAAACCGGAAGTTAACATTAAAAGTCAGTTTTTTTTCAACTTCGCATTTTTTCATATTTTTTATTTTTACCTGAAAACATACCTTGTAGTATAGAAATATCATGTGAAATATTTCAGAATGGTATCTCGATAGAAGATATATGAACTAAAGTACGAAGGTGCCGTAAGTCGCGTAGTACTGGGCTGTTCTTTAGTGTGGAAGTCTTACTCGCCAACGCAAGAAAATGATTCATGTCATAAAAAAATCGAATCGTATCCTGTTGTGACCTGTAGCGCCATCTCTTGTCTACCAAAAACATCAAATGGTTTTTGATGAAAATCAAATCACAAGCGTGCAGTTTGAGCAATGGGTAGGCATTGCTCAAACTGCACGCTTGTGATTTGATTTTCATCAAAAACCATTTTTAAATGATCACGAATTGCATCCAATCTAGGACAAGAAACACAACATTCACTTGGAGATGATTTTGATGTCATCAAATAACAAATTGGTGTGGAATTGGGGCACATCATCATGCGCAAGCACTCTTTCTAAGATGAAACATGCATGTTGGTTTCTGCAGTAAGCGAATCAATGTTTCCTCCTGCTAACATTAGTTTAACATTCTGGTGGTATGTACATACGCATACAAGGTGTGTGCCAGAATCCCCAGCAAGGACACATTGTTTAGGTCTCAATGTAAAAAACTTGGTTAAGCCTACTTTAATACCAGGATATTCAATTTTGAATTTCTGATACAACTCGTCGATATTGAACATTAAAAATTGTTTTTGTAAGTGCGTCCTTTTGCCGTCGTCTAATTTAACTGAGATAAAATCCTTCTTGTCAGGCATAACTCAACTAATAATGTCTTCTCAAAGATAAAAAGCTCTCACCAAATGTGCGGTTTCCACTGGTAGCTTACGACCGCTACGAGAATTAGGAGACAACAAAATACCAAATTGCGCCACAAGTTTCTTTGCTTTTTTCACTTGTCGTCGTGATGTTCGAAATTCTTCTGCGAGTTTATTTTCACTCCAAGACTGTGGTGCAACGGTAAGTATAAGAGTTTTCATAGAGCATGATGTAGACGGGTCATTTAACTTCTCCTTTAACTGGCGCAGAATTTCTTGATCTGATACTGCGGTGTCCGTCTCTGTCGAAATGGTTTTATGTTTATCGTCATCGGGAACAAACGATTCATTCTGAGTGTTTTATGAATATTCACTCGATGTTTGGCTGCTCTGCGACTGCACAAGATCGAAATTGGTTTCTGGAGGTATTTCTTTCGACAGACGTAACCTGCAGGACGTACACACGTAAACAAAAGAAGAAACTCCCCACTTCTCAGCTAAATTTGTTGATTTTTTTCTAACCTTGGTAGACGTCGAATGAGATGGTAAGTTAAAAGGGTTATAACACCGATTACCGTAGTAATTCATAGTATTAAGATACAACACACAATTTATTACACACAACACTGCAAACGCGTAGCGGCCAAACTGACGACTAAATAAATAAATAACGGACAATCGAGTGACACTTGCAGACGTCGCGTCGCTATCTATCTCTTTCTAACATTTAGCGTCGATTGCGGGTGATGGGTCAGAGATGTTTTTGGTAGAAAAGAGATTTCGCTACAGGTCACAACAGGATACGATTCGATTTTTTAATGACATGAATCGTTTTCTTGCGTTGGCGAGTAAGACTTCCACACTAAGGAACCACCCAGTACTACGCGACTTACGGCACCTTCGTACTTTAGTTCATATATCTTCTAAACGAATCGAGATACCATTCTGAAATTTTTCACATGATATTTCTATACTACAAGGTATGTTTTCAGGTAAAAAAAAAAATATGAAAAAATGCGAAGTTGAAAAGAAACTGACTTTTAATGTTAACTTCCGGTTTACTATAAGAAAAAAAAAAAAACAAATTGTAATAAATTTCTAAGAAAAACAATTAATATTCTCAAATAAACACTGTTTACATATTGCTCAATCCATCTGGTTAGCTTCATTAATAGCTATCGAAAAATCAGTTCCTCAAATTTTGATAATTCTTTGAAGTCGCATAAATCCGTAACTAGGCAAAAAAAAAGAAATACGTACGTTTATTCAGGTCCCATGGAAGTACAATTGACCCAATTATGAACAAAATCCAAAACCTGACATTTTTTTTCCTGTCCGCTTCACGTGAAATGCCCCACCGTTAAGTAAGAGCCCCCCACCCCCCCCCCAGCACCACTGCTGGGGCTGCGGGCGCTGCGTGTGCACGCGCTGCGTGTGCGCGCGCGCCGCGCTGGCCGCGCTGCACGTGCCGCGCGCCGCGCCGCTGTGCGCCGCCTGCAGCCCCAACACCAGCCACGAGCACGGTCAGTTCCATCTACACACATTTTTTTATTTACTACCTGCCCAGACAGACATTGTCCTGTCCGAATTTCAATAATTCATACGAAAAATCCATTGACAAAAGTACTTTCATATTTTCCCCAATTTTCCGAGCAACTTTTACAATTTTTCTTTCCCTAAAAACCTTTTTCGGACTAAAATAAGCAACGAGTTGGCTTCGGCTCCTCGTACGCATTCCACAGGTACGGGACTCTAGGCTCTCGAAAATAACAAAACCATTTGAAAACAATAATAAATCATTTATGTATTTGCATAAAACTTTTAATAATTTTGGTGTTGTTTCTGTCTGTATCAACACCGCCCGATTGACAGTGTTTTATGAATATGTATTTACGGTTTGTGGTACAAGAAATCTAATATAACTTACGTACTTATTCGTGTTTATATCAAACTTAAAACATTACGACTGTCACGTTGTTCTAGTATTCGCAAGTGCTAGTGCTGAACTTGCGGTCCTGGGTTCGATTCTCAGGTCGGAATTTCTCACTAGCAGTGCGGAGTCTTGTTAACGACAATAGGCTCGCCTCTTATTACCTGGGACTGAAACATAACTAGCGCAATGTGGGTATACTATCGCCAAAACCTATATCTGGAGTGCGAATCTGTAACCATCTCACCGAGAAAACTTAGGTAAAGTGAGCTGTCATTCCAACTAATGCTAGGGATTGACACTATTGAGAGCAGTGCGATTCTGTAACCATCTCACCGTGAAAACTTAGGTGAAGTGAGAGTGGATTGAGCTGTCATTCCAACTAATACTAGGGATTGACAGCTCGCTCTAAGCTCACTTCACCTAACTTTTCACGGTGAGATTTTTACAGAATCGATCGGCTGCTCACTCTAAGCTCACTTCACCTTACTTTTCACGGTGAGATTTTTTTACAAAATCGATCGGCTAACCATTTTGAAAACAAAATCCCGTGCACGATGACCACAGCTGTGTCCGTAAGTAAAACAAGAGGATCCTTTTTAGGTCGACTAATAATATGCGCTGCAAGCAGGAATAGTCCTTACTGTGGTCAGATATAGATTTTGGCGATAGTACCTTACCTCCGCCGAACCCTTCAGGGAAATACAGGTGTGATGTTATGTTGTTTTATCATCAAAGCAAAATCAGCATTCTCTGTGTATTTGTCCCGGATGTCGCTGTTGTTAGTAAATTTTCACCAAATACAATACCCAAAGTGGAAAAAACGTCTGGGAAGAAATTGAGGTCTTTTCGAAATTCATCATTACTGGTCTTTTTTCATTCATCCTTATTCTTCATTCATTATTAGGGTGCAAATATTTAAAGCTCTTAACATCCCGAGTGTGCATACACACGAGCGACACGCGTCTACGACAGAGGCAATTGCAACCGGCGAGGCGTGTCGGTGACAGGCCGCGACGCGTATCGGCGAGTATACAAGCGGCATGTTGTCGGCCGCAGCTGCCGAGGGCCGAGACGCGTTTATTTTTTTTATTTTTATTTCTTTAGGACAACAAACAATTGCGTAATGATGCTTAATACTAGTACAATTAGATTTTAGGACATTTGAGTAATAACGCAACCAGCACCGTTATCCGCATAATAAAACGGTTGCAGTTGCCTCTGTCGTCGACGCGTGTCGCTCGTGTATTTGCACACTATACCCTGTCCATTAGGTAAACCGTTTTTTGACAGATGGAACTAGTGATTGCAACAACACACAATACATCTATTGATACACCTACGGTATTCTTTTCTTTTTTTTCCCTTTTTTTTTTTTTAAAAAAAAACGTTGCCCCACACTAGGAATTTCTCCTGTGTCGTGTGTGCGTTTACAGACGTATAAACACATCACATCACACACACACACACACACACCACACACATCACATTATAATGTATGTAAGAAGCCATCAATAATTCAATAAGATAAGGCAGTTTATATATTTATTTTATTACGCATTTTAAAGATTTACGAAATTTTACGTAATCTGGAATATGTACGGTCTAAGAAAACTGTCAAAAGACGGTTAACATAGAGGACAGGGTATAATGCGTTTCTTTTGATTTATTTTGTAATAATGCGTACATACTATGTTAAATACATTAAAATATATTTTTCTTTTACAGAAATAGTGACACCAGCTAACTGAAGAGCTGTAAAAAAGAAAAGTATGCAGCTTTGAATGTAATTCTCAAAAGTATTGTCTATGTAAGTAAGGGCTGATTTTTCCAACGCCAGATAATTTTTCCGAGGAATAATTTTGAATTTTTGACAGTTCTTCGATACAAAATCTGTCAGACGTCAATTTTATTCCACAAATAAAAATTATCTGTCGATTGAAATATCAGCCCTAAGAACGCAGAATTTTATTTATTAAGTAAATGAAGGTTCATACGTTTTTGTTAAAAAAGTTACCATTCACAGCGCCCATTATAAAATAGTATATGTAGTTAGATAGATGTCAGGACTTTATCAGTGCATTTTATCACAAACAGCTTCGGCGAACTTAAACATGTATGTAAATATAGGGTCAAATTCAATTAGCTAGCGAAACTCCAAAGACGTGATAGGTATCGATATGTAAACATTATAAAACAAAAAAGAAATTATGTTTTTTCTTGGGGTCATCAATCGCCTGTAGTGTATATAGTCACTTGACATATCCAGTTTGTTCATGCAAACTTCACAAACGTGATGGCTATCATATCTCAACAAGCTAAAACAAAAAAAAAACACGGGTTCCGTACAAATTTGTAATTTTGATTCCCTTGTGAATGTCAAAATATGCGGCAAAAACGGAACATAAACGCCCGTATCTTTTGATTGCGTTGACTTAGAAGTTTGATTTTTTCACTGCTTCAAAGTATTGGAGGTTTGGTGTATTTGATATTAATTTCAACTTGGTAACTCTTCGCGTTCCTGAGAAAAAGGGTCTTGACAGATGGACTACGACGTGATCTTATAAGGGTTCCGTTTTTCCTTTTGAGGTACGGAACCCTAAAAAGAACACCGAGTTTTATTTTGTTCTATCACGTTTAGATTTTGATACCCACCACGTACGTGAAGTTTCGCTACCTAATTTAATTTGAACACCTATATACAGGTGGAATTGAATTAATTGTCAGGGCTAAAGTACTCATGAATGTTAACAACTTTTCTAATAATTATTGTACTAAAATATAATAAGTTTAGCCAACCTATAATGTTATCAGTGCTGGGACACAGGCCTCCTCCGAGGAAGTGGGCTATATTCTACCACGCGGGCCCAGTGCGGTTCGTAGATGTCACATGTCTTCGAATTTTTGGTTCTAGGACATGCCGGTTTCCTTACGATATTTTCCATCACCCTTTTGACAGCAGTGGTGATGAAATAATTTACATTCCAACCTGTGGTAGGTTGGAATGTAAATTATTTACTACAGCTCGTAAGTCGCGGCCATTACCAACTTACCCAATTAAAATTGTATATGACAGATTCAAATTTTGGGTTGTGTCAAAGTTGGACCTATAGTAAAAGTTGTTTCATATTCATGAGTGACATTGACCCTCTGGACGAATTCTAATGAATTCAAAACCAGTCTGTACCCGTTCACAGAAATGTTGCATCACTGTCAAAATCAGATGACATCACAGTGATCTTTATTGACGTGGCAATAAGGTTGCTATTGGGTTGCAGCCATTGCCAAGTCTGTTAAAATCAGAATGATCTTTATTTTCGTTGTAATAAGGTTGCCAATCGGTTGCTGCTGTCAGAAAAACTGTGTACGGACCGTAACTAATATGTCTAATACAGGTTTACATTGCATTTTAATATGTTAGTTGTTAAGTGTCTCTCGATGCCAATACATAATAAAGACGGCTATGTCGTGACGTCACAAGCCATTTTCTAACTGTTTTCATCCTCGGACATCCCGAAGTATTTACCGGTGACTTTCGCTACAGAAGTTCTATAATTCAATTTCATAACATGGTGATAAAAATAATAATATAACAATGGCCACGGTCTGAATTAATTGACTTGATTGAAATTTTTTTTTATTAGAATTGAACCCAAATAAATTGGAATACGACCAGAAGGATGATGATAATAGCCATAGTCAGTCAGGCTTGGTGAACAGTGTTTACACGTCATCCTTTCTTCAGGGTAGCATAAAAAATATGATTTCATTTCATGTCGCATCGTCAGCGCCACCTATACGTAGATCGTAGAAGTGTACTAAACTACTAGGTGCGCCCCGCGGTTTCACCCGCATACGTCTCGATCCCCTGGGAATATCGGGATAAAAAGTCCTATATCCTGATCCAGGTCATGGTCTACCGATGTGCCAAATTTCATCCAAATCTGTTATACCGTTTTAGTGTGAAATCGTAACAAACAAACATAGTTACCAAAAATGAAATCTTTTCTCTTCATAATATTAGATTAGATAAGGAGTTTTTGAAGTTTCTTGCTCTTGTATAAGAATCTTTGGCAGATAGGCATTTGAAAATGATGAAGCGGTATCTACAACGCCACAGCAGAGTTTAGAATTTAATAGAATATTCTTTATTGTACACCATACAAATTACAGAAATATAAATAAATATAAAATTTTACAAAGGGTGACACAATGGGCGGTCTTATCGCTAAGAGCGATCTTTTAAAGACAACCTTTGGATGGATTAAAATTAAGGAGAGACAAATACAGGGTTAATTTTCAAAGACCAGCCAAATTGAAGGGTGTGGTACAGACCATCAGACTGAACAATTTTCTCCATGGGACCAACATCGTAATCGCGAATAAAAATTCAGCCGTCCCATACGTTTAGGTCGAGTAGGTATTGAAGGTTTCTATGGGACACTTGATAAATTTTTCGCGATTACGATATTGGTCCCATGGAGAAATTTGTTCTGTTGTAGTTGACCCTGTATGTATGTATCTAAATAAATATATACATACATATAATAACAAACATGAAACAAGAGCAAAGAATAATAATAAATAATAGTTTACCGCGCAACTAGCATACATACAATTTACATACGCCAGACATAACACCCTGGTTGGAGAATCTTCCCTTTTCTATAGAGGATGAGTGAACTTTACACCCTGTTCCTCATACCTCTATACTAACCGCTACAATTTATTATAGCATGTTCACTGTCCGTCGCAGACATGTGTTCCCAGTTTCTGAAATCCCAATAAATTTGTCAAATCTCGTGTCAACAACCCTTGCGTAACACAACATCTAAATCTGAATAATTTTGAAGGATATTGCTAATCCATTGCTTCATAATTATGTTCGAAAAATGTGTATGTTCCACAACATTAATAACGCAATGAATAATAATATAATAATAAATCTTTATTTCTCAATAAATGCATTTACATTATGTTGGTCTAAAATGGCTTAGGTTAGTGTTCCATAGTGAAAACCCTGACTTCTAAACTAGGTTTATGTACAGTCACGAAAGTATGTATACACTCGGCTTTATTCAAAAACGATTTACTCCTTTAATTTTAATTGAAATTTTATGTTGTTACGAACATAGCATTTTCGAACCCATAGGTTTATGTAATGTGTCGTATTTCAACGTTCCATTCGTCATTTCACGAAAAAATTGCAGTTGAAAGTCGCCAAGTGTTGACATATTAAATGATAAATGATAAATGATTTTATTTTTGTAAGTAGGTTTGTACAAACACTTTTACACGTCAATCATATTTTAAAACTAGATGAGGTCGGCGTTTCCTATCTGACTACTCTGAGAAGAAAGGCCGAAACAAACTCAGAGGTCACAGTCTCTTTTAAAGTCCAGACATAATCTTGGTCAGATCATATGAAGACCATGCAGGTCGATGTCTGAGATGGTCTTTTGAGGAAAGAACCACACAGATTGAGAGGACCTGTCCAGCCAGTGCACGCATTTGTCAGAAATCGTGCAGCTCAACTCAAAACTTAAGGAGCTCGACGATTCGACGAACAATACCAAAGAAAGGACATTTGGGTAGGCCACATTAATTACTCAAACTGCCAGACCATGACAAAAACTAACAGAACAGAGAGAAAAATTAAAAATAATATAAATAAAATGACCCACATAGTCTTCACATTCACAATAATTAAAATAATAGAATACTTTACAAAGTAAGCAAATGTCATAGTATATATAAAATCCATTAATGTCAAAGTGTATATAATAAAACAAAAAAAAAAAAAAACAACAACACACAGAAAAAAAATATAAATAAAAATAAAAACATTAAATATGTAAAAAATTGGAAGCACCTTAATCCCAAGCCTTTTTGTCCTCGATATAATCCTTAACGGTATAAAAGGCTTTCTGGCACAACTTACGTTTAATGAATGATTTGAATTTATTAAGGCTTAGATCTTGAACGGGGCTTGGAACTTTATTGTAAAAGCGTATACATTGGCATCTGAACGAGCCACCTATTTTCTTGAGCCTTGTTATAGGTACAACAAATTTGTGTTTGTTCCTAGTATTTATATCATGGATATCACTGTATTTTTTAAACAATTTTATATTTTTATGGGCATATAAAAGATTTTCATAAATATACTGAGAAGGCACAGTCATAACATTAATCTCTTTAAATTTGTCTCTGAGCGAGTGTCTCGGACTTAATTTATAAATTGATCGAACAGCTCGCTTCTGCAAAACAAAGATAGTCTGAATATCAGCGGCATTTCCCCACAATAGAATACCGTACGACATTACACTATGAAAATAGCTAAAGTACACTAAACGGTATTGGTGTTCGTGACTGTACCTGTATCTGAATGTTGTTGAACTGTCAAAATGAAAGCTATTGCTACTGATAGTGTGTCACGCAATTACCCCGCGGGTGATAGTTTAACAATGACATTAAACCATGTACACACGGCTACACGTCAAGCTATACAAAACCAGTTTGTCTTGGCCTCACTTTGTATGATATTTTCTATTTCCACCAGTCAACTCCTTTTTTAGGGTTCCGTATCTCGAAACGAAAAAACGGAACCCTTATAGGATCACTTTGTTGTCCGTCCGTGCGTCTGTCTGTCTGTCAAGACTCTTTTTCTCAGGAACGCGTGGAGGTATCAAGGTGGAATTTATATCAAATACTCCAGTCTCTTGAAGCAGTGAAAAAATCAAACTTCTAAGTCAACGCAATCAAAAGATACGAGCATTTATGTTCCGTTTTTGCCGCATATTTTGACACTCGCAAGGGAATCAAAACCTACAGGGTACTTCCCGTGAACTCAGAATCTTGAAATTTGGTACGAAGCAACGTGTTATACCACAGATAAAGGCAAAATTACGAAAACCGTAAATTTTTAGTTACATCACATAATAAAAATATTTTTAATCATTTTAAATTGTACGGAACCCTCGGTGCGCGAGTCCGACTCGCACTTGGCCGGTTTTTTTTTTGTTCTGGGGTGGAAAATCATCATAGATGTCCTTCGCCCTGGGGCGGGCGGAGGGGTCTGTCAGCTGAATAAAAACCAACCCGGTGTTCCCTTCCCACATTTGGACCGGGGAACCGGGGATCATGGGAACTTTGCGCCTTCCACGATCCCCGGCTGACCAGTCAACTCCTACCGTGAGACGCGTTAAGGAACTTCGTTTCAAAAAACCATTAATAACAACAACAACGGCAACAATACACAACAACAAACAATAACAATATTTCAAGCCGCCATATTTTAATTTTCATAGATAAAAGTTATGCTACTGAAAAGTCATCTCTTAGTTCATTATCTTGTTATTGGCATTGAGAGTATTATTTGTATAAAAGTATAAACGCTTTGCTACTTGCTACGATCTCGGTGTAAACAATAGATGTCACGTGAATGAATGATTCAGAAGATTCTGGATGCCTGTTTTCAACTGATAAAGTAGTTATCTGTAGTTTTAGGTTGAATTTCATCAATAAAATTGAACGCGATCACAATTATTGAGCTGCGTTCAAAAGCTGTCAGTGTCAAAATTTGATTCCAAATAAAACTCTTAAAAAAAAAACTTGAAATTCCAATTTTTTTTTCAATGATTACACTGACACCTCTTGAGCGCGTTTTGTGCGCGTAGGTGCTGATCGCTGTTAGTTTCATTTGTGAACTTCGCCCTTAGTCATATGAAATTACTTAATTTATCTAAAATATTACAGGTTATTATAATGATTGTTAAACTACTGTAAGATATTGAAATCACCAGCACCTTCAGGGGGTGAAAGTACTAACGAATATAAATAAATTTTGCTAGGAGACGAGTCGTTCTAGTAAAATATATGCTGTTTCATACCTGTATAACAAAATGTATGAACAGATACTTTTTTTTCACCACTATCTAGGGTTTCAAACGTGGAATACTTACAGAGAAATGAAATTACCATCTGACAGTTTTTTCGTATGGAAAATCTCGGCGTAATCTCGACCCACGTCTTGCGAGGTGACTGGACTACATACAAAATAACAAAATTATATCCTAAATTAACTAAAACTATTTACAAACTAAAATATAGCGACGAAAAATTCATCCGCATCGCTGTCGACTGGTAATGTACCCAAGACACTGGCGGCATTGCCACGTTGTACTACATACATACATAAACACACCTTATTCCCATAGGTGTTGGCAGAAACCACGGAACGCCACCTGTTACGATCCTGCCATAATCCTTTTACCTGAAGGCCAATTCTCGTAATTTAAAACGTACAAAATCTAGTCGCAGTCTCATCTCGGCGACAAACAAATGTCAAATGCTTGTCAAAATGTAGGGATTAGAGGTATTTTAGACAGATTGAGACTGAGATCAGACTGTGAACGTTCTTAAAATTACGAGAATTACCCCTCTGGTTTACGTGCATACATGACTCGACTGAACTAATGGTTTCAAAAGAGAGAGGCTTCCCTTATGAAGGACGCGCTAAGTTAGCCCGTTGCATTCAAATTTTCATACGTTTTTTGCAATTTGCAGGTCAGTGTCAGGTTGTATGTTGAACAAAAATGATTCAAAGATTGAATGACTATTTCATGAAATATAGGATTCAATAGGATTGTATGTATGATCTTAGAGGGTTGTATTGATGATTATAATTCTGTAAATATATACTTGTTGCGCTCACGTATCATATTTGGTTCAACATAAAATCATCTGACACGTACCAGCAAATTGAAAAAAGAACGTAAGAAAATTTGAATTTCGCGGGCTACTTTAGTGGATCCCCTTAAAAAGTAGAGTGGTTCACGACAGCGTATGCCTTGCTTAACCCTTTGTTATGTTTCAGACTACGGAAATATTTAAAAAAAAAAAATGTAGAAAACTAAGAATAATGTATAATATGTACATTTGTTAAGATATTTTCTATGCTTGTAAATAATAGGTGTAATTATTGTTTAACATTGTAATCGAGAATCAAATGTATGTATATGTTTAGACTTAAAAATATATGTATATCAGTGGACAAAGATTTTTATTAATCATTTTCAAATTAGATTCGGTCATTTAGGCTGCCTGTTCATTTGAGCGGAGTGGGTAATAGGAAAAAAGAGAGAAAGAGCTGTGCAGCGCCGTTTCCCTGTATGCATAAAGGACATGAATTTTGTGGGATGTGAGTAGGTATAACGGATAGTAATTTACCTTATTTTATACATACAATATTAGGAAGAAGGAGGAGGAGCCTCCTTCTTCCTTTTTTACCTTTATGGAAAGTAGGTAGAGGAACAGGGTGTTAAGTTCACTCATCTTCTATAGAAAAAGGGAGGATCCGCCGACCAGACGGGAGTCGTGTCTGGTGGGCAATTGCCCGACGATTGATGACGGGACGTTGTTGCGCGGTAAATTATGATTGCGCGATGCAGGATTTTGTGTGACGTCAATGAGATGCGTAGTTCCCATGTGGCGTAGTAGATGCCGCCACCCCTTAGCACTTCTTCGTTCCAATGGACATGCATTCTCAGAGCCGAAGCACAGGTCGACCGCTGGACGTTACGTGTCACCTGAATACAAAGAAAGAAGGACGGGAACGATAGAAACGGATGTGATATTGTGACTGGTTCTGCATAGATATTCACAACCGTTCGATACGCTTTCGTGTCGAATCGAAAATCAATTAATGTTATCAAAAGATTCCTCCTCGAAATATTAATTTATGATTCTATTATGAGCCTCTACAATTATACAAAAAAAAAACATTTTTCATTGGATTGTTACTTATATTAATAGTTTTTATCACATGAAAATTAGTAAAATGGTATACTATGTCTCGGAGATTGTTATGCCAAGAATTGATGTACCTACAGACGCCAACACATCAAGCTACTACAATCTGTCAAATTTCTTTATTAGATTTTCAACTTTATCGCTAAAGCATTAGGGTTTAAGGTTAATTGGGAAAATTTGACAGTTTCGGGTAGCTTGACCTGCTGGCGTCTGTACATAAATTATTTTATTTACTGGCACTTTTTTATTTGCTCTTTATCAAAGCAAAGCTTTTTCATTTTACATAATTGATTTATTTCGTAGCTAACGACAAAACTAATTGCAATAAAATTCTATCTCAAACTCACTAACAGTCAATTAGATTTCATTTTTCTTAATTGGACAAGTAAAAATAAAGTGTACATTTTGTGCCACGGCATTTCGCTGCATTTAGTCGTAATGTTTCGCCATATACTAATACTTCTCTCCATTATTTATATAACTAATGGTGAAATTAATAAAAAAACCGAAATGGATTTCCCTGAGAAGAATCGTATGATGGGAATAGACGCTGTCCATGATAAGTCGAAGAAAATTGATAAAGATACAATAATAACGCGTAACTTGAAATTGGAGAAGCGTAATCGCGGACAAAAGCGTAAGGGTCTTTGAATTTGTTTTGTGAATCTATCATCATCAATCATTTTTATTTATTTATCCTCACACTGGAACGCCATACCTACGGCAAGTACACCAATGGAGCAAAAAAACATTTCATGTGCTGCTTTCCATCCATCCTGTGCGCGGTGGACATCGAACGAGTGTATTGTAATCATTTTACCCGAAAGACGTCTAAGAATGGTGTTCTTAGGCCCCCGTAAGCATTACCACGTCACATGTACCCGTCCTACGAATACGAATGTAAAAAAATACAACCCGCAAGAATTTTAAATTGAGACTGCTCAGATGACGTTAGAGCGCGATACAGACGCGTCGATGGCGCGAGCCGTAACGGCGCCGAGGTCGGGAGGGGCCTATGGATTTGAAGCAATAAATTAGTGAAGGCCTATTGATATTTGGATATTATGATTATGACATTACCTACATTTCATACATTGTATCCCTCACCTCCTTTTCAATTTTTTTTTTGTATATCAACTTGAAAAGTAAATAGATATAATATGGTAACGTCTGTTAATTCGAACCGGGTACTAGTTCTATTAGAGCCCAACGTCATAATTAAATAAAATATGACTTGCTTCGATACTTCTTTTTTTTCTTTAAGCGATTTCTAACAAAATTGAGGAAGATCAAGAACCAGACTGGTCTTACAAGCCTTTCCCTAAGGAAGTTGCTGATCATGTTGATCAGTTCAAAAAGAACATGACGGAGTGTCTCAAGGAGGTACGATCTAACGACAAAAGACCGGTGAAACGTCTATCTCCAAAAATGGAGTCACCAGTCCATGGAGAATGTCTTATTGCGTGCGTCTTGAAACGCAACGGTGTCATTATACACGGAAAAGTTAACAAAGGTAACAGATTCGCATTTCTAAGCACTAGCCGGCTGTGAATATTCCACAAACAGACAAATACGTGCACTGACTGGACTTAAATCTGTGTGGTGGTTTTTTAAAAGACCATTTCAGACACCAATCTACATGGTCCTCACGTGATCTGGCCAAGATTATACCTAATATCTGGAATTTAAAAGAAACTGTGACCTCTGGCTTTGTTTAGGTCTTCCTTCTCAGAGTAGTCAGTTAGGAAACACAGAACTTATCTAATTTTAAACACAAGCTACCTATTTTTGACGTGTATAAGTGTTATTTTGAACCAATTTACAGAAATAAATATCATTTATTTCTGTAAAATTTTTTTTTTTAATTTTTTGACGGCACGGTTGGCGCAGTGGTTAAGCGATTGACTGCTGCGCTGCGTGTCGCGGGTTCGATTCCCGCACGGAACAAATATTTTGTATGACCTACATGTATTGTTCCGAGTCTGGGTGTTTTTCTATCTATAATATGTACCTATGTATTTACAAAAAAAAAAAATGTATATAAGTAGTTTATCAGCCATCTTGTTACCATAACACAAGCATTAGGTTGCTTAGCTTGGGACAAATGGTGCTGTGTGAAATGTCCAGGGATATTATTATTATTATTCAAGCTTCAAAAAATCCACGTATAGCACTGCAATAATCATCTCCATATTATAATAATTCCCGGAGCCCGCTCCCTATATTTTATCGATTTATTATTTATCGAGTTTTCAAAGTTCGACTTGGTATAGGTACTGCACCCTAATTGTGTAACACACTATCAATCTCAGTCTGAATCATTTTGAAGAATATTACTAATCCATTGCTTCATGTTTTCGAAAAATATGTCTGCTCCACAACCTAAATAACGTAATGAATCTTGTTGAACTGTCAAAATGAAACCATTGCCATTGATAATGTGATACGTAGGTACCTAATCATTCCGCTGGACTCTTCATATTTTCACCCGGGTGGCCGGGTACAGACGCCAGCAGGTCAAGCTACCCGAAACTGTCAAAGGAGATCACCCGACCCCGGTACATTTTTGGGCTAATTTAAAAAGTGCCGGCCAACAAAAATAAACTTATTATTTTTATACAGCACACCATAATAAACATTTTTTATTATTACACCTAAGCCGTAAGTCAATTCACCGAGATGTTATTCAACAACATAATATTTATTCTGTCTGCGAAATAGAACTTAATTACGAACGTATTACAGAACTTAATACCTAATTGCCATGATTTTATTTCCCGTAACAATGTGCGAGCTCGAATGTAAAAGGTAACGCAGCAGATGAGTACCTACCTACTTAGACAAAAAAAATACCTACTTTCGGTTACTCTGTTACTTCTAGGTAAGCGTGCTCTATCGTCAACCGTATCATCACTTACCATCAGATAGTGGTAACAATATGTTATAAATAGATCTAAGAATAAAAATGAAAGAAAAAAACCTTTTTACTTGTTTGCCAAATTATAAATTAAAAAAAAATATATGAAAAAATAAAAAATATATAAAAAGAAGTTGTGTTGTCTGCCGAAGGGGATAATGATTTTGATTATACTATCATTGTTTATGTTACACTAACCCTTTCCAACCGAGTTAAAACGATCGTGAGTTTCGACTTTACAAAATTCTAAGCAAATTTGTAAACGACTTTAGCGGACGCAACCGGCGTCGATCTATCGTGACACTATCTAAGAATGAGACAAAAAATAGTTTTGCACTTTGCGCACACGTTTCGTCCTGCCAGTTCGTTGAAACCCGCATGAGGGATGGCTGCGTCTTTTAATCCCGGCGCCTCCGCACGTAAGTAGATCAATTTTTAGTAGTTCTATTGTATTATTCATATTTATTTGATGTTTTTTGATTAAATACGAGTTTCTGTAGATATAGTCATCAAGTTTTTGCAAATGAAAGTATTAGTTTCGTAATTATTTATCGTCAAAATTAAACACGCACGATCATGCAACATCGGTCGTAGGACGTGATATTATAACATTTCGTTGTTTTGTGTTTTATTTGTTATTTTGATTCTATCTGGTATTAAAATTGCTTTTTCTTTTGTATTAGGGGCTCGAATTACGGATGATGCAATATTTGAACAATTGTTGGACGGAAATCTATCGGAGATTGAAGATTTTAGCGACAATGACTTGGATTTTGAACCAAATAATCTGTTTGATCAATTGGCATGCGAAGATCTCTCCGATGGTGATATTCCTAATGAAGATGAAGAAATTAGTCACCAATTATCACCATTGATATGTTCACCAGTGATGCAGCCTCCGTCTACATCGATACCGCAACCTTCTGCTTCATTAATGACGCAACATCCTCCTCCAACAACGACTGAATCTCCATCAACAATGCAGTCGCCTTGCCCATCGTTATCATCTACGTCTCGTCGTCCTTTACATCGACTAAGGTCAGTAAATTTATCCTCTGAACGTTCGAGATCAACCACCAGTATTCAGGAAAGAAGAACAGTGACAGCATCACGTTCTCAAGGACAAAGATCGGCATCAACACCAAGTATTAGGAAAAGAATATGGAAGCAGGTTCCATTTGTAGATAAACTACACAACTATCTTCCATTGCCTACAAAACCAGTAAGGCGTCCCATCGAGTACTTTCGTGACTACATAGATAACGAGTTCATAGAAAGGATATCACACTGTACTAACTTATATTACTTACGTACTACAGGCCGTGAATTGAAAAGTACAAGCAGTGAGATCGCGAAGCTTATTGCAATACAAATACTCATGGGATGTCTTCCTTATCCCCGACTGCCTATGTATTGGAGGGCTGGTACTAGGTTGGAAATTATCGGCGGTTTAATGTCACGGGACAGGTTTTTAACCCTTCGTAATGCACTACACGTAGTTGATTCAGATTCTCCACCTCCAACTGAAATTGGTAATCCACTATGGAAGGTTCAACCCATGATCGATCAAATTAAACGTGCTTGTAATAAATTAGAAAGGGTGCCGGGATTTTACTCAATCGATGAGCAGATGATACCATTTACAGGCCGCTGTCAACTACGTCAGGTAGTGAAAAACAAACCTAGGCCTGTAGGGTTTAAAAACTTCGTCCTGACAACTAGTGAGGGATTGATGTTGGATTTCGACATATACAGAGGTGCAAGGACGATGTTTGGTGATACGAATCTCGGCCTCGGTCCTTCGGTAATCCTACATTTATCTAAAAGTATTCCCCCTGGTAGCTGTGTGTATCACGATAGATATTTCACCACAGTACCTTTAATTGAAGAAATGAACAAGTTAAATCTGCATTCTACAGGGACAATAATGTTAAATCGTATCCCTGACCGAGCTACAATAAAATTTAAAACGGATGTTCAAATGACTCGTGGAGAAAGCCAACAATTTGTTTGTGAACCTACTACCATCGTAAAGTGGAAAGATAATAAATCCGTATTACTCGCATCAAACTGTACTGGCTCCGGTGCAACCACTCTCGTAAAAAGGTGGGATAAAACTATGAAACGGTACGTCGACGTAACTGCTCCAATAATAGTAAAAAATTATAACCAACACATGGGAGGAGTAGATGTACTGGATCAACAAATGGAGTATTATCGAACATTTATTAAAACAAAAAAATGGACCCTAAAAGTATTGACGCATTTTTTTGACCTCGCGCTGGCAAACTCTTGGAGGCTGTATAGAATCGACTGCCACAGTAATAATCATGCAAGGAAAGACACAAAGCCTTTACTGGATTTTCGCTTGGATGTGGCGGATGCTTTATCTTCTACACCAAGTAGAGCTCGAAGGGATAGTGAAGATGAAGATCAGTCAACAGCTCCGCGTCGAGACTATAAAATATATAGACCAGCAATCAGACCGTCGGCAGAGAAACGATATGATGGATATGAGCATTTTCCAACCAGCGATGACATAAAAGCGCCAAGGACCTGTAGGTTGGAAACTTGCAGCAGTCGTTCAAAAATTAGGTGTGAAAAATGCGACGTCTATCTATGTTTATCTCGTGATAAAAATTGTTTTAAAACATATCATTTGTGTACACAATAATTATGTCGATCTCATTGATTGTAGTGACTAAAAATTAAGATTTTGTTGATTATTAAGAAGTAACATAGTTTATTTTTGTTCTAATTTAAAAAATTAAGAAGATCTCATTTGTTACTCGTGATTTTATAAATACTCATATAGTTTATTTTGTAATAAAGACTGATTAAAGTTGTAAGAAAACTGAAATATTCATATTTTATTTTAATTGATAATATTTATTTCATTAATTCGTTCTTAATCATTGATTATTTACATATACTCACGATCGTGCGACTTGCAAATTATTCCTGAACCTCACGTATGTGAGGGTCTGATTGCTGAAGACCAGCTTGCGTGAGATTTTTTTCAGTATTTTTTCCAGGGTCTCTGAACACTTTCCAAACGATAACTAAGTTTTTACTGATCTATGCGAGTTTTTTTACTCCCGGTTGCAAAGGGCTAAGTATTGGTATTATTAGGTATTTGTTTTGTGTCTTTTTTTTTTATTTATGCAGGTTTTATACTAGCTACTGTAATCATTAGTATTTACTCTAAACTTGGATATAGAACTTTGGTGTAATAACAATAAATGTTTATATTCTTATGCTCTATCTAATTGTTGCATTTATTTTCGTTGGCCGGCAAAAAAAAAATTAGCCCTATCTGGGTGACCTCCTTTTCCCAATCAACCTTGAACGTTAATGCTTTAGCGATATAGTTGAAAATCTGTTAAAGAAATTTGACAGATTGTAGTAGCTTGATGTGCTGGCGTCTGTACCTTAGGTATGTAAAAATATGTTTAGTACCTATCCTAATTGTTTATTTTTTAGATAACTTATTATCTCTTGTAAGTAAGTTTTACGCCAAAGATACTAAGCTCATGAAGAAATTGGAAAAGAATTTGGATCGTTGCATTGAAATAAGCGTTCGCCATCAAGACGAGTGTGTGTTGGCGTCGAAACTCAACGATTGCACGAATGATCTCATGGCCAGTAATAAGCACAAAATAATGGTAAATTATTAATAAATGTGTGCCTATTTAACACACTGGTAAAACACTTTGTTCTTATTCATTTAAAACCCAGTTTATAATACTTAAGGTGGATGCTCCAAGGCAGCCCGCGAAATTCAAATTTTCTTACGTTTTTTGCAATGTGCTGGTCAGTACTAAGTTGTAAGTTGATTAAAATATGATTCGCGGCCGTAACAAATATGTATTAACAGAATTATAATCATTAAAGTCATCAACACAACTCTTAAGATCAAGTAATCCTACTGAATGACTATTTCATTAAATCTTGACATTTTAGGATTTTGCTGACTTAACAAGTAGTATTACTGATTGTAATGATTATAATTCTGTAAATACATATTTGTTACGGCCGCGAATCATATTTTAATCAACGTACAACATAATACTGAGCAGCAAATTGCAAAAAACCAAAAAACGTAAGAAAATTTGAATTTCGCGGTCGACAATAGCAGAGATAACATATAAGTGCACCCTTTTAGCTAATGGAACTTACATTTTACGAGGGAAAGTCCTGGCAGCACCTTCAGCACAGAGAAGTCAGCACACGTTCTTTACCATGACCTCATGATCAACATACTTTGATCGTCTTAGATCCCCCTTAAGATTCATATCTCAAGGGGGCGCCAAGACGTTCAAAGCAGTAAGAAAAAAGAAATTGCCGATTTTGATAGGCGGCCATAGACTCTCAATCTGATTGATGCAACGGACGGTTGACTGAGCGTGTAATGGCTTGCTGTGACTCACGCAACAGCCAATCGATTCTGTAAAAATCTCACCGTGAAAAGTTAGGTGAAGTGAGCTTAGAGTGAGCTGCCAATAGTGTCAATCCCTAGCATTAGTTGGAATAACAGCTCACTTCACCTAAGTTTTCACGGTGATATGGTTACAGAATCGCACTGCTGTTTCGTCATTTCGTGTGAGTCAGTCGTGATTCTTGATTTGAACAGCGATGGAAGCGCGTGTGCTTTCGGCGTCAGTCGTCACCATCGCCGCCACCACTCGACGCACCGCGCGTTGGCGCTACCGTTTGCATTGCCGTTGAATAATTTAGAAGTCGAAAAGGAATTTATATTTATGTTGGAAACGTATCCCGTTTTGAGGGACCCCAAAAATAATGGTTTCACAAATAAGTACCTATAAAAGGCTATAAGGCTTATTAAAACTGCAATAAGTATACCAAAAACCTATACCGAGTGCAACCGTAGATGATGTCCGGAAGAAGATAAACGCGTTCTAATCTTTTTTGCAACTGCGATTTCACCCAGGGTTTCATAAAAACCCGTGACTTTAAATATATTGCAAGACGAAAACTACATAAATACATATGCGACTTGGAGTGTAGACTTTTGGGTGAGCAAAGGGAAGCGTCTACCAATGGTAAAAAAGTAGCAGTGGAAAAGTAAATAAAATATGTATGTACAGACACCAGCAGGTCAAGCTACCCGAAACTGTCAAATTTTCCCAATCAACCTTGAACCTTAATGCTTTAGCGATAAAGTTGAAAATCTATTAAATAAATTTGACAGATTGTAGTACTTGATGTGCTGGATGGCGTCTGTACGTTGATTAAAATATGATTCGCGGCCGTAACAAATAAATGTATTTACAGAATTATAGTCATCAACGCAACTCTCTAAGATCAAGTAATCCTACTGAATGACTATTTCATTAAATCTTGACATTTTAGGATTATGCTAACTTAGCAAGTTGTATTACTGATTCTAATGATTTTAAATTAAAATAATCTTGATGATACATTTTAATTTAATCCTCACCGTCGCATGTAAGTTTCCCTGCTAAAATCCGGTGTATTGACTTGCACCAACTATAGATTAATATATTTATTGTTACATCTGTAAAGTATTCTTTCAAGTTTTATTTTCTTCTTGTTTTCACATTTGAATGGAAACTGCACAAATATTTCCGTTACTGTTTTTATTTCTTTTTTTATTCCAGTTTTCAGCACATCATTTTCTTATTACGTGAAACACTACTTTACTTTTTATACTGAGAAAACCAAACCACAGAGTATAGTAATATTTGGCCGAACCTAAAAAAAAATATTTGCAATGGGGAAGACAACTGTCAAAGTGGCGCTCTATACGATTGTTCCAAAGTAGCTGTCAAATTGTATAACTTAAATAAAAGTTGATCACAAATATATCGTAAAAATGACTTAATAATAAATAAATAAAACTGAAAATCCTTTAATATAAAAGTATTCATTGACAATTGCAGATCTTATCAATATGAGGAATCTGGTTTCACATAATTTCTCTGATGCATCTGTTGAATCTGAAAATTGACAGAAATATTTAGTATTACTTATTATTATAGTAAAATAGCAACTACCTAGATCACAAAAAATAAAATCACTAATGAAATATTTACCTTTCAAAATAATATTTAATACATTGTCTTTCAATCGGAGTTAAAATAGAGTTACTATTTATGTCATGGTACATCTCCAATGGTGGAAGTATAATAGAGGGTTCTGTTGGATTTGGAGAAAGTTGTGGTTCATCAAAGTTAAAGTTTTTGTCGTACAGCTCTAACCTGGAAAAAAATGTCCAATTAAACATCACTCTCTATGTATCTACGAAAGTTAAAAGAACCATTACATAAATAGCCTCAGCATTCGTAAATATAATCCTGAATTAGTGATATTGAATAACATTTTAACGTAAATACCACAAGATTAGTTACATGACGGTATATTTTTACCTACCATAGAAAATTAAAATAAAATATAATAAATATACATACTATTGATTAATAAGTTATTCAATTATAATATTATTTATTTAAACATTGTAAGCGTATTAATTTCAAAGACCTAAAGTTGACCTAGATACAAAAAAAGGGCATAAAAAGATTTTTTTTCAAGAGCATTACCTTGCCACTAAATCAGCTTTTCTTCCTTTTACAGACGCCCCTCTTCTCTGTAACTCTGCTTTGAGTTCCAGCAAGCTCCAAGTAGAGTACATTTTCGCGTCATTTGGTCAAATAAAAACCACACTAATCGCCCAAAATGTGTTTTTTCTTGCTTTGTTTACACACTTCAAGAAATGTCAAACTGAGGCCATTGGGAACAAACGCACGCAGCGCCATCTGAGATTAGCTTTATCTTGCCATCCCCATTGCAAAATGTTTTTTTAATAAATAAATAAATATTTATTCTGGTTTAGATTAAACATTTATTATTTTTCACTAAATTTTCATTAGAATAAGGCGTACTATGCACACTGGTGATAATTGGCGTAAGCACCATCTATGCAATTTTTTCGTACTAAATCTCTCAAGTTTACACGGATCTCCTAAAAGATGGTGCTACGCTAGAATCTTATCTTTATGAAAATTTGGACGCCTACCTAGTACCTACGTCAAGTACGGGCCGGCGGTGTCCCTGTCATAAACTAAAGTCAAAAGTGTTTATTGGGTCCCTGTTACCCCTCTGGTGTTCTTGTTCTCTGGCCTCGATCATCGATCGGTCTCAACTCTCAACTTCAATTACTCTCACTACTCTCAGCTCAATTCCCAGTTGTGATCCCCATTTTCCCATGTTTTGTGGTGATCCCACCAATAATAGACTGTATGTGTTTGTGTTTAATCTATGGTGATCCCGGTCGGGAAAACGACCAAACACCATTTTACAGAAACTAGAAACTACAACGTACTGAACAATAAATTGTGTATTTATCGAATATTGGTAAGGCCTTCAGCAACTTTCGAATAACTTGTAGTCGTGGAAGTCCGAAATGCTCGTACTTCTTCTAATAAAATCAACCATTGAAAACATGAATTGAAAATTTAAGACTTCGTGTCGTGCATTGTGCTAGTGGGAAAGACGAAAAGTCTCGTGCGTTGATTAAAAAAATAAAGTTAAGAATAGATCAAAGTGGTCATTCAGCGCTTAAATAATTATGTTGTTGCTCTTTCAATTTTATTTTAGAGCAATCGAACAGGGTATGGGATTTCATATTCAGTTTTTTTTAATCAATTTGTTGCTGATCGTGCTAGCCCGTGTTTGGAAACTCAGCCCAGAGGTACCGATCGCTATTCCTAACATTTTTGAAGAGAGAGGATAGTTCCTAATTTTTGTTATTACAGCTATTTAAAACAAGACTGATGAAACCAAAGATTTTGCATTCCCAACAAGTTTTTTTTTGTGTTGTATGGATTCATTCCAAAATGTTGTGTTGTTAGTGTCTCTTGCAAATTTTCAACAAAACCGTATAATGTGGACAGTCAGGGCTATCCTTGGTTAAAAACATTTGATTATGATTACCGCTCCTGTTTTTTTCACCTAAACTTAAAAACATGAGCTCTGATTTTGCCTTTTCTTACATCAGTAATGGTTTTCTAATGGAATCACTCAAAACTCTTGTTGATGGTAACGGATGAATGGTTGCCATCAGAAGTTTTCTGTTATGTTATTCAAGGTTGTGCAAAATTGGAGAGAACAAAAGATGGCATTCAATTATTTTTTGATGGTGTTGGTAAATAACAAAACAACATCTTGGAAATGACTGGTTTATTCTGTGAACATTCTCAGGAGTCTTGGCAAATTGTGTGTTTAAATGGTTTTCTATTGGTATCACTAAAAAGTCTTGATGGTAACGGATGAATGGTTGTCATGAATAGTTTTCTGTTATTTTGGGATACTTTCAAGTTGAATAACACAAAGTTGTCTCTTGAAATGTTAAAAAAATGGTTCTCAGGTGTCTTGAAAAATTGCATAGATCACTATTAAGTTACATTTTTTTTACTTTCTATAAAATGTCAATATGTTTTATTACTTTATATTCTGCACAATTATATGCAAGTGGTTAAATGATAAGAGGGCTTGTCGCCTTGTGTAATAACAGCTGCAATGGTTGATCAATCAGCTTAAGTTATGTTTGCCATGGTTGGTCCGTGGTGGGGTGATGATCTTTACATACCAAGACCCCACCATGCCTCGGGAAGCATGTTAAGCCATTGGTACCAGCTGTCATTCATGGATCTTTGATAGTCGTTATGGGTCATCAGAAGCCTGAAAGTCTGACAACCAGTGTTACAAAGGGGATTCGTATTAATCCCAGGAACTGGGTTGTGGAGGTCAGATAGGCAGTGCCTCCATGTAAAATACTGGTTTGCAGCTGATAGTTGGGAAAAGGCTAGGCAGATGATGAAATGATAATAGCTGCACGGGTTGATCAAAGGCTATGCTATATGCTTGTTGCGGTTCAGTTGTTTTAAAGCAATTTGTTCTGGTTTAGTTGTTGTAAAGCAATTTGTTGTTTATCACGGTCCCAATCGTTATTCTAGACAGGATAGTCTATTTTAACAATCTGTTTAATTTTACAACCTATCTAAAACTAAGACTGATGAAACCAAAGATTTTGCATTCCCAACAAGTTTTTTTTTGTGTTGTATGGATTCATTCCAAAATGTTGTGTTGTTATTGTCTTGCAAATTTTCAACAAAACCGTTTAATGTGGACAGTCAGGGCTATCTTTGGTTAAAAATCGTGATTACCGCTCTTGTTTTTCCCACCTTACAAACATGAGCTTTTACCTTTCTTACATCAGTACCTAATGGTTTTCTATCGCTATAAATTTTTGGAATAAATAAATCACTCCAGTCTTGTTGATGGTAACAGATGAATTGATGCTATGAGGAGTTATCTATTATTTTGGGATACATTCAAGTTGAATATCAAAAAGTTTCCTGTTGAAATGTTTTTAATTTTAAGTCTTGGTAAATTGTGTGTAGTTTGCTTAGTTATATTGCTATTAAGATAATTTTTTGTTTTTACTTTTTACAAAATGTTAATTTATTTTATTCGTATAAGTTAATCATAATTTAGTGGAAAAATGATAACAGCTGTATGGGTAGATCAAATTCTAAGCTACGCTTGCTGCGGTCAGTCCATGGATGGGTGACCATTAGTGTTGGGATTTTATCCGGATAAATACTAAAAATGGATAAATACTCATAAATATCCGTTTTTACTCGAGTATTTATTAAAGGAGGGGCTTGTGGCTAAGTAATAACAGCCGCACGGGTCGATCGATCAGGTTAAGCTACGCTTGCCGCGGTTGGTCCGTGGATGGGTGACCATTTTCACATACCAAGACCCCTCCGTGCCTCGGAAAGCACGTTAAGCCGTTGGCCCCGGCTGTCTTTCGTGGATCATTGACAGTCCTTACGGGTCGTCAGTAGCCCGAAATTCTGACAACCAGTCTTACCTAGGAGTATCGTATTACCCAGTAACTGGGTTGTGGAGGTCAGATAGGCAGTCGCTTCATGTAAAATACTGGTATTCAGCTGCATCCGGTTAGACTGGAAGCTGACCCCAACATAGTTGGGAAAAGGCAGGCAGATGATGATGACTCGAGTATTTATTCAAAACAGCGGATAAATACTTTATACGTACAGATTTCGTTTCTTGTATTGTCATTTTACAAAACAAAAGGATTGCATAAATAAAATGTAAGTCTCTAAATATAGATTTTACTATTTTTTAATCAAAACTCTAACAAAAACAAAAATCCTAACGTAACAATGGTTTCACTACAATCGTGAATATTTTTGTCAATGACTGTAAATATTAGAAAACCGATTTGTACTGTAAATACGTAAACAACAACACTGTAAATATAAAAAAAAAAAGTAATGCACTTAATTTTTTTTAACAAAAAAATATGTCCTACATTAACAATTATCTTTCTAAAAGAATGAATATTTTCGTCAAACGCTGCCGGTACCGATTATATGTTTGTTCTTCTTCTTTATGTTGACTACAATCTTGAATATTTTCGAAAATCAATCACTGCATTAATTATTATATTCTGAAATCAATCACTATCAATACTAGACGCTCGTCAATCATCATTAGGAATGCAATTTACAAACTGAAAGTCGCTTCTCGATTCCCTCAAGTCCACTGATTCTTCGTCACTATCTGTCTGAACTGGGCTTGGCGATGAAATATCTTCTTCAGCGTCATCGTCACTCTCTGCACTCTCTTGAATTTTATTGAAAATATTCCAATTATATGTTTTAAATGTAATTTTTGCCGCTTTATCAGTCATTTTTCAGCGATTTCTTTTTTGTTATGAATGTTCGCGTGTGTACCAAAAAAATTTTTGAAACCTTCACACTTTAATGCGTCATGTCATGACTTCATGAGACAGCAAATTAATAGTGTGTGCTGCGCAGTTTAGAGGCACAATATGCGGTTGTACTTCTTTTACTAGTTGAAAAGGCTTTTGTATGTTACTGGCGTTGTCACCAATAACAACAACAATCTCACCTTCACCATTTATATTCTCATGACTTTTAAAATTTCTTCACGAATATATTCACTTGTGTGACTGTAGATGTGATTCTGTTAAGTGTTTAAACTCTCAACAAAGAAAGGTTCTGGTTTAGAAATAATAAAGTTGATATAACACCTTCATTGTTTATATTACTCTACTCCATCCATCCAATTGAAGATGCATATAGTTTACGGTATCGAGTTTTTCTCTAATTTCTTCTCCTTTCTTCTTTAACTTCTTTTTTTATATCGTTGTAGATTTTATTAAAATATTTTTTCGATAGGACTCTTCAGGAAGGTAATTTAAGCGAAGGCTTCAGATGATCAAAAAACTCTATCCAAAGAGGATGTTCTATTAGAGACAGCGGAGCTCATGACTAGGGCTTTCAAATACCGGATTTTTTTCAATACCGGTATTAATACCGGTGTTACACTTGTAGGTACCACAGGCAGTAAATATCTGTAATCTGCCGATAGAAATATCTCCCGACCAGCCCCAGCAGTTTCGAAGACACACATCTGTACTCTTATTATAGATTTAAAATCGGTGCTCGTAGCTGAGGTAGCACTTTTGGTTTTAGGCAATTTGGATATCTCCCTCTCTAATTGTTTCTGTATGGCCATGTCTAGATTTTCACTGCTCGTATCAGTCGTATCCAATGAAGTAGAAGGTTCTTCTATCGTCATATCATGTTCACGATCAGTCATTGTCTCGCTGTGAGCGTTTCGTGTGTCATTATTATATTTTAAACGTGCAAGTAATTTTACAATAATATCTAGTATTTCGTCAGATGTAGGTTTCGTGAAGGTATCATCATCGTCATCGTTACTGAAGAAAGTATCAGGGTCGTGAAAATATTGTAACACTCCAGATATTAAAAGTCGCCGATCCCTTATGCGCCTTCGAAGTGCTTTTGCAAGATTATTGCTCAAGTCATTAGCCTGACCATCTAACTTTTTCAACATAAACTTTAGAGCAACATCAGCTTTCAGTAAGTTGGTATCGCGTTTGCAAAGTTCCAGTACTGTCGCTTTGACCACAGAAAGGCTGTTGTAAGTATTGTTGTTGTTGTTGTTGTTTGTTTGTTTGTTTGTTGTTGTTGTTGTCCAAATCCAATTCATTGAATGAGAAATCGGGGTTTAATTTTAGATCGATTAAAACTTTTCATACACAATCCTTTAGTTTTAAAAAGCGCCCAATCATGTCAGCCATACTGCTCCATCTTGTCTTACAATCTAGTATTAACGACATTTCCTTTTTATACATTTCAACAACATAATAAACACAACATTCAAAACACAATACAAAACCCTACGCGTTATCCCGTCGCCTTTGCGAAACTGACTAAGTAGTTACTAAGTTAGTACACAGCAAAAGGTTTATAATTATCGCCTCAGTAGAGCTAGAAGATACGTAGAATGCGCTTTTGGAATCATGGCAAATAAGTGGCGCATATTTCACAGGCCGATAAATGTATCCTACGATTTTGCTACTGATATCGTAAAAGCATGCTGTGTCCTACATAATTTTGTTGTAGAACGAGATGGCATTCGTCAGAAGGAGAAACTAACCATTAGCATTGACGAAGACTTTTACCCATTACAAACCCAAAATGAGAGATTAAAAAGATAGCATCATTAGAGATCAATTCGCGAGATATTTTATTAGTAATAGAGGAGCTTTGCCGTGGCAGCTACGTATGATTTAGTTAATGTAACTTAACGAACCATCCACGAAATAAAAAATCTTAGTGTTACCTACACTATGATTTTTTATTTCGGTTCGTTTCGTTTTCGGGTACTTGTGTAAAAATTACGGTGTAAAATTTCATTTAAATATCATCTTATTCAATTAGTCCACGAAATAAAAAATCATAGTTATATTATGATAATAAAAACTAAAACTTACCCAATTTGTTTTTTTTGTTATTGTCAAAAGCGCCATAATCCGGAAACAGTGTTCTTGCTATTTGCTCCCAAGCTTTTGTTTTCAAATTATTAATTTTGAAGTCCACATTAGACTTGTCCCATAAAATTTCTCTTTCCTGAACTAATGAGATGAGAAAGTCAATATCAATATCATCGTCCTGGGTACTCATTTTACAAATCCCTATTAAAATAAATACGTCCTACTGACAACTGGTTTCAACACAAAGAGTACTATAAGATACTGTTTCAACACGACTGCGAGCGAGCGAAGTCGCGGCGCCGGAGCAACACTTCCTCCCCCCCTCGCGTCTCGCTCAATCGAAGTGCGGTATGCCTGCGGTGCGGCGCCGGAACGCACCGTCTGGTATATCATTGATTTTTATATCCAGGACGCCGCAGCGACATCGCTCCGGCGCCGCGCCGCGACCGAACCGCACTGTGTGGTGGTGTGCCTGCGGTGCGGCGCCGGAACGCACCGTGTGGCATATTATTGATATTTATATGCAGGCCGCCGCAGCGACATCGCTCCGGCGCCGCGCCGCGACCGCACCGCACCGTGTGGCTTCTCCCTTACTGCCTCTTTTTCTGGGGTGTCTGTATAAATGGTTGACTTTTTGGTTCTGGAACCTCTTGATTTCCTTTGGGGAGCCTTTGGAAAAGGCCGAACAGTATTCAGGGGAAAACACAAGTGGTGTGGCTGAGGATGACGCATTTGGCTGATCATTGTCATGATTTCGAATTGAGGATTCGCCCAATACGGAAGGTGAAAGTGGTGGTGTTTCATCATTAGGTCCAGGATCGTTCTCCTCTAACGAAAAGTCTAATAGTGGTGATACCGGCGGTATTTCACTGTTATGAGCAGGATTGTTTTCTTCAATGTCAGGGTTTGGTCTGTTCGTTATAAAAGATGATTCGATATTATTAGTAGCCCCAGTCACAGGGGTTTGCCTGTCAATTGCAGAAGATGATGTTGCAGGATTGTTCAGTTCAGTGTCTGGATTTGGTCGGTCCGTTACAAAAGATGGAGCAAAATCAATTTCATCGAATAGATTACGATTATATGGGTAAATACCAGTTTTGCAAAAACCAGCCTGAATATTCGCTTGTATGAAGGCTAGAGGCATTGCAGTTTTTACAATACCTGGTATGTCGTAGATTGACATTGTTCTTCCAGGGTGACTTCGCGTCCACCCGTCACAAGCAGTGTTTATAGCTTTTTTTAAGGGTCCGAAGACAGATCTATCCAGGGGCTGCAGTTTGTGCGAGCAGTGTGGAGGAAATGAAAGCAAAGTGATCCCATTTTCTTTACAAAAATCCAATGTATTAATGTGGATATGTGAGGAATGATTATCTAGCACTAGTAAGATTCTATGCGTTAGTGAAGCATTTGAAAATTTCTTAAAATGTTCGAGAAAAACTAAGAATGACGCAGCTTGCATCCAGCCTGAAGGATTCGCAGTTCCTATCGATCCTACAGGCCCGTGTCTAACAAAATGATCGTGATAACGAACCCGAGGAAATATAAATAAAGGAGGAATAGTATTGCCCAAGGCATTTACTTCAAATGTAACTGTGACCAATGTGCCTCGTTCAGCCGAAGTAAGAGCTCCCACTTGCCGTATGCCACGTCTTGCTAGTGCTACTACTTTATCGGGTTTTTGGACCATGGATTCAAATAACGGAAACCATGGCTGTGAGGGCCACCAAGGAACAACAACAATGCCTGTCACCCTTTCCCTTTTTATTTTCTGTAATGTCTTACTAATAAGTACAAATGGTGGGAATGCATAAAAGAAATCACCATACCATTTGACAGTGAATGCATCAACAGCGCATGCGTTTGGGTCAGGGAGCCATGATATATAATTCTGACACTTTGTATTAGACTTGTTTGCAAACAGGTCAATCTGGGGCTCACCAAGTTTACCGACAATAGTCTTGTAAGCTACATTGCACAACTCCCATTCAATTTCAGTGTTTGGTCGTCTAGATTCCAGATCCGCAATAGTGTTCTCTTTAGAACTAATGTAGGATGCATAGACCCAAATGTGTCTTTCCTCACACCATTGCCACAACTTTCTGGCTAGGTTATTGAGGTGAGGAAAGCGGGTGCCACCCATTTTATTGATGTAGGCTATAGCAGTTGTGTTATCTATTCTAAGTAAAACCTCGCAGTGCCTGAGTGAGCTTGCATATGTTTTGAGCCCTATAAATGCTGCTAATAGTTCAAGGTAATTTATATGGAACTTTCTATCATTAGCTGTCCAGTGCCCATGGCTTCTGATATCACTACATACCAGACCCCAGCCAGTTTGAGAAGCATCAGAAAATATTTCTAAAGCAAAGTCAAATTGTTTTATTCTGTTATGGTTTGTTGGAATATGAGATAACCACCAATCTAGTTCTAACTGAATCTCTTTTGTGATAGGTAGCAGCGCATTATAATTTTCATGGTTGTTTTTTAAGGCTGCTGTTTTGTTACTTTCCATAACCTTGGTCTAAGCCAACCATATTCTACTGCTGGGCATGCGGCAACAAGGATACCTAGCAACTGAGCAAATTCTACAACTTTGCATATCCTCTTAGATTTAAAGTTTTTTATTAATTTAAGGATAAAGTCTATCTTTTTCTGAGGCAGAGAAATATCTAACTGTATTGAGTTTAAAACAAAACCTAAATACTGACAGCACTGTCGGGGTTCTAAGGCACTCTTCTTGGTATTGATAATGAATCCTAGTTTTTGTAGAACAGTTTGAGTTGTAGACACATTTTCCAAACACTTAGCATACGACTCACCAAGGCACAAAATATCATCAAGATATATAACAGAAAGCAACCCCAATGACCTCAGGTGACAGATAACTGGCTTCATTATCTTTGTGAATACATATGGTGCAGTGCTAAGTCCAAACGGAAGGCATGTAAATTCAAACAATATATCTTGAAACTGAAACCGGAGAAATCTTCTATCGTATTTTCTAATTGGTAATAAATAGTATGCATTTTTTAAATCTATTGTTGCCATGAAACAACCCGGGGTCATGAGTTTGATTGCTGTCCTTAAGTCTTCTAGTTTGAAGTGGTGTGTAGTAATATATTTATTAAGTTTCTTTAGATTTAATATAAATCTCCAAGTGCCATCTGATTTCGGATGTAAAAATATGCTGGATAAATATTGATTCTCAGCAGGCAAACATTTTTCTATAGCACCTAATTGTAGGAGTTTATTAATTTCTATAGAAATAAGATTGGTTTCTTTCTGACTGAAGTTATTGTTTTTAGGAATGGAAGTTTGAACTGGAATTTCAATGAATGGTAATTTATAACCCTTGATCCAGTCATGTATTGTTGGACTAGTGGTAATATTATTCCAGGCTTCAGAAAAGTACTGCAATCTACCAGTCTGTACCTGAGCTAGCGACGTTCCTGGCCCCGACGTCGCGGCTGGGGCTTCTGTGGTGAGCGTCTCGGCCGTCTTGCTGCCTGTTTCACCTGATTGTTCCGCTTCAGCACTGTCTTTTGCCCACTCGGAAGAGGGAACTGCTGTCTGGGTGGGCCCCGGAAGTTTAAATTCCTTGGTCTAGCCTGGGGTCTTGCAGGTGTGTTTTTAAGTTCTTGTCCTGACTTTTTTACAGCTTTAATAGCATTAACTTTGTCTTGCAGCTTATCCCCAAACAGGTATTCCGATATTGGGGTCTGCTCCATTAACTCCTTCATTTCTCTGTTCAGTCCGGGTAAGATGAGAGATCGTCTAGTGACACAGTTTTCATGATACAAATCACACAGCAGTCGTGCTGCATCACTCAGTGTTGAAATTTGTTCACTGTATATGCTATGTTGGTTGGCAATTAAACTATTAAGTACTTTGCCAATTGACGTAATGGCAGCGGCCATGGTAATTTGCTGCCCCCTAATTCGTTGGTCCCTTTTGACTCCACCTTCATTCAGTGCAGCTGCCACTTCTTCATTTAGTTTTGGCGGGTTCAATAGGCTGCAGTGAATGGGAATAGGCTTCATCCATTCTCATAGCTCTTTATTCCTACCTGCGCAGCTTAATTGGCGATGAGCTGCACGAAGCTGAGCCTACCTTTCCACAAAAGGAGGGTCTCATCTATCGCAATATTCTGCTCGGGAAGGTATAAATCGCTGAACTGGCGATTAAGATGGTCAATAATTGGGCTAATTTTGGCAAGCTTGGAACTAGATGCCGCAAGGGTAGAATTGTCCACAAAATGTAGACGTTTCTTAACCCTTACATGCATGATTTTATTTTTTTTTGTGGAAAAAATGTTATAAGGTACGTTATTATGTAAAGAGGTCGGGAAAAATAATAAAAAAAATCATAGTCAAACTTATTGATATATTATAATAAAAAAAACACTATGTTGCCATTTGGCAACAATATGCATATACTACCTCAACTATACTTATATACATATTTATGATGAATGGAATGCAGCAAAGCAATTTCTATCGTATGTATGGCAAAGAGCAACCTTGCATTTGGTGCATTCTGTGCGTGAGTAGCCTTTGCATCCTGGTAGTTTGCACCTATTTTTGTTGGCACATCTTTGTTCATTATGGCCAACTCCATCAGTCCTAACATCTTTAGGTGGAACGGCTTTCATAGGTCCACGATGTTTCTTTGCTTCAAGTTCTTTGTCGATACTACTTGAGGAGGGTCGTCCTCTTTTGTTTTCGGCACTTTTTTTATAATTACATAACGTCTCTGCCAACTCGGATCTGTACTCACCTAAACTAAGGCTTTTGTGGATCCCCCTTTGGATATTGGCTTTTTTATATAAAACCCATGAGTTTATAATAGCCATATCAGTCATGTGATAAAATAAACGAATATACCATTTTCGACATTTTATCCTAATCCTATGTCTTCCTAATGGCCCAGCTACACGCTCAGTCTTGCCTGCGCAGTCCGGTTTGTGCATTCATGACTGTGCAAAAAGACGGAACACCGTGTAGTGGCCATACGGTGCAGGTAAGCTCGTGCAAACTAACTGTGCAGCCCCTAGTTGTGTTTTGTGTGCTCGTCAACGCACCATGTTGCCAACGGAAGAGGGTTTTTTATTAGGAGCATTATTTTATTGTTTACTGATAAAGAAACAACAAGCAATCAAGCGACGCCGTAGAAATAAGTGGAGCAAAAGATGGTTTTTACGAAGGAACATACATTCACATATTAACTTAATCGAAGATTTGAGAGAAGATCCAGAAGACTGGCGAGGTTATCTAAGATTGGATGAAACCGCCTATAATGAAATACTGCACTTAGTGACACCCATAATTAAAAAACAAGATACTGTTATGCGCCAGTCTATATCCCCTCATGAAAGATTAACTTGTACACTAAGGTTTTTAGCTACTGGGAGGACTTATAGGGACCTCAGATACTCAGCAGCAATATCTCATCAAGCATTGTCAAAAATAATTCCGGACACATGTAAAGCCATTTATCAAGTTCTATGCAAAGAATACATGAAGGTAAGTGAAAAGTTTTTATTAAAAAAATCGTGAAAGTTATGGTTTATAATTAACAATGTATTGGGATAGGCAAGTAATATCATTTGAATCAAAATTTACTTCAACACTATCGTTTTGTTGGGCACTGAACTGACTTTCTGGAACCCTTGGTGCTTGTGATGACATAGTTGCCGTAGAATTTTCGATTCCTGGTATTGAAATCCTTGGTGGATTTACAGCCATATTCAAAGATGTTTGAGCGGGTACATGTACGCAACAGCTTCTATTTAGGTTTCCCATCTCTGCTTCAAAAATAGCATCATTTATAATTTTTTCAAGAAAAATTCTTTGATCATTAGGCAGGCTTCTAAGTTTATGAGCTACGTTTCGTCCAAATACATCATGCCTGTCTTCTTTGGATTCAATTAAACGTTTTCCTATAACAGATATTGTGTGGTCCACTTCACTCGTGCTTCGCTTTCCACTATGTCTTGGTGGTAAAGCTCTTGTAGTAGATGATCTACTTCCATCTTCATTTGATGGTGAACGAGGATCATTGCTGTTACTTGTAGATAGTTGTGATGAAGGTCGATGCGCTATAGTAGAATTAACAGAAGTTGATCCTGTGTCTGAAAATCCAGTGTTTGATGCCGTCTCCGTGTAATCCTAAAACAAATAATTGGTTTCAGATCCCAAAGACGCAGGAAGATTGGAAGCACATAGCACAGGATTTTGAAGAGAGATGGAACTTTCCCCATTGCCTAGGCGCAGTGGATGGCAAGCATGTGCGGATTACTCCACCAGAAGAACAGGGTTCTTATTATTATAATTACAAAGGATTTCATAGTATGGTTTTGATGGCGGTGGTTAATGCTAATTATGAGTTCATAATATCCGAATTTGGCGTGAATGGGAGAATTTCAGATGGAGGTGTCATAGAACAAACAACATTTTACAATAAATTGAAAGATAATAAATTAAAAATTCCGGACATTGACCGTCTTAGTGATTCAGATAAAATGTTAAATTATGTGTTCATTGGAGATGAAGCGTTTGCCCTGCTGCCAAACTTTTTAAAACCATTTAATCAAAGAGAATTGACACATGAACGTAAAATATATAATTACCGTTTGTCAAGGGCAAGGCGAGTCGTAGAGAATGCGTTCGGCATTTTAGCTAACAGATTTAGAATTTTTCATACCAGTATTAATTTAGAACTAGAAACTACAGATATCGTTGTGATGACATGCTGTGCACTCCATAACTTTTTGAGAAGAAAATATGCTTCAACATATACTCCTATTGGAAGCTTGTACGATGACGATCACATCGGTTTAAGAACAGATGCTTCAAATTTAGTTGATATACAGAGAGGACATTATAGGAGCATATCCAGAGACGCCAAGCAGACAAGGGATCAATTTTTACATTATTTTAACAATGAAGGTAGTGTACCGTGGCAAAACAGTATGGTGTAGTTGTAGCGTAGCACAATATACTTTCAGTCTAATTTGACTTCGAATTTTGTAAGCAAGAGGCAGTTTAATAAATTAGTTTTAAAAGTTATTCTCGTTTTTTAATTTAATCCAGCAAAATAAAAAAAATGAGCTTTAAGGCCGCTTCATCTAGTCACAGGGGGTGCTCTATACTACGTTCGCCAATTAAGGGCCTCCATTCTAGATCAACGGACGTTTTTCTAAACAATAATATAACTATTATATACATATATTATATAAACATTATTTACCTCGGATTCCACGGAGTCCACGAAATTAGATATTGGGTCTCGAGCAGTTTCTTGGTCATCTACAAAGTCCAATAACTCATAGTACCATAAGGATGGCTGGTGGACGTCGTCCGTGCTGGCACCAGATTTAAGAGAATCCTTAACTTTCTTCTTCTCTTTACGACGAGAACTTCTCAAAGAATTATTTTTTTTTGTTACAGTGTCTCTTGTTGCATTTGGCTCCACCTGCATTACAATAAATTCGTACTGAAATATGGAATGAACCAAATGACACAGAATAGACTTACTACCTACCTACTTGTTTAAACTAAGTATATCTGACTAGACTACAGACAACAGATTTTGTACCTGGAAACAGAATAAGACAGCTAACTCATTATAATTATTATACATTACCTCCTTTAACTTCTCGATCATCAAATGATATGCTTCATTTTTTTTGTTCCTGTCGGAATATTCTTTGCTTTTAATTTTCCATAAAGCCGGCAACGATTTGTACAGGTCTATGAACTGGGTTAAAAATTCTTTAGAATAATTTCTTACATCACTCATTTTTACGACGGCGACGTGTACCTACAATACCGAAAATAATTACGTCGGACTGTTGCGCGGCTTGAATAACCGGCCACACGTTCAAGTAAAACCGTGCAACTCAAGTTTGCGCAGTCCAAATCTTCAGCATGTCGACGATCGCACAAGCCGCGCTTTCAGAACTGCGCGAGCTACCGTCTCGTCGTCCACACGCGCGCGCTTACCTGCGCAAACAGGTTTGTACAGGCATGCTCGCAGGCAAGACTGAGCGTGTAGCCGGGCCATTAGTTCGCGACCGGGAGCGATCAATTTAGTTCGCCGGTCTTTGGCGAACTAGGTCGTTCTTTTAGTTCGTCCGCTCCTTTCACAAATTCCGGTTAAATAGATCAGTCGTTCGGCGTTCGCTTCGTCGCGCTGTTTTGTTTATTATTATAATGTTCATCAATCAGCTTGCAGTAGTTAAATTACTTACTATTTCAGTATTAATAAAATATAGTGGATGAATATTGCAAATGGATTCGTTTATTAGTTGATTGCAGAAAAGAAAATTATATTATTAAGATAATTATATTCAGTGAGGGTAGTATCCAGTAAAAAAAAACTTAAAAAATACATTAAAATCAATAAATACATTGTTAAAACACAAAAAATGGTAAAGAGACAAAGGTTCTTTATCAAAAACGTTAAATTAAATAGAGAAAGGTTGAATTTGCTTAAACAATTAGATATGTATTCTTTTAATTTGGAGCAGAGTACTAGGAAGTACAACATTGACACAGAAACCTTGCAATCTGAACTTGACCATCTACAGGAGAAACTTAGTTCAATGACTAACAAGTACAATACCTCTGAAGACCTAATGAGGGAATATGTGTTGGCAATGAATGAGCTGGTAAACTCACAAAAAAACAACTGTGAGCATTGTCTAACACCATCCAATGTACTTACGCCAGACCACTCATTGTCAACATGCAATACCTCCTTACAGCAACCCTGTGTTGATTTGATCATTCCTTCTACTAATAGTTCCAATAAACCTTGTACACAAACTTTAAATAATGATATTGTGTTATTTTGTGATGAGATTGGTAAGGACTTAGGTCACTTGTTGACAAATGAATATCCGGGACACTCAATATTAAATTACTGTATGCCTGGTTGTTCTTTGTTTCACATTATGAAACAAATTATTAAATGTAACTTTACCCAGGATACAACTTTACTAATTTTTGTGGGTAATAGGGGAAATGTAAACAAAGGAGAACTGCTCCAGTATTATAAAACATTATGCAATCTTAGTTTAAGAAAAGTTGTGTTGTTTACATTCCCCTATAGTAACAGTTTGCCACAGGAAGAAAATAGCTTAAGATTTGAATTAAATATGACAATGCATAATTTGACATATAATAATAACTTGTTCCATTTGATTGATTTTAACAATTATGTTAGTAATCATTTCTATTTGACAAAAGATAGATATAACAGTGTTATGTACTATCTTTCTAATTATTATAAAAGACAGATAGCTGGGTCGCTATCATATTTTTTTACAATTACAGCCAAAAATTTGGCTAAACAACTTGCTTCTTTTGAGCAATGCAATGACATTTTAAATAATTCTACCACTAATTTGGTCACAATTAATGACATTGTTAATAATTTAAATTAGAAAGTAAGACAATAGAGGCAACCTCTAGCTATATTGTACAGAATGGCAAAAGTACCTCAAAAAAGGGTTTA
Source organism: Apamea crenata (assembly GCA_949629185.1). NCBI lineage: Eukaryota > Metazoa > Arthropoda > Insecta > Lepidoptera > Noctuidae > Apamea > Apamea crenata. The sequence continues at coordinate 5,097,065 of OX451362.1, read as the reverse complement.
AAATCAGTAAATAGTATCAACCTGGTGCATCAAAATATTCAAGGATTTATGAGCAAAGATTTAGAAGTAGAATTATTTATGAATTTTAATAGTATTGATATTCTTTGTATAACAGAACATTGGCTGAAAAGCCACCAGTTCTTGTTCAATTTTAATAATCACCAGGTTGGTAGTTCGTTCAGCAGAATAAATGCTATACATGGTGGCTCATTAATTTTAGTAAGTAACCAACTCAAATTTAAAGACCGTAAGGATATTGTGAGCCTATCTGTTGAGCGTACAGTTGAAATTGCCTGTATAGAATTGGAGCATTTTGTTGTATTAAGTGTGTACAGACCCCCATCAGGATTGTATGACTGCTTTGAAAAGGTAATGGATGAAGTGTTAGACAGGATTTGTAACTCAAACAAGTCTGTTATCATTTGTGGTGATTTTAATGTCAATTTATTAGAAAACTCAGGTTCTTGTAGTAAAATTATAAGTCTGTTTCAGTCCTACAATCTTGTAAACCTATTTTTGGAGCCCACAAGAATAACTCCTACTAGTGCCACATGCCTAGATAATATTTATACAGATATTATACCAAGCCACAAAGAAATTATAAATTTACTAGATTCTGATCATTGCGGGCAAAGCATTACTATTCGAAATCAAAACAAAATAGTGGTTAAAAAAGATATCACTGTTAACCCAAAAACTGCAGGTCGCTTGGAGGCTTTCAAAAGTAAACTCACTGATAAATTACCAGTTTTGTCAATTCATGCGGATCCTAATCATCTTTATGGTAATTTTTTTAATATATACTGTAAACAATTTAACTCAACCTTTATTCCCAAGACTATCTCGGTTAATAGTAACGCATCCTTCAGTGATTGGGCTACCATTGGTATTCATAAAAGTAGAACGCGGCTTTATGAACTGTACAATGAAAGGACTTACGTTAACACTGATGCATTTAATTTGTATGTTAGAAATTATTCAAAATTATTTAAAAAAGTTTGTTATATGGCCAAGTCACTTTATTTAGGTTTAAAGATTAAAAACAGCAGTAATGTAATTAAAACGACTTGGAATATTATTAATAGTGAAACGGGAAGGTCTAGTAATCGAAACACTGACTACAGCTTGTCGATTAATGACAACATAATAAAATCAGACTCACAAGTCGCCGAGGCATTTGAAAATTTCTTTTCGGATATTCCCCTTTCAACTACTAAATCCCTAAACTCATCACCTTCTGTTGCTGAGTCTTTGCTTATGGAAAATGTTAATGGTTGCGATTCGGAATTTCATTTTGAACATGTTACTTGTATAGATATAATTAAAACTTTTCACACTTTAAATGTAAAAAAGACTGCAGATCTGTGGGGTAATTCTGTAGAAGTTGCTAAGTCTGTAATTGACATTATAGCGCCTACTCTAGCTCTTATCTTTAATAGTTGTATTGACGGTGGGGAGTTTCCTGACCTCATGAAAAATAGTAAAATAATACCTTTGTTTAAATCGGGTAGTACATCAGACCCCACAAATTATAGACCTATTTCTGTACTACCTACTTTTAGTAAAATTTTTGAGAAATTAATTTTAGAACAAATGCAAAGATTTTTTAATAAACACAAATTATTACATAGCAAACAGTTCGGTTTTACAAGGGGTCGTTCAACTACTGATGCCGGTGTTGAACTTTTAGGACATATTTATAATGCATGGGAAGACAAATGCGATGCCTTGGGCATTTTCTGTGATTTGTCCAAGGCATTCGATTGCGTTCTTCACGAAACTTTAATCAGGAAACTCCGTCACTACGGGATCCGGAACGCTGCTCTGGATCTTCTTACTTCATACTTGAGTAAGAGGATTCAGAGCGTTGACGCTAATGGAAAAAGATCTCCCGGATCTATAGTAACAATGGGAGTCCCACAGGGCTCAATTCTTGGTCCTTTCTTGTTTCTTATTTATATTAATGACTTGCCGTACCTCATAAAGGATAATCATGATATAGTGTTGTTTGCAGATGACACTTCACTTTTGTTTAAACTTAAACGTCAGCAGCAGGTTACTGACGAAGTAAATAGCGCGATCTCTAAAGTAGTCCACTGGTTCAATGTTAATAATTTACTTCTAAACGAGAAAAAAACCAAATGCATTAAGTTTACGCTACCTCACGTTAGGCAGGTGAAAACTAATGTGTTGATAAAGGGCGAAGAATTGAATCCTGAAGACAGCACCGTATTCTTGGGCATAACTTTGGATGCTAAGCTTCAGTGGGGTCCGCATATAGACAAATTGTCAAAAAAGCTAAGTTCCGCAGCATTCGCTGTTAGAAAAATTCGTAATTTAACTGATATAGAGACAGCCCGTTTAGTGTACTTTAGCTATTTTCATAGTGTAATGTCGTACGGTATTCTATTGTGGGGAAATGCCGCTGATATTCAGACTATCTTTGTTTTGCAGAAGCGAGCTGTTCGATCAATTTATAAATTAAGTCCGAGACACTCGCTCAGAGACAAATTTAAAGAGATTAATGTTATGACTGTGCCTTCTCAGTATATTTATGAAAATCTTTTATATGCCCATAAAAATATAAAATTGTTTAAAAAATACAGTGATATCCATGATATAAATACTAGGAACAAACACAAATTTGTTGTACCTATAACAAGGCTCAAGAAAATAGGTGGCTCGTTCAGATGCCAATGTATACGCTTTTACAATAAAGTTCCAAGCCCCGTTCAAGATCTAAGCCTTAATAAATTCAAATCATTCATTAAACGTAAGTTGTGCCAGAAAGCCTTTTATACCGTTAAGGATTATATCGAGGACAAAAAGGCTTGGGATTAAGGTGCTTCCAATTTTTTACATATTTAATGTTTTTATTTTTATTTATATTTTTTTTTCTCTGTGTTGTTGTTGTTGTTTTTTTTTTTTTTTTTGTTTTATTATATACACTTTGACATTAATGGATTTTATATATACTATGACATTTGCTTACTTTGTAAAGTATTCTATTATTTTAATTATTGTGAATGTGAAGACTATGTGGGTCATTTTATTTATATTATTTTTAATTTTTCTCTCTGTTCTGTTAGTTTTTGTCATGGTCTGGCAGTTTGAGTAATTAATGTGGCCTACCCAAATGTCCTTTCTTTGGTATTGTTCGTCGAATCGTCGAGCTCCTTAAGTTTTGAGTTGAGCTGCACGATTTCTGACAAATGCGTGCACTGGCTGGACAGGTCCTCTCAATCTGTGTGGTTCTTTCCTCAAAAGACCATCTCAGACATCGACCTGCATGGTCTTCATATGATCTGACCAAGATTATGTCTGGACTTTAAAAGAGACTGTGACCTCTGAGTTTGTTTCGGCCTTTCTTCTCAGAGTAGTCAGATAGGAAACGCCGACCTCATCTAGTTTTAAAATATGATTGACGTGTAAAAGTGTTTGTACAAACCTACTTACAAAAAATAAAATCATTTATCATTTATCATTTATTAGCTGTATTAATATTACGAATGTGTTTATTTATGATAGATAATGAATAAATAAAAATATATTATTTTGCAAATAATCAACGTTTTAATATTCATTAAGTTTTTGAACATGGCACAAACAATGGTACAAAAAATATACTTATAATATTATTTTTAGAGACAATCTTATACTTTGGTTCAGTATTAGCTATTTATCATGTTTTTGTTATTATCTAAGATTTAACATTTTACGAACAAAAAATAATATCTAACTATATTTTTAAGAAAAATAACACAAATATAATATTTCAGTACCTATCAATTAGGCAGAGAAAATAATCAAAAACTCGAGTGAGATCATAAACTACAAGTACAGGTACTTTTTAACTTACGTATTATTAGTGAATCAGTCATCATTAAACATTAATCAGTCTTCTAATTATCAAGTCACTTATTACAACTTACATATTATTATGTAAAAATATTAATTTGGAAACTTTACTTGTGGATAATAATGTTCTTCTTTCGTTTAGAATTTGTCCTGTCGCCGAAAAAACGCGTTCGCATGGCACTGATGTAGCTACTATGCAAAATCTTAACGTAAATGCGTAAACATGAGGATATAACTGACGACGATCATGCCACCACTGAAGCGGATCCTTTTTCCTATCTAAATACTCTTCATTTAGGTATTTATCGAGCTCGCGAATACCAGCGGCAGATTGATTATCTGGTCTAATAATTTTGTTAATTTCTATGTCGTACTCGTCCCATATACTCTCTTCTTTATTTAAAGGCGAACGGCAGGCTTGTATGGGAATTTCGTACCGCTAGTAAAATTTCGTGTTTTGGGATATTTTTTGTTTTAATTAGTGGTTAACATGATAGAAAAGCCTTTTTTAAATTCTTGGATTTTTAGAACTTGGGACATAAAAGTTATAACCAGTTTTATTTTTTAAGGTTATGTACCTACCAATGTAGATTCAAAATCAAAGAATTTATTTCAAGTAGGCCAGTAACAGGCACTTTTTAACTGTCAAAACCAATACAACAATGAAAGGTAGCAACAGTCCCAGGGCATTAAAACTGTAAAAGTAGGTACGCATGGCGGCTGATCAAGCTATACAAAACTAGTATAAACGGATCTCTCATTGCACAGAAAATATATATAAAGCGAGGCCACGTAATACTGGAAATGCAAAGCTTGATGTGCCGCCGTGGGTACTGTAGTTACCCATTCCAAAGCATAGATCTCAAGGAGAGGAACGGGCAAGAATCTCCATGGACACATTTTTAATCAGAATCCTACTAATATTATAAATGCGAAAGTTTGTATGGATGTATGGATGTTTGTTACTCTTTCACGCAAAAACTACTGAACAGATTTTGACGAAATTTAGCACACAGATAGTTTATAACCAGGATTAACATATAGGATACTTTTTATCCCGACATTCCCACGGGATCGAATCTTACGCGGGTGAAACCGCGGGGCGCAGCTAGTATTGTTATAAAACCTTGGTTACATAATAGATACATCAACATTGTTTTGGTGATGTAAGTTAATGTTGTAGATTGCTTGTCGTTATCTTTGTAGTTTTTTACTTACCATTAAGTAGGTAGTTTGAGATGAGGATTGTACCTACTCGGTGGGGTGCATTACGCATCTCCAGAAGCGGTCTGCAACAGTTTGATAATGACGATGTTCTGGTGGGGTTTTGAGTGTAGGTAAATAAAACAATACTTTGTTTTTTGTAAGTACATTTTATTTTTATTTAATCTATTCGTAGTATTACTTCATCTAAGAAGAGGGCAGGTCGGGTCATACCCTCATGACGAGCATAACTTAAAAACCAAATAATACTCATCACGTGTGAGCAGCATCCCACTGTTCTTAAACCTACAATGCAGTTACAGCAATAACTTTTAATTGCGTCCCGACCATTCATATTTGTTTCTGCAACTATAAATACAAAATAAGTTTTACCAGAAGAATGGCGGGACTTTATTTTAGCACGAAGCAACATTGGGTTTATACCCTCTAAACCATTTATTCTCTCTCGGGATACCTCTAACGTATACAATGTCGCCCATGCGCATGTGACCGCCCGTAATATTCTGAATATTCATGAAAAAATATCGAAAATAAACTTCAAAAGGGGGGGTCTATCTGTAACATTTATCATGTTATTCAATTTTGAATTTTTTAAGTAGAGTTTGTAGACTTGCTTTCTATTTTTTGACACATCTCCGAAGTTTATGGGTCGATTTGTATTTTGTTTATTATTTCCAAAAGCTTATGAGTTATTTTAACAGGTTAATTAACATTTTACTAAAAATTATCGACTACGAAAAAAAAAAACGGAATCGAAGTAATTTTTTCGGTAAAAAATTGTGTATTTATTTTAAAAAAACTAGTGTAAGTCCATAAATTATCCCCATAGGACCACTTTTTTAATCATTATTTGTAATCTACTACATAACAGCTAAAAATTTACAGAACATTATTAAACCAAACTGTAACTAAATCCAAAGTAAAACTCTAAAACTCTAAGAGTCAAATTTAGGAAAAGAAAATGTGAAAGTCAATTAAATGTCCCCGCTTTTAGCAGTGAGTACTAAAAGGTTAAACTAATAAGGAGGATGATAATGGAAATAAAAACAAACAAGCAATAGCCAGATTTTTACTTAAAAAATAAAAAATACAAGAATTTTAATTAATTAGATTTTCGAAATGGTCCCCACCCTCCTGTAAACAAACTAAAGCTCTCATGGCAACACTTTTTATTGTACGACGTAATTCTTCACGGTTTTCTTTAATTTCCGCAGCAGCAGCAAAAATCCTAGCCGTTAATTGCTCGCGGCTTTCAATGGGCACGGCATACACTTTTTGTTTCATGTTGCCCCAAAGATAAAAATCTAAGGGTGTAAGGTCGGGAGATCGCGGCGGCCAAGCAATGGGACCTCCTCTGCCAATCCATCGCGGATAATTTTGATTTAAATAATCACGAACTAGTCGTGCGAAGTGTGCTGGAGCTCCATCTAATTGCAGATACATCCGCCTTCTTGTTTCCAGCGGTACTTCCTCCAAAAGCAACGGCAACGTATTGACTATAAAATCTAAAAATGCGTGTTGATCTAGTCTGTTTGGTAACACGAAAGGGCCAATAAGTTCACCGTCAATCATTCCAGCCCATACATTTATGGAAAATTGAGTCTGGAAAGTTGTTTCTCTAATGACGTGTGGATTTTCAGTGGCCCACACATGAAGATTGCGATGATTTGTTATACCCGCCCTTGTAAACGTGGCTTCATCTGTCCACAAAATCTTCCTCATAAAATTGAGATTAGCTCTTTGCTGTGCAATTATCCAATTACAAAAAACAGATCTCGCACCGTAATCGACATTTTCCAAATGTTGTGCACGTCGGAAATGATAAGGATGCAGGCCTTCTTTTTTGAGAATTCTCCAAACTCTTATTCTTGGTATACCTACTCTTATCGATAGGAGACAAATGCTTAGCATAGGGTTAGCGCGCACTAATCGTAACACATCCTCTTCCACGTCTACATCAACAATCACGCCGGGCTCATTTTGTTGCGGAAATAATCCTCTTTCGCAAAAAAGACGATGTACGGCAATGAAGGATCGGTACCCAAGTACTGGTCTACTTGGATATCGACTTCTGTACTCTTCGACAGCAGCGCGTGCATTTCCATTACAAACACCGTAAATGAAATGCATGTCAGCCACATGAGACGGCGGTAGATCACGCAATCGTACCATTGCAATGATACGAGTAGTTAACAAACTTTCCTCACAAGATTAAGTAGTGCACAAATCACAAAACACGTAGCGTCACGGGGTCAGTAATCAAGCGACTGAATGAAGTAACGCTAGCCGACAAGGGTGTGCACGTGGTAGGGACGCAATTGTTAAAAAGCTGTTTCTAGGAACCTGTTTCTACCTGAGCGACCCTTTTTATTTGAATAGTTGCAAATGTTCAACAAGTTGTTTGCTGGTTTTTTTTTAGAGATAGGTATTAGTAATGTTCTGTGAATTTTTAGCTGTTATGTAGTAGATTACAAATAATGATTAAAATTAAAAAAGTGGTCCTATGGGGATAATTTATGGACTTACACTAGTTTTTTTAAAATAAATACACAATTTTTTACAGAAAAAATTACTTCGATTCCGTTTTTTTTTTTCGTAGTCGATAATTTTTAGTAAAATGTTAATTAACCTGTTAAAATAACTCATAAGCTTTTGGAAATAATAAACAAAATAGAAATCGACCCATAAACTTCGGAGATGTGTCAAAAAATAGAAAGCAAGTCTACAAACTCTACTTAAAAAATTCAAAATTGAATAACATGATAAATGTTACAGATAGACCCCCCCTTTTGAAGTTTATTTTCGATATTTTTTCATGAATATTCAGAATATTACGGGCGGTCACATGCGCATGGGCGACATTGTATATTCCGTGAAAGCGGAAATGCTCACCTACATATGAACGGGCCTGCCTAATTTGGTATACACCACATGCAAATAATATCAATTCCTCCATGGATAGCCGCGGAAAAGATAGGGTTGTCGCATCTATGGGTACAAACCAGGACCCGCGCCTGTTTAAATTATGTTCCAAAACTAAATCAGCAATAGTGTTGTTTAAAAACAGGCGCTCAAATATAATTGACACAAACTGCTCTGCATGTATATTTTCTGCGAATGGTGGAGTAAATGCATTCAGCAGAGCAGCTGCTATTTTAAAATCTGCCATTAGATGGCGACAACCACGGTTAAAATATTCATGCCGGAATATTTTAAAATCTCTTTTAAAACGGCCATTCACAGCTTCTACTACCCACCTGTTTATCGTTACACAGCGTGATCGGTTTGCTTCAAGAGTAGATAGTTGTGATTGGCCGTCTTCTTTAGTTCCAGGCATATGACCTATATATCCTTTCTCATGCAGACTATCCATGCAGTCACGAAAACCTCTGTCTAAAATAAAAACATCATTTTCATTATAAAAATCATTGAATTCCGTTTCGTTTAATAAATCGTTCATTATAGTCGCATCATTTGTAGTGGCACTATATGGTCCACGTACATCTATGATATATCCATTGGAGGCACAGAGGATAAATGGTTTTAATAAATTCCTGTATTTATGTAGGGAATATGTATCCTTTTGGAATAAGTAATTACTGCTTTTTTGTGTATATATATATATATGTTGCATCAGCTATTGTGATTGCGGGTTTTTGTTCAGCTGGTGCATCAGGCTCACCAAAAATGTGATCGGCAATGTAAGAATTTTTTGCTGCCATCTGCTCCCTTCTTAAATGAGAAAAACCAAGAAATTGTGGAACATAATCTGTTAGCAAGTTATTTCTTGCTACAGACATTAATGTTTCAAGTGTCCTTCTTGGCACTTGAAATAAGTATGACAATCTGTCTCCCGAATCTCCAGTCCTTAACTTGCACAACCAGGCTGTTAATGCAAAACTACCCCGATGCATATTCCTTAGCCTGGGTGTTGCTTCTAATATTTGCTGATGTGCTTGTTTACTTATGCCTATAAAGTACTGCACTTGGTTGTCGGGGTAGTTTTGAATATTCTCATAAGAAATGTTATTAAGTCCTTCCATTAATATAAAAATAATCTTCTATACTTATAATAAATCTGTAGAGAGGTCAATTCTGTACATGAAATATATTTCCAAAATAACTACCAGGGGGTGATTAGGGATCGATACTGATGCCAAAAATGCAATCAGTAAAATTTTTGTCTGTCTGTCTGTCTGTCTGTCTGTCTGTCTGTCTGTCTGTCTGTCTGTATAACCGTTATAGAAACAAAAACTACTCGACGGATTTTAATGAAACTTGGTACAGTTATTTTTCATACTCCTGAGCTGGTTATAGTATACTTTTCATCACGCTACAATCAATAGGAGCAGAGCAGTGAAGGGAAATGTTGGGAAAACGGGAGAAGTTACTCCATTTTTTACGCTTCCGTCGCGTGTGCAACCTTAATGGTTAAAGCTACACAGAAATCATGTATGACGGAAATGTTCTCCTTAAAATTATATAAAAAATATCCCACGACAGCATATGTCTATCTTTTATGGTTGACTCACAATAACACGTGTAACTCCCGATAGCTTAGCAGTTCGAAACTTTCTGATTATATTTGTCTACTCTTACATTTATAACACTCTGTCATTCTTAATTAAAAAAGTTAACATTATTTACTATTCCATAAAAAAGAATCATAGAAATCTGTATAGAAACACCAGAGTTATACATGAAATACGCCAATAATAAGCCATCGAGCGTGAATACTGAATCACGTTCGACGCGTCTCGCGCCTATAAAATTCAAAGTCCTGACTGACTGACTGACTGACCGACTGAGACATCAACGCACAGCCTAAACCGCTGGTCCTAGAGACATGAAATTTGGAGAGTGTATTCTTCGTGAAGAGTAGGTGTCCACTAAGAAAGGGTTTTTCGAAATTCCACCCCTGAGAGGGTGAAATGGGGGGATTTCGTTTGTATGAAAAATCTTATTCCTTGAGTTAATAAACTTGAAACTTGGCACGAATACTTATGTAAATAAATTATGAAGTTGGGCATTTTTTGTTTTTATAAACTACCCCCTAAAAGGGGAGTGGGGGGTTTCAAAGTTTGTATGGAAGAATTTTAGCGCGCGGTCCGATTTAATCGAAACTCAGTGTTTGTACCTAAAATTGAAAGGAAAGAATAATGTGTATCAGGGTTTTTCGAAAATGTACCCCTGACGGCCTGAAAAGGGGTAGTCAATTTTACAGGGGAGGATTTTACAGCGTGGCTTGATTAACTCGAAAATTGGTATAAATAATCTTTAAGTCAAGTTATGAACACATCCCAAATGATTTTTCAAAATTCCACCCCTGTGGGGGTGAAAAGCGGGGATACAGTTTATGTGAAAAATCTTATTCGTTAGATTAATAATCTTGAAAATTAGCATGAATACTCGCCTAAGTAAGCAATAAAGTTTATCGTTATTAGTTTTTCAAAACTACCCCTCAAAGGGGATATAGGAGTGTTAAAGTTTGTGTGGAAGAATTTGTACGCGCTGTCCGATTAACACGAAACTCAGTGTACTTAAGACAAAAATAAATAATAACACGTATGAGGGTTTTTCGAAAATCACCCCCTAACGGGGTGAAAAGGGGTAGTTAATTTTACAGGGGAGGATTATAATAAGTGGCTTGATTAATTATAAAATTGGTATAAATAAAATAATCTTTGAGTCAAGTAATGAATTTTTCTGAAAAGCGGGGATATAGTTTATATGAAAAATCTTATTAATTTAGTTAATAAACATGAAACTTGGCAACAATACTTGCCTAAGTAAGTAATAAAGGTTATCATTATAAGTTTTTCAAACTACCCCTCAAAGGGGGATATAGGGGTGTTGAAGTTTGTGTGGAAGAAATTGAATGCGCGATCCGATTAACTCGAAACTCAGTATTGATACTTTCGACAGAAAATAATTAATAATAAGTATGTAAAGTTGTCGCAAATTGACCTCTGATGCGGCAAAAAGGGGTAATTCGGTTTTTAGGGGAGGATTTGAACTAACCAATAAAGTTTATCATTATAAGTTTTTCTAAACTACCCCTCAAAGGGGGATATAGGGGTGTTGAAGTTTTCGTGGAAGAATTTGAATGCGCGGTCCGATTTACTCGAAATTCAGTGTTTATATTTAAGACCTAAAATAAAGAATAATATGTATCAGGGTTTTTCGAAAATCTACCCCTAATGGGTTAAAAAGGGGTAGTCAATTTTACAGGGGTGGATTTTACTGCATGGCTTGATTAACTCGAAAATTAGTATAAATAATCTTTGAGACAAATTATGAATACATCCCTAACTATTTTTTTAAACTCCACCTCTGTGGGGATGAAAAGCGGGGATACAGTTCATATGAAAAATCTTATTCATTTAGTTAATAAACTTGAAACTTGGCAAGAATGCTCGCCTAAGTAAATAATAAAGTTTATTATTATAAGTTTTTCAAAATTACTCCTCAAAGGGGGATATAGGGGTGTTAAAGTTTGTGTGGAAGTAATTGAATGCGCGGTCGAATTAACTCGAAACTCAATATTAATACTTTTGACAGAAAATAATTAAGTAATAATAAGTATGTAGGTAATGTTGTCGAAAATTGACCCCTGACGGGGCAAAAAGGGGTTATTAAATTTTTAAGGGGAGGATTTGAACTTGAAACTGTATGTTACATTTTCACACCTAAACCACTGAACTTCTGATTTGGCAAAGAGATAGATGGCATCCTGGGGAAGTACAAACTTTTTATCCTGGTAGCACGTTCCCGTGGGATAACTACCGACATCCACGCGGGCGAAGCCGCGGGCAGAAGCTAGTGTTATACATAATAACATACACTCCGTGTCTGTTAGTTTTTGAATAGTAGTTAGAGATTAGTTTTAGCAGACATACATATTTTAGTGCGGTATGGTGTGGTTTTTAAATGAAAAGGACTACTTTTCAACATGTAAAACTTATCACAGACTTCTTCACTGGCCCACTCCTAAGCAGAATGTTTGTCGTAAACTACTTACATCTCTAGGATATGTCCACAGTCGAATAGTATTGACGAGATCTTCGCTCTCATCGGAAAAAGCGTGCCTTCTTATTCGGGACAAGCGAACGTTGCAATTAACACATTGCAAACTCGTCATTTTAAATCAAAGCACGTACACACACAGCACACTTAATAAGCGTCCTTTCGCGAAACTAGTATCAAGAGATACAGTACGGAGGAGCAGATGCTCAACTCAACGTAAAAACGGCCAGATAATTCGCTAAATTGCTAAGATGTAGTCAAAAACCACAATCCAAAACAACAGCAAAGAACTGACTGAACTGAAAGTCCAAAGACATTCAAATGCAAAGGAAGGCAGATTTTCTTAACCTGTCAATAAATAATTGCCATATGAACAAAAAAATATTGATGGTGAAAATCATTGCTATCATGAAATCGTTAACTATTATGATTTTATGCAACAGTATTGCATTCTTGGGTATAATATATAATTGTTTATTTATATTTATTGTTATATATCTATTTCTAAATAATTGATTATCATTTCGATATTTGTGTTATTTTACATATGGCAACTTCTAAAAACATAACAGCGTTTAGTTCACGATTTTATTACGTTTAATTATAAAAATCTTTTTATTGAAATTATTAAGGAATCCGACGTTTTAAAAATAGTATAATTACATAAAACTAAATGGCTTAATTGCCTTAATAAGTGGTACAAATTCTATAACAAAACAACTAAAAAAGTATGCGGTACGAAATCTGCCGTTCGCCTTTCCGCTGCTGCTAGACGCCGATATCTCGCTAGGATTAGGAACAGGTTCTGGAATATCCTGTTGTATTAACTGCACTCTGCCTATTTTATGCCTGAGACCTTGTAACGCAACTTCGCAAGCTCTTTGGTTTTTAAACACTCTTTGTCTGAACCGGGGGTCCAGAATGGTACACTCAGCGTATAAAATATTATTTTCTATGTCTTTAAAATGGTCTTCCATGCCTTTCTTTAACGCTGACTGCACTGCGACAACTTTTTCGTTATTAGTCTTTGGAGAAAACTTTTGAGCAAATTGCAAAACACAATAACTTTTGACAAAGTCACATTTTTTTCGGCGCTAATTTCTACTGTGATTTCATAGAATGGCTTTAGTAAAGGCAAGACTCCTTCAATTATCTCCCAGTCCTGTTCTTTAATAGAGAGGTCACAACGTTGAAGAGCAACCGTGGCAATAACAGCATCCTTTACCTGTACAATTCGCTGAAGCATATCAAATGTAGAGTTCCAACGGGTCTTCACGTCCTGTTTGAGCTTGAGCACGGGCAAATTCATTTGTTGTTGTGTAGCTGTTAATTTTTTTTGACCTTGCGTGCTACGATGAAAGTATTCAACAATATTTTTAACTTGCGTTATAACGTCAGTTATTTCAGTAGTGGCTTGTTGTTCAACACGATTTAGAGAGTGAGCAAAGCACGCGATTGACCGCCACTCACCAAGTCTGACAGCAGATAAGATGTTTGCAGCATTGTCGCTAATTATTGCAGCAACTTTGTGTGAAATATGCCACTCTGCCATAACACTTTTCATGAAATCACATAAGTTTTGACTGGTATGCCGTTCATTATAATTTATACAGCCAAGTAATGCCGACTGAAGTTTAGTATCTTCGGCTATAAAATGAGCTACGATAGCTATATAGCTCTCATTATTTCTAGATGTCCAGCCATCGGTACTGAGGGATAATGCAGATACAGCTTGCACTTTCTTTTTTACTTCAACCGTTAATTCTTCATGTACCCTCGACATTAAATTTTCTGATAAAGTTTTTCTTGACGGTAGTTGGTAGCCTGGGCAATGAGAAACCAATTCAATAAGTTTTCGCATTTCTTTTTCTTCCACTATTCGCAGAGCATGATGACCTTTGGCTACCATCTTTACAACTTGCCTGTCTATTTGTTCAACCTTTCGAATAGGCGGTGGTCTGCGAATGTATTTGCTCATTGATTGTTGGGTATCTTGTCATATCATCCCTTGGCGATGCTGAGGTAATATTCTCCGACTCGGATGTTGTTTGATTCGACTCAAGTGAGTTTGAATTAGATATAATCGGTGTTTGTCTTTCAATTACTAATGGAATCAAAGCGTGCTTTGATTTCATATGCCTAGTTAAGTTTCCGTTTGAGCCTCCTGCAATACTTATTATTGTCGAACAATAGTTACATTTTGCTTTTTTTTTATCTGTGTCTTCAATGGAGTGTGTCCACAAGGAACTATGTTTTCGTTTTGATGACATCGCAATAAAGATTAAAGAACCTAAAACAAACATGACATAACCTATAAACAAAGTAATAGGTACACTACTTCACATTAATCATATTAAAAGGAATAGGTACCTACATAATTTTTCAATGTATAAAGTATTTTAATAGTAACAATAACCATTTAACATTACAAATACAAGGTAGTTACCTGTTATCAGTTATTGTTGTATTTACCATAACAAAACATTCGCCACGCGCGCACCGCTGACTGACTGAGCTAAAGAGCGAAAATGAACGAACGATGAGGAATGCATGCGCGGCAAACGGTGAGTCAGTCAGTGCCCGCTCTCGCTCACAACAAATCCGCGCTCCGCGCGCCGCGTCGGAACTAGTGAACTAAGGAGCGGTCTCTCTGCGACCTAGTTCGCGTAGTTCGTACGAAAGAGCGGTCTTCCGAACTAGGTCGTTCGCGAACTACACAAGACTAAGGGGTTTGATAATAATAATATGTGGGGACATCTCACACACGGCCATCCGACCCCAAACTAGGCAGAGCTGTACTATGGGTGTCGGACAGCTGATATACATACACAGATATATAAATAGATACATATATAGATAAACAACAACCAGACACAAGGCAAACACAAGTGGTCATCACACGAATGTTTGCCCTGGGCGGGATTCGGACTCGCGACCCTGTGCGTCGGAGGCAGTTACACTACCACCCAGGCTACGGAGCCGGTTTATTTATGTTATGACTATACATACATACCCCTTGCTTTCATAATAAAAAATAAGTAGGTACACCTGCTCTGCTTTCAGATTGTATTTGTAGGTACATATACATAGATAATAATGTTTAATACCCGTGCATAATTATCATATTGACTATTTCAATACTACATAAGTACACGTAAATAATTATATATCTTACCTCTTGTAGCGGTTGCAAATTCTGGTAAATACGTTTCAGGCGGGTTGGAGGAGGACTTTATTTTTCTTTTAAGCTTGTCCCAGATATGCTCTATTGGATTTAAGTCTGGACTACGAGTTGGCCACTGCAATTTTTGAATACCAACCTCTATAAGGTATTCCTCCACGCAATGTGCAACGTGTGGGCGCGCGTTATCGTGCATTAGGAGGAATTCGTCAAATCCAATAAACCCTGAATATGGTAACACGTGTTCCTGAAGAATCTCCTCGATGTATCGTGTTGCCGTTAATCGGTTATCGACGATAACTAACTCCGTACGTGCATCGGAACTTATTCCTCCCCAAACCATTATAGAGCCTCCATGAAAACTAACAGTTTGTGTGGTGGTAATGGGTAAAAACCGCTCTCCTCTTCTTCTCCACACTCGCTCCCGACCATCTGGAGCTCGTAAAGCGATTCGACACTCATCTGTGAACAGTACTCGAGCCCACTGCTCATGGGTCCAGTTGACGTGTTCTCGTGCGAAGTCGACCTACTCGGTGACTTCTGAGAAGTTCTGGGCCGCGTGCTGGTCTACGAGCTTGTAAATTCACTTCCTCCATTCGTCTTCTCACTGTACGTTCACTAACATTGACACCTCTTGTGAACTGGAGTCGCTGGCGTATCTCAACAGCGGTGAGGTAGCGGTTTCTCAAAATTTCCAGGACAATAAAGCGGTCATCCCGGGCTGATGTGCATCTGACGCCTCCGCTGGTCTGCAGGAGTAGCGGCCTGTCTCCTGGTATCGTTTCTGCGCATACTGCATCGATGAACGTGGTACATTCAGTATAACAGCAACTTCTCGCTGTGTCAGCCCTTGTTCGATCAATGCTGCAGCTTGTGCAACCTGTGATGGTGTTAATGGCATTTTTATTGGAATTAAATCACCTTTAGTTATTGAAGTAACAGTACGATATCACAATAATTGAATAACCTAACAATAAACTTTCACAAAACACAAATTTAAAACAGCAACTTAGTCGCTCAGATGACCGGGTTCAACTAAATCTTAAAAATAACGTCATATTGCACTCAAACATGATAAATTACCCTCTTGAACTAAAGGTAAACATTTTTTAGACCAACCTTCATAATAAATAATCATAGGAAACACTTAAAGCTCTTGTTATCGCGAAATACGCGCTTGGCCAAGATTCCGTGCCGGTGAGTGTATGTATATATGTTACGGCTAATACCCGAAGTGCGGCTACACCTAGTTTTAGCCGGTCATAACTAGGTGTAGCCACTTACTCTTGGTTAAACCTAGTACGAGCCGATTGTTTTCGGGTAAAACTAGGTCTAGCCTTCATCATGCCGGCTACAACTAGGTCCAGCCATTCCCTGTTGGATAAAACTAGGTCTATCCGATATCATTCCGGCTAGAACTAGGTCCAGACAATCCCTGTTGGATAAAACTTAGATGCGTGTCCCGCCAAGCCTTCCGCCCCGCGTCACACTCATGACTCACAGCATCTGCAGCAGCGGCACGGGGTGGAGGGCATAGCGAGGCACGCGCCTCTGCAGGTTGTGAGCGCCAGGTGCTGCTGATCTACTGCAGGTCTACTAGCGAGTGTGACTCACAGCGTCTGCAGCAGCAGCGCGTGTCTTAGTTTTATCTAATAGGGATTGGCTGTACATAGTTGTAGCCGGCATGCTATCGGCAGAGCTTTTTTAGATATTAAAAAAAATCCAATAAAAAGAAACGTAGACTTTTTTTATTCTTATAAATCACATTGTAATAATTAACACAAATTATTAGGAGTACAATTTTTAATATAATAGGAACAATCAGGAACATTTTTTTAACAACAGACAATAGTTGCATATTATAATTTAAAGAATGTTATTATAATTATAAATCACACTTTTATAAAGTAACAAACTATTTATTAGAACAACTTAAACTTGAGTGACATTTTGAGTTGCACAAAATACCAGCAGCTTTGCAAAGGCACTTTTTGTTGCCACATTTGGTTTTGCAGTGGCATCTTTTATAGCCTTGCCCACCAGAGGTCGATTGTGCATTGGCTATTTGGCGTAGTGATTTCTTTTCGGGTGAAACCATGTCAATATCTAAAAATTTTGAGTCACACACAGTGAACTGATTTCTTGAAAATAGTTCTGTTATAGTGCCGTATTTGTTTCCTAATTTGTATAACCCCTTGTCGTTACATTCAAGTACAACCATTAACACATTGGGAAAGTCGCCTCTACCTCTGTCCACGTCAGGAATTTTTACTCGGACTGTATCACCGACTTTACATGGGGGAAACTTTTCATTTGATGAAGCCGTCATTTTTATAGCTTGTTTTACCAAACCTTCCTGTGCGCCTTTCCTGTTAGTGTCAATTTTTACTTTCTTTTCACACAGCTTACATTTTTTCTCCTCCATTCTGGTCACAGAGCCCGCAATATGTCATTTCGATTTCTCTCTGGCAACTTCCTGATGTTGATGGCTCATTCTCTTTAGTAGCTTCGTCACTCTCATCATCAACTAACTCTCTAAGAATTTTCTCAAGATCTTCCTCACTTTCTACATTTGCAAGGACTTCAGTTGGTAGATCAGATGATTTCAGCCCGACCTTTACATCAGAACCGAACATTGCCTGGTACGGCGATCTTTTAATTCCGTGATGGTAAGCTCTATTTTTCATTAGCTGAATAAATCGTAAGCCTTCGGACCATTTTTGGCAGTTCTCGTCAGCCATCCAAGTCATAAGCATTTTTTCGATGTCTTGATTGGCATGTTCAACACTACCTTGTGACTGGCTGTGTCGTGGTTTCCCATGCACAATCTTCAAACCTGGCCACATCTGCGTCAAACTTTCCACAACTCGATTCGCGAACTCTCTGCCATTGTCGGATTGAAGAATTGAGGGTGATCCAAAGATACAAAATATATCAAGTAATTTCTTTGATACTTCTTCCGCAGTCTTACTTTGTAACGGATGAAGTTGTACGAATTTCGTGAGGTGGTCCTGATAAACTAGTATAAACTTGTAGTCACCATCTGGGTTTGTCTGCATGTCTATCAAATCTACTTGGCAACGGCTGTTTAGCTCGCTGGATAAAATAGGCTTTACAACAAGGCCTTTTTTGGTAGATTTTTGTTTCATTTGACATGGCTTACATAAACGAAGATACAAAAGAATCGCCTCCTGAGTAATATTTGCACACTTCTTTTTAGCTTCTGCAACCATTCTGTTTCTTCCGCCGTGCCCAACACACAGATGTATTTCATGAAGAACATCAAACAAGTCTTCATTCTTGACGTAATATTTGATATTTTCGGAATTTTCGGTGCTCGACACAGGAGAAATCAACTTTTCGATGTCGCCAATACAACAAACATCGAAGCGCTTCAAACGGCGATATTGTAACGTAGAACGTTTCATGGATATTTTGGCAGCTTTAACGTCTTCTATAAACTTGGAATACTGCACATCATTCATATAGCTTTGATTTTCACCATGTTTTGTGGCTAATAAACACTGAAACTGTTCCAAAAAACTTGACTTCATAGTCTGTAGGTCTTCATTCACAGCCATTCTGAATTCGAACGTATGAGTGCGCAAAAACAAGAAAGTACGTCTGTTTTGTACAACGGCACAACGCGTACTAAACTCAAAGCGCAAGGGCAAACGCGGGTGTACGGGTAGCGGGCGGCAGGGGCGCGCGAGCGCGACGCGACTCGCGTGAGCTAGGCGCCTGTTACTTGTTTCAACTTGTTTGCATCTAGTTTTATCCAACAGGGAATGGCTGGACCTAGTTCTAGCCGGAATGATATCGGATAGACCTAGTTTTATCCAACAAGGAATGGCTGGACCTAGTTGTAGCCGGCATGATGAAGGCTAGACCTAGTTTTACCCGAAAACAATCGGCTCGTACTAGGTTTAACCAAGAGTAAGTGGCTACACCTAGTTCTAACCGGCTAAAACTAGGTGCAGCCGCGCTTCGGGTTTTAGCCGTAACATATACATATTTTCTTTAAATAATTCAATTTAAAAATTACTTTCACGAAAAAAGGATTAGCAAAATATTACGTTTAAAAACGAATTTTTGGTTATATTTTTTTTTAGTATGAAACTACTATTTTATACTAAGAATTTGAGATATGTACCGTTTGCGCCGGGGCCTGGGTTTTTTTTGAGCATTATCCTTTTAATATTAAGAACTTTTAAAACAGGAGATACTTTTTTTCTTTTCAGAATCATCTGTTGACTCCTTACTTAAATCCTACGACAAGAGGACAACAAAAATACAATGAGGCTCACATAAAAACCATGAATGTGGTGGAAAGGCAGTATGGAGTCTTAAAACGACGTTTTCCTGTATTAGCTATAGGAGTATAGGTATAAGACTGGAATTGAAAAATGCTATAAATATTGTCATTGCGTGTTGTGTTTTACACAATATGTATGAATGAACATGAGCCAGTCAATGAAAATATTGTTCCTAATATAGAAGAACTTATTTCAAATGGGCAAATAGCAAGTATTACCAACAGTACATCCCAGAAGCAGAACTCATATGGTTATCGACGATTACAAATTACAAATTATTTTGAAAACTTGTTACGTGCAATAAATTAATGTAATGTATATAATACTGTTGAGTCTTTTTAATAAATGGTATATAATAACATACCTTTTATTTGATTTAGTACTTCTACTTTTATTTCTAGGTCTTTTCTTGCAGATTCCAATTGTATATTATACAGGCTTCTTTTGAATTCTATTTCTTCTTCCAATAATTTCTTTTTTAGATCTTCAATTTCAATTTTTTTGTTACTTATGCCTTGAAATCCTGTACACAGGCTAGACACAACTTCCGACTGTGGATGGTTATTTTCTTTGAGTACAGGTCTACGCCTTTTCCAAAGTGGAGTTGCAGTTGTCTTAGAACATGTTGGTGTGTTCATTACCCAGTGATCATCTTCCTTCACTTCATTTATTGACATGTCCTGAAAACAATTTAATTATATTAATGTACTTACAAGAAACACTTTTTTATACAGTCTGTTTACATATAATTAACTTATGTAGCCTGTCCTTTTTATATAGGTACAAATGAGTTATCTTGTTGGGCAAGATCTGATCGGCTTGAGCATTGAGTGAAAAGTTAATTTAAGGAAAAACAAAATGATAGACAAATTCTTTCACATTTTTTTAACTTAATACAATCCTATTATTGCCTAGGCCAATATAATTAAATTATTTTTCAAATAATAATAAGTATATCTGCCAGTACTTACCGTAACCAGTTCAGTGTCTAAAATTATACGCTGTGATTCTTCACCGGTCAGTTCTGGATCTATGACATGTGTATTGACCGATGAAATTGGTATGGTGATAACTGAGTCCGAGTCTAAAACATCAGCAATACCACTGCAACCACGACCCATTAAATCGCAGACTTGTTCTAAAATTGGGTCTGTTTTTGTAGTTGAGGGTCCTCCACCTGTACCAATAGTACAACTTCTGTTTCTTGAGTTGTATGTTTTTGCTTCACTTTTCATTTTCTCCCAAACTCTCATGATAAAATCATCAATCATCATAATCATCTTTACTCTTAAGATAAAAAATAGATGTATAGTTGCACATGTGGTAATTATCATAATGATAAAATTTAGCATGTTAGTTTTTATTTTAAAATGTTAACTAACCTGTACATATTTCCCGTTGAATTATATTGAGAACAGAGGTTTATCCAAGCCTCGTTCTTAGCTTGGTTGGTTGTACCATCTGTTCTTTTAATTATCTTTTTCGTCCACTGTGAAATTTTGACTACGCTTCCTTTCTTCTGCCATTTTATTATAGTAAACGATTGTCGAACGCAAAAGATTGATAGAAACTAACTTAATTGTAAAAATAACACCGGAGACAAACGCAGAGGCGATCAAAACAAACAGTGCTGTCAAACACAAGTTACCACAGATTAAATGCAAGTTTCATTATGCATATACAGAGTAAAAATGCAGGAAAATATTAAATTAATTAAAAATATGAATGAAATTATATTTATTATTCCTATTAAAACATTATTTATCATAAACTGTATCTATTTGTGTCATTACTTTAGAGAATTTTATAAAAAACGATAATGTTTAAAAGTATCGATAGGTCTACAAGTGAAACAGTCACTAACATCAAAAAAAAAAAACGTCACATAGTAAGGTGACCCCTAGTTAGGGGATTGAAATGATGGTGAAACGAAAGGCCAAAGCAAACTATTGGCTTGATTTACTTTTTTCTTTCGCCAGAAATGAAACCTAGGTTATATGATAAAGGACAATAAGAGAAATCAATAGCAAAAAGAACCAGGTCCATCAACCGTAACCGAACGAAGATACATATGGAAGTATTGCTAGTATATTTTTGTCAGGCGTTGATCAATTTTTCTTATACTAAATGAAAATACAATCATACGTGATATTGATAAAATAGATTCAAGTTGGTTGTTACTGTTATATTTTTTTCTCATTGGCAGTTTGTAATCACTAAAACTAATAAAAAAAAAAGATAATTGAATCGAATAGATACGCGTTAGTGGGTAGGTACGTGTGTATTGCGATGACCGCTATTATTGAAACACTATTTAACACGTATCCACTATAGGATAGGTCTTCTGGATTACTTTTGTAAATTGTACTATGGAATATTCTTACAAAAAAAGAAATGATACAGGCATAAAAACCGAAACTATTTATTAAATAATTAGTACTTCTGGTTTTTCAAAAACCTTTGTTTACCTTGTCAATTATCATAGAACAATAATTACAATATCACTTTCACTGCCCACAAAGTAGACACAATAGTTAAACAATCACATGAACCATACTCGTATGTGGTTTATTGCACAGTGAAAGTGTTAAACTACTAAATTCTTATAGATAAACTTAATTAATCATCATCATTACTCGTCTCTCTTCCCTCATCCTGTCTTATTATGAAATCCAGAAATTGAGCTGGAGGACTTGAGTTTTGTTGATGTCTGCCCCACGCCATGAACCACAATACAGACATGGCGGTGGCTACAACAACCAAGTGTTCTCTTCCCAGAAATACAGGAACAGTAATGCCCTTTTATTGCTGCTTTAGAGGTATGAGGAACAGGGTGTAAGTTCACTTATCCTCCATTGAAAAGGGAGGATCCTCCAACCAGACGGGTGTTATGTCTGGCGGGCAATTGCCCAATGATTGATATTGGGAAATTGTATCTATGCTAATTGCACGGTAAACTTTGCTTGGTAATGAGAGCAGTCTCCTTTTCACCACCCTGGACGGAGGGAGGATCAATAGTCTGAATCTTGAAAAAGCGAAGAACGGCTTTATCTGTAGACTCGCGCATCATCATTATTCCGGCCTTCGATAGCTCGTCCAAATAGACGATAGACTGGGTGGCTGTGTTAAAACCACACCTCGTTTTCTCAATGGGAAAGACACTTCTATCCCCCAGGCATATATCGATACCTTAATTGGCAAACCAGCCAACTCCATATGAGCAAATTTTTCAGGAGACACTTAAAACTGTATAATATTTTTTGTAGACTACTTGTGAAAAAATCTAAAATACCGTTGGCAGATACTATCGTAAGTTGTTATTTTTGATGCTGTAAAACCATTTATACCTTTTCATTACAATACTAAAGCGTTTTTAGGAGTTATCTGTTTTTCCTTTCTATTAAATGTATGTGATCTAGGAGTTAGCTGGTTTGCTCGATAGATTCATTTTAAATAAAACGTTTTATTTTTCTTATTAGGTAAGTTTTAATTAAAAGATATTATAAGTGCACTTAATAATAATCGAATAATGTTGAAGATATAGTAAGTAAACTATTTTAGGCTTCATGAGGAAGGTTGTCATAATAGGTTTGGTAATCTCTTGGCATTGAATGTTTTAGTTGCTGTAGATCAAAGTATTTTTTTTTTGTAATTTTCTTTCGTTCGTTGTATAGGTTAGGTATATTGTGAAAACGAATGTTGTTTATTCGGGGATTCCTGCGTTGGTTGAGCAATTTGAATTCTTCAGGTAGTTTAAGTTTGTAAAAAATTTCTCCAGAGGGCGCATATTTAAGGGCTCGTATGTCAGTAACCTGGAAAAGAGAAACAACTTAACGTATCGATCCAATAATATATTAGTAATAGTTATCAATTAATTGTAAATAATTTATGTACCTTCGGGTCTCCCTTCATTTTTCCTGGTCTTATGGAGTTGTAAAATTGTAAGTTTTTAAAATTCTTGAAGTATGAATAGTCTAGGTATTCAACTGTATACGGTTTTGATTTTTTTGCTTTCTTACAAATAGTAATGTACTCTGCTGGAACATGAATTACTTGATTTTTTAGTTTTTTTTCTATCATTGCATGCATACTGTCAACCTCCATTTGGGTGTGGCCTAGTTCCAAATATTTTTGTTCAATTGTAACATTATGCAGCATGGCTATGTTTAGGAGAGCGTTACTTAAAGTAACGTTTCGGTTTTGGTACGTACACCCATCTGTGTACAGGGTTATGAATCTGTTGTCATCTCCCATTTTTGGGATTACTTTATCCATAATAAATTGGTTAAAATCGTTGCAAACTCATCAGAATTCAGTCCACCCTCAGCCTCATTCCATAGAAAGCAATAACCATCGCTAGTTTTCATGTCATAAATACACCAGTTGTGAACACATAGCTTAGTCTTGTAGTAATTTGATGACACATAGGATCGCGGCGCTAAAAGTACTGCTTGGAGATCTGCAGTAAAGACAAATTCCTTTTTTTCTTTATCAGATTCTTTTTCCATTCTCGCTTCGTTCTTTTTATTTACATGCATTTCGTAAGTCTCTTTGGTAATATGACCCATCTTGTATCCATTACAGATGTCACATAAATCTTTCTTTGGCTTAAATAAAGCTATTTTTTGTATGGTTAGAGTGTTTGTAAAAGTGGCAATAGATAATGCTTTTTTGTTTTTTGACTCACAATAATCTGTATACATTTTATAAAGTTGCTGTTTGGATGATATGTCTGGTTGTATATATGTCTGTGTTGTCCTTTTCCTACAATAATGTGAAGGCATTTTAGGTAATTCGTCTAAAAAGTCCTGCAAAGTTTTAATTTCTTGGTCAAATGGCTTTCTGGGAGTAGTTTCTGGTAATGGTTCATTAGCATTCTTTCCAGCATCTTCAACCTTCCAACCCCAGATACATGATTTACCGATGGAAAAAGTATTTAGAAATAACATTTTACAGACTCTGATCATATCTTCACCCTTTTTTAGGTGGTAAATAAAAGTGTTAACTCTTTTAGATTTTTGAGGGTCTTTCCTATCTCTTTGCCTATTTGTATGTAACACTTTTACTAAATTATCAACGTAAACTCGTTTTTCAGCCCAAGTCATATTCCAAAATTTATCAAATAATATTTTTCTGTCATCTTCAGAAATACTATGACACTGAATAACACTATTTCTCTTTTCCTTACAACTACACCGAGGCTTCATCGTCTTTTTTGGTTTTCTTATATTTTTATTCCACTCCCCATCAACTTTTTTCTTACCGCAATATTGCTTACCCTTTTCTCTATTCTTTTTATTAATTTCACTAGTCCATTCTTCCTTCTTTACTTGACACCTTTTCTTTCTTTTTATAACCGGTTCATCCGATTCAGAATCAGAATCACTGTAATCGACTAATTTACTCATTAATTCAGGACAGACAGTTGGGATTTGAGGTATAGTATCATGAGCTGTTAGTTCTTCCTGTGTTAAAGGACCGACCAAATCATCATCCGATTTATCGTCACTTGTAGAGGGGTATGCATGAGTTAGTTCGAAACTATTAGAGCCATATTCAGGATTGTAGTTAAGTGATGGTGTAAGGCGAGGAGATAGTAAACTTGGACTCTGTTGTTCTATTTCAAGTGGAAATATGTCTTCTATAACAACATTCTCAACTATTTCATATGTCTTCGTATTAGAACATCTTTGACTATCGAATATTTTATAGTCAAATGATTCAGGGTTATATGTGTACTCCACGCGAGGCTGTTCATTTTCAATACAATCAATGTAGCCATTGTCAAAGGAAGTCGATGAAGCAGAATTAGAAGCTACGCTATCATGCCCAACCAAAGCGTCGTAAGGTTTTGGAAATTGGTTAGTAAGAAACAAAACTGAGACAGGGTTATTGGTTTTATCAAGCTCATGCTGTTCATTTTGCATGCTTATTTGCAGTATTTTTTTAGCGCGTGAGTTGGACATCTGCATGCAAAACAAAATAAAAACGTCACCATAAGCACAAAAATTTGCCAAAAATTAAAGATAAATTAAATAAAAATAATTCATTAAACTAATAAAACAAAAACATTAAATTAAGAAGTGAAAAAATAATTTAACTTTAAATTTCAATTGATTTTTAATAAACATAAAAATGTATAACTCCCAACCTTAATGTAATAAAGTAAGAAGCAAACCGGCCAACTCCTAACCGATATTAAATATTAAAATGACTTAGTTATCTAGCATTGTTTTGTGAAAAAGTAAATAAGTATCCATACCTTGTATTAATATTCAACTGTTTTTCAATACTGCCTTTCCTTTTATCGCGTTTTAACAATTTTTCTTCCACAAAATGTAGTGCGATAACCGTACACGACTCCGACGCCATACAAAATGGCCGACTTCGTGGAGTTGGCGGTCAAAATCGTAACGTTCCGTGACACGCGGAGTTGGCTGATTCTCGAATAGCGAAATATGGAAAGAATTGTGATTATATCGGAGTTGTAGTTTTTGCAAATAACGCCGAATTACTGTTGCCTACCATTTAAATCAAAAAATATTTTTGACGAAATGTGGAGTTGGCTGGTTTGCCAATTAAGGTATCGATATAGAAGTTTCCATGAGTCTTCGCGGGTCGGTCGGGAAGTTTATCAACTTGTCCCACGGAATCTTCGTAAGTACCTTCATTATGGTACGTAGTGACATCATAGTAAGTGTTCGTATGATCATGTGCATACAAAGAATGTGTGACCCAAACGCGGGCACTGACTTTCTTTGTCTCCACCTTAGATGCCATACTTATCTCTATAATGGGTAGTCCTTTCAATTCAATCCACACTATACTGTACGTGAAAAAATTTTACACTGCTACGCCATCATTAAGCCCTTCTATCAAAAGATAGACGAAGTATGTGCGCTGTCGTCTATGTCGCGATTGGATTCGGCTACGCAGCAGCCACGGATTGATGACGTCGATGTTAAATATTTCCAAAACCGAAATATCTAACCTGTCCTCCCTGTACAGTTCAATATGGTACGACCCATCGCCCCACATGTTCGCCATAATAACTTCTTGCCTCCTCCTCCTGCTCATTTGTATGATGCGAAACTATTTACGCTTGATTTGAAGGCTCCAGTTGTAGTTATCGGGAAACAGAGCTCGGTAAGGACTGAATGTGTTTTAGTAAAAATATAACATTAACAACCTACTTAATCCATAACCCGACAACTGAAACGAGTCACTTGGCCTCCGCCTGTCGCCGCCCCCTACCGCGCCCGTCGACGTATGCAGAAGCGAGGGATGGGGAATGACTTGTAGCGGTATCTACAACGCCACATGCGAACAACGCGTTATACTGACGTCACGCAAATCCTGCATCTCGCAAGCAGAGTTTACCGTGCAATTAGCATAGATACAATTTCCCAATATCAATCGTGGGGCAATTGCCCGCCAGACACAACATCCGTCTGGTCGGAGGATCCTCTCTTTTCTATGGAGGATGAGTGAACTTTACACCCTGTTCCTCATACCTCTATAGACTCTTTTACGCTGTAAAATATGTATATTTACAGCGTAAACAAAACAATAGAAAAAGTAATTGTGTCTTATTATCATTAGTGACAGTTTAGCTCGTACGGAAGGGTATAAAATCTATAGTATAAAAAGAACATATGAGTCATATAGATGCAAAGGTACAGGTACATCCAGTTTTACCAAAATGGCAGTAAACAAATTTTTAGTTTTAAAGCAGTAATATGATTATTATGGTGCTATTTTTAACATAAAAATTTAGAGAATCATGTGATTAATACAAGAAAAATTTAGGATATTACAGTAATATCATAATTTTTATAAAAAACTAGACATTTGGTTTGGATGTTTCTGTTTCTGCACCCAACTCGTGGATATTGCTACCTTTGCAGCCAAACCTCTGGGATGTTGCTGCATTTGCAACCACAGATTTTTGATCATAATTAGACTGAATAATCTTGATACATTTGGTGTAAAGTACATGCAACAGGTGTCTACGTCAGGAGTTTACTGTATCTAAGAGACACCATACCGATAAATGAAATTATAAACTTAAACCATTATTCTGAATTAAAAATCAGTGGATTTTTCATTGGGCAGGAAATAAAATTGTTATTACACATTGGCACAGTAAAGTAGATTTGTAATAATAACTTCTTTCTGGGTTTCCAACTAATATTCAGATTAATAGACGGAATTCCTTTAAACCCACATATATTGAGAAGAGGTAAGGAATAAAATAAAACTACTTTAATTATAAATTGTTTCTTTATTTAGCGAACTTATGTAGCTACCAATAATTAAATTTATTAAAAATTATGTTATTAAACATGCAAATCATCTACTTCCTGATATTCTTCACACTATAAATCACATTCTCTGTCTTCATTTTCGTCATCTTCGTCTTGGTTGGTACTTTCTAGTTGTTGACGACCAGCAACCAACCTTTTTTTATATTGTTATATTTATTTTTCTATAAATTTATTCTTTCGTTCTTTTGCTGTCACTCTTTGTAAAATGGTTCAAATATACGTTTTAAAAAGCTGTGATCGTATGTGCATTATTCAAGCATCTCTTAGCCATCCTCAACATTGGTGTCAGAAGTGGGATCCATTGGATGTGTTCATATACGCGATCAGCATTTGCATGGATGACATATCGCGAGCAAGTGGGCTACGTACAGTTGTTAGGAGTGGCTGCGTCACGGCTTTGTCAGTGTTGGCCATACTTGCGCTCAATTGTTGGCAGGTAGTTGACAGGGGTGGTTTCACAGGGCCAGTGGCTTGGAAACTAGTATACTTCACTTTGACGGATCGGGCCGGTATTTTTTCCACCTTGGAGCGCATTGCTGGCTCGGTGGGGGTGGTCAGTCGGGTGGAAGGTGCTTGAGCATCCTCAAGCATGCTGGCGTCTGATGCCGCTGACACCGGTCGTGATGTAGAAGTGACGGCTGCAATGGGCGCACCGATACTGTTTGCAATAGCCTGAGCTTCTGAGCTTGAGTAGGCAGAGGATCGCATTCTTGGGTTCCGTGGCAGCTGGTAGAGCACTCTCCCTGAGTTGGTGAGCCATGCTGTTCCATTTCTCAGCTTCATTAAATCTCTAGCTGAGAGGCAAGTGTTATGACGCAGTATCTGGGTCAGGGCCCCATCCAGGACGATTGTGTCCATCCCGGGATCCTCCTCCGGCAACGCCACGTCGGCAGGGTTCAACTGAGCCGGTTCTAAAGTGTAGAATGACGTGATGATCCCGCGGGTCTGAAAGTTCCATGATGTGTAGTGGTGCGGGTAGCCTGTGTCCCTGGAGGCAATGCGATCCTCACCTACTGGGTATTCCTTTAAGCCAGATAATGTGGTACCCAGATAGGGCAGGGGCGCGGAGAACGTATTGGTGAACAATGCTTCTGTGGCTCCGTCACTGCTACGCACGTCGTGGTAGGAGCGGGACTCAGCGTATACGCCTGCCTCCATCAGCAGTCTTCTCCAGTCAGAGTTTTACAAAGTGTCGTCAGTGTATTGGCTGTTCTCGAGATGCGGGACGAGAACACCACGTCTTGGATACAGATTACTATTATGGCTAGTAACAACACAACCACTGCGTGTGGGAAGTACTTGCGTCTTTGACAGCGTCTGCAGCCAGTGAGTGGCTGTGACTCCAGAGACGTGCTGTCCATTGGTCTTGGCTAAGTTGTGGTCATGTATTTGTTTTTCTCAGGTCAATTATTAATGCTTTCCTTTGAACTCTTTGATAATAGTATAAAGCTCCATTCTGGTGATTTTTTTCACTCTTTCCGAAGGATCTATGACAAAAGAAAACAAATCTCTGTCAATATAATTATAATCTACCCCAAGTTTAAAGTACTATAAAAAATATGGGGAACGTTGGGGGGACTTTTTATTCATGTTTCTACTTCCTTAGAGAAAAACACTAATGTATTTCAAAGGACATGTCCAAAAATGGTTTTTTATTATTCAATAATTCTAACAAGGATAAATTAAATATATTTGGATAGACATCCCAAAAACTAGTGGTTCTATTTCATACATTTTTAAAGGCCCCCAATTTTGAGAATTTTTTTTTTTTATTTTAGTGAGAATTTACTCCTAAAACGAACAAACCTTTCTAATTGTCTAGGATAATAAAGTGAACGCACCCCAAAAAATCTCTTATCTTGTCAAAGTTGACACATGGTACTGTCATTATCATTACTGTCAATCAATGTTTGATTTGTTTGCGAGTTTATCAATGTGAACGAAACTAATCTAATCAGATTATTTAGTTACCTCTGTAATAATCTACACTAATAATAAAGCTGAAAAGTTTGTTTGAACGCGCTAATACCTGGAACTTCCTAAATATTAGTGTATAGTCTATACCTGGAACTACCAGTCGGATTTGAATAATTCTTTTTAGCGTAATTCTTGAGTAAGATTACATAGGGCGAATACATTAACATCACGCTACGACCCTTAGAAGCCGAGTAATACTAATAAGAAACAAGTCAGAAAGAACGCTAAGCGAAAATGAAGTACCTAATCGTAACTCGGACGAAGTCGCGGGCAGAAGCTAATAAGAAATGTTTTCAGACAAAAATGTGTAGCATAATTCTTTCAGAACTGAAAGCGCACTCTATGATTATGGCTACTTCGAATGTTCATGTGCAAGTTGCAGTATTTTACTGAGACCCTGGTTATAAACAAGACAGTGCATGTTTCAGCATAGTCCACACTTCCACAGGGATGGCTTAGCAGGAGTAAATGATAATAGTATCTACTGATCAAGAACATTTTTTTATTACGTAAGGAGAATTCCTTTTTATTGACTTGGAATAGAGAGAAAAGCGTTTCGACCTATTCAAAAACTGAATTAATATGCAATAACTGGACGCGAGTGTAATGTTACTATTTGTATGTGTGTAGTTTTGTTTTGAAATAAAACGTTTTTTTGGTTTTAAATATTTATTTATTGATTTTCTTCATTTTCAATATCTTCTCTTATTAAAATATTGTCGAGAAACTGAGCAGGTGGTGATATATCATTTTGATGCCGAGCCCATCCAAGATACCAGACTATTGTCATCACATGAGCACAACTTCCTACAGTCCTTTTCCCAATTATGCAACTGCAATAATAGTCAGAAATACACCTTTGCCAACTAGTCTCTGCCACTTTCAATAATATATATGTGTAATACACTCTATTGCTGTAGTGGCGTGACTTTATTCGTCCTCTGACCAAAGCTGTCTCATGTGATGACGAAATGCCCGGAATGTTAATTAGTTGTACATCTTCACTTACTTCTATAGTAAAAGTACCGTTCAGCCGAATATGTTCCCCATAATAAGAGCGAGCCTGTTTAATTTGATAAATTCCTAAACTAAATAAAACCAAATCTGACATTTCCATGGTGGGGAACATATTGAGCTGTGGTATTTGACCATTTATTTGGACGAAACTGGCTCGGCGTCTATTAAGCTGATGCCCAATCACATGATCAGCTAAATAATTATGCATGTTCATTCTCTGGTAAGCTCTTTCCAGTATAGTTTGGGCATCAGGACGGTCAGTCAAAACGGGATGGAATTGGTTTAAAATGGCTCCTGCAATTTTGAAATCATCCATTAGATTTTTAGACTCAATATTAAAAAATTTATTCCGAAAGATTTTAAAATCCCGTTTAAACCGACCGTTTACAACTTCTACAACCCACCTGCACAGTGTCACTGGTCGTGATTTGTTGGCTTTTTCAGTCGACAATTGAGTTTCCCCTTCACTTAAGGCCTCTGGTTTACATACAGTATATCCCAAAGATGTGAGCAATGGGATAGAGTCTCTAAAGCCGCGGTCAAGAATAAATACATCATTCTGTCTAAAATATTGCCTTAAATTGGAATTTTCATTTTGGAACAGCTGTTGCATAATTGTAGCGTCAGAAGTTGTGGCGGCGTATGGGCCAAATATGTCTATAATGTGGCCATCGGTGGCCACCAGCAAAAAAGGTTTCACAAGATTTGCAAACTTGTGTAAGCTGTATGATTTTTTTTTGAAACAGATAATTTGACGATTTCTGTGAGTATATGTAGGTTCCATCGCAAATAATTATAGGGTTATTTTCTGCTGTTCCAAAAAGACCCTGTGGGATTAAAAGATTTCTACTGGTCAGGCTTGCTCGAGAAATACGATTGACACCTAAATGTATTGGTACATAAAATTCTTTCATGCAGTTACGTGCCTCTTTCATATAATTGCATGCTACTGTTTTATTTATGCAGATTAATGATGCAATTCGTCTTATTGGCTCCCCAGTTCTTATTTTCATAAGGTATAATCCTAAAGCTAATTTTGGTTTTCGGCACACAGCTGATAATTGATGATTAATACAGCTCAGTATCGTTAAAAAATTCAGTACAGTCAAGCCTGTCCAGTATTGTCGTTACTGGACAGGCTTGACTGTACTGAATTTTTATATAATATGGTTGTTCATATTTTCTACATTTTCAAAATCAATAATGTTAATTGTTTTTTTTTCTTAATAAATCTTAACATTTCTACAACATGATTCAAGGTAAATTGCGTTGTGAACTGAAATTCATTCAACAGTTCCCAATTATAAACACTTGCATGTTCTTCACATACTCGGGCATTAGGTGAGACATACAATTTATAGTCCATTAATATTTGTTTTTTAAGATACAGGGGTACCCTTAAACGTTCCGGATTTGTACACTCGGGAACAAAACAATGATTTGATGAATCCGGGGTTCGGCTGTAACCATCTAGTTCTACATACCTGTTCTCATTTCGCACTATATTATCAATATCAATCTCTGAACTGAGTGCACTTACAGGTTCAGCCACAGAGCTAGACCTACTTTCTACATTATCATCAGTCACTTGGGCTTCTCTTGGTGGTTCCATCACTTCGTGAATATTGTTATGAGCCCTTTGCCAGCAGGCATTACATGCTCGAGCATTAGCAGGGATCTGACATTCGGTTTTCATTTATTGTGTGTTCCACTAATCAGAGATACAAAAATCAATGTACATATTTAATTTACATATTTACCTGACGGGGGTTGATGATTCCAGCTATATAAGCCCGCTCAGGACGAACATCAGGTAAGGGACGAGATATCCTGCCTGATCTTCTTGAGATAGAAACGCCACAACACACACATACTGACTGATGACCCAGCTGTCGGTCACCAATGTTGTGCTGGTTTCTGTTATTCAGTTCTATCAGTAAAAGGTTGATGCATTCTTGGCAAATGCAATCTCCATCTGTTACCTAAAAACAAAAAAATATTTAAGAACACTGAATCGGTTCTCTACATCTTTGAGCAAAGTAGTGCTATTTAATCTTGTTCAACATAAGCCATTACGGTAAGTTACAAATGATTCAAAAATACCTGATAATGTAATTTAAAGAATACATAACCTCCTGAGCAGTCCATTCTTCAATTATTGATACTATATCAGGGCTCATGCATAAAGCGTTATATTCGTACTGCTGATTCGCACCTATTGCTATATTGCAATTCATGCAGATAGCCATAATAAATGAAAGTTAATGATTGCATACTGTCAGAGGACGTAAAAGAGGCAAAGGTAAGGTGTGCAAATAAAAGCGTTAAGCAGCTAAATAGGAATAAAGAACAGTACTTACATCCGGAGTTTCAAATCCAAAAGTCCTAATCGCGTGCAATATCAAATAACCGGTATAATAATAATAATAATAATAATAATATCCCTGGACATTTCACACAGCACCATTTGTCCCAAGCTAAGCAACCTAATGCTTGTGTTATGGTAACAAGATGGCTGATAAACTACTTATATACATTTTTTTTTTTTTTTTTTGTAAATACATACATATTATAGATAGAAAAACACCCAGACTCGGAACAAATACATACATACATATAAAAAAGCAGAGTCGTCAGGGTTGAAGGTTCGTAAGCTATCGGTATCCTAATCATGAGCAAAGTAGAAAGCCAAGTCAGTTATATCAGGAAAGTCAAAGAAAGCAAAGCACAAATTAAAATACGATAACACAAAGGCACGAGCGAAAGTGTGAGTATGACGTATCAGACGGAAGAGGCCTGCCTGCCTGACGGTCAACAGTCAACACTGTCATCTGTCTGTCATATTTAGACATCTGTCAGCTGTCATATTTAGACGTTGTCAAAGTGTGTGGGAGGTTTAATTTGGGCTGCCATAACGAATAAATTATATGTACTAACATTAAATAGTTTATAATTTTTCTCTGAAATGGGGGGATCTAAAAATATAATTTCAGTGGTTCCAAGTTCCATATTTTTGTAGCTTTTATTTGGATGTAGTTTGATTCTCGTTAGATTTTTCTCGGAATAAAAAACCAACGTCCATACAAAAAGCGGACATCTCCTTTCTTTAAAAAACGAGTCAAAAAGGTGCCGCTGTTGTGTGTGTGTGTGTGTAGAAAATTTCGAAGAAACGTAATAAAATATACTCCAGTATACAGGGAGTGCACGGCTATGCCACATGTAGGGAAAGTACCTTAAATATTGTAGATGGGACATTTTACTGAAAGAAGACATTATTTTAATTTAACATACACATTTACTGTTCATAACATCAAATAAATCATTTATAATAGAAAAATAAATTGTGCCGAAAACATCCTCAAATACTTTTCCTGTGAGCAGCTCATTGCCAACCAATAAGGCTTTAGCTACACTTCTACTTAATTATTGGTATCAAACTTCCATTATTTTTGTTTCGGAAATGTTGTTCATTTGTCAGCAGCATTTGTTTACAGCGTTCATTTGTTTGCAGCTAGACCAATAATACCATTTTATTTTCTCATTTTGTGCATCATAAAATATCTTTTTGCTTTCGAATGTGTTTCTCACCGATTTTATCATGTGACTGCCATCAAGAAACATCGCAATACTTGATTAACTGGATGAGGAAAATCAGTTCTTAAATTATCTGGTCCACTCAACAATTTACAACCTAATATTTCTGCAGTACCTATTCAAATTTGTCGGAGTACAATCAAAAGTCGTACTGACTATTTTTACGTCTACTTTGTGGCATATGCTTAAACGTAGCTTAATTAATGTAGCTTTGAATTCAGCTTTAATAATATTTATGAAAAAATATCCTACTGGTATTTTCCACTTTTGAAATTTATGATACTACCATAAAAACAAGAGCTTGAGAAGCCATTTCGTCTTTTATTCACCAAATCCTAAATTGATGAAACCTTAATTTATTTTGGTGTTACATATTTTTTGACGTCTAATTGAAATCTCATCAAAACTAAAGGACAAATTAATTCCTTTCCCGTATTGATTATTTCTAGCTTCAAAGCGCGAAACGACTCATTAGTAAAACCAACCTGTGCGTCTATACGGACATACCATCTGCGTAAGGTTCTTAAATGTGGAAAACTATTGCATATAACATTTTCTGGCATATAATTGTACAGTCAACAGTAAAAGTAGATGATCAAAATCAGAAATTTAATACTAATGAACGGAGTTTGCGTCAGAACTATGTGGCGTCGAAGTGATTCAAAAGTATGTCAGACTCAGTGTCATACTTTAACGCACGCGCTTTTACGTGAATTTAATTTGCTTTAGTCCATTATATGGACTAAAGCAAATTAACGAAGAGACGGGACAGCAATTATTCTTTTCAACAATTCTTGGAATTTCTTTTGAGTCTAGCTATATAGGTAAGTTCTCGTAATATTTGAACTTTAGTGCAGAATTATTTTCAGGTAATAAAGTCAAAATCTTAGAGCATTTATGAGTCTATTTTCGTTACTAAATAGTTGTAGACATGCATCACATAAATAATGTTTTCCTCTAGAACGAGTCGCTTCTAAAAAAATCTATCGGATACTACTGTCTAATTAAAGATTTAATTAGACAGTAGTGTCCGATAGATTTTTATTCGATATAAAGCAAATTATAATTATTTTTTCGTCTATTTTGTGTTACATAAAGAGGTCCGGTCACAATATTATTGTGTATGCCATATATATTTAAACTGACGTTGGGATACCGCTCGTTCTTCCGTTTTAATAGAAATGGCTATAATTAAAAAAAACACGCGGTGACCTATATGTTGAATGGTTTTAAATGCATGGTGTGATTATTCTTAACATTAAAAATAAATGAAACCACATTTAAGACAACAATATTTTTATTTACAAGCACCCCAAGTTGATAAAAAAAAAATGGCAGACAGGAAATTTTGCGCCCAGACAAAATATTTTTTTTCTACATAAATCTGCTACGTACACACAGCACAGTTAATTAATTTACATAGCGCATACATCGGTAACTGTCATTATTATAGTGTGGGTATACGTAATATACGCACGCGGTTAAAGATAAAATAAACGGGTTCACAATGAAGGATTAAGAGCCCATATTTTAGTCTAACTTAATAGGGTTCCCATGGCTAATTGGTGTAAGCGCCCGCGATTGATACTGATGTTAGCTAGACGACGTAAGTTCAATCCCAACTGACGGATTTCATTTTGCTGCTTTTTACTTTTTGTTTGTTTTTTGTAAATTCATTTTGTGGCCAAAAAAATCACAAGCAAAAAAAATAGAAAGTTTATTAAATAAAACCAAGAAAATCATTTTACTTTTTTATTAGATAAACATTGGTATTGGTTGGAATGAGCGAGCTTATCGCTTGGGTCATTAGCAAACGATCCGTCTCGTTTCTTCCAATTATGTTCCTTCCTTACAATGGTTGTTTTAAGGTTCAATTTGGAGCAAAAAAAAAACCTGTGTGGCCGATACAATGATTTAATGCAAACTGGTTTTAAACATAATTATATTCTTTAGCTATTCATACTAGACGTTCGAATGAGTAAAACACTGTTGTTTATCAGTTTTTTTTTGACAAAAACGAAGTTTTTTGTTAAGGATGGACGTAAATAGTTTGTCAAAGTATGCAGGTATATAAATTAAAACAAAGTAAAATTAGAGATGAAGTGAATCAACATGTTAGATACATAGTAAGAAATTATGTCAACTTCTAACCGCATAACAATAACATCACTTCACCAGACTTTCAATAATACGAGTTGTTGTTTAAACATTTAAAGAAGATTACGGCGATATACCTAAATAATGCTAAGGTTTGTATTTGTTCACGTTCGCTTAACAAATATGAACATTATTAGCATAAAAATAAGGCTCATAGTCGTCTAAAAATAAATAAGTAATAAAAAAAATCGATTGTCTAATAAAAATAAATTCGACTAATAATGAGTCGGCAAACCTTCGTTTTCTATTACTTCTTGTAACCTTCTGCTCATGCTGTTAACCATATTCGCGCATATATTACTGCCACGTAATGAAATGAAAAAATGAAAAAAAAATTGCCTTAGACCTTACTTGTGATGAGTCCCAGTTTAGCACCATATGACCCCACAGATTTTCTTTGGGGTTCAAATCTGGACTCTTAGCAGGCCAATCGATAACAGTCATGTTTACTTGGTTCCCGAGCCAGTTTTTCACGATATGTGCACGATGCACAGAGCTGTTGTCTTGCACGAAGTAAATGTGCTCGTGCGGATAGGCAACCCGCACAGTAGGCAGCAACACATTTTTCAAAATATCCAAGTAATGGGCATTTTTGCGAAAAAGTGTACCAATAATGGAAATAAGCTTTCATTTTCAAAGTGTGTAATATATTGGGGTTTTTAACTATTTTTGCTTCCATATGTATTAAATTTTAAGGAAAATACAATAGAATAAGTTTGTAATTTATTTTAATAGCATTTCAATCTAGTTTTGTGAGAATTAAACTCAAATTTCTGTCAGTTACATTACACAAACGTTACAGAGTTTTATTAAGTTTATTATGTAGAATAAAACAAATTATACCTCAAAATCACATTTATTCAGTAAAAAATTACGTAAATACAAAAAATACTCAAAATAAACATATTATTTATAACTAACTATGCAAAATAGTGCGTATTTTAGCGCATTTTGTTACGTTAGGAGCTAATCAGACTGTTAATTTTTCGAGTAACTTTTATAGTTTTTGTCTAACTTAAACAAAATTTAGTATTAAAAAAGTAATTAATATTTGTAACCAAATTATATGACTATAAAACAACATAAAAAATCAATAGTTAAAAAAAAACAGCAATATTCCTAAAGGAAATCTGGGACAATTGAACGCCTGACAGATTTGTAACTTAACTGACACAGTAAGGTTGAGATCACACTCAGTCTAAAATTACTCTAAATCACTTTTGGAGGGAACGTAATGTTTTCAAAATATCTTATTTCGAAAAAATTACCCTTGTAATGACAATTTAAACTCTAACCCATTTAACACAGCTGTAGTTTTTGAGTTATTATTACTTTGGTTTGAGAATACAGTCTGATTCAATATATTATCTAAAACTAAATAAAAATCAATAATGTAACAAAACAAAAATGACAACATAAAAATCAACAAATCAAAAATTCTGACAATCGCAAACATAAACAAAATAGGTATTCATCTTAAATGTTAAGCCCCCAGGCAGACATCACAAATATAATCTATGATCAATTGTCCGGCGCTACAATCCCAACAAAACCATCGTTTGCAAACCATGCACTTGGCTACACGATTTAATAATAGCGGCTCATTGCACTTTTCGCATTTAAAAGTGCGCTTAATTATAGTTTTTAAAGACTTTTTAGGCTTGTTGTAAGTCTTGACATTGGGTTTACATAGAATACGATCACGCTTCAGCGGGGACTTGACTAGAAACTTGGAACTTGATGGTTCGCAGATTGAAGTACTGCCAGGCGAGTTATTAGAAAAATATGGATTGTTCTCTATATCACTACGGTGATACCGGTTTACATACACTTCCTCCGCTTTAGCAGAATACTTTGGGTTACAATCATCTATGTCGCCGACAACATTCTCAAATACAGTTAAATCAATTTTTTCAATTTCTTCTTCTTCATTTCCTGTTTTATGCAAAATATCTAAGGATCCTATATCCACTAGTTCATTTGTTTCTCCTGATTTTTCGCAACATTTGTTATCGTCACTTTCTTTTTCTTCTCGGTTAGCTAATATGAAGTCATCATCTTGGGGATCATTACTTTTTTGTCTACTGTTCATTCTACTGTCATTTCCTGAGTCATGCAAAATATCCATGAGTCCTATAGGCATTTCATTCTGTTGTTCGATTTCTGTTCCTGATATTTCGCAGAATATGGCTTCGCCGTTCTGATACGGGTAAAATATTGAGTCATCTTCTTCGGTTTCAATTATTTCTGCCTTGGTGCCTGATGCTTCAGTTAATGTGCTTCCTGCGGGATGAAAATAGTGTTTCTGAAGAAAAAAACATGTGCATAGTCCTCTAAGTGGCCCGCAGAAACAACTCACATCTCTGTAGCTCAATACATGTTTCTCTTTTGCAATGATTTGATGTAACTGCATAGTACCTTTCAAAGTGGAAAGCTTATTTGGCAGTACAGATGATATTTCATCTATTTCTGAGTCTTGAATATAAAAAATTTTCACAACTTTCATATTACTTTTTAAAATTTTATACGCATCTATAGCACTCGTGCAATCGTTCCCAAAACACACTCGCCGGTCGAGCGTTCTTTTGATAGACCCTCCAATTCCGTCCGCCACACCCTTGCCGTGCCCGGCTTCAAAATATGACCAAGTAGAATATTGTAACCCAAGTTTATGAGTGAAATAACTGTGAAGGAAGAAATTATTCTTCTGGCGATATTGGGACGAAGGTCCATCAGAATAAAAATGTATAATAGACACTTCTGGAGTTTCTTCGCGGATAAGATGAAGAATTGGTCTTAGATGGGCCCAAATGGCAGGTGGCTGATGTGAATTATTAGGCGATACTGAACAGAACGATTGTGACCTGTTCTGCCAATAAACCATTCCTGTGTGCAATGTTATTTGGCCTTTGGCTGCGCCAAAGTGCATGCTTTGTATTTCTTCAGCCATTTTAGTCTCGTAATTTTCCGAGAAATCACATATGATCAATGCTTCATTTTCTTGTAATTCTCGAACTCCTTTTTGATATTCCTGCTGTTGATGTTTTTCATTAAAATAATGTTTTTTAAATACTTTTATATCGACTCTAAACTTCTGTAGTAGGTCATTTAAAGTCCCGGTTTTTGTGGATTTGGTAGTTTTTTTTGTTGTAACGATTTTGTGCTGCTTTTTATCCATATATGAATGGTCTACTCTTTCCCATTGACACCACTTAACCTCTTGGTGTAGTTTTTCTACATTGGATGTCAATGTTTTCGTCTTGCATTCATCGCATTGATCATACATGCAAGAGTAAGATTTTATATCGCAAGCCAATGCTGACAACACTTCTTTGATCGTATTTTGGTTAAGCACTCCATTCTGCTTTAGCGTCTTAAACTGTAATTCTATATTATCATGTTTTACACACAAACATGTATTTCTAGAACTGAGTTGTGGAGAAATTACATAAAACGGCTTATGTTTGTAAAAAGTTGTAAACTTATATTTACCACCTCCGTCTTTATACGTTTGGTACTGATTTTGAATTGTGTCCATTAAATATCTTATCTGATGCTTTTCTTTATTTTTGGTTTTGCACTCTTTTTTACCGGCAGTGCTACGGCTTATGTCATCTCGTAAATAAAAGTTTTCAATTTCTTCGGAGATAAAATTACGTTCTTTAGGCATTTTCTTCGTTCTGACTTTGCCTTTCAAACCTATTAGTTTTGAAATGTATGTTTTATTAGTGGAATTAACGGCAAGATATTTTAAAAGTTGTTTTTCTGCTTGTTTTTTGCAAGTTTGATAAGTCTTCTTCAGAGTATTTTCCAATACTTCTTCACGTATTTTCATTTTATTTATTTTGCATTCTAATTCCATAGTTTTTTTTATTAAATTGTATATTTGTCCTGTATAGTCTTTTTCTTAATGAATTATTTAATGCCTGTAATTTATTATTTTGGTCTATATATTTCTTGCAAGTGTTCGTAAGTCTTTTACATTTCGTTGTCAGGTAATTATTTTGTTTTTGTTTTTTTTCTCCTTCCACCTTTCGTCTTTTAACTGGAGAATCTTCTTTTTCAGAAACGTTTTTTTTCTCAGCATCCCTTTTTCTTTGTGTTTTTTTATGTTTGAGCCACATTTTCCTCTGCTTTAATTTTTCCTCTTCACTCATTTCATTAATTTTTTTCTTTCGAGACTTAACTCTCTCCAAGTTCTTTTTCCGGTGTTCTTCGTACTTTTCTGGATTGTTTTTCAAGCGTTCCCTGTACTTTTTCATCCGTTCCGCAGCTGTTTGCGGCATTCTAGTAGAAAAAATAAATGAATTACTTTTAAACTATCTACTATAACAAAAAACCGGCCAAGTGCGAGTCAGACTCGCGCACCGAGGGTTCCGTACAAACCTGTAGGTATATAAGTAAAAGTTATGGTATTTTTATTGCTAAATGAAATCCATAACATAACAATGTGGAAAGCTGACGGTACCTTGTCAATACATATATGAAAACATTATGTATGTTCGGAAAAATCTTCATCTCTTTAAGAAGAGAAGTGATAGACATAATTTTAATACTAGAAATAGGCACAATTTGGATCAATCTCGGTTTAGATTGGCTAAGGTACGAAATTCTTTTATGGGGAATTGTGTAAAATTTTATAATAAAATACCACTGCGGATTCTACAACTGAACGAGACAAAATTTAAAACATGCATAAAACGCACACTATGTAGACAAGCATATTATAAATTAGAGGATTATATCCTTGATAAAAAAGCTTGGCTTAATGCTGGTCCTGCTCCACAGTCACAGCCACTTGGGTCCACTAATTAGTTTTCTTTTATTTTATATTTGGAAGAGATGCTCTCCCTTTTATTTTTATAAACATGGTTTTTTTTTTTTTTTTTTAAATCGTATTTTTTTTTTTTTGAGTAAATGTTTAATCTTTTTATTTTTAAATTTTGAAAAGTTATAGTATTGTATAACTTCGAAGCATTTTTTATTTATTTTGTAAATATGAGTACCACGTGTAATATAATGTAACTGTTTTTGTTTTTTTTTTTTTGACATGAACGAGCATGGCTTTAAAAAAACTAAAAAAACACGCTTTTATAGAAAATCCAACTAAAAATTAGAAAATAAAATCTAATAAATTCGGATTAAGAATAGTGTAGATAAGAAATAAATGTACATTATTGTAAAAAAGCGTGGGGTGCATAGATTTTTTTGAGAAACTGTATCACCAGACTTAGAAGCTACTAAAGACTCAGCATGTTTAGGAGTATACGTCATGGATATTGGCGTAAGTGACTTAGATGTATAGGTCATAGAGCACACTGAGGTAGCAGGGATTACGAGTTCGTTATTGACCCGAAGATGCTGGCCTTGAGATTCCTCGAGGTCCATCGCCGTATGATTCGCCACAGCTGGCCTATTAATTTTAGGTTGAGTTTGCTTATGTTTCTGTTTAGCTTCAAGTACTTGTTCTGAGCGGGACTTTTCAGACTTTTTTGGACGACCACCTTTATTACGTCTTGGACGACCAACCTTTGAATCTTTTGTTTTATTTACCAAGCTTTCCTGCGTATTATCGTATGTATTATTTATTAATCCTTCGGACCCTATTGGTGAACAAAAATCATAATGACCCGATGATAAATTACCTGAAAGAAGTAAACGCTTTATTGCATATCCTTCTCTGCCAAATACACCCCTCAGAATACCCGTATTACGTTCATACACTTCGAACTTCGCTGGATACAAAAATCCTGCTGCCTTCACCTCAGC
The DNA here is from genome assembly GCA_949629185.1 of Apamea crenata. Classification (NCBI taxonomy): domain Eukaryota; kingdom Metazoa; phylum Arthropoda; class Insecta; order Lepidoptera; family Noctuidae; genus Apamea; species Apamea crenata. The sequence goes on along the minus strand of OX451362.1, from coordinate 5,054,619 downwards.
AGTACCGCCATAACTGGTAGATCGGAGCATCGTAGCTTTGTACTCTTGTCGTGAAGAGAAAGGATCTCCCCGTGCATTGCTTGTATACAAATTAAACTCGTCCCAGTTATCATAAATATAATTAACTATTGTAGTTCTTAGTAATTGTGTTTGATCAAAATTAATGGAATTGTAAATAGAAAACGCTATTGCATGAAATAAACAACTTCCATCGGGAGGCATAGGTATTATATTATGTAAAATAGTATTTTCGTTGACGATTAATGCAACTGTAGCCATAATTATATCTTTACAAAGTTTTGTAATTGAAAATCAAAGCAGAAACAAAACAACAACCACAACGAGCACCAACAAACAACAAACAAAACAACAAAACCAACGAACAAAACAAAACAAAACAACAAAAACAAAATCAACGAGAAATTGTCGCAAATTTTACTTATTTCGGTACACGTGCGCACAGCATCCGGGCGCTCGTGCGTATGGCGCACGGCTGCCGCTCGCTGTACCTCGGTACCCCTTCCCTTGGCTAACCGCCTGCCCCCGCGCCCGCGCCCGCGGCCCGCGTGACTCACGCGCCATCAAGCGTCCCATCCCATCCCACTTCGCCAGTAAAAACAATACAAGCAAGCTGTTTGATAATAACCGTATAGTATGTATAATCTATGATAATAACCAACAATCTTACTTCTTACTTACCTATATATATATACATATATATCTTACTAATATTATAAATGTGAAAGTTTTTGAGGATGGATAAATGTTGGTATGTATGTTTGTGGCTCTTTCACGCCTAAACGACAGAACTGATTTAGATGAAACTTTACATGAATACAGATTATACATCAGAATAACATATAGGCTACAATTTATAAAGGTTTTGTGTATTTTTGGTCTAATATAACGATAAGTATTAGGTAAGTCTGAAAAATTCTTGCTCCCTGAGAGCTATCTTGGCGTGCGCTGCCTATACCGTTGGAGTTACATGAAGTTAATGTACTGTAAGTTTGTTTATCTTAAATAGTTCTAAATAAAAGTCCGCGATAGCATATATCTATCTCTTATGTGGTAGCCACTATATGCAAAATACTGAGCCATGAATACAATTAAATTGGATACATTTTTTACCATGCACATTTTAGAATATCTGTCAAATTCTTATAAAAATTGATAAAATGGTCGTTTTAAGTATTTAATATAGATAAACTTTGTCTTTTACACTAAGTAATTTTGACTAATCGTTCAAAAGTTATCACGATAACATTGACTTGACGCAACGCAGTAAGCCATTGTGATAACGCGAAGACTCTTGGATGAAATAGCGAGCGATACATCAACGTACCACTCCATCGATACAGTCATGTCATTCGAAGATTGTACGAGCTACCCCGTGGAGTTTCTAAACTCTTTAGAGCTATCATCCCGTATGCTGGAATTAAAAGAGGCTGGCATTAAGTCCGCCTCTGTACTTGTGTGCATGAAGTGTTAAATAAATAAATAAATAAATAAAAGTAGGTCTACCCGTTTTCACCATTGCGGCGGTAGTGCCCCTCTTTGAGGAGTGACCGTGAGTTCCGCCTGACGCAGGTCCTCACCGGACACGGGTGTTTCGGGAGGTTCCCGTTCAGGATCAGGCGGGAGGACACGCCAGGGTGTCACCACTGTGCGGATCGCCCAGAGGACACGGTGGAGCATACGGTGGAGGTCTGCCCCGCTTGGGCGGAGCATCGCCGTGTCCTCGTGGAGGCGATCGGCGGCAGCGACCTCTCGTAGGGCCGGGCCCCTGGTTCAGACCATGGTGTGGAGCGAGAGGGAATGGGAAGCAAAATTCTCGTGTCGCGGTGTTTGTTTCCAAACTCCTCCGAAATGGCTGAACCAATTTGCATGAAATTTTGTGTGCATATCGGGTAGGTCTGAGAATCGGCCAAAATCTATTTTTTTTATTTTTTTTTGTTAATCGCATAACAACGTTTGCTGGGTCAGCAAGTCTAATATATAAAATTCTCGTGTTGCGGTGTTTGTTTCCAAACTCCTCCGAAACGGCTGAACCGATTTGCATGAAATTTTGTGTGCATATCGGGTAGGTCTGACAATCGGCCAACATCTGTTTTTTTTTTTTAATCGCTGAACAACGTTTGCTGGGTCAGCTAGTAAGTTTATGATTATTAAAAAAAATATACTATGTGATGTAACTAAAAATTTAAGATTTTCGGAATTTTTCCTATATGTGTACTTTATAACGTTGCTTCATGCCAAATTTCAAGATTCCAGGTCGTCTGGAAGTATCCTTTAGGTTTTGATTCCCTTGCGAGTAGTTGCGAGTTTCAAAATATGCGGCTTTAATTGCTGTATCTTTTGATTGCGTTGACGTAGAAGTTTGATTTTGTTACAGCTTAAAGATATTATAGACTTGAGTATTTGTTAAGAATTTCAATATAATACCACTACGCGTTCATGAGTAAAGGGGTAATAAGTTTAAAATTATTAAAAATATTTTTATTATATGATGTAACTAAAAATTTATGCTTTTCGCAATTTTTCCTTTATCTGTGTTATAAGACGTTGCTTCGTACCAAATTTCAAGATTCTGAGTTCACGGGAAGTACCCTGTAGGTTTTGATTCCCTTGCGAGTGTCGAAAATTTGCGGCATAAACGGGAGTATCTTTTGATCGCGTTGACTTAGAAGTTTGATTTTTTCACAGCTCCAAGAGACCATAGACTTGAGTATTTGATATGAATTTCAGCTTGATACCTCCACGCGTTCCTGAGAAAAAAGGTCTTGACAGACAGACAGACAGACAGACAGACAGACAGACGGACAACAAAGTGATCCTATAAGGGTTCCGTTTTTACCTTTTGAGGTACGGAACCCTAAAAAGTAGGTAGGTATATTTTTCCAACACTATAAAAACCTTAGTGTGTCACTAACTTTTAGCCGTCAGTTACGTTACATTCTTTGTCAGCCGTATATGTTACACTGCATATCGTAACGTAACTGACGTAACAACATGGCACTACACAACTCAAAAAATAATTTTAGACCTTTAATTTAACATTTAGCACTCAAATTTATACATACCTGTATTCTACTAAGACTCGACTAAATGTCTGAAGAAAGGCAACACCGAAGCACTTATAAATTTTATAATACAGCGTAAAAAACCCTGACATTCAATTTGGCTAAAAACCGTTACAACGTCCGCCTCGAAAATTTTATTCGTTACACTGTTAGGTCTGACAGCAGAATGACTTCGTATTTGCTTGTTTATGGTCAAAATGTTGCCAATTTTATGAATTGTAAAAAAATATGGGGTAAAATGTTTAACTTTCTCGTAAATATCGTAACATACCCTGACCTGTCAGGCGCCATTCATATTTATTGAAAATTTCAATTTAATTTAAAAATTAGTAGTTAAAACTATTCTTGATATATTTTGTATTATTTAGAAAGATATTACGTCATTTTATCCTACAAAAATGGAAACAACTATAGGTCTCATGCGAAAAAATCATTTGTTCCCAACGAGTAACACCCTCAAATGTCACACTGTTACTCGATGGGATTTTTTTCTGAAAAAATTCCCAACCGGTCACACTACCAGTCACACTGTTACTCGATGGGAATTTCTTCAGAAAAAAATCCCAACCAGTCACACTGTTACTCGATGGGAACACACTGTTACAGAACTTAATGAAAATAAGAATTAAATCGGTTTTTTAAATTTTTATTAAAATCAACAAAATAACAACATTGGTAAATACAGTTACTTAATTACGGACGTTACACGTTAACATTCGTCATATTGCTAGTAATTCTCATTTTAATGTTTTAGTCATAGTAACAATATCTAAACACAATCGGCCTTATATAATATAACAGAGTAAATCATCACATTTTACAATAATTAACAGTCCTTATTTCTAATATTAATTTGAACCTTTAAAGAAGAATTTTCTAAATATAATCAGCCTTATGATAGCCTCATAAAGGAGTTGTAAGTTTTTGGGACAGTATGAAAACGAAAATGTTTCTATTTTGAAATTTGATTTCAAGCTACAATTATTTATTATTTCTCTATAATTTTGGTTACAAATACGTGACACATAATTAAAGTTTACGTTCGTATCCTTAGTTGTAACCTTATGGGTACAGATTCGGTTATAAAAAATAAAAATGCTCTGGGACATTTAAATTTTTCCTAGGTACACTTTTTCGCAAAAATGCCCTAATCATGACTGTTACTGCGACCAGCTATTTCTACAAGCTCACCGGGACCCATCGAAGACATCCAGCCCCAATACCGGACAGTAATTCGGCCACTAGTCCTACAAGGCAGAAGGTTAAATTCCTTATACCTTTCACCGCCTTTTCTCCACAATATTTTACGCCCATCCTTATCCGACTTAAATGTTTTTTCGTCGCTAAAAATCACCACATTGTTCTCCCAATCAAAATTTACAAATGACCTTGCAAATTGTAGCCGGTTTTGTCGGTGCGCAGTGGACAGCAAAATCTTCCGCGCTGGCTTGCTGCTACGTAAACCAGCCGAACGAAGGTGATTTCTCACCGTTTGTAAGCACACATTGTGTGCTGTTGCTGTTACACGGGTGGACAAAAAGGGATCAGCCTTATGCCTTGCCACGATGTCGTGGTGTCGAGCCGATGAATTAGCCTTTGGTTTTGGCCCACGTCGAAGATGTTCTATATCGCCTGTATCCGCATATCGGCGTACCCATAACTGCACGGTTCTTCTCTGTGGATACAAAAGAAAACAGTATTTAAAATACCTATTGTTAGGAATTAGTTAGGAATCATTATAGTAAGTCATATATTTAATTTTCTATGCTTTAGGAATCATTTTAGAAGTATATTTTTAAGTATAATTTTAGAATATTTTTCTGTTCACGGTTTACAAAATAGTTAAACGTTTTACCTAATTAGTTATTTTATTGATTTTTGTTTTCATCTTGGCAACACTGCCTCGCTCGCTGCCCCGTCGTGCCCTCCCACCAGGTAGTTGGAGGGGAGTTTTAAGCGCGGGCGAAACGGGCAAGAGAACCGAGGCAGTCTTGCTGCGAAAGCCGAGTTATATAGACGACAAATAAGTCACAGTTTACACGAGTGCATAAATCCGTAATTGTGGTATAAGTGCTGTTTTAAAGGATAAGGTATGTACAAGTAATTAATGTTAGCAGCTAATGATATTAGTGTTGTGATTATTCTTTATTTTTAACGAAAATAAATGCCTGAGAATCAATTTGGAGTTTCCTTTCACTATGATTAAGTATAATAAGAAATATATATATATCAACTATATTTATATACTGTGTATATAATATACTTTACATACTTATATATATACCAAATTCATACTACTTATATACAATACATAATTATGCGCATACAAGTTAAAATATTATATATCAACTATATTTATATACTGTGCATATAATATACTTTACATACTTATATATATACCTAATTCATGTTACATAAATACAATACATAATTATGCGCATACAAGTTAAAATACTTATACTCGTATGTTTTCAATATACACTGACATTAGTAAACATAATCCATTTTTATTTACGTTATTTGAAGGCTCTTCTTTAATCTGTCTAAAGGCCCGTGCCTTAGTGGGACAACAAATGGGCTAGACCAAGTTAATTTTATCATAATCATCTTAGACAAAAAAAAACTATAATACATTTATGATCATAATTATACCTATATTATGGGTAAAATTTAGTATCCTTTGGCAGGCGGAGGGGGGTGGAAGGGGGTTGGGGGAGGGGGGATACCTCCTCCCCCCTAGCACCACTCCCATGAAAAGACAATGCACAATTCCTGAGAAAAACCAATTATTGTAACCTAACCTCAAAACACTTAACGTAGCACAGTGGAGGGAGGACCGGTCGACGGAGCCCCGCTTCGCGGGGCTCCTACTTCTGGGTGGTTTATAAAAAAATAACCACGAAGGTGATGTCGCCATCCCCTTCTAACCTAACCTGTCCGTGTCGGGGTGCCCCAAGTCCAGAGCTCGCTTCGCTCGCTCTTGCATCCAAATTCTCCTGGTATCAGTAGTAACATGGGGATTTATAGGTTGTTCTAAAAAGAAATGAAACAAAACATTCATACATTTTTCATTTATTAAAACCATAATTTATAACCGTAATTAATTCCTCAAAAGGATCTCTTTTATTTCTTTCTATTGCTGTTCTCCACAAATATTCATAAACTAAATCATTTATATTTGTTCGGTTATTATAATTGTCTTTATAAAAGAACCTTTTGATGACACGCCACTGGGATTCAATTCTTTGTGTATGGGTGCCATCCTCAGCCACAAAAGGGTTCCCTGTATGGCTGTGGTTCACCTTACGGTGGATGTATCCATGGTCCCCCAGACAATCATAGGCCCGCCGAAAATCTGTGTGTATGGTGGTGCCCTGAGCAACATGTTTTTTTATTAAGGGCACCAAAACTTCAGCGGAACGGACATTGTCTGGGCAGACTTCCAGGCGAAGATCTTCACTCCCATCCTGGATCATCCCGAGGATCCAATGTCCTTCTACTCGTCGACCTTTATTATATTTTCTTTTTCCAAACTTGCTTTCGTCTATTTGCACTATTTTCCCAGGACCTCCAATCTTCCCGATTAATTCCTGTTTATTTTTGTGATATACAACAACTGCCTCTCTACAATAATTAAACCAATCATTAATGGTTGATGTAGAGAGGCGGTGTTCTCCTTCAGAGAAGTCCTCTTTTCTTGTCCTGTCATAGCTAAATTTATTGGCGAAGGCATACATCAGGTAAAATACCTGCAGCATGAGAATTTTAACATTTTCGAACCAAGTGCCTTTTCCTCGGCTTACTTTTGATTTGGCTCTGCATGGCCCTCTATTACAAACAAAAGAACCCACTGTTTTATTTGTGGAATATTCAATTTTCATTGGTTGCTTGTGGTAATTGCACATTTTTTGTTGAGGTAACATGCCCCTTTCCTCGGCAAATGCAACAGCCTGCTCACGCGTGCCCAGTTGGCGGTATACTTTAACCAAGTTCCACATCCTGAGCACTTCCTCCACGTACAGATGGCGCTTAGCTGGCGGTGCGTCCTCGTCTGAAGAACTGCTGCTGTACGATGGTTTGAGCGCGAACGGTTCCGAACGGCTCGTAGATGGCTGGGGTTCAGCCTCTACCGCAGAACGGCTCGTAGATGGCTGGGGTTCAGCCTCTACCGCAGAACGGCTTGTAGATGGCTGGGGTTCAGCCTCTACCGCAGAACGGCTCGTAGATGGCTGGGGTTCAGCCTCTACCGCAGAACGGCTCGTACATGGTTGGGGCTCCATAGTCCGTTTAGCGAAGTCCGAGGTTCGCGCAAAAGTCAGTCGATTCGGCAGAAAATCGGTGTCCAGTGTATAAGCGTAGGTCAGTCGTGAAGGCAAACAATTCGAGTCCAGAGGGCAAGCCAGAGTCGTCGAATAAAGCCAGAAGAAAAACACGAAACACAAAGAACACATTCACGCAACTCGAGGAGAAACGGAATGAACAAAACGAATGACAGTATTGACAGTGACACATATCATAGTTTTTTTTTTTACGTTCCGTTTTGCGTTCGTTTTCACATCATTTTGCACCATAGACAATATGTGAAACAGATTTGGTTGTCAATCGCCCATTTTAACATTCCGTTTTCGCTATTTACCTGATTTGAGGTTAGAAACATTTTTCATTAATTTCTCGAAAAATATGCATTACCTTGTAATAAGAATGGTAGCGTTATAATCGGGGACCCAAGCCCTACCAGCTTTAACCACTTTTACCCCCCAAATCCTGCCAAACGATATCAAAGCCAACCCTATATTATAACTGTAGTAGGTATTGCACTTAAGTTACATTACTTTATTCCTAGGTAAACATTGAAAGGTGAGACGAGTTAGTTAAGTTGAAGTAGGTATAATATCAACGTAATATCAAACTGTTACTCACCGATATAATTAGGCGCCTTGCAATTTCACTTATAGATAATTATGTCTTGCTCATGCAGAACAACGATTTCTGCCTTTTTTAACGTCGATAAATTTTGCATGGTTAGATCAACAGAAATAAATCCGCAAACGAGTAGCAATCAATAAACTCAGTAATGCAAATATTCGTAAACTGACAACTAAGAACGCTCATTTCTTGTAAAATAGGGTGCTTGAAAACATTTTTTTTTTAAATTGACGGTAGTTATTTTCTAAAGTCATAATAAATAGCCTGAGAGTTCCGTGGCTGTCTCAAACGTTGCAAACTTCAATACTCATGTATAAACGGGATCGAATCGTTATAAATTCAACTTTTAAGTAGGTAATGTTTTAACAAAATAATGAATACAAAAAGAAAAAGACATTTGCTGCACACATGGTTTGAACTTACGACTTCTCGTTCACTGACCAAAGACAATAGCCATTGCGCCAAGGTCGCTATAGTGATGCAATGCGAAATATTATATCTCATTCAGTAACATCAATGAAAGATTACTATCGTGCCATACGCACACTACTAAACACTGAGCTCGCTCGTTTTATTTGGTGTTCACCCACACATAAAATATGTAAACTAAATAAATAAATAAATAGGTTTGTTGACTGTACATTAAAAATATTAGTACCTGTAGTAAGCTTACTTAATACTTCAACATATTTGTAAAAATCGTGGCAGTAGAATCAAACACTGGCCTAAAATAAGGCTCTGACGACACATACAAGTTTAAAAAAAATATATTACTGACATTTGAAAAAAAAGTTCTACAGGTTTGATAAAAATATAATACAATATTAATTATGTGTTACTTCATTAAATACCCTTTCCAAAGAAGTATTACACTTCTAAATACGACATAATCGGAAAAAGTTATAAACATTCCAAGTTGACCTGTGCAAAATGTTCTCAAAAATGCCTGCAATAAGGCTGGGTATACATATTGAAAAAAAAAATTGGTTTTGGATTGAATGATCTGTGAAATCCGTTAATCTATTTGTATTGATTTATTTGTAAAGACAGCAAAATCCATTCTCGTCAAGTAGAATAGAATATTAAATTTTTATTTTTACCCGACTGCGGCAAAAAAAAGGAGGGTATATTTATTTCTGTTTTTTAGACTAGTGAACCGATTGTAACAAGTGAGGCCATTGGAAAGGTGGCGACGGCCACCGATTCCAAAAAATTGTTTCATTTTTCACCGACTTCAAAAAAGGAGGTTCTCATTTAGACATTATTGTATTTAATATTATTGGAACCGCAATATTATTATTATTTATTTATGTCAGAGAATGAAGTACGTTTAATTAAGTTTTTATTTACATTTCATTGAACTAACACTAATATATACTATATACAATTATATACAAGTATATAATACGAAAAAATATAGAAAAAGGCAGGAGCTCATTGGGCATCAAAAAATTCGTCCGCATCACTGTCAATGGGATAGGTGCCCAAAAGGCTGGCAGCATTACCACGTTGGATGGCAATGCTGATTCTTTGGGCTAAAAATAGGCCAGCCTTCTGGTCACGTGAAGAGTCAACCAACCGCTTGGCGATGTCCCGAAAAATTCGATGAGCACTCGGACCCCAAGGCCCTAGAGTTTCAACCCCAAACGGCTCAAACATATAGCTCCCAATAAGGTTGTTATATTTGCGCCGTTTGAGGTTTTCTGCTCCTGCAGCAGCCGCCCCAGCACAGCCCACCGTGCTAGGAAGATGGGATGGCGCGAGGGTGTCGACACAGGTTGCATCCCACACCAAAGGCCTACCCAACTTCCAAGGCATTATGGTCATTCCATCGGGCCTCTTTCCATCGTCGCGTGCCAAGCCATTGGGTTCTAAAACAGCTGGCACTCCGGCGGAGACAAGAGCCCGACGGATGATTTCGTTAATGCTGGCGTGCCTTGCCATCCGTCCAGCGCTCTTGCTGCAGGATAGGCCATGGTGTCCGAGGCAGTCGACTGCTTCACCGCATTGACAGCGATGTGGAGCTCCGCATGGAGCGCCCAGACGCAAACATGTAGCGAGCCGGAATGTGGTGTCACCCAGCATAGTGCCTATATTGGGTGACGGTAGCGCCTGAAGCCAGAGGCCCGACTCCCATTCACCCACAGCCAGCAAGCGGGCACGCTCAGCAGTATTGGTGGACGTATTAATAAGTTTATTCCGTACCAACCTGCAGAGCGGCTCATCCCACTGTCTCTGGGAAGACGGGTTCTCGGGCTGAACCGTGTCCGGGCAAGCCACTTTCCAGGCGTTCACCGCGTCGGTCAAACACGGCACTTCAGAGTCAGCCTGAGCAGGAACCAAGATTCGTGTGGTTAACAGTCTCAGGTGACTGTGCATGTACTGATGTTAAGAAGGAGTGTTCTCCATAGGTTCTTAGGGCAATCGGGCGTAGCGTAGCGGGGGCTGTGGATACATCCCCGGCATTGTCGCAGTCTCCGAACGATAGGGTTATCGTCCTTTCCTGCATCCTGAAATACTTGGAGAAAGAGTCCGTCATTTGCAGACGGTACTCCAGAGTCAGGTCTCTTCTTGCCACTCGTAATGTTTTTATTAAGCAGTCTGCGCACGTATCTTCTGTTATCCAAGCTAGAATGGCAACAGTGCTGGCACACAGCGCCACTCTATCATCATCATCAATTATCTTCGCCAGCCATGTTACGGCGTACAGCAAAGTCTTCAGATGAATTCCACGTACTATCCTGCGCTTGAAGCGCTCACTGATCGCTAGAAGCATCCACTGTCCAAGTGTACGAGGCGTTATAGCGTACCCCTCAACCTTAGCTATCTCACGCGTATACTCCGAGAACAATGCGCTAGAATTGAGTATCTCGTCTACTCGAGCCAGAGGTGGGGAACTCGGAACCCACCTATCCTGAGCAGCTTTTTCGCGTCCCATTTTCTCTAACAGGGAGGAGAAGACTCCGTACTCATTTATGTACTTCTCCACCTCTTTCTTTTCCATACACTTCAGAATCAGGCTAAAAATAGTAGGTGAGTGTACATTTCTGTTTATACTCACATATATTTTATCGAATTCGTTAACGCCGATAATATGCACTGATCGTTGTATAAATCTCCGCTTCATAGGAGTGGTAACTTTTATATCCTGCGAAGGACCATTCACCTCGAAGAGCACGTATCCGAAGCGCGCCTCGTCAGTCATCTCAACAAACCCGTTCCATTCCGAGTCGGTCAAGACGCGTAGAGAGGCGCGGGCTTTCTCGACGCGCGATTCAACCAAACGCGCGGGATTGGCTTGGTCCAATGTTAAAGGTCTTGATACAATTGCTTGCATGCTCATTTTTGCTCTTTTGTTGCCTGGATGTTTGAGAGACATAGCCATACTTTAATCCTTATGTCGTTTCTCCCACAAAGAAACTCTAGCATTCAATACACTAAAGGCACTCAATGTAAGAATCGGATAAAAAATTGAATGAAGTTACATAAATATAATAACAAAATCATAAACAACTAGTGTGTTATTAACAAGAATTGTACAGACGCCAGCAGGTCAAGCTACCCGAAACTGTCAAAATTATCCAATCAACCTTGAACCTTAATGCTTGAGCGATAAAGTTGAAAATCTATTAAAGAAATTTGACAGAATGTAGTAACTTGATGTGCTGGCGTCTGTACCTAAAACTATGTTAGTATGGTTAGTACCTATACCTTGATGTTAATCGGATTGTGACAATTTTTATCATTGTCTTACATTTACTTCAACTTATGAAACAGTGCAAGTTTCATTTCAACACATTACACAATGGTGCCAAGTACCAATTTTGCCACTATAAACATAATAAAAAAGAACACTGAAAAGGCATTACAAAAAAAATGTAAAAGGTAAGTATTAATTTACTTCAACTTATGAAACAGTGCAAGTTTCATTTCAACACATTACATAATGTGCAGATATTTCGTGTATGAATAACTAGATTACATACACTAATTATGGATAACACACAATTGTCACTAAGTCAAAGAACAAAAAGACACAAAAAAGAATGGAACATGAATGGGCAAGACACAGAACTTATCTACATGAGGCGATTTACGCGTGAATCGAGTAGCGCGATAGCCAATCGCGACGCCCAAATCCCAAGAAGCAGGATTTGAGCGTCGAGATTCTCTTTACGCGTTACTCGACTCGCGCGTTAATCGCCTCATGCGGACAAGCTCAGAACTGTTTCACACGCTATTGAACGAATCCAAACATCAAAAAAAAAAAAAAAATCGAAAAGCAACTACAAAGTGCGATATATAAACAACTACAAACTACATTATCCTAAAATAAGTTAAAGGAACTTTTGAATGTCAAAAATAAAATAAATTCCTTTCCAAGCACACCCACCGGTCACACAGACCCAGACACCAGTGTTGCCAACAGTCTTTAGATAAAACGCGCTAAATTGACTTAAAAAAGCGCTAGATTTGGATATTTTTCGAAAAAAAAGCGCTAAATTAAAAAAAAAAATAACAAAAGTTAGGTGATTTTAGCTTTTATTAAAAATTACATGAAATCGCGAAAAATAATCTACAAATTTATTAGCCAGTCGTCATCGTCAGAATCTTGTTGGACAATTTCCTGGCTCTCCTGCTGAGTAGAAGTGGAAGGTCCTGCTTGTACTGTAGAAATAGGATTTTGTTGTGTCAGTTTGAATGTATTAAAAAATATTTACATACATATATTTGCTTACATATTTTTCATCCTTGCTGCCTACTTTTTTTGTCACCTCTTTTGGAATGTCATAGCTATAACAAGTTGAGTTAAAAGTTTTCAAGCCAGTTCTAATATATAAAATCGAATTGAGTGTATTAAGATTCATACGGTTTCGTAGCTTTGATTTAATGACATTCATCTGACTGAAAATCCTTTCGACATCAGCATTCGAGTGTGGTAAAACCAAAACATGCAAAGCAAGTTCTGACAATTCTTGAAATGGATTATTACCACCAGCATCTTTGTATTCCTTAACTTCCGTCCAAAATTTTGTAGTGTCTTGTGAATATCCATTGTCTCAAGTGGTATATTCCGCCACTGACCAACGATTTTATCTATGTCATCTCCACATATACCAAAACTTTCAGCTAATTCAATGATTTCCAACCCTTTGTTCGTCTTTAAAGTTTCAGTCACACTTAATATATTAATTTTTTTTAATATGTGGACATTCTTTGGCAATCTCTCTTGTAACTCTTTTATTAATTTAACAGTGAAGTTAACACATCGTTTACGTAAATTGCTCTCTTATCCAAATCAGAAAATGGTTCCAATGATTTTTCAAAATTATAACTGAGATATGGGGCTGGGTCTAAATAATCTTCAATATTATTTATTGTTAAAATGTCAATAGAATGACGTCTTGTTGAAAGGATGACTTGACTGCTTAAGGATTCCAAAAGATTAATTAAAGCTTCTAAAAGTCTGGTCGGATCAGTGTTTTCCCCCTCAAAAGCTTTAAGCGCAAACTGTATTTCAGTCAGTACGTTTTTGATGTAATGCAAATATACTTTATTTTTATTGTCACTGTACATTTCGTACAGTAATTGAGCAGTATAACAATTATTTTTTGATCTTGAAACTTGAAAAAGTAATTTCAATTCGTTCCATTGGTTTAAAATTCTTTGTACTGCAGGTTAATCGACAACCATGTGCAGGTTGCACATTTTTGCAAAATTTTTAAAGGTTGCTTACCGCAATTAATGGTTTCATAAATTTTTGAATATTCCTGACGACGCTGAGGTGATAACGAAAACCAATTGGAAATGCACTGACGTTAAAGTATACATAAAATTGTCACTTAGATACAGGGACAATTGTTGTAAACTGCTGCGTTAGAAGTGTTCGGTTGCTTAGACCGAACAATAAGTTTCTCTTAATAAAAATTCTATGTTGCGAGGTATGGTTTCCTCTGAAGCATGTGCAACAGCTAATTGCAACGAATGGCATAAACATCTCACTAAAACCAGATGGGGCAAATTAAATTCCTGTTTCAAAATTGTGTAAACGCCATTGTTTAAGCCAGTCATCACACTTGCGTTCTCGGTACCAAGACCGACAAGGTTTTTTAAATTCAGACCCATGTCTACAACCGCATTTACTAATGCATTAACTATGCCTCGCGCGTCGCTGGTTTCTAGTTCAATTAATGCAAAAAAAAGTTGATACTATGTTACGTTGTTTTGAACTGTAGTATCTTAATACAATTCCCAAATACTTAGGTACAGTTATATCAGTTGATTCGTCTATAATCAAACTAAAGGACGTCGGGCACAAATGTATGGACTCTGGTCCTGGACCCAATAGGTATAAATAGTATATCATTAGAAAGGTATAATCTCATAGAACACGAATAGGTGTGGCGGCTACTTCCCATTTCGTAAACCTCAAACTGTACCTACTAAAAAGTTGCGTTTGGTAAACATTATACATTTCATACATTTAGTCCCATTTCGAAAACATTTCAATATTTTTTTGTGTTATATCCCATTTGGTAAACTTTCAGATGAAATGGGTACAGTCAAGTAAAAAAAGAAAAACGAAACTAATGATAACATTGTCATTTATTTTGTTAAATATTTTTAATCACAGGTACAATAGTCGGATTATGTGTACGTATGCCATTTACACATATTGATATTTAAAAACAGAAATAAAAAGTGGGGTGTACAAATAACTTTCAAAAAATTTAAGAAAAATCACAGTTCGATTTGACTATTTCGATGACAAGTTTTATTTTTTTAATAACATAAGTCAATCTAGATGCGAAATCAACTTATATAAAAAAACAATAATCAGTTTCGTCGCGGCACTCGTGCGAGCGGGTCGTGTCACAGTTATATTCGTTTCGTCGACCAAGCAGAGCGCATATTATTGTTTACTACATTTGAACTTCGAAAGGTGTGTCACGTGGCCGGTCGGCCGGCTACCTGCCGCCTGCCGCAGATGCGACTTGTTTACGAGTAAGATGAGCGATAATTGCGAGACGAGTAATGAAATGAATAATGATTCTATGAATGAGATTTCTATTTTAAATGAAGGATTAGACATTGAAGACAGTGAAGAGAAGACCAATAAAAGAACGAGAGAAAGCAGCGATGAAGAATGGACGGAAGTTAAGCGTAAAGACAAAATATGGAAGGATACAGAAAAGATAGAAATATATATATCTAGCAAAGAGAAACTACCTAAACAATTTAGTCTTGCTAAAATATTTAGAGACCAGAATTTAAAAGATATTAGCAGGGTGAAATTTATCAATCCGTATCGAGCTCGTATAGAATTGATTAGCGAACTCAGCGCTGAGAAGTTGGAGACATGTCAATTCTTCATTGATAAGGGATGGCATATCCAGAGAGCGATGGAAAGGAATCTGTCCTATGGTGTAATAAGAGATGTTGACCTAGAAATGTCAGAGGAAAACATTTTGGAGAGTTTAAGTTGTCCCGAACCAGCCAAATTATTATCCTTAAATCGCTTGAACCGAAAGAACTTTGAGGCTGAGGGTTGGTCACCCAGTGAAGCGGTCCGACTTTGTTTTAAAGGGTCGTACTTACCACCTTATGTTTATACACATGGTTTAAGGATAAAGGTAGAACCATATGTGTTTCCAGTGTCGCAATGTTCGCGCTGCTGGAAATACGGTCATGCACTTAAGAGATGCCCGAGTACTAAAGTGGTGTGTCCCAAATGCGGAAAAAATCATGACAATTGCGAAACCACTAACATGATATGCGTTAACTGCAATGGTAGACATATATCCCTATCAAAAACATGTCCAATTTTTATAAAGGAAAAAAGGTTGAGAGAACTCATGTCCGAGTTTAATTGCACCTATAGAAAGGCCCTAACTATCTATGTCCCTAAAGACGAACCAACTCACAAGGAAGTGAACATAGAAATAAAGGATACTGATATAAAATTTTCATCCCAACATGTGGACACAACCCCTACCCAAACTTATGCTGAAGTGACTACCAAGGCACATGTACATAAACGAAAACAAAAGTCAGAATCTAAACAGAAACAGAAGAAGCAGGGGAACTCGGCAGATCTGGAGTTTATGGAATGGAATAAAACGGAATTAGAAGAATATAATGATGCTGAAAAAAAAAACTCGAGTGAAACCGAAGAAATACACAGAGATATCAGTTTCAAGGAATTGTTAAAGAGATTACAAGAGATAATTTTCATGAAAGGAAGCACGATACAAATGATTTTCAAAGGAATACTTAAAACTTGCATTGAGTGGATAATTTTAGTAGTAATTGATAATGTAGCTGATTGGCCTATACTTACATTAATTCTTGATTATTTCTCAAATGGCGGATAAAACTAATGTTAAATTAAATATTATCCAATGGAACGCACAAAGCATTAGGCCAAAGGTTAGTGAGTTTGAGAATTTGTTAATACAAGACAAGATTCACATTGCCGTATTAAGCGAAACCTGGCTACAACCAGAAATTTGTTTTAAAGTTAAAGATTACAATATATTTCGCAAAGACAGAGATGATTCATACGGAGGTGTAGCAATACTCACACATAAGTCAATTAAATCTCAGATCTGTCATGATTTACAAAATATTAACTCGGGTATAGAAAGTATACACATTAAAGTGTATAATTGTAATCAAATTGAAAATATTATATCGATCTACTGTCCACCTTCTGTAAATACTAGCCAGTCAGACTGGGATCAATTATTTTCACAGGTTAATAATAAAACCCTACTTTTAGGTGACTTTAATGGTCACCATCCCAATTGGTCCAATAAAGTAGACCGGAGAGGGAATCAAATCTTTGACGCACTTATTGGCAGTAACCTCATTTCATTAAACAGTGGCGATCACACGCGTATTAAGTTAGTCAATGATATACTGCAACAATCGTCCCCCGATATTTCGTTAGCGTCATCCGATATAAGCTTAAGTTTAAACTGGCGAGTGTTAAATGAGACATTGGGAAGCGATCATTGTGTTATTAAAATTTCAACGTACTTTAAAGCTTGTAACGTCTATATGTCTCGTCGAAACTATAAAAAGGCTGACTGGGTAGGGTACCAAAACTTTTTCAATGAATTCGTGTTCCCAAATAATTTACAAAAAGGATACGACATATTTATAGACTATTTAGACATGGCGGCAGATTTTTTTATACCATATGTCAAAATTAATACGAACCCAGAACGAAATTTCACACCAAAACCTTATTGGTGCCCTAATCTCTCTAAAGCTGTAGCAGAGCGCCGTTTAGCACTTGCTAAATTTCGACGTAATCCATCACCAGATAACCTCACAATCCTTCAAAGTAAAATCAGTGATGCTCAAAGATATATACGGTGCTATAGAAGCAAGTCATGGCATGACTTATGTTCTAATCTTGACCAAACTACGACCCATAGCGAACTGTGGCGAAAAATGAGATGGATTAAGGGATATCACGCAGCAAAATCGCATATTGACAGCACTAAAGCAAGTGATTTACTTTGTAGTTTAGCCCCTGATTTCGTATCATGCGACTACCCTACACTTACATCGAATAACCCAAAACTTGAAATACCTATTACAATTCAAGAGCTAACTAAATGCTTAAAAAATAAAGATACAGCCCCGGGTAGTGACAAGATCACATATTCTATGATAAGGTACTTACCTGAGAACGGGAAGCAAGTCCTACTCAAGTTATTTAATAAATTTTTCGGATATTCGTTTGTACCTAAACAATGGCGCGATATAGTGGTGGTGCCGATTCCCAAACCAGGACGTGATCCTTCTTTAGCCTCTGCCCTTCGCCCCATATCTATGATCTCATGTATATGCAAAACTTTCCATAACATTTTACTCAATAGACTAGAGTGGTTTATAGAAAGGAACTGTATGTTAGACCAGAATACCACAGGATTTAGAAAATGTCGATCAACATTAAATAATCTTACTAGTTTAGTTTCTAGAATTCAAACAGGATTTTCTGAAAAAAAAATAACCATATGTTGTTTTATTGATCTGGATAATGCTTATAACAATGTGGATGTACATAGTTTATTACGTATAATGGATGGCTTAGGGGTGGGAAAAAAACTTTGCACTTATCTGTGGAACTTTTTACAAGCAAGAAATTTAAAAATTCAACTTGATAATGATTCACTATGTAGAACTACTTGTCGTGGCTTGGCACAGGGTGATCCATTATCGCCATTGTTGTTTAATATAGCTACTATCAATATCTGTAGAAAGATACATAATATATACATTTCACAGTTTGCCGATGACTTTGTATTATATTTTACTACCAACAAAATTTTCGAGGCGACACATAAATTGCAAACGGCTTTAGATTTATTTAATAAGTTAGTCCAAGATATTGGTTTAAATGTTTCAACTAGTAAAAGCAAAATTTGTTTATTCAAAACTGGGTTTAGGAAAGATACTATTGATATTAAAATAAATAAAAGATCCCTCCAAGTAGTTGACAACTATAAATATTTAGGACTATGGTTAGATCGATCTCTAAGATGGTCTAAACATACACTCGAGAGCAATGAATCCGGGTCACTTAAAGAATGTTAAAAATCTCGGAAACTAAAAATGATAGGTTAATGCAATAAATTGTATTTAATAGACAATGTAAAACTCCTTAAATGAAAGTAAAAAAAATATGAGTCACCATACATTTTATTAACACAAAATTACATAAAGAAAAAAACTGCTGATCTCTCCTTATAACAAAAATAGGAAACATGAAATTTTTGAACTTTATTACGATTTTCTTGAATTTTAATACTTCGTATTGCCTCCTCGTGCTTCTATTACTGCGTTTACGCGGTTTGGCATGCTGTACACCAAGTTCCTTATACGATTTTGGGGAATATTCTCCCATTCCTCTGTGAGAGCAATTTTGAGCTCACGAAGCGTGATTGGGGGAGGGTTTCGTTGTTTTACGCATCTGCCTAGCTCGTCCCAAGCATGCTCGATCGGGTTGATATCCGGGCTGCGCGCTGGCCACTCCATACGAGTAATGTTCATCTCTTGAAGGTAGTCATTCACAATCCTACCTGTATGAGGTCGGGCATTGTCATGCATAAATATAGCATCCTCACCTAAATTGACCATAAATGGACCAACGTGATCATTGAGGATTTCTTCCACATATCTTACGCTAGTTAAAGAGCCGTTTTCTATGATCACCAGCTCTGTGCGACTTTCAGAAGAAATTCCGGCCCACACAAGTACAGACCCACCACCGTAGGCTACTTTTTCTTCGATGCATGCTTGCTTGAATCTTTCCCCTGGTCTTCGATACACTCTGTGTCTTCCATCGTGCTTGTAGAGCATAAATTTTGATTCGTCGGAGATCATAACTTTTGACCAATCTTCAATACTCCAATTTACGTGGCTCTGGGCATATCTTAGTCTTGAAATACGATGCCCACGCTCCAGTTTAGGGCCGTTTGCAGGTCTAAGGGGTTTTAAGTTAGATTCAGCAAGCCGACGTCTTACTGTCCATGCACTTGGGTTACTTCCTCCGAGGCGTCGAAACTGATTTGTGAGTTCAGTTCCTGTGAGAAAGCGATTTCGAAGCATGGTGTTCACCAAGTATCGGTCTTCTCGTGCTGTGGTACACCTGGTTCTGCCCGTTCCTGGTCTGCGTAGGTTAGAACCAGTTTCTTCGTAACGTCGGAGAACTCTTTGTACTGTTGACAGCGACACACCGACAGTCCTGGCTGTATCGCGCTGACTCCGGCCGGTTTCCAGCATTGTAAGTATTCTGGTGCATTCTTCAGGCGTAAGCGACATAATTTCAGCTTGAATAATGAATATAGAGCACTATCAACATGGTTTATGTACCCACATAAATGACAGATTACAAACAAAAGCAAAACCAAATGCTGTAATTTCGTAGTTCCATCTTCGAAAGTGGCCCTTTTTCAAATTTGATTTTTTTATGATATAACTTTACAATAACTAAGAAGTTTTAATAACTTCATTTAAGGAGTATTACATTGTCTATTAAATACAATTTATTGCATTAACCTAGCATTTTTAGTTTCCGAGATTTTTAGGATTCTTCAAGTGACCCGGATTCATTGCTCTCGAGTGTATTAATGAGTTAAGAGACAAATCTTCCAAATTTCTGAATGTACTTAAAATACTAACTGGTCCAGGCTGGGGCATACACCCCACTCATTTACGTCGTTTATACATTGCGATCATACGCAGCAGAATTGATTATGCCAGTTTCTTATTTGATAATAGCTGTCAAACCCATTTAAATAAATTATCTAAAATTCAAAATCAATGTTTGAGGGTCATCGGTGGTTTTATTAAAAGTACAGCCATTCATGTGATGGAATGCGAACTACATCTGCAACCGTTACATATTCGCAGATATTACTTGGCTGGTAAATTCTTTCTGAAACTCAAATCTTTTATAAATGGGGACACGTATGAAATTGTTACCAAGCTTAATATTTGTTGCCAAGGTATTTATTGGAGACGTAAAAAGAAACCACTTATAGCTCATATTTCAGAGACATTCAATAACATATGCGTGTACTCTAGCAATAAATTAGGACTATTTTCGCTTAATACGTGGATAAGCGGTGTGAATTTGTTTTGTACGATTAAACCACAAATTAAAGAGGTTACCGAAGCTAAGAAATTGTACGATCACTATCAACTTCGAATTATATGCGGTAGTCATTTTAGCAGGAGCTATTCTGGATATTACAGGATTTATACGGATGGATCTAAAGTTAAAGATAATGTTGGAGCTGCGTTCTTCGACCCTCAGAATAACACCTCCTATAAGTTCAAGTTAAATTCAAATATTTCTGTCATGTATTCCGAGTTGATTGCTATCTTCGAAGCTATTTCATACCTTGAATCGGTGGACTTTCAAGATTCCGTAATCTATTCTGACTGTAAAAGCGCACTCCAACATCTAACGAGGTGTATAGGAAATTTTCAAGGTTATCCTGTAGCATTCAAAATAATAAATTCTATTGATAGATTAAGAGATAATAATAAAAATATTGTTTTGCAATGGGTGCCTTCCCATATCGGCATTGAGGAAAACGAAAAAGTTGATCATTTAGCTAAAGAAGCGTGCTTAGAGGGGGTTCCGGTGACGTATAAACCTTTCTGGACAGATATTTTATATCTAGTTAGATTAAAATGTTGTGAAATTTGGAAAGAATACTTCGACGAGAAGTCATTGACAAAAGGTATTTGGTATCGGACGATGCAGCCAACCATTCAGAATTATCCTTGGTTTGATAATGCCGATATGAGTAGACAAGAAATCGTGACAAGTTTGAGACTTCGTTCCGGACACATCCCATTGAATAGTTTTGCTGCATTGATGGGTAAAGTTACATCTCCAAACTGCACGGAATGCAATGTGGTTGAAGACGCTTTTCATATTATGGTGGAGTGTGTCCGTAACGGAGCGGAAAGATATTTAATTCGACACCAATCTAATATGAACATTAGTCAATTAGGGGAATGTAATATTATTTTAGCTTTTCCAGCATCCAAAGCCGCTAAAATATTATATAGATTAGTCAATCTAGGAATTAAGCGTAGAAGTTAAGTTTTGCATGTAACAAAAGGTCCTATGAGGGTGGCATGTTCACTGTGTGATCAAACCCTCGTTAATAAATAAAGATTAAAAAAAAAAAAAAAAAAAAAAACAATAATCACAGATTTGGTACTATCTTTTTATGTTAATGTACATTAACATAAAAAAATACATACGAAATCAACTACTTATAAAATATAAAAATAAACAGTCACTGATTTGGTACGTTAACGTAAAAAAATACATACTAAATCAACTATAAAATATAAAAACAATAATAATCACAGATTTGGTACAATACCATAAAAAATACATGCAAAATCAACTTTTAAATATAAAAACAAATAATAATCACAGATTTGGTACATTAACATTAAAAATTATACACAAAATCAACTATAAAATATAATCACAGATTTGGAATATTAACATAAAAAATTTACTACCTACACTACAAAGTTAAAAATCAATAAATAAATTATAAAGTGATACAAGCAATTCTTGATAATTCGTTCAAACAATTTTCCAATGATATTTTTCCACTTTTGTAATCGCCGAGAATATTGTTAATTCGTATATCATTTTGGATAGATTTTTTTCTTCGTTTTGATATACTTTCTCCATTATTATAAAAGCTGTAAAAAATTGTTATGATTAATTAAAGTAATAATGTATAATTTTTATCATATGTGTCGCCTAAAAATACAGGTCATTGAAACAAAAATATGTACCTTTTCAGAAGATTTTCATAATGTTTAATATTGCCTGATATCGTTTCGAAAAATAAAAGAATTGATGGCCTTTTTCCAATTTCACTATTGAAACTCCAATTCCAAGATTCCATGAGGTTTGTAGTGCGGTGTCTTTGTGCGTAGCAGCACCAAATATTCATCATATCTTCATTTTCCAACCACTGATCCACAAAGTAATCATTGAATTCAGTTATAGCTTTTTCTTCAAAACTGTAACAGAATTAATTCGTTGAAGATTATGATACGAAAAACCATATATTACCTAGTTTCTAACGCATAAAAATGGCTGTAGAAAATGGCGGTAGAAGAAATATCCAGAACTAAACGCGTTCATTTCAATACTGCAAAATTAATTTACCTTTGACTCATAACGTATAGCCATCCATCGTTTATGTCTTCTTTTGGTAAATGTGCCAGAGCCATACATAGTTTGACGTGATAGTGAGATTCTTCATGTTGTAATAAGCCAAGAGATTTTGCCTTTCTTAATAGCGCTCTGCCAAAGTGAACAAAACACCCCTTAACAATTATGTTTGGAAATGTCTTTTTAATTGCATTTATTGGAGCTTTTTCGAAATCCAAGGTAATAATATCGGCTGTCCACTCTGGTAAATGAAATTTTAGTTTGTAAAACAGTCTTTCATATGTAGTTTCTTCTTTGTTTGTCAACACTGCATAAAAAAATGGTACAATATTTGTCCCAGTTTCTGTACTTCCTATGTCTCCGTGTACAACGTATAGTTGAAGAAACGGCTTTGCACAACATTTGAACGTTCCGTCCGCAAAGTAGTGACGGACGTCATTTAAATGTGCAATTGCACTCTTTGAACCAAACACAATCATTCTATTTTCACCGTCAATCTCATCAAACAATAAATTGTCTTTAAAACGGTCAGGAATCACGATTTCTGTAGAGTTAGAGTGCTGAGATTTTGTGATTCCTAGTTGTCTATTTCTGTGTCTATACAAACTGCTTTTAACTTTGTCAAAATTTGGTAATTCTTTAATAATTTCATAACCATTATCTTTCAGCTTTTTAGTACATTTCCTGTATGTAGCTGGAATCGGCTTCAGATCTTCACATATAGTTTGTTTACATTTTTCGATGGCTACTTTCACTTCATTTTTTTCAAAATTCGGAATACAAGAACTGCAGTGAGCATTTTCTCTTAATACATGGCTTCGATTTGAATTCAAAGTTACACTTGCTGAACATCCATCTTTTCTATTAACACAGCGCCACCAACTTGAGTCCTTATTATTTTTCTGTTTATAATATTGATGCCCAGCGCGTAATAAAATTTCACCGCCTCGTGTACTATTAATAATTTTTTTTAAATAATACACTATTAGATGAACACAATAACCAATTTATTATTGTGCGTAGATGTAGGGTATTTTAAATTGTTATACACTTAATTATTATTGAGCAAATAAACTGATAGGTTAACTTTTAGCAACTATTTATATTAAAACAAAATCTTTAAAAGTGAATTGAAGGTACGAACTAATTAGTTAAATCAGCCGTTAGATTAATAATCTGTTCTAATAATAAATATAGCAATAATGAAGCTAAGAGACAGTGTTCCGTCGAACGGTCCAAAAAAGAAGAGCGAGCGGTCGCGTTGAGCCGCCGATCGAGCCCGTCTCCACCCCACCACGAGCCGCGGTGGTCCGATGTTGACGTCACGGCTAGCTAGGCGGCACTTGTAGTTCCGGTCGCCAATAACAGATGGCGCTCGCTCCACGAAGTTGCCAACACGGCCATTCTGCAAGGCACCTGTCCCAGGCGCCCCACGAGTCTAGGTAAAACACTGAAACAAAACCAATATCAGAAATAGTTTTTCAACTCTGGAAGTACGAACCACAAGCCATAATACGCTTTTGAACCATCAGCAAATGTCTACTCTATTACTGCTAGGTCAACCGTACTTAAAGGGACTATGCCACACTTAAGAGTCCTGGTTTTCCTAGAGCTTACCACTTGGAATCACTTGCATTTAAAGAGCTTTTCGCTACACTTAAATGTACCAAGTTGTTTTCCAAGCTTTATTTAGATTTGCTGGTGTTCTATCCTGGCGATGATTATGGTACAAGTGTTTTATCTAGTCTCGCAAGTAAAATTATAAGCAATAGTATATGTGAGACTGTGTAGTGTAGCCACTTCATTTTATTTACAATAACATTATAAAGCAGTGTATTTATTAATTATATAGTGCAGCCAGGAAAGTGCAATACCTACCTTTAAAACTACGAGTTGCCAACACGGAACTTATTGTTAATAGCCTACTCCAATTTCCAGTCATCAATTTGTATCCAATACTTCATATTTTCAGCAGCTGCCACGCCATTGTACGGTTTACTGCTCCTTTCAGAACCCCTTAGGTCTGTTACCTCGTATCTGTCACTACCCAGAACTTTTTTTACTCGAAACGGTCCTTTAAAGATGGGCAGGAGTTTTCTACTTCGACCATCGTTGCTCTGACTCTGTATTCTGATCAATACTAAATCTCCTTCTTCGTAAATCTTTGCTTTTGACCGAGTTTTATCAAACCTTTGTTTTTGTGATATTGCACTAGCTTTAATATTTTTATCTACCTTTGCTCGCAACTCTGTTACGTCCACTAGCGATTCATCATCAAGCTCTGGCTCTACATTGTCATTATCAACGCGCAAACGATATCCTAATAAAACCTCACTAGGGACAGCATTAATAGTTCTATGGATTGTACTATTTAAACCTTGCTGTACTATTTTAACATATTGATCCCACCTATCCTCAGTAGTATCTGCGCCAATAGTTTTTAATGATTCTAGTATTGTCTTATTAAACCTCTCTACCTGTCCATTTGAGCGAGGCATACCCGTTGCCACAATATGCGCGCGGATATTTCTGCTCTTACAGTATTCTTTGTACATGTTGGAAGTAAAGCATGACCCTGAATCGGAAATAATTCGTTTTGGATTACCGAAAGTTTTAGTTATATTTTCTAATTCGTTAATAAGATCGGATGTTTTTGTAGATTTTACTGCGCAGATAAACACAAACTTAGTGAATGCATCTACTAAAACTAGTAAGTATTTATTTCCGTTTCGTGTTTCAACGAACGGACCTAAGTGGTCCGCATGCAGAGTGTGAAAAGGCTGCGCGTATTTTGGCAACGGGTATAACTCTCCTTCCTTAGCACCACCCTTATTTTTATAATAAATACAATTCAAACAGTTTTTAATGTATTTTTTTATTATGTGACGCATACGAGAAAACCAATATTTGTGCCCTATTCTCTCAACCGTTTTGTCGACAGAAAAGTGGCCCACGTCATCATGGTTGTATCTTATTATTTGCCATATGCAACTCTTTGGTACGACCCATCGTCGTCCTTGGGCTGTTCTTCTGAACACTTTTCCGCCTAAAAGTTCATACGTGTCAAAAATTATTTTATTTTCATCTATTTCACCAGTTTCTAAAACAGTTTTAAGTTTCGCAATGTCAGGGTCTTGCATCTGTACAGAAAGTAACCAGTCTCCCTCGGTTATTGATAATATTATTTCCCTTTCCGACTTCTCACCTGAGGGAACGGGATTTCGACTCAAGGCGTCCACATGTTGCATACGCGTACCTTCTCTATGTTTTATTTCGTACATGAACTCTTGAGTCGAAAGAACCCATCGTGCGATCCGGGGAATAATATTCTTTTTAGTCAACGCATACCTGACCGCGTTACAATCTGTGATGACAGTGAAAGGTGAACCAATTAAATAAAGACTTTGCAGCGAACTTACGATTGCTAGGAGTTCCAACTCAAACGAGTGGAATTTCTTTTCGTCCTCAGTTGTCTGACGGCTATAGTAATACACAGGTTTTTCACCCTCATCAGCAACTTGAACAAGAATACCCGCAACGCCATCTCGACTAGCATCCGTATACAAAACGGTTTCTTTATTTGGATCAAAAATAGATAGTACACTATCTGATGTCAATTTAGCTTTTAAAATTTGAAACGCTTGATCATGTACGGAATCCCAAGACCAAGAAGCATCTTTTCTTAGTAATTTAGTAAGAGGGGCAGAGATTATAGCGCAGTTTTTAATAAATTTGCGAAAATAATTAATTAGCCCCAGAAACTGTCGCAACTGATGCACAGTTTTCGGTACGGGGAATTTCTTAACGGCTTCCACTTTGGTTTCATTTGGCATTACACAATTTTGTTTGATTCTGTATCCGAGAAACTCTATTTCAGTTTTAAAGAAATGACATTTTTTTAAATTTAAAGTTAAACCATTATTTTTAAATATTTGTAAAATGTTTTCCAAGAGCTTTAAATTTTCCTTAATAGTTTGTGTAATTAGATAAACGTCATCTAAATATACAATGACGTTCTCAAACCTTAAATTACCTAACACTTTATTCATCATTTGTTGGAAACAAGATGGTGCATTAGCCAAACCAAATGGGAGCCGCAGAAATTCGTAATGGCCATCTTCGGTAATGAATGCCGTTTTCCCTATGGACTGAGAGCTCATAATAATTTGATAGTACCCACTTTTTAGATCAAGACTTGTGAAGTATTTATAACCCTGTAATCTATCTATAAGATCCTCGATTCGGGGCATAGGGTACTTGTCCTTTACTGTTATTTTATTTAATGCGCGGTAATCAATGCAGAGTCTTTTCTCGCCATTCTTTTTGTTTACAAGCAGAGCGGGACTCGCGTAAGGGGAGTTACTTTCTTGAATTATTTTATTATCCACTAATTCCTGCACCATATCTCGAATAATCTTTCTATCTGTATGAGAGGCACGAAAAGGTCTGCACTGCACCGGTCGTGGGTCTGTCAGTGTAATAACCATCATGGTTATTCACTTTTCCTAACTCTTTTATGTCTGACGCGACACACTGTTTATACTGTCTAAATAAATAAATCAATTCATTTAAATGAGTGTCAGTATCGATCTTAGTCTCATGTATAGCGTCACAAAATTCACTAAGTGATTGCGCATAGTCAAACTTGAATGAATTACCTACACGTGAATATATCAAATCATTTCGCTCCGTTATGTTACGGCCAATAAGTATATCGCAACCTACTAAGTCATCAATAACGTAAAAGTTCACACCAGTTAAAGACACGCAGTCAATTTTTAAATCTAAAGTGACTTTTCGAGTGACCGGTTTAGAGTTTTGCCTAGAAAATCCTTGTAACAAAACTGGCGAGGGTAGTGCACTAGTTTGAAGCGAATATTTTTCCACCACCGCTTCGGAAATCAAGGAACAACTGCTTCCCGTATCAATAAATGCCTCGTGGACAAAGTGATTAATGTTAACCGTTTTTACAAATTTATTTCGCGGATCAGGTGTAAGGATCATTTTGGTTTCCTCAGTTTCTGGTTTAATTAATCCTGTACTTTTCTTACTACGGCACACAGCCTCAACATGGCCTTTTTTTTTACAAAAATTACATTTAATGAGATCGCACTGATTCCTTTTATGATTTCCACCGCAAGTGTAACATTTAATCGATTTCAGAATATGTGGTGAACCGGTTTGATTACTTTCATGCGCACGACTAGAATTGGCGTAATTATTTAAAGAGGTAACGCTAGTGGACGGCTGGCTAGAATTATTCGTTTGATCCACTGATTTATGTTGGTTTTCACGTGTGCTACCCGAACTGGTTTGTTTTGAGGTTTTGCCTTTGTAGGTACGACCATGCAGGTAACTAGCTAAATCATGGCAAGATTTAAAATTACTCGCCTCTATAGATGCTCCTATATTGCTATCGCCGATGCTCCCGACAATTATAGATATAATATCTTGCTCAGTAAAGTTTAAAGATAATCGGTCAACTTTACATTTAATATCAAAATAAAATTCGTATAGCGATTGGTTTTCTACTGGTTTTTTATTAATAATTTCTTTTAATAAGTCAAACATATTACGACGTGTTTGAAAACTATTAGCCAGACGCCGATTCCAATCACTCCATTTCCATGTAGGCCATTGACTATCAGTACGCAACAACGAGTCATACCAGACCTTGCCAGAGCCTTTCAACTTATTAAGAGCTTGATAACGTATCGTTTCGTCGGTCCAATCAAACGTTGCCGCGTAGGATTGTATAATATTAAGCCATGCGTTTATATCATCACTTAGGGGGTCAAACTCCGGTATTATATTGATCAAGGTACTCACAGTTTTGGTATCTTTATGACGTGATACCTTTGACTTCCTTCTGGGCAGAGGTGACGGCGTTCTGGAGCTTGTACTCGTCGTACTACTGCTACTCGACGACGATTGTGCTCGCTTGCGATAGCGCCTGCGTTTGCCCATGACGCGTGGTTTCCACTTCTGATTTTAAATAATACACTATTAGATGAACACAATAACCAATTTATTATTGTGCGTAGATGTAGGGTATTTTAAATTGTTATACACTTAATTATTATTGAGCAAATAAATCAAACTGATAGGTTAACTTTTAGCAACTATTTATATTAAAACAAAATCTTTAAAAGTGAATTGAAGGTACGAACTAATTAGTTAAATCAGCCGTTAGATTAATAATCTGTTCTAATAATAAATATAGCAATAATGAAGCTAAGAGACAGTGTTCCGTCGAACGGTCCAAAAAAGAAGAGCGAGCGGTCGCGTTTGGCCGCCGATCGAGCCCGTCTCCACCCCACCACGAGCCGCGGTGGTCCGATGTTGACGTCACGGCTAGCTAGGCGGCACTTGTAGTTCCGGTCGCCAATAACAGATGGCGCTCGCTCCACGAAGTTGCCAACATTTTTAAATTCACTGCACCACTAGAAGATCCCTCACCCGACATTGCAACGACCTTGCACTATGCATAAAACGAGTGAACTGATAAGTTAAACCCGGTAATAGATATAATTTACGTATACTTACTTATGTCTATCTCATTCACACCTTTTGTTTAAAACGATGGTAAGGACAATAAATCCCTACCTGAGAACCCGCTCGGTGCTTCTTTTGCGGGAAAAGCACGTGGTATTTTTAGTAGCATCGTGGTATTTTTACAGACTTTAATACGTTTTTTTTACTTCTTCTTGATCAGCCATTCTTTTTGATGGTCGAGATACTATCTCAAGACTGAAGCATTTAAAAATATATACATCTCTAATTTAATACTAATTTGACACTGACTGTACCGTACAAAAATAACAATACTAACAAAGTTTACCAAATGGGATTAAATGTATGAAGTAACGAAATGTTTACCAAACGCAACTTTTTAGTAGGTACAGTTTGAGGTTTACGAAATGGGAAGTTTACCAAATGGGAAGTAGCCGGTGTGGCGCTTGCCCTGATATGTTGTCCGATCGGAGTACAAGTACCTTGAATATTAAATCATTTTGTGATTAAATCTCTAAGTATTTTTGATATATTTTTCAAACGGCTGAACCGATTTTAATGATTGAGATCTTAAATGAAAGGTATAAATCTTTTCAATATTATAGGGTACATAAAATGTGAAAAAAATCAAAATGGCGACCGTGAGCTTTTAATGATGTGTTGGAATTTACCGTAATGTGTTACGGTTATTTAGTTTTTGCTCGAACGTGGAGAATAAGCACATTTTTATTACTTTCTTTACATACATCCATATGCATCATGCCTGTCTCTCAGAGGGGTAGACAGAAACTGTGGATCCTATACGCAACTTCCACTCCCATAAGTCAAAGTAGGAACCAACACAGCACTACATACAAACCACCTGCTCAACCCTTTCACCATCAATTCTACTTTCATTACATTTTGGTTAAAATAAAACAGCTCATTTTAGTACGTATATTTTTATTTTACACATACTTACTTCATTACAATAGGTACTTAAACAACTAAACATCGTCAATAATTACATTATTCAAAAAAATTGCGGGTTCCGTAAAACCTTGATGTCTAGCATATGCTATGTACCATATAATTGAAATAATATGCGCACAAGAGACCACAGTGCGCTGACCTGTCAAGCATGTACAATAATGTTGGATAATTGTATGATTTCCTGAGTTAATTAATACATAACAAAAGTATTGCTTTGCTCTAACGTCTTGAGACTGAATGCGGCCTCGCAAAAGCCACGTATTTTCTAGTATGTCATATTCTTCTATGTCATCTAAGGCACCTTCCCTATATGTTTCAATAGTATACGAGTCCATTATGTAAGTGCTCACTGGTATATGATTTTGCAAGTTTGAGCTGATAAGTTCCTAAGGACAGCAATATTACATCTTCTTCGCTTAATCGAGGAAATCCTTCGACATCATTGGCTTCTATTCTTTGGAAATCAGCTCTTCTGTGATTTAGCCCTTTAAAGGTCATAAGGAGTGGACAGTGGAAATAAAATAATTATTATGATTATGGGTATATAATAGAACTAAAAATATATGTACATATAAATATATATGTATATATATATATTTCTATGGTGGGAAATATATTCCCTTTACCGGTCAGATTCTATCAATAACTAATCTCTATTGCATGCTCTTTTCTCGCGCTAGACCTATTTTATTGCAGTAATATACAATTATTTTTTTGGTAGTATATCAAATAAACATCTTTACAAAAATCAAGTTTTTTTATTTATTACAAAAAATCAAGTTTTTTTTATTTATAACAAAATTTTAGTTTTTTTATTTATTACAAAAATCACTTTTTTTATTATTTATTAGTATTTTTACGTATAACAAAAATCTAATCTTATTTTTTATGAAACTCACTGAAACAAGGTGCTATGCATAGTGCGACTTGGCATTTCGCACACATAATTTTCGATCGTTTATCGTTCGTTTTAGTGCTACACATTTTACATCTCTTGTATGACTGCAACTGGCACGGCATGTGATCGCCCACGTTGGTATACCGTACTTCTTCGGGGACAGCACTGATAGTTTTTTGACGGTTTTCATTCGCGAGCTTCCGCCTGCTAACATAAGATGGCATACCGCCGGTCGAGCGTCTCTTCCTGCTGGTAAAACCACCTATCAATCCTCGTGCTAAGCCGACTCTAAATTCAAGATGGGAAAGCGTACATTTTTTATTGCTTTTGTACAACAAGAAAGCATTAGTTATGCTCGTGTCAATGAGGAAGTAGAAAAGTCGCAGCCACCATCTCTTACTCCGCCTGCCCACTGAACACGTGCCTTTCAGCTGATCAAAATGATCAACGCCACCCATTCGCTTGTTGTATTCTTTTACGACAAGTGGGCAAGGTACATTCTTTTTTGAACCGTCTTTCTCAGTTCGTGTTACATGTGTTTGAGCAACTTTAGGGTGGAACGCGTTACTCATGAGAAGTACCTCTTTACTGTCTTGCCAAACTACAAATGCAACATTTTTTTGTACTCTCCATTTGAAGTGTCCTTTCGGCAGTTTCAGCTTTGTTTTATTTTTTATTATTAGCGGCATTTCCGCCCGGTGCCTGCGTACTGTTCCCGTCGCATAAATTCCTTTTTCATGTAAGTAATCCAACAGCTTATAATCACAGAAAAAATTATCAAATGTTAAGTGAACATTCTTCACCTCTAGTTGTATTAATTTTTCAGACAACTTTTTCACAATTTTTGCTCCTAATCCTTCTTCAACTCCATCATTGGTCTTACCGGTATATATGTCGAACTCGTATAGGTACCCACTCGCACTGTCGCAACGACACCAGATTTTATAGCCTCGTTTGATGGGCTTCAAAGGCATATACTGTTTGATGGTACTTCTGCCTTTGAAAAGGACCATGGACTCGTCGATACTCTGGGACGAGGAGTTTTTAGCGTTGATTTGGCAAGCGTTATTGATAATATTTACAAGGGGTCGGATCTTGTATAGTTTGTCGTAATCTGGGCTAGACTTCTCTGGGGTCAACAAGTTGTCATTAATATGTAGACAACGCATAATATTTTTGAACCTTCTAAGAGGCATTGTTGCAGCTACTTCTTCCACTCGAAAACCTGGGTCTGATGACCAATATAAATCAATGCTCGGAAGAATATGGTAAACCATGATAATAAGTATGCCTAAAAATGCCTTCAGTTCATTTTTATCAATGGGTGTCCACCATCCAAAGTTTTGTTGCTGAGCGTATAAATTTGTTTGGCATACTATCAGATCATATGCTTCCTCGGTAAAATATTTTTCAAAATAAACAATTGGTCTGGTTTTGCTATTGAACCCTTGGACTGGTTGCATTCGGGGTTCGTCAAAGCTACAAGGATTTGGTCTGCTAACTGTAGTAAAAGTTTTTTTTTTCCATAATACCTCCTCAGTATCTGACTGATCTGAATCAGAAAAATCATCAATAACAGGAAGGACTGGTACTGATGGTACTGGTCTTTGTAAATCGGAAGTACTGGGAATAGGTGTAACTCGCCGAGGACGTGTTATTCTTCTGTTTGAATCAAGAATTGGACTGAAATTATCGGGATTATTATCAACTTCCTGAACTAGTAAAGGCGAACAAGGCTGATCAATCTGTTCATCAACAGACGACGGACTAGGTATTGGTATGTTATCTACTAATAAATTTGCGGGACGAGGGTCATCGATATCTTCTAGAATGTGCTGAAGGCGGATTACACTAAAATTTGGGCATTCGTCGTCAGATTCTAAATTATCGTCCGATTGATCAGGGTCATCGGGTAGGCCAAACATGTCTTGAAGGGCCTCCTCTACTTCGTAATCCTTCAAGTGACGATCCATTTCTAAAACAAAGCAAAAAAAAAGAGTTTCAAGCCATACCAAGCAACACAAAAACGAACGCCACACAGACAGAGGGAATATTCAAACCACCGTAAAATTTACAGGCAGAAGGGCAAAGGGAATATACAACCCACCACAAAAAATCAAGATTGTCCAAAACCGCGTATAGCAAACTTGAAAATATTTACATTTTTTATTAGAAGAAGCTCACGTAAACCATAAATAAAAGAACTTACCTTTCGAAATTTGTAGATCTTCGAGATAAACCCTGCTTCAAACTAGTCGAAAAAAAAAGTACACTTTTACAACTTCTCTGTGCTCTCATGAAAAAAATATTTATGTCAACTGTCAAACCTGTCATTGTCAAAATGTCTATTGACAATCATAAAACTTACCTGAATGAAAAATACCGCTGGTGGGACGTAATTTCGGCGAAAAAAAAATAAAAATCATGGTGGTGAAAATATCACCTCTAACTTATAAAGGGTTAGACGTTTAGCTTCTACGTAATTATATAAAATGTTCGGTGTGTGCAATTTTTGTGTTATACGTTCAATAAAACCTTCTGCATGTGGACTGTCCGTGATTGGGATGTGGAAGTGGTTTGTTATGGCAGCTGCTATTTTTAAGTCACAGAACATGTGAAGCAGTGCATTATTAAAATATTTTTGTCTGAACAGTTTGAATTCGACCTTGAATCGCCCATTTACCACCTCCACTACCCAACGACATATTGTTACAAGTCTTGAATCGTTTGCTTGATCGGTAGTGAGCTGCGTATCTTCTCGGTTTTTCGTTGGTGGTACATGATGGACATATCCACGACTTTCGATGTGACTTAAACTATCGCGGAAGCCGCGGTCTAAAATAAAAACGTCATTCGGCTGCAGTAATGTGTGAAGTGGGTGTTGATCATTATTCATGATTTCGCTCATTATATCAGCATCTGTTTTTGTGGCTGCGAATGTTCCTATCACATCAATTATGTAACCATCCGATGTTACAATCAGAAACGGCTTTAAAAGGTTTTGGAATTTATGTAAGCTATAAGATAGCCTTTGGAAAAGGAAGTTGCTGCTTTTATGGATGTAAATGTACGTTGCATCACAAATAATTATCGTTTTTGTATTTTCCTCATTCCCGAAAAGATGTTTTGTGATCCTGAGGTTTCTATTCAAAATGTCGTTTCTGTTTAAATGTTGAAATCCCAAATGATGTTCCAAATAATCATTGCTGAGACACTCTCGAGTGATGGCCAAAATGGGTTCCAGTTTTCTTCGCGACATAGAGAACAACGTTGCAAGTCTGTCGTCGGGTTCGCCTGTTCGTAGTTTAGTAAGAAGAATGCCCGAAGCCGTTCTGGGATCTGTACACCTTTGACTTAATGAAGGCGTCTGTGATAAAACAGTATTGAACTACTCATGAGTACGTCCAGTCCAAAAATGCATTTCTTCCTCGTTCATACCTTGTAATTCATCAAATATCAATCGACGTCCATTTTGTAAAGCATTCCTAAAGGTGCGATTCCACCAAAATAGTGTGCAGCACATTTGGTTGCAAACATTTTGTGCAAAACTCCAACAGTGCAGGTACTAAGCTGGTGTCGCATTTGGCTTCCGTCTCCACTGGTAAGGCTGTGCGTAACTTTTGTAAGCGCACAGTTCAGCACACTTGTGCGCGAACATGTTCACTGAGCAGAGTTTCTGCCGAGACAGTTCAGTAGTTAATATGAATGGGCAGGAAAACGTAGTGCTTTGTGCTGCAGCTATATGTAGTCTCCTTAAAAAGAAACGAAGGAAGAAACCGCGATGTTGGGTGAGGCCATTACTACAGCGACGGAATGAAGAAACGAATAAATTTCTAGAAGAAATAAAAATAGATCCATTGAGTGGATTTAAAAACTTCACACGTATATCTTGCGAAGATTTTGAGTTGCTGGTTAATGTAACTAGTCCTTTTATTGCTAAGCAAGATACCAACTACAGAAAATGTGTCCCTGTTTCAATAAGGCTTGCAATCACCTTAAGATATCTTGCTACTGTAAATGTTTTTGAAATGGGTCACCGTGAGCGTTGCGGATATCAGCAACGCTCACGGTGACCCCTCTTAAGACTGCATTTTGCGTGCAGTGTCTGGCGGCTACCTGCTGCGGCCTTGGTTTAGTCCGCCAATAGTAAAGCAGTAAAACAGAACCGTGTTTTTTTTGTATTTTTTTTTACATTATGGGAAAAAAAAACACTCTTGTATAACAAGATAAATGTTTATTTTGCATTAAGCAAATTGAGTGTGCTAAGGAGTTGGACAGAAATAAGAAACAGCTTGTCAATACGACTTATAAAAAATGTGATGAATGAATGGTGAAATGTTTATTTTACAATAACTGCTATACTGAATTGATTATTGTAAATAAAATTAATTAAAATTGATTGGTCAACTGGGCCCGCGGGACCTTTTGCGAGCGGGCCCACTTAACCAAAGACTCCTATTCTAAATTTGTTTAGTTAGTTTTTAGTTACATTTAGTTAATCACCTAAACAAATGGAGCATAGCAGTGCTTCCCAAACTGTGCGTCGTGACGCCCTAAGGCAGGGTAGGCGAACCAATGGCACGCATGCCATTGATGGCACGCGACACAATTAAAACGTGAAAAAAATGTGTTAAGTATTTTATGACGATCGAACGCGAGTGATCCTACACTACGGAGTGTTCAGTGCGTAGGGGGGCATTTTGCTAAAAGTAACATCTTACAACCCTAATATAAATTATTTGTCATCTAACCTGTAGCAACAGAAGTCACACTAATTTTACAGTAATTTAATTTATGCGTGTAATAAAAACATTCCTAAATGTAACTTTTTTGTTTACTTTATTTAATAAAGAGTTTTGATAGTATTCATTATTATTATTTTCCAAAATTAAAAGATATTTTCGCGATAATCTGGAACAATATGACTGGGACCCTTTCTAGTAACCCACACTATCAAAAAATTCAACAGAGAAAGAAGAATAACTACCCAAGTAACACATTTGGTGACAAATAGCTTGCATATAGTATTTTTTTGGAAACTTTAGTAATAAAATCCACCGTGATTAAGTTCTATAAAGGTGGTTAGAACCTATAAGCAACCTGTATGTTACCAAAGGGAGAAAAATTGCAGCTTATTTATAGATGCAAAAGCGATGCAGAAGAGTTCGAATTGTTATCCTGAGTGGCACTTGGAACTCACGGTGCAAATTGCGCGCCGTGAATGAATGATTGCACGAAAAAGCGATACAGCTCATTCGTTTAGTGACAAATGAGATCTTAACAAGTTCTTATTTTCGGTGGAGATAAACAAAAAGACGGTTGTTTGTGCTTTGTGTTGTGACAGCAAATTTATTTGGATTATTGCATCTATTTGGTGAGTATTAAAAAAATATGTGTGTAACATGGGATAACCATCATGGAGCCCATGCAAATGGTTTTTTATCGTGAAACCATGGTATATTTACTGAGTAAATTTTGATGCGCCTTAGATCTAATCAAGAATTATCAAAAAATATGCACTGATCAAATAAATTAGATAATACTTTATAAAA
Source organism: Apamea crenata (assembly GCA_949629185.1). Classification (NCBI taxonomy): domain Eukaryota; kingdom Metazoa; phylum Arthropoda; class Insecta; order Lepidoptera; family Noctuidae; genus Apamea; species Apamea crenata. Next base: position 5,017,935 of record OX451362.1, on the reverse strand, counting down.
ATATGGTTGATAAAAACCTAACATTAAGGTTTTACAAAAAGTATAATGTCAAACTACATCAAAAACAGTTATCAAAACTCATTTTATTGTATGTTATTGTAATAAAATACCATTCAACAAGGTACTTTTCAAGAACTCCATTTTTAAACATGGCGATTTAAAATAGACCTTGCAGTTCATATTTCCACTCATTTGTTGCCTTATTGGAGCTCCTAGGTCCTAAATTCACTCATTAGTACCTAGTAGTGATTATTTTCACTTTACAGGTCTCGTTGTCTTTGCGTTGAATTGGGGATCCTCAAGACGGGTACAAAACCCATTTATGAAGGTAAATAAAGTAAAATTTATTTAAATTGTAAATGTTGGCTGGAATATAATCCTAGACTTCTTAATTCGATGCCCGATTTCCTACTGATAGTTTCCAATTGGTAATTTTTCATTAGCAGTTCTTCTTTACAATATAATATAGTACCTACCTACACTAGTAGGTTTGAACTAACTTGCAATAGGTAATTTTTATCAATGTGTAGAACTAGGCATATAATCAAAATATTTGTGTAAAAGGTAATAGTGTTAATTAGTATTTATTTGACTAAATGAAGTACTTAATATAAAGGGTGTAACGGAAAGGAGGTATCAAGCTTTAATAGGCCACATTTGGCACACAATAAGGGTTGGATCACATTTGACCGCACGGAATCGCACTTTCCTATGTTGCTATCCTATTCTGTTGCTCGGAACCATCATTTTCGAGATGAGAAAGAGAGCTGGTATGCGGCAGGTTCATAGGTTTGCCGTTTTATTAGGTACTTACTTCTTCTTAAATAGCCGTAACATTCAGTGTGTGATGAGGCCTCCCCAATCGGGGGCAAATGCCATACTCGCCACGCTTGGCAGGCGGGTGGCGGGCGCAGTGTAAAGTGTAACATTAACATCACAGAGAACGCTCTGCCTATTCCTTGGTTTTCCCTTAGTCGCTTTTTACGACACCTACGGGAAGAGATGGGGTGCTAGTATTCTAAGCCAGCACACGGCATATTGACTTACTTAATTTTAATTTATAATGCTGCATAAAAATATGTACTTTACAGTAATATTATTTTTTTTTTCAGAATGCCGTTTTTGATAGTTGAAACGATTGAAAACGGTTCCAAAAAACTATCAATTTGTCCGAAAGGATGGGTGGATAACGGAATTTTAAGTTGGCCTACTAAGAAGACTTCTAAAAAATGTAAATTTAAGTGTAAAACAATTACTTAACTCAAATTGTGATGCTGCAATAATCCTCACGTAAACTTATAATTATGAGACTATTCCCAGTGTTTTTAGTTGTGTGATTGAAAATAAAATCCGTGTATGACATGACATTTGAATGTGTTTTATTTTAAATCTTAAATTATTATTATTTCATTATTCACATTATCATTATCAGCTAAATTTCCATCACTTATTTCAGTTGAATTTCCATCAGTAATTTCAGTAGAACTTTCACTAGGATCATGACTGCAAAAAAAAATGTTTATAGAATAAATCTGACAAATAGGTACCTACCAACAACTTGAAAATCGAAATACAAGAGACGTCTAGAAGGGTAACTCATGAATGTAAACTGATCTTGCCTTGCCTACCAATCTGTAATTTACACCCAGTATAACGTATGTAGATTAAAAAATTACAAAGTGAACTAAGTGATTTGATAACTGTTAGGTATATAAACTAGTCCAATTACCTAAAATGTAGGTCTACTTAAATACAAATCATACTCTTTTTAAATTTATTAATATGTACGGAACCTGCGTTATTGATAGTAAAATTCTCAAGACACAATTGCTCAAAACAGAAAATTATTATTATTACAATCTGCTTGCTGTACCTTTTATTATGCTTTAAATTGATAATTACTTACCTTTCAACAATTGGAGTGCCGCACTGAATCGTAATAAAAAATAAGTTCTACATTTCTATCTTTTAGAACTGTTAGATCTTAAGTGGTTCTAAATGAGTGAAAATTGTTGCATAAGGTTTTCAAGAACCATCTTTTGGAATCGGTCTACGCGTTACAGTGGCATATTAGAGTATATTAGACCTTACAAAGGCAATTACACTAGGTTCCAAATGAGCTGCAATAATAACTCTTGAGCCACTACAGGTGATAAATAACTTATATATACTACTTATTTAGTAGTAAAGGTGCCAAATAAAGAAAAATTACCACCTATTAGGGCACGGTTCTTCAGGGGAGATTTTAAGATGTCATATGCTTCTTTGAGTTCTAAAAGAGTAAAAATTGAAACCTGTATGCGTCTATAAGTAATAAATTCGGCTTAATGCCACCATAAGTGATAAAGCAGGAACAAAAAACACTCAAAAGCAAGTGTTAGTGATAAGAGCTACTCATATGCAAATTCGAGTGCTGTTTGCATCTATAAGTAATACCGTACACTCTTACATCACTTATATGCTACCTACAGTTGCAAAATAAGTTCCAAAATTCACTAACGTGCTACTTGGGTAATATATTTACTGTACTGTGATTCCGTGATTCCAGCCTCAAGCTTCAATACGACGACGCCATACTAATTGTATTTTGGAGCCTAATTTCTCATAAATATCGCTCTATCAGCAATGCTGCATTAAAGGTTTTATTACCATTTACAACTTCGTACTTGTGCGAAACAGGCTTTTCTACAGTTGTCGTACAGGTCAAAAAATAGACGCAGAAAAGGAAATGAGAGTACCAATTTCCAATCTGGATCCTTAATTGGACATTTTTTAAAATAGCCAGCCAGTTACATAAATATATTTATATTTTATGCATGTTTTGATATTGTTCTTATTTTCTAATAAACATGTTCCAAAAGAGTTTTTCTATTACTAGGCTAGTAGGTATTAAAATTGTTAAGTATTTTTCGAGGCTGGTTTGGGGGGGTGCGTCGTAAAAAAAATGGCAATGTCCTAAGGGCGTCACTGCAAAAATAAGTTTGGGAAGCCCTGGAGTATAGAGTTTATTTTGTTTATGTTACGTTAGCTTTGTGTCGGACCTTTGTGTTGGGACAATCAACTTATTAAGCTAAAAATGCTTTATTATAAATAATATTGGTCAGTTTTTTTTTTACATTGTTGATTTTTTTTAAAGTATTTGTAAGATAAAATAGTTGGATGTTGTGTTGTTAGCGATTCTACATGGTTCAGTCAGCTTAGAAAGTAAATATATTATATTAATTGTAATTTTTGTGGCACCTCGCCACTTCTGCCGGTTTTCTTTAGATTTAGAATATTAATTTCTGTTTATAAATTGTATAGGTAGTTACGCAATTTTTTTTTTATATTGTATCGGAAATGTGAAGTTGTAACGTTGATCTCTTATTTTAATTGTAGCAAATAATAATGTTTTAATTTATAAGCTAAAATAGAAAATATTATTTTCAAAAGAAACTATTTTTATTTCACTATTCTCCCATGCATTCCAAGACCACTTCATTTGTTTTGGTATTGAGATCAATCAGGAACTACTAATTTATGTTTTGAAGTAGGTGTTCAAAACAGTCGAAGTTTTTTGAGTGCACACTTTCAGCTCAGCACACTATAAATCTCAAACTTCTTAACGACAATGAGTGATATGTTTTAAGATTATGGAATACTTCAAATTAAAAAAGATTAACTTCTCCTGAACAGCATATCGTCAGTTCCCTTTAGTTCGCGTTGTTGTGCTGTTGCCTAACTGAAAAATGGTTGTCGTAGTAGATGTCGACAAAGTTTTAACCAAAAATGACCTAAACTTAATAGTTGCTGAAGAAGCAGTGTGGCCGTGGCCGGGTGTAACCCATTTTGTGAGGACTGAGGAGAGCTTGTGCTACCACTGTGGGCGCGTAGTTGCACCGAACCCAACCACCAACCATTTCATAATAAATTGCCATAACAGAGCAATAGTGGCCACATATTTGGCCACAAATTATGTTTGGTGCGTCTGCGGTCGATGCCTCTACGACCACTATCCGCCAGATGAGTGTCTTATTTGTGACAGCGTTTAACAAGGGTAAGTTTGTATACCTTTTCACTTTGATTACTATCTTTTGTTAACGACAATACAAAGTAATTTTTAGTGTTTCTTTGTCTATTAAATTGCAAAAAGGATTAATTGAAAATTCAAAACACATTATTTTTACGGCTGCCAGATGTTGCTTTTAGGCGTATTGTTTGTTACCGTGAACGGTATTTTATCAAACGGAGTAATGACAACGGAATTGCACCTTATTCCGTTGTTATTGTGGGAATTTTTTCCGAATACCGTTAACGGTATTCGGAAAAAATTCCGAAAAAATCCCCATCTGAACGCTTCTCTAATAATGAAACGACATAAAAGCATTTTTAAAAATGTATACTTAAAAAATAAATAAAAATAAAACTTAAAAAGAACTAAGTACTACATTAGAACTAAACACATTATGATATAAAATAATTAACTATGTGCCCGCCTTCACAGGCTCTGCAGGCACATGGCTGCTGCGCCTCTGACGCTGGAGATGGTGGCGGCGCTGCTGGCGATATCCTGGCGGACCTCTGGGAGCTGGAGCTGGTCTGGGAGCCGTCTGTTGTCACGGATGACGATGACATGCTGCCCATGGTGCTGGATCTCTTCTGGTGCACCGCTTCGGACCTCTGGGAGCTGGAGCTGGTCTGGGAGCCGTCTGTTGTCACGGATGACGATGACATGCTGCCCATGGTGCTGGATCTCTTCTGGTGCACCGCTTCGGCTTCAGGCTCAGAAGCCGGCTTTTGGCAGCAGAATAACCTTAAAATAGATTTATTTACCTATTAGAATAAGAAAGTGCGTGAAAATTAGTGAAAGTGCAAACGGACAATATTTTTAGTTTTAACATTATCTATCACGTATAAATTATGAGTTATGTAAGTTATGAGAGTGATGAAATAAATGCCAATAACAGTTTTTAACAGCAATAAGAACTGCAAATTGCATTTATTTGTTTAAACCATTTATTTTTTTACGAGTTATCAAGCGCTAAAATTTCGGGAGCCTAACTTCAGACCCGCCAAGATCCGACGGCCGAACTGTAAATTCCTTTAGGGCCGAGTCACACCGGAATGGCGATCACTTTCAACGTGAAATAATTTTAATACAATTTTAAACTTTATCTCTAGACTTAAAAGACCATTATCGAGTGAAGCGCCGCGCGTAGCCGCTGGCGGCCGCGAGACGCCGCTGGCAACAAGATAATATATTATATAATATTGAAGATAGACCCCCACTTTCAAGGTTAATTATTGATCATTTTTCATGAATATTCAGAATATTACGGGCGGTCACATGCCCCCGGGTGACATTGTATAGTATATTAAAGGAGAAACTAATATCAACGAAATGGGGTCCAAAGTTTGTATGGAAAACCCTACTTTCACGTGGGCGAAGCCGCTGGCAGAAGGCTAGTGTAAAATAAATAAAAAAATGTGTACTCACCACGACATCTTGGTCCGAAAACTGTCGGCAACATTGTATTTTGCAGCAAATCTAAATAATTTGCACCGTTTGACCGTTCCGGGATATAAACCAGTTCGCCGAGGCCTGCGGCGCTCATCCAAGCCCACATGTTGACCACCACTCTGCCGGACTCATTGTTTGGGACCACATTCCTTGGCTCATATCGCGTATTGTTCACACGCCATAAATGGCGACGACCTATTTGACTTGATTTAAAAGTCTTTTCGTCACAAAAAATGGCGTGTGAAAAATCGAAATCCCTGTAATCACGAGCGAAACGGACTCGAGCTGTTTTGTGAGCATCGCTTAATATAATTTTTCTAGCCGGTTTTCTATGTTGGATTCCTGCCTTCTTTAAATGTCTTCTAACTGTCTCTAAACTGCACTCGTATTCCATCGCAAACTTTCTTGTCGGCGTAAAAGGTTCCTGTTCGTAGGTGGCCACCATCTGCGCCGTGCGCTCGTGTGTCATGACACGAGGGCGACACACACGTGGTCTGTTGTCGACGTGCCCCTCGCTATCGAAGCGGGTCAACCAACGCCGGACAGTTTTTCTCTGAAAAAATAAAGTGAACAGTCAATAAGGGTGTTTATCAAAGAACAAAAACATACAAAATAATAAAAATAAACATTCAATCCAATGGTTATTTTAACACTAGATGAACATTAGATAACTGGCCCTTTAAGGCGCAACATAAGACTTGACCGACAGTGTTAATAAAATCATAAAAACACTAATATGTAATTGATTTAAGCATTTATATTTATTACTCACCGACATATTAAGCTCTTCAGCTATTTCGCACATTCGCGCACCTTCATCACGTAGGTGGATTATTTTGAGCGTGTGCCCGCCTTCACAGGCTCTGCAGGCACATGGCTGCTGCGCCTCTGACGCTGGAGATGGTGGCGGCGCTGCTGGCGATATCCTGGCGGACCTCTGGGAGCTGGAGCTGGTCTGGGAGCCGTCTGTTGTCACGGATGACGATGACATGCTGCCCATGGTGCTGGATCTCTTCTGGCGCACCGCTTCGGACCTCTGGGAGCTGGAGCTGGTCTGGGAGCCGTCTGTTGTCACGGATGACGATGACATGCTGCCCATGGTGCTGGATCTCTTCTGGTGCACCGCTTCGGCTTCAGGCTCAGAAGCCGGCTTTTGGCAGCAGAATAACCTTAAAATAGATTTATTTACCTATTAGAATAAGAAAGTGCGTGAAAATTAGTGAAAGTGCAAACGGACAATATTTTTAGTTTTAACATTATCTATCACGTATAAATTATGAGTTATGTAAGTTATGAGAGTGATGAAATAAATGCCAATAACAGTTTTTAACAGCAATAAGAACTGCAAATTACATTTATTTGTTTAAACCATTTATTTTTTTACGAGTTATCAAGCGCTAAAATTGCGGGAGCCTAACTTCAGACCCGCCAAGATCCGACGGCCGAACTGTAAATTCCTTTAGGGCCGAGTCACACCGGAATGGCGATCACTTTCAACGTGAAATAATTTTAATACAATTTTAAACTTTATCTCTAGACTTAAAAGACCATTATCGAGTGAAGCGCCGCGCGTAGCCGCTGGCGGCCGCGCGACGCCGCTGGCAACAAGATAATATATTATATAATATTGAAGATAGACCCCCACTTTCAAGGTTAATTATTGATCATTTTTCATGAATATTCAGAATATTACGGGCGGTCACATGCCCCCGGGTGACATTGTATAGTATATTAAAGGAGAAACTAATATCAACGAAATGGGGTCCAAAGTTTGTATGGAAAACCCTACTTTCACGTGGGCGAAGCCGCTGGCAGAAGGCTAGTGTAAAATAAATAAAAAAATGTGTACTCACCACGACATCTTGGTCCGAAAACTGTCGGCAACATTGTATTTTGCAGCAAATCTAAATAATTTGCACCGTTTGACCGTTCCGGGATATAAACCAGTTCGCCGGGGCCTGCGGCGCTCATCCAAGCCCACATGTTGACCACCACTCTGCCGGACTCATTGTTTGGGACTACATTCCTTGGCTCATATCGCGTATTGTTCACACGCCATAAATGGCGACGACCTATTTGACTTGATTTAAAAGTCTTTTCGTCACAAAAAATGGCGTGTGAAAAATCGAAATCCCTGTAATTACGAGCGAAACGGACTCGAGCTGTTTTGTGAGCATCGCTTAATATAATTTTTCTAGCCGGTTTTCTATGTTGGATTCCTGCCTTCTTTAAATGTCTTCTAACTGTCTCTAAACTGCACTCGTATTCCATCGCAAACTTTCTTGTCGGCGTAAAAGGTTCCTGTTCGTAGGTGGCCACCATCTGCGCCGTGCGCTCGTGTGTCATGACACGAGGGCGACACACACGTGGTCTGTTGTCGACGTGCCCCTCGCTATCGAAGCGGGTCAACCAACGCCGGACAGTTTTTCTCTGAAAAAATAAAGTGAACAGTCAATAAGGGTGTTTATCAAAGAACAAAAACATACAAAATAATAAAAATAAACATTCAATCCAATGGTTATTTTAACACAAGATGAACATTAGATAACTGGCCCTTTAAGGCGCAACATAAGACTTGACCGACAGTGTTAATAAAATCATAAAAACACTAATATGTAATTGATTTAAGCATTTATATTTATTACTCACCGACATATTAAGCTCTTCAGCTATTTCGCACATTCGCGCACCTTCATCACGTAGGTGGATTATTTTGAGCGTGTGCCCGCCTTCACAGGCTCTGCAGGCACATGGCTGCTGCGCCTCTGACGCTGGAGATGGTGGCGGCGCTGCTGGCGATATCCTGGCGGACCTCTGGGAGCTGGAGCTGGTCTGGGAGCCGTCTGTTGTCACGGATGACGATGACATGCTGCCCATGGTGCTGGATCTCTTCTGGTGCACCGCTTCGGACCTCTGGGAGCTGGAGCTGGTCTGGGAGCCGTCTGTTGTCACGGATGACGATGACATGCTGCCCATGGTGCTGGATCTCTTCTGGTGCACCGCTTCGGCTTCAGGCTCAGAAGCCGGCTTTTGGCAGCAGAATAACCTTAAAATAGATTTATTTACCTATTAGAATAAGAAAGTGCGTGAAAATTAGTGAAAGTGCAAACGGACAATATTTTTAGTTTTAACATTATCTATCACGTATAAATTATGAGTTATGTAAGTTATGAGAGTGATGAAATAAATGCCAATAACAGTTTTTAACAGCAATAAGAACTGCAAATTACATTTATTTGTTTAAACCATTTATTTTTTTACGAGTTATCAAGCGCTAAAATTGCGGGAGCCTAACTTCAGACCCGCCAAGATCCGACGGCCGAACTGTAAATTCCTTTAGGGCCGAGTCACACCGGAATGGCGATCACTTTCAACGTGAAATAATTTTAATACAATTTTAAACTTTATCTCTAGACTTAAAAGACCATTATCGAGTGAAGCGCCGCGCGTAGCCGCTGGCGGCCGCGCGACGCCGCTGGCAACAAGATAATATATTATATAATATTGAAGATAGACCCCCACTTTCAAGGTTAATTATTGATCATTTTTCATGAATATTCAGAATATTACGGGCGGTCACATGCCCCCGGGTGACATTGTATAGTATATTAAAGGAGAAACTAATATCAACGAAATGGGGTCCAAAGTTTGTATGGAAAACCCTACTTTCACGTGGGCGAAGCCGCTGGCAGAAGGCTAGTGTAAAATAAATAAAAAAATGTGTACTCACCACGACATCTTGGTCCGAAAACTGTCGGCAACATTGTATTTTGCAGCAAATCTAAATAATTTGCACCGTTTGACCGTTCCGGGATATAAACCAGTTCGCCGGGGCCTGCGGCGCTCATCCAAGCCCACATGTTGACCACCACTCTGCCGGACTCATTGTTTGGGACTACATTCCTTGGCTCATATCGCGTATTGTTCACACGCCATAAATGGCGACGACCTATTTGACTTGATTTAAAAGTCTTTTCGTCACAAAAAATGGCGTGTGAAAAATCGAAATCCCTGTAATCACGAGCGAAACGGACTCGAGCTGTTTTGTGAGCATCGCTTAATATAATTTTTCTAGCCGGTTTTCTATGTTGGATTCCTGCCTTCTTTAAATGTCTTCTAACTGTCTCTAAACTGCACTCGTATTCCATCGCAAACTTTCTTGTCGGCGTAAAAGGTTCCTGTTCGTAGGTGGCCACCATCTGCGCCGTGCGCTCGTGTGTCATGACACGAGGGCGACACACACGTGGTCTGTTGTCGACGTGCCCCTCGCTATCGAAGCGGGTCAACCAACGCCGGACAGTTTTTCTCTGAAAAAATAAAGTGAACAGTCAATAAGGGTGTTTATCAAAGAACAAAAACATACAAAATAATAAAAATAAACATTCAATCCAATGGTTATTTTAACACAAGATGAACATTAGATACTGGCCCTTTAAGGCGCAACATAAGACTTGACCGACAGTGTTAATAAAATCATAAAAACACTAATATGTAATTGATTTAAGCATTTATATTTATTACTCACCGACATATTAAGCTCTTCAGCTATTTCGCACATTCGCGCACCTTCATCACGTAGGTGGATTATTTTGAGCGTGTGCCCGCCTTCACAGGCTCTGCAGGCACATGGCTGCTGCGCCTCTGACGCTGGAGATGGTGGCGGCGCTGCTGGCGATATCCTGGCGGACCTCTGGGAGCTGGAGCTGGTCTGGGAGCCGTCTGTTGTCACGGATGACGATGACATGCTGCCCATGGTGCTGGATCTCTTCTGGTGCACCGCTTCGGACCTCTGGGAGCTGGAGCTGGTCTGGGAGCCGTCTGTTGTCACGGATGACGATGACATGCTGCCCATGGTGCTGGATCTCTTCTGGTGCACCGCTTCGGCTTCAGGCTCAGAAGCCGGCTTTTGGCAGCAGAATAACCTTAAAATAGATTTATTTACCTATTAGAATAAGAAAGTGCGTGAAAATTAGTGAAAGTGCAAACGGACAATATTTTTAGTTTTAACATTATCTATCACGTATAAATTATGAGTTATGTAAGTTATGAGAGTGATGAAATAAATGCCAATAACAGTTTTTAACAGCAATAAGAACTGCAAATTACATTTATTTGTTTAAACCATTTATTTTTTTACGAGTTATCAAGCGCTAAAATTGCGGGAGCCTAACTTCAGACCCGCCAAGATCCGACGGCCGAACTGTAAATTCCTTTAGGGCCGAGTCACACCGGAATGGCGATCACTTTCAACGTGAAATAATTTTAATACAATTTTAAACTTTATCTCTAGACTTAAAAGACCATTATCGAGTGAAGCGCCGCGCGTAGCCGCTGGCGGCCGCGCGACGCCGCTGGCAACAAGATAATATATTATATAATATTGAAGATAGACCCCCACTTTCAAGGTTAATTATTGATCATTTTTCATGAATATTCAGAATATTACGGGCGGTCACATGCCCCCGGGTGACATTGTATAGTATATTAAAGGAGAAACTAATATCAACGAAATGGGGTCCAAAGTTTGTATGGAAAACCCTACTTTCACGTGGGCGAAGCCGCTGGCAGAAGGCTAGTGTAAAATAAATAAAAAAATGTGTACTCACCACGACATCTTGGTCCGAAAACTGTCGGCAACATTGTATTTTGCAGCAAATCTAAATAATTTGCACCGTTTGACCGTTCCGGGATATAAACCAGTTCGCCGGGGCCTGCGGCGCTCATCCAAGCCCACATGTTGACCACCACTCTGCCGGACTCATTGTTTGGGACTACATTCCTTGGCTCATATCGCGTATTGTTCACACGCCATAAATGGCGACGACCTATTTGACTTGATTTAAAAGTCTTTTCGTCACAAAAAATGGCGTGTGAAAAATCGAAATCCCTGTAATCACGAGCGAAACGGACTCGAGCTGTTTTGTGAGCATCGCTTAATATAATTTTTCTAGCCGGTTTTCTATGTTGGATTCCTGCCTTCTTTAAATGTCTTCTAACTGTCTCTAAACTGCACTCGTATTCCATCGCAAACTTTCTTGTCGGCGTAAAAGGTTCCTGTTCGTAGGTGGCCACCATCTGCGCCGTGCGCTCGTGTGTCATGACACGAGGGCGACACACACGTGGTCTGTTGTCGACGTGCCCCTCGCTATCGAAGCGGGTCAACCAACGCCGGACAGTTTTTCTCTGAAAAAATAAAGTGAACAGTCAATAAGGGTGTTTATCAAAGAACAAAAACATACAAAATAATAAAAATAAACATTCAATCCAATGGTTATTTTAACACAAGATGAACATTAGATAACTGGCCCTTTAAGGCGCAACATAAGACTTGACCGACAGTGTTAATAAAATCATAAAAACACTAATATGTAATTGATTTAAGCATTTATATTTATTACTCACCGACATATTAAGCTCTTCAGCTATTTCGCACATTCGCGCACCTTCATCACGTAGGTGGATTATTTTGGAGCGTTCAAAAGTACTGAGGTTGCGATGTGAACTCATGGCTTTTATTAAACGAAAATTAAACAGATCTCAGTACGCAAGTGATGTGTAAGTTGCGAGTTACCGACTGGTTCTGAAAGCAACTATAACAGTCCTTAGATTTTAAAAAGGGTATTTTGTCTAATAAAAGTTTATAAAAAAGGGTCTTTTGTTCCAAAATTGGCTTGCATCTCATTGGTCAACATCGTAATGGGCGGAGTAAGCTACGGTTCTGAGTGCAACCGAAATGTTTTTGAAATGGGTCACCGTGAGCGTTGCGGATATCAGCAACGCTCACGGTGACCCCTCTTAAGACTGCATTTTGCGTGCAGTGTCTGGCGGCTACCTGCTGCGGCCTTGGTTTAGTCCGCCAATAGTAAAGCAGTAAAACAGAACCGTGTTTTTTTTGTATTTTTTTTTACATTATGGGAAAAAAAAACACTCTTGTATAACAAGATAAATGTTTATTTTGCATTAAGCAAATTGAGTGTGCTAAGGAGTTGGACAGAAATAAGAAACAGCTTGTCAATACGACTTATAAAAAATGTGATGAATGAATGGTGAAATGTTTATTTTACAATAACTGCTATACTGAATTGATTATTGTAAATAAAATTAATTAAAATTGATTGGTCAACTGGGCCCGCGGGACCTTTTGCGAGCGGGCCCACTTAACCAAAGACTCCTATTCTAAATTTGTTTAGTTAGTTTTTAGTTACATTTAGTTAATCACCTAAACAAATGGAGCATAGCAGTGCTTCCCAAACTGTGCGTCGTGACGCCCTAAGGCAGGGTAGGCGAACCAATGGCACGCATGCCATTGATGGCACGCGACACAATTAAAACATGTGAAAAAAATGTGTTAAGTATTTTATGACGATCGAACGCGAGTGATCCTACACTACGGAGTGTTCAGTGCGTAGGGGGGCATTTTGCTAAAAGTAACATCTTACAACCCTAATATAAATTATTTGTCATCTAACCTGTAGCAACAGAAGTCACACTAATTTTACAGTAATTTAATTTATGCGTGTAATAAAAACATTCCTAAATGTAACTTTTTTGTTTACTTTATTTAATAAAGAGTTTTGATAGTATTCATTATTATTATTTTCCAAAATTAAAAGATATTTTCGCGATAATCTGGAACAATATGACTGGGACCCTTTCTAGTAACCCACACTATCAAAAAATTCAACAGAGAAAGAAGAATAACTAATATATTTACTGTACTGTGATTCCGTGATTCCAGCCTCAAGCTTCAATACGACGACGCCATACTAATTGTATTTTGGAGCCTAATTTCTCATAAATATCGCTCTATCAGCAATGCTGCATTAAAGGTTTTATTACCATTTACAACTTCGTACTTGTGCGAAACAGGCTTTTCTACAGTTGTCGTACAGGTCAAAAAATAGACGCAGAAAAGGAAATGAGAGTACCAATTTCCAATCTGGATCCTTAATTGGACATTTTTTAAAATAGCCAGCCAGTTACATAAATATATTTATATTTTATGCATGTTTTGATATTGTTCTTATTTTCTAATAAACATGTTCCAAAAGAGTTTTTCTATTACTAGGCTAGTAGGTATTAAAATTGTTAAGTATTTTTCGAGGCTGGTTTGGGGGGGTGCGTCGTAAAAAAAATGGCAATGTCCTAAGGGCGTCACTGCAAAAATAAGTTTGGGAAGCCCTGGAGTATAGAGTTTATTTTGTTTATGTTACGTTAGCTTTGTGTCGGACCTTTGTGTTGGGACAATCAACTTATTAAGCTAAAAATGCTTTATTATAAATAATATTGGTCAGTTTTTTTTTTACATTTTTTTAAAGTATTTGTAAGATAAAATAGTTGGATGTTGTGTTGTTAGCGATTCTACATGGTTCAGTCAGCTTAGAAAGTAAATACAGTATGTAACAAAAACCCTGTTGTTCCAAGTAGGGACGTTTTCAGAATCGATATCCGATGGTAATTACGTAAGTCAACTAAAAAAATATTGAAAAAAAAAAAATCAAAATTAATATTTTATAATAAATATTTGAAAAGTAACACTGATTGCTCACCCCTGCAAAGAGAAATAGGTAGCAACCGGTCGCTTTGTCGCCGCCCGCCGCGCCGCACACTACCGTACTACACTAAGGTCATGAACTCGTCACGTATCGTTCACATCACTCAGCTGTTTGACTGATAGATAACACTTTGGGAACGTTAGTTTGAATTTTTCAAAAAGTTGCCTTATCAAGTTTGACGATTGATAATTACAATAAACACATAACCAGGCCTCCGTCACTCCATGTACTTGCACGTTATAATTACCTACCGCCCGGCCGAGCGGTCCGGGCCGTTTGCGGCCCAAATTCAGTGCTGTGGGATCGCGCGGTGTGAAGCAATCACAACTGTACGTTTGAGTATTTAGGCACATTTTAGCATGCAGCGGTTGCTGACGAGACGGAGTAGGCTTTTATAGCAGTAGTTAATTTTCTACTAAGTGAAGTATCTGTTACGTAGTAACTATTCATTTGTGGACATAACTAACACTTTAAAATTAATTTGTTTACCCACAAAGCACGTACTTCCGTAGGGTCTTCTTCAAACATCACGAGGATTTCTTCCTCAATGTCATGGTCTCGAGTCCTCGGTTATCCTGCGATACGATGTTGGTCTCGACCGTGCACAGACCCAATGTTGAACGTCCGTATGTGGAGACGTTGGGAAGCTATAGTCGACGCAAAGTTATGTTCTTTGGAGTTGCGAAACGTTCTTGGTACACTACAATATTCCTCATTTGAATAAGACATTTTGGAAAAAACGCACACACAGAATTCACTCACAAAATCACAATAATTTGGTTCTTTTTCTGTCAACGTACGATACATCCGTCCGGACGTAAGTTGCGCGGGCGACTGAGGGACAGTGAGGGGGACAATCGGCTAGTGGCGGTCGTACTCAAAGGGAGTTTGTGCGTGCCGCCTGCTTTGTGTTTTGGCGGTTGGCGCCAACCTGTCTAGCTATCGCGAATCAAAGGGGCCGCCGCCGGCGGCGGCAATCTTTATCGACCGTAGGCTAGTTCCATTAGTACTTGTAAGTTCAGATGTTATAAACATTTTGTAACAATGTATCGAATTTAAAAACTATCTGATTATGGACAATGTTCGGCCACCATTGTTTTTTTTTTTAATTATAACTTCAATAATGTTAAGCCTATAGGTATATTATATACGCTCCTACAAGGAACAACAGGGTTTTTGATACATACTGTATATTATATTAATTGTAATTTTTGTGGCACCTCGCCACTTCTGCCGGTTTTCTTTAGATTTAGAATATTAATTTCTGTTTATAAATTGTATAGGTAGTTACGCAATTTTTTTTTTATATTGTATCGGAAATGTGAAGTTGTAACGTTGATCTCTTATTTTAATTGTAGCAAATAATAATGTTTTAATTTATAAGCTAAAATAGAAAATATTATTTTCAAAAGAAACTATTTTTATTTCACTATTCTCCCATGCATTCCAAGACCACTTCATTTGTTTTGGTATTGAGATCAATCAGGAACTACTAATTTATGTTTTGAAGTAGGTGTTCAAAACAGTCGAAGTTTTTTGAGTGCACACTTTCAGCTCAGCACACTATAAATCTCAAACTTCTTAACGACAATGAGTGATATGTTTTAAGATTATGGAATACTTCAAATTAAAAAAGATTAACTTCTCCTGAACAGCATATCGTCAGTTCCCTTTAGTTCGCGTTGTTGTGCTGTTGCCTAACTGAAAAATGGTTGTCGTAGTAGATGTCGACAAAGTTTTAACCAAAAATGACCTAAACTTAATAGTTGCTGAAGAAGCAGTGTGGCCGTGGCCGGGTGTAACCCATTTTGTGAGGACTGAGGAGAGCTTGTGCTACCACTGTGGGCGCGTAGTTGCACCGAACCCAACCACCAACCATTTCATAATAAATTGCCATAACAGAGCAATAGTGGCCACATATTTGGCCACAAATTATGTTTGGTGCGTCTGCGGTCGATGCCTCTACGACCACTATCCGCCAGATGAGTGTCTTATTTGTGACAGCGTTTAACAAGGGTAAGTTTGTATACCTTTTCACTTTGATTACTATCTTTTGTTAACGACAATACAAAGTAATTTTTAGTGTTTCTTTGTCTATTAAATTGCAAAAAGGATTAATTGAAAATTCAAAACACATTATTTTTACGGCTGCCAGATGTTGCTTTTAGGCGTATTGTTTGTTACCGTGAACGGTATTTTATCAAACGGAGTAATGACAACGGAATTGCACCTTATTCCGTTGTTATTGTGGGAATTTTTTCCGAATACCGTTAACGGTATTCGGAAAAAAATCCGAAAAAATCCCCATCTGAACGCTTCTCTAATAATGAAACGACATAAAAGCATTTTTAAAAATGTATACTTAAAAAATAAATAAAAATAAAACTTAAAAAGAACTAAGTACTACATTAGAACTAAACACATTATGATATAAAATAATTAACTATGTGCCCGCCTTCACAGGCTCTGCAGGCACATGGCTGCTGCGCCTCTGACGCTGGAGATGGTGGCGGCGCTGCTGGCGATATCCTGGCGGACCTCTGGGAGCTGGAGCTGGTCTGGGAGCCGTCTGTTGTCACGGATGACGATGACATGCTGCCCATGGTGCTGGATCTCTTCTGGTGCACCGCTTCGGACCTCTGGGAGCTGGAGCTGGTCTGGGAGCCGTCTGTTGTCACGGATGACGATGACATGCTGCCCATGGTGCTGGATCTCTTCTGGTGCACCGCTTCGGCTTCAGGCTCAGAAGCCGGCTTTTGGCAGCAGAATAACCTTAAAATAGATTTATTTACCTATTAGAATAAGAAAGTGCGTGAAAATTAGTGAAAGTGCAAACGGACAATATTTTTAGTTTTAACATTATCTATCACGTATAAATTATGAGTTATGTAAGTTATGAGAGTGATGAAATAAATGCCAATAACAGTTTTTAACAGCAATAAGAACTGCAAATTGCATTTATTTGTTTAAACCATTTATTTTTTTACGAGTTATCAAGCGCTAAAATTGCGGGAGCCTAACTTCAGACCCGCCAAGATCCGACGGCCGAACTGTAAATTCCTTTAGGGCCGAGTCACACCGGAATGGCGATCACTTTCAACGTGAAATAATTTTAATACAATTTTAAACTTTATCTCTAGACTTAAAAGACCATTATCGAGTGAAGCGCCGCGCGTAGCCGCTGGCGGCCGCGAGACGCCGCTGGCAACAAGATAATATATTATATAATATTGAAGATAGACCCCCACTTTCAAGGTTAATTATTGATCATTTTTCATGAATATTCAGAATATTACGGGCGGTCACATGCCCCCGGGTGACATTGTATAGTATATTAAAGGAGAAACTAATATCAACGAAATGGGGTCCAAAGTTTGTATGGAAAACCCTACTTTCACGTGGGCGAAGCCGCTGGCAGAAGGCTAGTGTAAAATAAATAAAAAAATGTGTACTCACCACGACATCTTGGTCCGAAAACTGTCGGCAACATTGTATTTTGCAGCAAATCTAAATAATTTGCACCGTTTGACCGTTCCGGGATATAAACCAGTTCGCCGAGGCCTGCGGCGCTCATCCAAGCCCACATGTTGACCACCACTCTGCCGGACTCATTGTTTGGGACCACATTCCTTGGCTCATATCGCGTATTGTTCACACGCCATAAATGGCGACGACCTATTTGACTTGATTTAAAAGTCTTTTCGTCACAAAAAATGGCGTGTGAAAAATCGAAATCCCTGTAATCACGAGCGAAACGGACTCGAGCTGTTTTGTGAGCATCGCTTAATATAATTTTTCTAGCCGGTTTTCTATGTTGGATTCCTGCCTTCTTTAAATGTCTTCTAACTGTCTCTAAACTGCACTCGTATTCCATCGCAAACTTTCTTGTCGGCGTAAAAGGTTCCTGTTCGTAGGTGGCCACCATCTGCGCCGTGCGCTCGTGTGTCATGACACGAGGGCGACACACACGTGGTCTGTTGTCGACGTGCCCCTCGCTATCGAAGCGGGTCAACCAACGCCGGACAGTTTTTCTCTGAAAAAATAAAGTGAACAGTCAATAAGGGTGTTTATCAAAGAACAAAAACATACAAAATAATAAAAATAAACATTCAATCCAATGGTTATTTTAACACTAGATGAACATTAGATAACTGGCCCTTTAAGGCGCAACATAAGACTTGACCGACAGTGTTAATAAAATCATAAAAACACTAATATGTAATTGATTTAAGCATTTATATTTATTACTCACCGACATATTAAGCTCTTCAGCTATTTCGCACATTCGCGCACCTTCATCACGTAGGTGGATTATTTTGAGCGTGTGCCCGCCTTCACAGGCTCTGCAGGCACATGGCTGCTGCGCCTCTGACGCTGGAGATGGTGGCGGCGCTGCTGGCGATATCCTGGCGGACCTCTGGGAGCTGGAGCTGGTCTGGGAGCCGTCTGTTGTCACGGATGACGATGACATGCTGCCCATGGTGCTGGATCTCTTCTGGTGCACCGCTTCGGACCTCTGGGAGCTGGAGCTGGTCTGGGAGCCGTCTGTTGTCACGGATGACGATGACATGCTGCCCATGGTGCTGGATCTCTTCTGGTGCACCGCTTCGGCTTCAGGCTCAGAAGCCGGCTTTTGGCAGCAGAATAACCATAAAATAGATTTATTTACCTATTAGAATAAGAAAGTGCGTGAAAATTAGTGAAAGTGCAAACGGACAATATTTTTAGTTTTAACATTATCTATCACGTATAAATTATGAGTTATGTAAGTTATGAGAGTGATGAAATAAATGCCAATAACAGTTTTTAACAGCAATAAGAACTGCAAATTACATTTATTTGTTTAAACCATTTATTTTTTTACGAGTTATCAAGCGCTAAAATTGCGGGAGCCTAACTTCAGACCCGCCAAGATCCGACGGCCGAACTGTAAATTCCTTTAGGGCCGAGTCACACCGGAATGGCGATCACTTTCAACGTGAAATAATTTTAATACAATTTTAAACTTTATCTCTAGACTTAAAAGACCATTATCGAGTGAAGCGCCGCGCGTAGCCGCTGGCGGCCGCGAGACGCCGCTGGCAACAAGATAATATATTATATAATATTGAAGATAGACCCCCACTTTCAAGGTTAATTATTGATCATTTTTCATGAATATTCAGAATATTACGGGCGGTCACATGCCCCCGGGTGACATTGTATAGTATATTAAAGGAGAAACTAATATCAACGAAATGGGGTCCAAAGTTTGTATGGAAAACCCTACTTTCACGTGGGCGAAGCCGCTGGCAGAAGGCTAGTGTAAAATAAATAAAAAATGTGTACTCACCACGACATCTTGGTCCGAAAACTGTCGGCAACATTGTATTTTGCAGCAAATCTAAATAATTTGCACCGTTTGACCGTTCCGGGATATAAACCAGTTCGCCGAGGCCTGCGGCGCTCATCCAAGCCCACATGTTGACCACCACTCTGCCGGACTCATTGTTTGGGACTACATTCCTTGGCTCATATCGCGTATTGTTCACACGCCATAAATGGCGACGACCTATTTGACTTGATTTAAAAGTCTTTTCGTCACAAAAAATGGCGTGTGAAAAATCGAAATCCCTGTAATCACGAGCGAAACGGACTCGAGCTGTTTTGTGAGCATCGCTTAATATAATTTTTCTAGCCGGTTTTCTATGTTGGATTCCTGCCTTCTTTAAATGTCTTCTAACTGTCTCTAAACTGCACTCGTATTCCATCGCAAACTTTCTTGTCGGCGTAAAAGGTTCCTGTTCGTAGGTGGCCACCATCTGCGCCGTGCGCTCGTGTGTCATGACACGAGGGCGACACACACGTGGTCTGTTGTCGACGTGCCCCTCGCTATCGAAGCGGGTCAACCAACGCCGGACAGTTTTTCTCTGAAAAAATAAAGTGAACAGTCAATAAGGGTGTTTATCAAAGAACAAAAACATACAAAATAATAAAAATAAACATTCAATCCAATGGTTATTTTAACACAAGATGAACATTAGATAACTGGCCCTTTAAGGCGCAACATAAGACTTGACCGACAGTGTTAATAAAATCATAAAAACACTAATATGTAATTGATTTAAGCATTTATATTTATTACTCACCGACATATTAAGCTCTTCAGCTATTTCGCACATTCGCGCACCTTCATCACGTAGGTGGATTATTTTGAGCGTGTGCCCGCCTTCACAGGCTCTGCAGGCACATGGCTGCTGCGCCTCTGACGCTGGAGATGGTGGCGGCGCTGCTGGCGATATCCTGGCGGACCTCTGGGAGCTGGAGCTGGTCTGGGAGCCGTCTGTTGTCACGGATGACGATGACATGCTGCCCATGGTGCTGGATCTCTTCTGGTGCACCGCTTCGGACCTCTGGGAGCTGGAGCTGGTCTGGGAGCCGTCTGTTGTCACGGATGACGATGACATGCTGCCCATGGTGCTGGATCTCTTCTGGTGCACCGCTTCGGCTTCAGGCTCAGAAGCCGGCTTTTGGCAGCAGAATAACCTTAAAATAGATTTATTTACCTATTAGAATAAGAAAGTGCGTGAAAATTAGTGAAAGTGCAAACGGACAATATTTTTAGTTTTAACATTATCTATCACGTATAAATTATGAGTTATGTAAGTTATGAGAGTGATGAAATAAATGCCAATAACAGTTTTTAACAGCAATAAGAACTGCAAATTACATTTATTTGTTTAAACCATTTATTTTTTTACGAGTTATCAAGCGCTAAAATTGCGGGAGCCTAACTTCAGACCCGCCAAGATCCGACGGCCGAACTGTAAATTCCTTTAGGGCCGAGTCACACCGGAATGGCGATCACTTTCAACGTGAAATAATTTTAATACAATTTTAAACTTTATCTCTAGACTTAAAAGACCATTATCGAGTGAAGCGCCGCGCGTAGCCGCTGGCGGCCGCGAGACGCCGCTGGCAACAAGATAATATATTATATAATATTGAAGATAGACCCCCACTTTCAAGGTTAATTATTGATCATTTTTCATGAATATTCAGAATATTACGGGCGGTCACATGCCCCCGGGTGACATTGTATAGTATATTAAAGGAGAAACTAATATCAACGAAATGGGGTCCAAAGTTTGTATGGAAAACCCTACTTTCACGTGGGCGAAGCCGCTGGCAGAAGGCTAGTGTAAAATAAATAAAAAAATGTGTACTCACCACGACATCTTGGTCCGAAAACTGTCGGCAACATTGTATTTTGCAGCAAATCTAAATAATTTGCACCGTTTGACCGTTCCGGGATATAAACCAGTTCGCCGAGGCCTGCGGCGCTCATCCAAGCCCACATGTTGACCACCACTCTGCCGGACTCATTGTTTGGGACTACATTCCTTGGCTCATATCGCGTATTGTTCACACGCCATAAATGGCGACGACCTATTTGACTTGATTTAAAAGTCTTTTCGTCACAAAAAATGGCGTGTGAAAAATCGAAATCCCTGTAATCACGAGCGAAACGGACTCGAGCTGTTTTGTGAGCATCGCTTAATATAATTTTTCTAGCCGGTTTTCTATGTTGGATTCCTGCCTTCTTTAAATGTCTTCTAACTGTCTCTAAACTGCACTCGTATTCCATCGCAAACTTTCTTGTCGGCGTAAAAGGTTCCTGTTCGTAGGTGGCCACCATCTGCGCCGTGCGCTCGTGTGTCATGACACGAGGGCGACACACACGTGGTCTGTTGTCGACGTGCCCCTCGCTATCGAAGCGGGTCAACCAACGCCGGACAGTTTTTCTCATTGGTCAACATCGTAATGGGCGGAGTAAGCTACGGTTCTGAGTGCAAGCGAAATGTTTTTGAAATGGGTCACCGTGAGCGTTGCGGATATCAGCAACGCTCACGGTGACCCCTCTTAAGACTGCATTTTGCGTGCAGTGTCTGGCGGCTACCTGCTGCGGCCTTGGTTTAGTCCGCCAATAGTAAAGCAGTAAAACAGAACCGTGTTTTTTTTGTATTTTTTTTACATTATGGGAAAAAAAAACACTCTTGTATAACAAGATAAATGTTTATTTTGCATTAAGCAAATTGAGTGTGCTAAGGAGTTGGACAGAAATAAGAAACAGCTTGTCAATACGACTTATAAAAAATGTGATGAATGAATGGTGAAATGTTTATTTTACAATAACTGCTATACTGAATTGATTATTGTAAATAAAATTAATTAAAATTGATTGGTCAACTGGGCCCGCGGGACCTTTTGCGAGCGGGCCCACTTAACCAAAGACTCCTATTCTAAATTTGTTTAGTTAGTTTTTA
The DNA here is from genome assembly GCA_949629185.1 of Apamea crenata. NCBI lineage: Eukaryota > Metazoa > Arthropoda > Insecta > Lepidoptera > Noctuidae > Apamea > Apamea crenata. The sequence goes on along the minus strand of OX451362.1, from coordinate 4,995,574 downwards.
GTTACATTTAGTTAATCACCTAAACAAATGGAGCATAGCAGTGCTTCCCAAACTGTGCGTCGTGACGCCCTAAGGCAGGGTAGGCGAACCAATGGCACGCATGCCATTGATGGCACGCGACACAATTAAAACATGTGAAAAAAATGTGTTAAGTATTTTATGACGATCGAACGCGAGTGATCCTACACTACGGAGTGTTCAGTGCGTAGGGGGGCATTTTGCTAAAAGTAACATCTTACAACCCTAATATAAATTATTTGTCATCTAACCTGTAGCAACAGAAGTCACACTAATTTTACAGTAATTTAATTTATGCGTGTAATAAAAACATTCCTAAATGTAACTTTTTTGTTTACTTTATTTAATAAAGAGTTTTGATAGTATTCATTATTATTATTTTCCAAAATTAAAAGATATTTTCGCGATAATCTGGAACAATATGACTGGGACCCTTTCTAGTAACCCACACTATCAAAAAATTCAACAGAGAAAGAAGAATAACTAATATATTTACTGTACTGTGATTCCGTGATTCCAGCCTCAAGCTTCAATACGACGACGCCATACTAAGGAGCCTAATTTCTCATAAATATCGCTCTATCAGCAATGCTGCATTAAAGGTTTTATTACCATTTACAACTTCGTACTTGTGCGAAACAGGCTTTTCTACAGTTGTCGTACAGGTCAAAAAATAGACACAGAAAAGGAAATGAGAGTACCAATTTCCAATCTGGATCCTTAATTGGACATTTTTTAAAATAGCCAGCCAGTTACATAAATATATTTATATTTTATGCATGTTTTGATATTGTTCTTATTTTCTAATAAACATGTTCCAAAAGAGTTTTTCTATTACTAGGCTAGTAGGTATTAAAATTGTTAAGTATTTTTCGAGGCTGGTTTGGGGGGGTGCGTCGTAAAAAAAATGGCAATGTCCTAAGGGAGTCACTGCAAAAATAAGTTTGGGAAGCCCTGGAGTATAGAGTTTAATAGGTAGTTACGCAATTTTTTTTTTATATTGTATCGGAAATGTGAAGTTGTAACGTTGATCTCTTATTTTAATTGTAGCAAATAATAATGTTTTAATTTATAAGCTAAAATAGAAAATATTATTTTTAAAAGAAACTATTTTTATTTCACTATTCTCCCATGCATTCCAAGACCACTTCATTTGTTTTGGTATTGAGATCAATCAGGAACTACTAATTTATGTTTTGAAGTAGGTGTTCAAAACAGTCGAAGTTTTTTGAGTGCACACTTTCAGCTCAGCACACTATAAATCTCAAACTTCTTAACGACAATGAGTGATATGTTTTAAGATTATGGAATACTTCAAATTAAAAAAGATTAACTTCTCCTGAACAGCATATCGTCAGTTCCCTTTAGTTCGCGTTGTTGTGCTGTTGCCTAACTGAAAAATGGTTGTCGTAGTAGATGTCGACAAAGTTTTAACCAAAAATGACCTAAACTTAATAGTTGCTGAAGAAGCAGTGTGGCCGTGGCCGGGTGTAACCCATTTTGTGAGGACTGAGGAGAGCTTGTGCTACCACTGTGGGCGCGTAGTTGCACCGAACCCAACCACCAACCATTTCATAATAAATTGCCATAACAGAGCAATAGTGGCCACATATTTGGCCACAAATTATGTTTGGTGCGTCTGCGGTCGATGCCTCTACGACCACTATCCGCCAGATGAGTGTCTTATTTGTGACAGCGTTTAACAAGGGTAAGTTTGTATACCTTTTCACTTTGATTACTATCTTTTGTTAAAGACAATACAAAGTAATTTTTAGTGTTTCTTTGTCTATTAAATTGCAAAAAGGATTAATTGAAAATTCAAAACACATTATTTTTACGGCTGCCAGATGTTGCTTTTAGGCGTATTGTTTGTTACCGTTAATAAAACTTCAGAGTGGCTTTCAACAGACTGTCCTTTATTTCGAATCTTCTAGATACGAAACACAGTTATACTAAGAGATATAACAGATGGCGCTAGTAGCGCTAGAAGTACCATGTAGGTTCTTTTGATACATATTTAACATCCTCTCGTAACAAAATAAACTACACAAACATTAACATAAACAAAAAAATATAATTAAACTATGTTGAGATAAAAACTTATATTTTCTCAACACCCATTAAATTTAGAAACTTATAATGTTTATTGCTACATAGACTTTTTGTAAGTAAATCAGCTGGCATTTCAGAGGTAGATACATATTCAAGCTTCACTCTATTACGAAATACACATTCACGAACAAAATGATGTCGAACATCTATGTGTTTTGTCCGTTTGTGAAATAACGGATTAGCAGCTAAACTTAGTGAGCTTTGGCTATCACTATACAGGCTTACAGGTATCCTTTCATTTATTTCTAACATATCACATAGTAAATTATTTAAATAAATAGCCTCTTTGCAGGCTTCAGACAATGCCATGTATTCAGCTTCTGTTGATGACAAAGCTACCGTTCTTTGCTTTCTGGACTCATAAGAGATAACACAACCTGACATAACAAAATAAAAGCCGGTATAAGACCTTCTGTCTATAGTACATGATGCCCAGTCAGCATCAGCAAAACCATGTAAACTACTATCACTATCTTTCTTATATACTAAACCATAGCTTTTAGTTTTCTGCAGATATTTCAACAATCTTTTTAAATGTTTCCAATGTTTTTCTTCAAAACAATTATTAAATTGGCTTAAATAACTAACACTATAAGCTATATCTGGTCTTGTTGATACAGAGAGATACATCAGACTACCAATCAACTGTTGGTAGGGGTATTTTTCATCACAATTATTATTTGTACCTTTATCTAACTTTAAATTAACTTCCATAGGGGTATCTGAGCAATGACAATCTGTCATATTAAATTTATCTAAAATATGACTAATAAATTGCTCTTGGTCAACAGTAATACAGTCTTTTTTAACAGTGACTCTCATGCCTAGACTCTGTTTAATCTGACCAAAATCCTTTATTTTAAATTTATTTATTAGTTCAGTCTGTAACTGTAAATAAGAGTTTTTACAATTATAAAATACAAAGAAATCATCCACAAATAAAGCTACAAAGACTTTGACATTGTTATTGCACTTTATAAAGAGACAAGGTTCATACTTAGATTTTCTGTAACCTAAACCTAACAAACAATCTTCCACTCTAGTATACCAGGCCCTAGCAGATTGCTTAAGACCATAGATTGCTCTTTTTAATTTTAACACTTTATTAGGACAATTCTCAAATGAAGAGTACTCAGGTATTTCAGTAAACACATTTTCACTTAGTAAACCATTTAAAAAAGCTGTTGGTACATCAAGGTGATTCATATTAAGGTTAAGTTTAACAGTTAAAGCATAAAGTAGTCTAAGGGTAGAATACCTTAATACAGGTGAGAAAGTTTCAGTAAAGTCAATACCTTTCTTCTGGGTAAAACCCTTTGCAACAAGCCTGGCTCTGTACCGCACTTCATCATCACTATTGTATTTCTTTTTGAACACCCACCTGTTTTTCACCACTGTACCATCCTTTGGTCTGTCCACAAGCTCCCAAGTGTCATTGTCCTTAAAAGATTTCAACTCTTCCTTTATTGCACATCGCCACTGCGCTTCCTCAGGTCCACTCATAGCTTCGTTTAGTGAAATCTGCTCACCTGTCACATCTTCCACACAAATATTGGAATAACCATAGTAATTTGGTTTTCTTATATTACGCTTCTTTGGAAGATCCAAAACCTGTGACTGAGTCACAACAGTTGTATCAGCCAGTGTAAGTGCCCCATGGAAACTGTCTTCTGATTCACTTGATGTTTCATCAGGAACATAAGTTGGATCACTTGCATCATCTTCTATCACATCTGTGCTATCTAACTTACTGTTCTCTGTGCTCTCTTGCTGGTCCTCTATTAACATAGTTGCTGAAGATCTGCCATTGGTGTCCTCCATGACTACCACATCTCTGGCAACAATGATCTTCTTTGATTGTGGGTCAAACAAACGGCAACCTTTGGTATTATCTGAATAACCAACTAGGAACATCTTGTTTGCCTTTTTATCCCACTTTTTACGCTTGTCCTTGGGCACATGGACCATCACTGGGCTGCCAAAGATTCGCAAATGACTAACATTTGGCTTTCTGCCCGTCCACATTTCATAGGGTGTAATATCCCTATCTAGGCTTGCTGCTGGCGATCTATTCTTTAAATACGCAGCTGTGTTAACAGCCTCCGCCCAGAACTTTTTTTCAAAATTGGCATCAAATAGGAGACAGCGTGCCTTCTCAACAATAGACCTGTTATACCGCTCAGCTACTCCGTTCTGTTCAGGAGTATATGCAGTGGTTTTCTGATGTACTATACCACATTTTTTCAAATAGTTCTCCATTTCAGTTGAACAGAACTCACCGCCATTATCAGATCTTAATGTTTTTATCTTCTTGGATTGCTGATTCTCGACTAACATTTTGAACTCTTTAAAGTACTTGAATGTTTGATGTTTTGACTGAAGAAAATACACAAAACTCATTCGACTGTAGTCATCAACAAAAATCAGAAAATAAGAAGCCATTCCAAGTGATTTATTTTCCATTGGTCCACATAGGTCGGTGTGGACCAAATCCAGCACATTCTGACTTCTGCTTGTACTCACAGGGAATGGTAACCTTGTCTGTTTACCCTGGCAGCATACCGTACAGCTGGATTTATCAATCTCACCACCTTTGTCTAGGAATGTCACGCCTTCAACTGCTCCATTTTGCATTTTGCATAGGTCATTAAGATTTATGTGACCTAACCGTCTGTGCCACGTCGTACTCGAAGCTTTGACTGCCGCCGCCAGTAGTTGCTGAGACTTCACAATGTTTAATTTGTATACTTCGTTTTCTAACCTTGCTTCACCGATGCAATCATTCTGTGAGTTGTATATGAAGCATCCCTTATGAGTGAATGTCACCTTGTTCCCGCTTCCAATAATACGACTCACTGATAACAAATTTGTGGTGAGGTTAGGCACGAACAAGACATTGTTGACCTGTATATCATACTGCTTGTTTCCAACTGCAGTCGTAATTTGCAAGTCTCCCGAACATACTACTTGTACACTTGTTCGATTAGCTACTATTATTTCTTTAGTTTTCGGTTGATATGAAATGTTTGTCAGCATATATTTGTTCGACACTAAATGAGTACTCGCGCCGGAATCAACGTACCAATCGTCTTGACTGAATTCACTCGTTAGGAATACCGAGCTGAATGCATTCATCTTCGCCTTTCCTGAGTTTCCTGACGGACATTGGTTCTTGTAATGCCCAATTTCTTTGCACTTGTAGCAGCGAATAACTTTTGACGTTTTGCTTGTTGTCGCCTGACGATGCGTTTCGTTGTCGCTATGCTTGAAATTTGCATTTGTTATACTTTTACCTCCAACTCGTTTATGATGATTTTTTGCGATGAATGCTCCTTCTGATTTCACCTCGAAATCTGTACTCATATCCAATAGTTTGGTTTTAATAGCATCTGCACCTATTGCCATACCAGAATGCTCAATGGCCATGATCATTGGGCTGAACTTCTCCGGAAGGCCCGCCAAAAGTAACGACCCGATCCATTCATCGTTTATCTCGAAACCGGTACCTTTGAGTTTCTGTGCTGTTTCCACGACTTGTGTGACGTAGCTGGTCATGGACTCACACGTTTCCAAGCGAATAGAAATAAGATTCCTTAGCAAACTGATCTTGCGTGTGTAACCGGAGTCGTCAAACAATGACTTTAGTTTCTTCCATAAACTTTGAACTGTCTTTTCATTTTTTATATGAACATAAAGAGATGGATCGATAGTCATAATAATCTTCGCTTTGGCTTTCTTGTCGTTTGCTTCATCTAGCGATTGCTCGCTGTTCAAATCGACGCCTTCCAAGATGAGATAGTTTTCCACCGCAAACGCCCAATCATCATAATTCTCTCGCCCCTTTAACTTGGGAACGTTTACCGAGTAATTTCCTGCCATTTTAATAGCTGTGCACTATATAAAACTTGTCGAAAAAACTAAATTGCGGGTCTGGGCCCATAACCTAATAAAACTTCAGAGTGGCTTTCAACAGACTGTCCTTTATTTCGAATCTTCTAGATACGAAACACAGTTATACTAAGAGATATAACAGATGGCGCTAGTAGCGCTAGAAGTACCATGTAGGTTCTTTTGATACATATTTAACAACCGTGAACGGTATTTTATCAAACGGAGTAATGACAACGGAATTGCACCTTATTCCGTTGTTATTGTGGGAATTTTTTCCGAATACCGTTAACGGTATTCGGAAAAAATTCCGAAAAAATCCCCATCTGAACGCTTCTCTAATAATGAAACGACATAAAAGCATTTTTAAAAATGTATACTTAAAAAATAAATAAAAATAAAACTTAAAATTACAGAACAGAACCTGAAGATTTTGAGTCCGCGATTTTCTTCTTTTCTCTTCGGTATTGAGCCAAAATAATCTTCCATTTTCTCATTACCTCAGTCGAGTCACAATTGAAACTTTGCGCCAACTCTTGAGTGGCGTCGTGTTTTTTGTTTTTATTTTTATAATCACTGTGACTAGAATCCCATAATACAGGATAAGTTTCAATAGCTTGAATAAAATTAATAATTTTATCATTCGTCCAATCCATATTTAGCTTGGTTAATTAACAATGTACGCGCACAAATCAATGTTTTCACTCCGGTAGCGGAAGCAAGACTGAGTTCGCGCACAACAGGTGCGCGAACATTTCTAGAATGTTCGCGCACAATTTGTTATTGTTTGCTTTAGTGAGTCGACCAGAATAAACATTTGTGTCGCACAAAGTGCATTGCAGTGCCGCACAGTTCTGCACACTGGTGGAATCGCATCTTAAGAATATCACATACATCACTGAAATGCGCGGCCGTAAAGTCATGAGAGGTGTTACAAAAATCAGGTAGATCTTCCCAATTATTCCCGTGCAGGTGTTCGTGACATACTCTAGCGCTCTCGGGAATATACAGTTTATGTTCCAATAAAACGCGAACTTTCACAACTTCCGGGATTCGACAGCGAGTTGTATTGTGACAGCCTCGAAATACACAATGCGTTGCTGTGTTTGGCGCGCTCTTGTAGTCCGGTACATGAAGCACATCATTTTGTTGCGGTTGCTGTTGCGGTGGCAGTTCAGGTTGAGGCCGAGTCGCATTTTCGGCCCTTTGCCAGCAACGATGGCACATATTCTGTCTACTATCGAACACAACCTGAAATAAATAATATTATAATAAGTAGGTATTTAAGGGAAGTAAACTGTAGTTTGTGAGGATCGACCTACCTATCTAGCTAGAGCGTTTAGGGAAAGCGCTGTGTCGAAAAAATCCCTTTTTATTCAACTCTTTTGGCTAAACTGAGCATTGACATTAATGGTACCCTGAATCAGATGATGATGTTGTTGATGACAGGTTAGAACAGGTAAGTAAAGAAACTTAACCTTTTGAAGGGATTTAAACTGTAAGGGTTTATAAACTAAAATATTTAACTTGTAGCAGGGCTTGAATTTTTACAGAAAGGTTAGCCTTCCAGGTAGATTTGGTAAGCAACTGGGCAAGGTGTCCCAAAGACAATCAAAGATCTAGGAAGGGGTCGGTGAGCATAGCAGGTAGAATAAAGTACAATGCGAGGGAGAGCGGCATATATCTCTCTCACTCACTCGCACCCATAGCGTAGGTATATTACGTCTGCCTCACTCTCGTGGCTATGCTGCGTAGACTGTTCCAGTCAATGTTTTTATGTGCAAATAAAAATAGATTCTAGATATGACAACATAGAAAATAAGTAGATACCTATGAGATAATACTTTACATACGTACCTACATTCTCTATAAAAAAGTAGCGAGAGTCACCAGTTTTAAAGATGAGTAAGCCTTTTAGTTTGTAAATCCTTTTGAAAGAGTAGGTCGTTCAAAGAGGAAACACTGACAAAAAGGCTTTTACTTACCTATTTAAACCTGTTCACAAGTAACTATCGGTATCTTATGGAACGTGTATTACGTGTGTTCAAGAAAAATGTATTAGCAGACTTGACTGAGATCTTTTTGGCACTGAAAAGCAGACAACATACGTCTAATCAATTTTTTTCCATACATAAGAAGTTCAATACTAGTTAAGTACTAACCTCCAAAACAGCATTTTCTTGTACGAATGCTGCTAATTCTGGGCGCGTTCTCGGCAGATTTTCAGATAAAATATGTACTTGATATCTGCCTCGATGTAGTCCCCTTCGGCACATCACACAAGAACGGAAAGATTCCATTATGTTACGTAGTCCAATCGTAAAGCACTTCGGTAGCAATAGTTCAAGCCAGGGTCAACGTCAGATGCAGAAAACAGAGTCCAAAAAAATGCAGGGTCAAAATCGGTGTAAGTGGAATGAGAGACGAATAGTACGTAGTCACACACAGTCACACTCATAAACGACTGAAATGGCGGCGGCGCGTGCGCCGGCCGCTGCCAGGTAGCGGGCGGGGGCGGGAGTGGGGATAGCTGTGTTTTGCGTCTCCCATGACCGACATCCCCACCTATTCGCAGAATGAGGCTATTGTTAATACTTGCTTGGTACCTATTATGTAATAACAACTTGTACTTGCTTGGTATTAATAACAACTATGCCTTTTCACCTAAATAATAATTCGTTTAAAAAAAAAAATAGGTACGTACCTATATAAATATTTTTGTGCAGTTTTCGCTGATGTGAAATGAGTTCCCATATTCATTCCAGCTTAGTAATCAATACACAATACGTACCGGTATTTTATTGATTTTTGCATACTATCCGAGATACTGAAAACACATATTTCATAAGCCGATATCTCGAATCGGACAACAAATCCAAATGTAACCCCATAATAACTTTTTTTTCTCTTGAAAAGACCTATCCATTGATGTACGATTCAAGTCTATTGATCATAAGGACCAAAATGCCCGAACCCCTGGGTATGTAAGTAAACTACTTCTTATTCAGATAGTAGTTCCTCTCGATGAAGTTCATCAAGGCATTCTGTCGGTTACCGGCCAGACCTCTTGATGAGAATCGAGCAATTCGCACTTCTTGGTAGTCGAAGTGAAGAACGGGTCCAAAGATACCGTCCATATTGAAATTATCATTACTGGTGGCTGCCCAACCACCAGGCGTTGCACCTGCTACACTGCAGTAACATGGTCCGCAAGCGGCGTTCATTCCCCGTGTGACGCGGCGGCGGTGCATGACTTCAAAGTTAGCCTGGTTGGATGTTGCTGATCCTTGTGCTGCACAGGCGTAAATATTTACTGTTCTATCGTAGAGAGGCATGACCAAGGGGTTTGCTGGTCCCTCTGATTCTACAAACACTAGATTGGCGCTAGTAACTTTTGATACTGGTTTTTCCAGAAGATTAAGGCCATCTTTATTCTCGAGGCGCCGATTTTGAAACGGTCCTTCAATTCAGCTAATATGTTATATACTCGAGTACAGGCAGTATGATTTACTTTATACCTCCCTTCTATTGTATCATCATCCTGAAAAACAATACCGGCTAGGCGTTGCTGTATACCGGGGTTTTGGATGTCTATGGGGCCATAGCCTTATAAATTTTGAGTAGGCATAAGATTTGCTGGTACTAACTCAGCTGGCAACGGGTCATAGTCAGCTTGATTCTGCTGACTAGCTGTGACTCTTCTTGCAGTGACGCAAGGACTAATATACGCTTCGTACGCGTTATGAGTTTGTGCATTTATGGGGCCGAACGTCCCAGAAGACCCATGAAGTGGCCCCTGAGGAATGGCGATCCCTGGCAGATTTAGTTTCAATTCAACTCCTGTTTGAGTAAGTGAGTTGCTGACATGGCTGATATAATCCAGAATTGACTTTGGAAGACACTGATAATCGGGCAGAGCATCCCGTAAGTCAGTGCGTTGTTGTAAAACCGGTTGGTCGTTCTTTCTGGCGATCTCGGCTATCTGAAGATTCAAATGATTGCAGCAAACATGTTGAAACATTGAATATGGTAAACGTTCTAGTAAGCGCGGATCTACGACACGCAACTTCTCATACGTTTCAGCGATAACGGGAATGAAGCCTCCGAAATCGAAATTTTGCACGTGTACATCTTCCATTGGTATTAAAGTTGAATGTGGACCAATATCGTACAACGGCTCGTCGATGGGGGGGGGGGGGGGGGCTCGACGGTTGACTTTTGTGGACGTGAGGAATTAATCTTCTCATCGCGCTGCTCTGTTATCTTCTTTTTAAAGGCGGCAGAACGGTTGCTAGGCCTGCCTGTCCTTTGCTCTCTTGCGGGTTGTGTCTTCGTGAGGATACAAACACACCTTTTCCAATCCTTCACATAGCTCTGCAAAATCTAGTGCCAATTCCCTTTTAAAGACATTAAGCCGACTACTACCGATATCTGTTAAAAGAGTTTTTTTGAAATGAGGTCCCAATGCATTTTTTATAATTTCAGAACATTTTGTACGGTGTAACTTTAAGTCTTTAGTATTTTTTGAGTCAGCAAAAGCTTTTTTACACACTTCACTTAAGTGATTTATTGGCAACACAGATGAATGTTCAGCAATAAATAACGATAATAAAGCTTCGGCATGGTGTACACTGCTATCACTTGTGTCCGTTTTTTCCACCAGTATTTTCTTTTGGGCACTGTGAAATGGTTTTGATTTCTCAATATGTTTCTTAGACTCAGAGTGTCGTTTGATATCACTTAACTTTGCATTGAATTCTATTTTTCAATAGCTACACATTGCTTTGGTATGAATTATGCAGTACAGGTTTAAGCCATGATCTACACTTGAGAGCAATAAAATCGCACACCTTGACTTTTTTTTGGTAAGGCGTTTTTTTTTCATGAATTTGAATAAATATTTTAAAAAACTCACAGACTAATTGAAAGTCTACCTCATTACCTTTCTAATGATATCAAATACAGTGTAAAAAATACCCATAAGAGGTTTTACGGCACAAAACCCAACAAACGGATAAAATTACCCAATTTCGCTTAAGAAATAATGAAAATCAAACTCAAAATTCTTGATCAAATTGTTTATTAATAAGGTGTATTCCCTCCCCTAGCCTTAATTACAGCTCTTAATCGGTTTTTCATAGAGCGTATTAATTTTACCATGAAATCTTGTGGTATAGCGTTCCACTCCTCTTCAATGGCAAGTTGAAGGTCTTGGAGGCGCGTAGGAGCAGGGCTTCTTGCTCGAACTCTTCTCTTTAGCTCATCCCAGACATGCTCAATCGGATTGAGATCAGGACTACGAGCTGGCCATTCCATCGCGGTGATTCCAACGTCTTCCATGTAGTCGCAAACTGTTCTAGCAATATGCGGTCTGGCGTTGTCGTGCATTAGGAGAAAATCTTCTCCCATAAGCCACGCAAGCGGCCTCACATGTCCTTCGAGCACTTCTTCGACGTATCGTGCAGCCGTCAAACCTCTCGATCTTGGGCCGGTATTTGCCCCAGTGATGAATACAATGTTAGTTTTAGTGTCCAACATTATGCCACCCCAAAACATACACGATCCACCGCCAAAAGCCACACGTTCGCTTATGCAGCATTGTGAAAATCGCTCTGATGACCTTCTGTAGACCCTAGAGCGTCCATCATGACCATATAATGTCATTCTGCACTCATCAGAGAACATAACAGACCGCCATTGGTCATACGTCCAATTTAAATGTTCCCTGGCAAATTGTAGTCGGGCTTGTCGGTGAGCTGTGGTTAATTTGGGACCATTTGCTGGGCGATGTGAAGTCAGTCCTGCTGCACCAAGTCTTCTTCTGACTGTCCACCGACTTATACTGACATTGCGAACTTCTCGAAGCTCTTGTCCCAGTTGAACCGCATTCATTTGCCGATTTCTTAAAGACCTCGACACAAGAAAGCGGTCATCACGCTCTGATGTTCTGCGTCGCCGGCCAGATCCTGGTCGCCGAATGTAGCCACCGGTCTCTTGAAACCTCTGGTACACACGACGAACAGAGTAGCGGCTCAACTTTAGTCGTCGAGCAACTTCACTTTGATTATGGCCTGCTTCGAGCAAGGCAATAACTTGAGCGGCTTCTGCGGGCGTGGTATCCATATTTTTCCATATGCTTTCAGTAGAGATGTTATCACGTTGACCTTCGGTATGCAACTGATTAAAAATCCAAAAAAACCGACCCTTTTATACCTGCGGGTTAGGGGTGCAAGTAGTGACAATGCTAATGGATGAATTTGGCTAATTTGGTGTACGGCTGGTTTCTGTAAGTTACGTGAAGGTCAATGATTTTAATTTTTTGTTTTTTTAAAGCTAAGATTGTATTCTTTAATTTTGCCTAATGATTTGTACTCAATATCTTTAGATTTAAGAAAAAAAAACAGTAATAAACCTAATTACAAGGGGTGTGCGATTTTATTGCTCTCAAGTGTATATTTGGGGTCATTTTCCCATTCCTTTCTGTAGCTTTGCAAATAACTTTGTTTCTTACTCAAAGGAAGAGCCATTGTTTTATGGAATTCACTATAATAATCACATATATCAAGCACGTTACTAACTATTCAATAAACAATACTCAATACAACACAATACGAGTATTGTGTGTGCTTAGTGTGAGTAATACATATTTAGGGCCTTCCCCTGATATATCTCTAACATAGACGTAACAAGGACGGATATAGTATTGTCGATGCTGTGCAGGGTTGCCAGATGGCCAAATTTTTTTCTCGTACCAGGGTTGAAAAAATCTCGTAATTACAATAAAAAATCTCGTAAAAGTACGAATACAAAAAAAACTTAAAATTGCTTGTTTATTGTACGTAGGTACAGAAAGCGTCATAGTAAACGACCCATCCCAACACTTAAAGATTATCGCCCGAGCGACGGCAGGCGCGTCACGTGACTCTGGCCCCGAGCAGCTCCCTCCCCGGCCGCCGCACCCATATCTGCCCGAGCATCCACCGATCCACCGATCACATATTATTATTTGCATGTTTTTAATAATATGGTCTTTTTTCGGCTTCTGGCCGAACCATATACCAAGAATAACTTTCAAAAAGACACTTTACGTACGGTTGAGGATACGAACCCGCATCATCAGACGCCAGCCGATCATTTAGACCGCGCCTTATACCACTAGGCTATTGGCTCAGTTGTCAATTTCAACGAAAATTCTAACAGCATTACTCCTTTTATCGAACAAGGTTGATAACGGCCTAATCTTCGAGGTAATAAGGTTTAAATTTCAACATCCACGTAACTCCTCAATTAACTAAAAGATAAGGTTGAAATTAGCATAGATTTCTTGTTTGGTTGAATAGAATGTGCTTGATTCCGATTATTGCACTACCGTCATTTTACTTCAGAAACTTAACTGCTGTATGAACTGCGAGTTAAGGTTGAATTTAGAATACTTCTTCGCCTTATTTACTAAACTGTGATTGAGGGTATAATTACTTTACAAATCGTTTCGTTTTCGTGCCGATCCGCTTGTGTGTAATATCTTCGTCGTAATATTATCCGATTTATTAAGTTTTTGAACAGTCGATTTTATTAACCGATAGTATGGTGCGACTAACTACTTTTTTCAAGGCTAAAATTGTTGTTCTCTGAGAACAGGAACAAAGCATAAAGAAAATAGCACGAGATATGGGCATAACGGTAAGATTTATTGCACTATTACTTACAAGTTGTTTTTTTTTAATGTATTTCTAATATTATCATTTTCATTACAGAGAAAAACAGTTCGTAGATGGATACAAAGGTATCAAGCGACGGGTGATGTGAAATGTGATCGCCAAGGCCCTCGTCCAATTGCTTACACTAATGAATCGGAGCGACACCGTAACATTGTGGAAGTTCACTCGGTGGAACCCTTCAAAACTACGCGTTCAAGTGCTGAAACTTTTGGAGTGTCGCTTAGCACTGATGCGTGTGTGCTGCATGCTTTAATATGGTTTTGGGCACGAAGTCCTCTTCAAGAAGTAATAGACAGTGACGGTCATCCTCTTCGTTATTATTAGGGTTTTACTCAGCAGATTCATTGTGTAACTTATCTGATAAAATTTCATTGGAACATGATCAAGTGTTAATAATTCCCAATATTTGTGGGATCATTAGTAGTTAATCAAAAATAAACAACCTTTATTAATATTAATCCAGTTACTCCTGTTTACAAGTAGTCTTTTAATGTGTTAACGTCAGATGTCAGATGGTGCATATCTGACCTCACATATTTTTCTATAATATTGTGTTAAATGGGTTATAAGAAAATGTGATAAAAGAGAAAGATGTATATTGCTATACTGTATAGTTTGGCATGTTGGTTCTTCCTCTGTAATTCACAGGCACGAATGACAACATTTCATTTTTTTAACAAGGGTTTTTGTCCCATAAGATCATACAGAGTATAAAAAATTATGTTTTCACAACTTTAAAAATACATAGCACGTTATTTTTCTCTATATACTTTTATTTACATTTTATCGAACTAACACTAATATATACTAGTATATACAAGTATATAATACGAAAAAATATAGAAAAAACTGAAACAACTTTAAATAAATAAATATTGTAGTTATGTTTCTAGAAATATCTATAAACGAACCGTTATACCTCACCCAGGGTATTTATTTTGTGTTTAGTTAATATTCTAAGTAAATAAACCCAATTTAACACAGATAGAAAACTGTATACTCAACCAGGAAGTGGATTCCATGAAGTCCTAGAAATGTAAATAAAGAAATAAATGAATATTGTTTATGCAACATGCCTAGCTTTTCTTACAAACCTCATTCCTAATTTAACATTTGATTTCTTAAATAATAATTAATGAAAATCACATAATAACCTAAAAAATAATAATAAATAAATAAATAAAGAACTTAAATTAGAAAAAATCAAACATCTCATTCGCGGATTTGAACTCGTGACCATCGTATTGCTAAGCCGCAGTCTTAACCACTAGACCAACGCGCCATTCACGTTGTACCACAAAAAACGTAAGCGGTTTGATGTCATTAACCAAGGGGGGTTCCGTTTCTCTGGAGCTTAGTGTACTAGTACTAGCTAGCCTGGGATATACTGAAATAATAAGAAACATTCGTGCTTCATATTATTTTAGTCATTTTACTAAATCTTTATACAGTAGGTACTGCAAATTATTGACCTATGGAACTAATAATATGTACAATTAACAAATAGGATTAATGAGCGATCGGTTGCCATAACCAGTCAACGCGGTAACTTAGCAAGTGATGCTCGAAAATCATGTTCTTTGCAGTCCATTCTCCTTTTTTCTTATTTTTCTTGGTGGAGTGGATGTAGATTCGCTGACCCTACTCATTAGGTATGTTAAATTGAGCTAGAACTACTCAATAATTAGGGTAAAATTCGGAAATGCGCTGGAACTTAAACTATTTTTGTGTAAATATAATTAGCGAGGATTCCCCAGTCATAAACTAATAATATGTAATGGCTAAAGATACAATTAGTAATAGGGTAATGTTTAAACATTGTCAACAAAAAGATGGCAGTGAACATTTTTAAAATCTCGTAAAAAATTGTACGAGATTTTTATTTTTCTCGTATCTCGTAAGAAACTGCTAAATCTCGTAAAGTTACGAGATTTCTCGTACATCTGGCAACACTGATGCTGTGAAAGTATTGGGTTAGTTTTTTTTTAAACTTATGAGGCTCTGGACGCTTGTTCTTTAGGTCGAGTCTATTTATTTTAACAACAATTAAGTTCCATTGTAGATATTTCAAAGAAGAGGAATATTATATAAAAAGCGCTAGATTGGGTGCTAAGCGCTATATAATTTCGTTGGGAGTTGACACAGCCAAAAAAGCGTTAGATTTAGCGCCGAAAGCGCTAAGTTGGCATCACTGCCAGACACTACTACCCCGTGCCACTCAACAGTTAAAGCAACGGACTCAAAATTATCACATTTCTTAGAGCTCTCCCTCTAAGAAATGTGATAATCTCTAAAGCATGTGATGCAGAGCCGTGCCCCACATGTATCGCACGCCCAGGTAGTGCGAGACGTCTTATAGTTTGCGGAGCACACAGGCATCTGAGCCGGCGTGAGTTTTGGTGGGCTATGCTTGTGTAAAATCTCATCAGCCAACTTCATTCTAAACTCTCGATGGAGTATTTTTTTTTATGTGAATAAATTACATACGCATTATGAATGGACACGTTCAACAGCCTGCAAACAGTTTCTTGTACCATACCAAGTTCCGTAATCTTTCCACGGGGAATGCCTGTAAGAGCTGATCTTTCTTATCGACACCCCCCATGGAAATATTGTAATCCAACACCACCTTGGGCTTGTATTTGTAGACCTCATATTTCTCGGTCCTACTGACTTCTACTTTATGATAAGTAGAAATCAGTGAGACCAAGTTGGAGTCCCTCCAAACTACAAGAGATAAGTCTTCAGTGTGATAAGTCTTCAGTGTGACTGAAGACTATCTCCCCTGGGCGCATGTTGGTCCTGCTACGCAGGGAATCGGGAACGAATTCCCAATTCAGCCTCAGGGTCCCGATGGTGTCGGTTTTTTGCGCCTTTAGTGTCCTTGACAATAATGGCGAATTATAGAAATTATCCATAACTAGCGTATGGCCTTTATTCAACAGGGGTCGAACCAACCTGTAGACTATTTGGGATGTTGCACCCTCTGGCTCATTGGACACCCTTTCGACATCATGTCCTTCATCAAACTGACTTTGTCCCTTTCTCACATCTCAAACTTCCACAAATAGCCCGTTCGTGACTCGCAAAGCTCATAGCTTTTAATACGTACCCGCGCAGCTTTAGTAGCGATGAGCTGCACGGATGGTTATGATATGATGGTTATATCAAGGATGGTTTATTTTATTACAATTTTTACGCTAATTATTTTATTTGTTCTTTAAGCGACTTTTAATAACTTGCAATGACCGCGGCTGTACCTACTATTTAATGTAATAACCTAATCACCACTCTGTATTAACAACAAGGATTTATAAGCCAAACAAAAATTGATACGATAAGAACATGAAAAAACAATAGGCAGAGTGTACGTGAGATGATTGATCATGATATTACTCTTGGGCATTGTATTGAATAAGTGATAAACTCTTAATGATTCTCTTTAACACAATAATGATGATTTTCCTTAAAACAGTAAAGTAATCACATAGTACGAACATACTCGTAGATATATATAATAAAGTATGCATATTCTGATATTTACGTTTTATTTCGCACCTTTTTTTTTCATTTTAATGACATTAAATCCCAATGGGTCGATTTAACTACGATACTTTTTTCCCATGGTATTCTGGCCCGGCTCTTCTAATTCGGCCGAGTTTTCCACTACTGTTCCTAATCCGTGTAATGTGGGCCGCGGACCAGAGGCCAGTTTCCCCCTAACCCTTTTGATAATAGCTCTAAAGAGTTTATTTCTTCTTCATTTATACTTTCGAGTACTTCATCTAAGTACATATATAACCGTGCAGACGTATGATCTAAAAGATCCTGCAAGTTTATTTCAGCACATGTTGCAGTAACTCTCATCGACTCGTCACGCGGATAACAGTCTTTCTTGGCCTTTTTAACAAGTGAATAAATATGTATACTATGTCGACTTCTTTTGAATGTTTAAAATTCTTTAAGTCAGACATTAAGTTCAAACTTACTGCTGAGTAGGCGGCGGCGGCGTGGTGGAACCTTCTTCCATGAGCTCAAAACGAGAAGGCCCACTTGCATCCAGCGCTGGATAGAAAAGTATTAAAATATGTTAGGTTGGATCAGTCATTAAGGGGTACAATATCCGGCAGACAATTTACACACCTGAATTCTGCAATTCCCATGGTTGAGGAATAAGCCGCGGCGGCACTTCTGGGGTGCCCGGCACCAAAGGGCACGGCACTCTGACCGGCGACACTTTCCTGGAAATATAAATATAATTAAAACATTTGTGAATGTGAAACTCATATTATTTTCCTAAATATTTTTCTTGCCTTCGCTTTTTGGTAGGAACAGCATCGGGCATCAAAAATTGCCCGACCTCCTTCCTTTCGCGCAGCTCGGTAAGTTGTGCCCTTTGCTCAACCGATAACCGGGCCATATTTTTACGGTCTTGCACCCGCTGTTTTTTTATTCGTTTTCTTTCTTCAGCCATTGTTCTAGAAGAAAAAAAAAATAATGAAAAAAGTCACAGTATTACTTCAATTCAAAAAGTGGTTAAATTTCATATAAATTATGTTTACATACGTTATCAGTCGCGACGGTCCAGCAGTATCTGTGGACACGTCGACGACATCGTCCATTGACCTAGAAGAAAAAAATTGAATGAAAAAAAATCACAGTATTACTTTAATTTAAAAAATGGCTAAATTTCATATAAATGTTTACATACGTTATCTGTCGCGACGGTCCAGCAGTATCTGTGGACACGTCGACGACATCGTCCATTGATCTAGAAGAAAGAAATTGAATGAAACGAAAGCACTTTTAATATTTTTTTAAAGTACTGAATAAATAAAAAATGATTACTTACGTTGTCGGTTGCGGCGGTCCCGCAACAGCAGAGGAAGCAGACACGTCAGCCTCATCTTGTTATCCCCTTAAAAGTTAAGTAGCATTTTAGGTAAGGCTCTAAAATAACAGCATAGCAAGAAAAAATCCGTAACCAAATATAATAAATTATAGCATAAAAGAAAAAGTACGAAAAAGCACAAACATATTAAAATTAAGCGATCGGGCAACGCAATAATTTCATTTCAGAAATTTCGACCGGTATAAAATTCCCTTTGTATACCAAGCTTTATCTTCACGGACGGTGGGCGGCCATGTTGTTTACTCACATTTTTTATTTGCGGACACCCACTTGAAGTAAAAAATCGAATCTTTACATTAATTTAGTATGTTTTGGCTGAAAACTATTATCGAGTAAACATTCAATGCGATAGTTATTACTTTTTACACAGAACTAGTCTCACAAATTAATAAATTACGATAACATTCTGACAAAATTCTAGTACTGTTACGAGTGCACTGAAAACCACACATAAATAGAAATATACTTACCCTCAGGTTAAAACCCGATTGCACACACATAAACTATATTGTAATTATCCAATAAATCTGTAATTTACTCAAAAATACTCACCTAAACCCGTAAATAACTTTAATTTGAACAATCTTTACTTCTGTTTGCGCTAGAGAACCAACGACTGACTTTGACATTTAATTTTTTAATGTAAATGAATCATTCTGGAACTTTTGTCGTATTTTTAGCATGAAGAAATGTCTTTGGTTTCGAGTAGAAAAGAGAAAGGTTATTAAAACATCGTGTGATAGAAAGAAATAGACATATACTAACATCATATCGTACTAGGTTTAAAATGGTAGTACAGTACCGTGTAGCGGTCGACTGTCAAAAAAAAAAAGGGACTGTAGTACCAAGTAGCGCTTGATATGTTTGCGCGCCGATTCAATTACGTCCCGACCGCTACCCGCTCGAAAGTGTCAAGTGTTTGTTAACATTTAGTTTCTATTGTTTTATTTTTAGCGGTAAACATTGACTATAGTTAAAAAAAAGTCGTTATTTGAACTTTAAAAAAGATTATTTCAAAAAGTAAAGCTGTAACATATATATTTTATGACTTTTAATGGTGGACGGGTTCTATCTACGTACGATAAAATAAAATAAAACATACTTCATAGTGAAAAAATATTTATTTACAGGCGTATGACTGCCACGAAACATTTGCTGACGGTGAATAATTTTTCACCCAAATATAATAATTTATTACAACTATACCCTTTCACGTAAATTAAAAATATTGTTACTATCTGAAAGCTAAGTTCCTATTGTCACATATGTATAAATATTATGTGGATAGGTTTATCTAATACAGAAAAATATGGGATTTATTGAAGGCATTCCCACTTACGTAAAAACGCACATAACATTTCTGGTTCTTTTTTGTTCAGTGAAGTTTGAGTAAAAAAAATACATCATAGGTAACTATTTTATACAAGAAATGCCCTTTCCAATGATGTATCACACTTGTTATTCAATAGCCATCGAAAAAAATACAAGTAAAAAAATATTACAAATCGGGAAAATTGACAAAACATATGTGCCATAAAGCCGGGGTTACATGGTTACATCCGGGTTTAAAGCTATTATTTTTATTCAACTCAAAATTTGGCTTTGGATTCAACTCAAACTGTTATCCAGTTGCTACCAGTAATCCAAAAAAGGAATAAAAAAAAAATAAAAACAAAAAAAAAGGTCCCAATCCCTGTTTCAATGGATGAAAAAAAATGCTATGGTTTTTATTACCCGACTGCCAAAAAGGAGGGTATATACCGATAGTAGCCGTACTTTTCTTTTCCGCCGACCTCTACCTTGTGGTAAGTGGAGAGGAGGGAAACCACATTCGCGTCCTTCCACACTGCAATTGTCATGTCCCGTGTCTGGCTAAATGCCACTTCCCCAGACCGCATGTTTGTCTTATTTCTGTGGCGCAAACTTTCAGGCACGAACTCCCGGTTCAGACGCAGGGTGCCCATTACGTCCGTCTTCTGGGCCTTGAGGGTGCGCGCCAGCAAAGGACTGTTATAAAAGTTGTCCATTACAAGAGTGTGACCTCTATTGAGTAATGGACGAACTAATTTTAGAACAGTCCTTGATGTCGCACCCTCAGGCTCAGCCTCGTTCGTGTCAGCGGCGACATTATGTAGTTCCTTCTTCCCGGTGTAAATTATCATTTGCCAGAGATATCCCGTCTTGGACTCACAGAGCTCATAGCTCTTTATACCTACCTGAGCAGCTTTCGTTGCTATCAGCTGAGAAAAGGAGAGTCTCCCTTTCCAGAGCATTAGTGACTCATCGATAGCAATGTTCTGCTCAGGTAGGTATAAAGAGCTAAATTTGGTGTTGAGGTGGTCAATTATAGGCTGTATCTTCATAAGCTTTGACGGCATACCTCTGGCACATAAAACGTTGTCTACAAAATGTAGACAACGTTTTATGAGGGAAAAACGATAGAACGGCATAATGTCGCCGAATTTGCCCACTTTTAAATAAGGCAAACATGGGTCCCAGTATTCCTCCTCTACAGGGATTGGGACGATGCTTTGCAGCATAATGACGCCAAAAAACGTCCACAACTCCTGTGGCGTTATTGGCGTCCACTTCCTCAGGCGAGAAAATTGAGGAAGGGACGAGGTCAGGAGGTTCGCTGCATACTTGTTGGTCTCATCGACGATGAGGTTGATTATGTCCCCGTCCCAAATTTTAGAAAAAATTTGGACCGGAGACATACCCTCAATGGGGAAAGTTGGCCCCGCTGGCCCGGAAAAATCTTCCCGCACTCCCGTGAATAATTGCGGGTCGTGAGACCAATCAAATGTCAGCAAATCCTCCTGACATGATTCTCGCAGAGCAATGTCGTCTTGCCTGTCCATGGACCCTAGGACCTCGCGGAGTTCGCTGGATAATCCTTCCATGTTGAATTCTCCAGCGTGCCTCCTGCAAGGGCCTCCAGGTCCCAGGTAGTCTTCGTCCTCGACATCGCTGCCAGGATTCAGACCCGCAGAGTGTCCTCCCTGCAGAATTTCTTCCTCCAGGTCGTCTTCGTAAATCGAAGGTTCTAAAACCAAATTATATGAGCCTATATTTAACTATCAGCTGTATTGAACCCCCTAATCCATAACGCAACCAGTTTCATCACAAACGAGAAATAAACAAAAAAAAAAATACCTGGTCTTGTGAACGACGTTGATGGCCTGGGAGAGAAATTCTGCAGTGTAGGACGCTCTGCAGAGAATGACGTGCTCGGCGAGAACCCAACCATCTCGATGCTTGCATCGACAAAAAGGTTCTCGTCCACTTCCTCGTCGCCATCCAGTTGGAGTATCCCCGCGGACGGGGTGATGACAAACTGATTTTCCCTGGGAAATAACATATAACACGGATAAATGATCTTGTTTGCAGTATGAATAACTTCGTATTGTTTTCTTGTCAAATCAGCTTCCACGAAAATAGCCAATGCTTGTGATGGTGTATGCTTTTTGATTACCGCGTTTTGTGTGGAATTATACCGTGTTCTGTACTTTTTGGCTCTTGTTGGCGTTAAAGTCATGTCTTTCATAACTTTAGCCGCGTCACCATGTCCTGCAGCACATTGACTCATTTGGGCTGCATAGGTTAACTCTTCACAGGGTATTTGTTCCCTCAAATCCTTTGTTTTGCGCCTCTTTGCTTGATCGCTCAATTCCTTGAATTCTTTTGTTGGTCGGCCGGCTTTTTTTGTTGTCCACGCAGGCAGTGTAATAAAAGTATTGAGCCATTGTTCATTTTTTCTTAAGAAGCGTTCTTCCTTGTTACTGGCGGCTGTCCATTTTTGTTTAAATTGGTACTTAAACGATTTTAAGGCATTTCTCAATGATCCTTGTTTATTTTCAGGGCATTTCGTGATTATTTTAAGACGATTTTCTAAAAACTCAAACTTTTGGTCGATTTTAATATCTGAACATTGTTTTATGACTTCATAGAGTGATTTTCTAGTCATCTCCATCGCCGTCATTGGAGATTCTGGAATAGAAAAATAAAAATCGATTAATTCCGTAAAAAAAAAAAAAAATTGCGTGTATATGCGGGACATTTTCTTTTAAAAACCTTATCAAGAATAATGAAACTATATGTTACATCTAAAATCATAAGTTAACTGGGCTTAACTCATAAACAAAAACACCTTTAAATACAGAGTTTACTAAAAAATTGTTGCATTTTTTATGGAGTACATTTAAGGTGCAAAATAAAAATGCTTTTATAAAGTAACTACATACCTTCTTCCAAAATATCCATAATGGTTATCACACAATTTCACCAAACACAGACTAAATGCAATTAAAAAATCACGTTTTAACTGTAGTGCCGAGAACAAAGACATTCGATTCACGCAACGACTGGGTTCCGACTGCTGCTACGGTTGGTGAAGGGGCGGTGCGTGGCCAAGTTGCCCATTTAGTGACGTAATAGCTATTGGGCTCTCAAAATACAATAGTTGTAAAGCAATGTATCAAAATTCGAGTTTTCGACTTTTGATCGGTTTTTTAGATCAAATACTCGTCTGTGCGCCGGCGCGGCGACGAAGAGTCAGATAGCGGTGTCTTTTGATGTGCAAAGATCAACAAATTACAGAGGAGAAAATGTTAAAAGAATAATTATGAAATCAGAAACAATTTAATTTTAATTGTTAGGAAATTGTAGATACTTATGCTTTATTAGGTACAAACTGTTTTCATTTTCTAACTTTAAAATAAGATTTAACGGGTTTCTTAGATTAAATTAATTTGATTATCCACTTTAAATTGATTGGGTTTACTTACTAAATGAAGGATACAGTTATTGTAATAACTGTATCGCGCGTCGTGGCACTCTAATTGCATTGGCATAAAGTTCAAATTCAATTGAATCACGCGCGCTAGTTGCTTCAAACTGCACACGCGATCTTTTACTTTATTTCATTCACTATCGATTATCGACTTACATACAAAACGTATTAAATACACGACACATTGCTTCAATTTAAAACTGTTGACGCCTCTGTAATGTTTCTTCCTATTTATTTTGGCGGCACGTCGCATCGCGCGTCACGTGGACTTGGGGTCGTCAGCCGCACAGCTGTCGGCGAGCGCGCGCACACTTTGAACTTGAGGTCACGCGCAAGCGTCAGATGATATTTATTTACGAATACATTGCTTGTTAGAGTTGTAAAGAAAAAAAATGTGTTTAATAGCAAATAATGGTTTAATTTAACTGTTCTCACAGCATAGTGTACGAAAAGTGCTAAAAAAAATAGGTAAAATTGTTAATTTTTTTTCTCATTTTTTTATGGTATCGTATCGAGAATCAGTAGCCCTATCACCTGTCTTCGTTTTCGGAAGCGTTTCCCTGCCACCCTGTATATTTTGGCTTAATATCTTCTAACACAGATAATAATAAACAAATCTTATGTAGTGAAACAGTTTTAACAGGTTGACTGCCACTTGCAAAAATTGAAGGTCACCGGGAGGCCAAATATTTTTTTTTGTTTGATCGACTTTAAAAGTGATTATATAAGATTGTAATTATACTTAATTATCTATATGATATTTTACAGTGTAGCGCGCGTCTCATCTCCACTCAATCACATATTATCGCGCCACACGGTTGGCCAATCACAGCGCTTGCCGCCGACGCTTGCCTAAGCGCGCCCTCTCGCGTTCCCGGCCGTTGGTTACCCTACCCCGTTCGCTCCCGCGGCGCCAGTACAACAGTATACCATAGCGATCGAACTAATGTACACGCGCTTGCGTTCAGTCAGTTAAGTGCCCATACCTAATCGTGTTTCTTGTAAAAACTGTTTTTCGATGATTATAACTGTCTTTCAAAAAGCGTATTGACTTTACTTAACACCCACGCCACAAGTGGCTGCCCAACGTGCTGCGAGTACCTAATATTAGTGACATGTGCTCGTGAACTAAAAACAAAAACGGATAACGTATTTCGCGTGTGTTACGGACGTTACGGTCATAATGCCTCGTACGCGCAGGGATCCCGCGACACCCTCGGACGACGAGACGTCGCCGATCCAATCCGTGGATGTCGACGATGACAAGGTCACCGACAACGCCGCAAGTTTTTCATCAGGACAAGTGGCCGCCATGATGGCCGCCATGCAACAGTCCCAAACCGAAGCGTTCGAGCGCCTGCTGGAAAAAGTAATAAGCCGCCAGCCGTCATCCCCAGTTCCCTCTGCGTCAGCATCACCGGTCGCTGGCAGCGGCACCTTCACGCACTGCACCGCCAGGTTGCGCGGTGACGCCAACGAATCGGTGGACGCCTTCATAGACGCCATTCAGAGCTACAAGGACTGCGCAAATGTGTCTGAAGAAAATGCCCTCAGGGGCCTCTCTATGGTGCTCACGAAAAACGCCGCCTTATGGTACCAGGGAGTCAAGAAGGAAATCCATACATGGGACGAGGCCGTACAGTTATTAATTAATACCTACGGTGATAGAAGACCTCCACACCGTATTTATAGAGAATTATTTGAACAACAACAACGTGATCAAAACACGGACGTATTCGTTGCCAAATGCCGTGCATTATTAACGAAAATCCCCGCCGGCGATTTATCTGAAAAAGCGCAAGTCGACATGGTTTACGGCCTACTGGACATACGAATTAGAAAACACCTAAGAAGGGAAGAATTTAAAGATTTCTCTAGCATGCTACGCATCGCTCGTTCCTTGGAGATTGAAGAATCTGATACGCGTATCCAGTCCCCGCCTGGTCCGCAGTCCAGCGCCCGCTCAGCCAGTGAGGGCGGCCGCAGTGGTAGCGCGGCTCGAGCCGCGCCGCCCCCGCCACGCCGCTCCGCAGCGCCAACAACGCCGAGCTCGGCCAGCGCACCACCATCGTCAAGTACACCTACAGGAAACGCGACGTCGTCGCAACGATCAACGGTCGTTCAAGATAGTTCTAGTTCCGCTAGTCCGCGTCCGAACCATAATGTCGCGAAACCTAAATGCGTGTATTGTAAACAATACGGACACGTACGTGACGATTGTAATAAGTTAAAGTGCAGTAATAATGATAAATCTCTTTATTGTTATGGTTGCGGAGCGAAAGGGATAGTGAGGTCACAATGTCCAACATGTAGCAATAACTTATCGTTTTCATCGGTGACTATCGAAAATTATTCATCGGATTTGGTAAGTGATTCCCAACACATTACTACGTTCCCGACTAACACTCCAAGTCATGATATTAATGCCCGTAATAGTGATAGTAATAGTGTTCAACTACGTAAACAAACACGCGAGACGCGTTCTGAGTCTAATAGTTATTGTAGTAATTATTCATCGCAATCGTGCGGTCGTTTTGATAATAATTTTTGTTGTGATAGCGACCTACCTGTTAGGGTAGATGTACCTGTTGTCGGAAATTATAATAGTGACTTACCTGTTAGGGTAGACGAACCTGTTGTCGGACATAGTCATAGTTCCTCGCCTGTTAGGGTTAACTCGCCTACTATCGTCCCGACTCATGGATGCTGCTCAAACGTTGATCAATCGAACACGCCTTCAGTAGTTTCTTCATTTTGCGCTGACAATGCAGCGACAACTACTGTTCCTTGGGGTGGTGTTACACCTGCGGTTTTTCTCTCTGCGTCTCGCGTTTTGCAGGCGACAACCGTACACTCATCGCAACGGAGGCCTGTGCTTAGTATTCAGGTTCTTGGCTTACGGGGCATAGCTTTGATTGATACTGCAGCTAGGTGCTCTATAGCGGGACACAAGCTTTATAAAATATTTATAGACAAGGGGCTTACCTTTTGCGCCAAGCAGGTTAACGTGAAGCTGGCTGATGGTGTTGCCCATCCTCGTGAGGTCCTGGTGGCAGGCGTTGACGTCATAATCACTGTGGACAAAAGTGTTCGAGTGGATTTTGTAATTTTCCCTGATGCTGACAATAACGATACTCTCCTGGGCATGGATTTCCTCAACGCTGCAGGTATGGTTCTTGATTTTTCTGCTTCTTGGCATTTCTCTGGTTGCACGCAGACCTACCCGCTTGAGTATGAGGGCGAAACTACGATACAGCACGATCCAGTCTTTGTATCTTCTATGTCGCTGAGGGCTGATGAAGGCTTGCTCCTTACCGGTGATCAACGCTTACAGCTTACAGATTTACTTCAGCACCATGAAGATGTGTTCCGTCTAGGAGGAGAGGCGACTCGCTTTGCCGAGCACCGAATAGATACGGGAGGTCATGCACCTATTTCGGTGCCTCCATACCGCCTCACGCCTGCCAAGAGGGCCGCAATGGAGGCAGAGATCAACAAGATGTTTTACGACGGTGTGATCGAAGAGTGCGAGTCAGCGTGGGCCGCACCCGCTCTGCTCGTCCCTAAAAAGGATGGTACGTATAGGTTCTGTGTCGACTATTGCCGGCTTAATGCAGTCACTAAAAGTGACACTTACCCTTTGCCGGTCATCGAGGACCTTCTTCACGCAACCAAGAGGGAGGGGTACATGAGTACGATAGATCTGCGGTCAGGCTACTGGCAGATAAGCGTATCTCCTGTGGACAGGGATAAGACAGCGTTCGTGTCACCTCTCGGTACGTACCGTTTTACTCGTATGCCATTCGGCCTCAAGAACGCTCCCGCCACCTTTCAGAGGTTAATGGATCGTTTTCGGTCTGGAAGTGCGTTAAAGGACGTTACCTTATTATGTTATTTGGACGATCTGCTAATCCTTTCAGAAGGGCACTTCCAGAAACACCTGGTAGACCTGGAAACCGTATTTAACCGCCTACGTGTTTTTGGATTACGTGCCAACAGGGACAAGTGCCACTTTGCCTGTAACCAAGTCAAATACTTAGGCCATCTTATTACTCCTAAAGGTATAATGCCTGATGAGTCCAAGGTGCAGGTTATACAGCAGATGAACGAACCTACAAATCTCAAACACTTGAAAAGCTTCCTGCAGACCTGTTCATGGTTTCGTAAGTTTGTGCCTGGTTTTTCTGAAATTGCTCAACCGCTCACCAAGCTTACCAAGAAGAACCAACCGTGGACTTGGACTGAAGACCAGCGACGAGCTTTCAATGAGCTGAAGAAAAGACTCACTACAGCACCAGTCCTCGTGCAAGCCGACCATAGTAAACCTTTTATTATTCATACAGATGCTAGCAATTATGCTTTAGGTGCCGTACTCCTGCAGGGTGAAGGTAACGACGTGCACCCCCTCGAGTACTCAAGTCGTTTGCTCACCTCTGCAGAACGTAAGTACTCAACTACAGAGCGTGAGGCACTCGCCGTAGTCTGGGCCGTAGAAAAGTACCGTCCTTACATTGAGGGACATCCTGTTATTCTGCGCAGTGACCATCAACCACTGAAGTGGTTGTTAACCTTGAAGTCTCCCAGTGGTAGGTTGATGCGTTGGGCTCTCAAATTACAAGCTTTTGACATACAGTACGAATACACTCCTGGTAAGGTCAACGTTGTCGCCGATGCTCTTAGCCGCCCCAATTGTAGTGAGGCTTCCCAAGAAAGCTGTGGGGTCTGTTCGGTGATCTTGGACATGCCACGCAAGAGTGCGACTGACCTTCGATCTGCTCAGCTGAATGATCCCGAGGTGAGTAAGATCATCAGGGATATAGAAAACACCACTGACCTTATGTCTGCTACCCGCTGGTTAGAGCGCGGATACCTTATGGACCAGGGTGTTCTCTACCGTCACGCTCCTGACTCTGAATCCGAGGAGCCGCAGTTGGTGGTTCCCGTAACCATGCTTAAAGACGTTATGGAAGAGTTCCATAATGCCCCTACTGCTGGACACCAAGGCGTGGATCGTACCATCGACCGTATAAGACAGCGGTACTACTTTACAGGTATGCGTAAGTACGTTTCAGACTTCTTAAAAAATTGTATTGACTGTCAAAGGTATAAGTTCTCAAATCAAAAACCTTTCGGACTTCTACAGACGCCTATACTGCACCAGAGAGGTGAGGTTCTGGCTGTCGATTTATTTGGCCCCCTTCCAGAAGCTGAGTCTGGCGAGAAATGGGTATACCTTATCGAGGACACTGCCACTCGATGGGTGGAGTTATACGCCATCAAAGAGGCTACGGCTGAGGTATGTGCCAAATTAATGATTGAAGAGTATTTTCTTCGATATGGTTTCCCTAGGCGTGTCATTTCTGACAATGGAGTGCAATTCATTTCTGCGGTGATGCAACAGTGCATGTTCCTATTCGGTATCAAGCAGAACTTGATACCACTTTACCATCCTGAGGCTAATCCAGCCGAAAGAAAGAATCGGGACCTGAAGATTCAGCTGGCCATGCTGGTCAAGAATGAGCATCGCACTTGGCCCCTGTTCCTACCCCAGGTAAGGTTCTCTCTTAACACCGCAACCTGTTCAACCACAGGATTAACACCGTCATACATGATGTATGGCCGCGAAATGCGAACACCATTTGACGCACAGCATGATCTGCGCGCAAAATCCTGGATAAAGAAGCGTATGTACCTCTGGCTACGCCTTATCTGTCTAAATTTATTGATTCCCTGCGAGATACACGAGATCGAGTTGAGAGACGACAAGATCTTAGGAAAGAGTATGCTGACACTTCCCGACGTCCATCTCCAGTGTTCCAAGTTGGTGACCAGGTATTGTTAACCACTCATTCTCTCAGCAACGCACCCAAAGGTTTAACTCGGAAGTTTATGCCTCAGAGAGATGGTCCGTACACCATTGAAAAGGTTACTAGCCCCACCACCTACGAGTTAGTCGATAGTCAGGGTCAGCTTTTAGGACGTTTCCATGTTTCAGATCTGACACGTCTTATTAGTGATCACACTGAGTCTATTCAGCCGGTCCAACCGCGCCGTCTGCGAGGTCGGCCACCTAAGACAAAAAGGAAGGCGCGCTCCTAGTTTTTTTTTATACCAAATCACTCTCGGGACGATGTCGTGACTTGGAGGAGGAGGATGTAGCGCGCGTCTCATCTCCACTCAATCACATATTATCGCGCCACACGGTTGGCCAATCACAGCGCTTGCCGCCGACGCTTGCCTAAGCGCGCCCTCTCGCGTTCCCGGCCGTTGGTTACCCTACCCCGTTCGCTCCCGCGGCGCCAGTACAACAGTATACCATAGCGATCGAACTAATGTACACGCGCTTGCGTTCAGTCAGTTAAGTGCCCATACCTAATCGTGTTTCTTGTAAAAACTGTTTTTCGATGATTATAACTGTCTTTCAAAAAGCGTATTGACTTTACTTAACACCCACGCCACAACAGTATTTTAAATGAGGAGGGCAACTACACCGCACCGGTGCGTGCTAGGCACTGGGAATGAAATTTTCATTCTCAGTGCCAAAGAACGCACGGGTGCGGGTTATGAATTTATTACGTTTTTATGGTTAATTAGGAATAATACGCTTTTATTTATTTAAATGTGGTTTATATTAGATACTTCTTGCATTTTTGTAATGAAATAAACTGCAAAATCAACATTAATTTAGAGAAAAGTAAAACAAATAAATATTTTCTAATTGAACTTTACTTAGAAATGGCATTACACTTTGGCATCAATGTGAATAAAATATCTTATAAAACAAAAACAATCAGAGAAAAACGCAGAAATTATCAATCAACAATGTCATATTTAAAAAAGTTATAAAACCATGAATTATAACATTTACAGAGGAAGTTCTGAGTGGTAATTTTCAAAACATTCCACACAAAGTCCAGGTTTGTCAGGACAGGTGTCACAATACCAAGGAGAGTCAGTACGCTTTTTATTCTTGGTGCACTGACGGCATGTCTTTCGTTTGAGACGCCCATTTGAAGTAGTTTCAGTGGCTTTCTTTATTTTATGAGTTTGGGTATTTGAAGGTCTATTTCCTGGTACATTTTCGGGCAGCAGAGCATTTATGACATTCATGCGATAATCATAGAGAGACATTTTACGTTGCCCTGAATATTTATTGTACATCTTCATTGAATTCAAGAAAAGTAATTGGAATGTGTGGATGGCTAATTTCAGATACCAGCGTAAAGTTTTTCTTTCGCAAGGATAGTACGCTAGAAGCTGATCTTGCATGTCTACTCCTGACATGTAATCGTTATATTTCGAGATAGCTTCTGGCTTTTGAGTAACTTGGCCACGTTTATTTTGGACTGGAACCATTCTGTCTTTATACTGGGTAGTAATATACGTCACAACGCGTTTATCTTTCCACACGCCAACATGCACTCCTTCACGAAACATTGAGATATTTTCTCCTTTCTTAATATTTTTTTTCCTGATTTCCTGAGGATTTTCTTTCAAGTCTTTACGTAGAGTGCCCGTACAATAGGTGTTGTGATCAAGCAGCTTCTTCGCCAAACCAAAACTATTATAAAAGTTGTCCATGTACAATTCGTGGCCATTATTTAGTTTTCCCTGAAGCAGCTCCATGACAACTTTCTCAGCGTGACCCTTCCCAGATACGTCTGTATCTTTTCCACCTGCATAAACACGGAACTTCAATACCAATCCATCTGGTTCAGTTAGCATATATAACTTTATGCCGTATTTGTGGCGTTTATTTTTGATGAACTGCCGAAAACTCAGTCGCCCTCTCCATAGCACCATACTTTCATCCAGAGATAATTGTGCTGCAGGATAATAACATTCAGTCATTTTGTTGTTGAAGTAATCAATGACACTTCTAACCTTGAACATTGGATCCTCACTTTCTTCCTCTGAGGTAAAATGCAAACATCTCAGTATGAGGAGAAATCTGTTTCTGCTCATTTGTTTCCCAAAAATTGGAATTGAAAACAGCCGCAGCTTGCAGCTTTTTCCAGTAATCCTGTAAACGACTGAGAGGGATAGTTCCCATGTGGAACAGCAAACCAAGGAAAATTTTCAGCTCGCAGACAGTGACCTGTTTCCATCCAGAAATCCTGGCAAAATCTCTACTTCGTCTGCTTGAAACTTCCTGATTATGTCTACTTATCAACCTCTGTGCCTGTGCATTTGTCTCAGTACAAATCATCGTCAAAAAATCTTCAGTAAAAAAAAATTAAAATAATCAATAGGATTTGCTCCTGCAATTTCACCATAAAATTCGTTTGATTTTGTAAAATAAATTTCTCTCATCTCGCCAGTTGTAGTCCATTCAGCGGTTGAGCCTACTGCAGAGGGTTGGTTCAGCTGGGCTTGACCTTGAGTGTCTGATACAGATGGTGAGTTTGGCTGCAGGTCTTGATCCTGAGCTGTAGGTGACACTAATTGACGTGCTGGAGAGCGTAATTCGATATCTAAGGGGTGCTCCTCACCTTCACTCTCTGATGCTGACTCCTCGTCACCAGGCTGATAATCGTCTTCAGAATTATCAGAAAACAATACCTCTTCTATATCACTGTCGTGCATAATAGAAAACAATTGTTTTCGCTGCCTTTTAGGCCTAGAAGGGCCTTCTTCGCAATCCATTTTACTTGATATTTATTTCTGCATAAACACTCAACCGTCAAACATACGAAAAAACCAAAAACACGTTACGAAAATTTAAAATTTCAAGCGCAGTGCCGCTTCAAACACAACGTTCTTGGCCCAGTGCCGGCGCCAAACTGAGTGTATGAATCTACTAAGGCGCGAGACCGCACCGGTGCGTGGTCGGCCTCTCGCATGGACACCCCTCCCCGCACCGGTGCGGGGGTGGCAGCGAACTTGTTAAAACATTATAACGTAATTAATCAATTTAATAACAGTTGGTTCTTAATTCTTAGACATCAAAAAGTATATCAACATCGACCGACAGTATTGTGCTAATCATTTGAAACAACCCATTATATAAAAATACCACTATAAAATCTAAGATATACTACAAGTATAATCAAATATTACTTAATCATTTATAGTAATAACATTTAAATGTTTTTTTTATAAGTTAAGACTGTTGTTTTTTGTAAACACAATATCTAGTCAAATTAGGTACTTCTAAAATGTGACGGATGTCATTATCCAACAAACAATATTCTAATATTATAGTTATATCAAAATGAAACATCTAACACGTGCATACGCAAAGTAACATAAAATAATTATTTAAGTACCTTTTTGCTACGGAGCAGGAAGCAATACAATTTTACAATACAATACAAACACAGAACACAATTAGAACAACAGAATACAATTTTTATATTATTATTATTATCTTAAAATGAGTAGGTAGGTACTATTCTGACCGCGGGACAACGCGGTCAGAATAGTACATGCTTGCGTCTTGCTACATGTTTGCGTCTGGGCGCTCCATGCGGAGCTCCACATCGCTGTCAATGCGGTGAAGCAGTCGACTGCCTCGGACACCATGGCCTATCCTGCAGCAAGAGCGCTGGACGGATGGCAAGGCACGCCAGCATTAACGAAATCATCCGTCGGGCTCTTGTCTCCGCCGGAGTGCCAGCTGTTTTAGAACCCAATGGCTTGGCACGCGACGATGGAAAGGGGCCCGATGGAATGACCATAATGCCTTGGAAGTTGGGTAGGCCTTTGGTGTGGGATGCAACCTGTGTCGACACCCTCGCGCCATCCCATCTTCCTAGCACGGTGGGCTGTGCTGGGGCGGCTGCTGCAGGAGCAGAAAACCTCAAACGGCGCAAATATAACAACCTTATTGGGAGCTATATGTTTGAGCCGTTTGGGGTTGAAACTCTAGGGCCTTGGGGTCCGAGTGCTCATCGAATTTTTCGGGACATCGCCAAGCGGTTGGTTGACTCTTCACGTGACCAGAAGGCTGGCCTATTTTTAGCCCAAAGAATCAGCATTGCCATCCAACGTGGTAATGCTGCCAGCCTTTTGGGCACCTATCCCATTGACAGTGATGCGGACGAATTTTTTGATGCCCAATGAGCTCCTGCCTTTTTCTATATTTTTTCGTATTATATACTTGTATATAATTGTATATAGTATATATTAGTGTTAGTTCAATGAAATGTAAATAAAAGGTTCACATAATAGGTAGAATAATCACAATAATAACATTCATCGGGGATGTTGTGGTCATAAATAGACATAATACCGCAGCCCCGACACCAGAAAAACATGAAACTTAATAAAGACATCATATATGTATTTCTTGCGCATGATGAAGTGCCTTAGTAAAGATGAATTGGTATGTAAACCACAGTTAACACAGTTTGTAGTTAACAGAAAATGTGTAATTTCCCACGGCCATTCCGCTTCCGTAAGTAGCTTGAAATCGTCACGAGATAAAAACTTATCGATATCTATAATGACAACCATTTTGCATAACATTGCACTGAAAAAGAAAAGAAAAACTATATTGACTATCTAAGTAGTGGTTTTGTTCCCAAAACTCAATTATTCTATTAAAGAAAATCAGCAACTTTATCAGAAAAACTCAAGAGTATTAATAAATAATAACTAATATAATAATGTATGACTCTGACGTCGTAGGAGAGCTGATTTTTATAAACCCATATTCTCTGACGTGGTATTTTTATAAGTTTATTAAAAAGTATTCATCACATTTATGGCACAAGGACAAGCTCCAAAGGAACCCTAATTTCATGTAATGGTGGTTGTAATCTGTCATAACGAGTGTTATAGTAGAGTTCAGGAAGCTGGAAGCATGTTTATGACTTAAAATTCGTAATTGTTTTAGTAAAAGCTCAATAATTCGAGGGGGAATTCAAATATTGTCGTAAACCCGTACATAGTTTAACAGTAAAATTACAGTCGCACGTCATTTTCCCCGTAAGAGACAAATAACTTAAGGTGGATTTACATTTGTCTGACGTATTGTGTCGTGACGGGCTCTGACGTGATGGCTAGTTTTCACATCTATAAGTTGTGTTCTGACGGCCTCTGACGATATTTTGAATCAATACAGTCATAGCTCTCGGAAAGTTCATACGTTTACAATGTTTTCCCATGAATCATCCGACTCTGATTCAGAGTATGAAGAAGATATTGAATTTTTGGTGCTGGCAACTCTTATAAAAAAGAAAGAAATAAAGAGAAGAAGATATTGGGTTCATCCAGTGAATAATAAAAGAGAGTCTAAAGGCGAGTTTAGAGAACGATGCTCAAAGATTTCATCAGTATTTTAGAATGTCCAAGGCACAGTTCGAGGAAGTTCATTAATTGATTGAAGGGGACATAAAAAAAATACATACGAAGTTTCGTAAACCTATAGGGACAAAAGAAAGACTTGCTGTGTGTTTTTGTTAACATTATTAGTAAAGACAGGTAATCAGTTATCATCAGAAAAGTCTGCATTGCTATATTATGATGAGATGTTATCTTCTTCAAAATTATAAAGTGTTGAGGCCGATTGTTGAGAGTTGATGTTGTCGAGAGTTGATGTAGCTGGAGTAGCTGAGACTGCTGGGAATATCGTCATGGATGTGGATGGTTGAATGGGTAGCTGGAGTGGCAGCGGTTGTTGTGGCCGAGTAACAATCTGGTGAGTCACATTAATTGGTGGTTATGATACGACTTGTGGCTGATGTGTCATTCTTCCTAACGACAATTTTTCCATCTCGTATCCAAATAAACCGGTATTGCACAGCAACTGCTTTTTGACGTGCATTCTTGTGTAACAGCTTGTTGCCAGGCGTAAGGTGTTCGTTGACGAATATCTTTCTCAAGTCACCTGTCATGCCAATATCGCTCGTGCTGAGGCCCTTCCTGTTTCTGACTGCAGATAGTATGGCATCACGTAGGAGGCGTGAGTTGAGTTTGATCACAATAGATTTCGGGCGACCTGGTACTGGATTTACTGGGCGTACTCTTGTAGCATGCACAACGTCGGTCGCCGACGATTCTATTCCCAAAATCTTCACCATGTCGCAATAATACTCAATCAGTTTCTCGTTGGAATTTTCAGGAATACCATTAATTTCAAGATTGAAAGCTCGGTCACGCTGCTGCTGGTTATTGAGTTCAACTCCAATTTATTTATGTGCTCCTGCATGCGAGTTATATCGGAGCTGTGGGTAGAGGTTGATTTGGAGAACTCATCTACTCGTTTAGACAAAGACATTTGAAGACTATCCTGATGTTCAATCGAAGTCTTGACCGATTCCAAATCCGTAAACAGCTGAGATTTATTGACATCAACAACTGCAAGCTTCGATTTTATATTGTCTAGGTCGCTTTTGATCACAGTGTTTATGTTCAATTGAATGTCAGAAACCTTGTTACGGAGATCTGTCATCATGGAAGTTAGCTTGTCGGTCAGATCCGACGAAAACTTTTCAAATAACTCATCCAAATTGTTGTCCATTGTTTTGCGTTTGCGTCGAATAATATTCACAAACTCAGAGTCTTGCAAGTGAAGTTTGTGTAACTCGGGTTCCGATGCGGCAGATAACGATTGGTTAGCCATAGGTATAGATACCTATATACAACTTGTAGGCATATAGTCACAGGTGGTACGATAACACACACACAGATAATTAGCGAGCACAACACAGTCTTTGACAGTTCGCGGACACTGCAAGCGACGCGAGAGCAGTGCAGCAGATGCCGCGGAAGAGAGACGAATTATTTCACTTGAATTATTTTGTTCTCAATCCGCAATCAAAACTGAAGCAAATGCGCACCGAATAACGCACAGTTTGCAATGCTAACTACTGACTCAAATTTTATTTAGAGAAGCACACGTCCACCTTCAACGATGATTGACGACGAAAAGACTTAATCTTATAGATATGAATAAAAATTAAACTTACAAAGCTAAACTACAAATAACTATTTTTTGCTTTGATGGAAAGACCGTAAAGATACCAGTGCATCAAGGGAGTCATCATTTTATACACTTTTGTTAAGTGCTCTCCCATTTTTCCTCCACCGTCGTAAAGAGCCATTTCTACTCTGATTTTCGTGTCTAAATCGAGCTCTGCAGATGGGCTTGCAAAGAAGTATGTTGTTTTAGCGCCTTCTTTATTTCTTGACCAAGTTGGTGTTTTGAGGAACAATAACTGTTGTATGATCTACATTTTCCTCTGTTGTCGTCGCAGTCTGTGTATCAGTTGAAAAATGCTTAGATATAATGTTGACTATGAAACTTCGAATTTGTTCGTTATCGAGGGCTATCGCATTATTTATTACGCCATCCGAAAGATCATTGTCGTATGTAGCTGGGCTATGCAAATATAGAAGAATCCCGGTAAGATTGGTCAATCTTTGTTCTATTCTTGACTCTAATGGTGGACATATACGTTACGAGAAATCGTTACGATCAGACGGTACAATAAACGGTGCCGACGCACACGTTTCAGCGATGGCTTCGACGGACGACGTTTTAGCAGTTGTTGGATTAATAACTGAAAGAAAAAAAAGTGAAGCGGAAAAAGCGTAGCATCTGGTGCAAAGAATGGCTAATGAAAAGAAGTGTTCATTCTCATGTCAATTTGTTGGCGGAATTAAAGATGTTTCTAAAAGACTGGCACATTTTTTTAAGAATGGATCATACGTACTTACATCTACTGAATATGGTAGCACCAATTATCGAGAAGCATGACACTATTATGAGAAATGCTATTCCACCCCATGACAGGCTTGTCTTTTTGGCCATCTCCTATTAAACGATGTGTTTGCAATCGAACGAGTCTCTGGAATTGACTGTGTGGCTGTAGGTGACTGCATAAACTAAAGTGTATATTGGGAGACTGTGAAGTTGACTGGGCGGCCGGAGATGACTGTGAAGTTGACTGAGCGGCCGGAGATGACTGTGCTTCACTTTCAATTCTTCTTCAATTTTTTTTTTACAGTTTCCACGCTCGGAAGAAGAATGGAAGGATGTGGCAAAAGTGTTTGAAAAGAGATGGAATTTCCCGCATTGTTCAGGCGCAATGGATGGTGTAACTGTTACACCCATCCCAGACAAGGTGGCTTTTTAGCAACTGCAGCAACTGGTTCAATTTCAAACATTGAAAAATGTTACAGTGTAACATTTTTTGTGGTTATAATTCTAAAAATGTTCAGAGAGAGCTCATCTTTAAAAAACGAAATATACTTCTTGCTAGCTCCTCACACCTATTTGGCAAGTTTTGGCACGCTGCGCTGGTGCAAAGATGAATGGAATGGCAAGTAAATTTCATTATTATTATTCCGGGGCACTCTTCTTTGCATCTACTGGCCACAGAGTTTTCCGAACCCATCATGACGTTACAGCCGTCCGATCCGAATCCAACAATATTTTTAGTGGTATGTTGTGTCTCGTAAATGACTCAATTATTTTACTGTAAATATTGTTTATTTACTTTTTAGTTTTCTTACATCTTCGTCAAAATAACGAACAACTACGCATTAGGCTTTATTGGTCGAAATATCCGTTGATTCGTCCGTCATTACAATGAACTTCGATGTTTCAACGGTGATTCCTTGAAACCGAGGGTATTTGACACATTGAGTATTTTGAAGACAAGTTCCTCATCTTCACTTTCTTGATTTATGTTAGGTATATTCTTTCTTACTTTTTGTTTTTTTCCTGTCAAGTTATTGTTTTTTTTACTCTTTCGTGCATCTGTTTCATTATTTGTTGTCCAAAAGGATTAACCTATTTCTCTTAGTTGTCTTGTTGAATTAGCTAGCGGTGTGACCGATAAGTTTTGCTGAACTCCGTCTTGCAAATGGTAAAAGCCAAGGTGTTTCATGTGGTTGCAATTGACAGCTTGATACAGACAGTTTGGATCTGTACAGCTCAATTTTCGAACGGCTACCACAGGACAATCGTAGTTCCAGACTATCTGGTGCATTTTCATGCATCCTGGAAAAGCTTTCACATTTTGTGGGAAAAGTAAGTCTTTTTCTCTTACATCATATTCAGAAACAGTTCTCAGTTTTACCTTCTTTAAGTTTTGCTCCATAATATTTAAAAAATCATTCATATCTTTTATGTCCTGTCCTTGGGAAACAGCACGATCCGCAGTTCTCTTCATAACAGCACCTACTCCATCTGGGGCACCCTTTCCATGACCAGATTCACTATAGTTCTACGTAATGATTTTGAAGCTCAGATATATATGCAAACATGAAATTAGGTGAAATATTTTTTTATTACGATACTGATTAGACGGGGAATCAGAAATGAAATGTATAGTATGAATGCCTGTCTTTTTTTCACCTGTATATTCGAGGATTGGTACGATGTGAGCCCATACGGCTGAAATGTCATGACTAAGGCATTCACTCACCGTGCAAAATGATTGTACTTGCTGTATCTTTTCATCGTCCAGAAAATATATTACCTTAATTTTATTGTATTGCGAAAATTAAACGAACGCACGCACACTCCCTAGGTTTTAATGCACGAACACTCCCTAGGTTCTAATGCACGAACACTCCCTAGGTTCTAATGCACAAACACTCCCTAGGTTCTAATGCACGAACACTCCCTAGGTTCTAATGCACAAACACTCCCTAGGTTCTAATGCACGAACACTCCCTAGGTTCTAATGCACGAACACTCCCTAGGTTCTAATGCACGAACACTCCCTAGGTTCTAATGCGCGAACACTCCCTAGGTTCTAATGCACGAATAGTCCCTATCTGATTTTGGCGTCACTAAAAAAACGTCACTGTCGCTGTCACTGTCACACCTGGCAGGTGATGACAGGCTCTGCCCAGGGGAACACTCGCGCTCGCTCTAAAAGCAAGATCGCCGTGAGCCCTTATGGCAACTTGCCCAGGGCGAAACAAGAGGGACCGATAATTGGCGTCAGACAAGTGGAAAAAAAAAATTATGGGGTCTGGGCCCACCCTTCAATAGTAACATTTCTATTGAGAGATTACTCACTGTCCTTTATTTTTTCGCCATACAAAATACGAAGGGACTTCGGAATATAAAAGAGTTATGGCAAATTCATCTGTTTT
This sequence comes from Apamea crenata, assembly GCA_949629185.1. NCBI lineage: Eukaryota > Metazoa > Arthropoda > Insecta > Lepidoptera > Noctuidae > Apamea > Apamea crenata. The sequence goes on along the minus strand of OX451362.1, from coordinate 4,956,075 downwards.
ACTTAATTCAAAACTTCGCAGCAAGGTTATCCGCTGTATTTATTGAAAATCACCACTGCATGTTAAATGACCATCACCACTGCAGCATGGCACTTTGTTTGGTACGACCCCCGTTTACTAAAATTTATACGTTTTCCCCCGACTAGCTTTGCTATTATACTGTTGTAGCTTTCAACAGTATTGCTGTCAATGTCGTGAATAAAGCTGGGGGCTTGCGATGCCAAATTTGACATCTGACTACAAATTCTAAACCAAAGTGTACTTGTGTAGAATTCTCTTTCTGTGGTTTCTTACTGAGGTGTGTCTGCACCGACATCACAAAAAAACGGTTTACACCTGCTGTGTTCATTAAAAGCGTGCAAATTTGCCAAAAGAATATCTTTATACAGCTTGGCCAAAAAGTCGTGAAAATAATGGTGGCGCCACTATCGTGCATGTTGTAACCCTATATAGTACGACTAAAACGTGAGCGTCAAAATGGCGGTATCAAGTCTCCAATTTAAAATGTATCACATTAAAATGTTTGTACTACATATGTACTAATTGTACCCTTAAGAAGACATTTGTACCTCTAAAGGTAAAGGAATTATGTCAAGACTACCCTGGTCCCGCCACTTTGACGTCAAAGTGGCGGTACCTTCTGGAAGCGCTACTCAGAGGCAGGTAATTCACACCCGAAGACTTAGTACTACATATGTACAGGTATATACTCAATTTTCAATACAATTATAAGTGCCAAATTCAAGTTATGTGATTAAAACACTGGTCCCGCCAATTTGATGATTCATGTTATCGCTGAATTCATATGAAAATCGTTAGATCTCGTGCAAAATCAAATGTGGAAATTTAGTACGTCCTAAGTACATGAAAGTGTGTGATTTTCATATCAATGACCTAAGTACATCAAAAGTTATCTATCATTCATCGTTATCTTTGAAATGGACACATCTATGCAGAAATGAAACAAGCGAAAATGGTTTTGATAATCATATTTATATATATATTGATCAAACTATGTACTATTATAATTTTTGCCTCTAGTGTTCTTATGATAAAAGTTACTTATATAATAAAAAAAGAAAGTTTGATAAGACTTATTTTTGCGCATATATTAAACAATTAGGCACTATGTACGTTTGACTCTTCTTAACTTTCGTCTCTAAGTCATCGTAGCACTCCCATTTACCAATATTTCGAGAAATATGAGCTCGATAATGCCCGATGCCGCTAGATGTAGGTGGAGCTATAAACTCTATAGCAGATAGAATACAATAGCAATTCCCTTTTAAGACAATTTGTCTCGGAATTTCAAAAATGTTAATCTTCTTCAAATCATTAAGTTCAAAAAATATAGTAGATGATAGTGAGTAGGATATGGTTTTGATACCATTGCATCCAGATGCCCTGCATGATAACATTTGATCTTGAATCATTTCATCAGCTGATTTATCGAGGGAAACTATGCCGGTGCTTATAATGTTTAAATCTAGAGGTAAAAACCCGATCGATCTTTTTCCTATTACGTTGACTGAGCATTTGTCATTCGAGCAGGTTCTTATTTCATCTGCACTGTATAAAACATTGGATAATATATGTTCGACAATATAAGTTACATTACACTCGCAGCGTACTTGTATTTCGTTTTCACCGACAGTTTCTGTTTTAAAATATGATTTCAAAATGTCAAGTCTATCTTTATAAATAGAATCAGCGTTGGCATCTTTACTAGCTAGATTTTTTATGAATTTGCAGTAATCATGATCAGTATTATCTATTTTTTCTTTTAACTGATACTTTTCCATGTAGGCTATAGCCAACGCCTGTGATATGGCATCAAATGCACAGGTATTTACCCCTGTAACACCATCAATACTTTTCATCATATTCCCATTTGATAATATAAATACTTTTTTTATTTGGGTTTTTACTGTGCGTTTTTTTCTTCCTTTTCCTCGCCAATTTTCAACAAATGAAGGATTTTGGTCAAAAATAGAATCTGCATTTGAATTACTCTTTGCTGTGTTAGACTGTGCCCGTTTAGTGATCGACTTTGTTTTGTTGTCTTTTCCTAAACGCAAATCACTCGATGCTAATTTTATTTCACCTGAGATATACTCGAAATGTTTCGTAATGAATTCATCTATTCTCAGCCTGTGCGATTTGGTTTTAAGGTCGCAAAGAAGCGTCTTGACATTCTTAAAATAGCTCTCTATATTAGATGATGTAGGATTGCGTATTTCGCTACCATACACATTTTTCATTAAGTTAGTCCATAGAGGCACTTGTTTCACCAATCTTAATAATGTGTCAATCAGCGAAGGCAAGTAATATAAGTTTTCTGTGTTATTAAAATTTTCAGAAGTGAGATCATTAATAATTGTTTCTCTAGATATATGATCACTTAGCCAATCAACTCTCATATCTACTTGGCATTTTTTTCTTTCGTGTACATCCTGCTTGGTTTGTTCTTGATCTGAGAAACTTATATTTTTATAAATACCTTCCTTATATTTCTCTTCATCCTCTTGCCCGTCAGTTTCAAGTTGAGATTTGATATCTTTGTCAAGATTAATATCATGAGCACTTTCACTGTCATTTTTGCCCATTTCATTGTCATGAAACAACGATTTCAATCGCAATCTCGCTTCTTCACTTCTTGATATTTTTCCATCTTGATCATTGCCAGATAACTTTGCTAAACAAAGTATAATCATATCTTTTGCAATCTGTTTCATCACTTGAAAATTTTCGCAAGATTTAATCTTTTTTAAGCAATTAACGTAAAAGTACTTTACTCTGTTATCGCTATTTTTGAAACAAGACTGATTGTATAAAATTTTGATCATATGGCTAGTATCAATTCTAATGTATGTTTCGGGCAGGATGACGTCTTTTTGTTCAAATAATATACCAAATGATACTTCCAAATATTCTTTTGTTGTGCTGCAGCGTGTAAACGCTTTTACACATGCTCCGATAAGCGCAGAAGAGTCATCGCATATTACTTCTGCTGGTACTGGATTTTTTTTACACCACTGATTCAGCCAGTCAGTAATTGTTTGTATGGTATGACTTTCGGATACCATCTGAAACAGTGGTACGCTGGTGTGCCCCTCAAATGTTTTTAAAACACAAACATATAAAAACAAGTGTTTTGTAAGCGACATTTTAGAAAAAGGTCCAAAGCTCTTCAAAATACTACCCGTAGCATCTAGACTTATTATTGCCCGCTGAGTATCATGAAGGTATTGTCTGTAATATTTTTCTTGATCAGGAGACCAATAATGCACGATGAAATTTGGATGTAGTGATATTAATCTGATAAATTCATTATAGGGTGGAGTTTGAGCCATTAGCCATAAGGACATTGTCGGGTTTGAGTCACAAAATGTAGCATTTCTTCCCTCATACTTGATTTGGCGAAGGGTGCCTAGTGTTGGCAAGATAGGTGGTTCAACATCGTTACTGTCCATCATAGAATGAGCTAACGAATTGCGTACAGAGATAGCTGATGACATTTTTAGATGATCACTTAGTTCCTTTCTCTTCATAGTTGACAATTTGATCTTTCTTTGAATTTTATGTTTAAAGTCTAGTTTCTGATTTTTTATTGAAACTTCACAGTTTGCTATTTTATCGGTAGGCCAATTTATAAGAATGCTAACATCCGCTTTACATTCTTTACATTTTCCGAAACAGCGGACAAATTCATCTTGTTTGATTGAATATGTTTTGAAATGCCAAGTACATGGTTTTTTGCTAACTTTCCATAACTCCTCTCTCAATAGCCCTGCCCATTCTTGACTAGGTAAACACCTTTTCTTAAGATACTTTGATGTTGTTAAGCTAGGACAATTTCTCCTGATATATTTAACGATTGGCTGAATTTTGTTCCAGGCGTAAATATCTAAATGGAAATGAAACTGTTCAGATTTTCCTGGCAATTTATCACCATCGTTGTCACTACTTTCATCATGTTCTATTTCGTTATTATCGCTATCCGTTAAAGATTCAGTTACATCAAAAAAATAATTGAAATTGCGTTTAACCGACAGGTATAAACTTTTCGGGGTCATTTTAAAATTGAGTTGTCTACTAATATCAGTAAACACTACGTCATTCGATGATGGTATGCCGTGAATAAAAGATGATTTTTTATTTACAAATACCTTTTGTTGGTCTTCCAACAGCACTATACTTTTCCTTCCTGTTTGCATTTTTCTCTTCATTGTTAATCCTTCACGTAGCTAACCGTTCGAAAGCCTTTTGGCGCGTGAAAAAAAAATTGTAGAACACCGGCCGATTACGTCATCGTCGTGTGTGGTCCCGCGACGATGACACAAAAAAAAGTATATTAAAAAAAGTATATTACTGGCATTTGTTTTCAAAAAAGGTTTTATTTTGATAAAAAGTAAATAAAAAAATAAAGTGATATTAATTATTGCTATTAATTAGTGACATTAAATACCCTTTCCAAAGACGTATTACACTTAGAAATACGACATAATCGGAAAAAGATAAAAAATATTTCAAGTTGATTTAATTACATTTCGATAAACTTTATACTGAAAGATCAAAATGAAAATGAAAAATTTTCAAGTAAAATTTTTATGTTTTCGTATTCAATGGACAGAATATGCATATAAATAATAATTGTTCGATGATTTGAAGGTAACATAGAAGAAATCAACGTAATTAATTAATAAAACACCAAAAAAACACAAAACATTTTCAACTCCGCTGGTACCTGTGTACCGGTTGAAGAAAAATACAGAAATTACGTATTATTTTACTCACCGACTTGAATCCTGTATTATATTTCCTATTGCTTATAATTGCTTGCTTCTATTAATAACACACACAAATACTTTCTCGTTAAAAACACTTTATTTATCCGATAACACACATAATCACATCAATCCGCCATAATATAAAATAAATAGTTATGTCGCTCACGTACGGATATTAAAATAGGCAATATTACAACAATTAACTGTTGTTATCAAACGCATACAAATCGCATACAGAATGACAACACGGTTCACCGCAAAAACCAGTATCGTTGAAACGCAATCTATTACCTACTCTCAAGTTCAATTATATTTTCTCATAACTTAAAGAAACGGTTATGAGCTAATGAGGCCTATCTTCACGTCTTTCTACATCGTTCTCACATGGTTAATTTCAACACGAATGATGTATCAAATATTTTGTAACAATTTTATGATTTAAAAGAGTGTCCATGGAGTTTCTTGCCCGTTCTTCTCCATAGGTACTTACGCTTTGGAATGGGCAACTAGCTTCATCTTTCTGACTGACCGACCCTTTGACATTATTCAAAATTGCCTGTAATTGGTTTAGTTGAATTAAATGATTTGAGTTTGAGTTTATCGCGCTTGCATTCGCTGCTAGAGGCGCTAGTGTAGAGTACTTAAGGTCTCTAGAAATGTCAATATCACTGAACATTCATTGTTTTCGGGAGTTTAAATCGCATATTTTTACTGATTTTTATTTGATTTTGATTTATACTAAAAACATATAAATCGAACTAGCTTTTATTTTAGTATTTAAGCCAATCTGTTAAGAAATTGGTACTTCTAAGTATTTATAAGTTTGTAAATGTTTTACTTTGTAAATGGACCTAAATAAATTTTATTTATTTTCTTATTTTATTTTATTTAATTATTCATAATTGTTGTAAACATTGTGCTATTGCTGAAAAACTATGCCTTAAAATTTGAAGTAGTAACTTATAATGTAATTTGGTAGCACTTGGAGGAAGGATAATATTTGCCTGCTCCATGCTGCCAATTTTAGGAACATTATAATGAAATAAATTAACTTTAAAGTTTTAAAATGTAATAAATTAAACATTACATGAAGTTGTGGGTACTTAAACGTAACCAAAGCATATCAAGTACTGATAGGATCTTACTCTCCAGTGGCGCCAACTGGTGAGCACAAAAACGATAGCCCCATTCTGTTAATTATCTCGTCAAATACAAACTACGTAATTAGGGTTCCCACTGATCAAAATATATATCAGAATTATTAAGATTGCTTGTTTCATTTCTGCATAGACGTGTCCATTTCAAAGATAAATGATACGATTAAACGATGAATGATAGATAACTTTTGATTTACTTAGGTTATGAATATGAAAATTACACACTTTCATGTACTAAGGACGTACTAAATTTCCACATTTGATTTTGCACGAGATCTAACGATTTTCATATGAATTCAGCGATAACATGAATCATCAAATTGGCGGGACCAGTGTTTTAATCACATAACTTGAATTTGGCACTTATAATTGTATTGAAAATTGAGTATATACCTGTACATATGTAGTACTAAGTCTTCGGGTGTGAATTACCTGCCTCTGAGTAGCGCTTCCAGAAGGTACCGCCACTTTGACGTCAAAGTGGCGGGACCAGGGAAATCTTGACATACTTCCTTTACCTTTAGAGGTACAAATGTCTCGTTTAGGGTACAATTAGTACATATGTAGTACAAACATTTGATTGTGATACATTTTAAATTGGAGACTTGATCCCGCCATTTTGACGCTCACACTAAAACGGTTTTGATACTTAGTTTTTTTTTGAAAATTAATGTGAATATTAGGCGGGTTTTATGAAAACAAGAAAAGCTCTGAAACACTTGTTCAGCCACTGCCTAGAACGATAACATTTGCAGTTATTTAATTTAATGAATTACAAATAAAATTATTAGGTATTTCAAAATACTTTGATGTCAACTAATCCCACATTATGTGAGACAATTTTATGTTTTACAAGACCCCAGATCAATTCAATAGGGTTTAGATCACAGTGACAAGTTGGAAGCTTTACTACTGTGTGACTGTGTCCCTCAAATCCAAGTTCTCCTCTAACCACAGGCAAAATAATAGTTGGTGTTCTAAACAAAAATTAAAAAAATAATCAGAATCAAAAATTTTAATCAGAATCAAAAATGTTTTTCTCTAAGTATTCCACGCCCGAAAAGTCTTCATCCATGTCTTGGTGTGAGCTTTCACCAAAACTCTGCTGGCTATCTTCAGATGTGTCACTGCTGCTACTTTCATCTTGTAGGCCTATGATAATTTTCTCAATGTCGCTATACATAGTTTGCCCCCTTCGAAAATAACCTTTCTCTATTTTCATGACATGTTGACATGATTTTTTCCGGTCGTCAACTGAAATGCTCTGAAACGCTTGTTCAGCCACTGCCTAGAACAATAAAATAAAAACAACTAAACATTTGCAATCACTTATTATAATGAATTAAAAATGAAATAATTATATGAAAATACCTTGATATCAATTGATCCTACGTTATGTGAGGCAATTTTATGTTTTACTAGACCTCAGATCAATTCAATGGGGTTTAGATCGCAGTGATAAGGTGGGAGCCTCACCACCGTGTGACCATGCTCACTTAGGAGTTCATCTATTTCATAGATGGGCATGGGTTTGTGTCGTTTAACAAGCATGAGCAGGTTCGGCTACCTTGCTGATTCTTCAAACGGCACATTGTCTCAGACAACCACATCTTTATTTCACCAACTTTTGATGCAGAGGTAGGTGCCTTATTGCGAATCACCGAATGATAGGGGGCGTTATCCATTACTATAATTGAAGGTTTAGACAAATTCGGTATTAATTTCTCATTACCCCATTTCGTAAAATTTAACTTATTCATCTCCGAGTGGTCATGTCATTTTTATTTTTCCCACAAAATATTAACAACGCATTTGGTACAAAACCATTTTCATTCCCAGCATGTAAGATAATGTACCTGAGAAAAAAAACACGCAGAACGTGCAACACACACAACGCATTAAATAAAGCATGCTTCAGCAACAGCTTACCTTTTGCCTTTGGACACACTTTCTTTTATTCCACTGACGTAAAGAGACTGCCAGCATTTTTTTAATTTATAGGAAGTATGAATATAGCTTTCGTCTAGATAAATAATGTCCTTTCTCAGATCATCCGGTAAATTCCTATTTTTAATAATCTTGTCCAAGTAGACTTCACGTTTTGCAGCAATATTCAGCTTTTGCATCAAAGCTTGCCTGTCTGATTGGCACCTTTTGTATCTAAAGCCCAGGGCTATTAGAACCTTTCGTAAGTGTTCACGACTTCCGTCAAACCCAAGTTCTTCTCTAACCAGAGACAAGAGGTTTCGTAGTGTTGGTGCCTAAAAATAAAAAAAGACGGTAAATGTCTCTCAGCGTACTTGATAAAAACTAAAAAACATAGATATAAAAGAGAAGTTTAAAGTTCTACTTATAATTTTTTTTACAGTGTAAAAGAATTGAACTTTTTGTCTGATTGCACACAAGTCAAAATTTTGTCCAATTCTTTTTTAGGTCGCCCTGCTCTATGTTTCCCTGGTGTTGAGAAAACACCTTTGTTTCTTTGATTTATTCCATTCTAATACCAAAAACTAATACCACTGGTATTTGTTTCAACTCATATTTTTTTTCTATTCCGAACCGATACCATTGTTTAAACTAATACCAAAACAAGTTCAAAGATATAAGGTACAGTCAGTAAAAATGCTTTGTATGTAAATATAAGACCTTTAATTGAAAAAAAAAACAGATAACTCCAAAAAAATCAAATTTTGTTAGCAAACGTCTTGTTCAATGATAAAATATCACTTAAATAATCAACTTTAATATAATTTTAGTTCCTCTCTATACCTGTATAATATTTTTTTTTGCAAAAACATCAAACAGGAAGAATTTACTTACAATCTAAAAATTACAAAATATCTCAAAAAATTAACTCTTAATTTATATTGAAATTTATCTGACATAGTTATTATTAGATAGGTACGTAATTATTCACGTCTACCTATCTCATAACAACTATGTCAGGTAAATTTTTAACAAAAATAAATCACTTTTTATCTAACAATTGTAAAATATCACAGAAAATCAACTTTTTGTATAATCTAATCAGTCATTCATCACCTACAATAGCAATGAATCAGCATTTTTTTTTTGCAATAATATCTAATATGAAAAATTCACTTTAAATCTAACAATTATAAAATATCACAGAAAATCAACTTTTTGTATAATCAAATCAGTCATTCATCACTTACATAGCAATGAATCAGCAATTTTTTTTGCAATGAATTCTAACCTTACCTAACAATTGTAAAATTTCACAGAAAATCAACTTTTTTTTTAATCAAATCAGTCATTCTTCACCTATATAGCAATGAATCAGCATTTTTTTTTTGCAAAAACGTCATATATGAATAATTCACTTATAATCTAAGAATTATAAAATATCACAGAAAATCAACTATTAGTATGATCAGCTAAATGACGTGTAAATAATTTCTTATATTTCAACAATTAGTAGCTAAACCCTTAATTTTTCTAAGCAGTGACCTACGGAGATTTTGTTTTTGAGGAGTTGGTCAGTTACGTATGTGATCCACGAATTTTTCATAATAGTTGTCTGTGCACATCGTTTTGCGGGGGGTGCGTTTGATTTATATTGAGTAACAACCACTGTTTGTAAATCTGCGTCCTCTTTCAGCACGTTCAGAAGCTGATATAAATTAGCATTCTTTGGCACAGCCGAGTTTAATTTCTTATGCCAAGATTCTACGGCATTTGTGGTTCGATGGCGTTCACCATGAACGCACCAAATGTCTACAAAACTCTCGTTCTCTAGCCATTGTGACACCATGTAGTCATTAAATGTTTGAATGGCGTCAGTATCAGGACAGTCTTCCATTATGTAGCACCATCCTTCTGATATGAATTTACGAGGAAGTAAAGGCAGTAAAGCTGAAAGTCTTACATGTCTTTGGGTGATAGCATCTTTTGTCAGATCCAACTGTTTTGCTTTTTTCCATACATTTTTGGAATAATCAAAGTAGCATCCTTTAATCACAACTGACGGAAAAACAATTGTAATGGCGTTCATTGCGGCTAGTTCAAAATCTGTTAAAAATTTTACGGGTCCACCCAGGAATGTTTTGTTTCAAAATTTCAAATAATTTTTTGTATGTTTCTTCTGTTTTTTTGTTAAGTAAAACATAAATAAGAGGAACTATACGAGTGTGATCTTCGTCACTTCCCAGATCTCCGTGGATAGTATATAACTGCACAAAAGGCTCAGGGGTGCAATCGAATGTTCCGTCGCTTTCAAAAAATTTAATGCTCGGAATTTTCTCTAGTTGATTTGGACTGACCAAGATTATTATTCGGGTATTGGAAGACTCATCTTTATAATCGTAAAACAAAAAATCTCTAAATTGTAATGGAACTTCTACTTCATCAATTGATTTACATTTATTTTTTTTTTACACCAGCTGCGTTGTTTCTTGCATAATACAATTTTGATTTGATGTTTGCAAACGATGGGATATTTCTCACCAAATCTGATTCAGTAGCGCAGAATTGTGATTTGAATTTGTTATATATGTTTGGTATTGGGGCGAAATCAGACTTCATCACTTTATCTCTTAAATCATCCAGCTTTTTTGCCATTACATTTTTGAATTCATCGGGCTCGCAGCTATGATTTTTCTCATTGGAAATATTGCCATCCTGTGAGGACAACAAAATAGCTTTAGCAAAATAGTTTTCGGATAAAAATACATATTGAAAGATGGAACACTAACTGTCTTATTCATAATATAACGCTTACCGAAGGTATAAACCTTCATTAGTTAAAACATGTTTTAAGGTGGATGCTCCAGGGTGGCCCGCAAAATTCAAATTATCGTAAGTTCACACTTGACTCTGATTGGTTGTTTCGAATTTTGGAACAATAGAGCAAACTCACCCTTTCTCGCAGGTAAAAAAAATAGCAAGATGATTCACTAAAACTACTCTTACCTATGCTAACCTTTGTAAAAATATTGGAGTGAAGTGAATTTGGAAAGTTTTAAGCATTATATTACGATTACATAAAAATATTGAAAAACAAATTTACTTTGATTAGGTTTGACTGCGCTGACTGTACCAAATTCAAGTTGTTGGTATTCGTTCGTACATTAAATTAAATTATTTAAAAAGTGGTATCCGTTTGGAATAGAAAAAAAATAAGAGTTGAATCAAATACCAGTGGTATTAGTTTTTGGTATTAGAATGGAATAAATCGTTTCTTTGTCCTTCTATTGCAATTCGCCTTATAGTACTGATGGATTTACCTACAAAATATGATAGTTATTTTTGTTCAGTGATTTATGCAATATTAACAAAAAGTATCAAAATTATACGAACGCGCTGCATTCCGAATGTGTTTTGTAAACATAACCTCAAATTCGTGAATGTACATTTCAATAATTGTATGAAAGGTTTATAATACACTCGAGAGCAATGAAAATGATAGGCTAATGCAATAAATTGTATTTAATAGACAATGTAATACTCCTTAAATGAAAGTAAAAAAAATATGAGTCACCATACATTTTATTAACACAAAATTACATAAAGAAAAAAACTGCTGATCTCTCCTTAAAACAAAAATAGGAAACATGAAATTTTTGAACTTTATTACGATTTTCTTGAATTTTAATACTTCGTATTGCCTCCTCGTGCTTCCATTACTGCGTTTACGCGGTTTGGCATGCTGTACACCAAGTTCCTTATACGATTTTGGGGAATATTCTCCCATTCCTCTGTGAGAGCAATTTTGAGCTCACGAAGCGTGATTGGGGGAGGGTTTCGTTGTTTTACGCATCTGCCTAGCTCGTCCCAAGCATGCTCGATCGGGTTGATATCCGGGCTGCGCGCTGGCCACTCCATACGAGTAATGTTCATCTCTTGAAGGTAGTCATTCACAATCCTGCCTGTATGAGGTCGGGCATTGTCATGCATAAATATAGCATCCTCACCTAAATTGACCATAAATGGACCAACGTGATCATTGAGGATTTCTTCCACATATCTTACGCTAGTTAAAGAGCCGTTTTCTATGATCACCAGCTCTGTGCGACTTTCAGAAGAAATTCCGGCCCACACAAGTACAGACCCACCACCGTAGGCTACTTTTTCTTCGATGCATGCTTGCTTATCGTGCTTGTAGAGCATAAATTTTGATTCGTCGGAGAACATAACTTTTGACCAATCTTCAATACTCCAATTTACGTGGCGCATATCTTAGTCTTGAAATACGATGCCTTCGCTCCAGTTTAGGGCCGTTTGCAGGTCTAAGGGGTTTTAAGTTAGATTCAGCAAGCCGACGTCTTAGGGTAGGTTCAGATGACAAGCGCTCAGCGCGCGTTGAACGCGCGTTGAATTTTTGTATAGTGTTCACATGGTGCGCGCTTCTCAGGCGTTAAACGCGCGTTGTTGCGGCCAGTTTGAGTTCTACATTTGTCGAAGATGGACGTAGAAACAGTTTTATCGGTGATTTTATACAGACGGCAGAAACGACACAACAGAAGACGGAGATATTGGGTTCACCCAATTTTGTCAACCAGGCTGACTGAAAGTCAGTACATTATTTTATATCCTAAGTTAAGGCAATTTGAGCCCAAATTCTTTAACTACTTCAGAATGTCCATCAAGTCATTTGATGACTTACTGACTCTCATAAACGATGAACTCGTAGCAGATAAAAACGCTGTGCGATATAGCATTTCACCGGAAGAAAAACTCATAATTACATTGAGGTAAGTTTTTTAATAATCAACATAATCTATAAATCAAATAAATCAAATCAACTTGTTTAGGAACAATTTTTTTAAAGAAAAAATAACATTTTGTTACTCGCAGAATAACTCTAACTCTGATTCATTGCTGACATTAGTTGGTGCTGGCGATGGAGTTACTGGCGATGGAGACCCCATTGCTGTAGTATAACCATAATGTGCAAAATTATTTGACACACTAGACTGCTGTGATCTATAATCATGATAACGAAAGCCTTCAACAGAAGCTGATGACTGATGACGCTGCTCTTGTGATGAATAATTTCTTCGTTGTGATACCGGGTAATTTTGATTTTCATATGTCTGTTGTTGTGGTCCTTGAAATTCATTTTGGTTTTGCAAAATTAAATTATAAATGGCAATTTTAGTTTGAAGTCGCCTATATTCCGGAATTTTTTTAATCTCTTTAACGAGTGACAAACAAAACAGCTTGTCTTCATCGTCATCTTCTTTTGGATGAGACACATTTTTCTGTGCTAAACTCTGCTCTAATATGTTTGCAAATCTTTCATCAGCAGGATTTAATTTTTGTTTTTTTCTTGAAGTAGATTTAGGACTCTTAAAGCCAGAACTTATTTCTACTTCAGCAACCTCTGACGAAGTTGATGCATTATCTGCATCGAAACTACTTTCTGTATCTTTGTTGGCAATTGATGCCTGTAGAAATCGTAGTCTATTATAATGAATATATGTCGAAGTTTTGGAAGCTCCTGATCCAGATTTGACAGTCTTTATTTTCTTCACCTCTCTCATATAATTATCCCGTAAACTCTTCCACTTTTTTTGCAGGGATGACGCTGAAAAAAAAAACAGTATTTAGTAATAGTTTATGTTTGTTTCCAGATATTTGGCCATTGGATGTTCATTTGGGACATTAAGCTACGACTATAGAATTGGCAAATCTACTGTGGCTACTATAATACCACATGTATGTGAAACTATTTGGAAAAAATTAAGGCCCGTTGTTATGAGTGAACCAACGAAAGAAAAGTGGTGTGAAATATCCACGATATTTGAAAAGAACTCAAAGTTTCCCAATTGTTTGGGACCCTTGGACGGGAAACATATACGGTTAATCCAGCCTGAACACACGGGTTCTATGTATTATAACTATAAAAATTATTTTTCGCTAGTTTTATTGGCGCTAGCGGATGCAAACTATTGTTTTGTGTGGGTTGACATAGGTGCCTACGGTAAAAACAGTGACTCAGGTATATTCAAGAATTCTTCATTGTAAAAAAAGCTGACAGAAAGGTCATTAGATCTACCTGAGCCAAAGGCATTGTTAATACAAAATAGACCGACAACGTTGCCATATGTGATAGTGGCTGATGAAGCTTTTGGCATGATGGAGAATTTAATGCGTCCATATGGGGGAAGGTCACTAACTTATGCTAAAAAAATATTTAATTACCGTTTGACATTAGCACGCCGGTATGTTGAATGTACTTTTGGCATAATGTGCAATAAATGGCGCAATTTACACAGGCCGTTAGATGTTAACATCGGTTTTGCAGAAAAGATCGTAAAAGCGATATGTACACTAAATAATTATGTCAGAATCAGGGATGGCTACAATTTTGAAGACACACTTTATACGCCACCCCTGGAAAATCTAGCCTCACATTATACCGGACGTGCTGTGCGACAGGCGGATAATGTTCGAGTACATTTAACAAACTATTTCATTAATGAAGGAAAAGTAGATTGGCAGGATCGTTATATTTAACTTGTAACACAAACCGATTGTAAATGTAAATAAATATATATACTCACATAATATTTTCTTCTTTTCTTCATTGTCATGTCCTTCACAAAATATAAGGACGAGTTCTTCCCAAGCCCGTCTTCTCAAATTCTTATCTGAATAATCGCTACTTGTCATGTCCCATATCGCAGGACGTTTCTCTATTTCACCAATTAATAATTCCGTATTAAAAGCTTCGGTTTCCATTTCGGACGATTTTCGGACGAACTTGACGAACCCTAAAATACGTCTATCCGCGTCGAAAGCGCGCGCTCAACTGAACGGAAACATAGAAAACCAATGATCTCAAAGCGCGCGTTAACGCGCGTTACTAAAACGCGCGTTAGCATGTGTACGGCCTGAATAAAATGTATGTAGTTGTAAACGCGCGTTATCAAAACGCGCGTTGAGCGCTTGTCATCTGAACCTACCCTTACTGTCCATGCACTTGGGTTACTTCCTCCGAGGCGTCGAAACTGATTTGTGAGTTCAGTTCCTGTGAGAAAGCGATTTCGAAGCATGGTGTTCACCAAGTATCGGTCTTCTCGTGCTGTGGTACACCTGGTTCTGCCCGTTCCTGGTCTGCGTAGGTTAGAACCAGTTTCTTCGTAACGTCGGAGAACTCTTTGTACTGTTGACAGCGACACACCGACAGTCCTGGCTGTATCGCGCTGACTCCGGCCGGTTTCCAGCATTGTAAGTATTCTGGTGCATTCTTCAGGCGTAAGCGACATAATTTCAGCTTGAATAATGAATATAGAGCACTATCAACATGGTTTATGTACCCACATAAATGACAGATTACAAACAAAAGCAAAACCAAATGCTGTAATTTCGCAGTTCCATCTTCGAAAGTGGCCCTTTTTCAAATTTGATTTTTTTATGATATAACTTTACAATAACTAAGAAGTTTTAATAACTTCATTTAAGGAGTATTACATTGTCTATTAA
Source organism: Apamea crenata (assembly GCA_949629185.1). Lineage (NCBI taxonomy): Eukaryota > Metazoa > Arthropoda > Insecta > Lepidoptera > Noctuidae > Apamea > Apamea crenata. The sequence goes on along the minus strand of OX451362.1, from coordinate 4,940,678 downwards.
ATACAATTTATTGCATTAACCTAGCATTTTTAGTTTCCGAGATTTTTAGGATTCTTCAAGTGACCCGGATTCATTGCTCTCGAGTGTAGATATTGCACCTTGAAATACACACATTAGATCTGATTGATACGCTATACCGACAGTATACTATATCGATAATACGTTGTATCGACAGTACACCATATCGATGGTACGCTGCATCGACTGCCCGACCCGAGCCAAATTTAAATAAAAAACATAATATTTTTTAAAGTTTTTAGTCACAATTTGGAACTACCCTCATGAGTTTATAATTAAATTGCTTAGAATCATTTTGTCAGTCATCAGCCTTGGTGTTCGTTACGAAAATGGATGAAATTAAATTAGCTAAAACGCATAACAATAAGCAATGTTTGGTAATAAACGGTTACAAAATGGTGAAGAATAAAGTGAACGATAAAGGTGTGCACTACTGGTATTGTGTAAATAAATATACCGATGCAAAGTGTCGTAGTACTTGTAGCAGTGTGATCTGTGATTTTAATCACGTATTAAAGAACAATATGACTGCTCATAATCATGCTCCATAACCTGGTAAGTGAAAAAAATTGTAATCGAATGCCATTACTTGCATGAGGATTTTTGATAGCAATAAAATGCATTTTTTGTATTTGCAGGTATTATTCATGAACTGCGCCTAAGAGAAAATGTGAAAAAAGCGTCAAGTACAAACACAATGGAAAAACCATGTCAAATAATTAACCGCAATCTAGAGATGGTGCCAACATCTTGTGCATGTGTGTTACCTAATAAAAATGCATTAAGGCAGGTGGCAAAACGATCCCGAGCAAAGAATAGACCATCAGAACCACAATCTATAGATGACATTCAAGTACCAGATGACTTGAAGATGTTTGATGATGAACCATTTTTAGTTTCAAACACACGTTTTAATAAAGTTGGTTGCGTGCTAATTTTTTGTACAAAAAAAAATATACAGCTGATGAAAGAATCGCCAATATGCATAATGGACGGGACATTTCAGTGTTGTCCAATATTATTTGCACAACTTTATTCGAAACATGGAATCGTTGGTAACGCAGGGTGTAATACTAAAACAGTCCCTCTTGTACCTATATTCACTTCTATCGAGTAAATCTCAAGAGTGCTACACTCATTTCTTCGAACAACTCAAATGCTACGCAGACTCTTGGTGCAGATCTTTTGGCCCCGGAATTGGTGATGACAGATTTTGAAGTTGCGGTCATAAACTGTACGGTCGGTGTTTATTGAGGCCACCCACAAATGCTGTCTTCTTCATTTGGGACAGAACGTTTGGCGAAGAGTACAGCAGCATGGTTTACAGAAAAAATATTTTGAAGATGCGAGATTTGCTCTTAAAATACGCCACTTAATCGCTTTGGCATACTTGCCGCCAGACGAACTTCCAAATGCGTTTGATTTGCTAAAAGATAAAGTTCTTCCTAAGGATAGCAGCACTGAAAATATTATACAGTAGTTTGAGACAACATATGTAAAAGGTAAACAGACTTCGCGTACAAGTACTGACAATAAAATAACTATATACACCACTCCTCCGCTGTTTTCACCAGATTTATGGTCTATTCACTATAACAACGATCATAATTTGCCTAGAACTCAAAATTCACTAGAAGCGTGGCATAGACGCTGGAATTCGTTGCTTGATAATAAAGAACTAACTATCAAAGAGCTTAAAAAGGAGCAGATCGACGTGAATATACAAATTGAGCAGGCAGAAGCTGGAGCACAAGGTCCTTCTCCTAAAAAGAAAAATCGAGACAGCCAGAATGCTATCTCGCATTTTATTGAACAGAGAAGCAATATGACTGTCTTAAAGTTTCTTAAAGGGATTGCGAGTAATACTTATCTTTAATTTGATACAAAGACTTGGTCAGATTTTTCTATAAGTGTTTTTTTTTTAAATTAATACTATCAATGTTATAGTAGTAGAAAAAACTTACGCAATGTGAACCCTACGAGGGCTGCACTAAAAGTATCGGGAATGGAATATTTCCACTGTTCCTGTCATATTAAAATCTTTTTAATTGAAAACTCCTTGGTTTTAAAAATCGAATACCATTTATTTATTTAAAAAAAGATTCTCGGTCTTGTCACAAGGTTTTGTCAAACTTGTTTAGTCGTTGAGAAAATGGAATTGACTCGAGAAAATTCAAGAGCGATGATTTATTTTGACTTTCGAAGTGGTTTAACACAAAAACAGTGTGTTGACCGGATGATTTCTGCATTTGGTGATGAAACCCCATCCAAAACCACAATTTATCGCTGGTTTGCTGAATTTCAACGTGGACGTGTCAAGCTCAGTGATGATCCCCGTCAAGGTCGTCCAAAAACTGCAGTCACCCAAGAAAACGTTGATGCTGTGCGTAAGCTGATTGAGGGAGATCGACATGTGACATACCGCGAAATTCAGGCAACTTTAGACATTGGCATGAGTCAAATACAATCATGCATGAACAATTAGGTGTAAAAAAGTGGTTTTCCCGATGGATACCGCATTCGCTCTGTGAAGAGCAAAAGGCGGCTCGCGTTACTTGGTGCGTCAGAACTCTCGAAAGATTCCACGCAGGATTCTCAAATGCTGTATACAACATCGTATCAGGTGACGAATCCTGGATATACGCGAACGCGTACGAACCCGAAACAAAAAACCAGTCACGAGTTTGGGTGTTCGAAAATGAGTTAAAGCCAACAAAACGCCTACAAAACGGCCATTTTGGAGACCCCAACTTCCGAATGGAATGGTGCTTCAATGATTGGTTCCATCGTATGGAAAAATGTGTCATATTTCGCGGAGAATACTTCGAAAAGCAATAAATACATTTTTAAATAGTAATGTTGTGTCACTTCCTTGATTCCGGAAATTTTCAGTGCCGCCCTCGTATAAGTCGTGCCCTTATTTATCTCTCCAAAATAAAATATTTCCCGTGGTCAAGAAGACTTTTTTTAGGCAAATTGTAAGCCTGGTGTGGTGCATTTCGCAATTTTATTAATAATCGACCTTCCACGAAGTGCTAATCAATCAGTTAAAAGCAATAATAAAATTCGTCAAAAGTGCCGTATCATAGTGCCAATTCCGCGAGTGCTCGGAATTCTCAGCGTTAGTGCGATCTGCCTTGAGGCGAAAGTCCTGCGCGCGCGCAACTGTGCTCGCGCCTCTGCTGTCAGTGGTGCCAACATTCTGACGACGAAGTTGGCGTCAGCGTTCCAGCGACGAACTCGGTGCGAGTAGACAGCATTACGAACCTATGCGACAAGTGGTGCCACCCCAACAAATCAACATATTGATGTTGGACAGCATAAGCACAGTGGAGGTGTTTATGCGAAAACAAGTACATTCCAGCGGACCTGCGGGACCGGGTACGCTTCGGCTGTGCATTGAAGAGTAACGGAGCAGCCCAATAGGGCCCGGATCGCCACCCTGCCAATTTCCTCAATTTTAAATGGTTAACACTGTGCTACTATTGGTAATAGGAAAGTTAATTATTTTCATTTCTTTGACATATTGGTCTATGATATTGTTTCTGTAAATTGTAGTTTTCTCAATTTCGTATCTATAATAATTTTAATTATTGTAGCGTTTATTATACTTTTTTTATAATATATATAAGTATATATTAAAAAAAAAAAACTTAAATATTTTTAACATTTTGCTATTATTGGTAATAGGAAAGATAATTATTTTGTTTTTATTTTCTTGACATATTTGACTATATTATTGTTTCTGTTTTTAATTTGTGGTTTTATCTGAGATTAATGATTTATTATTGCTGAAATTTATTGAGATTTGTTTTTTGTTGCTGGTTTTATCTGAGATTAATGATTTATTTTTGTTGAGATTTATTGAGATTTGATTATCGTGGTGATTTTATTTTGATGTATTTTATCGCGATTTTAATTAACAGTATAATAATTTTTATTTCCCAATTCCCGATCACTATTATTATTTTTGCCCGATATGAGTTTACCTTCATTATCAACTTGCCCTCACTGCCCTGGGTCTTCCCGCGTTTTCTCTGTGCACGGTCTGAAGGTGCACATTGGGCGCATGCACAAACATGCAATGCGTTCAGGTGCTGTTTCGAAAGCCGTGCCGGTCGATGCAGTTAACACCTCGTCGTCTGGGCAAGTGCCGCCAGCGCATTCGCCAGCCCAGGGTCCCTTGGACAGGCTAGCTGGTTTCAAGGCAAGTGTCCCCGTTCTCCGACATATACCTAAGGGTGCCAGAAATCAGGCGGCAGGGAAACTTTGCGACATTATGGATTCCTGTATTGCTAGTAATTTGGTAGATGAATGGAGTGCTCTTCTTTTGTTTGGATACACAGCTTTAAGAGTCCCAGCAAAAGAGCTGCCTGGTAACGTGACATAAAAAGTTAAAGCCAACATAATGTCACCTGTTCAGTGTCATGATGGCGTATTGGATGCGGGTCGGAGGTCAGGGTCCCGGTCTATGAAAAATAGCATTGAAGCAAAGGTATTCGAGGGCGATTTAAGAGGGGCGGTTCGACTTTTGATGTCCGACGAATCGTTCGTTCAGAGGGATGCCGTCACATTGGCTTCATTAAAACTCAAGCATCCCGATCCTTCGCGTCCTCTCAGTTTTCCACCAGACCCTGACCCTTCACTTACCGCATTGTCAGTCACCGAGGAGGACGTGATATCGGCGCTTGGTTCTTTTTATGCTGGATCAGCAGCGGGTTTGGACGGGATCCGGCCGGGGCACCTCAAAGAGCTGACGTCTATGTCGGCAGGGGAAAATGGGAAGCGCTTGGTAGGGTGTTTAACCAGGTTGGCAAATTTCTTGCTATGTGGTCAGTTGGACCCCACGTATTTGTCCGTATCTGTACGGGGCATCACTCTTTGCACTGGCAAAAAAAGGTGGTCGAGTAAGACCAATTGCAGTCGGCAGCGTCTTCCGCCGCCTTACTGCCAAATTCGCTTGTCGTGCAGTCAAAGAGCATATGGCCAAATACTTGCAGCCAAATCAGTTGGGTTTTGGCACACGCCTGGGATGCGAGGCTGCCATCCACGCCACGCGAACATTTGTGATGAACCCGGAGAACGAAGACTCAATTTTGCTGAAGCTCGATATTCGCAACTCGTTCAATACTTTGGAAAGCGTTCTGTTGAGCGAAGTTAAGGAAAATATCCCGTCTTTGTATCCCTTTCTTCACCAGGTTTATAAGATGCCTTCTAATCTTTTCTTCGACAACAGTCTTATTCTTTCAAAAGTGGGAGCCCAGCAGGGGGACCCGCTTGGGCCACTCGTTTTCAGTTTGGCTATTCATAAAGTGATTGTTGAGCTGAATTCCGGCCTAAACGTGTGGTACCTTGACGATGGCACTATCGGGGGCAGACCGGAAGACGTTTTTCAGGACTTAGAAGCTCTAGTCCCTCGCCTCAGAGACCTGGGTTTGGAGGTGAATCCCGCGAAGTGCGAATTCTTCCCCTGTAGTACTGAGGCTCGTACACACTTTTCTCGTTTTGAATCTTTTCTTCCTGGCCTCAGAGAAATTTCATGCTCCGATTTTAATCTCTTAGGATCCCCTATTTTTCTTAGTGCAGTTCCTCAAGCCATTTTTTCTCGAAAGCAGCTCCTTCTTTCTGCTCACGAGCGTCTTAAAGATCTTTCCGCGCACGTTGCGATTATCCTGCTGCGCATGTGCTACGCTCTTCCAAAAATTACATATCTGTTGCGGACCACCCCTACTTGGCTCTGTCCAGAGGAAGTTTCTTCGTTTGACAACGCCTTGAATTCGGTGGTGGAGTCGGTTCTCAATGTCTCCCTAGATGGACCCCATTGGAAACAGGCGGCTCTGCCCATCTGATGTGGTGGTCTCGGGGTGCGTTGCGCACGGGATGTGGGTTTGCCGGCTTTCTTGGCGTCTGCGCATGGGGTTGCCAATCTAGTCACTGTATTACTCAATACTCATGGTGACGTGGGAAGCATGCCCTTTGTGTCGGATGCTGTGTCAGCTTGGTTGACCCACAACACGGATGCAACGATCCTCGAAGCAACACATGTTCAGCGGGCGTGGGATGACATAGGGGTGGGGCTGCTCCAAGAGCAGTTGTTAGAAGGTGCGTCAGGAGTCGTTAAGGCTAGACTACGAGCAGTTTCGCAACCTGAGTCCGGGGCGTGGTTACAGGCGATTCCTTCACCTCACCTGGGCACTCTACTGGATGATGACTCTTTGTGTGCGCGGTGGCTCTCCGCCTGGGCTGTAAGGTGTGCGAACCCCACATATGCACCTGCGGTTCCATGGTAGAGGCCGATGGCCATCACGCACTGAGTTGTCGGCGTTGCACAGGGAGGTTCCCGCGTCACCATGCCCTGAATGACATAGTCCGTAGAGCCCTTATATCGGCAAACGTCCCCTGCGTGCTTGAGCCTTCAGGTCTTAGCAGGTGTGATGGTAAGAGGCCGGATGGGCTGACTCTAGTGCCATGGAAGAACGGGAAGTGCCTGATCTGGGACGCAACTTGCGTCAGCACTGTCGCTGCCAGTCACCTGAGTCGCACCACGCACACTGCCTCTGCCGCAGCTGAAGACGCCTGCTCTTTAAAAAGGCTCAAGTACGCTTCCTTGGAGCAGCCTTACTATTTTGTGCCGGTAGCTGTGGAGACCCTGGGCAGCTGGAGTAGGGCAGCGAAGGTTTTTGTGGGCCGTAAGCTCAGGGAGGCAACCGGTGACTCCCGCTCTGGGTCGTTCTTGGTGCAAAGGTTGGCCATCGCTATTCAGCGAGGCAATGCGGCGAGTGTTATGGGCACCTTTCCGCCGGGAGCGATCAGGGGCGGGTTATTTTGTGACCTTTGACTGTGTGTTTATTTAATTTACACTATCATTTTATGTGTTTTTATATATGTCAAATAAAACATAAAGAATCATGCCCACCTTCCATACATTGATTGACCTGTCACTTGATTCGTTTTACAGGTCGCGTCCACCTACAACTAGTGTTGTATAAAAACAAGGATTGTTTTTAATAACATAATAACTTATCATCTTTTAATTTAAAGGCCAGGGAAAAATGATATTAGGTAAATAAGTTTTTGAGGTTATAACAGCTGTGAGATAAGGTTTGACAGCTATTGTAACCTCAAAAACTATACGATAATTAAAATCAAATTGTTTCTCTGGTCTCTTCTCATACAGAGAAGGCACGAGCATTTATCACCACGCTTGGTCAAGACGGATTGGCGATTTCTGACTATTATTGATTATTATATAAGTGCAGGTTTCCTCACGATGTTTTCCTTCACAGATGGCCAAAATAAACTTAGAAAGTGAGTACCTACCTACGCATTGAAAAACACACATCAGTAGGTACCTTCCTGGATTTGAACTCACAGCCTCGTGCATGAGAGGCCAGATTTTAACCTCTGGGCCATCACCACATACATAGATAACAAAAAAAGCTGCCTACCTACATGTTTTCGGCGAGGATAGGGAAATTAAATAAAAAACGGGATTTGATTTATTATTATTTATTCAATGTCTTCTCGTACAACCACTTCATCTAAAAATGCCGCTGGAGCCACAATGTTGGTTTCATGCCTGGCCCAACCTAAGTACCACACCAACGTCATAACATGTGCACAACAACCTACAGTGCGACGTCCTACAATGCAGTTGCAGCAATACTCGATAATGCCTTCTCGTCCATTAGTACCATTTGCTATCAAAATGTACACATTGTACTGTTTTCTTGAGATATGTCTCGATTTTATTTTCCCTTTTACAAGTGAATTTTCCCCACTGCTTAACTCGGGTATACGATTAGTGTCTAGACAAACTTCTATTCTGTATCCGCCATGGAAACGTACGTGTTCACCATAATATGAACGTGCTTGACGAATTTGGTACGTTCCCAAGGCGAATAATATTAATTCATTGAATTCTAGACGGGGGAACTCAATATTAGCATTATCAGCTGTAATGCTTTGAAAAAAGGATGCCCGGCGATTTAAATTATATTGTGTAACTATATTAGATAAGTTATTTTCCAGGGGCATCCTTTCATTTATAATATCAAGAATTTGAGCAGCATCAGCCCTATTGCGAAGGCGAACACCAAACTTGTTTATTAAACTTGCAGCAATTTGGAAATAAGCCATCATATTTGGTACAGTTTTATTAAAATGGTCAAACCTTAGTAATCTAAAATCTCTTTTGAAATATCCATTAGCAACCTCCACCACCCATCTGCATATAGTTACACATCTACTTCTATTTGCTTGGGTGGTGGTTAACTGGTGTTCACCTTCCAAAAGTGACTCTGGCATATATGCCTTATAATTACAATGCTCTAATAAGCTGATGCTGTCTCTGAATCCCCTGTCTAAAATAAATATGTCATTATCTTGAAAGTACCGTCTCAGTGGGGAACTTTCATCGCTGAACAAAGAAGACATTATTTCTGCATCAGATGTGGTAGCTTTGTATGGGCCAAAACAATCTAAAATGTAACCATCACAGGCTACTATTAAAAATGGCTTTAACAGATTTCTGTATTTGTGTAATGAATATGTGTCTTTTTGAAACATATAATTGCTACTTTTATTTAAAAAAATGTATGTTCCATCACACATCACAATACATTGTTCGTTATTTTCATTATAAATTCCATTTGGGATCATGAGATTGTGTTCTATCAATTGTTCCCTTGTCAAGTGGTTTATTCCGAGGTTACATGGAACAAAATCTTGTAGTAGAATCTCTCGTGCTGTTTGCATTAACCTCTCTAGTGTAGTGCGAGGAACTTCTAGCAATGTGGATATTCTTAAGTCGGAATCACCTGTCCGCATCTTTATCAATACAGCAGCTACACCTAATATACCCCTGTGTTTTTCCAACAGTCGGGGAAGGTCTTCTAGTAAATTAAGGAATTTCGCTTTTGTTAAGCCCATCCAAAATCCAAATAAATGGTCATCAATTTCTTGCACTGATTCTATGCTTGAAAAATCGAGAAATTGCTTGTATTTTTGCACAAAGGAAAAAACGTGCTCAATTTGTTCAACAGTGAAATCACTCATGCTGTTTTCACTGGCATAAAGGGAATCCCAACTGTTTCCATGTAAATGGTCTGTGCACACCCTACTCAGTTTGGGAATATAAAAATTGTAGTTGGACAAAATGGTAGCCCGTAGTGCATCTGACACAGTATGCAGATTTTCATTCTCACAACTATAAAATGCACAATGAGATGCTGTATTGGGAGCACGTTTATAATTATGTAATGTTATACTACTTGATTGCTGATATCTTACTGGTTGGGTTTGAGATTGTTGCGAATGAATCTCTGGAGCTGGAACTGATTCTACAGATTCCCTTTCATGCTCCTCATCCGTACTTACAAGAAGCGGGGGAGGTTGTATTTTTGGAACATGGACTGGATCAACAGACTGTTCCACTTCTTGTTCAATCGCTTCACCTTGAAGAGTCTCGTCACCGCCTAAGCCTCTTCTCTCATCCTGTTGCCGAGTTGAAAGAGCTTGTCTTTTAAATCGCAACCAACAGGCATGACATACACGATCAGATTGTGATATCTGTCAAGAAAAAACAACATATTTGTAATAAATGCAGTGACATACTATACTATAAGATGGAGTATAGTAACGTCATTGATTAGAACGTGATATTTAAAGAAAAAATTGTATACGATTTAAAATGAGTTTGAATATTTAAATACAAACCTGACGAGGTGCTACAGCAGTTCGAATTAAGTTGATCATTCTTAGTGTGAGGCTTGATGGGTTTTCTTTGAGAATTTGGTCACCTCTACGATTGAGCAATGATCGCCCACAAATGGGGCATACTTGAGCATGACCACGGCGAGATGAACCAGCAGATGGATCACACTCATTGCTTCCATGAATCTGAGCATTAATAGTCTGCATGGATACATCAAAGCATGCTTCACAAATGTAATCTTCTTCTGTTATCTGAAAAACAAATCAATTATGAGATTATAACACCTACAATGGAAGTAAGCATATTTAATTTGTATTTTTACATGTTCTGTTTTAAACAGCTGTCTAAAAGAACACTTTAGCTAAAACATGGTGAAAATCTACATGTAACACATTCGGTCAGTGGGTCATCTTAGGGGCGTCACCTATTTCTAGTAGCAGTTACCTACTAGTTCTATTTTTCATGTAACTTGAAATAATATAATTTACCACTTCTATTCAATATCAATCCTTTAAAAACTTACTATTACTGGAGATATCCAAGTGCTAATTAGCGAGATGACTCTGCTATCAAGCTGAAGGGCCTGATAACGCCGATGCGTATTAACGCATATGTTGCAGTTTACACAAAGCAATCTCGTAGAAGGCTCCATAACGCTTTTCAACAAGAGCGATAACGGCTTGGACCCTATTCAAAGAGTACTGAATCGGTATCCGTATAACACAGGCCAAAGTAATCGTAAGTGGTAGGTATCGAAGTCCGTGGAAAAAGCAAAAGTTGTTAGGGTATCAGAAAATCCAAAATCGCACAGTACAAAACGTAGCAAGAGCAAACGAACGACTGCAAAACGTCAAACAAATGACAGCCTGTCATTCACTTGGAAGTTCGTTTTACGTGTAACCTGTTAAATTGTACACTTCTTTTTCTTTCCACACCTTAATTATAAAACCATAAAAAAATCATACTAGTCATAAATTAATAAGTAAAGTAAAGAAAAAATACCAATTGATTATTTTGAACATTCATTAACCACATGACAAACGAACAAGTTTGTTGCATTCTATGAAACGGAACGTTACACACGTTCCGTTTCCAAAGGTCTATTGAGAATGATAAACATAGTAACATTGTTTTTTTTCCGGTTTTATTTTAAAATTCAATTAAGCGATATGAAATAAGCAAAAAAAATGCAATTTTTTAAGATATTTTGCATCACTGGACGCGTTAGAAAATTTTCAGGTCAAAAATGGACATGATTCTTTATATAACGGTTAAAGGTAATTGTAATGTATCTCGGGTGTAATCCTAAAATAAATAAATAAATCTATCTGAAAAAAATTACCTACTAAGGGTACCTACTGAATACGAATGTATGATTTTTCAACCATTTTAAGTGGGTTACATCAAAATCTTTAATAATTTAATAATTTTTTTTTACAAATTGTGACTAAAAACACGTTGTGTTTTTTATTTAAATTTGGCTCGGGTCGGGCAGTCGATGCAGCGTACCATCGATATGGTGTACTGTCGATGTAGCGTACCGTCGATTAAGTGTACTGTCGATATAGCGTACTCTCGATTTGGTGTACTGTCGATGTAGCGTACCATCGATTTGAGGTACTGTCGATTCATTAACCCGTCGACGGAACGTTTTCGATACAGCGACCGTCAATGTAGTGACTGTCGATATTATGAACCAGACCCATCATTATGTACTTACAGCAATCTTTCCACCAACCAACTTCTATGTACGTTGCGATACTATGCTACTGGCAGTCAATTGACTGTTTGTGGCGATGTTATTGGAGCTCATGAATCAACCGCCTGCAGAATATTACATCGAGTAACACACGCTATTGCGTCTCTGTATTCGGAGTTTATTAACATTCCTGTTTCTGTTGATGAACAAAACAATATTGTGGCAAAGTTTTATGATATAGCAAAATTTCCCCGGGTAATTGGTGCTACAGATTGCACCCATATAAAAATTTTATCTCCAGGTAAGTTTCACTATTTTAAAAATATTAGGTACATCTGTCTTGTGCTCCTGTTAACCTATGTTATAAAATAATAAATGTATTTTTTTATTATAACAGGTGGTGAGCATGCAGAAATCTACAGGAATCGAAAGGGCTATTTTTCCATCAATACACAGTGCATTTGTTCGCCCAATCTTCTTTTCCTAGATGTAGTAGCTCGTTGGCATGGTTCAGTACATGATGCGAACATTTGGGACAACTGTGCACAAAAAAGAAACTTTCTACAAGTAGGTATTCAACACCAAATTTTTTAAATGTAAATATTGTGATTTGAGTATTTAACACAAAGTATTAAACAGTGGGAGGAGGCTTTTATCCAGCAGTGGACTGTAATGGGCTGATGATGATGATTAAACAGTATTTTTTTAGCACAAACATAGTTAACTGGAAAGTAATTTTTGTGTATTGCAATTAATGTATGTCTATTCACTTTTCAGGGCATTTAAGGACGCGTTCGCAAAATTGATAGGTACAGAATCGAACTACTACATTGACACGGGTCATACACACAAGTGTCCGCACGACTAACTGCGAGAATAGGCATGATGACAGTAAACAAAAGTCACTAAGTAATGCATCTGTAGCCACAACAATCATCATAGCACACCACCACGTTTTAGACATCTGATAAAGAAACACGGAAGCAAACAGCCCTGAGAAGAACTGACACCACGTTTTGACAACTTGTTAAAGAAACAGGAATAGCCATAATATTCATCATAGCACACCACCACGTTTTAGACATCTGATAAAGAAACACAGAAGCAAACAGTCCTGAGAAGAACTGACACCACGTTTTGACAACCCGATAAAGAAACAGGAGTATCAGGACTGCAGATGCCGCACGCCGACATCGTGTTCTCCAGGAACACCAGGATTGTCCAACTTCGGTTTTTCAAGTCGACGATGAGTTGGTGATGCTTGAGAAAATCGGCTCCAAGTATGGGTTTTGTGACGTCAGCTACGATGAATTTCCGCAAGTACGGACGGCGTAAATTTAGATCGAGTGTTAATGTTTTTTCGCCATACGTAGCTATAGTTGTGTTGTTCGCTGCGTATAGCTGGAATGGTGATGGTATTGGTATTTGTCCCTTTTTCCTGAGGTCGTTGGTTACTGCTTCGAAGCTGATGAACCAGAGTCGTGGTCGATCGCGCCAGAAGGGTGGAACGCGCATGCTGAGAGATATGCCGGCAGCTTCCGCCTTCAGGACTGGGTTCGATGAGGAGCTTGATTGTTCTTCCGTTTGGCAGGGATTCGACATCTTGAATTGTGATTCGGCGATATTGGCTGAGCTTCGGTTTAAATTTCTTCACTGTGTTCTAGGTTTACGAGCTGCACTGCGCACCGACACCGGCGTGAGCGCCGCCGAACTTACCTACGGGTACAATCTACGTCTACCAGGGGATTTTTTTACAAGTACCTACACACCTACAATGGATTATACTTACGTCGAAAATCTGCGTGACATCATACAAGTAAACAAACCGCAAGCAGTCACAGAGCATCACAACAATAATAAGCGCGTATTCGTGCATCAAGATTTACTCAAATGCAGTCACGTGTTTATTAGAACTGATGCAGTTAAGAAACCACTTCAAGCTCCGTATGAAGGCCCCTACCGTGTTATAAGCCGCACAGACAAGACGTATACTATACAGCTACCGAATCGTCAAGCTAACATTTCGATCGACCGACTGAAGCCTGCATACGTTATAGCAGAGTGTACCAATACCGTACCTCCGGGAAACATTACCGATACCTTACCTCCAAGAAACATTACCAATACCGTACCTCCAATAAACATTACCACTACCGAGCAAACCAAGGCCAGTACCACACCAGCCAAGCAACAAGCACGAGTACCTACGGTCATCGTGACGTCACAGCCCACTATCAGCAAAACAACACGCTCGGGCCGCGTCGTCAAGCTGCCGGTACGCTTCGCTTGAGGGGGAGTACTGTAGCCACAACAATCATCATAGCACACCACCACGTTTTAGACATCTGATAAAGAAACACGGAAGCAAACAGCCCTGAGAAGAACTGACACCACGTTTTGACAACTGACTGACTTGTTAAAGAAACAGGAATAGCCATAATATTCATCATAGCACACCACCACGTTTTAGACATCTGATAAAGAAACACGGAAGCAAACAGTCCTGAGAAGAACTGACACCACGTTTTGACAACTTGTTAAAGAAACAGGAATAGCCATAATATTCATCATAGCACACCACCACGTTTTAGACATCTGATAAAGAAACACAGAAGCAAACAGTCCTGAGAAGAACTGACACCACGTTTTGACAACTTGTTAAAGAAACAGGAATAGCCATAATATTCATCATAGCACACCACCACGTTTTAGACATCTGATAAAGAAACACAGAAGCAAACAGTCCTGAGAAGAACTGACACCACGTTTTGACAACTTGTTAAAGAAACAGGAATAGCCATAATATTCATCATAGCACACCACCACGTTTTAGACATCTGATAAAGAAACACAGAAGCAAACAGTCCTGAGAAGAACTGACACCACGTTTTGACAACCCGATAAAGAAACAGGAGTATCAGGACTGCAGATGCCGCACGCCGACATCGTGTTCTCCAGGAACACCAGGATTGTCCAACTTCGGTTCGCGGCGTCTTCCTATCTTCTATCGCCTCGCTCGTTAAGTTCAGTATTCAGTAACGCAGATCTTCACACGATGGTGGCCGCCCCGGAAAGGAAGCGCGGAGTACTAGGCACCAATATTTATGCCTACGGCGCGCACGCCGCGCCGCGCTCACGAACACACAGGCGACACCGTGCGGAAACCATTTGACAACAGTCCGCTGTCGTGTGATTGGTTAAAAATGCGTTAATCTTATTTGTTACACTTTTTGTAAATGCTGGACTAAATCAATGTACACGTTTTTATTGGTTAGGTAATTTATTGTAAATAGTATATAAGTTGCGTTATTTTACTAAATACAGGGTGTCAGGAGAACGCTTCCGAAGCCAGAGCGTAGATTATATACAACCTTTATGCAAACGGATACCACTAACCTTTCGCCTGAAATTGATTATTTTCGCGCGTCACGTGGACTTGGGGTCGTCAGCCGCACAGCTGTCGGCGAGCGCGCGCGCACTTTGAACTTGAGGTCACGCGCAAGCGTCAGATGATATTTATTTACGAATACATTGCTTGTTAGAGTTGTAAAGAAAAAAAATGTGTTTTATAGCAAATAATGGTTTAATTTAACTGTTCTCACAGCATAGTGTACGAAAAATGCTAAAAAAAATAGGTAAAATTGTTCATTTTTTTTTCTCATTTTTTTATGGTATCGTATCGAGAATCAGTAGCCCTATCACCTGTCTTCGTTTTCGGAAGCGTTTCCCTGCCACCCTGTATATATCTTCCACATTCATACATCAACGAGTATTTTCTTCAACCTTCTGATATCTCAAGGACCTCCAAACATCTATGTAATGAAATGTAAATTATGGATTGCTAAAAACGTACATATTTATTTTTTAATTATGAGTGAGATTATTTAATATTTTAATAAAATAAAACCACAAAATACGACAATCCGCCATGTTATGTTGAACGCCAATCAGAGCGAATTACGTCACGTTCGACTACAATGACAGCTCTTCTTAGTTTCCCTCTATAAAGTATAGCGAGTGGATAATTTGGTTTGTTTTCATAAATATATTAAATAAAATAGAAAGTGAAAATACAAAAATGGAACCAGGATTTACAAAGGCAACCAGCACAAATTTGCCAAGAGTCGACTGGTTGATTCTAGGAGCGTTTCTAGGGTCAAATAAAGACTTTTGTTCGTCAGAATTTAGGAATGTAAAAACATCCATGTAAGTACAAATCATACAATGAAATCACTTAAATGAATAAACATAAGACAAAATGTTTCAAAATATTATGTATACTTTCTGTTTTTCAATATACCCTTCAATGAAACTTCTAATATTACGCTTGGAGGTTATATTGCAATTATTCTTTTAATATTTACCTACCAAATACATAGTTGTAATCTGAGTTGTAACATGGTTTTCTTTATTTTAGGTCCTCCAGAGCATCATATGGCGACAATGCTATAAGTTACGTCCAGGTTAAACGGGAAGGAAATCTGTGCATAGTAAAAGGCAAAATCTGCCCAGAACATAAAGTACAGTCGCCAGCACATCAAGTTACCCCACTTTGACCTTGAACGCGTTATGAGCAACAACAGCGAGAATCGTGCGAAAGAGATGTATAGCTTTTTGTCAGTTCTTACTCGTAATATTTCGTGCTGCAGCGCGTACGTGAGGGTGTGTGCGTGTGCGCGTCGTTGTGTAGAATAAGACACTATGCGATAAGAAATAGCGTAGCAGGTTGAATATTTTTGAATTGAATCGAATAGAAATACTGGCTTGGTAATAAAAACAGGCGGCCCGCGCAATGATTTTTATTGAAATGATATCTTCTTAATCCTTCCTTTTTACATATTTATTTCTATGTATTACCTATAATTATTAAGTAGGTAGGTATTACCTACATTTAAACAGGTAGGTAGGAATGGTATACACCGTTACACAATTATGAATGTTGTTAAGTAGCCAGGTAGGTATAATCCGATGTGAGAAAAACATTATTTTTTTTCATTTCAAGCAGCTTTTGATAACCTTTTCCGGGTTTTGTTACCTACTTACTGGCGGGCTGGCGGTCAACAGTTTTCTTGCGTTCCTTGCTCTTTTATTGCTGAAAGCCCATAACACAATCTCCTTGAAATTTTGAAATAAATATGGATACTTCGGTAAGTATCCAGTATTGGCTAAACTTCACACAGGTTCGTGATGCGGTCATCACGAACCTGTGTGAAGTTTAGCCAATTAATTATACCTTTAGAGTCTCTTGTCAGTCCGCCGTGTTTGAGATTAACGTTACGTCCGCGACACGATCTTATTATCTACTAAAATAATAAGTTTGAACTTAGTAACGTAATTATCTATACCTACCGAAATTGCTTTTACATGCAAGTTCAACCTTATTGCGCTACTAATAAGATACGATTTCGAAGATTATGAATTTTCAAATAAAATTCTAATTCCACTTCAGAAGTATCTCCTTTCGAACAAAAAAAGAATTTTGGAAATCGGTTCACAATTGGCGGAGTAATCGCGTAACAAACACACAAGAAAAAAAAAACATACCGTTGAATTGAGAACTTCCTCCTTTTTTGAAGTCGAAAGTAAAAACTTTTTTACAAAAAAAAAAACCGACTTCCAAAAAAGACACTACAAAGTGAAAAATAACTTTAATTTCCGGTGGCGAACAACGAAAATGCGAACCAAACGACACCGACTTTCGAAATTTATTTATATAATTTTGGAAGTCAATTGTTTTTTTTTTTCAAAAAAGTTTTTTTGAGTAAGTAATAAATAAATATGCCGTCGGGGCCCCGTATAAAGCGCAGGCCACACCGCCAGCTAGCGGGCGGGCGGGCTAGGCGGGCGAACATCGTTTCACCTTTTTTCATACTTCGGTAGCTTATCTCTGTAGTTCGCGGTGTGAACCCAAGTATGAAAAAAGGTGAAACGATGCCTCGCTCGGCTCGCCCGCCCGCCAAGCTGGCGGTGTGGCCTGCGCTCCGACCTCTGCTTTTGGCGCCTTAACTACACAACCGATCATCATGGAATTTTGCATACCTACGAGTACCTATCAGAAAAGGACATAGGAATAGGATAGGTTACTACGGGAACGCGTGTGAACGTTCGAAAAAATCTCAAAATAAAATGGGGAATAATAATCTTAATCTTTTTATTTAATATTAATTGAAAACAAATAAACTTATACCTACTCTAAATTTAAATATACCTACCTACTTACAACAAAATTTATAAAACCAAACTATACAATAGATTAAAAATAAGTAGACAATATTTATTTATTACAAGCTTTTATTTTTAGAAAGAAAGAAAATACGTTTATGTTCGGTAAACATGACGCGAAAAGAAACACAAACACAAAAAAAAATTGTATTAGTTTTATTGATATTTGTAACAGATTAATTATACCTACAGTTACATCTCTATCAAAATCAAATGCTGCCGCCAAACAAAAGTAAGCTTTTACCTAGATTAATATAATTTGACTGGGCTGTTTAAGGCCGTACCCACAGGCGGCGCGGCACGAAAATTTCATTGATATGTCACAGCCTGCTTTGGCATCCTTCGGACACGTTCTAGCATGGCGTGGCATCCCGAAATGTGAATGCTAACCATGATAAAATGAGATCACAAATCATTCGCGCTTACTAAAATCCCTTGTCGTGCCATGCCGCCAGTGGGTGACGGCCCTAACTTAAATGATCACTAACAAATTAGTACTTAAAGGAAAAATGCTCCAAAATATAACAATGGTGCGAAAAGAAAAGAAATTTCAATTTACACTATCTTTATCACGTTATTAGAAGAATTATCCATACTAATATTATAAATGCGAAAGTAACTTTGTCCGTTTGTAACGCCTTCACTGCCAAACCGCTGGGCAATTGTGATGAAAACTATGGAGATAGTTTGAAGCCTGGGGCAGGCAATGGAGGAAGCTAGTTTATTATGACACAACATCAACGAACGACATGTCTGGCGTCTTTCCCAAATCGAGCAATGGAAGAATAAGCGTTTGAGAAACAGTGGTTGGAAATACCTTTATTTTGATAAATAAAATAATTACAATATTAAAATATACCTAACTTATGGATTGTAAAACTGTGCTACTATTTAATGTGAACGGAAACCCGGGTGATTGAAGTGCATTATTTAATAGTGCCGTAGAATCGGAGTTCGTCATCTAATGGTAGAGTGTTGTAGACTAAACTAAGTTCGCTCGGGTCTTATTAGCGACATAGAATATGCCATGACCTAAAAGAGCCCAAACTTGACCTCAGAAATACGCACCAAGATCGGCCTTTCAGTTGTTATGAAATACTACTACATGGGAGCATAAAGCGTTGCCAAAACAATACATTTATTATTATTAAATTATAAATAAAAAGTAAATTAAACTCTAATAACTATACCTAGAAGATACTGCAAAATTGTAATAACATAACAATACAAATATTTAAGCAAATATAGGTATTTATTTATTAATATAAAATGATTGTTGAAATGAAATGAAAATATATATACTTTACAATATAATATAAGTATTTAATATTTGGTCGGACCACCTTGCGCGTCTAAAACGGCAACCAGCCTGTCCTTCATGCTGGCCACCATGTTCCAGCAGGTGTCCTTGCCTCTGAATTGCTCCCATGTAGTATGGGCTTCTCGCCGCAAGTTTTCATTGTTGCGGATTTCTGAAGCATCCTAATCGAGAAACATGAGACCCCATAGATTCTCGATTGGGTTTAAGTCGGGGCTCTTTGCAGGCCATGGTAGGCGGATGACGTCATCCTGTGCCGCGAACCACGCCTGCACCACCCTGCAGGTGTCCACGCGGCAGTGGTCTTCCGGCGTCCATAAGGCGCCTCCTGACTGTGTCCATCGAAATCTAAAACAAAGAAAATTTTGTCAATCTAGGATTCCGTAATATGACAAATAGTACGGGCCAATTTAACTAATCTGCATTCGCGATTTATTTGCGAAAAATGTAAACAAATATGAGTTTATGGAAAAATAACTTTAATTAAGTTCAGTTTACGCAACAACTTCAAACATTTTATTACTGCTAGTCTAGTAGTGCTATTCACTCTAAAATCAACCTAATCGCCATTGAAATAAAGTTAATATTTGTTCAACTTGAAATAACATCAATTTGAAGCATTAGTTGAATAGACTTTAGATGAGTATGGGACGGTTAAAAAATATTCTTAAAATTATAAACATAAACAAAAAAACAATTTATCGAATTGAGAACTTCCACCCTTGTTGAGGTGGGTTGTAAAGAACTGAAGATGTATCTAATACATAGTAGGTAATAATAATAAGTAGTAAGTATAACAATTCAGACTGGCCGCGCAGCGCGCGTCAATCCGGTTTGCGTGAGCGCCGAGCGCCCTACCAACTACCTACTACATGTCTATTAGGTAGTAGGTATGATTTTAATCACAATTTTGTTATTCACTTTTTAAGAAAACCATATTTTATGAAAGTGATGAATAAGTTGAGCTGATAAGGTATGATTACAAGCTACAGATGGACTCACCCTGTACGAAGTTGATGTTATTCGTGTGGTCAGAAAAGGATCGGCAGAGTGTGCGGCGTCTGCCGTCGTACCGTAGTGGATCTCGCGTAGAGTTGGCGACGATGGGCTTCTATGGTTCCGCTTTCTTCCCACCGCCGAAGCCAGAAGTAAACATATTTTTTCTGGAACGAAACAAATAGCTATAGTATATTTGCCCATTATTACTCAATGACTATAGGCAAAGATGTATTAATACTTATAATTCCCTACCTATCCTATCCAATAATAAAGTTATTAAGTTATTTAATTACACACAAACATCGCTATCATTACAGGGTTACACCCAATGCGATAACGTGGTAACTAGATTCTAATTATGCAGGGGCTGCAGTCTCGACATTCATAGCGATCGCTTTACGACCGAATTCGGTCGCAAAGCCCTGTCACTCCATACATTACACCTGTCAATCCGGGACTTTGCGAGTTGCGACCGAATTCGGTCGTAAAGCGATCGATGAATGTCGAGACTGCAGCCCCTGGGCCCTGGACAAAAAGAAAGTGCGTAATTGCTTAGATATTTACTATAGAATCCAATCACTACTTATTGGATTAACTTTTGTTTAGAATGTGTCATGACTAAATGGAATCAAAAACAATAGTTCATCGAATTCTGTTTACATAAGTATAATTATTTCTCTGAATTTAAGCTTTCACGGTTACTCTACATTTTAGTGACGCTTGGAACAGCGCGCAGCATTAACTAATTTCGAAAATTCTGTATAAAAACACCATTGATACATTTTTTCAATATTAGCCTTTATAATATTATGATTACAAAAAATATTACTCACCGTTATGCCCGTCTGCCGACAAATATCTATCACCCGGCATCCACTCAATCGAAGCGCTATGATGCGCTCTCTTTGAATTTGCGTCAACTGAGGCGCCATTATATTTATAAATTGTTTTAAGAAAGTTCACAGCACAGCACAGCACACAGTACGATTCCAAATCACAGAACTTATATACCCTAACGGGCAAAGACTACAATATGTATAGGGACACTAACGGGTTCCAAATGCGTACGCAACTGACTGACGTAAACGGTAAACTAACGATGTGAATTGTGACGACTGACGAGTGACTTTCGTTTAATTTCGTGAAGGATCGGGGAAACTCGGGAGCAGCGGCGGACGCGCAGGGGCGAGTGGGTGTGGCTTATTCCTAGTAAAACATGATAATTGGCTCCCAATTTTTAGTATGTGCAACCATTGGGCAATTTTAAAAACGTTGAAAACTCCACCAATCGTGCCAAGGATACTTTCTTTCTAACACTCCGCAGCGCGTCGTAGTTATATTTATGTATAGGGTTTACGTTGACGTGCTGCCGTCTGTACATGCAAAATTGTATGGAGTGACTTAAGTGATTGATGAACAGGAAGAGGCAGTAAAATCAATTGAATGTCATGATTGTGTGGCTTCGCAAGGAGGATGTAAACATGCAATAGCATTCCTAATGTGGGTTCACCGCTGGAGTGAAGACCCTTCATGTACATCCATCGAATGCTATTGGATAAAATCAAAGCTTTCCAGGATTGGTACTACTGTTAAATATATAACTGCCAAAGACTTATCCAAGGGTAAGCCTAGCTTATCATCAAATATAGGAGTATTCGAAAAGTTTTTAGCAGAAGGTAAGAAAACGAAACTTACCAATTGTGAGATAATCAAATATCAAAAAGATTATGTTTTTGCTGGACCAGAAAGTTTTTCTATGGACAAATTAGTGCAGAAATATAAAGAAACATCCTGTGACACATTTTTGAGCAGAGTTGTGTTAACTGATAGTGATTTCAGCAATATTGAAAAAGAAACGAGAGACCAACATTAAAGCAGCTTATGGCATAAATTAAGATATGGAAGAATAACAGCTTCACGGGCGTACGAATTCAGTCGGTGCAAAACCAGTGATGGTACTCTGATTGCTGTAAAAAAATTTGCGTTGCTTGGGTGGAAAAATTCCCGACACAACGGCCATGAAGCGTGGTAGAATATTGGAGGATGATGTTAGAAATACAGTCAGTGCCAAATTAGGAAAAAAAATTAAAAAATGGGGTTTAATGATAGCCAAAAACTACCCTATGCTAGCAGGTTCACCAGATGGGATCTGTGAAAACAGCATTATAGAAATAAAGTGCCCTATGAGTGAAAAAACCTTTAAAAATTATATATGTGATGGGAAACCAAGCCAGAAGTTTTATGTGCAGATGCAATTACAAATGCTATTAACAGGGCTTAAAAAAGGCTATTTTTGTGTAGCTGATTGCAACTACAGTACTAATAAGGAAGTACACATATTGGACATTCAATATGATGAAAAATATGTATCAGATTTTATTAATGTTATAGTTCCTTTATGGAAAGATAATATTTATCCAATACTACATCAAAGTATTTTATAATTTTTGGATTAATAATAAAAAACAATATTATACATTTGAATTTTATTTAACAGTCTTAAAGATATCCCTATAAAAAGTACATAATTAAGATTTATTTAATCAATGAATCTTGTAAGTTAACTAATCCGCAGGCAATAGTGATGATATCATCAAGTACTTTCACAAGATTGAGGTTTATACAAGCATGTGGCTTTAACAAACTAAATTCCCGTAATCGTCTAAACAATCTTTCCACATGTATTCTTAAACTAGCGATTAGTTTCTCTCGCCTCCTGTTTTGATAGTTTTACCCCAGTTTGAACACTTGGAGGTCGTATGAGATGCACTCCATGTTTCCTTAAATATTGTTCCACATGTTTGAAACCTCTGTCAGCCATGACACTCATACCTGGTTTAAACTTTTAACAAAATCACATGTTTCTACCAAAGTTGTATCTGTAATTCTCCCTCCAAAACCTGGTGATATATAATTAACCAAACCATTTGGTGTACATGATATAAGGTACTTGATGGTGTTACCTTTTTTGTACTCTGACCATGAGAGTGATTGATTCAAAGCATTTGAGGGCTTTTGCACCTCAATTTCTAGGCAGTCTATTATGCAACTTACTTTGTGATATTTACGCCTAAAGGCCATAGGCAATTTTTTTCTTATGGAATCTTTATCCAAGTTCACAATAAAAGGTCGCATGACACTAGCTGTACGCGGTATATTTTTTTGAAATATCTTGCTAGCGTAAGTTGTATTTATGCCAAAATCATCAGCAAGCTCTCTAAAAGGATTATTTAATCTAATTTTCTTCAAACACATTAGTATATGGTCTGCAGAAATATTTGTTTTTTCTTCAATTAATTCTATTAGGAAATAACAGTTTTTAGGAACTCCAATGTAAAAGCGTGTATTTTTCACTATTTTCAGCAATGTATATTCCAATGTCTTCGATGCCTCTTGTTTTTTTATCTTCTTTTATTAAGTCGCTGCTGTCCGAACTGGATTTTATTTGGAGGGATGTTATTGATGGTGACGACTGTATATGCGTCACTGATGGTGTATTTGAAATATCACTGTCAGATTCTTCCTGAGTAACAAATAATTTCCTATAAGGATTCTGTACAGTAGATGAGGTGGATGGTGATGGCTTGGTAGTATTGCAACTCATTATTTTAAATGGTGATGTAGAAACAGAATGGCTAAAAGGTTTCAATGGTGATGTAACTTGATTTACTAAATGTTAGATACGGGACACGGGACCTAAAAAGTCTGTGTAACCTGTGAAAGGGTTGGGGTGGATATTGCCACAGCGCGAGTGGGGCACGTGGGGGCGTTGGTATACATACAGTACAGGAGTTAATCATAGTTTCGATCTCATTGTCAATACCCGGAAACCAAAAACGGGAACGAGCTTCGGCCTTTGTTTTTACAATTCCTAGGTGGGAACTATGGAGTTCGT
This sequence comes from Apamea crenata, assembly GCA_949629185.1. Classification (NCBI taxonomy): domain Eukaryota; kingdom Metazoa; phylum Arthropoda; class Insecta; order Lepidoptera; family Noctuidae; genus Apamea; species Apamea crenata. The sequence goes on along the minus strand of OX451362.1, from coordinate 4,916,812 downwards.
TTAATATTTTTATTTTAAGACTTTCGGGCAAAACTACTTTATCTCATGACACAGCCCTCTTCATATGATAATTGATTTTTGCATGCATGAAAAGGTTTTAATTTTATATCAGTCATGCTCCTAGGCCAACCCTTAGAAATAAAATCGATCACTTTTAACAAGTTGATATCCCTGCTAGTTTCCCTGCGCAATTCGTCTAGTGTGACCGGCATGTGACCATCTATAACGAAATGAACGTACGATGCGCGGTCAATGGGAGCGGCAGCGGCGGCAGCGTGCTGCGTACTGTCCCCGCACTCCCCGCCCCCGGGTTCACTGTCCGCCGTCGCTGCCCGCGACTGCGGCCCGTCGCCCGCGCCGTCGGGGAGACTGGCGCGGGACAAATAATCCGCGCAGTTATTCTCGCTACGAACGTATTCGATTTTATAATTATATGCGCTAAGGAACAACGCGTATCTCTGTAATCGGTTTGCCGAAACCTCTGGTATACCTTTGTATGGCCCAAATATGGAGATTAAAGGTTTGTGGTCGGTGCGAAGGATAAACGGGTCTGATTTACCGTACAGATACTGATGGAACCTTCGAACTCCGAAAATAATAGCGGTTGCCTCCTTCTGTATCTGGGAATATCGTTTTTCAGCCGTGTTAAGAGTGCGGGATGCAAACGAAATAGGACGCTCGCATCCGTCCTTGTCAATTTGCGACAATATCGCACCTAAACCATTTGGTGAAGCGTCCACAGTGAGGATTATCTTTGCGTTAGGGTCGAAATGTGTGAAAAGTCGATATGGTTTGCAGTAAACAGGTTGCTCGGTTGTTGTCTGAATATGCATCTCCAGCACGTCGGTACATCCTAAATCTTTGGTATTTTCTGCAAACAAGTGTCTGAATTTATTTAATAGCTGTAGCAATCGATTGCTATCATTGGTTTCTAAATTACCTACATCTAAATCAGATAACTGTAATTCTCTTTCAGTAGATTGATCAATTGTCATTACATTTGTATGTGTACTACTATTTATATCACCAACTAGTTCCGCGCGCGCTAAGAGTCTATTTGGTTGCCACTCTATAATATCATCCCCAATGTTAATTACTTTTAAGACACAATCCCTCGACCTTATAAGTCCTCCTATGATGGCATAAGACATACTTCCTAGCTCAAAATAAACAGAACGCATAAGAAAAGTATGGTTAGGATTAACATCAACATAAACTTGTACAAAAGCGGTACTTTGTTGTGGTATTACACTATGATATTTTAAGTAGACAGGGAATTTTGAGATGAAATCTGTTTCATTCAACTGCATATGACATAGTTCATTATTTAAATCAAAATTACACAAAAACTTAACAGAGTTCTCTGAAGTAACTAAGCTTATGTTTCTCTGGTTTATCATTGATTGGCCGATTATTAGATCTATATCAGCTAGATCATTACTAGTTAGTTCAACAGAACCGCTCAAAATTATATTATCTATTTTAACATCAACATGAGTTGTTCCCAGTGAATTTGAGTATGCACCACCAAAGCCTTTCATTGTAACTGCAGAAGGCATGATTTTTAACTTTAAATTATTAGCTTGTGACACTGTGAGAATATTTAATTTACTGCCCGTATCGATATACGCAATAAGATTATGTCCATTAATTACCACTGCCTTTTTGTACAGGTCTATAAATATATTGTAGGTTGTAAACATAACGTTGCTAACCTTTTGTCGCTGTTGCTGTGAAGAGCTGGCCGCAAACCAGCAGCTGGCGGTAGTGTGGCCCGGACGTTGGCACACCTCGCAGCGTGGAGTCCTGCAGTCCTTTGCCTCGTGTCCTGGTCTTCTGCAGGCGTAGCATTTCTTCGGCAGCAGTTCGTTTTCTTTAGAATTTGGAGCAATGTTGCCCCCTCTCCTCCATGTTGAAGTCGGTCGCTTGGAGTTACTTGCTTCCAGTTGCTTGTAGTTTTCAATCACGTGCGGATCCACGAAGACGAATTTGCATGATGAACTGCCGATCCTTGTTGTCCCAACCGTTTATATCGCCAAATTGGTCAATCTTGTGCAACCACGCTTTGACGTTGCTTGATTTTTCATCCGGCCGGAACTTTGGGATAACTTCAGCATCGGTTTGGGTAACGCGGTGTCTTTTGCGTCGACGGTTTCTTCTATCGGTAGACTCGCCATCAGAAGAAAAAAAATCTGTGTTTTCATCACTTTCCAACGACTGTGTTTGATAGTGTCTCCTTTTCTTGGCGCCAATTCCATCAATATATGGGCCTGACATATCCCACTTCTGACTGTGAAACGGTGGGCACAGTCAGGAATCAGGATGGTCACAACAAAACGATCTGTTTGCACTATATTACGATTTTATTATCTAAAGGCGGACAGAGTTTATCTTAAAGCGTTAGCGTTCTCACTAGGTGACAGTTACAACAAAAACGACAGCTTCAAACCACAGATTACTAAAATAGTTACTTCGTCCAAACTGCCTAACACATCGGTATTTATAGGTTTCCCTTTATCTTAATATTTTGACTGTATCACTAACTCAATTAAGAAAATTAAATAACAATTACTAACAAAAAAAATAATGAATTAAAGTATCTGAATCAACAATCTTATGCAATCATTAATTTAAACTTAATACTTGGCGCGCCGGAAGCTGACAACCTGACGGCGCCTTAATGGATATTCAACAATTCTGATTACTTTAAACACCCAGAATAAATCAAACATATAACTAAACAATTATTGACTTTCAAATGATTAAGTATTTTAATTAATAGGTCGAGCTGGTATAAGCTGGACCGGAAGTCGATAACAAATGCCAAGCTCACATTTTCCATCTGGGGTTGCTCCTAGAAAGGGAAATTCTTGGTCTATGAATAATCCGCACTGTTCTATGCGGGTATTCAAAGCCTTAGTTCTCGAATTGCAGCCTCTTCGTTACTTCTGCCATGTTTTATGGACGGCACATTGCTCAAATCTTTTCCATAAAGTATTTGTTTTATCAGTGGACCACATTCAGTTGTTGGGCGACGTTTGCAGACTGTCGCGAACCAAGACGCTGTCAGAAGCTTTCTCCGCGTTTCTAACCATAACGGACTTCCGCTCTGTAATATGGTGTCTTTTTCTAAATTGTTTTTTTCAACCTCTGAAAGTTATTTATTTATTTATATTTATTTATATATACTTTATTGTACACCACAAAAATACATAGCATAAAAAACACATGAGATACTACAAAATATACAATGGGCGGCCTTATCGCATTACTGCGATCTCTTCCAGGCAACCTCAGTATGGACAGCGATTTCCCTGGACACAAAATGGGACCGTTGTTGGTGCAAAAAGTTTTAAAGTATTCAAAAATTTTAATTTCGCCTCTTTATATTCTTCATCATTCATGTCAACTTTTTGGCAATTTTCACCATAGTAGGCGTATTGTTTCGTTGTCGGCCTGATAATTTTTTTCTTTATTATCTTTCTCTCTAGTCTTGTTTGATTTCGTTTTTGGCGTATTTTTTCTAAGTGGACTATTTTGGGGTTAGCTTCTGTGTCAAAAATAAATTTGTGTACAGCCGACTGCAGGACACTTGTATTGTATGAAACAACGGCTGCAGCACATCGAGCAAGATAGGAGCCCCGCTGGGAAAAGTTAACTCTTTTACCTCCAACAAACTTTGTAACTCGTGCATTGAAACTTTCTACTGCATTATTCGTTTCATTGTACACAAAACTGTAGGCATGCGTTGAAAGACGTTGGGCCAAATCTGCAACTTTTTGAAATACGCCATATGCTGTCAGTTCAGGTACCAAATTCTCATTGCGTTTTTTAATATCATCGGTACAAAAATACGATGCGCATTGGGAGTGATCACCGAAGATATGGTAGGGACCATTCAATATGTCATTTTTAATACATCTGACTTTTTCTTCGAAAGTAATGTCCTTACTAGTCCAATATTTGACGCTGCTATCAATGCCCCAACGTCATTCATCCGCAAATAATTTTCCTTTAGAATTTTTCTGGCCCTTATGTGGTAAGTAGTATTGTTAGACACTGATAGCAGGCCCTTGCAGTAATTTCTTAAAAGATGATTTTTACATTCTATTTTGCCCACTGTTACGTTTACATATGGTCTTGCATTCCGGATACTAGCATATGTGCTAGAATCACCATCTGCAACGTACTGGTTGTAAATAAGACCATGCATATCTAAAGATTTTATAAAGTCCTCTGTTATTATAACAGCTTCCATCGCAGTGGAAGGACCATCAAAATTTTTGAAGCAAGTATGTTTCCGTGGGTGTGCTCCTTTTGTTTGTGCTCATAAACATACATTGCAGACCTTATTCTTCACTCCATAGTAAAGAACTTTCTTTGAGTGCATTCCTACGATTGCACCAACTCCAGAAGATGCACTATAGTTAGTTCCATAAGAACGCTTGGACCAACATGCATCACCCGATACAGGTATCATTGCTATGCCATCTTCATTTGAGCTCCCAATAGATAAAGCATGATCCTTTTCTTCTTTACCAGCTTCGGCCATATAGTGTTGCGCAGTTTTTTTCCACCATCGACTAATTGTGTCGTGTTTAGATTGGTACAATCGTACCGACATTGGTGGCATATTTATATGACACAGTATTAAGCTGCGTAACCCCAGCACCAATTGTCATTATACCGGCCACGACCTCTTCATTTACATCCATTTTATTTTCTGAATGGCTGGAAGATTTCAGCGTAAATTTAGCACCACACATTTGGCACTTCATATTAAAAGTAGAGTTAAGTCCAACTGTTTTTTTCATTTAATAGTTCAACAGAACTTAAATTACAGTTAAACATAGAATTATGATTCCCAATTTCTTGCAGTTGTTTCATGAAATAATCCACTTCTATGATCCTTCTTCCTGAAACCTGGAACGGTTTTATTTCTTCATTTATGGAGTTCTAAAAGCAAAACAAACATTTTTATGCTCGTTAATCGTTGAGAAAAATAAAGTAATAAAGTGAAATATATTACAAATGTATTATTAATAACTTACGTAAGCCGTCTCCAAATTATTTTTATTGGAAGTACTCGTTTCATCACATCCTTCTGTATCACGAGTACTGAGACTACCTTCAGAAACTCTGTGAAAAAATAAGTAATGATAATAATAGTCCCCAATTATGATTTCGATTTTCGACACTTCAATAAACGTACATAATATACTAACCGTCTTCCTTTTTTTAAGTTACTTATGCTGGCACGAACTCTTTTACGAGAGCCTTTGCCAAATGTCCTATACCTCGGCATCTAAAACAAAAGTAAAATAATGAAACTTACACAATATTTAGTCAATAACAAATAAGTAGTATTCCTAATAGCAGACTTTCAGGTCACTCGCATCAAGTCCGGAGGTAAGGTATCATCATGACTAACAAAACGAGCCCAAACTTCGCTCACCTAGTTCTGCTCGACGAGGAGTACCAGTAGCAGTCACCGAAGTACACCTTCAGGACACTCCATCAAGTCCGGAGATAAGGTCTCATCATGACTAACAAAACGAGTCCAAACTCGGCTCACCTAGTACAACTTGTCGAGGAGTTCCAGTGGCAGTCTTCGAAGTACACCTTCAGGTCACTCCATCAAGTCCGGAGGTAAGGTCTCATCATGACTAACAAAACGAGCCCAAACTCGGCTCAGCTAGAACAACTCGTGGATGAGTTCCAGTAGCAGTCACAGAAGTACACTTTCAGGTCTGCGGTGAGCTTTCCTCAACATTAAAAGTTAATTCAATCGGTTGTGACTGTTTACTTGATATTCGGCAGAAAAGAGCCAGAGCAATATATGGCCTCCGCAGGCGCGATTCTCTAAGGGACCTGTTTAAAGATATTAATATCATGACGGTACCTTGTCAATATATCTATGAAAACATCATGTACGTAAGGAAAAATTTAAATCATTTCAGTAAAAGAGGTGACAGACACACATATAGAACTAGAAATAGGGACCAATTAGTTCAACCAGGTTTCAGACTGGCTAAAGTAGACTCTTCCTTCATGGGATACTGTTTAAAATGTTACAATAAAATACCGCCCCACATACTCCAACTCAATGAAACGAAATTCAAATCTTACATAAAACGCACACTATGTAGCCAAGCATATTATAAGTTGGGGGATTACATCGCTGACAAAAATGCTTGGTTAAACGCTGGTCCTGCTCCACAGGACGCATAAATAAATTGATTAGCATTTGGAAATACCTCACACACGCCTACCCTACTACCTACATACTGTTGGAGCTGATGAAGATTTTAAAATACTATTTTTGCATTATATAAATTCAATCTCCTAGTATTGTATAATTGCATAGCACATAAATGTGAGTACTATGTACATACTATAAAGCTACCATTTACTGGGTACGTCTTTCATTGACTTGAATGTGGCTTGGCGGCTGAGAGTATGTCATGCTCACTCTAATGTCTCGCTGATAGTGGCGCGTGTGTTGGATCATTTAGCTCCCTTCAAAATGGTTGAGCTGAATGGTGCTAATCTATGCGTCATGTTCGTGAACGGGCGCCGTCAGTAGGGACTGGTCAACTCTTTGCTGCCATGGCTTATTTTTTATTTAATTTTATATTTGAATTGTTTTTTTTTTATCTGTTCATTACGGACGCTTTTAATGTTCTGCATCGTTCTCACATGCATAATTTCTAACATGAATGATGTAACCAATACTTTGTAACCATATTATTCTGATTTAAAAGAGTGTCCATGGAGTTTCTTGCCCGTTCTTCTCCATAGGTACCTACGCTTTGGAATGGGCAACTAGCTTCATTTTTCTGACTGACCGACCCCTTGACAATTCAAAAGTACCTGTAATTGGTTTAATTGAAATAAATACTTTGAGTTTGAGTTTATCAATTGACGCCGATGCTTGTTGCTGCTTCATAAATTCTGCATCTCCATCATATATGGTGTATAGACCTTCCAGAGAAGGACCAATTAATGTTTTGAGCTTTTCAATAACAGGGTCATTGCTGCATGATGGTGGTGGTGGTGGACCTCCTCCTGTAAATAAAATAAATAAATTAAAATAAAATCTTTATTTCGTTAAATTACAATTATCTTTAGGAGCGTCGGAGGCTCAGTGGGCGAAACTCGGTCTTCCAATCAGGAGGTACCGGGATCGAACCCCGCCACGTACCAATGTGTTTTCGTTTATCGAATTCATAGGTACATTTATCCTTAGTATAACACGAGTCACGACAAAAAGACAACAAAAGTTAACCTCAAAAACTGAATCATTGACATTGACAAAGCTAACAACGTTTCTTTGTACGCAAAATTGTGTTGATATAAGTTTTTTATTGAAAACGGAACGTAAAGAACGAATGGCAACTGAATTGAGATCGAATGATACGCTAAATCTCGATTTAGTTAAATCGAACGTAAATTATGGATGTGCAAGACAAGTATAATGAGATTTAAGTAGAGTTTAGGGCTAAATCTAGATTTCATAAAATCGAGACTTTTGTTATTTTACTGCAAGCCGTGGGATACACTATAGAACTTAGGGAAAGTACAATAAAATGGTTAAATTATGGTTCAGTATGGTCCTCGTCGTCAGTGCCACTGGTATCCGAATTATTCACCTCTAGGGCCGCAATGTGTATCCATGGCGTCATACGATCTGCTGCCACGGTTGTGGGCCGTTTGTTTTGCATTTATTTTCAACTTTTTATAAGAGACAAATTTGTAGGGTGACCATTATGTTCATAGTAAGAAGGTACCTATACATTTTGTTAAGTGCAGTCGAAAAGTCATAATATTTGCAGCTAAAAGTAATATATGTACCTACTGTTTACAATTTTGTTTTAAAAAAGAAATACTGCTGTTTCATACATTTTGACCGCGTAGGTATTGCACTTTTCTATGAAACAGAAGACTATTTTTTTGATAACCGACGAAAAATTTCGACGCTATGCGGTCTAAACTCATGTGCTGAATTCATGGTTACAGTTTTCGCGTCGATGTCCCTGCCAACCTGTATAGAAAAAAAGCAACAAAACTAAATTATATATAAAAAAGTAACAAAACGAAAATATAGATACGCTGACTACTTATATGACAGTGATCCATAGGGATCACTGTAGCACCAGAGACGTCGCAATACGCATTTCGAAGAAATACATTCAAAAATATGAAATTGCAAGTGTTTTTAGTTATACATAAGTGCAGTTTATGGCTTCATTCTCAAAGAAGAAAAATAACTTCGCTCACTTGCAAAATTTTTCGTATTTAATTATTTATTTAATTAAGTAAATTATGAAGTTGGCCATTTTTTGTTTTCATAAAGTACCCCCTAAAAGGGGATTGGGGGTTTCAAAGTTTGTAAGGAAGAATTTTAACACGCTGTCCGATTTACTCGAAACTCAGTATTTATACCTAAAATTGAATGTAAAGAATAATGTATCAGGGGTTTTTGAAAATCTTCCTCTGACGGGCTGAAAAGGGGTAGTCAATTTTACAGGGGAGGGTTTTACAGCGTGCGTGATTAACTCGAAAATTGGTATATTTAATCTTTGAGTCAAGCTATGAACACATCACAAACGATTTTTTAAAATTCCACCCCTGGCGGTGAAAAAAAGGGGGGGGGGATACAGTTTATATGAAAAATCTTATTCGTTATGGTAATAAACTTGAAAATTGGCATGAATACTCGCCTATGTAAGCAATAAAGTTTATCATTATAAGTTTTTCAAAACTACCTCAAATGGGAATAGGGGTGTTTTTTGTGGAAGAATTTGAATGCGCGGTCCGATTTACTCGAAATTCAGTGTTTATACTTAAGACCAAAAATAACATGTAAAAGGTTTTTCGAAAATCTACCCCTAATGGGTTGAAAAGGTGTAGTCAATTTTACAAGGGAGTATTTTACTGCATGGCTTGATTAACTCAAAAATTTGTATAAATAATCTTTGAGTCGAGTTATGAATACATCCCAAACGATTTTCTCAACTCCACCCCTATGGGGATGTAAAGCGGGGATACAGTTCATATGAAAAACCTTATTCATTCAGTTGATAAACTTGAAACTTGGCGAGAATGCTCGCCTAAGTAGGTAAACTCGAAACTTAGTATTAATACTTTTGACAGAAAATAATTAATAATAAGTATGTAAAGTTGTCGAAAATTGACCCCTGACGAGGAAAAAAGGGGTAATTCGATTGAGGACTTGAACTTGAAACTGTATGTTACATTTTCACACCTTAACCACAGAATTTCTGATTTGGCAAAGAGATAGATGGCATCCTGGGGAAGGACATAATTTTTATCTTGGTAGCATGTTCCCGTGGAATAATTTCCGACATCCACGCGGGCGAAGCCGCGGGCAGAAGCTAGTAGTACGGTAGTAGGTAGTAGTAGTAGTAGGGTAGCAGAAGCGGTAGTAGGTACTATAAGGACTAACATCACATAATTAAATTTTTTATTAAAAATAAAGAAAACAAAATTGTTAGCAGTAGGTACATATATTACTTTTAGCTGCAAATATTATGACTTTTCGACTGTGCTTTCCAAATTGTACAGGTACCTTCTTGTTATGAACATTATGGTCACCCTACAAATTTGTCTCTTATAAAAAGTTGAAAATAAAGAATAATGCGCAAATTTCATACAAAATTACCCCAGCCCCGGCGCAAAAGAAACCTGTCTCAGATTTTTGTACATTTTATGGGTATTAAATATACAGTATGTTAAATAACAGAGGGCGTTCCCTTAAACTCGTTGATCTATATCATTAATAGATTCAAATAAAAATATCAGCATAGGAAAATAAGCATAAAATAATCCGAATTCAAAAAAATAATTAATTGACAATAAATTCGAAACCTCCTGTGTCCTCCTTAGAATTGTACTGCGATAATGGGACAAATTTTGTCGGTGCAAACAACGAATTAGCAAAGTTTTTAAAGTCAAGCAATGAATGCGTTACCGGTTTTGCTGCCGACGAAGGCATTACGTTCAAATTTTCGCCAGCTTACTCTCCCCACTTTGGTGGGCTTTGGGAGGCCGGCGTTAAGTCCGCTAAATACCATACGACTAGGATTCTAGGTGATAAACACCTAAGAAGAAGAAGAGAAAGAAGAAGAAAGAAGAAGAGGAAGAGTTATCAACGTTGTTTGCGCAAATTGAGGCAATCCTAAACTCACGTCCGTTGAGCCCTCTATCATCTGATCCTAATGACCTGAATCCTTTGACACCCGCGCACTTCCTGATCGGCAGGCCATTGACTTCGTTCCCATCGGAAGCCTTAACTAATGCAACAACCAACAGACTCGACAGATACCGAAGGCTGGATCAAATGCGGCAACATTTCTGGGAAAGATGGAGAACCGAGTACCTAAGCGAATTACAGCAAAAACACAAATGGCGGATCTCGCAAAGAGGACTCCAGGAAGGCGACTTGGTCATTATCAAGGAACCAAACGTCCCGCCATTGAAATGGCGTATGGCGCGGATTTGTAAGCTGTACCGCGGGACTGATGGAGAAGCACGAGTGGCAGACGTCTACACGTCAAAGGCCACGTTCCGGCGAGCTGTCCATCATCTTTGCTCTCTATCTGAGCCGACTTCAGCCGCAGAGCCTCGAAACCCTGAAGTATTCGAGGGGGGGGGAAGATGTTGAAGCCGTATCCGAACGCGACTAATGTCACATTGGAGCGCGGGCGCGCGGGGGAGCAAAAGTTGCCGCCATTGCGTTGACAGCCACCCACAACTGCACTTTATAAAAATGTACTCTGTGACAAATAAATAATTTCATTGTACAACGATATTGGTATCAAATAAAAAACACCATCAAATAACTAGTGTTTCAATAAGTGGAGTGGCCACAATAAATCAAGCGATCACCATGCATCTCAAGACAGCGAGAGATACTTGGCAAGCGTTGCAAAAATCTTATGCTGACGGCGGGTTACTGCGACGGCTGTATCTGTTGCGGAAATTATTCAACGCCAAATTGACAATGTTTTCGTCAATGGAGGAAAATCTCAATGACATCCTGTCAACCAACCGTCATTACTTAGCATTTCTGCAGCAATTTCTTGGGATCATTATGTTGGCCGGTTTAACTGATGCATACAATCCTCTGGTGATGACATTGGAGCATTCAAGCATGAAGATTACAACAGTCTGTGCAGGCAGCGTTGCTCAAAGAAAGCTTGAGGAAAAGCAACTCAATGAACACAACAGAAGATGACACGGCAACGGCACTGATGTCAAACTCCAAAAAGGGAGTTATAAGCCATTTGTGTAAGAAGAAAGGGCATTATAAATGTCAGTGTCAACGTCGTAAAACAGGAAACAAGTCTGAAGACAACAAAGGCAGTAAAGAGAAATCGGGTCTAATGGCCGCTCTATCTATGACGGTTGGTGAGGGCCATTGGGTCGTAGATTCCGGAGCTACATCACACATGACGTCTGACGTGCCTATTCTAGAAGATAAGCAGTCCACTAGTTCTAAGCTAGTGACGACCGCGAACAATAATAAAATTTTATCTAGTGAACGAGGGGATGTGTATGTCATAGAGCACTCTGTGAGGTTCGAGGATGTACTTATGCTTCCAGGTTTGACGAAAAACTTGCTGTCGGTTAGCAAAATGTGTGCTAAGGGTTGCACTGTTGTTTTTGATGAGACTTGTTGTAAGGTTTACAAGGTAAAAGTAATTGGAAAGCCAGTATTGAACAGCACCACTGAAACAGGGGTTATATGTTTTAGGTAAAGAAGCAGCAATGGTTCTGACGTGTCCTCCAGAAGAATCTTCTCGTGCTAGTTTCGATTTGTGGCACAGAAGACTAGGTCTGATGGACGATGTAGGAGTGGAGCTCTGATGGTGAAGTTAAAAAGTTTGGCAAATGGTCTGACTTTTAAAGAGGTGAGCACGGAACCTTGTGAAGGTTGCTGTAAAGGGAAGGAGTGCGTCAAAATGTTTCCAAAAGGTAAAAATAAGAGAGCAAAAGACTTTCTTGAACTCGTGCATTCGGATTTAGCGGCGGAAGTGGAGTCCTGAGGAGGTAACAGGTACAGACAGGGGTCATTAATTCATCATCAGCTTAAGGAGTGTATTGCTGTGAAAACGCGGTAAAGGCCGTACCTACGTCTGTGTGTACAAGTGATATATCAACACAGAACGCACACCTCAGAATTCGCACACTGGCTGGCGTCGAACGAAACCAAAATCATACGTAATTACGCATGACCTTGGTTGGTTCATACCATTGCTAAAATTCAAATCCTTATATCAAGTACCGATAGCTAATAGTCTTACGTGTTGGATCATTGAACGCATAGGTCTGGGTTCCAATCTCGAGATGTGACTTTTATTTTTCTTTTCCAACAATAATCTTTATCGTTTTTTTTATTATTATTCGATAGATTAATAAACAAGAATAATAAACTATTATATTGTTATTGTAATATGGGGTTAAAAATAAAAATGTTTTATAAGTGACTAGCTTCTGCCCGCGGCTTCGCCCGCGTGGATGTCGGAAATTATCCCATGGGAACGTGCTACCAGGATAAAAAGTATGTCCGTCCCCAGGATGCCATCTATCTCTTTTCCAAATCAGAAGTTAGTGGCTTAGGTGTGAAAATGTAACTTACATATAGTTTCAAGTTCAAATCCTCCGCTTAAAAATCGCATTACCCCTTTTTGCCCCGTCAGGGGTCAATTTTCGACCATTTTACATACTTATTATTAATTATTTTCTGTCAAAAGTATTAATACTGAGTTTCGAGTTAATTGGACCGCGCATTCAATTACTTCCACAGAAACTTCAACACCCCAATATCCTTTGAGGGGTAGTTTTGAAAAACTTCAAAACCAGACCGGTAAGTTTTTTGTTTAGAAACTTCACTTTACGGGACACTGAATAGCGTTAATAACTTTACTTCCATACACATAGAAGAGATTATTTTTATAGTAATGGAAGGACTTCAAAACATCTATTATGAGAATATTCAAAACTACCCTGATAACCAAGTGCAGTACTTTGTAGGCATAAGTAAACAAGAACATGAACAAATATTAGAAGCAACACCCAGGCTTAGGAATATGCATGTAGTTTTGCGTTAACAGCTTTATAAATCATTTATTTGCCTGAAATATGGTGGGTACACAAGATTTTAAATTAATTATAGTCACCGATGTTTTCTTCATTACAGATTTATCGCTGTTTTTCGGACAGTTTAAAATGTCGACCAAGAATTCTAGCAACGGTGAAAAAAGTTTGTGGGACTTTTTCGTAAAGTTGGATAGTCGAAGTGCCAAGTGCTCGCTATGTTTAAAAACATTGCTTATTAGCAACCGCTCCACTACAGGGTTAAAAGGGCATTTACAAAAAGTACACTGTATCAGTGTCATAAGTAATATCAGTGGCAACAAAACTAGTTCATCAAAAAAAAAAATTGCATAGTGCAGATTCACAAGCTCCCACTGATGCTATAGCAACAACTTCAAAAAATGAAGATTATCAGGAAGTAGTTTCGAGCAAGAAGACCAAGAAGACTATTGATTCCTACTTTGAAAAAGAAAATTTTATGGAGAGTTTGGTCACTAGGATGGTGTGTAAAGATGGCTTTAGTCTAAGTACATTTTGTACATCATCCGACTTGAGATTATTATTTGCAAAATCAGGATTTCAATTGCCGACCTCTCCAAATACCATCAGAGCGATCATTTACAGGTATGCAGAGAATATTCAAGCGGATTTCATTAAAGAATTCACTAATTTAAAACAAAAAGGACAAAGATTCTCATTTAGTTTTGAGGAGTGGACCTCCCAAAAAAATCATAGATACATAAATCTCAACTTGCACCATGATGATAAACATTTCAATTTAGGGTTGATAAGAATTCACGGCTTCTGGACTGCCGAACACTGCATTGAATTAGTGTCAGAAAGGCTGAATATTTTCGACTTAGTGATGGAAACCGATACCATTGGTACGCCGTCCGCACGCTGCGCCGCTTTACTACGGTCCTGTGGAGGGGAGGTGGCTGTTGTGTGGTGGACGTGCTATACAAGAAGAAACCTCATAAGGAAGTAGAACAAGCAGCAACAGATGAAAGTGACGAATGCGAAGACGATGAAGACTTAGAGACAGAGATGAACGATGGATTGGCATTGTCAGTTACAGTCGAACCAACATTAGTGGACAGTTTTGTACAATATGACACTAATAGAATTTCAATATTTCACAATGATAAGTTTCGTTATGATTTACGTAAACAACGTGACTTAGATCCAGTGCAGGGTGACAAATCAAACAAAAATTGGGATCAATGAATGTGTTACAGAGTCTAAATGACGATTGTGTGCTAATTATAGATTAAAAGTAAACAGCTGATGTTCGACCTGCGGATATAAACGGGGAGTCCGTTTATATCCGCAGGTCGAACATCAGCTGTTCGTGAGAGGTTACCCAACACATACATATATATTGGTTGATTTTTAAATAAGTCATAAGAATGTGATTCAATAATAGAATCACATTCTTATGACTTATTTAAAAATTATTTGTAAAATTTAATGAATCAATAGACTCGCCATGCAAAGCCACCAAGCATAGGGTAAAACCACATACTAATCAATCGCATAGAACGCCACACAGTGCAAAGGGCTAGTAACGCCACACAGGGCTAGCCACTTAGTAATGTTTAATCAACAATTTAGAGGCAACACATAAACAATATTTATTTAATTCTAGTCTGTACTACTATTATTCGAATCAATATCTGTAGGATCATTAGAAATTCACCCTCAACCCGAACAAGGTATCCAATTTTGTAAGTATGAGCTGTCTTTCGCCTTTTATCAAAATTTGTTTTTTGTTTCATTTGCCGACTGTCAATGCGCTCTCTAACCTCAACTCTAATTTCATCACGATCTTCGCATCTATTAACTTCCAACACCACATGCACTTCATTGCACTGTCCGATGCTCCAGTAGGTGCAACGCCGAACAAAACTTCAGCCGGACTTTTTCTGGTAGCCTTTTTTACAGTGTTGCTAAGGCCCCATTGAACACGGGGTATCATACATATCCCATTCATCATCAGGACGTTCATGATTAATTGCAGTGAGAGCATCAATAATCGACCGATTGTAACGCTCGATCTGACCATTTGCCCTGGGTGTAGCGACCGCGTTTGTTATATGTTTAATATATTTCTCTTTTATGAAATTGTCAAATTCACGGCTAATAAAAGTAATTAGTTTGCGCGGCACCACAAAGATAGAAAAGTATTCATCAAAGACACTAATGGTCGTTTTGCTTTTGCAGTTTTTACGGGTTTTATGTAAATAAATTTTGTGAATAAGTCAATAATTGCAAGGATATAAGAATTTCGCTTTTTGCTTTGAGGAAGTGGCCGCAATGGTCAGCGTGCAACATTTCAAATGGCTTATCAGGTTTTGGAATTGGATGAAGCATAGCTTCCAAGGACGTTTCGTAATTTTTACGCGCTCGTTTTACTTCGTTCATTTCACTCGATAATGTTTCCCCGCGCGGTGCGGTGCGGGGGAAAGACGCTCACGCACACTTGCACAATATGTCACGCGCACGTTTCGAACTATTTCGACTCAGTCTGCCGCTGCCGCCTACGTCGTTCATATGTATGTAGACTAAACTGCTGCTCCTTTGCTCTATAAATTATCATTCGCACGTGAACACTACATTGACCTCTGGCTTGAACTTTGGATTTCGATACTACCTTCATTATCTGTTTGACTTGGCACTACAATTTGGACTCCGTATTTTCATTATTGGAATTGTTGGTTTGAGTGGACGCTGTGTCAGTGAAGTTGTACTTATTGGTTGATTGAAGACTGGTGTGAAAAACTGCAAATCAAATCAAAATCAAATCAAAAGTCATTTATTCAAATTAGGCTGAGAATCAGCACTTTTTGAACGTCAAAATTACAAAAGACAGTCCCCCAAAAACGCCCGCCCTTCAAATGAAAATGCAAATAAACAATGGGTAAGTCGTACAATTTCTTATAACTAACCTATTTAGGTAGGGACCTCCTCGAGCATATTTTTTGTTATAACTAGCTTCTGCCCGTGACTTCGTCCGCGTGAAATTTTTTGTTCCCCCGACCCACACCGTCGCATCGCATCGCCTGCCTACTCGACTCCTAAGGGTCCTAGCGTCATGTATAATAGCCTATAGCCTTCCTCCAGAGCTGGGCTATCAAAATAAATGATTTTTATTAATCCGACCGATACTTCCAGAGATTAGAGCTTTCAAACAAACTCTTCAGCTTTATAATAATTAGTAATAGATTACATAAAATAAATTATCTTTTAGCTTATAGGTACATTTTGTGGCTTATTGCTCAGCTAAGACTCGGGGCTCGGGGCTTCAAATTAATTTATTTGCTAGAATGTAGGCTTGGCGACCGGCGCGGCGTTTCATGTAGGTAGGTAGTTAGCTACACAAGGTGGGGTAGGCAAGACACTCGCTCAAAGAGCGGCGCGCTAGTGAGTAGTAGTGACTTTCATTTTGTGCTTGTGGAAGGGGGGGGGGGAGGAGTGCTCCAGTAGTAGGTATCCATTCGTAAACCTAACCACTATCCCTTACCTATACCTAACTCGTATTGTTTGTATCTATTTTAAGGGGCCGTGCACGAAATTTGCTGATTTTGATCAATTTTGTTCATTGTTTGTGAGAAAGGGAAAGAGAATTTAAACAAAATCATTTGTGATTTGAAAAGTTTAGTTCTTTATCTTGCATGTGGCTGAAAGGGATTTTTCAAAAAAATTAAGTATTCGTGGAAAATCACTAAAATTCGCAACAAGTTTTCCAAAAAATGACGCGAGACTGACGTTTGATTATCTGTTTACAAGAAATTACTATTGATTTTGAACATTAAAAAATATCATCAGCATCATTGTATGGTCTTCTTGCACGTGGCGGGACCACTTTTTTTAAATTCTACACAAAATATAGCAGGAAAAAAATTTTGAAATAACATAATTTTTGGGAAACTTCTAGACAAATAAGTATTTTTTTCTATTCCTTAGAAAAGCTGAATTTAAAAAAAAATTACCTATTAATCTTAAGTTAACCATTTAACAGAATCTAAATTTTATTTTACAAATAAACAATAACTTCATTTCGTAAATACATGGCAAAGTGTACTATATTATTGACCGCGCAAAACCGATCCCGTCAGTAGCGACCGGGCCTTCCCAGCGTGAGGACGTATCACTTTGCATCGCAGGCGCGCACGTGTTCTACGTAAACATATTCCAGAAATTGTACGCCAACTACCACATTTTGATCCGGTAAGTATTAATTTTATTTGAAGTAAGTACTTTGCTGATTTATGAAGAACATTAAAATTTTGCATGCATTTTTATTAATTATATAATAAAATACCGGTGTGCGCGTGATCGTAATTCTTCTCATCCTAAACGTCTTGACCGATTTTAAGTTATTTTTTTAATTATTTTTGTTTCCCTTGGATGGTTCTTAACTATAGCTGGACCCGGCTGGCGCTGTTGTCATATTTATAGTTTTCGAGGGTGCTAAAGCCGATAGCCGGTGAGGTCAAAATGTAAATCCAAAGTGGCGGCTGCGAAAATTTTCTAAATTTTCGTCATGGGTGTCGTTTTCATAGTTTTCCAGGGTGCTAAAGTCAATAGTGATGTCAAAATATGAATCCAAAATGGCGGCTGCGAAAATTTTCAAATTTTTCGTCATTGGTGTCGTTTTCATGGTTATCGAGGATTATAAAGCCGATAATGATGTTAAAATGTAAATCCAAGATGGCGGCTGCGAAAATTTTCAAATTTTTCGTCATTGGTGTCGTTTTCATGGTTATCGAGGATTATAAAGCTGATAATGACGTTAAAATGTAAATCCAAAATGGCGGCCGCGAAAATTTTCAAATTTTTCGTCATTGGTGTCGTTTTCATGGTTATCGAGGATTATAAAGCTGATAATGACGTTAATATGTAAATCCAAGATGGCGGCTGCGAAAATTTTCATATTTTCATCGAGGGTGCTAAAGTCGATAGTGAGGTGAAAATGAAAATTCAAAATGGCGAAATTGGTTCTAAAGCTTTAGTCTAATCATTCGATGGAAAGTTTTAGTGATTGAGTCCAACACTACTCATAAGTTACTGGTATTAATATCCAAATTTGTTGTAGATAATGGGTCGAAAGAAAGGATCGCATTACCAGTGCATCACCAAAAAAAAAAGGACGAAACGTGGGATTGGCACGTATCAGACAAATTCTATTAGAACGTAATTTGAATCAAATCGCTACGGCTTCGTTTCCAGAACATGTAAGCTTTTATTTTCGATCAGCGCTAGAAGTGCATAAAGAAGTATTTACGACTACATTCTTATTTTCAAATGTTGTTAATTACACAGTATATGCCTATATACATAATTTTAACTATTTATACTTTCAGAATAACGAAGATATTGATTCGGTGTTAGATAACACCTCGAACAAATCAGTAATTCCAAATGTTAAAGAAGTACAATCAGACATGGTAAGAAAAATATTATGGTGTTCATTGTGTTTTAAGGGTGAAGAGGTAATAAATAAATAAATATCGAGCGGTCAACACACGCACTTCACCTACCCAAATAGATACGATTTTTACAGAACAAAGAAAATTTTCAAGAAAACTTATTAATTGATTCAGACGATGTCTTTGTAATCGCATCAAATAAGGTATGATTTTGCTTTTTATTTATTGTATACTTAAAATATATAATACTTACAACTTAATTTTCACGAGGAACAACATGAGTCAGAAACAATCTTGTTTCAGGAATCACCAGATTCATCTACATCAATAAAAGGGCGAATAGTCGATTTCCAATATTTATTTGACCAATTGATAACCATATCTAACCATAATGATAGATTTGGATGTAAACTATCAAACCTTGTGACAACTGAAGAAAAAATGCAATCGTTTTCATCAAAAAATTATTTATCATGTTCTATGTGTAAAAGTCGATTTCGGATAAATACATGTGAGGACACAATAAATGGATTAGACGTGAACCATAGCGCTGTTTCGGGTATAATTAGTATTGGATGTGGTCGAGCAAACTTGAACGAGCTAGCAGCTTATATTAATTTGCCACTCATTAGTAAATCGGTCTACCAGAAATGTCACGAAAACTTATATAACTGGTGGAAGACTACAGCTGAATCAACAATGATTGAAGCCGGTAAGGATGAAGCTTCTATGGCTTTGGAAAAAGGGAGCGTGAGCCCTTCAGGTATACCATCAATAGCGGTAACAGCTGAGGCTGCTTGGGGTAACAGATCCTACAAAACAAACTTTTCCTCTGCAACAGGTGTGGGAGCAATAATAGGATTAAATACAGGCAAAATATTACACGTTGGTATTAAAAATAAATATTGCATCATATTATGTTCTCGTGAAGCACACAAAAATATAACACCCCCGGAACATCAGTGCAATGCAAATCACGCAGGCTCTTCCACAAGTATGGAGAAATCAGTCATTGTTGAGGGATTCCGAAACTCCGAAGAAAAGCACAATCTGGTTTACGCGAAACTTATTGCAGATGGAGACTCAAGCACTTAAGAATATTTTGGAAAGCAGACCGTATCCAAATATAATAGTGGAGAAAATAGAGTATTCCAATCACTTGATGCGGAACTATAACGACAAAATATTAAGTTTAATTAAAGATACGTCAATTCCGTTAAATCAGCGTAAACTTCTGAATACTGAACGTGTCAAACGTTTACGTATTGCTGCAAAAGCAGCAGTAAGGTTCAGAATGGCTCAGAGTTTCCCAATAACGGAAAAAATTATAAATCTACAAAAAGATATTGTCAACAGTCCCAAACATATATTTGGAGATCACTCTCAGTGTGAGGGATACTACTGTGGTGATGAGAAAAAGTCAGAAATAAACCTTGTGCCTGACGTCAAAATATTAATGCAAAAGCTGATTGCCATTGCATCTACTTTGGCATTCAATGCACGAAGCTTAACACATAATTTAAATAATAATAGAGCTGAACAATTTAATTCCATAGTAGCTAAATACGTGGGTGGCAAACGCATCAATTATTCACTAAAAAATTCATATGCCTTGAGGTGCTATGCAGCGGTTGTTGCCTTTAATACTGGGAAACCTATAAGCCAATTTTATAAAACAATTTTTAACAGCAGTCCATGGCAACCAAAAAATTTGAGGTGCCAGACGAACCAAAAAAAGAAAGATAAAAACAGACCGAGACGCAGACTGATATTCAACAATAGCAACATTGATTACGGTGATTCGTGCCAAAGGCCGGACATGTCAGACGAACAGTATTTACAGGCCAAGACGTTGTTTCTGCAAAACCTGAAATCCCAGATAGAGCAAAGGCACGACATTGAAAGGGAGACCATATTGCAGGCGGAAAGCGCCTTGTTGCTGGAGCTAAGAAGATGCCTTTTGACGGCCTCAAATTTTAGCAAAGTCTGCAAGCGAAGGAATAATATACGTTCTGCAGGTCTGGTAAAAAATTTGCTGTATAAATATTCAATTGACCACGTCGCATCCATTCAACATGGCAAATCTAACGAGCAAAATGCATTGGTTCAGCTGGAAAAACAAGAAAACTTTGTTTTTGAACAATGTGGTCTGTTTATCGACGATGAGCACTTTTTCCTGGGTGCAACACCAGATGCATTATTCAGTTCGCGCTCGATCGCGGCCTCGATCGGGTGTGTGCGCGCAAGCGATACGTTGTAAAAATGTCGAAAGCGAAGCTAGTTTCAAAAACAGTGAAGTGTGCAAGTTGCAACATTGTTATCAGTGAGATTCTTGCTTATCTGCAAAATAAGGTCCACCTTATTTTGCAGATAAGCAAGAATCTCACCACACCATCGCTCGCACCATGCTCACATTGTCCATTGTATCCATACAATGGACAATGTGAGCATGGTGCGGATCTGTGCCTCAGCGTTTGCTGTCACTGACGTGGAAAAGGCGAAAGGTTTGTTATATGACTCCATCAAAACAAACAGGCGGAATATTTCGAGAAGGAAGGATGGCAAAATCCAGCGGGATCTCGAGGATATTATTGCCATTTTCAAGGAGACTGATCCCGAGGTAATGCCTATTTTTGTGGCCAGAGAGCTAAATAAATTGCCACCCGTCACGTTTGATCATGTGGATGTGACGGCTTTATTGAAAGATATAGTTCGATTAAAGTCAGATGTAAATGAAATAAAGGAGACATGTAACTACGAAGCAAATTGAAGATTTGGATAGTAAATGGTCAAATTGTCGGTATACCTCTGACTGCCGAATAAATATGAGGCGTGGAGGGTACTTACTCAAAGTGTACCGACAATTCAAACACCAAGAGACGGGTCAATGACCGAGCAAACGGTAGGCACCTGTCAAAGTCAAGACTATCTGTCACATATTGACATTTTTCTAGACGACAATCTGTGGCCTTCGGGCATTACGTTTAGACGTTTTGTCAATATAAGGGATAATACAAGGCGAGAATGACCAACGGGTATGATAAACGACTACATGGATAATACACAAATGCGTAGTACATTAGTCAGTTTCATTTGAATGTAATTTTCAGCATTTAGAATTTATAAAAGAAAAAATAATTGGGTTTTACTCTCAATTTTTTTTCAAATGCAAATTGTGCAACAAAATAGAAAACATTGAATCTCAGGAGTCTAATAAAGGATCTAAAGAGAGGGTATTTCACAAACTGGCAATGGATGGAGCCAGCTTGATGAGATATGTGCTAGTTTAAATATGCCTAATATGAGCGAAACTTATTATGTAAAAAATAATCAAAAGTTAGCCATTATCCAAAAAGACATAGGGTTACAGCTTATGTTGGAAGCAGGTGCAGAAGAAAGGCGACTTGCTTTGGAAAAAAACAATGTCAGAGAAGGTGTTCCATATGTGAACGTCGTGACAGACGGCTCATGGGCTAAACGTAGCTACGGTATAAATTTTAACTCACTTTCTGGAGTTGGTTGTATAATAGGGCACCGGACACAAAAAAATACTGTACATTGGGGTCAAAAACTACTAGCCGTACTAATTTCTTTTTCATTTTGTTTATATATTTTTCTGTATATTAGCCACGAAGCTACCTAACTCTTGCGAGATTAAGTTGTTAAAAGGCGTTATCGAAGTGTTCTACAAAATTAATAATAATAGATGGATATTTGTTCTATCCGAGCCAGGCAAATGTCACGTATCTTGTGAAAATGATGGCAGTAGCTTTGACGAAACTTATTGTCTTTAACTAAAAACTGCAAAGCTTTTTATAAAACTTTACAATTTGTGCCATCGTCAAATGTTTTTGTAAATGTAAGCTCACGTGTTGTTTCCAATTTCAATCTCGTCGAAGATGACTGCTGTGAGAGGAGTAGAGTTAACAAGTCGCTTTCACGTTTACCATATTCAAAATTAAATAATGTTAATAACCTAGATTCCTTATTACAAGCTAGTATGCATCTAAAATCTTTAGAACGAGACTTAAACAACATTGAAGATCCTACTCACTTTCAAAAGTACGGAGTTCATTATATGTCCATAAGTTACACATTTTTTATTTTATTCTTTTTATACTTACTCTATAGAGGTCGAAAATTAATATGCCCAAATTCAAAAGGTTCATGCTGCATACAAATATTTAATCAATGTAATAATTCCAAGAAAGTGAAGAACCACAGTCATCCTCAACAAGCTATTGAACTATCTGTGTTTGAAGAACCTGTTGAGCCTGATCTGTCAATAACAAGGCCAACATCATTGAAACGAAAAATTTTAGTAACAAAACAAAATTAATCCTGCTACTAAATCTCGTTATGCCTAGATAAAATATGGTTATTACCTATGTACCTAGTTTGTATGTAACAGTTTATAAATCTACAAGGACGTTCAAATCCTATTTGCTGTGAATCTTAAATTTCGCATCTTTCATCTCAGATGCTCCATTTTATTTGGGGGGCTGTTATATCTTATAAAACACGCGAAGGCATATAAAATAATAATGATGACTAATCTAGTCTTACACGTGGAACCGTCGATGTCGTGTCAGCATTCCCGCCACATCGCTATTTTTCTAGAGCCATATAGTAAGTGTGGATTTGAACGTCGTCGCAGATAAATACTTTCCTTTTTGTAATTTTCTAATTTACCTAATTAAATTCCAGTGTGTAATTACTTGTTTCAAGACCCACTCCGTAGACCCTATGATTACTTCAGCAACAGATGAAGTTTCACGTAGCCTAATTCATTTCATTTCTCTATTCGGGTTACCAAAAATGATTCTCACCGTACACTAAGCTCCAAAGAAAAAGAACGCCCCTTGGTTAATGACATCAAACCGCTTAAGTTTTTTGTAGTATAACGTGAATGGCGCGTTGGTCTAGTGGTTAAGACTGCGGCTTAGCAATACGATGGTCACGAGTTCAAATCCGCGAATGAGATGTTTGATTTTTTCCAAAGGACATGGCTAAATGACTGCCCCAAGCATGTCTAGTAACTTCACATTAACTCGTAATATTTAAATATTCATTCATGAATTATTAAGCTTTTAATAATTTCCTAGCGCTTTCGTGAACTGTTAAACATAAAAAAAGTATCTTAGTTGCTTTTTTTGATTGACATGACAAGTTCAAGGGGAATAATAATACAGTACTGCAACTAGGGACGGGTCATGTCGCTTTTCTAAAATGTCAAATCAAACTATACTTATATCGATTTTTGATAACAGGTATCAAAACGATTTATTTTCTGAAACTAAGAAGTGGCAATCAGAGTTATTGGCGGGAATCGATGGAATTCAATTCGGTGTCCTGTTTAGTTGCTTCTTATTGTGTTTTCACAGGGAAACGGGGTTGTTTCTAAGTGACAATCGACTCTATTCAATTCCACTCTTTTCGTATCAAAATCAAATAAAAATAATTGAAAGCATCAGAATGTGCTTCTACGTTTAATGTACTACCTATTTTGTGTCGAAAAATATTAACTGAATACAGGTCGACGAAAACTATTTAAGTATATTTTTATTTTTCAACCCAGTCGATTATTTTATTGATTCGATTACACTTGACGTTCAATCCCATCTCTATGAAAAAAAACAAACGTCAGATGTTAGACATCGTTGGAACACCGCCGTTTGCTTGTTCGTTGTGGTTTTTCATTTTGGATTTTCATTGACCCTCGCTTGCTTATTGTGTGTGCTTGCCTACCTACTGACCTCTTGCTACTCGACACGGACTTGACTTGCAATCAATTCATCCTGCGATGCATAAACTGCGGTGTAACCAGGCAAAGGCTGCGGCAGCATATCGCCTCTTCATTGCCTGCTTTTCTACTCACTATCTTAGCACGATGGTTAACAATTGAGGTAAGTCATCTACAGCTAGAATCATTCTAGAACCGACAAATATAAGAAACATCGAACAAATGTGACTTCAAGTAGTTTACCGTGTTTTCAAAATACATAATGAACTCAATGGCAATGAATCAGAAAGACTCATCTCATCTCAACACGTCACGACTACAACAGACTGGTTGCTTTAGATGTCATAATAATCAAATGTGTAGGTATTATAAATAATTCATGTGGGTAATAAGGTAATTAAGTTTGTTCTAGGTTCCAAGGGATGCCAACATTTGTCATCCTTGTTATGAGCTGCTGAATACAGAAGCCACTAGTGATGTACGTTTATTTGGTCATACAATAGTGCGCATAACTTGAGGCCGTTTGCAGAATTTACCAACGTCACATCCAGCTTTCTATTATCTAAATAAAATGTTTTTAAACACAGTGTGTTTTTTTTATCTTTACATACCCGTCCGGTAGCATTTATCATCTTCCTCTTCAGATATTCAGTTTCTCGGCCTACAAATCGGCAGGACTACTGTCCCTGACCTCTCTCTCTCTGGTTGTGTTATTGGGCAACATCCAATCAGAATGATTTGATCAGACAGACAGATAACCTAAACTAACTTTTTTATATAATGTTCTTATAAGATTCACAGAATAAATAAATTAATCGCATTTTTGTTTGTTGTTTTATTTCAATATCTTTTAAAGTAGTTTTGAGTATGAATGTCGATGGCTATAAGAGTAGGGGACGACCAACGAAACGATGGATGGACTGTGTGAATGATGATATGGTTAGAAAGGGGGTGACTACCGAGATGGCGGCTAATAGAGGAGTATGGAAGAAAAAGACATGTTGCGCCGACCACAAATAAATTGGGATTAGGGCAGGAGAATGATGATGATCTTTTAAAGTCCTTGGTTACTCACTGTATTCGTTATCTAGTTTAGGCAGGATTTTACAATCACCACATACTAATTAAACTAAGTCCTCCTAGCGCGTTTGTCTCTCTGTCTATACGGATGTTTCAACAAACATATTTTGATGGGGTTGTCACTTCCGGAAGGTTTAGCTATACATTCGTGTAGGTTGTATTGACCAATGTAAATCAAGTCAGAAAAATCCTGCCGCCTGAGTGTTTTCTTGCGCGCGTTGCCCCATTCAGCGTCCAGAACCCATCTCTCGAGTACATTTACTATAGGGATTTGGTTTTGGACAAAAATCTAGTGTTGTTTGGGTAACACCTAGGTAAAAGTTCATAGCAATGTAATTTATTTGCAGTTTTTTATGCCTATTGACGTAGGAGTTACACGATTTCATTTTCAGGATTATAAAGATATAAAAAGCGCCTGAAACCTTTTCTGTATGAAATACTAATATTCAGCTATTCAGCATTACATATTGCTAGGTACCATGTCTAGACATTGCTGGAGATTCGTCCATACTTCAGTTTAGCCATCTCCTTTAAGTTCTTTATTTATTTATTTATTATTATTTTTTAGGTTATTATGTGATTTTCGTTAATTATTATTTAAGAAATCAAATGTTAAATTAGGAATGAGGTTTGTAAGAAAAGCTAGGCATGTTGCATAAACAATATTCATTTATTTCTTTATTTACATTTCTAGGACTTCAGGGAATCCACTTCCTGGTTGAGTATACAGTTTTCTATCCGTGTTAAATTGGGGTTATTTACTTAGAATATTAACTAAACACAAAATAGATACCCTGGGTGAGGTATAACGGTTCGTTTATAGATATTTCTAGAAACATAACTACAATATTTATTTATTTAAAGTTGTTTCAGTTTTTTCTATATTTTTTCGTATTATATACTTGTATATAGTATATATTTTTTTTTTTTTTTTTGTGGATGGGAAATCATCAAATGACCCCTCCCGCTCTGGGTGGAGCGGAAGGGAGTGTCAGACTTTTACTGACTAAAACCCACCCGTGTTCGTCCTTAGCCCTTTCTGTTCCAGGGCAGCGGTTAACCTTTCGGAAAATCCCGCCGCCCCGGCAGGCTTCGGCCCTGTGGGGCCCCGTCCTCTGCTGACATCTCTTTGAGGCGCGCGTGGAACACAACGCGCCGTCCGGCACGGGCCTGGTCCTGATCGGACGGTGAGCTACCCATTACTCACCGCCCGCAGGCCCGCGCCTACGGTGGCCGGGAGTCGTCACGCGGCTCCCGACGCCCGGAGCGTCTCCCGCGGCGGCTGAGGCGTGAGGTTCTCTCCCTCAGCCTCCCCGCCACCTCCTTCGCTAGCATGACTGCTTCGCAGAAGGAGGTGACTGCCTCCCACTCCCTCTCGCCCCGGACCATGGCTTGCACCAGGGCCGGACGCGAGAGGTCGCCGCCGTTGCCGATCGCCTCTACGAGGACACGGCGGGGCTCCGCCCAAGCAGGGCAGACCTCCACCGTATGCTCCACCGTGTCCTCTGGGCGATCCTGGCAGTGGTGACACCCGGGCGTCTCCTCCCGCCTGATGATGTGCAGGAACCTCCCGAAACATCCGTGTCCGGAGAGGACCTGCGTCAGGCGGTACGTGAGAGCGCCGTGACGCCTCTCTAGCCACTCCTCAAAGAGGGGTCTTATCGCCGCTATCGCGGCGTGCCCTGCGCTGGGTTGCGATAGTCGCGCCTTCCATTCCGCCATGAGATCGCGCCGGAGGTCCGTCCGCTCCGCAGCGATTTGCCGCGGGTGCAGAGTTTCCCCCCGGCTTAGTGCCTCCGCGCGCCAATCATGCAGGCGCGCGAGCACTATCGCCTCCAGATCCCATGGCGGCAGTCCGGCAAGGAGGATATAGTATATATTAGTGTTAGTTCGATAAAATGTAAATAAAAGTATATAGATAAAAATAACGTGCTATGTATTTTTAAAGTTGTGAAAACATAATTTTTTATACTCTGTATGATCTTATGGGACAAAAACCCTTGTTAAAAAAATGAAATGTTGTCATTCGTGCCTGTGAATTACAGAGGAAGAACCAACATGCTAAACTATACAGTATAGCAATATACATCTTTCTCTTTTATCACATTTTCTGATAACCCTTTTAACACAACATTAGAATAATATGTGAGGTCAGACTTGTAAACAGGAGTAACTGGATTGATATTAATAAAGGTTGTTTATTTTTGATTAACTACATATTGGGAATTATTAACACTTGATCATGTTCCAATGAAATTTTATCAGATAAGTTACACAATGAATCTGCTGAGTAAAATGCCTATTAATAACGGAGAGGATGACCGTCACTGTCTATCACTTCTTGAAGTCGACTTTTCATGCCCGAAACCATATTGAAGCATGCAGCACTATTTCGCATTAGTTCCCAAGTTTTGTTTACCTCTTTATCCAAATTATTTTTCGACTTTATTTCACTGGAGTCCCAGTTCAAAACCATCTGACCCCACAAGTTTTCTATAGGATTTAGGTCCGGGCTTTTAGCCGGCCACTCAAACACCGTTATGTCTTCTTGGGCCTTCAGCCAGTCTTGCACGATTCGGGACCGATGCACCGAAGAATTATCCTGAACCAGGTAAATTTGGCCCTCTGGATATGCGACCCGCACTGACGGCAGCATTACGTCCTTCAACACTTCAAGGTATCGCTCACTGTTCATGCGGCCGCCTATTTCCACAAGCTCGCCTGGGCCCATTGACGACATCCATCCCCAGTAACCTAAAACAGTCAACCTTTTAAAATCTGTTGCAATATGTAATCCAAGTAAATATCAACAAAAATAATTAGAAATAAACATAATTTCAATAAGAATGTTATTTACCTAGTGTTATCCGCCCGCTTGTTCTCAAGTCTAATACGTTTTTAGGGTTAAATCTCTGCCCATGTCTTCTCCATAAAATTTTACGTCCATCCTGATCTGACTTAAAGCACTTTTCGTCGGTAAATATAACAATTTCGTTTTCCCAATCGAAATTTAAATAACGAGTAGCAAAATTTACTCTTTTGGTGCGGTGATCGTCAGTAAGCTTAATTTTTCTGGCTGGCTTATAATTATGGATGTTCGCAGCGTGTAGATGTCGCCGAACAGTGCTAAGCGACACTCCAAAAGTTTCAGCACTTGAACGCGTTGTTTTAAAGGGTTCCATCGAGTGAACTTCCACAATGTTACGGTGTCGCTCCGATTCGTTAGTGTAAGCAATTGGGCGAGGGCCTTGGCGATCACATTTCACATCACCCGTCGCTTGATACCTTTGAATCCATCTACGAACTGTTTTTCTCTGTAATGAAAATGATAATATTAGAAATACATAAAAAAAATCAACTTGTAAGTAATAGTGCAATAAATCTTACCGTTATGCCCATATCTCGTGCTATTTTCTTTATACTTTGTTCCTGTTCCCAGAGAACAACAATTTTAGCCTTCAAAAAAGTTGTTAATCGCACCATACTATCGGTTAATAAAATCGACTGTTAGAAAACTTAATAAATCTGATAATATTACGACGAAAATATTACACACAAGCGGATCGGCACGAAAACGAAACGATTTGTAAAGTAATTATATCCTCAATCACAGTTTAGTAAATAAGGCGAAGAAGTATTCTAAATTCAACCTTAACTCGCAGTTCATACAGCAGTTAAGTTTCTGAAGTAAAATGACGGTAGTGCAACAATTGGAATCAAGCACATTCTATTCAACCAAACAAGAAATCTATGCTAATTTCAACCTTATCTTTTAGTTAATTGAAGAGTTACGTGGAAGTTGAAATTTAAACCTTAATATCTCGAAGATTAGGCCGTTATCAACCTTGTTCGATAAAAGGAGTAATGTTGTTCGAATTTTTGTTGAGATTGATAACTGAGCCTAGTAGCATAAGGCACGGTCTAAATAATCGGCTGGCGTCTGATGATGCGGGTTCGTATCCTCAGCCGTACGTAAAGTGTCTTTTTGAAAGTTATTCTTGGTATATGGTTCGGCCAGAAGCCGAAAAAAGACCATAATATTATTAAAAACATGCAAATAATAATATGTGATCGGTGGACCGGTGGATCGGTGGATGCTCGGGCAGATATGGGTGCGGCGGCAGGGGAGGGAGCTGCTCGGGGCCAGAGTCACGTGACGCGCCTGCCGTCGCTCGGGCGATAATCTTTAAGTGTTGGAATGGGTCGTTTACTATGACGCTTACTGTACATGTTTTACATCCGAGTTGTTTCGCCAATTGACTGAAATTCTTAGAATAAAAAAAATATTTTCTACCCCTTATCATCCTCAAACAAACGGTGCGCTAGAGCGTAGTCATGCAACTCTTAAAGAATACCTAAAATCTTTCGTCAACGATGATCACGATGACTGGCATTGCTATCTTGCAACCGCAATTTTATCATATAATACAACACCCCATTGTACCACCACTGAATTTATTCCTTATGAACTTTTATACGGGTATAAGCCATCTATCCTAGCAGTTTTGAATCTTATGATAACGTCACTTATCACGAGTATATCCGCGCTTTACATTATAGACTAGACGCCGATGATGCCAGAAAATATGACGAAGCCATTACAACTTGTCAACAGAACGAAAATTAGATATTTTCCTTAATGAAAGACAATATTCATGTTGTACAATCCGCTATTAATAACTTTAATGATTCAATTAGTAAACTAAACGACAGTGAATTGAGATTAAATAAACAATTACAGAAACTTAACTATATGATCATAAACAATACTAAAGATACTGTTAACTTAAATAACATCGCAAAAATTAACTCCATTTTTAATCTGATTGAAAGTTCATTGTTGTCTATTTCTAATATTTTAGATACAATTTTAAATTCAATTTTATTTGCAAAAGCGAAAATCTTACATCCCTATGTTTTAACTCCTACCAACTTATTCAAAGAACTTTCTAAAAATAAAATTACTCAAAGAAATTTAGATTTTCCCGTCTAATTATCGTTACATAACATTCACAGTATTATAGACTTATCTAAGTTGACTTCTTACTATTATAATAATAAAAATAGTATTTGTTATCGAAATAAGTTATGTAATAAATAATAATCGTCAATCCAGTTAAGTATAGTATCTATAAAAATTTACCACTACCCACACCACGGGATGACAATAACTTACAGACCTATGTCCTTATTCATCCCACTAAGTTATACCTTGCTGTATCTGATGATAGATTAAGTTACGCATTATTAGACAGCTTAAGTGAATGTAAGAATGTTAATTAGGACTATATAATATGTCCTTTACCCTCTATATTATCCACTATTAATAATCCTTCGTGTGAAATCAAACTTATAACTGAAGTAACACACTCACTCCCTGAAGTGTGTGACTCAAAAATAATTTATGGCAATATAAACTTATGGCAAAAACTTAATGATGGAAGATTCGTTTATATACAAAGCCTAACAAATATTAACCATTAAATGTTCTAATAGTAATGAAATCAAAGATTACACCTTAAAAGGTACTGGAATTTTGTCGTTATAAAAAGATTGTTTTGCATTTTTCCAAACTTTGCAATTTAATCCATCTCACGCTTTTAAAACCACCTTGCCAAGCCAATTAAAAATCGACTTTAATATTATTGATGATGATTGCTGTAAAATTAAAATTGTAAATAGTAGTGCTCATATGCTTTCCCCAATAACCTTGACTGACGTTGACTTAGAATCTTTGGAGGTATGAGGAACAGGGTGTAAAGTTCACTCATCCTCCATTGAAAAGGGAGGATCCTCCGACCAGACGGGTGTTATGTCTGGCGGGCAATTGCCCAATGATTGATATCGGGAAATTGTATCTATGCTAATTGCACGGTAAACTCTGCTTACGAGATGCAGGATTTGCGTGACGTCAGTATGACGCGTTGTTCGCATGTGGCGTTGTAGATACCGCTACAAATCCTTAAAATTAGCGTCACATAAACTAGACCATTTAGAAAACCAAATTCACGAAGCTGAAAATCAGTCTCACATTGTCAAATATGGACACTACTATTCAACACTCACCATTATTGTAATTATTGTTATTTGTTGCTATATTATTTATAAAATTTATTTGAAATGCTTTTCTACTGGTACATCTTTTTCTACTGGTACATTCATCAATGTTTTAGGAAAAATCCACCCGAGAAACCGAAAGCCACAAGAGTAACCTCAGTTGAGCTAACGGATATCCAAAATGAATCTGTAGGATGCGACAAGAAGTCGGTCAGAAGTCTCCCTGAAATGGAACTTAATAAAAATATTGTCGCTTTCAGAACTTAGACAGAGCTTCATCTAGTCGAAACTTAAGTAATTATTAAACGAAAACTAATACTGTTATTGATTTCCATTTTGTTTTGTACTGTCACGAGCAAAAGTATGTATACACTCGGCTTTATACAAAAGCGATTTAATCCTTTATTTTTGAATGAAATTGTATGTTGTTACGAACATAGCATTTTCGAACCCTTAGATTTATGTAATGTGTCGTATTTCAACGTTGCATTCGTTATTTCAGGAAAAAATCGCAATTGAAAGTTGCTAAGTGTTGACATATTGGTGCTCGTGACTGTACTATTTGTGTGATTTTAATTATTTTTGTAATGCTTAAATTAACTCTGTTCGCATTCAATTTTGTGCACCGAAAGCATTTGAAGAAAGGAGACGGGGATTTCTGGGCCTGATTGTAATAAGTTGAGGTATGGCTTAAAAAAAAGGTTATATTTTTCTATTTCAAAATGTGAAAAATCAACTCAATTTACAATCTGGAAAATGAGAAATCCAATAATTAAGTTAGGGTTCCGAAATAATTGGAATATCGATTCAATTATAATCGATTAACGTTACAGAGTTCATACTATTTACGAAAATGCTTTCACCAGATGATTAATTCAATTAAAATAATTAAATCTGTTAGAATTAAAGTACCTATTGAGAGTTTAAACGAATTAAATATCTACATAATTATGAATTAAGTTATATCAATTCACGTTTACTAATCGATTATTGTATTTTTAACCTGTGGTACTCTGTGGTAACTCTGACTTGACATGAATGACATGACATTGACACTCGTTCGTATCGTAGGCGTGTGCGTTTTGAGTGTTTCCTCCCATACTTTTATTGATATTTTCCTCGACCCCTGCTTTTCTACGGACTTCCGATCTTCCTTGTACGACCCTTGCCTTGCTTCCATACCGGACACGGAGAACCCCGCTTAAACGTTGAACTTGGACTTGTTATTTTGGATTCTACGAACGACCTACCGATTGGATATTGATTGACATCATGGATCGTTGTGTAAATTGTGGCATAGCGACTAGTCGCTGCAATACACTAGGTCTTCGCGTTTTGGATGACGAAATGATATTAGAAATGACAATCGCACGTTAAAAATCGGCTTTAAGTACAGATTGTTACGTAACCTCACTTTTCCTAAATCTCTTTTATCTCGGCTTCCAGATTGCCAAAATCTGAAAAATTATCAGTGATTGTTTGTTAATATAGTAGCTATCAATTGACACCAATTTCATCTTTTTACATCCAGGCCCAAAATTGTATGAAAGCGTATCCGTCTCCTTTAGTTTAGTTTTGTGTAACTAGATGGCGTTGATAAATTATGTCACATTTGTGAATCTCTTCATCATCTTTTCGGGGGTAGGTGTAGAAAAGTTAACACGCAACTTCGTAAATCTTTTTTAATAAATATTAATTTTATATATTTTATTTACTTTTAAGTGCAATCTTTTGTTGCATACTGCTAAATAAGCAGCGCTTACATTGGTGAAAGATTCCATGTAACACAAGCGATAACACTACACCACCTGCCAGTTTCTCACTAGTACTTCATAACCACTGCAAGTTCTACACACTACACAATGTCGTCTCAACTGGATGATATCCAATCGGCCCAGAAGAACCTCGAGGAGTGCTTCCTAAAGAAGATGGGTGAGCTTGAGGCACAGATCCAATGTGCGGGACCCGCAAAGGACACTGTTGCAAAGATTGCTGAAGAGTTCCGGTCCTTTCGAGAGCTAATGTTCGGCGTGCTGGGACTTCTCAGGAAGCAGATATTGGAGTGCTCTAGAGTGGTTGACGGATTGGAGACAAGATCTAGTCGGAAAGCGCTCATCTTCACTGGGTTCACTGAAGCGGACAAGGAAGATTGCAAGGCTCTTGTATTGGACGTTCTGAAGAGCAAACTGGCACTGCCTGACATCACTGCATCCTCCATCAAAGTTTGTCACAGACTTGGGACATCCAGTAAAGGTCCAACCACTAGCAGACCTATACTGGTAAGGTTCGCTAATGTTGACCTGAAGTCCACTGTTTGGAAGGCAAAGTCTGCACTGAAGGGCTCCACGGTCACAGTCAAGGAGTTCTTGACCCGGTCTAGACAAGCTGTTTTCAGCAGAGCGCGCCTGCACTTCGGTATGCCTGCATGCTGGACCCAGGACGGGATTATTGTCATCAGATCCCCCGATGGAACACGGCATAAGATTTGTTCCGTAGAGGAACTCAATCCCTTGGTGGCTAAGTACCCTAAGAAGTCCGGGGAATCTTCTTCTTCTGGATCTGGAGGCAAGCCTGACAGTGGAGTGCGTAAAATATAGGTGTTTGCAATCTATTGTTTATGTGGTTCCCCAACTTAGCAGTTTTTTTGTGCTCGGGACGTCAATTCCTAAATATTTATACTTGTGGTATGTATCTTTATATTTATATTTACTTTTATATTTACTTACGCAGATGACACAGCTGTCTTTGTATGGGGACCAAACTGGTCCGCGGTCAAGGAGACCGCTGAACACTCGGTAGCTAAAATCATGCATTGGCTCTCAGACAACTTATTAACCCTTAACGTCAAAAAAACCCATTATGTGACCTTCTCCATCAGGAAAAACACCTCTCCTCCACAAGACTTCACTATTAAAGCCCATGTCTGCTCATCCCTAGGTAAAAGTTGCACGTGCCCAAAACTTACCCGTGTTGACAGTGCAAAATACCTGGGTGTGTATTTGGATAGCAGACTGAGATGGGACAAACACATAGAAACAGTAACTTCAAGAGTGAGAAGGCTCATTCATATTTTTAAATTACTCAGGGACTCTTCTCCTCCAGACAAGCTAAGACTAGTCTACTTGGCTCTGTGTCAGTCTGTTATCCAATACTGCATCCCTGTATGGGGCGGGGCAGGTAAAACGCTCCTTCTCAGGTTGGAGAGGGCGCAGAGAGCTGTTCTGAAAGTAATGAACAAAAAACCATACAGGTACCCCACTGCAACACTCTATTCGGAATGCAAAGTCCTGACTGTCAGGCAGCTCTATGTGCTAAAGTCCACCTTGAGAAGACATCGAATGGTTCCACCTACTGCCCCTAATGCTCGTAGAAGGATGAAGGCTTGTGTGAAGGTTTACTAAAATTTACTGTGTAATCCATGATATCTATCACCCACACTCACTCACACATACATGCATTAACACTCACACACACTCACACTCACCTTTTCACTTTACTTTAACCCTTTAGATTAAATAAATAAATAAATAAAATATATATATATATATATATATCCATATTCACTCTCAACAAATGTACCTAAAGACACCAAAATATAGTACCATTATCCACGGCTGAACGCTGTGTCCCAAAATACAAGCGATAGCTTAGTTTGGGAACCAGTATCACCAACTCCTGCGAATAATGTACCTTTATATTAGAAATAATAATATTGTGAATGTTCTTCTGGTACCAATAAACAACTTTTTTTTTTTTTTTTTTATCTACCTGCTCTATTATTGCCTGCCTATTTTTTTTATCTTTTAACTACTCAAATCACTCACGGTAATTTTGCTTATTTGTTTGTGCTATGTAGGTTAGTAAAATAATTGTTATTAGTTGTCACTGTCACCTGTCAACCGGTTAGTGAGTAAAGTAAAGAAGGTCATCGATATGTATGAATCCGTCGCTTTTTAGTAGTCATTCAAATTTGGTCGGATAACCAGCCGTTGTTTACATATTTTGGTTTTTTGTTTATATTTACTTAATGCGAAACATTCTAAGCTGAATATTTTCACCATATATTTTTGACTAAAGGCACAAGATTTTGGTTTACACCTACACATCTGGGATTGAGCCGGTTCCTTGTATTTTGTTTTGCCGTCAAAGTTATGACACCATCGTTTAGACTTTTAGCAAGATTATTCAAAAACGCATGCATGAACAGTTTTGAAACTTTGCATGGTTATTATTAGCGTCAAGAAGGACCAAATACAGTTTTCAGCGAACTTGTGCCTTGTCTAATTTAAGCGCTGCGATGTTTTTTCGGGTTTTTATAAAACCGCGATAACTTGAAAACTATAAATATTTTCTTAAATCTAATTGGGGCACTAAGGGGCACACATTAAGAGCTCTCGTGTATGTTTATTCCACAGGGGCACATGCAATGGTTGTAGAGATATACGATTCATCAAAACGTTACTCCAGCAGGAAATGCAATATCTCGAAAACCTGAAGGGGCACAGATTTTATTTTTGGGGGCACATTTTGGCACACATATAAGCTCTCTGGCCATGCACAATTTTTCTCTCTCCGATCATTCGTTTAGAATTTTCCTGCTAGAAAAACGTTACCCCAGCAAGAATCGTTTTTTCCGTTTTTTTCCAAAACGACAGGGGGCACACATTTTTTATGTGGGGGCACATTTACAGCAAATAAGGCACAAATTATACGTTCTACTCCTATAACCCGAGGAGACACTTTCTTGTTGGGGTAACGTACACCCTCCTACGGGTGCCCTCCGGCCGCGCACGCACTAGCATCTGCCCTCATTTGTACCTGCATCTGTACTTGGACTTCTGTACCCGCATCTGTTGCCAGCAACTGCTCCACCTCAGCCTCCTATCACTCATCGTCATCGCTACACCCCTCCTCCACATACTACACACCACTCTTCAATCCATATCCATTCTTAACTGTTTATAAATATATTTTTAATTGTTCTCTACCTCCCTCTCTTTAATTGCATTACCCCTGTCTCTTTAACTTAGTTTTACTTGTCGCTACACGACAACGATTTTAATGGAAAGACACCTGAGTTCTGATTTTGGCCATACTCCAAGGGATCCTTGTACAACAAATACTGGTGCTGCTGGTGGGTGGTGCACAGATAGTGGTTTTGCACCAAAAACAAAAGCAATCGTAGTTATAGTTAATTTGCATATTTAGTAGTTATATTTTATATTTATATTATTTTTATTTTATGTTATATGATGATGATTCTTTTTACTCTGCCATTGATTCCACTAGCTCATCCGCTAATGCAAGTTTCAGCTCCTTAACTGACACACTTGGTGACTTTCTGCGTCGGTGCTTCAGCCCACAGAAAGGTCATATGTTCAATGTTTGCCATTTAAACGCGCAAAGTGTCCCTAGTCACTACAGTGATCTGTTGGACGCATTTACTGACAGCAATGTCCATGCCGTTCTGGTTTCTGAGAGTTGGCTCAAACCTCATCTTCTCTCCACCACCTACTCTCTCCCAAGCTTCACTCTTATCCGCAATGATAGAATTGGAAAGGGAGGGGGTGGTGTAGCGATTTTCCTTTTAAAATCATTTCCTCACCTCCCTCACAATACCATGCTTCCGCTGAGTACCTCTTTTTGGAGGTCTATGTCAAAGGCGTCAAGATCCTTCTTGGTGTTGTCTATTGTCCACCCGCCGTTGACTATTTTTCCAACCTTGAATTGGCGCTTGAATTCATAGGTTCAGAGTATGCACATTGCGTCATCATGGGCGATTTCAACACTGACCTTGCCCATCACACTCCCCGATTCCTTAAACTCCTTCACATAATTGAGTCCGTTAGTCTCCATATCCTTTCACTGCAACCTACCCATTTTAATATCTCAGGCAATGACACTTGGCTCGACTTAATCCTCACCTCCGCACCCTCCCTTGTTTCCTCTCATGGTCAGTGTCCCGCGCCTGAATTTTCCCATCATGACCTCATTTTCCTCTCATATGTCCTAAAACCACCTAAACCTATCCCAAAAGTTCTGCACATGCGGTGTTTTGCGGGCATGGACGTTGAAAGGCTTCGTCAAGATGCGTCAGACCTCAATTGGGAACACCTGGCAGCGGCGACAGCTGTAGACGAAAAACTGCGCATTTTCGATCAGGCGAGCCTTGCTCTCTACGACAAACACGCTCCTGTTAAACAAATAAAACTTCGGCGTCCTCCTGCTCCTTGGATGACGACAGGGGTGCGAATGGCGATGAGGCGCAGGGATCGGGCCATTCGTAAATTTAAAAAGGATCGCAGTGTAGTTAATAGAAACTTTTTCAAAGCTGCTAGGAATCGGTGTAATCAGATGATACGCAACACTAAACGCCGCCATATTCTCGAGAACATATATTATCTACTTCTTCACCTGCTGATATCTGGAAGTTCCTTGGTAGGTACTCTTGGTATCGGCAGACCACGTCATGTGGATTTTCCTAATACAATAGGCCTTGATGATATCAACCGTCACTTCACAACCTCTTGTCATTTGGATTCCCAAATGTTGTCCCAGACGGTTGATTTCATTACTGGCCTAGCGAGTCCCATCATAGAACCATTTCAATTCTCTCCGGTGACCTTGGACGAAATTAAAAAGATATCATATCATCCTGTCCATAAAATCCAAGGCTGTGGGCTGTGATGGCATCAGTCGTAGTATGGTCGTTTGGATCCTTGATAGCCTTCTCCCTCCGATTACCCACATCATTAACTTTTCTCTTGATTCCGGACAATTCCCATCCCTGTGGCGTATGGCCTATGTCCGCCCACTCCCTAAAATTTCGAATCCCCCCTTACCCAGTCATTTTCGTCCCATTTCCATTCTCCCATTCCTGTCTAAAGTGCTCGAGGCCTGCGTGCACAAGCAGTTTACGGGGTTTGTTCATCGGAACAACCTCGTTAGCCCTTTTCAGTCCTGGGCACAGTACAGCCTCCGCTCTCCTTAAAGTGACTGGTGACATTAGAGAGGCGATGGAGGATACTAAAATTACCGTTTTGGTTTTAATTGATTTCTCCAATGCCTTTAACGCCGTCAGCCACGATATTCTCCTTTCTATCCTCTCTCATCTTATGGTTTCGTCGGAGGCCCTGGAATGGTTCTCTTCTTATCTTCGGGGATGGCAGCAGTCAGTTCGCGTTGATGAGAGCTCATCGAGTTGGCGTGACCTGGATGCTGGTGTTCCACAGGGTGGTATTCTTTCTCCATTATTATTCTCCATCTTCATTTATTTTATAACTCACTGTCTTCGGTGTTCGTATCATCTATATGCTGATGATCTTCAATTATACACAGCTGAGCGGGTAGAAGGTTTGTCGAACGCTATAGCAGATGTAAACCGTGACTTAGATGCTATCAAAAAGTGGTCTGATAGTTTCGGGGTGTCAGTAAACCCCTCGAAGTGTCAGGCCATTGTAATTGGAAGCTCACGCATGATGGGTAGAGTGACGCTTAGCTCTCTTCCACCTCTTATTTTTAATGGTACCATCATACCCATTTTTTATATTTTTTTATATTCACCCGTAATCACAGGGCGTTGCGTATTCCCTCTGACATGATCAGAGACCTTTTTTTTCTTGGGGGTATATTTATTTATTTTATTATTTTAAGACAGTCCTTACAATTTACCTTACTTTAGACACACACACATATTTTAATATTCAAAACAGAGTTTTTCGACGGATTCTTATTTTCTACTTATATAAATTTTATCGTTTAACTTAAATAATACTTATTACCAACTTTACATCTAACAATATTTTTTTATGGTTCTTACAGTTAGTTTTATATTTCTATATTTTTACATTTACTGGCTTCAAAACAAATTAATTTTTGCTTATTTCTTATCATCTACTTACTTATCTTATGTTTTTGTGTATATTAAACAATATATATCCAACATAACTTATTTAACTATTTCTTTTTATTAACTATATTTAACAATTTTATCTTGATTCCTTGTCTTACTCTGCGCTTTACTTATTTTTATTTTTTTGCTTTCTTATTTTTATATGTTTATGATACATCATTTACCAAATATATATTAAACATAACAAGTTATCTATTCCTGTTTACTACTGTCTTTACTACACTCGAGAGCAATGAAACCGGGTCACTTGAAGAATCCTAAAAATCTCGGAAACTAAAAATCTCGGAAACTAAAAATGCTAGGTTAATGCAATAAATTGTATTTAATAGACAATGTAATACTCCTTAAATGAAGTTATTAAAACTTCTTAGTTATTGTAAAGTTATATCATAAAAAAATCAAATTTGAAAAAGGGCCACTTTCGAAGATGGAACTACGAAATTACAGCATTTGGTTTTGCTTTTGTTTGTAATCTGTCATTTATGTGGGTACATAAACCATGTTGATAGTGCTCTATATTCATTA
Source organism: Apamea crenata (assembly GCA_949629185.1). Taxonomy (NCBI): domain Eukaryota; kingdom Metazoa; phylum Arthropoda; class Insecta; order Lepidoptera; family Noctuidae; genus Apamea; species Apamea crenata. Next base: position 4,876,941 of record OX451362.1, on the reverse strand, counting down.
TTCAAGCTGAAATTATGTCGCTTACGCCTGAAGAATGCACCAGAATACTTACAATGCTGGAAACCGGCCGGAGTCAGCGCGATACAGCCAGGACTGTCGGTGTGTCGCTGTCAACAGTACAAAGAGTTCTCCGACGTTACGAAGAAACTGGTTCTAACCTACGCAGACCAGGAACGGGCAGAACCAGGTGTACCACAGCACGAGAAGACCGATACTTGGTGAACACCATGCTTCGAAATCGCTTTCTCACAGGAACTGAACTCACAAATCAGTTTCGACGCCTCGGAGGAAGTAACCCAAGTGCATGGACAGTAAGACGTCGGCTTGCTGAATCTAAAACCCCTTAGACCTGCAAACGGCCCTAAACTGGAGCGTGGGCATCGTATTTCAAGACTAAGATATGCCCAGAGTCACGTAAATTGGAGTATTGAAGATTGGTCAAAAGTTATGTTCTCCGACGAATCAAAATTTATGCTCTACAAGCACGATGGAAGACACAGAGTGTATCGAAGACCAGGGGAAAGATTCAAGCAAGCATGCATCGAAGAAAAAGTAGCCTACGGTGGTGGGTCTGTACTTGTGTGGGCCGGAATTTCTTCTGAAAGTCGCACAGAGCTGGTGATCATAGAAAACGGCTCTTTAACTAGCGTAAGATATGTGGAAGAAATCCTCAATGATCACGTTGGTCCATTTATGGTCAATTTAGTTGAGGATGCTATATTTATGCATGACAATGCCCGACCTCATACAGGTAGGATTGTGAATGACTACCTTCAAGAGATGAACATTACTCGTATGGAGTGGCCAGCGCGCAGCCCGGATATCAACCCGATCGAGCATGCTTGGGACGAGCTAGGCAGATGCGTAAAACAACGAAACCCTCCCCCAATCACGCTTCGTGAGCTCAAAATTGCTCTCACAGAGCAAGAATAATAGAAGAATAATAGAGGGAAGAATATTCCCCAAAATCGTATAAGGAACTTGGTGTACAGCATGCCAAACCGCGTAAACGCAGTAATGGAAGCACGAGGAGGCAATACGAAGTATTAAAATTCAAGAAAATCGTAATAAAGTTCAAAAATTTCATGTTTCCTATTTTTGTTTTATGGAGAGATCAGCAGTTTTTTTCTTTATGTAATTTTGTGTTAATAAAATGTATGGTGACTCATATTTTTTTTACTTTCATTTAAGGAGTATTACATTGTCTATTAAATACAATTTATTGCATTAACCTATCATTTTTAGTTTCCGAGATTTTTAACATTCTTTAAGTGACCCGGATTCATTGCTCTCGAGTGTATTTGCACACAGTATTCTATAAATGTTTTTCTTGATTGCTTGTTTGCCATTATCATTTGTATGTTCCCGGGTTTTATATCACAATCAAGTGCTTGCTCTGTCTCAAATCTAAGCTTTGTGTAGACCGGACAGCTAAACAGGAGGTGTGGGACAGACTCCGCGACCCCCGGTTTACAAATGCACGATGGGTCCCCCTTACACTTGAACCGGTGCAAGTATTCTGAGAACCCACCGTGCCCCGTCATCACCTGAGTCGCCAAGCCTGCCGGTTTGATTTTCCTCACCGCTTTGAATCCTTCCACTGCGTCTGGGAAGAACATCCTGGTGACAGCCACCGTTTATCCGGCTTGGTAGCGTGCGTTCCATTCGTCGAGAGACCGCAGACGAATGTGTCTCTTGACGAATGAAACTGGGCAACTGTCGTAATCGGGTTTCTTCTTGGAGTGCAGTGCAGCCTCTTTTGCCAGCTGGTCTGCGCGCTCATTCCCCTCCAGTCCTGCATGTGCTTTTATCCAGAACAGGGAGATTTTCTTGTTCTGGAGTCTGCTGTCTTCGATATTGGCTCTAGTTTCGACTACCAGGGGGTGGAGGGAATAAGGGTTTACGACCGTTTCTAGGGCAGAGCGTGAGTCGCTAAGGATAGCGAAACTAGCCTCGCTTCGTCCCAGGATGATTTTTGTGGCATGACATATGGCCAGGAGTTCTGCCTGGTAGACGGTGCAGTATGATGGCAACTTAAGTTTGAGAGTTTTAGTCTCGGCTTCATTGCTCCAAAGAGACAATGCTGCTCCGACTTTGCCCTCAATCCTGCTGCCATCGGTGTAGATTGAGACTGCTTGGTGCACATGGGAGTTCAAGTTCTCCAGGTCTACCAGACTTACGAAGTCGAGGCGCATATGTCTTGCCGGGTGCTGGGTTTCAGCGAAGGGCAGTCTGCGCTCTACCTCTCTGTCTGCCAGTGCTGGCTGGGGTACTCCCCTCTTAGCCTCATACAGCGATGCCGCCTCCCGGATCCGGATATCGAGAGGCAGCATCCCAGCCAGCATCAGCGCCGAGCGAACGAGACGGTTCTGTACGCTCCACACAGCTTCTGCGCGAAGCCCCTCTGCACTGCGTTCAGTTGCCTTTTAACCCCTTCCTTGTTTGCCGCTTTAGCCCAGGCGCCGGCTGCGTAGGTAACGATGGGCTCCACTGTGGCCATGTAAATTGTCCTGATGATTTCAGGGTGGAGGCCCCAACTGATCCTGGCGGCTCGTGAGAGCTGTTTATATATGTTTAACGCCTTCTTGCATGTATTAGCCACGTGGCTGTTAAAAGTCAGCTTATTGTCAATGGTGAGCCCCAGGATCTTTATCTCGCTGGACAGACCAATGTCGATCCCGCCCATGCTCAGTCGTGGTGTGTCAAATTTCAACTTCCTGGTGAGCACCATTGCGTGTGTCTTGTGTGGCGCAAATTTCAGTTTGTTTTTGTCACCCCACTCCCGAACATATGCGAGTGCGGCATTGGCCCTTCTCTCCACCTCCAACGCCGTATCCTCGGCAAACACCAACACCACGTCATCTGCGAAAGCCTGGCAATGGTCACCCCGGCGTTCGAGTCCCTTGAGGAGTGGATCAAGGAGGAGATTCCATAGAATCGGCCCACTAATCGATCCCTGCACACATCCCTTTTGAGTGTCCTTTGTGTACTCTTCTCCGGCGTACCTCTACCGGACCTACCGGTCTTGTAGGTAGAGCTGCCCATGAGTCGCCGGAGGTTTACCGGACACTCTTCTTCGGCAAGTCTGATCTTGATTGCGGGCCACCAGGCGCTATCGAAGGCTCCCTCTATTTTCTGAAGATAGAAAATTTCGTCTGAAAAGGTTTTATTGGACTTTAGTAGATTTATTTGGACTTTATTCATATATTATAAAAGTGTACCCACTTGAACTTGTGATATTATATTATGTACCAATTTGCGCATTGTTGCACAATATTGAACCAATTATAAAAACCAAATTAATTTGCCTTTGGTATAATTGAACTGGTATGTTTAAATAATTGAATTGATCTTTACGTGGTAAATATTTGAAGTAGTGAATTTAAGATATTACATTCAAAACTCAGCGAATATTTTGTGGATGTGGTTAACATTTTGTCTTTGGTAGTTTAGTAGAAATTTTATTTTGTCATATTCATAACTTCTTACGACTTTTATAAAATGGAGGCTATGTACAAATGGCAAAAGAATACAAAGATTCTTATAGAAAAGGCTCAGATTAACTTTAAAAAATCACCTAAAGACAGAGTAACAAATACGTACTGTTATAACCCTGACTTGCTAGCAATTTAAAAATAAATAATTAAGAGAAGTACATCCTGCACTTCTCAGCATTCCAATCTCAAGTATCACCGATAAGGGCCTACCGCCATCGCCCAATTCTGAGGACACTTAGAACAGTCTCTCTCCGTCATTCTAAAGAGCCACACAAGTTCTAAATAATTCCTAATTCTCGTAATTTCTATTTCCAATTCCTTTTTTAATATACGTATTATTTAAGAAAGACAGTTTCTTTTTTTAAAAACCCTTCGTAAAGGCACGGCCTAACATTGGTGGCAGCTTAAGGGATTTAAAAGTTAATCCCACGGTCCGTCTCCGTCTCGCCTAAGAATCACTCGGAAAAACCAGTGAATATCAGCTAAAATCAGTGAAAATCAGCTAAAATCATTAAACAAGTGCAAGTGCCAGTGTATGTGCAAGCAAAACAAGTGCTACATCCATTCAGCTGTCACTTAGACGACCTAGACGGCACGTTCAACAATTCCAACACGCAACACGCAAGAGTGCAGCTAGCCCTCACCCTCGCCTGCCTGTCGTGAGACCTTCAAATATTCTACAACGACGCTACACCGCATCTTCACACTAATATTATGCGCAAAGCCCTTAAACCCTAGAGAAACAAACTCCCGAAATGGACCTCAACAGCCTGTTTAAATTCGTCAAGTCATACGATGGAACCCGGGAAACCTTCAACTCATTTGTTACTAACTGCAATAAAGCTTATCAACTTGCCTCAGAATCACAAAAACCCATTTTGTTCAAATATATCCTAAGCCGACTCGAAGGGAAAGCGGAAGTTGTTTGCTCGATAAAAGAGTTCAGTACCTGGGAACAATTAAAAGAATTCCTTAAAACCCAATTTTGTGACAGGAAACACTATGCCCATCTCCTTACTGAACTCCAAGAGAGCAAACAAAGCCCGCAAGAAAATGTTAATGAATTCGCATTAAAAATCGAGACATGCCTCTCTCGTCTGCTTACAGAAGTGTCACTATCCACTGCTAAAGCCAAAGAACTTCCCGGTCGCACAGCGGCAATGGAAGATTTAGCTCTCCATCATTTCATGATGGGTCTACTCCCGCGTATCTCTAACATGGTGAGATGCAGGTCTCCACTAACCCTAAACGAGGCCGTAAATTATGCTATCAGCGAAGAGCGCATCAACAATCAATGTTCAAAAGAAATCAACCTACGGAAAATAGGTTTTCTAGACCAAATAAACCTGTCCCTCCAAAATCCCAACAACAGCGTCCATCTAGTAATAACAGCCAACCAAATATCTGCAGATACTGCAAATTCCCGGGGCACTCAATCGAGAACTGCCGTAAACGCGAATACAACAATAACCATTTCCGTAATAACGAACCTTCCACTTCCGGTTACAAACCACCACAACGAATCAACTTCGTTGAGGAAAGTGAACAAGATAACCATGAATTTAATGGTCGTTTATTCCCGTTGTCCCCGTACGCCGTGTCCCCGCCTACGGGGACAGCGGTACTTCAATTAAATATTTAAAAATACTTCCCGTTGTCCCCGTACACTGTCCCCGTTAATATAGTTGAATAAAATAAGTAAAAATGATTGCCCACAGTCCCCGTTTTTTCTTTTTTAACCGACGAAAAAAAACGGAGGAGGTTCTCAAGTCGACGCGTATATATTTTTTTTTTTTTTATGTATGACCACGCATAACTTTTTACAGAGTAGTCCGATTTTGATAATTATTTTTTTATTGGAAAGGGTATACCCCAAAGTTAACTCAAATTTACTTAAGTATACTTACATTCGTTTAAGAACTTAGTTATTAAGGTTAAGCATGAAACCGAAAATGACCCAAAAAACGATTAAGAGGCTCGCATCAGTGTCGTGCGAGACAATACGTACCACATCAATTTGACACCGAACCTACTAAATCCACTTTTTCTACTAAATCCACTGAATCTACCAAATCCACTATACCTACTAAATCCACTGTTTCTACTAAATCCACTGTTTCTACTAAATCCACTGAATCTACCAAATCCACTGCACCTACTAAATCCACTGTTTCTACTAAATCCAATGAACCTACCAAACCCACTGAATCCAGTTTGTACTAAACCCACTGAACGTACTAAATCCACCGAATCCACTGTTTGTACTGAACCCACTGAACCTACTATATCCATTAAAATCTCTAATTTAACCGAATCCGATAAACACAAAAAATCCTCAAATCCGACAGAAATATTTGAAATTACCACCGATCCACGAAGAACCTTACTCCCACATCTCCTTATCAACACTTCCGTCTCAGACCTACCATTATGCCTTTTAATAGACTCTGGATCTGCATTTAGTCTAATCAAGAAAAGCTGTATGCATAAAATCCCCAAACTCATAGCCGAACCCATAAACTTAACAGGGATAGAGCCCAACCAAGAGACCACCGTAACCTTAGGTCATTTCCTACTTAGGTTACAATTATCCGACTCACCTAGAAAGTTCGTAAACCACAAGTTCCACGTAGTAGATAAAATACATCTCCCTCATGATGGCATCATCGGAAGTGATTTGCTAAACGCTTTCGGAGGTAACATTGATTATGTTAGCCAAGAGATCAGATTCAATAAATTTCTATTCCAGCCAGATCTGAAATGGTAATAGAATGCTCCGTCTCCAATCCTGAAATAAAAGAAGGATGAATCCTCAATCAAACGCAACACAAAACGCAGCACGACAGGTGTTAGCGTCACTTATCCTGTCCTTCCGTGTGCAGAAAAATCAGATTGGAGCGACCAGACCGTATTGTGATCATTCATTATACTCGTTTGGTGGTTACGCCAACGTACCAGATGCTTGGCATGCGACACGCAATCATATCTTTGGATATGGTAGAGCGGACCGATGGAACGTAAAGGAGTATACCGCACCATTTACTGATAAGTCAGAATACCGACTGGCTTGGATCAAACGTCATATCAAATGACGAACAATACCGGATTGAGGGAGTCACGTCCCGAGCTTGTAATCTATGGAGCAAGTTGAGTGAACATTTTCTATTACTTTTATTTAGATTTTAGCTTTATTTTAGAAGACCTGAAATCTCGAAAGAGTCCCTGGCATCACTACTCGGCGCACGTCTCTTCCGCACCACAGCCTATCATCCTGCCTCAAATGGGATGGTCGAGAGGCTACATCGACAACTCAAAGCAGGCATCATGTGTCACAACAACACTACAATGGACAGAAGTCTTGCCTATCGTTCTGCTCGGCATACGCAGTTCCTGGAAAGATGACGTCCAAGCATCCTCGGCTGAGTTGGTTTACGGCGAGCCTCTACGCTTGCCGGGCCAATTTCTGTCGCCATCAGACAACCACACCGTTGAAGACATCACCAGCTTCGCTACACGTCTGGCGAAACATATGGCTAACTTGACTCCGAAGCCACCTAAGTGGCACAGAAGCAACACCTTCTATATACCCAAAGACATGCAGCACTGTACCCACGTCTTCCTGAGGCTAGATTACGTGCGTAAGTCGTTGGAGCCACCGTATATATATACGTTGGAGCCCGTACAGGGTCATGCAGCGCCTACCCAAATATTACAAGCTGGACGTACTATCACGGACTTTTCCGCCTGCTCATTTAAAAATTTTTTCGCCTAAATCCTGCGGCGGCGCCAAGCCACGCCCCCTTAAAGTTTTAGCCTATTAGGAAAGCGATAATGCAATTACATAGTTGCAACCTGCACTGCGCAGCTTAGTGACGCATTACGTGTACTCCTTTTGTGAATTTTACGGACGAACTCTTTGACCTTGGCGCGCTTTCCGGACCTTTTGAATATTGACCATTGCTCTGTTTACCTGACCCTTGATTGCCTAAGCGTTAACCTGTGCGAGAATATTGGACAACAACCTGTGCTGGATCATTTTTGTGCATAATGTCTTCCAGAAATCTCATACGCGAAGAACGTAATCAAATAATAATTTTGCATGGACAAGGATTTAATATTAGTCAAATTGCTGAGCAGCTGCATATGAGCGTAAGTAGTAAATCATTTTATTATTGTCATGGTAAATTTTGTTGCTTTAAAATACCTTAATTTATAAATAAAACTTTATTAACGATGCAAACTTTATCATGCAAATGTTAACTTGTGTAAGTAATTGAATACTTTCTAGTTTGTTTTACAACAATAAAAGTATTTGATAAATATAATTAAACGAGAAACAAACAGAAAAAATATTCAGAGTTAAACTTGGTAAAGCAGTTACTTATACCTTTTATGAGAGTGGTATGCTTTGTTGTGACGAACTCGCGAACACGAAATAACATTTAATTTGAAGTAATGTTCTTTTATATCGATTTTATGCAATTTCGAGCGGCCATTGTTGTTTACATCTTTGGCAAATTTAGCTCGGCCGGACCTTACCTAGATTCCGTGCAAATAAGTAGTTAATTACTCATTATTAAATAATACATTTCTAGAAATTTTACAATAAGCCTAAGCCTGCCCGTGTCCGAACAAAAGAGTCATAAGTCAATAACCGCTGTGGGCAAAAATCGGTGGCATCCTTTGATGCTTTTGTTATAGCAGGTTTTGGTAATTATATAGAGGTCTCTCTTTCTCTCTCTCTCATTCATTTATTATGAAGAAAAATTGATTTTAAGATCTCTAAGATTATGAAGCATCTTTCTTTTTTTATGATAAAAGCGTTGCCCCACACTAGGAATTTCTCCTGTATTGTGGGTTAAACGCACCCACAATACAGGAGAAATTCCTAGTGTGGGGCAACGTTTTTATCATAAAAAAAAGAAAGATGCTTGATTGAAGCTAATTTTTATGAGAATCTAAAATGAAAACCTTCAATTTCTGTAAGTAGTTGGTTTCAAATAACCAATGCTTGCCAAAATGCTTGTATAAAATATTTTGTAAAATATGTTTGGTTAATAATAAAAGTAATTTTATAAATAAAGCCACTTCATAAGAGAATCTCATAGACAAAATATTGATTTCTTGTTTTTTTAGTAACCTAGTATTCTGATTTACTATTTTAACTTAGTCATCCATTGCTTAGGTGTAACTTTACTTATTATAATAAAACCTTGTATTAAATATTTAAAAAGCAATGTTTACCTACGGTTAACTTAATTCTAGAATAGTTTTTGTTTGTTACTGTTTTATTATTTAAGTATTTTACTACAGATAATTTAGATTATTTCACATATTTGTCCTTTTGTCTGTTACTAATGAGACACAATTACTTTTCTATTGTTTCCGGCCATAATGGGTCTGTCTAACAGACGAAGGTATTATAAGAGTTTTTATTTATTATGCCATTCTAAAAGTTTTGTATTTAAATCTACCACCGACAGTAGATCGTAATTTTAAATAAGAGGTCACAAGAAAGAAAGGGTTTAATTTGTTTAAACGGGTAAACTATTTTTGAATTTCGCGGGCTACCCTGGCGCATCCCTCTTTAGTTGATTTTATTAATTGTTCTTTGATTGTGTGTTTTACCTATTTACTATATTCAATTCCTATATCCAATATTTTATGAATATCTTTGTTTAGTTTATTAAGTTAATAAATAAATAAATAAACTGATAAACCTTCAAAACAGTATTTTACTTTTTAATTAAGTAATGCCTAACCGACAATAGGATTTATCAAATCAAATTTCTAGTTAGAAATAATAAAGAAAAAATGTATTATTAACTGACAACGAATTTTCCCCATAATATGTAAGAGATAATAGCAGTAGTTTGAAAATAACAATAAATCTCGAACGGCGCGTGCGTCACCGCGTTATCAGTGCGCTCGGCGCCGCCTACGCTACTGCGGGCGGTAATAATCTGGGAAGTGCACCCGACGCCCGGACCTCGTCCTCCTCTCTTCTTCTGCTGGAACGGGGAGTGGAGCTGATGACTCAGGGACTGATGGTGGCTGATTGTCTGCTTCCTGTATGACATAGGCCGGCTTCAGCCGATCAATGCTGACGGTAACTTCTTTACCACGGACACTTGGACACTTCCGCCTGACCACCACTAAGTTCATTTTTGCTTGCACTAAAAAAACAGAAGCGCTCTCTAGCCCCGCCCCGTTGACCTTGAATAGACGATTGATTAAATAAGATGAGTGAATCTAATGAAGATCGAGAAATCGATACATTTTTAAATTTTACTACAAAAAAGGTAAAAATACAACGCAAGCCGCGAAAAAATTATGCGATGTTTATGGACCTAGTGCAGTGTCTGTGAGAGATGCACAAATTTGGTTTAAGCGTTTTCAATCCGGAAATTTTGATGTCAAAGATGCACGTCGCTCTGGTCGCCCCTATTACGGATAAAATGGATGCCATTTTTGAAAAAGTGGAGCAAGATCGGCATATCAGTAGTTACGACGTAGCTGAAGAACTGGAAATTGACCACAAAACAGTTTTGGCGCATTTAAAAAAACTGGGTACACAAAAAAGCTCGATATTTGGGTACTTCACGAGCTCACTAAAAGAAACCTAATGAACCGTGTACTCATTTGTGATTCTTTAATACGACGTAATGAAACCGAACCATTTTTGAAAAAGCTGATAACTGGTGATGAAAAGTGGATCACGTACGACAAGAACGTGCGAATAAGGTCGTGGTCAAAGGCCGGTCAGGTAAAGCCTGACCGGCCTTTGACCGTGGCGAAAGACTGTGGCGAAACCCGGGTTAACTCGCAACAAGGTGATGCTGTGTGTGTGGTAGGATTGGAAGGGCATTATTCATTTATGAGCTGTTACCACCAGACAGGACCATCGATTCTGAACTCTACTGCGAACAACTGATGAGATTAAAGCAAGAAGTTGAAAGAAAGCGGCCGGAATTAATCAACAGAAGGGGTGTGGTTTTTCATCATGATAACGCTAGACCTCACACATCTTTAGCCACTCAGCAAAAATTAAGAGAGTTTGGCTGGGAGGTGTTAATGCATCCGCGGTATAGTCCTGACCTTGCACCTTCAGATTTCCACCTGTTTCGGTCTCTTCAGAATTCTTTAGGCAGTGTCAGGTTAACATCACGAGAGGAATGCCAAAACCACTTGTCGCGGTATTTTGATCAAAAGTCCCACAATGGGATCATGTCCCTACCTACAAGATGGCAAAAAGTTATCGAACAAAATGGTACCTACATACTTTAGTTAAATGTAAATAAACTATATTAAAATATGTTTTGAATTTTCTTAAAAAATGCGAAGAAACTTTTTCCCCCAACTATTACATGATTCAGTAAAACCACGTGTTAATTAATCATATTTCGATCGTCATTTTTCAAATAACTAAACAGATAACATGACATAGGTAGGTAATGAAAAAAAATTTAATCAGCTCCAACATTACTCAACTGTTCTTTTTTGAGAGTTTTCATTGGTTGTAAAACGTATTTTTTTTATTTGAGGAATATGACAACACGTAGGAACCTCGATCCACAAGTGTCAATGCATCCTCAATTTATGTAACATGTATACCAGGCCCTTTACAATCAAATTCAACATGTGGTTATGTTGGGAAGGACACGATTAGTAATTTGAACTTTGTCGAGCCTTCTGAGCCTCAATCCGACAGCTTAAAAGAAGCAGTTTATGTAATAGGTACACCACAAGAAAAATCAACAAACAACTATGTTGAACAAAATTATAAAATTTACGCAAGCTGTCATAATGGATTGTTTAAAAAATTTGGAGAATAAAGTGCTTCATAAGCTATCTTACTTAAGTACCCAAATTGACACTTTTGTTACAATGAGTTCAAAAGGTCAGGGAAAAGAGAATAACGTATTTTTTAAATGCATAGGGAATAAACGCGTTACGAGAGAAATAAACTGTATTATTATTATTATTAAACAAGAATTGCAGACATTGGAAAAAAACTTAGAAAAGAGAGAGAGAAGAGTTTCGAGCGGAAACCAAACAAAGGCTCCTCTCCGTATGTGGAAAAGGAAAGGGCCGTGGACTAAATAACGCGTACACATTAGCGGATGTTATACTCGTATTTACAAGACAATTCCTGACGGAGAGTTCCTGGGCTGGCGGTTCTAAAACTAATACCGAAAAAAATTGTTTTAAATCTAATACTCAAATAGATCTGTTTTTTGAATTAGTGAACGAATCGGACAAAAATTCTACGAGGAAGAATGTGAATCTTTTTTTAAAAATATAATGCGCCACGCTGTAACTAGAAATAAAATCGAAATTAAGAGAGCTGGGGGTCTACTCCGAAGTAGTATCGGTCGAATGTTCGGCCGTTTCCTGCTACGAAGTTACTATTTGGTTCGGTCGGTCCCGATCCTACACTCCTACGCTACGCTAATATTGACCATGGTCCCGACCGAACCGATCCGAACTTTTTTCGCATTTTTTCAATAATATTCGGTTCGGCGATGTGTCGGTCCGATCCGAACATTCGCACTTTGCACTTCGGAGTAGACCCCCGTTTGCATCGTGCAAACGTAGAAGCCATAAAAATGTCAATAATCAGTGACCCCCCAACGACTGACAATCAAAATATAGAGATAGAACCTTGTGAATATGTCTGCTGACAATGTGACTTCCAATAATAACGTTGAAAATAATTAAAGTATTATAACGCCATTTTCTGCTGCGATTTTGACCACCTTGGGGAGCGGGGCGGTATTCAGCGGTCATTATGGGTGATGCGCTAAGGTATCGCGAAACTCTTTTTTTTTGGTTTTTTGCCATTTGCAGGTCAGTATCATGTTGTATCTTGATCAAAATATGATTCGCGATAATAGCAGATGTGCATTTACAGAATTAGGATCACTAGAATCATCACGAATCTCTAAGTTAGAATTGGCCCTAAATGTCATGATTTCATGAAATAGTGATTTAAATAGGGTATTTTGAACTGAGAGAGTTGTATTGATGATTTTAATGATTATAATCCAGTAGATTCAACATCTTTTACTATCGCGAATCACATTTTTATCAACAAACAATCTGACACTGACCTGCAAATTAAAAAAAAAAACGCAAGAAAATCTGAATTTCGCGGAATACGCGACGGTTTCGCCTTATGCATATTGTTTTGAAAATTGTCAGCTCCCACCCTGCTCCTGGCCCAGTCCCGCTGAGGTCAAGAACGCCATAATGTCAGTTTCGTATCTTACCTCATTTAACCGAATGTGCCAATTTCGTATCTATCTACCTCATTTTTATTTGATTATGTAAGATTGTAAGGGCCTTTTTCCTGTCACGCTGGTTTGCGCCGGTGTGGATGCCTCACCCTGCACCCGCAAATCCCCGCGTTCCGCGTGCATATGGCATGCGTGACAGGAAAAGTATGTAAGTAACGATAGGATGTGGGCGACGCGCATGCGTATTTAAATCCGCATGATAGGAAAAGGGCCCTTATGTTATAAGTGTTAATTAATAAGAAGTGATAGACAAACTGTTGTTGACAATATTTTAACCGAATGTGCCATATTCGTATCTACATTTTTATTAGATTCTGTGTTCATTTATAAGTGATAAACAGACTTGTTGATAATTTTTTAACCGAATTTGATATATTTGTACCTACATTTTTATTAGATTATGTTGAGCTAGTGTTTTTTGATAATAAGTGATTGATGAAACAGATTGTTGTTGATAATCTTTTAACCGAATGTGCCATATTCGTATCTACATTTTTATTAGATTATGTTAAGCTAAGTGTTTTTTGATAATAAGTTTAGTGATAAACAGACTTTTGTTGATATTTTTTTAACCGAATGTGCCATATTCGTACCTACATTTTATTAGATTATGGTACAGTATTTTATGTCACGAAGCGCCACGCGCTTTACTTGTGGTTATCAAGTGTACAAACACGCTTTGAATGTGTGTGTAAGCGCAGGAGCTATCGGTACCGTCCGTAGAATTCGAAAGTGAGTGAGTGTATGTGCGTGTGTGTGTTATGTGCTGACGCTACTCGTCTTCAGGCACGCAGCAAAGCGTGCGCGACGCGCGCTCTACTTAAAGCGCGCGTCGCTTCGTGAAATAAAAATACTATAAGCTAAGTGATAAACATACTGTTGATTACGAGCAAGCTCAATTTAATGCTGTCCAGATTGTATACCCAGAGGCTAAAATTACTGGTTGCTTCTATCATTACAATCGTGCCGTCTGGCGCAAATTAAAAACATGAAATTAAATAAAACAACATCAGAAAGAAGTTTTTGTAGCCTTAATACTATATTGCCCATGTTTCCTCCAGAATACATACAGAATACATGGAAAGACATATTAGCAAATGTGGAAATGACTACAGGTATGATGAAATTTAAAACTTATTCTGAGAAACAGTGGATGGCCTTTTTTTTTTGGATGGGAAATCATCAAATGACCTCTCCCGCTCTGGGTGGAGCGGAAGGGAGTGTCAGACTCTTACTGACTAAAACCCACCCGTGTTCCTTCCTTAGCCCTTTCTGTTCCAGGGCAGCGGTAACCCTTTCGGACGATCCCGCCGCCCTGCCAGGCTTCGGCCCTATCGGGCCCCGTCCTCTGCTGACATCTCTATGAGGCGCGCGTGGAACACAACGCGCCGTCCGGCACGGGCCTGGTCCTGATCGGACGGTGAGCTACCCATTACTCACCGCCCGCAGGCCCGCGCCTGCGGTGGCCGGGAGTCGTCACGCGGCTCCCGACGCCCGGAGCGTCCCCCGCGGCGGTTGAGGCGTGAGGTATTCTCCCTCAGCCTTCCCGCCACCTCCTTCGCTAGCATGACTGCTTCGCAGAAGGAGGTGACTGCCTCCCACTCCCTCTCGCCCCGGACCATGGCTTGAACCAGGGCCGGACGCGAGAGGTCGCCGCCGTTGCCGATCGCCTCTACGAGGACACGGCGGGGCTCCGCCCAAGCAGGGCAGACCTCCACCGTATGCTCCACCGTGTCCTCTGGGCGATCCTGGCAGTGATGACACCCGGGCGTCTCCTCCCGCCTGATGATGTGCAGGAACCTCCCGAAACATCCGTGTCCGGAGAGGACATGCGTCAGGCGGTAGGTGAGAACGCCGTGACGCCTCTCTAGCCACTCCTCAAAGAGGGGTCTTATCGCCACTATCGCGGCGTGCCCTGTGCTGGGTTGCGATTGTAGCGCTTTCCATTCCGCCATGAGATCGCGCCGGAGGTCCGTCCGCTCCGCAGCGATTTGCCGCGGGTGCAGAGTTTCCCTCCGGCGTAAAGCCTCCGCGCGCCAATCATGCAGGCGCGCGAGGACTATCGCCTCCAGATCCCATGGCGGCAGTCCGGCAAGGAGGCTTGCCGCCTCGCGCGAGATCGTGCGGTAGCCCCGGATCAGCCTTATCCTTAGCGGTGGATGGCCTTATCTTTCCATAAAATAAGTGTATACAAAGATAATCATAGAACAACAAATCAAGTAGAAGGATGGCATCGACGTCTTCGAGCCCGAATACCACAAAGCCCTAATTTTTATTTATTTTTATAGTATTTTTTTTTTTATAGTATTTTTCCATTTCGGTCGCATGTTCGCAATTCATAAGTTCCGGCAAACTCCCCTTTTGCGCCGGCGCTACCGCCACGCGCCAGCCGGCCAGCGATCCAAGCGAGTGCATCAGTGCAACAAACGAAACAGACAGTCGTAATTTGTTAGCGGAAGTGTGCGCGTGCTTCTTTTACCCAAATTGTTACCTACATTTTTACTGTCGCGATGGCTTACCAGTTTTCATTTCGGGAGTATGCGGCTATGTTGCGTGTGTACTTTTTGTCTGGTGAGAACGCGAGTGCCGCTGTACGCATGTACAGGGAACTGTATCCAAATGTTCGCCAGCCAAACGTTCGGACTGTGGTAAATGCTTATCAGCGTTTAATCGACCATGGATCTTTCCACGCACCGGCCCATAGCCAAGGACGTGGAAGACCGGCGTATTCGCAAAACCTGTACGACGATGTAGTGGCCTACTTTGAAGAAGATCCCCGACGAAGTACGAATGACGCAACTCATCATTTTAATATTAGCCAGCACTGTGCATGGAGGATCGTTAGTTCGTCTGGATTTCACTCATGCCATTACAGAAAGGGTCAAGAATTGACTACTGTGGATACTGAACCAAGGATGGCGTTCTGCAGGTGGATACTGAACAACACAGAAGCAAATGTGTTATACTCCGATGAGTGTGTGTTTACTCGTATCGGATTGTTTAACCAACACAGTGAACACTGGTGGTCATTACGAAATCCAATGCTAACAAAGGAGAACTCCTTTCAACATAGGTTTTCTGTAAATGTCTGGGCAGGAATCCTAAACGACACTATCGTTGGCCCTTATTTTATTGAAGGGCGTCTTAATGGCGAAAGTTATTTAACTTTGCTTCGGACAATGGTGTCTTCTATGTTAGATGACATTCCATTAACCAACTTACGAGGCCTCTGGTTCCAGCAAGACGGCGCGCCTCCGCACTACCATAGCGCAGTGCGTGAGTACCTGACGGAGGAGTTCGGGAGTCAGTGGATTGGTCGAGGCGGCCCCGTGGCATGGCCTCCACGCTCACCTGATTTCAAGCCCTTGGACTTTTTTTTGTGGAGTGAAATTAAACGGCGAGTGTACGTTAGTGAGCCAACAAGTGCCGAACAATTAAATCAGCGCATATTGGACGCATTTGACCAAGTGAAAAGTAAGCGAAACATACTCTTATCATTAAAAAACAATTTAATTAAACGTGCCCGTCTTTGCATCGATAATGGTGGTGGACATTTTGAAGGAGAATTAAAATACATACCTGTAAGTTTTTTTTTAAGTTTTGTAAATACTTTAATTATTGTAAATATCAGCTGATTCAACCTTTTTAAATAGGTACGCCAAAATTACATTTAAAGCTAAAGCTTTAATTTAATTTATTTTTACTTTCGTTACCTGATTGTTTTAATTGTAAAAAAGTTGGTAATTTTGTTGGTCCTAAGCCCAATTAAAGTATGAAGGAAAAGTTTGAATTGATGATGTGCCTATTATTTATCGTGAATCTTTTATTTTACATTTTCTTAGTGATCAATCGTAAAGCATAAGATGCGTTTAAGTTACCTACAATTACAATAACAGCTGTTGGAGGCGGGGCAAGTTTGAGCGAGATACGGGAACGCGAGAGCGAGACAATATGAATAATGAATACTATTATGAATGACCTGTACAATATCTCCATAAACTGACTGAGATTTTGGGATATAAATAAACGCTAATAACTTGGCTGTTTATGAATATTATTTATTGAGACTTTACATAAATAATAACAAGACCTTCTCCATTTAAGTATTTGTACTAATTAAAAATTTATGGTGTATAAAATGATGGAGATATCGCCCGTTAAAGTTCCGCGTGACGTCACGCCGTGCGACACTTTTTAGCACGGCGTGACGTCACTACTCCCTCACTCCCTTTTGACGCGCTTTATCTTTGTCATTTTTTGTTTGATTGACAAAAGAAAAAATACATGTCCATTATTTTTCGATAATCTAACTGACAGACTAAATATAATAATTATTTTTTTACACAGGAAACTACCCTATTAGACAATTTAACCTCTTCATAATATAGATTAATTATCTTATTAAAATAAATAAAAGTGATTTGATTTGATTTGACTAATAAATAATAATAATAATAATAATAATACTAATATACCTAATAACTGAATTATCATCTTTCACACACTTTTATTGAATATGTAAGGGGCTGATGCACACACAATTGTAATAGTTCGACGCAAGGCTTGTCGACGTAGCCAGTTAGCCTCACGCCTCGGACTAAATAGGTCCTCTGTACCGAATTGGTTAATAAACGTCTTGAAGTGTTTTGTGTAGTAATACGGACTATCATTTATCTCCACCACCTAGACCCAGGCTAGGGCTAACTCACACTGGTGACCCCTGTGTTAGAAATTGGTGGTGTAGAGACAATAAATAGTGACGAACAGTTTACATAGTTAATTCAGTGAAATGGCTCAAGCTGTGGGTTCCGGCCAGGCGAAAAGCGGAATGGCGCAAGCTGTGGGTTACGGCCAGGTGAAAAGCGGAAGCCATGACAGCACGGAGGTAGCGGCGATCTCTGTAACGTCGAAGATCCCTACTTTCTGGAGCGATCAACCCAGGTTGTGGTTCGTGCAGTTTGAGGCCGTCGTCGCGTATCAAAAATTGTCAGACGCGGATAAATACAACCTGCTGGTTACGAAGCTCGTCAAGGACAACGTGGAGCAGGCAAGTGACGTGTTACTGTCACCTCCGGAAACGAAAAGGTATGAATTATTGAAGAATCGACTCATGACAGTATATAAAGAGTCAGAGAACAAGCAATTCCAGAGACTACTGTCAGAAATGGAGCTAGGTGATCAGAAACCGTCGAAGCTACTCAGGAAAATGAAGGTTTTAGCGCGGAAGAAATTTCCAGACGAGACACTACAAATGATGTGGACGGCTCATTCGGCATCAGTTCGAGCAGTATTAGCGGTTACCGAAATCCAGGAGCTAGATAAACTGGCAGAGTTGGCGGACAAAATGATGGAAACGACGCGGGCCATAGAAGTTGCGGAAGTAGCAGCTCAGAAACCGAAGCCACAGGAACGCGATCTAGCAGCAGAACTGGAGGAACTGCGACTAGAAGTGGTACAGCTACGAGGAAGACAGCCATGGCGTAGAACAGGGCGAGAGCGATTCCGCCCACGATCGAGATCAGGGGCTAGACAAGGGGTGGCTCCAAGTCGACGTTCTAGTAATGATCCTGATTGGTTGTGTAATTATCATTTTAGGTACGGACATCGGGCTAATAGCTGTCTGGAGCCGTGCGCGTGGAAGAAGTTGCAGGGAACGTCGGGAAACTAGCAGCGGTGCAGCCAGCGGCGGGAACCTGCACTGTTTCACCATCTCACCGCCTGAGTGTAGCAGACGAGGCCAGCGGATTCAGGCACCTGGTAGATACGGGAGCGAATGTTTCAGTGATCCCAATTAATAGTAGATTACGCACGTATTCAAAATCTTGTGATTATAAACTGTATGCAGCTAATGGTACTGTTATAGAAACGTATGGCACTAAGACTTTGACCTTAAGTCTAGGATTAAGAAGGGTTCTGAAATCTAAAGGAAGAGGATCTTTCATTCAAACTGTGTGCAACAAGACAAAACTATCGCTCTTAAAATGGAATGATAACAAATGTGTTATTCTAGCCTCTAGTTATGCTGATGCGTATCCTACAGCCAAAGTGA
Source organism: Apamea crenata (assembly GCA_949629185.1). NCBI lineage: Eukaryota > Metazoa > Arthropoda > Insecta > Lepidoptera > Noctuidae > Apamea > Apamea crenata. The sequence continues at coordinate 4,858,096 of OX451362.1, read as the reverse complement.
AGCGGTATTGTAAAATTAAAAAGCGCCAAATTGAAGTAGACTATCCTAACACTGTGAAGCATTACAATGCCCATATGGGCGGCGTTGATTTGGCGGATATGCTCATAGCGCTATATCGCACTGAAATGAAAAGCAGACGCTGGTATCTCTCCATATTTTTGCAGTTACTAGACATCTGCGTCAACAATGCCTGGTTAATGTACAGACGAGATAATACACGAGGAGGAGTTAAAAAATTTAAACCTTTGAAAGAATTTCGGCTCGAAATTTATAGAGCATTACTTCACAAAGGAAGGAATGTAGATAAAACTACAATAAAAGATAAAATTAACGTTTAGGTTTTTTTATTTTACCCTGAAGGTAAAATAAAAAAACCTAAACGTCTCAGGCCTGTAGATGACATAAAATCAACATCGACCATTTCCCTGAGCATGGTAAGGAATATGGTCGATGTGCATATTGTAAAAAAGGGTTTACTACCGTTTTTTGTTTAAAATGTAACGTTAGACTATGTTTTGTTAAAGGTAGAAATTGTCACTTCAATTATCACCACAATTAACCATTCTTATTGCATGTATACATTATTTTCAATAAATATTTCTTTTTAATTTACCTAAATTTTGTTTAATTTAAAAGTTTTGGTAAGCTGGATTTGTAAAGTATACTCAACAGTTACATATGCCCTTATTTTTTTAATCATCAATTTTCATATACTTAACGTTGTGTTTTCAGGAAACCCTTCAGGCGAGATTTTTTATTTTATTTTTCTCGTGTGTTTTTAATGCATATGAACACAATATATTAACGGCATCTTCCTACTACGCCTTTTTTTGTCTTGCCAAATGAAGGGTTAAAGAAATGCGAAAATGATAAGCTGCATCTCAAACGGAAATATATTATTGCCAGAAAAATGACAAAAACAAATGCATTTAAAATTGTTTCCAAACACCATGTCGCCTACTGCAACTATGTTCTGTGCAATGCAAGCCTCTCAGAGTGGGAAGAAAAAGCAAGGAAGGCGGTTCACATTAGATGAAAAGATTTTGGCGTTGTCTCTGTACAACCCATCTCCCAAAGCATATCGCCTACTGAGCAATTTGTGTGTTTTGCCAAGCAGAAGAACACTGCAAAATTTGCTGCATGAAATTAATTTAAAAACTGGCACAAATGAAATGATTTTTGATATGAAGCATGATTTGAAGCAAAGAGTGACAAAACTTCCTGACAGGTACAAATACTGTACCTTATTATTTGATGAGATGGCAATTGGACCAGGTATAGAATACGATAAAAGAAATGACGAAATAATAGGCTTTGTGAATAACGGCGAAAAAACGGAAAAAGAATACTGTGATCATGCCCTAGTCTTTATGATTAGAGGCGTTGTTAAAAAATATAAACAGCCCCTGGCCTATTGCTTCTGCAGTGGAAGCACCAAGTCGGCTGAACTCATGGTTCAATTAAAAAAAATTATTAACAAAATTCAAGAAACAGGACTGAAAGTGTCGAAGCAACTATATGCGACCAAGGTAGCTCCTGTTTAATACAAAACATAAAATAGTAAGAAATTAGTAATATTTTTAGCTATTGTAATAGCAACACTAGAATTTGTATTTTTTATGTTGACCACCCCGGTGGCCATATTTTTCCTCTTACTTTTTCAACTGTGCTATGAACAGTCACCATTGTAAATTGTTTCTATAAAACTAAATTAAATTACTTTAAATATTCATTAGCCTTTTATTTAACAGGCTAAAGTGGTCCTTCGAGTGTGTTTTGCAAGTACAAGTGTTTTCTCCGGTGTGCGCGTATCGTACATTGTGTTTCGACGACTTACAATATCGAGTCGTTGGAGTGCCGGTCGCCGCGGGCGGAGGGACACGCAAGATTTACTCGCAGATTCGCATTGTTGCGAGACGCGGGAGACCTATATTTCGATGCTATATCGTCGATTCATCGATTCATCGATTCATCAATTCATCAATCAGCTTAGTAAAAGGCGGTATAACGAAAATTTTATGACCAAAGACAAGAATTCAAGAAATCGAAAGGTATAGACAATTGTGAGAGGTGACTGACTGAAGAACGAACGAACAAGAGTTGTTCAGTTGGGCATTCCGGTCGGATGCGCTGGAGCAACTTCACACTCGTCGAGTTCGGAGTTCGGAACGTCAAACGTCAAGCAAGTGTCACTGTCAGCGGTCTTCAAATTTGTAAACATTACATTTCGGCGAAGTTACCGGCTAAATAGAAGAAGTCTGGTGCTCAATAAGTGCGGCATTCGTTTAGTGCGGTCTAAATCTACAATAATCAGTGCGGTAATGCGTAATATTAGTGCGACCAAGAAGTGAATCGTAAGTTGGTTGTGTTTCGTTCGTTTACCATGGCGGAGGTTGAACTTAAGCGACTACGCGCTCAGCGGGGACAATGTAAGTCAACAATTACACGTATTGAGAACTTTATAAGTGATCCCATCAACGTCGCAACAGCCACTATAGACACGTTAGAAGCGCGGAAGGAGAAACTAATTAGCACGCTTAAGACTTATGAGAGTGTCCACTTAGACATATTGAACCTAGATGATAAGGATACAGAATGTGTACACTCTAAAAAATTGAAGCCAACTAAGAGAGATTTTCTCTTAGTTGACGTTAAATTGAATAAAACAACCATGATAATAAGCAACTCAACGATAGCTGATTAATTACAGCAACAAGTTCATATGTGATTGAACGAACTATGTAGGTATGTTTATTAATTCTAACAAGTGTATATGTTGATTGCATCACTATTCACTTCTTTGTATGGCCTAATCATTTTTATTTAGTTAACATAAATAAATACGTCAGTTGAATCAATTCAGAATAAACTAATAAAAGCAATCAAATCAAATGATAGTTTCGATAAGTTTTGTTAATAAAATTAACAAACATGTCTTAGTTGATTTAACTAAGATCCGATAATTAAAACAACTAAAATTTAATGTTACATTCTACTAAAACTAAAACGTTGAATCGACTTTCATATTAGTTGAATTAATCATTCGATTGATCGATATAATCAAGACTTCAAGAGATCCACCCCTCCATATTCCTTTCTACCGGCTACCCCGCCCTGCACTCACCCACAGGCTGGCGGCGCGCGCGGCTGAGCCCTGCACGACACGCACGCGCCGGTTAATCGTCTCTGCGAGCGAGTCAAAACCAGTTTATCCATCCCAAAGAGTATAATAATAATACGGGACATCCATCCAATCCTTTTTTATCCTCCGTTTTGGACGAGTCCACGGTTGATTACTCCGTGAGTAAAAGAGTAATTTCAGTGTCAGAAACTACAAGTGCAGAGATCTCGTCCTTTGACTAGGTACTTAATTGAAATGGAAGACGTTATGGAACTCCTCAAGACATGGGAGTTAGAGACTCTAATACCAGTATTCACACGTAAGTATCTCACTCGCTAGTTTATTTTATGGTGCTGATTGAAAATGTACTAAGCCCGGAGGCCATTCATGTTGTGTAAGGAAATAGGTATGCACCCTACCACATTATTTTTCTGTTTCGAGTTTGCTCTCTAATTATCGAGCGAGAATTACGAAAAAAGTGGATGAGTGCGCCTTTGATTATATATTTTTCGCGTCACCAAACTAACCACCGGCGTTCGAGCGGTAAGGTGTGCGCCTTGTTCGTTTTGAGTCGGCTTTTAGCGCGAAACAAAGGAGCCGAGACAGCGACACATTCAATAATTGTCTGGTGCTATTCTCGCTTTCTATCGGGGTTCTCCCGTCAAACTGAATTACTTCTTTAGTGGTCGCCTGTCATGAGCAGAACAGGTTCGGGAACCCCCGCACCATGCGCAGTACGAACCTCAGAGAGGCCAGTTTGGCGGGATTTACACATAATTAATATGTTGTATGCTTGTTCCTTAAGTTTTTCTGATCCGCTCAGCACTCATTTTAAAATAATTTTAATTTGTTGAACTATGAAGTTTCACTCTCAAATAGTAAGGTAGGTACTTACCGAAAAATTGACGATTAAATTATTATACTGACGACCCATTTACTGTTGTTTTTATTGTTGGCATTTTATTAGGTATATACCTATAAAAGCATCACAATAATGAATAATTCTTAGGATAATAAGAGTAGTCTATGTATGTTCTACCTCATAGTTCAAATTACCTATCTCCATGTCGCATTACCACACTTATCTCTATAGAAACCAACTTATACCAGTCCTTATAACAGACATACACTAACTTGTAGTCCCTCTCCATTCATTGTTATTTTCAGAACAACAAATAACAATACAGGCCTTATCATCACTGTCAGATGATGACATAAAAGAGATAATTCCTTTAATAGGTCCCAGGTCTCTTTTTATGAGATGCTGGCGGACATGGAAAGCAGAGTTTTCATCTGTAAATGTAATTACCTACTTATCTATCTTCTGAATTATATTTTGTTACCTAATGTAAACAGGCTACCTATAATTTTTAAACCAAAATATTAATTTGCAGACTTTGATGGATTTGTCTTTATTTGATGTGGACTCCATAGACCCTAAGAACATAATTGTTGTTCCACCATCTACAGGCAAAGAAAACCTGCCTCCAAAAAAAAGTTTAATAAATAGTGAGGGGACCAGATCTGAGTGCCAAGTATGCTATTTAATATTTATACATAAGTTTTAGTTATATTTTCTACTTATTTTCACTGTACGTAGGTACCTATTTACTTGACTGCGGCAAAGCCCAAAAGGAGGGTTATGTTTTTGACCTGTATGTGGAAGCAGGCGGGACCCATACCATTTTTATTATATTTTCAAACTCTAATGCCTGCTTCCAACATTTATTTAATTTAAAATGGGCTTGTTTTTAGCTTTTCAGTTTTCTTAACTAAGTTTTTTACCGCAATTGGGTTGTTTAGTTTTTTTTTTATTACCTTTTTTTTTATTAGAAGCACTTATTTGTAAAATTATCTGATAAAGTCTTAAAAGTCTTCAATCATATATACAATTTTTATTAATTAACTACTAAAATTTTTATAGTGATTGAAGCCTAAAGTAGATTTATTTATATAAAGAAAGATCTACCTTCTGTGTGTCAAATCTTTCATGAAAATTAAATCAAATAAAATTTTCAGATATTGGAAAGTCTATTAAAAGAATCCCTGGACTCTGCATCACTTCTTGCATTTAAAGGTCACTGTCTTATTGGGGATAGTGCACGAAACTTATTGGCGTCAGTTATTGGAAAAGCCATCCTGAATGAATACAAAGATATGCCTATCAGAGGTGCGATTTATTATAAGTGGGTCAATCATATCAAAGAACTCTTTCCTGGTGAAAGAACCACCACATATTATATTCCAGCTTGTACAACTGCTAACGGCATTGTACTGCAAGCTAAAGGTAAACTCGTTCACCAGGTATTAAATAAGCGAAGGCGCTTACAAAGCTTAGGAGCTTTACGGAAGCGGAGTAGAGAAGAGAGTCCCACATACTCGTTAGAATCTAATCGGTCACCAAGACCTTTACCTAGTATTTTGCTTGAAGAGGAAAATGAGAATATAGAAGATGACATACAATGGCTCGAAAATTCTTCTGAGCCATGGAATATGGTTGAGGACAAATGGAAAAACACTTTAAAGGCCAGAACGCGCCTTTTCTATGACAACCATAACAATGAAACCATTGAATCTTACTATGAAAAATACCCGGCATTAAAAAAACCACAAGGCTATTCTTTGGTAAATATACAATGTTAATTTAATTTATTGAGTAAAGGTAACTCACAGCTTACTGCTAATAACCTGTAGGTATTTAAGTAGTTAATATGTAATCCTGTGAAATTCAATATAACCCATACATAGAAAAACCATATTTGAGTCAGTAACTAAATACCTAGATGATCTGGCGGTCTACCACATGATTAGAAATACGGAACAGATACAAAGCTTCATACAACCGTGCAAATCAACAAAACTCATTTAAAGTTAGTAGAAAATCTGACATTTTGGTCGGCGGTCATTTTGTCTTCGGCGTACTGCTTTGTCTAATTTCAAGATAATCTGTAATATTGTATATAAGCATTGGCATGATATAGGCACAGTATTACATGATATAGGTACCTAACCAACAGAAAATTAAAAAAAAAGTGTTGAAACTCACTTTTTCTGTTATTGTTCATTGTATTTAATAAAGGTATGCATTTTTATTTTCCAGATGCATATAGACTTTGATGCTGCACATGGTATTTACAAAGACAATTTGTTTATTAATTTTCCATTATTGAAAATCAAGCTACAGGAACTGATAAAGAAGAAAAAATCAACAGAACCATTTTTCCACGAACTGGTCACCCTTGCTAATTGTAAGTATGAAAGAAATATCTGTACCTATACATTTGGGTGTTTACCGATGGGACTCTGCTCTATTATTAATAAAATTTGTTGCTTACCTACTTCTTCTATTTTTTTTTTCAGCATCGAATGAAGATACATCAAATTTAGCCGGATTTCTATCTATACCGTTTTTATTAAACACTGCGGCAGTTAAACAAAAGAAGAAACGCAGTTCGGATGCAGGTCAAAGCTGGAAACCAAGTAAAGTTGAAGCCCGGGAAGGCTTTATAAAGCACGTGAATTCTAGTGCAGAAATCCGTCAAGCAATAGAACTCCGCCTATCAACCCTTCTCCAAAAAGGAGCGCCATCCCAACCTTATATTATTGTAGTGGGTGAGTCGCTAGACAAAATAAATAATTTCCTTATTGTTGCGAATAGATCGGTCATCTCATCGCTATGTACCTGACACTGTCTTAGTTTATAGTACAAGTCCTGATTCTCTGCCTGTATTTTTTAAAATAAAACACATTTATTTGTATGATTCAGAAAATCTAATTTTGATGGGAATCACATTAGAAACATTGGAGTTTGACGATCATTTCTGTTGTTATGAGGTTATAGAACCAGACACCATACAGAATGTTGTCAATTTCTATAATTCTTTAGTATCTCCGATTCCCTGTAATATTAATATTTTAAGTAATGGAAAAAAGTATTTAACCCTGCGCTGTACTATTTAAGCATTCCATGAATATAATATATAACTATTTGTAATTATATTTTTGTTTCATTTTTACCAAATTTATGTAGGTACCTAACATGTCAGCTACAGAAAAATATTGTTACACCAAATAGTTACCTATAGAGACAGTTTAAATACTTATCTAAATAGAGTAAGTTTCATTCGCTTTTTGCACATATTCGCACACATTCGTTTTTTGGGACTAGAGAAAAAACGATCATGTTTTGATCTGTAATAAATTGCTCTCAATTCAGATCAGACAGCATTCTGGGTATGATCTTGAGGTGCTATGTTCATTAATTGGATCAGCTCTTCAAATGCGTATTTAAGAGCACTCTCAGTATTAAGTGCGATTTATAAATACAACCCTTAACCCCGATTTCTGAAATGCCGAAAAAATTTTGATAAAAAACCATAAAAAAAAAAGAAACTATCACAAGAGGTGATAGAAGTACCTATAACGCATAGGTATATTACAATTTGACCGGCATTTTAGAAACCGGGGGGCAAGGGTTTTATTTATACATTGTAATTAATACTGAGAGTGCTCTTATATACGCATTTGAAGTGCTGACCCAATTAATATATTGGTGTTAGTTAATGAGACAAAGTGTCTCAGTACATTCGATTAGGGGTCATTTTGTTGGCATAATAATGTTTCTTAATAGTACCTAACAAGTTTAGTAGCTTATTCAAATAAACAAATTGATTGTTATGAATATTAAGAGATTTAAATTGAACAAGGTCATAGTTGAATTTATTAAGGTAAAATAGTCTATAATAGTAATTCAAATAATTAGAATAACCAAGGGCTTAGTTGAGTTTACGAAGATAACTTAGTTATAATGACCAAGTTCTTAGTCGAATCTACGAAGATGAATTAGTTGTAATGACCAAGTTCTTAGTCGAATCTACGAAGATGAATTAGTTGTAATGACCAAGTTCTTAGTCGAATCTACGAAGATGAATTAGTTGTAATGACCAAGTTCTTAGTCGAATCTACGAAGATGAATTAGTTGTAATGACCAAGTTCTTAGTCGAATCTACGAAGATGAATTAGTTATAGTAGTCATTTTCATATTTATATTGACCAAGATTATAGATGAATCTATTAAGTTGAATTCGTCATATTGATAATTTTCATGTTAACTTTGACTAAGGTTCTAGTAGTTCTAGTTAAGAAGCAGATAGTAAGAACAATAAAAATCACCTTATTTGATTTATCTAACGTCTTGTTAGGCTCGTATGGAATCAAGATGCTTGATTGCAATAATCACAATCTTGTTAGGAGCAATCAATTTTTTTTTAGAGTGTAGGTGAAATTGAAGACAAATACTTCTCTGTCTTAGGACAAATCAATGTAGCATTAAGACAATTAAAAACCAGAGTAGACTCTGAAAGGCATTCCATTTCTACTTGCAAATTACCAAATATAGAAATTTCAACATTTGACGGTAAAGATTTTGCTCAGTTCAAGCCTTTCATGGACTTGTTTAATGCTGTCATTGATAGAAACAATTCATTGTCAAACGTACAGAAGTTGTTTTACCTACGAAAATATTTAACTGCTGATGCATTGGCTGTTATTATTAACTTGCCACTTGTCAATGAATCTTACCCTGAAGCAATAAAATTACAAACCATATTAGTCTTCTCTTAGATATTCCCCAAATGCAAAAGGGTACTGCGGCAAGTATCAGATCATTTATATCTGAAGTGCGTCAACAAATTTATGCTTTGATAAATCTGAAGCAACCTGTTGAGAGCTAGGATATGCTGTTGATATCTATATTATCACGGAAGCTCGATAGCTATACTAACCGGGCGTACCATCTTGACAGGTTGTCTACGGATAAGTTACCTACTATGGAAGAATTTATGTCCTTTTTAGAAAAAAGAGCTATAGCATTGGAGGACAGCTCTCCTCAAAAGAGTACCTGCTATGAAGGTAAGTCAAAATTAAATAACAATAATAACAAGGTTTCCAATGTGGTAACCAAAACAAATTCAAAGCGATCTTGCATATTCTGCAGTAATGATCACCCCATCTATACATGCCCTAAATTCAAATTGGCTCCAGCCTCACAGCGTATAAAGTTTGCTACTGATAATAAGTTGTGCACTACGTGTCTGAGAAATCACACTGACAAATGCAAATATTCATTCAAATGTCAGGTCTGTAAAAATAGTCACAATACTCTTTTGCACGAGGACAAGCCTAGGGAGGATGAGGTCATTACATTACATTCCAATCTATCAACAAATGAAACAAACATATTATTGCCTACTATGAAGGTGAAACTCATTGACAAAACTGGTCAAGAAATTGAAGTTAAGGCTCTACTTGATTGTCGTAGCCAAGTATGTATTATAAAGCGTACACTTGTAAACCAATTAGACTTGACCCCTATGGCTCAAGATTCAAACATTATTGGTTTGGGCAATACTCCAAACAAGGTAAATGAATGCGCTTACATATCGTTACAATCCACTCTATACAATGTAAAATGTTCAATCAAATGTTCAATCAAAACATTTTCTAAATACATTTAAGAAAAACTGCTGCACTGTTTTGTTTCTAATTGATAGTATTTTTATTCACATGCTTGCACAATAACAATATAGGGTTTGATGCGTATTCTGACATTCACTAATACCAACTATTTCATTTTAGGCTCCAAATTTACAAAGAGTGTGCATTCCTTGCTGGTTAGCAGCAACTCGGGAAACACGACGATTGGAGGTTCAAGATTCAAACAGACCCGACAGTGTCATGGATGCAGCTTCACCTTCCTTAGAAGACATTGCCTTTATGCCTGGAGGCTTTTATTTGGGCAGTAAGTTTTTTTATTTACATTTTAATTAATAATTTTTTAGCTTGAGCACGTTTAGTTTTTATTATATTTGTTGGTATATTGGCGTGGCTAGCTGACATATTATGGCAAATAATTAAATTTTATGTTCTGGTTTTGTAATGTTAATTACCGAACATAAGTACCTAGTATTGTATACAATCAAGTATTTTTTTAAATTGAACAGACAGCTGTGCTGCTGGGGAGTTTGTTGCGCCACTTCTTCCCAGCGATAGCACTAGGAAGTGGTGAAGGGCGGGCGTTTTTGGGGGACTGTCTTTTGTAATTTTGACGTTCAAAAAGTGCTGATTCTGAGCCTAATTTGAATAAATGACTTTTGATTTTGATTTTGATTGGGATACCTGAACCACCTCCAATGCACCCCAACCACAACAAGCACTACGCCGACAATCTAAAGTTAACTCACAAAAGTATAAACGAGTTGCTGCAGCTTCTCGTCACTGCATGTTTGTAGGCAAAATAATGAACGTCTTTTAGTGCCTATGACTATCAAGGAATTGTTGTTATTGCAGTACAATATATATATACCCTTAAATGCTAGAATCTGTCATCGTCATTTAAATAGTAATCAATGGGATGAACTGACTGCCATTTTAAATGACTTTACTGGCTTTCAAGTCGATGATATATTTTCCATGCTGGAAAGAGCTTCTCAAAGAACTAGATTATTATTATCAAAGGATAGAATATTAAATTTTAATAATATTGCAGCAATGGATTCACATTTACGCCATTATTGGCTGGGACTAACACAAGTGCAGTTTAATGAACTATTAAATAGCATTCCTACTTTAAATAATGAGGTTACAAATCCTAGCCTTGCATTGAGCATATTTCTTGTTAAGCTTAGGACAGGGGATAGCAACCAAAGACTGGCAACTCTTTTTCAATTGCCACGATCTACATTAGAAAAAAAAATGAAGATTGTTAGAGAATGTTTAAAAGAACATTTTGTACCAATGCATTTGGGACTTACTCATACTAATATACAAAATGTTCCTGAAGGTCTATTTGGAGACAGTAGCATGGCTTCAGATGATAAACCTGCCATTGTCATATGTGATGGTACATATGTTTATGTACAGAGTAGTAGTAACTACAAATACCAGAAACAGACATATAGTCTACACAAATACACTTTGGTTAAACCCTTTTTAATCACATGTTGTGATGGATATATTTTAGAGTGCATTGGACCGTATGAAGCAACAAAAAATGACTCAACAATCATGAGTGATCTATTTCGTAATGAAAGTGGTCCAATGCGCTCATTTTTTAGACAGGGGGACGTCTTTATATTGGATAGGGGATTTAGAGACGTGATCCCGGAGTTGGAAAGCTATAATTATAAAACTTACATGCCCGAGTCATTATTGGAAGATGAATTTCAATTGACAACTGACCAAGCAAATAAGTCTAGATGTGTAACTATGTGTAGATGGGTAGTTGAAATTGTAAACGGTCGCATTAAAAGAGATTACAAACACTTTCGAAAAGAATATTTTAACAGAGCATCAACACACCTTATGGATGATTTTAAAATTGCTTGTGCTCTTTTAAATAAATTCCACCCAACAATAGAAGACAGACCTGATGCTGCGGAGTATTTACAAATTGCTCAGGCGAGATTAAATACTAGGAATTGTTTAGGGGAATTTATTCGAAGGGACATTCTATTTATTTAAAACATTAATAGAAGACGTACGGTTTTCCAAAACATAGACAGCAATGCTCCCCATTTAGACCATTTTCCTAGATTAACTTTAGATGATTTAAGAAGGTTTGCATTGGGATCTTACCAATTAAAACAGACTAGGGGAGCACATAAGAAGCAATGGTACTTATAATATTGAAGTAAGCTATGATGTTTTGGAAGCGGATTTGCCCTTAATATTAGGTCAAATTAATTATTTAATTAGGGCTAGAATTAAGTCCCGCCATGTGAGCCATAAAACGTATTACTCTTATTTATTGATAAGTAGAGATGAAAATCAGGCAAATTCTTTAGAAAGTATCATTGCTTACTATTGTAACTGTCTAGTGGGTAACCGTACAGTAGGCTGTTGTGCTCATACTATGACAGTATTATGGTATTTAAGCTGGGGCCGTTTCAACAATGTAAGTGCTCCAGCTCAATCTTTGGACGAAATATTTTATGAAGAATAAATAGTTTATTCAAGTTTTGATTTGTTTTATTTCCCTTGGTACTATTACTAAAATAAAAATAACTATCAATAACGCTGTGCTGTGAACTAAGTAAGTACTTATACATTTTTTATCATATTTAAACGTCATTATTCTACACCTATAGATGAGCACCTATCTACTTTTTATTGTACTGCTAAATAGTAGTAAGTACAATAAAAAGTAGATAGGTGTTTGGAATTATGTATTGTCTCTATTACTTTCTGCATAAAGTAATAGAGACATAATTCCATGCTCATAGTGATGTATAGTCTATGTCAATTTCTAATTATAACCTAGATTTTTAAAACTGAAAAATAATGATATCTCCTGAACCAGGGTGAATAAATGAAAAAAGGTTTCTGATTATGAAAATGCTATGTTTTTACTATTAGGTAAAATAAAAATTTTCAGGGCACAAGCATTTTCCACTGGGACCGAACTTCCTTTACAAAACGGGCAATCTCCTTTACTTGAAACTGAACTCTCTCTCAGCGACTATAGATAGCTTTTACAGATAATTCTGTGTGCATCTACATGTACTCTTGACCTCAACATTTAGAAACAGAAAACAACAGAGTTACAACGAATAGTCACATTTACCCCAAAGTGGGGTGAATGTAACTATTACTGGTCTTATTCAACAATAATGCAAATTAATGAAAAACCAAAGTCTATTTGTAACTTAATTTATGTCGAAACTGTTCATCGAAAGCTGTGCAATGAAGTACCTACATTTATTAGAATATCCCTATTATTTAAGTAGCTCATGGTGGAGGGAAGCAAAGTTTCAAAATTATTTATTTTAGTTGCATTCGCCCCGGGTGACCTTACATAATTCAATCAGTGTAAATATTCAATCAGTGTAGATATTCAATCATTGTAAATTTAACCAGTAATTTTTAATGAAACTGTAGGTAAAAATGTGATTAGCGTTTAAATACGCCAAAAATGCCTACGCAGTTGTTGTTTTTCTTTCATTTTCTTTGTTGTTAAATTTATCTTACATTTGGACTCGTCACGCAACACAGGGTAGGTATTTTTGCCTGTCCTAAGCCAAATCAAATCAATTTATTTGCGATAAGTGTTGGTACAATATCGGTCTTAACATATATTACAATATTATTATCATTATGGATCCTTAACACTTAGTCATATTACTGTGACATGCAAACATTTATGTTCCTAAATAATGCAATTTACCAGCTAGGTGCCAGAGTTTCTCTAAGAGATTTCTTTAAAGATATTGGTATTCTCACGGTTGCATCACAATTCATCCTTGCCAACATTTTATATATTAGGCAAAATTTACACTTGTACACTAAAAATAGTGATATTCACAGTGTTAACACTAGAAATAAGGACAAACTACGTGCCCCCTTTCACCGGCTTCATAAGGTTCATAACTCATTTGTTGGGCTTGGTATAACCTTTTATAACAAGATACCCTCTTCTTTTCTAGACTTGCCTTTTAATGCGTTTAAAGCTCAACTAAAATCCAACCTTTGTTCAAAGGCATACTATTCTATCAACGACTACTTAGACGATAAGAATAGTTGGTCGCCCTAGTTTAACGCAAGACAATGTTTATGTTCCTTCTCCAGAATTAGCTTACTGCAGAACCCAGCAATGCATAAATGTGTAAGCTGTCACGCCCTTTATGCCTGGAGGCTTTTATTTGGGTAGTAAGTTTTTTTATTTACATTTTAATTAATTATTTTTTAGCTTGAGTACGTATAGTTTTTATTATATTTGTTGGTATATTGGCGTGGCTAGCTGACATATTATGGCAAATAATTAAATTTTATGTTCTGGTTTTGTAATGTTAATTACCGAACATAAGTACCTAGTATTGTATACATTCAAGTATTTTTTTAAATTGAACAGACAGCTGTGCTGCTGGGGAGTTTGTTGCGCCACTTCTTCTTCCCAGCAATAGCACTAGGAAGTGGTGAAGGGCGGGCGTTTTTGGGGGACTGTCTTTTGTAATTTTGACGTTCAAAAAGTGCTGATTCTCAGCCTAATTTGAATAAATGACTTTTGATTTTGATTTTGATTTTAATATTAAACGAGATCGATTAAAAAATAAAGATATGTTTCTATTAAAGTTATTCAAATTGCAATTGGATAGCAATATTATTATTATTATTAGAAATATGTCATATGGTAATTAAATAGGAAAAGTATGAAGGGAAAGCTACATCACAGGTTATGTGTATTGTGCTTTTATTGGAATATTGTGTAGGTACTTAAAACGGACGGCCAGTGCAGCAGGTCAGCGCCCTTTGCGCATAGTATCCATGAATTTACGGACGGTGTCGGACAGAAACTCTTACATTTTTTAAAGAAAATAACGTGTATTTATTTTTAAATTCAGATAAACATTTTTATAATTAAGTCAACTACCTATGGTTTGAGTGACAACGGTGTTTACACTAACAACCTGTATAATAGATGCCCAGGGTACAGAGGCGTAAAACTAGTACCTAAGCTTACAGCTCATCATGTAATACCAGCACTAATACCGAAGATGAGAGTGAAATATTGCACTCAAGTTTTCAGCAAGTCTGTAGGAGTAACGTTTGGATGCATGGCAGGTATGCATATTTTCACTAAACATTTAATAAAATCACGCTGTACCACAAACCATTCAAGCTATGCAGTTTCCATTAGTGGAAATATCGAAATATAATTCCGTAGAGTTCCAGCTAAATTATAGTGAGCAGAGTATCAATATCCTAACTAATAACAAATTCCTTAAATTACCACCCACATCACAGACAGAAGAGGGTTTACTGAACTTATGTTACACCAAATATATTAAGTATATTTTTTCATTACAGAATTCGGGACTGTGGAAAAAGAAAGCACCGACACAGCAGATTTGCTAATTTTTTTTTACGTTTTGTTCGATAGTGTAAATGGTACTCGTAGCTTCAGTGAGATTAAAAATGGAAAAGTTTATAGGGCTGCAGTAAATCCAACCTCACCTCACCATAAATTATGGAATTATAGCATTCCAGTGCTAAAATCAATGCAATATTTGAATGCCAGAGTTAGAGGTCAAGGTGTAGTGCCATCTATAACAAGTTAGATCAAGACCATTGAAGGCTTTAAAAAAATTGTAAAATATTTAAATTCTAAGGGCGTTAATTCCTTATTGCTGCGCAATTTTAACCAAGATGCATTGGAGAACTTTTTTGGGGCAGTTCGAGCTCATGGTTGCAGTAATATTATGCCAACAGCTTCTGCATTCGTAGGTGCATTTAAGACCCTATTAGTCAATAATATTTCATCTTCACATTCAGTAGGATGAAATTGTGAAACAGATGATAGTGTTTGTCTCTAATCGCTAAAATATTTTGTTCAGCCATCTATCGGCAAATCAATGTCGCACTCTGTGTTTACCTTAGTTTTGTAATATTAGTTATTATTTTGACCAATAGATGGCGCTTTTTATTTAAGTTCAAAAATTAGATCGCGGTGTCAAGATTCTCCGCCGATCATATATAGTTTGGGTGTAATAAGGTTCAAATTTGTACACGGGCGGGCGCAACTCACGCGCGCTCAACAGGCTTAAGCCAATATAAATCGCTAACAAAATGAGGGGCCCGTAGTTACGGGCCACCGTATAGCGTTTCGCGGCCGGGGGGCAACGCCCCGGTACCGCTCGCCTCGCCCCCTTACGGGGGCGACGCGATCTCTCGACAGTTCAAATTTGTACATTTTTTGAATGTCACCAATAAGGTGGAATAAACATTTGGTTAATTGGTACCCTATGTTTCATTTTTGAAGTCAGTGCTAGAGACGTAGGGACCCATAGCGTCATTGTGACCCTCACTAAGCCCGAGGGTTCGCATGACCTATACTTCAGCAGTCTGTTCCACCAGCTCGCAAGGTGAGCGAGCATCCCTAAACCACTCACAAAGCCTGAGGGTTTAACATATTTTTTTGCGAAGCCTGGAGTCAATACAACTACTGAATGTGGAGATGAAATTGACAGCAACCATTTATTTTTAGAGTTATTAAATACTAATGATTTGATAACCAGCAAATCTCCTATGCATATTGAAAAGAGCGCCGCAGTAGGTTTATTGCAGTGGGTGGATAGCACAACTAGCAAAGAAAAATATTTATAAGAACTATGTCACCTGCAAAAATGATTTAGAGGACGATGAAACAATAAAAAGTGGTTGTGCTACCCAACAAGAGCATTATTCGATTTCTTTGCCCAAGTGGAAAACATTTGTTTAGAAATACTAAAAGGGCATGCCAACAAAATAAATTTAATTAGTTACATAATCTTAATAATAAATACAAAGGAGAATGCCCAGGCACAGTACTCTTGATAACTGTCTCGTGTCTCAAAAAGTTGAACAGCATCAACTATCTAAAATAAAAAAATAGTTTTTAAATAAGACTTAATTAATATTTATAATGGGATAGTATTTTGAACAATAATTAGTACTTTTAAGTTTCTGACTATAAGGTACGCCATTTTTTACTATAGCCTGTCAAAACTAGGGGTGTCCATTTTTTCTATTTTGTGTACTGTGCCTAACTACCTACCCGCCTACAAAAATACATAATAATATCGATTATGTATTGATTATTCGATTTATTATTGCGTATCAAGTAAAATAACTGTTTATTTAAGAAAACAGCTGTATAAAATATTTTTTTTAAATCGATAATTAGCTCGCAAGTTAAAATAAATAAATCAGTTTCTATATCCCCACAGAATTAGACAATATGTAGTAGGTACATTTATCTATCTTTTCATTGAAAATGAGACGAGACAATAGTGTGCGGTGAGGTAGATATTTGGTTGGTATGGTTATTAGCTTTGGTTTTATTTATTGTTGATATTGAAATCGGAATAGTTTCAAACGTCTAATCATACTAATACTCCCACGTTGATTAAAAACAATAAAGATTTTAATCTGTAAAACGCATTATGGTTTTTATTTTTTTTAATGTTGCTAATCGATATGTTTGCTTTTCTTCCTATAATAAGCATAAAGAAGCTTAAACACAAAATAAGTAGGTTCTCAACGCAACAACAGAGTTCTAAATCACATAAACTTGCTGGTATTTGTAAGTGCCGGTAGTTGTCAACCGCGGGAAAGGCACCTAGTTGTATTCGTGAAATACTACTGGGTGATTTGTGGAAATCGATTAAAAGTCGAATGTTTTAGAATCATTTACCAGCACGGGTACAACCTTGATTGACATTTATTGCCCGTCTGTCATACACATTGTCAAGTTAACCAGTATGTTTTTTTTCTGCTGGTTTTGGTACGTTGTGCGTCGAATTTGACCCTTTTAGTTCCTCTGTTACTCCTGCTAACCCATTGACAATAAACATACTTCCAACCCGCTGCACCGTGTGTGTTGTATATTACTAAAAACAGGACTTTTTTTGTTGTAATACATTAAACATGGCGAGTGCGACTGTGGAGCGATGTCTCAAATGCTGTTTGAAATTAACTCCACTTATGCGCAGACTCATGTTGTCGGAGATTCCAAATAATATCATGAACATTTTACGTGTCTAGATCTCACCAACCGGTAAGAATGATTAACATTGTCGTTTTGATATTATTTACTTAGGAACTGCGCTTTTTATAATGTGTCATACCATATGAAAATCTTAGAGGAAAATAACATAACTTATTAACTAGTATTGTATATTTCTATCAGTTTAGTTTATTCTGAGATACATAAAGCTAAAAAAACATTAATAGAAGACGTGCTGTATTTACAGCTATAGATGGTAATGTACCACAATTAAGAAACTTCCCAAAACTAGGGCTAGTGGAGCTTAAAAGATTTGCTTTAGGCTCGTACCAATTGAAACAAGCCAGATCCTACTATGGCGAGCATATAAGACAAAATGGTATATACCATATAGAAGTATCGGAAGCGTTTGAAGAGGACCTTTAATATTGGGAACTAATAATTATTTAGTTATAGGAAGAATCAAATCGAGGCATGTGTCTAGTAGAACTTATATAAGCGTATTATATTTTAATAAATAAAGACGAAAATGTAAGAGATACATTAGGCGCTATAGTAGGATATTATTGTTCTTGCCTTGTAGGAAAAAGAACCGTAGGTTGTTGTGTGCATGTAATGTGCATAGTGTGGTATTTGAGCTGGGCACTTTACAACAATGTTAGTGTTCCAGCTCCATTTTTGAATAATATATTTTTGGAAGATTAAAATAAACTTGGTGATGAAGGTCTGCTCTCGTCACCAGAAGACATATTAATTATGTAAATAAAATATTTCAGATAGAATGAAGAATGGTGATGAATGATAGAATTTCGAATGTTCGAAACCGATGTACGAATGTCTAATAAAACGTACTTTTCTAGTCAACATGTCAGTATTACCAACCTAAAAAAATTGCAAATACCAATAATGCTTGGGAAGAAACATAAAAACCATAGACGTTTTTTTAATCTTTAGCTTATTTTAATTATATTCTATTTTCTTTACAAATAGGTAAAGCGTAGCGTAATTAATGAGAATTTAATTTAATGCAAATTAAGTTTCTTTTTGTAAAATGATATCTTGGCTTACAAATTACCAAATATACGAAATTCTAAGATCGCTAATGTTTATGTCTGTTTTTTATTATCGAAGTTTAAACTAATTGTGCTATTGACCAGTCTTCAAATATTATGCTCTAAAAATATTTTGCAGTAGTACAATAAAGCTTGAGCTTCTGCCATAAACCTAAAGATTTTGTTTTGTTGATCAAAGTAAAACATTCTAACAATAACGAGATTCTTAAAAGTTTTACCTTAAAAATATTAACTAATGGAACAATAAACTTAAACTAACTGTCATAAATCTGTAGCTTTTGTTTTGTTGTATAGCAATAACCCATCTGCAACAGCGCAAGTAGTAATTTCAAAGGACATGGCTAAATGACTGCCCCAAGCATGTCTAGTAACTTCACATTAACTCGTAATATTTAAATATTCATTCATGAATTAATCAGCGTTTAATAATTTCCTAGCGCTTTCGTGAACTGTTAAACATATAAAAGTATCTTAGTTGTTTTTTTTGATTGACATGACAAGTTCAAGGGGAATAATAATACAGTACTGCAACTAGGGACGGGTCATATCGCTTTTCTTAAATGTCAAATCAAACTATACTTATATCGATTTTTGATAACAGGTATCAAAACGATTTATTTTCTGAAACTAAGAAGTGGCAATCAGAGTTATTGGCGTGAATCGATGGAATTCAATTCGGTGTCCTGTTTAGTTGCTTCTTATTGTGTTTTCACAGGGAAACGGGGTTGTTTCTAAGTGACAATCGACTCTATTCAATTCCACTATTTTCGTATCAAAATCAAATAAAAATAATTGAAAGCTTCAGAATGTGCTTCTACGTTTAATGTACAGACGGCAGCACGTCAACGTAAACCCTATACATAAATATAACTACGACGCGCTGCGGAGTGTTAGAAAGAAAGTATCCTTGGCACGATTGGTGGAGTTTTCAACGTTTTTAAAATTGCCCAATGGGTGCACATACTAAAAATTGGGAGCCAATTATCATGTTTTACTAGGAATAAGCCACACCCACTCGCCCCTGCGCGTCCGCCGCTGCTCCCGAGTTTCCCCGATCCTTCACGAAATTAAACGAAAGTCACTCGTCACAATTCACTTAGTTTACGTCAGTCAGTTGCGTACGCATTTGGAACCCGTTAGGGTATATAAGTTCTGTGATTTGGAATCGTACTGTGTGCTGTGCTGTGCTGTGAACTTTCTTAAAACATAATGGCATAAATTTATAAATATAATGGCGCCTCAGTTGACGCAAATTCAACGAGAGCGCATCATAGCGCTTCGATTGAGTGGATGCCGGGTGATAGATATTTGTCGGCAGACGGGCTTATCGGTGAGTAATATTTTTTGTAATCTTAAATAGAAAGTCTAATATTAAAAAAATGTGTCAATGATGTTTTTATACAGAATTTTTGAAATTAGTTAACGCTGCGCGCTGTTCCAAGCGTCACTAAAATGTAGAGTAACTGTGAAAGCTTAAATTCAGAGAAATAATTATACATATTATGTTAACAGAATTCGATGAACTATTGTTTTTGATTCCATGTCATGACACATTCTAAACAAAAGTTAATCCAGTAGGTAGGTAGTGATTGGATCCGTATTATTATTATACTCTTTGGATTGGATTCTTTAGTAAATATCTAAGCAATTACGCACTTTCTTTTTGTCCAGGGCCCAGGGGCTGCAGTCTCGACATTCTTAACGATCGCATTACGACCGAATTCGGTCGCAACTCGCAAAGTCCCGGATTAACAGGTGTACGTGTACCTAATGTATGGAGTGACAGGGCTTTGCGACCGAATTCGGTCTTAAAGCGATCGCTATGAATGTCGAGACTGCAGCCCCTGCTTAGTTAGGATTAGTCCATGTTCGACCCCCACAATCTAGTTAGAATCTAGTTACCTACCACGCTATCGCATTGGGTGTAACCCTGTAATGATAGCGATGTTTGTGTGTAATTAAATAACTTAATAACTTTATTATTGTAGTGTAGGGAATTATAAGTATTAATACATCTTTGCCTATAGTCATTGAGTAATAATGGGCAAATAAACTATAGCTATTTGTTTCGTTCCAGAAAAAATATGTTTACTTCTGGCTTCGGGAAGAAAGTGGAACCATAGAAGCCCATCGTCGCCAACTCTACGCGAGATCCACTACGGTACGACGGCAGACGCCGCACACTCTGCCGATCCTTTTCTGACCACACGAATAACATCAACTTCTTACAGGGTGAGTCCATGTGTAGCTTGTAATCATACCTTAACAGCTCAACTTATTCATCACTTTCATAAAATATGGTTTTCTTAAAAAGTGAATAACAAAATTGTGATTAAAATCATACCTACTACCTAATAGACATTTGTAGTAGGTAGTTGGAAGGGCGCTCGGCGCTCACGCAAACCGGATTTTACCGGATTGACGCGCGCCGCGCGGCCAGTCTGAATTGTTATTACTTACTACTTATTATTATTACCTACTATGTATTAGATACATCTTCAGTTCTTTACAACCCACCTCAACAAGGGTGGAAGTTCTCAATTCGATAAATAGTTTTTTTGTTTATGTTTATAATTTGAAGAATATTTTTTAACCGTCCCATACTCATCTAAAGTCTATTCAACTAATGCTTCAAATTGATGTTATTTCAAGTTGAACAAATATCAACTTTATTTCAATGGTCATTAGGTTGATTTTAGAGTGACTGGCTCTACTAGACTAGCAGTAATAAAATGTTTGAAGTTGTTGCGTAAACTGAACTTTATGGTGTAGTAATTAAAGTTATTTTTCCATAAACTCATATTTGTTTACATTTTTTGCAAATAAATCGCGAATGCAGATTAGTTAAATTGGCCCGGACTATTTGTCATATTACGGAATCCTAGGTAAGTATTAAATTGACAAAATTTTCTTTGTTTTAGATTTCAATGGACACAGTCAGGAGACGCCTTATGGACGCCGGAAGACAACTGCCGCGTGCACACCTGCAGGGTGGTGCAGGCGTGGTTCGCGGCACAGGATGACGTCATCCGCCTACCATGGCCTGCAAAGAGCCCAGACTTAAACCCAATCGAGAATCTATGGGCTCTCATGTTTCTCGATTAGGATGCTTCAGAAATCCGCAACAATGAAAACTTGCGGCGAGAAGCCCATACTACATGGGAGCAATTCAGAGGCAAGGACAAGGCCACCTGCTGGAACATGGTGGCCGGCTTGAAGGACAGGCTGGTTGCCGTTTTAGACGTGCAAGGTGGTCCGACCAAATATTAAATACTTATATTATATTGTAAAGTATATATAATATATTTTCATTTCATTTCAACAATCATTTTATAATAATACTAGCTGCGCCCCGCGGTTTCACCCGCATAAGTTTCGATCCCGTGGGAATGTCGGGATAAAAAGTATCCTATATGTTAATCCTGGTTATAAACTATCTGTGTGCTAAATTTCGTCAAAATCTGTTCAGTAGTTTTTGCGTGAAAGAGTAACAAACATCCATACATCCATACAAACTTTCGCATTTATAATATTAGTAGGATTAATAAATAAATACCTATATTTGCTTAATATTTGTATTGTTATGTTATTACAATTTTGCAGTATCTTCTAGGTATAGTTATTAGAGTTTAATTTACTTTTTATTCATAATTTAATAATAATATTATATTGTTTTGGCAACGCTTTATGCCCATGTAGTAGTATTTCATAACAACTGAAAGGCCGATCTTGGTGCGTATTTCTGAGGTCAAGTTTGGGCTCTTTTAGGTCATGGCATATTCTATGTCGCTAATAAGACACGAGCGAACTTAGTTTAATCTACAACACTATAGGCAGTACACTCAATGTCACCGACACTGACACCGTGTCAGAACACTTACACTCGGTGTCGCAAGGTGTAGGTATTCGTTGAGTTTGTGTGTTCACACATACAGACACTGTGCACGGCGTATAGTGCCGTAGCCTAAACTTACCATTAGATGACGACCTCCGATTCTACGGCACTATTAAATAATGCACTTCAATCACCCGGGTTTCCGTTCACATTAAATAGTAGCACAGTTTTACAATCCATAAGTTATGTATATTTTAATATTGTAATTATTTTATTTATCAAAATATAGGTATTTCCAACCACTGTTTCTCAAACGCTTATTCTTCCATTGCTCCATTTGGGAAAGACGCCAGACATGTCGTTCGTTGATGTTGTGTCACAATAAACTAGCTTCCTCCATTGCCTGCCCCAGGCTTCAAACTATCTCCATAGTTTTCATCACAATTGCCCAGCGGTTTGGCCGTGAAGGCGTAACAAACAGACAAAGTTACTTTCGCATTTATAATATTAGTATGGATAATTCTTCCAATAACGTGATAAAGATGTGTAAATTGAAATTTCTTTTCTTTTCGCACCATTGTTAAATTGTTGAGCATTTTTCCTTTACTAATTTGTTAGTGATAATTTAAGTTAGGGCCGTCACCCACTGGCGGCATGGCACGACAAGGGATTTTAGTAAGCGCGAATGATTTGTGATCTCATTTTATCATGGTTGGCATTCACATTTCGGGATGCCACGGCATGCCAGAACGTCCCGAAGGATGCCAAAGCAGGCTGTGACATATCAATGAAATTGTCGTGCCGTGCCACCTGTGCGTACCGGGCCTTTTGTTGGGCAACCATTGGTGATAGAGATGTTACTGTAGGTATAATTAATCTGTCACAAATATCAATAAAACTAATGCAAATATTTTTTTTTTTTGTGTTTGTGTTCCTTTTCGCGTCATGTTTACCGCAAATAAACGTATTTTCTTTCTTTCTAAAAATAAAAACTTGTAAAAAATAATATAAATAATAAATATTATCTACTTATTTTTAATCTATTGTATACTCGTAGTTTGGTTTTATAAATTTTGTTGTAAGTAGGTATATTTAAATTTAGAGTAGGTATAAGTTTTTTTTTTTGTTTTCAATTAAGTAATATTAAATAAAAAGATTAAGATTATTATTCCCCATTTTATTTTGAGATTTTTTCGCGGTGTCACACGCGTTCCCGTAGTAACCTATCCTATTCCTATGTCCTTTTCTGATAGGTAGGTATGCAAAATTGCATGATGATCGGTTAAGGCGCCAAAAGCAGAGGTCGGAGCTACCGCCGTATCTATTATACGGGGCCCCGACGGCATATTTATTACTTACTCAAAAAAACTTTTTTGAAAAAAAGACAATTGACTTCCAAAATTATATAAATAAATTCGAAAGTCGGTGTCGTTGGGTTCGCATTTTCGTTGTGAAGTTCGCCACCGGGAATTAAAGTTATTTTTCACTTTGTAGTGTCTTTTTTGGAAGTCGGCTTTTTTTTGTAAAAAAGTTTTTACTTTCGACTTCAAAAAAGGAGGAGGTTCTCAATTCGACGGTATGTTTTTTTTTGTGTGTTTGTTACGCGATTACTCCGCCAATTGTGGACCGATATTCAAAATTCTTTTTTTGTTCGAACGGAGATACTTCTGAAATGGTCCCATAAAAATGTTATCAAAATCGGACAAGTGGTTTTTGAAAAATCAAAAAAATTATCACAACAAAAAAGTGAAAAATAAAAACTTTTTTACAAAAAAAAACAACCGACTTCCATAAAAACACTACAAAGTGAAAAATAACTTTAATTTCGGAAGTCGGTGCACCGACTTCCGAGATTAAAGTTATATTTCACTTTGTAGTGTTTTTTTTCACTTTTAAGTTGTAAGTTTTACCAGTAATTTTAGTTTAAAAACCAGACTACTGAACCGTTTTTGAGGAAATTTATATGGGACCAATCTGAAAGTATATCCTAAAATTTTGGAAATCGGCTTATAAATAACGGAGTTCTGAGGTAACAAACATTAAAAAAAATACAGTCGGTTTGAGAACCTCCTCCTTTTTTGAAGTCTGTTGAAAACGTCACTGTCCTTTTGTAAAAGACCCCACCAAGGTAATTTGATATGGGCCCCATTACGGAACCCATGTTCTTTTCTTTCCGAACATCGAGTTGAATGGCGTGCAATAGGAGGGGCGGCAGTCCACGGCTGAACATAGGTCCAGCAGTGGACTGCTATAGGCTGATGATGTAGAAACGATAATAATAGATTAGAATTTTATTTGAAAATTCATAATCTTCGAAATCGTATCTTATTACTAGCGCAATAAGGTTGAACTTGCATGTAAAAGCAAACTTCGGTAGGTAGTATAATAGATAATTCCGTTACTAAGTTCAAACTTATTATTTTAGTAAAATAAGATCGTGTCGCGGACGTAACGTTAATCTCAAACACGGCGGACTGACAAGAGACTTTATAGGTATAATTAATTGGCTAAACTTTATAGGTATAATTAAGTGATGGGGTAAGCACTTATCCATATTTATTTCAAAATTTCAAGGAGATTGTGTAATGGGTAGGTATTAGCAATAAAAGAGCAAGGAACGCACGAAAACAGTTGACCGCCAGCCCGCCAGTAAGTAGGTAACAAAACCAGGAAAAGGTTATTAAAAGCTGCTTGAAATTAAAAAAAAAAATGTTTTTCTCACATCGGATTATACCTACCTGGCTACTTAACAACATTTATCCAAAGAGCAAATTTCGCAAATTAATTGTGTAACGGTGTATACCATACCTACCTACCTGTTTAAATGTAGGTAATATGAGTAGGTAATACGTACTTACTAATTATAGGTAATACATAGAAACATATATGTAAAAATGAAGGATTAAGAAGATATCATTTCAATAAAACAAATTGATTATAAGCTTTCGTATGTATTGTAGGCATTGCGCGGGCCGCCTGTTTTTATTACCATGCCAGTATTTCGATTCGAATTCAAGTCAAAACGTCAAAAGTATTCAACCTGCTACGTACGATATTTCTTATCGCATAGTGTCTTATTCAACACAACGACGCGCACACGCACACACCCTCACGTACGCGCTGCAGCACGAAATATTACAAGTAAGAACTGACAAAAAGCTATACATCTCTTTCGCACGATTCTCGCTGTTGTTGCTCATAACGCGTTCAAGGTCAAAGTGGGGTAACTTGATGTGCTGGCGTCTGTACTACCTATTTTGTGTCGAAAAATATTAACTGTGAGATGTTTAGGGTCGTTAGGATATTTTAAAGAACAACTCAGATCGGCTGCTAAAAGTATATTGTCTATATTTAATATGAATACAAGTAAAAGAACATAAAACGCTAATCAAGCATTAACTTGATACATAATTATAACGGAGCATACATACACGATAGTGTAAAGGAGGGCTATACACTTCACCTCCGGTAATTAAGAAAAAAAAAAATAATCTTAAACTATTTTTTTTTTGATTTCATAGAACATTCAGGATACAAATAGTTTAGTTCGGTTTTTGTGAACAATATCAATTTTGTTATGCTTGTTTAAAATTTTAACATTACATCCCAAATCTTCTATAACAGTAAATGGACCATCAAATAAAGGATCTAATTTCTGACCAGTTTCATTTTTAATCAATATCAAATCATCCTTATTATATTGAGTTGGATTCAAATATTTATCATAATAGTTATCTTTACGATTACATTTGCTTAATATTAAATTATTTCTAGCATCTTTATTAGCTAATTGAAGCTTATACTTAAGACTATTACAATAATTTTCTGGATTATATAGTGGTTCAACATCATTATATATTCTAGAAGGAACAATACATGGCCTACCAAATACAAGTTCAAACGGCTGGTATTTTGTTGCTGAATGGACAGTGGTATTATAACTAAAACACCAATAAGCTAACCAATGTGACCAAGTTTGAGGTTTATTGTTGCATTGAATTCTGAGAAAAGCTCCTAAATTTTTGTGTGTATTTTCTAACGAACCAATAGATTGGTGATGGTACGCAGTTGATGATATTTTATCAATGTTTAAAAGCTTACAAACCTGTTCCATTGTTGATGACATAAATTCAGCACCTCGATCAGTTGCTAATGTTTTTGGTAGTCCAAATCTAAGAATAAAGTTGTCTACTAAAGCTTTACTTACAGTTACAGTGTCCTTAGTTCTAAGTGGATATGCTTCCACGAATTTACTTAGCTCGCACTGGAGACTCAGTATGTATACATTACCTTCATAATCTTGTGGCAATGGGCCTATAATATCTAAAAAGATTTTTTCAAAGGCATAAGATGCTGTAGTTGTTATACACATGGGTTCCTTAATAGGCTTACCATGCTTCATCTTTTGACATTTCTCACATTTTGATACAAAATCCTTGACATCCGTTTCAAGACCTGGCCAGTAAAATTGTCTTTTAACGTTATTTATCATTCTGCGCACACCAGCATGTCCACTGGTTGGCAGTAAATGAAAGTCATGTAAAATAAATTTAATATTTTCATCATTAGTAATTCTCTTGACACCTCGTAATACATGAAATCGTGGTCCGGACCAAGTTTTCATTGATTCAATTTCTTGACTTAAGTCTTTAAGAAAGCTAGCATTATTTATATCTTTTATTATGCATATCTCGTTTATATTTAATTTCTTACAAAATTTACTCAATATCGACACAAATTCGGCTCGCGTAAAATGTGAATGATAATCGAGATTTATGAATAAATTCTTTCTCTTTTCTTCATATGCAAAACATTTTTCCGTTAAGGATATCCTATTATTTTTATTTAATTTATTTAAATCTTCACCTTTTATTAAAATCATTTCTACAGAATTATTTGGTTTCTTTAATATTTCCGCAACCCTTGGCTGATCAGACCTTGCGTCTGCGGATCTATTAAACAAATCTGTATTACTTGCATCATTCATATCATTCATCCTCTTCTTTTGAGCTCTTGTTAATATAGTCACTACATCATTGTTCATACTCTTCAGTTCATCCGATGTTATCACAATCCTAGATAATGCATCCGCGGCGACATTTGTTTTTCCTTTTACATACACTATTTCATAGTCGTATTCCTCTAGAGTTAATCTAAATTTTAATAAGCGACTTGAAGGATCTTTCATCCCAAATAAATATATTAAAGGTTTATGGTCTGTTTCTATGACGAAATGTCTACCGTACAAGTATGGTCTAAAATACTTGACTGACCATACAATGGCTAACAATTCCTTTTGAATTGTTGGGTAATTTCTCTCGGCTTTGTTTAATGGACGACTTGCATACGCAACAGGTTTCATATTTTTATTACATAAAACAGAACCAATAGCTATTCCTGAAGCATCAGTTTTTAATACAAATTTGCTTTTATCTGTGAAATCTGGGTATTGTAAAATAGGTGGATTAGTCATTGAATGTTTTAAGTTTTCGAAAGATTTTTGGCAACTTTCTGACCAAATAAAAGGTTCATTTCTTCTGCACAATTTGTTTAATGGCACTGTAATATCAGCAAATGAAGGTATAAATTTTCTATAATAATTGCAAAAGGCTACAAAACGTTTAACCTCGTCTGAATTTTTGGGTATTGTATAATTTTTTAAGACTTTAATTTTTTCTGGATCTGGCAAGACACCTTGCGCAGAAACAACATGCCCTAGATATAATAGTTCTTTCTTCAAAAATTGACATTTGTCGGGATTTAATTTTAAATTTACCTTCCTCAGTCTTTCAAATATGTCCATTAGATTACGATTATGGGACTCTAAATTACGACCAAAAATAATTAAATCGTCTAAATAAACGAAACATTTGTCAAAAGTTAAACCAGCCATTGCTACCGTCATTACTCTACTGAAAGCACTTGGCGAAATCGTTAATCCCATTGGCAGACGTTTCATCTGAAACTGACCTGAATTAGTACAAAATGCTGTGCATTTTCTGCTTTCTGGATTTAATGGAACTTGATAGTAACCAGAATGTAAATCTAGATGGCTGAATAAAATAGCTCCTGAAAGAGAATCTAAGATTTCACTAATATTTGGTAGAGGAAACCTATCATGCTGAATTTTTTCGTTTAGTTTTCGATAATCAACTACCAAACGCCACTTCCTTTCATTATTGTTGTCACTTTTCTTGGGTACTAGTAGAACTGGACTAGACCATTCGCTATGTGTTTCTTCTATAATATCATTGTTTATCATAGTTTCAATTTGTTTATTTAATTCTTGTTTTAATTTTTGTGGTAGTCTATAAGGTTTAGTATAAATAGGAGTAGTATTAGGTTTTAGCGTTATTGTTTGTTCATAAATATTTGTTACCGATAGCTTATCGCTAGGTAAGTGAAAAATATCGGAATATTTTTTGCAAATGTCTTCAATAGACGTTTTCTCTTCGGAATTAAGATGTTGTAGTTTCAAAAGTCTTTTTAAAGTCTGAGCTCTACTTGCATCAGCATTGTGTTTATCGAATGTATAGCATTCATATACTGATAACGGTTGCACAACTGGATTAAAGACAGGAACACGAATATGCTTTTCACTTACATTTAAAATTTTTAAAGGTATTTTACTTTTATTTTCTCTAACAATTGCCCCAGCTATAAACAAATCTTTCCCTAATTCACTTGCACAAACCACACAATCTTCTTTTAAACTTGAATTTAAATTTACATAGTGAAGAGATTCGCTTCGCGCTGGAATAGTCAAAATTTCTGAATTGCATTCCGTTATATCCAATATTTTAGTGCTAATTTCCTGTTCATTTATATTTAAAGTCAAAACATTTGTCTCTAAATTAATATTTGCCGAGTATTTACTTAAAAAGTCTAACCCGATAATTCCATCGGCCTTGATAGGTAAGTTATTAAACACGTGAAACTTATGTAAAAATACTTCTCCCGTCGGTGATGACAATGCAAGAGAAACTTGACCAAGTGAACGAATTTGTCCAGCTATGCCGTTAACTAAAATATCTTTTCCAAAAATTGGTATATCTGGCGGTAAGCATTCTTTCCGTACAACTGACAAAGAAGCTCCCGTATCCAACAGCCAATAATATTGATTATTATCTAAATTAAATGTAACTAATTTTGTTTGTCCATTAAAAGCTAATATTTCTGGGTTGGGCACGAAAAAACTTATCAGTCTGGTCTACCCCTGGGGTTGTCTGGTCTTGGGCGCTATTATCACGCGTCTCAGTTGCTTGAGCTGAATAAATCTGACGCGAATTTCCCCGATTGTTTGACTGATAATTGTTATTTCTAAACTTTCCGCCTCTAGAGTAACCTGAATTGTGGTAACCACGTGAACGGTTACCCCGGTTGCTAAAATGATTTCCACTTACGTACCTATTTGATGACTGACCTCGTCCTTGTGCTCCTCGTCCTCGATGTCCTTGATTCCTATGACCATTAAAATAATTATTATACATACCTCTCTTTTCTCTTTGGTGGGAAGAGGACTTACCAGAACAATACATGACATTGCCGTTGCTTGTACTCGCACTCGGCGACAGGGAACACTCCTCGTCCTTAGCTGCCTGGATAGCGTCCTTCAGTAGGGTATAATTACGAGCTGCAACTATAGTGCTAAGTTTTGAATTTTTCAATCCCTCTGAAAATTTCCTGATCGCTAATTTTTCATTTAATGGCTTCAGAATATCATATTTATTACAATCGCCATCTGCTTGAGTAATTGTCAAATCCGTGAATAGTTTTTCGATTTCAGAAGCATATTCATCAATCGAACGGTGACCTTGTGAAACATTTTGTAGTCGCGATTGTATTGCCGTAAATGACTTTCTCGTTAAAAGATGCGTGCGCATGTCCTTGACAAGTTCTAAAACAGATGTATATTTTGAAGCCATTCGTAACTTCGCGTTTTCTGAAAGTCTTCTTTTCAAAATAAATTTTATTAATAATTCCATATCCGTTCCGTTAATCATATCTGCATACATCTCAATACCGTCTATTAATCGTTTCGTCACATTTTCCGTATCGTCCATAACAGGCAACAAATTACAAGCAGTTTTCAAATCGAAATCCATTTTGACAGACTCGGTTTTAGGAAAAGTACACAAAGTTTTAATATTTTCATAAAGTTTTCTTATATTTTGTAAAATTTCTGTCGCTGACGAAATAATCTGCGGGTCCTCCTTAGACTTTAAAAGTAAAAATAATTCTTTGCATTTATCAAGAATATTTGTAGCTTCATTTAATTTAATTTCAATAGTTTTACCTAAATATCTAGACTTTCCCTTTTTTACTAAATATTTCCTTATATTCTCTAATATTACATAATTTTCAATTAATGTATCAATCATAATCTAAAACCAAGTAAGTATTATATTTCATTACATTCTAAGTTAATTATTCTATAATCGTGCACTTTAGCTCACGTAACTCGATACTTAGTCGCAAAATTGAAACGTTCGGCATTCTTTCGCCGCGCTACTAGTAACTTAACACTTTTGTTTTGACATCTTTACATAGAATTATAAAATACTGGAATGTCTTAATAACTTTTTTTTTTTTTTAGTTTTTTGTGTTACTTATTAAGGATATTTTTTTTTTGTCTTTATTCACTAATATTTTAGCACTCGCGAGAGATTTAACCGCACACACGACACACACTTTTAACATAGTTTATGCTGGTTACTCACGGTTCCTTAGGCTGAAGTTTCGGCGTTATTGTGTCCTCGGATAGAAGCCCGGATACGTTGCATGGCATTAAGACCAATCTCCTCCTGGATCCACTGACGATGGCATCTTCTGTATAGCCGCACCATAAAGTAGGCAATGGTCATGGTGAATACAGCCAGCAGTGCAAACATAACAATATTCATTTGCTCCATGTGCTGACCAATGCCCTTCAAAGTGGCCTCGTTGCTACCCGCAGCGCTTTGGGTGATGAATACCTCATCTTTTTCGACCGTTGAGCGGCACATCTTCTATGGTCAGTCCGATGATTCCGGTAAAGTATAGTTTGGTAAGGTTATACTCTAAACTTGCGATTCACACTGCCGAAACCCAAAGACAGCCCTAGGCAGGGTCGCCATGAGATGTTTAGGGTCGTTAGGATATTTTAAAGAACAACTCAGATCGGCTGCTAAAAGTATATTGTCTATATTTAATATGAATACAAGTAAAAGAACATAAAACGCTAATCAAGCATTAACTTGATACATAATTATAACGGAGCATACATACACGATAGTGTAAAGGAGGGCTATACACTTCAACTGAATACAGGTCGACAAAAACTATTTAAGTATATTTTTATCTTTCAACCCAATCGATTATTTTATTGATTAGATTACACTTGACGTTCAATCCCATCTCTATGAAAAAAAACAAACGTCAGATGTTAGACATCGTTGGAACACTGCCGTTTGCTTGTTCGTTGTGGTTTTTCATTTTGGATTTTCATTGACCCTCGCTTGCTTATTGTGTGTGCTTGCCTACCTACTGACCTCTTGCTACTCGACACGGACTTGACTTGCAATCAATTCATCCTGCGATGCATAAACTGCGGTGTAACCACGCAAAGGCTGCGGCAGCATATCGCCTCTTCATTGCCTGCTTTTCTACTCACTATCTTAGCACGATGGTTAACAATTGAGGTAAGTCATCTACAGCTAGAATCATTCTAGAACCGATAAATATAAGAAACATCGAACAAATGTGACTTCAAGTAGTTTACCGTGTTTTCAAAATACATAATGAACTCAATGGCAATGAATCAGAAAGACTCATCTCGTCTCAACACGTCACGACTACAACAGACTGGTTGCTTTAGATGTCATAATAATCAAATGTGTAGGTATTATAAATAATTCATGTGGGTAATAAGGTAATTAAGTTTGTTCTAGGTTCCAAGGGATGCCAACATTTGTCATCCTTGTTATGAGCTGCTGAATTCAGAAGCAACTAGTGATGTACGATTATTTGGTCATACAATAGTGCGCATAACTTGAGGCCGTTCTGTGAGAAGTATACAACGCCATGCAGTGGAAAGAAACGATTCAATTTTGCAGAATTTACCAACGTCACATTCAGCTTTCTATTATCTAAATAAAATGTTTTTAAACACAGTGTGTTTTTTTATCTTTACATACCCGTCCGGTAGCATTTATCATCTTCCTCTTCAGATATTCAGTTTCTCGGCCTACAAATCGTCAGGACTACTGTCCCTGACCTCTCTCTCTCTCTGGTTGTGTTATTGGGCAACATCCAATCAGAATGATTTGATCAGACAGACAGATAACCTAAACTAACTTTTTTATATAATGTTCTTATAAGATTCACAGAATAAATAAATTAATCGCATTTTTGTTGTTTTATTTCAATATCTTTTAAAGTAGTTTTGAGTATGAATATCGATGGCTATAAGAGTAGGGGACGACCAACGAAACGATGGATGGACTGTGTGAATGATGATATGGTTAGAAAGGGGGTGACTACCGAGATGGCGGCTAATAGAGGAGTATGGAAGAAAAAGACATGTTGCGCCGACCACAAATAAATTGGGATTAGGGCAGGAGAATGATGATGATCTTTTAAAGTCCTTGGTTACTCACTGTATTCGTTATCTAGTTTAGGCAGGATTTAACAATCACCACATACTAATTAAACTAAGTCCTGAACCCATCTCTCGAGTACATTCACTATAGGGATTTGGTTTTGGAGAAAAATCTAGTGTCGTTTGGGTAACACCTAGGTAAAAGTTCATAGCAATGTAATTTATTTGCAGTTTTTTATACCTATTGACGTAGGAGTTACACGATTTCATTTTCAGGATTAAAAAGATATAAAAAGCGCCTGAAACTTTTTCTGTATGAAATACTAATATTCAGCTATTCAGCATTACATATTGCTAGGTACCATGTCTAGACATTGCTGGATTTTCGTCCATACTTCAGTTTAGCCATCTCCTTTCATGATGAATTAGACACAATATAAGCCGATAACTCGAGTTGGAGTACAATAATATCTTCGGATCTGTCGGCCGTAAAGATCTATTGTTTTCGGGCAGAATTTAGAACAAAGAAAAATACTTGTTTCTCACGCACTGGCTAATTAACTTCCCACAATGAATTATTGTTTTTATTTTACAGCCAGCAACTGTTGCCCATCAAGAACCATCAAATGATACACCTTCGACGTCTCGAGATGGCCACCATCGAGGTCATGAGCCGGAACCGTCCTTCCAATGGACCTCGGAACGACGTACACCCGAAGTAGCTGACTTCAATGATTTTCAATCTGGAATCCATTTAGAGCCGTCGGAAATTGCTTCTGAATGCGACATATTTCAATATTTTATGGACACAGATTTTGTGTCGATGATTGTCAATATGACCAATAAATTTCATCGATACTTTGTGCTGAATGTAGACTTGCGTATGCATTCTCGTTTACATGCTTGGTACGACGTAACAGTCCCAGAGATGTACATGTTTTTTGCAGTCATAATGTTAATGACCAGAAATAAACATTTATCTATAGAAGAACATTGGTCCACAGATATTTTATTGAATTCTCCGATATTTTCGAAAGTAATGACACGCAACAGGTTTTCTATGATACTTGGCATGCTCCATTTTTCTGAGCAAAGAGAAGAAAATACAATTTTATCGAAAATCCAGAAATGTGTATCTCATACACGACAAAAGTTTAGAAATATTATTACGCCATATAAAACTATTTGTATTGACGAAAGCATTGTTCCATTTAAGGGTCGCTTGTCCATAAAACAATACTTACCGAATAAAAGAAACAGATTCGGTGTCAAATTATTTGTTTTATGTGATGTAAATACGGGTGTTATTGTTGATTTTATTGTTTACTGTGGAGCAACCACAGAGATAGTTGATCCCTGTAATCTAGGTGTTGGCGGGGCTGTTGTTGCCACGTTGGTCAAACCATTTTTAGGATCCAATCGCCATTTATATGTGGATAATTGGTACACGAGCCCATTGTTATTTAAATATTTACACGAACATAATATTTACGCTTGCGGTACGGTAAAAAAAAATAGAAAGTATATGCCAAAATTAAACACGATTCTAGAATTGAATGAAACGGAAGTGCAATATTCTGGTCCACTGATGGCCATTAAATGGAAAGACAAAAAATATATTTTTATGTTATCCACCATCCATGATAATTCTATGGAATTATCATCGCGAATACATCGAAATACGGGATTGCCTGTAATTAAGCCAAAAGCTGTAGTGGACTACTCAAAAAACATGGGCAGTGTTGATACCGCAGATATGCTATTATCATCAATGCAGTGTATCCGCAAAACAGTCAAATGGTATAAAAAATTATTTTTCCATTTATTAGATATGCACCTATTAAATGCATTTTATTGTTACCGGCATTTAAAAGATATGCCAACATTGAAATTTGCCGATTTTCAATTGAGCGTGATTCGGCAATTGATAGAGAGGTACCACAGTGGTAGTATTATAGAAGGCTCCACGTTAGCTACAACTAGCAGTAGTAATCCTCTTCGTATATTACCCAGTAATGCAAAGGATCATATGCCGAGTCGTATGGGAAAATATCAAAGATGCAAGCAATGCGCACTTTTAAAACAAAGAAAAAATACACGTTTTAAATGTAACGTATATTTATGTGCTGCGCCGTGTTTCCAAAAGTACCACTCTGTGTAATATATTTAGATTTATATTGATTTTAATGTCTCTGTGATACTGATTTTTCTATTGTAACTTGAAGTTTTTTATTAGATTTTATTTACATATGGCTTACTATTAGATGATAAGATAATACAATGCAGATTTTGTATAATGTTGTTCTATTATTCTAAAGATTTATTAGTATAAGACTGATTGGTAACTGTGATAATTATATATAATCGTTAATTGTTTTAATTTGTTACTTTTTATGCCAGGTTTATAGAACTTATTAAAATTTTCTATTTTTTCATAGTTTTTATTTACCTTCTTAACCTATTTCAATCATATATTTTTAAGTACCTGTTACATTCGGAATTAT
This sequence comes from Apamea crenata, assembly GCA_949629185.1. Classification (NCBI taxonomy): domain Eukaryota; kingdom Metazoa; phylum Arthropoda; class Insecta; order Lepidoptera; family Noctuidae; genus Apamea; species Apamea crenata. The sequence continues at coordinate 4,822,445 of OX451362.1, read as the reverse complement.
AAATCTGATTTAAAAAACGTGTTTCATTTATTATAAAATAATATTGTACTAGAACATCGATAAACGAGATATTACGTTGCCACATCCTTATTTCGGAAGCGAAGTAGTTATTAAAATGGCGGGCCGTCCACGCCATGGTCACAATATGAAGACAGCAGATCAAGAATAGTGTTGTACCTACAGTTATTATATTTAAATATATTGTAGTCTCATATCTGTTATTACGGTATTATACAAGTCTGTAAATAGTGTATAACTATTACTTTAATAGGAAGAAATGTAATGTTGAATTAAATTTCAATGTTATAAGGACATTATATTTCGAAATTAAAGACGAAAATGAAAATAAAATTGATTATCGATGAAGTTTTGGAATCCCTATTTTTTTCGTAGGTATTTGCGGTGAATTTGTGGCCTGGCGTTGAGGGCAAGTTCATGCGTTTTTGCTCTGGCGTTCAAAAGGTTAAAGGTATTACAAGAAGACTGCGGGAATACTTCAACAGCTAAAATTGACTGCAGGAATGCTTCTGAATCTCAACCTGGCGAAACGTATATAATACTTTCTGACAGTTAGGGGTCTAAAAGCAAATCCGCCACTGTCCATTATGAACGAAAACTTAAGTATGAATGCCACCTAGTAGAGCTCGTTAAAACGAATTTATTACATTTAACAATTTAGATGCAATGTTCCCACTGTCCCATAGTAAATGATGTTTAAAAATTGAGGTAAGAAGCAAAAATGCCACTGTCCATAACAAATCAGGTGCAAACGCGCCATTGTCCATTTTAGCCAATCACAGACCGCTAAAATCGGCATATTCAAGATGGCCGCAGATGATCGTGACTGTGATTTCGTTGTGAAACTGTGTCGTGACTATTTTGTGTTTTAAAATTGCATTTCGTGATAAAACGTGTAAAAAATGGAAGAAAATGTAGTAGAAGTGACTCCAGAATGCGCTCGCAAAAAGAAAAGAGCACCAGAGACGTGGAAACGGGCTAGAGCAAAGTTTGAAAGGTAAGCATTTTTTCCTTACAATGGCGTGTGTTTGTTCAATCAGCGCGTAAAGTGAATCTTATTTTTGGATCAACCGATCCAAAAATAAGATTCACTTTACGTGCTGATTCGTGAAAAAAAACTTGGAATATTTAAGAAAAATCGTGCATAACCATGCACGATTTTTCTTAAATATTCCAAGTTTTTTTTTATTGGTTACTACCTGAGCCCATGACTCCATAAGAGTGTAAATCAGATAAAAATAATCCTTGTTTCTGTAATAAATAGGTACCTACCTAATTATTGTTTCTAGGAATCCAGCGCTAAGCGGCAAAAAAGAATTTTTATCATTTTTATTCAGCCCATCTGTCTATCCGTGGATCTTTTATGACCCCATCGTGTGGGTATTTATTGAATAGGTCTCATAAAAGGCAGGTTATTTCAGACTACTTATGTTTACAGGTACTCTGCAAGAATGCCACCAGGTTTGCCACGCTGTAATCATGATGCGGAAAATAAACAGTTTAAATGTTGTAAATTGACGATGCTCGATGTACAAAATTTCCATGAAGAATTTTATAGGACAAAAAATAAAAAGGACCAAGATGCATTTTTATTGAAGCACTGCAGTGTGTCTGTTAAATAAGATGTACAATGTTCATACATTTATTTAAGTTGGCAGTATTGTTTTTCTTTGTTAGGTTACTTGTCTATTACTTTTTGTTTGTGGTCACATCTTAACGGTTTGCAACAGTGTACTGTGTAGTGTTCACTTGTTTAGTTAGGTCAAAAATAAAAACAGCTTGATCAAGAAGTCTCTGCATTTCATTTAAAATAACTTCAGGTTATGGGCCCAGGCAAATAATCCTGTATCGTGAGTTAGAAAGAATCAAAAGTTCGCAGTTAGCAGTTACTCACAGGCGGAAAAAAAAAAGTGAGGTTAAGTCTCACGGCGGCGCGCAGTGTGGCGTGGTATATTCTCGTGGTATCACTTGTTCTGGATCGTGAACAAGGTCGGAAAATGGAGAGTAACAATAATGTGAACGTGATCAAGCTGGAGGGTTCCAGAAATTGGAATATCTGGAAATTTCAGACTACGGTGCTGTTGAGAGGCCAAGGTTTGATGGATGTTGTAGAGGGAAAATGTGTTAAGCCCGAAGCTCCTGCTGAAATAACCAAATGGGAAGGTAAAGATGCCAAGGCGCAAACGTTGTTAGTCACACGGATGACGGAAGAGGCCATGTTACACATCATCACATGCACAAGTTCTGCTGAAATGTGGCGAAAACTTCAAAGCGTGTATGAACAGAAGACTGAAACTAGTATACACATTATACAACAACGTTTTTTCCAGTACAAATACGAAAAGGGTATCGATATGTCAGTTTTCTTGTCCAAAATCCAAGAGATGAGAAACGTGTTAAAACAGATGGGCGAGGAGATATCCGATAAGTTCGTTATTACGAAAGTGTTGATGTCGTTGCCTGACGATTATAGGCATTTTGTGTCGGCGTGGGAGTCTGCACCTGACGATAAGCAAACCATTGATAACTTGGTGGCCAGATTATTAATTGAAGAAGAGAGGGTGAAAGGCAAGATTGAAGAGTCCCAACAAGCTTCATCCTCTGCGTTTGTTGTGAAAAATACGAGACAAATAAAGTGCTTTAAGTGTGGCAAAAGTGGACATTTTCAAAGTGATTGCAAACAAAATAAAAAAGGCAGTGAAGAAAACGTAAACAATAAAAACTGTTTCTATTGTGGAAAGTTCGGACATTTCAGGGCGCAGTGTAGGTTTCGTAAACAAAAGGTTAGTAAGACTGAAAACAAAACGAAAAGTAATGCGTTTGTAGTGTCTAGTTCGTCACATGAAATGCATAAATCAAAGTGGTTAGTGGACTCTGGTGCTAGTGAACATATGTGTCGAAATCGCGCATTGTTTACATCATTCAATAATACCACAGAACAATCAGTGGTTGTCGGTAATGGTGCGACAGTTAGTGTCCTCGGCTGCGGACAGGTGGCGATGCAAGTGTCGAACGGGACCGAGTGGATTGATACGGTCATAGACAACGTTCTGTACGTTCCGAAACTAAATAACAATCTGTTTTCAGTCATTCGCGCCACAGATAAAGGTTACGCCATGATGACAGATGACAGGTCATGCAAATTTTACAAAGATAACCAAGTTGGTGCAGTGGCGGAAAGAATTGGCAATTCTTATTATTTGGAATTGCGGTATAAGTATAATTACGAGAATGCAAGCTCCGCAACACTAATGAAGAATGACTTAAATGAGTGGCATAAAAGACTCGCGCATCAAAACTTTACTTACGTAAAAGATATTCTGCAAAAACATAATGTTGATGTTAAACAAAACACTAAACCTGAGTGTGAGAGTTGTTTAGCTGGGAAGATACATCGATTACCGTTCAGCAAAAGTGAGAACGTGAGTACAAGGACTTGCGAGCTGATTCATGCGGATACTTGCGGCCCTATGGAAGAAGCATCTGTTGGAGGGGCGAGATATTTTGTCATACTGAAGGACGACTATTCGAATCACAGAAGTGTGTACTTTGTTAAAACAAAATATGAGGTCAAATACTGCATTGAGAACTTCATTAATAAGGCTGAAAACATAACAGGAAACAGGGTGAAAATGTTTAGAAGTGACAATGGTTTAGAATTCATAAACAGAGAAGTGAAAGAACTGTTTTCAAAACGTGGAATAACACACCAAACAACTGTACCCTATACGCCGGAACAGAACGGAAAGGCTGAGAGAGAAAATAGAACATTGGTGGAAGCAGCACGGACAATGTTACATGAAAAAAACTTTCCAAAGAAACTGTGGGCGGAAGCAATTAATACAGCAGTATTTGTCTTGAATAGAACTGGGAAAAGTCATGAAAATGGAAGGTCACCATTTGAAGTATGGACAAACAAAAAGTTTGACATTCACCAGTTGAAAGTCTTTGGCACGGAAGTGTATGCTCACATTCCGAAGGAACGAAGGAGGAAATGGGACAAGAAAGGTGAAAAAGGGTTGATGGTGGGTTATGAAGAAAATGTGAAGGGGTATAGAATATATTTTCCAAAAACAAACACAGTGGAGACAAAGAGAGATGTTGTATTCCTAAATCGAGATGGTAAGGAGGAGAAACTTCAAGTGAAGGAGGTCGAAGAAAAGGAATCTATAACATCAATAAACCTGGAAGAAGAACCTGTGGTAGATAGAAACCCTGAGACAGAACCTAACCCTGTAAATGAGCTAACTACTAACCTAGATGAAACAATGGAGGTGACTCCTACAAGTAGTGTTGGAGATGATAGGTCAGAACATGACTGTGACAGTGAGTACTTACCATGCAGTGATGAGGAACATCTATTGGATGAAAGTGATTTACCCATAGATGAAAGAAGCAAGCGGGTAAGAAAACAAACATCTTTCTATAAATGCAATAATGTGCAGTTGGATGAGAGTGAGTGTGAACCAGCTACATACACTGAGGCTATGAACAGAAGTGATGCAAGTAAGTGGAGTGAAGCTATTGCTAGGGAACTACAGACTCTTAAAGACAATGACACGTGGGTTTTTTGTGATGTACCAGTAGGTAGGAAAACAGTTAGCAGTAAGTGGGTCTTTAAGATAAAAAATGTAAATAATGTTTTACAGTATAAAGCTAGGCTTGTTGCCCGAGGATTTGAACAACAGGAGTCATTTGATTTGTGTGATATTTATGCTCCAGTCGCGAAGTTGTCTACATTTAGATTTTTTGTAGCAGTAGCAACAAAATTAAATGTGCCTATTTATCAAATGGATGTTACGGGGGCATTTTTATATGGGGAGATAAAAGAAGAAGTGTATGTTAGTTTACCTAAAGGGGCCTATTCAGGAAATAATAATACAGTTAGATTAAATAAATCTCTGTATGGATTGAAAAGTTCTCCTAAGTGTTGGAATCAAAAATTTAATACAGTAATAACAAAAGAAGGTTTTGTGAGATCAAAGTGTGACTCATGTTTGTATACAAAGTATAATGGCACAGATAAAATCTTTGTATTGATTTATGTGGATGATGTGTTAATTTTTGGCACAAGTGAACAGGAGATTATAAAACTAAAAACTGTATTAAATAAGGAATTTAAGATGAAGGATCTAGGGTTCATTTCAGATTTCCTAGGAATAAATGTTAAACAAAATTTGCAAAATGGTACAACTGTATTATCACAAAGAAATTATCTGGAAAATGTATTAAAAAGATTTAATATGGAAAATTGTAAACCAACGATGACCCCTATGGATAAAAATTTTAACAGTAAGATACTTAATTTTGATGTTAAGGGTGATAAAAAGTTTGAAGAAACTTGTAGGGAAATAATTGGCTGTCTAATGTATGCTGTTTCAGGCACTAGGCCTGACCTTTGTTTTGCCATTTCTATGTTAAGTAGATTCCAAAATTCAGCTAATAGTGAATTATTGAGTGCGCTTAAGAGAGTATTGCGTTATGTAAAGCATACTATTGATTATAACTTAGTATATAAATGTAATGATACAGTGTTGCAAGGATTTTGTGATGCTGATTGGGCAGGTGACCAAAAAGACCGAAAGTCTACTTCAGGGTACTTGTTTACTTTTGCAAATTGCTTAATAGTATGGTGTTCAAAGAAGCAAGCATCTGTAAGTCTGTCTTCAACAGAGGCTGAGTATGTGTCAATGAGTATGGCCGCTAGTGAAGCGTGTTGGATAGTTAATTTGTTACAAGATTTTGGTTTTCAAAATGTTTGTCCAGTAAATTTGTTTTGTGACAATCAGTCAGCAATATTGAATGCAAGCACAGAGTCATTGAAACGCTTGAAACATGTGGATATCAGATATCACTTTGTCAAGGATTTAATTAAAAATAATAAAATTTGCCTTAAGTATATTTGCACTTCGAAACAACCAGCCGATATGTTAACGAAATCTCTTAGCAAAGAATTAATTGTAAAGTTTCTGAAAGTGTGCGGTGTAGGTAATGTAATAAACTAAAGCTACTATTGTTGTTGATAATTTTTTATTTTAAGTATTAGAATATGTTGTTTAAATGTATAACATTGAGAGAGGGTGTTAAATAAGATGTACAATGTTCATACATTTATTTAAGTTGGCAGTATTGTTTTTCTTTGTTAGGTTACTTGTCTATTACTTTTTGTTTGTGGTCACATCTTAACGGTTTGCAACAGTGTACTGTGTAGTGTTCACTTGTTTAATTAGTTCAAAAATAAAAACAGCTTGATCAAGAAGTCTCTGCATTTCATTTAAAATAACTTCAGTGTCAATGGTGAAAAGACGCCGGCCAAGAGTAGGTCAGCGCCAGCCAACACGAAATATAACAAAATTATTTGTTCGGAAGAGAAATTCAGTGAAGTTATTACGAGTTTGCCAAAAAACTTTCATAACTATTTTGGGGGTTACCGAGCACAGAATAAGAAAAGTATCTCGAACATTTGCCAGCACAGGAACCGTAGTTCAAGAAAAAAGGGGTGGAGATCATACATCGGACAGAAATGTGCATAAATTAAGAGAAGTCAAAAGATTTATAGAATCATTTCAGTGCTTGGAGTCACATTATTGCAGATCTACCATTATGAGAAAATATTTGCCATCTACTCTAAACATTCGGAACAAGGGAACAGGAAAAACGCTTTCAAGACCTTAAAACCAGTATGGATTTAATGTCTAATAAATATGACGAATTTTTGTCAAAAATAAATACGCTTGAGAGGGAAAGAAAGGCTGACAAATTGCTGATTAAGGAGTTGGAGGATAAGCTGGAGACAATGGAACGAAAAACCCGAGGAACTGGCTTTGAAATTCGGAATATACCGAAACAAAATGGAGAGACGAAAGAAACTATGTGTAAAGAAATTATACAACTAGGTAAAGCGATTAATATCGATATCAACGGGTCGTGCATAAAAGATATCTATCCCTTTCATTTGATACCCATATTGAGAGTGTTGTGAAAAAAATATGTAATCCGCCATTTTGTGGCGGCGGCCATCTTGGACCGATTTTCACCAAACATAGCTAAGAACACTCCCGACAAATTCACCTTTCAAACAAAAAAAACAAAATAAAAATCGGTCCATCCGTTCGGGAGCTACGATGCCACAGACACTGTCTGTGTGTGTGTATGTCTGTCTGTCAGACAGACATACACACACAGAGACACGTCAAACTTATAACACCCCGTCGTTTTTGCGTCGGGGGTTAATTAAGAATAATAGACCAATAAACTGTGATTTGCAATTTTAAGACTGTGGGGTACTATTATTAAGTAAGTAAAACTAAGATGAAAATAGAGACTGCCTGAGAATTTTATAATGACTTGTAGATTTTATACTTTTTGGCTTTTATTACCGTTTGTTCAGAGGCTGTACCTATTTTAAGATTATTCTGATAGTGCGATAAGAATACTCAAATGTATTATTGTTTATGGGAGATACGTTTTTGCTAACATTTATTATTGCTGTGATTATTTAAAAACGCATAATTATTAATTATTATATGTGTACAATCTCAATTTCGTTAAAATGTCTAGTATCTAAGTAATAACTGTTATAAAAAGGACATCATATTTTATATCACTAATTATTGTATTTAGTTTTTCTTTGTTATTCATTTAGTAAATAAATAGCTTTCTATTTGAGTACATATTTTATTTATTTCAACTACATATTTTAGATCTATAAAAACTAAAGCTTGTGTTCCTAAGATTAGCACATGGCAATCACCGGTTCATAGCATTAACTCAAAATACCCAACAAAAAGTTATCTTATTTATGGGGTGAAAAGTCATTAACTTAATTTTATTTCAGATGAGGTAAAGTAACTTGACTAAGTACACAAAAAATTTGCTGAAAAACTTTTTAACAGACAAAATACAAATAAGCTAATTAAACAGCTTTACCAAATGTTACCTTTATGAATGTCTCATTAGATCTTTGATATCTTTCTTAAATGCTCTAAAAACAGTTTTTCAACATTTCTGAAAAATGAGGTTTTTTGAGTTGCCAGAGTCTTCATCTAGGGGTGCGATATGTATATATATGTGTATACATTTTAGTACATTGTTAACTAATTATTCACCAACTACAACCCAGTGATTTGCCTGGACGTAAAATGTTATGTCCAGGCAATCGAAGAAAAAAAAAAACTATCTTACTATGACTATAATCATTTCATTTTAGCTGTATCCTTTTTGTAAGTGATATTTTTGGCAGAAACATAGTTTCCTTATTTACCAACAACAAAACAAACCATTTCAAACAATCCAAAATCCAAAAGAAACAACCATAATCAACTACAACTCTGTTGCGGCTTTTGAGCAAGAGAAAACAAAAAGCCCACCCAAACCTTACAACTTTTCAGACATATCGGCAGATACTTTTCAACATCCGATAACTTTAAACTGTGATAAAACTGTGTGTGAATTAAAATTGGATTTTGACAGTTTTTGTATGGTGAAACTGGCAAAAATCATGATTATTCCTCAGGTCAAGCAAAAAACAATGTGTACGACAACAACAATCGGAATGTCAACAATGTTATTCTTTGGCTGAATATACAGAGCAATCCGCTGGTGCAAGTCAGTTTTAGAAAAAAATTCAACAGAAACAAGTCTTGATGACTACAGAAACCTTCGAAGAAACTGTTGAGAAAGTAAATCACTATCATAAGTTATGACTTCTCAACAGCGAAAAGACTACCTTCTATCTATCTCACAAGTAACAGCTGAGGACTCTCTTACCGTTTCCACTTTTTAACCCAATAGGTATTCAGGATTTTTTTTTTAACTGCGAATTATCTGTCCATACAGACATATCACGAAATCATTTCAAGAGACCGACAAAAATTAAAAACGCAAGCTCAGAACAAAGCACCACATTTCATATTTTTTCACCAATAGCGTTAGCGTGCGTTTCACAGACCAAGTACTAGAGTCACTAGAGAGAATGTACTCCAGGTCTCCAGGGTAAGGGTACTAAGTATTTCTCTTCTTAGTCTGTGACAAGGGTACTTCTCTTCTTAGTCTGTGTCTGGGACGGGACACAGCTCTGGGAAACTGAGTAAAGAACAGTCAAGCAGGTGAGTCAGGCAGGGAGCGTGAGTGAGTGACAGTGACAGTGACAGTGAGCTTCCAGCTTCCACAGACTAAAGTAGGATATATGGTAAAAGTACTCTGTGGTAGGATGCTTCTGTGCACAGAATACTATATAATTACCATTTTTTCTACATGCGAGTGCGACGGTTTTGTGTTACCAGGTAAGATAATTGAGAGATCTAACCATAGAACAATAACACTGGAGAATAAGAACAAAAGTCTGTCAGTTTTGTGTCGAGTAACGCGTGTATTACGAAAGAAAACGAAATACTGCTCGCCCGGAAAGCGAAGTATAGCAAAATTAAATATTAAATTAAAAACCGTAAATGAAAAAATTTCGACGTAGCGCGGGAAAAGAGTTCCAGGAAGGATTTGGGGAGGCCTTTGCCCAGAAGTGGGTTTTTTACTTAGTTACTGGACCAATTTCGTTAATATTTTGTAACATCGTCAGAAAAGACTACACCAAGTATGTGGTATAATTTATTACGTATACATAGGTATATGATTTGCATATAATTTAACACTAGCGAGGTATTGTGAATTGTTGGATTCCATAATTAGAAAGATTATGATGTTCCGAAGTGACTATTAATATTAGTTAGGTCAACAGTTTTTGTATATTTAAATTGTTTTTTTTACATTTTTACAGTTTTTAGGATATTCTCGGTTACAAACGCAGAAATAAGTTATTTCTGCGTTTGTAAAAAAAATGTAAAATAACTTTGTTTTTCACAATATTTTCGTGAAATACTATGATATACAAACTTAGCTTTATTACGGTCGATAAAATCAAAACTGTGCAAGCGTAAATATTCATGTGAAAAAACAATATCACAGATCCAACCAAGCGTCAAAATTACCTTTTAGCGGTATACATCAAACAGTTTGATCAAACGCGTCAAACCACATAACGCTCGCGCGTCACACTTTTTCAGATGAATAAGGATACATTTTTAAAGAGCTGGCAGCCCTGGTTTGTATTGAAAAATGTACCCATCTATGTATTGTATTCGACTGAAAGACTTGTATCTATGTTCAAAAAATTGGTTACTCTTCTCCATTGAGATTTTCTGTGTCAATGCTCTTCTCTCTGTGGAAAAAAATGTCTGTGTTGTCTCGGTTATCTATGCTGTGATATTCAGTGTTACCAACTTAGTGGATTTTTCACTAAAACTGGTAACCACAAACTAGTGATTTCGAACCCCCATTTAGTGGCGAAATATTGCTTTTAGTAGCTTGTGCATTTTACTAGTGGTTTGTAGAATCAAGTTTCAATTACTGAAAATTGGATTACTCAACCACTAAACTGCTTACACGTTTCGAAATATATTATTTCTACTATATTTGTAAAGGAAACTTGCGCGGTGGTCCCATATAAATTTTATTAACTTTCATTTGGTTGAGATAACTGCGATAACCCGTATTTAATCGTCTTTGTGTATATACCTTGATGATGTTATAATACTTATAATACATCCTGTCACTGTTGTGTTGTGCTTTACACGAACTGGTGCAACTTTTTTACAAAAAAAACAGCCGACTGCCAATTCTTATTTCGGAAGTGGGTGTCTTTGGATCTGTATTTAAGTTATTTGCCATCGACTTTGGAATTTAAAGTAATTTTTCACTTGGTGATGTCTGTTTTCGAAGACGGTTTTTTTTTCTAAAAAAGTTGCATTTTTCGTAAATAAAAAAAAAATTAAGTGAAAATTTAGCGATTATGAGCGTAAGGCCGTTTTTGTTAGTGGTTTTCTGCCTTTTCTGGTGGTTTTAGAAATTGAATCTGGTGGAGAGCTAGTTTAACTGTTGGCAGCACTGCTATATCAATAGCGTAGCGTTACAAAATACAATGTGTCAGAGTCAGGGTAATAGTGTTCTGTGGTCAGAGTTCGTTATTGACATAACTATACTCTCTAAAATAACTAATAAAAAGGAGTTATTGATTTCGTTTCGTTCTTAGCCCTTGAAAAAATGAAAATGTACAAACTATATCTCTTTCGAGAAACAGAATGGATACCTTTTTATTAGAATCTATCGTACTCGAAATTCAGTGGTAGTTTTTAGAATTCGATGACTTAGAATTTTATAAACCTTTAGCTTTGTTTGGCTTTCTTCGTAGGGAATGTGGTCTTATTTTCATCTTACTGCTTTCTATCATGTCTGGTCGAGAAGTTCAAAACAAGGAAATTTCATTTTAGTGCTGGTCAGTAAGTATCGCTGGGGGCACGAGGTGGTTTTTATCGATTAAATTTTATCTGGCTGCCATAAAAACAGCGATGGCTATGGCTTAATCATATAATTGTATCGTTGTTACTTAAAGATTCGTGGATCTAGAATAATGCACGGTTTACCTGAAAGTGTGACTAGTTAAAAACATAAATATGTAAGAAAGACGTTTATTCGGCAAGTTAAGGTAACACGAAATACAAAATAAAAAAATAAGAAAGTGAAATGCTTTAAAAACAACAGTATGTGCCTCACGACTGCGTCAAAAAAATCCATTTCGACATTAATGCCAGACACACGCTTTTGTGTGATATTATGATATAGGTACTTTAACAACATTGAGAGGAAACCTGGGTGTTGTATAGTAAATATAAGTCTGAAATTGCGAACCCATCTTGAGCAAGCGTGGTGATCAGTACCTTCTCTGTATGAGAAGAAGCTTCCCTTTAAAATATAGATGCTGTCTGATGTTGGTGATATTATAACATTTTGGATGGGGTGTTGTTTTGGTTTACCAGGTTTGGGCCAAAATATTGATTAGAGGGTCATCTTATGGGCCGGCTATCTGATTTCTTTTGCCTTTTTTGGTCTTAAGGTGCTTCTGTCGTGGTCATAGGTAATGTGATATTTACTTGAACTTACTAGCAGAGCAAGAGCAGTGAAATGGAAGTGGATAAGAATTATACAGCTGGAATTAGTTTGTTACAAAATGGCAGATTATTTAATAGAACATAGACTTTTAGTTTGCTTAAGAGTTGACACAAGTATATAAATCACAGTCGGCAGCCTAGCAATGGTCATAGACATTTTTATTAGTGCTATCCAACCTTAATAATCGGGAGCAGGAAAATTTAATTATCTATTATCAAAAAAAGTAATATGTGGATTTGTATATCTCTGACTTGGCTGATGACTATGGCTCCAGGTTATTGTGGACGGGTTTAGCCCGTGTAGCATAGAGTATGAACAAGCTCTTAGTCACAAACACTTATTACAACAGCAGCTACATGAGGCTCAAAGTCAGATTACACAACTTGAGACTTCAAATCTTAACATCACCGCCTCGCTGAATCAAAGTCTGCTCAATGAGCTGGTGTCTATTGCCATGTCAATGGTTTCTGCCATAAACCCCACTATTGATTTGACAGGTGATGATGAATCACAATCGTGTAATTCAGTGAGCATAGTAACCAGTAAAAAAAAACTTAAAAAATACATTAAAATCAATAAATACATTGTTAAAACACAAAAAATGGTAAAGAGACAAAGGTTCTTTATCAAAAATGTTAAATTGAATAGAGAAAGGTTGAATCTGCTTAAACAATTAGATATGTAGGTATTCTTTTAATTTGGAGCAAAGTTCTAGGAAGTACAACATTGACACAGAAACCTTGCAATCAGAACTTGACCATCTCATCTACAGGAGAAACTTAGTTCAATGACCAACAAGTAAGAAGACGAGGGAATGTGTTGGCAATTGTTTTGGCGATTTGAGGGTCAGGCTTCTTCAAAGAACTTCCTTTTATTTGTTATAGTTTTAGGCGTTTATTATAATAAGTAGTTACATAGGTTGTAATAATTATGAGAAATAATAAATTGTGATGGACAGACTACCACCTTTTTTCTCTTCTTGTCGGCTGCTTAAAATCAAAACATAGTAACTCGTTCCAACAAAAATGTTCAGGAGAGCCAAAAAAGTGGTCGGCTACTTTGATGCGTTCGCCCGAAGAAACCAGAAGAGATAGCGATTTGGATGTTTGGCGAAAAGTTGTGCTATATTGTTGACATTTTAGTTTCTTATACTAGTAATCATTTTAGAGTAGTATAGTAACACTTGAATCGCTCATACTTTATCTTTATTTGTGAATTTACCCAAATATGAATGTAAAAACAATATCAAAACTTAGTAAGTCTGCTTACTAGGTTATCAATTTGATTTTCTATAGTAAACGTGAAGACTAAACAAATTCGTTATACATTTTAGTGTTTATAAGATTAAAATATTATGAATGCAGATTTTGAATAAAAATCCTGTTGACTTATAAAAAGATATTTATTAATGTACAGACGCCAGCACATCAAGCTACTACAATCTGTCAAATTTCTTTAATAGATTTTCAACTTTATAGCTAAAGTATTAAGGTTCAAGGTTGATTGGGAAAATTTGACAGTTTCGGGTAGCTTGACCTGCTGGCGTCTGTACTTCAAAGGACTCTTAAATTACAACACGACTCACACTCAACAGTCAACCAAAACAAAAAAAAAAAACTTAAGCTAAAATCATCCTTATGGATAATGAACTACTCGTTGTTATTGGTAACGATTTGACCATCAGTTTGCAAATCAATGGAGTTATCACTCGTGGGTAGATTCAGCCAAAACTCCCTTCGGTTCAATGGCATTAGAAGGGACCAATTTAGAAACAATACCATCTTTCTTCGATGATTTCACCCCTCGGGGGATAGTATTTGAAAGTGGGGGAATAGCGTTGACATTGAATTTCTGTATCAAGAAGTTCAGTTCTTGGTAAGACTCATCAAAATCTGTTTTATAGAACAGATTTCGTGATCCTTTGAGGAACTTAGCTTCAACCACTGGGTTTAGCAAAAATGTGCTGAGAGCTGAATCGTCATTAGTGTTACGCCGTGGAACTCGTTTTTTTTTCACCCATTGGTATGATTTTTGCACTTCGATAACGTCAATGTTCTTTCTACAGTTCGCTATAATAGACTTGTAGTCCTCGAAATCATAAACTCCATCTCGACGCCTCATCTCTTTTTCTATAATTCGTGTACGCCGTCAGCAGACATATGGGTATGGCCTTTAGTGAGAAATCTCAGAGTGATAGTATCAATATTAATGCACTCAGAATTAACATTACCAGCCTGTAAGTAAAAACCAATTTTTATTTTGTCCAGTGCAATTGTCACACCACAGTGTTAATTTTTTCACATCTCTTCCCGAAATAAGAAAAGCCATCAATGCATCTATTATATTATTAGCATCTCGACTCAACAATGCTTCATGCCACACAACACACTTGCTGTTTATCTTTGCATCTTTACATAGTGGTGCAAATGTTAAATTGAAAGCCACTAGACGGCTCAAAAAAAATGAATCCTTAATTTTTGGCATATCTGGCAATAATGTCACTTTCTGAAGATCCATAGAAAAATAGTGTTCCATAGTATCGTTGCCTTTCTTCGCATCTTTGTATTTTTTTTATAGCTTTTTCAGCTTTAGCCTTGTGTTGAGCGAAATCATTCTGTAAACTTTCCACAGCTGATGGCCTCACTTCCATTTTTAAAAACGTTGCCCCACACTAGGAATTATTTCTCCTGTGTCGTGGGTGCGTTTACAGACATATAAACTCACATACACAAACAGCCAGACCCGGAACAACTAATTACAAATATTTGTTCCGTGCGGGAATCGAACCCGCGACACGCAGCGCAGCAGTCAATCGTTTAACCACTGCGCCAACCGTGCCGTCGAATCTTTTCCACGAATATGCCGCAATAAACACATTGGTCTCCTTTGGGATATTTTAACTCTTTGCGGCACAGATTTTTATTTTCAGAGTAAAACTAATATTTTTGTGTAATCTTAATTAATTAGGGTTAGTTATAAGTAGATTTGTCGGTTTTTCATATGTGGGTTGATGGGGGGGTCAGATACGGGGTTACAGTGGGTGACCACTGTGAAGAAAATAGCTAAATATAGTAAAGAAAGAAAGAAAGAAAAACGTTTATTTGGACACAGTTCGTGAAACACAAAATACAAAATTAATAAAATAACAAAAAATGTTTCAGACAACAATAGTGTGTGCCTCATTTTGAGGTTAATAGTTGCAGGTGGAGCGAAATAAAAGGGTTTAACTAATATTGTGAGTTTATTTTTAAGTTACAATGAAAAAAACATGTCGCCTTGACCGGCTTAACTCGGCGAGAGAGAGAGTTGCCACAACAATAAAACTATAGTAATTAAAATTATAAATGTTGCCAGTGACAAGTATTTAACACACCCCCTCAACATTCTAATTTTAATTTTTAAACAAATGCACCCCCTTAATAACATAAATGTACTAACTCAACTTATGACAATATCCTATCTCTAAATTTAACAAAGAGTACCTTTCCCAAAGGCTTGGTGAACAAATCAGCTATATTTTTATTACCATTAACAAATTTTATTTTAACAGAGCTTGCTGAAATATTTTCTACAATGTATTGATACTTTATATCTATGTGCTTTAGTCTTTTATTACTGTCATTGTTATTCGCTATATTAATCACACTTTGATTGTCTTCAAGTATTTCAAAATTTATATTGTTATATCCAAAGTCTTTGAGTAATTTCTTTAAGAAAGAACCTTCCATAATACACATACTAAGAGCTACATATTCAGCTTCACAAGATGACAGTGATACACAAGATTGCTTCTTGCTGCACCAAGAGACTGGAAAATTAAAGATATAAAATATTTGACCCGATGTTGACTTCCGGTCTGTAACATCACCGGCCCAGTCTGCATCACTGTAACCTTGCAATTTACATACATTTTTACTTTCTTTATCATATTTGTATGTTAAAGACAAATCAATAGTACCCTTTATGTATCTTAATATCCTCTTTAAACATTTAAACACACTACACACAGCAACAGCAACAACAACAGCAACACAGCAACAGCTACACTAGCACAATGTACATATCTACTAAGAAATCCTACTGCAATACATAAATCTGGTCTAGTACAAGTAGCATACAAAAGGCTGCCTACTAAACTTCTACAGGCCTTTTCTATTTCAGCACTTTCACTTTTCCCTCTTTGTAACAATTCAAAATTAAAGTTCTGTTCTATTGGAGTGCATACAGTTTTACAATTTGACATTTGATATAAATCCAACAACTTTAACAAATATCTTTTCTGATTAATTACAGTTACACAATTTCCAAGATCCTGTTTAATATTTATTCCCAAATAATTACTGGCTAGACCCAAATCTTTCATTTTAAAGTTTTTACATATTGAATTTTTAAATCCACTTACATGGTTTTCATCACTACCAAATATCAACAAGTCATCTACAAATAATAGCACATAAATGTAGTCATTTTCAATATGTTTTAAATATAAACATGGGTCATTCTTTGATCTTAGAAAATTCTCGTTTGACATAAAACTATTAAACTTTTCATTCCAATATTTAGGAGATTTTTTTAGACCATAGATTGACTTCTTTAATTTGCACACCTCATTACTTGGTAATCTCATAAAAACTGTCTCATTAATGTCTCCATAAAGGAATGCTCCAGTTACATCCATCTGGTATACTGGTTGTCTTTTCTGGGTAGCTACGGCCATCATGGCTTTGAAGGTAGTTAACTTGGCAACAGGTGAGTATATCTGGTCATCACAGTTCTTCTGCTCGAATCCTCGGGCCACTAAGCGAGCTTTATACAAAGCTTTTCCATCTGCCTCCTTGACTTTAAATACCCACTTGCTACTTACTATGTTTTCTCCATCAGGGACTTCTGTCACCTTCTCCCATGTATTATTTTCCTCCAGTGTCTTCAACTCCTTATTCATGGCTTCCTCCCATTTACTTTTATCAGGTCTTTTCATAGCTTCTTGGTAGGTAACAGGTTCATCACAACAGTAACTCAGGAATATGTTTTCCTCTCCTAGTACATAGTCTTTAAACCAGCTTGGATTTTTTCTTGCCCTTCTAGGTCTTTCTGTTACCTCTTCCGTCTGTTCTGAAGTTTCTTGAGAGTTTTCCTGTTCTTCTTCTATCTCTTCCTCTAACATTGACTGCTCGTGAAAGGAATGAATTGAGTCCTGTTCGTTTTCACTTTCTATTGTTTCAGGGTTCTCAGTATCTTCATACTGGCTTTCTTCTCCTTCTGAAACTTGTTCTACCTCTTCTTGAGTGTCAAAATTTATGTGATATTCCTTTTCTTGTTTTCTTTCTCTTTCTTTGTTTTCTACATACTGTTTTATGAACACTATGTCTCTTTTGATTTCTACACTGTTTCTATCCGGAAAGTATATTCTGTATCCTTTTGTATTTTCTCCATATCCAACAAAATAGCCTAATTCTGCTTTGCTATCAAACTTTAACCGTTTCTGATCAGGAACATGTACGGATACTTGACTACCGAAGACTTGAAGGTTATTTACATCAAAGTCTTTAATCCACCAAAGTTCATATGGAGTTTTATCCTTTACTCGACTTGGACCAGTTCTGTTGATGACATAGACTGCAGTATTTATTGCTTCCGCCCACAAATTCTTATTTAGACCGCTCTCCAGAAGCATAGTTCGTGCTGACTCAGCCACCGTCCTCATCTCACGCTCTACACAACCATTTTGTTGTGGAGTATATGCTACACTTGTTTGGTGTTGTATTCCATATGACTTGAACAATTTTTCCATTTCTTTACTGATAAATTCCTTTGCATTATCACTTCTTATGTATTTCACTATGTAACCGGGGTTTACTTGCACTTCTTTCAAATACTTATCTAAATATTCTATAGACTGACCTTTGTTCTTCAGAAAATACACCTTTCTATATTTAGAGTAATCATCCTTGATGAGTAGAAAGAACCTTGCCCCTCCTAGTGAAATTTCTTCTATTGGACCTCCAATGTCAATATGAATGACCTCTCCTGGTTTCGTTGCCCTGTGGGTACTTGTTTGGAAGGGAAACTTATGTTGTTTTCCTTTCAAGCATGGCAGACAGGTTTCTTCTTCACTAGTTTCAAACTTAATATCCTGCTTCATCAGGATGCTTTTCACTTGATTTATGTCTTGGTGACCTAGTTTAGCATGCCATTCCCTTAAATCTGACATGACTTTTCCAACCATGGCATTAGCATGTGGCTGTCTGAATAACATTGTGTACATTTTACCATGTCTCTTTGCTACAGCATACACACTGTTGTTTTTGATAAACTGGCACTCAGTAGCAGTTGACTCCAGCTTGTAGCCTTTATCCAGAGCAGCACTCATGGAAAATAAGTTTGTCTTGAGGCGTGGCACATACAACACACTACTTATCAATGTTTTTATCCATTGTTCACCATCATATGCCTCAAGGTCAATGTCACCATAGCCTAACGCTTTAATTATTGTTCCATCCCCAATAACAACGTCTTTTGGTACTAACAACTTTTTATAGTTTGTGAAACTGTCCACTGTAGAACACATATGCTCAGAAGCACCACTATCCAAGAACTACTCATTGTTGATACTTTTTGACGTAAGTCCACACACTGACATGACAAATGCGTTTTGTTTGTCATTAGT
This sequence comes from Apamea crenata, assembly GCA_949629185.1. Lineage (NCBI taxonomy): Eukaryota > Metazoa > Arthropoda > Insecta > Lepidoptera > Noctuidae > Apamea > Apamea crenata. The sequence continues at coordinate 4,803,760 of OX451362.1, read as the reverse complement.
TTTATCTTGTTTATTGTTCTTGTTAAACCAACACTTTTCTTTTGTATGTCCCCGTTTATTACACTGTTTACAAAATGAGTTATCAGTTTTATAACTTTTTTCATAATTGTCCTTTTTAGCTATACAGTCTTTTTTATAATGCCCCACTTTACCGCAGTTAAAGCACTTTCTTGATTTTGTGTCAGTTTTGAACGCTGTGGTACTACTAGTTTCACTGTCTTGGTACATTTTGTTTCTTTGCTCTTCTATAATGAGCCTGGCTGTCAACTCCGACAGGGTTCGCTTTTCTATTTGCACAGAGTCCCAAGCAGACACAAAGTGTCGAAACTTTTCACCCAGCGAACTTATGATTTTTGTAACAATCATGTTTTCAGCAATCTCACCTTTTGCTTGCCTTATTTGTGCGACGATTGCTTCTATCTTTGCTATGAATGTTGATACATCTTCCGTACCATTATATTTTTCTTCGAAGAAACGCTGTTGTAATATGTGGAGTGAAACATCAGATTTTTGTTCATAGATTGTGTTTAATTTGTCCCATATTTCTTTGGCTGTTTCACAATTCTGCACATGCAGCATAGCTGTGTTACCCAATCTGCTTACGATGACTCCTTGGGCCTTCGCATCTAGCTTCTTCCATGTGTCTAATTTTGAGACATCTTTTTCGAGGCATGTTGATGGGCCATCGACCAAGTCATAGACATTTACCGCCTTTAATATAACTTTTACTTGAAATTTCCATGTATGCCAGTTACCGGCATTTTCTAACAACAGGCGATTGTTAGACGCCCCAAAAATGCCCTCGCCGTCCATTTTTTTTTTCACCGACACTACTGCTTGACCGCAGAATCACACCGCCGTTTTACCACGGCTGTCACGCAATAATTCCTGTATTTCGCTCCGCGAGGCTGGGCCCATAACCTTTTGAGGTTAATAGTTGCAGGTGGAGCGAAATAAAAGGGTTTAACTAATATTGTGAGTTTATTTTTAAGTTACAATGAAAAAAACATGTCGCCTTGACCGGCTTAACTCGGCGAGAGAGAGAGTTGCCACAACAATAAAACTATAGTAATTAAAATTATAAATGTTGCCAGTGACAAGTATTTAACACCTCACGGCTGCGCCAAAAAGGTTCACTTCAGCATTAATGCCAGACAGATGCTGTCTGACGCTGGTTTTCTAATGAACCCTTAGGGAAAAGTGACGGGGAGTACACACAGTTTCAACATACCTAATACATACTTATAAATAAATAAATAAACTAGTAATCACGTATATATCACAAATAAAAATAAGAAAAAAACAAAACAACAAAGTCTCAGCAAAAACCTGTTTTTCTCGATCAACGTAGATTAGATTGATCCGTGCACGGTGCACTCAAAGCGCAACAGGCCGCCGAGGACGACGGACCGCACTATGTTGTGTTATTTATTTCTGCGACAGTAAAACTGTTGGTTTTTTAAATACAATCATGAGTAGTCGTATTATTAATAAAAACTAGGATAAAAAATGACTCATAAACAGTTAATTTAATGTTATTCGAAGAAAGTGAAGTACCTACCTACAACAATAGATGAAGTAGGTACAAATGTTAGTAGAAGGTAAGCGTTATTAGTAAGATTTTTTTATTATTATAAAATACAGTTTTACACGTTTTTTGACAGATCTAGTTACAAAAAATGCTTACATGCCAAAACATTTAAGAAATTACAAAGCTGTTACCTATCACTTCGCAAAGATAAATTACTGTTTGTGGTGGTCCTCAAAGCAAGATTTGCCCTCTCGGTAGCATAAGGAAACTTTGCATATTTTGCAGCCCCAAATTGTTAGCACGGGCTCTTTTTTTGTGCTGCATCTGCTACAACGCCTGGGAGTTCCTCGAACTGGCTGATGATTGGTGACAGCTAGGCGAATAGATCGAGGAACTTCAGGTTTGTGCTTTTTTATGGACACCAAACTCGGTGATGAAGGATTGCTTCTAGGCCTGATTTTCATGAGCGTTTTATTGCTTAGATAAGTAGGCGCCAACATATCTTGATACACTCTACGTCTAAAATCTGTTAGACAAAGTTTGTCGAGGCATGTGTTAGGGTCTTCTTGGAGGTCCTTGTACAAGAGAAATGCATTGACCACTGAGCAGTCTAAAAAATGAAAGAATAAGCGGTGCCACCATTTTTTAGATTTTCTATCAATTGCGTAGCTCCCCTTCAATTGATCAAACTTATCTACAAAGTTCATATTATCATTGTAATCTATAGCTATAGATAGCTTCCGGACAGTTAATTTCAACAGCTTCGCCATTTCTTTCGCGTCTAGTAATTTTAACATTAATCTTTGGGTCATGAAAGTTCGTCAACAAATAAACACACCGCTTATCCTTCCATTTCATATACGAAACCATTTTATTATCACTGATACGATAATCAGATTCACCACGTTGCAGTTTATTGTCTGCTTTTAGTTCCGGCAGGTGTTTACGAGAAGCATTGACAGTTCCACAAGCATAAATTTGCTTCTCTCGTAAATCTACTTGTAAAGCATAACTATTAATATCGTAAATATTAATACAAATTGTAACCAACAGAGAATAAATAGGTGGTTAGCTCTACTGACCCCTATGAAGAAAAGAGTTTTTTAGAAAGGAAACTCATTGATTTCATAGTATTTCTGTAGGTTTCAATGGAACATTTGACATCAGGATTCTTCGATATGAAGTCAGTATGCATAGATTGCAGCGTAAGCGTTCGTAGCAAGTACCGTGTCAACGGTGCGTTGTTTCTCCTGTAGTGGCTATAGCTCATGATATGGTCTTCGATTGGTGTTCTTGATAGTGTAGCGTTGGTACTCTTTGGTGAGTCACCATAGAGTGGTTGGTGACTTGACATGTGACAAAACGTCAGTGGCTTTTCTTTTCTTGATCAAAAAATATATTTTACAAAAATTAACTATATCGATTCCATTCATATTCCTTGTACAGACATTGACCTTCCATCATAAATTTTATATCGTGTTTCTGGAATACATTACACTAGAAATATAACACCTTAAATCATCTATCATTTGTGTACCATACTTTCTCACTTCATTGGTGACCCCGACGTGATATAGGTGGATAGATGGTCAGTTTTAAGAGTGTCTAGCCCAGCAATCGAGGTACCTCCTGTGGACGGGGGTGGGGGCTCAGTGATGGGTTCAACGTCGCGTACTCCCTCTCCCCCGCCCAACATGTCGAAGACCTCCGAATCCGGAGCGATAGCTTGTCGTTTTTCTCTCGCGGCACGCTGACCATGTAGGTCGTTGATTATAGTAGATTTAGGAGGCTTCTTATATGTTATGCCTTTATCCGTTAATACTTTTAGCATCTTCTGATTGTTAAACTCTCCGCCATTATCACTCAATACTTCTTTAATAGTATGACCAGATACCTTGACAGATGCCAACATCTCTTTCAGCTTTTCATGTACCTCTGACTTCTCTCGAAGAAAGTACACAAATCTGTAACGTGTCAATTCATCTTTGAACAGTACAAAGTAGCGATACTTGGATATGGATAGAGGGAATGGACCACACACATCAGTGTGTATGCGTTCTCCAGGCTGTGTGGCTTTTTCCCGTATACCAAATTTCTGTCTGTGGGACTTTCCAAATATACAACCCTCGCATAATTCTCCAGTTTCCTTGGTTTTAATACCGAGTTCCCTCTCGATTAGACTTCTCACATGCCTTTTATTCTGATGAGCCATCCGCTCATGGTAGAGTTGCAGCATATCAACTTTTTGTACCAAATTGACAATTACTTTAGATGGTGGTACAATCCTACAGTTAAGCCTGTACAGACCTCCGTACCTTTCTCTTTGTCCTATAATTGCAATTTGTCCATCAATCTTCATTGAACAAGAAGTGACGCGCGACTCAAACAAGCTCCCTGGATTTTTATCTTGTGTCGACAGCACCGAAAATAATTTTCTGATTATCTGGGGAACATACCAAACATCCCTCAATGTTGCCTTGACAACCTTCTTGTTAACCTCAGCTTCAATGCTTAGTGATCCTTGCAACAACAGCCTTAATCACATTTCCATCAGCTGTGTATAAGGGTTTGAAGCGCGGGTACACGTCGTTGTAGTACGCCACATAGTCGTCGACCAGGTATTTAGGTGGCCCGTTGTAGTATATTTTCTTATTAATAGTCAAAGACACGTCAAACTCCATAGACAGGTGTTGCAGCAATTGTTGGTTACTCAATCCCGTCACTCTGGCCCTGAAAATGGGGCTGTAATACTGCAAAACCTGTCCGAAGGTCTTCGTTTCCATGTCGTACACCACGTCTGCCTCCGTGAGGTCTCTGCTTCCTACTCGTATCTGGTCTATCTGTGAGTTGTGAGCCAACTCAGCGACATATCCAGTTATGTCTGGCATATGGAAGTATGAATTATATGTCAAGCTGGCTGCCGCCGAGTAGAATCTGTCTATTATGTTTAAATGCACCAAGGGGTAAAAAGCATGAGGTGTCGGAGCTGAAGTTCTTAGAAATGTTACCCCGGATGCGATCACACCCCCGACCGAGACGGCCCCCACCGCGTATAGATGTAGGGAACGACGCTTGTTGCGAATGTGTCGATTGTGTATAAAGTCTACCGAACGATTGTAGTGAGTGTGTGGGATTGACTGCAATGGGTTGGTTTTGTTAGTTTTTGCCGCGGATATATCTTTATCTCCCCTTTTACGGCTCTCCACCGTAATACTGCTCTTGGTTGGAACGACATGCGGTGGGTCACTGTTTTTCCCGCTAGCAGTCACAACACTAGAATTTTTACTTTCCTTCGAGGTGACCACGGTCGAGGTTGGTTTAGCGGTGGTCACCCTACGACTTGATGCTCTCTTCCCCAGTGGCTTGGTGTTGTCGACGGCTGTCTTCAAGTGCGCAAGTTTGGAAATTGGAGGGTGATTGGACTCTGCAGTTGGTGGTGGCTCCATGAACAATGGGTCGAAATCATCAGCATCAATACTCCTTCCGATGCGGCTCAGAAAACCCAATTTTGGTTTTGGTATCGTGCGACTCATTCCACGTACACTTTCACGCGCTCTACTGGCCATATTAGACGGCTCCGTGTGAACCTGAGCTGTTACAACTTGCATTGGTGGTGCCATAACTATACGGGGGCGAGCTCCTGGTGGCAATCTAAACCCGCGTCGATTTGCAGGGGTCGATACACAATTTGTGGTTCGTATTGAGTTTAAGTTACAGGGTGAATGTTGGATGTTCTGCACATGATCAATATTTCCAAGTGAACTCGCGGACCGAAATTGTCCCGATGAAGCATAAGGGGAAGAGAGGACTGAGGAAGACCCATGCAAAGAATGGGCCATTCGGCTGCCGCCCGAGGTGCTCTCTACGTTACTAAACTGTTGGTCCACCACATTCAAAGATGCTGGTAGTGAACTTGATCGAAAACGGTCCAAGGCACTTGCCGACGGGTGGTATCTCCTCGCGAACCTCTCCAATTCAATGTTCACAGAGGGATTGATGGCGTTATAGTGGATGTTAACCCAAGGGGTTCTATCTATGGGGTTTCTTGCTCGGTACCACCTGTACAGTTCGATGGACCCATAAGCCACTGATGAGGCGGAAAAGCCCAGAAAGGTGCTCCAGTCAGGATCTCTTCTGCACCCGTCACACATGGTCTCATAGTTTAAGGGTGATGTCAGGATAACCAATAGTGGATTGAATATTTCGTTTGCGTAAGTCAGGTTATAGAAGTTAGTGTCTATCAACTTTCCGTAAGTAGTGGAGTCGGCCAAGTTCACATCAATGCCAAAGACCCCAGCTATGACATTAGAATACTCCATATGTCCAATGTCCATCACCATCACTATATCGGGTTCATGACACCAATTAATTATAAACATACAAAACAAATTCGTCATCTAAAGACACTAAACACTACCACAATTACTATACGTCTCAATTTCTACTAACAACATTATTAAAGGATTCATATTTGACTATAAAACGAGATCATCTCTCCGTCGAGCAAAGAGGCCGCATTGTACGTTCTGTAGCTTTGCGTACACCAACTCTTGGGCGCCGTCTTTGGCTTTTCTTTACAGAACAATGTTTAAGAAGAAATGCGTCTTGATCCTTTTTAATACTTGTCTTGTAAAACTCCCCATGGAAAGTTTGGATATCCAACAATGTTAATTTAGAGCATTTAAAAGTTTATTTTCTTGACCGTGATTGCATCGAGGCAAACTAGGTGGAGCACGAGCTGAATACCTGTAAAAAAAAAATAGAAACAAATTGAATAAAAAAACCGGTCAAGTGCGAGTCAGACTCGCGAGACAGAGAGTTCCGTACAAACAAGTAAAAGAAAAACAATAAAAAAAAAATTTGGTCACCCACCCATCTTGTTGTTATAGTGGCAACAGAAAGAAATACAACATCTGTGAAAATTTCAACCTTCTAGCTATCACGGTCCATGAGATATAGCCTGGTGACAGAGGACAGACAGACAGACGGACAGTCAAACGGCCGGACAGACAGACAAACAGCGAAGTCTCAGTAATAGGGTCCTGTTTTTACCCTTTGGGTACGGAACCCTAAAAATTAGTTTGCAGTCATGCCCTTGAAAAATTATAATAAAACATGGGCTGAGTTTGACTCACAAAACCATGAAATAAGTTTCTGCAATCTAATTAAATTTATAAAAAAAATAGCTAAGTAAACTTGTCGAATGTTTTGAAAAATAACACGATTTTTTTTTTATCCTTTATTAAAAAGAACCAAGTTCTTAATAATTAATTACAATCTAGCCTATAAGACCAATAAGCAATTTTAATCTAACTTAATTTACTATGTGATAATTATTTTAAAACTTAGAATAGTGTTTATTGTACTTTACACAAGTCCGTTCCACTTTCTTAGAGTCTGATATGATGATATAAGCACTTTGTTCATGTGTTATTATGTGTGTCATTGGCACTAATAATTCTACACTTTTTACACTACACTAACTCAAAAGGTTTTGATTGATGATGATTTAACAAATTAACACACAAAATCTTTTGAAAATTAATAAAAAAGAGCAACGACTTCCCTAGAAAAAGAATTCGACGCCATCTTAGATACGATATGGCCGACGTCTTATGATTGGTCCGTTTGGACAATGGCGCTTTTGCATTTGATTGGTTAAGGACAGTGTCAATGTTTGCTTCTCACTCCAAACTTCTTACTTAATTTTCTATGGGACAGTGTAAACATTGCTTCTGAACTAGCTAATACACCAAAATGATTTCAATAAAACCCAATAGATGGCATTCATAGTTCAATTCGGACGAAAATGGACAGTGGCGTTTTTGCTTTTATACCCCCATATGTATACACGAAGTATACTTTGCGACTGATATGCCTACTTGCAATTTTTGCTCTAATCAAGTAGCAATTCGACCCAAATATGACTTCTTCATCATTCTATTCCTAGAGTCTCTAGATACTTCTATAACGTAAGATCCATTAAATCCATCGTAAGAGCGGGCTTGTTTTAACTGATATATCCCGCAGGCAATCAATATTAACTCGCTGTAATTTAATCTTGGGAAGTCCCTTATATTTTCTCTGTCTACATTTATATTGTGAAAATCTGCCCTAGTTCTATTGAGATTATGCACCCTAACATAGTCTGCGAGATCATTGTTTTTGTTCATGTTTCTATTAACTATTTGGATTATTTCAGGGGCATCATCCCTATCCCTTAATTTGGTGTGGTATTTATTTATAAGAGCTGCAGCTACAGAAAAATCTATCATGAGATGCTTGGAAGCCCTATTAAAAAAAGTTTTGTCTAAATAATTTAAACTTGCTTTTAAAAATACCGTTCACCACCTCCACAACCCAACGACATAATGTAATAACTGTGGACTTGTTGGCTTGGTTTGTTGTTAGTTGTGGCTCATTATCTTCTGGGGATAACGGTATATAATAATAATAAAATAATAAATCCCTGGACATTTGACACAGCACCATTTGTCCCAAGCTAAGCAACCTAATGCTTGTGTTATGGTAACAAGATGGCTGATAAACTACTTATATACAATTTTTTTTTTTGTAAATACATACATATTATAGATAGAAAAATACCCAGACTCGGAACAAATACATGTAGGTCATACAAATATTTGTTCCGTGCGGGAATCGAACCCGCGACACGCAGCGCAGCAGTCAATCGCTTAATCACTGCGCCAACCGTGCCGTCGAATGTACATTATAGCCACAACTTCTTAATAATGTTAAGGAGTCCCTGAAACCTCTATCCAAAATAAAGACATCTCCTGCTTGGAAAAATTGACAGAATGGACTGTTTTCATGTTCATACTCTTGTATCATAATATCTGCATCTGTGGTTGTAGCAGGATAGGGACCCAGTCTATCATCAATGCATACAAATAAGAAAAGCTTTACCAGATACAAGTAATTAGAACTCTTTTCTATATATAGTCTTGGCCAAAAGTATTGAGCACCTTACAAATTTCGCTCGTTCACGGTAAGCATGGGAGAAAACCAAATCTACTGTTGAAGTATTCTTTTGTCGGTCATCTACAAACATTTAAAAACAAAGAGCCACACCGCAGCTAGCAATAAAACACCTGGGTGCAATAAAATGTGTCTTTTACAATTTTTGTATTTATTTATCAGTTCGCTACCATCACTCGTTGTGAACACATCCAGTGATCTAGTGCGCCTTTGGTATTTTATTTCAAAGTTTTAAGTGTTATCGGTGCAATATGCCAAAACGAAACGAACTTTATTTAGAAAAACGTGTGCAGATACAGCTTCTGCATGAGCAAGGGAAATCACAAGTAATCATAAACTGTGAAATGTTCGCGCCCATCCGTGTAATATGCTATTCAGCGATTCTCTGCTACCGGATCACATCAAAATAGACCGAGAACCGAGCGCAAACGCATCACCACAGACCGTCAGGATCGTCAGTTACTGAGAGAGTCGTTAAGAAATAGGAAAAAAACATCTTCAGAGCTCGCTGCTGAGTTGTCAGAACAAACTAAGAAATCAATTTCTGCTCGAACTACTCGTAGAAGACTTCAGGAAGCTGGTCTGAAAGGCTGTAAAGCTAGGAAGAAGCCATGGCTCTCCGACAACAACAAAAAAGCTCGGTATAATTGGGCCTTAAAACACCGAACTTTCACCGCTGAAGAGTGGTCAAATGTTGTGTGGTCAGACGAATCAAACTTTGAGGCGAGTAAGTCAATTTAATGCCCTAATAAAATTATATAAAATGGTTTAAAAATCAAACGCATAGATGAAGTTATTTTTTTTTCCGGAACTCAATATTTTTCTCTTTATTGCAGATTTTGGGTACACCTGGTGTGAACTTTGTGCGTCGCCGGGTGGGCGAAGAATTTAAGCCAGAGTGTGTGATCCCAACCGTAAAACACGGCGGCGACAGCATAATGGTCTGGGGTTGCATGACCGATTCTGGAGTTGACGAATTGTTGTTTTTTCAATTTTCTTAAACAGTACCTACCTACTTTGAAAAAGTTTTTAAAAGTTAAAAACGAGTAAGTATTTGCAAAATGACAAATTAAATACTTAAAATCTTTGTAAAAGTTAATTCAAATTCGTTGACTGCAATTATAACGAGGCAATAAATAGTTATATAATTATTGTGTAACTCTTTTAGGCGGACTCAAACCGAAATCAAAAGTCATTTATTCAAAATAGGCTGAGAATCAGCACTTTTTGAACGTCAAAATTACAAAAGACAGTCCCCCAAAAACCCGCCCTTCACCACTGCCTAGTGCTATCGCTGGGAAGAAGAAGTGGCGCCCCCAGCAGCACAGCTGTCTGTTCAATTAAAAAAAATAATTGATTGTATACAATACTAGTTACCTATGTATGTTCGGTAATTAACATTACAAGACCAGAACATAAAATTGAATTATTTGCCATATGTCAGTTAGCCACGCCAATATACCAACAAATATAATAAAACTATACATACTCAAGCTAAAAAATAATTAATTAAAATTAAAAACTTACTACCCCAATAAAAGCCTCCAGGCATAAAGGGCGTGACCGCTTGCATAATTATCTATGCATTGCTGGGTTCTGTTCACATAGCTGTCACTTGAAGTCACAAATGATAAACTAAAACCATCGAAGTAAAATAAATAGTTAGTAATAAGTTAATAACAATAACCTGTCAGTAAGCTAATTCTGGAGAAAGAACATAAACATTGTCTTGCGTTAAATTAGGGCGACCAACTATTCTTATCGTGTAAGTAGTCGTTGATGGAATAGTATGCCTTTGAACAAAGGTTAGCTGTACTTGAGCTTTAAACGCATTAAAAGGCAAGTCTAGCAAAGAAGAGGGTATCGTGTTATAAAAGGTTATACCAAGCCCAACAAATGTGTTATGAACCTTATGAAGCCGGTGAAAGGGGGCACGTAGTTTGTCCTTATTTCTAGTGGTAACACTGAATATCACTGTTTTTAGTGTACAAGTGTAAATTTTGCCTAATATACAATGTGGAGATGACAATATGACTTTAAATGAAAACACTGGCAATACTGGTTTATAGAAACATTTGTAAACTATCAAATAAATCCGAACATCGAAATTAAAAAAACAATTTTTTCTAACAAACTAAATAGCTTAAAACTGCAAACAAAATAAAACACCATTTATAAAATTGGTACACTGACCTGCGATAAGAATGGCAACGCAGCTTGGTTTCATTCATGTTATAGCTGTGGCCGACACGGACGACGGCGACGCAGCGACGTAATGTTTGGCGTATTCTTATTATTATTAATGCTCAATTACACAAATCAAATCACAGAATATTAACCAAATAGTCGGGCATCATTCACCCGCGAGTTATTCACTAATCAATTTATTATTCACAATCACTTTTCGATCACATAATTATGTCGCCAGTTATTAATTTTTTTTATTTTCAATATGTCCGCCGTGTTCTTGAATACATAAACTACACCGACGTATAATGTTATTTCTCACTCTTGATAATAGGTCACCATTAGCAGCCATTTCTTTCAATTTATTAAAAGATATTATTATTCTATTTTTTAATTCCTCAACGGTAGTAACTTCTGTTGAGTAGGTATACCTCATTCTTTATGTGACCCCACAGAAAGAAATCCAGGGGCGTGAGATCTGGTGACCTCGCTGGCCACCGCACTGGTCCAAAACGGCCAATCCACTGCTGTCCGAACATTTAAGTCAAACGCTCTCTTGCAGACACCACTGAATGAGCTGGTGCTCCATCTAACTGGTACCACATCTGCCTGTACACGTCCAGCGAAAGTTCGTCCGTGTACTCGGAAACGGATCCGTCGAGGAGTTCAATGAACTTTACAGCATTTAAATTGCCATCAATAAATACCGGACCAATAATGGTATTTCTGTGTATGCCAGCCCACACATTGACCGCAAATCTGTACTGGTGCGAAGACTCCCGTACTAGATGCGGATTCACGCGGCTCCAGTACCGAAGGTTCTGTCGGTTCCATAAACCATTCCTTGTGAATGTACCTACTCTCGTCAGTCCACAGCACATTGTACAGGAAGTCAGGATTCTCGAGATGTTTGGTTTCCAACCAGCGACAGAAAGTTTCTCTTATTGGCTTATCTCTCGGTAACAATGCTTGTACTTTCTTGTACTTATAAGGTCTGCGTTTGTCACGTTTCAAAACTTTTTGAATAGTTTTGTGATTTACACGAAAATGTCGACCTGCATTACGCAGACTGCACGTCGGATTGCGATCATAATAATTAATAATTCTTTCGTCTGAAATCACATTTGCACGTGGAGGAGCACCATCTACGTGCGGGATCAAGGATTGATTTTCCCGTATCCTCAAGTTACCTAAGTTTACTTAGCTATTTAACTAAGTACGTTAATACGTTTATGTGTCCTGTCACTATTAAAACAAAGCGTCAAATTTCGCACAACACAACACAACCAACAATGATACGATAACACTCGCGTGGCGACTTCAAACGGGCGGAGCGCGGGCGCATCCGAATTTCCAGAGAAAAACAAAACGCGTCACAGGCAGGAAGCACGTCCGGTGACTCACTGACTGAAGGCGTAACCGACTAACCGAGACACGCCGACAAGTAGCAAAGTAGGAACAAGAAAACTTAGCTATCTCTTTCGCACATACATATTTTGCGATTGACAAGAGTGCGTAACAGCAAAGTAATAACTTTCGCATGCATTTTTTCTTATAGTAGCTGTGATGACACGCTTTATGACTCTTATGGCTCGGGCATAAAGTATAATTTGCATTGGAAAATAAGTTTGAATGAAAAGACGTAGTTTTTATAGTAGCGAGCTGGCAACGTCTGTCGTTAACCTGTCGCGTGCTTTTCTGTTTACAATACATCGTGTAGAAAATACTTAAAATGAAAAATAAAGTCCTGTGGCTAAACTACTGGATATATTCATTTGATTTTTTGTGTGACGGTTGGGAATATCATGACTTATACGAAGTTTCATTTATGATCCTATTGTCCTCCCCACACTGTATAAGATGTTGGCAAAGATGAATTGTGATGCAATCTTTAAAAAAATCTCTTAGAGATACTCTGGCACCTAGCTGGTAAATTGCTCGAACAGCTCGTTTTTGAAGGACAAATATATTTTGTATATCAGCGGCTTTGCCCCACAGCAGAATACCGTAGGACATAACGCTGTGAAAATAACTAAAATAGACTAAACGAGCTCTATCAACGTCAGTGTATTGTCTTACTTTCCTGACGGCGTAGGCAGGCGAACTGAGCCTTCCTGCTAGACTTGATATATGAGGTCCCCACTGAAATTTTGCATCTACTGTTGGTCCTAGAAAAATTGCCGATCCTACAGTTTCAAGCACCTCTTTATTTAAGACGATGTTTGGTCCTAGATTTCTAACATTCGGTAAGGCGAACTTTACACATTTCGTTTTCTTGGCATTGAGAACTAGGTTATTTGACGTAAACCAATCTGTAACTATTGCGAGTGCACTGTTTACCTCTTCAAAATCTTGTCTATTCCTGTCTACTTTAAAAATAAGAGAGGTATCATCTGCAAACAGTACAACGTCACAGATGCCCATCAAATGGAATGGTAAATAATTGATATACAATGTGGATCCGGACTTACGACATTAAATTAAAACGGGCACAATACTAGTCCATTGTAATATTTTAAAACAAGAGAATTAGTAGTTAATGGCAAATTTAAAAATTGCAATTTTCAAACAAAATAAATAGCATAAATAATCAATTGCATAAAAAGTAAGCACGCTTTATCTACAAAACGTCACTGACCTGTTGTGCGGGCGCGCGGCGCGGTGCGGGGCGCAGCGGGCGGCGGCGCATCGCGGCGGGGCATAGGTAGACTGATGTACTTTAGTCGGAGAACAACAAATCAGCGGCATAAACTCACTAAGTTGCGCGTTGTTAGTTAAAAGATCACCGATTGAATAATGAATCACTTAATATCACATCACAATCAAAATTTAGGTAAATCATCAATAAGTAGTCAAATTTTTTAATTTTCAAAGTGTCCGCCATTGTTCATTATGCACAAGTGACTCGTTTTATTAAATTTTCACGGACTGGTGTTAACAAGTCCCCATCCGCCATTCTTTTAAGTTTGTCGAAGGCATCAATTATTTTAATTTTTAATTCGTCCACAGTGTTCACTTCTCGTGCATACACCTTGTTTTTTACGGCCCCCCACAAAAAGAAATCCAGCGGTGTCAGGTCCGGTGACCGTGCTGGCCATCGAATAGGTCCAAAACTGCCAATCCACTGACTTTCAAACATATTCGTTAGTCGCTGTATAACAGGCACTACGGAACTGGCGGGCGCACCGTCCAATTGATACCACAGTCGTCCATAGACGTCCAAAGGTAAATCGTCCGTATAGTCTGACACTGAGCTACTAAGAAGTTCCAAGAATTTCTCTGCATTTAACGTCCCATCAATAAACACTGGACCTATTATTTTGTTTCTATGTATTCCAGCCCAAACATTTACTGAAAACCGGTACTGGAATGAAGACACTCGACTTAGGCGCGGGTTTTGTTTTTCCAATATCGTAGGTTTTGTCGATTCTAAATCCCATTTCTTGTGAAAGTGATCTCATCTGTCCACATAATATTACATATGAAGTCAGGGTCGTCTGATATTTTGTCGAGAAGCCATCGGCAAAATAACACTCTGACTGGCATATCTCTGGTTAGCAACTGTTGAACTTTTCTGAACTTATAAGGTCGCCGTGCATGCCGTTTCAAAATTTTATGGACAGTTCTGTGACTCACTTGAAACCGCCGGCCCGCGTTCCGAAGGCTACAAGTCGGGTGTATTTCAAAATGTTGTAATATCCGCTCCTCGTTATTTCAATTTGAAGACACGCCCTCTCCTTGAGGAACCAAAGGCCGATTTTTTCGTAACCTTTTAACGGCCAGGGTAAAAACACTGTTATTGGTAGGGCACGTTCGTGTGTCACCATATCTCTCCCGATATGTACGTAATGCTAAAGCCGCATTTTGGTGACATTCTCCGTACATGAGTACCATGTCGGTGTACTCGGCAGCTGTGTACTGTATTTGAGGCATAATTAAACTAAAAAACTTACAAACCTAATCTAAATCACTAAACTAGCCTTTTTTTTTTTTGGATGGCAAATCATCAAATGTTCCCGCTCTGGATGGAGCGGAAGGGCTTACCTGACATAGGGGATACCGTGCTCACTAAACTAGCCTTAGATTAGTATCACGGTACCTTAAACAACCAAATACAAAATGTTGAAACCATGAAAATAAAACAGTCGACTTTGCGGGGTCACTACCGTCCTAGATAAACATTGATTAGAGTAAGTTAAACCTTTAATCCTTTGGTGGTTACCAATTTCAGACACTTAGAACGAATACGTTATTTTATTGACGGGTTCTCCCGTTCCAAAGCAGTTCTGCGCTTGCCCTTCGTTTTTTTTTCGAGCTCCTTGATTAATGTCTGCTACAACAGGATTACCTAAATCTTCCATCATAACTTTACTTGCGAAGAACAACGATCATTTAAATACATTAAAACATGTTACGCTTTGAAAGCCGAGAACCACAATAACCATCTATATTATTATGCTCTTATACAATAACAATACGTTATATTTTTCTGACAAGTAACTGCGACTGACTGGGACAACGTCAATGTCAAGCTATCACCTGTCAAATTTAAAAATAAGGCCGCTTAACGCTACGTCCTAGGTAGGCGGTTCAAAGCGAACGCGATTATGAAGCGGTGACACGCGAATTCAATGCGATGCGGTGAGACGCGGCGGCTATGTCCTAAGCCGGGTCCAGACGAGTGTAACGTGTAATGTAAGATTACGTGTAATTTAGCATCAACAGTGTGGACGGCACACGAACTCAAAGCGAATTGTGAACGCGAAAATATTTCAAAAGCTGTTTCCACTCAGTTGCTACGAACATGCCGAATAGGAAGGTCGTGATAGCTGGTGCGGCTTTTATTTTCATGTATTTACTAACTGAAGACCGCAAAAGTCGGAAGCGTCGATGGTGGAAAACTAATTTGTAAAAAGAAGATCTTCTTTACTTGTGGAACTAAAATATCAACATATAAGTGGTCAATATAAAAACTTTACCCGGATGTCGCCTACTGGCTTCGAATATTTGTTAACAATCATTGCGCCTAAAATATCAAGACAAGACACTATAATGAGATCTGCAATTTCGCCGCAAGATAGACTGGCTCTAACACTAAGATTTTTGGCAACAGGAGATTCATTGACAAGCCTTCAATACCGTAAATCCTACCGTAAAATTAATTACGATACACATCAAAATCTCGTGTTTTTTGTAGGAAATGTTTGATAAAAATTGACAAAGTGTAATCGGACCTCTAAATACCGAATATGCAATAAAGTTATAACAATCGTAATAGCACATTACCACTTTGTTCGTCAGGGACGGTGAATTAGTTTCACATCATTCATTTCTAAAAAGAACAATTTTGTTTAGGTAATTTCTAAACGATATTTTTTCCGTACATTTCTTCCCAAAATATTTAAACCGTATATCAATATATCAAAATCAAAAGTCATTTATTCAAATTAGGCTGAGAATCAGCACTTTTTGAACGTCAAAATTACAAAAGACAGTCCCCCAAAAACGCCCGCCCTTCACCACTTCCTAGTGCTATCGCTGGGAAGAAGAAGTGGCGCAACAAACTCCCCAGCAGCACAGCTGTCTGTTCAATTAAAAAAAAATACTTGCTTGTATACAATACTAGGTGCTTATGTTCGGTAATTAACATTACAAAGCCAGAACATAAAATTTAATTATTTGCCATAATATGTCAGCTAGCCACGCCAATATACCAACAAATATAATAAAAACTATACGTACTCAAGCTAAAAAATATTTAATTAAAATGTAAATAAAAAAACTTACTAGCCAAATAAAAGCCTCCAGGCATAAAGGGCGTGACAGCTTACACATTTATGCATTGCTGGGTTCTAAGACCTGGCAGTAAGCTAATTCTGGAGAAGGAACATAAACATTGTCTTGCGTTAAACTAGGGTGACCAACTATTCTTATCGTCTAAGTAGTCGTTGATGGAATAGTATGCCTTTGAACAAAGGTTGGATTTTAATTGAGCTTTAAACGCATTAAAAGGCAAGTCTAGAAAAGAAGAGGGTATCTTGTTATAAAAGGTCATACCAAGCCCAACAAATGAGTTATGAACCTTATGAAGCCGGTGAAAGGGGGCACGTAGTTTGTCCTTATTTCTAGTGTTAACACTGTGAATATCACTATTTTTAGTGTACAAGTGTAAATTTTGCCTAATATATAAAATGTTGGCAAGGATGAATTGTGATGCAACCGTGAGAATACCAATATCTTTAAAGAAATCTCTTAGAGAAACTCTGGCACCTAACTGGTAAATTGCTCGAACAGCTCGCTTTTGAAGGACAAATATATTTTGTATATCAGCGGCTTTGCCCCACAGCAGAATACCGTAGGACATAACGCTGTGAAAATAACTAAAATAGACTAAACGAGCTGTATCAACGTCAGTGTATTGTCTTACTTTCCTGACGGCGTAGGCAGCCGAACTGAGCCTTCCTGCTAGACTTGATATATGAGGTCCCCACTGAAGTTTGGCATCTACTGTTAGACCTAGAAAAATTGCCGAGCCTACAGTTTCAAGCACCTCTTTATCTAAGACGATGTTGGGTCCTAGGTTTCTAACATTCGGTAAGGCGAACTTTACACATTTGGTTTTCTTGGCATTGAGAACTAAGTTATTTGACGTAAACCAATCTGTAATCTATTGAGAGTGCACTGTTTACGTCGTCAAAATCTTGTCTATTCCTGTCTACTTTAAAAATAAGAGAGGTATCATCTGCAAACAGTACAACATCACAGATGCCCGTCAAATGGAATGGTAAATCATTAATGTAAACTAAGAACAAGAATGGACCCAGTATTGAGCCTTGCTGAACACCTAACTGAACTGGTAGCCCGGATGATTTCACACCATTAACATCTACACATTGGACCCTATTATGTAAATATGAAATAATTACGTTGAGAGCTTCGTTTTGGACACCGTAATGACGTAATTTACGCAAAAGCGTGTCATGGTGCACGCAATCAAAGGCTTTGGAGAGATCACAGAAAACTCCAATAGCATTCTGTGATTGTTATAATTAGGTACACTTTTCATTAACAAATATTTATGACTGGCATCATGATCACTGGAATCCGTCTCGAAACCTTGATTATTTTCACCAAAATTTTCGATAAGAAAAGAAAAAATATGAAAATTATTTCTCAAAATTGTTTTTCATAAAATTACATTTTAGAATATTTTCTGTCTTTTTACAAAGATCCTCAACATCTTTAGATGGATATACGAGGCCACCTCGAGTTTTACATGCTATCAATAATTTTGCTTGCTTATCGCCAAATAACATTGACGCACAAATTACACATTTTACAGTGCGGGATAATTTTCTGGCTACAAAGCCTGCGATGTACGTCACAACACTTTCTGCATATTTTGTGACATTATTATTAAGGCAGTCTAGGTATTCCTCGAATAAACTGCTGTCGTCCTCCGGTACCTCTATAAGAGACTTTTTATTTGTCAAATCATTGATACTTTCAACAGGATCAGTTCTGCTTGAACGCGTTAAAATATTTACCTGTTCAAGAGGAATGCAATTGCCTACGCCACCATCGCGAATCTCGGCTCTTATCAAGAGACGTTTGAATGCAGCTGTGAACTGAACGGCGCGGCGTTTGGATTATTATTGAATCCACCACGGGCTCTAATTGCAGAAAAGAATAACTCTAGATGATCCTGGCTTACTTTGTATACAGGAAAATACATCAACATTTTTGTTTCTGAGACTAAGTACTGAAAAACATTTAAAGCACTTTTCATATTTATTATAAGTCCAATGAAACCAGTTTTTCGTTTCGACTCCACAACTAGAAGTCCAGATGGAAACTTTAATTCGTCAATGTAATTGACGGCCCCTTCAAAAAGAACCTGAATTAATCCAATATTTTCGGGGCACATAGCTTTTTTTCAACCTGGTGGTCTAATGGAGCAGCTGTTCAAAACGTCGAACACGTCGTTTATAAGACGTAAGATCTGTATGGTTCCATCACAGTCTTCAAAACCATCAAGTTTTAATTCCGTGCTGCAAAATTCTTACGCATCTGCTACAGATCTAATGAGCATTTGCGTTGCCAAACGAACTTTCATTTTTTGCTTAGCAAAATGCATGAGCTTTTGTGATTTTAGTACCCATGTGCAAACCCTCGCTTTCCTGTAATTTTAACAGCCGTTCTAATAAACCAAAATCGATTTTACGCCCAAACATATCGTAAAACAATTTCAAGTTCTCCGAAGGTGTTTCGAATCAGTTTAACTGCATGATATGGATCGATGAAACAATAAACACGATCATCATCGATTTCAAAGTACGTGCTACCACTGGCTTGCATTAGGTTACACCCGAGGCTGCTAAACATGCTGAAGTTAGCAGCAGGTCCATCACAAGTAACAGTAATGATTTTCACACCAACTTCTTTACATTTT
Organism: Apamea crenata; assembly: GCA_949629185.1. Classification (NCBI taxonomy): domain Eukaryota; kingdom Metazoa; phylum Arthropoda; class Insecta; order Lepidoptera; family Noctuidae; genus Apamea; species Apamea crenata. Next base: position 4,784,591 of record OX451362.1, on the reverse strand, counting down.
TGCAAACATATTTGCAGAAGTACAGATTACCTGTCGCATATTTTTTAATAACCAGCTTGAGCGGGGGCTCAAGCTGGTTATTAAAAAATATGCGACAGGTAATCTCCATTTTCCGTTAATACAATTTATTAAAAAGACCAGACTTTGACTAGCCACTTCGACAGAATCACTTTCGATGTCAACCCCCGTATTAACGCGACCAAATATTTATGTGATCGAGGATCCCAACAAAGAGATTTTCTTATGGTCATTTCGTCTAGAATCAGTGCGCAAATGATGGGGCCCTTATTAGAATTTACTTTGGCTTTAAGAGTATCAAAAGCCTCTTTGCAAAATCCGGGCTCGGCATTAACGTGTTCGTACCATTTGCATAACGTGTGTGGATGGGGTAAACACAAATCGTATGAAGTACGCACAAAATCATATGCTTTGGGAGACATAAAATTCAAGGTCAACGCGAATTTCCTTACTTCTTCAGAATATTGCCTTTCTACATGTAAGCCTTTGGCCTTCCTAATTTGTCTTAGAATGAAGTCTTTTGGCCCGGCACATTGTTCTAAAAGTATGCAGTTTTCATGAGTAACCAGATTATTTTCTTTCAGCTCTTTAATCACTTCTTTAAATGTTGCTATTTTAATCTTTTGCCGACGACGGACAGTTTCATTCAAACATTTTATTTTTTTCTTCTGACTATAAATTTTCTCATGCAATCGTCTCAATTCCTCAAGCGCTTGATACTAAAAAAAAAATCTGGTTTAATTTTTATTGTAAAAGTCCTGAGTACATTAAATAACCAATGAGAAAAGGAAAACAGTTCAATTTATTCAATAGATTTCAATTATTAAAATTATTTATTGATAAAAACTGGCATTTTGTTTAAAAATAATATAAGTTTACAAACTTAGCATAAAAATGAATCAATCATTCATTAAGAGGCTTTGTTATACCAACATAAATTGAACAGGCACTAACTAGAACTAAGAAGTGAATATGCACCACAATTACTCACTAATTCAAGGTTTTGTTGGCTGTCTGCATCTGTGGCTGTAGGAGCCAATCGGTGTAGCGTAGAAGGTTGCTGGAAACAGACACATTGTACATAAATAATAATTATTGAAACAGTGTTTGCCGAGTTGGTATAATAATTCGACGGCACGGTTGGCGCAGTGGTTAAGCGATTGACTGCTGCGCTGCGTGTCGCGGGTTCGATTCCCGCACGGAACAAATATTTGTATGACCTACAATTAGTTGTTCCGGGTCTAGCTGTATGTGTATGTGAGTTTATATGTTTGTAAACGCACCCCCGACACAGGAGAAATAATTCCTAGTGTGGGGCATGATAGTTTTTTGGGGCGACACAATAACGATACAGTAAGATTAAATTAGATTTAATTTTCAAAGAGCCCGGATACATGTTGCTTGTTAAACCGCCATTACCAGAGAGAACAAAATAAGAAACGTCAAACTCATTTGACACATGCATAGACTACGAAGAGACAATATTGTGTTCGTTTACTGGAAAACGTTCCAATACCAGGCCTTAAACTAATACAAAATTATCAAATACTAGGTCTCAAAAACAGAATATAATTGTGCCTGAAAATGCACACAACTAATAGGTATAGTCAATGCACAAAGTCAACATTTTAATATTTGAGACACAAATCTTAGATGTTTTTCAGCAGTTAAAGGTTTAGTTAAAACGTCAGCCAACATATCATCAGTACAAAGATATTCTAAGACAATCTGTTTCTTTGTTACCAAATCTTTTACAAAGTGATGTCTTATATCTATATGCTTTGATCTCGCATGAAATACAGAATTGCTACAAAGTTTATGAGCTGACTGATTGTCATTTAACAACAAAACTTTACAAATAATGCCAGTACATTCAGAAATAAATGTTTTCAGAAACATAGCTTCTTTTCAAGAATCTGAAATTGCCATGTACTCGGCCTCCGTACTAGAGAGTGCCACTGTACGCTGCTTGCGACTTTCCCATGAAACTATAGACTTTCCTATACAAAATATATAACCAGTATAAGATCGACGAACCAGCTGATTGGCCGCCCAGTCTGCATCAGTGAAACCCACAATTTCTATTTCACCTTTCTGAAAAACAAGGCAATAATCTAATGTTCCTTTCAAATACCTTAAAACCCTTTTTGCTGCCTTGCAGTGATTTTCACCATAACAGTTGTTAAACTGGCTAAGGTAACTGACACTGTGAGAAATATCAGGCCTGGAACACACAGATAAATACATTAAGGGCTCCCGCACACGGGCCACCGGCCACAACCACAAAACGCCGCCACTGGCATATTTCCTGTATTTTTCATACATTTTATATGGACTCGCCGCACACGGTTGGCGCCGGTGGCGGCCACACGCTTCAAATCGTCGCAGCTTGCATCTTGTGGCTCGCACCGGCCACTAAACGCCGACACAAAAAGCCGCCACACGCCACTCGCGCGATTCCGCGCCCCTCTCTCCCTTGCCTCAGTTAACCTGTGTAAGTCGACGGTAACGCACGCACGTAGTCTGTGGTTCATATAGGTAGATAAATATGGATATAGAATTATTTATATCAGAGATACAATCCCGTCCTGCGATTTGGGATTCAAAAAGTGATAGTTATAGTAATAGAGGAGAAAAAGTGAAGGCCTGGGAAGAAATCTGCGAATTGTTTGTGGGAGATTTTTCGAATAAAACTGCCAAAGAAAAGAACATTGAAGGTAAGTTTAATAAAATAATATAAAACCATATATTTATATTCTATTTTCTTGCCACGGTATTGCTCCTTCATTCATAAAATAATCTTTTAACGTATCTCTTGCCGTAGACGCTCGTGTTACTGGCCAGCCTGTATTTTGTATATTTTCGAGTCCCACTATTTTCAAAGTATGCCGAAAATTGAAGCCGAAATTTTGCGAATAAAGTTGTGCAAAATGCAACAAGCTTTCACAATGTCTTCTGAGAAATGAACAGAAGTGTTTAATGGGCGATGTAATATTCTCCATTTGTTTGCTAGTACGCCGAAGGTACACTCAATGCAACGTCTGGCACGGCTTAACCTATAATTGAAAACTTTTTTGTCTAAGTCCAAATATTTTCCAGCATATGGCCTCATCATATTTTCACTGAGGCCAAATGCTTCATCACCAACAAATGTGTAGTTCAATGGTTGTCGATTACCGACCTGTCGTGGTGAGGGGATATTTAATGTCTTTCTGTGTATTTTGTTACACAGTTCACTTTCTCTAAATATTGTAGAATCGGATGCTTTACCGTATGCCCCAACATCCACGAACGTAAAAAGTAAATTCGAGTCGCAACTTGCTAGAAGTACTATTGAAAAAAAAAATTTATAGTTAAAGTACAAGGAGCCGGTATCGAATGGATGAATAATTCTTATATGTTTCCCATCTATGGCGCCTAAACAATTAGGAAAATTAGTATTTAGAAGAAATCCGCTGGCAATTTCTTTCCACATGTCTTGGGTCGGTTCTGGAATACAAACGGCTTTTAAATAGTTCCAAATTAGTTGACATGTTTCTTGTACTATTTTCCTTGCTGTAGAGGCCCCACGGTGGTAAGAGAGTTCAAAATCCTCAAACGAGCATCCAGTTCCTAGATACCTGAAACAAATTATATTAAAAAAAAAAAAAAAAAAAAATTAAAATTATATTTTTTGTTGTTACAGTAACTGGCACTTTCTTTGATTGGATTATCAATTTGCTCGTATTGTGTACTTGCATTTGTTGTTTTGAGTAAAGTTTGTGTCGCCGTAGATCTATATAAATCTGGCGTACTATCAGAACTTCTTAAATGCGACTGACCCTCATTTAAATAAACCATATACTCGTCGTTGGTCAGCGTTGATGGAAGGTTAACATCTTGGCTACAGTCTATGTCTACTTCATCTTGGCTACAGTCAAAGGGAGCCAAAATTGACTGGCTCTCTTCAAACTTCCCTATAAAACAAATCAAACATGAGTTTTTGTAATGATATCACCATTTACATGCAATACGTTTCGAAGACCACTTACTTTTGGACCCCATCTTGATATTAAAAAATTGTGAAATGTTCACTTGATTTTACAAACGTCGTGCCACTAACAGTCGTCACTGTCGAATACGGAATAATGGATATTGTCGAGTATCGACAACGTCTAGCTGACCATAGACATAATAGACTAAACGCAAAAATAGTGATGTGGGATTACGATACCGATTGTTTTGTAGAATTGTGGTACTCAACAGCACATGGATCTATGCACAGATAAACTTTGCATTTTTGGCACATAAAACGAATCTCAGACCGTTTTCTTTTTGCTGCGCACATTTTGCATCGCTGACTTTGGCCGGTTAGTATTCTAACAGGAAAATGCTCTAAGGCACTATTATGTAAAAAACGGTTAGGGTCAAGGACGCCGCGCGAAGTTGACTGTTGAGTTAAAGAACATTGTTTGTATTTTTCTATTATTTGTCTGATAACGTTTAATTGGAAATCAGCTAAACTATAATTTTGTTTATTTTTAATCACTTTAATCAAATAGAATGCATTAAGTAAAAACATGTCAAATATGTGAAACCCAAGCCTTTTATGCCATTTTTTTTATTTTCTTATACAGCCCAATGTGCTAGTCATCATATCAGAAGTGTCAACCGACCCCATATTTGTTGTGTAGTCTACCACACACTGTGGTTTCATTTTGGGTAGCCCAGTTGAGTAGTCTACATTGTCTGATGGTATTATTTTGTCATCGTGCATTGTAGACAACATTAAGACCGGTTTCTTATCTTGCCATTTTAGGGCTAAGAGGGGAGGAGACGAGTAAGCGGCTATTTGTCCACGTTTCAGTTTTTGGAATTTCGGCATCCCTTTCCTATTTGATCTTACGGTACCACATGCATAAGTCGCCCTTTCTTTTAAATATATAAAAAGCTGAGGACTGGAATACCAGTTATCTACATACAACTCTCGGTTGCAAAAATAGTAGTCTTTCAAAAGTTCAGTCACAACTGATCCAGTTAAGCCTAAATTTGGTACGGTCTCTATTTCTGTTTCCGATCCACAGTTCACTCAAAATCCACGATATAACCGGTTTCGACATGACATAAAACAAATAACTTAATGCCAAATCTATTACGTTTTTTAGGTAAATATTGTTTTATAATTAGACAACCTTTAAAAGGCACAATACTTTCATCAATGCACATTTTTTTACCCGGGATAAATGTTGTATTGAAAGTTTCACGAGCGTGGTCAATCATCATTTTTATTTTGTGCAATCTCGGTACACTACTTGTCCCTGCAGGTGCTTCACAAAAAGATGACATTGCAAGAATTGAGCAATATCTATTCCGAAACATAGTATTACTGAACAACTGTACTATGTAATAACGGGTCTGTTCTTCAATTGTTATTCTTTTGTTTCTAGTGAAAAGCATTGTTACTGCTAGGAAAATGTAAAGGTCGTCAATAGTCACGTCGCGCCATTGTTGCAGTCTTGAATATATTCTGAGATCAGTAAGTCTTACGAAGTGTTGATGATATTTATTCGTACAATTGGCTATTTTCTGTAACAAGTCTTTGCTACAAAAATGTTCGAAAAATTCGAATTCAGTGGAGGTATCATCTAATTTGACAGCAGGCGACAGTCCACAAACAAAGTCGTCGAATTCTTCTAACATTGGGGTAGCAATTTGCGTTGTCCAATTAGTGGTTGTGACATTGTTTCCTTGAATCTGAAATAATACAAAAAAATAATTGTAGAGTAATAAAAATACATCGGTCTCCAAGGTAGGAAATTTGAATAGCCTACAAAAGCAAAATTAGCAGTGCGATTCAGTGCGGTGTGTGGCAGCGCGGCGGCACGCACAAAATAAACTCTACCTATGTATCTACGAGCGAGTCAGCGCGCCCACACGTGACTCGCGCTCCAACCAATCAGAATCACCGTTCCAGAGTGGCCGCGCGCGCATAAAAATAATTACCTCTACATCAATGTCAAACTCTTCGTCTGATAAAAATTCTTCATTTCCATCGCCTTCTAGAATTCGTATTAATTCTTCAGTAGTCGTCATGATACATTTCTATTATGTACATTTATCGACATACGAACGTAAAACTTCATGCACAAGCACAACACTGATGGAAAATTCCAGAAGTCGGCACTCGTCTATGACGTAAGAAGCGGTCGTCTTTATCCGACCGTAGCGCAGGGCGTACTAACAAAGTAAGTTTCGGAACATGTAGGCTAGGGATGGGAACCATCAATTCAATCGCTGACATTTCATATGTAAATTTACTTAATTTTAAAGGAATTAAATGAAATACTCACAAATATTTGTAAAAAAATGTTTAATTAACAATTGCTGTATTTGTTTTAAAGTTAATTAGTCAGTATAACGAGAAATATTTTGATTTATGTTTATTTTTGTATCGGTAAATCTTGGCATATGTCCCGTCCCTCATGTCGGATTTTGTCGTCATGGGCGTTGCACATCAATACAATTTTCTAAAAATAATGGTAGTAATTCATCTAACTTTGGACATTATTTTTAGGACTTCTAATTAAGAGACTAAAGTGTATTAAACTGTAAATGATTACTTAGTTAACTATTTACCTAATATAAACATATTTTTGATAGAATACAGCGTAATTAAATAAAAAAGCTGATTAAACGAGCAGTGATATTTTGGTCGTAAATATACGACTCTGGCGAAATGGGCCCGAAAATATTTGTCGGATTAATCCGACGTAGGCGGTTAAAAGGTTAACACTTGATCATGTTCCAATGAAATTTTATCAGATAAGTTACACAATGAATCTGCTGAGTAAAACCCTAATAATAACGAAGAGGATGACCGTCACTGTCTATCACTTCTTGAAGAGGACTTTTCGTGCCCAAAACCATATTAAAGCATGCAGCACATCACACGCTAAATCAGTGCTAAGCGACACTCCAAAAGTTTCAGCACTTAAACGCGTAGTTTTGAAGGGTTCCACCGAGTGAACTTCCACAATGTTACGGGGTCGCTCCGATTCATTCGTGTAAGCAATTGGACGAGGGCCTTGGCGATCACATTTCACATCACCCGTCGCTTGATACCTTTGTATCCATCTACGAACTGTTTTTCTCTGTAATGAAAATGATAATATTAGAAATAACTACATAAAAAAATTCGACTTGTAAGTAATAGTGCAATAAATCTTACCGTTATGCCCATATCTCGTGCTATTTTCTTTATGCTTTGTTCCTGTTCTCAGAGAGCAACAATTTTAGCCTTGAAAAAAGTAGTTAATCGCACCATACGGTTAATAAAACCGACTGTTCAAAAACTTAATAAATCGGATAATATTACGACGAAGATTTATTACACACAAGCGGATCGGCACGAAAACGAAACGATTTTTAAAGTAATTATACCCTCAATCACAGTTTAGTAAATAAGGCGAAGAAGTATTCTAAATTCAACCTTAACTCGCAGTTCATACAGCAGTTAAGTTTCTGAAGCAAAATGACGGTAGTGCAATAATCGGAATCAAGCACATTCTATTCAACCAAACAAGAAATCTATGCTAATTTCAACCTTATCTTTTAGTTAATTGAGGAGTTACGTGGATGTTGAAATTTAAACCTTAATATCTCGAAGATTAGGCCGTTATCAACCTTGTTCGATAAAAGGAGTAATGCTGTTAGAATTTTCGTTGAGATTGACAACTGAGCCAATAGCCTAGTGGTATAAGGCACGGTCTAAATGATCGGCTGGCGTCTGATGATGCGGGTTCGTATCCTCAACCGTACGTAAAGTGTCTTTTTGAAAGTTATTCTTGGTATATGGTTCGGCCAGAAGCCGAAAAAATAACATACAGCTGTGCTGCTGGGGAGTTTGTTGCGCCACTTCTTCTTCCCAGCAATAGCACTAGGAAGTGGTGAAGGGCGGGCGTTTTTGGGGGACTGTGTTTTGTAATTTTGACGTTCAAAAAGTGCTGATTCTCAGCCTAATTTGAATAAATGACTTTTGATTTTGATGATTCATATTATTAAAAACATGCAAATAATATGTGATCGGTGGATCGGTGGATGCTCGGGCAGATATGGGTGCGGCGGCAGGGGAGGGAGCTGCTCGGGGCCAGAGCCACGTGACGCGCCTGCCGTCGCTCGGGCGATAATCTTTAAGTGTTGGGGTGGGTCGTTTACTATGACGCTGACCACAGAGTACATTATACTATATGAGAATAGAGTAGTCAGTCGCCTTGGCAGTACAGCGCCATCTATTGATATTTTTAGGAACTACAACCGGCTATGTACATACATAAAGCTATAGCGAGGATTATAGTATACCTGTCCTTTATTTGGTTCCTTCCTTTGCAGAAAATCATATTTATCCTAAATTTATCTAGTTTTCTCTGAACTGATGTTACAGGGAAATTATCAGTGCAGAGAAAACGTAGATGAATACAGTAATTCAGGTTTTATGGGGACAAAAATAAAACTCACTACATAGTAAGATAAACTTACATAATATTTTATTTATGTCTTTTCTTATAATATTCTATAGCCAATTCTTTGATTACATCATTGTCTGCATTTTCGGTCCTGGTGCCATTTAATAAAAAATTCACATCACGACACCAGTTATTTATAAAAAATCTAGATGCGAATTAAAAAAAAAAAGTCAGTCAATTCTTTTCTGTGGTCTGGGCAAGTCAAAAAGTTAAAATCGACTACCGTGTACAAAATTGTTTTTACATAACTTTTAATTTGAGGCAAATCACTCTTATTTTTTAAAATAAAAGTAATCACGTCTTGTATAGCAGAAAAAAGCTGTAAAGTATTTTCAGAAGGGTAGGTTTGAATGAAGAAAATTCTCTAATTCTTATGTATTCATTCAACTCCGTTTCATTCATTCTTGCAATTGTTACATACTTTTTGTTTTGCCTTTTTTAATACATAACCAGTTACGTAGCTAAGCTGGCTAATAATTCTTGGATTCCTCCTTTTGTTATTAAATCTATAATTTCACAATTAATGTCATTGATTTCTGTTATTTCATTAAAATCTTCTTTTTTCAGTAAGCAGTCCATAGACTGAAAAATTTTACAGTCGTCTTCTTCACAGTTTGACCCTACAGAATGATTACTCGATAAATTATTAATTAACAAACTTGCAAATGCTGATTCAAAGCCTGATGGTGTAGGGGATATATTTCTGTAACCATGAGAACGTATACATCCAAAAAAATTCTCTAATGGATCTTGGTTCAAGTGTCCCATCCAGAACGATTTAACTTTATGCTCTTTAAATAATTTATCTTTTAAAACTTCAATACCTTCCAGCGTACGTAACCAGTTAGTTACCGATGGAACACTACCTTCCCTTCCTTCTTTAGTGACGAATTTAATCGATTTTAATATTTTTTTTGCCCTTGCCCATACTTTACTATGTTCTGAATTTAGTGTGACTGCTCTTAAAAGTAATTTTCCGCTTCTTTTCTTCGAATTGTCATGACTGCCATTCATCGAATCGAAGAGTTCGTCGAAAAACAACAAGACGTCGGCGGTATCTTTGCACTCCACTGGAAGTATTTTTTTGTCTGAAAAATTAGAAATAGAATTAACTGTAGAAATATGACTTTTGGATACACTTTGAAGATGATCAACAATCAGCAAATAACAATTATTTTTTAATTCAATTAAGTTATCGATTATCTGATCAATAGTATTACTATTGATCTGATAATCGGTGTTATAACGTAACTTCGAAAGTAAGCCTATTGTAGTTAGCTTACTTTCGACGTTTCATTAAACTATTTATTTGAGTAGGATGGATTTGAAATATCTGCCCATTTAATGGACAAAAAGCATAAGAATTTATGGACTAAAGGTAAATACTATAGGATCAAAAATGTGTATCTGATTACTGTTTATTATTACTGACCTGCTAGGTATCCCATACTTGTAGCAACGGTTCTGCTGAATATTTGGGTTGCCATCTTAACCTTCATTTTAGGGATTTTTTTTGGATCAATGTAGGCTTCCGTTAGATTTTTCATCAATCTTATTCCTTTAATGTTCCCATTTTGCTACTTTTACTTTGCCTTCTATAAGGCATTTCATATCTTTCGTAATTAAATTATTCCTAATCCCTTTAATTAAATGTGGGGGATCAAATAGGGGTATAATTTCCTTTCCATTAATTTCAATTGCATTATGTTTGAAATTATGATTTCTTCTTATATAATTAACCCGAGTTTCTTCAATTAATTCCTTTATGGCACTGACATTTGATGTGCCTTGGTCACAGACCGTTGCAAGAATTTTCAATCCGCATTGTTGCAACTCCATTATAATATTTTTTATCAAAAATTTTAAATCTGCTTTGGGAGTTGTTCCTCTGCAAAATGTGTACACCAATGGTTGTTTGTAGTTTTTCATAAATCCCCTTAACATAAAAACGAGCTCATGATCCGCAATGTTTCTTTTTGTTTGTCATCCATTATTGACATATCCAGTAATTGCATCTCTTTTTCTATTATAATCATAATGAGGTGTTATTGATATTTCGTCAAATAAAAGGATGCACAACTTTTCATTTTCTGTCATGTTCTGGACCCTTTTCTTTAACTGTGTAAATATTTTTTGTTTAATCCTGGTCTTAGACCAGCACAAGAAATAAGTCGACACAGTGTGGTAGGGGATGGCAAAATAAAAATTCTACTGAGCCATCTATATGCTTTTGGGCCTTGTTTATAAAGGATGAGAGCCATGATTTTTTCGACTTTCGTGAATCGTCTTCCCATTTTTCCTTTGGATATTTCGCGAAATTGCATAACAGTGAATAATGCTGCTAATGTAGTAAATTTTTGTAAACATTTCTGAAAAGTTGTATTTTCGGAAAGTTTCAAGGCTTTCTTCAGTCGTGTGGCATATCTATCTTTCTTTTGTTGTAACTTTTTAATAGTGTTTTTCAGATTTACTATGTTTGGTGCTGAAACAAACATAAATTTTGTCAAATGGTAGTCCAGTTATTTTACCGATTCATTAGAAATTACAAATTTAATAAAAATGAACTTGAAACTTCTTACAACAAAAATAATTAGTATATTAAATTACTATAGTAAATAAAATAAATAAGTAACTTCTGCCATAGTTGCAGCTGGTTGTTTTAGGGAAATACGTTTTACCCCTGAAGGCTTTGCAGTCACAGCTGAATCTCGAATTTTTTTAATAAGTATGTTATTTTAAGTTATATATTATGCTTATGTAAAACTTGTACATACATATATGAGTACAATGACAACTGTTAGAAAATGCAAACTTAAGTTTGAGAAAATATTAGACTAAATAACTTGATTTTATACATGTATTTTTAGGATTCCATTTTCATTTGTTGATATTGCTAACAACATCCATTTGTTTGTATTACTTTTAAAGAGCTGTATCTTTTGAACCATAGGTAGGCAGTTGAAATTTGCAAAGAATATGTGTTATCATGACAAATAGCCTAACAAATAATAAAAATATGAAAAGAAATATACATAAATATAATAATAAAATAAAAATATATATATATATATTTATTTTGTGTGTGCTTCAGTAATGCAAATTAACTAAAACATAACATGGCACATTTATTTACTGTTAATTTACTGATTCTAAATTCTAATTTGGTCGGCGCCCACTTCTAATCTATATATATAAAATTCAAAGTCCTGACTGACTAATTGACTGACTGACTGACTGAGACATCAACGCACAGCCTAAACCGCTGGTCCTAGAGACATGAAATTTGGAGGGTGTATTCTTCGTGAAGAGTAGGTATCCACTAAGAAAGGGTTTTTCGAAATTCAACCCCTAAGAGGGTGAAATGGGGGGATTTTGTTTGTATGAAAAATCTTATTCCTTGAGTTAATAAACTTGAAACTTGGCACGAATACTTATCTAAGTAAATTATGAAGTTGGCCATTTTTTGTTTTTATAAACTACCCCCTAAAAGGGGATTGGGGGGTTTCAAAGTTTGTATGGAAGAATTTTAGCGCGCGGTCCGATTTAATCGAAACTCAGTATTTATACCTAAAATTGAAAGGAAAGAATAATGTGTATCAGGGTTTTTCGAAAATCTACCCCTGACGGCCTGAAAAGGGGTAGTCAATTTTACAGGGGAGGTTTTTACAGCGTGGCTTGATTAACTCGAAAATTGGTATAAATAATCATTGAGTCAAGTTATGAACACATCCTAAATGATTTTTCAAAATTCCACCCCTGTGTGGGTGAAAAGTGGGGATACAGTTTATATGAAAAATCTTATTAGTTAGGTTAATAATCTTGAAAATTGGCATGAATACTCGCCTAAGTAAGCAATAAAGTTTATCATTATTAGTTTTTCAAAACTACCCCTCAAAGGGGATAGACTGACTAGATAGGGGTGTTAAACTTTGTGTGGAAGAATTTAAACGCGTGGTTCGATTAACTCGAAACTCAGTGTACTGTGTGTGTACTTAAGACTAAAAATAAATAATAACACATATGAGGGTTTTTCGAAAATCTACCCCTAACGGGGTGAAAAGAGGTAGTTAAGTTATAAGTGGCTTGATTAATTCGAAAATTGGTATAAATAAACTTTGAGTCAAGTTATGAATTTTTATGATTTTTTTTAAATTCCACCCCTGTGGGGGTGAAAAGCGGGGATACAGTTTATATGAAAAATCTTATTAATTTAGTTAATAAACTTGAAACTTGGCAACAATACAAGTAAAGTAAGTAATAAAGTAAGTAATAAAGTAAGTAATAAAGTTTATCATTATAAGTTTTTCAAACTACCCCTCAAAGGGGGATATAGGGGTGTTGATGTTTGTGTGGAAGAAATAGAATGCGCGGTCCGTTTAACCCGAAACTCAGTATTGATACTTTCGACAGAAAATAATTAATAATAAGTATGTAAAGTTGTCGAAAATTGACCCCTAACGGGGCAAAAATAATTCGGTTTTTAGGGGAGGATTTGAACTTGAAACTGTATGTTACATTTTCACGCCTAAACCACTGAACTTCTTATTTGGCAAAGAGATAGATGGCATCCTGGGGAAGCACATACTTTTAATCCTGGTAGCACGTTCCCGTGGGATAACTTCCGACATCCACGCGGGCGAAGCCGCGGGCAGAAGCTAGTACCTACATATTTTAACAAACTTTAGATTATCATTTGACCTGTATCATACATACATTAATTGTGTATTTTTGATGTGGTTTTCACCAATTTATTGGAGTATTATTCTTCTTGGAAACAAATAAGCAATAATAACTTACCAAGTTTTAGTGACTGAAAATAGTTCTATATAATAGCTGAAAATTACGACTTACCTGTAGATGTGGAAGGTTCAGCAAAAGTTGGATTGTAATTGGTCACATTGGTAACGTCTGACAACGGTCTGTTACAACGTATGCCTGTAAAGGAAATACATATATATTTTAAATACTCTGAATTAAACACTAACCCCATAAAAACAAGTAACTCATAACCACTGAATAAATGCATACTATCTTTGCACTATGCATATGCATACTGCAATACATATTATATATGCATACATAATGCATTCTACCTGTAGATGTGGAAGGTTCGGCAAATGTTGGATTGTAATTGGTCACATTGGTAACGTCTGACAACGGTCTGTTACAACGTATGCCTGTAAAGGAAATACATATATATTTTAAATACTCTGAATTAAACACTAACCCCATAAAAACAAGTAACTCATAACCACTGAATAAATGCATACTATCCTTGCACTATGCATATGCATACTGCAATACATATTATAATATGCATAATGCATTCTACCTCATTGAATAGAGATGGCAATTGGCTAAGCTATTTAAATTGAGTATGTAAAAAAATCATATGCTGAAAAGTAAGAAACATAATAATTATACATATTTCTAAAAAAAATCAGAAATAAGTATAAATTTTATGTTGTCATTGTCATTTTGGTCAGTGTTTAAGCCAACGGACACTATTGGCCCACACTATAACAGTTCTCCAAAGAATAAAAGCAAATAAATGTTTCAAATACCTTTTAAGTACAGTCGCCAGCACATCAAGTTACCCCACTTTGACCTTGAACGCGTTATGAGCAACAACAGCGAGAATCGTGCGAAAGAGATGTATAGCTTTTTGTCAGTTCTTACTCGTAATATTTCGTGCTGCAGCGCGTACGTGAGGGTGTGTGCGTGTGCGCGTCGTTGTGTAGAATAAGACACTATGCGATAAGAAATAGCGTAGCAGGTTGAATATTTTTGAATTGAATCGAATAGAAATACTGGCATGGTAATAAAAACAGGCGGCCCGCGCAATGATACGATAATCAATTTTTATTGAAATTATATCTTCTTAATCCTTCCTTTTTACATATTTATTTCTATGTATTACCTATAATTATTAAGTAGGTAGGTATTACCTACATTTAAACAGGTAGGTAGGAATGGTATACACCGTTACACAATTATGAATGTTGTTAAGTAGCCAGGTAGGTATAATCCGATGTGAGAAAAACATTATTTTTTTTCATTTCAAGCAGCTTTTAATAACCTTTTCCGGGTTTTGTTACCTACTTACTGGCGGGCTGGCGGTCAACAGTTTTCTTGCGTTCCTTGCTCTTTTATTGCTGAAAGCCCATAACAGAATCTCCTTGAAATTTTGAAATAAATATGGATACTTACCGCATCACGAACCTGTGTGAAGTTTAGCCAATTAATTATACCTTTAGAGTCTCTTGTCAGTCCGCCGTGTTTGAGATTAACGTTACGTCCGCGACACGATCTTATTATCTACTAAAATAATAAGTTTGAACTTAGTAACGTAATTATCTATACCTACCGAAATTGCTTTTACATGCAAGTTCAACCTTATTGCGCTACTAATAAGATACGATTTCGAAGATTATGAATTTTCAAATAAAATTCTAATCTATTATTATCGTTACTTCATCATCATCATCAGCCTATAGCAGTCCACAGCTGGACCTATGTCCAGCCGTGGACTGCCGCCTCTCCTATTGCCGCCATTCAACTCGATTTTCGAAAAGAAAAGGGCAGGGGTTCCCGTAGGAACCTATTCCTATGGGAACTCGGGTGAAGCCGCATAAAATGCGAAAGTGAGTTTGTATAGTTGTTACTCTTTCAGTTTTCACGCAGCGGCGTAGCTAGCCGTAATGGGGCCCATATCAAACTACCTTGGTGGGGTCTTTTACAAAAGGACAGTGACGTTTTCAACCGACTTCAAAAAAGGAGGAGGTTCTCAATCCGACTGTATTTTTTTTTATGTTTGTTACCTCAGAACTCCGTTATTTATAAGCCGATTTCCAAAATTTTAGGATATACTTTCAGATTGGTCCCATATAAATTTCCTCAAAAACGGTTCAGTAGTTTGGTTTTTAAACTAAAATCACTGGTTAAAGTTACAACTTAAAAGTGAAAAAAAAACACTACAAAGTGAAAAATAACTTTAATTTCGGAAGTCGGTGCAGACTTCCGAAATTAAAGTTATTTTTCACTTTGTAGTGTTTTTATGGAAGTCAGTTGTTTTTTTTTTGTAAAAAAGTTTTTATTTTTCAATTTTTTGTTGTGATAATTTTTTTGATTTTTCAAAAACCACTTGTCCGATTTTGATAACATTTTTATGGGACCACTTCAGAAGTATCTCCTTTCGAACAAAAAAAGAATTTTGGAAATCGGTTCACAATTGGCGGAGTAATCGCGTAACAAACACACAAGAAAAAAAAAACATACCGTTGAATTGAGAACTTCCTCCTTTTTTGAAGTCGAAAGTAAACTTTTTTACAAAAAAAAAACCTACTTCCAAAAAAGACACTACAAAGTGAAAAATAACTTTAATTTCCGGTGGCGAACAACGAAAATGCGAACCAAACGACACCGACTTTCGAAATTTATTTATATAATTTTGGAAGTCAATTGTTTTTTTTTTTTCAAAAAAGTTTTTTTGAGTAAGTAATAAATAAATATGCCATCGGGGCCCCGTATAAAGCGCAGGCCACACCGCCAGCTAGCGGGCGGGCGGGCTAGGCGGGCGAACATCGTTTCACCTTTTTTCATACTTCGGTAGCTTATCTCTGTAGTTCGCGGTGTGAACCCAAGTATGAAAAAAGGTGAAACGATGCCTCGCTCGGCTCGCCCGCCCGCCCGCCAAGCTGGCGGTGTGGCCTGCGCTCCGACCTCTGCTTTTGGCGCCTTAACTACACAACCGATCATCATGGAATTTTGCATACCTACGAGTACCTATCAGAAAAGGACATAGGAATAGGATAGGTTACTACGGGAACGCGTGTGAACGTTCGAAAAAATCTCAAAATAAAATGGGGAATAATAATCTTAATCTTTTTATTTAATATTAATTGAAAACAAATAAACTTATACCTACTCTAAATTTAAATATACCTACTTACAACAAAATTTATAAAACCAAACTATACAATAGATTAAAAATAAGTAGACAATATTTATTTATTACAAGCTTTTAGAAGAATAAGCGTTTGAGAAACAGTGGTTGGAAATACCTTTATTTTGATAAATAAAATAGGTAATTACAATATTAAAATATACCTAACTTATGGATTGTAAAACTGTGCTACTATTTAATGTGAACGGAAACCCGGGTGATTGAAGTGCATTATTTAATAGTGCCGTAGAATCGGAGTTCGTCATCTAATGGTAAGTTTAGGGTACGACACTATACGCCGTGCAGTGTCTGTATGTGTGAACACACAAACTCAACGAATACCTACACCTTGCGACACCGAGTGTCTAAGTGTTCTGACACGGTGTCAGTGTCGGTGACATTGAGTGTACTGCCTATAGTGTTCAACATGCAGATGCACTAGCGAAACAACAAGAACTTTATTGCAAAAGGAAAATAAATGCGCACGAGTAGTTACACTCTCACGCAGCCATTTGCAATTCAAGTGTGGCCATACAAAAACAAACTTTTGCACGTTTAAATACCAAAATATAAATTCTTCACTATTATGGTCATAATAAAAACTTAATTATGTAATAATTTATATATTCTATTATTTTTATTTATGAAGATTATGAAATTATATTTTTTTTGAGGTGTTGCTACAGTTAAAAATAAAATATTTAACCGTAGCAACACCTCAATTTGTTTCCTTTAACGTTCTGATAGATGGCGCCGTTTTCAATAAAAAATGGAAAGAAGATTGGCAAGACCCCATGTAGTTTGAGTGTCGCCTTTATACTTCGCGTGCATTAGTAAAAACACCCGAAAGAGATAGATCCAAGGCCTACTAACATAAAGTGTAATCATAGCATATTTTTTTGTAATGGGATTTTGACAGAAAACCGTTTTAAAGATTTACCATGTAGGTGAGGTTATGTGTGTTGTGAAATGTGTATTGATGAGCAGATTAATTCATTTTAGAATAAAACGTACATGTCTTAAGTATAATAGCGTTTTTCCTTTGAGGCGAAACGGATAGGATGTAGAAATGTAGATACATTGTAACATACACCAAAAGGTTATGCCTTTTGATGTTGCTGGAACATCATGCGAACCGTACCTTTATTTGTTTGCCATCTCTGTATATTATATATGTATGAATGCCAAGCTTTAGGAGAAGCCTAGGTCCAGCAATAAGGTAGGTAGGTAATAAAGGATGTTATTTTATGAAATGAAACAAACGCTTTTTCCAAATAAGTAGGTACCTATTTAAAATAGGCACCTGTTTATTAATTAACAATCATGTATCTAGCCTGAGTAAAACTTGGTCAAGGAACTGTGCAGGTGGAGTTATATTATCCTGATGTCTCGCATAGCCCAAGTACCACACTACGCTCATTACGTGAGAGCAACATCCCACAGTGCGCAAACCAATAATGCAATTGCAACAATATCCGGTGATGGCATTCCTACCCACTTGTTGCCGATCTATTGTTATAAAAACATAGTAAGATTTTCGTGACACATGCCGGGACTTTACTTTTGCTAGAATCAAATAAGAGCTTATTCTCCCTAACCTGCTTAAATTGACATGGTCCTCTCTGCAAACTTCTATTGTGTAAAGGCTATGGAAACGCAACTGTTCACCTATATAAGACCTAGCTTGTCGAATTTGGTAAGTACCACAAGCAAAGAGAACCAATTCTTCTATAGACAGGTTAGGGAACACAATATTTGCACTCGTTATCGTTGTAAACATAGAGTCCCTTCTACTCAAATTCTCTTCTTGTACTATTTCTGCTAATGTGTTGTCTACGAAAAGCCTTTCATTTATAATATTGACTATTTGTTCCGCATTACTTGGATCCACAAACATTGTGGCAAATGCATTATGTAGTGCTGCTGCAATGGAGAAGTCTTTCATCATGTGATGAAAGACTTCATGCACGATTAAAGTATTCATGTCTGAATATTTTAAAGTCTCTTTTGATTCTGCCATTAACGGCTTCCACAACCCATCTATTTATTGTCACACAACGAGACCTGTTCCCTTCCAGTGTAGTTAATTGAAACTGACCTGGTGACAGGGTTTCTGGTAGATGGGCGAGGAAGCCACGCTGATGTATAGCGTCTACACTATCTCGGAAGCCTCTATCGAGAATAAACACATCGTCTTCTCTAAAAAACTCCAAAAAACTGTCTTTATTTAACAACATCGTTAGTAGTGGCAGAATATGGCCCTGCAACATCCAGGATGTATCCATTGCAACATACAATCATGAATGGCTTTATGAGATTTCGATACTTATGCAGGGAATAAGTCTCTTTTTGAAATAAATAATTTGAGCTTTTTTGGGCATAAACATAGGTGCCATCACAGATAACAATTGCATTTTGTCTTTCCAGTGGAAGATCAGGTCTGCCATATAAATGATTTGCTATATACGAGTTTTTACTAATAACATTACTCCGGCTTATATGATGCCGACCCAAATGTTGAGGCACATACTCCTGAGCTAATATGTCCCTAGCCTTGTTCATCAGGGTTTCTACTGTACGCCTTGGCGTCTGAAATAAGCTCGATAGCCTGTCTCCTGAGTCTCCCGTCCTTAATTTGCATAATAATGCAGTTAATGCAAAACTGCCTCTGTGCATTTCACGAAGACCTCTTGTCTCGTTCATTATCTGTTGATGTTGGGATAAGGAAATTCCCAGAAAATAACGTGCCAAATATTCTGGCAGACTCTGGATGTCTTCAAAGTTAAAAACACTTACAGGTTCTGAGAATATGAAAACCATATCTTCAATATGGAAATGATTAAAACGGTCTAGTGTGTTTTCAGACGTGTACAGTTCACCAAAAATATGTCTACCCATGTGGTAACCACATATCCTTGCACCCCTAGGTATACAACGTGTCACGGAAAGGGTATACACATCCCAAGGGCACGGCTTCTTTGGATGATATCAAACGATATTGGAAGGGTTTCAACTCAAAATAAAATACTCTAAAAATTGATACCAAATTTTCGGTACCTGTAAAATCATACAATTATGGTCCAAATTTCGCAATAGTCAAACATATTGTTGGTTTTACTCTAAACTATTATTATTTCAAATAATCTTTGTGGTTTTATTATTTGTAAGTATAGCGACGATTAACATGCGCCTAACAGCATCAAACAAGTATTATCATTTAATTTTTTTTTTTTTACTTTTTTTTGGACCATTGTTGTCTGCGGTGTTTTCAACTATAGTCCTACCGTAAAATGGCACTGAAAACGCTTTTATATTAAATTTGGACTATACTTGAAAGTAACTCTGATAATAATAGGCCATGTAAATACAAATAAAATAAAAATAAAACATTATATTAGTCAAATTTTTTTAATTTTCCAAATATTGTTACAAAAATTCACTCATTGAACTATTAATGAAAGAAATTAATAATCAGACCAAATATTTAGTTAGGTTTATGAAAAAACAGTTGTATTTTAAATAAAAAAACAAAAGAAGTTATTTTTTAGGCTTTCCCCACTTGTCTTCTAGTTCAGGAACCCTGAATAAAGCTCTCTTTGTGCTCATTTTCTTTGGCGTTTCAATTTTAAATTTAATTTTATTGGTTGGGTAAAAAATCACGTCATCCTTTTCAGGCCACTTCCAAGAAAGCCCGCAGCGTGTCAAGCACTTTACATACGCCCCATTAGCTTCTTTGGTTTGTATTTGGCCAGGCCATAACTCGCCTTCATATTCGACAACGACGAAATCATTTTCCTCTGGGATTAATTCGCAATTCGACGAGGTGGCGACGCAATTTGGAGACTCGTTTTCTTTGTCTTTAAATTCTACTAGATCTTCATCTTCAAGTCCTTCAACGAAAGTTCGATCGGAATCAGAATCGTTTGCAAATTCTATGACATTTTCATTTATGGAATCATCGGTATCGCTATCTACAGACATTACTCGACGTTTCTTTTTAGATGGCTTCATTTGAGATGTCGTAGGTGTGGTTGATATAGCTTTCAATTCTTCAGCAGTGATACTTTTTCCAGCGGGTACATTTAACTTCTTTTTTCGTCCAGTTCCCGCACGACCGACAACGGTATTTCTTTTATTTTCAAGAAACTCTACCATTGACTCTGATACCAGGCTTGGATCAACATTTTCTGTTTCTATTTCTCTGTAAGTTGACAAGCGTTGTAATACCGGGGTCTCGTTTGTTGGATAAATGCCAGTCTTTAAAAATCCAGCTTTCAGATTGGCTTCAGTTCTCGGCATCACACTCTCCCACAAACGCTTCAGCAAAGAAGGAAACGTATTTTTCGGAATAGTGGGCAAAACTTGACCATCCCTCGTGCTCTTCCACTCGTCTAAAACTCTTCTCCAATGTAATTTTAGTGGTCTAAAATACGCAACGTCGAGGGGTTGAGTCAGGTGCGTGCTGTTTGGTGGCAAAGCAACAAATGCAATGTTATATTTTTCACACGCCTCTAAGACCTTTTGACTAATGTGGGAACTTAAATTGTCGCCAATTACCACTTTTCTTCCCTCTTCTCGTCGAAGTACAGGTAAAAGTGTGGTAACAAAACCAATCTTCAAAACTGTGCGTGTCAAACCATCCTGAACTGGATCTGTTGTAGTGAGTATTAGGTGGCCCACCCTCTGTCCAAGTATCCCACATATTATCGGCCTTGTAGTTGACGTAAGGTGCAAGAATCTGTCCAGCCGCATTACCACATACCATCAAACTAAATGCAGCTTTCGTGGAATTTTTGATTGCCTCCGGATACTTAGTTCCTCGTTTTGTGAGCACTTTCTTTTTCCCGGGATCGTCCACTAGGTTTGTTTCATCGTAATTATATATCAAATGTGGTGGAACTCCCTCTGTTTCTACTTTAAGATGGTTGAAATAGTCTTTAATCGTCTCCTCATTGACCGCAGCACGAACTCGTTTAATGTTGCTGCACAACCTCTGTGATAGTTCTTTTTTGTGCCTCTTAAGGAAACATTGTACCCATGTTCGACCTGGTAAATTATTGGTGAATTGGGGCACTATTCGACTTTTTTTATCCAAGTACAATTTTACTATGCAACGCAAATCGAACACCGTAATGGGAAATCCGAATTTGCACATTTCTATTGCATGATCCACAAATGATATTTCTTCATCTTCAGCAAAAACGCATTGCCGTCCAGGGTTTCTGACCTTGTTCAGTTTGATTGCTTTAAGTTTTAAAATAATCGAACTTCTCGGTATTTTGTATTTTGCAGAAGCTTCTCTTTGAGTGAGTACTTTATTTTCTATATCAGAAATACAAAGTTGCAACTGCCGTTCACTATAAAATTTATAAGACCGGGCCCCTGGCTTTCTTCTAGACATCGCAACTCGTTCTGCAAAGAACCATAGGGTAGTTTATAAATATGGTCCAAAAAAAAACCTGGACTAAAGTTGAAAACATAGTACGAAATTTAAAAAAAAAATCACTAAATTTGAACTAAGTAACTGTTTGAGAAATAACAACATTTAATTTAGTGTATGAATAACTTACCGATCAACCATAAAAATCAGGAACAAAACAATACACAAAAACTATTTTTTTCAAATTAAAGTTCGCAGTGAACAAAAACGTGCACAAACTCGTTTACATCGGTTGAGCTCACTGATCGGATGCAAGTAGTGCCATCTATGCAAAATCGATCAAAACACGTTACGTATGACATTAACAACTAAAAACTTCCATAACTTCACGCTAGATGTCGGTGCGCGTAGTTTTAAATGTGATTATGTGACTGAGTGAATTTGGACCATAGTTGTCCCCTAGGACTATAGTTGTATGATTTTACGGTATCTTAGGTTTCTTAAATTCAAATCATAACAAACGTGTCACCGCACTACGTAGGTCAATCACTTCAATTTCAGTTGCCAATATTACGATAAATCTCTTCCGTAATTCTGCGCGCCTAGTATCGTAGTAGCCTACTGCAGGCGCTGTTCTTTGTCGGCGCGAACTGACGAAATAAAACATGTCGCCGCACGTGCCGTCAAAGGGACGCAATTTCTTTGGCGGCTTTTTCGGCGGCGGCGCGCGCGCAATATTAAACCATACGGACCATACCTACTTTACCGTGATGCAAAAATTAATGCGTAATTATTGATTTTCAGTTTACTCGTTATTAACAAGCCAGAAATTGCACGTAAAAACTGAGATTCAAAACTTACGTAAAAAATCGAAACAAAGTTTAGGTAGGATAACGAGTTTCATCCCTTATTATTACCTACTTATTACCGAGTAAACAGTAAAATCTTAAAGCTTTGCTTAATTTAGTAAATTGACTTACATTTTTAAAGATGGGGCTCGATATGTTGACCTTGGTATTGTATGCACAAGGCCGCTCGCTTGTTGATGGACACCTGAACATTGCGTAGCATGTCTGGTGTTATTGTCCGGAAAGCGGCCTCAATCCGCACTTTCATTTGGTCTATTGTATCACACTGCACTGCGTACACTACATTTTTAATGTACCCCCACAAAAAAAAGTCTAACGGGGTTAGGTCTGGGGATCGCGGAGGCCAAGCCACGCTTCTACTACCACGCCCAATCCACTGAGGAAAGCGCGCATCTAAATAATTGCGCACATCTCGAGCAAAGTGTGCCGGTGCACCGTCTTGTTGAAAAATTAAATTATTCTCCATCACAAGATTAACATATGTTAACACTGGTAGCACTGTAAGGACATCGTCTAATTCATTCCTCAGGAAGCTTAAATAGTTTTGGCCGTTTAAGCTTTGCGGCAAGAAAACTGGTCCTACGACGACGTCTCCAATTATACCTGCCCACACGTTCAGTCGCCATTGGTGTTGGAATGACGACTCTGTCGACGCATGCGGGTTCGTGTGAGACCAAACATGTTCGTTGTGGATGTTGCTTATTCCCGCTCTCGTAAAGGATGCCTCATCGGTCCATAGCACTCTTGAACCAAAATCTGGCGAAGCTTCCAACTGGTTTCGGTACCACTCGCAAAAGGCCACGCGAGGCAAAAAATCTGCCGGTATCAGCTCCTGGGTGCGACGGAAGTGGTATGGGTGCTGACCGTCATTGCTCAGCACTCGCCATACCTGCATATGGTTAGAGGCACCCAGCACTAATGCAGCTCGACGTGTGCTAGTGCGTGGATTCAGTTCGAAATGCTCCAATACGGCTTCTTCAAATTCTGGATCGGTAGTACTCGGGCGACCCTCTGAAGCAGGTGCGTGGAATGACCCAGTTTGGTGCAGACGATGTACCATCCGACCAAAACATGCCGACGAAGGCAGCTGCCGGCGCTCAGCATCTGGTCTTCCCTCAATAAAACGGCGACGGTACAGTTCTCGGGCAGCTCGCAAATTACCATCTTCTGCTCCGACACACATCATCATTTCGTAATATTCGCTATTACTTAACATTTTGCAAACAACAAAAAAAAGTCAATTAGGTGTAGTCGTACTGAACTGATGCGCGTATCACAGGATAACGAGTGCATAAGACACGGAACAGACGTCGACTGACGAGCAAAACAAATAACAATAATGTAATGCTAAATAAAACTCCTATTCTCTGCTTTCCTGGTACTGTCCACTACTGACTTACACAGATTATGATACTTCATTGTGTGTGTAACGACGTAATCAGGGTTCTGTGAGCAAACCATTTTCAATTCGGGAATAACAATTCCTGTTACTCATGCGCTCCTAGTACTTTATTAATTTCTTTCCACAGTTAGATGCAGTTTTGCGACATTTTTTATTGACTTCATTTGAATTATAATAAAGACTAAACGTGCTCAAACCAATAAAACACATGTACCACTCAAACAGCACCGACAGACTGTGAACTTCCGATAATTCTTCGGTTAGTCCTACAGACAAAAATTATGCGTGCGTGCGTTATTTTGTAATTAAAAAAACTATTAACTTGTTAATAATAGTTTTCGTCATAATTATTTAAAAAAATAACTTTATTTTAAAAATTATGAACGGAACCCGATGTGTGAACTGTGATTTTATTTGTACTAGGAGAAGAATAAGTTCCGAAGAGGTGAATTGAAATGATGTTTTGGGTTCGTTTGGACATAAATTGAACTACTAAATCCTTTTTCTATTCTAAGTTCTAATGGCAAATAATAATGTTTATTTTCAATGGTAGATCCATTGAATTGACCATAAAAATCGAATCCTTACGTGCATTCAGGAATTAATTGCTTAAATAAACATTATTATTTGCCAACTTGGAATATTTAAATGTGTAAAAATTATTATTTAGGTTAGGGGCTCACAATAGTTAAAGTTCATATTTGCCCAAAGTATTGTGCTGACAAGTGACAATCATAAACAGCGAATCAGTAGGTTTGTCTACATATTTCAAATAAGATCAATTACATACATATGCCGCCGACACTTTTTAACTTGTCCGCATTGTTTATGTTAGCACTAAGCGAAGATTGCATCATTTGACGGTTTGATCATTTCGAATGACATAGCTGTAAAGGTTAAGTTAAGAATAACGTTACGAAATTTACAGGAATATTGTTTTTGAATTAGGTATTTAATTTATTGTGTTGTAGGTACGATGGTAAGGTGGGTGGAAGATTACTATGTAGGTATTAATTATCTACAATGTAATCTTCTACAAAAGGGCAACTAAATAAAAACCAACAAGTGTGTAAATGATACGTGACAATGCAAGCAGGTATCTAAATATTATTTCGTTAAATGATACCAAGACCAATTAATTGTATTGTAGCTAGTTCACAAACATAATCAAAGTTTAGGAAAAGTCAGTAATAATATTTTGTAAACAAAAAATAAACATGCGGAACCTTTTATTCAGAATTACCAGGAGTAAGAGGTTTATTTTTACTTACAAACAGTTCGCTGACACCGATCAGCTGACTTAGTGCTAGTGATGTGCTTATTTCTATTTTAAAAGTTCGGTTTCTGGTATCAATGTATTAAAAAATCTCATAACTTCCGAATATGTAGACATAGGATTAAAAAACCCTTCCAATATAGTTTGATGTCATCCAAAGAAGCCGTGCCTTTGCTATGTATATACCCTTTCCGTGACACGCTGTATAAAAGTTGCAGTCACTCAGCACCCATCTACGTATTGTGTCCGGAATATGGTATCGCTCAGGATTCCTGCAGTCAGGAAACAAGCACAAGCAGTGCCTTCTAGTGTCAGCAGCTCGTCGAATGTTTGGCAGTGTAACATATTGCTGCTGTGGTATTTCCTGATTTCCAGATTGTTGCACCGGATTTTCTGCTGGAATTTCGATTTCAGATAAAACCTGGTGGTTTGCAAGCTCCCAACAGGTGTGGCACACACAATCGGTGTCCACAATCTAAAAAGATAGTACCTATTAACAATTTATTTCTCATTGAATTTTCGACTTTAACTTAATAAAACAGTCAAAAGTCAAAAAATTATGAAAATAATAGCCTGTAACTTACGTTTCTAGGATATGTCCACAGTTTTATAACATTCATGAAATGTTCACTTTCTGAAGACAGACAATGCCTATTTTCAGCAGACAGCAGCTGTGTGTCACAGTTCATTTATTTATTTTATTAAGGTTAACCAACAATCGTTTACACCAGTACATCATCTTATTATTTACAATAGGATACAATTGCGAGTGCAACAATTAATTATAGGTTAACACCGCCAGCACAAGAAACAATGGTAAAACCATTAATTATTAAATTACGACAGATTCATAAAAATACAAGTGAATGAAATTAATTTGATTATAAACCAGTAAACAAGGTATAAATTAAATAATAATTGATATGAAAATAAGATTATAAATTAGACTAAATAAAATAAATTACATTGACCTTTTAAAAAGAAATCAAAACAACAACAATCAAAATACAAAATACTGACTGTGGTAAGGTAAAAGTTCACACAGCAATCTTCAATTTCCTCACGTTGAGGGCTTTGGTGCGGGGATATAGCCATATCCTCTATAACACCACTGTTAAATTGAGCGTTCGGAGTGTTAGTGCTGCGACGCAATATTCTTTGGGCACGTAGCCAACATGCCCACATGCTTCATCAGTAGGAGTAAGCTACAACCATAATTAATCAGTATTTATAATAACAGAAATAATAAGAAAATATTTTTATTAAAACTAGAAAATATATTTACTTGACGGTGCTGTATCCACTGTGAAATGATCGCGGCAAGTTGTTGTTCTTCATCAGTACAGTTTTCTCTTAGTACTAAACGACTTCTGCTTCTTAAAATGGAACGGCCACATCCAACGCAAACATTTCGATGTCCAACTTGTCTTTCAGGTGCAACTTGGTTAGCTGCATGACTTGCTAATTCCCAACAATCCTGGCCATAGAGCAACACAGGCCACCGGCGGACCGGAGGGGAGTAGCCATACGCAGGCGTTCCCCTCTGTCAAAGTACAAGTCCACATGGTCCTATGCGTACAATAAAACTAGTTGCAACTGCACTGCTCACTAGACCACAGAGTACTATAATATATACAGGGATAGAGTGCCCTCTCTCGTGAATTTTAGCCATGACATGTTTGAAGCGCCATCTCCATTTCTGAACCAGAACTACTGATCTATACACACACATACACACTCACACGTATACTTACACACACTAATGTAATTGATATTAGATTTATAGGAGCCTTGTATTTCCCAGTACCGAACAATTTTGTTCTAATTTTCTTGTGGAACATTTTGTAATAATACCAATATTTAGGCAATCAAATATTCACATCAAGAAAGTAAGAACAAATTTCGGTACGGGGAAATACTGGCTAAATGCAAAATTGGGTTTTAATAAAACAACTAAGTACTTTAAGTTCATTTACTTTATTTTCTATTTTTATAATTTTTGTGCTTATTATAATAACTAACAGCAGCTAATTTTATTTCATCATCGCCTTCATATTTTATTTTCCCGGACAAAATCCGATTGACAGACCGACACCAACTGTAAATAATTATATTTAATGTTGTGTCGGTAAACATTTTATAAAGGTCGTCTTTGTGACTGTGACATTTAAATAAATTTGTGATTAGCAAGTCTGTTATCGACATAATATTTGATTTTAAAAACAATTTGGGTACATTTCTTTTCAGAAAAGAAATGGCCGTGCTTTGTATTTCTTTAAAAAACTGTTCGGTTTTTTCACTGGGATAGCAAAGCCATTTCTTTTTTTGGTACTCTTTGGCTTTAATAAAATAATTGTTTTTATTTGAAGTGTTGTCTAATAATTCACTCTTACAATTTTTGCAACCTTTGACAACTTTTTTTAGACATTTAGTCAAGACCCAACCACAGACATAGTTGCTTTGACCAGCATCATTTTCATGTTGCTGATCAAGGCAAACTTCATTGTTGAAATGAATTGTGTTATTTTCTTCGGAAACATTAGGAGTAACATTTTTTTCTTTTAAAAAGAAATCTAAATTTTGCAGGCATTCGTTGAAATCCTCCTCGCAATTACCTCTCGCCGAATGAGGAGAGCTAAAATTATTTAAAAGAAGCGCTTTAAACGCCCCTTCAAAACCTACTGTATTAGGCGCTATATTTCTCACGCCATAACTCCTAATGTTTCCAAAGAAATTTTCTAAAGGGTCTTGATTAAAGTTCCTAGTCATCATAGCATCGAGTCTATAATTACAAGACAACACTTGCCAAAGGAGTTCCATACCCTCTATCGTTTTAATCAAATTCGTAACAGACGGCACCACTTTCTCAACCAATCGGACTTTGTTTCCAACAGTAATTTTTGTGACAAATTTTATGGTCCTTAGAACTGAACGCCGATGAGGCGTGTTACGTTTTACAGGTCCTTTAAAAACTTTGCCATTCGGTATGGTGAAACTGTTGACGTTCAAAGAGTCGAACAAATCGTCGATTAGAAGGGTCAAGTCAACTAGTTGTCGGCATTCTATAGGCAGATCGCCCCTTGCTGTCAAATGTTCAGTCACAACAGCAACACTGTGACTGAACAATTGTGTTGCCGACTTGACCCTCATTTTTTTTATTTTTTCTGGATTGATATGTTCTTCTGTTAGCTTATTTAAAAGTCTCAGCTCTCCATACGATTTATCGGCATCATACACCATTTTGAAATAGTCCCACTTCACGATTTTCTCCTCATTATTGGTAACATATCTCAGATCCTTTGTTAATAAATTGTTTCTTATGCCTTTTATTAGATGAGGAGTGTCATAAAGTGGAACTACGACGTGACCTTTAAAACGCATCACCTCATGACGCCATTCTTTACCTTGGCGTAAATAATAAGCTTTGGTTTCCTCAACCAATTCCGTTATAGCACTGACATTGACAGGACTTTGGTCACAAACAGTGTTTAGTATTATGAGACCACATTTAAAACATTGTTCGATTACCGATTTTAATTTCGTTTTTAATTCGAATTTACTTAAGCAATTCGTAAAATAATACGCAATTGGCTGCTTATAATTATTTTTCACTCCCTTCACCATGAAAACCAGTACGTGGTCAGCAAATACTTCCTTCGAGTCCGAAGTAAAACCATCTAATTTGTCTTTTTGAGCCGAATAAAAAATTTGCGGCGTTATCGACATTTCATCAAAAATAAGGCTACACAGCCTATCTGGGATCTGTTTTTTGAGCAAAGTTTTATTTATTTTTTCAAAAATTATACTATTAATGCCAGGTGCTAATTTTATTTGGCTCAGTAATCGTTTCATAGCTTTGCATGAAGGGAGAGCAAAATATTTATATAATAGCCTGTAGCACTTAGGGCTTTTTTTGTATAAAGACAAGACAAACTTAGGATTTTCTCCTCAATTGTAAACCGTCTTCCTTTTGGTTTATTTTTGGCTTGTTGCTGCATATGTACAAACAATTGAGCTGGTTTAGTCATATGTTGTATGACTTGCTTAAATATGACATTTTGTGACAACTTCTGTGCATTACTCAGTCGTTCCTTATACAGTTGACCCCTTTTACGCAAAACACTTATCTCTGTTTGCAGATACTTGATTTTCTTCTGGGATGGTCGTACAACATTCGATCTGGTGTGGAAGGATATTCCAGATGCAACTGAAAATAGAGAAATTAACACAATTACATAAATGGTTATGATTATATTGTACACCAGTCTTATTATAATTAAAATTGATGTAAAAGTGACTACTAGGAACGATACTAATAAGTAGAGGGTTTGTACATTTTGAACCATATTGAAAGGATTGAGAAATCTGCAATTTTTTTACTAAATCATATATTTGGACTCTCTCTAAACAATAATAAAATTTTGACATGTTCGGTACCAAAACAGAGCAAGATAATTTAAACAAATGTAAGAAGAGAAACTTCTATATGACATCATTAAAAAAAAAATGATCTACACTATTCCAACAGTGGGAACATTAAAGGCTGATGATGATGATATACATATAAATTAATAGCTTACCATTAGCAGCTCTTTTTGATTTGTCTTCACTTATTGCACAGTAGTTATGTTCTGCTAGCACATGACATACAGCAACACTGTTAATTTCACCTGAAAAATATAAAATTGCACAATGTTATTACATTTGTTCCCACAACCAAACCAACAATATATCCATCTGTTACAAAACAGTTCATGTATAACTATTGTAAGTAATAAAATTACATACCTAATACACCAGTAGTAGAAGGTTGAGTAGCAGTAGGCTGTGTAGTAGTAGGCTGATCATCATCAGTAGTCTCCATCGGGAGACTTCCAGATACCTCTGAAATATAAATATCAATATTAGGTACTCACCATAATAGAATAGACATATACAAATTAAGTACTAGAATCACCATTAACAGATGTTAATGGTGATTCTAGCACATTATAATATCTAGATAGATATTATAATGTGCTTAATTATAATCCATAAAAAATGACATAAAAATCAAGAGGACTGCATTATACATGCAGTCTTAGTCGAAATATTAATCAAAATTTTGTTTATGATATAACATTATAAATATTGCATTTACGCAACACACATTATAAAGGAATAGATTACGATATTTCATAAATAAATTTATTTTACCTAAACCAACAGGAACCGGCAGGAAAGCAGCGGGTTGACCGTGACTGGTAACAACAGACTGTTGAAGTCTAGATGTGCCTATAACAAAATAATAATATTTATTAATGTACACTGAAATTATTACTATGAAGAACAAAGATTTGTTTTTTTGTTTGTTTGTAATGGATAAACTCAAAAACAACTGGACCAATTTAAAAAATCCTTTCATTAATAATATGGAGAAAAGGCAAAAAAAAAACAAAAAACAAAGGCAAAGAGGAATATTATGAAATTATAACAATTAATACACATGGGTACTTAATTTAATATGTAAGAATTACATCTGCAAAGGTGGAAAGAAGGAACTCACCTGGTAAATGAAGACTTGGTACTGCCAATGCATTTACGCGTTTAAAGCGATTTTTTTGACCAATAGTAAAATGGATGTCACATAACCGCTGCTTCTTATAAAATTCGTAGTCAGATGGTGTTTCAAGCTTTCCTCCAACAAGATTCACCCAAGTTTTAAAACGATCAGGAAACTTGTTTGGATTTGGAAAGCTATGCAAAGGCACATCTGAAACAAACAAAGTATATGATCATTATAAATATAGAAAAAATCTTCTTTCGTTCTTTATGTTGCTAATTATGATAAATAAATAGTTAACTTATAACTTCGATGAATTCCATTGCAATAAATTATCACAACTATGTACCTTATTATGATGACAGATGGACTAACGGACGATAAATTTGAGATACAATAACATACCGTACCATAAAATCGAGAAATATGAAATTGATATGGGAGGTGAAATCTATTGTGTGTACAGAAAGCTAAAATGCCCCTGCTGCAGTGGAAACGCCACTGTTGCTGCAGTGGAAACACCACTGCAGCAGGGTTCAATATTGCAAAACAAGTAAGAGTGCCAGTTTTTAACTTAGGTAGATTTGGATTTACCTGTGCTTTTACATCTGAGTGTACATCGGTGCGGCATTGTAGCAATGATGAACAGATGAACATTCACTGCAGTCACAACACAACACAAAATAGCGTCTCTAGCGCGTAAACAACAAAACACAAAGTTTCTGGATAATTATCTTGGTACCGAAACGGAGGAGTAATCTCGACTCGACGTTTATAACGAAGATATTATCTCAAAAACTAGGCTATACACATAAAACAATAGCAAAACATAGTCAAGCGTGTGCGCAAGCTATGGCGACCATTTTACGTGTGTCACATTAGAATCAGATGTTGACACGAGTGAATATAAGGGCAGTGTTGCTATTATTTCCATTACATTAAATTAATTTAAGATGTTATAGATACACATAATTAATTGATTATATGAAGAGTTGAATATATTTAAACTAACATTAAATGAGTTTAAAAATAAAACATATTGTTTTTCGAATTTTATTACAGAGACATCTATTGCTGACTAGACAAAACTAAACATATGTTTCAGTGTTCAATAAAGAAGATGGCGCTGCTTCATTTATCGCACGGCTTGATGTAGGCAACTGTCCCCCCCCTGCACTAGACTAAATCTAGTTGCGTGAGTGAATTGACGACGTCGTAAAAATGCCAAATTGTTCTGTTTTTTGCTGCAAAAAGAGATCTGCCACGTCAAATTTACAAAAGATGGCGTTACCTTTCATATGTAATTAATTTTTAATCACATTATTGCTATTTACTTCTTTTAAACTTAAAAACTACAATATTATCAATCGTGTTGTTTCGGATTTGTTTACCAACTAAGGCCGTGCGTCCTCATACAAAACGCGGATCGGTCGAGCGACAGATCCGAGTCTTTTTCCTAGAATTCGCTGTCGCCGAGCCATAGTGTGGATTGTTTAAATGCGTGTGTGAAATTGTTAGTGTATTTTTCAATTGTCATAGTGTAAGTTTCGTAGTGACATAGAATGTTTTTGTGTGAGAATTTGAGAATGTGTGATTTCCCCCCGCAAAAAATTACAGACAGATTTGTATCGGTAAAAAACGCAATGGCTACTCCCCTCCGGTCCGCGCGCCGGTGGCCTGTGTTGCTCTATGATCCTGGCACACAAAGTCGGCATCAGTTGTCTGCAAGTAACATAATAATAAAAAACTGTTAGCCTCTGTAACACTCTGAACCGCCTCATTAACCACACATAATATATACAGGTTGAACACATTACTGTCTTTGTGTTAGTCATTTGGGTATTTTCAATTACAGTGGTGTCCAATTATAATGACAGCGAAACATCAAAAATAAAACATATTTGTCATACTAAGTGGAAGTCATACAAAGTGTTCATAGAAAATAAATAATTAAACATTAAGTGTATGTATTAGGTATACCTAGTTTTTTGTTTTTTTTTGTTTTTTGTTATTATTTAAAAGGATAGTATAGTATTGTCTTAGAAAAATAGATAATACATGGCCTGTCATATAAGCAGATTAATAAATAGATTTTACTATAATTATCATTTTATTGCAAATGGTGGGTAGGAAAACATCTTGTGGAAATCTTGGTACCCCGTGGGTGACAAAGGTTTATTTATTAATTAGTTTAATCACTTTTACTAAGTAGTATACAGACTATATAGACCGCCCCTAAGACGACCCACTGACCCTATTTTTTTTTTCACTTGCGTTTACTAACTTTGGGAGAGTTAACCTACTAACTACCCGGCCCTGTTAGGACAAAACGCTGTAATCTGTAAAAGGTCATTTTGAGAAAAACGGGTTTACAAGTTTACATCTTTAACTCGTTACCAAATTTTATCCAGTATAGATAATAGTATAATTGTTTTTGTAACATATTTGTCATAATATTTACTCAATTTCATTTTAACATCATACTATCGTATTTTCTATAGATACCGTAAAACGGGGTGACATTGATTAATTTTAAATTTTAAATGGATGCCACGCTTGCAATTTCTACGATAATAATGTAAAAAAAAAATTGTAGTGTAGACTCATTACGTAAATTAATTATTTCAACAAAAAAATATAAATTTGTGAATATTTTTTTAGAAAAAAAAAATATACCTGTTTATCAAAGTTATATTAATAATGGGGCTACTTTGTGAACCACTCTTTTATTTATTCCATCGTAAAGACACCCCGATAAACGACCAAAAACAAAAAGATTTTTTTTTTTTGAACTGTCGTTTAGTTATTATTGCGATTTGAACATTTTTGGGGTTACTTTGAGTCAAGGGGCGAATTTGATGGTGGGTACCTGCCCACCATCATATTCGCCAAACATCAAATACTACAATATTAACAAACGAGATAAACCAAATATTTTTATTAATATTTATGAAAACAAAGTAACATTAGCTCAACATTAATTAGTCTTAACATTTACTTTCGAGATCAATTATATTTTTATCACTTAAACCTATTACAACAGTCTCATAATTATATACTTAAATCGGATTTATAAAATAAAAAAATCAACAAGTAAAATCTTATAAAAAAATTAGGTATTATAATAAAAAACTACAATTCTTTGATCAACACATCATTTGGGAACGAGTAGCATTCGTTGATGTATTTCGGTTTGGGAAGGTAACTAACGATGTCAGTTACTTCAATGATTGATACATCTTTGGGAACTTCCTTAAAAATAGTTTTGGTTTTTTTTTGGGACTTATAACCTTGAACAATCAGTTTAGTATCAATGATATCTTCAATAGAACATACATAATGATATGTCTTTTTACCCTTCTCTGATCCAAATTTTGCTAAAATAAATTGTCCTATTGTGGGAATCTGTGTGAAATCACTTAAAGTATTTCTAGCATGATTCGGCACTATATTTTCAGTATCTGAATCGCAATCGGTAATATCATGATTGTTGTCCTCTTGACCAGTTTGATAGCTTGTGGATGGCTCGCTGATAACAGGAACACGACTTCGCATCGATTGTTGGATAGATGGTGTTTCAATTTGTACAGGACAATCATTTCGATCCAATGTGTGTTCAAGCTCAACAACACTAACTTCTTGATTCGTTGTTTCATCTACTGTCGAGATACTTTTACCGGGTTCAATTTGCAGTCTTGTCCTCTTCCTTGGTGGCTGTGATTCATTCCCAAATCTTTGTTCTCTTAAAAACTCTGTTAAGGAATCTCGGACGACAGTTTCCATTTCAGGAGAAGGTGACTCAGGTGGCAATTTGTTTAAAACCCTGTTTCTATCAAGAGGAGCGATACCAGTAGCCTTAAAACTGCTCACCAAATTTCTTTTTACAGCTGACAACTCCGTACAAGCGTCTTTATCATTTTTTGGTGGTTTTTGATCCATATTAATTAATGCCTTTTTCAACAGATGTGGGAAGGACTCCTTAGGTACAGATATAGTTCGTAAATTGGCTTTTTTCCAGTCTTCAAGAGTTTGTCTCCATGCAATCTTTAACGGACGGAAAAAGCCCACATCAAGCGGCTGGGTTAAATGGGTTGAGTTGGGCACCAAACATATAAAACTGATGTTATTTGTTTCACATGTAGATATAACATCATTGTCAATATGAGACGATAGATTATCACCGATTAACACCTTTTTCCCTTCTAGTCTTTTGGCATGAGGTAAAAAACAAGTCATGAACCAATCTCTGAATGTTGGTGTATCAATCCATCCACTAGTTGTTCTATTGTAACGGCATCCCCGGCTGCAGCATGGCTCTTCACAGCACGGTTTACCAACAATACCTCTTTCCTTCCATGTATCATACAGGTGGGTACTTTTGTAAATAATATATGGCGGCAATAATGTGCCATCTGCAGAACCACAAATCATAACTGTAGTAGAACTCTTCGAAAAGTTCATCACTTTCTCAGGATATTTTACTCCTCTTCTATAGACACATCTTTTTTTCCCCGGATCGTCGGCCATATTAGATTCGTCATAGTTGAATATGTTAGACGGTGGTACATTTTCTACCTCAGAGTGAAGGTTGTCGAAATATCTATTTAGTGATCCACGGCCCACAGTCGCTCTAGATCTTTTAATATTAGTTGATAGTCTTTGACCGTAGGCGTTCTTATGGCGCTTCAGAACGCTAATGGCCCATTCGACACCTGGTAGGTTATTTGTAAACCGTTCTACTGTCTTCCCCTGTTTATCCAAATAAGCCTTTGCAAACATTCTAAGGTCTAACAAAGTAAGAGGAAACCCCCAATCACCGCATGTAGCCGCAGCACGTAATATTGCGATTTCTTCATTGTGCATGAAAACTGGTTGGGCACCAGGCGTCCTTCCGTGTAATCCTTTATATTTATTATAAAGTGTCCCAAACGGAATTTTATAATGAAGTGAAGCAGCATTAATAGACAATTCACTGTTTGTGATTTTTTCTAATGCTTCTTCCATTGCCTCCTCTGTGTAATTTTTATAATTGCGGGTACCCGCGGTCTTTTTGTAGGTGCGAACCATGAGGCAACTAAAATAAAAGCAACAAATGGGGTTAAATTGATCATTTGTATATTACTCCTATAATATTGGGTACCACAACCATTGGGGTGAAATTGATAACTATCAAAGTCGCCTCGTATATCCTATCAATGTAGCCCCGATGAACTTATTGGGTCCATGCAAAATAAAATGGCGGCCGTAACCAAAAATGCAAAACATGGTCTAAATCTTAAAGAAACGTTTAATTAAAACAGTGAAAAACTACCAATCAAACAATAATACTTACGCCTGTGCCACTGAAGTTATACAGACAATTTTTTAAAACCTTTTTGACACTAAACTTTAACAAATAATTTTATATAGTTCCGACAACAACTACTGGTCGACGCTTCGGCAAAATATGGCCGATCTGTCAGTCTGGCCAACAGAACAAACGAAATTTAGGCTGCGTTCAGTATTACGCAATAAATCCGAAAAAACATACCAAGTTTAGCTATCATCAAAGTTACCCCAGCTCTCAAAGTAACCCCGTCTTACGGTACCTCACAAATATTAAAAAATATGTTTTGTTACAACAGCATGTAGCTAGCCAGTATTTGTCTTTGTTGTGACATAACAATGTAATCCTTGATTACTGCGTTTTGAAGTGATAGACTTGTTTACTCTTTTATTGTAATCTGCATTGACTCAGACTAAAAGTAAAAACAAATATACTCTAGATATTGTAGACATTGTAGGTACAGATTAACAAAATGTACTCTTTTTAACGGCACTTATTTGTAAGGTAAAATAATAAAACAAAAAATGGTCATAAGTACGTTAAAATTTTATTGTAAAGAAGGGAAAAGTCAAAGAAATTTAAAGTACAAAGTAATAAAAATAGCTTAGGTAAAAGTTTCTGAAGCAGATTCGTCCAAATCTTCGGTGATATTTTCATTGACCAGCAAATCTTCATAAAACCGATGCCTGGATTTTGGCATAAATTTTAATAGTTTTAATAAGTCATCCTTCTTTTTTCGTGAAATACCCTCTGCTTCTGTTCTTCTTGCTACATTCATAAACATGTCAATTTCTTTTCCTGCAGTATTCATGATTTCTTTCTTAAGTGTTTTAGACAATATATCCAGCTCCTTGAAATCATTAGCTTGGTAATTATTTTTTACAAATAGTTTAGGTTTGCCTCTTCGGAATTCAACTATTTTAAAATTGGAAATGTTGTAATTTCTAGGGAAAACAGATTTCAATTCGCTTTTAAATAGCATAACGTCTTTGTGGTCATGTACATGAGATGTCAAATTTTTTCGAGACTTTTTAAACGTCTCAACGTAGTCATCTAAATCATATAAATTACCTGACTTGTTCATTTTATTGGTTATGGCACCATGAACACTGTCAGCTGACATGTAAGTGTGACCAGGCTCCAGATATTCAATTTTGATGATTTTGATCTCATTGCAGCAATCGTTGATTAGTCTCAGTAGCGCCGAGTATAAAATTTTATTTTTATTTTGCGCGTTGCAATTATCTGCATATAAAATTACCGTGTTATAATCTCTGCAATACATTTTTAGGAACAGAACATATGCTGTTGCTACATCAAATGCTTTCCGACCAGATTCACCTTCATGCCACAACATCGCCGTTGCCGGCTTATTTCCTTTACCTATCCCAGCAAAGGTTTCATTGAATAGGTTCAGTTTTCGGCTAAAGAAAAAATCTTTATTATTTAGTTGTGGCATGGTTATACATTTTTGCATATCTACTGAAAATATCGCAATCCCCGAGTTCTCTTTTTCAGCATCCTTGCTGTCCGCATTCATGTGAGCTCTTGAAATATTTTTATTGTCCAAATGCTGCGGATACTGAATGCAAACTTCACAATTACATTCATGGCATGAATGGTCCGTGACGGTTTCATCTCTAGGTAGCTTAGGTTTAGGGTGAGCTACATCATGAGCCTCACACTTTGGACATTTATCCTGCACAGGTTGCTGAGTTGAAATGTTTTTCATTTTAATCCTCTTGTGGAATGCAGACCAGCTACATGGCTGCTTGTTTTTACGTTCTAAGTGTTTTTTTAGAAATAGAAACATTTGAGAGAGCGTCAGTCCAGTTGGCAAATATCGTCTGTTGGGAGCATGCTCTAATCTATAATGAGATGATGCCGGATGGAATAGTTCAATGAAGTCATCTATCTCTTTTAAATATTCATCGGAAAAAGAATGTTTTGGTTTGTGTCGACCTCTCAATTCTGGTGCTGCTGATACCTTCGCCGAAACTGGAGTTTTAGACATCTTGAAATTTGCTTTCAATACAGCTAGCACCGCTTGATCATTAGTGTAGCCTAAAGTCCTCAGGAACATAGTTTTGCATACACGATGGTTAAGTAATCTGTACGTATAGGTGTGGTTTCTCTTGGTGGAGTTAGAATACCGTATGGCAATTTTATTGTTTTCAACGTTACGCGAAATAAAATCTCTTCTTCTTTGTATATCCATATTCCAGTAGTTATCCCAAATTGTTTGTCTTTGTTCTTCATTTATATTTACTTTACACTTCCTTATGCATTTATCTTGACAAGCAGTGCCCATTGGATTTTTCTCTTTGCTAACTTTTAGCCTATCTTCAGGATCTTTAATACGTTTCTTCTTTGCAGGTGGCGGTTCAATAATTTCATCTTCAGTTACTTCATCCGATTGACCATTTGGGTTTTGAGGATTATTTTCTAAATAATTAACTGCTGTTGACATTTCCTCGTCTTCAATGATTCTATCCTCTTCCAGCTGTAAACTGAAGTGATTGTGTTCTTCTACAGGGGGTATCGTGTCATTATTATTTTGGGATTGGAAATTTAAATATTCGTTTGTTATTTTAGTAGGTGTAACATTTCTCATTTCCACAAAATCAGGCTGTAGATGTATTGGTGGTAAATAATGTGTATCTTCATGTACTTCTTCCAGGTGCCAATTTTGGTTTTCGAAAATATTTTCGGTATTAGAACTGCTGCCAACTGCTGCTGACATGTCTTCGTCTTCATAGAGTCTGTGTTTTCCCGAATGTAATTTTAAAATTTCAGTAGATTGCTCGACAGGTAGTATTGCGTCTTCATTATGTTTCTTGTTTGCTAGTGGTAAGTCGATCTTATTATTTTCAGATTGGTGATTGTCGTTTTCAATTATCCCAGTAGGTTTCGTTTTTGAATTTCTCGTTTCCACATAGGTTATAATTGTAGATGTAACATCGTTTTTTATATTAGGTTGACCAATTGGAATTTCTTCGTATTCTTTACAGTTTGAAGGTAAACGAAAGTTACTATTTTGAATACTGTCCTCCTGAAACAAAACATGGAGAATCCATTTAAATAGTTACAGGTAAAAGCATCATAACATAAACAAAAGTTAATTTCATTATTAGGTTCAATTTTAAGAGGTCAATGCGCTCCTATTGTATGCCTAACTTAACAAATTAAAACGGAATAAGAGAACTTTATCAAAATATTATGCCGATTCATCGCAAATGCAGTGTCGATCGTACTGTAAGTCCTTACTTAAAACAATTATAAGTACAGTCGTACAGTACGCGACAGCTGGCGAGTAACGGCTGTTACTGCTTGCAGTGCTAGACTAGGTTAAAAAAATTCTATGCCTCGGTCCTTTTTTTATTCTATTACTATTATTCAACCTAAAAAGGGTGGTCAGCCAGATGTGATCATTGCAACACAATTCCAGTTTGTTAGAGCTTTTTTGTTTTATTACCTACCAATAAACCGTCGACCAATAGCCGATGCAACGCGTTTTACAGCTAGCTGTGGTTATCATGTGCATGGGATTTTGTTTTCAAAATGATCAGATTTAAATTCCTCTAATGGTACTGAGCTTCGCCAGACGCCAAGTCTGCGTCTGCCCCAAACCGCAGCACTCTCGCACTGTCGCTTATGTAGGTACTTTTCATATAATGTTGATCCGTCAACAAATCTCACAAATAATATAACGTACCAGCTTCTGCCAGCGGCTTCGCCCGCGTGATCCCTACGGAACATACTCCCGGACTAAAAAGTAGCCTATATGCTATTCCAGACTACTACCTCTGTGCCTATCCTCACAGGCGTTCTGACGTGAAAGAGTAACGAACATCCATCCATCTATCCTCACAAAATTTCGCATTTATAATATTAGTAAGAAGTATGATTAGTAGGATAAGGAAGTAGGATAGGATGTTATGTTACGCAGCAGGAAGCTACCTATTTACGTGTCATCAAGTAATTAAATAATGTTTACCTATCAAACCTATCATATTAATAAATTTAAACACACACTTACCTGTATACTGTATGAATGATTTCCATGCACTGCCAAACTGCATATCTTCTTAATGCGTTCATATTTCGGCATTTTGTTAATAAACTGTCACACACCCAACTGCTTAAAGCGATAGATGAACACTAAAATAATGACGCGTGACGAGTGCTGGCTCTGCTGTTTATTATTATTTTGACAAAACGCAGCAAACAAAGCTTGCAATGTTTTACCAAAATACAAGGACGCGCACACCTCACCCGCGCGCCCGCCCCTCCTTCTACCTATCATGGTAAAACGCTGCAATCCCGAGTGCAGCGTTTAGCAAAAACAATTCCTCCGAACTTTAGGTTACCGTGAAGTGGAACATTGAGTTTTTTTGTTAATGGAAACCGTTATTCAATAGTAGATCGAACCCATACCAAGCTAACATCGTGTAGATTATTTTATGTTGTATTACCATAAAACAATGTAACCCGGGTTGCAGTGTTTTGTCGTAACAGGGCCGTACCCTAGCAACTAATAAAAATCTTCAGTAACTGTAGACATTATTTTAAAAAAATATCTGAATATTTTTACTCACCTCCCTTGGATAAGTCCATGACCTTATAACATTAACAAGGTCTACGTTTTCGTTTGAAAGACGATGTCGTGGTCTCGTCAACCGAAGTTCGCAGTTAATACACCGAACGTTAGAATGAGGCATATTTGTATAAATAACAAAAAGAGTCCTGTCTCAAAAAAGTGTTCACTATCACAAGTACTCAACACGCAGGAACACGAAAGCTCAACTGAACGCGGTATAAACAATGTAAGTAAACACTAATGAGTTGGAAAGTAAACAAATAACAGACGCCAAACAAATCGCAAGATACGTACGACGACTGTGACAGATCACTGATGGATGACAGTGGTCAGAAATACGAATTGTATAATGTTGCCAGGTATTAACTGTAAAAACTAACGATTATGTTATGTTTTCTTTAATTACTTATGAATACGGTTTACAGTTAATATTAGAATATTGCAATCTCATTAATTTCTATTAATATAAAAATAAAAAATGTGTTCATAATGTAATTAAAAAACAATTTTAACTTTTTAACCATCCAGCCAACAGTCACATTCTACTATTATGTATTATTCTACTGAAAATGGCAATGACTACTTCAGCAACGCTGTTTTACGTTTAGTAATTGCTACTTTTACTTCTGATTTAACAAAATATCTATTTACTTTTTTTTTCTCTTTTCCCACAAAATAAAAAAAAACTTTAATCAGGAAAATAAACTACTGAACTTGAACTATAAAATGCATATAATTTAGTTTAGGCTCGTTTCTCAAATATAGCGACACTGAGACTGCCGTTCTTCTTTAGTTTTGTTCTAAGTAGCCATAGCATGGTGGGCACTGTGCATTTGTCATGGACGGACGGAAACAAATATTATTGGAAAATTCATTTCTTAAATATCACATACTCAGGAAGTATGTACGGCGATGAAGTGGGACTAATATTTTATACTTAGAAAGGCATATTTATGGGGAATTTTACAATTTGTATGAGGAATTACGGACTTACCCTTGTTATTCAAGCAATATTGTCGAATGTTGCCTACAACGTTTGACTATATTGTGAAAGCCATAAAACCTGTTTTGCAATTCACTAGTACCAATTTCCAGCGACCTATTTCTGTAGAAGAACAATTGATGGTGACTTTAAGGTAAGAAAAAAAAATATCTCTTACATTTATTATTATGTATCATTAGTAGTAATGAGTATTAATTATTTCAATAATAAGAGCGTTTTACCCTGTAATAAAACGCTTATTAAATACCTACCTTATTTGAAGCTTAAACATATAATGAGATAGGCATATATCTGTTTTCCGCTCGTCTTACCTCTCTGTCTACCCTAGTAGCTCTCTCTCGCTCGCACACTTCCTTCCACTCCACCACCGGCGCGGCCGCTCGGCTCGCTCTCGTCATTGTGTCGAATTATACCAGGCAGAGGATAAAAGTTAGCTTCAAATAAGGTAGGTATTTAATAAGCGTTTTATTACAGGGTAAAACGCTCTTATTAAACACCTGACCGTTATTTGAAGCTTAAACATATAATGAGACCTGTTTGTTATCGCCTGGTGGAGGAGGACGCCAATGTGAAGGTATGCACATCTACACGCTGAAGGCGCGAAAGGTAACAATGAAGGTTACAGTAGTTAATTTTCTATTTAGGAAATAGGAATATAAATAAAATTGTAAGTGTGCGAGACTGAAAAAAATGTATTCATTCACCATTATTATATATGCTATGAACATAGAAATTGTAAAATAAATAAAATTTAGTAAACTTCTTCACAAATTCGATTAAATTGGCCGAAAACAATTTGACATCCCAGAGCTAACAGGGGTTTGGACGACCTCACGCCTATAGAAGCGACGGAATGTGTCACCAGACCTCCAGTTACCTTGTGACAAAATTTCGTCAACTGAGACGTTATCAGCCCAACTTCTGGAAGCGACTGCTGAGCGGACGCTACCAGGAGCTGCGACAATACCAGCCTCTGATAGGAGAGATTTCACCCAACCCGCAATCACGGTACGTGATGCTGGCTTATGATCACCTCTTAAATTAACAAATAAAGAATAATTATTTAAGGAGTTACGTTTTTGATTAAACAATTTGATACACTGCTTCACCCAAAACACCGGATCAAGGTTTTTAATATTTCCATTTCTTAGCAATTTCCAGCCCGATTGCCTGAAATCAGAACGGTCAGTTTTAGAGCCAAATCTGGGGCATAGAATGATATGATCAGTTTTGTCAATATAATGCTCTTGATTGACTGCCAGAAGGGTCAGGTCATGGATACGTCTACCAGAAACTAAAAGCAGCAACATAGCAGTGTGTCTGGCGGTAGCAAAACAGTTATCTTCGTTAAATTCATATGAAGACAAAAAGGAAATGAGAACATTGACATCCCAAATAGTTTTCTTATGGGGCACAGGCTTTCTTAATGCAATAGATTTCATAACATGTTTAACCAGTACATGAGCACTTAAAACTCCCGATATTTCAGTATTACAGAGCGTAGACACCACTGATTTGTGTAATAGTATAGTATTGTATGAAAAGTTCTCATTCAAATATAAATCGGCTAAAAATTTTGCAAGAATGGAACCGGTTGGGCGACATGGATCAGCTTTCTCTTTTTTACACCATCCTAGCCATCTATGCCATGCGGCTTTGTATGTACTACGTGTAGAGGGACGCCAGGACGATGAAAGTAGGTCCAGTTGGGAACGGTTCCAATCATTTAGGTTATGAGACCACCCCCACATTTCCATACTTCTAGCGTCATTTCCTGTACTTTGGGAGGTGGAAGGCCCGTCGAGACATCTACTAGATGGCGGTTCAGATGCCTGATTGTGAACGGAGCAGCTAGCGCCCGGGATTTGAGATCGGGTCTCCAAAAGACCCGTTCCCACCGAGGCACCACTAACAGGAAGAGGCCCTTGGCCCGGTTGAGATGGGAGAGTACCTTGGGGATCAAGTATGGAGGAGGAAATATCCACGCTAGGTGGTAATTCCAAGTCTGGGAAAAAGCGTCGTGGAATAGGGCTTGGTCGTCGTTCTGGTCCAGACACGCATAATTGGCCACCACATGCGCATTTTTTGACGCAAACAAATCTATTACCGGAACCCCGAATCTGTTGAAAATCAGGTCTGTACATACCGGCAAAAGGTGCCATTCGGGGGGGGATCGGTAGCGAGACAGATGATCTGCGTGGGAGTTGAATCTGCCGGGAATGTGATGAACTGATGAGCGGCTAGGTGAATTTGATAATGATCTAGAACCTTGAAAATATCGAATGTCAAGTCCAAGAGAGCTATTGACTTCGTGCCGCCTTCCTTGCGAATGAAAGCAACGGCTGTCCTGTTGTCGCACTGCCATAGAACCGTGGAACGACACAGAGACTGGCCCTGGTCCTGTAATATCTTCAGTAATGCTAGAAGTTCCTTCTGGTTGCAGTGTATCGGTTGTTCTTGTTCGTTCCACGGTCCCGTGAACGAACGGTCGTCTAG
The DNA here is from genome assembly GCA_949629185.1 of Apamea crenata. Taxonomy (NCBI): domain Eukaryota; kingdom Metazoa; phylum Arthropoda; class Insecta; order Lepidoptera; family Noctuidae; genus Apamea; species Apamea crenata. Next base: position 4,740,233 of record OX451362.1, on the reverse strand, counting down.
TTGCGCTCCCCAAGCTAGGTCTGAGGCATCGGTCGCTAGGAAATGCGTTGGAGGCGCGAAGTGAATCTTCCCTTGGTACAACAAAACTTACAAAGTTTAATAGACCTACTAGGCTTTGTAAAGCCTTCAAATCGAGAGCTCTCTTTTCTAGGGCTGTCGATATCTTGGACGTTAGATTCAGGCACTTTTTCTCTGGAAGAGACTTTTCGTTTACCAGAGTGTCCCACTGAACGCCCAGGTAAACTAGGCATTGACAAGGTGTGAGTGTGGACTTGTCGAAATTTATCAACCAACCGAGATACTGTAACCTCTCTAACGTGATTTGGACATGGGTTTGTAATATCTGTGGGTTTTGATGTACAACCAGAAAGTCGTCTAAATAGACGATTATTCGAATCCCTTGATCCCTGAGTGACTGAGCTACCCAATTGGATAGGGAGGCAAAGACCTTGGGGGCCGTGCTCAGACCAAACGGGAGGCACGTCATTTCCATTAATTTTTCTCTGTAGATTAGACGTAGGAATCGTCTGTGAGATGGAGCTACGGGAAGGTGAAAATAAGCCTGTGACAGGTCTATTTTGCACATCCAATCCTTTGGTTGAAGGAAGTCTGGGACTCGATAGACATTTATTAATCTGAACCTGCCGGTGATTACGTAATTGTTCAAAGCAGCTAGGTTGAAGATGGGTCGGTGCGACTCGTCGTCCTTTGGCACAAGAAACATTGTGGACACAAAACTTGGCGAGGCCTTGACAACATCTAATACACCCTGGTGTTGCATTTGGGTGATTATGGACGTCATTGCATCCGAAGGAACCGTGCTGAATTGACTTTTGTTTAACGGTGGTATTACAAGTGGCGGTCGACGTAAAAAGGGTATGCGATACCCTTTTATTATCTTTAACAGATAACTTGGGGCACCCAGTTCCCTCCACCGATGGTGGAAACGAACCAGACGACCCGCTCTGAATGTTCGGGATCGATAGTCAATACTTATGTTTTTTGTTCCGGTTGTAATTCTCAGAGGGCGATGCGGCTCGCTTACGGCTATTCTTGCTGTCTTGCTGCTTGTAGCCTTGCCGACCTCCTCTGCCTCGAAAGGAACCTCTTGAACCGCCAGAGAATGATGGGCGATTATCATCGTGATTAGAGCCATGACCCTGCGAGGGTCGGGCATTAGCCATGACCCTGCGAGGGTCGGGCATTACAGTAACCCTGCGAGGGTTGATTGTAAGCATGGGAAATATGCGTAGGCGCACAACATCCATGAGCAGTACTCTGCGAGGGTACGTTACGTAAAGCTTGCCCCTGCGAGGGGCGGCGTGCGGGCTTGCTTTGACCCGTTTGCGAAACGGAAGCAGAATAGCCCGGCTTTTGTAAAGGCAAGAAGGCTCTTCGAACACCACCTGCCTTCTCTAGTGCTGTGGCTAGTGACTCCGCATTAAACACGTGCTGACACGACGGAGGGATCTTACGTAACACAGCCTTGTCAAGGGGATCGCGCACGTGGTTCGTAATTCCATCCCTTCTCATCTGAATAACCTCCGCACGGTGACCGCAAGTTAATTGTAAAAGATCGGAAGAAACTTTGAAAAAATCGCCCTTCAAAAATAGCTCGTTAACTTTTTCGTTTATACCCTCGTAAGACAAATCCGAACCTCGCGCCCACTGTAAAAAACTTCTGATAGAAGTTTGTAAGGCTTCGCGCTGTTTAAGGATGCAGAACGATAAGGCAGCGAAGGCCTTGTCAGCGTGAGCAAGATGGCGTAACGAATCGTACGCCTTAATTTTTTCATTCATCTCCAAGTCAATAAAACCGGGGGTAGAATTATAAAGTTTTTGGGTTTCCGCATAACGAACCTCGCACCAATCACCACTATCTAAATGTTGCAAATCCTTTAACGTTTGAAGTAACTCCTGAGGAGTTTTTGGAATACTAGGTTCTTTCAATTTCGTCTCAATTTCAAAAGTAAAATCTGACTGAGCAACAGGTGCTGGCACCTCAACAGAATTTACAATCGGATCTTCGTAAAGTTCGCCAATAAGGTTTCCGTCAACTAGATTCTCATTAGAGTGTACCGCGGCACAGGGCACAGAAATATTATTATTACAAAAAATTAATTGATTTCGAATTTCATCTATCTGACGTGTTAATTTACGGAATTTCCGGGAATCGTGTCGTCGATGCCGGCGTTTGTCCCCCCTTTTTTTGTTGCGGTGACGCGGCGTGGATCTTCGAGGACTCGAGTCCGAGGACGACGAACTCGAGCTGCTAGAGGAGTCGGAGGAGTTGCTATTCGACGAACGAGAACTAGCTCGCGACTGACGACGAGTACGCGAACGTTTTTTATTGTCACTATTAGCGGGAGCACTAGCACTAGCACGTGGGGCTTTCGAGCCCGGATTTGAAACACTTTCGTCACTTTCTATTTTAACACGAGCTGTAAAATCTAGGATAGAAAACCACACAAAACATAATTAAGCAAAATATGTAGGTGGGTACCAAAAACCTACGTACTTAAACGTAGCGAACGGTAACACCGTTTGATTAAAATAAACTTAGAAAAGGTAAGAAAGTTTTTTTTTTTAAAACACTTACGTGTAACAGGAATATATTATATGTGTATGAATTAGCAGAAAGATGCAAAATTATTTTACTGAGTCCTGAGCACGATCGTGCGCGGAAAACAGGACGCCAATGACGAGAGCGAGCCGAGCGGCCGCGCCGGTGGTGGAGTGGAAGGAAGTGTGCGAGCGAGAGAGAGCTACTAGGGTAGACAGAGAGGTAAGACGAGCGGAAAACAGATATATGCCTATCTCATTATATGTTTAAGCTTCAAATAACGGTCAGGTGTTTAATGATTAGTTTTTCAATAATTTCACAAAGAAGTGTTGAGAACCGGGTTTTGGTGGTTTTAATTTTGACAGCTCCGTTAGTAGAAGCTCCTGCATTTGCGTTCTAAAATGTAATTAATTCATTGACGGTAACTGTTTCATGTAAGGTAAAATGGATTTGAACCAAAGAAGGATCTTGTTGATCCTGGCGATCTCTCTCTCGATATCGAGGAATGCTTCTAGAACATTATCTTTTCGTTTGCGTGTTTGTCTTGTGATAGCTGGCAACGAGGGTGAAGGCGAAGGCGCTTTACGTATGTTAATATCTGTAGTTGTATTCTGTGGTATTTCTTGCAACATAGACATAGATTCATGGAGTTGGGTGTAGTCATTGTCAGCCACGGCAACGGCCAAATCGTCTTCCAAACTAGCAGCGTCTGTAGATTCCGACTTACTCTTGAATTGCTATCTGTTTCTGGTACAATGTTTCCTTCTGTTTTTCGGGGTTTCAAAATTACTATTAAGAATGACATGGACTCAAAATATGGCCACGTGCCTGTATACTTCGGCTCGCTGTCGGCGTCAGCCCCAGAACGAGGCTTCGGAATTTTTATTAATTCTTTAATAAATGTGTGTCAAATTTTTCCATTTTTTCTTCGCCATTTCACCTAAAAAAATTAAATGAATAATTAATCAATATATTTCAATTATTTCAGGTATTTAGCCACGGGCATACAGTTCCGGCAACTTGCTTACTCATTCAGAATTTTAAAATCTGCTATTTCCACAATCGTACCGCAAGTTTGCAAAGCTATATGGACACAATTAGGTACGAAGCATATGCCTACAGGAGATAACTTTAAAAACATAGCACAATGTTTTTGGGACAGATGGCAACTTCCTAACTGCATCGGGTGTATTGACGGTAAACATATCCGCATTAAAAAACCAAATAAAATTGGTTCTATGTACTATAACTACAAATCCTTCTTTTCGATTGGGGTGTTAGTTAGTTACTGATAAGTAAGATCTAAGATCAGGCGAATGGAGAAAAAATCAGCCTCGAAATGCGGGTGCATCAGCATCATTAATCTGACTCACATAGTTGGCCAGAAGAACATCATCCTCTGATTCATAAGGCATTATGTGGTTTTCAGTGGAAGAAGCTAGACTGATGGTCCTGTCACTGCAGCTTGAAGATGAAGAGACGTTGCGTTGTCTTCGTTTTAATGGCCTTTTTTTTCTTTTATAGTTTTTGCCTGCTGTAAACCCGATGGACCTGGTTCTGCAAGGTCAGTGGCACAGATTGATTTTCCAGGTGGTACATTCAATTTCTTTTTCCTAATTGTTTTCTGTTCTGGGTACGCCTCAGCTCGGCTTTTTAACAATTTTTGCATAAAAGAGTTTCCGATAAGACCTGCGTTTATAATTCGATCTTGTTTGGGTAATCTAGCTAACGGTTCCTCTTTGTCAACGGGATATATGCCTGTCTTTCTGAAACTAGCAATCAAATTCGCCTTGGTCTCGCTCAAAGAATGAAAAGTGGTTTTTATAGTCGTGGAAACTGATCCTTAAGTGTAGTCGACAGTTTCCTACCCAGTTGACTGTTCTTCCATTGAATCAGTACTTGCACTTCAAAGGTCGAAAATATGCCACGTCTCTAAAGTATATGTGTTGCGTTGGGTAGCAAGCAAATAAAACTTACATTGGTGCCGATTCTCTTGTACACCGAACTAAACTAAACTATCACTAAAATTTCTAATTTTTGGTTAAGAGAATCTTAAAAGCTATTCTGCAAACAAGATTGTCTAAATTTAAAAACAATTTTGACATAACTATAATCGAGTTTGATAATCGCTAAGTTAAGTAAACCATAGACCAAGATTTGTTGGAAATTAAAATAAAAAGTGCAAAATCCCTTTATGTTTTCACAAATGAATTTCGTGTTATATTATAATAACAATAAAAATATTAGTTACCTTTCTGCCAAATCGACAACAGCTACAATCACATAAGCTTCCATAATAAATTCACGAACTCCGTAAACTCTTAGGCATCCAAACTTATAGAACTTGAAGAGAAATGTATTTGTAATTTTTTAGTTCATGACAACTAATTTTATTCCACACTTTTTTAATCGCGATTAAAAATAGTCCGATTTAGGGCGGCTTGCGCATCGTCGTTAAATACAGTTTAAGAGCGCCGTAAACGCATTTAGTCTGCTAATTATAATTAGCGTCTTGCACAACAAAAATTTAGGCACTAATCACGTTTAACGAACTGTCAAAGTTAAATACCCAAAGATGGCAATAGCCATCTTTGATTTCATGGTGATTGCTACTAAACGTATTTAGCGACGCTAAATATAGCGTCGCTAAATACGTTTAGTAGCAATCGCGCGTCATCATTTTGAGGTTATAGAAATTTTACTATTATTTAATAAAAGATTGTAAAAAGTTCGGTAGGAAGTTTGTAAGATGGATTTGTGGGAATTGTATTCTGACGACGATGAGGAGATTATAGAATATATCAACAGACCGAGGGAATCGTTTGAGAGAGCAGACTTATGTGGAATGTATTCGGACGACAAATTCTTCAGAAGGTTTCGTCTATCGAAAGAAACCACTATAATTTTTTTACAGCAAATAGCCCCACATTTAAAAACCAGCAACAAGTAAGAAAATGTACTCATTATTAATGAATATTCAATAAATAGATAGGTAGCTAATTAGCTATTTTTGTTTGTTTTGCAGGATCAAATCAGTCACTCCTATGAACCAACTTTTATGTACGCTGAGATTTTATGCGACAGGAAGTCAGCTAATAACTTGTGGTGACATGATTGGTGTACATGAAAGCACAGCTTGTAGAATAGAACATCGTGTTACTCATGCCATTGCATTATTGTTTAAGATGTATATAAAATTTCCAAGCACAACAGAAGAGCAAAATAAAACAGCGTATGATTTCTATAGAATTGCAAAGTTCCCTAGAGTAATTGGTGCGTTAGATTGCACTCATGTGAGAATATTATCTCCAGGTGGTGATAACGCTGAAATATATAGAAATAGGAAAGGATATTTTTCAATAAACACCCAATGTGTAGCTGCTGCAAACCTTATGTTTTTAGATGTCGTGGCAAGGTGGCATGGATCAGCACATGATTCCAACATTTGGGATAACTGTGCATTAAAACGCAATTTTTTGCAGGGCAAATCCTACTAATATTATAAATGCGAAAGTTTGTATGTATGGATGTATGGATGTTTGTTACTCTTTCACGCAAAAACTACTGAACAGATTTTGACGAAATTTAGCACACAGATAGATTATAACCAGGATTAACATATAGGATACTTTTTATCCCGACATTCCCACGGTGAAACGGACAACCGGGGTACGTCCAGTACCTACGGTCGTACCTGGGACAGTCTCCCACGTTTTGACGTATGCTCTGATGTACTACTTCTGAGTCGGGTGACTCCGCTGGTAACATACGTCCCACGCACCCCTGAATGCGTAGTCTGTACAATTACTAGGAAGGGCTTCAAGAGACGGGCAGCGAAGAGGCGGTGAATAAAAGAAGATTTTCTTGTTGATATTTGCTTGCAGATTTCGGCTTCTTGCTTGTAGTGTTGCCTCTTCGACGGCTGAGCTGCGACTGACTTTTCGTCAAAAACTGCGCTCTATTTATACCGGCCTAAGTTCCCTTAAGGCGGACCGTGTATTTTGAGCCCTTTTTTACCGTAATTTTCGCTAAGCCGAAATCTGTCAAGCCCTTGTTTTATTTATTTTTCCTTATTATTTCCTTACAATTTTCACATATAATATTCCTTACATAATCCTTAACCTAATTACAGCTTAATAATTAACTTAATTATTTACAATAAAAAGTTTCTAGAAGAAAAACTGTTCAAATTCACAACTTGGTACATTTTGATTATAAAAATTTCTTTATAACTTTGGAACCCGTGGTCCGATTTTTATAATTCAAACGGTATTATCGTTTTTATATCTAGACCTTTCATTTAAAACAAAAATTATTAAAATCTACCCATAAACAAAAAAGTGATTTTCCAAGTTACGTAATTATGTATGAACAAAAATTTTACTTATTGGAATCCTTTCAAAAACAGTCTTATCCGTTCGAGATACAAAATCTAATAACAAATATCGACAACAATACTAATTAGAATTTAGAAAACATAAAATAAATCTCTTTAAAGTTTTAACTATGAACATAGAATTATTTACATTACGTTTTCTTTGTAGCGGTCCCTCCACTACTTGCGCCCTGGTACCCAGATAGGGTCTCGTCGCCGACACACGGGATCGAAACTTATGCGGGTGAAACCGCGGGGCGCAGCTAGTACAATGATAAACTGTTGCTAGGTGACAGTGGCTATGCCCAAACTAACTTTATGATGACACCTCTGTCAGAAAATAATGTGAATACACGAGGAGAGACACTTTACCAAGAGTCACAAATAAAGACGAGGAATGTGGTTGAACGGGCATTTGGTATATGGAAGAGGAGATTCCCTATATTATCCAGGGGCATAAGTATTCACCTTCATAGAGTACCTGGCATAATCATAGCAACAGCTGTACTTCATAATTTAGCTATATTACGAAAGGAAAACATACCCCCTGAAGATCAAAAGTTTCCTGTTATTATGGAAGGTAGGGATGATGATGTTGCACCAGAACGGTATGGAAGAGGAAGCGCTAATTTGCAACGAAGACTACTAATAGAGGGATATTTTGCATCATTGTAAAAAAAATAAAAACAAAAATATTACAGCTCTGACTGTTTCTTTTTTATTTCTAAATCCTTAAGTAAAAGTTCTTTTTTGTACATTTGTTCATTAAATTCCTTTTTTTTTATTAAATTATCCAACTCTATTTCATATATTTTTTGTTTATGTTCTATTTCCATTTCCAGTGACAGTTTCTGTAATCTAACCAGCTCCAACTTCTCTTCTGACAATATTTTGGAACTCTCATTTGCTGTCTTACTTTTCTTAGTTGATAGTTCTTCAGTAGTATTATTTTCTGGAATAAAGAAAAGTAGTTTAATATAATATTACTATAAGCCAATTGTGAATTCGCAAAAAGATATGAAACTAAATGACTTGAAATAATAATTTAGGTACCTTTGTTATAGAGAGCAGATGCCTTCCTTTTTCTTAAAATGTCTATCCTGCTTAAACTTTCTCTGACTTGAGATTGTGATAATGGTGTGGTATTAATGCCACTCGTAGAAGGTCCATGGTCATTGTCAGTTAAATCTAAAACAAACAATATAATTAAAAAACTGCTATAACTATAAATATATATAATTATAAATTATGGTGATAATTAATTACCCTTGTTTGTCAGCACAGTTCCTTTCTTTCGTATTATCTCCATCTTACTAAATTTATCTCCAGCTTGAGATTGCAATGGTGTGCTTGGAGTAGAACCACCATCGTTCTCAGTAATAACTAAAAATAAATATATGAATAATATAGGTATTTAATAAATGTACATTTTGACACATTTTGTTACATGATTGGTTTTAAAAGCATCAAAAAGTATTTTTGTGTACTATTTAGTTACCTACCAGTATTACAATCAACCACAAATGTAGTTATGTTTTCAAGGCTTTTCAAGTAATCTTCTTCGATGGGTGCAATTTGTTGTTCTTCAGGAAGACTCTCTTGAAATTGCTTCATGAGCGTGGCATCTCCATCATACATTGTATAAAGTCCATCCATTTGTGGCTCTATTAACTTTCTTACTGCATTAAGTGGGTTGTCATCATCTCAAGGAGGAGGGCCTCCACCTAAAAATAATAAGTTTAACTTGTTTACAATTGTCTCTTTTGGACGAGAATGTGAATCTCACTCTCCGAAAGAATTAATGTCATGAACTTATGATTTTAATCAGTATTGATAGATGCTTATAAAACACCCATAAATGGAAAAACACAACCCTATGACCCTATGATATTTATATGTACCTGTTCCCATCACAACCTTCTTATACTTGACTTCTTCTTTTTTCAATTCAACTTGCAAACTGTCGAAGCTTACCTCAATAGGCCTATTTATTGTGGAGGCGATTGCTTCCCAGTCTTTGCTATTTTCCTCTAAGGCACTTAAAAAAGCCTGTTTTTGATCAGGATCTGTATCATAAATAGACATCTGTGTTATAAATATCAAATACCAGCGGTACTACGGTTAATAAAAGACATTACTGCGCAGTATATACATGGTAGTCTGTGTCCAGAAAAATAAGTTCATCATGTTACTAACCTCTCAACAACATTTTTGATTCTGAATGCTTTTTTTTCAATTTGCTTTTAATGTTTCTATAACAACTTAAAAGGTTTTCGGCACTTCTTGAAACACCTTTTGTGTTGGCATTAAAAACATGAGCGATTTTGACCCAGGCATTTTGCTTTTCAGTCTGTTTAATTTGGTCGGTCTTTTTGCACTCAATAATATGGGTGTATGGTTCCATCGCTGCAATCAGCAATAACTGTTCTTCTTTTGTAAAATTAGGCCCCCGGGCCCTAGAAGAAACACTTTTGTTTGCCATGGTAATTATCACTGAACTCAACTAAAACAATTATTATCAATAAAAATTACCACGAGAAATAGCACGAGAACACTTCACAAATCACAACAACACAATTTGTGTGACTTGACCTTGAGTTTGACAACCAAAATTTTAGGTGAAACCTAAAATTTTGGTTGTCAAAAAACGTCAAATTCAGAATAGCAAAATTACCATTTTCACTAAATTGTGTAACTAAAATGACATTAGCGCTGTCAAACTAAAATATGGCTAAGTTGTGTCACTTTAGTCTTTTTCAGAATAGAAAACGTCATTTGACAGGAATAAACTAAATTTTAGTGATTTTTAGTCTAGTTTAGAGAAATTTGTGACAACAGAATCGGCACCATTGTGCTTCTCACACTCCTTCAAAACTGTTTTAATAATGTGTGAAGCAAGGTTGTCTCCAATGACCACTTTTCTTCCATTGTTCTTCTTAAGAACTGGCATAAGATGGTTGAGAATCCAGCCTTCAAAAGCTGTGCTGTCCATCCATCCGCTCTTTGTTCAACAGAACAAAGAGCGCGCCAACAATAGCGCGCGCGCGCGCTTGCGCGCTACATACAATAGTATGTAGCGCCTTTTGGACCATAAACGATGAACGGTGGAACTGCTTCCCCAGCGGCGTTACCACAGAAGATGACAGTAAAATTAACTTTTGTAGCGTTTACTATTGTTTCTGGATATTTTGTTCCTCTTCTGCATACTATAGTCTTTTTTCCTGGGTCATCATGACAAAGGTTGCTTTCATCGTAGTTGAATATGTTTTCGGGTGGAACGCTTTCTAGTTCTTTGTCGATGTTTTCTATAAAATTGGAAATCACATCTTCCGCCACTTGAGGTCGGACTCTTTGAATATTGTTAGCAAGTCTCCGTGAAAGAGATTGACGTCGTGAAAGAAAAGAAGCCAACCAGTGTTTACCAGGAATGTTGTTCTTAAAAAAAAATTAAACCGCCGAAAAAACTGAAAAGCAAAAAATAATAAACCTTTTTTATTTAACCTTAATAACTAAGTTCTTAAACTAATGTAAGTATACCTAAGTAATTTTGAGTCAGCGCCAAACAATCAATGAACAAAGATCACTAAATTGCCTTAAATTTAAACGGCGCCGACTTAGGGTTGGAATTTTTCTTTCAAATTTATATGGGACCAACTTTAGGGTATACCCTTTCCAATAAAAAAAGAATTTATAAAAATCGGACTACTCTGTAAAAAGTTATGCGTGGTCATACAAAAAAAAATATATATTCGCGTCGACTTGAGAACCTCCTCCGTTTTTTTTGTCGGTAAAAAATGTTCACAACTCTTCCCTGGGATGCGAAAAACTGCAGTGTACTAACGTTTCGTAGATGTTTCGCTATCGCAGAAATACGTTGCCGCATGCGAACGCGTAGGTGTGCTAAAGGCGTAACACCGGCGCATTTTTCTGCTGCAAATTTTGATATGTTAAGCTGTATTTTGGTAAGTTTTCCAATTGGATTGTTATTTATTTTCTTAGGCATGTATGTAGGAGTATGGCAAAACAGTATTGAAGCTGTTTTCGACAGCCGTGATGTTCATGCATGACGCGTCTATTAAAATACGTCATTGGTTTGATTATCTGGGGTTAAGGTTTCTGTTTCGGTGGCGGATTGAGAAGGAACAACGGTGAACGTTGGTGACTCTGATCGGCTTTCTGTATAAGTACCTGTGCGTCGTTGGAAGTGGATGGGCTGGGTGAGACCAAGGATCCGAGATCAAATTCAGACTTATTGTTTCCACTATACGCTTACGGATCTCTGGTTCCCGAGAGGGAGCGTGGTTATTGCCGAGTCTACCCTAAACACTGTTGAATTGACCTCCCCATTATGCGGCCTGACACACATGATGATATCGTCTGGCTGCAGGTTCAGCAAGTTAATTCTATTGAGCAGCCGATCCAACTGTAACATGTCCCGTGGCTCCGGCGTCTTCGCCCCGACCCTGCCGCTTAACCAATGGTCACCCACGAGCGTGATCAACCCGAAGGCGTCATTCCTCTCGAGTTCCACTTTCCCCCTCTCCAACTCGTGGCACAAGTGCATGGAAATGGGTGTCCTGAGGCCCGAGATGGTACTTTGGCATGCAGGGGCCGCCTCGTTCGCACTCCAGCTGAATGCGTTCAAATCGTGCGCTATCATGGTGTAATTGGCTAGGGCTGCGGCAGAATCCGCCCCCTCGCCATTCCCATAGACCAGGTTGGTCCAAAAACCACCCAGTTCCCCCATTGTCTCTGGGCTCACCACCTGGTCTGCCAGGCCTGTACCCCGTTTCCACTCTTCAAACGCCCTCCTCCTATGCAGCCCTCTCTCCAAGTCGTCAAGAGCTAGCCCCGTCCCGGCCTCCGGATCCGTGTGTCCCGTATGTGGGTGGTTGTATAATCCCAGCCCCAAACCAGTGGTCATCTCGAGCTCATTGGACCAAGTGCCCACTCTCAGTGCGGGGTGTGTGTCCGCCATTTCCTTGGTCACAAACACGTTATCCAGATATGTGACTGCATCGTCATGGTAATAATACAATTCCCCATCTATGTCCGTGTCTGCAGGGGGCAATGTCTGTGTGGCATAGTCAGCTGCTATGTAAGCCTCAGGTAGCCACAGGGTGTGCTGCTGGCCGGCATCGTCCCTACGTACCTCACACTGAGGCATGAAGCGCGTTGTAGCCCACGCCGTAACTTCGTCTATGGCGGCCCAGTCCACATCGTCGTTGGACAGCCGCTGTCTTATCCAAGGCTTCAGTACCTCGCGGAGGGGCAACACGCTCTCCAGCAGGCACTGCACCACGTCTGTAAATATGGGCCGGCCGGCATACCTGACTAGGGGCTGAGGTTCACGATTTCGGCCTAACTGTCCTGTATTCAACTCCCTTCCACAGAAGATTAGGCGGTCTCCCGGCCCTGAGTGCACTAGAAGGAACTTGTTCTTCTTATTGTTTATGGTGACACTCGCTTCATTACGCCTGAAGCAGGCCAACCGCAAGTCTTCCCTACCCCCCGGGCCTGTCACTACAAACACCTCATCGAGAGAGCAGAGAGGGTATGGAGCGGCCATGGCCATCTGAGCAGCCCAGGCAAGGTTGGTGGCCGGGTTATTGTGGTCTAGCACCACCACTGCCACCGACTCATCGTCCAGATGCCAGGACTCCCCCCCTACCGCTACGCTCCTTGTGGCGTTATAGAAAACCTCATCGAGGTATCTTGTACTGATAACCGCCACCGACCAACCATCATTCACCTCGTCCACCATCTCATAGGCATAGGGACTGACGCTCTGACGGCCAAAACCAAAATTACCAACCAAAACCAAAACCACCAAAATTTTAGGTGAAACCTAAAATTTTGGTTGTCAAAAAACGTCAAATTCAGAATAGCAAAATTACCATTTTCACTAAATTGTGTAACTAAAATGACATTAGCGCTGTCAAACTAAAATATGGCTAAGTTGTGTCACTTTAGTCTTTTTCAGAATAGAAAACGTCATTTGACAGGAATAAACTAAATTTTAGTGATTTTTAGTCTAGTTTAGAGAAATTTGTGACAACAGAATCGGCACCATTGTGCTTCTCACACTCCTCCACTCCCTCCCAAAACTGTTTTAATAATGTGTGAAGCAAGGTTGTCTCCAATGACCACTTTTCTTCCATTGTTCTTCTTAAGAACTGGCATAAGATGGTTGAGAATCCAGCCTTCAAAAGCTGTGCTGTCCATCCATCCGCTCTTTGTTCAACAGAACAAAGAGCGCGCCAACAATAGCGCGCGCGCGCGCTTGCGCGCTACATACAATAGTATGTAGCGCCTTTTGGACCATAAACGATGAACGGTGGAACTGCTTCCCCAGCGGCGTTACCACAGAAGATGACAGTAAAATTAACTTTTGTAGCGTTTACTATTGTTTCTGGATATTTTGTTCCTCTTCTGCATACTATAGTCTTTTTTCCTGGGTCATCATGACAAAGGTTGCTTTCATCGTAGTTGAATATGTTTTCGGGTGGAACGCTTTCTAGTTCTTTGTCGATGTTTTCTATAAAATTGGAAATCACATCTTCCGCCACTTGAGGTCGGACTCTTTGAATATTGTTAGCAAGTCTCCGTGAAAGAGATTGACGTCGTGAAAGAAAAGAAGCCAACCAGTGTTTACCAGGAATGTTGTTCTTAAAAAAAAATTAAACCGCCGAAAAAACTGAAAAGCAAAAAATAATAAACCTTTTTTATTTAACCTTAATAACTAAGTTCTTAAACTAATGTAAGTATACCTAAGTAATTTTGAGTCAGCGCCAAACAATCAATGAACAAAGATCACTAAATTGCCTTAAATTTAAACGGCGCCGACTTAGGGTTGGAATTTTTCTTTCAAATTTATATGGGACCAACTTTAGGGTATACCCTTTCCAATAAAAAAAGAATTTATAAAAATCGGACTACTCTGTAAAAAGTTATGCGTGGTCATACAAAAAAAAATATATATTCGCGTCGACTTGAGAACCTCCTCCGTTTTTTTTGTCGGTAAAAAATGTTCACAACTCTTCCCTGGGATGCGAAAAACTGCAGTGTACTAACGTTTCGTAGATGTTTCGCTATCGCAGAAATACGTTGCCGCATGCGAACGCGTAGGTGTGCTAAAGGCGTAACACCGGCGCATTTTTCTGCTGCAAATTTTGATATGTTAAGCTGTATTTTGGTAAGTTTTCCAATTGGATTGTTATTTATTTTCTTAGGCATGTATGTAGGAGTATGGCAAAACAGTATTGAAGCTGTTTTCGACAGCCGTGATGTTCATGCATGACGCGTCTATTAAAATACGTCATTGGTTTGATTATCTGGGGTTAAGGTTTCTGTTTCGGTGGCGGATTGAGAAGGAACAACGGTGAACGTTGGTGACTCTGATCGGCTTTCTGTATAAGTACCTGTGCGTCGTTGGAAGTGGATGGGCTGGGTGAGACCAAGGATCCGAGATCAAATTCAGACTTATTGTTTCCACTATACGCTTACGGATCTCTGGTTCCCGAGAGGGAGCGTGGTTATTGCCGAGTCTACCCTAAACACTGTTGAATTGACCTCCCCATTATGCGGCCTGACACACATGATGATATCGTCTGGCTGCAGGTTCAGCAAGTTAATTCTATTGAGCAGCCGATCCAACTGTAACATGTCCCGTGGCTCCGGCGTCTTCGCCCCGACCCTGCCGCTTAACCAATGGTCACCCACGAGCGTGATCAACCCGAAGGCGTCATTCCTCTCGAGTTCCACTTTCCCCCTCTCCAACTCGTGGCACAAGTGCATGGAAATGGGTGTCCTGAGGCCCGAGATGGTACTTTGGCATGCAGGGGCCGCCTCGTTCGCACTCCAGCTGAATGCGTTCAAATCGTGCGCTATCATGGTGTAATTGGCTAGGGCTGCGGCAGAATCCGCCCCCTCGCCATTCCCATAGACCAGGTTGGTCCAAAAACCACCCAGTTCCCCCATTGTCTCTGGGCTCACCACCTGGTCTGCCAGGCCTGTACCCCGTTTCCACTCTTCAAACGCCCTCCTCCTATGCAGCCCTCTCTCCAAGTCGTCAAGAGCTAGCCCCGTCCCGGCCTCCGGATCCGTGTGTCCCGTATGTGGGTGGTTGTATAATCCCAGCCCCAAACCAGTGGTCATCTCGAGCTCATTGGACCAAGTGCCCACTCTCAGTGCGGGGTGTGTGTCCGCCATTTCCTTGGTCACAAACACGTTATCCAGATATGTGACTGCATCGTCATGGTAATAATACAATTCCCCATCTATGTCCGTGTCTGCAGGGGGCAATGTCTGTGTGGCATAGTCAGCTGCTATGTAAGCCTCAGGTAGCCACAGGGTGTGCTGCTGGCCGGCATCGTCCCTACGTACCTCACACTGAGGCATGAAGCGCGTTGTAGCCCACGCCGTAACTTCGTCTATGGCGGCCCAGTCCACATCGTCGTTGGACAGCCGCTGTCTTATCCAAGGCTTCAGTACCTCGCGGAGGGGCAACACGCTCTCCAGCAGGCACTGCACCACGTCTGTAAATATGGGCCGGCCGGCATACCTGACTAGGGGCTGAGGTTCACGATTTCGGCCTAACTGTCCTGTATTCAACTCCCTTCCACAGAAGATTAGGCGGTCTCCCGGCCCTGAGTGCACTAGAAGGAACTTGTTCTTCTTATTGTTTATGGTGACACTCGCTTCATTACGCCTGAAGCAGGCCAACCGCAAGTCTTCCCTACCCCCCGGGCCTGTCACTACAAACACCTCATCGAGAGAGCAGAGAGGGTATGGAGCGGCCATGGCCATCTGAGCAGCCCAGGCAAGGTTGGTGGCCGGGTTATTGTGGTCTAGCACCACCACTGCCACCGACTCATCGTCCAGATGCCAGGACTCCCCCCCTACCGCTACGCTCCTTGTGGCGTTATAGAAAACCTCATCGAGGTATCTTGTACTGATAACCGCCACCGACCAACCATCATTCACCTCGTCCACCATCTCATAGGCATAGGGACTGACGCTCTGACGGCCAAAACCAAAATTACCAACCAAAACCAAAACCACCAAAATTTTAGGTGAAACCTAAAATTTTGGTTGTCAAAAAACGTCAAATTCAGAATAGCAAAATTACCATTTTCACTAAATTGTGTAACTAAAATGACATTAGCGCTGTCAAACTAAAATATGGCTAAGTTGTGTCACTTTAGTCTTTTTCAGAATAGAAAACGTCATTTGACAGGAATAAACTAAATTTTAGTGATTTTTAGTCTAGTTTAGAGAAATTTGTGACAACAGAATCGGCACCATTGTGCTTCTCACACTCCTCCACTCCCTCCCAAAACTGTTTTAATAATGTGTGAAGCAAGGTTGTCTCCAATGACCACTTTTCTTCCATTGTTCTTCTTAAGAACTGGCATAAGATGGTTGAGAATCCAGCCTTCAAAAGCTGTGCTGTCCATCCATCCGCTCTTTGTTCAACAGAACAAAGAGCGCGCCAACAATAGCGCGCGCGCGCGCTTGCGCGCTACATACAATAGTATGTAGCGCCTTTTGGACCATAAACGATGAACGGTGGAACTGCTTCCCCAGCGGCGTTACCACAGAAGATGACAGTAAAATTAACTTTTGTAGCGTTTACTATTGTTTCTGGATATTTTGTTCCTCTTCTGCATACTATAGTCTTTTTTCCTGGGTCATCATGACAAAGGTTGCTTTCATCGTAGTTGAATATGTTTTCGGGTGGAACGCTTTCTAGTTCTTTGTCGATGTTTTCTATAAAATTGGAAATCACATCTTCCGCCACTTGAGGTCGGACTCTTTGAATATTGTTAGCAAGTCTCCGTGAAAGAGATTGACGTCGTGAAAGAAAAGAAGCCAACCAGTGTTTACCAGGAATGTTGTTCTTAAAAAAAAATTAAACCGCCGAAAAAACTGAAAAGCAAAAAATAATAAACCTTTTTTATTTAACCTTAATAACTAAGTTCTTAAACTAATGTAAGTATACCTAAGTAATTTTGAGTCAGCGCCAAACAATCAATGAACAAAGATCACTAAATTGCCTTAAATTTAAACGGCGCCGACTTAGGGTTGGAATTTTTCTTTCAAATTTATATGGGACCAACTTTAGGGTATACCCTTTCCAATAAAAAAAGAATTTATAAAAATCGGACTACTCTGTAAAAAGTTATGCGTGGTCATACAAAAAAAAATATATATTCGCGTCGACTTGAGAACCTCCTCCGTTTTTTTTGTCGGTAAAAAATGTTCACAACTCTTCCCTGGGATGCGAAAAACTGCAGTGTACTAACGTTTCGTAGATGTTTCGCTATCGCAGAAATACGTTGCCGCATGCGAACGCGTAGGTGTGCTAAAGGCGTAACACCGGCGCATTTTTCTGCTGCAAATTTTGATATGTTAAGCTGTATTTTGGTAAGTTTTCCAATTGGATTGTTATTTATTTTCTTAGGCATGTATGTAGGAGTATGGCAAAACAGTATTGAAGCTGTTTTCGACAGCCGTGATGTTCATGCATGACGCGTCTATTAAAATACGTCATTGGTTTGATTATCTGGGGTTAAGGTTTCTGTTTCGGTGGCGGATTGAGAAGGAACAACGGTGAACGTTGGTGACTCTGATCGGCTTTCTGTATAAGTACCTGTGCGTCGTTGGAAGTGGATGGGCTGGGTGAGACCAAGGATCCGAGATCAAATTCAGACTTATTGTTTCCACTATACACTGAGGTAATTGAAAAGTTATGTGGAAACCGGTTGTCATGGTATGGGCATGTATTACGGAGGAATGAGGAAAATGTCGTGAGGAAAGTTTTGAGTATGAATGTCGATGGCTATAAGAGTAGGGGACGACCAAAGAAACGATGGATGGACTGTGTGAATGATGATATGGTTAGAAAGGGGGTGACTGTCGAGATGGCGGCTAATAGAGGAGTATGGAAGAAAAAGACATGTTGCGCCGACCCCAAATAATTTGGGATAAGGGCAGGAGAATGATGATGATGTTTCCACTATACGCTTACGGATCTCTGGTTCCCGAGAGGGAGCGTGGTTATTGCCGAGTCTACCCTAAACACTGTTGAATTGACCTCCCCATTATGCGGCCTGACACACATGATGATATCGTCTGGCTGCAGGTTCAGCAAGTTAATTCTATTGAGCAGCCGATCCAACTGTAACATGTCCCGTGGCTCCGGCGTCTTCGCCCCGACCCTGCCGCTTAACCAATGGTCACCCACGAGCGTGATCAACCCGAAGGCGTCATTCCTCTCGAGTTCCACTTTCCCCCTCTCCAACTCGTGGCACAAGTGCATGGAAATGGGTGTCCTGAGGCCCGAGATGGTACTTTGGCATGCAGGGGCCGCCTCGTTCGCACTCCAGCTGAATGCGTTCAAATCGTGCGCTATCATGGTGTAATTGGCTAGGGCTGCGGCAGAATCCGCCCCCTCGCCATTCCCATAGACCAGGTTGGTCCAAAAACCACCCAGTTCCCCCATTGTCTCTGGGCTCACCACCTGGTCTGCCAGGCCTGTACCCCGTTTCCACTCTTCAAACGCCCTCCTCCTATGCAGCCCTCTCTCCAAGTCGTCAAGAGCTAGCCCCGTCCCGGCCTCCGGATCCGTGTGTCCCGTATGTGGGTGGTTGTATAATCCCAGCCCCAAACCAGTGGTCATCTCGAGCTCATTGGACCAAGTGCCCACTCTCAGTGCGGGGTGTGTGTCCGCCATTTCCTTGGTCACAAACACGTTATCCAGATATGTGACTGCATCGTCATGGTAATAATACAATTCCCCATCTATGTCCGTGTCTGCAGGGGGCAATGTCTGTGTGGCATAGTCAGCTGCTATGTAAGCCTCAGGTAGCCACAGGGTGTGCTGCTGGCCGGCATCGTCCCTACGTACCTCACACTGAGGCATGAAGCGCGTTGTAGCCCACGCCGTAACTTCGTCTATGGCGGCCCAGTCCACATCGTCGTTGGACAGCCGCTGTCTTATCCAAGGCTTCAGTACCTCGCGGAGGGGCAACACGCTCTCCAGCAGGCACTGCACCACGTCTGTAAATATGGGCCGGCCGGCATACCTGACTAGGGGCTGAGGTTCACGATTTCGGCCTAACTGTCCTGTATTCAACTCCCTTCCACAGAAGATTAGGCGGTCTCCCGGCCCTGAGTGCACTAGAAGGAACTTGTTCTTCTTATTGTTTATGGTGACACTCGCTTCATTACGCCTGAAGCAGGCCAACCGCAAGTCTTCCCTACCCCCCGGGCCTGTCACTACAAACACCTCATCGAGAGAGCAGAGAGGGTATGGAGCGGCCATGGCCATCTGAGCAGCCCAGGCAAGGTTGGTGGCCGGGTTATTGTGGTCTAGCACCACCACTGCCACCGACTCATCGTCCAGATGCCAGGACTCCCCCCCTACCGCTACGCTCCTTGTGGCGTTATAGAAAACCTCATCGAGGTATCTTGTACTGATAACCGCCACCGACCAACCATCATTCACCTCGTCCACCATCTCATAGGCATAGGGACTGACGCTCTGACGGCCAAAACCAAAATTACCAACCAAAACCAAAACCACCAAAATTTTAGGTGAAACCTAAAATTTTGGTTGTCAAAAAACGTCAAATTCAGAATAGCAAAATTACCATTTTCACTAAATTGTGTAACTAAAATGACATTAGCGCTGTCAAACTAAAATATGGCTAAGTTGTGTCACTTTAGTCTTTTTCAGAATAGAAAACGTCATTTGACAGGAATAAACTAAATTTTAGTGATTTTTAGTCTAGTTTAGAGAAATTTGTGACAACAGAATCGGCACCATTGTGCTTCTCACACTCCTTCAAAACTGTTTTAATAATGTGTGAAGCAAGGTTGTCTCCAATGACCACTTTTCTTCCATTGTTCTTCTTAAGAACTGGCATAAGATGGTTGAGAATCCAGCCTTCAAAAGCTGTGCTGTCCATCCATCCGCTCTTTGTTCAACAGAACAAAGAGCGCGCCAACAATAGCGCGCGCGCGCGCTTGCGCGCTACATACAATAGTATGTAGCGCCTTTTGGACCATAAACGATGAACGGTGGAACTGCTTCCCCAGCGGCGTTACCACAGAAGATGACAGTAAAATTAACTTTTGTAGCGTTTACTATTGTTTCTGGATATTTTGTTCCTCTTCTGCATACTATAGTCTTTTTTCCTGGGTCATCATGACAAAGGTTGCTTTCATCGTAGTTGAATATGTTTTCGAGTGGAACGCTTTCTAGTTCTTTGTCGATGTTTTCTATAAAATTGGAAATCACATCTTCCGCCACTTGAGGTCGGACTCTTTGAATATTGTTAGCAAGTCTCCGTGAAAGAGATTGACGTCGTGAAAGAAAAGAAGCCAACCAGTGTTTACCAGGAATGTTGTTCTTAGTCACCCAATAATATTCCAGAGAAAGCGCCAGCCTCAAACCTCTGTTTCAATCTACATTCTCGGAATATTCTGGAGTCATGTACACTTCCACGCCATCTGGTAACAATGTCCATGATTTTCAGGCCAGCATCACAAACCACCTGAAAAGTGACAGCATATTAGATCTTTACACTCCTCTCTGTTATTTTAATATGACATTGGTAATTAAGATAAGCAAATAAATTATTCCCTATTGTATCAAGCATTTTGGGATGAAACTAAAAATTCATTTAAAGGCAATCACAACTTAACATAATTGTTTAAAAATTACCTGTACATTGATTGAAGAAAATCCTTTTCTATTAATATACAACTGACCTCCATCAGCATTTATTTTCTTTACTCTTATGTGAGTACAGTCTATTGCCCCAATAACTGTAGGAAAATTTGCAATACTGCGGAATTTCCTAATGGTTTCCTCCTGTTCATTTAATGTAGTAGGCATTTTTATGTATCTCCGGGACATCCGAGACAAAATGTCCGCTACCTTTTTACAAGTTTTGCTGACAACTGGTTGAGATACACCATGTAAATCAGCTGTATCGTCTTGAATCTACAAATAAAACAATAGTATTAGTATATTATTTGGATGTTGTCCAATGTTATGTTAGCATTGACCAAGGGTAGGTACTTACTTCATGGCGAGCCCAGTTACGTAATGCGCAAACAACTTGCACTTCAGGACTCAATGGGCATCCTCGAGGGTCGTGGGATAAATCTTCACGTAAAACATCCACAATTTTTTCCCCAAAACGTTTTGTGAACCTGTACTTATATCTAAAATCTTCGTCACTCAATTCAAAAGGATTTATACGATGACGATGTCTGTAAGATCGCCGAGACGTCTCCAACATATCCAAATCTTCCAAATCCATCAAGTCAATCATATCAATATCCATTTTTTACGATTTCTAAATAAAAAGACACGATAATAATAATCAACGCTAACCTCAAATAAATTAGTACCGCTGTCAAATCCATGGTTAAACTAGGGGTCTCGGCGGACTAACTTTAGTACCTTAGATAGTTCATGAACTAGTGATAAACTTCATTTTATAATAACGTTTTATTTAGTCATGGTTTAAACCTAGTAACAATCCCAGTACTAAATTTAGATCGGGTTTTGTAATAAGGCGGATAAAGTAGTTTCAGAGGTATCGGACAAAAACCTGCGAAATGATGTCTCTTCCAAACGAATAAAGATATAAAAATCTTTCTAAGAGACAAATGTCACTGGTTTATCAACGATTTTTTTTTGGGGTATGAAAACTGAAAACATCTTTCAGTCTTACAATAAAACAGATATTTGTAATTAAGCTTAGCATTTCTTCCCAGTTTAGTAATTAAATACTGCATAATAATAGGGCTAACCCTACTCTAACGGTATTATAACGTAGTAATTGCTTTAGAATTGTACTACTAAAAATTTTATTTAAAGTTATCAAAAAATACGTCATTACAATACGGCTAAGCTGCATAACTATGATATAATCAAGTAATGACTGTAAAATTAAGGTTTAGCCCCTTGGTTTATAAACAAGTTAAGGCACTTAGTGATCATTATAATCAAGTAATTGTGTAATAATATATTAAGCGGCGTCAAGTTAAACGGTATTGCTTACTTAAAACAAGGCTACTCATACTTCGCTCGCGGTTAGCCGTTTTATAGATAAGCAATGACTTACAATTATTCGAGAAAAAAAAAAGAAAACAAGCAAGCAAATTAAACAAATTATTTATTAATCATTTATTTCAAACAATTTTAAATGGTTATCAATAACATAAATAATTATTTTTGACATTTGGGCTTAGTAATATTCATAATTAAATCACAATATTATCTTAATATCAAAACATTCTCTAACTTAAAACCCTGGAGTGAAAAGTGTCTTAAGATAATAAAAAAATATAACCATCTATCTCACTAGCTGCAGTTGTCATAAAACAACCTGCTATAACAATTTTCTTCAGTCTTAAGACTATTATATAGCTTTCTAAATTTTACAATATAATCAGTCTTTAACTAAAAAATTATCACAATCATGTAATCAACTGAGTCCTCTATATAGAATTAAATCTAATAGGGGTCCCTATTAGGTTTAATATGTAATATAATTAATAATTAGTAATAAATATATAATTATTAATAATAAAGTTAAATGTTAATATAACTACTTAAATGTATATATTACTTAGTGCCATAAGACTAAATAATTATATTATATATTAAATTATTTAGTCTTATGGCACTAAGTAATATATACATTTAAGTAGTTATCTATACTTATAATAAATCTGTAGAGAGGTCAATTCTGTACATGAAATATATTTTCAAAATAACTATCAGGGGGTGATTAGGGATCGATACTGATGCCAAAAATGCAATCAGTAAAATTTTTGTCTGTCTGTCTGTCTGTCTGTCTGTCTGTCTGTCTGTCTGTATAACCGTTATAGAAACAAAAACTACTCGACGGATTTTAATGAAACTTGGTACAATTATTTTTCATACTCCTGAGCTGGTTATAGTATACTTTTCATCACGCTACAATCAATAGGAGCAGAGCAGTGAAGGGAAATGTTGGGAAAACGGGAGAAGTTACTCCATTTTTTACGCTTCCGTCGCGTGTGCAACCTTAATGGTTAAAGCTACACAGAAATCATGTATGACGGAAATGTTCTCCTTAAAATTATATAAAAAATATCCCACGACAGCATATGTCTATCTTTTATGGTTGACTCACAATAACACGTGTAACTCCCGATAGCTTAGCAGTTCGAAGCTTTCTGATTATATTTGTCTACTCTTACATTTATAACACTCTTAGTCATTCTTAATTAAAAAAGTTAACATTATTAACTATTCCATAAAAAAGAGTCATAGAAATCGGTATAGAAACACCAAAGTTATACATGAAATACGCTAATAATAAGCCATCGCGCGTGAATACTGAATCACGCTCGACGCGTCTCGCGCCTATAAAATTCAAAGTCCTGACTGACTGACTGACCGACTGAGACATCAACGCACAGTCTAAACCGCTGGTCCTAGAGACATGAAATTTGGAGACTGTATTCTTCGTGAAGAGTGTGTCCACTGAGAAAGGGTTTTTCGAAACTCCACCCCTGAGAGGGTGAAATGGGGTGATTTCGTTTGTATGAAAAATCTTATTCCTTGAGTTAATAAACTTGAAACTTGGCACGAATACTTATGTAAATAAATTATGAAGTTGGGCATTTTTGTTTTTATAAACTACCCCCTAAAAGGGGATTGGGGGGTTTCAAAGTTTGTATGGAAGAATTTAAGCGCGGTCCGATTTAATCGAAACTCAGTGTTTATACCTAAAATTGAAAGGAAAGAATAATGTGTATCAGGGTTTTTCGAAAATGTACCCCTGACGGCCTGAAAAGGGGTAGTCAATTTTACAGGGGAGGATTTTACAGCGTGGTTTGATTAACTCGAAAATTGGTATAAATAATCTTTGAGTCAAGTTATGAACACATCCCAAATGATTTTCCAAAATTCCACCCCTGTGGGGGAGAAAAGCGGGGATACAGTTTATATGAAAAATCTTATTCGTTAGATTAATAATCTTGAAAATTAGCATGAATACTCGCCTAAGTAAGCAATAAAGTTTATCATTATTAGTTTTTCAAAACTACCCCTCAAAGGGGTGTTAAATTTTGTGTGAAAGAATTTGTACGCGCCGTCCGATTAACACGAAACTCAGTGTACTTAAGACAAAAATAAAAAATAACACGTATGAGGGTTTTTCGAAAATCACCCTCTAACGGGGTGAAAAGGGGTAGTTAATTTTACAGGGGAGGATTATAATAAGTGGCTTGATTAATTATAAAATTGGTACAAATAAAATAATCTTTGAGTCAAGTAATGAATTTTTATGATTTTTTTAAAATTCCACCCCTGTGGGGGGAAAAGCGGGGATATAGTTTATATGAAAAATCTTATTAATTTAGTTAATAAACATCAAACTTGGCAACAATACTTGCCTAAGTAAGTAATAAAGGTTATCATTATAAGTTTTTCAAACTACCCCTCAAAGGGGGATATAGGGGTGTTGAAGTTTGTGTGGAAGAAATTGAATGCGCGATCCGATTAACTCGAAACTCAGTATTGATACTTTCGACAGAAAATAATTAATAATAAGTATATAAAGTTGTCGCAAATTGACCCCTGATGGGGCAAAAAGGGGTAATTCGGTTTTTAGGGGAGGATTTGAACTTGAAACTGTATGTTACATTTTCACGCCTAAACCACTGAACTTCTGATTTGGCAAAGAGATAGATGGCATCCTGGGGAAGCACATACTTTTTATCCTGGTAGCACGTTCCCGTGGGATAACTTCCGACATCCACGCGGGCGAAGCCGCGGGCAGAAGCTAGTATTAAAATAAAAAAAGAATTGTAGGTACTTGGGTATTTAAAATGGCTTTCTTAGGTTTAGGTAGTCCTCCTTGAATTTTTGGTCGTTTCTGTGTTATTGTTTGTAGGCAATCCATTCCAAAATACCATTTTATGTTTTGGAATGATAGGCGACAATTTAGTTATTAAGTTAGATTTACGTTCCTCATCAATGCCTTTCGGCTGTGTCCGGAAGCTTATGTTGGTACGTGGATTTCTTAAGTACTTGTCATTTAAAAATTTAAAACTTGAGTATTCATCACTAAAATCATTTTTATACAACATGTCATAACTTGACCTCTTAAACGAGACTTGTGTTATATTTTTCAGATAGACTCTAGGGCATGCTTGCTGAATTCGCCGCTCAGAGACATTATTGGGTAAATTGAGAAATTCATTTGCTTGTAGCGCTTTGACAGTTACTCTGCCATTGTTTGCAGAGGCTACAGCTTCCTCAAAATCTGAAAAGTCATATATTTTACCCTTCTTTTTCATTGCAAGTTCCACTTGATGGTGGAACTGGTCGCAGCTCATGAAGGTGTGGCCGGGTTCGAAGTAGTGTAAAGTTATTGTTTCTGTACTTATAACGTCACTGTTTACTAGGTCGACTAACATGGAATAAAACAGCCAATTCTTGTTCTGTGATGTACAATTATCTAACCAGATATTAACATTCTGAACGTCTCGATGACGAAGGAAAAAACTGTAGTACGCGCTCATAATATCCTCTTGTTTTCTACCGGCTATTCCGTCGTGCCAAATTGCAGCAAGAGGTTTCGATTCCTTTGATATTTTTCCAACCGGTGCAAAGGATTGGTTAAAGAGCGTCAAACGGGGACAAAATATAACCGCTTTGAACATCTCCATTCTAGGCAGCATGATAACTTTTTCTAGATCGCCGCTAAAATAAATACTATTTTCGTTTTGCTTTATAGCTTTGTGAGCATCATAAAGGGCTCTAGCTTTTTTGTATCGATCATGATGCTTAGCCCAAGCCAAGCAAGTGTCACAATCAGGAAAACATTGCTTACGAACATCATGGCTTGTTTCTTTAGTCATTAGTGTGATGTTTGTATGATTCGCACTGTTCGCACTCCTCATTCCCGAGCCGAGTGAAAGATATATTCATTGATTTTAAGTGAGATCGATATAAGTCATAACTGAGTTTTGACTCGGGATTTTTTGAACAAAAGTCTTTATACATAAAATTTATATTAATGTCATTGGGCAAATAACGCCGATTTGGTGCGTGCTCTCTACGGTAATGAGGAGCGCTGGGATTGAATGATTCAACATGTTGGTTGAGTAAATCACGATTAAACGCCGGTTTCTTGGTATGTTTACCACGTTTATCTGTATCTTTTTCAGTATCGAGACAGGTGGTAAGTATAAGATCATTGTTTCTATTGAAACCTAAAGTTGTTAAAAAAAAAATTTTACATACTTGTCTTACGGTTCCGTCATTTTTCTGCAGCGTAAAAGTTCTTTTGGGGTTTCTTTTAGGGTCAGATGTGTACTTACGCTTGGGAATATTCGGCTACAATATAGTTTGACCTTATAAACATTCTCATTTCCCCGCGTTGCAGACTCCAATATGTTTTATTTATATTCTCACGTTCAGATTCATCAAATACAGAACTACATTTTTTTATACATTTCTCGTCACATCCAGGTTTTACAGTATATTTCAAAAGTTTTTGTTTTTTTCTTTGGATTTCTCGCTGTTTCACACTGCTATTGTACTTTTTTCGTTTCCGCGCTGTTGAACCTTCTTCACCTTCATTATCACTGGTGGCTGGGTTGTCAAATGGTGGCATTGATATAATAACAGCAGCATCAGTCGACGCTCGTCTCTTTTTGAAAACAGGATCGTGAACAGCAGCTCTTTCGCCATTGTTAAATGAGTGACGTCGAGATATAACTTTATTGGGAAAGGAAGGCACACATTTTTCTTTCTCTGCTTTAGAGCTTCTCTTACCTTTTCTTTGAGATATGCATTTTATTTGGGACTTATGAGCAAGTGTTTTTTTTAATATTCCTGTCCGTATCACTCTCTTCACTTGAATCGACGTAATTAGATGTAACCTCGTAGTCCTTGTCCTTAACCGAATCATCCGAATCAAAGTCACAGAAGATTGGAGACAGAGAATGTAAAGACGGCGGTATAGTTTCATCGCAGTACAGGAAACTGGAATCCGAAACTTTTGATGTACCAGGTTGAGGATTTGCATATAAATCGATGCCATTATTAGCTGAAGGACTAGAAGGATCACTTTCATTTAATGAATTTGGCATGCTTGTTAAGCCAATGATTTGTTCTTGAATACGTAATTTGGGTGGTTCGACAGGTACGACCTCTCTATTCACAATGCTCATCATGTTCTGAATTCTTTGTGGAACCCCGGAGCGTCTACAATAATGACAGACACAATTAGTTAAATACCTAATTTAAAAAAAAAAAAAATTTAAAAAAAACTTATAGGTAGGTACTTTATTATTCTATATCCTCGTCGTCAACGCAATAATGCGTAAGAATAGGAAAGAAGGTAAAAAGCAAAAAAGCGCGCGAAAGCCCATGTCCGATAGGTATTCGTTTCAAACATACCGCCCCAACGCGCTGCACCTACTCATCGTTGACCCTGACTCGAGATGCGTGTGATTTCATAGCGGCTTCAGAACGATAAGAAAAAGGATTATTTCGTTCCAATCAAATATTTATAAGCTAAAGGTTATATACCTGTCACCTACCACTACGTAATTGAATGAATGTAATACTTATTTTAAGAAAATATTATAAATATCGATTATCTACATACTAATTACATAGGTTATTAAATTCACTGATGCATCTATTCTATTTAGTGAAATTATAAAAACCTTACCTTGAGTACGTATGACGCGACATGGTAAAACATTTATGGCGCGCCGCCGCTCCGCTCCACACACACACGAGCGCTCCCCGTCGTCGCTGGTAGCGAAATGGCCGAGGAAACCGGGAACGCGGGGGACCGCGGTTCAAAAATGTTTCTGGGTTTAACTAGATTTTAATCTAGCATATCTGTATAGTCGTATTTTAGTAAAGAATTTTACACTTTAATCCATCGATAAACTTTATTGAAAAAAGGCTAAATGCCTATAACTATAATGTAATGTATTATTCTATAGTAACTTTATTATAACATAGTTTTTGTTCTCAGACACACCTGTAAGTACTTGATTATAACACGGTTATGGTCGTATAGCTTAATTTAAGTGCAGCATTGTGTGATAACTGTATTATAATAAATTAATATCGCTTGGAACGATCCGTGATAATAACGTTACCATCCTTTTGCCGTGTTATAACATAAATTTGAGGAATAGCTGTTAAATAATAAAGTAAACTGTAAAAAATATGTTACTTAACGGTTCACACCCGCTCTATATCTCGGAAAGTAAAAGTCGTACAGTAATGGGACCCAGCACAAAAGATAGAGAATTTTTCAAAACGTAATGTGTGATTCAAAACTAAAAAATGGCAGTTTGAGGCTTAACCGTGTTTTAAGTAACGTACGGCAGAATTCCCTACACTACAATAATAAAGTTATTAAGTTATTTAATTACACACAAACATCGCTATCATTACAGGGTTACACCCAATGCGATAGCGTGGTAACTAGATTCTAACTAAGCAGGGGCTGCAGTCTCGACATTCATAGCGATCGCTTTACGACCGAATTCGGTCGCAAAGCCCTGTCACTCCATACATTACACCTGTCAATCCGGGACTTTGCGAGTTGCGACCGAATTCGGTCGTAAAGCGATCGATGAATGTCGAGACTGCAGCCCCTGGGCCCTGGACAAAAAGAAAGTGCGTAATTGCTTAGATATTTACTATAGAATCCAATCACTACCTACTGGATTAACTTTTGTTTAGAATGTGTCATGACTAAATGGAATCAAAAACAATAGTTCATCGAATTCTGTTTACATTATGTATAATTATTTCTCTGAATTTAAGCTTTCACGGTTACTCTACATTTTAGTGACGCTTGGAACAGCGCGCAGCATTAACAATTTTCGAAAATTCTGTATAAAAACACCATTGATACATTTTTTGAATATTAGCCTTTATAATATTATGATTACAAAAAATATTACTCACCGTTATGCCCGTCTGCCGACAAATATCTATCACCCGGCATCCACTCAATCGAAGCGCTATGATGCGCTCACTTTGAATTTGCGTCAACTGAGGCGCCATTATATTTATAAATTGTTTTAAGAAAGTTCACAGCACAGCACAGCACACAGTACGATTCCAAATCACAGAACTTATATACCCTAACGGGTTCGAAATGCGTACGCAACTGACTGACGTAAACTAACGATGTGAATTGTGACGACTGACGAGTTACTTTCGTTTAATTTCGTGAAGGATCGGGGAAACTCGGGAGCAGCGGCGGACGCGCAGGGGCGAGTGGGTGTAGCTTATTCCTAGTAAAACATGATAATTGGCTCCCAATTTTTAGTATGTGCAACCATTGGGCAATTTTAAAAACGTTGAAAACTCCACCAATCGTGCCAAGGATACTTTCTTTCTAACACTCCGCAGCGCGTCGTAGTTATATTTATGTATAGGGTTTACGTTGACGTGCTGCCGTCTGTACGTGTAAACGGCATAGTGTTTCCCGAGGTATCTGGAACTGCATGATCTTCCGCATCACTCTCTTCACTGTCTATCACCATAACACGGCGACGACGTTTACGAGTAACTGGATGGATATTTATGTCTTCTTCTTTAGAGCTTACATGGAAACTATTATTCATCAAGGTGATTTCTAATTCTTCTATTTGTGATAAATCTTCCTGATTTATTTCGAAATCTTCGAACTCATCCATTATAATCAGGGTTGATAAAAATCATGATTTAAAAAAAAAATCAAAAAAATCGGATTTATTTGATTTAAATCGGATTTAAATCGGATTTTATTGATTTTTTTTACATTCTGATCTTTCTTAATTGGGAAGTCAGATATTAATTAAATAAAAACACAACATATAGGTATATATGTTTTAATTACATGATATTTAATCAAATCACTTAAAAAAAACACAGTCATTTTAATGAACAAGAAAAAGAATTAGTTTAGTTTCTTCAAAAGGAATACTAACTTGGCTGCCTTCTCGGTGCCTAATCTATTTCTTATTTTGCTGTGCACCAAATTGAATGCCGAAAATATTCTTTCGACCCCAGCGGAAGAAGCAACTGTACATAGCAGTTGCTTGATTATGTCCAATTCTTCTTCGGTTATACATTTTTTTATATTATGTATTGCTACCCACCAATCAGTAGGGGTAGTTTTCTGTATTACTTCTTTATCGAATAATACTCCCGTGAAAGGCTCAACTTTTGCATTCAAACGAATAATGCTACTCATCAAACTGATTCCAGTCTCTCCATAATTTTCTCGCAAAAATTGCAAGGCTGCATCACTTTCATCGGTCGACAACTTTTCTTGGGGCAGTTTCGGATTAACCATGTAGGCAAGATAATGAGCCGGTGTCATGGCTTGGCGGTAACGATTCATGACAATCCTCATTTGCATCATGTTTAGTTCTTCTTCCAGTTGATCTATTAATTCTTTCCAGATAAGAACACTATCTGAAATAGTACACTTATCGCTCTGAACCTTGTCTAGGGCTTTGGATATTGGCTCCAGTCGTGCCACAAGATCCTCTGCATTTCTTTTAATATTCATATTTTGAATAAGGTTTCTGATATCAGAGCCAATTTCCTTTTTATTTTCATCTGCTATTTGCATCAATATCGGCCAGTTTTTAATATAGCTCTTTAGTGAATCACACATTGTGTTCCATCTCACTTCTTGTGGCATTACTAAACTGTTCGCCTTGGTAAGTGAATATTTAGCATGCGCAAAATGATTATTTCTGAAGTACTTGATTACTTTTAGGACATGTACTGTAGCATCTGGAATTTCTAAATCTTTAGCCAGTAAGTTGAGAATATGCGCCGAACATCCGTACGTAAGTATAGGTACATTAACATTCGTGCTATCATCGTCGCCAGTGTTTGTTTGAAGCTGTCTACGCATTTTGGCCATATTGGCCGCGTTATGTGACACAACACTTCTGACTTTGAAATTAAACAGTTGTTCTGCCTTTTGAATGCTCGAACTTGCCACAGTTTCTAAGTAGTCGGCAGTGTGATGATTGTCGGTCGTATCAATGGTATCAACCAGAACAGTTTTACCATCATTCGTTGTGACACACGAGCAAACGATAGGATCATTTCTTATGTTGGACCACCCATCAATTGACAAGCATACAGTTTTATTCTCTAAATCTGATTTACATTTGTTTTGTTCTTCCTTGAAAATTTCATCGAGCAGCTTACCACCAATATCAAGTCGTTTTGGAGGAACGTAGCCAGGGTGCAACATACTTATCAATTTCTTGAACTCCTCGTGATCCGCGTGCAGAAAAGGAGTATTTGTCGCATAAAAATACCTCGCAACTTGCAAATCTAAAAGATGTTTTTGCGTAGAATTTGTTTTGATTACGTAACCATCTAATTTTTCTTGGCCTAAACAAGCGCTCCGATTTGCTTTAGATGAGGAACTAGCAGAAGACTGAACAGATACAGAGGTACAAGCATTTTCATTTACTCCTAAAACAAGTAAAACAAGAACCGTTATAACATCATAGCTATAACTTTCCACCAACAAGTTTCCAATAACAAAGTATGTTCAGAAACGCACGGTTCCTACCTACCTGCTACCACTTGGCGCCTAAGATACCGGCGCGGCGTGATATGCTGCCGGGTAATTAAGACATAGATCCGTAATAATGTTATGTGGTAGGTACAATTGTACCTATCATAAAGCAAATTGTATGATATACAAAAATCGTACTACTTATTCTGGCGCCCCGCTGCGCGCCGGTAGCGGATACCGCGCCTATCTGAACAGGCTGTTAACAAAAAAAGTATAAGTTAGTACGTTACCCACGCTCGCGGAACAGCCGCCGCCGTCGCCGTCGTCTGCGTCTATATTACGATTACGATCGATTTCTGTCACACATGTTTCTAAATGTTTTTTCATTCTCGCTACTAAGCCCATTAATTCCTTCTTACAACGTTTACACACTGCTTTGTTAAACTTGCCGCAAGCGGACTTTTTTTCATCGAAATAAACCCATACAGCATCTTTTTTCCTTCCAGACATCTTGTTGTATTCACTTTCACTCACGTTCATCACGAATGACCGCGCCAAAGACTAAACGGACGGATTCAGTCGCGAGTTTAAATTTCGGGAAATCCCCGAACGGTGTATTATAAACATTATTGGACACGTGTGTGCGCGCCGTAGTTTATGTCGGGGGAAGTCCCTTGACACATTTTGGGTGTTTTGGTCGCAATAAAAAAGTATTGATTTTAATCATTGATTTTTAGAAAAAAAACACTAGATTTTAATCGCGATTTAAATCACTGATTTAAATCACTGATTTAAATCAAGTGATTTAAATCATATCAACCCTGATTATAATAAAGCAATGGATGAAATGCAATAAAACAATTTAATTTACGTAAACATCTCGAATCGATACGTAATCAATGTAGGTAGCTGGGTAGTTCAAACGGTCACTGCGCGGGCGCGCGGGAATCGTGTATCGCGACGGCCGGCAGGACATGAGCGGGGATGACCGACACCCCGACCCCCGCGAACGAACAACGCGATTTATTTCCGCGGGGGCCATGGGGGGCAACTGTTGAGTGACAGTAGTATTTTGGTAAAATAAAGTAACAAATTACTTTTCTTCGATTTATTCCATGTTATTTGGCACATTTTCTAGCCCCTAAAATTTAACAATTGGGCATTTTTAACCTGGCTCCTTTTACTAAATAAGTGAGGCCCATATGTTGTCCCCCACGGCGTTTAACGTGTTAATTTGATATATCCCCAAAGCAAATAATATAAGGTCAGACATGGTCATTTGTGGCAAAACTTCTAGCAGCGGGTGATTTGCGTCAATGCAATACTTGAAAAACTAGCTCTTCGTCTATTTATTTTATTTCCAACAATGAAATCTCCTAATGCATTAGGCAATTCACCCGCTGCTGGGCTCGATTCAATACTGCCTCAGCATGTGGACGGACGGTCTACAAGGGGAGAATGGAAGCCATTTAAAATAGTAGCACATCTCTTAAGGTCATCCATTAAATGGGAGGATGCTACATTGAAATATTCTCGTCGAAATAATTTAAATTATAGTTTAAAGCGACCGTTAACATGGTAAAAGTAATCGTAATCATAGTAAAAGTTGTTCACCCTGAAAATGTCCTCAGCGAGAGCGCGCGATCGCACTGATACACTGCTTATTATCAGTTAAATCGGAAACAAAAAGTTTTTGTGAGATCCAACAATGTCGAAGAGAGGTCGTTGAGCGTATCTGCACCTAAAATTTCGACGGTAGCGTCAGGGAAGCAGGCGGCTACCGCGAGAAATCACGGCACAGCGGTCAGAGCTCCGGCGGGATCTCATTGCGACATGGTGCGATTATCGCAACCCAGTGCTGGGCACGCCACAATTGCGGCGATAATTCCCCACTCTGAGGAGTGGCTGAAGAGGCGCCACGGCGCCCTCACCTTCCGTCTAACGCAGGTCCTTACCGGACACGGTTGTTTCGAGAGGTTCCTGTTCAGGATAAGGCGGGAGGAAACGCCAGGGTGTCCCCACCACCACTGGCTGGATCGCCCGGAGGACACGGTGGAGGTATGCCCGGCTTGGGCGGAGCACCGTGTCTATTAGGACATTAGGTAGTCAAAAGTGTGCCTACCAAGACACGATCAAATCTTTTGAACCATTTCTGGGTTTCAGCTCATCTTGATTAATGGTTATAAAATTGCGTAGAATGGGTATTAATTGTCTTATTTTGTAATAAATATATTAGTATGATATTTTAGTTCTATCACAAAAGATCCATTCTGCCTTATATGTTCACCAAAGTAACTCCGTGCTTGTTTAATTTGATATATCTCCAAAGCAAATAATATAAGGTCAGACATGGTCATTTGTAGGAAATCTTCTAGCAGCGGGTGATTTGCGCCTATACTTGAAAAACTAGCTCTTCGTCTATTTATTTTATTTCCAACAATGAAATCTCCTAATGCATTAGGCAAATTCACCCGCTACTGGGCTCGATTCAATATTGCCTCAGCATCTGGACGGTCTACAAGGGGAGAATGGAAGGCATTTAAAATAGCAGCGCATATCGTAAGGTCATCCATTAAATAGGAGGATGCTACATTGAAATATTCTTGTCGAAATAAGAGTAATAAGTTACAAGCCTACTACTTTTATTAGCGTTGATTGTTGACAGTTGGGTTTGCCCTTTCTCGGTTCAGGTTTGCAAACCTTATGTATATATTTTCTAATAATGCATCTCGAAAACCCCTGTCCAGGATAAAAATATCACCAGGTCTAAAATATTGCCTGTATGGGCCTCGTATGTATGGTACATCAACCATTGAATTTTCAGCCACTCAATTTGACTACCATCCTTAGCAATCTTCCTGTTGATAGTATTTTGTTCTAGTCTTTTAGTAGAATAGAAATCTTTAGAGATGAAACGGATATCCGGTAACTATCCGGTATCCGGCCTATCCGGCCGGATACCGGATAGTAAAATTTTAAAAAATCTCATTATTTTACACAAGGCAAATCATACTCCAATAGGTTATGGACACCGTTTTTTTTTAATTTAGTTTAATACTCAAAATTAACAAGTGGCAAATTGTGATGAATAAATACCAAATTTTCCGCGTTTGTTGGTAAGAGGCGACTCCGCTTGGCTTCGTATACCAGACCAGCTTCTGAAAATAGCCTTTCGCTGTAAACGCTACTGCCAGGTGCTGAAAGATAAATTCTAGCAAACCTTGACAACTGCGGGTACTGATTTAGATTAACTGACCACCAAATGTATGGGTCGTGATTGCGATCGATTCGAGATGTCTTTAAAAAAAAGTCAATCTCGTTAGCAATTGGATTTTGTTTTTCTTGATCGCGACAATCACTACTATTATCCTTTGCCACTTCATTGAAACAGTTCCAAAAAGTGTCATGAGCTTCACGTGTAAACTTGGATCCAGTTTCATCTTCTTTCATTCGTTTAGCAGGTGTTGAAGACGGCGATGATCTTTCACTGTCAGAAGAAGATTCCTCGTAAGAGTTTTTTATATACTCTATCATGATTTTCTGTCGGGCTTTTTCAGTTTCAAGAACTCCTAAATAGTCTGACTTGAACCTTGAGTCTAAAAAGGTAGCAATTAGGTAGTTTGGATTATCTCCTAAGGATTTAAAACGACTTTCCAATTCAGCTTTCAAAGAAGCTCTCATACGAGCTAAGTCTGGTGTTCTTTGTGCAGTCTCGTTTTTGTCTAAATACTTTTTTAATGCAGAAATATGCGGAATCGCCTCGGATATACAGGAAAGGCCAGAACTTGTAATTTTCGTTATTTCTTCAAATGGTTTTAAAAGATTTATGCACTGCTCCATTAGGCCCCATTGTTGTATCGTGAAATTAGTGAGTGTGTCATGTTCAGTGACATAAAGAGAGATAGCCCTTTTTTGTTCCAACAAGCGTTCTGCCATGTAGTAGGTAGAGTTCCACCTCGTGTTGATGTCCTGCACTAACTGATGCTGCGGTAAATGTAACTCCTTTTGAATTGCAAGCAATTTTTCTTGTGCTAAACCTGAATGATTGAAATGAGTTACTAGACGTCTTCCAGTAGCAATCATGTCTAATACATCAGCTTGGACCTTCATTGCCTCATTAACAACTCGCTGAAGCGAATGTATGAAACATCTAGCAGAATCATACTCTGCAACTCGAACTCCTTTCACCATATTAGCGCCACTATCATGGATTAGTAAATGAATTTTATTTCTATCAATATCCCAGCGAGCAGCAATAGCGTTCAGTTCCTTTGCTATATTTTCTCCAGTGTGTGATCCTGAAAACGGTTTCATAGCAAGAACGCCGTGTTGCAGCTGAAATTCCGGAGACAACCAATGGGCTGTGAAACTCAAGAAGCTGGAACTATTGTGCAGGCAGGTCCAAATGTCAGAAGTAACAGAAACTGCAATAGCTTTTGAAATGTTTGTTTTAATTTTGTCGTGAATTCTATTGTAGATATCGGGCACAATTTTTTGAGAAATATAAGTGCGACTTGGTAATTCATAACGAGGTAGCGCTTGTTCTAGAAGCCTTTTAAACCCGACCTTTTCTACGATACTGAACGGCTCGTTATCTAGAGCAATCATTTCTGAAATTAAATAATGATATTTCTTGGCTTTGGCATCATATTACATTCCAAAGTAATTTTCTTTCAAACGATTCCGACAGTGTTAGTTGTTTTTCTGCTGATGATGAAGATGCACTTGTGCTGGGAACGGCATGTCCCGGAGCCATAACCGGCTTTGAACTTTCACCAGTTTTTTTTTTAATTTATCAATTTAAACTTCTCTGGATGTTTGGACTTCAAATGATTACTCATGGCTGAAGTACCTAATGAATGACAAAAAAACATACTTTAAAATATTGTAGGTAATTAATTCAATTCAATTCACAGTCTTGAGGCTGCCAACGTAAGGCTCCTGGATAAGCGCAACCGCTATTCCGCGTTTTCCTGCTTCCAAGAACATCTCGCTTGTCGCAAGCCTCTTTCGCTGGAGGTTAGCCTGTGCGAATTTGTATGCGTGGTGTTCCCCCTGGGTGCCCTTAGCAGTACGCTACTGTTGCTCGCGCTAAGTCATCCGATTTCTGGCGCTGCGGACAACCGGCGCTAAAGGCGTTGTGCTCTGTCTGGGTACTGTTCGCTTTCTTGCAGTTTCTGCATGCTGCCGGTATTCCTGCCATCAGGTCCGCGCATTCAGCCCTCAGGTGGGGGCCGCCGCAATGGCTACACATGTCTACTGACTCATTGCAGAATTTTTTGCTGTGCCCAAAACCCAGACAGCGCGTGCACTGCATCAATGGGGTCTGGTCTTCGGCCCTGATGCGTTGGAGGTCTATGTGCACATATCCCTTTGTTTTACTTTCGCCGTTTTGAGAATAGCATATTCGTCAGGAAACATTTCCAACTGAACTTTGTGCAATATTAAATTTAAAGAATTTTTAAGTTCGTCAACTGAATTTGGACCAGTACGTTTGTTGGTTTTGTTACGACAATTGTGTATAAACCTTTGTAAATATGCTATTGATCTTTGTAAATGAATTACCTTAGATTTAGATCTATTGTTAATCAAACTACGAGGGTCATTCAATAAATACTTAGCCTACAAAAAGTAAACGAAAATTTTGGAAAAGTGGCAATTTATTTTTCAACATAGTCTCCTTTTAGTTCGATACACTTAGCCCAGCGATGCTCCAACTTTTTTAACCCGTCCGAAAAATAGTTTTTGTCAAACTCTGCAAAATAGGCCTCCGTGGCCGCGATGACCTCCTCATTTGATCCATATCCAACTTTCAAGCATGTGAAGGTAGTTGCCAAAAATAGTGAGCTTAGATTTCATACAGCTGCGTTTTTTAACGAGCTTTTCGACTTTTTCGTCAGTCATAGCTATATAGAAACACAAGCGATGATCACAAACAAATTAACGAAAGATAAGAAACCAGTTTACAAAATGCGAAGAAAAAAAACGTAGCTAGCTAATGAGGTATGACTCAATGTGCGAACAAAAGAACATCTGACGCGCAGTGTGTCGCCGAGCGATCAGCTGTTATAGATAAGAAGCGGATTGAACGTAACCAGATGGGGTATAGTGAAAGGTTGTATAGTGGCTTTACAAGCAGAATAGTTGAGTCTTAGGAAATGCAAGGCTATGAAAATAATGGAAAGCACTCACTAAATTATTGCTATTATACATGAAATATGATAAAGCCATGTATTCACTGAGAAACAATTGTTTATAAACACTGTTTCAGAAACAAAATCTACGTGTTTCTGAAACAAATAATTTTGTTTCAGAAACATATAATTTTGTTTCTGTAAACACTACGTGTTTATCGAATGTTTCGGTGCTCCCCACCTGCGGCGGGGAGCACAGAAACAAATCAGTTGCGCAACAGGTGTATACAAGTGTGGACGCGTGTTTCATTTGTTTATAAACATGGCTGTAGTGTGGGACGACGAAACTGTTTTTAAATTATTAGAACTGTTTGAGAAAAAACGAATATTATGGGATTGCTCGACAAAGGATTACAAAAATAAAATCAAAAAGAATGACGCCTGGGAAGAAATTTCGAACGCTTTGGCAATTCCAAAAACAGATGTCGAGAGTAAAATGCATATATTGCGGTCGCAATTTGCAAGAGATCGAAAGAAAATGTTGTCTACAAAAACCACAGGTGCTGGGACTGCAGATATTACGAAATCAAAATGGAAATTTTATGAAGAACTAATTTTTTTACAAAGTACGACGACAAGAGGTGGTGGTGCGGATACTTTAAATAAAACAGTGAGTGTATTATCCATATTTTATTTTTATGTAAACAGCTGTAGGCAGGTAACATATTCTATCTAACATATACGAAAACACTTCCGCCATAGCATCACCTTAAGCTACATTGTTTTGCCACGGTAGGCTTCCTCTTTCGCTCATGAAATATTCACCAAATTGATCCCTTATGATTGTAGCAGTACGTACTGAATTTCTAGGTCGCCTTTCCAATTCCAACATTGAAGTCCCTTCACCTGTATACTCTCTACGCCAAGCACCTTCTACAACATTATGTTCAGTGTCTTCAAAATCAAAAGTCATCGGGGGCGTATACAAGGCTCTACATTGTTTATTCCTTCTTAAAAAGTTATGCAAATAAAGACAGGCCATTACAATAAGTTCACAATTCTCAGGCTTGAGAGGAATTGGTTTACGAAATACACGAAAAACCACGCATAAAATTCCAAAAACATTTTCTACAACCCTCCTGGCCCTACAGATACATTGTGCCACGGTTATGAATACCCGGGTACGGCCTCATCAAGTTTTCCGATAATGGGAATGCACTATCGCCCAGCATTACATAAGGAACGTCAGGTCCGTCTGGTGATATTGGTTCTTGGTTTGGAAGATTAAGACGGTCTTCCACCATTCTTTGATAGAAACTCGTTTCTTGAAAGATGCCACTGTCAGATGCTCTTCCTTTCGCACCACAGTTTGCATATATAACATTATAAGATGCATCTACAATAGCCAGTAGTACAATACTAAACTGATCTTTGTAGTTGTAGTAATCACTGTTACTATTGCTAGGCGCTTCAATAACCACATGCTTCCCATCTATAGCTCCGATACAGTGTGGAAAATTCCATAACTCATTCCACTCACGGGCCTTTTCTTTCCAGCGCGCAGTGGTACTCGGAACCTTAAAGAATAAATGTGTTTGAAATTGCAGGCAAACCGTGAAGACCTGGCAACTGAGGAGCCAGAACAGCAATCTGAGCAGCAGAAGGGACCACAATCTCCACTACCATCTACAAGTAGCAAAAAAACAGCCAAAAGAAAAGTGGATGACAATCTAAATGAAGTATTTGAAATAGTTAAATCTGCAAAACGCAAATTGGATGAATCTAAGGATGAATATGATATTTATGGGCAATACGTCGCTTCAGAATTAAGAGCAGTACAAAACGAGACTGCCGTAATACAGGCCAAGGGTTATATTAATAATATTTTAATTGATATGCGAATGGGCAAGTACAATTATGGTTACGGATATCAAAGCCATCCCGGATATGAAAGTACGTCGACACCAGCAAGTTCAGCCTCACAAAAAGAGCTTGAAACCATTGAAGACATCGTTTCACAAATCGCATCAGTAGAAGACACCGATAGTAGTACCCAGTAGATAGAATGCCTAATTTTGTGAAATTAATAAAAAAAATGATTCATAAGTTTTAGTTTCTCTTACCTGGATGTAGTTCTTCAACACACATATTATATTCTTACAAACTTCTGGTACGATCCGGCTGATTAATTGTTTGGAAACTCTAAAAGTGTATGAGAGTGAAGAATATGAATCTCCAGTAGCTAAGTATCTTAAAGTAATGGCTAGTCTTGTTTCAGCGGTAACTGCACTTCGTAAGTTTGTATCTTGTTTCTCTATAAATGGTCCAACATTTTGCAAAAGATATTCAAAATCTGATTTTGACATTCGTAGAAAGTTTATAAATGATCCATCAAACATGCATAAATCACTTAATACGTCTTGTCTTCTTAGCAAGTAATTTCTGACCCACCATCTTTTTCTTTTCTTTTTACTAGAAATGGACTTATGCAAATAAATGTAGGCACCACACAACAACACTACTTCCTCGGGCGACATATTGTAAACATCTGACGATGTGGACGGCAGAGTTTCCGAAACATTGGTTGCTGAACATCTACGTGATGTTTCAGAAACTGTGTATCTGAAACATTGTTTCTCAGTGAATACATGGCTTAAAGAATAGGAAAAGATATAAGGGACAAATTGGAACGAACTCACTGAATGTTTACCCATCCACAGGATAACCGATGATGCTTCAAGTTCCTCCTTGTCCTTGACGATGACTCGAACTTTCGACTGGGCCAAACTCCGTTGTACGGCCGACCTCTAGATAGCTTCCTCTCTGGGCGTGTGCGGTAGCTATGCGTAGTTTCTTCGACAGGAAATTGACGACTCCTGCAGGAACTGTCGCCGCTCAAGACCGCACCGAAGAGCTTCGAGTTTGAAGTTTTTTTTTTCCGAGACCGTTACTTTTTGAAAATAAAACCGGCGAGATCCTAGAAGGACCAATGTTCAATTTGCTCGTTTTGGGATAAAATAAAAGTGGACTGTATAAATATAGGCTTGCTGTATTGCCGATTAAATTAAATAATACAACTGTCCCGGACAAACATAGAGTGTTATGGCGTTTTAGAGTGTCGTCCGTCGCGGTGGTCTCCGAGGAAGCGAGTGGACGCCGACGCCCGGCCGGCTCCCCACGCCGCACCTCCGCGCACTCGCCGACGGCGACGACGCGTAGGTCGATCACGTCGTCTGCGCGTGCCGGCTGCTGGTTCGTTCGGTGCGATCCCAACAGCCGAGCGCCGCTCACTCGCCGGCGGCGACGACGCGTAGGTCGGTCACGTCGCCTGCGCGTGTATGTTGGGTGCGATTCCCAACAGTGTGAATAAATGTATTTTGTTTCTTTTTCTTTCTTTCCTAACTTGTAAAAGAGCAGAAAAATACAGAGTATGAAATAGAGAGATTCGCTGGTCTGATGGAAAAAAAGGAAGAGCAAAAACGCAGTACTACAAATTGCGGTGACATAAACATAGATATAGCGATGAATAGGCCAGATAAGCGCTCTCATGAATACCTTAATGTTCTGGCTAGTCACTGCATGCTGCCAGGTCATGTCAACCCATGGAAAAACGTGTCTG
Source organism: Apamea crenata (assembly GCA_949629185.1). Classification (NCBI taxonomy): domain Eukaryota; kingdom Metazoa; phylum Arthropoda; class Insecta; order Lepidoptera; family Noctuidae; genus Apamea; species Apamea crenata. The sequence goes on along the minus strand of OX451362.1, from coordinate 4,698,946 downwards.
GATCACATCATAGTTAAGACCAGATTGAAGGCCACCTGCCTTGTGGGCGAATCATCAATTATAGATCACGAGAGAAACAAAAGATGGATGAGGAGATAGATGAAACAAAAGCGTCAAAATGCATTTTTACAATAACAATATAAAAATTAAAATGCCACAACCAACATACAAAACATATAATTAATCGGTGAACAAAGCAATATGTACCCCATCCGACAAAAAGTTTTAAAATAGGTGCCGTTACGAAGTTGGAAGTAACACATCCGACAAATTGAACATTTATTAAAACTACTAAAAAAGTTGGATTTGGTACTACCGACATTTTTACTCCTTATAAGACAGTTAACAATGTCGGTTATGTCACTTCCTACAATTTTAACTGAACTCATTACAATAATTAGCTACTTTTAAGTAAATTAAGTAGGTATTGAAATTAGTACCTATATTTGTGTTGTATAAATTAGTATCATGTGCAAGAAGATATGTTAGTAATACAATAATAATTAATATTTACCTGTTTCTTCATCTTCATCTGCATTAGTCAAAATATTTTTTATCAACACTTGTTTTTATCCATGCGATGTGTTTCAGATTGTTTAGTTGCTAGTTTTATTAAGCGGGCGGACCTTGAAAACATTATTCTTATTATTATTTAAGTACAAGTTCTAAACAATTATCTATAACAACTGTTCAGACCGTTCCCTATATCCCTATGTGATGAGGGCAAGGATGTCTTCAATAAATTGTTTTATTATTTGCTTGATATTAAATTGTATATTTCTTAAAAGTTTTACAATAATGGTTTGAGAGACACGCAAAGCTAACGATATTTCGTGGAGAGTGAAGTTGGCTGCGCCGGTGCCGCCACCCACCGGAGGAAGGAAAGATGGCGCACGACGTTCACGCCGCAGTTTGTTTTTTCCGTTCGCCGCTAGATGGCGTTGTAGGTATATCGAACAACAACACAATATCACACAACGTGCGCTCGCCCGTGTAACATGGTCTGTACTGGCACAACCGCACGCCCTGCGGCCCCTCGCGCCCCGCAAACGTTATCGCTAGTTGACATCCGTCATTGAAAAAATTTGTTTTAGTGGCAGCTACTAAAAAATGCCAATACGACAATGTTAATAGGGATAGGCGATAAGTTAAAACTATTTCAGAGAAACAAAGGGTCTATTGATTAAGTAAAGAGTCAAACACAATTTGTATTGTTTGTTTCTACGTATTAGTCCTGTCGCGTATCACGTCATTGTTTATGTTTTAAACTTTCAAGTGCCCGAGTACGATAGATTTTCCTAACACATAGGAAGATATTTACGAAACAACTAATAATTTACATACCTTTCCATGAATTCCAATAAAGCTGCAAATTGTTCTGGGCTTGCTCGAGATCTAGATTCCATGCTTTAAAAGTTATCACTTCATTTAAGGTATCTTTAATTCATATGCAGAATCATATCACAACATTCCGAGACACAGTAATGTTTAAAATTAAATTCCACACTGATATAATTAAACCAAATATAAATGAAGAACTTTATCTTATTTCGCTTACATTCAAAACACTTAGAAAACAATTATTTGCCCGCGCCGCGCAAAAAGTACTTTGACGTTTGTAAGAACGCTCACCATAGACGTGCCATAGTCTCCCAAGAAGCGTCGGTTTGGCAATTTTCTTGTCTTCTTAATTTTTCTGCTGATTTTTTCGGCCAAAAAAGAACGTTATTGAGATTTAATTCTTTCTCTTATGAAAATAGTTTCATGTGGTGCCAGGCACCATGGTTTGACTGCATAGATCTACTAAAAAAGATCCATTCTGCCTTATATGTTAACCAAAGTTGTTTAACACGTTGAACGCCGCTTTAATTTTTCAGTCTTTCTGTTTGGGCCCTAGGGGACACCGTGTGGTCGACATACAATAGTTCCGTTGGGGCCGCGGGGAACAACATATGACCGCGAGTCAGAGGTGATTTTAAGCGTCTGTATTGGGCCGTCGGGAACAGATATGAAGTTAATATGTATTTGACGTGACCCCCACGGCCCTGCAGACAAATATATTGTATTTGGTTTTTAGTAAAAAATATGACTTACAAAAATATGACAAATAATTTCGGAACAAGACTTGTTTGAAAGTTCTAAAGGAAAAAGTGTGTATGATAATGTGTTATTTTATATTTTTTCACAAAATTACTATTTATAATGTGTTGTAAAATACTGTATACTGTTACTATTTACTAAAGTAGTTAAAATCTGGTTAAAGTTGTACTACATAGCTGTTAGGGTTTAATTTTTCGGGGATAGTTTGATGAATTAAACTACATGTTTGTAAATCAGAAATATAATAATTATTTATTATATTTATTTTATTTATTTAATTATTTATGTACACACAGTAAAATACATAGTGATATGACATAGATATAATGTGAGTACAAAGGTACTGCTTATTTCTTAAGAAATTTCTTCCAGCAGACCTGCGAAAGGAGAAGTAAAAAAGAAATGTAGACAAAAGTGTGTGAGAACAAGAAGAGGAAAATATGAATTTGTGAAGTCTAAAACTAAAATATTAAATATACCTACACAAATAATGCAAAATAAATTATATATATAAAATTACACTTATATAAATACATAATACAACAATATATAAACATATATATAAATATATATAAATACTCACGGTATAGAGGAAAGGTAATGCTCTTTTAATCGACGTTTAAATAGTGAAATAGTTTTTATATCACGAATGCTAGGCGGAAGTGAATTCCACAATCTTACAGCATGGACAGAGAAGGAATAAGAATAGTAGCTCGTTTTATGAGGATGAGATTTAAGGATGGATCTTAGGTGTGATCTACACGGTGCGGCGCTAGAGCGAGCGTAAGAAAAACGCTCACGCAGGTAGGAAGGATAAGACGGGTTGTGTAAGATGTTGAAGAGTAGACATAAAATCCGAGTGTTCCTGCGAAGACGGATTGGGAGCCACTTGAGTTCCTTGCGAAGGTGTGAAACATGGTCATACTTTCGAAGACCGAAAACAAAGCGAATGCACAGGTTTTGCAAGCGCTCAAGCTTGTTTAATAGCTCCTCAGTAGCATCCAGGTAGCAGGCGTCGGCGTAATCTATAATCGGCTGAATAAGTGTTTGTGCCAAAGAAATTTTAGTCTTCAAGGGCAGAAGACCCTGAAGGCATTTCAGCGAATGAAAAGAGAAATGTACCTTTCGGCTGACCTCATTGACCTGAGCACGCCACGAAAGATTGGAGTCAATAACTACACCCAGATCTTTAGCGGTTTCCGTATAGTCAATGCGAACACCATCGAGATATAAAGGCATGAGGGATGTAACATCAGCCACATTGCGAACGAATCTGCTGCCGATGATCATGGCCTGGGATTTAGTTGGGTTAATTTGCAAACCAAATGACTTAGCCCAAACGCTGACGCAAGCCAGGTCATGATTCATTGCAGCAATTACTATTACGAATACTAAAAGCGGCGTTGGAAAATATGAAGGATACCCAAATCAACCTTTCTAACGGGTTTAGAAAAACGGGTATATATCCTCAAAACGTAGTAGAACCTTTGAGTAGACTACCAAGCCAAGACAGAATCGTAGACCTGAATTTGATTTCTGATACCTTCCTGCAAAATCTAAAGATATTACGGAGTAACGATAGCCCAATCCAAAAGAATCTACCCAAGAAGAAAAAGCTTGATGTTCTTGCAGGTCGATCTACTCGCACGGAAGATATTTCAGAAAGAGTACAAGCTGGTCCCTCGGACTTGAGTCAAACAAATTCCAAGAAAAAAGGGAAAATCAGAAAACGCTTAATTCATAGAAGTTCCTCCTCAGAGAGCAGTGACGCAGAAATAAGTCTCGCTTCATCTACTGAAGATCGCATAACGGCACGAGATCAACCTGATGATTCAGAAGACGATTTACCTTTGACGCAGCTTACGAATCCAGATAATAGTCTAGCGCCGGATGAACCACTGGCTCAGTTTTCAAAGTCCCTACCTTTGTTGAGACATGTGCAGTCAAATGCTCAGAGCTGTAATGTTGGAGTAGAAGCTGTTATTGAGGAGGAACGTCAGGATGGAAATGACTACTTTGTCGATGATCATGTGTTGGTTAAATGGGATTCACGCGTTTATCCAGGGAAAATTATATCGAAGTCTGTACAAGGAGCGCTAGTAAGTTGCATGAAGAGAGGAAAATTCTGGAGATGGCCTGCAATAAAAGATGAACAATTATACCACTGGCAAGCAGTGATAAAGAAAATTAATGTTCCTAAATTAGTGAAAAAGGGCTTATTTATTGTACCTGAAATTGATTTAATTAATACGGATAAGTCTGATTATGAACCCAAAGATTCTCAATTTTTGAAGACTGATTAGTAACAAATAGGTAGGCACCTAGTAAAATAATTTGTTAGTTTAAGGATGTTAATTAAAGTTACACATGTTGAGCTACCTCTAATAAATATAGTTTGTTAGTTTAGAAGGTTTATCTGTTAGTTTTGCCAAAGATATAATTTAAAAAGCCATGTTCTAAGACTTTTTTTAATTTGTGTTGATTATTTTAAAAAAAATCAGTAAAATAAAAACAAGTTAATCAAGATAAAACGTCTTTCTTTGATATATGAAATCAATCAAAACAGGTTTCTTTGCCCTTTCATTGAAAACCGTTGCGTTTTACTACATAAAAAAACGAGGGCCAAATAAACCCGCTTTAAAGTACAACTTTGGCCCAAACTTTGCGAAAAAAAAAAAAAACTTAGGGGTTATTTTCTTAAGTTTTACCTAGTATATAGTATATACGTTGATTATATTCACAACTAAACACCTATTTATAATATAGAGACATGGTGCTTCTTAAATTGAAGTACTCAAACGAGAAGTTAAAAGTATCATGATTTGGGACAGAGTACCCCGACCTTACGGCATTCTTTTTGATATGTGTAAAATTCTACGTGATCATTTGTCTTTTATTTTATTTTTTGTATTTCAGTCACATAAATTCTTTACAAAATGTAAGGGAAAAGTTTTCTGCAATTTGTGACTTATTGAGTACTCCAAAGATGGTTGGTCCCATAGAAAGAAGTTTTTGATCAGTATTAGAAACAGAATCGATTGGCATCAAAATATATTTTTGTGTAAAATGGCTATTTTCTTGCTAACTGAATTTTTTTTTTAAATCTGTGAATGGGGATCAAAATTCCATAAAAAATAATGGATAGTCTCCTAAGACCATTTTCGCGTAGCTGCAACGGATAAGGTACTTCCCCTTACTGCCCCGCTGAAAGTTTCCATCCTGTATACACAAATTCCTGAGAATTGGATGTATCCCGGTTTGGGGCGGAACCTACAAAACCTCCTTTCTCAAAGTTGTAAGAGCTCAAAGGGCGATCTTGAAAGTCATGCTCTTTAAGCGCAGGGACTTTTCAACCAATCAACTTTATTCAGAAGCCAAAGTATTGACTGTGAGACAGCTTTTTGTGCTCCGCGCTATGCTGCGAAGACACTCTACCCTACATCTAGATCTTGCTAAGCTAAAAAGACGCAAAGAGCACTCCCGTGTGCGATATAATCCAATGCCGTTCCAAGTTTGCAAGTCGACAGTATGCGGCAACTAGCTCTCGACTGTATAATAGAATACCTAAACTTATACCCATTTACTCCCTAACTAAACTTACAAAATCAAACTTACAGATTGGTTGCAGAAGTTAACGTATGATGAAACCGAGAATCTTATTACAATTATCTCTTAAATGAACTAATGCTGTGTTTAAATTAAGGCGCTGTTGGTTTAATTTATGTTGTGTTACTATAAGTACCTGCACGACACTTGTTACCTATTGTATGTCATACCTGGAGGAACCTTGGCTCCTAAAACACAGGCTTTTGGCCTAGTTTAGGAGGCATCAGTTCGCCCTTTAATGTGACTCTATTGTACAATATAAACACATCAACACAGTCTAGGGATATTTAAAAAAAATGCGAATTACTATTAATGTGTTAATAATTTTATATGACATACTCGTAAGTATATATATTAATAGAAATTTTATTTAATACTCTACCATTTTTTTAAATAAACGTTTACTTAGATTACAATTTCAGGATTATATTGAAAAAAAAAGATTAATAGACCGAAACCGTATTTGAATTAACTTTTATTTTTTAAGAAAAAAAAAGAAAAATCATTTAATTGGTGTTAATGAACTTGAAGTTAATAATCTGAGAAAGCGCCCATGAGGTTCATAACACATCGGCAACGATTTGGCATGCTCAGAACAAGGTTGTCAGTGTCTTGCTGCGGAATATTGTCCCAGGTCCTTCTGAGGTGCGAAAAAAGTTGGTCTTCTGTTGCCAGATTTTCGGGGGCTTCCCGCAGAGCTCTTCCTTGAACCATATTCCATGCGTGGTCAATGGGATTTAGGTCTGCCGATTGAGCAAGCCATTCTAAGGCCCTAACATTGTGTTCCTGCAACCAAGCTGCTACTGTTCCCGCCGTATGTGCCCGGGCATTGTCGTGCATGAGCAGGAAATTTTTGTTCCCCATTTGTGTTCTGTGGGGCAAGATTATGGGCCCCAGCACCTGTTGGCGATATTTTTCTGCCATAGTGCCCCGCACCCAAACGAGGTCCGTCCGTCCTCCAAGGCGAATTCCTGCCCAAACCATAATTGTTCCTCCTTGGTATGGGTGGACTTCCTGGGGGTGCTGGAGTCGGCTCCATCGCACAGGAACTCTCCAAACACGAGTCCTGCGTGAATCTGGATGGAAACCGTACCTGGATTCATCCGAGAACAGCACATTGGACCATTGCTCACGGCCCCAGTCCACGTGGTTCCGAACCCATTCCAACCGTCGTCCACGATTGCCTCTCCGTAAGGATGGGACCCGGAGTGGTCTAGTGGTTGAGAGCGTAGATTGGCTTCATGCAGTCGTCTCCTTACAGTTTGGTCACTCACGAGCACTTGGTGTTCCACCTGCAGCCTTTGAACCAATTGAGTCGCCGTTACATTTGGTTGTGCTCTTGCAGAAATTTGCAGAAATCGGTCTTGTCTGGGAGTAGTGATGCGACTTGGCCCCCGATGCCTCTCCGCTACTTCACCTGTGACACGATAGCGTGTCCACAATCTTGAAATCACGTTTTGGTGCGTCCCTATTGCTTCAGCAACATCACGTTGAACCGATCCAGCTTCCAGCATTCCTACAGCCCGTAACATTTCCTCCTAGTTAAATGCCGGCGTTGCATGGCTAAAACGGCTCAATTTGCACTTTATCTTTAATTATTCAACTACAAAAAACTGATACTCAACGTAATTTGTAATTTTTTCCTAAATCTCGCTTATATGAAAATTCGCTCTTCGACACATAAAGACATTTTTTGCCACAAAAACAAAAGATTTTTCAAAAATGTGAATTTAGAACAACTCCGAGATAAATGACGAACAAATTGGCGTATAAAATAAATAATAAAATATTATTTTATTTCTTTTACAAAGTGATACATTTACAAACTTATAAATACTTAGAAGTACCATTTTTTTAACAGATTGGCTTAAATCTACTACATAAAAATAAGTCGGGTTTTCCTTCCTGACGCTGTAACTCCAGAACGCACGAACCGATTTCCACGGTTTTGCATTCGTTGGAAAGGTCTCGGGCTCCGTAAGGTTTATATTAGCTGGTAATTCTAGAATATAATTACAGGTGCTCAGATTTTTCTTACCTGATTTATGGCTTAATTTCATTGCAGCTAAGAGGGACTCACGGGTTGTGTTCGGCAGCTTCTCAGGGAGGTTTTGTTCGAAAATACACTCAAATACTTCCTGTTCAGTTAAAGCTGCGGGGACACCAATCACTGCACGGTCTGAGGTCAAAGGCCTGATGAAACTAGTTTCTCCGACTTCCGCAATTTTTCTATGTCTTCTCTCTTGTCTGTGCTGATGATGACCCCTCCGTTTCTCACTTTACGAACGCTATGACCATGAAGTTTCAATTCCTCGGGAGAGATGATTTCTTGGACGAGAGACTTCGTGTCGTCGCTGGTTTTAGACTTATCACTATTATGGTAAATAGCAATGGAGCTTAAATTTGCAGGGCGAATATAATTGTTGGTGCCCTTCTTGAACATATCCGCGAAGAAAGTTGTTTCTGCGGGCATTATTTTACTTTCTACGACTTCTTTGAAGTACCAAGTAAATTCGCAACGCCCTGCTTCTCTTTTAGGTTTTCAATAGTGGTGTACGCCTGAGTAGTTTTATGAGTCAAGGACTGATACAGGACAGCCATCTGTGAAGTCCCACTAGTCACTTTACGGCATAAATTGGTCACACGGAGCTTCTGGTCAGCGTTCATTTTGCCCTCCGTTACTATATTGCATACTTCGCTCAAGATGGATTCTATTGTGCTCATCCATTTCTGAACTTCCGATGTAGGTATAACCTCGGCGGGTAATACATATTCCGTGGGTGCTGGTGGAGTTGGGGCTATGGGCTTGTGAAGATTATTGTTGCTGCGTAACCAACTTTATAGACTGTTCTTGAGGAAACATAGGTTTTGACGAGGTAGTAAAATGAAACGACCAATTCTTCATAAAGTGCAGCGTGTAGAGTGTTGACGTGTTGCGTAGGCGGCGCGCGGAGATGGAGTGAACATTGAGCGGGGGCGCGCGCCTCTTTTATAATGTGTCCGCTAAGCGGACTTAGTGGGAGTGTGTAGTCTGTAGAAATGCACTTTTATTAACTTTCTCTTATATCTAAACATAACATTTCTTTACAATTATATGCTTACATACTAATAAAATATTGAAATACAAACAGAGAAATAATTTAAACAGGCAAATCTTACAAGCTAGTAATACTTAGGACAAAAGGACTTATTCTAACTTAAATAACTAGACCTGTTATTTACAATCTCCCCCTCGTGCGCAAGCACCACCATAATTAGTGATCAGTCCGTTATCGTTATCACGATGAGGCGAGAGGCAGGGCGACGAATCCATCCAGCAGCTGTTCTAATCTCGGCTACTCGAACACGTCCATCGGGGCCCGGATAGACTCTAGTTACTTCTCTTGGCCATAATCCTCGAGGCATTGTATTGTCTGCTATTATGACAATGTCGCCGTCTTTTAGGTTCTTATGCTCAGGGTTAGAACCGGGTCGGGGCATCAGTTGAGGTTTGTATTGCGCCGACCATCGTGTCCAAAAAGAGTCGGCTAATACCTGAGTGGCTTTCCAGGTGTGTAAGTCCATTTTGCTATCTTTGAACGAGCCGAAAGGTGACATCCCACTAGAGCGTCCCATCAGAAAGTGATTTGGGGTTAAATCTTCTTCTTCTAAGTTTGGATTCACCGGGGTCAATGGCCTCGAGTTGATCACATGTTCGGCTTCTAACAATAACGTATGCAGAACTTCGTCAGGTGGGTATTTCTCCTTCAGCGTAATCTTTAGGGCTGATTTCACTGACCTGACAAGACGTTCCCAAGCTCCGCCCATGCTAGGGGCGCCTGGAGGTATCTTCTTCCAGGTGATCAGCTTTTCTGAGGCAAAGGTTTTCAGGCTCTGGTCGGTGCTTTGCATAGCTTCAGCGATAGGGATGTGGCCATCTCCATGTGTACTGCGCGTGTAGTGAGGCATGTATATAGTGCGCCCCATCTTTTCTCGTGTCGTCGTCCGACTGTTACATGCATCGGCCCAAAATAATCCACTGCGGTTGCGGTAAATGGTGGTTGATTTTGGGTCAGCCTTTCAGTAGGAAAGTCGCCTAAGGGGATTTTTGAGGGGAACCCTTTATAGGTCCGACACCATTGGCATTGGTTGCATATGTAGCGTATAACATTACGCAGTCCTATTATGTGATATCGCTGTCTTAGCTCGTTCATGACAGTTTGATGGTTGCCATGGTTGAAGGTTGTGTGCGTGTGATGCACCAACAGCTGCGTAAAGCCTTCTTTGGCATGTAGGACTGGAATGTTTTGCTCGTCTTTGACTCTGCTGTCCAAGCACAGGATTCCGTTGCGGTCGATCTTCACGGAGAGTTTGTAGAACGGTGACTTCTTTGGTGGTCGCCGCCCAGCCTCTATCGTCGCAATGTCTTCAGCAAACGAGTTATGTTGACTCCTTCTCGCTAACAATAGCTCTGCTAACCTCATGTGGTTCGGTGCGAGTTCTGTACTTGTGTTTCTTTTGAGTAGTTTGGCTTTAAATACCTCAGCGGCGAGCAGTACGGTGGCAGCAGCACGAATTAAACGAGTATACTTCGAGAAACGTTCTAACTTAGGTAAGTAGTCGCTGACGTCATGCCTTATAGTTACGTGGACCTGTTTTATTATTCTTTCTTCCCCTGAAGGGGGTGACGGTGCCACGATTTGCTTTTCCTGTGGCCATGCCGTAGGATCGTTCCTTATGAACTCAGGTCCAATGAACCACCTATGATCTGCATTGAAATTAATGAGTATGCCCTTGGTTGCGTCGTCTGCAACGTTGTCAGCGCTGGGTACCCAATGCCAGCTTGCTTGCGTGGTTAAGCTCTCTATTTCGGCTAATCGATGCGCAACAATTGATTTAAAGGTGCGCGGGTCGGATTTTATCCAAGCTAGTACCGTTTTAGAGTCGGACCAATAATGACATTTTAATATTTTATAATCGGACTCGCGCTTGACCGATTCGGCTAATCGGCTACCTAACACTGCGGCTTGCAGCTCTAAACGAGGTATAGATATAGGTTTTAGCGGAGCTACCTTAGCTTTACCTACGACTAAACGGGATGTTTTGGTACCGTCCGTTTTGGTACTAACAAAATATATAGCGGCCGAATATACCTTTTCACTTGCGTCACAAAAAACGTGTAACTCCCCCTCGCCTGAGGGCGTCGCAGGTATGTATCGGTTTATTTCGAACTTTTTTAGCAATTGTAAATTATTTATTAATGACAACCACGTCACGTGATGCTCGCTTGTGATGGGGTCGTCCCATCCTATACCGCTGCGCCATATCTCTTGGATAAGACACTTACCAACCATAGTGATTGGTGAAACTAAACCTAGCGGGTCGAATACCGACATGACCGCGCTGGTGACCTGTCGCTTGGTAGGTAATGAATCGCCTTGAATGACGCTCGCGGGTGTGTTCCTTAGGTTGACGTTGAAGCCTAATGTATCACGTGCGTGATTCCACATGAGACCTAATGTACGCTCGGTGTCGCTTTTACCTAGCGTGGTCGTCTCGCTGTTACGCGTGTCCGTGACGTCACTTATCGTCTCAGGTACGTTCGACGCCCATCCTCTTAGTTCGAAGGACGCCGTTAAGTGGACTTTATGCATAGCGTTAATTACTCGCTTCGCTTCGCTTTCACTGTGAAAAGCGCCTAAATAATCGTCCATATAAAAATTGCGTATTGTAGCTCTCGCGACCTCGGGGTATTGCTGACCGTTTCGGCGTTTTTATTTTTAACATAGATGGCTGTACATGGTGATGACGCTGCCCCGAATATTAATGACGTCATTTGGTATTCTTTTGGTGGGCCTTCCCGATCTTCACCCCTCCATAAAAATCGCAGACTGTCACGGTCCTGCTTGGTAATTTTTACTTGCAAAAACATTTCTTTTATGTCGGCTACTACTGCAATTCTACCTTCTCTAAATCTAATTAAAACACCAAATAGCGACTGCAGCAAGTCTGGGCCGGCTAGGAGAGCGTCGTTCAGGCTCTTTCCTCCACATTTGGCTGCTGCGTCGAATACGAGTCTTACTTTACCCTTTTGAGGGTGCACTACTGAAAAATGCGGTAAGTACCAGCTGCGCGGCGATGTCGCCGGGTGCTCTACTCTTTCTGCATAACCCGCTTTTATTAATTTGTTTACTTGTTTAGAATACTCACTTTTTATACACACACTCAATTTCACAACACTTTAGTTCAGATGTGTATGTTTTTAACCCTTTAAATGCTGCTAGTAGTTCTAGGTAATTTATATGAAAACATTTATCTTTAACTGTCCAGTGACCATGATGTGTAACACCGTTACATACTAAACCCCAACCTGTTCCTGAAGCATCTGAGAATATTTCCAAAGAGAATTTAAATTGTTTAATTTTGTAATGATTTATATGGATATGGGATAACCACCATTCCAAATCTGATCTGATTTCGTTTGATACAGAAAGGTATGCCTCATAGTTTTCATTATTATTTTTTAAGGCTATTGTTTTATGGCTTTCCATTACTTTAGTATAAAGCCAGCCATATTCTACTGCCGGACATGCAGCTACAAGGGTACCTAAGAGTTGAGAGAATTTAATTATTTTGCATCTCTGTTTAGACTTGACTCTTTCTAAGTTTTTGCATATATATAATAACTATTCCTGTGGAAATGTTATGGAGAAATGAACAGAATTTAGTATAAACCCTAGATATTGACAGTATTGTTTAGGCTGGAGGCAACTTTTGTCTATGTTAATTATAAATCCCAAGCTTTCTAATAATGTCTTAGTAGTAAGCACATTTTGTAAACATTTTTCATACGAATCTGCAAGACAGAGAATGTCATCCAGATAGATAACAGACAACAAACCTAATGACATAAGGTGACACATTACTGGTTTCATGATTTTAGTAAAGACATATAGTGCTGTACTAAGACCAAAGGGAAGGCATTTAAATTCATACATTTTGTCCTGGAATAGGAAACGCAAATATTTCCTATCAGATTCTTTTATTGATACCAAATAATATGCATTCTTCAGGTCAATTGTGGCCATGAAGCATCCAGGGGTCATAAGTTTTATAGCTGTCCTTAAATCCTCTAATTTAAAGTGAGTAGAAGAGACAAATTTGTTAAACTTTTTTAGATTCAATATGAATCTCCTGGAACCATCTGACTTAGGGTGTAAGAACACACTGGACAAATATTGCCCTTTCACAGTTGAACACCTTTGTATAGCACCTAAATGTAACAATTTGTCTATTTCTATCGAAATAAGGTTGGTTTCCTTTTCTGTAAAACAATTGTTCTGTGGCACTATGCCTTGAACAGGATCCTTGGTTAAAGGTATGGCCTCTGACCCATTTGTGTATAGTGGGGTTAGTAGAAATACTATCCCAGTGGTCTAAAAAATATTTAAGTCTGCCGGTTCGTACCTGATCTAGCGACCGCGACGACTCTGGCCCTGGTGGCGTGAATGTTGAAATTTCTGTGGAGAGCGTCTCCCTCGTGTCGGCAGCTTGTTGGGATAATATGTCTGGTGTGCTATTTACTTTGGTCTCTGCTTCTGCCCACTCGGACGTGACACCTGTGGTCGTTGTGGGCCCCGGTAGTTTAAATTATTCCTCTTAGGGACTTTTGGCTGAGCGGGTGTGTTTTTTAGCTCCAACCCTGACTTCTTGGCTGCTTTAACAGCATTGACCTTGTCCTGCAATTTGTCCCCAAACAGGTATTCACTTATGGGGGCACTTTCCATTAAATCTTTTAGGTCTTTGTTTAGCCCTGGTAATATTAGAGACCTTCGTGTGGTAGAGTTTTCATGGTACAAGTCACATAGTAGATGAGCTGCATCACTTAAATTCTCAATATACTGTTCATTTTGATGCGTGGCAATCATACTGTTTAGTACCTTGCCAATCGTAGTGATTGCTGCCGATAACACATTTTGGTTTCCGGTAATCCTCTTGTCTCTTTTAACACCATTCTCGTTCATTGCAGCTGCTACCTCTTGATTTAATAGTGGTGGAACTAATAGGCTACAGTTCTTTGGGGGGTTATGCCTTAGTAATATGCTAGGCTTAGTTTCAGCTTCAAGGCCATTTTGAAGAATGGCCGTCCAACGTTTTGTTAGACTTTCATGTAACTCAATCGAGTTATTGGCTGGTGGGGTGCCTTCTTGACGCAGGAGCCCCTCGATGTGGGTTGGTATTGCATTTTCCACTGGTACTACCTCAGGGGTAACATTGGGAGGTGAGGTGCTTCTTCCAAGTCTGCCCCCCCCCCCCCCTTATCTTTTGTTTGAGTGTCATCACTAGGTGAATTACTATGACGGCTGTATTCAGTATTCGGTGAGGAAGATAATAACCTGCGACGTCGAGGCGTCCGGCTCTTATGCGTCTGGCTGCGTCGGCTTCCCTCGTATGACGAACGACTTCTTGAACGTGCTCGGCTGGAGCGGTTTTCGTAGTCATCTGAGCAACAAACGCATAGTGTTAGGCTCGAAACTGTTAAATCCATAGCTGACCTCTTGTGAAAGCTTTTAGGATACAGTCGAAGCGTCTGCAATTTACGACAATGCCATCGGCTAACCTCTCGTGAAAGCTCTTAAGATGTAGTCGGATTGCTTTTTAATTGTTAACGAAAACTGTCATCGGCTAGCCTCTCGTGAAAGCTCGTAAGATGCAGTTAGAATTAATTAAAGAGGGTACATAATTATCGAATTTCGAAATATGCACATAAAACGTTACGCACGTACCACGGCTAACCTCACGTGAAAGCTCAATAGTGGTGTCGTCTTATTTGTAAAAGTATTATGTTAAATACTTCACAAGGAATCTATAAAAACCCTATTTGAATATTCGATTTCTAGAAATTTGCTTAGTAGGTAGGTCATGAAAAAACTTACCGGCGTGGTTATGACGACTCCTCTTATTTAACCGCTTTTCCAGATCTCATAAACGTTCACTTAGCTCAATCATAGCCTCATCCCGTTTTCTCCGTTTGCTTTTTCCCATTTTATTCACAAAAAATAAAACTTAACGATTTTATATCGGAATTCTGTGCACAGCGCGCGGCACAAAATAGTACAATGAACATGACAGATATCCACAGAGCACACGAACGACGAACCACAGACTATCAAATATTTTTTGATGAATGTGTTCATCTTTAAAAATTGTGATACAGCGAGTAGTGCAGAGTGCAAACTACATATGTACTAAATGAGGACGAGATTACGAACATAATGTAATAAATCAATATTACTACACTGATATATGAGTATGATTTCTAATTTAATTACTGCTAATACACAATGATGAAAATGAAACTATCACAATGCAAATGGTAGGGTAATTAACGAAACAACTAATTAGGTACGCAAAATACAATTGGTAATTAATAAAACTAACCTTATAAATCCTTAATTGGCGTTATATACTTACTACCTGATTGAGTGTTGGGTGATTATCAATACATTAGACTTAACACCGCTTTATTTTATGTACTTGATTCACATACCACAATGCCGGTCAGTAACCTCGTTGAACTAATAAATTAATATTCGCTAATTTCACCATTAACTTCTTGATCTTCATAAAAGAATAGCAGATCCTTGCTATTTAATCAATCCAGCTCGTAATGGACCAATATGTGCGGAAATTAGTGTGATTTAAATAAAAAGGCAACAGGCACATGTAACGTGTATGAGTTTTTTAATAACAAGTGAAAGTGACACATGAATGATGTTCGTACGAGCACATAACAAAAACATAGTAGTTTAGATAGGACGGAACAGTTAAAGCTAAGGTCAATTTCGTAGGCGCTCCAACAATAGTCTTTATATTTAGTTCATTGCAGGCAATGAAAGCGTAGGTCAGTTTTTTTACCAACTCGCGACACACTTTAGTTTTAATGCCTACATTGCATATGTAATCCCAATCACGATGTAGTGGTAATTATTTAATTATAACGTATTATAAGCAAAACAAAATGCACGTCCGCTCAGACAAGCGATCGATCGCGCTATCACGCGCATAAGTTTTTAATGCGGCCAGTATTTAGATAACGTTTTAGTTACACCCAAAGCTTTCAAACGCCCAGAGAGATCAAGAAAAAGAGATTCCAGCGCGATATGTTTGACACTTATAAATAATAATAAAAAACAAGAAGACCTCCAGCCACAGCCTTCAACTTCGGGCACTCAAAAAACAAAAAAAAAGTAAAATTGAAGATGATTGGGAGTGTGGCTTAAGTGAAGTTTTGTACTCAAGAATGGATCAAAGGAATGGAGCTAAATGGATCCACGAGATTTGCGTTTGACGCCATACCACGAGATTTGCGTTTCTATCGATGATACTGACGTTGAGGAACAACTGTATTACAGATGTGATCGTTGTTTAGAATAATATTTTGATTTACCTGATTATATTGGCAATTTCCATAATATCACCAAATTTCCTAACCACTATCACCAAAATACCGGACTCTGTCGCCAACTTACCTTTGATTACTTTGTTTATTAATTTGATATTTATTGGCATTTATGTTAGTTTTTCGTCAATTTATCTTTTCTATTATTTACTTCCAATAAATAAGTAACATAATAAAATAAAACTGACTTTTTGTTTACTTGTCGAATTCCTAAATAATTAGTTTTACAATTTTTTATCGCAAATATACCTTCCCTTACCCTATTTACGATTATATAAACAATGGCGTCATGATATGTTTCGTCTAAATACACATAATAAAATCCCTTTGTATGACACTCCACATTTAATTAAAGGACTTCGTAATAATTTAACCTTTTAACCGTTTGGGTCGCATTTATGCGACAGATATTTCCGTGCCCCTACCGCTCGTGTCGTATTTCTGCGACAGAGAACTGTGCATGATTTTTTCGTTCTATTTTTGTCCTATTAACGGCGTGGTACAGCTAAAACTATTATTAAATAGAGATATTATTTACAACAATTACTTAAAATTACGTTTCATAGCTCTAAGTATTGAAAAAGCTTAAACAAAGATAAGTAATTGGCAGCTTGGACTTTTCTTCGGTGTCTATCGCGCGCGTCGCATTAATATGACCATAGGGATGAGATACAATGCAATGCGCATTTCAAAAACGAAATAACAAACAGTTAAGTAATCAGGTATAATGCATTATTCGGCATAAAATAAACAGTGTCATACGAAATAAAGTTTATTTAACATATTGCCTTGTGTTATTAATTATTTTCCTTATTATTCATAAGAAAAATATCCCTCAGGGTCTTTGTATAATGCTAACATTTGACGTTAGTTCCTATCCCTAGACGCCTATGTTTGCAACACATTTATCTAGTTAGTCTAGCGCGGCTGTCACGTTAATACGACCACTGCCTACGTCACAAGCGGATCAAACGAATGGAAAGTCCTATTCATTTTTTTCGTGACTATTTGTGCATTGTGTTGTTGTGTATTTACAAAAAAAAAAATGTATATAAGTAGTTTATCAGCCATCTTGTTACCATAACACAAGCATTAGGTTGCTTAGCTTGGGAGAAATGGTGCTGTGTGAAATGTCCAGGGATATTATTATTATTATTGTCGATAAAATAGTCACATTTCAATAATGACGACTACTGAGGAATTAATAAGAATATTGACGTACGACGGTGAAGCGGAATTATTCGAATCTATAGAATAATTTAGAAGTGATGGAGAGGCAAGTACCTATTTCAATTACTTCTTATGTTAGTTGCACATTATTCAGTAGGTATAGGTATAAATAAGACTTCCGTTGGGTTTAGGTAACTCCTTGATGAATCGAAATAGTTTTTTTTAAATATTGTGATGTAATTCTGTTATTATATTACCTACTTATCTACATATCCTATTGATTGTTCAAATTTGGAACCGTGTTGTATGTTGTCCTTACCGTTAATAAGGTAGGTACTGTGACAGTACCTACCAAGTCTGACAGGCACTCGCACTCGCGTTTGTCTCTTTTTAACGAACGGAGTTCCATATGGCGTTGTCTCTTACTGCGGTCCGGCGTTGCCACTCACCGCGGCACGTTTGTGTTATGAGTGTTGCCACCTTGCATTTATTTAAGGCGCTAGGTCAAGAGTAAAAAATCACCAGAAATTTCAAAAATTTGGATTCCAAGAAACCACCAAATACCGCTAAACTTATACGTATTTTTTAAATTTTGTGTATTTTTACCAGAGTGTAATAAAGAGGTTTTACTAACTTACAATTTACCAAATATAAACATTATATTCGGTCTAACTTGACAAAATGTTTAGTATTCTATAGGCAGTGTGCAATTTGTATTCGTTTGTTAATCAGTAGAGTAAGAATCGAGAGAAATAAATAACAAAAATGTGGAAGTTAAAATTCAAGATTATCAAATCTTCTATAACTTCATCATCATTCACAGGCGCCGACGCTACTGTCGACGACGCTGACGCCGATGCTGAAGATGTTGATGGTTGTGGTTGATTTTTGTAAGAGTACTTTGTGTTTTTGCCAATAGCTGCAATGACGTCTTCTGGTAATTCATAATTGTAACATTTTACATCAGTAACTTTTAGCCTATTTCGGATGAAAATTATGGCATTTAGAAGTGGACCAGCCATCCTGTTCCGTAGTTTATTTTTCACAATGCTCATGACACTGAAAATTCTTTCTATACCCGCATTAGAATGGGGTAAAGTTAACGCGGATATGGCAAGATCAACTAGTTCTCCAAAGACATTTATTCCAGCTGCGTTTCTGTACTCATCTACCTCAAGCCAAAATTTTATAACATCATTTGTATTTTTCTACTGGACAAAACAGATGTTGTGGTGATGATGTGGTTCAATATCTTGTCAATGTCACAAGCATTATAGCCAAGTTCTTTAGCTAGTTCCGAAATGGAATTGTCCTTACCTTAGCATAGAATCGTCTCGGGGGCTAATCTTGACATCAACTCCAGCACAGTATAATTGGTCGGTAGTCTTTGTTGAATTTCCTTTGCTAGCTTCACATTAAATTCAATACAGCGACGTTTTATGGCTGATACAGCATCAGATGTTAATGATGTTCTTTCACTCTCCGATTCAAAGAGGTATCCCATATATGGGACCGGATTAAGGTTTCGGTCGATGTTAATGTTTAAAAATCCTTATCTGTGATGGCTGCATTCGGCAACAGTATCCTGTTGCAAACTGAACGTAATAGTGTAATCAGCACATTTAATAATCGAAGGGGATTTGCACTTTCGCTTTCAAAGGTTTTCACAGCGATCTGCACATCGTTTAGTACACTTCTCAAAAATAGCAAATACAAGTAATTACATTCGTCCTTGTACATAGAATATAATAGATCTGCAGTGTAGCATCGATCTCTCGCAAGCCCAAAATGTAAAGTCAGTTCTTTCCATTGTGCCAGAATTCTTTGGACTGCTGGTTCAATGGACAACCAGCGTGTATCACATACTTGCAAAATCTTCAACGGTGCTTCACCGCAATTTATAGTTTCGTAAATTTCTTGATATTCATTTTTACGTTTTGTAGAGTGGGCAAACCAATTAGGTATAGGTTTCTCTGATAAGGAATTCAATATTTCTTGGTAGCGTCTGTTCTGATGCAGGTGACACTGCAAGTTGCAAAGAGTGACAAGTGCATCTGATAAGAATCAAATTTGGTATATCATTTTTCAGTATTCTATACACTCCATTATTAATTCCAGTCATGACTGACGCATTGTCTGTTCCCAATCCAACCATTTCATTTTAATCTAGGCCATATTTTTGTAAGCAAGTAAGAAGGGCTTCAACAATTTCGACTGCATCGCTGGTTTTAAGTGGTTCTAGAGCCAGAAACGAAGAAACTACTTTTTTTAGTTTTCGACTGAAATACCTGATTACAATACCCAGTTGCTTGCTCGTACTGACGTCAGTTGATTCGTCAATGATTAGGCTATATTTCTGCTGTCCTATGTCCTCTATTAGTTCTTTAACGAAATGTGGAAGACATTTTTAATAACTTCAGTACACTTAGTACGATGCATTTTTAAATCGTCTGTTGCTTTGGAATCAGGAAAAGCCAATTTTACTAAATCTGTTAGATGATCAATACAGGAGACTGAACTGTGTTCTGTTATGTAGAAAGCGAGCATTCCTTCAGCTTTGCGAGATTTTGGGTTTGAAAACTTTTCACCGGACGTGAATTTTATCGTTTGATTGCCAGATATAATTTGCATTTTTTGTTTGTGCTTTTTTGTTTCAGCATGTCTTCTCAAGTCTACTAATTTTGCTAATAATTCTGCTTTACAAAATGAGCAAAACGCCTTCGTATCATCACCAGGTAAAGGTTTAAGCCAGGTTTGGAATTCATCTAGTGATTCCCACTCTTTTCTATACCTTTGTGCGTAATTTTTTTTCTTCAGTGGAACTTCCATTATTGGATATTATTTACAGCTTGTTGCAAAAAACAACTCTATCAAACTATAAGACTTTTCAACAACACGAACCAAATTCCGGACTAACAGATAAAAAGAAAACATTAACTAACGACTACGTCTAGGGATTCCCCGGTCATAGAGTAAGCATAGAACATTATGAAATTCCGGAACGGTAGGGGACTTCCCTCACAAAAATGTGTTGCCTGATTCCATATTGAAAAACCGCTAAAAACCACAAAAAAAAAATACTCTATATAATGAAAAAATACCACTAGAAGCCTTGAAAAAGCACCAGTTCTGGTGGGAAGGTGGCAACACTGGTTATGACGACGCCGCGCGCCGGGCACGGTTAGATAAACTGAAGCACGATAATATCGTGACTGAAGTCTGTCAGAGACTCACGTAGGCAGGTTTTTATAAAACTTATTTAATTGATGAATATAAATTGATGGGTGATAAGTTATTTGATGTGCGTTTCAAAATATCCCGTTTATATACCGGCTTTAAAATCCGTAGGTATGGATTAAATTAGTAAGGTTAAACAATTATAATACGAAGAATTAGTAACTGGTATAAACATTTACTTGTTAGCTTAAAGATGAACGATTGTGATACTAAGAAAGTGATTACGGTGATTAATTTAAAGGCTCCTACAAACAAGCGCGACACGCGACGTGACACAAAGACATGAGCGGTTCCTTTGTGTCGAGCCTGTTTGTAGGAGCCATAAGGCTGATTTAAAATAAACACATTAAAAACTTTTTCACTTTTTTGCAACGATTGCTCCTCCTTATTTATTGTAGGTATTATTTTATCGATTTGTAGCCGCGCGCTAGGGGCACGGCAATTGATATTTAGCCAAGCGCTTAAAAGGTTAATTTAATAACTAAAGATTTAAGTTACTCTGTTAATAAACAGACAAAAATTGTAAAATGGGATTATTAATACCAAATGGTATATGCCGCTGATAAATCATTAGGGGAGTTGCGACTTTTAGACAAGTTGACACAGGCACATGCCAATCCAGAAAAATATCATAAAATGCAAAGACAGCTACCCAACTGTTCAGTCACAGTGTTGCTGTTGCAACTGAACACCTTACAGCAAGAGGAGACTTGCCCAACGATTGGATAATTTGTTTCATAGTTTATTTCTCTGTACCAAATGGTAAAATTTATAAAGGGCCTGTCAAGCGTAACTCGCCTCACCATCAGTTATGGCACAAAGCCAAGGAAATTTTGAAAAGTATGAAATATATAAGGAAAGTAAAAGTTGAGGATAGAATCCGATTGACGGAAAAAAAAATGATACAATTCATTTTAATAATGAGATTTTCTCTGACCAGCCCAACAAAAATGATGCTGGTCAGAGAAACTTTATCATAGTAAAAAGTTGTCGACATTGCAGGCTAAATTTATTGGACAATAAAGATCAATACTAATCCATTTATTAAAGCCAAAGAATACCAAAATAAAAAGTGGTTGTGTTACCCTTGTGAGGAAGTAGCAACATATTTCAAGGAAATACAAAATGCAGTTACATAATTTTTTAAGAAAAACGTGCCACAAAAGAAAGTTAAAAGAAATATTTTAAAATAAAAAATATAGAAAATAATAAATATAATAATAATAAATATAATAATAATAATATATTAAATTTAATAATAATATAGAATATTTTGAAATATTTTTTTTTTTGATATTTTTGATCCATTTACATGTCCAAAACACAAAAATGTTTTAAAACAATATTTTGATGATGTATTTATTTATTTATTTATAATGATAAGCACACCAACAGCACAGTCACTTACAATTCAAATTAAATATCATCTAAAATTAGCATTACAGTAACCATGCAAATAACAGGTATGCATGACATTTAACTTAAAAAATATTAGAGACAAAGGAGAACAATAAAAAGTGTATCTAGTAGATCTTAATCTAGAACACTTCAAATCTACAAAACAAACCAATTTGAGCTACATAGACGTGCACTCTTCACAGTCTAAATAGGGAACGTCTGTATGAAGGAAAACAAAAAAAAACGAAAAGGTTTCGACGTACGGATTATAAAGCCAAGCATTCTTTTAGCCTTACTTACTATACCATGTATATGATCACGGAAAGATAGTGACGAATCGACGAGTACCCCTAGGTCACGGATGACCAACACTCTGCTTAGTACTGATCCATCAATATGATAATCAAATTTAATGTAATTCACTTTATTAGTGAATGTTGTCTGGCATGTTTTAACATTGAGCGTCATTTTGTTGTTCAAACACCATTCTTGAAGAACATCAAGATCTCTTTGAAGCTTTATACAATCCCTTAGGTCCGATATCCTACAGTATATCTTTAAATCGTCAGCGTAGGCTAAACAAAATATCATTAAATGTATTAATTTATAGTTGGTGCAGATCAGTCAACCGCATTTTAACCGGAAAATTAAAATATGATGGAGAGGACGAAGTGAAAAATGTTGCACAAAATTATTATAATAAGAACAAGAATTATAAAAACAGAAAATAAAATGTATGTACTTCAAGACTGGCTTTTTTATTCTAATTTCCAACACATTTTACCTTGACAATACACACTTACATACATCAGTGGTAAACTATTTTATTCATTCTTCATACTACTTAGCTTACGTCTGAAATATAAATAGATGCCAGCAATGAACAACAACCTGCGAAAACTTATTCTACGTCTATACAGGGTTATTTGTAAAACACCGACAACCTCTCAGGACTATGTTACTAACATCATTAATTATCTTTACATGAGTAGGTATTTATTATCAATATTCCAATGTCGAGTACACGGAAATGGTGCGAATGCTAGCTAGGTGTGATGACAATGTTTCGGAAGCCTGTCGCCAGTACGCCATACAATTCCCGAACGTACGTATACCTAACCGAGAAACAATGCTAGCCGCCACACAGCGGTTACGAGATCACGGGCAATTCCGGAATCCCATCAGGGACAGTGGTCGTCTACCGAGGCACATAGTACGAGAAGAAGGTATCGTCGAATTTTTCGAAGCAAATCCAGCAAAAAGTACCAACGACGCAGCCCGGCGCCCTTCGCTTTATGTCCGCGGAGAACGCGTCAAGAAGGAGTGTAGGTATACTCAAATTTAACGACTATTTTATTAAACCTGGTTAAAAGAAACTTCTTGTTTTTCGGATAAATGGTGCTTTTTCAATGTTCATCATAGAACAAACAATGCGAATGAGTCTTGGAATGGACGATTTAATTAAGAATATCTTGGCTACGTAGTAGACTCAAAGGGTTTACATCCGGATCCAGAAAAGGTAGAAGCAATACTAAGCATCCCGATACCCACTAATCCTGGAAGTAAAAAGATTCCTAGGAACGGCATCATGGTATAGACGTTTCGTACCGAACTTCAGTGCCCTAGCAGCCCCACTAAATAGACTAACAAGCTCCAGCAAAAAGGCCACCCTATGACTGGTCTATCAAGTTCACAGTATTCACAGATCATTCTGCACTAAAGTGGTTTCAACTACAAAACCCATCTGGACGACTAGCTCGCTGGGGAATAAGGTTGTCTGCCTTTAATTTTGACATACAACACCGACGTGGTTCAGATAACACGTTACCAGACGCGTTGTCTCGAGCGTGTACGGTCGCAACCCTCTCACAAGAAAACACCACACGGTCAGGGCCACCCAATCACACAGACGACACTTGGTACCAAGGTATCTACATTGGTTGCCAACAAAACCCAACGGCTTACCCAAACTAAATAGTAAAAAATTACACATTGTACCGCTATGAAAAAAGTAAATTTACTATGCTAAGCGAATTCGATTGGAAAGAAGTCATACCGAAAGATAATAGGCATCAAATAATAACTAACAACCATGCCGAACCGACCGCAGCACATTTGGGTATCTATAAGACATACAAACGTCTGACACTACACTACTACTGGCCAGGGATGCATGGCGATGTGGTGAGGTACGTGACAACATGTGAAACTTGTATCGCATACAAACAAGCAAATCACCCCCCCCTAGGCCTCATGGGGAAACCTAAGGAGTGCTTACGACCATTCCAAATGCTGAGCATAGACATAGTCGGACCGCTGCCTTTCTCTAGACGACAAAACTCTTATCTATTTGTTGCCACTTGTTGTTTCACTAAATACTGCTTACTATTTCCCATAAGGAATTCTACTGCTAATACCATCGTACGACTGTTGGAGGATAGTATATTCTTGGTACTTGGCATGGCGCAATGTATAATTTTGGATAACGGAACACAGTTTACATCAAATGAAATGAAAAACTTATTTAAAAATACAACATTCCAAATGTACACTACATTCCAAGATATACTCCACAAGTAAATACAGTAGAACGCTACAGTAAAACGATAGTCACAGCATTATCCACATTCATTGATGATGACCAGCGCTCCTGGGACTTACATATACCTAAGGTACAATTTGCACTAAACAGCTCAACTAGTGAGGTCACAGGCTACACACCGGCGTTTTTGGTCTATGGTAGGGAACTGATTGCAGACGGGTCTCTCTACCGGAATGCCGATGTTAAGGAAATAGTTTATACACCTAGGGACCATTATGCAGAGAATTTGGGTGTCCTATCAAGCATATTCGACAAGGCACAAGCTGCTCTGTTGAAAGCATATTCTAGGAACACTTGCGACGACAACCTTCGTAGAAAGGAGGTAGAATTCAAAGTGGGGGATGTAGTCTGGAAACGTACGTACTACCAAAGTGATAAGGACAAATACTTCAGCAATAAGCTCGCATCCAAGTTTGTAAAATGTAAGGTATCGAAAAAACTGTCTCTACTGGTGTATGACTTAGAAGATTCGCATGGGAAACCACTGGGTACCTGGCATATCAAGGATCTAAAGTGGAAAAATCTACGGTAGTCCCGTAGGCCTAGCTAGCTAGTGTTTGGCCCACACCGGGCCAAACGATGGCAAGGGATTACCGCCACCACATCTCGTGGGAGGCACAGGTGTACTCTAGACTATTTCTATTCTAGTCTACGGCGTGGATGGAATTAGCATCAGCCGGGTACCTGCATCAACTATAACACGGTTAAAGCTAAACAAGTAGTTACTACACACCCACCTACCTGGGTTTGTCTGCCTATCTCTGGTGACAGGGGCCCTAAGCTCCTTTAATACCGGTACCGAACTGCTGAACTGATGGTAATTTACATTTACCATATTACTAAATAATTAACATAGGCGTTGCATGCATAGACTGCATGAGGATTTGTGAGAGGGTAATCTATATTGAAAGATCGTAACAAAAATAGGCTACTAATTTGTTGAAACGGCATTGCCATAGGGAATGCTGTGGACCCTAAGGGGCGTTTATTTTTGATGGCAGAGCAGATCTCTATGGTAACTACCCTTACTTATTGTGTTGTCCATTTCATGTAAAACTTGAAGACGGAATCTACAAGAGAGGTGACCGCAGCCAGGCTGAAAAACAGCCTGTTCGAATACTAAAACTAGCAGAAGCGTTAACTCAGTTACAGAAATCAATCACTTACTTGAATTCCAAAAATTAAACAAAAAAATCAAACTCATGAAATTAATTTTGCATGCTTAGAATATAAAAACATAGAAAAGTAATAATTATAAACACATACTTAGCGGTAGGCACACCTAGCAGAGGTACACACAATACAATAACGCATGGCTACATGGACTCAGTAAACAAAATATGAACATACCAATAGAGATACACTCCACTCTTAAATGTGTATGTCTACTACACGAGTGACCAGAAGTAACAATAACCAATTACACATCGGGGAGGAGTCCAGCCAAAGGTGTAACTGGCTGGTTTCTGAACTGGACAGGGGATAGATTTCCAAGACTGCATAGTTGGTTCTAGTGGATTTTATACAGGTAAAATCCTCTCTCTGAAGCCGGGGTACTGTAGCGTTGTGAGGGTCTCAACCTACCCCGGCTAAGTATATAGTCAACTGATGCTAAATACGAGTACTTCTTAATTAGTAAGTTGCAAGTCACCACACTAAAATCATGGCACAACAATAATTTCCTAAGAACACTCTGCCATTTTGACATCCGTTAGCTCAGCAAGCAGGAGTGATTTCCTGGTCCTCAAGATACTGGTACCCCAAATCTAGGGTGAGTTCCTCATTAATTTGGTAATTATACTGTACCCATAGCACTGGATGTCCGTTGTCAATATCTATCTACCAATGTTGTAATTATGTATTTACGCGGTTGTCAATGACGGGCCACGCGGTCCAAAATTGTCCGTTGCGTGGGAGACTGCAATATGTATGTATTGCTGCTGCATCCGGGCTGTGCAATGCCTCACTCTATTATAAGCGTCTTTTGTATTTTTTTTGTCGTAGTAATGTCAATTTTACCGATAAACATATTTCGAGAAGTTCGTTGATCTATTAAAAACGGTTGTTCCTGCTTGGGAACCTTTTTATCAATCGGGCAGATGCAATGTGGGAGTTCTTTACATTTGCAAGATGCAATATCAAAGAGCAGCTTACCATTTTCGCGAAAACTTTCCAATTTTTCTGGAGAAATCTTCTTAATAGACTTAACGGGGCACCGAGCTTTTTAAACACAAAAACGTGATTTTATAACGGTTGTTTGAAGTAGTAAACAATTGAATTAAAATCTCAGGAAATAAATTGGTATTATTGACCATATATACTAGGCAGTATACACGATGGAAACACGATTTGATAAAGTTGGCTCGATAGAATAAATTCACAAAGTTATCTCTAAAAAACACAATAAAACCTTAGTACGGCGTGAATACTTCGCGGAAGGTCATCAGTTTTTTAATACTAACAAAACTACATGTTTTCTAGAACTTATACACTTTACATTTTCAAATTGTGTATTTGTTTAACAATAAAAAGGAAATACCTAAAGTCGCGCGAGTTTCGCCCATCTTATGGAGAGCCGCCGCGCCTCCCTCGTGTCCGCTTTAGTCTGGCGTCAGCCATCGGACGGGGGGCTTGTGTCGCTTGCGCTTACGCACGGATTTAATACCGTAACGAATAAAATTGAGTAAAAATTAATTGTAGCGTATTTAAAATGGGGAATAAAATTAAGAAATCAAGAACGAGAAGGGGTTGGCGAAAAACCAATGCTAAACGCTTGCATGATGAAATGAAGTAAGTAAAACTCGTATACTTGCCTACTTATTTTCGTGACGGCACGGTTGGCGCAGTGGCGATTGACTGCTGCGCTGCGTGTCGCGGGTTCGATTCCCGCACGGAACAAATATTTGTATGACCTACATGTATTTGTTCCGAGTCTGGGTGTTTTTCTATCTATAATATGTATGCATTTACAAAAAAAAAAAAATGTATATAAGTAGTTTATCAGCCATCTTGTTACCATAACACAAGCATTAGGTTGATGGTGCTGTGTGAAATGTCCAGGGATATTATCATTATTATTATTATTTACTAATTGCCTTACTAAGTCACGTATTTTTTTTAATGGGGTATTTTAAAAACATTTGAATTTATCTTTTAGAGCAAGAAATGAGAATGTTGAAGACAAAGAGAATACTCCTATTGCTTCGTAAGTATACTCAGTACAGTCACAGATTACTAAATAGTTACTATACTACGTAACAGATACTTCACTTAGTAGAAAATTTCCAATACCTACTGCTACAATAGCCTGCTCCGTCGCGTCAGCCACCGCTGCATGCTAAAATGTGCCTAAATGCTCAAACGTACAGTTCTTTGTGATTGCTTCGCACCGCGCGATCCCACAGCACTGAATTTGGTACGCAAACGGTTCGAGACCGCTCGGCCGGGCGGTAGGTAATTATAGCGCGCAAGTACATGGAGTGACGGAGGCCTGGTACAGTACCTACCTACTTTCTAGTATCTGGTGACACTAATTCATGCAGCCAAATTCATACTGAAGACTCGGTAAGTGCTCAGTATCAAGGTTCGATGACCGTTTTGTGAATTTAGTTTTTTTTTCTATTAATTTCGAAATTTGGATAATTTATTGTTTATCCGTGATTATGCACGGATCGACAATATATTTTCCAAATCACGGATCACGGATTAAATCTACTATGATTTGAATGATTCTGTATTATTTTTTTCTATTTATAGGGTAAATGTACCAGTTGTTGGCACCTCACTACAAAACAAAGAGTCGTCTGATGAACTGGTGAGGTAAGCGTAAAAATAATAGGATGTGTCTAAGAAAACATTATAATAAATTAAGTATTTATAAATTAAGTACCACATTATCTTTATAACTTTCAATTTTCAGGGTAAATTTCATGGATGACCGAGATTCCAAGATTTATCAAACTCTGGAATTGTAAGTTCAGAAACGAATTATTTTTTTGAAATAAGTCTTACTTTCATCCCAAAACAGTTTTTTTGATAATTATAGCAATTATAATTAAACTAAATGTTCTGTTTTATTATAGGATGCCAATTACACCGGAACAAAATTCTTGTCTTCCAGTGGAAGGAGAAATAGACAGTGACATGACTTACTCACACAGAGAAAATATTGCCATGAAGTAAGTCCGTTATTGATTATTATTGTTGCTTGTGTCCTCATTTTTTTTATATGCGTGTGTACACTCTGCTACAAATCAAGCTATACTATTCCAGTATAAGCTGATCTCGCATTGTATAGGATTTCCGTACAATGAGAGATCAGCTTATACTGGAAATTTATAGCTTGATATGTAGCCGTGTGTACATTATGCATAATATTTAGGTACACTGGGCATTTTTTTCCTCTATTATATTTTATAAATCCTTGCAAAAATATTGATTGCTAACATAAATCTTCTTTTTTTTTTCATTTTAGTTTTCCGTTTGATGA
This sequence comes from Apamea crenata, assembly GCA_949629185.1. Lineage (NCBI taxonomy): Eukaryota > Metazoa > Arthropoda > Insecta > Lepidoptera > Noctuidae > Apamea > Apamea crenata. Next base: position 4,669,903 of record OX451362.1, on the reverse strand, counting down.
AATACAGAAATTACAGACGCTTGCTGCTGTCACTAGGACGCAAGACAATCCCAATGTAAGTAGTATTAGGTATGGATTTATCAACGTATCCTGAACCTACTGAGAAAAATAGGATATTTGTTTATTTGATTTAATATCATATTTTTTTTACCTTTTAGCATTCTACACATCATTCGCCAGTTGATTCAGATTCAGAAGAAGATTATTACACAATAGAACCAGAAGAAAAATTGGAAGATATCAGAATAAATGGAAATAGAGTTGTAGATTTTATGTATTTATTAGAACAGTTGCAAGAAATTTCACGCCATAACTCTCCATTAGGTTGTTACTTCAATTATTTGAAATTAGTCGGAGAAAAAAGAAAAGGATTTTTGTCAAAATTCCAGTTTATTTGCAAAATGTGCAACACTAAATTGAGCATACAGAATTTTAAAAAATCCAACGATAAGAAAGAACTTAATCTCAACGAAAACGTGGTTAATAGTTTCATGGCTATAGGTTCAGGATACGCGGGTTTAGAGCAAGTGTTTGCTTCACTTGAAATCCCTTCTATGTCGGATCATTATTATGCCAAGTGTCATGCAAAAGTCTGTGAACTTTGGGAAACGGCAAAAGCAAAATGTATGACAGAAGCAGCAAAAGAAGAATACGATTTAGCAGTTCGAGATGGTAATGTTAATGCAGATGGAGTACACATGATTACCGTGGTTGCTGATGGATGTTGGTCTAAAAGATCATATAAAAAGAATTATAATGCTTATTCGGGTGCTGCGGTAATTATTGGTTACAAAACAAAAAAAGTTCTTTACATGGCAGTAAAAAACAAGTATTACATGATTTGTGCACGTGCAGAGAACAAAAATATGTTAGCTCCCGATCACACGTGTTATAAAAATTACAATGGTTCCTCAAGTGGAATGGAATCCGTTGCAATAGTCGAAGGCTTCAAATATTCTTTACCAAATCAGGGCTTGATTTACTCGAAGTTAATTGCTGATGGGGACTCCAGCACATATCGTCATAGTCGTAGAACAAAGACGGTTTTGATAATTTTCAATTTTTATTTTTTTGCGTCAAATGAGTTTATAAGTCGTGCTTTATGTGCCAATAATTGTCTTTTACAAATATTATTTAAAACAAGCCAGATACTGACTAGTTATACTGACGGATTTGATTTCTAAACGCAGTAAAATGACGTAATAATCAGTTCGCCAGTGTACTGCGCTGAACTCTGCCCCCCGCGCCCCGCTCACGCGCGGCGCATTGTTAGTACCGCCCATGTTCTAAGGAAGGTCGCGCGTGGTCATCGCTTGGCACTAAATATTACGCTACCTTATTTTAATTTCAATATTATGCTATATTAAATTTCCAAAATAGTATTTATTCCTAAAACTCAAATTAATAATGTCGTCGAAAAGGTCCCTGCAGATATTAGCCTTATTAAAAACAACGAATAAAAATGTGAATGATCAACAAATTGATGATTTTTCAAGAAATGAGACTGAAGAACCGATTTTCCACACGGCAGGTAAGTTAATATTGCCTATTTTAATATTTTATTTCTATTTTTAGGTGTTGTTTTAGTTGGCATTAGTTTTTGATTATATGTTCGTCGTACATCGACGGTTAGTCAAATCCGTCGTTGTTCGTGGTAATCAGAAGCAGTTAGTTTTTTGTCTTTTAGTTATTACGCCAATATTATTTTTTAAACTACTATTAGTTTATACTACATTTTAAATTATAAACAAACTCAATTCATTTTTCGGTGACGAATATTGAAATCCTACAATGTTCTACGTACTTAGAATGAACGTATGGTACAAACCGACATTTTTTTACGGATAAGTGCAGGATGGATGTGCATATCCGTCGTTATTCTTTGGATATATTTTATCATACGTCGTTGTTTTGTTATATTTTACAATTTAAATAACTTTTTTACTATTCAATTTTATTTATGTTTTTGATGCTTTTGAAACATAACTAATTAATATTTGGAAATTTTATTTTACAGTTGAAGAACAGCGCTTTTCGCCACTACCACCGGGTGCGGATGCAATGCTATCGTCAGAAGAAATGCAAGGCGTGTGGGGTGATGTATTTTTAAACAATTATTACCAGGAAGAATTGGTCACAGTTACAGATCTCGAAGATAAATCACCTGCAGCAACTGCCGTACAGGAACACGACGTTATCTCCGAAGATGCATATATGCCTACAGACCCAATGACTCCCGTAAATGTCACCGATTGCCCGCAATCATTACAATCTTAACCTAATCAAGAATCTCCGATGCCATTGACTCCCATTTTCAGTAGTTTGCTAGATCAACCTACACCTTCTACAGCCACTGCGAATAATACTGAAGAGCCTGAGCAGCAATCTGATTTACAAGATACACCAGTCCCGTCCCCAGTTAATAGACATGCAAAATGTGATGATCCTTTTTGCTACCAACACGATCCTGATGAGTATGCCTGTCCATCAGTAGATACTATGGGTACAGATTCTAATTGTCCGTCTCCAAAACCTGCTACCTTGCTAAAGAATAGGGGAAAAAAACGTCCTCGAAACCATGACAATTGGGGGGACATCAAGAGAAAAAAACTGAAAAATCAAGGCAAAACTTATTGCTCAAAGAGAGGGCGTACTGTTGATGCAAAAACAATGGGCCAGCCATGTCAATGTAGATTTAAATGTGCCACAAAACTTGCAGAAAAGGAGCGAATTGAGATTTTTACAAAATTTTGGGAATTAGGCGTAAGAGAGCAGCAATGGCTGTACGTTGCTAATTACACAACAAAACAACAGAAAACTAGGACATTCCGGCGAGAATTAAAACACCAACGTGAATATACCTATAAATATTTCTTGCCAAAGAAAAGCACTGACGATGTCAGTTATAATAAAATCAATGTTTGCAAAACAATGTTTTTAAACACCTTAGGCATCAGTGAGCGTTTGACAAGAACCGCATGGATCAAGTACGACGGTAGCACGACTGTAGAACAAGATATGAGAGGACGTCATGCGAATCACAGAAAACTCATTAATGACGAAATGTTACTGTCTGTGTGCGCTCATGTTAATTCTTTTGTGCCGATTGAGTCGCACTACTGTCGGAAATCGTCAAAAAGACTGTACTTAGATGGTAGTCTGAGTATTGCTCGCATGTTCAACATGTATCAGGAGTGGCCTGACCTGGATAAATATTCAAACAAAGCTACAACTCTTCGACAGTACCGTGATATTGTAAACAGTCAATTTAATCTAACTTTTCACATCCCAAAAAAAGACACTTGTGACCAATGCCATATATTTAAGCAAATTGAAAACCCATCTGAAGAACAGAAAACTGATTACAAAAAACATCAAATGAACAAGAATATTGCCAGACAGCTAAAGAATAATGATAAGACAGAAGCTGTAGAGTCCAATGGAACGATCTTATGCGCGACGTTCGATTTCCAAAAAGTATTAACTTGCCCACACGGTCAAATGAGCATACTCTATTATAAACGCAAGCTATCTTGTTATAATTTTACCATTTATAACATGGCTACTAAAGAGGGCTTTTGTTACGTGTGGGATGAAAACGTGGCAAAACGTGGTGCTAATGAGGTTGCTAGTTGCCTTTACGATTTTATCAAAGATTTTGCAGGAAAGGGTGTTAAAGATTTTAGATTTTGGTCAGACAATTGTGGTGGCCAAAATAAAAACCGTATTATATTTTCATTATACACACATGCAGCAAGGGTGTTTGGTGTCACTATAACTCATCGATTTTTGGAGAAAGGCCATACCCAAAACGAGGGAGACTCTGTGCACTCAGTTATAGAAAGGGCTGGCGAACACAAACTTATTTATACACCCGAAGAGTGGAAGATTTTGATTAGATGGGCAAAATCAGAAAAACCATACGAAGTGCGAGATGTGACTCAGGATATGGTTTATGATTTTAAAGAACTACTAAAGAATAGAAATTGGACAGAAAATACCGTAAACGAAAAAATCGCATGGGCAAAAATTAAAGAGGTATATATTCAGGTAACTCACCCCAATAAAATACAATATAAGTATAGTTTGGATGATGAATCTATGATTTTGATAACACGTAAGGAGACAAGAAACAATACATTTAATCTTAAAAAAGCATATTTTGAACCGATCGCTATTTCTAAAGACAAATTTAGAGATTTGATGAATCTGTGCGAGACAGGGATTATACCCGCCAAGTACCACGATTATTTTAAAACTCTAACACATGGCCGCACTACCATACTTGAAACTGATGATGATTCTGATTAAATCGTCATAATAAAAAGAATTTTGATTATTAAACTTTAATATTTTAAGAGTAACGTTTGAGACTGATTGTTATTGTTAGTAAGAAGCAATAATTTTCGTTGTTATCTTTTTTTCATTTTGTTTGTTTTTCTTTTGATACGTCCAGAACCTGTGATTTAGAATTTTTGATCTCTTACTTTTAGTGCCATAGAAATTATTTAAGTGATTTTTAGTCTATTTGGTAATAGTTAGTTAATAATTAATACCAACCAAATGTTTGAGACTGATAATGATTGTAATAATTAAAATTTGTTATGTTATACTAATTCTACTATTAAAGAATATTTTTTGTACTAACTTTTTAAAGCCAATAAAACAATTTAATGTGTCTATTAAAATACATGCATGCTAATTAATAGATATTTTTCATTTACTAATCCATCAATTTGAAATCCGACAATATTTTTTGTGAAGATTTCCTAAAACATCGACGGAAACTACTTTGCGTCATGTTAACCACGAGAAAAATCCGCACAACAACGACGTAAGATAACATACGACACATAAGTTTTCATAGAACAATGACGCATTTGATATTTTATAAAATCGAGCCGTTTTAGGAATTGATCGTATTGGTCATATTATAAAAGTTCAGAAATAAAACAACATATCCAAATTTCAAGCTAATCGGATCCGCGGTTTCCAAGATATGCCCTAAAATTCCATTGGAAAACTTTGATGTGGCGTACTGTAAAGTTACTGGTTTGTAGAACCGTCTTTGTTCTACGACTATGACGATATAAGAGCATATTAGAAGCAAAACCTTATGGAAACTTGTTGGTGGAAAAAATTGAATGTACAAATCACCTGTTGAGAAACTTTTGCACGAAACTTGAAGAGTTAACCAAGAACACTTGCTATCCTATAAAATATCGCAAACTTCTTGGAAAAAATATACTGCGCTTACGTAGATCAGTTAAAGGGGCTGTCCAACATATCAATTCCAAAGATTCAAATTTCAATCAAAAAGTAATTGACCTAAAACAAGATCTAATTAATGCACCAAATCATGTTTTCGGAGATCACAAATTATGCAAACCTTATTTTTGCCAAAATATTGATCAAAATGAACCTACAAAAAATTTTGTTGCTGAACTGAAATCTAGCAATATTTTTGCAGCTATCATGAAAATTATGTCCCGATTGGTAAACAATGCTAAAAGCCTAATACATAATGTAAATAGTAATATTGCAGAAGTATTCAACAGCGTTGTTGCGAAATTTGTGGGCGGTAAACGAATTAATTATTCAAATCGCCAGTCTTATACAGCTCGCTGTGCTGGCTCAGTTGTGTCATTCAACGCTAAAGAATCACAATCCCCTATTGTAAAAAACTTAGAGATGAAACGCAATAAAAAAAGAATCGCAGATTTAAGATAAATATTATGGCGACTCTTGTCAAAAGCCAGATCTAGAACAAGATGACTTTGATTTTGCTAAATCAGAACATATAAAGAAAATTCATCTTTCTGATGAGGATCGTCAGTCTCTTGAAAAGAGAACTGTTTTGCAAGCAGATTCGATAGAATGGCACCAAGAGAGAAAATTACGTCTCACTGCGTCTGCCTTCGGAAAAGTATGCAAAAGAGGCCTTATAAAATGTGCACCATTAGTAAAAACTCTTCTAAATGTGACTGGTGATTTAAGCCACGTAAAATCAGTTCGTTATGGCAAGGAACACGAACATATTGCATTAGAACAATTGGCTGAAGTACTAAAACTTGACGAAGAAGCAAACTTCAACGGTATACAGAAATGTGGCCTATTCGTCGACCCGGAACTGCCGTTTTTGGCGGCAAGTCCAGACGGATTATTAGGTGACAAAATTATTGAAGTTAAGTGTCCGTATTCGGCTAAGGACATAACAGTAAGGGAAGGCATAGCACAAAAAAAAATTAGTTTCTGGAAACTGGAGAAGAATGGGAACTTAACAATAAATAAACAACACGATTGGTTCTACCAGGTGCAGGGTCAGCTCCACATTACTAGGAAAGAATTATGTTTATTTGTGTTGTGGACAGAAAAAGATATGAAAATAGAAGCAATGAAAAGAGATAACGAATTCTGGAAGAACAGTATGGAAACAAAATTAAAGACATTTTACTTTGATTGTCTTCTACCAGAAATAATTGATTCAAGGCTGGACAGAAAAATGGAAATTCGTGAGCCACAATATATTTTAGACGCAATAGACAAGAAAAAGTCAGCAAAACGAAAAAAAGCTATGCCTTCCGCGACTGTTATGCTAGAAGCGAAGTTGAAAAAAATATAAAATAGTTGATAAACTTAAAAAAAAAAATTGTAACCGACTTCAAATGTAACAGCAGAGATTCACTAAAAAGTTTAAAATAACTATATACTAACCGTTGGTATCGCAAATAACAAATTTGCTGGCTTCTTTATTCCTGAAACATGTTATCCAGAAGTCGGCGCTATCACATTAGTTTTCGTAGAGAATGCATCTTTATGTGGCTATGGGACGTCTTGCCATAACGAACAAAGTACTTACCGTGTAACTTCATTATCAGAAATTCAATAGAATCTGTCTGCAAAAACTTACTATACTTCGACTTTTAATTCCATTCTTGACACTTGACAGTTCAAAGAAAAATAATGTTACGTGTTTTCGTGTTTTGAACACAAGTTATTAAAGGAGATGGCTAAACTGAAGTATGGACGAATTTCCAGCAATGTCTAGACATGGTACCTAGCAATATGTAATGCTGAATAGCTGAATATTAGTATTTCATACAGAAAAAGTTTCAGGCGCTTTTTATATCTTTATAATCCTGAAAATGAAATCGTGTAACTCCTACGTCAATAGGCATAAAAAACTGCAAATAAATTACATTGCTATGAACTTTTACCTAGGTGTTACCCAAACAACACTAGATTTTTGTCCAAAACCAAATCCCTATAGTAAATGTACTCGAGAGATGGGTTCTGGACGCTGAATGGGGCAATGCGCGCAAGAAAACACTCAGGCGGCAGGATTTTTCTGACTTGATTTACATTGGTCAATACAACCTACACGAATGTATAGCTAAACCTTCCGGAAGTGACAACCCCATCAAAATATGTTTGTTGAAACATCCGTACAGACAGACAGACAAACGCGCCAGGAGGACTTAGTTTAATTAGTATGTGGTGATTGTAAAATCCTGCCTAAACTAGATAACGAATACAGTGAGTAACCAAGGACTTTAAAAGATCATCATCATTCTCCTGCCCTAATCCCAATTTATTTGTGGTCGGCGCAACATGTCTTTTTCTTCCATACTCCTCTATTAGCCGCCATCTCGGTAGTCACCCCCTTTCTAACCATATCATCATTCACACAGTCCATCCATCGTTTCGTTGGTCGTCCCCTACTCTTATAGCCATCGACATTCATACTCAAAACTACTTTAAAAGATATTGAAATAAAACAACAAACAAAAATGCGATTAATTTATTTATTCTGTGAATCTTATAAGAACATTATATAAAAAAGTTAGTTTAGGTTATCTGTCTGTCTGATCAAATCATTCTGATTGGATGTTGCCCAATAACACAACCAGAGAGAGAGAGAGGTCAGGGACAGTAGTCCTGACGATTTGTAGGCCGAGAAACTGAATATCTGAAGAGGAAGATGATAAATGCTACCGGACGGGTATGTAAAGATAAAAAAACACACTGTGTTTAAAAACATTTTATTTAGATAATAGAAAGCTGGATGTGACGTTGGTAAATTCTGCAAACGGCCTCAAGTTATGCGCACTATTGTATGACCAAATAAACGTACATCACTAGTTGCTTCTGAATTCAGCAGCTCATAACAAGGATGACAAATGTTGGCATCCGTTGGAACCTAGAACAAACTTAATTACCTTATTACCCACATGAATTATTTATAATACCTACACATTTGATTATTATGACATCTAAAGCAACCAGTCTGTTGTAGTCGTGACGTGTTGAGACGAGATGAGTCTTTCTGATTCATTGCCATTGAGTTCATTATGTATTTTGAAAACACGGTAAACTACTTGAAGTCACATTTGTTCGATGTTTCTTATATTTATCGGTTCTAGAATGATTCTAGCTGTAGATGACTTACCTCAATTGTTAACCATCGTGCTAAGATAGTGAGTAGAAAAGCAGGCAATGAAGAGGCGATATGCTGCCGCAGCCTTTGCCTGGTTACACCGCAGTTTATGCATCGCAGGATGAATTGATTGCAAGTCAAGTCCGTGTCGAGTAGCAAGAGGTCAGTAGGTAGGCAAGCACACACAATAAGCAAGCGAGGGTCAATGAAAATCCAAAATGAAAAACCACAACGAACAAGCAAACGGCAGTGTTCCAACGATGTCTAACATCTGACGTTTGTTTTTTTTCATAGAGATGGGATTGAACGTCAAGTGTAATCGAATCAATAAAATAATCGATTGGGTTGAAAAATAAAAATATACTTAAATAGTTTTTGTCGACCTGTATTCAGTTAATATTTTTCGACACAAAATAACACACACACATTACACGAACACACGTACGCGTACACGTACGTTACGTTTTACATTAAACGTAGAAGCACATTCTGAAGCTTTCAATTATTTTTATTTGATTTTGATACGAAAAGAGTGGAATTGAATAGAGTCGATTGTCACTTAGAAACAACCCCGTTTCCCTGTGAAAACACAATAAGAAGCAACTAAACAGGACACCGAATTTAATTCCATCGATTCCCGCCAATAACTCTGATTGCCACTTCTTAGTTTCAGAAAATAAATCGTTTTGATACCTGTTATCAAAAATCGATATAAGTATAGTTTGATTTGACATTTTAGAAAAGCGACATGACCCGTCCCTAGTTGCAGTACTGTATTATTATTCCCCTTGAACTTGTCATGTCAATCAAAAAAAGCAACTAAGATACTTTTTTTATGTTTAACAGTTCACGAAAGCGCTAGGAAATTATTAAAAGCTTAATAATTCATGAATGAATATTTAAATATTACGAGTTAATGTGAAGTTACTAGACATGCTTGGGGCAGTCATTTAGCCATGTCCTTTAAAATATAAAATTTGCTTATTAGTACAGACGCCAGCACATCAAGCTACTACAATCTGTCAAATTTCTTTAATGGATTTTCAACTTTATCGCTAAGGCATTGAGGTTCAAGGTTGATTGGGAAAATTTGACAGTTTCGGGTAGCTTGACCTGCTGGCGTCTGTACATTTGTGAAGTTCATTGAATTTAGTTTATTCTTACACCAACTCAAATAGCTGCTTTTTATTAAAATCTATCAAGTTACTGAATGGAATTAAAAGTCGAACCTTACGTACTAACAAAAGTAGTTTACTGAATCTACTTTGAAGAATAAATAATTTGAAATTGAAAATAAAAGGACGACTACTGGGATTTTTACCCTACTTATTTAGCTGATAAGTTATTTTACGTTATTGAAATCGCTTTTAAGTTTCTCTCCTACTTAGACATTAGAATATTATCATAAAATGTAACTAATTGAGTATTATTCGACTAAATACCTAATATTAATTTTTCATTGATCTGATCATAGATACCCACCTAACGAAGGTAAATTATAAATTAAAAAATTGTATATTTCCAATAAAAGTATTTGAAATCTTTTCTTTTGTTTAATTTTGTAAATATTGGTAGCACCTCGCTGACCTCGCTAGTCGACCGACGCACGGCTCGGCGCGGCGGTTCGCTCTCTTGCCGGTGTGCCTCACGCACACATACACGGAGCGCACAGAATACCTAAAATCGATTAGCGCTAGAAACTCGGTGCCCCCTTAATAGAGTTGCCATACGTCCCGTATATACGGGACTGTCACCCTATTTGATCATCCCGTCCCGTATTACTACTTGTCCCATATTTGTCCCGTATTTCGACAAAATACGAAAATAGAGGCGAATGGCGCGGGCGCCCGCCGCCCTTACGGCGCCGGCGCGCGGTGGCGGAGGCGGAGTGCGGGACGGACGCGCGCATAAGAGGGGGGCGGGTGGATCGCTCGCTCAGTCAGTTGATTCAGTGTTTACTGAACGTAATCTAAGACGGCCGTGTATTTGTGTAGTCCACGCGAACTTGACGCTCAGTGAGAGACATCGAGTTGTTTAGATAAACTATTTTTCTTTTTTACTTATTACCGTGTCGTTGTAAAAGATGCCAAAGAGGAAGTGTCATTTTAAGGATGAATACACCACAGAATGGTCGTATATAAAAAGAGGTAGGACGGAATTTGAAGCACTGTGCTCCGTTTGTAATTCATACATTTCCATAGGTCATGGTGGTAAATCTGACATTCAACAGCACATAGCTACAAGTGTTCATAAATCACACATCAGGACAGCTTCAACTTCAAAGGATATTTCTACTTTTATGATAAAGAAAGACTCGGAAGAGGAAATTTTGGTCGCAGCTGCTGAGTTGACTACAGCTTACAAAGTCGTACGCCATCACCAATCCTTTAATTCGTTGGATTGTACTACCAAATTAAATGCACTGATGTATCCAGACTCAAAAATTGCTTCTAAACAAACTACTGCACGAACTAAGGCTACGGCAATAGTAAAAAGTATACTTGCTCCTCATAGTGTGCAACTTTGTGTTACGGATTTAATCAATGCGACGTTTTTTGGAATAGCTACTGATGCCAGCAATCATAATGCCGAGAAAATCTTTCCTTTAGTGGTTCAATATTTTAACGAAAAAGATGGCCAGCAATGTAAGCTATTAAAATTGGGTTCTTTAAATAATGAGCGTTCTGAAACAATCACTGAATATTGCAAAACTTCTCTAGAAAATCTGAATATTCCTCGTGAAAAACTTATCGCGTTTTGCGGAGATAATACAAATACGAACTTTGGCGGCTCCAGCAGAGGCGGGTGTAATAATGTGTTCTCGAGACTAAACGCTGAACTGGGAAGAGATATTGAAGGCGTAGGATGTCCTGCACATGTTCTACACAACACTCTATCCACAGCTGCTGATCTTTTGACTGTCGACGTTGAATCGACAGTGGTCAAGGTGTTCAAGTACTTCCACATTTACACTGTGAGAACGGAAAAACTGAAAGAGTTTTGTGAATATGCTGATGTTGCTTACAAAAACTTATTGTCTTATGTTGGGACCAGGTGGTTATCATTATTACCAGCAGTTGAGCGAATATTAAAGCTATGGCAGCCGTTAAAAGATTTCTTTAATGCTGAAGAAAAGCCACCGAAAGCTATTAAAGATTTTTTTGATAATCCAATCAGTGAAGTGTATTTTTGCTTCTTGCATTCGCAGCTTAGTACGTTTGAATCACAAATAAGAAAAGTTGAAAAATCTAACATCACGGTAATTGAAGTGAAGTCCATATTACAAGAGACAATGCAAATTATGATGGAGAGAAAAACATCAAATTTTATTGGAATAGCGACGAAGCAAATTTTGAATCGCTTAAAGCTTAATTCTGAAAATAATGACATGGTCGAAGCTTTTGAAAAACAAGCAATAGATTTCTTTAATACAGCTGTCGAATATATTAAGAAATGGTCACAACCGCTTGAAAACTTCAATGCCTTCGACTGGATGTCTCTGAACAGTATTCCTGAATGGGAAGAAATTGAACGAACTGTAACATATTTACAAACAAAACAAATAAATATTGAACAGACTGAGACCCTATTTAACCAGTTTGTTTACTTAAAAGATTATTTGAATAAGAATAATGACATAATGAAAACACTAAGCATGGAACAAAAGTGGCTGAAATTTTTTGGAGATACAGAACATTTAGAGCAGAAATCATGCCTATTAAAGCTGTGTGAATATATATTTGCAATTCCAGCCCACAATGCAAATGTCGAAAGATTATTTTCTTTGATGACGGCTCAATGGACGGACGAACGGAACAGGTTGTCGGTAGAGACCATTGAATCCATATTGATTTGTCATTACAATTTTAAAATGACATGCGCCCAGTTCTATGATTATATAAAAAAAGAAAAAGAAGTTATTGCAAAAGTAAAATCAACTTCAAAATATGACTGGGCAAAAAAATAAATACCTGAGTAATTTTATGTTAATTTAAAAAATTGTCTACATAAGACGTTTTGAATAAAAAGTATGATTAAATAAAAATAATTGTTTTATTTATTTTACACTTTCAATAAGTTTGAGATTAGAGGGAATCTTAGAAAACACATTAGTTTGTTTCTTCTCGCTATGTAGGAAGGTACACATGCGTGCTATGTTATGTAGTATGGTGTAGTTGAAAAGCCCCGTGTCAGTGTTGAATGTGTTATATACGATTATGAGTTTTGGGTATCGGAAGAAAAAACGTCCCGTATTGGTTCCCAGAAGTTATGGCAACGCTACCCCTTAAGTAAATTCTTGCCTTTCAAGTGATATGCTTTTAACATCTGTATGATTCTCGTTCGTGTTTCAGTCGGAATAGATGCTGTTTGCCATATACCTTCAATCCTAGGTACCACTATATCTGCTACTTGTAGAAATGTTGGCTCCTTTGCAGTTTCTAATTGTAATTTGAGCTGATGTCTCGTCCATTCATAATACTTCATTACATGTTCATAAGTAGGTAGATAATTGTCTTTAATATACACGATACCACCAAACAAGGGACACTTAAATGCACTACGAGTCTTCCATGCTTCAAAACAAACGTCCGACCTGTCACTTCGAGTAATAACTGTGCAACTGATACGACAAGTGTCGAAAAGCGCGCGCTGCACAACGAATAGCCGCCGCGCGCCCCGCACTCTTCTTTCTTCTTGTTTTAAGTACCTAAACCAACGTAATAATATGTTTTTTAATGATTAGAAAACAAAGTAGACTATTTTAACTATCGAATAATAAAATAACAAGTAATGAATATTATAAATGATAAATTTAAGTAGCGTCAAACATGGGTCTAAAAATCAATTTATTCAAAAGTTCAGTGACCTTGCGGGGAGGCAGATACTCTAATCTTATTCAAATTATATTTTGTGTGTGTGTTATGTTAAACCCTAAAGGCACCCCTTTCGCGCTATTACATAACTATAACACGAAAAAAGTTTTTTCACTCCACCCAAGTGATTTACCCCTTTATTCATAAACGTTGCTTAAAGTTAAGTAGTGATTAGCGACTGTTTAACCATGCATTTTTGACGTTTAAACGTTAATGTCTGCTTCCCTGGAATATTGCAACTTGGAACGAAAAGTAAACAAACATCAAAATAATACTAATAACTAGTCATTGTGGCTGGCCGGCGCGCGCGCGGCATTTCCTTACAAGTAGTAATAACAATAGGCTCAAAGGGGCGCAGCGCGCCGGCCGCCCCTGTTAAATATGTATCAAAAGAAACTACATGGTACTTCTAGCGCTACCAGCGCCATCTGTTATATCTGTTAGTATAACTGTGTGACGTATCTAGAAGATTCGAAATAAACGACAGTCTGTTGAAAGCCACTCTGAAGTTTTATTAGGTTATGGGCCCAGACCCGACAGAGAATTTAAGTTTTTTCGACAAGTTTTATATAGTGCACAGCTATAAAAATGGCAGGAAATTACTCAGTAAACGTTCTCAGAGAATTATGATGATTGGGCGTTTGCGGTGGAAAACTATCTCATCTTGGAAGGCGTCGATTTGAACAGCGAGCAATCGCTAGATGAAGTTAACGACAAGAAAGCCAAAGCGAAGATTATTATGACTATCGATCCATCTCTTTATGTCCATATAAAAAATGAAAAGACAGTTCAAAGTTTATAGAAGAAATTAAACCTTGACGACTCCGGTTAAACACGCAAGATCAGTTTGCTAAGGAATCTTATTTCTATTCGCTTGGAAACGTGTGAGTCCATGACCAGCTACGTCACGCAAGTCGTGGAAACAGCACAGAAACTCAAAGGTACCGGTTTCGAGATAAACGACGAATGGATCGGGTCGTTACTTTTGGCGGGATTTCCGGAGAAGTTCAGCCCAATGATCATGGCGATTGAGCAGTCTGGTATGGCAATAAGTGCAGATGCTATTAATACCAAACTATTGGATATGAGTAGGTCGGTTGTTGAACAGTGAACCAACCAGATACACTGAACCACCGCCATATTGGCAAAACTGCGACGTTGCCACTGCGACCAAGCTTGTTAGTACATGCCTCGTAGGCGCCCTTCCCCTCTCCCCAGTGTTGTTATTGATACGGCAATTGCCGTAATATACGGTAATCCACGTATTTTTTTCAGAAAATACGGTATACGGCAGGCCTTTCAATGCCGTATCAAAAAATACGGCAACTGACTGTAAGTGAAACGAAACGTATTTTAATTAGCGATAGCGCAGCGAACGAAACGTACCACTCACAGCCGGGGAGATCCCGACCAACGACTAAAAACAGAGTCCATATCGCCACATCGTGCCATCTCTTTCGTCTTAGGTTAAAATGACTGAGACAAAGTACTGAACTAAAGTAAATTGGGTTTGTCTATCTAGACTCAATCTAGAGTCGAATTATCGAATAGCTCATTCACATTCGCAAGGTACACAATACTCGAGCGCATTCGTTCGTTGGTTACGGTTTCGTTAAGAAATAAATTTTAACTAGTGTTTATTTGTGTTTGAATTGGCAAAATGAGTGATTCTGAAGGACCATCTACGCCAAAAAAGACTAAAAAAGGTAAACACATAAAACAAAAATATCGACAACAATGGGAGAGTGAAGATTTTTTCAAAGACTGGATTGCTCCTGTTGATGGTGATCTATATAGAGCAAAGTGCACCGTATGTGACGTTAAATTATCGTGTGAACTTTCAACTTTGCGACGACATGTGGCAAATAATCAACATAAAAAAAGACACTCGCTTCGTCGTCTACAAAATCTGTAAGTGCTTATTTTAAACCGCGTGAAAAGGACACCAACACCCTTGTTGTGGAAGCCGAAATAAAACTCGTTGCATTTGTGGCCGAGCACAACATTTCTTTCCTGGCAATAGATCATTTAACAGAGGTACTAAAATCTTGTTTCCCAGACTCTAAAATAGCAGCTGATTTGGCGATAAAAAGAGGCAAATGTACAGCAACTGTAAAAAATGTCATAGGAGAAAGCCAGAAAGAAATCCTAGAAAATATTTTAAAACAGCAAAAATTCAGCGTACTTGCCGATGAATCCACAGACATTTCCACTACTAAGACAATATGCATCCTTGTCAGATATTACGACAAAGATTGCAAAAAAGTTATTGCTTGCTTATGGCAATTGGAGCCTTTGCATGACAAAAAAACAACTGATGGGGCGTCATCTTTACGAGGATGTACAGCTGAAGCGCTATATACAACAATCATAGAAACGTTTACTCAACGTGGTGTGCCATTAGATAATATAATCGGCTTTGCATCGGATGGCTGCAATGTCATGATGGGTCCTCACAACTCAGTTGCCAGTCGTTTACGTGCCGAATTGCCAGGAATACAAATATTTAAGTGCATATGTCACTCTATGCATTTATGCGCCAATGAAGCTTGCAAAAAACTTCCAAGACGTTGTGAGGATTTAGCAAGAAATGTGTACGCATTTTTCAAACATAGTGCCAAAAGACAATCGGAATACATTGAATTTCAAGAATTTATGAATACAAAAATCCATAAATTACTACACCCGTCGCAAACCAGATGGCTATCACTGTTATCAGTAATAAATAGGCTGCTAGAGCAATGGGAGAGCCTGAAATTATTTTTTAGCTACCAGTGGCTAGAAGAGCGCACCGTCGCTGCTGAGCTGATCCATCGTGAGTTAAACGACGACTTTGTAAAACTCTACATCCTATTTCTACAATGGATATTACCCAAATTTGTGAAGATGAACGAGTATTTCCAAGGAACAGATTCTAGATTAATAGAACTGGACGATAGTATGAAACTGCTTTACAAAGATCTATTGCAGTGTTACATGACTAGAGACCACGTTAATCAAACTGAAATATGCTTGATAGACCCAGAAAATACACGATTTTTACTACCTCAAATGTATTTAGGTGTTAAAATCATGCAAGAAGTTCAAAAAACCAATATCGTGCAGCAAAAAGTGCTCCTGGCTGAATTTTATTCTCGTTGCCGCGACTTCCTAGTAACAGGCTGCAAGGAAATTCGGAAGCGTTATGATTTTTCCAATGAAATACTTCCACTCCTCAAACATCTGTCACCTGAAAGGGCTGTGCGCCACAGTAATAGAGAGAGTTTTCCGTCAATGTTGCCACTAACCCAGAAACTACCACGTATAGTCAAAAATGAAAATGACCTACAAAAAATCGATGACGAGTGGAGACTTTTACCTGATGTCAACAAATTTTCGACCTTGGACATCGGCACCTGGAAAGCACACGAGTTTTGGGGAAAGATCCATAGCACAACCGACTGCAAAACTCTAGCGAAGTTTGCTTTAGATGTTCTATGCCTTCCTCACAGTAACGCAGATTGTGAAAGAATATTTAGTCAAGTCAACAATATGAAGACCAAGATGCGAAATAAGCTAATAACATCGACTGTAAATAAAACTCTATTAGCAAGACAACTCATTCAAAACCAAGGGAACTGTACTAAGTTTAAGGTGTCGCGCGACATGTGTGAAAAAATGCGTAGCAAAGACAAGTACACACTGGACAAACATGAAACTGATGTAATAGATACCATAAGAAACTTATACGGCGAAGTAGAAATAAATGAGGAATAAATAAATAATATATACGGCATTTTAGTATTTTTTCCCCTAAAATACGGCAAATCAGAATGTGACATACGGCAACCCAGATTTTTAAGATAACAACACTGCCTCTCCCGCAGTGAGCCGGCGACCGCGGCTTGAGCGTGACGTGTGACAGCGGCTCGTTTGTTTCTCGCCAAAAAAACGTAGTATTTTTACGTAAGTATCTCGATTTTTGTATATTTTGTTATTAATGATAGGAACAAAATCTGTATGGTGTCAAAATGATTGTAGTTTTACTCGTTTTATGAGCATATTGCGTTGTGACAATTTAGTGTATAAGCTGTTTTTTATTTGTTGAATAGTGTGTGTATTGAACAGTGAACCACGTCTGCATAGTTCTCAGTGAACCGGTTCACTGTGTATCTTACGAGGCTGGTTCACTGTTCCTTAATAGTGCCATGTTGAAAATCAATCAAATATTTGTTTATTCTAGGATGCCAAGACCAAAAAATAAGGAACGGAAAATAGGAAAACACACAAAAGAGGACATGATGTCAGCTTTACAAATGGTACAAAATGGTAACTCCATTAGGACGGCGGCAAAAACCTGTAAAATTCCGTACCCTACATTGCGCCGTTACGTGAAAAACAAAAGTGAACATGGCGATAATATATCACTTGTAGGTACAAGTGATATATTATCGCCATGTTCACTTTTAATAAGTAATAAGGTACGATATTAATAAAGTGTGTAACATTTTATGTAGACAACTCTCTTCGAAAATAGTCGAGTCAGCGTGCCTTCCATACGAGCCTATATCCACGAAAGTGAACATATAATTACTATCACATACTGCTAGAAGTATTATCGAAAAATAATTTTTATAGTTATAATATGACGATCCACTTTGCGCAGGTTGTATTATTCTAATATGTTTGCCATCAACGGCGCCAAGGCAGTTCGGAAACTTAGAAGTTTTTTTGAAACCATTTATTATGTCTTTCCATTTATCTTCAGTTAGTTGTTCCATACACATATCCTTCATATGTATCCATATATTTCTGCAAACATCCCTCACTATCTTACCAATTGTTGTTGATGCTATTCTAAAACTATATTGCAAATCCATAAATGTACATCCAGTTGCCAAATACCTGTAAAAACATATTTTTTAATCAATAAATTGTAACCAATAAATATTTTTTTTGTTGTTACAGCCATGTTAATACAGAAAAAATGGAAGACATTAAGAGATGGGTACACCAGATATGCTAAAAAAATAAAACCAAAGAGTGGTTCAGCAGCCCTAAACATTCGGCCATATGCATATTATCAGCAGATGTCTTTTTTAAAGGTAATAATAGAAGATAGACCCGATAAAACAAACAGTTTAGAAGAAAGTGAGCACGCTGAAATTACGTCTGAAGAAAGTGAAAATCGTCAAAATAAAATAAACAAAGAAAGAAACAAAAGAAAATTAAATACTACAATCACAGATGAGAACGTCTTAATTGAAAAATTAGCTAAACGCTTCGATGAAAAATCACAGAATTCGCGCATTGTTGAAGATGAAGATAAATTGTTTTTTCTGTCATTAGTTGGCGAGTTTAAAAAAATTAATGAGCAGTATAAATTAGATGCTAAGACAGAAATACTTAACGTAATTAAATACTTTAAAGGGATGACAAATCACATATATCCTGCGAGCAGGGGATATTCATCACAGAATTCACCTTATGATTACCGTGGACAATATGGTTATAATACTGGCCCCTCTACCTCTGCATCAGCGACTGGCCCCTCTAAATCAGCGACTGGCCCCTCTACATCAGCGGCTGATGACCAAAACTCTCAATTTGAAGACCTTTCATCATCTTCAGTAATGTCTGATGAATTATTTTCCAATATTTTTAATACTAAATTCTAGTCCACTATCTGTAAATATTAAAAACATTAAAACAATGATTCAAGAAAATGCTTATGATATACGCAAGAATGTCCATGATGAGTTAGAGGATCAACTTATATCGTTAAAAATTGATGTAGCTTCGGTAAAATCTAGAAGATTTCTCGGTATAAACATTCAGTATATTGCAAATGGTAAAATTGTGCTTAGAAACCTTACTGTCCATGAATTACATGAGAGAAACACTGCAGATTTTCTAAAAGAAACAGTGATGATAGTCCTAAGTCGCTTCGGTATTGAGCTTAAACAATTATATTCCGTAACCTCTGATAATGGAGCTAATATGATTCGAATGTCAAAGCAGTTGGAGGAAGAGATGCAAGAGAATACATCTGAGGAACATGACTACTTTAGCAGTAAAATGACTTACGGGCAGTTACGTGTGGGCAGTTATCAAATCGGAGATAGTTGGGAAGAAATCTAACTAGCGCACGCTCGGCTCGTGCGCTTTTGGTCATAGTTCTAACCTAACCTAACCCATTTGGTCGGGGTGACCTGACTTACTTACTGCGACCAATTCGGCTCGTGCGTGGTTGATCACAGTTCCAACCTAACATATCTGTGAGCCGGGTGTGCTACAAACGGTCTCACACATGCTGACAGAATGTCCTGCAATCGGTGCCAAGCGACTGGAGGCTGAAATTAAAATTGAGGCGGAAATAAATATGAATAATATTGCGGATATAATGGCCAACGGAAAACAAAGAAATATTTTGATAGATTACAGCATAGCGATAGCGAAAAGAATAATAAAAATTAATAAGGAAACATAAACTGAACTAAACGAAAATACAAATTTATAACGTTCGGTGTCGGAAGCAAACACATTGCACCTTTAACACTGTCTTTATTTTACTAATGAACATGATACATGGCTCGGAAATATATCCATACAACAACAATCACAGGAAAATCATAATCAATTAGATCGCGAAGACCCGAGCGGTACACGCACGAATGCCCATGCGGACTTACGAGCCCTTCCGATCGACGACTGGCGCGAACGCATCACACCACCGCGATCGGGGTGTAGCGCCCCCTCCCGCAGGCTTCCCACCCGCGCGGGCCCTACGCTCTATTAGAGCAGGGATGAGCGCGTTACAAATTCTAATAATAAGTAAACAAATAAAACAGAAAATAAAAACTACTAAAAAACCTTCATTAAAGAGTAAATTTTAAAATACATAGTAACTATAAAACACTACATCTGAAAAGGTTTCTGACTACGTCAGGGGGACACTTGGAAAGGCAGGAGTGGGTTTTAGCCCGTAAGAGTCCGGCAATGCCCAAACTGCCTCACCAGTGAGACAGTCTGGGCGTCCATGAGGATTTCCCAATCCTGCCAAAACAAAAAAAAAAAAAACAACATGAACTGCCAAACTATTTACCTAACTGCCTATTCCATCATTTTTACTGGTCATTCATTTATTACACTACTTAAGAATTTCTTATAATATTGACATTGTAGGATTAAATAACCGACCAATTTTCTTTTTAATCGAACATTTTTTTTTCACTGTTCTTATTTGAATACAACAACCACCGATAAATAAAATTGCTAGGTACCCGTTGTTTAAATGATTACTCACCCTATTATATAAATGAGACGACATGGTTGGCGCAGTGGCTGAGCGATCAACTGCTGCGCTGCGTGTCGCGGGTTCGATTCCCGCACGGAACAAATATTTGTATTGCCTACAGGTAGTTGTTCCGGGTCTGGCTGTTTGTGTATGTGAGTTTGAATGTTTGTGAACGCAGCCACGATACAGTAATTCCTAGTGTGGGGCAACGTTTAAAAAAAAATAGCCTAAGCATCAGCCTGTCAGTTTATTAAATGTTGTATTAGACGTATTGGCTGAATATCATTCAGGCCGCTAGTTGAACGGCGCCGTTCAGTTAAAAGGGTAGGCAGTAGGCATGGGTAGTTCGCGAACGATTGAAGGAAATGAACTACTTCATTTCGCAAAATAAACTTATCATTCAATCAGTAGTCATTCAAATGTGTCTCTACTTCAGTCTTTCTTTTCGCTCTCGCGCCAACTGAACTGTGCGCCGCCGGGCGCACTGCCGCACGTATATTCGTCTATGGCCGCACGTTCGGAACACTTCGTCGGCTGGTCGGCTGTGTTCGGCTGACGAGCGACGCGCGCCTCTCCGACACGGAATTATTATTATGACAACAGTGTAGTTTCTAAACACACTGATATGAACTTTCTTTCTACAGCCATAAAGTCTAATTTAGCCTACAAAAATATACGTAAACTATAACAGAAGTACGTTGATGAAATATTATTTATTATTGTTTCAATTGCAATCAGAAGTTTAGAAATGGGCTTTTTGCGGTGGAGATAAAGCGCATAATGTTCGCAAAAAAAAATTTTTTCCGTTTAGCCAGCCTAGGCAATGAATTTTAAAGGACATGGCTAAATGACTGCCCCAAGCATGTCTAGTAACCTTACATTAACTCGTAATATTTCAATATTCATTCATGAATTTATTACGCCTTTAATAATTTCCTAGCGCTTTCGTGAACTGTTAAACATAATAAAAGTATCTTAGTTGCTTTTTTTGGTTGACATGACAAGTTCAAGGGGAATAATAATACAGTACTGCAACTAGGGACGGGTCATGTCGCTTTTTTAAAATGTCAAATCAAACTATACTTATATCGATTTTTGATAACAGGTATCAAAACGATTTATTTTCTGAAACTAAGAAGTGGCAATCAGAGTTATTATCTCTTCCAGAAAAAAACGTACAGCCTGCATAAATATGATAATTTAGTCAAACCAATTATGATTGTTTCATCTGATGGGCATATTATTGATGTTGTTGGACCATATGCTGCTACTCAAACTGATGCCGAGATTATGAATCATTTGTTTCAAGCAGAAGATAGTCCATATCGACCGCTCTTTCAGCGTAATGATGTTTTTATTTTAGACAGGGGGTTCAGGGATGCTATACCACTATTAGGAAGTTTAGGCTTTCAAAGTCAGACACAACTAACTAATGAACAAGCAAATAAAAGCAGGAAAGTAACATTATGCAGGTGGGTAGTAGAAGTGGTCAACGGGCGCTTCAAACGCGATTTTAAATTATTTCGGCAACGATTTTTCAATCTAGCTTCACCCCACCTGATGGAAGATTTTAAAATAGCTGCGGCTATAATCAATAAATATCACATTGTAATAGAGGATGGTCCAAACTGTACTGAAATACTACAAAGAGTGGCACGGTATACGGATCAGCCTAATCGTTTAGGAACATAATTTAAATAGGCAAAGATCTATGTTTTTAAGAGTGGATGGCAACCTGCCCCAATTGGAGAATTTTCCAATATTGGAGCATAGCGAGCTATTATTGATGGCATTAGGACCATATCAGCTTAAACAAGCCCGGTCATACTACGGAGAGCATATTAGAGCAAATGGTACTTATGATATCGAAGTGTGCCCGGATCTTGACAGAGTAGTTCATTTAGGGGGATCAAGACCTCAACTTTTAAGAGGCCGAATAAGATCAAGGCATATTAGCCAAAGAATATACTACGTGTATATTTTATATGAAAGCCAATCCACATATAATGCTTTAGACGACATACTGTCATATTACTGCAGCTGTATAGTGGGGAACAGAACTCTGGGCTGTTGCTGTCATATCATGACAGTGATCTGGTATCTGGGGTGGGCGAGACACCAGAACACATTATCAGCTCCCGCTTCTTTTTTAGATAATGTTCTTACAATATTCACAGAATAAATAAATAAATCGCATTTTTGTTGTTTTATTTTAATATCTTATATGTCCTTGGTTACTCAGTGTATTTGTTATCTAGTTTAGGCAGAATTTAACAATCACCACATACTAATTAAACTAAGTCCCCCTGGCGCGTTTGTCTGTCGCAGAAGGTTTAGCTATACATTCGTGTAGGTTGTAGTGACCAATGTAAATCAAGTCAGAAAAATCCTGCCGCCTGAGTGTTTTCTTGCGCGCGTTGCCCCATTCAGCGTCCAGAACCCATCTCTCGAGTACATTTACTATAGGGATTTGGTTTTGGACAAAAATCTAGTGTTGTTTGGGTAACACCTAGGTAAAAGTTCATAGCAATGTAATTTATTTGCAATTTTTTATGCCTATTGACGTAGGAGTTACACGATTTCATTTTCAGGATTATAAAGATATAAAAAGCGCCTGAAACTTTTTCTGTATGAAATACTAATATTCAGCTATTCAGCATTACATATTGCTAGGTACCATGTCTAGACATTGCTGGAAATTCGTCCATACTTCAATTTAGCCATGTCCTTTGAATTTCTCGGTAATAGTACATAGTTCAGTTCAGTTCGATTTGAGGTCGAGGACAGAAGTGAATGCACTATATTAAATATAGTAGTAAATTAATACGTTTATTTGTGTTTTAAAGACTTAGTAAATGTCCTATCATTTTATAAATAATTACTGTATATAAAAATTAAAAGTGGCAATGTAAATAGAAAGAAAAGTGTTGTGTGTGGTGGAACTATTTTACGGAAAACGGACCTAATAAAAATACGAATTCGTACTCACTCTCACTGTTCCAGTAGGTACCTAGGTATCTGTTTTGTGTTAAGTAACGTGTACATTATCTATTTAGATTAAAAAAAATGGAGACTGTAAATAGAAAGAGAAGTGCTGTGTGGAATCATTTTATGGAAAACGGACCTAAAAAGGCAAGAGATTGGACTGACACATGACATTTTGGGAGAAGTCAATGATTATATGACAGGACAAAATCCAGCCCTCCCCTCATTTTGTCCTGATTCATGTCGGCCAGCCTCAGATGATTTGACTAAATTACTGGGTATGCTAAAAAATTACTGGACTCAGTTAGAAGATCCTCTTGATGAGCGTATCCTCAATACATTGAAAGACATTAGTGCTCTAAGTAATGATACCAGAGGAGACTTAAGTGGAAAATACAAACATTTGGTCAGAATCAGTGGAGATGATATGCCTCAATTGCTAGATGAACTTATAGAGATTTGTCTCCTGGGACCCAAAACTCTCATCTCAACATTAAAGATAGCCATTGTATCATATACAGCTGCCCTGGCAAGAAATGCAAAATCAACTATTGCTGACATAGCAACTGCATCAACTGATCTTATGACAATCACAAGTATGATACAGTCTCAACAAGAGTCTTTTCAAACTTCCTTAGACCATCTGTCCCATGCTTGGAACAATGTTGCAAGTAGTATGACTGCGTACACCTCAGAGCTTGATCAAAAAACTCTTAAGCTTACTCAGTTAACTCATCATTCTCAATCTACTCATCCTAGGACCCCATCAACAGCTTCTAGTCACCATCCAGATACCTCAGTGGGAACACGTATCACAATAACCCCAGGATTTTCTTATAAGTCTTACCTTGGAGTATTGACTTGTTGTCCTAATGGTAATATTGGATTTCTAGCAACAACATCTGATGGAACCTGGATAGCAAAATTGGTTGATGTCATGAAGAAACCTGCCCCGCTTGAAAGAGTCCTGAATAAAGATCTGAAAGAATTAATTAAATATCTTAAGGAGAATCCTAAGATTTTCACCACTTATGCTACTTTATCCCCCTCAGAGAAAATTGCGATTATAACTAATATTAATATCTGCATTCCAGACCTCACAAACCAATGGGTCAAATCCTGAATGGAGACATATAAACTATCATTTACTACTAATAAAAATTATTCATAAGGCTTTTCTTATATGTGTCTTACTAATTTAATTATACTTTTTGATCAATATCTTAATCTTTTGTACGATCTTGAATTTATCTTATAAAAAAAAAAAAAAAAAAAAAAAAAAAAATGTCCTATCATTTTATAAATAATTACTGTATATAAAAATTAAAAGTGGCAATGTAAATAGAAAGAAAAGTGTTGTGTGTGGTGGAACTATTTTACGGAAAACGGACCTAATAAAAATACGAATTCGTACTCACTCTCACTGTTCCAGTAGGTACCTAGGTATCTGTTTTGTGTTAAGTAACGTGTACATTATCTATTTAGATTAAAAAAAATGGAGACTGTAAATAGAAAGAGAAGTGCTGTGTGGAATCATTTTATGGAAAACGGACCTAAAAAGGCAAAATGTTCATATTGTTCAAGTGAATTATCTGTATCTGGTGGTAATGTAGGGAACCTTAACAGGCACTTAAGAACGAAACACCCCACGATAAAGTTGGTTGAAGAAAGGCAACCGCCTATGGGATATGTAGACCCTGACCCAGACCAGACCCACATACGTCCACTTGCCAGTGTTGAAACTCAGGATCTACCTCGAGCGAACGGAGCGACTTCTTCTAGTCAGCCATCAATAAAAAATTATACACAAAGCAAGAGGCCGCTACCACCACGACTTTCCGACCTAATTGACGAGCAGCTTGTAAAAATGATCGCTACAGGACACTACCCCTTCAGTATGGTCGAAGACGTCGAATTTAAAAAATTGATTTCCCTGCTTAACCCACAGTACGCACTCCCAACACGGAAAACCATATCGGAAAGTATTTTGCCCAAACTTTATAATACGTGCTTAGAAAAGGTTAAAAGTGAGGTACAAGAGGGAGAAGCTTTCTGCTTGACAACAGATGGTTGGACCTCTATTAACAATGACAGTTTTATAGCCCTGACTGTACATTATATTAGCGCCACATCCGATGAAACTAAATTCAAGTCCAATTTAATCGGATGTGTTGAATATAATGAACGACACACAAGTGAAAACTTAACAGCCTTTCTACGCGATAAAATGGCAGAATGGAATATAGCAGAATATACAACAGCTATTGCGAGTGACAATGCAGCCAACATTACTGCTGCAATAAGAGATACCAATAGATGGCATATACCATGCTTTGCGCATTCTATTAACTTGTGTGTGCAAGCCGCTCTGATGCCTCTATCAGAAACGTTATTAAAAATAAAAAGTATCGTCGAGTTTTTTAAAAGAAGCTCTCACGCTCAACATAAGTTACGTGAAATGCAAAAACAGCTGAACCTTGCCCAACTAAAATTAAAGCAAGATGTCCCAACGCGGTGGAATTCCACCTACGACATGCTGCAGCGACTGTTATCAGCCAGGGATGCCGTGATCGCCACGATCGCTATAATGCGACGTGAATTGGCGCTCGATAATGACGATTGGTTCGTTATAGAAAGCGCAGCGCCCATTTTAAAACTTTTTTACGATATCACCGTCGAAATTAGTGCCGAGAAGAACGTGTCACTGGCTAAAGTCATCCCTCTGTGTGGCATCATGAAGAATCACGTCAACGCTCACTTAAATAATAACACGCTTCCAACGCCAGTGCAGTTAATGCTGAAAACTATCGATAAGCAGTTAGAAAAGCGTT
This sequence comes from Apamea crenata, assembly GCA_949629185.1. NCBI lineage: Eukaryota > Metazoa > Arthropoda > Insecta > Lepidoptera > Noctuidae > Apamea > Apamea crenata. The sequence goes on along the minus strand of OX451362.1, from coordinate 4,643,500 downwards.
TCTCAAATATTGAAAATCATGTTTTGTACAGTGAGGCGACGATATTGGATCCTCGATTCAAAAATAAAGGATTCAGTCATAAAAATAATTTTGACCAGGCTGTGGCTACATTGAAGAGGAAAGTCGGTAAAGTGCAGCAAACTGCAACGACAACAACAACAGAGCCATCAACATTAGAGCCGTCTACATCCACGTCAGTACCTACTACCAAGACGTCCATATGGGACCAATTTGACAAAGAAGTGGCAAAGTTGACACCTACAAATCCTTTATCCGCTGGCATTGTGGAGCTAGATAAATATCTCCAGGAACCACTTTTGCAACGCTCCAATGATCCACTGCGCTGGTGGCACGAGCGCCGGTCGTTCTACCCAATTCTCTTTAAATACGCCTTAAAAAGACTGCACCTAGTGGCGACTTCTGTCCCGTGCGAAAGAATTTTTTCAAAAGCCGGGCATATCATGAATGAAAGAAGGACACGGTTAACAACCAAAAAACTATCCCAATTGTTATTTGTAAATAGTAATTGCAAATAATCAGCAACTGATGTAAAATGTAATAGGTAGGTATGTACATATCCTGTAAATAATTTTAAATCACTGTATATATTTCGATTTTTAAATACGCCAACCTTGTATAGTTTAAAAGGTCTACGTCTACCAGTAAAAAAAAAACAGAAAACATACTACTTAATAAAAAAAGTTTTGCATAAATTAATATTGCAAGGTTGACAGTCCTAAGCCTGTTAAAGTATGAAGGAAAATCGACTTAAGAGATAGTTAAAAAACCGAACTAGTGAAGTGCATCATTCTTATCAATCAACCACAATCTTGTTAACATTCATAAGGATAGGGACTCGTTCTGATTTGCTGAAGTAAATGAAGTACTGAACTAAATGAGTGGACTACTTCGTTAAGCGAAAAGATATACTTCATTCATTTCTTTTCACTGACACATTTTGCGCATCTCTAGTAGGCAGTTAACTAAATGGCTGATTAAACCAGTTGGCTGCGACATATAATATTTACAAATGAAAATTGATTCGCGTCAGTGTCTTGCTATCATGCATTTGCTAATTACGTTTTTAGACATGGCAGGATCGAAAATCCTGCCATGTCTAAAAATGAATTACGTATTCTTGGCTAGCAAAAAAATTCTTGCTGTCGAGGAGGCAAAGTAACCAAACGGGAGGAGGGCCACCTCCGAGACCTCCTACGGATGAGGATATTATGATCCTGAACACCATTCCTTCAACATCGCTACTGGGACACCCAGACAGTTATGAGTCTGTTGTCGAGTTCGGTAAGCTAGATGTTTAATATTAGCTAGGTGGTTAATCACCGCTAAAAATGCACACTAAATCCTTTTCTTACGTTTTTCCTGCCCTGCCGAGAAGCCTGTAAATAGTATGAATTTGGTGTGAATTTTATTATTGTTTCAGATCTCAACAGCAACAGTAGGTTAGCCATAGGTGGAGCAGCAAGCTAGACTTCTCCAGCTTCAGCTTCAATAGAAGCTGCAGTATCTGAAGTTGTAGACGCGACTTCAGTTACTTCAGCTTCAGCAGAAGTTTTGGCTGAAGCAAGAGAAACCGAGCCAGAAGCGGTAATTGCTGAAGGTATGTACTGATGACAGTGTTTTAAATATTAAAATGACACACAATAAGCATGATGTCAATTTATCTTTTTATTACAGGCACCACACAAAATAGGCCAACAACATCGAGACAGACAAGGCAGGGACGACTGGACTTGTCTCTCGAAGTAGCCCAAAACTTAAATGAAACATTGAGAGAAAAAAATAACACAAAAAAAGAATTTTATGACCAGTATCTACTGCTCATGAAGAAGCAATGTGACGCATTGACAAGCATCGCAAATGCATTAAATGCAAGAAATCCACCTTTATTATATTATATTCAGCTGATAACCAGCTAAATGTATTATATTTAACTAATAACCAGCTAAATATAATATTAAGGGCAGATTTTTCCATCGCCAGGTAATTTTTATTCGAGGAATAAAATTGACGTTTGACTGTTTTTGTATGAAATAACTGTCAAAATTTCATGGTCTGTGCCGTCGGCTTGACCTGTGAGATTACATCCTTCAATTTTCCCTTTGATTCATGCGCGTCTAGCCGCGCTGCATCCCTGTTCCGCGCGACCCCACCCCTCGGGGCGGGGGCGAACGGCCATGTGCAAGCGCGGTGGTCGGCAGTATGCTTTCGATTGACCCGCGATGCACGCGTGTCACGTTACATACGAAAATTAACGACGAGTGTTCGTTCGATCGATTCGTAAGAATAAACTTATGATCGACAGTGTTGTGTTTTACGAGTGAATAATGGTAAGTTGTTAACCTTTTTTGTTTTGTAAGTGCTTGTAAACTTTATTTTTATGCTCGGTATACCGTATACCTACCTACCTGTTTACTTTATTTAAAACGTAGTAGTACCTAATCTTGTGTTTTCATGATTCTCTTAATAGGTACTTTACTTGCTTAACTCACTTCCCTCATTTAGGAAGTAGTTATTTAGATGCGTAACTTATAATCTGCGTGCCACACTGCCCAGATTTGTGATCTTTTTACCAATCAAGTAAGCCTCGGTTTCATCCGGTAAGCTTGTGGGTGTAACTTCACAAACCGTAACTGTCTATTAAAATTACGGTTTGAATTTGTGAAGTACACAGATCAATACGCTGACCCATACGAGTCAATTTTTTGTTTAAGCCGTATGGGCCGATTCCTCGAGCCGTACGGGCTAATTCCTCGAGCCGTACGGGCCGATTCCTCGAGCCGTGCGGGCCGTTTCCTCGGGACTTACGGGCCGTTCTCGAGCCGTACGGGTTAATTGCTTGATCTGTACAGACTATATTTTGATGAGTACCTACTGGTCATATAAGACATGTTCCCGAAACGTACCGCTCATATCGTAATAATAGCCTATATCTCCTCCGCTCACGCTCAGGCTGGTAAGATGAAAAGGATAACTTTGTCTATTTGTTTTAGGCAACATCCGATGCGGACATGCGCACTTTTGAGTCCCTCATGGAATGGAAAACAGACGACCCCGGGGACAACATCATCTTGACCAGAATCAAACAGATTATAAGAAACCACTTGCCAAGAGGATGGAACGAGTGGAAAATTAGAATCTTCAAAAAGGAGGAGTTACTAGGCAGTGAAATCGACCCCCAAATTTTAAACAAAATCAGGTTCGCAATCCCCACTGTTGACTTAGCCAGAGCTTTTCACCAAATTGTACCTCTCTTAAAGAGAAATCTTATCGGGACATAAAATTGAAGCTCTTGGAATGGCCACTGGGCATTGGCCTTATCGTTCACCCCATGTCTCTGACTGCTAGAATCCGTGGCTCAGCAGTCCAGAACGAACTGGTGCTTGCGTCCATTGCAGAAATGAAGCCTCTACTCATAAGTAGGGAAGAGGCAGATAAGGAGTTGAGTGGACAATTTGGTCATGCTGATGATGAGGTATCTATTCCGTCCACAATAACTACATCTGGTAGAACTAAGAAACCAAGTCGTATGGACAAGGTGGAACAAAGCCAGTTTAAATTAGAAAAAATGATGGAACAGTTTATAAAAAACTTCCAACCAGAACCACAATCGTGTTCGACTTCAGAGAATGAATCCTCTCCCCAAGAATCATCAGAGGATGAACAAAATATTCCCCAACCTCAAACATTATCACCAAAACCCTGGGAACCACCTACTCCCATCGCTGATGATGACTTTGACTGGACTCCAGCTACGAAACAACAGGAACCCTTGATACCAGCTGCTAAACCTCACATTGCCACACAAGGCGCTGAATGTCAACGACTAGGTGATTCAACTTTTAACCAGATCCGAAACGCAGAGGTTCAGAAAAAACTACACGCTAGCCCTGTCTTCTGTCCGTTAAAAGTTAATCCTATTTTTACTGCGTATGGAACCTCCCCCAATCAAGATCACCTGGTTCGAATGGACTATACCTTAGGTACTATTTCTCATGGCCTGCTGCTTCAACGAGAGTCTCTGGCGAACATGCTAAAGGATCTGGCTAACAAACATCCGTCTATGAAACATGACCTCAAAAACATTTTGTCGACAGACTCAACTTTTAAGTCTCTTTCGGACGATCTATTACAGTACGTGTGTGGCAGGAGAGCAGAGATTATAGAGCAAAGAAATGGGTTCCTTCCGAAGGAAGAATACAAAGCAGCTCTCCCAGGGGAGACAACAGCGCCACACCCGTTAAGGATCTGGGTAGTGGTCCCCCAGTAATTCCAGCAGCAGCGTCGGCAGCGGCAGCATCCCCGGTTGCAGCACAGGTACAGGGCGCCATGATTAGGTCACCTGTCGGGGTGTCTCGGGCTAAGGGTACTCTGACCAAGGCCCCCGTCGAGGTGGCGAAGGTGCTTTCTCAGGCTGGCAGCGAGCGGGGGGCTACTGATGAGGAGCCTCCGTGAGGAGATAAGGCTCTTCAGATCTGAGCTGCGGGAGGTACGAGACGAGATGAGGGAGTTTCGACGGGAGATGTCCGGTCTGCACTCGTCGATAGGAGCCTGCACTGAGCGAGTCGACGGCCTGGAGGCCAGGATCGAAGCTCTAGAGTGTCGGCAAAGTGTTGCAGGGTGAATCAGCTTGAGCAGAGTGTGCTGCGGTTACAACTCGACCTTAATGACCGCGAGCAAGAGTTACTTGGCTCCGACCTCGAAATCACCAACATCCCGGAGACTCCGGGTGAGAATGTGTTGCACACCGTCGGGCTGGTGGCGGCAAAGCTTGGGGTGACGCTCGATGAGCGGGACATAGTGTTTGCGCAACGGGTGGGCCTACGTGCCGAACGGGAGGTGCAGACGAGCTCTGGGCGGCGCGAGTCCGGTCGGCGGTGCTAGCCCAGTAGGAGCAGCGGCGGCTGTCGCGCGCGGGCGGCGCATCGTGGTGCGCCTGACGCGGCGCGCCCTGCGCGACGACCTGCTGCAGAGCGCGCGCGTGCGGCGCGGTGCCACCACCGTGGATCTGGGATTATCTGCGCCCCCGCGTCGCTTCTTCCTGAACGAGAGGCTCACCAAAACCAATAAATATTTATTTTATCGGGTGCGTGAAGCTGGTAGCCGTCTGGGATGGAGGTATACGTGGACGAAGTTCGGCCGCATTCTGACTAAGCAGGGTGACGGCAAGCCCACTCACTGCATCCGCTCAGAGGGGGACCTTGCGCGGGTTTTTGGTTGCGAGGTGTCTACTGCGGACGATGTCTGATTACCTGATCCCCGACAATCACTCTACTGTATGCCTAAATCTATACCTATATTTTTCTGTTTTGTTTTCACTTAGTTTTTTAAGTTCAGTTTGTGCGAGGCCGGCTGTTTCCTTGTCTCAGTATACTTTGGTTTTTTCTGGTGGCCCAGCTCGACAGATGACTTTCTTTAGACCTTTTATGTGTATCACACTTCCGCTCACTATTTTCACATTTACAACATTTATTATGATTTTTTTACGGATTCTATATAGTATTACACTTTGGCTGACTATGTATATTTCTGCAATATTTACAATACGTCACTTTTTATTTTTACGAATTTTACCTAACATCATGTATTTCAGTGTTTCTACAAATCGCATAATTGTGCAAAACTCCACACTACGTAATACTTCTGACGCTATCTACATTCAAAATATTACTATTATACTCACTATTATTTTCAAAAATGATTAAAACGACAAGAAATTTAAAAATTGGGTTATTTAATGCGGGGTCGCTGGGTTCGCGCCATGAGGAGTTCCTAGTTGCTATGGATAACCTCTCTGTAGACATCATGGCGATAAATGAGACCTGGCTCAGGCACGGAGAGGAGGGTCGCGCGCCGACAGTACCGGGCTACCGGCTGCGGCACGTGCCGCGGGCGCGCACCGTACGTGGCGGCCGCGGGGGCGGCGTGGGCTTCTACGTGCGCCGCGGTGTGCGCGTGCGCTCCGTGACACACCCGCCGGCGCCGCAGGTCGAGCAGATGTGGCTCCGACTTAAGGCGCTGTACTTAGTCAAAATAGGCTTCAACAAAACAGTTTTTTAGCCAAATGTATACATTTTAGAGCAGCTTAAAAAATATATGTTAATCTTGATCATATTTATGGGGGGACCATTGTGTTCAAAACACGTTTTCGGTAAATTTTCTCGATAGAAAAAAATCATAAAATAACCATTAAAATTGAAATTGTAGCAACTGTAACTGTATTATTTATAAACAAATCTTGATAAAATTAATAACAGTAATGTAATATATAATAATAAAGGGAACTGTTGTTTTTATTTATCGATTGAAATAAGATATTTGTAAGGATTAATGTATTTAATGATAAATAACTCGAACGAGTCGAACGAAACGTCGCGCCATCGCGGGGTCTTTTCACTTCTCTTTCATTTCTACGCGGAGCGACAGGGACTAAGGGTAGGTTCAGATGACAAGCGCTCAACGCGCGTTTTGATAACGCGCGTTTACAACTACATACATTTTATTCAGGCCGTACACATGCTAACGCGCGTTTTAGTAACGCGCGCGTTCAACGCTGCGCTAGCGCTCGACTGTTGTCAGCGCGCGTCAACGCCGCTTTGAGATCATTGGTTTTCTATGTTTCCGTTCAGTTGAGCGCGCGCTTTCGACGCGGATAGACGTATTTTAGGGTTCGTCAAGTTCGTCCGAAAATCGTCCGAAATGGAAACCGAAGCTTTTAATACGGAATTATTAATTGATGAAATAGAGAAACGTCCTGCGATATGGGACATGACAAGTAGCGATTATTCAGATAAGAATTTGAGAAGACGGGCTTGGGAAGAACTCGTCCTTATATTTTGTGAAGGACATGACAATGAAGAAAAGAAGAAAATATTATGTGAGTATATATATTTATTTACATTTACAATCGGTTTGTGTTACAAGTTAAATATAACGATCCTGCCAATCTACTTTTCCTTCATTAATGAAATAGTTTGTTAAATGTACTCGAACATTATCCGCCTGTCGCACAGCACGTCCGGTATAATGTGAGGCTAGATTTTCCAGGGGTGGCGTATAAAGTGTGTCTTCAAAATTGTAGCCATCCCTGATTCTGACATAATTATTTAGTGTACATATCGCTTTTACGATCTTTTCTGCAAAACCGATGTTAACATCTAACGGCCTGTGTAAAATGCGCCATTTATTGCACATTATGCCAAAAGTACATTCAACATACCGGCGTGCTAATGTCAAACGGTAATTAAATATTTTTTTAGCATAAGTTAGTGACCTTCCCCCATATGGACGCATTAAATTCTCCATCATGCCAAAAGCTTCATCAGCCACTATCACATATGGCAACGTTGTCGGTCTATTTTGTATTAACAATGCCTTTGGCTCAGGTAGATCTAATGACCTTTCTGTCAGCTTTTCGTACAATGAAGAATTCTTGAATATACCTGAGTCACTGTTTTTACCGTAGGCACCTATGTCAACCCACACAAAACAATAGTTTGCATCCGCTAGCGCCAATAAAACTAGCGAAAAATAATTTTTATAGTTATAATACATAGAACCCGTGTGTTCAGGCTGGATTAACCGTATATGTTTCCCGTCCAAGGCTCCCAAACAATTGGGAAACTTTGAGTTCTTTTCAAATATCGTGGATATTTCACACCACTTTTCTTTCGTTGGTTCACTCATAACAACGGGCCTTAATTTTTTCCAAATAGTTTCACATACATGTGGTATTATAGTAGCCACAGTAGATTTGCCAATTCTATAGTCGTAGCTTAATGTCCCAAATGAACATCCAATGGCCAAATATCTGGAAACAAACATAAACTATTACTAAATACTGTTTTTTTTTTCAGCGTCATCCCTGCAAAAAAAGTGGAAGAGTTTACGGGATAATTATATGAGAGAGGTGAAGAAAATAAAGACTGTCAAATCTGGATCAGGAGCTTCCAAAACTTCGACATATATTCATTATAATAGACTACGATTTCTACAGGCATCAATTGCCAACAAAGATACAGAAAGTAGTTTCGATGCAGATAATGCATCAACTTCGTCAGAGGTTGCTGAAGTAGAAATAAGTTCTGGCTTTAAGAGTCCTAAATCTACTTCAAGAAAAAAACAAAAATTAAATCCTGCTGATGAAAGATTTGCAAACATATTAGAGCAGAGTTTAGCACAGAAAAATGTGTCTCATCCAAAAGAAGATGACGATGAAGACAAGCTGTTTTGTTTGTCACTCGTTAAAGAGATTAAAAAAAATCCGGAATATAGGCGACTTCAAACTAAAATTGCCATTTATAATTTAATTTTGCAAAACCAAAATGAATTTCAAGGACCACAACAACAGACATATGAAAATCAAAATTACCCGGTATCACAACGAAGAAATTATTCATCACAAGAGCAGCGTCATCAGTCATCAGCTTCTGTTGAAGGCTTTCGTTATCATGATTATAGATCACAGCAGTCTAGTGTGACAAATAATTTTGCACATTATGGTTATAGTACAGCAATGGGGTCTCCATCGCCAGCACCAACTAATGTCAGCAATGAATCAGAGTTAGAGTTATTCTGCGAGAAACAAAATGTTATTTTTTCTTTAAAAAAATTGTTCCTAAACAAGTTGATTTGATTTATTTGATTTATAGATTATGTTGATTATTAAAAAACTTACCTCAATGTAATTATGAGTTTTTCTTCCGGTGAAATGCTATATCGCACAGCGTTTTTATCTGCTACGAGTTCATCGTTTATGAGAGTCAGTAAGTCATCAAATGACTTGATGGACATTCTGAAGTAGTTAAAGAATTTGGGCTCAAATTGCCTTAACTTAGGATATAAAATAATGTACTGACTTTCAGTCAGCCTGGTTGACAAAATTGGGTGAACCCAATATCTCCGTCTTCTGTTGTGTCGTTTCTGCCGTCTGTATAAAATCACCGATAAAACTGTTTCTACGTCCATCTTCGACAAATGTAGAACTCAAACTGGCCGCAACAACGCGCGTTTAACGCCTGACAAGCGCGCACCATGTGAACACTATACAAAAATTCAACGCGCGTTCAACGCGCGCTGAGCGCTTGTCATCTGAACCTACCCTAAAACTAAAAAGCAGTGACCGCGGAGGCGCACTGCTTGATGGACCTGTGTCAATTTGTTCTGCTCAGAAAATAATCATTTACGTATCTGTTTGTTGATGTACGCTTTTTATTATATTTTATTATGTGATTAGTTTTTTCTAAGTTGTATTGTTCGGTTTCGGTTCTAGTCATAAGTTGTGTAAATAAACAATTAGTTTTTCCTAAGTTGTGCTAAAGTTTTCCTAAGTTGGTGTAAAGGACAATGCCCAGTCACAGTACTCTTGATAACTGTCTCGTGTCTCAAAAAGTTGAACAGCATCAACTATTTAAAATAAAAATATATTTTCTAAATAAGACTTAATTAATATTTATAATGGGATAGTATTTTGAACAATAATTAGTACTTTTAAGTGACTATAATGCCCGGTTTACATTATTCCAGTCCAGCGATCCAGTCCAGTACTGGATTGCTTACTGGAAAAATGTAAACCGGCACTGGAATGAACTGAATCCAGTAAGCATTCCAGTCCAGTAACTGGATTCGCGGTCTACTTTTCGGTCCAGTGCGATCAATCCAGTGCAACTGGAATAATGTAGACGGCCAATCCAGTGCCATTCCAGTGCTGACGAAGTACACACGTGTTGGTTGTTTTTGCGGACTTTTTTTGCGAAGAAAAAGGATTTAACAATGGTGAAGAAGTTATCTGAAGACGAAACTATAAAGTTTGTCTCTATATACAGAGATAATCTGTGTTTATGGGACATAACATCAGAAAATTATAAAAACAAAGCTATGCGCCAAACTGCTTTGCAAAATCTGTGCATTGGTATGGAAATTGAAGGATTCACAGTGGAAGATGTGAAAAACAAAATAAAAAGTATACGTTCGACATACTACCTTGAACTAGACAAGATTAAAAAGTCATCCACATCTGGTGCTAGTGGCAATGTTTACCAACCCAAAGTGAAATGGTTCGCCGAATTCAATTCATTTATTAAAAATGTGATGGTGAAGCGTAAAACACACGTATGTATTTTAAGATTTTTATTTATTTTTATTTTAGTAGCATATTATTTGTTAAAACACACAAAGGAGAATGGGCACAAAACGGACAAGGAATTGAGGTTAGCTGCCATAGTGATAATTGTTCTGTATGATGACACCTTACCAACTGTGCAGGAATTATTCTTATTTGTCGCAAATGATTTTTTGCTACCAGCTTCCATATATTTTTGCCCATTCTCCTTCATCAATGTATCATGTGATTTTGCCATGGTACTTTTCCTTCGTTCACAAAATAATTAGTGAATTGAGTTCTTTTTTCCCTGGCATGTGTTGCTGAGTTGTTACTGCCCTGCTGTATGATACTATCTAAAGAGGTTATTTCGGATCTCCACGTTCCATTAATCAAATGATGGTCGTTGTGATCTTCATGGTCTACACAAGTAGTAGTCATATAATTGCTCGACTTTTTTCTCAACCAATTGTGTAGAGAGCAAGCTGCATACACAATGTGATCCACAGTTTGTAACTTAGTTGAAATAGCTTTTTCGAAAATTCTGAATCGACTAACTAATATTCCAAAAGCGTTTTCTACAATGCGTCTAGCACGGGACAGCCTGTAATTATATATTTTTTGTTCAAAAGTTAAATTAGCCCCAGGATATGGTTTCATTAAGTATGTTTTTAGTGGAAATGCTGCATCAGCCACAATCACTCCATTTTCTGGAATAAAACTGCCATTTTCTAATTCAGTAAAAATGGAACAGTTTTTGAAAATACCACCATCCGAAGCGCTTCCATTTGCGCCCACATTGATATACGTAAAACAGTAATCATGGTCAACAAGAGCCATCAATACTATGCTGTTTTCTTTTTTATAATTAAAGTTCGTACTTCCATATTAATAATAATAATAATAATAATATCCCTGGACATTTCACACAGCACCATTTGTCCCAAGCTAAGCAACCTAATGCTTGTGTTATGGTAACAAGATGGCTGATAAACTACTTATATAGTTTTTTTTTTTTGTAAATACATACATATTATAGATAGAAAAACACCCAGACTCGGAACAAATACATGTAGGTCATACAAATATTTGTTCCGTGCGGGAATCGAACCCGCGACACTCAGCGCAGCAGTCAATCGCTTAACCACTGCGCCAACCGTGCCGTCAAATAGGAGCCAGTAATTTTTATATGTTTTCCGTCTAACGCTCCGTAGCACAAAGGAAAGTTCCACTTATTCCGAAAGCCTTCCTCGACTTGTTTCCATTGTTCCGCAGTGGGTATCTGCAAAATTAAAGAAAAAATATTTTATTTCCAGGAAAATACTGATGATGCTCAAAATGAAGAAAATACTGACAATACTCAACCTAGTGACCCAGAACCAAGTCTATCAGACCCGCGAAAGAAAAGAAGTAAAATTTCACAGCTGTCTACAATAGTCAGTAGCATGAAAGATATGCAATACGATTTATCCAAATCAGAAACAGTGGAAGATGAATTCGACATCTTCGGGAAACACATTGCGAAGCAATTAAGAACCCTTTCCACAGAACAGGCTATCCTAGGCCAAGAAGAAATTCAGAGTGTGATAACAAAATGTCGACTACACGATTTGAAATACGGAAATATGACAGCGAATAATCCTAAATATTTTGCAAACACACATGCCAGTGACAATTCGTCAAGACCAAGTAACAATTATGTGTCAAGACCAAGTACGAGTAGTAGTACTTATATGCCATTGAATAGTCCAGCGTCTGTAGATTCACAAACCACTGAGGACTCGTTAAATGTAGTAAGCGATGACCCAGAATACATTAATATAATCATGAATGTTTTCAATAATGCTTAATTGTCATAGATATGATACTTAATAAAAAAATATTACCTTGATGTGGTCTTTTAATGCCCTTTTAATTTCTTGACAGACTTCTGGTATAATTTTTGAAATAGTTGGTTTTGGCAATCGAAACATACGACTGAGGCTTCTGTAACTATCTCCAATAGTTAAAAAAGAAAGAGTGACTTCTAATTTTATTTTTGCGGGTATAGCATCTCTGAACAACGTATTCTTACGCTGGATATTAATAGAAACTAATGATAACAGTTCTTCAAAGTTTTCTGCTGTCATTCTCAGTGCCAGTCTATATTCATTGGGATCTTCTACCTTCAGTTGTTGCAAAAGCATTACTGACCCTCCTTTTTGATCTCTTTCGCTGATCCAATTTCTCACCCAAATCCGTTCCTTTTTTTTTAGTTCCTTATCAACCTCATTAATAACTTCTTGTAGCAAGAGTGATTGAGCACGTTTAAAACATTTTCGAAACTGATCTCTTCTTGAAATCATTGTCACTGTAGTGTTCACACTTCAACGGCTTCTAAATAACTGGAATAATGTAGACGTAACAGATCCAGTCCAGTAAGCAATCCAGTACTGGACTGGATCGCTGGACTGGAATAATGTAAACCGGGCATAAGGCACGCCATTTTTTACTATAGCCTGTCAAAACTAGGGGTGTCCATTTTTTCTATTTCGTTTACTGTGCCTAACTACCTACCCGCCTACAAAAATACATAATAATATCGATTCTGTATTGATTGTTCGATTTATTATTGCGTATCAAGTTAAATAACTGTTTATTTAAGAAAACAGCTGTATACAATATTTTTTAAAAATCGATAAATAGCTCGCAAGGTAAAATAAACAAATCAGTTTCTATATCCCCGCTGAATTAGACCTTATGTAGTAGGTACATTTATCAATCTTTTCATTGAAAATGAGACGAGACAATAGTGTGCGGTGAGGTAGATATTTGGTTGGTATGGTTATTAGCTTTGGTTTTATTTATTGTTGATATTGAAATCGGAATAGTTTCAAACGTCTAATCATAATAATACTCCCCCGTTGATTAAAAACAATAAAGATTTTGTTCTGTAACGCATTATGGTTTTTATTCTTTTTAATGTTGCTAATCGATATGTTTGCTTGTCTTCCTATAATAAGCATAAAGAAGCTTAAACACAAAATAAGTAGGTTCTCAACGCAACAACAGAGTTCTAATTCACATGTAACTTGCTGGTATTTGTAAGTGCCGGTAGTTGTCAACCGCGGGAAAGGCACCTAGTTGTATTCGTGAAATACCAGTGGGTGATTTGTGGAAATCGATTAAAAGTCGAATGTTTTAGAATCATTTACCAGCACGGGTACAACCTTGATTGACATTTATTGCACGTCTGTCATACACATTGTCAAGTTAACCAGTATGTTTTTTTCTGCTGGTTTTGGTACGTTGTGCGTCGAGTTTGAGCCTTTTAGTTCCTCCGTTACTCCTGCTAACCCGTTGAAAATAAACATACTTCCAACCCGCTGCACCGTGTGTGTTGTATATTACTAAAAACAGGACTTTTTGTGTTGTAATACATTAAACATGGCGAGTGCGACTGTGGAGCGATGTCTCCACTGCTGTTTGAGATTAACTCCACTTATGCGCAGACTCATGTTGTCGGAGATTCCAAATAATATTATGAACATTTTACGTGTCTGGATCTCACCAACGCCGGTAAGAATTATTAACATTGTCGTTTTGGTATTATTTACTTAGGAACTGCGCTTTTTATAATGTGTACCATATGAAAATCTTAGAGGACAATAAGTACAATCCATGTCTGAATGTTAGTTCCTCACCTCATTAGTTGGGTTACGGATTTTAATAACTTAGATTGGTACCTGCTATTGTGTCGGTAATAACATAACTTATTAACTAGGATTTTATATTTCTATCAGTTTAGTTTATTCTGAGATACATAAAGCTACCTCTCAATTTATTGTATGTTGTTTCATAAAAGATTTGCACAGAATTATAATTATTTAAATATTTTTTTTAGCTGACAACCGAAGGCATGGTGTGTCATGAGTGTTTTAGACTGTTGCAAAATGCACTCACATCCCAAGGACCGTTGACACCTGCAGTAGGACACCAGGCTGTCTGCTACGGCTGTGGGGTTTCTATACTGAGATCAAGAACTCACCGAGTGCCATTAGACTGTCCACAAAGAATCATTTTACTGCAAAGGGTGCCATCTCATCTGGTAATATTTTATTAGTGTGTTATTTTTCTAGTGATTTTATATGTTTAGGCTGGTGAAATTATAAACAATTCATTGTATTGAACCAGGTGACACATCTGGAAAGAGTTTGCCGAGCATGCTGGATGACTGCAACCAGAACAATCCAAAGGCAACAATCTCACGATGCTGGCCGATTGGAAGATTCTGCTACGCAGGACCCATCTCAGGAGCATATTGAACAAGATGTTAACATTCCTATGCCACCCCCTCTGCCAGTCCCTATGCCACCCCCTCTGCCAGTCCCTATGCCACCCCCTCTGCCAGAACAGAACTTTAACCCCAGTCGACCAGTATTACGGATTGTTAATAAGGTTTATTCAAGAACATTTAAACGTGTTGCTGCCACACCAAACCATTGCTTATTCAGTGACTGCAACAATAATGAGCGTCTATTGGTACCATCAATTGTGAAAGAATTACTGATACAACGCCACAAAATATATGTGCCTTTGAGTGCTCGGATCTGCAATTTCCATTTGACTAACAACTTGTGGGATGAATTATTGGCTTCATACAGTGATTTTACTGGAAAGAGCAGTGGAGAGAAAAATAGATTTTACAGATATCAATAACTTGGATACCAAAATGTGTCATTTTTGGTTAGGATTTACAACAGAACAGTTACAGGTACTACTATCAATGTTACCATCCCTTTTTGGTCAAGTACCATCAGCAAGTCTAGCACTAAGCATATATTTAGCTAAAATCAGAACTGGAGACAGCAATGAACGGCTATCGCAGTTTTTTAATTTGCCTCGCAGTACATTAGAACGGTACATGAAAAAAGCGCGAAACTGCTTTTTACAAGATTTTGTGCCTTTATGTTTAGGTTTTGGTAGTACAACGGTAGTAGATGTGGCAGCTCGAAATAGAATAATACCAAAGGGGCTTTTTGGTAACCCCGATTTACCGGGAGATGTCAAACCAGCAATCGTTATTTGTGATGGAACATATGTATATATTCAGAGCAGCAGTAATTATAAATTCCAAAAAGATACATATAGCTTGCACAAGTTTGCTAACCTCATAAAACCTTTTATGATTGTTTGTTGCGATGGTACTATATTAGAATGCTTAGGGCCATATAAAGCCACAAAGAACGACTCCACTATTATAAATGAGGAATTAGAAAATGAACAAAGTGGATTGAGAATGTTTTTTAGAAATAATGATGTTTTCATTTTAGATAAAGGTTTTAGGGATGCATTGCCAAATCTAGAAGCTGTAGGGTATAATGCTTATATGCCAGAGTCACTGGCAGAGGGCGAACATCAGCTAACAACCTTTAAAAGTAATAAATCTAGATGTATTACTATGTGTCGATGGGTGGTGGAAGTTGTGAATGGACGAATAAAAAGAGATTTTAAACTCCTACGACAAGATTATTTTAATCGTGCCTTACCACACATGATGGATGATTTTAGGATTGCATGTGCATTAACAAACAAGTTCCACCTATTGATAGAAAATCGGCCTGAACATAGAGAGTATCTAGAAATTGCTAAAACCAGACTTCGGATGCAAAATCACCTAGGCGATTTCATTATTAATGAAAACATTAATAGAAGACGTGCTGTATTTACAGCTATAGATGGTAATGTACCACAATTAAGAAACTTCCCAAAAGTAGGGCTAGTGGAGCTTAAAAGATTTGCTTTAGGCTCGTATCAATTGAAACAAGCCAGATCCTACTATGGCGAGCATATTAGACAAAATGGTATATACCATATAGAAGTATCGGAAGCGTTTGAAGAGGAATTACCTTTAATATTGGGAACTAATAATTATTTAGTTAGAGGAAGAATCAAATCGAGGCATGTGTCTAGTAGAACTTATTACGCTTATATTTTAATAAATAAAGACGAAAATGTAAGAGACACATTAGGCGCTATAGTAGGATATTACTGTTCTTGCCTTGTAGGAAAAAGAACCGTAGGTTGTTGTGCGCATGTAATGTGCATAGTGTGGTATTTGAGCTGGGCACGTTACAATAATGTTAGTGTTCCAGCTCAATTTTTGAATAATATATTTTTGGAAGATTAAAATAAAGGTATACGGAATAATCATTCTTTCATTTGTTGTATCTAGTGTAGCTATTTTCCATTCCTTCCTACGTACATAGACCATTTCATGAGACCTACTACAATCTATTATTTGAGTAGGATCTAGATATAACACTGAGCGATTCACTATCTAGTAATGATTCTTCCATACTTTGCATTATTTTGAATGAAACGCGGGAATAAGATTTTGAAGCACGAAGATTCTCCAAATCTAAATCAAGACTTGGTGAGGTGGTCACAGGACACCAGTAACTGGCCACCTAAAATAGCTAAACCGCTACATATTTTACACAAATGTACTTCAAAGGCACAGAGCTCACTCGTAAACCCATTCAGATCCCTTCAAATAGCTTTTTTCAATTAATTTTGTGGTCGAACATAACCTCAAAATAATATTTTAAGTTTTCAAAATATCTCGGTAATGCCATTGTAGTTTGTGTTGAACTTTTTGAGGATGTATTTAGACATGTCATCGAGTATTTTAAACATGATTTGATGAAGACACAACAATGTTAAATTGAGTACATTTGTCCATAGTGCCGTGGGCAATCTCCTTTTTTTTTTGTATATTTTCTTTGCTGCTTATAGTGCCCCTAAGCGTATACTCCAACTCCTAAAACTCCGCCCCTAAGATGACCCACTGACCGGTACTTAGATTAGAAATCATAAATACCTCTTGTAGCCCGTCAGCTTAGTTTGGTAAACAGTCTTGGCATGTCCTTTTGCTCAATTTTTACTTTTATTAAATTATATTATTATTATTTTTATGTTTACCAACTTACTGGTGAAAACACCTTTAACCCGAGCAATACACACTATCAATAAGATTCACATACAAACTGACCTTATTACATGTACTAGGAGTGAACTCGCAAGGGTACTATTATTTATATTATGCTACACATAAGTTGTGATAGGCAAAATATGTTTTTGTATTCTAAATAAATGTGTAGTACTATGTATTAAATGTTACTAAGGTATATAATAGTTGTTCTGTGTTATTGTGATGTATGAGATTTATATAATTTAGGCTAGGTAGTACGAGTATGTTATAGAAGTTCCTTATTAGGTTAATTTAATATTGTAAGTACATAAGTACCACACCATCGCATTAGGTTAATCCTGTTATGATAGTTGTAAAGGTGATTTAAATAAATAAATAAACAAATTTTTATAGTAAAATAATTAAAGTAACTAGATTAAGAATCACATTTCAGTCAGTCCCATTATAGTCACTTTAATTTATTTTCAGAAGGCACTCTACACTACTTTCCACATCCTGAGAAAGATGCAGAAAGGTTTCAAAATTGGGTAAAGATTGTAGGAGGTGATATTGCGAGTCTGGACAGCACCACTATCCACAAAACTCGAAGAATCTGTCGTCAACACTTTCAGAAAGAGTTTCTTTACCCAAAAAATAGACTGTGTAAATTTGCTGTGCCATCTTTGCTTTTACCTTTTGCAGATGTTTCAGGTAAATTTGTTTTTGGTTAAGTTTATTTAATACTAGCAACTGCATTGGATTCACACAGTTTATAAATGAATGTACAATACACCGAAAAATTCCACTTGAAAATATCTAAATGTAGGTGATAATTGCACTTCGTCAAGTAATTTAGAATTTTTTTACAAAAACATTGAAACAAAGAATGAGCAACTATTTCCCAAGTCAAGACAAGATTTATAAGTTTTTGATATTTAATACTCAATAAAAAAAAATAAAAAAATTTCTTGTCTGTAATGTCTCGAATATCAGGCAACGGCTACTTCTTCTCATACAGGAGAAAGAAAAAAGAAGTGTTAATATTAACTTCTTTTATTTATGCACCAAGTGAAATGGTTCCAGAATGATAACCATCTACTTCTGCCCCACAACTACAACTACAACCCATGACAACTAGAACTGTTAAATACTTCAAGCCTTCTAGTTCAGGTGTGTTGTGTTACCTTTAAAGTTCATGATCTTTTTCTTTTTTTTAAAAAACACACTAGGAATTACTCCTGTATCGTGGGTGCGTTTATAAACATTTAAACTCACATACACAACATGATATAGCCGACATTCACTTTTCGATGCACCTTTTTTATACAGCAATTTAAATTATATTTTCATATTTTCAGTACCGTTTTTGAAACGCAAAAATGAAGAAAATAAGGTTAAAAAGTTGGAGCAAATACTTCGGCATGCTCTCAAAGCCAAACTGACCTTCCGCAAAAGATATCTGCTAACAAAGAAAATAAGGAAAACAAAAGCTTTCGACATTATCACCGAAGATATGCCAACAGCCGCTAAATCCTTATTTTACATGCAAGTAAAAGGAAGTTGTAAATCACCTAGAGGAAAGCGTTTGACGAAATGTCATTAGCTACAAGTTACGACAGGGCACGTGATAACATAAATGGTTTTATTGACAATGGAAGCAAAAGGGACCTGATATTTACTGATCATGTGCTTGTATTTATGCTGAGAGGCATAGTAAAAAAATATAAGCAGCCAATAGCCTATAGTTTTTGCTCGGGCACAACAAAGAAAGCAGATTTGAAAAATCTGTTGAAAAAAATTATAGAAAAAGTCGAAAACACAGGTCTTAGAGTTGTAGCTACAGTAGGCGACCAAGGAGCCACAAACCTTGCTGCAATTAATCAGTTAATGGAAGACACTAAAGGAAAATACCTAAGAGAAAAGAGTGGATTTTTTGAAGTTGGCAGTGTAAAAGTTGTTCCGATATACGATGCACCTCATCTAATGAAGGGTGTACGCAACAACTTATTGAATAAAAATCTGAAATATGTCATGGATGGTAAGGTACGCATGGCTAAATGGTGTCATATTGAAAATTTATTTCAAAGAAGCCCTTCATTCCGTGGTGTAAAGATTGCCCATAAGCTGACAGCTCAACATGTGGTGCCCTCTATGATACCAAAGATGAGGGTCAAGTATTGCACACAAGTGTTCAGCAAGGCTGTTGGTGTGACACTTGGATGTCTGGCAGGTATGTCCTTAAAAGAGTCCCTATAAATTTTGTAGTGTAAAAACTGAAAATACTACCTATTCAGCGCTAATTTCTCAATAACCATTATGATATCTGGTTAAACATCACCTATCATCAACTCGAATGTAAATAATTTTATAAAAATTAAATGAATTGCCAGACCGAAATAGTATCATTGATTAGAGTATATTTTAAACAAACTTCAAATAGATCTAAACTAATTAGATAACTAGTAAAAAATATAACATATAAATTTATTTTGGCAGATAAACACCTCAAACATTTAATATTCATTGTTATTTTCAAAAAATTACTTAATTTTAAATTTTCATTTCTAGAAAGTGGGAGCATGCCAGAGGAAAGTATAGACACTGCAGAGGTGTTAATGTTGTTCGACGACTTGTTCGACTCCGTCAATGCTAATTACCACAAAGAAGAAGGAAAAATATACCGATCGGCCGTCACACCAAAGTCACCCCATGTAAAATTGTGGAACAAATTGTTACCAATTTTAAAATCTATGAAATATTTAAATGAGAAAGGCAAAGATGTAACTGTACCCTCTCTTACAAGTTGGGTGAAAACTGTGGAAGGATTTAAATTAATTACAGAAAGACTAAGGTCAGAAGGAATAAATTCATTGTTACTACGTAACATAAACCAAGACCCCTTAGGAAACTTTTTTGGGGCGATCAGAGCTAATGGCTGTAGTAATATAATGCCCAACTCGGCAGCTTTTGAAACTGCATTTCGAACATTACTAATAAATAATATAACATCCCCACACTCCTTATAGGGTAATTGTGAAAAAGATGATAGTATTTGTTTAAATTCATTAAAATCTTTAATAAACCAAAAGACTAATGTGGAGGATGTTAATGAAATAATGGAAATTATTGATGAACATTTAAATGTTAATTTATTAAATACTCAAATAATTATAGAAAGCCGTTCTCGAGTTCATGTAGAGAAGTGCGCGGCCATATCATATTGTAGTGGGTGGATAGCAACCAAAGCAAAAAAGATTGTTTTAAAAAAATGTAAAACATGTAAAAAGAATTTAATGTCTTCAGATACTGAAGATTTCCATAATTTTATAATAAAAAAAGAATATTGTGGAAAAAGATGGTTATGCTATCCTACCCGGGCATTGTTCGACTTTTTTGCCCAAGTGGAACACATCACTTTGGATATTTTAAATAAATATGGACATTTGCAACAAATTTCAAAATATTTAATGTTAATTATAACAGTCCATGTCGAATTAAATTTTATGAAATGTCAAAAACATAAAGAACAATTAAAAGAATATTTGCTCCAAAAAAGTGTTGTGTTCTTCACTATGAATTGGTGCAAAGAAGTCAGCAATGTCCTCACTGGCAAGAGCTACTACAATTTTTGTAATAAAAGTAAAGAAACTGACCCCATCTTCATACAGGCTCGAGAATATTATAATAAAACAAAGGGTGCGAAACGAGAGAGGCAAACAGGTGTAGTCATTAATATTTAATAAATCAATTAAATCATATTATGTTTTTGTGTTATTAATCTCATTCCCTTTACCCCATTACCCAAGATACATTGACATTTCAATTATTAGATACCTGAACTGTGTTCACGCAGTAATTTTAAAATATGCTTACGTCAGAACACAGTTTAAGTATCTAATAAACAAAATACATAAGCTATTTAGATATTCAAATAAACGCACCTACCTATATTATTGATATTCATTTAGTTCATTGCTTCACGTTCCGAGGGCGTTGCTCGCTAACTAAACCAAAAAACGTCAAACCAAAAAACAAGCATTTTTCTTCTTCATCTATGAAATTGTTATTGTTCAGTTGCCAGTCTATCTCATTTTATATATTATATAAAATGAGATAGACTAGGCATTTTTCTTCTTCATCTATGAAATTGTTATTGTTCAGTTGCCAGTCTATCTCATTTTATATAATTATATAAAATGAGATATCAGTCTATCTCATTTTATATAATTATATAAAATGAGATAGACTGGCAACTGAACAATAACAATTTCATAGATGAAGAAGAAAAATGCTTGTTATGGCCCAAATTTGGATCAAAAACAGACTCAAGTAAATATAGACAGTCTGGATGGTCATTATTAAAACACCCAGATGCCAATATATGTCCTATAAGGCATATTAAACAATTAATTCAAAGGAGATGGCTAAACTGAAGTATGGACGAATTTCCAGCAATGTCTAGACATGGTACCTAGCAATATGTAATGCTGAATAGCTGAATATTAGTATTTCATACAGAAAAAGTTTCAGGCGCTTTTTATATCTTTATAATCCTGAAAATGAAATCGTGTAACTCCTACGTCAATAGGCATAAAAAACTGCAAATAAATTACATTGCTATGAACTTTTACCTAGGTGTTACCCAAACAACACTAGATTTTTGTCCAAAACCAAATCCCTATAGTAAATGTACTCGAGAGATGGGTTCTGGACGCTGAATGGGGCAACGCGCGCAAGATAACACTCAGGCGGCAGGATTTTTCTGACTTGATTTACATTGGTCAATATCACCTACACGAATGTATAGCTAAACCTTCCGGAAGTGACAACCCCATCAAAATATGTTTGTTGAAACATCCGTACAGACAGACAGACAAACGCGCCAGGAGGACTTAGTTTAATTAGTATGTGGTGATTGTTAAATCCTGCCTAAACTAGATAACGAATACAGTGAGTAACCAAGGACTTTAAAAGATCATCATCATTCTCCTGCCCTAATCCCAATTTATTTGTGGTCGGCGCAACATGTCTTTTTCTTCCATACTCCTCTATTAGCCGCCATCTCGGTAGTCACCCCCTTTCTAACCATATCATCATTCACACAGTCCATCCATCGTTTCGTTGGTCGTCCTCTACTCTTATAGCCATCGACATTCATACTCAAAACTACTTTAAAAGATATTGAAATAAAACAACAAAAATGCGATTAATTTATTTATTCTGTGAATCTTATAAGAACATTATATAAAAAAGTTAGTTAAGGTTATCTGTCTGTCTGATCAAATCATTCTGATTGGATGTTGCCCAATAACACAACCAGAGAGAGAGAGGTCAGGGACAGTAGTCCTGACGATTTGTAAGCCGAGAAACTGAATATCTGAAGAGGAAGATGATAAATGCTACCGGACGGGTATGTAAAGATAAAAAAACACACTGTGTTTAAAAACATTTTATTTAGATAATAGAAAGCTGGATGTGACGTTGGTAAATTCTGCAAAATTGAATCGTTTCTTTCCACTGCATGGCGTTGTATACTTCTCACAGAACGGCCTCAAGTTATGCGCACTATTGTATGACCAAATAAACGTACATCACTAGTTGCTTCTGAATTCAGCAGCTCATAACAAGGATGACAAATGTTGGCATCCCTTGGAACCTAGAACAAACTTAATTACCTTATTACTCACATGAATTATTTATAATACCTACACATTTGATTATTATGACATCTAAAGCAACCAGTCTGTTGTAGTCGTGACGTGTTGAGAGACGAGATGAGTCTTTCTGATTCATTGCCATTGAGTTCATTATGTATTTTGAAAACACGGTAAACTACTTGAAGTCACATTTGTTCGATGTTTCTTATATTTATCGGTTCTAGAATGATTCTAGCTGTAGATGACTTACCTCAATTGTTAACCATCGTGCTAAGATAGTGAGTAGAAAAGCAGGCAATGAAGAGGCGATATGCTGCCACAGCCTTTGCGTGGTTACACCGCAGTTTATGCATCGCAGGATGAATTGATTGCAAGTCAAGTCCGTGTCGAGTAGCAAGAGGTCAGTAGGTAGGCAAGCACACACAATAAGCAAGCGAGGGTCAATGAAAATCCAAAATGAAAAACCACAACGAACAAGCAAACGGCAGTGTTCCAACGATGTCTAACATCTGACGTTTGTTTTTTTCATAGAGATGGGATTGAACGTCAAGTGTAATCGAATCAATAAAATAATCGATTGGGTTGAAAGATAAAAATATACTTAATTAGTTTTTGTCGACCTGTATTCAGTTAATATTTTTCGACACAAAATAGGTAGTAGGTACATTAAACGTAGAAGCACATTCTGAAGCTTTCAATTATTTTTATTTGATTTTGATACGAAAAGAGTGGAATTGAATAGAGTCGATTGTCACTTAGAAACAACCTCGTTTCCCTGTGAAAACACAATAAGAAGCAACTAAACAGGACACCGAATTGAATTCCATCGATTCCCGCCAATAACTCTGATTGCCACTTCTTAGTTTCAGAAAATAAATCGTTTTGATACCTGTTATCAAAAATCGATATAAGTATAGTTTGATTTGACATTTTAGAAAAGCGACATGACTCGTCCCTAGTTGCAGTACTGTATTATTATTCCCCTTGAACTTGTCATGTCAATCAAAAAAAGCAACTAAGATACTTTTTTTATGTTTAACAGTTCACGAAAGCGCTAGGAAATTATTAAATGCTTAATAATTCATGAATGAATATTTAAATATTACGAGTTAATGTGAAGTTACTAGACATGCTTGGGGCAGTCATTTAGCCATGTCCTTTCACAACATAGACGTCTTAATAGTAATGTATTTTAAACATAGACTAATATATTATATTAGTCTATGTTTGTCGCTGTCAGTGTCATCAAAACGTCAAAGCAACCGCGTGCCGGCGTGTCTTTTCGAAAGTTCGTAGGCTGACTTGAACTCGTTACCGTGCGATACCAATTTCGCAACATATAATTTACTCATTGTAAAATAACGATTTAACAATCAAAATTCAAAAGGAGTACATCATTTTAACTCCCAAACATTGGACCTTCATCGCCGGATTATCGTCAGCGAAAAGTATCGTTCCAGTCAAAACGCAAATTTTTATAAGTAACCGAAACCCACCATTGCTGCTGACGAGCACATTTGAAGTTGAGACTTTCAAGAAAAAGCAATCAACACGAAACATCGTAAGAGGTTAGCGCGTGGGTGGTGAGGGATAAGTTCAAAGTGTATTACCCAATAAACATTTAGGCGACAATTAGAGCTTAGTTTAGAACTAAACGAGATATAAAGGTGGCTGGTGGCTGCATTAAAAGTTGGCAGCAATGGTCAAAGGTTTGTTAGCAAATGTACCTAGGTATTGCATTACTGGTGTGCTTCATCAGCTTGCATACTTTGACTGTTTCTTAAGAGTAAAGTTCCAGTACCTATGTACATTGGATCTACGTATAACATAAGTATTGTGTTATGATTATGCGAAATCTAGATATTTAGACATAATATTTTGTTTCAGTATTGGAAGGATAAGAAGTCAGCGGTAAGGAAAAAAGCTAGTCAAATACGAATGGCCAGGCAACGAACAGGTGGTGGTGAACTAGAGGAAGGGTTTCTCTCTGCAATAGAAGAAAAAATAGTTGCAATAATGGGTGGCGAAAGCTTTGTTACTGGTGATAGGGAGCTGGAAATTGACCTTCATGTATTTACTTATGGTTTTTTTAGTTATGCTTGTTTTAATTTTATTTATGAAAACTTTATTATAGTGCATAAAATATATTTCCTGAAATATCAATATAATTTTCAATAATTTGTTTTTTAGGTTGCTAATGAACCTGGGCCAACTTTTAATTTGACTCCTGACGTGCCGAATGCTGATGTATCAGATGATATGCTCTTGGTATGTTTATTGAAATATTATTCACACAAATAAGTACCTATTTTACTTCCCAAGGCATTGTTAAGTCAAAATTTGTTTGCAGAGTATACAAGATATTACAGAGGAGGCAAATGCAACACCAGGGTCAGAGAGCATACTTCAGGTATTACTAGATTTAAATTGCTTGCATTACTTAATACGAAAACTGTATACTGGGAAGTTATAATTTTAAAATTTAATTTTGTAGAGTCATGTGCAATTGCATGCCTCTAGTGCCTGTAGAACATGCTACTAGAGGCATGCTCCAGACAGAACAGTCCACACCATCAATACCTGTAAGTTAATTCTAGTTTCTTCTAAGTTTATTCTTCTATTGTGATGTTAAATTCTAAATTATGCTGATGATGCTGATTACAATCTAAAATATATTTGCAGGACGTACAACCAGGCCCATCATGGCATAGGGACAATATGCCAATGGAAAATCAGCCTAATACAGAACAAATGGTGAGGTTTTAAGTAAAAGTCTTGCAATGTGTTATAAATTTATAATGGATATTTAGATAACTTTTTTTTTATTACATCTTGAGGCTAGATCACCACTTGCAGTGCCTCATAGGAGTAATGCCCCAATAGGGAATATGCATAAAAAATAAAATGGCCTGATTTTTTTTTTCCTAAGCTTTTAAGGTCGTAGTATTACACTCAATTCGTTATTTTCTAATTTTATATGCATTTAATTATTTATAACATAAATCAAAAAGTGAAAAATTTACGAGCGAAATTCAAATTTGTAAAACGCATCACCATTGGTCGAATGAAACGTGACGTCATAGGGCACGTCCTCGTCCTGTCAGTCAGTCACCTGTGATTTATTTTCATACATTCCGGATTCCGGTTGTGTTGGAGAGAAAAATTGGTTGTATTGTTATACTAGCTTAGTTTTCTAATATTTAAATATCAAGAAATATTAAGCGTCATCAACAGCAATGACGGACAACGATTTTGTGAAAGCACAGTCGGATAATCTTCCAAAAATAGATGCATTTATGATGCGCACATATTTTGTGTCAAACCCGGATTTTACATCTGCTGAGGTTAAAGGAGTAAAAGCTGCAAGGTAATTATTGTAAAACATGGGTTTTTATGCATACATGCACTTATAAAATTATTTCCCTAAAATTATAACATCAAATGTTGTTTACATTCATTGTACTTTATTAGAATTAGATCTAGTTTATTTAACAGTAATTTAACTTTTTCGCCTTGTTCAAATCAAATCAAATCAAAATATTTATTTGCTAGAATTAGAGCATGGATACCGGTTTTCGATAATATCGAAAAACCGGACTATCGGACCAAAAATCCGATATTGCAAAAACTGATATTGGATTTACTGATATCGGTTTTTCGATATTTTATTTAAAAAAAAAAACCAGAGGCAATAGAATCTTTTTTACTTATTTCATTAATTTTAATTAATGTAAAGCATACCCAACGGGTAATAATAATTATGTATGTTGCAGTGTCAAAATCAAATCAAATCCAATCACTTTTATTTGTTAACACAGGTACCGAAATACAGCTGATCTTATAATTGATAAAAACCGAGCGTTATGTTATGCCAGTAAACAAATATGTCATTTTTAAATGATTATTACGAATAAAAGTGTACAACACTTTGGTCGGCGGGGCGCAGGTGGCTCGGGAGTCGGGTAGCTCGCTCCACCTCGCTTGACCAATCACAGCGCCCGGTTCAACCAGATAGTTGCGCTCGACGCTCGTGTCACTCATTCAGCGCAGTTCATATTTTTATGTTAAAAAGCACGCACGTGTGTATTGCCAAAGTTGTGTTGTTTTTGTGACGTCGTTGTTTTACTTCATTCGCTCGTCGGACAAACAAAGGGGGTAAGTGTACATACAAATACGAAGAGCATTACATTTATGATTTTTATTGCATTTTAACGGGCTACTTTGATTAAAATGTTATTTTTTCTTTTATACTACTACTACTACTTTTGATTTGAACCGTTAGATTATCTCAAAGATAAATTCATATGTAATATATTTTATAGGCTTCAATTTTAAAATGAGTTCGTAAATGTACAAAATCTGAACTTTAGTTGGTCAAAGTTATTTAGTCAAAATTTTTTTGTTACAGGCTTTCAGCTTTCTTGAACAAACAAATATACTTGTAAAAATATGAAGTATGAAAAATTCGAAAAAAAGTGTGATGATAAAACCTCAGTTTGGCACTACTTTCTCCGGGCAGAAGATGGTCAGTCAGGCAAATGCAATTTATGCCAAAAAATAATACGATCTCATGGCGGCACAACAACTGGTATTCGCGTTCATTTAAAATCGTCGCATACAATAGACGTTAGTAACGTTAATTCAAAGTCTGACATTGAAGAAACTAATGACAGTAGCATAAACCGACCATCTACATCTGCTTCTCCAACCATTACGACCGCTGTGTCAAAATCAAAAGGCGAATCTTGTTCAACGTCCTCATCGATGGCAAAAAAAAGGAAATTGATTGATTATTTTCAAAGTAATCACTCCCTTGAAACAACCATCAGTAGAATGGCTGCTTTGGATGGAATACCATTCAGTGTATTTTGTACTTCTGAGGATCTGCGAAGACTGTTTACAAATTCTGGCTACAATAAATTACCGAAGACTCCAAAAGGTATAAAAAATATAGTCATAAACTATAGTAAACAGGAAAAGAAAAAACTGGTAACAGAACTGAAAAATCTATTAGCCCTTGGTAAAAAGTTTTCTTTGAGTTTTGATGAGTGGACATCATCTCGTAACGCCAGATATATGAATATCAACATTCACATAGGAGTTGAGTTCACAGATGGCTCACGTTTCAAAAATCTGGGTTTGGTGCGAATGGACGGTTCAATGCCATCTGAGACGTGTATCAGGCTTTTGAAAGAAAAGCTTTCAGAATTTGAGCTTTCTTTAGATAGAGATATAGTCGCAATAGTCACTGATGGCGCCAGCGTCATGTTAAAAGTTGGTAGAAACCTGCGCGCTTATCATCAAGTCTGCCTTGCACACGGTATTCAGCTAGCTGTACTTGACGTATTATACAAGCAAGGCGGCGCGGAAAATGTGCGATCCCCTGATACTGCTGTTACTGCTGGTGGAAGTGAAAGTGACTCCGAATTCGAGAACGACGCAGATAGTGCTGAAGACGAAACCGGGGGATTTGAAGTAATACCGGTGGAGCCAAACCCAAACGTGCTTAATAATGACTATAAAAGTGTCATCAGTAAAGTACGTGCAGTAGTCAAAATTTTCAAAAATTCTCCAGTGAAGAATGACATGTTTCTACAGAAACATGTAAAACAGGATACGGGAAAAGAACTCCAGTTACTAGCCGATTGTAAAACTCGTTGGGGAAGCATCTCTACTATGGTGGATAGATTCAATAGGTTAAGATCATGTGTATCCAAAGCACTGATTGACATGAACTCTGATATCAAGTTCACACAGAGCGAGTTCGATACCTTGGACAATTTCCAGAAAAGTCTGAATATTATCAAAGTGACAGTCGAAGCACTGTGCCGGCGTGATGCAACTCTATTAACTGCTGATGCGGCTATGAAATTTATGCTACGTAAATTAGATAGTCAAAATTCTACGCTGTCAAGACTTCTCGCAAGATCATTGCGCGTGCGCATTTCACAAAGACGACTTTCTATTGCATCTACTTTGCAGTATCTCCAAAATCCTGAAACATATTTCAGTGAAGTTGCTACCGCCGAGTTCCCAAAAACCCCAGAAATGGTGGAGGAAATATATTCACTAACTCAAAATTTTGAAGATGAATCTGTGGTTATGGTTATGGATGATTTGGCCTTGGATAATAGCGCCAGCAGCGTGAGTGGAGATTTCGAAAGCGTTGATTTTGCTAAAGAATTAAATAAAGAAATTGAAAAATCATTGAAGGAGAAAAATACAAATACGCGAAATAGAAATGAAACAGAAGATGAAGCTAACAGAGATGGTGGCTATGGTGAAAATGACAAGCATAAGTTAATTCAAATTGAAATGGCATTATTTGAAAATGGTGGCAACCGCGGGTTCTATTTAGACAAGGCGTACAGACATTTACTGACGATACCCCCCACGAGTGTAGAGTCTGAAAGAGCGTTCTCGTCTGCGGCATATACGTGCAACAAAATAAGATCGTCTCTCAAAGACAATACCTTGGATGCCCTCTGCTACTTACGTTCCATATTTCAGCAATCGCGATCTCCTGAATTGCCGTAGGCTTCGTTTTTGAAATATGTTGTAAGATGACTATCACCCCACCAATTTAATATTCAGTTATTTGCGTTTATTGTAATATTTACTTATATATTATGTTACTCAATTACTTATTTTAACTTGTGTTGATTTTTTAATTTTATGACATAGCAGAGTATGTTAAGAAATTGTTTATTTTTGTGTTTCATACTTTTAAAATTCTAATTATTATATAAGATTGCAATAATAAAAGTCGTTGATTTACTTTTTATTGGTGTCTTATTTCTAATTTGGACTCTAGCAACGTCAAAACAAATTTGATCTCTCTTTTTGCCATAATATCGGAAAAATATCGAAATACCGGAATATCGGTATTAAAAAATTTAATATCGAAACAAAACCGGTATTGGAAAAAAGTTCCGATAGTCCATGCTCTAGCTAGAATATGGTACATAAGGTGTTACAGTAAATTTGTTTCAGCATATCCTGCCATAACATGGCGTGCAAATGTATTCACACTCAGCGATGTCACCTAATCTAACTTACAGATTCTATTGATTTGTCTTCTAAATAGTCCTTAATAGTATAATATCTTTTAAATATTAATAGTTTGAAAAGTATTTTTTTAAACTTGGTCAGCGGTAAGTCTTTATTGTTCCTTCATGAGCTTGTATTTAATATAATTTACTGTATCTTCCTTGATCTGAAATAAACACAACATTTGGTGAAGCATCTTAGGATAAGTAGAAATAGCTTAGATGAAGAATCTTCTAAGATGTTAATATGACATTCGTAAATAAGGTTACGAACTTAAATAAAGTTCTGTAACCTAGGGATTTCTACAAAACTACAAGATTTTATTTGTCCAAATATAATATACTTACATTAAAATGATCTTCACAACAATGTTTACGCGATATTGGAGATGATACATTATCTCTTCGCATAACCTTACACCATTGTTTACGTATGTTTGGATCTCTTGGAACAGCAAAAAAAACTTTATCTGGTGTACTTTTTATAGTGTTAGGACACATTGGTACCATGCAATATCTATAAAATGGCTTTTTTTCTTCTTCCATGATTATTACGCGACTAAAACACCTTGTTATTTATCAAACTAACTCTCAATGCAAACAATAAACTGACAGGACGTGCCCTATGACGTCACGCCTCAAGCGCGCGAGAAATAGGAGCGTTTGAACTCGTCAAATTAAACCAATATTTTTAAGATTTTATAAAAAAGTAATTACTACTCTTACAGCTATGGTTTATTTTTTTTCTACATCAAAATGAAGTAAATATTGAATAAAAAAAATAAAAAAAATTGCCTGCATATTCCCTATTGCCTCTTCATGTAAGGTTAACTTAATTATAATTTGTTTAATTATTGGTTTAGTGTAAAAAGCACTACATAGTAGTGGTCTCATTTTGGTTCCCAGGTTGGGCCAATTTGTTGAAATTTTCTGTAGTTATTTTTCAACAGCGGCCATTATTAAATCAACATGTTTATATATATCTATTGTGTAATATCTATTCCTGAGAGTGACAGTGATATGATGCTGTTATACTTACATATTTGCTTTACCTCTGTTTAGTAATTTGTTGCATTTTTTATGTTCATAGCACCTCGTAGACGTCGAACGGCACGCCGCCGTCTGATCCAGCGCTCACCACCTTCTCAAAGGCAATCACAAATGGCGAGCCTGACTGAACGTTTTATCGCCATTGAAGAGAAGCGTTTGGAAAATGAGAGACTCCTTATTGACAACCAGCAGAGGATGTTAGAGACCTTTAAGCAAATAAGTGAGTCATGGTCTAGGCAGACCCAGGCACTGCAGGATTTATGTGCATCCATCAGACGAGGGAGTTAAATCCCCGAAACATGGATCTATTAGAATTTTAATACCTTTATGTTTAGATATCAAGTTTATGGTAGATGTTAAGAAATTTAATTGGAAATTTAAGTGTAATAAGAACTGTTTTCTGTAGTAAATGTTAATGTTTATTAGCGGGCACGCTCTTTAAGCCGCTTTTATTTAGGTAATTATTTAATTTTGTTTAATTTTTGGTTGAGTAGTTTTCATTGTATTTGTTGGTATATTGAGGGTCTGCTAGTTGACATATAGTAGATAATTTAATTATGTTCTGTTTCTCGAAAAATATAACTACTGTAGAAGATAGGAAGATCAGGAGGGGGAAGACCGTGCAGACCGTATATAAGGCGGTGCACTGTTGGCACCGGCCCTTTTTTCACCTCGAGCCATCGTGAGAGTAAGACTGTTAGGACGTCACTCTGTCGGTTGTTTTTAAATTATTTCGTCATTAATCGTGCCATTATTGTTATTTTGTGTGTTTGCTATTTTTGTTATTTAATTCTAAATATTAAAATATTGTCAGTTTGATTTGGTTTAAATTTATTTCCTGTAGGTATTTGCATAATTATTTTTAAAAAAACTCACTTCTGATTAAATTTCCAAAATCAGAAGTGGGATAGTTCCCATTTCTATTCGCCCAATTTTGTTTATTTTTTAATTTTGGCACGATTAATTTTTTTCTGTTGTACATTCAGTAGGTAGTTGATTTATTTTACTTTTTGTGTCGAGCGTTGCTAATAGTGATAGGTTTGACCGTTAATTGTTCGATTAGTTTGGTTTAGTTGTTGTTTTATCTGTTTGTGTTGTTTTTATTTGGTGGCCATACGTTGAATCGTTTGTCAGTCGGTTGGTTTGTTGTTTTCGGTGGTCTTGTGTTTCAGACGTTAGTATGGCAGACCGCGAACACGATCATAGTCGCAGGCGCTGCGATAGCCGCGATGATAGCCCGCCTCGCAATCAAAGTTCTCACCGCGATTATCGCAATAGTCAGGGGGGCCGAAATAGTCGGTACCGCGAGCGATCCTCTGATGAAAACGATGTGTTAAGGCTCGAGATACAAGCGATGATGTCTCGCCTTAAAACGCTAGAAGATAAAACGAGGGCTTCACCCTTGCCAGTGCGTTCGTGTGACCGTGATAAAACTTTAGTGAAGGATAGTGTACGTGATCGAAGGTCATTGCGACGTACGCGAACACCATCGCTGGAACATAATACGTCACGATCCCCAGGCTGCATAGAATCGCGTAGTGTGCGTCATTCATCACCGCCGGAGCGTCGCCGTCGTTTGGTTTCACCTTTGCCTAGAGAGATTATGTCTCGACGTAAGCCATCGACTCGCGGATATAACGGCCATCATCATTCGCGTTCTCGCTCTAGAACACCACCATTACGTGCGTCGGGACGAGTATCTGAACAGGCGTCGCCGTCGGTGCGTGTGGCTAGGGACGCGAATCAGTCTTTCAATTCAGCACAGGCTACGGTAACTGATCGTATTGTAGATGCTATTCGATCAATTAATACTGTTGGTAGGTCTCAACATTTCTATATTTCAAATTTTGATCCTACCCTACATAATATTGACGATTGGTGTGCCGAGGTTGATCGCGCTAAAGCATTAAACAGTTGGAGTGATTTTGAATCCTTGTCGCGTATTGGCAATTGCCTGAAAGGTGATGCTCAATCGTGGCTTAACGAATGGGTAACTAATGACCGTTCATGGAGCAATTTTAAAAAAGAATTTAAGCCTTTGTGCCCTAGAGTACCGGACGTCGCGAATATTTTATATGACGTAATGACCAAAAATTCCGATAACTATCCTACTTATGCGGATTACGTGCGTCGTTCGTTGCTTCGTTTACGAATAGTGCGTGGACTTAGTGACGAGCTCATTTCGGCTATAATAGTTCGTGGTATCACTGATTCTAACATAAGAGCGTCGGCAACTAACGCTAAGCTATTGCCTAACGGTCTAGTTGAATACTTTTCAATTTACGTTAAACCGAGTTGTAGTAATACATCAAAAGGTGCCCCGTTTCGTTCTGTGAGAGATAAACAAAGTACAGACTATTCTCGTAAGCGTAATCTCAACGATATTAAATGTTTTTCGTGCGGTGAATTAGGACATAGGCAGGCTTCATGTAGTAAGAGACCGAAAATTGATCAACCGTCAAGCAGTTCGTCAAATAATTCTATGACAAATTCTACACCTGTTTTCGTACCGACTAGGTCCGAACCTTGTACGTTTTGCAAGAAACAGGGTCATAAAGCCGAAAATTGTTTTGCTAAACAAAGGTCGGAAGCTGCAAACAAAAGTAGCGTTAACTTCTGTAACGAGTTTGTAAATACCAAAAATAAAGATGTTATCGTAGCAATTATACAGGACGTAGCGGTCGACGTTTTGATTGATAGCGGGTCCACTATATCCTTAATTTCGTCTTCGTTGCTTAAACATTTTAATTGTTCACATAAGCCAGCGCTTCGTATTTTGAAGGGACTAGGTACACAAGAAGTAGAGAGTACGAGCTATGTGACGTTACCTATCGAATTTGATGGCTTAACTCTTGAAGTAGATTTGTTTGTAGTTTCTGCCGAATATATGAATACGCCGGTCATAGTAGGAACAGATGTTCTTAATAGGGACGGTGTTAGGTATGTTCGGACCAAGAATTGTCAGTCACTTACACGAAGCATAAATAACTTGCATAGGGTAATGAACATACAGTCTGAGACTCCAATTTCTGTCAATACGCCTCTAACTGGCGGTCAACTGGACAAGTTGTTAAAAATAATTAATAATTTTTCCCAGTACTTTATTTCTGGTACTGCAACGTCAACTGTAAATACAGGCTGTATGTCCATTAAACTAAATACTAACACTCCTGTTCATTACCGGCCGTACCAACTTTCTCACGCCGAGACTCTTCGCGTTCGCGACATAATTAAAGATTTGCTGGATAAAAGAATTATAGAGGAGTCGGAGTCTGATTACGCGAGCCCAATTCTTCTTGTAAAAAAGAAAGATGGTACGGATAGGATGTGCGTGGACTTCCGTAAATTAAACGAGATCACAATTAAAGATCGTTTTCCGTTGCCACGTATAGATGACTATACAATGTCGCCCATGCGCATGTGACCGCCCGTAATATTCTGAATATTCATGAAAAAATATCGAAAATAAACTTCAAAAGGGGGGGTCTATCTGTAACATTTATCATGTTATTCAATTTTGAATTTTTTAAGTAGAGTTTGTAGACTTGCTTTCTATTTTTTGACACATCTCCGAAGTTTATGGGTCGATTTGTATTTTGTTTATTATTTCCAAAAGCTTATGAGTTATTTTAACAGGTTAATTAACATTTTACTAAAAATTATCGACTACGAAAAAAAAAAACGGAATCGAAGTAATTTTTTCGGTAAAAAATTGTGTATTTATTTTAAAAAAACTAGTGTAAGTCCATAAATTATCCCCATAGGACCACTTTTTTAATCATTATTTGTAATCTACTACATAACAGCTAAAAATTTACAGAACATTATTAAACCAAACTGTAACTAAATCCAAAGTAAAACTCTAAAACTCTAAGAGTCAAATTTAGGAAAAGAAAATGTGAAAGTCAATTAAATGTCCCCGCTTTTAGCAGTGAGTACTAAAAGGTTAAACTAATAAGGAGGATGATAATGGAAATAAAAACAAACAAGCAATAGCCAGATTTTTACTTAAAAAATAAAAAATACAAGAATTTTAATTAATTAGATTTTCGAAATGGTCCCCACCCTCCTGTAAACAAACTAAAGCTCTCATGGCAACACTTTTTATTGTACGACGTAATTCTTCACGGTTTTCTTTAATTTCCGCAGCAGCAGCAAAAATCCTAGCCGTTAATTGCTCGCGGCTTTCAATGGGCACGGCATACACTTTTTGTTTCATGTTGCCCCAAAGATAAAAATCTAAGGGTGTAAGGTCGGGAGATCGCGGCGGCCAAGCAATGGGACCTCCTCTGCCAATCCATCGCGGATAATTTTGATTTAAATAATCACGAACTAGTCGTGCGAAGTGTGCTGGAGCTCCATCTAATTGCAGATACATCCGCCTTCTTGTTTCCAGCGGTACTTCCTCCAAAAGCAACGGCAACGTATTGACTATAAAATCTAAAAATGCGTGTTGATCTAGTCTGTTTGGTAACACGAAAGGGCCAATAAGTTCACCGTCAATCATTCCAGCCCATACATTTATGGAAAATTGAGTCTGGAAAGTTGTTTCTCTAATGACGTGTGGATTTTCAGTGGCCCACACATGAAGATTGCGATGATTTGTTATACCCGCCCTTGTAAACGTGGCTTCATCTGTCCACAAAATCTTCCTCATAAAATTGAGATTAGCTCTTTGCTGTGCAATTATCCAATTACAAAAAACAGATCTCGCACCGTAATCGACATTTTCCAAATGTTGTGCACGTCGGAAATGATAAGGATGCAGGCCTTCTTTTTTGAGAATTCTCCAAACTCTTATTCTTGGTATACCTACTCTTATCGATAGGAGACGAATGCTTAGCATAGGGTTAGCGCGCACTAATCGTAACACATCCTCTTCCACGTCTACATCAACAATCACGCCGGGCTCATTTTGTTGCGGAAATAATCCTCTTTCGCAAAAAAGACGATGTACGGCAATGAAGGATCGGTACCCAAGTACTGGTCTACTTGGATATCGACGTCTGTACTCTTCGACAGCAGCGCGTGCATTTCCATTACAAACACCGTAAATGAAATGCATGTCAGCCACATGAGACGGCGGTAGATCACGCAATCGTACCATTGCAATGATACGAGTAGTTAACAAACTTTCCTCACAAGATTAAGTAGTGCACAAATCACAAAACACGTAGCGTCACGGGGTCAGTAATCAAGCGACTGAATGAAGTAACGCTAGCCGACAAGGGTGTGCACGTGGTAGGGACGCAATTGTTAAAAAGCTGTTTCTAGGAACCTGTTTCTACCTGAGCGACCCTTTTTATTTGAATAGTTGCAAATGTTCAACAAGTTGTTTGCTGGTTTTTTTTTAGAGATAGGTATTAGTAATGTTCTGTGAATTTTTAGCTGTTATGTAGTAGATTACAAATAATGATTAAAAAAGTGGTCCTATGGGGATAATTTATGGACTTACACTAGTTTTTTTAAAATAAATACACAATTTTTTACCGAAAAAATTACTTCGATTCCGTTTTTTTTTTTCGTAGTCGATAATTTTTAGTAAAATGTTAATTAACCTGTTAAAATAACTCATAAGCTTTTGGAAATAATAAACAAAATACAAATCGACCCATAAACTTCGGAGATGTGTCAAAAAATAGAAAGCAAGTCTACAAACTCTACTTAAAAAATTCAAAATTGAATAACATGATAAATGTTACAGATAGACCCCCCCTTTTGAAGTTTATTTTCGATATTTTTTCATGAATATTCAGAATATTACGGGCGGTCACATGCGCATGGGCGACATTGTATAGACCGCTTAGGACATAATAAATATTTCAGTTCTCTTGATATGGCAACTGGATTTCACCAGATTCCGTTAGACCAAGACTCAGTTCCGCTTACGGGATTCGTCACGCCGGAGGGACATTATCAATATTTGAGGATGCCCTATGGTTTGGCGAATGCTCCAGTCGTTTATCAGCGTATAATCACCAAAACACTTCGCGAACTAGTTGAGTCGGGCGATATTCTCATCTATATCGATGATATTTTGATCATGAGTCAAAGTATCGATCAGGGCCTTATTTTGCTACAAAGGGTTCTTGACATACTGACTAAAGCTGGTTTTTCCATTAATATGAAAAAGTGTTCGTTCTTAGCCACTGAGATCGAATACTTGGGTAGAACAATTTGTGAAGGTCAGGTTAGGCCGAGTCATGAGAAGGTGAAGGCTTTGATTGACTCAGCCGAACCGCAGAATGTAAAGCAGGTTCGTCAATTTATGGGCTTAGCTAGCTATTTCAGGCGATATATAGCTGGATTTGCCCAGAAAACTGCGTGTATTGCAGCACTCACTAAAAAGGGGATACATTTTAGTTGGGGAATTGAACAACGGGCTGCTCGTAAGTACATTGTAGAATGTCTAACGAGTGAACCAGTACTTGCAATTTATGACCCTTTGTTAACCATAGAAGTCCATACTGACGCGAGTTCTATTGGGTATGGGGCAGTCTTAATGCAAGTGCATGAAGGCAATCGTAAGCGAGTGGTGTCTTACTTCAGTAGGCTTACTCAGGGGGCTGAGAGCAGATACCATTCGTACGAGCTTGAGACTCTTGCGGTGGTAAAAGCTCTTCAGTATTTCAGGCATTATCTTGTGGGTGTACGATTCACCGTGGTCACGGACTGTAACGCATTGAAGCTTACACAACGTAAGAAAGATTTGTTGCCAAGGGTGGCTCGGTGGTGGGTATACCTCCAAGACTTCGACTTTAGCCTGGATTATAGGAAAGGTAGCCTTCTGTCTCATGCCGATTATCTGAGTCGGAATCCTGTCAATGTGTGCACAGTTCAGAAACCTTTGAACTGGGCGCAGATTGCTCAGGCTTCCGATGAGGAGACCCGGTCTCTTATTCAAAAATTAGCAGACGGCCAATTGGACTCCAGTCGTTATGTTTTCAAGAACGACATCCTTTATGCAAGATTGGCACCTACAGGTGAAAATCCCAGATTTCTTTGTTATATCCCAAAAGGGCATAGACTTAGCCTTTTACGGATTTTCCATGATGAACATGATCATCCTGGGGTCGATAAGACCGTTGATCTCGTTATGAAACACTTCTGGTTCCCAAGGTTGAGAGCATTCGTACAGAAGTATGTAACACACTGTTTAGTGTGTCTTTCCCATAAAAAAGTCCCCCGAGCTCCTCTACAACCCATTCACTCTTGGGAAAAACCAGATTCACCTTTTGAAATCATTCATTTAGATTCTTTAGGCCCACTTTCTGAAACCAATGGCTATCGCCATGTTCTTATAATTGTAGACGCCTTTTCAAAATTCTGTTTGTTATACCCTATGCACCGACTAGACGCTGACGAACTAAAACGCCATTTCACTAATATGATCTCCCTCTTTGGAACCCCTAAGCTAATAGTAGCCGACAGAGGTCGCATGTTTCAGAGTACCGATTTTCTAAGTTGGGTCAAAGACATGGGTTGTGACACTCACCTTATAACGCCCGAAATGCACCAGTCCAATGGGCAGGTGGAACGATATTGTCGCACCGTGCTTAACATGGTACGCATTGAGTGCAACCATCGACAGCAAAAGTGGCCCAGTGTAATGTGGAAACTGCAGTTGATTCTTAATATCACAAAACACAGAACAACTCAGTATTCAGCTTTGAACCTATTGATAGGTATTGATGCTGCAACGCCACTCATTCGTAGCTTGGTTCGTGACGTGGCTTTTGAAGGTTCGAGTCCTAATAGGGAAGCTCTTCGTGAAATGCGTCGTCAAAGAGCACATGAACGTCTCCGTTCAAATCAAGGAAATCAGGACGCCTATGTCAATCAAGGGCGAAAGTCACCTCGTATCTTCGATTTGAATTCTTTTGTGTTTGTGAGAAAACAGGCACAATCAACTGGAAAGCTGGATTCGTGTATGCGAGGGCCGTATCGTGTGATGAAGATATTACCACACGGTCGCTATGAGTTGCAGCTCTTGGCTGGCTCGTACGGGAAGTCGACACAAGCAGCTGCGGAATACATGATCCCGTGGCAAGGGGAATGGACTCCCGACGTGTGTTCTGCTTTCTTTAATGGTGAGTGATCTGTTTTTGAAAAAGTGTAATGAGCTTTGCTATGTATTTTATGTAAGCGATACACTTTACTGAAGTTGATTAATTTAATAATCATTGCTACATTTAGAGGTTTCTATTAACTTAATGAGTGTTTTCTTGTTGCTATTGACAATGCTGAACGATGTTGAAGGGAAGTCGAGTCTTGCAATTTGAGATGGGCCTCTGTCTTGGAGCGCATCGGACATGCTATCTCAAATTGACGGATACACTTCAAGTGAGGTACGGTTTCATGTTATTGGATGGGCCTGTCTTGGAGCGCATCGGACACGCTATCCTAGTATATGGAACATACTTTAGGAAGAGCTCGTGAAGGGAAACTGTCTTGGAGTAGCCTGATCGGACATGTGGTCTTGGAGTGGTGTTCTCAGACATGTTATCCTAGAGCTGTGGTACACGTAGACATAGATTGGTCTGTGACGTGTCGTTTTTAGTGGAAAGTCGTCTCGTTGATAAGCATTGTATGTACTATGATATGTCTAGGATTGGTTTGAAACATGCTTTTATGTGAACTGATTTACACACGCAAAGTTATGCCTCACGTGGGTCTCTGACGAGCCGTGAGTTGGCGGTCTTCCGACAAGTCCCGCCCCGGGTAGTTGGTTTAGGTATTTGTATGTTTCACACCTATTGCGCGTAAGCTATGCTAGATTAGCCTAACTCGAAGTTTGTGACTACGTTGTTGAAATGAGTTAATTCCACCAACAACCATTATTTTGTTGTTTTTACAAGTATTGTCCGAGGTATTTATATCTTTTACAGAATCAGACAACGGAAACGAGGAGTCTGGCCCTTGTGTTGACCGACCTGGGCAACTGGAACAAGCTACCGACGAAGCTGAGCCACTTGATGAAGCCGAACCGGAACCTTGCACCTCGGGCACGCAGACGCAGACAGAATTGCCCATCAGCACTTCATCTGCAAGCAGCGGGGACTTAGGATCTTCTATGCCAATGGTGGAAACAGATCTTCAAAGCTAGGAGATAAAGGAGTCCGAGGACGGTCTCCTGTCAGGAAAGGCCGTGTAGAAGATAGGAAGATCAGGAGGGGGAAGACCGTGCAGACAGTATATAAGGCGGTGCACTGTTGGCACCGGCCCTCATTCACCGCTTGGCTCTCGCCGCGTGCGGTCGTGTTCAGTGCGCTCCGTTCCCGGTCTAGTGCCCCTCGCTGTCGCTCTCGTTGCGTTTACGTAACGGCTCTCTAGTAGTCGCCCCGACTACACCCGATCTTTTGATTAATTGATTAATTTCAATTAATCGAATACAAGATCGCTCCAACTGCCTTTTTCAAGGCATATTTCTTAACGTATAGTTATCGTTAGAGTCACTAGGCCCCTTCTGGGCTAAAACCTCAGTTTCGAGGTCCTCGGTGGAAACCTAACTGGTGCCAACGAAACCGAGTGGGGTGTTGACCCAATCACACCCGCCGAACCCCTTCAGGGCTAGGCAGTCAATTGGACGGGTCCCAATTTCCGGCCTTGGGGGGTCTCCTAGTCGGGGTTGGATGACAGTTTTCCTTCCACAGCTCTTCACACTGGTGTCTTTAGGGTGTCTACCCTTCGCGCCAGTATAGCATAGTCCCGTCGCACAATAAGACTGGCGACGGGTTCCAAGCTTAGGTCGTTCCGTTAGGCTTAGGTCACCTCCCTGTCTACACCCGACAGGGAGGGTATAGGGCACACACCCCCGGGCCCGTCCACCCGGGGCTAGGAATAGGGAACACACTCCCCATTATCTTACGGATTTAATCCGTCCCCCAACCCCTACTATGGCAGAATCTGCCATAGTTAACTTCATCAAAGAGGTCCTCCTCAAGGACCCCGATTTTCATGCCAAATATGGCAAAGCACTGGCTGCTATGCAGCTCATCTCCCCCTCCCCAGTCGGCGATTCGAGTTCACTCGATGAGCCGGCTAACTCTCCAGTGTCCATGGACACCGAAGAGGCTTCGGGCAAACGCGCCCATGACTCAACAGACGAGGACTCACCATCCATCACAGAATCCTCCTCCTCCCAGTCCTCTGACGACGACGGCTTCACCGTCGCGTCAAACAAAAATAAAAGGAAAAAGAAGAAAGCCTCTTCTCTTCCTTTAATTAAAAAAACAGCGGTCCCTACATCGGCCGCTACCCCCGCCCCCGCCTCCCTGGCCTCACGCGCCGCTACCCCCACCCCGACCGCCCCGCGGACCTCCCGCGCCGCTTCCCCCACCCCGCCCGCTAGCCACAGCGCCGGCGCCACTACTTCCGCCCCAAGGAAGATACCCCCTCCACCCCCTGTGTTCATTCAGGACAAAGGGAAATGGACCGACGTTTCGAAGTGGTGCACCGATCTAAAAATCGGTTTCACCACCGCTAAATCTACCCAACAGGGTATTAAAGTCTCAGTCCCTACGTCCAAGGACTACAGAGACCTCACCCGCGTACTCCGGCAGAGAGGTGTGTCTTTTCACACCTACTCCCTCCCGGAGGAACGCCAAACCAGAGTCGTCATCCGCAGGGTTCCTAAAGAAATCCCTGTAGAGGACATTAAGGCGGACCTCGAGGCACAAAACATCCCTGTGTCCGACGTCCACCGCATGCACCGCGCCAGAGGTCAAGTCGCATTCGACATGATCCTCGTAGTCTGTCCCCCTGTAGAGGGGCTCAAGCACCACCCCATTTTTCAACTGAAGGCTATCTGTGGTCTCACAGGCCTTCTCATCGAAAAACCCCGCAAGAGCGGGGTCGTAGGGCAATGCCACCGTTGCCAATTATATGGCCACTCCCAGGCTCACTGCCACGCCAAACCCAGGTGCGTCAAGTGCCTGGGCGAACATGGCACATCAGACTGTCCCCGTCCCAAAGACCGTTCCCTATGCACGGAACCCCCCAGCTGCGTCCTCTGCGGCGAATCCGGGCACCCAGCCAACTATCGTGGCTGCCCTAAGGCCCCCAAATCATCTTCTTCCAAACTGGCTAAGCGTGCAGACGCCCGCCAGCAAAGGGAATCCCCGTCCCAGAACCCCCCGTCCCAGCTCCCCGAGCGACTAAGCCCCCAAAGGCCTAGTCCTTGGAACCAGCTGAACCACCAGAGAGCTTTTCCTGCTCTCATGGCAGCCTCTCAGCCGCCTCCCTCCCCCGCCCCCGCCAGGGTGGACCCCCGACTATGCCCCCCCGCGCTACAAGCTGTGGCCGCCAAGGCTCCCACCCCCGCTACTAAAGCGGCTCCCGCCGCTTCAGCCCCCTCTCCTCCCACCAACTCTACCCCGTCAGCAGGTCTCGATCCGTTCAACGTGATCAGCAGTACCTTCCTGACCTTCCTCACTCCCCGTGCCAAGCAAATGGCACAAGAGATCACCGCCGCAAAAGCCTCCGGCGATCTCTTCCGCATACAGGCGATATACAACGCGTACCCTGAGATTACGCAAGCCCTAGTTTCCTTTGTCTCTAAACCGTAATGGATAAAGACAATATCACGCGAACGAAACCCCGATCCCTCAAATTGGCATCCTTCAATGCCAATGGCCTCCCACAACAAAGAGCCGAGATCGCCACCTTCCTCCGCGATCATCAAATTGATATTCTTCTCGTTCAAGAGACTTTCCTCAAACATCACCACCGTAGCCCTGGTATTGCGAACTATCGTATTGTTCGTAATGACAGGACGAGATGCCACAAAGGCGGCACTCTAATCTATTATAAAAAGGCTCTATACTGCATTCCTATGGATCCTCCCCCCCTCTCACGAATTGAAGTGTCCATCTGCCGTCTAGGCATGTCAGGCCATCAGCCGATCACCCTAGTGTCGGCTTACCTCCCTCCCCAACAAGGCACAGAAGACCCACAGGTTCTGTCTGACGACATTTCCATCCTTCTTGGTTTGAGCGACTCTGTAATCATAGCGGGTGACCTCAACGCCAAACACCCTGCTTGGAACAGTGTCACGACCAATAGCAGAGGCAAACACCTCTTCAACCTCTGTCCCTTACTCAACTTCGATGTCATTGGACCTATGTTTCCCACTCACTTTCCCCATGACCCCAACCACACCCCAGACGTCCTGG
Organism: Apamea crenata; assembly: GCA_949629185.1. Classification (NCBI taxonomy): domain Eukaryota; kingdom Metazoa; phylum Arthropoda; class Insecta; order Lepidoptera; family Noctuidae; genus Apamea; species Apamea crenata. The sequence goes on along the minus strand of OX451362.1, from coordinate 4,600,502 downwards.
ACGTGGGGCTCCTGAAAAATGTCAACCTACGGCTAGACACTATAGAAGTGGTTCATGAGCTTACCTCAGACCACCGACCTATCATCTTTCGGTTGGCCCCTCGCACCGGCCTCACTGACCCCGACCTACCCCCCCAGACAAAAGTGGTAACGGACTGGAGGAAAGTAAGGGATTCCCTGAACTCCACCACATCCCCCCACTTAGACACCATCCCCGGTCATTTCACCTCTATCGCAGACACGACGGCCGCGATCGACTCATTCACGGAACACGTACGGTCAGTCATGAACGATTGCTCTAGGGAGATTCCAGCGGCGGACGACCGTCGCTGGAAGCTGCCTGACGACGTACGTGAACTGCTGAATGAGAAGAACGCGGCTGTCCGTGCCTACAGCAACTTCCCCTGCAGTGCTAACAAAGCCCATATGCGTTACTTGCAGCGTTCTGTTAAGTCGCGTATATCGGAGTGGCGTGAAGCTAGCTGGGACAAGATGCTAAGCGAACTAGAGCCCACTCACCTGGCCTTCTGGGACCTTCAGAGGAAACTCAGATCCAAAGAAGTAGTCTCCATACCACCTTTGGTCCGCCCTGACAAAACCATCGCCTTCGACGACGATGAAAAGGCCGAGTGTCTAGCCATCAGCCTCGAAGCTCAATGCTCTCCCAGCACTCAACCAGTAGACCAAGCTCACCTCTTGCAGGTCGATGCGGAAGTCGAACGTAGAGTCTCCCTCCCGCCAGTCGAAGACCCTGATGATCCTCTGCCTCCCGTCACTCCAGACGAAGTGCAGGATATAATCAAGGGTCTCAAACCCAGAAAGGCCCCCGGTTCAGACGGGATCACCAATAAGGTGATCCAGCTCCTCCCTGCCCCTCTGATATTGCTACTGGCCACCATCTTCAATGGCGCTATGAGCAACAACCTTTTCCCACAATCGTGGAAAGAAGCCACCGTCATTGGCATCCATAAGCCCGGAAAGTCCAGGTCTGAACCGACGAGTTACCGTCCCATTAGTCTGCTCAAAGTCCTTGGTAAGATCTACGAGAGGCTTATTTATAAGCGACTCAGATCCTACGCTGAAAACAAGGGCCTCATTCCCGACGAGCAATTTGGTTTTCGAACCCAACACTCCTGTGTCCAACAAGTCCACCGCATCACCGAACATATCCACTACGGATTTTGTCGCGGTATGATGACTGGTGTTATCTACTTCGACATAGCGAAAGCGTTCGACAAAGTCTGGCACAATGGCTTAATATATAAGCTGTACCAACTCGGTGTGCCAGACCGGCTCGTTCTCATCCTACGGGACTTTCTGTCGAACCGCACCTTCCGCTATAAAATCGAAGGAGCTCTCTCGCCCCCCCACCCCATCAAAGCAGGAGTCCCCCAGGGCTCTGTACTTGCCCCCCTCTTATTCTCGCTGTACACTAGCGATATACCTAGAGACGCTAAGTCCCAACTGGCTCTGTTCGCAGACGACACAGCCATCTACTACACCGGCCGCAGCCATATCCAACTACGGCTCCGTCTCCAAACAGCAGTCAACAAGCTGGCTGCCTGGTTTAGGAAATGGCGTATCGAGGTAAATCCTGATAAAAGCCAAGCTGTCCTCTATAGGAAAGTTAGACGCCTTCTCACCCCACCTCCACCTATCACCATGTTTGGCAAGCCGATCCCCTGGGAAAAGCGAGCTAAATACCTAGGTGTCATCCTAGATCAAAATCTCACCTTCAGAGAGCACATAAAGTCGGCCCGTTCGCGAGCCGCTTTCGCTCTCAGCTGTCTCCACTCCGTCCTCAATGCACGCAGTAAGCTGTCACTGAAGTGCAAAATGCGCCTGTACACGGCGTGTATCCGTCCCATAATGACCTATGCTTGTGTAGTCTTCGCACAAGCTAGGCCCAGCTATATCCATAGGATGCAGACCCTCCAAAACCGCTTCCTCCGCAAGGCCACAAACTCCCCTTGGTTCGTTCGTAATGAGATCCTCCATGTTGATCTCAAAATCCCCACTATCCAGCAGTTCATGAAACGCCTTTCCAAGCGTTTCTTTGACTCAGCCGCTAAACACCGCAACCCTCTGGTGGTAGCGGCCGCAAACTACATCCCCTCCAAAATTAGTAAAGTTCGCCGCCCAAGGCATGCTCTCGTAGACCCCGACGACCCCATAACCCTCCTCCAAGAGTGTGATAGGGCCACCAGTACAGTACGTAGAATTAGAAAACCGTCATTCCGACCTCGCCGCCGAGGTCCCTCGCGACCGCGCCCCCGAGTAAATTGCCCCCCCCGTCCCTTGCCCGCAGAAGTGCCAGCCCGCGCCGTAGCTGAGCCTGTAGTTTTAAATTCCCCGACTGCGACCTCTGAGTTTGTTTCGGCCTTTCTTCTCAGAGATAGTCCTAGGAAACGCCGCGCTCATCAAAGCATTAACAATACCGATTCGATCCAGCCTGTCCCTTTGCTGCCCTCTCCCAGCGACGACCTAAGCCGAGGTCCGTACCCCACACGGGGTGCCCTTAGCGTGCAGTCGCTTAATTCTAGTTAGTTTTTAAGCCCTGGCTGGAGGCTTTAAGTTTACTTAAGGCATCCACAGGATAGTCCGGTTAAGTAGTTACGACCTTTTAAGGTCAACTACGAGATGCCATACACAAAAAAAAAAAAAAAAAAAAAAAAAAAAAAAAAAAAAAAAAAAAGGCACCGGCCCTTTTTTCACCTCGAGCCATCGTGAGAGTAAGACTGTTAGGACGTCACTCTGTCGGTTGTTTTTAAATTATTTCGTCATTAATCGTGCCATTATTGTTATTTTGTGTGTTTGCTATTTTTGTTATTTAATTCTAAATATTAAAATATTGTCAGTTTGATTTGGTTTAAATTTATTTCCTGTAGGTATTTGCATAATTATTTTTAAAAAAACTCACTTCTGATTAAATTTCCAAAACTACTATATTCCACGAAACAATCGTCTCTGTGTTTATCACAAACATGTAGATTCAGTGCAGCCCTTTATTAGTGGAGCCCTTGACAATTATTTAAATGTTTTCAATGCAGTGCACATTCAAGATATGTTATCACTAAAAACTTCAAGCCACGTTTTTATAGATTTTGATGATTTGGATGATGGTATTGTTCCTTTTTGGACTGGGCTAAATAAAAATGAATTTGATATTCTATTTAACGAGGTTTCACCATTTAGTAACATTAGAAAGGGACGTACTGCAACTAGGTGTTTACTTAATGAAATTAAGAACTGGTGATTCCAATGATCGTATTGCAACAATGTTTAAAATTCCAAGAAGTTCACTGGAAGTATTGATGGGACAGGCACGTGATATCCTATCAGTTTTTTGTGCCACACCATTTGGGTTTTCACCATTTAAATAGGCAACAAATATTAAATAGAACACTTTTAATCCCAAATGGCTTGTTTGGGAACTTTGAGGGGCAAGAAAGACCAGTGGCCATTTTTGATGGAACATACACATACATTCAAAAAAGTTCAAATTATTCATATAAAAAAAGCATATAGTCTACATAAATATACCAATCTGGTGAAACCATTTATGATAGTATGTACAGATGGATATATCATCGACGTTTTAGGTCCCTATCCAGCAACAACATCAGATGCGGATATAATTATATGTGAATTTCAAAAACCAAATTCTGAATTAAAAGAATTCTTTAGACCTGGCGATACATTTATTCTGACAGAGGATTTGGAGATGCCTTGCCCATATTAAATGACTGTCGTTACAGAACGTTCGTGCCTGATACATTACAGGCGGGTGAAACACAAATGTCTACATTAGTACCTAATAAATCACGAGCTGTGAACATTTGTCGATGGGTTGTAGAAGTGGTCAATGGACGCTTTAAAAGAGATTACAAACTACTCCGGCAAGACTATTTTAATGTATCTAGTAAACATTTAATGAAAGATTTTGAAGTGGCCGCAGCTCTAATGAATAGATTTCACCCTCCTATTAGAAATCGCCCTGATGCTGTGGAAATTCTTAACACAATTAATGAGAAAATGCATGTAAATAATGCCTTGGCCGATGTTGTGCAGCAAAGTAATTTAAATAGACGTAGAGCTAACTTCACAAGCATCGATGCCCAAAGCAATATAACGGATTTTCCACAGCTCAGCTTTTCTGAACTCATATTAATATCTCTAGGTACATATCAAATAAAACAGGCACGGTCGTATTTTGGAGAACATGTAAGGGCAAATGGCAGATTTGAAATAGAAGTATGCAGGGAGGTGGACAGCAACCTACTAAGAGAGTTTTCATCTACAAACAATTTATACTTATTAAGAGGCCGCATTCGGTCAAGACATGTAAGCGGAAAAATATATTTTATTTATATTTTAGTAGACAGCTCTCTTACAGGTAAAGAAGCTATTATACAATATTGTTGTAACTGTATTGTGGACAGACGAACAGTAGGTTGCTGTGCTCACGTAATGGTGGTAATCTGGTACCTTAGTTGGGCAAGGTACCAAAATACCATCATGCCTCCTGCAGCATTCTTCCATGATATATTAATTGAGTATGAAGATGAATAAAATATTGAAGAAATAAAACTTTTTTATTTTACCTAACTCCTTTTTTTACCTCTCACAGAGAAGAGGCCTGTGTCCCAGCAGTGGGAATATTTATAGGCTGATGATGATGAAGAACTCCTTTTTTGTGAATGCTTACGGTGGCAGACGAGCTTGCGGCCCACCTGATTGTAAGTGGTTATCGCCGCCCATGGATATTAGCAATAGGGACACAACCAAAACACTGCATACCGAAAAAGAGATATAGCAGGTGCGATGCGACCATGAAAGACAAATGTGCTTCTCGTATTCCTGTAATTACAGCGGCACCTTCAAAACGGAACACACTGCTTCTTGGCAGGGTTAGTAAACTCCTTATTTAATAATTTGCTAATAGTAACATAGAAATATGTTTTTAAAATACGTGTAAGTGCTAGTAAGCCTAAGTAGTTAAAATTATTTTAAATACACCGTGATTCCTGAACAATTATTGTAAATACTGTGATTCCAACTTTTTAAATACGCCAAAACTACAGAAAATTAATTTTACTTACGTAAACATTTTTTTTTGTTTTAATGTGTGTTAGTTGACGTAGTTTTGACCGTCCTAAGCCGGTAAAGTATGAAGGGAAAGTTGGAAAGTATTAGGAATCAAATCGTTAGCAATAGCAACTTACCTATGTCACGTGAGTCGAGCGGGGTCAAAGAGTTCACGCACAATGACGCGTACGGCGAGCGGCGTAGTGCACCTACAGCAGCTGTTCGCTATCGCGATGCGCAACTATTTGATACTTTTTAGGACTTCTTACATTTTTAAGGTTTTCCATACTTGCATTAATAATATTTTTGATTTGCGTAATAGTAGCCCTAATGCAATTAGTATCGTGAGTAGTGTCTTAGTTTAAAATATTGCCCATGACTTCAATTCCACCCTGTATAAACCGAACGTTATCCCTTTGAATGACAGTGGCAATTTATATGCCATCATGTTCTCATTTTCACATTTTCGACAGTACAGACGAACAGATTGTGGTTATTTGACTTTTGCAACAGAGAACGAAGCACTAAATAAATAAAAAAAATATGACATGCGACCTCATTGACATCTGTCACTTTTCAGAGAAAGACTCGTGACGAAGTACGTATTTTGTGGTTTTCAGTTACATCTCGATTTATCTCGAAATCTGGAGTACCTTTTTGTAAGTAATTACATTTATTCTATGAGTTGTTTATTATTCTTGACGAATCATTGAATATTTTTGGAAAACAATAAATATTATTTACGTAATTTTCAAAAATCATGTCGGCAATATATATGCCACTGTCTGTATACCGTAAGGGTACGACGGCAACATGTTTGCCAATACCAGTTTAGTACTTACCTATTGTTTTACATATTTATATTTTTTTTGTGTATTTTATAGGAATATGGATCGTCGTGGGGTGAATCTGAGACCTGATGAAGTAGAAAGTGCGTTAGAAGAATTATTTGGTTTCAGTGATGGAGCGAGATCTGAAGATGAAGCGGAGGATTCCGATGTGGAAGATTTATCTGGTATGTTGTCGTCAAATAACTATGACCCAATCAACACTACGATCTTCCCAGAACTAAGCCCTCGACCAACATCATCACCTCAACCAGGGCCCTCAAATGAAAATGTTATGCAGCCACCCCCACCAAGAAGTTCACGACACAGTCCTTCACATATAGAACTTGAACTTCAAGAAGATTTTGATCCATCAGAAATTGAGGACTCAGACGGATCTGATGCAGATGAAGACGAATGGAAAAAAGTGGCCTGGTCACAGAATCCCGTAGTTTCTCTTTTTGATTCTATTCAATTACAACCAGTTCGGAACATAGCCAATAGGACTAGGCCACTCGTATTTTTTTAAATGTTTTTTGACTCTGAAGCTATCGATATGATTGTAACCCAATCTAACCTATATGCATCACAATGCAATGACCAAAATTGGGAACAGACGTCAGTAACAGAGATCAAAGCTTTACTGGGCATGATGATTCAAATGGGCATTCACAAATTACCCTGTATAGAAGATTATTGGTCCAGTGACCCATTACTGCATGTTGTTGAAATTGCTGAGACAATGACATTGAAGCGGTTTCAAAAACTTATGAAATATTTACATCTCAATGACAATGCCAATATGCCGAACAGGAACGATGATAACTACGACAAACTGTATAAAATAAGGCCGCTGCTAGATTACATCAACGTAAAATGTCAGACAAATGCCAAAAACACATATTCTCAGTCAATTGACGAGTGTATGATAAAGTTCAAGGGGCGATCTACTCTAAAGCAATACATGCCCATGAAGCCCATAAAACGGGGCTTCAAGGTTTGGGCTAGAGCTGACAGCCACACAGGATACTTGTATCAGTTTCAAGTGTATGTTGGAAAGACCGAAAACGTCGAAACAGGATTAGGCAGTAAAGTTGTCATGACATTATGCCAGTCACTCATAAATGACACCTATATGGGTCATATAGCATTTGATAACTTTTTTTCTAGTCCAGCTTTACTACAAACATTATACAATAATGGTATATATGCAACTGCTACAGTCAGAAATGACCGCCAAGATATGCCACTAATTGTAAAAAAGCCCAAAGCGACTGGTAATAAAGAAATTGATGAAAAGATAGCAAAGGCTGTAAAAAATGCAAACCAAAAAACAAAAAAGCTGAAAAGAGGAGAATGGAAATGGAGGGTAAAAAATAATGTTGGCTTTACTATCTGGAAAGATAACAAATTAGTAAGCGTTTTGAGCACTGCATTTCATCCAAAGCAGAAAACATCTTGTGAAAGAACTCAAAATGATGGATCTAAAAAATCATTCCCCTGTCCGCTGACAATAACAGAATACACAAAGCGTATGGGAGGAGTGGACCGGTTTGACCAAAAGAGAACCCCGTACGCAGTCGGAAGAAAAAGCTCGAAGTGGTGGAAACGCATCTTCTATTTCCTTATTGATGCTGCTATAACAAACGCGTATATATTGTATGCTTCTAACAGACGTAACCACACCGTATTGTCTCAAAAGGAATTTAGGCTGACATTGTCTCGAGAATTAGTAGCAAACGCAACATTCCGAAAGAGACCCTTTGCCACCATGCCAAAGTTCGCGTCCAAAAAAAGTAAGTCTGTACAATCGGAAGAAAGTGAATCAAGGCAAAAGAAACTATTTGGAGTGCCTCGAGAAATTCGTTTTTCTGAGCTTGGAGCTCATTGGCCTGTAGAATTACCCACCTATAGAAGGTGTCGCTTGTGTAGTAGTGCACACAATAATCAACGATCCAGGATACAATGTGATAGGTGTCAAGTGCCATTGTGTGCAGTGCCTTGCTTCAAAAATTACCATCAAACAGATACATAAATTGGTAAGGCTAGACTGATGGTGGTTTATATGTTGCCATCATGTTTTTTTCTATCTAATAAATAAATAAAAAATAAAATAAAATGTTTAAAAAAAGTAAAAAAAATATATGATTCAAAGTAGTGAAGTTTTATTTCATTATCTAGGCTCATTCCCTCTACCAGTTAAAGGGTTATACAGGCTGGCCCGGAATAAATTTTATTTTTATTTTCTTTATAACTTGTGAACGGGTGGAGGGGGAAGGACGCGGGCGGTGTCGGTCGCTAGCTCGGTTCGCGCCAATTTAGTCGCCATGAGTCACTTTACGGGACAACAGCGCGCTTTTGCAGTGCGTACATTTTATTCCGAGTTGAGTACCAATTGCGCAGTGTAAGACAGTGTCCAAGTGCCCCATTGATTAGGCATTGGATAAAGAACTTTGAAGAGACCGGTTCGCCGATGCCGCGTCGCCGCCCAGGTCGTACACGAACTGTTCGGATCGAAGAAAGAATACAGGAAGTCAATGATTCTGTACGTCCTGATCCGAGACTCTCAACTCGCAAACGTGCAACGGCATTAGCGATGTCCCGTACGACTTTGCAGAAAATTTTATCTTTGGATTTAAAGCTTCATCCGTATAAAATACAGCTCGTCCAAGAATTAAATGAAAATGATTTTGTTACAAGGTTGGATTTTACGACTCAAATGTTCGAGCAGTTCCACAGCTTCAATAACATACTCTTTTCAGACGAGGCACATTTTCATATGAATGGCGCTGTAAATAAACAGAACTGTCGCTATTGGAGTAGAGAACAGCCAAGACTAAAACACCAGAAACCACTCCATTGCGCACGAGTCACGGTTTGGGCAGCCATTTCTGCGGCCGGAATAATAGGCCCTTATTTCTTTGAGGATGCGCGAGGCAGAGCAGTGAATGTCAACTCTGAACAGTATTCTCTAATGTTGAGGCAGTACTTGAGTGCTGAATTGCAAGAATTTCGTGGGTATAATTCCAGGACATGGTTCCAACAGGACGGGGCAACTTGTCACACATCAAACATGAGTTTAGAGGTGGTTCGTGAAATGTTCCCAAGAAAAGTCATTTCTCGGAGGGGTAACATTGACTGGCCGCCTAGAAGCCCTGATATGAGCCCACCAGATTATTTATGACGACACGGTTGGCGCAGTGGTTAAGCGATTGACTGCTGCGCTGCTTGTCGCGGGTTCGGTTCCCGCACGGAACAAATATTTGTATGACCTACATGTATTTGTTCCGAGTCTGTGTTTTTCTATGTATATGTATGTATTTACAAAAAAAAAAAAAAAATATATAAGTAGTTTATCAGCCATCTTGTTACCATAACACAAGCATTAGGTTGCTTAGCTTGGGACAAATGGTGCTGTGTGAAATGTCCAGGGATATTATTTATTTATTTATTTATTTCTTGTGGGGCTACCTGAAGAGCCGTGTTTACGTAAATAATCCTAGGATTACGGCTCAATTAAAACAAAATATCCACCAGGAAATTGCAGCGATTCCCCAAGCAACCTGCAGGCGTGTATTGGAAAATTTTAGGGCGCGCTTACATGAATGCCAGCGCCGTGATGGTGGCCATCTGGATGACATTGTATTCAAAAACTGAATTTGCATAATGTCCTTTTTAACTTTATAATAAATAAAATAGGTTAAAACTAACCACTGTTTTATTATGAAATTTTCAAAATTAAATTTACTCAGGGCCACCCTGTACTATATGTTTGAGTTCGTCAAAATAGCTGCCGCTTTAATAAATGCCTATCACAAGGGTAATAGATGATAATATTCATGCACAATTCTTAAATATAATTAACGAAAGATTTACTCTTACAAACATATTGGCAGATATAGTCATAAGACATAATTATAATAGAAGGCGAGAACAATTTCGTTCACTATCAGCAGATGTGCCAGAATTAAATGACTTCCAGAGGCTAACGGAAGAAGACTTGGTGCTATTTAGTCTTGGTATATTATACCAGATAAAACAAGCTAGGAGCTACTACGGCGAACATTTAAACCCAAATAGAGAGTTTATTATTGAAATCGGAAGCAGACTTCTCACTGAGCATGCCAGAGAGTTGGGCGAAAATGTAGTAATAATAAGGGGAAGAATAATTCTTCCCCTTATTATTACTACATTTTCCATCTAGCATAAAAAGTTATAATATTTTTATAACTAAATAGAACCAAGAGAGTTTGGTTCTTGTTTGCATAATGCAAATTATGTTAGTCTTGAAGGAACCATGTAGCATAGTTCTTAATGGTGTTAAAATTCAGCATTATTTAATCAAAAATAAAAGAACCATTCTAATCGCGGGTATCGTTAATACAGATAATAATAAAAAATAACAAAATGTGATTTTACTTTTGTAGTATTTTTTTTTTGGGTCAAAATAGAAATATTAAACTGACCCTAATGTTGAAAGCATTATTGAATGATCATCCCACTCTAAAAGAAATACATCATCGATTTTTAGAATCTGGCCACAGTTTTTTACCAAATGACACGGATTTTGGCCGGATAGAGTGCTCTCTTAAACACCAGCAACGGTTGTACACCCCAGATGATTACATAGAGATCATGAAAAACTGTAGAAAAATTAAACCAATGATTGTAGACAGGCTTACCAAAGAAGACTTTTTGTCGTCACGCAATTTAGAGACAAAAATCACAAACAGAAAAAAGGCAGTAGATGGATCTAAAATAAGTTGGCTGGATACCAAAGAAATAGTGCTTAAAAAAGAAGAAATGTACTCTATTTTTATGAGAAACAATCTGAACGATGAGTTGAAGGAAGTTAGTATAAAGAAAAATATCAGAAGCAGGACCGTGATAACCAAAAGTGATATGGACTTACTTTGGCCTACAGGCAAAGCCATATCTGAGGCTAAGCTATCAGATATAAAAAGTATTCTGCATCTAATACCAAACGACGCAAAAGATTTCTACAAAACCTTGACAAGTTCAGACATAGAAGACGATATCGATGGCTTTACCGGGCCTATCGATTTTGAGGTAGAAGGCGATGATGATAATACTGATGTTTAGTTTTAAGGGTTCTTGCTTCCATTGTTCTGTAATATTGTATTGAAAATGATTAAAAAGTATATTTTATAAGTAATTACTTTTATTTTTAGAAATATCACAACAATTGAATCTTACGTCCATTTTGCAAGTAGGAACTAAGCAACAAAATATGTTTTTGCTAGAAAGAACCAACCGGGTTTTTAACGATTTACTTTATACCATAACTTCATAAAATGTATAAATCTGATATTCCTAGATAGCCTACAGTATGCCACATATGGTCAACAAGTAATCATTCATTAATATACTAAGTATGCATTTTGCACACTTTGTTTACAAAAGTTTCATTTTCTCGAAAGTAGGTAATCTGCTGTGGGTTGGTTCTTGTTTGCAAAAATGGGTCCAATTCAGTCTCGCCATGTGAGAGCCAGAACATATTATGTACACATTGGCTGGAATACAAGATTAAGTGGTCGGGAAGCCATAGCACATTATTATTGTACTTGCAATGTAGGCAAGCGAACCGTCGGTCGTTGCTCTCACACAATGTGTTTGGTATGGTATATGAGCTTCGCAAGACACGAACCTCATTTAAGTCCACCCGCAATAGGGTTAGAAAATGTTTTATTAAGGTCTACTGAAAGTAAAAACATATATAAGTATTAAATAGTTATAAAAGATTCCCCCAATCTTGTTGTTGTCATTTTTTACTACCTACCTACTATGATCATACGTTAGTATGATCGTTAACCAGTTTAGATAGCAGTGGTGCCCCATTTTTTATTTGCCCCAGGGCCCTTGGTTATCTAGCTACGCCACTGGTTACGATAACATCTTAACAGAGAATTTTAGAGAGTTATACTTATTACCGAATAGCCCAGGTATTTTATTGGATGAAGATTCTGGAGATAGCTCAATAATGTCTTGGTATAACCATATTGATGCTTCTGTAAAAGTTCATAGTGAACTATGTGATAAAACTGACTATGAAAATATATATTATTTATCTAGCTGTACCTTTAGTTTCAAAAAGATATTGGCAAAATTACCTATTTGGTCAAACGCAATGCTGCCATTTTTTTTTAATCTGTAGATGAGGCTAGTAGTAGCAACGTCGAAAGCTACTTCAAGACAGTGAATAAATTGCTAATTCATAACAGAAATGGACCGACTCGAGTTGACCATTTCATAGAACAGCACACTTTTTTTTTTGAGGATGGGAAATCATCAAATGACCCCTCCCGCTCTGGGTGGCGCGGAAGGGAGTGTCAGACTCTTACTGACTAAAACCCACCCGTGTTCCTTCCTTAGCCCTTTCTGTTCCAGGGCAGCGGTAACCCATTCGGACGATCCCGCCGCCCTGGCATATAGAACAGCACACTGAGTTTGTATCTGGGGAAATTAAATCTGCACGTTGTACTTATCCTGATGTCTTTAAAAATTGTGATAAATGTAATGAAACTCCAGAGCTAATAAAAAAAAGAAGAGGATGAAGAAAGTTTTTATAATGAGTCTGAGTTTCGAAAGAATCCTATACTACAAGAAAATTGGCGTGACAAAGCGGAAAATAAGAAATCACTACTTTTAAGGGATGCTGTGCAGCCAAAAAACCGTTACGATCAAATTGATTTTCTATGTGACCAAAAAAATGTATTACGTCATTTACGGAAAATGAAAGAAAAGAAATATTTGACTCATTTTGGAATTTAGAAAACTTCAATTCGCAGAATTCATATCTGTATGCATTGGTACAAAAAACAACGATTAATAGAAAACGCCCAAAAGATCGGTCCCGTGCAGGAAAAAACATATATTTTAAATATTTTATAAAGTCTAGTATCAAGACCCAATCGGTGTGTAAGAAATATTTTCTGAGGACATTTCAAATAAGTGATGGAAGATTATATCGGTGTCTATCGAAAGATGATGTCTCTCAATGTAAAGATAAACGTGGCACAACTAGTTCCCGAAAACTTGATGATTCTGATATTGTTGCCCACATTGAAAGTTTTCCTGCATATCAAAGCCATTATACATGAAAGAATAATCCTAACAGAAAATATTTAAATCCTGGGCTAACTATCCGTAAGATGATCCGATCTTTATAGAGAAAAATGTGAGGTTGAAATGATTGAACCCAAGAAATTAAAGTATTACATTAAAATATTCAACACAAAGTTTAATCTCCATTTTAAGGCACCGCGGCAAGACATGCAAAACTTGTGATGACTTAAATTTGAAATAAATAAGAAAATACAAGGAGCTGATGATGAAAATGTCAAGAAGGAGTTTGAGAACCAAAGAGAACTTCATCAACGAAAAGCATATTCAGCAAGAGAAAACCTTCAGAATGATTCGAAAAAGGTGGATGAAGCATACATACTAACTTATGATCTGCAGAAAGCTTTAGCCTACCCAAAATTAACTACCTCAGTAGCATACTATAAAAGAAATCTTTATTTATATAATACATTGCTTTAATAATAACACAGGATACATGAATGTCTGGGACGAAGTTGAAGGTGGAAGAAGACAGCAGCATGTCTTATTAAGCACTTAAAAACTCATGCGGCATTACAAAAGCATGTCATTATGTATTCCGATTCATGCACTGGACAAAACCGGAATATCAAGACCACTCTTTCCATTGTCAAGGTGGTGTCAATACTAGTGTCAGGGTCTTGTACAAGCTTCAGTACAAGACCCTGACACTAGTATTGACACCATAGACTACAAGTTCTTAGTATCAGGACATTCTTATCTTTCCAATGATGGGGAATTTGGAATCATAGAGAGCGCTAGTCGCTGCCGTGGACAAATTTATAGCCCAAACCAATGGGTCGATATTATAAAAGCAGCCAAAAGCGCCAGCGCAAAGAACCTTATTTTGTTGTTACCGAAATTAAAAATGCCGAATTTTTAAGTACCACTGCCTTAGAAAATTCTATTACAAATAGGAAAAAAACAACGTGCGGTTATGATTTTAATTGGCTACATATTAGATGGCTGAGGTTTGAGATAAATTATCCTTTACAATTTCAATTTAAAGAAACACTAAATCCCGACACACCCTTTTATAAAGTAATTTATGTAAAAAAAAGCAAGGAAGACCGGCCCACTTATACAATATTCGACAAGACCCACTCTATCCATCAAGAAGACCAGTTACGAATGCAAAGAAGAAAGATATGCTTGATCTTCTACCATAGGTACATTCCGCCAATTTACCACCATTACTACAAAAATCTTCCCATAGATATTCCAACTCGGTCAAGCACACGTAATACCGATGAGCGTTCATCTGATGACGAAATTACGTATGATTAAATCACAACATGTCACTACAGATAGATAGATAGATAGATCATTTATTTGTCCAAAACATAAGTATACACACACATGGCATGCAAGATGTTACATGAAATTATAGCACAGTCATGTTTTGCCTTAACGGCGTACAAATATAAACAGGTAGGTCATTTTTACTAGTAGGTTTGCCCATTATTCAAAGCAATTAACAAATCAATTGAGAAGAAAAAAAAAAAAAGTAAACAATCAAATTATCACAAATATACCACAGAATAATGTCATTAAAATTAAATTAATCAGTCAAAAAGTCAAATTAATTAGGAATAAAAAAAATCTACATAATTATTATTTCACACAAGTCAGATCAATTTACTTGAATATTATACACAACATCAATAATAATGAATAAAAAAATATAAATAATAATAAGTGGTGTAACTCCAGAATAATAATATATACAGTGTATAATATATACAGGGTATAATATATACAGTGGTGTAACTCCAGAAAAAAAAAGTTTAAGTTCAGTTTTATTATATTAGTTTTTTTTATTTTCTAAGTTACTTCAATTTATTATATCTTTGATTTGTATTAAACAATATAAAATAGAAAACAGTAAGTGAATGCTTATTTCTTTTTTCCTACACTTTATTTCGCAAAAGCTCGCCATTTCAAAATTCACTATTACAATGAATGACACATTTGTAAAGAAAGAACAGAGTTTCTGAGTCTGTTTTTCAAGAGCACACTCCAAGGCAACGTTGAATCAATAGATTGCAGTAGCAATGTCACTTATTTGTGGCCAATGTCGCCCTTTTAAAATAAGGACTGGAGAACCTTTTCGACGCATTGGCTCTTTGTTTCGTTTATCAACTTATACAGTCTGCCAGTATGTAAAGAAGACCCGTGGTTGCTTATTGGAATCATATGTACCCTTACATTTGGTCATTAGTAATATCCCAAGAGCAAGCTTGTCCAGTAGAAATCTTTTGATTCCACAGGGTCTCTTTGGCACACAGGAAAGCAACCCATAGTAATCTTTGATGGCGCATAATGTTTATATGCAAAAGTCGTCTAACTACCTATTCCAAAAAAAAACCTATAGCTTACATAAATATGCCAATCTATTGAAAGCTTTCATGATGGCAACCACAGATGGATTTATTTTAGATGTTTATGGTCCATATGCTGCTACAACTTCTGATGCCCAGATAATGAACCAGCTTTTTGCACCCAGCGGTGCTCTCAGAAATTATTTTAGAGAAAATTATCTGTTTTTGCTAGATAGAAGGTTTCGGGATGCTATAGGACTACTTACCTCATTAGGATTCTCAGTACACAAGCCAGAGACTCTAGATGTAGGTGAAACACAATTGTCCACGATAAAAGCAAATAAATCTCGGCTTGTAACCTTGTGCAGATGGGTAATTGAAGGAGTGAATGGTCGGTTTAAACGTGATTTCAAGATGTTCAGAAATAAATATTTTAATGTAGCATCAAGAACCTTAATGAGCCATTTTAGAATTTGCGCAGCTATATTGAACAATTTTCATCCGCTTATAACCAACCGATCTGATGCTCAAGCAATCTTAGACAGAGCAATGCAAAGAGTGAACATGCTGAACTATTTATGTGAATATGTACTTGAGCATCAATTAAATAGACGCCGAGCCAGGTTTATGAGAATAAATGATGCCCAATTACCACAAATAAATATGTTCCCTGTAATAGAAATTTCAGACTTGATTTTGTTCAGTCTTGGAATTTACCAAATAAAGCAAGTCAGATCTTATTACGGGGAGCATATTCATGCAAATGGGACATTTTTGGTTGAAATAAGTGAAAGCTTAGAAATCACCAATCCCCTAGGCATAATGTCATCCTCCTATAACTCCCAAAACTATAATTATAATAATCTGCCAAAGTTAAAGTAGATGACTTTGATCATTTTAGAGTTTATCATTAATGTAATTTTATGTTTCAGCCTAACTGAAGAAAATCTTAAATAACATAAATTAAAAACATAGTTCTTTTTTTAATGATATAAAATATGATATAAATATTATCAGCAGTGATTTTAAGTCACACAGCATTTGTGTATGATGCTTTTATAAAGAATTATAAGGTTCCAAATTAAAAATTCTGTTTTCATGTGACTCCTCAAGTGACTTGTTGTTGATTATTGTTTCCATGGACTCTTCAATTGTTATGAAAACTGATTACATGACCTCGAACAATGTCAACATGCATTATAAAAAAAAAATGTACATATATCGTACTGCCTGTTACAGGGTTAAGCATATTAGCTGATCGCAGTGTGTGTATGTAAATACTAGCAACCATGCAACCAGTCAATTATCAGTAGATGGACTGGGATGATAAAAACTGAAGCCAATACCTTAGGACCTAAGGCAAAACAAGATAGCCTGCGCCCCAAAGATTTCTGACCAATATTTAAACCCCTAAATATATCATTCATTCAAGACAGGTTGGTAATTTCAGACATTTATTTATTGTGAAGTCCTGCATTGATGTTAAAAAGGACCTTTTTGATGCAGCCATGATGCACACACCGTTGTATCGAAAGTATTTCACTTTCATGGTTTGTTTTATATTTCGTGGCCCATAAACTGTTGCCAAGTAAATGTTACTTCTTTCTTTCTTTCATAGATGTGTTTTTAACTTTCACACCTTCAGAAAAATCCTGCAATGATCTAGATATAGATCCACGAATATTCGGATGACAATGATGCAATTGCATATTTGTGATTATAATGGCAGACAGATTAGGGTATCTACCTACAATTATATTCATTCAAAACCACCACACGCCGACAGCGATACTTTTTGACCGGCACTATAAAACGGAAGTAAACTTTGTTTTGAACTTATTTCCGACCAGACATGGTAGAAAGAGAGAGTAAGATAAATTTATGACCACATTCTTTGATACGAAGCCAAACAAAGCCAAAAGTCGATAAAATTATAATTTTAAAAACGATCACTCATAATTTTAAATTCGATAGATTCTACTATACTCATTATCACAAATATTCATAGCACGAGACTAAATATACTTGGACTACTTATTTACGAAATACGAGACAAAGCGGACACACAACGACGAAAAATCTTCATTTATATACACAGACTCTTTATTCTATGCTATTTCCCTCTATATTATTTTACTCTTTGTATAATGTATGATAAAAGAAACCAAACAAACAGCCAAGCCAACTCCACTTCCACTGATCCACTCCAACTCAAGGAAGTAGGAACATTATTTTATTATTTTATTACTCTAGCTAGGAGCTCCAACTTTGACAGGCGACACTGCGACAGCATACAGATTGTGCAGGGTTGCCAGATGTGGTTTTTTGTTTCTCCCCAGATTTGAAATATTTTTTCTCTAAAATCATACTATTTTTCTAAGTATATATGGCAAAAAGTTTGTATATTAAGCTATTGTAAACTTTACGGAACAGGAACAGTTTTTGATGACAAATTTTAAATAAAGTAGACTAACCTAACTGAACGCAACAGCGACACGCTCTTTGGTTGAAACTAAATGGATATTAGTACTGGGGGCCTAAAAAGGCCACTTTAAACAATACCACTAAAGCTATTCATTTCCTGAATTTCCACGTTATATAAACAGACAATGAAAAACAGAACTGAAAAAATAGGTACAGAGGTGATGCTTATTTCATAAGAAATCTCTTCAAGCATACCTGAGACAATACAACAACGAGAAAAGATACAGAGATGTAGACAGCGTGTGATTGAGCAAAGGAGACAAAATAATAATACAAAGAATCCAAAAACAATTCACTTAAAAACTAAACAAAAATTATGAGACTATATTATCATACATACAAATAAACATACATACTTCTAAATTTTTTTATTATGCTTTTAATTTCTTTTTATGGCCCGTGGGGCATTTCACGTGAAGCGGACAGGAAAAAAAATGTCAGGTTTTGGATTTTGTTCATAATTGGGTCAATTGTACTTCCATGAGACCTGAATAATCGTACGTAATTTTTTTTTTTTTTTTTGCCTAGTTACGGATTTATGCGACTTCAAAGAATTACCAAAATTTGAGGAACTGATTTTTCGATAGCTATTTATGAAGTTAACCAGATGGATTGAGCAATATGTAAACAGTGTTTATTTGAGAATATTAATTGTTTTTCTTAGAAATTTATTACAATTTGTTTTTTTTTTTTTTTTTCTTATAGTAAACCGGAAGTTAACATTAAAAGTCAGTTTTTTTTCAACTTCGCATTTTTTCATATTTTTTATTTTTACCTGAAAACATACCTTGTAGTATAGAAATATCATGTGAAAAATTTCAGAATGGTATCTCGATTCGTTTAGAAGATAGAAGAACTAAAGTACGAAGGTGCCGTAAGTCGCGTAGTACTGGGCGGTACTTTAGTGTGGAAGTCTTACTCGCCAACGCAAGAAAACGATTCATGTCATTAAAAAATCGAATCGTATCCTGTTGTGACCTGTAGCGCCATCTCTTTTCTACCAAAAACATCAAATGATTTTTGATGAAAATCAAATCACAAGCGTGCAGTTTGAGCAATGGGTAGGCATTGCTCAAACTGCACGCTTGTGATTTGATTTTCATCAAAAACCATTTTTAAATGATCACGAATTGCATCCAATCTAGGACAAGAAACACAACATTCACTTGGAGATGATTTTGATGTCATCAAATAACAAATTGGTGTGGAATTGGGGCACATCATCATGCGCAAGCAGTCTTTCCAAGATGAAACAGGCATGTTGGTTTCTGCAGTAAGCGAATCAATGTTTCCTCCTGCTAACATTAGTTTAACATTCATACGCATACAAGGTGTGTGCCAGAATCCCCAGCTAGGACACATTGTTTAGGTCTCAATGTAAAAAACTTGGTTAAGCCTACTTTAATACCAGGATATTCAATTTTGAATTTCTGATACAACTCATCGATATTGCACATTAAAAGTTGTTTTTGTAAGTGCGTCCTTTTGCCGTCGTCTAATTTAACTAAGATAAAATCCTTCTTGCCAGGCATCACTCTACTAATAATAATAATAATTACGTTTATTTCAGATAACTAGGATCCAGTGTGTTAGTAGTACAATAACTTAAACCTAGTGTTAGCAACATAACCTTAAACTAATCGCCCCCTGCCCGACCCACGAATCGAGGTATCAATATTCATGTGAGCATTAATACATCGACCCATGTATAGACAGTCAAGTCTACTAGCTATCATACTTAAAACGCTGTTGCGACTAGCCCGCACTCTGCTCAGCATTGACGCGCACCGCTTGCGCAGAGTAGAAAATGTGATGTCTTCTCTAAGATAAAAAGCTCTCACCAAATGTTCGGTTACCACTGGTACCTTACGACCGCTACGAGGATTAGGAGACAACAAAATACCAAATTGCGCCACAAGTTTCTTTGCTTTTTTCACTTGTCGTCGTGATGTTCGAAATTCTTCTGCGAGTTTATTTTCACTCCAAGACCCAATGTGCCCCAATTCCACACCAATTTGTTATTTGATGACATCAAAATCATCTCCAAGTGAATGTTGTGTTTCTTGTCCTAGATTGGATGCAATTCGTGATCATTTAAAAATGGTTTTTGATGAAAATCAAATCACAAGCGTACAGCTTGAGCAATGCCTACCCATTGCTCAAACTGCACGCTTGTGATTTGATTTTCATCAAAAATCATTTGATGTTTTTGGTAGAAAAGAGATGGCGCTACAGGTCACAACAGGATACGATTCGATTTTTTAATGACATGAATCGTTTTCTTGCGTTGGCGAGTAAGACTTCCACACTAAAGAATCGCCCAGTACTACGCGACTTACGGCACCTTCGTACTTTAGTTCATCTATCTTCTAAACGAATCGAGATACCATTCTGAAATTTTTCACATGATATTTCTATACTACAAGGTATGTTTTCAGGTAAAAATAAAAAATATGAAAAAATGCGAAGTTGAAAAAAAACTGACTTTTAATGTTAACTTCCGGTTTACTATAAGAAAATAAAAAAAAAAACAAATTGTAATAAATTTCTAAGAAAAACAATTAATATTCTCAAATAAACACTGTTTACATATTGCTCAATCCATCGGGTTAACTTCATTAATAGCTATCGAAAAATCATTTCCTCAAATTTTGGTAATTCTTTGAAGTCGCATAAATCCGTAACTAGGCAAAAAAAAAAAAAAAAAAATACGTACGATTATTCAGGTCCCATGGAAGTACAATTGACCCAATTATGAACAAAATCCAAAACCTGACATTTTTTTTCCTGTCCGCTTCACGTGAAATGCCCCCCGTGTCATGTTACCAACATTATTCAGCCTGAACAACGAACTTTTTTGTAATTAATTATTTGCATGCAATTAAAAATTGTTTTTTATTGATCCAAAGAAGTATAGCTTCTGACGCGCGTGAATTTTGTGGGGCTTAGTTTTAGTTATATTGTTTAGGTACTATGTCAATAACGAACACAGATAACTATATATAAATCATAACGAACTCTGACACATTGTAAAGCTATTGATATAGCAGTGCTGCGTTAAACTAGCTCTCCACCAGATTCAATTTCTAAAACCACCAGAAAAGGCAGAAAACCACTAACAAAAAACGGCCTTACGCTCATAATTGCTAAATGTTCACTTATTTTTTTTTTTATTTACGAAAAATGCAAATTTTTAGAAAAAAAACCGTCTTTGAAAACAGACACCAAGTGAAAAATTACTTTAATTTCCAAAGTCGGTGGCAAAAAACTTAAATACAGATCCAAAGACACCCACTTCCGAAATAAGAATTGGCAGTCGGCTGTTTTTTTTTATTTGTAAAAAAGTTCCACCGGCACCCTAATTGCGTAACACACGATTAATCGGAATCGGTTTCATTTTGACAGTTCAACAACATTCATTGCGTTATTTACGTGTTGAGCAGACAAATTTTTCGAACTTATGAAGCAATGGATTAGCAATTTGCTTCAAAATGATTCAGATTCCGATTGATTGTGTGTTACGCAATTGGGGTGCTGTTCGTTTAAAGCACAACCCAACAGTGACAGGATGTATTATAAGTATTATAACATCATCAAGATAAACAAAGACGATTAAATACGGGTTATCACAATTAACTCAACCAAAGGAAAGTTAATAAGATTTATATGGGACCACCGCGCAAGTTTCCTTTACAAATATAGTAGAAATAATATATTTCGAAACGTGTAAGCAGTTTAGTGGTTGAGTAATCCAATTTTCAGTAATTGAAACTTGATTCTACAAACCACTAGTAAAATCCACAAGCTACTAAAAGCAATATTTCGCCACTAAATGGGGGTTCGAAATCGGATTAGTTTGTGGTTACCAGTTTTAGTGGAAAATCCACTAAGTTGGTAACACTGAATATCACAACATAGATAACCGAGATAACACAGACAATTTTTTCCACAGAGAGAAGAGCATTGACATATTTGACATAGAAAATCTCAATGGAGAAGAGTAACCAATTTTTTCGATTTTTTAAATAATATTTATTCATGAACATAGATACAAGTCTTTCAGTCGAATACAATACATAGATGGGTACATTTTTTCAATACAAACCAGGGCTGCCAGCTCTTTAAAAATGTATCCATAATCATTTGAAAAAGTGTGACGCGCGAGCGTTATGTGGTTTGCAGACAGACAGGCAAACAATTAATATTATTTTATAGAAGTTATATTCACTTAAGTAATCTTAGTCTCATCATTTCAACCTTGGTAGTAACTAGATTAAACAGTCTCGTAGTTACATATTAGTATAATAATTAAGTATGTGATCTTACTACAAACATAACAAAACAAAGAGCTTACAAATCAAATAATTTAAGGCTGAAAATAGTCAGTCAAAAAATAAATGAAATAGTCGTGTAGGTATACATCAAAACAAAATAATGAAATAATAGGAACATAAAAAACTGGTTCACCCAAGACAGGTAGGTAATACAGTCTTTCAAAAATTACTTAATTTTTCTTATAAGGTAAGTTATCATAAAACTGATGACAATCAACGGGGATGACGTTTTTTAGTTGCTGTAAGTGCAGATATTTGCTTTCTAATATGGGCACTCTAGATGAAAACAGCAATGGAACACATTTTGTAAGTGTTAAGATATTTCGTGGTCTTCGTGGCAATAGGGTTAAGTCATCTTTGAAATGTTTTTTATACAAAATCAATTTTTTGCAGCTTGTTTATCCATGTTCTTTTCCTCTCGAGCCATGTTCTTGAGTTCAATATGTCGCTGATAATCTTCTTCTAAGACGTTGCCTACTTTATAAGCACAGCAAAGGTCACAAGCGTCTTTTTTAGGTTGGAATAAAACTATGTTTACTTCTGCTAAAACGTCACAAAAAAGCTTCCTTGAAGCGACAGGTTTGGATAATGAGGTTGCAAATTCCACGTATAAATTGTAAAGCTGTGATTTGGACTGAATTAGAGGTTCCAAATATTGCTTTGTACTCGATTTGCGACAGTAATGCGATGGTAATTTAGGCAAAACTGATAGATAGCTCTTAATAGAATCTCGCTTACTCTCAGTGGTTACTAATGAAGACGTGCTCACATTTGTATGGTTCTCTTTATTACCTCTATCACCAAGCCAATAGCGAACCGTCCATTCCTTTATACCAAGTGTATTTAGAAATGTTATCAAGCAGACTCTTTCTTTTTTGCCTTCTATTTGAAAATAATACGCTTTGGAACTTGAACGTCTAGAGTCAGTACCTTTAGTTTTCCTCTGAGTGTCAGTTTTATCCACCATAGAAGACACAAAATTTTTTTTTTTGCAACCATGACATGCTCCAATATTTATTAAATAGGTATAGACAATCTCATCTCCTGCGTTAGATGTGAGCAAAACAATACTTTGCTACGAGCACAAAACTGTGAATTGCAGAGAGGACCCATGGTTCTCTCAGGTTTAGATTCGGTTTGACGGTATTTATTACCAATCTTTTTGTATCCAAGATGTTCTTTCCTTAACATTCTATTTTTCCTGCTATTTTCTCTTTTCCATGTTAACCTGTCAGCTTTTCATTTTCTCGATCTTGACTGTCTTCCAACTTCTGCCTCAGTATCTCTTTCAGGAAACCATTCAATATGATTTGATGACTCGATTGGTTGTACATTCATGATTTGAGATAGTGGAACATAATCAGGGTCAACAACAGAGTCATCTGACGAAAAATCCAACAGTGACTCATTAACAACTTCCGGAAGACCTGATGAGCTAGCGACAGGTTCTAAAACTGTGGTCAAAGTATCACAGTCAGCAATAGAGTTTTCGATATTCGTAGCTGTATATGGAATTTGTTCGACTGGTTTTTGAAATATAAGTGGGTTACCTGCACGCATTTGAGACAAAATTTGCTTCCTTTTATTTAAAAGTACCTGATGTCGATTTTGAAGCTCTTGTAATGTAACGACATTACTACTGACGTCGGCATTTCTCCATACTACGGCCTCATCAACACCTGACTCTTCTTCCATTATCGTCTAAAAGAAAAGTAATATTATATATATATTGAGAAACACTCGAAAGCTACCCACAAATAGTAATTATATTTAAATACCAGGCGCTATTGGTCTGCGCTAGAATGAAAAATACTCGCGAGTTAAAGTATTTTCTAAATACACTGATACGATATTTTTATTCAAAACAAATTCAACAAATCCGCGTATCTAGCTAACATATAAAGTAAAAGATAAAAATTCAAAACCGCGGAACTACCATCACAACAATTATTAGTGCAAATTTTACTTGTAAAATAAGTGAATTTACAAATTCTAATAATTAACCAAATTGGTTGAGAAGCAAGCATTAAAACAATGTAAAAAACTTACCGATCAGCTTCGTATTACTATAAAAAAACTTTTATTTTCCGGAGCACCACACAAAAACAATACGTCTTCTAGTTATGATTATGATCGCGAGAATACGCGGTATTGGTCAAATTATTTTGACAGGTTCGTTCACGCGGTTTTAACCAGTTGTGATTGGTCGCATATTGAATGAGCGATACGCTGAACTGTGAATGTGGTCCGTAGTCAATCGGCATCGTTAGCAGCTAACGATTGACTACGGACCACATCACGTCGTTGCCGAATATGCCGATGCCGGGCATCGGCATATTCGGCAACGACGGCAGTGAGCTAACGGTTAGCTCACTGCCGCGAAATCTAAAATTTGATACTTTTGTACTTCCGCGGTATTATCCACTGTTAGTTACGCGGTATTGCAGTATCAGCGACGATAACTTAGTTTCTTCGAAGGTTTCTGTATTCATCAAGACTCTTGTTTCTGTTGAAGTTTTTTTCTAAAACTGACTTGCACCAGAGGATTGCTCTGTATATTCAGCCAAAGAATAACATTGTTGACATTTCTATTGTTGTTGTCGTACACATTGTTTTTTTCTTGACCTGAGGAATAATCATGACTTTTGCCAGTTTCACCATACAAAAACTGTCAAAATCCAATTTTAATTCACACACAGTTTTATCACAGTTTAAAATTATCGGATGTTGAAAAGTATCTGCCGATATGTCTGAGATGTTGTAAGGTTTGGGTGGACTTTTTGTTTTCTCTTGCTCAAAAGCCACAACAGAGTTATAGTTGATTATGGTTGTTTCTTTTGGATTTTGGATTGTTTTAACAGTTATTACTTAGATACTAGACATTTTAACGAAATTGAGATGGTACACATTATAATAATTATGCGTTTTTAAATAATCACAGCAATAATATGTTAGCAAAAACTTATCGGGATGATGATTGGGATAATATGTCCCAATCAATTTTGGCCCAACCCGCCAAAAGAAGGAAGCAGGAGGCAGTGCCGTAGCGGGAGGCAGTGCCGTAGCGGGAGGCAGTGCAGTAGCGGGAGGTAGTGCAGTGGCGAAATCTACCCAAACTGTGTCCAACTGCACATCATGTGCCTCGTGCAGGACCCACGAAAAAGAAATCTCCATTTCTCAAAATTAGTGGAGGCAACATTGGAGGACATGGAGCCTTGCATACTGTCCCACATAATACGCTAAAATCAAATTAAAATAAAATTTTTGGAAGAGGCCAAGGCCAGTCATATCAGAGAGATTCTGTCCGAAACACAAGAATAACTCTTTCTTGTGTTTCGAACATAATCCTTTTTTTTATTATTATTCTTTTTCTTTTAATTTTATTAGCTGCTAGTTTCTTACTATTTTTTTTCTTTATACAATTGGTTTTTTTCTTTGTACAATACAATTGGTCTTTATACAATTTTTTTTTTTATTTGCTGCTATCTGATGTTTGTATATCTGGTGTATTGCGTGTCTTTTGGTCTGTGTTAAATAAATGTCTTTTCTTTCTTTCTTTTATTTCATTCATGTTTGTAATAAAAAATTGTCGTGGATATAATTTTGTTTTTATTAAATAACAGTAAATACACTCCTATATTCGAAAAAAATATGAATAAAAAATATAGGTACTGACAAGCAACTGACAAGGTATTACAAAAAGTTATTATATTTATATATATATATTATTATATATAAATATATTTTATTTTTTGTGACAAGCGAATAGTGCAGCTCTGTGTCCTGTATTTAAATTCAAAACACCGGCTATGAAAAGTCTTACTCAAATCTCAAAAAAAAAAAATTAAAACTGTGCAAAATTGTCGGACCAGGTGAGGATTTGTCTACGAAGTCAAATTAGGTAGGTAGTCATGTTTGGCTTTTAGTTAGAGCATGGTACGAAACTTTCAGTCAGCGAATACGACCCGCACTTGGCTGTTACAAAAACTACGGAACCCACCCACCCACCGCACGTGGCCCGACATGCACTTGACCGGTTTTTTAATTCATAATTGTTATCCTATAACATCCCATTAGAACGCACCGCCCGATGACATCATCGTCGTGTGTGGCACAGTCCACAGAGTACATTATTTAAACATACGGACATAGAGTCATCACTTAGAATTATGGTACTAGCGCCATCTATCGGTATACGACACCCGTGTAGAAAATTTGTCGGGTGGTTCTTATTCAGTTCATCTAATGTTCCTCAAAGTAATTTCCAAAAGCCAAATCAATTTAAAAAATGATTTGACTTTTGGAATTTACTTTGAGGAATAATAAGATAGAGAGAATGGAATTCGGGTAAATCAAACAACAGTTTAGCGGTTGACTGCTTTTTTATAATGTTTTCTTTTATTATAATAATTAAAAGCATAAATTTTCATTACGTCATTTTTGTCTACATCTAATCTAGTGCCATTAATTATTTTATTAATATCTCGGCACCAGTTACAAATGAAAAATTTGCAGGAGAGCTCCAATATGTAGGTACTCAATTGTTTGCGATTTATGGTTTTCGCAATAAAATAATTTAAAATCGAGATCTAAATACATCAATGTTTTTAAAAATGTTTTTATATTTGGAGTTAAAGATTTGTTTTTGAGATAGTAAGTGATTAAATCTTGTATTTTTTAAAAAACATTATTAAATCATTATTGGGATATGTTAAATAAGATTTTCCCTTTTTATATTCTCTTAATTTAAAAAAATCACTTACATTATTTTTGTCATAAAAACAATCTTTACATTTTTTACAATTTTTAAAAACATGTGGCTAATATTCTGGGGTTATTTTTTTTCACCTCAAAATCTATGTGTTCTACTTCATCCTCCAAATCGATTGTAAATGCGGACATGGGCTAATTTTCCGCATTTTTAAATAAAGATTCCATGGATTTAAAAATTGTTTGGCAATTATCTTCCTCACAGTTGGAACCAGGTGAGTGCTGGCTACTTAGGTTATTAATTAATAATGCAGCAAAGGACGATTCGAAGCCAGCTGCAGTAGGGTTAGTGTTTCTGCACCCATGACTTCGAATCGACCCAAAGAAATTCTCTAGAGGATCCTGATTAAAATGCCTCATCCACACAGATTTAATGTTATGTTTTTTTGAAAGTATTTCTATGAGGTACTCCACATTATTTATAGTACGTAACCAATTATTTATTGTTGGAACTGTGACCCTGGTCCTGTGTTTTACCATCATTATTTACAAATTTAATTGAGCTTAAAACTATTTTAGCTTTCGACCAAATGGTGCCATGGTCTGATTTTGGTGTTACTTGAGTCAATAACGTTTTTCCAGACCTCTTCTTTGAGTTATCATAGCTCCCATTTACTGAGTCGAAGAGTTCATCAAAAAACAGGATGACATCAGCAGTCTGTGTAAACTCAGAGGGGCGAATGTTCCTTTCTAAAAAAAAAAAATATTTAAATTTGCAGTACAGTTTAGCTCTAAAAGACTATAAAACACAAAAAGCGTGAAAATTTGCAATAATAGATTATGGGTAGTATAAATATGAGATAATGTGACATGCATATTATTGATCCTAATTCAAGTGCATAAAGTTCTTTCTTTATTTGTCATACTAATTAAACAATCTCGCAGCTTGTGATTAAAATTATCAAAAGATGTTATACCTATTATAAACTTTACATATTAACCCATCAAAGAACCTAAAAGAGGTTAAAGAGACACAATGGAATTCAATTACTATGAAACTCGCCGGGTAATGAATAAAGGATAAATAAAATAAACGTTTTTAAGGTCTGCCAAGATTGCTGGCTATGTTTAGAAAGCAATTAAAAAATCACATCACTCGAAAACAACGATGCGACGGTACAACAGCACCCTAAACTGGGAAAAATTGGAACTTATGTTTATTCCATTTCATTCTAAATGGCCCACCCCTGCCGGGAATCGAAGCCGGTGTACCGCGTTGCTTTGGTTTAGGCGTACTAAATAAACCACTGAGCTACAGAGGATGTCTTCGTCAAATACAAGTTGATAGAATGTTACGAAAATTAATTAAGTACCTGCTAAAATCCCATAGTAACTGCAACTTTTTGGCTCAAAACTTGTGTTGCATATTTGACCTTCATTTTTTTAAATTTATCTGGATTAATGTGGCGATCAGTTAGTTTATTCACAAGTCGTATCCCTTTATATGCTGGGTCTTCTTCATATAATTTGACTACATGTTCCCATTTTGCCACTTTTGTAGAGCCATTTATGGAACAAACTAAATTTTTGCTCATCAAATTATTCCTGATTCCTTTAATTAAATGAGGCGGGTCGTATAAAGGAATCACTTCTATGTCTTCTACCTCAAAGATATCATGTCGCAATTCTTTGTTTTTTCTTAAATAATCTGCTCTTGTCTCCTGAATCAAATAATTTATCGCACTGACATTGGATGCACCTTGGTCACACACAGTAGCTAGGACATGTAGTCCTACACTATGCAGTTTTCTTATCACTACTTTTATTTGAATTGCTAGTTCAGCTGAGTTTGTGCTGCCCAAACAAAATGTGTAGGATATGGGTTGCTTAAAGTTTTTTTGAACTCCTCTAATCAAGAAAACCAGAGCATGGTCAGCTAGTTTGCTTTGTCTTGACTCCCCATTATTTACGAAGCCTGAAATTTCGTCTCTTCTTTGATTATAGTCAAAATGTGGTGCAATGGACATTTCATCAAATAATAATATGCAAAGTTTGTCATCTGCTTTCATCTTATCAACTGGTTTTTTTTAATTGTTCAAAGAGGTTTTCATTAATCCCTGGTTTTAAATTTGCTCACGCTATCAGTCTGCTTAGTGTCATAGCCGATGGCAAGACAAAGATTTTTTGCAACCACCTGTAAGTCCTTGGGCTTCTTTTTTTATAAGCTCAATGCCATGATTTTCTCAGGCTCTGTAAATCTCCGTCCATTTTATTTTTCGCAGTTTCACGAAACTGCATTAATGTGAACATAGCAGCCAAGGCAGTGAATTTTTTTATAGTGTTCTGAATAGTTTTGTTTTCAGTCAAGTTCAATGCCTTCTTTAGTCTTGTAGCATAATTGACTTTTTTTATTTGTAGCTTATTAACAGCCTTAATTAGTGCTTTTTGGTCAAACATAGGCGTTTTCTTAGGTAATTTAGGATTTTTGACTGTCAACTTTGGTTCTTCTGAGACTTGTGTTGAAGATTCACCTGTAAACAACACATTATAGTATGTAAAATACTATCTTTAGGTTATAGTAGATGTCTACTATTTGTAAAACTGTTGTTAAACATTAACTCCCTTATTCATGAAAGTTACTATAGTTAAGTACTTTTCATCCAGATAGTATGTTCCTGTGGGATATTTTCCGACATCCACGCGGGCATAGCCGCGGGAAAAAGCTAGTTGGTCATAGGTCAATCACAAGAGTTGAGAGAGGTTTAGACATTGGAACCTTTCTGATCCACTTTGTAAAGAATGCTAGACATCAACCAAAATAGTTTTAATTTAGAGAGAATAATGCAACTATAACATTTAATATTTTATACTTTGTAGAGATTTTCTAGTACTACCTCAATATCTACATACAATATGTAACATAATGAACCCACATCCTCTGTGGGTCATGATCTCCATATCTTTTTCTGTATCTTTAAGGAGATACCCATATAAGAAATATAAATATGCAAAACCAGCAGCACCCCGTGGTTTCACCCACATAAGTGTTTATACCGTGGAGATAAAAACTATACTATGTCCATCCCCGGGATGCAATCTATCTCTCTGCCAAATTTTATAGAAATCCGTTCAGTGGTTTAGGCGTGAAAAGGTTACATACAGACAGTTACTTTCAAATTTATAATATTAGTATGGATTACATAAATTATAAATACCTCTAGAAGTGAAAGGTAATGCAGTATCCAATAATGCATTTTCATTCCTGTTTATTGTGTCAATTAGTGGAACTCCAGCAGTTTCCAATTCTCTAGAAGGGGGTGGTACTGGTAATGCAGCATCCAACAAAACAATATCACTTCTATTTGTTATTTCAATTAGTGGAACTCTAACCAATTCAAATCCTGTAAGAAAATAAAAATTTTAATCTGAGAATACACAAGAAATAAAGTCAAATATTTTAGAAACCAGATAGATATCATTGCAACATTGATTCTGCTGCTTGTTAATGGTCTGTCATATTAAGCTATACAAGTATTTAAAAAAACTTAACCATGATTTGTAATTTGTCAGAAACTTGTTTGTTGATCAGCAGAATGTGCCTTGTGGCACTTGCTTGTGCAAGTGAGGTCCCTTTTGAGTACTGATGTGATGGTTGAGCTCCTTATTATGATAGTATTACACATACCTTCTTACCTGGCAAGAATAAAGTGGGAACTGCATCAGGGCTCAGTCTTCTAGTCCATGTCAAAAACTTTGTTTCAAAATGAGCATGGCACACTCGACGGTTTCTGTACACATACTGGGGATCCAAAGATGATATAGTGATTCCAACTGCTCGAGTCCATTCAAGATATCGATCCATATCCTTGTCAGGATTAGGGAATGAATGAAGTACTGTATCATCTTTGCCTAAAAAACAGATCATTTAATTAGAAGAGAATGCTCAATTAAGCAATGTGAGTGTGTGTGTGTGTGGTCTCATTTAAGTGATATTATAATTCAGCTTTGCACACTTAGGTACCATAATAGCTGCCTGTATTTTGTACTTATAACATGGATATTCATCAATATTTACTTACGAGTTTTGCCGCATCTCGGCACACAACAACCTCTCTCGGAAGCGGCCATAATCCAGGTCAACAGTGTGCAAATCGTTAGGCAAATCAGGGTCCAGCGTAATAGGCGAAGTCGTCGGGGTCCGGGGATGAAGCAAAGTTATTGAAAAAATCACAAAAACAAACGGAACACATTCACGGATCACAAACGGAAACGGAATGACATTGACAGTTGAGAGTTGACACTTGAGGGCTGCCAGGTGCAAAAAAGATGTGATCGTACGCAAACTACAAAAAAAATCGTATGCCAAGGAAATTTGGAAATGAAAAGATCGTACCGTACAATCTAGAAGTACAATTTTTTTGTTAAAAATAACTAAAATTCGTTTAGTTTAGAAAAGAAATGCAATAAAACAGATTTATAAAAATTTTCTGTGGTCATATTGTTTAACATTTTTGTTGTTGGCTTAAACTTCGTGCAATTTCTTTTTGGGCGCAGGTCGCTCGTCTCCACTTTTCTCACTCATTCTTGCTTGAACACAAACAACAAACACAAAAAAGCACTCAAGACAGTATATAGAATGAGGAAAACCGGTTTTTGACAAGTCGTAATTATTACCGAAAGAAAAAAATAATAAGTTTCGTAAAAATGCAAACAAATACAGCCTTTAAATGACTACACAAAGAGTCTTCATTCAAGTAAAAGATCTAGGTACGCGTTAGGTTGTTGGGGAATTCCCCGAAACTCATACAATGCCAGTGGAGCACGTTCGTTTCATTAAAAATGTTGCGAGGTATGTAAAAATCGTACATTTTCCGTACGATCCTGGTCTAGCGATCGTACATCATAGGAGTACGATTAAAATCGTACATCTGGCAGCCCTGTGACAGTCACGACACGACAAAATGTTGCCATAATTAGCAACAACTTAAAATATAGTTGTCTCTTTTATCAAATGAGAAAGAATGAGACATAACGATATTTCAAATTCTAAATCATATTTCACTCATATTTGTAGCAAATGTATGTATAGAATAACGCGGCGTCTCCATGTTTTTTCCTATCTCAATGGTTACAAATTTACAATGACTGCTACTGAGGCCTTTAAGTTGTCTTTAAAAAAAAAAGATATTTATAACATTTCAGTCACTTTTAACAGGATACATTAAGTATTATTTCCTTATTATTTTTTAAATTCTTCGATGTGTTTTTAAAAATGTGCTAAGTAGTTTAAAACTATTTAAGTCTTTCAGTAAATGTTCAAGTGTCTGTGTATTTTAGATCACAAGCCAATACTAGGCAAATAAAAAAATGGGGGACTGATGTAATTTTGACGTTCGAAATGTGCTGATTCTCAGCCTAGTTTGATTAGGTGACTTTTGATTCGATTGATTTCAAATAAAATATACAGCTAAACTCCTAATGAAACGGAAACAATAAAAAAGAAACACTTCTATAGTCTCAATTTCTCGAATTTGCAATATGCCTCTACAGTAAAATACGGAACAGTATTTGTGCCTGATAAAGCTCTGAGTATTTCATGTGTGCATCATTATAGATCAGCACATACACAACACCCTTACTACCACGGAATCTGTTTTTTCTATTCCGTGATACCATTAGTTACATGACACCAGTCAGCGAAACACGAGTCACGCGACGCAGACACTTCGTGTGCGTTAGTTAGTTTTTAGTGTAATTTTATTTTTGTATGTGTTTGTAGCAATGACTATAAAACCTTCTCTTTGGTTTGTAGTATGTTTTTGTTTTTTTTTTGTTGTGGTATTTATTGTATTGTATGTGTTTTTTATGGACTTGATTCCTGAAATAAATAAATTAGTATAATTTACGAAATATGCTATAATTTCTTTTGTTGGACAGTAGAATGTCTCACACCCATTGTTCTGGCCGTTTGTCTCTGGGTTTCTTCCCACTTGCATCATAGTGATGATTCTGATACATACATTCCTCGGGTGTGAAAGCATGATGATACCTTTATTTACAAGTCAACATCTGCCGTAAGCACTTTTAGTTATAAAATCGATACGCAAAGGTAAAAACAACAATTACATCAACTTGAAAATAAAAGTGTTTAAATATAATCCAAAATTATAAAACGTGATAAAAAAAAATCCTTTCTTGTCCATGACTTCATACAGGCTAGTATGTAGGTAATGAGGTTATAATAATAATGCAATTGTGTGTCATTTTCTTCATGAAAGTAACTTTAGGCATTTTGTAAGTGGCTTTTTTATATTGCTCGTATTAGCAGAATCCGTCGTTC
Source organism: Apamea crenata (assembly GCA_949629185.1). Taxonomy (NCBI): domain Eukaryota; kingdom Metazoa; phylum Arthropoda; class Insecta; order Lepidoptera; family Noctuidae; genus Apamea; species Apamea crenata. The sequence goes on along the minus strand of OX451362.1, from coordinate 4,567,277 downwards.
CATTTGGGAATCAAACTAGCACCCGTGATGAAAGACAATTCTCATCATAGTAAATTATCGAATATTTATTCTAAGAAACCAAATGATATCAGATTTGTTGCTTTATTATGCAGAGCACGCCAGCTGTCAAAATCTGTATATTGTGCATTTGGAATGCAAGCTAACCGCTGCGCTCGCGACTAAAGTCGCCGCGTGTGTATCTGGCATTATGTTGCCTGTTCCATTATAGTAACGTGGATACATCTCTAAATTATTTTGGCTAGTAACACAGATCGATTAGTTTTCTGTGCACATATTGCGGCTACTTTCACAGAACATAATATACTCGCTACTTTTGTTTAGCTAGTTTGTCGTTTGTCTGTGCTTCGTCCTGTAATTATCCTGTGTCTGTCAAACTAGTTATACAGTCAAACTCGCTACAATGTAAGAAACATAAACTAAAGTGTATAATATGTAAGAAATTCTACACGGAGGACGAGGCGGTATGGTCGAGAGACTTTAGCCTGCCCATTGGGCAAATAAAAAATAAAAAAAATCAAACTCGCTGACAGACAAGACAAATCAATTCATTAATAGCAATAAACCAATAAATGTGCATTATACACAAAACGAAAGTCAAAGAAAATAGAAAACATTAAGCATTATTCTGAGTTTTCGCTTTTGGTTTTTGTCGGTCACTTAATTTCATGATATTTGCATTCGGACAGTAAATTCGCAGTTTTATATATTTAATTCCAGAATGGATAAAATAGAAATGTGTGTGTCTCATTTTAAAACTAGAAATACCTCGGAAGTTAAGTTGATGAATTACCTATTCTGCGAGATGGTTGTCTTTTCGGTGAAGAGACGTCAAGACGAAATAGCTTATTAAAGTGATTGAACATGCTTTCGTGGTTATCAAGGCTTGTTTCTGTTGAAATTGTTTCTAAAACTGACTTGCACCAATTGGATTGGTCTGTTTTTCCAGCCAAAGATTATCATCGTTGACATTCTGATTGTTGTTGTCGTACACATTTTAGTTATTCTTGACCTAAGAAATAATCATGATAATATTTTGACAGTTTCACCATACAAAATCTGCCAAATTTCAATTATAATTTATTCATACTTACTGTAGTAATTGGAAATGGTTTCATGGTCAGAGGGTTATCTTAGAGTTTGTTTCTAAAACTGACTTGCACCAGAGGGATGGCTTGCTTCCGTCTTTTTTCAGTCAAGGATTATCTATATTATATATTGTCGAAGTTGAAGCATTTATTTCAAATACCTAGAAGGCACTTTTGAACGTTAAAAAGTCGTACACATTGTTTTATTTTTTACTTGAATTAATGGGCTGATTTTTCCAATGTCTCATTATATTATCTTTACCTGAGGAATAATCAGCCTGTAACATGAGTTATTTTTATGGTAGGAACGATAAAAACAAAAAAAAAAGGTTTATTCCAAATGATGTTATGTTCATAGCAACCACTTTACCTTTTAACAATAATAAAAAAACAAATAGTAAACAAAAAATATAATAATAATTCAGCTCAACTTACTTATATCACAGATTACTTAATAGCTTAGATTACCCGTTTTGTTGTATGTTCTTATTATTTAGTCAGCTTAGTAGTTGAAAGATCTGAATATCCCTATATTTCACAGTTCAACCATTCGAGTATTCCTATATTTCACTATTCGAAATGAGACATTGAATAATTCATTAGCAGGGGAGAGTAAATTTGATGAAATCTGAATCTATTCAAATAGTAAAGAAGATCTACGAGTATATAAAAAAAGAGAGAACAATACGGGTATTTAAAGAGTGGTCTATTCAATAACATTTTTTCAATTAAAATCCTGTACCTATAGTAAGTGTCGCATACTCATCAACGGCATCTGTTCGAGTGTGTAAATGAACAGAGCAGTTCAATATGAACTGCTCATTATAACAAGCTAACCGGCAGTATGAGCTGGTCATTATAACAAGCTGTTTTTTTTTCTTTCAATGTTGAACTTTTATATGTGGTTGGCAGGCGGTCAACTGTTATACTAATATTGTTTGTGTTTAAGAAATAAAACTTATAAGAAGGTCAAGTTTAAATATTTATTTCTACACAGATACTTAATTATAAAAAATATTATTTAGTAAGTACACATCATTTATTCAAATACATTTTTTTTTTATAAGCAATGATATTTTCTTACATTACTATTATTTACATTTTTACAGACCTAAACAATAGAAAATGTGTAGGTAAGTTTATAGATTAGAGTTAGACACACTTAGATTGTTATGTAGGTTTAACATTCTTTAATAATTAATACGTAAAACTAGGATCATTCTTATTTTATTTTACTGACAAAACACTTGATTTTCTTCACACCATTTATTCAGACAAAACACATTTTTTAAGGCACATATTGATGGTCTAGAAGACAAACATGGTAATTACAGACCAACCAATTTTTCAGGAGGACTGTTTTTAATGAATCAAAACTTCTAGATACTATAACTTAAAACTGGTCATTGAAACTGTGTATATACTGCCTATAATTAGTGAGGGTATTTATCTATATACTTAATTATCATAAATTCAAACATCAATTATCTAAAATATTCTATAAAAATACCAAAATAGCAAAAAAAGGTATCACTTAGTACGTTTGTACACAAACTTTGTATAATATGTTCACTTAACACTTTCGTGTTTTGTATATTAATTTAGTTTAGGGTATAATGAAGAATTTAGTACCTACCGTGGAATGGGGTGTCATTGATCAATTTCAAAATTCAAATGGCCGTATTTTCTAAAATACACACGTACAGAAGACGAAAAAAAAATTGGAATATCGGTTTTTACTATACAATCGATACTAAGAATTAGATTTTTTTTAAAATAAATAATATGTCGATGAAAAATATAAATGTGAGTGATCAATGTTAAACCGTACGTGGGGTTACTTTGATACCCCCCAATCTTTTCACGGCAAATGAAAGTAACCCCTTTAAACGATACTTTTTCGAAAGAACAAAAAAATTCTGTTAAGTGCAAAAAAAGATATAATTTTTTTAAAGTTTAGGGGTGACATTGATCAAGGCAATGAAAAACACTTTTTGAAAAAATCAACTTTATTTTAACGTTTCATTGAGATCAGATAGGTATATTAATTGTAAAAACATAATTAGGAACATTAATCAGTCAACATCTTAAATGTTAAATTAAAATAGAAAAATATAAAAAAAATCAAAACAGTTTCCTTGAGATCAGAAATATTAATTAAATAAACATTAATCAGTCAAAATCTTAACCCTTAGGTGCATGATTTTTTATTTTGGATTGAAAAAAATATATGTGACAAAAAATAAGCCAAATTTTCAAGTAAAAATAATAAAAAAAATCCTATAACTTTTATTGGTATTATTACTAATTAAAAAAACTAATTATCATTTTTGATAATCTATGCATTAAGCATTGCATTTTAGTACGAAATAAGAATAGAGAGTTTTCTAGTGAAATATCAATTTATTATGTAAATATAAAATAAACAAACATAGAAATGGCTTACATAAAGTGAAAAAGATGAAAACAGTTGTTCTTTCTGTTGTCGCAAAGAGAAACATTGCATTTTGCACACATAACTGAAGTTAATTTTTTACAATTTCCATATTTGCACTGGTTCCTTTTTTCGTGATATGTTTTATCATGACCCACACCATCCTTGCGTACATCCTGAGGGGGTAATATTTGGGCACCAACTCTCTGCTTCTTCAGGGTAGCACTTGGTGGTCTGTTGAGACTTGGTCGGCCTCTTTTAGTCTCGGACACGGCTCCATACCGGCACATTGTGTTCGCCAATTCTGTTCTATAGTCGACTAACTTCAATATATTTTTGGGATTGGTGTTTTTCTTCATATTAACTTTTTTATAAATAACCCAACTGTTTATGACAGCCATATCCAGCATGTGATGGAACAGTCTATTAGTCCATTTTTTTGATTTCATGCGTATTCTGTATCTGCCTAAGTAGCTGTCCATGGTATCAACACCGCCCATGCCGCTATTATACTCTCGTATTGCTTTAGGACAAGATATAATCACGTTCGTTTTCTGCTTCTTATCATAACGGGTGATAGTGCCTACAGGTTCCGCACCAACATACGTAGACAACAGCAAGACCTGTTTGTTGTCTTTCCAGCTTATAGCTGAAAAATCAACCCCTTCGAAAGTGGTGACATTTTCTTCGTAAGACCCTCTTGGTACTGATGTTTTGAGGACCTCCTTCTTGTCTGGCAACTTGCATGCTTTTCCTAATCTGTTTCTCTGCACTGTTCCCAAACAATAAATACCTTCATTGTATAAATAATGAAACAGAGACAAGTTGGTGTAAAAGTTGTCAAATATGACTATATGGTTTACTTGCCTCGGTACAGGTCGAAGCAAGCGTACTACAGTATTAGAAACAGCTCCCAAATCTGGTTCATTGGGTCTCCTTTCAAAATTGTGTGTCCCAGAGTATATTTCGAAAGAATAGGCATAGCCCATGAGACAACAAAGTACGTAAAACTTGAATCCCCATTTGTGGGGCTTGTTAGGGAGATATTGCTTCATAAAATGGGACAGCTTAGTGGAACACATCTGTTCATCTAGTGACAGACGGTGATCAAAAGGGACAGATTTGAATCTTAGATTGAGGTGGTCTACTACTGGTCGTATCTTATGTAATCTGTCATGGTTATGGTGCTCAGGAGGAAGGTGTAAACTGTTATCATTGAAATGAAGAATTTGTCTGATTTTCTCAAACCTATTGACAGTCATTGTGTCTGCTATTGGGTGAAATCGTACATTCCCGGCCCAATAAGACCGAATACTTGGGTAGTGATATACAGAAGTATAAATTAAAATTCCAATGTATTTTCGAAGCTCTAGGAGGGTAACAGGGTCGGAAAAATTTGGATTGTTCTGTATGGCATATTTATTGCTCTCCTCAACAATGAGTTCTAGTAGGCTTTGCTCGAAAAAATATGTAAAAAACTGGTAAGGTGTAGTCAAATTCATAATACTTTCAGGGTAGTCTGTCACACCTTGAAAATCGAAAGCTCTGTCAACAATGGCCATATCCTTTTTTTTCCAGAGCAAATTTCGAGCCGTCGTATAGTTGATGGACGGATTTTCAGGCACAGAGTCAGGTAAAACTGGAGCCTCAGAATTTAAATGAATTTCATTTGACTCTGGCGCTTCCTCTATTTCCTCAATATCCTCAAGATCTGCAACCAACTCACCCACATTATCGTAATAATCAATAGAGTCCTCGTCAACATCTCCTTCATCCTCTGATACATCCCCATTTTCCAACTGCCATAGAAGTTGTTCAATGCGATTTTCATCCATGTCCAGGCTTGCTAATCTAAAAGCAAAAAAACCCCATGCAAAACCACAACCAAAGCATACAAACGCGGTGCAATTTGCTTTCAAACCAAAACAGCAAAAAGAAACGTAAATATTATAAACACAACTTTTTTTTAGCAGGAATGCATGCATTATCATTTTTGATAACAAAGTTCAAAGCAGAATCAGTATCCACTATCAAGCATTAGTCAAAAAATTAGTTATTTTTATTATAATAAGTATCCTTACCTTACTAAATATTTTTTTTTTCGCAGGAAAAATACGCAATTTTATAACGATTTAGAGAGATGAAACTTTTGAAAACGGTCACTTTACGAACTCTGTGGCTCAATAAAAGAAATGTCAGATTTCAACCAATTACGTGCAAGTTATCTTTTTTTTTTCTTACGCATTGAAGGATGACAGGTTATGAAACGTTTAGAAACTTTATCCCGTATCAAATAATATTTCGTTCAGAAGTTACGGTCAAGTAAATTTCTGTTATCAATTTTGATAAACTATGCACTTAAGGGTTAAATCTACATTTCTTGAATATTAATTTCAAATGGAAAAATAAAAAATTCACCCTCCTCTACAGGTTTTGGTAAAAAAGATACAATATCGTCGTGATCTATTTCAGAAATATCATTCGGAATTCTTTTAAATTTCTTTTTATGTCCAGCTGATTTAAAACCTTCAACAAGTAAAGGATCTGTTTCAGTAATTTGGCAAACATATTTGTAGGTCTTTTTACCACGTCTCGAAAAGAATTTCACCAATAAGAATCTTCCTAAAGTGCACTCTGTCTGCTCGTCTTCGTATTCTATTATATCTTCGTCAGGGTCATTTTCAATCAGTTGTCTATCCGGGATTTCCTCACTGTGTACACCTGCAGCTCCGGCTTGAGATGAACCCGATTCAACCAATGCTTGAATTTCTAATTCTTGATGATTGGAATCTGAGGCGTTCTGGTCATTACTTTGCTGATTTTCAGATTGGGACGCTTCCTCTCTCGTTGCAATACTTTTTCCAGGAGCTACATCCAAACGTCTCTTTCTTCTTGCAGGTTGGTTTGAAGTGCTTCCATATCTTGATTCCTTCAAGAAATCTGTCAAAGTGCTTTCAACTTCGTGTTCTTCAATGTGTTCTCTCGGAAGGCGATTAAGAACCTTTTGTTTGTTGAAAGGATAAATGCCAGTTGCACATAATCCGCTCACGATATTACGTTTGACCCCAGAGCTTATGCCTTTAAAAGGAGAATTTGGTTTTGGTTGAGCTTGATCCATTTTTTCGAGAGCTTTTGTCAAAAGAAACGGGAATGTATCCTTAGGAACAGTTGCCAATTTAGCATTTCGCATTTTCCAATTTGTCAGCACTTGGCGCCAGGCTGTTTTCATTGGGCGGAAGAACGCCACATCCAGAGGTTGGCATATGTGCGTCGAATGTGGCACTAAACATACAAAATCAATGTTATTTTCACCACAAAGTTTTATGACCTCTTCATCTAAATGAGAAGAAAGATTATCACCAATAAGAACTTTACGTCCGGGCAATCTTTTTGCATGAGGCAAAAAACTACTTACAAACCAATCTCTGAATGTTGGGGCGTCCATCCAACCACTGACTGTACGGTTAAATCGTGATCCTACTGAGCAACAAGGCTGATTGCAATTTGGTGGACCGCATGGAGCTCTTTCTTTCCACGTGTCATAAAGGTGTAGACTTTTATATATGATATAGGGTGGTAAAAGCACCCCATCAGCAGACCCACATATCATTATCGATGTAGCACTCTTAGAAAAATTCATCGCCTTTTCCGGGTATTTGACACCTCTACGATATATCCCTATCTTCTTCCCTGGATCATCACTTACAAGTTAGACTCGTCGTAATTGAAAATATTAGAGTCAGGCACACCTTCCACAGTTCTTTCAAGGTTGTTGAAATATTCCTCGATACTTTCAGGGGATACTGCGGCTCGAGCTCGTTTGATGTTAGTAGCAACCCGTTTAGAATATTCGTTTTTGTGTCGTTTCAGTAGCGAGTATGCCCAGTCTTGTCCAGGAAGGTTGTTATTAAATTTAGAAACTGTTCTGCCTTGTCTGTCTAAAAGAATTTTAGCAAACATGCGCAAATCTAAGATTGTAAGGGGATATCCCCACTCAGAACATTTGGCACAAGCTTTCAATATAGATTTCTCTTCATTTTCAGAAAATACTGTCTGAGCACCCGGCTTTTTTATGAATTTGCCGTGGTATTTGTTGAAAATCGTACCATACGGTATTTTAAATTTCTCTGAAGCCCCACGTAAGGTCATACGACCTTCTACAACTGCAACTACTGCTCGTTCTAACACGTCTTCATTATAATTTCGATAGGCGCGAGCGCCTAAACGCTTCGTGTATGTTCTTGGCATAGCGCTGAAAGTAAAAAAAAAGCATATAAAGCAGCCACCATTGCAAATATATTGATAATGTATGTTAAAAAAGCACAAACAGCAAAATTGCTAGGTCTTGGGGTGAGATTGATCAATGACCAAAGTGACCCCATGCCTGTGATCAATGACACCCCGTATAAAACATAAACTGCCAGTGAATGAAATTTTTAAGATTAGAATACAAAATACAAATTCTTTCTCAAGCTAATTAAACACATTACAACATAAACTATATTTTTTTCTAGCACCATTCATATCCTATCTGGTACCCTTGAAGTTATTTTAACCCTTAAAATAGTTTTGACAGAATACTCACAGTTTTTTATGAAAATCTCCGTTAGCGATCTGTTGTACGTGCAGCGCTTGAGCAATGTCAAAGAGTGACATTCAGTGGTGCCAACGCAAAAGACGAAAACTTTCGGTTGCGTTCAGAAATTAAACAATTCCTGTTTTTAAAAAATACAAAGTTTTTATCAAAGTTACCCCTTGAATCAAACTAACCCCATTCCACCCTACCGATGTATTAAAAAAAGTAATTACGTATAAAAGTTTCTTTATTACCAAACAAATCAAACATGTAAGTATTATGTTAATATTATTATTTAAGTATTAAAACTGTAAATTTCTAAGGTCAGTCATCGGACTCTGAGCCTGAACAATCGTTAATTATATTTTCTTCATCAATAGAAGGAATGTTAGTGGAATAATCAACGTAGTCTTTTGGGATCACTCCATCCTTCAACAGCGTCATCAAATCCTTCTTCTTAGCCTTTGAAATTGGCATCTGGGAATTGTATGCTTTTTTTAACGGCTTGTATAAACTAGAAATACTTGATCCCTTTTTCTTCTTTTTTTTAGATGCAGCAATGTCAATTTCTTTGAAAGTCGTATCATCATCATTTTCCTGCCCTTATCCCATGTTACTTGGGGTCGGCGCAACACGTTTTCTTCTTCCATTCTCCCCTGTCCACCGTCACGCTATCATTCACTCCCTTCTCTTTCATATCATTCCTCACACAATCCATCCATCTTTTCTTCGGCCTTCCTCTCCCTCTCCATCCATCTACATGTATATTCATCACTCTTTTAGTCACATGCGTTTCGTCCCTTCTCATCACATGCCCATACCAAGCTAAACGATTTCCTTTCAACTTTTCTGTCACTGGCGCCACTTTCAAACTTCCTCTTATATACTCATTTCTTACTTTATCCATTCTCGTCACTCCACACATCCATCTCAACATTCTCATATCTGCTGCATGCAATCTTCTTTCATCCGTCTTCTTCACAGCCCAGCATTCAGACCCATAAAGTACGACAGGCCTTATCACAGACTTATAAATTTTCCCCTTTAACTTGAGGGGCATCCGTGGGTCGCAAGTTGTTCCTGTGACCTGTCGCCATTTCATCCATCCTGAGTTGATCCGATGCGTTACGTCTCGGTCTACTTCGCCATCTCCTTGGACAAGCGACCCGAGGTACCGAAAGTCGGAGTCTTTGAAAGTCGTATCACTTAGTTTATACTTGTAAAATACCTGTATGATCGTATCCCTCATGGCTATCAACACAGCTAGGATGGTGCTTTTCGATTGGTTATTATCAAATGCTGATTGGTCAAGTGGCACCTTAAGGGTCTTCCTGTTCTTGACTTCTTCCGCCCAATAGTGGTCTATGTCTTCATTACCCCTAGTACCTGCAAATAACGTACTCGACGATGACCCCCTGAAACCCTCCTCGACTAATTCAGATAAGAAGTCCATCTTCCTGTACAGCTCATTCCCCCCTACTACCACTGGGCGAACCTTACCACCTTCCGACTTCTGCATCACCCGCATGACCTCGACAGTGGGTGCTTTAAGTTCGACAGCGAGGTCGCGATCACTCTTCAGTGCCGCGTCGACCCCCTTATACCGGCGCGTCCTCGTCACCTTTCCGTCTATCGTGATCTCAGTGGCCTCTCCCATCCCGGCCTTTCCCCTCATCCACACCCCACTCGCTATCCACTCATGCATCGTGGGGAGCAGGTCTGGCCTCACCCACTCCTGCGAGAGATATACTTTAGTCTCCTCCAGCAGATCTTCTACGTACTGTTCTTCGCATATATTCTCCCCGTTGTGCTTTGTCACCGTTAACCAGTCGTCAACGTCATTTTTCAACTCCTCTAGGGGGACGGGTGCCACATACCCAAAAAAGGTCTCCCAATAGGTGAGCAATCGCCAGTTCGGGTCGATGAACCTCCCCCCCAGCTTGAGCCAGCCCGTCGATTCCTTCAGTAATCTTTTGACGGAGTGGATGCACAAGTGCTCGGAAATTCCCCTCACACGGAGGTACTCCCTGTGTACGGTGGAGGCCGCCCTGCCAGGGTGCAGCCGCATAAGCATGTGCACCCCCTCTTCCATCACCCCTTGCGGCATTACGCAACCCCCGCACTCGTGGTTTCTTGGTAGTCTGTACCTGCGCAGGTTCTTATTGAACCCAGAGACTCCTTTCTTACTTGTATCCATTTGATGGTCATCCACTTTACTGTTTCATTATTTTTGTTTTTTACCATGTTGCAATTTAATGACTTTTCTAAAGCTTTTAAATCATAGAAATCGGGGTACTTCATCATTACCACATCGTAAGGTTTGGGTCTGGATCTAGCAGAACTGACAACTAAAGCATACTCTCTTGCAGTAAATATTTTTTTATGCTTTCGGGCACGCTCTATACTTGCATGTATAGAGTCAGCCTCCAGGTACGAATGGCCAGATTACAGTACTCTCGGGCTCCTGTTGTTTACTTAGAACTTTGTTGTTAAATCATTTACAATATTTGTCTACATTTTATTCTTTATGACCTAGTATTTTTAAAGCACTTAATATTTTTTACTATTTGCTGACGAGTTTTCAGTAGTACCTATTATGATCACTTAAGCCATTTGTCTACCGGCACTTGAAAAGATTTACATCATTTAATATAATTGGGAATCGAAAGTTACAAAATGACAAACGTAATAAAAATATTTAGCTTATTTGTCAATCATGGTAAACACAAGCGAAATGTCATAAATCTATTTAGCATTTTTTGTAGTTAAACTGATGGTAAATAACTGCCATTACTTTTTTAGGCTTCAAAATGACATCACTTACTATGAATGTACAAATACAGTTTAGACAGAAAGAGACGGAATAATGTCATTTGGATGAGTGGGATCCGTAGAGCATGCTCATTTAATACATTTGGCATTAAAATGTTAAATTATCAAAATTTTGTAATTACCATGTTGTGTCTTCTAGACCATCGATATATTGGTATGATGCATACAACTTATAATGTCAGATGAATTTGAATAATTGTTATTGTTTATTGTGTCACCAAACTTGGACAGTTCTTACTTTTTAAATTGTACACATTGTTAATTTTTAAATATATCTTTTAACCATAACACTTTTTCGTTTCCTTTAGTAAATATAGATTTATTTTGGAAAATAGTGCCGAGGTTTGATTGATAATTGAAATATGGTACAAATCCTTCGTTCCAGTATATTCCTCTGTTTTTTTCAATCCAAGCCACTTGTAACCGTTCTTTCTTCGTTAAGTCATAAAATGGTCGTGGTGGTTTTATCAACAGTACTTGTATATGTCCTTTGTACATTATTGCTATTTCTTTTGGAATAAACTCGTTTTCCTCACTCTTAAACCCTTGAACATCTATGATGACATTCATGATAGTTTTCTCACAATATTACTCAACGGCTTGTATTCGAACAGTCGATCGTTTATTATTAAACAATAGGCAGATGTATTATCTTGAATATCTTCAGAGCATTTAATTTCTAATCGCACGTCAACTGGTCCAGTTTTAAGTGAATCGTTTTGTCTTGAACAGTCAATCACAAAAAGTGGAGCAATTTCTTTAAACTGGTTTATGCTAAGCAACGGATCAATGCCTAAGTTGTAATACTGACGGAAGTTAGCATACATTTCATATAATATACTATATTTACCGTCATCAAATTTCAGATTAAGTGAGTCATACGGATAGTATTGAGAATTCAATTATAATTTAATATTGCTTACCTACATTGCAGTGATCAAATATCGAAGAACTTTTAGTTTTATTATTTTTTCGAGCTGTTTGCAAACCAAATAAAACAAACCTCGGTTTTTCTAGCTGGGAAGTTGTCTTTACTGACCAGGAATGTTTTGTTGTTCTTGGTAGTAATAGATATTCATACAAATCCCAATTTCTAAATTCTATCTGTATAGAACGATCTCTCTCCAAGCTTTTAAGCAATAACAATTTATTACGATCAGAAACTTTAATATGCGGCACACGCCACTGTATTTTTTGAATATCTATTTCTACGTTATCATTTTTATCTATAAGCACACAGTTCAATGCTGAGCTGCTTCGTTGTAATATAAGTTCATGTTTACAATTGATTATTATTTTGTTATAATCTTCTGCAAATCCCAGTATTCTGTTCAATGGCACGATAGCACTAAAATATTCGTTTCTTAATTTCGTACCACCTAAGTTCCATCCCCAGACTGCTGCAGCTTTACTTTCACCTTCATTCATAGAGACATACGATTTTAAGGTTGTTGTAATACAACATTTTTAATGCGATCGATTTCAACACCATTTATTTCATACCGTAAAATGGGGTTACATTGATTAATTTTGAAATAAAACTGACTGTAACTTCTTCAGTTATTTATAAAAAAATACAAAAAAAATACTGTAATGGCGACTCATGGTTTTTTATTGATAAAATTATTTATTTAATTTTTACGCCCTGTAGGTTCCGAGAAAAAAACATTAAGGCGAGGTTGTTCCATTTTTAAGTTTTTTGGAGCTATTTATATCTAATTAATGTACATATTGCGCAAAATAAAAATCATTTTAACAAAATTGAGCATATAGTCAAGCGCTGTCTGAAGACGGAAACGTAATTACTAATAATTGACTCGATAAAAAAAAATCGGAAAGATGACACTAAACCGATATTTCGAACGTACTTTTTAGCCAAAAATTATATTACAAAACCATCTAAGTAATATACCAAAAAATAGGTTTTAATATTTTCTAGCGCTGTGTGAGGAAGATTTTTATATAAGTGGTTATTTATTTTCGTAAGAACAAAAATCAGACGATATTGAGCAGTTCAAGCGCTCACGCCTGCCGAGCGGGCCGTTTAGTGCCGGCCGAGAGGTCTTCGAGGACGGACGCACGCCAATTTTCTCTCGAGTTTGCGCTTTGGATTACAAGAAACATTACGCACTAAATAAACTGAAGTGAACAAACATGGGAAATAAAAAGAACAAAAGTTCATAGAGGAAATTGACACCTCTGGCATTACGAAAATATCAACTCGAAAAATGGTAAGTAATGAAGACTTTTCCGTTCTTTTATTTATTTATTTTTTGTTTTGTTGTCCGCGTAATTTTAATATTGTGATATCTTCTAAAGTATTCATTCTAATGACATGCTGTAAACGGCAGTTTTGATCTAAATTGAATGCTTTATTTGACTAACATATTTAATGAGATAAGGATTAATACTACGTACGTCAAAATTGCTTCGAAAGTCACTCATTATATTTTATTAATTTTTAAAAGATAAAAATGGTTACTGTGAGTTATCCATAGAATATAGACATATACCATCGCGAACTTTTTTGAGGGCATTTTCAAGATATACAATTCTGTAGTACATTATTTTGAAGTTCCTCATATGGTTTAGCCAGCGTTAGCAATATAAGCGGCCCAGCGACGAGTTTTTTTTCCGACTTCAATCACATTTATTATGATTTCTTAGGGAAAATACATCTTTATCAGAAAAAAAATAGCTTGTAGCACTCCTTAATAATCTAACTTCCTATTGAAAAAAAAATTGTGAATGAATTTTCTAAATCGGATCAGTAGTTTCAGAGATACACCCTATACATACAAAACTTACAATTTTATCTCTTTATAATATAAAAAATAAAAGCTTGTAAAAAAAAAAATACAATAAAAATATATAACATATTCTTAGTGTAAATAAATGATTTTCTTTGACGGAAAAGCACGAAAACGTTCCGACCATTGTTTAGACGCGACATTGTACAAAAAAGTACAGTAGGTTTGTTATTGAATTCGTTGAAATGATTATTTTCTTCGCTCAATAACTTCGAAATATTGCTAAACTTGTATAACAATTATAAAATATTAATTTAAACGATTTGAAATGCCACTATAATGTCAACATTTTATTTTGCAGCGATTACAGCATTCAAAAAGGGACTAGAAAATGCAATAAAAGAAAATAAAATCCAGATACTGCACTACGATAACAAAAATGGCACCAATAAATTTAAAAAAAAAACGAGCAATTGGTATACTATCAAGTGCAGGTAATATTTTTCAGTATTTTTTTTTTGGAACGAAGTTCCTTATCGCGCGTTGTGAAAGAAACTAGACGGAAAAAATTCTTACGAAAAGTTGTCACGACACTTTTTACCCGACTGCGCGACGCAAAGGAGGGTAATGTGTTTATTACCATGGAATGGAATGGAATGGACGACTGGACTGGAATGGAGTGGGGTGGAGGGTCGAAAATCGCTTGAACCTTTTTTTAACTTGCTATCGTTAAGCAAGTCAAAAAAACAGCCTTATTGACAATTAAAATTTAGTTTGTTTTTTCTCACATTCTCGCTGGCTAACATTGCTCCTTCATTAAAATCCGGTGTTTGCATAAATGTCAATAAGGTCGAAAATCGCTTGAACCTGTTTTTTTAAAACTTCGTTCCATCCGGGTGTCCCTTGACACCTCTCAAGTTTTATACAACTAAGGTGGCAAATAAGCAAACGGCCCGTCTGATGGTAAGCAGTTACCATAGCCTACGGACTGATCGACATAGCTGTGTTATCTAAGCGTTGCCGAAACAATACTGAGGAAACACAACCAAGCTGTTGCCTACCGTAAGGGAGAAGAGAAAGGAAAGGAAGCAGACCGAGGGTGTAGTTTGGCATCCGGTACTCTCATTCACCAAACGAAATGCAACAGTACGGGTACTGCTACTTTACGTCGATATTCTGTGTGAGAGTGGCGAAATATGGGTGTACTACAGGTACACCTCTGCCTAACCTTTCGGGGAATACAGGCGTGATATTATGTTATGTAGGGTAGTTTTTCACCGATCAATCCGGCCCATGAGCACAGGAACTAGCAAGAATCTACTACCGTATGAATCTCGGTAATAAATTCCTGGCAGATCCAACAAGCTCTATTATCTGATTATACAAATTAGACCCCCATTTTATACTTCTTCTTATCAAAATATTATATCCAAATGAAAAATTAATGCAATATAATTTCAGGGCCAACTCCATGTTACCGGGAGGCAATATTGCTTGTTTGGCATATGGTCAGTTGAAACAATACCCGTACATGTAATCAAGATAGTGAAAAATAAGAAAAAATGGAAAAAAACTTATAAATTTTTATATGCAGTGTCTATTGCCTGAAATCATAGATACCCGAAATATCAAAGGAATGAATATAAGAAAAATAAAAATGCGAGAAGATAAAGAAAATATTGCAACACCTGCTATTGTTTCCACTTCTGTATCACAAATAGTGAATTTTGAGAATGTGGCGTCTACTTCCATGTCACAAACAGTTAATTTTAATAATGATTAAATACGTTTTTTAACTGACTTCAAAAAAGGAGGAGGTTCTTAATTCAGATAGTTATATTTTTTTTTGTGTATAATTTTCATTTTCTTAATTTTTTCTGTTTAACATAAAAATAAAGTTTGTTTAATCGATTTTGTAGTTTTTGTTGCTAACACTACATTATTGACAAGTTGTGAGTGAAGTTGTCCCGAACGTATCTTCTCATCTGAAACGAATAGTATATGTATAGTGAAAGGAACGTCGTTCCATCCGGGTGTCCCGCGACACCTCTCGTTTTATTTTTTTTTTTTTCTAAAATGTCTTATTTGTGAGATGTTTTGACATGTAGTTGATGGTATGTGTATTTTAAATATAGGTACAAACTTACCTTAGATTTTTTACTTATTGCGTTTCTTTGCCAAACTAACTTAATTTTTACTAACCGGAAACTGTCATGAGAATTTATCAAGCGTAGATGATAAGTTCCTACATAAAAATTGTATTAACTAAAAATAAAATATAACATCAAAGTTGATCTACTGTATTTGTCTGTTTCGTGGCGCGCATTCATTGCACCAAGGTTACTCACGGTCACAGCGTGTCACGTGGCGCGGTCCCGCTCAGCGCATCGTAGTTAAATACGCCGCGTTCAAATGGGCGGGGGCTGAGGTAGTGTTTTCTATGCCTATCGGTCCGGGAAAACCTCGCCTTAAGTGGCTTATCATCTTTATACTTAATATGGGGTCGCTTTGATTGCCCCCGTTTTTTGTATGTAATAAGAAAGTAGCCCCTAACAGGAAATAAAAACAAAAATTAAAAAAATTGTTCACTCATTAGTTTTTGAATTAAAACACTCCAAAGTTCACCGGGGTGTGTTTGATAACAGGGGTAACATTGAGAATTGATTTTAGAGCTATATTATGGTAAAAAAACACGTTTTGTAGCATAATTAAATAGCATATTATGAAATAGACAAAATGTAGTGAATTAAACACAAAATTTTAGTAACAAAACAACAGATTCCTTACAAATAATCAGCCTTCTAACAAAACAACAGATTCCTTACGAATAATCAGCCTTCTGCTTTATTATTGCACTTTAGTGCTTACAAAAATTACTAGAAAAATCGTCAAAATCAACGTGTACTCCTAAAGTAGTAATAAACTTTAAAATTATATTTAACTACGATAAGTATCACGTACAGTCTTTTAATTTAAACATTGAGATCAACATTTTACTTAATTTTAATACAAGAAAATAAGAAATTATAGCTTACAGCTCTTTTACATTTATATTTTGTTGGAATATGTATAAGTCACTTTCCTGTTTAGGTTTGGGAAGATAAGCTATGACATCAGACTGATCTATAATGGAGACATCATTCTCTACTGCATGAAATATAGTTTTATTTTTCTTGTGAGATTTGAATCCTAGAACAACGAGTTTGTCTCCGACATTTTCTTCAACCATGCAAACATACTGATAAGTTTTTTTTCCTTTGGCTGAGTTGAATTTTGCCAAAATAAATTCACCAGTTTCTGGACCTTGCCTAACATTTTCCTTTTGTGTTCTTTGGTCATCTGCAACCGACTCGCAGTCTGTTGCATCATCGTCGTTATCTAGAACGCTTTGGCGCAAATATCGCTGGCTTATGCTATCTTCCAAAATAATTTCGCCGATATCAGGTTCATTAATGGGTGAAAATGTCAAAGGTTCAGCCTCGGCAGTGGATGTCGAAGGCCCTGGCTCAACGGCTAGTCGTTTTTTTTTACGTGTTGCTTCAGAATCTTTGCCAAAACGTTGTTCTTTCAAAAAATCAGTCAATGAATCCCTCACAGCCGCAGTTACGTCTGCTTCGTTTTGAGACGCAAGGATTTTGTTTAAAACTTTTGCTCTATTCAAAGGATAAATTCCCGTTGCATTGAAACCACTGATCAAATTTCTTCTAATAGCAGATGTGAACTCTTCATTGGCGTCACCAGGAGTTCGAACTTTGTCCATTTCTGTTAAGTTTTCTCTCAGAAGTCGTGGGAAAACGTCCTTTGGTACAGCTGAAGCTTTGGGGTTACTAAGCTTCCATTGTTCGAGGGTCTTTCTCCAAGCGGCTTTCATAGGCCGAAAAAAACTAACATCCAAAGGTTGACAGATATGCGTAGAGTTTGGCACAAGACATACAAAACTAATGTTATGTGATTGGCATGTTTCTAATACGTCAGAATCTAAATGTGACGACAAATTGTCTCCAATTAACACTTTTTGGCCTTCGAAAACATAAACTTAACATGCAATCACTCACCTTTGATTAAAATGTAATCAAAGTCACTCACATACTTTAACTAATTTTATTTATATATGTAGGTAACATCTCTTACCCATTTATGATTGTATTTCTTTCTTGTTGTGTTTGAGGGAACCTTATATACTTTGTTAAAATACAAAGTGTATTTAGAGCAATGGTCACCTCTTTTACAGCTATGGATACACTGGCTTGGCTGAGCCCATGCATATAGCTCATGCCCACAGGTTTTTGGTATGACCCCGTAGCATAGAATGACAGTGCTGTTAGAACCTGTAATATCACAATATTAATTTGACTATGTTATTAGTTAAGGTACAGACCTACAACAATGTTTGTTTATGTACTTAATTTACATTCTACACTAACTTTTGTTCTCCTCCTCGTTTGCGCCATCAATGGTCTGATCTCATGGCACAAACCCTGAAACAGCTCTTTCGTGAGTCGATAGTGAGCTTTGAACTCAACATCAGTTAAGTTCAAAGCATTGGCTTCATCTCTAAGGCTCCGCCTCAACCGTGCTGTGTTACGGCTTTCAATTCTTCTGGCTTCAACCTCAAGTGCTTCAAGCAAGAGAACAGCACGAGCCATCCTTATTTAATCGTCACGATCGCAATGAAAACGCAGTATTTTAGTGTAAATTATAACGACACACGACGGAGATATTAAGTTTTAGTAAATGTTTGGTAAAACACTAATTTATAAAAATAAATGTCTGAAGCAATCAGCGAGCGATAGACAATCGATCAACATCTAGGGAAAAGGTTATCGCAATCTGACAGTCAAGTTTGTCTGCCGATCGCTGTCGCTTTGCTGTCAAAAACCATACGTAATACGAAATAATCGGCAGTCAGTAGAAATCCATGCACTTTTAGTTTGCCTATTGCTCTATAGTGGCAGCACCATCGCTCGTTTGCTATCGTGTTGTTATCGCTGGTACATAATACGGATTTGCGATTGGACAGCAATTATTGCGCAATTTTTGCTATCGCAACGCTTCTGCAAGATACGTAATAAGCCCGCGGATGTAAACCTTTTGAGTCTACTACGTAGCCAAGATATCTTAGCTCGTCACGGAAAAATTTACACTTTTCCATGTTTACTGTTAGGTTTGCTTGAAATAGTTTATTGTAAACTTTAGTTAGCAAGGCTATGTGATTCTCAAAATCTGGTGACACCAATACTATGTCATCTAAGAAAGCAAACACCCTGTTCTCAAACTCCGGTCCGTAAAACAATTTATCTACCATTCTTTGTTGCGTAGCTGGCGCATTTGTTAGTCCGAATGGTGTAGTTTTAAAACGATATTTGCCTCGGCCTGGTATGTAAAAAGCTGTTTTGTTTCTGTCAGTTTCCTTCAGCGGTAACTGCCAGAAACTTTTGTATAGGTCGATACTAGTAAGGTATTTTGCATCCCTGAGGTTGTCTAATATTTCTGAGATGTATGGCAAATTGTAAGCATCTTTTTTAGTTATAGCATTTAATTTTCTACTGTCCAAGCAAAACCGCAACTTGCCATCCTTTTTTGGTGTCAAAAGAACTGGAGAAGACCATGGACTTTCACACGGTTCTACCATATCCAGGCCGAGAATCTCGTCCAGTTCGTTGCTAAGGACACGCTGTTTCTCTGGTGACATTCTATAGTAACGTTGGCGTATAGGGGGAGCATCACCAGTGTCTATGCTGTGTGTAATTAAGGTAGTGCGGCCTAGACCTTTTTTCCTTGATGATATGTTCTCAAATTGTGTTTTTATTTTCTCCGCGGTTTGTTTTTGTTCCTCAGTTAGCTGTGCAAATGTGTGTAAATGTATGTTTTGTGTAATGTTTGCACCTATCTCCTTCCTGTTTACTAGAATACTGATTTTATATTCTTTGGGAATATGTGAAAGGTGTTCCAGAAATCCATTCCCAGCAAAATAGGACTGTCCACTGTAGGCACTACATGTGCTTTGATTATGTTGTAGTGTTCTTCAAATGTTATTGGTAAATTTAGTGTACCTATAGATTGTAACACTTGTCCCCTAGCGGCAACAAGTGACTCTAAGCGATCCTTAGGCTGTCGAGTTAGCCCTTGGTCCTTAATTAAGAGTTTATGATAGTCATTACCAATGATGGTAACTGCCGAACCTGAATCCAGTAAGCCGCAAACGGGCATGTTGTTTATGTGTATAGAAGCATAAGGCCTTATGTCATTATGAGGTTTGTTCTGGTTTGCTGATACAGAGTAACAAGTAATAAATTTTGAAACAGTAGCTAGCCAATTTTCCCACTCTGTTCTACTTAGCCTGGCGTTAAATTTGCTATTAGAGCAAACCTCCGTGTTCAGTTTTTTTTTTTGCTGGTGACATTTTGTGCAATCTGGATATTTCACCCCCTTTTCCCCGCACTTAAAACAAATAAGGAAACGTTCCGCCTTACACTGTCGTAGTGAGTGTGTGTTTTCTCTGCACCTAGGGCAATAGGGTCGACCCTTAGTTGATGTGCCTGAGCTGTTATTGTCTGCCAAGGCGACCGGTTGAGGGTGTGAGTCATCCCCAGACGTTTCTGGTTTTTCGTAGAAATCACCACGGCCGTTCCTATAGCGGTTATAGTATGGTCTCGAGTTAGTACTTGTAGTTTTATTCGTAGGGCTAGCATATGCAAATTCTGGGGCCAAAGTGGCAAGATTTGTTTTTGTTGGCTCTTGATAATGTGCCGCTCGCAACTTATATTTTTCATAATTTTTACAGACAGATTCTAGATGCTTCAAATTTTGTACATTGCTGATAGCTAGTACCTCTGCATACATTGGTTTTATGTTGTGTGTGATAATGTCAAACATTTCCTCTTCTGATGGTTTAGTATTTAATCTATTGAATAAGCTGCTCATTATTGATATGTAGATGGTTATGTTTTCTGCTTCACCTTGTGAGCGTGTTCTAATTTCTGTAAGTAACCTATAATCATAATCCTCACGGTCAAAAGCTGCCTTCAATTGCTTTAACAGTTCTCCCCATGTAGTGACATTTGGTTTTACATGCCTATACCAATGTAGCGCATTCTCCGTAAAGATATCAAATGCGTAGTTAAACATATCCTCACCTTTTATTTGCTTACTAATTCTGAACTCCTCTATTTTCTGAATGAATGAACGCACACAAGTTTTGCCATCATACTTTGGTTTGTTAGGTACATGACTAGTGCAGGTTACGGTTATGTTAGCGTTAGTAGTAGTTGTGTCAGTTCGTTGTGAGCCTCCAGAACCAAATTTTGTTTTTAGTTGGGTTAATTGTGTCTTGAGTGTGTTGTATTTTTCATCTAGACTTTGTTTTAGTGTTCTGTTTTCTTGGTTTGTCGGTTTAAGGCGGGCTAAACGGTATACGGTATTTAATATGATTTTTGTATGATAAACACTTTGTAAAACCTGCTTCACTGTTAATTTCTGCAAGACTCGACTGATATTCATCTATAGTAGCCTTAACTGCACCTAAATCCTCAATTTCATCAATGCCAGATTCATAAATGTCCCCACTTGCATATTTTTGGCCTAAGTGGTTTATTTGTTTCCTTAGGTTTAGGCAAGTACCAACTTCACCACCCCGTATCAAGACTTCATACTCTAGTTCAGCCTTCCTTAAGTGTATGAAATTAATCGGGTGAGTTCCCATTATTACAATGCAGTTAGTTAGTTGGGCTAAATTTTAAAAACACTGACCGTAACAACAACACAAAAACTTATAACTATACCGCAACGATGTGAGGTGAGCGGTGTGCTAGGGCTCAATCCTGTAGTGTGTCTAGTTATTGAGATAAAGCCTGGGCGCCACTGTAACGGCTAGGGCTTTGCAGGTAGGCTGCGCAGGCCGTTAACAAATTAGGTAGGTAGGAAAGTTAAACACCTAGTTAACGTTCATAGTTTAATAAGAAAGTACATACATATAAGTAAACTAGGTCGCGGGTAAGGACACTATAGATCTGAGCACTAGCACTGGTTAAGAGGGAAGGGTACCGTCCTTGGTCTTTCGGATGCAGGCGCGGCGCAGCTCAGCCACGCATGCAGCGCGCAGTAGGTAAGCGCACAGGGTATCATCGACGCAGGCGCAGCCGCGGGGCGTCAGCAGGCCGCCGGTAGCGGACGGGAAGGTGTGCGAGCAGCACACAGTTCAGACACGCACAGAGCGCGCAGTTCAGCCACGCGTGCAGCGCGCGGTAAGCAAGCGCACAGTGGGTCAGCCACGTGTGTGGCGATGGAGTGCGCGGTTCAGCCACGCGTGCAGCGCTCGGTAAGCAGGCGCACAGTCGTTCAGCCACGTGTGTAGCGCGCAGTTCAGCCACGTAAGGATTGCGCAGTTATTGAGGCCCAGTCCTCAGCCCGGACGTAGAACCCTGGAAGGCGCGATAGGGTGCGCGTGTCGGCGTGGTGCAAAAGCAGCAAGCCGCGCCGCGTGCGATGTGTCCAGCCTCATTCCCTCCTCTTCGACCATGGGCGGTGTAAGGAGCATGGATAGATGGAAACTCAACACATCGCAGCGGTTTACAGGCAGATAGTTTGTAAAGACAGCGTGGCACAATGACAGATGCGAAATGAGGTTATGTGTGCGACAAGCGAGCATAAATCACAAGATAACCAATAATCCTAGCAGATGGCTCGCTATTTAACTTATAATACCGTGAGGCATTGCACAGCCCGGACGCAGCAGCAAAACATACATATTTCAGTCTCCCATGCACCGGACAATCTTGGACCGCGTGGCCCGTCACTGACAACCGCGTAAATAATTACAACATTGGTAGATAGATATTGACAACGGACATCCAGTGCTATGGGTACAGTATATTACCAAATTAATGAGGAACTCACCCTAGATTTGGGGTACCAGTATCTTGAGGACCAGGGAAACACTCCTGCTTGCTGAGCAAGCGGATGTCAAAATGGCAGAGTGTTCTTAGGAAATTAGTGTTGTGCCATGATTTTAGTGCTGTGACTTGCAACTTACTAATTATGAAATATTTAGCATCAGTTGACTTTTGTCCCGTTGAGACTCTCACAACGCTACAGTATAATATGTCTTTATTGCATTAAGAACAAAGTGGAAGTGAATAGATAATTATTTGTAAAATGCTTAAATATCGTTCAGGAGTTATAATACATTTAATTTATCAATCCAGCTATTTTCACTTGGCGGTAGCCCCAACCATTTAACGTATACTCGATTTCCTTTTCGTTTCAAAACTTTTTCAACGAGGTATATGTCAGGATGATTGGTTTTCTGAAGTTCTTGTGCATAAAATGCGCCTAGTATTCGTCGACATCTATCATCTTCTATTAAATAAGTAGTTGGATTTGTTTCTTGGATTTTTTTTATTTTAAATATTTCGGTGGACCAGTTGGGATAATAGCCTTTATCAAAACATCCTTTATATTTTTACTTATTCTCACAAAATCTCCTACACTAAATTTCTTACACTTCACTTTTTTTTCGAGACTGAGCTACGTCTAAGTATCTTTGTATCTTTGTTTGTTTGTATCGGTTTTATTCCTTTGATTTATTGAAGCGGGTGACTGACCGACAGTTCTATGTACTTCATTATTGTATTCATGTAACTTTTTTTTTAACATACTGTTAAACCATTTATAATTTCCATTCAAACTAAATTCCTTGTATAGTTTATTCTTTAACGTTCTTATTAATCTTTCAACAATCGAGGCCTTTTTAGTAGAATAAGTAGAATAGTGATTAATTTTATACTTATTTACAACACTTTTAAATTGATCATTATAAAATTCTTTCCCAAGGGGAATGCCCATTAGCCATAGAAAAAAATGCCTGAAATGAACAACAATGAAATATACGCCAAATCGAACTACAAATCGCAGGAAACCCATAACAATTTCAATAATTATCAAAAAACTAGGTAGAAGCCAATTCCAATTTTTTTCCGAAATATAGGTTAAGTCAAGGTTAAGGATTAATATACAATAATTAAACAACTAAAAACCATTTACTTAAATGTTATTCGTCATTCAAAACAACTAAAATATCATCAAGAAATTGTGCAGGGGGATAGATATTGGTTTGGTACCGGGCCCATGCTAAGTACCATATTATTGACATAGTATGGGCACAGGTACCAACTGTTCGCCGTCCCACCAGGCAGTTACAATATCGATGCTGTAAAGCCCTATTTCCAGATAAAGAGTTGTTAACTATTATGTAAACGAAATATACTTTTTGAGAAATATGTCTACTCTGTATTTTTCCTCGCAGCAAGAAACAATTACCCGGAAGAGCTAAATCTTCAACCAATGCGTTATCAATTTCCCTGCATATCTCAATCCTATACATACCATTAGCTCGCCTATGCTCGCCATAGTATGAACGAGCCTGTTTTATTTGGTAAGTTCCGCATGCCAACAAAACCATTTCGCTGTATGTCAGTTGTGGAAAATCACCAACATTGTTATTATTTACATTAATACTTTGGAATTGCGCTCTGCGACGATTCAAATTATTTCTGATCACATAATCAGCTAGTCTGTTTTCTAGATACATATTCTCATTTATTACTTGCAGTATATCAACAGCATCTGGCCTGTCAACTATTCTTACATGGAATCTATTAATTAATGCTGCTGCTATAGAGAAATCTATCATTAAATGTTTAGATGGTCTGTTAAAAAAATCTTGGCGAAATAATTTGAATTGCTGCTTGAAGATCCCATTTATGACTTCCACTACCCAGCGACAAATGGTAACTCTCCTGCTTTTGTTGGCTTCCAGAGTGGATAGTTGGAATTCATTTTCTTGCAGTGTTGATGGCATGTGAACACTATAATTGCATGATTCCAAAAGTGGAATGGAATCCCTGAACCCTCTATCTAAAATGAACACGTCACTGTCCTGAAAATATTGCCTCAGCGGCTTACTGGGTTCATCAAATTCACTGTTCATTATCTGAGCATCGGATGTTGTTGCTGGATAAGGGCCTAACACATCGATAATATAGCCATCGGAGCAAACAATCATGAATGGCTTCACAAGGTTTCTATATTTGTGAAGCGAATATGTCTCTTTTTGGTACAAATAGTTGGAGCTTTTTTGAACATAGATATATGTTCCATCAATAATTACAACAGGCTTCCTTTCACCATCGACTTCACCAAACAACCCATTTGGTAGAATAAGGTTTCTTTCTGCAATTTGTTCTCTTGTTATATGTCCAATTCCAAGGTTCATAGGAACAAAATCTTGATGCAGTTTTTCCCTTGCTTGAGCCATTAAACGTTCCAGTGTACTTCTCGGTATTTGGAGGAGAGATGATATTCTTTCATCGGAATCTCCAGTTCGCAATTTCATCAGGTAAGCTCCAAGGGCAGTAGAAGCTCTATGCATTTGCGCCAAACGAGGGACCTCTCTCATTAGAGTACCAAAATGATTTCTACTCATTCCTAGAAAGTACCACATCATGTGTTCTTCCATCAAGTCCAAAGCACGACATTCATAATTCACAAACGATGCAAAGTCTTCGATTTGAGCCACAGTGAATTCATGATTCATATCTTCCAAAGCAGGAAGTTCGTACCATAAGTCACTGTTTAAATGATGACTACATATTTTTGCATTCTCTGGCACATAATACTTGTAGTCCTTGAAGAGCCACACCCTTAATGAAAGAGGTACCACATGTCTGTCTGTCATATTACATCCTGGATAGAAACAATGACTTTGAGTATCGACTGCTCTTCCATAATTAGGCAACAGGACGATGGATCTCATTTGAGAAACTTCCTCATGTAGAGGTATATTCAAACCATCTGCCTGACTGGATACCTGACTAGGACTAGGTGAAGGAGTAGAGGGTGAGGCAGCCCGGTTGCATTGTTGCCAACATGGGTGACAGATCAAATCTGATGAACGTAGCTGCAAGAAAAATAAAAAGTAAAAGTTAGTTTTGTTTTATTAAAAGCTGTGGAGTTGGGTATGAAGCCCAGGAATGAAAAACTTATTATATAAGCAGGGATCTTACCTGGCGTGGTTGAATTCTGTGTGCTACTACATTCATTATGTGCCTTTCACGATCAGTGTTATTTGTTAAACTATGTGATCGTTGTCGTAGAACGGACTGTCCACAGCAAACGCACACATGGTGGTGGCCTACTTGTCTATCTGGGCGACTAGTTCCTGGTGTCTCGGTGATAGTTTGAATTGCTAATCTTAGACATGCATCACAAACAACACTGTCTTGTTCAACCTGTGAGAAAGAACAAAAAATATTTTAATTGTTGTATGTCAGTGCGTTCAATATCAATAGGCAAGAAAACTAGGGAATCTCAATACTTACAGCTTGTGGTGTTATCCATGCCTGTATTAAACAACGTACTTCATCATTTTGCACTAATAAGAGGTTACGTTTCATTCGTGCAATATCGAGATAGCAATTAACACAGTGGAGGTTTCTATCCATTTTTAAATGTACACGGGGCACAAGTCCAAAACAACAGCAGCGTCGTATAAAAAGCAGGGTCAATTCCGTCGTCAAAAAGCCGAGTCGTCGTTTAGGCGGGTCCAATTTAAGTCCGTGTTCAAAAATGGGTATCATGTGCAAAAGTAATCAAAATACGGTTTGAATTCATTTATTTCTAAAGATTACAAATCACTTGTACTGAAATAAATACTAAAAATTACTTAATCTATTACATTTTTGTTGTCCAGGAGTAGTAGGAGCTTGTAGTGTTAACATTACAAATATAAGAAGGTAATTGTTACGAGTTTTTAAAAGTTTTGTGTTGTCTACCGCCGTACGGCGCGTTAATGCGGTCTTCGTGCGCTTTGTTTTGAAATCCTCAAAGAATGGCCACAGTCGTCGATAGATATCATATAAAGCAATAGGTAACTCAAGTCGCAAGCGCAAAACCATGAATCAAGTAAACAATCGATAAAATGAAATACAGTAATGTCAAACTGTCAGTAAGGCAAAGGACATATGATTCATAAAGCCCACAATATGTTTCTATTTATAAAATAATTTTATTTTAATTAATTTTGACATGCATATATTATTTTAATTCGATTTACGGTACTTATACGTCGAATTACACTAAATTAATGATAACTGTGCACTAATTCTATAAAATAGGATTATTTGACGATTCCTGTTTGGCTGAATGTAAGTTACTCATGTCAAATAACCACTGACCACCATTATAAAAATAAGAATGAATTAGACGGATATCAAGTTAAATATTTTAATGATCGTTATATTTTTACCCTAGTTAAACAAACTTGAGAATTATGTCATTATACGTATTTTATTCTAAATACAATTATGGACTATTAGTAGTTTCTGTCCATTTCAGGCATTTTTCGGGCGTCCCCCTTTTTGGAACACGTCCTTTTTCTATAACTGTTTTAAACGCCTCTGATACCTGTTGCTTATTTTTTTGTTTTAGTGGAATTGCCCATGCATATTTTGAAAAAGTATCTATTATCACCAGTATGTATTTATAACCCGCATTTACTTTTGATATTACTTGCATATCCATCAAATCTGCTTGCCAAAGGTCATCTATATCTTTAAGTATTACATTTCTTCTTGGAAAATAAACCGAGCAGTATTGATGGTACCATAAGATGCCCCATTTTCATAGCATTGTGATAAGAATTTTAATATATAAGGAATAGATGCTTGGTATGTGTCTATACTGTGCTGGCCACAAAACTTCCACCATAATTTTAGAGATGAATCATATTGCTTCATTGTGTTAAATGAAAGCGAGTTCAGCATTATAGTTAAGGCCGAGTTTGGTGTTCCTCGTCTTATAAATGCTTGGCTGACAGCAGCCCTGCAGCCGGGGTAAGCTGGTGATGCAGCGGATGATATTCTCTGAAAGGAGAGGATAATAGGTCTTTGTTAGGTTCAAATATGATGAAGTCTCCAGTTGACAATGATTTAATTAGAGGGAACCATGGTTGTGATGGCCAGTAAGGGAAAACCACAATTCCAGTAGCACTATCCCTTTGAATTTTATATAAGCATTTTAACACTAGTGAAAAAGGTGGGACTGCATATAAAAATATGTTGTTCCAACTGAGAGTAAAGGCATCCACGGCAAATGCTTCGGGGTCACGTTTCCAAGAAACAAACTTTTTACATTTTTTATTAGTTCTAGAGGCAAATAAATCTATTTCCGGAATACCAAAACGTCTAGTTATTTCGACGTATACTTGGGGAAAGTTCCCATTCAATATTATTTTTTCTTGATTCTCTATCAGCTTCGAATTTATCTTGGGTGTGGCGTAAGTAGTGGTCCACCGTTCAGGAATCGATGAACCAGATAATTAACTATAATGGCGCATCCACACATGCCGCCGGGTTTCAGACCGCCTTGCCGCTGAATGCAGGCCGCCGGCTTTACCGGCGGTTGCCGGTGGCCTGCAGATGCGGTTGCAATTTTCGCAGTAGTGTTGTGACTTTCGTCGAAGTTAGTCGTGTACGTAGGATTGAAAGATGTTGGACTATGATATAGTTGCGTGTATCGCAAGTGTAGTGTTGTATGTTATTATTCGTAAAAAGAACCGCAAAATCAAACGAAGATATTGGGTCAGACCAAGTCTACGAAATAGGCCTAATGTGTCCCTGATACTTGAAGATTTTAGAAAGGATGACATAAACCGAAGAAATATTCGTTCGAAATTTAACACTTTTCTAAGGATCTCTAGTGAAGAATTTGAAATATTACTGAATTTAACTGGACCCATGATATCAAAAACTGACACCCGCTGGAGAAATGCTGTGTCAGCTTCCGATCGACTAGCAATTACTTTGAGATACCTGGCTACAGGAGACTCTTATTTTTCACTCGGTACGCTGTTTAAAGTGTCTCCACAAGTTATTTCTTTAATAATTCCAGATGTTTGTCAAGCGTTGGTATCTACATTATCCAATTATTTAAGGGTAAGTACAAATATCCGTAACACATTAGGTAGTTAGAAACTGAACCTTCCTAAGTAACATATCTATTCCTAGTCGAATTATAATATCTATGATTTTATACTGTACCTGGAACTTCACACACATTTTACATACATATAACTAGAACTACACACACAAATATCACAAACAATTTTATTTTACAGATGCCGAATACACAGGAAGAATGGCTATCAGTGGCTCGGAATGTTTCATGCAGAAATGGAATGTACCTAATTGCGTAGGTGCCCTCGATGGGAAACATATACGTATTTCATGTCCAATTAATAGCGGTTCTGAGTTTTTTAATTATAAGTCATATTTCAGTATTGTTTTGCTAGCTTTAATCGATGCCAATTATAACTTTTTATACGTGGACATTGGATGTCAGGGCAGAATATCTGATGGTGGAGTTCTACGCAATTCAACTTTATTTGATATGATACGAGATGGAACTTTAAGTCTGCCACAAGCGATTCCATTACAAGGGAGAAATACACCTGTACCTTTTTATTTCATCGGTGATGATGCTTTCCCCATCTCACAGAATATAATAAAACCATTTTCTGGATATCATGCAAAAGGATCACCTGAGAGGGTTTTTAATTATAGAATTAGTCGCGGGCGCATGGTTGTAGAAGACGCGTTTGGCATTTTATCTAATAAATTCAGAATTTTACATTCACGCATTGGCTTACAAAATGAGAAAGCAAAACTTGTCGTGATGGCTTGTGTGCATCTGCATAATTTTATGATGAGAAATGAAAGAACTGCTGATGGAGTTTTGAACGAAGAGCAACAAAATATTCCACAGATCGCTCTAAATGTAGAACCAAGTGTAATTAGAAATGAGCTAAAATGTTATTTTCTATCGGAACAAGGTCAGCTTCCTTGGCAATATCAATTATAATGTTTTAAAGAAATAAAATATGATTATTCAAATAATTGTTTTATTTAGGAATCAGAAACATTTCTTAACACTTCTATAACACTATTTTCGGTTAAATTATTTTCCAAGACTTGTAACAGCTATTTTGCATTTCATAGTCTGATTGAACAGAGTAAGAGCGCGAAGTTGAGGGCGATGGTGACATTGTTGACGTTGTAGGTTGGCCTGTGAAGTATCCTGGACGAACATTTTGATAACGAAGAGGCTGAGTAGTATTATTGGTATCAAAATTCATCGGACCCATTCTCATTTCTGCTTCATAGACAATATTCTGGATTTGATGTTGTACTGTACACATCGTGTAATGATCCATCTTCCTCAACTTGCTACTTATATAGCAGCATCATCGCGTTGCCTTGCATTAGATGTAATCTCCCTCAGTAATTGCAAAGCTTCATCAACTTCAGGATCTCCCTCTATGTTTCGCTTTCGTGACCTCCTTGTCGAAGGTAGCGTAGTCTGGGGAGTGATATTAACTTGAGAAGACTGAAAATAAAAAGGAAATCTTATAAATAATTGCAAACAAGCTTTAACATTATGTTTTGAAATATCCAATCAGTATGTAAATATTTAATAAAAACCGGCCAAGTGCGAGTTGGACTCGCCCACGAAGGGTTCCGTACCATTATCTATGAAAAATGAACGTATCTATTACCTACAATTAGCCAAAATACAAACATTTTTCGGCAACAAAAAATAACTTTGTTTTTCATACAAATATATAATAATAAAATAACAAAGTTATAATGTGCGATTTCACACGTTTATTGTATGGGGACCCCCTTAATATTTTTTCATTTTTATTTTTAGTATTTGTTGTTATAGCGGCAACGGAAATACATCATTTGTGAAAATTTCAGCTTTCTAGCTATCACGGTTTATGAGATACAGCCTGGAGACAGACAGACGGACAGACAGACAGACAGACAGACAGTGGAGGCTTAGTAATAGGGTCCCGTTTTACCCTTTGGGTACGGAACCCTAAAAACCAAGCTTATAGACATTACATGTATACAGTCACCATTGATGACGCCTATACCTACACTCTTGATGAGCGTGTTAGATTATTCGTTATATACTAGAAGTATATGTATCTATATACTACCCAAATAACAAGCTTTGAATATAAAAATGGTTACTTATTATTGAATATAGTTTGTAGGGAAAAGGGTTTTATGAAGTAAAGCACAGATAGACAAGGCTAAGCATTTATTTTAATTTAGGCTTGTCAGTAATTAATCAGAAAACTAGTCGTCCGTTCGTAAAACTAGGTCCTCATGGAGAAGAAGGACAAGAAACTCCATGGAAACAGTATTTAAGTATTCTATCAATACATTTCTTACGTTGTCATAAATTATAGTTATTTCTAAAAACAATTCATTCTATCTCTTGGACAACGGTCCAAGAGAATTCAAAATAAAAGTAACATAATAACAATAGTTAGGAATATTGGCCATAATATGATTTACAGAACAACATAGCCATAATAAGCAATAATTAAAGTATAATATCAAATTACTTAACTTACGTGACATCTGGTCGATCTATTCCACATAATAACGGCCCTAGAATCAACCAACTGAACATCTACCAAGCAACTGACTCGATAACGTTGTTACAATCCTTTTTATACACTACCAACGTCTTTTACGTCAAACATCTACCGCCATTTTGACACAATCACAGATCATCATGTATTTTGGTTTAATATTTTCTTACACAATTAGTAATAAACAAATCTTATATAGTGAAACCGTTTTAAAACATAAGGTAATTAATCAATTTAATAAGAGTTGATTCTTAAATTCTTAGACATCAAAAAGTATATCAACATCAACTGACAGTATTGTGTCAATCATTTGAAACAACCTATTATATTAAAATAGCAATATAAAATCCAAGATATACTACAAGTATAATCAAATATTACTTATAGTAATAACATTTAAGTGTTTTTTACCAGTTAAGACTGTTGTTTTTTGTAAACACAATATCTAGTCAAATTAGGTACTTCTGAAATGTGACGGATGTCACTATCCAATAAACAATATTCTAATATTATAATTATATCAAAATGAAATATCTAACAAGCGCTTATTCCCGAATACTTCGCTTTCGGTGAGCGTTTTGCCGACTGCATAAGGTTCAAATACGAGAGTGTGCTCGTCCGCTCTCCGTGGTATTATATATTGTTACCGGGTTGTAGGTAGTAGGTATCTAATATTAATACGCGAGAAAAAATCTTTGTACCCCCTATTTACGAAAATATTACTTAATGAAATATGTATTTTAAATTAATTATGGTCGAATTTCGATCAATAGGCGACCTACTAGTCTACTTGATTATAAAAATTTGATGGGTACTTACAATAGGTGCGTGGCTGTTCAGAGTCGGTACCGGTGCATTCTTGTCACTAGGAAATGATAACGCCTTATAAGCAAACCATTTCGGCAATTGAACATCTTCCCGTCCAGATCCACTCCTTTTAGATTCTTCATATTTGCGTTTTTCTCGAAAATAATGGCTGGATAAATTCTTCAGTTTTCTCTCAATTTCTGATGATGCTATGTTGAACACAGAAGCAATATCCCTAATAGCATCATTTCTTTTGTTGCGATTCTTGAAATCCATATGCCTTGGGTTCCACAATGGTTCATTTTCTTGATACTTTTCTATTAATAAAAGTACTGCACTATCATCCCAGTTAAATTCTGTCATTTCGTTATTTACTTCTATGAAATTATACGACAACACTACCACTCCGTATCGAAGCCGCAAGCAAACTGCCGCCGGCAACCAAAAGCCGCGCGTGCCGCGGCTGAGATGCGGCAAATGCCGGCGGCACGGCCGCCGGCCATGCCGGCGAATAATAGTATCTGTTATAGTGATACCATTTTGAAATTGGTATTTAGTTAGCATATTATTAAATAAATGGACACTGACAGTGTAGTACGTTTTTTTTTACAAAAATCGCCCTTGAACTTGGATGGTTTGTTAAAAATTCGGGTTAAAATTAGAGAAGAACTAACTTTTTCTTCAAAAGAGGTGAATTTACATAAAAAATCATAATTTATCATGATAGCTCTAGTATTCAGCAGTAATTAACAGAAATCAAAATGATAAATTATGATTTTTGTTGAAACTACAAACAAATTTGTAATAATAGGTAGAAATTTCGTAAATAAAATACAAAAAGGAAATATTTTCGGAACCCTTGGGTAAAAATGGTTAAAATTTTTAATTGTTATAGTTAATTATCTGGTTCATCGAATCCTGCAATGCTATTCTCTAAGGATACAGCCTTGCGGGCAGCGCTGTCGCAGCGGTGAAACTACGTTTGGTATTCACTAAGCTGCGTACAGCTACACTAGCGCTCAAGGCTGTTACGGCCGTGAGTTAAACTACCCAACGGCACAGCCACGGGAGGGCAAATTGACAGTTCTTCATACATTTTGGTATTCCGTAACAAAAAACAGCGTCGAAGTGGCTTACAGCCTCGCCCACAGCCTCGCTTTTAGCTGTCAAATCTAAAAGCTCTAAATATTCGTGCGTAGTCTTGACAAAAATATTAAACTGCACCTGAACCTGCTAGGTGGTGCTGATCCACGCGTCATGTTCGTGAACGGGCGCCGTTGGTTGAGACTGGTCATCTCTTAACTGCCAGGGCTTATTTTTAATGTTATAAATTGTTTCTTCTTTTTTTTTTTTACATTGTTCTCACATATAGAAGCAATAAGAATAATGTACCCAGGATTTTGTAATAATATCTTGATTTAAAAGAGTGTCCGTGGAGTTTCTTGCCCGTTCTTCTCCATAGAGATCTACGTTTTTGGAATGGGCGACTAGCTTCAACTTTCTGACTAACTGACCGACTATTTCATTTTGACAATTCAAAAGTGCCTGTAAATGGTTTAATTGAAATAAATGATTTGAGTTTGAGTTTGAATTATTTCGATTCTTTTGTTATTTGTTTGAAAAAATGGCAGCTCGGCTTATTATAAAGCTACATTTGTTAGAAGAAGCTAAGAAAAGTGATGATTTGAAGAAAGCTCGACAGGCGAAACAAATAAGAAACTTTTTAACAATATCGCGTGATTTAGACTATATCCATATTTACAGGCTTTCTGAGGATCTAATCAATATATTGGAAAATGACATAACTCCATGTATGCGTCCGCGAGTTCGTTCCAGTGGTTTAACCAAGAGGCTAAAGGTTTGTTTACGACTAGGTTTCTTGAGATATGATGGGTGGTACCTCACCACACCAACAAAAGCCTACTGAATTCCTGATGTTTCAGATATTATGCACACTATCATTTTTGGCTAATGGAAGTTACCAAAAAATCATTGGCAAGAATGTAGAGACATACATATCTCAGACTTCTGCCTCTAGGGCAATCCACGAAGTTGTTGATGCTCTGAATAATAAGAACCTGATTAATAAGTACATTAGATTTCCGCAAAACCACTATGATCAACAAGTGATAAAGTCAAGGCAAGTATCAAAAGTACCTACATTTTCTTGCTAGTCTCATAAGTCTTGTTTGAACAAGAGCTTGTTTTAAATTTGAATGCTTATTACAGGTTTTATGAGAAATTCAAAATTCCAGGGGTGCTAGGTTGCGTTGATGGCACCCTGATTTCCATGATACGTCCTAAGGAACACGAGGAGAGATATTATTGCCGAAAAGGCTATCATGCCAGGAACGTTTTAATTGTAGGTAAATTGTTGGTCTTTCTTAGTTAAAATTATGTAAAATTATAAAGAATTGCATGTAATAATAATATAATTATTTCAGATTAATGATGCTGATCTAAACATCTTGCATGTGGATGTGACTTTTGGGGGTGCAACACATGATAGTTTTGTTTTTTCAAACACTAGAGTAAAGGAGCATTTGGAAAATTTAAATAATGAAGAAATAGTGTACTTACTTGGTAAGTTATTATTTACAATACAATGATAACTTAAACACAAGTCAAGATTGCACTTAATTCCAGCTTCATTCAATTATTTCAGGTGACTCAGGATATCCTCAAAGGCCTTATTTAATGACTCCCTTTAGTAATCCAGAAACTGGTACCCCAGAGAGCCATTACAACAATTTGCACAGTAGTGCAAGGAACAGTGTTGAGAGGACCATAGGAATACTGAAAGGACGGTTCAGATGTTTGTTAGTTCATAGGGTATTGCACTATGATCCTATAACAGTAGGAAAAATTATAATAGCTTGCTGTGTTTTACACAACATGTGTAATCGAGCCGGGCTACCAGCTCCTACGTTAGACCAGTGTGATTTAGATGAAAAATCTAGGTTACTTGGAATTCTGACACATCCGGCTCCAACACATGATGACTTAGTCAGTGGGCAGATAAGTAAACGAGATTTAGTTAATCAATTATGGCGAGCACGTCATATCTAAACTTATAATATGCTTTCCTTTCTTTCCAGATGTGGAAAACATGTTTAGATGGAACATACTCACCATTATTGATTAGCTATACAGTAAATTTTTATGAAAGTATAATTTGTGAATGTTAATGTAGATATAAGTGTATAGAGATAAACAATTACAATTACTTATGTCATATATTTAAGGTGTGTGTTTAAAGTGTGGTGTGTATATGATTGGTATAATATCAATTATTGTCTCTAGTTTTACAAAAAAAATCAATGTGTGTACAGTATGGTATGGGGCATGAGAAATTAAATAGATATCTCCATAATAATGCTTTCTTTTTTTATATACCATTATAAACAATCAATCAATCAAAATCAAAAGTCATTTATTCAAATTATGCTGAGAATCAACACTTTTCAGCCGTCAAAATTACATAAAACAGTCGCCACTTCCTAGTGCTTTAGAGCTGGGAAGAAGTGTCGCAACAAACTCCACAGCAGCACAGCTGTCTATGCAGTTAGAAAAACTTGATTCTATACAATAGTAGGTATGTAAACTAATTAACATGACGAGAAACAGAACATAATTAAATTATCTACTATATGTCAATTAGCAGACCCTCAATATACCAACAAATACAATGAAAACTACTCAACCAAAAATTAAACAAAATTAAATAATTACCTAAATAAAAGCGGCTTAAAGAGCGTGCCCGCTAATAAACATTAACATTTACTACAGAAAACAGTTCTTATTACACTTAAATTTCCAATTAAATTTCTTAACATCTACCATAAACTTGATATCTAAACATAAAGGTATTAAAATTCTAATAGATCCATGTTTCGGGGATTTAACTCCCTCGTCTGATGGATGCACATAAATCCTGCAGTGCCTGGGTCTGCCTAGACCATGACTCACTTATTTGCTTAAAGGTCTCTAACATCCTCTGCTGGTTGTCAATAAGGAGTCTCTCATTTTCCAAACGCCTCTCTTCAATGGCGATAAAACGTTCAGTCAGGCTCGCCATTTGTGATTGCCTTTGAGAAGGTGGTGAGCGCTGGATCAGACGGCGGCGTGCCGTTCGACGCCCACGAGGTGCTATGAACTTAAGAAATGCAACAAATTACTAAACAGAGGTAAAGCAAATATGTAAGTATAACAGCATCATATCACTGTCACTCTCAGGAATAGATATTACACAATAAATATATATAAACATGTTGATTTAATAATGGCCGCTGTTGAAAAAAAACTACAGAAAATTTCAACAAATTGGCCCAACCTGGGAACCAAAATGAGACCACTACTATGTAGTGCTTTTTACACTAAACCAATAATTAAACAAATTATAATTAAGTTAACCTTACATGAAGAGGCAATTGGGGCATTACTCCTATGAGGCACTGCAAGTGGTGATCTAGCCTCAAACAGTAATAAAAAAAAAGTTATCTAAATATCCATTATAACACATTGCAAGACTTTTACTTAAAACCTCACCATTTGTTCTGTATTAGGCTGATTTTCGATTGGCATATTGTCCCTATGCCATGATGGGCCTGGTTGTACGTCCTGCAAATATATTTTAGATTGTAATCAGCATCATCAGCATAATTTAGAATTTAACATCACAATAGAAGAATAAACTTAGAAGAAACTAGAATTAACTTACAGGTATTGATGGTGCGGACTGTTCTGTCTGGAGCATGCCTCTAGTAGCATGTTCTACAGGCAATTGCACATGACTCTACAAAATTAAATTTTAAAATGATAACTTCCCAGTATACAGTTTTCGTATTAAGTAATGCAAGCAATTTAAATCTAGTAATACCTGAAGTATGCTCTCTGACCCTGGTGTTGCATTTGCCTCCTCTGTAATATCTTGTATACTCTGCAAACAAATTTTGACTTAACAATGCTTTGGGAAGTAAAATAGGTAGGGGAGGCCGGGGTTCGAAGTTCCGATTTTTGAGTAGGAAGCAATATGAACGTAATAATTAGATTAATAATCAATGATTCCTATATATATAGATTCAGAATGTATCCTAGTTTCAAATTATATAGTCAAATTCAATGAAATAATAATATATTTTAGCTCAGGATCATTTTTCTGTAGCAAGTCGACAAAGAACAACTGGCCCCACGAAGGGGCTGGTTGTTACTCAGCTGAGGTAAGTTGTTCCGATTGTCAACTCCAATCATTAATAATATAAAATTAGTTGGAAAGGTATATAAAAATTAAATAAGGCACATGTAACCGAATATTAATGAAAGTTTTATTTATAAAAGTACAAAATTTTAATGTTTTTTCATTTATATAGTACGAAATTTAAAAGTTTTAGACAAATCAACAAAATTATAGAATGTAATGAAATCAAAACTATAAAAAATAGTAACAAATATTAATAATAATGCAATACAATACAACCTAATTACTAGGCTTAAGACTAATAACCATCTTTAACATTATTAATCAACTTTGACAAACGTTTTAAAATACAAAAAATGCGTAATCAACTAATTTTAACATTTCGAGCTATAGCTCATTTATTCAGTCTCATAGCATTAACATTACTGAGATCAATAATCTAATTAATACTGAGATCAAATATAATTAAATGAATTAAAAAATAATTATTCAGAGGATTCATCGTCAGAATTACAATTCGGACAAACATAGGAATGAACATCTTTAGATTTCAGGCATTTTGAATGAGCCCAATTCTTACACATGACGCATTCAACCCATTGTTCACCTGGTTGTGAATTGGAATATAAGTCGCAACATATTAAACAATACCATTCTATGTCTACTTCGCTGTCACTTCCATCCGTATCTTCTTGCAGGACTTTACGTTTCACATTTTCTTTGCCATTTGCCGATTTACTTCCCTCTTTATAATTTCGCTTGTCTGTACCAGCTGTCTTTTTCTTTCCGACTCTTTTTTCAACTTTGATCCTCTTTATTTTACTATTGCTCTTTCCTTTTCTTTCTTTTTCAATAGACAGATACGCCTGAAAAGAACGCTTTGGCTGAACCAAAGCGTTCTTTTCAGGCGTATCTGTCAGTATTGCTGATTTTCTTATTCGTCGTTTAGTTGCTATAGACAACCTTGGTGGTGCTTTCGGTAGAGGTTTGATGGCTTCAGGCGAAAATGTGCTAGTTGTGGCTTGAATGACATTTACATTTGGCACATTAGCAATATTCGAGGGTCCTGGTTGAGGTTTGTAGATCGCTGATCCTGTGGTTGCTGGACGTGGCTCGCTATCTTGGATGGCTTCCATGTATGTATGATCTACCAGAGACTCTTCCGGGTCTGCTAATTCTTGTAGCTCTGATTCCATATTTTGACCTAATTCCAATGAAATATTAGTGTCGGGCATGGGTCGGTCAGTTACGAAAGACGGAGCAAAATCTTCATCAGTAAAAATGTCAGGGTTGTATGGACTTATGCCTGCCTTCTTAAATGCATTCATAATGTTATTCGGAGTCGCTGCTAGAGGCCATGCATGTTTTACAATACCAGGTATCTCATATATAGACATTGTCTTGCCTGGGTTATTACGTAGCCAATTTTCTTGTGCTTTGCACAATACGTTTTAAACGGTCCATTAACGCCAACATCTAGTGGTTGCAATTTATGGGTACAATGTGGCGGGAAAGACAACA
Source organism: Apamea crenata (assembly GCA_949629185.1). Lineage (NCBI taxonomy): Eukaryota > Metazoa > Arthropoda > Insecta > Lepidoptera > Noctuidae > Apamea > Apamea crenata. The sequence goes on along the minus strand of OX451362.1, from coordinate 4,528,551 downwards.
TTACAACCGAATTTGCCTTTGCCTTTTCGACCACATCAATATCAACATGTGATTGATGGTTATCAAGCAATAACAATACTGGGTCCTCGGGAGTGGGCTTTGTGTGTTTTATAAAATGATCCATGAAGATGTGGAATTCTTTGGCTGTCATCCATCCAGAGCTATTTCCCGCTCCAATACTTTCTGGGGGACCATCACTGATGAATAGATCTTTATACTTAAGGCGAGGGAAAATAAACATTGGCCGGTACAGTATTTCCAACCGCATTTGCTGCTAATTCGACGGTAACCAAAGTTCCTCGCTCCGCAGACACAATAGCGCCGACTTGCTTAATGCCCTTTGCAGCTACTATTTTTTTTGGTCTTAACACAGTGGTGACTCCTGTTTCGTCTAAGTTCCAAATTCTAGATGGTAGCAAGTTATGTTTCAATATAACGTCTCCGAGCTTGTTAAAGAACTCAGTAACATTGTGCCGGTTAAAAGAGGATGCGCGTGCTGCATTTGTGGCTTCCGGAGATCTTATGGACAAAGACGGATTCCTTTTCAGAAAACCCGTAAACCAATCAGCTCCAGCTTCTTTATTTTTATGCCAAGAGTCTGGAATGTTAGACATTTCGAATTTTACAGCACAAGTATATGCTAACTTCCTCACTTCTTCTGGCAATAGACCAAAGTAAATTGACGAACATTTTAACAAATAATCCGCCAATGTCTTCTCCTGCTCTTGGTTGAACACCTGTCTAGAGTAGTAACCCACAGTTGGTTTTATACCGGCTTTCAACTTTTTGACATAGCGAAACAATGTCATATGACATATCTCTAATTCTCGAGCTACCGTCTTAAGCTTACGTCCTTCTTTAATAACAGCATCAGCAGCCCGCTGCAAAAGCTCAACCGAAATCTTGCCCCGTTCGGTTTTCCGTTTGTAGTTTCTCATCCTAAAACAAAGTTTTAATTGTATTATTTACGTATTTCATTACGGGACTTACGGGGCACGTTGTTCCGCGGAACAACTAGCCCCTCGCCAAAGGAACTTTGAACCCCAAATCTCATTTTCAAAGTAACCTCCAATTATAATGAAATAGGTTGTAAAATGCTTAGAATGATATTAAAAAGATAATCACAATAGTTTTCCCAACCGATAATAGCAAGTCACAAAGAAATATCTAGAAAATTGATTGAAATAAACCAAAAAGTTTAAGAACGAAAAAATTTACTTACGTGATATTTGTGGTGACCTAGTCGATTACCGCTCTCACACGCCGATACACCGTCACTAAAATGGCGGACACAATAGCGCGATCACTCGACGTTTCGCGACGCACTTCACACTTATTGCTAACTCTTTTCATCGCGGAGCTATGTCGATCGGAACAACCTACCCCCGGCACTTTGAACCCCGGCCTCCCTACTTATTTGTGTGAATAATACTTCAAAAACATACCAAGAGCATATCATCTGATACTTCAGCATTCGGCACGTCAGGAGTCAAATTAAAAGTTGGCCCAGGTTCATTAGCAACCTAAAAAACAAATTATTGAAAATTATATTGATATTTCAGGAAATATATTTTATGCACTATAATAAAGTTTTCATAAATAAAATTAAAACGAGCATAACTAAAAAAACCATAAGTAAATACATGAAGGTCAATTTCCAGCTCCCTATCACCAGTAACAAAGCTTTCGCCACCCATTATTGCAACTATTTTTTCTTCTATTGCAGAGAGAAACCCTTCCTCTAGTTCACCACCACCTGTTCGTTGCCTGGCCATCCGTATTTGACTATCTTTTTTCCTTACCGCTGACTTCTTATCCTTCCAATACTGAAACAAAATATTATGTCTAAATATCTAGATTTCGCATAATCATAACACAATACTTATGTTATACGTAGACCACACAATGTACATAGGTACTGGAACTTTACTCTTAAGGGCACACTTGCCGAAATTTTTCCATACAAACTTCGGGAGAATATTACTCCACTGTTTGACATTGTACATCCAAAGTTAAACATTCTATCGTTTTGTCTTATTATTAATTGTGTCTGTACGGAAACAGAATAGGAAAATAAAAAGCCATTAAAAAGTTATGAGCCAACAAATATTCGTTTTTCTTGCTAATTTCAACGAAACTTTGGGTGTAAATAAGTAATAAAAGATGGATAAAATCTTCAAAACAAAAACCGTACCGACAAAGCTTAATTATCGAAAAGTTCAATAAACTTTATTTGTAATTGATTTATGCAGTGGTTTTTTCATAAAACTCGATTTTGCAAAGGACGTTTCGTAATTTTTACGCGCTCGTTTTACTATGGAATCATCGTGCATTTCACTCGATAATGTTTCCCCGCGCGGTGCGGTGCGGGGGAAAGACGCTCACGCACACTTGCACAATATGTCACGCGCACGTTTCGAACTATTTCGACTCAGTCTGCCGCTGCCGCCTACGTCGTTCGTATGTATGTAGACTAAACTGCTGCTCCTTTGCTCTATAAATTATCATTCGCACGTGAACACTACATTGACCTCTGGCTTGAACTTTGGATTTCGATACTACCTACATTATTAGTATTATTATTAGTTATATTACTACTTAGGATAAAAATTTACTCTGTGCATTTAGGGCATAGACAAGTACTGAGGTCACGTCTGGCGCGGATAGAATGAATTATTCTATTTGATAAAATACATAATTATATATATTATAATAAAATAGATTATTAATTTATTTATTACTGTAATTGCCCGTGACATCACAACGGGCCCTATCAGAATACCAGCGCTGCGACATTTATTTTTAAATGTTGTAGCATTATGCTGAGATAGGAGCCTTTTGGCCTCGTACAGGACTTTTTTGTTTCATTTTTCTTTTTGTTACTTCTTTTTTATATAATTTGGTTTTGTTACTTTTATTATGTATAATTTGTTTTATTTTTTATTTTTGATTGTGTTTAGTCTAGTTTAGTTTTATGATCTTTCTGTACGAGTCGCAATAAATACTTTTTCTTTCTTTCTTCTTTCTTTCTATTATCTGTTTGACTTGGCACTACAATTTGGACTCCGTATTTTCATTATTGGAATTGTTGGTTTGAGTCAGTGAAGTTGTACTTATTGGTTGATTGAAGACTGGTGTGAACAACTGCAAATAAACAATGGGTAAGTCGTACAATTTCTTATAACTAACCTATTTAGGTAGGGACCTCCTCGAGCATATTTTTTGTTATAATATAACTAGCTTCTGCCCGCGACTTCGTCCGCGTGAAATTTTTTGTTCCCCGACCCACCCCGTCGCATCGCATCGCCTGCCTGCGCTATTACTACTCGACTCCTAATGGTCCTAGCGTCAATTTGAATAGTCTATAGCCTTCCTCCAGAGCTGGGCTATCAAATGCAAAATGATTTTTATTAATCCGACCGATACTTCCAGAGATTAGAGCTTTCAAACAAACTCTTCAGCTTTATAATAATTAGTAATAGTTTTTGTGGCTTATTGCTCAGCTAAGACTGGGGCTTGGGGCTTCAAATTAATTTATTTGCTAGAATGTAGGCTTGGCGACCGGCGCGGCCCGCGGCCGCCGGCCGGCACGCGGCGGCGGCGGCGACGCGGCGTTTTATGTAGGTAGGTAGTTAGCTACACAAGGTGGGGTAGGCAAGACACTCGCTCAAAGAGCGGCGCGCTAGTGAGTAGTGAATTTCATTTTGTGCTTGTGGAAAGGGGGGGAGGAGTGCTTGAGTAGTAGGTATCCATAAATAAACCTAACCACTATCCCTTACCTTACCTATACCTAACTCGTATTGTTTATATCTATTTTAAGTAGGTAACAAAAATTTATTATACTTACCTATGTATAAAGTGAGGTTTATTTAATTTATCGTAAAATTAATGTGGCAGTCGGGTGAAAACGGTACCCTATTGATAGGTAACGTACGTACCTACGTACGTTACCTATCAATAGGGTACCGTTTAAACCACCGGGTTTTAGGGTACCGTACGTTATTAAACCAGGTAACTATATACCTATATAGTTACCTGGTTTAATAACGTACGAGGTACCCATATAGGCATTTTGTACTAGCTTTTCCCCACGCTTTTACCCGCGTTCCCGTAGGAACCTATCCTACTGCTGAAAATGAAAGATTCTACGCCTTGTACTGCGACTTTAAAAAATATGTTATATTCTACATTTACGGGAAACGATGCTACTCGATATGGCAAAGCACACGAAGCAACCGCAATTGCAGATTTAGAATATAAAATAAAACAAAAAGTAACACCATGTGGTTTATTCATATGTGTGGATAAACCATACCTTGGTGCGAGTCCAGACGGTCTGTTAGGGGCAGACAGTCTGGTTGAAATAAAATGCCCGTCGTCAGCGGCAGGTTTTACACCTCTAGAGGCAGTACGGCAAAAAAAAATTACATTTTGTCTGGAGACTTCTAATGGAATTAAATTAAAAAAAACGCATAATTATTATTTCCAGGTACAAGGCCAACTAATGATAACGAAACGAACATTTTGTTATTTTGTTGTATGGACGCCAAATGGCATAGAAATTGATATTATTGAAAGAGATGATGAGTTTTGGACTCCAGACAAAATTTGTAAATTAGATATCTTTTATCACAAATGTCTTTTGCCGGAGCTGATAGATCCGCGTTACCCTCGCAAATTACAATTTAGAGATCGAATGTAAATCAAATTGACATACAGACAATATTAGCGGAACATAAAAAAATAGGAATTTTCTTGAAACTTGTGGACTTTGTCTGGTGTTTCATCATCATCATCATATTCCCGGCAAAAGATTTCCGGCGTCTCCTCCGCTGGTCTTGTGAAAAAAAAACTATACAAAGAAGTTTATAATTACTTCTGTGTATTGTAGATAATTTATTTTGAGCTATAGTGGTAGTTACAATCGGATAAAGATCGAATAAAAATAAAAGAAGTATATTTGATCCGGGTTATGTAAGGCACACAATATTCACAAAAAAAAAAAAACAAAAAGAAAACTCACGGCTGCGCCAAATAGCAGCAGCATAAATGTCAGACAACTAATGCCTGACGCTTTTATTCAAGTGGATCCTATGTTACGAGGACGTCTTACGGATGTAAATCAGTTTTATGATGTGTGTAAATATTTATAAGTACCTATACATAAATATGTGTTAAAAAAAGTATTTCTTTAATAAATAATTATAGATTAATTATAGTGGTTTTTATGGAAAGAAATAAAATGGTGTGTTTGCGCAAGAAAGAAATGACTGTCGTCAATAAATAATAGATAACATTTTAGTTATTAGTGGTTTTAAATCTATTGTTATTATTAGTGATAATAAACATTTATATTTTATTTTATAGTAGTGTTTAATTAATAGGTATACCTAAAGCTACCCTAAACCCTAACACACTACAAAAGCACCCTTATAATAATTGAGTAAGCAACTGACAACCCTTGTAGCAATCTACTGCTACTCACTCTACGTTACGAGTTTGATACCTACCTACATCACAAAATACAGATAGTACAGCCTGTCTATTCTGTAAAAATTTCACCGTGAAAACGTAGATGAAATGAGCTGTCATTCCACCTGATGCTAGAGACTGACACTATTGACAGCTCACTCTAAGTTCACCTCACCCAACTTTTCACGGTGAGATTTGCCTACTTTGTGTTTCCATTTAGTTTTGTGATTGTAAATATACTTTTTTTATATAAACAAATAAAATACTTTTTCATCATCATACACACAGTACAATAAACAACTATTATTCATAATAAAATATCACGTCTTTACTTTGAATTATACAAACTAACAAAACCAAACAAAACACATGCCCCGAGGTTTAGGTACCTACCGTATCATGATTCATGAACCGCCTTTATCTACCTATTTCACTCGTGTCAATCACTTTCCTTTACTCTATTCACTTTATTTATTAATCCAGACATCTTTTTTTCGGGAGATAAAAGGAAATACTTATCTATTAAAAAGACACACATTATGTACCTACCTACTAGTAAGTAAAATGATTTTATAGTCTTACCTTTCAGAGTTTCCAGGTAATCTAAAAAAAGTTATCTCTGGATGTGTTATTGACGAATTCATGCAACCAAAAACAGCACAATATATCCTACTCGTCATATTAAATATGTACCTACTTGAACTTATTTTTAGTGAAAACATCACGCGGTTATTTTAAAAAAAAACTACACACTCGCGACTGTCGAGCTGCCGAGCGGATGCCGAGATCGAGACGCGTAGGCATAGCTCGCGCTTCGTCCGTTTGTATGAAGTTGGAATACTGTATAGATAATATTACCGTGACCTTAGCGTACATCTGTGAGTATCTATGTAGGTACTACTTTGTCCGCTGCGCAGCAAACCTATACCTACCCAATAAAATACTTACATACTATATGAAAACAATCTTGATGTGTCACTTGTCTTGAGATTCATAAAACTCTAGCAACTTACTCAACTATTATTTCATTTGCAAAAAAACACTAGATTTTTAAACTGTTTATTTAGGTAAAAAGATGTCAAGATTGTTTACATTTAGTTAAGTACTTACCTAAAGTTTTTGGGTATTGATAAAAAAAATACGATAGGCAAATAATTTTGAAAATAATGTAAAGGTCAACTATAATGATAATAATTACAATTATTGTCTAATACGGCATAAACAGTAGGTAATAATATCACTCGCCCGACCTGTGCGTCGGGCGAGCGATAACTGTTGAATGGCGGTGCAAGTGTGCATCGTCCAATGTGTCGTTTCTATTAGTTCGGAACGGTGTTTGTGTGTGTGAACTAGACGTTGTGCGTGTAGACTATCGTCTAACTGCTCATCACTGATACTATCTCTGTCAGACACGATGCCAGATGAGACGGCGTGCTTTTTGGCCACGCCCACCTCTGAGTTCGAGCTCGCAGCTTGTTGCGCCTTAAGAAACAGTCAAAGTATGCAAGCTGATGAAGCACACCAGTAATGCAATACCTAGGTACATTTGCTAACAAACCTTTGACCATTGCTGCCAACTTTTAATGCAGCCACTTCCATCACTGTTTAATTTGCCAGCTACTTCTTGCCATGCTGCTCTTGCGCGATCTCTGGCATGTGATGTCCGAGAGTGCCCTGTGGCAAGCCAACGTCGCTCTTCCAAACTCTCTACTAACATCTCTACTTGCGCACGGGATGGGATAGCACTTCTTGGCATGCTTAAAATACACAATGTTACGTTACAACAATAAAGTTATAGGTACATATTATTGTAAAACAACAGTTATCTAAGTAATTTACTTAAATTTTATTATTATCTCGTAGATCATACAATATTATTGAGAGACACTATTATTATTATCCATGTACTAACAGTGAAAATTATCATTACATACTCACATTTCAGTAGGTATATATCCTTTTAGTCACAGAACTACCTATGTTCAAAGCACTCGCTGATACAAATGATTAGATAAATTATCTTAGAGCACCCAAAAGTTTAAAAACTAGAAACTCAATTGGTTTTGTTAGCGTCGCGTCGGTTGAGGTTGTGATTATTTTTGTTGTCTTTTTTGTATTCATCGCGTTGCTCGAAACGAGCAAAGGAATCGTCATTCAGCCTTAAAATGTAATAAAAAATATGCAATAAACTCTTTTAATTATGATATTGGTTATAGTTTTACTGTATTCCTTAAAATACGTAAAGATAGACCTTTAATATAAAGGACATGGCCAAGTTTTGTAAGGACGTCGGCATAGTTATCGAATTTAGTTTAGGTACACCAATGATTTTTGGTGTTTTATATTCGTGAATATTGGCTCATTAAATTGCTATAAATAAAAAACTCAGAGAACTTATCATTACAACAGACTAGACAAAAAACAGTTTCATTAAACCTTTTAATCAGATCGCTAGCAATAAGGTGGATTATAATTTCGCTATTAATAATACTTAAAGGTGCTTTAAAATAGCGAACAGTTGTGAATTATTACGTCTAACTGATATGGTTTTAATATTATTATGCATTTAAACAAAGTGATGGCCACATAAATGAAGGATTTTAAACTGATTAACATTTTAATGAAACTGGGTAATAGTCTTGAAAATGTGACAATAATAACAAACATAACATCGCGCCTGTATATTCCCCGAAGGGTTGGTCAGAGGTGTACCTATAGTACAACCACATTTCACCAGTTATTTTGAATCCCATGTGATAGGGGGCGAGCCTAATGCCATCAACCGGTCACAAATCCAGACTCCGGGCTGCTACTGAAAAAATCCTGATGAATAAACCCCATATCACTTTGCCCGACCTGGGAATCAAACTCAAGACCTCATGCTCAGCAGTAGCGCTTGCGACCACTAGACCAACGAGGCAGTCATAATAACAACTAACAAAGTACCTACATATATTCCAAACTAATGGTTTTCTTGAAAGTACATTTTTACAGGTCACCCTTATATATTTTTAAATAGTTCAATTAACTATAAACAAGGGAAGCACAAAATAAATCAAAAGAGTAATAATAATTATTTATTTATTAGAGAAAATAAATAAAAACATTTTGCTATATTATAATTATTATATCTTAAATGTCTACCTAATGCAGCAATAGTGTTAATAAAGATAACGAGGGAGGTCTATCCACCAGCTTGGATAAAAATAGAGAATTTTTATTTCACAAAATATTGTATAGTAACCTGGATTAAGTGTAAGTATAGGGCTTTAGTAATTACATATTATAACTGCTTTAAACATAACCAGACATGTTAAAAAAATACAAGCAGGTTTATATATTATTATTTTACAATATTGTAATTATGGTTTTCAAGAAAGATTAGCCTTTTGTTAGATTATTTTAATATTCTTCAATTGTTAATAATATGTTGTCTAAAAATCCTGCTGGAGCTTGGATATTGTTTTGGTGTCTTGCCCAACCAAGGTACCAGATTATTGTCATAACGTGACAACAACAACCAACGGTCTTGTTCCCTACAAGGCAACTACAATCCTTTATCATTATTGTGATCGAAGCTCGCTTATAATTGGGCAATGATAATATGGTATTATTTTCCCTTTGAAGTGGCCCCCTTTGAACAGGCAGGTGGGCTAACAACTTGAACATTAGGGGCTGCTGCATCATTGTACGAAGCCAATTCCTGCATGTCTCATGATGAGTCATGCACTGCCTGTCTATTTGCTCGCATCCAACACACATGACAAACATAGTTGTTTCTTGAGGGCTGAAAATAAACCACAGTTAAAATAAACACAGATAAATGCTTTTCTTTATATAACTTTTAGTAACAAGGGTATCTTTTGTATACAACTCTTTATGTTTTCAAGTATTATGTTATAGTAAAATGAGCAGTACTATGTTACACATGCCTACTTTAGGCAAATATATGTTAAAGATGGAAAATACATAAAACACAGATAATAAATAATATGAAAACTCGTTTTTTATAGATTAATACAACTAGGTATTTGTAATAATGAAAAACAAAATGCTTACCACACAATTAGTATTTTGTGATAATAGGACAGCCAGCAATGGCCACTCCATACTGACACTATAGTGTCTTATTTTCCTCACAGATTTGCCACAACCAAGGCAAACCATGTTATGCCCCAGTAGTCTTTCCTGTTTACCAGCTTCGGTATATAATAATAATAAGCATGGATGACAAATAAATGTATCCAGAGGCAACTGAAAATAAGATGCACTGTAAGTTAATTTGGCATAAATTATATAAAAATAAATCAGGTTAAGTTTTTTGGAAATCATCCCAAACTTATAGAAGTTTCCAACAAACGTGGACAGAAACGTATGAAGCCGAAAGAAGTTTCAACGTCCAACCAATTCATGTCGGGGATTGACAGATCAGATGGTCTCTTATTATTCCACACCTAGAAAGACACTCAGGTGGTAAAAAAAGGTGTTTTTCCATATTCTCGACCTTTCTGTATGGAACAGTTTCTATCTTTACAAAAAACACTTCAAAAATGGTAACAAAGCTTACGAATTCAAAACTTTTCGAGAAGACTTGATAAAAACATTCATAAAATTGCTTCCAAATCTGAAACCCGGGATGATGGTTAATCTATACTTATAATAAGAATGTAAAAAAGTTGTGTCTGTACATTGAATATATTTAAAAAAGAATAATTGAGGGGGGTTAAGAAACAGTAATAGAACACGAATCTAATAAAAAAAGTCTGTCTGTTTGTCTGTTTATCTGTTTGTCTGTTTGTCTGTTTATCTGTTTGTCTGTTTGTCTGTTTATACACGCTAATCTCCGGAACTACTGGACAGATTTGAATGAAACTTTTTTTGTTATGTAGCTACTAAACCTGGGCAACATATAGGCTATAATTGATTTTGGAAACTGGAACACCTGATGCAGAACCGCAACAGACCAGCTAAACTATAAGAGTTACAAAAATGGCGCCTTAAAAAAAATTTTGCGTCTTATGAGCATTTTCTGCTGCAAGAATAACATTGAAGATCCGGAACACCTGATGTGGAACTCTTAGAGCACAGCTAAACTATAATATATATGTATAGGTTTGACATCTTAGCAAAAGTTATTCAGTCTGATGAGCATTTTCTGCTGCGAGAATAAAACTCGAGGATTGGAACATCTGATGTGGAACTCTAAGAGCACAGGTAAACCATACCATATATAAGATTGACATCTTTGCAAAAGTTGTTCAGTCTGATGAGTATTTTCTGCTGAGAGAATAAAATTCGAAGATTGAAACATCTGATGTGGAACTCGGAGAGCACAGCTAAACTATGGTATATACAGACATGACATTTTAGCAAAATTTGTTTGGTCTGATGAGTATTTTCCGCCGAGATAATAAAAATCAAGGATCAGGAACATTTGATGTGGAAATCACTTTATACTAATATAACTAGGGCAGATGAGATTAACGCCTCATTAAAACATTCGTATCTATGGCCATACTTTTTTTAACAATAAATATGAGAGCCCAGCTTGGTGGTAATTCACATGCCCAAGAGTTTTCAGAAACATTATTAAAAGTTGGAGAAGGTCTCCTTCCTGCACAGGTCTGGTGACTGTACCTGATATACTTGGAAAAGTTGTTGCCTCCGAAGAGGAACTTATACAATCAGTATTTGGGGACATTCAGAGCATAAGAAACCAGAAAAAATCGTGGTTATGTGAACGCGCCATATCGACCCTAAAAAACAACAAGTTGCATCAATAAATGAAAAAAAATTGGGGGAAATTATTGGAGATGAAGTCGTTTACACTTCTTTTGATAACGTAGACGATCAGGACGACGTCACCAATTACCCAGTTGAGTTCCTCAATTCACTCACAGCGATGAGTGGTCTCCCTGCTCATAAAATAAGACTCAAAGTTGGTGTTGCTCAAATATGGAAAAACCAACAATATAGTTTATAAAGATTTAAAAAAAAATAGTTATGTTAACTAATTGATATTAATTTCGCTTTATAATTTCGGAATGAAAATAATTCTACCTTTATATTTTTATGAAGTTATAACCTACCCAGTCTACAAAACTCAATCTAAGTTATACCAAACTTAATCGAAATCCTCCATCGGTTTTGATTGATTTATTGGCTGACATATCAACGCACAGTTCAAACTCTTACCGAAATTCCTATCGGAATGAGAAAGGGGCTGGATTCGCGTACGAAGTCGCGGGCAGAAGCTAGTAGATATAATAAATTTGACAACCGTTTAAAAGAAAGAAGCAACTTCGTACAGTCAGTTACTGAAAATGTTGAAAATAATGGACACTGGCCCGAGAAGATTCCACCAAGGCAAAACTCTAAAAAAACTACCTATTGTATGAAATGTGTTCCAAAAAGAAGATTGGGAGAGAGACTAATCTTAGATGTAAGGGTTGTGAGGAAAAACCAGCACTATGTGCGGTTTGTTTCGAAGAATGGCATAGCCAGCAAACTTTCTAAGACAGAATTTTGATTCCGCTATTACGTTTTTTATTTAGATTTTACTGTTGATCTTGATTTGTTTTACTAGCTGATATCTTGTGAATTTAGTAGATTAAGCAATTATTAATAAGAATAATTTTCATAGTGAGAATAATATTATACTTACAAAACAGTTAGCGTGATTATGTTTAGAATAACTTTGTTCCTAAGAAGTATTTGATTTTGTTTCTTTTTTTTATAATTAGAACAACTTGATCTCAGAATGGGCCATTCTTAAATTTAATTTTCACTTTGTAAAGCATGGTATGTGAAATAAGTAGGTAGGTACTTAAAATAAAACAATTTCCGTTCATAATGATTAAAAACGCTCATCTATATTGCTATTACATGGAACATATAAAATATTATTATCTAAAATTTTACGAGTATTACATAATGAGCTAATGAGTTATGACATACTAGCCTGGGCATTTAGTTAAAATAAATCTCCACCCCCAAATGATCTTCTTTGTGATTGTGGTGTAGGCTCAGCATTTTTGATGAGAATTAAAACACACGGAAGTAGTAAAAATCTTATATTTAATAAAGGCATGTTACAAAAGATAAAAAAATGATAAAGATATTCTGAACCATTACTTCAATTAACTAATAAACTACAGAGTGAAAATACTTACATAGTCTCATTACTTTTATTTATTGCTACGTTTGTAGATTTTTTTGGTCTATATCCAAATTTTCGAATACGGGGCATCTAAAAAATAAAGATAAACATTTTAACAAAACAACCTACATAAAAAATAAATGCTACACTTGGTGGCAGAGCTCACAAAATACAAATTACAAAGTTCCGCTTCCAAGGCCTGTTTTATTTTTCAAACGAAGAGATGTCGAATTTTCGTCGGCGCCATTTTGGATTTTGGTTTTGATCCTATATCCGTTATTAGCGACCCCAAAAACCAAAAACCCCGACACAAAGTAATAATAAAAATAGTATGAATTTAAAAAGCCGAAAACAATTAAAAAAAAACCTATTTAAAAAAAAAAAATATTAGCCTAACGTTCTGTTAAAGTTTAAAATAGCAGCGGTCCCCCGACGGGACAACATTTAATCAAATAATTTCATATGTACTTACCGTAGGGTCATAATTTCAAGGTTATTTTTTTCAACATTTTAACATAATTTTTTTCTATCTTTTAATTACAGTTAACTATTTATATGAGCTATGCAAACAAAATACCGTATCCGAACAGGACCGTAGCTAGGCGTAGGCCTCCCAAAATCGCCGTTTTCCAAAATCCAACACGTGGCAAATGTCTTGCCTGGAAGGAGCTTACTCCTTACGATATGAATCTATGAATGAGAGTTGTAATATGTGTGTTGTTGAAGATGTAAGTGGCTAAATAAAACATACAAATTTAAGAAATTGCATTTATTAGACCACACATACATCAGTCATTTAAAATTACATCAATCTGATTTCAAATCCTTATCTAGTAGTTGCTCAGATTAGGATTGGCTATTAAAAATATTTTTCATTATGTGTCTGAGTCTGAATAACTATCGGATTCGGAATCAGTTTCGTTCACATTTATGACAAACCTATCAGTAACCTCATTTATTATGTGGTCGAGTTTGCACATTTCATCTTCTACTTTTACAGTATGTCTAATACAGTCTGCCCATTTCTGTGGTGTCACCTCTCTTAAACCTTCTTCTAACAATTGTTTTATCTCATTCATTTTGAACGTTTTGTTGTTTCGTGCGACATACCCCTTTACCTGAGCCCACACCAATTCAATAAGGTTTAGCTCACAATGGTAAGGGGGCAGTCGCAGGACAGTGACACCGCACTGGGCTGCCATCTCATCCACCACATACTTATTAAATTCTGATTTATTTTTCTTAACAATTTCCAATAACTGGGCTTTTATCATTGTTTGCTCGAAGGAAATATTCTTTTTGTGAAGCCATTCCTGTATATTGGCTTTTCTCCACGAAGTAGTAGGGGTCTGCTCAACTTGCCGGCTATGGTATGGAGCATTATCCATTACCAGAACAAAGTTTTGCTTTAATTTAGGTAAAATGTCCTTGAACCATTCTTCAAAACATTCCGCATTCATCTCTTGATGGTAGTCTTCAGTGTTCTTTTTTTATTCGAACAAGAGCAGAGACCCCCTTCAACAAAACTATCTTCACTGCCTATACGGCTTATTATTAATCGCCTGCCTTTGCTTGATGGAGCTTTCAGCCCTGTTGTCAATCCATCTAGGAATGCCTGTTTCGATGATTTTATTTGAGTGTCTACCCATATCTTTTTTACTGTATGGCCTATAACAAAGAATACTATGTAAGTGTATAATAAACAAAATATTTTAGTAACAAGTTGTTGAGTATTACAGTTCAAAAACATTTTCTGGATGGGACTGTATGAATTTGGCAATTGTGAGCAAAGAATTAGTGTATGTTAATAAATCTGCGAGGCCCAGTATCCACTCAACGCAACTGGTTAAATACTGGAAGTTGACCCGAAGAGAGTTGGGGAGAGGTATAGGCAGATATTGTATATATGTATTATTATATTATTATTATTACTCATAAATAAGAACTATTAACTTACCTTCATTGAGCCAGGTCTCATCTTGGTAATAAATATGTTTTTTATCTCTGCGATGTTGCTTTATCAAATTCAAATACTTCTGTCGCCACAGCATTATGTCTTGCCGGTCAATAAGGCAACTTTGACGTTTACGGTTCACATATCTAAATTTTAAATGTTTCAGAAGTTTTCCCAGTGTATTTTGTGACATATTCATCAGTCCAGAGAATGTGACGATGGGGTTGTTGCAGTAACCACCTACAAAATGTCACTCGTGGCGTGTAGTCTTGACTCTTCAGTTCTTGAACACGAGTGTAATGATATGGGTGGAGGCCTTCATCACGAAGGAGCTTCCACACGTAAAAATCGCTGACATTGAATACATGACCGGCATCGGCCGTGCTCGCCGTGGGGTGTAGTCTAAAGAAATCTATAATGTCTTCTTCAAGACGCACCGTATAGCGCGGTCTTCCTGCGTCAACCGCTGCTGCTGGCGGCATGAAGGAATCGTATTCTCGATGGCGCTGTACTGCTCTCAGGATTGTGGTGACGCTCGGTCGCCTTCCAAATCTATCTTGGTAAAGTATTTGGGCTTGTCGTAAGCTTTGGTTGCGCTCACGATAGCACACGACCATTTCCAAGTATTCTTGGTTGCTGTACGCGTAATAAGGCATTGTTTACGATTGTGATACGTAACAACACACACACTCACACACACTCATGCAACAGGTTTTGCCGGCTCGGTTGCGCGACGGAAACTGAAATTGGGTCATTGTCATAACGTGACGTCAAGCGAGCGGCGCGCGGCGGGCTCCGGCGGCGAAGGGCTATGTTAGAGTGAGATGGCATGAGTTAGACAATGAACGCGGCGGCGGGCGCGGGCGGCAGTGACGTGGTCACGTGCGCCTGCACATTTGTAGTATGAAGGGATGTGTTTATGCATTGGGGAACCAACATTTATAAGTGTATTTTTGTTCGCTGATTATTTTAATTGTAGGTATCTAATGCGATTTTCTTATATTTTTTTTTACCATTGTATTTTGGTGGTCTGAATGATTCCTAAAAGTTTGTCCACCTATTTTAATGGGACCTTATATAAATGAAATCTGGCATAAATAAATGTTCAAAGGAGATTGTTCTACGCCCATACATTGTTCGCCCTGGAGCCAACTGCATAGAAAAAATCATTTTCTATTTGTAAATTGCCCTTAGTAACCCATAAGAACAAAGTTTCTTGACGGACACTTTAGAGAACAGATTTATTTAAAAAAAAGGAACAGATTTTGAGGTTATTTTTAATAAAAGAAAACTTAAGTAATTCCTTCTAAAATCGCTATTTCTGGTTTCTACAAAGGATTAAACTTCAAATACAGTAAAATATTACTGTAATTACAGTTTTATTATGCCTTTTAGGTACAGTTATTATTTGTTGGTTGAAGTTTACATAATAAGCTAGGATGATTAATTATGCAGTTGATATGAATCCTGTCGTTAGTCGCATACTCCGACCAGACCAACATCAGGTTTTGTAAGTAGCCATATACATATTATGACATTCTCATAGTTAAGAACAGAAATAAAACACTTATTTTGTATTAGGTATTACAGTTTTATTCATTTTCATTATCTTCTACATTTTCTATTAAAATATAGTCTAAGAATTGTGCAGGTGGGGCGATGTTGCCTTCATATCGGGCATAACTTAAATACCATATAATGGTCATGATATGCGCGCAGCATCCTATGGTCCTGCGCCCAACAATGCAGTTGCAACAATATTGTATTATGGATTGTCTTCCAACTTGACTTCTGTCTAGCACTTGCGGTGCAACACATTGCTGTATTTGCAGAAGAATGGCATCGTCATTTAGTATGTGCCTTCTCAATCTTATTAAATTGATCCCACAATAGGCACATCGCAAGGGATTGCTTCTTGTTGGAGTATGTGTAGATGATGACGGTTCTGAATAATGCCTGGCAGCATGATCTGCTCTCTGCCAGCAAGGATGGCAAATATGGTGAGAAGCACGTATCTAAATAAAAAGTACATTGAGCTGGTATATCAATAAGATATTTCTAAGTAGCTTATCAGAATTAGACAATAATATACCTCCAATGGCATTAATCTTTCTGTGATAATATTCTTGATATTAATATGGTGCTGTGTGTCAGTTCTCAGAATAACTTGATGAGAACGAGTTCGACGTCCTAGTGTGTTATGGCATAGTGCACAATTTCTACCAATGTATTCTGATGTTGTTTGTATGCTTTGTTGTGCCGAAGTCCAGCATATTGTGCATACAATATCACTTGCTTGAATCTGAAAGAACGTATACTTACTTAAAATGTAGGTATATTTATGATAGCACTAAAAGCTTAGACAAAAATAAATAAACAATTTAGAAAAATATTACACGTTATGTCTTCTACAAAATGTCGTTATGTTAAATACACGTTAACAGTTATTTACCGAAAGTGATGGAGCCCTTTCCTGAATATATCGACGAATCTGTTCATCTTCTAACAACATACAACCACCAACAGAGCCACAGCTGATACAAAATCCACTTTCCATTTCGTATGCGAAGTCCGTTATTCGTTATCAAAATGCCAAGGTGTCGTTTAAGCAGATCACAGAATCAGTTATTCGAAGCCAGGTCACGTTGAAAGCAATCCAAATCGAAGTCCATTAAACAGAAACAAAATTGCCAAAAGAAATCGTCAAATAGGTAGGTCGTCACAACAACACATCTGAATCTGAACGTCTGACGGACTGACGTAGTGACGTAGAGATGCTTCTCGAAGATCGATCATTGTATATCGATTATCAATGACCACTTATTTAATCTGTGGTTTTAATTTAGTAGACCAAAATGACAAATCAATATGTCAAATGTAAATTAATTTGTTCCGTTTCAAACATAAACACGTTGTTGCTATGATTCTACTTCACATTAAATAAAATATTTTGTTCCCAACGAACAATGTGAAACGTTTTAGTTTGCGACATTTAAAAATAGAGTTTAAGTACTTAAAAAGTAAAAATATGGCTATTGAAGTCGTGGAATCGTTATGAGAACAATTCACTAGAGTTGCGTCGTAAATGACATTTCAATCGTTCAATGAGAGATTTTCTGACTAGTGAAAAAACATAGTTCAATAGATGGCGTGGGTAAAAAATACGTCTTTGTTTTACTGGCTACTGATAACAAAAATAAGATCCGTTAATAAGAAAGCTTATTTAATGTCAAAAACCAGAGACAGTGACGTATTTTTTACCAACGCCTCTTTTATTAAATTAATATTTTCTCACTTGTCAGAAAATCCCTCATTCGACTAGTAAGTACATTTTGTGAGTTTGTTTTTTGCATTATATTTTCATCATAATCGTGCTAGGCCATATTTATCATAAGTCCCATTAAAATGATCACGGAACTAATTCCATGAAAAAAATATGCATGCAAAACTTTTATGTTGCACATTTTCAATGTTTTGGAAGTGATAAATATCGAACATCTATTATTTATCACTAGATATTATAGACATCGTCGCCGATATCGATATTTATGTAATATGAGCGAGAGCGACACTATCAAATCTTTTGTGACATTCACATTGACAATTCCATGAAAGATGGCGGGTTTGGTTGGTAATAAAATCAATGAGGTCACTTTTAAAAACCTATTAGGAATTAAACAGTGTCCGTTTGAATTTATTATTTTTAAAAAGTATATTAAAATATAATTAAAATTAACGTACCCGTCAAATGTTTGTTGGTTATAGGGCGGTCTAGAACAATCTCCTTTAGTAAGTAGTAGTTTTTCGAAAATCATTTCTACTAACGGGTTTTATAATAATGGCAATACGACAATGTCATTATGACACAATTCTATTACGAGACCATTGACCGACCAATGATTGACCATTAAGAATTTAGCAGATTACGAACTTTTAGCAAAATGACAATGGGATCGTGTTGGTGACGAATTTACAAAAAATAGCAGACTTGAGGCCCTGGATTACTGTCAGCAGATTATCGATGATGTTTTGATGACATCAATATTTTCTGCCTTTTTAATGTAAAGAATACACTGAACAAATAAGAAATGTACTTTTTTAGGTGCGTTTTCAAAAGAAATTTTACAAACAGATTTAATAAAATGACTCGTATCAGTTCTCATATATAAATTAGGTAAACTATTGAAGTTACCTTCTAATGCTTTAAAAGAAGCCTCTAAATAATCCTTGGTTGTGTCAAATTTTGTAAAACAATTAATTACGGCCGCAATCAAAGCTGATAAGTCGTTAGTTATAACTTCTGCAGGCGAAGTGATGTTCTTTGCCCATTTAGATACCCCATCCGCAATAGTTTATTTTGTATGGGAATCGCTAACCATTTGTGCGACGGGTACAGATTTGAAGTTTTTACTAGCAGTTAGGCCATGTCCAGATGAGGCGTGGACTCGCGCGTTTCAATTTTATATTGCATCCACATACCGCGTTTGACGCGCATTTCTACGCTGGGAGGGATTCCCTGCCAGTTCTAAACATGGACTCGGAAACTATGGGCTCTATATTTGTCAAAGGCAATTTGTTGAGGTGCACACATCTGTTTCACAAGTTTTTCTTGTACACCTCCTATTAAAATTTTATTTAATACTCGTATGTTGCACCAATTATGTACACACAGCAAAGGAGATAAGTAACCAGTCACGCACACTACAAAACTATATCGCTACTGTACGTACTCACAATGTCAGTTACGCACACATCGCATTCGTAGAGTGAGTGAGCTAACGTCTTCTAAATGATAGTACAACATGATTTCGCAGTATAGGATAATTGCTCTCGTGGCGCAACAGGTAAGCACTCAACCTGCAATGATTTGAGTTCGAGTCACGAGTTTACTACAATATTATTTTTGAGATTTTGTAACTTAGAGTTAATATACCAATTGAATAAAGTGATATTCTGACCGGTTTGAGAAACTACCATAAGTTTTTCGATTACCAAAAATGATTTGCCAGTTTAGAAGCTAACTACCTGCTTTAAAACTATATTCCTGCCTATAATTGTGAACATATGTATGAGTCAGTCTGCATTAGCAACTACACACCTATACTCATAGTAATCCATCTTTTGCACTTTTACGAAGTTTGTTATTGTGATAAATTGAATAACCATGCATCATTTGACAATATTCCAAAAAGCTCAGATTATTGTTTTGTATGAGCAGAACATTTCTGTTAGTGAAATCGCAATGCGCCTAATGATATCGGTGAGTACAATTATTATTAATAATAATGTATTAATTTATTATGTCACCGTGACCCAGTAATTGCGATGAGATTTTCTGTGGATATGAATAGTTGAAAATAATATGAAATAACACCGGATTATTTATTTATTAACTGCAAAGCCCCTCGCTATCGATATTTAATAATCATCATTATCTTTTACACAGTAATAAGATTAGTAGATTATTAACCAAGGGGATAAAGCAGTGTCTTCTGTCGCGGGTGACGATTTCCCTCGCTACACTCAGGACTCGTCTTAAATCCCTCGCTTCGCTCGTGATTTCGCAATGGTGTAAACACGGATGTAGTTCAGTTTAAATTTCGGTAAGTACGAGGGCTGATTGATAAGTTTCCGAAACGACGAACTTAAAAAAAAGATACGCAAGAAATAAATATTACATTATATTCTAGCATCTTTTCGAAAATAGAACGCCAAATTTGAATTTAATCGAACGGATGGAATTTGTATGAGAGGACCTAGAACTTTCTCTGTCGTGAATTTTCATAACAATGGAAAAAAACGAAATTCGTGCGGTGATAAAGTTTTACGTTTTAAAAGAGAAAACAGCAACCCAGATTAAAGTCAAGCTAGACAGTGTTTTAGGTAATTCTGCTCCTGCATTGAGTACAATTCACACCTGGGTAACTGATTTTAAACGTGGAAGACAGAGCTGCGAAGACGCCCCCAGGTCTGGCCGTCCAAATGAAGTCACGAATCCGGACATGATCAAAAAAATTCACAAAATTATACTGAACGATCGGCGCTTAAAGTTGCGAGAGATAGCAGCGATGGTGAACATTTCATCTGAACGCGTTTTTAATATTTTACACCAACATTTGGAAATGAAAAAGCTTTGCGCTCGATGGGTGCCGCGTTTGCTCACTGTCGACCAAAAGCAACGTCGTGTGGACGATTCATCGGAATGTTTGGCACTGTTTAAGCGAGATCCTAACGAGTTTTTGCGGCGTTATGTTACAGTAGATGAAACCTGGATACATCATTATACTCCTGAAACAAAAGAACAATCTAAGCAGTGGACTGAGAGCGGAAAACCTGCGCCGAAGAAAGCAAAAACGGTTTTGTCGGCCGGAAAAGTGATGGGGACTGTTTTTTGGGATGCTCGAGGGATTATTTTAGTGGATTATCTGCAAAAAGGAAAAACAATAAATGGAGAGTACTATACAAGCTTGCTGCAAAAATTAAGTGACGAAATCCGAAAGAAACGACCTCATTTGGCCAAGAAAAAAATTTTGTTCCACCATGACAACGCGCCTGTACACACGTCAATGGTTGCAGTCGCCAAACTCCATGAATTGCGGTTCGAATTGCTACCGCATCCACCCTATTCCCCAGATCTGGCCCCGTGCGACTTCCACTTATTCCCAAACCTGAAGAAATGGTTAGGTGGCCAGAGATTTTCATCAAATGATGAAGTCATTGTTGCCGTAGACGAGTATTTTGAGGGGTTGGAGAAAACATTTTTTCAAACTGGTGTATCGGCATTGGAGAAGCGATGGACTAAATGCATCGAGGTAGAAGGAAACTACGTTGAGAAATAAATTTATTTTAAATAGATTTTTAAAGTTTTTCTTTGTCGTTTCGGAAACTTATCAATCAGCCCTCGTATTCCAAAGGTCATGGCCCATAATCCGACCCAGTTCAAAAAGGTTTTTGTACAAAAACGAAAATGGTGGTAAATAATGCAAGCATAACCCACTTTTCATTATATGTAAAAAGAAAAAAATAATTCGTTGGAGAAATCTTGCAGCAGACCAATAAAAATTGGATAATAATTAGCGGTTTCGCCTGTCTGTAAATTATTTTATCCATGGAAACATGTCACTTAGGTAAAAAGTATACTATGTCCGACTCCAAATCAAAAAATATACCTATACACGGCATTTTAATCAAAATCTGTTCAGTGGTTTAGACTTGAAAATGAAACAAACAAACTTAGTTTGCCATTGTTTTGTTAAATAATAATATCATCACACATAAAGCAAACTCGTTCGGTCAGGTAATATAATACACGTATATTGCTGTCTCTGTCTTACCCGAGTTGATAACCAGCTTTGTTGCGCTCACGCAATAATATAATGCACACATCCACAGCAGGTAGAAAAACATCGGCGGCGCCTCCCTGACCTCGCCCTTCGCAGTCCTTCGTCATTCGTCGTTGTGATCTGTGCTTTCTCCGTGTTTCTATATTATTCCGATACAATTAACTACTTTGCGTGTTTACTTGAGTGATTGTTTCACTGACCTCTATTAAAATACGCTGGACTGGCTATCGCTATCAATTTCATGTGCCTATTTGAAAATCGCCATTTTGGCACTGACGGCAGCAGTGTGGGGGAATGGAACTAATACTAGTGATGTATAACAAAAGGTTTGTTATCGATAAAAACTTTTCTGATATCGACCACAATGATAGAAATATTACCAACGCTATTGTTACAGATTTCCTATAAATTATTGGTTTAGGTAATTATTAACATGTAATATTCATGTTGTCTTTTATACGTAATACCTATGTTTTAAAAAACGTGAAATACGTTTTATAACATATGTTAAGATTTACTAAAATTGTAGATAATTGATTTAAAACAAGTAATATAGGCATATATTTTGTTAAATGTTACTAAAAAACAGACAAAAAGACATGTCTGCACTAGTTGAGTACCTGACCAAACTAATGAACTATAGATAGTCGTAATAAGCAGATATTTTACGTAGAAAACATAACTTGAAATAGCAGTATCTAGTACTGTTTATGGACTGTAATAATAAGTATCACATGTCCGGTTGACCCCTTCCTTCCCTGCTCTCCTTAATCGGATAACCGTTCACTATAGGATCAATAAATAATAAAATCCTCCACCTGTTTTCATTATTTAGTCGTAAAGGACTTTTAAATCCTCGACCCCAAGGATTCCGTACATTTAAAAAATCAAAGATTCTATCTACGGCTCTTATGAACCTGACCGTAGCTGCGGAACCACTAAACTCAGGGAGACTTAAAATTTTGTCACCAAACTCAATCGCGTCTGCTACACTGCTACTGAGAGTTTGAGCCGCAAGGTAAACTTTCATAATCATTTTTTTATAATTTATATGCAAGTTTTTCAATTTGTTTCCTAATCCTTTCCTTTCCTAGGCCTTCAGTTTCTTGCAATTTTGCCAAATTCTCGACTACCCATTTAATTAAATCGCCTCTGTCATCTTTTAAAACTTTTAGATCACCCAAACAATTTCTTATGTTTTTTAACATATGACATGGGTCAAAAATAACATGCACTTTGTGTTCTTTATTTATGGGATGGCAGAAATATGGTTTTGCTGCTGTTCCTATTTGAAGCTCTGCCCCTAATTTAGCTACTGCAGAAAAATGTTCAGGTGGCCCATCTAAAGTTAAGGAGCATATCTCCACAGATACGTCATGCAACTGAATTAAGGCCTGTTTAATTAGAGCACTTTTGGTTTCTGAAGTCAAACTATTAATAAAAAAGTAGGGTATGGGCAATTTCCAATAACTATTTAAAGGCACGACCATAAATACCAACGCATCTTTACATTCAGGTAAATCGTTACTTTCAGAATCTATACCCAAATCGATGTGGCCACGAGTCACTCCGTCACGACTGCGAGTGCAACTTTTTTTTAAGCTCATTTCGTCAATTATTAATGCACATATAAGTTTTTCCCCTTTTTGTTTTGCTAGTTCACTTTTAAGTCGCAAAGCATTGAAACTTTCAACAGAGAAACCAGGATTGGCATCAATGGAACTATACCATGAGCGTATCACACGAGGATGCGGCAAAGCCAAATTAAATTTATTACGCACATTTATGCATAAGCTTTTGGCGAATAAAAATGTAGAGTAATGGCAAAAGATCTCAATTCTGGCGCATACTTAGCACGTTTTATATTTTTGGTCATTCTTTTTAAAAGTTGTGGTTTAAAATCGTCGTACTGATTTAACATATATACACAATCATCATATACCAGTTTCCTTTTTTTTAAATCAGCAATTACAGATCTTAAAGTAGACACGTTAATTTTCATACGTTTCACATTTTGAGACAATACTTTAATTCGGGCTTGTGACATTTTCAAGGCTCTATTGACCCTTTCCAGTTTAATTTTAGACGATTTTGGGGTGTTCTCGTAGCGGTGATCTAATTTTACACTAGAAAGGATTTCTGCTAAAGTTCTAGATGTCTTTGGTGTACTACAGTAGCCTGTGTTGTAACTTGTGCTTGGAACTGTAACAAGAAATTATATTTCATTAGTTATATTATTCAAAGAAGGATGATTAGATAGTGAAAATACCATTGAAAATAATGAGAAAGGTATATCATCATCATTTCAGCCGACGTCCACTGTTGGATATAGGCCTCCCCCAAGCATCGCCACATCGGATTCTCGCGACTCTCACCAGGTCATTGGTCCACGTTGTGGGAGGCCTTCCAACGGTACGTCTTCCGATACGCAAAGGTATGAACACGTATATTTAAAAAAAGAAAATTACACAAGGGTACAAAATTAAATATAGTTTAGTATTAGTATTTACCCATTGTTAGTCGCCAACTTAGTACTTCAGTAAGACATGTTCAGTATTTTTAAAATTTTGAAATTTTTTAAAATAACTTACCTGCAAGGGCTTCACATGGCCACATTTCTTTTGGATTAACTTCAATATATTTGCAATCATAATTTGGTGACCTGACTTGCACAGGCAGTAAAGGTGAATTAAATTTATCCAAGTTCATTTCAATATCTTTCCGGCATTGGTATCCTGTTGGTTGGTCAGCATCTTTAGACACCTCAATTTGTAACAAGGACGAATTAGTTTCTGTGAAAAACATAAATGTTATTTTATTTAGATAATCAATAATATTTCTTAGATACCGACAAAGTATTTACATATTACAATGTACACTTACCAAGAAATATTGTGGGGATACTGCATTTTTTCAACGTAGTCCGTGACTGATGTTTTAAGAAACAGGCTTCCGTGAAGTTTTTAGAACACAGATAATGATACATTGACGGAGTCCAGTTGACAACCTTCATATTTTTTAACCAAAGTTTGAGAGTGTAATTGGAGGGGAACCTGTAATTAAAGGAAAAATTATAGTAGGTATGGATAAAAAAATTATAAATAATATACATATAACTCTACTTATATAGAGCACTTAATGAGAATTATGAATCATAAGTGTTAAATTATTTGTTATTGACTCTAATAATAATAAACCTTGAAGTGTTTTGCTATTATTAGAGATCATTATGATGTGCGTATCATTATTTATATATATATATCATTATTTTAACAATGATGAGCATGACTTTTGTTTTACATCATAATATTACGAAAGTATCGATATGAATTTTGACATCCCTAACAAAAGTTATTGGTTATAAAAATGTTCGTAAAATCCCGTAAACTCGAATAGTTTACGTTTATTATTGTAAGAATACACTGTTTTAAGCGGTTTTTTTATAAGTATTTATGTTTTAGATTCACTTACTTGTGAAAAGTGACACCACTGCCCTTTTCGTATCGTGTTTTACAATATACGCACGATTTCATGTTGGACGAACAATACAAGCTATGATACAATCACTGTCACTATTATAACTGTTGAATGTAATATTCTAATTTTGAATTTCGCGCCTATTTATGTTGCTTACGCGCTCTTTGATACTACTGTCTCTCTCTACTCCGTGACATTAAGCGACCGTGTATTACTGTACTCACTAATTACTAGTTTAATAATAAATAGTTATTAAAACCTGAGCTACGTTGTTTATTTCAACAGGTTATGGGCCCTGGAAGGCTCAGAAATAAAGACAGTGCAAAATCTAATCATAAAATCAGTGATCAAAGACATTGAAGTGAACTTAACCTCAAAAACGATAACGAAACGTGCTTCGTGTGAACGTTTTTTTTTTGTTGGACTTTTGCGAAGCATTAACGCATTTGAACTGAGTTATCTTGTTGAAAATGGCATCAAATATTAATCCCGCGTTCATCGAAAAGCTGTCTGGCCGTGAAAATTACGCAACCTGGCGTTTTGCAATGCAAACCTACTAGCAACATGAGGAACTATGGGATTGCATAGAAGACAACTCGGAAAGTGAAACGGGACACTAAAGCTAAGACAAAAATAATACTCTCAGTCGATCCAACAAATTATGTGCACATTCAAGAGGCTCGCACTGCCAAAGAAGTATGGGAGAAATTGTCGTCAGCGTTCGACGACTCTGGGCTGACACGACGAGTTGGTCTACTGCGTGATCTATGTAATACATCGCTAAGTGAATGTCAAAATGTAGAGGAGTATGCTATGTAAGCAAAATAATGGGTACCGCTCATAAGCTCAGAAACATAGGCTTTAAGGTAGATGACGAATGGCTGGGAACACTACTACTCTCTGGCCTTCCTGATACATATCAGCCTATGATAATAGCCATAGAGAGCTCCGGAATGAAAATTACCTCAGATTCTGTTAAGGCAAAGTTACTACAAGATGTAAGACAGTCTGAAAATGACTCCAAGGCATTTGCAGTAAACAAAAAGTCCCAGAAAAACCATAAGAAGCCATCAAAAGGACCTAGATGCTATACTTGCAATAAATATGGCCATAAAAGTCCAGAATGCAAATCTAAAGCTAAAGACACACAAAAACCAAGTAGTTCGTCATATGCAGCTTTATTTGTAGCATCATCCTCACAAAATGATGCCTGGTATGTGGACTCCGGTGCAACCTCGCACATGACCAAACACAAGGATTTGCTTCAGAATGAGTCAACCACTTCCATAAAGAAAATAAGAGTTGCAGACAACAAGGAGTTATCTGTGCAATCCTCAGGGCAAGTAAGCTTGGACACTTATAATACTAACGGTCATGAGAGAAAGGTCCTGTTTAACAATGTTTTATATGTTCCCGAACTGGCGACTAACCTGCTATCCGTGAGTCAGATTATTCGAAGTGGTGGCCAAGTAAGATTTGATAAAACAGGCTGTGTTATTATGAACAGTAAAAATGAGATAGTAGCAACCGCTAATATAATCAACAAAATGTACCGGCTGAACACTCCTGGAGGAGGCTATGCATGCATGTCTGATGTTGAAGAACAAGATATTTTCCTGTGGCACCAAAGAATGGGACACCTTAATTTCGACAGTTTAAAGAAAATGCCTAAAAATGCTGACCATGTAACTTTCTCAGCAAATACAGAAAGTCTGACATGTGTCACCTGTAAAGAAGGTAAGCAAACACGGCTACCTTTTAAAAATGAAGGAAGTAGAACAATGGTTCCTCTTCAAGTGGTACACTCGGATATATGCGGACCTATGGAAACACAAACAATAGGTAGTGCCAAGTATTTCCTGACCTTCACAGACGATTATACCAAGAAGATTTATGTGTATTTTCTTAGCAAAAAGAGTGACACACTAGGAAAATTCAAAGAGTTTAAAAATGAAGTAGAAAATCAATTGAATAGCCACATAAAGATTCTTAGAACGGATAATGGCCTAGAATATGTCAATAAGGAATTCTCTGAATACTTAAAAAGTGCTGGTATCATACACCAGACTACCACACCATACACTCCTGAACAAAATGGGACTGCAGAACGAATGAACAGAACCCTCATTGAAAGAGCGAAATGTATGTTGCTTAATGCGAAACTACCAAAACAATATTGGGCTGATGCAGTACACACAGCTGCCTACATAATTAATTGTTCTCCGACCAAGTCCCTATCATTCAAAACACCAGAAGAACTGTGGTCTGGACAGAAACCAAATATAAAACACATGCGCATATTTGGTTGTGAAGCTATGGTACATTTACCACAAGAGAAGCGTAAAAAGTAATAATAATAATAAATAAATAATAATAAAAACTTTATTGCATAAAAAGGTGTTGCAGTAAATACAATAAAACAGTTGCACTTTACAAATGAACACTGGTATACAACATAGATGGTTGGAGTACTGTCCTCTTAGATAGGCTACATAATAGCCTGTAGTAAAGAGATACAGTGCCGAATCCCTCAAGAAATGGAGAAATCAATTGCTTAGTGTTCAAAATTTAAGAAAATATAATACTAGTTTTAATAACATTAAACAACAATTTTGGAATATGCCTGAAAGTATTAAAGTGGAAAAAAAAAAAAAAAACCTAAAACCTATCAGATATGAGTAAGTGTGCTATGTGGATGTATATTCGTATGTGTGTATCTGTGTGTGTGAGGGTGTGTGTGCTTGGGCTGGGGGTGTGGTAGGGTGTGGGGGGGTGTGTGTGTGTGTGTTTGTGTTTTGAGAGTATGAGTGAAGCGTGTTTACTTATGATAGTGTAAAAAAGATTCAGTGTGGAAGAAACGATTCAGTTTCGTCATACGTTTTGTCTAGCAGGAAGGAGCGGACTGCTGATTTACATTCTTGGAATGATAAACAGTATACTGAAATTTTTGCATTAATTTTGTTGTACAAGAAAGGGCCAAGATAAAATAAAAATTTTTTCGTAAAGGAGTAGCGCGGTTGTGGAAGGGAACAAATTAAATCTTTACGTCGTTTTTTAAGTTTAACAAAGGGAGTAAGGTGATGTTGAAATAAGATTGCATGAAAAATAAACAACTGTCGTACATTAAGAACATTGCATTCTTTATATAACAGAGTGGTGGAGAATAAAATTGGACGAAAGGTTGCAATTTTTAATATCGCTCTGTGCGCAATTTCCAATGGAAGTAATGTGGTTTTAGAAGCACCACCCCAGCAAGAAATGCAGTAAGATAATATTGACTGACAGAGCGCATAGTAGACATTGCGAATAATAAATTGGTTAGCTACAAATCTAAGTGTTTTGAAAATAAACATCAACTTACGCACTCTGCCCGTCAATACTTCCACATGGGCCTTAAAGTTTAAGGTATTATCCAAAATTACGCCCAGGTATCTAATACTATTTACAGACTCTATTTGAGCGCAGTTACAATTTAGTGTAGTTTGTGTGAGACATGTGTGAGCTGTGAGTGTTAGATTATTTTTTGGCTGGGAATT
Organism: Apamea crenata; assembly: GCA_949629185.1. Lineage (NCBI taxonomy): Eukaryota > Metazoa > Arthropoda > Insecta > Lepidoptera > Noctuidae > Apamea > Apamea crenata. The sequence goes on along the minus strand of OX451362.1, from coordinate 4,499,610 downwards.
TGAACTAATAGAAAAAGTGATATATTTAGTTTTGCTTGTGTTGAGTGTTAGGGTGTGAGCCAGAAGCCAGTCAAGGGTGGAGTCGAGACCCCTTTGGGCTTTAATTTGAAGCTCTGACCAGGAGTCTGCGGAGACAGTTATTGCGGTATCATCCGCATAAGTTACAATACTAGAATTTGGAATACTTAAATTGCAGAGGTCATTGATAAAAACCAGAAACAGTGTAGGACCAAGAATACTCCCTTGTGGCACCCCATACTCAATAGGAAGCTCGTTACTAACGGTATTTCCTATTTTAACCACTTGCGTTCGACCTGTGAGGTAACTTTGGAAGAACTGGAGTTGTGGACCTCTGACACCTATGTTTTCGAGTTTTTGTAGAAGGGTTTTAATGGGAACGGTATCAAACGCTTTCGCGAGGTCTAAAAATACTGTAAGTACTTTTTTATTATTATTAAGGTTTGAAACAATAAAAGTAGTCAATTCGTGTACAGCGTCAGAGGTGGACTTTTTTACGCGAAAACCAAATTGCTGTGGTGAAATAAGGTTAAAGTGCTCTAAGTAAGCTCTCAACCTCTTATTAATAAGGCGTTCCATTACTTTGGACAGGGCACTTAGCACTGCAATTGGTCGATAGTTGTTAACTAAGTTCCCATCGCCGCCCTTGAGGATGGGGTGAATAACTGCCCTTTTTAATGAAGTGGGAAAGACGGAGGTCTGAAAAGAGAGATTAAAAATATGGCATATAATAGGTGCCAGAGTACCAGAGTACGTTTTCAAAATGGTAGGTGAGATCCCGTCCCAGCCAGTTGCTGCACTAGATCTTAAAGAATTTATAGTTTTCAGGATCTCATCATTGTCGGTTTCTTCGAGGACAAAGGAAGACAAGCTGGTAGGAGTATGTGACGAGGTCGTTTGTGATGGTTGCACAGTACTTCCAGTGATTTTATCGGCGAGTTCCTTTCCGATGCTGACAAAAAAATCATTTACTTTATTACATGAATCAATTGGGGAATGTGAATTAAGTAACAGTTGAGTAGATGAGTGCTTTGATTTGGTAGAATAAGTTATGTTTTTTATTACAGTCCAGAGCGCCTTAGAATTTTTTCCTGCATTTTTTAGTTGTTCGCTGTCGTATTGCCTTTTGGCTTTTTTTAGGAGTTTAGTACAGAAATTTCTGTAACGTTTATAGGTCATATGGTGGATTTCATTGTTTGGTGACACTTTAAGCCTCTTGTGAAGTGTATCTCTGTTGCGAATACATCTCAACAAACCGGGAGTTATCCAAGGTTTGAGTAATCTTTTCCTCGCTGGCTGTATTGACGTGGTTGAGTTCTCCAATATAGCTTTTGACACTAAATTTACTAATTTATCAGTAGCAGCGTTTGCATCCTTTATTGATAGAATAGGGGTGAAATCCATCTGTTGGAAAGATTTGTTTAGGCTTACAAAATTGATTTTAGTAACAGTGTAGCTGTCTGTTGAGCGTACTTTTTTAGTTTTGATACATGCTAGGGAGGAGTAGTGGTCAGTTATAGTGGACTCAAAAATTAGTGTTGTTGCAAGACAATTTGTTCGCATAAAAGTGTGGTCAAGGCAGTTGTTTCCTCTTGTCGGAAGTGCATGAGCAGGTAAAAAGCCATGAAATGCGAGACAGTTTAGGTAGTTTTGGGAGCGAGTATCCAAGGGTGACCCAATGTCAATGTTAATGTCCCCAGTGAAAACAACAGATTTAAATTCGCGTAGGGTGGGAAGTATGTCATTTAGCGCACTTAAAAATCTGTCTATATTGTCAGTGGATGGTGAGCGATAAACGCATAAGATTGCTGTATCGATGTTGGTCTTGATTATTAACCCAGAAGCTGAATTATTGAAGTCAGGTTCTTCTACCGTGGGGTTAAGAAATGATTTTGTGTAGACTACAACCCCATCACTCTGGTTAATATGTTTCGTAGTTTTGTGACTGATGTAACTGTCAATTTCAGGGATTTGATGATTTCTCAGGCAAGGTAACCAGCATTCTGTTAAAGCTAATACTTCACAGTTGAAAGAAAGGCGATTTAAAAATGCTTGCAAGCTTAAAAAGTTACAATTAATAGACCTAATGTTTTGACAAAACGTTTTAAGGTAGTTGTTTGAATTACCTAAAAGTTGGTTTACTTGTTCTGGTGTGCAGGTATGTGCATCAGATACTGAGGTATTATCGACATCGTTCAACAGTGTTAAAATGCTATCGGACATGGTATTAATTTTTGGGTAAGGGTTGAATGGTTGTCTAAGATAATGACCGAGTTCACCATGTCAGTAGTGGATAATAAGTTGTATGAAAGCACGTATGAGATATGTTGAATGGAAAGTGAGCGTGTTATGTGTGATCCGGAGTGACATGTGTAGTAGGTATAGTGTATAAATGTTTGAGTAAGATAGTGTGAGTGTGAGTTGAAACTATTTAACATTAAAAACGTACACAAGAAAGCGTTACCAATATTACAATGTTCCAAGATAATTATATAAAATGAGAAAAATAAGTTAAGTTGAAAACATGCTAGCGCGATTAAGAGTCATGCATCATTAGGTTGGGATGTTTGCAGCAGTTGTTGATCGCTGCTAAGTGGCGAGATTTGCTGCAGGTGTTGCTCATTCTTTACCAGAATGTATTGACTATCAGCATTTTTCTTCAACATTACACGTCCATTTGACGTCCAGCAATAGGCGTACCCATTCTGCTTGGCGAAGTGTCTTGTTGTATAGAAAAGCTTCTTGGATAGAGCGGTAAGCTGCTCAGCAATATAGATAGGGCCACGAGGTCCTTCAAAGCCTAAGTGAGTTGAATTAATTTTATTATTGGAGTTTTCCCTGTTAAACTGCTTGGCGGCCATTAAAAAATTACTTCTATGTAGGGTGTTTGTAAATTCGATGCTGATGTTGGAGGTTTTATTTTCCTTTTTAGAAGGCAATCTTGAAACGTCACGCATATCCGAGAGTTGAATGTTAGTATCCAGAGCTCTGGACAGATGTTGAACCAAAGTGTACAAGTCGTTTTTTGTTTCTTTTGGTCGCTTAGGTACGTTACGTATCTCGATGCAAGTTTTTATACAGCTGCGATCAATATTATCCAGTTTTTCTTCAATGGAAACCAGCCCCTTTGCCATCTCGTTACGGTCCAATTCAAGCTTAGCGATTTGTGAAAGTGGGAGCCAAAGGCACAGAAAATGATATTCATTGGCTATTGTGATCACAGTAAAGGCTATAGAGTCATAATACCAAACTAGAAAAGTGATAAAAAGCAGGGATGCTATATTCTTTGAATCTACTGTCAAAAGAGATTATGCACCTATACAACTGTCAGAAAAGAATCCTGTAAAAAAAATTTATATAAGTGAAGAAAATAATACCACTGAAATAGATGAAGAATCTTCAACAAGTTCATATGATACTGTATGTGAAAATAAAACATCTTCAGACAGTGAGTACTCACCGGACATCAGTTTAGATTCTCCTACAACTAGTAACATAACATTGAGACCTAGAAAGAAGAGAAATGAAGTAAAACTAGATGATTCTGAAGAAAATACATACCTATGTCAAAGTGAAGACATTCACTCAAATGTTCCAGTAACATATGAGGAAGCTGTGAACTCAGTTAATAAAGATAAATGGATTAAGTCCATTGGTGAGGAACTGAAAGCTCATCAGAAAAATAACACCTGGACATTGGTTGAAAAACCTCTGAATGCAAAAGTTATACCATGTAAATGGGTATTCCGAATTAAGGATGAACCAACGGGTCTAAGGTACAAATCAAGACTGTGTGCAAAAGGGTATTCACAGACCAAGGGTATTGATTACCATGAAACTTATGCTCCGACAGTCAGGTATGATTCGATACGTTTGCTTCTTTCAGTTGCAGCACAAAATAATTTAAAAATTATTCAAGTGGATGTCAAAACAGCATTTCTTTATGGAGATCTTGACGAGACCATATTCATGAAACCACCAGAGGGCCTGCACCATGAAGACAATGCAGTATGCAAACTTAATAAATCATTATATGGGCTAAAGCAGGCTTCACGGTGTTGGAATAGTAAATTTGACTGTGTGCTTAAGAAGTTTGGCTTTGTCAACAGCAAAGCAGACCAATGTGTGTATGTTGGTGAAGTCAATAATAAGAAATGCTATCTATGCTTATATGTCGATGATGGGTTGTTATTTTCCTCAGATGAATGGGTTCTACAGGAAATAACTAAAGAATTGCAAACCATATTTGAAATTAAAATATTCACCAAACCTGGAAACTTTGTGGGAATGCAAATCGAACAGTTTAGTAAATGCATATTCATCCATCAGACTAAATATATTGAACAAATATTGGCTAAATTCAACTTAACTAATGCTAATTCCAACAGTATTCCAGTTGACCCCCACATGAAGTTGCAAAGAGGAAATGAAGAGGATGAGAAAGATATACCGTACAGAGAAGCGGTGGGCTCTCTGATGCATCTGGCCATTGGATATCATGTTTGCTGTCAGTCTAGTTAGCCGTTTCCTTAATTGTTACAACCAGATCCATTGGAATGCAGTAAAACGGATTTTCAAATACTTGAAAGATACAAAAGAGTATGGGTTGTGCTATACACAATCTCCACAAATATCAGACGTTACAGGCTATAGTGATGCAGACTATGCAAATGACATGGATACACGCCGTTCAGTCACTGGCTATGTGTTCATCAAAAACGGGGCAGCTGTGACTTGGTCCAGCCAAAGACAACAAACAGTGGCTTTGTCTACGACAGAGGCCGAATTTATGGCAGCCTGTGCTGCTACCAAAGAGACAATGTGGATCAAACAGTTTTTAAGTGACATTAATGAATATAAACAAGACTCTGTATGTCTTAATTTAGACAACCAAAGTGCTATTAGTGTCATTAAAAATATTAATTTCCATAAGAGATGTAAACATATGAGATTAAATACCACTTTATTAAAGAAAAGTACCACCAAAAGATAATTGTATTAAAGTTTGTTAGTAGTGATTGTGAGTTTGCAGATATACTTACAAAAGCTCTGTCTAAAGATAAATTTCAATATTTAAGATCAAAGCTTGGAATGTTATCATATAACTCAGTTTCCAATTGATTCAGGAATAATGTATAACTCAGTTTTTATTTTGTCAATTTGTGAGTTATTGTCTTATTTAATTAGTTAATAAGTACCTGTTATTTCTTAATGAGGCTCAAATTCAGGAAGGGTGTTGAATGTAATATTCTAATTTTGAATTTCGCGCCTATTTATGTTGCTTACGCGCTCTTTGATACTACTCTCTCTCTCTACTCCGTGACATTAAGCGACCGTGTATTACTGTACTCACTAATTACTAGTTTAATAATAAATAGTTATTAAAACCTGAGCTACGTTGTTTATTTCAACAATAACACATACATTTATATCACAATCACAGTAAACACTTTAGAAAACTTTTTATTCCGCAGAGACACTTAGCGCAAAATCAACAAACAACGGCCATTTGCGATCTTATTAGTTCTCAGGCCTCTCACGTCTGTCACTGGGGGCGGTTTGAATCGGCACAGCAAATAGCTGTCATTTTGTATGGGATAGCCCATAGATATAGAATACCGTAGATTGGTAATGTCAACAATCAAACGAGACCAAAAACCATTGATCTAAGTATGTGTAAAATGTGAGTGTGTGCATAGACAGTGTTGTGACTTGTCTAATCCTTTGTTGGTCTCTATCGATAATTTAAGTGGTTATTCGTCAGTCAGTCATTCTGTCAAAAGTAGTATATTTCTTGCTGTTAAATGTCAGGGTCTGACGCAATAAATAAATGCTGTCGGCATGCGACTAGCCTCATTTAGCGGTAAAACGTGAGATGTACGAACAGCAAAGTACATATAAATGATAAAAATACTAGGTACGTGTTCTAAGAACAGTACTGATGCCGTAAATATATTTTATTACAATGTTTCTTTGTCCGAGTATCACGCAATTTCTATTGGAAAGATTAAAAAAAATTATACTTACTTAATGGCAAAAAACATCTTCACAACTAACGCAGTATGTCCCGGTAACTCTCGGTATACCAATCCTAAGGGTCAGTTCACACCGAGACGCGACGCGACGCGCAGTTTTCAAGATAGAAATACAATTACAGACCTTATCTACTACACTAAAAGGTACACAATTCAGTGTCTACCTACTACGTCGAGCTACGCAGCGCGGCGCCGCCGCCGCGCGGCGTAGCTCACTGAATCGTGTACCTTTTTGTGTGGTAGATAAGGTCTGTAATTGTATTTCTATATTGAAAACTGCGCGTCGCGTCGCGTCTCGGTGTGAACTGACCCTAAGTTAACCAGAAGGATTCTCGAGCGTCTCTAGACATTTCTATTAATGCTTTGCCATGTCATCCCACGCTGTGCCAACTGAGCGGCCATAAAGGTAACATTTTAAGGAAAATAGTGAAACAAAAAAGATTTACTTATAAAAAATGATTTATTAATGAAATGCACAATTTGCATTTTTAAGTACCCTTAAAAATAACTAGTTTGTTATAGTATTGTCGAATACTATCTTTATTTACATTTCGTAACTTGTGTTCGTATCTAATTCTAATATTAAAAAACTTTTCAATAATTAACTTTACTATAGTGTATTCACGGAGACGAGTTAGTATAGCGCCTTCTCTATCGCACATTATCATACAAATGACAAAGACAAAAAAAACTTTTTTAGGGTCAGTGGGCGTTAACAATACCTTAGAAATGTAAATGTGCGTTCACACTGCGCTTCTTAAAAGTTCGCTTAGTTTATTCCTGCGGCTTCGTCTGTCGTATAAATTGAGAGACATTTATTTGATAGAATTTTTTTATGGGTACCTACTTTTTTATATATATATTATGATGGATATGAAGGAAAGAAATTAAATCGAGAGTTGATGATAAAATTTTCTTTATTATATTATAATATCTACCTATACAAGTTTATAACATATCATCATCATCATCACTCTCCGTACTATCACTACTGTCGTCGTTTCCTACATTTATTATGAATCTTTCAGTCATTGCTTCCACATTTCTGTCCATGGCATCCATTTTGGGCTCAACTATTTCTATGACATGCTTTATACATTTTTTCCATTTCTCTGCGTCAACATTTTGAATTGATTCGTTTAATAAAATTTTTAATTCTGCCATTTTGTGTGTTTTCATGTGTGAAGCTACATTTCCTTTAACTTGAGCCCACACTAGCTCAATTGGATTTAATTCGCAATGATACGGCGGCAGTCTCAATACAGTTTTGTTTTGTGATTTTGCCATTTCGTCTATAATGCAAGCGTCGTATCGCTGTCTATGATTTTTAACGATGTTTAATAATTCCCGTTTCAACATTTCAGCGTTACAGCTAATATTTTTTTCGCGTAACCAATTAAATATATCCTGTTTTTTACATTTGGCCGTTGGGATTCGCTCTATTTTCCTAGAGTGATAGGAAGCGTTATCCATGACTATCATAGAATTATCATCTAGCTTATTTAAAACTTCTCTAAACCAATTTTCAAATTCTTCGGCATTCATCTCCTTGTGATAATCGCCTTGTTTCTTCGACTCAAACATATTTAAACCACCTTCGACGAATCCATCCTCACTCCCGATGTGAGTAATAATTAGTCTTTTGCCTTTTCCTGTAACGAGAATATAAAACATGTTATAAAACACGTGTTTCAACAATGAGAATATAACAATAACTTAATGATAATGATAACAATGGATGTAGCGCACCTGGGATAAGTTTACTATACAAAAATTGGGAAAAAGTATGTTATTATGACAATGCTCATTTATGACAAAAGAACAATAAACGGGTCATTAGCACACCTGGGCTGCTTAAAAATTTCCATTGACCATTAAATTAGAAAAAAAATACACACCTGAAGGTGTTTTCAAGCCAGTCGTTAATCCATTAATAAAAGCGTCTCGCCTGCTTTTCACTGTGGTATCGACCCAAGCTTTTGAGGTAGTGTGACCTTCATTCACCCAAGTTTCATCTAAATAGTAAATTTTTTGATGATTATTTCGTGCATTTTTGATGGCTCGCAGATAATTTCTTCTCCAAAAGAATATGTCATCGCGATCCAGCAATAAGCTATTTCTGCTTCTCTTACAGAATTTAAAACCAATTTTTTTTAATATTTTATGTAGCGTCGTTCTCTTTATAATGCCCAAAGTGCCATCATCACTGATTTTCTTTAAAATCTTATCTAGAGTAGGTATTTCATTCTGCGCGAAGAAATTGTGGACTATATTTCTGATGGCACATTTTGTAAAGTTATCAATCGTATCAACAATTGACAAACGTTGCTTCAATTTCTTCGGAGATTTTAGCTCACCACTATCATTCTTCTCTTTTACTATTCTATGAACAGAAGCCCAGTGAACACCTAAAGAAGATGCAACAGCTTTCAGAATGTCACCCTTGGAGGCCGAAGAGTCTGCATTTCTCATTGCGTGGTACATATTTAAAATCATAGTCTTCTCGGTAGACAAAAAAGCCCGCCGTTTTCTTTTCTCAGCAGTTTGTTCGATATCCGCCATTATCGCACTATTTCAGTTCACAATGAAAAGTCCTTTTCACAAGCCGCCAAGTCGTCAAGAAAGCAATCAATCATAAAATCCAATACACCAGCCGGTTCACAAGTTGAGCATACAGTCACAAGTAAGAGCACGTCTGCACAGTACGGGAAGTATGAGTAGACTAAAAAGTACTCGTACTGTGTACACCGCCTTAGCGTTTATCACTGACCAATCGCAGTTAAAAAATTGTGTGAGTGAGATAGCGCTCTACTAACTCGTCTCCGTGAATACACTATAGTAGATATTTATGATTATTTATTGGATCTTGATCATAAATATGATCATTTAGAGACGGGAAACAGTGGTCATTTAGAGCGGAAAATTTGTGCATGAAATTATATATGGTCCTGGTGACAATCAAATCTAATTTAGTTTTATTAAGGTTTTTGGACCTTATATTTTCCCTAAACACTGTTTCACAAAACAAACATATTTCTATCACGTCTTTTGAAGGATAAATTAATCCTCCTTTGTCTTTGAAAAAAATTAATGAATTTACATCAGTGTGCTGCGAACGCAAAACTGTGATACATTCTTCACACTTAAGTTTCTTTTCTAAAACTCTCACGATGAATCCACCTATGTATTGAAGTATTATTTTAATAACTTCTTTATTGTGTGTGTCCTCACACGGTAAAGAAATTAAAAAGTCGTGTTCCTCATCAACTCTAGAAACCGAAGATTCCATACAGCCTTCACCAACAGAATCGTCAGTGTTTCTTTTAGTGGCTGTTATGTTTAGCCGTCTCATGGTGCTTAAATCGCTTAATCCTAAAACAGTTATATTTTCAAGCGGTAAACAATTTGTGTTTTCGCTTATTTGTACTTCGGCATGGCATAATAACCGTTTATACGCAGACATAAAACTTTTTGCAGACGGGTTATTATTGAAACCGCCTCGAGCTCTTATACAACTAAAAAATGTTTCTAAATGGTCTTGCGATAATTTGTACAGAGGTAGAAACTTCAGCACACCCGAATTTATGTAATCATTATACAACATTTTCAAAGCTTCAATATTGCAAATAAAGCCTAGAAAACCTAACTTTCGATTTGAAGATATAATTTTTCTTTTGTTATCTAGAGTTAAGTTTTTTATTAATTCTGTAAATCTGTCTAGTTCATTAAAAATTACAAGTGAATTATTAGAGTTAATAGGTTTTTTAAAACCAGGACTTAATAAATTTCTCGAATTGAAAATATCGAAAGTGTTATTTACGGTTCTAATAAAGTTTACAGTAACTGCAGCTCCTTTAAATTCAGGAATATTTGTGCGGTTGGCACAATATTCAATGCTCGTAGCTACAGAATTACTAAGGAGTTGAGCCGCAAGTTTAACTTTCATTTTATTTTTGAAATAGTTAACATGTTTGTGCGTTAACTTATTGGCTAAATTTAACTGATTTTTTTCTTGTAAACAATTTAAATGATTAATATAATTAAACGATATTATTTCGTCATTTTGTCGGAATGTCTTGAAATCAGCAAACGTATTTCTTAATAATTTTAATAAATGACATGCATCTAAAATTGTGTAGATTTTATCATTTTTATAGGTAAAAAATGGTTTATATGGTTCATTGTCCAAATTTGCCCCCAAAATTCTGACCATATTAATATTAGATGGGATTCCATCAAATGTCACAGACATGACTTTTGCTTCTGTAACTGTTAATGCATCGATGCATAATTTCAAAAGTGATGCTTTTTGGACAGCAGTAAAACCTCTCCCAAAAAAAAAGGCAATAGGAAGTTTCCAATATGCATTAACAGCTACTGCCATGAAAACTAAAACCTCCTTGGCTACTTCTACCTTGTCCCCACTTAAGTTATTACCTACATCTACGAATCCGTAATGTCTACGGCCATCCCATTCCGTAAATTCTCTTATTCCCATCTCATCCATTGTTAGAGAAATAATTAAATCTGGTTTTTCCGTTCTAAATTTTTTTATAGCATTGATGGCTTCTTGAGTAATACCGGGTTCACAATGTACGTTTTGATACCAACCTCTCAGGGTACGTGGATGTGGTAAACAAAGAGAAAACTTTTTTCTTATAAAATTGTACGCTTGTGGACTGTAAAAATGTAAAGTTAAGGCAAATTTTCTTAACTCCACCCCATACTTTGCCTTACTTTGTAAAACCTTTTTTTTATTGTTGTTGACCCTATCAACCAAGTGTGACAAGAGTTCATTTGGGCAAGATTCTATAATAGTCGTCATATCATTTTTCAATGATGGACGGGACTTTAAGTCCTGAATAACTTGGCTAAGTTTAATGATTTTACATTCCTTACGTTTCTTTTGAGCCCGCAAATTTTTTAGCTTTTTTTCTTTCTCCATTAAATTTCTTCTCAATTTAGTTATAGTCTTCGTCATTTTCGTTTTTCTAGGAGTCAATTCAATACTACTAGCTGATGGTATACTAGTAGAAGTAGATGTACTAGGTACAGGTTCAATATCTCTGTACTGATATGTAGTTGCTCGGCGTGGACGTTGAAGTTCAACCTGGAATTTAAACAATTTAAATGGGTAAAGAAGACTTATTTTAAAAGGTATTTACATTTAGGCAATGGTCCTTAAGTGCATAACAAATTATATTAAAAAATAATTAATTGCACACTTAAACATAATTATTTAGTATTGATATCGAGCAAAAAAGGGCAAAAAAAAAACGCGTTTGTTGTATGGGAGCCCTTAAATATGTATTTTATTTAGTTTTTAGTATTTGTTGTTATAGCGGCAACAGAAATACACAATTTGTGAAAATTTCAACTGTCTAACTACCGCGGTTCTTGAGATACAGCCTGGTGACAGACAGACGGACAGACGGACGGACGGACAGACAGCGAAGTCTTAGTAATAGGGTTCCGTTTTTACCATTTGGGTGCGGAACCCTAAAAATTGTTGTTGAATTTACAGATAATCTGAGTGGTATCTAAAAAATAAATATTGTGACATTGTTTTTTTCTTACCGGCATACTAATGGTTGGAACAGAACCACTTCGTAACTTTCTTCTTTTTTGACCCAAAGTGACTGAAAAGCAGTGTGCATCAAAATGTTTGCTGCATATTGTTGAGTATTTGCAAGGAGTCCAATTTGGTCTATGTAGCATTCGTAACCACTTTTCTCTTATCACCGGATTTGTAGGAAATCTGCAAACAATATGTGTCTTGTTAAGTGAAGTCAATGGAAAAATATTTCATAATTTTTCAAATCTGTTATCAAGTCTATCAATATTATTTAATAAATAGCTGTCCCCTACGGCTTCAGCCATATCTTTTTTGGTTACTGCTCCACTCCCGTGAGTTGAAGCGCGATATTATATAGCCTATAATCTTACTCGATAAACGGACTATCCAACACTAAAATAATTTTTCAATTCGAACCATCAGGTAGTTACTAGTTCCAGAGTTTAGCGTGTTAAAATTCAAACAAACAAACTCATCAGATTTATAATATGTAATATTATAGATACGATTGTAATCTATCTATATTTTATTTTGTTTGTTACAATAAGTACTTACATCTATTTTTCTAAGATTATTCATTTGTATGAAGCTATCTTAACTGTCGATATCAACAAAAATTAGGCTATGGCATCACTAAAAAGTGAGGTTATAACTCCTTCGTATTTCTCTATTTGTTATTTCTCAAATACGGCGGTTTAAGGCATGCTAATTCATCTAAATCGTAAGTATAATAATGTTCTCATAATATTTTGCTTAAAGCCGGCTTATTAGTGCATTGTTATTGCAGAAATAACGATTTAAACAACTTGTAAACTTACTGGTGAAACGAGTAATCCTGGGGATTTTTCTTTTTGGAAGATTCACATCCTGGTACTGCACAAGAAACCATCGTATTATGGTTATTTAATCACACGTTATCACTCTAGTTCACATAAATAATTGCCGAAACGTTCGCGTAAACAATTACCGGGGCCGGTATGGGCCGGTAGCAAATACGTGTTTGGCCCTGTTAACAGCGTCACTTTCTCTCTCTTTCTAACACAGCAAAGTTCCGTTAAGAGCGGGAGCTCTCATTCACTCTCAAGCCCAATCTACGGGGTACTATATCTATGGGATAGCCAGTCCAGCGTATTTTAATAGAGGTCAGTGGGTACCAGTATCTTGAGGACCAGGCATAGAGTACTATTATTATAGGGACCAGGGAAACACTCCTGCTTGCTGAGCAAGCGGATGTCAAAATGGCAGAGTGTTCTTAGGAAATTAGTGTTGTGCCATGATTTTAGTGCTGTGACTTGCAACTTACTAATTAAGAAATATTTAGCATCAGTAGACTATTTCCCGTTGAGACTCACAACGCTACAATTGAATACATGACCGGCATCGGCCGTGCTCGCCGTGGGGCGTAGTCTAAAGAAATCTAGAATGTCTTCTTCAAGACGCACCGTATAGCGCGGTCTTCCTGCGTCAGCCGCTGCTGCTGGCGGCATGAAGGAATCGTATTCTCGATGGCGCTGTACTGCTAAATTATTTTTTTAATAAAGATTTTTATTAAAAATGGTTTTACTTATTTAAGCTGTTTTAAATAAATAAAACCATTTCTTAACAAAAAAAAATCTTATTGCTTTAGCTTAAAATTTTAAATCACAAAAAGAATCTTCATTTCTGAAATACGAACTCACGCCGTTGAATTCAGAAGTATATGGCTTATGCGTTGGGCTACGAACGCTTTGTTTTTTGTTGCGAAATTATGTTATAATATCGTTTAGAAGATATTAGCTCACTCACTCTACGAATGCCATGTGTGCGTGGCTGACATTGTGAGCAGTAGGTACGTACAGTAGCGATATAGTTCTAACACTACAAAACTGGTTACCTAACTCCTTTGCAGACTGTACATGGGTGCGTATCAATAAATTAAGCAACCATTCCTTTACTTCCATTTTATGATATGTTCTTCCCAACCAATTTACATCAAATTTCGTCATTATTTCTAATTTTAAATGTTTGCCCCGGACAGTGCTCCCTCGAGATCCGTTCACGCTATCGAAGAGTTTATCAATGAATTCCACAGCTTCGCCTGTTGTGGCCATTGTCTTACTGACATTTTGACCCGAGGCTGTAATTTCTGAAATATTACATAAGTAATTAATTAAATATAAAAACACATAAAAAACAAACAAAAATAACAACTAAGTGTGTCTATTCTCGCCATGGGATCTGAAGGCTAATTCACGTAATTTTATGACGCGCCGATGAAGTTGTAGTGCAGTTGCAGTTAAGTTCAAGTTTGAGTGATAAACGGTATTCTTGTAATCTTTGAACTGCGCGTAAGCTGCGCGTGAACTGCACGTCAACTGTACGACAACCAAACTCTACCAAACTTACCCATGGTGTGGCCATATGAGAGAAAAAAAATTACTCACTAAATAATCGAATACAATCGATTACATATCAATGAATATGATGTTATTATAATATTAAAATAATACCCCAGTACATATTTTAGTGCTTTTTATTACTATATAAACAAACAATTATGTTTTGATTCACAATCAAACACATATTTTGCTAAAATTTGGCTGAATGATGGTCTATCATTGCCCCATAAAACCAAAGCTGTCAAAATAACCGGAGACCCGCCAATGGAGCGAAAGTTGAAATTCAAGACTCAGTGCATCACAGGAAAAAACTTTACATCTTAAAAGATTTATACTTTGATGGTAAGCATGTATTATATTATAATAATAAATGATTATGAATAAAATTATATATAAGGATGTAGTTAAAGAAACAATGAAGTACCACTTTAAATTCCTTTCCTAAAAGTTTCATCCTGATTCTTCAGTAGGTATGAATTCACGCAAACGCGTTTCTGTGCGGCAAATAGAACTGCTGGTGGAATATTTGGAGGGCCACAGGGACCTTGCCCGTGGCAGACTAAGGTCTAGAGAGGGGAGTGCCCTCACATCACGCCTTTGGTCAGAGTGCGCCACCATATTAAATGCCGAGGCAGACGGGGATCAAAGAACCCCCAAAGAGTGGAGCAAGGTCTGTTAGATTCTATCGATATTGTACCTATGTGTACGGTACATTATACTTGGGTAAATAACTAGATTTGTAATATTTTTAGTGGTATACTGACTATAAGTGCCGCTTACTCAACCGCATCAAGCAGATTCGGCATAATCAAAGGGGTACAGGTGGAGGGCCAGGCGTACCCACTTCTTTATCCCCTTTGGATGAAAGAATAGCTGCTCTGCTTGATGCAGGCACTGAAGCTGTGGGGAGGAGTGGCACGCCCCAAAATGAGGTGCAAATAAATCCCTTGTCGGTAAGTTGTGGAACACCTTTCTTATCTTTATTGTATTTAGGTATGCTCAGTCATAGTGAGTGGTTTTTTCTTTTTGCTTTGCTAGCCTGCACCCTATGCAGTTTCTCCGGTGCCTGAACTTCCCAATTCTCCGTTGCCAGCACTGCCCGATTATCTGACTATCGAATTACCTTCAAATGGTATAGAACAGGCACCTACACCCAACAATATTTTTAATATGTAAGTTTCAATTTATGTCAAGTACTATATATTAACATCTAGAATGTTGCACACTAGCTAACCAGTTAAATTTTTACAATGTTATTTATTTTTTCAGAAATGAAGATAATAATATTATTATTGATGTTACACCCGCAACAACACAAGACATCACACATTATTCTGAAAGGTAATTATAGTAACTTGTCATATTTAGGAAATAAATAACAGTCAACAAAATATTTTTAGTTTATTTCAGTGAGCAAGAGGCTACTGCAAGTAGACCGCTTCGCAGCAACAATCCACGTCGCCGTCGTCGTAGACAATGTACATATTTTCATTTTATTACTATCGATACTAATATTATAAATGCGAAAGTAACTCAGTTTGTTTGCCTGTCTGCTACCTTTTCACGACTAAACGGCTGATCGGATCGTAATGAAATTTGGCAACGAGATAGATTATATCCTGGGGAAGGACATAGGCTACTTTTAAGCCCTAAAAAACGCGAACGAAGTCGCGAGCAGCAGCTAGTAATACATAATCCACTATAATGTAATGGGAAATTAAATCTGTAGGTAGTTTTTTTACCTATTAACTGATTTTTTAGGTATATTTTTAATATCTTATTACTTGCAGCGCCTCCTCCATCCTCAGAACTGGACCAGGCTCAAAATACGCTGGCCAATTTAGAAAAGTCAAGAATAGAAGTAGAAAGGCTTGTGGCTGAAGGCTACAATAAGATGGCCGATGCCATGAATAGAGTGGCTGATACAGCAAATAAATCAGCAGATGCACAGTGCCGCATAGCAGATGCACAGTGCCGCATAGCAGATGCGCAGTGCCGCATAGCAGAAGCACTGGCAAATATAAATAGTTCCTTGGTAATAACATTGTTTCTTTTTTGCACACACATTATGTTTATAATCTTAGTAAAAATTATATTGCAGTAATTTTGTTTTAGGCAAGACGGCGGAGGTGGCAGGCTTCTTCAGATGAGGAATGAAACAAGCAGATTAATTATATTACCTTTTTCAATATTAACATAATTTTAAATACAAAAATAAATAAACTCAAACTCAAAGCATTTATTTCAATTAGACCATTACGGCACTTTTGAGTTTTTATACAATGCAAGGATGTTTTTACAATCAGCTACCACAATAATTTTCCCAATTAGTTGCCCCTATGGTTGTGGAGCAGGACCAGCATTGAGCCAAGCATTTTTATCATCAATAATGACTCCTTATTCCCTATGTAGCCACAGGCGATTAATAAGAGCCTGTTGGACAGCCCGACCCTCCACTAAATCTCTGTTTGACCGCCTATTGCTTTGAGCAAGAATACTCAGGCTCTCCGTACGCACATCCTCCTCAGCAGCTCTACGCCGTACACGCATTCTTTCTTCTTGCTCACGCTCTTGATGTGTCAGTTGGGGTACTGGTAGTCGTGCCTTGTTTGATATATTGTGCAATACCGCACAGGCATTCACTATTTGGCCTGCAAAAACAGGATCATAGTGAAGCATGCGTGCAGCTAGTAAACACCTGAAACAAAAACATTTAGAAACTATAATAAATACCTAACAATACAATAAAAAAAAGATGGGCCTCAATACATTCACTTGGTTTGACTTCTTGAGGTAAAGATAATAAAAAGAGTATAATTCTGAAAAGGAAACTTGGGGAAAAGTAGTTTTACTCAAATACATACCTGAATCGTGCTTTCAAGACACCAATGCATCTCTCTACTGTATTGCGGGCTGAGACCTGCAGCTTATAATAATTTTCTTCAGGGGAACCTGGTATTGCGTTCAACACTGGGGTCATCATTGTCTTCCTCAATGCATAACCACTGTCACCTGGAAAAATAATAAGTATTAAAATAATTATTCATAATATTTAATATAAACATAATTAAATGAATTAATAATAATTATACTTTTTCAGTATGTATTAATAAGGAAGGACATTCACCGAGCAAAAATATTTCCTCTTCATCATATTTTTGGTTAAGATAGGGCTGTAATGGGTGATCACGCCATACTGAAGAATCATGGGTTGCCCCAGGTTTACTGGGGTCAATGCATAAAATGTTAAGGTCCGCATCACATATCTAAAACAATAATTTTCAAATGTAGATACAGTTTTTTATGACAGTAAAGCATAATATTATTATGTACTTAGGTACTGATTGTTTTTTAAATAAGTAGATTGAGTAATGTATAGGTAAATAGATTACATAGACAATCATCACATTGAGAGAATGATATCCTTTTCTATTGAAATATCGTTCTTCATGTTGGCTGGGTCTTATAATGGCAACATGGGTGCCATCAATACAGCCAATTACCCCTGGCAACTTGAACTTTCTATATAAACTGAAAAAAAGCAGATATTTTGCTCATAGATAAAAATAAATAAACTCTCTCTAAAAGTAAGATTACATAAATAGAAACTTTACCATCTTTTAATTTCATCACGGGCTTCTCTTGTCATGGGAAACTTAACATATGTACTAAATAAGTTTCTCATGTTAAGGGCTTTTGTGACTTGCCGGATTGCTCTCGACACAGTGGGCTGTGATACTCCATGGCACCTGCTTTGGCCCACCAGAGTCTGATAGGATCCGCTCGCCAAGAAAGCTAGTGTTATGAGAACCTGAAAGTCACCCAATTATTTAGACTACCTAGTGTCAAATAAATAATGTATTTTGCATTATTTAATTCCAAAACCAGTTGTACCCCGCGGTTTCACCCGCACTCGGCTTCTGAGAATCATAGCGTGGAAGGAATTTTGAATAGGCTGGTAGTTCTAGAGATTATCGCGTTCAAACATACAAACTCTTCAGCTTTATTAAATTACTATAGATAAACATGTTTGACTAACCTTTGACTGTACACTCAAACCATCTTTCCTTCTCTCCTTCGGAATAAATGTTGATAGTTTGGTTATCAACTGCCGAGTCAAGTTCTTGCTCAGGCGATAGGTTTTCTGGAATTCCCGATCGGATATACGGAATGGATCCACAGAAAACCTTTGTCTTCGCAATGCTTGACGACGTTCTCGGTCATCAATTGCGGCAGCGAGGGATACAATTCTCAGACCAAGTTGGAAACTCATGTTTACAAAGGTAAAAAAAAACAAAGATATATATGGAATACGACTTGTAGTTAACTTGTCTACGTAAAATAATCGATTTTATACACTTTCATTTACAAAAAATACAATTTCATGCCAACAAAAGTAAATAATGAGGAACTTATCATAAGCGTAACCGAAACTGCACGTTGATCGCATTGAAACTTTTAAGCTGTCATTTTGAAACGTCAAACGAATAGTAGAATACCGATTATGTTGCGTTCCGAAGCACGCGCCAAAGACGCGCAACAGTAGAATGCCGTTATTGCGCTCGCGTGACGCGAACTTGACGCGAGCGTGTCTGACAGCTGCTGACAGCGGTAGAGAATACGAAAAGCGTTGTTTTGATCGAAACTGAACTAAAACTGCACTGCAACTGCACTTCTTTAGTTACGTGAATTAGCCTACTGGAGGCGATAGTCCTCGCGCGCCTGCATGATTGGCGCGCGGAGGCACTACGCCGGGGGAAACTCTGCACCCGCGGCAAATCGCGGCGGAGCCGACGGACCTCCGGCGCGATCTCATGGCGGACTGGAAGGCGCGACTATCGCAACCCAGCGCAGGGAACGCCACGATAGTGGCGATAAGACCCCTCTTTGAGGTAGAGGTGTGACTAATATATTCGTAATAGGTACAGGTATCATAATACAAGCCACGTATATTCATATTAGGATATGCGACTAAAGAATAATAGGTTACCAGGTATTAGTCAAATAATAGGGTCGCGTAATAGCGAGGCGACTGATCGCGGCGATTCCGATTATTTCCGATCGCGCCTCGTGGCGACTCGCCTAGTTACGCTCGCTCGTCATCTCACTCACTCACGGTTGTCTCGGCGCCCGACGAGTGAGCAAGATGACTAGACTCGCCTAAACCGCCCCGAAGCGGGGGAGTAAGCGAGATGAATATTGGATTGTATGAATAGAACCTGGCTGCTTGCTTTTCGTTGTGCGTGCAATAAAGTGTGTATTGTAATGACATAGTTATACACGTCGGGCTTCGTATGAAAGCAGCATGTGTTGGTTACCAAGTAAGCAAGCAATGAAAATAGTTTTTTTACATTTAGTCATTTGTTTCTGTCTTCTCTAGTTATAGCTAATACGGATAATAGTTTATAATATTTGTAGTGACCAGTGACCAAAGCTCACAGTGACTCCATAATATTATTGCTGCACGCAGTGATTGGTACTTATCTAATAAATAGTAATAACTATTCATTATTTGTTAGTGTTTAGTGATTGGATTGATATTTTATTTATTTTTGTTGGAGGTTTTGGTGGTGGTTTTTGCGGTTATTTACAGTGAACAAAAAAAATATTTTGGAAGAATTTTGTTTTAATTATGAAGCGGGCGAGAACCAGTGAAGTTTGGACACATTTTACGGTAGATTCCGAAGAAAACAAAATTGCAATTTGCAAAATATGTCAGCAAAAGTGCTCATTTAAAACAACAATTTCGAACCTAAACAAACATTTGAAAAGCAAGCATGTTGCAGTATTATCATCATCGTCAAGCACACAATTGCGGCAAATACCAGAAAATGACACCGGCTCCACCAATACACAAACAAGCAGTTCTGAAAATGTACAACCTGTGGCCGTGCTTTCGGTTGCTAGTACATCCAACCCAGGTAGCACATTAACCTTTTCAAGACAACTGGTGCAGAGTAAAATTAATCTACCAGTAAAAAAATTTACTGCATCTCAACGAGAAAAAATTGACGAACAGTTGTTGCTTCTTTTTATTAAAGATTTTCAACCCTTCTCCATTGTCGAGGATAGAGGATTTAGGGGCTATACATATGCTTTGAATCCTGCTTATCAACTTCCGACTAGACAACATATTTCTTATACGCTTTTGCCGGCACTATACGAAAAATGTTTAAATAGAGTTCGTACAAGTGAAATAAAAACATCACTTCGTTAAGTTTAACAACCGATTTATGGACGTCGGCGTCACAAGAGAGCTACAGTGCCATATTAGCGCACTACATAGACATAGATTTTAAGTTCAAAAAAGTATTACTGGAATGTGCTCCATTGCCCGGCTCTCATACAGCCTTAAATATCGCAGAGGAAATATCCCGCACAATCGATGACCTTGGCATTGAAAAAAAAAACAAATTGTCATGGTAACAACCGACAATGCAACTAACATGCAAAATGCTGTCAAACAGCAGTTGGGCTTAAAACATTTTGGCTGTTTTGCCCACACGTTAAATCTAGTGGTGGAGAAAGCTTTGGAGGTTGACACCATAAAATCAACAATAGAAAAAGTTAAAGCAATTGTTGCGCATTATAAACGAAGCAATATAGCTATGGAGAAGCTAATAAGGTACCAAATCCAAACAGGCCTTGCGCAACCTTTGAGGCTGCTTCAAGCAGTTCCTACGCGGTGGAACTCTGTTTTCTATATGTTAGAACGTTTCTTGGAATTGCAAGATGCACTGCGAAGCACGGCGGGCTTGTTGGACAGATACATACCAATGTTATCTGTAGAAGAATGGCAAATATGCAAGGACCTATTTACCATTCTAAAGCCATTACAAGAAGTCACTCAACAGATGAGTGGTGAGGAGTATGTAACCGGGAGTCTCATCATTGTATTTACAAGAGTCCTTTTAAATGTGTATGAAAATAAAATTCCATCTACAATCCACCCCGATGTAGCCACATCCATTGAGATAATTGTAGGACAGTTGAAAAGAAGATTGGGGCATATAGAACACAGTGGTACATTTTCAATTTGTTCATTGTTGGATCCCAGATATAAAATGCACTGCTTTAAAGATAAGTCTGCTGTTGAGAAAGCCAAAAAAACCCTTATAGAACTCGTCACTGCCGAAATCAACAAGAAATCCCAAAGTAGCATCAGGTCAGCGTCACCACAACCATCCACGAGTACAAACAAGCACGGCCAGCGAACCCATTAAAGACAGCTTATCAATATGGGATAACATAAGCGAAATGTTTGTGGGTGTCGAGTCAACTCAGCATTCTCCGCTAGCATCTGCAATATCAGAAGTGCAACGATACCATGGAGATAGGTTGTTGCCGATTAAGGACGACCACGGAAAATTACTCGATCCTTCCGATTGGTGGAGGAACCACCAATTTGTGTATCCAAACTTGGCACAATTATATCGCAGTAAATGCTGCGCAATGAGCACTTCAGTGTCTTGCGAGCGCATATTTTCGACTTCCGGAAATATAATTTCAGAACGTCGAACGAGGCTGAAATCGGAGAAAGTCAAACAATTGATGTTTTTAAATGTAAATATGTAAACTACATATTATGTTTTTTAAACAGTATATAATTTTAGTTTGTTTGCAACACTTTAGAGACGTGCGTATAAAGGTAGATATAGACGCCGTTGCGTTGCCTATTTTTACTGTATATATAAATAATATAACATAGTAAAACATGAAAAAAAAAACGAAAAAGAATAGTTGAACAAATAAAAAAAAATATATAAAAATGTAGGAGAAAAAAAAACGATAATAATTGATTAACTTTTTAAATACGCCAACGTAATCAACGTTGACAGTCCTAAGCCTGTTTAAAGTATGAAGGAAAATTTAATCACCGTTTCACTTCTATCATAGTCATACGTGAATAATAAACGTGTAGAATCTCGTATTTCATATTAATTATTATGGAGACTATTACCGATATTACGCAGATATGCATAATAGATTGAGTAGCTATAATGAATCGGTTCACTAATATTTGACTAATATCCAGTAATAGGTATGGTATCCTAATATGCGTAAAATAATATATTCAATAATAGGATTACCCAAATATGACCCTAATATAACATCTCTACTTTGAGAAGTGGCTAGAGAGGCGTCACGGCATTCTCATCTACCGAGTGACGCAGGTCCTCTCCGGACACGGATGTTTCGGGAGGTTCCTGCACATCATCAGGCGGGAGGAGAAGCCCGGGTGTCATCACTGCCAGGATCGCCCAGAGGACACGGTGGAGCATACGGTGGAGGTCTGCCCTGCTTGGGCGGAGCCCCGCCGTGTCCTCGTAGAGGCGATCGGCAAAGCCGCGTGACGACTCCCGGCTACCGTAGGCGCGGGTCTGCGGGCGGAGAGTAATGGGTAGCTCAACGCCCGATCAGGACCAGGCCCGTGCCGGACGGCGCGTTGTGTTCCACGCGCGCCTCAAAGAGGTGTCAGCAGAGGACGGGGCCCGATAGGGCCGAAGCCTGCCAGGGCGGCGGGATCGTCCGAAAGGGTTACGGCTGCCCTGGAACAGAAAGGGCTAAGGAAGGAACACGGGTGGGTTTTAGTCAGTAAGAGTCTGACACTCCCTTCCGCTCCACCCAGAGCGGGAGGGGTCATGCGATGATTTCCCATCCAAAAAAAAAAGTGTGTCTATTCTATCAGATTAAGAAAGCGTACATTAGTTTGAAATTCTTTTTAACAAATTTTGAACGCTACTATCGAATTTTAACTGACGATACTCTTCGTCAATTATTTGTTGATTTTCATTGATCATTGATGATCATTAACATTGGTAATCAAATTGGAAAACGTTCTGTCAAAGGAAATAAACTTGTAAATTGTTCATATGCTGCAATTTGAGGATCCAAAAACTTTAAATGATGAAATATTGGTTGTTCCAAAGGCAATCTTTTTTAAGCTGCAGGCACAATTCGATTAAAAATGATCTACACCTTTTTATACAGTCTTGAATTTTTTGAACGAGATCACTGCCCATATGGAAATTAATTTTGCCACCTTGACGCCTAGATATATTTGATTAAGCTCAAGAAAATTTATCTCACTTCTAAGATCAATGGTTTCTACTGTTGTTGAGGTAATAATTATAACCAGCTTTCATATAATAGCTAAGTAAAGATATATAATACGGTTAACACAAGCATCTAAAGAAAGCCATCTTATCTCGTAATGACGCAATATATTGTGATTATCAGATCCGACAAAGTCTTGAAATTCAATAAACTCTCGTTGCCGTTTACTGCTGTGACTGAAATAATTGTAAACATCTTTAACAACCTGCTCAATATTTCGAAGCAGTTCTTTACATGCATGACTTACTGCTAAGGCAACTGAGTGACAGACACATTTGACAAAAACGCAATGAAGATTAACACCTTCTATTTTTGACACCACACTACGGTTAGTACCAAAGATTACATTTGTTGTTTCGGCGTGTACATCCACCCTTAACAAACGTCACGTAAGGCCGCAATACTGTCAAGGGTGTGATGGTACATGGAAATATATGGTAAGATAAAGGAACCTACAGAGACCTACAAGCCTAACAGTCCCTATGACCCTAAGCCCTATAAGCCCTACAGCCCTAACCTACCATATACCTAGTATGTGATAAATAAATATATAAATAAGTTCAGGATGTCTGCACCATGCGACCTAAGGTTACAGACGGATAGTAGACAGGAATACCAGGTTCGGGAAGGATAAACTCACTGCCAATCCCGCAGACTCACGGGACTGATCCGAAGATGGCTAAAGGTGTCTTGGCCACAGCGAGGGGTAATGAGACAAGAATATAAAATTCAAATCTGATTTATTTACAAAATGTTCTGCTTATATACTACTTTTTCTTAACACACACTATTATACTAATTCTATGTATTCTATGCGTGTAAGATGCAACCAAATCATTATTTTAACTGGGCCGCGCGTGAGCCAGGCCGAGTGTTGAGTCAATGTCCAAAGGTAACATTGAACATCCTGGCGACTCTCAGGAACGGGACTCCATTTGGTACAGCTCGATGGTCTCGTATGGTCTGGCCTGGCCTTGTTCAGTTTGTTGTGACTGACGGGTGGGCACGCTGTGTGGTATGCCGTACCGCTGTTGTGTTTGTTGCGTTTGTGATGTGCAGATCGTTGGTTGCTGCACAGGCGGCACCGTTTTCCTTCTTGCTGCAATGGTGGCTCGAAGTTTATTCAACACCTGTGGACCGAAATAAATTAAAACACATGCTAAACTTATAATAACAAGTGAAGTGGTGATGCTAGCGATGTATGTATGAGACTCTAATTGTTTCCAAATTGTGTTTTGTAGCTCAGTTTGTAAGTTTGTTTCGGATGTAACTAAGTGGTCGAAAACTCCTTTTGACTTGTCTAAAACTAATTCCTCCTTGGATATATCGTTTATATTTGTTGGTAAGATCTGCGTATTAATGGAGAAGTTCATTGTTTTAGCATAAGAAGCTAGTACTGTTACAGTTGTTGTTCTTTTTGCAGCAAGTATGTTGTTAAGTGTTTTAATGACGCAATTCTCGGAGATGTGTAGAACTCCGACATCATGAATAGTAATTTCTTTTCTTTGACCGTCACACACAATCGATATGGCTACGGATTTAGTTGTAATGAAAAGCCAGGTGTTTTGCATGTATAATTGCTTCCATACAACATCCGTCGATATTTTGTAGGTCTTTGACGTGCATTGGGTGTGGGTGTAATTCTCTGTTCTAAAGAGTTGTTCAACTATGCAATTTTTATTTAATTGCATGTTCTTGACAGCTACAGGATAGCAGACCAACCCTGCAGCACTATGAAGACAGTCTTTAAATTCTTCTTGATTTAATTCAAAGTAGCGCTCGTTGTTGTAATCGAAACCCATGAATGTCTGCTGAATAGTTAAGCACTCGAATGATCCATCTGTTTTTCTCTCTGGAATTGGCGTTACGTGTATCAGAGTATACTTTGTTATATCGTGTATTGGGAAATAAGCGTACACTCTTATGTGCGTAGTATTTACATTCATCTCAGTGTGTATTATTTGATCCTGAATAATTTTTAAGTTTGATGGTAGTTTTTGATTGGCCATTTTTATTATGTTGCTGATGTGTTTTGGTGTTAGTATACTATATATAGTTGCTTTTTGTAAATATATTTCAAGTAACCCTTTATAGTAGTCCATAATCTCATTTATAAAATTGTTTGCTAACTCGTAGGTTTGCATTACTTGTATCTTAATATGATTTTTGTCAATCGATTTATACCAAACATTGTGGTTATTCATGAATGATATTGCTTCATTTAGTTTTGCTTGGAACTTCTCTAACTTTTTCTGGATTTGTTCTTCGGTTTGGTTTACACCTGCGATGGTAGATATCATTATCTTTGTTTGATGGTTGGCAGCGTCTATAAGTTTCTGCTGATTGTTATTCAATGTATCTATGTCCCTGTACACTTCATCGTTAACTCCGAACACCGATGTTAGAAGTTGTCCCAAGAACCCTCGTTTCTTCCTATTTTTCTTTATCTCTGTTAGGTATTCTTTTGTTGTCTCAAACTTTGTTTTTTCTTCGTTTAAATGGTGATAAAATTCGTTGCAATGCGTTTCATCCATGATGTATTGAGTGTCCTTGCAGAGTTGTTGAAATTGTGTTGTTATTTTTTCGATCTTTTTATGGTCTATTTCCAAGCTTCCTCTCTCGTAATCCGTTTCAATTCTAAACGTTCCTCGATTAATAGTTGTGGTTCCTATATCTTCTACATATAGTCCTGCGTTTAAACTTTTTAATGTGTATGTGGGCGTAGTCGACACAGTGCCGATTAATAGAATAATTATTGTGTGAACTAGTAAACCCTTTATCCAACTTTTCGGTGATCGTATACCTTTTTTGTTTATTGTGGCTGTTGATATGTACATTGCGTAGGTGTTTGCCTGTCTTTGCTCGTTGTATCAATTTCTATGTTTTCGTTCACAGGGAGCGGGATCAACGTGTGGATTGATCTTTTATACAAGACGCACATTTAAAAACATTACATGGTGGCAACAAATTGACATTGGCCTATTTACGACAAAGATACTGGATCATTAGTGGGAAAAGGAAAGTGAAGAGTTTAATTAATAAATGTGTGAGGTGCATCCGGCTCGAAGGACCAAAATGTACATCCACCCTTAACAAACGTCACGTAAGGCCGCAATACTGTCAAGGGTGTGATGGTACATGGA
The DNA here is from genome assembly GCA_949629185.1 of Apamea crenata. Taxonomy (NCBI): domain Eukaryota; kingdom Metazoa; phylum Arthropoda; class Insecta; order Lepidoptera; family Noctuidae; genus Apamea; species Apamea crenata. The sequence goes on along the minus strand of OX451362.1, from coordinate 4,473,344 downwards.
AATATATGGTAAGATAAAGGAACCTACAGAGACCTACAAGCCTAACAGTCCCTATGACCCTAAGCCCTATAAGCCCTACAGCCCTAACCTACCATATACCTAGTATGTGATAAATAAATATATAAATAAGTTCAGGATGTCTGCACCATGCGACCTAAGGTTACAGACGGATAGTAGACAGGAATACCAGGTTCGGGAAGGATAAACTCACTGCCAATCCCGCAGACTCACGGGACTGATCCGAAGATGGCTAAAGGTGTCTTGGCCACAGCGAGGGGTAATGAGACAAGAATATAAAATTCAAATCTGATTTATTTACAAAATGTTCTGCTTATATACTACTTTTTCTTAACACACACTATTATACTAATTCTATGTATTCTATGCGTGTAAGATGCAACCAAATCATTATTTTAACTGGGCCGCGCGTGAGCCAGGCCGAGTGCTGAGTCAATGTCCAAAGGTAACATTGAACACGGCGGAAAATCCAAGTACATCAGCTATATTCTCTAGTTTATCTTTTTTAACCCATTGGACAAAACATTAAAAACTTGTGAATTTTCTCCTTCCAAACAAACTGCAAGCATGAATTTGGTCGTCGCAGACATATTTTTCGTCGAATAATACATTATTGCTATAGCGAGAATTTTCTTAGTATTTATATCTGATGAAGATTTAAATGCTAAAATATCATTATGCAAATTTGATTCAAATGTTGGTGCTATAACATCATATAAAAGATGAGCTGTTTTAGTACGTTTGCATCTGAATCCTTTTGCTATTTCAGAGCCATTAAATGCTCTTTTGAAGACTTCGGTTAGGTGGTCCACGACTCTGAACGATATGTTGTGCTCGGCTAATGCAGCACAAATCATGAGCTCAGTTTTGTGTGTTTCATCCGAGATAGAGTCTTTCTTAAAATATGTATCGATCTGTAAGTAAAAATAAAAAAAATATAGGTAGGTGTTAAAATAATATTATTTAGACACGACACGATACCACACAATTGACCCGGTAAGTATATCAGTTGGTAAATGCTGTGACACAAAAAAAAATACAGTTTTGTAAAGCCTGATGTGCTGTTGACTGTATGTAATTAGAATATTTCGTTATACACATACCTTCGATCGGCCACTGTAATGATTCATATTGTTTTCATGTTTAGTACTTGCACTATGCTCTTTAATTGACGCCAATCTGCTTAAAATTTTAATACTTAGTTGCTGTTTTTATCTTTACACAACCACGACGAAAATAACGGATTCTGTTCCCACTCAGCCCGATTATTTTTACGCTTCATGCTGTTTACTTGGCAATAACTTTCAAGACAATGAAAGAATAATAACATGATGGGGTAAATTCCCTTTGATACTATGAGCATTTTGGTCGGACGTAGGAGTATAGGTACTGTAGTAGTCTTTGGACGTAGGAGAGCTGGGGATTCCCCGTTAGTAAACACTCTATGCCTCCGTTCGACGTGATTCGCAGTGGTGCCAACCGAGTTAAACGAATCACTGACAGCTGTCAGAGGTAACTTGTTAAATCAGAAATTCAATACTAATGAACGGAGTTCGCGTCAGAACTGTGTGGCGTCGAAGTGATTCAAAAGTATGTCAGACTCTACATTTTCGATGTTGCCGTGTTATGGGAAAAATATTTGCTAAAGTTTAAAATATTGCCAGGATACTCTACTGAAATCCGCTACTTTTTCAAAAAAAAACTGAAAATCTACTGCACTACCAATTTTACAACGAAAATCTACTGTTGCAGTAGAGTACGGTCACACTGTTTTAGTATAATTAGATAATGCTTATTGATAATAGAGTAAAAAACTTACTAAACAATGCAGTGTATTTATGCATTCCACTGGTGCACTCCAGAGTTTGGGCAGCTACACAAACTTTCATTTTCTTTAATTTCGCTGCGTAAACATGGTGCTCTGTTAGCTTCTTATGCATTCTAGTGTGACCTAGTTGGCAATCAGCGTCAAATACAGATTCTATGTCCTACCAAGTGGCAACTATACCCAGTGCGAGTGCGGCATCCCGTATTATTATTATACTCTTTGGAGTGCGGTGCCTCTAATCGAACCATGCCCCACTTGCTGGAGTGCCCTAAGTGCCCGTTTACCTGCACCTTGGATGACCTAATGAATACCACTGATGCCGCAATTAACGTCGCAATCTACTGGGCTCAAACAATATAAAATATCGAAGAAGAGTACCATCGACACGAAAAGAAGAAGAAGAAGTGGCAATTTGGCCTTTGAAGAGCATGTCTTTAGTAAGAAGGTTGTTCTTAAGACCCTTAAGTAGGTGCGGGGGGATCATATACTACACTTAGCGGTTGTCCTGAAATCTCAATAGTTCCATCTGCAAATAAAAAAAAATTTAGTTCAACAAGTTAATTTGATAGATTACAGATCCAAATCCTACAAAATTTTAAGATTATGACCTATACTAACAAACAGATGGATAATTTTATATAATGATGATAAGTACTTTTTATCCCAGATAATTTCCAACTGCTACGCAGACAATGGGCATGCAAGGGCTATTTGTAAAGAGAGTTTATTTACTCACCATTACATTCCTCATTTAAAATTCTTTTGCTTTCAGTTTCCGATTTCATCATATTTATGGCCGTTCTAAATGTCGAGCCCTGGTCACATACAATAGCTAAAGGTATCAAGTCTGACTCTGACACTTAAGTGACCACTTCCTTTAAAATTATTACTACTGTAGCAGCTGCAGTTGTTACCTCACAAAAATAAAAACAAATAGGCTGTCTCCAATTTGAGCACACTCCTTATAGCATGAATACTAAGGCGTGATCGCAAAACCTTAGTTCTCTTTCATACCCAAAGTCTTTAATTAAAGCCTCTTATCTCATCTTGGGACTCGACATAAGTGAGATGAGGTGTAAGAGAAACTTCATCAAACAAAGTAGAGCACAGTTTCTTCTTTGTGTCCCATTTCTGTGTTTTGTGCAGTAGTACTAAATATTATCATTTAGCCCCACATTGCACATAATATTTTCAGCCAGACGGTTCACTATTCTTACAAGCTTTTATTAGTTTCACCTGTCCCGTTGTCTGTCTGTCTGTAATCATATCTTGCAACTTAAGTTTGATGCACTTCCCGGAGCCTAATTGTGCCAAGTGGCTTTTTATATGTTCGAGGCATTGTTCTGAATTCATTGTTTGTTTGCCTGTAAGCTCACGTTCGGACGGACGACGTAAAAATATCGAGAAGGATTTTATCGCGCAATGGTTTTTAAGAATACATATAACATAGTGCATCCCAGCCCACTTTCTTCTTTGCATTCGTAACTGGTCTTCTTGTTCGATAGAGTGGGTCTTGTCGAATATTGTATAAGTGGGCCGGTCTTCCTTGCTTTTTTTTTTACATAAATCTACTTTATAAAAGGGTGTGTCGGGATTTAGTGTTTCTTTAAATTGAAATTGTAAAGGATAATTTCTCTCAAACCTCAGCCATCTAATATGTAGCCAATTAAAATCATAACCGCACGTTGTTTTTTTCCTATTTGTAATAGAATTTTCTAAGGCAGTGGTACTTAAAAATTCGGCATTTTTCATTTCGGTAACAACAAAATAAGGTTCTTTGCGTTTGGCTGTTTTTTTGATCCATTGGTCTGGGCTATAAATTTGTCCACGGCGGCGACTAGCGCTCTCTATGATTCCAAATTCCCCATCATTGGGAAGATAAGAATGTCCTGATACTAAGAACTTGTGGTCTATGGTGTCAATACTAGTGTCAGGGTCTTGTACAAGCTTCAAAAGGGAACGAGTGGTCTTGATATTCCGGTTTTGTCCAGTGCATGAATCGGAATACATAATGACATGCTTTTGTAATGCCGCATGAGTTTTTAAGTGCTTAATAAGACATGCTGCTGTCTTCTTCCACCTTCAACTTCGTCCCAGACATTCATGTATCCTGTGTTATTATTAAAGCAATGTATTCCCAGATTATCCTCTAATGTATTCCCAGATAATCCTCTAAATCCATCTAAATAAGCTATTAAAACACTTAATAAAAATATTTTTTATCAATTTTAACACAACTTATCACCACGTGTCAAAAATTAGTCACAATAAAAGTGAATCAACTCCGGACTTACTTCACTATTAAAGTGACTTGTGACTTACTTCACTTTTATAATGAATATTTAAAAGTTTTAGTGCCCTGTACAAACAAGTAACGCCATCTATGGGATTTTTATGCAACTATTGGAGTTGCTTCACTTTTAAAATGAAAGATATGACTAAATGTGATACCATTGAGCAAAAAATTAAGTATTTTAAAAATATGGAGTTACACCACTTTTACAATGAACTACACATTTAACAATGTAATCTATTGAAGAAATATAAAGTTAAAAATATAACAATAAAATATACTACTAAAAACGCTTTGGGTTACTCTATTTTTAAGATAATCGAAAAAAATAATCTGGCTTACCGTAAGACAGTTACGTTAATGGAACCTAGCGTTACGAATAGGAACTCCTTAGGGCGCGTTTACTACAACTAAATTAAATATCAAAATAATTAAGTTATAAAATAAAGTCATCACATTATGAATTTATAATAAAAGTACCTGTATTTTTAATGACATGACAAAATTATAATCACTTTTTTTTTTTTTTCATTAAGTATAATAAAAAAATAGACAATCAAATAAGAGGAGTATGTTTTCGTTAAAACCTCACTTAATTACAGTACCCGCAATGTAACTTAGCCGGACCAAAGACAGCCGTTTGAATGCACAATGAATTATTGTTTAGATTATAAATTGTATAAATGCGCAGGCAAATAACCAACTTTATTATAAATTAACTTATGAAATAAAGCACGTTATATAATAAAATACAAAGCAAGACAACTTATATAAGACAAATGACTTGTTTTTGGGCTAAGTACCTACTCTTCATCACCAAGACAAATTGGGCAAATGTAATCAAACGCATCAGTCCCACTTAAGGCTCGACCGAGATGGGTTTTTCGTTCTCGGCCGAGACCGAGACCGAGACCGAGAATAAAATAATATATCGGCCGAGACCGAGAGCCGAGAACGAGAATAGAAAAAGCGTGAAATTTTTTTTTTTATACTGTTTGCTTTTTAATACACTACTAATTGTTTAACAAAATTAATTGTTTTAATAATCAAAGTTAAATAACATTATATTATAACATAAAAAAAGCAATTTTTCGGCATTTTCGCCCTTCAAAGAATGTCGTCTCTCGTCATACAATTGTCCAGCTTTGCTAAAAAGTTGTTCACTTGCTACGCTAGTAGGCGGCGCAGATAAAAACTTATTTGCTGCTGGCTTAAGCACCTTATAAGGCGACGAAAACCAATACTCAAAAATATTAGCATTTCTTTGCAGTCTTGGCTCTCTAAGAAAGCTTTCTAGCGCTATTTCGATCACAGAGCTTGAACTGTATTCGTCATTGGTCATTGGCTCGTCTTCCAACTCTATCGAATCATGAGCTGCCCATAAGTTGGATTGACTTGTTGCAGCCATGTTTGACGAGTTAGTTGAAGATGCCCATGTCGTCTCACGAGAATCTGATCCTACATTTTCATTGAGAGTGAGAGTCTCGATAATATGAAGTTTGGCTGAGTTGACTTCGCTTTCAGTTAGATATTTAGTTTTAAACCGTGGATCGATCAGTGTTGCAGTAACTAGTGGCAAACAACTTTTAACAAATGAAAACCGCTGATTAAGTGCATCCAGTAGCTTGCTCTTCATCGTCTCTGCGTGATTTCCAATTTCATTATCATCTTCCTGGTCATTAAAGGACTGAATGTTTTGTGTTGGCGCCAATTTTCCATTCAACATTGCCACCAACGGTATTACCACTGAAACACAGGACGAGTCGGAAGAGATATCCAACGTGGCTTGGTAAAAGCATTGCAAAACGTTCACTATATCTTTCATGAAATTCCATTCATCACTGTTAATTTCTAGTATGCCTCCTTTTTCAATACGGTATAGGTTCAAAGCATTTTTTTGCTCAAGCAGTCGTTCCATCATTAAGTAGGTACTATTCCACCGAGTTTCGACATCTTGAAAAAGCGCATGCTCCGGTAAATTTAAGGTTTTTTGAAAGGTACTTAAATGTCTTCGAGCTTGTTCACTCCTGTGAAAATGGCCGACTACTTTATGACATTTTTTTATCAGCGTTTCAACTTCTGCAACCGAAAAAATGGCATCATGGATCGTCAACTGCAGAGTATGAGCAACACAACCCAACGATGTGAGTTCAGCTACTCGAGTGGCGCGGACCATGTTGCGAGCGTTGTCTCGTACAGCCAAGTGAACTTTTTTTGCAATGTTATAAGTTTCGGCAATTTCTTTGAGTTTTTCTGCTATATAATCGCCAGTGTGGTCGTCTTCCAGAACAGTCGCAGCCAGCACCACTTTAAGGCGCTGTTCTTTCCGAACGAAATGGGCGGTAAAACTCAGCAGCGAACAAGTTTTTGTAGGATTTGACCATATATCAGTAGTAAAACTTATCCAATCAGCTTTCATTAACAGAGATACCACTTTGGCTTGAACCTTTTCATATGTTTCAGGCATTAACTGACTGCGAAAGTATTTTTCGGACTTCAATTTGTATCGTTTTGGCCCAGATGGATCAGCGAAATTCAAACGTTTAAATCCTTCACCTGACACTGTAGTATAAGGTTGCATGTCCACAATTATGTAATCCATAATTGCTTTATCAATTCGTTTGACAATCTGATGATCATCAGGCCATTTTGCTGAAGGCGGATGAGATATTAATTGTTCTATAGTAGGTTGATGCTTTTTATCATTATTATCAATATTAAGGCGCACGGGCTTTGAAATAGCCGGTTTCAAACTATTTTCGTGAGCAATTTCAGCCAGTTTATTCTCATAGTGTTCATATTCAGATGAATGATATTTCGACAGGTGCAGTTTCAAACCTTTGATAGTCTGATGTTTGGGCTGAGGACTGCCTAATGACACCGTTTTACTACACGACTTACAAGTAGCCTTTGATGGATGTAATACAATATTTTTTTCATAATATTCCCAAATAGGATTTACTTTAGGCATATTTAGTTTTCATGTGCAACAATACAATATTATACCTTCTTAGTAAACATAAACATTAAACACATTAAATCGAAACAAAACTGAAAAATAGCACCTGATAAGATTGTTGTTTAAAAAACAAATAAGTCGTTAACTTAGATCAAAACCAATTTTCGATTAATTTTACTAAGAAACGGTACCTAACCTACGTATCGTATTTGATTTTAGCAAAAAGCTTTGCAAGTGCTATAGGTACCTATTGACAAACAAACCATGTGTTTAGTTATTTTTAATTGTAGGTATTTTATTAATTATAAACCTTACGTATTTTCAGCAAAAAACATACGCATAACGTCACAAAACCCTATCAATCTGTAATATATATTTAATTTACTTATATTTATAAAAACAACTTACCCGCTTTATATTCCACCGCAAAACTATAAGTAATGATCTTGCTTTCACCAAACCAGTGTAATTAATCAATTTACAAGTATCAACAACAAGTAATCACAGCAAGTAGCAACACAACACTTAAAAGAACTTATTTTAATTTACTGTGTTAAAACAAACTTCCACTCATTACTATTGTAAACATAAACAATTACAAATACTGCTCGAATGGGGCGAAAGCGGCCGGCCGCAGTTCGCCAGCCGGGACTTCAACCAATCACAATTCAGCTCTCTCACGCACTTACACCAATCGACTACGCGCTGCGGCGCGTTGCCACGCGCGGTAAAATTTGAATGCCGATCCGAACAATGTTACAATCTCGGTCATGACCGAGAATCTCGGCTATAATTAGCCGAGAACCGAGACAAGTTTCTCGGTTGGATTTGTAGCCGAGAATGCCGAGACCGAGACCGAGACCGAGATCTCGGTCGAGCCTTGGGTTTGTTTAACATGCAGTGGGACTCCCACTGCATGTTAAACAAACCCAGGTTTTACACACCATACATTTAATCATTTCCTTTAAATTTAAAGAATCTTTTTTACAAATAGTGCACTCATAACAGCAAATATTTGTAGCTGTTGTTGGTAACCGAACTTTCAATCTACGTTTATTTTCTTTGTCATCGATTCCTTTCATTGAATTGCTCAAAGTTCTTTTGGAGGGTGGGTATTCCCCAGGTTTCAGTATACGGGCTCGTTTTTTATTATAAGATGTACTAGGAAGACATTGGACATCTTGCAAAATTTGTTTTTGTGGACATGATGTAAGATCTATGATTTGAATATCTGTATTACTTGTGTTGAAATGATCTTCTACATGTGTTGACTCAATAATATTTAGTCTATCTAAGACTGGGTCGTCATTCACTAAAAAATCTAAATCTTTTAATTCAACGTCTTGGAGGGGAATATCATCTTCGATTACTGAAGGTACGGAACATATTATTGGAGTATCAAATAATATGTTGTTCTCTGATGTTATAGTCATCGAAGAATTAATAGGGTCTTTGGAGGTATGAGGAACAGGGTGTAAAGTTCACTCAACCTCCATTGAAAAGGGAGGATCCTCCGACCAGACGGGTGTTATGTCTGGCGGGCAATTGCCCAACGATTGATATTGGGAAATTGTATCTATGCTAATGGCACGGTAAACTCTGCTTGCGAGATGCAGGATTTGCGTGACGTCAGTATGACGCGTTGTTCGCATGTGGCGTTGTAGATACCGCTACATCACTCCCCTCCGGAGACCGGAGGTCGATAGTTGGCTGAGTCTTGTGTCTTGCGATGCTTGCCAGGCCAGCTGAGGTTCCAGTGAGTCGGAACCGGTTGCCGCATAGTTCACGGTGAGTCGGAACTGTCTGCGGAGATGCCCCAGTGAGTCGGGGTGGCGCATAGTTCGCGGTGAGTCGGAACTGTCTGCGAAGATGTCCCCAGTGAGTCGGGGTAGATGGCGCTGCGTTATACTCCAGTGCGTCGGATGTCGTACAGCGCCGGGTTGAGGCTGGCTGCTGCGTCGACCAGGAGAGGGTGCTCTGCTTGTTGACCGGCCGAAAGTGCAGTGTGCTGTGCCGAGGTTGCTGATGAGGCTGAGGGTGATGACCAGGTATGCGCGGTTGCTGCATGCTGGTGGTCAGGATACCCGTTGAAGCCATGGATGCTGGCTGGCTGGGTGACTTCGCCGCTAAAGCTTGCGGGAGTGATGATGATGATGACGTCACGCTGAAGTAGGTGCACGAAGGCTGCGCTGACGTTCATGTTCGGGGTCACCAGTTTGGAGGTATGAGGAACAGGGTGTAAAGTTCACTCAACCTCCATTGAAAAGGGAGGATCCTCCGACCAGACGGGTGTTATGTCTGGCGGGCAATTGCCCAACGATTGATATTGGGAAATTGTATCTATGCTAATGGCACGGTAAACTCTGCTTGCGAGATGCAGGATTTGCGTGACGTCAGTATGACGCGTTGTTCGCATGTGGCGTTGTAGATACCGCTACAGGTCTAATACGTTATCTTCAGCTATGTTACTGATTACAGAAGTAACTTCATTCATATTCGTTGATGTTAAATTCTCATCACAATTCACAACATTCGGTACAAGTATATGGGATTTAGGACAATGACAATCACATAATCCTGCTACATCTCCACAAAAGCAACTAATTAACCTATGTTTAATTATGTTTTTCTGTGTGGATATAATTTGGTGCAATTTCATTGTACCAGAAACAGCTGTAACATTAAATGGAATAAGCTTGCCTATATTTTTAATATCATTATCGTTTACATAAAAGCACTTTGTTGTTTTCAAAACATTTTGTAGCACATTATAAGCATCTGTTGCATTTGTTATATCGTAGCCGTAAGCAACTTTCCTATCCAGTTGTCGTTTTACTGAACCTCCTACACTATCAGCAACACTTTTGCCATGTCCACTTTCCGAGAAGGACCAAGTAGAATATTTTAATTTTAATTGGTCTGTAAATAGGTTTAACAAATAGAAGTTTTTCTTTTGCCGATACTGGCTAGTCGGGCCATCGGAAAAGAAATGGATCACATTTATAGGGTACTTTTCTTTGGCATATTTTATAATAGGAACAAGATGTGCCCAGATGGCATCAGGCTCGTGGCAAGTACTATCAGATAGTGTAGCAAATGTTTGAAATTAGTTTCAAATCGGATTCTCGCCTCAATTCATCACTAGCGGCAAAAAAAAAAAAAAAAAAAATGTTTATTTCAATTACAATTTGAGTTATAGCAAACACGATTTGGAGGTCAACTTTTAAGCAATGAGATGCTTGTGTTAGAACACTTGCTTGCTTGTGCAAAAACTTGTTTAAACCATGTTACAATTATTTTAACTGCAGCTAAAATCGTCTAATTTGCCTGACCTAATGTCAGGAAAATTAGACGTTTTATCGATACATTTTTTGTGCCACCAAATTCGACATGTGAGCGTAGCAGTGTATATGGCGATTTCTACCAAATGCAATTTCTATTGCTTTAACCATATTGGCCCCAGCATCAGTGACAACTGCGACAATTTTATTGTTTTCAATATTCCTCTCGTTACAGGTCTCCAATAATGTATCCGCTATGTATTCTGCAGTATGAGATCGCGTTAAATCAGAAACTCCTAACCACACATATACCTATTCTAATAGTTCCTGGACCTCATTACAAAATAGCACAGTCACTACCAAAAAACTTCTAGTTTGCATTGTGTCCGTCCAAATGTCTGTCGTTAAAGTCAAACCACTCACTTTCTGAAGCTTTCCTTTGAAGTGTTCTCTAATAATGTCATATTTTATATCGGCTAATTATTTTTGAGGCGAATGACAACTTATTAGGCGACTAACTACTTGGTTACAAAAAAAATATCTTGGTAGCGATTAAATATTTTTAGCACAATAATTATAATGAGCTACAAAAGGATAGGATATATAGATATAGGATATAGGATATATCTATAAAAACTATATAACGGCTGCTACTATAAGATAGCAAATATACAGGGTGTCCAGCGGGAATTATTCTATATCAAAATTAAATTACAAATAAACGGATAGGTTTAGAAATATAATTTTATTTTTTTAATGTAACAAGGGTCTGCGAATTTCACTTTTTAAAAATAATGTCTTCCAAGCCACGTCCATTTCTCGCAATACACTCTTGTAAGCGAACCCTCACATTGCCAAGTACGCGCGAACAAAGCTCCGGGGGTATGGCAGCGATTTTACGCCGAATATTTTCTTGTAGGGCAGTTATGGTACGGGGATTATTGCAGTACACATTAGAATTAAGGTAACCCCACAAAAAAAAAATCACACGGCGTCAAATCCGGCGATCGAGGAGGCCAGGGTATGTCTCCGTACTTGCTTATTAATTTTCCAGGGAAAATTTCCCTTAACTTAAGGGAAATTTTTTAAAATAAATTCTGCGACAGCATATGTCTATCTTTTAAGTTTGACTGTCAAACTTAAAAGATAGACATATGCTGTCGCAGAATTTATTTTAGAACTTTTATAGAGGACTAATTCCTTCATACATGATTTTTGCATAACTTAAACCGTTTACGGTATTTAGGTAATTTTACACGACTTTGCGCTATTTAACGGATCCTGAGATTACATCGTGTAGCGGCGCGCTTGCGCATTACAGCGCGTAGGTATGCTTGTACTTTAGCGACGTATTCAGTTGGGTGGAAATAAAACAATGTTTGTTGTAGGAAGGAAGGAATGAATATTGCTTTATTGATACCCTTACTATATACAAAATTAACTAGGCACAAGTAGTGGACATTAATTAAAAGGTAGTATTTATTAACAACCAATCAGAACACAGTTAACATATTACTACAATAATCTGCGCGTGGAGCGCGCCCTCTGCCAACAGTCCAACTAACCACTAAACACACCGAGGTTATAAATATATGTGCCGGCTCTCGATCGTTTGGCTCAGTGTAGCGGCGAGCGCGCTGACATGCGCAAGCGCGCCGCTACAATCGTATCTGAAACCACCTGGCTTCTCAAATAGGTTCACCACTTGGGAAATCCAGTTCTGGAGTTGTGCCTTCGGGGTCTATTTCGTAATTGTATTTATCAGACTGACACACTAGGTCTAATTAAAATAGTCATCTGAGCTTTCAGATGACTCATCTATGATGTCATGTTCACCTGCAATTTTATAGTTTACTTGCATTTAATGTAAATAATGTAACCTAATTAAATTTCACAGGCTTGTAGGTACTTACGTTTACGTATATGCTCTACATCATTCTGTATGAGGTAACATTTTTCCTCAACACTAGTCAGATAAGAACAAAAGTAAACTTTAAAGAAGAAAGATAAGAAAACCTTAGGTAGGCACTCGGCTTAGTCCGGGTTACACAGTCGTGTCCTTCCCATCGGAAATAAAAACCAATACTGAGTTATAATAATGTGCAACAATCAGAAAGCGAACGACAGACAGAGTGGCGAGGCGGTGCTTCAAAGATAACCCCTATTTATTAAGGTTTAGGTACTGCTCCCGATGTATTTATAAAGGTTAAGGTAAGAACTTTACCGAAATATGTATACCGATATGCATTTCGGTAACCCTTATTTAACGGTATGACTAAGGTCGGTGTAATTAAGGTACCTTTAAATTTCGGTATGACGTCACCGAAATTTAATGGTACCTTAATTTTAGGGTAGCGCGCGCGCGCCTTTCGCGGAGCGTTTTGATCGCGTTGTTTGAAATACATTGCACACTCAACAATGTAATTGTTTTTAACCGGTCATTTCCGAGATGAATTACTTTCGTAATTTTATTTATGGCATCATCATCACCTTTTCACGAGGTTTGCGCGTCGATGTCCCTGTCACCCTGTATGTTATTGTTTACTGTGTGACTTTTTGAGTACTCCAACGATGGTTGGTCCCATAGAAGTTTTTGATCAGTATTAGAAACAGGATCGCTTGGCATAAAAAATGTTTTTGTGTAAAATGGCTATTTTCTTGCTAACTGTATTTTTTTGAATCTGTGAATGGCGATCAAAATTCCATAAAAAATTATGGATAGTCTCCTAAGACCATTCGCGTAGCTGCAACGGATAAGGTACTTCCCCTTACTGCCCCGCTGAAAGTTTCCAACCTGTATATTGTGTGCCGTATCGAAACTTACAAACTTACAAGGTGGGTGGATTTTTTTGCACGTAAGTGAGGTTGCGATGTGCTCGCAGTTTCATCTTCAGGTTCCTGCATAGAATTTGCCTCTACTTTTAAAATTTGCCTCCAAGTCATGTTTAGATGCCTAATGGCTAATGCTTCTTCGTCTTCTGACAAAACCACATGGAATCTAGGATCCAGATATAAAGCGCTAAAAATGTTGGGTTAAGCATTAGCTGTTTTTCTCTTATTTTTATATATTTACATATAAGTTGGGCCAGAGGTAAATATAAGCGCGATGTCTCCAAATAACATTTGGACCAATGGTAATAGAAGTGACCAATCGTGAGTTGGTCTCTCTGCAATACCTTGGTCAGTATTTTTGCCAGTTTTAGTGATGTAATAAGGTCATCTAAAGCATCCCAGGTTATTGGTGACAAATACGTTTCGTCTGGTGTTTGAGAACAGTACTTCTTTAAATCTACGAGCCGCTCTAACATGTCCAACGTTGAATGCCATCGTGTAGTCACGTCCAGGAGCGGCTTATTTTTATTTTTTTGATGCTTTAAGTATTTCGCATTGAAGGAGTTCGAAGTTTGCGTACAACACTGCGAGATAGTGTTTATTGTTGCGTCTTCCTGCAACGCGTCATTGACTGCAAGCTGCAATGTATGTGCAGCGCACCGTATCGAGGTGACACTGTAAGGAATCTCGGGCTCTGTAAATTGTCGACGTCATACTCATTATTATTAAGTATTATTTCTAGTGGCTCCGCATCCGTATCATCATCGTCGGAATCATTATCTCCGTCATTTATGAATTGGGTCATTTTAATCATATTTGTACCGTTATCGGTATTTATAGAATATATTTCCTGTCCTAAAATGTTAGTTTTTCTGTAACCCCCCGATTTTTTACATGAATTTTGCCGTCCAGTATGTATTGGGCATTAACTGCAAAAAATGATCTATTTAAACGTGTAGCGCTGTCAACTTTTAAGGAAATCATTCTCCCTTTTATACCTGTAGCTATTTCAGATCTTTTGGTTTCTGCTGCCTGCGACACAAACATTTTGATGGAATGAGAATTTAAAGATTGAGCTTCCCTTGGGCTTATAGATATAATATTTTTAAAGGCTAAATCATCAATTATGGAGAACGGTCTTCCGTGTACCGTTACCAAATCTTTTTCAAAAAAGCATGTTTTTTCGTATAAGATGTAGTTGAATTGGTTAGTTGGTTGATGTTCAAACTATCTGTACTAGTATTTGCAAGAGTTGAATCGTTCTCTTTACTTGATTCGTCTTTTCGTTCGTTCTTCTTCAGTTTAAAAAAAAAAAAAAGAAAGAAAATACATTTATTTGGCACAAACTAAAAGACACAATACATCAGATACATACATCAGATAACACAAACCAGCGACAGCGCGAAAACCTAAGCGACTATTTTAACCGTAAAGCAAGACATCCATCCATCGTATTCAGAGCGATTATGTTAAGTCATCGGAACTTACTATATTGCAAGAGCTAGAAAGCATTAAGAGCAAGTCAAACCAAACTACATATTCCAACATTGCGAGAAAAAAGTAACGGTCCATTTTTAAATGAATCTTGTGAGATAGACGCGTCGGGGGCGGTGCCGACGGCGCCGCCGAAACCGCGAATGAAGCTGACACCGTTTCCGCGAGCCGCCGCCGATTCCAACATTCATGGGAAGGGCACGTTTTAGTCAATCGTTGACTAAGGAATACATAATTAGTTATTAGCTAGATTTTGCTTTTATTTATATTTTCCAGTGATTATGAATATTATGATGTATGGTTAAACAAAATAATATTGTAAGCTTATTACTTATTCATTTCGTGAAGTTCGAAGCAATGTGATAATTGGTGAATAAAATCTTCTCTTCTTTCTCTTGACATCTTAGTCATCGCTCTTCCAATGATCAGCCGCCTTTTTGTAACATTTTTCAATAGTCTCTGTATCTAAATCGTTCGTTCGTTCGTCACGGATTTACTCCGACAGATATTTTATTATTCACTTGACTGTTTTCAATCTCCTAAATCAAAAAAAAAAAAAATAGTAAATATAAATACGTACAAGTTAGTAAAGTAACAAGGCCTTTGTCTTACTTGCAGTGGGGATCGAGATCCATGACAATAATGCTATCTAATATTTTTTAGTGATTACTGGGAATTATCTCTGTAAGTTTAAGCTAAAGTATCAAAACAATTTCGAACAATAATTTCATAGTGCCAAGGCCGGTTATGGGCTGTTGCTACGCGTCCGTGTTGTGTCTGTCTTCCCACCAAACCAAACTATAGCAGGCCAGGCACATTCCGCATTTTAGGTATGAAGCTACAAGTACGCGGCGGGCTCGACTTGCCGGGCCCATTCAGTGGGGCTGCCGCGCGCCGGCCGGGTGGCACGGTAATTTTATTTATGGCATCAGGTGTAACCTTTTCACGCGTTTGCGCGTCGATGTCCCTGCCACCCTGTATGTTATTGTTTATTATGTTTATAGGTGCAAAAATGTCATTCATCTAGATTACAGGGTAGGGCATTACGCCAGTGTGCTCAATTATAAATAACAAAAAATATTATCTAATAATATACCATATTATTTATTAACCTACCTAATAACCACACTTATCGAAATTTTGTCCCCGATAGTTTTATAGGTTGGGAGTCCTTTTGCAGGTTTTTATTAAAAAACAACACCACAACTTTTTACCAGTATATTTTCCACAGAGTCTGGTTACGAACTGTCAGTGTTAACATTCCAAAAATCACAAAAACTATTTAAGGTCGGATACACAATACTTATTATCTAACATGCTCCAGCGTCAAAAAGAAGCCTGAAAACAGGATGTATCCGAAATTAACAAAATAAATGTTAGTATACGTATAATACATTATTAATGAGATTACACCACCCTCTAGCCCTCGCTCTTCGTTTTCGCGAATTGTCACTGGAAGAGCAGTAAGTGCACGGAACAGGCGCCGATTAAAGGCTAAAAATGAATACTTGTCTAGTAGATTGAACATTTTAGAGAAGAAGCTGGCTAAATATAGAATGCAAATACTGAGATTAAAGAAGAAAATACAAAATCAAAGACCGAAAATTGGCATAAAAACATCACTGTCATCAAAAACTGAAACATTCATTAAACTACCGTTTTTCGACCAGAACCCCATTGTTTGCCCAGCTAGAGCTATAAAAACATATATTGAGCAAACATCAACTCTTAGGAATGATGAAAAATATTTGTTATTAACTAGTAGGAAACCTTTTAAAAGAACATCCAAACAAACAATTAGTAGATGGATTAAATCAGTTATGAAGGAAAGTGGTATTGATACCAAAATATTTACCTCACATAGCACACGTCATGCAGACACATCTTCTGCTAAACAGGCAGGGGTATCATTAGATGTGATTAGGAAAACTGCTGGCTGGTCAGATAGCTCTCTTACTTTTGCCAGATTTTATGACCTGCCAGTGAATGTTAATGTCCCACATGACAGCTTTATTAATGCTGTCTATAATGCCAACTTGAGGATGTAATTATTATTTCTTTTCCTTTTTAAAGATTAATAAACGTTCAATGAATATTTATTTTGTTTTGTACACTGTCATTAGTGTTATAGTTTAGATAAATGGCTAAAGGTCAGTTGATGTTGATGAAAGATGTTTCACTGTAGCATTTATTGTTTCTAATTGTATCTGATTAAGAGACAAGACTGATAGTAATAATACTGATGTTATGTTGTTGTTTCTGCTGGTATTTCCATGGCAATTTTATTGTCATGAAAATACTAGTAGCCAATTGTCATTTTGTTTGTCTTTAATGAGGCCCTGTGTATGTAAACCACATAATGGATAATTTTGTCTTATTTTGACATGTTGAATATCTTAAGATTATTGATGTTACATACATAAGTATATACTTACTAACATACTATAGTTTGATTTTATTGGTCTCAAATAAATTTGATTCATGGCTGTTTTGGTATGTATCTCTTCAAAATAGTGGCCCATGTCGACTTTTACTCTTTTACTAAACAGCTACTCTGTAATCAATTATTTTTCAGTTCATCATGAAATGAAATTGATTAATCAGACGAACTTACCTTAAGTGAAGTCCGATTACAATTTCATGAAGGATGAACTGAAATATAATTACCCACCCAGCCCATCCTTTTTAGGATCAGTCCCTTGTCGAATGGGCCAGCAGAGCAACGCTATCTCTAAAGAGTGTCAAATCGGGGTTGCCAATCCATAGAGAAAAAGTTTTATTTTTATTTTCTCTAAAACTGCGATGCCAAATACTAGCGAATTGGGAACTACTCTGTAATCAATTATATTTCAGTTCATCCTTCATGAAATTGTAATCGGACTTCACTTAAGGTAAGTTCGTCTGATTAATCAATTATTTTTCCATATATACTGTCAGGACTGAGAAGCTAAAGGAATGTTGCGCTCATGTTGATATAAATCATCAAAATTTACTGTCGCACTCAAGAACAAGATGGCTTTCGCTGATATCCGCGGTTGAACGGATCCTCAAACTATGGATTCCACTAAAAAACTATTTTAACGCCGAAGAGAGACCACCTAAAATTATTTCTGACTTTTTTTAAAGTCCGATCAGTGAAATTTATTTCGTACTCGTACAGTACAATCTCAATTTATTTCAAAAAAATATAAAAAGCGTTGAGAAGAAACAAGTGTCAATAATTGAAAGATATTACAGGAAACACAAAATTCACTCACAGAGAGGAAGTCTGCCAATTTTATAGGCATGCAAACTAAAAAACACAAAAACAAGACTGCGAAGCTTTGAGAGTGTGGACTGTGGAGCAGCGTTGCCAACTTAGCGGATTTCCCGTCATATCTACGGATTTGGATACGTTTATTATACTTTTCGATACAGCCAAATGTTTTTAATGAATAATTTTGTATGATGGCAATAGGGTAGGTCAAAGACGCAAATGTTTTTATATGAATAATTTTGTATGATGGCAATAAGGTAGGCCAAAGACGTGTAATGTACCTAGCCATTACTAGCCAATAAACTCTGCAAATTCTGCAATGTTTATGAACGGGACTTACCTGCTAAGTAACCGGAATCCAATGTATACATTTTACCTATTCTCAATAATGTAAACATTCGATACTACTATAGCGCAAAGCTGAATAGCTGATGAATGCTAAATGAAACAATGAAAGTGTTGTGTTGGTCTTGGTTATTACGTTAGCTTTTAATCAGTAACTTGTTGTGTGTTGAGAGTGTTCAGTGATCGTTCCATCAGGATTAACCCTAGAACCGTACCCATATAAGAATTTCATTAACGGTACCCTGGGGTACAAGCACACCCCAAATAAAAAAGACACATTTTTCAAAAAGTAATAAAGTTTTATTAAAAATCAACGTACATATGCTGCCTTACATTAATTTTAGTCTCAATGAACACAATTAAGGTACATTAAATTAGGAACTTAAACAATTTTGGCAAATTTTTTTTTGGTGCTCATTACAAATGAAAGTTTTGCACGTCGCACATTGTGTGCGTGATTTACGGTCCTTGGACCTTGGACAGAAAGAACATCTTCCAGATTTTTGAATTTTCATTAGTTACTGCAGCTAATGATCGCTTTTTCCCTAATATATCCCCAATACTTATTTGCAGGGATGTTGGTAAAGTACGATACTGAAATCTATCTTCCAGGTGAGGTTTGATGAGATCAAATGCCAGTGTCTTCAGAAAAGTGCGCCTATTCTTGAAAACTTGCTTATTAGTGGCGTTTGATGAATTGAGCAATATCATGGAATTGATCCCCACAATATTTAATATTCCATAGAATACACATAGGCTTCCATAGAATACAGATATTCCTATCTATCTTTAGTTTATTGAAACGCACAAATGCGGGTTTTTTTTTATTGCGGCTACAAAAGATAGGTAATTTAACAGATTGTTAAAGGTAAGTGCGTTATTGAGACCGGCCGTAAGGCAATCACTAAGGAGCTTAAGGAAAAAATCTATTAAGTAATGATAATGCTATTGTTTTGGAACAGTGTGGACCTAAAGATTTTCTTATGAGACAAATTTCCAAAGCCAAAGGTTTAGCTTTAGAGAGGCAATATAGTGAAGAAGTTAGGAAATTTGTCTTGACCCTACATTTTTTTTCCCCAAAAGCATATGATTTTGTCCGTACTACATATAATTCATGTTTACCTCACCCACGTACTTTACCAAAATGGTAAAGTACGTGGGTGAGTACCACGTACTTTACCAAAATGGTAAAGTACGTGGGTGAGTACCACGTACTTTACCAAAATGGTAAAGTACGTGGGTGGTGGTGGTTTTGGTTTTTAGGGTACCAAAATGTTGACGCGGAACCTGGTTTTTGTAATGAGGCATTTCAAGCTTTAAAAGCCAAAGTGCTATGTAATGAAAGACAAGTAGTGTGTGCCCTAATGCTGGACGAAATGGCAATCAGGAAGTCTCTTTGTTGGGATCCCCGTTCACAAAAATATTGGGGCCGTGTCAGTACTGGCATTGAATTCGAAAGTGATTCAATAGAGGTGGCCAATCAATGTCTTGTGTTTTTAGTAAATTGCATCAATGGGAGGTGGAAATTGCCAGTTGCGTATTTTCTTATATCAAGTTTGAACGGGGAACAAAAAGCAGCACTTTTGTAAATATGCATTCAAAAATGTAAAGATGTTGGTGTGAAAATCGTAAGTGTAACATGCGATGGACCTGCTACCAATTTCAGCATGTTTGGCCATCTTGGTTGCAATTTAATGCAAGATTAAATCAACACATATTTTGAATAGGATAGTGATAAGATTTACGCTTTCATTGATCCTTGTCATGCCATCAAGCTAATTAGGAACGCTTTTGGTGAACTTAAATTGTTTTACGATTTATATGGGCGTAAAATCAATTTTAATTTATTAGAGCGACTCCTGCAGCTATAGGAAGGCAAAGGGTTGCATATGGGGACATAAATTACAAAAGCCCATTTATATTTGCTAAACAAAAGATGAAGGTACGGTTAGCAACTCAACTGTTGAGCAATTCAGTGGCGGATGCCCTGGAATTTTGTCAAAAAGAATTACAACTTAATGGTTTTGAAGATTGTAAAGGAACTATTAATTTTATAAGAATTTTCAATGATGTTTTTGACGTGTTGAACAGCTGTTCCATAAGACCCCCAGGGTGGAAAAAAGCAATATGTCCCGAAAATATTGGCCTTGTAGAAGCTCTTTTTGAAGGGGCCATTAGCTATATTACGAACCTAAAACTTCCGTCTGGTAATTTGGTTATCGATTCCAAACGAAAGACGGGATTTATAGGTCTGAAAATAGATATGAGGAGTGATGTACTCGTTTTTCGGCAATTGGTATTAGAAGAAAAAATATTAAAATATCTTCCTGGTTTATAAAATAAGCCAGGACCATGTTGAATTATTCTTTTCCGCGATAAGAGCCCGGGGTGGCTTTAATAATAACCCAAATGCGGTTCAATTTAGGGCTGCATTTAAACGCCTTTTAATACGAGCAGAGATTCGTGGTGGCAATGGTAATTGCGTTCCTCTTGAACAGATTAATATTTTGACATGCTCAAGTGTATCATCAATAAATATTTATGGCTTGCATCAACATGATGCAAGCCATAAATATTTATTGATGAAGTCTGTCCTTCAAACTTACATTAACATAAGGTTTAGGTATTTTGGAAAGAAAAACACCGAAACGATATCTTGTAGAAATTATTTGAACAAAATAATAATGTTTCGAAATGAATGAATATCAAAAAATATTGTCATTAGATTCTTACAGCAATACATAACAAATTATTTAATAAAAACATGACCGAAACGAATGCATGAACATTATTTATATACGTAAAAAAGAGGTATGGTAGGTTATCATAAAGTGTTCAATAAATGTTTTAAATATTGTTTGATTTTTTCATTGTTTCCCTGTACAAAGCGCAATTCGATTGATCTAAAAAAACCCAAAAAGGTGTCATTGAACTCATAATGATGTGCAACTTTTACGAGGGACCAACCCTGAAATCGATAATATAATTAAAGTCAGCTGCTACGTTTTATCAAGTTTCGTGAACACAGATTTTGATCAGCAGTGCTATTCTCTAAAAGACAATTTCGTGGCTGTAAGCTGCGACGAGCTCGTCGACGAGACAGCCTTGAAATCGACCGAGCGTGCAGCGCTGATTCAAACCGTATTCCCTAGCATAGTTTTGGTCGTCGACGAAACCTCCCGTCGTTATTTCGTGGACGAACGTAGGGCTTGAAACAAACTCTATAAATTATAATCGATCAATCTCGACTGAGAGTTATATGGGTTTAAATTTTATATTAAAGGTCTATCTTTAAGTATTTTAAGGAATACAGTAAAACTATAACCAATATCATAATTAAAAGAGTTTATTACATATTTCTTATTACATTTTAAGGCTGAATGACGATTCCTATGCTCGTCTCGAGCAACGCGATGAATACAAAAAAGTCAACACACAACAAAAACAATCACAACCGACGCGACGCTAACAATACCACTTGAGTTTCTGGTTTTTTAAATTTTGGGTGCTGTAGGATACCATGTTTTGTATCAGCGAGTGCTTTGAACATAGGTAGTTCTGTGACCAAAAGGATATATACCTACTGAAATGTGAGTAATGATAATTTTCACTGTTAATACTAATGAATCTCAATAATTTAGGATCTACGAGATATTAATAAAATTTAAGTAAATTACTTAGATAACTGTTGTTTTACAATAATATGTACCTACTTAGAACTTTATTGTTGTAACGTAACATTGTGTATTTTATGCATGCCAAGAAGTGCTATCCCACCCCGTGTGCAAGTAGAGATGTTGATAGAGAGTTTGGAAGAGCGACGTTAGCCACTTCCATCACTGTTTAGTTTGCCAGCTACTTCTTGCCATGCCGCTCTTGTGCGATCTCTGGCATGTGATGTCCGAGAGTGCCCACATGGCAAGAAGTAGCTGGCAAACTAAACAGTGATGGAAGTGGCTGCATTAAAAGTTGGCAGCAATGGTCAAAGGCTTGCTAACAAATGTACCTAGGTAATGCATTACTGGTGTGCTTCGTCAGCTTGCATACTTTGACTGTTACTTAAGAATAAAGTTCCAGTACCTATGTAAATTGGGTCTATGTTTAACATAAGTATTGTGTTATGATTATGCGAAATCTAGATATTAAGACATAGAATATTTAGTTTCAGTATTGGAAGGATAAGAAGTCGGCGGTAAGGAAAAAAGCTAGTCAAATACGGATGGCTAGGCAACGAACAGGTGGTGGTGAACTAGAGGAAGGGTTTCTCTCTGCAATAGAAGAAAAAATAGTTGCGATAATGGGTGGCGAAAGCTTTTTTACTGGTGATAGGGAGCTAGAAATTGACCTTCATGTATTTATGTTTTTTTTAGATATGCTTGTTGTAATTTTATTTATGAAAACTTTAATATAGTGCATA
Source organism: Apamea crenata (assembly GCA_949629185.1). Lineage (NCBI taxonomy): Eukaryota > Metazoa > Arthropoda > Insecta > Lepidoptera > Noctuidae > Apamea > Apamea crenata. Next base: position 4,450,621 of record OX451362.1, on the reverse strand, counting down.
CAATATATTTCCTGAAATATCAATATAATTTTCAATAATTTGTTTTTTTAGGTTGATAATGAACCTGGGCCAAGTTTGAATTTGACTCCTGACGTGCCAAATGCTGAAGTATCAGATGATATGCTCTTGGTATGTTTATTGAAATATTATTCACACAAATATGTACCTATTTTACTTCCCAAAGGATTGTTAAGTCAAAATTTGTTTGCAGAGTATACAAGATGTTATAGAGGAGGCAAATGCAACACCAGGGTCAGAGAGGTATTACTAGATTTAAATTGCTTACATTACTTAATACGAAAACTGTATACTGGGAAGTTATAATTTTCAAATTTAATTTTGTAGTCATGTGCAATTGCCTGTAGAACATACTACTAGAGGCATGCTCCAGATTGAACAGTCTACACCGTCAATACTAGTAAGTTAATTCTAATAAAATATAATATTGTGATGTTAAATTCTAAATTAGGCTGATGATGCTGATTACAATATAAAATATATTTGCAGGACGTACAACCAGGCCCATCGTGGCATAGGGACAATATGCCAATGGAAAACCAGCCTAATACGGAACAAATGGTGAGGTTTTAAATAAAAGTCTTACAATTTATGTTATAACTAGCTGCTGCCTGCGGCTTCGCCCGCGTGGATGTCGGAAGTTATCCCACGGGAACGTGCTACCAGGATAAAAAGTATGTGCTTCCCCAGGATGCCATCAGCTATCTCTTTGCCAAATCAGAAGTTCAGTGGTTTAGGCGTGAAAATGTAACATACAGTTTCAAGTTCAAATCCTCCCCTAAAAACCGTATTACCCCTTTTTGCCCCGTCAGGGGTCAATTTTCGACCACTTTACATACTTATTATTAATTATTTTCTGTCGAAAGTATCAATACTGAGTTTCGAGTTAATCGGACCGCGCGTTCAAATTCTTCCACACAAACTTTAATACCTCTATATCGGGTAGTTTTGAAAAACTAATAATGATAAACTTTATTGCTTACTTAGGCGAGTATTCATGCCAGTTTTCAAGATTATTAACCTAACGTATAAGATTTTTCATATAATTTGTATCCCCACTTTTCACCCCCACAGGGGTGGAATTTTGAAAAATTATTTGGGATGTGTTCATAACTTGACTCAAAGATTATTTATACCAATTTTCGAGTTAATCAAGCCACGCTGTAAAATCCTCCCTTGTAAAATTGCCTACCCCTTTTCAGGCCGTCAGGGGTAGATTTTCGAAAAACCCTGATACACATTATTCTTTCCTTTCAATTTTAGGTATGAATACTGAGTTTCGATTAAATCGGACCGCGCGCTAAAATTCTTCCATACAAACTTTGAAACCCCCCAATCCCCGTTTAGGGGGTAGTTTACAAAAACAAAAAATGCTCAATTTCATAATTTATTTAGGTAAGTATTTGTGCCAAGTTTCAAGTTTATTAACTCAAGGAATAAGATTTTTCATACAAACAAAATCCCCCCATTTCACCCTCTTAAGGGTGGAATTTCGAAAAACCCTTTCTTAGTGGATACCTACTCTTCACGAAGAATACACACTCCAAATTTCATGTCTCTAGGACCAGCGGTTTAGGCTGTGCGTTGATGTCTCAGTCAGTCAGTCAGTCAGGACTTTGAATTTTATATATATAGATGGATATAATAACTTTTTTTTGTATTACAGTTTGAGGCTCGATCACCACCTGCAGTGCCTCATAGGAGTAATGCCCCAATTGCCTCCTCATGTAAGGTTAACTTAATTATAATTTGTTTGATTATTGGTTTAGTGTAAAAAGCACTACATAGTAGTCGTCTCATTTTGATTCCCAGATTGGGCCAATTTGTAGGTTTTTTCAACAGCGGCCATTATTCAATCAATATGTATAAATACTACATTTATTGTGTAATATCTATTCCTACAGAGCGACAGTGATATGATGCTGTTATACTTACATATTTGCTTTACCTCTGTTTAGTAATTTGTTGCATTTCTTAAGTTCATAGCACCTCGTGGGCGTCGAACGGCACGCCGCCGTCTGATCCAGCGCTCACCACCTTCTCAAAGGCAATCACAAATGGCGAGCCTGACTGAACGTTTTATCGTCATTGAAGAGAGGCGTTTGGAAAATGAGAGACTCCTTATAGAGACTTTTAAACAAATAAGCTAGTCATGGTCAAGGCAGACCCAGGCACTGCAGGATTTATGTGCATCCATCAGACGAGGGAGTTAAATCCCCGAAACATGGATCTATTAGAATTTTAATATAATATGTATGTTTAGATATCAAGTTTACGGTAGATGTTAAGAAATTTAAATGGAAATTTAAGTGTAAGAACTGTTTTCTGTTTGACGAAATTGCAAGCACCTGTGAAACAGTAAGTACCAACATTATTATTACTAAGCTTGCGCCCAAGTACTTTCTTTATAATTTTCAATATTATACCTAGTTAGTAGGTAAATCAAATCTTTTGTTACTTCAAAATTGATCATTTGATGCAATGTTTACTTCAATTAACAGAAAGAAGTACTTACCAACATGCTTTTAATAAAATTAAGACACAATTAAATTGGAGTCCATAAGCATTCTTATTTTAAACGGTTTGTATTGAAAGTCTTTGTCTTTTTTGTTCAGGACAAAACTTTTGAGGCGCCGATCGAAGAAGAGTCAATCAATAATGAACAGGCTAATAGTGTCGTCTACGAATATATTACTGATATTCCTCAAACATCAGAACAGAACGTTACCTTGCAAGTGCAAAATGAAAATTCTCAGAACTCTGAAGCAATTTCGAACATATTAGAAATAACCGGAGCATTACAGCAGAACCAACAAATTATTTTAGATTATATAAAAAGCATGGAGGACAAAATATTGCGTAAGTTATCATTTTTAAGTGCACAGGTGGACGCTATTGCAGAGCGTAATGTGATGGCTGACAAAAAAGCAGAAAATGTGGCATTTAAGATTATATGTAACAAGGAAGATTTACACAATTTTGAAAAACTGTTAGAAAATCCGAAGTATCGATTAGATATTAAGAACCAACTGTCTTGTGTTTTTGGAAAGGGAAAAGGACGCGGAATCAGTAATACTTATTCATTAGCAGATGCTATGTTTACGAGGCATTTTATGACAAATGTTCTTGGGGTGGCGGTTCAAAGAAAGAGATTATTAAACTTTGCTTCAAATCCTACACAAATACCGTTGAGTTTTTCGTTAGCGTCATTCATGAATCGGATGCTGATTATACAAAGAAAGAAAATGAAACATTTTTCAAAAAAATAATGCGCCACTCAGTCAGTCGAAATAAACAAAATATTCAAAGAGCTGCGTCCAGTAGACGTAGATCGCAAAAACAGTCAAAACTGCCGACTGCACTTTTAGCATCAACAGCTAACAATAATGGTTCATCAACTATCACTACAAACAACATTGTTGCATCAAACCAGCCATCTCCCACAGTAGACAATAATGGTTCATCGACTGACAACACTAATAGCATTGTTGCTTCAACCCAGCCAGCATCAACTACTGACAGCAATGGTTCTTCAACCAACCACACTAGCAGCATTGTTGCTTCAACCCAGCCAACAGCACCATCAGAAGATAATAATAGTTTTATTACCAACAACAACAATACAAGCAGCACTGTTCAGCCAAGCCTGTCAGCAGTGCCATCGCTCTTCACTCGTCTGTCCGATTTAGAATCCAATTTAGTGTAGTGTAATAATCACTAGCTTCCGACTTCCTAGTTAGGCTGCCTGTCCACCGGAGCGGAGCGAGGCAGCGGAGCGGAGAAACGGAGAAATATTAACCAATAGGACTGCACAAAATCTCCGCTCCTCTTTAGTGGACAGGGAGTTGCGAACTAGTTTAAAAATTCATACAAAACCGGTAAGCGGAGCGGGGATGCAAGGCAGCGGAGCGGAGAAACGGAGCGGGGAAGCGGAGCGGGGAAGCGAGTGCAGGCGCGGGCGCCAGTTGCGCCCGCAGTGTGCCGCCGTAGTCCGACCAGTGCGTATGTGACCGACGCAGTGAACACAATGGATGAAAAACTTATTGAAAGTGTGAAAAAGTTTCCGTGCATTTGGAACACATCTTCAGAATTTTACAAATGCAACGAAACAAAAGATGCTGCGTGGGACCAAATAATCATTGAAACAAACATATCGGATGGTAAATAATATTATGTATCTTTATTCTATAATACCCTCTAGTAGGTACATATTGATATCTTTTTTTATTTAACAAAATAATACCTAAATAATGTCCGCGGCTGGCCAAACTATCCAAATCTGTCACACATCACTGACTATAGATTCTTTTCAAAATTCGAGTATCTTGCCATGGAACCTTCCCCTGATTATTGAAGTATGAACAATACATTTCGCGAACTTGAAAACCATCATTAATAGAATGTTGTGTTTGTGTAATATCACCAACTGATAATAATGTTTGCTCCATGTTATTTTCAATATTGTTTATATAATCAGGTTGTCTTTGAATTAAATAATTGTGCAAAACACATGTTGCTTTTATTACCTTGTCAACTGTTTCTATTTTGCATTCGAAATCTTTATGATACACGTACCACTTTCTCGTCAATACACCGAAAGTTGCCTCAACAATGCGACGTGCTCTTGATAATCGGTAATTAAATATTTTTCTTTCTGCGTTTAGTCCATCACGTGGGTATGGCCTCATAAAATTTTCCATTAATGGAAAAGCTTCGTCTCCTATAAATACGAACGGCATTTTTGCACCACCTTGATACAATGGTACCGGCTCAGGTAAATTCAATCTCTTCTCTTTTAGACTCTTTCCGAAAATGCTGTTATCAAAAATTCCTGCACCAGAAAATCTTCCCATAGATCCCACATCAACCATTCTGATTTTCCTTCTGGCATCAGCTAAACACATCAATACTACAGAAAATCTCTTTTTGTAGTTGAAAAACGAGGACCCAGTTTTCGAGGGAGCCTTGATATATACGTGCTTGCCATCAAGAGCACCTGTACAATTTTTAAATTGCCATAGTTCATCAAAATCTTTTGCTATTTCTTTCCAGTCGTTTTCTGTTGGTTGCGGCATGACAAGAGGTTGCAATACATTCCATAAAGCATCACAAACCTCATCAATAATTCTTGATACACTTTTTAATCCAATTCTAAAATTTTCTCCCATCGTTGTAAATGAGTGGCCGGTTGCTAAATACCTGAAAAATAAAAGTAATATTTTTTTATAAATAGACCATGGAATAATTTTTTGTGTTTGTTGATTGTTTCAGTTAAAACTGCCAAGTCGCGATGGAAACAACTGAGAGATAATCATCGAGATGCCTTAAAAAGACAAAATGCAACAAGGAGTGGACAGGCTAGAAAACAACGAAAAGAATGGAAATATCAGAAAGCCATGTCATTCTTATTGCCTTACATGTGTAACAGAGACCGGTCATCAAATTTTGCGCCCTTGGATGACTCAGTAAGCGAAACTTCAAATCCGCCAAATACCATTGATGAGAGTTCACGGGAATCATGCAATTTGTTGCCATCAAATTCAAATAATCTTCCTTCTGTCGATGTTCCTAATGATTCAACAGCTTCTGGGCCTCTCCCATCCACATCCAAAAAAAGAAAGAACGATGAAATTCTAGATCTTTTGAAAAAAAATCAAAAACGCCGCGAACTGTTGGAACAAGAACGGATAGAAGTTAAAAACATGATGTCAGCTAGTGATAAGTACGATGAAATAGACTTATTTTTTTTAAATTTGGCTGCATCGGCGAAAAAGCTGCCGTATTATTTACAACTACAAATTAAAAAAACCTGCTTTAATGCGGTAATATCAGCTGAAGAAAGTAATCTTCAACATAGTTGGTATTCTCCGAATAATTATGGTTATTCTACAGCCTCATCAACACCTACAACAGATAATATCAATACTAGTATCGATATCGATACTCCTAGTGCTCCAAATGATATTAACACTAGTATTAATACTCCTAGCGCTTCACAAATTCAAACAACCCAGGATATTGAAACATCTGCAGCAGAGCAAACAGGACCCAATGAAAATGCGGACAACTTTGAGACAGATTATGATTTTTAAATTAATATAACATGGCATCGACTGTATGCAAAAATAAAAGTTACTTTGATTTCAAAATGTGTACTTACTTTAAACACACTGCTAATCTTTCACAGCTACTGATTGAATTTCTGTAATTTGTGTCTTGTTTCCGAATATATGGTTCAATCAGGGAGTGAAGTTCATGAAAAGTACATCTTGAAACTCTATAAGATTTTTCGAAAGTTTCTTCATCAGCAGTTTGGAAAAAAGTAAAATATTCACTGTGTTCTGAACGATGTTTGATATGATTTCTTAACCAAAATCTATGTTTCCTTATAGAATTGTTCAAATAGTATACGGTAAGTAATTCGGTTTCTTCTGACTCCAACTCTTCTTCCTCAAGCAATGTAAGGTAATAACGTATTAACTTTTTCGATAACATGTCTGCTGTCACTGACATTTCGCGTAGAACTAAACCAATCGCCCGCCGCCGGGAGCTCGAAATGACTCGTCGCGTACTCGCGGCCTAGCTCCGCATATTGAAAAACACAGTGGCAACTCCGCTCCGCATTACTTTCTCGCTCTGCTCCGCAGCCTCGCTCCTCTCCGGTGGACAGACACAGTACGCAACTCCGCTCCGCATTACTCCGTTTCTCCGCTCCGCTGCCTCGCTCCGCTCCGGTGGACAGGCAGCCTAGAGTGTTGCTAGTTAGCATTCCTTAAATTGGATAGTGTAATAGGCGCATAACGCATAATAAAAGTAAACAGTGATATTTTTGTGTATTTAATTCAAATTAATTAGTGATAATGCATACTTTGAGATTATTGTGGGCAGCTAATAATGAAGCGGCATTGCAAAGACGTCAAATAAGATTAAATCGTCGTAACATGGAGCAAATTGTGGAGATGTCGGAATTGGAATTTATTCATCGTTTTAGGTTAGATAAACAGTTTTTGGCATCTTTGTGATGATCTTCGGCGTTTAACATCATTAAAAGGCACCCAGCAAATTAGTTTACAAAACAAGGTAAGTTTTGTACTTATTTCCAACCGTACCTAAGTTATAAAGTGCCCTAATTGTCATTTCTCAATTAATTAATCATGTTTCAGGTTTTGTGTACTCTTAGCTTTTTAGCTACGGGTTCATATCAACGCATTGTTGGACTATCGCAGTAATTGGTACAAAGAACGGCTATACGTCCTGTTGTTGAAGCATTAAGCCATCCAGCCATTACAAATAAATGGATTGTGTTTCCGAGGTCGCAACAACAAGAGCCCAAATAAGACTTGAGTAAGTTATTATTAAGACAAGTAGTACTTCACACTAAACAATATACCTCCTTTAAGGCCAATAGATAGGTACTTAGAAAATGCCATGTTTGCACACTAGGTTCCAAATAGTAGTAAAAAATCTGTCCCTATAATAACTAAAATATTATTATATTTTCCAAAGGTCCAAAGGACCAGGTTTCAGAGGTCAGAGGCGGTTTAGACTCCCAGGTATAGTTGGATGCATAGGCTGTACCCATGTGGCAATTGTCAAACTGTAGCGTTGGTACTCTTTGGTGAGTCACCATAGTTGATGACTTGACAGGTGACAAAATGTCAGTGGTTTTTTCTTGTCTCCATCAAAGAATTAAAATCTTCTATCATTTGTGTACCATATTTTTCCCCTTCATTGGTGACCCCGACGTGATCTGATATTGGGCAATTGCCCGCCAGACATAACACCCGTCTGGTCCGAGGATCCTCCCTTTTCAATGGAGGATGAGTGAACTTTACACCCTGTTCCTCATGCCTCCAAACTGGTGACCCCGACGTGATAGTACAAACAGACCCTATATTCATTTTGAACATAAATCAAGGATAAAAACAACTATTGTCTAACAAATATAATAGAAATGATGTGTTTTACAAAGATAATTGTAACTATACTCGTTCTAACATTTTTTAACACTGGCACAAAAGGGGATCAAACATGCATTAATAAAAACAACAAAAGATGCCAAAACACCAATGGTAAATTGGATTTGATAATAGTTGCTTGTAGAGAGCACTTGAGAGTTAATGATGAGGATGATATGGAGAACACTTGTACGTTTCTTGAAAACTGTTCTGATCACCCCAAGGACTTGAAGTGCATGGTTTCAAACACAATGGTTGACTGTGTGTCATTGCATCCATAGAACATCAATGCTAAACTACAGAACAAATCATGAGAAGGCCAAAGCCTTTGGGAAAGGAATAGCAGAAGGAGCGAGTGAAACCGGCCTACATACTCCGAGACTCACACACCACAATAACACACAACAACACTGCACACCATAATGAACATAGACAAGAACAGACTCCACAAGATGCACCAGTCATCAATTTAATGCCGACGACCGAAGACGACAATATTAAAAGGACACGGTCGGGCCGTAAGGTGCGCTTCCCTGATCACTATCGCCCTTGACGGTCTCAAGAGGGGGGTAATGTAGCGTTGGTACTCTTTGGTGAGTCACCATAGTTGATGACTTGACAGGTGACAAAATGTCAGTGGTTTTTTCTTGTCTCCATCAAAGAATTAAAATCTTCTATCATTTGTGTACCATATTTTTCCCCTTCAAAACCATCGGAAGAAGAGCATTTATTTTTTAATCGGAAAGGTTACCATTCATTGAATGTACGAGTACAAATAAGGTAAGTTTACATGTGTTTGTGACTAAACTATGAATAATAATACTATTGCTATAAATGCAAATAGAAACATATTTATAGGATTATTATGTGTTCCATATATCTTTTCCCTTGTGTACAGGTATGAGTCAGTAGTTTAAAAACGATGAAAAATTCGCCACTTGTTGGCTAGTATCCCGAAAGTACATTCTATGTCCGGCGCGCACGGGAAAGGCGGTAGTTAAAAATTATTTTCTTGTCTGTCAAATTTCTTCCGGCATATGGTCTCATTATATTTTCTGACAAAGAGAATGCTTCATCGCCAACTATGACAAAAGGCAGAGGCACACCTGTTTCAGTTATCGGTCTCTTGTCTGGCATGTCTAAATCATTATTTGTAAGTTTTTCATAAAAATGCGAGTTCTAGAATACCGACGAATCGCTGCATTTTCCATATGCGCCGACGTCTATGCATATAAATTTGTAGTTGGCATCGCATATAGCCATCAGCACAATAGAGAAATAGTTTTTGTAGTTATAATATAGTGACCCTGTATGGGTCGGCTGAATGACTCTTATGTGCTTTCCGTCCACAGCTCCAATACAGTTAGGAAATTGCGAACTGTTCCTAAATCCTTCACTTATTTCTAGCCATTTGTCTCTGTCGAGTTGTGGAAAGGCAATGTCTTTTATATTTTGCCATATGGCGACGCAAACCTCAAGTACAATTTTTCGAACAGTTGTGTGTCCAATGCAAAATGCATGATTTAGTTCTCTGAAGGAGCATCCAGATGCTAGGTATCTGGAACAAACAAAGACGTTATGTTACCTTTTTTTGTCATTTCCAGGTAAGTCACTCCAAAAAAAATGGAAAAATATAAGGGACTCATTCCTCAGGGAGCTACGACGTGTCAAAGGCGCAAAAAGTGGCGCCGCAGCTAAACGTAAATCTCCCTATGTATATTTTTAACACCTGATGTTCCTTAAAGATACGGTGGAACCGAATACAACAGAATCGAACTTAAATGATGCGGAAAATATAGTCCCTCCCACCCCCGAATCAGTATCTCAAGGACAACCAAGATCAAAGAAGAAAAAGGAAGACAATAATTTCGAAAAAGAAGATCTTGTTTCGGTTTTAAAAGAAAGCATAAATTCAAGAATTCAACGTGAATCAGTTCTCTAAGACAACAATGACAGATTATTTATGCTTTCCTTAGTAAAGGATTTCAAAAAAATACCCGAATCCGCGAAGCTGACAACCAAGATGGAAATGATTAATCTAATCCACCGAGCTCAAAGTGGAAGATATGATCCAGCCACTATGAACCTATGATCAGGCACAGCCAACCTACTTACCCTCGAAGCAGTTATACCAACCATCAGGAATATCAACAGGGATATTTTACTACGCAATCGGATAATGGACCACTTGCCACAATGACATGCCGCCCTTCTCTGTCACGTCCCAGTGAACTGCCGCCGCCATTGGATAGGAGGGAGAGAAGAAAATTCTATCCAATCACCCGAATCAGACTACTCTCAGGCCTCGCAAGATTCAGAAATAATTGAAACATTTTTTTAATAATTATTGAACAACTGCACCTTTGATTATGATAATACAGTACCTACTTAAATACTTTTATGTACCTATAACTTGTTTCACTTATCTACCTGCATCCTTTTTCATAAAACAGACACAGGGACCGTAAAGAAATAATTTGAATAAAAGTAGATAGGCATAGGCATAGGCCTTAAACTTACAACAAGTTTTTCCTTGGCAGAAATGCAGGGGCGAAATTTAGTTACAGTGCCGGTGATTGATGGACTTAATTTTCTTAACAGTTCTTCAAACGACGACTTGCTCATCCGCAAATAATTAAAGAACTTGTCATCATATTGCTGAAGGTCGGTGAAATAAGTATGAAATAATCCTTTTGTTCGCCTTTCACGTAGCAAGGGATGAACCCAATATTTTTCCGCTTCTTACTTATAAGATACAAAAGCACTGCTATTTCCTCAACGTCCATTTTGAAGCGCGCTGTATGTGCAACTGACGATCGTAGCCGCGGTTTTGGCCGCGTTGCAAATCGCAACCCCTGCGGCCGGGCCGCGCGTCGTGGCCGCGCTGCCAAGTCGCTAGTGCGCTATTGCTCTAAGTGTCATTAGGTAAAAGTTCCTTATCTACGCACGACCAAGATTGTTCCGTGCAAAATGACAACAACTCTGAATGAAACAGCTTACCCGGATGAGCGTGGAAGTCCCCAAGTATAATCACCGAGTTAACATCGTTACTTTCAATAATGGCGTTTAGTTCACTCAAACACTCCGTAAATTCATATAGATTCTCGTTTGAATAAGTAGGCTTATATACCGTTATCACTAGCAAAGACCGGTTTTCACACATTATTTTTATAGCAGCGATACGCACACTACTGCACGGAATAACGACCACCTCCGGGAACACAGCTGATCTCTCTGGCCACACACCTGTACGGTCTTCCGCGAAGCACACCCGCAGACAGGTCTACCGCCGACTTTCCAGTAAAGGAGAATGCACCATAAATGATGCCCAGCATAGGAATGTCGTGATGCAGCAGCAACGTTTCCTGCAGCGCAATGATGTCTGCTTGTTTACACAGTCTTCTCACACATTCAATTGACCTCGAGATATTTTCACAATTAAACGATATGAGTTTGGTTGTCAGGTCCATATGTCAAGTTAGTTTTATCAATATCCCGATATTCACGTCTCACTGTGTTATGAGTAAAGTCAACAAAACGACGAAACATCACTCCATTGGGCCAAAAATCATCATTTAAAAACACGTCGATTTTATTTTTGGGTACAAATATTTTATAAGTATTGTAGTCCTTTGTAATTATCATATTCATTTTTTTTAAAGGTCAATGTCTATGTTTATTTCACTTGTAACTAAGGCTCGACCGAGATGGGTTTTTCGTTCTCGGCCGAGACCGAGACCGAGACCGAGAATAAAATAATATCTCGGCCGAGACCGAGAGCCGAGAACGAGAATAGAAAAAGCGTGAAATTTTTTTTTTTATACTGTTTGCTTTTTAATACACTACTAATTGTTTAACAAAATTAATTGTTTTAATAATCAAAGTTAAATAACATTATATTATAACATAAAAAAAGCAATTTTTCGGCATTTTCGCCATTCAAAGAATGTCGTCTCTCGTCATACAATTGTCCAGCTTTGCTAAAAAGTTGTTCACTTGCTACGCTAGTAGGCGGCGCAGATAAAAACTTATTTGCTGCGGGCTTAAGCACCTTATAAGGCGACGAAAACCAATACTCAAAAATATTAGCATTTCTTTGCAGTCTTGGCTCTCTAAGAAAGCTTTCTAGCGCTATTTCGATCACAGAGCTTGAACTGTATTCGTCATTGGTCATTGGCTCGTCTTCCAACTCTATCGAATCATGAGCTGCCCATAAGTTGGATTGACTTGTTGCAGCCATGTTTGACGAGTTAGTTGAAGATGCCCATGTCGTCTCACGAGAATCTGATCCTACATTTTCATTGAGAGTGAGAGTCTCGATAATATGAAGTTTGGCTGAGTTAACTTCGCTTTCAGTTAGATATTTAGTTTTAAACCGTGGATCGATCAGTGTTGCAGTAACTAGTGGCAAACAACTTTTAACAAATGAAAACCGCTGATTAAGTGCATCCAGTAGCTTGCTCTTCATCGTCTCTGCGTGATTTCCAATTTCATTATCATCTTCCTGGTCATTAAAGGACTGAATGTTTTGTGTTGGCGCCAATTTTCCATTCAACATTGCCACCAACGGTATTACCACTGAAACACAGGACGAGTCGGAAGAGATATCCAACCAATCACAATTCAGCTCTCTCACGCACTTACACCAATCGACTACGCGCTGCGGCGCGTTGCCACGCGCGGTAAAATTTGAATGCCGATCCGAACAATGTTACAATCTCGGTCATGACCGAGAATCTCGGCTATAATTAGCCGAGAACCGAGACAAGTTTCTCGGTTGGATTTGTAGCCGAGAATGCCGAGACCGAGACCGAGATCTCGGTCGAGCCTTACTTGTAACGTATTTTTTAATGTCACACTCAGTTGTCTCCTTTGACACCTTGTATATATATATCGGTGCCTTAATGTCAGCGGCTTTGAAGTTTGAACTTATGTCCACATTACCTTTTCCAATTTTACCCTGGAAACGGTTTTTCAACCTCTTTTTTTGAACCAGTATGAACCCGTCGTCCAGGGGTTGTGACTTGAATTCGCCTTTATTCTCATTTAAAATTTCGGAGAAACTTTTTTGTAAGGTATCCTTTAGAGTTGTGTGTATCGGAGTATTGATAATAATACGCTCTGCCGTAGCTGATGCAGCGGTGGCGGCAGGGGGGCTGCATTCCGATGACGTGTTGGTATCAGCAGTTGCGTGCGCTCCGACGAAACGTAAACCGTTAGAATCTCGGCTCGGCGTAGTTTTCAAAGTACCCTCATCAGAAAAAGTTATGCGTTTTTTTGCAGGAGAGACTGTTGGACTTCTCCTGTGATTTACTGGTGCATTACACAGAGGGGACAATCCCATGGGTCCGCTTTCACACTCAAAACTGGACAGCACTTAGGCAGCGCCCCTTTTCATGTTGACACTTCGTTGGAAGTTATTTACGATCGACGCGTTTTTAAGAGATTCTACCTCCACCCGAAGGTTCTTCACTTGATCCAACGTGGCGTATTCTTCAAAAATGCGATCCAAGTCGCTTCTCATTTTTTACAATGTTCTTAAGTCTCCTAGTCACGTCTACATGGTAAAATGTACTGGAGGTAATTCTTGCAGGTCCCGTGCAACAAAAATAGGAATATCGTCAGCTTCAGTCTCTTTCAATAGGCATACTATATCGTCAATATTACGTAGTGTTTTGCCTTGTTTCTTCCTTAACTTTTTTCGCTTCGTTGTCGTTATTGACTCAAACAACAAGTTTTTGGCGTTCAGAATATCATTCTCTGAGAAAGCACTAACACAAATGCGGCTGATACTTTCTTCATCCATCACATCGATCTTATTACATATACATATACACTGCTACTTACATCTGCAAACCGTCAGTCATAATTTATAAGTGCGTCACTGAGGGAGTATTTCCAAATGAGTGGAAGCGCGCAAACATCACATCTGTACACAAGGGTGGGTCGAAGGGTAGTGTTGAGAAATATTTTACTATTATATGATTAATTTTATGTTTTTAAGTAGATTTATGAATTAAATTCTAATTTAAGAAAAAAGATGTTATTTTGGATAATATTAACAACTTAAGCCCCTTTAGCACTGATGATCATTGTTATGTTAGTTCCCAATTATGTATAAAATTAAAAAGGCCAATGTTGTTTTTCTAAGAAATTTTATTATGGAGAGATTACAATATTTTTAATTTTCTTCATCAGAACATGACGCAATATCCTCCACTTTGAGGCCAGTCTCCAAAGACTCATACAATGGACGGCTGGATGGTTGGAGGTACTCCAGAAATGATTGCAGGTCTCTGACTTTTGGTGCAGGGAGTTTAATAGGTCTCTGATTTAGGGGCATGAGAGGTGCTACTGGTGCAGTATCTTCTGATTGTGAACGTGTCATATTTCGATTTCTTTTTAAACTTAGCACTTTGAATAATTCTTCACTATCATCAAATGAGTATTTGTAGTATAATACCCCTGGATCTACTTTTCTACACTGTATCCATTTTATTTTATTCCAATTGACCTTTTCTTTCACTGAATTTATCTTTCGGTTTAAGTATGTATTGTGTAGTGAGCAGTCTTTGGAAGTTGTAGAACTGTGACTATTGCATTTCTACAACATATATTTTTGGGTTCCTATGGACTGTTCTGATTAGGTTTGCCCAGTCTTTTGGTAATTCTATTTTCATTACAGTTTTTTTTTTAGCTTTTTCTATAGAAGCATGTATAGTGTCTGCTTCCATATGTGTGTGGCCTGGTTCTAAATACTTAAAGTTTATAATGCTTGGCGAGTTGATAGAGTTTTCTATAAAATACATGATCATAATAGAAACATAAATATTGCGATTCTGTCCTGGGCAGCTGTCACTATACATGTTAATTCGTCTAGGTTAGGGTGTTCAGATGGTGATATAAACAAGAAGCTATTTCTTGTCCTCCTCTACCAGCAATTGTTTCATCCCATAATAAACAATATGCATCAGCTGATGATTGTGATACTCTATAAATTGTTAAGTACAGGGTCCATAAATGTCGCTTGTAAAAACTGAACCCTACTGTTAAATAAGGTGTTGGAAGACACTTCTGTAAGTCAAAAGACAGTGTTATAAGTTTGTCATTTACTTTAGCTTTTTCATTGTCTCTTCTTTTCTCAGCATAATATGAAGTCTCATACAGCTTTTCATGTTTATACCTTTCTGCCTCAATTTCTTGTTTCTTTTCTAAGTTAGGCTCCACTTCCAAATGCAATTTAAATTTGTCACATTTTCCACAAGTGTCATTTTTCGGTTTTTAAATGTCAAATTATACTCTTCCACAAAAAATTTCCTGTAGTAACTCTCTATAATGGGGGTTTGTCCATTTTCATTACAATGTGTGACATACAAGCGATACATCAATGCAATAGAAATATCACCATTTAATTATTTTTTTTGGATATGAGACCTAGAATAGTGGCTTCCATAAGCTGGAAACATTTTAATTATTAAAATGTTGTCTTGTGAAGATCAGCGAGGAAGGCACCAAAAACAAAAGAATTAGCGAGGCCAGTAAGATGGAAGTAAAAGAGCAGAGAGAGAGGGTATGCTCTTTTACTTCCATCTTACTGGCCTCGCTAATTCTTTTCTGTTTTTGGTGCCTTCCTCGCTGATCTTCAGAAAGTATTCCTACCTCTGTGTTCCTTTTTTTCTCAACAATTACTCTAACTTTTTTCAATGATAATGTTTATCTAAGGAACATAGTATGACATACTTCAGTTCTAGTTTCACTTTGATTAGTGAAGAAGTATTGTTAGCGACGCGCTCAATACATGTATAAAATAAACTAAAATAAAAATAAAATGTTAATACTTAGCATCACTATGAAGCCAAGAGGCGGGCTACGCTGACATGCTTGTCACACTGTGGGCCCCCGCCAGTCTGCCACCTAACGCGAACCAATGCGCACGCCCCGAAATTTGTATTTTTGCGCACGCGGCCATTTTGTAATTGTACAACCAATAAACGTGGATTTGAAATTTTAAAAGTTCAGCATTTACCTTGTTTTCTTTGCACAACCGGACGTTCCTGCAGCACCACCCCTAACAAAGTGGTACTTCGAGCCCGATCTACAATGATCCACACTCCAGGCGTAAAAACACGGCACGCAAAAAAGCTGCAGCAGCAACAGAATAAAGCCATAGTATAAAGAGAAGGGAAGTAGGTTATCTTCATACAAACGCACCGCGCGCGGCTTGTATGTGTGCGCCATAGTATCTATGCATCGACGCACGCACACTTTAACAAAATCTCGACCCGTTTCTCAGTGCGCCAGTCGGGGCTAACACTGCACGAGGTTCGCGCGTCGCGGCTTTTCGGCACCGCTAAATGAAACCAAAATGTCTGATAATCGCAGGAGAACGTATTGCTGTGTGTTTGGGTGTCTTAATAATTCATCGATTCCAGAATTGTCTCTGTTCAGATTACCTATTGAACAGGAAAGGTAAGCTAGTCACTTATTCTAGTAGATTATAATTTTTACTTGATGATGAGATACCTACTTACTTATTTTTTGTTGTATTAGTTTTCTATCACACAGAGGAAGTAGGTAGGTAGGCCTAATTTCCTACTAGAATGTATTAGGTACTTTTGATCTGTCAATTGATTTCCCGCTATTGCTTTGTTTACGTTTAGTTATGCCGATTTCTCAGTATTGTAGGTATAGTAACTAAGTACCTACCTACTTACAGTTATAAAATCGTAGGTAATTTAAAATAAGTAATTGACTAATTGTAAATCAGATATACATATAAAGCAAAGTTCGAATCATAACAACAAATTCGATTATAGTCTAAGAGACAGTCGTTAGTTTTTTTCAATGTTGTTTTACAGTGTTTCTTTTAATTATAATATTTTAGTCACTTTATTCATTTTTTTTATTATAGATACCTAATGTATATTAAATGTGCTTTTCATTTCAGACGCCTTCAGTGGCTGCGCTTAATTGACCGCGAGGATTTGATAAATAAATCCCAACCCAAGCATGTTGTTTGTGAAGCCCATTTCCACCCAGAAGACATAATGAAAAATAGCGTAAGAAAATTACTAAAAAAAAATTGTTTGCCGAGTTTAAATTTGCCAAATCTTAAAAAAATTGACAAACCTACACAAGTGGAAATAAAAACTTCATATAATAATTCAAGTCAAACAGAAACAACTAGTGCTTCAGGGTCAAATGAAATTGATTTAACTATTGCCACTTCATCATGCCAAACGGATATTAACACCACGGATAACCTAACTCAAACTACTGCTGATCTTTCTGCAAGTACTCCACGCAAGAGGAAACTAAAATCGGAGTTATTAGAATGTAAAAAGCGTTTACGAGCAAATGAATTAGCAAATTCTTCACAAGATATGTTTCATAAATTATGTGATCGTTTTTTATCTAAGGACTTAGCCGAACTTGTTAAAGCTCAAACATACTTGAAATGTGCTAACAAAGGAAACAGATACACTATCGCTTACAAAATGTTTTGCTTAAACTTGTACTACGTCAGCCCACAAGCTTACCGTTTATTAGAAAAAACTCTTTGTCTGCCCTGTAGAAGTACGTTAAATAAGTTATACATTCCGATGACTACTCAAATAAACGAAGAATTAATGACAGCACTAAAATTAAAAGTAAACAATATGTCGGAGAGAGAAAAACATTGCACTTTAGTGATGGACGCTATGAGTTTAAAAACGAACGTCTTTTATGATATAAAAAACGACAGAATAATAGGCTTCCACGAAGTAGATGGCGTTCAATCGCCGACACCAGCAAAATATGCCTTAGTGGTAATAATGAGAGGTATTTTTGAGAAATGGAGCCAGCCAATTGGCTACGCCTTATTATCGGAATGTTCAAGCGATGCTAAGGGCGCGTACACATAGAACATCCGTTTTACAGGTCCGTTTAAACGTATATGTTATTAGCGTATGTAGTTGTATGAGCGAGTTCATACAGAATACAGTATTCCGGATCCAGTAAAAAATACTGATCCGACAAAATAAGCAGCAATCCGTTTTACAGGTCCGTTTAAACGTATATGTTATTAGCGTATGTAGTTGTATGAGCCAGTTCACACAGTATTCCGGATCCAGTAATACTATACTAATCCGTTTTATCGGATTGAAACCGCACGAGGCTTTGCACGGGGGTGCGCGGGGTGCGATGTGCTACACACAGCCGCCATTTGCCGGTTTCATTCCTAGAGTAGTGCACGTGTCCAGTGCTATCATAATCATGGCAAGCAAGGCGTTTGAAAAATATGTTGAGCAAGAAGTTTTGATAAATTGTGTTGAAAGTAGACCAGTTCTTTGGGACAAAACACTGGAGATTTATAAAGATAAAATTGCAAAAACCGCAGCTTGGCGCGAAATATGCGGTATTCTAAAGGAGGATTTTGAAGCTATGGAACAAAAAGAAAGACAAGAATTTGGTAAGTATTTATTTTATATTGTAATGGAGACATTGTTTTTTTATTTTAAATAGCTTCATTCTGCCAAGAAACTGACCCAGATTCGGACACGAAATAGTTTTCGAATTCCGTTCGAACTGAATTTGCAGTTCGACCACCTCGTAGCGTTTCATCATCAGGTAGGCTATTGAAATGAAATGCTTCAGATTCGGATGTGTTGCCATCCTTTAAGCCCTCTTTTTCCCTTACAAAGTTGTGTAGAACGGTACATGCCTTAACTATCCATATAGCTGTTGTTTTGTTGACGTCTAGAGGCCGGTGGAATACTCTCCACTTATTAGCAAGAATACCAAATGCACATTCAACGTATCGTCTAGCTCTGGTCAAACGATAGTTATATATTCGCTTATTTACGTCTAAATGCGTCCCGCTAAATGGCCTCATTAAATTTTCGTGTAAACCGAAACCTTCATCGCCGATTATGACGTAGGGAACTCTCGTTTCTGAGCCTGTTATTAATGGGCAAGGTTCTGGTATTTGTAAACTGCCATCTAGCATCATTTTCCAAAATGTCGACTCCTTGAATATTGATGAATCGCATTCTTTTCCATACGACCCAATACTAACATATAGAAAACGATAGTCAGAGTCTACGATCGCTAATAATATGATGGAAAAAAAGTCTTTGTAATTTAGGTACATTGAGCCACTTTTTGCTGGTTTTCGAAGTCTGATGTGTTTACCGTCCACTGCTCCTAAACAGTGGGGAAAATTTGCTTTTGTGTCGAATCCATTTGATATATGCTCCCATTCACTCACTGTTGTAGGAAGTCGCATAAACTCGTCATTCAAGTTGTTCCATATGCATCGTGTAACTTCCTTAATAATGTTGCTTATAGTTGACACACCGACACGAAAGACGTAATAAAGTTCTTGAAATGTACACCCAGACGCTGCATACCTAAAAAAAATAAATTAATCAATTACTATATTATTACACATATATTGACTTCCCATACAAAGTAACGTTAGTGACTGTAAGGGTTTAGTTTTAGTTAATTTTGTCTATTACTGATTATGTATATGTCTATGTTTCGTAGAGGTACTTCTCTATGGTCAGACTATTAAAGATGGCTTGATGAATAAGTCTTGTTTTATTATAAAACTATAAAATATTATAGTGACCAACAAATTTTGTATGGAAAGTCGAAATTTTTATGAGAGTTTTTAGCAAAGTCGTAAATCAAAACTCATACTTATATATATAGTACATAAATAAAATAAAATTAAACTGAACTGAACTAAATTATAAAATTACCTAATTAAAATAAATTGATTTAAACATTAGTAATACTTTTTTGCTTCCCATTATTTACTGACCGATTAGTTCTTGCACTGTCAATTTGACTTATCCACTGACCAATATGGTAATTAATTACTGACAAGTCTATTCTACCTTCTTATTCGCCTTTCACTTACTAAGCTATTGACAACCATCTTATATTATTATTTACTTGCTTCAGGAAAATATGTTATAAAAAAATGGAATTCGACTAGAGATGCCTGGATACGAACATTGAGTGAGAAAAAGAAATTGAAGAAATCTGGAGCTGCTGCCTCAAATACCAAGCCTTACAAATATCACAATCAAATGTTATTTTTGAAAAAAGTTGTCACCCCAGGTGATACACACGAGAACGTCCCTGCTAATGACAACATCACGGAAACAGTAGAAAGTAATAAAGACAACGAAGATGAACCTGATCAGATTACGGAACAAAGTGGTAGTGACAGACAAAAGGAAAGACAAAATTTAGCCCCGCCGCAACGCAAGGCAATCAAAAGAAATGTGAATGAAGTAGACGCCAAAATGATTGAATACATGAATGATCAGTTAAAAAAAAGTAAAAATGAGTTTGAAGATCCCAATTTATCGTTCTTCAAAGGTATTTTGCCGCAACTGGCTTCACTTAATGGCGATCAAATTTTAGAATTTCAGTCTGGAGTGATAAACCTTTTACAAAATATTAAAAGTAGAAGATATGGTCAGTCAAACTACGAGTGGCCTCCATATTCACAAAGTTCTAGCACTCCTCACTACCACACCCAAGGTTATTTTAGTAGGCCACATCATCTTGACTCTACACCATCAGTAGAAGGTTCGCCATCAGTAGAATCTACATTCAGCCAGGAGTCAGACTTGCCAGATCTGTCTATGTTTTGAAATAAATCTTCATTTTTGTAAACCTTTTTGTCATTTTAAATTTTAATTGATAATAACAAAAATTAAAGTTCTTACCTTAAAAATATCGCTAGTTTTACTTCAGGGCACAAGCTTTTCCTCCAGTTTGTGTCTTTCTTTTTTAAATCCTTTTCTAATCGTTTAAGAAGGTCATCAAAAGTAGACGTCGTCATTTGGAAATAAGTAAAAAATTTAGATTCGTCTTCTTTCAGCTGACGCACAACAGCACCACGACAAAATCTTTGCCTTAATAGTGGATGTATCCAATAACGCCGGGGCTTCCTCCGCCGCAGACGACGATAGTACCAATACAACACGACAACGTCCATTCTCGTAGAAAGTAGGCGATACACTGAAGAACGAAAGTCCAGTAGCGTCGGATCTGTTAAAATCGGTCCTGTAAATGCTGTGTGAATATTACCTCCAGTAGCGTCGGATCTGTTAAAATCGGTCCTGTAAATGCTGTGTGAATATTACCTCCAGTAGCGACGGATCAGTTAAAAAGGATCCTGTAAAACGGATGTTCTATGTGTACGCGCCGTAATATATCTATATGGATAGATAAACTTATAATAAAACTCTTTGAGATCGGATTAAAAATCAGAGTATGCGTTTCAGATATGGGACCAGATTTGTTAAAAGCTGCTAAAGAAAGAGGGATTTGCGTGAACAAAACTTATTTTACTGTTAATGGTCATAAAATTTATTATATTTTTGACGCACCACATTTGATAAAGTTGGTTCGTACCAACTTGATGGCGTATGATTTTCATTTTCAAAATGGCGCTGTAGCAAAATTTTGTCACATAAAAAAATTCTATGATCATGATAAGAAGAAAAGCTTTCGACAAGCTCATAAATTGACTAACAGCCATATGTACCCTACGAACTTTGAAAAAATGAAAGTTCGTTACGCAACGCAACTTTTAAGCAGATCTGTAGCAGCGGGTTTGTCAACATATATAGATTTTAATGTGATAGATGAATCAGCAAGGCACACAGTCGAATTAATAATGTTGATGAACGATCTGTTTGACGCATTGAATTCATCGAGTCTCCGTGACAGCTATAAGTACAAAAGAGCGTTTTGTGGGCGTAAAGAACAGATTGAATTTTTCAATAAAATGTTGATTTTTTTCCGAACATTAAAATTACGAGATCCCCGAACTGGAAACGACGCTACTCAAAACGTGAAATTTATTCAAGGGTTTCAGATCACAATCAGGTCAATCTTACATCTGTACGAAGATCTTAAGCAAGAAGGATATCAATACATTCTGACGAGACGTCTTAATCAGGACGTGATTGAGAATTTTTTCGGTAAAATTAGATCGAAAAATGGAAATGCTTTAGAACCAACCAGCAGACAATTTATATCTGCATATCGTAAAATTTTCTTTGCCAATATTACCCGGGCTCCGAAAGAAGGCAATTGTACGGAAGATTTGACAGAGTCCCTCGTTCACTTAAGTAATTACAAAAATACGGATAATGACACTACTGAAATCAATAACGTTCCACCCGTTATCAATATTAACCAATCAGAGATATTGCAGTCAAATAGTGTATTGCGTGATATTAGTTGTTCAGACTATATAGAATTTGATATTCCCGAAAAAAATGCTTTTTTTTACGTATGCGGGCGGAGCCTTGTTGAAAAAATGCATTGATCGTCACGAGGATTGCGAACAACTTAAATCGTATTTAAACGCGAATCAGCAAGTTTGCAATTTAAGTGCAGAATCTAGGTACCTTCACTACAAAAACTATTCTAGAGACCAAATTTTGTTAGTGGTTCCGCCCGACGACTTTGTAGAAAATATTAAGAGGATGGAGCAGATATTCCAAAAAGCATTTAAAAATGATCACATAAACTGCAAAATTGGCATGTCTGTCTACGAACAAATAAAAGATTTACATTTTTCACCGCCCTGCCCATGCTTTCCGAAATTATATTTGCAAAAGTTATTTATAAGGATGCGGATATATTACACATTAAAGTTTAATAACAAGGCGTTTCGTAATAGTCGAAATCGAAGAAAGTATTTTTCTGTAGCTAATTTGTAATTTTGTAATAAATGTGTGATTCTATAGATATGTTTGTATTATTTATGTTTGTATTAATTAAAAATAAATATGGTCCTTTATGTGTAAAAATACTACATTATGCCTATTAAAAAAAAAACTAGATGACTAGTATATGTATAAACTACTAAGCAAATAATTTAAACACAAGCTCTTAGTCTATGTTACCGCCTGTGCCATCTAGTGGCGACATAAAGAGTCGGGACTGCGACTTGAAGTTGCCGCTGTTCATGCGGTTGCGTTGCGAGCGGCGCGGGCAGCCGCGCCCAAACCACCCCGCCGCCCCGCCGCGCCGCGCGCCGGTCGGTTTATTTTATCCTTTTTTTGATAAATAATGCTACTCTGAATCTTAAATACATTTCTCTATTTGTTAGGAAAATCATTGTTGAACGTTATTGACTAATGATCACTGAATTAGTTATACAGAGATGTGTGTGTCATTAGTTTAAAGCCCGGTCCTTGCCAAGGCAAGGCCCAAGGTTGCATCGTTTAGGTAAAATCGGCCTCACAAACTCTGTACCCAGACAATACAAGTAAAAAATACAACTTCCCGACCCTTGCCAATTTATAGGCACTGAATTAAAATTTATCTAAAAGTGACAACCCAAAGGCAATTATATCGCGGAAATATGGGCCGGAGATAGCCTACTTCCCTTCTCTTTATACTATGATAAAGCTGAAGAAAACACTCAAGCTGAGCACCTCAAGCACATTGTGGCGCAACGTCTGTTTTCCGATGTGCCGGCAAGCAGCATGAAGTCGGAACCGCTGCCCCACGTCGCGAAAACGGCGGTAAAATCTGTTGCGTCATCGAGCAAATTTACCTACGCGGGAAAGCAAGAAAAAACTGCTGCAACTGGAAGCCGCCAAACAAAAAGCTGCTATTCGGATAGCGCTCATTGATCAAAATCTGGATGCCCAATTGGCAGCACTCAACGACGAGGAAGAACAGTTGGAATACAGTTCACTTGATGGAAAGGAACTTCCTCGCAGAGACCTGGAAGATTGGGTGATCCCAAAGCAACCACGAGGAACCCCTACTGGAGCAGCAAGCCCCCGAGGAAGGAATTGCAACGGGCGAGCTGCACGCACGAGTACCGTCGCTATGCGCCGAGCACGTGACCGGCCAACCGCGTGCCGCAGCGCCGCCGCCACCGCCGCCGCTTGGCGACTCCGTGACTGTACTTAACAACACGGTTCAAATGTTGGCTAGTGCTTTGAAGGATATTTCTACTAACTATGCAAACAACGTGTCTCAAACCAGTTTGCTCAGCCGCATGAGCACACCAAGAGATTTACCTGAATTCTCTGGTGATCAGTTGGATTGGCTTCAATTCAAACAAGCCTACGACAAGTCGACGGCGTTGTGTAAATTCACGCCAAAAGAAAACCTTTGGAGACTTCGAAAATGCCTACGAGGGCAAGCGAAAGATGCAGTCGCTGCATTGTTCATAAGCGCCACGTCGCCTGACAAAGTGATATCGACATTGGAGCTACGGTTTGGTAACCCCGACTGCATTATTTCCAGAATACTCCAAGACATAAAGAAGCTTCAGTCCCTACAACAGGAATATCATAAAGATATCGTCGCGTTTTCTGTGAAAGTGCAAAATGTAGTAGAAGCGGTACGAGCAGTCGGGCGCGAGGAGTACCTACATGGTGTCAATATCGTCTCGATGATTCTGTCCAAGCTCCCCGCAGTGCTTATCTCCAAGTGGTCCGACTACAGCTACAAAATGATCACTGAAGGAACGGAACCAAGGTTGGTGATTTTATCAAATTTTTTGTACGAAAAAGCTGTAGAGATTTCCGCCACTGCAAGTATTTTTACTACCTTTCGAAGTGACCAGCATCTGAAAAATAAGACAAATACATGCACACGCACACAGACCGTGCTAGTTCAAGACGAAGACCGAAACGCTAACTGTTTGTTTTGCCGAGCAGCGGTACATAATCTCAGCGACTGCAAACAATTTAAGAAAGCACTACGTAAAGTACGGTGGCAATATGTGAAAAAACACGGCCTATGCTACAAGTGTTTAATATCCAAACACGATAGAAAAACGTGTTCAGCTCCTGTGTGCGACAAGGACGGCTGTAACGAAGAACATCATCGTCTCCTGCATTATTCTACGAGTAAACAACGTGAGCGCACCAGCGCTGATAGCAACAATGCGTCGACCACGTGTGCTACGACATCGGCTGACGTGCAACGAGCCGAGCCTACCGCGTCTTCGGAAACAATAACGTACATTAACGCGAGTGACAAATGTGACAATAAAGTGTTATTGAAAGTGTTACCTATTCGTGTGCACGGCCCTAACGGAATCGTAAACGCCACCGCGCTACTCGATGACGGATCGAGTGTGTCGCTGATAAGCGCGGGCCTCGCTGAGCGCGTCGGGCTGCGCGGCCGTCGCGAGACGCTATCAGTGCGCGGAGCGTGGACTAATGACGCGATGGTATGCGAATCTACGGTTATGAATGTGGACATTGCTGGATATGATGATAGGTTATCTATCTTTAAATATAAAATTCAAAGTCCTGACTGACTGACTGACTGACTGAGACATCAACGCACAGCCTAAACCGCTGGCCCTAGAGATATGAAATTTGGAGGGTGTATTCTTCGTGAAGAGTAGGTATCCACTAAGAAGGGGTTTTTCGAAATTCCACCCCTAAGAGGGTGAAATGGGGGGATTTTGTTTGTATGAAAAATCTTATTCCTTGAGTTAGTAAACTTGAAACTTGGCACGAATACTTATCTAAGTAAAATATGAAGTTGGGCATTTTATGTTTTTATAAACTACCCCCTAAAAGGGGATTGGAGGGTTTGCAAGTTTGTATGGAAGAATTTTAGCGCGCGGTCCGATTTAATCGAAACTCAGTATTTATACCTAAAATTGAAAGGAAGGAATAATGTGTATCAGGGTTTTTCGAAAATCTACCCCTGACGGCCTGAAAAGGGGTAGTCAGTTATACAGGGGAGGATTTTACAGCGTGGCTTGATTAACTCGAAATTGATGTAAATAATCTTTGAGTCAAGTTATGAACACATCCGAAATGATTTTTCAAAATACCACCCCTGTGGGGGTGAAAAGCGGGGATAAAATTTATATGAAAAATCTTATTCGTTAGGTTATTAATCTTGAAAATTGGCATGAATACTCGCCTAAGTAAGCAATAAAGTTTATCATTATTAGTTTTTCAAAACTACCCCTCAAAGGGGATATAGGGGTGCTAAAGTTTGTGTGGAAGAATTTGAACGCGCGGTCCGATTAACTCGAAACTCAGTATTGATACTTTTGACAGAAAATAATTAATAATAAGTATCTTTACATACTTATTATTAATTATTTTCTGTCAAAAGTCGTCGAAAGTGGTCGAAAATTGAGCCCTGACGGGGCAAAAGGGGGTAATTCGGTTTTTTAAGGGAGGATTTGTACTTGAAACTGTATGTAACATGTGTCGCCTAAACCACTGAACTTCTGATTTGGCAAAGAGATAGATGGCATCCTGGGGAAGCACATACTTTTTATCCTGGTAGCACGTTCCCGTGGGATAATTTCCGACATCCACGCGGGCGAAGCCGCGGGCAGAAGCTAGTATAATAATATAAGAGTACGTTGTGTTAAGGAATTAAGTCTGCCTAGTCAGAAGTTATCTGTTATAGATTATAATAAGTATTCTCACTTAAAGAATATTAAGGATAAATTGTGTACCTCAGATTCAAAACCTGATATATTAATTGGTCAAGATAATTATAACTTAATTGTACCTTTGAAAGTAAAATTAGGTAGTATAAATGAGCCGTCCGCTACACTTACCCCTCTAGGTTGGTGTGTACATGGTATGGTGCACGTGGCGCGGAGTGGTGCCACCATCGCCCGGGCCACAGCCGCCGCCGACGCTTACTCTGCCTGCGCTGAGGCCACCCTGACCATCACGGAGAATGAAGAGGTAAGTGACATTTCATCGCATGATAGTCTACTTCAAGAAATCCATGATGAGGTTCGACGTTCGTTTGCATTGGATGGCATGGGTGTTTCCGGTAAGCCGCGCCAGAATGTTGACGATTTGCGCGCCATCGATCAGCTGGAGCGATCAGCTGTGCTCGTTGAAGGACGCTGGCATGTTAGCTTACCTTGGAAGGAGCCAGGTCGCACGATGCCGGACTCGTACCCCAACGCACTAAGAAGGTTAAAAGGTATCGAAAGAAAAATGGGAAAGGATATAGGTTTTGCTAAAAGGTATGAGGAACGCGTTCGTCATTTGTTAGAAAATGATTACGCGCGGGAACTGGTGATAAATGACGTCACATCGCATACGTGGTACCTACCTCATTTCGGTGTTGACAACCCAAACAAAAGCAAGCTTCGGCTGGTCTTCGACGCTGCAGGTAAGGTAGATGGTTCCTGCCTTAATGATTATTTACTCACAGGACCTGATCTTTTGTCATCACTACTGGGTATAATGCTGCGCTTCAGGGAAAATAAAGTCGCAGTAACAGGTGACATAAAGGATATGTTTCTGAGGGTTAAAATTCACGCCAAGGATCAGCACGCACTAAGGTTTCTGTGGAGAAGCCACCCTACAAAAGACGTCAAAGAGTATGTCATGACATCCTTAATTTTTGGAGCTAATTGTTCACCATTTGTAGCTCAATTCATCAAAAACAAAAACGCACGCCGCTATGAGACATCCTTGCCGACCGCAGCCGATGCTATTTACCATTCACATTATATGGATGACTACATAGATAGTTTGCCGGATGAAAAAACTGCTATTGATATGGTGAGTAATATCAGTGACATTCACAGGGCCGGAGGGTTTGAAATCCGAAACTGGACGAGTAACAGCGTCGCGGTTTTGAACAGCATACCAAAGGAGACCTTAGGCCCTGCTGCAGTAAAGTTCAAAGTCGGTCAGCAATATGGAGGTGAGCGAACACTGGGACTTATTTGGTTTCCTGGAGATGATATGCTTGGGTTTGACGTGTCACTAAAGCGCATTCCAAAAGATATCACTCAGGGCAACGAACGACCCACGAAAAGGATTATGCTAAGGGTTATTATGTCTATTTTTGATGTCTTAGGATTTCTCGCCCCCTTCACTATTCAGGGTAAAATCCTGCTTCAGGATACCTGGCGCCTGAATATTGGATGGGACGATAATGTTCCTGATAACATTTACGAAAGGTGGGTAAAATGGATTGACCTAATTAACGTTATCAGCACAATTCGCATTCCAAGGTGCCACGCGCTGTCTGCATGCGCTACGACGGTAACGTCCGAGAGCGAGATGGAAGATCTCACAATGCTACGCAGCCTTGTGCTACGGGCTACGAAAGCGTAGCGGCCACTAGCAGTGCTACGAGTTCGGCTACAAGCGAGTCTGTCTATAGCAACTTACATCTTCACGTATTTAGTGATGCATCTACTAAAGCGCTGTGTACGGTAGCATATTGGCGCTGGGAAGCGCAAGGTAAAATACATGTTTCTTTTATTGCGAGTAAATGCAGAGTGGTACCTGTGAAACCTATGACAGTACCTAGATACGAGCTTCAAGCGGCATTGTTAGCGGCAAGGCTAGCTAACACTATTGGTAAGGAACATAGATTATCGCCAGTACGTCGATTTTTTTGGTGTGACTCCACTACGGTTCTCCATTGGATTCGAAACAACACGCGTACCTATAAAGCGTTCGAAGCGAACCGTCTCGGGGAGATAGATGAATTGACACGTATTGACGAATGGAGATATGTTCCTACGAAGCTTAACTTAACTTACTGACCTTAGACGCGAGTTTTCCGCCGAAATAGTTGTGCAAAGCGAAAAGGGCCGCTGGCCAGTCTAATTTAACGTGTATAAAAGGAGATACGCTGTCCCGTACCAGTAACCAGTAGAAATCAGTCAAGCATAGTCGTCACTATGCCCGTCGGCAACAAAAATATTGTGCAAATTGAGTCTCCGTCTCATATTTTAAACATATAAACTGCAGTTTTAATTCAGTCTAAAATAGAAGAACCCTCTCCTGGTTTCCCCGACGAACCACTGCAACAACAGGGAAAGAATTGCCACCGTCCTGAACCAGAGAAGCCTCGGCAAACAGCAAAGTACAACTCCTACAGTCCACTCGCTGCACAATAGTTTTTTATCAGTCTCGCAATCGCAGCCCACAAACACAAGCACAGAAACTGAATTTGTTGTTGAGGACATGCCTGAAATAAGGGAAGAAGATATTGAAGAAGGGAATGCAGAAATTCAGGCCTGTGCTTATGTGTGTGGGTTTATTGTGAAAAAAAATAAAAATGAATGCAAAACCTGCCACAAGACTTTTTTGACACAAACAATGGAACCACATCATTTATTTGTAGAGTGCCGGGAGTATAATGAACTGAAAAAAAGTTTAAATTATGTAACAAAGCCAATGATAGCTTGCGTTGCTGTGCAACACTTGTTAAAAAAATTTTGAAAGAAAATGGCCATACAAACTCTATTAAAAGAAGTATTAAAGTAAATATAATTTCAAAAATTAACTTTGATTTCCTCAATGATTGTGTAGAAGCAAACATTGGACGCATTATAAATAGTGTTTTTGTACCAAACGTTTTTGCATACTTAAAAACAGATCTTTTTCCCAAGAAGCATCAGCAGCTGCCAGCTGCACTCAATCGCAAAATGAAAATCATTCTCCACAAATAGTAGTACTAGCAGAGCAGTAAGTACTTCTTTATCGCCACAGCGTTTTGTGTTCACCAATAAAGGCATACTGTAAGGTCCCGAAGTTTCACGCCAACCCACTTTAGATTAATCAGAGATACAAAACTTTTAAGTCATTAATGTTAAAATTAATTAACCTTTGTAACAAAATTAAATAATCGAATAATTTTTGTTGTGGGTAGATACCGAGTAGGTAACGAAAAGTCTAATATTTTATTGACTTAAAAACTTCCTAACTGTGTATTTTTATTGGGGAACACAAAACATTGTTGCGATAAAAAAAAAACTAACACTGTATAAATAAATAGAGAACGAATATAGAAAACGTTACTCTCAATGAAAATGTAAAATAGAGAAAATGTCTCAACTTGTGTATTCTGCCCTGCTAAGCCGAAAGGCGCTATCTCTGAGATACGCCCTTTTAGTTTTTTTTATACCATTCAAGCTAGAATAATTTCGCATCTAATGGTATAAGCCAAATAGCGATATCTAATTTAAAACATTAAAATAAACCACTAAAAAGTTTTTTTATATCTCAATTTTTCCTTAAATTACTAAGAGATTTGGCGGCATGTCGTTTTTATGAAGCCAAATAGCCTTATATTAGTTTTTTTTATACCATTCAAGCTAGAATAATTTCGCATCTAATGGTATAAGCCAAATAGCGATATCTAATTTAAAACATTAAAATAAACCACTAAAAAGTTTTTTTATATCTCAATTTTTCCTTAAATTACTAAGAGATTTGACGGCATGTCGTTTATATGAAGCCAAATAGCCTTATATTGACATAGGCTAGAAACGCTTAAAAAATGTTAATAAAAACTTAATTAAATTTTTAAGCCAATAAGCGGTAAGTTCATCTTTTTAAAAAGTTCCGGAGTTAGCGCTTTTGCGCTAAGTAAATGTGGGTATTATTAGTTCGCTAAGGTTTGAGATACGGCTATACCTAAGTATAGTAGGTAATTAAAATTGACTTTAATATCTTTAGTAATAAGGATTACACTCACTTACATTCCTCAATAGAGCGTGTCGTGACATGAAGATAAACATTAGTAACGATCATTTCTTAGTTTGTTTTGTTTGCGGAAGGAAGCAAATTCGTTTTATGGTGTGTTAAAAATAAGGAAAACTTTATTAAATACAGTATTTCTAATTACGCAGAGATAAGTTTTTGTGTATTAATATCAAGGTAAGTTTTTTATAGTTAATTCTCTAGCTTCTCACTTTCTTTGAGGTTAAATTAATTTCAAACTTGAAGTTTCGAGAACAACACTTCGAAATTACAAGTGTTCATCTCAGTAGATGATTATACACTCAACTGCACATCAATTGTGATATGTTAACGTTTTTTTTTTTTTTTGTGGATGGGAAATCATCAAATGACCCCTCCCGCTCTGGGTGGAGCGGAAGGGAGTGTCAGACTTTTACTGACTAAAACCCACCCGTGTTCCTTCCTTAGCCCTTTCTGTTCCAGGGCAGCGGTTAACCTTTCGGAAAATCCCGCCGCCCCGGCAGGCTTCGGCCCTATGGGGCCCCGTCCTCTGCTGACATCTCTTTGAGGCGCGCGTGGAACACAACGCGCCGTCCGGCACGGGCCTGGTCCTGATCGGACGGTGAGCTACCCATACTCACCGCCCGCAGGCCCGCGCCTACGGTGGCCGGGAGTCGTCACGCGGCTCCCGACGCCCGGAGCGATTTTTAGGGGTGCTGATTCCAGTCCCGAGAAATCAAAACACCATCATTAAGATGGATTTTGAGAATATTAATCCTACCGGCGGTAATCGCCAACGCTATAACGTATATGAAGGCTACGGAAACTTGTTTCTGCCAAATAGAGGAGCATCACGTCCACCACGAAGAGGAAGAGGACAAACACGCTCCAGGCAGGGGTTTCAAACAGCGAGAGTCGAGAATAAAAGAAGAGTGGAAGGTGCGAAAACAACCATAGGCATCGACGCCATGATAAAATCGACGCTACATCCCGGTGCGAAGTCGGGAGATGACTTGCTCGCCAGAATTGGAGAGAACCACAACCTAAAGACCATTACATTATCAATATCTACGCGAGGAATAGGTTTTGGACTATGTCATTTAAACTTCATCGCTGTATCGTACCACGAAATACTGGTACCGAGTGTTTACGCTCAGTACAGTGTACTTAGCTGTTCTCGAAGCTAAGCTTCAGAATTTGAAAACAGCATACCCTTTGCCAGCCCGAGATACTGACTTGGATTACAATTACCAAGTGAACGCGGATCTGTTGCATGTTGCACAGACCGTAACTATTGCGCCGGAACCAATCAAGAGACTTATCAACGCAGTAGGCATCATCAGTCACGATGAGGGGATATACATCCCAGCCGTTGCGAGAGCTGGAACCGACGACAGAGGTAGATTCATCCCTCAAGCTCAGAACGTCTTATACTCGTCATTGAGACGAACAGTGGAAGCATTAGCAAACCCTGCTACTCCGGAGAGGTATCGTCGCCGCTTTATAGAAAACAACCCGATACCAGGTGTCATATGGCACAACCATCTCCTACAAAACGCAGACGAAATAATGCCTGCTAATTACACTACGGACAATCTCCGCGATGACATCGCGCTAATGAGTCCGTACCTCAACAAGCTACAGAAACACATCCCTAAGATGGTGGATGGTACAGTAGATTTTAAGAGTCAGGGAAAACAATCCACATTCATTTGTAATAGAATGTCAGATCTTCGCTTGCCTCCAAGAGAGGCGGGAGAACAGTTGCAAGACTATTACCGAAGGGCATATCCTATCGGGAACATAAAGGACTTTTATTCATATGCGAAACTTCCGGCAGCAGAAAGACTTGAAGGGCAAGTAAACCTTCTGGGTGAGATACCACGATTTGATAACCTCGTGTATCCCACATATGTGATGAGAACGGAGCACGTGTGTAAATACATTGTACACTCCGATTACAAAGCTATCGCCCAGATACTTTACGCGTTGTAGCCAAATGTGTGAGTGAAGGAAAACGTAATAACCCGTCCGGCAATAATAGACGTAAAACTACTTTACTATATGTTAACCTTTAGACCGCCTTTATCAGGCATGCAATACGAGTCGTATTCGTAGTGTAGGTATAACAATATTCTTGATGTGCCATCGACTGTAAGTACACCAATCAGTCACATCACATCAGAGTAGGTATATGTAAAAGCACAATAGGTTACACTGTTTTTATTTACGATAGTGTAAATGTCGATCTACAAGTACATACCGTACTAATCCACGTATCTGTGGTTTGCTAGTATCCTGAGTAATCTAAAAACAAACCGAGAAGTCAAATTTACATAACCAAATTGAATGGAATAATATAACTAGTTGAGCGAAATCTATGTTTTAATTATAAGCTAAGTAAGGAAATGGTTGTTGGTTTGTTGCAGATCAGCCATGTCGCACAGAAGCTCTAAAATGATGATGGTCTTAGCACAAAAAAAAAAGTCTCTGAGAGAAAAATTTAAAGGTTCAAAGAAATTAAAGCGTGACATTCAGAATATCGACCCAGACTTTTTTCCTAGCAGTGATGATTCAAATGATGACTATCCTTTATCCCAACGAGACAGTGCAAAACAATATTTTGCTGAAAACAACCAAAATATAATACCAAATGTTAATTTTCCTGAAGATTACATTACATCAGAACCATCTACCTCGAGAATTGAAACCGTTAATAAAATTCAAGACAGTCAGAAATCTGAAAACTGGGATAACATCTCGATTAAATCTTCGGATTTATTAACTTCTGGCTCTATTCTCATCAGTGAATATAATATCAGTCATACCGATGGCCCATCACTGATTACATATTGCAGAATATAACGATCAGAATGTAAACAACGCAATTCCAAACATGTCGATTGCAGACGAGCAAGACTTGTCGTACCATCAGCTTCTTCCGGTAGTATCGCAAAATGATAATCAAGAGATAATCTCGAATAATACAGTTGATAATGTTGATAGTGCGTGCGCTGTGTTAATGAGGACCATGTGTGTGTTGAAAACTTAGTTTCTTGTTCATGTTGTGAGAATATAGGACCTTCAAGTAAACTCCAATTTGATTACCCCATCACATTTTCCAGGCTCTTCTCTTCTTCTTTCTCACAACATGAGTTCAATTTGCCACTGGGCCCAGAACCTGTTGAAAACTTATTTTCTTGTTCATGTTGTGAGAATTAAAGGACCATAGACATAAAAACTTGCCAGTAATTCAATGACATAAAATTCTATTAAGCTAGTATTACAACAATATTATTATTAGCTATTATTATTTAGCTATTATTATTTTATGTAGATGATGGCATTTTGATTGGTGAAAATGAGATTGATTTAAATAAAATTATTAATAAATTAGAAACAGAATTTGAAATGCGGAAATTTGATAAGACTGAAAAGTTTATAGGGTTTGATGTTAAAGTAGAACGGAACTCTATTAAGATTTATCAGGAAAGTTATATAAATCAAATTTTGGAAAAGTTTAAATATGAAAGCTTAAAAGATAGTAGTCATCCAGATATTTTAGTCGATACACATCAAGAGGGGAAAGTGGGAGTTGATGATGTGCATCGGTATAGACAATTGATTGGTTCATTGTTGTATTTGGTTAATAAAACAAGACTGGATCTGGCTTTTCATGTTGGTTATTGTAGTAGACATCAAGAACATCCTAACTTGAATGTTTTTACAAATATTAAGAACCTTTTTAGATATATTAAAAATACAGTCAGCAGTGGTATACAGTATGTTCGTGGTAACGATTTAACTTTAAAAGCGTATTGTGATGCAGACTTTGCAGGTGATCCTGATACTAGGAAAAGTACGACTGGTTTTATTATATTTTATGGTGGTGGTCCAATTCATTGGTGTTCACGTAAACAGTCAGTCACTGCTCTTTCCAGTACTGAGGCTGAATATATTTCTGCAGCCGAATGTATTAAAGACCTATTATACATTCAGAGTTTGATCTACGATTTGACAAATAAATTACCAAAAACACAGTTGTTTGTTGATAATCAATCGGCTATAGTATTGATTAAAAATGGAATTCTGAATAGAAGGAGCAAACATATTGATGTTAAATATCATTTCATTAAGGAAAAAATAGATAAGAATTTGTTGGAAATTCATTATTGTTCGACTAAAAATAATTTGGCAGATATATTAACTAAACCACTGGACAGAACAAAGTTTTTGAGATTGAGACAGTGTATAGTGAGTGATACGTAAAGGACATTATGTAATGTGATGAGTTATGTAGGTTTATTAGAGTATAAGGTTGTTTGAGAATTAATTTGAAATTTTTAATGTTTAAGTTAGTTAAGTAAGGTGTTTAGATTAGTTAATTCAAAAGTTTGTTTGTTGTATTTAGTTAAGTTGGGTGGGTTAATTAAGATGGGTTTTTAAATGAGTTGATGGGAGTTATATAAGAGATGTTATTCTAATTGTAATAAACATAAAATTCAGAGGGGATGTTGTAATACTAGCTTAATAGAATTTTATGTCATTGAATTACTGGCAAGTTTTTATGTCTATGGTCCTTTAATTCTCACAACATGAACAAGAAAATAAGTTTTCAACAGTGTGTTGAGGAAATATTGCAAACAACCGATGGTGAGATACTACATATTGATAACGTAGAAACAATTACTACAGAAAACGAAGAAATACGAGCAATAAATACAACACAAAATGACGATATAAATAAAGAAAGTTCAGTTGATTTAATAACTTATACTAAAACAGGGACAATAAGAAAGAGAAAGAAGTATGAAGTGCCATTAAAAGAAAGAAAAATATCTAAAATTATAGAAAAAAGGGAGAAACATAATCTTCATCATGCAGGCTTTTATGTATTACAAACATACCGGAAGAGCAACGAAAGCAATTGAACAATTCTTTTTGGAATTTAAGCGATACAGAAAGAAAAGATTTTATGCTGCACCACACTTCTTCCCAGTCTGTAAAGCAAAGAACTGTCAATGAATCTGTTCCAACTAACTACAGAAGACAAACTACATTCTTCTATTTTCTTAAAAACTCACAAGGTTCATCATGCAAAGTATGCAAAACTTTCTTTTTAACTACCTTGGGTTATAATGCAGCTAACGACAAGCCTTTAAAGACTGCTTTAGGCAATAAAACAAAATTGACGATGGTCCTATAAAGGAACACATATTTAGTTTTGAACCCAGCATATCCCATTATAGACGTGAACACGCGCCCAAACGGTTATATTTGCCAAGTGACTTGTCGATTACACATCTACATACAGATTACGTAGAAAAAAATCCTTCGATCACATGCTCTTACGACAAGTACCGAAAAGTTCTGCAAGATTTGAATATTTCGTTCGTAAAATTGGGCCACGAAGAATGTGAACTGTGTGAAGAATTCAATTTGCACGATAAAACGCATGATAAAGACAACCTCAAGGAAGACTGTGAGTGCTGTACCAGGTGGGCAAGTCATAAAGAGCCAAGAGATCAAGAGAACAATATCAATCTGATTCCAACTTAACCAACGCTGATACCATTGTGTACTCCGCAGACTTACATAAAGTCATAATGCTACCGAGAATCGATATGTTTAAGTCGACTGTTTTCACTCACAGGATTGTTGTTTATAATGAAAGTTTCGTGCCTATTGGAGCTAGGAAAGGTTCAAAAGAATCCAGTATCTATCCTGTACTTTGGCATGAAGCATTGTCTGGACGATCTAAAGATGAGATCATAAGTGCGTATTATCATTTTTTAATGTTCTATCGGGATATGAAAAATATTGTACTTTGGGTGGATAATTGTTCTGCTCAAAATAAAAACTGGACGTTTTTTTCGTTTTTAATCTATATTATAAATTCGGATCAGATCAATGCAGAAAAGATTATTGTTATATACTTCGAAGCCGGACACACATTTATGTCTGCAGACTCTTTTCACAGAGTGGAATTGGCGATGAAGCGAATGAAAAATAAAATATATGACTTTGATGACTTTTGCGAAGCTGTAAACAGTGCTGGAAAAAATGTACATATCAAAAAAATGACAACAGATGATTTTTATGAGTGGCAAGACTATACGACCCAATACAAACTTTCCCGGTTGTCACCACGACCTTACATTAGTGACATTGTTGAAGTGGAAGTTAACAGAGGCAGTTTTGACATTAGGTACAGAACTGGTTTCGATAATGAACCCATTACGGCTAGCATTATAGGTACAAAGTTCTTAAAATTAGACAAACTTCCATCCCCAACTAAAAAAACAGTACCAGCAGGAATATCTCAAACAAAAAAAAATATATTTTAAAATCTCTTTCCAGTTTAATACCTGCTAATAGAATGTCTTTTTGGCGGGGACTGCCAACTTTTGATTAATTTTATTTCATAGAAAGCAAATAAATTGCTTTAACTTTTTTTTGTAATTTGCTGCTACATTTAATAAAGTTGTTAAAAAAATAAACGTATGGAACTTTCTATGAGCAGAATAAGAATAAAAGCAGTATCTCAATTTTTGAAGCCTTTCTTTTTAATCAAAATAGCGGTATCTCACAAAATAGGTATAATGGTGCCATTTATGGATAATTTAGGTATGTCAGTTATATTTAGTGTCAAAAATACGTTTGTATAAGTTTTAACAGTTTTAAAAATATTAGTTTTAACCCCCGTTTGAAGGTGGGAAAAATTCATTCACAAAAAGTCGTTTTTCTCAAAACTTACTCTGATTGAGTTAGCGCTTTTCGGCTTATCAGGGCAGTATTGATGTCAGAAAAATAAATAATTCTAATATATTATCCTGTTATTGTTGTTTTATATTCTAATTTTTCTAATACTCGGGGCACTCTCACTTGTAAAAAAACTCGAAACACATGGTGATTCGAGTATTCTTGTAAACGAGAGTGCCCAACTACTAAAATTAAATAAGAAAGTAGTAAAAGCGCAGGACGTTTTAAATTTCGCGGTGCTGGATAGTTATATTGGGCGCAAACTAGATGTCGCTAGGGGCGACTTCCGTTTTTCCTTTTTTGTTTGAAGTTAACATTCTTCTCCGCTAGGAGTAATAGTTGGTAATAGTGTTCTGTGGTGATGATGACCATGAAGACGTAGTGGAATTGTTTAATTTAGTTGATTTTGGTACCTAATGTTAGTTGAAGAAACGAAGAAGTCTTTAAATTATCGCATTTTTTTTCTGAATTCAGAACAATACCTAGCGGAATTAATTAAAAACGGGATTTTCGTAAAATATAGCGCAATTTTGATAAGGGTTTAGTGCATATTTTTTTGTCTTCATACGGCAACACTTTACACGCTAATGTCAATTCCTTAGCGTGAGCGGAAAATGCTTGGATTTTGTCTAGGCCCCAAGAACAGAGAAAAATAAATAGTGCAGAAGATATGACACACATTATATAAAATTGTGAGTAAAAGTATCAAATTAAATAAGACGGAAAAATGGCGGAATCAAGTACTAGGGAAGTATTGCCGCGTCTCAGTCAAGAACAAAATTTCAATGATTGGAAATTCAGAGTAAAACTAGTATTGGAGGAAAAACAAGTATGGAGTGTAATTGAAAGCGGAGTTGTGAAACCCGAAACGGAAGAATACATCAAAATGGATGCCAAAACCAAAAATTTAATAGTTCAATGCTTGTCAGATAAATACTTAGAAATAGTAAAGAAGTGTAAAACAGCCAAAGAAATGATACATCAGTTAGAGTACACCTTTGAGAGGAAGAGTATTTTCAATAAACTGCATCTGAAACGTAAGCTTATAACCTTGAAATGCGGAAAAAGTGAGAAATTGCAAGATTATTTCCTTAAATTTGACAGCTTAATATGTGAGCTAACAGCCGCTGGATGTACTGTGGATGAAATGGATAAGGTTTGCTACCTACTATCTTCTATGCCCACGCAATATGATAATGTCATAACAAGTATTGAAACAATGACTACAGAGAAAACAATTGACATAGAATTTGTTAAGGCAAGATTACTGGATGCAGAGGTTAAAGATCAAAATGGTGCAGAAAAACAACAACCACAAACAGCTTTTCTGACATGTTACAATTGTGGAAAACCGGGACACAAAGCTATTCAGTGTAGAAGCGGACAAGGAAGAGGACAGAGTTATAACAAAAAACGAGGAAGCTTTAGAGGTTATTCGAGAGGACAGTCAAGAGGTACATCAAGAGACGCGGTCGCGGCGGATTGAACCGAGAACAAGGAACAAGTGCTATGTTGTGAGCTAGAACGTTACTACTTGAGACTGGATTACCAAAAACATTATGGGGTGAAGCAGTGCGGTGTGCTGTATATCAAATCAACAGATGCCTATCGTCGGCAATTAATTTTCAAACACCAGCAGAAAAGATATTAGGTCACAAAGACTTGTCAAAACTCAGGGTATTTGGATCAAAAGTATGGGTTCATATTTTACCAAAACAGGATAAACTTCAGCAAAGAGCAAAACAAATGAGATTTGTAGGATATAGTCCAAATGGATATCGTCTATGGAACCCTGAAAACAATGAAATAATAATATCAATCCATGAAAAAAAAAAAATTGTCGTGGCAGGTCTACGAAGACCACGAGCTCCTCGGCCAGAAGACGCGAGCTTGGAAGCCAGAGAAGAATTAGCACGTCTGGAGCTGAAGCAAGCACAGGCTGCGACGAAGCTAGCCCGTGTCAGACTGCAGATGACACAATATGAAGATGAGGACTCCGTTGTTGATGATGAAGACCAGAAAGAACAGCACAGGTGCAGAACTGCATCGAGTCATCAGTACTGGAAGATGGCAACAGAGAACAACTCGAGCAACGAGATCAACGCCCCACAGAAGAGCCACAGAAGATGAAGCCTGAAGAGAACTCTTCAACTAAAAGAGCTACGATCGAGATTCAAGCACTGGCGACTGCATTGAAAGAAGCCTTTTCCACAAGAGGAGGACCAGCAGCACAGCCAAGCTACATCCACGAGTTAGCTTACTTCGACGGCAACAGCAGCGAGTGGTTGGCCTTCAAGGTTGTTTATGAAGATACAGCACCAATGTTCAACGAAGTCCAGAATATGGCACGCTTAAGAAGAGCACTGAAGGGCAACGCGAGAGAAGCTATCAAGAGTCTGTTATACTCCGAAGCCTCTACATAAGAACTGATACAAGCCCTCAGAAAAAGATACGGAAGACCTGATGCGCTAGTGCTGGCAGAACTGGAGAAGGTGAAGGGGCTACCGAAGATTTCAGAAAATCCAAGAGACATCTGCATCTTCGCGAGCCAGATCAACAACAGCGTAGCAGCAGTAAAAGGACTGAAGAAATCACAGTACCTGCATGGTGAAACAAATCACAGAGAAGATGCCGACGGTTCTCAAGTTCCGATGGTGCGACTTCACAGCAGCATCAGAAGAAGGCGACTTCTCCAACCTAACGCTGGAATTCAGGTTCCTGAACACAGAAGCAGACAAATGTGGAGCTTTCGCAACATCAGAAGAGAAAAGCGGGTATAAGAAGACCAATCGTCAAGCAACGCATTCAACAAAGGAAAATAACTTCAAAGAAAAGGATTCAAGACAACAAGAGAAGACCTGCCCTATGTGTGAGGGCGAACATTTTCTTGTTGAATGTCAGAAGTTCCAGAAGATGTCGGTGCAAGTTTACGTTGGCGTATTTTGGCTTTAGCCAATTCTAATGATCGCCTTCGACGACAGCGATAATTAGAATTGGCTCGGCAACGTCGCAAATCCCGAGCCACAATGAGGCTCAGTGTAGATCCGTTTCGTGATTTACCTGAGTCAAAATTTATCGAAACGTTCCGACTCGGAAAAGAACAAGCGAAGGCGCTTTGTGAAAAGTTAACTCCACTTCTTCAACAACAAGGGCGTAAAGATGCAATATAACCTAATTTGAAGGTTAGTAAAGTGGCTGCGCTTCCAGGAAGTCTAATAGGCCTTCAATTTGTAGGACACTCATATTACCGGGCAGTTCGCCTAAAAGAGTTACACAATAAGCTCAGAATGTATTCTGAGACATTATGTATACAGCGTGTCACGGAAAGGGTATATACATAGCAAAGGCACGGCTTCTTTGGATGACATCAAACGATATTGGAAGGGTTTTTAATCCTATGTCTACATATTTGGAAGTTATGAGATTTTTTAATACATTGATACGTGCTTATTTCTAAGTCAGCTGATCGGTGTCAGCGAACTGTTTGTAAGTAGAAATAAACCTCTTACTTCTGGTAATTCTGAATAAAAGTTTCCGCATGTTTATTTTTTGTTTACAAAATATTATTACTGACTTTTCCTAAACTTTGATTATGTTTGTGAACTAGCTACAATACAATTAATTGGTCTTGGTATCATTTAACAAAATAATATTTAGATACCTGCTTGCATTGTCACGTATCATTTACACACTTGTTGGTTTTTTACTTAGTTGCCCTTTTGTAGAAGATTACTTTGTAGATAATTAATACCTACATAGTAATCTTCCACCCACCTTACCATCGTACCTACAACACAGTAAATTAAATACCTAATTCAAAAACAATATTCCTGTAAATGACCTGGACAAAAAAGTACATTCCATTTACACATACCTACATAGTAAATAATATTGTATATTAAAAATAGAAAAATGAATTAATACGTAGTTTTTAACCTCTCTGAACTTATCAGTTTTTATTTCAAAATATTTAGTAATGCAAGATGAATTCAAAATACCGTTTGTCAACATCCGCCATAGTGGACCATAGAGAAAGATAAATATAATAATTGGCGTTCCACACCATGCATACTACTTGTAGACATGTGATGTGGACGACAAAATGCTCATATTAGGAACATTTTATTCTTACGAAACTATCTTTATTGTTATTTGTTACATTTAATTAAAATTATCTTTTCATAATGTTGATGCGTAAGGAATTTATATCCGAGGGTATGGAACAGCGTGCACAAGTTGACGTTATTTACACTGATTACAGTAAATGCTTTGATCGTATTGACCATGGAGACTGTTCATGGTGAAGCTATTAAAGGCCGGAATACATGGAGATTTGTATCGTTGGTTCTCCTCTTATATTGATAACAGAACGCAGGCTGTGGTGCTTCAGGGGTACACATCTGGATGGTATTGTGTCCCCTCTGGAGTTCCTCAGGGTTCTATTTTAGGGTCCCTTTTATTTACTCTTTTTATTGCTGACGTGAAGCATTGTTTTAAGGCTTGTTATATTTTACTTTATGCTGACAATATGAAGGTTCATAAAACTATCCGAAACCTATTTGATAAACACCTTTTGCAGGATGATTTGAATAGGTTTGAAGAATATTGTAGACGTAATAGGCTTGAATTGAATGTTTCTAAATGTTTTCACATGATATTCACACGCCAGAAGTCTATAATTGATTCCACATACAAACTGTACAATATCAATATAGGCAAAGTCAATAGTATAAGGGATCTTCGAGTTATACAAGACAGCAAGCTGCTTTTTGATCAGCATATTGATAGCATAGTGAATAAGGCGTCGAGAGCACTAGGTTTCATAATAAGAACGTGTTAAGATATGGAATCATATTTTGGGGTAACTGTACGGAAAAA
The DNA here is from genome assembly GCA_949629185.1 of Apamea crenata. Taxonomy (NCBI): domain Eukaryota; kingdom Metazoa; phylum Arthropoda; class Insecta; order Lepidoptera; family Noctuidae; genus Apamea; species Apamea crenata. The sequence continues at coordinate 4,408,530 of OX451362.1, read as the reverse complement.
GAGCGAATATTTATAGCACAAAAAAAGTGCATAAGGGCAATATGCAAGCTCGATCATTTAGATAGCTGTAGACCATTCTTCAGGAAACTAAATATATTAACAGTACCGTGTTTGTACATGTATGAGTTGGTGTTATTTGTCCGGTTGAACTTAACTTTGTATGAACAATACAAAAGTAAACGCCACAATTTAAAAGTGTGCTGCCCTCAACGCAAAAGTGCACTGATGGCAAATAGTGTACTCTGTATGGCGCCACGAGTTTATAATCACCTGCCAAAGTTGTTATTAGAAAGTGTGAGCATTAATGTATTTAAATATAAAGTTAAACAGTTTCTTGTGCAAAAAGCGTACTACAGTGTTAACGAGTTTATGAATGACATGCAATCTAATAATGAGAGATGACATACTGTAATTCTTTATTTATTGACGTCACTTATTTTAATTTAATTTTTGATAATTGTTTGACATACATAAATTCTTAATTGACATAATATACATATAATTATTTAACATTTCCTGACATTTCATATATTATTATTTATGACGGAGTTTTGTTTTATATAATTGATTAATGTCATTTGTTAAATCAGTAATAATTTGTAAAATTGCCTGACTTATATGTATTTTGTATGTTACCTACCTACATTACCCATTTTCGCAATAAATGAATATGAATATGAATATGAGAACCTCAGCATGTTTCCGATCAAAGTCTTGTATTGTTCGTTTGTACGCAGCCACCTTGAGTACGCATCTCAAGTCTGGAACCCTCGATACGGGATCTACAAGTCTCGTATTGAGGGCATTCAAAGAAAATTTCTTAAATACCTAGATTACAGGGCGAAGCAAATATCTGTTGATTACACTCACCGATGCAGAAGGTACCATTTTCTGCCGCTTGATCGTAGACGTTATATTAATGATATATGCTACTTGCTTAATATCGCAAATGGTTCAATTGACTGTCCTGAACTTGTTTCAAAAGTAAAGTTACGTACTAATCAGATGGGGCTGCGGCAGCGACCACTTCTACATATACCTTATGCAAACACTAATTATAGGCGTAATGCATACTTTCTGAGAGCCAGTTGCAGCTTTAACGAGATTTGTTGTGAAGAAGGTATTGACCTTTTCTGCACCAAAGCAAACACACTGAGAAAGCTCTTAGCAAAGCCATTTTTTGTACAGGAGGCACCTAATAATTGCACTTGAACTGTTTGTTTGTTGATTGGTTTAAATTTGAACAAACGAGAAAAAACAACTTTGAGAGAATGATTAATGTTACTTACGGCTGATCTCTCAATCGCCAGATAACTTTTATTCGAGGATTGAAATTGACGTTTGAATATTTAAGTATGGAAGAACTATAAAAATTTAAAATTATTCCTCCGGTGGAATTATCTGGGGACGGGGGGAATCAGCCCTTACTTAGACGATGAAGGAGTAATATTTTTTGTATTTATTTGTGGAGGCTTGTAATTAGTAATTTAGTTATATATTACTGTTATTATAATGTTATTAGTCTGTAAGCCTTTCAAAAATAAAATAAATAAATAAATTCAATTGACACTACATTTAAGTTTTAGTAGAATACGCATTTTGTCACAATAATAATTGAATTATAATTGACTCTCGATTGAATCGTAATAGTGAGACATGTCATTGAAATTAGCAGACTTGGGGCCCTGGTTGGCCTCATTTCGAAATCGACATAACCTTTAGGTTAAAATACCACAAGCTGTTGAATACGCTCGGAAAACAGCGGTTGATCCATTTGTGGTTTATGGGTACTTTGACTTACTCAAAAAAACTATAATGGAATTAGGTTTAGAAGAAAAGCCTAATGCAATCTGGAACTTAGACGAGACCAGTTTTTCAGAAGACCCATCGAAAACAAAAATTGTACGTCTCAGAGGCCATGCAGCAACAAGAGTTATCGCAACACCTGGGAGAGACAATACGACGGTGTTACTAGGTGCAAGTGCGATTAGAGAAAAAACACCCCCCCTAATTGTCTTCAAAGGGAAATACGTTTGGGACGAGTGGACTTCCCCTGATGCATTTCCAGGGACGACATATGCCGCTACAAAAAATGGCTGGATGGAGACAGAAGTATTTGAAGCCTTCTTCAAAAAATCTTTTTTGCCGGTGGTTGGCGATCAACGTCCTGTCTTACTTATTTATGACGGCCACTCAACCCATGTGGGGTTGAATACAATTGAAGAAGCACGAAAAGAAAATGTAACTATATTAAAACTACCTGCTCATAGAGGCCCTATTTTACAGCCACTAGACATTTCGGTCATGAAATCGTTTAAAGATCGATGGGACATTGATCTTGTGAAATGGCAGCGACTAAATTATGGGGTATCATTGTCGAAAAAAACAATTTTCTCGCATGATTGGATCAGTATGGGCCCAAATAGATCCGCAAGTATTATGCAACGGTTTGAAGAAAGGTGGTATCTATCCTTTTAATCCTACTGCAGCTGAGGAGTCAACATTCGATGCTTTGAAGTTGAGTCGCTGGAAGGAACACATAAGTACTACCAAAACGCAAGAAAATCCTCATAATCCTGCTTTGCTGTAAATGACCTCCAAGCCACCAAAGGGAAATGGACAGATATTTCAAAGTGGTGCACCGAATACAAAATCGGTTTCACCAACGCTACATCTACCCAACAGGGTATCAAAGTCACTGTCCCTACGTCCAAGGTCTACAGGGACCTCACCCGCGTACTCCGGCAGAGAGGTGTGTCTTTTCACACCTACTCCCTCCCAGAGGAACGCCAAACCCGAGTCGTCATCCGCAGGGTCCCGAAGGAAATCCCTGTCTCAGACATTAAGGCGGACCTCGAGGCACAGAATATCCCTGTGTCCGACGTCCACCGCATGCACCGCGCCAGAGGTCAGGGGGCTTACAAAGGCCACTTTAAGCAATACCTCTAAAAGCGATTCATTTCCTGAACTCCCAGCAGATCATAAGCAATTCCTCTAATTTTCGTTCATGTCTAACATTCCTAAACGTTACAAAAGCATGTTCCTGAACGAATGATTGGATGAGTGATTTGAACGAGTGAAAGCGGAAGAAAAAAGGCAAGATGGCGAATAGACGATTTGAGAGAAAGGCATTATAATAAGGTGTTAAAGTAATAAATAATTTAAAAAGACTTTGGAAGTTTTCCTGGAGATCCCAACACACTACAAATTTTGGGGGCTCGTCCGGGATTCCCAGGAAAAGGCTAAGAAGTTAAGAAGATTGGTGCGTTTCGCGGCAAGGTGAACCGCGACGCGACCGACGCCACGCGGCCATTACCGGCACAACGAAGAAAGAAGTTAATTTAAGATGACTGACGAAAAGAATCCGGCATCGTCATTTAATTTTACTGACATCATACAGAAATTCAATGGTACTGATCGAACATATATCAGCAAAGTGGGCGCAGGACGTGGAAGACAACGCCGAAATATTCGGTTGGTCGGCGCAGCAGAATCTTATTTTGGCGCGTCGATCACTAACCGGCACCGCAGAATTATGGCTAAAGTCAGAAAAAGTCTTCAAGTCATACGAGGAGCTACGGACGGCGCTTTTGAAAGAGTTTCTCGAGTCCACCAACAGCAAAGAAATGCACGAAACCATGGTTTCTCGTAAGAAAAGGAATAACGAAACATATTACGAGTACTTGCTGACGATGAAGGAACTAGGTAAACGTGCTAAATTTCCAGACTACGTGGCTATACAATATATCATTGACGGCATACACGATTACGAATCGAACAAGATGATCCTGTACGGCGCGACTACTTATCCTGCGTTGAAAGAAAAAATAACTTTGTACGAGGTTATGAAGAATAAAAGTAAGAAGCGCCACGATGATGCTAATTCAACGAAGCAGTCCGAGCTGAAAACAAAAAGTCATCCCGAAAAATCATCACGTCGATGCTATAAGTGTGGTGAAACCGACCATATTGCGAGCACGTGCACAAAAGGTGTAAAATGCTTTCGGTGCAACTCATTCGGCCACATCGGAACGGAGTGTAAGGCGCCAGTTTCAAAATCAAGCTCAAAGCCGCATGATGGCGGCGAAAGTTCCAGAAAATCGATGTGCACGAAGATTTCGCCAGAAGAGGGCGCCTCTGATCCTAAGCGACACGAGGAAGATGAACGACAACGGAGCGAACGAACGACTGAAATGAATGAGCGTCGATTAACGTCAAACTCGTGTACGTCAATGTCAACGACAGACTCCTGTCAATCGTGTCAGATTCAAAAGTGTCAGTGTCAAGTGGAAACGGTGTTAAATCGCACGCTTAATCCAATACTGTCACTATCCAAAATTTTGCCAAATCGACTTTTTAATGCCATCTGTTGGGAAACGTGGAACTACGCGTAATCGCACTTACATTAGTCTAAAAGTAACAGAAATAACCGCTAGATGGCAGTGGTCCGCTTCGTCACTAAACGAAATATTCCCCTCTCCTCAGAGGAACACTGACCTTTAACGAGAAAGTACGTGTCGCCAAGAACAAAATTTACGATTTTTGAGTGTAAAAGTGTCATTTTAATGATTACACCGGTTTACTAGTCATAATTTTGGTAAGTAGTGCATTGTTTTAATTGAAATATTGACATTTTGCGTTTAAGTCTAAGATTGCGTTTAAGATCTATAATGATGCCATAACGACATTTTTTGTTTAGTGTCTTTATTTTTATAACAGTAGCCTGATATTTTTTGAAACAGTTAACAACATAATGACACTATATACTACACTATACACAATATACTACATTTTTTAATGCATATTGACATATTAAGCTTACTGACGTTATACCCCGTAGTCAGTATAGAATTTACGTGCGTAATATCGACACCATACGCATAGTGACATTATGCTTTCGAGAATTTTAGTTCTCGCTTTACTGAATTATGTATATTTTTTGTTTAATGGCATTTGGTACCCATACATATAAAATGAAAATGCATCTAATTATGATATAATTTGCTATAAAGGCACTAATAACAACCACATTCTTGTGATCTTTGTAAAAAAAATAACCAATTTCGTTTGTGTCGTTGAGCCAGTTACGAGTATGTAGTACTTTTGTTTATTCTTGGCAATTTGATTTGGTTCAATTATTTGTTTATTTTTTACAAACGTAGGTAATAATTATTGATAATTTTCAAATAAAATTACTTTTTTTCAGTAAACGATGCCACTACCTTCTCAGCGAATTCAAAAGCTACGAGACATCGTTGGAAGCTGTCTTGAAACTTACAACGCAAGTACCAATGAACAAAGATCTCAAGATATTCCGCAGATTGAACAATTGGAGTATAAGACTTCATACAATCCAATGAGTAATTTGGAGTTAAGGCGACGTGTAACTAATGACAGTATAGAAAGGTTAAGAAATGTTAAAAGACAATTATTTACAAATATGGAAAATTACTCTAATTACAATATAGAAAATGAACCCATGGAGGCAAATCATATCGATGAACAATGTACATTTGAAGAACAAGAGAACATTGAACAAAACTGTGCACCATCAGTATCTACTGTGCCCGAGTATTCAGATCGTTTCAGCAGACCTCCGCGTACTGCGCGACAAAGAACCGCAAATCCAGGCGCCTCTGGCGCTAAATCTGGAAGCGGAACTCGCAGTCGGGGAGGTGAAGAAAACCCTCCAGAACATACAGAAGGGGGTAGCGGACCTGAGCAAAGCGGACAGACCGCTACAACAACAGCAGGGCCCCAAAACCTTTGCCCAGGTCGCCAGTATACCAAAGCCCCCCAAACCACCCACACAACCCAACCACACCCTGATCGTCTCGTCGACGAACCCCGAGCACACTGGGGACAACGTGATCGAGAGGATCAGGACAGCCCTGGACCTAAAAACTAGCGGAGCCCGAGTCGACACAGTCCGGAAAGCGCGGAACCAAAAAGTGGTCCTGAAGTGCGCAAGCAAGTCGGACCTTAACATCATTAAAGGTCAAGTCCAGTCCAACGCAGGCCTGAAGGTCCAGGAGCCAAAACCACAAAACCCTCTCGTCTGCATCAGGGGAGTGCTGTCCAGCTACAGCGACGGGGAGATCGTCGATCTCCTGAAAGCGCAGAACAAGCACCTTCTGTAGAACGTTTGTGTAGACGGACAGACCTTAAAGGTGCGCTATAGGAGGCGCGCGAGGAACCCCCATGAATGCCACCCTGTTCTAGAGCTCTCCCCTGAGCTCTGGAAGTGCTTCACATCGGCACAGCAAGTCCACGTGGGCATCAAGCGGTGCTCGATTGAGGACCAGTCCCCTCTTGTCCAGTGCACAAAGTGCCTTGGGTATGGACACAACAAGTCCATATGCAAGGCCGCTAGGGAAGTCTGCAGTTACTGCAGCGGAGGGCATAAGGGACTGCCTCACACGAGCTGATGGCAAACCGCCCACGTGCATAAACTGTAAAGCAACACACAGGACGGACAGCGACCTGGCACACACAGCGTTCAGCGAAGACTGCCAGGAACGCCAAAAATGGGATGGTATAGCAAGATCGCGTGTTTCCTATTGCTGAGGGCGACCAGGAGAACACACACAACACCCAACCAGTCACCCTCCAAAACGCATCAAGACCGACAGCAAGATTGAAGTTCATTCAGATCAATCTTCAGCGCTCCAAGCTGGCCACAGAAGAACTCCACTTGGCGGCTCAGGCAAAGGGAATTTCAGTAGCACTTGTTCAAGAGCCCTATGTAGGAAGAACAGGTGTGATGAAACAATGCCCCGGCACGCGAGTCATCCAGTGTAGCCTCAACCGCCAGAAACCGGTAAAGGCGGCGATTGTCGTTTTCGGGAGCAACCTGGAGGTCATCCACGACCCCCAGCTTGTGACCGAGAACGTTGCCGCCGTCTTGCTGAAAGCGGGCCAGCTCAGCTTGGGAGTGCTATCGGTCTACCTTGAGGGTGACCAGGAAATAGAACCCTACCTTTCCGAAACTCACAACATAACACAGAAATTACACACAAATAACATCCTGGTGGGGGGAGACGTAAACGCCTGGAGCCAGTGGTGGGGAAGTGTTTCCGAAAACCATCGCGGGGCAGCGTACAACTCGTTCCTCAACGAACGGAATCTCCATATCCTAAATACGGGCCAAATACCGACGTTCGAGACCTACAGGGGAGACAGGTGGTGCACAAGTATCGTCGATGTGACGGTTTGCAGCCTGTCGCTGCTAGGCAAGGTCGAGGAGTGGCGTGTAGAAAGGAGTCTAATAACATCAGACCACAACGCAATAACTTTCTCGGTGCGCTTAGAGAAGGCCTTGGAGCCTCTAAGACCAATCTCAACGCGCATCTACAACACCAAGAAGGCAAAGTGGTCCAACTTCAGCACACACTTCAAGACCAGCCTGGCGGAAAACGACATCACACCAGTCAGAGTCTTGGACGTCACGACCCCGGAGGATCTGGAAGCGTTGATAACAACGTACACACACAACATCCACGTTCATGCGAGTTAGCGATCCCAAAGCTGGGGCCGCCGAAACACAACGCCAAGCCCCCATGGTGGACCCCTTCTCTAGACCGTCTCAAAAAAGACGCTATGACGAAGAAGAGAAGGATCCGAAATGCAGCCGCAAGTCGGAGACACTTCACCATCCAGGAATATGTGCTGGCTAAAGATACCTACACAACAGCCGTGACGGAAGCAGCCACGGCCAGCTGGAAGGAGTTCTGCTCGAAGCAGGACCGAGAAAGCATGTGGGACGGCATCTACATGGTACTAAGGAAGACAGCCAGAAGACAGGAAGATACGCTCCTGAGAAATACCGCGGGCGAGACACTCAGCCCAGAGCAATCAGCGGATCTTCTGGCAAAGACCTTCTACCCCGATGACTCAACGGAGGCCGAACAGCCATACCACAGTGCTCTGAGGAGGCTAGCGGAGCAGAGAAACCCCCGAGGACTGTCCGCCGACGATCCACCTTTCACAACTGCGGAGCTGGAAATGGTTCTCCAGAACCAAAATCCGAAAAAAGCCCCCGGTCCCGATGGATTAACGGCGGACATCTGCACAGCGGCAATAAACTGCGATAGGGAGGTGTTCTTAGCGATAGCCAACCAGTGCTTGTCGCTGTCACACTTCCCGAAGCAGTGGAAAGCGCACGTGTGCATTCTCCGCAAGCCAGGAAAGGACGACTACACCAGCCCAAAGTCGTACAGGCCGATAGGTCTGCTCTCGGTCCTAGGAAAAATAGTCGAGAAGCTCCTAGTAGGCAGACTCCAGTGGCACTTCCTCCCAACACTCAATAAGAACCAGTACGGATTCATGCCGCAGCGTGGAACCGAGGACGCCCTCTATGCTCTAATGGGGCACATACGAACCGAAATCAAAGCCAAAAAGATCGTGCTTTTGATATCATTGGACATAGAGGGGGCCTTCGATAACGCGTGGTGTCCAGCACTCAAAAGACAGATGATAGTCAAGAACTGTCCCAAAAACATCTACGCTCTCGTCACCTCTTACCTGGAAGACCGAAACATCAGGGTCAACTACGCCAGAGCGACTAGTGAGAAGGGTACCACAAAAGGATGCGTCCAGGGCTCAATAGCCGGACCGACGTTTTGGAACCTTATCCTAGACTCACTCCTACACAAGATGGCTAGAATGGGGGTGTACTGCCAGGCCTTTGCAGACGATGTCGTCCTAGTATTCTCAGACCACACAGCCGGTCCCCTGCAGCAATCAGCCAACGACACGCTAGACATAGTATCGGAATGGGGCGTCAAAAATAAGCTACGTTTCGCCGCGCACAAAACCAATGCGATGGTGTTAACGAGAAAGCTAAAATACGATGTTCCGGTACTCCATATGTCGGGCATGCGGCTGAACCTAGTCCAAGAGGTCAAGCTGCTAGGTCTCACAATCGACTCTAAACTCACCTTCAACGCGCACGTGTCTGCGACCTGTAAAAAGGCCGCAGACATCTACAAGCAGCTGGCATGCGCAGCAAAGGTGACTTGGGGTCTCAACAGAGAGATCAAAAGGACGATATACGTGTCGGTGATAGAGCCCATCGTGATGTATGCAGCGAGTGCGTGGGCGCCCGCAGCTGAGAAACTGATGAAAAGGAATCAGTTTGACTCACTGCAGAGAGGCTTCGCGCAGAAGATCTGCAAAGCATACCGCACGGTGTCTCTGACATCGGCACTTATCCTGTCAGGCCAACTCCCCCTAGATCTCCGGGTAATCGAGGCCGCAACCCTTTTCAAGATCAAAAAGGGACATTCTCAAGAGTTCATACCGCCGGGCTGCGAGCTGGAGGTGCAACGTGCACCACTCCAAGAATCCCCACCCAGCGCTACTCATAACAACAGAGTATGCACGCCTGGAAGACTTGACTCCTGAAACCCTGGAAACCCATCAAGTAGTCGGTCCCCAAATATACACCGACGGCAGTAAGATAGAGGGGAAAGTCGGCGCTGCCTTAACTTGGTGGGAGGATGGAAAGGAGTCTAAGTTCAGCACTTTTGGCCTGGCGTCTCACAATACAGTCTTCCAATCGGAAATGTACGCTCTCTTCAGAGCTGTCAGGATGGCAAGAGAATCAAGGACGGCCTCCGTAAGCATATTGAGTGACTCAAGATCGTCACTCGACCTGCTGAGGAGACCGTCTGCCACTCACCACCTGGCACTCCAGATCAAGAGAAGCGTCCGAGAGACCCGAGAGGAGGGCAGAGAAGTGAGATTCTTCTGGCTCAAGGCACCAATAGATCTTTCCAGTACGCCCCCAGCAAAGAAGAAATAACGACTATTCGATGGCTATTCGCCCAGTTTCACGGATTTTATGCTACGAGACGCACAAATCAATGTTCACCGGGCAGACATCGAATTATCCCCACAAAGTGCGAGTCTCTTTGACGCAAACAGTTGGGAAATACGAATTGACTCAATTGACATCGAAACGCGCATCACGAGTGCTCAGAGGGAGCAGCTGGACAGGCTTCTACAAGAAAAGAGGCACGTTTTCGATGCCAAGCGAGAACCAATCATGTTGATTGAGCACTGAATCAGAACCATAGATGACAAGCCAATCTCGGCCCCACCGTAGAGACTATCACCGCCTCGCAAGGAGACTCTGCACTCTGCAGCGTGAGATTAACGCTATGCTGGCAGACGGTATTATTGAACCCTCTTCGTCCCCATGGGCCGCACCAGTAGTTCTTGTACCGAAGCCCAACGGGAACATTCGGCTCTGCGTGGATTATCGTCGACTCAATGCAATTACGATACCCGATTCATACCCAATACCTCGGATTGATGACCTCATTAAAGACCCAGCGCCGGCGGCAGCGTGGGGCTTGCGCGGACGCAGGCGGTGGAGGTACACAAATCACGCGGCCGACGAGGGTACGTGCGCTCCATTGAGGTGCGTCCTCAGATTACGGGCGGTGCCACAGATCTATAGCTGTCACCACTTGCTAAAAACTTCAAGGTGATTGATAATCGAATTTTGGCAGGTATAGCTTCTCTGAGATGAAACATTATTGCACATCCAGAACGCTTGTATAACATGGATGAAAAAGGGTGTCGCATTACGGTCCACAAACAAAATATAGTTTTGGCTGAAAAAGGGAATACAAGAGTACATCTCGTTGCTCCGGAACACGCTGAGAATGTGACAATAGCTACGTGCGTAAATGCTGTGGGTATTGCTATACCGCCCATGATAATTTTGAAAGGGATTAGGCACAGATCAGAATTAGCATCAAATTTGCCACCTGGAACAAAGGTAAGTATGGCACCCAAAGGCAACATGACCAATAGCTTATTCGTAGAGTTATTCAACATTTAGCACAACATAAAGTACCCGGTAAGTGTCTGCTTATCTTTGATGGCGCAAAGTGTCGCAAAGTGTCGGAAGAAGAAAGTCGAAGTTGAAGAAATGTACGATCCAGTACACAAGATATGGCTCACGAAATTCGTGGAAAATTTGATTTCTGGAACTAAACATACAGTATGTTGTGGGTAAGTTAAGTACCTTTAGAATGATTTTCAGACTATTTCGGATAAAATTCCCATTACAGGACATCGATTTGGAGTTCATATTTTTTTGTAGATAGCACTCATAAATAGAAAGCTTTTTACAAATTTTCAATAAGCGGAGACCCACGGTTTACGAGATTTAATTCTTTGAAGTTTCCATACAATTGGAAAATAGCACGCCATTTGCAAATTTTTAGGTTGTTTAAATTGTCATGGTAGACGTCAAAGTTGATATTTCACGTTCCGTTGACGGAAGAAGTGTATTTAATTTAAAAATACAATTATATTTATGTAAAAAACATGAAATAAACTATAGTTTATGTCATGGTTTTACATAAATATAATTTTATTTTTACATATTCACATACTTTTGGTGTGTACCTATTCGTAATAATGTGCACAATAATTGATTGCTTTATTATGCAATAAGCAATGTTACTACTGCTACTAGGAGAATTTGGATGCAATAGCGAGCGAAGCGAGCGCGGGGGACCCCGAAGTTAGGTTCCTTTAAACCTTTTAGACATAAATAGGAGCAGCGCGTAGCGGGGCTCCGTCGACTACGCTTTTTAGGCGAATAAAAGTGTTTTGATGTTAGGCTAACCCTTAATCAAATATTGGGAAATTATTTCCCACTTGACGCTACCGTGACATTTTTTTAATTGAACGGACAGCTGTGCTGCTGGGGAGTTTGTTGCGCCACTTCTTCTACCCAGCGATACCACTAGGAAGTGGTAAAGGGCGGGCGATTTTGGGGGACTGTCTTTTGTAATTTTGACGTTCAAAAAGTGCTCACTTTCAGCCTAATTTGAATAAATGACTTTTGATTTTGAATGATTTATTATTAGGATTTCAAAATAAAGTACTACTAAAAGAAAGAAAGAAAAAAGTTTACTATAGCGATGAACAAGTACTAGCTTAAAGGAAGTAACTACTATTATGCATTCCAGGTAAAATTGATGAAAAAGCAATGGAGAAGAGTTCTTTGGATATTCCTGAAGTATCAGACATTAAACAGTCTACATCTGGTAAGTCACAAACAAAACTCGCACTTTCATTTTTCAATTTAAATTCCAAATTTTGTTCTGTACCTACCTTCAATTACTCGATCGTTGATCAGCCCGCGCGCAGACGCGTGTTTTGACACCTCTCACGCGAGTCTAGCTCAAAAAATTCGGAAAAAATTTTCGCCCACCCGCCCTATAGAGACAGGGTAGATAAAGTTGGCGAATTTTGCAAAAATATTTTATTTTATCTTAGCGTTTTTCGTAGCTTTTAGAGTTAAAATAAACTATCCCCCCCGTTCACAGTGATACAACGGTATCACTAGCGCTATTTTTATGAATCTAACTTTTACACTTGGTACCGCCATGTACCGGACACCGACCAAAAAGCATCCTGGCTCGCCGGGCTCCAATGTCACTACGCCACACTCGACAGAGATTGAACAGATAATTGACACAGAACTAACAGTAGAAAACATTAAATTAATTATGATGGACGAAAAAAGTTCATGGACTATTGTCTTAAAATTGTAGAAACAGTCGTAAAAAGAAATAAGAAATAAAAGTATGATGACCATATATTGTGGAATATACTGTACATCACACATAGAAATTTTGTAATTAAAGATAGGATAACAAATCTGCTGTCAATTATTTTAGTGAAGAAACAGTGTATGTTGTACCCTGACACCCAAATTAAAGAAACAATATAATTAGACTAAATAGAAGATTAAGACTGGAATCCCACCGGAAATAGTACGATAGAGAAAGTAAGAAAGAAAGATAAGTATGCGGAATAAAAGTGCGAGAAGCATAACTGATAGAACTGAAATGTAAGAGAAGTTTAGATAATATAGGCTCTGATTTGTGTCAGAGGTGGTAGTATACAAAAAAAAAAAAAAACCTATTGTAGGCATTTAACAATTACAGTTAATGGGATTGTTCTTATTTGCTTTTTATAGTTAATAAGTTTTTAAAGGAGATTGAGCACTTTTAGATTCACTTTTTGACGCGTATGGCCATTTGAGTTAATGTATAATTCATAATATTATTTTAATTGATTATTGACTTAAATTCATTGAAATAATTTGTGGGGTTTCTATTTTCGTTTTAATTAGTATTTAATATATACAATAAATACGTCATTTGTTCCCTTATAGTGAAGCGACTCCTTTTTCAATTATAATCGATCGATTAAACATTAACATAAATCGTGGAACAACAAAATAATCTACATTTGCAATTAAAAAGTATTAAGAGTTGTCATTATTATTATTATTTAATTATGTTACTATTTTTTTCGTAAAAAGCAAATTCTAGGCAAAAATAAAACAATTAATATATAATCGATAATGTTATGACGCCGTAGTCTATTGTTGTGTCACAACACTATTCGATGAAATGTCAAACAAATTGGTGTTTTCTGTTTACCGTGTAACTGCCGGTAAGCCGAGAATATTGTTTTTAGCTTTTCTCTGGTAGCAAATATAAATTCAGTTGAGTTTTAGGATTCCTCCACGTCTTTCTACATCGAGCAATTTGACTCTTTTTGTGCGTGTGCTGCGAAGTGAATTGTTAGAACGTTTTTACGTCCACGGTGATTTGTTCTAGACTTAAAACATGTTGCGCTGTATGAATTGTTCTCTTTTATTAGCACACCCGCTGCCTAGACGCCAAATCAGAGAGGCAACGGATTCCATGGTCAATATTTTACGTACATGGATTTCTCCTACCGCGGTAAGTAATCTTTATCAATCTTAACCTTTCGAATATTAAAATACCTTCCTATAGAATATTATTATGATTTAAAAATAACGTTCAGAAAATAATGTTTTCACATTAATAGTAGTAGAATATCTACGTAACAAAATCTTATTCCTAATTAAAAGCATTATGTACTTAACTAATGTTTTCACATTATGAATTAATGGTTACACATTTGTAACTATCAATTTCATTGAATAGAATACATTTGGCACTACTATTTTACTATGGATTATTCACGTAACAGCAACAGAGTACTTATGAACATAAAAATACACTTTATATTGAGCAATGAATACATAATAGAACAATTTTTATTATTTTCAGGTATCAGAAGATGATTTCATATGTCAGGAATGTTACAGGTGTGTTATTATACTTGAAAGAGAATCTGGCAACTACTTAAGAGGCACTGTTCCTACACAAACCTTTGGACACCAGCAAGTGTGCTTAAGCTGTGGAACATCAGTGTTAAGAGCTCGGACTCACATAGTACCACTCAATGGCCCTGAACGGAATTTCATTCTATCACATACACCTTCTCAACAGATAAATAACTCAAGTTATCTTTAGATCTCAAGTTATAAATTAATAAGGCAAGGAATCAATGAGCAGGCAACTTATTCTTCCTCCTACCTGCTTTCAGAAATATAACAGTAGTAGTTAACTATCACCCTAATTATAACTGAAATCACTCTAATCTAGTTCCAAATAATAATATATATACATATATTTATTTCAGGTACACCGTCTTGAAAGAGTTTGTTTACGCTGTTGGTCTAATGCATATAGAAGTGTAAGAAGACATGCTGAGCTCGATCAAAGTAGACTAGCTTTACACAGTGAATCTGTTATTGAAACAATTGAGAATCTGGAAATTCCTTCAACTTCCAGCAGCAATGTTGTGGAAATATCTACGAGTCGGGTATCTGTACCCACACCTCCACCAGTACCACCATCAGCACTGCTTAACCCACCATCGCAAGCTATTGTGCGTAGTCCAAGAATTACTTCACGCATCTACAAACGTGCTGCTGCTTCTTCACGGCATTGTATTTTTAGTGAATGCTACAGTGATGAGCGTTTACTAGTACCATCAGCAATTAAAGAAATGTGACTGTTGCATTATAGATTGTATGTGCCACGTAGTGCCCGAATATGTAGTCATCATTTATATAATGGGGCTTGGAACGAGTTATCTTTTCATAATAATGATTTCACAGGGATGCAAATGGATGACATGATGTTAATTATGGAAAGGGGTGGTCGCAGACAGTTTGATTTTTCAAATATTAGAGAGCTGGATCCGCACCTATGTCATTATTGGTTAGGTATGAATGCAGATAGCTTCCATCAATTATTACTCCATATACCTCAATTGACTCAAGTAGTTCCATGTGCAAGTACTGCATTGAGTATAATACTTGTCAAGTTACGAACCGGTGACAGTAATGAACGGTTGTCATCACTATTTAGTCTTGCAAGGCGAACTTTGGAGAGATATAATATGTCCCATGCTAGGAACTGTCTAACTGAAACATTTGTTCCTCTTTACTTAGGATTAGGTCATATGTCAATTCAAGATGTGGCAGCTAGAAATAAAGTAATCCCAGAAGGTTTGTTTGGAAATCCTGAAATGTCTGCAAACAATAAACCAGCAATAACTATATGTGATGGTACATACATATATGTCCAAAGTAGTAGCAACTACTCGTACCAAAAAAAGACATACAGTCTACACAAATTAAATAATTTGGTAAAACCTTTTTTAATAGTATGCTGTGATGGTTACATTTTGCAGTCACTTGGTCCCTTCCCAGCAACCGAAAATGATGCTAATATAATGTCAAAAGAATTTCGTAGTGAAAGGAGTCCCTTAAGAACTTACTTTAGGCCTAATGATATTTTTATATTAGATAGGGGCTTCAGAGATGTACTGGGTGAATTGCAGAGGTATGGATATAAAGCACACATGCCCGAATCACTTTTAGAAGGTGAAAATCAACTTACCACAGAGCAGGCTAATCGTTCTAGGTGTGTTACAATGTGTCGATGGGTGGTTGAGGTTGTCAACGGTCGTATAAAAAGAGATTTTAAGTTGTTTCGACAAGAATACTTTAACCGCGCATCGACACATCTCATGACAGATTTTAATATAGCATGTGCATTATTAAATAAATATCATATACCTATACAAGATCGACCAGATGCCCGCCAATTATTGGAACTGGCTTTAGCTAAAATAAATACTACAAATCATTTAGGTGCTTTCATAAGGAATGAAAATATTATCAGACGAAGAACGATTTTCAGACGTATAGATGCTGAGCATCCACATTTAAATACTTTTCCTAAGTTATCTCTACATGATTTAATAATGATAGCATTAGGTACGTATCAAATCAAACAGTCACGCTCTTATTACGGAGAGCATGTCCGTAACGAGGGGAAATATGAAATCGAAGTGGCCATTGATATAGAGGATGAACTGCCATTGGTACTGGGAACGGACAAATATCTCATAAGAGGCAGGATTAGATCTCGGCATATTGGCAATAAGGTTTATTATGCATATATTTTAGTTAATAGTCACACAACCAAAAAATATTTTTTTATTAATTGAACTTTTTATTTCTTCCACTACCTTACTACGAGTATATTCTTATTTTATTTATGATACCCTATTCACCACCTCAGAGGTCCCGGGTTCGATCCCGGCGTAGGTAGGTACATGCTCGTGCTCGTTTTAGTTAGTGGTAGGGCTGGTTTTAAGTCCACCTGGCTAGCTACCACCGTCTAATCTAAATCTACCGTCATAACAATTTAAAACGTTTTCCAACAGTAAAAGGTAAGATAGCCAGTCCCTCCGTGGTTGGATTCTGTGAAGTGTGCTTCCATCTTCAGCCTTATCATTGCTTACCATCAGGCGAGATGAACGTCAACTTCAGGCTATTCCCCATTGTTAATAAAAAGAAAACAATGAAAGTAACTATTAAACAATTCTTATAATTAATTAAAGGGTAAGTTGTGTTGTTGATTTGCACTTCACAGATAAATTGTTAGAAATGTTGTTTTTCTAAGAGGATTTCTGGATCAATGTGTTTAAATATCTTAAATAATGAACATAGCTAATACTCAATTAATATGTACCAAAATAATCTAAAATATTTGCCAGTTAGTATGGTGTCAAAACGAATTGTTTTGAGTAACATAACCTCAATAGGTACCTACTCAACTTATCTTTTTTTTCAAAAACCCCACAATATTTAATTTTGAATTTAACCTTGTTTTAAAGTATGACACTACCCCTTTTTTGTGTCTAATTTTCATTACTATACTCTGTCAAAAGTTGCGCAACCAAGTGCCTTAGTAACTTGCTCAATCTCCTTTGTAATGGAAATGAAATGCTGAACATTTCCAAAATGTCACTTGTAATACATAAATTTTCACATAACAATGATGATTGATACGATTATTGTATTTTACAGGTTGGAATAAGAATAAGCTTTCTTCAGTGAATTCGAAGAAATGTATACATCAAAAAACTATTAAAGTGGGAAAATACGGAACACAAAATAAATGATAGATGATTTAAGGTTTTATATTTTTCTAGTGTAATGTACTAAAACAGAAACACGATATAAAAAATATGATGGAAGGTGAATGTCTGTACTTACAAGGAATGTGAATGGAATCGAAATAATTAATTTTTGTAGAATATATTTTTTGATGAAGACAAGAAAAACCACTGACGTTTTGTCACATGTCAAGTCACCAACTATGGTGACCACTGACCTCTATAATTACCACTGGACTGGCTGTTCCGTAAGTTTGACAGCTATTTTTTTGGGACTATTTGAAGCGCCGCTAGCGTGTGTCCAGAGAACTAATTTTGACGTATATTCCAAATGGCTGCGAGAGAAGTGTTTGTTTACTGTGAAGTAATTTTGCATTTTTAAATAATTTGGTTCGAATTTAATGTTGTTATTGTTATAAGCATTATATAAAAGTTATCAAGAATGAGGTCATGTGTATATTGTAAGCGACTGTTTCTGTTTTTTGAGAAAGTGACTCTGTTTCTGTTCTTATTTCGAGAAAGTGACTCTTAGAACGTGACTATGACGTCGGTAATAAACGCGGAAAATCGACGACGATGTTTTAAGTGTGGACGTTCACCGGCTGAGGACCCACTGACTACATTGTTTCGCTTTCCTAAACCCGGAAAAACGAACACATTACGGTATGTATTTAGATAATCTATGATGAATTACTTAATGAATATTTTATGACTTGTTCGAACTGGTACAATTCTCTACACAATATCTAGTCTTAGGACTAGATGATGATGTTACAATAACAAAAGCTACTGAACTACAGCCAAAAAGGATTCCACATCCTGCTTATTCCGCACCTAATTTTCCAATTTATGTGATAGGCATGTTGTGGAATTGAAGTTTATAATTACCACATGGGTTATGACCAATTCTCAAGTACTTACCTATCTAAATATTCTAGTCTGCTCAATTATTGCTCAGGTAATTTATAGATCAAAATGTATTTGAGAAACATTCTGATAGAGGACCTAAAATACCTTGCCTTACTTTATTCTAACACACACATTTCAATGGATTTGGAAACATTTCTATGATTTATATTGATTCTTGTTCGCAATCAACCTTCCTAGTTATTTTGATATAGTTTTAATTTTGTTTCAGCTGTGAACTATGGGCAAAGTACTGCTTTCCTGATAAAGAATACTGTTCACCAGAATTCCAGCTTAAACTTCATACAGAACATAAAATGCTTTGCAATAGACATTTTCCAAGGACATCATTCAGTGATTACCCTGAAAGTTCAAATAAGCTTCACAGATTTGCAGTTCCAGATGACATTAAAGAGGTAATTAAGCTATTTATTTAGTGTAGGTATAACAAATTCTTCAATCTTTTGAAATGTCAGATAGTAAGTTCATAGTAGTAGTTAGAAGTTTCATATTAAAATTGTTGCAGTATGCAAAACAATTGATGTTGGTTCAGAGCTTTAAGGGATATCCTACTAATATTATAAATGTAAAAGTTCATGAAGATGTTGAATGTTTGTTACTTAACCATGCTTAAACGCCTAAACGAATTTGTATGAAATTGTTCACACAAATAGACCATAACCCGGATTAAAATATAGGTTACTCTTTATCTCAGGAAAATAAACAGTTCACGAGCTTTACACAATAAGTTTTACTGTGTTAGATAAGCCAGCCACGCTGGAGCCGCATACTAAGAAAACAAAGGGTATAGAATGTTTAAGGGATTTTGAGATTGTATGTTAAAATTTACAACTGTTGTAGTAGTATGTTTATGATTATTATTACCATTTTACTACAACAATTTTTTACTTAAATTTCAGACTGAACCTCAACCAGGTCCTTCGTATTGTCAGGTGCAAGTTTTGAAAGATGTAACCAACTGCTATTCTGAACCAAAACCAGTACCATTATATAAAAAAGCAATACTTGAACCTCTACCGGGGACTTCACATGTGTTGCATGCTTCATTTGAAGAAAATAAAGTGCTGAGTCAAATTAACACTCCTCAGACACCAACAAATGTAAGGCAAACTAAAACTCCAAAAGAAAAATATCTGTTGGCAAAATGCAGAAAACATTTAAAACATATTTGCCAATTGGAAACATATTTGCATATTTGCTAAAAGAACTAAATAAAAACGAGTCAGTTGATATACTGATGAAAAAATTGACTCCCACATTTGCCTTGTTGCTGCAAGCACAGATAAAAAACTTTAAAAAAATAAACAAAGGAAGGAGATGGACAACAGAAGAAAAAATAACAGCGCTGAGATTATATAAAAGATCACCAACTTGCTATAGACTGATGAGAAGATTGTTTTGTCTACCAGCTCAATCCACTTTAAAATTTCTTTTGAGGAAATTCTCCCTCGAAGTGGGAGTCAACAAATGTATTTTCTCTGTATTGAAAAGAACAGCAGAACTTCAAACTATATCTGACAATGAATACATTATCATGTTCGATGAAATGTCAATTAAAAAAAATATTATGTATAACAGAAAGACAGATATAATAGAAGGATTCCAAGACCATGGACTTCAAGGCAGATCACCACAATTTTAGCACCTCATGCTCTAGTGTTCATGTTGGCTGGCATTAGAAAAAAGATTAAGCAGCCTGTGGCTTACTACTTATCCAGCGAGTATGTAACAGCAGACCGTCTAGCAGTCTTGATCAAAGAGGTAATGTTATCAAAGCAATCACACTAATATTTTAAAGGCGAAAGTTTGTGAGTGTGTATGTTTATATGTTTGTTACTTCTTCACGCACAAACGGCTGAACGGATTTGGATGATGGCACACAGATAGTTTATATCCAGGATCAACACATACGGTACTTTTATCCCGATATTCCCACGGGATCGACACTTATGCGGGTGAAACCGCGGGGCGCAGTTAGTAATTACTACAAAAATACTATAAATTTACAGCTTACTATCTAATGAAACATATAACTCTATTCTACTATTATCTTTCTCAAGTACTGTGCACACATTTATAACATATATTTAGAAAAAGTAATTTGAAACATATAATGTTAAAGAATAATTTTAGATACTGAATTTAAGTAATACATAACCCAAGTCAGTTTCCACAAATAAAATAAAATAGTCATATGTGTGTATTAATTGTATTTTTTTTTTTTTCAGATAATACGTGAATGTCGTGAGGCGGGTCTTAGCATAGCGGCAACGGTTTGCGACATGGATGGCGTAAATCGACGAGCCTTGTCCATCTTGGGTGCCACTAGTGAAAAACCCTCTATTACTATTGATGATACAGAGATTATCAGTATGTATGACCCGCCTCATCTTCTAAAATGATTCAGAAATTTATTTCTAAAATATGATATCCAGTGCACTACACAAATAACATCAAACAATACAAGTGGAATAGGTAAGAACTAAGAATATTTTAAGAAGTGTTCTCATTTAGTAGATAATAAAGAAAAATACCTACACATTTCATTTTTTTAATTATATTTATTTTAGGTGTTGCAAAATGGAGCCATTTAAAAACTTTTTATGATCTGGACAATCAGAACCCCAATTTTGTATTTGCTCCGGGCTTAAAATTAGAACACCTCAATCCAAACAGCAAGCAAAAAATGAAGGTTAAATTGGCGGCACAAATCTTGAGCCATACAGTTGCTGCTGGGATGATGGCAAAAATTTCAGAAGGTATATAAATATGTTTTAATAACATTATTTCAATCTAATAACAGAACCCTGTTTTTTATTATTCGCTAAGCAATAAAGACATAGTTTAAATACATTTTTACTTCCATTTTCAGAAGTACTGACTTCAGAAGCAGCTGTAACTGCAGGTGTCATTTCAAAAATGGACATGCTATTTGATTCAGTCAAGAGCGACTCTTCGGATTTGCGCCGCGGGAAAATACATGCGACAAATTTAAAACAAACGACACCGCATCTCCAGTTATTTAAGGAAATGAAATTGTTTTTTAATACATTAAAATTCGTAGGCTGCACACGCACACCACCTTCAAAAGAAGGATGGGTGTGGACTCTGAATGCAGTCGAACTTTTATGGAATAAACTCCGCAATAAACATTCGAATGTTCAAAGTCTTGCCACCCGCAGACTACAGCAGGACCCACTGGAAAACCTGTTTGGCTGCATTCGGGGTAAAAAACTCTATCTTGAACAACCTAGCTCACCTAAGCACTGGAAACTGCGAAAGCGATTACTGCGAAAGTATAATTGATAATTATAAAGAGCTACTGACCAAATCCACAAACATATGCACAAATGATACAATATTAAAATTTCTGAATTTTTCATATTCCTCAGATTTCTCTGAGGAACTTGAAAACATATGTAATGCTGAACCATCAAGTGGTGAAGCTCAGGCATGTGCATATGTTTGTGGATTTTTAGTTAAAAGACTTGATTGTACCTGCACAAGCTGTCAAAACATTTTCATTTCGAAAGAAAAAGGGTCAGTAGAACATTTATTCATCCAATTTAAAGAATACAATTCCGAAAAGCTGAGCTTAAATTATCCTCTTGTAAATATTATCAATTATGTGGAATCCTGTGCTTCGGTGGCAAACAGAATGTTTGAAGTTATGGGCCACGAACAGCATGTGCTTATAAGAGTTAACGAAAAAATTGTAGAATCAGTTGATCATGAGTTTTTAAAAGCTTGTCCAGCACATTGGGAAAAAAATCTCAATTATTTTATAGATAATACAATATATATTTGCGTAAAGAGGCACTGTACATTAAAAAATCGTCCGTTCTCAGAGGAAGCTTCGAAAGCTTCCTTAAAAAGAAAAATTGATATTTTAAAACACAAATAAAGTATTTGTTTTGTTTTGCTAATTACAAATAAAGAAAATTATTATAATTAATTCCTGAGTTTCTTTTGTTAATGTTTAGTAAATCAAAGTAAGAAATGAACGAAGTTACATTTTTCTTTCTGGTTGTGCAATAGAAATGAAAAGTTATGTCAAATTAGCAGAATATAATTACCTAAGTCATTAATGCTAATTTGATATAATTAAGCATTCCTATTGCACAACTAGAAAGAAAAATTCAGTTTTGATTAAGCAGTAATCTACTTTAAAATATTTCAAATTTCCTGCTATAATCGCGTCCCGTAATTGTTCTGGGGTGCCACTAGATGGCGCACAGCAAAACTGTCTATACGTTTTTTGTACGAAGTCGTTATTCTTCTCCCTAGAGTATTTATGTTCTGTGACCTCGCCGCATCTAGCGTAAGACTGACAAATTGGCAAGTGGCAGGGCAGTGCGTGCGGCGAGGATGCTATTAGGAAGAGACAGTTTATTGTATTCAAAAGTCGCAAAGGAGTAGTGTCAGTTGCTAGCTAGGATGTTCTGTGGTCAGTGTGTTTCTGTGCGAGTTTCGACAAGTTTGGTAGGTAAGTAATTTTGCAACTATAATACTTAGTAAAAAGCCATTTTAAATGATTCTATTGATACAATTTTTGTTTGAGAAGAAAGTTTTTATGTTTGATTACATATTTAGCCGAAAATTATTCAAAATGTGTCTAAGTTTTAAATACAATTGTTGATAAACAAATCAACGAGTGTTGAGATAGATATTATTTCCAGAATTTATTTCGAAGAATCATATTTGTAATTGTGGTTATATCATTTTTATTTCAGTAAAATGGCTAATCGTTTAAACCAGGGATTTAGATCAAACAAGATCTTGTGTCTACTGAAGGCTGAACATGAACCTAATACTGTTGGACCTGACGGTGAGTTACTTTTTATTATAACAAACTTTTATTTTAGGTACTTGCAACGTTCGTGTGCAAGTATGATGTAGGTAGGAGATTTCATTAATGAATTGATAAGTATACTTTAAACTGACGAACCTGTGTATTTTACAGATAATACAACAAAAAACATAAAACCTGGATCATCTGCAATAACACGTAATAAAAACTTTGATCCACCGATGAAACAAAATGTCATAGATAAGCATGAGCGCATTCTACTGGAAAAACAAAATATCCTAAAAATCTGTTTAAAAAATCCGAAATCTTTATCATTAAGTGATTTAACTCAAGATGACCAGAAACAATCTACCAAAAGACCACAGTCTGCGCCTCCGGCAGATATAATATTAGACTATTCCTGTGTAAGCCCTTCAATTGCATTTGGCTTTAATTTTAACGATTACCCACAATTTAATGAAGAACCACTGGTGCAAAATACAAATGAAAGTACAACAGACTGTGAAACAAGTGAGGATGATTACGGAAATGTTAATGAAGGCCGAAAACGTCGTAATATAGCGAAAAAAGGTGAATGGAAAAAACTTAAAGCCCAAAGAAAAAGAATGCGCGGCGAAGAATACTTAGGGTATTCGAAGCCTCGAAACGAGAAAATGCGGCAAGACCACATACGACCAGCTAAGCAAATGGGTGATGCATGCACTTCAGACTTTTGCAGAAGAAGCAAATTCAGAGGTTGTAATAATTTTGAAGAAGAGACACGCAAATCCATTCATAGCTACTTCTGGAAAACTCTTAATTGGGGCGAAAGAAAAATGTATGTCAAAGGACATGTGAACCGTACTAGGACTACTCAGAAAACAAAAGGTGAAGAGTCTTCTCGTCGAGAGAAGTTAAGTTATTTTTTGGCTAAACCAGGGAATGAAGGTAAAATTCAAGTTTGTAAGCAGATGTTTTTGAATACTCTGTCACTGAAGCCTACCACTGTTCAGCTGTGGGTTAAAGACGCTACTTTCAATGTGGACGCAGAAAATCAGGAGAATATCCAGGTAAATAGACCAAATGCAAAGATTTTAGCCTTAAATAACTATTTTAAAAGTGTCCCAAAAATGCCATCACATTATGCTCGTAAGGATACTAGAAAACTGTACTTGGAGCCTGTTTATCGTACTATATCTGATGTATTTAACGCCTATAAACAACATTGCAATGACATAAATATACCTGCTGTATCTAGATACACATTTGATAAAAGTTTTAAACATAATAATTTATCTATATATAATTTGAAAAAAGATATGTGTGATATTTGTGTTGGCCATAATGAAGGTAATATCGATGAGCATATTTATCAAGAGCATCTTATTAAAAAAAATAGAGCCAGGGAAGAGAAGGCAAAGGATAAAGAGGATGCAGCTAAAGGACATTGCATTTTATTAACGATGGACTTAGAGTCGGTTAAAGTTTGCCCTTACTCCACAGCTAGCGCTTTATACTTTAAAACGAAATTGACATGTCATAATTTTACACTCTTTGATTTGACTTCACGCCATTGCACATGTTACTGGTTCACAGAAACGGCAGCAGACCTTACCGCAAGTACTTTCGTGTCATTTGTGATAGACTACTTAGAGCGCCATTGCTTGCCGAAGAAAATGACAATAATTATTTATTCCGATGGTTCCACGTACCAAAATCGGAACGTTATAATGGCAAATGCGCTTTAGAACTTAAGTATAAAGCACAAAATCACCATCACCCAAAAGTTCCTCGAACGTGGTCACACTCAAATGGAGTGTGATTCGGTTCATAGTGCGATTGAACGGAAGCTCTCAAATCGTGTAATTCATTTGCCATGTGATTATGTTTCTGTAACTAAAGAAGCAAGGGCATCAAATCCCTATAAAGTAATTCAGATTGACCATAGTTTTGTGAAAAACTATGCCGATACATCTACTTGGCTTTACAAAACTATAAGGCCAGGACGCAAACCTGGTGACCCTACTGTAACAGACTTAAGAGCTATTCTTTACAACCAAGAAGACACAATTAAAGTAAAACTGCATTTCGACCAGGATTGGTTTGCCTTGCCACAAAGACCAAAAAGATATAACCCCGACGTGTCTTATTTGACCTTACATGAAAATATGATTCCTATAACTGCCTCGAAGTACCAGCACCTCCAAGAGCTCAAACAAATTCTACCAAACGAATGTCATCATTTTTATGATACACTGCCCCATTTGTAGAGTGTGAGTGTGTGTGTCAGTTGTTTTTGTTGTTTGTTTCTGTTTCAACTAAATTTGAAGATTCGTTTAAGTTATTTTGAAGATTTTTTTAGTTATTAAAGTATAATTATATGTAATTAGTTATTTAGAAGTCTTTTTCAGTTACTTTAAAGTCTTTTTACTTATTTTGAACACAATCATTTCATATCCCATTGTGAACATTATTAAAAAATGTTATTTTTTATTGTGTTGGTTTATTTCAAAAACGGCTAACTACTACTTATTTCAAAAATATTGACACTAATAAAACCAATACCACCTATCTCACGTTAATTCTAAATAGGCCAATCTTAAGTTAATGCTAGGATATCTATCGTATTTCAGCATATTTTTTCTATTTTTACTTATATAAACATTTCAAATATCTTTCTTTTCAAAGCCGAGAAATGTTTTTTATCTCTTGAAAAGTTCACTTTTTTTTTAGATAAACACTATTGGACCTTAACCGTCGATATCAATATATAATATATATATATATAATTGTATCTCTACTTCCCAGCTCCTTGCAAATAACAGCTTCAACCAACTAACCATAAAACGGACGATTCGAAAAAAAAAACAGCTGTTGCACATTTGTCGGCCATATTTCTGTTTATTAAAGGTTTATAGTAGGGTCCACCCTGTTTTAAGTTACGAAGCCATGCTTTTCGGAACCTATTTTAACTTTTTATGAATAAGACTGTTAGTATACAAAGTATATAATATATGTTTCACATTTGAAAAGTGATGTGCTGAAAACTGGACTAAAAAAAGAAATAAAAACAGTACTTAACAGAAATATTTGTGCAGTTTCCATTCAAATGTAAAAAGTTAACATAAAGAAAAGTTGAAAGAATACTTTACAGGTGTAACAATAAACATCCTAATTTATAGTTGGTGCAAGTCAATAAACCGGATTTTAGCAGGGAAACTTACATACGACGGTGAGGATGAAATTAAAATGTATGCTCTAAATTATTATACTAAAAATCGTCATAATAAGACCAATGAATGACTTAAATATTAACACATTTTTATTTTGTACTGGCTTTGTAAAAAAATCAATTTTGTAAACATAAACTGTATTTGTTTTTTTTTTATTAGGTAAATTCTTATTTCACAAGTTAATCAAAAACTAAGCACTGACTGGTAGAGAATGCCTAAGGCATTAAGTCCGCCTTTGTACCTTTTTTGTGCGAAAAGTTTAAATAAATAAATAAATAAGCACGAATTGCTATGGAACAAATACAAAATGTTTATTTTGTTCGTTTCATTTAAGTACTTAGACTCGATCATTCATTCCTTGATTTTGGTAATTGGTGTACGATCGTGGTGGAGTACTGTGTTAATTGTTTGTGTAGTTGTAGTGCGAATTACAATAAATTATAGCAAAGTGCAACCTGCAAAATGTCATCGAGTAGGCCATACACACAAAAGTTCCGAGAAGAATGGCTCTCCGAGACTGCTTTTCAAGGTTGGTTGAAAGAAGTTAGTAATGACAAAACCAAAGCGTATTGCTGCTATTGTCGATGTGAATTAAATGCGAAAAAAAAGGATTTATTGAACCACATTACGCGCAAAAAACATATCAAAGCTGCAGAGCCATTTACATCACGACAACAGAAATTGGTCTTCCAACCCAAACCTAAATTTGACGATGCAAAAAGTTCAGCTGAGGCTTGTTTATCATTATTCATAGCTGCTCATATATCTATATTGCCAGTAGATCATCTTGGAGTTCTTTGCAAAAAAGAATTCAAAAGCGAAATTAAACTCCACCGAACTAAGTGCACCGCAGTAATAAAGAATGTACTTGCGCCACATTTTATGTCTGTCTTAAGAAATGATATTGGAGATGGACCATATAGCTTATTGCTTGACGAGGGCACCGATATAAGTGTAACCAAGTTACTAGGAATAGTAGTGCAATATTTTAGCAAAACATCATTCGAAATTGTCGCTTCCTTTCTTACGTTAGCAGAGTTAAACAAAGGGGACTCTGAATCTATTACAAAAGCTGTAAAAAAAACTTTGCTGTCATATGGACTTGATATGGAAAAACTTTGTGGTATTGGAGTTGACAATGCAAATGTTATGACAGGAATCCACAATGGAGTATACCAGAGACTGAAATTGGATGTACCTCACCTTATTATGATCAAGTGCTCTTGTCATTCTATTCAACTCGCCGTTTCTCATGCTTCTGCCGAACACTTACCCAGACATTTAGAATACCTAGTTCAAGAGACTTCTAATTGGTTTTCAAAGTCCTCAAAGAGACAAAACGAGTACAAAAATCTATATTTGACAATAAATGACGAAGAACTTTTAAAAATAACTCAAGCCTGTGCCACGAGATGGCTTTCAATAGAACCAGCAGTAAAAAAAATATTGGATCAATGGATAGAATTATAATTACATTTTAACCTCACGAGACACTGAAAAATGTTACGCCGCAGAAACTCTTTACAACCTATACCAAAATCCTACAAATGAAGCGTATTTGCTATATATTCATTCTGTTTTGGAACATTTGCAAAGTCTCGTGAAAATATTCCAATCGAACAATATTGACCCAAGTAAATTGTTGAATGATTTAATAATTGCCATTGAATCTCTTGGTAGAAAGGTCTTTAACCCCAACAGACAAATTGATGTATTCGAAGTACACGATTTAAAAAATCACTCGTCCGACATACCAGAGAATCAGCGTGTCTTTGAATAAAAATTGCGAGCAATAATCTTGTAATTTTACTGTAGGTACTTATTTTATAGTTTCCTTCAGGTGAACTTTTGATCAATTCCCGCAGAAAATCCGGTTTCATTGGATTATTGATAAACATGAAAAGCGCATTGGCACTATATAGTTACTTGGTGGAAGACACAAAAATGCTGAAATACATACCACTGTACAAGATCAGCCAAGATCATATCGAGCTCTTCTTCTAGGCTGTGAGAGCAAGAGGACCCTTTCAACAATAATCCCAATGCCGTTCAATTTCGTACGGCTTATAAAAAGCTGCTTGTGAGAGCTGAGATCAGGGATGATGGCATTGGGAATTGTACTCCACTGGAACAAGTCAATATATTGGCTTGATTCAAAGACACTAGAAGAAGCATATTTTAGTCCTCCATTATTTTTTCAGACAGAAAAAATAATTAAAACTCAATTAGAGAAAAATCGAAACCAGAGCTGAATTATCTCTACATTTTTAAATTCATGTCGGCTAACCTGGAACTAAAGTGGTGTATCATCAAAATAAGGTTATCATTAAAATACCACTTTAGAATTTATTGATATTTTAACATTTTAAATTTCTGAAGTGCTCTAACTACCAGTATGTAACATAGACCAGTATGTTAAGTAAAGATCATTGGGCGTATCTGACCCGCTTTGCGAAGAGTGGCGGACATTAATCAAAATAGTTTTAAACTAAGGGGAATAATATGACCTTTCATTGTATATAGTTATTTATTTAAAAATCGATGGAGAAAAATGTACAGGATCGTTTAAAAAAATAAAAAACAAACGGTTTCAGAGGATTTTATTACATCATTAAAGGCATAAAAGAATTTCGATAGTGTATTGTCCTGCCTTTTGGAGTATTTTACGGCTCACCAACACCACAACACGCATACAATCGCACTTCACAACTCCTCTGCCATAGACTGCCGGAGCGCGACCCATAGATTATACAGGGCGCGACCACAGAACACTATTACTCCTAGCGCGACTGACACGTGACATAGCGCATGAGACAACCAACACTTTAGTCAATACACTACATCCCTTTTTTGTTTTGATTATTTTTTATTAATTATCTGTTTATTAGTAAATCTAAATTAAAAGAAATTATTTATGTATGTAATGAGGTTTTCATCAAGTGTGATTAATATTTATTTGTTTTCAAAATTAATCAAATATACTTGATGTATCAATAAAGGTAAATCAAAACTTAACATTATTTAGGGGAAATGTGGTTAGGTTTCAACGTCCATTTCTTCGTCGTTGATTTCATTTCGATCTTGGCACACACTCCATTCTCCTTGAATTTTTTTCAAATGCACTACATTCCTTCTACGAATTTGACCAGTCTCATCATTTCGAACAGTGATATCTCCTCCTTTCTTATTTTCAACTGTGTGTGTTTCTGGATTGTACTCCAAGCTTAATTTATTTTCTCTATTCATGTTTTTGATATAGACTTTATCTCCTGGTGTTAAATTACATTCTTCAGCCTTCCGTTTCCTATCTCCATATTCCTTTCCCTTTTCTTTTCTTTCTTGATCCCTATCCTTAACCTCAGTATCCTGTGATATGCTCTCCATTGTACCACTAACCATAGGTAATTTATCTCTAAATTTTCTATTGAAGAAAAGTTCTGATGGGGTTCTTCCAGTAACAGAATGTGGTGTGCTATTGTACATAGTTAAATAGTCTAGCAAACTCTCCTTCCAGTCTTTATTTTCAGCTATACTTATTTTTAGTCGTTTAAGTATGTCACGATTCTGTCGTTCGACCTCTCCATTTTGTTGTGGCCAGTATGGCACTGTATTGAAAAGAGTGATGTTTCTTTCTGTAAGAAACGATTTAAATTCTTCGCTGATGAATTGTCTTCCGTTATCTGCAGTTATTGAAATTGGGTTTCCTAATCGACTGAAAATTTCTTTAAGTTTTGCTACAATTTCTGTAGAGGTGATTTTGCGACAAATCTTCACTTCTTTATATCTGCTGTAATAGTCTACTACAACAAATAAGTGGTCACCACTTGGAAGAGGACCCATCAAATCAATCGCGATATCAATCCAGGGCCCTTCTGGCAACTCACGCCGTTTCATAGGATTTGGTGGACCTGGTGCAGATACGAGAGTGCATCCTTTACACGCTTTCACGATATTTTCGGCATCTCTGTCGCATCTAGGCCACCAAACTTTTGTTCGAAGTCTTGCCTTCATCGACACGATACCAGGATGTCCCTCATGGGCTGCATCTAAAACTCTTTTACGGATTGCTGAGGGAATCACAATTCTTGTTCCTCTCAATAATATACCCTCATGGAAACACAGTTCATTTTGAAAGATTTTGTATAGTTTCACGTCGTCGTTCCATATGTTGTGATACAAACCTTCTTTCACGTTTAAAATTTCCTGATCGTTCATTGAACTATCTATTATTTCTTTGAGGGAAACGGCCCGAGGACGGGCAAAATCTACAATTTGGCATATGTGATTGTCTTTTAACTGTATTAGAGGTTTTTCTGCATCTTTACTGAGTCTAGACAACGAATCTGCGATATTGGTTTTTCCCGGTTGATAAACTACTTTATAGTCGTACGATTGTAGGCGCATAACCCATCTCTCTATCCTAGCACATGGTTTGGATTTAGTACCAAATATAACCTCCAACGGTTTGTGGTCTGTTATAAGTTCAAACTCTTTCCCATAGAGGAATATGTGAAAATGTTCTACTGCCCATACGAGGGCTAACGCCTCTTTCTCTGTTTGGCAGTAGCGGCGTTCACAGTCAGTCAGAGTTTTGTGACCATATGCAATAATCCTGGGATCGCCTTCAAAATTGATTTGCACTAATACTCCACCCAAACCCACTGGGCTGGCATCTGCTATGACTATCGTACGATCGTTTACATCGTAAAACCCTAAACTAGATATATTTGTCATGATTTCCTTCAATGACTCAAAGCATCGCTGTTGTTCTGGTCCCCAGTGTTCTGCAATATCGGTTCGATCTCCTTTTTTGTTTCGCAGCAGTGTTTTAAGAGGTTCTGTGACTGTTGCATAGCTTGGGATCCATTTGCTCACGTAATTAACCAGGCCTAAGAAACTTTGTAGTTCTCCAGTTGTTCTGGGCGCTCTAAATTCTTTTATTGTGGAAATGTACTTCTTCAGTGGCCTAACTCCCTCTGCTGACAACTCATGTCCTAAAAAACTCACTTTCCTCATCCTGAAAAAACATTTGTCGTTTCTTATAACTACATTATTATCTTTCAGAACAGACATTACTTTCTTTAGTCGCGAATCATGTTCATACAAGTCCTTTCCATGTATTAAAATGTCATCGATGTAATTTACTACCCCTTCACAGCCTAAAAGCATGCGCTCTAATGTTTTCTGAAAGATTTCTGGAGCACACGATATGCCAAACATAAGTCTCTTGTATCTGAATAAACCTTTACTGGTTATGAAGGTGGTAATATGTCTCGAAACCGGATGTATTTCAATTTGGTGAAATGCGTCTTTTATGTCCAATTTTGTAAAAACTTTTGCATTTTTCATTTTAGGTAACAACTTATCCATTGTCGGTAATGGATGATTTTCACGTATGATGGCTTCGTTAGCTCGACGCATGTCTATACAAAGACGTACTTCTCCATTTCCTTTCAACACCGGCACTACGGGAGATACCCATTTAGAAGAACCTACGACTGGTTCTATAATATCCCTTTGTTTAAGCTCTTCAATTTTGTTTTCTATTTTTGCTTCTAAAGGTATCGGGATCCTTCTAAAAATGAAATGACCAAAAGTAATTAATGAGTAATAATGTTTTAATGGATAATCAGAGCAACATAATTAATTCACATAGTTTAAGGGTATCAAAAACATTTTTTATTTATAACAATTAAATCAGTACCTGTAAGGTTGTGACACGGGTGGAATTGAATTATCAATCGGTAAATGGATTATCACATCTTTGAATTTGGGAAATTTTTCTATATCTACTTGATTAACCTCCGCATTCAATCCGATTTTCAGTACGCCTAATGATATTGCAGTAGTCTTTCCCAAGAGATTTCTCGTGCCATCAATAACAACATAGAAAGTTGAGTTTTCTGATTTTAGTCCTATTTGTATCCGAGCTTCAAATGATCCTTTTATCTTTAGTGGTGTAGTACTACCATAAGCCATAAATGATACATTAGGATTTGGATGTTGATTGTACAAATTAATTTTATTTTTCTTAAATAGTTCCCAGGTTGCTTCAGTAATCAAATTGTGCTTACAGCCCGAGTCAATCAACATCTTAGTTTCTACTCCTCCAATAGTGCAGTCAATTTCGACATCGTCATCAATGTGAAAGACATACTCGATTTCTTCTTCTTTTTGTACCATCTTGTTTGGAGAATCACGCACTTGATTTACTTCACTCTTCTCTTTATCGATTCGACCTTTCTTTCGTTCATGACTATATTCTTTTTCTATTTTTCTCTTCAAAGTTTGTCTAGTTTTGCAATATTGTCTAAAATGTCCCTTAAGACCACACTTTAGACATTCTTTATCTCTTGCTGGGCATTTGGCATCATATGCAGCATGTCTGGGATTACCACATCTACCGCATCCATGTTGTACATTCTTTGGTTTATCAAAATTTCTTTTATATCTACTATCCACTTTATTAACTTCCTCATTTCCATTTGATTTTGTAGGATTCTTAAATTCTTCTAACTGTTTATTTACAACTTCTAGTGTGTTTGCTTCTGTGATTACTCGGTCTAATGTAATTTCATCTCCAATCTGTAGTATCTTTTTCCTCAGTTCGGGTAAGTAACATTTTTCCGTTATTTGGTCGATAATGTTTTCATCTCGTTCAGCAAACTGACATTTATCAGCTTGTTTTCTCAGTCTCACAAGGAATTTTTCGAATTTTTCGTCAGGTTCTTGTTTGAGAAGCCTGAATGTATGGCGCTCGTAAATTTTGCTTTGTTTCGGTGCAAAGTAGGAATCTAGTTTTGATATTGCTACTTTAAACACGTCTACGCCTTCACTTGGTTCGATATTAGCTCCAGGAACGTTGTAAAACACTTCTTGCAAATCGAAACCACCAAAATGTAGAAGGGAGGCCCTTTTCTTTATGTCTTTATCAATGTTGGACGCTTCCAAATATATATATAATGCTCGTTTCCATCGCTCCCATCGTACACCCACCGAGGTAGATTCACCGTTACAGTCGAACTTTTCCAATGAAAGGAGTGACATCTTTGGGGCGACCTGGAATAATCAATTTAATGATTCAGATAGATATCATCTGCTATGTGTTTGTATTGAACACGTTTTCTCTCTCGTATCAATTTAATGATCAGATTACTTTTATCCGCTATATTTTTAATACTTAGTTGTTTATATTTACAAATGTATCAATTTAATGATCAGATTTTAATCTGCTTAGTGTAGGTACCTCATAACTTATTATGTACAGTTTTTATTTAATTATATCAATTTAATGATCAGAATTTAATCTGCTTAGTGTACCTATGTACCTCATAAACTTATTAGTTACAATTTTTTATTTAATTATATCAATTTAATGATCAGATTTTAATCTGCTTAGTGTATGTACCTCATGAACTTATTATGTACTATTTTTATTTAATTAGGTAATATCAATTTAATGATCAGATTTTAATCTGCTCAGTGTATGTAAACACTTGTATCTCATTAGTCACACACACAGTTTTGCATCAATTTAGTGAAGCAGAGCAATTCTAATCTGCGTGAGTTAGGTAGGTACCGACCTAATGGTCAACGGTTTTATTGTAACTCTTGCTATGTACCTGGATAGGTAACTAAACACAAGCAAAATTATCCTTACAACCAAAAACAATTACCTACTCGTACTTTAATATCGCTTATAGGTAGGTAGTCAATCTAAATATGTTTTTCATTTAATTTCTTAAAGGTTTGTTGTTAACTAAACCCAAAACTATGAATAAACACTTCAAAATGTTGGTAAAATATTCGACAGTCGTTATTTATGCCGATAAGCAACTGTATTGGTATCAATAACTAACGTTTTTTAACAATCATAATAATAAGGGTACCTTGAGAATGACGCAACTTGTTTACTTCATTTTATCACCTAAGTAACTATCTTTCCATCTTTTTTTTTTCTTTAAATGGTTATTATTATTGTGTACTCACTTTTGTCCTCGTCGCCACATGTATTGTCCTGCCTTTTGGAGTATTTTACGGCTCACCAACACCACAACACGCATACAATCGCACTTCACAACTCCTCTGCCATAGACTGCCGGAGCGCGACCCATAGATTATACAGGGCGCGACCACAGAACACTATTACTCCTAGCGCGACTGACACGTGACATAGCGCATGAGACAACCAACACTTTAGTCAATACACTACAGATAGCATACAGCATGGTGCACTGATGAGCCGAGAGGCATGTATACGCTATCTCTTTCGCACATTAGTTAGGCCAAACTAGTTTTTTTGCGCTCGCGCACTGACTCACCGCCCTCTGCGCAGTCCTTCGTTAGCTATCGTTGTGACCTGTACGTTTATCTGATTTGTTTTGTTTATTGTTTTATCGACTACGTTAGCGTGTTTTATGGACTCTGGTTACTTGCTTTTGGATTGGATTTTCGTTGATATGGAAAGACAAAACAGTTGTGTGTCGTGCAATCGATCTGTGTTACGTCGAAGAAAACACTGTCTTGATGGAGTGTTTCTCGAAAGGTACCGGGATCTTGTAGTGTTGTTATTACAAGAAATCATACCACGTGAGGTAAGTACTCTGTCAGTACACCGTCTATCTATTTATTTACTAAGAAAACAGGCAGGAGCAGAGCGGTAGGAAGCGAGTCTTTATCGACCGATTTATTGTTTATTTATTTATGCTTTGTTTTACAAAATCTTAACTATTATTGTACAGAAGCAAACGTAATGCTAATTATTTTACCTATACCAGTTAACCTTACAAAAGTTCGAGAACTTATAGTTTATGCATTAAGAGCAGCAATTAAGGAATTCAGTGCAATAAAAATGACTTTTCGAAACTACTTTCTAATAATCTCGTTGTTAGGTGTTTAGTTTTTATATATATGTGCAGAATGTTTTATCTTGTTTCAGATTTCGTTTGACGGTACAAGATCTATATGCCACCCTTGCTGGCAGAGATATGATCGAGCATTGCAAAACCAGCAATTAGATAATGTGCCACCCGAGCCAATACAAGAAGGCGCAAATCAAGGAGAAGTTGGACAGGCAGTCCAACAAATAGAAGTCGGGGATCAACAAGGTCCTGGTTTTATTACTGTTACTGGATATAGACGTGTATCAAATACAGCGAGACGCTGTATTTTTCTAAACAGCAGAGGTATGACTACACATCGCGTGCCAACCTACGCCAAGTTCTATCTGTTGCACAATCACAATTTATACATACCGGCACTTGCACGAGTTTGCCACCCGCATTTAGTTCAAAATGATTGGGAAGAACTTGTGAATGCCCCGACAATACATGAAAGCTTTAATAATGCGCATGTACTTGACATAATCAATTTGTATAAATGGGGATTAGAAAGCAGGTCTGAAATGGATTTTGAAAATATTGATACAATTGATGACAACCACTTCCATTTTTGGACGGCTTTAACTAAAAATCAGTTCATGACTATTTTAGACCAAACACCGTCTCTTCGTAACAGGTCTGATCGTCCTGCTACCACTTTAGGAATGTATTTGACTAAAATAAGAACTGGTCAATCTGATGAGCGCTTAGCTACGAAATTCCAAATA
Source organism: Apamea crenata (assembly GCA_949629185.1). Lineage (NCBI taxonomy): Eukaryota > Metazoa > Arthropoda > Insecta > Lepidoptera > Noctuidae > Apamea > Apamea crenata. The sequence goes on along the minus strand of OX451362.1, from coordinate 4,372,586 downwards.
TCTAGAAGAACATTAGAGAGGAAGTTAAAAACAGCGAGAGAATGCTTAACTGAAGATTTTGTTCCACGTTACCTGGGTTTAAATCATATAACTAGAGAAGAAGTGGTGGCACGAAATCTTCGTATCCCAACTCATATTTTTGGTGGTAGCCAAACTGAACCGGCAGCTATTCTTGTGTTCGAAAAGGAAATTCGCACTCTTCTGAAGGTAAATATATGTTATATTTACCTTCAGAAGAGTGCGAATTTCCTTTTCCAAAGAAAAACCTACAGCCTACACAAATTCCGCAACCTGATAAAGCCTTTTCTGATCGTATGTACAGACGGTTATATAATAGAAGTCGTAGGAGCATATTCAGCGACTACTTCGGATGCAGCTATTATGCGCAGCCTGATGCAAGAAGATTCAGCTTGGCATTGGTATCTTAGACCTAACGACGTGTTTCTATTGGACCGTGGCTTTCGGGATTCGATCCCTGCAATTGAAGAACGTGGATATAATCCCCACATGCCGCCAACTAGAGGAAGAGGAGAACAGTTATCAACAATTGACGCTAACAAATCTCGATTAATTACAATGTGCCGTTGGGTAATCGAAACAATTAATGGACGATTTAAGAAAGATTTTAAAATATTTCGACATACATATTTTAATGTTGCGATGCGAAATATGATGACCGATTTCAAAATAACCGCGGCAGTTATCAACGCTTCTCGACGGCCATATGAAGATAATATATACGCCGATCAGTTTGTCGATATTATAAATCAAAATATAAATACAGAAAATGAGTTAGCAGAATACGTATCAACAAATAACTTGAACAGACAAAGAGTAGCATTCGTGCCTCTAGATGGAAACAGTCCAGACTTTGAAGATTTTCCACAGCTGACCTATGAAGATTTGATCTTATTCACGTTGGGCTCATACCATTTGAGAATCGCAAGGTCTTTTTGTCACGAGCACATAAGACCAAACGGGGATTATTTAATAGAAATGTATCGACATCCACATTTAATTGATAATAAGATTTTGATCAGAGGGCGAATCCAGTCACTCATATCCGATCGAAACAGTACTATACATATATTTTGTTAAACCCAACACAACACGGACGACAAAGTATAGAAGAGCTCATGTATACACGGCCGCCGAACTGTCGGGAGCTGCGCCCATATCGCTAGCATAGTTTATTATCTGTCTTGGGCCAGACATCAGGAAGCAACAGACGCACCTGCTGCCTTCTTAAATGATCTTATGCTTGATTTGGATCAAATTGAATAAAAACATTTTTATGAACTAGCATTTTATTCATTTTCCTCATATTAGTTTATAACACTTGAATTTTTCAAGATTCCCGTGGCTCACATTAATGTGACTAATGCCATAGTAAATCAGAGCCTTATATCATTACACTCTACTAATTTCATTTGTGTCCGCCATGGGTATGGTTTCCATACTAAGGTGCCCAATGACCTTAGAACGGGATTCTTAACAAGGTCACTGGACCCGCGGCCCGGTTAATTAACACCAACGGCGTGCCAGAAACTTGGGATGGTATACGTAGTTCTTTAATTAACAATTTCTCTGACCAACGCGATGAGACCTCGCTTTACAACGATTATTATATTATATATATACGATTATTAACGAAGGAATACTACGAAAAGTGCCAAACTCTATTTGCCACTATTATGACCTATGTGTCACTACATGAAACTGTTCAAAGTACAATCGATTCGAAACGTTCCTGTATTGTCCTGCCTTTTGGAGTATTTTACGGCTCACCAACACCACAACACGCATACAATCGCACTTCACAACTCCTCTGCCATAGACTGCTGGAGCGCGACCCATAGATTATACAGGGCGCGACCACAGAACACTATTACTCCTAGCGCGACTGACACGTGACATAGCGCATGAGACAACCAACACTTTAGTCAATACACTACATCCCTTTTTTGTTTTGATTATTTTTTATTAATTATCTGTTTATTAGTAAATCTAAATTAAAAGAAATTATTTATGTATGTAATGAGGTTTTCATCAAGTGTGATTAATATTTATTTGTTTTCAAAATTAATCAAATATACTTGATGTATCAATAAAGGTAAATCAAAACTTAACATTATTTAGGGGAAATGTGGTTAGGTTTCAACGTCCATTTCTTCGTCGTTGATTTCATTTCGATCTTGGCACACACTCCATTCTCCTTGAATTTTTTTCAAATGCACTACATTCCTTCTACGAATTTGACCAGTCTCATCATTTCGAACAGTGATATCTCCTCCTTTCTTATTTTCAACTGTGTGTGTTTCTGGATTGTACTCCAAGCTTAATTTATTTTCTCTATTCATGTTTTTGATATAGACTTTATCTCCTGGTGTTAAATTACATTCTTCAGCCTTCCGTTTCCTATCTCCATATTCCTTTCCCTTTTCTTTTCTTTCTTGATCCCTATCCTTAACCTCAGTATCCTGTGATATGCTCTCCATTGTACCACTAACCATAGGTAATTTATCTCTAAATTTTCTATTGAAGAAAAGTTCTGATGGGGTTCTTCCAGTAACAGAATGTGGTGTGCTATTGTACATAGTTAAATAGTCTAGCAAACTCTCCTTCCAGTCTTTATTTTCAGCTATACTTATTTTTAGTCGTTTAAGTATGTCACGATTCTGTCGTTCGACCTCTCCATTTTGTTGTGGCCAGTATGGCACTGTATTGAAAAGAGTGATGTTTCTTTCTGTAAGAAACGATTTAAATTCTTCGCTGATGAATTGTCTTCCGTTATCTGCAGTTATTGAAATTGGGTTTCCTAATCGACTGAAAATTTCTTTAAGTTTTGCTACAATTTCTGTAGAGGTGATTTTGCGACAAATCTTCACTTCTTTATATCTGCTGTAATAGTCTACTACAACAAATAAGTGGTCACCACTTGGAAGAGGACCCATCAAATCAATCGCGATATCAATCCAGGGCCCTTCTGGCAACTCACGCCGTTTCATAGGATTTGGTGGACCTGGTGCAGATACGAGAGTGCATCCTTTACACGCTTTCACGATATTTTCGGCATCTCTGTCGCATCTAGGCCACCAAACTTTTGTTCGAAGTCTTGCCTTCATCGACACGATACCAGGATGTCCCTCATGGGCTGCATCTAAAACTCTTTTACGGATTGCTGAGGGAATCACAATTCTTGTTCCTCTCAATAATATACCCTCATGGAAACACAGTTCATTTTGAAAGATTTTGTATAGTTTCACGTCGTCGTTCCATATGTTGTGATACAAACCTTCTTTCACGTTTAAAATTTCCTGATCGTTCATTGAACTATCTATTATTTCTTTGAGGGAAACGGCCCGAGGACGGGCAAAATCTACAATTTGGCATATGTGATTGTCTTTTAACTGTATCAGAGGTTTTTCTGCATCTTTACTGAGTCTAGACAACGAATCTGCGATATTGGTTTTTCCCGGTTGATAAACTACTTTATAGTCGTACGATTGTAGGCGCATAACCCATCTCTCTATCCTAGCACATGGTTTGGATTTAGTACCAAATATAACCTCCAACGGTTTGTGGTCTGTTATAAGTTCAAACTCTTTCCCATAGAGGAATATGTGAAAATGTTCTACTGCCCATACGAGGGCTAACGCCTCTTTCTCTGTTTGGCAGTAGCGGCGTTCACAGTCAGTCAGAGTTTTGTGACCATATGCAATAATCCTGGGATCGCCTTCAAAATTGATTTGCACTAATACTCCACCCAAACCCACTGGGCTGGCATCTGCTATGACTATCGTACGATCGTTTACATCGTAAAACCCTAAACTAGATATATTTGTCATGATTTCCTTCAATGACTCAAAGCATCGCTGTTGTTCTGGTCCCCAGTGTTCTGCAATATCGGTTCGATCTCCTTTTTTGTTTCGCAGCAGTGTTTTAAGAGGTTCTGTGACTGTTGCATAGCTTGGGATCCATTTGCTCACGTAATTAACCAGGCCTAAGAAACTTTGTAGTTCTCCAGTTGTTCTGGGCGCTCTAAATTCTTTTATTGTGGAAATGTACTTCTTCAGTGGCCTAACTCCCTCTGCTGACAACTCATGTCCTAAAAAACTCACTTTCCTCATCCTGAAAAAACATTTGTCGTTTCTTATAACTACATTATTATCTTTCAGAACAGACATTACTTTCTTTAGTCGCGAATCATGTTCATACAAGTCCTTTCCATGTATTAAAATGTCATCGATGTAATTTACTACCCCTTCACAGCCTAAAAGCATGCGCTCTAATGTTTTCTGAAAGATTTCTGGAGCACACGATATGCCAAACATAAGTCTCTTGTATCTGAATAAACCTTTACTGGTTATGAAGGTGGTAATATGTCTCGAAACCGGATGTATTTCAATTTGGTGAAATGCGTCTTTTATGTCCAATTTTGTAAAAACTTTTGCATTTTTCATTTTAGGTAACAACTTATCCATTGTCGGTAATGGATGATTTTCACGTATGATGGCTTCGTTAGCTCGACGCATGTCTATACAAAGACGTACTTCTCCATTTCCTTTCAACACCGGCACTACGGGAGATACCCATTTAGAAGAACCTACGACTGGTTCTATAATATCCCTTTGTTTAAGCTCTTCAATTTTGTTTTCTATTTTTGCTTCTAAAGGTATCGGGATCCTTCTAAAAATGAAATGACCAAAAGTAATTAATGAGTAATAATGTTTTAATGGATAATCAGAGCAACATAATTAATTCACATAGTTTAAGGGTATCAAAAATATTTTTTTTTTTTTTTTTTTTTATAACAATTAAATCAGTACCTGTATGGTTGTGACACGGGTGGAATTGAATTATCAATCGGTAAATGGATTATCACATCTTTGAATTTGGGAAATTTTTCTATAATTATCTACTTGATTAACCTCCGCATTCAATCCGATTTTCAGTACGCCTAATGATATTGCAGTAGTCTTTCCCAAGAGATTTCTCGTGCCATCAACAACAACATAGAAAGTTGAGTTTTCTGATTTTAGTCCTATTTGTATCCGAGCTTCAAATGATCCTTTTATCTTTAGTGGTGTAGTACTACCATAAGCCATAAATGATACATTAGGATTTGGATGTTGATTGTACAAATTAATTTTATTTTTCTTAAATAGTTCACAGGTTGCTTCAGTAATCAAATTGTGCTTACAGCCCGAGTCAATCAACATCTTAGTTTCTACTCCTCCAATAGTGCAGTCAATTTCGACATCGTCATCAATGTGAAAGACATACTCGATTTCTTCTTCTTTTTGTACCATCTTGTTTGGAGAATCACGCACTTGATTTACTTCACTCTTCTCTTTATCGATTCGACCTTTCTTTCGTTCATGACTATATTCTTTTTCTATTTTTCTCTTCAAAGTTTGTCTAGTTTTGCAATATTGTCTAAAATGTCCCTTAAGACCACACTTTAGACATTCTTTATCTCTTGCTGGGCATTTGGCATCATATGCAGCATGTCTGGGATTACCACATCTTCCGCATCCATGTTGTACATTCTTTGGTTTATCAAAATTTCTTTTATATCTACTATCCACTTTATTAACTTCCTCATTTCCATTTGATTTTGTAGGATTTTTAAATTCTTCTAACTGTTTATTTACAACTTCTAGTGTGTTTGCTTCTGTGATTACTCGGTCTAATGTAATTTCATCTCCAATCTGTAGTATCTTTTTCCTCAGTTCGGGTAAGTAACATTTTTCCGTTATTTGGTCGATAATGTTTTCATCTCGTTCAGCAAACTGACATTTATCAGCTTGTTTTCTCAGTCTCACAAGGAATTTTTCGAATTTTTCGTCCGGTTCTTGTTTGAGAAGCCTGAATGTATGGCGCTCGTAAATTTTGCTTTGTTTCGGTGCAAAGTAGGAATCTAGTTTTGATATTGCTACTTTAAACACGTCTACGCCTTCACTTGGTTCGATATTAGCTCCAGGAACGTTGTAAAATACTTCTTGCAAATCGAAACCACCAAAATGTAGAAGGGAGGCCCTTTTCTTTATGTCTTTATCAATGTTGGACGCTTCCAAATATATATATAATGCTCGTTTCCATCGCTCCCATCGTACACCCACCGAGGTAGATTCACCGTTACAGTCGAACTTTTCCAATGAAAGGAGTGACATCTTTGGGGCGACCTGGAATAATCAATTTAATGATTCAGATAGATATCATCTGCTATGTGTTTGTATTGAACACGTTTTCTCTCTCGTATCAATTTAATGATCAGATTACTTTTATCCGCTATATTTTTAATACTTAGTTGTTTATATCTACAAATGTATCAATTTAATGATCAGATTTTAATCTGCTTAGTGTAGGTACCTCATAACTTATTATGTACAGTTTTTATTTAATTATATCAATTTAATGATCAGATTTTAATCTGCTTAGTGTACCTATGTACCTCATAAACTTATTAGTTACAATTTTTTATTTAATTATATCAATTTAATGATCAGATTTTAATCTGCTTAGTGTATGTACCTCATGAACTTATTATGTACTATTTTTATTTAATTAGGTAATATCAATTTAATGATCAGATTTTAATCTGCTCAGTGTATGTAAACACTTGTATCTCATTAGTCACACACACAGTTTTGCATCAATTTAGTGAAGCAGAGCAATTCTAATCTGCGTGAGTTAGGTAGGTACCGACTTAATGGTCAACGGTTTTATTGTAACTCTTGCTATGTACCTGGATAGGTAACTAAACACAAGCAAAATTATCCTTACAACCAAAAACAATTACCTACTCGTACTTTAATATCGCATAAAGGTAGGTAGACAATCTAAATATGTTTTTCATTTAATTTCTTAAAGGTTTGTTGTTTACTAAACCCAAAACTATGAATAAACACTTCAAAATGTTGGTAAAATATTCGACAGTCGTTATTTATGCCGATAAGCAACTGTATTGGTATCAATAACTAACGTTTTTTAACAATCATAATAATAAGGGTACCTTGAGAATGACGCAACTTGTTTACTTCATTTTATCACCTAAGTAACTATCTTTCCATCTTTTTTTTTTTCTTTAAATGGTTATTATTATTGTGTACTCACTTTTGTCCTCGTCGCCACATGTATTGTCCTGCCTTTTGGAGTATTTTACGGCTCACCAACACCACAACACGCATACAATCGCACTTCACAACTCCTCTGCCATAGACTGCTGGAGCGCGACCCATAGATTATACAGGGCGCGACCACAGAACACTATTACTCCTAGCGCGACTGACACGTGACATAGCGCATGAGACAACCAACACTTTAGTCAATACACTACAGTTCCCTTTATAAAAAATTAACCTTGCAATCATACTTACGGGGCCTTCGTGACCCCTTAGGTTCACGCATTAAGTGCATGCGACCGGACACAATTGAAAAAGCACTTGACTTTGTTCACAACAGCGAAACGAGCATGCACCGGCTAAAAAGCCACAGCCTCAGGCACCGGCTGATCAGACCAAATTATTCAATCCTGTCATGCCGCACATTCCCATGCCCATGCAGAGGCCGTTTAATTTTAATATGCCCGGTCCTTCTCGACCAAATATAGCTATGCCACATCCACTGCAACGTCTACCGCAAATGTGGAGAAGCTGGGCTTTAACCAACCGCAGCAATTCCAGTCCATCGCGCACACAGCAGATATTCGGGACACGCCCTTTTAACAATAATCCACAAAATAATTCATCTGGTAAAAATCAATCTAAGGGGCCGAGCACAAATGATACACCAAAACCAATGAGCGGTGTATCTCATTTCGTGCCGAGACCAATGCCATTCCGGGGTAACGATTGGTCTAGGCAAGGGAACCTTCTAATTATTTTAGGACAAGAGAGATGAATTTCAACGAATGCTTTGAATACCCATATATGTTTGAACCCTATTGTGATAATAGCTTCGACGGTTATCTGTATAATTCCTTCGAATATTCTTACTATGACGCTTGGAACGCGTATATGAACCAGCAATTAGGCTCATCCCTAGAAGTAAGTCAGGCGAACTTTAATGTTTAAAAGTGGGTAAAGTACGAATGCTATTAAAATTAAAAAAATTGTGAAGTGTTGTAGGGGTAGGCATTTTGAAAGTGGTGTTTGTAAATTCCGTATAAATCCCGTGACGGCCATACGGAGCGCTCGGCACACGCGACGCGAGACGCGCGGTGGCGCGACGTTGCCTTGCGTGTCAGTGACTTCACGTTTTGTACGGTTTCCATTGCGTGTTTGCGAAATATAAAGTCTTGAAAATAATCAATTTAAAGCGAAAGGTTAGTGGTATCCGTTTGCATAAAGGTTGTATATAATCTACGTTCTGGCTTCGGAAGCGTTCTCCTTACACCCTGTATAATCGTTCTATAAAATGTTACGTGCTGCAAAATTTGTGAAATCGCAGAAAAAGCGTGACTTATTGCATATTGATGGTTATTTATATATGAAAAACAATGTACGCAAAGATACAACCTACTGGAAATGTACGCAAACCAAGGAAATGAATTGGTCTGGACTTGTTAAAACTGTAAGTACCGACAATGGTATATTTATAACATCATAGATTAGTAAAAGCACAGCACAGCCATATGCCTGAACCAACCCGTGTAGAAAATTTGAAGGTAATCGATACGATAAAATCGACTGCTGAAACTTCTATGGACTGTCCGGTTCAGATAATAAATACAATCTTCTTTAGAGGGTGTTTCCAGCACCAGTGCGCCGTATTTACCTAATAAAAATGCACTGCGTCAAGTGATTAACCCTTTATCGCATACCGTGTCAAATATCACTACGAGTTTTCACAGATAAATAATTGTTGAGCCTTCTATACGACATGTTGATGGCTGATAACTAGACTATGCTTGTATCCGAACACGAAAAAGATGTTGGCAGATTTCTATCTTGTCTGTGGTTATTTCCGTCACTGAACATTTCAAACCGCCATTTCTGAAACTGAATGCGGTTTGTGGATTTGAAAAGCCGATTTTTTCCTCTAATACATCGAAAGACATCTTCAAGTGCGACTTAAGTGTAATAATTGTGTTTTATAACTAGTGTGTTGGTGTTGATTAATTAAAGTGTAATTTTTGGTAATTTATATTGGCAGTTTTAGTGTCACGAAACTGAAGCTCTTAACAGTATTATAGAACGACTGCATATTTTTATCGTCTCGCACGTCATTCAACATGAATGCTTGATTTTGATTACAGGAAAATCAGAAAGTACTGTCCGAAGCATAGTTAGCGAAGGCAATAAAACGGAGGCAAAGCAACACCAGCCAAGCATAGACAAGGCCGCCCAAAAATGGAGTTAGATGACTTTACTCTCTGTGCAAATTCGTCAGAAAATTATATTTTCTTACACAGTACAGAAAATTGCACCAATTTTGCGAAAATTGTTGGCTGTGGCAAAAGAAGAATTAGAATATAAAGGAGGCCGTGAGAAATTAAGGCAAATATTACATGCTATAGGTTTATCTTACAAAAAATGCTCTACAAATAGAGAATTGCTAATAGAAAAATCTAATATAGCGGCAAAGAGAGAAAAATATTTAGAAATCATAAAAAGTAATAGGGATTTGCCTGAGGAACTACAAAAACCAATTGTTTACTTGGATGAAAGTTATATCCACAGTTCATATAAATTGAAAAAGTGCTGGCAATCTATAATATTAAAGGCATAAAGCATGATATTTCAAAAGGAAAATAGTAATATTTAGTGGGAACAACAAAATGGAAGACTACAATTCAGAAATGAATTCTCACAACTTTACCTAGTGGGTGACAGAAAAACTCATCCCAAACCTTAATGAGGCCTCTATAATTTTCATGACAATGCGCCTTAACACAGTGTGGTGCAGGACAAGGCTTCGAGATCAGCTTCCCGAGTAGATGAAATAAGACTGTGGCTTGTAAAAAATAACATCCCGTTCGATCCATCTACCAGAAAGCCATCATTATTAATGCTTCTTAAAAAGCACAAGCCAGAATCAGTGTACGAAATAGATGAGTTGTTGGGGGAACATGGTCACGAGGTGGTAAGGCTGCCGCCGTACTACTGTGAACTAAACCCTATAAAGCTCATCTGCAGCAATTGACATAAAAAAAGCAACTGAGGAAGCTTTTAATAGCATTGTTCCGGAAACGTGGACTAATTGTATTGAACACATAAAGAAAATAGAACAAGATTACTATGAAAGGGGAAGAACACTTTATGAAGATTTAGACAGACTGGTAATTCGTGTTGGAGAGGATAGCAGTGACAGCAGCTCAGATTCTGAAGATAATAAAGAGCTTGGATCGGACATGTCAGGTGTAGAAAATTTAGATAGTGATTAGAAAATTATAATATAGGTAAATATAGACTTTTTAAATCACCTAAGCTTGTTTACTTTCCAATTACAAAAATAATGTAGAAATTTAACATTAATAAGGATCTTCCTAATATTTACCTTTAAAATATTACAAGTATCAAATTCATTTAAGTTACACTATAAATGATAGGTACCATATAAACGATAGTGGTGCCCTCAATTTGTTTCTACTCTTTACGGTCAACCTGTACATACATTACTATGTAAACTTCCACCGAAAATTGGTTTGAACGAGATCTAGTGAGTAGTTTTTTTTAATACGTCATAAATCGTAAATTGTAATTAATTGTACGGAACCCTCGGTGCGCGAGTCCGATTCGCACTCGGCTGGTTTTTAAAAACTAATATCGTTTTTTACAAACGACTTCTATGGACATTCATATTAACCATTTACGACTGTTACATGTGGATGTTGAGCTGATGGAGGACGTGGAGCTAACCAAATAGCGTCGTGACTGTTTAACTTTTTAATGTCTTTGCCACACCATGTAAATGCAGTAACTTTTATTCCGATACGTGTGGTGGGCAAAATAAGAACAGCCACGTTGCTGCTATGTTTTTATGCATAAGCAAACTGAAACCAGATTTGTTAATATGTAGATCACAAGTTTTTAGTAGCCGGGCATACGCACATGGAGTGCGATTCTATCCACGCCCAAATTGAACGGAAGAAAAAAAGAACTGACATGGCTATACATGTACCGAGAGATTGGTATAATTTGGTAAGAATGACGAGTTCAAACATTGCCGTCATAATAATGACAAACGATATGTTTTTGAACTTCGCCAAATTATTTAAAGGGCCATTGCAGCTACGTAAAGTAGATTCATCTGGTGAGAAATTCATTTAGCATGATGTGAAATGGTTAAGATATAGTGGCGAAAACGAACCAGGTGTAATTAAATTTAAAACAAAATTAGAAAACTCAACCGAGTTTAAGGACATTTCTTTCTGTCGAAGGGGCAAAGCAAATGAAACTTTGAATCCTGAGAAATGTAATGAGTGTCAAGTGCCTATAAGCCAGGAAAAAAAGAAAGATCTTTTAAATAGGTTCCTGAATAATTTTAAACTAAAAAATACGTGTTTCTTTGTTTATTTTTTGCTACCCTACCATTGAATATTTTTTAGTTTTTATGTTCTTGACTTATGAAGGGTTAAAGAACCGAAACAGCGGACACAATCACCGCTGGGACCATGTGAAACAACATAGATTATGTTTCAAGTGCTTTCATTTTAACACTAGGAATAGGAACAAACTAGATCAATCTATTTTATTAGAGCACTGGTGCTCACGTGACGCTCAATGAATTAACCGTTTTTTATTAATTTCAGGGAATACCTCCCTCGTCCCCATTGCCCATGTCGCCTGCCCATCAAAGTGTGTCGCCCTCTCTACAGCCTGTACTAGAAGAGCAGCCTGTGGTAACCGACAGCGGGACTCCTGCAGTACCACTGCGGCGCGCAGGCGGTCGAGTTACCCGTCGTCGAAGACCGCCGAGGACTCCCCGTCCGCCAGTGCACCACAATGTGGCACAAGCACTTAATGAGAATAGCCGGTTACTCCGGGAGAGCATTGTCACGGCAGCAGAAATTTTGGCTGCTGCCATTCGCTCTTCCGGCATTCCATTCTTGGTGCAAACTGCCCAAGACGAAGCTAATGGGAATGAAACCTGATGGGTTTCTTCTCCATTATTTTGTCTTGGAGCTTACAACTGCATCAAACCTACTATTCTCATTAAGTTCTTGTTCCAAATCCTCAGCAGCTCGCTAGTGACATTAGCGCTAACCTATTATATCAGTTTTATATTATTTTGTTGATTGTTAATTATTTTCTATATTTGTTGATTGTTAATTATTTTTTATATTTTGCTGATTGTTAATTATTTTGTTGATTGTTTATTATTTTGTTTAGGGTTAAGGATAGGTAAAAAAAAAATAAAAAAATTGTAAAGTAATAACATGTTTAATTTAATTAAAATGGTTTATTAGTGATTGCCGGATTTCCCTTGCTTCGGCAAGAAAATCGGTGCTGGTCCACAGTCGCACTCTCCTCGCTGTCTTCAGTCACATCAATATCTTCTTCATCTGCAAAAATACATTTACTTTAGATTTCTTATTTTGCAAATTTAAATAAAACAAGGAGAATTACATAATAATATTAATTAATATAACATTAAAGCAAACTAAGCATACTTACCATCAAATGTTTCCAAAAACATATTATACAGTGTGCAACATGCCAGAATAATTTTAGCTGCCTTTTCTTTTACAGTTGCAAAATAAAATATAGAAAAACATTTTTTGTAATGTTTGTGTTTTTTGTTGAGATCATGCATTTCGTCGTGGAATGGCTAAAAAGGCAATGAGTCAAGTCTTTAAACAAATATCAGTGTCAAAATAAAAATGTCAGTTTTTGCAAAAAAAAACGGTCTCTCATTCGCTCTGTGTTTACGCGCAAGTGAATGTGTTGTGTTTCGATATTCGTGTTTTCGGTGATTTATCGAACGACTTTGGCTGCTTCACGGAATCTGACGAATCTTGCTTTCACGAACTACCTCAGCGCGAAAACGGACTTTTTATCTGCTACTTTGATTGACTACGGCTTGTTATTTTGGACTTCGATACCACCTATCGTGATGGAAAACTGCATTAATTGCGGTATTGCAACTTCTCGCTGTAATATAACGGGAAGACGAGCTTTAAATGAAGAATCCGTCTTAGCTATGGTAGCTAGATTTTCACTACATGCAAACTATAGACACATTGACTACAACCTACATGCTATATTACTAAAACTTACATTATAACATTTTAGGTAGAACCTAGTCAACATCTATGCCAGGCTTGTTGGGACTTGGCCGTTGATAGCCTACTTCTACATGGATCAGGGGAAGAGAGGCCAGCTCCACGTGGACATGTCCATGTATGCATCTATTGTGGTCGTTCTCTATTACGGAATACACGATCACATAGGCTGAGAACTTATCCTGAACGGGAAGAGGATATATATTGTTATAAGTGAATGGATTCAACCCAGGATTGTGAGTATTCACATAATATTACCACATATACCTTTTTTAATCACATGTTTCTCTTCACAACTCAGGTTTTCAATAAAATGTATTTTTCACAGATTGGATCCCAAAGTGCAATATGCCACTCATGCTGGGTGAGAGCAGGCATCAACATCAGCATCTGAAGTGGCGGTTTTCGGTACACCAATGCCTGCATCTACTTCAACAACAGAAGTGTTAGAACCTAAGCCTGTTGAGTCGGGTGTTTCAACTGAGCAAGTTGTTCAGCATCCTTCACACACTAGTGAGGCAACCATTATTTTACCCGATTATGTTAGGGCTATTGAAACAGAGAGGAGGTGTTTTATCGAAGGCTGTAGGAGAAGTGAAAGGCGCAGAATTCCAGATTCTTTAAGAAAAGACTTGCTTAATAGGCACAATCTATATACATATACCACCCAATAATCGCCTGTGTGATTACCACATGTATGGTGTAGAATCATGGGACTTTTTAATAGATATTACAAATAATTATATAAATAGTTTCTCAGCAAGCCATATTCAGGATATGTTGGCTTTAAAAACCACCAAACCTACTAGAGACTTTGAGGATGTGGACACAATTGAAGACCATATTTTTTATTATTGGGTTGGATTTTCCAAAGAACAATTTCACCAATTATTAACAGAATTACCAAGTTTGGTACGGATGTCTAGAGGTGTAACAGCTATAGCAGCATACCTTATGAAACTGCGAACTGGAGAGTCAGATGATAGATTGGCCACTTTGCTCCAAATGCCACGGTCAACATTAGAACGTTTAATGAAAAAAGCAAGAGAACATATGTATAATGATTATGTGCCACATCATTTAGGCCTAAATCATATAAATAAACAACAAATAACAGAGAGAACATTAATGATCCCAAGTAGTTTGTTTGGCAATAACAATAATGAAAGCCATCCTGTAGTTAATTGTGATGGCACAAATATATATGTGCAAAAAAGCTCCAATTACATGTACCAAAAGGATACATATAGCTTGCATAAGTATAGGAATTTGGTTAAACCATTTTTAATAGTTTGTACTGATGGGTACATAATAGATATTTTGGGCCCCTATCCAGCTACAACGTCAGATGCCGAAATAATGAAGCATGAATTCAAAAATGGTTCCGCAATAAAATACAGGAAGAAGAATTATTTTACATGGCTAACAAGTTAAAAGCAAATCACATTTATTATAAAACAAAGATAATGAATGTTCGCCTTGCAGCACAATTGTTCAGCGCAAGTGTTGCTGATGCACTTTTGTTTTGTGAAAAAGAATTAAATTTGTCGGAATTTAATGGATCAACTGCAACTTCGAAGTTTATTTCACTGATAAACGACGTTTTTGATATATTGGATTCCCGGTCACGTCAAATTGGTTATAAAAGAGCATTAAACTATAAAAACTTTGAAAAAGCATTTCAAAAAAATGGATGAAGCTCAAAAGCTTTTGTTGAGCTTATCAGCCTATGTAAAAAAACGCAACGGGGAGTCGCATAAAATTTAATTAGTAGATTCTCCTCGATACACGGGTTTTTTGGGATTTTTGTTCTGCATTGAGAGTACCAAATCTATCTTTCAAGATTTAATACAAAACCAACAAAATGGCCTCAAATATATGCCACTACATAGGATAAGCCAAGATCACATCGAACTTTTTTTTTCCATAGTAAGGAGTCATGGTGGTTATTGCGATAATCCCTCAAGCTCCCAGTTTGAAGCAATTTATAAAAAAAATCTTGTTAATACAGAATTAACACAAACGGGAAACGGAACGAACTGCATTCCATTGGAAAAAATTACGATACTGAATTGCACATCTGCACTAGAAAAAATTAATGCTTCAACCGTACGACAATACAATAGCAATGACGGTACTGACGAAGTCAATTTTAACAATTTTACTGACGATTTCATTGATGAGATTGAAGCTCTAACTTTTTTATCCCCTTTTGCGGAAAAAGTTGTGGAGTATATAGCGGGATATGTTATTTTCTCAACAAAAAAAAAAATTAAATGCAATACGTGCATCAAAGGTTTGCTTGGGCCGATTGATGAAAAAAGCTTAATTCACCAGAAAAGCAAAGGAAAGTTACTGTATGCCTCAAAAGAGGTAATACTTTTATGCCGGATTTGTGAAAAAGAAATAAGAAGACATTTAAGTGACGACAATAAACCTACACGATCTTGTACCACACATGAAGTCGTGACACGTTCGTTAAAACAATTTATTGGCAAAGACTTGTTTCCTTCAATCAGTTACCATTCACACGAAAACGATTTTACAAATCATAACTTGGAATTAGCAAGATTAATAATGCAAAAATATGCTGATACAAGAATTTCTTTCTTAATGAAAAAACAAACCCCCAAAAATGTATTCGTCATATTTATAGAAAATTAATCCATTTTAAAAACCAGTGATAGTTCCGTATCAGTATCTTATTAGTGGTTTTTAAAATGGATTAGTTTAAAAAAAATTATAAATGTTAAGTTTATTTGTTTTATGTTATTTGATTATTGTAGTTCATACTAAATAAAGTCAATAATAATATCTGCCTTTGAATAACTTTTTAAAGCTAATTTCCCTAACCGAGTTCTTGAATTTATCGATAATGCGTATCGACAGTTGTTACAACTACGGGTGTAAGGACTTGTTAGTGTAGTTGCGTCATGTTATTATACTATTATGACAGGGATTGTTTAAATGTGTGTGTGAAATTGTTAGTGTATTTTTCAATTGTCATAGTGTAAGTTTCGTAGTGACATAGAATGTTTCAGTGTGAGAATTTGAGAATGTGTGATTTCCCCCCGCAAAAAATTACAGACAGTTTTGTATCGGTAAAAACGCAATGGCTACTCCCCTCCGGTCCGCGCGCCAGTGGCCTGTGTTGCTCTATGCCAAACTACGAGTATACAATAGATTAAAAACAAGTAGATAATATTTATTTTTTACAAGCTTTTATTTTTAGAAAGAAAGAAAATACGTTTATTTGCGGTAAACATGACGCGAAAAGGCACACAAACACAAAAAAAAATATTTGTATTAGTTTTATTGATATTTGTGACAGATTAATTATACCTACAGTTACATCTATATCACCAATGGTTGCCAAACAAAAGGCCCGGTACGCACAGGTGGCACGGCACGACAATTTCATTGATATGTCACAGCCTGCTTTGGCACCCTTCGGGACGTTCTGGCATGCCGTGGCATCCCGAAATATGAATGCTAACCATGATAAAATGAGATCACAAATAATTCGCGCTTACTAAAATCGGGTTGGATTTTAAAACGAGTCGCCTGAATTTGAGGGTATTGGTGGTGTAGGGGGCTTAAGGGAGTTAGTCTTAATCCCCCCAAAGTAATTTTGGCTGCCGGAGTTGCGTCTAAATATTTTTAAACAATTTCCAAAAATTCTTAAATCCTATTGCATTTGTGCAAAACGGAACGTAATTTTTATGCTTTAGTACAGTTTTTCAAATGTAATTTTTAGGTTTTATGTGAAAAACGTGAAACGAAACGCAACCCGCCATCTTGGATGGATGATATTGACAGCTAATGTCAAATTTGTGCGTCATTCCTTTGCTTTCGAGTATAAGTGAATGTGTTCTTCCGTATCGATTTGTGTTTTTTCTACAACTTGACTACGTTCTTGGATTCTGTTTGGATTGGTATGTGTACACAACATGGAAATCGGGCTTATTTTAATTTTTATTTCACGTTAAAGGCTAAAAATATCAAAATCCGGGCAAAGTCAGGGCAGTTGACGGTACAGTATTTTACGTAATTCGCATAAAAAACAATTAAAACAAAGACGAGCTACGCGTCGGATGATGCGGTATACGGACAAAGCGTTTTCTATGAATGAAGACGAATTTCAAGCGAATTATAGGGTGAGCAAGGAATTGTTTGAGGAAATTTACGAAAACGTTAAGCCCTTTATGCCAACTCCTAAAAGAAGAAGTGATATATCACCAAAATATAAGGTACTTTAATTTTCTTTGAAACATTACTTTTATCAATGATAATCATGACTTGTTTTAAAAGGTCAATAGCTAAATACTTTTATAATTCTTGCAGGTTTTAGTGGCATTGTCATTTTACGCGACTGGTAGTTACCAAAAACTAATTGGAGGCACATATGGGACCCTAATGTCGCAGCAATCTGTTTCTCGCACTATAAGAGATGTATCGGCAGCTCTTAACCATCCAATAGTACTAAGTAAATGGATTAAGTTTCCTCAAACTCGTCAGGAAAGAGATGCTATAAAAGAAGGTAATGCTAATGACAAATATCTATTTTTTTATTGAACTTGTATAATGTAGCTGAAGTTTTTTATGTCTCATAGAATGCCTTGTTTTTAAAAGTGGTACCATGTACTTTTCCTTAGGTTTTATGAAAAGTTTCATATACCATCTGTTATTGGTTGTATCGATGGCACTCATGTAGCCATAATTGAGGCCGTCAGCGCAAAAGTGGCCTAACCCACAATTTTTCATAATCATACTTTTCTATTGCAATTTATTTAAAATATTTTAATTTTTCATGCAAAACCGGCCTATCCCTAGTTTCATCCATGGATAGCAGATGGCGTTGTAAACATTCTTTTTGTGCCTGCGACGCAGTGTAAAGGTGGCCTAACCGAGCTTAGGCCACTTTTGCATTCTGGCAACATTTGTTGTTTTGGCGGGTTAGGCTGACAGCTGTCGTCGATGTCATAATTTATTTTTCCTGCTCAAACTAACTGCTAAAACTTTGTTAAAAAGTGTTAGAAAACTTATTTCTGAATACCTCGAAAGCATAAAAAACTATTTAAGTACTATGGAAGACTTAGAAAATGCAGAAGATGTGGAAGAAAATATGCGATGTAAGTACCTACATCAAATAAAGAATTACTCAGTTCATTTTGGCGTGAAAATGTTTACTTCAATGAAAGTCTTTTTTCAGCGCTCTTTGGTTCTGATTACCAAGATTCAGGGTCAGAATATTGTCCGTCAGAACAGCACTCTTCATCTGATTTGGAAAATGTTTTGCAAGAGGGACTTGAAAGTTCAAGATTACAAGAAGACAGAATCGCAAGGAAACCAAAGAAGAGAATTAGAAAAACTGAGAATTGGGCCAGGAATGTGAAGAAATCAAAACGTAATAAAGGAGAGGAATATGTCAACTACAAGGGGGTAACTGTACCAGCTACGACACCTAAGGTAGGATTGTGCTCATGTCCAAACAAATGTCACGTAAAAATAAATTGTGACCAACAAAGTAAGATATTCAAAGATTTCTATACTTTGGCGAATTTCGACTTGCAAACATCTTATTTGTTTTCGCTTATCAAAGTTGTTTCAAAGTCTCGTACCTACACTAGTAATGAAACCTCAAGAAGACAAATGACAAGACATTACTACTTGAGTGACTCTAAAGGAATAGAAGTTTTAGTATGCAAAAAGTTCTTTCAAGATACATTATGTGTCTCAGATGGTCGCATTAGTAGACTACTTAAAAACAAAAGTTCTGTGTCAACTCCACCTCTGGATCGCCGAGGTCATTCAGTATCAGCCAATAACCAGTGATAAGATCAATGAAATAAAAGATTTCATCAACTCTATTCCTTCATACGAGTCACATTATTCATTGCATAAATCAATAAACCGCAAATTTTTAGCACCAGATTTAAACATGAATATTTTATATGGTCTTTATAAAGCCAAAGTTTGTAACCCTACCTCAAAGTTTATTTTTAGTAAAATTTTTAATGAAGAGTTTAACTTGAGTTTCCATGCCCCTATTACTGACTCTTGTAAGCGCTGTGTTTCATTAGATATCAAAATAAAAGTTTGTGACAATTGAGTCATATAAAAGCAAAGGCAGCAACATCCCACTTTTTCATTTTGGCAACTTTTAATGCAGTATGGTAGTATTCCGTCAACTTTACTTGACCGAATATTATAATCGTTTCAAAACCATCATCATCCTATACAAAATAGAGGTTCTAAATTGAGATTGGTAGCAAAACCAGCAACATACCTACGTAGTTGCGGCATAGACAGCAACATCCTTCTTTGACCAATCAGGTGTCACTATTCGAACCAACGTTGCAAACAAAGGGGATGTGCTGGAGTGCAACAACTATAGAGGAATAAAGCTAATGTCACATAGTATGAAGGCTTGGGAGAAAGTTATTGAAAGGCGACTGAGAGAAGAGAGTGAAATTTCGCAAAACCAATTCGGTTTTAGATGCCATCTTTGCTATCCGCCAGCTGTGCGAGAAATACAGAAGTGCGCATAAGAACTTGCACATGGTATTTGTTGACCTCGAAAAGGCATATGACAGAGTGCCTCGTGAAGTTTTGTGGTGGGCGCTGAAGGAGAAAGGCGTGCCAGGGAAGTATGTGCAGTTGATTAGAGCGATGTACAGTCGATGTAGTACCCAAGTCCGGTCTACAGTGGGCACTACTGGCAGCTTCGATGTGGCTGTCGGCTTGCACCAGGGTTCAGCACTCAGCCCGTACCTCTTCGTGCGGATAATGGATGCTCTTACATCGGATATCCAAGAGGAGGCTCCATGGTGTATGCTGTTCGCCGATGACATTGTGCTGGTTGCCGAGAACGGCTTAGAGGTCCAGAGCAGATTGGAAGGGTGGTGGGAAAGACTCGAGACCGTTGGCCTGAGAGTAAGTCGGACCAAAACGGAGTATCTGTTTTGCGATTTTGGCGGTCTCTCCAGTCCTTGGCCCATATCTCTCGCCGGAACGCCCTTATCGATTTGCTCCGACTTTCGGTACCTCGGGTCGCTTGTCCAAGGAGATGGCGAAGTAGACCGAGACGTAACGCATCGGATCAACTCAGGATGGATGAAATGGCGACAGGTCACAGGAACAATTTGCGACCCACGGATGCCCCTCAAGTTAAAGGGGAAAATTTATAAGTCTGTGATAAGGCCTGTCGTACTTTATGGGTCTGAATGTTGGGCTGTGAAGAAGACGGATGAAAGAAGATTGCATGCAGCGGAGATGAGAATGTTGAGATGGATGTGTGGAGTGACGAGAATGGATAAAGTAAGAAATGAGTATATAAGAGGAAGTTTGAAAGTAGCGCCAGTGACAGAAAAGTTGAAAGGAAATCGTTTAGCTTGGTATGGGCATGTGATGAGAAGGGACGAAACGCATGTGACTAAAAGAGTGATGAATATACATGTTGATGGATGGAGAGGGAGAGGAAGACCGAAGAAAAGATGGATGGATTGTGTGAGGAATGATATGAAAGAGAAGGGAGTGAATGATAGCGTGACGGTTGACAGGGGAGAATGGAAGAAGAAAACTTGTTGCGCCGACCCCAAGTAACATGGGATAAGGGCAGGAAAATGATGATGGTGCAACGGTGATTGTGTGTATTATTTTGTAGGGGTCGCAAACCGGGATACCGAATTTCGAAAATACCGGAATACCGGGCCAAATTTAGGTCTAATTAATACCGGTATTCATTTCACAAAAACCGGGATATTCGGTATTTTCGGTTTTAGTAAAATAAATAAAAAACCAATACAAATAGAAAAAGTTACAAGTTACGCGCCATTTCATTCAAATTGCGCGCGCGCGAGTTCGTTCACTTTTATAAGTTAAGTTAAAAGTTCGTTCACGTTCAATTTAATAAGTTGCTTCAACCTTAAATTACATATCTACATAACCCAAAAACCTATTTCGATTCAGCAAATGAATACTGTGATGTATTTTTAAGGCCAGATTGCACAGAGATGAGAAAACACATTGAGGATGTTGTCAAACCCAAAGAAAATTTTAATATGGAATCTACACATTTTGTTACTGTTTCTGCATATGATGATCTCCCTTCAGCTTCAGTGCCGCTAAAGAAACAGTTAGAAATGGCAGTGAAAAAGCAAATGCTAAATCAGAACAGCACATCAATAGAAACTGCATCTGACTTTGACACTTTAATCAAAATAGAAATGGCTCTTTACGAAAACGGTGGGTCTAGAGGAAAATATTTGAGTATGGCCTTCAACAATTTAATAAGTATTCCACCAACTAGTGTAGAGTCAGAGAGAGCTTTCTCTTCATCGGGTTACTTGTGTAATCATTTGCGATCAAGATTGAGTGATAAATGTTTAGATACTTTACTGTTTCTACGATCTCATTACAAGGCTCAACCAAAAATTTAATGGAGATTTAATAATATTTTGATTACCTCTTTATTGAACTGAATTTAATTTAAGCATTTTTGTTATTTTGTTAATTAGAATTTTATTTGATGATTAGTAAACCATACTACGAGTAAATTTTATGTTTTATGAGAATTTATTATTTTTATGTTTTATGAGAATTAATTAGAAGTGCATTTTGTTGGTTCGTTGTTCGTTTTGTTTATGTTGAGACTGTTGGGAGATGTTTAAGTTTGATAAACATTTTATTTTTAGAACTGATTCCTAGTAGGAATCCTACTTCCTAGTCAAACACTACATTTAATTAAAGTATTTGAACTAGTTAACCAGTAACCTAAGTTATTTTAATAAAGGAATAAACGGGCATTTAGTATTAGTAAATTATTGCTAAAAACTAACTGATTGATTACCAACATATCAAATAATAAACCTTGTGTCAATGAATATTTTGTTTTATTTAGAAGATAAATTCATTTAGGTTAGGTACCTACTTACTATTCCTCCGCAAACTAACTTTATTATACTGAATTTGCTAACTTTAGCTTAATCCCGGAAATATCGAAAATACCGGATTATCGGTATTGGTCTGGAGCCAATACCGAAAATACCGGTTTTGCTTAAATGATTCGGTATTGCGACCCCTAGTATTTTGCTCTCGTAAATCAGTGAAATTAAAGCGTAAATAGTGTTATTATTGACAAAAACGTTATAAAACTTGAAAATGGAATGTTTTCCTAGACCCTGTGATAATAAAAACAGTCGAAAGAGAAAGGCAGAACCCGAAAAATGGAAGAGGTACCAGGCGAAGGTAAAGCGGTAAGTTGTAGTACAGTTAGATAATCTTGATCATTTCAAATATTTTTTCTAGCTAAATAATCTCGTTTCATTAATTTTATCTAAATAATACTATTAATTTACTAAACCGATGGTTGGAGTTACAGTACGTTTAGAAAATTTTGATCATTTAGGTTTTTTATAAATTCGGTCATGGTCGTGTTCACTATCGTGTTTTCGTTGCCACCACACCACATCATAGACAAGTTTATAGGTATGTTTTTTGTGATATTTAGACAGTTACTTACTTTATGTTTGTTTTAGGTATTCTGCTGTAACTCTCCCAAAGACATTGCTGTGTCGTCACAAAAAGACGTTTAATTGCATGTCTATAGCAATGACCGACGTTAAGCAATTTTTTGACAATTTTTATGCAGAACCCAATAAATTGAAGCAGGATGCTTTTATATTAAAGCATTGCCAACCAAAAAAAGTAATGCGTCATCGCCGTTCTGCTAATTCAAAATATTCGATGCAAAAATTTCAAACCAAATATTACATTTACTGTAAATCTGCAAAGAAGAAAGTACAAGTATGCCAAAAATTCTTTTTGACAGTTTTACAAATCACAAAATATAGAGTGCAAAGTATTATGAAGACATACTTTGAGACCGGACAACTTTTAACAGACAAAAGAGGAGGTGACCGTATTTCTAATAAATATCTTCACAAACGCGAAGGTATTAAAAGATTTATCAATAAAATTCCATGCCAAGAACCTCATTACTGTAGAGGGAATACCAAGAGGTATTATTTGTCATCGGAATTGTCCATTAATAAATTATGGAAGCAATACAATATAGAAGCTAGTCATGACTTAAAAGTAAAAAAATCCTACTTTCGACACATATTCAATAGTAACTACAATCTCGGCTTCGGTACTCCAAGAACAGACGTTTGTGCCACTTGTTTGAGATTTTCATCAGAAATCGGTCACCAAAATGATGCTCAAGCACGAAACGATCTAATGATCTCTCAAAGATTACACAAATTGAGAGCTAAAGCATTTTTTGAAAAAGTCAGAGAAGAAAACCCTAACCTAAAGACGTTTTCATTTGATTGCGAAAAAAATTTAAATTTGTTTAAACTTCCTGACCAAGTCGCATACTACCTGAGAAATATTTATTTGTTTAACTTCACAATAGTGGAGGGCTCTTCAAAAAGCAAGTTAACTCCTACAAACGTGTTTGCCTACTGTTGGACCGAAAATGTTTTTCCCAAAGCTGCTAACGAAATTGCGTCAGCCTTGTATCACCGACTGAAAAACACAGACTTCTCTTCTTGTCAAATAGTTCGACTTGTCGCTGATGGCTGTGCAGGCCAGAACAAAAACACTATTATGCTGGCTATGTTATCTAAATGGATGACAGAAGCTCCTCAAAATGTTAAACAAATTGAACTAGTATTTCCAGTAGTTGGACATTCTTACATACCACCTGACAGGGTATTCGCTAAGATCGAAAAGGAAGTCCGGCTCCATGAAGAAATAAATAGCCCCCAAAAATACTTGGACATTATTTCAAACTTTAGTACTGTCACTACCTTGGGAGCTACTGATTGCGAAGTCCTTGACTGGAAAACAGCTTCACAGGAAGTTTTTAAACCCGTGAGCAACTGGCATTTCAAATTTAAACAGTGTAAACGTTTCATTTTAAAACGTTCGAAGAGACCCGGAAATATTTTGATTCAAGAGCATTTACATTATAAATCCGATGATGGAGTTAGCAAAAATGTTTGTATACCAGGAAAAAAAAAGCGCTATGATAAATCCAGAAAAAATACGTCCTTCGAACAAATTAACTGCAGCTAAAAAAAAAGATACACTAACCTTGCTAAGAAGTCATTGGGGTAACGATTGGCACCTAAACGACAATTTGCAATTTTTCAAAGAATTACTACAAGAATATAATGATGACCAAACTGAGGATAGTAACCAACAGGGTGAAGACGGTGACAATAACGAAGAATTGTGTGAGCAAAATGAAGAAATTGATGACATGCATGTGTGAATAATAAGAAATAAGTAAACCTAAACTTATATAAGAATAATATTAATAATTGATGATTAGAACAATAAAGTGTACGATAAAAAAAGTTTAAATTTATTTATTACCATAGTATAAAAATAAAACCTAAGTATTAAAATTCATAATCATAGCATTCCACCTCTTTATTTCTAATAAATTCGCTTAATAATATTTCCTAGTAAAAAGGAATATCTGTAGATTTTTGAAAAAAATAAGTAAGTATCAAGATTATTACAGTAAAACATCAACAAAAACAGTCATTACAAATGCAGCAATATCCATGATTGACTGGTGCAAAACCAGCAACATCCAATTAAGAATGGCGCAAAAGCAGCATTATCCACACATTGGATGCAAAAACAGCAACATCCTAAATGTATCCATATTACTTTATTTTGGTAAATGTAGTGTTTCTTAGGGAATTCTGTTTTACAATATCTGATTCTATCATCATTAGTTATCTATTCTTGTAACATAATGTAACTAAAAATTGGTACATGCAACGTAAACAAAAAAAAACGTCTACTGCCTTTTCAGTAAAAGTGAATGTTGCTGCTTTTGCTTCTATATGACTCAATTCTAATGATGAACTAAGATTGAAAAATGAAAAAAAGTTACATCTACTCAAAGCAAGTTCAGCAAGAGAGGGCATAAAAAAGGATGTAGAAATGTATAAGAATGATGAAAATGTATGTATAATTTCATTTGATCTAATGAAGACCTTACCAACTCCTGTAATAAGTACAGGAATATGCTATTACAAACGTCAACTCTGGACATACTGTCTCGGTATATACATAATATGAAAACAAATGATGTGTAGGTATATGTTTATGTGGGATGAAAGCATAGCTTCTCGTGGCCCACAAGAAATAGGTTCTTGCATAGTGTATTTCCTTAAAAATATTGTAAAGTGTGAGCATTTGATTATGTACTCTGACCAATGTGGCGGCCAGAAACGCAACATTAAAATGGCTGTTTTATGCCAATACATTGTTTCCAATCCTGAGTTCACAACAAAGAAAATTGACCACAAATTTTTAGTAAGTGGACATTCGTACATGACTTGCGATCAAGATTTCGGTCTAGTAGAAAAACAAAAACGTTTTTTTAAAAACATTTATGTTCCTCAAGATTGGCACCAAGTGATTTTGGCTGCCCGGAAAACAAGACCATTCATAATCATTAATATGACAAAAGATCATTTTTTTTCCACTCAGTCACTTGAAAGAAACATAACAAACAGAAAAGTTTCTGTAAGCAAGGGTAAAGTTGAGTGGCTAAAAATGCAATGGTTAATGTTTCATGAAATGCATCCATTCAAGTTTTTTTATAAGTTTAGTACTCCAATAATATTGATGTTCTCTTTGAAGAGGTTGATTTGAAGAAACGCAATTCTGTTTTCATCCAGAACCTAAATATTTTACATCCTGATGGTCATTTCGTAAGTGATAAGAAAAAGAAAGATTTAATGGAATAATTACATTTTATACCACCTGTAAATCATTGTTTTTACAATGAGTTAAAGACATCAGCAGCTGAAATTGATATTATTTCCATGATGAACCTATCGATGACTAGTATAAATTCCATTTAAGTACTGTTTAAATTAAAATGTAATTTTCTATTAATTTGAAAAATAAAAAGGTGATTTCATTTACATATTCGTTTTATTTTTGGCCTAACCTTCTGGATATTAGGGAAAATGTATACAGTCAAAACCGTTTATGGCGACATCGTTTAGAACAATATACCGGTTAAAGTGACCAAAATCAAAGGTCCTGGCTGAATGCTATGACCGCCTTATCAAAAACATTGGTTTTTACGACCACATTTGGTTAATGTTTTCGGAGAATTATATCTGTAGAACGACCGGCTCAGCTGTATATAATGGTCAATGGCTATTATCGTAAAAGTAAACAAAGTTTAGGGTCTTTTGTAATTCTTAGAAACAAAGCACATGCATGCCTTAGCCTCAAGGCCCGCTTCGTCATATCTCTTAAGTCAGTTTGTTACTTATCTTTACACAAGGCGCACCAAAACATATTGTTGAGTTAATTTTGAGTTGAGTTAGTTGTGAAAATTGTAACATGTCGCAAACAAAAAGAAAACAAATCAATATCGAAGAAAAATCGCGTATTATTTCAAAGCTAGAGAAAGGAATTCCAAACAAAGACCTAGCAAAAGAATATGGTGTATCACACTCGACAATTTCAACCATTTGGAAAGAAAGGGAGAAAATTCAAATCCTTTATGACAATAATTTTTTGAAAATGAAACGAGCCAGAACAACGCGGCATACGAAGATTGAGGAAGCTTTGTTAAAGTGGTTTAAATATCAAAGGACAAGTAGTTACTTTAAATGCAAAGGTGGCCTATACCACAAAAAAATATTAATTTTTGATTCTTTTCCAAAATAATCTTCTTTATCACAAATAATGTACCATAGTAACTAAATAAAACACACCTGGAAACTAAATTTAAATATAATATAATTACTATGTATTCAATTTAAATTCATGAAAATTCAAACCTCACTCCATACTAACTATGCTGAGCTTAGGCCACTTTTGCGCTGACGGCCTCAATTAGACCAATAGAAAACGAAGTATATCTTTATACAAAAGTCTAGCAACTTCCAATTTCAGCGACAAACATACAGCTTCCACAAATATGATAACTTATTAAAACCATTTCTCATTGTCTGTACCGATGTTTACATACCTATTAGAAGATATCCTTAATTTTGTGTAATAAGTAAATCATGTTGGAATCTCTATTTGTTACCTTATTTTTAGTCTTTAAAATAAATTTGGATTTTTATTTTAGGCATGTGTTTTATTTTTTTATATTAGCCAACCCTGAGTCCGTTCCCTTATTACCCAATTACATCAAAACAGCTTAAGTCACTTTGTGTTATTTCATAATTAATTAAGTCCAGTGACAGTTAATTTCAAACGAGCCTAAATCCATGATGTCACTATCAAAAATGCTTTAGTCCCAATTATAAACCAGTTTATTTGAATTTCTGATTGTAGTTTTGCCTTTTTCTTTCGTAGTGTTGCCAGTGGATATTATTTTAAATGTATTAAAAGTGCTGCACTCTACTCCTTGGCTTCATATAAGTCAATAATAGAAACCATCGATTTCTCAGAATTAGCTTAGCAGTGACTTGGGCTCGTTTGATATGTACCGACTCGTATGTAGGTGAACATTTAAGTGGCAGCATATATACCATTGAAGTGGGCCAGGAGATAAGTCCAAGTTTAACGACTTATGGAATTGATGCAAGTAACAGCCTATTATTACGAGGGCAGATCATACACTCACGACATCATCATCTGCCTAGCCTTTTCCCAACTATGTTGGGGTCGGCTTCCAGTCTAACCGGATGCAGCTGAATACCAATACCATCATACACTCACGACACACGTCAAGAAAAACATATTATTCATATATATTAGTAAAAACCAACTTGACAAGTAGAAACGCTCTGCCACAGCTTTACTGTTCATGTTAAGAGCGTTGACAACGTACGGCATTTCATACAAACTTTCAAGTCCTTGTTCTTCGAAAGGCATGAACCGATTATAATGAAACTTCATAAGCATAAGCAGGATAAATATGTCTAAAAAGTTAGTTAAGAACATTTTCTATTAAATTAATTTAACTAAGAATATTTTACTAACGACACAGAAGACTGAGAAGTTAGAGTTTTATATGTTATGGTCATACAAAAGAAACAAGATGATAAATATTAAAAGTAGAAGCTAGAGTAGTTTTAAAATATTAATATCCTATCGAGAATTTTTTTATGTTCTTTTGTAGTTAGTAAAAGAATTTTTTTATATTTTTAGTTAACATTGAAAGATCTCTATATATTAAGACTGATTCTAATTTGTACCAAATTACTAACTAATTAAGTGTAAGTGTTATAAAATGTTGTTATTTTGTTTTTATAAAAGTAAATATTTTTTTTTTTATGTTTTACATTGAAATATTTCCTATTAGAGGTAAATCTGTGTTGTGCCAAGTTAAAGTAAGTAATTTTGTTAGTCAAAGATAATAATGACTGTTTAACTGAGAGATGTTTATAATAATATTGCAATAAATATGATTGAAAATTTATCCTCGACATTGGTGGCTATAACATGTTTTTTTATACACAAAGCAGTGTTAGAATATCTGCCCATTCTGGTATTGTATGTCCAATATTAGAATTTGTGTCCAATAACCGTATATTTCAGTATTTTTTTTAAATTTTATTTTTTAGTTCCTATAAATCATTACACTATACTTTATATTTTTATAAGAAAGGTAACAATGACAAAGTACACCATCTACTACTAAAATTTTAGTACCTACCTACCTAACATATTAAACTTCAAAAACAAACCCACGAAATAATTATTACTGTTTAAAGTCACTCATGTGTCCAATCACTAGTAGTTTACCCTACATCAACCAAATCAATTATTTTTTGTTTTCATATTTGAGATACAATATTTACCCATATTTTCTGTATCAAAGATTAACTAAATTGTGCATGAATTCTAACATAATGACATGATAGAATTCATGCACAATTTAGTTATTCTTTCATATTCAAACCACAAAAAACGTTTTTTGGCTCTACTGAAAAGTTAAGTTTTTTGGATAGTGACATTATTGGTTTAAGTGTGCGATATGTACTGAACAAGACAAACAACACTGCTCATCTCATCAAAACACCATTCAATCTTGCCCCCACTCACTCTGCCTAACCCAACCTGTCTAGAATAAGATATGGGTCCTATAATAAATCAAACAAAACAATCCAATGCATCAAAAATCAACAATATTATCAGAACAAGACGATTTTTTTTTTGCCAAACAGACTGCCATTTTCCGTTTCTTCGACAACTAAGGACATACATTCTACAACATAAAATATCATAATCGGCCCCTAACGTTCCCACTGCTGGGACACAGGATTCCTCATGGTGAAAGAGAGTGGGCCATAACCCACCATGCAGGCCCAGTGTCGATTGGTAGATGTAACGTGTTCGGATTTTTTATAGAACATGCCTGTTTCCTCCCGTTTTTTTTCACCGTTTCGAGCACGATTCAACGACTACATCGTATAGGTAGCTTGTAATAAGCTACCTATACATACACACACATCAGCTAATTAGCTGCTAGTGTGTCTAACCAAATAATAACTAAGGACCAATAATTCAGAACAAGCCACAAAGATCGAAAATGGACGCCTTATTTTTAGATTCGAAAATGGACGCCATACTCCAACAATAAAATACCACTGTCTAGTTTTAAACAAGATAGAATACAATCTCAATTTTAGATACCTACAATCCTTCAAAATGGAAACGCAATTGTTTGCCACTAGCGTGGTACCGGACTACTGGTACACATAAACAGTAACAACTTTTACAACGTTTTTATTTCAGCGAAAAGAAATTGCATGAATGAATGATGAATCCCGTCGCCCGGAAATCCGAATTTATTGATTGGATTTACCTATTTACCTACTTCACAGAGCATCCTACAAGCGTAAAATACTAATCGTAATCACTTCTTTATTTTCGGTTCGGTTGACACTTGAGTCTTGACTTGACAGTCACACCATAGACTAATATATATATATGCCATTGTGATAGGAAAAACCTGGAGACGCCGCGTTATTCTATATATACATTTGCTTATACAAAGATGAGTGAAATATGATTCAGAATTTTAAATATACCTATATCCCTATAAAATAATTTTTGCGTTTTGTAGCCAGCCCCTGCAGTCTCGACATTCATAGCGATCGCTTTACGACCGAATTCGGTCGCAAAGTCCCGGATTGACAGGTGTAATGTATGGAGTGACAGGACTTTGCGACCAAATTCGGTCGTAAAGCGATCGCTATGAATGTCGAGACTGCAGCCCCAGGATGGTTATAGGCTATTTAAATCACGCTACGACCCTTACGAGCCGAGCAAAAAGGACGCTAAGTGAAAACGAAATAATAGCGCGGGCGGGCGATGCAATGCGGCCAGTCGAGGGAAGAATGAGTTTTATTAGTGTGGCTGTTATTTTAGTATACTGTGTATCATACGACTTCCAGGCGTTGTCGCAGGGCAGAGCTAGTCTGAGAATAAAATGCATGTCAAGTGTTTGTTCTGCGCAGAATTCAAAAAAACTTGCTTGCAGAAAATGTGCTTTCGCATATTTTACCTCTGAGTTGGAAGGCCAGAGAGCAGGAACTAGTTTCAGAAACCATACGGCAAATCGGCAACGGTACAACACTATTCCATTATGTATGACATATTTTTGTAAACAAACGAATGAATTAACAAATGTAATAAAAAATGCCTGCTATATGGAAATGAACCCAAATATCAATACTTTAGCCATAAATTCATGATCGCGTTACAATTGTATCATCGAATGTATATTATTGTATGTATTAATGCATGAAATCCGGCTACTATCCTGTGCAAAGACAATTGAGGTTGATTTTCATTCTTTCTTGCACCACACTTCACAATACAATACACAGGCATGTTGAATTTCTGTTTTCCAACATTTATATGCAGTTTTAAAAGGTAAAATCCTCGTAATTTTCTCGCAAATCTCACTAATACAAAATAAAAACAACCTTTTGACAGCAGAACTACCACGAAACTCGTCGCTTAAAATGGCTGCTACGGCACTTACCTACAACTGTCACTACGTCACGACAAAATGTTGCCATAATTAGCAACAACTTAGAATATAGTTGTCTCTTTTATCAAATAAGATTATCTCATTAAAAAGAATGAGACATAACGATATTTCAAATTCTGAATCATATTTCACTCATATTTGTATACGCAAATGTATGTATAGAATAACGCGGCGTCTCCATGTTTTTTCCTATCTCAATGCAACACAAGTCTATGTATATATATTCTGTGGTCACAAGACCACAGACATTCGTGGACTTGGAGCACAGATTATATAATGGTGGCACGGGCACCCTAAAGAACTTGGGGCTAAGGTGTCGCCTCAGAGTCCTCAGACTGTTTGTTCTGTATTCTGAGGGTGTCGCGTGTGGAACGGACGTCGAAGTAGACTAGTCAACGGGCAGGGCGCGGCCTGCCGGCGGCCGCCCGCCCGCTAACGGCTGCTAGCGACTTGCTTGACTTGCGCTGACTAATGGGTGGTACATACTAATTCCATGATACAGTGCTACAACGTTATTTGAGCGCTCGATTAACAATCACAAGAGGGCGTTTTTGGTACAGTGCTTCGAGAATTTTGTGGCGCTCGAGTGCTATCGACAGGGTAGCGCGTTGTTCATGTATAAATAATAATTTGGTCACAACATAAAACATCATTTATCACAAGTATTTCATTTTGATTTATTCAATGTTACTTTCCCTTTCCCACCAAAAGAGCATTCTCTGGGAGAAAAAAACAATTAGTTATGCATTCTTTGAAGAGTGAAGTTGTGAAGCAATTTATTTTAAAGTTTTACACAAGTTCCCAACGACAAGAATTTGTGGCGAAAACTGGTCGAAATATTTTACACTATGATTTTAGCTTACTTAAAAAAAAAACAACTAAGTAACCCTGTAACCATAGACTAATATATATATTATCTAACCTGACGTTTGATAGTTCACAACGTTTGTGTGTGCTATCTAGAATTACGTTTTCAATATGTATTGCAAAAGGAAAAAGATAGAACAACATGATCTCGTGTACAATAATAAATCAAGAGATGATATCCCTAAAAGGGGATACTATTCCGAACTGGTATCAGAATTATCCAAGGATGACCCAACTAGGGACATTGGTACTAAGAAACGAATGAAATTAATATTACAGGTACCTAATCAAATGAGAATAATTATTAGAACTATGTACCTATAATGTTATTGAGTAGAACAGATATTATGTATGTGCAGTAGTCGACTGCTATGCAAGAGCATGGGGTCCAGTTGGCTTCCCCGTCTGTTGGGTTTCCCGTCAGAAAATTCATTCCATCAACGAGGATCAGCCCGAAGTCTGATCCTCGTTGCCTCCTAATACATGAGACTTAAACGGGGGTATATTACACACCTCTCTCTGTTTAACTAATCATTTATCGAAAACAGGATATGAAGGGTACAGGGGCCCTGCCGGGGCGGCGGGATTGTCCGAAAGGGTTACCTCTGCCCTGGAACAGAAAGGGCTAAGGAAGGAACACGGGTGGGTTTTAGTCAGTAAGAGTCTGACACTCCCTTCCGCTCCACCCAGAGCAGAGAGGTCATTTGATGATTTCCCATCCTCAAAAAAAAAAGAGTACAGGGGCAAAACAAGAAATGTCACAAAAACAAAAAGTTGAACTAATACAAACTTAACTTTACCTTTTAAAGTCTTCATTTTATGAACATAAAATGGTTTTATGAAAATAAAAAATAATTAAATATTTAAAAAATTAAAATAGTTCATTTTTGGAACATACAAAAACTGGGAATGTCCATTGTGTTCCATACAAGGAATGTCCAAATGAAATAATTGCTTAATTATTAGACATGGGGAATGCCTTCAAAGTAGGATTGGGCCCCCTAAGAACAAAATCTTTTTAAATCCATTAAGTCCTTG
This sequence comes from Apamea crenata, assembly GCA_949629185.1. Lineage (NCBI taxonomy): Eukaryota > Metazoa > Arthropoda > Insecta > Lepidoptera > Noctuidae > Apamea > Apamea crenata. The sequence goes on along the minus strand of OX451362.1, from coordinate 4,339,437 downwards.
TACTTTTCGGCACTAATAGGTAGGAAATTTTGGTAGGCAAATTCTGGCAATTCAAATTCGTTTGATGTATCTGATCCGGTACCCTTTTTTGTCACAATAGGTGATTTCTCCCATTGACCATCATAGTTACTTCTTTGTAAAATAACTCTTCGGTGTTCTTTAACACACATTAATTCACTTTGGGACTGTACTGGAAATGAGCATTTTTTCATGTACTGATTTTGAAATAATTCTGTAAATTTTCTGATTAATTGGCCAATTCCTACCTCAATCACCTGAAAGGGTTTTGTACTTTGGCGAGTAACTCTTAGCAAATCATACCACTGGTAAGGAACTTCCATGTGAGCTTTTAAATTTATCAGGCCCACATGCTTTAATCACATTCTAAATATGAATGTCCTCGTATTGGATAAGTAATTTTGATAGAATCCAAAAGTTTCAAGGCAATGCAGTAACTGCCGGTGATTTTCTTTGCGGTAGTACGGTCCAATCTTCTGTTTGAAGAATATATTATCACCATCTGGAGTATACCGAAGAGCTTTAATGTCAGTTACTTTGGGGTCACCTTTACCGCGTCCAGGACGAATGCTTTTGAAAAACCCAACATCATTATTTTAAGCTTTTGAAAAAACCATGGTTTAAGTAAGTTACGTCGTAAGGTCTGGGGTGTTTTCTTGCTGATCTGCAAATGGTGATGTACTCTGCGGGCACATTGATGTTCTTGTTTTTAAGAGCCGGTTCAACAGGAGAATGAATACTGTCAGCTTCCATCTGTGTATGCCCAACTTCTAGAAATGTTTGTTCTATGATGATGTTGTTGTTCATAGCCGTGCATAATAATGCATTAGACATCACACAGTTTCTATTTTGATAGGTACAACCATCGCTTTGAATGTGAATCCTTTTCCTTCTTTTATTGCTTTTCTTTGGATAGTTTCCGTAGTCAGACTCAGAGTCAGAATTAATTTTGTATGGTACCAGACCTTGCATACTTTCATCTGATATCAAATCATCTATTTGGATGGATGGTCTTTTTTATTTTATTTTACTTTATTGGGACATTTAACAGTTACACATTACAAGATGTATGACAGAATAAATTATGAACTAAGTAAACGTGTAACCCACACCAATATCCGCGACATAATGATGAAAGAAAATAGTTAAAAGCGTGCGTTAAAATTACAAAAAAAAAATAAGTACTCATAGGGATAATGGGTATAGGATATCTACTTTAGGGATTCTATAGCCATCCTTTTGAACTTAAAGTGTGTAAGCGCGAAAATATCAAGTTCGATAAAATGTGTGTTATACGTATCTACAATGCGTCGGAGAGGCGCCCGTGCGCCCGCGTGAGTTCTACACCTTGCAGTGTGGAACAGCCGAGGCACGCGCACCTCTCGGCGCATTACAGTTCTAGGTACAATGTAACATATGTTATTAGTAATATCAGGACAATCGAATTTGTTATTACACAGACCATGCAGCATCATGGCCATCAGTAAGCTGCGTCTAGACTCCAAGCCTTGAATGTTATAACGCTTTAATAATAGAGTGTATGGTAATTTTGACTTAGTGCATCTGTAGTGCATAACACGTAAAAATTTCTTTTGAACCATTTCAATTCTTTTTACATAAACGTCAAAAATGGGACTCCAAATCGGTACTGCGAATTCCAATTGAGAGCGGACCAAAGCTTTGTATAGAAGTAAAAATGTAGACGGTCTTTTAAAGTCAATAGAGGATCGCATGACAAAACCAAACATACGATACGCCTTGTTAACAATGCTATCAATATGAAGATCAAAGTGCAACTTCGAGTCCATTAGAACCCCAAGATCTCGAATGTGGTCAACTCTTTCTCACACACAACAACTCGTCTTGAGGTAATAGAATGGTTGATAGTGCCTGTAGAAGAATTTCTTGGACTATTTTCAATTTATTGCAAAGTGCTCTACTCGATAGTATTTTCAGAAACCAGACTATTGGAACAGTGGTGCTCATCAGTCATTAATTCAAGCAAAAGGGATCATATTGATTTCTTCGAATTGCATTTCTTTTTCTGTATTTTGAGGTTCAATATGACTATTGTTATTTACTTCTTGGTTCAGAGTTACATAATCATCTTTAGTGTCATTATTTTGTGGTGAGAGTATACTAGAAATATCTCCTACAAGTACATTATTCAAATCGGTAGGTGAGAAGGAGTCGCAATGTGTACTTGAGCTTAAGTCATCAGATATTTCTTTAGATATAATCATTTCAATTTCTACATTTTCAACCACAGACCATTCTTCGGGGAAGGATGCTTGAGATGATTCCGGTACTGTTTGTCGATTTATATCTTCTTTGCTTGCACACAAGTCCAGGATTTTACGGCCACGCGAATGCTTACTCGATGACATCTGCAAATAAAGAATTAATTAATGCATTCTGATAACAATAATTGTAGGAAATAAAGCGAAATAAAATTAAAATTATACTATAGGTACGTATAAACTCTAAAATTACGTCCCAATCTAAACGTACCTACCTATAGTTCTTAATTTGTCAATTAGATTTTGAAACTTGAATAAATACATTAAATACTTGACTATAATTACTTTATTAGCAGAAAGCTTACTATGCAAGATATTAATTAAGGTCAACCGGGGCAATTGCGTGATATAAAAACCTTAGTCTCTTTTAAAAATTTATATTACACTAACTTTAAATTTCTTGGAAAAATCTTTAACGCAAATGTATAACCGCTTGACATGTTTACGCGCCGATTCAATTACGTCCCGCCCGTAAAATCAACACAGATACCAAAATTTATCAAAAAATCTATGCCTAAAAGTGATTCATTATTGTCCGCGTCCGGAAAAATTAAAAAACTAACGAGCCTGGTTCTACCTTCAAGAGTAACATTCACTTCGGTAGTAAGTACATTCATTAACCTAAGTACACCATCTGCAAGTTTTACATTTTCCACGCTAGAGGACATAGGATGACCTTTGGCCTTTAGGAGAGCGTATAGCGTATGACCAGCCACACAGCTTTTAGCTGCCGAATCTAGTAGTGCGGTACCATTCTCACCTAAAATACTAATCTTTAGCACGGGCCTTTGAAAAGATCGAACGTTACGATTGCCGTTAAAAGGTTGTGAACCACTGGTAATTCCGTACAACTGTTGATAATTCTGGGAACAAAAATGTTGAGAATCCATGACGTTCTCGGAAAAAGGTTGATGACCACTTACGATTTCTGAAAAATGTTGAGAGTCGCTGGTATTGTTATCAAATGGTTTATAATCAACATATCTGGAAATAGGTATAAAATCACGAGCACAAGATTTTGAACCGACGGAATTACCAGAATACGATTGACAACCATTGAACATTACCGACCGTGACGCACTATCATTAGACTGCAACGGTGACGCGAACTCCCCCTGGTCGCAAGAAGTACAAACACATACCTTAGTTTTAGTACACGACGTACACAAACACAATTTTCCCTATTTACAGAACAATAACAATTGTCATCACAAAAACGATTCATAAAATTCTTATTACATGTAGACGTAACACTAACATTGTTATCAACACAAGACGACTTATTTAAACAAAATTTATGTAAATATTTATCGTAACCACAAGGAACACTATTAGCAGAATAGTCGGTATCCATAGCTAAAATATTAACATAACGATTTGAATCATTAGTGTGAGAACTACATTTAGTGACAGAACCAAAATTTGTGACAGAACCCCCTGCGACTTCCACGGCCGCGGGGTTACCTCGAACTTTGCGCGACGACACGCGTCGCTCGACGCTGGAAGGCGCGGGCGCGCCCGCAGTACCGGCAACCATCGCGCTACCTCGCGGCGGCGGCGGCGGGGTAGGCACTTGTAGCGGTAGTGGCGCGTTGACCTTGGGGCATATGTCGCCATGTACGTGAGGCGTACGATGCGACTGGAAGCAATCGGTGGGTGCACGAGACTCGCGTGCAGAAGCAATAGAACAGAACGCCGAATGTCCACTGTTCTTACCATCATTGGCATTACACTTCGGGCACTTCGACTTTATGATATTCGCGGCACCACAACCGTAACACTTAATGTCTTTTTTATGCTCACTTTTTGAGTTATTTTCGTCATTATTTTTCACTAATTTCTCGCACGTTTCCTTTATGTGACCGCTACGTTTGCAGTAAACACAGAACGACTTTGTATTCCCTGCCTTTCTTGTCTTTGAGTCGCCTGTGCGACTAGCGGCGACGACGGTAGCGGATGATCGGGAAGCAGGAATCGACGTATCGGTACAAATGTGCGCAGGCTCGGCGGCGGCGCGTGATTTATCTTCGATATGAGACGACGGCTTATGACCTTGACGACCGTTTTGTGACTCTTTTAACGAGTCTTCTACGGCGCGCGCCTTCTTCAGCAACTCGTCGAATGTCGAAACCGTAGCTCTGTCGATACGCTTCCTGATGCGACGATCTAACAATCCATACGTCATATCTAACTCGACGCGTTCACACAAGTCTTCTTGTGGAAGTTTTGCAAACAAGGCACGAACTCTAGCTATAAACAAATCCGTGTTTTCGGTACCTTGTACGAGGGAGAATAACTCGACGTAAATGCGAAACGGCAGGCGGCGTTCGCCATACGCACTCCGCAGTCTAGTTATAGCTTCATCCCATGTCTTCGTTGAGCCCTTGATACCCTGCCACCATGTTCCAGCCGATGAAGTGAGCAGCATGGACATACCTAAAAGAGCGTTCTCGTCGCTTATGTTTAGGCATGACTTGTAAACCTCTATGGCATCTATAAAGTTTTCCACGGATTCTTCGGGATTTCCGCTAAACTTAGATGAACATTTCGAGAAGTTGCCTGTGGACTTCATGTTAGCCGCGGTGGCGGCAGCTGTACTTGCATCTACCGATGCAAGTAATGGCGTCGAAGAACGAACTTTGCGTAAAAGTTGCTGACAAAATTCTGCTTGCGACTGTTGAATCGATGTTAACAGCTTGGCAAGGACGTCTTGTGGCATCGTTATGTTGCTTGACTGTTCTGGTTCTGATTCCTTGTTTTCCGTTCTACACAGTATTGCCAACTACTTAAAACTATTATGACCAATCAGCGGCCGAGTAGCGACGCGACGACAAACCGCGATTGGTCGGCGCGAGGCGCGGGAGCAATCATGCTAACGGGTTGGTGAGTACCGATCGGGGGCTTTGCCCCTATTGGACCTCTTACTTCCAAGTATGTGGGAGCGTTCCGAAACCTCTTCCGCTATATTGTATAATATTGGAATTATACAACTAACAGACATGTAAGGGCTTTATAATAGTTTTGCAGCAACTAAACAGTTGTAATGTAGTGTTCGGTTCGACGCATTAGTTATATATAATTTAAGTCATATTAATGGGTTTGGTAAACGTCATCTCAATAATATAAATGACGATATTATAACGTTAAGTCGAGTAAATGTTTCAGTCGGAAAATAGTAATGAGTCGCCATGATTTGTAAATTAAGAGCCTTTTACTCAACACTTAAATGACAAACTGACGACAATGTAACGATTTTATAATTAAATATTATAAAATCGTTATATTAGGTTGTATATTTCCACATTTAAGTAACGTTTAGCTTGAAACGTTATTCTAATATAAAGTGTATAAGTCAATTAATTATTTAGATGATAATTAGTAACTTTTATATAACCAAGTTGCCATTTTTCATTAAATATAATATTATGGATTCCAAAAAGTGGAAAAGAATTAAGCGAAGAGGGGGTTTTAGAAGAAAAGTAGATAAAAATTATCAATTATTCAATACAACAACGATACCAACTTTTAATCTGAATAAAACTGGGCCCAGCAAAGAACAAAGTGGTAAAAATGAAAGTGGTTCCGTACATTTTTCAACATTTAATACGGTAAAGGCTGCATCCAGTCAGGACAGGTTAAGGGCAGGACAGTCGTTTTAAATCTTCATTTTGTTCTTCTTCTGTATCGCTCATGCTTGACATTTGAGTGATCTCTAATTCAGCACTTTCCAATGAATTGATTCCACTTCTTTTGACGACGCATTGTATAGATGACCAAGATGCTTCGGGACATGAAAACGGTTTTTTTAATAAATCCTCCACTTTTCGTCTTGGCCAATATAAAATACCATTTTGTTCCCATTTTTCAGGTACCGCTGATAAAACTAATTTTCCCGTTTCCACAGTTTGTACAATTTTGTAGGCCATTTCTAAAACAAAACAATGTTATGGTTAAATATTGCTATATTACCTAACACATCAATTGAAAATCCGATCACATTGAGAATAAATACTAACTTTAAGTTACTGTACTACGTACTCGTACTATAGTTATAAATGTTTATTTGCAAAATAAATTTGGGACTGCTTCCTACACCGAGTATCAATCTATTACTAAACCATAATCTATATATATAAAATTCAAAGTCCTGACTGACTGACTGACTGACTGACTGAGACATCAACGCACAGCCTAAGCCGCTGGTCCTAGAGACATGAAATTTGGAGGGTGTATTCTTTGTGAAGAGTAGGTATCCACTAAGAAAGGGTTTTTCGAAATTCCACCCCTAAGCGGGTGAAATGGGGGGATTTTGTTTGTATGAAAAATCTTATTCCTTGAGTTAATAAACTTGAAACTTGGCACGAATACTTATCTAAGTAAATTATGAAGTTGGGCATTTTTTGTTTTTATAAACTACCCCCTAAAAGAGGATTGGGGGGTTTGAAAGTTTGTATGGAAAAATTTTAGCGCGCAGTCCGATTTAATCGAAACTCAGTATTTATACCTAAAATTGAAAGAGAAGAATAATGTGTATCAGGGTTTTTCGAAAATCTACCCCTGACGGCCTGAAAAGGAGTAGTCAATTTTACAGGGGAGGATTTTACAGCGTGGCTTCATTAACTCGAAAATTGGTGTAAATAATCTTTGAGTCAAGTTATGAACACATCCCAAATGATTTTTCAAAATTCCACCCCTGTGGTGGTGAAAAGCGGGGATATAGTTTATATGAAAAATCTTATTCGTTAGGTTAATAATCTTGAAAATTGGCATGAATACTCGCCTAAGTAAGCAATAAAGTTTATCATTATTAGTTTTTCAAAACTACCCCTCAAAGGGGCTAGGGGGGTGTTAAAGTTTGTGCGGAAGAATTTGAACGCGCGGTCCAATTAACTCGAAACTCAGTGTGTGTGTACTTAAGACTAAAAATAAATAATAACACGTATGAGGGTTTTTCGAAAATCTACCCCTAACGGGGTGAAAAGGGGTAGTTAATTTTACATGGGAGGATTATAATAAGTGGCTTGATTAATTATAAAATTGGTATAAATAATCTTTGAGTCAAGTTATGAATTTTCATGAATATTTTAAAATTCCACCCCTGTGGGGGTGAAAAGCGGGGTACAGTTATATGAAAAATCTTATTAATTTAGTTAATAAACTTAAAACTTGGCAACAATACTTGCCTAAGTAAGTAATAAAGTTAATCATTATAAGTTTTTCAAACTACCCCTCAAAGGGGGATATAGGGGTGTTGAAGTTTGTGTGGAAGAAATTGAATGCGCGGTCCGATTAACTCGAAACTCAGCATTGATACTTTCGACAGAAAATAATTAATAATAAGTATGTAAAGTTGTCGAAAATTGATCCCTGACGGGACAAAAAGGGGTAATTCGGTTTTTAGGGGAGGATTTGAACTTGAAACTGTATGTTACATTTTCACGCCTAAACCACTGAACTTCTGATTTGGCAAAGAGATAGATCAGAGGCATCCTGGGGAAGCACGTATACTTTTTATCCTGGTAGCACGTTCCCGTGGGATAAGTTCCGACATCCACGCGGGCGAAGCCGCGGGCAGAAGCTAGTCTGAGATAATGTGAGACTCGTTTACGAAAAGCGTTGAGCGAGACGGAAGAAAGGGGAATAGGGAATTCCCCTTTCTGCTGTTTCGCTCAACGCACGCGAGAACCAACATTTTTACTCGATACGCTGTCCGTAAACTTGGTGACGGCTTGCCTTTGACAAATTTAATATAGTAGGTATATTAAATTTAATGTATATTAACATTAATGTATCTAGGTGTAACAGGCTTAGTGATAACTATTAGGTGACTATGTAAAAGTAATTGAAAGAAGAAACCAACCTTACAAAATAATGATTAAATATATTTATGTCTATTATTTATAAAATCAAATTAAAGTTTAACAGTTGCAGTTACATTCGTCCTCAGGAAAATGGTCATATATGGCAAACTTCTGACAATTTTGGCACCAAAGGAAATCATCTATATATATAAAATTCAAAGTCCTGACTGACTGACTGGCTGACTGAGACATCAACGCACAGCCTAAACCGCTGGTCCTAGAGACATGAAATTTGGAGGGTGTATTCTTTGTGAAGAGTAGGTATCCACTAAGAAAGGGTTTTTCGAAATTCCACCCCTAAGAGGGTGAAATGGGGGGATTTCGTTTGTATGAAAAATCTTATTCCTTGAGTTAATAAACTTGAAACTTGGCATGAATACTTATCTAAGTAAATTATGAAGTTGGGCATTTTTTGTTTTGATAAACTTCCCCCTAAAAGGGGATTGGGGGGTTTCAAAGTTTGTATGGAAGAATTTTAGCGCGCGGTCCGATTTAATCGAAACTCAGTTGTTATACCTAAAATTGAAAGGAAAGAATAATGTGCATCAGGGTTTTTCGAAAATCTACCCCTGACGGCCTGAAAAGGGGTAGTCAATTTTACAGGGGAGGATTTTACAGCGTGGCTTGATTAACTCGAAAATTAGTATAAATAATCTTTGAGTCAAGTTATGAACACATCCCAAATGATTTTTCAAAATTCCACCCCTGTGGGGGTGAAAGGCGGGGATACTGTTTATATGAAAAATCTTATTCGTTAGGTTAATAATCTTGAAAATTGGCATGAATAGGTACTCGCCTAAGTAAGCAATAAAATTTATCGTTATTAGTTTTTCAAAACTACCCCTCAAAGGGGATATAGGGGTGTTAAAGTTTGTGTGGAAGAATTTGAACTCGAAACTCAGTGTACTGTGTGTGTACTTAAGACTAAAAATAAATAATAACACGTATGAGGGTTTTTCGAAAATCTACCCCTAACGGGGTGAAAAGGGGTAGTTAATTTTACAGGGAGGATTATAATAAGTGGCTTGATTAATTATAAAATTGTTATAAATAATCTTTGAGTCAAGTTATGGGATACAGTTTATATGAAAAATCTTATTAATTTAGTTAATAAACTTGAAACTTGGCAACAATACTTGCCTAAGTAAGTAATAAAGTTTATCATTATAAGTTTTTCAAACTACCCCTCAAAGGGGGATATAGGGGTGTTGAAGTTTGTGTGGAAGAAATTGAATGCGTGGTCCGATTAACTCGAAACTCAGTATTGATACTCGACAGAAAATAATTAATAATATATGTAAAGTTGTCGAAAATTGACCCCTGACGGGGCAAAAAGGGGTAATTCAGTTTTTAGGGGAGGATTTGAACTGAACTTGAAACTGTATGTTACATTTTCACGCCTAAACCACTGAACTTCTGATTTGGCAAAGAGATAGATGGCATCCTGGGGAAGCACATACTTTTTATCTGGTAGCACGTTCCCGTGGGATAACTTCCGACATCCACGCGGGCGAAGCCGCGGGCAGAAGCTAGTAGTTTAATAATTTAGTTATGTTTCTATTATTATGGATGATAAAATGTTTTAATGCCGAGTCGGTAGGATGAGTACATCCATAACACTTCTGTGATAACTGAAAATGCGTGTTTTTCCATGGCCATTTTAAATGTTTGAGCAATTTTAAGTCTCTTTTTGTTAAAAACATATCAACGTCAAAAAATGTCACCATGATGTCCCTGCAATAAAAATAGAAATACTTACTATACACAAAGGTGTTTTTCTATTTTCCAACAGAACTCTAATTGCAACCGTCATGGTGGGTGCTATAAATTGTTTAAAAACATGTATAAGACCAATAGTTATATACAGGTCTAAATGGAGTCACCCAATGTCTATCGGTAGTATGGTGGAGACTATTGACGACCATTAATTTATTTTATTTTTATAAACAATATTGAAATACAAAGATTATGAAGGCCCATTAAAATATTAACAAAGATAACATACATTTCATCGAAAAAATTTAATTCCCAAGTATAAGTCACCGCTTTGCGTCTTCCATAAGGTTTCTCTACATTAAATGGATAAATTATAGTGACTATTAAAACATTAGACTTACCTTTTTTCAAGTTTTATTGCTAGGTACACAATAAATTGTCACACAAATGGTTTAGCTTGCACCACTGAACATCGCAGTATAGTATAACCAAAAGTATACGTTTATACGATGATGTAGTTATGTAAGAGTATTACTAGAAACGATTACAAACTTTACTAGTTAAACTTACAACGTCTATGTGATTTTTACCCAACGTAATTGTCACTGATGCGACTGCAAAACGACCGTTATACGATTCAATTGTTATATAATCTGCGCCCATACCTGCGTTAAGGTCAACTCGGCGAAGACTAAACTAACTATACTAACTAACTATAGACTACTACTACTAGACTAACTATACTTCATTAAAAATTTGATTCATTATACAGTTTTTGCTATTTCTGTAATATTTTAGGCAAGTTTTATTAAATGAGGTGGTCAAATATTTAGTTGACCATTAAAGAAAACTGTCAAAATTGCTTTAAGGTTATCGATTTATTAAAGAAACACAAGTTTTGAAAAAATGGCAAAGTAGACGGACTTTACTACCACGTCGGAAAAGACAGTCTACTGGGAAAAAAACCTATAAATTCTCGGTTTACTCGAATAAAGACATTGTGAACACGTATGTGTTTCAACAGTATTTCAATGTGTGCTCTAGTTTTTCATATTAAAGACTCCAATCGGCATAAATTGCAAAAAGAAGCGTTTTTCGGGTAAGTCGCCAGTCAGGGGTTAAAAACATTTTCATTACAAAAAAAAAAAAACTTTATATGTGGTACTTATATCAACTTTTATTGAAAGGGATTGCCTTTAAGAAGTTATTTTCGCCACTATAGCGAATAAATTCGTCAAAACAATAAAATAGAAATGTTAGAGTTTAAAAAATAACAATCATTTTAAAATCATACTTAACATAAAATAAACAAAATATAATCTTTACAAAAGTAATGGTAGTAATGCTTACTTGTTAACTTAGTAGTAGTACTTGAGATCAAAATGTTATTCATATTACTATATTAATATTAATAAGCCTCAATAAGATATATAAATAATGTTTAAGTAATTAAGTGATATATAAGCAAAGACGCTACTTTTGCATATTTATCATTTAATTAAATATGTATTTACTTAATTTTGGTAACTTGGTTTGGTAATTTTGGTATTTTGGTTTTGGCATTAGTTCAAATTGTATTAACCCTAATGGGAACAATCAAATATAAAAAAAAAATGTAGCAGCTTTGGCAGTGTTTAAATATGACTATAAAGGCATTTCTATCACTGCAAAAGCTTCATCAACTTACTTAATTCAAAGTAGGTACCTACTAAAATAGACCTCTTTCTATATTTATAACGTATTATAATACGTAAAACACTGCTATTCTGCTGAATAAGGTATGACTGGAAGCCGACTCCAATATTGTTGGGAAAAGGCTAGGATGATAATTATGACAATATTTTCGCCTCTAATGCTAATAAATTCGCCGACATAATAAAATAGAATAATGTTAGAGTTAAAAAAATTACACTCATTTAAAAGCCATACTTAATCAAATAAACACTTGTCATAACAAACACTTATTAACATAAAATGAACAAAATATAATCTTTACAAAAGTAATGGTAGTAATGCTTACTTGTTAATATTGGTAGGTACTCGAGATCAAAATTTTATTCGTATTACAGCTATTTACAAATTGTTGTAATAAGCCGCAATAAGATATGTAAATTATGCAAAAGTAATTAAAGTGATAAGTAAATTCAAATACGCTACCTTCGCATATTTGTCATTCAATAAAATATTTATTTACTTAAATTTAGCAAATGTTTTGTCGAAAATGAGTCGATTGGCATGCACGGACTCTTGATAAAAAATTAAAAGTAAACAGAATCCTCATCAGGATGCGTAAAAGAGTAATTTAATGTAACGGGATCTTGTGTCAAATCAACTTTTTTTACTATAAGTGTCGCAGGAACATCATCGCGATCAATTTTTTTTTGTCATTCTAAATGTTAATTTTGGTTTCTTTATTGTTTTATAATACTTAATTGAGTAAAAGAGTTCCTCGTTTATGATTTTCATATCTTCAATTTGCCCCACGTAGTATGACCATTTTTGTCTGACATGGTATCTTACTAGGACATCGTCCCCAGCGTAATAAGTAGCAATTTGATGTTCTTTATTAGTTATGTCTAAATCGGGGGTGAAATCTATTGCCGCATCAGTTTCTTCAACGATATTAAAAGTTTGTGGTAAACTGTTGGAATTTAAGTGATCGTCCCCACCAAAATAGGTGGCGATTTGATGTTCTTTATTGGCATGGCATATAATATCAGGGTTGAAATTGTTTACCGCGTCAATGTCTTGAATGGTATTAAAAGTTTGTGGGAAAGTGTAAAAACTATTATTTTCATCGTCGTTGATTAAAATACTATCTGATACTAGATTATCTTCGTCGTGTTTATTTAAAGTACTATCTGATACTGCATCCATTATGTCTGAATCGCTATGGCTACTGATTGAACCGGAAATACTGGTTGTTGAAGATGAACGTCTTCTATATCTGGCTTGGCACAGTCCCGATGTTCCTGGTTTGGGATTCTCGTAAAGGTTCTTAGAGTCGAAAACCTGACCTTTACGTGTACTTGACTGCTTATCTTTTATGTGTTGTTGAAGCCTGGTATTCACAACCTTATTATCTTTACATCTTTTTGCTAATTTGACGTGCTTGTTTTCTTTTTCTGCTATTATAGTCTTGTTATATTTTTGGTATCTCGTATTAAAAACTTTCGGTTCTTTTTCAGTATTGGCTTCTTTAATTATTACATACGAAATAATTTTTATTTTTGGGGGATTAGGTTTTTGCTTTTGTAAACAAGAAGGTAAGTTACTTATATCTTTTGCTGAAAATGGTTGCATCTGACTATCTTTTTTTGAGGCGTTTGTCAAGAAAACAACATCATCAGTGATTTTAGGAGAAGATTGTGATTGTGAGTCTTTAACCTTTGTCTTTGTATTCTTATTAATGTTTTTTCTTTGTTCTTCTCTTTTCTTTTCCAAAACATCAATGTGAGTTATTACCTCAGCAACTGGCGCTACCTTTCGGCGCTGTGGTTTTGGTGAGCTGTCACCTCGTTTAACCTTTTGTAGAAGTAGTTCTTCGAACGAAATTTTCTGGTCTCGTACATGATATTCTAATGATTCGATTACCGATTCGTTATGATTGTTAATTACCGCTACAGCTTCAATATTCTCACGAGTTTGGACGTGATTGAAAAAATTAAGTACTAACGTCAACAAACTTTTCGGGTTCTTTATTGTTTCGTCCTTTTCTGCCATAATTCGTGAAATTTCGTGTTCTCTCCAATGTCTGAGTTTCAAACTATCAAACTGATTTTCTTTAATTTCTTCACAGTTTACAGGATATATACCCGCTTTTCGAAAGCCATTTCGTAGTACCTGAGGATCTATCTCAGCCCATACTTGGCCAATTGGTCTCGCAAACTCACTTTTTGGCATAACACTCCCGACGTTCAGACGCTGCCAACGAACCAATAAGGGATCCCATCGATCTTTAAACGACTTCATTACTGCAATATCTAGTGGTTGTAAAATGTGACTGGTGTGCGGCGGCAATTTCAAAATTGTTATGTTTTCTTTTCGAGCTTCTTCAATCATATTCAGCCCTACGTGTGTGGAGTGCCCATCGTATATAAGAAGCACCGGGCGTTGGTGTTGGACAGCAGGCAAAAAAGTTTTTTTAAAAAACGCTTCAAACACCTCTGTCTCCATCCAACCATTTCTTGTTGCAGCGTAAGATGTCCCTGGATATGCTTCGGAAGAAGTCCATGTATCCCATACATTCTTACCTTTGTATACGATTAGAGGCGGCGTCTTTTCTCCTGAAGCACTGGCACCAAGTAGCACTGTCGTATTATCTCTTCCAGGTGAAGAAATAACTCTAGTTGCTGCATGACCTGTAGCACCAACGATCTTAGTTTTGGCTGGGTCCTTGGAAAAGCTCGTTTCGTCGAGATTCCATATGGCCCACGGTTTATTTTTCAAATCTAAGACGCATATCGTCTTTTCGAGGAGATCAAAATATGGGTAGATAATGAATGGGTCAACAGCCTTTTTTCGCGCGTACTCTACAGCTTGTGGTTTTTTCAAGGATAGACCGTGACGTTCTTTAAAAGCCAAGAACCAGTCTTTGCCAGGAATACCATTTTTAAATGGTGTAATCAGATCGTTTTGGTTGACATAATCACTAACCATCTGCAACACTTCTTTTCTGCTAAGCCCAAATCCATATTTTTCCACATAGCCAGGCTGTAATCTAGGACTACTTTCGGTTTATACCGATAGTAGCCGTACTTCTCTTTTCCGCCGACCTCTACCTTGTGGTAAGTGGAGAGGAGGGAAACCACATTCGCGTCCTTCCACACTGCAATTGTCATGTCCCGTGTCTGGCTAAATGCCACTTCCCCAGACCGCATGTTTGTTTTATTTCTGTGGCGCAAACTGTCAGGCACGAACTCCCGGTTCAGACGCAGGGTGCCCATTACGTCCGTCTTCTGGGCCTTGAGGGTGCGCGCCAGCAAAGGACTGTTATAAAAGTTGTCCATTACAAGAGTGTGACCTCTATTGAGTAATGGACGAACTAATTTTAGAACAGTCCTTGATGTCGCACCCTCAGGCTCAGCCTCGTTCGTGTCAGCCGCGACATTATGTCGTTCCTTCTTCCCAGTGTAAATGATCATTTGCCAGAGATATCCCGTCTTGGACTCACAGAGCTCATAGCTCTTTATACCTACCTGAGCAGCTTTCGTTGCTATCAGCTGAGAAAAGGAGAGTCTCCCTTTCCAGAGCATTAGTGACTCATCGATAGCAATGTCCTGCTCAGGTAGGTATAAAGAGCTAAATTTGGTGTTGAGGTGGTCAATGATAGGCTGTATTTTCATAAGCTTTGACGGCATACCTCTGGCACATAAAACGTTGTCTACAAAATGTAGACAACGTTTTATGAGGGCAAAACGATAGAACGGCATAATGTTCCAGAATTTGCCCACTTTTAAATAAGGCAAACATGGTTCCCAGTATTCCTCCTCTACAGGGATTGGGACGATGCTTTGCAGCATAATGACGCCAAAAAACGTCCACAACTCCTGTGGCGTTATTGGCGTCCATTTCCTCAGGCGAGAAAATTGAGGAAGGGAAGAGGTCAGGAGGTTCGCTGCATATTTGTTGGTCTCATCGACGATGGAACGGACACATACCCTCAATGGGGAAAGTTGGCCCCGCTGGCCCGGAAAAATCTTCCCGCACTCCAGTGAAAAATCGTGAGACCAATCAAATGTCAGCAAATCCTCCTGACATGATTCTCGCAGAGCGTTGTCGTCTCGCCTGTCTATGGACCCTAGGACCTCGCGGAGTTCGCTGGATAATCCTTCCTCGGTGAATTCTCCAGCGTGCCTCCTGCAAGGGCCTCCAGGTCCCAGGTAGTCTTCGTCCTCGACATCGCTGCCAGGATTCAGACCCGCAGAGTGTCCTCCCTGCAGAATTTCTTCCTCCAGGTCATCTTCGTAAATCGAAGGTTCTAAAACCAAATTATATGAGTCTATATTTAACTATCAGCTGTATTGAACCCCCTAATCCATAACGCAACCAGTTTCATCACAAACGAGAAATAAACAAAAAAAAAATACCTGGTCTTGTGGACGACGTTGATGGCCTGGGAGAGAAATTCTGCAGTGTAGGACGCTCTGCAGAGAATGACGTGCACGGCGAGAACCCAACCATCTCGATGCTTGTATCGACAAAAAGGTTCTCGTCCACTTCCTGGTCTCCATCCAGTTGGATTATCCCCGCGGACGGGGTGATGACAAACTGATTTTCCCTGGGAAATAACATATACATATGTATACTATGTCGACTTCTTTTGAATGTCTAAAATTCTTTAAGTCAGACATTAAGTTCAAACTTACTGCTGAGTAGGCGGCGGCGGCGTGGCGGCACCTTCTTCCACGAGCTCGAAACGAGAAGGCACACTTGCGTCCAGCGCTGGATAGAAAAGTATTAAAATATGTTAGGTTGGATCAGTCATTAAGGGGTACAATATCCGGCAGACAATTTACACACCTGAATTCTGCAATTCCCATGGTTGAGGAATACGCCGCGGCGGCACTTCTGGGGTGCCCGGCACCAAAGGGCACGGCACTCTAACCGGCGACACTTTCCTGGAAATATAAATATAATTAAAACATTTGTGAATGTGAAACTCATATTATTTTCCTAAATATTTTTCTTTTTTCTTGCCTTCGCTTTTTGCTAGGAACAGCATCGGGCATCAAAAATTGCCCGACCGCCGTCCTTTCGCGCAGCTCGTCAAGTTGTGCCCTTTGATCAACCGTTAACCGGGCCATATTTTTCCGGTCTTGCACCCGCTGTTTCTTGATCCTCTTTTTTTCTTCAGCCATTGTTCTAGAAGAAAAAAAAATAATGAAAAAAGTCATAGTATTACTTCAATTCAAAAAGTGGTTAAATTTCATATAAATGTTTACATACGTTATCAGTCGCGACGGTCCAGCAGTAACTGTGGACACGTCGACGACATCGTCCATTGACCTAGAAGAAAGAAATTGAATGAAAAAAAATCACAGTATTACCTATTAAAAACCACCCCGGTGTTCCATCTCACACCTACGCTGGGGGTCGCGGGAACGTGCGATCCTTCTGCAACACCCGACTGGTTCCGGCCCGCCATGGCGGGCCTCCTCGGGTCAGGGCGGGGAGTGAGGTGTTAGACTCCCCCCGCGACGTCTAAGAGGGGCGCGCGTGGAACACTACGCGCCACCACCTCAGGTCCTGATGTGTGGGGGGCAACGGACGTCCCCGAGTCCGTCGCCCCTGGACCCGTTTAGGGGCTGGAAGAGGGCGTTGTCCGCCCTCCGCCGATGCCCGGGGCGCCTGCTGCGGGCCGGGTGAGTGGACGAGATCTCCCTCTCCCTTTCCGCAGCTTCCTTCTGCGAGACGACTGTTTCGCAGAAGGAAACCACCGCGTCCCAGGACTCTTCGCTGCCGACCATCGACTCGACCACGGCCGGCGGCGACAGGTCACTGCCTACTTCTGAGATGAGGGCACAGCGCGGCTCCTCCCAGGCGGCACACTCTGCCAGCGTATGCCGCGCCGTGTCCTCCCGGCAGTCGACGCAGTGGTGACACCGGGCGTCCGGCTCCCTGTTTATGCGACACAGGTACTTCCCGAAGCAACCATGCCCCGAGAGCACCTGCGTCACCCGAAACGACAGGGAGCCGTGCCTCCTCCCGAGCCAGCGCTCGAGCACCGGCCGGACTGCCTCGATGGTGACGAGGCCAGCGGTAGGGCGTGCGGGCGTGATGGTGGCGTGCGGGCGGGCGGGGATTTTTCCAACATAATCGGAGTCTATGCCTGTCTGCTTTACATTCATATCAGCACCCTAATTGCGTAACACACGATCAATCGGAATCGTTTCATTTTGACAGTTGAACAACATTCATTGCGTTATTTACGTTGTTGAGCAGACACATGACACATTTTTAGAACATATGAAGCAATGGTTTAGCAATATCCTTCAAAATGATTCAGATTGAGATTGATTGTGTGTTACACAATTAAGGTGCTGTTCTCGCATTTTTTCCTTTCGTGTTTTCATGCTTGCTTGGTCTTTCTTTTATTCATCCTCATTTATGTCTTATGGGTGGGATTCCCAACTATCATCTTCGTTCTGTTTAACTTTGCTTGTATTTTATTTACTTATTCATAATCGGGTGTTACAGAATTTGCGTTTTATATTTATTTCTTGTCTAGTTTTCTATTATTTTACAGTTTCTGATTTCTATCCTTATTCTAATCTTCAGAGGTGGAGCAGTTTTATTATTGCTCTTGCATATACATTTATAAGCTTATTTCTATCTCTATATACTAGTGCTTGTGGATTTTCAATTTATACAGCCATCTTAAATATCTATTATTATTACTAGTACATGTTCCTAACGACTACTTCACATTTATTTTAATAATAGCTTATATTCTTCGTTGTTGTTTATTAATTTTTGGGCAAATCAAGTATTTGTTCCTTATTAGTTTTTTCTTGCACATTAATATTTTAGATTCTATTGTTCAATGCTTAACATTAATATTGTACATAATATTATAAAACATTTTTTGCTTATGCACTTTTATTTTTCTTATCTCTCTTATTCATAAAGTCTCTCTATTTTAGCCCGCTATTATTTGCCACATATTTTCGTCATCGAGTTTGGTTTTGAATACACCTACATGCTCGGCCTCTAGTCGTTCTCTGTCAAAGACGGGACTAGGGTTGCCAGGTCGCCAAACCTAATAGCCGGACAGACCAGCCAGTTTGGCCGGACATTTGGGTAGAAAGGCCGGACACCCTACATTATTGAGAACTTTGTCTCAGTATTAATAGGTACGACAAAAAAATTGTATGTAAAATCAAGCTTTTTTGATTATTATCATAAATCTTGTTAAATTCTAGTGAAATAATAAATAAAATCGAATGCCAAATCAGTCTTAGGTAGGTACTTTATTATTAATCAGTCAAATAGTCATCAGTCAAAATTAAATGCTAGGTACTTAAACATTTATCAACATATTTAAATTCTTCTTAAATACGAAAGGCACAAATAAGACATTTTTAACTAAAAAAAAATAGTCAAAACTTATTCTCTTTAAGTTAAACAATGAAACAAAACAAAAATTCTTCTCTTAAAGTTAAACAATAAAACAAAAAAAAAACTTCTCTTTGAGTTACACAATAAAAACAATTATTCATATTTTTGGTTTGCCGAAACCCGCTTTAAGAGCTCAGTTTCTTTCAAAATGTAGGTGTAAAAATCCTTACATGTCAAATGTTTTAAATTAAATTCTACAACCAACATTTTGGCAACAGTGTCAACATGTAATCTGTTGCGTTCTTTCGTCCACTGCTGACCTATCAAGGAAAAAGCTCTATCAACGTTTGCGTTATGTCCCGGGATAGCAAAGTAATACTGACAAATAGTTAGGAATTCTGAACAGCAATCTTGACTTATCATCGATTTAAAATAGGCTACCCATTTCTTATGTGCTAACAGCTTCTTGAAATCAACGTTCTCTTTGTTAGTGTTCAGAAAACTTTTAAGATTTTGCAGTTGGTCAAAACATTTGCTATCGTCAATTTTGACATTGTTTCCCAAAATGCGCCAAAACGTAATACAGGGTCAATTTTCGGTAGATTATTTTTTTTTCACAGTGGGGTCCGAAGTAAATAAAAAGTAATGACTTGAGAAAAAAAAAAAAATCGTAAAACTTAATATTATCTTCAACACACCCAATAAACAACCATAAATAGCATGTCTAACGCAAGGACTCATCAGTACCAATCTAGTGAAATTATAAAAAAGATACAGGCTGTAGATTTTTTCGAATTTTAATAAGAATTAGTTAAAAAAAGTCAATTTTCTCATAAAATCACAAAATAAATTATAACTCTGCAGGGGTTGACCTTAAGGACCTCCCGTAGAACAACTTTTTGCAGCTGATGACCCCATCTAACCCACGACGACCACGACTATCCACGACTTTTGGGCCACCCTGTATTATTCTTATTATAACTTCAGTGTGAAGTCCCCAGCTGGTCTTTGCCGCCCTGGTTAATTATTTGTGGATTCATATTGTCTTTCTGCATACGATTGCGACGTGTGTGTTAAAAGTCAGCTTTTCGTCGATGGTGACACCCAGGATTTTGATCTCTTTGGACATGGCAATGTCGCTCCCGCCCATGCTCAGGCGTGGGGTGTCGTATTTTAGTTTGCGAGTAATAACCATGGCGTTGGTTTTTTGCGGGGCAAATTTAAGTTTGTTTTGTACCCCCCACGCCCGAACATGTTCGAGAGCGGCACTGGCAAGTCTCTGGATCTCCAGCGACGTGCCACCATCGAAGATCAGCACAACGTCGTCGGCAAAGGCCTGGCAATAGTCACCCCTAGCTTCTAGGCTCTGTAGAAGCGGGTCCAATAAAAGGTCTAGAATATTGGTTCCGCTATGGAACGTTGGACACAACCCTTACTTCTGGCCTCGCCGAACTCTTCGCCTGCGTACCTGACCCTGACCCTTATTTTTTGAGATAGCTGTCGATGACCCTCCTCAAGCCGATTGGACACTTTTCCACAGCCAGACGGACTCATGGCTGGCCACCAGGCGCTGTCGAAAGCTCCCTCTATGTCCAATGATACTACGACTACTATTTTCTTCAGCTCCAGCTTGCTGCGTATTAGCTGCATTAGCGCATAAAGTGAGTCCCCCGTGCTCCTCTGCGGCATAAATCCATACTGGCGAGTACTCATCCTTGGGATCAAATGGAACTTGAGGCGGGCCAGCCCTAACAGGGTCATGCACTCTTGAGTTACGCCTAGTCTCAGTCTGTAACTTTGTATACATTGTGCCATAAATGACTAAATAAACATTCTATTAGAGACCGTTATATTTCTTCGACACATTATCCTAGACCCTGAAGCGAATTTTACAGTATCTGAGATCTGTAAGAAAAACTATTTATCAATCGCGTGGAACGACTTATAATTGTTTAATGCTTAACTGTTAAGATAAAATACACTTTAAGCAGTTAAATTAACGGCTCGTGTTCGAAACACGATACTGCGCTCCAAAACAAAGATAGCTGACGTGGTTCAAAAGGCTGTCCAACTTAAATGGGACATGCCGGACAAATTGTTGGCCCAAATAACACAGAACTCGTTCCCTGAGACAGTGAGGTCGGTCGCGGCAGACCTCGTAGGAGATGGCGGGATGAGCTGGATAGGTTCCGCCAAAACTGGAAGGACGACGCGTGGGTTCGCGAAAGATGGAAGGCATGGAGGGAGGCCACTGCCCAGGAGTGGGACAAAGGATTTAATTTATATAGTGTTCCACCTTTCTAATTATACCCCTTGACAAAGTGTTCGACTTCACTGCGCGCATCTTTTCCATTTCAAACATGGGCCGGTAGAAAAAATCCATAGTTTATATAATTATTTATAAGATTTAATTTTCAGGCTAAAACCGACAGGCTGGCTCCAATGTTGGTGTCTTTGCCCAAACCTCAGAAACCAAAGCTTCTGCTACCACCTGGCCGGTGGACTACTTACAGAGAAGATGAAAGCATTGTAAGTGTAGCCAATGTAACTTTTATCGGTCGAGATACATAATTCTGTAGGTGAAAGCTAAAGGACCTTAAGTCACATTTTATAAATTATTCAGTAGAGCTCATTAAAGATGTCTATACCCGAAATTAGATATAAAAATCGACCGTGTATAAAAAGTAAATAGTGTATCGTTGTATAATAAAAAGTATGATTATGAAGTTTTATTAAGTTACTAGCTGCGCCCCGCGGTTTCACCCGCATAAGTTTCGATCCCGTGGGAATATCGGGATAGAAAGTATCCTATGTGTTAATCCTGGTTATAAAGTATCTGTGTGCCAAATTTCATCCTAATCCGTTCAGCAGTTTTTGCGTGAAAGAGTAACAAACATTCATACATCCATACAAACTTTCGCGTTTATAATATTAGTAGGATTATAAGAATCACTGAAAATACAAAAATGACAAAAAATGGACTTAGGGTCCTTTAGCTTTCACCTACAGAATTATTCTCAGTTCTCAATGCTAATCTTGGAACTTTTTGGAAATTTAGAAAAATCTATAAATTAGATTGTATTTTCCAATTTACGGACGACGTCGGTTTTTATATATGTCGCAGCCAACTGGTTTAATTAGCCGTTTAGTTAACCGCCTATCATTATAACTGAACGGTGGCCGTTCAACTAACGGCCTGAATGATATTCAATCAATTATAGTTTAGGTTGGAACTGTAACCGTGCGAGCCGAATTGGTTGCAGTAACTAAGCCGAGACACCCCGACCAAATGGGTTATGTTAGAACTGTGATCAACCGCGCGCGAGCCGAGAGAGTTAATTGCTAACTACAATAATTGTTATCTACTGTATCCTCTTCGATTAACCTACAGACAAGTGACAGGCGACATTCCGACAACGATAACGACACGATATCGTCGGACTAGTACATTCATACGATTACTATTATACTAAACGCTTTCACATTGAGTCGTTGTAGTCAACGCTATCGTCGCCAAATTTGTCGTGCGGATATCGGCGGACGACACAGTGCGAGGTGAAGCAGATCGCGTGGGGAGTGGCATGGGCAGTTCAGTTCAGACGAAACGATATAAACTCGAATGCGTAATAATAAGTTATCTTTAAATATCGCGCGTGTAAAATAGGATCAACCCAAAAGGTTCTTTTACGATATCGTTTTTTTCGCCGTAAATATTAATGATAAGCAAAATGTAACATGTTCATTGCTGCTATTATTACCTCAAAATATTATTAGCAAAATGTAACTTGTTCATTGCTGCTATTATTACCTCAAATACACATATTATACTTTTTTTTGGAATCGCGCGGCGATGTAAGCTTTTGCTAGCGCAACGGGAATAATCGAAATTGCTGTGGCATACTGCATGACAATAAGCGGTCGGTGACATCATGTCACATACCGATATCGTCAGACGATATCGTTGTCGTCCGAGCAGACGATACGATATAGACGTGTCGGTGTCGTTATCGTCGCAATGTGCCATTCTTTCATAGTTTTCGGTTTTACTAAACTGTCTGTCGAGATGATTTTTAATGTGTCGCCTTGTCAGTTTAATTAAATGGAGTCTTATTTGTGATCAATCACAGTTATTTCCTAAATTTTCTTATTTCTAGCAATTTCCATTCGAGACCTTTGTGCCCAAACTGCAGTTTCTTAGCATTGTGCTGCCTAAGGAACTGCCTCGGTTGGTTAAGATTGAGAGGTTGCGAAGGAAATTCCTTGCTGCAAATATGAAGGTACCTACACAATATCTCTTTATTCCATTAAGATACTAATTTCATTTCTTAGGTTTTTAGTCGTTTGCACATACAGTGGCCTCCAAATGTTAGTTGACATTTTTCCAGTGATTCATTATGATTTAAAATTAAAAAAAAAAACAGGTAATCTTAAGGTATTACTTGATTATTTTTATGATACGAGTAAGTCATAAAAATATTTAAGAAAA
Organism: Apamea crenata; assembly: GCA_949629185.1. Taxonomy (NCBI): domain Eukaryota; kingdom Metazoa; phylum Arthropoda; class Insecta; order Lepidoptera; family Noctuidae; genus Apamea; species Apamea crenata. The sequence continues at coordinate 4,315,996 of OX451362.1, read as the reverse complement.
GAAAAAGAAGAGTTCCTGGAAGGATTTTGGGGAAGGCCTTTGCCCAGCAGTGGGACAGTAGGTATAGGCTTACAAAAAAGAAAATGCTTACAGAAGTAGTTGAATTAGTCAATAAAAACGTTATAATGTATAATTCAAACATTTGGAAAATGTTGTACAGGGTCACAGCTAAAGCGGATAAAAGTCAACTAACTTTTGGAGCTGAAAAATATTTGTGACATTGTGGGAATTGAAACTGTGATATGAATGTCCAATCTCAATCACTCAAAAAGGCCTGTCATCTTCCAGAATAAAGCCTCCATAACAAATCAACATTCTTTCGAAAAAACATTACTTGAGATAAAATCTAATTTATTTAATAATTAATTGAATTACTTGCGTGTTGCAGAAGATGCTCCGTGAGCTCGGCATTCAGCCTTTCTGGCTGTTGCCTGTGGAGGAGTTCAATCTCACTGACATGCAGCACTATGCTCTCTACAGCCCCTTCCCTAAACTAGATTTGGAGATTTTTGACAACACTGATTTTGATTGTCGGTGAGTTTATAATACGGATGGCTGCTTTAAGTGGTTACCCCCTGTTTTTCACAGGCAGATAAAAGAAAGAAAGATAATACGTTTATTTACGGCAAACTTGACGCAGAGAAAAAATGTAAACGCAAAAAAAGAACAAGTTGGGGGAAAGTATGCGTCACATTCACGCAAAACGGCCATCGCTCTGTATAATACTAAAACCCTATGCGAGACAAAGCCCCAGAAGGCCAATTCCCGTAATTAAGAACGTTAAAAATCTGAGGGGCAATTCTCGTAATTTTAAGAACGTTCACAGTCTGATCTCAGTCTCAATCTGTCAAAAAATACGTCTGATTTCCCTGCATTTTGACAAGTTTTTGACATTTGTTTGTCGCCGAGATGAGACTGCGACTAGATTTTGAACGTTTTAAATTACGAGAATTGGCCTTCTGGTCGCAATCTCATCTCAGCGACAATAAATGTCAAAAATGTAGGGAGAGATATTTTTGACAGATTGAGGCTGCGATCAGACTGTGAACGTTCTTAAAATTACGAGAATTGCCATTCTGATCTTCAACATAGTACGTAACCAGCAAATCTATGGCATGATTGTTTTATAAAGATCAGCTATTCCATAAGGTACCTACAAAATACGCGCATTGTCGTGGAGTTGCGGACACCAGCCCGTTTTACCTATTTTACCTAAGGTACCTACAAAAAAAAAAACGATTTTTTTAATTCAAAAGGGAAAATTCCATAAGAAAAAAAGCAAAATAACTTGCATCAAACAAAATCTGGTAGCCAGATTACTGTCAAGGACGAACAGATTTTGTACGTGTGTACATATAACTATGTAATTTCAGTGTTCCCGACGAATGGATGTCTTTGGGCATGATAGAGGGTGAGCAGTATCCATGCCCCGGGTTGGCTTACATCCCTAAGGATGATACAAAACCCACCAAGCTCAATGGTGATATAATTCAAACGTTAAACGGTTTGTATGAGGTAAGTGCCGTTTGTGGTTTATTTTCTGAAACTACGCGATTTCGAAGGAGTGGTGTGGAGTAGCGCTAAGTGGATTCTGCTGCATATCATCTTATTAAAAACTGGCTGCCCTACCTCTGCCCGCGACTTCTTCCTCGCGAAAGTTCTTGCACCCCCGACCCACCCCGTCGCATCGCATCACCTGCTCGCAATATTACTTCGTTTTCCCTTAGCGTTCCTTCTGACTTTTTTTTTTGGCTCTTAAGTGTGATAGCGTGATGTTAAATAGCCGTTAGCGTGTCTCTAGAATTGGGCTCTCAAATGCAAAAATAAGGTTTCAAATCCGTTTTGTAGTTCCAGAGGTTACCCCCTATATACAAACGAACAAAACTTACCGCTTTATAATATTAGTATAGAGTAAAAGGCGTTATATTGGATGATGGGACAATCCTTAGATGCATCTTCTGACTCTCTCAGACCAGTTCCGCGTAGCTGCTTGATTGATATCCCCATCTTTCTATCTACCTGAGTCATATCAATATTGATTAAAAAGTTTATCTGAGAAAGCTTTATGGTTATACCGTATATGTATTTATTGAAGTCTTATATTTGCAGTGGACAAACGTAGCAGCTTTAAGTTACGATAAAAATATTGATAAATGGGAAATTATGGCTCTCGATGGTACTAAAAGGCCATACACGTAAGTAAATTTATTTATATATACTTTATTGTACAGACGCCAGCACATCAAGTTACTACAATCTGTCAAATTTATTTAATAGATTTTCATCTTTATCCCTGAAACATTAAGGATCAAGGTTGATTGTTCCCAATCAACCTTGAACCTTAATGCTTCAGGGATAAAGTTGAAAATCAGATCAGTTGAGAATCAGAAAATCAATATTTGACAGTTTCGGGTAGCTTGACCTGGTGGCCTCTGTACACCATAAAAAATATAAAAATACATTACTAAAAATAGATCGAACACAATACAATGGGTGGCCTTATCGCTTTCTGCACATTTTTCTTTAAACCGAAAATATACTGTTTGTCAGTAGATTCGTACAGACTATGCAAGCAAAGAGATTACGTACGTGCCTCCGTGCCAGACTAAGTTCTGGTACTATTACACATAAAGGGGTTCATGTGGTAGTAGGAACAACATTTGTAGTAGTTATGAAAACACCTATACTATATGTATTAATTATAGTAGTAACGAAGATTTTTTGTCCGTTTCGTCTGTTAGTCTGGATGTATGTTCCGGATGGCTGGATTTGTATGAAAATGTTCCTTTTTTATGATTTGTGTTTCCTGTAGGTACGTGTCCCAAATAAAGTGTTTTTTTCTTTCTAAAAACTGTAGGCACGAATAGCACCAACTCAAGTTGAATATTTCCATCGAATAGTTTGATGTCATCTGTTGAATTTATAATTAGACTAGCTACGCCCCGCGGTTTCACCCGCATAAGTTTCGATCCCGTGGGAATATCGGGATAAAAAGTTTCCTATGTGTTAATCCCGTGGAGTTTACTTAATTCACCTGATTCCAGAGTGTCAGCTACGTCCATACCAAATTTGGTCCAGCCGTTTGAGCGTGAAGAAGTAACAAACACACACACTCACTCACAAACTTTCGCCTTTATAATATTAGTGTAATTTTTGTCGCAGCGTACCACGTGTACGTTTGATGTTCAAAGCGGATGACCCCGACACATTTGCACAACGCGTCAAATTCGCTGTCGATCTTCGAAAGGAAGTGGAAAATAATCTCAGGTTTGTTTTAAAGATAATTTTCAAAATACTATCTGGTGTACAAATATTGTATGTATTAAAGAGATTGGAAAACATCTAACTCTATGCCGCGCTTTCATAATTATCAACTGTCCAATACAAAACTTCAATACCTACTCAACCCAAATGTAGGTATGGGACAGCTGATTATTTGTTCACGGTCACGATGTTGGTCTCATGGAGAAAGTTGTTTAGTTTGGTGGTCTGTACCACACTTTCTATACATGCTGTATAATTACGATGATTTCCATCCTGTTTTTTATACGAATCAAAACCATTCAAACCAACTCAGGTCAAAGTAAGTAGGTATGTACAGTCACCAAAGGAGATAAGTAACCAGGGTCGTCGGATATAGTTGAAGTTTAGTAAAAAACCGATGGATGTTTTCGAATGAAATTTAGTTTGATAAAAGAACTGTTTGTTTTCTATGAATTAAATAAAATGTTATCCGAAAACATCAATCCGTTTCTTACTAAATTTCAACTATATCCAACGACCCGGCACCCTAATTGCGTAACACACGATCAATCGGAATCGGTTTCGTTTTGACAGTTCAACAACATTCATTGCGTTATTTACGTTGTTGAGCAGACACACATGACACATTTTTTGAACATATGAAGCAATGGATTAGCAATATCCTTTAAATGATTCAGATTGAGATTGATTGTGTGTTACGCAATTAGGGTGCTGGTTACTTATCTCCTTTTGTGGGTGTACCAGACTCAAAATGCCAAAAAAAAACAGTCGAGAGTTGTTGTGGGACACCCGTTGGAATAAAGTTCCTTTGGCTTTTGCACACTTGACGAATGTGCGTTACACCGATTAAAGTGTAACAGTGAAGACTTGACGTGCGATAAGGAACTTTGTTTCAACCACCCGAGCAGAAAGTTTGGTGCGACCGATATTTCTTTTCCGATCTAGATTCTATTTGTACTTGGACTGCTTATTGCTGGATGGATTACCGGACATGCCTTTACATATTATGCCGAACGTTGTAAAAATGGTGCTCATTCACCAACAAGCGAAGGAATATGACGAGGACCACATGGACTCTCTTAAAAATGAGGTGAAAACATACATTATTGGAGTCATCCATTTCATTATTTCTCTTTCTTACGGCTAACGCAGATTAGGGCCGCGCTGCAATGCAAGCTTGCAAAAGTCCCCCTACATCACTATTGTACATTTTTTATGAACCATCGCAGTTTACAGGCGGGTCGCACCGCACCGCAGCACAAAAAACACTGGCGGATCGCTTGTGAGGGGTATTTTTGCGACCGCTGTTATGCGTTGCAATGGGCCCCGGCTCAGTGTGCGTTGGAAGATGCAGTCAGAAATGTCGCGCTCCTTGTTCCACGTTATTAAGACGAGGATTCGATGTTTACAAAAACTTTCATATAATATGACTTTGTTAAAGTGAGATGAATTCGAACTTTTTAGTTGCGGTTTTTAGATATTTCCGTTTTTTTTTTCTTACCCGCATGGTTTTGGTGTTACAAGTTAGGTATTCATAGTTTTAGGACACGCCGCAATACCGTCGGAAAGGCCCATCGTGAGGGAGTAACTTCTTCTTTTCGTGTCGATGGTAGTCTTCGCGTTGTTTTATTTTTTTAATATAGTTTAGTAAAGGGAGTTGTGGCTAAGTAATAACAGCCGCACGGGTCGATCGATCAGGTTAAGCTACGCTTGACGCGGTTGGTTCGTGGATGGGTGACCATTTTCACATACCAAGTCCCCTCCGTGCCTCGGAAAGCACGTTAAGCCGTTGGTCCCGGCTGTCATTCGTGGATCTTTGACAGTCGTTACGGGTCGTCAGTAGCCCGAAAGTCTGACAACCAGTCTTACCAAGGGGTATCGTATTACCCAGTAACTGGGTTGTGGAGGTCAGATAGGCAGTCGCTTCATGTAAAATACTGATATTCAGCTGCATCCGGTTAGACTGGAAGCCGACCCCAACATAGTTGGGAAAAGGCTAGGCAGATGATGAGTTTAGTAAAGGGAGTGACTGGAAACCCATCATGCACCCAGCTGGAAGCTGCAAGTATGAGTACATACTTGCAGCTTCCAGCTGGGCGCAAAGTAAAATAAAATGTTTGTCTTCTAATAAATAATTTATGAAAGTTTCTGAAATTGACTAATCACCTGTATACGGCATATACTAAGTTTCCTTTTTAACCGAATTTCAAAAAGGAGGAAGTTCTCAATTAGACTATTTTTTTTTTTTGTATTTATTTTACGTGATATTTCCGGCAAGTGTGGATCGATTTCGAAAATTCTTTTTATTTAATGAATAGTGTATGCCTCTATAACTGCAACTTTGCGTGGCTAGTTTTTGAGTTAGCTTCAATAATACGTATTTTTTCCACCTAGTATACATATTTTGGTGATATTATACCTAATAACTTCCTGTCACTGATATTTACGCAACAAGTAGTGTTATGAAAATTTGTGTGGGATAGGTACAACTAAAAAGTGAAAAATAAAGAGAAGAGTATAGAGAATAGAAATAGTAAATGTAGAGAATAGAAGAAGAGATAGTATATTTTTTAAAGTTTGTCTATTTTACTCTTCGTCAAACGTAAGATTGAATAAATACAGTTTTAGGCTTCGTCGAAACTATCGATTGCACTGAACTGAGTACACTCGATGTCATGAGCTTTTGGAGGTATGAGGAACAGGGTGTAAAGTTCACTCAACCTCCATTGAAAAGGGAGGATCCTCCGACCAGACGGGTGTTATGTCTGGCGGGCAATTGCCCAATGATTGATATTGGGAAATTGTATCTATGCTAATTGCACGGTAAACTCTGCTTGCGAGATGCAGGATTTGCGTGACGTCAGTATGACGCGTTGTTCGTATGTGGCGTTGTAGATACCGCTACATCACTCCCCTCCGGAGACCGGAGGTCGATAGTTGGCTGAGTCTTGTATCTTGCGATGCTTGCCAGGCCAGCTGAGGTTCCAGTGAGTCGGAACCGGTTGCCGCATAGTTCACGGTGAGTCGGAACTGTCTGCGGAGATGCCCCAGTGAGTCGGGGTGGATGGCGCTGCGTTATACTCCAGTGCGTCGGATGTCGTACAGCGCCGGGTAGAGGCTGGCTGCTGCGTCGACCAGGAGAGGGTGCTCTGCTTGTTGACCGGCCGAAAGTGCAGTGTGCTGTGCCGAGGTTGCTGATGAGGCTGAGGGTGATGACCAGGTATGCGCGGTCGCTGCATGCTGGTGGTCAGGATACCCGTTGAAGCCGTGGATGCTGGCTGGCTGGGTGACTTCGCCGCTAAAGCTTGCGGGAGTGATGATGATGATGACGTCACGCTGAAGTAGGTGCACGAAGGCTGCGCTGACGTTCATGCTCGGGGTCACCAGTTTGGAGGTATGAGGAACAGGGTGTAAAGTTCACTCAACCTCCATTGAAAAGGGAGGATCCTCCGACCAGACGGGTGTTATGTCTGGCGGGCAATTGCCCAATGATTGATATTGGGAAATTGTATCTATGCTAATTGCACGGTAAACTCTGCTTGCGAGATGCAGGATTTGCGTGACGTCAGTATGACGCGTTGTTCGTATGTGGCGTTGTAGATACCGCTACAAGCTGATTGCTTGAGCTGACAAAATAGGGTAGTTTCCTGGATAAAAAAAAAATAATTATAAGTATTTAGTCCATCAGTTAGATTATCGAAAAATAATGGACACGTATTTTTTCTTTAGTCAATCAAACAAAAAATGACAAAGATTAAGCGCGTCACAATTTGGGAGTGCGGGGTCGTGACGTCACTTGCCTGCAAAAGTGTCGCAAGCAAGTGACGTCACGCGGAACTTCAACGGGCGATATCTTCATGATTTTTTATATAATTGACAAAAGAAAAAATACGGGTTCAATATTTTTTGATAATCTAACTGACGGACTAATTAGATTTTTTTAGGAAACTAGCCTATTTGGCATGGGTATGCATATTGATTACGCCGAAAAAATTTTTTTAGGGTACCTCCTCCCCTACTCCGAAAGTGGTAATGTTTATTTTTCTCGTCTATCCCACGGTGTGGGGTTATTTTATTACCTTTGTAATAGTTTTTAAGGTCCGTGGCATACCTACCTGTCCGACATTTTGTTTTATTTTCAAAATGTTGACCACACATGAAACCTATATAAATCGATAGCGGTTTATGTAGGTTTCATGCGTGGCCGCCATTTTGAAAAAAAAAATAAAGTTGCGGGCAGATAGGTCTGTCAGGCTCCATAGAAACGTCTTCAATCCCCTTATTTATTTATTTGGGACAAACAAACAGTAACGCATTATATCTGTAATATAAACAAAGATATTATATAAATGTGAAACTCACACCATTATCCACAGCATTATTAGGTACCTGATTCCTTTGGTAAAATGAATGAATGAGGTATGTGAATCAGAGAAATCAAATTATATTTCAGGTGGAACTTCTCTACAAAAAGATGGAAGGGAAGATGAAAATAATTTACACTATACAAAAATACAAAGATTTGTATAATTTTATCGACGTGCCCACACCAGACTACATAGCTCCGGTGCCAAAATTTGGTATAATACCTATACATATAATGTATTCTACAGGATAAGCACTATCTTATCCTTTTAGGTCAAGATAAGTAAAATTACGTCTCCACATTTTTCTGAGCATTGAGCTAGTTGCTCAGATGATTTCCTGTAGACACCGTGCGTTTAAAAATATTCAAAATGTAATTTGACAAATTTATGAAATCTCGACTGTATTGTTTAGTAATTAGTCGATTTGTTTTGCTGACCGTACAAATCATTGTCGTTAGGGTTTATATGGTTAAAGGGGATGCGCTAGGTAGCCTGCGATATTCAAAGGGCATTGAAGATCAGTGGCATACGGATCGGTCCGCTATTTTGTTTTTTTTTTTTAATATGGCGGCCACGCATTAATCATCATTCAACATGACACTGACCTGCAAATCGCAAAAACGTAAGGTACAGACACGTGCACATCAAGCTACTATAATCTGTCAAATTTCTTTAATAGATTTTCAACTTTATCGCTAAAGCATAGGTTGATTGGGAAAATTTGACAGTTTCGGGTAGCTTGACCTGCTGGCGTCTGTACATTTGAATTTCACGGGTCAGCGCATCCCCTTTAAAACATTGAGCATAAATCCTTCAGACGATTTGAGAATTGGTCTATTGCAGGTAGATACCCATGCGTGATGGAGGATTTCCGTGGGCGTCTCGATTACAATCAATGGTACTCGCTTTACGTGCTCACAGAATCAGTTGCCTGCTTACATCTCGTCGTCGATGAGTGCCTTAAGGTGATACTAAGCTTTAAATGCAGGTTTTTCACATCTCATACTTAGTCCGGTCAACCTTAGCATAGCACTTAGCATGTCAGTAGTAACAATTTGAACTGTGAGAACTGCCTTTTTTGTACTACTTAAAGTCATCATTGCTGTTTCATCGGACAATAAGAGTGAGGGAAGAGAGAGTGACCTGTGTCACACTTGTGCAATATAATATTAGGTTGGGGAAAGTCTTTTCGCATTATAGTATGTATGAACTTGTAATGAAATCTGTTTGGCTATACTATTTGTATCTGGCTGGTTTTGGTATCATTGAAAGTTTAAATTTTAAAGAACATAATTCCAAATTCAAATTAGGAAAATGTGTGTTTTTCGTACTGTCATGATGAGTGAATCTAGTGAAGAAATTCGATACATTTTAAAATTTTACTACAAAAAAGGTAAAAATGCAACACAAGCCGCGAAAAAAATTTGCGATGTTTATGGACCTAGTGCAGTGTCTGTGAGAGTAGCACAAATTTGGCTTAAGCGAGCTCACTGAAAGAAACCTAATGAACCGTGTACTCATTTGTGATTCTTTATTACGACGTAATGAAACCGAACCATTATTGAAGAAGCTGATAACTGGTGATGAAAAGTGGATCACGTACGAAAAGAACGTGCGAAAAAGGTCGTGGTCAAAGGCCGGTCAGGCTTCACAGACTGTGGCGAAACCCGGTTTAACTCGCAACAAGGTGATGCTGTGTGCGTGGTGGGATTGGAAGGGCATTATTCATTATGTGCTGTTACCACCAGGCAGGACCATCGATTCTGAACTCTACTGCGAACAACTGATGAGATTGTTGTGTCTTTAGATAATTAAACACGGCGCAGCATTAATAACCTTTATTTGGTGTTAAACAAATATATATATGTGAGAAAAGATAAAAGATTTAGAAAACGAACTTTGAAGGACATACACACGGTGACAACCATAATCACACTAAATTTTCTTATTGTTCCAAACAACAGTTGTCAATTTTAAAAAACGATCTCATTTTAAAATTCACAACCAGCCTGTCCACAAATTAATGTGACAGACATGAGGTTACATATGTTTGCTCCAACACTCCTCCTTAATCTCGTGTCCATTCACACACCATACATGTTTATCAAACACAAACACCCATACCTCTCACACACCACTGAAACTTCTCTCTTGGAAGTGGTTTTGTTAAACCATCTGCGACCATGCATGCGGTCTCCTTATACTTCAGTATCACCTCATTATTTACAATTGCCTCACGCACAAAATGATACCTCACATCTACATGCTTAGTACGTTGGTGATGTACTGGGTTTTTGGCAATAGCGATGGCAGACTGACTATCACTGAAGATGGTCATGGCTTCATCCAATTTGTAGCCCTGTCCATCAGTTACTTCGGCTATAAACCTTCTCAGGAATATTGCTTCTCTTGCAGCTTCTGATAGCGATACATATTCTGCCTCTGCTGTACTAAGAGCTATTGTTCTTTGTTTCTTGCTCTCCCAGCTGATTGCGCCACCTTGCAATATGAAGACCAAACCAGAGTATGATCTCCTATCAAACTCTCCAGCATGATCTGCATCAGCATATCCTTCAAGAAGTCCATTCTGTCCTTTTAAATATTTTAGACCATGACTTTTAGTGCCCTTGAGATAACGAAGTACTCGTTTTGCTGCGATCCAATGACTCTCGTCAAACGAATTGTTAAACTGACTCAAACTGTTCACTGAATGAGCAATATCTGGACGTGTGCACACAGCAAGATACATAAGAGAACCTATCAATGCTCTATATGGTAGGTCGTCTCTTGACTTGTGTTCTGATGGAGGCTTCTCTAGCCTTTGTCCAGTTACTTCCGGCGTTGAAACTGTTTTTGCATCTTCCATGCCAAATTCTTTAAGCAGTTTCTCGATATATTTTTCTTGATTGAGATTGATACTATTCAAATTTTGTTTAATTTGAATACCAAGCATCAACTGTGCCTTGCCAAGATCTTTCATTTCAAATTTTGACATAAGCTCTTTCTTCACTACCTTCATTTCTGTTAAATTGTTCCAAAATAGCAGAATGTCATCTACATAGACAGCCAGGATTATTATGTTCTTTCCTTTAGTCCTAGTGTAGACACAGGGTTCATTTAAGGATCGCTTAAAGTTTAGCTTCCTTAGTTCCTCATCTAATTTGATGTTCCAACTTCTTGGAGCCTGCTTCAGTCCGTATAGTGACTTCTTCAGAAGACACACATAATCCTCTTTTCCCTTTTGCTCGAAACCATGTGGTTGTTTCATGTAAACAACTTCATTTAAGTTTCCATTTAGGAATGCAGTCTTAACATCCATCCGATCAATTTGAAGGTCCAATTTAGCTGCGAGAGCTATTAACGTTCTGAGTGAGCTGTGTCTCACAACTGGTGCGAAGGTCTCATGGTAATCAATGCCTCTCCTTTGACTATATCCTCTTGCTACCAGGCGTGCCTTATACCTATATCCGCCCACCTCTTCTTTGATTCGAAATATCCATTTAGAATCAACGATGTTGTAAGGGTACGCTGGTGGTTTGACCAGTGTCCAGGTATTGTTTTTTCGTAGAGCATCTAACTCCTCCTCAATTGCTTTTCTCCAATTTTCTTTATCCATGCGTGATAAAGCTTCATCCACTGTCAGTGGAAAAACACTTTCAATAGCTTGATATGTGATGTGATCCGGAAATTGTTTAGGTTTCCTCTCTCTTAATGGATATCTTCTCTCACTAGGAAGTACCGCCTCTGGTTGTAGTACTTCTTCGTCTCTTTCATCAAGGGATTCCCATTCATCACAGCTTTCTGTTTCATTGCCATTAGATTCTTCATTTTGATCTAAATCATTAGTGAGAAATAACTAATGATTTAGATCAAAATGAAGAATCAGTCTCATTCTGGTCTTCTTCACTTTCTATCACAGTGTTTGTTGGTACAACTGGTGGATTTACGTGTTCAAGGACCACAGATATCTCATCTTTCTTTGTTTCTGAACTTCTCTCTATGGGTTGAAATTGGTTTTCGAAGAAAACAACATCTCTTGCTTTATGTACCATCTTGGTTTCTGGATCAAACAAACGGTATGCTTTCGCATCTTCACAGTATCCAATATGAAGCAACTCTTTGCTCTTCGGATCCCATTTGGTGCGTTTTTGTTTAGGTATGTGCATAAACGTTTTGCATCCGAAAACTCTGATATATGTCAGATTTTGTTTCTTTCCAGTCCAAGCTTCTTCAGGCGTTTTATTCCTAACAGCTTTCGTTGGTGATCGGTTTTTCAGAAAAATAGCTGTCTTCACAGCTTCTGCCCAAAGCTTATTGCTTAATCCAGCTTCTTGGATCATGCTCCTAGATTTTTCAACGATTGTTCTGTTTGCCCTTTCTGCTACACCATTTTGTTCAGGTGTATATTCCACCGTTAATTGATGTTTGATTCCGTACTTCTTCATGAAATCATTCATCCGAGTATTTACATATTCTTTGCCATTATCTGACCGTAAAGTTTTTAACTTCTGTCCAGTCTGTAATTCCGCAAAAATTTTGAACTCTTCAAGTTTATTAAATACTTCACTTTTACATTTAAGAAGATATACGAAGGTTTTACGCGTATAATCATCTATAAACGTTACAAAATATTTGAATCCGCTAAATGACTCTTCAGCCATTGGTCCGCAGACGTCAGTATGTACTAGCTCAAGTACACTGCCTGCTCTATTTGCTGGACTGCTTTTCTTGAACGGTTGTCTGGTTTGTTTTCCTTTCAGACAAGCACTCTAGTTTTGTAGAACTGTTAGAAAAACTTACCCCTGTCGCCATGATATTGCGTAATAGTTTAAGGTTACGTACTCCAAGGTGACCCATTCTTCTATGCCATAAGTACATCTCATCTCCGCTGATAGTAGTCACCAGCGCTGTGTGCTTTAAACTTTGCTTTAATTTATACACACCATTTTCCTCTACACCTATAAGTAAAGGTTCGCCAGTTATTTCACAATTACTACTTTTTACTACATTAAAACCTCCCTTGTAGAATACTACCTTAAGATCTTTCTTAGTGACAGCACTAACGCTAAGTATGTTTGCAGCTAATCTCGGGACATACATAGCATTAATTGTAACATTCGGTTTCGTACATAATACTGTGCCACTTCCAATAACTTGCAACCTTTCTCCATTTGCACACGCTACAGTCACTCCCCTTTCATACTTCTTCAAATCATGTAACCATTCACGCCTTGAAGTCATATGATTGGAAGGTCCCGAGTCAACAATCCAAAAATCTTCTGAAGTTGAAGTCGTCATCGCCAAAGCTATAGATGCTTCATTTTTCTTCTTGCTTGGATTGTCTGGACAATCTTTCGCTTTGTGTGGTCCATTGCAAATAAAACATTTAAACTTTTTCTGTTGTTTTTGTTTAAAAGTATTTTTCTTTGTCAATAGAGCATGATTGTTTGCACTCGTAGCAGCTGTATGTGTATCCTCCATTTGGTAAAGTTTAGTTTTCACATAATCCGTAGTCAGCTCAATATTTGAATTTTCAATTGCTAATCTCATAGCTTGAAAATTATCTGTTAAACCTTGAAGCATTAGGGCAGCCAATAATTCGTCATCTATTTCCTTTCCTAGATCACACAGTTTTTGTGCAGTCGTCATCAATGCCGAAATATAATCTCTTATAGTCGTGAACTGCTCCAGTTTAAGACTAACTAGTTTTGACAACAATCTGCATCGATTATTTAGCCCTTTATCTTCATATGCTTTCTCTAAAGCTATCCAAGCCTCCTTGGCCGTCTTTGCTTGACGCACATGAATTAGGCACTCTGGTTTTATCATCAAGCATATTTTACTCCTTGCTTTTTGATCTCTCTTTTTGCCTATCTCATCAACGGGCGTAGTATGTGTATACTCCCATAGATCATCGTGTATTAAGTATAATTCCATCACAAATTTCCATGAGCTATAGTTAGCGGCACCATCTAGTTTCTCAATTGACGCCATGCTCAAAGAATCATTCTTACTTACAGTAACTCCTGAATGATTTTCGCCGTTTCCATTCATTTCTCGGTTTATTTGTTTTCTGGGCCCATAACCTTTGTTGTGTCTTTAGATAATTAAACACGGCGCAGCATTAATAACCTTTATTTGGTGTTAAACAAATATATATATGTGAGAAAAGATAAAAGATTTAGAAAACGAACTTTGAAGGACATACACACGGTGACAACCATAATCACACTAAATATTCTTATTGTTCCAAACAACAGTTGTCAATTTTAAAAAACGATCTCATTTTAAAATTCACAACCAGCCTGTCCATAAATTAATGTGACAGACATGAGGTTACATATGTTTGCTCCAACAGAGATTAAAGCAAGAAGTTGAGAGAAAGCGGCCGGAATTAATCAACAGAAGGGGTGTGGTTTTTCATCATGATAACGCTAGACCTCACACTTCTTTAGCCACAATAAGAGAGTTTGGCTGGGAGGTGTTAATGCATCCGCCGTATAGTCCTGACCTTGCACCTTCAGATTACCACCTGTTTCGGTCTCTTCAGAATTCTTTAGGCAGTGTCAGGTTAACATCACGAGAGGACTGCCAAAACCACTTGTCGCGGTGTTTTGATCAGAAGTCCCAAAATTTCTATAGCAATGGGATCATGTCCCTACCTACAAGATGGCAAAAAGTTATCGAACCAAATGGTACCTACAGACTTTAGTTAAATGTAAATAAACTATAAGTATTAAAAACTGTTTTGAATTTTCTTAAAAAATGCGAAGAAACTTTTTCCCCAACCTATTATCTCTCTCCGCTGAGATTTGTCACCATGGCCAAATTTCAGTTTGGATTACTTTATAATGATAAAAAGAAGAAGATGGCTTTATTCTTCTATAAATTATCATAATTTTTCGTTCCAAACGCGCTCCTGTAAACTCATGATTTTGTAGATAACCGTATATATGCTTTGCGGCCGTCGATACTGCATAAATTTATCGGTGTAGTGTGAACGGCACCCTAATTCTGTAACACACTCAATCAGAATCTAAATCATTTTGACGGATATCTAGTCCATCGTTTCGTCGAAGAATTTGCCTGCTCAACAACGTAAATAACGCAATGAATGTTGTTGAATTGTCAAAATGAAACCCATTGCTTGTGTTACCCCGCGGGCCATAACTGGTGTATGATGTGCACACATATGCCTACTCTTCGAGTCGAAGAGTGTTACAGTGCGTAAGCGCAAATCTGACAAAGTTTTACATTTCAAGGTAGAGTCGATGTTGTTCTTCACTGCTAACTATGGCAGGAACGCGAGCTTGGCGGAATTCGACGCTGCGCAACAGCACTGCACGTCCATGGTACGTTTAATTTATTTATTTATTAGGGATAAAAAACAGTAGTACAATCACATGTTATACAATATATATATACATAATCTATACTATTCTATAGTACTAGCTTTTGCCCGCGACTGAAAATTTTCGGGCCCCTACCACTGCATCGCATCGCCCGCCCGCGCTGTTACTTCAAAGACAAAGACATTTATTCGTCGGACATGGTAGGTACGAAGATGGTTGGTACATATCGATAAGGCCCGCCGCTGATTGCAATTTTCCGTGACTTATTGTTACTGTCACCTGCTGTCACCCACGATGCGCTCACTGAATCTGTTCTTGTGTAACAAATCGCGTTCATTTTTGTAATGGACTTCAACTAGGTCGCCGTGATTTGTGCTCTTGAAATACGTAGAAGAAAAATGAAACGGAAAAAACGCTATTGGGTGCATCCTATATACACGGAAAGATTATTTAAAAGAAAATTCTACACTATATATTCTGAATTACGTCAGTATCCACCAAAGTTTTTTAATTATCTTCGTATGTCTATAAACTCTTTCGATGAGTTGCTGGCTTTGGTAGGTCCTATGATTACATTTCAAGATACAACATTTCGCAAAGCTATTCCAGCAAAAGAAAAGTTAACGGTAACTTTGAGGTAAGTAACAAAAACTACATCAATTACTTATTTAAACAAAAAATCTTTATTAATCAGAGGCATAAAAATTTGCAATATCACAATCATCTACAGAGTAATTTGACACATATGATTGCACAGTTTCGTTCGACCGCGGGGGAGACATTAACATAAAAAGATTGAGTAGATATAGAGGGTGCAGAGGGATTGAAACATTGTTGTGAAAGTACACGAGGTGGTGGTGGTTGAGATTGTGGTTGGGTTGTAGACATTATTGGCTGAGGAAGTATACGTGCTGGTGCTGGTTGGGCTGGGGATATTATTTGTTGCGAAATTATACGAGGTTGTTGTGGTTGAGGAAGAATGTATGTTGCAGCAGTAGAATTATAATTATTTTAGTTACTAGCAGATTGTGTATAATATTTTAGGGTGTTCAAAATCGCAATCTGTGCATCAATTTTCTGATCTGGTGGAATAATAATGGAACCAAAGATAACGCGAAATAATTGTCTGGGTCTGGTGGTGTCTGGATGTCTTGGTGGTTGGTTTTATCTCTTAATATTTCTAATAAAGATTCTTCGTAACTTTTATTCTTCTTCTTTTCTTGTGTTGGTCGTGTTATTGCTGGTGTAGAAGAATCGGTCTCACTAATTGCTTCTTCGTCATGCGATGTCACGTTACTTGAGGTTTCTCTCCCTGTCTCCATAGAAGGTACCAAAAACAGTAACTTATCAAAGTACACGTATCGTTTTCGTTTAGGTGCAGCTTGCCCTGATTTTACGGCTTTTTGGCAACGAAGCTCCCTCGAAAAACATGCTCTTAAATTTTTCCAACGACGTTGTATCACTTTAACTGTAAAAAATAACATTCTTTTATTTACAGGTATTTAGCAACTGGTGCAAGTTTCAATGCATTATCTTTTGAATACCTAATTGGAGCCACAACACTTCGTAATATTGTAAATTCAACTTGCCAATCTATATGGGAAGCATTGCAACCTCTGTACATGGCAGAAAAAAATGAAGAAGACTGGTATAAAATTGCTGATCAGTTTTACGAGCGTACTAACTTTCCTAATATTATCGGCGCCGTCGATGGTAAACATGTTAGAATAACGAATCCAAAGCACAGTGGATCTGATTATTTTAACTATAAAAAATATTTCTCTATGGTTTTGATGGCATGGGTAGACGCAGATTATAAATTCATCTACATTTATGTCGGATCACAAGGAAGCGCAAGCGACTCGACGATTTTTAAAAATTCGAATACTGGCAGAAGGCATCGAGAGAATTTATTAAATATTCCGATTGGGCGAATTCTACCTAATGATGAAAATGGAAAAATAATGCCTTTTTGCATTGTAGGTGATGAAGCCTTTGGTCTGTCGAAAAATATCTTACGACCGTTTTCTAAGAGAGGACTTACAGTTGCTAAAAGAATCTTTATTTATCGACATACAAGAGCACGTCGAATGGTGGAATGCACTTTTGGAATACTGTGTAATAAATGGAGAATTCTATACAGACCTATCGATGTTAACATAGAATTTTGTGATAAGATTGTAATGGCTTGCTGTATATTACATAACTATGTACGCGTTAGAGATGGAATTCAATTCACATATACCGCGTACGAATGTACACTCAGCAATACGTCTACACATCAGTGGCATCGAAATATGTCCTGTGTCAATATAAGAAATTATTTTACTTCTTATTTTATTTCACCACAAGGATCCGTACCGTGGCAATATGAAAAAATATAACTAAACATGTAACTTATGATAATAATAGTCACAATTCACAAGTGCATACGCAATAATTCATTTAAATTTCAATCTTAATCAAACTTATAACGACCCTCCTTTTGAAAACAGGCTTTTAAAAGATATTAAGAAAAACCACACTATTCCGAACCACTACGACTACTGTAAGCCAGAACGAGGTGCATTCAATAAGTACCTAGCCTCATCGCCAGAGGGCGCTGTAGTTTCAAAAGAGTTTTACCACAGTGTAGCACATTCTTTTTTAATTCTTTTTTCAAATTTTATTATTTAATTTCAAAGTATTTATTGAATGAACCTTATGTCAATGTGGGTAAATAATAATCCCGCAACGCTCTAGTGATACCTATACCTAACCTATGCAAGAACTATAATTGCCTATCGCAATAATTTAATCTAATAATTATAAATAAGTAACGTAGTAAACTATAATAAACGCTAATACAATTACCTGCATTTTCTTTTTGTTCCTGTGATAAACTTCTTGTTGGAAACAAGTGTAATACTATTTCATCCCATAATCTTCTTTTTAAAATTATATCGGAATATTGCTTTAATTTTTTTGCATATAATGCAGGCCTCTTCTCTACCTCCTCTATTAATAATTCATTGTCAATGTCTTCCTCTTGCAAGGAAGACGACATCTTTAAAAACAAAACACAGCTACACTTTAAATAACATACGTCTACTCCAAACGCGCGGCGCCGGCCGAGTGACTAAAAGTCACCAGTGAGCGGACTCCCATAGTAATGTACAGGGCGAGTGACAGTCACGTCACTCCGGTGTTGCCTGCTGCTGCAGCTATTTGTCACCGTATTATCACGTCACCATAATGAGCGCACTCAATATAGTTTTCATTGCACTTGAGTAAGTGACAAAAAGTCACGTCGACAAAAAATTGCAATCAGCGGCGGGCCTAAGTTCGACACATCCGCCGTCTTCGTTTTCTTTTGCGTGTTTTCTGACATCTAATAATCTCAGGTCGGATTTGAAAAATCTTTTTGCAATTTGTTAGCCCAATTCTCGAGGAAGGTTATAGGCTATTAGCATCAAGCTACGACCCTTAGAAGAAAGTTAAGCGAAAACGAGGTAATAGTAAGGGTGGGCGATGCGATGCGACGCGGTGGGTAGGTAGCCGAAATTTGACGTGGACGAAGTCGCGGGCAGAAACTAGTGAAATATAAAAGTTCTAGAATAAATCTAGTAGTAAAGTAGGAAACAAAGTTATAGTCTATAATTATGTTTCTTAAATCGTTGATTCTAGAGCTCTGCATCCTAAAGAGCCTCAAAGCGTCTTTTGGTACTAAACAGAAAAACTGAGGAGCAGTTCTTGTAATTTTACCGAACGTTCACTGTCTGTTCTCAGTCTCAATCTGTCAAAAAATCCTCAAATTTCCCTACATTTTTAACAAGTTTTTGACATTCGTTTGTCGCCGAGATGAGACTGCGACTAGATTATGAACGGTTTTAAATTACGAAAATTGGCCCTTAGATCAAAATGCAGTACCTAGCTTTTTCTAATATACCCACAATTTTGTCTGCAAAAATTGACTTATTACCCATATTTATGGTTTTATTCCAGATGTTAAAATATCTAAATATTTCTTGGCTGAATCAAACTGCGCACGCTATAAGGATGTCGTTTCGAGACGTCGGAAAAGGGTATACATACTGTTTTTAATTTTTCTGCATGTGGTTACGTGTTTGAGTAGGTACATCTGTCATATCAATGTTTTTATTTCACAGATGGTTCAATATATACGAAAAAAATTGGGAGTTCTATGGTGTCAGTAAGCTCTCCCGATTCATGCAGCTCGTCAGGTTTCGAATGCAGGTAACTTTTCATCAGCTAGTAACTTAGGCGGAGCTCAGAGCGGAGATAATTGTATATGTGTGATCAGTGTATAGAGGTATGAGGAACAGAGTGTAAAGTTCTCTCAGCCTCCATAGAATAGCGAGGATGCTCCGACCTGACTGTGTCTGGCGGGCAACTGCCCGATGAATTATGTCGGGCTGTTGTATATGAATATGCTAATTGCGCGGTCAACTCTGCTTGCGGGATGCAGGATTTTGCGTGAAGTCAGTTTGACGCGTAGTTCGCATGTGACGTTGTAGATACTGCTGCAAGTGCGTCATGTCTGTTATGACCGATCGAGCTGAAACGTGGTCACTCACGGTACGGCTGGTCCATAAATGCAAGGTCGCTCAGCGAGCTATAGGGATAGAATCCGAAATGAGGTGATCAGGCAGAGAACCAAAGCTTCTTCTTAGCGTATCGACGGCAAAAAGATTAAATATTGTGGAGCGCCGATCTTCACAGGGTGGCTGGAAGAAGCTGGATGAGAGTTGCCGAGAATAGAGCTAATTGCGTGCGCCTATGTCCAGCAGTGGACTGCTGTAGGCTGATAATGATGGTATATATTGTGTATCTTTATATTTAACACGTAACATAACATCACGCGTTAGATTTGAGTTTGTTATAACAGTGCGCGGCTGTTAATATGGCACATCGAGCTTCAGAAAAGTTCAGCAAAGTAGAGTGTCGTCTCATTCCAAAACTCGAGGTGTAATTTTAACGCCTGGGAACTGCATTATGTTCTGTCTAGCACAGTCAGCCTATAATGTTCCTATTGCTGGGACACCGACCTCTCGGTGAGAGGGAGTGGGCCGTAATCAACCACTTGGGCCCAGTGCGGGTTGGTAAATGTCACATGTCTTCGAATTGTTGGTTCTAGGACATGCCGGTTTTCTCACGATGTTTTCCTTCACCGTTTTGAGAGCAGTGGTCATGAAATAATTTACACAAAGTAAAGCGCCTCCTTGGGTTCGAACCTACGACCTATAACTCGTAAGTCGCGGTCGTCACCACTGGCCACCACTGCTGATGTTCTGTCTCACGTTTATAATTTGCATGTCAGTTCGCTCTCCGCTTCTGCATAGAGCAGTCGATGGCTATGTTCGTGTACATGTGCGAGACGCCATGCTTGTGCACCTACTGGTGCGAAGACGACTGGGAGTGGGACTCTTCAGACCTCATCAACTCCCCCTTCCGCTCCCCCACGGTCACCCTCTTCTACTTCAGTCTTATGATGGCGGACGAAGGACCCTTCTACACCACGGATACGCCGCAGTTTGAGGTAGGATTTTGTATATTTTTTGAGTTTTGGTAAGCGTTGTTCTCTTTAGGACTTGTTTATAACTCGAATAACGCCTGTCTTTTTACGTCGCTGTGGGCATAGTATTTGTAGTACAGTAGGTATGTTCAAAATTTGAATCTAAAAAATCTGACATCTTTGTATAAAGAACTGCATTTGTATAAAATTTAGGTTCTTAATTCAATAACTGTCTCTGTGGTTTAAATCTGAAAGCCAATTCCCGTAATGAAAAAACATTTAAATCTAGTCGCAATCTCATCTCAGCGACAATCAATGTTAAAAACTTGTCAAAAAGTAAGTCCCGTGTAAAAGTACTAATACATATGAAAATGACATAAATAATTCTCTTGACTCACTAATTAAATGGCTAGACGAAAATAATTTCAATATTAATTTAGGTGAGACAAAAATAATGCACTTTAGACAACGGACTCCCGGCGGAACTAATCTCAACATCCATTACAAAAATGACAAAATTGAGGAAGCAGAGGATACCAAATGTTTAGGGTTGCAAACAGATTGCAACTTAAACTGGAAAGCACATCAGTTTGTGTAAAAAAATGAGTTCATCTGCATATGTGTAATACAGATTATCCTCCATAGTAGATGTCAAAACACTTCTTACGGCTTACTACGGAATAGTTGAATCGCACTTGCGCTACGGTTTCATTCTCTGGGGGAACTCAACTGATCGAGATATAGCTTTTAAGGTCCAGAAAATATGTCTCCGATCATTTTTGAAACTTAAATCGACAGACAGTTTCGCGCCTTATTTTAAGTTACATAAAATCTTGACACTTCCCTGTATGTATATTTACGAAGTAGCTATGTTTGTCAAGCAAAATCCATCTCGTTTTGTGCGCCTGGCTGTTGTATTCCCAAGGAATAGGCGTGATAACAGCAAATTATGTCAAGTTTCATGTCGAACCACTTTAATGCGTAAGAGCGTTTCTTGCATGGCCCCCATTATTTACAATAAATTACCGAGTAGTTGGAAAACTTTTAATACAGCACAATTTAAGAGTATGTAGATAGCGTAAATTTTTGGTCGATAAAACGTACTACAGTGTAACTGAGTTCCTATCGGAGAAAAATATTTGTTAATCTAGTGACATTTTGATTTTTGAAATTTTGATGTACTTATGACATTTTTGATTTTTGACATTTTGATCTTTGACATTTTAATTTCTAACATTTTGATTTTGGAATTGTAATAATAATGATATTTGGATGGTAGCTTGGACCCTGTTCCCGATACCGGTGGGCTACTATTTTTTATATTTTTAAATGTTTTTATACTTTTTATATTCTAATATTTAAAAATATAATTTATATGTTTACATGCAAATAAAGATAATAATGATATTTGTAATAGTAATGACACGTTAAATGTAAAATTTATAAATTGATCTAATTAAGTGTAATAATACTGATATAAATCATTTCAAATGTTTGCATGCCGATTGGTAAAATGTGGCTGAGCTAAATGTAATCTTAAGAACTATTATGTATTACCCATATTTGCAAAATAAAATTCTATTCTATTCTTTTAAAAAAATGTAAGGAAATTAGAGGTATTTTTGACAGAGATCAGACTGAACGTTCTTTGACGAGAATTGTCCCTCTGATCAAAAGAAAAACCTTGTTTTGTAAGCCCCCCCTGGTATGTGTTATTCTGTTTAAGACCAGGCTCATGAATTTCAGATAGTGATTCAGCGTCTGTTCCGCGAGATGCTGTACCGTTGCCACTTTATCGCTCAAGTGCACCCCATGATCATGACCGGCCTGGTTTTCGATAAGGAGCTGTTCCTCACATCCATTGGTGAGTCAATATTGCGTTTCGACACGGTGAAAATGGCGCGGGCTTTATTTATACAGCATATTGTACCAGAAATAACAACAGCGTCAACTTTAATCACGTAATGAAAACGATCAACTGGTAATTAAAATCACAAATACTGTCATAGCTTAAATTGGTATGAAACATGATCTATAGTAATATTATAAACTGACTGAATCTCTGCTAAAATGTATTGCCTAATATTGCCTTATTTTTGCTTTTACTCCCTCACATATAACACCTCACACTCACTACTCTCATACAAAAACTCACCACACATAGATACATAAATCATACAGACATATTCACACACATTATTATTACATTATTATATATACACATAAATGTGAGTACTATGTACATACTATAAAGCTACCATTTACTGGGTACGTCTTTCATTGACTTGAATGTGCCTTGGCGGCTGAGAGTATGTCATGCTCACTCTAATGTCTCGCTGATGGTGGCGCGTGTGTTGGATCATTTAGCTCCCTTCAAAATGGTTGAGCTGAATGGTGCTAATCTATGCGTCATGTTCGTGAACGGGCGCCGTCAGTAGGGACTGGTCAACTCTTTGCTGCCATGGCTTATTTTTGATTTAATTTTATATTTGAATTGTTTTTTTTGTATCTGTTCATTACGGACGCTTTTAATGTTCTGCATCGTTCTCACATGCATAATTTCTAACATGAATGATGTAACCAATACTTTGTAACCATATTATTCTGATTTAAAAGAGTGTCCATGGAGTTTCTTGCCCGTTCTTCTCCATAGGTACCTACTACGCTTTGGAATGGGCAACTAGCTTCATTTTTCTGACTGACCGACCCCTTGACAATTCAAAAGTACCTGTAATTGGTTTAATTGAAATAAATACTTTGAGTTTGAGTTTTGAGTTTGACATTCACCCACTCACATACGTAAGTTTTAAATTGTTATTTCTTACAGACAACAACTCAACAACAACTCAACAACTCTATTTCTCCTTTTTCCTTAAATATAATATGTTTCTGTTAAAAGTAATAAGATTGCTAAGTTGTTAACACGTACCTACATACGTTGGCACAGTCCGCAGTTGTTTGATACCTATTTTTAAGTAACCTCACAGCTGAACACTGTCTCTTAAGATAAAGGTTATCCTAGTTTGAGAGGCAGGGCTCACAATATCTGTATACAAACTACTGCAGCGTTAATTAGCTTCATGTTAAACAGTGTATACTAATGTTTATTTCTTGTGACAATAAACTATTATATTCTTTTTTCTCAGCTCTTTGGCTGGTTTTTGCAACATTTACGGACCGAAGTCAAGTAAATGCAGCGTGTGGTGTGTTATGTTAAAGATGTGTTGAGTTTGTGTTGTGAGGAGGACCTATTTCCTTTTCATCTATTTGCATGAACTTTCTGACAATGCGACATGTATTTAATATTGCAGCTTTTTGTAGGGCGATATACAGGGTTTCTTTTAGGTTTAGTAATTTAAATTATTATTATAAAGAGGCAAAATTTGTTTGTTTGTATGTAGGAGTTAACCTCCGGAACCACCAGTCAGATAAAAACAAATCTTATTGCATTTGATAGCCCAATTTTCGAGGAAGGTTATAGGCTGTCTAACATTATTATTATTATTTATTTATTTATCCTCACACTGGAACGCCACACAGCAATTACACCAATCGAACAAAAAATCACTTCATCCATCCATCCTGTGCGCGGTGGACATCGAACGATTGGGGATGGATCACGCTTCCTCACGCAGCGTGCAAGTGCAGCATTTCTCCACAGCCCCCCATCACTTCTTCCATATTGGGCACATACATTGCGAATGTTGAAATTCAATGAATGATCTTTCAAAGTAACAACATTAAAATTTAAAAAACGGAAAATTTTTAGGTGTCATCTTGCCTGACAGATGACAGAAAAAAAACAAACAACATCACGCTACGACCCTTAGGAACCGAGCAAAATGAAAAAAAGCCAGAAACAACACTAAGCGTAGTAGCACGGGGGAACGATGGGATGCGACGCGATAGGTCAGGGGCCTAAATTAGCGCGGACGAAGTCGCGGGCAGAAGCTAGTGTTTTATATTTTCAATCAATTACTATTAAGAGAGTTATACACCGTTACGTTTTGATCGTTTTAATCCTTAAAAAGGCTAATAATTGTACTTATTATGATTATGAACAACTTTTACTATGGGTCCAACCGTGAAATCGTGACAAATGTCAATTTATCTATACATTTATGTTTGACTTTTGACATAATGTATGGATGATATTGACAGTGTAAGCAGGTTTTGGTTTGTTTTTTGGTAATGTCTCGGAGAGATGTCAAGAGCTGGCCCATTAATGTATGGATCAGATCTTTTTTTTTTTTCACGATTTCAGGGTTAGTCCCATAGTAGTTGTTCATAATGATGAGTACAATGAATCCTTTTAAAGATTAAAACGATCAAAATGAGACGGTGTATTGATAATTCTAATCCTTATTATTCTGTGACGATTCTGAGAATACATATTCGTTACTGTAACGTAACGAATATGTATTCATAAAATTTTGCGGGCTGCCTAAGCACATTCACTTTTAAGATCCATACTTTTATTACACCATATTTAGAATAGAACAACATTTGTTTCAAATTCTTTGTAATCCTCAGGCCTGATGGAGCCAAATGTGGTCGAATACCGGGAGAGGCTACTAAAAGCGTACAGGAAAGCCATCATCCCGTTGATAGCTTACATGAGGCAGTATGAGTGTTACAGGGACATATACGCGCTGGACATTGAGGAGTATGTAGAGTAAGTACTGGCAGAAGAAAAGTTTTTTACTGGCAAAAATGCAGGCGTTCCACCTGATGTTAAGTTGTCACCGCCGCCTAAGGAACATCTATACTTATCTATGCTTACAATAAAGCTGAAGAGTTTGTATGTTTGAGCGCGCTAATTACTTTAAAAAAAATTGGCATTTGATAGCCTAATGCTTGAGGAAGGCTATTTATTTATTTCATTATGGCACTCCAACGACTTATTCACTAATACATTTTTTGGGGTACTTAATTGTTACAGTAACAATTAAGGCTATTTAACATCACGATAGGGCCCTTAGGGCCCGAATAAAAAGAAAAAGAGTAAGAATAAGCGCTAAGCGAAAACGAAGTAATAGTGCAGGCAGGCGATGCGATGCGACGGGGTGGGTTGGGGGAACAAAAAATAAGTCGCGGGCAGAAGCTAATCCTGTCCAACTTTCCTACTTTAATAATATAATATTATAAACATGAAAGTTTGTATGTATGGATTGATGGATGGATGGACGTTTGTTACCCTTTCACGCAAAATCTACTGAACGGATTTGGATGAAATTTGGCACACAGATGGTTTATAACCAGGATTAACATATAGGATACTTTTTATCCCGATATTCCCACGGGATTGAAACTTATGCGGGTGAAACCGCGGGGTACAGCAATCTGTTATACAGAAGCTTCGCAGGTGCTTTATTAAAACAGCGTGGTACAGCTTGAATCAACCCTTTTACTGTTGTAGGACCTACCGTACCGAGAAGCATCCCGCTTCAGAGACCAAGAATGAGATTCAGGTACACTATGATGAGAAGCAGGATCTCATATGGAGGCTACCTCAATACATTAATATCGGACCTTTTGCCATTAACGTCGACTCTCTAAAGGTGCGTCATGCTTTGTGTGATTCCGTTTTCATAAATATACATTTATTTCGGGTTTTTCGACTATTTTCGACATTGGACTTCTGAGTTCGAAAATATATTTTTTTTAACAAATTAGTTACTAAGTTTAGGCCTACTTGCACGTTAATGGGTTATCCAAAATAACTCAGTTAACCACTAACTCAGGGTTAATATAATAATTCATAAAACTAAAAAAAAAACTTTTAAATATTCCCATCGATGTGGGACAGTTGCTGAACTCTGGGTTAAGCTACGGTTTCCTAGAAAATCGGTGACCGCACATAACGGCTGCAGTGACGGCTGCCATGAAAATTATATAATAATAATATCCCTGGACATTTCACACAGCACCATTTGTCCCAAGCTAAGCAACCTAATGCTTGTGTTATGGTAACAAGATGGCTGATAAACTACTTATATACAATTTTTTTTATTGTTGTAAATACATACATATTATAGATAGAAAAACACCCAGACTCGGAACAAATACATGTAGGTCATACAAATATTAGTTCCGTGCGGGAATCGAACCCGCGACACGCAGCGCAGCAGTCAATCGCTTAACCACTGCGCCAACCGTGCCAAATGATGACGGCGGCAAAGATTTAAATTGTTAGATACGCCTTACTGTGGCAAAATATGGTCGCACTTTTGTTTCGTTTTAGCACCTCTTTCACACACAATGGCGCAGTGACTCGACTTAATTATCATGCAAAAGATATCTTAATATACCTATACACTGGTCATCCAAAAAATCGGCCCACCTGCAGTTTTACCGCAAATCACGTTTTTTCTTTAGCGAAACAAAACAAAATGGTTTGGTACTGATATGTTTAATTTAACTTGTTTATTTACACCAACTTTAGTACAACATAAACATAAAAATTATAAAAAAAAATGAAATATGATTATAAAAATACAAAGAATAATTTTACACTGTTTTTGGTTAATCTTAAACACGCTCTAATTTTTCAGTCTGAGTCTGTCTTAAACTTAAGATTGACCCTCTTGCTCGAATGACGGCCTGCATTCGCCGTTTTAGTGACCTAATCAAGGTTTTGATGGTTTCTTGAGGGATTCGGTTCCATTATTCCCTGATAGCGGTTTCCAGGTCTCCTAAAGATGTAGGGGCTGGATTACGGGCTCTAACCTTTTGTTTTAGTATCTCCCACATGTGCTCTATAGGGTAAAGATCAGGGCTTCTTGCTGGCCACGACATAACCCGAATGCCGACCTCTCAAGATAATCGGTGACAATGCGCGGTCATCCCATTGAGTTGTCACCCTATGTCTTCCAGATCTTCTTGGATAGTGCTTAGTCTCCAAAAACCTTTGGTAAACTCGCCGAACTGCAGAACGGCTGAAATTTAACCTCCTGGCCACTACACGTTGACTTAAGCCTTGTTGCAGCAAAGCCACAACTTGGGCCGCCTGAGTTTCAGTAGTGTCCATTATTTTTAGACAGAATTAGTCAAAACGACAGCCTCAACAATTAAACTTAACGATATTCACATGACAGATTTTTCTAGAGAGTTCTAGAAAAATCTGTTACTGACTGAAAGAACGAGACGATTTGCTCCGATGTTTAACCGTCAAATCAGCACTCAACAGTATTTCTGTATAAAGTTTACCTTCAAGTGCAATAAGATTTATGACAAACAAGACGTCAATTCTCATAATATCGACCCTCAAAATAATAAACTAACATGTGAAACAGCTTATCTTTGAACAGTCGATCATTATTGAACACAAGATGGGTCGATTTTTTTGATGACCAGTGTATAATAAATTCCGTACGTGTGTTTGTCACCTAACTCCTCCTCAGCTGGACCGATTTGGATGAAATTTTGTGTGTATATTTCAATGGGTTCCTGGATGGTTTGAAAACACAATTGGACCCGGTAGGTGGCGCTGCTTTTCCGGGTAGGAAGACGTCTGCCGGGTCCGCTAGTACTCGTATAATAACTCACACTCATGTGTGAACTCACTCTTCTCATTATTGACACTTGCGTGACTAAGTACGGGCAAACCTAGCGATTTAAATCTTTGAGCAGCGGGGCTTGACTTTATGGTGTCATGTCAATGCATGTGAAGGCTATAGCGGCCAGCACCTATCAGAAAGGCGTCCCAGACCAAAGTGCTGCCACAGCTATAATACAAAAAAATATGCTTTTATTCCAGCAACTTCTCGTTAATAAGCGGTCGGACATAATCAAAGCATTGTTGATAATGTGGTCGGAGGAAGTTCGTATCGTGGTGGAGGACGTCATAATGGCCTACAAAAGTATAATGCGAAAGTTAGGGGAGAAGCCTAATACGATAGAACATGTGTTCGAGATCAGGGAGTGGATGGAGTCGATACCTTTTGCGCTTAAGACGCAGGATGATATCATGAGAAAAGTTCACGCGGTAAGGCTGTTTAAATTATGTAGGGGTCAATTATTGAAGGGTAGATTTAGTTTAGTTGGGTCGAAAACGCTTTCATCAAATGGCTGCAGACGATGAGCTGTGATGTATAGTAGGAAAAGATAAATGAACTATTCCATTGTATCCAAGCTGATGTGGCTTTCGTGATTGTCACACAGCAATATAAATAAGGTTACTTATCGAGCATGCCTCTATACAGGGTGGCAGCGACATCGACGCGCAAACTGTTATAACAGACATTATGTTAAGACAGAGAGGACTGGAAAGTAGAAAGGAAGGCCTTTGCCCTGCAATGGGACATCATAGGCTTACAATAAATATAATATATTTAACAAAATTAACAGGACTACGAAGTTCTCGACGCGTTCTTCTATCCGTTAGAAAGCGATGACTTTAGAGCCCTGTGGGAGGCTATTGGTTGGCCTCTGCAAATATCTAAACAGGTATGGTTTGTACTTAGTACAGACGCCACCAGGTCAAGCTACCCGAAACTGTAAAATTTTCCCAATCGACCTTGAAGCTTAATGTTTTAGCGATAAAGTTGAAAATCTATTAAATAAACTTGACAGATTGTAGTAGCTTGATGTGCTGGTGTTTGTACATACTTTTCAAGAATATGTAGGTATGTACTTTTACCGTTAAAAAAAAACATTTTTTTTAAAAGAAGTCCTCAAAGTTATAAAAATAACATTACGTCTTGCTAGTATGTCCCATAGTATAGTCAGTTTTTTTGCATTTATGATTGCGGTACGAGTCATTCAGTATAAGTACATAGCTACACTCGTTACTCGTTGATGATATTTGATGGCTTTTATTATTTATTTGTATACTTTTATAGTTTCCCTAGGTACTATTTAGTAGGATATAAAATTAGTTAAAGTAAATGTCCAACCACACTACCTTGGAAAATAGAATGATTGATTAGTGACTGCCATGTTCTGTGATAGGTGGAAGAGACGATTCTTTTCTTAGAGGAAGAACAGGAGAAGTTCTGGAAGCTTCACCAACAAGATGAACAGACGTTATACGATAAGATCGATATGTTCACCGCGCAGTGCATGACTCTCACGCTGCAAAATGACTTCGGGAAGGTAAGGCTAATATGCATGTATTTTTTAAATATTTTTAATAGCTGCGCCCCGCGGTTTCACCCGCATAAGTTTTGACCCCGTGGGAATATCGGGATAAAAAGTACCTATCCTATATGTTAATCCTGGTTATAAACCATCTGTGTGCCAAATTTCATCCAAATCCGTTCAGTAGTTTTTGCGTGAAAGAGTAACAAACATCCTTCCATCAATACAAACTTTCACGTTTATAATATTAGTAGGATTCGATAGTTTACATCGGCACATAATAGTAAAAACATATTCAATTCCAAAAAAGCAATAGAAAGCACTTTAAAAACAATAATGTTAGTAATAGCCAGCCGACTTGGCGCGCTTGGTGTGACGTCATAGTTCGTAACATTGACAACGGACTGAATTCACACACTTATAAAACACATTGACATTTATTGTTGTCATGAACTTTCACGTTACATTCGCTCTGAGCAGTGGCGCCGCTTTTCAAATATTTGAAGTTCCCACAGTATTATTGCACTTTAAAAACAATCATTTCTATGAATATCGTTGTATACAAGCTAACACTAAAATTTATATCCTAAATTAACTAAAACTATTTACAAACTAAAATACAAAAATAATAATAATAATAATAATTATAATAATAAATATTAATTCATCCGCGTCGCTGTCGACTGGTAATGTACCTATTCGATTATGGGTTTTATACATAGAAACAAACGTGTTTTATCAGCAATCAAATAATATTTTTATTAGAGAAAAACGTCTCGACAAGAATACAGAGTTACATCCTCCGAAGTGCTTCCACCTAGTGGTGAAAATTGGAACTAAATGAGATTGGCGCTAAATTTAAATTTTCTAGTTTTTTATTTATGTATTAAGTCCAATAGTACCCAAGACACAAAAATTCTTCCTCAAAAAGAAATTATAATCAAAAATATTGATAATTCAGAAGCAATACAGTTTATTAAAAAAAAAATACCCTTATTTCAATCACATGCATATTCCCTATTATTATATCATTACGCCTATTTTCCCCCAAAGGGGCCAGGTTGCCTTCAACGGAGCCCAAGTCCAGTCTAGTCAGTCAACGAGAGTTACTTGGCAGTCGAGGTTTTGCTATAATATGTGGTATTATGTCGCTCAGCGAGCTATGTAACGAGCTATGCTTGTCTTTCTGAGGGATAGAATCCGGAATGAGGTCATCCGGCAGAGAACTAAAGCTGTCGACATAGCTCACAAAATAAGCAAGCTGAAGTGGCAACTGGCCGCCCATGTTAGCCATTAAACCGATGACCGTTGGGGTAGTTGTGTTCTTGAGTTGAGACCGCGAATCGACAAACGTAAGGTAGGACAACCTCTGGTTAGGTGGAGCGACGATCTTCGCAGGGTGGCTGGTAGCAGCTGGATGAGAGTAGCCGGTATTCGAGCTAAATAGCATGCAACGGAGGCCTATGTCCAGCAGTGGACTGCTGTAGGCTGATGATGTTGCATTATTATTATAACATTGTGTTAAAGTTAAAAGCAAAACATTTTTTTTTTCTCCCAGGTGCACGAGATAGCAAACGATATAAAGAAGGCATGGAAAGCGATGAAGGACGCACAGGATTGGGGCCGCATTCTAAACCAACGTCAGAAACTGTTCGGACAGCCCGTTGTACCATTCTCGGACCTTAACAAGCTCGTGAAGGAGTTCGAGCCCTATAGGAACCTGTGGATCACCGCATCGGGTATACAAATTGTTGTTTTCTTTTGATAGCAAGCTAGCTGGCTGCCCACCTGACAGTTGGTCAACGTAGCTTTAACAATACTCAGTGACACTATAACAATCAGCCTATAATGTTTCCACGGCTGGGACACAGCCCTACTCTCTGTGAGAGGAAATGGGCCGTAATCCACAACGCGAATCCAGTGCGAGCTGGTGGATGTCACATGTCTTCGAATTTTTGGTTGACGAGGTTTTCCTTCGCCGTTTGAGAGCAGTGGTGATGAAATTAAATACACAAAGTAAAGCGCCTGCCTGGGACAATCTGGGCCATCGCTACTCCTCAACAACTTTACAATACTCCTGTCTTATAAACTGGTATTGCCGATATTGTACAGCTGTAATCTTTGTTTTGTGTAAAAATGTTACAAAATACTTTCTATGGCAGTGTTGATTTCGCAGCCTTTGTCAGGTTTCTGCGACATGTCTTGTCCGTAGGTGTACACGTTGATCACGGTCTCAGTGGCATAATCTATATCTATACTAATAATAATGCTGAAGAATTTTTTGTATGTTTGAACGCGCTAATCTCTGGAACTTGCAGTCGCATTTGAAAAGTTACATTATTTTTACATTTGATAGCTCAATTCTTGAGGAAGGCTATAAGCTACTTAACATCACGCTAGGACCATTAGGTTTCGAGAAAAAAAATCGAAATTACGGGAACAGCACGGAAAGACGGCGACGGAGGAACTAGAATTTTCATGCGGACGAAGTCGCTGGCAGAAGCTAGTATCCTATAAAGTCCGCACCACACTCGCACGAAGGATCTATAATCCCCATTCTGCTAAATTGTCTTTGCAGTGGGTACTTAGGTGCGTTTAAAAAAAACAGATATGTAGGATTTTCGAGCGGCTGAGACAACACGTGTCGCTGCTGATTCGTCATCTGTGGGTCCTCCATTGCGGGCGTGTACGTGCAGGTGTTTGGAAAATAATACTCGCAAAATAACGCACTTAATTTACTCCCGAATATCGCAACGAAACTTAACCCTAAAATTGAATGATTATCACTCATTAAGTCAAATTAATTACTAATTGTTGAACTTGCATTTAGAGCCAATGGATTTGTGCGTGTGCACGGCGTGACGATCGCATTAAAAAGTGATCGCCACCGCCCTCCATGACACTCACAACCCCATTCGGTGTTAGCCGCTCTAAATTAAAAATACCACTAAATAAATAAACCAAAAGCTCTCACCACAGGGTAAAAATAATCAATTAAAACTTTTACAAAATGTGTTACAATACATCGACTTCGAATTCATCACGCGCCGTCAGATATTTATTGTGTTTTTATCTTCTTAAAAATATCTTTGCAGATTTCCTAAAGGCCCGCGAGATCTGGCTGGACAACCCGCTAATGTACGTGGATGCGGACACTATTGAACAGCTCGTCAACGAGTACTACAAGACGATCATCAAGTGCGTGCGCACCTTCCAGGACATGCCCAAAGTGCAGCACGTTGCCGTTACAATACGGGTAAGAATATCACGCGTGTATTGCTTGAAGGGTTATGCAAAGGTGTATAGTACGCCCACATTTTGCCAGTTATGTTTCATCATCATTATCAGCTTATAGCACACTGTCCACTGTCCACTGCTGGACATAGGCCTCTCCTATTACACGCCATACAACTCGATTTTCGGCAACTCTCATCCAGCTGCTAAAAGCCATTCTGCGAAGATCGTCGCTCCACCTAGCCTGAGGGCGTCCCACCTTACGTTTACCGATTTGCGGTGTCCACTCATGAACACGTGTACCCTAACTAATACGGCCGGCCCATTGCCACTTCAGCTTGCTTATTCTGTGAGCTATGTCGACAACTTTGGTTCTCTGCCGGATCACCTCGTTGCGGATTTGATCCCTCAGAGAGACTCTAAGCATAGCAAGTATGTTTAAGTCGAGCATATTGACATTAAACGGACGAGCATCCAGACTCCGTGCCGCTACGTAAAAAATACTACATATTTAACTACTAAACTAAATCTTTTTTAGTTCAGTATTTCTTTTAGTAGTTTCTTGACCTCGATCACGCCATGGAAAGCGATGGATCCAGGTCTTTGATGGAACGAGCGTGCCCAGAAGATACCTGTTCACTCTTGTTTTGTTGGCAGACGGGTTAAATGTGGAAGGGAACACAAACGCTGGCAGAGTTCCACACTTTAGCTGTGCGCATAATAAATGTTTTTCTTTGTCTGTTAAAAATCCGTGCTATTACTTGAAGCAAGTCGCTTAAAGTGATGTAGACTGGTTCGTTAAGCATCCAATCAGTGGGGTAATTGCGTAACAGACTAACACTAGCAATTTCCTTCATTTTGACAGCTCAACAACTTTCATTGCGTTATTTACGTTGTTGAGCAGACAAATTTTTCGAACATATGAAGCAATGGGTTAGCAATATCCTCAAAATGATTCAGATTGTGATTTTAAGTGTATTACGCAATTAGGCTACAGAGCCAGAATCAACCAACGTTGAGTCTTAATATCGACTTAATATCTTTACCTACTCCAAAAAAAGGCATTGAATTGAAAAATATGTATTTACAGGATTTTATAGATGAGTTTAGACCACTGATTCCTATAATACAAGCAGTGAGGAACCCTGGCATGAAGGAGCGGCACTGGAACGAGTTCATGGAAAGAGCTGGTAATATAACACATCTTATCACACCTACTCGCCTAGCATGACTAATAGACAAAGGGGCGACCTTCGACGAAAACTGGCAAATACTGGAAACTGTCGAGATAACACAACTCGGCAAAACTGACGAATCAGTAAAACTGACTAATCAACGAAACTGGCGAATTAAATAAACTGACGACTGAGGGAACTGACCAGTGTTACGCGGACTCGAATGACTATTTCCATGAATTAATATCAATTGGTTGTATTGATGATTATAATTATGTAAATACATACTTGTTACGGTCGCGAATCATATTTTGTTCAACATACAACCTGACACTAACCTGAAAATTGCAAATAAATGTAAGATATTTTGAATCTCGTAGTCGCTAATCGAGAAAGTCGCTACCGTGGCGCTTACCTCTTAACAAGGCAGATTAGGACTACCGCGTATTTTCTGGCGCATTAATTTCGCTAAGCCAAGCGGTGAAAATCCAATACCGCACTTTTATTTAGGCATTCGTCTAGGTGTCCCCTACTGTTAGTGAAAACAAAAGTCTCTTATATTGTAAAACATAGCTCAATATTGTTTCTGCAACACGTTTTACTGTCGCTGGTAAAATAATACTTGTTAAGGTGGACTATTAAATTATTGCTGGCCACAAGAGAACTTTGTTTTCCATAGGGGAAATGCGGGTAAGACGGGGACGCTAAGGTAAAATAGTAAATAACAGGGTATTTATAATAATATTACTGTTATTTATTAATCAATCATTAATTACTTAATAACGCTTTATTTGGCACAGCTTTGGACTTGGTAACTAATCATACAAAAATTAAAAAAATATAATTATCAAAAATCGAAAATACACCATCTTACCGCACAGATGAGGTAAGACGGGATACTAAAAAAGGGGCAAGATAGGGACAGACGGTAAGATGGGGACTACTTATCTTCACACAAAATACATATTAAGACATCCTCCATATCTTCGTCGTCGACTCCAGCACAAGCTGTGTGCCCCCATCGTCCACACCGCTGACACCCTACCCAGTTTTCCGACGATTTTAAATAAGAATTGTTTTCATCATTGCAATATAAACAAATTGTATCTTCTTGTGATTCTTTTCCAGTTACCCCCTTGTTTCCTTTGCCTTTACCTTTACCTTTGGCCTTCTTAGTTTTAGTAGTAGTAGTATTATCAACTACTAGTTTCGCAGGTCTTTTTCTTTCTTCTACTTCTTTTTTATACGGAGTGGAAGTGATGATGGCGGTTTTACCCCTTCGGTATTGTTTTCTTTTTTCATAAGACTGAACTGCTGGTATGGGTATGATATCACTAGGAGAGGCATTACTAAAACTAGACGTGAGATCACGGCAAACTGCTCGAACAGGAGATCTAGTTTGTGCTGCATGTAAAGATGAAGGTCCAGGCTCTGGTTCAGTTTCAGGTTCAACAGCAAGTGGGGTTATTAGCTGGGCTTGAGGTGAAATAGAAGAACTAGGAGTTGCAGGCTTAGTAGGCGTGCAGTAATCTTGTGAAGATATTAGACTGATCTCAGAACGTGTTTGCAAACAAATAGGTCGAGAATTGCTGTCAAGTTGAGCATTCCTTCCATTAGTCTGTGCTGGTTCTGCAGGAGTACCATTAGTTGTGGATGGACTGTCCTCAATAACAGCATGTCGCTCGGTAGAAAGGTCCGAAAATGGTAAATTGATGGCATCAGATGTAGCTGGAGTGTCTTCATTAACTGGACGGTTGGTTGTTTCAGCAGGCAAAAAATCGACATCAGTAAAATTGTCCTGATTGAATGGCCATATACCACACTTCCTGAAACCATTCAATGCCGTGTTCATAGTGGCTGCCTGAAGATATGCTTGTCCAAATATTTCGCTTATTTGAAACATGGTCAGCACTCGGCCTGGGTGCGATCGTAACCAGTTGGTAGCAGCATGGTCGTAATAAGTGCTCAAAGGCCTCATAAATGTAACATCTGCAGGCTGCAGCCTGTGGGTACAGTGTGGAGGAAAGCAAAGTATAATTACTCCGTTTTGACGAGCTATGTCTATAACTTCTAAATTTTGGGTATGACTTACATGACCGTCAAGAAGTAGCAGCACTTTATTGTCAAGAGAAGCTCCTGAAAATTGAATAAATTGCTTGAACCAGATCGTAAATATTTCCGTGGTTATCCATCCTCGTGGATTGCAGGCAGCTGTTGTCCCCGGTGGAGCATGATCTAATAGTTCAGCTTTCATGCGCTGTCGTGGAAATATCATGAGTGGTGGCATATAGTTTCCAGCTGCATTAAAGCAAATTTCCACTGTGACAGTCTGGCCTCGTTCTGCTGATGACAATGAGCCGACTTGTTTTCTTCCCTTCACAGCTATTATTTTGCTTTTAGTTTTCGAAACAACAGATATGCCGGTTTCATCGCAGTTAAATATCTTGTCCGGTGTTAATTTATGTTGGTCATAGATGTCGCCGAGTAACTGGTAAAACTTTCCAACAGCAACTCTATTAAATCCCATTGCACGAGCTGCGGACGTAGCTTCTGGCTTACGAATAGATAAATTTGGCTGGCGATCTAAGAAACCTCTGAGCCAGGCGTTACCTGCCTTTTTTTTTTCACTGTTAAAGTTATGTTTTTTATTATTTCTAACAGCCAACTCATATGCCATCCGTCTGAGATCAAGAGTAGTTAAACCGAATAGCCGTTCTTCCATATGTTTTAAATATCCCGCTATTTCTGCCTCTTCTTCAACGCTAAATACTTTTTTTATAGGCCCTAATGGCTCGCTGAAGGTTACTTCCTTACCTTGTTTTACTTTATTGACATAACGCTCTAAAGTGGTTTGCGGAACACCATAAGTTGAAGCTGCTTTTCGAAATCCTGATTTTTTTGCCAACACATCTTCTACTGCTTTTTTCATAGCTTCTTTAGACCACTCTCCCCTATTTGTCTTTTTTTTATAATTTCGTACCATTGTACTACCACTGTTACCTGAAAAACAAAAAGTGGTTGCAATATCACGACAAGCATAATACCATAAACCTGTTGAAAGAGGCAAGATGGGGTAATGCCCCATCATGCCTCGCAAAGTTTGCCCCGTCTTGCCTTCACCTCCATAAAACAGCAAAAATATTAGTAAAAAAAAACACACCAAAGTTCAAGCATTTAGACTTACGCCACACGATAATTAATACAATCACGAATGCGTTACGAAATATACGATAATCAGGCACTAATACTTACGGTTTAATAACAAGTTATTCAGGACTTAAATCATAGATCGATGAAATCGGTGAACAAGTTTTGACCTGCACTGAATAAACGCACGCGCTCTCACTCGCTGCCGACGTCGGACTAATGGCCGCTCGCGAGTGGCGTCCCGTTGGCCACTACGATGCGTTAGTGTGATATCTAGTTTCGTCTATGTGTGGGGGGCCCCGTCTTACCCCGTGTCACCGTCTTATCCGTATCTCCCCTAACACTCCCCGTTTTGTCCTCAGGTATAACCGTAACAATGAACGAAAAGCAGACCTTCCAAATGTGTATAAAACAAGGAGTGGCCGAACACGGGGAGCTGATCGCGGAGATCGGGGAGCTCGCCAGCAAGGAGTACGTCATCGAGCAGTCTCTGGACAAGATGCAGGGAGAGTGGGCCAACAAGGTGCTGGAGATGAACCCCTACAAGAACACCGGTAAGTGACTACTGCGAGACATTTTTTTTTTATTTATGTTAGCCTACGCTGTCCCACTCCTGGGCAAAGGCCTCCCTCCACTCCTTCCATCTTCCGCGAGCCCGCGCGTCCTCCTTCCAGTTTTGACGGAACCTATCCAGCTCGTCCCGCCATCTCCTACGTGGTCTGCGAGACATATAATCTTTTTTTAATATTTTAAACCTCTTTCCAAAAAAGGAGGAGGTTTTGCGCTCGGTGAATTATGTTTTCTTCACCAATTTCTCCGTGATCACTGGCCTGAATTACGTCATTTAAGCTCGTGGTGTCCTATATAAATTTTATTGACTTTGCTTGAGTAGTTTTTGGGTTAGTTTCAATCCTAATAATGTTACAAAACTTTCTGTCAATGTTGTTGTCATAGCAAGTAATGGTATACGAATTTGTGTAAGGTAGACCCACAGCAAAAAACTGAAAAATACAAACTTTTTTTACAAAAAACAAAACTGACTTAAAAAAAAACACTATTTTGCTAAAAAATACTGTAATTTCGGTTTCTTTTTTAACAGACTTAAAACAAATCAGGAGGTTCTGTATTCGATTGTATTTTTTTGTTGTAAGTACCTCAGAACTCGTCATTTATAAACCGACTAGCTGCGCCCCGCGGTTTCACCCGCATAATTTTCGATCCCGTGGGAATATCGGGATAAAAAGTAAAAAATCCAGGTTTAAACTATCTGTGTGCCAAATTTCATCCAAATCCGTTCAGTAGTTTTGGCGTGAAAGAGCAACAAACATCCATCCATCCATCCAAACTTTCGCGTTTATAATATTAGCAGGATTTTAATGTAACGTCCTTAATGTAAATCACAGAGTAAAATCTTAAAATTCTCTGTAGTGCATTATATTAATATTCGCTATATAGTATACAGAGTGGCGATTAGGTTATCACATTAAATAATACAGCGATCATTACAAGTTGTTAAAAGTCTGATATAATAATAAAATTTAAACTTTTACTAAAAATAGAAAAAAAAAACAAATAAGTAAAATAATTAGCGTAAAAATTGTCATGAAATAAACCATCCTTGATAATAAGTCACTAGACACGCATGAGGCAATGGTATCAAGAATTCAACACAAATTTTATGTTATTGTTACTAAGTAAACACAAATTAAGTTTAATGTTGTTATGTAAATACTGAAACGAAAAAAGGTCCCACGACTAAAATGTTAATTGTTATTAATTCTTTTAATTGTGTATGTTTAATATACGTTATGTAGAATACGTGGTTTCAATTCATGTGATAACCTAATCGCCACACTGTATAGTACATCTACATTTCGCCAGTTATCTTACGTCGCTTTTAATAGAGGGCGTGCCTATGGTCATGCCAAAAACCGTAAAATAAGCATAATCAGTCTATAATGTTCCCAGTGCTGGGACACAGGCCTCTTCTCGATGAGAGGGAGTAAAGAAAGAAAGAAAGAAAATGTATTTATTGCGACTCTTACAGAAATATCATAAAACTAAACTAAACACAATAAACATAAAAAAAACAAATTATTTTAAAAAAAGTAACAAAAAGAAAAATGAAACAGAAAGTCCTATACGAGGCCAAAAGGCTCCTATCTCAGCATGATGCTACGACATTTAAAAAATAAATGTTGCAGCACTGGTATAGTATATAGGTATAGAGTAGGCCATAATCATCCACGCGGGCCCAGTGCGGGTTGGTAGATGTCACATGTCTTCGAATTTTTGGTTCTAGGACATGCCGGTTTCCTCACGATGTTTTTTCTTCACCGTTTTGAGAGCAGTGATGATGAAATAATTTACACATAGTAAAGCGCTGGATCTGAACCGTCTGGATTCGAGCCTACGACTTAAACTTGCGGCTGTTACCACTGGGCCCCCAGTGCTCAACCACTGGGCCGCCACCACACGTAAAATGCCGCAATATAATTATGTGTTCTCTCAGGTACCTTTGTCATGAAGATTGCAGACGAAACCTTGCAGCTACTGGATGAACATCTGCTAGGGACTCAGCAGCTAGGCTTCAGTCCTTTCAAGGCGGCGTTCGAGCTTCGAATCCAGGAGTGGGATGATAAGCTTCGCCTTACACAGAAGGTAGTGGATGAATGGATCGAGTGCCAGAAGTAAGTGAAAATCTTCAAACAATTTGTAGTAATAGTGGTGGACGTCAGCTATCGCTTTGCGCATGGCCAGACAGGTTCCAAGGAGTAAAGCTTTGGTAAAAGAAAAGGGCCCGTATTCCCGTAATTTAAAACGTTCAAAATCTAGTCGTCTATTAGTCTCATCTCGGCGACAAATGTCAAAATGTAGGGAAATTAGACGTATTTTTGTCAGATTGAGACTCAGATCTGACTGTGAACGTTCTTTAAAATTACGAGAATTACTGTTAAAAAGTTCGTGTAGTAAGGTATCTCGAGTTTCCTAACTTCGCTCGACATCTCTAGAAACATGATGTTATTTACAAATATTTGCAATATTACAAATACCTAACCAGTCGCTCCATGTTAAAACTGGTACTCAGATGCATCCGGTTAAACTAGAAGCCGACGTTAACACAGTTAGGAAAAGTCTAGCAAAGCAGATGATAAAATTCTTAACCGTTTTATTTGCTGTCTTATTGACCTGAGTTTGCCACTTTTTTTATCCACGTATGGACCAACCAACGACTAAAAGAAATGCACCGAATGTTTGTTACACTTATTATTCTTTTTTTTTTTTTTTGCTAGCCTGTACTGTCCCTGTGCTGTCCAAAGGCCGTATCTTTCCAGGAAGTTTTCGCCACTCCAAACCAACCCTCGCGGTACGCGTCCAGGTCATCTCGCCATCTCTTTCTGGGTCAGCCTCGGCGGCGCCGTCCATCTTTAGGCACCTATTGTGTGGAGACTTTTGTCTTACTTATATTCTTAAATATTATCATTCATACAGAGAATGGATGTATCTGGAGCCTATCTTCACCTCGGAGGACATAGCGCGGCAGCTGCCCATGGAAACCAAGAAGTATGGCACCATGGAGAGGATTTGGAGACGCATCATGTCCAGCGCAGCCGCCTGTCCAAAGGTAGGTCGAATTGTTATATCTTTTTACTATGATAATTTTCTGTCTGTTTTGATAATTTTATTTACAATTTTTAACTTCGATGCCGGCGACGAGACCCCTAATCTGATTTTATTAATTCCTATCGGATGATAGCATCTGCCTGTGGCTTCGCGCCCGCGTGGATGTCGAAAACGATCCCACGGGAATTGCCTCCTTATCCCACGTGCCTATGTTGCTTCTTATAACATCAGCTATCTATCTGCCCGCGAAAGTCGGTCCAGCCGTTTAGGACATTAGCCGGAACAAACAGTCAGACAAAAACTATTGAGGTCTTCGATCCCTTTCTCACCTGTCACACCTTGTTATATGTTATCATTCTATTCTTCTAACATTCCCTTGTATCTCAAGTGTTGCCACTTTATTGGTCTTACATTCCCACATCATCATCATCATAATTATCCTTTCAGCCCGGAATCACACACTGCTGTGTGTACGCCTCCCCTTTCTTCTGCCATGTGTCCCGCGACTTTTACGATATCGTCAACCCAGCGCGCTTTTGGACCGCCCTGGTTTCTTTGGCCTAACCTTGGCCACCATTCGGTCACAGCTTTACTCCATCGGCCATCTCTACGTCTAGCTAGTGTCCTGCCCAATTCCACTTGATGCGCATCCCCGACGTCGTAGACTTTCGGCCGACGACGGATTTCGTTGATATTCCCACATAACTACGAAATAAAATACAAGCTCTATACTCCTGCATTTATGAATCTTTAATAAAAAGCTTTTATTTCTAAATTCGCAGATAATGGTAATATGTCCAGACAGTCGTTTGCTGGACAGTCTTCAGGAAGCCA
Source organism: Apamea crenata (assembly GCA_949629185.1). NCBI lineage: Eukaryota > Metazoa > Arthropoda > Insecta > Lepidoptera > Noctuidae > Apamea > Apamea crenata. The sequence continues at coordinate 4,274,403 of OX451362.1, read as the reverse complement.
TCCACCTGCTGGCCGTGGTGTCCCGTGGTCTCAACGAGTACATGGAACTGAAGCGGCTGCGGTTCCCGAGGTTCTTCTTCCTAAGTGATGATGAGCTCTTGGAGATTCTGTCGCAGTCCCGCAATCCTAGAGCCGTCCAGCCTCATTTGAGAAAGTGCTTCGAGAATATTGCTAAGGCGAGTTTGACAAACAATTAAGGACTTTGCGTTAGTTGAAATAAAGTTGACTAATAAATGTTTCGTCACCTTTATACGCTGAGAGGATGCCTGTGACTGAAAAATTTTATGGTCGAGTTTAGTCACCCCACCTCATGCGTCGGTCCGGTCCGAACGATGAAAAGTAGAAAAGCAGTCTACATGAGCATTTTGGCTCGACTTGAGTCGATATTATATTCACGCGGCAGATATTATATTTTATTGTGCGGCTAGAAATCGCTATAAAAACGACCCGTGTTAGGCCTGTACCTCTTTGTACACGATCGAACTTTTAAAGGAAACCTACTGTTGTTGTATGAAAGGTCGAACAGGACAAGAGTTAGATTTAGTATGCACTATCAACCCGCCCCGCGCTTCGCGCGGTTTATTTTGACAAAATATCGAGATTTCTTTATTATATGTAAGTTTAATATTGGTGTATTGTACACATAAATATGAATAAATGCTTTATTATATAATTTTGGTAAAAACCGCATCTAAATCCGTTGCGGAGTTTAGAAAAACAACGCGATCACTTGAGACGGACACGAAAATTGATCTATTGATCTAAATTTATGATGTGATGCACGCGACATGTGACTCTTACGTCATTGTAGTAAGGTATACGTTGGAATGACAAGAATGTTGTGGTTCCAGGTGACCTTCCAACCAGACTTGCAGATCACACACATGCACTCCAGCGAGGGCGAGATCGTTGAGCTCAAGTACAAGTTCTACCCCAATTCCAATGTGGAACAGTGGCTGCTTTTGCTTGAAGACACCATGAGGCATTCAAGTAAGCATCTACAGTACCCAGACGAAAATAGAACACATTAACCTAAAGAAAGAAAAAGTATTTATTGCGACTCGTATAGGAAGATCACAAACTAAACACAGTAAAAAATAAAAAGTCACATAAAGAAAAATGAAACAGAAAGTCCTATACGAGGCCAAAAGGCTCCTATCTCAGCATGATGCATGATGATCTACAGAAAGAAACATCGTCTGCCTTTTCCCAACTTTACTGGCGAGGAGCTTTAGTTTAACAAGATGCAGCTCAATACCAGTATTTTACATGGAGCATAAACGCAGCTAAAATAGGCAGATACACTTTTTTGGCAATTATATATGAGACACTGTCTACCAGCGTAGAACTTACATATGTATATCTATACATACAAGGTGGAGACGACAATAAATTAAACTGCGTATATCAAACGCCGTTCCCAGTCTGAATACGAAAATACGGTTCCGTTTTTTCATTCAGACGTACGGAACCCTAAAAATTTATATTTTCACCGAATTTTATAATAACCACTCTCAAATTCTGTTACTCGCTGTGCAAAGGAAACCTACACCTGTGCTCTTTTCCCCAGTTCGGCTGACTCTGATCGAAGGCCTCCAACAGTTGTGGGAGATTCCTCGCGCGGAGTGGGTGCTGAACTGGCCCGGACAGGTCGTAATCGCGGGGTCGCAGACCGCGTGGACCGCCGGCGTCGAGAACGCCATCGAAGAGTACCGCATGGAAGCCTTCTTTGACGAGAACTTGATGCAGGTGATCAATGTTATTATTAGCTTGTGATGACCCACTGCAAGGCAAAGGCCTCCCTACTGGGTTCAAAGCTGCTAAGGACCACTTTTTGTTGAAAGAGTCCAGCTCATCCGCTGACACTCCCGCTCCTTGCCATTAAGAACCAATGCCCATTGGCCCATTGGTCGTCTGACATGCGGCAGGTGTGTCCAGCCCAGTTCCATTTTAGCGTGGCAGCTTTTCAAGTGACATCAGTTGTCTGTGTTTCCAAGTGACATCAGTTATCTTTGGTGATCAATCCTACTTATTCCTACTATTCCTATTCCTACTAATATTATAAATGCGAAAGTTTGGTTGGTTGGATGGATGTTTGTTACTCTTTCACGCAAAAACTACTGAACGGATTTGGATGAAAATTTACACCACCAGGATTAACATATAGGATACTTTTTATCCCGATATTCCCACGGGATCGAAACTTATGCGGGTGAAACTGCGGGGTGCAGCTAGTGATTTTATAATAAAAGATTGGTAAGCTGAAAAGTTTGTTATTATATCAAAAATGGAAGTCGCGCTCACTGGTGAAGGACACGTAGTTCTTCGTATAAAGTAGTGGTGTGCTGAATTATATTTAGAAATGTAAACAGGAATAAAAATCCTGTGCGCGATCAGAGATTGTCGCGGTAAGGATACGCATTGACAGGTGGCTCTCCTAGTGCCTAGAGAACGAACGCTCTAGAATTATTGCACAGCGCGCTTGGCGCCTTCGCTAGTCGCCTAGCGTGTATCAAACAGGGCCCTAATTCACTATGACCACTTAACGATTCCTTACTTCGAAACCACGTCAATTCCTTAGTTAATCACGACATCTGCTGTTAACGTATTCTCTATGTCACAATACCGTGGTTTGAACTGTCAAAATACATGTTGTCCGTACGGTTGACATTTCGATTCCTTGCTGTGAACAAGACACGATATTGACGGCACGGTTGGCGTAGTGGTTAAGCGATTGACTGCTGCGCTGCGTGTCGCGGGTTCGATTCCCGCACGGAACAAATATTTGTATGACCTACATGTATTTGTTCCGAGTCTGGGTGTTTTTCTATCTATAATAAGTATGTATTTACAACAAAAAAAATTGTATATAAGTAGTTTATCAGCCATCTTGTTACCATAACACAAGCATTAAGTTGCTTAGCTTGGGACATATGGTGCTGTGTGAAATGTCCAGGGATATTATTATTATTATATTGACGTGGTTTGCACGTGGTAAGATTTCGCGGGGAATAATACAGAATTGGCGCCCTGATGTTAAGTCTCTAGGCACTAAGCAAGCCACCTGTCAGTGCGTATGTATCCTAACACTCTCGGTCGCTCGGCAGCTGGACAGCCTGCGCGCGCTTGTGAAGGGCGACCTGACGTACTTCCAGCGCGAGGTGCTGTGCGCGCTCATCGTGGTGGAAGTGCACGCGCGTGACGTCACGCGCTCGCTCGTCGACGAGAGCGTGCGCAATATGTCCGACTTCCAGTGGATCTGCCAGTTGCGGTCAGTCAAAGTCAAATCGTATATTTCAATAGGATATTTGACTAAAGAATTCATATTTATTTTAAAGATGTTACTAAACAAGACGATTTGTGACAAAATACATAAAATCAGTTCCCCAGAACTCTCAAAACGGTAAAGGAAAAAATCGTGAAGAAACCGACATGTTCTAGAACCAAAAAAATCAAAGACATGTGACATCTACCAACCAGCACTGGGCCTGCGTAGTAGATTACAACCCACTCCCTCCCGAAGAGAGGAGACCTGAGTCCCAGCTGTGGGAACATTATAGGCTAGGCTAGAAGTGGCACGCCTTTGAAATTATTCTTCTATCCTTGTCACGTAAAACGTTCACTGTACTGAATGGCGCGAAGTTACTATGGCGTTCCTATGTTGTGACGTCAGATCGCAGCAGGTGTTGTCTCTGTCTAGCAAAGACTTTAAAACGCGAACAACTTCGGCATTTTTTGAGATATTTAAAGTTTTCTTTTATTTTGGATTTATTCTTTTATAAATCTCGAAAAAATTAAGACAAAAATTTAGTCAAATACCCTTTATAACAATAAGAGGCAGTTAAGAACGTCACAAATTACAAGAAAAAGAATAATTGATTCTGGTTGCCCCTTCCAAAATGTAGTTTCATATGGAGAAAAATGGGGTAGAAACTCCAAAGTTATCTTTAAAAAAATAGTTTCGCCGTATAGTTTAGCCGCTATAACAACAAAATAATAATAAAAATAAAATTAATTTTAAAATGAAAGACCCCATACAACTGTACGATGCGATGAAACGGAACCCTTTTTTTGGGTGGGAAATCGTCATAATTATGACTTCTCCCGCTCTGGGCGGAGCGGGAGGGCGTGTCAGACTTTTACTGACTAAAACCCACCTGTGTCCCTTCAGCGAAGAGTATAGTAATATAGACCCTTCAGTTGCCTATGCCAGGGGCCGCGGTATCTCTTTCGAACGACAAGCGGCATGGTACGGAACCCTTCGTGTCGAGTCCGACACGCACTTGATTTTTAGGGTTCCGTAGTCAACAAGGAACCCTTATAGTTTCGCCATGTCCGTCTGTCTGTCTGTCTGTCCGCGGCTTAGCTCAAAAACTATTGGTACTAGAAAGTTGTAATTTGGCATGAGTATACACGTTAATGACGCCAAAAAAGTGGTAAAATAAAATTTTGAAAAAAGCAATTATTTAGGGTAATCTCCCCCCTACATGTAAAGTAGGGATGATAATTTTTTTTTCGTCCTTCCCATAGTGTGGGATATCGTTGGATAGGTCTTTCAAATATATTAGTGGTTTGGAAAGACCGTTTTTTGAATAAGTAAACCGTTCGTGACTTATCAAGCTTTAAATTACCAATGTTCGTTAGAGTCAAGTGTCTCCCCCCCCTCCCCTCTACCAACTAAACGGTTGTAGTTAGAAATTCAAATGTCACGGCAGTAGTACCTATATGTAACGAAATTTAAAGGAAAACTATCACATTTGAGTGGGCTTTACAAGTTTACGAGTAATAGTCGGCCAATTGTATTTGACTCGAAAAATTCGAACAACTCCAAAGAATTCCTCAATTTTATTTTTTTGTGACGAGTGAGTAGTGTAGCTCTGTGTCCTGTATTTAAATTCAAAACACCGGCTATGACAAGTCTTATCCAAATCTCAAAAAAAAAAAATTAAAACTTTCTGTGCATTATTGTCGGACCAGGTGAGGATTTGTATAGGAAGTCAAATTAGGTAGGTAGTCATGTTTGGCTTTTAGTTAGAGCATGGTACGAAACTTTCAGTCAGCGAGTACGACCCGCACTTGGCTGTTACAAAAACTACGGAACCCTACACTGCGCGTGGCCCGACATGCACTTGACCGGTTTTTTAACTTGTAATTTTTTTTTAAATCAAACCAACCAAAAAAATAATAATTGCAGGTACTATCAGGTAGTGAAGCCGATGTGGCCACTGGAACCCGACGAGAGGCCGGAGATCTACCAGGACGAGGTCACACTGGACACAAGCAGATACTACCGCCAGTTCAGCCTAAACACCTGCGATGTTAAGGCTCTGAACTCCGTCTTGATGTACCAGAATGAATATCTGGGAAACAGGTGTGTTAAGTAAAGGGGAAATCCCCAGGGTAGCCCGCGGAGTTAAAATTTTCTTACGTTTTTTGCAATTTGCAGGGCAGTGTTAGGTTGTATGTTGAACCAAATATGATTCGCGAGCGTAACAAATATGACTTTACAGAATTATAATCTTTAAAATCATCAATAAAACCATGTGTTCATATAATTCTATTCAGTTGGGTTGGGGAGTTTTTCCCATTAAGAATTTCTTTTAGCAGCCTGATGAATGGATTTGTGGCCAATAGGGTAGTTTCCTGGGTAAAAAAATAATAATAATGTTTATTCCGTCAATTAGATTATCGAAAAATAATGGACACGTATTTTTTATTTTGTCAATCAAACAAAAATGACAAAGATAAAGCGCGTCAAAATTAGGGAGTGGGGCGTCGTGACGTTACTTGCTTGCGCGAACTAGAGTGTCGCGAACAAGTGACGTCACGCGGAACTTTAACGGGCGATATGTTCATCATTTTTAATATAATTGACAAAAGAAAAAATACGTGTTCAATATTTTTTGATAATCTAACTGACGGACTAATTAGATTTTTTAGGAAACTAGCCTATTGGTGTCAATAGGCTCGCCCCTTGTTACATGTGACTTAAACATATTAGCGAAATGTAGGTGTATACGATACACCTCTGCCCACAATAATACAGAATACAGACAACATGGTAACCTGGGTGTCTTGTTTTTATAGTTTTAAGTTGTATTTATTATGCTGTAATGCCAATAAACGCATGTTTCTTTCTTTTCTTTCTCTATGTTTCTGCCTTTACAATTCCAGCGGCCGTCTGGTGATAACACCACTAACGGATCGCTGCTACCTGACTCTCATGTGCGCGATGCATCTGAAGTTCGGTGGAGCCCCCGCCGGCCCCGCCGGGACCGGCAAGACTGAGACAACCAAGGTATACAATACATTACTGTATACTGATGTAAAATCAGAGGAGGGGAAGCCCAAAGAAACGATGGATGGACTGTGTGAAAGATGATATGGCTAGAAAAGGGGAGACTATCGAGATGACCACTAATAGGGAAGTCATCATCTGCCAGCCTTTTCCCAATTATTTTGGGGTCGGCTTCCATTCTAACCGGATGCAGTTGAATACCAGTATTTTACATGGAGCGACTACTTATCTGACCTCCACAACCCAGTTACTGGGTAATACGATACCCCATGGTTGGTTGGTTGTCAGACTTTCGGGTTTCTGACTATCCGTAACGACTGCCAAAGATCCATAAATGACAGCCGGGACCAACTTTGCTTTCTGAGTCTCGGTGGGGTCTTGGTATGCAAAGATACTTTACATACCAAATAATAAAAATGAAATAGTGTCAATATTCAAGTAGGTACTGGTATAGTAGTCAAAGCAATAGCGTGAAGTGGGTTGGGTCGCACTCGGACTGTGGAGGTCAGACAGGCATTCGGTCGCATGTAAAATACTGGTATTTAGCTGCATCCGGTTAGACTGGAAGCCGACCCCATCATACGTAGTTGGGAAAAAGGCGAATGAGCGGCTTAATACGACATTTTTTGTTGATCAATTTCGGTCTTCTTACTGGCCACTTCATTATTCTGTACAGGATCTGGCGAAGGCGGTGGCGGTGCAGTGCGTCGTATTCAACTGCTCTGATCAGCTCGACTTTATGGCTATGGGGAAGTTCTTCAAGGGTCTGGCTGCGTAAGTACACATTAGTGTGCATACACACGAGGGACACGCGTGAACGGCAGAGGCAACTGCAGTCGCCGACGAGCGTCGACCGCGACGCCTGCCATCGTCGCGGCGGAGCCGCCGTCGACAACGTATCGCTCGTGTATTGAAGTACGGTGCTCAAATACACGAGCGGCTTGTCGATGGCTGCACTTGCGTCCGCCGTGGACGCTTGTCGCTCGTGTGTTGAGCACTTATCCAGTCAGCATAAACATCATCGGGACAATCTAACTGTTCAAAATTAATCAGCTGTTTGCAATGAATGCAACAACTACCCCCATTAAAATGTATGAAACAGCTGTTTTTCTTTCCGATATTTCCAAGTTTATCTTAGATGTATAAAAACCTACTACCACCCCTTAAAATGTTTGAGACTGTTATTATTACACGTTACTAGCCGACCCAGCAAACGTTGTTTTGCCATATACATTATTTCTAGGAAATATATATTTTTTTTATGGAAAATAGATGTTGGCCGAATCTCAGACCTACCCGATATGCACACAAATTTTCATACAAATCGGTCTAGCCGTTTCCGAGGAGTTTGGTAACAAACATTGCGACACTAGAATTTTATTTATTAGATATACAATATTTCGGTTCATTAGATATATTTCTTCGGGAAAGTTGGAGTTCCTGGCAGGACTTTGAGTAGCAGTGGCCTTAGCAGTAGCCTTTGCCCAGCATTGGGACAGTAAAGGCTAAAAAATAAATTTAAAAAATATGTTTGGATTTGGACAGCCTCATTGATCTACTGTTTGCATGAGGTCCTGGGTTCGATTCCCGGGTCGGGCAAAGTGTTATTGAGTTTTTCGATTGTCTCTATGCCATATACTTAAAAATAACTGGCGAAATGTGGGTGTAATATAGGTACACTTCTGCCTAACCCTTCGTGGAATATAGGCGTGATGTTATGTTATTTTGGTTCAAGGTCCGGCGCTTGGGCGTGTTTCGACGAGTTCAACCGCATTGACATTGAAGTGCTTTCCGTGGTGGCCCAACAGGTATGTACTCGTAATAAATCCTACTAATATTATAAACGCGAAAGTTTATTTTGTTTATGGATCACTTTATTCCAGCAGTGAGGCCATTATAGGCTGATTATTATTATTATTATTATTTCTATTTATTTAAGGATTTTTTATACATAAAGTACATGTCAATTCCATCGTACCCTAACTTAAACTAAAAAAAAAATCTACTTACTAAATGATGATTTACGACTAAATAACATAAACAGCTCTTTGGCGGCTTCAGACACAGGAGAGGATGACATCTCGTGGAACATACCCACATTAGTTCTGCTCAAGTAGAAATTTCATATAAAAGACGCTCGATCCGTCTCGTAACGGACACATTCCACCAATAGGTGATGAACGTCTTCAATTACCCCGCACACATCACAATTTGGAGAATCTGATTTCCTCATCATGTGTGCGAACTTGTAGGCTGATTATGCTTATGCTAATGTTTTTCTGGCTAAAGGTGGTGACAATCCAGAAAGCGCAGATCGCTAAACAGGACAGGTTCATGTTCGAAGGCGTGGACCTGCCGCTCAAGGCCTCCTGCTCCGTCTTCATCACGATGAACCCAGGATACGCTGGTATGTATGTCATGGGTGATACGGTTGTTTGAATGTAACGGGTAATGATTATCTTTATTTTTATTTATTTATTGATTGTCACAAAGAGGTTCCCTCTATCTGGCAGAATCTTGATGCTCCGAAATTTATTTGGTTTGGCATAACACACTTGGCATAATCTTCTTTAAACGAATATTTTTAAGGCGTAAAAATTATTTTAAATCATTATTGTTTGGCCGAATGTTTATATGTTCGAATTTACAATGACATACTTTTAAGATGGCAGAATTTTATTTGGCATAATTACCTTTGGCAGAGTTAAAATTCCGCATATTTTCGTTTAGCATAATGTTCTGCTATAAAGACCCCACAAAGAGGTTTAAGAAACTGTAGAGAGGGTATCAGAAGAAATCTCATCTCATGACATATCATCTAAATTGACATAACATTATTAAATATACTGCATTTGACATTTCTTATTATAATATTTTCTCATAGCTAAAAGTAAGTAATATTTTAGTTTACATTTGTTCCGGATTTATTTTTAACAATGCTCGCAAATTTAAAAAAATCTGCCAGGTATCGAATCCGGTTTTTTTCCTTTTTTTTAAAGCTCCCTATATTTTTTACTGGGCGATAGTAATGCTAACAAGGATCAACCAGATTGATTTTGTCTAGACAACCAGATTTTGTCTAGACAGCCTCGTTGATTTTGTCTAAACAATCATATTAGTTTTGTCTAGACAACCAGATTGATTTTGTCTAAACAACCAAATTGATTTTGTCTCAACAACCACATTGATTTTGTCTAAACAACTACATAGATTTTGTCTAGCAAACCAGATTTATTTTGTCTAGACAACCCATTGATTTTGTCTAGACAACCCATTGATTTTATCTAAACAACCAGTTTTATTTTGTCTTAAGAACTAAATTGATTTTGTCTAGACAACCCGATTGATTTAGCTTAGCGGCCAAAAGCTAGTAAGGAAATTAAAGATAAGATCTTGTCCCTCAGGTCGTACGGAGCTGCCAGACAACCTTAAAGCGTTGTTCCGGCCCATCGCTATGATGGTGCCAGACTACGCGCTCATCGCTGAAATCTCTCTGTTTTCCTTCGGCTTCTCTGAGGCCAAGATCTTGGCTGGCAAGATCACTACCACCTTCAGGCTGAGCTCGGAACAGCTATCTACTCAGGTCAGTTGATCATTTTGTTATTCAGTTTTAGTGTTTATTTTAGTTCAAGATTGGTATGTAAACCGATTTATTGACCCACATTATAAAAAAAAAGTGAAAAGTATGAAAGGGTTATTGTTTTTGATAGTTCTCAACATACGTAAAGGTAAATCAGAAAAGGTATGGGCTTCGGCAATCTTCGTGTTTCCGATTTAGCACGAACTTCGACCCACAGAGTAGCCCTCCCACAAAGGCAATGTTTCTAAGTTTTGTACTACCGCGCTCTGTAGTCGAGCACCTATCATTATCGGGTTTGTATGAAGTAACTCTCTGTCAGGTTACCAACTCTGGTCACAGGTCGTCATTTGTCGTAGTTTTTTAGAATTGCATAGAGTTGTTAATCTATAATTTCTACACATGGTAGGTAATACAAAATAGGCAAGTGTATTCATGGTTGTAACAGCTCGATATTAGATCTCATTATCGCGCATTCGTATTTCTGAAGATAGCCGATGATTCCCGAAGCGCTTACTTTTCTTTGAAAAGCTGTATGTATTTATGAGTGAAATATGTAATAGGTGCAACTAGACTACGGGCGACAGTATCTTAAAATATTATGTTTCTGAAAGCAAATGTACTTTCTTTAGGACCATTACGACTTCGGCATGCGTGCCGTGAAGACCGTAATCACGGTTGCCGGAAACCTGATCCGGCAAATGCCGGACGGCGATGAGCGTCAGATCGTACTGCGAGCGCTTAGAGATGTTAATGTGCCGAAGTTCCTTGCGAATGACCTGCTGCTGTTTAATGGTGAGTGCAAAGTATATGCACACCAATTCGAAAAAAAAAAAAACTTTCTTTCTTTCAATTACGTGAATGAGCTCAATTTGGTCTTTACAATGAAAGAAATGGACTGTATTAAAGTTTCATTCCGATACAACCTGTCCCTTGCTGCCCTCTCCCAGCGACGCCCTAAGCCGAGGTCCGTACCACACAGGGGGCACCCCCTTTGGGTGTAGCCGCTTATTTTTTAAGTTTTTTAACCCCTGGCTGGAGGATTGAGGCATCCACAGGCAATTCTAGTTAAGCAGTCGACAGTCTCCTAGGGCTGCAGCTGAGAAAACCATTCCCCCAAAAAAATTGTATTGAAATAGTTGTAACACCATGATTAACAAGAACCTCCTCTTTGAACGACCGTGGTGATCAATATACTCGCTGCATCGTTTGGGACACAGAGGGCAGGATAGGAGGTGGAGCATGGTTTGTGACATAGCTCCCACTGCCGTTCCGTCAAGGTATCCCCACTTCACCGGGTTGGACTTACAACTTCCCACTAAAAATAAAAACAATATTTAACACGAAGACGAAGGAATATACTCGCGAATTCTTTAAATGACAAGGGCTTTTTGTTCCTGCAGTGGGAAATTTTCTGGCCGGTATTATAACACAGATAAACTGCTGCATAATTTTCTTTCGTATTCAGGTATAATATCTGACCTGTTCCCACGCGTGGAGGTGCCCGTCGTGGACTACGGCATCATGGAGACATCCATCCGAAATATGCTCACCAAGAAAGGATATGACGATCTATATTGTGAGTTACTCTTCGTTAATATTTTATGTACAGACGCCAGCAGGTCAAGCTACCCGAAACTGTCAAATTTTCCCAATCAACCTTGAACCTTAATGCTTTAGCGGTAATGTTGAATATCTATTAAAGAAATTTTGCAGATTGTAGTAGCTTGATGTGCTGGCGTCTGTACCTTATTTCCAATGTATGCAAGCATGTATTTTTTTGTATTATTATTATTTTGACGGCACGGTTGGCGCAGTGGTTAAGCGAATGACTGCTGCGCTGCGCGCGGGTTCGATTCCTGCACGGAACAAATATTTGTATGACCTACAAGTAGTTGTTCCGGGTCTGGCTGTTTGTGCATGTGAGTTTAAATGTTTGTAAACGCACCCACGATACAGGAGAAATTCCTAGTGTGGGGTATAGTAACCGGCATGAGTCGTGAGCACAAACTGACACCTGCGCAGTAGTTCATTTTTCGGTCTCTTTGGCGGAATGAAGAAGGCGGGGGCCACCGAGGCTGCACGCGATTGGTTCGTCTGTCGATGCTCGTCGTCTATTGGACTCTCACGTGTCATTCGGCTACTGTACACTTTGGTGCACTTTTAGTGACTCACGTTTTTAATTTTGAAATAGTTTATTTTTGTTAATTCGTATTTGTTAAGTCAAAGTAACGGTTAAATTTGTTTCTTCACTATTTTAACAGTTACTTGAATGAAGAAAACATTTGCCGTAGTATCAGTAAAGGTCAAGTAAAAGTTAATACTTTGACTGATTGTGTTGATGAAGAAACTGGCCGTAAGTCACAAAGGCCTACAACATTACTGTATCAAAGTAAAATTTCAAGTACCACTAATATTTTAATTATAGTTTGCGTAAGTACCTATCAATAATTTGAGCAAAAGCGGTACTAAATAAATTTGGCCGAAAGTGCACAATGCGCGAGCTTGCCCCCACTACTGCCCATCTGTGCTCACGACTCGTGCCGGGCATTATAATGTTTTAAATAAAAAAAATTAAAAAAAATTGAGTATGAGTAGTTAAATTAATAAAATGTAAAACTTCAGAATCCTGATTCCTGATACAAATGTTTAAGAAAAACCACTGAAGTGTTTTTTTTATGTCCAGCTGCATCAAGATTCCAGTGTAAGAAAGAGACGGAGCTATACATGACCGATAGCATCATCCCTTTTTCGCACTGGAATCATGATGGCATTAATACTTCGTGATAAAATTGTTGGTCTTTCATGTCTCTGTTTTTCTTGCAGCGTTCATATTCAAAGTGATACAATTGTATGAGACGACGGTCGTGAGACACGGTCTTATGTTGGTTGGGCCAGCTGGTGCTGGGAAAACAAAGGTAACCCATTATTGAACTGAAGCTTCTTAGGCGGCGATTTGATAATTCGACGAGAGTTGAGAGAGACCAAAGATTTAACTCTCTGTCTCGCACACTAAGTGTGACACGAACGAGACGCGTTGACGACAGAGGCAACTGCATCCGCCGACACATGTCGACGGCAGTCGTTGACACCAGCCGACGCGACGACGAAGTTTTACCTCTATCACGAGTATGGTGTTGCATGCGCAATTTTTTACATTCAATCTGTTTTGTCGCAGTCCAAAGCTTATTATCTCCCATATCTATTTACTGTAGAATTAAATTTTCGATACATATGTTCTTGCGGTCAGTATTTATTAGTATTAATTAAAATACTTGTGATAAAGACTTGACAAACTAATTAAAAATCTATTTATACAAAATCCATAAGGAAAAGGGAGGGACCTAATTACACTAAAGGTGGGACGCCCTCAGGCTTGGTGGAGCGGCGATCTTCGCAGGATGGCTGGTAGCAGCTGCCGAAAATCGCGTTGAATGGCGTGATATATATTATATATATATATATATATATTTAGTGTGAGAGACAAAGAGAGTTATATTTTTCTTCTCTCTCATGTAACGAAATTTGCCTAAACGTGACGCGTCCATGAAATTTCACTCTCTATTATCGAATCGCCGACTAAGAAGTTTCACTCCAAAAAGCTATTTATCATCGGTGATAGCCTTTATTACCTTTCGCCTCCAGTGTTATGAAACCCTCCGTGACGCGCTGACAGCGATCAAGGGCAAACTAGCCCCCGACGGGTTCCCCTTCACCCCCGTGCATACATTCGTGGTGAACCCCAAGTCTATCACCATGGGGCAGCTCTATGGCGAGTTCGACATGCTCACTCATGAATGGTAATGTTTAACTGACATTTTAACATAGAAAAGGTATATAATCAATATCAAATCCGCCTAGCCTTTTCCCAACTATAATGGGGTGAGCTTCCTGGCTAACCGGATGCAGCTGAATACCAGTATTTTACATAAAGCGACTGCCTATCTGATTTCCACAACCCGGTTACTAGGTAACACGATAACTCTTGGTAAAACTGGTTGTCAAAATTTTGGGCTTCTAACTGCCCTTAACGACTGTCAAAGATTTAATGCGCTTTCCGAGAGGCATGGAGGGGTCTCGATATATATAATGGATGGTCACCCATCCATGAACCAACTGCGGCAAGCGTAGCTTAAATTTGGATCGACCCGAGCGGCTGTTATTATTTAGCCACGGGCCCCTCGTCGATCAAAAAGAATAGAAGAGTATCAGTCATGGTTCGTGAACAGGCGCCGTCAGTTAGGACTGGTCACCTCGTAGCTGATATTTTGTTTGTTTTCTGTTTGTTCCGGCGCTTTTAACGTGCACGTCTTTCTACATCGTTCTCACACTATGTATAGTAACCGGCATGAGTCGTGAGCACAAACTGACACCTGCGCAGTAGTTCATTTTTCGGTCTCTTTGGCGGAATGAAGAAGGCGGGGGGCACCGAGGCTGCACGCGATTGGTTCGTCTGTCGATGCTCGTCGTCTATTGGACTCTCACGTGTCATTCGGCTACTGTACACTTTCGTGCACTTTAAATGACTTACGTTTTTAACTTTGAAATACTTTATTTTTGTTAATTCGTATTTGTTAAGTCAAAGTAACGGTTAAATTTGTTTCTTCACTATTTTATCAGTTACTTGAACGAAGAAAACATTTGCTATAGTATCAGTAAAGGTCAAGTAAAAGTTAATACTTTGACTGATTGTGTTGATGAAGAAACTGGCCGTAAGTCACAAAGGCCTACAACATTACTGTATCAAAGTAAAATTTCAAGTACCACTAATATTTTAATTATAGTTTGCGTAAGTACAGCTATCAATAATTTGAGCAAAAGCGGTACTAAATAAATTTGGCCGAAAGTGTACAATGCGCGAGCTTGCCCCCACTACTGCCCAACTGTGCTCACGACTCGTGCCGGTCATTGTATCTATAATTTCAACATGAGTGGTGTAACCAATATTTTGTTTTTAAAAGTGTCCTTGTCCGTTCTTCTCCACAGGAACCTACTACACTTTGGAATGGGCAAATAGCTTCATGTCTCTGACTGATCGACTCCTTGACAATTCAAAAGTTCTTGTAAATGGTTTAATTGAAATAAATGCTTTGAGTTTGAGTAGGGTTATACTTGCTTGCCGGTTTGCTTACTTGCTTGCACGTTTGCATACTTGCTTGCAGGTTTGCTTGATTCCTTGCTGGTTTGGGTGGGGTTCTAATTTAGATAGATAGATTTAGATGCCTCCTATTCCAAGAGGTTATCTCAAGATTACCGACACATACCCTTTCTAACCGAAATACATATACTGGCAGAAATAGGCGAGGTGATAATACTGCCCCGGGTGAGACACTTTGTTCCAATGTTTGTGCGTAAAGTTTAACCTTGCCTTTCCAAATTCTCATTTCTGTGGAGCGTAGAGTAAGCATGAAAAAAAATCAAGTTACGCTAACGACAACGAGAAAAACCGTAGTAACTATACGCCAATAGAAGACCATACATTTATTTTTCATTAGCTAATTAGCTGCTAGTTTATTAATTATTAAAAGCCTGTGATGTCCCACTGCAGGGCAAAGGCCTCCCTACTCTCTTTCCACTTCTTTCTGGTTAAAGCTGTTAGGGATCAGTTCTTGTTGAAGGAGTCCGGCTCATCCCGCCCTCTCCGTCTGGGCCTGCCGCGATGTTGCTTGCCATTAAGAGGGACCCCATTGGGTCGTAAGTTTGGCCCATTGGTCGTCTGACATGCACATGATGGCAGATGTGTCCAGCCCAATTCCATTTTAGCGTGGCAGCTGTCTAGGTGATATCAGTTATTTTTGCCTGCAAGTGACATCAGCGGCTAGTGTGTCTAACCAAATAATATTAATAATACGCGCCACAAAAATGTTTAACCGACTTTGTCCATTTGATTTTACACTAGGACCGACGGAATTCTGTCGAGTTTGGTCCGCGCCGGCATCGCCGTCGAAGACATGGACAGGCGCTGGTATGTGTTCGATGGGCCCGTAGATGCTGTCTGGATTGAGAACATGAATACTGTAAGTTACATTTTAGTAAAAATATAAATACCTGGTGTATTCGCCGGTGGGTTGGGCAGTGGTGTAGTTTACACCCACATTTCGGCAGTAGTTTTTTGATAAGCATTCAATAGGGGATGAGTCTATAGAATCGTGAGCCGATTCCCGGCCACCGTAGGCGCGGGCTTGCGGGCGGCGAGCAATGGGTAGATCGCCGGGCCCGGGTCGACGACACGTTGTGTTCCACGCGCGCCTCAAGGAGATTTCAGCACAAACTGATGGGGTCCGCTAGGGCCGATGCCTGCCAGGGTCGCACACCAAGGATTACGATGACTTCCCACAAAAAAAAAATTGCCGTCAATCGGGTCCGTAGTGCGGCGCGCGCGGATAGAAATGTTTGCAAACTACGCGCGCTACCTCGCTCATGCCCGTTGCGCTAGGCACGGGTGCCTTGTCCTAGGCCCTACACTATCGATATGTTCGATACTTCACGCCCGTTCGGTCGTCGCACTGTGGACGCACACAACATAATATACCGTTAAAAGTCTTACATATTATATTTGAAATCAGAATCTGAGATTGAAAATTATCAAATTTTGAATCAATAAACTCAATGCCATTGATGACAAAGTTCAAATTCCACTGCAACCAATTTTTTTTTCATCATAAATCAACTTATGCTACAAACGAATATTTCAGGTATTAGACGACAACAAGAAACTGTGCCTTTCAAGTGGCGAGATAATGAAGCTGACTGAACGACAGCGCATGATCTTCGAGGTGGCAGACTTGATAGTAGCGTCTCCGGCCACTGTGTCTCGCTGTGGGATGGTGTACCTAGACTCACAAGTGGTTGGTCTGCCACCGCTCGTCAATGCCTGGATCAAGAGTAACCTGCCGCCGGTGAGTTTATTTATTTCATCTCATACATACATCATCATCATTTCATCATTTTCCTGCCTTTATCCCATGTTACTTGGGGTCGGCGCAACACGTTTTCTTCTGGGCATACATACAAATAAATAAAATTTAAGTGTCTGTGTGTAATGTCAATATCACAGGTTTACACTAAATGCAAATGAAAGAATATACGGTACCTTTAAACAATGTTTAAACTAAAGTCGCTTTACGTGTCTCTGTGACCTCGTTGTTCCACTAAATCACGCAACGGATTTTTATAGTAGACTAGCGGGCCCGGCAGTCGTCCTGCCCTACCGGGTCCAATTATGTTTTCAAACCATCCAGGAACCCATTGGAATATACATATACAAAAAATTTCATCCAAATCATTTCTAGTTGGAAAAGGTATTTTTATTCAATACTAGCTTCCGCCCGTGACTTCTTCCGCATGAAATTTCTTGTTTCCCCGACCCACCCCGTCGCATCGCATCGCGCCTGGCTAACCGGATGCAGCTGAATACCAGTATTTTATATAAAGCGACTGCCTATCTGATCTCCACAACCCAGTTACTAGGTAACACGATACCCCTTGGTAAGACTGTTTGTCAAAATTTTGGGCTTCTAACTGCCCTTAACGACTGTCAAAGATTTAATGCGCTTTCCGAGAGGCATGGAGGGGTCTCGATATGTAAAGGATGGTCACCCATCCATGAACCAACTGCGGCAAGCGTAGCTTAAATTTTGATCGACCCGAGCGGCTATTATTATTTAGCCAACTCTTCTATTATTTTTGATAGACGAGGGGCTCGTCCCCTCGTCGATCAAAAATAATAGAAGAGTATCAGTCATGTTCGTGAACAGGCGCCGTCAGTCCAGCCGTTTAGGAGTTAGGTGACAAACACACGTACAGAAGAATTATATATATTAAGATATATTTGTTAATTGAGCGGTAAACTCTGCTTATGTTTAATACGAGTACATTAATATTAAACTCAAATATAGAAATCACGATGTTTTGTCAGGTTGTAAAAACGTGCGTAGCAGGGGCGGTCGCTAGTGTTTTATATTCGCCTTATTTCGCAAATACAAAACTGACTATATGCCTTATGTCATAGAGTATATTTTTATTGCAATTGCAGATAGCGGATCCCATCCGCAAAATCCTGCCGACTTTAATAACGACGTACTTGTATCCTGCCCTGGAATTACTGCGTTCGAATATGACGGAGATCGTTATGTCGATCGACTGCTCGCTGGTACTGAAGTTTCTGGAGCTAATCGACTACCGCCTGAGGCCTCTCACTGGAAAGGACGATAGGCCTCCGCCAGGAGCCCCTTTCTTGGCTTTAATGCGTGAGTTTTTATCAAATACCTTATCCACAATACACAGGGTTTATTTTCAAAGACCAGCCCAATTTAAGGATGTGGTACTGACCATCAAACTACAACTTTCTCCATGGCACCAATATCGTAATCGCGAAAAATTTATCAACTGTCCCATAGAAAACTTCAATACCAACCCGACCTAAACGTATGGGACGGCTGAATTTTTATTAGCTATTACGATGTTGGTCCCATGGAGAAAATTGTTCAATCTGATGGTATATACCACACCCTTAAATTTGGCTGGGCTTACAATGGGATTAACCCTGAAATCGCGAAAAAAAAGAAGTAGTTCCATACGCTATGTCAATTTATGTAATTAAGAATATAATTATGGAACAGCTCATGTTTTTTTATGCGATTCTCGGTTTTCAGCCCATCATAATTATAATAAAAGAAGTTTGTATTATTTTAACACATTGATTCGTCAACGACAGAGGCAACTGCAGACGTCGACACTCGTCGACGGCATTTGACGCGTGTCGCTCGTGTGTATGAGCACTTAATGACAAGGTAGTCGATTCACGCAGGTTTGAACACGCCAACACAAGTTAGTTGTCACAATCGGCGCGAGCTAATTTCGTTTCTCAACCCACGCGGGCTTCGCCTCAGTGACGAGGTCTGAAATCTTGGGTCCCGTATTTTTGTGTATTGTGCTATTTCTTTTGTGTGCACTTAGATATGCCTTATTTAGTATACTAAATAAGACGATATAAGTAAATAAAACACACTTTCCCCTCCTCCTGTGTCCCAGCAGTGGGAACATTATAGTTTAATAAATTATTGAAAAACATCGTGAGGAAACCGGTGTCCTAGAACCAAAAATTCAAAGACATGTGACATCCACCAACCCGCACTGGGCCCCCGTGGTGGATTATGGCACTCCCCCAGACAGAGGAGGCTTGTGTCCCAGCAGTGGGAATATAATAGGATGATTATGCTATGCTTATGTTGTGTACCAGCTCGCCTGGCCCCTCTATGGGTGGTGTGGGCAATAATCTGGTCGGTCGGCGCGACGTGTGACCTCCCCAGTCGCGGGATCTTCTCGAACTTCATCAGAGAAATCACCACCGCAAATGGATTTAAGCCGCTGTTCCCGACTGCAGGAAGAGTCTATGATTATACGTAAGTATAGTTATTCAATTCAAGAGCCCGCTTCTGTTTATTTATTTATTTACACATGCACATGATTCTAGAACAGTGTAGATTGTTTTAGTTGGAAAAAAAAACTGTGTTTCATAGAAAAATGCAGTACCTACGCGGCCAAATGTATGGCAGAGCTAAGTTTTAATGGCCTTAGTTCGAAAACTGGCGTGGCGCCTGTGGAATAGACCACGGGAGCGAAATCGCGGGAAAAAGTTAGTTTTAGAATAGTATAATTTGATGTAATCATTTTGTTTTTAATTTCATAATTTTGATGTGATATTCGTATCAGACTCAACGATGGTGGGTTCACTGACCCGACTGAAGACGGCGAGCCGGCCAACCCTTTCTGGTACAACTGGATGGCAAACTTAGAGCCATATGAAGTGGATCCCGAGTGGAACTACGCGGGTTAGTACTTTCTTCACAAATCCAATCCTTCATAACGATGGCTTATTCAAATCATTTATTCCAGTAAACCCACTTATTTTAAAAGTTAAAAAATAGAGAAATTCGTGTTCGTGTTTCCAGGTCGAGAATAATTAAACGAAAGTTTTATTAAAAAAAAAACTGAATAAACACTATCTCAATGTATCATCTTCAAGAAAAAGAATACCTCAATTTGAACCACGACTGGGGTCGGTTAATAAATGTTTAAATTATTTAACTTAGCACAGAAGTATTTTTTTTTGTGGATTGCACCCGTGCGAAGCAGGGGCGGCGATAGCCGACTAATGTCCTAAAAACGTGCGAGTGTCCGTAAGAAAGTTACACTCGAAATAATAACAGCACGCCAATTCCGGTAATTAAAAACGTTCAAAATCTAATCGCAAACTCATCACAGTGACAATCAAAGTCAAAAACTGGTCAAAAATGTAGGGAAATTAGAGGTATTCTTGTCAGATTGAGACTGAGATCAGACTGAACGTTCTTAAAATTACGAGAGTTGCCCCTCAGATATATCGTGAAAACCATTGAGCGGTTACGAAGAGACGGCTAAATAGACGATCGCTTGATGGGCTAGTCTATATATATACCTAAATTTTAATAGCGACATATTCGCCAAAAGTGTAAATAAATATGAAAAATAACTTTAATTCCTACGCAATAAAGTTCAGTTTATGTTACAACTTCAAACATTTTTATGACTTTTCAATAGTGCTAGTCACTCTGAAATCAACTTAATTACCATTAAAGTAAAGTTGATATTTGTTTAACTTGAAATAACG
Organism: Apamea crenata; assembly: GCA_949629185.1. Taxonomy (NCBI): domain Eukaryota; kingdom Metazoa; phylum Arthropoda; class Insecta; order Lepidoptera; family Noctuidae; genus Apamea; species Apamea crenata. Next base: position 4,253,877 of record OX451362.1, on the reverse strand, counting down.
TCAATTTGAAACTTAAATAAAATTTGAATTTACATTATATTAGTATCAAATCGCCTTACGTCTCAGTCTGTTGACCGCGTTATTATTCTAAACTACACATACACTATAAACTACACAAGGAATTTTGATACGTTTTTAACCATCATTTAGAGAATTTATCCCGGAAGGTTTATGTGTATAGAACATTAATATTTTTTTCATGTAATAAAGTAATATCGATGTATAATCAAGTCGTAAAAATCATATGAGGTAGTGTAGCTAGTAATAAATATAAAATTCTTCATGCAGACATCGAAGTGCCGACGATGGACAACGTGCGCAGTGCAGCAATCCTCGGGTACAAGGTGCTGAACTACAACCACGTGCTGTGCGTGGGGCCGACGGGCACTGGCAAGACGGTCACTATAACGTCCAAACTGTCAAGAGGGCTGCACAAGAAGTTTATCTGCGAGTTCCTCGTCTTCTCTGCCAGGACTTCGGCTAATCAGACCCAGGTAAGTGTGCATATGTCGCAGCCAATTGGTTAAATTTGCCGTTTAGTCAACCGCCTGGTCTTTGGAAGTAGTGCTCGCCTCGCTTCGCTCTCTTGGCTCGCACGCGGTTGATCACAGTTCTAACCTAACCCATTTGGTCAGGGTGTCCTGGCTTAGTTACTACTACCAATTCGGCTCGTACTCGATTGGTTACAGTTCCAACCTAAACTATAATTTATTGAATATCATTCAGGCCATTAGTAGAACGGCCGCCGTTAAGTTAAAAGGCTAGGCGGTTAACTACACGGCTAATTGAACAAGTTGGTGTCAGCGGCCGAGGCAACTGCAGCCGTCGACATCGTGCCGCTCGTGTATTTGTGTACGGTGCTATTACGATATGCTATGCTATTACGGTACTATATAAGAATTAAACTGTATTATTTATGTAGCGGTATCTACAACGCCACATGCGAACAACGCGTCATACTGACGTTACGCAAATCCTGCATGTCGCAAGCAGAGTTTACCGCGCAATTAGCATACTACATACAAACTTCCCGACATCAATCGTCGGGCAGTTGCCCGCCAGACACAACACCCGTCTGGTCGGAGGATACTCCCTTTTCTATGGAGGTTGAGTCAACTTTACAGCCTGTTCCTCATACTTCTAAAGTTATATTACTAAGACCTAGGATACAAATAATGTACGTGAGTACCTAGACTGCTAAAACTATATGAACTCCTGAATTCCCAACTAATCTGGTGTCGCGGCTTATTTGCAAAAAATGTAAACCAGAGTTTTTGGAAAAATAACTTTAATTCCTACAAAACAAAGTTCAGTTTACGTTACAACTTCAAAAAATTTTTCAAATAGTGCTAGTCACTCTGAAATCAACTTAAATACCATTAATATAAAGTGGATATCTGTTTAACTTTAACTAACATCAATTTGAAACAAAGGGGATGGTTTTTTTTGGGTCCACTGTAGGTAAAAACCTGTATCTTGGAAATCAGTTCTCTACCGTGGTAAATTGGGTGTAGAAGCTTACAAATTACTATAATTTTCCGTTACATATCTTAGGATGTAATAGACAACAAGTTAGAGCGGCGTCGCCGCGGCGTGTTCGGTCCCCCGCCCACCAAGCGCCAGGTCTTCTTCATCGACGACCTCAACATGCCCGCACTCGAAGTGTTCGGGGCACAACCGCCCATAGAACTGCTTAGGCAGTTCATGGATTTTTCAGGTATGGCATCGTACAGGTAAACCAGAAAGAGTATGCGCTTCGATAATCCTCGTGTTTCCGAATTAGCACGAACGGTGCGACACAGAGAGGCAATGCTTCTTCTAAGTTTTGTACTACTCTGCTTTGTAGAAGTATATCTATAATTGCGCTTTTGTATTAAATTTTGTTTTGCTTCCGGTTACCTACTCCGATCGCAGATCGTCATTTGTCACTCAAAAGCTTTGAAAAGTTTGTAATCATGGTAACACAAAATAGGCAGTACTTCCATGGTTGTAACAACTCTATATTAGATCTCATCATTGCGTGTTCGTATTTCCGAAAATAGGCGATGATTCCCGAAGCGCGTACTTTGTCTAGGAGATCTGTGTACTTATTTATTTAATTACTTACCCGCGTTCGTCGTAGAAAAGGAATTAACGTAAAGCACGTTAAGCCGTTGGTCCCGGCTGTCATTCGTGGATCTTTGACAGTCGTTACGGGTCGTCAGAAGCCCGAAAGTCTGACAACCCAAACCAAAATTCTAATTTCAAATCACCATAAAGATGTTTTTCATGTAACAATGTAGGTTAATTTTATTTGTTTTAAAATGTTCGTAATAGTCCGATTTAGGTTTTTGCGGAAAGAAAAATTGGAAACGTTTCAAAATCGGGAATGACTTAGCGTGTCGATGGTAATCTATATACAGTCAGCTACGAGCTTGGTACCTTCAGTAGCGTCCATCAACTCCTGTAGCGTGCAGACAACAGAACATGGTGGACACGATATTCAGCGCCCCATCTTTTATGCGACAGCACCACATTTACACTCCAGGGCGGAGTCATCTACGAATTTTCATTTGAGCAGGTTTTTTCTGCTTCGACTGACCTGAGTCCGAAATCAATTTAAAGACTTCGGACTTCTAGACATACTTAACGCCCTTTTTTCTATGGGGTTTTAAAATAAACTCAAGACGACAGAACTACGTTTGTCGGGTCAGTTACTCGTAGTGTCATAATAATAGGCTAGTTTCCTAAAAAAATCTAATTAGTCCGTCAGTTAGATTATCAAAAAATATTGAACCCGTATTTTTTCTTTTAGCAATTATACATAAAAAAATATGAAGATATCGCCCGTTAAAGTTCCGCGTGACGGGGGGTCATGACGTCACGACCCCCCACTACCAAATTTTGACGCGCTTTATCCTTGACATTTTTTGTTTAATTGACAAAAGAAAAAATACGTGTCCATTATTTTTCGATAATCTAACTGGCGGACTAAATATAATTCTTATTTTTTTACTCAGGAAAATACTACTATTCCGTTTGCCTCCAGGTTGGTACGACCGCGACAACATCGGCGAGTTCAAGACTCTGGTAGACGTGGGCATCGTGGCGGCCATGGGCCCGCCCGGCGGCGGACGGAACCCTGTCACCATGCGCCTCATGCGGCACTTCCACTACATCTCCTTCACTGAGATGGAGTATGCGAGCAAGGTATGTAGTACCCATCTAATTACTTAATAAAAATTGTAAACTCGCTGACTGGAACGCACAGCATAAACCGCTGTCTCTAAAAGCATGTATTTATTTATTTACACCTTATTTACCAGTCGAAGAGGTGCTTGGACGAGGCCTATGTCCAGCCGTGGACGTCTTTCGGCTGAAATGATGGTGATGATGATGATACACTTTACTTTACACCAATAATACATAATCAGCCTTATCGATTTCTGCGATCTCTTCATGTAATTTTGCACAAGAGTTCCTTATATAGCGAAAGTTAGTCCTAAGGAAGGATTTTGGATAATGCACCCCCTGGGGTTCGATAGGAAATTAAATATTGTATTGTATTGTAATAACTTTCGTACAATTCGTTTATATACTTATTTATTAACAGTTACATTTGAGCCACGTTCTGACCAACCAGTATACAGCGTGTCAGGGACATCGACGCGCAAACTGTCACCATGAGTTTAGCACGTGATCCTAGACCCGCTAGCTGGTGTTCGTTTTTTTGTATAATTTGTTTTTTATTTTATTTTACTGTGTTTAGTTTAGTTTGTGATCTTCCTGTATGAGTCGCAATAGATACTTTTTCTTTCTTTCTTTCTTACGTAGAAATTTTCGTAGGCTATCAAACAAAAAATTGCCATGTTTGGCTCGTGTTGATATTGAAAGAAATTGGTAATCCATTGCTTCTGATACTGGTTTTCCATGTTGAAACTAAATATAAATAGCAAAAAAAGGGTGTTTTCAGGAACTCATGTTACCTAACATAACCTTGTCTCCATATCACTTTCCAGTACGTCATTTTCTCCACTATCCTTAAGTCGTGGTGCGACAACATGGACCCGAAGGTGACACCGCTTATTCGCCAGCATCCCTTCCTCAAAGCTTCCATTGAAATCTTTAGTGCTTTGGTGAAGGAACTCCTTCCTACCCCCACCAAGTCCCACTACACCTTCAATTTGAGGGACCTCAGCAAGGTGTTCCAGGGTATACTGATGATGGACGCCAAGAACATTGAGGTTTGGAGGTTTTTATTTTATTTATGCAGATAGCTGGTTCATAAGACGGACTCAATGCCATACTGCTATTAACAGCCAACCTTTGGGTTATAGGAGTAGTGGTGGCCCAGTGGTGACGGTCCCCACTTAGCCGACGTTAGGACACTGGATTTTCGTAGGCCCCTCCGTGGACTTTTTGGCCCCCTTGCGTTTCCCAGCTGTGGTTGCCGGGCCCGGCTTAGCGGGCTCCTCCTTCCTCCGCCTATCCGCAGCGAGCGGCGGCCGGACAGTCTCAGCTGGGAGGAGCCTCGACTCCATGCTCTGCGGACGGGCATCTTTACATACTGAGATCCCTCTAAGGTTTGGAAAGGACGTCCCCGGTTGTCATTCGTGGACAATCGTCACGGGTCCTCCAACATACCCCTACACTGTAGCATGCAGATGCGAACGATCTTCTGGATGTCCGCAGCAGCGTCGGGGGCGGAGCCGGTGGCCGCAGGATGCCTCTGCTGCTTTTCTTTCTTAATTGGCACTTGATGTTTTAATAGGCGCGTCGTCTGCGCGTAAAAACAACTCCATGTGTATAGGCCCCTACATGAAGCCTTGTTTTTAGAATGAAGATGACGTCATCAGGCTGTGGTACCACGAACATCAGCGAGTGTACCAAGACCGGCTTGTTAACGACACTGATCGCCAGTGGTTTACTGAGTACGTTACGTTATATCTATATACATTATAAACTAGCTGCGCCCTGCGGTTCTAACATAAGTCTCGATCCCGTGGGAATATCTATGTCCTGATCTAGGTCATGGTCTACCCATGCGCTAAATTTTATCCAAATCCGTTCTGCCGTTTTACTATGAAAGCGTAACATACATGATACAAAAAAAATATTCTTTTCTTTTTATAATATTAGTTTGTTTATACCTTTGTTTCGGCTTTTTTGGCCTCGCACGGGTCTTTTCCTCCACTATTTTGTAAGTTTTTAATGTTACTTTTTTAGGGTTCCGTACCTCAAAAGGAAAAACGGAACCCTTATAAGATCACATCGATGTCCGTCCGTCTGTCAAGACCCTTTTTCTCAGGAACGCGTGGAGTTACCAAGTTGAAATTAATATCAAATACTCAACGTTGCAATTCCTTGTAGCAGTGAAAAAATAAAACTTCTAAGTCAACGCATTCAAAAGATACGGGCATTTATGCCGCATATTTTGACACTCACAGGGGAATTAAAATCTGTAGGGTACTTCCCGATAACCTAGAAACATGAAATTTGGCAAGAAGCAATGTCATGTAGCACAAGTAAAGGAATACATCCGAAAACCGTAAATTTGTAGTAGTTGCATACTTACAAATTTGTACGGAACCCTCGGTGCGCGAGTCCGACTCGTACTTGACCGGTTTTTTATTGGTTGTACCTATTTCCTTTGCGTGTCCCAAATAAAATACATTTCGTTATTTTTTGCCTTCGTTTCAGATTGATGCAGAAGAAGATTTCGACAGAATTTCAAAAGGATCCGGTGGACCTTTTACGCGACAGGCTGATGTTGTTCGGAGATTTCATGGACATTGGCGCCGATGATAGGAAGTACGTCGAGATCACTGATAAGGAGGAGGTATGTAAAGACACGACAAAGGGTCCGATTTATACAGGGTTATTGGTAAAACACTAACTTCCTTGCAGGACTGGATTACTAACATCATACACAACACCTTTTGTTCTATGATTTTTATTATATGGCTTATTATTTTGACGGCACGGTTGGCGCAGTGGTTAAGCGATTGACTGCTGCGCTGCGTGTCGCGGGTTCGATTCCCGCACGGAACAAATATTTGTATGACCTACATGTATTTGTTCCGAGTCTGGGTGTTTTTCTATCTATAATATGTATGTATTTACAAAAAAAAAATTGTATATAGGTAGTTTATCAGCCATCTTGTTACCATAACACAAGCATTAGGTTGCTTAGCTTGGGACAAATGGTGCTGTGTGAAATGTCCAGGGATATTTATTATATTACTAACAACAACAACTACTAACAACAGCTAGCAAAAACTACTAGGTATTAATAACAACAACTTTTTTTCTATGAATTTTATTTTATTTTTTTAAGCGTATTCTATTCTATTAAGGGCAGATTTTTCAATCATCTGATAACTTTATTCGAGGAATAATTTTGAAATGTTGACAGTTATTTCATCATACAAAAACTGTCAAACTTCAATTTTATGGTTAATATCTTCTAGCTACTACCTCTGAATTTGTCCACGCCCTTACCTTGACTGTGTTTGATCAGATGGACGATGTGCTAAACCACTACCTTGAAGAATACAACTTGGGATCGACGGCTCCTCTTGACCTGGTGCTGTTCGAGGACGCTGTGGCACATCTGTGTAGAGTGACACGTATCATGAGGCAGCCCATGGCTAATGGGCTGCTATTGGGCATGGGGGGCTCCGGTAAGTACGACATGCAAAAAAGCAAAAGTATTATTTGGACTCACACGTACAAACATGAACAAACTACAATACAGGGTCAGGGTGGCAGGGACATCGACGCGCAAACTGTAACCATGAATGCAGCACATGAGTTATTTTTTCATATAACAATTCCCATTGTGTTTTAATTATGTAGTACATTAATTAATTTATTACAGCTAAAAATAATAAATTATGAATTCCAAACAGTAAATTTCACTAAAAATAATCAATAACACTATGATAAATATTGTGTCAATAGATTGTAAATAGTTATTATATACTTAAATTATTGTAAATTGTATTATGTAAAATGATTATAAATCCATTCTATATAAGGCAAAAAAAAAAAAGAAAAATCTAATAATTAATGTATTAGATTTTTCTTTTTAATTTTTTTTTGTGTAAAAACTCGTAGAATTTCGCATAAGGTCTACTAGAAATTTTTGTCGATTATCAAAACAAAAGTCTGTTGTTTCACATAAAGGTGCAATACCTACGCGGTCTTTATGAAACAGCATTTTATTTTCTTTTATAAAAAAATAAATTATCCGTTTCGAGGCCAAAATCTTAGCATGTTGTTGTGACATCTACCAACCTGCACTGGGCCCGCGTGGTAGATATGAGCCCACTCCCTTCCAATGAGAGTAGTCCTGCGTCCCAGCAATGAGAACATTATAGGCTGATATAGTGACCCTATTAGCGCTGCAACAGCAACTGCGCTAATAGGGTCCTCTGTGATATGTGGGCAGATATTTTTGTGAACCATGAAATGATAAAATCATCTTCTGCATAGTTTTTCCCAACTATATTGGCGTCGGCTTCCAGTGTAACGGGATGCAGCTGAATACCAGTATTTTATGACTGTCTATCTGACCTCCACAACCCAGTAACTGGGTAATACATACCCCTTGAAGACTACTTGTCAGACTTGCCGAGCCTCGTAGGGATGTTGGTATGTAAAGGAGAATGATACAATTGTTTGACAAATCTTTCCAGGTCGACAGTCCCTCACCCGTCTGGCGGCTAGCATGACGGAGCTAACGTGCATACAGATCGAGATCACGAAGGCGTACGGCCTGACGGAGTGGCGCGAGGACCTCAAGCAGACCATGCTGAAGGCTGGTGCAGAGAACAGGGGCGTCGTGTTCTTGTTCTCCGATGCGCAGGTGATAAATAATTGAAACATACAATAAAAATACAAGGTCGAATTAAATTAGCCAACGAAACATCGCAAACTTGATGAGTATCGATAACGAAACACGGGTTTATTTATAAACGACGATTAAAGTCAAGTGACGTTTAAAAGTCAAATATGGTTACAGTCGTTAATCACTACTTACGAGACTTCCAGACACTTTTATGATTAAAGGGGGATAAAACTAAAAAAAAAACTACCGACTTCTAGTACACCTCTACGAGCGAATCGTTGACCCAAAAAAAACAATCAAACCCTTTTTAGGGTTCCGTAGTCAACTAGGAACCCTTATAGTTTCGCCATGTCCCTCTGTCTGTCTGTCCGCGGCTTAGCTCAAAAACTATTGGTACTAGAAAGTTGTAATTTGGCATGAGTATACACGGTAATGACGCTGAAAAAGTGGTAAAATAAAATTTTGAAAAAAACATTTATTTAGGGTACCTCCCCTACATGTAAGGTGGGGATGATAATTTTTTTTCTTTCTCCCCATAGTGTGGGATATCGTTGGATAAACTTTCAAAAATATTAGGGGTTTGGAAAGACCGTTTTTTGAATAAGTAAACCGTTCGTGACTTATCAAGCTTTAAAGTACCAATTTTCGTTAGAGTCAAGTGTCCCCCCCCCCTCTACCACATAAACGGTTGTAGTTAGAAATTCAAATGTCACGGCAGTAGTACCTATATATAACGAAGTTTAAAGGAAAACTACCACACTTAAGTGGGCTTTACAATTTTACGAGTAATATTCGACCAATTGTATTTCACTCGAAAATTTCGAACAACTCCATAGAATTCCTAAATTTTATTTTTTTGTGACGAGTGACGAGTGAAGCTCTGTGTCCTGTATTTAAATTCAAAACACCGGCTATGACAAGTCTTATCCAAATCTCAAAAAAAAAAAAAAATTAAAACTCTGTGCAAAATTGTAGGACCAGATGAGGATTTGTATAGGAAGTCAAATTAGGTAGCTAATCATGTTTGGCTTTTAGTTAGAGCATGGTACGAAACTTTCAGTCAGCGAGTACGACCCGCACTTGGCTGTTACAAAAACTACGGAACCCTACACTGCGCGTGGCCCGACACGCACTTGACCGGTTTTTGTTTGTTTGCTATTAATTAAATTAAATTTTATTTGAAAACATCCATCGGTTTCATAAAAAAACTTCAACTATATCCGACGGCCCTGGTTACTTAACTCCTTTGTTGACCGCACACAGGATGACTTGCAAAACATTGCACGTCTTGAAGGGGGATATTCGATATTCGTTTTTCGCTAAATATGTAAAAAAATTGGGCATACTTTTTGTTACCATTGTCCTATAAAATCTACCGGTTGAAGATGTTCCCATTTTGGTAACGTGACACTTGTGGAGCTTTTTGTTTATTGTCTGTCTACCTCTTTTTATTTATAACTAGCTTCTGCCTGCACCATCTATTATCATTATAACTATATTGTTGTTTTCCTCGGGAACAGCACTTTTTTTCGGGATAAAAGGTACCCTTTGTCCGTTTCTGTACACCTGACAACGTATATGCAAAATTTCAGGATGATCGGTTCAGTGGTTTAGGCGTGAAAAGGTAACAAACAAACTTACTTTCGCATAATATTAGTTAGGATATCATTGGTTTACACGACAAATAAAAAATGCGTTAAATCGATTCTCGCCCACGACTACTGCAAGAACACTTTCCTATCTCAAGTGGCGGAAAACTCTTCGAAGAAAATAAGTCTACTTCATCTTCATCAGTTTATCCTTTCCCCAACCATGGTGGGGCTGGACAGCATTCAGCCGACAAACAATCAACAAAACAAATCTCGTTTCGTTTATTTCACCTTTACTAATATATTTTCTAAATTATTCTTTCCTCAGATAAAAATGGAATCCTTCCTCGAAGATCTGAACAACATATTGAGTTCGGGCGACGTGCCGAACATTTACGAAGCTGAAGACCTGGACAAGATCTACCAGGCGGTGCGTCACGCTGTGATGGAGATGAGTCTCCAGGCCACTAAGACGAACTTGTTCGCGTGCTACCAGCGCAGGGTGCGGAGCAACATGCACATTATGGTCGTTATGAGCCCTATCGGAGAGGTGAGCTACTAAATTGAACCGTGTGTTCATGGACTTAAGCTTGTATTTTAGTTTCCGTATCGATGTCCCGACTACCGTGTTTTCATAGATTTCTAGATTTTGCTCGCGGTTTCGCTCGTGGAGGTCGGAAATAATCTCATGGGAAGGTACTTTCGGGATTATTTTTTTTTATTAATATTTTTATTTATTTAAATCGAACACAAATGATTCATATTGTTGTTAGTAACACTTTCATTAATAGTCTCCTTTGTCCTGGTCTACCTGTGTGCCAAATTTTATCGAAATCCGTTCGTGAAAAGGTAACAGACAGAGTTACTTTCGCATTCATAATATTAGTATGGATGGATATAAAAGTATTTTTCTTGGAAAAATACTGCTTTTTATAAAAATAAAAAAAAAAACATCATTTTATATTGCTCAGAAGTTAACAAAAAGTTTTATTTCGATTGGACAGGAAGTATGAATTATTATTTTTATGTGGAGTTTCATGCCGGTTCTTCTTCATAGGAAACGAATAATTGGAACCGCGCGCCTAGCTTCTGACGCTTCATAAGTTTATGTGAAATAAAATATTTAGAATTTGCTGTGTCATCCGTAGATTTTCCGCGCGCGCCTGCGTCAGTTCCCGTCACTGGTGAGCTGCTGCACCATCGACTGGTTCAGCGAGTGGCCCAAGACCGCGCTGGAGTCCGTCGCGCACCACTTCTTCGAGTGCTTGGGCGATCTTACTGTGGCTTCCAATGAAGTCCTTGATGCTATGGTGGTATGGTTTTATTTTCAACCGCCACTCGCACCGCACCCATCTAGCATTTAGAAGGCATAATTCCAACTGACACAAGTTTTGAGGTTATATTGTCTTGTGAATAGTTGACACTAATATAAAAATATTTTAATACGCAGGAGACAGCTTGTGTATGAAAACAAATGTTTATGTGGAAGGTTTTTTGTGTACGCGCAGGAGACACGACTTAAAACAGGCATAAAAACATACAGCTTTCTAAACAAATTATACGCTTCAGGAATCATCGCCTGTCTTCGGAAATACGAAAGCACGATGATGAGATCTAATATAGAGCTGTTACAACCATGGAAGTAATTGCCTCTTTTGTATTACCATGTTCACAAAATTGTAGATTAACAACTCTATGCAATTCCAAAAAAAACCTTTGGAGTGACAAATGACGATTTGGGACTGGAGTAGGTTAGCCGACAGAGAAAAACGTTCACACTTACACACAATGATATGTGCACTACTACAAAGTGCAGTAGTACAGAACCTCATCTGCATTCGCGATTTATTTGCTAAAAATGTATACAAATATTAGTTTATGGAATAAAGTAGAATATAAAAAAACTTTAATCCCAACACAATAAAGTTCAGTGTACGCTACATCTTCAAACATTTTTATAAAATTTTCAATAGTGCTAGTCACTCTGAAATCAACTTAATTTCCATTAAAATAAAGTTGATATTTGTTTAACGTGAAATAAGATCAATTTGAAACAAATTTGAAAATACCTTAGAAGCATTGCTTCTGTGGCGCGACGTTCGTGCTGATTTGGAAACATTTCAGTTTACCTAACACGGAGGACGCCCCCTGGCTAGATGGACCGACGACCTTGAAAAGGTAGCCGGGACAGGATATTGTGACGCGGCCTGGGAGAGGCCTATGTCCAGCAAGGGACTGGGATAGTTTGAGTTGATTGATAGCATGGAGAAGAGATCTGTGGTATTTATTGTCTTTCGACCTAATTTGAACACCAGCCATGGTCAAACATGTTGAACCAAAAAATACCTTGTAACACATATAATAAGCATCATACCATGTATATTACCTACACATGTTTACCTACAATTATTTTCTTTGAAAAATACAAAAAAAAAAACTAATAATATTTGTTGAATTCAAATCCCTTGTTTTGTGACGTTCTGCCACGCTGCTAGAATTCTATACATATTATAAATATCGGGAAGTAAAAGTGGGGATATAAAAAGTATCCTATATATTAATCCTGGTTATCCATCTATGTGCCAAAGGATGTCACCAAAATCTGCCCAAACGAAGTACCGAGGTACACTTAGTGGCATAAAATACACTAGATTACACTGAATAATATTGCATTTATATATTTTTCTTATGGTTACCCGGGGACGAGAATAAAATAACTTTTAACGTAATAAAAATCTCGCCATTTTGGGCACAATTATACTACCTTGGTCCATTACCTTACCAATTAAAAAAAAAAAAACTGTCAAGTTGACAGTTGTCTGCTGTCGGTTTCAGCTGCTGTTGTTTTTGTTTCATTTCAAATATTTGTATAGTATAATTGAATCTGAATTCAATAATAACTCTCATTAGTACAATTGATTTTCGTTAGGCAAAGTTATGTACCTACCTACATAAGAAAGGATGCTTATACCCAAAAGTAACTGAATTATGTCCATATAAACATATACTCCTAATGTCAACCCGTACATGCAAAGTTGCCACATGATTTAATTGTGTTACAGGTTATTAAAACTTTAAATAATTTACTATGTAGTTTTAAATTATTTATGGATAAAAACACAATTATTATTTTCGAATTCCTCTATTTTTTCTCTACGTTTTGGTGCACGTGTACCTCAAGGTACATTTTTGGGCAAAGTTGTATGGGCTTTTGCTGACCTCCTTTCATTCAAATCTGTAGTTTTTGCGTAAAAGAGTAACAAACATCCATCCATCCAAACTTTCACGTTTATAATATTAGTAGGATATACTAAGCGCGCTGACAGAATGTAGTAAGGTATCATACGAAATTGTATAATTTTTAACCGACTTAAAAAAAAGAGGAGGTTCTCAATTCGGATGTTTTGTTTTATTATTTATTTTGATTAATATCTAGGTTACAGTCGCGGGCACAGCTAGTAATGAATATGCCCGTTCCCGCCAGGCCGTGTGCTGCTACGTGCACCAGTCGGTAGTGGAGGCCAGCGAGCGCTTCAAGGAGCAGCTGGGCCGCATCAACTACGTCACGCCCATGTCCTACATGGGCATGCTGGGCGCGTACGCAGAGATGTTTCACAAGAAACAGCAGGCCATACTCACCGAGTCCAACGCCCTCAAAACGGGTTAGTTTCAAAAAGACAAATTGTCTACAAAATTACTGAAAAGCATATATTTGATAGTCTACATTCTAAACATAAAGAATACCTTATCGAATCAATAATAGTGGAACGATTAGTCAACTTGTATCGATGCAATAATCATCCAATCAATCTGCCTGCCTTTTCCCAACTACTTTGGGGTCGGCTTCCAGTCTTACCCGATGCAGCTGCATCTGTCCTCCACAACCCAGTTACCAGGTAACACAATACCCCTTGGTAAGACTGGTTGTCAGACTTTCAGGATGCTGACTACCCGTAATAACTGGCATAGATCTACGAATGACAGTCGGGACCAACAGCTTAATGTGCTTTCTGAGGCACGGAAGAGTCTCGATGAGTAAGGGATGGTCACCTATCCACTAACCGACCACGGCAAGCATATCTTTGATCTATCATACATATTACCCATATATGGAAATAAATGCTTTAGAATTTTGAAACATTCTTGACTTGCCAGGGTTAAACAAATTGAACCAGACCGAGATCGAAGTGAAGGAACTTCAGATCGAGCTGGCGGAACTGAAGCCGCTGATGGAGAAGGCGGCGGAGGAGACAAGAAAGGTCATTCAACAGATCGCCACTGACACGGTTAGCACCTACAGTCACGTCCAAATTATGTTTATCACATTACTGCTCATACATATACGCGAGGCACGCTAACCGGCAGAGCCAACTGCAGCCGTCGACGTGTCCCCGAGCAGTGGTGGCCCAGTGGCTACTGCCCCGACTTACGAGCGGTCCTGGTGGTCTACTCCGAAGTGCAAAGTGCTAATGTTCGGATCGGACCGACACATGGCCGAACCGAATATTATTGAAAAATGCGAAAAAAGTTCGGTTCGGCTCAGTTGGGTCGGGACCATAGTCAATATTCGAAAGAGTGTAGGATCGGGACCGACCGAACCAAATAGTAACATCGTAGCAGGAAACGGCCGAACATTCGGCCGATACCACTTCGGAGTAGACCCCCTGGGTTCACACCCAACCAGACGCTTTACTTTGTGTAAATAATTTTATCACTACTGCTCTCAAAACGGTGAAGGAAACGTCGTGAGGAAACCGCATGTCTTAGAACCGAAACATCGAAGACATGTGAGACAACCCGCACTGGGCCCTCGTGGTGGATTACAGTTCACTTCCTCTCGAAGAAAGGAGGCCTGTGTCCCAGCAGCGGGAACATTATAGGCTGATTATGCTTAACTTGTTAATACATGTCCTTATATGTTACTTAGGCGATAGCTGAGGAAGCTCGTGAGAAAGTCGAGAAGGAGACAGTTATGGCGGAGAAGATGGCTGCCGTCAACGCGGCCATGGCGGAAGACGCTATGAGAGACTTAGGTCAGTCATCATCATCATCATCCACAGCCCGACTTCACTGACTGCTGGGAATAGGCTTCTCTTTTCTTGTGCCAAGTTCCTGTGCCAAGTTCCTGTGCCAGCTTAATCCAAGATCTACCCGCGATGGTAACAATGACGTTCGCCCATCTCCCAGTCCTCCAGTAGTCACTACGCCTTGCCAAGTGTCCTGCCTGACAACCATCTGAGTTCCATAATTAGTTTTCCGATATTGAAAGCCTTCCTTAGGTCAGTCAGTTTTGTGTATTTAAGACTAGCTACGCCCCGCGGTTTCATTCGCATAAGTTTCGATCCCGTGGTAATATCGGGATAAAAAGTATCCTGTATGTTAGTCCTTGTTATAAAACATCTGTGTGCCAAATTTCATCCAAATCCGTTCAGTAGTTTTGGCGTGAAATAGTAACAAACATCCATCCATCCATCCATACAAACTTTCACGTTTATAATATTAGTAGGATTATTGACTACCTCATCGGTCTAGTGGTCGCAAGCGCTACTGCTGAGCATGAGGTCCTTGGTTCAATTCCCTGTTTGGGCAGTGTTATTGAGTTTTTCTATCTTGAATTTCTCAGAAGCGGCTCGGAATCTGGTTTTGTGCCCGGTTGATGGCATTAGGCTATTACATGGGACTTAAACAAAACTGGCGAAATATTGGTGTACTATACGTACATCTCTGCCCAACCCTTCGGGGATACTAACTAGCGTTATGTATTATAAACATAAACCTTCCGAAATCAATTCCTTAGATGATGGTGAAAACCGCATTAAAATCCTCTGTATAGTTTAGAAAAGCTAAGCGGTCACACATTTCTTACCATAACCTCATTGGGGTGTCTGCGTCAATGGCCGCGAAACGGCCAAGCCGGACATTTTGACCAATATGTAAGAGTTAGGCCGTGTAGGCTTAGGGGCTTGGCTCTACATTAAATCTGATAACTTTTTAACAGTGAAAGCGTTATCTAAGTCCTGGCAACCTACTTTACACGAAATGTTTTTGGTGAGATATATCTAGCTATGCTGATCCCGTAGTGAAAGCAAAATGAACTACAGCATGGAAGGTGCCTGTTGTCATATGCTTAACTACGACCTTTAAAAGGTTGTCCAAAAAGTTCGTTTAGACCTTATGTTTGATGACTTTTATAAAATTTCAGAGGAAGCGCTGCCAGCGCTGCGAGCTGCTGAGAAAGCGCTTCAAGAGCTGAATCGTAACGACGTGGTGGAGGTGAAGGCGATGAAGAAACCTCCCGCCGGCGTCGTGCTCGTCATCGAGTCGCTGTGTGTTGTGTTTGATATCAAGCCGATTAAGGTACTATAATCATCTGCCAAATACCAGCATCAATGTCAAATATCTGCATCAGCTAAATACTAATAATTTACATAGAACGACTGCCTATCGGACCACCACGACCCAGTAACTGGGTAACACGATACCCCTTAGTAAGACTGGTTGTCAGCCTTATGGGCTTCTGACTACCCGTAACGAATGTCAAAGATCTACGAATGACAGCCGGAACCGACGGCGTAACGTGTTTTCTGAGGCATGGATGGGTCTTAGTATGTAAAGATGGTCACCCATCCACGGACCAATCGCAGCAATCGCAGCTTAATCTGATGGATCGACGCGTGCGGCTGTCATTACTTAGCCACATGCCGCTACCTGCATCAGACTGCTTGAAATGTGAGCTTGTTTCAAACATTTTCGTTTCAATTGTGTTTTTTTATTATTTCCGCAGGAACAAGGTGCAAATTATGGCGAAAAAATCCTGAACTATTGGAAGCCAGGGTCCCTTATGTTGTCGGACCCCACGGCTTTCTTAGATTCGCTCCTGAAGTTTGATAAGGAGTCTATCACAGAGGATATGATCAAAAAGCTCAAGAGGTTCATCGCTAACCCGGATTATGATCCTGCAAAGATTTTGAAGGTAATAAATAAATAATAAATCCCTGGACATTTCACACAGCACCATTTGTCCCAAGCTAAGCAACCTAATGCTTGTGTTATGGTAACAAGATGGCTGATAAACTACTTACATACAATTTTTTTTTTTTTTTTGTAAATACATACATATTATAGATAGAAAAACACCCAGACTCGGAACAAATACATGTAGGTCATACAAATATTTGTTCCGTGTGGGAATCGAACCCGCGACACGCAGCGCAGCAGTCAATCGCTTAACCACTGCGCCAACCGTGCCGTCATAATACTATGCAGGATGGCCCAGTGGTAACGGCTCTGACCTGTAAGTCGTGGCTTCGAATCCAGACAGGCGCTTTACTTTGTGTAAATACTACACTGTTGTCAAACCGGTGAAGGAAAACATCGTGAGGAAACCGGCATGTCTTAGAACCAAAAATTCGAAGACATGTGACATATACCAACCCGCACTGGGCCTGCGTGGTGTATTACAGCCCACTTCCTTTGAAAGGGAGAAGGCCTGTGTCCCAGCAGTAGGAATATTATACGCTGATTATGGTAAAATGGGAATAGGCTAGATGCCTAAAAAAATCTAATTAGTCCGTCAGTTAGATTATCAAAAAATATTGAACACGTATTTTTTCTTTTGTCAATTATATTAAAAATGATGAACATATCGCCCGTTAAAGTTCCGCGTGACGTCACTTGTTCGCGACACTCTAGTTCGCGCAAGCAAGTAACGTCACGACGCCCCACTCCCTAATTTTGACGCGCTTTATCTTTGTCATTTTTGTTTGATTGACAAAATAAAAAATACGTGTCCATTATTTTTCGATAATCTAATTGACGGAATAAACATTATTATTATTTGTTTACCCAGGAAACTACCCTATTATTAGAGATTCGATTAAATATATGCTTTTTTAAATTCGTTTTTCGCATGTTTTTTAGGTGTCAAAAGCGTGTCAATCGTTGTGCATGTGGGTTCATGCTATGTTCAAGTTCTACCACGTGAACAAGGCCGTCGCGCCCAAGAAGGAAGCATTGGCCAAGGCCACCCGCGACCTGCAGATCGTTGAAGGTATGCCACTTGTTTATAATAATAATAAGTATATGACGTAGAAGGTACGTCTGTCTCTCGTTATCATCCTACTATTATAAACGTGAAAGTTTGGATGGATGGATGTTTGTTACTCTTCCACGCAAAAACTGCTGAACGGATTTGGATGAAATTTGGCACACAGATAGTTTATAACCAGGATTAACACTTATGCGGGTGAAAACGCGGGGCGCAGCTATTTTTTTTTCGCGCACTGGATTATCAACCCACTGCTTAGCACCGAGAGTTGAAAATCCAGTAAGAGCAGTGGTGGCCCAGTGGTCACGGCTGCGACTTGTAGGTCGTAGGTTCGAACCAAGACAGGCGCTTTACTTTGTGTAAAATATTTCATCATCACTGCTCTCAAAACGGCGAAGGAAAACATCGTGAGGAAACCGGCATGACCTAGAACCAAATATTCGAAGACGTGACACCTACCAACCCGCAATGGGGCCGCGTGGTGGATTACGGCCATTACGGCTCACTCCCTCGCTCTGAGCGGAGGCCTGTGTCCCAGCAGTGGGAATAATATAGGCTGATTAAGACAAAAAAACTATTTGTTTCCAACAGCAATGCTGGCGAGCGCGAAGGCAAAGATGCAAGCGTTGCTGGAGGGCATCGCCAAGTTGAATGCGTACCTCATGGAGAAGGAAGACGAACGGAGACGCATGGAGGAGGACATCAACCAGTGCCTCGCCAGGATGGACCGCGCTAACAGGTCACTATGAGTGTAGTGGAGACACATTAATTATTGTGGAAATAAAGGTGGAAGGCCCCAGAAGGTATATTCTGTAAAAACATCACCGCGAAAACGGCACGTGATGACGGCACGGTTGGCGCAGTGGTTAAGCAATTGACTGCTGCGCTGCGTGTCGCTGGTTCGATTCCCGCACGGAACAAATATTTGTATGACCTACAAGTAGTTGTTCCGTGTCTGGCTGTTTGTGTATGTGAGTTTAAATGTTTGTAAACGCACCCACGATACAGGAGAAATTCCTAGTATGGGGCCACGTTTTTTTTTTTTAAATGAGTTTCATTTTGACAGTTCAACAACATTCATTGCTTTGTTTACGTTGCTGAACAGACACATTTTTCAAACTTATGAAGCAATGGATTAGCAATATCCTTCAAAATGATTCAGATTGAGATTGATAGTGTGTTACGTAATTAGGGCGCTGGATACTCGCTGAGAGACTCACGCTTGGTACTTACGCATATCAGCAAGTAATTGCTCGTCACTGATTAGACTGCAGTTGTTTACATGTTATTCATTATTTACATGTTATTGAGGGGCTCGTGGCTAAGTAATAACAGCCGCACGGGTCGATCTATGAGGTTAAGCTACGCTTGCCGTGGTCGGTCCGTGGATGGGTGACCATCATCATATACTAAGACCCCGCCGTGCCTCGGAAAGCACGTTAAGCCGTTGGTCCCGGCTATCATTCGTGGATCTTTGACAGTCGTTACGGGTCGTCAGAAGCCCGAAAGTCTGACAACCAGTCTTACCAAGGGGTATCGTATTGCCCAGTAACTGGGTTGTGGAGGTCAGATAGGCATTCGCTCCGGAAGAGATAGATAGAATACACTTTATTTTATTTTCCTCCATGTAAAATACTGGTATTCAGCTGCATCCGGTTAGACTGGAGATGATCATATTACATGTTATTCGTAATCCTGTAACCTACTAATATCATTATATTATATTCCTAATTTTATTATAAACGCCAATGTTTATATGTATGGATGGATGGATATTTGTTACTCTTTCACGCAAATACTACTGAACGGATTTGGATGAAATTTGGCACACAGATGGTTTATAACCAGGATTCGGTTTAAAGACATTTATTTTCTCAAAGAACATACAGTTCACTTTTAGAGAAACTTAACTAAGTTAACAATATGTAGGTTACATTACGACGTCGAGTCATCCTATAAACTTTGCACAATATTAATATTATCTTTTATAAAAATAAAAAGCGAGTATGTTGTTAGGTATAACTAAAATACAAAGCAGTTCGCGCTAAACTTAAAAAAAATAAAAACGAAAGAACCAATCTTAAGTGTCTAACAAATGATTCCTTAGACATTTTTTAAATGTTGGCAAGCTTGTACACTCTGACTTTTTTAGGTAATTTATTATACAGCCGAACCCCCTCATACTGTATAGTTTTCCTGTCGTGCAGGGTTCTTAATCTTGGTACTTCCAGGTAATCTTGATTACGGGTATTATATAAAGAAAGAAAGAAAAAAGAGAGATAGAAAGAGTGAGAGATAGAGAGATATCTATGAGTCTTTTGTGTGAATGAAATATTTGTATGTATTTTGGTCTTAAGGATCTTTCGGATTGTCATGCATGTGTGGTATATACACAATTGTTGTAGGTTAAATAATTATTTTTTTTTTGTAGAGTAATTCTGTAGGATTATAATAGTTGCAATTGAAAAGGACTTTGATGATTTTATTTTGTGTTCGTTTTAGGTGTTGTTGATTAATATATAGGATACTTTTATCCCGAAATTCCCACGGGATCGAAACTTACGCGGGTGAAACCGCGGGGCGCAGCTAGTCCATACATAATTATGAGTTTTATATGTACATATAACAAGGTTTTAAATCCGATTATAGGTTATTAAACGGCTTGTCCAGTGAACGAGTAAGATGGATCAAAACCATCGCGGATTTGGAGATCGCCATAGTTAACTTGATCGGGGATATACTTCTCAGTGCATGTAAGTCATTTGAACAACCTTATAATACTGCGGACGTGGGACGTCCAAAGTCTGTGCAAATGTGGCCTATTATCGCTGATCCGGTTCGATTTTAGAGCAGTGGTGGCCCAGTGGTAATCGGGACTGACGACTTGTACATCGTAGCTTCGAATCCAGACAAATTATTGCATTAGGAAAACATCGCGAGGAAATCGGCATGTTCTAGAACCAAAATTGGAAGACATTGTGACGTCCACCAACCCGCACTGGGCCCGTGTGGTGGATTACGGTCCACTCACTCTCACAGAGAGGAGGCCTGTGTCCCAGCAGTGGGAACATTGCAGCCTGCTTATATCGTTCGATTTTTGTCAGCGGTGATATACCGCCGTTCGGGTCGGCATGCACAAACGCACACATGTTCTGGTTATATGATTCGCCCTAATCGAATATTTAAGTAGACATACGTTCGGGAAAAACAGCCCCTCGGGTTAGCTTGAATAGTGCTTAGCCGATCCCAATATGATTTACCGAGGGTCGATGCCGAAACAAGTTTGCAGATCGGCTCGAGCCGAATATGTGCCGTTCCCCCAGCATTTGTTTTGACTATCTTTTTTTTTATGCGTCATGTTTGCCGCAAATAAATGTATTTTCTTTCTTTTTCTTTCTTCTTTATCATTACATACTGAACCGCCGCGTTCGGTCGCGATAGACAAACGATCGCCGTCACCGAGACATCACGGTCGGTTCGAATAATCTCGCTTGTCGGTGACGTTCCGGTGACGGCTGCGGTGGACAAACGCATTAATTGTTCACCAAATACTGTCAAATTGAATGTGCACCCGAACATTGTGCCCTCCTCAGAGACAAGGATAATAATACTGTTTTCATTAGTGAAATAACACAAATAGTTTACACAATGAATGTTATGCCTATACCAGTATTTTGTTTTTAAATATTTATTATTTAATTTGCAGGCGCTGTGGGATACATAACGCCGTTCACAGACCAATTCAGAAGAGATCTTCTTGCTAGCTGGATTTCAATTGTAGAGGTGAATAAAAGTAATAGTAAAGAATAAAGTTCCCTTTTTTTTGGCTTTGGTGACAGCAATTCAACACAATATGTATGGTATTGTTACCAAATAATCACAAATTAAGTTTAATGTTGTTAAACTCTCAAACTAAAAAAGGTCAATTGTTATTAATTATTTTATATGTAAGAAATGTAAACAATAAACCCAGCTTGATGTCCTCAGGAGGTGCAAGTCCCGCACACGCCGCATGCCACCCCGCTGTCCACACTGGGCGACGCCGTGCAGATCAGGTGACTGCCCCGGAACTCTTCATCATTCGCCTTTCCCCAACACTTCCAGCCCGCAAGAGTTTGAGTCCCTCCCGGCCCCTCCCGCCCCCCGCGCTGGTACCGCTTTCGCCATCATCGACGCGTCTGTATCGCGCGCTTACGTCATCCGAGCGAAGTCACAAGTTAACTCTTGCGGGTTGTATACCTGCTTGCACCACAAATCACTAAATGGATTGAATATTTTTATATGGAAGCTGGCATACTAACTGTCGCGCATTTTGAAATAATCACTCTGTAATCAAACATCCATGCAACAACATGTAAGCAAGTTCAATAAATATGGATGACACGTGATCAGGTTTGAACTTTACTATCTCGGAAAAGTGACACTTTACGGGGTTTGGTCTGCTCATGTTTTCTATTTGCATTGATGTCGGCTACCGATTTATATAAGTTACATGCGTGGCCGACATTTTGAAACAAAAAAAAAAAAAACAAAATGGCGCGACACTCGGAATGCCACGGACCTTCAAACCTCAAAGTATTCAAAACATAAATTCTGTGTCTGTCATCTTTTTAAACGATTGAAAGACAGAATGCGCAGTGATCCCTTAGTCGATTAAGTAGTCAGGAGAAGAACCTGGGTGTCTACTCCGAAGTGCAAAGTGCGAATGTTCGGTTCGGACTGACACATGGCCGAACCGAATATTATTGAAAAATGCGGAAAACGTTCGGATCGGCTCAGTTGGGTCGGGACCATAGTCAATATTCGAAAGAGTGTAGGAATGTAGGATCGGGACCGATCGAACCAAATAATGACTTCGTAGCAGGAAACGGCTGAACATTCGGCCAATACTACTTCGGAGTAGACCCTCTGACTTCTTAGTCGAATAAGGGATCACGTCCTTGAGTCCGCGTTGAGTTTGCAACTGCTAAACATTTTTGTTTTGTCCAGGACGTGGCAGATGTACGGTCTACCTCGCGACCCGATGTCCGTGGAGTCTGCGGTGCTGATGTCCAACTCTCGAAGATGGCCCCTCATCATCGACCCTCAGACGCAGGCCAATAAGTGGATTAGGGCTATGGTAATAATTGATATTTTAGCCTTAATTATTATACCTTATTTAAAATAAACCAAATATTTTATTCAATACACGTATGCAGCTATAAAAAAAATGTATTTAATAATCTCATTTACTTACATTCAAATTATTATACATACAATATATGACGCGAATGACAGCCAGGACCAAATTTTCTTGTAATGTATGCCACGTAATTCAGTTTTTGCAATATATACGAATGCCAAACTATACTGGAGGGGCTTGTGGCTAAGTAATAACAGCCGCACGGGTCGATCGATCAGGTGAAGCTACGCTTGCCGTGGTTGGTCTGTGGATGGGTGACCATCACCATATACCAAAACCCCTGCGTGACTCGGAAGGCACGTTAAGCCGTTGGTCTCTGCTGTCATTCGTATCGTAATCTTTGACAGTCGTTACGAGTCGTCAGAAGCCCGAAAGTCTGACAACCAGTCTTACCAAGGGCTACCCAATAACTGAGTGTGGAGGTCAGATAGGCAGTCGCTCCATGTGAAACTGGTACTCAGCTGGTACTGGTATTCAGCTGCATCCGGTTGGACTGGAAGCCGACCCCAACATAGTTGGGAAAAGGCGTGGCTGATGTTGATGATGACCAAAGTGAGCAGTCTGTGGACCTATAACGTTCTTACTGCTGGGACAAAAGCTTCCTGTCTGTGGGAGGGAGTGGTCCGTAATCTACCACGCCGGCCCATTGCGGGTTGGGAGATATAAAATGTCTTTTGTGATCACCACTCAAATTTTTCACCGGGTTCTCTTTGCCTGGCGCCTGGGATCCCTGGGACCTAAAACTCGTAAATGCGTTTAATTTCACTCCATCCATATTTCATACAAGCAAAACGAGTTCAAGCTGGGTTTTGAAACTATTTTAACACTATTTGTATTTTTATACTTCAGGGCAAACTAGAAGGCTTGGTAGTATGCAAGCCGAACGACAGAGATCTTTTGAGAAACTTCGAATCAGCGCTAAGGTTTGGTAAGCCGATCCTGTTGGAGAATGTTGGAGAAGAACTGGACCCGGCTTTGGATCCCGTTTTGAAGGTATGCGATATTTCGAACCGAACAAGGAGACTAGACCCGTATTACGAAGTGTTAATGCCCTCATGATTCCAGTGCGAAAAAGGGATGCTGCTTCCGGTCATGTGTAGCTCCGTCTCTCTCTTTCACTGGAATCATGATGGCATTAAGAGCGTTGACAACGTACGGCATTTCATACAAACTTTCAACTCCTTGTTCTTCGAAAGGCATGAACCCATTTTAATGAAACTTCATACGCATTAGCAGGAAACATAGGTCTAAAAAGTTAGTTAAGAACATTTTCGAAATGTCTTATTTAAAAAAGATAATTGGAAATCTCTGTTTCTATGGAAAATTTAAAATCGATCGAATTTACATGTAACACTATTTTTCGAAAATGTTCTCAATTAACTTTTTAGACCTATATATCCTGCTTATGCGTAGGAAGTTTCATTAAAATCGGTTCATGCATTTCGAAAAACAAGGACTTGAAAGTTTGTATGAAATGCCGTACTTTGTCAACGCTCTTAAGCCGTCATAATACGGCACTAGGTCCGTGTTCTATCCGATCTTCAGCCCTTTATGATTTAGTACTCGCGAAAAGCTGCCACTATAAATAACCTCATGTATTATTTCTTGTTTCTTATTATTGATGTCACTGAAACTATCTTCTTCTTGGTCGCGTACTTCATTACTGAAGGTCGTGTCCCTGAAAGGCCTTCGTGGTTTTATGCACGATGTTCTTCCACTTCGTTCGGTTCTCGGCTTCTGTCAGGGAGGTCGTAACAGAGACTCTAGTGACCTCGCGGCGGGTTATCGCTGGCCAGACCAAGAAACCGCCCTTCTTGGTCTGACCAGCGAGTCACCTCGCCGCGAGGTCCTTTCCCATCACCGCCAACTTTACAAGGTTATCTGGTTCTCGACAGGCTATGTTAACAAAATAACCGAGAATCCTTTGGTAACACATCTCTTATGCATAGTTGTTCGATGATAGTATACGGTGTATTTAAAAAGTATTACAAATTTTAAATACAAAATTTGCTTTATAAAATCTATCCTATATTCCCAGCGCCAATACTTCCGTCAAGCTGGACAGATGGTGCTGAAACTAGGCGACTCCCTAATCCCGTACATGGCCGGCTTCAAGCTGTACATTACCACCAAGCTGCCGAACCCCAAGTACAAGCCGGAGACCTCTGTCAAAGTCATGGTTGTCAACTTCGCGCTGGTGCCCAGGTAAACAGTTCATGGATTCTTTAATATTAGATTTAGAGCGCCCTCAAAATCTCAGATAATTATTAAATTTTGGAAACATTACGTCAATATATACATACATTAATATCATACATTCCAAAGTTCAAAAGGCTAAGAAATAACAGCCGCTAGGTTGGATCGATCAGGTTAAGCTACGCTTGCTGCGGTTGGTCCGTGGATGGGTTACCAACTTTACATATCAAGACCCCTCCGTGCCTCGGAAAGCACGTTAAGCCGTTGGTCCCGGCTGTCATTTGTGAATCTTTGACAGTCGTTACGGGTCGTCAGAAGCCCGAAAGTCTCACCATCAATCTTACCAAGGGGTATCGTATTACCCAGTAACTGGGTTGTGCAGTCCAGGTAGGCAGTCGCTAAAGCCGACCCCAACATGGTTGGGAAAAGGCTAGGCAGATGATGACATTCCAAAGTTCTAAATCCATTGCAACCGAAATTTATTTAGAATACTCAAATTTATTTAGGGAACTCAGCGCTCTCGTTGAAAATCCAGTGCGTGAATATAACACCTCGGGAATGACACGCCCGTGCTACCTATAGTTGAAAATCCAACAGTGTGTTGTTGACGCCGTCTATTGAATTCTCAATGCTCGACTTAACACCGAGAGTTGAAAATCCAGGGCGCGATGAAATTCCACCGGGATATGACATTAGATTTTCCACCAAAGCGGAAGAAGGGAGTGTGTCTCCAACAACCAATAGGCTTCCGAAATTTTCACATCTCAATAATATTGGTTGATCATCAGACTCTGCTTTACAATACTCGCTCTTTTGACACTAACTCCATCCACAGTGGTCTAGCCGAACAGCTGCTGTCGACCGTGGTGGCTCAGGAACGCCCCGACCTAGAAGAACTCCGCGGTCAGCTGATCGTGTCGCGCGCGCAGATGGCGTCGCAACTCGCGGAGATGCAGGCAGACATCTTGTATGGCCTGTCGAACAGCGAGGGGTCTCCGGTCGATGACCTCCCGCTCATTCTGACGCTGGAAGCCATCAAGATTAAGAGTGCTGAGATTCTTGTGAGTAACCGAACGTCAAAATTTACAAGGAAATATAATATTGATTCTAGTTGCCCCTTCCAGAAGGGTTTCGTAAAACACGGGCAAGAAACTTCATAGTGCAAGCGCTACTGTTGACAATGAGGTCTTGGGTTTGAATCCCGGGTCGGGAATAGTGTCCAACGAAAATTTCTCAGCCCGGAGTCTGGATTTTTGTCCGGATGATGGCATTAGGCTCGTCCCCTATTACATGGGGCTTAAACGTTGCTGGCGAAAGGTGGGTGGGTGTACTATATAGGAACACCTGTGCCTAATCCTTCGAGGATTACAGGCGTGATGTTTTGTCACATGTGAATAAATAATGTTCTAGATAAAAGTGGAAGACATAGAACGCACGACGATCGAGATCGACGAAGCTCGCAGCGGCTACGTGCCGGTCGCCGAGCGCGGCTCCATCCTGTTCTTCTGTCTGTCGGACATGGCGAACGTGGACCCCATGTATCAGTACTCGCTGGAGTGGTTCGCGAAGCTGTTCGTTAGAGCCATGGCGGAGACGGAGCCTAATGGTAAGGGATTTTATTTATTTAGGATCTCTTCCAAAAGAGGTGTACTGACTAATCTAAAGCGACGACTAGCCTTCGGCGCACGAGATATTATAGTGCAGACACAGGAGCAGTCCCTCGTCCCTCATGCATAGTCGTCAGGGACGCACAGTTCTCAGGGACGCACAGTCCTCGGGGACGCACAGTCCTCAGGGACTGCCTAAATTCAAATTTTATTTATGTTTCAAATTGACGTTATTTCATGTTAAACAAGTATCAACTTATTTTAATGGTAATGAAGTTTACATTTTTGGCGAATATGTCGCGATGTTATGTTACGTATGTAACGTTAACGAACTGTTTGAAACAACCGGCCCTAACATAGTAATAAAATATGAGTAGAATCCAGAAAAAGAGAAAAAGAAAAAAAAAAAGAAATATAATATGAATAAAATATGAGTAGCATGAGTAGTGTTTGGTCTTCTCCTTCTTGTCGCTGTCACACCAGTTATTCATATTTCGTTGCCCCAAAACTTCGCCACTGTCGGTTATCGGTGGCAGCGCAGAGGTCACTTTGGTTGCATGTTTTGGGGCACAGTGGGCAGGACAGGAGAGCATAGGTGCACTCCTGTGTATGAGCACTAAAAAACCTCTATTAATCTTGTTTTCAGAGGACATAGTGGAACGCGTAGACGTGATAATAGTCCACTTCACTTTCCTTCTATACCAGAACGTATGTCGAAGTCTATTTGAACGACATAAGCTGCTGTTCGCCTTTCTGCTGTGTGTCAGAATTTTATTGGATAAGGGAGTTATACGGGGAGAGGAGTTCAACTTCCTATTGAGCGGGGCGAAGCTGGAAACTGTGAGTATACTGTCCTACAACCAAAAATTTGAAGAAATGTGACATCTACCAACCCGCACTGCGCCCGCGTGGCAGATTAAAGCGTACTCCTTCTGGAAGAGATAATAATAAATAACGTTTATTAGTTCAAATAAATTTTGTTAACAAAATGAACAATGACACTTAAACTACGTAGGTACCCGTGCTATAAGCAACAGTAACAATTCGAGAGGAGGCTTGTGTCTCAGCAATGGCAACATTATACGCCGATTATGTATGTGCCTAGAATAAAGTTTCTTAAACAAAAATCTGTCGTGGTCTATAGGAGATAGAAAACCCGGAACCGAAGTGGATATCTCCCCGGATGTGGCTGGAGATGCAGCAGCTGGCCACTGTGACCACTATGCCAACGATCCTCGCTGACTTCGTGGCTAACCTTAGGTTCTTCAAGACGTACTACGACTCGCATACGCCGCATAGGTAAGTTGGCACTTCACTTGGCGTATTTGCCCAAATATTGGTGTTATAAATCCGAATTAAAAGTATCCTATTTGTGTTTCTAAGCCGTTGGTCCCGGCTGTTATTCATAGATCTTTTACAGTCGTTACGGGTAGTCAGAAGCCGAAAAGTTTGACAACTACATAGTTTTACCAAGGGGTACGTGTGAACCTGGGTTATAGAGGTTAGACAGGCAGTCGCTTCATGTAAATACTGGTATTCAGATCCACCCGGTTGGACTGGAAGCTGACCGTAGTCTGGAAAAGGCTAGGCAGATTGATTTTAGTGTTTCTATTAAGTTCATTTTGTATTAGCGTAAGAACGCGAAGATTTTCTCAAATACGTCAAGTGTAGTGCCAGACTAAATTATGATTCAGACCTGACCAGAGGATTTTTTTTTTATTTATCAAGAAAAACATCGTGAGGAATTACAGTTAACTAGCTGCGCCCCGCGGTTTCACCCGCATACGTTTCGAACCCGTGGGAATTATATCCTACTAGGATTAGTAGGATATATTTCCCACGGGATCCACGGATCCTACTAATATTCTAGACGTGAAAGTTTGTATGGATGGATAGATGGATGGATGGATGTTTTTAACTCTTTCACGCAAAAACTACTGAACTGATTTGGATGAAATTTGGCACACAGATGGTTTATAACCAGGATTAACATATAGGATACTTTTCATCCTGATATTCCCACGGGATCGAAATTTATGCGGGTGAAACTGCGGGGCGCTGCTAGTAGCCTACAACTTTCCTCAAGATTTGGGCTATCAAATGCAAAAATAATTTTTCATATCCGACTGGGAGTTCCGGAGATTACCCCTACATGCAAACTTACAAACCTCCTCCTCTTTATAATATTAGTATAAATGATAACTTTAATACCTACATATTGCAGGTTGTCGTATCCAAAACCGATGGATAGTCAGTACGACGCCTTTCAGAAGCTGCTCATCCTCAAGTGTCTCCGGCCTGACAAGATTATTCCAGGGTTTCAGGTCAGTTCGCATCACATACATACAGGTAAAACAGAAAAAGTGTGCGCTTCGGTAATGTTTGTGTTTCCGAATTGGTACGCCGCGCCACAGAGTAACCACCCATAGTGTCAGCATCTAAGTTTTCTCTTTTTTGGGTACCCTACTTTGGAGGTCTACTCCCGAAGCACGAAATCCGTAGTTTCGGCCAAAGTGACGAACATTTCCTACTCGGTATCACTTACGGAGATTGAATGACAACACGATTTGATAGCTGTCCCTACTCCCTCTGCCTAACCCTTGGGGGAATACAGGTGTGATGTTATGTAGATACAGTTTATAATTTAAATATACTATTATGCTCTTATTACCAAACAAGGTTTATCTTACCATTTTTAAATTTCCAACTATAATTCGAAAAAGTTCTTATACAAAAACTGAAGTTAAACCCGAGCCTCAGTTGTCAATTTTGCAATAGGAACTTTACGTTTGTCGGAATAAAGTTCAAAATACCGTAATTGGGTCGAAGGTTTTTAGGCTAGGTCTAAAGTTAGAACTCGTTTTGTAATAAGACGGTTTGCGTTTCTCCCGCAGCGATTACTCGATTCATTGCAGAGCGCCGAGAGTTGAAAATCCAACAGTGTTTTTTTATACGCGCGTTAGTTGGATTCTCAATGGTCGGCTCAACACCGAGGGTTGAAATTCCAGTGCGCGATAAAATCCCGCCGCGGTATTTTTACACATGTATACGGTATACGGTCAACTGTTTCAGGACTACGTGGTGGTGGGTCTGGGCGCGCGGTTCGTGGAGCCGCAGCCGGCCGACCTGGCCGCGCTGTACGGGGAGTCCGACCCCCTCGCACCCATCATCTTCGTACTGTCCACAGGGACGGATCCCGCTGCCGGTACGGTTTTTTTATTACTAGCTTTTGCTCCAACTTCGCCCACGTGGAGGTCGGAAATTATTGCTCTGAAACGAAGTACCAGGATAAAAATATTCATGTCCTAACCCAGGTCACGGTCAAATGTAATAGAAATCCACATGGAAAACCAGAAAATAAAAAAGGTCGTGGGTTCGAACCCAGGTAGGCGCTTTACATGTGTAATTTATTTCATCAGCACAGCTCTCAAAACGGTGAAGGAAAACATCGTGAAACCGGCATGTCCTAGAACCAAAAAATCGAAGACATGTGACATCTACCAAACCGCACTGGGCCCGTGTGGCGAATTACGGCCCACTCACTATCACAGAGAGGAGGCCTGTGTCTCTATGCTATGTGAACACATAAGTAATAGTTAGGAGTTTCTATTCGTTTATTGTGTGTATCTCAACTATCGTTCGTATTATTTCCAGATCTGTTAAAATTCGCGGATAAGATGAAGATGGGCAAGCGATTCGAGAGCATCTCCCTGGGCCAGGGTCAGGGGCCACTGGCTGAAGCCATGATGAAGGTCGGCAGTGACTTCGGAAACTGGGTGTTCTTCCAGGTACCTTCTCGACTTCCGAGATCAACATAGTTTAAGTTAGGTTAGTAATACGGGCTGGTGTTAGCAACTCCACCACGTCAAAGCGCGTTAAAATAGGTACGTATTTTACGTACGGATCAAAATAAGTTTTAAATATGTTATGTGTTCAGGCGCGCACGCAGGGGAGGGGCGGCTACGGGTGCAGTTGCCTCCCTTTGGGCTTCGACCAAACCGAGTCAAGAACTCTAAATTAGATAGAGAAATCTTTTTTTAACCTGTATTTTTATATGTATATTACTTACTAAAATATAGGTAAGTCGTCGTCATCGGCACATTGTCGAGTATACGGAATATGTACCGGTACCAAAGGTTTTTTAAAGGAATTCCGCCCGTCCACCTGAGTGAAACATTTACCCGCAATAAGCCAAAAACCTGGACCCGAGCCTGTGTATGTTGTTTAAGTACTCTTCGTGACATCCTGATGTCACGTCTATTTCGTATTCCAGAACTGCCACCTGTCTCCCTCCTGGATGCCGGTGCTGGAGCTGAACGTGGAGCACATCCAGCCGGAGCTGGTGCACAAAGATTTCCGCCTGTGGCTCACGTCCACGCCCTCGCCGCACTTCCCTGTTGCGCTATTGCAGAACGGTACCAGTACCTCATTGACCATCGTGTTGCTTTTTAGGATTCCGTAGCTAAATCTATATATATAAAATTCAAAGTCCTGACTGACTGACTGACTGAGACATCAACGTACAGCCTAAACCGCTGGTCCTAGAGACATGAAATTTGGAGGGTGTATTCTTCGTGAAGAGTAGGTATCCACTAAGAAAGGGTTTTTCGAAATTCCACCCCTAAGAGGGTGAAATGGGGGGATTTTGTTTGTATGAAAAATCTTATTCCTTGAGTTAATAAACTTGAAACTTAGCACGAATACTTATCTAAGTAAATTATGAAGTTGGGCATTTTTTGTTTTTATAAACTACCCCCTAAAAGGGAATTGGGGGGTTTCAAAGTTTGTATGGAAGAATTTTAGCGCGCGGTCCGATTTAATCGAAACTCAGTATTTATACCTAAAATTGAAAGGAAAGAATAATGTGTATCAGGGTTTTTCGAAAATCTACCCCTGACGGCCTGCAAAGGGTTAGTCAATTTTACAGGGGAGGATTTTACAGCGTGGCTTGATTAACTCGAAAATTGGTATAAATAATCTTTGAGTCAAGTTATGAACACATCCCAAATGATTTTTCAAAATTCCGCCCATATGGGGGTGAAAAGCGGGGATACAGTTTATATGAAAAATCTTATTCATTTAGTTAATTAACCTGAAACTTGGCAAGAATACTTGGCTAAGTAAGTAATAAAGTTTATCATTATAAGTTTTTCAAAACTACCCCTCAAAGGGGTGTTGGAGTTTGTGTGGAAGAAATTGAATGCGCGGTCCGATTAACTTGAAACTCAGTATTGATATTTTTGACAGAAAATAATTAATAATAAGTATGTAAAGTTGTCGAAAATTGACCCCTGACGGGGCAAAAAGGGGTAATTCGGTTTCTTAGGGCGGATTTGTACTTGAAACTGTATGTAACATTTTCACGCCTAAACCACTGAACTTCTGATTTGGTAAAGAGATAGATGACATCCTGGAGAAGCACATACTTTTTATCCTGGTAGCACGTTCCCGTGGGATAATTTCCGACATCCACGCGGGCGAAGCCGCGGGCAGAAGCTAGTTGCCAATAACGGAACCACTATAATTTCGTCATGTCCGGCTATCCGTCCCTCAATCCGTCCATCCGGCCGTCCGTTAGTCCGTCCGTATGTCCACCTGTCCGGATATATTTTTTTATTGTTTGCCCCACACTAGGAATTTCTCCTATATCGTGGGTGCGTTTACAAACATTTAAAGTCACACAAACAAACAGCCAGACCCGGGACAACTACTTGTAGGTCATACAAATATTTGTGCCGTGCGAGAATCGAACCCGCGACACGTATTTTACTCGGAGACTATTAGCACTCTCAATCTGCCTAGCCTTTCCCAACTATGTTGGGGTCGGATTCTAGTCTAACCGCAGCTGAATACTATTTTACACGGAGCGACCTACCTGTCGGACCTCCACAACCCAGTTACGATGTAACACGTTACCCCTTGGCTTTTGCCATCTTTTATGGAGTACTAGCTGCGCCCCGCGGCTTCACCCTCGTAAGTTTCGATCCCGTGGGAATATCGGAATAAAAAGTATCCTGGTTATAAACCATCTGTGTGCCAAATTTCATCCAAACCCGTTCAACAGTTTTTGCGTGAAAGGGTAACAAACTTAGTTAGTAGGATAGGATTATTGGCTACCCGTAACGACTGTCAAAGATCTACGAATGACAGTCAGACCAACGGAATAACGAGGACTGTACACTCGTTTGTTCACAGTTATTTTACCTCTGATTTTGCATCACTGTCAATATCACAATGATCTTTATTTTGGTTGTAATAAGGTTGCTATCCGCTTGCTGCTGTCAGAAATAACATAACTGTCAACGGACTGTAGTGCGCGAGGTCTCTCACTGTTACGGAAATTAACATTTTTTTTGTTTTTCCAGGTTATAAGATGACAGTCGAGCCACCTAGAGGAATAAAAGCGAACTTATTGAAGGCATACATGAATCAAGTGCCCGACTTTATGGATTATTTCAATTCATCGGATGCCAAAGTTCCTAATTTTAAGGTAAGACTAATTTTTGTTAAACTATTAAAACAGCCGCCACGAATGACGATGTTTCAGGCGAAATTCTAGAGCTTAATAAACTTTTACTTGCCATGGGCGCGTTTTTCCCGCGGCGATTTTTTTTCGCGTACTGGTTTTTCAACGCACTGCTTAGCGCCCAGAGTTGAAAATCCAACAGTGTATTTTCTTGATGCGAAGGTGATACTTTCTGTTAGATTCTCAGTGTTCGGCTCAGAACCGACATCGACAGTTGAAAATCCATTGGGCGATAACATTCCGCCGCGATATTTGTACGTCCGTGTGAACGTCGACTTACAGTTATTTTACCTCTGATTTTGCATCACTGTTCAAATCATAGTGATCTTTATTCTCATTCTACTAAGGCTGCTGTTGGGTTGCTGCCACTGACAAGTCTGTCAAAATCATTGTGATCTTTATTCTCGTCAGGATAAGGTCACTGTTACCTTGCTGCTGTCAGAGGTAAAATAACTGTTAACGAACAATAGTTCTTGCTTTGGCTAAGCATTAATTCTGTCACTGTCCCACAACTGTCAAAATACAAGTGCAAGATTGAGACGGCAACATATTTAAAGCCACGCTAAGTAAGGTTAGGTCAATAGCTTCTGAAATTGCCGATTTTCTGACTCTTCATAGACTGATATCAGACGCTCCTTCAACAAGTCGTACTGTCGTGCTGTAGGAGGGTCGTAAATCCGTTCCACATCCTGCTTTTCCAAACGCGCGATTACCATCTGCGCTAATTCTCGTTGTCCTTTCTTTAAATCATGCGTGGCGGCTTCAAAACTGACGAACCACGAGCGGGCTCGGTCGCGCCAGAATTCTGGGATCCGTAGCGATAGTGAGATACCGGCTACTTCTGGGATGTGCAGTGCTGTAGATTCACTGGAACCCTCTGGATCTGGTTGCTTGGCCATGATGTGCGATGGTTGCGATATGTTTGTTCGCGGGGTCACCACTGTTAGGTGCTGGGGTGATGGAATGAAACGACCAGTTCAAGGAACTAAATGGTGCTGCTTATTGAAGGTAAACTTAGCTATTTATACAAAATCGAAATAAGTAAAACAATTGCGGGCAACTTAAAAACATAACGTTTTGGTTAGGCCAATCACTACACAGCACGTATTAGTATGTAGTGCTCGCAGCTCACGCCGGGGGCGCCACCATCGCGGTGGCGGCAGCAGAGGGCTCCGATCATCTACTCTGTCGGCGCGCGCATTGTGGGATGATGATGATGCAGCTACAGGTTTACGAAATCCTTACGAGACTCCAGAGTCTGTCCGTCTGTATGTCACAGCAACTCTCAGTGGCTACTGTTGGTATTGGTTGGAAACTTGGCAATTTGTTTTTTTACTATGTTAGGGTCAGCTTCCAGTCCAACTAGGGGCGAGACAGAGACCCAGCTGGTTTTCAACGACAGCCAGCGTCATGAAATGTTTTATGTGTAACTGATGTTATTCATTCAATACCTATAAGTCTTTAAACAGACTTCGGACCCAGGTTGGCCGAAGCAAGGAAAACCTGTTCAGGTGGAGATTCATAGACGACTCCGCCTTGGAGGGTAAATGTGGTGCTGTTCCACAAACGATGGGACACTTAATATCGTGTCCTGCGTGGCCTGTCAGCCGCACGTTACCAAATCAAAATATTTTATTTCACATAAACCAACATGGGCTCATGAAACGTCAGAAGCTAGGTGCATGGTTCCAATTGGTCGTTTCCTATGGAGAAGAGCCGGCAAGAAACGCCGCGGTTACTCTTTTAAAAATAATTGGCTTTTACGATGTTTTCAAATTACAGTAGGTATGGGAGGACAGCGTAGGCCTGTCAACAAGTACCAGGTACATGATAAAATAAAAAATGGTCTACAGATCTAAAGTCCACAAGGCCTATAAAGTCCTCTCAGGGAACTGATGGATGCTGGTGATGGCGCCAAACAAGTAGCAGAATTCTGGGCCGTGTCCATTTAGATTGCTATCGACACACTAAGAAGGTTTTTCTTGATAGCTTGTTTTAACGATATTTCCGTGATTCTCATTCCAGTGGCTACTGTTCGCGCTATGTATGTTCCACGGCGTGGTGCTGGAGCGTCGCAAGTTCGGGCCGCTCGGCTTCAACATCCCCTACGAGTTCACCGACGGCGACCTGCGCATCTGTATCTCACAGCTACATATGTTCCTCAATGAGTACAGTGAAGTGCCTCTTAGGGTGAGTTGTACATTCCATTTTTTATCTGTGTGCATTATATTTTTTATTGATGTCTAAGGGTTGATTTTTCCATCGCCAGATAACTTTTATTCAAAGAATAAAATTGATGTTTAATAATAAATAAAAATAAATAAAATAAAAACGTTTATTTTCTCCACCACACAATGAAACGTTAGTACAATACAAATTGTGTATACAAAAATACATTGATGTTGTGGAGACTGGAGCCTGTACTAGGAATACCTGTGTTACAGGTCTCCAGGTCTCCATACTACACGGACAAGTCACACAAGACGTTTGTATCACGTCTACTAACAGAATGATAATGATAATGGGATGATAGAAAAAAAAACAGTTTGACAGTTTTTATATGAAAAAACTGTCCAAATTATTCCCCGAATAAAGTTATCAGATGATTGAAGAATCAGCCATAAGATGTTTATTGTATGTATAGCTAACTAATGCTAAATTAAATGACTAACTTACTATACAAATAAATACAAAAACAAAGGACACTTGGGCGTTGAAGTACTCGTCCGTATCGCTGTCATCCGGAAACGTGCCCAGAAGACTGACAGCATTGCCACGTTGATAATGCTAATTCTTTTAAATAGTTTAAAAATCACGTGGGGTGTAAAAAGACGCTTAGCCTTCGTTCGCACGGACGTAAAAATATCGCAGCGGATTTTTTTATTTTTTTTGTTTTTATAAAAACGTTGCACCACACTAGGAATTACTCATGTATCGCGGGTGCGCTTACAAACATTTAAACTCACACACAAACAGCCTACTCTCGGTGTTGAGCCGAGCATTGAAAATCCAACAGAGCGCATCCTAGCGCATCAAAAGAGCACATTGTTGGATTTTCAACTCTTTTATTTTTTAATAATCAAAGGATTGGGGTTTCCCCAATTATTTTTCTAAAAAAAAACCTTCAGTTACTCCTTGTAACAACAGATTGCTGCCAGTGAAAGACAGACAGACGGACAAAATATTTAAAAATAGTTTTTTTGTTATAAGTACCATTATACTTTCATTATGCATTTAGTAGATATAACGCTGTTATTTTGTCATTACAAACTGAGGTGGCGGTTGACGGGTTCATTATGGCGATGTGCTGTGAATGTAACTAAAAGACACTTAAATTTTATTTATTTGTATGTATAGTCTTCCAGACCTTATTTCGGCCAAGGCGGCCAATCGCAGCGGGGACTAGCCTTAGGCGCGGGAGATATTATAGTGCAGGCGTGTGTGTGCTGATACAGGTGCACTCACTGTTCCGTCACTCTCACGGTCCTCAGGGACGCCAGCCGACCCTCGCGCGCACGAGGCACGGGGTTATCACACCGCCAATTTCCACACTCCGGGCTGTTACAAAGAAATTCCTAATGAAAAAACTCGATAACACTTTGCCCGACCCGGGAATCGAACCCAGGACCCCTCGCTCAGCAGCTCGCGCTTGTGACCACGAGACCAACGGGGCAGTTTTATTATATATAGAGTACAGATTACATAGACTATTCTTGTTTTTCCAGATGTTAACGTACACGGCCGGCCACATCAACTACGGCGGACGAGTGACGGACGACTGGGACCGGCGCTGCCTGCTGTGCCTGTTGGGTGACTACTACTCCATGGCAGTGCTGTCCGACAAGTACTGCTACGATGAGGCCGGCGCCTATCGGCAGGTTAGTGTTGTCTTATGTTAGCCATATTTTTAAGGCGAAAGCGTCAGGGTAGCCCGCGAAATTAAAATTTTCTTACTTGTTTTGCAATTTGCCACCAGAAGGCCAATTCTCGTAGTTTAAAACGTTCAAAATCTAGTCTCAGCCTCATCTCGGCGACAAATAAATGTCAAAAACTTAACAAAATGTAGGGAAATTAGACGTATTTTTGACAGATTGAGACTGAGATCAGACTGAACGTTCTTAAAATTACGACAATAAAATTGCCCCCCAGACGTCAGTCAGCCGACCGTCAGATTGTATGTTGATCAAAATGTGATTCACGGCCGTGACAAAATAATTATTTATAGAATTACTAGCGGACCCGGCAGACGTCGTCCTGCCCGACCGGGTCCAATCGTGTTTTCAAACCATCCAGGAACCCATTGGAATATATACACACAATTTCATCCAAACCGGTCCAGCCGTTTAGGAGTTAGGTGACAAACACACATACAGAAGAATTATATATATTAAGATAAGATAATCATAACAATCATCAATATAACTCATATAGTTCATACTACCCTATTGAATGAATATTTGATGAAATTATGACATTTGAGGCCATTCAAGCTGAAGGAGTTGTATTGCTGCTTATAATAATTCTGTAAAGCCATATTTGTTACGCTCGCGAATCATATTTTATTCAACATACAACCTGATACTGATCTGCAATAAACGTAAGAAAATTTGAATTTCGCTGGCTACTATAGCGTATAAATGATAAATGATTTTGTAAGTAAGTTTGTACAAACACGTCAATCATATTATAAAACTAGATGAGGTCGGCGTTTCCTATCTGACTAGTCTGAGAAGAAAGGCCGAAACAAACTCAGAGGTCACAGTCTCGTTTAAAGTCCAGACATAATCTTGGTCAGATGATATCATATATCATAATATGAAGTTCTTAATACAAACTGACTGAAGAACCAAGTCTTAGTGGCCAGTCTGTATCAAAACTTCACCAAGGGAGATGGACGATTTTTTTAAGGAGCCTGGCATACCTACGTCGTTCGCCATTATTTTTTTTCAAAATGGCGACCAAGCATGGAACCAGAAGGCCAATTTCGCTTAATTTAAAAGTCTCATCTCGGCGACTAACAAATGTCAAAAACTTGTCAAAATATAGGGAAATTAGAAGTATTTTTGACAGATTGAGACTAAGATCAGACTGTGAACGTGCTTAAAAGTACGAGAATTGCCCCTCTGATGTTTGAAATAATCAGACTCTTTACAGACGGACGGACAGACAGACGGACAACGAAGTGATCTTATAAAGGTTCCGTTTTTGCTTCTGAGGTACGGAACCCTAAAAAGAATTCATAGTAATTGAAAACCGATTTCAATAAAAGGGGAGGCCCTTTTTTCGAAGTCGGTTTAAAACAAAATTTGTTACAGCAACACTCTTCGCTGAACGTAGAAGACTACACGAAGTACATCCGCACGCTGCCGCTGTTCGACGACCCGGTGTTGTTCGGCCTGCATGCCAACGCGAACATCAGCTACGCCATGACAGAAACCAACACTTGCATCTGTTAGTACAACGCTGCAACTCCGCCATCTTGTCTTTTTTTTTACATTTCAAGTGACATTTCACAAAAGAATGGTCACAAATGTCGGTCAAAGCTAATCATAGATGGCGTGACCATATCTAAGTACAGCCTACAATTTGACACATCGTTCATTCATTTAATTTCGTTTTCATTCATGAGTTTGGTTTTATTCCGCTATTTCGTAATTTTAGGTGGTTAGAATATTTTAAATCAATATTTATTCTACATGGGAAGTGTGAGAACTCGGAAGTGGGGGCAATTACCACTGGGCCACCACTGCTCTCAAACCAGCCTTGTGATAGCGCAAAAAGCTGCTGTTCCATAACTTCATATGACTCGAGATTATGAGCAGCAGCATTTCCCAACTTTGGGGGTCAGCTTCCAGTCTAACCGGACGCAGCTGAATATCAGTATTTTACATGGAGCGACTGCCTATCTGACCTCCACAACCACTGGGTTGTTGGTTGTATTACCCAGTAACTGTACTGGGTAATACGATACCCTTTAGTAAGACTCATTGTCAGACTTATGGGCTTCTGACTACCCGTAACGACTGTCGAAGATCCACAAATGACAACCGGGACAAACGGCTTTACGTGCTTTCCGAGACACGGGGTATTTTTATGTAAAGAGGTTCACCCATCGGACCAACCGCGGCAAGCGTAGCTTAACCTGACATTATAAAAATCAACTTTTTTTTTCTTTTTGTGTCCGAAGATTGTTGCCAGAATAAATGTTATCCTTTCCCACAGTCACACTGCGTGACCTGCAACCTAAGGAGATCGTGTCGGCCGGCGGAGCGTCTGTCGAGGAAATCATTGCGCTGGCCGCCATGGACATCATGAAGCAGCTGCCACAGCAGCTGGATACGGACCATATCTCTGCCACGTAAGATATCTATCTTCTATAATATACAAATAACAAAGCTGAAGTTGTTTGTTTGTTTGAACGCGCTAATCTCGGGAACTACCGGTCAGATTTCAAAAAATCTTTTTGCATTTGATAGACCATTTCTTGAGGAAGGATATAGGCTGTAACATCACGCTAGGACACTTAGGAGCCGGGCTAAAATTAAAATAATAAGAAGGATCGCTAAGTGAAGAAGTAATAGCGCGGGCAAGTGATGCGATGCGACGGGCGGGTTGGGGGAACAGAAATTTCACGCGAATGAAGTCGCGGGTAGAAACTAGTAAACTAATAATAAAGCTGAAGAGTTTGTGTTTGTTTGTTTGAGCGCGCCAATCTCAGGAACTACCAGTCGGATTTCAAAAAATCTCTTTGCATTTTTTAGCCCATTTCTTGAGGAAGGCTATTTAACAAGAAAAAAAACGAAGTATTAGCGCGGGCGGGATATGTGGCTAATATTTTAGTATATTGTGGTAGTACATACACACAGACGAAGTTGCGGGCAACAGCTAGTTTTATAAAAACATGTTTTTTTGCAGATATCCTGTGTCGTACAAGGAGTCCTTGAACACGGTGCTTATACAAGAGGCTAATCGTTACAACAAGCTACTGAAAATTATCAACAATTCCTTGAAGTATGCTTTTATTACCGTGTTTACTCGAATTCTACTATCACACTAATATTATAAGCCTGCGCCCCCTGGCGGTACGGCAGAGCAAGGGATTTTATGCTACCAATAGAAATATAACTTAATCCATAATCAGCCTATAGTGTTCCCACTGCTGGGACACAGGCCTCCTCTCTTAGACAGCGAGTGGGCCATAGTCCACCACGCGGGCCCAGTGCGGGTTGGCGGATGTCACATGTCTTCGAATTTTTGGTTCTAGGACATGCCGGTTTCCTCACGATGTTTTCCTTCACCGTTTTGAGAGCAGTGGTTATGAAATGAAATACACAAAGTGCCTGCCTAGGTTCGAACTCACGACCTACAACTCATAATTCGAGGCCGATACCGCTGGGCTACCACTGCTCTTACGATACGGCAAGGGATTTTTATGAAACGAATAGGAATATAACTTAATAGTATGACAATAAAATTGAAATTGCAACGGCAACGATGCCCCGGTAACGTTAGGCACGTCGCGATATCCTTAGGCATAATTATTGAAATTTAAATTTTATTGTCATACATATAAGTTATATTCCTATTCGTTTCATAAAAATCCCTTGTCGTATGTGAATCAGTGTCGCCAGTGGGCGCAGGCCCTAAATGTTTTAATTGAAATAAATGCTTCGAGTTTTAGAGATAGTCCAAGACAGGTTCGGTTCGTTCCCGGGTCGTGTATTTCCAGGTGGAAAAATCCAATAATAGTAATTATTGGATTTTTCCACCTGGAATTCCTCAGTAAAAGCCTGGAGTTTATTGTTGTGTTTGGGTACATTATAGGTACACCTCTGCCTTCTGCGCACCCTTCGGGTATACAGGCGTGATGTTACTATTTATATCATTACAGGGATCTACTGAAAGCCATGAAGGGTCTGGTGGTGATGTCCGAGGCGCTGGAGAGTATGGGAGGTAGCCTGTCCCGGAATGTGGTACCTAATATGTGGAGCTCTAATGCATACCCTTCATTGAAACCGCTTGGTAAGGTTTTACCAAGTATCTGTAGGGCTACTTACTCCGTTCTGATCATCCGTTATTTATCACCCAAAAGTTCAGAAAAGATTTTTTTCAAGCAAAATAAAAGCTTGTATTCATTAATTTAATAATTCTATGACCTTTAAAGTACCATAAATATTATTCATTACTTTTTCATTTATTTTAATTTCATTGATATTTTATTCTGATCTACTCTGTGGCAGTATTGTGAAATTTAATATAATATATTTTAATGTAATGTGGGCTTTTCTTGAATGTAGTCTCTTTTTTAAATTCATTGGCCTGTAGTGCACTCTCAATTACCCGGAAACTAGGAAACCACAGATTACACACATTCATGATATAGCTTGCAGAGTAAACAAACTGAAGTAGCAGTGAGCTGGCCATGTTAGTCGAAGGACCAATGGCCGGTGGTGCAGACCTGGAGTGAAGACCGCGTATCGGCAAGCGTAGTGTGGGACGCTCCCCAGCGACGATGAACCGACGACCTTAAGAAGGTCGCTGGGACAGACTAGATGCCAGGGTGTTGTGGCGCAGCATAAGAAAGGCCGCAGTCCACTGCTGGGCATACCAGCAGTGGACTGCGATAGGCTGTGTTGATTGACTGACAGTTTACACATTATCAAGTGCAATTTAATTACCAAATCATGTTTCTATCTATAATATGTATGTATTTACAAAAAAAAAAATTGTATATAAGTAGTTTATCAGCCATCTTGTTACCATAACACAAGCATTAGGTTGCTTAGCTTGGAACAAATGGTGCTGTGTGAAATGTCCAGGGATTTATTTATTTATTATTCTTCCACTCCAGCGGCGTGGGTAAAGGATCTGTGCCTCCGAGTGCAGTTCATGGCGGAGTGGGCAGAGTCTGGCATACCCAAAGTGTTCTGGATCTCGGGCTTCTACTTCCCGCAGGCCTTCCTCACCGGAGCTCTACAGAACTATGCGAGGAAACATGTCATCGCTATCGATACCATCGGTTATGCGTTTGAGGTAAGTTCTTTATGCTTCAGCACTTCAATTGCGTAACACACCACAGTCCGACGGCTTTTCATAGGTTTGAAAAAATCTTCTGTTCTACAAAGTATATCATCATCTGCCTTTTCCCAACTATATTGGGGTCGGCTTCCAGTGTAACCGGATGCAGCTGAATACCAGTATTTTACATGGAGCGACTGCCTATCTGATCTCCACAACCCAGTTACTGGGTAATACGATACCCCTTACAAAAGACTGGTTGTCAGACTTTCGGGCTACTGACAATCCGTAACGCCTGTCAAAGATCCACGGATGACAGCCGTGACCAACGGCTTAGGCTGCGGTTCCACTGAGGCGGAGCGGAGCAGAGCGGAGACGAGCTGTGCCGCGATTCACCAATCACATGGCTGGTGCCATGCCAGGTGCCATGTGCCAAAGCCATGTGATTGGTGAATCGCGGCACAGCTCGTCTCCGCTCTGCTCCGCTCCGCCTCAGTGGAACCCCAGCCTTAACGTGCTTTCCGAGGCACGGAGGGGTCTTGGTATGTGGAGATGGTCATCCATCCACGGACCAACCGCGGCAAGCGTAGCTAAACCTGATCCATCGACCCGTGCGACTGGTATTACTTAGCCACAAGCAAGTAAATATCGCAATGAATTTTGTTGAACTGTCAAAATGAAAAGCATTGCCATTGTAAGTGTATCACGAAATTACCCCGCCTGTAATCTTTTCGTCTGGTGACTTGGCACGAATGGGGTTATTTGCTAGACAGAGTATCCCAATAGACAAGTCACTAAATAATAATGAGACTAAATCCCGCGGAAGTACGGGGGTCGAGGGTTTTTAAATGCGAAGACCCTCCACAACCGAGGTGTGCAGTCTCAGGGAATATTTTTTAAAAGGCGATGTGGGTATGGATCTTGATGTGGTCGCAGTGGACAAATGGCTCACCCCGCTCTCCATGGCGAAAGAGAACTGGAGCAAACCTGTAGTACCTACTTACTACCGATGACAGCAAGGAGGTATGGCAAAACACGGAGCTTCTATCGGGCTCTTCTAACTCAAAGCATTGATTTTAATTAATCTATTTCCAGGCACTTTCGAATTGTCAAAATTAAATGGTCGGTCAGTTAGTAAGAAAGTTGAAGTGGTCCATTCCAAAACGTAGAGAAGAACGG
The DNA here is from genome assembly GCA_949629185.1 of Apamea crenata. Lineage (NCBI taxonomy): Eukaryota > Metazoa > Arthropoda > Insecta > Lepidoptera > Noctuidae > Apamea > Apamea crenata. Next base: position 4,210,702 of record OX451362.1, on the reverse strand, counting down.
GCAAGAAAATACAAGGACACTCATTATAAAAAAAAAAAAAAAAATCTTGGGTACATTATTCTTATTGCTTCTATATGTGAGAAAAATGTAAAAAAACCCCATCTTCATGAGCCCATTTCTTAGCGTCCGTATCCTGGCTACGTTTTGGTGACCTTTTCGGGGAAACTGAAGGTTACGTATAAGCAATTATGGACGTATCTTGATTCTTGACAAATAACTACCGGAGGCATTTATTATAAAGGACGGGACGGTTTTTTTTCATAATAAAAGCTGCAATATTAAACACTTGCCGCATAGTAAGATTTTTTTACAACTAGACTTCGATAATAATCTTACTGCGGTACAGAGCAATTCTCCTTCTCAAAATGATTTTCAATTTTTTTTATTAGAATCTCACCTTGGTTCTTCTTCAAATTGGGAGATTCTTAAAATACCTAAGAGGCAATTCTCGTAATTTTAAGAACTTTCACTGTCTGATCGCAGTCCCAATCTGTCAGAAATACCTCTAATTTCCCTACATATTTGACATTGATGACAAGATTTTGAACGTTCTTAATTACGGGAATTGACCTTCAGGTAGGTACAGACGCCAGCAGGTCAAGGGTCAAGGTCAGCTACCTGAAACAGTTAAATTTTCCCAATCAACCTTGAACCTAATGTTTCAGCGATAAAGTTGAAAATCTATTAAAGAAATTTGACAGATTCTAGTAGCTAGATGTGCTGGCGTCTGTATTAGCTTGAGAAAAAAAAAATGTAATGAGACAAAGACACTTTATTAGATCAAGCAGCAAGAGTAAACGAGACAGGAATACATTTTCTCTATCTCCTTCGCGTATACAAACTTTTGGTTGGCCTCAGTTGTAAGCCAACTAGGACCCTTTAAGGAGGTTGGCACGGTACGTTTTCTTTGGAAAGAAGTACCTGACTACTTTGTAATAGTATCAGTTTAGAAGCGGCTGGTAAATACAGCTACTAAATGTGTTTGTTAAGGTAATTACATGCCGAAGATGTTCGTGATCGCGGTCGCTATCTCGATACTCGCTATATTTACATGGATGGCGGAGCGAACACCTCAGAGGGGCAATTCTCGTAATTTTAAGAACGTTCACAGTCTGATCTCAGTCTCAATCTGTCAAAAATATCTCTAATTTCCCTACATTTTTGTCAAGTTTTTGACATTTGTTTGTCGCTGAGATCAAAATCAAAAGTCATTTATTCAAATTAGGCTGAGAATCAGCACTTTTTGAACGTCAAAATTACAAAAGACAGTCCCCCAAAAACGCCCGCCCTTCACCACTTCCTAGTGCTATTGCTGGGAAGAAGAAGTGGCGCAACAAACTCCCCAGCAGCACAGCTGTCTGTTCAATTTAAAAAAAATACTTGAATGTATACAATACTAGGTACTTATGTTCGGTAATTAACATTACAAAACCAGAACATAAAATTTAATTATTTGCCATAATATGTCAGCTAGCCACGCCAATATACCAACAAATATAATAAAAACTATACGTACTCAAGCTAAAAAAAATAATTAATTAAAATGTAAATAAAAAAACTTACTACCCAAATAAAAGCCTCCAGGCATAAAGGGCGTGACAGCTTACACATTTATGCATTGCTGGGTTCTGCAGTAAGCTAATTCTGGAGAAGGAACATAAACATTGTCTTGCGTTAAACTAGGGTGACCAACTATTCTTATCGTCTAAGTAGTCGTTGATGGAATAGTATGCCTTTGAACAAAGGTTGGATTTTAGTTGAGCTTTAAACGCATTAAAAGGCAAGTCTAGAAAAGAAGAGGGTATCTTGTTATAAAAGGTTATACCAAGCCCAACAAATGAGTTATGAACCTTATGAGATGAGATGAGATGAGACTGTGACTAGATTTTGAACGTTTTAAATTACAAGAATTGGCCTTCAGTTCAGTCACACCTGAAAGCTCAGCTTTGCTGCGGAGCAGTGGTGGCCTAGTGGTAACGGACGCGACTTACATGTTGTAGGTCGTAGCTTCGAACCCAGACAGGCGCTTTACTTAGAGTAAATAATTTCATCACCTCGTCATCATCATCATTTCCTCACGAGGTTTTCCTTCACCGTTTTGAGAGCAGTGCTCTCAAACGATGAAGGATACAACATAGTGAGGAAATCGGCATGTTCTAGAACCAAAAATTCGAAGACATGTGACATCTACTCGTACTAACCCGCTCTGGGCCCGCGTGGTGGATTACGGCCTACTCCCTTTCGAAGAGAGGAGGCCTGTGTCCCAGCAGTGTGAACATTATTTATTTATTTATTAGGTTAGCCAACAATTGTTTACACATAAAATAATACATTACAATTGACAAAAATACATTTACAAGTGTAACAATCACATAAAGGCCAACACCGCATGTACAGTAAACGGCTTAAATTACAAAATTAATTATTTTAACAAAGATTTATGTTAGTTTGATCTTAATATAAGGTTAATTATAACATTCGACTAATAATAAAAATAACATAATTGTAACATGAAAATGCAATATCGTAAATTATTATTAAAAGGAAAAAAAATACATCAATTATAATCGTTATATTTAAATTAAGAAATATAAGATTAAATAAATAAATATAAAATTTGAGTCGGTGCATTGATTAAATTAATTGGAAAAGTAATTGATCTATATTATTCTATGCTGATTATCCCATCTCTAGATACCGGGTAGAAAAATGTTAGTAATTTAATAATAATAATCGTATCGGCCAATGGCCTGATGGCCGAAAGCCTCGATCAACATCTATCGAGGCTCTCGTTAGGCGGTTGGATCAAGGGCCTGATTCAGAAGGCAGTACTCCTCGATACGGCTCGCATTGTGAGGAGGTTTCTGTCTCTGGAGCCCTAACCACCGGTAGCTTGGACCCTGCTCCCGATACCGGTGGATCACTATTTTTTTATATTTTTAAATGTTTTTTTTTATACTAATATTTAAAAATTTATAAAAATAAGAAAACTAAATAAATAAACGACATAATAATAATAATATCCCTGGACATTTCACACAGCACCATTTGTCCCAAGCTAAGCAACCTAATGCCGCGCCTAATTTCCGCAGCCGCTGGCACAACCTCCTACAAAGAAACCAGAGGACGGGTGCTGCGTGCGCGGCTTGTACCTGGAGGGCGCGCGCTGGAACATGGGCGACCTGTCGCTCGAGGAGAGCAGGCCTAAGGAGCTGCATGTCCGTGAGTATAGCGGTGTATCTACACAGCTAGGGAATCGAAGAGGTGATTGCGTAATACTAACAGTAGCAGTTGCTTTAATTTTGACAGATCAACAACATTCATTGCGTTATTTACGTTGTTGAACAGACACATTTTGCGAACATATGAAGCAATGGATTAGCAATATACTTCAAAATCATTCAGATAGTGATTGGAGAGTGTTACGCAATTACCCTGATTGCGGGATCGATTCCTGGTTTAGGTAGAAGCTTTTTCAATAAACAAATTATGCAGTTTTATTTTCCTTCAAAAATAGCCATAAGATATACAGGGTGGCAGGGACATCGACGCGCAAACTGTAACCATGGACACAGATTACTGAATAGTTACTACGTAACAGATACTTCACTCAGTAGAAAATTTCCAATACCTATTACGATAATTGCCTACTCCCTCGCGTCAACAACCACTGTATGCTAAAATGCGCCTAAATGCTCAAGCGTACAGCAGTGATTGCTTCGCACCGCGCGATTCCACAGTAATCGCAGGGCTGCCTCTTCGATAAAATTAAATTAACATAACTTTTTATCTATGTTATTGAGAACTGTGAATATGTTCTGACTTTTATGTGGCAGTTAAAAATTTTATCATTTATAAAATATTTAACCAACTTAAAAAAAAGGAGGTGATCAGACATACAGGCCAAACTGAGATGTTTGACTTGTATGGTTTGTAGGTATGTATGTTTGTGCGCGATAATCTCGCGTTTGGCTAAACCGATATCGATGCGGTTTTCAGAAAAGGATTTGTTACATTTAGGAGAACGTTTTAAAATAAGTACCTATAGTGTAAATCTGTGTCTGAAAGGCAAGCTAATGCTTAGTATATACCTATTAAACTGTCAAATTCTAAGTGGATACCGGTGTCCGCACACCTACTGTCTTTTAATTATGTCTCTAATGACGGTATGTGAATGGAAAAAAATGTAAACGACAAAAACTAGTAATAATTTATCACTTACCTTTCTTCATTGACAGGTAAATGGAAAAATGTTAGGTGTTTATCCCTTCTTTTGCTTGATTTACACCCATCTACAACAGCACAGCACACAGCACAGCACATAAAGCACGGCATCGTAATACGCGTACGAACGAACAGCACTATTAAAATTGAACGGCGTGCGCGCGCTTCGCATGCGAAAACCGCACTGAATTTGATCCGCCGGCGGACCGAGACCGCTCGGCTGGGCGGTAGGCACTTATAGCGCGCAAGTACATGGAGTGACGGAGGCCTGCCATGGATTCAGCACATGAGTTTAAACCCCATAGCGTCGAAATTTTTCGTCGGTTATTAAGAAAAAGTATTGCTACGTTTTGATCGCGTAGGTATTGCACTTTTCTATGAAACAGAAGATTTTTTTTTTGATAACCGACGAAAAATTTCGACGCTATGGGGTCTAAACGTATGTGCTGAATTCATGGTTACAGTTTGCGCGTCGATGTCCCTGCCACCCTGTATATACACGAAAAAAAAAATAGCTCTTCAAGGGGAACCTTTGCTACTAACACGATTTTGGGCGCCAAGAACGTTTCTAAAGTTCGGTGGCTAAGTAGTCGCCTATTTAGGTAATTAACTCCGAAATGACATGGCGGCCAACCGCGAAGAAACCGCGTTAAGCGGTTGGACCGCTCAAACGAACCGCCTAGCGGCCAACCGCTAGTGCGTAAGGACCTTTAGTAACAAATGTTCTTCTTGAAAGCTCTTTCTATTGGCATATATCTTAACGCTTTGGCTACATAGTTGAAAGTTTTAAAACTTTAATCTTTTCTAAATTACTTTTAACACTCATACAGGGTGGCAGGGATATCGACGCGCAACTTGTTACCATGGATTCAGTAGGTACATAATTATGAACACGCCAGCGTTAAAATTATTCAAAGGTTATTTAAGAAAAAAAACTTACCTATACATTTTGAACGCGTAGGTGTGGGTGGCACTTTTATATGAAACAGCTGATTTTTTTTTTATAACCGACTACTTATTTATGTCTGCTGAATTCATGGTTACAGTTTGCCCGCCGATGTCCCAGCCACCCTGTATACATATGACCAACATTATTTCTTCAACAGAAATGGCAATCTTATACATGAAACCGGAACAAAATCACAAGCTGCAGCAGGGCTTGTACGAGTGTCCGACATACAAGACTTTGCTCCGGGCGGGGACGCTGTCCACGACGGGCCACTCCACCAACTACGTGATGACCATCGAGCTACCCACACACAAGCCGCAACTGCATTGGATCAAGAGAGGCGTTGCGCTGTTTTGTGCGCTTGATTATTAAGCCTTTTCTTACCCTGCGTCCTAGTCGATTTCGGTTAGGACGCGGTATTATTCTGGCCTTTTCGTAAGATTTAGATCTGACTAGATGAGACCGAAATTGACTGACTAATCTGCATTCGCGACTTGTTTGCCAAAAATGTAAACAAATATGAGTTTATGGAAAAAAACTTTAATTCCTACACCATAAAGTTCAGTTTATACTAGGTACAACTTCAAACATTTTATAACTTTTTCAATAGTGCTAGTCACTCTGAAATCAACTTAATTACCATTAAAATAAAGGTCAAGTTGTTGTTAAAGTTATTTGTTTAACTTGAAAAGACACCAATTTGAAACATTACTTTGAATATACTTTACATTATACATATTACAAATCTTGGCTATTATGTTTCCACTACTGAAACTCGGTTCCCCCTTCACCCTCCCCCCTCCTCAGGCCCTCTCACTGGAACAATAGACCGTTGTCTACCACTTTCACCACTCAAACTCAAAGCATTTATTTTCATTAAACCAATTAAAATCACTTGAATTGTCAAGGAGTCGGTTCGGCAGACTCACCTCTACGGCACCTCTCATTTGTTAAAATCGGTCGAATCGAAATGGTTTTGTAGAGACAAACAGATATACATAATTACTGAAAAATATTGCTTTCTGTCTGGGCTCTGCCATAATCTGTTTTTTTCATTTCGCTGGCGACTGTACAAATTGTCATCCTAGTCTGTGGTCCGATTAAAAACATTATTTGGGCTATTGGGACCGCGGTCCCAGTTTGACAGCGGTCCCAGTCGCTTGTGTTCTCTTACTAGAACTCTGTACCCTAGCCCGTTTTGTTACATTTCAGTTAAACCTTAATACCTACGGCTGAATACTAAATTAATCTCAAGTTATTTATATTTCGTTCTCAATTTAACGTTGTGCAAATGACAAGGACAAAAACTTTTTATAAATGTTAAGTTTTGTTGTGATCTTGAACAGAGTTGTTTCACAATTTAACATTGGAAGGAACTATGTTCTAAATCTTTGAATCTATTCTGTGACGAAGTTACGAATGTAAGTTGTTAATGTACATTAATATATTATAATGTATTCTTATGTTCTGTTAATGTTTTTTACTAATAAAGAAATTATAAAATTGTTAGTTTTGTGTTTCATTAATTCGTTTTATGAGAGCAGTGGTGGTCCATTGGTAATGGAAGTGACTTACGAATTGTTGCTCGTAGTATCAAACCCCGAGAGGCGCTTTACTTTGTGTAAATTATTTCATCACCGCTGCTTTCAAAAGAATGAAAGAAAACGTCGTATAACATCATGCCTGTAATCCCTGAACACGTCTGCCTAACCCAGGCAGACGTGTGCCTATAGTAAGTACCTACACACCCATATTTCGACAGTTATGTTTTCAGTTGTAAGTCGCATACAGAATGGCGATTAGGTTATCTCCATCGCCAGATAACTTCAACCTTTCCGAACTCCTACACAAATCAGAAATTGCTGACAGAAAAACGTAATTCACTTATGCTAGCACCCATAATTACCTACCCTAATCTCTTCGTAACATAATCACGGCCAATTCAACTAATGCAAAAGTAAAAAACAGTAATGAAATAGTCTACAATGTTACAATTACCTGCAATCTACTCGCAGAGGGCATCCGGCAGTGACTAATACAATTAGTAACAGCTACCTGAACTAATTCTCACTCTTTTTACTTGCACCAGGTCTCTGGCAAGTTGCACTTTGACTTTCCAAGTCCTTTTGTTAGGCAGAACTGTTCGCTATATTTAAATCAAGTGTATTTGAAAAAGTTTAAGTTGTTTCTTTTAGGATATTTCTCGCCACTTCACGTGACCAGAGGGCTGGCTCGTTCTTTAGCCAAAGAATTACCATTGCCATTCAACGTGACAATGCTACCAGTGCTCCGGGCACGTTTCCGGATGACAGTGATATGGACGAGTTCTTCGACGCCTAAGTGTCCTTTGTTTTTGTATTTATTTGTATAGTAAGTTAGTTAGCCATTTAATTTAGTATCTAGCGTAAAAAAGCTAATCGTAGTAGTTTAGTAGCTAGTGTAAATAGTTAGTTATATATACATACAATAAAATATTATAAGTAGTTGAAAAGAAAAATAATATTGTGAATGTGTGAGGACTATGTGGGTACTTTTATTTTGGAATGAAGTTTTGGAGCCAAGTTCCCTAACGCGGCTTGCGTTAGGAGTTGAATGGTAACCGTAAAAAGGTTTTTGCCCCCTTCATGCGACTTGTCTCTCTCTCTTGTTCTTTCTATCATATAAGAGAGTATGTCCGAGTATCGAGTAAAGCACTTCGTTCATGCATGCCATGCAAAATGCGAACCTTCTTACACATAAAGATTTTAAGACACGCACCTACCACTGTTTGTCTCTGCATCAACCAAAGATTGACTAGTACCGTCTTATTACAAAACGAAACCTAATTGTAGTTCTAGCCTAAGCCATTGAGCCAGTATTTGTATTTCGAACTTTATTTCGATTTGGGTAAAGTTCTTAATACTAAAATGACAACTTAGCACCGAACTAAGCTGTCAGTTTTGTATAAAGAACTGCATTTCTATAACAGTTAGGTTTTTAATTCAATAACTGGCTCCGTGGTTTAAACCTGATCTAAAGAAAAACCTTGTTTTGTAATAAGGGGGGTAGAGAATGCCCATGGCATAAGTCCGCCTCTGTACATTGCTGCTGCGGTGCTGGAAGTGTTAAATAAATAAATACTCGTCCGCATCGCTGTCACCCGGAAACGTGTCTAAAAGACTGGCGTTGAATATTATATAGTTGGTAGTAGGGTAAAATGGTTTTTTTAATGTTTTTACAAACATACTACTTATTTATCGATACTGTTTGTGTGTGCACTTGGTTAACTTATATTTCATTTTCACGATTTGTAGTTAGGACCAATAAAAATGTATGTAGGTACATTATTGTACATAATTTCGTCCTTGCAGCAGAAAAGCTTACTTAGGGCTTAACGAAGTCCACTTAGTATGCAGGATCGGGTCCATGTTTTTTGCGACCGTGCAATCTGTTGACAATTTGCAAAGAGTTAATAAAAGTGTTCGAAAATGTTATGGAATACAAATGTCGATTTTTATAAAAGTGATTGTTTAAAAGAATGGATGGCACTGACTGGAAAATTATGTTTTAAGAAAAAAAATTGAGAGCAGGCCCCGCACCCTGATTGCGTACCACACAATCAAACTCAATCTGAATCATTTTGAAGGATATTGCTAATCCATTGGTTCATATGTTCAAAAAATGTGTCATACGTGTCTGCTCAACAACGTAAATAACGCAATGAATGTTGTTGAACTGTCAAAATGAAACCGATTCCGATTGATCGTGTGTTACGCAATTAGAGTGCAATAGTATACGCGCCGACTTACGAGTTGTCGTGAGTTCGAACCCAGGCGGACACTTTAATTTGTGTATTTAATTTCATCACCACTGCTCTCAATACGGCGAAGGAAAACATCGTGAGGAAACCGGCATTTCTTACGTCCAAAAATACAAAGTCATGCGGCATCCGCCAACCCGCACTGGGTCCGCGTGGTGGATTACGGCCCACTCCCTCTAAGAGAGAGGAGGCCTGTGTCCCAGCAGTAGGAACGTTACAGAGCAGTATACATATAACGGTATACGTATTGAGAGCAGTGGTGATGGAATCATTTAAACAAAGTTAAGCGCCTGTCTGGGTTCGAACCCACGATCTACAACTCGAAAGTCGTAGGTAAGGCCGTTACCATCACTGCTCTCCGACAATACCCGTTTAATCTATAAAATCCTACAAACTACCGAACTCCGCCTTAATCATGTTTTCTAAATGGCACTAAGCCTTCAAACAATTCTTCGCTAAACAGTCGTTTTAAATCTACATTCTCTAATTAAGTTCTTGGTCCTTTTGAAGCACTGGTAGTTAAGGCAACAGCTCGTTAGAAACGGTCCGGTTAGGAACCGCATGCCTTCGCCCGGAATTGGGTCGGATACGCCCCTCTTTTACAAAGGACTGAAGAGCGGTACTGCTTAGCACGAAATCCTCCGGAGTAATTACGTAACACGCTAACAATTGCAACGTGTTCTTCTAACTGACCAGATACTTTTTTGTTTTGCAACATTGTTGCGCAACTTCTCCCTCTCTTGATCTGAAAGTAACAAAAATACTAAACTTAGCACCCAAGTAGGTAGGTACCTACTCAAGTCTTGATGAATTGCAAATAAAAACACCTACACACCAAAAAGCCTGACAAAATAACAAATAAAAACTAATTAAAAGTGAAGTTCCTGAGCAAAGTCAATGGAACTGAGTTTAATTTTTATTTTTTTAATTTCCATTTGATTCGAAGGCGGCGCCTAATTGCCGAGCGTTCATTGTACGTCTCCCGCAGCCACAACTTTTATTATTAAATGCTAATTAATTATTATTTGAGGGAGAAAAATATTTTCTGCGTACTGTTTTGAAAGTATTCGTGTTGTAGGGACTCGGTATTTATGTAGCTTTAAGGTAATGACATGCTGAAGATACCTCGCGATCGCGGTTTAGCTCGCTACCTCGCGTGCGTGTCTATTAGCATGCATGTGACATCACATGCATGCTAATAGACACGCACGCACTTGCCGAAGGGTACGTCACTGCGATACATCGTGGGTTGCTTAGGGGTTTACCTCGATGCTTATGTGAAAACGAAATATTTTGTTTATACGTAGGTGATTGGGCAAATCGGTTCAACTTGTTTTTCTGGAGTAGGTGGAGTACAGCGCAAACACCGGACTGGGCAACTGAGGTTTCAGGTGCGTCTGAACCGACGTGCTCGCACCTCCATCCATGTAGAAATAGCGAGTATCGACATCGAGGTATCGAGATAGCGACCGCAATCACGAACATCTTCGGCGTGTACGAGAATTACCCTTAGGTCTACGTTTCAACAAAGATGCTACACTTATGACATACGTTTAGTCGCATTTGACTTTGTTTAGACGAATATTCACTATTTTCAAAAAGATAGGAAAGCTAGCACAGAAGTAATTGATAGAACTGTGTGTGTGAATGTGAGTAGGTACTACTCGCAACCGGCGTGCATGTTTGGCCAGAGGAGCAATTCTTGTAATTTCTAGAAGTTCAAAGTCTGATCTCAGTATCAATCTGTCAAAAATACATCTACTTTCGCTACATTTTTGATAAGTTTTTGACATTGATTGTCGCCGAGATGAGATTGCGACTAGATTTTAAATGTTTTTAATTACGGGAATCGGTCTTCAGATGTATGAACGTAATCGTCTATGTAAATCATAGATATCTGTAGAATTAAAATAAATAAAGCTGCTATAAGAAAATCGATATTCCATATTTATTTAGCCCGAAAAATTGCCAAACTTAAGTGGCAGTGGGCAGGGCACATTGCTTGCAGAACAGCCGATCGATTCTGTAAAAACGTGTCAATAGTGTCAATCCCTAGCATTAGTGGGAATGGCAGCTCACTCCACGCTCACTTCACCTAAGTTTTCACGGTGAGATGGTTACAGAATAGCACTGCAGGTGGCCTATGGGGCCGAAAAGTTCTGGTGTGGCGACCGCGTACCGGAAGACGTAGCGTTGGAAGGCAAGGTGGACCGTCGACCTTGTTAAAGCCGCAGGAACCCGTTGGAGGCGAGAAACACGGAAACGGTCGAAGTGGAGGTGCTTGGGGGAGGCCTATATCCAGCAGTGGACGTCTTTCGGCTGAAATGATGATGATGATATTTATTTATATTTGGTTGGATTCCTACAAGATCTAGAAATGCATTCCTCACTTGGACTAACTCACGTATAACTGACGTAACTCAAGTCCTTTTGAAAAACAATCTCACAAGTTTAGTTCGCTCAATTCAATTTTCCATATAAATTGCGAGTTTGTATGTTTTTAATCTTATCTACTTCTCAACTTATGGGATATTACAGTCTTTTTGCTTGAGATTGCTTTTCCTAGCTTTTTAGGGTTCCGTACCCAAAGGGTGCCAACGGAACCCTATTACTAAGCCTCTGTGCTGTCCGTTCGTCCGTCTGACTGTCAGCGGGCTGCATCTCATTGACCGTAATAGGTAGACAGTTGAAATTTTCACAGAGTGCGTATTTCTATTACAGCTATAACAACAAATAATAAAAATAAAATAAAGTTACCAAAAATTTAACTGGGTCTCCATACAATAAACGTGTTTTTTTTCGGCGTTTTTTTCTGGGCTACTTTTTTAAATTCTTGCTACGCTTTTGAAGGCAATTTAAATTGTATTCGCTCAGAACGTACCTACGATTAAAGCATTATCTAAAAGTAAAATAAAATGCAACAGTAGGTACGCGCAATAATAATTACCTACGCAGAAATGCTACGGCGTAGCTAACATCTTGCTACGTGCGCCTGCGACGATCGTCGCACAATCGCTTTCGTAGCATCCAATGTGTCCATTTTCTGTGCATAGGAATTATAATATGGGTGTCTGTTTTAATAAAATTGAATGGCATGTACATCTATGTATAGGTACTAATACTGAAACTACTAGTTAGATTTGAAAAGTTGTTTTTGCATTTGATAGCCCAATTCTTGAGGAAGGCTATTTAATATCACGCTAAGGCCCTTAGGAGCTGGGGAAAAAACGTTGGAAAGAACGCTAAGCGAAAACGAATAAATAGCGCGGGCAGGCGATGCGATGCAACGTGGTAAGTCGGGGGATCGTGAAATTTTACGCGGACGAAGTCGTGGGTCGAAGCTAGTCGTATTATAGCCCAAAAAATATTCTCATTTTAATAGAATGCGGACCATGTATTTATACACATACGACGTACATACGACGTAGCAAAATATTTCAATCATAGTGGAATTTATTATCCCTTCCTTTCCTTTGTTTTTGTAGGATAAAAATAAAAATAAATCAGCATTGTTTTACTAGTTCCATGTTTCCATTTAATAAAGTTGGAGCTAAAATGAAATCTGTTCTACACATATCCAGCGTGTACGCCTGTTTGTCACTCTATGGCCAGCAATTTGAAAATGGAACGCGATACGCATGTCAATTGGTCGAGCATTTAGGGATTCGCAAGGCTTTCACTAGCCTTGCGAATCCCTTTAGCTTTAGCAGGCTCTATACCCTGTCCATTAGGTTAACCGTTTTTTGACAGCTGTCTTAGAACGTCCATATTTCAGAATACGTAACGGGTAACTTTAAAATGCGTGATAAAATAAATATATAACCTGCCTTATCTTATTGAATTATCTTATTTATGGCTTCTTACATACCTACATTATAATACCATACGTGTATCAATCAATGTATTGTGTGTTGCTGCAATCGCTAGTTCCATCTGTCAAAAAACGGTTTACCTAATGGACAGGGTATAATTTTACATAGATGGGAAAATGTTTTTTTTTAATTTTTAGCCTATGTTGTCCCACTGCTGGGCAAATGCCTTCCTTTCTTCTTTCCACTTCTCTCTGTCTTGAGCTAGTGTGGACCAATCCTGACTGTAGGTGTCAAGCTCATCCCGCCATCTTCTCCTAGGTCTGCCTCGATATCGCCAGACGTTTTCTGGGGTCGACACGGTGGTAGTTTTGGCCAATAACATGCGGCAAACGTGTCTGGCCCAGATGGAAAAAGGATGAACACGAAAAAGTTTTAAAGCATTTTTAGTGAATTAGGTAGGTACCTACCTAATCAGAATGTGTGTAACCCTAAAAAATAAACTTGGTCCAGCATCAAGATCAATTTTAAAACTGAGTAAATTACTAGTTTATTTAGAAATACAAATAATATTTATTTTACATTTTTCTTTCATTCATGACAGGTTTTGAAGGAAACAAACGCTGCAGGCGACGTTAGTGATAGAAAAGCGTGCACTGACTTTTGGTGGTTCACTCAAATCTGTCTGGTTTTCCTCAAAAGACCATCTCAGACACCTAATCTGCATAATCCTCATATGATCTGACCAAGATTATGTCTGGACTTTAAAAGAGGGAAGGACTAGAAAACCTTAACTTTATACCTACCTATCTTAGAATTTCTCATCTCATGGACGGTTATTGAGCGTACCTACTCGAACCTATTGCATCCTGGAGTCCATCTGCCTAGCCTTATATACCAGCTACGTTGGGGTCGGCTTCTAGTCTAACCAGATGCATCTGAATACCTGTATTTTGCATACGAGCGACTGCCTATCTAACTTCCACAAACCAGTTCCTGGGTAACACGATACCCAGAGACTGGATGTCAGACTTGGGCTCCTAACTACCCGTAACGACTGTCAATGATCTACAAATGATAGCCGGAACCAATGCCTTATCTGAGAAAGCACGTTAAGCACGGAGGGGTCTCGATATGTAATGGATGGTCACCCATCTATGAATCGACCGCGGCAAGCGTAGCTTAACCTTTGATCACCGTACAGCTGTTATTATTTACCCACAAGCCCTTAAACCCTTAAATCGGATCGAAAACGGTAATCTCAGCTTCACAATGTACGGAACCCTACACGTGTTATTGGAATTAATAGCTTAGCAGTTTAATATTCGCGTCGTATATGCAACAATGCTTGTTTGAATTGGCAGCCTCCGTTATTCATCAGCCCACCGTGTCAAGTACGTTTCCCGACTACACGAATGACATACACTCACTTCATTTTAGAAACAGCCGATCGATTCTGTAAGCATCTCACCGTGAAAACTTAGGTGAAGTGAGCTTAGAGTGAGCAGCCGATAGATTCTGTAAAAATGTCACCGTGAAAAGTTAGGTGAAGTGAGTTTAGAGTGAGCTGTCAATAGTGTCAATCCCTAGCATTAGTTGGATGACAGCTCACTCCACGCTCACTTCACCTAACTTTTCACGGTGAGATTGTTACAAAATCGCACTGCTGTCAATAATGTCAATCCCTAGCATTAATTGGAATGACAGCTCACTCCACGCTCACTTCACCTAAGTTTTCACGGTGAAATGCTCACAGAATCGCACTGCAGTGCGTTTGTAGAACTGTTTTAGTCGTTGCGTCGTTTGTGAACGGGCGCCGTCAGTTGGGATTGGTCATCTCTTAGCTGCCATGGCGTATGTTTTTAAAATTATTTAGTTTCAATCGGTGATGCAGGAAAGTGGTTTACAAAACAAACTATTTTAGTTTGAATAATAAAACCATAATTTATAGTCAGAGAAGTTATTTACTACACTTTAACTAGAAGTTTTTACTACAGGGGCTTGTGGCTAAGTAGTAACGCTATTAAGCTACGCTTGCCGCGGTTGGTCCGTGGATGGGTGACCATCTTTACATGTCAAGACCCCCCTGCATCGGAAAGCACGCTAAGCCGTCGGCCCCGGTTGTCATTCGTAAATATTTGGCAGTCGTTACGGGACGTCAGTAGCCCGAAAGTTCTTTTTTTTTTTTTTGCGGATGGTAAATCATCAAATGACCCCTCCCGCTCTGGGTGGAGTGGAAGGGAGTGTCAGACTCTTACTGACTAAAACCCACCCGTGTTCCTTCCTTAGCCCTTTATGTTCCAGGGCAGCGGTAACCCTTTCGGACGATCCCGCTACCCAAGCCCGAAAGTCTGACAACCAGTCTTACCAAGGGGTATCGCATTACCCAATAACTGGGTTGTGGATTTCAGATAGGTAGTTGCTCCATGTAAAATATTGCTATCCGATTAGACTGGAAGCTGACCCCAAAATAGTTGGGAAAAGGCTAGGCAGATGAGGATGAGATAACCAAACCCATCACGTGTCACGTCAGATAATTTCATTTGACCTTAAAAAAATAACAATTTACTTATTTATTTAAGAAAAGCACACCCACATCACGTACATTAAACTTATGCTAGAATAATCTTAATAACTAAAGGACTAATGTGCATGACAATTACGGCGTACATAGCTTACTTCACAATATTTTTTTCTGATTTTACTTAACCATAGTTAGATGCATTTTAAGAACTTTTGCGAGTGATGACATTTAAGAACCTACGTCCGTAGAACGTCTAAGCTTCACATCCTACGATTTTTGTATTTGTGTAAAACACAGACAACCTAAACTTATTTATCAACATAGCTATCCACGTAGCTTATTTACCAACATTTTAGCGTTCCAAGAAAGTCTTTATTTTTCTCGGAATCAACGATAAAAGCATCCGTTTTTCTCGTAGGCATAAAAATGGCATTCCTGAGTAATTCCGTCCTAAGTCTAGGCAAGGTGTAATGTGCTCTACGGTACAAGGAATATTTTATTCAGAATATAATCTGATAATCTTGGATTACGTCTGATACCGTACGAAGGCGTCAGTAATCATGTTTGGTTGAAATTCCAAAAATGTGACTGGTTACATTTTTTTTGTATGACCTCTACGAGAAACGAAATGAAACCAATAGTTAATTAGTTCCTGAAGAAATAGGTTGACGTGGTTAGTAGATACACCCACGTTTTGTTAGTTCTGTTTAGAATAGAATACTATTTATTATGTACACCATAAAAATTACAGAACATAAATAGGTATATAAAATTAGCAGCACCCCGCAGTTTCACCCACATAGGTCTCGATCCCGTGACTCGGGATAAAAAGTATCCTATATGTTAATCCTGGTTATAAACCATCGGTGTGCCAAACATCCAAATCAGTTTAGTAGTTTTTGTGTGAAAGAGTAACAAACACCCATCCATCCAACCATCCATCCATCCATCCATACAAACTTTCACGTTTATAATATTAGTAGGATAGGATTTTACAAAGGGTGACACAATGGACGGTCTTGTCGCTAAGAGCGATCTTTTAAAGAGAACCTTTGGATGGATGGATGGACCATTGGATGTTTAACTCTGTAATAGAAGGCCTATTGCCACTAGTCGGACCAAATAAAAACTCTATATAACTGTAAATTTTCTAAGCGCTTAACTCAATGATCTCCGGACATTTCAAATAAGTTTTAACCATGCCAAGCGACATTGGTCGTCTAGTGTATGTACATGTAAAAGCATTGGGTGCATAACAATAACAAATGTGTTTTGCATTCGCTGTGACAAACGCGACACTTTTACTACTGACATGTCGTTTTATATATTTCCCACTCTCTAATGGATGCCACCTTTTGTTCGCGTTTTTGTGTTTCAAAAAACACGGAAATGGAGTAAATAATGAGTATAATGATCACGATAGTCCTTTCTATCTCCCATATTGCCACCACTCACACACACACACATCACTTGATGGTTATATACTTTTTCATTTTCTTTTGGAGTCGATGGCGAATATTTTATTATGTAAGACGAGTTGGGCCCAGTATGTGACCACGCTAATCGCAGCATTAAGAGCAGGCTACACCGGGAGCAGAGCGGCGGGCGAGTGGGCGGTCGGGCGAAGCGAGGCGAGTGAAACTATTTGGACTAAGCGAATCTTTGGCGAGGTAAACTATGTGGGTTCACACCGAAAGCTTACGTAGACGGGCGAGCGAGACGAGCGTTTTAGTCCGTGGAAGATTTGATACAAAGTGAGAGCCGGGTGAGCGAGCGGGTGAACGGCGTCGTTGCGCATTTTGTCATACTTTGGTTCATACTGCGAACTGTCACACTTAAACGAGTTGAATGTGTAGCTTCGCAGGAATCGTCGGATATTTCGTCCCCATCGTTTGAGTCACTGATGTAGTTTAGCTCTGTAGTTCACGGTATGAACCGAAGTATGAAAAATGGTAAAACGATGCTCGCCCGCCACCCCGAACTCCTGATGTGGCCTGCGCTTTAATGGCGTGTTTTAGGTCCTCAGAAGTGCAGGTGTATGGAGACTTGGGCAAGACTTGCGTGGTGCTGATCACTTTGGTTATGGATACCATAATTGTTACGTATTACAGGAAACCGCGTCGCTTTCGATTACTAGACCAACGAGATACATAGCGGTGAATCAGCTTACCAATAAGGTACACACGTTTTCCGGAATACAAAGTATCCTATCTTCCTTACACACACGCACACATACCCTTAAACATGCACACATACACACACACAGTTTTTTTAAGATATATCTCTAAGTTTTTTTTTCTTTTATTTTGTTATAGTTCAAGTCTTATCTTGTTTAATTTTAGATTTTACGTATATTTTCTTGTTTAAATTGTATTTTCTTTTGGTACACCAGTTTTATCATTTGATAATTTGTCATTGAAGAGCGAGGCCTCCTAGCACAGGTATATCTTTTATCGTAAAAGGAGGCCCCTATGTAAGATTTACTGTAAAAGTGGTACAAGTTTCTGCAATAAACCTTAATATTTTTATTTCCTAAAAACTCAAAGGACGGAGATAAACACGGAGAGTCCATCAACTTATAAGTAATAAGAAGAGCCATTTAAACCCCTTTTCCACACACAAATCAATCTGCCTAGGCTTTTCCCAACTATTTTGGGGTCAGCTTCCAGTCTAACCGGATAGCAGGATTTTACATGGAGCAACTACCTATCTGAAATCCACAACCCAGTTACTGGGTAATACGATACCCCTTGGTAAGACTGGTTGTCAGGTTTTCGGGCATCTGACCACCCGTAACGACTGTCAAAGATCCAGGAATTACAGCCGGGACCGACGGTTTACCGTGCTTTCCGAGTCACGGAGGGGTCTTGGCATGTAAAGACGGTCACACATCTACCTACGGACCAACCACGGCAAACGTAGCTTAACCTAATCGATCCACCCGTGCGGCTGTATTACTTAGCCACAAGCCCCGTTATCCGCACATAAATGTTAAAAGGCTTTTTCAAGGTTTCTTTTACCTATCTGTAAGAATTAAGGGTCTACCTAGTAAATGAAGCTTTAGTACTAAAATGTGATTACCCTAATTATAAATAATTGTAGTAGGTACTTTGTTTTACATAATATCTAAATATCTGCCTGAAAATAAGCTTTAAAAAGGTATTTTATATAATTCCGTTTGACCCTTCGTCTTAATGAGCAGGATATGTTTGGCATTCGTTAGAGATTACTTTTATTTAATTTTAGACTTATACCAGTTATTTTCTGCAAAGGACATTTTAATTTGTCATTCCTATATTAGAGGAATGAAAATTAAAAATAACTGCCTAGGTAATCTGTATCCCTTTACAGCCTCCCCACGGATATGCCTTACAGGCGTTGCATAGGGGGGATCCCGGAATTGGTCTTTTAAGAGGAACCGGGACCACTCCTAAGTGCTGATGGTGATCACCGGGGTGGTTTTAGTGAGGTAAAAATCCCACACTCCTCCCTCATAACCCATAAATAACCTCAATTGGCAGTATTTGTGTGTGTAGTGACAGTGTGTGCATTTTATACAACTGTCAAATAATGACATGTTCAAATATACCTACGGACAGTTTATGTTCGTGTTCCATTTGCTTAATATTTCCATAACATACCTAAGCCAATCATAAATAATAATATGTATATGTATCTAAGAAAATACAAAAAGAAAAGGGGGAAAGAATCATAGGGCATCAAAAAATTCGTCCGCATCTCTTTCAACAGGATTAGGACCCAAAATGCTGGCAGCATTGCCCATTTGTATGGCGATACTGATTCATTGATCTAAAAATTGACCAGCCCTCTGTCGATCGATTCTGTAAAAATCTCACCGGGAAAAGTTAGGTGAAGTGAGCTCAGAGTGAGCTGTCAATAGTGTCAATCCCTAGTTAGTTGGAATGACAGCTCACTCCACGCTCACTTCACCTAAGTTTTCACGTTGAGATGGTTACAGAATCGCTCGGCTGGTCCCGTGATGAGTTGACCAACAGCTTGGCAATATCTTGAAAAACCAAGTGGGCGGTCGGACCCCATGGCTCTAGTGTTTCAACCCCAAAGAACTCGAAGATATAACTCCCAATAAGTTTGGAATATTTCGCCATTTGATGTTTTCCGCTCCAGCACCAGCCGCCACAGCACAGCCCGTCGCGCTAGGACGATGGGGTGGCGCAAGGGTGTCGATACATGTTGCATCCCAGACCAAAGGCCTGCCTAACTTCCAAGGTGTCGCGTGCCTAGCCGTTGGGTTCTAAAATGTACTTAATAAGTAACTTCCCTGACTATCCCTCGTGGTTATTCGAGCCTTAAATATAGTATCTACGTCGAGTTTAAGAAAACACATCGACACCAAGATCGCTCGATTTACATCGAGTTTAAGTTTTAGGGGCTTGTGGCTAAGAAATACTCGTAACAGCAGCACAGTTCGATCGATCAGGTTATGCTACGCTTGCCGTGGTTGGTCCGTGGATGGGTGACCATCTTTACATACCAAGACCCGCCGTTAGTTGCGGCTGTCATTCGTAGATCTTTGACAGTCGTTACGGGTTGTCAGTACCCATATTCGCAAATGAATAAATGATTATGATTATTGTAATACCCAATAAGTGGGTTTTGGAGGTCAGATAGGCAGTCGCTCTGTAAAATACTGGTATTCAGCTGCATCCGGTTAGACTGGAAGCCGACCCCAACATAGTTGGGAAAAGGCTAGGCAGATGATGATGATGATCGAGCTTAAGAAAAGTCCGGTTTGTAGAGATTCGTCTCAATCACTCATAGTCATGACCTATGTAGCAGTTTCATTCTAAAGCTTTGACATTTGACACTAGCTGCGCCTCGCGGTTTCACCGCATAACCATAACCGTCTCGATCCTGTGAGAGTATTGGTATAAAAATTTGTAGCATATCCTATGTCCTAATCCAAGCCATCGTCCAACCCATGTGCCAAATTTCAATCAAATCCGTCCAGCCGATTTAGCGTGAAAGCGTAACAAACAACCATACAAAAAATGAAATCTTTTCTCTTTCAAATATTAGTTTAGATTATGTATTACTCTTGGGTTCCGTACCTACCTAACATACCCGGAATATAAAACTTGACCCTACGACCTTCGTAGCCTGATTCATTATTATTACCACCATTTAATACTTACCATATTTAACTAAATATATTATGCAAAGGTTTAACATTTTGACTCGAGCATACAATATTATAACCCTATACTGTTATAGGGTTATAATATTGTATGCTGGGGTCTGTTCGCTTCTGATAAACAGTTATTGGCCGTATAAGCCGTCGGCCATTTTGCATTTTACTTTTAACACACACACACATAATATGTTTAATTTGTTTTTGTATGAGCGTTTTTATGTTATCATCTTTAATTTATTATAACGGACACACACATCCCTATGTGTTTGTTATTGAAACGTATTTCACTCGTGGGTTGCAGCTGAAAATCAGCGTCAGGCTGAAAGCCAATTCCCTTAATTAAAAACGTTCTTAATCTAGTCGCAATCTCATCTCAGCGACAATTAATGTCAAAAACTTGTCAAAAAATGTAGGGAAATTAGAGGTATTTTTGACAGATCGAGTCTGAGATCAGACTGTGAACGTTCGTAAAATTACGAGAATTGCCCCTCTGATGTTGTCATCTGACATTATGCTGAGTTGAGGCCCTTTTGGCATTATAATCATTGTTTTCTGTTCTTTAACCGACTTCAAAAAAAGGAGGAGGTTCGGGCATAACTCCGTCATATGAACGGATTTGCAAAATTTTTGTTCGAAAGAGCTTTATTCCGATATGGTCCCATTTAAATTTCGTAAAGATCTGATGATGAGTTTCGGAGACAGACAACGGAACTCTTCAATAAATGCCAGCAAATCAACCCAGAAGAAAATAATTTTTATTCAAACGATTATCATTTTTTTAGAGCAATAATGGCCGTTCGTGTATGGCATGTCAAACAAAATAAAGTACCTAGTTTTCAGGTTATTTCGATTTTTTTTAAATCTCTGAAACCCGGGTTTTGTTTACGAAAATAACTTTTGTATATTCAAATTTAATTTGTTTCAAATTGACGTTATTTTGAGTTAAACAAATATCAACTTTATTTTAATGGTGATTAAGTTGATTTCAAAGTGACTAGCACTATTGAAAAACTTAAAAAAAAATTTGACGTTGTAGCGTAAACTGAAATTTGTGTAGGAATTAAAGTTATTTTTCCATAAACTCATATTTGTTTACATTTTTGGCGAATATGTCGCAATTTTATTTTCGGAGTTAATATGATAATTGTGTAGTCTATAAAAAAACAAAGTTTGACTTTGATGCGGCATGGTACGAGATTCCATACATCCATGAGCATTGTCCTTTGTGAAAAATTGTCACAGAAATTGTCTAATCTAATTAGCCTGTATTGTCTCACTGCTGGGTAAAGGCCTCCCTCTCCCTTTCCACACAATTCAGTCTTTTGCGAGTGCCGGCCAGTCCCTACGGTAGGAGTCAATCTCGTCCCGCTATCTTTGTCTTGGCCTGTCGCGATGGTGTCGTACAGCAATATTGTATTAAAGATAAAACAAGCTCGCGTCGTTAGTTCCAGTTTTGACTACGCGCCAAAAGATCTTTGTACTTTTGTAAGTACTTACGTATACTCTTTTTTATTTCGTAGTTTCATTTAGTTTTACAAATAAAATTTAGACAAAAACAAGTACCCTTAGGACACACAAATTGTAGCTTTCGTACGGGAAATGAAACCAAACTTTGTCAGATAAGTCGAAATCTCTGACAGTGATACGGCACGACACAAACCTTTTACTAAAAATATTAACAGCGCAGCAACTTACACGCATAAGACAGCTTTCATATTCAGGCATCTTTAGCCGCGCGACAGTGGTGTGACAGACGCGCGACCGTCGCAGTCGCCCAGTCAGAATACAGTCATATTATAAACAGAAGCGCGGCAGCCACCGCGTGCGCTCCTTCCAGTTTTGACGGAACTTATCCAGCTCGTCCCGCCATCTCCTACGTGGTGGGCCGCGACCAAAAAAACTCATATGATTTTTACATTTTACAAGCAAATAGAATAGGTACATTAAAAATATTGGTACCTGTAGTAAGCTTATTTAATACTCCAACATATTTGTAAAAATCATGGCCGTAGAATCAAACACTGTACTAAAATTTGGTTTTTAATACATCACTTCGTCGCTCTAACGCCTTGGGATTTAAGATCCCGGTAATCGTTTTACGGTTTATATTTTTTGGGAAAAAATCTCCCGGACACGTTTAAGCGGATATGGTAAAGTAATTACGAGCTTGACTATACAGGAGGATCATTGTCATACGTTGTTAATTTGATAACAAACTAGCTTTTGTCCGCGACTTCGTCCGCGTGAAATTTACCCCATCTCACCGCGTCGCATCGCATCGCCCGCCCGCGCTGTTACTTCGTTTTCGCTTATCGTTCTTCCTGACTTTTTTTTTGCTTGGCTTTTTAGGGTCGTAGCTTGATTTTAAATAGCCTTTCTCGAGAACTGGGCTATCAAATGCATAAAGGTTTTTTCGAATCTGACTGGTAGTTCCAGAGATTAGCGCGTTTAAACCAACAAACAAACTCAGGTTTATAGTATCTTAATATATATAATTCTTCTGTACGTGTGTTCGTCACCTAACTCCTCCTAAACGGCTGGACCTATTTGGATGAAATTTTGTGCGTATAATTTCAATGGGATTCTGGATCGTTTGAAAATACAATTGGACCCCGTCGGGCAGGACGACGTCTGCCGGGTCCGCTAGTAGTATATAGATTGATAAAGCTCTTTGCTTTGTGTCATGCATATTATCATGAATTTGTAGCGGTATCTACAACGCCACATGTGAACAACGCGTAATACTGAAGTCACGCAAATCCTGCATCTCGCAAGCAGAGTTTACCGCGCAATTAGCATACATACAAACTTCCCGACATCAGTCGTTGGGCAATTGCCCGCCAGACACAACACCCGGCTAGTCGGAGGATCCTCCCTTTTCTATGGAGGATGAGCTAACTTTACACCCTGTTCCTCACACCTCTATAAATGTATTTGTATGGAGGGCGGTGAAGGGCGGGCGTTTTTGGGGGACTGTCTTTTGTAATTTTGACGTTCAAAAAGTGCTGATTCTCAGCCTAATTTGAATAAATGACTTTTGATTTTGATTTTGATTTTGAGGGTAAAATAAATAAACAATCGCAGTTGCAATTTCTCTATTATTTGTATAATTTGATTGTAATTTGTATAATCCTTTATGGTTATATTCAAAACAACATTATGAAGTCTTACATTATAGTTTAATTACTTAATTTTATTACTATTTGTAGAGTTACGATGCGATGAGAATATTTTTTTGATAATTTATTTTGAAATACATATAACCTTTTGAAATAAAGAAAGGGTAATATTGAAATAAGAAGTGCATTTTATGTACTGAAAGTTTAGGAAATAAACTTCACGAAATAAGAAAATGTAAAAGTATGTATCAATTTGAGAGAATTTGGACGCTAGTGATGTCGTCAAACACGTAGTCGAATTCTGTACCGACTCCTAAGAAGAATTTGAGAGTCATTTTAATAATCCCCCTTTATGATTTAATATTACTATTTGTAATGTAAGCTAACACATATGTCTTATGGTTTCACAAAATATTCAAGTTAAATACTTCTGTCTCAAAGGTCTGGTCCTCGAGGAAATAAAATCACTTTTTCCGCTTCATTATTTATTTAACAACATAAATGCGAGTTTAAGCTTATACTATTACTTACTTCGCAATCGTAACTCCACAGTGACTATGAATTACAATGATTTTAATCTTTTACACAAATAACTACATATTAGTTTTAACAATAATTTACAAAATTATCAAAAAAAAAATGGTTTTGAACCAATAAAATAAATAAAATTATCCATACATTAAATACATATTTTAAAATTAAATTAAATATTTAAAAACATCATAAAAATACATTCTCTTTTCAAATCACGCGTTCTAATACATGTTAAATATTCGAAATGCCTAATTTATCTGAATTATGCAGTCAAAAATCTTATTATTATTAATTAACTGTTTTTTTATGAAAACTTACGTGGAAGTGTAAAGAAAATATTAACTTAAAATAATAAAAACTATGGCGAATGGTGCTAAGTAAAAAACATCTGAGATTTCCTTGTGAAAATTGGCTGGATTTTTCACATGAAAATCTTCCTAAGGTTGAGGTAGCATTAACATTAAAAATAATTCTTATTTAAAAATAATAGTATAACACAAGCGATGACTAGTAAATAATTCTTTGGTACATTAAAAACAAGTCCCACGCAAATTCTCAATACCGATGTCACTTAACCATAATATAACAAATTAATTAAACGTCAAAATAATTGTTGCTGTCCTCGGGCGAAGCGTCATCAGCTGACCGTTTTCCGAGGCCGAAACTGAAACGATGCATGTCCCTCTCCCTTTTGCCTAAGCCGAAGTTGAATTTGTTCGCTAGTCGTTTGCCCAAGCCAAAGTTGTAGTTCCTTGCCCGCTTGCCCAGTCCAAAGTTGTACATCGGTAGTCGTTTGCCCAGGCCAAAGTCATAAGCCCTAGCCCGTTTTTCTTCAGAAGTTTCGTCGTCAGCGAAGCGTTTGCCGAGACCGAAGCTGTAAGGCCGAGCGCGTTTCGTTTCGTAACCTGTGACAAACAAAAAGTATACTTGTTTAACATAATATTGGTAGGTCATAAAGAAAGGCCCTTAGATAAGTAATAACAGCCGCAGGGCTCGATCCATCAGGTTAAGCTAACCTTGCCGCGGCGGGCGTCAGAAACCCGGAAGTCTGAGAATCAATTTTACCAAGTGGTATCGTATCACCCAGTAACTGGGTTGTGGAGATCAGATAGGCAGTCGCTCCATGTAAAATACGAGTATTCAGCTGAATCCGGTTAGACTGGAAGCCAACCCAAACATAGTAGAGAAAAGGCTGGGCAGATGATGAAAGGAAGACCAAAGAAAAGTTGAATGGATTGCTTACAATCCATTCAACTTTTCTTTGGTCTTCCTTTATCAATTCTCTTAAGAATTGATATGAAAGAGAAGGGAGCGAATGACAGCGTGACGGTTGATAGGGGAGAATGGAAGAAGAAAACGTGTTGCGCCGACTCTAAGTGACTTGGGACCAGGGCGGGAAGATGAGTAAATTAATTGGCTAATTTACATAATAATTATAATATTTAGGTGTACACTTTTAAGAGGTACGTTTTCTAATTATCCTTTAATAATGAAGGTGAAGCTTTGTAAAGGTATAAGGAATTTCCATTTTAAATATTATTTTATGTAAAATAGATAAACAATGAAACAAGATTCCATCAATGGGAATTCTTGGAAAGTACTTGTCAGATGTTTTCAGAAATGTGTTAATTTCATATTAGATACTTCACCAATAGTTTTGTTGTAATAGCGTCTTAAGTTTTTGGTTGCTTAGCTACAACGCTCTACATAACATAATCAGCCTATAATGTTCCCACTGCTGGGACACAGGCCTCCTCTCTGTGAAAGGGAGTGGGCTGTAATCTACCACGCGGGTCAAGTGCGGGTTGGTAGATGTCACGCCTTCGAATTTTTGGTTCTAGGACATGCCGGTTACCTTACGATGTTTTCCTTCACCGTTTTGAGAGCAGTGGTGATTAAATAACAACAAGGCTCTACGCCCGTACGTATTTAAAAGGGAATTAGGCATAAGGTATGTTTTTCTTATTTATTTGGTCTTTCTGTGTTAAAAGATTAGGAAGAACGCAAACGGGCGTAAAAATCGATTCGTAAAAAGTTGGCGACAATAACATAAGAAGTCTTCAACGCAGACGTCCCGCAAATATCAGTCATACAAATAAAGTCGACCAAAAATCAGTCGCCGAGAAAAAACGGTCGTCATTTGCAGTTGTGTGATATTGAGAAATTTGTAACTTCAAAATATTGTTTTTACCGTTTGTATGTTAGATTGAGAGCTTTGCCTCTCAATTCAGAACTTTTCGATGATGAGGTGAACAGACTTCCAAGTCGAATCTAGCTAGGAGATCAATTTCGATTCGACTATTAAATTTTAAGTTCTGCCGATCGATTCTGTAAAAATCTCACCGTTAAAAGTTAGGTGAAGTGAGCTTAGAGTGAGCTGTCAATAGTGTCAATCCCTAGCATTAGTTGGAATAACAGCTCACTCCATGCTCACTTCACCTAAGTTTTCACGGTGAGATGGTTACAGATATCGCTCGGCTGGTCAAACTCCGTCCGAAACGAGTTGAACCGTCAAAATAAGAGACAAATTCATTTTTCGGACGTGCATATCATATACCTATCGCTAGTAGGGACTAATGTAAAATCGTATGGTCATCCATTCCTAGTTCTTCCTAGGACTTCGTGCTTGTGGAGTAGACCCCCCCCCCTGTTTAGCCAGAGCTTATCACTTTTATTTATAAACTGCTCTTTGGAATGGCCAACTAGCTTCATCTTTCTGATTGACCGACCCTTTGACAATTCAAAAGTGCCTGAAATTGGTTTAGTTGAAATAAATGGTTTGAGTTTGAGTTTCGAGTTTGAAACGTTACTTAAAGTTAAGCAATGACAGCCCAACTATAGGTACATTTCTTCGTCCTGAAGTAGTTGGTTCATAATTAGTTAAGACTACTGAATCGATTTCAATAACTTTTAATATACTTAGGTATTTTTTTCAAAAATTATACATATTTGGCATACTGATCGCCGATTGAGCCAAAGAAAATTAAATCTTATATAAATTAAGACTCAATTTTAAATGCATAAAGTAAAGTTAGCTTTTAAAAAATTAAGTTTTGGTTATTGTATTATGCTTTTAACTCAATACTCTAATTGGGGTGTATGAGGTCTTGCATTAATTATGGTACATATTGTATAAAGCTGTAAATGTTTTAACACCTTAGTTACCTTAGTACTATGTATATGTTCTGAATACAGGACTAGATGAAGTTAGAAAGGGGTGTTTAGCTTACCTGCATCATCGTATTGGTCGAAGAACTCGGCTAAAGCGGCTTGGTCCAGGTCGCTGGTCATTTGCTGGTCGTCATCAGAGTGGTCCTCATCTACGGAGCGCTTGCCGAGGCCGAAGGAGTAAGGCCTGGACCTAGGAAGACAAATATTTTGGGTCAATTATTTATTTAACCATTTATGTGCACACATATACCGGCTCATCCACCAACCCGCACTGGGACAGCGTGGTGGATTATGGCCCACTCCCTCTCACAAAGAGGAGGCCTGTGTCCCAGCAGTGGGAACATTACAGGCTAATTATACATATGTATATACCGGCTGACTTTGAAACTAAACTATATTACCTAGATTTTGGGAAATTTGCACCATAACAGGGATAAAACCATAATCTGCCTAACGTAACTATATTGGGTCAGATTCCAGTGTAACCAGATGCAGCTGTATACCAGTATTTTACATGAAGCGACTGCTTATCTGACCATCACAACCCAGTTACTTGGTAACATGATACCCTTTGGAAAGACTGTTTCTTTTTCAAAGATTATATTATTTATTATTCTTGTTCCTCCAACCCACCCCATCGCATCGATCGCCAGCCCGCGCTATAACTCTTGAGCTTTATTATTATTATTAGTATAAATATAGATTAAAAGTATTCCCATCAGTTCAGCACATAGGTAATGTTCCAATGAATTAATTAACTATCAATTATTAAAAACCTCACCTCTTGCCCAATCCAAAGTTGTAAACAGGGAGTCGTTTGTACTCTGACACGTAACTGTAGGCTCTCTTGCCTAGGCCAAAGTCGTAGTGAGGGGACCTCTTCGCTAGCGGTGCGACGTGGTCACTGTGGGGGTCGTTCCCCTCATGCGTCGGGGCTTCATGGGGGTCAGGATCATTCTGCATCCTCTCGGGAGCGCAGAGTGCTGCTCCAATCACAAGGAACCAAACTGGGAGAGATGTGTATAGCATTCTGGAACAAGAAACAGTTTTTGAGTTCAAATTTTCATAGCATTCTGGAAAAAGAAACAGTTTTTGAGTTCAAATTTTCATCATCATCTGCCTAGCCTATTTATTCCTCCTTAGAAAATGACACAATCAGCAAAATTTCGTAGAGAATTTAAAAATCTGAATCGCCGGAAAATCCTTTTTCCTCAAATGTTTCCTACCAACTTTAATTCCACATTTTCTTACTACGTTTTCCTTTCACGATCATCAAAATAAACTCAACTAAATCTTAACAGGCAACATTAAGTTTGTGTTGACGCAACAAACACAAAAAGAAGCGTACAAACTAATTGGTTAACTAGTAACTTGTCCTGACAATACTGTAGAACATTCGAGGCAACCGATAATATGCGGGTAACACGAGTTAATGTAAGAAGTGCAACTTTACTGAATGAAAACCTACAATCCTACTATAATATTATAAACGCGAAACTTTGTATGGATGGATGGATGTTTGTTACTCTTTCACGCAATAACTACTGCACGGATTTGGATAAAATTTGGCACACAGATAGTTTATAACCAGGATTAACTCATAGGATATTTATATTTATTATTTTCGAAACTTATGTGGGTAAAACCGCGGGGTGCAGCTAGTTATCTATACTAATATCATCATTCTCCTGCCCTTATGTCAATTATTTGTGGTCGGCGCAACATGTATTGTCTTTCCATACTTCTCTATTAGTCGTCATCTCAGTAGTCACCTCCTTTCTAACCATATCATCATTCACACAGTTCATCCATCGTTTCTTTTGTCTTCCCCTACTCATAAGAGATGGAGGAGAGGATGGAGAGTTTTGAGTATGAATGTCGATGGCTATAAAGCCATCGACATTCATACTCAAAACTCTCCATTATCTATACTACTAATTAAGAAATATTTGTTTTTTGTTTAATCGTAAAATCTGTGCGGAGCAGAGGCGGGTCACTATCTATCAATACTAATAATAATGCTGAAGAGTTTGTTTGTTTGAACGTGCTAATGGCTGGAAGTACAGTCGGATTTGATAAATTATTTTTGCATTTCATAGCCCTATTCTCGAGGAAGGCTGTAGGATTGCACTACGACCCTTCTACGAAAAACAAAGTAACAGCGGTAAAGGCGATGCCATGCGACGTGGAAGTTAGTCTTTTTATAAAAATAAATTGTCCTTCTGTATTTTTCTCCTGAACAGTAAAATCAACTCAACTAAATGCGGTCTCCACTTAAGTGGACCGTCTCCAGCCTTCCTTCCTCATTTGATCACATCTTTTCTTTCTTTGCCCTTTTAAATTAATTTAATAAAGACTCTTGACCTTCCTTGCTACTACAATATGGAGAAAAATGAATTTACACATGTTTTTTTATTGTTGTAGCATAATCAGTCTATAATGTTCCCACTGCTGGGACACAGGCCTCTCTGTGAGACGGAGTGGGCTGTAATCCACCACGGGCCCAGTCCGGGTAGGTAGATGTCACATGACTTAGATTTTTTTGGTCCCAGAACATCTCTTTAAGATGTTTTCCTTCGCCGTTTTCAGAGCAGCGGTGATGAAATAAATTACTTAAAGTAAAGCGCCTGGGATCAAACCCACGACCTCCAACTCATCCGGCACGTTACCAGGCCACCACTGCTCAGTTAGTTAGGTACAGTAGAAAAAAAAATTGGGACTGTATTTAAAAATTTTGGTTAGTAAAGGTTAAGTCCTAAAAAGTTCCAAAAAATTGTCTTGTTTCATTAAATTTTACAACTTTTTATAATCAGTACAACCCTCTGCAGCAACAAAGAGTTTACCTACTGAATCCTATTCAAACCCACACATATGGAAATTATTCTTTTAATTAAATCCGCTCATAAAATACTTAATAGCTAAGTGTCGACAATGTTACGAAAAGTTAAACAGAAAACACGAGCACGGTCAGGTTAGTCCTAAAAAAACAAAATTCAATATGTTGGGTGCTATCTTTAGGTAGATTTCGTCGTAAAACACACCGCTTTTGAGTTCAAAAGAGTACAAAAGTTTTAGCATTACAGAAGTCAAGGGTAGCCCGCGAAGTTCAAAATTTGAAAGAATCACGTGCATAATTTTTAACATGAAGGATGTAACCAATACTTTGTAACCATATTATTTTGATTTAAAAGAGTGTCCATGGAATTTCTG
Source organism: Apamea crenata (assembly GCA_949629185.1). NCBI lineage: Eukaryota > Metazoa > Arthropoda > Insecta > Lepidoptera > Noctuidae > Apamea > Apamea crenata. The sequence continues at coordinate 4,180,190 of OX451362.1, read as the reverse complement.
GCCCATTCTTCTTCTTCATAGGAACCTACTACGCTTTGGAATGGGCAACTAGCTTCATCTTTCTGACTGACCGACCCCTTGCCAATTCAAAAGTGCCTGTAATTGGTTTATTTTAAATAAATGGTTTGAGTTTGAGAGTTTGAATCATCAATACAACCCTTTAAGTTCATATTAGGGTTATATCAAATTAGAGGGTTGTACGAGTATTGATGATTTTAATTCTGTAGATACATGTTTTTTACGGTGGCGAATCATATTTTAACCATCATACAACCTGACCCTGGCCTGCAAATTGCAAAAAACGTAAGAAAATTAGAATTTGGTGCATCCCCCTTTAGGTAAACCGATTATTTGTGGATTAATTTATTCTCGATTTCTAATTACAGCCTCAAAAATGGAGGAGTATCTTTACTCATTATTTCCGAATAATATCCTTGGTCGTGGGTTCGAACCCTGACAGGCCCCGAATTACCCCACAGTACCCTAATTATGTAACAATTGTAACAATCACAATCTGAATCATTTTGAAGGATATTGTTAATCCATTGCTTCACATGTTCGAAAACTTTGTCTACTCAACAACTTAAATAACGCAATGAATGTTGTTGAACTGTCAAAATAAGCCATTGCTACTGTTGCTGTTACGCAACTACACTGCAGGTTTTTTTGTGTAAATTATTTCACCATCTCACCTCTGCTCGAAAAACGGTGAAGAAAACAGTACCGAGTGCTAGGTGTCCAGGGTGCGCTGGGGGTCTACTCCGAAGTAGTATCGGCCGAATGTTCGGCCGTTTCCTGCTACGAAGTTACTATTTGGTTCGGACGGTCCCGATCCTACACTCCTACACTCTTTGGAATATTGACTATGGTCCCGACCCAACTGAGCTGATTCGAACTTTTTTCGCATTTTTCAATAATATTCGGCTCGGCCATGTGTCGGTCCGATCCGAACATTCGCACTTTGCACTTCGGAGTACACCCCCAGGACTTTTGGGTAATTGGGTACCAATTTCTAATTGTGCTCGAGGAAGTGGCGAAGTTTTGAATCAAGTCCTCCAGACCGTATTTCGGCCATGGCAGCCAATGTCAACGGAGACTTCGGCGTGGGAGATGATAGTACAAAAGTGTGTGCGCAGACACAGGTGCACTACCTATTCCCTCACTCTCACTCTCCCTCACTCTCTCCGATGGGACGGTAATCCGACGCGACCGGAAAGAGCTGAAATACAGTCGTGCCAACGCCACGGAGAAGACGAAAGCCTCTATTTATCTTGCTTCGAAAGTTGCAGACGCCTTGCAGAGCGACAATTAACAACTTTTTCTCAAACAATATTAACATGAATGGCATTCTAGAAAGTTCATCTACTGTGTTAATAACATGCCTTTAAATTGAAGACAGTTTCAATAGTTGCCCGTGAGCAACTTTTGTTTCAGCAAGTAATAGGTCTCTCACATTAAGTCTACGGGTTTGTATGTCATGTAGCGACGCGCGACGCGACAAAGACAGCACTTCCATACTTTTGATGTGAGACACAAATTAGTTGTTGAGACAAAAGTTGCAAGTGGGCGCCTTCCCTTAGTTTTAAACAGTTGCACGTTCAGCTGGTCTATGAGTGTAATTAAGTAGATGTCTTAATTTGTCTTCTATACATACTAGACTAGCTGCGCCCCGCGGTTTCACCCGCGTAAGTTTTGCCCTTGTGGGAATATCGGGATAAAAAGTACCATAATTATCAAAAAGTGAATGTATCCCAGGGTACCTATGTGCCAAATTTCACCCAAATCCGTTCAGCCGTTTCAGCGTGAAAGCGTAAAAAAAAACTCAAATCTTATTTCTTTATATAAAAAAATATGAGTTTAGAGAAATTAAAGTCAGTTTTCGTGTCCGTCTGTTCGATCGCGTTGTTCTTCTAAACTTCGTAACTGAGCGTTCCCAGGAGCATTTCCCCTAGGAGTTCCTTGCGCAACAGCTAGTACATTAAAATTAAGTATCACAAATGCAAATGTTTATCGTAATAGTCGAAATACAATAATATAATTTATAGCGTTAGTAGTAACGCTATAAATCAATGCTCAACTCCTTAAGGTCCGAACATTCCCCGCTTGGTTCCTTCATATTCACCAACAAGGCTGACTTCCCACCGCGAGCGAAGCGGAGTTAAATAGGTTTAGCAGAAAAAAAAGCTCAGAAGACATAAGGAAGCCACAAATATACATTTTGTGGAACTCATACTCGAAGAACATTTTTCTGAAGAAGCTGATTATGCGACCTAAGACCCGTTAACCTACACACACGTTTTTTTGCCGTGAAAAACTACGGTTGAATCGCTGTTTATGGGCACGGTCGTCAATGTTGTATGGATCACTCTGGAAGTTTTTTGACAGATACGGCAGCACAATTTACTTTGTGTAAATAATTTCATCACCACTACTGTCAAAACGGTGAAGGAAAACATCGTGAGGAAACCGGCATGTCCTAGAACAAAAATTTCGAAGACATGTGACATCTACCAACCCGCACTGGGCCCGCGTGGTGGGTTATAGCCCACCGCCTCTCTTTGAGAGCCTGTGTCCCTACAGTGGGAACATTACAGGCTGATTATGTATTCGAATAGGATTCTTGTGTTCACCGCTCCGCTTTCAATCGAGAGCTTGCTTACCGGCCTTTGTCCAGTTTGACTAAGTTCCAATTAGTTAGCAGACGACTTTGGAACTCAATTAGTATGTATTAAGTTTGTGAATCAAACTATACTGAACTTCTGTTTATTTCAGCGACGGTGAAATTACGTGTTTCTATGCACAGAGCCCTTTTGTCATCTGTGCTTATGGTTCATTAATACCTATGAGGTACAAATAAAATTTTCTAGCCAAACTCTGTAGACGTAAAAGATTTGATGTTTTTCTTTGGGGTTCAACGAGCGCTGGAGGTTTTGTTACTTAAAGTATAAGTTCAGAAAATCTGTTTTCTTGAGTTTTGTCGCGTTGATATATACCATCATCACGTCAATGAATATTATACATACGTCTACGAAAATGAATATTGTCTGTTTTTTTTAATATGTTTAATTGTTTATGTTTTGGCTGTAGACTATGTAAAGGTAACATAAGTATAATAGAGTACCTATGTACTCGTACAACCAAAATTTATTTATTTATTTTGTTAGAGAAAACAAACAACTGTACATTATGTATAAGTACATCTAAAAATTACAAAATAATTGGAAGCGGGTAAATTAATAATCCCCGTCGTTTCCACAGATTACCTAGGTTAAGGATTCAGTGAAGACACGTTCAAGTTACAAAAACACAAAGAAGAAGACAGGATGAGACAAAAGAGGATGTGATGAGGAAAATCTTCAATCGACAACCTCACTTGCCAGGTACCCTTACTTTAACCAACTACTAATGACTGACGTTTGACAGGGTAATCATTCATCTTGTCAGACGAAGTGCAGGTAAAAACAGGGGGCAAGCATATTGCCACTAAACATAACATCACGCTTGTATTTCCCGAAGGGTTAGGCAGCGGTGAACTTATAGTATACCCAGATTTCGCCAGTTATGTTTAAGTGCCGTTTAATATAGGGCGAGCCTATTGCAATCAACTGGGCGCAAATCTAGCCTCTGGGTTGCTAATGAGAAATTCCAGATGGAAATAATCCAGCAACACTTTGCCTGAACCGGGAATCGAACTCAGGACCAGCAGCTCAGCAGTAGCGCTTGCGACCACTACACAAATCCAGAGCGGTACGGAGAAATTTCTAATAGAAAACCCAATTTTTTTTTGTTGTTTTTTTTTATATATAAGTACACAGTGACATTAATTAATTTTGTATATACAATGACAATTCCTTACTTTGTAAATTTTTTATTTATACCATGACATTTACTTACTTTGTAAAGTATTCTATTATTTTAATTATTCTGAGTGTGAAGACTGTGGATCATTCTGTTTATTTTTATTTTTCTCTGTTCTGTTAGTTTTGTCATGGTCTGGCAGTTTGAGTAATTTATGTGGCCTACCCAAATGTCCCTTCTTTCGTATTGGTCGTCGAATCGTTGAGCTCCTTAAGTTTTGAGTAGAGCTGCACGATTTATGACAAATTTGTGCACTGACTGAACAGTTCCTCTCAATCTGTGTGGTTTTTTCCTCAAAAGACCATCTCAGACGTGGTCTTCATATGATCTGACCAAGATTATGTCTGGACTTTAAAAGAGACTGTGACCTCTGATTTTTTTTCGGCCTTTCTTCTCAGACTAGTCAGATAGGAAACGCCGACTTCATCTAGTTTTTAAAATATGATTGACGTGTAAAAGTGTTTGTACAAACCTACTTACAAAATAAAATCATTTATCAATAGGTACTTTGTCCGGCCTGGGATGGGAGTCCAACCCAGGCCCCTACGTTCAGCAGCCTCATTTGCAAACAACGAGGCACCCCAGTACTTCAAAAAAGACCACCTGCATTTGCGTAATTATGAAAATCAAATAACACACATACATAAACTCGCACCTTCCTATGGGGGTAGGTAGAAACTACAAAACGCCACCTTACGCCTTACGCTACAACTGCTATCCTTATACATATACTCCGAAAATATAAAAGGTACGAAAATGAAATAAATGACAAGCAATTACTTGTTTAGGCACATGAGCAGCACACAATGTTTCCAGTTCCACAGCGGGACACAGGCCTTCTCTTGGTGAGAGGGAGTGGGCTGTAACATACCACGATGTTTTCCTTCACCGTTTGATGAGTAGCACCCGAACTGCTCATTACAACGAATACGATCAAGGCCCCGATGAAAAACTATAGACAAATACAACTGTCCTAATATAATTATACCTACATACGAGTATTATTATTATAAATAGAAAATCAACAAAAACAATTATTATCACGCCATTCAAACCTGACAGTGTAATTATCTTACACTGTCAGGTTTGAATGGCGTATATAGTTATATATAATAATATATATTTAATATGTCAAACCTACTATATCTTAGTGTATACAGTGTGGCGATTAGGTTATCACATGAATTGAAACCACGTATTCTACCTATCGTATATTAAACATACACAATTAAAAGATTTTTTTTTTTTGTCGTGGGACCTTTTCTTCGTTTCAGTATTTACCTAACAACATTAAACTTAATTTGTGTTTACTTAGTAACAATAACATAAAGTTTGTGTTGCATTCTTGATTGCCTCACGTGTGTCTAGTAACTTATTATCAAGGATGGTTTATTTCATGTCAATTTTTACGCTAATTATTTTACTTGTTTTTTTTTCTATGTTTAGTAAAATTTAAATTAACAGACTTTTAACAACTTGTAATGACCGCTGTACTATTTAATGTGATAACCTAATCGCCACTCTGTATATCACATAGTGTACCTATTTTTAGTTATACACAACCTACTATCATAAAAGCGATCGTTTGTGAGTGAGTGTGTGAAACGAAAAACGGCTGAACGTATTTCGATAATAATTTTAATCCCGATATTCCCACGGGAATGAAACTTATGCGGGTGAAACCGCGGGAGAAAGTTTGTATGGACAGATGGATGGATAGATGTTTGTTACTCTTTCACGCAAAAACTACTGAACGGATTTGGATAAAATTTGGCAGATAGATGGTGTTTAACCAGGATTAACGTAAAGGATACTTTTTATCCCGATATTCCCATGGGAACGAAACTTATGCGGGTGAAACCGCGCGAGAAAGTTTGTATGGATAGATGGATGTTTGTTACTCTTTTTCACGCAAAAACTATTGAACGGATTTGGATGAAATTTGGCAAACAGGTGGTGTTTAACCAGGATTACCGTAAAGGATACTTTTCATCCCGATATTCCCACGGGATCGAAACTTATGCGGGTGAAACCGCGTGGCGCAGCTAGGACGTTAATATTAAGTCTATGAGGGCTCATCCTCTGTATCTAGAAAACGTGTTAAATATAAAACAACAACTTTAAGAAATTAAAATGCCCAACTTACTTAAATCAGAACTAATAAACACAAAAACCGTTGCTGATTTCTTTAGGAGCACTAATTAACTATTCCTTTTACTACCAAAAGAGAAAATTAGCAGCATCCTATTAAAGCCATGCTGCCCTTGGTGGCTTAAAAGGTATTAGCAGTTATTACGAAACTTTGTAGTCAAAACGTTACACGGCTCAAACCCCACCACCCGTCTATAATGGCTCATTTACATGAGGAAAGTTTCTAGCTTCTCTTCTATAGGCGAGTGGTGGACATTAAAGCATATTTTCTCTCAACTTGTTCTTTTAACACGCTGTTATTAGCTTTACTTGTAACTAATTAACAATGTAATAAAATCTTAGAAGTCAATTTGAATCTACTTCTAATTGTCATATCGAAATGAAACTTTGTATGTATATGTAGTTTGGGTGACAAAGCTATAATTTGGTATCATGGAGCTGATCCAGTGATGAAGCGAGGAGGTGGATAGTGGGATTCTTCAGTAGCTATTAGTAAACCCCGCGAGCTTGGCCTCATATGATTTGTTTTGACGAGTCCAATACATCGAAAGGCGTATTTTTTAGTTTTTTTTTTAAACTACATATTTTTGTATTGTGGTGATTTTTGGCTGCGTCATGTTTGTCTGCGTAGTTGACTTCAGGCTATTATAAAAAAAGTCAGGCTATTCTGTAAAAATCTCACCGTGAAAACTTAGGTAGGCTTGAAGTGAGCTGTCAATAGTGTCAACAATCCCTCAGGCCAAATGAAATTTGGTAATTCTGTAAAATAAGAGGTGGGGGGGGGGGGGGGGGTTATCGGAATAACTTTTACACGTCATATTTAAAAAAATAAGCTAGATGAGGTCGGCGTTTCCTATCTGACTACTCTGAGAAGAAAGGTCGAAACAAACTCAGAGATCCATTTTAAAATTGTATGAGGACTGAAATGGTCTTTCTAGGAAAGTACCACGCAGATCTGAGTGGACCAGTCCAGTCAGTGCAAGCTATAAATTAAAGAGGTCGGTCTCCAGCCAAGAAACGTGTTTAAAAAAAATTTTAGTGTTAATATTGCACGGTTTTACGGAACCCTTTGTGCGAAGTCTGATTCGCACTTGGCTGGTATTAAAATTTTACTATTGCTTAACAACAGTGCCCCCTGATCAATGTCTATTAATTCGTTCAAGCGCTTGTTAAAATCGAATTGGTTTCTCGTTTGAGTGTAAACACTCGACTGCGATAATTGACTAGTAAGCTTGTGTACGTACATTCTCGTTTCTCGACCGGCGAGAAAACCCCCTCGTGTAAATGAACCTTTAATGCCGCTGCTTCGTTCCTCTATCTTGTCCAACCAATACCATTTGACCTTTCACTCTTCCTTATTACAAAGTAGTAAAGTCTTTTATCCCTTGGCAAAGCAAAAGCTATTTTGGTGGTTCGTTTCTAAAGGAATGCATGGCTCATTTAAAATTCAATCGTATGGTTTTGCAAACAAACCCGGCTATTCCCGGAACTTATATTGGAATACTGTCTCTGAGAAGTTTGTGTCGTTAGAATATTGTGCTTTTTAAAATTATACGTTTGTTTTTGTTCACTCTTCTGGCAAGTTTTTGGCCAATTTCTCTACTTTAGCAACTTTGCGTAACTTTCATTTACAATTTTATCTGACGGTTATAAAGGAAATTCCTAATCCATTGCTTCATAGGTTTGATAATTTCGTCTGCTCAGCAACGTTAATAACGCAATAAATGAGGCTGAACTGCAAAATTAAAGGTCTTGCGACCGTTTGCCATTGTATGTGTGTTAGGTACTGAATTACTTCGCTGGCTGCTTAGTTCAGGTTATTAAAAAAAACAACATAATTATTTTGTTACATTTCTTCTCCATAGAATAGATACTATGGATTTTATTTTTACGAGTATATACCTCCACAAACATCCTAAATGTGTTAGTTTTAGTTTTATTTGTAACTTGCGTCTGCCCGCGACTTAGTCCGCATCGACCCACCCCGTCGTATCGCATCGCTTGTACGCTTGACGTTCTTTGTTTTTTTTTCTTTATGCACAGCTCCTAAGGGTACTAGCGTTATGTTAAATAGCCCATAGCCTTCCTCAGGTATTGGGCTATTAAATGCAAAAATATTTTTTTTATAATCGGACTTGTAGTTTCAGAGACTAGCGCGTTCAAACAAACAAACTCTACATCTTTATTATTAGTATAAATACAGATACTATAATAATGTTAAGTTCATAAACCGTTTAAATAACTTCTAAAAACTTATGACCGTTTAGTTTTATTGAAATGAAAACTGCGATTTATCGAGCGTTATTAATGTCGAGTTTTATTGAATAGAGCCGAGTTTTACTCAAACTACCGTCAAATTGGATTTATGATATGGACACTTCGCCTGTGAAAGATTTTATGGCTAGAAAAGGTGTGACTACCGATATGACTAATAGAGACGTAGAATAAGAATATAATTTAAAGATTACATTCGATTGGATTATGATATTACTGTGATTATACATTTATTTTATAGCCCAAAGCCCCATTCGGAACATACATTTTAGGATAAAAATTGCCGCGTCCCTGGTGCGTAGAGTGTGGGGCAGCCCCAATGCTGTACTGGCGATGATCGCGGACCGGATGGACTGCCCATACATACGGCACTGCTGTGATAGGCATGTTGCCGTCAGCAGGGCCCGTTAGATGTTGCCTTTTTATTTTATTTTATTTATTTTTATTAGCCTTTGTATGTTGTCTGTATTTGTATTGGTATTTGTGTGTACTCCACATATGAGTTAATGTTGCTCGAAATAAATGTATTTTTTTTTTATATAGAATAAGTCAACCTACACCTGATTACATCGATCTCTCAGTTTAAAATGGTGTCTGTACTGACTGATCCAATAATACTGCCATAGATACCTGGAATTAGCTTTAAATGCCTTGATGGTTTAAAAACATATTGTGACAATTTGTTAACAAATTTTTGAGATATAAATTTAGTCAGAAGAGTAAGTGGTTTTTGATATTTGGCTCATAGCCGTTTTTGCAAAATGTCCGAATTGAGTGAATTGAATTGAAGTGAGTTGAAGTTTGAAGTGAGTTGAATTGAGTGATCCACACTTTGGGTAATAACTGAAGACCCTTTTTTTTGACCCCTCCCGCTCTGGGTGGAGCGGAAGGGAGTGTCAGACTCTTACTGACTAAAACCCACCCGTGTTCCTTCCTTAGCCCTTTCTGTTCCAGGGCAGCGGTAACCCTTTCGGATGATCCCGCCGCCCTGAACTGAAGACCCTTGAGAGTAACAAATTTAGTTTTACTTTGGGCTATGGGTTTTGACTATTTTTGACTAAATGTACAATCACATTTTGTCACGAAATAAAAAAATATCACTCAATCTAAATGCATATATTGAATTCCTAAACCTCACACTAGGATTCCCTGTATTGTGAGTTCCAGGCTCCTTCGTTCCGTTACCAATTTTGTGTATAGTATGGAAGAAAAAGTCATGTTCCGCTGACCCCAAGTAAATTGGGATAGAATGATGATGATATTGCTGATATTGATGATATCTCACTCAACACCTTTTCACCAGCAAGAAAAGGTTGGTGTTGAGTAGCACGGATAGAGTAAGAAAAACCTCAAATAAAATTATGTCAAAAAAACACTGGGTTCCTAATACAGAAGGCATATTATACAATTAATGAATATTTCGGCGAAATATGAAATCCGTAACACCATTTTCTCAGATTGAATAATTGCCTAATTTCTTACTTTAGTTCTGTTTAGTTTATAATATTTGTTTAAGATTTTTTTTAAATTGATTTTTTATTTAATATTTTTTGTGTAATATTTGTTTTATAATTCTAAACTATTTTCTTTGTTAATGTTTTGTGTAAAGTTTCTTTGTTTATATTTTGCTAAAGATTTAAAACTGTTATTTAACAGTATTTTTATATTTATATAGGCCTTACTGTACACCCATTACCTAATGGGTTAACAATATTTGTACGCCTTGCAAGGCAATACACAGTGAGACAACATATTTATTTTTATTTTATACCATCATGTACCACTACATTACACCTATGTGTACAAATAAATAAATTTGAAAATTACCAACCCGCACTGGGCCCACGTGGTAGATTATAGCCTCCGGATGGATAGATGTTTGTTACTTACTCTTTCACGCAAAAACTCTTTACGGATTTGGATGAAATTTGGCACACAGTTAGTTTATAACCTGGATTAACATATAGGATACTTTTTATCCCAATATTCCCACAGGATCGAAACTTATGCGGGTAAAACCGCGGGGCGCAGCTACTTTATAATATTATTAAGCATAGGTTTTTGTGTTTTTTTAAAGAGGCTTTTACTGTACTTAAAGTCAATATAACAAGCCAGTACAGAAAGCAGAAATTTAACAAAAAGCTCCAGCAAAAGCCTAGTACATACGTAAAGGTGTTAAAACACCGACACGTTAGTTCGTTCCACTTCAGTGCAAACATTCCTTTAAACGAAGTAAAAGTTTGTTGGTCGAGAAACAATGTGAGGTATTGTAGGCAGTTGGTTTGTTTCAGTATTGTTAGTGCAAGACTATTGCAGAGTTATCGAGGCAGGGGTACCGTTTTGTTACGTGTCTTTCTGAAAGCTAGCGCTGGGGCTCTGTCTCGTGTAGGGTCTTAGCATTATGCTGAGCGATGGCCGTTTCGCGTGGATGTGACGCATGTTTTCCCCCAACTTGTTATTTTTTTTTTTGTGTTTGCGTTCTTTTTATGCGTCATGTTTGCCGCAAATAAACGTATTTTCTTTCTTTTTTTTCTTTTATATCCTATTGACTCCTGTTATTGCTATTCTGTAAATCTCACAGTAAAAACATAAGTGAAGTGAGCTGTCAACGGTGTCAATCCCTAGCATCATCTGCCTACCCTTTTCCCAACTATATTAAGGTCGGCTTCCAGTCTAACCGGATACAGCTGAGTTCCAGTATTTTACATGGATCGACCGCCTATCTGACCTCCACAACCCACAACACAACAACTACTGGGTAATACGATACCCCTTGGTAAGACTGGTTGTCAACTTTCGGGCTTCTGACGACGACTGTCCAAGATCCACCAATGACAGTCGGGACCAACGGCTTAACGTGCTTTCCGAGGCACGGAGGGGTCTTGATATGTAAAGATGGTCCCCATCCACGGACCAACCGCAGCAAGCGTAGCTTAACCTAATCGATCGACCCGTGCGGCTGTTATTACCGAAATACGGTCTGGAGGACTTTTACTAGGTAAGTAGGTATGTATAGTGATAGATAAGTATATGGGGGGGTTTCTAAATGATTACCAAAAACAATTCCATCTCATTTGTCAACTGTCAGTGATGTACCTACTGATGGAATAGGTGACACAGTACGTTAGTATCTTTTCTTTTGTATTAGTAATATTTATTTTATACGTAACATCATTTCTGTATTCCCCGAAGCCCTGTTTGGTCTCGTTATCATGGCGGCCAATTTCATCGGAGACTAGCCATAGCATCGGCGCGGGAGATATTATGGTGCACAAGTGAGTGCGGAGACACAGGTGCCTCTCTCTTCCCTCACTCTCATAGTCCGATGGGACGGCAATCCGACACGACTGTAGAGAGATCAGGTGCAGGACCAATAGCTTAACGTGCTTTCCGACGCACGGGGATAACACACTGCCAACTTCCGAACTCCGGGTCGTTACTTAGAATTTCCTAATGGAAAAACCCAAAAAACACTTTGCCTGACCTAAGAATCGAACCCAGGATTCCACGCTCCGCAGTCGTGCTTGCAACCACGAGACCAACGGGACCCTATGTTTGTACCCTATGCTCAAAAAATTAATAAATTAATTTGATTTAACCTACAAGTATACCGTATCAACTTCTTACAGTTCCATGTAAGCGTGTTTGTAATGAAACGTAATCGACATGAAGGTTAAGAAAACTTGACGAATCTATTGGTTACAGAAACTATTTGACTACAATGAATAGGTTACGATAACATTGTTATCAATACCTATCTCCATTTATACATTAGAAAAGTTACTACTGAATAACGACAGCTATTGTGTAATATTGTTGAAATGAGCTGCATTTGAGAGTTATCTTAAAATGTAAATGGTAATGGTAAATTGCTTTGTATTTATCGTGAAATAACGAAGTTTTTAGTTATATTTATGATAAAGCTATCATTGAAGTCACCTTGAGGTAGGTATGAGTATTCTTAAACAACCGAAATCCGTTATTTTTATATTGTCGTGATAAATGAGTGAAATAATATATTGAAGTAGCTAAGCAATAACTATGTTAAGCCTTAGCATTCCTGGTACCTGGTACTTGTTAACAGGCCTGCGTTGTCCTCTCATACGTATTGACTGAAAACAGTAATTATTTTTAAAAGAGAAGATAATCTTGGAGTTTCTTGCCGGATTGCGTAGGAAAGGACCAATTGGAACCCTGCATCTAGCTTCTGACGTTTCTCTCGGGAATGTTCGCGGACGCACATATAAATTGCTTTTACGCAACGATGTGAATGGGATGTGCATCCGTGGAGCGCAGAGTACGGGCCTGCTCCAACTAATATCCTAAAAATGATCGCTAGCAGGCTCGATTGCATATAAGTACATCGATAACTGCAGTGTCATTTTCCATGGGATGAAATGAATTTTAAACACAATAAACTAACATTGTTCTTAAGTTTACAAACACAATGAGTCCTTGTTAGTATGTAACACGTTATCCCTTGGTTTTGCCATCTTTATGGAGTACTAGCCGCGGTTCCACCCGCATATGTTTCGATCCCGTGGAAATATCGGGATAAAAAGTATCCTGTGTTAATCCTGGTTATAAACTACTTATCTGTGTGCCAAATTTCATCCAAATCCCTTCAGTCGTTTTTGCGTGAACTAGTAACAAACATCCATCCATCCATACAATCTTTCGCGTTTATAATATTAGTAGAATTATTATATGTAAGTGCTCATGTAAGTTTACGCGAAACAAAATCATTTGAATTTGAAATGAATTTGACACTGAAAATAGACCATACGAACTTTTTCTTAAATTGAAACACTGAAGAAAGGGCTTCTAAAATACCCGAATATCTACATACTCGTAAGTAGTGGTACTTAAGGCTTCAAGCCACTCTTAAGGGGGATGCTTTAGAGTAACCAGCGAAAGTCTTTACCTACGTTTTTTGCTGTTTGCAGTTCAGTATCAGATTGTATGTTGATCTAAATATAATTCGCGGCCGTAACAAATATAACTTTACAGAATTACTATCATAAAAACCATCAATACAACTCTCTAAGTTCATATTACCCCATTGAATGGCTATTTCATGAAATCATGACATTTGAGGCCAATGTGATTCGGGATATCGTTATTCTAGATAGCGTTCATTCGGGATAGAGTGATTCGAGATAGCGTTCATTCGGGATAGAGTGATTCGAGATAGCGTTCATTCGGGATAGAGTGATTCGAGATAGCGTTCATTCGGGATAGAGTGATTCGGAATAGCGTTGATTCGGGATACAGTGATTCGGGATTTCGAGTTTCGGCCTAACGTATCAAACTCAAACTCAAAGTATTTATTTCAATTAAACCAATTACAGGCACTTTTGAATTGTCAAGGGGTCGGTCAGTCAGAAAAATAAGAGTCCTTTAGGAGTTGTATTGCTGATTGCTATGATTATAATTCTAAAAATATTTGACACTGACCTGCAAATTGGCAAAAACGTAAGAATATTAGAATTTCGCGGGCTACCCTGACGCTTTCGCCTTAAGAGCTACATACAAGATGTAACGATGAATTCATTATGAACATTTGGACCTCTTGCCTTCCCGATGAGGTAAGTTAATAACTTATGTAACAGATCCAAGGGAGATGCTAAGCGGAAAAAGAAAGAAACACACAGTAATGTTCTGTAACGGAAGGTTATATTATATTCCAATTTTTAGATACTATGAAAAAGTATAAGACGTTGAAGGAGGTGAGAGGGGCTGGTGGCTAAGTAATAACAGCCGCACGGTTCAATCGATCTGGTTCAGCTACGCTTGCCGCGGTTGGTCCGTGGATGGGTGACCATATTTACATACCAAGACCCCTCCTTGCCTCGGAAAGCACGTTAAGCCGTTCGTCCCGGCTGTCATTGCTGGATCTTTGACAGTCGTTGCGGGTCCTCAGAAGCCCGAAAGTCTGTCACCCAGTCTTACCAAGGGGTTTCGTATTACCCAGTTAGTGGTTGTGGAGGTCAGATAGGCCGTCGCTCCATTTAAAATACTGGTACTCACATCCGGTTAGACTGGAAGCCGACCTCAACGTAGGTGGGAAAAAACTGGGCAGATGATGATGTATAAAACGGTGAAGGAAAACATCGTGAGGAAACCAGCATGCCCTAGAACCAAAAATTCGCAGCCATGTGATATCTACCAATCCGCACTAGGCCCGCTTAGGTAGGTTTTGGCCCATTACCTCTCACAGAGAGGCCTGTTTCCCAGCAGTGGGAACATTATAGGATTATGCTATGCGTATGAAAAGGTATATGACCCGTATTTTTTTTTAAGATCTCACCCAGACTTCCTAGTTGGTCTAGTGGTCGCAAGCGTTACTACTGAGCACGAGGTCCTGGGTTAGATTCCCGGGTCGGGCAAAGTGTTATTTTAGTTAATTGTTACACGAAGAAGGATTTTTTTTTGTGTTTTTGTTTCAAATGTGGCCGTCATGGGACTCCTGGTAGGTGTGAAACTCAAACTCAAATAATTTATTTAAAATAAACCGGGAAATTACAGGCATTTTTGAACTGTCAAGTGGTCTGTCAGTCAGAAAGATGAAGCTAGTTAAAACATAGCGGCAAGGGCATAACGGCATAAGAGAGCGTCATGCCGTTTGCCGTCACAGCATACGAGTCCATCTTATCTCCAAGCGTGCCATAAGATGTTTCACATCAAAATCTCTGACGTCACGTCTTCACAGCGATCGTAACAGAACTCAGCGTCAATCGCTTCAAATCACTTTAAGCGGACATCAAAGCTTTCAAACGGTCATTTAATCTCCATTAACTGTAACAGCCTGTTATAGGTTAACTGCTAATAGAATGTTAAGTGTCATGGCGACCGACAAGCCATAATTGTCTTTTTTTAGGGTTCCGTACCTAAATGATGAAATAGGAAACCTATTACTAAGCTTACGTGGTCTGTCAGTCATGGGGCTGTATATTTTGAACCATAATATGTAGTCAGATGGGATATGCACAGAATACGTGGCCTCTATTATGGAAAATAACATAACATAAAATCACGCCTGTAATCCCCGAAGAAGACTTAAGGCGTATAGACGACGACATATCCACGTTTTAGAAATTTGATTATTTTATTTGTAGTTGCTTGTAATGTTATTGAATTTTATTGTTAATGTATTTTTTTTATTTTCTATGATTTATTGTAATTAATGTGTTAGTTTTATAATTTTAATGATTTCAAACACAATGTGAATTGTTCCTGAATAAATTGAATTGAAGAATTAGGCAGAGGTGTACTTGTAGTATACCCACCTTTTGCCAGTTATTTTAAGTCCCGTGCCATGTAAAAGGGGCGTGCCTATTGCCATCAACTAGAAAGAAATCCAGCCTCTGGGCTGAGAAACTCCTGATGATAGAGCCTAATAACACTTTTCCCGACCTGGAAATCGAACCCAGGACCTCATGCTCAGCAGTAGCGCTTGCAACTATTAGACCAACGAGGCAGTCACGGAAAATAATATAGTTTATTTAATTTTATTAATAATATAGTTTATTTCATTTTATAAATAATGGTGGTACGGAGCTCTTAGTGCGCCAGTCCGACTCGTGCTTGGCCGGTTTTTTTTATCTAGATTTAAAAATATTGCTCTTTGCCCACGAGTTTGTTTTTCATTAAAATGCAAAAGGTTTTGGTAGGCTAAACTTATACAGAGGTGAAAAAAAATGTATTTTTTGGTCAGTAGGTGTTATAAAAAAAAAGTAAGTATAATTTAATGTCATAAAAAGGTTACAATATTTTCACTACTGTAAAAAGAGGTAGGAAAAGTTACAATATATATTTCCCTTTTTTGATCTATTTAAAATATTTGTTGAATTTAAAGAAAATTAATATTATGTGTTGTAGTTGTAGTTTCAGAAAACAATTGAAATATCAAACTGGGGTTAGGTTTCCAGTGTTTTCGGATGCAGCTGAATACCAGTATTTTATATAGAGCCAGTACCAACCAGACCGCCACAACCCAGTAACTGGGTAACACGATGAACGTTAACGTAAAAACGTAGGACTGATATTGTAACCAGCATGTGACATCCACCAACCCGCACTGGGCCCACGTGGTGGATTACGGCTCACTCCCTCTCTCAGAAAGGAGGCCTGTGTCCCAGCAGTGGGAACAGTATAGGCTGATTATGTGATGGGTTGCGTCAGTAACTGGTTTGCCGAAAATACAAAGGAGCGAGCATCTAGAACAAACATGTTACATTCTATTAAAGAAAGTTAAATCTTACTTTCAAAAGCATACTCAACAAGAAACCTGTTACAAGACGCCAAAGAAATATGGCAATTTTAATTTCCAACTTTCAGAGTGGAGTCGGGGAAAAAGGACCCGTCAACTTTACCATTGCATAGTTGGTTTTTGAAATACTGTTTTAATAAAAATAGCAAAAATGTTAATTGCTATCATCTCTTCTTAGTGTGTCGATAGCAATCTAAATGGACTCGGTCCAGAATGTGGCTACTTGCTTGGCGCCATCACCAGCGTCTATCAGTTCCTGTAACGTGCGGCTGACAGGCCACGCAGAAAACGATATTAAGTGTCCTATCGTTTGTGGAACAGCACCACATTTACCCTCCAAGGCGGTGTCGTCTATGAATCTCCACCTGAACAGGTTTTCCTTGCTTCGGCCAACCTGGGTCTGGAGTCTGTTTAAAGACTTCCAGGTTACCCAAGGTAACTCATTCCGATCATTAATTTGTCTATTGTTATAATAAATGTTTATCTCGTTTGAACCCCACTATAAATAACACAACTTCATGCCTTGTTACCCTGAAGGGTAGGGCAGAGGTGTAGGTACAGTACACCCATATTTCGATATTTCGCCAGTTAAGTTTAGCTGTTACTGAGAAATTATAGAAAAACCCAAAAACACTTTGCCCGACCTGGGCATCGAATCCAGGACCTTGTGCTCAGCAGTCGCCCTTGCAACTACAAGACCTACAAGGCTTACAAGACTTAAAATAGCATTGCTTTCCTAATGTTTTGTTGTGTCAACAATGTAAAATTTAAATTAAAACGGACCTCACAATGGAGAACGTCTCGGTTTGCATAATAAGCTTGATAATGAAATGGTTCTACTTTTTGTATTTTTAAGTAGTTTTTTGTTGAACATGAAGTTTGTAAGATAGATTTATTTACTGTTTGAACTCTTTTTATTGCTGTGCTATTTTTATTTAGTACTAGCTTCTGTCCACGGCTTCGCCCGTGTGGATTTCGGGAATTATCTCTCGGGAACGTGCTACTGTAACAAAGAGCACCGGCACCATCTATCTTTTCTGCCAAATTTTATAGAAATCCCTTACACGAACAGAGATTGATGACGTGACAAAAAAAAACCAAATTATTTTTTTGTTTTGTCATGTTTAAACATCGATACCCATCACGCCTGCGGAGTTTTGCTAGCGGATTTAATTTCATTCTTTATATGGCAGTTTACTTCAAACGATAAATCATATAATCAGGTTTACTCAATATTTTAAAGTAACAAAATTGCTTTAAAAAGTCTCCGAACATCAGGGTTTATAACAAGTTAAGTCCACAACTTCCCTTTTATCGCTAAAATCTACTTGAAACATGTTCTATCTATGATCTCGTTCCGTCGAGACCAGGTGAATTGCTTGTGTATCAGAGCATGGCGACCGTGCATAAGAAAAAAGGGAATATAATTTCATGTAATCAGAAAATTAGCTGGCTTTGACGACGACATTTTTAAAACATTTTTTAGAGCGATCGAAAAAATTGAGAACATTTTGTTTTGTTGTTTATTACAAATTAGGGACACGCCCCTGCTTCCCACGGTTCTTACGACCTGACGAAATATCAATATTTTGATCGATCGCGTCTGTTTTTGTATCACTCAGCCACAAACTCCTTATATAAGTATACAAGGTGTCATTTTGCATCCTCGTCAAATTCAAGGAGATAACTATGCTATACTGATTCTCGACACGAATCAATAATAAAATAAGTAAGTATTTTTTTATTAAATTTTTCGGAAATCGGCATGTGTTGGACACGCATTTTAAAACGCGGCCTGTGTGAGATCGCACTGTAACTGCCCTTTTACACACACATAAAAATGCGGCCGCTTATACGATACCATAACGCGATTCTGTTCTTTGAAAGTGGTGTATTTTGAAATACTGTCAAACTTACATAAATAAAAAAACGAGTATGTATTCATTATTTACCAGGGATCGTCATTTTATTTGATTATTTATGTCTTTCATAACAGCCTCCTGAAATTTGACGAGGTTGCAAAACAACAGCTTGTATAGATACATCCCAAAATAAAAGAATTCAGCTGTTATTTGAAATGTATTAGTAAAAAGTTGAAGCAGTGAGTGGGTGTTGTTGTAGTTGTTGTGTGAAGTTCCTCAAGGAAGAGTTCTAGCCGAAGGGTGTTGTGTACCGCCGGTTTCGTGGCCGGCTACATTGTACCAGTCAGCGAAACACGACGCAGACAATTCGTGTGCGTTAGTTAGTTTTTAATGTAATTATAATGTTGTATATGTATTTATAGTATTTTAAGTCATAATAATATTGTTTTGTATGTGTTTTATATGGGCCTTGATGCCTGAAATAAATGGATAAATAATAATAATAATAAAACAGTTGCTGCGGCGCAGCGCCTGACAGTTCCTAAATATTAAATTCACACGTCGATATACGCACTATGATGGTTTGGTAGGCGCTAGCTACTTAGTCGTCAAAAGATTTGATGTGTCATATCAGTCTACCGACCACCTTCTTACTGTACGCACGATATTTTATATCAAACCTTTTTTTACTTGTAATTGGACTTGAAGTAGCCCCAGTGTATAGTCAAAATATACAACAGTTTTAGCGGACAAAGGGCTATCGCGAACAAAGTTTATGTAGCGTCCCAAAGTAAAAACAACACGGTATAAAAAACAGAAGGTACAAAAGGCAGCAACAGTTTTACAAACCGGTCAAGTGCGAGTTGAACTTGAACACGAAGAGTTCCGTACCGCCATCATCTGCCTAGCTTTTTCCCAACTAAGTTGGGGCCGACTTTCATTCTAACCGGATGCAGCTGAGTACCTGAATTTTACATGGAGCGATTGCCTATCTGACCTCCACAACCCAGTTACTGTGTACTACGAAACTCCTTGGCAAGACTGGTTGTTAGACTTTCTGGCTTCTGACGACTCGTAACGACTGCCAAAGATCCACGAATGACAGCCGGGACCAACAGCTTAACGTGCTTTCCGAGGCACGGAGGGGTCTTGGTATGTAAAGGTGGTCACCCATTCACAGAACAACCGCGGCAAGCGTAGCGAAGGGTTCCGTACCACCATACAATGTTTAACACTATATATTTGTTTAAAATAAAGTATTCAATCAATAAATAAAAGTAAAAAAAAAAACATACATGACATACATGTGTTTATATCCTTTAACGACGAGCCTATTAATCCTAACTATTTTTATTATAAATGCGAAAGTGAGTTTGTTGGTTTGTCACGCTTTTATGCTAAAACGGCTAAACGGATTTGGATGAAATTTCACAGACAGATAAACCATGACTTGTGTACTTTTCATCAAGGATGGCAAACGAAGTCGCAGGCAACAGCTAGTAAGAAATAAATAAAAGAAACATTAAATGAATAAACAGAAAACTAAACTAAAACTGTACCGCGAAACAGAGAACAGACACACATGAAGGCTAACCAGACCCTTCTTATTAAAAGATTTAACAGAAAACAGATTTGATTCAATCTCATCCCGCTCATGTCTCAGTAATTACTACTCGTGTCCTATCTCGAGCCGCTGCAGAATCTAAGAGTAACTGTGTGGTTAACGAATTAACTAAGAATGTGTAAATAACTGTGCGACCCCACCCTGCGGTACGAGTTCCCTTTATAAATATAAACGTTTTTTTTCGAGTAACGACGAGAATACTTTACTCAAAATATTTTTACAATAACATAAAAATATATATGTTTTAACTGATATTTCGAAGATTTTTACAAAATCAATAACAATTATTGTCTCCAAGATGGTTTGAAAGAAATTATTATTAGAAATTATTATCTTTCATCATTATCTCAACACAAGGTACAAAATTTCAAGTTGGTACACAAGGTGTACCAACACCTTGTGTTACCATCTGACACTATGCTGAGCTGAGGCCAGGGTGTATTTTTTTTGCTATAATGCCAATAAACGCATTTTTCTTCCTGACGCTGAGACTTACGTACGTTTAGTAGGTACAGACGCTAGCACAACAAGCTACTAAAATCTATCAAATTTTGTTAATAGATTTTCAACTTTATCGCTAAAGCATTAGGTTCAAGATTGATTGGGAAAATTTGACACTGTCGGGTAGCTTGACCTGCTGGCTTACGTACTGTGCTTACGTAGTACTTACTAACAATACAATTTAAACCTTTAACCAATTTAAATGTTGTTTTTTTTTATTAAATGGTGTACAGTGCGTTTTTTTATGAATTATGTAGTCTGCAATCAAGTTTTTAATTTATTTTATTTATAGCATATTTTTGCAGTGGCTTTGAACACATCACTGTACGAAAACAATTATGTTCTAAAAAGCTAGACTCGGTTTGTCGATTTTGCGTGTTTCCATTAACATCCCTAGTGACACGGTCGTAGACCTCAGAACGGTAGAAACAACGTGTGTTATCGAATTTTTTGTTTCTTTTTTACCACAATAACACTTCTTCTATTACGTGTATTATTTAATTTTGCATGTGATCAATTTTTACCGTTTTCACCCTACCATGACGTCATTGCTTGCGATTAACATGCAAATGATTTTGTCTCAGACCAATCACTTGTCTATGGCGATATGTTTAGGAGATTAAAATTAAGAGTATACATACATACATATATGTGTGGGGTGATAAGACGTGTCAATGAAGAAAAAAATATTTTTCGTAACTCTCGTTACTTAGGGCGAATTCCACCAAACTTTTATACCTAGAATAAGTCTTAACCTGAGAATAATATATTTTGAAATTTTTTACAGTTTTTCCATACTAGAACTATCAGACGTCATTTTTTTCCCACGGGTAAAAGATATTTGACTTCGGTAAAATCTTGAATTGTTTCACTGACGGACAACGCACAGCCGAAGCTACTCGAAAGAGTCTTGGCTATTTCTAGTAGCTTTTTTTTTTTTTTGTGGCTGGGAAATCATCAAATGAATCCCGCTCTGGGTGGAGCGGAAGGGAGTGTCAGACTCTTACTGACTAAAACCCACCCGTGTTCCTTCCTTAGCCCTTTCTGTTCCAGGGCAGCGGTAACCCTTTCGGATGATCCCGCTACCCTAGCAGGCTTCGGCCCTATCGGGCCCCTTCGTCTGCTGACATCTCTTTGAGGCGCGCGTGGAACACATACGCGCCGTCCGGCAGTCATTCTAGTAGCTTCGGCTGTGTTCAGCTTCCTGAACAAAGCCCAACAATATTTGGGTCGGCTTCCAGTCTAACCGGATGCAGCTGAATACCAGTATTAAATGGACCGACTGCCTACCCTGACCTCCATAACCCAGTTACTGACGCGACACGACTAATGAATGTCCGTCGACATTTGTTGATGGATGGAGATGGAGAAGAAGACCCTTGCGAGTGTCGAAAATTTGCGGCATAAACGGCTGTGTCCTTTGATTGCATTGGCTTAGAAGTTTTATTTTTTCACAGCTCCAAGGGTCAGTAGACTTGAATATTTGATATAAATTCCAGCTTGATACCTCCACGCGTTCCTGAGAAAAAGGGTCTTGACAGACAGACGGACGGACAACAAAGTGATCCTATAAGGGTTCCGTTTTTCCTTTCTAGGTACAGAACCCTAAAAACGTGTTGCGCCGATCCCCAGTAACTTCGGACAAGCACAGGAAGATAACTTTGATCATTTTATATTGATTGGTCTGAGGCCCTGGATTCGATTCCCAGGTTGGGCAAAGATTTATTTGGTTTTTCTACCTGGAATTTCTCAGTAGCAGTCTGGATTTGGGCCCAGTTGATGGCAATAGGATCGCCCCCTATTACTTGTGACATAACACGCACACAACACACACATAACACACACAAACACACACGACATAACTGGCGAAATGGGGGAGTACTATAGGTCTCTCTCAACCCCTTTTTTTTTTGGATGGGAAATCATCAAATGACCTCTCCCGCTCTGGGCTGAGCGGAAGGGCGTGTCAGACTTTTACTGATTAAAACCCACCCGTGTTCCTTCAGTTGCCTGTGGTGCCAGGGGCCACGGTATCTCTTTCGACAAACCCGCGGGTCTCTCTCAACCCTTCAGCCCACTTTTAGTTTATCTAAGTCCCATTGTTTAGCAAGAGCTTAAATAAAATTAATGGTCAAAAGGGGTATTGTCATAATCACCTGTACAACAATTATTTAAGTACTTAAGATAATAATGAACTTGATAATTAATTGTAGTAAGTAAACGAAATTGTATCATTCCATTGTATTCGTTTCACCCCCTCAGGGACTTTGAACAGGCCTATACAATAAATATGAAAATACAAGCCTTTTAATTAATTAATCGTTTCAATAAAAAATCTACGAAACGTGTGCCTGTCTGTCAGGAGAACTACTGAACCAATTTTCATAAAATTTTGTTTATAGATAACTTAAACCCTGTAAAAGGACAATGGCACACATTGTTGTCAACCATTTAAGGGGTGAAATGGAGTGAAACTTGATGAAGTTTTTGTGGGTAATTCCGAAATACACACGGACGGAGTCGCAGGCAAAAGCTAGATCAAGTTATACTTAAGTTAATTTGTCTGAGTACTGAATACGTTTTTTTTTTTCAAATCGTCAAAGTAGGTAGGGTAAACGTTGATGCACTTTTCAGACTAACCTCTTCAGTAATATGCTAATGGATTCTAAATTAGTTGAAATTAACTTTCAGTTAAAATGTGTTGTGTGCGACTGAACTTTAGTCACGTTTTATTTTGGGGTTACTGTACATAAAGAGATATGCTAACTCTTGAGCTCCTTGAGTTTTGAGGTGAGCTGCACGATTACTGACAAATGCGTGCACTAACTCGACAGATCCATTCAATCTGTGTGGTTCTTTCCTCAAATGACCATTTCAGACATCAATCTACATGGTCTTCACTGATCTGACTCAGATTATGTCTGGACTTTAAAAGAGACTGTGACCTCTGAGTTTGTTTCGGCCTTTCTTCTCAGAGTAGTTAGATAGGAAACCTTCATCTAATTTTTAAAATATGATTGATGTGTTTGCAACCCTATACTTACAGAAATAAAATCATTTATCATTGAACGTTTCTATTTTACCTACTAACTGATGTCCGGGATTTCTGCGTGTATTTTATATTTCACTAGCTTCTGCTCGCGACTTCGTTTGCGTGGAAATCGTAAGACACACCAAATAGTTGAATATCTTTTCTTTTAGCTCGGCCCCTAAGGGCCATAGCGTGATGTTAAAAAAAAGATAAACAGACAAAAACAAAATGATAGAAATTAACATCCCAATTTTTTTTTGGAAATATAATATGTATAGATAATACAATATATTTTTAATCTACAGAAACGCCTCATCTACAAATTTATTCTATTTATTGGACCACAACTCGTGACGGGTCAAACCACGGGGTGCTGCGAGTTAAAAATAAAAATATTATTATTTCTCATGGCTACCACTATACTTAAAGTGGTCAAGTGGCTTAAACTCATTTTCTCTATATCTGTCGCATCAATGCATAACTTTCCCCTCAAAGGCAAAAGGAACGAATAAAATAAATATACAAATTCAAAGACACAAATTCGAATATGAAATGTATGATCTGTCGCCATATTTCGAAGATAAATAAGTCCTGTTTCGTAGTATATTGAGTGGTGACCGCTCGTATTTTCCTGCTATCCTGCTTAATTTACATAATTTTACTAGAGTCGAGTCCGTCTTTTATTTAACGTGGCAATACTGCGAGCTTTTTGGGCACTTTTTACCATTGACAGCGAATGTGGACGAGTTTTTTAATGCTCAATGAAATATCTTTCCATTTTTTATATACTTGTACATACACAGGGTGGCAGGGACATTGACGCGCAAACTGCTACCTTGGATTAAGCACATGATTCTAAACCAGGCTGTGTCAAAATATTAGAGGGTTATTAAAAAAAAAAAAAAATTGCTGTTCAATACATTTTGACCGCGTAGGTATTGCACTTTTGTACGCTAATTAATTTCTACGCTAGAGGATCTACAATCATGTCCTGAATTGATGGTTAGAGTTTGTGCTTGTTCCTGCCACCCTGTCTACCTGTACATTCTAATAATTATATAAAATTCTTGTGTCGCAATGTTTGTTACCAAACTCCTCCGAAACGGCTGGATCGATTAGTATAAAATTTTGTGTGCATATCGGGTAGGTCTGAGAATCAGACAACATCTATCTTTCATACCAAAAAAAAAATATTTCCTAGAAATAATAGCAAAACGTTTGCCGGGTCAGCGAGTAATATACATATATACATATATTTGGTGTTAGCTCGTCTAAGGCTTACGCAGACTTTTGAATACAATATGCAGTATTTAAGAGTCTGAGTAAACTTTAGACCCACAATATTAAGTAAGTTCACAAGTTCACTTAGCAAGATTTCTCAAGAGATGTTAAAAAAAAGAAACTGTCACTCGGTGAACCTATGTCTGTCACAGTTTGTTGAATTAAATAATACAGCTGTCAGTAGGACTGTACAATTTAAACTTCGGCCAAACGTGGCGGACGCTGCTCGTGTTTATATCTATGGCGCCTTGCAACTCCTGCGCGACCGCTGTAGTCGCACAAGCGTTGACGTTTAGTTTCGCGTTGTTGACGAACTATCGCCAAAATATATATCTGACCACCGCAAGGACTATTCCTGGCTGGCAGCGCATATTATTAGTCAACCTAAAAAAGGATCCTCTTTTGTTTTACTTACGGACGCAGTGGTCATCATGTGCACGGGATTTTGTTTTCAAAATGGTCAGATATTGGTGTTAGCGATAGTACCTGCGTCGCGTCCCGCGTACTCGACGCGCAGGTTTGGTCAAAGCTTTAGGTAAACAACGACCATTATTTGGAACACGCTTGCCAAGGTCGCGTGGTAGGGTGACCATCTATTAGGTACATATTACCAGTCTGTGCCTGGGAAAGCACGTTAAACCGTTGGTACCAGCTGTCATTTGTAGATCTTTGATAGTCGTTACGGGTAGTCAGAAGCCCGAAAGTCTAACAACCAGTCTTACCTAGGGATATCGTATTACCCAGTGACTGGGTTGTGGAGTTCAGATTAGTGGTCGCTCCATGTGTAATACTGGTATTTCATAGCTACAGTGGGTACATTATTGGCTAATTATGTTGGAAATTGTTAACACTAGGTACACCAGCTTTCATAAATAAAGTTTCTGTGACGTCATTCGCCGGTAAATTGCGGACGCTATGTGGCGTTACCGCTGTCTAAAACATGTCTAAAAACATTAGCATAAGCGTAACTTAGCGATTGTGGTGTATGACACCCATTATGCAACCGGTGGACATTTAAATGTCAAGTTTGGTGGCTACTAGACCAACCCTACTGCCGCCCATGAGGGTCGTAAAGACCCGTTCACGCTTTGATTAATGTTAGTAGGTACTTAATTAGCGAAAGTACTGAGTATATTAATGAAGCAAATACATAATATGCTATTCACTTAATAATTTAGTTTGAGAATTGTGTTATAACTCATAACAACGGGAATAAGATAAATTTTTTTATGGTAATAGTTCAGATGCTTAGCTTAACAATCTATATCAGTACAGAAAAAAAGTCGCTTTTTATGTCTGTTTATATGTGTCCGCTTGGATCTTCAAAACTACACAATGGATTGTGGCGACACTAAATAAATAAAAATAAATATGATATAATAATAATAATAATATATTATGTGCAGCTGGATCAAGGGCTTGATTCAGAAAGCGGTACTTCTGGACACGGCTCGCATTGTCAGGAGGTTCCTCTCTCTGTAGCTCTGACCGTCGGCAGCTTGGACCCTGTTCACGATACCGGTGGGCTACTATTTTTTATATTTTAAATGTTTTTTTGTCTTGTTGTTTATAAACATATTTTAAAATGTAATTTATAAGTACTTAAATGAAATAAAGAATAATAATGTCATATAATATAATATTTATAATATAATATACTAATAAATACTCTGAATTATAATTCAGAGTATTCTTGCTGACCATGGTTTTGTTATTGTTACTTATTAGTAATTTATTTATTTTACTTCGATGGTCCTTGTTTATCATTTGTGACTTCGAGTGACAGCTATGTGCACATAACCCAGCAATTTACATATATGTTAGCTGTCACACCATTTATGCTTGGAGGCTTTTATTAAGGTATTAAGTTTTGTTTACATTTTTAGTAATTATTTTTTGCTTTAGTATAGTTCTCATAGTATTTGTCGGTAGGGCGTGGCTGACATATGGTAAACAATTTAATGTAATGTTCTGTGTCTCGTCATGGTAATTACTTTGCAACCTACTATTGTATCGAATCCAGTTTTTCTAACTGATCAGACAGCTGTGCTGCGCGGGAAACTGGGGTTGATACGCCACTTCTTCTTTCCAGCGAAAGCACTAGTAAGTGAAGGGCGGGAGTTTTAGGAGCTGTCTTATGTAACGTTCACGATAAAAAAGTGTTGATTTTCAGCCTAATTTGAATAAATGACTTGATAAGACACAGATCTTGATGTTTTAACGTGTAGTATTCCATATATTTATTTTAATTTCGATAATCTCGCGTTGAACACAGATTTTAAAATTAAATTCACACCTAGATAATATATCTCATGACTCCTTGGGTGGTATTCGAAAAAAAAACTTTTGGTTTACAAGCAGCTTCTGTGCAATGTATTTTTATTTAAAATGTCATGAAGACCTATATAATTTGTATATACATTAGCAGTAAAACATTTCATAAATACTTTTGTAAACCAAAAATGCAACATTGGATTAAAGAAGTTCTTTATTAATTAATGAAATAAACCCTTTGTAGCGACGATTTTCCGAAGTTTTGTCAAAACCAGCAGTGAATACGACACCCTAATTATTAAGTCTCGGGTTTCCTTTTGTTTATTTTCATCCCTTTTATAGATCATATTTTCTGGTATAATCTTCGGTAACAAGTTACAAATATTTGAAAGTAACCGGTAACCCGATCTTTTAGCTTGTCATGACATAAAATAACTTCCTTGTTATTACCGTATCATATTTCCATATTGTTTCATCGTCATAATCAGCCTATAATGTTCCCACTGCTGGGACACAGGCCTCCTCTCGGTGAAAGGAAGTGGGCCGTTATCCACCACGTGGGCCCAGTGCGGGTTGGTAGAGATCACATGTCTTCGAACTTTTGATTCTAGGACATGACGGTTTCCTCACGATGTTTTCCTTCATCGTCTTGCCATATTGTTTGTTACCACATAAAATTGTTGAAAGCTTTTATTTTTCTTGTCCTAAACGGAAAATGCCCTAAGGCCCTTTCTACACACACCTTTTTCTTACCGTGAAAAATTACGGTTTATTCGCCGTGTGTAGGCACGGTCGTCAATGTTGTATCGTGTGTTGTTGTTGTGTTGTGTTGTTGTTGTTGTTGTGTTGTACTATGGAAGTTTGTTGACGACACGGCGGCACTATGGCACGACGCAGTTGCCGCAAAGAACCGTGTTATATACCAGGGCACACGATTTTTCTACGGCGACGTTATTACGCCGTAAAGAAACTGTGCCGTGTACACTAAGCTCCAGAGAAACGGAACCCCCCTTGGTTAATGACATCAAACCGCTTAAGATTTTTGTAGTATAACGTGAATGGCGCGTTGGTCTAGTGGTTAAGACTGCGGCTTAGCAATACGATGGTCACGAGTTCAAATCCGCGAATGAGATGTTTGATTTTTTCTAATTTAAGTTCTTTATTTATTTATTTATTATTATTTTTTAGGTTATTATGTGATTTTCGTTAATTATTATTTAAGAAATCAAATGTTAAATTAGGAATGAGGTTTGTAAGAAAAGCTAGGCATGTTGCATAAACAATATTCATTTATTTCTTTATTTACATTTCTAGGACTTCATGGAATCCACTTCCTGGTTGAGTATACAGTTTTCTATCTGTGTTAAATTGGGGTTATTTACTTAGAATATTAACTAAACACAAAATAAATACCCTGGGTGAGGTATAACGGTTCGTTTATAGATATTTCTAGAAACATAACTACAATATTTATTTATTTAAAGTTGTTTCAGTTTTTTCTATATTTTTTTGTATTATATACTTGTATATATTAGTGTTAGTTCGATAAAATGTAAATAAAAGTATATAGAGAAAAATAACGTGCTATATATTTTTAAAGTTGTGAAAACATAATTTTTTATACTCTGTATGATCTTATGGGACAAAAACCCTTGTAAAAAAATGAAATGTTGTCATTCGTGCCTGTGAATTACAGAGGAAGAACCAACATGCTAAACTATACAGTAAAGCAATATACATCTTTCTCTTTTATCACATTTTCTTATAACACATTTAACACAATATTATAGAAAAATATGTGAGGTCAGATGGTGCATCGTTAACACATTAAAAGACTACTTGTAAACAGGAGTAACTGGATTAATATTAATAAAGGTTGTTTATTTTTGATTAACTACTAATGATCCCACAAATATTGGGAATTATTAACACTTGATCATGTTCCAATGAAATTTTATCAGATAAGTTACACAATGAATCTGCTGAGTAAAACCCTAATAATAACGAAGAGGATGACCGTCACTGTCTATCACTTCTTGAAGAGGACTTCCTGCCCAAAACCATATTAAAGCATGCAGCACACACGCTACATCAGTGCTAAGCGACACTCCAAAAGTTTCAGCACTTGAACGCGTAGTTTTGAAGGGTTCCACCGAGTGAACTTCCACAATGTTACGGTGTCGCTCCGATTCATTAGTGTAAGCAATTGGACGAGGGCCTTGGCGATCACATTTCACATCACCCGTCGCTTGATACCTTTGTATCCATCTACGAACTGTTTTTCTCTGTAATGAAAATGATAATATTAGAAATACATAAAAAAAGCAACTTGTAAGTAATAGTGCAATAAATCTTACCGTTATGCCCATATCTCGTGCTATTTTCTTTATGCTTTGTTCCTGTTCTCAGAGAACAACAATTTTAGCCTTGAAAAAAGTAGTTAATCGCACCATACTATCGGTTAATAAAATCGACTGTTCAAAAACTTAATAAATCGGATAATATTACGACGAAGATATTACACACAAGCGGATCGGCACGAAAACGAAACGATTTGTAAAGTAATTATACCCTCAATCACAGTTTAGTAAATATGGCGAAGAAGTATTCTAAATTCAACCTTAACTCGCAGTTCATACAGCAGTTAAGTTTCTGAAGTAAAATGACGGTAGTGCAATAATCGGAATCAAGCACATTCTATTCAACCAAACAAGAAATCTATGCTAATTTCAACCTTATCTTTTAGTTAATTGAGGAGTTACGTGGATGTTGAAATTTAAACCTTAATATCTCGAAGATTAGGCCGTTATCAACCTTGTTCGATAAAAGGAGTAATGCTGTTAGAATTTTCGTTGAGATTGACAACTGAGCCAATAGCCTAGTGGTATAAGGCGCGGTCTAAATGATCGGCTGGCGTCTGATGATGCGGGTTCGTATCCTCAACCGTACGTAAAGTGTCTTTTTGAAAGTTATTCTTGGTATATGGTTCGGCCAGAAGCCGAAAAAAGACCATATTATTAAAAACATGCAAATAATAATATGTGATCGGTGGATCGGTGGATCGGTGGATGCTCGGGCAGATATAGGTGCGGCGGCAGGGGAGGGAGCTGCTCGGGGCCAGAGTCACGTGACGCGCCTGCCGTCGCTCGGGCGATAATCTTTAAGTGTTGGGATGGGTCCTTTACTATGACGCTTACTGTACGTCTAAAGGCACCATAAAAAATTGATTACAATAATAATTGACTTATGCCAAACGATTTAGTATCCGTAAACTCGCCCGCGAATATATAAAGAATATTTTCTCAGCATTGGAATATAATATCGTGACGTATCGTCAAAATAAGAGGAAGTCAGAAAGTGGCACCGGTAACTGAAAAGTTGTGTGGAAATCTGTTGTCATAGTATGGGCATGTGTTACGGAGAAATGAGGAAAATGTCGTAAGAAGTGAGTATGAATGTCGATGGTTATAAAAGTTAGGGGAAGACCAAAGAAACTGTAACTCATACACGATTTCTCATTCAAGTCTAATTATTTTAAACTGACGACATTACACATACATACACTACATATACATAAATTACACATACATACATTACACATCGCATACGTTGTTCAATCTATTTTCTGTATAATTTTTACTGTTTTATATTTTTACTTCATTTCTCTGTGACAATGAAACTGCACTAATGCCCGTGCTGTCCCTCGTGGGAACCTGTGTACCTTTGTGTAATAACTTTTGTTGGAACACTGGTACTCATAACACAAGTTAGATCTTACTTTGAGTACCAGAGTTCAAAATACGCTAGTCTTTAAATTATCTGTAACACAGTTCTTAGCGTATCATAGTTACTAGTGTTATTGTTCACTTTTTTACGAAATAAAGAATTTTATTATTTCCTTTATTTAAAAGTAAACATATAAATTATATTTTTAAATATTTGAATATAAAAATTATAAAAACATTAAAAAATAGTAGCCCACCGGTATCGTGAACAGGGTCCAAGCTACCGGCGGTCAGGGCTCCAGAGAGAGGAACCTCCTGACAATGCGAGCCGTGTTCAGAAGTACCGCTTTCTGAATCAAACCCTTGACCAACGAGAGCCTTCTCAGGTGTTGGTCGAGGCTCTTGGCTATTATTATTATTGTTGGATGGAATGTGTGAAAGGGGGTGATTACCGAGATGACGACTAATGGAGAAGTATGGAAGAAAAATACATGTTGCCGGCCTTAAATAAATTGGGATAAGGGCAGGAGAATGATGCGTCGCCTGTACCTACATACTAAAAAGTTGTGATAATTTGTAGGTATCACTTTTGATAAAAACTTTGGTTGGTTGAAAGGTTGAAACTATTTAACTGTTATGTTGATCTTGAAGCAAAAATAGAACTTGAATTTTATGATGTGCAAGTGACATTTGACCTTAGGGTGGTAAAGCAAATAGGAGATCTATGTTTGTAGATCATTTGCCATCGATTGCCTAACTTTTTCCCAACGATGTTGGGCTCGTCAGGCATCTATGTTTGTGGTTATTTTTACAAATTGTCCAAAACTATAAAGCCCGTGAGGGGCCCGTGGCTAAATAATAACACGCGCACATTTCGATCGATCAGGTTAAGCTACGCTTGCCGCGGTTGGTCTGTGGATGACCATCTTTATATGCCGAGACCCCTCCGTGCCCCGGAAAGCACGTTAAGCCGTTGGTCCCGGCTGTCATTCGCGGATCTTTGACTGTCGTTACGGGTAATCTGAAGCCGGAAAGACTGACAACCAGTCTTACCTAAGGTATCGTATTACCCAGTAACTAGGTTGTGGAGGTCAAGTAGGCAGTCGCCATGTCCGTCCATGTAAAATGCTGGTATTCAGCTAGCAGACCACAATACCAATTATACAATTTATCATAACTTTTTTATTCATACGTTAACGTCAAAACCGAATGCTCTGTTTCTGAAATACTGTTTTAATAAAAATTTCAAAAATATGAATTGTGATCATTAATTTATCTATTGTTGTATAAATTTTTATCTCGCCTTGTTACCCCGAAGGGTTGCGCAGATGTGTAGGTCAGAACACCCATATTTCGCCAATTATGTTTAAGTCTCATGTAACAGTGGGCGAGCCTAATGCCGGGCGGAAATCCAGACTCCAGGCTGCTACTAAGAACTTCCTGATAGAAATCCCCAATAACACTTTGCCCGACCTGGGAATTGAACCCAGGACCTCACGCTCAGCAGTAGCTGCGATCACTAGACCAACGAGCCAGGCACTATAAATATTACATTCAATTGCTTCGACCATGCATGATAGCATAAATTATACTTAATATCAGTTATACGTGCAACGCAAATTATGATTCATGGTGACGTTGTAATAACATATTATCCCCTTTTATAACAAAATTATATATTATTATACAAAGAGTTATGACGTTACTTGTCATGCTTTGGACAGCGATGACCAAAATTATGATACACTATACTTTTTAAACCCCGACAAAAACAGAGCGGTGTTATAAGTTTAACGTGCTGTGTATCTGTGTGTCTGTCTGTGCCA
Organism: Apamea crenata; assembly: GCA_949629185.1. NCBI lineage: Eukaryota > Metazoa > Arthropoda > Insecta > Lepidoptera > Noctuidae > Apamea > Apamea crenata. The sequence goes on along the minus strand of OX451362.1, from coordinate 4,147,511 downwards.
TCGTAGCTCCGTCTCCGGATACAAGTAGGAAGATGTAAGTCCAACCTGGTAAAGTGGGGCTACCTTGACGGAACGGCAGTAGGGCGTGATTGTGGAGCTATGTCACAGACCATGTCCACCCCCTGTCCTGCTCTATGTGTCCCAAAACAGCCAGTCAAAGTGACCTCTGCGCTGCCACCGACAACGCCGTGGAAGTGGCAAAGTTTTGAGAAAACAGTTTGTAAAATACAGTCGTGCTGGCGACACGAAAATGAAGAACATCGTAGCTCCCAAACGGCTAAAAGTATTTTGTCCTCAGATATTTAAACCTATGAAGCACTCAAACTCAACCCGTAACATTTCAAAAGCACTGTTTGACCACTGTAATTTTATTCAATAAGGTTGGAACTCGTCCCATCACTAAGTATCTGAGTCTATATTCACTCCGGATGAAAATAAAGTGGGGGTTAGTAAGTCTAGTTAGAAAGTGGTCTCAGATATCGGCTTTTTATTAGTGCGTTTGCAGAGGCTGGACCGCAAACAAAATGATTAATGTATTCATTGTGGAGGGCTGGAAACTGAGACTGTGAAAGTTGTAATGTTTTTATTCAGAGATTTTGTGTAAAATAGGATATTGTAGAGATGATTTGATATTTTCTGTAGATAGCTAGGGATTTGGCGTGGTTCACCTTCTCCTCGTGTTAATGGTACTCTTCTTGTTGTTTTTTTTTTTTTGTATAGTTTGAGCCCAGTCAAAGCCACGTTAATTGCGGCATCAGTGGCAATTGTATAGGTCATCCTAGGTACAGGTGAACGGACCCTTAGGACACTCCATCAAATAGCGCATGGTCTGATCAGAAACACCGTACTCGCACTGGGTGTTGGATGGGTCAGAAATCCCCCACTTCAACAAATTGCGTTTGCAGCGGCCTACTTGGGTACGCAATCGATTGAGAGCTTTCCATATAGGCCACTGCAGATCACGCCCGGGAGGCTTATGCTCCTGGGGTTTAACTGTGGTTCATTAAAAGCGTTGACAAATTAAAAAACAAATAGTGTTTACAGTCTGTTGTCAACATTATCTGACCCACCCTAAAAACAAACGAATTTGGACCCTCTGCCTGTAACATTAAGGTTTATTCAATTTATATGAGCCTATCAGACAAGTGCTCGAGGACTCGATGAACAAATACAATAACAATACAGACACGCAAATTTGATCTTAAACACGTAACGTTAAGGTAAACCCACCCAACATTGTCGGAGCCACCGGCAGTATATACGTATATCATTTTGTTAAGCTGTTTTTGTTGTACATCCTCGTTAAATGCAAGGAGGTAACTATGCTACTGATTCTCGACATGAATCAATAATAAAATAAGTAGGTTTTTTTTTCTCTAATTTTCGGACATCGGCATGTGTGGGCACGCATTTAAAAACGCGGCCTGTGTGAGACAGCACTGTAACTGCCCTTTTACACACACATAAAACACTGCTTACCGCATACGCAACGGGGCGATTTTGTTCTTTGAAAGTGGTGTATGAAATACTGTCAAATTTAAATAACTAAAAAAACAAGTATGTATTCATTACTTACCAGGGATCGTAATTTTATTTGATTATTTATGTCTTTCATTACAACCTCCTGAAAGACGAGGATGGAAAACAACCGCTTGTATAACAACCTTTGCGATGCATTTTCATAAATCCTACCTATCCTACTTTCGCAAGACGTATAAGGAAATCTTGTGCAAAATTCATGCTTCTAGGCCGTAATACGAAACTGAAAACCGAACTCGGGCATTAACTATACTAATATTATAAAGAGGTAGAATTTGTTTGTTTGTATGTAGGGGTAATCTCCGGAACTACCAGTCCGATTTGATAAATTCTTTTGGCATTTGATAGCCCAATTCTTGAGGAAGGTTATAGGTTATGTAACATCACGCTACGACCCTTAAAAGCCGAGCAAAAGGGGAGTAGTCAGAAAGAGCGCTAAGCGAAAACGAAGTGAAAGCGCGGTTAGGTGATGCGTCGGGGTGGATCGGGGGCCAAGGAATTTTACGCGGACAAAGTCGCGGGCAGGAGCTAGTTAATAATATTAATGAAATGACTGCCATTTAACCTCTTCAAATCAATAGTTTCGCAATACCGGTATCTGAAATTAGAACAGTAATCAGATTTCCGAATTTATGCTTCAGCGAACTCAGGCATTGATCTGATCAGGGGCTTAACGTCAGACCAATCACGTTTGATTTAAGCGATGTGCCTTTTTAAGCTACGTAGTATCATTTTACAAGGTTGATCGTTACTCCCCAGAAAGCTTCATACAGCGCATCTTCTACAAAAAAATCTGCCTATAATGTTCCCATTACTGGGACAAAGGCCTCGTCTCTATAAGAGGGAGAGGGCCGTAGTCCCCCACGCTGGACCAGTGTGGATTGTTAGATGTCACATGTCTTTGAGTTTTTTGGTTCACCGTTTTAAGAGCAGTGGTGATGAAATAATTTACAAAAAGTATAGGGCCTGCACCCTAATTGCGTAACACACGATCAATCGGAATCGGTTTCATTTTGACAGTTCAACAACATTCGTTCATTGCGTTATTTACGTTGTTGAGCAGACACGACACATTTTTTGAACATATGAAGCAATGGATTAGCAATATCCTTCAAAATGATTCAGATTGAGATTGATTGTGTGTTACGCAATTAGGGTGCCGTTTGGGTTCAAACCTACAACTCGTAAGTCACACCTTTTTATCTAGATAAATGAAGCTGCTGTAGTATTCTGAATTTATTTTTTATTTTATTTTTTTGATTATAATAATTTTGTAATGTTATTTTAATAATTGTTTAATAAAATTAATAATAATGTAAATATTTGCACACCTTATTAGGTAATGATACAGTGCACATTACATTTTATTTGTTCTGAAGGCCAATTCTCGGAATTTAAAACGTTCAAATTCTAGTCGCACTCTCATCTCGGTGACAAGCAAATGTCAAAGACTTGTCAAAAATGTAGGGAAATTAGAGGTGTTTTTGACAGATTGAGATTGAGATCAGACTGTGAACGTTCTTAAAATTACGAGAATTGCCCCTCTGTTTATACCTGCCTGCATTAACCAAATAAATAATTTGACTTTGATTTGATTTGCTGCCCTCGTATGAAAGAAATCCGGGGATCAGCTTGTATTTCATTAAAGCAAAAACAACGATAGCTATAATATCTAACACACCGTTTCATCTCATAACGTTATTTGCAACAGCGATAACAGTAACCGATATTCGTAACGAGATTAAATCGTTAAATTTTATGAGATTGTCTCCCAACGAATTTGTGTTTAAGTAATATCAGCAGTTGCTCAAATTGAATAAAAAACCGGCCCAGTGCCAGATGGACTCGCATACGAAGAGTTCCGTACCACCGTACAATATTTAACACCACTTTTTTTTAAACACGCATCTTGTTTGGGGACCCCTTTAAATTTTAACTTAATTTTATTTTTATTATTTGTTATTATAGTAGTACACACTGTGAAAATTTCAAGTGTCTACCTGTTACGGTTAAAAGATACAGCCCTGTGTCAAACAGTCGGTCGGATGGGCTGACGGACGGACGGACGGACGCAAAGCGGAGCCTTATTAGTAATAGGGTCCCATTGGCACGCTTTGGGTACGCAACCCTAAAAAAATAAATGAGAATAATGAATGTTTCACTTGAAATGGACTGCTAGTATGAGTCGAGAGTTTATTAAAAATGAAGTTTTATTGTTGTCTCTAGATACCTCTTGCGCTGATTCATAGATTACATGAATATTTTGAACGCAACTCGTTTCGAAGTTTCAAATGTTAATCATGGTGTAAAAATTTCAGTTAAAAATACTATAAAAGATTCTTTAATTTTTACATATACATATTGTTTTTTTTTTTGTTATTATTTTATAAGGATATTATGGTGAGAAAATAAATAATTATTATTATTATTACATAAGATCTTTAAAGGCGACCACCTTTTTGATTTTGTGGTCCGCAGGTGCAACTAACACTGAACTTAGTGGTGGCCTAGTGAAAACGGCTGCAACTTGCGAACCCAGACACGCGAATTTTTTTTTTTGTTTACCCTGTACTGCTGGGCAAAGGCCTCCTCCAAGTCCTCCCAGGAACTCCTTGAACCAGCCCTCGTGGTACACACGCGCATTACTTTGTGTAAATTATATCATCACCACTGCTCTCAAATCGATGAAGAAAATAAAAAAATCTTGCACTGGGCCCACGTGGTGGATTACGGCCCACTCTCTCTCACAGAGAGGAGGCCTGTGTTCCAGCAGTGGGAAGTAGGCCTGTAAACGAAGGGTTTAGCAGAGGTGTACCTTTATTTCTCTGCGATCAACAGAGCGAGTGGCGAAGCACCCTATCCTGACACACAGTGACGATTTCAGAATATTCCTAACGACACCCAACGACGAACTAGATAAGGTAACTATTTCAATATACCATTTATGAAAGTATTATATGTTTTTTGTTTTAATTTTTTTTTATTGTACCGGCTCAGTAGCCATTTAGTCAGCAAGAAAAACAATCCAATTCAACTGTAAAATATTTTTTTTTCTACTATGGGTTCCTTTTAAATTAATTGGTGAAACGTCGCAGTCAATAGGTATCGGTTAAAAGCATATTCTACAAAAAAAATATTTTAAGAAATTAAACGTGACAAGTTTACTAAAATATTAGCATGTAAAAATAATAGTACGCCCATGTTGTTCTTATAAGAATATAAAAGAAATAAACCGCTCACAAGATACAAGTCGCGTTAGCATCTCCTAGCTCGCAAACTAGTAAACATGACGCTGTTGGTTCCCCTATCATAAAGTTTTATGTGTAAACTTTCAATCTTCAATCTAAGACTAGTTTAAAAGTATAATATAGTGCGTCTTAAGAAGAATATTCTAAGTTAAGCAGATATTGAGTTTGTTGTTGCAGTATCTTACTAATAAAAGTATGGATAGAAAAACAATTAGTGTTTGGACTTATAGTTAAGGTATATTTTATCACCTCTGGATAGGTCGCGGTTAAGTTATTCAGCAGATAATTGTGTACATTAAAAAAAAAAAATATTTTTCTTGTAATGATTGTGGTCAACTTTATCATCTACCTAGCCTTTTCCTGATTATTGGGGTCCGCTTCCAGTCTACTGGATGCAGCTGAATACCAGTATTTTACATGGAGCGTGACTGACTAATGACCTTCACAACCCAGTTACTGGGTAACACGATACTGCTTGGTAAGACTGGTTGTCGGAATTTCCGGCTTCCGACTACCCGTTACAACTGTCAAAGACCTACAAATGACATCCAGGACCAATGCCTTAACGTGCTTTTGCAGACACGACCCCCTCAAATAGGGTTCTACAGTATCTACGAATAATAAATACGCGCGGCGTAGCAGATTATGTCTACGACAGCGTAGCTCGTAGCAGTGTCTACCTATCATGTAGTTATAGTATTTTTAAGGCATTTTTGCACTTTTTTATGAAACTGCAGATTTTTTTTGCTTACGGACGTTAACCGTCTACGCTAGGGGGTCTAGAACTATTTGCTAATTCATGGTTACAGTTTGCACTTCGATGTCCATCGATGTATGGGTGGCTTTACAAACTTTGATTGAACCAATGATGCCAGAGGTCAAAGGGGTCACGATTCCTGGTGTGTAAAAAACCCACATTCTGTACTTAATTTAAATCATAGTGTGGTAAAAATGTATAACTGATATGTTTGTAGAAGGGACGAAGTCACTTGAGTATGGATGTCGATGGCTGTAAGACTAGGGGAGGACCAAAGAAACAATGGATGGAATGTGTGAAGAATGATATATTAGAAAGGGCGTGACTATCGAGATGACGACTAATAGAGAAGTATGGAAGGAAAAGACACGTTGCGCCGACCACAAATAAATTGGTATTAGGGTAGCAGAATGATGATAATGTTTTTAGACGGGAGAAAGTCACTTGATGTCACTTGTGTTTGTGCATTATTCAAATATATAATGCGCACGGCTATTCATCAAGCTATACATAACCATTATAAGCTGACTTCTGATTGTACGAAAGACCTATACCATGCTAGGTCAGCTAAACCTGGAAATGCATAACTTGTTGTGTACAGTAGACGACAACGTGACGAGAGTAATAAAAAAAAAACATTCAGAATTTGAAAAACGTGCTCACCAAAATAGTCCTCCCCATATATCTGGTAACGTGCCCAAAAAGGCCACGTGGAGTGACATGCTAAACTATTAAATAACGACTATGTCGGGTAAACGTTTGTAACACAATGCACAGTGTACCAAATCACACATTGTTGGACAAAACTGTCAAACGCAGTGACTGCACGGTGTGCAAATTGATGTACGTTTAAAATTGGGTTGCCAGTTTCTATAATTTCGTTGATTACGTCGCGGTCTGCTTATTTCGACGGATTTGCATGTTTGATGGGGAAATTTGATTTCAGGTAATATGTAAAATTCGAACAGCGTATTTAATTGTGTGGTGTTTGTGTTCTGCCTACCTATTCTGTAAAAATCTCACTGGTCAAACTTAGGAGCGGTGAGCTTGACGTGAGCTGTCAATAATCTGGTGGAATGACAGCTCTCGATGGGTACTTCATGTTTGTAATTACATTGGTAATTCATATGCCTATCTCCCCTATCTGCGTCTATCTGTTCTGGTCCAAACGCGTGAGGTGTGTGAGGGAGACTCTATAGAAGGCCTTGTCATGCAGGGTAGAGTGGAGGGCACTAGACCACGCGGACGCTCACCCATGAGATGGACTGACCAAATTAAATCCGCAATGGGCGATCCCTTGTATGAGTGCACAAAAAATATCAGAAATCGTAGTAGGTGGCGAAAAATCGTGGGCGAATCACATCAGCGCCTAGACAAGAAACTACATGAGGACCACGACCGCTCCGACAAGAGTGCCACGAAGAAGAATGATACCACCAACGACGGTCCCATTTTGTGTCCAGGGAAATCGCTGTCCATACTAAGGTTGCCTGGAAGAGATCGCAGTAATGCGATAAGGCCGCCCATTGTATATTTTGTAGTGTCTCATATGTTTTTTATGTTATGTATTTTTGTGGTGTACAATAAAGTATATATAAATAAACTAGCTTCTGCCCGCGGCTTCGCCCGCGTGGATGTCGGAAGTTATCCCACGGGAACGTGCTACCAGGATAAAAAGTATGTTTTTCCCCAGGATGCCGTCTATCTCTTTGCCAAATCAGAAGTTCTAAAATACAGTTTCAAGTACAAATCCGCCCTAAAAAACCGAATTACCCCTTTTTGCCCCGTCAGGGATCAATTTTCGACAACTTTACATACTTATTGTTAATTATTTTCTGTCAAAAGTATCAATACTGAGTTTCAAGTTAATCGGACCGCGCATTCAATTTCTTCCAAACAAACTTCAACACCCCTACCCCTTTGAGAGGTAGTTTTGAAAAACTTATAATGATAAACTTTATTACTTACTTAGGCAAGTATTCTTGCCAAGTTTCAAGATTATTAACCTAATGAATAAGATTTTTCATATAAACTTTATCCCCGCTTTTCACCCCCACTGGGGTAGAATTTTGAAAAATCATTTGGGATGTGTTCATAACTTGACTCAAAGATTATTTATACCAATTTTCGAGTTAATCGAGCCACGCTGTAAAATCCTCCCCTGTAAAATTGACTACCCCTTTTCAGGCCGTCAGGGGTAGATTTTCGAAAAACCCTGATACATATTATTCTTTCCTTTCAATTTTAGGTATAAATACTGAGTTTCCATTAAATCGGACCGCGCGCTAAAATTCTTCCATACAAACTTTGAAAGCCCCCAATCCCCTTTTAGGGGGTAGTTTATAAAAACAAAAAATGCCCAACTTCATAATTTACTTAGATAAGTATTGGTGCCAAGTTTCAAGTTTATTAACTCAAGGAATAAGATTTTTCATACAAACAAAATCCCCCCATTTCACCCTCTTAGGGGTGGAATTTCGAAAAACCCCTTCTTAGTGGATACCTACTCTTCACGAAGAATACACCCTCTAAATTTCATGTCTCTAGGACCAGCGGTTTAGGCTGTGCGTTGATGTCTCAGTCAGTCAGTCAGTCAGTCAGGACTTTGAATTTTATATATATAGATAAATAATGATACATATGTATTGCACCGTTAAAGATTACAAAGCCGTACTTTAGACCACAGTCCCGTATGCAAGGTAAGTAAAAATTGCCCGACATTGTTGCAGCAACAGCAACATGTTTTTTTTGTAGCTAGAAACTATAACCTGTCCATTAGGTTAATCGTTTTTTGACAGCTGTCTTAGAACGTACATATTCCAGATTACGTAAAAGTTAACTTTAAAATGCGTAATAAAATATATATATATAAACTGCCCTAACTTATTGAATTATCTTCATTCTTCTTACAGACATTATAATACTGTGTATCAATCAATGTATTGTGTGTTGCTGCAATCACTAGGTCATGCGTCAAGAAACGGTTTACCTAATGGACATGGGTATAGTTTCAACAACAACAAGTTGCAAGCACAATCAGCCTATAAATTTCCCACCACGCGGGCCCAGTGCGGGTTGGTGGATGTCACATGTATTCTATAACATGCCGGTTTCCTTAGGATGGCTTCCTGTACAGTCGTGCGAGCAGTGATGATAAAATAATATAAACAAAGTAAAGGGCCTGTCTAGGTTCGAACCTACGAATTACAACTCGTAAATCACGGACATTTCCGCCACTGCTCTAAACTGCAAGCAGTGCATCAAAAACATGTGTCCCGCAACACAAAAACAAGTTATTAAACAATGTTCTGCAACTTTAGTTAAAACGTTGCACAACGTAGTTTCACAACCAACTATTTATTTATTACTCACTAAGAAATGACTAAAGTAACAAGGCTTTAGTCGTGGTGGATGACGTATGCTTGCCTAGGAGTAACGTATGCACTATGTCTTGAAGACACCTAGGTTATAGCTATAGTATTCATAGTACATTCTGTATGCCGCCGTCTCGACGTCGTTGAAGCTATAAAGTGACTCGTAAACTTCAATCATCCGTTACAGAATGGCATGGAATTAATAAATATGTATTGCTTCGTTTGTAAACAAATAACACTAGACGATTTTACGCGCTTATCTCTGGAACTACCCGTCGGATTTTCAAAATTCTTTTTGCGTCACTCAGCCTAATTTTCGACGCTACTACTCTTAGTCGAGCTAAAAGAAAAAAATCAGAAAGAACGCTAAGCGAAAACAAAGTACTAGCGCGGGCGCACAATGCGATGCGACAGGGGTTTTACAAAAATGGTGCTGTAATTTTAGAATATTGTGTATCTTAAGACTTCTCCGCGAACTGTATCGGTAGAGTTCAGCCGCTGACTGAACAGGTTTGGACAAAATTTGACACGCAGATATACTATGGCCTGGGGTACATTTTATCCCGGTAGTACGCTACTGTAGGATAATTTCCGACAATCACACGGGCGAAGCCGCGGGCCAAATCCGGTAATGTAATGAGTCTTCAATTTGGCGGTAGGTGGCAGTAGGTAAGCTCAAAATATAGGTAGATACTATTTTGTTGTCTTTTTTTTTGTTTGTCCATGTTAGGTTTTGCACCAGCAAAGAATTCATCACATCGTGGGGAAACCGGCATGTCCTTAGTACCAAAAAATTCGACAACATGTGTCATCCACCAACCCTCACTGGGCCCGCGTGGTGGATTATGGCCCACCCCCTCTTACAGAGAGGAGGCCTGTGTCCCAGCAGTGGAAATATATATATAGACTTTATTATGCTTTAAGCTAACGAATTCACAATGTTGTCTCTGTCTGACAAGAAATATTCTTGTAAACTTATATATGAATAGGAAATGTAATATTTAAAGCGTGCAAAACCTGCGGTATGTTCACAGAGAACACGGATATTGGAACAGGTAATCCAAACTTTTTCCTTTTCGATTTTCATTTTTGTTTTCGTTTGGGAGTATTCGTACCAATTCGTACAATGGACGAAATATGATTTGTACTACCCGTAGATATGGTTTCTGCGACAAACTATGTATATTCACTGCAAACTATTATTCACATTAGGCTTCGGACTGTGGGAGTAAAAGAAGAATGAGAGTACCTGTGTTTACGCATACATTTGTGCACTATCTCCCACGTATAATCAAAATTTATTTGTTTTAAATTGTCGTTATTTCAAGTTAAACCAATATCAACTTTATTTTAATGAGAATTAAGTTGATTTCAGAGTGACTACTAGCACTATTGAAAAAGTTATAAAAATGTTTGGAGTTGTAGCGTAAACTGAACTTTATTGTGTAGGTATTAAAGATATTTTTACATAAACTCATATTTTTTTACATTTTTGGCGAATATGTCGCGATATTAGATTAGATGGCTAGTCTCCGTTGCGATTGGCTGTTATGGCCGAAATTCGGTCTAGAAAGCTATTATTTTCTGCGTTGAAAGTATATCAATTTATGGCATTTTTTATTGAAATTATCTACCAGCAGTGCGCAAGCAATCAGTGATTCAATCAAATCTTAAAATAATATTTTTTATAATTATCCGGTCTGCATCCGGTTGGACTGGACGCCCCCAACAAAGTTGGGGAAAGTCAGATAACGATAATTATCCGGTTAGTAGCAGGTAAGTCAATTTACTTAAACAATCAATCAAGGTTACAAAGCTTAATTGAATTTTTTTCCAATTTCTAACGGTCCCCGCTAAAATATCAAATCCATCTTCATTAAAAACGGTCTTAAAAACCATTTCTTTTCCTAATTAGCGGTTTTACCTTTTCATTCTATTTTCTCTTCAGTCTATGGGACTGCTTAACACCAAATGTTCTCGTTGTGAACAATACCAGCGGTGTTATTTCGTTTATAACAGGGAATTTAAATGAGGGTGCTATTGTGTTTAGTTACAACCCCTAGTTAACAATAATAAAGCCTTCAAGGTGCAAGACGAGAGGTATTTTTAGTTCAATTTAAAAAAAAATGTAATTATCGACAGTTCATTGACTGGCGATAGTCTTTTTTACCTAACGTGTATAACATACAGTTTTTATAACACACGCTGTATGTTCTCGTGCGTGTGGGTGGAGAAGTGTGGGGCGCTTTAGTCTCCGGTGGCGCATACGGGCTGCAGCGCTCCGACTTTCTGCTCAGGAAACGAGACAACTACACCAGGTCGGGTTCCTCGGGAGATTGCTTAGCAGGAAAGTCATACCTTCTATTACGTAGTACGGGTGTGAGTTTTTCGATGACAGCTTTTGCCCTTAATACCTCTATATTTCAGGAAGGCCAAAGAATAGATGGTGGGATTGTATGAGAATGATATGAAAGAAAAGGGAGTGAATGATAGCGTGACGGTTGGCAAGAGAGAATGGAAGAACAAAACGTGTTGGTCTAGTACCAACGAGAGAGTCACAAAGGTCTACTAGGTACTACCTCCTACTAACTTCGTATCGAAAACACCACCAGGATAAAAAAACAAACCGATGGATGTTTTCGAATATAATTTAATTTAATTAATAAAAATTAATTTACCAAATAAAATTTAATTTAAAAAAATCCATCGGTTTCTTACTAAACTTCAACTATATCTGACGACCCTGCATGGTTACTTATCTCCTTTGGCGACTGTACCTAAGGGTCGTAGCAAGTGGCGTTCTGTAGTTTCTGCCTACCCCATGGGATGAAGGCGTGAGTTTTATTGATAAATAGTTTAAGGTTCTATTATTTTCTTTAAGGTATTAAAAGTTTTTTTTTTTTGATCATGTTTTATTCGCATCAAACGACATGCAAAACACGACGAAAAACATCGAAAAGGACGGAATCAATGTGCTTATTTCGTCAAAATCTCCTATTGAATGAAAGTCAAAACAGATACCCATATTATTTTACTGATAATCATATTTCACCCATACGTAAGGTATTTTTGAAAAAATCTACAAATGACGTTAAAATAAATATTCAATGGTACTGTAGAATCAAATATTAGCCTTAAAAGAAAGAGACTTGGCAAGGCTCAGTGAAAATAAATGACGAACGTTTTGCATGATATTTAAAAATACACCTTAATTTGTACGACTTAAAGTGCAAAGGAGAACGCGCGAGAGCAACCAAAGACGACTGAGGAACCTTTTGATATCGGCGTCATTACGACTTTACACTTTATCACACTGATGATTGAGTTGGTTATTGAATGTCACCAAAAATATTTGTTCTATGCTCTTCTCAGTGTGTAAGAAGCCTAAAGATTATGTCTGAAAGAGCCTATTTCGTCTGAATAGGTTAATGATAATAAGTTCTGATTTTAACACGCTTTTTTCAAGATTGGCTTTTCTACAAATTACTTTGTTAATGTTCAAAGGAAATGGGAGGATATTGAATTTGTTAGCCGTTTCCTTGATGCGTCTAGTTTCATGATAAGATTGGTGTAGGAGAAGATGTCTTTTTATTAACTATGCGTGTACATAATCACATAATCAGCCTATAATGTTCCCACTGCTGGAACACAGGCCTCCTCTCTGTGAGAGGGAGTGGGCCGTAATCCACCACGCGGGCCTAGTGCGGGTTGGTAGATTATGTCACATGTCTTCGAATTTTTGGTTCTAGGACATGCCGGTTTCCTCACGATGTTTTCCTTCACCGTTTTGAGAGCAGTGATGATGAAATAATTTACACAAAGTAGATCGCCTGTCTGAGTTCGAACCTACGACCCATAAGGCTCAATTTACACCGCCGCGGAACGGAGTGGAGTCGAGTTTTCGTACATAACAAAATGAACTTTATGTCAATGGTCGATACGAGCTTATTACTGTGGGTGGGTGTTCCCGGCCAGTCCCCAACCTGGGGGGCATGCGGGACCCGTCAGCCCAGCTAGGCGGGCATGCGCCGGGAGGGTTGTGGAAGTAAAGGCCAAGCCGGTTTCCCATGGCCCTCCCATCACGGCGATGTGGGAACACCGCTGAGTTTTAGTGGGTATACTGTCATTCCGACAGGGTTCCACATACCCCGTCTCGTCTCCCGCGAGACGGGGATGCGTAATGCATTTCTCAGCGCCAAAAAAAAAAAGGCACATTCCATAAAACCCTGTCTCAAACAAATGCCTTTATTGATGGGAAAATGCCCAGGTTTTGCTTGATCCACGGAAATAACACACCTTAAAAAGTAACATAGGAAAGCTAATTAACGGTTGCCTTAAAAGAATTCTTCGGGGAAATATACCCGCCTTTATGTCTTGACCGGAATGTTGGACAAAAGATATGAATGAAAAGCAACTGCGTGCAGCTGAGATGAGAATGTTAAGAGGTATGTGTGGTGTGACGAGAATCGATACGATTAGAAATAAGTATAGGAGGGAAGCAATGTAGCCTGACGAGAAGCTCGTGGATAAATGATAACACCCGCACGTCGTCGTTCGAAAGTTAAACTACGCTTGCCGCGGTTGGTTCGTAGATGGGAACATATCGAGACCCCCCTGTGCCTCGGAAAGCACGTTACGCCGTTGGTCCCGGCTGGCATTCGTAGACCTTTGACAGTTGTTACGGGTAGTCAGACGCTCAAAAAGTCTGACAACCAGTTTTAGCAAAGGATGTTGCGATACCTTTAAAAAAACAGGTACTATGAGGTATTGTGATACCTAGTAACTGGGTTGGTATAGTTACTTGGTCAGATAGTCGATCCATACTACATGCACTTGTATTCAGCTGCATCGGGTTAGACTGGAAGCCGACCCCAACATAGTTGGGAAAAGACTGGGCACATTGATAGGGTAGTAATGTAGCCTGTCACAGAAAAGCTGTGGGGTAACCAACTGTCAATAATATCAAATTGACAAAAATAAACCCCAGTTCAACTGTTATATTATTATATGGGGATAGCTTAAATGTAAGGAAAAAGGACTTAATTGAATGTGTCCATTTGATGTTGCATCTTAATGATACTAATAATTGTAAATTAATTTTTTGTGCCTTGCCTTATTCCCATTATTTAACTGATGAGCAAAATAAGCATATTTATAATTTAAATATGTTCATTTATAATAGGACTTGTCGTCACAGTGATGCTATTTTATATTTTGATTGTAATCAATTCATTACTGATTACAAACTGACAAATTATACTATGTATTTGCCACCTAGTTGTAGGAGACAAATTGCTAATCTTTTAGCATACAATATACACAGTGACACTGGTACTTGTAGTGTACTGATACTAATACTACTTTTGATACGCCTTGTAGTTTAAACTATTAGGTGCGACAACGGGTCAGCCACATATGTTGAATGTTGTACAGACGGCAGCACGTCAACGTAAACCCTATACATAAATATAACTACGACGCGCTGCGGAGTGTTAGAAAGAAAGTATCCTTGGCACGATTGGTGGAGTTTTCAACGTTTTTAAAATTGCCCAATGGTTGCACATACTAAAAATTGGGAGCCAATTATCATGTTTTACTAGGAATAAGCCACACCCACTAGCCCCTGCGCGTCCGCCGCTGCTCCCGAGTTTCCCCGATCCTTCACGAAATTAAACGAAAGTCACTCGTCAGTCGTTAGTTTACGTGTACGTCAGTCAGTTGCGTACGCATTTGGAACCCGTTAGGGTATATAAGTTCTGTGATTTGGAATCGTACTGTGTGCTGTGCTGTGATGTGAACTTTCTTAAAACAATTTATAAATATAATGGCGCCTCAGTTGACGCAAATTCAAAGAGAGCGCATCATTGCGCTTCGATTGAGTGGATGCCGGGTGATAGATATTTGTCGGCAGACGGGCCTAACGGTGAGTAATATTTTTTGTAATCATAAATAGAAAGGCTAATATTGAAAAAATGTGTCAATATTGTTTTTATACAGAATTTTCAAAATTAGTTAACGCTGCGCGCTGTTCCAAGCGTCACTAAAATGTAGAGTAACCGTGAAAGCTTAAATTCAGAGAAATAATTATACATAACTAGCTGCGCCCCGCGGTTTCACCCGCATAAGTTTCGATCCCGTGGGAATATCGGGATAAAACGTATCCTATATGTTAATCCTGGTTATAAACCATCTGTGTGCCAAATTTCATCCAAATCCGTTCAGTAGTTTTTGCGTTAAAGAGTAACAAACATCCATACATCCATACAAACTTTCACGTTTATAATATTAGTAGGATGTAAACAGAATTCGATGAACTATTGTTTTTGATTCCATGTCATGACACATTCTAAACAAAAGTTAATCCAGTAGGTAGGTAGTGATTGGATCCGTATTATTATTATACTCTTTGGATTGGATTCTATAGTAAATATCTAAGCAATTACGCACTTTCTTTTTGTCCAGGGCCCAGGGGCTGCAGTCTCGACATTCATAGCGATCGCTTTACGACCGAATTCGGTCGCAACTCGCAAAGTCCCGGATTGACAGGTGTAATGTATGGAGTGACAGGGCTTTGTGACCGAATTCGGTCGTAAAGCGATCGCTATGAATGTCGAGACTGCAGCCCCTGCTTAGTTAGAATCTAGTTACCACGCTATCGCATTGGGTGTAACCCTGTAATGATAGCGATGTTTGTGTGTAATTAAATAACTTAATAACTTTATTATTGTAGTGTAGGGAATTATAAGTATTAATACATCTTTGCCTATAGTCATTGAGTAATAATGGGCAAATAAACTATAGCTATTTGTTTCGTTCCAGAAAAAATATGTTTACTTCTGGCTTCGGCGGTGGGAAGAAAGCGGAACCATAGAAGCCCATCGCCGCCAACTCTACGCGAGATCCACTACGGTACGACGGCAGACGCCGCACACTCTGCCGATCCTTTTCTGACCACACGAATAACATCAACTTCGTACAGGGTGAGTCCATCTGTAGCTTGTAATCATACCTTATCAGCTCAACTTATTTATCACTTTCATAAAATATGGTTTTCTTAAAAAGTGAATAACAAAATTGTGATTAAAATCATACCTACTACCTAATAGACATGTAGTAGGTAGTTGGAAGGGCGCTCGCTCGGCGCTCACGCAAACCGGATTGACGCGCGCCGCGCGGCCAGTCTGAATTGTAATTACTTACTACTTATTATTATTACCTACTATGTATTAGATACATCTTCAGTTCTTTACAACCCACCTCAACAAGGGTGGAAGTTCTCAATTCGATAAATTGTTTTTTTGTTTATGTTTATAATTTGAAGAATATTTTTTAACCGTCCCATACTCATCTAAAGTCTATTCAACTAATGCTTCAAATTGATGTTATTTCAAGTTGAACAAATATCAACTTTATTTCAATGGAAATTAGGTTGATTTTAGAGTGACTAGCAGTAATAAAATGTTTTGAAGTTGTTGCGTAAACTGAACTTTATGGTGTAGTAATTAAAGTTATTTTTCCATAAACTCATATTTGTTTACATTTTTCGCAAATAAATCGCTAATGCAGATTAGTTAAATTGGCCCGTACTACTTGTCATATTACGGAATCCTAGGTAAGTATTAAATTGACAAAATTTTCTTTGTTTTAGATTTCAATGGACACAGTCAGGAGGCGCCTTATGGACGCCGGAAGACCACTGCCGCGTGCACACCTGCAGGGTGGTGCAAGCGAGGTTCGCGGCACAGGATGACGTCATCCGCCTACCATGGCCTGCAAAACCCAATCGAGAATCTATGGGGTCTCATGTTTCTCGATTAGGATGCTTCAGAAATCCGCAACAATGAAAACTTGCGGCGAGAAGCCCATACTACATGGGAGCAACTCAGAGGCAAGGACACCTGCTGGAACATGGTGGCCGGCATGAAGGACAGGCTGGTTGCCGTTTTAGACGCACAAGGTGGTCCGACCAAATATTAAATACTTATATTATATTGTAAAGTATATATATTTTCATTTCATTTCAACAATAATTTTATAATAATATTAATAAATAAATACCTATATTTGCTTAAATATTTGTATTGTTATGTTATTACAATTTTGCAGTATCTTCTAGGTATAGTTATTAGAGTTTAATTTACTTTTTATTTATAATTTAATAATAATATTATTATTATTAATAATTATTATTATTTAATAATTATTATAAATTATTATTAATAATATGTATATGTATTGTTTTGGCAACGCTTTATGCTCCCATGTAGTAGTATTTCATAACAACTGAAAGGCCGATCTTGGTGCGTATTTCTGAGGTCAAGTTTGGGCTCTTTTAGGTCATGTCATATTCTATGTCGCTAATAAGACCCGAGCGAACTTAGTTGAGTCTACAACACTATAGGCAGTACACTCAATGTCACCGACACTGACACCGTGTCAGAACACTTAGACACTCGGTGTCGCAAGGTGTAGGTATTCGTTGAGTTTGTGTGTTCACACATACAGACACTGTGCACGGCGTATAGTGTCGTAGCCTAAACTTACCATTAGATGACGAACTCCGATTCTACGGCACTATTAAATAATGCACTTCAATCACCCGGGTTTCCGTTCACATTAAATAGTAGCACAGTTTTACAATCCATAAGTTAGGTATATTTTAAATTTTATTTATCAATATACTTAAAGGTATTTCCAACCACTGTTTCTCAAACGCTTATTCTTCCATTGCTCGATTTGGAAAAGACGCCAGACATGTCGTTCGTTGATGTTGTGTCATAATAAACTAGCTTCCTCCATTGCCTGCCCCAGGCTTCAAACTATCTCCATAGTTTTCATCACAATTGCCCAGCGGTTTGGCCGTGAAGGCGTAACAAACAGACAAAATTACTTTCGCATTTATAATATTAGTATGGATAATTCTTATAATAACGTGATAAAGATAGTGTAAATTGAAATTTCTTTTCTTTCGCACCATTGTTGTTATATTCTTGAGCATTTTTCCTTTACTAATTTGTTAGTAATAATTTAAGTTAGGGCCGTCACCCACTGGCGGCATGGCACGACAAGGGATTTTAGTAAGCGCGAATGATTTGTGATCTCATTTTATCATGGTTAGCATTCACATTTCGGGATGCCACGGCATGCCAGAACGTCCCGAAGGATGCCAAAGCAGGCTGTGACATATCAATGAAATTGTCGTGCCGTGCCACCTGTGCGTACCGGGCCTTTTGTTTGGCAACCATTGGTGATATAGATGTAACTAATAATAATAATAATAATAATATCCCTGGACATTTCACACAGCACCATTTGTCCCAAGCTAAGCAACCTAATGCTTGTGTTATGGTAACAAGATGGCTGATAAACTACTTATATACAATTTTTTTTTTGTAAATACATACATATTATAGATAGAAAAACACCCAGACCCAACTGTAGGTATAATTAATCTGTCACATTATATCAATAAAACTAATACAAATATTTTTTTTTTTTGTGTTTGTGTTCCTTTTCGCGTCATGTTTACCGCAAATAAACGAATTTTCTTTCTTTCTAAAAATAAAAGCTTGTAAAAAATAAATATTATCTACTTATTTTTAATCTATTGTATACTCGTAGTTTGGTTTTATAAATTTTGTTGTAAGTAGGTATATTTAAATTTAGAGTAGGTATAAGTTTTTTTTTGTTTTCAATTAAGTAATATTAAATAAAAAGATTAAGATTATTATTCCCCATTTTATTTTGAGATTTTTTCGTGGTGTCACACGCGTTCCCGTAGTAACCTATCCTATTCCTATGTCCTTTTCTGATAGGTAGGTATGCAAAATTCCATGATGATCGGTTGTGTAGTTAAGGCGCCAAAAGCAGAGGTCGGAGCTACCGCCGTATCTATTATACGGGGCCCCGACGGCATATTTATTTATTACTTTCTCAAAAATAACTTTAATTTCGGAAGCCTTCCGAAATATTCCGTTATTTTTCACTTTGTAGTGTTTTTTTTCACTTTTAAGTTGTAACTTTTACCAGTAATTTTAGTTTAAAAACCAGACTACTGAACCGTTTTTGAGGAAATTTATATGGGACCAATCTGATAGTATATCCTTAAAAATAAAAAAAGAATTTTGGAAATCGGCTTATAAATAACTGAGTGCTGAGGTAACAAACATTAAAAAAAATACAATCGGTTTGAGAACCTCCTCCTTTTTTGAAGTCGGTTGAAAACGTCACTGTCATAGGATTAGGTTCCTACGGGAACCCCTGTCCTTTTTTTTTCGAAAATCGAGTTGAATGGCGGAAATAGGAGAGGCGGCAGTCCACGGCTGGACATAGGTCCAGTTGTGGACTGCTATAGGCTGGTGATGATGATGAAGTAACGATAATAATAGATTGGAATTTTATTTGAAAATTCATAATCTTCGAAATCGTATCTTATTAGTAGCTCAATAAGGTTGAACTTGCATGTAAAAGCAATTTCGGTAGGTATAGATAATTCCGTTACTAAGTTCAAACTTATTATTTTAGTAGATAATAAGATCGTGTCGCGGACGTAACGTTAATCTCAAACACGGCGGACTGACAAGAGACTTTATAGGTATAATTAATTGGCTAAACTTCACACAGGTTCGTGATGGGGTAAGCGTAAGTATCCATATTTATTTCAAAATTTCAAGGAGATTGTGTTAGGGGTTTTCAGCAATAAAAGAGCAAGGAACGCACGAAAACTGTTGACCGCCAGCCCGCCAGTAGGTAGGTAACAAAACCCGGAAAAGGTTACTAAAAGCTGCTTGAAATTTAAAAAAAAATTGTTTTTCTCACATCGGATTATACCTACCTGGCTACTTAACAACATTATCGAAAGCATGAAATTTCGCAAATTAATTGTGTAACGGTGTATACCATACCTACCTACCTGTTTAATGTTGGTAATATGAGTAGGTAATACCTACTTAACAATTATAGGTAATACATAGAAACAAATATGTAAAAATGAAGGATTAAGAAGATATCATTTCAATAAAACAAATTGATTATAAGCTTTCGTATGTTTTAGGCATTGCGCGGGCCGCCTGTTTTTATTACCATGCCAGTATTTCTTAAAGTCAAAAGTATTCAACCTGCTACGCTATTTCTTATCGCATAGTGTCTTATTCAACACAACGACGCGCACACGCACACATCCTCACGTACGCGCTGCAGCACGAAATATTACAAGTAAAACTGACAAAAAGCTATACATCTCTTTCGCACGATTCTCGCTGTTGTTGCTCATAACGCGTTCAAGGTCAAAGTGGGGTAACTTGATGTGCTGGCGACTGTACATCAAAATATGCAGGGTCTGTCCGGCAAAGAGCTAGAATTAAGTTTATTTATGGAGAACTACGATGTTCAGGTGTTATGTTTGACTGAACACTGGTTGAAGGAACATGAAGTAGTGTTTATAAATGATGAAAACTTTACCGTACAGAGTGCATTTCTGAGAAAAAGTGCTATTCGCGGTGGCTCTTTAGTTCTTGTTTCAAACAAGTTGAAATGTAAACAACGTTTAGATTTAGTTAATCTTTCAATCGAGCGCACTATAGAGTTGTCTTGTGTTGAACTTGAGCGATATGTTATAATTTGCGTTTATCGACCCCCCTCTGGGGATTTTATTAGTTTCGAATCGGTAATGGAAGATACTCTCAATAGGTTAAAATCAAATAACAAAAGTATTATCTTATGTGGAGATTTCAATATTAATATTTTAGATGTTACTCCATTAAGTATTAGACTTCTCAATCTTTTGAGGTCTTATAATTTAATTAACTTGTTTTTTGAACCTACTAGGATCACAGCTTCTTCGTCAACTTGTCTTGATAATTTATTTAGTGATTGTGATGCCAAAAATAAATTAGTGTTAACTGACTTAACGTCCGACCACTGTGGTTTATTAGCTAGCTTCCCCATGCCATTACATAAAAAGCCACATAAATTTGAATGCAGGCCTTATACAGCTAGTCGTTGCAAAATGTTTAAAAATAATATAGCTCATAGAATTACACCATCGATAGTAGAATACGAGAATCCTAATGAAATTTATGGTGCCCTTTTTGATGTTGTGCAAAAAGAGTACCAATCCACTTTCAAGACCAAAACTATTAACATTAATGGATCCTCTGTTGGCTTTAACCAATGGGCTACTCCCGGTATTTATAAAAGTAGAGCGAAACTATACGAGTTATATGGTTTGAAAAAATACAGGTTTGATACTCCCTTCCTAGAGTATGTCAAAACTTATTCAAAATTATTCAAAAAGATTAGTGCTTTTGCTAAATCAAAATTTTTAGGCGATACAATAAAAAATTCTACTAATAAAGTAAAAACCACTTGGAAAATTATTAATAATGAAACGGGAAAATCGGTTAAACAAGAAAAACTACTTGAGATTATGGTCGACAACAAATTAGTTAATAAAGCAGCTGACGTAGCTGAGGCATTTAATGAGTTTTTTGCCAACATACCGATAACTACGACTCGCTCCTTAAATTCGTCCTCGTCTAAAGCTGAAAACCTTTTGCACAGTAGTGTACCTAAATGTAGTCCCTTATTTAGTTTCGAACATGTAACCCCGCGTGATGTAGTTAATGTTTTTAATACACTTAAGTCTAAAAACACCGGTGATTATTGGGGCATCTCCACTAAACTTATAAGTAATATAATAGACATCGTAGCCCCCTATCTAGCTGTTACTTTTAATAAATGTGTTGATTTAGGAACTTTTCCTGACCTCATGAAGAGTAGTAAAGTCATACCATTATTTAAATCAGGTAATAAGAATGACGTTGGCAATTTCAGGCCTATTTCTATCTTACCTGCATTTAGCAAAATATTTGAAAAGTTAATACTCAAGCAGCTGCTAAGACATTTTAATTTAAATAGCCTCCTCCATAATGAGCAATATGGCTTTACAAAAGGTCGTTCAACTACAGATGCGGGTGTTGCTCTGTTGAGACACATATTTGACGCATGGGAGAAATCACAGAATGCTATTGGAGTTTTCTGTGATCTCTCCAAAGCCTTTGATTGCGTGCACCATGACACGCTTTTGCGTAAATTACGTCATTACGGTGTCCAAAACGAAGCTCTCAACGTAATTATTTCATATTTACATAATAGGGTCCAATGTGTAGATGTTAATGGTGTGAAATCATCCGGGCTACCAGTTCAGTTAGGTGTTCCGCAAGGCTCAATACTGGGTCCATTCTTGTTCTTAGTTTACATTAATGATTTACCATTCCATTTGACGGGCATCTGTGATGTTGTACTGTTTGCAGATGATACCTCTCTTATTTTTAAAGTAGACAGGAATAGACAAGATTTTGACGACGTAAACAGTGCACTCTCAATAGTTACAGATTGGTTTACGTCAAATAACTTAGTTCTCAATGCCAAGAAAACCAAATGTGTAAAGTTCGCCTTACCGAATGTTAGAAACCTAGGACCCAACATCGTCTTAGATAAAGAGGTGCTTGAAACTGTAGGCTCGGCAATTTTTCTAGGTCTAACAGTAGATGCCAAACTTCAGTGGGGACCTCATATATCAAGTCTAGCAGGAAGGCTCAGTTCGGCTGCCTACGCCGTCAGGAAAGTAAGACAATACACTGACGTTGATACAGCTCGTTTAGTCTATTTTAGTTATTTTCACAGCGTTATGTCCTACGGTATTCTGCTGTGGGGCAAAGCCGCTGATATACAAAATATATTTGTCCTTCAAAAGCGAGCTGTTCGAGCAATTTACCAGTTAGGTGCCAGAGTTTCTCTAAGAGATTTCTTTAAAGATATTGGTATTCTCACGGTTGCATCACAATTCATCCTTGCCAACATTTTATATATTAGGCAAAATTTACACTTGTACACTAAAAATAGTGATATTCACAGTGTTAACACTAGAAATAAGGACAAACTACGTGCCCCCTTTCACCGGCTTCATAAGGTTCATAACTCATTTGTTGGGCTTGGTATAACCTTTTATAACAAGATACCCTCTTCTTTTCTAGACTTGCCTTTTAATGCGTTTAAAGCTCAACTAAAATCCAACCTTTGTTCAAAGGCATACTATTCCATCAACGACTACTTAGACGATAAGAATAGTTGGTCACCCTAGTTTAACGCAAGACAATGTTTATGTTCCTTCTCCAGAATTAGCTTACTGCCAGGTCTTAGAACCCAGCAATGCATAAATGTGTAAGCTGTCACGCCCTTTATGCCTGGAGGCTTTTATTTGGCTAGTAAGTTTTTTTATTTACATTTTAATTAATTATTTTTTAGCTTGAGTACGTATAGTTTTTATTATATTTGTTGGTATATTGGCGTGGCTAGCTGACATATTATGGCAAATAATTAAATTTTATGTTCTGGCTTTGTAATGTTAATTACCGAACATAAGCACCTAGTATTGTATAGAAGCAAGTATTTTTTTTAAATTGAACAGACAGCTGTGCTGCTGGGGAGTTTGTTGCGCCACTTCTTCTTCCCAGCGATAGCACTAGGAAGTGGTGAAGGGCGGGCGTTTTTGGGGGACTGTCTTTTGTAATTTTGACGTTCAAAAAGTGCTGATTCTCAGCCTAATTTGAATAAATGACTTTTGATTTTGATTTTGATTTTGTCGTGGTATTGGAATGTGATGCAGAAAAATGAGGAGCATGTGATAATAGAAGTGTTAAGTAGTATAAATAAAGTATGCAGGCTAAAGAAAACATGGAAGGATTGAATGAAAGATGATTAATTGGATGAATAGAAGAAAATTATATACAGGGTGGCAGGGGGACATCGATCAGCAGAGGACGGGGCCCCATAGGGCCGAAGCCTGCCGGGGCGGCGGGATCTTCCGAAAGGTTAACCGCTGCCCTGGAACAGAAAGGGCTAAGGAAGGAACACGGGTGGGTTTTAGTCAGTAAAAGTCTGACACTCCCTTCCGCTCCACCCAGAGCGGGAGGGGTCATTTGATGATTTCCCATCCACAAAAAAAAAAAAAAAGGGGGACATCGAGGCTCAAACTGCCACCATGAAATCAGCACATGATTTAGAATCTGCTAATGGTACATCAATCAAGCCATATCTTTCTGATAAAATAAATGATTAGGACGGAATCGTTTTAGGTTTTTTACATTTTTTATTCATGACATCGCTTGTCAGCTAAACTGGACCCTTATTTCCTTTTTCTGCCTTCTAAATTCGTATTTGCGTTTATCTCATAATTAAATGCCATTATCTTATAATTACTAGAAAAGGTTGCATGCCTCAAACCATGCAGATCATAATCTCTACAGCATACATAATCAGCCTATAATGTTCCCACTGCTGGGATACAGGTCTAATTACTTCGAGAGGAAGAGGGCTGTAATCTACCACGCGGGCACAGAGCGGGTTGGTAGATGTCACATGTCTTCGAATTTTTGGTTCAGGGGCATGTCGGTGTCCTCACGATATTTTCCTTCACCGTTATGAGAGCAGTGGTGGTGAAATTTTTTACACAATGTAAAGCGCCTGTCTGGGTTAGAACCCACGACCTACCCGTAAGTAACCGTAAGTCGGGGCCGGTACCACTGGGTCACCACTGCTCTATCTCTACAATATGCATAAGTATGCGAGAAGAATCTGAGCATAAATAAAAAAAAAAACGAAGAAATCATAATACAGCTAAAGTTGTCAAATAATAAAAGGCCCGTTTTGACATTTGAGAATGCGTTCTTGACACCTGTCAGTTTCAAACAACCGAATACGTGTTTTACGAATTTGATCTTTATTAACTACTAGAACTGTCAATGTCAAAACGGGCCTTTTATTTTTTTACAACTTTAGAAAAATAACTATTGCCCGCAACACTAATCCTCTTTCACAAAATAAATAACTCCAATCCCTGACCAGAATAATATTATCAAACGGTTCCCCTGAAGTACCTAGTCGATAAAAAAAACCTAACTTGACCCACAAACAAACATTTCAGTACCAAATAAGGTGGGCAAAACCGGTTAAAGGTAAATAAAAGTGTGGCTTCGGGAGTGCGTGGACAATAGGGGACAATGTAAAAAGCAAGGGTTAAAAGGGGTTGAGAACGTAATAGACCTCTTGTCACGGCGGCAGCAATCAACATGCATCCTTTTACTTCTCAACTGCCACTCATGAGGTTACTTGGCAAGAGTCGTGCCGTTAGCGGAGATTTAAGTCTTAAGACACATTTTTTAACATACAGGGTGGCAGGGGCGTCGACGCACAACCCGTTACCATGGTTTCGGTACATAATTCTGGATCTCCATGCGTTGAAAGATGGAACTGGCAATAATCAGTGTTCAATCTTAAAAAATGTACGATGTATTTTTCATAATAATTTTATTCTAACAGTAATTGCTAGAAAACGTGGCGACATATACAGTTGAAACCTTCTAGATACAGATGGTTGTATTACCAATTCCCTTTAGTGAGCGATGGCATAAGAATTTCACTAGCATAGCTATTCACAACCACTCGATACGCTTCCGTACCGTATCGAACATCTATAAATATTATCGTAGGAGTTCTGTAAACGCTGTTCACAAGTCTAAAACTCGAATATTTTGTCAGTTTAAAACAAATAGACGACGGCTATTTTTCCAACAGCTGTTTGTTGTCAGGGGCAAGGCAAATCAGGTTATCGAAATGTGTCATTTTCGATATGATAGCCTGTCGGATGGTTGTGCATAGCTACGCTGAAAAAGGTTTGTTTACACTTTCATCACATATTTTTGGAATATGTCACAGCAACAAAGTCTAAGAATGTTATCAACATAACTACAGTCTTGAATGCTAAAATAAGCGGCAATTCAATCGGTAGTGAACTCTCGACGGATATCAGATTTTTTCAATAGGAAACGTTTGCCAGGAAGCGGCGTTAGCTTCCTCTGTGCGCCTTGTAACCTTGGCAGTCGGTTGCACGAGGGGAATACATGAAGAGATACTTACATGTTAGAGTGAGACATGAGAGAGATAGGTGTGGCGACATTATCCTGCAAATTATTGATTAGATTTTTTTTCTTTTAGAAAAAAGTTTCTGCAAGAATTTGGGGGAGGCCAAACCATGGGAAAGTATTAGATAACAAAGAAAAATAAATTGTTTCGATATTCGAGATCACACTGCTGGGACACGGGCCTCCTCTCTGTGAGAGGCTGTTTTTCCTTCACCGTTTTGAGAGCAGTGGTGATGAAATTATTTATACAAAGTAAAGCGCCGCTCTGGGTTCGAACCCACGACGTACTCCTACGACTCGTAAGTCGAGCCGTTACGCACTCCTTTGCCCATTACCATTACCAAATACCATTTCAGAAATTAATCTACATGGTCTTCACATGATCTGACCAAGATTATGTCTGGCCTTTAAAAGAAACTGTGACCTCTGAGTTTGTTTCGGCCTTTCTTCTCAGAATAGTCAGGTAGGAAACGCCGACCTCATCTAGCTTATTTTTATATAATATGACGTGTAAACGTGATGCCGATGTCCTATTTACAGAATTAACAATTTCATTTCATTTCACTAAAGTAAAACTTTGCTAATGGCCACCTACAAATATACATTCCGAAAGTTCAGCATAGTTTTGAACCCTTGAAGACAAACAGACTCTTACTCTCTTCAACACTCTGAACTGTCTGAAATAGTTCGTGTTTCCCGATACTCATTGTCCCAAACTCCTAAGATATTACAGACATTTCTCAAGTTTCAATAAGTACTCCAGATGATATAGCTTATTGTTTTTAATTTTATTTTAATGTAGATCGAAGAAAATGTCAAAATAAATTTTTGTTTTATTAAGAAGATGCAAATTTTATTTCAGAATATTTTTGTGGGAGGCGCATTAGGGGATCGAATTAATTGGTCTGAAGAATATTTTGTCATCTGTTGTGTAAGGTAGGTTGTGTAGGTTGACAGTTGGTCTTTTAAAGAATTTAGTTTCTTGCTTTTCTGTATCCATAGGTCAGAGTTCAAAGTGTATTTTGTTAAGCTCCTGATACTTGGTTGCAGGCCTACACTTTCCATTACATTTTGACAGTATAATTTGAAAACATTGTGATAGCCAAATTTTTAAAAGAAAACCCGTATAGTTTATTGCCGGCTCTTCTCCTTAGGAAACGACGATTCGGAACCGTGCACCTAGCATCTGACGTTTCATAAGTGTCCATGTAGGTTTATGTGAAATAAAATATTTTGAATTTAGGTGTCCTCTTTTCTTTTGGTTAGAAAATACAAAAGTTGACATGTTGTTTACAGAAAAAATGCTATTTAAACCATGTTATGCTAATTAGCTTTTATTCAAACACTCTCATACTCCGAATTCTGAAGTCTTGTGATCAGGAGCAAAGTTGAGGAAACCATTGTCAAAAAAATTACAACCCATTTAAACTGTCAAAAGATTTGGAAAAGTTAAAAGTTAGACGTAAGTTAAAGTTAAACGTAAAAGTTAAATTGCATTTACTTTTTGTCGATAGACTAAAAGTAAATGCAATTTAATTTTTCTTTTTTTTATGTCAAATTTCATCTGATCCGTTCAGCCGTTTTTGTTTGAATGAGTAACAAACATAATTTTACATTTATAATATTACTAGGATATATAAATATTATAATAATATATAATTTTAATTAATATGTACAGAAAAGTAAAAAAAAAAATGTAAACTTTATTTGGAACAATCATTCATAAAAACTACACGTGGAATCGTAACTACTTCTCCTCAATAGAAAAATGAAAACGAACTTCAGTAAAAGCTTGTAAAAAAAGTTTACAAAACAAGACTTCTTTGAAATAGAAACCACTTATTCCGTACATCATGTTAACGCGTAGTTTTACGTGTTCCGTGCTCCAAGATATTACCGTCAGGAATAAGGCTTTTAGTGAACACAAACGTAAAGGCTTTGATAACGTTTTTACAAGTTGGCGACGTGATTCTCTTTTCGCGGTACGGCCAAGTTTTTAAAGGATATTTTTTCGTGGATTGAATTGACTTGAGAGGCGTGGGACGTGTCTGAAGGCACGTGTGTTCCTATTACGAAGTGTTTTATGAGACTGGAAAATATTAAAGAAGTTGGACAGCTTGTCATTTAATTTTTAACAACATTTTTAATACTAAATTGCAATTATGTACGCCGTTAATGGCAAAACATAGAGATCTTTGTACCTACATATTCTATGTATTTCAAAGACCTATGATTAACAAATAAAAAATGTTGACTTGGACTTTGGATTTTTCATTGCGCCTTCACGCATAGATACTGTTAATCTCATCGATTCAAGTTTAAAAAACTTTTTTTGAAACCCGTCTTTAGGCAGACCCTATATCGTACAATACGTTTGCGCAATATACTGGGTAATTTTAAATTAGCTAGCTATAAACTCTTCAGACCCGATTGGTATCGATTCTAAACACGATAGCTGTAATATTCCCTATTTAGAGCTTTGTCAATTCGAGAAGGAACGACAGTTGGCGATTTAAAACTATTTTGTAAGTCATCATAATCACCCTATAGGGTTCCCACTGCTGGCACACAGGCCTCTTCTCGCTGAGAGGGAGTGGGCCGTAATCCACTACGCGGGCACAGTGCGGGTTGGTAGATGTCATATGTCTTCGAATTTTTGGTCCTAGGACATGCCGGTTTCCTCACGATTTTTTCCTTCACCGTTTTGAGAGCAATGGTGATGAAATAATTTACATGAAGTAAAATGACATTATATTGTAACTCCAGAGTTGAAATAAATAAATGTACTGTCCATTTGGAGGCTAGTCTAAAGCACTGTGCAGATCACACATCACCAGAGCTGAAATATTCGGAGAATTCAGCATTGAATCAAGTCTCACATAGTGGCAATTGAAATCAGAATGCCATACAAAATGGCCGAACAGAGCAATATTTTTAGACAAAATCTGCATACGGACGCAGTTCCAATTTGTTTCTATTGTGTAGTTTTAGTACAACTAATGTGGCTATGCAAATAACGCACACGCAATGCGTGCATCGAGGGACAATTCATGACGTCAGATCTATGTGAATATGGCGCTTCTAATAATAGGTCACATAAGCAGTCGCTCCATGTAAAATACTTGTATTCACCTGCATCCGGTTAAACTGGAAGCTGACCCCAACATAGTTGGGAAAAGGTGTAACATAATGTACATACTCACAGTTACTTTCATTCATTCCTCCAGATCAGAATAAGTATTCCTTTACCGTTAGGTGCTGATCTGATTATTTCTCACGACACCAGGACACGTTTTATCCACATTTAGTACACAGACAAACTTTATCATATGACTTCAACGATTCAGTGTCAACTATGGGTTGATAATTTCGTCCACATTGATTCATATCGTTTTTACTATAAACACTATACTTTTATTACAGAATAACTATAGATTTTATCAACCCATAGTTGACACTGAATCGTTGAAGTCTTATGATAAAGTTTGTCTGTGTACTAAATGTGGATAAAACGTGTCCTGGTGTCGTGAGAAATAATCAGATCAGCACCTAACGGTAAAGGAATGCTTCTTCTGATCTGGAGGAATGAATGAAAGTAACTGTGAGTATGTACATTATGTTACAAAGGGTGGACAGATGAAAATGGCAATTCTAATGATTACCACAGTTATACGAGGGGCTCGTAGAGGGGCTCGTGGCTAAGTAAGAACAGCCACTCAGATTGTCACAGGAAATAATGATCTCAAGTTTATGTCAAAACTACTTAATTGAATGTACATAATTGGGTGAAATAATTAGCTTTAACTCCCCAAACTCCATTACACCTCGAGTTTACCCTTAATCTACGTGTATCCCTCCAAGTAAACAGTTACTACTCGTTACATATGTTAACCCTTAGGCAGTACCTATGTACAGTGTACAGTCACGAGCAAAAGTATGTATACACTCGGCTTTATTCAAAAGCGATTTATTCCTTTATTTTTAATTGAAATTTTATGTTGTTACGAACATAGCATTTTCGAACCCATAGGTTTATGTAATGTGTCGTATTTCAACGTTCCATTCGTTATTTCACGAAAAAATTGCAGTTGAAAGTCGCCAAGTGTTGACATATTGGTGTTCGTGACTGTACTTCCGGGTGTGATGCCAATCAAAAGGACTTTTTGTTATTATTCTTTTTAAATGTACAATTAAAAGTGTTTTAAGATTGTCACCCATCCACGGACCTACCGTGGCAAGCGTAGCTTAACGTGCGGCTGTTATTACTTAGCTATGAGCCTCTCCCATTGCTACTGTTACAGTACGCAATTACCCCACAGGTAGAAATCGCCACCAGGCAGAGAGCAAGCATGCTGATCAATCCTCCTTTAAATAAAACTAATTAATGAATACCAGCCCATAGGGGCCTTAGTACAATTAGGGCTGATATTCCTTAATTGAAATCTCTTAGGCAAATGGCAATTAACCCAACAATACGGCAAATGAGTTAATGAGAAGGCTTTTAAACTAAACACATTATGAGCTTATAACTACGAGGCTCAATGTTGCCTTTAAAATGTTCGTAATATTCGCAACAAGCCTACTATATTATGTGTTCATTTTAATAACCCTCACCACGGGTGTTGTCATGTTTTAACCTATCAGGAGTTTTATTAAATACGTAGGTGACATAATATTTTAAAATTAAAAAGTTAATTTATTCAATTAATAAAGTAACTAGCAGTGCGCCGCGGTTTCACCAGCATAAGTCTCGATCCTGTGGGAATATCGGAATAAAAAGTGTTCTATGAACTAATCCAGGTCATGGTATACCCATGTGCCATTTCTTTTAAATCCGTTTAGCCGTTTTGGCGTGAAAGCGTAACAAACAAACATACGAAAAAACAAATCTTTTCTCTTTATAATATTAGTTTAGATAAATGTGTTATCAAGTTTCCAGCGGTTCCACGGGCGTAGACTATGAGTGTATTATACTCTATCTATCAAAAAACATACATAAATAAACAGCCTTTAATGTTCCCACTGCTGGGACACAGGCCTCCTCTCTGTGAGAGGGGAAGGGCCGTAATCCACCACGCGGGCGGATGTCACATGTCGTTGAATTTTTAGTTCTAGGAATGCCGGTTTCCTCACGATGTTTTCCTTCACCGTTTTGAGAGCAGTGGTGATGAAAAAGAAAAACATACTTTGTATTAAATAAAAATCAAGTAGGTGAGTCGGTTCAACGGCTCTCGAGTAATAGGGCACGAACAGAAAGACACGCAGGTGTACAAGTTCCATTTTATAATATCACAAGCCGTTTGCCCGATGGGATACCTATCGGTAGAAATGACGAAGTTTCGTATAAAATTTCATCGCCAATTAATTTTCATAAAGTATTTTGTGCCATTTTTTTTTCTTTTAGAAAAGTACACCCTAAACGGCTGGGCGTTTAGGGTGTACTTTGTCTGTCAGTAAATGAATGAATTCAACATTTCTTCACCGTCTCACTCTCACATTTTTTAAGTTTAACACAAGATCAAAATGCACCCACTTGTCACAGCCCACTGGCACGTCTGCCACAATAGCATTATTTAAGCATACCCTATAGCCAGGCACTGCCCCCTAAGATACAGGCCTAGCCTAGTTTATACGACAAGGATGAACCTATTGTACTTATCTACCTAATGCTAAATTAAAGACTCTAATCTGTATACAGTGCAATGTACTTGAACTTTGTGTAATAAACAATTAAAACAATTATTATTTTTATTACACACTGGGTCAAATTCAATTAGCTAACGAAACTCCGCGGACGTCATCGTGAGTAACGATATCGGAACACGAAAAATACAAAATAGTAATTAAATTGAAAAGAAAATAAAATGTGGTTAGTTAGGCACTTGTTTTAGTTTAAACATCTGCTCTTTATTGTGTAAACTTCGCAGACGAGTCGGGTATCGATATCTCAACACGAAAAAACTAAATCCTTCTAATATTTTAAACGTGAAAGTTTGTATGTATGGATGGATGGATGTTTATTACTCTTTCACGCAAAAACTACTGAACCGATTTGGATGAAATTTGGCACACAGATGGTTTATAACCAGGATTAACATATAGGATACTCTTTATCCCGATATTCCCGCGGGATCGGTGGACAGTAGACCACCACACGGGTCCAGTACGGGTTGCTCTACGTGGGCCCAGTATTAGAACTTATAGATTATTTATTTAAATATTACTTTGTTTAACTAACGTGTCGACTCCTCTCCATTAGCATTGGTAATTCAAAACGGACCATCTCTTTTATTTTCTAAATGGACCTGTTGAATTAACAGCATTGAATTAATTTTAATTTAAATAAAACAGTTATTCTTTTATCCGCCTTCCGCAGAGTTGCGAATAAATAGATTCCTGGTATATTTAAGTAACAGATTCCAGAGAACCAGTACTTTACATAATCAGCCTATAATGTTCCCGTTGCTGGGACCAAGACTTTCTCTCTTCGAGAGGAAATGGGATATAATCTACCACGCGGGCCCAGTGCGGGTTGGTAGATGTCACATGTCTTCGAAATGTTGGTTCCAGGACATGCCGGTTTCCAAACGCTGTACTTACTCTATACACCGTGTTATTCATGTTATCCATAAACTTCGGCAAACGCTTCTGTAGCTTTTACAAATCAAATCTACCAGAGGAAGTAAGTACCTACTTAAAAAGGCTAAATTATAAATATATTTGTAATTTCATTCAGTGAAATTTAATTGAGCTATGCAGTAAGAAAAGGTCTTAACTTGGCCTTTGTTGCCGCTTAGTGCAATTGAATTGCTTAGTTGAATTGATTGATTTTTGTATGACCTACAATTAGTTGTTCCGGGTCTGGCTGTTTGTGTTTGTGAGTTTATATGTTTGTAAACGCACCCACGACACAGGAGAAATTCCTAGTGTGGGGCAACGTTTTTCTAAAAAAGAAAGAATTAAAATGATAAATCTATCAAATTCTTCGGATAAAGAGGCATATATATCGAGTGATTTACGTCAAGGTATTTAGTTTTTATCAAAATTAATAAAAAATAAGATTCATTAATATAATTATCTATAATGAAAAATGCTTATTTCCATGATCTGAACATCTGGTCGAAGTTTATATACGTTGTCCGGAACACGGTGTATATGTATAAAATATTTTGTTCGTAAAGTATTACATAAATCCTATTACTACTTGGAAATCACTGTTGGTAAACAGGATTACGTCAAAACAAGACTGTGAGAAGTATGAGCTAATTACTCCTCAAATTAACAGGCTTCTTTACTTCCTTTAATCCAAATAATTATTCTCAACTTGTACCAAAGTGCTTTTTATACGAATTTGCATATCTTTATGCTCAAACATGGATATTCAGAGAAGGCACGACTCAATATTGTTTATGTAATCTGAGGGATCGGGAGAGGAATACCAAATTAATGATCATTGGGACTTGTGCAAAAAATTCTTTTGAAACCCGTTTCTACCATCATTATGCACTAGTGTTTCATCCTATGCTACTTCCTGTCCTTCCTACTTCCTACTATCCGACTTCCTTCCTACTCCTACTAATATTATAAACGCGAAAGTTTGTGAGGATGGATGGCTGGATGTTTGTTACTCTTTAACGCAAAAACTACTTAACAGAATTTGATTAAACTTTACAGAAATTTAGCTTTTAACTAACACATAGGATACTTTCTTCCCGATATTCCCATGAGATCGACACTTATGCGGGTGAAACCGTGGGGCGCTGCTAGTAATATTATAAACGCGAAAGTTTGTGTGCATGAATGGATGGTTGTTTGTTATTCTTTCTTCCGCATTCGGTTTGCTTCGGCATTTTGCATCCGGTTAGACTGGAAGCCCACCCCGACCGACTTGGGAAAAGGATAGGCAGATGATTGTCTTTTCCAAAAACAGAAAAAATATATAAGTGCCGGATATTAAACAAATAACGTATTATTATAATATCAACAATTGACATAATTACATATTAGCGTTATCAATAGGAGTGGAACATAACAAACCACTCTTTATTATCTGTGCTCTTAATATACGGAAAACTAGAATATAAATTTAGAAATAAATCGTGTAAAGGAATAGCATAATCAGCCTATAACGATCTCACTGCTGGGACACAGGTCTCCTCTCTGTGAGAGGAAATGGGCCGTAATCTACCACGCGCTCCAATGCGGGTTGGTGGATGTCACGTTTTCGATTTTTTGGTTCTAGAACCTGCCGGTTTCCTTACGATGTTTTTGGGAGCAATAGTGATGAAATAAATTACACAAAAAAATGCGCCTGCCTGGGTCCGAACCCACGATCTACAACTCCTTAGTCGGGGCCGTTACTACTGGGCCACTGGTGCTCTCTATCTGTCGCATAGGACTTATAGTTTTTATTAGACTTAACATAACATCACGCCAATATCCCCCAAAGGGTTAGGTAGAAATGTACATCTACATTTCACCAGTTATATTATAAGTCCCATGTAACGGGGGTGTACAAGAACCAAGGTAACCGAAGAATTCTCAAATTTAAGTGGCAGTGAGCAGGGGACATAGCTCGTAGAACAGATGGCCGATGGTGCCGAAAGTTTCTAGAGTCGCAACCGCGTACCGGAAGACGTAGCATTGGAAGGCCTCCCATAAGGAGGACCCGTGACCTGTAAAAAGCCGCAGAAGTACGCCGATATGGTGATGCTTGGGACAGGTCTATTTTCAGCAGCGGATGTCTTTCGGCTAAGATGATGATGATGAATAATAGGACGAGTCTGTCGCCATCAACCGGCCAGAAATCCAGACTCCGGATTTCCCCTGAGAAATATCTAAGTGAAAAATCCAATAAGTCTTTGGCTGACCTGGGCATCGAATCCAGGACCTAACGCTCAGCAGTCGCACTTAGATCTACTAGACCAACGAGGCTGTAAACTCACCTTAATTCTGAATAAAACAGATTATTATAATTGTGGTTTTACAAACCAAATAATTAAATCAGATTTAATGGATCATATGAAATAAATCTCATTAATTATGCATGGCTCTCATTAGCTGAGTAGGCACCTGTTTATTTGCAAACAGGAATCAATTATTTAGAATAGGCTGTTGAACTATTTAAATCTGTACAAGTATTTTTTCACAGACTCATTGCGTAAGAATTTTGTTCGCTTTTATCGTCCAAGTTTCCAAAAAAAAAATTAACTTAGTTGGTGGTAGGTCCAACTAACTTAATTTTTTGCAAAGGTGTATCAACCGTAATAGCCAATTCGATTAACAAAACTTTTCATACGTAAAGACCTATTATGTAGCAGGCCGCTTCTGGTCCGCGGGCCATGATTTTGACAACCCTGGTCTATCTAAACTCGACAACGTAGTTACTGGGTAGCACGTAACCACTTGGTAAGACTGGCTTCTGACTGCCCATAACACCTGTCAAAGATCTACAAATGACAGCCGGTGCAAGCGGCTTCACGTGCTTTCTGAGGGTCCCGATGTAATTAAATGAAAACATCCACGAACATACGCTGCATGCAAACCAAAGTAAATATGTGAATGATATTGTGCGTAGCGGGATGGCTACGGGCTACGTCGTAGCCACAGCTACGTCGTATGTATGCTACGACTTGACTTTGATCGAAGTCTTGTATTTATAGAGATTCTTTATACCCGACTACGGTAAAGCCAAAAGGATGAAATATGTTTTAGCAGTATAGCGGTAGTCACTCATAATTACCAAGTCGCAGATTACGTGTGACTCCTATACGAACACCGAAAAAAAATTACATCATGCCTTGTTTATTGTACCTTTCTAGTTGGCGTTTTTGTCGTATTTGGGTTTTAGTTTTTAGCTGTCTTTCTTTTAAAAAGATTAAATAAAAGCTAAATTAGTTCCTTCTAATTAAGATTCTGATTAAGGGCTAATTTTACCGGAGTCAGTTATCTTTTAACCGTGGAATTGAATTAACGTCTGACAGTTCTTGTATGGAAAAACTGTCAAAAATTCAAAATTTATTCACAAGATAAAACTTATTCTAGGTACCTATAAAAGTTTGGTGAATCCTTTGTAAATAAAATGTTATAAAATCGCTGTTTTGTCTAACAGTAAGTAGGAAAGTGACGATGCAATTAACGGCTAAATGCCTTTAGATTATACTAACGAACTTTATCCTCCAATTAATCGCATTGGAAGGTGACAGAGCCCCTTAGGTATCAAACAAATCCCTTGTACCGGCTCAAATGGATTACATTAAAAGGACAAGAACTTTTTAAGTAAGTTAGTTAAGTTACTAGGTAACGGGTTTATCCACAGATATCCGTGGGTTTATCCCATTACATGGACTGGGCAAATTAAATCCACAGTTAGCGATCCCTTGTATGCAGAATACCAAAACACGGATTAGGTGGCGAGAAATCGTGAGGTGAATCACATCCGCCCCTGGTCAAGAAACAACATGAGGACCACGACCACTCTGACAAGAGTGCTACGAAGGAGGGGTTTACGGGGTTTTTTTTACCCGCCAGTCCCAACAGCATCCTGAAAACTACAGCTGGTAGGTGGGTGGTGGGACAGCCCCATACTGGTCATGGGGTACGCCTACATGCCACTGTGGCGTATTAATGAGTAGTTTGTGTTGTTTTTCTGGCAGATATAAACTAACACTAGTTTCTAAGTCGTGTGTATACTAACCAAATGGACTACAGTTATGAGTCCGAAATATTTATTTTATTAAAAGGCTTTTTATCTCATATTGTAGTGTCCTCCAGATGAACGAAACTTATAATGCATTGCAGTTGTTTTAGCAAAAGAATATAACAGAATATCGCGCTTCGCTTCCCCGAAGGGTTGGGCAGAGGTGTACACCCACAATTCCTCAGTTATGTTTATCCTATATGATAGGGGACTATACTCTCAATAACACTTTACCCAACCTGGGAATCGAGCCCAGAACCTCATGCTTAGCAGTAGCGCTTGCGACCACGGGACCAATGAGGCAGTCAACCAAAGAAACTATTTATACATTCAAATTGTATGATGAAGACCACGTAGGAGATGGCCGGACGAGCTGGATAGGT
This sequence comes from Apamea crenata, assembly GCA_949629185.1. Lineage (NCBI taxonomy): Eukaryota > Metazoa > Arthropoda > Insecta > Lepidoptera > Noctuidae > Apamea > Apamea crenata. The sequence goes on along the minus strand of OX451362.1, from coordinate 4,110,529 downwards.
TCCATCAAAGAAGGAGGACGCGCGGGATCGCGAAAGATGGCGGTTTGGAAGAAGGTCTTTGCCCAGGAGAGGAACAGCGTAGGCTAGTAAAAGAAAATTACTGTTTATTTTTATGCACAAATGTACCTATGTATTTTGTCCCAGTTTTGTGTATAAAGTATTAAATAAATATTAACAAATGGCCTAGCCACTTACTAACATGAATAAATCTTTATTTTTAAGTACTTCTTTCTTTCTTTTTATTATTCTCAGGACAGGAAATGTACCAAAAAAAGCCTCTTACATATTGTGAAATTAACAATAGCCACCCGGAAATAGTACCACTATGCGACCCATAGCGTACAGAATTGAAATCTGTTGAATGAAGTTTCTCTAAACAAAACGTCACTTGGAACGATAACGAGGTGCGAATCTGCGCAGAATTGCTTTAAAAACAAACGGGTCTAGAGCTAGTTTGTTTAAGCAATTCTGCGGTTACGGTTTGAAGTGAACTTTACATCAAAGCTCCCGCAGACAGGCGCGCTGCGATGGTGCGACGCAATTCTGATAGAACAATTTCCATGAAATTCATCAAAATTGCTCTACTAGAGTCGCGTCGCGTCTGTCTGGGAGCCTTAATGTAAAGTATAGTAATAGTATAGGAATATCACTTCTAACAATCTATTCTGAGTCAAAATAAAAATCAGAGAGTAAAAATCTAACATAACTGAAGTGAGCTTTCATTCCACCAGCAGTGCGACTCTGTAACCATCTCACCGTGAAAACTTAGGTGGTGAAGTGAGCGTGGAGTGAGCTGTCATTCCAACTAATGCTAGGGATTTGCAGCTCACTCTAATCTCACTTCACCTAACTTTTCATGGTGAGATTTTTACAGAATCGATCGGCTGATGTCATGTCATTCAAACGATTTTACAAGAAGAAGTAAATATTAGGTGCGTGATGATTATTTTCAAATTGCGTGCAACTTCTTCCAACATATATAGGCCTGGTTGACCTTGTAAATATACACAGCTAGAAATGGGATTAGGCTACGTACACACGACGAGCCGACGTGAACCATGACAACAGTCACTAGTGTGTAAATGGCTTATGATTGAGAAGGATTTCAGTCCGACGTGTGAAGTATGTACAAAGATGACAGGATGATGGCTACTCTGTTATAGGTGTAAGGAATCTTTCGGTCCATCTGTGGTCGAAACATCGGGACTGCAGAAAGCATAATATTGCTCTTAATAATTATATGATGACATACCGGCTACTTTTTTATCGTCTGCAAATCAGGGTATAAAAGGTGAACGGAGAAGGAGCCTATGGAAAATTTTCACAAAAAAAAAACGAACAAATCGACAATTAAAATTAAAATTCAACTTAAAGGCACCTTTCTTTATGCGCGGAAATTATTATTGAAATCGTAGCGACATTCTATTCTATAATGTCGCTAAGAATTCAATGATAAATTCCACAAAAAAAAAAGTTTTTTTGTTTATTTTTTTTGGGAAAAAAACGACTTTTTTACCCTTGTTTTTGTCAGGCGGTAAAAAAGTCAGCCGGTATAGATTATATATTATTCTAACAATACTTGTTCCTACCACGATTGCTCACAACAATTTTCTTTCTTACAGTACCTGTTTCATAAGAAAATAGCACAGTTCACTGTAGTGAACATTAAAACTACTTGCATTCAAGACTATGCTCTAGTTAGTTGTAAGTAAAGTCTAAGAAAAGTTGTCGTTGCTGTTAGTAATAACTGAGAACGGGAATTCATTATGAAGAAAATAATTTAAATTTCCACGTTGGTCGTCTCAAAGCGCGACTATCTAGCGTCCTAGGTTCAATCCTCAGGTTGGGCAAAATGTTATTGAGCTTTACAATCGAAAATCCAAATTCTAACTACGTGGGCTCTGAGCAGGAGAGCGGTAGTGGCCCAGTGGCGACGGCCCTGAATTACAAGTTGTAGTACGTGGGTTCGAACCCAGGCGGGCGCTTTATATTGTGTAAATTACCATCACTACTGCTCTCAAAATTGTGAAGGAAAACATCGTGACGAAACCGGCATGTTCTAGCACCAACAATTCGAAGACATGTGACATCTACCAACACGTTCTGGGCCCGCGTGGTGGATTACGGCCCACTTCCTCTCACAGAGAGGAGACGTGTGTCCCAGCAGTGGGCACATTATAAGCTGATTATGGGTTCTGAGCTACTATATCTGCGTGCACGATTTAGGGGGTGACCACACTTGCCAAAGTGGAATCAAAATAAAAAAATCAAAATATTTTATTTCACATAAACCAACATGGGCACATAAGAAACGTCAGAAGCTAGATGCAATCGGTAATCTGCTTGAGTCTCTCGAAAAGAGGTTTATTTCCATTCAACAACCTAATAGACGTTCGACACTCGAAACTAATAACTGATGAGCTTTGGAATTCCAGGGTTTAATCCTAAGTTAACCAAAGTGTAAAACCAAACCAAACACGAGGACTCCGAGCTGCAACTGAGAATTATAGATATCTGCGCGATTTGATATTATTTAGAAATGTGTTAATGTGCCACCTAAGTCTTAAGTGTGAAGTTTAAGTAGTGTAAAGACTCGCCAGACCCCACAGTCAAACCAGTACTACGGTTTAGTGGGGCTTAGTTTTAGTTATATTATTTAAAGATGCTGCTGCTGTTTTTTTTTAATTTGATGATTTATTTATTTTTTAGGATGCTGCAAACTTATAAAAAATATGGCAATAAGCTCGCCCCCTTTTAGGTAAATGAACTTACGAAATGTGATGTCACTAAACTGTCAACCCGTTCGGGGAATACAGATGATATGTTATGCCAAACAACCCTTTGACATGGAGTGTGTGTTCCACGTGCGGTTTCACATTCCTATCTTACGCAAAATTCTCTTTGTAGAGGCGACAATGGCAGATACCAATGAAATGCAGGACTGCATTCATTGATTAAATATTGGCTGTCTATGTAATTGAAAACTAACCTTTATGTTTCTAATATTTGTTGACTATTGAATTTTGTTGTGACGAATGTGTCTCATAGCACTCGTTATTAGATAGGTATTGTAAAACTGGGGCTTGTGGCTAATGTAATGTAAGTAATAATGGCCGCAGAAGTCGATCGATCAGGTTAAGCTACGCTTGCTCTTTGGATGGGTGACCATCTCTACATAGAAAGCCCTCTGTGTCTCGGAAAGCACGTTAAGCTGTTATTTGTGGATATTTGAAAGTCGTTACGGGTCGTCAGAAGCCCGAAAGTCTGACTACCAGTCTTACCATCATAATCAGCGTTCCCACTGCTGGGACACAGGCCTCCTCCACGCGGGCCCAGTGCGCGGGTGGGGATGTCGCATGTCTTTGATTTTTTTGGTTCTAGGACATGTCGGTTTCCTCACGATGTTTTCGTTCACCGTTTTGAGAGCAGTGGTGATGAAATAAATTACACAAAGTAAAACACCTGCCTGGGTTCGAACCCACGACCTACAACTCGTAAGTCGGGGTCGCTACCACTGGGCCACCACTGCTATCTTACCAAGGGGTAAGGGGGGGGGGGTATTACCCAGTAACTGGGTTGTCGAGGTCAGATAGGCAAGTGGCAGTGGCAAGTAAAATACTGGGCAATGTATGCATGTACAATACATATGCAATTATTATGTTGTATTCTTACACTCTTCCTTTAAACTTCCTTGAATCTTGGCAAACAAATTGTTTGTTTCACAGATTGAATGCCAAGCAGTATTATAATAAGATAAAGCATAACATTTCCAAATAAAGGATGTTTATCGTACACGAAATACCTAGAAACAACAATTAAAATATTTTTCCGTGTTTTATAATGATCTCAAGAATTTTCTTTCATAGCAAGCATGTTTCTTTGAAACCGAACCCTTGTTAAGTATAAATTAAAGTTGTTAGATCATATTATTATCTTCCCTACTTTCTTGAGTAATTATGTGTTTTTAAGAAAAGCGCGGTTACGCCCGCGTTGAGGTCGGAAATTATCCCACGGAAACGTATTACCGGGATAAAAAGTATCCTATGTGTTCATCCAGGTTATAATAAACTATCTGTGTGCCAAATTTCATTTTTCGCCCTATTAAAAGCATAAGCAGCCTAATTCGAATAAATGACTTATGATTTTGATTTTGGTTCACAAAAAAGCTTTACAATAATGTTCAACAGCTTTTATAAACCTTATTTTGACAGTTCGTATTTTTATCTCAAAGCAGAAATAAACAGTAAAATTTTAAACCACCCTGTCAAGATCGTCACTGCCCTGAGGGCATTCTACCCTATGTTTTTCCATTCCTGGGCGCTATAGATAACCGTTGTAAAGGTTGTCTGCAAAAGTCGACCTTATGTTGTGCAGGCTGGCAGTAAAATAAGTCTAATTGCATTCGAACATTTTTGTTGTTGAAAGCGAAGGTGCGTTGATGTAAACACGTTGTATGGAATAGGCGTAATAATTGCACACACACACTATTTTAGGATATATCTCTAAGTTCTTTTTTTATTCTTTTATTTTGTTATAGTTCAAGTCTTATCTTGTTTAATTTTAGATTTTACCTATATTTTCTTGTTTAAATTCTATTTTCTTTTGGTACCGGCATTTTATAATTTGTTATTGAAGAGCGAACCTCGTAGCGAAGGTATGTACATCTTTTACATAAAGATCTCCTTTTAAGTAAAAGATGTACCTTCGCTAGGAGGTTGCCTATGTAAGATTTATTGTACAAGGTGTACCTACAAGTTTCTGCAATAAATATTATATATAATATTTATTTAATTATAACGTTTATCATTTAATAGTCCCTATAAAACCACATTATTACAATGTTAAAACGACACCAATTTGTGAATATTATATAATTTCAATTCAATAAGGGATAGTTATAAGCTAAAACATGAAAGGCAATGGTATCAGATGGCTTGTTGGTACCATAATTTTTTTTCCGGAGTTTCCAAATCATTCGCTTTCTACATCACAGGCGCATGCCACTTTAAGGAATTTGTATTTTTTTAACACGTAGAATTTTGCTTAAATAGCTGCATTTATTCAAGTTTAGATTGAGAAAATATTGGCTTGTGACTAAGTAATAACAGCCGCACGGGTCGAACGATCAGGTTAAGCTACGCTTGCCGCGGTTGGTCCGTGGATGGGTGACCATTTTCTCATACCACGACCCCTCCGTGCCTCGGAAAGCACGTTAAGCCGTTGGCCCCGGCTGTCATTTGTGGATCTTTGACAGTTGTTACGGGTCGTCAGTAGCCCGAAAGTCTGACAACCAGTCTTACCAAGGGGTATCGAATTACCCAGTAACTGGGTTGTGGAGGTCAGATAGGCAGTCGCTTCATGTAAAATACTGGTATTCAGCTGCATCCGGTTAGACTGGAAGCCGACCCCAACCTAGTTGGGAAAAGGCTAGGCAGATGATGAGATTGAGAAAATATGCTTAAAGTAGGAAAAAAATTGTTTCGATTCTAACTTTTTTTGAGGAATTATGCCTGTATACTGTAAACGTGACCAGCTAGTTGATTGCATAACACACTTACAATAGCAATAGCTTTCATTTTGACAGTTCAATGACATTCATTGCGTTGTTGAACAGACAGTTTTTTCTAATTGTATACTGTACATTTTGACAATTGTATAAAAGTTTGGTGAAATTCGCCCTAAGAAGATTATTTTTTATGGTAAAGGTTACAATATAATCTCAGATTATGTAATTTGAAACAATTATTCTTGACTATTCTTAATTATTTCTTGGTATCATAATAATCCTTCTGAAATAGAAAGATTAACAGCAAGGCTTCAGATTATTTTCATAGATATTTTGATTGGCTTCATTGATCATGAGGAAACACGGCTATATGTTTCACTCGAATTTTTCAAATTCGTTCCTAACATTTTCCTAATATAACATAGCATTAAATCACTCCTATATTTCCCCGAAGGCTAAGGCAGAGGTGTATAATACACCCACATTTCGCTAGCCATATTTCAGTCCCATGCAAGTATCGGTTTCAGATATTTTCAGGCTGGAAAATAACCCAGGAAAAAAGAACAGAACTTAAATTTAATGTTTTAATTTGTTACGGAAAATCAAGCAAGGGTGGACTAGGCTTATCTTAAATTATAAAACACTTTTTTAAAGGTTTTTTGTAATTTGCTTTCAATATTATTGGACGTGTAGCATAATCAGCCTTTAATGTTCCCACTGCTGGGACACAGGTCTCCTCTCGGTAAGATGGAATGGGCAGTAATCCATCATGTGGGCCCAGTGTGGGTTGGTAGATGTCACATATCTTCGAATTTTTGGTTATACGAACTGCCGGTTTGCTCACAATGTTTTCCTTCACCGTTTGGGAGCCGTTTTGGACGTGTAAACGGAAGTAAAGTTTTATAAACAGCTCTCGGTTTGTCAAAACTTTACTTTTAAATTAGAAGTTTTAAATTAAGTGGGCCAATGTTTGCTTCATCAAGTTTTTAACTTTTTTTTTTCGACGCCATGTTTTTTTTGTTAATAGCTTAAGGGCTGATTTTTCAATGGACAGATAGATTTTATTCGTAGAATAAAATTAATGTCTGACAGATTTTGCATGGAAGAATTGTCAAAAATTCAAAATTATTCCTTGGATAAAATTATCTGGCGTTATATTTTAATTTTATTAATAAATTAGTTATAAGTTGTTATTTCTCGAAGGGCCGATGGCTGGATGGATGACTGAGTTGATTGAAGTTGATATTTATGTACAGTTAATTTTAGTCCTTAATAAATATAATTAATATCCAGAGAAATAAAAATGTTTCAAATAAACAAAGTAAAGGATAATTTTGTTGGAATTGCATAGATAATACAACACAAGGGTCCTTCATAATTTGTAATACAACAACAGATTGGTTCTCATTTTCTTTGTTCTCCGAAATTATTTCACAATTGTAACTAATCATAAAGTTTTATTGTTTTTTATTACAAATGTACAAGTTTGAAACCATGGCAGCGACTGAACAGAATTTGCGAAAACAATTACACTTTTTTAAATCGTATTTAAGTATTTGCCTAACAGAAGCCTGAATATGATGTTACGTATCATAACATAACATCACGGCTGTGTTTACAGAAGGGTTATGCAGAGATGTACCTATAGTACACCCACATTTCGCCAACACCCACAATCGCGAGATACTTATGTAGTCTCAGGGAAAATTTCCTAGAAACCGACGTGGGGATGCATCGAGATGTAGTCGCGGTGGACAAGGGCCTCACTCCGCTCTCCTTGAGTAAAGTGAACTGGCGCAAGCCAGTAGTGCTTGACACTAATGATCGCATGGAGGTAGGGCAGAGGAAGGAACTTCTCGGACGCTTTTTCCGGGCCCTATATGGACCCGATGAAGACCTACTAGTGTCCGAAGCCTGGCTGCATATTGTATGTAAGTCCCATGTAATAGAGCGAGCGTTTATTTCTTATAATGTTTTCTTTCACCATTTTTAGAGCAGCGGTGATGCAATAAATTGTACAAAGTAAAGTGTATTTCATAGGCAGACATCATCAGGATTGTCACACAGGATGCATGAAGACGGACTTCGTCACTGAGGCAGGCTAGGAAACGCTGGCGTGATGCTTTGGACTCGTTCCTGGCCGATTGGCCGGAGAAGACCATTGAGCTAGGAGAACAGTGATTCACCCAACAGTTCGTTGTATCTACACCATGCAATTAATCATGCAAAAATAAATAGTGATCCACCGATATCGGGGGACCAAACTACCGGTGGTTAGGGCTCCAGAGACATGAACCTCCTCACAATGCGATCCGTATCGAGGAGAACTGCCTTTTGAATCAGGCCCTTGATCCAACCGCCTAAAGAGAGCCTCGAAAGATGGTGATCGAGGGTTTCGGCTATCAGTCCATTAGCTAATACGACAATCGGCACAACGACAGCCGAGCTCACATTCCACATTTTATTATACAATACAACCTCGTGTGCAATATTATTATTATTATTTTAATAATAAAGTCTTCAATTTAAATAAATATTATGTACCAAATGAATTTTCAAATTGCATTGAAATGGGCAGCTTGCTTCATTTTTCTGACTAACCGACAAAAAAAAATGCTATGAGTCTTAATTTGATATTTTCTTTCAAAATCAGTTATTTACGTTAAAAATTATTAACGCTCTAGTTTTTAAAACGTTGTTTTAACAAAAGACGATGTTCAGTTGTTTTCCTATGATCCTTTCGGGACAGTGCGATAGACTGAAAATGGGTTGTTCCAATATTTATCAAGAACTTTAAACACAGGTTTTTGAATAGCACAAAAACTTGAATGCTCGTTGTTGTTACAAATTATTCCTCTTTTGTTTGTTAGAAGTTTAAGTTAAAGTTTTGGCTTCGATGAATTACCTAACATAGGTACAAATTTTATGCAAATAAACGATTTTGATTTGATTTGATTTAGACAGGTAGTATCTATTGTATTACAATGTTTTGAATTTTTATTTAGTAGAAAATAAAACTTAGTTCTGAATCGAGCTGTTTGATTATTGACAAATGCGTGCACTGACTGTTAGCAGTGGTGGCCCAGTGGTAACGGCCGCGACTTATGAGTTGTAGGTCGTAGGTTCGAACCCGGACAGGCGCTTTACTTTGTGTAAATTATTTCATCACCACTGCTCTCAAAATGGTGAAGGAAAACATCGTGAGGAAACCGACATGTCCTAGAACCAAAAGATCAAAGACATGTGTCTCTCATCTACCAACCCGAACCGGGCCCGCATTGTGGATTACGGCCCACTCCCTCTTACAGAGAGGAGGCCTGTGTCCCAGCAGTGGGAACGTTATAGGCTGATTACGTACGCGTGCACTGACTGAACAGATCCGCTCAATCTGTGTGGTTCTTTCCTCAAAATACTATTTCAGACACCAATCTACATGGTCTTCACATGATCTGACCAAGATTATGTCTGGACTTTAAAAGAGACTGTGACCTCTGAGTTTGTTTCGGCCTTTCTTCTCAGAGTAGTCAGACAGGATACAACGCCTAGTTTTTAAAATATGACTTGTAAAAGTGTTTGTACAAACCTGCTGACACAAATAAAATAGTTTATCATTTACTTTAGAGTTATCGCCTTTTTAATCGTATTTGTTGTGATTAAATTCTGTCCGAAAAACATAGAACAAAAAGAGATCCTCGGTGGATCTCTTTTTGATGTATTGATAAGAATATGCAATAACGCAGTATTTTAATTTAAGTTTGAGTTAATTATAATTTACAAGCTAACACTAAAATATAATATAAGAAAAAAGGAGGAGCTCATTGGGCATCAAAAAATGTGGTTTCTACTTAAGTTGTAACTTTTCTTAGGCTAAAATCACTAATATTTTAACTAACATAATTAGAAACATAGGTTTAGTCAAACACTGTTCCAAACCAAAAAGTTTTCGTTTTGTGGCTAAATAAATTGTAAAATAAGTTAAGTTTTTTAGAATTAAATAAATAATAAAAGTGTAAGTAACCAGATATTTTTTATCTAAGGAATAAATATTGCGGTTTGACAGCTTTTATGTAGAAAATATGTCAAACTGTCATATCTATTCCTCAGATAGAAGTTATCTGATTATTGAAAAACAGCCCTTAATATTAGTAAAACAAATCTATGATTAATCAAGGAGTTCCGAGTCGAATTATAAAAAAATGAGAATTTCGCAAAAAGTACACTTGACTCTTTATACTTTACTGCCGTGGATATTAATTTATTTAAACTAGTAGCACACAATGAGCTACAAAGGCGGACATTAATGCCTTAGACATTCTCAACCAAGGGTGGTGTAGAGTAAGATGACAGCAGGTGCTCTGGTTATCAAGAGAAACTATTCCAGAATTTATGTTTTTTTTTTCATTTATGTTTGAAATAGATTTAGCATTTTTTTGTCTCTACTAAACGTCGCTTTTTACATAAACTGTAGATATCTTTACATAAGTTTAGAATAGATTTTGCATTTGTTTTTTGTCTCTTTTAAGCGTCCCTTAAATTATCCGATTGTAACACACACACACACATCGTTTACTAATGGACCCTACAGATATTGTCCTGTCCAAACTAAAATCATTCATACAAAATCCTATAGAAAAAGACGTTTAGTTTTTCCCGAACACTGTCCGGGATTTTCCCAATTTTCCTTTCGATAAAAATCTAATTTGGACTATTGTGCATACTTATATTGAAACAAAAAAATAGAAAAAAACGGTCAAGCCGTGGCCAGAAGACGTTCTCAAGTTCACTGAATAATGAACAGCATTTCATTTTTATTAGAGAAGAGATGATAGATAGATATTAAGTTTACTGTTAAATCGTAGGTAGTTTATTATGTAGTTTATACATATATTATATGAAAAAGTAAAAAAAAATACTGTACAAAGGCGGTCCAGTCAACCTTGGATGATGCAGAGACACCTCATGGAAGGTGGAACATACGGGATAAATAGCTAGGAAATTATTTTAAAATACAAGAATAAATACTCATACAAAGATACATACATAGTTATAGTTTCAGTTACAGTTAGTTCTACATAATTGGTAGGTACAAGAAGTTGGTGTTGATAAGAATAACACGGTATACCCTTTGCTATCTATGTAACTCAGAGATGTTATGTATTTAAACACAGGCTTGTCAGCTTTCGTCGGTAGCAATAGAATTATTTGCGTGTGTGTCTAAATTCTCGTATAATTATTCTGAGTGTGACTGAAAATCGAATCTACATATAGAGAGAGTAATTTAGACCTTTCTATATTGATTTTCAACAGCAAGATTAATTTTAAATTACGACAACGACGATCGACTACAACGACGACAATTTTTTATTACAATATTTTAAATATAAAAAAATATTTTATTTTTCTTTCTAGAACTGCATGTTATTCTATAATATTTTCCTTTACGTCGGAAAACACTTCTCTGAAAAACACTACAATTTTTACGATAAAATCCGTAAAAAAAATATCTAAGTATCGAGTAGTAGAGTCTGAACGAAATGTTTAATCAAGTTAACGTTTTTCCGAAGCACTATTTCGATTAAATACTAAACGCCTATCCATTTCAAATAAAACCCTACCCGTATCTACTTTTCATTAAAAAAAAAACCCAACAACCCGAATCGGAATAAATATAAAAGAAATATCCTGAAAAAACAAGTTTCAAAACTTACCTGAAAATCACGAAGACTCGTAAGGAACAACGCACACGCGGGGAAATGCGGCGTGCCTCGAGCGCGCTCACTTTGAACTGTGCGCCGAACTTATGAGGCGAGCTTTTATAAGCGTTTGCGGACCAATGAGTGGTCGTCGGGCGGGCGGGATTATACCTAGAGCAAGGTAATGGTAACTTTATGGAGATATTTTAATATGATTCGGATTAAGGCAAACTATAAATAAGGACAAATAAATACTGGAGGATGCAAAAGGCGGAGGACAGGTTGTTGTGGCGCCTGGGAGAGGCCTATGTTTAGAAGTGGACTGCGTTAGGCTGAGTTGATTGATTGATAAATAAGGAATACATGGTTAATGACTGCAATACCATTTACTACTAATTCAAGCACATGTAATTGCATTTTGTTTTTATTCTAGTTGTAAGTAAATAGTTGTCTTAAATAATTTGTTTTGTTTTTGTTTATAGAAAGAAGAATTTGTTTTTTTTTTATTGTTTAGTTTAAGGTAGGCTCTAATTAGGCGGGAATTTATTTCATTACATTGCTCTCAAACACGGTGAAAGAAAACATCGTGGGGAGATCGGCAAGTCTTGGGATCAAAAATTCGAAGACACGTGGTATCTACTAACCCGAACTGGCACGCGTGGTGGATTACGGCCCATTCCCTCTCAACAGAGAGCAGGCTTGTGTCCCAGCAGTGGGGACGTTATAGGCTGATTATGATTATTATTTGTTTAAGAAGATTATATTTTATTTCTGTGTGTATTTTGATTTCTTATACCTTTAGGTTTAGGTTTTTAATTTGTGGAAGCTCGTTAATGGAAACTGTAAGCGCTCATTGCACATTATTTATCTATATACATGACAATAAGCTTTGTGAAGAATAAATAAATAGATTAGCTGTATATGAGTTGGTAAGGGTGAAAAGTTTGTTTGATTTTTATTACGGAAGATTTTATGAGAAAACAATTTTACGTACGTACGTACTTTATGGAGATATATTTATTATTTGTACGTTGTGAGAAGTGGTGGTTCAATGGTAACGGCCGTGACTTACGAGTTGTAGGTCGTAGGTTTGAACCCAGGCAGCCGCTTTACTTTGTGTAAATTATTTCATCACTACTGCTCTCAAAACAGTTCAGGAAAACATCGTGAGGAAACTGGCATGTCCTAGAACCATAAATTCGAAGACATGTGACATCTGCCAACCCGCACAGGGCCCGCGTGGTGGATTACGGCCCATTCCCTCTTACAGAGAGGAGGCTTGTGTCCCAGCAGTGGGAACGTTATAGGCTGATTATGCCCCGTAGGTTATGGTGAAGTGAACGAAAATTATCCTTTTTGTATGGGGAGCTAGTTTAATGGTAACTACGGAGATTTAAATATGTTTGGGATTAGTTATTTAGTATCAATTGGTAACGGCCGCTAGTTTGTGGAATGCATTGCCAGTTGAACTAATATATCAATGCGTTATGTTCGTGAACGGGCCCTGTCAGTAGGCTGGTCATGTCTTTGCTACCATTACTTATTTTAATTTAATTTAAAATTTCAATATGATTTTTTTATCATTTCATTACAGATGCTTTTTACGTTCTGCATCGTTCTCACACGCATAATTTCAACGTGAATGATGTAACCAATATTTTGTAAGCATATTATTTCGATTTAAAAGAGTGTCCGTGGCGTTTCTCGCCCGTTGTTCTTCATAGGTACCTACTACGCTTGGAATGGGCCACTAGTTTCATCTTTCTGACTGACAATTCAAAAGTCCCCCTTGACAATTCAAAAGTGCCTGTAATTGGTTTATTTGAACTAAATAAAACGCGCGCATTCGTTACATATGTTTACAAGGCTCGTAAAAGATCATTACTTGTCAGTGTGATCTTGTTCTCGTTACTACAATCATCTACAGTCTTCATTTATTTTCGTTGGTAATATATTTAGTATGAATGTATTTATGTAGGTACTTACCTAGGATATGTATTGTGTATCATTTAATTTTACTATGAACCAACGACAGCCCAATTTTATGTCCAGGCAAATCACTGCCGCCCATTGTATATTTTGTAGTGTTTGACGCGTTGTTAGATGCCCGACATTCTGACAACCAGTGTTATCAAGGGGTATAGTGTTACCCCTAATTATTATATATATTTTAGTGTAAGTAAGTATATTCTCATTTGTAAATTTAGAGAATTGTTTTTGATTTTATGTATTTTGTTTTCCTTGTACTCTTAAACAAGTTTTCTTTTTTCAAAAAACATTGCTCCGTACTAGGAATTACTCCTGTATCGTGGGTGCGTTTACAAACATTTAAACTCACATACACAAACAGCCAGACCCGGAACAACTACCTGTAGGCAATACAAATATTTGTTCCGTGCAGAAATCGAACCCGCGACACGCAGCGCAGGGGTCGATCGCTCAGCCACTGCGCTAACCGTGTCGTCAAAGTTGTCTATATCTCTTTTTATCTACTTTTCTATCGCAGGTATGCTGGGAGAGCAGAGTTTTTTATTTTTTTTTTAAAAGAGATTTCTTTAGAAATAAGCATCACCTCTGTACGTATTTTTCTGCTCCTTTCTACTTATCTGTTTATATGTGTGTATATAAATGGCAAAATTCGAAGGCATTGGGCCCGCGTGGTTGATTACGGCCGACTCCCTTTCACCGAGAGGAGGCCTGTGTAGCAGTGGGAACATTTTGCTGATTATGGTTTAACATGTACATAAATGGCTAAATAAATACATAAGTACCCGTGTGACTTTTTCTTATGTACCGACTATAGGGTTTTTTCCGGTTGGCTTTAAATACCGACCTCCGTGAATGTTTTATAAGTTTATGACATGCATGTATAATGAGATAAACAGTATTTCCGAATTCAGAAGATTAGAAAAGCAACCGGGACCCACGGACACTAGCAGATTACAACAGAAAAACAACAGTCTAAAAGCAGAATGCCAATCGCCGAGTGGAAAATTATCTGCTTTTGTAACAAACAAACAACAATAATAAGAACAACTAAGCCGTGTATCGTATCTGTGTAAAAACAGGTCGTTGCTCAGCAAAATCCTGTGACTTCGGACGAGCTTATCGTCAACAGCACTTTTGCAACTACCTCTCGAATGACGTAATGACGTCCGTCCGTGTGACAAATAGAAACAAAGAAATTTTGTTTTTTATTTGGGCAACACACAAAATTACGAGCCCATTACAGTCTATAACGTTCCCACTGCTGGCCATCAGCCTCCTCTCTGTTAGAGGGAATGGGCCGTAATCCACAACACGGGCACGGTGTGCGTTGGTAGGACACGCTGTTTTCCTCATGATTTTTCCCTTCACCGTTCTTCAGAGCAGTGGAGATGAGATAAATTAAAGCAAGTAAACAAAGTAAAGCGCCCTGGGTTCGAACCCACCACCTGTAACTTGTAAGTCGGAGCCATTACTACTGAGACACTACTACTTTCATTGATGAGCCCGCAGCTCTTAACACACGTTTCTAGTATGGAGACCCCCCTTTAATTTTAGTTAAATTTTTATTATTTGTTGTTACAGCGGCGATAGAAATACACACTCTGTCTACCTATTACGGTTCATGACATACAGCCGTCTGACAGACAGACGAACGGACGGACAGTGAAGTTTTGAGTCCCGTTGGTAGCCTGGTCACGGAACCCTACAAAGTAAACTATACTAAAAACTCGATACTGGATTATATAAATGCAAAACCAGTGAAGTTTTCAAATAAAATAATTAAAAGAAAAAAACAAATGACTGCTTTGAATAAAAGAAATCATATCTGCAAGTTGCATTCAGTTGTAAGAGTCGTAGGCGGTACGGTCCCACCTACTGGTGTAGGGAAAGAGATTCCAGATTATTTATTCAGATAGGACACTTCTCAGAAAGTCGTGGGTGTCACAAAAGGTGGCAAGGGAACTGTGATTAAGTGGGTAGGAACCCCGCACAAAATGTTAGGAAAAAGCCGTGCGGTGGATTTGGCTGATTTTTTTTTTTAATTTTGGTCGGTACAGACGCCAGTAGATCAAGCTACCCGAAACTGTCAAATTTTCCCAATCAACCTTGAACCTTAATGCTTTAGCGGTAAAGTTGAAAATCTATTAAAGAAATTTGACAGATTGTAGTAGCTTGATATGCTGGCGTCTGTACCAATTTTCGATTTCGCTTCACTCGCTCTTACATTATCTTAGTAAGATGACAAAGACAGCTTTTGAGCAGCAGATGGTTTTGAGTTCTAAGCCATAAACAAAATACTTTTTCATATTTTTATTAGGTATTCGTTATTTACCTCCTCTTTGTCGTATACAAGGGACCTTCAACGGGCAACAGCTTCATTGGTCTAGTTGTCACAATCGCTGCTACTGATCATGAGGCCCTGGGTTGGATTTCCGGGTCGGGCAAAGTGTTATTGAGTTTTTCCATCAGGGATTTCTCAGTAGCAGCCCGGATTTAGGATTTGTGCCCGGTTGAAGCTAATAGGCTCGCCCCATATTACATGGGACTTAACATAACTTGCGAAATGTGGGTGTACTGTGTACTATAGTTACACCCTGCCTAACCCTTCGGGGAATACAGGCATGATGTTATGTTGTGTTAATTCCTGAAAATAACGAGCCAGTGACAAAGGCCTGTATGTCCAGCAGTACACCACTATTAGGTTATGATAATCATGATTCTCAGTAGTATAATTATACCTGCTTTGATCTCTGATGCGCGATTAACACAGTAGTTGAGCTTGTGCCCTGCGGTTTTTCCCGCATGTCTCGATCCCATCTCGGGATATCGGGATAAAAAGCATCCTATGTCGTAATCCAGGTCATGGTTTACCCATGTGCCAAATTTTATCCAAATGCGTTCAGTCGTTTTAACGTGAAAGCGTAGCAAACACACATGCAACAAAATCAAATCTTTTCTCTTTATAATGTATTTTTTTCATTTATTTCAATAAACACATATTATAAATTATATTTTTAAATATTAGAATATAAAAAATAGTAGCCCACCGGTATCGGGAACAGGGTCCAAGCTACCGGCGGTCAGGGCTCCAGAGAGAGGAACCTCCTGACAGTGCGAGCCGTGTCCAGAAGTACCACTTTCTGAATCAAGCCCTTGATCCAGCTGCCCAACGAGAGCCTCCTCGGGTGTTGGTCGAGGCTCTTGGCTATTAACCCATATTATTATATTTATTAGTTTAGATAACATCCCACATGGTTTTCTTAAAGACCTAGGCAGAGGTGTGCCAACCTACACCGACCGACCTTTTTGACCTATTTCACTAGATGTGTTAAGTCCCATTTAATAGGTGGCGACCCTAGTCGCCTTGTACGACACCCACGGGAAGTAGGGTGGTGCTATTCTATAGGTAAGTCCGGCACCACACGGACCCGAGATCGATACTTACAAATAGTTCTCGGAATTGATAACAAGGCTCTCATATTTCAGAGGTTAGCATCCAACTAACTTTCGACTTTAATAATCTGCTGATCATCCGATTTAACGAACGGGTTAAATATAGAAAGGACGTAGGTCGTAATATTCGAAAAGAAAAGCCACAATTGCGGATATTACCACTATACCCTGTCCATTTAGGTGTGTCCAGACCGCCGCGAATGCGAATGTGCATGTCGCAGGGGCTGCGTACGAACATGAAATGCACGCGCGCAGTTTGCAAGCAGCTCGCGAGCGGCGCATACGCCAGGTCTGGACACACCTTTAGGTAAACCGTTTTTTGACATTGATACACGTACGGTATAATAATGTCTGTAATGTAAGAAGCCATAAATAAGATAATTCAATAAGATAAGGCATTTTATATATTTATTTTATTACGCATTTTAAAGTGAACTTTTACGTAATCTGGAATATCTACGTTCTAAGACAGCAGCAGAACAGAAAATCCAAAAAGAGGAAGAGGGGGGGGGGGTGTCTTTTTGACAGCCAAACGCACAAATGTGTCTCACCACTGCTCTCAAAATGAAAACGGTGAAGGAAAACATCGTGAGGAAACCGGTATGTCCTGGAATCAAAAATTCGAAGACATCTACTAACCCGCACTGGGCCCTCGTGCTGGATTATGGTGGAGAGGAGACCCGTGTCCCAGCAGTGGGAACATTATAGGCTGATTATGCTTATGCTATAGGAAGATAGCAGCGTTGAAAAGCTGGTTATTGTTGGCAATACCGAAGGAAAGAGAGCACGGGACCGGTCGCCATAACGATGGTCTCACCATATAAAAAAGCTACGTCCTCAAGTAAATTTCAGCAGGTAGTGATGGCAAGTCACGACGGCTGAAAACTACCCAGAAACACTTTCCGCGTCCCGGAGATCGAACCAGGACACCATGCTGGCTATTCCGTTTATCCACCACGTAAAATCCACCCTAAGGTAGATACGCGGAAACGCATGTCCGAGAATCCAACCTGCCTGCATATTTGGATTTTAAACGGAATTTATAGGCTTAGGGTAGATTTGTGGTTAAACTGCATGCATTTTCGCGTATCCACCTTAGGGTGGATTTTGCGTGGTGGATAAATGGAATAAACAGCATGGAGTCCTGGTCCGATCCCCCGGTCGCGCAGTATTTCTGGTTTGTTCTCAGCCGTCTAATATAAAATAATAATAAATTACATAGTAAATGTCAGGTGTGGGTTAGTTACAAATTGAATGTCAAATTAAACCTCCACTTTATGGAAGGCTTCTTAGCTACGATCGTCTACCAGGAAGTACGTTTGTTTACTTACCTACATGCATAATGTTTACTGTCAGCTATCGCTGATCAAAGCAACGTAAACTACGAAATGGAGATAAATTGGATGCAGATTATTTGCATTTACTTTAGATATGCTTTTGACAAAATTACCGTAAAAATGCTCAATATCGAAAATGAACCATTTTCCTGTTGCCGCAGGACGTAGATTTTTTCAAAGACTTTTTACTTATGAAGATTTCAAATGTGTTGGGATTCCGCTGCCCTGCAAAAGCAAAGACGATACTACGGTCTTGTGGTGGCACATGCGAACTACTCATCATACTGACGTCACGCAAAATCTTGCATCGCGCAAGCAGAGTTTACCGCTCGACTAGCATATATACAGAGGCCTCCAAAAGTTACTTGACATTTTTCCTTTTCAGCTGTGATGGCGGCATGTTATGATACCAGACACGACCCGTCTGGCCGGAAGATCCTCCTTTTTCTATGGAGGATGTGTGAACTCTACACCCTGTTCCTCATACCGGAATAGTCTCACGTTACAACCTCGTACATGTAACTGCCTCGTTGGTCTCGTGGGTTCGATTCCCATGTCGGAGCAGTGGTAACGACGGCGACTTACGAGTTGTAGAATGTAAGTTCGAACCCTGACAGGCACTTTATGTACTTTGTATTAATTATTTCATCACTCGTGCTCTCAAATCGGTGAAGGAAAACATCATGAGGAAACCGGCATGTCCTAGTACCAAAAATTCGAAAACATGTGACATCTACCTGCTCGCACTGGGCCTGCGTGCTGGATTAAGGCCCATTCCCTCTCAATGAGAGGAGGCCCGTGTCCCAGCAGTGGGAACATTATAGGCTGTTTATGCTATGCCTATGCTAGGTTGTTTGGTGGGCACTAAACATATCCTCTATGCCCGCAAGATCATGGGCTATTTGGCTGATTATCTGCTGTTTTTTCCGCAACATGAACAATTGTTCTCTAGCTCGTGACGTCACGAGAAAAGTCATCCACATTTAAGTCACACCTCGGTAACTTGAGCTTATTGAGAAATGTTGGTATCACTTGAATTCGTGCTCACTCCGCCGACTCAGCGATGCGTGACGATAAGGAATAAGTAAGTTATCTGGAAAAAATATTATTTTCAACTTGACTCAACTTGGCTTCTTTCTTGGTATCAGTTTGTCACCGGCTCTGTTAGCTGTTCTTAAACGATTAAAGTTAAGTCGCGTTTTGACTATTCCGGGTGGCAGGGACATTGACGCGCAAACTTTGACCATGAATTTAGCACACACACCCCCAAACTTGAAAATTTTTCGACGATATTTAAAACGGTGGTCCGGTAGAAATTACCGCGGCTTACAAGGTGTGGGTCTTAGGTTCGAACCCGGCCACACACTTTACTTTGTGTAAATTATTTCATCACCACTGCTCTCAAAACGGTGAAGGAAAACATCGTGAGGAAACCGGCATGTCCTAGAACCATTGCCACTTTTACGGCCCACTCCCTCTCACCGAGAGGAGGCCTGTGTCCCAGCAGTGGGAACATTATAGGCTGATTATGCTACGCGTATATGCTTTCTTGGTTCATCTGCGACTGAGAGATAGCAATATGAAGTTTAAAATTACTTTAGCTGGTTTTAATGTAAGATAATATTGCAACCTCCAACTTGCAACGCTAACTGTATGAGCAGAATTCTAAGTGGTATTTATAACCAGGGCGTCTACATTACAAACTGTTGCGCAATTTATCTTGGCTATGAACGTTGAGCGTGGGAGTGTAAACCGAGCTTTTTTAATCTTCCCGTTTTAGTCACTAATAGAAGAATTTAAAACTAAGCAACATAATCCCTTTTCGGTTTAATAGGCGTTGTAAGAAAACGCGTTGAGAATTTTATTTTTATTTTGTAGGTACAGGTTAAGTTACACTAAATATTTTTTTATTACTTAACATAATATTACGCCTCTTTTCTTGAAGTGCTAGGCAGAGGTGTATTATTTATTTATTAAGACCATTTGAGTGATGTGAGTGAAAAATGTAAGTGAGTCTCTTGTATTAAATGACCAAGACTGAATAAATATTGTAAAAGCTGTTTAGCCACATGGCTAAACAGCTTTTACAATATTTAGCCAGTCTATTTTATTTTTTATTTATAGCCAGTTTATTTTTATTAATTTTATCCGAACACACATGTGTTCGGATAAAATTAATAAAAATAAAATTCCAAGTGATTTAAAAACTTTAGGTCTCACATTGTTGAATATAACTACATATATGGATAAACACTAATCATTTTTACAGCATAAAGTAATTTGTTGGTCAACATTTTATAACGAAAAAAAAAAATGAAAAAGTGTTTATTCACAGAAATATTTTTTTACATGACATACATATTACCTCTGTCAAACTGCAAAGAAGTTTGTTTGTTTAATGTAGCCTATATTTGCATGCTATCATATATGAAAAATATATATGTATGCTCTATAATGTATTTTTTTAAACAACTTTATTTACCATGTTTTATGCAAATAAATATTATTTCTATTTCTATTTCACATTTGGCACTGACATTTTATTTATTAGTTTTCTCTGAGTTTGTTCCGGTCTTACAAAAAGTAAACATTTATTAATAAAATATTAAATCCCATGTCCCACTAGGGGGCAAATTAAGAATAATTTTCCCCCTAGAAAAAAATAAATACATACTCCGGGTTAATCTATAGGTACATATTATCATGAGTTAAAGCCGCTTTTCGTGTCTGTCTGTGTGGCCGCTTAGATCATCTAAACTACACTAAGTATTTTGATGCGGTTTTCACCATCATTTAGATAATGTAATCCGAAAGGTTAATGTTCATGTATAAAACATTAATATTTAACTTCAACATAGCGCAGAAACTATAGGTAGCACATTGCACCCGGATGCGAAGCATGAACGGGTGCGCGTAATAAAATTTTAAAATATATACATATACACCGTGTTCCGGACGATATACATAAACATCGATTAGATGTTCAGACCATGGAAATAAGCATGTTTCATTATAGATATATTAATGAATTCTTATTTTTTATTTTTTGTTAATTTTCATACAAACTAAATACCTTATACCCAAAAAATACCTAAAAACGTAAATCACCCGATATGCATGCCTCTTTATCTCTACATATTTCCGAAGCTTTTGATAGATTTATCGTTTTAATTGCACTAAGCGGCAACATAGACCAAATTAAGACCCTTTCTTACTGCATTAATTTCTTAATTAAAGTTTAAATGGAATTACAAATATTTTTGTAACGCAGCCTTTTTAAGCACTTCCTTTGTTAGATTTGATTTGTAAAAGTTAGAGAAGCGTTTGCAAAAGTTTATAAATAACGTGAAGAACAAGGTGTCTAATTGAGTAGCTCGCTATAAAACAATTTGTAATTGTCCCCTCGAGAGTTTTCGATGTATCAAAATGGTTAATCTCAAAAGCATTGATGATCACCGAAGAGAGAAGAAATATCAGTTGATAACAGCGATGAATGATTGTACGTTGCGGTTTGATCACCGAAAAATCATTCATCACTGTTATCAATATTTCTTCCCCTTTCGATCCCATCGGTAATAGTGACGTAATATTAGATATTGATTGTAAGTAAATTGATAAAGGAAGCCCTCTAGGCGTGAAATGTTTTGATCTACCCTTGGGTTATTTGCGGTCAAAGTTTTTTCTTTCTGATGGAGACGAATATTGACAATTGTTGAGCTTTTAAAGATTTGGGTAAAGCTGTACTTTTACCTTTTTTTTTTGTAACATAGCTGAGCTACAATTTTAAGCACAATCAGCCTATAATGTTCCCAATGCTGGGACACAGGCCTCCTCTGTTCGACAGGGACTGGGGTGTATATCCACTACGCTGGCCCAGTGCGGGTTGGTAGATGTCACATGACTTCGATTTTTTGGTTTTAGGACATACCGGATTCCTTCACCGTTTTGAGAGCAATGGTGATGAAATAATTTACATAAAGTAAAGCGCCTGCCGACGACCTACAACTCGTAAGTCGCGGCCATGACCACTGGACTACCACTGCTCAATTTTAAGCGTGTCGCTAAAACAACAGTAATACGTAAGTTTTCAAATCAATTCGCTCTACTGTTGCGTTTTGGAGAATCTGAAGAGGAAACCTGGACTGGTGAGAGCGATAACTGTCATTTAGGTCGGACTTTGGCTAAGCATTATTCTTGGCACTGTCGCACAACTGTCAAATTACAAGTGCAAGATAGAGACAGGACCAAATCTAACTCAAAGCACACACTAAGAAACGTTTATAGATCTTGGCCTGACTATGTATTATCACCAACAGATAGTGAACAACCATTATTATTCCATCTCTGCACTGTGTGCAAGACACGTGTCTTTTAGCAGGTTTATTTAAAAGAAAGAAATAAATACATTTATTTAGGATAGACTAAAAGGCACTTAACACAACATATTATACTAAAAGAATCATAAAAAATTAAACAAATGAAAAGAGTAAAGTGCGTTATGTGAAATTAGCAAGAAAGTGTGCCTCGTGCGGCAAGCAAAATCAAGCAGTTTAACTTATATCCATACACAGCTGCACCAAATAACCTAATGCATGGGTTGGCCTAATCACCGCAGTCTTAAAGAGCATTTGACCTATTTGTAAACACCTCAACGTAATTTTAAACGCATTTCTTTGAAATAGTTCCCTTAGAACTTATGCGGCCCTTGGGAAATCGGGTACTAAGACGCATCAAGCCCCCATCGGATGCCCCATCGAAGCTTTCTGTAATTTCGGTTTCTGAGAGTTATTTTATTGTAAATGAATGATGGCTTATTTGGCTAAAAAAATAAATAAGATGGTAGTTGGTATTTTTGGAAGAATTCCGTTGATTTTAAAGGGTATATCTTACTCTTTTTAACTAAGGGGTATCCTGTTACCCTGTAACTGGGTTGTCGAGATCAGATACGCAGTCGCTCCATGTTAAATACTGGTACATATTTAGCTGCATGCAGTTAGAATGGAAGCTGACCCCAACATAGTAGGGAAAAGGGTAGGCAGATTTAATGGTGCTTTCTAAATGTTGCTAAAGTGTTTGGAAAGAACTACTACAGTTATATATGTATCTTTGGCCATCTTAGAACCAAACATTTGAGGACTTTATTTATTAAAAAAGTTGGCTCTTTTAATAAAGAAAGATCTTTATTAAAAAAGTTGGCTCTTTTACTATAGAAATGTCTTTATTAAAAATGTTGGCTCTATTAATAAAGACAGGTCTTTATTAAAAAGTTGGGGTCGGCTTCCATTCTACTGATCAACAAGGACCTGGGACCATATAGATCTATCCATAAAAATTGTTCTTTTAAATTCAACATCATCATTTTAGGTCACAATTACACGTTGCTTCTCACCCAGGCCTCCTTGCTTTCCTGCCATTCTTTAGGGCTAGCGGCTTCAAGTGTCCCTAGTCTAAGTATTTCCTGCAAGTTTGGGCAGAAAATAAATTTAAAATAAAATATTTTCAGGCGGTTTGAAGAGCAAACCGCGACGCCAGTTTTAAAACCCAAAAAAGCTGACTAACGTTGTACTGCAAATAAATGTTAATGTCAGCAGAACTGGATTTACGCAATCATGTTCCAAAAACATAATCCACGGACCCATATTGTCACGATTATCACGTCATTATGGTTTTAATTCTTTCATGAATTTCCTGAAAATGAACCCAACTGTACACAGTTGGGTTCATTTTCAGGAAATTCATAAATCATAAATCGTACACGATTTATGTAATAGATAGCTTTTATATCCAAATATTATCGGAACACTTGTGATCGACATTTCATTTCCATAGAGCCCATTGAATCAACACTATAGCAAATGATATCAGCGTTTCTTTGTATAAATACTTCAATCTAGCGTTTTAGGAGACCGTAAATGCGATTAAAAACCCAATGGTAGTGTTACCTTCCTTTATTTTTAGACCAAGCGACTGTGTAGTTGTCAAAATAAACAACAAAAGTTATATAATTTTATAAGCAGCTACGGCGTAGCATCACCGTAGCCCGTAGAGTATTTCGTAGACCCGGTGTAGCTCGTAGTAAATGCTCGTAGACCTTTGATTAATGTTTGCAGGCTTCTCAAAAGCATATACATCCTATAATGTTCCCACTGCTGGGACACAGACTTCCTCTGTGTGAGTGGGACTGGCCCGTTATCCACCATGCAGGCCCAGTGCGCGTTGGTATCACCTATCTTCGAAGTTTTAGTTCTGGGATATGCCAGTTCCTTCATGATGTTTCCCTTTGCCGCTTGCTCAAATGTATTTCCAGTTTAAAATATGTTCCAGTTGTATAGGTATGGAAATCGATACCTTACTTAACCTTAGTGTCAGGACCTCTAAGTCATAAGCATTCTCTGTCAGAAAAGATGGATTCACTACAACATGCACTGAGTCCGGATATTCTTTGGTTTAAACGTAAACGTAAGAAAATTTGAATTTCGCTACCTTGAAGCTTTCGCCTTAATAATAAAGAGGTTAAAAAGGTCGTAAGCCTTTTTTTTTTTGGATGGGAAATCATCAAATGACCCCTCCCGCTCTGGGTGGAGCGGAAGGGAGTGTCAGACTCTTACTGACTAAAACCCACCCGTGTTCCTTCCTTAGCCCTTTCTGTTCCAAGGCAGCGCTAAGGGTTACCGCTTCGGACGATCCCGCTACCCCGGACGATCCCGCTACACAGGTCATAAGCCTGAGAACGGGAATGACGGTGAAAGCACTATTGACCTCCTTCAGCATGAGTTTCTCCATAAAATGCCGTCATGAATTTTCTTCGTCATTGGAAGACAAATCCTACTTCCTACTAAAATTATAGAAGCGAAAGTTTGTGAGGATGGATGGATGGATGTTTGTTACTCTTTCACGTAAAAACTACTGAACGATACATCACAATAACAGATAGGATATTTTTTATCCCGATATTCCCGCGGGATCGGCAGATATGGGTGAAACCGCTGGGCGCTGCTAGTAATTTCTATTTTTATTTGATTAAACAGCTCGCTTGATTAAAACGCCTTCATTTGTTTCTTTACTCCTTTGAAATCTCGGATATTTCACTTTCTGGAGTAAAATATTCATTAAAGTTTTATCTTTTTCTTTTAATTTTAACTTCCTTTTGCCTTGAGTTGGATTTAAAAAAGAAAACCTAATTTATTTATTAATAATAATAATATAATAATAATAATATCCCTGGACATTTCACACAGCAACATTTGTCCCAAGCTAAGCAACCTAATGCTTGTGTTATGGTAACAAGATGGCTGATAAACTACTTATATACAATTTTTTTTTGTAAATACATACATATTATAGATAGAAAGATTATTAAATATAATAATTATTAAATTAATTAATTAATTGTACCCCCCCCCCAGCCTTATTTTTTTTATTTATTAAATTGAAGTGTCTGCGTGTAGTACACAATAAAATTAATGTATACAGATGTGCTGACAAGTCTGGGTCTAAGATGCCGAAAAGATTGAGAGTTTTTTCTGTTTTTTTTTTTTCATCATTTAGACAGCACCATCAACAACCTGCCTAGCCTTTTCTCAACCATGTTGGGGGCGGCTTCCAGTCTAGTCGGATGCAGCTTTGTTTGATATCCCACTGCTGGGAAAAGGTCTCCCTACTTACTCTCTTTCCAACTCTCTCTGTCCAGAGCTGTCAGGGACCAATCTTTATGAAAGGAGTCCAGCTCATCCCGCCATCTCCGTCTGGGCCTGCCGCGATGTCGTTTGTCATTAAGCGGGACCCACTGGGTCGTAAGGTTGGCCCATTGATCGTCTGACATGCCGCAGATGAGTCCAAATTCCATTTAAGCGTGGCAGATAGATCAACCCGTGTGGCTGTTATTACTTAGTACGTACCCAGCATTAACAAAATAAAAAATCCTAACAAAAATAATAGCATTTTAAAAAGGTCGCTTGCCGCTGTCGTTTCGTAGATGGGTTGGGCACCCATAGCTTATTAACTTTCGATCGACCCGTGCTGTTATCATTTAACAAAAATCATCCTGGCAGCACCATTATTAAAAAAAAAATCTAAGGAACCTCATCAAAAACTCGAGTAAACACCATAATATTCTCCCGTTCAAAGTCTCGGAATAACGCAGATAACATCAGCCAATAGCGGGCGATGCGTGGGCCGGGTCGCGGTGACGTCACACTCAATGACGTCACGGGCTTGCACTGACACAGCTATATTTTATACGAGCTCTTAGGAAAGTGTTCATTGTTAATTAAACGATTTTGAGTTGATAAACTTAAAGAGATTGTTTTTTTATTAAGGCTTTTTTTAAATGTGTATTGCATTCTTATTAATTTATCAAGAAACAACAAGAGGTTTTATTTCTTGATAAATAAGATGTTTTTTTAATGTATTTCTATGTTAACAAAGATAGATTAGATAGAAACAGACTATTAGATTTAAACAGTTTGATTCGTATGTTTTAAATTGTATTCAAAGTGCAAGAGCATGTTTTCCGCGAAAGTCGGGTAAAACATACACATAACATAGTAAGCAAGGGTACGCAACTCTAAAGGGTATGCAGAGATGTACAAAACAACCACAATTTTCTAGTTTGGTTGTGTTTGGTAGTGAAAATCCTACTAATATTATAAATGTGAAAGTTTGTATGGATGGATGGATGTTTGTTATTCTTTCACGCAAAAACTACTAAACTGATTTAGATGAAATTTGGCACACAGATGGTTTATAACCAGAATTAATATATAGGATACCTTTTATCTCGATATTCCCACAGAATCGAAACTTATGCGAGTGAAACCGCGGGGCGCAGCTAGTAATTATCTAAAAAACTGAAGTATTACCAAATCAATTTTTTTTTAGCTGATCCTACTTAAAATTAAGCTCACAATAAAGGGGTTTAAAAGTTAAGTAACGTTTAAACGTCAAAAATGTATGGTTAAACAGTCGCTAATCACTACTTAACTTTAAGCAACGTTTATGAATAAATGGGTAATATTAATACATTTATTAACTTTACGTCTCCTCTCTCTGTTCTTTACTTTAGATACACCTCTGCCTAACCATGCGGAGGTTACAGGCGTGATGTCATGTAATCTCTTTAGACTAAAAATAATTAGATTTTTTCGAAATATCCAGCTAAAATTTTTCATGTAGTAAAAGGAATTGCGTAAGATCAGGGCTACTATCAAATTATCAAAAATAATTTACTTAGGACAACATCCAATTCTTTCGAGTCCGCCCCTCTTTAACGTCATACGGTTATACAGACCAATAGTAATGCAGGGTGTAGGTGGCCACCTACGCAAGTTAATGTAAATGTTGACCTATAGGCAACCAGTTTATCTTGGCACTTGATATCAGCAGGGCTTGCAAAGGTTTTTAGGGTTCCGTAGCCAAATGGCTAAAACGAAACCCTTAGGGATTGGCCATGTCTGTCTGTCTGTCTCAGCCACTTTTTTCCGAAACTATAAGAACTATACTGTTGAAACTTGGTAAGTAGATGTATTCTGTGAACCGCATTAAGATTTTCATACAAAAATAGAAAAAAAACAATAAATTTTGGGGGTTCCCCATACTTAGAACTGAAACTAAAAAAAAATTTTTCATCAAACCCAATACGTGTGGGGTATCTATGGATAGGTCTTCAAAAATGATATTGAGGTTTCTAATATCATTTTTTTATAAACTGAATAGTTTGTGCGAGAGACACTTCCAAAGTGGTAAAATGTGTCCCCCCCCCCTGTAACTTCTAAAATAAGGGAATGTTATAACAAAAAAAATATATGATGTACATTACCATGTAAACGTCCACCGTAAATTGGTTTAAACGAGATCTAGTAGGTAGTTTTTTTTTAATACGTCATAAATTGTAATTGTACGGAACCCTCGGTGCGCGACTCCGACTCGAACTTGGCCGGTTTTTGAATAAACACACCATTATGTATACACAGAATAGCCTATAATTTTCGCATTGGACGGGCCTCTCTCTGTGAGAGTAGGTCATAATCTACCACGCGGGCCCAGTGCGGGTTGGCTAATGTCACATGTTTTCGAATTCTTGGTTCTAGAACATGCTCTATCTCTAATTCTCTATCGGCATGGTCATCATATAATCTGACCAAGATTATGTCTGGACATTAAAAGAGACTGTGACCTCTGAGTTTGTTTCGGCCTTCTTCTCAGACTATTCAGATAGGAAACGCCGACCTCATCTAGTTTTAAAATATGATTGACGTGTAAAAGTGTTTACACGTCAATTTGGCCACAGATGAGTCCTGCCGGTCGATTCTGTAAAAATCTCACCGTGAAAACTCAAGTGAAGTGAGCTTGATGTGAGTTGTCAGTAGTGTCAATCCCTAGCATTAGTTGGAATGACAGCTCACTCCACGCTCACTTCACTTAAGTTTTCACGGTGAGATGGTTACAGAATCGCACTGCTGGAGTGGAGACCGCGTATCGGCAAGCATACCGAGGCCTATGTCCAGCAGTGGACTGCGATAGGCTGAGTTGATTGAATTGTAAAAGTGTTTGTGTTTATTTTTTTAAGTAGGTACACAAAAAAAAATCATTTATCATTTATATATATATATTTTTTGTATCGTTTCCTCACGATGTTTTCCTTCCGTTTTGAAAGGTGATTAAATAATTTAAATATTGTTATTTTCTGGGCAACACGACAATCAATAAATTTGCCTAGTTTACATTTAGAACTTCGAGAGTTTAGTTCGAAGTTATAACGCGCTCATAGCGTATATACAACTTGTAGAAATCGTGGGTAGTCAGTACATACGAGTATAACGTCTGTGTTATCAGAAACTATATGGTGGTTATGTAAGCGTGGGATGTCGTTCGTAATAGGTTAATGTCTATATAGACATGTATAAAACATGACATGTATAAATGGGTTTTTATTTTATTCTGTAAGGAAAAACAGTATATGTGTGTGTGTGTATGTGTAGTGTTTTTTAGTTGTAATTGTGCGTTTTGTTTGTGCAGAATAAAATATTTTTCTTTCTTTCTTTTCTTTCTATATTTTCTCAAAGCTTCACACGGTTTTTACGATTTGACAAAATATCGAGATTTCTTTATTTTGTGTAAGTTTAATATTAATATTATTATATTTGACGGAGAAAAGTGTTATTTATTTTTTAATTTAGTTTAAGCTCCTGAAATACTCGAAAATAGGGTAGATGCGTGGGTAAAAAAAAAAATTAATCCGTCAAACGTATTTTTTCTTTATATTTCGAAACTATCAGCAATACAGTTTTAAAACTATATTCTGGTGTCATACTCAACTAACACACAAATGTAAACAAGAAGACAGCTCCTACAGTTAAAAATAGGCAATCGCTCCATGTAAAATACTGGTATTCAGCTGCATCCGGTTAGACTGGAAGCCGACCCCAACATAGTTGGGAAAAGGCTAGATATATGATGATTTGACGGAGAAGGTACCTGTCTCTCGATATCATCAGCCATATTTTTAAAAGTGTGGGCGCACTATGGGTAATGTTAGTTATAGCTCAATAGAAAAACCGTTTGCAGTTCAAATCACATATAATTTTACGAACAAAAGAAGCACACTAGCGAATCACACACTGTAGGTACACGACACAACTAGATACGGAACACGAGACAGTTTCTTAGCACATGTTGTCTGTACGATGTCGTGGGTTTTGAAGCCTGATCAATGCTCGAGTTCGTTAGACTGCACAATACTATATTATAAATATATTTCTCGTTTGAATAACAATGAATTCATGCTATTAAGTTTGAATTTCACAATAGTAAAAAGTTGCCAAGCTTGCGGCGTGGGCGGCGGAATATTTGTGGGATTACTAGGAAGAAAGCACGTGCTTTTAAAGGAAGTTGATTTTCAGGGCCGTCTTTAAGTAAAGATGACCCTGAAAATTAACAATGTGAAATACAACAAAAACTATTTTTAAATTGTAAAAAAATAAACAATTTAAAAATAGTTTTTTTTGTTATAAGTACTGTTTATACTTTCATGTGCATTTAGTAGAAAGCTGTTATTTATTTATTTGTAATATAATTTTACATTATTTAAAAAGCTAACAGTCTTAAAATAATAATATGTATGTACAAGTATATAAAAAAGAGGGTAAATAATTAATAGGCATCAAAAAATTCGTCCGCATCGCTGTCATTTTTTTTATGTCATAGCCTTTTCCCAACTATGTTAGGGTTGGCTTCCAGTCTAACCGGATGCAGCTGAATACCAGTATTTTACATGGAGCGACTGCCTATCTGACCTCCACAACCCAGTAACTGGGTAATACCCCTTGGTAAGACTGGTTGTCAGACTTTCGAGTTTCTGACTACCTGTAACGACTGTCAAAGATCCACAAATGACAGCCGGGACCAACGGCTCAACGTGCTTTCCGAGAGGAGGGGGCGCACGGAGGGGTCTTGGTATGTAAAGATGGTCACCCATCCACAGACCAACCACGGCAAGCGTAGCTTAACCTGATCGATTGACCTGTGCGGCTGTTATTATTTAGCCACACGGACCCCTCTATTTTTTGTATGTCTTATTTAATAAGATATGTCTTATATATATTATCTAATAAGATTCATGCAAAGTGTTATTGGGAATTTCCTGGTAACATTATCAGTAAGTTTGCCTAGTTGCGAAAATGCTGTCTATTAGTAAATCCCTGTTTGCGGCCCGTCTATTGATACTGTTACCTAAATAACACACAATATAACATTGAAACTTGAAAACCGTCAGCGAAATATTGGAGCTAGTTACTGAATATCAATAATCGTTCGGTATATATGACGAGTGATTACAGGATTGTACGATAGATTATATTTCAGGTAATAAATAAAAACAATTGCGGCAATCAAATCAGAGGCAATCCTCTGACAAAACGAAGTGTCACCTTATAAAATCTGCCACTGAAGTGTGATCGTGGAGAAACACGAACTTATAATAAAACTAACTTCTGCCAGCGACTTCGTCCGCGAGAAGCCACTTTCTTAAAAAAAAATCCGTAGGAACCTTCTACAAAGAAAGAAACAAGTAAATATTTTAATGTCTTTGATTACAACCCACTCCCTCCTGCGGGCCTGTGTCCCAGCAGTGGGGACATTATAGACTGACTAACTTCGCCCCGCGGTTTTACCCGCATAAGTTTCGATCCCGTGGGAATATCGGGATAAAAAGTATCCTATGTGTTAACCCAGCTACGTCCATACCAAATTTCATCAATATTGGTCCAGAGGAGCGTGAAAAGTAACAAACATACAAACACACACTTTTCGCTTATTATAATATTAGTGTAATTGTGATGAATTAATATAAAATGCTGTCGTACAAAGAAGGAAACCTACACATAGTATTAGACTTCATCGTTCACACTTTTGGTACACAGGCGTCCTCTTTGTGAGAGGGAGTGGGCCGTAATCCACCACGCGGGCCTAGCGTGGGCTGGTGGATGTCATACACCTTTGACTTTTTAATTCTATTAAGTTACTCAGTAATCTACGCGGAAAAAAGAAAAAAATCGGTCAAGTGCGAGTCGGATTCGCACACCGAGGGTGCCGTACTAATTTGTAGGTATGTAACCACAAATTTACGGTTTTCTCCTTTACTAATACTTACTACATGACATTGCTTCTTGCCAAATTTCACGATTCTAGGTCAACGAGAAGTAAGTACCGTATAGATTTTGATTCCCTTGCGAGTGTCAAAATTTGCGGCATAAACGGAACATAAACGCCCGTATCTTTTGATTTCGTTGACTTAGAAGTTCAAGCTCACTGCTTCAAGGAATTGTAGCCCCTGAGTATTTGATATAAATTTCAACTTGATAACGCGTTCCTGAGAAAAAAGATCTTGACAGACGAACAACGTAGTGATCTTATAAAGGATATTGGACTTATTGTAAATCACAAATTTTAAAATTCATTGTTTTTAGTTATATAAGAATGAGATTTGAATATTTGCACACCATATGTTGAGGTAGAGTAAATAGAACTTAAAAAATATTAACACTATATGATGTAAAACTACATTCTTACAAATAAATAAATTCTAATTCTAAGGGTTCCGTTTTTCCTTTTCAGATGCGGAACCCAAAAAAAGATAGAAGTGATAATGAAAAAGGCTCAACCTTGGGCCTTAATACATTTATGAGCAAAAATTCTATTAAATAAAACAGAGAGCGTATATACATAATCCACTTTATGTAGATAAATCCAACAAAAATATTTTGAGAATGTATGCATACACAGCACACGCATGAAAATGATTTCAGCTGTGTTGGAAAACAAAGGCAAATTGGTTTACCTCAGTAACCATTATTTTGTATGTAAACTTATTAAGCTAATGTACGAGGCGCCTATATGGTTTTGGCTCGGATTCAAATAAAATGTATTAATGTAAATGCTTGATGGGTTTCTGGTTGCAAAAAGGTGTTTATAATTTTATTCAGGATGACGCAAACGAGGGACATATGGAAGGGTTGTCAGAATACGATTCTAGTTCCGAAATGGGTCGGCAATTTACATGGAGCGACTGCCATCTGA
This sequence comes from Apamea crenata, assembly GCA_949629185.1. Classification (NCBI taxonomy): domain Eukaryota; kingdom Metazoa; phylum Arthropoda; class Insecta; order Lepidoptera; family Noctuidae; genus Apamea; species Apamea crenata. The sequence goes on along the minus strand of OX451362.1, from coordinate 4,077,977 downwards.
CGTCATCAAACCAAGTTTTACCATATATATACTTACATAATATAATAAACCTGTAGACGAGGCGTTTCTGTACATCGAAAATATTTCCAAAAAAATTGTGGGTGTTATCTATACTAATAATAAAGCTGAAGAGTTTGTTGTTTGTTTGAACGCGCTAATCTCGGAAACTATCAGTCGGATTTGTTTTTTTTTTTTGCATTTTATAGCCTAATTCTTGAGAAAAACTTTAGTCAATTTAACATCACGCTAGTCCTAGCGTCTCTCTCGTCGTCTAAGAAGCCGCGCAAAAAGAAAAAAAAGGAAGAAAGAATGCGAAAACGTAACTAATAGCGCCGCCAGGCGATGCGATGTGAGAGGGTAGATTGGGAAGCTAGAAATTTTACGCGGACGAAGTCGCGGGTTGAAGCTGTAGTCCGCGCGGAACTAGTTGGCCGCGCCTTAGGTATGTGAGCGGTGGGACGGAGGAGCCACGCGCACAACGTACGTGCGTTGCAACCCGCCGCCTCATCCCCGCTGTCCCTCCCGTCCCACCGCTCACATACCTAAGGCGGTACCGGTATATACCAATATCGTCAGAATGTTGAACTTCCAACTACCTGTTACAACTTTCATTGATATTTGTATGACAACACGGACCGACAGTAGATATCGATTCCCATCACGTCTGCGGAGTTTCTCTAGCTAATCTAATTTGACCCTGAATGTAAATTTCGGTCTGAACGTGTAAAGAATGATCACCTGTCCACGCACTAACCGCAGAAACAGCTACTTAACTTCACAGATTGAAGACGTGTGTTATTGCCTTCAAGGAAAATAATACAACAAACACAACAACAGTCCTACAAAAGTAAAACTTCATAATATCACAACCATAGAGCATGGAAAGCCACCCCAGCCTATATTCTCCACGTGCCGGACGGCGCGTTGTGTTCCACGCGCGCCTCAACGAGATGTCAGCAGATGACGGGGACCGATAGGGTCGAAGCCTGCCAGGGCGGCGGGATCGTCCGAAAGGGTTACCGCTGCCCTGGAACAGAAAGGGCTAAGGAAGGAACACGGGTGGGTTTTAGTCAGTAAGAGTCTGACACTCCCTTCCGCTCCACCCAGAGCGGGAGGGGTCATTTGATGATTACCCATCCAAAAAAAAAAAGCCTATATTCTCAGACTATAATGTTAACTGCTGGGACACAGGCCTCCTCTCTTCGAAAAGGAGTAAGCCGTAATATACCACGCGGGCCTACTGCGGGTTGATAGACGTCACATGTATTTGAATATTTGGTTCCACGACATGTCGGTTTCCTCACGATGTTTTCCTTCACCGTTTTTGAGATCAGTGGTGATGAAATAATTTACACAAAGAGAGAGGAAGACGGCAGGAGGGGCTTATGGCTAAGTAATAACAGCCGCACGGGTCGATCGATCAGGTTAAGCTACGCTTGCCGCGTGAGTATCTTCACATACCCAGACCCCTCCGTGCCTCGTAAAGCACGTTGAGCCGTTGGTCCCGGCTGTCATTCGTGGATCTTTGATAGTCGTTACGGGTCGTCAGTAGCCCGAAAGTCTGACAACCAGTCTTACCAGGGTTTTGGAGATCATATAGGCAAGTCGCTGCATCTGGTTAGACTAGAAGCCGACCCCAATATAGTTGGGAAAAGGCTGGGCAGATGATCATGAGAGAGAAAGACAGCAAATCAATGAGTAGTACAGACATACTATTACGTTCCTCGTGACACGCTTGGTTTGTGCAGAAAGCGATGACAATGCCGCCTCTAACAGTGGCTGCCGAGATGTGTTCATGTTCTGTGGTCACAATAATGTCTCTCGAAACACAAGGAAAGTAATTTAAAGTTAAGACAACTGCACTTCGTGTCAATAAGATTCAATATCAAATAACATAGTAATATGGAGCATTAGAGTCTGAACGTTTATTGCAGTTTATGAGAGTGTGTGGTATTGCTATAACTTTAAAGGACACTGGTTGTTTTCAAGTAGTATCAAGTGGCCTAACTTTGTTATAACCTGCACCCTAAATGCGTAACACACGATCAAACGGAATCGGTTTCATTTTGACAGTTCAACAACATTCATTGCGTTATTTACGTTGTTGAGCAGACACGATATGACACATTTTTTGAACATATGAAGCAATGGATTAGCAATATCCTTCAAAATGATTCAGATTGAGATTGATTGTGTGTTACGTAATTAGGGTGCCGGACAGGCGCTTTACTTTGTGTAAATTATTTCATCACCAGTGCTCTCAAACCGGTGAAGGAAAACATCGTGAGGAAACCGACATGTCCTAGAACCAAAAATTGGAAGACATCTACCAACCCGCACCGGGCCCGCCTGGCCCGCGAGGTAGGCTACGGCCCACTCCCTCACACAGAGAGGAGACCTGTGTCCCAGCAGTGGGAACGTTACAGGCTGATTATGTAAGTTACCAACTTCTACACTACTTACTACTTTGCACTATAAAGTGTCTCGTTTTTAATGTAACCTTTAATACCAGTATGACGTTCCACTGAATTCATTACATCAGATTTTGTGGGCACGGGACCACAATAATGATCCACTCTGCCAGCTTTGCAAGTCACACACCGCGTTCAAGAATAACTAGCAAACAGTTATGCCCTTTGGGAAATTCCCAGTAAGAAGTTTTCTTCGAAATTAAAATAATTTTTGTAAAACAAACTCTTGGACTTCATTTCGTTTGAAGGGTTTTATGAATTACTTAATTGGACTTGGACATAGTTGAAATGGTTCTAGAGAAGAGATTTTTGTGAGGGAACTCAACCGGGCAAGTACTTACTACCTCCATCCCAAGTTCTGCAGCTAAACGGCATTGTTTGGTTTTGGTTTGAAACCAACCAGTTGAAGTTGACCAGGAATTCCGCATGCTGGTGCAAGCGGCGGACGCGCATTCCTGGTCATCACCCTCAGCCTCAGCAGCCACCTTGGAACAGCACACTGCACTTTCGACCGGACTACAAGAACAGCTGGTTATTTTTTAGGATTTTTCAAATCCGACGGGTAGTTCCAGATCGCGCGTTCAAACAAACAAACTTTTCAGCTTGTTTATTAGAATAGATGGGGTTAGTCTTAAACGTAAAAAATTCCACATTTATATTTTCCTTATCGTTTAAGCGGTCTGTTTTTGACTCGTCTGCTGTGAGAAAATTCCCACGATGCTCCTGTATTTTTAAATAAAATCTTGGAAAAAGCAAAATATCCCAGGAGTGCAATCATGAAATTGTTAAGACAAGATTTTACATAGAAGTTTGTCTATTTATAAATGTTGTTTCTTATACTTTTAACTAGAACCAGCTGTTGTTTTCAACGGTGCACTAGAAATGCTTCAATAATAACTTTATTCCAGAGATCGACAAAGCGTTCTAAATAAGCAAGCTGTAATGTAATCGCAATGGAGTGGTCATCCGTTGGAGTAGGCTCTAAAAAGCATAAGCAGTATAATCAGCCTATAATCTTCCCACTGCTGGGACACAGGCCTCCTCTCTGTAAGAGGAAGTTAGCCGTAATCCACCACGCGGGCCCAGTGCGGGTTGGTAGATATCACGTGTCTTCGAATTTTTGGTTCTAGGACATGCCGGTTTCCTGTTGTTTCGCCGGTTTCACGATGTTTTCCTTCGCCGTTTTGAGAGAAGTGGCGATGAAATTATTTACACAAGGTAAGGCGCCTGCGTGGGTTCGAACCCCTACAACTCGTGATTCGGGGCCGTCACCGCTGCTTTCGAACTGTACATAAGTTGCTATCGAAAACTTACTCGCTAGCGTTAAACTCGCTAGCATATAATGTGGATCGTATAGATTTCGATAATGCTTGAACCATGAGTTTTACGGAGTGTAACGCAGTCGCTAAGGTAAACTCGATAGATCGTGTCTACTTATGTTTTGTTTCATTATTTCTCAGTAATAAGAAGACAATGGCATAATTATATATTCTCAAAATGTAGTGCTACCGCCTATGCTAAAAATGTTATGACAGTATATAATCGGACTAAAACAGAAAGGATGGCTTTTAGTGAACTACTTAAGCTAATTGAGTTGTTGTTGAATTTTTATTCCTTAAAATTATGTCACCGTTGTGTCATCGAGTAACGTTAGTGAATATCGAATAGATTACGTTAGGTTTCTTACCTGTCGAAATTTATATAATAGTGCTCATGGTATGAATTTTAATTATTTCTGTGACCGCTAGGGACGCTGTACAGTGTTTCCTAATTATATATTATTTACGGATACGCTAGCGAGTTTTGGCTGTGCAAACTCAAGGCTCATGGTAGAGCTACTGCTCTAAACAACCTCTTTCATTTGTTTTCTTCGCAGTCGCAGGCGCTAGACGCGTGTAGCTCATGGCTCCGGCATTAGGTTAGACGCACGTGGTGTCCGTATGTCACCCACATGAAACAATACAAGACTTCTGCTAGCATACACACTGGACAACGCTGGCGTCGCGTATTGCACTGAATAGCGTTAGCAAAACAGTCGAACTTTTTGAAATGCTATTATTGGAACGAAGTTCTTTAACGCAGTTAGTGAGTTAGTGTGAGTAAACTTGTTGAAATCAACACGTAACGAAAAAGTGTTATGAAGCCGAAGCCGCCCTCTTGGATTTTCAATTTCATTTTGACCTCACTATTAGCTTCAGCACCCTCGAAAACCATGAAAAGTATTTAGAGAGAAAGCCCCTCCAAGCAACTTTCGCTCTCTCTTTGTCTCTTTCTGATAGTTACGAGTGTGTGTGTTTCGCGTAAGGTACTTCATTCGTGACGGGGGTCCCCCGACATCACACGATTTTCACATTGGATTTCAACGCACTGCTCAGCGCCGAGAGTTAAAAATTCAACAGTGTATTTGTTTGGCGCGCTGGGATGCGCTTTATTGGATTCTCAATGCTTGGCTCAATACAGAGAGTTGAAAATCCAGTGCGCGATAAAATCCCGCCGCGGTACTTTTAAGTCCGTGCGAGCATCGACTAACATAAAAAAGTATGGTAATTTGTATCCGAGATAATTCTATTCAGGCTTATGAATGTAACACAAGAAGAAGTTTCCTCCAACTTTTATATTAATGTACGTAATAGCAGTTTGATAGCAATTTGTATTGATTCTTTGAAGTCGTTAGAAGTTTAAAGTCTGTAATTTTTTACTCATCCTGGATGGTGGGACTTGGGACTTAGTTTGTGTTGGCTGTACAAGTTTTCTAAGTCCTAAATAATAAATGTCTGTGACTTTTACTCACTTTTTAGAGCTTCGTGTCAAATAGTAAAGTCTTAGTTTTTAAAACTAAAATTCAAGAACGATGGATTTATTTCTATTATAAAAAACTAGCTGCGCCCCACGGTTTTACCCACATAATTCTCGATCCGAAAGTATTATATGCCCTAATCCAGGTCACCGTCAACCCATGTGCCAAACATCTAAATCCGTTTATCAGTTTCAGCGTGAAAGCGTAACAAACAAACATACAAAAATCACCTCTCTTCTCTTCCTCTCTTCCTCTAAACGCCCCCAAAGAACCAAAATCGGAACTAACGTCGCCATCTTGTTTTTTCAATACAATTTCTACTAAGTATTATTATTATTTATTCATAATCATGTAACAAAAGACTCATACTAATTATTAGGCACACAATTTCAATACAAAAAAAAAAAAAAAAAATGTATATAAGTAGTTTATCAGCCATCTTGTTACCATAACACAAGCATTAGGTTGCTTAGCTTGGGACCAATGGTGCTGTGTGAAATGTCCAGGGATATTATTATTACATTATTGGTCACAAAAATAAAAATATAAAAACAAAAATAAACTTAATAATTATAACTTTCTAGTCAGCATAGGAACAGCAACATGCGCCACAGTAATGGCGGACATAAGGGCAGTCCAGCCTGTTCGCGATCATGGCCAGGATAGCATTGGGGCTGGCCCGCACCCGGCGCACCAGGGACGCGCACCGCTTACGCATAGAAGCGTGGAAACAATCAGTGCGCGCCATCGCGAACATCCGTGATGCGCTACAGAAATGGGGCAGCCCTAACACCGCCCGGAACGCGTTGTTGAAATGGACACGGAGGGCACTGTAAGCCCTTATACTACTAATCCACAGGCTACACGTACATAGGGATGCGCAGTACGCTCTAAAAAGCGTGACCTTCACACCCGTAGTACAACGCGAAAACCTGCGGGCTATCATGTTGGCTCGCACCGACAGTGCCCTCCGCTCCCAGTCCATGTCAGCATGGTCTTTAAGTTCCTCGGTGAGTAGATGCCCTAGATATTTAAATTGGTCCACTCGGTCTATTGGAACACCATCGAGATCAACACTCGGAATGTTCATACGGCACACCGGTGGCCTTAAAAACCATGTATTGGCTTTTCTTCCCAATAAATTTCAAACAATGTCCATGCGCGTATTCCGTACACGTACTGAGCAGTTTAATGACCAAGACTAATGTTTACCAACAGCGCCTCCCTGTCAACGTCATTCAGGTGCCAAAAAATCCTCGTACAGTGCGTTCACAGTAATTTTTTACCTCTGATTTTGCATCACTGTCCAAATGACGGTGATCTTTATTCTCATTATAATAAGGTTGCTAATGAATTCCTGCCACTGACAAGTCTGTCAAAATCATTGTGATCTTTACTGTCGTTGCTATAAGGTTGCTGTTAAGTAGCTGCTGTCAGACTAGAGATAAAGTAACTAATAATAATAATAATTTCACTATCAAATTATAGTGCCTAAAAATAAACTACACCGAAAATATTATTTTATTACAGGTGCAAGTAATGATGGTTCGGAATTCAAGTGTTAGGTAGCGACCCGCCCGAACTAGGTTTAATTCAAACCTGTGTCTCAGGCAATCACTTTACATTTCAATTAAATTTGGGTATTACATTTTTAAATAAAACTCGTATAAAATAATAATTTAACAACTCTGCGAAAAAGCACAATACTACATTACTATCTAATACTAAACCTAATAAAAGTAAATACTTAAAAGGGAATAAATTCAATCATGACCAAATTTCGAGATTTTTTTTTGTCTGTGACTGGTAAAAAAATATTTAAAAAAAATATATTCTGTATTCAAAATTAAAAATAACAATTATATTGCCAGTCTGGTACCAGCTCCATTTCAAGCCGAAGGTCTCTTGACGCACATAATTATAATTTTAAAAAGCCTTTGACATATCTCGAGAGTAGAGACCTTTGGAAGGCGTACGAGGGGTCGAAGCCAACTCGCAGAGGCCCGTTACACGTTTTCAATGAAATGAGGCACCAACCGACGATTATCCCTGTTCGCACTATGCACGTGCACCCGTGCGTGTTTGTCCCGTCTGTCCTTCGTGGATCTTTGACAGCGGTTGCGGGTAGTCATAAACCCGAAAGTCTGACAACCAGTCTTACCAAGTGGTATCGTATTACCCAGTTACTGGGTTGTGGAGGTCAGATAGGTGGCCGCTCCATGTAAAGCAATGGTATTTAGCTGCATCCGGTTAGGCTAGAAGCCGAACCTAATATAGTTGGAAAAAAGCTGGATAGATTTTATAAAATACAACCCACTTTTGCTGACCTTACCCTCGTATTACAAACTGCTACAAACATTATTACGAATCCTACGCACATCGGCGCTCGACTGTGCCACTGTCCCAGTATTTTTAACTTTTTCCAATACTCTCGCTATTTTTAAACATTTTTCTTTTGTATGCCATTTGTCAGAGTATGGCGAACCGAGGATACATAAACTTTACCGTGTTGCTTATTAGTTTGCTTCGCTTTGCACTACGCCTGCGAGATTTATATTGCGAGGTGGTTTTTTGTTAGTTGGCGAAACATTTAAAAAATAAGTGTTAGTCGTTGCGTGGCGAGATGGGCAGACGGCATTGTTGCCATCTCGCGGGTAGAACTTCAATTATAATTATTATAAGTTGGGGGATTACATCGCTGATAAAAATGCCTGGCTCAATGGTCCACAACCACAACTAATTGAAAATACTGTTGGAGCTACTGAAGATTGTAAGACTATCTATACCTTCCCACATACTCCAACTCAATGAAACGAAATTCAAATCTTACATAAAACGCACACTATGTAGCCAAGCATATTATAAGTTGGGGGATTACATCGCTGACAAAAATGCTTGGTTAAACGCTGGTCCTGCTCCATAGGACGCATAAATAAATTGATTGGCATTTGAAAATACTTCACACACGCCTGGTACCTACATGCTGTTGGAGCTGATGATGATTTTAAAATACTATTTTTGCATTATATAAATTCAATCTCCTAGCATTGTATAATTGCATAGCACATATGTGAGTACTATGTACATACTATAAAGCAACCATTTACTGGGTACGTCTTTAATTGACTTGAATGCGCCTTGGCGGCTGAGAGTATGTCATGCTCACTCTAATGTAATGCCGTCAGTAGGGATTGGTCAACTCTTTGCTGCCGTGGCTTATTTTTGATTTAATTTTATATTTGAATTGATTTTTTTTATCTTTTCATTACGGACGCTTTTAATGTTCTGCATCGTTCTCACATGCATAATTTCTAACATGAATGATGTAACCAATACTTCGTAACCATATTATTCTGATTTAGAAGAGTGTCCATGGAGTTTCTTGCCCGTTGTTCTCCATAGGTACCTACTACGCTTTGGAATGGGCAACTAGCTTCATTTTTCTGACTGACCGACCCCTTGACAATTCAAAAGTGCCTGTAATTGGTTTAATTGAAATAAATACTTTGAGTTTGAGATTATCTTTGCATTGTATAAACTCAATCTACTTTGCATTATATAATTGAATAGGACATTTGTGAGTACGATGTACTATAAAGCTACCATTTACTGGGTAATATGTCTTTCATTGACTTGAATGTACCCTGGCGGTTGATACATGTGATGCTCACTCAAATGTCTCGCTGACGGTGGCGCGTGTGTTGGATCATTTAACTTTTTGCTCCCTTCAAAATGGTTGAGCTGAATGCGTTCATCTAATATCAATCCATGCGTTCGTGAATGGACGCCGTCAGTTCGGACTGTTCATCTCTTAGCTGCCACGGCTTATTTTTAAATTGGTTTCTTTGTTTCCATTTGCTGCACTCTGGACATTTTTAACGTGATTTACATCGTTCTCACAGATAAGAAGCCCTCTACCCTGATCCTCATACCAGAATAAAATACTGACAAACATGAAGCAATTATCTATAAATGTTCTTTTTTATTGTTTGTATTTCCTGTGCGTTTCCAAAATAAAATATTTTTCTTCCTTTGTAACTAAAAATAAATATAATACACTAAAAGAAACTGCACTGTATTTGGCAAACTGTTATTACCGTAACTCGACACAGCCATTATTTCTCGAGCATTCTTTCCTTTGAAGTTGAGTGTCATTTGATATTGAATATCTATCTAAATTGCCGTCGGATAGAAGTTTCATAACATCACGTTTTCATCCCCCGAAGAGTAAGGCAGTGGTGTTTCTACCTATTACATACAGGGTTAATTTTCAAAGACCAGCCAAATTTAAGGGTGTGGTACAGACCATCCAACTGAACAACTTTCTCTATGGGACCAATATCGGAATCGCGAAAAATTTATCAACTGCCCCATAGAAACCTTCAATACCTACTCGACCTAAACGTATGAGATGGCTGAATTTTTATTCGCGATTACGATGTTGTCCCATGGAGAAAATTGTTCAGTCTGATAGTCTGTACCACACCCTTCAATTTGGCTGGTCTTTGAAAATTAACCCTGTATACACATTCATTTTACCAGTTCGACGACGGCGAGCGTTGACGGGTTTCGACGGCTGTCTACTCCAATTCTTGCAATTATATTTCACTAGCTTTTGCCCGCGGCTTCGCTCGCGTTAAGAAGTATACAGCCCGATCGGTTTAAAATTGACAAAGTTTCATACAAACTTTCATCCCCTATTTTATCCCCTTGGGGGTAGAATTGATCAAAATCCTTTCTTAGCGGATGCCTACGTCATAACATCTACCTGCATGCCAAATTTCAGCCCGATCCGTCCAGTGGTTTCGGCTGTGCGTTGATAGATCACTATGTCAGTCAGTCAGTCACCTTTGATTTATATATATTTAAGATTTCATTGCAGTGTGAATGCATACTTATTATTAAGTCCATTATAATGGGAGGCAAACCTATTGTAATCATGATCATCAGCCTATATTGTTCCCACTGCTGGGACACAGGCTTCCTCTCTTCGAGAGAGAGTGGGCTATAATCTACGACGCGGGCTCAGTGCGGGTTGGTTTAGATGTCGCATGTCTTCGATTTTTTTTTGCTTCTAGTTTATGCCGGTTGCCACACGATATTTTCCTTCACCGTTTTTAGAGCACTGGTGATGAAATAATTTACACAAGGTAATGCGCCTATCTGGGTTCGAACCTACGACCTACAACTCGTAAGTCGCAACCGTTACCACTGGGCCACCGCGGCTCTCATCTGCTCTATTGCCATCAATCGGGTACAAATTGAAACTAATTTACTCTTAAGCATAATTTTAAGAAGCTAAGACAAATTGTGTAACTTGTTTATTCTTTTGGTCTAATAAATATCATCATCATCTTCCTGCCCATATCCCATGTTATTTGTATTCTTCTTCCATTCTCCCCTGTCAACCGTCACGCTATCATTCACTCCCTTCTCTTTCATATCATTTCTCACACAATCTGAGACGTTCCTGAAGGCCAATTCTCGTAATTTAAAAAGTTCACAATCTAGTCGCAGTATCATCTCGGCGACAAACAAATATCAAAAACTTTTCAAAATGTAGGGAAGTTAGAGGTATTTTTGACAGATTGAGACTGAGATCAGACTGTGAACGTTCTTATAATTACGAGAAATGCCCCTCAGATATTGGGTTTTCCATCTGGAATTTCTCAGTTTAGCCCGGAGTTTAGATTTCTAGGCTCGTCCTCTATTACATGGGACTTGAAACATAACTGAAAAAAATGTGGGCGTGCAGTAAGTACAGCTCTGCCTGACGTTTCGGGGAATACGGGCGTGATGTTATGCTTGTTAATTTCCCTAACAGAACACGTGCCGCAACATCTGCTATATTACAAGCAGCAAATGAAATCCATCCTTTGTTTCAACCGCTCACAGTACTGAGAGCACAAATGATGCTGTAATTATTCATGAATATTTCAATGAATATGTACGTTCCAATGATCGGTATTCCAGTGAGTTACAAAGAGTGTAATGCATCCACTGAGCAGTTATGCAATTTATTGATAAACGGTTGAATGTATGTTTAAATTATAATGTCAGATTCAGTGTTTAATGTATAAAAAGTTCCTTAAATTAGATAAGGTTATCTGTAAAAAAGTTAAATGACAATGATATATGATTTTATTTTGTAAGTAGGTTTGTAAAAAAATTTTACACGTCAATCATAAAATATTTTAAAAACTAGATGAGGTCGGCGTTTCCTATATGACTAGTCTGATTGTGAGAAGAAAGGCCGAAACAAACTCAGAGGTCAGTCAGACAGTCTCTTTTAGTCCAGACATAATCTTGGTCAGATCATTATGAAGAACATGTAGATCGCTGTCTGAGATGGTCTATTGAGGAAAGAACCACACAGATTGAGAGATACTGTCCGGCCAGTAAAGCACTCACAGACAATGCACAGCTTAAACCGCTGGGTTTTAGAAACATGAAATTTAGCACGTTCCTTAACGAGTTCAACGAGTTCCTTACATATATGGATCCTCTGATGTTCCTTCGATGATCCTGGTTTATCATGTGTGACATCGAGTGTCAGCTATGTGAATATAATCCAGTTTTGTATAATGTAAGCTGCCCTTTATGCCTGAAGGCTTATATTTAGGTATTCAGTTTAGTTTACATTTTTATTTTTTGCTTGAGTAAGGGCTGATTTTTCAATCGACAGATAATTTTTATTCATGAAATAAAAATACGTCTGATAGATTTTGTATGGAAGAACTGTCAAAAATTCGAAATTATTCCTCGGATAAAATTATCTGGCGTTGGAAAAATCAGCCATAAGTATAGTTTCGAATTTCGTTCACTTTTCGTCGTTTTTTTATCAAAAAATGTAGTTACATGTACATCCTAAAGATTCCCGCATCTTTCCGCAAAACTGGTACTAACAGCCTTTCAAAGGCAGCATAACCTGTAATTAATGTCTAAATAATATTTATTTCCCTAAACCTTTAAAGTAGAAAAAGAAATAAAAAGTCCATCTGTCATTGTCTGCCCAGCAGGTGTTATAAAAACTTTATAACAATACGAATTTCTAAACGATTCATCACTTTTATTCAGGAATTAGGTTTATTTTTTTGAGAAACGTCGGTTTTTTTTTTAAATCACAAGAGATTATTATAATATATAATTATATGCCGAATTTGCGTCACTGCGATACCTCGCGGTTGCGGTTCAGCTCGCTACCTCGCTGTCTCCTCCATGTAAAACAAATGCATGTGTTGAGGTCCCTGGGGTGGTCCCTGTGGTATCTGGAGTGAAAGTCGGTTCAGATGCGAATGGTTTTATTGCCTAACGTCACCTATTCTATACAAAAATATTTACAACATTTACGACTACCTACATGCATTACACTCTAAAATAAATCAAATCATATGTGGGTGAGTCGCAAAGGTTTGAATTTCTCGCTGACATATAAAAGCTTGCGCCACGCCTAAGCCACTATTATTCCTCTAGCCGTCATCGCGCGCACATGATGTATGGATGAATGTGACTTGCAGCTACACATGCTAATAGACACGCACGCACATGCCGAAGGGTACCTCACTGCGATACATCGCGGGCTGCTTGGGGGCTTACCTCGTGTGTGTGTGTGTAATTTTGAGAATTGCCCTTCTGGTTGCAACTTAAGTTCATCATCTGCCTAGCCTTTTTCCAACTTTGTTGAGGCGGCTTCAAGTGTAACCGGATACAGCTGAATACCAGTATTTTACATGGGGGGGATGCACATCTGACCTCTACAAACCAGTTGGTGGGTAATGCCTACGATACCCCTTTGTAAAACTGGTTGTCAGACTTTCGGGCTTCTGAGCACCCGTAACGACAGTCAAAGATCCACGAAACAGCCAAGGCCAATTTTTTAACGTGCTTTTCGAGGTGCGCCTGTTATTACCTAGCCACAAGTCACTTAAGTTGAGTTGGTTGGAATTTTGATATTGGATTTTTTTATCAAGGAATTGAGTTCCTTGAGAAAAAAATCCATTATAAAAATGACAGGCGAGTAAAACAACAATGATAAAAAACAATACATGTAATTCTGAAAAAAAATATTTACAAAACATGTCCATAAATCACAGTGAGAGTATTTACAATAATATTAATAACGAATTACTTAAACTAACTTATAAAAACACGTTAATTATAGTTTAATAGTATTACAGTAACAAAAGAAAATTAAAAACAAATCGTAAGTGAAATATGTAGTATACAAGGTGGAGACGAGAATATGATAATAAATTAAACTGCGTATATCTAATGACATTCCCAGTCTACATACAAAAATTCAATAAAATATATCCAATGGGTTAGTCACTATAGCTAGTCAAAATTGACAAAACCCATATAGTTGATTTAGTTTGTTCGAAAAAAATCACGTTTTCAATTTCGATGTTCGAATTTATTTGATAGTTCCAAAATACTGCATTAGTTACGTCAGTGTTTTCATTTATTATCGTATCGCTGTCTCTACATTGTATATAATAGCTTAGTTAAAATATTTGACAAAAGCAAGAAGCTAAAATATTTTGATAGCGAAGTTTATATCTTAGGGCGGGTTGTTTCACGTCCACATAACGCAGGCGTATACGTCAAAAATATCGCTAACTATCGTCAGACCAAAAAAAAGCGTTGTTTAGTACGTAAGTGTTATATTTTACGTACGTTTGTTACGTCAACCATCCGGTTGAAACAACCAGCCGTTTGTTTTTATAATAATGAAAAGACCGAAAGCATAAAAAAAATTACAAATAAAATGGGTTAGTCTTTCAAAGGTTTTTTGTACGACTATGTGTAACTAGCTTATTCAAGTGGTATCTTTAAACTGGTGTACCTAGATTAAATAAAAACTCTTATGAATAATACATATTTTGGCAATTATATTTTAAATAAATTAGGCAGATCTTGCGTGCGGAAAAATATATTTTCATTTGCATACTTAAAAAATAAATACTTAATTTACCCAAACTTCTCCATTGTAACAAAAAAGTATAAAAATCAAAGAACTTAACTTAACTTACCTTATATTTATTAATATAGATAAATACGTTAGCGCATAGTTCAACCTCATTTTTTGTTTCTTTTAAGAACAATATTATAAAAAAATAAAAATATCAGCATTCATACGCCACGGACTCAACTTTAGAGGATAAAGACCGTTTGGTCTCAAATTTGTTTGCAAAAACAAATCGAAGTTCCATAAAAAAGCGTCCTAAGAAATATAAATAGGCATGATTAATTATTTTTTTTATTCAAATCTAAAAAAAAACTAATACAAAAATCATACCTTTCTTCTGCTGATACGCAAACCGCATACCGCAATACGCAAACACGGAGAAATGTTAACCGTCCGACTAAGGACTTAGTCAGACGGTTAAAATTTCTCCGTGTATACCAATAACATCTTTACAACAATACAACAATAGCCATTGCGATGGATAAGGCCGTGGATAGACTGAGTCAAGACTGACGTTAGACAGACTATCGTAGTATAAACAATGACGCGCACAATTAATTGTTTGCTTTCGCAAAACAAAAATGTTTTGCCTACATATATGTATAAGACACTGTATAAGATCTGTCAAAATAGAAGGCGATTTTTTTCGACCTACGAAATTTCGTGAAAATCGCTTTCTTTTTCCCGAAATCCCACAGCGTTGGATCGGTTCACCAATGAATTAATTTTTCACTTTTGATTTAATTTGTGTTCAGACATTTTACTTCGAGTGAAAAATCAGAGGGGCAATTCTCGTAATTTTAAGAACGCTCACCGTCTGATTTCAGTATCAATCTGTAAAAAATACCTCTGATTTCCCTACATTTTTGACATTGATCGTCGCTGAGATGAGATTGCAACTAGATTTTGAACGTTTTTAATTACGAAAATTCCCGTATTTTAACCCTCATTTACATGATGCAAGTTTTTTGCCTGTGGCATACAATAAAATTGAGGCAACAAATGGCTTGCATCTTCTAAAGACTTTTTAGACAGTGCAACTTTTATTGTTGCTTCAACTTATGGTATAAGCAGAAGCATAGTCAGTCTATAATGTTCCCACTGCTGGGCCACAGGCGTCCTCTCTTCGAGAGGGAGTGGGCTGTAATCTACCACGCGGGTGCGGGTTGGTAGATGTCACATCAATTTATGGTATCATCATCCTAGCCTAGCCTATTCCCAACTATATCAACAACAACAACAACACAACATCAACTTATGGTATGCCACAGGCAATTAAATCACACCTTTTAAATCCGGCTTTGGCTTTACTTGTATTCAACATTGCTATAAAGTGCATTCAGAGATTCGAAACAATCAAAAGTCAGCTTTATTTTTTAAATTTAAAACCCGTATTTATCCAGAAATACAATATTTCGCTAACTATTTTTTCTTACGTTGTGTACATAGGAAAAAATAGTTTATTATAATTATAGGTAGAATAGGTAAATTTTTATTCCCGGTTTTAAGATATTAATTAAGTGTAAATTGGAAAGACATTTGGGGTTTCTACCACAAATTATATATAAAAATCAAAATGTTGTTTTTCGTAAATTTATAACAATCAAATTGATGTGACTTTTCGAGTTTTTGTTCGTCATAAAGTGCTGGTTCTATTTAACGTTAGGACTTTCTTGAATAATTCTGAATAACCCATTTAAAAAAAATAACAAACTCTACCACAGATTTCTAATAGAAAAATCTGCGTTGAATCTTTTAAAGGTTATCATAAATATTCCGGTTAAAAATCCTCACCCTGCATATATCTAGTAAATAGCTGCAAACTATTTGTAAACTAAGAAATAAAATATCCCTAATTTTGAAACAGCATATTTTCGCTAATGTGCTCTCGACCCGCCCTTGCTTGCCATGGTTTGTACGACTTGAAAAAATATCGATATTTCTTTATTTTATGTAAGTTTAATATCAATATATTATACACATAAACCTTCAGGAATAAATTCTCTAAATGATAGTGAAAACCGTATCAAAATCCGTTGCATGGTTTAGAAGAATAACGCAGCCACACAGAGATACACGAAAACCGACTTTAAGTTGTAACAATTATGTGTAGATGCGACAACACACGATTAGTCGAAATATTATTGATTTTGCTTACGAAAGTAAAAAAGGTTTACTAAAGAGGATAGGGCTAGGTTCATATTTGTGGTAGCCAACGTACTTGTTGATAGTTTTGTATGAGATCGCTTTATCCAAAATTTTTGTCACCCAGGTAAGACTTTAAAACCGCGAGTGCGGTTCTGCTCAATTCTAAACTTGTCTAAAATTCGCAGTTACAAATTTACAATACACGACACGAATCTTTGTTTTTTCGAAGTTAGCTACATACCGGATTTATTCAATTAATACAGAAAAGTCTAACGAAAGAAGAGGAGTCGAATGCAGAAATTTATTCCTTTTTAAAGAAAAAAGAAGAAATTTCTGCATTCGACTCGTCTTTTTAATTTTATATTGGACGCCGTTCTCCAAGAATCCCGGTATTTCCTTCAACTTCCAAAGGAATTAACACAAAAAGACTACGTGCAGCTAACTTCACAAACGCAAAAATACGGTGCCTTTTAGAGTCCTCTATTTATCCATAATACTGCGGTCCGTGGTACAACTGATCAGCTCTTCGATCGATTAAGATAAGGTTAGAGGTCTTAGCTGGGTACCCATGATGATAGATCCATTTCTTGCCACCATCTTTCCCCCCCTTCTTATGGTGGGCATGGCCGTGGTGGCCGTGACCGTCGTGGCCCAAAGCCTCCTTGTGACCCTGGAATAGGAAAAAGTTTGTCACTGTAGTACAGTAGTATAGTTAGTAAAGTGTATTAAAATGTTGTAGATTTTTTTAATGAAAAGGACTTTTCTATTCCGACTTCTAATATACATAGTTAAGAATAACAATTGAATATTGTGAGTTTTAAACCAATTGACTTTTGAATGATTCTATTTGACTGCATAGTAATG
Organism: Apamea crenata; assembly: GCA_949629185.1. Classification (NCBI taxonomy): domain Eukaryota; kingdom Metazoa; phylum Arthropoda; class Insecta; order Lepidoptera; family Noctuidae; genus Apamea; species Apamea crenata. The sequence continues at coordinate 4,060,729 of OX451362.1, read as the reverse complement.
AACATTCTGGATATAATTTAATTTATTTTGACTATAATATACTTATACTATAATATCTTGACATCAATTATTATTTATTTGTTTTGTACTTTGTCATAAAATTTAGAATGACTATACGTAAAAATGCAATTAATTGTAATTTTTTATACCTACAAAATTTGTACGACGTTGTTGGCAAAACATGGACGCTCACAACATCTATTAATTTAATACCTTGCTTGTCTGATTAGTTAGTTTATGTAAGCACATGTTTGACAAATAAATTATCTTTATCTTTACTGTTTTAGGCGGACATGGAAGGCCAGGTTGACTCCTACTAAAAGGACAGGGAAAAGATACTATTCCGTTATTTCTGTTTCTAACTATTATTATAATTAAAAGCCTGTGATGTCCCACTGCAGGGCAAGGCCTCACTGTCTTTCCACTTCTCTCTATTTAAAGCTTCTGAGGACCAGTTCTTGTTGATGGAGTCCAGCTCATCCCGCCATCTACGTCTGGACCTACCGCGATGTCGCTTGCCATTAAGAGGGACCCATTGGGTCGTAAGTTTCTAACTAGCCTGTATTTTTGGCTTCTTTTTGCCCTGCAGTAGAGCAATTCAAATTCAAAATCTTTAATTCGAGCAAAGACTCATATAGGGTTAGAAAAATTGCCCTTAAAACTAAGTGTTAGTAAACAACACGATACGATGTCCCCTGGAACTGACAGCAGTGAATTACATACGGATAGTCCACTCTGTCAGCAATCATTTTCAGAACCCTGTTAGGGTAAGGTCTGCCAACTATACCACGGAAAGCCGATCTAATATCAACCTTACCTATCTATAGTTTAGAGTCATATTACCTTTGACACATGCAAGTGGCCTCCTTTGGCGAAATGTCCAGATTCACCCTTTGCGTGCTCCTCGTGGCCCGCTTTGGAGTTTCCGTTCTTGAAATGCCCCCCCTAAGAAACAGAAAATTTTACGTCAAGAAGATGTTAAGCCCTTTTGAGGTTGCCGGGTCAAGGTGGAGTCATTTTTCGAAGCACTCTTGAAGGAAGGAAAGAAAAGAAAAGAAGGAAAAAGGAAAAAGGAAAAAGGAAAAAGGAAAAAGGAAAAAGGAAAAAGGAAAAAGGAAAAGGAATGGAAATTGATCACCAAACATTCATCTTGGGCTTTTAGTTTCGGGCAATCGGTTTCCTTTTTTCAGCAGCATCAATTACCTCATCATCACTCTCCTGCTCTTATCTCAATTTAAATCATTCTTCTCTATTACTCGTCATCTCGGTAGTCACCCCCTTTCTAGCCATATCATCTTTCACACAGTCCATTCATCGTTTCTTTGGTCTTCCCCTACTGTTATAGCCATCCACATTCATACTCAAATTTCCCTGACGGTTAGTCAATTACCTATAGTAAAAAAAGCCTCACTTAATTCGCCGCATTTTTGCCCCTTCGAATTGAGTCACATAGCTAAACTTGGAACCCCTAGGGAAATAATGTATCTACTTTAGGTTTAGACCCTGGAACCTGGCATTCAAAAAGTTCATACGCAAAACAAGAAGCTCTTTACGGCTTCATTAATTTTACTTGAGCTTTCATTATTTTCTTGCTACCTAAATAAAAGTTTTGTTTTCATTTTTCTTACAAAATTGATTAAAATTAACTCACAAGAAACATTCCAGTTAGAACTATTAAAAACATTGAAATGGTTATGACATTTCTATTACCTGAACTTTGTTTAAAACTTGTATTAACTTGTCTAAGTCCAAGAAGTTTGAGATCTGTCTTAAGCCGTGTCTTAAGATTTCTAGAGCATGTATATTGAAGTAACTTTGAAGCGACTTACTACTAGAATCCCGACCATGTATGAAATATTAATACAGGGTGGCAGTGGCGTGCATTTGTTTTCAGAATAGGTAGGCAGGAATTTAATTTGGTCGTATTAACTTGAACGAGTAAAGACCAATGACAATGTGCGAATAGTACGGGAGCCGAGTAGGCCGTCTGGCGACTGCCTACTGCCGCGCGTGTTTGTATGAAGATTTTGTTTTTGGTTAGGTATGATAATTTAGTAAGTTTCTTTATTGTGGGGCACAAACACTAAAATGTAATTGACAGGCTTATGGTGATTTATCGAGGTATGCACTGCTTATATGCCTCTATGCAATGCACGCCACTGCAGGGTGGCAATCGACGCGCAAACTGTAACCGTGAATTCAGCACATGATTCTAAACCCCCTATACCCTGTCCATTAGGTAAACCATTTTTTGACAGATGGAACTAGTTATTGCAGCAACACACAATACATTGATTGATACACGTACGGTATTATAATGTCTGTAAGAAGCCATAAATAAGATAATTCAATAAGATAAGGCAGTTTATATATTTATTTTATTACGCATTTTAAAGTTAACTTTTACGTAATCTGGAATATGTACGTTTTAAGACAGCTGTCAAAAACCAGCTAACCTAATGAACAGGGTATAGAGCAGACATTTTTTGCCAGTTATCAAAAAAAAAAACTGCTGTTTTACTAACACAGTTTTTAACTCATTGTTACTAATACTATATGGATTGTAATTAGTCCGAAATAAAGAATATATTATATTTATTACAAAAGGGTGATACCTACGCGGTCAAAAGGTTTTTTTTTTAATAATTGACGAAAAATTTCATTGCATTGGAATTCAGAATCATGTACTGAATCCATAATAAAAGGCTGCGAGTCTCTGCCATCCTGTACAGTACGATACTTCTAAGTATATAGTCCACCAAGTTAATAAAAACTTGGTCACCCTAAGGCTCAATATCACTTGCACTTCACAAAACAATTACGGTTTTCTAGAAGAGCGGTGGCCGGGACATAACGGCCGGAGTGACAGCTGTCATGAAAATGATGTCACCAGGATTTGACATTGCGGTGTTAAAAAACGCTCTCGCGAAAAACACACCAACTTCCTACTTCCTAAAACGCGAAAGTTTGTGAGGATGGATGGATGTTTATTACTCTTTCACGCAAAAACTACTGAACGGATTTGGATGAAATTTGGCACACAGATAGTTTATAACCAGGATTAACACATAGGATAGTTTTTATCCCTTTATTCTTACGGGATCGAAACTTATGCGGGTGAAACTGCGGGGCGCTGCTAGCCTTTCATAAGTAACGTTTCAGTGACGTCATTCGACGGTACATAGCAGACGCTATGTGGCGGCCACCGCTAGCTTAAACTCTCCCTCGCTAACATAAACCTTCTTTTACCATAAAACTAGCACATTAACACAAAGTTAACTTAATGCAAACTTAATTAACTTTAAACATAAAGTGTAATTATGTAAAGAAAACACGGGTTTTAATTACTTTCAGCCGTTAAGTTAACTGCATGCTGGCTTAGGTTAAGCAGGGAAAGTTACTTACTAACTGTAATCTTGCGTACATAAACTTTCATTTATTCCCTAGTTATGTATTGCTCAGGGAATTATAGTACCTAGGTCCTATATACATATATGGCGGGCATCCGTTTTCTACAGTCCGTCTTGTAACATGCCGTATGTTTGCGTGCGGCATCCGATCCGACTTCGATCCAAATTGGAAATTTTCCAAATTCGGATTGACCGAATTTGGATCTTATACAAATGATACTGTCAACCACGTCAGTGGTAACAATTTGTTAACAGAGCCTTTGTATAGAAGTAAGGGTGATTTTTGTAGTGCAAGCTTGTGTAATCACTATGAAACGAATGGTTGACTGTACTAAGGCTTTTTCGAATCGATATTTTTCCATGCGGAAAAGTATGAAGATAAGTATATTTTAGATATCTTCTCCAGTTTCGAAACACAGAATATAGGGTGGCGGGGACATCGACGTGAAATCTGATGCCATGGATTCAGTACATGAATAAAAACATCTGTTTCCTACAAAAGTGCAACCTACACGGTCAACATGTATGAAACAGCTAATTTTATTTTTAGTTAAAAATGGGGTCTATTCGCATAAGTTTCGATCCCGTAAGAATATAGGGATAAAAAGTATCTTATATGTTAATCCTGATTATAAACCATCTGTGTGCTAAATTTCATTCAAATCCGTTTAGTAGTTTTTGCGTGAAAGAGTAACAAACATACATCCATCCATCCATACATAAAATCTTTCACGTTTATAATATTAGTAAGATATACGAAGAAAATTTCAAAGCAGTTTGTTCCAGAATCATGTACTGAATCCATGGTTACAGTTTACGTGGCGACGTCCCTGCAACCCTGTACACTACTGGTACTTTCCAAGACGTTGTGACACCTTGAATCACCAGAAGTATCCAACACAACCTATTGCAGTCCACTGTTGAAACATACTTCGCGAAGATCCAATTACAGATTAACAAGCGTAAACGATAATAACGAGTAAACATTACACCTTGAATTACTTGCAAGTAAAAATCGTCCATAATTAATCGTGACAGCTAATTTTCCACGACATCTATTCAAATTACTTTTACAAGGTCAAACATTGCAATCGTTCATAAAAACCGATTGAATAAATTACTATAATCTGCACTTTCCCCGAAACATCAAACCTTGGATATTAGGCCACCAGAAAACCCCAACACACAGCCTTGAATTATCACGACAAACCAAAAAAAATGGTTATTAAAAAAAAAAGTCGTCGAAGTATTTCCTAGGCCGAATTAAATCTAGACACTTTAGAAATCTTGACTTTTGAAATCCACGATTCACCCGCTCCAGTTTGAAAATTTGCCAACACGTAATTTCAGTTACGGGCCAATGATTTTTACTGAAAATTTACGAAGAGGCAAGAAGAATCGCTTACTAATGAGACTAATTTAAAAATTAAGACAAGCTTTCAATATCATGATTCAGTCAAAAGATCGGAAAAAGCGTTGAGACACGCTGTCGAAGAGACAAGATTATAACATTTTTAGATGTAGATTAAGTAATGTAATATGAAACTTCATCATAATCCGCCTGTAATGTTTCCACTGCTGGCACACATGCCTTCTCTTTCTGTAAGAGGGAGTGGACTGTAGTCCGTAAAACACCACGCTGGCCCATTACTGGCTAATAGATGTCACTAGTCTTCTAATCAATCTTACATTGCAGCAAATAAAATTGATTTTCCAATAGACGTGTTGAGGTGGTGCATTGTCATCTTTGCTACATGTATCTGCTTGCCTCATCGAAACTGAATAATATTTTCGATCTATTTTGATCGATCGACTATGAAAAAGGTTGGTTTTCCTTGCCGTATCGCATCGCAAGAGTACCTAGTGCTTAGGATAACATTAGGTTTGCTGAAAAATAAATTAAAAGCTCATAAAACATCTCAACATCATCATACTTATCAACGTTGTTTAAAGTTCAGTTCCGTTTAGAGAGGGTGGAAGGTGTTTTTTAAAGAGATGTATCTGAGTGTGAAACAATTACATAATTTAATTTTATTTCGACACTAGCTTCTGTCCGCGACTCCACGCGTCACAACGCATCGCCCGCTCGCGCTCTTTCTGACTTTTTTTTTTTGATCGTCTCTTAAGGGTCGTATAGTTACCGGCACGTAAGTTGGCAAAATATTTTGTAGTGCGGGAAGTTCGCGCACACACAATTTCATACATTTTTACATGCGCGAACTTCCCCCACTACAAAATCTTTTGCTTGATGTTAAAGCCTTTTAAAACCTTCCTCAAGAATTGAGCTTTCAAATGCAAAAAATGTTTTTGGCCAAAAAACTCTTCTGCTTTAATATAATATCGCTTGTCGCGGGCGCTATCAAAACTATTTCTATTATCTATTTTTAGAAATCGTTTTTACGGATCATGATTAAATATCCTGACTCGGGAAAAACATGTGTGGGACGGCGTGGGACGATGTCTGTAAACTCTCCACTACATAGACGTAAGCACTTTTTAAAGTTCTGTGGTTTTTGGTGCAAGATTATCATTATCATAATAATTATCATCAAGATATGTGGGATGTTGACTCAGCGATCATTGTGCCGATAGTCGTGACAGCCAATGGCTTAATACCCAAGAGCCTCGACCAACACCTGAGGAGGCTCTTGTTGGGTAGCTGGATCAAGGGCTTGATTCAGAAAGCGGTACTTCTGGACACGGCTCGCATTGTCAGGAGGTTCCTCTCTCTGGATCCCTAAACGCCGGTAGCTTGGAGCCTATTCCCGATACCCGTCGCCTCCTCTATTTGTGAGGGAGTGGGCTGTAACCTACCACGCGGGACCGGTGCGGGTTGGTAGATGTCACATGTCTTCGATTCTTTGGTTCTAGGACGTGCTGGTTTTCTCACGACGTTTTCCTTTGCCGCTTCGAGAGTAATGAATTTACAAAAAGCAAAGCATCTGTCTGGGTTCGACTCTTTTTTTTTTTTTTGAGGATGGGAAATCATCAAATGACCCCTCCCGCTCTGGGTGGAGCGGAAGGGAGTGTCAGACTCCTACTGACTAAAACCCACCCGTGTTCCTTCCTTAGCCCTTTCTGTTCCAGGGCAGCGGTAACCATTTCGGAAGATCCCGCCGCCCTGGCAGACTGGGTTCGACCCTAACATAACACACAGCTATACTTAAATTTAGGTACTAAAACAGAACATAGAAACTGAGATTTGTGAGTCACAATTTTGCATATAAACAGTTACTTATCTTATCACGTACCCCCAGATATAAGCAAACCAAGAACTCCACATCAAATTACATAAGCCAATATATTTACATAAGACCCCTGTAATGTTACGATAATATAGTCTGTATTTCGGTCATGGCGGCCAACCTCAACGGAGACGGCAAACCTATGTTCGACGCCTAACACTCGATATTTTTTGTGCTTCCTTTTTTACATTTTGTTATACTATTTTATTATGATACTTCGTAAAACGTACGCAGAAAATCATAAAATTCAGGTCTCTTCTGTCATCTTTGGTTATGCCTAATAAAAAAATATTTGACAATACATTTTTTCTGGGGTCAGCGACCTTAGGTAGTTTACTTAAAATATCAGTTTTAAAATCAGTTTTTTTTTTGTGTAACTTCACAGACATCATGGGTAATACTTAGACACGTTAAAACAAAAAAAAAACTGATTTTCTCAACTCATACTTTGAGTAGCTACATTCCCAGAAGTCGCTCGAAGCCCAAAAAAATTTTTTTTTCTCATATTCAGATATACCCGTCACGTCTATCGAGTTTTGCTAATTAATTAAATTCGATCCTGTATATTGGATTCATTTTCAATCATCAAAATATACTCGCAATTACAAAATGAAACCTTGGAATGACGAAACTATTAGCACACTCTAATTTGCAAGTTGTTAGGGAAACCTAATTGTACACTTAATGAATTAATTAAGGGATAAAATTGATATTTACTCGGCTTTGGTAAGGATTTATAGGTACAGTTGATGAAATAGATTGGTATGCAGACAAAAATATACATTTTTTTTGCCTTTCCCAGTTCATCTTAGGAGGTTGTCGTCTGCTTAATGGCTGACAAAAAATCAAATTCCTTGTACTCGTAACCTTTGCTTTTAGTTAGCTTGCTGACTTCTCTTGTTTTCCCTTCTACTCTTACACCAGTTGTCTATATCTCTTTTTATCTACTCTCCTATCGCAGGAGTGCTGGAAGAGATTTCTTTAGATATACGCATCAACTTTATACGTAATTTTCTAAACCTTAAAGTTTCTTCCTTTCTATTTTTTTAAATGCGTGATCATAATTGGTTAAATAAATAAACAAACATGGGTAAAAGTAGTATTTGTAGTCAAATTGCCCGTATACTAATTGTTATGTTGTCTGTACATGGGACCATGTTTTGATTTGCATTGAACTTAGCAGTTAAATAATTTTCTTACTATACGACGTAAAACGATTACGGCACAGCGAAGGCCTAACGATCATATAGTTGAACTACTAAAAAAATCATCCTTGTCCTGCCTTTATCCCAATTTATTTAGGGTCGGCAACATGTATTTTCTTCCATACTTCTCTATTATTCGTCATCTCGATAGTCACCCCTTTCTAGCCATATCATCTTTCACTCAGTTCATCTATCGTTTTTTGATCTTCCCTTATTCGTATAGCCATCTACATTATTTCATACTCAAAACTTTCCTCACGACATTTTCCTCATTCTGCTATGGAAATCATTATTTAGTTTGAGACCAACTTGACTCGGATTCGTTAACCTGTACCTAAGTACCGAAAACACCGGTTGGTCTATTCTGAAAAAGTCTCACCGTGAAAACTTAGGTGGAGTGAGCTTGAAGAGAGCTATCAATAGTGTTCACGGTGAAATTTTTATAGAATATAACGGCTGATCTTAAGAACCACTTACCTTCGAGTGTCCATGCTCTTCGTTGAAGCCCCCGTGCTTCTCCTCCTCGCCAGAGTCACCCTCTTCTTCAAAGAATTCAACTTTTTTCTCATATTCCTCCTTTTTATGGATGTCATGGCTGCCTTTAGTGCTATGGCCTTTGGAGTGTTTTCCAGATTCTTCGTACTAAAATAAATTTATATTAATTTGGTACAAATAAAAACATTTTCAAAGGTAGAGAAAAAGTAAACGTATACAGGGTGGCAGATACGGTCACCGAAGAAGATAAGTAACCAGGGCCGTAGGATGTAGTTGAAGTTTAGTAAGAAACCGATGGATGTTTTCAAATAAAATAAAATAAAATTAATAGAAATCAAACAGTTCATTTATCAAATTAAATTTTATTATAAGACGACCCTGGTTACTTATCTCTTTTGGTGACCGTACATCAACATGCAAACTGAATCCATGAATTCAGCACACGATTCTAAACGGAAGCGTAGAATTTTTTTGACGCGGTCAAAATATATGGAACAGCATATTTTTATTAAACTCGACGAAAAATTTAAACGTTCAGAATCATGTACAGACGCCAGCATATCAAGATACACACATCTGTCAAATTTCGTTAATAGATTTTCAACTATTTGAATTATGATGAATGATAATTAAATGCGTCAGTGAGCGGAGTTCGCGCTGCTGAATTTTGGTCCAAAAATTTAAACTTACTGCAATGGATACGCTAAGAAAAAGATTAAAATTAAAGTTAAAAGTCATACTTTTGCATGCTTCTTCCCGTGCTCTTCGTGGTGGTGGTCACCGTAGTGGCCTGATTCAACCTCATGGTGTGCGTCGACCCCTCCGTGATCGTCGTATTTCCCCACATGGTTCTCTTTATCATGATGACCCTTCGATGACTTGGTTTCTTTGTGAAGGCCCTGGAATTTGAAGATTATGTTAGTTATTTTTGCAGTCAAATAATTCTAAAGTCACTACATTAGTCAAGTCATAGAGTATGTACTGAAAATGGCAGAAAAAAAAGTTAAGTATGTTTTTTATAAGGTTAGTCCTTAAACTTTTTCTGATGGCCGCTATTAATGGCACCAAAGTCGTAGCCAAATTCTGGGCCAACTCAATTTAGATTGCCATTGATACGCTTTTAAGAAAAAGAACAATACAAGTGTCTTAGAAAATGTCATTAAATACACAAATGTCTAGCAAAATTACATTAAGTAAAAATGTTTCACAATAATATGTCATTAATTACTAAGTGTCTAATGACTAAATACGGGTGTCTAATAAAATGTCAAAATACAATGTCTTACAAGTATTAGGTACCTGTGTTATATACATTTACATAATTTTACTAAGAACACATTTTGGGAAGTAAATTAAAAATACTAAAATATAAGACGTAGACATTTATATTTTTAGCACAGTTCGCTTCAATAATTTTTTTACACATTTTGAGTGGCATAGGTAACTGAAATGATGAAATTCTGCTTATTTCTATATCTTTTAGCACACTCTTACATGACAATTTTTTAAACTCATAGGCATTTCCTAACTAGGTCATGAACTCTCGGAATCTTATATCTTCGAAAATACGCTTATAAAAAAAGGCACAGAACTGTTATACCGACAGCCCAAACACACAAACTTAACCCTTTACTTAAACACGAACTAAAGCTAAAAAGAATAACGTAAAATAAACCTGCTGTGTTTAACTTATAAACTTGTAATAACTTAAACCTCTTTGACACAACGAATTGTGCGCAACGTAACGTTATACTCTGTCCACTAGATTTTTTTTTGACAGATCAAACTATATTAAAAAATTAATAAGACGCTTGCAATTATATTATATTTACAATTATATTTTTTTTTTTTGCCAAAATTATACACGTACGGTATTATAATGTCTGTAAGATGTCATAAATGAGATAATTCAATAAGATTGGGCAGTTTATATATTTATTTTATTACGCATTTTAAAGTTAACTTTTACGTAATCTGGAATAGTTACGTTCTAAGGCAGCTGTCAAAAAACGGTTAACCACGGACAGGGTATGGTTATTTTTGTCCCTATAACGTGTCTCTTGGACAAGGAGGGTTTAAGAGCGTTTACAACGTACGGCATTTCATACAAACTTTCAAGTCCTTGTCCTTCGAAAGACATGAACCGATTTTAATGAAACTTCGTACGCTTAAGCAGGATACATAGGTCTAAAAAGTTAGTTAAGAACATTTTCGAAATGTCTTATTTAAAAAAAGATAATTGGAAATCTCTGTTTCTATGGAAAGTTTAAAATTGGTCGAATTTACATGTAACAATATTTTTCGAAAATGTTCTCAATTAACTTTTTAGATCTATATATCCTGCTTATGCGTAGGAAGTTTCATTAAAATCGGTTCATGCATTTCGAAAAATAAGGACTTGAAAGTTTGTATGAAATGCCGTACGTTGTCAACGCTCTTAAGAAAAAATACTTATACTTAATTGATAAAAAAAACACGTGTGCGGACATGTTTTCCTCGTTCTCATGATCAACCTATAATGTTCCTACTGCTGGGACACAGCACTCCTCTCTTCGACAGGGAGTGGGCTATAATCTACCACGCAGGCCCAGTGCGGGTTGGTAGATGTCACATGTCTTTGAATTTTTGGTTTTAGGACATGCAGGTTTCCTCACGATGTTTTACTTCACCGATTAAATGCTGTTTGTTGGTAAGAGCCTCACTTGAGAACGGCTGAACTGATTTTGTTATTGTTTGTTTCATAATAGTCGTTAAAGTCTGTATTAAGTTTTTGTGGAATTAAAAATTGGAAAAAAAATCCTGGTAAATTTAGAAATTCGGAAATAAATGAACGTCCTTTTTTCTTTAATTTTGTATGAATAATAATAATAATAATATCCCTGGACATTTCACACAGCACCATTTGTCCCAAGCTAAGCAACCTAATGCTTGTGTTATGGTAACAAGATGGCTGATAAACTACTTATATACAATTTTTTTTTTGTAAATACATACATATGATGAATGATTGATATTTGGACAGGACCAGGAGGAAAAATAACCCTTTTCACCTTTATCTTACAGGTTCTAAAATAATTATCATTCGCCAAATTAATTTTAGTCCTAACTTTCTGAATACACTTATTTTCTCTTCAAAAAGAAATCCCATCAAGATTTTAATTGACAGCTCAAATCAAACGCTAGCATTTTTTTTAAATGTCAAGCCCTCCTTCCTGTGACAGAGAGGAAACTGCAAAGTTTACATTTTTGGAATTGCCGCTAGCACAAAAATCAATCAAAATATTACATTGTTAGTTTTTCTCTAAAAAACTTATTGAAGTTCTGATAGAAGCTTTTCTAATCTAATGAACCTGTAAAATAGTTTGCGCCTCTAATCATGCACACTTTTTTTAATAATTGACAGATGGACTCTCTTATTCACCTATTCTCTATTCTCTTAATTACCTATTTTTTATACTATTTGAGATTTATTCAAATTGAATAAAGTTATTCAAACGACATAATGATTCGCAAAAATATACCCATTTAAAAACTGTCACCGGAAATATTATATTTAAAAATATTGAAATAGCAATTTCGTTTGCGTGAAAATAAATGAGGTTTCATGGAACGTGCTTTTGCATAGAAACAAATTACATTGTAATAGGTATTATCTGTTTTGTGCCTTTATTGTTATTTATTTGTGTACCTATTTAGTTTACTTTCACTAGCACATAATATAATAATTATTTCATATTATTATATTTCTATTTGTCATCTTTTTAGGGTTCCGTACCTCAAAAGGAAAAAATGGAACCCATATAGGATCACTTCGTTGTCCGTCCTTCTGTCAGCGGGCTGTATCTCATGAACAGTAATAGGTAGACAGCTGAAAATTTCACACAGTGTGTATTTCTAATGCCGCTATAAAAAAATAATAAAAATAAAATAAAGTTAAAAATCAAAGGGAAACAAGAAACTTTTTTTGCCTTGTGGTACGGATCTCTTCGTGTGCTTCCACTTTTGGCGGTCAGTGCCCATGACTGTCAATGCTTTTTTCTTAAGAATCACTTGCGAGCTTCAGGTTAAATAAATTATCTACCCGAAAGGCCTGAACAGTAAATAAAAACATCACTGTAGTAATATACAAATGATCAGTAGTAGGAATGTTTTGAAAACAATATTTTCAGAATCAAATGAAAACATGACCAATAGGACAATAGACATTCACTAATAACAATTTAGTATCCAATGTATAACAAAACAATAGCAGTGAATGGACGAAGAAAACGTGCGTCATACAGAATTTCGTAAATGTAAATATGTTACTCTCTTAGTTGCAAAAAAAATATTGAAAAAAACAACCCTTTTTTAAGCTCTATCTCTTGCTTACGACGATATTGTATACGTCTTTTGGAAAAAGAACGAAGGAAAAAGCCGGCCAAGTGCGAGTCAGATTCGGACACGAAAATTAAAAAAAAAAAAGACGTTCCTTGTATTTATATAAAATTAAAATAAAGCTAAAATTAAAAGGGGTGTCTCCCTTTAATTTTAGGTTTATTTTAATTTTATTATTTTTGTTGTAGCGGCAATAGAAATACACACTGTGAAAATTTCAAGTGTCTACCTTTTACAGTTCATGAGATAGAGCCCGCTGACAGGTGGACGGACGGACGTACAGCAGAGGTTTCATTGGCACGCTTTGTCTACGGAACCCTAAAATCACTACAATCTTACTATGCTCTATCTCTTACTTACGAAAATATTGTAAACGTCTTAAAAAAAAAATTAGAAAAAAATACTTGTGTATCAACGTAATCTAATCATACAACAATGAAAATAAAAACACTGTACTAATTAATCAGTTATAACAAAACATAAACATGTTACATTAATTCAGTTAAAACAAAATAAAAAATACAAATATTGGTCTACACGTGTTAACATGGTAAATATCGCTGTGAACATGTTAGAACATTACCATTAAACACATGACTTACGTCCACATAAAGATAATACCAGGGTTTCGCTTTGATCAACTTCTTGTTTGGGTTGTACGTGTTTTTCCTCATCGACCAGTTGGTTCCCTTCGTACGAATTCAAAAACATGTGAATATCGACGTGGTAGCTATTTAGGTAGACCTATCCTTTTAGCCTTATCTTTTTGGGAGCTGCAAAAAGATGTATGTATACACTTAGCGATAAAATCAAACAATTAAAATAATGAAATTGTACCTATATATACATCATAAGTATTAGGTTAGGAATTAGGATGACATAAAATATTATTTTATCATGTATACATCTTTTTGCACCTGTACAAGACTTACGTATAGATCACCCAGAAAAAGTATGCACTTCGACAATCTTCGGAAATACGAACGCGGGGTGACAAAATCTTATATGGAGCTGTTACAAATGCGGAAGCACTTACTTATTTTGTAGTACCATGGATAAACAAAATTAGAGAATAACAACTCTTTTCAATTCCAAAAAACTTTTCTTTTTTTTTTATAGATGGCAATCTGCAGGCTGTGTACAGTCCGTTCATAGTTATTTCTTCCTCTTATTTTGCATCACTGTCCAAATCTTAGTGAGCTGTATTCTCGTTACAATGAGGTCGCTGTTGGATTGCTGCCATTTACATATTGACAAGTCTGTCAAAATAACAGTGATCTTTATTCCCGTTAATAAAAGGTTGCTGTTGGGTTGGATTGCGGCTGTCAGAGGTAAAATAAAGAAATACTGTAAGGTAACCCAACATAGGGAGTGCATGAAACAAAGGCGCGATGATAGGCGCACTACCACGGAGCGCAGCAGTACAATAATTAGAAGCTGAGCCTCTGTTTGGGGTTACTCTTTGGCGCAACGTTCGTGAGAATTCGGATACACGAAGATTACTGAAGCGCACACTTTTTCTGGTTTACCTGTTAAATGTCGATGAATAAGGCTAGGTCCATAGTGCGAGCCTAGTAAACCCGGTCGTCGCAAACCCGAACCCAGCCTTAAATCTATCAGTTATAAAATGTCAACCCACATAGATATTGGGTGTTATTGTCAAGAGTCTTTTGTTCTCATCAATCAATTAAATAAAAGAAATCAGAGGAGCTATTCTCGTAATTTTATGAACGTCCACAGTCTGATCTCAGTCTCAATCTGTCAAAAATACCTCTAATTTTCCTACATTTATGACAAGTTTTTGTCATTGATTGCCGCTGAGATGAGATGATTTTGTCTTATTATATTTATTTTTTCAGTCCAATTGCATGTTGCTTGGCCTTATATTAGAAATTTGTAACTTGTCAAATAATACAATGTCTCACCTCGTAGGCTTTCTTTCCCTCCTCGCTGTGCTCCTCTTCATGCTCTGAATGATGCTCTCTGGTACCACCTATCAAAATAATATTTTTATTAAAGGTTAAAATAACAATAGGATGTGGCCTATCAATATGTCCTACAACTTAGGGCCGGTTGTTTCAAACGGTTGGTTAACGTAACATAAGTACGTCAAATAATAACGATTAAGAAACAAAGGAAATAACACTTTGTCCGACCTGGGAATCAGATCTAGGACGTTATGCTCAGCAGTAGTGTGACCACTAGACAAATGAAGCAGTCAACCCAAACATAATAATTATGTCAATCACTATAATTATGTAGGTATAAACAACAGGTCCCGCTATTAACGCTCACCACCAAACACCTTAATTAGAATATTATGTCATTATGTATAAAACATTGTTTATTTATTAAACTATAGGCCAACCGCTTAACTGAGACGTTGCCTGAGGTAGCAGCGCGGTGCGGGAGGGGTGTGGTGACGTGATGCGAGAGCTCAGTGATTCGTCAACTTGTGACAACTATCACCTTACCACCCAGTTATACTGATTGGGGGAGAAAATTGTGGACTCATCACAAATGTAGATTTGTAACGCACGCCTATAGTCGCACACGTAAAAGGGTCTAGCGTAGTAGGTACTTCGTCCATTTTGGATTGTTTTGACTATACCGTGGAAGAGTGACTGTAGTTTGCATAGTTTTTATTTTTATTTTGTGGGATAAAAAGTTACCTGTTTGGAATATAAATTAAATATGACTCACTTGGTTAAATACTTGTTTTAATTCCGATAGTTTACAAAAATATATAATTAATAGGTAGATCGCACGGACCACGATGACCGATGACCGAATCTGTCGACGAGTGGTGGGGGCAATCTATATCTAGTAAAAATGATAGAAATCTATTCAGTAAACGACTCTGAACCAACTACTTTCATAATGTGCATCAATTCAGTTACACATTGTACCTATATGAATATAGTAACTAAATGTCTGAAAGTGGTTTTTGGTGAAAGTTTCTAAAAATTGTGTGGCAATCAGTTGCTAAGGCATGTGATGCGAAGAAATGAGGAACATGCCGTGAAGAAAGATTTCAGTATGAAACGCTGATGGCTTTTAGGTTAGGTGAGAATCGAAATAAACGATGAATGGACGTGTGTAGGGGAAAACCAAAGAAACTATTAATGCATTTATCGATGTCGATACTCGTTTTTTCTAGACTGCGTTCGCAATTTTGTTTCCAAAAGTGTAAACAAATATGTGTTTTTCGAAAAATAACTGTAATGCCCAAACATAAAGTTCAGTTTGCCCTACCACTTCAAACATTTTTATGACTTTTTCAACAGTTCTAGTCATTCTGAAGTCAACTTAGCTTAAGCAATAAAGCTGATATTTGTTTATGTGGAGATAAAATCAATTGGAAACCAGATTTTAAACAAGGAATACATGGATCGCACCTGAATGCTCAGTTGCCCAGTCCTGTATTTATGCTGTACTCTACCCACTCCAGAAAAACAACTTGAACCGATTTGACCAATCACGAGCCAGATAACACTGTATCTTGCCGTCAAACGCGTGGAAAAAACAAAATATTTTGTTTTCACCTAGGCATCGAGGTAAACCCCCCAGCACTGCTGCTCACGACGTATCGCAGTGAGGTATCCTTCGGCATGTGCGTGCGTGACTATTAGCATGCATTTGTTCTACATGGTAGTGTCATCGAGGTAGCGAGCTAAACTGTTATCGCGTGGTATCGTAGTGAGGCATCTTCGGTATGCCCTAACCACCCTTACTATTATTATTTTTACTTCATAATAATGTGGGTAATATAGCAAGAATAGTTATGGAAATAGTAAAAAAGTCTGGAGGCAAATGGTTGGCCTTGTACATACCAGAGCACATATTGTCCGACACATATTTGGAACATTTTTGCCCATTCCCAGTATTTGCCGGTAAATCAAATTTCATAGCTCGTGGCATACAAATGTGCTCCAAAATGGTGCGGATAAAACTTTACTCATGAACTATTCGCTCACCGATTGTGAGCTAAAAATATCATATATCCAGGATTTGTTTTCATGTAGACGCATTCATGTAAATGTCGTTTTCTAATTTGATAATGCAAAGAAAAAGATATGTCTTGAATAATTTTCGTCATTTATGCTATACAGTGAGGCGGTAAATAAAATAAAATGAGTAGGGTGTCGCCCACAGTAGTACAGACAAAAACATTTTTTTCAGTAACTTTATGTTAATTAAGTTAAATAGACCTGTCGTATATTTAAGAAACTGAAACATTCATACTGAAACGTTTCCTGACGACATTTTCCTCAATCCTCCGCATAATCATTTATTGTTTTGACTTAAATATGTCTCTTAAAGCTAGCTCATCTTGATCTGCCTAACTTTCCAACTATTTTGATGTCGGCTTCCAGTCTAACCGTACGCAACTGAATACCAGTATTTTACATAGACGGACTGCCTATCTGACCTCCACAACCCAGTTACTGGGTATTACGGTACCCCTTGGTAAAACTGTTTTTTCATCTTTCGGGCTTCTGACGACCCGTAACAACTGTCAAAGATCCATGAATGAACATCAACCTCGGACCAACCGCGGCAAGCGTAGCTTCATCTCATCGATCCACCCGTTCGGCTGTTATTATTTAGTTAGCCACGAGCACCCGAGCGCGTTTATCTCAAAGCCAGCTAGGGGCTTCAAAAATGCCCGCCTTAAATAGAATAAGTCAGATAGCCGGGTATTTTTCAATCTCGGTAACATTATGACGTGGGAAATAAATTGAATGTACAACGGACACTCGCCACTGTGACAGGGCCACGGCGCGCGGCGACGCAATTCAATTGCACTATGGCGCCGGTCATAGCATAGGAAAAAGAGAAGATTAAAATTCGTATGAGAAATAATCAAAGGGCATCAAAAAAATCGTCCGGATCGCTGTCAATAGGAAACGTGCCCAAAAGGCTGGCAGCATTGCCACGTTGTATGGCAATGCTGATTCTTTGGCCAAAAAATAGGCCAGCCCTCTGGTCACGTGAGACCAACCCCTTGGCGATGTCTCGAAATAAATTCGTATTATGTAAATAGATAGCCAATCTATTCGAAACTAATCTATTCGAGTCGAACCATTTCAAACACTTTTGTATAAAATTAATAATGTATTAACAAAAGGATTATGGTTTGTTCCAAAATTATCTGATGGTTGGATGCCAATTCATAGTGCCACTTACAAATTAACATTATATTCAGCCTATAATGTTCCTACTGCTGGGACACAGGCCTCCTCTCGATGAGAGAGAGTGAGCCATAATCTACCACGCGAGCCCAGTGCGTATTTGTAGATGTCACATGTGTGAATTTTTGGTTCTAGGACATGCATCGGTGATGAAATAATTTACACAAAGTAAAGCGCCTGTCAGGTTCGAACCTACGACCTATAACTCGTAAGTCGCAGTCGTTACCACTGGGCCACCACTACTCAGTGTTCACCATGATTTATTTAGTTTTAATTCTGCCTGATTCCATAACTTTGTGTATTTACTGATGAAAGTAAATTATAATGTGGTATTGCTATCGAACCCTTAAGTTAGCTGTGCTTCCTAATTAAATATTAATAATTTATTTAATAAAAACGTTTACAAACGGTGTATATTTAGCCAAGAGTGGCAAATTTCCCATACAATTATAGTGCCTAAAAATATTACAGGTGCAAGTAATGGTGGTTTGGAATTCGAGTGTTAGGTAGCGACCCGATGACCCGATGGAACTTCTGTTCTATTTATTTATAGTGTACGACAGACTAGTAGCATTCAAGAAATTGCCAAGTTTTATCTTAAATTGAAATAGTGAAAACTGGCATTTAATTTTATAATCAAGTTGCTTTTTCCTCCTCCCAGGAAAAAAATGGGAACTGTTTATTTGTTTTCAATGTTTTTCTTTACTATCTTGTTTCAAAGAGAAACAAGACAGAAAAAATGAGAAAGAATACTGTCTAGGTTTGTTACTAGATTTCTATCTAGATAATACGGCTGAAAAATTGGTTTGATGAAATGACCGAAGGGTCTGAAATCTGCGGGGCAATTGCGTAACACACTTTCAGTAACAATGAGTTTCATTTTGACAATTCAACAACATTCCTTGTGTTATTTACGTTGTTGAGTAGACAAATTTTTCGAACATATGAAGCAATGGATTAGCAATATCCTTCCAACTGATTCAGATTGTGATCGACAGTGTGTGACGCAATTAGGGTGCCGGTCACACATTACTGATTTCGTTAAATTTTTCGGTTAAAAAAAAAACGAGCTGTTTCATTGAACAGTGCAATACTTATGATCAAAATGTGTAGAAGCAATTTTTTTTTAATAACCGACGAAAAATTTCAACGCCCAGCGAAATTTTTATAATCATTGTACTGAATCCATGTGTTCAGGTAGCGCGTCAATGTGCCTGCCACCCTATCGATAAGACATGCCACACAATACCATGAAAATATAATAGGTACATAATCTCCTATGTAAGCAGATTGTCAATTTCTTTCTGAACAAACAAATCAATTGTATACACCTGCTTTTTGTTGTTTATATAACCCCACGGAATCGACACGTCGATTTAAATACAACCGTGATGATGAAGTCAAACCCGCCATGACCTCTCAACGCCGTGGTTATATCATGACTACCGTAGCCACACGCCCGAAGTGTTTACAGGCTGTTTCTACATTCGCCAAATGTTTGAAATACTATAGCGTTGTTATTAACTAATTCAACTTGGACGGCACGGTTGGCGCAGTGGTTAAGCGATTGACTGCTGCGCTGCGTGTCGCGGGTTCGATTCCCGCACGGAACAAATATTTGTATGACCTACATGTATTTGTTCCGAGTCTGGGTGTTTTTCTATCTATAATATGTATGCATTTACAAAAAAAAAATTGTATATAAGTAGTTTATTAGCCATCTTGTTACCATAACACAAGCATTAGGTTGCTTAGCTTGGGACAAATGGTGCTGTGTGAAATGTCCAGGGATATTATTATTATTATAACTACCTTTGACTTATCATACAGAATAATCAAGTAATCGCTTAGGAGTACCTGTTTTTTTTGTTAATCATAATTTTGCATCACAACTGCAGTGGAAAAAGGTCAACTAACTTTTGGAAGCCACTGAAATTCATTTTCTCATACATTGATTCTGAGGCGGTACGGAGTTCGGGTCATTTAGTTTACTAAAATAAAGTTCGTCACAATCAGCACTGCATTAACCCATCCAGTATGCATAATATTAATATTATATAATATTTTTTAAATTAAATGAATGTCCATAGCTATAAGAGTAGAGAAAGAACAAAGAAACGATCGATGAGGTGTATGAATGATGATATGGTTAGAAAGGGGGTGACTACCGAGATGAGACTAATAGAGAAGTATGGAAGGACAATACATGTTGCGCCGACCACAAATAAATTGGGATATGGGCAGGAGAATAATGAATAATAATATTTATATTGAAAGAAAGAAAGAAAATACATTTATTTGGCACAAACTAAAAGACACACAATACACCAGATACATACGCGTATATATTGGCTCATGTAACACGTGTTTTTATGTCAATAAAAAAATTATTTATATTATTTTATGTCCTACCGCAAATAAACCTATTTTCTTTATTTAATTTTGAATCCCATGCAAACTAACTCTTTATAATGACACGCAGTTAAATGAAAACCACCTGTATAACGCTATAACCAAATTCGTTAAACCACTGTGGAATCAAATTGATTTTCCCATCATTTCACTTTCTCAGTACACTTTCGTTTTTCAATGAGATTGTCTACGGTTCATTGTTACGGTAGGATGAGCATAATCTGACGGCCACGAAATGAACGCAAATATAGAGCTACATTCAAATGTCAGCGTCGACCAGAAAAAAAATGAACTTTGTTTACACTATGGACCGCAGCATTCCTGGTGTCAGATTAACAGACCGTGTTAGGAACATAGTGCTGCGCTCTAAAACACAAATCACTGACGTCACAAAAAGCAGCCAAACTTGAGTGGGACTGGGTCGGACACCGCCGCATGTCGAACGAGTCATAGCCAAAAATATCACAGTGTGGGTCCCAGACAACGTCTGGTGACATCGAGGCAGACCCAGGAGAAGATGGCGAGGTGAGCTTGGTGCCTACAGACAGGATTGGTCCACACTAGCTCAAGACAGAGGAGTGGAAAGAAGAAATATAGCATGGCACCTGGGCCCAGAAATGGGACAGCATAAACTAAAAATAAAGTTAAAAGTAAAGTGGCCATTTGTTTTAACACTAGAAATAAGGACAAACTACGTGCCCCCTTTCACCGGCTTCATAAGGTTCATAACTCATTTGTTGGGCTTGGTATAACCTTTTATAACAAGATACCCTCTTCTTTTCTAGACTTGCCTTTTAATGCGTTTAAAGCTCAACTAAAATCCAACCTTTGTTCAAAGGCATACTATTCTATCAACGACTACTTAGACGATAAGAATAGTTGGTCACCCTAGTTTAACGCAAGACAATGTTTATGTTCCTTCTCCAGAATTAGCTTACTGCAGAACCCAGCAATGCATAAATGTGTAAGCTGTCACGCCCTTTATGCCTGGAGGCTTTTATTTGGGTAGTAAGTTTTTTTATTTTACATTTTAATTAATTATTTTTTAGCTTGAGTACGTATAGTTTTTATTATATTTGTTGGTATATTGGCGTGGCTAGCTGACATACTATGGCAAATAATTAAATTTTATGTCCTGGTTTTGTAATGTTAATTACCGAACATAAGTACCTAGTATTGTATACATTCAAGTATTTTTTTAAATTGAACAGACAGCTGTGCTGCTGGGGAGTTTGTTGCGCCACTTCTTCTTCCCAGCGATAGCACTAGGAAGTGGTGAAGGGCGGGCGTTTTTGGGGGACTGTCTTTTGTAATTTTGACGTTCAAAAAGTGCTGATTCTCAGCCTAATTTGAATAAATGACTTTTGATTTTGATTTTGATTTTTTAGGGCTGATTTTTCCAACGCTAGATAATTTTATCGGAGGAATAATTTTGAATTTTTGACATTCTTCCATACAAAAAACTTTTTTACAAAATAAAACAACCGACTTTCATAAAAACACTACAAAGTGAAAAATAACTTTAATTTCGGAAGTCGGTGTCTTTAGTTTTTTTGTATTTCGTTTTTCGCAGCCGACTTCCAAAATTAAAGTTATTTTTCACTTTGTAGTGTTTTGGTGGAAGTCAGTTGTTTTTTTTTTTTTGTAAAAAAGTTTTTATTTCTCACTTTTTTGTTGCGATAATTTTATGATTTTTGTTGATTTTTCAAAAACCGCTTGTCTGATTTCGATAAAATTTTCATGGGACCATTTGGGAAGTAGGTATACCCTTTCCAACAAAAAAAAATATTTTCAAATCGGTTGGCAAGCAACGGAGTTATGCGCGAACAAACATAAAAAAAAAAACAAAATACAAACATCCAAATTGAGAACCTCCTCCTTTTTAGAAGTCGGTAAAAAATCTGCCAGACGTCAATTTTATTCCAGGAATAAAAATTATCTGTCGATAGGAAAATCAGCCCTAATTGGATATAACCATTTTTGAAGCGTGTAATGAGAAAACGCCCTAGGCGATAGTTTTGTGGCCCTCGTATAAGATCGGTTGGGATGAGTTGAGCAGTCGAGTATTGGAAGTTGAGTTTAAAAGGTTAATATATTGAAAAGTTCTTTCACGTTTGCGTAGGCGTCATTGTAAGTTAACAAAACAAAACCATCTACGTACTCGTAAAATAATAGAAGTTTGGCTTGTAATTCTTTTCACCTGACAGGAACAAAGGGTTATGTATTAAATTACCTGTTGCTGGTAGTTTAAAAAGGTTATTATTTCGAGCGGAAGCAGGCGTTCTTTGTTTTTTGTTAATGAATAACTTCATTTTCGACATGATGTGTTATATATAGCAGCCGAATACGTCGAAACTTAAATTTTTGCGCTAAACTTATATGGGCTAGTTTTCTGCAAGTATGTCGCTTCACTAACTCACACTCGCCTTGAAAACTAACACTAGGTATACAGTCCTTTCAGTTATTTTACCTTTAATAACAGCAACCCAACTACAACTTTATTGTAACCAGAATAAAGAGCACAATGATTTTGACAGACGTGTCAGTAGCAGCAATTTATTATTATTTATTTATTTATCCTCGCACTGAAACGCCATACAGCAATCCAACAGCAACCTTATTTGAATGAGAATAAAGATCACTATGATTTGGACAGTAGTGCAAAATCAGAGGTAAAATAATTGTGAATGAACTATACCTTACCTTTATTTACTTGTTCTGGGGCCGTATTACGAAGTATGAATGTCATCATGATTCCATTCCGAAAAAGGGTTGGTGCTATTGATCATGTATAGCTCCGTCTCTTTCTTACATTGCACGCGTAGCATGATCACCATAGAAACGGGTTTAGTCGACGGAAGAATGTCATTTTGTCTATTCTACCGTCGACAAAATATTATGCATACTGGAATCATGATGGGATTAATCTGTCATTATACGTACCCTGTGGTACTACTCGTATCGCCAAAAACTATATCTGACCACCGTAAGGACTATTCCAGCTTGCAGCGCATATTATTGTCGACCTAAAAAGGATCCTATTTTGTTTTACTTACGGACGCAGCTACGGTCATCATGTGCACGGGATTTTGTTTTCAAAATGGTCAGATATAGCTTTTCGCGATAGTACCTACAGAACGATCGAACGAACGATATTGGAAAACATTTTAAAAGAGTAACAGTGGATTTTCTTGCCCATTCTTCTCCATACGAAACTACCTTTTGGAAGGGGCGACTAGAATCAATTCTATTTTATTTACTGTAATTTGTGACGTTCAAAACTGCCTTTTATGTGCCTATTTGAAATTACTGTAATTGCCCGTGACATCACAGCGGGCCCTATCAGAATACCAGCGATGCGACATTTATTTTTTAAATGTCGAAGCATCATGCTGAGATAGGAGCCTTTTGGCCTCGTATAGGACTTTCTGTTTCATTTTTCCTTTTGTTATTTTTTATATATATAATTTGTTTTATTTTTATTTTTAACTGTGTTTAGTTTAGTTTAGTTTAGTTTATGATCCTGTACGAGTCGCAATAAATACTTTTTCTTTCTAAATAAATAAACGATTTGACTTTGTCTTTGATCCAAAGCAACAAACCTCTTTTTACATACAACTGCAACTAAGAGTCAGTACCTCCACCATCCAATGGAACTACTGACAACCGATCACCCACTGGAGCGTTCCCACAATCGTTAACAGTACGCTGCACGATATCCGATACATTATTACAGTGGAACCGTCTGTGATATTCGCCACTAATGCCCGGAAAATGGGATGCTCCTTCGAGATTTGTATTGAAACATGATTTTTCCTTATGATTCCTGTTCAGGCGGAAATCTGTTATTGAATGTGGCTCGAGTTCTATGACCAGGGAAATGTTCTTGCTCGTTGGTCAAGTGGTCGCAAACGCCACTGCTGAGCATGATGTCCTGGGTTCTACTCCAGCGGGGTAGTTGCGTAACTTCCTTACAATAGCAATGGCTTTAATTTGGACAGTTCAACATTCATTGCGTTATTTACGTTGTTGAGCAGAGAAGCTTTTCGAACATATGAAGCAGTGGGTTAGCAATATTCTTCAAAATGTGTATTATCCGCAATTAGGGTGCAGGCAAAGTGTTATTGGATGTTTTCGTTAGATTTTTTTTGTCTTGCGTTTGGATATAAGCGCGGTTGATGGCAATGGACTCGCCCCCTATTACATAGGATTTAAACATAACTGACGGAATGAGGGTGTACTACAGCTAAGCCTCAGTCTAACCCTTAAGGGAAAACAGGCGTGATGTTATGTCATGTACAAATCCAGACAGAATAAACCAATTACACAGCCGGATGCTTGCAATGTCCATACACAGTCCATACCAATGAACCAATTACTATGGATGAGGGTCGTATATTGACATAAACCATGGACGCGTCTGTCTGTCTGTGTGACCACTTTAGTCTTCTAAACTACACAATGGATTTTGATGCGATTTTCGACATCATATAGAGAAATTATTCCCGAAGGTTCAGACAGGATGAAATGGGAGCATTGGTGGCCCAGTTGTACCGGTCACGACTTACGAGATGTAGGTCGTGGGTTCGAACCCAAGTAGGCACTTTACTTTGTGTAAATTATTTCATCACCACTGGTCCCAAAACGGTGAAGTAAAACATCGTGAGGAAACCGGCATGTCCCACAGCCAACAACTTGATGACATGTGACATCCGCCAACTCGCACTGGGCCTGCGTGGTAGATTATGGCCCACTCCCTCTCACAAAGAGGAGGCCTGAGTCCCAGCTTTAGGAACATTATAGGCTGATTATGATTATGAAATTAAAACATCTATTTCACCGTGTTATAAAGAAAGTTTTGAGCATGTCATGTACTATCTAAGACGATAATTACACGATTATTTTCAAGAATTTAGATTTGGGAAATGACAATTTATAATAATCAGCATATAATGTTTATGCTGCTGGGACACAGGCCTCTTCCCGGTGAGAGGTAGTGGGCTGTAATGTACCACGCGGAAACAGGGCCCTAATTTACTATGACCACTCCATGATTCGTTACTTCGAAACCACGTCAATTCCTTAGCTAATCACGCTAACTTCGCGTTCATTTCGCGCGGTTTCGTTCATTGTTTTCATTGTGTATGAAAATATGGCCGCAGTGCGGGTTGGTAGATGACAGATGTCTTCGAATTTTCGGTTCTAGGACATGCCGGTTTCCTCACGATATTTTCCTTCACCGTTTCGAGAGCAGTACTGGTGAAATTATTTACACAAAGTTAAGCGCCTGCCTGGGTTCGAACCCACGACCTACAACTCGTAAGTCGGTGCCACAACCACTTGGCCACCACTGCTCCATTCCATCATTTATTGATTGCAATTAAGAAAATGTAACAATAAAGTACGTGACACGATACTAAGATAATATTTAATAAATATTGTAACTGTTGTAATCTCGAAATCTGTATTCCACGAATGAGACAAAATTAATTATATTTATTTAGGCCTCTCGTTGAACCCGGGTTGGAACCGAAAATATTTAATATAATCGGAAAGGAAAATGCCAATGAAAAATTATGGAAAATATTATCCTCATGGATGAGAATCCTACTAATATTATAAATGCAAAAGCTTGTGAGGATGGATAGATGTCTGTTCGATGGGTGTCTGTTACTCTTTCACGCTAAAACTACTGAACGAATTTGGATGAAACTTTACAGGAATATAGCTTAAGAAACAGAATAACACATAGGATACTTTCTGCTAGTATTCTTATAGTTTGTGGTCGCACGGTTTACGCTGCCCAAACGTAGGATACCGTAAAACGCTTCGCAAAGTTACGCGTATTGATAAATATTCAAACTCGGAAAATAATTTAGTATATTGTCAAATGTCCAAAACATAGTATAAAAAATAAAATAGTATCATGATAAAATAATCGTAAAACAGAGTAAAAAAAATTTTCGTTGCTTCTTTTATTCTCAAAACTTTGAGCGTAAACTATGATATTTTATAAGATTATTTATGTAATGATGATAATAAACGGAATTCAATCAACAAATAATTATACTGAGCCGTGCATTTATTTTTTTAATTTTATTAAAACTTATAGCCATGTTGTGGCAAAGTTTCGAGTATGAATATGGATGGCCATAAGAGTAGCGGAGAAACGAGGATGGACTGGCTGAAAGATGATATGGCTAGAAAGGGAGTGATTACCAAGCTGATGACTAATAGAGAAGTATGGGAGAAAAATCGTTCATCGTTCTCACATGCATAATCGTTAACATGAATGATGTAACCAATACTTTGTAACCATATTATTGTGATTTAAAAAAGTGTCCATGGAGTTTATTGTCCATTCTTCTTCATAGGTACCTACTACGCTTTGTAATGGGCAACATCTTCTTTGGAATGGGCTTCATCTTTTTGACTGACCGACCCTTGACAATTCAAAAATGTCTGTAATTAGTTTAGTTGAAATGAATAGTTTGAGTTTGAAAAGACATGTTGCCACCCAAATGAATTGGGATAAGGGTAGAAGAATGAGATTGTAACCAAGATAATATGGTCAATTTACAGGATCTTGTACAGATCGGATTTTTTTTACAGGATCGTCTGTCTAACACCAAAATATTGAAAGGGTTTTCGAAATATTCCACAGATCAAATAAACCTTTATCGTCAATATAATTTAACATCTGAATTAATTTCAATTGATAAACCAACATTCAATTTACAAAACCATGTTTAATTTTCTGTAGACTATATTCAATTAAATCAAACAAAGAGACAAAAGGAATTGCGAGGAGAATACTCGACACTTCTTTAGCTGGTGGTACTTTTCAATGTGGGAGTGTTACTAGTCTTTAAAATATGTTATCAGATTGAACTGTTTTATGAAGGAATACTTTGATGCCTAAGAACCTTTTGTCCCATACAAAAGGTTCTAGTAAAACTGGAGAGAAATATTTCTATAGGGATTCAATGAGTTAGAGAGAACATTTCCACAAAAAATTCCAAGATTTCAGAAATATTTTCCTACAACACCTACACTCGCATTGCGCCAGTAACGGGAAAGTTCCACAAATCGAGACTTCTGGACCCTAAAACCACCACAAAACTTTACAATTACAATTTACAAATTTGTAAATTTTACATATCCGTGTACAAAACTTTAAGCCATACAATTGTAACGGAAAAACCTTACAAATATGTAAATTGTAGTGACAAGCCTACAATTTATACATAGCCCTCACGCTTTGTGTTACGCTTTTAAATGCCAGTATTTTTAGCTGCGCCCTGCGCTCTCACCCGCATAAGTTCCGATCCCGTGGGAATATTGGGATAAAAAGTATTCTACGTGTTAATCCTGGTTATAAACCATATGTGTGCCAAATTTCATCCAAATCCGTTCAATAGTTTTGGTGTGAAGGAGTTACAAACATCCATCCATCCATACAAACTTTCGCGTTTATAATATTAGTAGGAAGTTCTAGCCTTTAGTTTTGTTATTATTATGTGTGATCACTTATTCTGAGATTGCTGGAAAACCTATAATTGGCGACTGTGTAAGACCGAGACTAATATTGTGATCTTTAGTATTTAAAATACATAGAAAATGTTGGTGT
The DNA here is from genome assembly GCA_949629185.1 of Apamea crenata. Classification (NCBI taxonomy): domain Eukaryota; kingdom Metazoa; phylum Arthropoda; class Insecta; order Lepidoptera; family Noctuidae; genus Apamea; species Apamea crenata. The sequence goes on along the minus strand of OX451362.1, from coordinate 4,032,760 downwards.
ACAGACGAGAGCAGGTCAAGCTACCCGAAACTGTCAAATTTTCCCAATCAACCTTGAACCTTAATGCTTTAGAGATAAAGTTGAAAATCTATTAAAGAAATTTGACAGATTGTAGTAGCTTGATGTGCTGGCGTCTGTCGATAAATAAAAATGCAAAAGAATTTTATTGTAGATTGTAAATTGTGACTCATACATATTTGTTACTTCTGTGTTGTGCAATTTTTTTCTACAGTTTAATATATTAACCATTTCTACACGGGGGATGTTTAAAACACGCACCTATTAGCGATTTATGTAAACATATATTAATCCAAAAATAATAACAATCCACAAAATCAAACGCGTTTCGCGGCATGAGCAAAATAATGCCGGGAAGTTACTTCGTTCAAAAACTTCACTGCCAACACTCGAAGTAGCTTCACTCGGTATTGCCAACAAACAATTTTGTAGAATGATAGACTTGTAAAGTTTTGTGGTATAGGGCCCTGGCTTATTGCTAATAAGTTCTCGTTGTATAAACCTAATTAAACCAAACCAACCAAATAAAATTACTTATATAAAAAAAAATTGTCACTCGTTCGCATCGATCCTCGATTATTCGAAATCCCTATCGTCCATTACGGTTAACCTCAAACTATAGCCAAAATAGTTCTAGTCCAGTAGGTTTATAGGATAATTCTATACAACTACGCCCATTGTCGTGTTTCCGTTTTGAAAATCGTCATATTATCACGTTTCCATAACAATGGAATCAACAAAGATCTTCCTACATGTAGCCAATTGTAGCGTCCACATCTGCAAGGGGTCTCAGGTGGAAAGTTTGCATTATTATCACATATTATCAGTCTGAATGGTCTAGAGACGGTATTGACTTCTTCAATATTTCTTTTCGGGTTTTCAGGTCATTACGTTCAGGTTTCCTTACAAAGTTTTCGTTTAAAGGTCATCTGAATGTCAATATGGTACGAAACTGCCAACTGTGGGGTATTGCGTAACACTCACAGTAGCAATGGCATTTGACGTTTTCAAATTACAGTGTTATAGGCCAGTGCAGGCCTGTCAACAAGTACCAGCTGTGCGATTCTGCAACCATCTCACCGTGAAAACTTAGGTAGATAGATAGATAGATAGATAAAAACGTTTATTTAGTGCAACAAAAGACACACAATACAAGTATAAAAAATAGAACAATAAAAAAAAAAGTGAAACAAAAAGGTGAAGTGAGCGTGGAGTGAGCTGTCATTCCAAATAATGCTAGGGATTAACACTACTGACAACTCACATCAAGCTCACTTCACTTGAGTTTTCACGGTGAGATTTTTACAGAATCGACCGGCAGGTACTTAATAATTTATGGAAAATGGTCTACAAATCTATTAGCCTACGAGAACAAAGAGAGCAATTTCATACTAAATTTCCATACTTCCGCATCCGGAATCGAGCTCCGCACCTAAGCCTACTTGATTGCGGTTCAACACCAATTTCAATTGTATTATAATTCCTTCCTCCATTTCTTTTCATTTGCGGTAGGTACTGAAATCAATTGGTTTTGCCATCGACCAAACGGAATCATTGTGGTTGCGCGTGAGCATGTACCGTGACGTATTGCGCAATTTAAATAGGTGTTTATTTTATTACACTTCAAGAGTAAACAAAGTTATTTTTTTGTGTAACTTAAAATAGTATGAATTAGCCTAAATACAAATCATTGCATAACATATACGTATTTACACGCTTATTCACGCCGTTTCTATAATCCTTACAAAAGTACAATATCCGTAAAAAGTTAAATATATACTGACAATAGCAACGTTTATTTTCTTCATGAAAATGATCAGTTCATTATATTAATCAACTAGCAGTGCCCCGCGGTTTCACCCGCATAAGTTTCGATCCCGTGGGAATATCGGGATAAAAAGTATCCTATCTAGTAAGTATCTAAAGTATCCTATGTGTGTGTGTGTTCTTTTTTTGTTCTTTCTCTGCGTCATGTTTACCGCAAATAAAAGTATTTTCTTTTTATCTTTTCCTGTTGATAGCAGCTGAGGATCGAGTTCAATGTCGTGCGATTTAAGACGAAGAAGCGGGCCGCAATCCACCACACGGACCAGTGCTGGTGGATATCGCATGTCTTCGAATTTTTTGGTTCTAGGACATGCCGGTTTCCTCACGATGTTTTCCTTCACCGTTTTGCGAGCAGTGGTGATGAAATTATTTATACAAAGTGCCTGCCTGGGTTCTAACTGACAACCTACAACTTGAGAGTCAGGGCCGGTACCACCAGGCCACCACAGCTCCCATAATGATGATGATAATTATTATTAATTGTATCAACTTAGAGCTCGACCTTTTAATGTCACGAGAGACGGAAATAAAGCGTTTTATTATGTAACATCCTTATTCATTTTGACGCCATTTGTTTATCCCACTTAAGTATACATAAAAGGGAGTGCTTTCAAAACAATTCAGATCTACTCCGTAACACAAATATATCGGATGGCAAGTAAACACACCTACATCTAGGTTAATATTATACTGGGGGTATGAGGTAAAGTTAGTGGAGTAAAGTTCACTCATACTCTCTAGAAAAGGGAGGATCCTCCGACCAGACGGGTATTGTGTCTGGCGGGCAATTGCCCCACGACTGATGTCGGGAAGTTTGTATGTATGCTAATTGCGCGGTAAACTCTGCTTGCGAGATGCAGGATTTGCGTGACGTTAGATGTGGCGTTGTAGATACCGCTACAATGTAAATCCACAGACAAAATTGTTTTTGGCTTTGAAAAATATCCTATGTTATTATTTCGTAGTATTTTGTTAATCGTAAATGTTTGTAGGAAACCGAGCAACAGTAATGACGACATTATTTCTAAAGATTTTACAGATTTTTTCGATTATCTCATTTCACTATGCCTTCGACTTTCATCATCTGCCTAGACTTTCCCCAACTATGTTGGGGTTGACTTCCAGTCTGACCGGAGGCAGCTGAGTAAAAATATTTTACTAGGAGCCACTGCCTATCTGATCTCCACAATCCAGTTAATGGGTGATACGAAACCCCTTGGTAAGACTGGTAGTCAGACTTTCGGGCTTCTGACGACCCGTAATGACCGTCAATGATCCGAGAATTACAGCCGGGACCAACGGCTTAACGTGCTTTCCGAGGCACGGAGGGGTCTCGGTATGTAAATATAGCTTTTTTTTAGTACATTATTTGTTCGAATATTTCTAATATCATCTACATAATCATCATCCCTATTGCATTATTAATTGTAGATTTGGACCTCGTGTGGTCCATTTGTAGCAGCCTGAATTTAACGATCTGAAATCGCCAACTCGTTCTAAGTAAACGTGAACAATGGTTTCTCGTTTTCTTTAATTATACCTATTATTTGATTTGCGCTGGAGTGGGACTGAACAGCTGAAATGATTGTTACTTAACAATTTCATTATTTCGAACAATGCTACAGTACCAAACTTTTCAAAACTAAGGGCCGGTTGTTTCAAACCGTTGGTTAACGAAACATAATTATGACCTTGACGTATGTCAAATAATAACGATTGCGTAATCGTTATTATTTGACGTACGTCAAGGCCATTATTTTGTTAACCAACCCTTTTTTTTGTTTGATGATAGTTAGCGCCATTTTTGATGTATATGCGTGCGTCAAGTGGACGAGAAATAACTCGCCCTAAGGCGGAAAAATATGATTTCAGTTTCTAAAAGGTATATATTTAGGTCTATCTAAAGTACTTCATATAAATCAAAAGAAAAAATCCTTCGGCTTCTGCCCGAAATTGCGAAAACATGTTAAATCTCAATCAAGAGAAGGTATGTTTTCTTTGAAGTTTATGTTTACTGATTTCTTTTAAGTGGAAAAAATAAAAACACTTCATATCTACAAAAAAAATAAAAATAAAAGCTGCCGCTTAAGAATTAAAAATAAACAACCAACCCTTCTTTAAGCAAAATAATGTTTGTAGAGGATTAGAGAGTGAAACTTAATTTTAACTTCAAAGAAGATACTCGTAGAGAGAAATAAACTCAATGGTAATAAGCGGTTTTTCTTAATATGGGCATGATTTCTCTCTAATTTAGTAAATCTAGTTGGAATGAGGAAAATTTCGTGAGAAAAGTTTTCAGTATGAATGTGGATGGCTATAAGACTTGAGGAGACCAAAGAAACGTGTGTGAAATATGATATGGATGGATGGAGTGACTACCAAGATGACGACTAATAGAAAAATCATCATCTGCCTTGCCTTTTCCCAACTATATTGGGGTCGGCTTCCAGTCAAACCAGATTCAGCTGAATTACAGTTTTTTCATGAAGCGACTGCCTATCTGCTCTCTACAACTCAGTTACTGGGTAATTCGATACTCATTGGCAAGACTGGTTGTCAGACTTTCGGGCTTCTGACAACCCGTAACGATTGTCAAAGATCTACGAATGACAGCCGGGACCAACAGCTTAATGTGCTTTCCGAGACACGGAGGTGTCTTGGTATGTAAAGATGGTCGTCTACGCACCAACCGCGGCAAGTACAGCTTAACCTGATCGATCGACCCGTGCGGCTGTAATTACTTAGCCACTAGCCTAGAGAAGTATGAAAGACATGTTACGCCGATCCCGAATAAATTGGGATAAGGACAGGAGAACGGTGATGGGTTTCCATGAGGCTCCGATGCCAGAAATAATGAAAAACAATTTCGTGTTTTGAAAGTCAGAAAAAATGTTTTATCGACACAGATTTCGGTTTTCAGAACACCGGTGATGAAATAACTTACATAAAGTAAAGCGCCTGCCTGGGTTCGAACCTACGACCTACAAAGTCGTTACCACCACCACCAAACCTTGGTGGTTAACCACCACTTTTAAAAGAGTAACCGTAGAGCTTCATGCCGGCCATTCTCCATAGGAAACGACCATATGGAACCGTGCACCTAGCTTCTGACGTTTCATAAGTGCCCGTGTTGGTTTATGTGAAATAAAATATTTTGATTTTGATTGACTGCTCAACGCAAAGAAAGGGAAGGAAAAATATTTTATTTTGGACACGCACATGAAATAAAAACAGTAAAAAAGAATAAAATAGAAGCATTTCAAACTAATAAAAAATGCTAACAAAGGGCATTTCGAGAGCGGACGAGCATTGATCACGCTTTCTCATTGCATGACTTGAGACAATTTTAGTTTTTTTTTAAAGAACAAGCAACGTACAATTTACATTACTTGCATTTCTGTTCACCCCTCCAACCAAAGCTAATTAATGTTTGAACAAAGAGTCGGTTTTTGTCATGAGTTTTTACGACACCTCTCGCGCATCAGTCGATGCTTTTTTACTAAGGTATTAATCAAAATCAGCGAGTTATTTTAACAAACGTGACATTAGCAATCTGTTTGCGACGAAACTGCATTTTATTTTAGTTTATTTTAAAAAGCAATTGTACCGGTATGCACGTTAACATTAACAAATCGATTTGCAAATTGTACTCTTTCTTAACACGAAACGAAATGCATTTTATATTATTTTATTTTAAAATACAAATGCAAATTCAGTATGCACTTCAAAATTTACAAATCGATGTAGACATCGCACTCTTTGGACGTTAAAATTACAAAATCGATGTAGAAATTAAACTCTTGCTCAACACAAAAATAAATGCATTTTATTTTATTTTTAAATGCAATTACACCCGCATGCACTTCAAAATGAACAAAGCGATGTAGACATCGCACTCTTTCTTAACACGAAACATTGACAAGATAAATAGCTAATTCGTTCTACGCCATTCATTATTGATAGCATAAAAATCAATCAGCAAATATTGCAACGATAACGTTTCGAAACGAAAACGTTTTCGTTTAAAAACATCGTTTGCAATGTATTGGCGACATCCCTAACTAATTTGAAGGTAATTGGAGTTGCAGTGCCCCTAGCATGAATAAATAATTCTGGATCATGCTATACAAACGTGTTTCGATAAGCAAAGTTTAATTAATTTAATTTCAAGGCATTACTTAACTGCAGCGGATCAATGGGATTTTTTTCCCCGCTGAATGACCATTCTGCAGTGTCAGAATAGTAGATAGCGATACGTGTGCCTTAAGGCTAAGTTCAGATGAACGCGCGATGACGCGCGGTTGGCTCGGCGCGCGGTTTAAGATTGTAACAAATGAATGTTGTTGTCTACATGACCGCGCGTCACCGCGCGTGCCCGCGCGCACCACCATGCACCGCGCGCAAGATGTTGACGCGCGACGTCGCGCGTTCATCTGAACTTAGCCTAAGTTGTCCATTATTGAAACGCCGTGCATTAATACTACCAACCTATGAGGTAGTCGTGTGCTTAACCGGGCTTGCCTGTGGATGCCTCAATAAATTAAGGCCTCCAGCCAGGGCTTAAAAGAACTTCAAAAATAAGCGACTACACGCGGATCTCGCCTCAGGGCGTCGCTGGGAGAGGGCAGCAAGGGACAGGTTGGATCGGAATTCACTTAAGTCACACGTATCGTATACTATTTTATAGCACGTGTGACCTAAACGCACACTTAAGTCACGGTTTTCTGCGTAAAAATGGACTACTTAAGTCACAGATACGCGTGACTTAAATGGGGGTTTAGGTCACAGAGTGCTATAAGCATCATTAACTGCCCAAACTTTTACAACTTTTTATTTATTTCTTTATAGTTAATTAGAACGGTACAACACCAATTACATTAATTGACATAGAAACGATTATAACGTTGACAATAATTATGTTGTGTATAATTTAATTTTAAACTAACACGGAACAGTGGACTCCCTGCATACTTTCTCTCACAGAATACCAGACTTATACGCATAATTTTATTCCATTCATCCGCAAACACATCACATTCAGGGTTGGCAGGCATTTATCATTTTTAAAGTAGGACAGACTGGGGACTAGGCTCTGGCTACACTAGTTTTGGGTGACAGTTGTGCAAACAACTATGTTGTATGTAGTCTAGCCGGATGCAGCTGAATACTAGTATTTAACATGTCCAAATCCACAATCCAGTGTGTAACTGGGTGGTATCCCTTGGTAAGACTGGTTTTCAGACATTCTATATCTCCTCTCAAAAAGAGCACCTGGCATCTTATCTCTTCATCACCCTTGGCTGACTGGTAGTGAATGCCTAAGGTATTAAGTCCGTCTTTGTACGTTATTGTGCGTATTGATGCGTAACGACTATCAAAGATCTACAAATGACAGTAGGGACTATACTACAAACTAACAGTTTTTTTCATATAGAGGGGTCTCAGTATAAAAAGATAGTGAACCATCCACAGATTGGCATTGGCAAGCGTAACTTTACATGATTGATCAATCTGTGCGGCTGTTATTACTTAGCCGCGAGTTATCTATTGTTTCGGTAAACTAGAATGATCTTTTACATAGTTTTCTTGTTTGCACATGGTTTTTTGCGGTTGCTGTCTATCAAAGTTGTAGCTGTATTGTGCTTTTCATTATTCGTAAAAAATACGCCTTTTGTGTTTCGAGATCCGTGTAAAACGTTCGGTTACAAAATACCTAATTCGATTTGTATGGACAATCGACTAGTGGGTTTTAGAATTAGAAGTAAAAAAGCAATCGTCACGATATAAATACAGTTGAAAAGGTGTGAAATTACTATTTCGTGTGGCTTCATTTCAAAATAAAGTAAGTGCAAAGGAAGCCGAAAATGTTATTTATACCAAATGGATTATGAAATATTGCAGTAAATAACATAAAAAGTACTTTGTGGTGTGAATACAAAGGAATAATCTAAGTAAATATTAGAATCTAATCAAACAAATCTAACTGCCTTTTCCCAACAGCAACAATAAAAGAGATTGGCTTTACTGACTGCTTATTTACTGACTGCTTTATGCGTGGTTTGTGGTAATACAATTCAATACCCTTTAAATTTTACTAGTAACTAATCAATATGCAGGGAATTAATATGAACTTGACTTGACACTCTCCCGCGTGTCTAAATACTTAATACATTATTCCTAGTTATGGTGTAAAACTAAAGTATGGATAAAGGTGCCTAAAGTAAGTCAAATAACCCTTTGCAATATCTCGAAAATAACAGAGATTATCTTTTACAAACAAACTAATCATTTTGCAAACGCTAAATTTCCTATTCAACGAGTCAATTTACCAATAAACCGTGATCAGCCGAAAATATTTAGTTCCTAACAAAGCTAAATTACTCAAACAAAGCTAACTCAGTCAAATATTATTAGATGTAACAAACCTAATGATTGAATTAAATAAAATATGCTGAATAAAATTCCAATAACACCAAGTCTTTCAACAGAAATAAATATCGAACAACTGGTCACATTGAATTATATTATTATGATTGTGATACAATTTCATGTTATAACAGCTATTAAATTTGTAGTCTGCGCGTAATAATTTGAGCTAGGTTTTTTTAGGCTGACCTGAAAAACGTACGCTAGGAAAAGCGAATGTTGCATGGCTATGCTGTCGAAATTATTGGGGTGGACAGTACTTTCTCGATCGAGCCTTTTCACAAGGAGCTAGTAGATAGTTTTATTTCTTCTTTCCTGCTAATTTCTTACGTCGCACTTTACACTTTTTAACCGACTTCAAAAAAGGAGTAGGTTCTCAATTCATGTTTATTTATTTTTATTTAGTTCAGGCATAACTCCGTCTTAAATAGACGAATTTTCAAAATTCGTTTTTAATAGATATGGTGTAGCGGTATCTACAACGCCACATGCGAACAACGCGTCATACTGACGTCACGCAAATCCTGCATCTCGCAAGCAGAGTTTACCGTGCCATTAGCATAGATATAATTTCCCAATATCAATCGTTGGGCAATTGCCCGCCAGACATAACACCCGTCTGGTCCGAGGATCCTCCCTTTTCAATGGAGGATGAGTGAACTCTGCTTGCGAGATGCAGGATTTGCGTGACGTCAGTATGACGCGTTGTTCGCATGTGGCGTTGTAGATACCGCTACAATGGTATGCCTCAGGGGTGTTCCCGTATAATTTTGATTAACTTTGATCGGATAGTTCTTGAGTTAGCTTCAATAATATGATATTTTTCTACTTAGTTTATATTGATGATGTTTTAATAACTTACGGCCACTGATATTTACATAGCAAGTAGTGTTAAATGAATTTGTCTGAGGTAGGTACAACTAAAAAGTGAAAAATAACACCTTTTTTCTTCTTTTTAGGGTTCTGTACCCAAAGGGTAAAAACGGGACCCTATAACTAAGACTTCGCTGTGTGTCCGTCCGTCTGTCTGTCACCAGGCTGTATCTCAAGAACTGCGATAGCTAGACAGTTGAAATTGTCACAAATTATGTATTTCTGATGCCGCTATAACAACAAATACTAAAAACAAAATAAAATAAATATTTAAGGGGGGATCCCATACAACAGATGTGATTTTTATAGATAATGGTACGGAACCCTTCGTGCGCGAGCCCGACTCGCACTTGGCCGGTATTTTTCTATTTTTTATTTAGCTTACTTAACTATACTTAACCTAATCAGCGTATAATGTTACCAGTTGTTCAAGTTTTTGGTTCTAAGACATGACGGTTTCCTCCTCAAGCTCACTTCACCTAATTTTTTTTTTAAATGTCGTTGCTTCATGCTGAGATATGAGCCTTTTTGCCTCGTACAGGACTTTTTGTTTCATTTTTCTTTTTGTTACTGTTTTATATAATGGTTTTATTAAATTTAATATAAGTATTAAATTATATATTATGGTTTTGTTACTTTTTTTTATAGAATTTTTTATTTTTTATATTTGGCTGTGTTTAGTTTAGTTTAGTTTTATGATCTTTCTGTACGAGTCGCAATAAATACTTTTTCTTTCTAAATTTTTACAATCAGATTTTTCCAGAATAGATCGGAGGGTATCGAACTATGCACTCCAATCCCTAATCAAAGCCACGGACTCACTAGCATCACAAACAGATGATCTACCCACCGATATCCGATAAATACGGACATTATTCGGATATCTACAAATTGTAATAGCGACATGTTTTGATAATAAATATAGGCGGGTTGCTATGTAATAGTGATAAAAAAAAACCTGCTCTCAAAACGGTGAAGGAAAACATCGTGAGGAATCCGGCACGGCCTAGAACCAAAAATTCGAAGACTAGTGACATCTACCAACCCGCACTGGGCCCGCGTGATGGAGTACGGCCCACTCCCTCTCACTGAGAGGCGGCCTGTGTCCCAGCAGTGGGAACATTATACCCTGATTATGATTGAGTTCTTAGTGAACTACCCTACACCTAAACATCTTTCATACTTCTGGCTGTGCATTTTTCGTCAGTCAGTCACGTAAATACGAGTAATACATAAAAATTACTTTTTAAGAATTGCGTATTGTAATAATATAATATTCTCAAATATTTGTCAGCGAAAACAGTATCGTTTGAGGGAATATATTTTTCAGGTAACCAGTTTATTTTGTCAGAAGATGTAATAAAGCGGTCCAGTGGGCAGCGAATATTACTTGCACAGTGCGTCAAGTGCTTCACACATCGGAAAAAAATATTGTTTTTTCAATCAATGCTTGCTTTGTGTTTGATTTGTTAAGACTTTTGTAAATAACAGATTTTTAATAGAACAATGACTATAATATATTAGACTGGAAGCCGACCCCAACATAGTACGAAAAAGACCAGGCAGATGGTGATGAATGATTATAATATATTCTTATTTTACTAATTCAATGTTACCATATTAATAAATTGATACAGTCTATTCTAGTATGCAAAAGAAAAGTGTATAAATGAAAGAAGATGTAGTAAAAGAGTTGGAGTTGGTCATGTTGAAAAGATGAATGTAAGGTGACTTATCCCTCAGATCTCAGTCAAAATCTGTCAAAAATACCTCAAATTTCCCTACATTTTTGACAAGTTTTTGACATTTGATTGTCGCCGAGATGAGACTGCGAATAGATTTTGAACGTTTTAAATTACGAGAATTGGCCTTCAGATGTATGAACGTAAACGAAGCAAAATGAGTTTGTAAGGATCATAGCAGGTGGCGTTCTGTAGTTTCTGCCTACCTCCATGGGATGCAAGCGTGGGTTTATGTATGTATGTAAGTGTTCTGACATAATTAAAAAAATATATAATAAAAATAAAAAATAATAATTATAATTATAAATATTACTTATAATTATTATTAATAAATTATAATAATTTAATTATAAGTCATTTATTTAACATATAATTTCAATATAAAAAGTATTGCATATATACACCTTGACACCGTTCAAAGTAAGTTCATTGAATCATAAAATATCGCTCGCTGGTAAACTACTATTTTTTTATTGCTGAATGGGCTTGCTCTTGGTCTCGATCACGCTTAATTGAAAGCGATGGATGAGGTCTACGATGGAACGAGCGTGCCCAGAAGATGCCTGTTCACTCATACTTTGAAGGCAGATAGGTTAAATATGGTAGGGAATACTGCCGCCGGCAGAGAGTTCCGCACTTTGGCTGTGAGCATTCCGCACATTGGCTGTGAGCACAATAAATTTGGAAAAGCGTTGAGTACGACTTTACTACTATCCTCGTCAATGGCAAAAATAGGAAAAGTAAAGAGCGAATCATCGATTCAATACACAATATATATGATTTAGGAGAATAGGTGGTAAAATTCTAGAGAGTAGTTCAATGACCTTCTCGGGTGGATTTCATGAGGGATAATATCGTTATGTTGTAAGGAAATGTGGTATAATCCTAAACGATTGGCATTATAATCTAAAATGAAGTCTGTTAATAATAAAATTACAAAAACAAAACACTTAGGTATACTTAGGTAATGCAATGTGGAAATTAAACTCTTGCATTTAATTACAAACTAGCTTTATACCGCGGCTTCGCCCACGTGGTATGTCGAAAAAAAGTAGCCTATGTCCTTTCCTAGGATTCTAAAGTATCTGTATACCAAGTTTCATCAAAATCGGTCCAGCCGTATCTGAGATTAACCGGAACAAATAGACCGATACACAAAAAATTTGAAATAGTTTTTTTTTTATGATAAGTACCGTAGGTATATACTTCTTTTTAGTAAAAAGCTGTTATTATGACATTACCTACAAACAGACACTTCAATAGTACTACAGAATAATAGAAAAGATAATAATTATGAAAGAACCAGTTTGCTACAAACAATTGATCTACTGAACTACGGGTAAGTCCTACGCAACGGTGGCTTTTATGTTTCAATTTTACGCCTATTGAATTTTAACACTCATTGACCTATTAGAAACGTGAACAGTGTTTCTTAAGAATATACGAAATAGCCGCAGTCAGCAGAGGGGCTTGTCGCTAAGTAATAACAGCCGCACGGTTCGATCGATCAGGTTAAGCTTGCCGCGGTTAGTCCGTGGATGGGTGACCATGTTTACATACCAAGACCCTTCCGTGTCTCGGAAAACACGTTAAGTCGTTGGTCCCGGCTGTCATTCGTGGATCTTTGACAGTCGTAACGGGTCGTCAGAAGCCCGAAAGTCTGACTACCAGTCTTACCAAGGGGTTTCGAATCACCCAGTAACTGGGTTATGCAGGTAAGATAGGCAGTCGGTCCATATAAAATACTGGTAGTCAGCTGCATCCGGTTAGACTGGAAGCTGTCCCCAATATAGTTGGGAAAACGCTCGGCAGACCATACGAAATGGCTGTAGTCTCTATTCAACGTTTTCGTAGTTAAAAACATATCTGCCTAACCTTTTCCCAACTAAACTGGGGTCGGCTTCTAGTCTAACCGGATACCGCTGAATACCAGTGGGGTAGTTGCGTAACACGCTATCAGTATGTTACGCAACATGTTCAACAACATTCATTGCGATATTTAACTTGTTGAGCAGACAAATTTTTCGAACATATCAACATGTAAGAAAGAAAGAAAGAAAAACGTTTATTTGGACACAGTTCGTGAAACACAAAATACAAAATTAATAAAAAAAAAATTGTCAAAATGATTCAGATTGTGATTGAAAGTATGGTACGCAATTAGGGTGCAGTATTTAACACGGAGCGATTGCTTAACTGACCTCCACAACCCAGTTACTGGGTAACACGATACCCCTTGGTAAGAGTGGCTGCCAGACTTTTGATCTTCTGATTACCCGTAACGACTATGAAAGATCTATAAATATTAACTGTAATCACTAATTTCATTGATTAAAGTATCTAACATTTGTGACGATATTTAGAGCCTGTAACTATTGTGGTATAGTAATTTTACTCTAGGTACAGCATCTTCACATATCTATACTAATAATAAAATCATCAATCAATAGGTAAGTCAATTGGTCCATCGTTTTCTTTCATTATTTTTTTCTTCACTTCATCGTTTATGTGGTCTTCACCGATTTATGCTCAACAATTTTATGTCGTCATGTCCTTCATTTCTTTGCGATCATGACACACGACGACATGATCATACTAGCGAGGATATATGTATCTTTACTAACATTTTATTTCACCAAACTATTGAAGTTTCTATTGTATATTTTCTAACTAGCTGTAGCTCGGAAGACGAAGGATAAGGAAAGAAAGAAAAAATAAAAGTATTTGATTGCGACTCGTACAGAAAGATCATAAAAAAAAGAAAAAAGAAAGCATTTCATGCGCTTTATTTTTTTGCACGGAACTGTAAATCTTTTCATAAAGTAGCCTAAGTCATTCCTTATAATATCAGCTATCTGGCAGTGAAAGTCCCGTTAAAATCGGTACAGACGTTTCGGAGATTAGCCGGAACAAACAGACAAACAAAAATTTAAAAAATAGTTTTTTAGTAAAATGCTGTTATTTTGATATTACAAACAGACACTTCAATTTTATTTTTTTGTATAGATATAACTCAAGAACTAGGTACTGTTTATTTTCTAATAATGCTTTTCTAATACCCAGTCACAAAAAAAAACTGTCATCGGAAAAAAATAATAAATAATGTCAGTTATTTCTGAAACCTAATCAATAATATCAGATTACGTGGGGCACAGATTCATTATTTTGTGTAAACAGTATCCTCATTATTTGCGAAAATAAAACTTATTTTTATCAATAAAAGTCGGATAACTATCAAAGTATTGTATCTCATAACTCCCCCTATCTCTGAAACGAAAGTCTTGTCAAAGAAATTAGGGAATTTGTAACCATTATACTGCCATTTTCCGTGAACAGCTCTATGTATCTAATTTTGATAATTGTAGCTCTTATTCCGACGTCACAAAGGTCAATTTTGGCGGTAGACTCTCTTTTGCGGACGCAAAATAAATTTTGTGAAAGACGTGAGTGGTTCATTCCTATGAACCACAAGTTTGAAAGGTGAAATATACTCGGTATTTTTTCTGTAGGCACAACAATTTTCGCAGATGTAAATTGGATGAAAGGTCGAAACGCAAACATGTAAGTAAACGTAAACTTTTTCCAGCACCACGGAATGTTTTCCCACTATGCGAATTGCAATATCATAATATTTTAAAGGTTAATTTAAGTTTTTCGGGGATATTCCGTCATATTTGTTGCATGAATATTTTTCAGCGGTGTAAATATGCAAAAAAATGCAGTTTACTGGACGCTTGGATAAATTCTCTTATACGTAATAACGTTATTGCTTTTGATCATTCGCAAGTTAGTTGAATACTTTGCAACCTTCGATACTTTGCCATTAAAAAAAAATTAAACTACCTTCTCTATCATCGGTAAAATAAAACTGGGCTGGACACGTCTGCCGCATGTCAGACGAACAATGGGTCCTTTTTAATGGCAAGTGACATCGCGGCGGGCCCAGAAGGAAATGACAGGATGAGCTGTACTCCTTCAACAAGAACTGGTCCTTAGCAGCTTTGAACAGAGAGAAGTGGAAAGAGAGTAGGGAGGCCTTTGCCCTCCTGTGGGACATCACAGGCTTTTAATAATAATAACCTTCTCTATCATGGGAAGTCATGGGGAAAGGCATTTGTCCAGCAGTGTAATGATGCAGGCTAACAGTAACACTGGGTCTATTTGGCGCAGCCGTGAGGCACACAATACTATTTGAAGTTTTCTCTGCTTTTTGTTTCACAAAAGAAAAGAAAGAAAGAAAATAATTTAATTTACTTTCTTTAATTTTATTTACTTTCTTCTAAAGAAAGAAAATAAAATTATTTTCTTCTTCTTAAAGAAAGAAGATTTATTCCTTTTCCCTCTTCTCTTCTTTCTTTTTTACAATAACCAATTTTATCATGTGGTTTTACAGTCTGACATATCCCATCACATCACCATTTCAGAGGAAAGACGTCAACTGCTGGACATCGCCACTACGACCGGTTCTGTACTTCTCGCATTCAGTGGATTCCTGCGGCCTTCATAAGGTCATTCACGATTCGCTTTGGGAGGCCATAGCTTATTAAGTTTTTACCTGGATTACCTGGAGTGTTTTAAGATTCGAGTAAAACTGTTTAGAATCTGACACTAAAATCTGTTCCGTCAAGGAGAAAAAGTCATTGTGTATAATAATTGTGGTGTTAATAAATGTGTTCCATCCAAAAAGCCTTTTGATTTCAATAAAAACTTTACATACAATAACAACGATTTGTCCATTACATTAGACCAGAACGAAAGAATTATGGTTACATTGTGAACGGACATTCATAGGACAGTCTTGTTTTAATGTAAACTTAGACGAAGAAAAACATTGCAAGGAAACTCATATGTCCGATATTGTTCAATCTGTAGTATTATTATGGGACAGTATTAGCACGATACATTGAAACCACCAGCGTAGTGTGGGACGACTCAGCTAGATGGACGACGACCTTATGAAGGTGGCTGGGACAGACTGGATGCGGAAGGCGGAGGACAGGGTGTTCTGGCGCAGCCTGGGAGATGCCATCTCCAACAGTGGACTGCGATAGGCTGAGTTGATTGATTGAAACCACGCCAACAATATATGATATTCGTACCAAATAGGCCTAAAGATTGTAAACTTAGAGATGCGACGAACCTTTTGGGCACTTTTCCTGTTGAGCGCGATGCGGACGAATTTTTTGATGCCCTATGATTCTTTTCCTTCCTTTTTTAAACATGTATTATTAATATTATTTTAAGTCTTCTAGCTTATATATTGTGTAAATATTATAGTGTAGATATGTATCCATTAAAAACATAAAAAATCAATATGATAAAAAAATGATATCCTAGACAGATCTAGTCCCTAGACAGAATAAAAAAAAGTGTAAATAGGTACACTGTAAAGGGTCTCCTAACTCTTAGCGAAGTATCGAATTCCGAGTGATACCATTGCAATTTAAGTGTTATTTAATGAAAACATCACTCACCCTTCTCTCGATGGTAATCCTCCACCTTTTTCTCTGGTTCCTTGTGATGTTGTGTTGATGCTGGGATGGCATCGGTGACCTGCTCAGTATGCGTGGGAACTATATCACTTGCTGAAGGTCCAGTTTCTATTGTCGTATCAACTATGATTGAATCTGATCCTGTCGTATCCGTACCCGTTGTATCACTTGTTGTTACTTTCTTCTCAGACTCCGTTGGTCTGATTTTAACATCAGGTGCAGTAGTAGATTTGTTTTTATTCTTTTTGTTCTTTCTCTTCTTTGGGAAGAACAGTGCAGGCTCTCCCTCTTTGCCCTCACTTTCCTCTGGAACTAGCGATATTCTGTCAGGATTATCTCCATTTGCGGGCGTCGAGGCGTATTTCGCTGAGAACTTCGTAGATGGCCTGATTGAATTCTGCTGTCTGGATTTTGGTATGGCAGTAGTAGTTGCTTCATCACTCTCATCATCATATATCATGTAAAGTTGTGGGTTTTTGAAGACAGACAATTTTCCAGATTCTATTTTCTTGTCTTTCAGTTCCTTCCGTTTGGTTGTTCGTTTTGGTAAGTTAGTTGTAGTTGGTTTTGTTCGCTCGGGACTAACTCTGGGTCTGTATTTTTCTCTGAGGGATACTTCATCTTTTTCTTCATATTCATCGTATTCAGCATACTTCTTTTTTGGTTTTTGTGGTTTATCGTCGTACTTGTCGGTATCAGAGTCAATAGATAACTGTGCTTGAATCTTTTCTCTCTCACGTTCTTCTTTGTACATTTCCTCTTCTTTAGCTTTTTCTGATATTGCTACTTGTTCTTTAGCATGACGCTGTTTCAGTTCATCAACGGTATTCAAAATTCTTACCTTCTTTTCACTTTCACTTTCAAGTTTCTCTTGTTCTTCATTCAATGGTTCTGGTTTCCGTTTTTCTGAACTTTCAGCATCATCTTCATAATCAGCTTCATCTTCATACTTACGAGATTTTTTTCTGCTAGCTATCTGTGCGTCCTCTGTAATTATTTTTCTATTTTCAGGTAGCGTTTTCCTCTCTCGACCTTCGTTATCTTGGCCTTCTTCGGCTGCCTCGCCCCCTTCGCTTTCTTCGCTCTGTGCTGCCTCTGCAACTTCGTCAGCTTTTTGTTTTGCTTTTTTAAGAGCTTCAACAACAGGATTCGTTGGTCGTTGAGTTATTATGTCAACAACACCATCTATTTCTGATATTTGAGTGTGATTTTGCGGTTTATGAGGTTCATTCGTTAGTACTGGTCTATTAGTGTCTGACCAGTCTTTCTTTTCATAATAGTCTTCACTGTCGCTTCCCCCACCACCATCTTTTTCATAATAATCATCGCCCTCTGGTTCAGCCACAGCTCTAAGTATAAAATTGATAGGTGGTGCTAACCGCTTCTTAGGTTTGTTTTTCACCTGTACAAACTCTCCTAATTCCTCACCGTGTTTATTTTTAAAGGGCACCCAATCCGGGAACAGGTCACCTAAGTTCGTTTCACGTTTCGTCACATTTTGTTCACTCACAGTTCCTATACTAAGCGCGTTGGTACTTATAATAAGTGAAATTAGTGTTAGATGTCTTGCTATCATTTTCACGTGTCTATTGAAGCATAACTCGATTGGATCACAGCACCGAGGTGATTGTGCGGCGACTGCGCGCGATCAACTGTTTGTGTCAGTTAAAACTACTATTATTTATATTGTTTGAAAAACGATTCTCTTCGCTAGCCATAACTATGGGCACTTGAGAATTGTATGGATCCGTTTCTGGTATTTTACTTGTCTTGTAATTTTAACTATTGAGTGACCGTTGTGGTAATTATTACATCAATCAATACAATACGGTTTATAGTACTATTCTTATTGCTTGATTAATAAATTATCAGGCTATTATCTTAATATAATATTGAATTCTGTGAACAGACAAAGGAATTGGCATACAAGGCGCGTTCTTAGGATTCCTGACAATCGAACACCATGAAGATGTTCGACATATTCCATAGCCTTTCATATGTAGGTATGGCAATGAAAATTTTTTTTTGTGACAACAAGGATAAGTAAATGTCGCCAATCGCTGAGACAATCCTATAATTTGTTCATATGTGAATTAGTGCCGCTAGTAATCCAAAACTATCAAATTAACCCATAGGCTTTGATTTGGAGGACCTGATTTTTATAATCGCATTTAAAGTTGGAACTGTCCAAACGGATATAATTAAATAAATCCGTAAGAAAGAAGTCTCAAAAATAAACTTAAACTAAATATTTGTATTTAGTTTAAGTTTGCAATGCTACTCGTATAAAGCCAATACAAAGAAATATCCAACTGCAATCAGTAGTATAGTAAAACTTACGAAATGTAGGATAACAATCAATTAATTGTGTTACGACATTTTCTAGAATTAAAATGTATTAAGGATGCAAGTCGTATCCATACTATTGTCAACGACGCCTAAAGTGGAGACAGCGCCGTGAAATCTTGAATTATCAGTGCAACGTTGAAACAGACAGGCGTTAAGACGCCGCGGTTTTAAAACCGTCACATTTTGAGGTAGGTTCGGTCGGGAATTTGAAAAAACAAGGACATTTTTTTTTAACTTTATTGCAGACCACATGATACATAAAAAAAAACAGATATAAAAAAATATAGTTAATACAAAAAAGAAATACGATAAAAAAAGGCATAGGTACAGACAATGACATAAGCTCGCGACTTTCTTCATTCATCTATATAAATAAAACAAAGTCGGGTTAGTTACACCATTTTTAACTCAAGAACGGTTTTACCGATATTTATAATGTTTGATTTGTTGGATTTGTCTCCGCCCCGAATAGCAGAATAACTATTAAACACGGGAAAAAATCAAGAAAAAAAAATAAAGATATAGAATACATTTTCTCATACATTGATTCTGAGGCGGTACGAAGTTCGCCGAGTCAGCTAGCTAGTTTACATATAAATAAAATATCATTAGTGTAGATACAAAAGTATCTATCATAACATAACATCACGCCTGGAATCTCGGACAGATTAGACAGAGGTGTACCTAAAGTACACCAACATTCGCTAGTTATTTTTAAGTGCCATGTGATAGGGGTGATACATCAACCTGACACAAATCCGGGGTCAGGCTGCTACTAAGAAACTCCCAACTATTGCAGCTCAGGGAAAATGCTGTTTCTTTGTCGATGTTTTGTAAGATAAGATAAATATTAATTATGGTAAATGATACATGATTTTATTTTGTGAGTAGGTTTGTACAGTCAACAGCAAATTTCTGATTTTGATCATCTACTTTTGCTGTTGACTGTACAAACACTTTTACACGTCAATCATATTTTAAAACTAGATGAGGTCGGCGTTTCCTATCTAACTACTCTGAGAAGAAAGGTCGAAAGAAACTCAGAGGTCACAGTTTCTTTTAAAGTCCAGACATAATCCTGGTCAGATCATGTTTTTTTTTTCCTTAATTAAAAAGAACCAGGTTCTTAATAATTAATTACAATCTAGCCTATAAGACTAATAAGCAATTTTAATGCAACTTAATAATATGTCTGAAATAGTCTTTTGAGGAAAGAACCGCACAGATTGAGGCTTGGGGTTAAGTAATAACTGCCGCACGGGTCGATCGATCAGGTTAAGCTACGCTTGCCGCGGTTGGTCCGTGGATGGGTGACCATATTTACATACCAAGACTCCTCCGTGCCTCGGAAAGCACGTTAAGCCGTTGGTCCCAGATGTCATTCGTGGATCTTTGGCAGTCGTTACCGAGCGTCAGAAGTCTGAAAGTCTGACAACCAATTCATTGCATTATTTAAGTTGTTTTTATTTATTTTGTCAGATTGAGATTGATTGTATGTTACGAAATTTGGGGGCTGGATGAAGCTGGCACAGGGGGGTGGGAAATGGCACATGAAAAGAGACGCTTATGCTCAGCAGGTGGGTGAAGTCAGGCTGTGGATAATGATGATGACCACGAATTGGTATCCACATGTACGTTTTTTTGATCCATTGGTTTATTTTTATCACACACTTTTGGAACAGACTATACGGGTCAAATTAAATTAGCTAGCGAAACTCTACAGACGTGATATCTAAACACAATAAAAATAAAAATGTTCGATGTTTTTTGGGGGGTCAACGACCACTTGCAGTATTGTTAGTTGAAGTGTGAGTTGAGAAAATCTGTTTTATTTTGTTGTATCGTGTTTAGATATCGGTACACCTCACGTCTGTGAAGTGTACACAGAAAAAAACTGATTTAAAACTGATATTTCAAGTGACTACACTAACTGTGGTCGATGACCTCACATAAAAACCACGTCAAATTTATTGTTGAGATATCGACACCCATCTCGTCTGCGGAGTTTCGCTAGCTAATTTAAAATGACCCTGTAGTTTATTCAAGCGTTTCACCCGCTGCGTTTTGTCCGCCCGCCTACCCGTTCAAGGCTACCTGACGAAACTCGTGTGCCGACCATCAGCTCCTGTAACTGGCTCTTGCTTCATCAGCAAAAACTGAGGTCGCTGACCTTGTCGTCTGCTGAACCGAATTGTGTACATAGCGTTATAAATCGGTTCGTCTTGTTTGTTAATCGATTTCCGCGGGAATTCTCACTATGTGTCAGTTTTTGTGGTTCAAATTACGGTGGCGTACGCTTGCGGCTGCAATTTTGAGTTGCTTCTATTGCATTGTAAAGGAACTGTCACCCGTTTTCTGAATTGAGAAATTGAAGTTGAGAATTTGTCGAACTCCACTTTAGCATTACTTAAGGTGATTGCAGCCCGCGAAATTCAGAATTTCTTACGCAAAATATGAATATTTTGTAAAAACGTGTCAATAAATAAATAAAAATAGTTTATTTCTCACCATTAAAAGTTACAAGTAAGTCCTATACAAATAGGTATATGTAATACTTATGTTCTGTAATTTATATGGTGTACAGTCAACAGCAAAAGTAGATGATCAAAATCAGAAGTTCAATACTAATGAACGACAGAACTGTGTGGCGTCAAGACAAGCATTTCAACATTTTTTTTTTTTGTGTTGATCATTATAAGGTGCACAGAGTATTGAACCCCCATTAGCCCCTGAACTAGGCGGGAACCTGTATCTCAGGGGATAGTGTTCAGCTATTGACATCTAATATTTATCTTAAAACATACAAATTTTGTCCAGTCAATTAAGGGTAACAAGTCAGAAAATTTCTAAAAAATCTAAGAACCGACACAGCTCGGTAACCATTGAGTTTTGAACCCTAGTTAACTCGACTTTGCTAATGACCTCTAGTATAAAGCCTTTCAAGGAATAGGTCGAGTTTTCCTGTCACCCTGTATATATAATTCGTCTTAGTAAGTACTATTAGAGAGTACTAGGGTTCGTTGGTGAGTCTGAAGATATAAGGTATGAATGTGTGTGTGTGTTAATATGAATGGTGAAACAGAGGAATGTGTGTGAATGATGTAGTGGAATCAATCCCTATAAAGTACACTGTCCTTCAAGATACAGGATTTTCTTAGTTTGAAGGGCAGGGACCTTCTCATCCTTTATAGCCATACCCATCCCTTATTGAAACAACACTGATGATACCTTTTTTTTCCGGGTTGGAAAATCATCCTGGATGTCCGCCGCCCTGAGGTGGGCGGCGGGGTCTGTCAGACTCTTCCTGACTAAAAACCACCCCGGTGTTGCATCTCACACCTACGCTGCGGGTTGCGGGAACGTACGATCCTTCCGCAACAACACTGATGTTACCTAGGCTAACCCTTAACCCACTGCTGGGACACAGGCCTCTTCTCGGTGAGAGGGAGTGGGCCACAATCCACCACGCGGGCCCAGTACGGGTCGGTAAATGTCACATGTCTTCGAATTTTTCGGTTCTAGGACATGCCGGTTTCCTCACGATGTTTTCCTTCACCGTTTTGAGAGCAGTGGTGATGCAATTTTACACAAAGTAAAGCGCCTGTCTGGGTTCGAACGTACGACCTACGACTCGTAAGCCAGACCGTTACCTCTATGCCACCACTGATCTTCGAATAAATCATCAATTACTTACTTTTTCCAGAGAAGTTTAGAATTTCGTAGGCTGCAATCACCTTAAGTAATGCTAAAGTAGAATTTGTCAACTTCAAATTCTCAATTCAGAAACTGTGTACATGTATAGTATCACTGAATATACATAGTGACAGGGAGTCTGTAGCGGTAGTTTTTAAGTTCTATTAAGGGTTATTTTAAATTGGCTAGCTAAACTCCTCAGAGGCGATGGGTATCCATATCTAAACACGATAAAGTAAAAAGATTAGATTTTTTTGGGAGGTCAACGACCGCTGTCATTGTTGTAACTTGAAGTAAGAAGTGAGTTCAGAAAAACTGTTTTCTTATGTTTTATCGTGTTTTGAGATAGATACCCATCACATCTGTGAAGTTTTCACAAAAAAGATTTTTTAAACTGATTCATGACACAATAAAATAAACTTTTTTTTTGTGTCATCGTGTTTAGTTATTGATACCCATCTTTTCTGCGGAGTTAAGTAGCTAATTTAATTTAACCCTGTATAGACTGGTAGAAAATGCCTCAAGTATTGTACAGTAGTTTTTTGCATGAAGTTTTAATAAATGTAGGTAACAGGAGGCGATTCTAGTGAACTTTGGGTGTACCTAGCTCTGCCTGCCCCAACGAAGGGAAAGAGGCGTGATGTTTTGAGTTTAGCTGAAGCCCAAATTAGCTATTCCTACAAAAGTACATTCAAAACGTCAACATTATCACCAATGAATATAATAAAGAAGTACTATATATTATAATTAGACGGTTTGTCAGCTGATATAAGTTCGTTAGGTCTCGTGGCTAAATGATAACAGCCGCACGGATCAAGAAGGCTTAGCAAACGCTTGCCGCGGTCGGTTTGTGGATGGGTGACTATCGATTACATCGAGACCACTCCGTGCCTCAGAAAGCACGTTAAGCCGTTGGTCCCGGCTGTCATTCGTAAATCTTTGACAGTCGTTACTAAGAAGCCCGAAAGTGTGACAACCAGTCTTACCAAGGGGTGTTGTAGAGGTCAGATAAGCAGTCGCTCCATGTAAAATACTGGTATTCAGTTAAATCCGGTTAGACTGGAAGCCGACCCCAACATAGCATACCAAGACCCCTCCGTGACTCGGAAAGCACGTTAAACCGTTGGTCCCGGCTGTCATTCGTGTGGGTGGTCAGTAGCCCGAAAGTCTGACAACCAGTCTTACCAAGGGATATCGTATTAGTAACTGGGTTGTGGAGGTCAGATAGGCAGTCGCTCCATGTAAAATACTGGTATTCAGTTGAATCCGGTAAGACTAGAAGCCGACCCCAACATAGCTGGGAAAAGGCTAGGCAGTTTAATTCATCAACTGATATAAGCTATAACAAACAAATATTAGTTTGGCCTATAGATAGTTGTTCCGAAACTATTTGTGTTCATGTATTTGAGGTTTCTGTGGGTAGACGCGCCCACGGTACAAATGCCGCCTCCGCTATACGGTGGATATTCCACCCTAAACACAAAACTTTAAGGCAACGTCATGTATTGAATTGTTTCAGTGAATTGTGTCCCTGAGTTTGTTTCGCCATTTCTTCTCAGGGGATAGGAAGTGTCGACTCCATCTTGTTTTCTTTTTTTTTGTGACGTGTAAAAGTGCGGTATTCCTTACAAGTTTACAGAATTAACAATTATACAGGGTGGCAGGGACATCGACGCGCAAACTGTAACCATGACTTCAGCACATGAGTTTAGACCCCATAACGTAGAAATTTTATCGAAAAAAAAAATCTTCTGTTTCATAGAAAAGTGCAACCACGCGACGGTCACGCGCAGTGTGACCTACGCGGTCAAAATGTATGGAACAGCAATTTTTTTTTTTAACCGACGAAAAATTTCGACGCTAAACGGGTTTCGGGTCTAAACTCATGTGCTGAATCCATGGTTACAGTTTGCGCGTCGATGTCCCTGCCACCCTGTATTTCATTATTGTGCGTAGGCAGCGTAGGGAATGGAACTGCCAGTCTGGTCCTGCTTTTCGTGATAGCTATGACCTGGGATACATCATCATCGTCATTTCAGCCGAAAGACGTCCACTACTGGACGTAGGCCGCCCCAAGCTGTGCCACTTCAATCCTTTTTGTGCTCCTCGTATCCAGCGGATTCCTGCGGCCTTAACCAGCAGGCCAATTCCCGTAATTAGAAACGTTCAAAATCTATTCGCAATCTCATCTCAGCGACAATCAATGTCAAAAATGTAGGGAAATTAGAGGTATTTTTGACCGATTGAGACAGATCAGACTATGAACGATGTTTAAATTACGAGAATTGCCCCTCTGGTCATCGGCCCATCTTGTGGGAGGCCTACTTGACCTGGGAATGCCTGGGAGTATTTAAGTCTCGTTTAGATAGGTTACTTCAAGGCGTGCACCATCATCGGCCGCATTATCGCTTACCTTCAGCTGAAGCAGTGATCAAACGGGGAACTATTAAAAAAAATTAAACACTGCGATAGTTGCGGTAGTTTGTGTATGCCTAAGAGCACTGGTGGCCCAGTGGTAACGGGTTCGAACTTACGAGTTGTAGATCTTATGTTCGAACCCAGACAGGCGCTTTACTTTGTATAAATTTGTTATCATCACTGCTCTCAAAACGGTGAAGGAAAACTTCGTGAGGAAACGAAAAACGGCGTGTCCTAGAACTAAATAATTCTAAGACATGGTGACATCTACCAACCCACACTAGGCCCGCGAGGTGTATTACGGCCCACTCCCTCTCACAGAGAGGTCTGTGCCTCAGCAGTGGGAACATTATAGGCTGATTATGTGTGTGTGCCTAAACATAAGTTTGAGAAGTTTAGTCGTTTTTCTGTTACGTTACGGTTTAAGACATTTATTTCTCAAAAAGAATACAATTCACTTATCATGAGAAACACAAGTTAATGTTAATACTTGATACACGAACTTATGAAGAACAGTAGGTACTCGTAAATAAACTAGTAAGTGGCAGATGCAGAAATGTTTTTCTCTTACAGTGCTGCGGGTAACAAGAAAAAGCACCATTACACATAGTTTCTTGATAGCAAGCCAATAGCATTACAAGCTGTAAATATTTTTTTAATTTGTTAAAGTTTCAAACTGATAAAATAGTTTAGTACCTAAACGTATTTTATACCTTGGTCATCATCATCTGCCTATCCTTATCCCATCTATGTTGGGGTCGGCTCCCAGTCTAACTGGATGCAGCTGAATACCAGTATTTCACGTGGAGGGACTGCATATCTGACCTCCACAACTAATGCGATACCCCTTGGTAAGACTGGTTGTCAGACTTTCGGGCTACTGACGACCCGAAACGACTGTCAAAGATCCACGAATGACAGCCGGGACCAACGGCTTAACGTGCTTTCCGAGGCACGGAGGGGTCTTGGTATGTGAAGATGATCACCCTTCCACGGATCAACCGCGGCAAGCGTAGCATAACCTGCTCGATCGACCCGTGCGGCTGCTATAACTTCCCAAGTAACACAGACATGCTGAATAAAGTTTGAGTAATAGCAATTCGCAAATGTTTACAGCTATAAGTTACAAAACGTGTGAGTAAGTGGATATTGAAAGAGCCAAATTCTGAATAATATTCTCTTTTGGCCTTATTATCTCTTTTAGCTTAGTAAAAGTTGTATTAAGTTGACTATTTTTCTTAAAGCTTAGTAATGACTTCTATACCACATATAACACAGATGTTATTAAGCCTAAAACAATACAGATGACTTTAATTTGAAAAAGAGTGCATGGGACAGCATTTATCTGTATAATAGTATAAGTAGCTGAATAAACATAGTTATCTAATACTAATATACAAACTTTACTCAGCTTATTGTTTATGAAACCACTATATGCTGTAAAATAGTGAGTCTTCTGAATAATGGTGTAATTAATTTCTATTAAAAAGCTTGATTTTGAATAACCGCTTTTGTTTTGTCCTCAAGTCACATAAGGTTCCATATTTTATCAATTATTCAGCTACTGTATAAAAATGTTTTCTGGGTTCTTTATAGAGCTTATTTCGGTATATTAGAAATAAAGTCATGGTTTATAGCTAACTAACACAGATGGAAGTTGAATGATGTATTCTTATTCCGCAATTACTTGTAAAAGTACCATTTTTAAACAAGTTATACAGAGTTTTTCTGGGTAGTAATTGAATTAGGACGTTTAAAACATTTTTTGTCGTTGTGTATTGTTGTACCGCGGGTTTGATGTCAACAGATTGATAAAAAATGGAAAGAAAATCATGGAAATCTAGGAGAAGAACTGGAGGAATTCGTCGTAAATGTATGAAGGAGTACATGAAGTTAAGAGATACAGTTTTAGCGACAGCACAAAAGAATCAAATATGTACTGTTAGTCATAAGTTGAGTCAAGTCCGAACAGATCCAGTTGAAGAGAGTTACTTATTCAAGTGTTATTCAGATATTTGTACTACCAGATTTCTATTTCTCAAATAAAAGCTTAATAATTAGAAAGACGTAACTTTTTATTCAGAGATAAGTAAAACAACTGCAGTGCGTGGATACCTTTTATTCAGCTTATAATGAATCGCCATTAAAACCTATTTTTAAATAAATTATTAAATCATTATGTATTTCAAATATCATTTTGGTATTTAATTACAGTTTAAAATACAATTAATAATGTATTTGAAGACTTTTGAAAGATAAGCATTAGCTGTGTTATCCTAAGTATTTTTGTCAACCCAAAAATCTTTATATGTCTTATTATTTACTATTACTAAACTTGATTACATAAGCGGCGCGTGAAAAATGTTGAGATAATTCATATGCTATTCACGATAAAACTACTTGCGCAGTAATATTTAACGTGTATCATGGTTATAATACATAATAACATTTACTAATTCTCAGTTTCACTGTGCACGTCGTTATTGATTTTATTCAATGCAACGACATGACGCACTGCAAGATTAAACACCACTTTTTTTCTACTTTACAAGATAACTCTGAATTTTGTTTGAAAAGTGTTACGCAAATGAACTTAATCCTGAATAATTTCTGAATATCAATATCCATATGCATTTGTCTGAATAAATATGAAATAACAGCTCTATAAAAGAGCTGTCAGCTTTTTCTCAGATGTTACTAAGCTAAGTGGGCCATTACTAAGCTATTACCCAGACTTTAAATCGCTGTTATACAGACTCCAGCATTTAAAACTGTGCCCAAATTGCTTGAATAACAGCTGAATAGACGTTTATTCAAACATTATCCAGACAATAGTTTCAGCTTATAGTTTCGCGGATCGCTATTACTCAAACTTTATTCAGCATGACTGTGTTACTTGGGTTAGCCACAAGCCCCTCAATGAAATAACACTGAATTTAGAAATATTTGCTGTATTTCTCGAATATTCGTCCCTGTTTGATTATCACTGTACGCAATCTCTGCTTTCATTTACCGTTGCGGAGTTCTTGCAACTGAAAAATTGTTGGTTTGTAAAAAACCTAGGTTTTTGCAACGAGACACAAAAAAGTGGTGTTTAATAATGACTGATGACTAATGACTGACAGCGGATTCGATGCGCAAATTGTGTTGTTGTCTTAATAATAATTATTATTTATCTATAGTTAATTAAAACGCTTCAACACTAATTACATTAATGAATATAGGTGAAAAATTTTTGTTGTGAATAATTGAATTTTAACTAAATGGAATAATGAACTCCTTTGCATACTTTCTCTCACAGAACACCAGACGTCATCATCATCATCTGCCTTGCCCTTTCCCAACTATGTTGGGGTCGGTTTCCAGTCTAACCAGATGCAGCTGAATACTAGTATTTTACATGTAGCGACTGCCTATCTGACCTCCACAACCCAGCGACACCCCTTGGTAAAACTGCCCGTAACCACTGAACACTAGACGCATAATTTTACTCCATTCATCCGCAAACACAACACTTTCATTATACATCGGGACTTGTAATTTGACGTATTCCTTCCTGGACCTGATAGTGTGTCTAATTTGCAACAATCAAGCACCCCATATAACCTAGGCGAAAATTCATGCGATTCGAGAAAACCCACTTATGTATTTTTGAAAATTTCCCAGAACTCGTCTCTAAATATCACTCTTCTCAAAACTCTCAAATTGAATGGCCTTTATTAGTATTCCACTGGGTATCTAATACTTTGCAAACCTTTCGAGTTCACCAAATTTTCTAAAACATCAAACAGCTTAAAGCGAAAGGGAGAAGTTTGTAAACCATTTTCAAAAACCATTCACGTACATAAACTTTGACACCATTTATCACAATATTTCACTTTGGCATTAAGGATCCAAATTAAATTAAGGGGAAGACATCTTCATTTAATCAGCCATCTAACGAGGTAAACAAGTTAAAAAAATATTTAAGGGTGATGAAAATGAAACAGTCGATGATATGATACGAGCTTAACCCGAATTTGCTGTTTTCGAAATTGTTGATAATCCAGGTCTACCCATGTGCCAAATTTCATCTAAATCCGTTCAGCCGTTTTAGAGTGAAAGCGTAACAATGATGACTTTTGATTTTGATTTTGATTGAGATTAATAATGTGTTGCGCAATTAGGGTGCAGGTCTAAAACCAATCCTTCATGAAATTACCAATAAAATCATCATCTACTTAACCTTTTCCCAACTATATTGGGGTCGGGTTCCAGTCTAACCGGATGCAGCTGAATACATGGAACGACCGCTTATCTGACCTCCACAACCCAGTTACTGGGTAATACCATACCCCTTGCTGAGACTGGTTGTCAAATTTTCAAGCTTCTGACGACCCATAACGACTGCCAATATTCCAACATTTTCGTTCTAACACTAAACAACCGTAACTCTAAAAAAACAAAAACTCAACAATTCGAATCTAAAACCGTCGAACGCGGTATAATTAAATTATTTTTCAATCTAAAAAAGACTAAAAAAAAGGTCTTATGCAAATACGTTTTATTTTGCGAAGTCTCTTTTCAACTTGGAGTTTTTAATTAACTAGGGAATATCGCCAATATCTGAGATGTTAATTTATTAGCTACCTTGGCGGGTTCTTGCGTAAATAATTAATAATTATTTCGTTATTTCCGGTTATGAAAGCTTGGTAGATTAAGGTGGATTAATAGTAAGCTTGAAGGTTTTCTTTTAGATTATATTAAAAGATATTTTAGGTTGTTTTAATAATATCACGGCTGTATTTTCCGAGGGAGTGGACAGAGGCTTAAGACTCCCGCAGACACTCTAGTAGAGTAATTTTTATGAAAACTTCATGGAAATTCTACTAGAATCGCGTCGCACTGTCGCGTCACGCCTGTCTGCGCCTTTAAAGTATTTCCACATTTCGCCTTAGGTTCGATGTAATAGGGGGCGAGACTATCGCCATAATCCGGAGACAACCAGACTCCCAGATGCTATGCTGCAGCAGAAGGAGACATTCCAGTAATACTGGATGCAACTTGGGCGTTAAACCCAGAATCTCTCAGCAGTCACGCTTGCGATTAGACCAATTACGAGGCGGTACTGATATAATATTTGTTGTATAAGGCGAAAGCGTCAGGGCAGCCCGTGAAATTCAAATTTTCTTACGTATTTTGCAATTTTCAGGTCAGTGTCAGGTTTTATGTTCATCTAAATATGATTCGCGGCCACGTGGGCTCAGTGCGGGTTGGCGGATGTCACATGCCTTCGAATTTTTCCCTCTAGAACATACCGGTTTCCTCACGATGTTTTCCTTCACCGTTTTGAGAGCAGTAGTGATGAAATAATTTACACAAAGTGGTGTGCCTGCTTGTGTGCGAACCCACGACCACCCACCCACGACCCACGACCTACCGTACGGGTAAGTCGCGGCCGATGGCACTGGGCCACAGCTTCCCTCGGTCAGGCTCAAGGTCATCTAAAACCTGCCTGAAAGTTTTAGTACAACCATTTGGAGACTATTTTCTTGCATCTTTTGATTCCTAATGATTTTTGAAGTAATAATTTTTTTTTTGATTTTTGGTAGGAGAAAATCTTATGGGTTCGCGTCACTAACATCCAAATGTTAGTAGTATACTCTGTAGCTATGAGTATGACGTGTTAGGCTTGTTTTTGCTGGAGTACCGTTAGATGTATGACTCTATGTTTTTTTAATCGATGAATGCAAGGGGTGAATATAACTCAAACAAACGTCTACGAGCTGAGTAGCTTATATTTTTAACCACAACATGCCAATATTTTTATTTAGTTTGTGAAAATTTGTTACCATTCAGTACATGATTCTGAACTGATAGTTTTCGTCGGTTATTTTTGTTTTAAACTTCTGTTCCATACATTTTGATCGCGTAGGTATTGCACTTTTCTATGAAACATCAGATTTTTTTTTAATAACCGACGATAAAAGACAATGACCAAAAAAAGTTTCAATCAAAACATTATAGTAATAATTTTCATATTTTTTTACGACATTACGCGTCGGGGATTTGATTTTTGAACAGGGAATTTAATTTAAAGTAAAACAGTGTTGATATTGTATTATTATCTTTACATGACGTTCCGTTTCAAATGATATGATTAATATAACCTTGAATTTGGACTGGACAACAAAAATGTAATAGATTAAGTAATTTTTAGTATTTATTTCAGTACAAGTGATTTGTAATCTTTAGAAATAAATAAATTCAAACCGTAATTTTAAAAGTGTCATGAGTAGGGTATTATTGGGCATTCTATGCCACTGTCGGCAAGTAGCTCGGCTAGTGCGCCTCGCTACGTGACAGTGGCATAGAATGCCCAATAATGAACGATCGACTCGACTGTGGAGTAAATTACTGTACTCACCTAGAGATCATGCCAGTTATACCACTGGCCGCCAGTAGCTGGGCGAGTTCACCTCGCTGCGGACGATGGTATGGATCATTTTGACATGCGTTTCGTTGCTAGAAACGACTTGATGATTTTGATATGCGCTCCAAATGGTGGAAACGACTTGTTGGTTTTTGTAATGCGCTTCAACAATAGAAACGACTTGATGAATTTGGCACGTATTTCAGTATTAGAAGAGACTGCTATTACTGTACTCATACAAAGATCATGCGAGTTATACGACTGGCTGCCAGTAGCTAGGCGAGTTTGCTTCGCTTCGGACAGTGGTGACAACTATCGACACGATCAATGATTCAGATTTGACTTAGTCATTTTGACATGCGTTTCGTGGTTAGAAACGACTTGATGATTTTGATATGCGCTTCAACGGTGGAAACGACTTGTTAGTTGTTTGTAATGCGCTTCAACAATGGAAACGACTTGATGATTTTGATATGCGCTTCAACGGTGGAAACGACTTGATAGTTTTTGTAATGCGCTTCAACAATGGAAACGACTTGGTGATTTGGTCATGCATTTCAGTATTAGAAACGACTTGTTGGTTTTTGTAATGCGCTTCGTGGGTCGAAACGACTTGGTGTTTTTGACATGCATTTCAGTATTAGAAACGACTTGTTGGTTTTTGTAATGCGCTTCGTGGGTCGAAACGACTTGGTGTTTTTGTCATGCGTTTCAATATTAGAAACGACTTGTTAACTCGCTGCATTGGTAGATCTGCATAATAAACAAGGTAGATACATATTAGGTAGGTTTATTTTTCGTAAAACATTGGTTTTTCTAAGAATAACTTATCTACCGAACGCACGAACTCTTGTAGTTTTTGCCACTGAGACGAATCCGCGTCGGTCTGGAGCTTGAGTCGCACAAGCGCCTTCTTCCACAGCTCCAGGGAGTCGGTTCGGCGCGCATCGTCAGCCTTGTACACCTTGCAGTCGATGTAGTACTCTCCGTTGATGCTCGCTGCTCGCCGTTCGCAGCCGTTGGCGACTCGGTTAACGAAGAATGATGATAGACATGTATTCGATGAATCGTCTTTGAGCACGGTGTCAGACCCGTAGTGGTTACTGATACCGAATACATCATTATCAGTATTGGTTTTTTTACTGAAACAACAACGAAAGCTTCTATTAGTTCATCATACATTTACAGGGTACATTTACCGTTTAGATACGCACAGGAAAAAATACGCACTCAGTCTAAATAGGTACCTGCAGAACATGAGAGCCGTACGAATAAAAAGACATCAGACACTTGTAAAGTCATATCTGTCAGCAGACTTTCAACATTAATTATTTATAACTGTTATGGTGAACTAAATTATTGAATAGTTTGTTTACCTCGTACGAATTAAATTCGTTGATGGTGGGTGCGACTTGCGTTTCCTATTGTTGTCTGCAGACGGTTTGCGGCTGGGTTTCGTTTTCTGATCGGTGATCGGAGCTTGTTGAAAGTACTCGCACTCAGAATCAGACCTGAAATAAAGAAACAACAAAATAATAGTCAAACATAATTATTACAATAAGTATCGGGTCAGATCTCTGAACTATGAACCGAGTGGAATGTTTTATACTTACATTTTCCAATTATGTTCAATCGATATGGCAGGCTGATGAAAGCAGGCGTAGTGACTGACGGCAGCAGGCAGCGGTTAGCTATCAACACTGATATTGACAGGATAACGCAGCAGGATCGCAGAGCACTTCTTGAAGATTACTTCTACGCTTGTAGACTTCAGTTAGTTTGTACCGAGTACTTCGAAAACATGTAGCTTATAAATCGGAAACCGAACGATAATTCACTATATTAAAAATGACTGCAACCGTTCATATAATGTTGTGTAAAACAACTTTTTTCCTTAGACGCATTATACTTGTTCAAAAAGTAAAGACTAAGGATGTTTCAGGTAGCATCGAATGACGACACAGCGAAACGACATAGGGTTGACAAAACGTTAACTAGTAGATAAGTTATCAACAACGTTAATAGGGAATATTCTTGCAAGTAATTTAATTAGTTAGCAATCTAGAGACAATCATAAGATTAGTATTTATCATGTTATAAGTTTTACATGTGATACTTTTATGCTCGAGTGAAGTAGGTACAGGAAATAAGTTAACTTGTAACAGTAACAAATAAACTTAATTTTTAATTCTCTTCTTAAGGTTAGAAACCTATATGTATACTACATTTTAGTTATTTTGTGATAGTGTGAGTACCTAGTTTCTGCTACTTATCCATACCTTAATATGTTTGCGTGGCAACCTTGACTAAAATAACTTACTGTTGCGAATGCAACTTAGCTGACGCGAAAAAAAAGAAACAAGGTTACACGTGTAATGTTTTACGAAATAACAATTATTTTAATAAAATATTTTATTGATTTATCGGAAATTGATCGTATGGCTAGGTAGTCAATAACGAATACTCCGTTAGTTAGTAACGTTTAAAAGTCAAAAACTAAAAATTAATTTGACATTATCTCAAAGCTACGAGTGTAAATCCTTTAATCACATGGATTGACAGCGAATTTCGAAGTGTACTAAATACCTACAGTCTTATAATTTCTCGAAGCAGCTGTACCTACCTGATGTTTAGTATTGTGATTTGAAAACACATTTTGAGACAACATACATTTGGACTACATAAAATTGGAACATTTATGTACATCATTAAGTAATTTTCAAGAAGGTAATTATTGAATATGTTTCGTATTTTCGTTTAAAATGTTGGTGATTTTCACTAAAAATAGGTACTAACCGATCTTTCTTCTTTTTTCAGAAATACATTGATACCTCAATCAGATGCACTGGTTGATGAATAAGTAATCATCAAACTAGAAGACGTATGCAGACCTGGTCCAGATTCATCATTTCGATAATTCTGACATTCTGTCTGTGTGTTTATTAGTCGGTATACGTGGGTAAGATCGTTTCATTTCGAGTTTAGCGTCTATATTGGGTGATAATTAATTTCAATTAGTAATATAATGCCCCACTGTTCGGTTTGCAACTTATTTGTAGATAATCGTCGATGGTCTGGTCATTTACGTAGTAATGTTCATAAAAACAATAGTGCGACCACTGTTTTTGACAATGTCGCAATTGTTAATTCTGCGTTTAAAAAACGAATCGTTAGTTACAAGATCATCGCAACTAGCGAACAAATAAATAATTTTCCTGAAGTGTTTCTCATTAGTATTAGTGAACAAGTTAAAACTCTTATAAACCGATCATTATTGAAACATACAGCTGTTAAAATCAATTTTGAACTTTTTTCTTTTTTTCTTAAATTTAATAATGATCAAAAGGAAATGAAATCGTTCGCCACAAAAAACATTATTATTAATTTTAATTACGATTTTGATTCTATTTATAAAGCAACGGTTGATTTACTATTAAAGAAAATTGAAGAGTTTCAGGAGAGAGATAGTGGTTGGACATTTTCGAGCAATTCCCATGTAGAAATAAATATTAACAAATATCAACCTCTCGGCGGATCTAAATTTATAACTTTACCAAAATGTATAAAAAATAAAAAAGCTTGTTTGAATATTCGTAACAATGATGAGTATTGCTTTTTATGGTGCGTAGTGGCGGCTCTGTACCCCGCTAACCAACATCCAGACAGAGTTTCATCTTATCCCTACTTCCAGGATGTTTTGAATGTTGATGGTTTGACATTTCCGATAACATTTTCGGACATAGCTGTCTTTGAAAAGAATAATCCGTTTTTGAATATTTACGTGTATGGTTTAAAAAATGATAAGACTATCATTGGACCTTTGTATTCAACATCGAATCATAAATCTAAGAGCATCCATCTATTGTACTTAGAAAATAATACTAATACTCATTATTGTCTTATCAATGATTTACCTCGTCTAGTCAGAAATCAGATAACCAAACATCATGGTAAACTATACTTCTGCGAAACGTGCTTATTGTTTTTTCCAACGCACAGCCGAATTAAATCACATATGTGTGGAGGGATTGCCACGGTATTACCAGAAAAAGGAACATTTTTAAAATTCAAAAATTATGATAGAAAACAAAACATTCCTTTCGTCATATATGCTGATTTCGAAACGATACTCGAACCGATTTCCGGCGATGAATTCAACACCGCTAACACGTCATACTCACATCGTCACGTGGCGGCCGCGTTCGCTTATAATGTAGTGTCATCATTTAACGATAGGGTTGACGGCTATAGAAGTTATCGCGGAAAAGATTGTGTTTCAAAATTTATACATTTACTGACTGAGGATGCCAAAGCAATACACAGAATTCTAACTAAAAGCGAGCCTATGATATTCACAGAATTAGATGCTCTTGATTTCAAACGCGCTGTTAAGTGCTACCTTTGTGAAAATTTACTGTTGACCGATAGAGTAAGGGATCACTGTCATATTACAGGCCGGTACCGAGGTGCAGCACATCGACACTGCAACCTACAACACAAAGTACCAAAATTTATCCCAATATTTTTTCATAACTTATCTGGATACGATTGTCATTTATTTATTAAAAAGTTAGGCGAAGTTCCAGGACAAATTAAAATAATACCCAAGACTAAGGAAAAATATATAGCGTTTACAAAGTTTATTCCTATTGGTGATAACGAGTTTATACAAATAAGGTTTTTAGATTCCTTCAACTTTTTAGGAACTAGTTTAGACAAACTTGCTAAAACATTGCAAGTAGACGATTTTGTCAACCTTAAATCATTTTTTTCTGATGATACACAATTTAGTTTGCTAACTCGTAAAGGCGTGTACCCGTATGACTATATGAAAGATTGGAAATGTTACGAACAAAAGTCATTACCATCCAAATATTATTTCCATAATTCTTTGACTAACGAAGATATTAGCGATGAAGATTATAATCATGCTCAGAATGTTTGGGCTGAATTCAATATTAATGACCTAGGCGAGTATACAGATCTATATTTAAAAACAGACGTGCTTTTGTTGACAGACATATTTCAAAATTTTCGGAAAACATGTAAACAATATTACAAACTCGATCCTGCGTTTTACATAACTGCACCCAGTTTATCGTTCGATGCAATGTTGCTAAAAACAGGTGTTCAGTTAGAACTGATTTCGGATTTAGCTATCGTCAGAATGATTCAAAGCGGTATACGGGGGGGTTTGTGCATGTGTTCCCATCGGTATGCAAAAGCAAATCATAAATACATGCCAGAACATAATGCATCACAGCCTCAGAGTTTCATAGTATATCTAGATTGTAATAACCTATACGGCTTTAGCATGTGTCAGTATTTACCGTATTCTAGTTTTAGATTTCTTGATAAAAATGAATTAACTAATTTCCGTGTTGAGAATGTCGAGGATAGCTCTGAGTGGGGCTTTATATTAGAAGTCGATCTTTTTTATCCTGAACATTTACACAAACACCACAATGATTTACCATTTTGTCCTGAGAAATGTATACCTCCAGGAGGTACAACGAAGAAACTAGTTGCAAATTTGCATAATAAGTACAACTACGTAATACATTACGTTCATTTAAAAAAGTGTTTAGAACATGGTTTAATATTACGTAAAGTTCATAAAGCTATTACTTTCAGACAAAGTCCCTATTTAAAACAGTACATAGAATTCAACACTCAATTAAGACAAAAGGCAAAAAGTTCTTTCGAACAAGACTTTTTTAAGTTGTTAAACAACAGTGTTTTTGGCAAGACATTAGAAAATACTGAAAATAGAGTAACCGTTCATTTAGTTAATCAATGGTGCGATCAATCTAATCGAACTAAGAAATTTATATCCTCCGAGAGACTTGTAGCCAACCCCTATTTCCATAGCGCTTCTATTCTAACTGAAAACTTAGTTGCAATACAAATGAAACCTGACCAAATTATTTTAGATAAACCTATTTATATTGGATTCACTGTATTAGAACTTTCTAAGACACATATGTATGACTTTCATTACAATATTGTAAAACCTTTTTATGAAGACCGAGTGCAGCTGTGTTATACAGATACCGATTCGTTTGTCTATAAAATATTGACGTTTGATTTTTATCGTGATTTGAAGTATAATTTTTTGCAATATTTCGACACCAGTAACTATGAT
The DNA here is from genome assembly GCA_949629185.1 of Apamea crenata. NCBI lineage: Eukaryota > Metazoa > Arthropoda > Insecta > Lepidoptera > Noctuidae > Apamea > Apamea crenata. Next base: position 3,995,365 of record OX451362.1, on the reverse strand, counting down.
GATAAAAATGATTTTAACATACCAATTATGAACAAAAAAGTTCCAGGGTTGTTCAAAGATGAAATGGGAGGAAAATATATCTCACATTTTGTTGGTTTGAGGTCAAAACTGTATTCAATAAAAACAGTCGATAAAGTCATTAAAAAAGCAAAAGGAGTAAAATCAAGTGTAGTAAGAGGCTTAAACATAACAGATTATGAAAATATTTTATTAAATGGTGGAATTATTCGTAGATAAAATATTATGTTTAAATCAATAAAGCACGAAATATTTACTAAGAGTGTTAACAAGATTGCCTTATCTCGAAATGATGACAAACGATCAATATCTGTAGATCGAATATCAACGCGAGCCTGGGGTCACTCACTTATTTTAAAGAGCGAAAAATAATTTTAAGATTAAGCTAATTAGTAATAGAGTTCGAATATAATTTATGTAGGAACCTATGTAATATAATCTTAATATAGTTCTTAAAAATATACCAAGATAACTTTTTAATGTATGATAAATATAATTCATAGTTTTAAAAACCTAAGTTAATGTAAAAATAAAATGTGAATGATTATGACTGCTTGTTTAATTTATATTTTAAGACATCATCCTCCTTTTTTGTAGTCGGTTAAATAAAATGAAACCCGACCAAGATTCAATTTTCAACATGAAGTGCATGTTGAAACTTGAATCGTTCAGTTTTCAGAGATAAAATGTATTTTGTACAGACGCCAGCAGGTCAAGCTACCCGAAACTGTCAAATTTTACCAATCAACCTTGAACCTTAATTCTTTAACGATAAAGTTGAAAATCTATTAAAGAATTTTGACAGATTGTTAGCTTGATGTGCTGGCGTCTGTACGTAATACAATTATATCACATTTCGAAGTTTTCGTCAATTGCATAACGCTGATCATACAAAATACCTACTACAAACACATAACAGTGCATTACCTTCACAAATGCTTAGTTAACATTATAATCTATATAAATTATGAATTGTTGCGATGATAGTATTTTTTTTTACCATTTACGAAATAATACTCATCTCGAGTACTTGTACTGTGTGTTTATCGCCGGCATGTCATCGGTAAGTTTACCAATTTATTTTTATATTGTTTAGTAACTAGCGATTGAGCTCGCAGCAATTATGATCAAAGTTATTAGTGAATCTGCTATGAATATTGTACCCGCTGACAATTTGTTTATGCATCACTATATCAACGCCTACGTTTTAGTTTAAACTTAATGAGTGTCTATTTTTTGTTCCAGAATACAGAATCAGAGATTATGTTTAGCCAGTACGCTCAAAATCCTTATGAAGGATTCTCCGAAAGGCTTCACAACGAACCCGAGCATAGCAAACAAGTGACGAAAGAAAAGAAATCAAAACAACGATGCAGAGAAAAGTTGAAGAAGCAAAATCCAACTAAATCTTTTGTGATGAGCCGATTACAGCGACGAGGTATCAAATTAATAAAAATATCAGTTATAGATCTATGCAATAACAATCCGCAAACCAGTGACAGTGACAGTGACAGTGAGAACGTTATTATAAGTGCTCAATACATTGTTAAAGACGCTATCGACAATGTTATGGACGAAACTGAATCTTTAGTTAAAAAAATATCTAAATCTTTAATAGACAGTGATTTTTAGTACTTAACTGTTTGCGTAAGAAGTTGTTTAGGTAAATACTTAGTACTTATTATGTTGTTTTATTTAATTTTAAAGTAGATTGTTTTATTTGAAGAAGTGTTGGGTGTTTAACAAAATAAAAGCATTTTTACTATACAAATTATTTTTTATTTATGAAACCTTATGAGTAGGTACACATTTATAACTCTAAATATTTTCTTATACATAACACATTTTTAAGAGCACAATGCTTCAAATGTTTGTTACAGTTTAAATTAGTTCTTCCTTCACAGTATTTTTTATGTAAAATAAAGAAATTAGGACATTTTTCAGTACCAAGGTCTGATACTTTACAGTTCTCACAAAGTTCCTTTATCCACTTTACTTTCTCCAAACCATTAACTACGATTTCCTTATTTTCTAGATAGGGAACGATTATACGACGAAATTCTTTATAGTCGATATACCCTTCGTTCCAATAAATACCTCGGTTTCTTTCCAGCCATTTAACTTGCCTCTTTTCCTCACTTGTTAAGTGTTTAAACAAGTATGGTGGTTTTATTAAAAATGTTTGGGTATAATCACGGGTAGCAAAAGCTAACTCTTTTATTATAAAATTATTGTACAGGTCTTTAAACCCTTGAACATCTAATATGACAGTATTTGGATTCATGATATTTTCCTCACAGTATTACTTAAAGGTTTATATTCAATAATACAGTCGTTCAATATAAGACAGTACGCAGAAGTTTGATCTGGTATTTCCGAATCACTCTCAATTTCCACTCTTACGTCCACAACAGGGCCTGTCTTTGCATTATCAGCTTGTCTAGAGCAATCGATGACAAATAGTGGCGCCAAATCTTTAAATTGTTTTTCACTTAATAAGGGTTCCGGTCGACGCCCGTAATAAGACTGTTGAAATCTGACGTATTGCTCGTATAATAAAGCTATTCTATTATTCGCGAAACTCACATTTAGGTTTTCATACGGGAAGTAAGTAGAGTTGAGGTACACTCTAACATCACGAACATGACAATGATCGAACTGAGACATATCAGAACTGCCATTGTTTTTTCTATTTGTCTGTAGTCCCATAATAATGTATCTTGGTTTCTCTATTTGCGAGGATGTTTTGATTGACCAGGTATGTTTTGTAGTTTTAGGTAAAGCCGGATATTCGTACAGATCCCAATTTCTGAATATCATCTGGAGTGGTCGATCTTTTTCTAATAGTTTCAGTAAACTTATTTTCTCTTTGTCAGACACTTTAACGTGCGGTACGCGCCAAATGATTTTATTTATTTGAACGTCTTCTACAATTTCACCGGTGTTCAGTTTTACAGCATTCAGGTTAGTGTTACTTCGTAGCAATATCAGTTCGTGCCTACTATTTATCACGACTTTCTTGAAATCCTCTGCGAAACCGATGATGTTACAGAGTGGTATAGAAGCAGAAAAATTACCTCCATTAATGTTTTTAGTACCATCGATATTCCAGCCCCACGAATTCGATGTCTTTGATTCATTCTCATTCATTGATATTAACGATTTCATGGTGGTAGTTACGCCAGCATTTTTTATTCTATCAATTTCCACTCCGTTTAGCTCGTACCTTATATCTTGAAACAAGTAGAGTAGAGCATTATTCGTGAAATGAACACTAGTGGCTTTATCTTTCATATCCTTTTTGCTAACGATAACGGATCCTTCCAAATACAAGGTACTCGCTGATGGAAGGATGTACAAGTCCTGTTGGTTAATAGGTATGCGAATTTCATCGTTTCTATTGAAACTAGTTACATACGGCTTGTAAGAATGAAATTCAATTCCTTCAACCGTATTATCATAAGTCGGAGCGGATAAAACGTCTAAGATATTCATTTTAGCAAACCGATCACTTTGAGAAATGCCTTGTTGTCTTTAGTTAATTTTATTTTCTTCTTATAGCGAGCTCTTATTTGGTTGGATGCTTGAGCGGGACTGATATTTTGAATTTGTTGATGCACATATTTATTGTAGTCAATCATTTTTTTCTTCTAAGATGCAAATACAGCTGCACTTCTTCACCACGAAGATTTATTAAGCGGTTATTTATATCTATCAACCGGATATGTATGCAGCTTATGTTGTTTTGGTTGATTGGAAAGTATATTGCGTTTTTCGGAATTTCTATAATCCTATAGCCAGGAGGTACGTTAAGTGCGAATTCGTGAATTATGTGACTCGGTTTTCCGTTTGTGTACGAGCCGCTTACGATATCACATTCGATCCTGATCACTGTCGTAGGTAAAATGTTGACTGGAAACTGTGACACATGCCATTTATTTGGTTCTAAGATCTGCTTATTAAAACCTAATAAATTTCTAATAGTATCTTCTTTACTAAAATTTATTTTTTTTGTACAGAATACAGTAGTTTTTAATGTATTGTTATTGCACTGCAGTTTGATTGATGCATCTTTAATTTTAGATTTTAAGTAATCATTAATATCTTGCAATTCGTAAGTGCCTTCTGGTATTTCAATAACTTCGTTAGAGCCATAATAGAACTTATTATTCGTTTTGTCAATGTTTGGAATAGAATTAAATGTTGAGAAATGCAGTAAGGCACACTCATACTGTTCATTTAGTTGCAATGTGTTAGGATAGTACGTAGATAAAGTTGATGAGTTTCCAGTTATTGACAATGTGAGTGACATCTTGCAAATGATTGAAATAAAAGAAAATCATAATTTTTATACGGTTTATTCCAAAAATTCCTTAGATATTCTAAACATAAGTGTCCACAGTTTTCTGTGTTAAATTTCTGATATCTAGTATAGTTATAAAACACATTACATTTCTTAAAATATCGCATTAGTTCCAATGGAGGTTTCAAATCCCCAAAGCTATCAAAATATTCACAATAGCTGTTAACTTTGACATAAGCTACCCAATGTGTCCCAACATTCTTGTAATTATCCAAGTTAACGACACCACATTCAATCCGTTTTGGCATCCTTGGTAATTGATCCTTCATGTAGACTCCTCGAAAGTAGGGGATGTTACGTGCATCCTTTTGGATATCTACATTAGTTAGAGGTCGATTAGGTAGCTTATTTCTTAGTTTTTTGAAGATTTTATAAATAAACCTTTACCATTTTTATGTGACTTAATGTATAAACCCTTGCCTAACTTTAAAGACTCCATAGCCTTATTGTGTCGTACTGTTTCTTGCAAATTTTGCTGACCAGCTTTGTAATCGTTAACAGTTTTTGCAATACCCGCCGCACCACCGGCTAAAGTACCTAAAGCCGATAAACCTGCAAAAATTGGGATTAAAGGTAAAATTCCTCCAGTCTTTGGTAAAGGTATCACTCGCGGTACCCGAATTTTTGAAATTTTTGGAAATATTTTTTTTGCCGCTGCGTAAGCAACGTTGATTAATGTTTTGCTATCCTTTGGGTTCAGTTTCTTGATCGTTGATCTTATTTTTGACACAAAACTTTTAAACGTTTTAACGCCGGAACCAGATTTCAGTTTGGCTTTCATAACTTTGCTCACTATCCATGAACTCAGTTTTTCACCTTTTCCAGCATCTTTCGACTTCAGTCTTTGTTTAGCCATATTTAGTAGTTGTAAATCGGCTTTGTGGCGATTGGGTAAGTCTGTATGGTTTGCATAGGCAATGTCGTGATGCATACAAGCTTCGTCTAGCTTATTCACACCGCGATCGCCTCGTTGTAATCGTTTCTGGAGTTTGGTTCCTGGTCCGCAATAATTATAACCAGGCAAATGAAGTTCGAACGGTAGATTATTAATTAGTGTGTTAACTAGTTCACCCCCTTGCATAGTTCAAAATGTAATGATGGAAATAGTGCAAAAATAATGTTTATATTAATATTATTTTAGTCTACGATTGCAGTTTTGTCAATCCAACTGTTTTCTTCATTGTTTAGACCCAACCATTTCACGAAGATTTGTGGTCCTTTTCTTTTTAAAACTCTTTCTATCAAATAAACACCGGGATAGTTAGTTTTTTGAAGTTCTTGCTCGTAAAAGGTTCCCAATATAGCGTGCTTTCGCTGATCTTCTAAATGATATGTAACAGGTATGGTAAAATTAATCTTTTTTATGGTAAATATTTCAGTTGACCAATTAGGTGTATACCCTTTCTCAAACTGGTGTTTGTATTTACTGATTCGAACCAAATCACCCACTTTGAACTTAGGTTTTCTGCAAATAGGTGCATGTTTAAATGATTTTTTTATATTTTCTTCTATAACTGCCATATTAGCTTTATTTACTTCAATTGGTTTAACTCCAATTGTTCGATGTTTTGTGTTGTTATATGTCTTTAATGTAACTTGTAACGGTAAATCTAACCATTTATAGTTTCCATTCAAACTAAAATATTTATATAATTTATTTTTAATAGTTTTAATCAATCGCTCTACAATTGAAGCTTTTTTTGTAGAAAATGATGAGTAATGGTTAATATTGTATGACTTCATAAGCATCTGAAATGAGTTGTTATAAAACTCTGTTCCCATATCCGTTTGTAAATTATCAGGTTTGCGTTTGCTGTTAATCAATATTTGTTGAAATGCACGAGTAACATCAAGTTTATTTTTTGTTTTTAATGGCTCTGTCCAAGCATACTTTGAGAAGCAGTCAATCACCACTAAAATATAATTATAACCTTTGTTATATTTCTTTAGGTTTTGCATGTCCATCAGATCAGCTTGCCACAAGTCATCGACTCCCTTTAGAATGACAGGACGTCTAAGGAAATTTCTTCGTGCCGCTTTGTGTATTTCATTAACAATTTGCTGTTTTGCCATTACTGAGTTTTTTGAAGTAATTTATCAACCTCTGCTTTAGTATAAAACTTATCTTGCAAATGACTTACAATCGCAGGTATCTTGGCTTTTAAAGTAACCTGAACTGTTTCCCGTGCGTCATTAATACTTTGTGAACGCAATGTATCAATAAGTGTATTAAATTCTTTTATCATATTAGCACACAATCTATCTACATAATCCTTGTTCACTGCATCGGCAGCTTCTACTGGATTTTTAATTCCTCTCAGTCTTGAGGTTTTTAAATCAAAATCTCCGTTTTCTGATTTTAATAATGCATTTTCATTAATCTCAAATAACTCTGATAATCGCATTCTTTTATGAATATAATGTCCGAATTTATCTACGTTCATGTTGAAGGTGTATTGTATTGTGAGGTTTATAATAAAATGAACACACATTTTAAAATACATAGGTGTTTTATTTATTTATAATTTTACTTTCACGTAATTCTTCAATAATAGATATAATTTCATTATCTAATCCTGTGTTACCAGCATCTCGAGATGCAATTAATAATTTTAACCTATCCACCAGTTCATTTGGATCGTCCCAATATACAAAATCGATGTTTTTCTTCCACATTTTTGTCGAGGGCAGCCCTTTTCCCTTCGATTGATGGGTTTGAATTGTACTTTGTAGTTTGAAAATAGGTTTAATAACTTGCATATACTTTTGACCCTTATTACTTTTTATTGGTTTATCCGGCTCATAGTCTCGTCGATGTGCGTTTGTAGCAAGTAGCATTGACTTATAATGCTGCATGTCACTCTCTGTAACCATGCTTAAATCTACGTTCTTCTTCAGTAACAACTGATTCAAACCAGACGTATTTCGATATTTGCGTCCAGCTACAGTGATATATTCATCGCTGATCGTTATACGAGCAGAACCTAACATCAATTTCCCGTTCTCTACTCTGACACCGAATGGAATATCTGACAGTGCTTCTGAGGATACTGACCAGGATGACGTGTCACGACCTGGGTTGTTTTCAACTAATGATTTATAAGAAGAGTCACTTTCAATATCAGATTCAAGTTCGTCTGAATTGTCTTTGTTATCATTGGCTTCTTCATTCTGCAAAGTTTTATCAATAAACGGAAGTTCTTCATTTTTTGTAGGACACAGGAAAGAAGTTTGCTTACTGACATTAGCGATCTGGTTGAGTGGTTCTGTTACAGGCTTGAAAACTGATTCCAGTGTTTGCTGATTGTTAATCTCAACATCTCTCATTTTTCGTACTTTTTTCTTAACAGCTTCGACGGCATCTACTATTTGTCTTTTTAACGATTTTTCCATTGCAGAAAAAAAAAAAACGAACCGATAGTGATTGTTTAAGCGATGTCTGAAGAATAATAATATCACGAAGGTAACGGACTTAAATAACAATATTCTTAATCAAAGACTACAAATGTGTCAAATTTGTTTCTATAACATCCTTTATTTTTTAAACAATCTTTATTAATTACTACATAATTGAAGGGCTCATTCCATATTTTTGAACACATTTCACGAAATTCAATCCATGTCATATCAGTGTTGACATGTTCTTCATAAATATGACGCAAATTAATGTCATCTTGTTTAAAGAGTATGATTAAGTTCGCGTTGTCTCTTACTAACTGCTTAGGGATTTTACTATAAGTTTGATTTAGATAAAAACAATCGATTAACTTGTGTCTTCCCATAGCGAAATAATCACGCATGCTATCTTGATTTTCGCAAGCAACATCATCAAATATTATCACAGAGTTAGGTTTTGCGTCTTGAACTTTTAGCACTTCCTCATTTCCATGATATTTCTGGAGTGAAATACCTGGCACTCGTTGTAAAACTTTTTCTAAAAAAATGTATTTGGGTTGGTACAGAGTTTTCGAATAAACATAAACATTTTCAAATCTTAATCCATTTTCGTGTATGAGAAGACCAATCAATAAATTGGTTTTTCCACAATTGGATGGTCCGCAAATGATACATCGAACTGAGTTAGGTAACAATTCTCCATGACGAAAACTAGTCTTACAAACATCCTCGCAGATTGTTTTAACATGCAGCGATTGTGGTTGCTTTACAAACTTCATGATTACACTTGGAAACAAACTGATTGGCAATGAGTAAATATATTTTTTACATTAATATTTATAAACTGAAACAGTACCGCAATCTTTTTCGCGATAGAGCGATCGTTAGAGCGATGGCAGACTCGCAAGATCATTCGTTGAGTGTAGTAATAGGTATGGAGGCGATCGTTCATTATTCGGTATTCTACGCTACAGTTATGTAGCAAGGCGAACTCGCTCAGCTACTGGAGGCCAGTGATATAAGTCGCAAGATCTCTAGGTGAGTACAGTAATTTACTCCACAGTCGAGTCGATCGTTCATTATTGGGCATTCTATGCCACTGTCACGTAGCGAGGCGCACTAGCCGAGCTACTTGCCGACAGTGGCATAGAATGCCCAATAATACCCTACTGTCATGTTGACGTCTTTGCGTATATCATGTAAAAAAATATACTTTTCCGATTCTACATTAATTAAAAATACCTAGAATATAATAGAATATAATTTTTACTTAAACGATTATAATTGTTTTTAAAGCATTTATGGCCGTTCGCTTATGACATCTAAAACAAAATAAAGTAGGTACCTAGGGTTTAGGTTATTTCGATTTTTTTTAAATCTCCGATACCCGTATTTTTTTTTACAAAAAGAACTTTTGTAGCAGTTAATATGATAAGTGTAGTCTACGAAAACCAAAGTTTAACTTTGATGCAGCATGATACGGGATTCCATACATCCATGGGAATTGTCCTTTCTATGCTATCGGGGTCTCAAACTCAAATTCAAAGATGAAACCAGTCAGCCCATTCCAAAGCGTAGTAGGCACCTATGCAGAAGAACTGGCAAGAAAGTCCACGGACACTCTTTTAAATCTAGTCTAGCATGTGCTGAATTCATGGCTACAGTTTGCGCGTCAATGTCCCTGCCACCCTGTACACTTACTTTAGTAGCAAGAAGATGATCTAGCCATAGAAACCAGTCATTTTCTACTCGTTCCTCTATAACTTCGAATCTTAACATAACATAACATCACACCTGTAATTCCCGAAGAATTAGACAGAAGTGTTGGTACATATAGTACACCACCTGCAGTAGCGCTTGTGACCAACCTACAAGGTAGTCAAGGTTCAAAATATAAAACTAAAAAAGCTGCGGTTCCAGCCTCAGTTGATAAATTCTGGCTAGAAAAGATGTAGCAAGTTCTTCCATTGATCTTTGATCTGAACTACATTTCATTATTGGTTGCTAGTCATCATTGATTGCGACCGTAAATAAAATGGCGTGACGTAGTACACAGTCTACGACGACTGTGTACTCTTAAAGTATTGTGTAAAAAGGAATTTTATTTACTTTTTCAACTAGCATTGTTGATTGAGTAGAAATAAGTAATTACGGTTGTCAGAAATTACCTCATTGATTTTAGTATGAAATTCAAATTTGTTTGCCTGACGATTACAGTGCGGCTGACAAGAGAATGCGTTCTTGTCCCCTTCCAGTTTCATACAAACAAATGCGTGTTTTGCGAATTTGAACTTTATTAGCTTCTAGAATTGTCGCACTGGCAGGTGACGGGAACTAATTCCGCGTTGGCCACATTGTAAAATACCATACATAATCAGCCTATAATGTTCCCACTGCTGGGACACAGGCCTCGTCTCTGTGAGAGGGAGTGGGCCATAATCCACCACGCGGGCCCAGTGCGGGTTGGGTCATGTCACATGTCTTCGAATTTCTGGTTCTAGGTCATGCCGGTTTCCTCACGATGTTTTCCTTCACCGTTTTGAGAGCAGTGGTGATGAAATAATTTACACAAAGTAAAGTGGCAACTTTAACAAAGATATAGGTTGATAAATTTGTAATCGCAAAAGTAATAATTTTTTGGTGATGCAACTACAAATTTACGATTTTCGGATTTTTTCCTTCACGAGTGCTACAAGAAATTGCTTTATGCTATTTCATAGATTCTATAGGTTTTGATTTCCTTGCGAGTGTCAAAATATGCGGCAAAAAGGGAGCAAAAAATGTGTTTTGATTGCGTCGACTTAAAAGTTTGATTTTTTCACTGCTGCAAGGGACCACAGACTAGAGTATTTGATATTAATTTCAACTTGATGACCTCCACGCGTTCTTGAGAAAAATGGTCTTGACAGACGGATGGACAGACAGACGGACAGACAGACGGACAACGAAGTGATCCTATAAGAGTTCCGCTTTTGGTACGGAGTACGGAACCCTAAAAAGGAGAGGAAATAATCAAAGGGTATCAAAAACATCGTCTTTTTTGGATTATTTGCGCCGTTGAGGTTTTCCGCATCTGCATCATAGCCCGCTGTGCTGGGAAGATAGGATGGCCAAACGTGTCGACACACGTTGCAGCCCACACCAAAGGTCTACTTAACTTTCATAGCATTATGATCAATTCTGTCTGGTCTGTGGTGGTGGGGTCTTCCCATCGTCGCGTGCCAAGCCATTGGATTCTAAAACAGCTCCAGCACGGCCTTGACAAGAGCACAACGAATGATGTCATAGATTGTATTTGGATGGTCATTGACGGAAGATGTCATATCTGGCGTGCCGTGCTATCCGGCCTGCGCTCTTACTGCAGGATAGGCCATGGTGACCGAGGCAGTCGACACCTTCATCGCATTTGCAGCGTTGCGGAGCCAAGCAATGAGCGGTAATATTATGTTGCGACTTTAAAACACCATGACCTCTGAGATTGATTCAGCATTTCTTCTCAGGGTTCAGTCGGCTAGGAAATTCCATAGTCATCTATGTAGTTTTAAAACATTGACCAAAAATGTATGTGTAAAGCCGTGTTTCCTGCGCGTGTTTTTTCGAACCATTAGGGGACAGTGGGAGAATTGAGAACGGCGGGTAATTGGGAATAGCTAGGTAAGTAATAATTTCCCCCGCACTACACCGCTCTGCACCCGTTCAACTGTCGCGTACGCACTGAGGGGGGCAAGACGCGTCTGTTGAACGGGTGCGGTGCGGTGTAGTGCGGGGGAAAGTATTACATAACCTAGCTATTCCCAATTACCCGCTGTTCTCAATTCCCCCACTGTCCCCTACACAGAAAACCTCACATATACTTAAACATATTGTTTTCATACACAAGCTGTCTCCTGCGTATTAAAATATTTTTAGATTTGTGTCAACTATTCACAAGACAATATAACCTCAAAACCTGTGTCAGTTGGAATCAAGCTTTCCAAATGCTAAATGCTAGCGCGGTGGGCGTTGCGGTTGAAAATTAAACAAACCCTTCCCCTCTTCACCAGTGCGCAGAATGTTTTCCATGCAGCTTAGCTCGGAAAACAAAAACATCGTGTTTTCATACACAAGTGTGTAACACAAATGTGCCCCACACATTTGTGTTACACACTTGTGTATGTGTGTGTGTGTGTTGTAAAACCTAACAAACGTCAATTACGGGCGCAGTAATGTTACTGGCGTGACTGTACATGAAAATATATGCTAAGTTACAGGACTTAGGTACTCAGACCTACCAGCCTGAAAGTCCCAACGACCCTAAGACCAATCAGCCCTACAGCCCTAACCTAACATATACCTAGTGTGTGATAAATAAATAATATATAGATAAGTTCAGGATGTCTGCACCATGCTACCTAAGGTTACAGACGGATAGTGGGCACGAATTCCAGGTTCGGGAAGGGTACACTCACTACCAGTCACGCAGACTCCCGAGACTGATCAGAGATGCCTAAAGGTGTCTTGGCCACAGTAAGGGGTAATGAGACAAGAATATAAAATTCAAATCTAAACTTATATACTAATTTGTTTAAACACTCAAATTTGTGTAATAGTGTGTATAACACAAATAGTGTTTTCTATGCGTGTAAGACGCAACTAAACAGTATTTTAAATGTCGAGTCAATGTCCAAAGGTAACATTGAACAATTATCTATTATTATTAAAAGCCTGTGATGTCCCACTGCAAGGCAAAGGCCTCTGTACTCTCCTTCCACTTCTCTCTACTTAAAGCTTCTAAGGACCAGTTCTTGTTAAAGGAGTCCAGCTCATTCCGTCATCTCCGTCTGGGCCTGCCGCGATGTCATTGCCATTAAGAGGGACCCATTGGGTCGTAAATTTGGACCATTGGTCGTCTGACATGCGGCAGAAGACGTGTCCAGCCCAATTCTATTTTAGCGTGGCAGCTTTCCAAGTGACATCCTTATGTGATGGAACGGATGGTCGTATTATCTATTAGTACAAATTAATGTTATTAGTATACATTAGATATGTAGATGTAACTAATAGGTTTTTAATTTGTACGATTTCCAATTCTAGTTTCTTTTATTGAACTGTCGACCTGACTTGCGTAACATTTGTGAAGTGTCCTAGTTTTTAAAATCAATATACTAAATGTCACCGTTACCTGTAATAGGTCGGTAATATGAAGCAAATTGAATTACAGTGTATTATTATTAACAGCATGAAGTAAATTGAATTACAGTGTATTAAAGGGAAATTTTGCAACGACATATTCTTACTGCTAAACCATTTTAAATTCAGTTTATAATAACATAGAGTTGAAAACACATTGGCAATATTCTGAAAATTTCAGTTCAGACAGTGAAATTTAAACTTTAGCTGGTTAAGTTAAAGTTATAATTAGCTTGATAGATACGGAATTTTCGAAAATAATCAATTTCATCCATAGTTTAGTCGAACCGTAGAATTTTGAGGGACGATTCACCTGTTCGCGAAATGGTTTTTTTTTCTGTCTATTTTTATAATAATTAATTGTCTATTTAAAGGTTAGTTTCTGTTTGGCCCTGAGTAAACTATCGAAAATTGTGAACTGCAACAAACCATTTACAATTTAACGCATTATTTTTCGAGAGTTTACAATTTGTCCATGGCAAATTGACAAATTGTGAACTGGTTTCAAACTTGCATCGACGGATCGCACCTTGGGCTAATACTAGTTAAATAGCCAAGCAACTGCGACCAACTTCATAGTGCCGGTTGGTCACAGTTCTGACCTAACCTAACCCATTTGGTTGCAGTGCCCTGGCTTACTTAGTTACTGCGACCATTTCGGCTACCGTCACCGGCGGTATTTCTCAGTAGCAGCCGGGAGCTTGGAAGTTGGTGGTGTGATGCCCCCACGCTTATTTTCATTAAGCAAAACATGTAGAACCTACCAGTGTATTCATATTACCATCTGGTATACCATGTTTTTTGCAAATAAAATATTATTATTATTTGTTTGTATACATTTTTGTATCTCGGCACTGATCTGCCGGTTTTTTAGGGTAACACGGGCCAAAGCCAAGTGCTACCCCTGAGAGTACTAGCCTAAGAGATAATTGATGATGATATACGACGTGATGATGTAATGTGTTCACTTTGTGTTGCGGTGGTTAATGATGTTTGTGGGTGTGCTATTTGAGTAACATTGTCATTCTGCAGGAACTTCCGAACAATTCTGCAAGTGTTCAGGATTGCAGCTTTCTGTAGGGTTTGGTAGGTGGAGGGAGCTACGTCCAGCGTTTTTAAAGACTGATGCAGTTGTTTGGTAATGATACCCGTAGTTGAAAGTAGTACAGGAATAATGGCAACGCTACTTAATCGCCACATTCGACTTATTTCTATTTATTATTATTATTATTATAAGCCTCGAAAAGTCCGTAAAACCGTTGGTCCTGCACAGCTACAACAGACTATCGTATTGAAAATGACACATTTCAATAACCTGATTGGTTTTGCCCCCGACAGCTGACAGCTGTCGGAAGCACAGCGATTGTCTATTTGATTCAAACTGACAAAATTTTCGGGTTGTGAACTTGTGAACAGCGTTTCGAGAACTCCTAGGATAACATTGATTGATGTTCGATACGGTGCGGAAGCGTATCGAGTGGTTGTGAATAGTTATGCTGCGCCTAATTTCTCCCCTGTCGTGTCGGATTGCCATCCCATTGACTAAGAGAATAAAGGAACACAGAGTGCACCTGTGTTTGCGCACACACTTGTGCACTATAATGTCTTCAGCGTACCTGTTCATTTCTGTTGAGATTGGCTGCTGTGACCGAAATCGAACAGGAGGATAGTTGTATTATTCTGTAAAGTTCATCACGTACGTTAAGCTGTTGGTCCCGGCTGTCATTCGTGGATCTTTGATAGTCGTCACGGGTCGAGACTGGTTGTCAGACTTTCGGGCCACTGATGACCCGTAACGACTGCCTATCTGACATCCACAACCCAGTTACTGGGTTGTGGAGGTCAGATAGGCAGTCGCTCCATGTAAAATACTGGTATTCAGCTGCATCCAGTTAGACTGGAAGCCGACCCCAACATAGTTGGGAAAAGGCTAGGCAGACAATGATTCTGTAAAATTCATATCGAACCTCACTCAAGCACATATTTTAAAAGTACTTACGTATGAACGTACGTCGTAAGTACTACTTACTACACGTACGTTCGTGTAGTAAGTAGTAGTTGACTTTCAAAGTTATTTAAGTAGAACAAATTCCTTCACAAAGAAAGAATTTGTTCGGGAAAGTACTACCAATCAATATGCCTTTCTAACTACCCGTAAAGACTGTCAAAGATCTGATGATGATGATGTCTGTGAATGACAGCCGGGGCCAACGGCTTAATGTGCTTTTCGAGGCACGTAGGGGTCTCGGTATGTAAAGACGGTCACCCATCGAGGGATCTGCGGCAAGCATGGCTTAACCTGATCGATCGACTCGTGCGGCTGTTATTACTTAGCCATGAGCACTAGTACTACCACTAGAAAGAAGAAAAGAAAAAGAAAGAAAACATTTTATTCTGCACAAACAAAACGCACAATTACAACTAAATAATAATAATATTAAAAAAAATAAGACAAAACACTTAAGATACACATAGTCAAAAAGACTCGTACTCAAGCATAAAAAATGTTGACACTCTTGTCTATTGCTTGATGTCAAGGCCAGGGGCCAATGACAACTCACATTGACATTGACAAGACAATATTGGCAGACGACTACAACACAATAACAAAATAACAATCATAACAAAAACAAAAATGCCAATTACAGAGTGGCGAAATAACTAGTTTAACTACTATACCTATTTCTTTGTTCACAAGTAAGATTGTTTAGTAACAGTTGAAGAATATGTCTTTAACTGAGTTCCTGGGTTCGACTCCCGGGTGGCGCAGTGTTATTGGGTGTCTTCATCTGGAGTTTCTCAGTAGCATCCCGGGATCAGGATTTGTGCCTGGTTAGTGGTAAAAGTACCTGGTTATGGTAAAATTATGGTAGTGAGTAATAAAAGCTCGATCCTTAGGAAGCTCTACAGGTATACAAAAGGTTAACATTCATTTACATTAGTGCAATTTACAGCTAGATTCTGGGGAAAATGTGTGTGTGTGTGTGTGTGTTTGTATGTTTGTTACTTCTTTACGCTCAAACCGCTGGAACAATTTTGATGAAATTTGGGACACAGATAGTTTATAACCAGGATTAAAACATATGGTACTTTTTATCCCGATATTCCCACGGGATCGAAACTTATGCGGGTGAAATCGCGGGGCGCAGCTATAGTACCTCTATAAAATGTCCGTAAATGACTGAAGGCTATTCGTTCATCAAAAGATCATTTATTTAATTCAAAGAATTGTTACCGATCCCTTCTCCCCCTGGACATTTCTTGGACGTAATTATGTGTCAGTTTCACAAAATTAATTAATCTATCAACAAGATATATTGGTTTTCGCAAAAGGCTACCAACACAATAAAAACTAGTAGTAATTTGTGGTCTGTTCAAGTAGTTTATTATCCATAAGCTTCAGATATCTAGTAATATGCTGTGCGCTGACATGAATATCGTTTTATTATAGGTTAGAAGTTTTATTGGTATCCTATTGATATTGGTGATGGCGCCGATTCCCTTATTCACAAACTGAACTAAATTTAAGTTCAGTGCATCTTTTTCTTTCTATTTCATTAAGAAACGGACAGAAGATAAATATTAGTTTAGTCCTGTCAAATTAGTCAGCGTCTGAAGTAAATTGACGCACACTTTTAGTAGCCAATTTTTTAATCACGTCTAAACTTGTCTATAGAGTATCTTATTTTGACAGGACTAAACTAATATGTATCTTCTGTCCTTTTCTTAATGAAATCGAAACTCTCCCTCATTAGTGACTTCACTGGTCATTTCCTCATAGTGTTGTAGTTGTAGGCTGATTATGCAAAAAATACAGCAGCAGAAATCTATGGTACTTACTTAATTTTACAGTTCAGAATTCCAACATCTAATTTGGATCTATTTTAAATCTTAAACTGGATGATTTCACCATTTTAAATAAGAGAACCATTCTTCAATTCAATTGAGTAATTCCGGACCAAAACACCTCCCATTTACAAGCTTCTATTAAAAATCTATTATAATACAAGGTCAAATTAAATTAGCTAGAGAAACTCTGCAGACGTTATGGGTCGATATCTAAAAATCAAGGAAAAAAAATTATGTTTTTTTGGGGCGTGTCAATGACCGCCGCGTAATCTAATATCGCGACATATTCGCCAAAAAATTTAAACAAATATGAGTTTATGGAAAACTAACTTTAATTCCTACACTATAAAGTTCAGTTTGCGCTACAAATTCAAACATTTTTATAATTTTTTCATAGTAATAATAATAATAATATCCCTGGACATTTCACACAGCACCATTAGTCCCAAGCTAAGCAACCTAATGTTTGTGTTATGGTAACAAGATGGCTGATAAACTACTTATATACAATTTTTTTTTTTTTTTGTAAATACATACATATTATAGATAGAAAAACACCCAGACTCGGAACAAATACATGTAGGTCATACAAATATTTGTTCCGTGCGGGAATCGAACCCGCGACACGCAGCGCAGCAGTCAATCGCTTAACCACTGCGCCAACCGTGCCGTCATATAGTGCTAGTCACTCTGAAATCAACTTAATGATCATTAAAATAAAGTTGATATTTGTTTAACTTGAAATAACGTCAATTTGAAACAAATAAAATTTGAATATAGTGTTGTTGCTTACTTACTTAGGTATGAGTTGAGAAAATCTGTTTTATTTTATCGTGTGCGGTATACCACAAAAAACATCACATTTAGATATCGATACCCGCATGTGGAGTTTCCCTAACTAATTCAATTTGACCCTGTATTTAAACTAAACAATCGCATTACTTCGAACTACCCTACAAACGAACATCAATAGAAGCCCTTGTATCCAGATCGCGTCATAAAACGTTAGTACATCTGTACTTGCAGTTAGGATAACGTTACTGGGCATCCGACATCCGACGCTGTACCAAAGAGCCGGGGTGGACAGGAATATGATAGAGAGAACCAAGATGTCAAAATATCCTGCTTTTTGAGGTTTTTAGCATTGTTACATGGGTTGCACATAAAATCACAGGATCACAGAATAAGTAAGCTGAAATGGCAATGGTGCAGCCATATTAGCCGTAGAACCGATGACCGTTGGGGTAGACGTGTACTTGAGTGGAGACCGCGAATCGGTAAACGTAAGATGGGACGCCCTCAAGCTAGGTGGAGCGACGATCTTCGCAGGATGGCTGGTAGAAGCTGGATGAGAGTTGCCGAAAATCAAGTTGAATGGCGTGCAGTACGAGAGGCCTATGTCCAGCAGTGGACTGCTATAGGCTGATGATGACATGGGTTGCACGGGTCGTCAGAAGCCCAAAATTCTTACAACCAGTCTTACCAAGGGGTATCGTATTACCCAGTAACTGGGTTGTGGAGCTCAGATAGGCAGTCGCTCCATGTAAGATACTGATATTCAGCTGTATCCTGTCAGACTGGAAGCCGACCCCGACATAGTAGTTGAGAAAATACTAGGCAGATAATCGCTAATAGGACCTATTCTTAAAACCTGCTAAGCTGTTGACAAGAGTGGGTAGATAGACGTGATAGTAAGTCTACATACGTGATTATAAGTTCATTGCGTTAATAAGTTGTCGAGCAGACGAAATTTTCAAACAAATGAAGCAATGGCTTAGAAATTTCTCTCAAAATCCTCTGGATTGTGATAGAAATTACCTCCACCTATTTGGCTTTTTTCGATCAATCAGTCGCACCATTTGGAAGCATTGTAAATACAAGTTTAAACTTTACAGTTTTAGCTGGCACAGTTTCAAACCCGACCTTATCTGAAACATTTTCAACATTGAAAGTAAATACCTCTCTGCTGTCAAATTCAGAATGTTACAAACATTTGAGGTCAAACATTGCATCAGTATTTCAGCACTGTGTTTGTTTCAATTAGGTCATTAAACTCAACATCAATGTATTTTTGTAAACACTATTTATTACACGACTATTATGTATTGTAAAAAGAAATTCACTATACATACGAGTATCTTATTTAAGTATGCATTTGCATACACACGTCACGTTGCAGTGTAAAACTGATTTACATCCGTCACCTCACCTCACACATCAGGTTCAGTTGAAAACCAGCGTCAGGTACTATTGTCTGGCATTTTTGCTGAACTGGGCCTTTTTGGTGCAGCCGTGAGGCACACTTTCCTGCTAATTTCTTACATGTGTCTTTATACTTTCTATTTGTTTTTTTATTAGTTGCTATCTGACGTATTGTGTGCCTTTTAGTGTGCTAAATAAATGTATTTTCTTTCTTTCTTTACATGTTTTTCATTAAGGGGGGCTTGTGGCTAAGTAATAACAGCCGCAAAGGTCGATCGATCAGGTTAAGCTACTCTTGCCGCGATTGGTCTGTAGATGGGTGACCATCTTTATATACCAAGACCCCTGGCTCGAAAAGCATACGTCTTTGACAGTCGTTATGGTCGTCAGAAGCCCGAAAGTGTAACAACCAGTCTTACGAAGGGGTATCATATTACTCAGTAACTGGGTTGTGGAGGTCAAGTAGGCACTCGCTCCATGTTAAATACTGGTATTCAGCTGCATTCACTTTTAGACTGGAAGCCGACCCCAACATAGTTGGGAAAACGCTGGCAGATGATGAGTTTTCGTGATTGGTCGACCAAACCTACATAAGTGCGCCTTGCCCTAAACTTCATAAGGTATTTACAAAACTATGCAGCTAGTATAATTATAATATAATTCAATATTGTGCATTTATAATGTTAAACATCCTGGTAACGTATGTTTTGTTAGTACTTACCTAGGTACCTACACTATTGTCATAGGAGGTAGTACCTACTTGTTAGTACCTAGGTATTGCCATACCTTCCAGGTACCCAGGATGTTTCTATTCTTTTGTTCTATAACAATGAATTATACTAAATAGATAGCATTTCCTATAAATACCCTTTGTTATGATCAGAGGTACTTGCATCGAAATGTTGATATTAATATGGATCTTCCCGGGATTTCTAATAGACAATCCCGTGTGGCCATTTCGTTAAGCGGGGAGTGCTCCGCATTTCCGCTATTGTTATCTTTTGTTCTCACAATGTTGTGCGAACTACAAAAATGTGGCAACATCGCGCGTGTGCGCATTGGAATTTTGCAACTTCGGATACTGTAACCAGTATTTTACATGGAGCGACTGCCTATCTGACCTCCACAACTCAATTACTGAGTACTACGATACCTCTTGGTAAGACTGGTTGTCAGACTTTCGGGTTACTGACGACCCGTAACGACTGTCAAAGATCGTGGATCTTTGACAGTCGTTACGGGTCGTCAGCCGGGACCAACGGCTCAACGTGCTTTCCGAGGCACGGAGGGGTCTTGGTTTGTGAAAATGGTCACCCATGCACGGACCAACCGCGGCAAGCGTAGCTTAACCTGATCGATCGACCCGTGCGGCTGTTATTACTAAGCCACAAGCCCCCAATCACGAAAACTGACCTAAGGATTTTATTATTTTACACCTAATACTATCCTACCACCCGAATTTTAAGAGCAGTGGTGGTCCATTGAGAACGGTCGCGACTGACGAGTCGTAGATTCATTCTTGACAGGCGCTTTACTTTGTTTATAATATTATTTCATCACCACTGCCCCTAAAACGGTGAAGGAAAACATCGTGAGGAAACAGGCATTCCCTATAACCAAAAATTCGAAGACATGTGACATCTACCAACCCGCACTGGGCCCGCGTGGTGATTTACAGCTCACTACCTCTCCTGCCTCTCCTGGAGGCCTGTGTCCTAGCAGTGGGAACATTATAGGCTGATTATTTTTTTTTTTAAACTTTGCCCTACACTAGGAATTTCTCCTGTATCGTGGGTGCGTTCATAAACATCTAAACTCACATACACAAACAGCCAGACCCGGAACAACTACTTGTAGGTCATACAAATATTTGTTCCGTGCGGGAATCGAACCCGCGACACGCAGCGCAGCAGTCAATGGCCAACCGTGCCGTCATTATATTTATATTTTACCGAATTTTGGTGACGGCCGCAATAATATTTATTATTTTGTTTTAATTCGACGTAGTTATGTCAAACACAATGTAGACACAGAAATAGTTCGTAGTTTTACCAATATTTCGTTTCAAAAGTTTGAAATTTTACCAAAAACGTTCAATTTCAAACTTTTGAAATTAACATCATATTTCTGTGAAGTATTTGACAACGATTGTGCTTTGTACCTGACTTCAGATTTTCGTGGAAAACTTCACGAGAACTAGACTAGAATAACCGCTATTGATTTAATGAATTCTGGGTACTTTCTCTGAATTTCAGTATTTTTTAATATGTATGTAAGTACTAGCTGCGCCCGCGGTTTCACCCGCATAAGTTTCAATCCCGTGGGAATATCGGGATAAAAAGTACCCTATATGTTAATCCTGGTTATAAACCATATGTGTGACAAATTTCATCCAAATCCGTTCAGGAGTTTTTGCGTGAAAGAGTAACAAACATGGGAGCTGTATAAGCCCCCGACAATTTTATCGAACCATCTGTGAGCCTTCCGCCTGGGCACGCGTTACCGTGACAGACTTGGAAATCTCTAAATAGACTTCGAACCCAAGTCGGACGGAGCAAAGACAATCTCCAGAGACGGGGGTTCACAGACAGCTCAAATCTCGAGTGCGTATGTGGCATCTCCCCACAGACAATTGCCCACCTTCCATCCTGCGCCGCATGCCCTGTCACCTGTGCCCTTGATGATGTTATGACTGCGTCAGTGAGCGGAATTCGCGCAGCTGAATTTTGGGCTAAGGATAACAAGAAGAATTATAGATACATATTTCTAAAATGTAATAGTAGGTAAAAGTTAATTTATACCTAATATATCAGAATATTGTTACACAGTTCAGAGTTGTTACATAGTTACAAAATTTCATAGTATTCTGCCGTTACGCCCTGGAGCGTACAAATACATTATCAGGGTTTTGGTGAGTTTGTTAAATATTGATATCTTGAATTAGCTAAATTAATTAGGAAAACATCCAAATTTCAAATTAAAGACTTAAACTATTTACTTAATATACAAAAAAATAATTTATTTATTTTATTAATAGGTATACTTACATGATAAAAAAGAGGGAATAGAATCAGAAGGCATAAAAAAATTCGTCCGAATTGCTGTCGACAGGAAAAGTGTATTGGTCAAATGTTAGATATGATATAATAACAAAGGGATTAAAGCTAACTGTTCAAAAAACTTTTTTTTTTTAAACTAAGCCCCACACTAGGAATTTCTTCAGTATCGTGGGTGCATTTACAAAAATTTAAACTTATGTGAGCTTAAATTTAAAAACAAACAGCCAGACCCGGAACAACTATTTGTAGGTCATACAAATATTTGTTCCGAGCGGGAATCGACCCCGCGACACGCAGCGCAGCAGTCAATCGCTTAACCACTGCGCCAACCGTGCCGTCAATTTATTTTACGTGTAGTACTGTCTTCATTTATTGTTTACACATAAAATTGTGAAGACTAGTTTTTAACAAAACTTGTATATAAAACTCAATATAAGTACTTAGAATATGTTCCATACCTCTTGGTGTAAACGCGGGGAGAGATGGACAGTTTTGTGTCGGCGAATCGTTCTCCGTTTAAAGGTTTTAATCATAATCATTTATTTGTCAAATTATGGTACATCATAATTATGGTCTTAAGATTAGTCAAAGGTATCATCACATTCTGCCAAGTGTGGCGTGCAAATATTAAGGTACAGACGCCAGCAGGTCAAGCTACCCGAAACTGTCAGATTTTCCCAATCAACCTTGAACCTTAAAACGTTAGTGATACATTTGAAAATCTACTAAAGAAATTTGACAGATTGTAGTAGCTTGATGTGCTGGCGTCTGTACATATAGATTTATTTCAGGACAGAGATTAGTAGGTTAGTTAGTTTTATCGTTTATCGAAACGTGGACACTGACAGTTAGGCTGGTCCACAAATTCAAGGTCTACAAGCTATGTTCTAGGAGCTATGCTTGGAGATTCTATAAAGGATAAAATCAGAAATGTATCCGGAAAAAAAACCGATGTTAGGCATGTTAGCTGGCTGGCCATGTTTGTCGAAGGACTGAAGGATGGCCGGTGGAGCAGACGAGTTCTGGAGTGGAGACCGCGTATCGGCAAGCGTAGCTTATGACGCCCCCCAGCTAGAAGGACCGACGACCTAAAGAAAGTGGCTGGGACTGACTGGATGCGGAATAGGTACTCTTATTAAATTAATTATTCATAAAAAAGTACGGTAAAAGTAAAAGTACTACGTACAATTTCATGATTTCCGCAGGGAAATGGGGAATTTCTACCGGTTTGATAAATTAATAAAATGTTCGCTGTATATTAAACGATTTATCGGCGAACATTTTAACATAATATGGTATTTAAACCTCGATTGTAATTTCCTACCGATCAAAACAGTTTTGACTTAGACAAAAGTCATTAAGGTCGGGCCCCTGGCCACTGCAGAAACAATCTAGCCAAATGTAGTATCATCGTCCCATCCCTAACCACAGCGTCAGTTGTGAGTGTAGAGGCCGATGAGAATTTGAAGGATATCATCAATTCTTGCCCTTTCTGCCTTACCCGAAGTGCCAACCACATTGAATCCTTCAGGATTTACCTTTAGGATTTTTTGTTTAGGATTTGATATTTATTAATTCATCAGACTTTCATACAAAAATAAAAATATTTTAATTCAACGAATTGAAATATTCTATTTTCTGTTACGAACTCTACGCGAAGGAAAAGAAAGCGCTAGTTAGGTAAACAAACTGCCATGTCTAGTACAAAATGCAGCAAAGCGGGGGTTAGATAGGACAACGAAATCTTAAAAGTTTGTTTTTGGTAAATGTATTATGTTTTGTAAGAAGTCATCGAACAAAATTGTTGTTTATGATGTTGGTTATCCAGTCCTGCAGGGTTGTTTAGTGTTTTACCAATAACCCTGTGTAAATATATTCTTGGTAACCTCTCGGATAACCTCGGCCAGACAACAAGACAAACTGAATGGTCGCTATGATACCCCAGTTTAATATTACAAACGAGTGGGGAGTATAGTTTAGTGCATCTCTTCAAGATGCTGTACACCTATTTGTTCTATCATGTGGGGTTTCAGTAATGTAGTCTTGTATGACAAGTATAGTGCAGGAAGTAAGAATAGTTTGTGTAATGATATAACGCAACATATCACGCCTTGTTTCCCCGAAGGGTTGGGCAGAAGTGTAGCTATAGTACACCCACCGTTTTGTCAGTTATGTAATAAGTGAATGTATGTGTGAAGGGCGGGCGTTTTTGGGGGACTGTCTTTTGTAATTTTGACGTTCAAAAAGTGCTGATTCTCAGCCTAATTTGAATAAATGACTTTTGATTTTGATTTTTTAATAGAGGCGAGTGTAGTGCCATCTACCGGGCGTACATCGAGGCTGCTACTGAGAAATTCAAGATAGTAAAACCCAAAAACACTGCCCGACCTGGGAATCGAAGATCTGCTCAGAAGTAGTGCTTGCGACCACTAGACCCACGAGGCGATACAGTGTGGCGATTAAAATAAAATTGCGACATATTCGCCAAAAATGTAAACAAATATGAGTTTATGGAAAAATAAGTTTAATTCCTACACATTAAAGTTCAGTTTACGCTACATCTTCAAACATTTTTATAACTTTTTCAATAGTGCTAGGTAGTTACTCTGAAATCCACTTAATTGCCTTTAAAATAAAGTTGATATTTGTTTAATTTGAAACAACGTCAATTTGAAACAAATAAAATTTGAATATAGGTTATCACTTTTGAAATTGAAACTTGTATTATAAATAACGTATTTTAAACATACACAATTATAATAATGAATAGCAATTAACATTCTAGCTGTGGGACCTTCTTTTTCGTTTTAGTAGGTATTTAACTAAATGTAATTTAATTTGTGATTATTTGGCAACAATACTATAAAGTTTGTGTTGAATTGCGGGTAAAAGCTCATCATTCTGCCTGCCATACCTTCATCATTCACACAGTCCATCCATCGTTTCTTTGGTAAAATCTTTTTGTATTTGATAGCCCAATTCTTGAGAAAGGCTATTTAACATCACGCTAGCACCATTAGAAACCGAACAAAAAGAAAGAAAGAAAATACATTTATTTGGCACAAACTAAAAGACACACAATACACCAGATACATACCTACATCAGATAAAACAAACAATAAAATAAAAAAAAGATTAAATAAAAAGTGTGAAATCCGATGTAAGAAATTAGCAGGAAATCGAACTAATAACAGCAAAATAATTTAGTCAGCATTACATATTATAATATCACACCCGCATGGTAAGCTCATTATGTTATGTTGAGAACCGATGGCCGATACATTAGCCATCGTGTTAGCGTATACTGCTATAAAACAGGTTCAATAAACAATAAAACACGACAAGTAAGGTATTACCGACATATCTTTACAACTGCTGATAGCGATCCGCAGGAAATTAGTTTAATTTTCGATGATATTGGTCGGTCGAACACTCCCCCCTGGCCCTATCATTAAGGGGGGGTGGGCTTTGGGTCTATTTATGTCACAAATAGAATGTTATATGTATCAAAGAATTTATTAACTGGGCTCCTGTAACAAAGCCTGGGGGTCTACTCCGAAGTGCAAAGTGCGAATGTTCGGATCGGACCGACACATGGGCGAACCGAATATTATTGGAAAATGCGAAAAAAGTTCGGATCGGCTCAGTTGGGTCGGGACCATAGTCAATATTCGAAAGAGTGTAGGAGTGTAGGATCGGGACCGACCGAACCAAATAGTAACTTCGTAGCAGGAAAAGGCCGAACATTCGGCCGATACTACTTCGGAGTAGACCCCCTT
Source organism: Apamea crenata (assembly GCA_949629185.1). Classification (NCBI taxonomy): domain Eukaryota; kingdom Metazoa; phylum Arthropoda; class Insecta; order Lepidoptera; family Noctuidae; genus Apamea; species Apamea crenata. The sequence goes on along the minus strand of OX451362.1, from coordinate 3,969,530 downwards.
GTCCTTGGCAGCTCTTGACAAAGAGAGGTGCCTTTGCGGGGCAGTGGAACATGAATGGCAAATAAAAAAATGTATAAATACGCCCGTTGAAATCCATTCATCATGATTCATTCAGTGGTTTAGATACAATTAACACTACAATTACAATAAGAGACACAGCTGTTATTCCAATGAATCCTACATTTATTTAATCAATAGTATTAATTTAGATGAAAGTAATAGGCAATTCGCTTTATTAATGGTAACCATTTAGTGAGTACCTACTGGGTGAAATTATTATTACTATACTGATTTACTAGCAGCGCCATGTGGTTTCACCCGCATAAGTTTCTATCCCGTGGGTTTTTGCGTGAAAGAGTAACAAACACCCATCCATCCATCTAAACAAACTTTCGCATTTATAATATTAGCTGCGCCCCGCGGTTTTACCTGCATAAGGTTCGATCCCGTGGGAAGATCGGGATACAATTATTCTATATGTTAACTCTGGTTATAAACTATCTGTGTGCCAAATTTCATCCAAATCCGTTCAGTTGTTTTTGCGTGAAAGAGTAACAAACATCAATCCATCCATCTAAATAAACTTTCGCATTTATAATATTAGCTGCGCCCCGCGGTTTTACCCGCATAAGGTTCGATCCCGTGGGAAGATCGAGATACAATTATTCTATATGTTAATTCTGGTTATAAACTATCTGTGTGCCAAATTTCATCCAAATCCGTTCAGTAGTTTTTGCGTGAAAGAGTAACAAACAAACATCCATCCATACATCCATACAAACTTTCGCGTATTAGTAGGATAGGATTAATTAATCTTCTCTATCTTTGTTTGTGGTACTCACGGTACGACTGGTTCATAAATTCAAGGTCGCTCAGCGAGCTATGGTACGGGCTATGCTTGGAGTCTCTGAGGGATCAGATCCGCAATGAGGTGATCCGGCAGAGAACCAAAGTTGTCGTCATAGCTCACAGAATAAGCAAGCTGAAGTGGCAATGGGCCGGCCATATTAGCCCTAGAACCAATGTCCGTTGCGGTAGACGTGTTCTTGAGTGTATACCGCGAATCGGTAAACGTAAGGTGCGCCTTCAGGTTAGGTGGAGCGACGATCTTCGCAGGATGGCTGGTAGCAGTTGGATGAGAGTTGTCGAAAATCGAGTTGAATGGCGTGCAATAGGTGAGGCCTATGTCCAGCAACGGATTGCTATTATACGAGCCAATAATGCTCATACAGCAAAATGCATTGTGCATAACGAGCTCAATAATTTTAATTAGTCGTAACTACACCTCCGTCACGCGGTAATGTGTCAATAATAAATAAGTGCGGCTCAGATAACTAAACATAACTTAAAACTCTATTTACTAATAAACGTTTAAAGTGTATAGTGGTTTGGTGTTAATCATTTACAACCTACAACAACTCTGGAGTATCGTCCACGGCGAGAAACTCCAACAGCTATACTCACTCTTTAAGTCCGTCAATAAAGATACGGGCCCGTCCGAAAGTTTAACTGTGTTCATAATCTCAGATAATTTACATTCCATCGCCACTCAATCAGTTATCTACTTTAGTGTAATGTATTCTAAGTCTATTTTTGACTGACCATTTGTAACAAAAGGGGCCCAATAAGTTTTTGGTTGTAATGGAATTTGAACTTTGTTAAATATAACATTCGGTTGGTTGTTCCATAACTTGAAAATTACATATTATCTCAAATTCTTAATTCAAATATAGTTGATCTGTCAAAACTAGTGACAAATTCAATTTTTTTCGAACAGGCACACTTCAAACACTTCGCGAGTAGAGACGGCTGTCTAATCGTAGTGTCATTCATTTTTAGTTCAGGCTCCGGACTAATCCTATGTCCGTAGGTGATACGGAGTCGGTACTGCATGCATATATCTTCGGCCGACTTCGTGCTTAGGTAGTAGACCCCTACTGCAGCCCAAATAACAGTAGGTTCTATAATAACATGGTCATCAACAGGTTTCATAAAAAAAACTTACAAATCTGCTTAAGTTTACCTACTTAGAATTTCAAAATTTGTACAGTCTTAGTCTTGTGGCTAAGTAATAACAGCCGCATGGCTCGATCGATTAGGTTAAGCTACGCTTGCCGCGTTTGGTCCGTGGATGGGTGATCATCTTTACATACAAAGACCCCTCCGTGCTCGTTAAGCTGTTGATCCCGGCTGTCATTCGTGGATCTGCTGGGGAGTTTTTTGCGCCACTTCTTCTTCCCAGCGATAGCACTAGGAAGTGGTGAAGGGCGGGCGTTTTTGGGGGACTGTCTTTTGTAATTTTGACGTTCAAAAAGTGCTGACTCTCAGCCTAATTTGAATAAATAACTTTTGATTTTGATTTTGATCTTTGACAGTCTTTACGGGTCGTCAGAAGCCCGAAAGTCTGACCACCAGTCTTACCAAGGGGTAAAATGTTCTTAACTAACTTTTTAGACCTATGTATCCTGCTTATGCGTATGAAGTTTCATTAAAATCGGTTCACGCCTTTCGAAGAACAAGGACTTGAAAGTTTGTATGAAATGCCGTACGTTGTCAACGCTCTATTATGTTTATAAGGGTTGATTTTTCAATCGACAGATAATTTTTATTCGTGCAATAAAATTGACGTCTGACAGTTTTTGTTCAGAAGACCTGTCAAAAATTCAAAATTATTCCTCTGAAAAATTTATCCGGGGTTGGAAGGATCAGCCGGTCGATTCGGTAACCATCTCACCGTGAAAACGTAGGTGAAGTGAGCGTGGAGTGAGCTGACATTCCAAATAATGCTAGGGATCGACACTACTGACAACTCACATCAAGCTCACTTCACTTGAGTTTTCACGGTGAGATTTTTACAGAATCGACCGGCAGCCCTAAAATTATGTTTAAATAATATTATTAGAAAGCCTTACGGAGCGTCTTAGTCATGTTGACTAAGCTCCTTAATAAAGATTTTTTTTTTTATAAATCACACTCAACACCAAGCAGTAAGAACACATTTTAATATTCAACTATTCCAACCGCTATAATTTCCTGTGGGATCGTCGTCTGGTAATGTATGCAGACATATTGAAAATGCAATGATAGAATTGAATAATATATAGATTACAAAGTATAATGTAACATTTTCATTGCTTTACTGGGAATGCCAGATGAAAAGGGCAAAAAACCGTATCGTTTCTTGCATACAGTGTGGCGATTAGGTTATCACATGAATTGAAACCACGTATTCTACATAACGTAGGTATATTAAACATACACAATTTAAAGAATTAATAACAATTAACATTTTAGTCGTGGGACCTTTTTTTCGTTTCAGTATTTACTTATCAATCAATTTTTACGCTACTTATTTTACTTGTTTTTTTTTTCTATGTTTAGTAAAATTTTAATTGTATTGTTTTAACAGACTTAACAACTTGTAATGACCGCTGTATTATTTAATGTGATAACCTAATCGCCACTCTGTACGTCGACCGTATCGTCTCTGTGTGTCGACCGATGGCCTCGAGAATTCCTACTCATTTAGTTACTGTTCCTGAGTCTACACTCAGGAAAATAAACTGTTCATAATATTGACACGATACGTCAATTTCATCATATCGAAAGATCATCATTGTTCCAGCGTTCCAGCTGTCCTGGTTTTTATTACCCTGTAAAAAAAATGCAAACAAGCATACACCATGCATGCAGCAGGCATGAAAACAAGCATACACCATGCATGCAGCAGGCATGAAAACAAGCATACACCATGCATGCAGCAGGCATGAAAACAAGCATACACCATGCATGCAGCAGGCATGAAAACAAGCATACACCATGCATGCAGCAGGCATGAAAACAAGCATACACCATGCATGTAGCAGGCATGAAAACAAGCATACACCATGCATGCAGCAGGCATGAAAACAAGCATACACCATGCATGTAGCAGGCATGCAAACAAGCATTACACCTTACATGCATCATACAAGCTAGCATGCAGCATGTAAGCAAGCATGCAGCACAAGATTCGCGCGGTGTACGCGATTTTAAATAACATTTTAGGGGTAGGGCAGACAAGACTACGTGGAGTCGGTTTTGCAGCGATTCGTTTCTGTCGTTAGCCTTCGCGCGTTAATGGTCACTGTTCTAACCAACCCTTACCCAAATGATTCACCAACATAGAAGGGACCTGGCACTCCGCTCCGCTCCCGCCTTAACCTTCTAACTTAATATAACCCATCAGAGTCGGATTGCTTTGAATCGGGGTATTAACCATAAAAATGGTATCAATATTATATATTTTAAACGATAGGCCTAATGATTTTCGATTAAATAATCCAATAACATTATACGAAATAAGTTATAGAGTAGGTATATGTTATAACTAAAGAAATTATATCAACAGCTGGTATATATCACGTTTATTATATCTTGTGAACGTTATTGAAATGAAAATATACCAAATAACTTTATATGATATGAGACGCACCCCAAAAGAATCATAGGGCATCAAAAAATTCGTCCGCATCGTTGTCGACAGCCGATCGATTCTGTAAAAATCTCGCCGTGAAACGTTAGGTGAAGTGAACTGTCAATAGTGTCAATCCCTAGCATTAGTTGGAATGACAGCTCACTTCACCTAAGTTTTCACGATGAGATGGTTACAGAATCGCACTGCAGGAACAGTGCCCAAAAGGCTGACAGCATTCCCACGTTGTATGGCGATGATTCTTTGGCGAAGAAACAGGCCAGCCCTAAAAAAATGAACATCAATTTGACGGATAAAAAGAAAACAAAAAGTATTTGACCTTTTACAAAAAAGTCTATATTTAACAAGAAGTTCTTATACCAGTAATTGCGTCGCTTACACTCGATCTTAGGCAGAAATAGATATAATCTAATAATAAGTACTTAGTTTATTTCACATAAAAACTAAATAATAATAATAATAATATAATATCCCTGGACATTTCACACAGCACCATTTGTCCCAAGCTAAGCAACCTAATGCTTGTGTTATGGTAACAAGATGGCTGATAAACTACTTATATACAATTTTTTTTTTTGTAAATACATACATATTATAGATAGAAAAACACCCAGACTCAGAACAAATACATGTAGGTCATACAAATATTTGTTCCGTGCGGGAATCGAACCCGCGACACGCAGCGCAGCAGTCAATCGCTTAACCACTGCGCCAACCGTGCCGTCAAATACAAAGATAGAAAATATGTTACTTCGAGTCAGAAATATAATTTCGAACTTACGCCTACAATGGAGTACTTAAGTACTCAGTTCTTAAATAACATAAGCTATACTTAGGTAAGTTAGGTTGTACCTACATTAACTGAACATTTCTTTGATACCTTCACTTTAAACATAAAAGTGTGTTTGTATGTTTGTCACGTTCTTTAGAAGCCAACTCTCAAAGGCTGAGTTTTCATTCAATCTTTTTAGAGTGAAAGAAATTTTCTGTTGGATCTTATTATAATCGTTTGTTGGTTTGTGATACAGAATTCTTTGAAGAGATTACTTTTGATGATTTTGGAGTGTAGGTACGTGACTGTCTACCTGATATTTGTCATTCAATAGTACCTATTTGTAGGTAGGGCCAAAGTGATGTCTTAACGTGAATGTGTCATAATATTTACTAATGGCGTTATTAATGTCATTGTGATTTGATACATTATGTTGTAGACACATAGAGAATTAGTTGACAATGCAATGTAGCGATACCTATACACACAGTCACACAGCTCATGCAACGATGGAGATTTTGAAACACCAATTTCGGGGCCGTGTTTCCCGTTTTAACAATTTTAACTGGTCAACCAGATCACCAGATCTGACGGTGCCAGACCATTTTCTTTGGGGCTTTTTTCAAATCTCGCGTTTACCACAACAAGCCACAAACCTTGCAAGTCTTGAATGCCTACATTGAAGAAGAAATACCGTAAAACGAGCACAAATGTGCATCAAATCAGGAGGTTGTCGTTCGACTGATATTATTTTTTCGACGTAAGGCTGATTTTTCCAATAATTTTGACAGTTTTCCATACAAAATCTATCAGACGTCAATTTTATTCCACGAATAAAAATTATCTGTCGATTGAAAAATTAGCTCTAGTCATTAATTTTACACCTATAAATAATGTTTCCGTGAAAACAGAGCCCATTTTTTATCATTTCCTACCCAATGGCAGACAATTTACATTTTGAGATTACTTTTGCCCCTGTACAAGATTAAAAAGTTATAACACTTTTAAACAAATGACAATTATTAATCAATTAATCTACTCTAACTATATAATTACTACTATTTACATGTCATGCATACTAAAACTTAACGAGGTTCATCTGAATTATTAACCAGAAGGATTTATGTCCTACCTACAGCACCCTTGTCAAAGAGACAAGACTCACTGACAGTTTACACCATATTTTGACTTAATTTTAGTTATTAACATGCTTGTTGACGTTTATGGGGTGAACAGAATACCAACACCAAAATTTTCCAGGAGAACGAAAAACAGAAATTGATGCAGATTTTTTTTTTTTTTGTTAACTTAATAAAATGTCCTTCTATAATTGACAGCTATAATTAAAAAGTATTTCGTTATAATCAAACATCTTAGCCATCATGATAATTTCGCCGAAAGACGTCCACTGCTGCAGTGCGATTCTGTAACCATCTCCCCGTGAAAACTTAGTTGAAGTGAGCGTGGAGTGAGCTGTCGTTCCAACTAATGCTAAGGGATTGACACTATTGACAGCTCACTCTAAGCTCACTTCACCTAACTTTTCACGTTGAAATTTTTACAGAATCGATCAGCTGGACATAGACGGCTCAAAGCGGTGCCACATCGACCGGCGGGGCACCTACTACCTCGTACAAAATAAGCAAGCCATCACGAGAAAGAAAATAAATAAAGTTGACGATTCAAACAATGCAGTGGTTTTCAAGCAGTCGTAGCAGGCTTCATTACGTGAAACCGTATGGGAGCATCATAAGAAATCGCCTCTGTGGTCTAGTGGTACGACCACCTGCCTCAGACCCAGAGGTCAGGGGTTCTATTCCCAGCGGGGGCAAAATTTTCTGCTCAGTTTGTTTGGTGGTAGGGCTTGTTCTGAGTCCGCCTGGCTAGCGACCACCATCTTATTTAATTAAGTCTGTCATTACAAAAATGTTAACAGCATTGTTGTGTTTCGGCAGTTAGAGGTAAGATAGCCAGTTCCTCTGTGGTTGAGGATTCCGGGTGAAGCTCGCTTCCACTTTCGGCCTGATCATTATAAAAAAAATAAAAAATTACGACCTCTGACATTTTGTGTAAAAATTTCCAAAACAGTTTTATTTTATACATTGTATATTATATTTAATTGCGTAAACGACTGTCAATCACAATCTGAATATTTTTTAAGGATATTGCTAATTCATTGCTTCTTATGTTCGAAAAATTGGTCTGCTCATACGTAAATAACGCATTGAATGTTATTGAACTGTCAAATATGAAAGTCATTCTTACTAGACTAGACTTACGACTTAGACGACGTAGACTTTAGTGTTACGCAATTACAAAAATAGGTACCTCTAGAGGTCCTTAAAAAGGACAAATAACCATATTTAATTAACGTGAATGCAGACTTCTACGATTTCTTTCGGAGAATATAATCTTCGTGGTGCAAAACCTTACAATTTCCCTGGCAGAATGAAATCTCTGTTCTTACGTAATGATCATAGACCAAGAAATGGCCAGATGTTCCGTGATGTTACTGGATGTGCTAGGAACGACAAGGCACTTTTTACAAGCTTTTATTTAACTTGCGATGTACCGTATGTATGTTACTATGTTTGTTCGAGTAGACTCTTGCAACTCAATTTTGAAGCAGATATCTTCAACCGATTGAGCTGAAATTTTGCATGCATGTGTAAATCGGATGACAGTGCAAAATTATTATGACACGGAGCTGATCTGATGATGGAACCGGAAGGTGGCCATAGGAACTCGGTAGTTAAACGACACAACCCCAACGAATTTGGACTCATTTGATCCGTCTTAACGAGAACTTTGATGCTAGATGGTAACCATCAGGGTCTGATGATGGAGCTGGGATATGGTCATGGAACTCGGTAATTAAACGACATATAACCCCATCGAGTTTGGGCTCGTTTGATTCGTCTTGACGAGTACTTTGGTGCTAGATGGTAACCAGGGTCTGAAGATGTAAGTACAGTAAACGCATTTAACTGAAAAACACTGCTACGCGCTACGAACTACGCCGTAGTCTCACATCAAAAATACTAAAAAGTTAAAAATAAAATTAAAATAAAAAATACTTTTTAAAAACAAGCTTTTATTACTTGTTAATAAAAAGAACTCAAACGTTAAAAATAATTTAAACCTGTTAAGAAATAAATAAAAGCGTGTTTTCAAAAAGTTTTTTTTTTCTTTTAATTTTTTTCAACTACGAGTTCAATGGTGAATGGTATGAGATTCTTTCGAAGTTGGGTAGCGTCTCCGGCAATCTTCACTTGCCCAACGCAAGTCGGGCTTCGGCATCGGTTCGGGTTTTCTAGCAATGTTCTTCCCAACCGTTATCTATGTATGTATATAGTAGGTTAATATAGAACCTAAAGTACATTGAAAACGCGTACCTTCTTTAGATATTGGCCCACTTACACCCGGGTTAGCCCTAGCTACTAAGTAATTTAAGTAATTGATTCATTATTTTTATTAATTCGTTTTAGGTACTAACCTAAAAAAGAATTATTAACTACCATGAAATGAATTTTGGTCAACATATAACATAAAAAAGCGCCGCAATTCGTAAAAACGTAAAAAGTTTTGATTTCACGGGCTACCTTGACGGTTCTCCTTAAATGAGTTAAAAAGGGACCTCTTCCACAATCCCTGCATCCTTGTCCCTGAAGTGAAACGAAAAAGGCGCCGGAAATGATCCCGAGATGGCTTACCCGGACCGACTTCCGCCCACTAACCATCCCGTAGCATGCATATGCGACGTTCCTCTTGGTGGCTATAAATGTTACCTACTATAGTAGCTGTGTAGTGGCGTTAAATGACCCAGTAGGTACTTTGTCTTGGCCGCATTGGGGCAACGACACACATGTCATGATTTGTTTTCGCATCGGGCCGCAGCACATCGCATTTCAACACAAAAAAGCGCGGTGTGGCCCGCCTGTGATGTGCATAGGTTCAAAATTTTCGAAAGTGATGTAGGTGCGACCCGCCAAATCTGCGTCAGTATTTATCCTTATAGAAAATCGCTATCGCATTAGGTAGGTATACACCTGTAATGATAGTAATTAGAGATTTTAATAAATAAAATATAAAAGAAATACAAAAATATTTATTGTCCAGGTAATACAGTAGGTAGGTAAGCAGTTTCTGGTGGTTAACAGCAAATTAAGACGACATGAGTAGCTTTAAATACTACCTACAGGTAGGTTACAATATTATAGTATTTGCTAGTGCCAAACTAGACAGTTAGTCATCTTGGGGCTCGGCTTATAATACCTATACAAAAAGCTAAAATCATAACAATAATATGTAGGCTGCACTTTAGTCCATAAGCGTCAGCTGCTCGAGTAGTGGCGGAGACCAAAGTAAAAGCACATCAAAGTTATAATGGTAATAATAAACCTATGGGACCATTTTTGGGATCATCTTCAACCCGAAAAGTACTCACCTGTATGAAGTGCGGGCAATAGAAGTCAGTTGCGTTAATGCACACGATTTTGCGATGGCACATCAGGGTTAAATTCGAAGCTATGGGCAACGTGGTCCAAAGAACGATGACCTAAATTTGAAGAAAAATAAAACAGGATATTTTTTTATTGAAAAAGCTTCTGCCTGAGCCAGGGATCGATCCCGATCCCTAGCGTAGGTATGATTTTTTCTTGAGATATTTAAGAAACCTAACAGGATTTCAGGTTAGCCATTTCAGGACTTACGATTACACTCGTCTGAATTCATAGCAGGCAAAATTTAGCCGAGTGGAATAAGCGCATTAGCGGTGAGGCTGAAGCTACATTAGGCCGTGACGCGACCTGCGACACATGAGCGCTTAAAACAAATAAATGAATGCTCACATATTATATGGCTACACCGTACAGTCACGAGTAAAAGTATGTATACACTCGGCTTTATTCAAAAGCGATTTACTCCTTTATTTTTTAATTAAATTTTATGTTGTTACGAACATAGCATTTCGAACCCATAGGTTTATGTAATGTGTCGTATTTCAACGTTGCATTCAATATTTAACGAAAAAAATGCAATTTAAAGTTGCTAAGTGTTGACATATTGGTGCTCGTGACTGTAGGTACATCAAATATTAGGTACTAGCGATCTTTGATTTCTTTCTGCGATAGGAACAACATTACTGTAATCACGGCATCGGCTACATCAACGTACCTAAGTATCAGCGAAATTGAAGCGAATTTATTAGATATCGGTGCTGATTCCCTTGTTCACAAACTCAACTAAATTTAAGTTCAGTGCATCTTTTTCTGTCTATCTCATTAAGAAAAGGAGAAAAGATAAATATTAGTTTAGTCCTGTCAAATTAGTCAGCGGCGGACGTAAATTGACGTATTTTTAGTAGCCAACGTTTTAATCACGTCTAAACTGTCTATGGAGTATCTTAGTTTGACAGGACTAAACTAATATTTATCTTCTGTCCTTTTCATAATGAAATAGAAAGAAAAAGATGCACTGAACTTAAATTTAGTTTAGTTTTTGAACAAGGGAATCGGCGCCAATGTCTCACTTGCACGACTAGTTCAATAGTGCTACTAAATATGCGTTACTGCAATATATTATGCGTGGATATTTTGATCGCATTTTAAGAAAACGACCGATTCAAATTGAGTCTTTGTTATGATAGCGGCCACATTACAACTGTACACACGGCTACACATTAAGTTATGCAAAACCAGTATTGGCTGACCGTTTATTGTGAGAAAATGTCATACAAAGTGAGGCCAAGACAAACTGGTTTTGTATAGCTTGACGTGTAGCCGTGTGTACCTACTTCAGAACGTAAAAAACAGATGCTCGTCAGCTTATTTGAGCGTGTGAGGTACTGTAGCCACGTCATCGCCGAATATTCGCCGGATTTTCGCTTATAATGTAGCCATACCATGTTTATCTCGTTTCGCTCTTCCAGTCGCATCGCAAATCGCTGCCTACTGTAGCCTCAGCCTAAGGGGCTTAAGGTAGGTACTGTTTGCTAGAAAAACGGTGGCCGCCATATACCCTTTAGGTACAGGTATACAGTTTCTTAATCAAAGTTTTTATTTTGTTAAACATAGGTGTTTGAGCACAGATATCTCTATGATTTGCCGTTAAAGGTATACAAATATCAAGTATGCTTTTTCGTGATTTCCCCCAATTACGAAAAAGCATAAGACATTATAATTTAATATTAAAATTTTTGTTAAAAATTAGGTAAATGACAAGATATCGTAGTACGCATATGACAGGCTTAGTCATTAGTGACGGCTGTCATGAAAATGTTGTCGACAGCAAAGATTTAAATCATTAGTTTCGCCCTACCGCGTCAAAATATAGTCGCGTTTCTGTGTCGTTTTGACACCTCTGACACAATGACACAGTGACTTGACTTAACTGTCATGAAAACGCTATATACTAATGTGTGAGCTCTCTTCTCAGTATAGGCACTTTCGCGTGACTAAGTACGGTGAGGACAAATCTAGAGATTTAAATCTTTGGGTAGTGGGGTTTGACTTATTGTCAAATAGTGGTAAATGACAATTTTTTATGACGGTCGATAAAATGTGACGGAACCGCTTTCCTTGGAAACCAAAGCATTATGACCGTCATGAAAATGATTGCATGGGGGTTTGACTTTACGGTGTCAAAAAATGCTCTCTAGGAAACCACACAAACTTACTTTCATAAACAACTTTTCAGTGACGTCATTTGACAGTGAATTTCGCACGCAATGTGGCGGCCACCGCTGTCTTAGGAAACCCTAGATTTAGATAAAAGTTAACTGTTGTGATGGGTGAAGCTGAAACCTTGCCAAGAACCCCCGAAATACCTGGACTAATTCGATCAGAGAATCGGACCCGTGGGGTGGAGTTGCGTAACACATTAGCAGTAGTAATCACTTTCATTTTGACAGTTCAACAACATTCATTGTGTTATTTACGTTGGTGAGCAGACAAATGTTATGAACATATGAAGCAATGGATTAGCAATATCCTTCAAAATTATTCAGATTGTGATTGATATTGTGTTACGCAATTAGAGTGCGGTTTTGTGCTTCTTGTATCGAACTCCTGCGGCAGGGTGCAGAGCCTACTGACAGAGAGAGGGAGTGGGCCGTAATCCACAGCCGGTTCCTCACGCTGTTTTCCTTCACCATTTTGAAAGCAGCAATAAAACATGGTATTTATACACTATTATTATCATAATGATGCGTGCTATTAACCTCACTACATATTTTTTTAAGAATATTTTGCTCAATAATTAAGATGTAAACAATTGAAGTGTTAACCGATTTCAGATTGTGATTGACAGTGTTACGCAATTACGGTACAGACGCCAGCACATCAAGCTACTACAATCTGTCAAATTTCTTTAATAGATTTCCAACTTTATCGCTACAGCATTAAGGTTCAAGGTTGATTGGGAAAATTTGACAGTTTCGGGTAGCTTGACCTGCTGGCGTCTGTACATTAGGTGTGGTGGGTTGATAACGTCATTCTAATAAAACCAGTGTCTTCAAATTTAAATAATTTTATTTACTTAATCTTATCATAAATAGTTTAACATGCATCCACATAAGACTAACATGAAAAATAAGCGTCTTTTATGCTACTCAAAAACAATTACACATTGTTAAATAAAAATATATCAAAAGTTCCTGACACTGCAGTGCACTCGTTCGACACACAATACAAAATTGCATTATTTTATTGGTGAAAATCGAAAATTAAATTGTACTTAGGACTTACGAGAAATAAAATAGTGATGTGATTTGAACAGATTTTTGTCGGTTTTTTTAAAGGGTAGATAGATGTTTAAAATTATAATCAAAATATGAGTGTGTCCTAACCGGTTAGAATTGTTGGCTTATAGTCGATTCGCACGAATTTACTCGCCCGAAACGGGTGAATCGTCACTTTTAAATAATATTAACTTTTCTATAGGCGACTCGCACGAATTGGCACATTTTGAATTGTATGCAATGAAGTTAAGAAAAAAGTACACGTTTTATAATACATAACATACATGCATAATCAGCCTATAACGTGCCCATTGCTGGGACACAGGCCTCCTCCAGGTGTGTGCGTTTTATATTATTTAAACTTTTACCACTTCTGTGTACTAGTGTCCGTCGTAGTGCCAATACATGCGAGTCGCCTATAGAAAAAGTAATATTATTTAAAAGTGACGACTCGCCCGATTTGGGCGAGTAAATTCGTGCGAATCGATTAATAAGCCGAATTGTTTTTAAATTTAGCCTGTTCAGTTTTCAAGACAAATAATGACAAATAAGTCAATTTTCTCACTGGTATAAAGGTTTGAACTTACCCTTTCGCTAAACGCCATTTAAGAGGAAACGCGGTCACGTGATGGTTGGCGTTCATTCCATACAAACATACTCCTGTTTTCTCTCTGGCTAATGATACTACTTCAATCATTTTATACGATATACAAGGCCAAATTGAATTAGCTAGCGAAACTCCACGTACGTGATGGGTAATAAAAAATTTGACAAGTTTTTGTAGGGGTAATCAACCGCAGTGAGTGTAGTCACTTTAAATATCAGTATAAAACCAGTTTTCTTGTGGAAACTTCACGCGGCGATATTTAAACACGATAAAACAAACAGATTTTCTCAACTCATATTTCAAGTAAAAACACAACCTACGGATGTTGACCCCAAAAATCATAATTTTTTTTATTAACAAACTAACCAAATCTAATAAGCAATAATTTATTAATTTAATTAGCAATTATTATTATTAATTTAATTTGACCCTGCAGTGAATATCTACCGCTGCCATGTCCCTATATTTTATTTTTTGGCGTAATACATAATACAATTTTTTTTTCTAAAATTATTTCGTGACCGCCTTTCCTCTTAACTATAAAAAGGCCTTTATAAAGTCAAGTACTTACGAATACAAGGGTTCCCGATATATTATGGCACTATGTCACAATTAAACATTAAAAAAGAAACCGCTATATTCCTTTAAATTTTTTTTATACAAAAATGTTAAGATGTAAGAAAACTATGGAAGATGATAATGTCATGAAATATCAGTTACATGTTTATGGAGTTCTTTGAGGCGTAAGTCTCAGGGTAGCCCGCGAAATTATTTTTTTATTTACGTTTTTTTTTTAATTTGCAGGTTAATGTCAAATTGTATTTTGCTCTAAATATGATATTTGTTACGGTCGCGAATCATATTTAGATCAACAAACAACCTGACACTGATCCGCAGATAACAAAAAAACGTAAGAAAATTGGAATTTCACTGGCTGTCTGACGCTTTCGCCTTTACGGGTGAATGTTATACATATTACTATTATTATTTACGATGCACAAGTGTAAAAATATACAGCCGTGTCTCTCTATAGAAACTGTGACGCACGGTATTATTATTATTATTACAATATCAAAACACTATGCGATCCAAAACTTAGCTACGACTATGTTATATTTATAGTTAGCGTTTTTGTGAACAGTTAGCAGTTGACTGTGTTTTGGGTTACTCCGTTACCCTAAAAATTTACTCTAAGGTACGTGGAAACGTATGTTCAAGAATCCACCCTAAGGCTAGTTGAATAAACGGAATTGTTAAGGCTTACGGTGGATTTCCCGACATGCGCATCCGCGTATCCAGCTTAAGGTGGAAAAACGGAATAACCGCAAGTTTCAATAAACTTTGAAACAAATAGGGTTTTCTGTAGTTTATAAAAGACATTTTTTTGTTTTATATTTTTTTAAATATGTAGATCATAATAACCAGTCTTACCAAGGGGTATTTCCCAGTTACTGGGTTGTGGCGGTCGGATAAGCAATCGCTCCATGTAAAATACTGGTATTCAGCTGCACCCGGTTAGACTGGAAGCCGACCCCAATAGTTGGGAAAAGGCTGGGCAGGCTATTTTTTTATAATAGTTAGACATCGAAATCATGACTTCTCGTGGCACGAGTTTGAGCTCAAGTTTATATAATAATATTTTTCAAGTTTTTTTTTTATCATTGAAGATTTTTTCTTTAGTTTAGTCAACTGCTAACTAAAAACAACACCACACGCCTCAGTGTGCAGTTTTTGTGCCAGCAAGTGTAAATTATCCTCACTATTATAAAAATTCAACGTGAGATAACATCCTTCTTAATATTGCACGAATCTTACTCATAGGCCACTTAAACTATAAACAGTCAAAAATTAAATATTAATTACTAATAAAAATTATTAAAACTTTTATTAATATCGTTGTAAAGCAAAGTAATGGCAAGAAATTAGCATCACTAGATTTTTTTTTAATTACTAAAAAAAACAACAATTAATTAAAAAATAAATAATGAGTATTAATGGAATGAAGTTAATACTTCAAATTAAAAAAATATCGATTGTCTTTTGTTACACTTCAGTGCAAAAAAAAAGTACCTAGTTTTAAATTCAGATTATAAAACTACGTTTAGTTAGTAAAGCAGTTTAAGTATTTACACGATATTTTTATGTTACGTACAAAATCGTGATTTTTTTTGTCTCACTTTAGGACGCTTCGCAAAGACTATGTCGATTTTTCTGACATACAGTGTAGCATTAATTCATGTTTGTGGATTTGATCCACTGTAGGGTGCATTAAACAACGGCCGCGCTGCCAAATTGTTATCATGATGGGACATTTTTAAATAATTGAAGTACATTTTCTTTTAAAATAAAACCTAATTAATTTTAAATTTCACTGTCAGGGAATGTAATTGAGGTCCCACAGCAAAGTAAAATCATTTTTATAACTATTTCTATATTAATAAATCTAATGCGAAGACAATTTTATTACGTTTTTACTAAAGATTTCTAATTAGAAAACATACAAGCTTTTATAAATAACGTATAACCGTCGCTTTCTAAGTTAACAATTTTAATTTAGCATTTAAATTATATTTATTGTAGTCAACATACTTTATATCAAAGAGGATTCATTTCTAGTCAAACACTTCAACATTTTTCCGAGAATTTTAGTAAAAAATTATAAACATTAGGAAAGTAAACGTCGTAAAAATCTAGTATCAGTCGTAATTCTATGGTTTGGGCGATAAAACTACGGAGTACCACGCACTTTATCTGTGAGATTCGCATACAGGAAACGTGATTTCATCGAGTTACAATATAAATAACAACTACGTACAACGATCGCTATTTATCATTAATGATTAAAAAAATCATTGTTTTTGTTTTTACAAGAGATTTTTATACAATAATGATAATGCCTTAAAATTTACAATCTACGTGATATATCCTTACCGTTAGCAAAAATGTTAATTTCGCAAAACGAGCTCGTCAAAATAATTGTTTAATAATAAAAAAAAAACTATCGTCTTACAACTTTTTGCGAAATCGACATTTTTTTTTTTAAATTACAAATTATCCGTGTCCTTATTCTAATTTCTGTCAAAATAACATTCGGTGCGCCCTATTCGCATTTATCGCAGCAAAATCCTTAGACCGGCAGAATAAAAATTTAATAAAAATGCATACTGTATACATTTATTCGGCCGGACGTGTAATTTCTACGAGTATATTTTAGTGTAGTAGAAAAAATATTAATAGCTATTTTATGTGTCTTTAGCTTTATAGGCCTAGTACCTACCTATGCACGAGTGTGTTCCTCTGTGGCCGGACCACAGTTTAGTACTCAGATGCTATAGTTCGAAATAATACCTACCTAAAGTCTACTTTCATCGGAATATATATATATTTTTAGTACCTCAAGAGATATCTTTTTAATTAACAATTTATGTGGTCCGGCCGCCAGGCAGTGCTCTCTGGCCGCGCCACCTCAAATTAAATAGAGTATGATGAACTATTAATAAATCAATATCCCGAAAAAAACTACCTAAAGAGTACCTTGCATACGACAAATATGGTCCAATAAACCCCTTTAGTTAAGGAGTTATAGGTCGTAGGGTGTGGTCCGGCTGGAAGGTATACTCTGCAGCAAGTCAATTTTGCAATATTTAAAATTAACTATCCATAAATCAATTTATATAATAGTACCTTTTCTCTACTCTTCGTTGATACTTTTTTCTCTCAAGAAACTATTCATTTTGATTAATTAATCTTTAAAGTATGTGGCGCGGCTAGGGAGGATTACTTTTAGCAAATATAACGAAATAAGCTTTATTTCTTTATGCCAACCAAAACTGCATAATAAGTACTTACTTTATAAAAAGACCTGGACTTCATCTATAAACTTTTATTTTTATTACCAACAATGATTTTGAAAAAGGTGCACTTTTTGGTTTTTGTTTACCTATCTACCTAAGAATAGGTAGTTAATTTGACGAAGTAAGTGAACATTTTGGTTTAAAATAGACAATAAGTATACGAATAACAAATATATTTTCATAATCAAATATTAACAATTGTTAATACAAGGTATTGTAAATCACGGAAAAGTGTTTTATATAACAAACTTAAGTCAATAGATTGAATTTAAGCATTTAACCCTTTATACAAGAAATAACAATGAAAAAAGAGTGTACCAAAACGGCGTATTAAAAATATAGTCAATCAGTATTACAAATAAAGGAGTTTTGAAGTTATTTTCCAACTTTAAAATGCAAGGCCTAAATTAAAAATAAACATTTTGATCTTCTTGATTTTTTTTGATTGTCTGGATGATACTTGGGAAACATAATTATATGATGATTTAAGTACTAAAGTTACAAGGACTAAAAACCAGCTAATGCATGTTCATTGTATTTTATACGCTAAATTGTAAATTATTACTTATTTTTGTCAAAATGTTTATTTTAAGGGTTAAATGCTTAAATTCAATCTATTGACTTTGGTTTGTTATAAAAAACACTTTTCCGTGATTTACAATAGGTACCTTGTATTAACAATTGTTAATATTTGATTATGAAAATATATTTGTTATTCGTATACTTATTGTCTATTTTAAACCAAAATGTTCACTTACTTCGTCAAATTAACTACCTATTCTTAGGTAGATAGGTAAACAAAAACCAAAAAGTGCACCTTTTTCAAAATCATTGTTGGTAATAAAAATAAAAGTTTATAGATCTTTATCTTTTTTAGATCCAGGTCTTTTTATAAAGTAAGTACTTATTATGCAGTTTTGGTTGGCATAAAGAAATAAAGCTTATTTCGTTATATTTGCTAAAAGTAATCCTCCCTAGCCACGCCACATACTTTAAAGATTAATTAATCAAAATGAATAGTTTCTTGAGAGAAAAAAGTATCAACGAAGAGTAGAGAAAAGGTACTATTATATAAATTGATTTATGGATAGTTAATTTTAAATATTGCAAAATTGACTTGCTGCAGAGTATACCTTCCAGCCGGACCACACCCTACGACCTATAACTCCTTAACTAAAGGGGTTTATTGGACCATATTTGTCGTATGCAAGGTACTCTTTAGGTAGTTTTTTTCGGGATATTGATTTATTAATAGTTCATCATACTCTATTTAATTTGAGGTGGCGCGGCCAGAGAGCACTGCCTGGCGGCCGGGCCACATAAATTGTTAATTAAAAAGATATCTCTTGAGGTACTAAAAATATATATATATTCCGATGAAAGTAGACTTTAGGTAGGTATTATTTCGAACTATAGCATCTGAGTACTAAACTGTGGTCCGGCCACAGAGGAACACACATGCACGATCTTTGACCAATCAAATTGTACCAAACATAACGGAGTATGGTATCTTAATACTCTCACGAGGCGAAGCGCGCTTTACTTGTGGTTAACAAGTGTAAAAACACGCTTTGAATGTGTGAGTAAGCGCAAGAGCTCTACGCTCTCGGTACCGTCCGAGACACGAGTGAAGTCAGAAGTGTAAGTGTACGTATTGTATGCTTACACAAACAACCTCGTCTTCACGCAAACATTCATATCGTGTTTGAACACTTGGTTACTACGAGTAAAGCGCGTCACTCTTGGTGAGACATAAATACTGTTGTTGAACTATTTACTTCAAATGGCGCGATTATGCGTTGCAATCTGTGTAACGTCAGTGCAAGATACACCGTTCCAAAATAATGTTTGTGCTTCGGGAATCATCGGCTATCTTCGGAAGCAAAACTTACAGTCCGTTCAGTTCGTTCATTTTACCTCTGATTTTGCATCACTGTCCAAAGTGATCTTTATTCTCTTTTAAATAAGGTAGCTGCCATTGACTCTGTCAAAATCATTATGATCTTTATTCTCGTCACAATAGGATTGCTGTTGGGTTGCTACTGTCAAGAGTTAAAATAACTGTGAACGGACAGTAGAAGTATTGCCGCTGTGTGGGGGTTAGTCTGTAGCGCGACGTTCGTGCTGATACGGAACCACGAAGATTACCGAAGCACATCTTTTTTTGGAAAGCTGTACATAGTTTGAAGCAAAGTATATTTTTGCCCAGTTCCAGCTTCACCCATTGCTCTTTCGTCACGTTAACGTCACGTAGACGTGACGTTAGTGTACATACACACGAGCGACACTCGTCGACGACAGAGACAGAGACAGCCGTCAACGCGTGTCGGCCGCGCCGCTCGTGTATTTGACTCAAAGCCGTGCACCATACTGAAATCCGTGTCACTCGTATGTATACACACTTAAGGACTAACCACACTTATTCGGCTATGTGTAGCTTTTGTCTATAGAAAACAACAATTTTGTATGGAATGCGTACGCATCCGTAGAGCTGAACGGATGCGTACGCATTCCATACAAAATCGTTGTCGAACAGAGTTGAATAAGTGTGGTTAGACCCTTAGTCGCCTAATCACAACAGCCAGCCAATATGAGTTTTGACTACAGATATTTCAAAAACCAGACTTATAAAAAATCATTACATTTGGTACCACTCAACGTCCAGTCAAACTTATTACTGATTTACAACGATAATTCACTTTGTATCTTATAGCTAACGGTATAAGGGTCGATATTGTGCTTATATTTTGTAATTTTTTCTCACTGAGTTCACCCCCTTGATATTTATCGTCATTGGAAAATTATACAGATTACTACGAGCTTATAATTATTTTTACGTCAAGATTTGAGTCAGTATTCGTCAAAGAATTTCAGCATGCCTTCTGAGAGCGAGTTTCATAGGTATCGTCATAGTGTTAGGGTCCAAAATTGATTGGCATATCAAACAATAATTACAAATGAAGATAGATTGTGCCTATCTGGTCACATGACTAAAATCAACTTATTTGCCCTTGTATAGGAGATTGGAACAAAATGTAGCTACCGATCAATAACCTGATTTTCTCACTGACTGATTGACTGTCATAGTAACAGTACAGCAGTAGTACAGTACAGCAATGGTTTTTCTTTTGATAGTTCAACAACATTCATTGCGTTATTTATGTTGTTGAGCAGACAAATTTTTCAAACATACGAAGTAATGTATTAGCAATATCCTTCAAAATGATTCCGATTGTGATTGAAAGTGTGTTACGCAACTAAGGTGACAGTTGTTAATCGTTTTTTTCCAAAACTAACCACACACGAGCGTTTTCAAAAAGCCCTCGAGTGACATTATTGGTGAGGATAATGCTATACGTTACTCTCTCTACTCCAGTAAGTTGTGCAACTTTTAGCTATCGCGAATAATAGACACGAGTCTTTGGGTCTAATCACACGTACCACAGCCAGAATGAGAACAGGTGGACGGGTGTTAATTTGTTTCTCTTTTCAATTTTCGGCAAAAAAAAATGGTTTTGGACTTGTTAAATGTTTATAATTCATTTCCCCTTCTATGTTATGAGTCTAGGAGCATGTAATTCGTACAACCGCTTCGCTAAAGACGGGTTATGCCTGGACACACCAGCATTTGAGGTTAAGTACCCCTTCTCTTAGATTTCATCTGCAGTTTAAGTTCTTTTTCGGCAATTGAACAAAGAAAATCATACTTTTGGACATGTAAAATGGTTTTAATCCACTCCTCAACTCATGTCCTGGTGCTAACAACTTCTATGTGACAAGACCCTTTGATTCGAGGTCCCTTGAGGCAAATGAACACAGAAAACCATGGTTTTGGACGTGCAATATGGTAATATTTGTCAGGCCTAAGTGATGAGCCTGGGCGCGTGCAGGCCGCACAGGCGGCGCGCGAGCGGCGGGCGGTGGCGCGGCTCGTCGTGCGCGTGCGGCGCCCAGTCCTGCAGGCGCGCGCCCGCCGCCAGCCGGTGCGTGAGGCGGTGCGCGATGCTGAACCCGCCCGAGCCCTCCAGCTGCGTCAGCACGATGATCACTTGTCTGTGGGGCGGGCTTTTACTTAAAGATGATACTCCTCCGGACCGTATTCGGCAGGCGTGTGCGCAGACACAGGTGCCCTTCACTCTCATAGTCCTCAAGGACGGCACTCACGGGGATATATCAGGCGCAAGAGTAAGCGCCATGTGCGCACTCGCAGTTCAACCTATGAGGTTGTCGTCTGCTTAACCGGGCTTGCATGTGGATGCCTCAGTAAACTAAGGCCTCCAGCCAAGGCTTAAAAAAAACTTAAAAACTAAGCGATTACACGCTAAGGGCACCCCCACAGGTGGACCTTGGCTTCACGGACCGACCGCGGCATGCGTTGCTTAAACTGATCAATCGATCCGTGTGGCTGTAATTACTTAGCCACAAGCAATCATAGAACTCACCTATGTAAAGGCGGGACAGAGTCGATAGTCTTAAGTTCGCCTCGAGTAGACACGACGTTGTAGCTCTCTTGGCAGTCACATTTCACGTGGATCCACTTGTCTGTGTGACGGTTTTCTACCATCACTACCAAACCGGCCCAGCCCTAGTACCCAAACAAAAAGTAATTCAGGTAAGTAACATTTTCAAATTTGATTGCCACAAACACTCCTGTTTATGATAATGTAGAACATTATCAGTATTCATTCACATAACATCACAAAAAAGTATTTAAAAAATCATTATTTATTTATTTTACCATTTATGTACACACATATTATTATATAAACAGACAATGAAAAACAGAACAGAAAAAATAGGTACAGAGGTGATGCTTATTTTATAAGAAATCTCTTCCAGCATACCTGAGATAGGACAATAGATACAGAGATGTAGACAGCGTGTGATAGAGCAAAGGAGACAAAAAAAGATCAAAAGTTTTTAAGATGCGACCTGCAAGGTGCATCTGAAGGACGGGCGTAGGAAAAACGCTCCCGCAGATAGGATGGTGTTTTAGGATTGTGATGGAGATTGAATAGCAGACACAATATCCGAGAGTTCCTGCGAAGTCGAATGGGGAGCCACTTGAGTATCTTGCGAAAGTTGGAGACATGATCAAACTTTTTAAAGTTAAAAACAAAACGAATACAGATATTTTGCAAACGCTCAAGTTTATTTAAAAGCTCCTCCATGGCATCCAAGTAACAGGCATCGGCGTAATCAATAATGGGCTGAATGAGGGTTTGAGCAAGAGAGATTTTGGTGTTCTAGGGCAAGAAGCCCTGGAGACATTTCAAGGAATGGAAAGTATAGTGCACTTTGCGACTGACTTGAGCAACATACGACCATGTAACCTCACCAAAAAACACACTTAATAAATGATTTGATTTGATTTGATTTGATTTGATTTGAACATGAGCAGTCCACGACAGGTAGGAGGTCCATGGTCACCCCCAGGTTTTTCACCGTTTCTGCGTATTGAATCTGAACTCCATTCAGACAGAGTGGGGTCAGCGACGCTACATCGAGCCTATTCCGCATATACCTGCCGCCGATAATTATGGCCTGGGATTTCCTTGGATTGATCTGCAGTCCAAAAGACCGCGACCACTCGCTAATCAAATCCAGGTCACTGTTCATGGCTGAAACAGCGGCTTCCGCATCTTCCCTAAGAAAATTATTGTAAAGCTGCAGGTCGTCAGCATAGAGATGGAAGTAAGAAGAGATGACTCTGGTGACAGAGTTAATAAAAATAAAAAAGAGAAGAGGAGAGAGAACGCCACCCTGAGGCACACCAGCGGTAAGAGAGCACCAATCGGAAGACGACTCGTCAAGACGAACTCGCTGTGAGCGGCCATTAAGATAGGAGTTAAACCAACCAACAGAGGAAGAGGAGAAATTTAAAGATTTAAGGATCCCTAGAAGGATGTCGAAATCAACAGAGTTAAAGGCACTGCTAAAGACGAGAAGTACAAGTAAAGTAAGATATTTGTGGTCCATAGCCCAGCGGATGTCATCAGTAACCTTCAAAAGAGCCGTTACTGTGCTATGACCAGGTCGAAAACCAGACTGAAAGGGACTAAGGAGGTCATTGGCAGATAGAAAGGCAGAAAGTTGTTGATGAACAATATGCTCAAGAACTTTAGAGAGAAATGGGAAGATAGAAATGGGACGGAAATCGGTGGGTGAGACCGGCTTAGGAATTTTGGGTTAAGAAGGGGATGATATGAGCTTGCTTCCAGACCTCAGGAACAGTACAAGAAAACAAGGAGAAATTAAAAATGTGGGTCAAGACAGGAAGCAGTGTAGGGAGAATAGGAGAAATCATTCTTGAACAAATATTATCATTACCAACTGCAGTAGAGGAGATAGCACAAATAGATTTTTTGACCTCACTTTCACTCACTTGATTTAATTCAAAAGAGGAACACTGCGGCAATGGCAGACCAGAGAGTTTATTTAACGTAGCTGATCTGACGTGCGGATCAAAAGTGACAGGGGGATGTGAGAAATGTTTGTTAAGAGCACACACGTCAACATCATTACTGGAAACGACTGGAGACTTTCCAGTGCTGACAGTTTTAAGAAACTTCCAGACATCAGACGAGTTACGATTGTCAAGAGAATTATGGAAGAAGCGACTCTTTGCATCTCTACACATACGCCTGCAGCGGTTGCGCAGCACCTTATACGCATTCAAGTTGCGCTCAGAAGGACTGCGTTTCAACCTTCTTTTGGCTCTGTCCCTGCCAATCTGTACTTGCCATCGCATCCTTAATGGCAGGAGTAAGCCAAGGAGCCGGAACATATTTTACCTTGACTCGACGGATGGGGGCATGCCGGTCAAATAAGCTGAGCAAAGTGCTGTTAAAACTGTGAACCATATCGTTGATACATGAGCTCTCCAAGACGTCCGTCCAGTCGATACTTCCAGCATCACGCACCAATGCCTCCTGACTTATAGCCTTGTAGTTTCAAAGTAACATATAATTATTGTGGCTTACGCTTAGGAGGGCGAATCCTGTAGGACATAAAGATGAGGTCGTGATAGGAAAAACAAGCAGTTAGCTGTCCGTGGACAGATACATTATTAGAGTTAGAGACAATCATCAGGTCCAACAGAGAAGGGGTGCAATTAGGAAAATGATGAGTAGCAGACAGAGGCAGAATACTAAGGTTATAAGAAGATAAGAGAGATTGAAGTTTGTGAGTACGACTATCGTTTTTAGAAGACAAGTATTAAAATCGCCCATCAAATCAAGACTACGTGGTAAGAGGGACAGAAATTATCTAAAAGCGAATCAAAAGAGTCAAAGTAATCGATACTGAGGTTAGGGCTGTAAACGACTCCGAGAAGCATTTTAGCGTGATGCAAGGAAATTTCAAGAAATAGATGCTCTGCTGACGCCGAGTACGAAGATGGTCATGTGCTGATAATCTTGTAGGGAATATCAGTACGCAAGTAAATGGCAACACCACCACCACCCTTCCCAGTTTTATCATTACGGATAAGGACAAAGCCAGGAAGGGCATAATTAACAGATAAGAGAGAGAGTTTGAGGAAGGACTCAGAGATGAGCAAAGCATCTATATGCGCACTATTAAAGGAAGCCAGAAGATCTGAGTAATGGGCAGGAACACTCTGGGAATTGATGTGGGCTATGTTGAGATTGTTAGGGAGGTGGGACATCAAAGAGGAAATCTGATCGCTGAGATTCAGAGGAGAGGAAGAACCACTCGCCGCTCTAAGGAAACTACTTGAAGAGGACGAACAAGAAAAGATCATCATTATGGTCGACACCGATCATAGTTGGCAATTATATATAATAATAATATATATAAAAAAATAAAAGCAAAACAATCAAAATACTAACAATTGTAAAACTACTAATGTGTAAATGTATATGCTTTGCTAAAAAGTAAATGCTTTGGGTAGATTTGCAGAAGGATAATATAAATTTAAAGTGTACCGACATTACATGAATCTATTACAAAACGGTGAACGAAAAACATACAGAGGGACGTCTAAAACAGCCAACTCAGCGACGAACCTTCCTCACAACCTTTGTTTTGGGGGTTGCGGTTACAGTCGATGTAGAAGCCACTACAGGCGAGGTAGACGCGGCCGGCACGGGATCACTGGATGCGGCAGCACTAGCCGGAGCGGGGAATAACGCGATTAAACTATCTAGCTCACCCATGGATGCTATCTTCCAGCGTGTCTTGTCAGGCGTTAAGACAATCACCTTACCCTCTGCAGACCAGCAGTTATTGATGCTAAAATGCTTGCGGGCCGCAATAAAAACCTGGTGTTGTGACTTGGTCAGGAACTCAGAAATAGTGATGCCGCTGCCCTCGCCCTCGAGTGTAGTTTTACTGTCCCACACTAACCGACGATACTCCATGTCATTGAATCGCACCAACACAGGTCTTGTTTTGCCCTGGGGGGCTCCCAGTCTGTGGCATACATCCAAGTGATCCGATTTAATGTCATCGATCATTAGTTGTTTTGACAACATAAGGAGAATCGCATCACACAGCTTTTCATTAGGCTTCTCAGGAATACCGTGAAATAGCAGGACCTTTCTTCGCATTGCAGTCTCATGTCTGTCCAGGCTCAAAGATAGGAGTTCTATCTGAGTTTTAAAGTGAGCAAACGTTTTGCAAACAAAGGATTTAACCCGATGAATGTCGTAATTACAGACACAATTAAAAAGCCATTGTGTCTCGCGTAGATCTGCGTTCCGACATATGAAGGGTTAAACTCGGAGAAGTCAACGGAAAGTGTAGCAAGGTCCGAGTGTGCAGGGCCAGTTCCAGCTGTAGCTCTCAGCAGCTTATCTTCGTACTCGCGCATGCGAGAGCTAAACAGCTTCTCCAGTTCTTCTATACTGTGCACAAGCTTGCTGTCCATGGCTTGTTGGAGTGTTTCACGTGTTGTGGAATAGTAAAGTGAAAGGAAATTCCAAGCGAAGGTAGGTTTATTGGTAACTTAGCACATAAATATAGTAAAAAGGAAACAAATAACTATTTTTAAACAAATATCAAATATGAGAGCTAAAATTACGTATATATGTCAAGCCTACCCACGTAGGAAAAAACATCTGCAACACTATACTGAGCTCCAAAACAATGATAGCTGACGTGGTTCAAGAGGCTGCCCAACAATCATCTTGCAATGGAGGAACAATCATCTTGAAATGGAATTTCAACTTTATCATGCATGTTTGCTGTTCCAAAACTTCATATTTATTTAAGTAACCCACGTGGAATAAATGCGGTGCACAAATTACCGTTCCTTCTCTGTATGAGGCATTACTTATTTTTTCCTACTAGCCTGCGCTGTCCCAGTACTGGGCAAAAACCTCCCTCCACCCCTTCCATCTTTCGTGAGCCCACGCGTCCTCGTTCTAGTTTTCACGGGACCTATCTAGCTCGTCCTGTCTTCTCCTACGTGGTCTGCCGTAACCCCGCCTAACTGTCTCAACGCACTAGTTCTGTGCTCCGTTGATCGTTGGCAAACCTTGGAGTTTGGATTCTGGAATTCGGAGTCTTACTTCTGCAGCGAGAAAATTATATAGAATAATAAAAATTACAAAAATACATTACCTTAGTTAAATAATAAGCCGTCATCCCCTGCCTGCCTTCATGCCTCTGGCCCCTCGCTAGCGTGAGGCCAATGATAGCATCTGCCAGTATGTGCGGGTGTAAGGACGGCCTCTCCACCGACAGTGGCTTGGACGAGTGCGCGGCCAGCACGTGGCGCGGCCAGGCAGAACTGTCGGCTAGTTCTAGTCCCGTGTGCCAGTGATTGAAAGCGAGGCAGACTACGAGGTAGAAACCTTTTTCTAGCATTTTGTGGCATCCTACGAAGCCGCGGACCTGGGATTAAAACAAATAGTGGTTAGTTTGAACATATTTTAATAATCCTATAGAATTATAATCATAAAAATCATCAATACATCTCACCAAGTTAATATTTCATAAAATAGTCATTTGTATAGGGTACTATAGAATGACTATTTTATGAAATCATGACATTTGAGGCCTATTCATATTCTATTTTTCGAAATTTTCGACAAATTTGTCTGCTCAACACCGAAAATAACGCAATGAATGCTGTTGAACTGTCAAAATGAAAGCCATTGGTACAGACGCCAGCAGGTCAAGCTACCCGAAACTGTCAAATTTTCCCAATCAACCTTGAACGTTAATGCTTTACCGATAAAGTTGAAAATCTATTAAAGAAATTTGACAGATTGTAGTAGCTTGATGTGCTGGCGTCTGTACTATTAGTGTGTTACGGAATTACCCACATAGCCACTTTTCTCTACTTCTCATTTGGCTATCACTTTAAACCGCATTTGACCCTCACTACAATATCGTTTGCATTATAAGCGTTGATTTTAGATTCCTACCTGTCTCTTGCTGTGCGCTACGAGTTTCCCGACTTGCGCGCTGGGTCCCGACTTTGTGCGGAACACAACGACGCACAGATCCAACTGCGACCGTTGGCTCTTTGCCGAGTTCCTGTAATTAAATAAAAATATTGTGATAAGGAGAGTTTTATACAGTGTGTCTTCATAATGTGCACATATCGAAATGATGAAATTTATGCTTAATTTTATCGACGGGAAAAATGTAAGTATTTTTTTTTTATTTTTTTTATGAAATTTTTAAAAATTTTGATCAAAACGAAAATAAAACATGAAACACACACACACGATGACATGATGATGTATTTATGAAATTTTACGATTATTGTAAAAATTTATGAAAAAACAACAGATTAAAAAAAAAAAACATTTATTTTCAATTGAGGATAGATTCTTTTCAACAATTTTCATTTTATGAGAACGCCTAATTACTTCCGATAATTATGAAGTTTGTTTCATCGCGGTAGATCGTTTAGTTTAAGTTACACCGTTTTGTTCACACTGGGATCACAGTAGCGAACAAAATTTTTAAAAATTTCATGAAAAAATAAAAAAAATACTTAGATTTTTTTTTATATTTTTCCCGTCGATAAAATTAAGCATAGATTTCATCATTTCGATATGTGCACATTATGAAGACTCACACTGTATAGTAAAGAAAATATAGGTACAGCCTGATTCAAACAATGGTGGCTCGGAACATGACGAGTCGCTGCGCAGTAACAAAGTCAGATGAGGGGTGAAGCACTGCACAGAGAGTAGCGCACTTCAGAGCCGCCATAAAGTTTGAATCGGACTGTATAACCCATTTATTTCAAGATTTTCACCGAATATAGCTCACGTAGATAAGTATCGCATTACCCAGTAACTGGGTTGTGGAGATCACATAGGCAGTCGCTCCATGTGAAATACTGGTACTCAGCTGCATTCGGTTAGACTGGAAGCCAACCTCAAAATAGTTTGGAAAAAGCTAGGCACGTCCTCAACATTTGAACTTTTCTTTTCCCAATTATGTTGGGGTTGGCAGAGGCCAATAATAGTTAGTTGGGAAAAGGCTAGGCATATGAAATTGTTTTTAAAGTTATCCTGAAATATATGTTAAAACATTATTTTTAACCTGTAAAGACTTACCTCTGTCCCTCTTGGAAGAGCGTGAAGTCTACTTCGGTGGGCTGGCTGGCAGTGAGGAGCAGGCACGTGAGGTGGCGCGTGGACGACATGGGCGGGAGGATACCGGCCAGACGCACCTCGTGCCAGCCCACACGGACCTTGCATATGTCTATGCAGTCGAAGTACCTGTAAAAAGTCGAATACATAAAAATATTAGGGTCGAAGTAGAAAAACAAACTTCATCATCACCATCATCAGCCTAGAGCAGTCCACTGCTGGACATAGGCCTCTCCAAGTGCATGCCATTTAGCTCAGGTTATCGCACTCACTTGAGCACGTCGTCGAAGCTGATCCAGAACACGCCCTGGTCCCTGTCGACGTGCTGCGCCGGCTTGCTGGCCCGCAGCGCGTCGCGCGCGGCCGGCGTCCAGCGCGCGCAGCCCGCCGCCCACGCGCCGCGCCACGTGTAGTGGCCCCACGGGTTGCGCAGGCGCAGCAGGCGCGTCGGGGCCGCCGACAGGTTGCCTGTGGGGGGGGGGACTGCGATAAATTACAAGGTTAATCGGCGTAAAGAAAGAGAACATTTCTCACCGAAATTATTCATGTGTTTATCTAAGCCATAAAAATACTGTGTTAAACTTGGCCAATCCGAAGCGAATCCCGCGCGGAATGCGCGAATGTCTATGTCCCAACGGTCATCTGTTCTTTGGCTAATAAGGCCGGCCCATTGCCACTTCAGCCTGCTAATTCTGTGAGCTATGTCAATAACTTTGGTTCTCTGCCAGATCACCTCGTTGCGGATTCGATCCCTCAGAGAAGCTCCAAGCATAGCCTGTTCCACAGCTCACTGAGCGAACTTGAATTTATGGACCAGCCGTACCGTGAGTTTCCACGTTTCGGCTTCGTATGTCATAAAGTGGGATTGGAAATGGTGTATTGTGTAACTCTATATTTTGTAGTAAATTCCCTTAGATAAAATAAATCCTAATTGACATTTTACGTTATTTGTGGCATCGAGGTTGTCGTCATAGTCCCATTCCAGCCGGTGCTGCTCCGCCTGTTGCGCAGGTTGGTTATGCGCTCGATGATTACGGTTGTACCACAAGTAGCAATAAATTCATTGGACCGTATTATATAGTCTTCATAGAAAATGGTACATTGAAAGTAACTGATAGCTAGCCACTTCCTCGTTGGCGGTGGGACAGGTGCCTTAGCCATGAGATGATGGTACTCTAACAATGTACAGACAGCCTCACTAAGTGGGGACCCCGTCAACTTTTAAAATATTATGCTGCTATAACATTGAAACATCCAAAAAGCTTTGGAAGCATGAGGAACAGTGTGTAAAGTTCAATCTCCATAGAAAAGGGAGGATCCTCCGACCAGACGGATGTTGTGTTGTATATATGTATGCTAGTAGCGCGGTAAACTCTGCTTGCGCGATGCAGGACTTTACGTGACGTCAGTATGATGCATAGTTCGCATGTGGCGGTACAAAGCTATTATTCAGCTATGTCGAATTTGAACTTGCATGTCTTTTGCTGGAGTACCTAGTTGATGAAGCTGTGTGTACTTACCTGAACTACTTGATCTGTCTACTCTGACTGAAGCAGCATTCGCACCAATAGTGGACACTTCCACTAAAACCAATACAGAGTGCAGGCCTGAGCACCGGTTTTCTACTTTGTCAACTATATATAACTAAATTACTACATACCTGCACTACTTGATCCGCCTGAATTGACTGAAGCTGTGTTCGCACCACTCGTGCATACTTCCACTACGTCCAGGACGGAGTATGCGTGTCGGGGGCGAAGGCCTAAGCGCTGGTATTCCTCTTCGTCCACCTGGGGAATGAAATAACATCGCGATATTTAAAAATAAGTTAAAAAAAAAATCTTAGTCACATTAGTACTCGTCGGATTTGAACCCACCGCACACTTCAAATCCGCGCAAGTACCATGTAACTTTTTCGCTTCATAATATGTACTTTCTAAGTTTATCTTGGTAATCACTGACTTTGGTGAAGGAGGACATCGTGAAAAAACTGCATTTATAATTAAAAAAACTGAAATCGGGAATCCGTCTTGAGTATCTGCAGTCCACAGTAATTGTTATCTTAAAGGCGTAACAATTATTAACCCTCAATTGGGCACGCCTAAAAAGTTGCATAAGCGGTCGCGAGGGGTGTTTGGCACCCCAGATTTAGGAAATTAAATAAAATACGAAATACATGCAAAATCAGACTTTTATTAATTTGAACTTACATATTAATCAACTTTTAAACGTATTTTTAACATAATTAACTTTTTTTTAAATATGAAAAATATTTTTGACAAACTATATTCATAATATGGTCATAGCACACATGTTTTTGGCATTTCGAACATTCAGTCTTTGTTTTCCTGTCCTTACTTCTTGGACATACATGGCACCTTTTGTATTATATTTACACTATTTGGATATAATGAAATTATCAATGATCCACTACCTCGGAATTTAGACTACACAAACAGTCACCTGGGGTGTCGTGCACCCCAAACACACTCTCCGAGCCGAACCGTCCACAACAGAGCGTCGCTCGCACCTGAATCGTGTACGTTTTACGTGTTTACGAAGCTACCTAGAAGGCCAACGCGCTAAATTCAAATTTTAAAAAGTTGTGAGCCTGGAAACCTGCTCTGGGGTGCATGACACCCCACGCGCCCAATTGAGGGTTAACGGACCACCCCGAAAATTCTTTTTTAGTTGTTGTCCACGGCTTCGCCCGCGTGGATGTCGGAATATATCCCACAGGAACATACTACCGCGATCAAAAGTATGTGTTAATCCAGGTTATAAACTATCTGTGTGCCCTTTTCAGCAAAATCCGTCCATACGTTTTTGCGCCAATCCGGAACATACATCCAGATATACGGACAAACATTCTTCTATACTGTGTTATTATGTATAGACTCCAGGCCAATAGAGCTCGTACCTTCATGTTCCCGCCGCCACAGCTGGCCCCCATGAGGAAGCAGGCCTGGCGCGACGACAGCAGCTGCGCCCACACCAGGTCGCGGTCCAGCGGCTCCAGCGGGCCCCCGCCGCCCGCGGCCCCGGCCCCGCCCGCCTGCAGCGACACCGACTCGCACGGCGCGCCCGTCAGCGTGCACAGGCCTGAACCATTTGTGGACCCAATGAACATTGTAAGTTTGTGAAGGCCTCCCACAAGGAAGACCAACAACCTTGTTAAAGCCGCAGGAACCCGTTGGATGCGAGAAGCACGGAACCGGTCACAGTGGAGGTACTTGGGGGAGAGGCCTAAGTCCAGCAGTGGACGTCTTTCGGCCGAAATGATGTTGATGAACATAACTGGCAAAATGTGGTTGTACAGTTACATCTCTGCCGAACCCCTCGGAGTTACAGGCGTATTGTATTGTGAACACTTTCAAGGGCGCTATACGACTATAAATCGTGAATAAAAATCTTGTCTTGTTCATAGTGATAATCAGGAT
The DNA here is from genome assembly GCA_949629185.1 of Apamea crenata. Lineage (NCBI taxonomy): Eukaryota > Metazoa > Arthropoda > Insecta > Lepidoptera > Noctuidae > Apamea > Apamea crenata. The sequence goes on along the minus strand of OX451362.1, from coordinate 3,937,063 downwards.
GCTATATTTTACTGTCAGATAATTGACAGTGACACTACATACGGTGTTGCAAGACTAAAAAGTTGATTAAATAAACGGTTAGGGATGCCAGCAAATATTATCCAAATATTACATTATGTTTTGGATTGGCGATATTTTCTGTGAACCGCTCGAAAAACAGTGGCTATTCTCTAAATAAGGGTCAAAATTGTGCGTACCTTCGATAGCTCTTCCTGACACTAACGCCTCGTAACATCCATGTAGTTTTGCGACGGCCTTTTCTATGAGCGGCACCCATAGTTGTTTTCTTTTTGCCTGTAAACAAAACATATATCAAATTTTATTCATAAAGCGAATGTTTTTGTTAACTAAAAACTCGGACCAGGGATGGATGGCCATTTATTACTTGCCAGTAGACTTGTTGTGGAGGTCAGGGGGGCAATTCTCGTAATTTTAAGAACGTTCACAGTCTGATCTCAGTGTCAATCTGTCAAAAATACCTGTAATTTCCCTACATTTTGACAAGTTTCTGACATTTGTCTGTCGCCGAGATGACACTGTGACTAGATTTTGAACGTTTTAAATTACGAGAATTCGACTTCTGATATGCAGTCGCTCCATGTAAAATACTAGCATTCAGCTGCTTTGACTCTCTTTGGCTTGGTTTGACTCTCTCGATAATCCACCACGCGGGCCCAGTGCAGGTTGGTAGATGTCACGTCTTCGAATTTTTGGTTCTAGGACATGCCGGTTTCCTCACGATGTTTTCATTCACCGTTTTGAGAGCAGTGGTGATGAACTTTTACACAAAGTAAAGCGGCTGTCTAGGTTCAAACACGACCTACAACTCGTAAGTGGAGCCGATACAACTTGGCCACCACTGCGGGCTTAACTTACTTGTGAATAAACAAGGTGTCCCTTCTTGTTGGCAGGTAGCAGGTCGTCCACGGTGACAGTGAGCCACCTGCCGTCCTTACACAGTCTCAGTTGGTAAGCACCTACACTTGGCTCTCCACGCACAACAACGCCTCGCACGAGGGAGGAACGTTCTGCTAGCACTGCTAGCGCAGATAGGAGCCAGCAGTTGCCTAGGACGCCTGGGGATGAAGAAATATGAAAATTAAATGGAATCGTTTAGTTTATAATTCACATCATCACACACACACACACACACACACACACACTCATTCACATCTAAGGTACAGCCCGATTCAAACTTTATGGCGGCTCGGAACACGAGGCGAGTGGCTGCGCAGTAACAAATTCACGTGTCAGCGGGGGAGAGGGGTGAGGTTCTGCGCAGCGAGGAGCGCACTTCAGAGCCGCCATAAAGTGAATCGGACTGCAAGACGCGTAAGGTAAGTCAGATATGCAATCGATGCACGTAAACTACTGATATCCAGATGCATCCGGTTTGACTGGAAACCGATCCCAATATAGTTGGGAAAAGGCAAGGCAGATGATGATAATTATATTATCTTAAAATAAGATAATAATTATAACTCAGCAATCATTGTGCCGATAGTCGTGACAGCCAATGGCTTAATAGCCAAGAGCCTCGACCAGCTAAGGAGGCTCTCGTTGGGTAGCTGGATCAAAGGCTTGATTCAGAAAGCGGTACTTCTGGACACGGCTCGCAATGTCAGGAGGTTCCTCTTTCTCGAGCCCTAACCACCGGTAGCTTGGACCCCTGTTCCCGATACCGGTGGGCTACTATTTTTTATATTTTTAAATGTTTTTATATTCTAATATTTAAAAATATTTTTTTTAATCTTTATTATCAATCAATCAATCAATTCAATTATTTTGTTAAACATAGGTATGGTTACAGATATTATATAGTCTAAGATATGTGCACTATGTTTTGCCAATCTATGGCGTACAAAATTAACATAAACAAGCAATTAATAATAATAATAAGGTAAAGGCATGTCAATAGATTGCATTAAAAAAGAAAAAGCATGTCAAATATATTGAATTAAATAAAATCATAAGTGTTTGATTGGCATTTCGCAATCGTCATACCTCAGTTTATCAGTAGTAAACTCAGTGATGGAGTAGTAACATCTATCTAAAAGGAATTTAAACAAAGACCTCTTAAAGGATCCCAGACACTCTTTATTTCTAATAGCTGCTGGTATACTATAATACAGGGTGGCAGGGACATCGACGCGCAAACTGTAACCATGGATTCAGCACATGAGTTTAGACCCCATAGCGTCGAAATTTTTCGTCGTTTATTTAAAAAAAAATCTTCTGTTTCATAGAAAAGTGCAATACCTACTACGCTGTCAAAATGTACTGGAACAGGAATATTTTTTTTCCAGCTCGCACATAGTTTATCAAGCTTTGTGAATTGAGTGCGATTAGAGAGATAAGATTTTAATAGGTTTAATGCAGTACCTCTAATCCCATTACGCTCTAATTTGTTTAGCAGTATACCATGATCTACATGGTAATATAATTTATATGTTTACATTGAAATAAAGGAGATAATAATTATATTATCTTATAATATAATTATTATCTAATAATATAATTATGTTGATAATCCTGATAATGTCGATGGTCCCGGGACAAACATAGAACTTTAACATAACTGGCGAAATGATAGGTACAACTCTGCTTAAGCCTTTGGGTATTAGAGGCGTGAAGTTATGTGTATGTGTGCTAACAAAAAATAATGGAAATGAGGTACCTTGCGATATGTCGGAAGGCCGCGGGTCCCGGAACACGACCCAGGGCAGCCGGTGGTCTGCCTCCACGTGTATCTGGTGCGGCCGCAGCCAGCGCGTGGCCGCGCCCGCCTCCGCGCCGCCGCTGTAGTACAGCGAGCGCGGGGCCGCCGGGAACCACGAGTCCACGTACGGCTCGCCCGTCTGGGAACAACACTTTGGTGTACAGTCACGAGCACCAATATGTCGACACTTGCCAACTGTCAATTGCGATTTTTTTGTGAAATAACGAACGCAACGTTAAAATACGGCACATTACATAAACGTATGGGTTCGAAAATGCTATGTTCGTAACAACATAAAATTTCATTCAAAAATAAAGGAGTAAATCGCTTTTGAATAAAGCCGAGTGTATACATACTTTTGCTCGTGACTGTACACGTGTCTCCCAAATACCTCACCCATTCACGTTTGTAAGGGAAATTGGAAAAATAAACAGTTTATTGAAACTTAACGTGGATCTGACGATATAACACTAAAAGCATTTATTTGGAAACCATAACGGACACAGTACAAAACGCAATAAAAACTATGCGACTAACAAGGTGGAGACGACAATCCGACATAAACTGCGCATTTTAATGCCGTTCCTAATCTGCATACGAAGATTCAATCAAATATATCCAATACTTTAGTCATTAAGGACGCGTTTACAAATCTGACCAAAATAAGCAGTTTTTCGGTACATTTTGCGGCAGAACTAAACTAAATGTAAATAATAATTACCACAGATTACTTCTTCATTTATTTTTTTTATTTATAATATTGTAAAAAAACATTTCCGGTACCTCTTCACACAAAATTGACGATCGTATTGAGTTTAGGAACATTTTCTATTTAATAACAGGAATGTATTTATTTAAAAATATTTTATGTAAGCAGACATGACCAACTCAAAAATGTGGCAGAAAGAACTAACAAAATCTATAATATATATAAAATTCAAAGTCCTGACTGACTGGCTGACTGAGACATCAACGCACAGCCTAAGCCGCTGGTCCTATAGACATGAAATTTGGAGGGTGTGTTCTTCGTGTAGAGTAGGTATCCACTAAGAAAGGGTTTTTCGAAATTTCGAAAGCACCGCCTTACAGCAAAGCTAACACAAAATCACATTTAAAAACACATCGTTTAATCACATTTAAAAATATTTTTTGCGATTACAAACTTACATTTGCAGTTGGAGAATTGACCGTAACATATAGAGAAAATGTTTTTCAACTTTACTTTTTTGTCTTTACTTACCTACTTTTTTTTCCAAATTTTTTTTACGGGATCAACTCATCCCAACTACGAAACCCTTCATTGTGCATGGTTCGACATGCACTTGGCTGATTTTTCATCATGCCGTCACAATTGAAACATGGTGTAAAATAGCATTAGCATTTCTAAGTTCTTACCGAGGCACACTGTGCCAGGACTTCCTGCCACTGCGTCCACGCATGGCTTTCTTCGCTTAATCGCAGTATCTCCATGGGAGTGCTCTCTTGACGCTCGCCGTCTGATCCCTCCGCTAAAACAATAGGTATAATACGATTCAACTAAGAATAGAAACGTCAATGACCTCTGCCTGTCAACTGTCACTTGAAAAATTCGGCTTGCAAAGATGATAATTTCATAATAATAACGTTTCTTTCCACTTTATTTAACCGAGTCTTAGTGTGGGGTATGCGCTTGGTAGCTCGCGAAATTCAAATTTTCTTACGTTTTGCCATTAATTTGCAGGTCAGTCATCAGGTTGTATGTTGAACAAAATATGATTCTCGACCGTAACAAGTATGTATTTACAGAATTATAATCATTAAAATCATCAATACAACCCTGTGAGTTCATATAATCCCATCGATTCGTATTTCATGAATTGAACTCATAAAGTAGCGAAAGCACTAGGAAGTGGTGAAGTTTTTTGCTTGTAATTTTGACGTTCGAAAAGTGCTAATTCTTAGCCTAATTTGAATAAATGACTTTTGATTTTTAACATATAGGGTTGTATTAATGATTTCTTATCATCCATAGTGATCCATACAACACTGACGACCGTGCCTTCACACGGCAAAACAACCGTAGTTTTTATGGCAAAAAACGTGTGAGTACAACGGGTCTTAGGATCCTGTTTGCGCCTGTCATCATTCACGCATGATTTCAATCACCTGAGCACTTACGTGAGTCTTCATCATCGAGGGACGGCTGGTCGGGCGCGGCCGGCAACAGCCTCGTCTTAGGCGACTGGCACATCTCACACGACACCGCGGAGCCGCTGTTCACGTACGTACACTCCGAACACGGCCATTCTGTTGTTTCTGGTCTGGTTATACGAAAAAGTTCGGTTTAAAACTCAGCAGCATAAACATAATCAACCTATAATGTTCCCACTCTGTGAGAGGGAGTGGGCCGTAATCCACCACGCGGGCCCAGTACGGGTTCGTGGATGGGTGACCATCCATTACATATCGGACCCCTCCGCGCCTTGAAAAACACGTTAAGCCGTTGGTCCCGGCTGTCATTCAGCCAGGGTAGTAAGAAGCCCAAAAAGTCTGACAACCAGTCTTACTTAACGTTTTTAAAAGGCGCATAAAACATGTAGCCTATAATCACTCAGCCTATAATGTTCCCACTGCTGGGACACAGGCCTCCCCGCGGTAAAATGGAGTGGACCGTAATCCACCACGCGGGCCTAGTGCGAGTTGGTAGATGTCACATGTCTTCGAATTTTTCATGCCAATTTGCTCACGATGTTTTCCTTCACCGTTTTGAGAGCAGTGGTGATGAAACAATTTACACAAAGTCAAGCACCTCTGGGGGTCTACTCCGAAGTGCTAAGTGCGAATGTTCGGATCGGACCGACACATGGCTGAACCGAATATTATTGAAATGTGAGAAAAAAGTTCGGATCGGCTCAGTTGGGTCGGGACCATAGTCAATATTCGAAAGAGTGTAGGAATGTAGGATCGGAACCGACCAACAGGAAAAGGCCGAACATTCGGCCGATACTACTTCGGAGTAGACCCCCTGGTTCTATCTGGGTTTCTAACCTACGACCTACAATTCGCTAGTCGCGGCTACCACCTCTACATAAATTTTCAAAATAAATCTATAATATTTATAAAAATGAATCGCTGAATGTGTTGCTAAGCGCAAATCTCGAGAACAGCTGAACCGATTTCGCTAATTCTTTTTTTAGAAGATTCCTTGAAGTACGAGGATGGTTCTTACGCAGAGAAAATTTTAAAAAATTGCCGGCAGAAGTCTAAAAACAACACTTTTCTATTCTCCCACACAAACGAATATAAATTTTGGTTCGGGGTGGGTCGGGGGTACAAGAAATTTCACTCGGACGAAGTCGCGGGCAGAAGCTAGCAGATAATAAGAGTTATAGTACCTGAGGTTGACATATTTGGGCTCGGGCGGCGGCGTCTTGTGCCTCGAGCCGCGGCGAGGCAGTGCGGGAGTGTTGCGCGTGCTGCGCCGAGGAGACGGGCTGCGACCCGCTGGAAAGAAAATTGAGATAGATTACTACAAGATAAACGACCACTTTCATCATCGGCATCATCATCATACAGCCTACAGCAGTCCACTGCTGGACACTGGTGGGCCTGTCCAATTGCACGCCATTCAACTTATCCACCTTAGAAAATCGTAAACTCTTTAAAGTTTTAAAAATGATCAGAGTGGCAAATCCCGTATTTTTAAGAATTGCATTCTAATCTCTATCTGTCAAATATACCTCTAATTTCTCTACATTTTTGACATTGACTGTCGCTGAGATGGGACTGCGGCTTGAATTTGAACGCTTTTTATTTGCCCCTTCAGGTGTGGTGAACGCGTTCAGTTCCATTGGTGAAATTTGCCTTTAGAAGTGGTGAGTAAGCGATTTCGGGGCCATCCGGTCTTTTGTACCACTGTCTATGTCTGTTTGTGTGTCTGTCTATAAATAAATGAGTAACCACGGGTACTTACAGGCACCATGGTTGGCATCCGTGACTGGGACAGTGAGGCCGTGTTTAGGCACGGGCGGCGTCTTGCACGCGAGACACAGGTTCGCCGACAAAGGGTTCTGCAGCGTACATGAACTACACGACCTGAAACACAAGTTTAAGATTACTAGTCGTTGTCCAAATCAATGTTAGGCGTAACATAGCCATCATCATTCTCCTGTCCTTATCCCAATTTATTTGTGGTCGGTGCAACCTGTCTATTTCTTCCATACTTATCTATTAGTCGCGCACCCGTTAGTCACCCCTTTTCTAGCCATATCATCTTTCACAAAGTCCATCCATCGTTGCCTTGGTCTTCCCCTACTGTTACAGCCATCTACATTTAAACTCAAAACTTTCCTCATAACATAACAATGACAATGTTTGGAATGCAGTCTATTCGGGACATCGACGTACCTGTTAAATTGCTGTTCCGTACATTTTGACCGCGTAGGTATTGCGCTTTTCTATCAAACAGCAGATTTTTTTTTTATAACTGCCAAAAAAGCTCGACATATTCAGAATCATGTGCTGAACCCAAAATTCAAATTACAGTTTGCGCGTTGATATCCCTGCCACCCTGTATAATATCTCAGACGACTACATTACCAAAAGTTATGTGGCTGCGGTCTCGATCCTGCGCAGGCGGCGCACGCAGCGGCTGTGGACTCGTTGACCAGCGTGCAGCGCGTACACGACCATGTGATCACTGCTACAGCTGGGCTCGGCGCTGGCGTGGTGTCTGAGGAGAATGGAAGGGAATTATTACAACCAACTTATATTTACAGTTGGCACCACACATACAAGTTATCGGTCAATATTAGTAATTACACATACTATAACAAAATTAGGTTAAATTACATAAAACTACACAAGATGAAATGAAATTAAATTAACAAAATCAGATAAAAGAACAAGATACAAATAGGTAAAATAGGGACAACATTGAAATAACATTATATTTTATACTATGTAATTTATTTACTAGGAGTGGTAATGGAAGTGAATGGAAGTGACAAAAAATAATTATATTTATGTTCTGTAATTTGTATGGTGTACAATAAAGAGTATTCTATTCTATTCAATGCCTACGCTTTCAGGGTACACAATGTGACGTTATTGTATTTCCTGTTAAAGTATTGTGGTTAAGAGGTTATTTGGGTCGTGCATCCTCTCTATGAGAGAAAGTAAGCTGTAATCGACCACGTGGGCTCAGTGCGGGTTGGTAGATGTCACATGTCTTTGAATGTTTGGTTCTAGGACATGCCGCCGGTTACAAAAAATAAATAAAACGCCTTACCAACAGCAAACAGCAGTTCATCGCTGTTCAAGTCGTGATCCAGCGACGCTATCGGCACAGTTAACTTCTTGGGTTCTCGGCTCAACTCCACCTTGGAACTGGTGCACGCTTCTGAGGTCGGTATGGTTGGACGTGTACTGTGAAACATATTTTTGTTTAGAAATTAGGCTTACCAATGAGGAAGGTCGGGCGAAACTAAACGGTGAAGGCGTGATCATAGCTATATTCAAGTTTATTTATGTTTCAAATTAAACAAATATCAACTTTATTTTAATGGTAATTAAGTAAATTTCAGAGTGACTAGCACCTATTGAAAAAGTTATAAAAATGTTTGAAGTTGTAGCGTAAACTCAAATTATAAATAATTTATTGTGGATCATAGCTTCCTAAGATCGTGTGTTAGTTACAGGTAAGTCTGCTATGTCCCGCCATTGAGGCATACAAAATTCACATTATAAGTTTCAAAACTGAACTTCATTGTGTAGGAATTAAAGTTATTTTTCCAAAAACTCATATTTGTTTACATTTTTGGCGAATATGTCACGAATGCAGATTAGATCCCTACGTCCTACTAAAATGTCCCACATTTCGTTCATTCATTCCATTTCGTGTTCATTCATGAGTTTGGTTTTCGTTATTTTCGGGGTTCACTTTCTCCAAAATGTTTCAGACACAACCGCAAACTCTGTTTAATTTAAAAAAAATCTACGAATAGTTTTATGCCACAATCTTCATTGTAGTTCTTTTCTGAAAATGGTGGCTTTCAATTTGGGAGTATTTAGGAACACAACAACCCGTCACTTTAGAAAAAATTTAATAAAACCACCTCCACCTTGCATTAATATCTTGTGTTGGGAATTAGCTACGACAGCGCCACTTGACAGTTGGCTTCCCCATCGTTATGACTTCTATTATTGCATGTAAACCTGAAAGACAAGGTTTGTAAAACAAAAAAAAAGGATGTTATGTTAACCCAACTTGTTCTTTTTTGTTTTTTCTTTCTTTGCGTCATGTTTTACCACAAATAAATGTATTTTCTTTCTTTTCATCAGTGAAGCCGTTAATAAGCAGTGAAGGATATTGCCAGCAGCATTTCCGCAAATTAGATATAAGGGAACAAGTTACTTTAGTGCACAACTGGCTGTCCGAGCCGTCATGCAATTGTATAAGTTGTAATGGCAGGATAGTGAGATTGGTCCAAAGATGACAATAACTCACCTATTATGAGGCGCATCAACAACATCTCTGGTCGCGAGCGTCACCGCGGCGTGCGGCGGCCGCCCGCTGCGACACACGTCGCAACAGCGCGCCCACCACGCGTTGTACGCGAACCAACACTCACTGCACTGCCACATGCGGCTCTCGCGACTGTATGTAACGGGCAATGGACATGGCATTCATAATTGTAACCCATTTAAGCAAAGTAGGGTGTGAATCAGCATTTGTTGAAGGTTATGAGTTACAAAAGACAGCCTGAACTAGAAACACCCACCATTCACTACTTCCTATGGTAACCAACAACTTTTGTGGCAGGCTCTGACATAAAACGTTATGTAATTGAAAAATCATTGTAGAAAATGAGGTCATAAACTTAACCTCAATTTTCAAATGAAAAACATCTTTAAAACGAATTAAAATTAGAATTTTGGGTTGAAGTATTAAAATAATCAAACTAAAGCACTTAATTTATAAGTGGCGCTACGAATTGTCATCAGCATAGCTATTGACAACTATCAGATAGGCTATCGTATCGAAAATTACACATTTCGATAACCTGATTTGCCTTGCTCCCGACAGCAAACAGCTTTCGGAAGAATAGCTATCGTCTATTTTGTTTGGTTTTTAAAACGTTGCCACTAGGAATTTCTCCTATATCGTGGGTGCGTTTACAAACATTTAAACTCACATACACAAACAGCCAGACCCGGAACCACTACTTGTAGGTCATACAAATAGGTATTGAAGCCTACCTTCAATATTCTAGGTATTTGATTTAAACTGACTAAATTTTCTGGTTTTGGACTTGAGAACCGCGTTTAAAGGATTCCTACGATAACATTAATATTGATATTCGATATGGTACAGAAGCGTATCGAGTGTTTTTGAATAGCAGATACGTTTTCTGATCCGTTTGTTTACATTTTCGTCAGATAGTTTTGAAATAGAGTATACGTTGGTGTTTCTATTCATTATTAAACAAATAACCTTTGCCACCTTTACACAATATTGAGCCGATACAAATATAGACCTAGTACAGAGCTTTACATGTATTCTTAAATAGGGTCACTCGCGTGACTCAACAAGTGAATGAAGGATTATATCAATTGAATGGATTGCATGCAACATTCATCTGTGCACGCCATTGCCATTCAAGACATAAATTATGTACCATAACCTAATTAAAAATCTTTAAAGTTCTTTGTTTCTTCTTTTTGTATTAACATGAATGAGATAGAAATAGAATTTGGAAGACTCACGTGGCTTGTTGCTGCGTCGAAGGCACTTTAGTCGGCTCCCTGGGATTATGGGACACTTTCCCAACCGATGGCAGCATATTAAACACTTTAGTTTCCCTCGCCGGCCCTATATGCGACGTCCGAATATTCGAGGCCACTTCATTCACTGGCGAAATGCAGTTCTCAGCACCTAACAGCTCGTCTATCCGAGCATAGTCACCATCACTTATGTCATTGGAGTATAAAGCCTCATTCTGGGAATTACTCATCACTGTCTTCGTATCCTGAACCGAAACATATGAATAACGGGTCCCGTTGTTATTGACTTGCAGTTGCAAGTTCAGGTCCTTATACTTTCCCTTATTTGGCAGTGCGTAGATCACGCCTTCAGCGTTCGTGTCCCAACTGCACTCTTTGTCGATCAACTCGACGCTGTTTTCGTCAATCTTCGAGTCTTTCCGGCCGTCGGGCTTCGGAAGGCTGTTGCAGTAACTCGCTAAAGATTTCTGATAGTCGTTCAGACTTCTTCGACTCGATATCACCTTACCAACTGGACGTTCAGCATTCGTTTGTTCCGAGAAAGACCGTCGGTACGTAGGGCGGATTTCTGGAGAATTCTGTGCGCTGATCGACCTTCGGAAGGCCGCTCCTAGAGTTGTGCTTCCCGTCGGCCAATCAGGGACCGTTATCATGACGCCACCTGACGTAGGGAGCGACGCCGCGCCATCTCTGCCTGCAGCTGTCTCGTGCCTTCCCAAAGTCGTGACACTTAGACCTCTGGCGTTAGGAATCCTCGCTAACGGAGACACTCTCGGCGAAAGACACGCTTCACAATGCGTCCTGATTCCAGAATTCTCTAGAGTGCACTTACTGCACGACCACTTCTTTAAATGCAGACCTCTACTCTGCTCCCTTTGGTACTCCTTGACATAATTGAGCTCCCAATTGGATTTACTCTCATTACACTTTTTCGGTCTCCGGGTCACGGTATGCAGACTTCTAAGGAACGACTCTCGAGGGTTACATTGGCCGTATCTTTCGGAGACCATTAAACTCGTGGGTCTATTTATGGTTCCTCTGCCAGTTTCGTCGACTTTCCACCACTTTTGCTGGGAGTTGATGACGGATCCGTGGGATAGAGACCTGGTGACGCCATGCGCATGGTCCGTCAGCTGAGTGGGGGAAAGACGGAGGGACTGCAAGTCGAGGTTCAACCGGCGACCGTCAGAATAGCTCGTTGTGGGCTTATACGATGATGGGACTGCTAGAGTGTTGGACCTTATCATAGTGTTGTCTGGAAAGATTGATAAAGGCATTTAGATCAAGAGACAGGAGAATAAAAACTATATTTAGATTACATGAGCCTAAAACCTGATATACACCGCATAATCAGCCTATAGTGTTCCCTCTGCTGGGACACAGGCCTCCTCTGTGAGGAGTGGGCCATAAATGCCATAATCCACCACGCGGGCCCAGTGCTTGTTGATGTCACATGTCTTCGAATTTTTGGTTCTAGGAAATGCCGGTTTCCTCACGATGTTTTCCTTCACCGTTTTCAGTGGAGATGAAATTAAATACACACAAGTGAAGTGCCTGCCTGAGTTCACGACCTACATAAGTCGCGGTCGGGTCGATACCACTGGGCCACCACTGCTCTCTAATATACATGGTACGATCTAATTGCCTCTGGCATACCATACAATAAAAGGTGCACCGTCTTAACACTGTTTAGACGACGCAAGTTATTAGTTCCATTTTGATTGTATAGGCAAGAAACTTGCATCTTGTAAATTGGGCTTTATGGACTCGAGACTTACCTTTAGCAGACTTTTCTTTGTCCGTCATCCCTGAAGCTTGATCCTCATCATCAGACAGCCTGAAATACAAAAACAATATCGTTAGCTTGCTTATACCAAAACAGGTCCACTCAATCTGTGAGGTTCTTTCCTCAAAAGAACTTTTTCAGACACCAATCTACACGTTCTTCACATAATCTGAAAAAATTATGTTTGGACTTTAAAAGATACTGTAACTTCTGACTTTGTTTCGGCCTTTATTCTCAGAGTAGTCAGATAGGAGACGCCGACAACTCAACTTGTTTTTTTAAATATGATTGACGTGTAAAAGTGTTTGTACAAGCCTGCTTACAGAAATAAAATAGTTTATCATTTGTGTACAGCTTAAGATTCACGAGGCACTAAACTTGTAGTTAACATAGCCTTCGTCGTATACACATGGTAAAGGTCGAAAAAGTAAGTTAATTGTTAAAATTATCATTGTTATCATCAATCCGATTGTCTAAGCACTATAATTATGGATATTTTCCCACACAAGTTGTCTTTCTCAATTGCTACTTTTAATGGCGGCGCTGTATGCGGGCTGATGTAATAAAAACACGCCACTTGGGACTTGTGCAGTAAATTTTAAATTAAATGAGGCACCAACCGACGATTATCCCTGTATGCACTATGGAAGTGCACCCAAGAACAACCCCCAGTTGGTGAAGGACTATTACAGGATACGGCAACAAAACTAATTATTGGACTATGGGTTTGGGAGGCTAACATGGACTGGTTATCTAGAACTATCAAAGAACTATGGCCCGTGCCTGACCAATGGTTTATATAAAATACAGAGATAAAATGACAGGGCTAATTTCAATAATGGGCCCCCGAAAACGGTCGCTGCTAGCACATAGTGACGTAGCGACAAGGGGGCAACAAGTCCTGAGGAGCTTGTGAAAAGTGTATTACCTGTAGACAGGCGCGTGTGGCGCAAGCGCGTCGCAGGCGGCGCAGCGCCACGCAGCGGACACGTTGCGCAGGCCGCACGCGCACCGCCAAGCGCGCGACGCCTCGGGGGCGGAGCCCACACACGACCATCCGCTGTAACAAAAACCATCACACGCTTAACACTCACATCACCACTTTCAATATTTCAGATTTTTCAGGTGATTTGATGATTCTTGGGACATAACATAACATCACGCCATTTCCCCGAAGGGTTGGACTGAGGTGTACTTCTATTTTTTCCACACTACCTATTTTCAATTAGCTAAATTGTTTCACAACATAGCAGTGTTCATAATCTCAGATAATTTACATTCCATCAACACTTAATCAGTGTGTAATGTATTCTAAGTTGATTTTTGAGTTACCATTTGTAACAAAAAGATCCTAATAAGTTTTCGGTTGCAATGGAATTTGAACTTTGTTAAGTATGACATTCAGTTTGTTGTTCTATAACTTGAAAATTATCTCAATTTCTTAATTCTATATTATTGAGATTTTCCATTTTGTCCTGACTACAATGCTGATAGATTTGTTTTTATATATCTTATATATAAAATTCTCGTGTCACAATGTTAGTCTGCATACTCCTCCGAAACGGCTTGACCGATTTTGATGAAATTTTTTGTGCATATTCAGTAAGTCTGAGAATCGGCTACTATCTATTTTTTTTTTTTTTTTTTCAAACCCTTAAGTGATAAGGGATGTCCACCCTAGGGTAGGAGTAGTGTAGGAGTAGGGTAGGAGTAGGGTAGGAGTAGTGTAGGAGTAGTGTAGGAGTAGGGTAGGAGTAGGGTAGGAGTAGTGTAGGAGTAGGGTAGGAGTAGGGTAGGAGTAGGGTAGGAGTAGGGTAGGAGTAGGGTAGGAGTAGGGTAGGAGTAGGGTAGGAGTAGTGTAGGAGTAGGGTAGGAGTAGGGTAGGAGTAGGGTAGGAGTAGGGTAGGAGTAGGGTAGGGGGTAGGACACCCCGCGAACGAAGTAGCGCCGGGCAGCTAGAAATAATTTATATATGGCAAAACAACGTTTGCCGGGTCAGCTAGTATATGTATAGATTTGATTTGCTCTCAAAATGGTGAAGGAAAACCCCGTGAGGAAACCAGCATGTTCTAGAACCAAAATACCAAGACATGTGACATCTACCAAACACACCTATGATACAAGAAAAACTATCAAATCATTGTACTGATGACTACATTTCAATCTAGATAATTATGCCAGCAGGCAACATGTTACATACAGTTACAATGTTACAAACATGTTACAGTTACAATAATAGGTATATCCTTTCAGGTACAATGGTGCTGAATAAATTATCCTCCATATTGCATATCTAATAATTATTGGCCTCTTCCTTTCATTAACTGTGGTCATACAATACTTATTGCTGGTTAGCATAGTATAGCATAGCATAGTATCGTATAGAGTCCGCCTATAATGTTCCTACTGCTGAGACATGCCTCCTCTCGGTGAGAATAGGTCGTAATCCACCTCCCAGGCCCAGTGAGGGTTGATAAATGTCACATGTCTTCTTTTTGGTTCTAGAACATTTACTCATGATGTTTTACTTCACCTTTGCTGGGTAATTATCACAGTACATCTGTTTGCCTTTGTAATAAAGGCATTTGTAGTGCGGTTCTCATCATTCAAGAGTTACCACTGCTGGAGGTTGACTGTACTATGTGAATATTTTAACTTATTCCCAGCTGGAAAGGTAAGTATTCCAATACAGAACCAGAAGAAGATATAAAATGTGGCGTACCCCAAGGTAGTACATTGGGTCCTATCTACATAAACGACATAGTAGATATAACCAATCACAAATGTTTTCTTTTTGCTGATGATATTTCTATTATTGTTACATGTGCCAACAAATGTAAAACCATTACTGATCATGAAACGGACATAAATAATACAATTGACAATTTAATTAGCTGGTTAAATAATAATAATTTATCAATTAATCTTAATAAATCTGTGTACATTCAATTCAATCAATCTCATAATGACAAATTTAATTTTAAAATGAACATACCCAAGCTTACCCAAATGACACAAACTAAGTTCTTAGGTGTAGTTATTGACAAACATTTAGATTGGAAAGCCCAGGTCGACCATGTGTGTAATAAAATCAATAAATTCGCGTACGCCCTTAGGCAAATTAAGAAGGTCACTAATATAAAAACTGATGTGATGTTTTACCAGGCATATGTTGAGTCCTCATTACGGTATGGACTAATTTTTTGGGGAAATAGTACCGACCAAAGTAGAGTGTTTGTTGCCCAAAAAAAATGTATACAAGCTATTTACGGGATCCCATCCGATGAATCATGCCAACCTATTCTTAAAAAGCTTGGTCATACCTTCATTGTATCTGTATGAAGTGTCTATGTTCGTACAAAAACATATACAGTTGTTCAAAACAATAGAAGAAGTAAGCTCACATAGTCGGCGTGATCAGTACCAGCACAGATTGGTACTAGATGAGATTTGTAGGCTAGCAAAATACAATAAGAGCTGTCTAACTATTTGTGTATGTGTATTTAACAAATTACCAAATACCTTAAAAACATTAAACTGTAGGCTGTTTAAGATTAAACTGTATAATTGGTTGACTCAAAATAATTATTATATAGTATTAAGCAATTTTTGGAACATAGACTATAATTTTTGCCTATTGTTTGTATAGATTGTAACATTTGTAGTGAACTTATAAGCTTGCATGCTTTAATTCTAAGCAAAACATGCTGGACCTTACATTAAATCCAACAACTATGTATACGGTGTTTTTCGCAAATAAATATATTATTATTATTATTAAGCTCTTGTTCAAATAAGTTAAAACAGTTGGGTTTAGCATACAGAACAGTCTCATATTAAGACTTGTCCAGTTTTCCAGGTAGTTTGGAGGCCTGGAGAGTGTAACACAATGTATTCCTAGTATAGGCTCCAGTCTCCACAACATCAATGTATTATTGTAAACACATCTATGTATGTAGGTACAGTAAGAACTAATTATTCAATAGGTATGTGCTAGACAAAAATACATTTTTTTTTATTATGGTTTTGTTTTTCATAATATTTAGCTAAGATCACATGGATTGGTCTGTTTGTGATCCAGACCTTGATTCAACTACCTTCATAGTTTTAATTATTAAAAAAAAAAACACTGCACACAATGGTTAGAGTTTTTTGTTGGTGATGTGATTGACAATTAGAAGATGCTAGGTTTTTAGATAACATAAATCGCATTCGTAATATAAAATCTGCAGCAAGTATGGTTATCAATTAGTTGTTAAAGTATGAATATGGTGTGTGTTCAAAATTCTTCAAACAAAGGTTTGATTTTAATTTTGTCAAAAAATGTTAATGTCGTCCTGTCTGTTTGCAAGTTACGAAAATAATGAGTTTTGTTTTTTTATTAAACGTGTAATTTACAGGATGGAGTATCGATATCACTTTTTTAATTGTTTTTTTCAACCATACACCATTCACGATTAAGATTTTTTTGCCACTCATACTTACCTTTATCTCTACTCTTGATGATCTTGTGATCACAGAAATTCCATTTTAAAATAAGTGAAAATACTATCCAAGATACGGTTGTAACGAAATGATCAATCCAATAGTCGAAAGTGTCGAAACTGCTCAACAATACATACCTATATACATCGCGAACAACGAACACATATAATCATATTTTTAACACAATTGCTGACACACAAATACCTAAAAGTGCACGTTAACATTTAATTTAGTTAATGAACTCGCTTCCACTGCGCACAACAATGAAATACAATAGAAATATAACCTAAAATACGGGTCACGAAAAATCGATAATTTGCTGACAGAAACTGAAAGACGGGAGAGTTACGAGAAAAAAAAACACACCTGTTAAAGCTATTTTCAGTCGGTATGACGACCGCTTCAGAGCCAGGTGTAGTTCCTTCGCTTTTTCCAGTTCGCGATGTATATTCCGGCGATGAATCTCGACAATTTTCTTTATATATTCCACTGTCATGACTCGATATCCGCTTTGTACCACATTTTAAACACTTCACACTTTCTGTTGGATTGATCTGGCCGCACGTCTGACAATGCCATTGCAGCACCGATGCGATTGAGCCCATTTTAATTCACACATGGCTATGAGACCATATCAAGGCTTCGTTTTATGAAAACAAATTCAGATTTGAGAAAAATGAAAACAGCTGATCCACCATGTTGTTTGTGTATAACTTTTTTTTATGTAGGTACGCGACGCGACGGTATACAAATTGTTTTCGGTTTTATCGGTTTTTTTTTCTTTTTATTTATGTAAATTCGTGTTGATTTCATAAATATCAATTAAATTGTGTGAAACATTTTACTGAACCATGAACTTCAACCAATTTAAAATATTTTGTTGCAGAGCGACATCTATTGCAATTTGTAAAGAAGCAATAGTCGAGGAGTCGAGGTACGTATGTGTAGTGTTACAATTCATCAGCAGATGGCGCTATTTTGTTCAGTGAATGCTGCAATTTACAAACACAAAATAATAATTTATACTTATTCCGTTTCTCAAAAATAAAACTTTAGACTGAATTACGAACGAACTAATTATGAATGGCTACCTAAAGAGTTGTGTGGTGTGAAAGCTAAAAGGTAGATCCTTCAGATAGGTACTTCAGAGTTCATATCCTGTGATGAAAAACTATCGTTCGAATTGCAAAAGAACTTCTATAATACGAAAATAACAGCCACCGCAATGCAATCATAGAAACCCATTTCAGTACTTAACAAACATGAATTAATTATTCAGCCGCACAAACGAAACAAAGGCAACTCATAAAAGTAAAGGCTTGTACATATTTAAATTAACGGAAGCTGTTATTTACACTATCAATCATGATTAAGAATGATTATAAAGGTCAAAATGGCGTATCGTGTCCTGGCCGTTCATATTAATTCAACAGCAATAACTTAAAAAAATCCACAGTGGATATTGCTCGCTGATAAATTTTGAATTATCGTTATTCCCCGAGTACGGATGTGATAACGGATTTCATAAAGTACCTACTAGGGGTGGGCGCATTTGCGTTTTACGGTTTTGCAATAAGTCTTCGGGTACTTGCCTAATGTTTTCCGTTTCGGTGTGATGATAGCCGGTGGATATTTTTGTGGTTATCGTTTTCATGAAAAATAGATTAGGTAGTTTAGAGGTATGAGGAACAGGATGTAAAGTTTACTCAACCTCCATTGAAAAGGGAGGATCCTCCGACCAGACGGGTGTTATGTCTGGCGGGCAATTGCCCTACGATTGATATTGGGAAATTGTATCTATGCTAATGGCACGGTAAACTCTGCTTGCGAGATGCAGGATTTGCGTGACGTCAGTATGACGCTTTGTTCGTAGGTATGTGGCGTTGTAGATACCGCTACAGTAGCAATAGATTAGCTGGTCACACTCGAACAGTCAAGCAAGTTAAGAAGGAGGTGTCAAATATTTGGTATTAAGTTTTTTTCTTTAAAATAAAACAATAAATAAGTAGTTTAGTCGGGAAAATGTAAAGACGTTCAGTCAAAACAAAAGTAAAGAAATCGTAACGTTGTTTGATTTCTTAGAAGAGCTCATCAGCTCTTCTCAGTACCTACCTACCTATCTATATAGTATTTTTATTGTGTCCGTACGGTAGCAGCAATAGGAAAGTTTACCTATAAAAAATACATACATTTTGATAAGATAATACACGGAAGATATTATACAAGACACAAGTGTCTAAATTAGAACCACAAGTTCTAATTTAGACGGGCGGCGGGATCGTCCGAAAGGGTTACCGCTGCCCTGGAACAGAAAGGGCTAAGGAAGGAGGACGGGTGGGTTTTAGTCAGTAAGAGTCTGACACTCCCTTCCGCTCCATCCAGAGCGGGAGGGGTCATTTGATGATTTCCAATTAAAAAAAAAAAAAGTTCTAATTTAGACACTTATTGTGTCTTGTTGTACAGACCCATGGACCGGGGCGGACCTACGTCAATCTGCCCAGCCTTTTTCCAACTATGTTATGGTTGGCTTCCAGTCTAACCGGATGCAGCTAATAACAGTATTTTAAATGGAGCGACTGCCTATCTGACCTCTACAACCCAGTTACTAGGTAACACAATACACCTTATCTTTTCTCGCATATTATCATGAACTTACTCCCTAAGTCCCGACTACCCACAAAGCTGAGACAAGCACACCGTACACTCATACAGTTCTCACGATACGCACAACACACCACACACGGACACGCACCTCAATACAGATAAACAAACCTATTTGCATGATATTATTATTACTTTTTTTTAATTTTTTTTTATTTACTTTAACCTATTTCTCTTTACTTCTCTTCCATAGAAGTTACAAAATATTTGTTAATTTGTCCTAAAACTTGTGTAATGTGGGTACCTACAGCACCTAAACACTGCGGTGGGCCTGGAGATCTGTAACACAGGGTTTCCCTAGCACGGACTCCAGTCTCTCGCAAAGGAGCTTTTGTCTTGTACTTACTTATTGTTTAGTCCTAAGGTGTTATTTATAAGCTAACCTTTGTGGAGAGAGAAATAAACTATTATTATTATTATTACCTTGGTAAGACTGGTGGTCAGATTTTTGGGCTTCTGACTACCGTAACGACTGTCAGAGATCCACGAATGACAGCCGGGACCAACGGCTTAACGTGCTTTCCGAGGCACGGAGGGATCTCGATATGTACAGACGCCAGCACATCAAGCTACTACAATCTGTCAAATTTCTTTAATAGATTTTCAGCTTTATCGCTAAAGCATTAAGGTTCAAGGTTGATTGGGAAAATTTGACAGTTTCGGGTAGCTTGACCTGCTGGCGTCTGTACCTAATGGATGGTCACCTATTCTCAAACCAACCGCGGCAAGCGTAGCTTGCTTACCTTCGATGGACCCGTGTGGCTGTTATTATTTAGCCACTAGCCCCTCATACACGTGCGTGGACGTACATAAGGACCTTTTAGAATTACCTAGCTTGAAAGTTAGAGTAACATTATTCACCCACTTAGACAGATAGATAGAATAGTTACTCTTTGTTATGTTCCGTACACCATAAAAATTACAGATTCATTCGAAAACATACCTACATCGGTTTCTTACTAAACTTCTATATCCAACGGCCCTGGTTACATAACTCTTATCCGCCCCCCATCCCTAAAATCCTCATCAAATTACACTATCCACTATCCAAATCCATTACCATTTCCTTTACTGCTAAGCATCAACGTGATTAAACAACAACTCTGATCTAACCGTGCACAGTGGGCCGGATGACCCGCATCACCCGACTAAGTTTACAGACCGTTACGGCGCAGTTAGAGCTAAGCGCACATTATCGGACAGTCGCACGGCAACCGGACAATCGTAACGTAACCGGACATTCGGATCGAGTTTCATTGCATCGCAGCACTAATGTCAAAATAAACGAGCCATTAGTACGTTCCAAATTCAAATGCGTAGTTGAATTTTAAGATGCTCTAATTTGGTTGCACGTTGTGTTACCTTTGCTTGTGTTTGGAAATCGAAATGGCGTTTTAGGGGTCCGTATACAAGCCTTCAGAATATATTTCGGCCATGGCGGCCAACCTGAACAGAGACTATATGGCCTTTGGCGCGGAAGATATAACAGTATACACGTTTGTAACTTAGGGGGCACTCTGTCTTCCCTTACTTTGATAGTTCGATGGAACGGCACTTAATCCAACACGACCGGAGGTCCCACGCGCAGGACCAACGGCTTAACGTGCTTTGTCAAATGCGTGCACTGTCTGGACAGGTCCACTCACAGACAGCCTGAAATACAAAAACAATATTATTTGCTTGATAACTGACTGGACAGGTCCACTTGACTCAATCTGTGTGTTTCTTTCCTCAAAAAACCCTTTCTCACACCAATCTACGAGTAGATGGTCTTCACATGATCTCACCAAGATCCGGTGACCTCTGAACTTGTTTCGCCTTTTCTTCTCAGAGTAGTCAGATAGAAACGCCGAACTCAACTAGTTTTTGAATTATAAACCTACTTGCAGATGTAAAATCATTTATCATCTGTTCGAATAGGGCTGTATCTTTTGTCAGCAATAGCTAGCTAGGTCAAAAAATTTGTAGGAACAGGCTCTCCATTATGGCCTTTATATTAATGACTAATAATATACCTAGCAAATTTTATCCGTGTACAATAAAACGTTGATCAGGCAGGGGCCATAGTCTTTGCATAGTTTTAGCTAACCAGTCCATTTTAACCACCCAAACCCCTTTTTTTTAACGTGGAGAAATGCTCATGCATCCTAGTGCTTTCGCTGGGAAGAAGAAGTGGCGCAACAAACTCCCCAGCAGCACAGCTGTCTGTTCTTTTAGAAAACACTTGATTGTATACAATACTAAGTACCTATATGTTCAGTAATTAACATTACAAGACCAGAACATAAGATTAAATTTTTGCCATATGTCAGCTAGCCACGCCAATATACCAACAAATATAATAAAAACTATACGTACTCAAGCTAAAAAATAATTAATTAAAATTAAAATGTAAATCAAAACTTACTGTACCTACCTAAATAAAACCCTCCAGGCATAAAGGGCGTGACAGCTTACATATTTATGCATTGCTGGGTTCTGTTTACTTAACTGTCACTTGAAGTCACAAATGATAAACTAAGACCATCGAAGTAAAATAAATAGGTAAATAAGTTAATAACAATAACCTGTCAGTAAGCTAATTCTGGAGAAAGAACATAAACATTGTCTTGCGTTAAATTAGGGCGACCAACTATTCTTATCGTGAAAATAGTCGTGATGTAATAGTATGCCTTTGAACAAAGGTTGGATTTTACTTGAGCTTTAAACGCATTAAAAGGCAAGTCTAGCAAAGAAGACGGTATCTTGATAAAAAAGGTTAGGTACCTATACCAAGCCCATATAAATGAGTTATGAACCTTATGAAGCCGGTGAAAGGGGGCAAGTAGTTTGTCCTTATTTCTAGTGTTAACACTATGAATAAAGTGTAAATTTTGCCTAATATATAAGATGTTGGCAAAGATGAATTATGATGCAACCGTGAGAATACCAATATCTTTAAAAAAATCTCCTACAGAAACTCTGGCACCTAGCTGGTAAAACAATTACGCGTGGATCCACGTTCGCCTACACCCCACCTCACCCCACCTCACCTCACCTTACAGATACATAAACTTATTAAATTACAGCTAATTAAGTTAAACAAAAGAGCTGTACACTTTTAAAGCTATTAATTTAAAAACCACAAATCCTTTTGCGGGCTCGGGACGCCCGAAAGTTTTAAATCACAACAATTACTGGAAAATACAAGCAAACAACCTGATATTAATGTGATCGCGGCTTAATGGAACCATATAAGCCAATAATTACGCGCGTTGTCCATTGTGGCATAGCTAAGTGTATTTGAGAGGCAATTCGAACCAGACGCGTCATGTAACTTTAAATTATGTCATGCAACTGTCAAAAGCATGCGTGGAATGCCATTGACAGTTATATTGCACACTTCATTTGGTATATTGCCACCATTGCAGTGTGAAGTTCGTGTGCTTGCCGCTGGAGGGTGGAAGGTCGTATTATCGTTTAAGTTTGATTTAACTTTGTCATTCAACACAGGTGCGTTTGATTTGAAGGGGCTAAATAAAAGCTGTTGCGATCAATTGAATCGTTACGTTTAGTTATGCTTCCGTACCTAGGGTTCGTCCGTGGATGGGAGAGACTGTTCTTTTCTTAAGGGTGATGCGATAAGAAGCCCGCGAAAATTTTTACTTGCGTTTTTTGATATTCGCAGGTCAGTGGCGCCGATTCCCTTGCTCACAAACTAAACTATGGGCAAAATGTCCCTATCCTCGTAGCACTCCCATCTATATATCAAATGAAAGTACTTGAAAAGTGTAACAATTCATTGTATGACAGCAAACCTGTAAAACATGGTGGAAAAATGTTATTGAGACTTAGAAATCAAAATACAAACGCAATACGCATCCCACCATCTAAATATCAAAACGCTACCCAATTGAATAACGAGCAGGCAAAAATGAGTCAAGAAAAATCACAATTGTCCGATGGGTCGTAGAAGTCATAAATGGATGGTTCAAAAGGGATCATAAGATATTTCGAAACCAATTGTTCAACAAATCCTTACCACATTTATTTACAGACTTTCGCATAGCTGGAGCCTTGCTCAATTGCCACAATTATTGCAGAATTAATACAGCAAAGAATGAATGTTCCCAACAGACTGGGAAACTACGTCACAGCAGAAAACGTTAACCACCAGCGAGCGGCATTCGTATCAATGAACGCTGTAGCTGATATTCCGTTTCCTGTCCTCACCGAAGAAGACGTTATTTTGTTCCATCCATCCATCCATCCATGTGTCATCATTGTGTCCATTGTCTGCGCTGCACACGCACCAGCCCCTGCCTCACCAGCACCTGCACCTGCACCTGCACCAGTACCTGTACCTGCACCTGCAGCTTTACCTGCACCTGTCACCGGCATCTTCCTCGCGTCGGTCTACCACCTCAGCCTCCTCAACCCACCTATCGCGCATCGTCACCCATACACCCCACCTCCACATTTTACACACCACTGCCATCTCCATCCTATCTTGTAAATAAAACCTTTAATTGTTCTCTACCTCCCTTTCTTTAATTTAATTTTACCCTTGGCTTTATAAGTCAAGCTTTTCTTGTCGCTATGCGACATTTTGGCGCCCAAAGTTTAGTACATCTTTTACTTTCTATTTCATTAAGAAAAGGACAGAAGATAAATATTATTTTAGTCCAGTCGAATTAGTCAGCGCCTGACGTAAATTGACGTATTTAAGGATTGGTTTTTCCATTAAGAAATTAGCAGTTTTTTTTTCAGACCGAAGTCTGCTCGGTTTGTGGCAGTCAGAGAATCCTAATAATGTTGGACACAAAAAAAACCTGTACCTCTGCTTGCATAACAGCATAATCAGCCTATAATGTTCCCACAGCTGGGAGACAGGCCTCCTCTCTGTGACATTGAGTGGCCCGTAATCCACCACACGGGCGTGCGGGTTGGTAGATGTCACATGTCTTCGAAGTTTTGGTTCTAGGACATGCCAGTTTCTTCTCAATGTTCCCTTCCATTTTAAGATTACCTCTGCTTACCCTTTCGGGAAACGGAGACGGCACACTAATATCCTGACAATGAAATTTCCCTGAAGCCCAAAATGGTGTGGTGACTTAATCAATCTTGCTCACAATCATCCAGATCTCTTTTTACATATTTTTTACACCAAAACTAATCCATCCGAGGGCTTGCACGAGGCATGAATAGCACCTGTGGATTTATTATCCTGAAAAACCTGACCCAACCAAAACTAAACCGTATCTCGTGAAAGTTAGAGTTGAAATTCAAATGGGGTTTATTGTTTAGGTTTTTGGCAACCGCTTTGCTCGTTAAAATAATCCATCTTTATCAGATGTTGACAGTTTCGTGTCTGCTGACGAGATGCATCGCTCAAATAGTTCTTTTTTATATAAAAGAATGAACCAGAAGTGTGGGTAGAATTACCGTGTTATGGCTTTTACATACATATTGAGAGCCCCACCTTACCGCCTTTAAGGGCATTGTGTTACCCAGAGCCAGTAACTGAGTTGTGCAGCCGTATTACAGCCGAAAGACGGCCACTGCTGGACATAGGCGTCCACTTCGACCGATTCTGTGCTTCCAGCATCCAGTGAAGACAGACAAATTGTGAAGCTGTCAGTGTGGAGTGGAAACCGCGTATCGCCAAGCGTAGACTGGATGCGGAGAGCATAGTGTTGCGGCGTAGCCTGGGAAAAGCCTGTAGAGGTATGAGGAACAGGGTGTAAGGTTCACTCGTCCTCCGTAGAAAAGGGAGGATCCTCCGACCAGGCGGGTGTTGTGTCTGATGCGCTACTGCCCGACGATTTATGTCGGGACGTTGAATATGCTACTATGCAGTCACGCGGTAAACTCTGCTTGCGCGATGCAGGATTTAGCGTGACGTCAATGTGATGCGTAGTTCGCATGCGGCGATGTAGATGCCGCCACAGACTACGATAGGCCGAGTGGTTTTTTTTTTAATAAGGGAAAACAAACAGTAGTAAATTACCGATATTATTATTAATTATTTTCCATAGTCCTTGTTCATTTCAATTGTCCTTGCAAGTTTTATAATTTTTAGTTTTTAATATTTTGACACTCTACGACTCTCTTTTTACGATTTGACATTTTATTTTTAAATTATTCTGACATTTTTTTTTTTTTACAATTTTAATTATTATTATTTATGAATATTTTAATGTAATTAGTCACAAGTTTATTTTGGGTTTTTATATGTTTATAATTTTAAATAGTTTATAAGTAATTAAAATGTATTTTTTTAAAATATGGACTGCAGTTGTCTGAAATAAATAAATTATTATTATTATTAACAATAAATGGAAACTTAAAAAATATACTTCCTACTACATTTTCCACAGATTACAACTTAGATATTTACTAACTGAAGACAAACGTAACTGTAGTCAGAGCAAAATTAATAATATTTAAACAAAAGAAACTAAACGTAACAAAACAAAACTCTTGTTAGTGTCGTATCCTACGAGTCCAACAATAACAATTTGCTTAAGAGTACGGACTGCTACCTCGGTAGGAAAACTACCAATTTCTCCTAATCCTTGTAAAAATATCCGACACATTATTCAAATATCTCTGAGCTGCTAACATGATAGACACAAATGCCATACATGACGTTAACACCCAAGTTTTGCAGCGTCACGACTGTCTAACGTGCCTGCTCACCACAATAGCTGACCCTCGCATTGTGTTACTGCCCTATGTGAGTATCGACATAAAGAATGATTTTGGCAGGATTTACTTGCCTTATACTAGCTGCCCCCCGCGGTTTCACCCGCATAAGTTTCCATCAAACAATCGTGTCGTGTCGTGTTTCATCACGGGATAAAAAGTATTCTATGCGTTAATCCTGGTTATAAACTATCTATTGCCAAACTAACAGTGGGAAGGACACATTGCTCGCAGAACACATGGCCGATTGGGCCGAAAGGTCTTTTGCTCGGCTCCTTATGGTCAACCCGTGATGTTAAATAGCCTAAATAACCTGCCACAAGAATTGGACTACCAAATGAAAAATAATGTTTGAAATCCGACCGGTAGTTTCAAAGATTAGCGCGTTCAAAAAACACAGACAAACTTTTCAGCTTTATTATATTAAGTAGGTATAGGATACCCTATATATGCACGAAATCGAATGAACGCATTAATTAATATGTCGTATCAAACTACAGAGTTCAAAGAATGGACATTAATTAGACGTAGTAAGGCTTCGCGCGAATTCCCGGGAAATTCCCGCGAAAAAAACCCCTTGTTTTTAAGGGCACGAAATTGAATGATTTTGATCAATTTTGATCATTGTTTGTGAGAAAGGGAAAAAGGAATTTACACAATATTATTTGTGATTTGAAAAGTCGAGTTCTTAGTTTTGCATTTGGCTGAAATGGATTTTTCAAATCAGTTACTAATATTCGCTCACTGGTTCCGAAATGTTTTTTTTTTCAACCATAGGGAAGGTAATAACGTTCAATCAGGCCGTTTGCCCAATGCAGGCTTAAAACCATACTAAGGGCTGATTTTTCCAATCCCAGATAATTTTATCGGAGGAATAATGTAAAATTTTTGACAGTTCTTCTATACAAAAACTGTCAGATGTCAATTTTATTCCACGAAAAAAAATTATCCGACGATTGAAAAATTTGCCCTTATACATATAAATACGAATGTTACCCTGTCTGTCTGTTACCTCGGCTGTAGGCCATGACCTGGGTCTGACAGGTAGTTATGTTCCCGTGGGATAATTTCTGACATCCACGCGGGCGAAGGCGCGGGCAAATTGTTTGCCTATATTGTCTTACTGCAGGGAAAATATCTCCCTTCCCTCCTAGCAAAATCTAGTCTGAAATAGTTTAAACTCCCGTAATTAAAAACGTTCAAAATCTAGTCGCAATCTCATCTCAGCGACAATCAATGTCAAAAACTTGTCAAAAATGTAGCGAAAGAAATTAGAGGTATTTTTGACAGATTGAGACTGAGATCAGAGAGGCAATTCTCATAATTTTAAGAACGTTCACAGTCTGATCTCAGTCTCAATCTGTCAAAAATACGTCTATCGTCTAATTTCCCTACATTTTGACAAGTTTTGACATTTGTTTTTCGCCGAGATGAGACTGCGACTAGATTTTGAACTTTTTAAATAACGAGAATTGGCTTTCTGACTACGAACGTTCGTAAAATTAATAGTGAGTTGTCCCTCAGACGTTTAGTTTGCTAGACATTATTTTCATGTTGACAAAAGAAGGTCCACCGCAGCTATCATTTTAGTCTTAAATAAATAATCAGAGTTTAAACAGTTTGATTCCGAACACTCTAAGAACACCATTTCCAATAAAATGACGTTCGACAAACACCATCGGAGTAGAAAATTAACTTGAAAAAGAAAATCAAACGGAATGAAAACTTGAGAAAATGGAGGTACTTCTATAGTGGCGGAAACAGCAATGTTTTCGATTTCAAAGTAAAACGCCCCGGTGAATTGCTTCGACCGGTGGTCGACGATTTCTTCGTGTTACAGAACGAAGGCTTGGTTTACATAACATTTTTAGTTTTAGGAAATTATTTTTTACTAGCCGTTTCCAGAAGATCCAGGATGAAAAGAGAGCCTATGCCCTTCTCCAGGTCATGGTCTACCCGTGTGCCAAATTTCATCCAAATATGTATACAGCCATTTTTTTTATTTTTTTTTTATTTTAGCGTGAAAGCGTAACAAATAAATAAAAACATTTATGATATTAGTTAGGATTGCGGTGCATGGTAAACCCGCGGTGTAACTGCGTAACACACACTTTTAAAAGTCCAGTTATAGTATCTTTTAAAGGCCAACCATAGTCTCCTTTAAAGTCCAGTCATAGTATCTTTTAAAGTCCATTCATAATCTCTTTTAAAGTCCAGTCATAGTCTCTTTTAAAGGTCAGCCATAGTATATTTTAAAGGTCAGCCATAGTATCTTTTAAAGTCACGTCATAGTCTCTTTTAAAGTCCAGTCATAATCTCTTTTAAAGACCAGTCATAGTCTCTTTTAAAGGTCAGCCATAGTAACTTTTAAAGGTCAGCCATAGTATGTTTTAAAGTCACGTCATAGTCTCTTTTAAAGTCCAGTCATAGTATCTTTTAAAGTCCATTCATAATCTCTTTTAAAGTCCAGTCATAGTCTCTTTTAAAGGTCAGCCATAGTATCTTTTAAAGGTCAGCCATAGTATCTTTTAAAGTCACGTCATAGTCTCTTTTAAAGTCCAGTCATAATCTCTTTTATAGACCAGTCATAGTCTCTTTTAAAGTCCATTCATAATCTCTTTTAAATTCCAGTCATAGTCTCTTTTAAGGGCCAGCCATAGTATCTTTTAAAGTCGAGTCATAGTCTCTTTTAAGGGCCAGCCATAGTATCTTTTAAAGTCCAGTCATAGTCTCTTTTAAAGGCCAGCCATAGTATCTTTTAAAGTCGAGTCATGGTCTCTTTTAAAGTCCAGTTATAATAAAGTCGAGTCATAATCTCTTTTAAAGTCCAGTCATAGTCTCTTTTAAAGGCCCACTGCTGGGACACAGACCTCCTCTCTGTGAGAGGGAGTGGGCCGTAATCCACCACGTAGGCCCAGTGCGGGTTGGTGGATGTCACAGGTTTTCGAATTTTTGGTTTTAGGATTTTTTCGGACACGAAATTTTCCTTCACCGTTTTTAGAGCAGTGGTGATGAAATTAAAAACACAAAGTAAAGTGCCTGAATGGGTTCGAACCCACGACCTACAACTCGTAAGTCGGGGCCGATACCACTGAGCCACTGCTCTCTCTCTCTCTAATGGCAATAAGCTCGCCCCCACTAAAGGGAACTCAGCATAATTTGCGAAATATTTATCCCTATCCCTTCGAAGAATATTATCTCTGACGTACGTTCTGTTTATATTAGTAAAACTATTATTATGTAAGTAGGTACTGCAATCGCCTAAACTGTCGTTTCCACCAAAAACGGCTACACGACCGGCTTACTTGAGCCGATCGTGTGCTTAAACCTTATCTTGAACCGTCATCTGTCAAACGTATTGGGGTAAAGTGAAACAATATGTTACCAACTAACAATTTGAAACCTTATCACTGGTGAACTAGGTGGAAAATTGAATAGAACACATTTATTTTAACGGATAAGTCTTGGGAGCTGATCATTAAAGGAGGATATAGGGAAGCATGATGTATCAGTGGTTGGTAATTGCTCTGTCCTTTGTATTTGAGAGAATTTTCTGGGATAAGAACCTTTGATTATGGACGGGTCGATTTGATTTGCGTTTTTCATTTCCTGCTTGAGTTGCGGCAATATTTTAATATTTTGTTCAGAGGTAAAATTATTTAGGTACCTATGAAATTTTGTCATTTTTCAGAACAACCTGTAAACAGGATTCATCAGCCTATAATGTTCCCACTATTGGGACACAGGTCTATTCGAGAGGGAGTGGGCTATAATCTACCACGCGGGCTCAGTGCGTGCAGTGGTTGGTAGATATGTCTCTTGTCTTCGAATTTTAAGTTCTACGACGTTTCGTCACGATGTATTCCTTCACCGTTTTGAGAGCAGTGGTGATGAAATCATTCACAAAAACACAATAAAGCCAAAAATAATTTTTATGTACAATACGAGCAAAGTATGTATATACATCAACATTATTTATTTATTTTACCATTTATGTACACACATATAAATAGACAATGAAAAACAGAACAGAAAAAATAGGTACAGATGTGATGCTTATTTCATAAGAAATCTCTTCCAGCAAACCTTAGATAGGACAATAGATACAGAGATGTAGACAGCGTGTGATAGAGCAAAGGAGACAAAAAAATAATACAAAGAATCAAAAAAGCAATTCACTTAAAAACTAAACAAAAATACACAACAACACAACATTCAATGCATCTAATAGTCATCACATAATACCACAAACAAAATACGACAGTTTCTGGAAGACCGGAGTTACATAGCAACATAATTAGTACACAGGTGTGTACTGCGACCAATCTATTGATATTATCCCTCTGTGGTAGCTAATGGCTCCCCAGGGCGAGGGTGGCTAGTGGGTAGCCGCAGTCGGAGCTACATTGTGGCCTGATGATGATTGGCTTTGTAAAGACATTAGATATGTGGTCACTTTGTGGTCTAATACGATACTATATTGGTAACAATCCAATTTGATAGAAATTTAAACAAATCTCGGAGTGGGTAGACGGCGAATAACTTAATCCCTTCTCAGTATACAAGAAATCCTTTTAAGAGTTTGGAATCCTCTGAGATGGTGACTTAAAAAATAATAAGATTTATAACTAACGGATACTCTTGGAGTTTTTCATTTATTACGTAAGACGATCTGACGGGAGGGAGTCTGAACCAGTTTAATTTTTTCTGGGGGATGGGAGGTTTCTAGATTATGATTACGTAAGATCTCAAAAGTAAGCAAAAATTATAAGAGTAGTACCTATACATTTTTTAGTAGACACTGATATTACGTAAGGTTCAAATGGGGAGAGGGGGTTCATTCTAGTCTATTTTTTTCTTACGTAGAGGGGTAGGTCAGAAATTGGTTGAAATGGTCTTACGTAATAAATGAACAGCCCCCTATGAGAAACAAATGGATAACGGGTAAGTGACGCGATCGTATACGCCAGTTACAAATTAAATGCTACGATTTAATTATTAGAATTCTAAAATCCTAATTCAACTCCCACCTCTAAGATGATTTTAATTTGAAAAGTGGCTTTATTTAATAACCTCACTAGCGTGGATGATTACAATTTTTGGACGATAGACAGCCCATAAAAACGTCCCTTCTTAAATCAGACAGTTCTTAATAATTTTCTAATCTCAGCTAAGCTTCGCTAAGAAAATCTCATTTATAAAAAAAATCTTTTCTAATCTCAGCGGATTCTCAAAAGCCGACAGTTTAGATTAACAAAAGTTACCTAGTTTAGTGTATCTATTTTACTCCGTCCACTAGGTTACCTAACCGTTTTTTGACAGATCGAACTAGTGAGCGATTATGTTTTTTATGAAAACTGATACATATACAGTCACGAGCAAAAGCATGTATACACTCGGCTTTATTCAAAAGCGATTTACTCCTTTATTTTTTAAATGAAATTTTATGTTGTTTCGAACATAGCATTTTCGAACCCATAGGTTTATGTAATGTGTCGTATTTCAACGTTGCATTCGTTATTTCACGAACAAATCGCAATTGAAATTTGGCAAGTGTTGACATATTGGTGCTCGTGACTGTACGGTATTATAATGTCTGTAAGAAGTCATAAATAAGAAAATTCAATAAGATTAGGAAGTTTATTTTATTCCGCATTATAAACTTAACTTTTACGAAATCTGTAATAGTTCTTTATAAGGCAGCTGTCAAAAAACGGTTAACGTCCACTACGTTAACCGTAGACAGAGTATAAATAGATATGCAAACACTGTCTCATTGACACAAGCGGGGTAGCTGCTATCACTTATGTCATCTGTCAGTCACGAGGAATGGCGGGAAACAGAGAAAGTGAAACAGGCTTTAAACGATGGCGCTTAGTGTGGTAGTGAGCTAGTGAAGTGATATATCCTACTAATATCATAAATGCGAAAGTTTGTATGGATGGATGGTCATCCATCCATCCATACAAACTTTCGTACTACTTTCGTTTTTACTTTTTTTTAAACTACTGAACGATTGTTTATAACCAGGATTAACACATAGGATACTTTTTATCCCGATATTCCCACGGGATCGAAATGTATGCGGGTGAAACCGCGGGGCGCTGCTAGTTCAACATAAATACGAAATAAACAGGATTCTACTCCTAGTAAGTACCTGCACAATAAAAATCCTTCCTTTTACTAAAGTCATGTTGTCCACATGTAATCCAACTCTTAAACATTGGATTGCACCGACACCTCTTACACACAGGCTTGGCGGCAGGGTTTCAAAGAGGAAATAACAAATTGTTTCAACTTATTGAAAATCTCGCCCAAATATCGTGTATATCTGTTATTACTTTTATGAAAATAGTAAGAACTTGGGAAGTAAGGACATCTTCGTAGGGCTCTCGGAAAGTTATTACATACCCGAAAAACTTTTAGCGAAGTTGTTTCGTCAGTTACTTAACATGGAGTTAGGACGACTTTCACTGTCTGCGGGGAAGCACTGTCTATCAGAAAAAGGGATAGATTTTGTATTAAATTATCTGCCATATTAGCTTACTTAGATGAAGATGATGATGGGATGAGCTGGAGTCCTTTCTTAAAGATTGGTCCTTGGCAGCTCTGGTCAGGAAGAGGTGGAAGGAGAGTGGGGAGGGATTTGCCCAGCAGTGGGACATTAACAGCTAACATATAATATATACAATGTGGAGATGACAATATGACTTTAAATGAAAACACTGGCAATACTGGTTTATAGAAACATTTGTAAACTATCAAATAAATCCGAACATCGAAATTAAAAAAACATTTTTTTCTAACAAACTAAATAGCTTAAAACTGCAAACAAAATAAAACACCATTTATAAAATTGGTACACTGACCTGCGATAAGAATGGCAACGCAGCTTGGTTTCATTCATGTGGCCGACGCGGACGACGGCGAATGTTTGGCGTATTCTTATTATTATTAATGCTCAATTACACAAATCAAATCACAGAATATTAACCAAATAGTCGGGCATCATTCACCCGCGAGTTATTCACTAATCAATTTATTATTCACAATCACTTTTCGATCACATAATTATGTCGCCAGTTATTAATTTTTTTTATTTTCAATATGTCCGCCGTGTTCTCGAATACATAAACTACACCGACGTATAATGTTATTTCTCACTCTTGATAATAGGTCACCATTAGCAGCCATTTCTTTCAATTTATTAAAAGATATTATTATTCTATTTTTTAATTCCTCAACGGTAGTAACTTCTGTTGAGTATACCTCATTCTTTATGTGACCCCACAGAAAGAAATCCAGGGGCGTGAGATCTGGTGACCTCGCTGGCCACCGCACTGGTCCAAAACGGCCAATCCACTGCTGTCCGAACATTTGAGTCAAACGCTCTCTTGCAGACACCACTGAATGAGCTGGTGCTTCATCTAACTGGTACCACATCTGCCTGTACACGTCCAGCGAAAGTTCGTCCGTGTACTCGGAAACGGATCCGTCGAGGAGTTCAATGAACTTTACAGCATTTAAATTGCCATCAATAAATACCGGACCAATAATGGTATTTCTGTGTATGCCAGCCCACACTTTGACCGCAAATCTGTACTGGTGCGAAGACTCCCGTACTAGATGCGGATTCACGCGGCTCCAGTACCGAAGGTTCTGTCGGTTCCATAAACCATTCCTTGTGAATATACTCTCGTCAGTCCACAGCACATTGTACAGGAAGTCAGGATTCTCGAGATGTTTGGTTTCCAACCAGCGACAGAAAGTTTCTCTTATTGGCTTTCTTAGGTCAGTTATACTGAAATATTCGAAACAGGTTAAAATTCCAAGGAAAAAGAGAGTTATAAAGCCGTGGATGACTCCTGGATTGTTAAAATGTATCAGAAATCGGGATAAGATGCACCTGAGGTCTAAAAAAGAACCGGATAATGTAATACTTAAAACTACATACACGCGTTACAGAAATTTCTGTAATAATCTTTTAAAAAAATTAAAAATTGCCTATGAATCCAGTGAATTGTTAAGAGCCAAAAATAACCCTCGTATCTTATGGAAAACTATTAATGAAATAACAGGAAGACAGAAAACTCATATTTCTCCTACAGAACTGCTAAATATTTGTGATACTCCCAATTCATCTCTAAATGAGGTATGCCACTTCTTCAGCACTGTTGCGAGTGACTTGGCTGCTGCCATCACCTCGCGGAATACAGCGCAACCTATTCTGACTGGCACCCCTTCCCCTACAACTGACACCAATACTTATGACTCTCTCCCCAACTCTCTAGCTCTAGTTGAAGTTCATGAGGCAGAAATTGAGTGACTGATACTCCAACTTCGGACTGATTGTGCTGTTGGTTGGGATGGCATATCCTCCTTGATTTTGAAGAACAATCGTCATGTATTGGTTCCACCTATTACGTATTTATGTAACCGCTGTCTCCAAACAGGTGTGTTTCCGAATGCTCTTAAAAAGGCCATAATACATCCTGTTCATAAGAGTGGGGACAGGAACTGTGTCAGCAATTATAGACCAATATCCGTTCTGTCTGCACTCTCGAAAATCTTAGAGAAGATTCTGAACAACTGTCTAAAACGCTTCTTAGAAAAATACCATATAATTGCCCATAACCAGTACGGCTTCCGCTCGGGAGTGTCGACGGAGGATGCTGTTCTAGATTTTACACAATCGGCAGCTAGGAATCTAGATAATAAGGTTAAGTGCCTAGGCATTCTACTAGATCTCTCCAAAGCATTTGACACAGTTTCTGTTCCCCTCCTCACTTCGAAGCTGGAACGCATCGGTGTACGTGGGCTAGCACTCCAAATCTTCAGAGATTATCTTAATAATCGTAAACAATGCGTAAAAGTGGATAATTATCTCAGCAGTGACGTTTCAATAACCTATGGTGTCCCTCAGGGAAGTGTTTTGGGTCCTACACTGTTCCAAATTTACGTGAATGATCTCTGTAAGATGAATTTACCAAATTGTAAAATCTATGCCTATGCTGACGACACCGCCATCCTCGTCTATGGTTCCACCTGGGATATTGTAAAGGCAAGTGCAGAAGCAGCCATGTCCAAAATAATGTGCTGGCTGAACTCCAACCTCCTAACTCTAAATCTCAGCAAAACCACTTTCATTCCATTCTCCATCAGAAGCAATACCTCTCCACCTAACACCTTTTCCATAGTTGCCCACTCATGCTCTAACCGACAGGCACCGTGTGCATGCCCGACTCTGTCCAGAACAGACTCTGTGAAGTATCTTGGAGTCCTGATAGATGCTAACCTAAGATGGGACAAGCAAATTGACATCCTAACCTCCAGAACAATGCGGCTTATCCACGTTTTCAAGTCCCTCAGAGAATCTGCCAATCGCGAAACTCTGAGAACAGTATACTATGCATTGTGCCAGTCAGTTGTTGGGTACTGTATTACTGTGTGGGGCGGTGCCACAAAAACCAACTTACTTAAAATAGAGAGAGCTCAAAGGGCCATAATTAAAGTAATGTTAAAAAAACCGTTTAGGTATCCAACAACTGATTTGTATCGAGATTGCAAAGTTCTCACAGTTCGGCAGCTATATGTTCTCCATGCAACACTAAGAAGACACAAAAGCTTGCCACCACCAGTTCTACGCAAACGAATCCACAAAATCCCGGGTATCCAGCACAAAACAGCATTTGTACAACACCAGTTTTACGTTCTAAGCACACTTATTTACAGAAAAATTAACAATCAACTTAATATAATTCATCTCAACAAACATAACATAAAAGGTAAAGTAACTGAGTGGCTACTAAACAAAGACTATTCGTATACAGAGTCCCTACTAGAGTATATTGTGTAATATCAAAACTAACTACATTCCCTCACTTATAAACCACACACGAACATACCGGCACATACACACATGCACCCCCACACTCACACCACACACACACCCCCACACTCACACCACACACACACCCTTTCCCACATATCTTCACAGTTCACGTACACAAACGCGCCCAAACACACGCACACAGGCAGACACACAAACAAACATGACTCACGACATTCATCCTTACAACCTTCGTTCTGTTAAGTAGATCGACACCGCTCTAGTTGCATTAATTATTAATTAAAAAATTATGGCTGAACACTGTCTCTTAAGACACAGGTCGCCCTAGTTTAAGAGGCAGGGTCAAAAAAAAAAAAATGTACAGATTACTGCAATATTAAATGTCATTGCCTTCTAATATGTCATCTACAACTTATTGATTGCTATTTCTTGTACTAAGCTATCTGTATTTTCTTTTGGGAAATAAACATATTATTATTATTATTATTATTATTATCTCTCGGTAACAATGCTTGTACTTTCTTGTACTTATAAGGTCTGCGTTTGTCACGTTTCAAAACTTTTTGAATAGTTTTGTGATTTACACGAAAATGTCGACCTGCATTACGCAGACTGCACGTCGGATTGCGATCATAATAATTAATAATTCTTTCGTCTGAAATCACATTTGCACGTGGAGGAGCACCATCTACGTGCGGGATCAAGGATTGATTTTCCCGTATCCTCAAGTTACCTAAGTTTACTTAGCTATTTAACTAAGTACGTTAATACGTTTATGTGTCCTGTCACTATTAAAACAAAGCGTCAAATTTCGCACAACACAACACAACCAACAATGATACGATAACACTCGAGCGGCGACTTCAAACGGGCGGGGCGCGGGCGCATCCGAATTTCCAGAGAAAAACAAAACGCGTCACAGCCCACAGGCAGGAAGCACGTCCGGTGACTCACTGACTGAAGGCGTAACCGAGACACGCCGACAAGTAGCAAAGTAGGAACAAGAAAACTTAGCTATCTCTTTCGCACATACATATTTTGCGATTGACAAGAGTGGGTAACAGCAAAGTAATAACTTTCGCATGCATTTTTTCTTACAGTAGCTGTGATGACACGCTTTATGACTCTTATGGCTCGGGCATAAAGTATAATTTGCATTGAGAAAATAAGTTTGAATGAAAAGACGTAGTTTTTATAGTAGCGAGCTGGCAACGTCTGTCGTTAACCTGTCGCGTGCTTTTCTGTTTACAATACATCGTGTAGAAAATACTTAAAATGAAAAATAAAGTCCTGTGGCTAAACTACTGGATATATTCATTTGATTTTTTGTGTGACGGTTGGGAATATCATGACTTATACGAAGTTTCATTTATGATCCTATTGTCCTCCCCACACTGTATTTTTTAAATTGTTAGTAACCTAAAACTTACACGGAACATCATCATCATAATTTCGGCCGAAAGAAGTCTACTGTTGGACATAAGCATCGCCCAAGCACCTCCACTTCGAGCGGTTCTGTGCTTTCCGCAACCAGCGGACTCCTGCGGCCTTCCAACGCTACGTCTTCCGCTCCACGGTCGCCACTCCAGAACTTTTGGGCCCCATCGGGCATCTGTTCTACGGGCAGTGTGCCCTGCCCACTGCCACTTAAGTTTGGCAATTCTTCGGGCTATGTCGGTTACCTTGGTTCTCCTATTTATTTATTTATCCATTTATTTCAGGCATCAAGGCCCATATAAAACACACATACAATACAATATTAATATTAATTTAACTTAAAAATACTATAAATACATACAACATTATAATTACACTAAAAACTAACTAAGTCACACGAAGTGTCTGCGTCGTGTTTCGCTGACTGGTGTCATGTAGCCGGCCACGAAACCGGCGGTACACAACACCCTTCGGCCAGAACTCTTCCTTGAGGAACTTCTCGAGATGATGTGTCGGAACACGCACCACAAACGACTTGAAGTTCGTGTTGTGGCGCGACTCCAACTTCTCGACCCTCAAAGTCCAGTTGGTCTTCACACGCATGACAACATCATCATCAGTTCAGCCGAATGATGTCCACTGCTAGGCCTCATCCAACAAGCGTCGCCACGTCGACCAGTCATGTGCTTCATGCATACAGCCATCCATATTTAAGTACGTACTCTAATTTAATTTGAACTCACATCTAAAACTTACACAAAGATATGAACTTAAATAAAAACGGCCAAGTGTGAGTCGGAATCGCACATGAAGGGTTCCGTATCACAACGCAAAACACGCCGAAAAAGCACGTTTCTTGTATGGAGACCCCCTTAAATTTTAAACTTTATTTTATTTGACTAGCAGCACCCCGCGGTTTCAACCGCATACATTTCGATCCTGTGGGAATATCGGGATAAAAAGTACCCTATGTGTTAATCCTGGTTAAAAACGAACTCTATGCCAAATTTCATCCAAATCCGTTCAGTAGTTTTTGAGTGAAATAGTAACAAACTTCCATCCATCCGTCCATACAAACTTTCACGTTTATAATATTAGTAGGATATAGGATTGTTATAGCGGCAATAGACATATAATCTCTGTGACAAACTCAACTGTCTTCATAATACGGTTCATGAGATATAGCCCCTTGAAAGTCAGATGGACGGACAGCGGAGGCTTGATAATAGGGTTTCGTTGGTACCCTTTGAGTACGAAACTCCAAAAACGACACTTCAAACCCTAAAGTCATTCACAGCACATTAAAATTTTAAAAGCATCACACTACCCCCGTCGGCAGAAACAACTGTCCATGCCTATCCGCAATTGTACCCTCTAAAATATAAATAAAATTGGCAATAGGGGTGCATGGGTAGGCACAAGGGAAATGCAGGTAATGCACTCTCGTAGAGGCATGGAGGGAGGATGAAGGGGGATGCAAGGGGATGCACAAATTTATAGCGTCGTAAACGTCCGATGTAATCCCCTTAAATTGCACGGAGGTGTAGCGTGTGAGGTGATTTGTTTTGTATCGCTGTAATTAGTTTATGTGAGGGTATTATTATTTTTAGAATTTGTAGAATAATCAAGCTCGAAGGACCGAGAATAGATAAGTTATTAAAGGACTTTTAAGCACTGGGTTGAGGTTCCGAAATTTGACTAGTAAGTATTTCGAAAGTTTAGATACAGCGTATTATTGTCCCACTGTAGGACAAAAGCCTCTTCTCATACAGAGAAGGCATGAGCATTGATCACCTGGCTAACGGCGCGGTAACACACGATGATTAAAAAAAATTAATAAGCTTGACTGAATAATTAAAAATGGACAAATCACAGGAAGTAAGCGTGCTGCATCCACCAACCCGCTCTGGGCCCGTGTGGAGGATTACGGTCCACTCCCCACTCCTCACAGCAGTTGGAACATTACAGGTTGATTATGAAGCGTGCAGCAAGATCGAAGACGTGTTGTTGTTGAAATAATAGAGGGTAGCAATTAAAGCAAATAATAATATATAATAATAATATATCTGGACATTTCACACAGCACCATTTGTCCCAAGCTAAGCAACCTAATGCTTGTGTTATGGTAACAAGATGGCTGATAAACTACTTATATACAATTTTTTTTTTGTAAATACATACATATTATAGATAGAAAAACACCCAGACTCGGAACAAATACATGTAGGTCATACAAATATTTGTTCCGTGCGGGAATCGAACCCGCGACACGCAGCGCAGCAGTCAATCGCTTAACCACTGCGCCAACCGTGCCGTCCTAAAATACCTTCTTTACAAAAACATACAGCTACCAGTTCCTTCAAGAAACCACACACGCTAAAGCCAAAACAACTTTAAGTATCCTTAAATACCAAAGCAAACAACTAAAGTCGGCCACTCGGTCTACACCTGGACACATAAAGTTTCTCGACTTAAAACAAGTTGTCGCAAGTTACAACTTAAAACATAACTTAACTCCGAGCGATAGCTCTTGTGTAACTTAGTTACTTGTACCAGTTTGGTTATTTCGCTGAACGTTAAGATGTGCATTTTGAAATTCATATTTTGTTTGTGTTTTGTGTGTGTAACATGTTATAAAACATTACAACAAACAAACAACAACAACAAACATTTATTGAACCACACATCATCTCACCTGCCTAGCCTTTTCCCAACTATGTTGGGGTCGGCTTCCAGTCTAACCGGATGCAGCTAAGTATCTGGATTTTACATGGAGCGACTGCCCATCCACAGCCTAGTTACTGGGTAATACGATACTCCCTGGTAAGACTGTGGTTGTCAGACTTACAGGCTTCTAATGAGCCGTAACGACTGTCAAAGATCTTTAAGGTCGATCGATTAAAATCGATTAAGGTGCTTCCAATTTTACATATTTAATGTTTTTATTTTTATTTATATATTTTTTTCTGTCTTATTGTTGTTTATTTTTTTATTATATACACTTTGACATTAATGAATTTTATATATACTAGGACATTTGCTTACTTTGTAAAGTATTCTATTATTTTAATTATTGTGAATGTGAAGACTACGAGTATGTGGGTCATTTTATTTATATTATTTTTTATTTTTCTCTCTGTTCTGTTAGTTTTTGTCATGGTCTGGTAGTTTGAGTAATTAATGTGGCCTACCCAAATGTCCTTTCTTTGGTATTGTTCGTCGAATCGTCGAGCTCCTTAAGTTTTGAGTTGAGCTGAACGATTTCTGACAAATGCGTGCACTGGCTGGACAGGTCCTCTCAATCTGTGTGGTTCTTTCCTCAAAAAACCATCTCAGACATCGATCTACATGGTCTTCATATGATCTGACCAAGATTATGTCTGGACTTTAAAAGAGACTGTGACCTCTGAGTTTGTTTCGGCCTTTCTTCTCAGACTAGTCAGATAGGAAACGCCGACCTCATCTAGTTTTAAAATATGATTGACGTGTAAAAGTGTTTGTACAAACCTACTTACAAAAATAAAATCATTTATCACGAATGACAGCCGGGACCAACGGCTTAACGTGCTTTCCGAGGCACGGATGAGTTTCGGTATTGTGACCATCTTAGGTCAACCAACAACTTAGGTCGACCAACCGCGGCAAGCGTAACTTAACCTGGTCGATCAACCCGTGCAGCTGTTATTACCTAGCCACGAGCCCCTCAATACATTTATTGAACCAATGTTACAATTATAAACTAATAATTAACTTAACATAACGTCGGTCGGTGTGGCGGTCCACAAACTAGGCAGCACCTGTATCTTGGGGACCAGAGTTGTGATACATACCTAACGCTATTTCCCACTGAAGTTTATGTGAGAATAGGTAAATAATTGCAAACACGTACATAAAACTAAATTGATATTCTGATCAAAGTTAAAATGAAAACTTAACTTAGTATAAACTAAACAAACACAAAGCTTAATTTACACTAACAAACTTACAAAACACTTACAAAACTAAAAATATTAAACAATTAAATATAAAATGTTAAATAATCAAAAATAAATGGTTAAACAATGAAAAATGTTTGCAGTACATACAATATCACATTCTCAAAGATTTCTTATGTGAGACAGAATAAGAATCCATTTCATTTGCTCTGAAGTTAACTATTTCTAACGCAACTCGGATTTGGGTTACGGTAACTTTTTAATCTATTTGAAACGGATCCCCGTTTGACATAGATTGAAAAGTTATCCCTAACCTGAGTGAACCTATATTTTGTACAATATTACACGCCATTTCAAACACGCCTATCATATTCAATCCTATACATTCCTAAAACTACAGCTTTAAAACTGATTCGCATGCAATACCCGAATCCATGCGTCAATTCACAAAACTCTGGCCTAAAAAATGGCGCGATCCGCTACTGGCGCCCAGCGTGGGGCACAGATTAGTAACATACGGTGTCGTAGATTTATCCAAGTCAACATTTGATAGATCGCGTTAACCATTCGCCAACTTGGTTCGACATTCCTAAATGTAATAAACCGTATCCCAATGAAATAAGAGCGACGAAACCGCAAGTCCCAGTTGGGCGGCAATAAATCTTGTAGTACGTCTTTTCATTTGGAATCGAATTCAGTAGAATTCGGGTGAACTTATATTATTTGACGTGTCTATTTTTGTCACAAGGTTTTATTGAAAAAATGAGGAACTGGTTTATGGTTTCTTTTCATAGCAATTGGTTTGAGTTGTGTTTTTCGACCTTGGTTGAAATTAATTTTGTGTCAATTAATTGAA
Organism: Apamea crenata; assembly: GCA_949629185.1. Lineage (NCBI taxonomy): Eukaryota > Metazoa > Arthropoda > Insecta > Lepidoptera > Noctuidae > Apamea > Apamea crenata. Next base: position 3,894,883 of record OX451362.1, on the reverse strand, counting down.
AGTACTTAATTTAATTATAGTGGTTCTGTAGAAAGAATCCTAAGACAATGAAAGAGGGATTAGCGGCAATCACCAATCCTTCAAGTGTGGTGATTTTGTGCAATATAACTCAATCATACATTGTAGGCTATCCTTTCACGATCCCGAGCGATGCGACTTGTGTCAAACGAAACGCACGCGCGTCACTTGTTTCCGTCTGTCGCTCCGCAAGTCAGAGAGAGACCAATGGTGGCCTAGTGACACCCGCGACTTACGAGTTGTAGGTCGTAGGTTTGAACCCTGACCGGCACCTTACATCATATAAGGAAAACATCTTGAGGAAACAGGCATGTCCTAGGATCAAAAATTCGAAGACAAGTGACATCTACCAACCCGCACTTGGTCCGCGTGCCCCACTCCGTCTCTCAGAGAGGAGGCCTGTGTCCCAGCAGTGGGAACATTATAGGCTGATTATGCTCCCGAAGTCGCGTCGCGATGACTCGTAACATGCTCTAAACAACCTCTTTTATTTGTTTTCTCTGCCGCTGCTGTCGCTAGACGCATGTCGCGTGTAGCGTGTAGCTCGTGTCCACGGGTTAAAGATTGACATATTGGTAGATGACCGTCATCAATTGTTTACAAACTAACGTCAAATAAATTCTATCCTTGTCACAAGATCTATCAAACCATCTGGCTATCTTCTAGCCTGTCCTTTCGGAGATAAACATTCAAAGATAAGTCGAAAAACATCTTCTGTCAGCATCTCCCTTCGGCCCTAAACAAGATACATATATGTGTAAGAAAAGGGCAATCAATCGACAATTTATCACTGCTGAGTAAGAAAACGTTTATATGTCCATTTTCCTGCAATATGGCGGATCATAAAACCATTCTGATGTTATTACTCTTTGTCTCCAATAAGTTTCATTGCGCGGGATCATAACAATATAGGTGTTACTAAGTAAAGGTAAAGGTCTCACGAGACAGGTGTGGAGTGAGAGATTTTAAAAAAAATACGTCTATTTGTCGATTGAGACTGGACATCTCTTAACTGCCAGGGCTAATTTTAAATATTATTTTGTATATTTTGAATGGTTTCTTCATTTCATTTTTTTTAATATTTTTCTCAATTAATAATGTACAAACGCTAGCACATCAGGCTACCCGAAATTGTATAATTTTCCCAATCAACCTTGAACCTTAATGATTTAGCGATAAAGTTGACCTAGAATTTTGTAATATCTTGATTTAAAAGAGTGTCGTTGGAGTTTCTTGCCCGTTCTTCTCAATAGAGATCTACGTTTTGGAAAGCTTCAACTTTCTGATTAACATGGTTTAATTGAAATAAATAAACGCTTTGAGTTTGCATACAACTGCCAAAGAATGACAGTTGGGATTTGAATATACGGACAATTTAAAATGGTCGTCATTCTGATAAATTGCAATGTTCTTTTCTTTTTATTGTTTTATGATTTTGTAAGTTTTAATGTTCTATTTATATTGTCGTATTTCCTGTGCGTGTCCGAAATAAAATATTATTTTCTTTCGTATTGGCGGTTTCATTACGTTTACCAAATTCAGATTTCATAACGAATAAATATTTGACTTTTCATAACTTACTGCTCATGAGCATGGACAATACCACTTATATGCCAGTTAATCAATTAGCTAGCATTCATTAGTCAGCTATACCTATTAAAATACTGCTATTCAGCTGCATCTGATTAGACTGGGAGCCGACCTCAACATAGTTGGGAAAAAGCTAGGCAGATATGGCAGTTGAAGTCAGCTATGTTTTATTAGCTGAAAAAAAAAGTTATTAGTAAGTACCTACAGAGTTCTGAATAATAATATTTTGATATTCAATAAACCACATTAGCACATTTCAAGTTTTGAACCCGGAACAGCAGCGTCTGTTTAATTTTTTTTTTCTTTGTTTTATCTATTTATGGAAGATAATAATCCTCCCGACCGGTCGGTCCAGCCTCATATCTTGGTAACGGCGGCAAATCTCAATGGAGATTAAAACAAAATCCCACTTCCTACTAATATTATAAACGTGGAAGTTTGTATAGATGGATGGATGGATGTATGTATGGATGTTTTTTACTCTTTTACGCAAAAACTACTGAACGGATTTGGACGAAATTTGGCACACAGTTGGTTTATAACCAGGATTAACATATAGGATACTTTTTATCCCGATATTCCCAGCGGGATCGAAACTTATCCAAACTTATCCTTATCCTTTGAATTTATATATTAGATTCAAACAAGTCCATAGTAGGGTTAGTGTTAGTAGTAGTAGTACAGTGGGGGTTGTTGTCCGTTCTCAACTTCTCAACAACAACAATATATAATAATTAATTAATTAGAAAGAAAGAAAATATTATTGGGCACCTCTTAGGATTTATTAAATAGATTATTGGACAATAATTGTTGGGATTGCACAAGTATGTACGCAAACACAGTCACGCAAGAGAATATTATTATGCACAAGTATGCAAGTATGTGGAAGAGTGAGTGCAGTAAAGAGTGTGTTTGCGTAAACACACTCTATACCGATGTGATATACCGATTTTCTAAACAAAAGTCTCTTTGTCAAAATGAAAGCATCTCATCACAACCCCAAGCTTAGCCCTTACCTTGGCAAACCTAATTAAAGCCAGCATAAATTAATGAACTGATGGTGAGTAATATCGTCTGGCGGGTTGCCAGATCTCGTGCTAAATTAACGGAACACCTGCATAGCGGGGCTTATTGTTTTTAGACACGACTGCGAGACTGCCAGACGGCCAGGATGCCAGATTGGCAGATTGTAAATGCAAATTTAGTGTTTTGGGTTCAGATTCCACAAAGCATGTCAGATTTCGATTAGTGGCTGACCTTTTGTTTCATCATATCTATTAGATAAATACACAGTTTCATGCTTTCGTGGTTTTCTAAGAAAATGGTAAACGGCTATCCAAACACAGAGTGTTTTTTGATAACTTAAGGGGGAAGCACTTGTGGCTAAGAAATAACAGCCGCACGGTTCGATCGTTCAGGTTAAGCTACGCTTGCCGCGGTTGTTCCGTGGATGGGTGACCATCTTTACATACTAAGACCCCTCCGTGCTTCGGAAAGCACGTTGAGCCGTTGGTTCCGGCTGTCATTCGTGAATCTTTGACAGTCGTTGCGGGTCGTCAGAAGCCCTAAAGTCTGACAACCAGGCTACCCAACAACTGGTTGTGGAGGTCAGATAGGCAGTCGTTCCATGTAAAATACTGGTATTCAGCTGCATCAGGTTAGACTGGAAGCCGAGCCCAACATAGTTGGGAAAAGGCTAGGCAGATGATGATGAAAGGGTAAGCGCCAGGGTAGCCCGCGAAATTCGAAGGTTTTTCGATCAATTCACAGGTTAGTATCAGGTACATTGATCAAAATATTTATGATTCGCGACCGTAACAAATATGTCTATAAAGAATTATAATCATTAAAATCATCAATCCAGTTTTAGTCAAGTTAGGATTTAATTTTGTTATTTTTATTAATTAATTAGGTATAAGTTGTTATTTGCTTAACACAAAAAAAAAATACAAAAAAAATATTAAGCACTTTTTTTTCTTGTTTTTTTTTTAATTTACAGAAATAAATCACTTTAATCAAGAATTTACTTTCAGCGAAAGAATATTGATAAATGATTTTATTTCTGTAAGTAGATTGGCGCAAACACTTTTACACGTCAATCATATTTTAATAACTAAATGATGAACAATGCTTCTAAACAATCTCCATTAACACAAATTAATATTCAATTATTGACCCAAAAACAACGATTATTATAAAGCCTGTTAAAGAAAGCTATGGCAAACAAATTTCCCTTTAATATTAAAACGATAAACATAAAATATTGTTAACAAAACGTAAATTCCTTCATCCATTTGTTACTGATGTAAGGGCGAGGTCTCACCGCTAGCATAGCGTGATATCTGAACGTCAATCGTTACTTCGTGACGGCCTGGAGGCTTATGATTCGACTTCTCGAGCACCAGCAGGGTTATTGCTTAACACACTATAAGTAGCAATTAGTTTCATTTTGACAGTTCAACAACGTTCATTGCGTTATTTACGTTGTTGAGCAGACACATTTTTCGAACATATGAAGCAATGGATTAGCAATATCCTTAAAAATAATTCAGATGGAGATTGATAGTGTGTTACGCAATTAGGGTGCAGTTTACGTTTTCGAACCATGCAAGGAGAATTAAGTAATCTATATCTATATATATAAAAATCAATGCCACTATTCGTTGTAATTTTGTAACTCAAGAACGGCTGGGCCGATTTAGCTGATTTTGGTTTTGAAATGTTTGTCGTAATCCAGGGAAGGTTTAAACGGTCAGAAAATATGGAAAAAGGAGTAGTGTAGGAGTAGGGTAGGAGTAGTATAGGAGTGGGTTAGGAGTAGGGTAGGAGTAGGTTAGGAGTAGGGTAGGAGTAGTGTAGGAGTAGGGTAGGAGTAGTGTAGGAGCAGGGTAGGAGTAGAGTAGGAGTAGGGTAGGAGTAATGTAGGAGTAGGGTAGGAGTCGGGTAGGGGGTAGGGTAGGAGTAGGGTAGGAGTAGGGTACTCGAAACGAAGAAGCGCCGGGCCGCTAGAAATAATTTATATATGGCAAAACAACGTTTGCCGGGTCAGCTAGTTTACAATAAGATTTCACTCACTCTTCTCTCACTCTCAAAGTCTGATGGGACGGCAATCGGACACGATCGGAGAGAGATCAGGCGCAGGACCAACGGCTTAACGTGCTTACAAACACGCAAAAACCCACACTTAGAAACACGCTAATCGCTAACAAACAGACCAGCACAAAACCGGCAAAAATGTATATTTTCTGCTCAATTATTCGCCGGGGTCGTCACGCAAAATCATTAATTCAAGGGCCCCTACCCTTGCTAAAAAATTTGTCAAATGCAAATCGACCTCTCAACGGTTTGGCGAGTGAACCGACGACGCGACGCCCCCGTGTTTATGGGGTGATGTTTATAAATTGTTTATCCTTTATCCTATGGAAAAGTAAACAGGAATTAAGTAGGTTTACCACTTTACCACGAAATTCGGAAGCTGTTAACGCGGAACAAAGTTTCGTAAGAAAGGGTGGACGTGGAAGGTTTTTGAAACAGACATAATAAACGAGACTTGAGTATAGATTGGTATGAGATCTGTCACATTTTTACATTATACAGACATCCTTTCTCTTGGGTTTTTTTTTCCGAGACTGTTTATGTAGGCACCTCCACTTTGTCAATTTGCCGTGTTGTAGCCATTTAATACAACTGTCAAAAAATGACAGTTCAAAAAACGACGACACAGAGTGAGTACTAAGAAGAGGATTGTGTCTGAGCAGTGGCAACATTGTAGACTGATCATGCTGTTATGCTGCAACTTGTCCACTTCAGTAAAAAGGTCTCTTTTCTGGATGAAAAGGACAAACAAACGATTCAATTGCACGGCACGGTTGGCGCAGTGGTTAAGCGATTGACTGCTGCGCTGCGTGTTGTGGGTTCGATTCCCGCACGGAACAAATATTTGTATGACCTACATGTATTTGTTCCGAGGCTGGGTGTTTTTCTATATATAATAATATGTATGTATTTACAAAACAAAAAATTGTATATAAGTAGTTTATCAGCCATCTTGTTACCATAACACAAGCATTAGGTTGCTTAGCTTGGGACAAATGGTGCTGTGTGAAATGTCCAGGGATATAAAAAAAAAATTAAAAAAATTACACCAAAAGAATGTTGATCAATCTATAGTGCAACCGTCGAAATGGATTTCGCTTCTAAGTGCAATCTTTACCCAAACGAAAACAGAACCCTAAAATAGTAATAAAAACCAAACAAAATAGGCAGGTACTTATTCCAAAACAACAAACAGCCACTCCCAAGACTGCCAACCGTATTCCTTTAATCAGTGTCCATATAAGAGTGTTCCAACCACATCAAAAGTATGAACCTCTGTGATATTATGTTAGAATCAAATACGACGCGACCACTATCTGTTCAACGTCGTAATGATCAAAGAATCGCTTCTGCGTTTATTGCTGCACTGAAGTTTGAGTGCTATGTGATCTAATGTTTGGCAAAGATTATTGTATGGATGCGACACGAAACTTTTTTGATTACTTTAAGGTTTCCGTACCCAAAAAGGGGGCATTCCTATGCCCCAACGAAACCCTATTACTACGGCTATACTGTCCGTCTGTCCGTTTGTCTGTCACATGGCTGTATCTTTTAAACCGTGATAGATAGACAGTTGAATTTTTTTTGTGTCTATTTCTATTGCCGCTATAACACCAAATATTAAAAAAAATAAAAATAAAGGCGGTCCCTATATAAGAAACGCATGGTTTTCGGCATTTTTTGTGGGAAGGAACTCTTCGTGTGCGAGTCCGACTCGCACTTGGCCGCTTTTTGCACGTTCAGAAGCACTTATAAAAATGGGCTCATCTACTACCCGCCTAATCTATGCCCACCAAAACATAAAATCCAAAAATACCCTCCACATTCGGTGCATTAAACAAACAGATTATTTACACTAGCCGAATTAAACTCCAACGAATCGCACACCTACCCGCTTATAAAAATAAAAATAACTTTTTATTTTCTTTGCCCTTCCGCGGTGGAAATAGTATGCGGTAGAGAACGTAATGTTTTAACCAGATCTGTTATTGATGTAAGTAGCTTGAATGTAGTGGATGGAAGGTAAATGTTTAGATTTGCATCTGTATAGATTATTATGTAGCAACATCCTGTTTTAGAGACTGAACTCCTTTTATTATAAGAATAGCGACTTCATCTGCATAAAATAGACGACACGGTTGGCGCAGTGGCTGAACGATCGACTGCTGCGCTGCGTGTTCGCGGGTTCGATTCCCGCACGGAACAAATATTTGTATTGCCTACAGGTAGTTGTTCCGGGTCTGGCTGTTTGTGTATGTGAGTTTAAATGTTTGTAAACGCACCCACGATACAGGAGTAATTCCTAGTGTGGGGCAACTTTTTAAAAAATTAAAAAATTGTCCACAGACCCACCCCGTCGCATCGCATCGCCTGCCCGCGCTATTACTTTCCGACTTTTTTTCTTTTTGCTCCGCTCCTTAGCCTATAGCTTTCCTCAAGAATTAGGCTATCAAATGCAAAAATAATTTTTCAAAACCGCCTGGCAGTTCCGGATGTTACCCCTACATACAAACAAACAATACAATTTTATGCAGCAGCATCCTGTTAGACCTAGCTTGCAGAGTAAGCTAACTGAAGTGGCAGTAGGCTGGCCATGTTTGTCGAAGGACCGATGGCCGGTGGAGCCGACGAATCCTGGAGTGGAGACCGCGTATAGGTAAGCGTAGTGTGGGACGCCACCCAGCTAGATGGATGGATGACCTCAAGAAGGTTGCTGGGACGGACTGGGAGAGGCTATGTCCAGTGGACTGCAATAGGCTGAAATGATTGATTGATCCTGTCAGACTGGAAGCTTACCCCAATAGTTAGAAAGAAAAGAGAGAAAGAAAAAAGTTCATTTGGACACAGAAAAAGGCAGCAAAAAAAAGGAAAAGCAGCAGCAGCAGCAGCAGGAAAGGATGGGGGGGGTTCAGTTGGGAAAAGGATGATGCTGCAACTAAAGAAGAAAGAAAGAAAGAAAATACATTTATTTGCGGCACACATGACGCATAAAAAAAAAGAACAAACACAAAAAAAAATAAAAAGTGGGGGGTAACTAGCTTCATTTTACTGACTGACTGACCCCTTGACCATTCAAAAGTGCCTGTTATTGGTTTATTTGGAATAAATGAGTTTTGAGTTTGAGTTGGATGTCTGATCTCAAATTATTCCCTGAATCAGGAAACGAAATAAAAAACTGACACCATCTCCCCGTGTGACAAAGAAGCATAAACTGTATAGCAAGTTACAGACAGACTACAAATTAACAGGGAGTTGACAAGTAATTTGTTAAACAGCTAACAATTAGTGTGACTGAGTCGCGGACGTGTGCGGAATACGAACTTCCTATTGGATGGTTAATAAGCTTTTTGACTTAAGGCGAAAGCTTCACGGTAGCCCGTGAAATTGAAATTTTCTAACGTTTTTTTGCAATTTGCATGTCAGTGTCAGCTTGTATGTTGATCTAATTAAGCGCAGATTTTTCCAACGCAAGATAATTTTATCCGAGGAATAGTTTGAAATTTTTGACAGTTCTTTCATACAAAATCTGTCAGACGTAAATTTTATTCCACGAATAAAAATTGATGAATGATATCATGATTTTGTGAAATAGACATTCAATAGGGTAATAAGAACTTACAGACATGTATTGATGATTTTTATGATTATAATAAATTCTACAAATAAATGTTAGTTACCGTTGCGAATCATATTTAGATCACATACAACCTAACTATTAGAGCTAACAAGAAGGTATAAAACCTCTTTTTATATTTTATTTTTATTGTTCTTAATTTAAAATATTTTACATGTTCTTTTGTTTTTTCTTCTTTAAGTAAGTGGTATTTCATGTATGCACAAAAGCTAAATAAATATTTTACAATATTTTATTATTTTGTTTGCTTATGTCTAACAAAAATTGGTGCCGAAACCAGGGAATGAACCAGGGACATTTAGACCAGCAAATTACAAAAAACGTAAGAAAATTGTAATTTTGGGGCTGCCCTGACGATTTCTCCTTAACTATCTGCTGTTTCTCTGAGTTTTTGAAGAAGGAAATTATTTGTCCACACTTTTCCGGAAGTACTATATTTTTAGATGAAGAGACTTTTCTGCGTTGTTGATTAAAAACCAGGTGGTGGCTGGCATACCCGATGATTAATGATCACCAACTCCTATAAATATTTGCTGTATCTGAGGCGTCGTAAATAAATTACCTTCCCGAAGACAAACAAATAAAGAAAAATAATAGTTACGTTTCTTTCCTGTTAACATGACGCAGAGAAAGAACACAAACACAAAAAAGGACAAGTTGGGGGAAAATATGCGTCACGAAAAACGGCCATCGCTCAGCATAATGCTACGACCCTATGCGACAGCCGGCGTTGACGTGATGACGTCTACTGGTGCAGTATACGAAGAGATATAAATAACACAATATAAAATATAATAAGTACACAAAACCTAGTTCTAAATGTTTGTCTTCATCTGCCTAGAGCCTTTTCCCAACTAGGTTGGGGTCGGCTTCTAGTCCAACCAGATGCAGCTGAATACAAGTATTTAACAGAAAGCGACTGCCTATCTGACCTCCACAACCCAGTAACTGGGTAATACGATACCCCTTGGTAAGACTGGTTGTCAGATTTTCGGGCTTCTGACAAACCGTAACGACAGTCAAAGATCCACGATTGACAGCCGGGACCGACGGCTTAACGTGCTTTCCGATGAAATGGAGGGGTCTTGATATGTAAAGTTGGTCACCCATCCACGGACCAAACGGGGCAAGCGTAGCTTAACCTGATCGATCAACCCGCGTGGCTGTTGTTACTTAGCCACAAGTCCCTCTTTCTAAATGTTTGTATGTATAAACATTATCTATAAATTGCTAACATTCTGTGCAACGACTCTTGCACCGCCGGAAGCTGAAATGCCTAAAGAAACTCCATGGACGCTCTTTTAAATCAAATCTACTAATACAACTTTCCAAGGTTGTTCATCTGATTTTCGGGTACCTGTAAGACATAAGATGACCCTCTGGGTACCTCACAGTACTTTGTCTAACTAAGTTAAACCACTTCCCTGCATAAACTTGGATCTAGACTATTAATAATCTGGTCTGAACTTAATCCTGAATATTCAGTCAGATGAAGTTGGTCTCGACTTAAAAGACCATATCTAAAGATGAATATTTTAAAGTTATGATCAGTATTACCCGTCAAGTATTCCATTCTAATATATTAAAACTAGCTGACCCGGCAAACGTTGTTTTGCCATATATAAATTATTTCTAGCTGCCCGGCGCTACTTCGTTCGCGTGGTGTCCTACCCCCTACCCTACTCCTACCCTACTCCTACCCTACTCCTACACTACTCCTACCCTACTCCTACCCTACTCCTACACTACTCCTACCCGAGGGTGGACATCCCTTATCACTTAAGGGTTTGAAAAAAAAAAAAAAAGTAAATAGTAGCCGATTCTCAGACTTACTGAATATGCATAAAAAATTTCATCAAAATCGGTCAAGCCGTTTCGGAGGAGTATGGCAACGAAAACTGAGACACGAGAATTTTATATAATAATAATAATAAATCCCTGGACATTTCACACAGCACCATTTGTCCCAAGCTAAGCAACCTAATGCTTGTGTTATGGTAACAAGATGGCTGATAAACTACTTATATACAATTTTTTTTTGTAAATACATACATATTATAGATAGAAAAACACCCATAGGTATTAGATAGGTGTGTCCCAGTAAAATATAGGCAGAGTTTCAATCGAAAGATTTGAAGGATAACAACGCATGTGACTGGGCCGATTTTTCCATCGCCAGATAATTTTATCGGAGGAATAATTTTGAATTTTTGACAGTTCTTCCATACAAAATCTGTCAGACGTCAATTTTATTCCACTAATAAAAATTACCTCTCGATTGAAAACTCAGCCCTAAGGCATGAAAACAAATGCTGATGGATGGTGGAGTGGTAATCTGGCTGAAGAAAAGATGCACTGTGTAGATGATATTATTAATTATTTTATTGCATCAATAAGTTTTAATAACATATCAAAAGGTTAAGTAATGCCCTGGCAGCTTGATTAAGCCTTATTTTCGGTGTATGAAAAGAGCCTCCAGGGGTCTACTAATTTACAAAAGTTCCAATAGTCTCTCCATTGTGATCTTTTGGCAGGTTTTGTATGGCACATCTTTCAAAATCTTACAGTGGACACTTTGTAAATTAGTAGACTTTCCACCCTGGAATGCCGACACTTGGGTAGGTATCTATATGTCTACCAGGGGGCCTAAAAAGGCTTGGCTTCTCCGTTACATGGATCAGCATGAGAAAGACTTAGAGCTTAGACTATACATACACAATTTACACTGATTTTTTACAATGATTAAAGAAAATAGAAATAAAATAAAAAGGTCAAAAACGAAAAGAACGAAAAAATAACCATTTAGCGCAGGATTAACAAAAAAAAACCGGGCAAGTGCGACTCGGACTTGCGCACCGAGGGTTCCGTACAAACCTGTAGGTATATAAGTAAAAGTTCACCCATCACGACAATCGAGTCATAGTTATGGTATTTTTATTGCAAAATGAAATCCACACATAACATTACAATATTAAAGAAACTGTCTGATAATATATTTGACAATATTATAATATATACAAGCCGTTTGAGAAATGTTGTCCCCTTCCCATACATAGAGATAAGTCGCGGTGATTGCGGTAACTACAATTATGTTTATAATCACAATTTAAATTTAGGTTTTGATTTCCTTGCGAGTAATTGCGAGTTTCAAAATTTGCGGTATGAATAGTTGTACCTTTGCGTTTTTGCGTTGACTTATAAATTTGTTTTATTTTCACAGCTTAAAGGCAATTAGACCTAAGTATTTGATATGAGTTTCAACTTGATATTTCTACGCGTTCATGAGGAAAAGGGTAATTAGTTTATAATTATTAAAAAATATAATTATATGTGATGTAACTAAAAATTTAAGGTTTTCGGAATTTTTCCTTTATATGTGCTATAAAACATTGCTTCATGCCAAATTTCAAGATTCTAGGTCGACTGGAAGTACCCTTTAGGTTTTGATTCCCTTGTGAGTAGTTGCGAGTTTGAAAATATGCGGCTTAAATTGCTGTTTCTTTTGATTGCGTTGACATAGAAGTTTGGTTTTGTTACAGCTTAAAGGTATTATAGACCTGAGTATTCGATATGAATTTTAATTTAATACCTCAACGCGTTCATGAGGAAAGGTGTAGTAAGTTTAAAATTATTAAAAATATTTTTATTAATGATGTAACTAAAAATTTACGGGTTTCGCGATTTTTCCTTTATCTGTGTTATAAGAAGTTGCTTCGTACCAAATTTCAAGATTCTGAGTTCACGGAAAGTACCCTGTAGGTTTTGATTCCCTTGCGACTGTCAAAAATTTGCGGAAATTTGCGGCATAAACGGCTGTATCTTTTGAGTGCGTTGGCTTAGAAGTTTGATTTTTCACAGCTCCAAGGGTCAGTAGCCCTAAGTGTTTGATATAAATTCCAGCTTGATATCACGCGTTCCTGAGAAAAAGAGTCTTGACAGACAGACGGACGGACGGGCAACAATGTGATCCTATAAGGGTTCCGTTTTTTCCTTTCGAGGTACGGAACCCTAAAAACCGTTTGTAATCGACATCGATGACGGTCCTCATGGGTGTAAGAACACCCATGAGTACCGTATCGTCATAGGTTACATAAAAACTCTTTTTCATGGCAAAATAAAATAGGTTATGCTCCCTTCTCCCCACATACTACTAATAAAATCATGTCAAATTGAAAGTCTTTCTTTATTGCACAATTTTACCCACGACGTAACCCCTAAACTGGGATACGTTAATATCGTAAATTTTTACGCGCGTACTAAATTTTAGAAGTTTTTTTTATAGAATGGCTAGCTTCTGTCCGTGACTTCGTTCGCGTGAAGTTTCTTGTTCCCTCATACCCTGCACCCCGTCGCCCTAGGATCCGTGATGTTAAGTCAAAGTCAAACCATTTCTCAAATAGGTAGGCACTTAGAAGACACTTTTGAACGTCAAAAATGACAATTAAATATAATTGATTCTAGTCGCCCCTTCCAAAAGGTAGTTTTCGTATGGAGAAGAATGGGCAAGAAACTCCACCGTTACTCTTTTAAAATGTTTTACAATATTTTGCATACCTACATTAATTATTATTATTATATAATAATATGTAAAGATGATGCACCTGAAATAAAATTACTGTGCCACAATAGGTAAAAGAATTAAAAATTAAACCATGACATATAAAATAATTATATGATAGATGAAACATAATTACAAACATTGTAAAAGTAGACGATTTTCATCACAGTCAGGGTGTGAGTTGAAGTAATTACAGAATGTAAATCAATGTCAAAAAAGAATAAATGGCCTTCCTCAAGAATTGGGCTATCAAATCCAAAAAAAAAGGATTAAATTCGTACTGGTAGTTCCAGAGATTACCACGTTCAAACAAACAAAAATACAAACTTTTCAGCTTTATTATTAGTATAGAAAAATATGTCGTTACGTGTCGAGACTTTAAGGACACTTACTTTGAGGCGGGAGATAAATCAAAATTAGTTTTCGTGATTTGATTTTGGTATTAAAATGTATGTTGGCTTTTTTATGTAATAGGTTGAAAGCCAGACAGGTGATGACTTTCGATTATGTTTAGTTAGATTGGAAACATATCCAATCACAGCAAGATGTAATAAAGAGTTTAATAAATAAATTGTGGGCGTCCAAGCAAAAAAGTTGCCAAAAAAGGCACACATTTTTTTTTATCACACACTTAAAGTTGAAATTCTAAAAAAAATATATATGAAATTGTAGATACGAGTAGTTGAGCATTTATTAACAATCAATTAAAATCTTGAAATGAATTTTTTTCACCCAACTTTACAAAACTTCTTATATCTCGGAAACTAAATGCCGAGAGCTAGACCCTTTTTGCTTGGACGCCCACAATTGCCCAAATCAGTCTTTAAAAAAAACTACTATTAGATACCACTTACAAGTCTGCGAGGCTGAAGTGGGGCTGGACAGGTCACAATTATAGGATGCATCTAAACAGATGGGCCAATGTCGTCACTCAGTGGGTGCCTGAAGAGGCCTCGTCACCGAGACAGGCCTAAGAAACGTGACGATTTTGACTCGTTCCTAACCGATTGGACGGAGAAGGCACAGCACAAGGAAAGGTGGAAGAATATGATGGGGGCCTTTGCCCAGCAGTAGGAAAATACAAGAAAACGAAAAAAAACATTACTACTTTCATTTGTTTTCACAGGTACCCAATACAAAAATTTGATTGTAGTCACAATCTCCACACTCAGAGACGTCACCCAAAAACTAATAAGTAGATCTACTTTTTCTTTGCTCTTGTTTCATGTTTATCTAATATATATAAAATTCTCGTGTCGCAATGTTTGTTACCAAACTCCTCCGAAACGGCTGGACCGATTTGTATGAAATTTTGTGTGCCTATCGGGCAGGTCTGAGAATCGGCCAACATCTATTTTTCAAAAAAAAAAAATCCTAGAAATAATTTATATCTATATAATTTAGAGAGTTTTTTTCGTATCTTATCAGCTAGTTATTATATATATTTAGATTAGTATAATATACTTTATGTATGTATTTATCGTTTGTGTAAATGGTACACTACAGACTACCAGTAGTATTTGTCTCTCCTTCCCCTTTTTAATCCATCCAAAGGTTGTCTTTAAAAGATCGCTCTTAGCGATAAGACCGCCCATTGTGTCACCCTTTGTAAGATTTCTATAAACATACTTCTATGTCTGTAATTTATATGGTGCACATTATAAAGAGTAATCTATTCTATTCTAAATTATAAAAAATCGTTATCTCCATTTAGAAGCTCCCCATCTACATGGAGTTTGGTTTTTCCCTGTATATACGTATATTTCATCACTATACCGTGCAAATTGCAGGGCAACTCGGACGGTGGGGGCTCGCCACTAATTAACTGCGGCTTATGGCCTGCAACCCTTATGTTAGGGCCAGGACACCAGCGAGCTGGATTTAAAATCAGTTATGATTGAACAATGTTGCTTTCGAAGGGAAATAATGACACTTTTTTCGAGAGTTTTTTTCTCTACCGAGGCAGTGCTTTAGTTTTGACTAGCTGTTGCCAACTTTGATAGTATTTGCTGTTCTATACATTTTGACCGCATAGGTATTATACTTTTCTATGAAACAGCCGTTTCTTTTTTATAACTGCCGAAAATTTCGGCGGTAATAGTTCTAGAATCATGCGCGTGTGTGTTCATGGATTCATTTTGCGCGTCGTCGTCACTGAAATTGAATATTTTATAGATTACGTTGTAGTTATAAATACTGTTTACTAACGGTCCGCCATTTGCCAATCCCATGGGCCAATTCTCGTAATTAAAACGTTCAAAATCTAGTCAAAAACTTGCCAATTTCTAGGGAAATTAGATGAAATTTTGACAGATCGAGACCTAGACTAGATTAGGTGCGAAGGAACGTTCTTAAAATTACGAGAATTGCCCCTCCGGTGTAGTCCGTAAAGAAAACGTTTTTCTGAACGCACTTTCATAAAATACCTTTTGGATTTAGGCATTATAAACGCGTCTCTAAAAGCCCCAAATCACAAACACCGTGAATTTAATTGTTTACGTACCTAAGTGTTGAATTTTGTCCAAAATTACATCTTCACACGACACGGCACGTACCGCGAATGCTTGTCATAATATTTAAATTAAGGAATGCAATATAAGTGTGTTACTTTTGCACCATTTAATATCACAGAGGCAGTATTTTATTTTGTAACTGCTGTAAGTCTACATTCATGTTTAGTGGTAAACTCACGAGCATGTGCCTACCTAGGTAAGTATAGTTTATTATTTAGAACTAGGTATTGTGTTATTTAATTTCTTATTGTGTTATTTATATCTCTTCGTTACTGCATCGGATGACGTCATCACGTCAACGCCGGCTGTTGGTGAAAACCAGCGCTGGGGCTCTGTCTCGTATAGGGTCGTAGCATTATGCTGAGCGATGGCCGTTTTGCGTGGATGTGACGCATATTTTCCCTCAACTTGTTCTTTTTTTTGTTTGTGTTCTTTCTCTGCGACATGTTTACCGCTAATAAATAATGGTATTTTCTTTCTTTTTCTTGCAGAATCGACCTGCCGATCGATTCTGTAAAGATCTCACCGTGAAAAGTGAGGTGAAGTGAGCTTAGATTGAGCTGTCAATAGTGTCAATCCCTAGCATTAGTTGGAATGACAGCTCACTCCACGCTCACTTCACCTAAGTTATTACAGTGAGATGGTTACAGAATCGCATTGTATTCACAAAAAGAGGCAGTAGTCTCGGCATAATCGTAGGAATAACCGGAAACTGTCCCACTGCAGGGCAAACGCCTTTTAGAGATTATGCAACAGGTGTGAATGTCCACGGTAATCCCTACTTCGAGTACTGCTTTTTGCGTTTTGGAGTCAATGAAAATAGGGTTGTGTTGACCGAATATATTTCGCACGATCCCAGAGACAACCGTTCGCCCGAATCAGTGCGAGTAACTGATCGTTCCAAACCATACATCACGCGCCCATACAATTTGCTAACCTTGCACTCTGCCTTACGTGCTTACATGTGTCCCTATAGCCTCTTTTCTTACATAGGAGGATCAAGCATTGATATCCACGCTTGCTCGCAAGTCGCAACATGAACAAAATTTTAAAAGTTTAAAAGACATCTACCAAGTACCAAAAATTTCATCACCACTGATCTGAAAACGGTGAAGGAAAACATCGTGAGGAAACCGGCATGTCCTAGAACCAAAAAATCAAAGACACTTGACATCTACCAACCCGCACTGAGGTAGATTACAGCCCCCTGATACACTTCCCTCGAAGAGAGGAGGCCTGTGTCCCAGCAGTGGGAACATTATTGGCTGATGATGCTAACTAATGACATCCCTCCCATCTGGTTCAACCGTAATCCTAATAAAGCTAGACATGCATGTCTGGCAGTTTGAGTAATTAATGTGGCCTACCCAAATGTCCTTTCTTTGGTATTGTTCGTCGAATCGTCGAGCTCCTTAAGTTTTGAGTTGAGCTGCACGATTTCTGACAAATGCGTGCACTGGCTGGACAGGTCCTCTCAATCTGTGTGGTTCTTTCCTCAAAAAAACATCTCAGACATCAATCTACATGGTCTTCATATGATCTGACCAAGATTATGTCTGGACTTTAAAAGAGACTGTGACCTCCGAGTTTGTTTCGGCCTTTCTTCTCAGACTAGTCAGATAGGAAACGCCGACCTCATCTAGTTTTAAAATATGATTGCCGTGTAAAAGTGTTTGTACAAACTTATTTACAAAAATAAAATCATTTATCATGCCAAACCATTGCTAAGCTTCAATAGTAAACTAAAGCCGGCGCCAGACGACATTAGAACCAGTCCTAAAGGCATGCACACACTTATGATTCAGGCTCAGACACCCACGTTCAGCCTAGCTCAGCTCAGACTACATTACGGTCAACAGGTCTGGCCTAGAATCGCAAAGTATGGCTAAACTAATAACGGTAAGCTATTGTTTCGCCAATAAGGAGACGTTTATGCCAATGGATTACCTTATCAAGACTTGAGTTCTGTTCAATGGAATTTGCATGTGATACCTAGTACTTACATACTAATAATTAAATTTAGATTGGGTACGAGAAATCAATATAAACTACTACTAATACTAGCTGTCTGGACAGAAGTTATCCTGTTTCTTAGAACTCGATCGCAGCGCCACCTACCGTGTCCCATTGGGAATTTAAACCAGCCAGGGACCCACTCCAACGCACACACAAAAAATCATCAAAATCGAAATTATTAGGATAGAATATTTAAGAAATTATATTTCATGAGCATTTATGTTTAGCTCTACTCATCCCCTCAAGAACTCATAGCGTGAATATAAGTAAATAATAAAAATATAACCCATATCCCCGGAAATCTAAATATAACAACAATATACAATCTAAATATTATTATTAGGATAGGAGTACCTAATATTTAAGTAATTATATTTCATGAGCATTTATGTATGTATAACTCTACCCATCCTGTAAGAACACATAGCGTAAATATAAGTAAATAAAATAACCACAAAATCCGTATCGCCTGTTATCTTAATAATTGTATATTTATATGAGGATAATAATAATAATTACTGTTCATAACAATATAGTAATTACATTGTAATCGATAACGTGTTCTGTCCCGGTATTTAATTAGACGATTTGAATGAGTAATAATACGTGTTATCTATAAATAACCACAGTATTACGTCACGTCGTACATAACAAAAAGTATAGTATTCTGAATCTATCATAAATCAATCAACATTGTCATTGAAAGAAAGAAAAATGGGTTTCTATGTCACAGAAATATGTGCATACAAAAACCTAATTAGATATGTCTCATAATAATAAAAAAATAATAGCAAAATAGATACCTATTCTATAACGTGGGGATAATGGTCAGGTAGCCCATTCCTCACTTTGTCGTTCTCTGCACATTCCGCCTCAGACACAACTACTTTGTTGTTTGTTTCTTGGTTATTTACTATGTACTTTATACTAACACTAGTTATAAGATATTTTAATAACAAAATGGACTATTGTTGGCTGAATCTTTTTATAAAAATAAAAAATAACCATATATTGTTCGAGTAAATTGAAACATGAACTCCGGTACAAGGTTTTTTTTGGGGCGTGGCCAAAAATGGAACTAACGGCGCCATCTTGTTTTTCCAAATAATTGCACAAGACAGTGTTTTCAAGTTCAACAACGCCCCCGGTCAATGTCATTGAGTTGTCCAATTCCGGGAATTATAGGATAGATCGCTTCACCGAGACCGCTCACAAAGTAGGCGAGCAGTCCTGGGACGACCTATACCGTCCAAAAATAATTTCGCCCTATTAGGACATTGCCAAGAGTTACCAAGGCCCAATAATTTCCTTACTCAATAGATTGAGGCACGAAGTCCACTCGACAAACTCGCCGACCTATACTATCCGTGTGAACGAAACCATAGCGCGATTCAGAAAATGGCCCGAATGGTACAACGCCATCTATCGAGCGAGAGGTCAAACTTTTGCGTTTAAGTTGGAATATTGTTTTGTTAAATATTTGACATTTTATGAACAATATGTGATTAAATAAGTGAAAAATACTTGGAAAAAATATTTTTATGTTTATAATAGCAATATAATTGTGTTGAAAACACCGGAAGAATGCCCGGTGATCACCAATGTGCGCGCCAGACAATTAAATTCTGTAGATTCAAGATTTTAGAGACAAAATAGGTTTACTCATATACCTACTATACCTGTTTGGAATTAAATATATGAATAAAAAAATCCTAGAAATAATGTATATTGGCAAAACCACGTTTGCCGGATCAGCTAGTGTTACTATATACATATATTCTTGATTTATATAAATGATTTGCCCAAGACATATGATGGTTCTTTTCGCAGATGACAGTACAGCCCTAATCAAATGCACCAATATAAATGAATATGAAAATGACATAAATAATTGTTTAATTCACATTGTAAATTGGCTTAATAATAATAATTTAATAATAAACTTAAATAAAACAAAAATAATGCACTTTCATCAAAAATGTGACATTCCTAAAGATTGCTGTGCCTATAATAATATTGAAATAGAAGACGTAAAAATAACTAAATTCTTAGGAATAATGATAGACAATAAACTGACCTGGAAACCCCACATAGAAGAAATATGCAATCGACTTAGTAAAACTGCTTATGCGCTTTACCAACTCGCAAAAAAAGTAAATATTGACACACTCCTAACGGCATATCACGGACTTGTAGTTTCGGTTTTGAGGTTTGGCATCATTTTCTGGGGCTATTCTACTGGTAGGGAATAAGCATTTAAAATACAAAAAAGATGCTTAAGGTCAATGTGTGGTTTGAAAGCAACAGACAGCTGTGTACCAGTTTTCAAGGAGCTTAAACTGTTAACATTGCCATCACTGTACATTTTGGAAGTGGCAATGTTTATAAAACAAAATATTAAGTTATTTGACAAAGTCTCTACAGTACGAGAAGTTCCCCTTCGTACCCAATACAAAAATAAATTATGCACTGTGAAATGCAAAACAGCATTAATGAAAATAAGTATTCTTGGTATGGCACCTCGTATCTTTAATAAGATTCCAGATAGTTTTAAGGAAATGACAAACGCAAAATTTAAAAAAAACCTGACGAATTTACTTATAGAAAGATGTTATTATGCTACTAACAAAGTATGGACATTACCTAGTCTGAAATAAACATTTTTATTTTATTTTATTTTTTTTTTTTTTTTTATTATACTGTTGACGAATTTCTAAATGACTTGACAATTTGATGTGACTCTTTTTTATTGTGAATTTTTATGTACCCACCTATTTTACTTTTTATGACATTTTGTATTATTTTTATTTTTATTATAATTTCTCAAAACCTAATTTTAATTTTATATTACTAATTGTGTTGTAATTAAATTGAGTACGATTGTTATTTTGAACAATCGTTATGTTAAAATATTTGTATGCTGTAATGGCAAAACATAGCGACCTATATAAATATGTAATGCAAGAACCCAATGTACCTATGTTTGGCAAATAAAATTCTGATTCTGATTCTGATTCTATATAATTAAAACAAACAAATTGAAATTCTCATTTACCTGTAATTTTTTTTTAAATTCTTCTTTGCCGTTTCTTCATAAAATATTATCTCTCAACCCCAAATCGGAACCACATTTTTTTATTTTTATTGACAATGGGCTCACTCTTGACCTCAATCCAGCCCAGAGGCAGGGATGAGATCTACGGTGGAACGAGCTTGCCCAGAAGAAGCCTATTCACTCTCGCCCTGAAGAGACATTTATACAATGACCCCCGATTTTCCCCAAATTAAATTCCTCCCTTACCCCAATATCTAGGGTAACTTATTCCATTACCGGTTACTTCCGTGGGGTCCAGAGTTGGGGGTCTTCATCGCTCGTTATCTAAAGTTAGTTGCCAGTAAAAATCGATACGTTAAACAGTTAAACTAAGGGTACGGGATGACGTCAGGCTTATCTGAGATTAGCTGCAGGTTAAGTTTAAAAGTTTTCTAAGATTTATACTGTGTTTTATTTTTTTTTTATTTTAGAATTAGTTTTTATTTCTTTTATTTAGCAGTGGTGGTCCAATGGTAACGGTCGCCACTTTCGAGCTATAGTTCCTGGGTTCGAACTTCGATCCCAGGCAGGTGCTACACTTTGTGTAAGTTATTTTATGTGACGTCTACCAACGCACTGGGCCCGCGTGGTGGATCACGGCCCACTCCCTCTCACAGAGAGGAGGCTTGTGTCCCAGCAGTGGGAACATTATAGGCTGATTATGTGTGTATGTTTGAGGGACTCTCAGCAAAATTTCAGAATCAAAATCCAAAATCAAAAGTCATTTATTCAAATTAGGCTGAGAATCAGCACTTTTTGAACGTCAAAAATTACAAAAGACAGTCCCCCACAAACGCCCGCCCTTCACCACTTCCTAAGAAGTGGCGCAACAAACTCCCCAGCATGGGGAATCTATCGATGGGCTAATCAAAAGTTTCAACAGTAAAATAATGACAACAATTACAAAGACTGCCTCTTTGGTCCAGTGGTCGCTAGTGCTACTGTTGAGCACGATGACCCGGGCTCGATTCCCGGGTCAGGCAAAATGTTATTAGGTATTTCTCGGTAAAAGCCCGGAGTCTGGATTTGGGCTCGGTTGACGGCAATAGGCTCGTCCCCTATTACATGGGACTTAAACGTAACTGGCGAAATAAGGGTGTATTATACGCTCATCTCTGCCGAACGCTTCGGGGTATACAGCCGTGATGTTTTGTACTTACATAGGTGTATCGAGATACCTATCTAACATTATTATCCTTGACTTCCTTTTACTTCACTCTCGGGAATAACTGACCTAGTTTTAGGAAATTAACGGAATATAACATGAGATTCTGAAGTATACAAAGCTCTGTGAAATCGTGCGTAACATTAAACGCGTATTTTAAATCTTAATATTAAACACGTGTAGTACAGATGTCAGCACATCAAGCTACTACAACCTGTCAAATTTCTTGATTTTCAACTTTATCGATAAAGCATTAAGGTGTTTTTTTTAATGATATACTAGTGCTTGACTGCGATCCCGCCTGATGGAAAGCAGTGATGCAATCTTTGATGGTAAAGCGCACTAATTTATTATGAGCCTATTCACTCTAGCCTTGAAGACACTTAAATTATAATCGGACGGGAAGACCGCTGCAGGTAAATTGTTCCAGTCCTTCGATGTACGCGGTATAAACGACGAGGCAAAACGTTTCGTCCGGATCGCGGCACTGTCAACAACGTAAGGGTGGACACTCGCCGTACGACGGGTTGTCGGATGATGGAAAGGTGATGGCGGAATTAAGTCATGTAATTCCCGCGCACACTCTCCAGAATGCATCCTGTAGAACACCGAAAGGCTGGCTATCTTACGCATGTGCTCCAGGCTTTGTAGATTGGTCTTAACCGAATCTGGATCACCAATTAGCCTTTTCACACGCCTCTCCACTGAGTCCAAAGCTGCTAGCAAAGGTTCAAGGATGATTGGGAAATTTTTACAGTTCCGGATAGCTTGACCTGCTGTCGTCTGTACTTTATACTGATGACTTCATTTTATATAACACAACCTTATTTTGAAGTCTTAAAGGCGGAGTTTTCAAGGTCTCCCTTTATCTGAAAAAATAATATAGGTACAGTTTACAATGTTTTCTGTATGTAGACGATGTCAAATTGCAATAATTTTTCTTAGATAAAAGTTAGCTGGCTATTGAAAACTCAGATCTACATAGGAATAGGAATTAACAGTTTTGTTTAAGTATTGGTAAACACAATATTTTGAAAATTTTCTTCACATTTAAGTATACTAATTTTCTCCTACACACACACGTACATAATCAGCCTATAAAGTTCCCACTGCTGGGACACAGACCTCGTCTCTGTGGGTGGGAGTGTCGAGTGGGCCGTAATCCACCACGCGGACCCGGTGCGGGTTGGTAGATGTCACAAGTCTTTGGTAGCACAGAATCGGTCGACGTGGAGGTGCTTGGGGGAGGCTTGTGTCCAGCAGTGGACGTCTTTCGGCTGAAATGGTGATGCTGATGATGACATGTCTTTGAATTTTTGGTTCTTCGACAGGTCAGTTTCCTCACGATGTTTTCCTTCAACGTTTTGAGAGCAGTGGTGATGATTTTACCAGGCAGACTTGCACCTCTCTATCTGACTGTCTGTAAGTGCACTTATAACTCGGGAAGCAATCATCCACTATCAAGGTCTGGTTTCTTAAGAAAGCGGTCATGAAAATCTATAATTTTCTTTAGTATTTGACAACTCAGTGTCAAATACTAAAGAAAATTATAGATTTTCCCACGCCGGTTGTTTCAAACGGTTGGTTAACGTAACATACGTACGTCAAATAATAACAATTACGTATTCATTTATTATTTTTTGACGTACGACAAGGCCATAGTTTTGTAATTGTAACTTGAAACAACGCTTTTTTTGGATTGACGATAGTTAACGCCATTTTTAACGTATACTCGTACGCGTACGTCAAGTGGACGTGAAACAACTCGCCCTAAGGTGTCAACAAACATCCTATATTGGACAGCCCTTATTGTGTGACCATTCACCGTTTTCTTAGGAACCCAAAGCTTAAGTATATTTGTGTTTTATTTATAGAAATCCTTACTGTAGGTAGAGCTACCTTACACCTGAGCCAAGCCGCGGGGCACAGCTAATAGGAGTACAACGTAGGTAGCACAAAGAACACCTTCTACGCCTAAAGTTCAAGAGAGGCATGAAAAGTACCACAAATCTCTTTGAATAGTGCCTCGCGAGGCAAAAGTGTCGGATTCACACTCGGATTATACTCGTCTGTACATGTCTGAGTACCCTGAGAGATGTCAACAGAAATTACTATTTCAGTGGAACGTTAAGCACCTACGAGTACATCTAGCTAGAGGAGCTTGTGGCTAAGTACCTAATAACAGCCGCAGGGGTCGATCGATCAGGTTAAGCTGCGCTTGCCGCGGTTGGTCCGTGGATGGGTGACCATCTGTACATATCAAGACCCTTTCGTGCCTCGGAAAGCATGTTAAGCAGTTGGTCCCGACTGCCATTCGTGGATGTTTGACAGTCGTTACGGGTCGTCAGAAGCCCGAAAGTCTGACAACCAGTCTTAGCAAGGGGTATCGTATTATCCAGTAACTGGGTTGTGGAGGTCAGATAGGCAGTCGCTCCATGTAAAATACGAAAGTTCCGTCCCGATTCACCCCTGCAACCCTATTCACCCCGTTGTACCGGTAAGTATAAAAAAAAAAACAAAAAAATATAATTTCTCTTACAGTTTATGCGCGTACAAATTAGATAAAACGAAAACAACAAGTTTGCGACATAAACTACGGCAATATAGAAAAACAGGAGTTTGTTTTGTTCAAGCTTCCAAGAGTTTCGTAATTATGTCCAATTTTTATTATTCCCGTCACATGGAGCTCCCCTTTGTTACCCTACGAACTCAGGAAAATAGCGTGCAAATAAAAAATTCTTCGAAAAACGGTAATGTGTGTGTCACGTAGGTACTAGGTATACAGAGCTTTGCCTGCCACTTCGGAGGCGTGATGTTATGACACATTTATATTATTTAGGCAGGGAATGGTACCTGTCCATCGTCCATCTTGTGAATGTAATGGCGACACTGCTTGTTGAGACATGTTACACACTTGTTCCGATCGGCACCTCATCATCTGCCTAGACTTTTCCCAACTATGTTGGGGTCGGCTTCCAGTCTAACCCGATGCAGCTGAATACCAGTATTTTACATGGAGCGACTGCCTATCTGACCTCTACAACCCACTTACCGGATAATACGATACCCCTTGGTAAGACAGGCTGTCAGACATTCGGGCTTCTGAAGACCCGAAACGACTGTCAAAGATTTACGAATGACAGCAAGGTCCAATGGCATAACGTGCTTTCCTAGGGTCTTGGTATGTAAAGATGGTCACCCATCCACGGACCAACCGCGGCTATCGTAGCTTAACCTGATTGATCGACCCGTGCGACTGTTAATTCTTAGCCACATGCCGTCTTTGTTGAAAAACAAAGCCTATCAGACGCAATTAAGTACTAAATTTATATTCGGCTTTCATATGACTCGTGACGATTGGCAATAAGCTCCATTCGGCATCTACTTTCGCTGAAATGTCATGTTACAGTTGATTTCTACCGCCCGGCTTGTTGTTGTTTTTACGAAGTCACATGTATACACGAACCCATCCGGAACCACTATCTGCAAAACACAAATATTTGAACCGTGCGAGAATCGAACTCACGACATCATTGCAGAAGCCTCATCGCCCCGCTAATCTTGCTACCAGAACCCCAATTGACACATTTTCAATCAGAACCTGACGAATTATGAAGTAATTGCTAATCCACTGCTTCAAATGTTTAAAAAATTCGTCTGCTCGATAATGGAAATCACGCAATGAACGTCATCGAATTGTCAAAATAAATTCCTTCTTGTCGGCAACTTCACCATACAAAGTATTTAACATAACCCACACACAAAACAATGTAAACGTAACTATTAAACTAACGACCATCTTCCAAAACATGAAACTTAACCAATTACCGTTAAAGATTTAAACCAACAAACTCATTTCACGGTTAAATTTAACCTAACCAATTAACACCATGTTAACTACAGATAAACCAAACGGTTAACGATACAGTTAATTGGTGGCCGACAGATGTATACCAGTTAGAGTTAAATAAGTTATTAGTAATTATTTTAAAACATAAAATAATATTATAAGCAATGTGGAGTAGGTACCGTTGGTCTAGTGGTCGCAAGTTCGACTGCTGAGCTGGTGTCCTAGGTTCAAATTCCCAGGAAATCCTTTGAAGAAGGCTGGTCTGGATGTGTGCCCGGTAATGGCTAGGTATAGGCTCTATATGACGTGGAACTTAATCCTATCTGGTGAAATATGACTTAGAATGTATTCTTGTCGATGTAGACATCTTTTTGTGGCTGACTGTAGGTACTATACAGGGGGTACATTCTCTAAGTCCGTCAACGAGGTTACGAGTCCGTGACTCCGTCCGAAAGTAGTTGATCTGTCAAAAGACAAATTCATTTTTTCGAACGGGCAATAACACATTGCGAGTAGGGACAACTGTCGAATCGTGTTGTCTACCATTCTTAGTTCGGGCTCCAACTAATCTTATGACCGTAACTGATACGGAACAGGAAACGTCAGTAAATTCGGATTTCATACTTATCCAGCTTTGCTAACACCATCGTGAAATACAGGAATGATGATAATGAATATACAACCAATTCATCAGTTTATTTGTTTAAAGATATTACAATAATTTATTAATGTTAACATTTAAAATACTAATTATTCATTCACAATTTTAAGCCATGCCAATAAACCCAAAGTTTGTGGAATTTACGAGAATTCAATTCATTAATAGCTACTTAACTATAATTAAAATCATGCCGATGAAATTATTGCAAGCATACAATCACTCTTTGAATAATGAGTTACCTGGACTACAAAATAAAAAAGGCAATGTTCTTAACCTTCCTAGCATAATCAGCATATAACGATCCCACTGCTGGGACACAGGTCTCATCTTGGTGATGAAGAGTAGACCACCATCATGTCTTCGAATTGTTGGTTCTAAGAGATGCCGGTTTCCTCACGATGTTATCCTTCACCGTTTGGTGATGAAATTATTTACACAAAGTAAAGCGCCTGCCGTAAGTGGGGGCGGTTACCACTAGACCACCGTTGCTCTCAACAACAGCCATACAGTACAGCCATCATCATGAATCATCATCATCGTCATTTCAGCCGAAAGACGTCCACAGCTGGACATAGACGACGCAGACGCCAACATAGTTGGGAAAAGGCAACACAAATGTTGACGATGATGTTAAGCACCTACGAGTACATCTACATACTTAAGGTACCCACGACGACATACGAGTATCAAGCTATACATTTCCAGCATAAGCTGACTTCTCAATGTGCGAAAAGCCTATTCAATGGGAGGTCATCTAAAACTGGAAGTGTATAACTTGATTATATGTCGTCGTGTATACCTTTGAATGGACATACACCGCTCTTAATTGTGACTAGCTTTTCCCTCGGCTCCATAAGGCAGTTCAAGATAAGAATTCATCATCATTTCAGCCGAAAGACGTCCACAGCTGGACATAGGCCTCCCCCAAGCACCTCCACTTCGACCGGTTTTGTGCTTCTCGCATCCAACGGGTTCCTGCGGCCTTCACAAGGTCGTCGGTCCACCTTGTGGGAGGCCTTCTAACGCTACGTCTTCCGGTACGCAGTCGCCACTCCAGAACCTTTCGGCCCTATCGGCCATCTCACCATCTGTTCTGCGAGATGTCCCCTGCGTTTGGCAATTCTTCGGGCTATGTCGGTTACCTTGCGGATCTCTTCATTTCTAATTCGATCACGCAGGAAAACTCTCCATTGCCCTTTGGGTGAGTTTTAGCATTGAAACAAAACTCTTTTTTAATCACGTTTGAGACAACTTGTTATTTGCCGAACTAAACATAAAAATGCAAATGTAGGTAAATCCACCTATAAGGGACCTTCTCCACGAGCGAGAGAATCGCGGCGATATTATCGTCGTGGCACGTATTCCTATACACTCTCTTAGAACGTGTCTCCACATGGCGATATCATCGCGGCAAGAATTTGAGGGCACGGCGAGACTATCGCCGCGATTCTCTCGCCCGTGGAGACTGCCCCTTAAGGTGGCTCTAGTCGAAATTTTTTCCATCCACTGTTTGACAGTGTACAGGCGCTAGCACATCACGCTACTACAATCTGTCAATTTTTTTAATATATTTTCAACGTTATCATTAAAGCATTAAGGTTCAAGGCAAGGTTGATTGGGAAAATTTGACAGTTTCGGGTAGCTTGACCTGCTGGCGTCTGTACATCCAAGGTCAAACATGAAATCGTTTTGTCTTATTATTAATGTTGTCTGTACGGAAACAGAATACTAGAATAGTAAAATAAAAAGCCATTACAAAGTTATGAGCCAACAAGGACTCGTTTTTCTTGCTAATTTTAACTTAACTTTGGGTGTAATAATAATAATAATAATTTAATTTATTTCGGCCAGAATCCATATAAGTGTTAGTAACAATTTTCTTAATATCTATGTTAGTAGGAATCTAATACAAAGTGAACTAAAACAAAAACATAAACATTACAATTTTCCCGTTACTATTCCCACCCAGTGTGCCTGTATGGGACAGTCATAACGGGACGCAATCATTTCATCATTTGACGGCACGGTTGGCGCAGTGGTTAAGCGATTGACTGCTGCGCTGCGTGTCGCGGGTTCGATTCCCGCACGGAACAAATATTTGTATGACCTACATGTATTTGTTGCGGGCCTGCGGGCGGTGAGTAATGGGTAGCTCACCGTCCGATCAGGACCAGGCCCGTGCCGGACGGCGCGTTGTGTTCCACGCGCGCCTCAAAGAGATGTCAGCAGAGGACGGGGCCCGATAGGGCCGAAGCCAGGGCGGCGGGATCTTCCGAAAGGTTAACCGTTGCCCAGGAACAGAAAGGGCTAAGGAAGGAACACGGGTGGGTTTTAGTCAGTAAAAGTCTGACACTCCCTTCCGCTCCACCCAGAGCGGGAGGGATCATTTGATGATTACCCATCCACAAAAAAAAAAAAAAAAAACATGTTTTTGTTCCGAGTCTGGGTGTTTTTCTATCTATAATATGTATGTATTTACAAAAAAAAAAATTGTATATAAGTAGTTTATCAGCCATCTTGTTACCATAACACAAGCATTAGGTTGCTTAACTTGGGACAATATGGTGCTGTGTGAAATGTCCAGGGATATTATTATTATTATTTGCAAAATGCTGTTGGTGCTACCGCGCAGTCTTTGTAATGAAAAGTAATAAGTAATAAAAAGAAGTGTAAAATCTTCAAAACAAAGGCGGTACCGACAAAGCTCAATTTTCGAAGAGCTCAATAAACTTTTTTTGTAATTGTAACTGCTTAGTTAGTCTAGTGGTCGCACTACTGCTGATCATGAAGTCCTGGGTTCGATTCCCAGATCGAGCAGTGTTAATGGGTTTTTCGGTTTTTCCATCTGGGATTTGTCAACAGTAGCCCGGAGTCTTAATTTGTACCCTGTTGATGGGAAAAGGATCGTGTTCTATGGGTTCATCTCTACCTAACCAGATATACAGATAGTCAGTGTGGCGATTAGGTTATCACATTAATTGGAACCACGTATTCTATATAACGTATATTAAACATACAAAATTAAAATAATTAATAACAATTAACATTTTAGTCGCGGGACCATTTTTTCGTTTCCTTACCTTTTTTCGTTTATTTACCTAACAACATTAAACATAATTTGTGTTTACTTAGTAACAATAACATAAAGTTTGTGTTGAATTCTTGATACCATTGCCTCACGCGTGTCTAGTGACTTATGTATTATCAAGGATGGTTTATTTCATGACAATTTTTACGCTAATTATTTTATTTGCTTTTTTTTCTACTTTTAGTAAAATTTAAATTTTATTATTTTAACAGACTTTTAACAACTTGTAATGACCGCTGTATTATTTAATGCGATAACCTAATCGCCACTGTGTATAGATAATATAGATGCGATGTTATATTATTTCAGTAAGTCAATGACCCAATGCCATTGCCCAACACTTTCTAGTAGCCGCTACATTTCTTGGTTTATTAACCCTGTTGTACCAATTACTCTTTGTTTGACGGAACAGACCTCTAACTTCCAATATTGGGTCGTGATAATTGGTAAATAGATTTACATGCCGCTGTCGGAAAATGTAAGGAAGAAACAATTTTATTTCTTTCATTAAGACGGCTTAGAACCAATTACAAAAATTAAAGACACCAACACATACAATAGATGCAGTTGAGGTTTTTAGAGTTGGCAAGTTATTTTTTAAATGAATTGGACCACGGAACTCTCAAAAGGTGCTGTGGTCCAACTAAATATTGTATTATTGTGTGTGGTATTTTTAAAGTTTGACAACTGCCCCTAATAAAGACCCGTGGTCCGGCTAGTTGGACAGAGCAGTTGGACCACTGCCCCGGACTGACAACAACAACAATGAAACAATAGCAATGTCAACAAATGTTCAAATACTGTGTAGGTATTGCACTTTTGTATGAAACAGTTTTTTTTTATAAGGTTAGAAAAGATTCTACCCTGGGGCATCCAACGGGTTCGTGTGTGTGTGAAAATTCGTACTTAGTAGGAACAAACAGTGCCAAGAGTAAAAAATCATTGTGATTTTGCCATTTCATCTGGTTTTTTTGCTGACCAATCAACTAATACTAATATACTAATACTAATGTTAATCGAAAAAAATATTTTTTAAGTTAGCCTACAAAGTCCCACAACTGAGCAAAGGCCTCCCCCAAATAATAATAATTTTATAATAGGTAATAATTTATTTTCAAAAGCCAATAAATTATTATTTTTTTATTTTTTTTATTTAGTTATTTAAGTAAGTAATACAACACACACAGTAAACAACACAGTTACAATGTAAACAACTAACAAAAAAAACTACCACCCCCCCCTGCTACTTAAATAACTTATATCCTTAAGTATATTAATAGGCTAAGTATTTTCACGATGCGTGAAAGTCCTGATACCTACCCAAACTAGGACATGTCCTGTATCTCAGGTGTCAGCGTTCCTCCCTGCCCTTCACAATCCTTCCAAGCACCCTTTCCTACACCCACTTCGTGTGGAATATTTTAACTATTTTCAAAAAATATTTCACAATCTTTTCGTCATGTAAACCTAACCTAAGATATTTCAAACGTCCTAACTGGCCGGCTGATTTTCAATCATAACAAAGTAACAAATTATTGACATAACCGACTCTCTTATTACCAATAACAACGACGACGGTACAGATCTCGGAATCCTCGGAACGTTCCCGGAAACTCGGAATATCCCGGAGTATCCGTAACTTAATGAAATTGGACGGTTATTTGGACAAACGATAGTTTCTGTGGATTGATATTGTTATTGTGGTTTGTTTGAAACTCTAGGGTTTTAAGATAATATTAAGTTTTGTTGTGATGATGGCTCGTTTTCTGACTTGAGGTAGGTTGAGGGTCCGAAATCGGGGCCCCTTACGTTACTGGGGAGTTTGTTGTGCCACTTCTTCTTCCTAGCGAAAGCACTAGGAAATGGTGAAGGGCAAGCGTTTTGGGGGACTGTCTTATGTAATTTTGACGATAGAGAAGTGCCGATTCTCAGTATAATTTGAATAAATTACTAAAATTGCACCCAGAGCCACAAGATACAAGCGATGCTTAGTTTGTGGCTCACCGAATCCGTCGCATTTTTTTTTTACTTTTTGATGAATAAACTCTTTTTAACCGACGAAAAAAAAACGGAGGTGGTTCTCAAGTCGACGCGTATACGCGACGCTTTTGCTGCTACGTCTTTTACAATTTGCAGGTCAGTACGAGTATCAGGTTGTATGTTGAATTGTTGATCTAAATATGATCCGCAGCCGTAATTAATATTTATTTATAGAATTATAATCATAAAAATCATCAATACAACTCTAAGTTCATATTACCCTATTGAATTACTTTTTCATGAAATCATGACATTTGAGATAACCAATTCTAACTTAGGGAGTTGTATTACTGATTCTAATGAGTATAGGTATATATATGTAATTCTGTATGTAAAGCCATATTTGTTACGGTCGTGAATCGTACTTTAATCAACATACAACCTGACACTGACGTGCAAATTGCAAAAAACGTAAGAAAATTAGAATTTAATAAAAAATAAATTATACAGGAACTAACAATGTATACTTGCAAGTACGCTACAAACAATTATAATTTAATTCCTAACTACCCTAATCATAATCTGCCTAGCTTTTTCCCAACTATGTTGGGGTCAGCTTCCAGTCTAACCAGATGCAGCTGAATACCAGTATTTTACATGGAGCGACTGCCTAGATCTGACCTGCACAATCCATTTACTGGGTAATATGTTATGACTGTGCCTTCTCAATATATTTATGAAAATCTTTTATATGCCCATAGAAACATAAAATTGTTTAAAAAATACAGTGATATCCATGATATAAATACTAGGAACAAACACAAATTTGTTGTACCTATAACAAGGCTCAAGAAAATAGGTAGCTCGTTCAGATGCCAATGTATACGCTTTTACAATAAAGTTCCAAGCCCCGTTCAAGATCTAAGCCTTAATAAATTCAAATCATTCATTAAACGTAAGTTGTGCCAGAAAGCCTTTTATACCGTTAAGGATTATATCGAGGACAAAAAGGCTTGGGATTGAGATGCTTCCAATTTTTTACCTATGTAGTGTTCTTATTTTTCTGTTTTGTTGTTGTTTTTCTTTTTTATATACACTTTGACATCAATGAATTCTATATATAAGTACTGTGACATTTGCTTACTTTGTAAAGTATTCTATTATTTTAATTATTGTGAATGTGAATACTATGTGGGTCACTTTATTTTTATTATATTTTATTTTTCTCTCTGTTCTCTTAGTTTTGTCATGGTCTGGCAGTTTGAGTAATTAATGCGGCCTACCCAAATGTCCTTTCTTTGGTATTGTTCGTCGAATCGTCGAGCTCCTTAAGTTTTGAGTTGAGCTGCACTGATTTCTGACAAATGCATGCACTGACTGGACAGGTCCTCTCAATCTGTGTGGTTCTTTCCTCAAAAGACCATCTCAGACATCGACCTGCATGGTCTTCATATGATCTGACCAAGATTATGTCTGGACTTTAAAAGAGACTGTGACCTCTGAGTTTGTTTCGGCCTTTCTTCTCAGAGTAGTCAGATAGGAAACGCCGACCTCATCTAGTTTTAAAATATGATTGACGTGTAAAAGTGTTTGTACAAACCTACTTACAAAATAAAATCATTTATCATTTATCATTTATCATTATCATTAATACGATACCCTTTGGTAAGACTGGTTGTCAGACTTTCGGGTTTCTGACGACCCGTCACGTCTGTCAAAGATCCACGAATGACAGCCGCCACCAACGGCTTAACGTGCTTTCCGAGACATAAAGGGGTCTTGATATGTAAAGATGGTCACCCATCCACAGACCAACCGCGGCAAGCGTAGCTTAACCTGATCGATCGACCTGTGTGGCTGTTATTATTTAGCCACGGGCCCCTCACTAACATTAGTTAGTGACGGGCCCTACCCTATGTTTTAAAATTTAAATTCCGTCATTTTGTTTTTTAAAAAACGGGCATGAGTATAGACAATACCGCGTTAAATAAAAGTGCCGCACTGATTTACCGTGTGAATAAAAGTGATTTAACATTTAATTATGCCCGGGCATGATTTATGGGCAAACTCCTTATTAACGGCCCCGTTACGTGCGTGACATACTGACGGACACTTTGAGGAGCTTAACGAGCTTTTAAGTGTAGTTTTTGGAGGTTTAAATACTAGTTGTGTTATCTACTCCGCCTCCATTACGAGTAATTCGTTTACCGGTTTAAAAATACTGCCAGTTATGATATTAAAATAATGTTTGACAGCATTACTGTGAAATTGTTCTGTATTTTTTTGTTTGTTTTTGTCTTATTAGACATAGTCATAACTTTTCTTTAATAGATAATCTGTCAATGTGGAATCAGCCATCACGTTATAACTATGAGTGCTGTCTGTTCAGTTATTTTAATTTTGAGCATCGCTATCCAAAGCACAGTGATCTTTATTCTCATTATTATAAGGTTGATGTTGGATTGCTGCTACTGACAAGTCTGTCAAAATCATTGTGATCTTTATTCTCGTTACAATAAGGTTTATGTTAAGTTGCTGCTGTCAGAGTTGAGTGCTCGTATGCAATTTATAATTACAACGCTAGAAGGATATTTTGAACTCACATGGCTAAACAGCTTTTTCGGTATACTTAGGTTCCCCGTCCTACACCCCTGTGTGTCACAGGTACGCATTACATATTATTATAAGTTATTATGTCACCCCATCGCAGATTTATGGCCAACAAAATTAAATATTTACAATTTGTTGAGAATTAATCTTATTTGTATGACGTTAATCTAATATTGTAATGAGTTATTACCTTTTTGAGAAGATTTAGAAATTGGCCAAGTTTTAGTTTTTTTTTTTTTGTTTGAAAAATAAATTAAAAAACTAAGGTTTTTTATGGCGACGAAGAAAAACCACTATTACGAGTAGGCGTGTAACTATAAATTATCCTAATTTTTTATTATAAATTAAAATGTTATATCTCGCTACAATTAATCAATGAGTTTAAATTAATACTACAGGATACTTACAACACAGGTTATTTTAAATTGGCTAGCGAAACTCTGCAGACGCGGTGGGTATCAATATCTAAATATGATAAAACAAAAGATTTTTTTTTTTTGTGTAAACTTCACAGACGTGATGGATATCCAGGACATCGATATTTAAACACGATAAGAAATCAGTTTTCTAAACTCATAGTACAAGTAGCAACACTAACGATCTTATACCTCCCAAAATAAAACGTGAACGAACCAAAATGAAACGTTTGATCGTGTTTAAATATCGATGCCCATCGCGTGTGCGGAGTTTAGCTAGCTAATTTAATTTAAAATAACCCTTTGTATAGGATTCTTAAAAATAGCTCTGTTTTGAGCTCTCTTTTCACTGCAGCACACAGTCCAAAAGTACTTTATCGGCCCTAGTCAACTATCCAGTAACACGCCCGAACTTGGCCGGAGACACTACCACGCTCCTAAACAGATGCTACATAAAATATAGCGAGGGGAGTCTGTTTTTTAAACCCAGTGCTATTTATAACCTATCAGTCGAATTTATGCGTTTTAAAATGGATATAAATTTTAATTGGCTCTTAAATCGAGGATGGCTAAACGCTAATTTTGAAAGTCATATTTTATTGTTTTTTAATAGACTTGAAGATTTACTGTGAGCAATTTTTTAGGGTTCGCACCTACCTGTGTAAAGTTTTCTGGGACTATCACTAAATAATCCTACTAATATTATAAACGTGAAAGATTTTATGGATGGATGAATGGATGGATGTTTGTTACTCTTTCACGCAAAAACCATTGAACGGATTTGGATGAAATTTGGTACACAGCTGGTTTATGACCAGGATTAACATATAGTATACTTTTTATGCCGATATTCCCACGGGATTGAAACTTATGCGGGTGACACCGTGGGGCGCAGCTATTTTATTATAAAACTAGCTTCTGCCCGCGGCTTCGCCCGCGTGGATGTCGGAAGTTATCCCACGGGAACGTGCTACCAGGATAAAAAGTATGTGCTTCCCCAGGATGCCATCTATCTCTTTGCCAAATCAGAAGTTCAGTGGTTTAGGCGTGAAAATGTAACATACAGTTTCAAGTTCAAATCCTCCCCTAAAAACCGAATTACCCCTTTTTGCCCCATCAGAGGTCAATTTGCGACAACTTTACATACTTATTATTAATTATTTTCTGTCGAAAGTATCAATACTGAGTTTCGAGTTAATCGGATCGCGCATTCAATTTCTTCCACACAAACTTCAACACCCCTATATCCCCCTTTGAGGGGTAGTTTGAAAAACTTATAATGATAACCTTTATTACTTACTTAGGCAAGTATTGTTGCCAAGTTTCATGTTTATTAACTAAATTAATAAGATTTTTCATATAAACTATATCCCCGCTTTTCCCCGCACGGGGTGGAATTTTGAAAAATTCATAAAAATTCATTACTTGACTCAAAGATTATTTTATTTATACCAATTTTATAATTAATCAAGCCACTTATTATAATCCTCCCCTGTAAAATTAACTCCCCCTTTTCACCCCGTTAGGGGGTGATTTTCGAAAAACCCTCATATGTGTTATTATTTATTTTTGCCTTAAGTACACTGAGTTTCGTGTTAATCGGACAGCGCGTACAAATTCTTCCACACAAACTTTAACACTCCTATATCCCCTTTGAGGGGTAGTTTTGAAAAACTAATAATGATAAACTTTATTGCTTACTTAGGCGAGTATTCATGCTAATTTTCAAGATTATTAATCTAACGAATAAGATTTTTCACATAAACTGTATCCCCGCTTTTCACCCCCACAGGGGTGGAATTTTGAAAAATCATTTGGGATGTGTTCATAACTTGACTCAAAGATTATTTATACCAATTTTCGAGTTAATCAAGCCACGCTGTAAAATCCTCCCCTGTAAAATTGACTACCCCTTTTCAGGCCGTCAGGGGTACATTTTCGAAAAACCCTGATACACATTATTCTTTCCTTTCAATTTTAGGTATAAACACTGAGTTTCGATTAAATCGGACCGCGCGCTAAAATTCTTCCATACAAACTTTGAAACCCCCCACTCCCCTTTTAGGGGGTAGTTTATAAAAACAAAAAATGCCCAACTTCATAATTTATTTACATAAGTATTCGTGCCAAGTTTCAAGTTTATTAACTCAAGGAATAAGATTTTTCATACAAACGAAATCCCCCCATTTCACCCTCTCAGGGGTGGAATTTCGAAAAACCCTTTCTTAGTGGACACCTACTCTTCACGAAGAATACACTCTCCAAATTTCATGTCTCTAGGACCAGCGGTTTAGGCTGTGCGTTGATGTCTCAGTCGGTCAGTCAGTCAGTCAGTCAGGACTTTGAATTTTATAGGCGCGAGACGCGTCGAACGTGATTCAGTATTCACGCTCGATGGCTTATTATTGGCGTATTTCATGTATAACTCTGGTGTTTCTATACAGATTTCTATGATTCTTTTTTATGGAATAGTAAATAATGTTAACTTTTTTAATTAAGAATGACTGAGAGTGTTATAAATGTAAGAGTAGACAAATATAATCAGAAAGTTTCGAACTGCTAAGCTATCGGGAGTTACACGTGTTATTGTGAGTCAACCATAAAAGATAGATATATGCTGTCGTGGGATATTTTTTATATAATTTTAAGGAGAACATTTCCGTCATACATGATTTCTGTGTAGCTTTAACCATTAAGGTTGCACACGCGACGGAAGCGTAAAAAATGGAGTAACTTCTCCCGTTTTCCCAACATTTCCCTTCACTGCTCTGCTCCTATTGATTGTAGCGTGATGAAAAGTATACTATAACCAGCTCAGGAGTATGAAAAATAATTGTACCAAGTTTCATTAAAATCCGTCGAGTAGTTTTTGTTTCTATAACGGTTATACAGACAGACAGACAGACAGACAGACAGACAGACAGACAGACAAAAATTTTACTGATTGCATTTTTGGCATCAGTATCGATCCCTAATCACCCCCTGGTAGTTATTTTGGAAATATATTTCATGTACAGAATTGACCTCTCTACAGATTTATTATAAGTATAGACAAAGTCCCCCCGCCGCGGCTCTGTCTGTCAGAACGCTAAAAATTTTAAAAGCTACCGAACGGATTTCCATACGGTTTTCACGGACGGGGAATGGACGGAGTAATTAACAAGGAAGGTTTAGGTGTACAATTTATTAAGGTTTTTTGTAAATTGACGGAAATATGACGATGGTTGTTGAAAATGTTGGAAAAAATCATTCTGACTGAGAATTTTACTGGTGTGCGCCGCGTAAACCAATAGTCATATGAAACCAATGTATGTATTACGGAATTAATACATTGTTTTCCATAAATAGGATACTTTTAATCCCGGTACTACTAGTACTAGTTTCCGTGGTATATTTTTCGACATCCACGCACTTAAAAGGTAGTATCATACAATATACTTAATCAGCCTATAAAGTTCCCACAACTGGTAATGTGGCATCACAGCTGAAGTGGAAAATTGTCAACTAACTTTTGGAGGGCACTGCATGTAGTTACCATCCCCTTCTAGACAAAGGTCTCCCCCATAAATTAACCTAAAGACATGATAATATTACTAGAACACTAGCTCCTCGAATAGGGACCAAAGCGGTTCCATGTCTAGGCACAAAAGAGCCACATTGTTTAGCGCTGGTTGTCGACATTACACGCAATAATATATTCATGCTGGTACTGTCACATACAGAAATAATAACACTGCTTGTTTCTTGGAATTCTGTACAACATACAAATGTAAACTGAACACTTTAATGAAAACTTTATCTATATTTTTGTATACCTACAGTATACAATATACATATTTGTATTTACCTTAGATATAGGTACCAAATAATTAAAATTAACATCATTCATTTCGTACCTAAAAATTAAAGTGAAAAAAATAGTACTGTTTTCTTATGGGAAAAAATATCTTGAGCATTTTTCACTATTACAATATTTTGCATACATTAATTGGTGCTCACATATTTACAAACATTATTCAATTAGACGATTTTCATAAATAAATAAAGAGTAATAAGTCCGGGTGTGACTTTAAGTAATTACAAAAGGAGATGGCTAAACTGAAGTATGGACGAATTTCCAGCAATGTCTAGACATGGTACCTAGCAATATGTAATGCTGAATAGCTGAATATTAGTATTTCATACAGAAAAAGTTTCAGGCGCTTTTTATATCTTTATAATCCTGAAAATGAAATCGTGTAACTCCTACGTCAATAGGCATAAAAAACTGCAAATAAATTACATTGCTATGAACTTTTACCGAGGTGTTACCCAAACAACACTAGATTTTTGTCCAAAACCAAATCCCTATAGTAAATGTACTCGAGAGATGGGTTCTGGACACTGAATGGGGCAATGCGCGCAAGAAAACACTCAGGCGGCAGGATTTTTCTGACTTGATTTACATTGGTCAATACAACCTACACGAATGTATAGCTAAACCTTCCGGAAGTGACAACCCCATCAAAATAGGTTTGTTGAAACATCCGTACAGACAGACAGACAAACGCGCCAGGAGGACTTTTAGTATGTGGTGATTGTTAAATCCTGCCTAAACTAGATAACGAATACAGTGAGTAACCAAGGACTTTAAAAGATCATCATATCATCATTCACACAGTCCATCCATCGTTTCGTTGGTCGTCCCCTACTCTTATAGCCATCGACATTCATACTCAAAACTACTTTAAAAGATATTGAAATAAAACAACAAAAATGCGATTAATTTATTTATTCTGTGAATCTTATAAGAACATTATATAAAAAAGTTAGTTTAGGTTATCTGTCTGTCTGATCAAATCATTCTGATTGGATGTTGCCCAATAACACAACCAGAGAGAGAGAGGTCAGGGACAGTAAGTCCTGACGATTTGTAGGCTGAGAAACTGAATATCTGAAGAGGAAGATGATAAATGCAACCGGACGGGTATGTAAAGATAAAAAAACACACTGTGTTTAAAAACATTTTATTTAGATAATAGAAAGCTGGATGTGACGTTGGTAAGTTCTGCAAAATTGAATCGTTTCTTTCCACTGCATGGCGTTGTATACTTCTCACAGAACGGCCTCAAGTTATGCGCATTATTGTATGACCAAATAAACGTACATCACTAGTTGCTTCTGAATTCAGCAGCTCATAACAAGGATGACAAATGTTGGCATCCCTTGGAACCTAGAACAAACTTAATTACCTTATTACCCACATGAATTATTTATAATACCTACACATTTGATTATTATGACATCTAAAGAACCAGTCTGTTGTAGTCGTGACGTGTTGAGACGAGATGAGTCTTTCTGATTCATTGCCATTGAGTTCATTATGTATTTTGAAAACACGGTAAACTACTTGAAGTTACATTTATTCGATGTTTCTTATATTTATCGGTTCTAGAATGATTCTAGCTGTAGATGACTTACCTCAATTGTTAACCATCGTGCTAAGATAGTGAGTAGAAAAGCAGGCAATGAAGAGGCGATATGCTGCCGCAGCCTTTGCGTGGTTACACCGCAGTTTATGCATCGCAGGATGAATTGATTGCAAGTCAAGTCCGTGTCGAGTAGCAAGAGGTCAGTAGGTAGGCAAGCACACACAATAAGCAAGCGAGGGTCAATGAAAATCCAAAATGAAAAACCACAACGAACAAGCAAACGGCAGTGTTCCAACGATGTCTAACATCTGACGTTTGTTTTTTTTTCATAGAGATGGGATTGAACGTCAAGTGTAATCGAGTCAAAAAAATAATCGATTGGGTTGAAAGATAAAAATATACTTAAATAGTTTTTGTCGACCTGTATTCAGTTAATATTTTTCGACACAAAATAGGTAGTACATTAAACGTAGAAGCACATTCTGAAGCTTTCAATTATTTTTATTTGATTTTGATACGAAAAGAGTGGAATTGAATAGAGTCGATTGTCACTTAGAAACAACCCCGTTTCCCTGTGAAAACACAATACGAAGCAACTAAACAGGACACCGAATTGAATTCCATCGATTCCCGCCAATAACTCTGATTGCCACTTCTTAGTTTCAGAAAATAAATCGTTTTGATATCTGTTATAAAAAATCGATATAAGTATAGTTTGATTTGACATTTTAGAAAAGCGACATGACCCGTCCCTAGTTGCAGTACTGTATTATTATTCCCCTTGAACTTGTCATGTCAATCAAAAAAAGCAACTAAGATACTTTTTTTATGTTTAACAGTTCACGAAAGCGCTAGGAAATTATTAAACGCTTAATAATTCATGAATGAATATTTAAATATTACGAGTTAATGTGAAGTTACTAGACATGCTTGGGGCAGTCATTTAGCCATGTCCTTTAAATCAATGTCAAAAAAAAAATATATACATTAGCAACCAGTTTGATTTTGTCTAGACTCTAGAGATTGTCCTATGGAGCAGGACCAGCATGTTTCCAAGCAGTCTTATCTTGGATATATTTCTTAGTTATTATAATAGCTAGCAAAATACATTACCTGAACCTAGACATTTTATTACGGACTAGCTTCTGCCCCGGACTTCGTCCGCGTGAAGTTCCTTGTTCCCCCGACCCACCCTGGCGCATCGTATCGCCTGCCGACGCTATTACTTATTTATTTATTTACCATTTATGTACACACATATAAATAGACAATGAAAAACAGAACAGAAAAAATAGGTACAGAGGTGATGCTTATTTCATAAGAAATCTCTTCCAGCATACCTTAGATAGGACAATAGATACAGAGATGTAGACAGCGTGTGATTACCTCG
The DNA here is from genome assembly GCA_949629185.1 of Apamea crenata. Lineage (NCBI taxonomy): Eukaryota > Metazoa > Arthropoda > Insecta > Lepidoptera > Noctuidae > Apamea > Apamea crenata. The sequence continues at coordinate 3,853,793 of OX451362.1, read as the reverse complement.
TTTTTATTTAGCATACTTTCTGACTTTGTTTCTTTTTGCTCGGCTCCTAAGGATCCTCGCGTGATGTTAAGTAGCCTTAAGTAACCTTAAATAGCCAATAGCCTTAAGTAACCTTAAATAGCCAATAGCCTTAAGTAACCTTAAATAGCCAATAGCCTTAATTAACCTTAAATAGCCAATAGCCTTAAGTTACCTTAAATAGCCAATAGCCTTAAGAATTGGGCTAATATTTGTCCGGTAGTTCCAGAGAAACTCTTCAGCTTTATTATTAGTAAACAGTTACCAAAACACAGGATAACTTCTGCCCAGTAAAAAAAATTTGCGCAAGCCTGTGCAGATTTACGCGCTGACTGTACTAGTATCGATGAATCCAACTATTTATTATGCAAATTGAACCGACAGGGCACAAGCCTCGGACACTGATCTGTGTATAAAAAACTTAACCGATGAATAGATTCGTAGTTTTTGATAAAAAAGGACTCTGGTTGTAGCAACTAGCAGCTTTTTTCGATGTGTATTGGGTTTTTCGGTTTAATGTTTTGCCGAAAAAACTACATACCTGTTTGCGTTTTGGGATGTAAGCCTACTTTTGCTGTTGGAGGAGTATATAGCTGCTGTTTTCAAGCATGAATTAAATGCAAAGTAAAGTACCTACGTTAAATACTTTGACTTTCATACTTACACATGTAAGTGGAATTATTTCAAAAGAAAATTCCTTCGGTACCTACACACGCGTTTCTTCTGTGATATTGTACACTAAGAAGAAAATATGAATTCGTCTGCAGGATGCATTGTAGAAATCGCGGAATTATTTGCAAAAAATCCTTTAGATTTCGATATAAAAACATTAAGACAACATAAACGAATCACAGACGTTACCCAGAAAGCCGCTGAGCTTAATTGGGACTGGGCCGGACATGTCAGCCGCATGTCAGATGACGAATGGGCTCAGAGAACCACTGATTGGGTCCCACTAAACGCACGACGACATCGCGGCAGGCCAAGACGAAGATGGCGGGACGAGCTTGGCTCCTACTGAAGGAATGGCCTAGCAAAAGACAGAATTGTGTGGAAAAGGTCTCCCTTTTCCACACAATTCTGTCTTTTGCTTTTGTCCCACTGGGTGGCGTTTGCCCCGCAGTGGGACCATACAGGCTAGTTAGATTAGATAAGAAAACTTTTCTCATAGCTCAGCGAGCTATGGAACGGGTTATGCTTGGAGTCTCTCTGAGGGATCGAATCCGCAACGAGGTGATCCGGCAGAGAACCAAAATTGTCGACATAGCTCACAGAATAAGCAAGCTGAAGTGGCAATGGGCCGATGACCATTGGGGTGGACGTATTCTTGAGTGGAGACCGCGAATCGGTAAACGTAAGGTGGGACGCCCTCAGGCTAGGTGGAGCGACGATCTTCGCAGGATGGCTGGTAGCAGCTGGATGAGAGTTGCCGAAAATCGAGTTAAATGGCGTGCAATAGGAGAGGCCTATGTCCATCAGTGGACTGCTATAGGCTGATGATGACGATGATGATGAGAAAACTTTTGACACTAGCTCCCCGTCTATAAGCTGTGACATTTTATAAATCCGTACTATAATGACACGTCACTTAGCTGTGAAAGCCCCCGATCCTTTAATATTTAACCTGAACGTGTTGATATTTCCCTTTTAACGCAAAGTCTAGACGACGTTGTAATTTGTACCTTGAAACAATTGAAATATTTTTAGGTCTTTGATAAATAATTCCTGGGACAACTTTGAAGGGTGTCCGATGGTAATTGTATGGTTTGGTAGACTGAATAAGTGAGGTGAGTGAAGGGGGAAATATAATAGGTAATTCAATATTAATAATTGTGGTCTGATACTGTGATGTCAACAGCAGTGATTGCTTAACTTAAGGCGACAGCAAAAGTCAAAGTCAAATCATTGATGTCAAAAAACTCCAATAATTAATTATATTTTTTTTGGTACAATTTAAAAAAAAAAAAATATATATAAAATAAGTAATTATGGAAAAGAAAGGGCAAAAAGCTCCACCGTTACTCTTTTGAAAATGTTTTACAATATTTTGTATACATTAATTACCTATACGTAATTATATGTAAAGACGATGCACCTAGAATAAAATAACTATACCACAATAGGAAATAAATTAAAAGAAAAAAACCTTTTTAAAAAACAAGATTTTATTTAAATGCGCTAAAAAGAAAAACAAAGAAAATTTTACTTTAAAACTTTACTATCAACTTATAACGTCATAACACAATTAATTATTTAATTAATATAATACACAATTAATATTATTAATTAATATGATATTAAAACTTGTCGCGAGATTTAAGTACTCGTATTTACTTAATTTGAAAATTTTAATAAGTAGTTAAAATCACATCAAGTTATTTAATTTACTTGTTTATCTACACAAGTAAATCTCGCGACAAGCTACATTGCAAAAGAATTAAAAGCATCAGGGCAGCCCGCGAAATCCAAAAGGGATTGAAGATTTTTATATGGAGCGTGGCTTACCTACTGTCGCGCCATTTTGATTTTTTTTTCAAAATGGCGGCCAGGCTTGAAACCTATAACCCAGTGGGGTTTCCATGTGGAGTTTCTCAGTGGCAGTGGGGATATGTGCCTGGTTGATCGCAATAATCTCGCTTCCTATGATACATGGGTCTTAAACATAACTGGCGAAATGTGGGTGTACTATTAGGTACACTTCTGCCTAACCCTTCGAGGAATACAGGTGTGATGTTGCGTAATTTAAAAAATAGTAATCATCGCAGATTTTTCTTTCAACCTGTTTTAAATAACATGTTTAATTAGGTATACATCGTTCTTATCACTAGCAAAATCAGCCTTTAACGTTCCCACTGCTTGGACACAGGCCTCCTCTCTGTGAGAGGGAACGGGCCATAATCCACCACGTGGCCCCAGTGCGGGTTGGTAGGAGTGGTGATATAATTATTTAAACAAAGTAAAGCGCCTGTGTGGGTTCGAACCCACGACCTACAACTCGTTGGTCGGGGTCGTTACCACACTAGGCCATCAATGCTCCTCATCTTTTGAAGTGTGCTACTAGTACTAGTGAAGTTAAAACAATAGTCATAATAATGGAGCTGGGCACAATCGCATCAAAATTTTAATGATTATGAGCTAAGTGCATTTTCGAAGTTATATTCCATTCTTGGCACCGTCTCCTGCCAAGAATTGAAATTAAGAAAATTCTTGAACTAGAAAATTTATATTTAACAAGTATAAAATTTTCCTATTAACTATTTTACGGTTTTTTGTGGATAATATTCTGATGGATGATATTCTAATAACACCTGAAAATATCTGGTAAGGATCGTAACAGGTAGCGTTCTGTGGCAAGAAGTTGTGAATTTATGTATTACTAGCTGTGCCCCGCGGTTTCATCCGCATAAGTTTCGACCTCGTGCTAATATCGGGATAAAAAATATCCTATGTGTTAATCCTGGTTATCAACTATCTGTGTGCCAAATTTCATCCAAATCCATTCAGCAGTTTTCGCGTGAAAGAGTAACAAACATCAATCCATCCATCCATACAAACTTTCGCGTTTATAATAATATTATTATATATTGCGACCATTAGACCAATGAAGCATTGCAGTGGAATATTATTATTTTTCAGAAAGGTCAGGTGCGCAGTACTCGCAACCGGCGGGCGTTGGATGTAGAAACGTACACGAAGCACAAGGCGTATCCCAGGATCGTAGAAGGGCCAGTTCTGTAGTTTCTGCCTACCTTGATGGGACTAAAGCGTGAGTTTATCTATAATTTTTTAAGTGAAAACCTCTTTAGCGGCGTTGTGCACTTTTTTGTGATGGGTAAAAAATATTAAACTCGCGTCAGGATACATGACCTGATCGAAAATTCGTAAGACGGAGCTCGCGTCAGGACACGTGAACTGATCGAAAATTGCAGACGGCGGGAGAGTAGACCGCATTCCAAAATATCAAAAATGCACAACGTTAATATTCAAGTTTTTACTTCTGCCGGCACTCCCGGAGTGCAACCCGTTTTTTTTATCTATATCATGAGTATTATATTATATATAATATTGAAGAGTTTTTCTTGTTTGTTTGAACGCGCTTATCTCTGGAACTACCAGCCGGATTTAAAAAAATCTTATTACATTTCATAGCCCAATTTTTGAGGAAGTCTACCATCACGCTAGGACTCTTAGGAGCAGAGCAAAAACAAAAAAGTCAGAAAGAACGTCAAACGAAAACGTAGTAATAGCGCGGGCTGGCCATGCGAGCACCGGGGTGGGTCGGAGGAATAAGGAATTTCGCAGGCAGAAGCGGAGCTTGCAGCGGCAAGCAGAGGTGGCTTAGTAGTGGTAACGGTCACGACTTGTAGGTCGCAGGTTCGTACCCCGTCAGGCACTTTAATTTGTGTAAGTTATTTGATCACCACTGCTCTCAAAACGGCGAAGGAAAACATCATGAGGAAATCGGCATGTCCGAGAACCAAAAATTCGAAAACATGTGACAACTACCAACCCGCACTGGGCCTGCGTGGTTGATTACGGCCGACTCTCTCTCACAGAGAGGAGGCTTGTGTCCCAGCAGTGGGAACATTATAGTCTGATAATGTTATGTTATGTTCCAAGCTGTCATCAAACGCCGTGTCGCCGGGATCGTCCGAAAGGGTTACCGCTGCCCTGGAACAGAAAGGGCTAAGGAAGGAACACGGGTGGGTTTTAGTCAGTAAGAGTCTGACACTCCCTTCCGCTTCACCCAGAGCGGGAGGGGTCATTTGATGATTTCCCATCCAAAAAAAGAAAAAAAAAAGCTGTCATCAAACCAATGTCTTTTAAAACCCATTCTCTAAAGTCTAAACAAAAGAAAATTCCCTTCTAGTATATTGATATACCAATTTTCTTTCGGAAACCAATTCTTTTCAAGACGTATCGCTGCCCAATGCCTGGATAGTTCCAGTTCGTTCCAGACCAATCCAGATAGTCCTAGATTGTTCCTTTGTTCCTATAAACATTAGTCTATTACCTGAAGGCTTGAAAAGAACCGTCGCAGTGCAGACAAGGGAATAATAGTGATGTGAACCATCTAGATATCGATAAGTTAACCTTTTGTTTTCAAATAGCATTACTGCCGATCGATTCTATAAAAATCTCACCGTGAAAAGTTAGGTGAAGTGAGCTCAGAGTAAGCTGTCAATAGTGTCAATCCCTAGCATTAGTTGGAATGACAGCTCACTCCACGCTCACTTCACCTAACTTTTCACGGTGGCATGGTTACAGAATCGCACTGCTGTTGACTTAATGACTTTAAATCTTGCATTCAAAACCATGGAAAACCTTTTGTTCTCTTTCTCACAAAATACCCGTGCCCTAACTGAAGAGATATGTAAGCTATTTAGTGATGGTCCAGTAGATACATTCAAAGTCAAAGTCAAAGTATTTTATTTGTTTAACATAGGTAATATGGTACATGGTATAAAAAAAAATTGCGTTGTATCACTATATTAGCAATGTTTTTCCAAATGATTCAGATTGAAATTGATAGTGTGATGCGCAATTAGGGGGCTGGTTTGTGTGGCTAAATAAACAATATAGGGTTTTTCTAAGCAGCCTGGAGTCTACATTTGTGCCAGGTTTCTGGCTCGTCGACTGTTCCATGTGACTTAATCATAACTTGTTTATTTATTGAAGTTGTAAGTAGATTCATATCTGGATTAAAGGGTTTCATTTCATTTCATAGCTGACTAAATGTGGGTGTACAGTCACGAGCACTAATATGTCAACACTTGGAAACTTTCAATAGCGATTTTTGCGTGAAATAACGAAAACAACAATCAAATACGACAGATTGCAAAAACCTATGGGTTCGAAAATACTATGTTCGTAGCAACATATAATTTCATTAACAAAAAGGAGTATATCGCTTTAGAATAAAACCAAGTGTATATACACTTGGCTTTATTCTAATATTTATTCTAATTCGGTTCCTATAATACAGTCATGAGCAGCAGGCATGTCAGTATTTATGCTCATGACTGTATTATAGGAACCTCTCTTATAGGAACACCTCTGTACAACCCTTCATGGCAACAAGGCGTGATGTTGTATTGTGTTAGTGTGTGTCCATTCAATCAACAATGTACTGATTCTATCGACATTTCCATCGATAACATCCCATCACTATTATCGCACAGTTCGATAGCGATGCACCGGCGATCCCTGGAGAAATACACGTGTATTAGACCTCTGCCAAGCTATTTACACAATTGTTTTGCTGATTTTGGACTTCAGGGTCACACAGAGGAACAATGGGGAAAAATCAAATTGATTGTACCGATTTTCAGTGTATTTTCGGGAAGTATTTTGTGTTAAAACTTTAACCCGTTATTGTTTAAAATTAAGACGTGTGTTTACCAATAATGAAACAAAGACCTCATAGCTTTCCATAGTAGACCCTCCCATACGGAAGTAGCTGTCACAGGTAAAATTATCTAACGAATCTGTTTATATGCCCAGTTTGGCAATAAAAAATGCTAACACTGGTAAGCAAAACGATTCGTTTTTCTTTATAGGAACCGAGCATTAGTCGAAATCATTGATTTGAAAAAGATTTTTTTTTTTTAAGTTACAAAGAGAATTGATTAGATTGCCTGTTCCAAAATCTCTGATCTGAATCTGAATAATTTTGAAGGATATTGCTAATACATTGCTGCATATGGTTGAAAAATTAGTCTGCTCAACAACGTAAATAACGCAATGAATGTTGTTGAACTGCCAAAATGGAAGTCATTGCTATTGTTAGTGTGTCACAATTACACTGCAGACGTCTCTCATTTAATTATTGACATAAAATGGTAAAGGTAGGTTGTAAAAGATCTTTGTGCAGGTTTAAGAGTCCAGGATATTAACAAATAGGCCTGCGGCGACAACTTGATGGAAGGTGGGTGCTGACGCCTCATAAAGACTGTATACAAAGTTGAAAAGACTCGTCACTGTAACATCAACGACACCCTTCAAGCAGGAACTTTTTTTGTCACGAAGTTCTTTAACGCGTCGTGCGGTAGGAACAAACTGTTACAAATCATATTAGGAAAAAGTGTAACGCGACTTTTTTTTTGAATTAGATATTTTTGATTTGATTTTTTGTTTTTTTGAGCTGATGTGGCAATGGCATATTAGTCGTAGAAGCGATGACCGTTGGGGTAGACGTGTTCTTGAGTGGAGACCGGGAATTGGTAAACGTAAGGTGGGACGCCCTCAGGCTAGGTGGAGCGACATTCTTTGCAGGTTGGCTGGTAGCAGCTGGGTGAGAGTTGCCGAAAATCGAGTTAAATGGCGTGCAATAGGAGAGGCCTATGTCCAGTAGTGGACTGCTGTAGGCCGATGATGAATTTTGATTTGATTGGATGCTGAAGCCAATAGGGAATTCAAAATGAAAATCCAAGATGGCAGCTGCGAACACCTTCAAATTGAGAGAAAAAAAACCAGAAGTAACGCTAAATATAATGAAAATTACAGCACAGGCGATGCAATGCGACAGGGTGGGTCGGAGGAACAATAAATTTTACGGGGACGAAGTCGCGAGCAAAAACTAGTACAGAAATAAAACGACAAGAACACCTAGGTACTAGCAAGAGTGTTTTTTGTCAAAAACACTCAACGTTTTTTATGGCATGCGACAAAAATTCAAAATATACCGTTGAGACCCAACAAGATTAAGAATGCCTGAAACATCAAAGTATATAGATACCATAAAATTGTTTATCACAGCAGTTAATTTTTTTAACAATATCCCAAAAGAAATCTGAATTACATGGCACATACAGTGCCCTCCAAAAGGTAGTTGACATTTTTCTACTTCAGCTGTGACACATTGTTTTTTTTTTGGGGTCTTGGTTTCTAAAGATCACCCATCCACGGACCAACCGCGGCAAGTGTAGCTTAACCTGATCCGACACCTGCGGCTGTTATAACTAAGCCACAAGCCCTTCTTTTATTGTACCATGTGTTAATGCACTTAAAACCTAATAATAATTAAGTACCTATAATAATAAAATAAGCCCTACCTTTCTTCCATACTGTATGTAAGTAAATTATTACTTTAAGTAATATGTGGAGACGTGGTTGATTGTACGTTAACCCACTTTATTGTATACTTAGATGTAAGCCAAAATGTACAATTGTTTGTTTTCCCTAATAAAATAAAATTAAAAAAAAATAAAAATGCAAATAAACAAATAAATGTATCCTATTCTACAGTTTTTTCGAGAATGTCTGCTCATAACTCATTCCTGTGTTTTCAAACTACCTAAACACGAAAATAAGGCTTAAATCCGGCGATTCACATGTCTAAGGCAGCGTCTACATTCAACATGTCTGTACTACAACACTCTAAGCCCTAGGCATTCTATTTCACGCCGCGTCAGACAGGATTTTCAGCTCAGAATAATCCGGGCTACACATCTAAATTTTCTGTACCCGTGTACTTGAAACGATGAATCTTTAAAATATTCGCTTATTACGTATGCATTATTTCAGCAGGCCTTTTGACTGGAGCCTTCTATTTGCTTTATTTTAGACTCTGCTAGTGTAGACTGGGGTTTATTTATTTAAAAAGTGATCGGCGAGGTAATTGCGTAACACACTAATAGTAGCAATTACTTTCAATTTGACAGTTCAACAACATTCATTGCGTTATTTACGTTGTTGAGCTGACAAATTTTTCGAACATATGAAGCAATGGATTAGCAATGTCCTTCAAATTGATTCAGATTGAGATTCATCAGATAGTGGCAAGAGTGACCAAATGCCACAGGCCCCCAGCCGGAGGGAGCCCCCGGCCCGAGGCCATGAGCCCAGGAGGATCCTAACATACCTAAGTATAGAAATGCAAAACTTTTTTTCGACCACTAGACCAAGGAAGCGGTCAGGTATTCAGTTTTGTAGGGAAATTACGAAATCTATGTGGACGAAATCGCGGACGCAGTGCAGTAAAAATCAATATAACGTTGGTTGCGCTTCTTTACATTGAGGGAGGGACCACCAATCCCATTAATTTGTCACGGGCCACAAAGGGTATAGTAGTAGCACTGGTTACGCAATTAGGGTGCGGGCGCTTAATAGTGTGTGATTTATTTTGATTTTCACTTGTTTTTTTGGGGTTTTATTTGTTTTTTTTTTAAACGTTGCCCCACATTAGGAATTACTCCTGTATCGTGGATGCGTAAATGTTCATTGAGTTTCTCTACGAAGGTGGATCCGAACAAGAGCTGTCAGTGTCAATCTTTTATCTATCATCTATCTATACTCTTCTTAAATGGACACGGCCCAGAATTCGGCTACTTGTTTGGCGCCATCACCAGCGTCCATCAGCTCCTGTAACGTGCAGTTGACAGGACACGATATTAAGTGATCCATGGTTTACGGCACAGCACCACATCTACACTCCAAGGCGGAGTCGTCTATGAATTTCCACCTGAACAGGTTTTCCTTGCTTCGGCCAACCTGGGTCCGGAGTCTATTTAAAGACAGGTTACCCAAGGCAACTCATGTCCAGGTGGGTATCCATACTTAAATGCCTAATAAAGCTGAAGAGTTTGTTTGTTTGAACGCGCTAATCACTGTGAAGATGGACGGTGGACCACGGTGGAAGTACTTAAATGAAAATACTATACTCCAATAAGCAAATACAATACGTGACTCAAAGTTCCCGAGCGCCGTCGGGTACCTAACATCTGGCATCATATACTTTCTAAAAATCTTTATTATCATATTTATATTGCTGCCCAAAACAAAAAACATCTGAATTGAGAACCTCCTCCTTTTATTGAAGCCGGTTAAAAATTAATAGAACATGTTCCTAAAACTATTTACCCTAATGCTTAAACTATGCTATCGGCTATCCTACACAAGTAAAATTAAATCAAACCAGAGGGGCAACTCTCGTAATTTTAAGAACGTTCACAGTCTGAGGGGGAATTCTCGTAATTTTAAGACCGTTCACAGTCTGATCTCAGTCTCAATCTGTCAAAAAATACTTCTAATTTCCCTACATTTTGACAAGTTTTTGACATTTGTTTGTCGCTGAGATGAGACTGCGACTAGATTTTGAACGTTTTAAATTACGAGAATGCGCCTTCTGTTAGCACTGTACTAGTATCATTGAACATGAAATATCAAATATATTGTTTCAATTATCAAATTTTCCGATAAAATCGTAACAAAGCCAAATTATCTGCTCAATTTCAGCATGGTCCTTGAAATTATAATTAAACGTAATCTAATTTGAAAACTCAATTTTAACAGGACCTTAAGGCCAAAACACACAAAACATTCAATAATGGAAACTTCCAAACAAGTAAAAACAAAAATAATTTTTCGCTCGAACTCCACCTTAAAGGTGCAGTTCCATTGTTGCTCTCGGCTATGCTACGCTTCAGCCTCTCTTAGTATAAAAATGTAGGCGGAATCATCCGCAGAGAATGGCCGTGGCAATTTTTTTTCAATAACCCACGAAAAATGTCTACTCAGGGAGAGTTGAAATTATTCGTCGATTATTATAAAAAAATTTGCTGGTCCATACATTATGACCGCGTAATTGCACGTTTCTATGAAACGGCAGATTTTTTTTTGATAACCTACGAAAAATTTCTACGCTAGAGGTTCTAGAATCATGGGCTGAAATCATGGTTTCAGTTTGCGCGTCGATGTCACTGCCATCCTATATTATGACATATCATGTGGTTTACATTTTGATTTCATTACCGTGTGTCGTCATAAAAATCATCACACATCACAGACGCGTGGTTGGCGAACAAAAAGAACCCGCGCAGCTAGTGTGCGTAGTCCTCTCCGCGCACATCCCAGACCGTAATCAGCTTATAACGTTCCCACTGCTGGGACACAGGCCTCTTCTCTGTGAGAGGGCGGGCCACGCGGGTCCAGTGCGGGTTGGTAGATGACACATGTCTTAGAATTTTTTGGTTCTAGGACATGCTGGTTTCCTCTCGATGTATTCCTTTGCCGTTTTGAGAGCAGGGGTGATGAAATAACTTACATAAAGTAAATGTGCCTGCCCATTGCGGATGGATTATGGCCCACTCCTTCTCAGAGAAAGAGGAGGCCTGTGTCCCAGTAGTGGGAATATTATAAGCGGATTACTCACTGTACTCACAAGTCACGGCCGTTACTTCTTCTTCTTCATATTCAACGCAGCAGTGGTAATGCGCCTTTACTCCCTTCATAACTTTTACATAATTAAGTTTTAATTTCTAGTTACGAACTACGAACTAATTTATTGGAATGTCGAAAAGTTTTCTTTTTTTATTTTCTAGCGGACGAGAATTGCGTTATGGTGAAGAGAAATGGTGTCCGGAATATTGTAAACTAGGTTTTTCCCGCGGCTCCGTCCGCGTGGAAGTCGGAAATTATCTATCCTACGAGAACGTACTACCGGGATAAAAAAGTGTCCTATCCTCGTCCTAACCCAGCACCCAAATTGCGTAACACGCTTTTAATGACAATGTGAATCATTTTGAAGGATATTACTAATCCATTGCTTCACGTGTTCGAAAAATTAGTCTGCTCAGCAACGTAAATAACGCAATGAATGTTGTTGAACTGTCAAAACGAAAGGCATCGCTCAGCATAATACTACGACCCTATGCGAGACAGAGCCCCAGAGTTGGTTTTCAGCGACAGCCGGCGTGGACGTGATGACGTCATTGTCAACCAGAGCAGTATACGATAAGATAAAAAGTTAGAATAAAAAGTTCTAAATATTTATATAAATTATTCATGTCAATTTGATAGTGAATGGGTGGTGATTACCTACGTGTCCTGTGAATAAAATACAATTCGCTCAAAACACTGTATTTTGTATTATACAAAACTGATGTATTCTATTTTATGCTTTCAATCTGAAATAGGAGCAAAAATAATTTCCGCCAACCATCTTTTATCCTATAAAAACACTTGTGATGTTCGACATCCATTTTTTTATGTGTTTTGTATCTAAGTTACTATGACACTGTATCAGGTAAATAGGTCTTAAGAATTTAAGGGAAAATGTCGTAAGTTTCTTTGACTTGTTGGTGTAGTGGTGGCAAGCGCTACTGCTGAGCATGGGGTTCGATTCCCAGGCCGGGCAAAGTGTTATTGGTTGGATTTTCTATCAGGGATTTCTCAGTAGCAGGCCCAAGTCAGGATTTGTGCCTGGTTCATGGCAAAGGGCCATGTATAATGGATAGCGCACAAACTGTTACCATGGATTCAGTACATGATTCTGAATCCCCCTGCGCAAACATTTTTTCTCGGTTATCAAAAGCTGCAAGCTGTTGCATAGAATAGTGCACTATCAAAATGTAGCCTGTACTTATGACAGAGCAATTTGTTTTTTTTTTGTTTTTAGTTTGCGCGTCAATGTCCCTGGCACCCTGTAGCCTGCACCTCTGCATAACCGTTGAGGGATTACAAGCGTGATATTAAGCTATGTTTGTTATGTTTCTTCAAAAACAAAAAGGAATTATTACTTACATCAAGAGTACACTTTAGGTGTTGAACATGGACGGGGGTAAAGATTGTGGGGGTCGAACATGGACTAATCCACACTAGTCAGGTATATTCAAATTTTATTTGTTTCAAATTTACATTATTTCAAGTTAAACCAATACCTATCAACTTTATTTTAATGGTAATTAAGTTGATTTCAGAGTAACTAGCACTATTGAAAAAATTATAAAAATGTTTGAAGTTGTAGCGTAAACTGAATTTTATTGTGTAGGCATTAAAGTTATTTTTTCCATAAACTCTATATTTTTGGCGAATATGTCGCAAATGCAGATTAGAGCGTTTGGTCACTGCTATACAGCCGATGGGAATCCGAGAAATGACGATCCGAATTAGCCGTAGTAGTATGGGACGCATATGGATCGGTGGGTAGATTCGAATTCCATCAGTCCGATTGGCATGGAACTCGGATTTCGGATCTTGAATTCGGATTGCAGTGCACAAAATAGCAGTGGTGTCCCAGTACAAACAACCGCTACTTAAGAGTTGTAGGTATTAGGTTCGAACCCAGAACGGTACTTTAGGTCCTTTGTGTCAATTATTTCATCAACACTGCTCGCAAAACGGTGAAGGGAAACGTCGTGAGGAGACCGGCACTTGCGTAACACACAATCAATCTCAATCTGAATCATTTTGAAGGATATTGCTAATCCATTGCTTCATATGTTCAAAAAATGTGTCATGTGTCTGCTCAACAAAGTTAATAACGCAATGAACGTTGTTGAACTGTCAAAATGAAACCGATTCCGATTGATCGTGTGTTACGCAATTAGGGTGCGGTATGTCCTAGAACTGCGGGTTGGTCCTCACTCCCTCTGACAGAGAGGAGACCTGTGTCCCGGCAGCGGGAACATTACAGGCTGATTATGAAACGCACAAACGCTAAATCTCCAATACATTGAAAAACGTGTAGTTTCTTTTCTTATATCAGCGATCATTGACAGTTGGGGCATGTGGCTAAATAATAACAGCTACTCGGGTCGATCTACAAGGTTAAGCTACGCTTGCGAGGTCGGTCCGTGGATGGATGACCATCTATTACATATCGAGACCCCTCCATACCTTGGAAAGCAAGGTAAGCCGTTGGTCCTGACTGTCATTCGTATATTTTTGACAGTCGTGAGTAACGGGTAGACAGAAGCCCAAAAGTCTGACAAACAGTCTTACCAAGGGTATCATGTTATTCAGTAACTGGGTTGTGGAGCCTGACAACCCAGTGGTGGCTGATAAGGCAGTTGCTCCTTGTAAAATACTGGTATTCAGCTACACTCTCTTTTAGTTTGTTTTGCGGTGGAAATCCTCGTGGACTTCCTCCATCGTGCGGTTGACGGAGGGGTATGACCGGCTGGACTCTTACCGGCTAAAGCCACCGTGGTGTTCCACCTCTGCCTATGGCCGGGGGTGCGGGATTCGCATAAGCATTCACCGCTCCCCCGACAGGCCTTGACCCGCTGTTCCTCAGCTGTTCCCTTCATCCTGTTAGACTGGAAGCCGACCGGCTTTGGAGATTGATTGATTATTGAGACACTTTTGTCAATAATTTTCTTTCCTAAATAACAAGAAAATCTACTTAAAAAAAAAAAAATCTACTACTACTGATACCATTTAAATGTAGGTACGCCATGGCCTACCTACATATAAATGGCTGATTTTTACAGCTAAGGTTTAAAGGAATCCCGAAGTAATGAATAGGCCATTTTAAAAGACCCCTCTGTTCCCAAACGGCTTTGTCAATTGTCGTGAGATCAAGGCGTCGAAAGTAAATGAACTACTAACTACTACGTATTGTACTTACCTACTTCTACTGACTGTCCAGTCGGTCTCGTGGTCGCAAGCGGGAGATATTATAGTTCACAAGTGTGTGAGCAGACACAGATGCACTCACTCTCATAGTCCGATGGAACGGGAATTCGACATGACCGGAGAGAGAACAGGCGCAAGACCAACGGCTTAACATGCTTTCCGAGACACAGGAGTATCACTCCACCAACTTCTAAGCTCCGGGCTGTTAGGTACTAAGAAATTCCCAGTGGAAAACCCCAATAACACTTTGCCCGACCCAGGAATCAAACCCAGGACCCCACGCTAAGCAGTCGCGCTTGCGACCACGAGACCAACGGGGCAGTCCACTCTCATTCACAAAGAGTGCAGAGTTTATCGAGCGATGACAAACTTCGTTTTAAGAAACATATTGTAACCTAAGCGAAACTTCACTTCAGTCAAGTTTTTACCGATGTTGTAGCGCCGTCTATTCACGTTGGCACTCCATTTCCTCCCTACTCTGTATCGCACAAGGTAGCAAGCATTTCTCTTACCACCCCATGGGATATGAGGACGTTTAGAAACCCTCACGGCGTGTCCATGGGGACCTGCAGCGGCTCATGAATGTCAATCAATTGCGAACGGTTTGTTTGCATTCGGAATGAGCTGTTTTGTTACGTCACAATAAAAGGTCGGTACATTATGTTGATAATTCTACCTACGTATTGAAGAACCAGCAGTGCGATTCTGTAACTATCTCACCGTGAAAACTTTGGTGAAGTGAGCGTGGAGTGAGCTGTCCTTCAACTAATGCTAGGGATTGACACTATTGACAGCTCACTCTAAGCTCACTTCACCTAACTTTTCACGGTGAGATTTGTGCAGAATCGATTGACTGGTGTCTTAGATTGCTGGTATTTTTATGTGGGTAATCCGAGAGTTGGACGGAAGCCCCCCCCCCCACCCTTTCATTCAAACTAGTATCGCTACTTATGCTAGGATCTCTTGTCTGCGTGTCCTGGTTCTCATATTTTTCATTGACGATTCATTTTTCCTCCACACATATTATACTCGGGGAAGACCCAAGAAACGATGGATGGACTGTGTGAATGATGATATGGTTAAAAGGGGGTGACTGTCGAGATGGCGGCTACTGGATAGTATGGAAGAAAAAGACATGTGGCGCCGTCCCCAAATAAATTGGGTTAAGGGCAGGAGAATGATGACTGGCCAAAATGTGGAACTCTCTGCCAGCGTCTGGGCACGCTCGTTCCATCAAAGTATCCTTGGAGCGTTGTAATTATAAATTGCATACGAGCACTCAAGCTACTGGTACGGCACCCTAATTGCGTAACACACGATCAATCGGAATCGGTTTCATTTTGACAGTTCAACAACATTTATTGCGTTATTTACGCTGTTGAGCAGACAATTTTTTCGAACATATGAAGCAATGGATTAGCAATATCATACAAAATGATTCAAATTGTAATTGATAGTGTGTTACGCTAATAAGGGTGCTGGTCCGATCAGCAATAAAAAAAACGTAAATAACATAATTGTCACATATATTTTCTGTGTATTTTGACTGAACTGACTTAACCACTAAAAAACAAAAATCCTGAGCTCTTCAAACTGATAACATTAACGATCATCTCGCTCGGGTTTACACCATAAACCACATAGAACCGTGGCAACAATGTACAGCGAAAAATCCGCAGTAACACAGACAGAGCCAGAGGTCTACGCTAGTCGGTCACCTAACATATATTTTATCCATACAGTCGCTACATTTATGGCGGCAATAAAAACAGGTGAAATGACATGAAACTGCTCATTTTATGTTGATTCCAGAAAGAAAACAGGATGCGTTTGTTCTTTATCTTACACACAGATCATGGATATACCTACCTATAAGTATGCTGATCTGGCTTCAATACCATATTGAAGCCAGGTCAGCATACTTATAGGTATCAACATATCTACGTTGCTAATTAGGAATACGATGCGTTTTTTAATACAAAGAAAAATAGAAGCACATAACGATGCGACTCTTTTACGCAATCGTTGGTATGCTAGTTCTTACAATATTTCAAAATATTTCGTAAGTCGCGCGATTTTTGTTTCGTATAATCGCGTAACAAAAATCTGGTGTTGACATTTTGACGAGTTATACGAACATAATTGTAGGGAACAGCTGATTTTTTTTTCGCGCTGTCAGGTTTGGTCCCATATTAAAAGTTGTTCATAATGATGAGTACAATGACCCCCTAGAGTTATGGGATATAAAAAAACACGTTGTATAATGTTTTGGGCAGCCGATAAAATGTTCCTAGTAAAGGACCCCAGCCATGAGGGAGACTTTATAGAGCGCCTTGTCGTGCAGGGTAGGTAGAGTGGAGGGCACTAGACCACGCGGACGTTCACCATGAGATGGACTGCACAAAAAATACCAAAAATTGGAGTAGGTGGCGAGTAATCGTGAGGCGAATCACAGCCCCTAGACAAGAAACTACATGAGGACCACGACTCTCTGACAAGAGTGCTACGAAGACGAAGAAGAAAGGACCCTCGAAGCAGCAGTGGCACAGTGGTACCGGCCGCGACGTACGAGTTGTAGATCGTAGGTTCGTAGGGATCGTAGGGTTGAACCCTTCATGTCTGGCTACACAAAGTGGTGATTTCATCACCACTGATCTCAACCAGCTAGTCTTACCAAGGGGTATCTTATTACCCAGTAACTGGGCTGTTGAGGTCACACAGGCTGTCGCTCCATGTAAAATACTGGTGTTCAGCAGTCAGCTGCATCCTGTTAGACTGGAAGCCGACCCCAACATAGTTGGGAAAAGGCTGGGCAAATTATGACAACTGGTCCAGGGCTATCAAAAACTTAGATAGGCGTCAGGTTTTAACCCCATTGAAACATCAGAAGCTAGGTTTAACAAACAATTAACTTGTCTTTATCATGGAAATAGTTCCGGAGCTCCTGTTTCGTTTCCTGTTTCAATTGTACACCGCCACAATGCAGTGGATTAAAACTAAACCGTCTGCCGCAAAACTAATAGAAATGTTCGGAGCAGGCTAGCAATCAGGAGGCCTAAAAAGGCCACTATAAGCAATAACTCTAAAAGCTATTCATTTCCTGAATTCCCAGTAGATCATTAGCAATTCCTCTAATTTTCGTTAAATGGTTACACATAATAGTTTAATCACCTACAATTCATTTCATATCAATCATATTGGGTGTTAACATTGGTGGACATTTTACGAATTTCCATAAAAAAACTGTCAAACAGGTAAATTGCGTGTTATGAATTGCACACAGATCATATAATGAATTGTCAGTTTGTGACCATTTTACGATTTTGAATATGACTCATGTTGTTATCTTATTATGACTCCGGCAAAGTAGCCTTTTTAGGCCCCCAGTATATATTTGGTTTTCATATGAAAATAGATGGTGGACGTGACTTTTCTATTTCGATTTTATAATATTACTATCTGCGGGGTGATGGCGTAACAAACTCAGTAGCAATGTCTTTCATTTCGACAGTTCAACAACATTCATTGCGTTATTTACGTTGTTGAGCAGACAAACTTTTAAAAAATTGAAGCTTGAGATTGACAGTAGGGTGCTGATCTGTACCTATTCGGTTCTTACCAAGGGGTATCATGTTATCCAGTAACTGGGTTGTGGACACATAGGCAGTCGCTTCATGTAAAATACTGATGTTCAGCTGCATCCAGTTAGACTGGAAGCCGACGACCCCAACAAAGTAGGGAAAATGCAGGCAGATTGACTATCTCTCTGTATGTAGTGTCCTCTACAGCCTTCATCATCATCATCATCATCATTTCAGCCTGGAATCACCCACAGCTGGGTATAGGCCACCCCTTTCTTCTGCCATACTTTCCGGTATAGCCTTTATTGTTTTAAAAGTGATCAAGAATTCAAGAACATGAGTGGCCCCTCCATTACATCATCTGCCTAGCGTTTTCCCAACTATATTGGGGTCAGCTTCTAGTCTAACCGGATTCAGCTTAATACCACTATTTTACATGGAGCGACTGCCTATCTGACTTCCACAACCCTGCAGTGACTGGGTAATATGAAACCTCTTGGTAAGACTGTTTGTCATACTTTCGGGTTTCTAACGACCCGTAACGACTGTCAAAGTTCCACCAATGAGAGCCGGGACCAACGGCTTAACGTGCTTTTCAAGGCACGGAGGTGTCTCGGTATGTAAAGACGGTCACCCATCCCCGGACCGACCGTGGCAAGCGTAGCTTAACCAGATCATTCATTACTTAGCCACGAGCCCTTCAGCTCCCCCTCTATTACATGGGACTTAAATAGAACTGGCGAAACGTAGGTGTATGTAGGTACTATAAGTACCACCTCTGCCTTACTCTTCAAAGATTACAGGCGTGATGTTATGTTATGTTAATTTTTAGTCACACATATAATTAACAGACCGGTCTAAAACCTCTTATCCCAAAATGACCCTTATAACTTACCCTAAGACTGATACGCATTTTACTTCACCGGTCTCAATCCTAGATAGGTTCGCTTTTTCAACACGATATCCGCCATTTTGAAACTAGAAAGGATCAGCTGGGATGGCGGGCGCCATCCATTAGCTAGTCCCAGTGCGATGTTAAATCTTTCGTGACTGCAACCCGCGTAACTGATTTCTAGCTATAAAATAAAGTAGTGCTAGGAGTAGACTTTTCAGCTTCGTTTAGTTAAGAGTTTCTTTAAGTACCATTTAGTTGATTTTTGGTAGGTTCAGTTAGAAAATATTAAGGCTAGTTTTTAATTTAATTAAGGCGAAAGCGTCAGAAATTCAAATTTTCCACGATCCGTGGTCCGTTTTCCGTCGTTTTTTTTTTTCACGATTTTTTTTTTTGATCCACGTATGACAGCCGGCTTAGCCAGCTTAATAAATAAATTAAATAAAGCCCTTTATTCACTAACATTTTCGCCCTAACTTAAAAAAAAAAACTATAAAAATAAACGAGTTTAAAATTAATATAGTATGTATTACTCGTTAATTTCTATGTTAGTACGAGTACTTCAAACACTGCGAAGAGAGTTCATATTTCACACAGGCCAGTCCACATAGCCCCTGAAACAGCTATCAAACGCATCCAGAGATTTAATTTCAGATTCCTTTTGTGAAAGCGAAGTGGCGGCTCTTTACAATTCTCTGTAAGGGGTGAAGAACCGTAACTATACGATTTTGTGAGTTTTTTACGGTTTTAAAGTGCGTGTCGTTAATGTTTGTGACATGGTTTAAATTGAAGATCTCGAAAGGTCATTTTAGAAACCGTGAGATTAATTAGCCTTTTTAAGTATTGACAAGAAACTGAGTCTTGAAAATATAATTATCATAACCCAGTCATTAAAAGTGGACTGACCATTAAGTACCATCAAAGTACTATTATCTTTATTTTATTTATTTTTAATTAAGCTACAATTGCCGCGGTCAGTCCATGGATGGGTGACCATCTTTACATACCGAGACCCCTCCGTGCCTCGGAAGGCACATTAAGCTCCGACTGACATTCTAGAATCTTTGACAGTCGTTACGGGTCGTCAGAAGCCTGAAAGTCTGACAACCAGTCTTACCAAGGGGTATCGTGTTACCCAGTAACTGGTTTCGGAGGTCAGATGCCTATCTGACCTGGTAAAGTACTGGTATTCAGCTGCATCCGGTTAGACTGGAAGCCGACCCCAATATAGTTTAGAAGAGGCTAGGCACATTGCAAAACCATTCTCTTGGTTTAAGAGCAAAATATGATGAACTGACAGAATCCAAAATTTTGAAAAAACTACGTGGGCACTCCAATTTGCCTTTCAATCTAAAACAACACAGTCAATTGACCTCTGCCCATTGCCATAAAAGCCCACAATTTTTCGCCCCTGTTTCAAAATCTCCACCTGCATTTCACCCCGTGGACGAGACCGTTGAAAGTTTTATAGTTTGATTCCCAACACGCATCGTGATGTATTCTGGGCCCGGTGGCTATTACAGTCTGAGCGACACTTTATGGCTAGCGAAACATCGAATATTCGTTGCACATCAATATTTTGGTTTTAAAACTACGTATGATTTGTTTGTGTAACCAGAATTCGTATAAATATTGTTCTGGGAAAGTGAGTTTATATTTGTTTGTTTTGCTGTCACGTATCATTGGGCCTAGTACAGCGGAATAAACGTGGTGAATATGGAAGCAGGAGTGAATCGGGACGAACTTTAAAAGGGATTTTAGCATTATAATAATTGCATCGTAAAAAGGACTCTAATGTGTTTATAATTAACGAATAAGTTGTTAGCAACAAACTATATTTTTCGACGTTAAAATACGGCTTAAAGTTTCGTCCCATTCACCCCGTTTGTAGGTTAATTGGAACGATTTTTAATTGAATAAACTCGTTTCGTCCGTTACATTTATTTAGTTTGCAGACTATGGGTGACACTTAACATGCCTGTCGCATAAAAAACCAAAATAAGATACATAGTTGCAATTTAGGGTCAGTTCACACCGAGACGCGACACGACGCGACCCTGCGCGCACATTTTAATAGAGCGACTCAAAATATAACTTTATTTACTACACGAAAAGATACACATTTCATTGTGAGAATTCAGAATACGTTGCACCACGGAGCGTTGCGCCACGAGATGCCTCGCGGCGTAGAGCGATGCATCGCGACGCAGCGGTGCATCGCCGGCACGCGTAGCGTGCAAGAGCGGCGCTGCGCCTCGCGAAGTCGCGGGACGCAGCGCGGCATCTCGTGGCGCAGCGCTCACTTATTTTATCCCATGTATTATTTTTTGCATTTCTATCACTTTAGTGTTTTGATGATACATTATACAAAAATTCGTAGCTCTGCACAAAAAAAAAATAACTTCTCCTCGATCTCCATAATGCACCCGCCAATATACGTCGTTCTCATGCGCTTGCAAATGGTAGAATGCTAGCACGCGGCGAATGTAGACACGTTCCGCGGTCTTTTCCAGTATCGTCGCGTCTCGGTGTGAACTGACCCTTACGATTCAAATTACGATTCGTAATCGATGGAATTCACGTGACGTTTACTTCGCATTGAGCATTTGTGTCCGATGCAACGTTTAATCCTAAAAAAATTAACAAAATTCTGTATAAAACACCAATCCAATTAGCCTAGAAGGTAGCAGTTCGACAGACATTGTGCTTGCACCCCTATGCAGTCAACGACGGGGAATATTTCAGTCTGTCAACGGAAATTTAAAATCGTGCATTTCCGAACTGCAAGTGACTTCGAAGCAAGCGAATTCCATTATGTGCTAAATCTTTGCTCGATTCTGGAGTCGAACCCGAGCAAGAGCAGGACGGTTCTTCTAAACTAATATTTTTATTTTTGTTTGTTTGTTTGTTACGCTTTTACGCTTAAACGGCTGAACGGATTTGGGTGTTTGGCACATGAGTGACCGTGACCTAGGTTAAGGCATAGGATACTTTTTATCCCAATATTCACACTAGATCGAGACTTATGTGGGTGAAACCGTGGAGCGCAGCTAGTATGTTTTTTCTTTTCTTTTTATAGTCTGACCTCCACTATCTTACGCCGATGCTGCACGTTTACATAATCAGCCTATAATTTTCCCACTGTGGGACACAAGCCTCCTCTCTGTACGAAGGAGTGGGCCGTAATCCACCACGCGGGCCCGGTGCGGGTTGGTAGATGTCACATGTCTTCGAATTTTTTTTTCGAGGACGTGCCGGTTTCCTCACGATGTTTTCCTTCACCGTTTTGAGTGGTGATGAAATAATTTGTACAAAGTAAAGCGCCTGTCTGGGTTCGAACCTGCGACTTACAACTCGTAAGTCATGGCCGCTACCACTGGGCCACGGGTGCTCCAATGCTGCACGTTTGCCTGAAAATAATGACGGGGTATTTGTGTAACACACTCAAAAACCTAATGCTATTTATTAACAAACATAACATCACGCATGTTATCCCAGAAGGGTAAGACAGAGGTATTTATAGCTATAGCACACCCAAATTTTGCCAGTTAAGTTTAAGTCCTATATAATAGCTATTGCCAACTACCGCGTACAAATTCAGACCCCGGGCTGCTACTCAGAAATTCCAGATAAAAAAAAAATAACACTTTTTCCGACATGGGAATGGGAATTGAACCCAGGACCTCATGCTCAGCAGTAGCGCCTGCGATCACTAGACCACCGAGGCAGTCTATGATACATGCTATTTATTAATTTGAACAATTCTACAATATTCATTGCGTTATAAAGGTACCGTGGTGTCCGTGCCTCGGAGAGCACGCTAAGCCGTTGGTCCCCGCTGTCATTCTATCTAATATCTTCAAATCAAATCAAAAGTAATTTATTCAAATTAGTCTGAGAATCAGCACTTTTCGAACATCAAAATTACAAAAGACAGTCCCCCAAAAACGCCCGCCCTGCACCACTTCCTAGTGCTATCGCTGGGAAGAAGTGGCGCAACAAACTCCCCAGCACAGCTGTCTGTTCAGTTATAAAATACTTGATTGTATACAATAATAGGTATGTCAAGTAATTAACATTCTCCTGGCACAGGTGTTTTCACACTTAAAAGGAGAAGTCAACCTTAAGACAAATCTTCTTATCGAATAAAACATTTTTCATTTTTTTTTCAACATTACTAGACACAGAACTTTAAATTAAATGATTTGCCATATGTCAGCTAGCCACGCCAATATACCAACTAATATAATAACTTCAACAGTCATTACGGGTAATCAGAAGCCCGAAAGTCTGACAACCAGTCTTACCAAGGGGTATCGTGTTCCCCAGTGAC
This sequence comes from Apamea crenata, assembly GCA_949629185.1. Taxonomy (NCBI): domain Eukaryota; kingdom Metazoa; phylum Arthropoda; class Insecta; order Lepidoptera; family Noctuidae; genus Apamea; species Apamea crenata. The sequence continues at coordinate 3,830,611 of OX451362.1, read as the reverse complement.
TGGGTTGTGGAGGTCAGATAGGCAGTCACTCCATGTAGAAGACTGAATACTGACTGTATTCAGCTGCATCTGGTTAGACTGGTAACAAACCCCAGCATTGTTGGGAGAAGGCTAGGCAGTCGATGATTTAGTTACCATACAAATTTTTCAAACATATGGGGCAATGGAGGTGTACCTACTGTAGCGGCACTTTCGCCTAGCCCCTCGAGAAAACAAGGCGTGCTGTTAAGTTATGAAGCAATGAACAACAAAACTTCAAGATCCATCGGATTGCGACAGAATTATGTGTTGCTTATTTCAATCAAAGTTTTGAACAATATTATCATCAACATCTTGACATAATCAATTAAATTCCGCTCACGGAATTCAATCCACAAACGCCACATCGCATTACAACCCTCAAATCTCAATCAACACAGTTGTTTAATTAATCATAGCCTCTACCCACTCATTTATTTGTTTGGTATTGAGTTGAACAGAACCCTTGTTGATAATGTTGGTAATGATGGTAATCGTGATTATCATTCATTTGTTATGTTTGTTTGTCTGATTCTGGAGATAAATTGATTCTGATCGCGTGTTTTGACAGTAGTTTTATCATTTTTAAATTGTTTTCCATTATTATAATAATATAATACTTAGGTTCTGCCAGCGAGTTCGTCCGCGTGAAATTTCGAAGCTAGTATAATATTTTATGAGGACGATCTCATAACAAAACCACTGACAATATTATGATAACACATAGATTAATATCACAAAACAACTTGTAACTGTTACAGCTCGTGACTTGTTTGATAATCTTCAATAGTTACCGAGTTGACTGAGAGAACCAAGTTACATTGTTACTTACGATACTAACTTACTTTGAACATACAACAATACATCATATGAAGATACTGGCTTCTGCTCGCGACAACGTCCGTGTGAAAATTCGGCACCGACCCACCGCGTTGCATCCCATCGCCCGCCCGTGCTATTACTTCGTTTTTGCTTAGCGTTCTTTCTTTTTGCTCGGCTCCTAAGCGTGGTAGCGTGATGATAAATAGCCTATAGCCTTCCTCAAGAATTTGGCTATTGAATGCCAAAAGAATATTCAAATCCGACTAGTAGTTCCAGAGATTAGTGCGTTCAAACAAACAAACTCTTCAGCTTTATTATTAGAATAGATAGATGGATAAGTATAGATATTATACTAGTAACTAGCTTCTGCCCGCGGCTTCGCCCGCGTGGATGTCGGAAATTATCCCACGAGAACGTGCTGCCAGGACAAAAAGTATGTGCTTCCCCAGGATGCCATCTATCTCTTTACCAAATCAGAAGTTCAGTGGTTTAGGCGTGAAAATGTTACATACAGTTTCAAGTACAATTCCGCCCTAAAAAACCGAATTACCCCTTTTTGCCCCGTCAGGGGTAAATTTTCGACAACTTTACATACTTATAAAGAATAGATAGATGGATAAGTATAGATATTATACTAGTAACTAGCTTCTGCCCGCGGCTTCGCCCGCGTGGATGTCGGAAATTATCCCACGAGAACGTGCTGCCAGGACAAAAAGTATGTGCTTCCCCAGGATGCCATCTATCTCTTTACCAAATCAGAAGTTCAGTGGTTTAGGCGTGAAAATGTTACATACAGTTTCAAGTACAATTCCGCCCTAAAAAACCGAATTACCCCTTTTTGCCCCGTCAGGGGTAAATTTTCGACAACTTTACATACTTATTATTAATTATTTTCCGTCAAAAGTATCAATACTGAGTTTTAAGTTAATCGGACCGCGCATTCGATTTCTTCCACACAAACTTCAACACCCCTATATCCCCCTTTGAGGGGTAGTTTTGAAAAACTTATAATGATAAACTTTATTACTTAATTAGGCAAGTATTCTTGCCAAGTTTCAAGTTTATTAACTAAATGAATAAGATTTTTCATATAAACTGTATCCCCGCTTTTCACCCCTACAGGGGTGGAATTTAAAAAATTCGTTTGGTATGTATTCATAACTTGACTCAAAGATTATTTATACTAATTTTCGAATTCATCAAGCCAAGCATCATCATCCTCCCGTGTAAAATTAACTTCCCCTTTACAACCCGTTAGGGAAAGATTTTCGAAAAACCCTGATACATTTATTCTTTATTTTTGGTCTTAAGTATAAACACTGAGTTTCGAGTTAATCGGACCGCGCGTTCAAATTCTTCCACACAAACTTTAGCACCCCTATTTCCTCTTTGAGGGGTAGTTTTGAAAAACTAATAATGATAAACTTTATTGCTTACTTAGGCGAGTATTCATGCCAATTTTCAAGATTATTAACCTAACGAATAAGATTTTTCATATAAACTGTATCCCCGCTTTTCACCCCCACAGGGGTGGAATTCTGAAAAAATCATTTGGGATGTGTTCATAACTTGACTCAAGGATTATTTATACCAATTTTCGAGTTAATCAAGCCACGTTGTAAAATCCTCCCCTGTAAAATTGACTACCCCTTTTCAGGCCGTCCGGGGTAGATTTTCGAAAAACCCTGATACACATTATTATTTCCTTTCAATTTTAGGTATAAATACTGAGTTTCGATTAAATCGGACCTCGCGCTAAAATTCTTCCATACAAACTTTGAAACCCCCTAATCCCCTTTTAGGGGGTAGTTTATAAAAACAAAAAATGCCCAACTTCATAATTTACTTAGATAAGTATTCGTGCCAAGTTTCAAGTTTATTAACTCAAGGGATAAGATTTTTCATACAAACGAAATCTCCCCATTTCACCCTCTTAGGGGTGGAATTTCGAAAAACCCTTTCTTAGTGGATACCTACTCTTTACGAAGAATACACCCTCCAAATTTCATGTCTCTAGGACCAGCGGTTTAGGCTGTGCGTTGATGTCTCAGTCAGTCAGTCAGTCAGTCAGTCAGTCAGTCAGTCAGGACTTTGAATTTTATATATATAGATGTACATATATTGTACACATAACATAACTGGCGAAATGTGGGTGTACTTTAGATAACTACACCTCTTCCTAACCCTTCGGGGAATACAGTCGTGATGTTATGTTAAGTATAATTGTCATTATGGACTAATTTGTAATTACATTTACTTCAAAATCAATTTAACTACCTCGTTGGTCTCGTGGTCGCAAACGCGACTGCTAAGCGTGGGGTCGATTCCCAGGTCAACCAAAGTGTTACATATTAGGTTTTCCATTAAACATTTCTCAGTTACAGACTTTGGAAGTTGGCGGTGTGACGCCCCCGTGCCTCGGAAAGCACGTTAAGCCGTTGGTCCTGCGCTATTCTCTCCCAGGTCGTGGCGGATTGCCGTCCCATCGTACTATGAGAGTGAGTGCACCTCTTGTCTGCGCATACACTTATGCACTGTAATATCTCCCGCGTCGATGGCTAATCTCCGCAGAGACAGGCTGCCATGGACGAAATTCGGTCTGGACGACTAATTATTATCATTATAACTTTGAACTTAGAGACAAACATCATTATGAAGATGGATAGTAGTCATTATTAAATTCTGTAAGGACCAATTTGTAACAATATCTACGGCAATTAGTTTCTGATTTGAGCTTTGATTCCCAAACATAGAAATATTTGCTCGGGCTACAGATACTTATACATAATATACAGGATGGCAGATACTAAATATCCCTGGACATTTCACACAGCACCATTTGTCCCAAGCTAAGCAACCTAATGCTTGTGTTATGGTAACAAGATGGCTGATAAACTACTTATATACAATTTTTTTTTTTTGTAAATACATACATATTATAGATAGAAAAACACCCAGACTCGGAACAAATACATGTAGGTCATACAAATATTTGTTCCGTGCGGGAATCGAAAACGCGACACGCAGCGCAGCAGTCAATCGCTTAACCACTGCGCCAACCGTGCCGTCAAAACTGACTAAATGTAACCATGGATACAGTATCTACATGATTCTTAACACCCCTAGGGACCTCGAAATTTTTCGTTGGTAATTAAAAAAAAAACAGCTGTGCCATACATTTTGACCGCGTAGGTACACTTTTTTGTGAAACTGCAAATTTGAACGCAGAGGGATTCAGAATCATGTACTGAATCAATGGTAACAGGTGGCGGGTCAATGTGCCTGCCACCCCGTATACCATTTGTTTTTAAACGCATACTCAAAAGAAATTAAGGTACCTTTTCTAGGGCAGTTTCTTAATATAGGTAAAATGTCAACAAAGGGAACAGAACCCTAAAAACCTCAGCCAAATATAATAGTAACCTCAGTTCGACTTCTCATTTTTATCGTTTCGACCTCCAGATATTTCTGGTACGAAAACAAGAACTGAATTATAAAGAGCCCAACTTCAAAATTACCGACTCGAAAGTTCCCTCAGTCCTTTGTTGTTTTATTAGTCGATGTTCCGCGGGCAGAAATAAAAGTTCTTCAGTTTTTATTGGCCATAGTGTGCCCAAACAATGGAGATTATTATGAGAGAGAATATTTCAAAATGGCGGGTTCGATTTTTTGAATAGGGGCCGTTATGTTTTTGTTGAAGTGTAAAAGTATTGCCTGTCAGTCTGTCGATGTTGTAAATTGGAAATTGAATAGCAATATGTTTTGTACTCGTTGGTAGGCTGTTTTAGTAACAGGTACGTAGGTTGTAGAATCGGTAGCTATATTAGTTTTCGAGCTTGCTTTTTAGCATCTGTAAGCGGACTTAGCATAAGCATAATCAGCCTATAATGTTCCCACTGCTGGGACACAGGCCTCCATCCCTCCCTCCTCTCGCTCTCTCTCCTCGGTGAGAGAGAGCGGGCCGTAATCCACCACGCGGGCACAGTGCGGGCTGGCAGATGTCACATGTCTTCGATTTTTTTATTATAGGTAAGTGGACTTACCAGATGACCTTACCCACCTACCTTACCTACCTTTAGATCGTTAAGTAGTCGTAATGTTTCTACAGGATAACTACTTAAGAAGTGCACAGCCGGGACTACGTACGCCTTTCCAATTGCAGGCTATAGAGTTCAATCCTCGATTCCCTGCGTCCATTTCCAGCCGCTTTGTGAAGATCTTCGTTCTACATAGCCTAAGGGATAAACTATGTTTGCCATAAGTATAACAGCCACCGGTTCTGCGGCTAGCTTTAGTTCAGAACCTTTTGTCCCTATCGACCAATAGTATGGTAGGCTTTGTGTGTCAAATTATTGACTGATTGGAGAGTCAAAGTTGCAAAACTGTTATATGGGCTGTTTCAAAAGTATATATGATAAAAATGTAAACAAATAGGTACATCAGAAATGAATTATTTGAATACCTAAACAGGGAATTCTAGTTTTAAATCACTTCCAAGTTATTTTTCTTTTGACAATTTCAGGTTAATTTTATAATCTCAATTTTCGTCGCAGATTTTTCAATAACAATTTATTAATGTTAGTCAAACAAGTGGTGATACCTAAAGTTGAAACCTAAACACAGATGAATGTGGAAAGTCTTATTTCATCAGATATTTTCGGAACAGACCAGCGGGGTAATTGCGTAGCACACTATCAGTCTTTCATTTTGACAGTTCAACAATATTCATTGCGTTATTTACGTTGCTGAGCAGACGAACACATGAAGCAATGGATTAGCAATATCCTTCAAAATGATTCAGATTGCGTGTTACGTAATTAATAAATCTTTCTTCTGCTCCTAAATACAGATTACTCAGTAATCTAGCAAGGAAAGGAGCGATTCACCCAACAATTAGTTATACCTACAGCATGTAATTAATGCATACTTTGTAAGTCCCTCATGTACTACCAAACCTTTATGTACAGACGCCAGAACATCACGCTACCCGAAACTGTCAAATTTTCCCAATCAACCTTGTACCTTACCTTACCATACCTCGACTTTTAATCGTACTCAGTAACTTGACAGTAGAAGGGTTACCAGGTTTCGACAAAAAAAAGATAGTGAGGTGGTGCAAGAATGAACGAAATTGAATGAACTTAAATAATGTACTGAAATGCAAACTTTTTATTTAAAATTTAATAACATGTCTTAAAAATGAATAAGGAGAATGACGTCTACGTCTAGGGTTGCCACAGGAAATAAGATGACGAAAGTAAAATAACATGATTTTTATTTTGTTTCTATTATTAGACAATAAAAAAAGGAAATGACTACTTTACTTAACTAATAACGACTTTTATTAATAATTATTCATATATTCCACATTTTACATACGAATATTTAAAGTTTTGTTTAAATTAAATCATTTTTATCATTCGTTCATTACGCAAAATCGTTCACTACCCCAACACTATAGTTTTAGTATGGTAACATTATTTTTCTTTGAACTTTCAAGTAGTAACTTGATAGTTCAAAGAAAAATAATGTTACAAAGTGAATGAATGAGATGAGAATACGATTAAAAGTCGAGGTCTATTGCTTTAGCGAAAAAGTTGAAAATCTATCAAAGAAATTTGACAGATTGTAGTAACTTGATGTGCTGGCGTTTGCACCCTAATAAAGTTATTATATTGTGTTATTATTATTCCATACTTTTCACAGTTTAAACGTCCTAGTTTACGTCTTGCTGCCTGGCTTCGTTCATGTTGTGCTCAGAAGGATATAATTGGATTTCCGTCGCCCGTCTGTCTGCTGGCCTGTTAACTTTGTTCAACAGTCCGATTATTCAAAACAAAATAAGATTTAAGTCTTTAGCAAGAGTTTAATATTTCTCGTCTTTGGAATCAGGGAGATGTACTTTGTGTTAAGCTTTTCGGAGTGTTGTGAAAACAAACTGACATAACCTAGCCTTGCCTAGTATCTGGGCTAGTGGTGATGATGACGACACGCCTAACTAGTTGCTCGAAGGTTGCACCAATGGTCGTGTTCCGGGCCACCATAGAGGTATGAGGACTGCAAGGGGGTATAGTTCGCTCATCCTCTATACAACAGGAAGCCGACCGTGTGTCATGTCTGGTGGGCAACTGCCCCATGATTGATGTCAGGACGTTGTATATATGCTAGTTGCGCGGTAAACTCTGCTTGTGCGATGCAGGATTTTGCGTGACGTCACTGTATCACATCATTAATATTCCCCGACGGGTTAAGCGAAGGTGTGAAGTAAACTCGTATGTGAGCAGCCGCCAGAAACTAAGTGCCATGAAGGGGCTCGTGGCAAAATGATAACCGCACCAGTAGATCAAAGGTTAAGCTACGTTTGCCGCGGTTGATTCGTGGATGTACTATCCATTACATATCGAGAATCTTCACACAGTCTTACCGAGGGGTATCATGCCAGCCTGTAACTGGATTGAGGAGTTCAGATAGGCAGCCGCTCCATTTAAAATACTGGTATTCAGATGCATCCTGTTAGTTAGACTAAAAGCTGACCCCAACATAGCTGGGGAAAGGCTATGCAGATTAATGAAGAGGCGACCCCATTTGTGGAAAACCCTATTTGGGAGAAAAAACAGTAATTTTACAAAATAAAACAAAAAAGTATGAAATATAGCTTTAATCACTTTTAATAATGTACCTATTTACATTGGACTTAAAACTATAAAAACTGGATTTCTACAGTAAACATCGTAAAAATATCGTACGTAGTACAATTTACAAATAAAATAAGTGGAATAGAGCAACACGAGTGCAAACGCAACGGTAAAAAACGAAACGTTATTACAAACGAGGCGTTTTTTTTTACGATCCGTTTTCGCATAGACAAGAAAATTTGTGAAACATTTGATTTGTACAAAGGGCGTATAGTTTACATTAATAAATTATTGTTTTCGAACAAACAATTTTTAAGTGGCCAAGAAGTATGTTTTATTTTTACAAGCATACCAATTTTAATACATTAATTACAGTACATATTATCGTCATTTTCGTACACGCCCATTTTCTAAATGGTTTAATATAAAATACTAAAGAATTACAACATTTCATGTAAATACAACTTTGTCATGTACTTGTTCAACTTAATTAAAATCGGACTCTCACTTGAAAAATGTTTGAAAAAATATTATATTAATAAAACCGTGATTTTTGCATAATTTCATAGTAAAATTAACCATGATTTTCACAGTAAAATAAAACAAAATAGCATCAGTGGTAATAAGCGTACCAATTATACAATCGTACATAAAATAAATCTTAGCCTGCATTGCGAACGAGAATAATAAAGTCGGTTTTTCAATATGGCAATACTAGTATCGGTCTGTCATACCATAACTTTGTAACGGAGGAACCGAGAATATTTTTTTCGATTTTCAAAACTAGCCACACCACTTCATAACATGATTTAAATAGTTAAAAATGCTATTCAAAGCCGTTCACAATTCCAAGCATTATCAAGTAAGAGACTTACATATTATACAATTAAAAAAGTAAAATAAATAGACACATAATAAAATGTATATAAAAATATGCACCAAAACATAAGCGATTCCTTAAAACATAACATGATATTTATAGCTACCGAAATAAGCTAACACATGGTTTAAAACGTTTTAGGAACTATTTCTCGTAATTATGGGTACTTGGTTTGAAACGTCAAACTGTAGAAATGGCAGGGCAGACCACAAACAGGAAATTGCGTAACACACGTTTTTCGCAAACCGAAGAATTTTGAGGGATATTATTACTAATCCATTACTTCATATGCTTAAAAATGGTCCGCTTGAGTAAATAACTCAATGAATGTTGTCGAATTTTTAAAAGATATTGCAATTGTTAGTGTGTTACACAATTACCCCGCTGATGACACCATTTATTATACTATGTTCATTTTGTGATGACCGATATGACACATAGAAGACGTCAAAGCAAAGTCGATAATGTTTTTTTTTTGTAAAAAATATATAATCAAATGGTTTAAACTTTCGATCGATGTTTTGTCACAGAACTAAAGTAAGGATTTAGCATAATAAGTCATATCAATAATCATAAAATGAACAGAACAATACTAGACAATGATTTGCTGTTGAATATAATCAGTACATATTTAGAGTCCTACATCCTGCCCGTACTTTCAAGCAAAAAACTAAACTCATACAAAACCTCTTTAAAATTATTGTGACAGCATTTTGTGTAATTGACACCTTATACTATTTGAAGAGTGGGTAGTTGTGAGTTTACAAGGTTTTTGCTAAAAAGCAAATAAGAAAATTCTGGTTGCAATTTTCGTCTTAGCACCTGTCAAAATATAAAATGTCACTCTACAATTTGACATTCTACCGACAATGTGTTTCGAAGTCAGACTGGATAACACAAAGATATGAAATAAAACAATTGACGTTCTAGTTATTTTGTTTCTTGCTTTAGTTTTTACATAGAATTGCTTTAAGCCCAATAATATATTGGCGATCAATTTATTTTTGAAACGGCAGGTTTATTTTGCACCAAAAATAACATCCAAAGGATCTGTCTACATTTGAAAAATACATGAAAATATATGTTAGCAAAAACAGCCTCGGACTAAAAACTAAAATGTAGTAACTTAGAAATACACGAAGTTAAATATTTTAGTACATGGTGACCGGTGTGTTTAAATATGTTGCACATTTTATCAAAAAGACTGACCGAAAACTAAAAAAATATACATATATAAAAACCTCTATTTTGTGACCTCGTTCGTATATCTGTTTTTATTTCTATAACAGATGCCAGAGCGCATACAGATGGTACAATTTCAAAATGAACTAGCTAGCTTGAATATAAACGTTGTTTAAAGTTGGGCCCATGTTGTTTTGGGGTTGGCCAAGTCTGGTACAGGATTTGGCATTATCTCGCTGGCTCAATATGAAATTGGGACACCAATAGCAACAAGGTGTCAAAGCACTTCAATGTGGGACCTCTTAAATAAATGAAAGTTCGTTAACAAATTATCAAAAATGTGCAACATATAAAAACGAAACGAAGAACCTAACAAACACATTACGCTTATTACACAAAACTATTGACCTGATCAATAGAGGAAAAGCGAATTATTTGTCTCAGTCGTCGATAAAATCTATGTGAAAATCATTCTAGCAATTTGGGTTGATGCTACTAAGAATGCTTCAAGGAATGTCAAATAAAAATGAAATATATGAACAGTTCCAAGCAGATGAACATACAATTTTGGAATGATATCAGTAAAGAATTCTCATGTTTAGCTTGTGTATAAGAACTGAAGTACTTATAAAATCAATTGCAGTAATCATTCCTTCTCTCTTGCACTTGAATGATATACGACAGTATCGAACTGAAAACACAATGACAGTCGAGCAAAAGCTAAAAACGATAAAACTTCAAACTCAGTCGAATTAATGAAAGCAGAAATAAATCTGCTTGAAACAGTTCATATACCACAAAAGCGTGTCAATTTAGAGTAATCAGTCTTGGAAATTGATGAAACAATCCTCGCTACAAAAAACCATCATATATGTACCATCCATGTCTTAACCAAAGAGTACCACAAATAATAAATACTTAAAATCAACAGTGAACGCGAGTCCAATTACGTTACAATGATTATATTAAAAATGGTCCATAAATTTTACGCGACAAGTAAAAAATCTAGCACAAATGTCTATTTACAGGAGCACCGCGGAAAATTAATCGTAAGAACACGTCTTTTTCACTGATATCGTGACGTAGGTCTCTCCTCTCACTAAAAGCTCATTGGCACTTTGGTAAACCTTTAGTCTAAACTATTACACTTCCGTACCATCCTCTCCTTCGTCTTCAAACAGTGGTTCGTTGGGGTTCACTTCAGTACTGGGCTTTTTTTTCGGCTTTGGTGGTGGTCGTGGAGGGATCTTTCCACTCCTGCCCAAAGTCCCTGTCCCTGATTGGTTCAATACGCTCTCGTTCTTCTTTCCGTCATCTTTAGAAGGAGAACTTGGCTCCTCCTTGCTGTCTACCCTTGGAATTCTTCTTAGAGATCCAGTTTCTGGCTTGCCTCTTCGACTCAGCGTACTACTATCTGATACTTGGGATTGCGCATCGCTTTTGTCACTGAATAGAACTTTCCTTGGTTCAGGTTGTGGAGTGGAAGTGTTCTTTGCTGTCCAGCTCATTCTCGGGTTCACTGGTTCCTGAGGGCCCGGAGTAGACAGCTGGTGAGAGAGCTGAGAGCTGATACTGTTCCGGTTCATTTGTGGCGGGACAGGTGAAGGCGCTGGCTCTTGTTCTTCAATAGGCGCGTAGAAAACTGGATGCTGATTTGGGTAGACCGTTGGCGTTGCAGGTAAAGGCCTGTTTCTCATTGGCGAAAATTGGGGTTCCAGACCTGTTTTGTTGAGCGATAACACTGAGCTGCCGTCGGCTGTGGTCCTTAGCCCTAAGTTATCATACAAGGGCTCTTGTGCTTCTGAGCTTGGTAGGATTTGTGTGCTCGCCGTACTAGACCAGCTAGGCACTCTAGGTCTTCTCGGGATAGTGACGTATCCTTGCCTAGGAGTTACGACGGGAGGAGTTATAGGCGCAGTGAACGGAGACTGCGAACGAGAGTATGGCAGAGTTCTAAAGAGATTTTGGTTGGTCATGCCATATATTGGAGAGTGTATTGGACTGATCGGGTTGAGCTGCGGTGGTAGCCTGGTGGTATCAGGCACGGTGGAAGCGTTGCTAGCCGCGGGCGATATCTGGGCAGCTCTGGGAGGGAACGAGAGTAGATCGGGAGGGTAAGTAGTCCGGCCATATTCTACGTTGAGGGCGTCCTGCGATCGTTTTGAAGGTTGGTCGAAGTCTAGCGAGCGTTTCTCGTCTTCGTTGTGTGCTGTAACAAAATAAAATGGTTAGTTTAAAAAAAACGTATTATATGCACTGATGATTGGCCGATATCGTTTTACCGAAGGGGTCAATCATCTCTTTGATAAAACCTACGCTTTGTGATAAGAATTATGTACTTATCAATAAATGCAAACAGTAAAGCTCTACTAGCTTCATATCTTATCCGCAATATTGATATCCACAGAGGGGATATTGACTTATTGGATTGGATACAAAGCTTATCATCTAATACGTGATTGGAACTATCTATGAACAAAGTGGTTGAACCTTTAATATTGTTCAAAGTATTTTTTGTGTTACGTTTTAAAAGTCGAACAGCAATATGCGTTTACGGGAAGCTACCATTACTAAATCTTAATGTAAAAGTGAACACTTACCAAACACAGAATCATTGTCCAGCAATGTTTTGTTCAGTTCAGACATCTCCGTCGCCCCACTGGTGATCGATGGAGGGACATCGTATCTCCTCGGCGGCTTCGTCACTGGATTTACGGCCGTAATCAGGCTTTTCTCCATCTCAGGAATCACTGACCCTTCGATCAACGCTTCCCCATTAGAGTTGTCAGATTTTTTCTTGTCAGAACCGCGCCGTCTGCAGCAACAGTAGCAGAGAATCACCAGGATTATCAACAAAATGGCGGCGGTACAGGAGACACCTATGAGCACTGGCAACATGTTATTGTCCATACCCTGTGGAACGACTCCGCTTTCTGGAGGATAATGAGCCACTGCTAAAGTCAGACTCCTTTCTTCAACACCACCAGGGTTTTTGGCAACACATAAGTACTCTCCATTGTCAGTGCTTCCCAAGTCAACTATAGTTAGGTTGACCCATTTAGTGTTGTCATAATTTTTCTGTGTGATGTAGTATTTAAGTTCTCCTTGATATCTGTAAGCACCGTCTATGATTTGTGCGTTTAGCACCCAGTTGACTTCTGGTTGGGGATTACCGTTGACCTGACAGGATAGTGTGATATTGTTGTCAGAAGTTCGCAAGGTTGTGCTGACAGAAGGATATACGATGCTGGGTTTACAGGCAAAGTCGCTGGAGTCCAGCTCTTTCCAGAGCTTTCCGTGAACTTTAGGAGGCTCGACACAGGATATGGGAGAAGTGTAGAAGTTTTTGCTAATCACCCAGTTTCTGAAGGGTTGTAGGTAGCAGTCGCAGCGCCACGGGTTGTCGTGGACATCTAAGTTTGACAGTGACGTCAGCGCACTTAAGGTGTCAATTTTGAGATACTCCAATTTATTCCCATCCAGTCTAAGAATGGTCATTTTAGGCACGTTCATAAACGTCTTCATTCCCATTGTTAGAATTTTATTGTTGCTTAATTCTACTTTTTGTAGGAACGGCAAGTTATTAAAGAGTCCGTCTTCTAACTTTTCTAATTGATTGTCATTCAGTAGGATCCATCTTATCTTTGCAGTCTCTCTGAATGTGTCAGCATGTAACATCTTTAAGTCGTTCTTTGATAGGTCTAATTCTATCATAATAGCGAGTCCACTGAGGCCGCTTTTCTGAATTGTAATAAGCTTACATTCTTTTAGGACGAGTTTCTTTAAATTTATTAATTCGACATCTTGGAATGCATGTCTTGTGACTTCATACAGGTCATTTCCTGTGAGGTCGAGGTTTTGTATCTCTGAGCTTAGATTTTTCGGTATGTCTTGTAGGTGAGAATTTGAGCAGTCAGCTTGTTTGTTCCCGCTTGCCCAAACGCATTTGCACTCTTGTGGACAGTTCGATGTGAAGTCTGCGACTGCTGTGGCAAGGAAGAAGCTCAGTAGCATCCAAACTTGCTTTTCCATTTTGAGGTCATGTGCTTTGAACCTGTAACAAAAAGAAACAAATATAAATGTTTGTTCGCAGGAAAACAGAAATAGAAGGCGTTGGAGCACGCGAGGTAGCTTTAACGGCAACATTAAGAATGCAGCCGCCATCGTTTTATGTATCAGGGGTTTGTGAACTCAATAATTATGAATGGCTTTGTTTGAACCCTTTGGAATAGGATTAGGGCGCTGTGAATTATTAAGTAGGTACACATCAAACGTTTGTAACAGCTGTTAGGATCTGAGATGCTTCACGGAATTTGAGACGTGGAACATTTTCAATTAAAAAGTGAATAAATTTTTAATGACAAAATGATATTGAAAAGGAGTTAGTTACAAAAGTATTTGTATTGTAACTCGAAATGTTTCAATGGTTGTTGACAGGTCTACACTTGCCTCCCACACCCATTAGCACTGTAATTTGTTTAAGTCATTATTTGTTATTATTATTAATTTTTAAAAGAGTAACTGTGGAATTTCTTGCCAGCTCCTCTCCATAGGAAACGACCAATTGGAACCGTGCACCTAGCTTCATAAGTGCCAATGCATGTTTATGTTAAATAAAATAATTTGAATTTGATGCCATTTAGAAATTGGTGAAAAAATTGAACCCTACACTATTTTAATTTTGTACAAAACGTAAAATTCAACAGTTGAAAAGTAAGGTTTAACAAAAATACGTTATCATTTCATTCATTTTTTTAAAAAACGTTGCCCCACACTAGGAAAAAGAAAATAAAAAAAATGAAAAAAAAAAATAGTAAAAAAAAAAGAAATAGAAATAAAAATGAGAATGAAAAATATGAAAAAGTATTATTAGTGGGTATTTTTGTATGGTTGCAGTAACAGCCAGTTATTTTTAATGAGATATGGAAGGAGCCTTGCCATAAGTTTCACGTAATTATTTGTACCAGTCAAGCTTTCGTGTTGTGCCTGCGGCTGGAAGGTAGAAGCTATAATATTCGGCATATACAGTGTAATTACGTTTATTACCGCGTTATTCTCGTCAATGCTCGGCTCACCCGTGGGTCTTGTAAAGGCTAGTATGTAAATTTATTCTAAGGGTAGCCTGTCTAATATTGTGATCATCAATCTCTCTGTCAACAGTGGTGATTATGGCTATGTATCTAAAGGCCGTTCATTATTGCAGCAAAGAAGAATATACGTTTATTTACACAAACTTTTCTCTGTTCCTATTTAAACAAAATAGCTGCGCCCCGCGGTTTCACCAGCATAAGTCTCGATTCCGTAGGAATATCGGTATTTAAAATTCCTATGTTCGAATCCAGGTCATGGTCTACCCATGTGCCAAGTTTCATCCAAATCCGTTCATCCGTTTTAGCGTAAAAGCGTTACAAAAACATACAAAAAATCAAATCTTTTCTCTTTATTATAACAATTAGTTTAGATAATTTGATAGAGTGAGGATACAATATGTGTTTGCTCGGTGGTGTTCCAAATCGACCTGAAAACTTAGGTAGCAAAAGAATTATAAGCATAAGCATAATCAGCCCATAATGTGCCCACTGCTGGGACACAGGCCTCGTCTCTGTGAGAGGGGGTGGGTCGTAATCCACCACGCGGCCCCTGTGCGGGTTGTGGGATGTCAGATGTCTTCGAATTTTTGGTTCTAGGACATGCCGGTTTCCTCAAGACGTTTTCCTTCACCGTTTTAAGAGCAGTGGTGATGAAATAATTTACACAAAGTAAAACGGCAAAAAATTGTGATTTGTTTTGGT
The DNA here is from genome assembly GCA_949629185.1 of Apamea crenata. Classification (NCBI taxonomy): domain Eukaryota; kingdom Metazoa; phylum Arthropoda; class Insecta; order Lepidoptera; family Noctuidae; genus Apamea; species Apamea crenata. The sequence continues at coordinate 3,815,282 of OX451362.1, read as the reverse complement.
TCTTGACATTCCCAGAGGCTCAATTATTTTCTTTTATCTTCGCGAGTACTGAACTGGAAATCCTGCACACTGCTACTCGATACCTGGAGTCCATTGCCACTCCCAGTACAATTTCCTAAGAGTAGATTAATTAAATAAAACAGTTTCTTGTTATTAATAATTCTATTTATATCTTATTTTGTCTAATTTTTATCTTATTTTATCTAACTTTTACAAATTTTTGTTTCATTTTATTTAATTTCATCAAAATTTGTCCATTTTTATGATAACTTCATTTTATAATTTTTTATAATTGTATGACATGTGTAACTATAATTACTAATATCGACTAATAACTTGTATGTGTGGTGCAAACCGTTAATGTAAGTTGGTTATTAATAAATAAATAATATAAAATAAATAAAATTTTGAAAGACAACATTTTATTCGACCCAATCTAAGACACACAATTATTTTCTTCTTGGTTTGGCTTCTAAGTAAGACAAATATCGCAATGTTCCACCTTATTAAATTCCATATAAATGTTTCAGAACCATTATCGAATAAGTGGTACTTAATGAACTGAAAAATAAAGATAGAATAACGAAATATTTTTCCAGAAAATGAAGATTTGTAACTCAATAAGGCTCTCTAAGATTTATCGGAGTCGGTTGTCGTTAGTGCGACAATTTGAAGTCAGTTCGTGATAATTACTGGCAGTGAGAGTAAGGGCGCGCATAACCTGCGAGCAATTTGGACGTAAGTGCGTTCCACATTGTGATCTGTACCTTATGTTTGTGTTGTATGTGTGGTGGGAATTATGAGAGAGCGACGTTTAGTAGTTTTTTGTATAGTTTGAAAAAAATAAGCGAAGTGGTCATTTAGAGATAGGGTAGCTAGGCATGCAAGAGAATTTAGTAATTATTGTATGGGTAAGGGCCGGTTTTTTGTAAATTGGTAATTATAAATCATATTCGCAGTCAGTATAAAAGCAAGTAAGCAAGTGTAAGTATAGCATAATCAGCCTATAATGTTCCCACTGCTGGGACACAAGCCTCCTCTCTGTGAGGAAAGCATTATATTGGAAAGTTAATGTTTTTTTTACTATTATAGTAAAACTAAACATCTGAATTTAAGTGTACTTTTAAATAAACTGTTATTAGTAATAATAAATGGCTTGGGGCCGATCTTAAATCATACTCGAGATAGGATAGGACAGATCATTCAATTTCCGATTCATTCTAAATCGCTCATCGCTCAAAACTTCAACCGCCTATAATAACATCTTACAGTAACACTCCTGAATGTTCTAAGCGCCGTGAAACTGGCATGTCTTTCTTATGTCCCGCGTTATTATCCTCTGCCTTTCTGACGATCACCCCCCGATTTATATGCGTGAAGTATTAGGGAATGTTTCACAGGAGATGTATGTTTTCATCAAACTTTGACTTTTGAATTCACTTTACATAGGTATTGGTGATGTTCTTCAGAAAGGTAAGGTGCGTAGAACTTGCAACCGGCGTTCGTGTATGACCAGTACCCTAATTACGTAACACACTAAGTATTAATAACAATCTAAATCATTTTGAAGGATGTTGCCAATCCATTGCTTCTTATGTTCGAAAAAATTGTCTACTCAACAACGTAAATAACGCAATGAATATTGGTGAACTGTCAAAATGATGATGTCATTCCTACTGTTAAGGGGCCGTCTCCACGAGCGAGAAAATCGCGGCGAAATTATTGTCGTGGCACGTACTCTCTTAGAACGTGTCTCCATACGGCGATATCATCGCGGCAAGAATTTGAGGGCACGGCGAGACTATCGCCGCGATTCTCTCGCCCGTGGAGATTGCGCCTAAGTGTGTTAAACAATTACCACGCTGATATATGAACATAAACGAAGCAAAAGGAGTATGTAAGGATCGCAGCAGATGGCTTTCTGTAGTTCTGCTTACCCTCGTGGGAAGATGTGACTTTATGTATTTGAACTTTTATATTTAAATAGCAGAGTCGTTGTCTATGTCAGTACTCTTTTCTTTTTTCTATTAGTTAGGATGCGACCATACTCATGTTATATGTATGTAGCTCGTTCTAAAAAGGACAAGAATATAAACATAACATGCATAGTTAAGCATGTCTGACTTTTAAATTAGAGTTCAATTTAAAACCAGACAGAGTTCATTTATCTCATTCATAGAGCGCTAACTTTAAGACTCACATAAAAAGCTGCGTGATACGTGTTTTATGTCCTTTCTTATCCACGATTTTAATGCCATTTTTATATTTTAGTGAAATTAGATATAGTTTAAGGGCCGCAGAATGGAATATTTATTATATTTTTCATAGTTTATTTGCAGACATCATCATTTACCTAGCCGTTTCCTAACTATGTTGGGGTCAGCCTCCAGTCTCATCGAATGCAGTTGATTACCGGTATATTACATGGAGCGACTGCCTATCAGACTTCCACAACCGAGTTGCTGGATAAGACGATACCTCTTGGTAAGACTGGTTGTCAGACTGTCGGGCTTCTGACTACCCGTAACGACTGTCCAAGACAGCCGGGACCAACGGCTCAACATGCTTCTCGAGGCGCGGAGGCGTCTCGATAATAAATGGTCACCCATCCACGAATTGACCTCGGCAAGCATGGCTTGACCTTGGTTATTATTTTAGCTATTAGATTTTTAGCAGTATGAAAACGTTTACTTCGGATTTTAATTTTTCATAAAAATAATATACATCTAATTGTGTAAATGTAAAGATTCAAAATGGCGGACGGCCTGCTTTTTGCATTCCTTTTGAACGGGCGATTTAAAATTCAAAGTCAGACGTGTCTGCGTGTGACGTGTGATATCAAAGGAATATAAAATGGCTTCATTGGTTTTAGAGCCTAAAATATATAGAAATATTCTCACGAAATTGTTTTGTAGACCTACGTACTTTAGTTAGTTTTTAATGCAATTACTTATTTTAAATATCAAAATCAGCCTGTAGCTATACAAACGTTTGGGAAAAATAAAACCTCGTATTGTAAACAACAACAAAAAAAATTACTGGCTAGAAATTACCTTACATAAATTTTATTGTTCTTTCATTTTATTTTATTATAAACATTGCAGGCTGTATCTGTACACAAACACCCACAAACCAGATCACCGCAGAATACACAACATATCATAAAATATAATTAAATGAAACCAATAAATTCACATTTTCATAACCACAATCAAATAAATTAGCTGTACAATAGGTCATAAACTTCAATAATATGGTGGTAGTAAGTACTAGTACATGGTAGTCGTAAGTACCAGTATATAGTGGTCCACAATGGGCCAGTGTGTGATAGCCCCACAATGGACAGTGCCGTCAATGAGGGCCTGTTGTACCGGGGTTACGCTTTTATTGACCCACACGAGTTGTTTACGGGTTAGGTACGACGTTGGAGTGGTGTGGACACGGTTGAGTAAGTTTAGAATACGATGTGTTGACTGTTATTTGTTGAGCGTTTGAGTAAACATAGAATGAGATGTAGACTTAAAGCATAAAATGCGTTGATGGGTGGTGATGGGCGGGCGTTTTGGGAGAATTTGGGGTCTTGTGTAATTTTGACGTTCGAAAAGTGCTGATTCTCAGCCTAGTCGTAATTTGAACAAATGACTTTTGATTTTTGAGATGTAAACTGTAATTTTTATTTGAGCGGTTCAGTCAGCATAAAATGAGATGCGTCTTACGCATGCTTACTGTCTAAAGCATGCGTTCGATGGAGACTGTTATTTTTATTTCATGTGCTGTGCTTAGTTTAACACTTTCATTCATCATATTTGTCATAGAAATAAAACAAAAAAAACACAAAACCCATTACGATAAAATTTCCAAAAGAAAATGACAATTTCCAGGAATAAAACGAACTCTCGTAAAAGTACGAGCGATTCGATAAATGTTTAAGTAAGTCATTTCAAAGCATCTTCCGATGAGTGAGCTAAGCTGGTAGTCATAATTGATTCCCTAGTTTTCAATTATCTGATAAAGTTAAAGAGAGAGCAGCTATTCATTGAAAATATGTCAAGACTATGAATGTTAGGGTAGGGCCTGCTTCACTGTGACTGAATGAATAGGATATTATTCTTGTATATTAGAAGAAAGAAAATACGTTTAGACCTCAGGCATTAAATCCGCCTTTCTCCGATATTTTTTTACTTGTGCATAAAGTTTTGATAAATAAATTTAAAAAAAATACAGATATGCACTGTGGCCAACTGGGCCCGCGTGGTGGATTACGGCCCACTCCCTGTCAAAGAGAGGAGGCCTGTGTCCCAGCAGTGGGAACATTATAGGCTGATGTTGCTATGCTTATGCACTATGGAGCAATCTTCAGTTGCCATGCATGGTGTCGCATCCACACAACTCTTGCGCATGTTTGATTGCCCCCACTATTAAGCAAGCGCATATGTTAAATGAATCAATTCTAACTCGTTAGTCTTCAGACATACCAACGTATCATAAGACAGTTCTTTTGTATTTTAAATGTCAAAGTTATGAGAGTGTAGAAAGTTTCATTGTACAGACGCCAGCGTAGCTACTACAATCTGTTTCTCAAATCAAATTTCTTTAATAGATTTTAACTTTATCACTAAAGCATTAGGTTCAAGATTGATTGGGAAGTTTTGGGTAGCTTGATGTGCCGTCTGTACCAGGAGAAAATACGATTCTTTGTTTTTTGATGGTTTACCTTGGTAAGCCCATGTATGAGATGATAAAGGGGAAGCTCCAGGGTGTCAGGTTGTACTCGTATAATGAACGAAATATGATTCGCAACTATAACAAATATGTACTTACTTACATCATTAAAATCATCAATACAACCCACTAATTCATCATCTGCCTAGCCTTTTCCCAACTACATGTTGGGGTCAGCTTCCAGTCTAACCGGATGCAGCTGAGTTCTTAAAACTGGGTAATACAACCCACTATTTACCCCTTTTCAAACAAATGAAGAATTTTTCAAATCGGTTTATAAACGACGGATTAAAATGAGGTAACAAACATAAAAAACCACCGAATTGAGTTAAATTATTGCTGCAAGCGGTTGGAGGTATATTAGGGTTTCAAATAAATACCTATAAGATCGTGGACGAAGTAAAAGTAAGGCTAAGGAGGATATACGTGCCTATACTTTTTGCTTACCCGTAGGGGAAAGGCCGTAAGTATATGGTAAAGTAGAACTCCCTATTCCCAAGTTCAATAACGCAATTTATGAAAGAATACCATGCACAACCAAGGACATTATCTGGTTGATATGTAGCGTTGTAATCACAGCTTTATTTCGCTGACTGTACAACACTCGGACAACATCCAGCCGACTACGCGAAAGAAAAAACGGACCAGAAAGATATCTCCTCCCAAAAAGATCCCTTACTATCTTTTTTCCAAATATCAGCATTATATTTCTTAGTGAACATGTGGTTTCGTTCTTACAATTTTGTCGTACTACATAACTTCAGGCTTAACTGTTTCTGGGTGGGTGTGGGCAGGTTGCCAGGAAGAAAACCAATGAACTTATTACAGATAAAATTCTTGAAGACCTCAATAATTTTGTTGGAATTTTAACTGTTTACTATGCCAACAGTTTTTTGTTCTCATTCAAAAGAGATGGCAATACACGAGTTTAAAGAAATACTTATCTAAAAGAACTTTGTGTAAATAGAGCAGCTGAGAATCAGATTTCAATTCAGCACCCCAATTGCGTAACACACAATCAATCGGAAACTGAATCATTTTGAAGCAAATTGCTAATCCATTGCTTCATAAGTTCGAAAAATTTGTCTGATCAACACGTAAATAACGCAATGAATGTTGTTGAACTGTCAAAATGAAACCGATTCCGATTAATCGTGTGTTACGCAATTAGGGTGCTGGTCAAAAAATAATCTGTATTAATACAGAGTCATCTAGTATACGTTTTTAGAAGCTCTCATACAGTTGTCGCCATCTTAGGTTTTCATTTGGACCTCATCACCCGCAGCCATCATCACCCACACATCACACACACACACACACACACACCACACACACACACACACACACATCACATCAGCCCGCGGTCATCATTTGGCTTCAGCACCCGCGAAAACCATGAAAACGACACTCATAATAAAAATGTTCGCAGCCGCAGGCTTTCCTGGATTTTCATTTTGACCTCACTATCTACTTTCTCTCTCTCTCTTTTTATTATTAATAGCAAGAGGCAGAGAAAGAGAGGAAGTCGCATGGAGGGAGCAAAACGCTGTTTCGTCACGCGACGAATTCTACCATTTCACTCCTACCGCAAACCGCGTTCAAGAACTTCATTCGATCGTTCCAAAAAATACCGAAAAATATAAATCCAAGCGCCCAGCTACTCAACTTCACGATAAAATTAAAATAAAGCAAAGCTAAGGCGGCTCATTCACTGAGGCGGCGATCGATTCCCTCGATGGCTCTGTTAAATTGCAGCGCCATATATTTTATTAACTGTGAGGATGAACTTTATAAGAGGCACTCGGCTCGATGGGCTGCCAAGCTGTTTTGATGATAAAACTTTAAATCGGGGATGGCAATTATAGATTTATGGGTTACTCGAGGAATCGGTTTAAGTTTTGGTTGTACAAAGTAGAATGGACAACGAAGTATAAGTTTCTGCCCTGAAGCCCACTAGCCATAAGATATACCAATAGAAAGAGCTTTTCATGGAGAACCTTTCCTACAAACACGGATTGCCAATTGTTAGCCAGTTCAGAGTTAATGATGAGTTAATGTTTTTGATAATACTTAATTACTCATGGGTAATTAGACTTCTTTAGCTTCTCACTGATGAAAATCGAGAAGTCGTCATATCACGAAATATTCCCCGTGAAGATATATCTTTCCATTAGCATATCTTAATGTTATTGGGCTTCAGGGCAGATTCTGCTAATCTCCTTTCCTTAAATTACCTACATTATGTGATTATGTATCGAAAACATAACATCACACCTGTTTTCCCCGAAGGGTCAGACAGAGTAGTAAATTATAGTATAGTCATTTCGCCAGTTATGATCAAGTCCCATGAAGTGCCACGTCTGCAAAACTTCTATCCTGAGACGGACTTTAGAAAGATCCGTACATTCATATTCCTTTTGTTTCGCCCACGTTCATACGATGAACCAAAAACGGACGTTTAATCTTCAAAAGCTATTAAGATAACTTTAACTCTATCACTTAAGCACTAGAGTGAAGAGTCTAATCAAGGTTGTTATCTAACGATGCTAGTTATCTAGCTTACTATTTAAAGTATTATTAAAACGTTGAGATCTGATACGAACTCGTTAACGACGGTTAGGTGTACAAGTTATTTGCAGAAGGATCACTTTGAGCGATCTTTAAAAATAAACTAGAAATACAGAGAAACTATTATTATTATAAGCCTGTGTTGTCCCACTGCACTCAACTTCCCTCTTTTCACTTTTCGCGGTCTATTGCGATTGTGGGCAAACTTTTAAGAAGGAGTTCAGCTCTTCCGGCCGCGCGCCGTCTCTTTTAGACCAACTGTAGAAGAACACAAATCAATTTGTACTATGATCAAAGTTCGTTCGTTCAAACTAGACCGTCCAGACACTTTGCAGATCTAAAAGGTCAGCTATCTACGATGTACCGGGTAGTTAGAACAAGGGCCTAATGACAAACCGATCAATGGTTAGAGTTTGCTTCGTAACGAGTTGGTTATCTTCCTCAAATAATAAACCATCTGAACAATTCCGACTAAACAAAAATAAAACAACATTGAAATCGTAAAGTGTTAAGCAAAAATATTTAGTTTTCATTCCGGAAAATTTACGCAAAGTAACGACTGATTCTATAAGTTAGGTACCATTGTAATCGGTTTAACTGTTTGGAAGATACGACAATTCAAATAACATGAAAGATTCTTAACCAGGCTATTCTGTGGGTGTCTTAATAAATTAAGGGCGCCAATGCATAAACTCAAATTGAAAGACCGACCGACCGCTTCTTTAAGTATCGTTAAAATGTGACGCATTGCTTCTTGCCCTTCTGCAGTTTCTCCTAAAGTGGTTTAAAATATAAAGGCTAATGGAGCATTGAAACATTAACAGTTTCCGATCTACTGGCCTGTTGTGTGTCTTATCATTAAATATTACGCCCAATGAACACTCGTTAACAATGTTCAATACTGTAAATGATAATTTTATCGGAGACGATACTGGTCATTTGCTAAATGACGTCACGTTACATCGGTAGTGTTGTATGCATCTTGAGAATAAATAGCTTTAGTGATGCAATTATATTGTGCGTAAACGACCTGTTGAAGAAAAAAATTCCTAGCAAAATCCGAAAGATTTTGAAGGAGATTGCTACCTAATTCATTGTTTCATATTCTCCTTCATTCTGACCCTAAGATACAGGCAAATGTCTAGTTTGGGGGTGACCGTCCAATCTGTTGTTGTAAAATCCGATTAATTTATAGTAATATTATTATAAAGAGAAAAGATTTGATTTTTTGCATGTATGTTTGTTACGTTTTCACGTTAAAACGGCTGAACTAATTTGGATGAAATTTGGCACGTGGATAGACCATAAACTGGATTAGAACATAGGATACTTTTTATACCGATATTCCGACAGAATCGAGACTTACGCGGGTGAAACCGTGGGGCGCAGCTGGTTAATAAATATTTTTTTTATATGTTTAAAAAATTCGTCAGCTCAACAGCGTAAAAAACGCAATTAATTTTGTTGAACTGGCAAAATAAATGGCATTGGGACTGTGAGTGTGGTGTGCAATTACCCCACAGGTTATACCCCACCAGAAGCACATACCATCTTCGCCTGCGTACCCATCTCTTTAGCCGACACACAACACATACGGTAATCAACATAAACATTGCTGTAATTTAACCCGCTTGTCCCAGCGCCTGCGTTGTGGTGACGTAAATACTTGACTGTCACCCGGCTTTGACTGGCATCCGATTAAGTCACCACTCTCCATTATGCTATCAGGAAATAGGAACAACAGTCGGGAAATTGTGTTAGGAGAGGCTCTAGTTAAGCAATAACAGCCGCACGGGTGGATCGATCAGGTTAAGCTACCCTTATCGCGGTTGGTCCGTGGATGGGTGACCATCTTTACATATCAAGACCTCTCCATGCCTCGGAAAGCACGTTAAGCCGTTGACCTCGGCTGTCATTCAAAGATCTTTGGCAGTTGTTACACCCGTAATAATAAATAGATAAATAAAGAAAAAAAATAAAAAAGCCTTTTAATTCCATTAGCTTTTAAAATTACATAACAATATTACATTCTATCTATAATATGTATGTATTTACAAAAAAAAAAAGTATATAAGTAGTTTATCAGCCATCTTGTTACCATAACACAAGCATTAGGTTGCTTAGCTTGGGACAAATGGTGCTGTGTGAAATGTCCAGGGATATTATTATTATTATTTAATCATAATCATAATCATGCGAGACCAGAATTGATTTTATGTGCTATTTACATTTTTTTTTTTATATATAAAATTCCGTTACACCCGTAATGACTGCCAAAGATCTACGAATGACTTTCGGGCTTCTGACGACTCCGGCCCGAAAGTGTGACAAACGGTGAAGGAAAACATCGTGAGGAAACTGGCATGTCCTAGAACCAAACATTCTAAGACATGTGACATCTACCAGCTCGCATTGGGCCCGCGTGGTGGATTACGGCCCACTCCCTCTAGACAGAAGGTCTGTGTCCAAGCAGTGGGAATGTTTTCGGCTGATTACGTTATGTTATGTATGCTAAATACACTACCCGATAGAAAGGCTTAACTTTCCTATAAATTTTCAATACTTCTTTAACTTACAGTAAAAAGATCCTATTTCTTTCAATACCTACCTCTTTAGGAACAAGAAAATGAGCAATATTTTCTAAGAATAAAATCTTTGTATCTGAATCAGAGACAAGACTGAATACCCTTTTACTTGTGAAAAGGAAGGCAAGGTAATTCGCGGAAAAAGCTATTGTGTAAGCTTTTAAAACAAAGAGTTCAGAAGTTACAATATTATTTATTGAATGTAGTATATGGATAGATTCTTGAATTAACCGGTTGAATGCAGTAATTACAGAATCAATTAAAAAGTCATTATGTCTCGCGTGGATCCACGTTCCGGATACGAAGGGTTAATTAAGAAATAATTAAGTTTGTATGATTTGAATACTCTTTACGCAGAAAAATTTATACTCGCTAGATAATAATTGGACAAAATAATATGTCGGCATTTGCATCCTGCCCGTCCCTAACTATGGTGCAGAAAGTTGGTCACTTATAACTGTACAACAGAAGTACGATACGAACTCAAGATTTACCAACGGGCAATGGAGCGCAGTATCAGAAACACCACCCTGCGCTCTATAACTCAAGTAGCAAATGTTGGACAAAAACAGCCAGGCTGAAGTGGGAGTGAGCTAGCCGCGTTGTACGAATGCACCCGTAGAGATAGGCAAAGATCGTCATTCACTGGACGCCTGAGGGAGGCCATCGGCGTCGAAGTAAACCGCGGCGAAGATGGTGTGATGATTTGGCAGGGCCAACATGGCCAGAGATCGCACAAGACGGAGAGATTTGGAAGGCTTTTGCCTAGCAATGGCATACAATATAGATGAAAAAAAATGTCTTAAACCTTATCGTCTGGCTTACGAAACCATTAAATTTTATCATGATTAACATAGTTTTCTATGAGTGTCCATTTAATGTTTTAGCAGACGATACCGGTAGTGATTATACACTATACTGCGGTGCATCGCGACCAAACTGGCCTTCTTGTGTATGAATCGCTGCTGCAAGCTTTCCACATCAGTTTTGACGAAACTTAACCTAACACAGCCAAACCCGAGAAATCCTGCTATAAGCTAGCAGGGTTTCTCGGGTTTGGCCGTGTTAGGTTAAGTTTACTAACATATTTGAGTTCCTTGTTACTTGTATATTAAATATAAATAAATAAAGAAAATAGATTCTCTATTCAAATTCTCAAACATATGCTTGTATTAAAAGAAAACCGTTACGAAGAATTTGTAAAAAGGTTGATAAAATGGAAAATAGGCAAAACGGACTTCCCTTTTAGAAGATCCAAATTGAAATCGACATTTCTTGGGTACGAGAAGAGATCGAAATCAATTTTGTCTTCATAAAAAAATGGTTCGAATTTGTTTCACTACGGGCTCGCACACTTTGTGTTCAAATTTTAATAAAAATGGGGTTTGTGGTCACATCTGTGTGTAACAGTTATGAAAGGTTTCAATTTCCTGGAATTTCCTGGGTGGAATTGTTTTTTTTTTTTAAATCAATTACCTTAAAGCAGGACGTTTCTGATTCGTGTATGTTAACCGTTTTGTTGGTCTTTTGTATTTGGACGACCATAATGATAAGGTTTTTTTCTATGACACTAGCTCCGCCCCGCGGTTTCAACCGCATAAATGTCGATACCGTGGGAATATCCGGATAAAACGGGATCTTATGTCCTAATCCAGGCCGGGTGGTCTAACCATGTGCTAAATTTCATCAAAATCCGTTCAACCGTTTTAGCGTGAAAGCGTAACTAAAAACATACAGAAAATAAAATCTTTTCTCTTTTTTTGTTCTTTTCAACCGTTTTAGCGTGAAAGCGTAACTAAAAACATACAGAAAATAAAATCTTTTCTCTTTTTTTGTTCTTTTCAACCGTTTTAGCGTGAAAGCGTAACTAAAAACATACAGAAAATAAAATCTTTTCTCTTTCTTTTCTTTTGATTTAGATGAATGATTAGTTTTTCATGATGATCAGAGGAAAAATAGAGATTACGTTTCCAACAATAAGTAAAACCAGTAATAAGAAGGTGTACCTTTTTTTCTTTTTTTTTTTCTGTATGGGAAATCATCAAATGACCCCTCCCGCTCTGGGTGGAGCGGAAGGGAGCGTCAGACTCTTACTGACTAAAACCCACCCGTGTTCCTTCCTTAGCCCTTTCTGTTCCAGGGCAGCGGTAACCCTTTCGGACGATCTCACCACCCTGGCAGGCAAGAAGGTGAACCTGACGCAATATATCTAATAATAGCCTCCCGACTGATTTCGGTCACGGTGGCCAATCTCAACGGAGATTAGCCAGGTACGCAGGAGATATTATAATGCACATGTTGTGCGCTGACACAGGAGCACTCTCTGTTTCTTTACTCTCATAGTCCGATGGGACGGCAATCCGACACGACCGGGGCGAGATCAGGCGCAGGACCAACGGCTTTATGTGCTTTTCGAGGCACGGGGATATATTAAAACGCTAACTGCCAAACTCCGCACTGTTACTATGAAATTCCTAATGGAAAACCTAATAACCCACGACCCCACGCTCAGCAGTCGCGCTTGCTACCACGAGATATAATAATAATAATATGTTTGAAGTATAATAGGCAATCACACTCCAAACTTCAGTAACTTTCACAAATATTCTATTACTTAGTTCAGAAATCTTTGATTACTTCCTTAAATATCAACACGTGCCTCATTCAAAAGTAACATTGGCACGTGCCAGGTTCAAACCCACTTGGATGGTTCTTTAGAAATGAGAAATTTTAATTACACCTTCCCGCCTGGAATCCGCACTATGTATACGGGAATGTACACCGGGATAAAAAGTATCCCATGTCCTAACCCACGTCGTGTTCTACCCATAGTATCCTATGTCCTCAACCAGGTCATACCACATCCTATGTGCTGTCTGTGAAAAAAAATCTGCCGTTCCATTCATTTGGGTTGAGTACCTAGGTATTGAAGTATTGTATGGGACAGTTGATAACTTTTTCGCGATTACGATGTTGGTCCCATGGACAAAATTGTTCAGTGTTTTTTTTTTTTTAACGCACACACGACACAGGAGAAATTCCTAGTGTGGGGCAACCACACTAGGAATTTCTCCTGTGTCGTGTGTGCGTTTACAGACATATAAACTCACATACACAAACAGCCAGACCCGGAACAACTAATTGTAGGTCATACAAATATTTGTGTCGTGTGGAAATCGAACCCGCGACACGCAGCGCAGCAGTCAATGCCAACCACTGCGCCAACCGTGCCGTCGTGTCGTCGTTATGGTCTGTACCATACCCTTAGATTTGAACACACCTGGTACACCCTGTATAGTTGGCAGTGACCCCTAACCATCAGGGTCCCAATTCACTCTGACCACTTAACGATTCCTTACTTCGAAACCACGTCAATTCCTTAGCTAATTCTGCCAATCTCGCGTTGATTTCTCGCGGTTTCGTTCATTACGTCATGGAGAATTACGGCCCTGTGAGGCTTCAGCTTGTTTGCCACTCAATAACACGAACGAAACTATATCCAAACTTGCCAGCCGTCTTGTACAAGTTGTTCCTATCCATCAATTATTATTATCGGAAGTGTGGGGAGAATTGGAGCGCGATGTGAATGTAATCGAACCAATGAGTTGGGGTTAATTGTGATAGTTGCAATGTTTGTTCCTGTTGTTTGACCGGGTTTCTATGATCCTTGGCAAGGTCTGCAAGATGTGTTTGGTAAAGTGGAAGTTGCATGTGTGAAGAACTTACGCATTTACCATACACTCAATATTAGAGAAAAATAGGACTGCTAATAAACAAAAGGAGTATGTAAGGATCGAAGCAGGTGACCTTCTGGCTACCCCCATGGGAGAGTGGCGTAAGTATATCATATGTATGTATGACTAGCTGCGACCCACGGTTTCACCCGCATAAGTTTCGATCCCGTGGGAATATCGGGATAAAAAGTATCACATGTGTTAATCCTGGTTATAAACTATCTGAGTGCCAAACATGCAAATCTGTTCAGTAGTTTTGGCGTGAAAGAGAAACAACAACAACAACTATCAACAACTATCCATTCATCCACACAACTTTCGCGTTTATAATATTACTAGCTTTTGCCAGCGACTTCATCCGCGTGAAGCAACTTTCTTACTTTTTTTTTCCGTAAGAACCATCCTCGTACTTCAAGGAATATTCTAAAAAAAGAATTAGCGAAATAAGTTCAGCTTTTCTCGAGATTTGCGCTTAGCAACACATTCAGCGATTCATTTTTATATTATGGAGATACTCGTAGTAAGATAGTATTTCAGAAACCAGTTTGTCAGCTAGCAACCTTACCTTATTATCTCATGTTTTATTTACAATGTCTAGACAACTTGTCATGTCTATCGGCAAAAGAGTACAGGAATAGACACTACACGTGTCAGAGAAACTGTTGCGAAGTCCTTTGAAGACCTTTTCTTGTGATGTGATTTCATAATCAGCTTGCTTGGCATAATCAGCCTAAAATGTTCCCACTGCTGGGACACAGGCCTCCTCTCTGTGAGAGGGAGTAGGCCACAATCCACCACGCGGGCCCAGTGCTGGTTGGTAGATGTCACATGTCTTCGAATTTTTAGTTCTAGGACATTCCGGTTTCCTCACGATGTTTTCCTTCACCGTTTTGAGAGCAGTGGTGATGAAATAATTTACACTAAGTAAAACGCCTGCCTGGATTCGAACCCACGATCTACAGCTCGTAAGTCGGGGCAGGTACCACTGGGCCCTCTCGCGCTGCTTACAATACAATCATTTTCAATCAACTAGCTTCATCTTTCTGACTAACCGACTCCTTGACAATTCAAAACTGCCTGTAAATGGTTTAATTTAATATAAATGCTTTTCAGTTTTGCATCTGACTAGGCAATTTGTTTTTCGTAATTAATAGTAGTTTAATTTACCGCGCCACTTTGCTTTGTAGATTTCTATCTGTTCTTTAGAATATTTTAACAAGTAAAATAATGAACTATATTGTAAGCCGAATGTGGCAAAACATGTTGAACCAGCAATATTAAACTCCCATCCACGTACAGCCAGCCAGCAGTCAAGCTACCCGAAACTGTCAAATTTTCCCAATTAACTAAATTTTCGTTGTCCCCGTAACCAGCTGTTACTCGAAAGTATGAGTTTAGAAAATGAGTTTATTTTTGTCATATCGCGTTTAGACATCGATAGCCAACACGTGTGAAGTTTCGCCAGCGAATTTAATTTGACCTTCGTCTCTTTTTAGGATTCCGTACCCAAAGGGTAAAAACAGGTCCCTATTACTAAGACTTCGCTGTCTGTCCGTCCGTCAGTCCGTCCAACTGTCCGTCCGTCTGTCTGTCACCAGGCTGTATCTCAAGAACCGCGATAGCTAGACAGTTGAAATTTTCACAAATTATGTATTCCTGTTGCCGCTATAACAAATAATAAAAAATAAAATATTTAAGGGGGGCTCCCATACAACAAACGCGATTGTTTTGCCTTTTTATTTGCTCGATATTAATGATGGGTGAAGATAATGGTACGGAACCCTTCGTGCGCGAGTCCGAGTCGCACTTGGCCGGTTTTTTTTTTTAATACACGGCCTTTCAACATCACACATAATTGAAATCCACATTTTAAACCAATAATCCTATTAAATCCTATTCAACTAAAATAATACCAACATTTTCAAAGCACATATTTCCAGTACTTCGCCGCTCCACTACAAGCCTGAGGGGGCGAGTGGTGCGGTCAGGTCCATTGCATCCCGGCCGTACCTAATCTCCTTTTATTTAAACCGGTTTATATCAAGCCCGGTCTATCATGTACTGAATTAATGATTGAGAATTAAGATAAGAGGGGTTTTTTTGTGAAAATCTGGTTGAATATTGTAAGGGGATTGTTTTTGCGTTTGTATATCTAGTATACTAATAACCTAGGACTAAAAATTTGAAGACATGTGACATCTACCAACCCGCACTGGGCCCGCGTGGTGGATTACGGCCCAGTCCCTCTCACAGAGAGGAGGCCTGTGTCCCAGCAGTGGGAACATTATAGGCTGATTATGATGATAATAATAAAGCTGAAGAGTTTGTTTGTTTGAACGCACTAATCTCCGGAACTCCAAACCGGTCCGATTCGCAAAATTATTTTTGCAATTGATAGCCCAATTGGAAGCAGCTATAGGCTAAAATAAAATTGCGAGATATTCGCCAAAAATGTAAACAAATATGAGTTTATGGAAAAATAACATTAATTTTTACATAATAAAGTTCAGTTTACGCTACAACTTCAAACATTTTTATAACTTTTTCAATCGTGCTGGTCACTCTGAAATCGATATTTGTTTAACTTGAAATAACGTAAATTTTAAACATAAATAAAATTTTAATAGCTCACGTTTAGTTCTATTTAGCTTCACGCTAGGGCTGTTAGGAGCCGAGCAAAACGAAAAAAGTACGAGAGAATGCTAAGTGAAATTGAAGTAATAGTGCTGGCAGGCGATGCGATACGACGGGGTGGGTCAGGAACAAGAAATACTCGCGAAGGAAGTGAAGTATATGTGCAGTGGATTACTCGACAGGTGAATGGTAGCATAACGGACATGTTAAGGAAGTTTCCATCTATTGAGACCGGTAACTTACAAGGAGATTTTGAACAACGCTCTCTTCAAAACATTAGTGAACTTAGTTGTTTCCTTAGTTGTTGTTTCCTTTGTTGATAATTCAAAAGTGCCTGTAATTGGTTTAGTTGAATTAAATGATTTGAGTTTGAGTTTGTTGGTACTCCCTGTGTGCCAATTTTCATTGATCGTGCAGCTGATGAGGCGTGAAAGGCAGTTCACGTCTCATCGGCAGCAGCAAGACATTCGCATTTTTAATATTTCAAAGTCAAATTTGACTTTAACTTTGACAGACAGACAGAGTTACTTTCGCAGTTATAATATAATCCAGAATGGATGGAAGTACGGAATAATACTCGTAGTACATAATCGTCTATAATTCATCTGCCATCCAAACAGCTTTAATTTCCCTGTTCAGCAGCATGTGTCGATGTTAATCCGACGCGATGGACGCAATATCGACGCGCTATCAAGTTTGTGCGTTTGAACGCACAGGTGCTTCCATTTCGATGAGTTACATTCGAATATGTCTTGTATTTGTACTTTCGCACTCACATATAACTTCTATGATTTTTAACAATGCTGTGAAATAAATCATGTAGATTGCTCGTCGGCACGCGTAGCATGGCAACTTTTAGAATAGAATAAAATATTCTTATTTATGAAGGGTCACCAAAGCAGATAAGTAACCAGCACCCCAATTGCGTAACACACAATCAATCGGAATCTGAATCATTTTGAAGGAAATTGCTAATCCATTGCTTCATAAGTTCGAAAAATTTGTCTGCTCAACACGTAAATAACGCAAAGAATGCTGTTGAACTGTCAAAATGAAACCGATTCCGATTGATCGTGTGTTACGCAATTAGGGTGCAGGGCCGTCGGATATAGTTGAGGTTTTGTAAGAAAACGATGGATGTTTTCGAATAAAATTTAGTTTAATTAATAGAACAGACAGACATAGAGTTCTGTACCTACCCCATAAATATTAAAATGTAAATGTAGAAATTTTACAAGGTGTGACACAGACGTTCTTATCGCTAAAAGCGATCTTTTAAACACAACCACGTCCAAGACTTTTACCCTACGGAAAATATATACTTATTTCTTCTATATCTCTACAAAAAAAATATCAAAGATGGCGGCTGCGAAAATTTTTATAATTACTAGAAAGAAATTCACAAGAAACGAAAAAGCATACAACTTAGTTAGTTGAATGCTTTTTCGTTACTTAACGATTTCTCCAAGTTTACTCCTACCGAAGGACGTTAAAGAACTTCAAAAAAAGAGCAATTGTCTTTGGTAACTTCGCCGCGGGCTGTACAAAAATAGCTCATGCCGGAGGTAGGTAATATCAACTTTCCACTTACTTTTTTCTCCCGAAAAATTGCCAATTTGTGTGTGTTTGCCAAAACAATACTGACACCAAATTAGATATAATAACAAGCACAACAATCTCAGGTGAACCATGGAAACATATTTTGTCCGCAACAAAATTATCACCCCATTATCGTAGTTTGTTTTGCGCCCCAAGCCCATTACCATAAAATAAACAACCCGTATCTGGAGGGGTGGCTGGCAGCAAGAGATTACAGCAACTGTAAATGTTGAACATTTTATTTTTCTTCGTTTCACGCAGATTATTCGGACAGATGCCCGGTTATGTTAAAAGACTGAAGGTCCGTGGCATACCTACCTGTGTCCGCCATATTGTTTTTTTTTTTTCAAAATGGCGGCCACGTTTGGAACCTAGTTTAGATGTTTGATTATTTTAAACATGCAGAGTGATTATTTCACACATCTATGCAATAAGACGTAAGCAAGTAACAAAATAAGGATGTCACGTGATCAACTTTGAATGTTAATATCTCGGAAACGTGACACTGGGGTTTGATCTCGTTATTTTTTCTGTTTGCATTGATATCAGCTAACGATTTATATAGATAACAGGCGAGGCCGCCATTTTTAAAGAAAAACCAAAATGGCGGAGAGGTAGTATACCAGGCTCCATTTAGAAATGTTCAATCCCTTTTCTATGACTAGTCTACTTATGCCAATTTATCATTGGCATGAATATACTACAACACGCCATGTTTTTGACAAGTCTTGGTCAGAGGCTAAGCATTGCCATACAACGTGGCAATGCCGCCAGTGTCTTGGGTACATTACCGGTCGACTGCGATGCGGATGAATTTTTCGACGTTTTTGTCGAATTTGTTTCGACGAATTTGTCGACTGCGATGCGGATGAATTTTAGTTTGTAAATAGTTTTAGTTAATTTAGGATATTACTTTGTTATTTTAGTGTTATCTTGTAAATGAAAATAAACAGTCTTGGTTATCAGATATTTACTTAGAGGTATTGAAGCTGTGAGTGTTTTGTTTGCACATAACACAACAACACTTTGCTCTATCTAGGAATCGAACCCAGGGCCTCATGCTCAGAGGTAGCACTTACGACCACTACCCCAAAGAAGCAATCACACCTGACGGGCAATTTTCGTAATTTTAAGAACGTTCACACTTTGATCTCAGTCTCAGTCTGAAATTACATTTTTGACAAGTATTTCACATTGATTGTCACTGAGATGAGCTTGCGACTAGGTTTTGAACGTTTTTAATTACGGGGATTGGCCTTCTGTTTGTTTACACCTTAAAACAAAACAAACAAAGACCGTTCCAAGAAGACGTGGATACTGTACTAATACTCCGTTCCGTACTCCCTAGGGAAGTTCCCTTTCCATCGTCAGTTCTCCGTCACGAGATCCCTAAAATGGGTTCTCAAAAGGCATCAGAACAAGATTACAGGAAGACCTTCCGAAATAGATAAACATAGTATTTTAACATTGATTCCCTCGCTCTATTGAGTCGGCTGAAGGGTTCGGGGCGTTCCCTTGTCGATCAAACGCCTTGCTTACGACGAAAGAGGCTGAGGAAAAGGCAAAATGCGGTAATAAAATGTATGTTTGATTTTTATCAGTTTCTGAACTGTTGGGTAAGGAAAAATATACTGTGTGCTGTTGAGAGTATTCTTAGTTTTTTTAGTTTTTACATAATCAAAATCAAGATCTGCCTAGCCTTTTCCCAACTATGTTGGGGTCGGCTTCCAGTCTAACCGAATACAGCTGAATGCCAGAACATGATTTACATGGAGCGACTGCCTATCTGACCTCCACAAGCCAGTTACTGGGAACACGATACCCCTTGGTAAGACTGGTTGTCAGACTTTCGGGCTACTGACGACCCGTAACTACGGTCAAAGATCCACGAATGACAGCCGGGACCAACGGCTTAACGTGCTTTCCGAGGCGCGGTGGTATGTGAAAATGGTCACCCATCTACGGACCGACCGCGGCAACCGTAGCTTAACCTGACCGATCGACCCGTGCGGCTGTTATTTCTTAGCCACAAGCCCCTCTTTTACATAATCAAAATAACCTCTTTAAAAGAGAAATGTTTTTTGATTATGTAGAAGGCTAAACGAACCAAGAATTTTGATTCGGTGCATTTATCTTTTGGCCAAGTAATTGAAGTTGCCTCCCCCCCTGGGTTTCGACCCAACTGGGTCTATAAGTTAGACATACACATAGTTTTACAACCTGTAAGTATCCATTCTTGAGTTTACAGAAAATGGGTTCCAAAGCTTTCACGGCTTGAGAAATCCCCCCACACCTCTCTAAGAGAGAAACGTTTGCCCCCCAATTGAGTGAAAACTTAGATCCGCGCCTGTAACAAGAATCCGATTTAGCACTCAAACTAGCGTAACTGCATCTGCACCGCATCTAGATCGGTGTGTTTAGATTACCTGAATTTGCCTACAGGTAAGATGATGAGGCCTTAATCATCATCAACCATGAATCAAATATGTTGGTTTCACTTTCCAGTCTAACCTGGTGCTGCTGCATACCTGGTAATTTACATGGAGCGACTGCCTATCTGACCTCCACAATCCAGTTACTGGGTAACAGGATACCCTTTGTCAAGACAGGTTGAAAGACTTTCGAGCTTCTGACGACCTGTGCCAACTGTCAAAGATCCACGAATGACAACCGGGACCAACGGCTTAACGTAGTTTCCGAGGCGCGGAGGAGTTTTGGTACCCATCCACAGACCAACCGCGGCAAGTGTAGTTTAACCTGATCGACCAAAGCGTACGTTTGTTATTACTTAGCCACAAGCTTAGCAGCAAGATTTATTTTCTATTAATTTACAAAACAATATGCTATCCTAATATGGATACGCTGCTGCCGACATTATTAGCTCCACAATGTAACTCATTAATGAATATGGTCTTGTAATTAACATCTTGTGTAGCTATTAATCTATATTTCATTGTTCTCAGCAGCGCGTGGGTGTATAAAATATTATTATTCAAGTCAACAATAAAAATTACTTTGGCTCTTGAAAATAAGTTTTGAAATACGTTTTATTCAAATAGTTTTTAGTTACCTAATACTAAAAACCACTTTTAATTAGCAAGTTTCAATATCGCTTTATTGAGTGGCACTTCAAATGCTGTTAAAATGAAAGCATCACCTTATTTTTTATCGATAGATACTAAAATTTGCATTTTAAGGGTTGTTTTTCATTATCGTACCCGCCCGTAAAGCTTAGGTTTCCTTCGATAGCAGTGGTCGCCGCATAACGGCCACAATGATGGCCGTTATGAAAATGATAGCAAAGGTTTGACTTTACGGTGTCGAAAAACGCTCTCTAGGGAAACACAGCGTCTCTGTCAGGAAACCCGGCCGACGCCCGTTGTAAACTGCGGCAGGATACTCTTCCCCCTCCTACTTACTACCTACCACCAAAGGAGAATCTCCCTGCAGGGTGTAACCTTCCGTCGTCCACTTGGAAGTCTCTGAACCGTCTCCGGACACAAGTGAGAAGATGTAAGTCCAACCTGGTAAGGTGGAGCTACCTTGATGGAACGGCAGCAGGGTGTGAATGTGGCTAGACTGACAAGTGCACTGACTGGATAGGTCCACTAATCTACATGGTCCTCACATGATTTGACCAAGATTATGTCTAATTTAAAAAGTTAACAGTCTTAAAATAATAATAGGTACAAGTATATAAAAAGGAGGGGAATGATGAAAGAACATCAAAAAATTCGTCCGCATCGCTGTCAATAGGAAAGGTGCCCAAGAGGCTGGCAGCATTGCCACGTTGTATGGCAATCGCTTCCTCGAAATGGTTGAGATTCTGATACGTAATTGGGAACAAAGATTAGTAGAACGTAGTTGTTCTAAGTAAACTTATAATTGAATATTCCGTAACTCTCCGAAAACAGTCAGATTGGCAGATGATTGATGAAGCTAAAATCATAATCTACCGAGCATTTTCCCAACTCTTTTGGGGTCGGCTTCCAGTCTAACCGAATGCTAACACTACTAATAAACATGAGACCCTGGGCCAAGTGTTATTGGGATTTTTCATCTGGAATTTCCGCCCGGAGTCTGGATTCGCGCCCGGTAGATGGCAAATGGCTCGCCCCCTGTTACATGGGACTTAAATATAACTCGCGAAATGTGGGTGTACTATAGGTACAGCTCTGCGTATCCCTTCAGGTAATACCGGTATTATGTCAGTGCCATACATTTTTGACTTCCCCGTCGTCATCATTGATGATAGAAAGTTACTTTGTCAAGACCCTTTTTTTTTTTTTTGAGGATGGGAAATCATCAAATGACCCCTCCCGCTCTGGGTGGAGCGGAAGGGAGTGTCAGACTCTTACTGACTAAAACCCACCCGTGTTCCTTCCTTAGCCCTTTCTGTTCCAGGGCAGCGGTAACCCTTTCGGACGATCCCGCCGCCCTTTGTCAAGACCCTCTGGTTAGATTTTTTTTCCACAAACCGCTTATGACTTCTTCCCTCCATTTCACGGTCTGCCTCAGACCTTCGCAGATATGGGCTCATTGTCTAACGCAGCTTTCTCGGAACACACTCAAAGCCTTCAGCGACCATAAAATAATTTAATGTACGTACCAAATTACTTTTAGTAATTAGTTTTAGTAGTGCTATCTTTATAAACCGACTACGTATTGATTGAGTCCCTGGGAACCGGATTTAGTGACTGAGTTTGGCTTAAAAAAAATATATAGTCGAACTTAAAGCTTTACTACTATCAGCCTAAGGTTGAATGTAAAACGTCCTGCCGGTATATTGTGTAAAAATATCACCGTAAGGTCTGTGAGTTGATGTGTCAGTGAGATAGTTTCTACCTAAGTGAAGTTTTTATTGTAGATATCGGCAGCAATTTCCATAAAGAATAATAAAATAGTATTTAGTGGTCATTATTGTCAAACGTGGTAAACCAATAACGAGGTCGACGGTACCTTGAAACGCATTATCAGCTGTATGATGGTTAACCATTTTATTCGCTCACACATTAATTAGGTCAGATCGGCAGAAACTTGATGTCAAATACTGGTATTCAGCTGCATCCGGTTAGACTGGAAGGCGAGCCCAAAAAATAGTTCGGAAAAGACTAGGCAGGCAATTTTTTGATTATAAGGATAATATACACATTAGATTTATTTCGTTGTAAGTATAATACAAATGTTGTTATTGCAGTGTTTTTATTTTATATTGTTCATTAGAGTATAAGTAGTATATAAGTTGGGTTTTATACCCAGGTGTAATATTGTAAATATTCGTATGCCGCTTTTAACGACGGCGGATGTGTTTAACCAACTTTGTACCTACCATATCCGACGAATAAATATATTTGTCTTGAGTATTGTGTATCCTGATACACAATACTCAAGACAAATAAAAATCGTGAGGCCTGCCTCACGATTACAGACTTACTTAGCATTAAGCATTCTTAAGCATTCTTCCTTAATATACCACTTCAGTCCTTAACAATTTCGGAAGCGTATTGGATTTAAAGACTGCTATAAAAACTAAGTAGTCACAAGTACTTGGAAATGTGCCTAATGACACCGCAGTATCGCAATTGCTAGTACACACAAGAGTGAAATGAAACTACTGAAAGCTTGCTATACTGTGGCGGTGTAGGTACCCCTTTTGGAATACTTGAGCTACAGCATCAATGAGCTTGGATGTTATCCCCGCGAAAGTCTAACAGCACTCTGCTTGTATTCTTTTCATCTTCTGTCTAGCTTTTTCTCAACTACGTTAACTAAATACCAGTATTTTACATAGAGCAACTACGTATCTATCTGACCTCAACAATCCATTTTCTGAATAACACGTTCGGCAGACTTTCGGGCTTCTGAATACGCGTAACGTCTGTCGAAGATCTATGAATGACAGCCAGCTGGGTCCAACGGCTTAACCTGCTTTCTATTTATAATTTTACTATCAATATCGGTTGCAAATTCCCATTACTCCTGTTAACCCCTCAAACTACGCTTCATATCGAGCTTGTACTGGATTAGGTTCACGTAAACCAACGGGTGGGGTTCAATCTCCTGACCTCCTGTTGCTCGACAATCCGTTCCTTAAACGTTTGATATGGCCGCTGTAATGAGATTAATTTGGTAAAAGTAAGGAGATAATTAATTCATTAATAAGTCCCCATTCTCCTGCTCTTATCCCAGATTATTTATGCTCGGCGCAACTTGTCTTTTTCTTCTACTTGCTTCTTCTACTTCTGTTGCGCTTTGAGTGCACCGTGACAGGTCTTGTTGAGACTTTGTTGTTTTGTTTTTTTTTTCTTATTTGTATTTGTAATGATATGTACGTGATTACTAGTTTATTTATTTATTTATAAGTATGTACATATTAGGTATGTTGAAACTGTGTGTACTCCCCGTCACGTTTCTCTAGGGGTTCATTAGAAAACCAGCGTCAGACAGCATCTGTCTGGCATGAATGCTGAAATGAACCTTTTTGGCGCAGCCGTGAGGCACACACTATTGTTGTCTGAAACATTATTTGTTATTTATATTAATTTTGTATTTTGTGTTTCACGAACTGTGTCCAAATAAACTTTTTTCTTTCTTTCTTTCTTTTCTTCATCTCGGTAGTCGCCCCAGTTCTAGCCATATCATCTTTCACAGTCTATCCAACGTTCCTATTGTCTTCACCTACTCTTATAGCCGCATTCATATCCAAACTTTCCACATGACATTTTCCTCACTCTTTCATTAATCATCATCTGCTTAATCTTTTTCCAACTATGTTAGGGTCGGCTTCCAATCTAACCTGATGCAGCTGAATACCAGTCTTTCATTAATAAGTATCTGAAATATTCATAACTTTACATATACACATATTTTGCATCTAGACTTACACCTTGTTTATATTTAAAACTCTCACAGAGAGGAGGCCTGTCCCAGCAGTGGGAACGTTATAGGTTTATTATGTATTGTGTATGTTTAAAGGTGATAAGCGACACGTTTTCAGAGGTGTTTTGTCCATGAGTGACAGAGGTCAATCAGACTAGAGGACCTCTGGGAAATCCTGGGCTCCTTAAAAAATAATGATGGTGGTTATTTTTCATACATCTTATTTGTTTTGTTATGTTCCTTTCCTATGTTGTTTTGATATTGAAGAAAAACAAGTATTTAATATATTGACTTTGTAAGTATGAGATAGAAGTGTTTTTTGCTTTTGTGAGCACGATAATGCCAACTTGTACTTTGAAGTAAGGTGATGTATTGAAAATGGTGACATATCTATCTAAACTAATAAAAAAGCTGAAGAGTTTATTTGTTTGTTTGAACGCGCTAAACTCTGGAACTACCAGTCGGATTTGAAAAATTATTTTTGTATTTGCTAGCCCAATTCTTGAGGAAGGCTATAGGCTATTTAACATCACGCTAGGTCCCATAGGGGCCGAGTAAAGAGAACGGAAAGTCAGAAAGAACGCTAAGCGAAAACGAAGTAATAGCGTGGGCAGATCATGCAATGCGACAGGGTGCGCGGACGAAGTCGCGGGTAAAAGCTAGAACTACATAATTATCTCAGACGGTTCTTGATTAAATTTCAGAAACACAAAAAATATTGTTTTTATGAATTAGCCCGAGTTTCCAGACGGTTCTTGGAAAAACACACGACATATTATATTGATGAAGCATAATAAAAAAAAATATCAAACATTCTTTCATTCTTATTGTATTCCGTTCCTTGAAATTCGGAACATCATTATCGAAGTTGTTTTTCTACCAAAAAAATAACTTCTAAATCAGACTTCTCCACTTCGGCACAAAACCTCTTCTTTGCCATTTTTATTTCATTATTACAAACATTTACAAGTAAATTATCATGTTTTCGGGTCCCCAAGTGTCGGATGCGTACGAAAGTGCCTAATGCCGGATATCGGAAAGTCGTCAGGGTAGGATCGTGGCCATTAATTGGGCGACGCCCGATAACTGCCCGTTAATGACGTAGTACGTGATTGTAAGACAGGGATCATAAGTCATATTTTCGTTAATGGAAAATGATATTGTTGTCGTGTTTTTTTTAACGTTTTCCTTACAAGAATTGGAGAAGTTTCTAAGAAATACGAGAGCTCGGGATTTTGGGAATTAATCTAACAGACGTGGGACGTGCAGAGCAGTGATATCGCAGTGGCCACGGCCGCGACTTACCGAGTTGTAGGTCGTGGGTTCGAACCCAGGCAGGCGTTTTACTTTGTGTAAATAATTTCATCACCGCTGCTTTCAAAACGGTGAAGGAAAACATTGTGAGGAAAATCGCATGTCCTAGAACCAAAAATTCAAAGACATGACGTGACATCTACCAACCCGCACCGGGCCCGCGTGGTAGATTACAGCCCACTCCCTCTCGAAGAGAGGAGGCCTGTGTCCCAGCAGTGGGAACATTATAGGCTGATTATGCTAGACGCAAAATTACTTGGTATGCTTATAAAATTTTAGATCGAAAATTTTCGTTGATTTGTACATTCGGAAATCCTGGTTGACTACTTTTCAACCTTATTACTAAGGATATAAGGGTGAAACGTGTTCGTACGCCAACTTTGTCGAGTGTTTATGAGGAAGATTGCTTCAAGAGTGCAGCCAAAATCAGTACCTTTCTCGAAAAAGTGCATTGAGTACTGCCGATGAAGTACAGCTCACTTCACCTAAGTTATCACGGTGAGATTTTTACAAAATAGACCAGATGTTATGGCCTCAGTGAAATCGACATTCCCGATCAAATCAAACAACAATTTCTTCCTAACGATACCTATAGTGAAATTGTAGTGTATCCGAACTACATTTATTCCCTAGACGCTCAATTTTTCTTACCAAACGGGTAGCCCGAGGCCCTGTCAGTCCAACCTACGTGAATTATCTCCGGAAAAAAGAATAATGCCGATCCATTATTCTTTTTCCTTACTGTACTGTACACGTGGCGTCACAATAGTGTCACATTACACCTACTAAGGACTATAAGCACTATTTGTTACCTTGGTACTAGAAAATGGAACCCCGTTGCCCCGTTGGTCTCGTAGGCGCAAGCGCGACTGCTGAGTTCGGGGTCCAGGGTTCGATTCCCAGGTCGGACAATGTCACCATCATCTGCCTAGCCTTTACCCGTAACAAATGTCAAAGATCCACGAATGACAGCCGGGACCAACGGCTTAACGTACTTTCCGAGGCACGGACAATGTGTTGCTCTCCGGCCGTGTCGGATTGCCGTCTCATCAGACTATGAGAGTGAGGGAAGAGTGAATGCACCTGTGTCTGCGTACACACTTGTGCACTATAATAGTATATTCCGCGCCGAAGTCTGATGGGACGGCAATCCGACACGGCCATACCATAATATAAAAATCAAGTCTGTTGTATGGGAGCCCCCCTTAAATATTTATTTTATTTTGTTTTTAGTACTTATTTGTTGTTATAGCGGCAACAGAAATACATAATTTGTGAAAATTTCAACTGTCTAGCTATCGCGGCTCTTGAGATACAGCCTGGTGACAGACAGACGGACGGACAGACAGCGAAGTCTTAGTAATAGGGTCCCGTTTTTACCCTTTGGGTACGGAACCCTAAAAAAGTAAGGCTTACATGAGTAATGTCGTTGCCACCACTTGAGAACATTTTCACTTAACGTGATAGAATTTACGGGAAATTCCCCAAAAATAACAAATAGCTACCATAAGCCGAGCATAAAGGAAAGTTCGCGTCATTTCTACGCCCACAAGCAAGATAAAGGACGGTGCTGCCGACCGGAAGAAATGAGTTATAGACATGTACAATATTCCGGTACAGGACTAAACTAAAAATGTAATATTTTCTTGCACCCACATGCGATTGTACGACGTTTGATGCGAGCAGCCCGTAAAAGAAAACAATTGAGCGTCGTCGCCCGCATGCGGGTGCCCGCGACCGTAGCCGCAGTGTAATGTCAGATGCTGTGGGAAACCGTATTATGATATTTTACTTTTATATTCTACAAGAGATTGATATAGTACATTGTCCCACTCATCGCACAGACTTCATTCACTCTTCCTTCTTCGTTTAGTCTATCTCTCTGTGGAATGCACTCCCTCAGGAAATCAGGATGGCGACCAACTGATTATCCTTTAAAGTTAAAGTTCGCGAGCACATTCGCTAGAAGCTGACAACGGTAATATTTTCTCATTGTTTGTCGTATTTATTTTTAGTATATTCATGTCACCATCATCTGCCTAGCCTTTTCCCAACTATGTTGGGGTCGGCTTCCAGTCTAACTGGATGCAGCTGAATACCAGTATTTTACATGAAGCGACTGCCTATCTGACCTCCACAACCCAGTTACTGGGTAATACGATACCCCTTGGTAAGACTGGTTGTCAGACTTTCGGGCTACTGACGACCCGTAACGACTGTCAAAGATCCACGAATGACAGCCGGGACCAACGGCTTAACGTGCTTTCCGAGGCACGGAGGGGACTTGGTATGTGAAAATGGTCACCCATCCACGGACCAACCGCGGCAAGCGTATATTTATGTATATTTATTTGTTCCTCAATTTTCACGATTGCACCTATCACTGTTTGTCTCTGCATGATCACTTAAAGGTTGACTGATAGAGAATGCCTACGGCATTAAGTCCGCCTCTATACATTTATGTGCTTGAAGTATTAGATAAATAAATAAATATATATAGAGGAAAGGAAAAATCGCACCGCACGTTTCTCAGAACTGTTTTGAACGACGAGCTCATTGAGAATAATAATTTTCATACTTCAATATTCTATGACAATATAATGTGTAGCTGGCATGTGTGTATAGCCCTCCGCAAACCGAATGACAACAACCCGACTAATACGAACGGGCTCTAAGAAATTGGTAATAACACCCTTTATGTATTTATTTTAATGGGGAAAAATCTGTCAGCGTGATGTTGGTGTGTGGTGCAAGTTAGAAGTTAAAGTAAAGATAGTAAAAATCAGTGGCTGTATTAAAATTATGATTGTATACAAAAGCTGAGGGAAGCCGAGGGGCTTGTGGCTAAGTAATAACAGCCGCACGGGTCGATCGATCAGGTTAAGCTACGCTTGCCGCGGTTGGACCTTGGATGGGTGACTCCTCCGTGCCTCGGAAAGCACGTTAAGCCGTTGGTCCCGGCTGTCATTCGTGGATCTTTGACAGTTGTTACGGGTCGTCAGAAGCCCGAAAATCTGACAACCAGTCTTACCAAGGGGTATCGTATTACCCAGTAATTGGTTGTGGAGGTCACATAGGCAGCCGCTCCATGTAAAATACTGGTGTTCAGCTGCATCCGGTTAGACTGGAAGCAATCTCCAACATAGTTGGGAAAAGACGATTACTTCGGCCTACGTCCAGCAGTACGATTCTGTAACCATCTCACCGTGAAAACTTAGGTGAAGTGAGCGTGGAGTGAGCTGTCATTCCAACTAATGCTAGGGATTAACACTACTGACAGCTCAGTCTAAACTCACTTCACCTAACTTTTCACGGTGAGATTTTTACAGAATCGATCGGCTGGTCCGCACTAACTAACTCACTTCACCTAAGTTCACGGTGAGATGGTTACAGAATCGCACTGCTGAACAAACAACTTTCAGGTTCACACTGTTCAAAAATAATTAATATACGAAAAAATAAAACCAATAATATTATTTTTCTTATGCGTGTTGATGGCACGACAATGTATTATTTTTTTCAACATTGATCAGACTTTCACGTGTTTCAAGTTTTTTTTTGTTATCCTTTATTTTGTCCCAGGGCTGGGCAAAGGCCTCCCCTTTTTGCTTCCACACCAACATGGCTACAGATCGCACAAGACATCCCTGACTTGTGCGATCTCTAGCCATGTTGGCCCTGCCACCGTCTTCGCCGTGTTACAAGTTATTATTATTAAAAGCCTGTGATGTCCCACTGCAGATGAAAGGGCTCCCTACTCTCTTTGCACTTCTTTATTATTTATTTTAATTAATGTAGATAAATTATTAACTATTTTTAGGAATTTTAGATAATACTTATGTATAAGCACTTGAGTGAGATACCCGAGTCTGAGATACAGGTTTATTCCTAGTTCAGGTAGAATCCAATTATTTCTTCCCTACCTCTAGTTTTAGGCCCAATTTCGTAAATATTTATGTAAATCAATTATTTCAATAAACAATTATATTATATATAATTATATTATATTATATTCTTTCTGTTTAAAACTGCTAAGGACTTCTTGTTGAAGGAGTCCAGACCAGTCGTGTTTCAAGTTATTTTTATTAAATAATCCAGTACAATCGTATCTACATACTAATGCCTGGCACAGCAATTTGCATCCTTATTCGTAGAGTGATAACATATTCCTTTAGCTCGAAGTACATAACGACATTACTTGCTGAAGGTGTTTGGATTTGCATAAAAGGTTCCGTGATTTTCCTCGGGCAGATTGAATTGTAGCATTGGATTCTTGCTTATTCATGAATTATTTAATGAAAAATATTGTAAACATAACCAGACTATAATGTTCCCACTGCTGGATAACAGGCCTCCTCCGTAATCCACCACGCGGGCCCAGTGCAGGTTGGTATATGTCCTGTTTCGACTTGTGATTAATCGAAATTGGTTTTCCGAATGTTTTTAGGCGGTTGTCCTTAATTTTCCTGGTTAGCCACAGGTTTCCATATTAAATAAAAGTGAAATGGAAATTGACCTAATAACTCCTTTTTATCTTTTTTTTTCTTTTAAATTTTTTTTACTCCTTTTTATTATTAAAAAGGTGATGGGGAAGTTGAAATGGTTCACTACAGTAAAATCAGATTGGTAGTGTGGACTTACAAAGTTGTGTCACCTATCTTCTTCTAACCGCATAATTACCTGTAAAAGAAGAAAGAGAATTATGAATAAAACATCAATAATAAAATTAAAGTCTTGCACACGTCACTCACTTGCACTCATACGCATAATCAGTCTACAATGTTCTTACTGCTAGAACAGAGGCCTCTTCTCTGTGAGAGGGAGTGGGCCACGCGGGCCCAATGCGGGTTGGTGGATGTCACAAAATATGTCTTCGAATTTTTGGTTCTAGGACCACTTACACTAAACTGTTCGGATCGGACCGACACATGGCCGAACCGAATATTGTTGAAAAATGCGAAAAAAGTTCGGATCGGCTCAGGTGGGTCGGGACCATAGTCAATATTCGAAAGAGTGTAGGAGTGTAGGATCGGAACCGAGTAACTTCGTAGCAGGAAACGGCCGAACATTTGGCCGATACTACTTCGGAGTAGACCCCCAGACTTTCGCTCACAACTTGCACTAAACAGAAATCCCAGCGCAATTTGTCTCCAATTTACTTTGATAAGAACAAATCTCCTGAGTAACTCATGGTGGCAATCCTTCCACATGACACGACTACAGCTACCACTATAATTACGTCAAGGGAAATTAATTGCTGAAACACATAAAACTGTGAAAGCAATTTGTCTGGCTAGACTTTAATTTTTATGTTTGTGAGAGCACCTAACCTGGTGGTTTATTTTTATATGGTAATGAGGGAGTTTCTCACGCGGTTGCCAGTTCTACCGTCATCTATACCTACATATAATAAAATAGTAACGAAAATGTTTGTCCGTTTGTCTGGATGTATGTTCCGAATTGGTGCAAAAACTACTGAACGGATATGGTTGAAATGGCACACAGATAGTTTAGAACCTGCACCCTAATTTCGTAACACACAATCAATCACAATCTGAGTCATTTTGAATAATATTGCTAATTCATTGCTTCATAAGTTCGAAATATTTGTCTGCTCAGCAACGTAAATAACTCGCACACGAAGGGTTTCGTACCACAAAGAAAAACGCCGAAAACACACGTTTCTTGTATGATGACCCCCTTTAATGTTTAACTTTATTTTATTTTGTTGTTAAAGCGGCAATAGAAATACACTGTGAACATTTCAACTGTCTAGTATTAGACAGTTTAAATGTCACAGTGAAATGTCTCAGTGTGTTTCTCATGAATACATGAGACACAGCCCGCTTACAGACAGACGGACGGACGGACAGTGGAGGCATAGCAATAGGGTCCCGTTGGCACCCTTTGGGTACGGAACCCTAACAAATGACAGATGTAATCGCAGATTCCTCCCGTTTTAACCACTCCAAAATAATCGATATTGCCCAACAAAGCTAACCCTATTTTAAGGAAACCCATTAATTTCCAACGCTGAAGCTAAAATTATACCAATACCGAGTCTCGATCGTAAACCGCACAGACATGTTTGGAATAGCAACAGTTATGACAGCTGTCAGCGGTTTGACGTTTGGTAATAGGCTCCGTAAGTACCACACGGTACCGGATGGGATTTCTCGGTAGATCTGTAGACGGTTAGGATTGAGATGAATTTCAAATGCGTGTCATGTAGGGATTATTAGAGAGAAACCCTGATATACTGATCATTAAAGTAAGGATTTCTAGACCAGCCTGGGAGTTTCCCTTTAACCACAAATACAAACACATACTAGAAAAAGATGATATTTTGTCAAGGAGGTGATTCTACACGTCATGACACTCGACGCGCCGCGCAGCGCCGCGCGTCGTCGTCGTCACTTTCGTTATGAAAATCATAACCGATTTGTAAGAAAAACTTTTCGCATTTACGAAAATAAAAAAGTAGCCTTATATAACTTAAAAATAGACATTGCCACCCTGTATTGAATTCAAGAACATGGCCTAAAGTTTAGAATTTCAATTGATCTCCTGTGTGAGCATTAACGTTTTTGCTTCACGCTGGCATCAAGTATAACCACACAGCGGCCTTCATCCTCGCATAAAGCGAGAAGTGGCGAGAACCCATTTTAAGTGGCAATTTGGACTCAGTGAGTTAATCGACATAGGTATTATTATGTGGAACTCGTCAAGCCACTTTTCGTGTCTGCGTGTGTGACTGCTTACATAGATTTTCTGAAGTACACAATGGATTTCGAAGTGATTTTCTCTGCCATTTAGGGAATTTATTCCGGGAGGCTTATGTGTTTAATACATTATTAGATATAGCACAGAAATGATGTTTTGACATGTGGCCTCATTCTTACCTAAATGGGTAATTAGTAAGCACGTGCTATTGCAGGGTGGCAGGGACATCACCCGGGTAACTGGGCCCGCGTGGTAGATTATAGCTCACTCCCTCTCGAAGAGAGGAGGCCTGTGTCCCAGCAGTGGGAACGTTATAGGCTGATTATATTATATCATGCTTATGCTTGTAATAATATTATAGTTTTTCCATTTACATATAAGATGGCTTGAATGCACGATTGAAGAACTTGATGTGAAATGTGAAGCATTCAATCATTAATTCTTGTTCACATGTTGCAATTTTATTAAGTTTGCTGTGGCATAAGAATCTGCATGTTAGCCCTCCATTTGCTCACTTCTCTGTGGTTTTAAAGAAATATAGGAAAGCAAATGTTATGTTAGCTCTTGGTTGTATATCTTAAGTTGAGCGGTCGGGTTGGTTCTATTGTTGTATTAGGTACTTGAGACGGTTTCCTATGACAAGATATTGAGAAAAGGAAGTACGGTGAAACAATGTCCCTAGAAATGGATAGCAGATTTTTTATTTATTTATTTATAGTTAATTAAAACAGTACAACACCAATTACATTAATTAACATAGAGACATGACGTTGACAATAATATAACTTAAAACTAACATGGCACAGTGGACTCCCTTGCATACATTCTCTCACAGAACACCAGACATAATATACGCATAATTTTATTCCATTCATCTGCAAACACATCACATTCAGGGTTGGCAGCCAGAAGGGCATTCAGCACCTTTAGAGTACGACAGACCGGGGATTCGGCTCTGGCTACAGTTTTCGCTGGGAGTTGCGCAAACAGATTGTGCCGGCGGCTCTGACGGTGTCCGATGTATTTGTCGGGCACAAATAGTCGGCAGAAAAGACCATGGTGCTCTGGGCAGTCGATACGTCCCCGTAAGGTTTTACAGGCTACAGTGAGTTGATCAAGGCCTCTTCTCACCAGCAGATAAAAATATGATTGTATATTTTAGTGCAAGTAATAAATGCGTATTTTTATTAAGTATTGATATGACCGGAAAACGTCTGTCGGAGATGTCCGGTCCAAATTTCAAACAAAACTCCTATGGAAAATGCATTTTCCGTTTCCCAGAATTTTCAAATTTTGCCTGAATTTTTTAAATTTTTTATTCATATATACCACCACACGGGTCCGTTGAGAGTTGATAGATGTCACATGCCTTGCTTGCCTTTGCCGAAATTTTAGTTCTAGGATATGCCGGTTTCCTCACGATGTTTTCTATCCACGTTTTGAAATCAGTGGTGATGAAATAATTTACACCAAGTAAAGCGTTTGTCAGGGTTCGAACCAGCGTGAACATCAGAATGACTGGCCAAAATGACCGATCAGCTTTAAAATATTACTAAAATCCAATACCTATTTTTAATAACCTAAACATATATTTTTTTCTAGATTTTTAGGGCAAAGAATAAAGTTTTTTTTTATAGATTGACTGGCGACATTTTCGCCAGTCAATCTATAAAAAAAATCTTTAAATTCATTTTCTCAGTTGTTAGTTAGGTACCAATTATTTAAACAAAGGTATCAAATAGTAGCAAATAGGTATTAGATTTTAGTAATATTTTAAAGCTGATCGGTCATTTTGGCCAGTCATTCTGATGTTCACCGAACCAACGACCTACAACTCCTAATTCGCCGCCGTTACCATTGCACTGAAATTAAACTATACGTTTATTCCGTATTTGTATTCAAACAATGACCATATTGTAGTTAAATACGGCGTATATTCGATATCCTAGCCTAGCGATCCGATTTCTCCATTATACAAACATAACACCTCCATTTACTATTTCCTCAGTACTCTATTCTCCCAAATACACTGCAGTACACAGCAATTCAGCAACAGCACTGAGCGTTATGAAAAACAAACGCGCATACGTGATGTTCAACAAAACTTTGCAGTCTATTTTTGTAAGCCTAAAGTGCTTCATTTCAGTTCTCGAACCAGCTAGGTGAAATGTTTTGCTTAACCATGCATGTAGTTACTTTCTTTTTTTAGTGTAGCAGTCAAAGTTATGGTTAAATATAGCGTTTTATAGGGAGAAATGGAGAACAGAGGCAGGTCAATAAATCAAGTATCTTGACTTGGCTTGCGAGGTTGTCGACATGTGCGGTGTGGACTCAGTGATCGTGTGCCGATAGTCGTAGCCAATGGCTTAGTAGCCAAGAGCCTCGACCAACACCTGAGGAGGCTCTCGTTGAGCAGCTGGATTAAAGGTTTGATTTAGAAAGCGGTATTTCTGGACACGGCTCGCATTGTTAGGAGGTTCCTTGCCCTGACCGGTAGCTTGGACCCTGTTGGACCCAATGGGCTACCCCTTTGTAGTCAATCTTAATAATCGTTATGGGGTTGCCATGAGTACCGTTTACTAAAAATCATCATTCAAAAGTTTCTAACGTGTTTGGCATCAACTGGGCTGTCTAACTGGCAATTCGGCTTGACCACAGGTGACTAAAATTGCACGTTCCAAAGTTCGGCAAAGTTTCGACTTTTGTCGTGCGGCGACAGGTCGCATGCGGCGGGTGACTAAAGTCGACCGTAAAAATATTCAGTCGCAGGCGACCGCCCGCCGCATCCTGCGATTTTTATCGACCTGTATAAATGGGGTGGCGATTCGGCTTGTAACGCGAAAATTGAGCTAGTGTAAATCCCCCATAAATCATTAGAAATGTGTCCTATAAATAACGCGAAGCTTATCCGCTATATTAAAGTAAATAAAAAGTGAAGGTTACTATCCTGTCCGCCCCTCTAGGAAACCTCTAGGGGCTGCCTGCGTGTCCTTCCCTTTTTCTAATAAATTGTAAGAGTATACATATGTACTGGGATTTCCTATATTCTACTCTGTTATGTAAGGTCTGATATCAGATACCAATATGTTTAATAATAGCTCTCGAGATCGAATTTCGGCCATGGCAGCCAATCTCAGCGGAGACTAGCCATCTACGCCGGAGATATATTATAGTTCACAAGTGTGTGTGCATACGCAGGTGCACTCACTCTTCCCTCGCTCATAATCCGATGAGATGGCAATTCAGCTCGACTGGAGAGAAATCAGGCGCTGGACCAATGGCTTCACGTGCTTTCCGAGGCACGGAGGGGTTTCGATGGTCACCCAGCCTGGGCACGGGTAGGCCTAGCTAAACCTTCGAACGACCCTGGCGACTGTTATTATTAAGCCCCTAAGAGCTCTACTAATCTATATAAATATATAAAAATTAATCCCTATTTCCCTTGGTCACGCCATAACTTGAGAACGACTTTACCGATTTCATCCGTCTTTTTTTTTGAACTTTAAATTAGAAAATTTAAGAATGACACATTTACGCTAAAACTGCTGAACGGATTTAGATGTAATTTGACACATGGGTACACCATAATCTGGAGAAGGACATAGGCTACTTTTCATCCTGGATCGCAGACGAAGTCGCGGGCAACAGCTAGCAGGTAATAAATAAATAAAATAAAATAATCTTTATTTCGGATAAGCAACATCCATATGGGTTAATAAACAAAAATATGTTATCTATACGAGTATTACTAAACTAAAACTTCGTGAACAATGAAGATCATAGCTTTACAGAGTCGATTTCAGACAAATAAAATGTAAAAAATCAGGAAACCATTAAAACGCTACCCACTTGTTAGTAGCTTTAATTACATTTAGCAAAGGTATCGGGCATAATAAAGTAATAAATAACTTTTAATCAGATCTCCCTCTTGGTAGGTATGATGGAGGCATCACGGAGGAATTTCTTAACGAAAGCGAGCATTAGTTGCCAGAGCCCACTCTCCGCCAATTTGAGGGAAACATTCGCAGTAACACGGCACAGGAATTGAAGAACTTTTTTATACTTTAGGTTAAGCATTATTTGATTCATCAATTTCTTGTCACGCTTCAGAGGGTTGAAATAAATATGGTTGGAATTACTGGAAGTAACTGTTGGATAATGATGATTTCATTTAAGAGGTATTTCTAGTGATATTATAATTTCTTCTTCTTGGAGAATGTCGTGATGGTCACTGGGCATTGTCCAAGAAGAAGAAATTATAACACGGTCTTAAACACTGGGTTAAGACCGTGAAGTTGTCCTGGCAAGAACCAATGTCACTTTTTCAATTCAAAATCAAAATATTGTATTTTACATAAACCTACATGGGCACTTACAAAACGTCAGAAGCTAGGTGCATGGTTCCAATTGGTCGGCATGAAACTCCTTGGTTACTTTTTTTTAAATAATTGGCTTTTACAATGTTTTCAAATTATAATAGATGTGGGAGGACAGTGTAGGCCTGTCAACAAGTTTTGAAGTTTAGACTGTATTATTTTTAAAACCTGTGCAAATTAGTGCTAACGAGCCTAAAAACTGATTGCAATCGATTAGAGAGAGTATAAATTATATCATCTAAGATAGTCGACTATTGATTCTCTCTGAGAGAGTATCAATAGTGGACTATCTTAGATGGGTTTAAGCCCGGTGGATTGCCCATCTATATAGAGTCTCTACATTTAAACCCGGTGGATGGCCCATCTATATAGAGTCTCTACATTTAAACCCGGTGGATGGCCCATCTATATAGAGTCTCTACATTTAAACCCGGTGGATGGCCCATCTATACTCTCTACTGTTTTCTCGTGATCCCATTAATATAATGGGACCACGAGACCAATTTTTGAAAATTGTTTAGTACTAGCTGCACTCCGCGGTTTCACCCGCATAAGTTTCGATTCCGTGGGAATATCGCGATAAAAAGTACCCTATATGTTAATCCTGGTTATAAACTATATGTGTGCCAAATTTCATCCAAATCCGTTCAGTAGTTTTTCCGTGAAAGAGTAACAAACAAACATCCATACAAACTTTCACGTTTATAATACACTAGCTGCGCCCCGCGGTTTCACCCGCATAAGTTTCGATCCCGTGGGAATGTCGGGATAAAAAGTATCCTATATGTTAATCCTGGTTATAAACTATCTGTGTGCTAAATTTCGTCAAAATCTGTTCAGTAGTTTTTGCGTGAAAGAGTAACAAACATCCATACATCCATACATACAAACTTTCGCATTTATAATATTAGTAGGATATTAGTAGGAGTAGGAAGTAGGACTAGCTACAATATTGTTCCGTAACTGTTTTATAATATTAGAATTTTTTACATTTCATATTTAATTTTGGTTCCATTTGTATAAAAAAAGTTATACTCGTACTTACATGTTTTATGTAAGCTCTTGTTTTATTTCGCAACAAAATTTTATTGTTTACGGCGCCATTCTCCTAATCGATTTTCTAATCTTGTTCAGAGGAAAAACAAGGTAAAAATAGCAACGGATAAAATGTTGTTTCTTAACTTTTTTGTCAACTCATGGACCAACAGCTTGAGCCAGATTACTTGGAGTCGGCGCAACACGTCTTCTTCTTCCATTCTCCCCTGTCACGCTGTCATTCACTCCCTTATCTTCCATATGATTCCTCTCATTGTCAACTCATGAATAAGCAGCTTTTAATAAACTTACTCTTTAATGGTAAATTGGAGTGGGCCGGACCCGTCTCACGAATACCTACAACCGGAGCGATGGGCAAAAATCGTCACTCTCTGGACGCCTGAGGGAGGCCATCGCCGTCGAGGTAGACCACGGCCAAGGTGGTGCGACTATGTGGTAACATTTGCAGGGCCAACATCGCCCAAGGCAACCAGGGGAGGCCTTTGCCCAGCAGTGGGACACAATCGTGGTCAAAGTTCATTACAAGACTTTTCTAAGAAATCCAAAACAGCTATGATACGATTTTCCATCATGAAGTTCCAGTTCATATCTTCCGGCTCCATCATCAGATCAGTTCGACAGTACCATATTATTGTATTGTCATCAGAACTACATACAGCTGCCCATTTTCATTGCGCTACGACCCTTGGAAGATGGTTAAATTAGTTACCTTATATTCCATTACATAGTTACATACAGGTCGACCTAATAAAAGCGTGTTAAAAAATGGTAAACGACATCGCGGCAGGCCCAGACGGAGATGGCGGGATGAGCTGGGCTCGTTTAATAAAGATTGGTCCTTGGCAGCTCTGGACAGAGAGAGGTGGAAGGCGAGTAGGGAGGCCTTTGCCCATCAGTGGGACATTAATGGCTAGTAAAACATAAAAACTCATGAGAAAACTCATGGACGGATGTGCATTCTTCCTATCCCCACCTATGGAGCGCTGACATGGTCACTAACCAATCGTCAAAAGACCGCACTCGGGGTCTGTCAGCGAGCAATGGAGCGCAGTATCCTTGGAGATAAACTTTCTGATCGTATAAGGAACTCGATACTGCGTTCTAAAACTCGAATTGCCGATGTAGGTCACACGGCTGCCAAGCTAAAATGGAACTGGGCTGGTCACATCTGTCGCATGCCGGAGGAGCTATGGACTAAAGTAACCACACAATGGGCCCCAAACAGCATCAAACGACAACGCGGCAGGCCCAGAATGAGATGGCGGGATGAGCTCGACTCTTTCCACAAGAATTGGCGTTTAACAGCACTGGATAGGGATAAGTGGAAGAAGGGAGGGTAGGACTTTGCCCTGCTGTGGGACAGAAATGGCTGAATAAAAAAAAAACATAAAAAAACTAAGATGTGTATTTTATTGACACTGAATTAGTCAAGGTGACTAGACCCAAACAGTAGGTAAACTCCGCGATGAGTATCCGTATCTAAACACGATAAAACCAAAAATACATAAATTTTATCTTTTTGTTTTTAAATGATTGGTTTAACAAGAGCCTGTATCTATTGCTTACTTAGACATATTTACATAATTTAAAAAGCTAACAGTCTTAAAATAATAATATGAACAAGTATATAAAAAGGAGGGGAAATAATCAAAGGACATAAAAAACTTCGTCCGCGTCGCTGTCAATAGGAAACGTGTCCAACAGGCTGGCAGCGTTGCCACGTTGTGTGGCAAAAAATAAATAAAATTAATTAATTTCATGATCATCTTTTGTGAGGTCATCAACTGCAGCTATTATAGTCACTTGAAATATCTGTTTAAACATCTTTTTTTTTTTTGTGTAAACTTCACAGTTGTGAACTTGTGATGGGTATTAATATCTATATACGATCAAAATTAAGAAAACAGTTTTCCCCAACTCATACTTTAAGTAACAGTAACAATGGTTGTTGACCTCCCAAAAGAAAATTAAATCTATTTATTTTATCGTGTTTAGATGTCGATACGCAACGCGTCTGCGGAGTTTAGCTAGCCATTTAAAAATAACCCTGTATGTTGTGTTGTGTGCCTTTTAGTCTGTGCTCAATAAATAAAGTACAAATTATCTCCAGCCATGGAGAAACCGCATGTTTGTTTGCAGTCAGCATTATACATAAATGTTACCAAAATAATTAAAAGCACGTAATAATTAAGAGATAATTAATTAAAATTACGGATAAATAGAGACGAGTCAATAGCCGCCACTCGGGTCCTGCGGTTTTTTGGGCTTTAACGTGTTCATTTAAAATTCCATTTTACTGATTATTAACATTTGAATGTACATATTTATGTATAACTAATACTCCATGAAATTATAAACGGTTCCATCGATGCACAATTGGTAGGTTATTTTAAATTTAGGTCTAGCCAACACCAACGTAGTAAGCGTCATCATCGTATTTTTGAATTGCCTACGTCCACCTTAAATACCTACCACATTTAATAGTACCACGTATGGCAAGGCAATCCAAAGAGCATTTATCGCTCAAAAAAGTGCATGAGAGCAATTTGTGGACTTAAGCCCGACGACTCATGTCGACCAATATTTAAAAAACTTGGTTTGTTACCGTTACCGTCGCTTTACATTTACGAAATATGTGTGTTTGTTATGAAAAATAAGCAACTATTTAAGACTGCAAATGATGTCAATCCTCGGAACCGACGAGATCCATATAAACTAGTGTTAAATGATTTGCCTAGACTGTCTAAATACAATAATAACTGCTTGGCAATGTGTGTGTGCATTTATAATAAAATCCCAATGCATTTCAAAGCTATAAATACAAAATTATTTAAAATTAATTTTCATAAGTGGTTACTTGAGTGTAGTTTTTATAGTTTAAAAGACTTTATAGATAAAAAATGTTGATGTTTTTTTTTAAAAAAAAAACGACTGTGTTAAACTTGTCTTTAAAATTTTGCATGCTATGTTTTTATCCTAGCTAAACATGCTTGTGCCTCAATTTGTATTTAACACCATTGTATACCATGTTTTACGCAAATAAAAAATTCTATTCTATTCTATTCTATCAATGAAAGGTCCACCAACTTGACAGATTTTCCTATTGATATTTTCTCCATGAGTTTTGCTTCATACATACGTTCCCTATTTAGACAGTGTGAAGAGTGCACGTCTATGTAGCTCAAATTGCTTTGTTTTGTAGTGTTCTGGATTAAGATCTACTAGACACACTTTTAATTGTTCCCCTTTGTCTCTAATATTTTTAAGTTAAATGTAACATCTATGCATGACATTTAACTTAAAAATATTAGAGACAAAGGGGAAAAATTCAAAAAATTTCAAAATTCAAAATTCATTTATTTTGTGAACACAGGGTACAATGATCTTAAATGTATATAATATAGTGTTTGGTCCAACCTATGTTCCGCCGACAGGCATACAAAATAGTGATGCTATGATCATGATTAAATTAATTGTAAAAATCTCTTAAACTCACAATGTGAACAAATATGAATTGTCAAAAGTTTAATAAAATAGTACAGATAAGATAAAACAATGTCAGCAATATTACAGTCGTCAAAATTAATTAAATTAAAATAGTCTAAATGTAAAAAAAAAAAAAATACAATGTCAGCAGAGATGGAACAATTAAAAGTGTGTCTAGTAGATTTGCATGGTTACTGTAATGCTAATTTTAGATGATATTTAATCTGAATTATAAGTGACTGTGCTGTTGGTGTGCTTATTATTATAAATAAATAAATTTTAATAAACAAATTGACTTTAATACCTACTGTTTTAACACAATAAAATATTTGATCGGAACATAAGGCACATAACATATCTTCTGCCTGCGACTTAGTCCGCGTGAAATATCTTGTTTTAAAATAAAATATATCCTACTATCTGCGCCCCGCGGTTTCACCCGCATAAGTGTCGATCCCGTGGGAATATCAGGATAAAAATATCCTATGTCATAATCCAGGTCATGGTCTACCCGTCTGCTAAATTTCATCCATATACGTTCAGCCATTTTAGCGTGAAAGCGTAACAAACAAACATACAAAACATCAAATCTTTTCTCTTTATGATATTAGTTTAGATGACACTCGGCAATACTGTAATTTCCCACTAATGAAAGAATTTACGGAATCGGATCTGCGGAGTAATTGCATAACAAACTATCAGTACCTACCAATGACTTTCATTTTGACAGTTCAACAATATTCATTGCGTTATTAAAATTGCTGAGCAGACAAAGCTTTCGAACATATGAAGCAATGGATTAGCAATATCCTTTAAAATGATTCACATTGAGAAGTTTATAAAGTTAATAATCAAAGAACATTTTCAAAGTTTTCTTCTTCAAGGATTTCAAACAATTCAAAATACCTCGGTACTCTTCGGTACCTCTGCACGTGTACCGCGTAGCTCTCAATAAATTACAGAACAAAAGAA
The DNA here is from genome assembly GCA_949629185.1 of Apamea crenata. Classification (NCBI taxonomy): domain Eukaryota; kingdom Metazoa; phylum Arthropoda; class Insecta; order Lepidoptera; family Noctuidae; genus Apamea; species Apamea crenata. The sequence goes on along the minus strand of OX451362.1, from coordinate 3,772,634 downwards.
TACGGGACTCGCTATCCATCTGAAGAATCCTCTTGAATAATGAATCCGCGAGAATTTACTCAACAAAGTACATAATACACAGATGTAATTCTTCAAAGTAAGGAATAACGTCGTAATAAATTCCTTGGCTATTAATTACGTGAAAAACCCTGTAAAAAAATCCTATCCTACTAATATTATAAACGTGAAAGTTTGGATGGATGGATGGATGGATGGATGTTTATTACTCTTTCACGCAAAAACTGCTGAACGGATTTGGATGAAATTTGGCACACAAATAGTTTATAACCAGGATTAACACATAGGATACTTTTTATCCCGATATTCCCACGGGATAGAAACTTATGCGGGTGAAACCGCGGGACGTAGCTAGTACTAAGCAATTTTCAAAAATTGGTTCACAATTGACGAAAATATCGATGAACATACATAGAAGAAAAAATACAGACGAATTGAGAACCTCCTCCTTTTTCAAGAAGTCGGTTAAAAAGTACAAGTGTTAGCAAATCTCTAGGTCATTGCCTTGTGACATAATTGCGCATATCGCTGTAGTAACGAGATACCGAGGTCGCCTTATATGGTGATAACCGACCTACATCGTGATGAGCGACGTATAAGGAATGTTACTAAATCAGTCATGTCATAAGTACTTATATGGGCTGGTATACCTTTCGTCTACGCTCTATGGTGATCATTTGATCAGTCATCTGTTATTAATTTTGAGGACAAAAATGGCACTAACCGTGATCTGTTTATCAAAAGTATTGAATGTCAGATTGGTACTATAGTTATTGCACTTTAGGAAGACAATAGCGGTCATTGCCCCCTCCCTAATATCTCGCCGTAGAGAGCATAACAATAAACTATGTACATACAAACACACAAACATATGTACATACAAACTACACTAAATTACACTCTACACAAACTTAATAATTGTATTTTTGCATGTTTCCTTTAGTATAAGAAAAAAAATATTGTTTAGAATGAGTAACTAAACGATCACTCCTACTAGTGCACTTATAGTGTCCAAACACACTATGCCGAAGGTACGCGACCGAAGTTCTGCGTCTGATTTTAGGATTTTACGTTCCGATGTATTTCGGCTGATATGACACACCATAAGTGCCGAACTTACGCGGCCGAAATTCAGTTGCGCAACTTTGTGTTTATTCAGTGTGTCGAGCCTCCCGCTGCTCCCCCCGCCCCGGATCTTCTTCGGCAATCGAATTGAACTTCGGTCGCGAATAACGTGTGCTCTACAGAATACGTTGCCGCTGAACTTACGCCCGACCGAAGTTCGGCTGCACGCTATAACGCAACGTAATTTCGGCATAATGTGCCGTCAGTAATTCAAATAGCATTGCAGGCGTAATCGTGCCGAACTTCGGTCGCGTACCTTCGGCATAGTGTGTTTAGACACTTAATGTGTCATTAACGCCGAAATAACTAGATCCCACGACAGGGTATCCTAGGGGTCTAGCGTTACTTTATTGTACATCTCTAATTATTATTTTAATTTTTGTTTTAATATCATTTGTTTGTTGTGCTTAACATGTCATCAAAACGTGTCTAAATATAATTTATTAATAAAAACAATTATTATTTATTAATAATTTAAATTTATGTACGGTATGGTTTATCTATATTGCAACATGTTGAAGATCACAATCATTGATTCAGGACGTTAACGGGCAAAGAATACTAGAAAATGTAGGTAGGTCAATGAACACTATTGCCATACTAAAACGCGACAACTATAGTAAAGATCTTTTTAAGGTGTCCGATAAAATACCATTAGTAAACCATTTTCAGGGTATTCGTGCCAGTGTGATTAATAATGAGACATGTCAGCTTTGTCTCAGTCTCAGCTACCACCTGGCATGAGTTGCTTTAGCTTACCTGGAAGCCTTTAAACAGACTCCGAGCCCAGGTTGGCCGAATCAAGGAATACCTGCCCAGGTGGAAATTGTGGATAATGTGGTGCTGTTCCACAAACAATGTGTTACCTGTTACAGGAACTGAAGGTGCCAATCGCGTTACCAAATTCTGGCCGACTCTATTTAGATTGATTTAACACGCTAAGAAGATAGATGACCCACTTACCAGAAGATGGGCCACCGGCTTATTGTCCACCCAACAACATAAATGTGAAAAAAACGGAAATGTTTGTTGTATCATCAGAACTTTATTGAAGGACTGTCAACTCAACGTGTCAGTTTTTAATCAAAAGGTTTATCGTATCGCATAAAGCCATAAGTGGCGGCCATGACACTAATCACTTGAACAACTCAATTACTATACAATCACGATAATTTTACAAACAATAACAATTAAACCACCTCGCACACTAAGCGACATGTAATTGCGACAGCTCGACGACAAGACGCTGACCAGTCGCATGCGACTGTCATCAGGTATGCATGTGCACCATGCGTCTAGACTCTGTGACAAGTAGCGAGAGCCTGCGACCCCTTGCCTGTCGTTGCGACTCTGCAACTCGAAGCCAAGCTTTTTAAATGAAACTTGCCGGCGCAGCCTGTACTTGCGTCTAGTCGGAGTCACATGTTGCATAGTGTGCGCCATGTCTAAACTGAATAGAACACTCACGAAATATTCGTTGTTTTGTCCCTTATATGGGACATGCCACACGTCAGAGATATGACGCTTACAAAGGTGGTCGATGTGACCATTGTGACACGAAACAACCCGAAATAGCAGCCACTCGATTGACGTCCATAAAACATGCATGCAGCAGTGTTGTTCACATATTTTAGTTTTTAACCTTCCTATACAGGGTGGCAGGGACATCGACGCTCAAACTTTAACCTTGAATTTAGCACATGATTCTGCACCAACGACCATAAAACCCCCTCGACCCTCAGGCGTACAAACGTAAAACAATCTGCGTTTCATAGGACAGTGCAACCTTTGCGGTCAAAATGTATGGAATAGTTAATTTTATAGATTCAAATCATGTACTGAATCCATGGTTACTGGCCACCCTGTATAAACTCCACAGCGTGTAGATCCTACCAGAAATCTTTGGTCAAGAATTGAAATTGTGAAATTTGAGGGTGTGATCTATTTTTCGCGATTGCAATGTTGGTCTCTTGGAGAAAGTTGTTCAGTTTAATGGTCTGCACCACAACCTTATAAAATATGACCACACCATTCTGATGCATCCTGCATAAGCCCTATAGCTATTGCCTAGCCCTAGTATAACTTATTTGCTTCCTTTCAAAAGAACGGTAACCGCCATTCACCATAATATCGATAATAAACTGTTTCCATAATGATTCTGCAAATTCGCCTGATATTGATTGATTATGCTTCAGAACCATCTGTGGAAGCGTTTTTTGCCCCAAATTGAATACGCGGGCAAAATTAAATATCTGGATATTTAGTCTAGGTATCTGCCGATGAAAGATGGGAATCTGTTAAAAGCGTTGCCTCTTTTTTCACGAATTCTCTGCTGTTTTTTTTTTATTAATAAATGAGGGTTAGTGAATAATTTGAAAAAGTGCGAGTAGCGTATTATTGGAGTTCCGGGGAAACGTTTTTAGTCGTTGAGGCGGATTAAAAGGTACTTCGATGTTAGGTTAATGGTAAAGGCTATTTTTAATGGTTAATGGTTTCTAAGTACGTTAAGGAGATTGGGATGATAAAAGACACAATGAAATATAAGTAGGTACTTGTAGTTTTTGCTGAATGAAACTCTTTTGAACAAGTAATTCATTTTGATCGTAAAAAGACACGAACAGCCGATGTGTTCTGTTAAAATCTCACCGTGCCAATTTAGGTGAAATGAACTGTCAATAGTGCCAAACCCTAAGTTCCGGTGGAATGACAGTTCACTTCAAAGCTTACTTCACTTAGAAAGAAAAGAAAGAAAATACGTTTATTTGTGGCAAACATGACGCATAAAAGTTGGGGGAAAACATGCATTACATCCACGCAAAGCGGCCATCGCTCAGCATAATGCTAAGACCCTATACGAGACAGAGCCCCAGCGCCTTCAGCGACAGCCGGCGTTGACGTGATGACGTCAACCAGTGCAGCTTACGATTAGATGCTTAGCATACGATTACTTAAGTTTTCACGGTGAGATTTTACAGAATAAACCGGCTGATGTGGAAATACAATAAAGGTAATAGATATGAACAACGCGATTGATATATAAATTACTACATAATCAGCCTATAATGTTCCCACTGCTGGGACAGTGGGACCTGGCACCTGGGACACCTTCCTCTCTGGAAGGGAGTGGGCCGTAATCCACCATCCAATGGTAGATGTCACATGTCTAGGTGGCCCAGTGGTAACGGCCGTGACTTACGAGTTGTGGGTCGTAGGTTCGAACCCAGACAAGCCCTCTACTTTGTGTAAATTATTTCATCACCATTGCTCTAAAAACGGTGAAAAAAAATATCTTGACGAAACTAGCATGTCCTAGAACCAAAAAAATCGAAGTCATGTGACATCTACCAACATGCACTGGGCCCGCGTGGTTGATTACGGCCCGCGTGGTTGATTACGGCCCGCTCACAGAGAGGAGGCCTGCGTCCCAGCAGTGGAAACATTTATGGGCTGATTTATGCTTATTATGCTTATAGATAAAAGTTGTCAGATGATTGAGAGAATAAATCGATATTCGATATTGCTTTTTAATCCATCCAAAGGTTGTCTTTAAAAGATCGCTCTTAGCGATAAGACCGCCCATTGTGTCACCCTTTGTAAAATATCTATATTTATGTCTGTAATTTATATGGTCATGCTGTACCGTCACGAACATTAATATGTCAACACTTGGAAACTTTCAATAGCGATTTTTGCGTGAACTAACGAGAACAACAATGAAATACGACACGTTGCAAAAACCTATGGATTCGAAAATACTATTAGTCATTAGTCATTTAATCATGAACAATAAATTGTATCTGAAATTAAATAGAAAATTAAAATTACAATTTTACAAGAAAGCATCAACAAAATACAACATAATTATTAACTACGTTCGTAGCAACATAAAATTTCACTCAAAATAAAGGAGTAAATCGCTTTTGAATAAAGCCATGTGTATACATACTTATGCTAGTGACTGTTCATAATAAAGAGGATTCTATTCCTCAAAGCGATATACTTATTCAAAAACCAAATCCCCTTCACAATATCGTCATAAAATTCAACGATTTTAATAAACCAACAGCCATAGCATAAGAATGACAAGAGTACAACAGATGCGTGATCCCAAGATCCGGACTGAGCCTCAACTATATGTTATTCTGTTTGTCCCGCGTCGGCAGGATCCCGGGATCGCGGCAAGCCCGGGATTTGGAACGTCGCATTTACATATTAGCACCTTGGATGTGCTGATAAGTTCGACTGATTTGTGAAGGTGGGTACTGTCTACAGATTATATAGGGGGGTATATTGGTATGGCAGATTTCGAAGGTATCATTTTAGATGACTGTGCATCTTATTAAGGATAGAAGGAGTCCGAGTCACTATTTTGTCTAAAGATGCGCTTCGTACTTCTGTACTCGGCATACACGGCCATTTTGGTAGTACTCGTTATCGACAGAATAACTCTGTTTGACTGCCAAGAGAGAGAGAGTAAAGAACTTCTAAACTTATAGTCATTGTCAGAAAAATATATATGTATTTATCCCAATAATTGAAACTGCGTAGGTAAAATTACAGTCGCACTTCCGCTATACATTCAGAACAAACCGAAATGGACGAAGTACAGACGTCAGCACATCAAGCCACGACAATCTGTCACTTTAATAGATTTTGAACTTTGTCGCTATAGCATTAGGTTCAAGGTTGATTGGGTTGGCAGTTTAGAGTAGCTTGATGTGCTGGGGTCTGTACCTACTACCCTGCACATACGTGTGCGACTGTGTGGATTTGTATTGTGACCACAATTTTCTTCCACAATCAGTATACTTACTTAACTAATTTCATAAATAAACAATGTTTTATTAATAATAGTTAATATTCAGTGTATGTATTACGATTATAACATAATAATATTCTTATTGGGGTGTTCGGTGGTATGCGTTAATTCCGGGACAAGTTGTATAAGGTTAGCTTTATCAGCCCCTTACATAAAACATTAACAGCCCGAACGTACTAAAATGTACTGATATCACTTGGAACAGCTCCAAACATTAAATGTTTCATACAGATAGTAATGGATTTAGTACATAGTCACTTTACAGAATATACTAACTGGCTTTCGACTACGTCACGAAAGGCTATAAAAGCCTCTAAAGGCTTCGAAGAGAATTATATTTTGTTTAACCAAAGCACGTTTGTACTTTATATAGGACATTATATATTATGGCCTGTTTGAACTATGTATGTGCATAAATGTACATTAGAAATTTTTCTTTTTTTTTCCACATTACACTCCAGCAGCTCTGGAGCAGTGGTTGCCCATTGGCATCGGCCTCAACAGACAGGTGTTCAACTTTGTGTTTTTAATTTCATCACCACTGCTCTCAAAACGGTGAAGGAAAACATCGTGAGGAAACCAGCATGTCCTAGAACGAAAAGTTCGAAGACATGAGACATCTATCAACCCGCACTGGGCCCGCGTGGTGGATTATGGCCCACTCCATCTCACAGAGAGGAGGCCTGTGTCCCAGCAGTGGGAACATTATAGTCTGATTATGTTAGGTTTTTTTTTTACTTAGTCTGCACTGTCCCACTACAGTACTGTGCAAAGGCCTCCTTTAAATCATTATTTATCATCGAAGTATTTATTTATTGTGAAAGAAAGAAAGAAAACTTCTGTTTGGGACACGCACGGGGAATAAAAATCGAAAAAAATATTCAACCGAATTGAGAATCTCCTCCTTTTTTAAAGTCGGTTAAAAAAGGAACATTAGCATTTTCATTCATTCAATTAATTTGACCTTATTCCAGCTTAGTGCTAAATAGTCCATTAATTATGAGTTATTTCGTCTTGAAACGTAGTAGGAATACAGAAATAAGTGCTGAATTCTCGGCTGAGACATTTATATGAAAAAAAAGAGGCAAAGTGCTAGTCGGACTCGCACACGTAGGGTTCCGTACCGCAAAGCAAAAACGACAAAAAAAAACACGTTTCTTGTATTCTCTTTAATTTTTAACTTTATTATTTATTGTTATTGTTATAGCTGCAATTGAAATACACGCTCTGTTTCAACTGTCTACCTATTACGGTTCATGAGATACAGCCCGCTGACAGACAGACGGACGGGCGAACGGAAGGATGGACGGACGGACATCGGAGACTTAGTAATAGGGTCCTGATGGCACCATTTGGAACGGAACCCTAAAAAACAAGTTATTACGTTTATTATATGGACAAGACAAATATCTAATAAAATAAGTTTTATTAGACATTGCTTAAAGGTGGGTACTTTCAAGAGACACTAAAAAGAATACATTAAAACAAGTATTTTCTCAACTTTACTTGCGTTCTTATCACTGAGCTCAATTCTCCGAAACATCACTCATACCTACATCTATGCATGACTAATGCCCCTATGACGACGACTCATTCAACTTTCAACCATACTATAACATACATAATATAATTTATTTAATTCAATCATGTCGAAGAGATCCAACACCTGAGCGGAAACACCTGGTGTAATCCGACCCAACGTACAGTCGCGAGCAAAGTTCATTCATCAAATTGATGATTCTAATACAAAATGAGTGAAGACATACTTCGTGGGGTATGCGGTTTTATTAAAAAATCTCACGGGCGACTTGCGACCTTAACTATGAGCATTAAGATTTAAAATGAGGTGGAATCGGATATCGGTTCACGAATCGTCGGGTCGTCAATTTTCATAACTGATTATTTCTTATTTCTCATGGAATTGGATTAAAAAACGATGAGCGCAACCTTCAAGGTACTTGTATCGAAAATTTACTTGAAACCAGATTAAGGCTCAATTTACATTGCCGCGGAACGGAGTGGAAGCGAGTTTTTGTAAGGATATTGTACAGACGCCAGCACATCAAGCTACTACAATCTGTCAAATTTCTTTAATAGATTTTTAACTTTATCGCTAAAGCATTAAGGTTCAAGGTTAATTGGGAAAATTTGACAGTTTCGGGTAGCTTGACTTGCTGGCGTCTGTACATAGCAAAATTAACTTCATGTCAATTGTCTAACGTACAAACTAGATACGAGCTTGTTACTGCGGGAATTCCCGAGAATGCGCGATAATTCTCCAGAAGATGCGCTACCTGTGCGTATGTGTGTACAGACGCCAGCAGGTCAAGCTACCCGAAACTGTCAAAATTATCCAATCAGCCTTGAACCTTAATGCTTGAGGGATAAAGTTGAAAATCTATTAAAGAAATTTGACAGATTGTAGAAACTTGATGTGCTGGCGTCTGTACCTAATGTGTGCGTTACACTATTGACATAAAGTCCATTATGCCTTGGAGAAAAAAAAATCGCTTCCATTCCATTCCCCGACAATGTAAATTGAGCCTAAGCGTAATAAAAGTAAAGTACCTACTTGAAAAGGCACATACAATAAAATTCGCAGTACATTTATGGATAAAACTGAAGTTATGGCCTTTCCAGAATTCAATTTTGGATTGAATTTAACGAAATATCGACGTAACTACTGAATTTATTGCAGCTACCGTAAGAGTACATTTAAAAGATCTTAGCTTCGAATATGTGAGTATATTTCAGTCTTGTAGAAGTGCATTTGTATTACGTGAACTGCTGAACTAGTCGAGTGATCGCATAAACGACTGATGACGTAGTTCCTGGGTTTGATTCAAACCCATTCCTGAGAATCAAACCCAGTTAGTGTTATTACGGCCTGCCGTAATAACACATTTATTTGCGGCAAACATGACGCATAAAAAAGAACAAAAACACAAAAAAATAATAAGTTGGGGGAACGCATGTTTACCTCAACTTTTTATTTTTTTTGTGTGTTTCAGATTCACGCAAAACGGCCATCGCTAGCACAATGCTAAGACCCTATACGAGACAGAGCCCCAGGGCCGGTTTTCAGCGGCAGCCGACGTTGACGTGATGACGTCAACCAGTGCAGCATGCAATTATACGTAAATACAACACAACACAGACATGAAGACATGTGACATCTACCAACACGCACTGGGCCCGTGGATTAGGCCCACTCCCTGTTACAGGAGGCCTGTGTTCCAGCAGTGGGAACATGAAAGGCTGATTTGTAAACACCCCTATTTTAGTAGCAGACACGATATGACGCAAAGTCATAGTACCTATATCAATATCTTAGTCACAAAACATATGTAAGTAATAGAGATACCACATTCCCAGCATATATACTCGTGACTCGAATCATAAGATCGCCAAATGGAACCGATCTAATAATATATGTTTTTCTTATTCGCTGAACAAAGAATAACATGCAGTGAGGGATATAATTTATCAATTCCATATCATCCGACATGTTTTTATTATTTTTCTGTTGAGTGGATCACTTACGGTGAGTTATTATTGGGAAGCCAAGGAGATAAGTAAATAAACTTGGTAACGTTTTATTTATACATCAAAAAACCAACCCATCCCTGCTTCGCAGCGTTTTAAAACGTAACAAAACATTGAGATTTCTTCATATTAATAACCAGTTTAATGCCGTAATTATAGAAACAATTAAAAAGACATTGTGGCTCGCGTGGATCCACGTTCCGATACAAATGGTTAAGTTAAATATCAATGTTTTATACACATAAAATTTTCGGCATAAATTCTCTAAATGATGTTAAAACTGCGTCAAGATCCGTTGTGTAGTTTAGAAGAAAAACGTGGTCATACAGACAGACACGAAAAGCGAATTTAATTTATAATATTTATAGAAGATATAGACATATAATTACATGTCAAACCAGATATTTTATTACTATGCAAAGTGGAGATTTTCATCGAAATATTTATGAAAGAATTCTAATGATATGATCATCATAATATTTTCGTAAATCCACAGCAAAATACGGACTTTCCAAGCATAGGTTTTCGTTTTGGCAGAATGAATAATAAATTATCACAGTTCTTGTAAAGACAGAAGGGCGAAACTGTTATTTGGAGGGTATTAATATTCGGAAATTCGTAAAACACGTGGTACAGACGAGCACATCCAGCTACCCGAAACTGTCAAATTTTCCTAATCAAATGTGAACCTAATGCTTTAGCGATAACGTTGAAAATCTATTAAAGGTGAAGTTATTTTGTTTTAACAAAGTACACACTTCTGTGATTCGAATAGTCGTCCTTCAGTATGACAAAATATCTCGCCCCTCCAACAGATGCTTCTTCCATAGGGCCGCAAGTATCCGCATGAATCAGCTCGCAAGTCCTTGTACTCACGTTCTCACTTTTGCTGAACGGTAATCGATGTATCTTCCCAGCTAAACAACTCTCACACTCAGGTTTAGTGTTTTGTTTAACATCAACATTATGTTTTTGCAGAATATCTTTTACGTAAGTAAAGTTTTGATGCGCGAGTCTTTTATGCCACTCATTTAAGTCATTCTTCATTAGTGTTGCGGAGCTTGCATTCTCGTAATTATACTTATACCGCAATTCCAAATAATAAGAATTGCCAATTCTTTCCGCCACTGCACCAACTTGGTTATCTTTGTAAAATTTGCATGACCTGTCATCTGTCATCATGGCGTAACCTTTATCTGTGGCGCGAATGACTGAAAACAGATTGTTATTTAGTTTCGGAACGTACAGAACGTTGTCTATGACCGTATGTTGTACATCAAAATATGCAGGGTCTGTCCGGCAAAGAGCTAGAATTAAGTTTATTTATGGAGAACTACGATGTTCAGGTGTTATGTTTGACTGAACACTGGTTGAAGGAACATGAAGTAGTGTTTATAAATGATGAAAACTTTACCGTACAGAGTGCATTTGTGAGAAAAAGTGCTATTCGCGGTGGCTCTTTAGTTCTTGTTTCAAACAAGTTGAAATGTAAACAACGTTTAGATTTAGTTAATCTTTCAATCGAGCGCACTATAGAGTTGTCTTGTGTTGAACTTGAGCGATATGTTATAATTTGCGTTTATCGACCCCCCTCTGGGGATTTTATTACTTTCGAATCGGTAATGGAAGATACTCTCAATAGGTTAAAATCAAATAACAAAAGTATTATCTTATGTGGAGATTTCAATATTAATATTTTAGATGTTACTCCATTAAGTATTAGACTTCTCAATCTTTTGAGGTCTTATAATTTAATTAACTTGTTTTTTGAACCTACTAGGATCACAGCTTCTTCGTCAACTTGTCTTGATAATTTATTTAGTGATTGTGATGCCAAAAATAAATTGGTGTTAACTGACTTAACGTCCGACCACTGTGGTTTATTAGCTAGCTTCCCCATGCCATTACATAAAAAGCCACATAAATTTGAATGCAGGCCTTATACAGCTAGTCGTTGCAAAATGTTTAAAAATAATATAGCTCATAGAATTACACCATCGATAGTAGAATACGAGAATCCTAATGAAATTTATGGTGCCCTTTTTGATGTTGTGCAAAAAGAGTACCAATCCACTTTCAAGACCAAAACTATTAACATTAATGGATCCTCTGTTGGCTTTAACCAATGGGCTACTCCCGGTATTTATAAAAGTAGAGCGAGACTATACGAGTTATATGGTTTGAAAAAATACAGGTTTGATACTCCCTTCCTAGAGTATGTCAAAACTTATTCAAAATTATTCAAAAAGATTAGTGCTTTTGCTAAATCAAAATTTTTAGGCGATACAATAAAAAATTCTACTAATAAAGTAAAAACCACTTGGAAAATTATTAATAATGAAACGGGAAAATCGGTTAAACAAGAACAACTACTTGAGATTATGGTCGACAACAAATTAGTTAATAAAGCAGCTGACGTAGCTGAGGCATTTAATGAGTTTTTTGCCAACATACCGATAACTACGACTCGCTCCTTAAATTCGTCCTCGTCTAAAGCTGAAAACCTTTTGCACAGTAGTGTACCTAAATGTAGTCCCTTATTTAGTTTCGAACATGTAACCCCGCGTGATGTAGTTAATGTTTTTAATACACTTAAGTCTAAAAACACCGGTGATTATTGGGGCATCTCCACTAAACTTATAAGTAATATAATAGACATCGTAGCCCCCTATCTAGCTGTTACTTTTAATAAATGTGTTGATTTAGGAACTTTTCCTGACCTCATGAAGAGTAGTAAAGTCATACCATTATTTAAATCAGGTAATAAGAATGACGTTGGCAATTTCAGGCCTATTTCTATCTTACCTGCATTTAGCAAAATATTTGAAAAGTTAATACTCAAGCAGCTGCTAAGACATTTTAATTTAAATAGCCTCCTCCATAATGAGCAATATGGCTTTACAAAAGGTCATTCAACTACAGATGCGGGTGTTGCTCTGTTGAGACACATATTTGACGCATGGGAGAAATCACAGAATGCTATTGGAGTTTTCTGTGATCTCTCCAAAGCCTTTGATTGCGTGCACCATGACACGCTTTTGCGTAAATTACGTCATTACGGTGTCCAAAACGAAGCTCTCAACGTAATTATTTCGTATTTACATAATAGGGTCCAATGTGTAGATGTTAATGGTGTGAAATCATCCGGGCTACCAGTTCAGTTAGGTGTTCCGCAAGGCTCAATACTGGGTCCATTCTTGTTCTTAGTTTACATTAATGATTTACCATTCCATTTGACGGGCATCTGTGATGTTGTACTGTTTGCAGATGATACCTCTCTTATTTTTAAAGTAGACAGGAATAGACAAGATTTTGACGACGTAAACAGTGCACTCTCAATAGTTACAGATTGGTTTACGTCAAATAACTTAGTTCTCAATGCCAAGAAAACCAAATGTGTAAAGTTCGCCTTACCGAATGTTAGAAACCTAGGACCCAACATCGTCTTAGATAAAGAGGTGCTTGAAACTGTAGGCTCGGCAATTTTTCTAGGTCTAACAGTAGATGCCAAACTTCAGTGGGGACCTCATATATCAAGTCTAGCAGGAAGGCTCAGTTCGGCTGCCTACGCCGTCAGGAAAGTAAGACAATACACTGACGTTGATACAGCTCGTTTAGTCTATTTTAGTTATTTTCACAGCGTTATGTCCTACGGTATTCTGCTGTGGGGCAAAGCCGCTGATATACAAAATATATTTGTCCTTCAAAAGCGAGCTGTTCGAGCAATTTACCAGTTAGGTGCCAGAGTTTCTCTAAGAGATTTCTTTAAAGATATTGGTATTCTCACGGTTGCATCACAATTCATCCTTGCCAACATTTTATATATTAGGCAAAATTTACACTTGTACACTAAAAATAGTGATATTCACAGTGTTAACACTAGAAATAAGGACAAACTACGTGCCCCCTTTCACCGGCTTCATAAGGTTCACAACTCATTTGTTGGGCTTGGTATAACCTTTTATAACAAGATACCCTCTTCTTTTCTAGACTTGCCTTTTAATGCGTTTAAAGCTCAACTAAAATCCAACCTTTGTTCAAAGGCATACTATTCCATCAACGACTACTTAGACGATAAGAATAGTTGGTCACCCTAGTTTAACGCAAGACAATGTTTATGTTCCTTCTCCAGAATTAGCTTACTGCCAGGTCTTAGAACCCAGCAATGCATAAATGTGTAAGCTGTCACGCCCTTTATGCCTGGAGGCTTTTATTTGGCTAGTAAGTTTTTTTATTTACATTTTAATTAATTATTTTTTAGCTTGAGTACGTATAGTTTTTATTATATTTGTTGGTATATTGGCGTGGCTAGCTGACATATTATGGCAAATAATTAAATTTTATGTTCTGGCTTTGTAATGTTAATTACCGAACATAAGCACCTAGTATTGTATAGAAGCAAGTATTTTTTTTTAAAAATTGAACAGACAGCTGTGCTGCTGGGGAGTTTGTTGCGCCACTTCTTCTTCCCAGCGATAGCACTAGGAAGTGGTGAAGGGCGGGCGTTTTTGGGGGACTGTCTTTTGTAATTTTGACGTTCAAAAAGTGCTGATTCTCAGCCTAATTTGAATAAATGACTTTTGATTTTGATTTTGATTTTATCAATCCACTCGGTCCCGTTCGACACTTGCATCGCCACCTGTCCGCAGCCGAGGACACTAACTGTCGCACCATTACCGACAACCACTGATTGTTCTGTGGTATTATTGAATGATGTAAACAATGCGCGATTTCGACACATATGTTCACGCTCTGCTACCAAGTACTTACCATGCAGTGATGAGGAACATCTATTGGATGAAAGTGATTTACCCATAGATGAAAGAAGCAAGCGGGTAAGAAAACAAACATCTTTCTATAAATGCAATAATGTGCAGTTGGATGAGAGTGAGTGTGAACCAGCTACATACACTGAGGCTATGAACAGAAGTGATGCAAGTAAGCGAAGTGGAAGCGTGCTGGGCCCATAACCTGAAGTTATTTTAAATGAAATGCAGAGACTTCTTGATCAAGCTGTTTTTATTTTTGAACTAATTAAACAAGTGAACACTACACAGTACACTGTTGCAAAACGTTAAGATGTGACCACAGACAAAAAGTAATAGACAAGTAACCTAACAAAGAAAAACAATACTGCCAACTTAAATAAATGTATGAACATTGTACATCTTATTTAACAAAAGGAATTTGACAGATTGTAGTAGCTTGATGTGCTGGCGTCTGTACAACACTCCAAGAAAAGTTTTTTTTACTCAATACAGCCAACTACCAAGAAAAGCAGTACAAAGTGAAAAATAATATTAATTTTGAATGTTGTGTCTTTGGTTCATAATTTTCGTTTTTTGAACTTTAATTTGTTGAATACAAGGGTTTTAGCTACTTTGTATTTATTACTTTTTCTTTTTGTGATGTGCCTCCTGTGTTTGTGCAGAATAAAGAATATTTATTTCTTTAAAAATAAACTCGCATATTCAGTAACCTCCTCCTTTTTTTGAAGTCGGTTAAAAAGCAGAGCCTGATTTTCCGAATTATTGCTTCGACTCTTTGCACACACATCCGAAATAATGGCAAAAAAGATACTTATATTTGAATTAAGAATTTGAATTAATTTTCAAGTTATGGAACAACTAACTGGATGTCATTTTAAACAAAGAGCAAATTCCATTGCAACCAAAAACTTATTAGGACCTTTTTGTTGCAAATGGTCACTCAAAAATCAACTTAGAATACATTCCAGTAAAGTAGATAACTGATTAAGTGGCCATGGAATGTAAATTATTTGAGATTATTAACACTGCTATAGACATAATTTGTTAACCTTTCTCAACACTTTTGTGTGCAACTGTACAAAGAGATGTACGGCATTTATTTTTCTTTTAAGAATTATTTCTACCTTAATGTCAGGGATTGCGCCCGCCAGCTGGTGTCTGCAACATGTTATTAGTGGAAAGCAACCCATCCAACTTCTGGCCTTTATAAATGACGTCAGTTACGGGTCCTGAGCTGTGCCAACGAGCCCTATTACTAAGGCTTCTCTGTCTGCCCGTCTGTCACAGACAGGGCCGTATCTTTTGAACCGTAATAGGTAGACACTTGCAATTTTCTCAGAGTGTGTACTACTATATTACTTACTTATTCTTTTTACTTTTATATTGTTTTTATTATTTGTTGTTATAGACAACAAATAATAAAAACAAAATAAAGTAAAAAAAAATAAGTGGGTCCCCAAAGTCCCCATTCAAGAAACGCGTCTTTACGAAAGTATTTAATAAATAGTTTAGTGTTAAACATTGTATTGTTAATAATACCCGCTTCTGTTTAAAAAATAAACATATTTTAATACTATATATAATAATACATACTACGATAAAACAAGCATTATGCATGTTGGTAAAGAATAATTAACATAATCAGCCTATAATGTTCCCACGGCTGGGAGCCCATAGCCCACTCCTTGGCTACATTAAATAATCTACCACGCGGACCCAGTGCGGGTTGGTAGATGTCACATGTCCTCGATTTTGTGGTTCTAGGTCATACCGGTTTCCTCACGTGTGTTCCTTAACCGTTTTGAGAGCAGTGGTGAAATTATTTACACAATTAAAGGGCCTGTTTGGGTTCGAACCCACGACCTCGTAAGACACACTGCCACTGTTACCACTGTCCGAAATAAACTCTATACCATAACTTATTTGCTTCCTTTCAAAAGAACCCTAACCGCTATCCTACTAATCCTACTGATATTATAAATGCTAAAGTTTGTAAGGATGGATGGATGGATGTTTGTTACTCTTTCACGCCAAAACTCCTGAACGGATTTGGATGAAATTTGGCACACAGATAGTTTATAACCAGGATTAACACAAAGGATACTTTTTATCCCGATATTCCCACGGGATCGAAACTTATGCGGGTGAAACCGCGGGGCGCTGCTAGTGTTATAAACGCGAAAGTCCATGAGACCATGGATGGATGGATGTTTGTTACTCTTTCACGCGAAAACTACTGAACGGATTTGGATGAAATTTGGCACACAGATATGTTTATAACCAGGATTAACATAAAGGATACATTTTTCCCGATATTCGTCGGTAATACTCAGCAGCTCTTCAACAAGGTATTACCGACAATTTACTGGGTCAGACCACAGAGTAACCTACATCGGTACTCCAGCTTTTACGAGCGAAAGAAAAAGGCGATCACATTCGTAAATAAAGTAGAAACAGTGAGCATTTCCTATACTGACCGTATCTCTCTTTTGTGTGCATTTCCTGGCAGGAAGTAGGACTTTTCCTTTATTGACGCAATCCAGGGGGTCTACTCGGACCAACATCGCGGCAATCCACCCGTGCCGCTGTTATTACTTAGCCACAAGCCCCTCAACCTTCACGATAAACCCTCAATCATATTTAATTGACATTCGTCTGTACAAGCATTAAAACCGAAACATAAAACAACACAGGAACAAAGGGAATTAGTTGGGGAATTCCATACGTAATAATAAATTCTACAGGCTGGGAATACGCGTAGTTATCAACAACTGTCGGTCTGATTTACTACTAGGAATTTATCGAGCTGACTAATAAGGTCCTGGCTATAGATAGATAAATAGAATACTCTAAATTATATTGAGAACCTCCTCCTTTTTTGTAGTCGGTTAAAAATATATACCCTGGTAAGTACCAGGATATACAGGGTGGCAGGGACATCGACGCGCAAACTGTAACCATGGATTCAGCACATGAGTTTAGATCCCATAGCGTAGAAATTTTTCGTCGGTTATTAAAAAAAAAACTTGTGTTTCATAGAAAAGTGCCCACCTACCGCGTAGCGTGCGTAGTGTGTACCTACGCGGTCAAAATGTATTGAATAGCATTTTTTTTTAATAACTGACGAACATTTCCCACACTATGAGGTCTAAACTCATGTGCTGAATCCATGGTTACAGTTTGCGCGTCGATGTCCCGCCACCCTGTATATTTTATGCGTGACTGAAACCAATCGAGTGAAAAAGAAAGCGCTATTTGATAGGAAACCATAACATAATTATAGACGATTACTACACGACCAATAATATGAATGACTGTTGTAATTGAAGCCATTAGGAGCATGAAAAAAGGAAAAAGCGTTTATTCGTGGTGACAGCCTAAATTTTACAAAAAAAATTTACTTCTACCAAATTGCAGAGCAGACAATTTTATATTTCATAAACAATACATTTACCGCTCAACATTACCTATAACTAAACAACCAATCAATCAAAAATTTTCCAAACAAAAAACCCAATAACACTATGCCCGACCTGGGAATCGAAGCCAGTACGATGATTTACCTAACCTACTCAAGTCAATAGGGTAGTTTCCTGGGTAAAAAAATAATAATTATATTTAGTCCGTCAGTTAGATTATCGAAAAATAATGGACATGTATTTTTTCTTTTGTCAATCAAACAAAAAATGACAAAGATAAAGCGCGTCAAAAGGGAGTCGTGACGTCACTTGCTTGCAAAAGTATCGAAAGCAAGTGATGTCACGCGGAACTTTAACGGGCGATATCTTCACTATTTTTTATATAATTGACAAAAGAAAAAATACGGGTTCAATATATTTTGATAATCTAACTGACGGACTAATTAGATTTTTTTAGGAAACTAGCCTATTGAACGGACATAAGCGCCCTTCTATATGCTAATAACAACCATCTACGTCTGATTTCCTTTGGACCTCCATTGTAGCATCATTAGGATGCCCATGCACGCCTCCAAGCTAATATGTTGCAATATTTCCTGCTACGAGGCTTACTTTAAAACGTTCTATATTCGTGATGTCAATCGTAATCGCAACTTTAACGATTCTCGAACGTGACTTGCAGATAACAATCGGACATCTAGAGATATATGTATATTAAAAGAAATATGTATATCGTGCAGGCATGTATAATGTGTTATCTTTTGCATTTTGATGTATTCGTATAGCTTTGTGCGTGCATACAGTTGCATGGGAATCTTGGATTACTTATAACAGCTCCGTTACTGTTACGCGCAGTGATGGAAGGTGGAGTAAGGGCTGGAAGACGAAGTGTCGGTCGTCCGGTGGCGAGATGGGCGGACGATATTGTTGCCATCGAAGGTAGAACTTGGATAAAGCTGGTACAGGAGCGTAGGGATTGGCACAAGAAAAGAGAGGCTACGCCCAACTGTGGGTGAAGTCGGGCTGTAGATGCTGATGATCATGTTCCGAACAGACTGAACCACTGAGTAGGAGGTACTTTCCTGATAGATCATATTTCTATTGGAAGTAAAGGACTATATAACATAAGATTACGAAACCTAAGTTAACGAAAGTTGATATGTTAACAAAGTCTCAGGCAACGGCTAGTTTACAATTAACGTGGCATATTATACCCCATAATTGCCTGGCAGAGGTTTTTGACCAGTTCTAGCCCTATCTCGAAAGTTCGTGTAAGTCCCAATTGCCACTAACCCAGCTGTGAAATTCCTGAAGAAAAAAGTTTACCCCACGACAAAGGGTAAGCCCATTGTACACGGCACGGTTTCTTTACGTTACGGCGTATAAACCACCCCGTAAAAAAAACAAGCTTCCATAGTGATACATACAACACTGCCGACACACGGCGAATAAACCGTAGTTTTTCAGGGCAAGAAAAACGTGTGTGTACAAAGGGCCGTAGAGTTTGAACCCGGCCAATAAGTCAGTCAAATTAAGATTAATTCTGACACTTTAATACACACTTTTGTTTTAAACTTTTTCTTTTTCTGTGTAATGATATACCTTCTGTTATTAGTATGTATAATTAAGTTAGTAATGTAATGTTCATCATAAGGAAGAGCGCTGATGTCTGAGATACAGATATTTTTTATCTAGTTCAGAAGACACAGATGCTTTCAGTATAAAATTAAGAAAATTTGAATGTGTCCTGTATATCTGGTCAAATGTAACATAATAGGTTCTGTGTCAAATAAATTATTATTATATTTATTTATTATTATAATAAAGTCTTCAACACAACCCTGCAGTGTACAGGCCACCGGTACTAATACAATATTCAGAATGGTAGATAAATCGTTCCCACTGTAAGGTTGACACGGCATATCGTAATTAGTGCCCCAAGCGGCTCCAGTTTAGAGCCTTCGTAATTGGCGCTATAGATATTTTTGGAAGATTCGGCGCTAACATGCGATTTGTCGCGGTACAGCTGGGTTTAATTTTTTTAAGGTAGCAGGGACTAGGACTAGGGGTTAGGACTCCCACAAGTCCTAGTACCTACAATATTTTTGTTACACCTCTATTTTACTGTAATTGTACTTTGTGGGATAAAAATAAATACATTATTGAGGTGCGGATTTTGTTGCCAATCCTTCCCAGCTAAAACAGTACAATAACGCATTCAGGGTGCTCTTGGGGTTGCCGTAGCGGTGTAGCGCGTCAGGGATGTTCGCTGAGGCGTGTGATGGCGCGCTTGCGCTTCTCCTCCAATGGCATCCTGAATGTGTTTTCAGACCGGTGGGACTCTCCCCTTTTACGTAGGTGGGTTAGAGTCCAGACACCCTTAATTTAATTAACCCTAAATTAAATTGATACTAACATTAGGCTAAGTTATACTAACATTATATGGATTTTTATCTGAAATAAATAATTTGAATTTGAAAACCCTAGGGCTTTTAGCGATAAGACTGCCCATTGTGTCCTTGTAAATTTTCTACATTATTTTATATTCTGTAATAGGAGTAATGTCCTATCCTAGTAATCTAATGATTAAGAGCAGTGGTGGCCCAGTGGTAACGGCCGAGACTTACGTGTTGTAGGACGTAGGTTCGAACCCAAGCAGACACTTTACTTTGTGTAAATTATTTCATCACCACTGCTCTCAAAACGGTGAAGGAAAACGTGAGGAAACCGGCATGTCCCAGAACCAAAAATTCGAAGACATGTGACTAATACCAATCCGCACTGGGCCCGCGTGGTGGATTACGGCCCACTTCCCTCTCACAAAGAGGAGGCCTGTGTCCCAGCAGTGGGAACATTATAGGCTGATTATTCTGGAATATTTATGGTGAACATATTAAAGGATATTCTATTCTATGAGTTGTTATAAGGCGTACGTTTTGGGAGACAGTCTTATGTCATTTTGATTTTCAAAAAGTGCTGATTCTCAATCTATTTTGAATAAATGACGTTTGATTTTGATTTCACCAGCGTCAACAGTTCTTCCTTTGAGATGATGACACATGGATACTTACATATCATTATGTTACTAGGTTGTTATTATGAATATTTTAATGGTATTTTGTTATTTGTTTAACGTTATTTGTACTTCCTATGGGCAGGTAAATAGGAAAGGTATTTTGTATTTATTCCGTACAGTAGCGTCTCCGTTTGACATTTTTCCTTAAAAATATTAAAATATTACTATACCCACGTTTTTTTTTACAAATTTATAGTTAAGTACATATATTGCTCTTATGCCCATATTATTTTATGATATTCCACCAGGTCGTTTCATTTGTAGGACGAAATTTACAAAATACACGAATGTGAACTATATTAGCAATATTATTACAATATGATATTCCACAAGGCCATTCGATATGTATCAGTTTTGTTGTTTTTTTTCTCTTAACTATAGACAAGTATTTACATAGTTACCTTGTTAAAAGCAAGTTTTGTCTGTGTATCTCGTATTTGAAAGAAGTCACGATCTTATATTATTTTACCTGTAACAAAAGAGAAATCTAATTAGTAATATTACTCATAAGTACATCTTAATTAACATCTTAATGAAAATGTGATCTTTGAGGTACAAAGAAGCCAGACAAATATCTCCGTACTAAAACCAAAGACAATTTTTTTTAAGTGTCCGTGTGGTTTTAAGCCCCGCGGTATCACCCGAATAAGTGTCGATCCCGTAGGAATATTAGGATAAAAGTATCCTCAGTGGCGTAGCGTGGGTATCGGCTGCCCGGGGCGGAAGACAATTTTGCCGCCCTCATAATTAGGTATTTCAATTTAATGTATACTATACATTAATTCTAGAGAACTTTTCGGCAAGAACAGTCATCATTATTTTGCATTATACAGGTTAGATTTTAAATAAAAAAGTTTATTTGTGTGTGTGAGTGTTTTACAATCACGTTTATTACCCCGCAAGTCAGTATAGACGGTGTTGCCATTCGCTACAAAATATCATTCAAAGAAAGGGGATTCCCCGAATTCGTCACAGACTAAGTAATGAAAAATTCCGTGCTCTTTTCAATCGGTCCGAATTTATAGTTGCCGTTTCGCCGTTTTCGCGTGAAAGCGTAACAAACCAACAAACATAGAAATAATCAATTATTTTCTCTTTATAATATTACTTATATCTAAAGCCAAATATAAATCAGGAATTATTATACAGACTTCACATGTGGTAATACATAGGGCGTTTAGAGCAATGTTTTTTTTTTAAATAATTAACAAATGCATTGTCTATAGTGTGCGGTGTGCCTTACGCGTCGAATTCCGTAGAGTCTGTAACTGACCCAGTTCCATTGCGCCCATGTTTTTGTTTGAGACCGCACCGTTTACGTACTTTACGGTCAATGGATAGGTTTTTATTTAAAATAAATACTGGCGAAATGAATGAGGAATGCAATTTTGAATTTTACACGAAGAGTTGGAAAATGTTGGACATGTTTTGATCGTGCAGTTGTGAACGTTTTAAAGGGATCCTGTTTTTTACACCTGATCCTGTTTTTTGCTGACCAAATGCTGTTGCTGGCAAATACTATCCAGCTAGCTGCTTGTTGGCTAGTAGGTACTGGCTGGAGCAGATGAGGCCCAGCTGTAACGGCCCCGACCTACGAGTTTGTAGGTGCGATCCCAGACAGGCGCTTTCCTTTATGTAAATTATTTCATCACTACTGCTCTCAAAACGGTGAAGGAAAACATCGTGAGGAAGACGGGTTGTGTTAGAACCAGACATTCGAAAACATGTGACATCTACTAACCCGCACTGGACCCGCGTGGTGGCCTACAGCCCACTCCTTCTCACTGTGAGGAGGCCTGTGTCCCAGCAGTGGGAACATTATAGGCTGATTATTGAGGTACTGGCTTAATAATCTGTTGGGATGGACCTGGGCATGAGGTTTTGAGTTCGAAACTGTGATTAATTTAAAAGGGTGGGTTACCAAAGCCCATTTTTCCGTTCATTATACAGTTTTGATTATAAAATTATTGTACCATACACACATATGGACCGACAATTATATATAACCGCACATGGTCTGCGGTTGTGGTACCGTTTATGCTATATACAGTAACTTTATAACATCTATGAGCAATAAAAAGTGGTTAACGGATATATGAGAGATTCCATAGCGCCTTGGAGCTATTCCATAATAGTTGTAGTTTTAGCTCCATGTGAAGAGTTTGTCTGGGAAGTTACTAATACCGCCATAATAAAATAATACATAAGTACATAATCTCACGCCTTCTTCCCATCGGGATAGGCAGACACAACGCCCGTTCTATAAGTAACAGGAGTATTTTGAAACTATAGTACGCCACCTGCTACGCTTCCTTACATACTCCTTTTGCCTCGTTCACGTTCATACAGGTCCTACACGCATACCGGTTGCGAGCACTACGCACCTGACGTTTCTGAAGAACATCACCATAAGGTCACTATAATATGTACTCCTAGGGCGCCCCTCCAGTCGTTCCCACTCACATGTCCCTACCATAAAAGTTTAAAACGAGTAAGTAACCGTCAAAACTGAAACGAGGACGCGCGGGCTCGCGAAAGATGGAAGGAGTGAAGGGAGCCCTTTGCCCAGCATAGCTATTTACAACCGTTAGATACGCTTCCGTGCCTAATCGAACATCAATCAAAGTTATCAAAAGAGGGCCTCTAAAGGCTGTTCCCAAATTAAAATCCTGAAAATTTTGTCAGTTTAGATGCAATAGACGACTCCCATTCTTTCGACAGCTATTTGCTCTCGGGGACAAGGCAAATTTGTGATTGAAAACGTGACGTTTTGTTTATATATAATAGTTATTGTGTAACAAGAACACGAGGGGGTTCCTAAAGACATAAGTTCCGAAGATGGCCATTGTTCTCGGTCTTTAGCTATGTAGGCATTTTGATCCCACCCACTATACCTAAAGCCAATTGAGAAATAAAGATGGGCAAAATTACTGCAGCAACATCTTCCTGCCACTTGGAATGTTTCAGTGCTGCTGGCCACATGCTAAACTTTTATAGAGGCATGAGGAATATAGTGTAAAGTTCACTCATCCTCCAAAGAAAAGAGAAGATCCTCCGACCAGGCGGGGTCGTGTCTGGTGGGCAACTGCTCGATGATTAATGTCGGGACGATGTACATAATATATATGCTAGTTGCGCGGTAAACTCTGCTTGTGCGATGCAGAATTTTGCGTGACGGCTGTGTGAGGCGTAGTTCGCATGTGGCGGTGTAAATGCCGCCACACTTTAGAACTTCTTTTTAACAGTTGGCGAAAGGAGACTGAATGTATGAAATTCAAACAAGTTACGAAATGACACTTTCGTATAAATAATAATTTGTTAGTATATTGGCGTGTTCTAGCAGACATATGGCAATTAATTTAATTTAATGTTTTGTGCTTCGTAATGTTAATTACTCACTACTGTATAGAATCAAGTTCTTCTAACTGAACAGACAGCTGTGCTGCTGGGGAGTTTGTTGCGCCACTTCTTCTTGCCAGCTAAAGCACTAGGAAGTCGTGAAGGGCGGGCGTTTTTGGGGACTGTCTTTTGTAATTTTGACGTTTAAAAAGTGCTGATTCTCAGCCTAGTTTGAATAAATGCTTTTGATTTTGGATTTTGGAAAGTTGCACAACATTGTTGCCAGCTACATATATTTGAGGTTGCGGGCGATAATGATGCGCAAGTGTTTCTGAACTTTTTTTCAATAAAGACGCGGTTTTATGTTGCCATGCAACATTGCTGTGTGAACACTTTGAAGGTCAAGATTCGTCCTTGATACACATGACCTACAAGATATTGCATTTGTATTAGAGGTCTTTTACCCCAAGGCGTCTAGTTCACAATGAGATACATTATCCCAACATTAAATTAAATTAAGTACGAGTACAATAAACTTAATCTAAAATAATTATGTGTAATGTCTGAAACATCTCAAATTCAGTGAAAATTATGAAATATTGTGTGCATGTAAATAATAAACAAGTGCTAATTTGAAGACAGATACATGAAATAGAATCCTCTTTATTATGGGTCGGGGGGCTTTTGGGACCGGGAGGGACCGGGACCGCGGTCCCAGATTCCACCTATACTTGCAATAATTAGTTTTGAGTGGTATTTTGGGACCACAAGAAAAAAGAAGTTAAAGTACAGTTATCAAAAAAGCTGATATAATATTTTGATCAACAATTACGTACACCATAAAAATTACAGATATACCTACTCGTAAAGGGGTGTCACAAATTGAAATGCTAATTTTTTATGTAAGTTTGGATTACCAACACGCCTGTAATCCCCAAATGGTTTGGCAGAGGGGTACGTATAGTACATTCACATTTCACTAGTTATGTTTTAAGTCTCATGTAATAGACGTCGAGCCTATTTCCATACCGCTATATATATTGAATAGGGATTAATAGCACTTTGACATCTAAAGCACGTTCAAATTCAAAATCTTGCCAGAAATGTAGGTACATTAGAGATTTTTTGACTGATTGAGACTTAGATTAATATGCGGTCAGCCGTTTTAGCGTGAAAGCGAAACAAACAAACACACAAAAAATCAAATATTTTCCCTTTAGATAAATCCAGGTTTCCTCTCGATATTTTCCATCACCGATGTCCAAGATAAACTTAGAAAGCACTATCGCCAAAATCTATATCTGACCACCGCACCGTAAGGACTATTCCTGCTTGCAGCGCATTTTACAAGTCGACCTAAAAAGGATTCTCTTTTGTTTTACTAATGCAGGTGTGGTCATCATTTGCACGGGATTTTGTTTTCAAAATGGTCAGAAGGCTTATTCTCGTAATTTAAAACGTTCAAAATCTAGTCGCAGTCTCATCACGGCGACAAAGAAATGTCAAAACTTGTCAAAATGAAGGGAAATAGAGGTATTTTTGGAATATTGAGACTGAGATCAGACTATGAACGTTCTTAAAATTACGAGAATTACCCCTCTGATACAGACTTTGGCGATAGTACATACATAATTATGATAGTGATCATGTCAAATTGGCCAGTTCAGTTAGAAAACTATAAGCTGAGCTAATTTAACACAACAATAGCCGACATTTGAACGTCAGTGAGAGTGAACACTGAACACTCTTTATTTCACCGAGAGCACAGTTAGAAAGTTAGACAAAGTAGTCACTGCTGATTTCACGCGTCGGTCGCTCCAATGGGCTAGCTTTCATCTACCTTGAGGAGGTATCTAATGCCATGACTAGAAATACCAAAGAAAGTAATACACTAGAATTTTTTTTTCCCATTTTGAAGAGCTATGAGCCGACTTTCATATAGGTATATCCTACCTTGAAGAAATACCTAATGCAATGACTTATGGACGATTCCTATAGTTTATCGACAGTTATTGGTATAAAAAGTTTATGTAATTTAAAAAGCTAACAGAATAATAATAATATGTACAAGTATAATAGGAGGGGAACTAATCAAAGGGCATCAAAAACTTCGTCCGCATCGCTGTCAATAGTATCGTGTCCAAAAGGCTGGCAGCATTGCCACGTACCTATTGGTCGAAATTAAGACTCTTGTATCTTTACCAATACTGAAGCAAAGGCCACATAGCTTTGCATAGTAGACCATCTCATATGGAAGTAGCTACCACAGATAAAATTAGCTTACGAGTCTATTTATATAGTCTATTTATATATACAAATATTGTAATTATCAAATTTAGAAACTAGGAGTTATGCTACTCAACATAATTATAATTATTTTTCTATTGTCAACTTTTGATTATTTATTATTTTTTTAAAGACTATTTTAGCTCTTCACGCCTGAAACACAGGATTACCTAGTTCAGGCACGTAAGTCTTAGGAATATAATTTACATTTAAGCAAAACTGTACTAATTTTCATGCCTTACAATTTTTTGAATAAATATATTATATTATATATTATATTATATTTATAGTTTGGCAATAAAAATGCTTCCATTGGTAAGCAAAACGATTCGTTTAACTCCAGCATAATCAGGCTATATTGTTCGTACTGCTGGGCCACAGGCCTACCCCTCTATGAGAAGGACTGGTCCATAATCCACCACGCGGGCCCAGTTTGAGTTCTAGGACATCTCACATCTAGGGTTTCCTAACGATGTTTTCTGTCACCATTTTCAGAGCAGTGGTGAAATGATGAAATAATTTACACAAAATAAAGCTGTCTGGGTTCGAACCTACGACCCAAAACTCGTAAGTTGCGACCGTTACGACTGGGCAAAATAAGTTTTATTAGACATGGCTTTTAGACTAATATACTTTCAATAGAGACTAAAAATAGTTCATTTAAACAAGTAATTTCTCAATTTCACTTGCGTTCTTATTAAAATTAGATCACTGAGCTGTGGTGAGAGAGCAGTGGTAATGGAATTAAATACACAAAATGCCTGTCTGGGTTCAACTTCAAACTCACGACCTACAACTCGTAAGTCGAAGCCTGGACCAGTACTGCACTAATGACGCTCTAAAGTAAAAAAAACCGGCCAAGTGCGAGCCTGAGTCGCGCACCGAGGGTTCCGTACAATTTAAAATTATTAAAAATATTTTTATTATTTGATGTAAGTAAAAATTTACGGTTTTCGCAATTTTTCCTTTATCTATGCTATAAGAGTTGCTTCGTACCAAATTTCAAGATTCCGAGTTCACGGGAAGTACCTTGCAGGTTTTGATTCCCTTGCGAGTGTTAAAATTTGCGGCATAAACGGCTGTATCTTTTGATTGCGTTGGCTTAGAAGTTTGATTTTTTCACAGCTCCAAGGGTCAGTAGACTTGAGTATTTGCTATAAATTCCAGCTCGATACCTCCACGCGTTCCTGAGAAAAAGGGTCTTGACAGACAGGCAGACGGACGGACGAACGGACAACAAAGTGATCCTATAAGGGTTTCATTTTTTACTTTCGAGGTACGGAACCCTAAAAAAGCTTGTAAAAAGCAAAGCTTTCTGTTTCAATAGATAAAGAAAAAAATATATCATTGCTCCGTGTATTTTGTCGTGTCATTCTAGACAGATATCTACCTATCTGTTTTCTACAAGATGCTGGCTTCAGATCCAGTTAGCTGAGATCTTGATCTTTGTCTAATAGCTCTTTTATTGAGACATCATAAAATGGCGTATTAAACCCGTCAAGTTTGAAACACTCTTATGTTATGCTGCGATATGTGACGTGGTTTTGTCTGGAAGTACCTGATACTTTTACATAATACTTTTATCCAAATGAAAATCTATGCCATGACTAGCGGACCCGGCAGACGTCATCCTGCCCGGAAAAGCAGCGCTACCTACCCTCCAATTGAGTGTTTTCAAACCATCCAGAAACCCATTAAAATATACACACAGAATTTCATCCAAATCGGTCCAGCCGTTTAGGAGTTAGGTGACAAACACACGTACAGAAGAATTATATGTACATATATTAAGATAATGCTGAAGAGTTTTTGTTTCTTTTTTCGAACGGGCCAACCTACAGAAAACCGGATATCCGATATCTTTATTATTTAAAACAATCCCTGAAGCTCTTTAATCTAACGTGGCGGGTTCTTTGAGTTACAAAGCCTCAAGGTTCAGCCTACTTAACGGGCCTTTTTAAGGTTTTTCAGGAAGTTACCTCATGTAACTGTGTAGGGAAGGTACTTATGTATCCGAAGACCCGCTTGTACCCACGTCAAACAAAGTAAATACCTATACCCTGTCCATTAGGTTAACCGTTTTTTGACAGCTGTCTTAGAATGTACAGTCGGCAAAAGAGATAAGTAACCAGGGCATCGGATATAGTTGAAGTTTAGTAAGAAACCGTTGCATATTTTTGAATGAAATTTAATTTGATAAATAAACTGTTGGTTTTCTATTAATGAAATTAAATTTCATTCGAAAACATCCATCGGTTTCTTGCCAAACTTCAACTATATCCGACGGCCCTGGTTACTTATCTCCTTTGGTGACCGTACATATTCCAGATTACGTAAAAGTTAACGTTCAAATGCATAATAAAAATAAGTATATCAACTGCCCTATCTTATTGAATTATATTATTTATGGCTTCTTACAGACATTATGTACGTGTACGTGTATCAATCAATGTATTGTGTCATTGTGTGTTGTTGCAATAACTAATTCCATCTGTCAAAAAACGGTTTACCTAATGGACAGGGTATAAGTACTTGAACCTCGATGCGGATTGTATAGTCACGAGCATAAGTACCTCACAGTTAAGCAACATGAGTATAAGCAAATCAAATATAATAAAAAAATCTTTTGACATTTGATAGCCCAATTCTTGAGGAAGGCAAGAACATCACGCTACGACCCGAGCCGCCGAGCAAAAAGGAAAATAGTCAGAAAGAACGCTAAGCGAACGAAGAAATTGTGCGGACAGGCGATGCAATGCGATGCGGTGGGTCGGGGGAACGATAAATTTGGTGAAGCATGAAGGTCGCGGAAATAACCTAGATGTGGGTAGCTAAGACTAATCATTTTATTGATGCTTTGGGGAAGCCTATATGCTTTGGCGTTGGCAGACCAATAGCCGGGTAGGTGAAGGACCTACAGAAGATCGGGGGGAAGACCTGGATGAGACTCGCACAGACCAGGGAAGCATGGCACAAAAGGGAGAAGGCCTATACTCAGCAGTGGGTGGAACAAGGCTGCCGATGATGATGTTGATGAAGAAGAAAACCAAAGGATTGGTTCATATCCCGACCAGTGGTACTCAGCGCTTCTCCTCCACGTTTATTATGCGCACAGCCAAAATGTGGAACTCTCTGTGTTCCCTCCCACATTTAACCCGTCAGCCTTCAAAGCAAGAGTGAACAGGCATTTTCTGGGCACGCTCGTTCCATCATAGACATCATCCATCGCTTTCCATCAGGCGTGATTGAGGTATCGAGGTAAGCAGGCCCATTTAGCAATAAAAAAAGGGACAGCACCCACCAAAAACATCTCACTGAAATGGTAGCTGAAACATCCAAGACGATGATGATGATGCTGTGAACCTCTTTCAAGTGAGATGATGGTCATGCTCCAGTCAAAACCCGAGAGACTTCACGACAAAACCATCCGGTGACGTATTCCAATCATGTTTTGCGTCTTATGTCAATATTAAAACCACACAGACGTATGAAACACCTGCGGAAGCGTTACGACTCATCTTTACGAGCGCTAGTTAAAATGGCGATAACATTATCATCATAAAGAACTTATGTAAGAACGGAATCATAATATCTTAGCAGGGGAGATGAGATATTACCTATATTATTACATTTGATAACTTATCTGCTAAAGTTGTACGATTCAATTCGAAATATTATTTTGTGGTTTGGGTTTTGGCTCGTGGGCCATGGCTAAATAATAACAGCCGCACAGGCCGATCGATCAGGTTAAGCTACACTTGCCGCGGTTGGTCTGTGGATGGGTGGCCATCTTTACCTACCGAGACCCCTCCGTGCCTCGGAAAGCACGTTAAACCGTTGGTCCCGGCTGTCATTTGTGAATCTTTGATAGTCGTTATGGGTTGTCAGAAGCTGACAACTAGTCTTACCCAGGAGTGTCATATTACGCAGTTACTGGGTTAGGGAGGTCAGATAGGCAGTCGCTCCATAAAAATACTGGTATTCAGCTGCATCCGGTTAGACTGAATGCCAAAAGCTAGGGAGATGATGATGGTTGTTTACTGTTAGCCTGCATCATACTACTGCTAGGAAAAGGCCTCTCCCGATGACTTCCAGCTCTTGGACCACTGGTCGTTTGTTTTTTCCAGCTCGTCCCGCTATCTTCTACGGGGTCTGCCGCGACGCCTTCTGGTTGTGTCAGGGCTCCGCATAGTGGTTGTTTTGGCCCACAGCTCTTTAGCCATACGGCAGACGTAGCCAGCCCAATCCCACTTTAACTTAGCGGCTTTTTGAACAGCGTCGATAATCTGAGTTTCGGAGCGCAGTGTGGTGTTGCGAATATGATCTGTGAATTTGACGCCAGGAATACTGCGCTCCGATCCACGTTTGCAAATCTTGAGTTTGTTTGTTTACCGAATTTTATTTTAAATGTTTATTTTTTCTATTTCTTCGTTTGTAGTGTTCAATTAGCTAGTCAGTAGGTTAGTAGCGGGTCTGACTGCCCTATAAGCGCTGCACGCTAGACCTGATCAATAAAATACTCATTTATGGCCAGAATACACAGCCCGGATACACAGAAACATTAAACATATTAAACTAATTGGAATGTCACATTGGTTGGTACATAAATAGTTCAGGCAAACGGTTTTACACTATAAATATTCTGCAAATTACTACCTACATCATTTATATTGAAAGTAATTTCAGAATTTAACTAGGCAATGATTAAAGGCTAAACAGTCACTGATTTCTCCTGAGCCCTGCGATACAGAGTGAATAATTAGACTGCGGTAATTGCTCATTTGATGCACTAATTTAAACGCTACAGGAAGCCTGGTAAATGGATTGTTTATACACCACAACGAGCAGTTACAGCCGCCAACACATCTCCGGCTGCCGTCGACCACCTACCGCTCGTGTATTTGAGCACGGCACTCGCTATAACATTTTTATTGATTAATTCAACGTATGAGTTATCACAAAAAATAATCAAGTAATCCCTCAGAAGAACCTGATTATTTTTTTCGTCTAGTGGCATTACAGCTGAAGTGGAAAATGTTAACTACTTTTGGAGGCCATTGTTCATCTCTGAATGAGGTACCACCACACGACTACTCTCATAAAAATATTCATAACACTAACTTTTATAAAATTTAACGTCCATTTTTCTACAGCGTTTTCAGGTTTGTAACGGTGGCCGTTACGAGCAGCCTATACAAAGTCGATAGTCCGTAAATTTAGTTTTATTACCGCTATCCACAAGCCAACCATTAAATATTTAGGATGTTCCGTACACAGTGATATCGCTGAAAGACCTAGGTGTTGAAAAACCAGTATTAAAACGGCGCCTAAAAGCAGAAAATCGAACAAGTCACAAAAAAATTAATTCAAGTAGAGTCTTATGGTATTTTTTTACATTTTTAACATGATGCTAAATGATAAATCCTTTTATTTTGTAAGTAGGATGTACAAACACTTTTACACGTCAATCATATTTTTAAAACTAGATGAGTTTGGCGTTTCCTATCTGATGAATGATGATCATGCTCTTGAGAAAATTGTTTTTTTCTTCTTCTCAACTAGCTTCTGCCCGCTACTTCATTCGCTTGAAACTCGTAAGGTACACAATGTGCTAAAGTTGATAAAACTCCCTCGAAACCATTTTTTTCTTCAAAAATATCAATGTCAAAAATTCGAAGACATCTACCAACCGCACTGGGCCCGCGTGGTGGATTACGGCCCGCTCCCTCTCACCGAGAGGAGGCCTGTGTCCCAGCAGTGGGAACATTATAGGCTGATTATTATGCTTTATTCAATGTACAGTTTTACTTCGTTACTATTCATATCATTCAACATCAAATCGGATACAGAATAAAAACATTTTTCTAAAGTTGAAAGCCTTCCTATTAGAAAAATGTTTTTATTCTGTATCCGATTTGATGTTGAATGATTCCAGATAATTTGTGTATGAATTATTTTATATGGTATTGACATTTAATTTATTGACATTTAATTTAATTGACATTTATTTTGATTGACAAATGATTTACACATTTAATTTGATGGACCTTATCTTCATTTAATTGACATTTGGTCTCCCTCAAATTGACATTTATTTAATTTTGACTAACATTTAATTTAAATTTAATTCTTTTTTAAATAACGCAATATGGAATAGACATGGTTGTTTTTGAGCTTATGTGGTTGGATAATTATGTAAATGGTAATTTAATTGACATCTATTTGCCATTTAATGGTTGGACATGGTTGTGATTGAGCTTTTTATGGTTGGACATACAAACAGTAGTTTTAATGACATTTAATTCTCAGATTTAAGTAAAATTGAATAATTAAGGTGGTTTTTGTGCTTTATGGTTTGACATGTAGGTGACGGTTTTTGATTGATGACATTGTACTATTTTTATTTTTGTTTGCTATATGTTTGATTATTGCTCAGCTGTTATGGTTTAAAAAGTAATTATTTTGTAAAATTCGAACACAATGTAAATATTGTTTGATGAATAAATAAATGAAAACTATTTTATTGTTTATGTATAAATATTTATTTCAGTCTAAACTGATATCGAGGTATCCAAATTGACAGAACGTCAATATCAATAAGTGCAAAGTAGCTATCCTTGGACGATTTCAAAGAATTGAATATTAATATTTATTTTAGCTTGAATTATACTTAGACATCAATCTAAAGTAGACGTGTCAATAACAAAAACTTCCAAATAATTATGAATTTCATCGTACCTCTTACGTTCCAAGGAATTATAATATGACTTTAATTTAAACTTGAATGGTAATACCTCTCAAATTAAATCGTCATTATCCAATATCAAATAATAACACCTGGGGGTCTACTCCAAAGTAGTATCGGCCGAATGTTCGGCCGTTTCCTGCTACGAAGTTACTATTTGGTTCGGTCGGTTCTGATCTTACAATCCTACACTCTTTCGAATATTGACTAAGGTCCCGACCCAACTGAGCCGATCCGAACTTTTTTTGCATTTTACAATAATATTCGGTTCGGCCATGTGTCGGTCCGATCCGAACATTCGCACTTTGCACTTCGGAGGAGACCCCCTGCCTATTATTGTCATAGTCGAGGCAAAGACCTCTTCTCCCCAGCGAAAGCACTAGGAAGTGGTGAAGACCTCTTTTCCCCAGGGAAAGCACTAGGAAGTGGTGAAGGGTGGGCGTTTTGGGGGACTGTCTTTTGTAATTTTGACGTTCGAAAAAAAGTTTGAATTAATGATTTTTGATTTTGATCTTCTTAAACAGAGAAGGCACAAGCATTGCTCAAGACGGGTTGGCGATTTCAGTTTTATATTAACTATAAGTCCAGGTTTCCACACGATGTTTTCCTTCACCGATGTCAGTAATGTCTAAGATAAACTCAGAAATGCATATATGATTTTTATAATTTTTTTATCAAGTATCTGGTACTTGTTCACAGGCCTACGCTGTCCTCCCATACCTACTGTAATTTGAAAACATTGTAAAAGCCAATTATTTTTAAAAGAGTAACCGTGGAGTTTCTTGCCAGCTCTTCTCCATAGAAAACGACCAATTGGAACCGTGCACCTAGCTTCTGAGGTTTCATAAGTGCCCCCATGTTTATATGAAAAAAAAAAATTTGATATTGAATTGAAAAAATGACATTGGTACTTGACAACCTCACGTATGGGAGGTGAGGTCTTAACCACTGGGCCATCACGACATTCTCCAAGAAATTATAATATCACTAGAAATACCTCTTAAATGAAATCATCATTATCCAACAGCTACTTCCAGTTATTCCAACCATATTTATTTCAACCCTCCGAAGCGTGACAAGAAATTGATCAATCAAATAATGCTTAACCCTAGAACGCCGGTGGGGTGTGACTGATGACCGACGGACATAAAGTGATTACCTTATAAATATTATCACTATCAAGAGTTAACGTAAACTGTTGTATTATGGTGTCGTTCATGATATTTGTAACAAAATGTGTACACTGCCGAGCAATGAAAAAGTTCCACTCACAAAATGCCGACAAACACCTTAATATCTCCTAAGACATAGAACCTAGCTCCCTAGCTCCAATATTTACGTTTTTAGTGGGTAATATTCTGATGTGCTGTTAAATGTTCTTCAATATTGCAGACGGCGTCATTAAGCTAGCCTTTCCCGTTTAGGAGTAATTTTGTGCTATGTCACTGGAACTTTTTCATTGCTCGCGAGTGTATTTATTTTTTTGTGATTAACTGGCAGATTTTTAGAGTCTAGCGGGGTAATTACGTAACACACTATCAGTGCAATGGATATCATTTTGACAGTTCAACAACATTCATTGCGTTATTTACGTCGTTGAGCACACACATTTTTCGAACATATGGAGCAATGGATTAGCAATATCCTTCAAAATGATTCAGATTGAGATTGTAGTGTGTTACGCAATTAGAGTGCTGCATATTTGCTCTAGGAAATTGCATTACAACCACTTTGTATTATTTTTATTTCTTTATATATATTTATAATTAGCGACCAGCCCCTGCTTCGCACGGTTTTTACGATTTGACAAACTATCGAGATTTTTTTATTATATGGAAGATACTTACATTAAAACCTTCCGGAATAAATCCTAAAAATAATGGTGAAAACTACATTAAAATCCGTTGCGTAGTTTAGAAGAAAAACACGGTCACACAGACAGACACGAAAAGCGACCTTAGTTTATAAATGTATAGAAAAAATAGATATAGATGAAGATATTTTGTTATTTTAATGCTGTGAACATTTTATATTAGCGTAAAACTTTCTTACGACCGCTGATCTAAGCTTAATGTTTGCCAACATAGCTTACCAAATAGCTTAGGTTCAGCATAGTGTCAGATAAGTAGAGCTTGTCGCTGATATTCAATTGTACCCTGTGAGTTGTGACAGCAAAATAGGGAATACTTTACGCGACTTTCGCGAATTTCGGCGACCCCATCGCCAGCCCGTGTTATGCGTTCTTCCTGACTCTTTTTCATTTTGCTCGGCTCCTATCAAACCTAGCGTGATGTTAAATAGCCTGTAGTCATGCTCAAGAATTGGGCTATCAATTTCCAAATGAATTATTCGAATCCGACTGGTAGTTTCAGAGGTTAGCGCGTTCAAACAAACAAAAAAAACTCTTAAGCCTTGTTATTAGTATACGAGATTTTGTTTCAATTCGTGTGTGGTAAAAAATGTTCTCTGGTCAGGTTTTATACCACAAGACCGGAGACGGGGTACTTATAAATTAAAATAAGTAACACCCATAGCAGGAAAACATTCAAAATACCACTATTCAGTGTCGCAAAAGGTCAGTGATCTCAATTAGCGTCCATTCAAACGGCCGTGCAGCATTGCGACGAATTGGGTTGAAAGCTAACGTTAATTGCACATTGAGTTAAAAATTATGCTATTTTACAAGAACTGTAAAATAGGCAAAAAAAAAATGAAAAATCATTAATTCAAATTAGGCTGAGAATCAGCACTTTTTGAACGTCAAAATTACAAAAGACAGTCCCCAAAAACCCCCGCCCTTCACCACTATTGGCTATTGTTCGGCCTCATTTACTATGGACTGGACTTAAAGTTTTGGTTTTGAATTCCAGGAAATACGTGATTTCAAGCGATGATCTTGGCTAGGCCGGTGGAGCAGAGGACTACCTGAATGGTTGCCGAGAGACGATGTAAGAAGCCTTGTTAGATCAAAAGCCAGGTGGTTGGACGACCTACACAAGATCGCGGGGAAGACTCGGATGAGACACGCACAGACCAGGGAAGCATGGCACAAAAAAGAAGAGGCCTGTTCTCAGCAGTGGATGGAACGAGTCTGTCGGTGATGATGATGGTGACATGATTTCAAGAAAGACGCCTGTGTCGGCTGTGTCCCAGCAGTGGGAACTTTATAGGCCTCTTATAGTATTCTATGTTACGTGATTTGAAGCCATTTGAGCCAATAAACATTCACTGTTGGATATGAGCCTGCCAAAGCTAACTGTAATTTCTTTGCCAAATTACCAAGCCTGGCAGACGGATTGGATCGACTCTATGTATACCTACACATACGGAAACATTATTATTGCATACTAGCTTCTTGACAGGGGTTTCGTATTAGCCAGTAATTGGGTTGTGGAGGTCAGATCGGCAGTCGCTCCATGTAAAACACTGGTACTCAGCTGCATCCGGTTAGACTGGAAGCCGACCCCAACATAGTTGGGAAAAGGCAAGGCAGATGATGATGATGACTAGCTTCTTGAAAGACCATATTCTTAGCACCCTATTTGTATAACACACTATCCATCACAATCTGAAGAATTTTAATTTAAATCAATAAAAATAATTTAATCCATTGCTTCATAATTATGTTCAGAAAATTTGTCTGCTCAAAGCCGTAAATAACGCGATGAATGTGGTTGAACTGTCAAAATGAAAAGAGTTAATGTGTTACGCAATTACCCCGCAGGGTCAAATAAATTTATTTTCTTTCTTTCATCAAATCCGATCATTACAAACAAAAAATGTTTTTTTCTTCTTTTTAAGTTTAGATTAGCTTTAAGTCTGTAACCAAGGTTAGGAAAAAGAGTTCGTCCCGTCATCTCCTTAGGCTTAATTTACACTGCCGCGTAACGGAGTGGAAGCGAGTTCAAAAAATATTATTACTGTCAATAATAGTACATTATGATATAAGTGCGGTAAGTTGAAAATTACAGCCGAGGCGATATTGCTACAAGAAAGTAGAGGCTGTAATTATCAAAGCGATCGTATGTCATACGACGTTTTATAACATATTTGCGAGCAAATAAATAAAACTCGGACTTTCTTAAACGAATAAATCTTTAATCACTTGTTAAAGCAGTTATAAAAATTTGAACAATTTGTAAATGTTTATTTATTATATTTTATCTCTCAAAGTTAATGTTATTCATAAAATGTTGACCACTTTTTTGACATAAAAACTCTTTGCTAAGATTTAAAAAAGTATCATTCGTTTTAGACGGAGCATCTTGATAAACCGTGCGTTTTACCTTATTAAAAAGAAACTCGTGCGTTTTACATTACAATAACGCACAAGTACGTAATGAGATACAATACGATATTGAAATCGGTGAAATAAGAGACCCTTTACGAGCAAATGTGTTATAAATATTATTACTTATTTGAAGTAAACTTTTCATGCGAAACGAAAAAAAAAATATACTTATAAAGAATCAACTTCTAGGCACCCTACTCTACGCGAGGAATTTATCAATAAAGTCGTAGCGACATTCAATCCTTTGATTGAAGGCATCAATCAAAGGATTGAAATTTAATATGTAAAACATAAAGATCTTTTGTTTTATTTTTTGTTAAAAAAAAGACACTTCTGTCCCAAAGGCTTATACTCCGTTTATCTTTTATAACCTGTTTTTGTCCAGACGGTAAAGTCAGCAGAGATATACTTAATGTTTTTACAGAAATCTATGACAAAACGTACAAAAATACAATCAAACAGATTCATTGAACGACAAAACGCTAAGGGAATTCGAAGAAACGCCTGCAAAATCAAACGGTCACATAACCGAGGGTTTTAGGGGCAAATACGAATATAGGCAATGTCAACATCGAACGGACCAATTGAACGAGGAATGGGAAGGAAAAGATTGAACGAAGAATTTAAGGTCGTACTGAATGAATGACATTATTCGGAATCCACTTTGACACAAGCTTGAAGCTAACGATAAAAAGTAATTGCGATGGTTTTAAATAAGAAAATGTGTTTTTACTATAAAGTAAACTTGCTCCTACCACGACAAGAGAAATTAATAATGGCCGGCGAAAAACTCATCAGGAAAGGTTCTTTTGTGCAAACTTAATAGTTCTTATGAATTTTTAATTTAGCAAAGAATAATTGTTGCAGCTGTTCAGGTGCCTTTGCAGATAAGTATGGCCTATGAATAGCTAGCAGCGCCCCGCGGTTTCACCCGCATATTATAAACGAAATAATTGTAAACTATCTGTGTGCCAAATTTCATTCGAATCCGTTCAGTAGTTTTTGCGTGAAAGAGTAACAAATATCCATCCATCCTTAGAAACTTTCGCGTTTAGGTATAATATTAGTAGGATAATAAAAGTTACAACTTGTTTCGCGAGGTTGTCGACAGGTGGGATGTGGACTCAGACATCTTTCTGCCGAAAATCGTAATAGCCAATGACTTCACAGACCCTCTAGAAACACCTGAAGAGCTTACCGATGGGCTGCTGGATCAAGGATTCAGAAAGCAGTACCCCTAAGAATGTAATTAATATGTATGTAAACATAATAAAGGAAAATTATAATATGTAACACTCATTTTATTATATTTCTTTGTAAAAATGTTTACATGATTTAAAATAGTTTTTTTATTTTTTTTATTTATGTTTTAATCTTATTTTAAAACATGTTTTCAACAAACTGTTAATTTGATTTGATTCATAAAACAAAATCATGCTATAAATCAATACTTACGTTCGTTTAATTAATACACATTCAACACAATCGTTATCAAGAATTTGACAAGCAAGACACTTTACAATCAAAAGTCACACAATGGTTCAAAACTTGTTCTCATACAAATGCTTTACAATAATTCTGCTTCCCGTCAAAACACACAAGCTCAACACAGAACAATCCCGGAACTCATAACTTCCTCAAAAGACAAATGTAACTCCGCTTTCATCACAAAACTCGCGATAAACTTGCGTTTACGCTACACAAACGTTCCGGATGGGCCAATTCCTGGCCGTCCGTTCGACAAACAAGGGACCTTAATTACGCGGGCCGTTGTAATCAATCAGCTGAGCCGGGTTTGATGACAGTGGTCATACTTACCCCGCGTGCGGCCGACGGGTTAGATCTGATTTTACAAGCGATCGGTCAACTTCGTGCGTTTTCGGATTATTTCGGGGCTCGAGTATAGAGGGTGTTACTATTTAGTGCGTGATTTAAATTAGATTTCGTTTTACATTATGATGTTTTTGGGTTTAAATATGGTCGTTATTAATTAATAGACAAATTCTTTTTTGGGCGTATAGTTATTTTAAAGTTGTCACGAATTTATATTCCTTTGCCTTTTTAGTATCAATTGTGTACTATCTAGTTTTGATGTTTAAGAAAAACATCAAAACTAGTCTAGTCTACTACTACATACATCATAGTAGACATTTTAAAAGTTAAATCAATCTGCCTAGGCTTTGCCCAGCTATGTTGGGGGCTTCCAGTCTTACCGGATGCAGCAGAATACCGGTATTTTACATGGAGCGACTGCCTATCTGACCTCCACAACCCAGTTACTGGGTAATGCGATACCCCTTGATAAGGCTGGTTGTCAGATCTTTGGGCTTATTGGGCCTGTAATGACTGTCAAAGATCTGCAAGTGACAGCCGGGACCAACGCCAGCCGGATCGGCACGGAGGGGTCTCGATATGTAATGGATAGCTACCCATCCACGGACCAACCTCGGCAAGCGTAACTTAAACTTCGAATGACCCATGCAGCTGTTATTGTCTACCCACGAGCCCCTCTTTTACTACACTATAGTGGGTATTTTACACGATCATATTGTGAGTATCGTAAAAGCTAATAAAAGTCCACCGCTGAAGAGAGTGAACGCGATATCTATTTATGATAGTATTTTTATGAGAAACGTAGATCATAAAACCCACTATGTAACAGAAACATTATAACGCTATCAAGATATTTTAATACATTGTAACAACTGACTATTTTTTATAAGTTCTAGAATAAGTAGCAACAGACTTATTAAAGGTATCCGTGTTAATATACGGCTTAAGGCTATACAGTTCCTGCCAGGGTGGCGGGTCGTTCGTAAGAGTTACCATGGCCCCAGGCACAGGTAACTGAAGGAACACGGGTGGGTTATAGTCAGTAATGGTCTGACATGCCCTCCCGCTCCGCCCAGAGCGGGAGAAGTTATTTGATGACTTCCCATCCAAAAAAAAGGCCGTACAGTTTATTAAAAATAAACAACTGACTACTACATCGCTAGTCTAGTGGTCGCCAGCGCTACTACTGAGCATGAGTTCCTGGATGTATTATAGGTAAACCTCTGCCGAACCCTTCGGGGATTACAGGCGCCATGTTATGTAGAAATAACAACAGAATCCAAGTCTGGTGAACTAGCCCAATATCCGGAATGACGAACAGTTTAATTTGAGCACGTCACGAGCCCCTATCATGGCGATACATTTAGCCCTAAGCTCCCAATCGCTGTTGTTTTGTATGAGTAAGCACATTATTTTGTACCTTCTGAATAATGTTGTTTTAGACATTTGATAAATCTAGATACACATCTATGAGAGGGCACTCCCTATCACACATGTGACATCTATCAACCCGCACTGGGCCCGCGTGGTAGATTACGGCTAGTGCGGGTTGTTAGATGTCACATGTCTTCGAATTTACGGTTCGGCCGTTACCAATTTGCTGCAACATCGCTTACTTTCACGAGAGTACAATCTTTCAGCCTATTGCAGTCTACAGCTGGACATAGGCCTCTCCCAGGCTGCGCCACAACACTGTCCTCCGCCTTCCGCATCCAGTCCGTCCCAGCCACCTTTACGTTACGAAAGTACGTTCAATACAAATTACGATTGGTAAGATAATACGAACCGGAGATTAGTAATATATTTTAAACTAACTCTATTAACAAGATTAGTAAAACATTAGTAAAAAAAAATAGATAACACGCACGGGTAACAGTGATACAATTTCAAAGGCAACTCGATACATGGCAATGGCCGACAGGCTGTTGTACAGACAGCCAGCAGCTCGAGCTACCCGAAACATGTCCAATTTTCCCAATCAACCTTGAACCTTAATACTTTAGCGATAAAGTTGAAAATCTATTAAAGTAATTTGACAGATTCTAGAAGCATGACCTGCTGGCGTCTCTTCTGTACAAAAAACATACATTGACCTACGCTACGATACTGGAAGTGCTTCTGTGTTTAATGACGCACTAAATATAGAAAGAATAAAAAGTATTTTTATAGCTGTTAGTATAATAGCCATGTGTTTTTTGGTTGAAAATAACTCACCAAAGGGCAGATCAATTTTATTCTTCTTCGTTCATATCGTCACATACCAAAATAATAAACTAGTAACGAAGAATTTTTGTCCGGTTGACTGTAATCTGTATGTACTCTTATGTTCCGGATTGGCGCAAAAACGGCTGAAAGGATTTGGCTGAAATTTCGCCCCCAGGTAGTTTACAACCTCCTAGATTAACACATAGGGTAAGTACTTTTAATCTCGGTAGTACCTACGTTCCCGTGGGATATTTTCCGACATAACGCAGGCGAAGTCGCGGGCAAAAGCTAGTAAATAAATAAAATACCGCTTGTCATGGGAAAACTTTTGCCAAACCGTAGTGGTGCCGAGGATGGCCGTCCAAGGTGCGCCGGATGTACATTTAAAAGTATCGCATACTAAAGTAATCAGTTAATCAAATAAGGGAAACCCCCTACCCTATGATGCATTTCGGTTTATTTATGATCGCAACTACATAATTATGATAACGCTATGATCCCCTCTCCCCGATGTTATCTAAAGGGGGATCTCCGGTCAATTTATTTACGAACAAGTTGTGCTTCTGGCTTAGCTTAGTAGGTAATATTTTTGAGGTTATAAACTCATCTCATCAATTTCAGTTAAATAGTTTTGCCATGAAAAATTAAACGAAGCCAATTTTCTTCCGCAAAAAAAATACAGGCCCATATACACCTTTCGTTTCGTTAGCTAATTAATTTTGACCCTGTAAACCTAGTTTAGAAACGCTCAGTAAAGTCGTTTATTTTTTTTGTTACATTTTTTATGACACCTACATTTGTTTAGCAAAAAGAAACTCCAATTACTGAGCTAACTCATCAAAAAATCGCAAAATACCACTTTATCTCCCACATTATAAAGTTGTAAATTCAATAACAACTTTTCAAATTACGAAATCAATCGAGTTCCTTCGACTTATTGACGTCACGGCAATGTTCTGTGACGTCAGATCACGCTGTCAGTTCCATAAGCTCTACATCAGTGTGTACAAGTTTTTAAGCTTTTTATTGGTTTTTTTTTCTGTGAAACGAGATGAGAGAAGGAAAAGTTTATTTCTAAGTACTAAGGAAGTTTGTAAAGTCTTGCCAATTACTGTTGCTTTACACTTGGCGGTTGCCAATCTGTCATTAGCTTTTTTCCTAAATGTTTTGGGGTCAGTTCCAGCCGTCGCCTCTAATGGCGACCTTATTATATACTTTACCCGCGGTTTCACCCGCGTGGAAGTCGAACATTATCCCACGGAAACGTACTACCGGAATAAAAAAGTATCCTGTCTTAACCCAGGTTATACAGGGTTATTGAAAAACCACCAACAATCTCTTAAGAGGTCATTGTACTCGTCATTATGAACAACTTTTACTATGGGACCAAACCTGAAATCGCGAAAAAAAAATCAGCTGTTCCCTACATTTTGACGAGTTAACCGAACATAAATAATATAATAATAATAATAATAAACATTTATTTCTCTTCCACAAAGGCGCCTTAAAAATATGAAGACACTACATCTGATAAATCCTTTGTGGGAGACTGGTATCTGCACTAGGAAAAACCTGTCACACAGATAAATGTAGGGAACAGCTGATTTTTTTCTCGCGATTTTGGGTTTCTGTCTGTGTCAGGGTTCGAACCTACGACCTACAACTCGTAAGTCGCGGTACTCTCCATTATGGGCTGAATATGCTAAATCAAAAAAACCTTGTACACCGGAAGCCCCACAAATACACAAGCCATTACGTCAACCGTTTCTTTTCTTTATACATTTGTGTAGAACTTTTTAAACTGTTTTATTGGTTCTCCTTCCTGTTAACTCGGCTCGATCGTTTTTTATGGCGACGAGTAATAAAGGAGCAGCCTGTATACGAGGAAGTGTCTTTGTTTTAATTATAATTTGAGAGCTCTTTATGATGAATGGAGTTGGTTTTAATTACATATTGGAGTGTTGTTATAATTAGAAACATATTGTGTTTGATGGGATGCTGTACCAAGTTAAGCTGGGATGAGATTGAATGAGTTACATTTTTTTTTTCGATTTTTCAATCTTCAGATAACTTGGTATCTTATTAACACATATGGTGGTTTGGCATATTTTTTATACAAACGCTATGTATAATGATTGGTCCTTGGCAGCTCTGAATAGAGAGAGGTGGGAGGAGAGTAGAGAGGCCTTTGCTTTGATTTATTTTTAATGCTACGTTTTTAATGTGTAATGTTTTATGTATGTAATTTGTGTTGTATTTGTTGTGTTTGTTCTACGTAATTTGTAGTGCTTAATATGGGAATAACTTCCTGAAATAAATGATTATTTAATTTAATTTAATTTTTGCCTAGCAGTGGGATATTAACGGATAATAAAACATAAAAAATATTCCTCAGATAAAAGTTATCTGATGGTTGAAAAATCAGTCCTAAGATTTATAACTATAACTCTGCAGTGCGATTCTGTAACCATCTCACCGTGAAAACTTAGGTGAAGTGAGCGTGGAGTGAGCTGTCATTCCAACTAATGCTAGGGATTGACACTACTGACAACTCACATCAAGCTCACTTCACTTGAGTTTTCACGGTGAGATTTTTACAGAATCGACCGTCAGGTCGTGATCTGTAAACGTTACTTAGCACGTAATTGGGCTAACTGGTATTCCTGTAACGTTCACACAACTGTCAAACTAC
Source organism: Apamea crenata (assembly GCA_949629185.1). NCBI lineage: Eukaryota > Metazoa > Arthropoda > Insecta > Lepidoptera > Noctuidae > Apamea > Apamea crenata. The sequence continues at coordinate 3,728,471 of OX451362.1, read as the reverse complement.
AGGTACCTACAAGATAGAGACGGGTACATCGTCTAAGACAAAGCGTGTGCTGGTGCTGAGTAACGCTTATACGCGCGCATCATGCTGAGATAGGAGCCTTTTGGCCTCGTATCGTATAGGGCTTTCTGTTTAATTTTCCTTTTTGTTACTTTTTTTAAAATTATTTGTTTATTTTTTATTGTGTTTAGTTTACTTTTATGATCTTCCTGTACGGGTCGCAATAAATATTTTTTCTCTCTTTCTTATATATCTTGCTCTAAGTCTAAGGATAGGACGACAGAAAGATATAGTACTAGCTGCGTCCCGCGGTTTTACCCGCATAAGTTACGACCACTTGGGAATATCGGTATAAAAATTATACTATGTATGTCCTAATCCAGGTCACGGTCTAACCATGTGCCAAATTTCATTCAAATCCGTTCAGCCGTTTTGGCGTGAAAGCGTAACAAACACACGTACAAAGAAATCTAATCTTTTCTCTTTACAATTAAATGCAGACAGGGTGAGAGATAAATTACAATATACAAGAAATATTTCAACACTGATTTGCCCTCTCGAGTAGGACAGCGGTTTTTTTTAATACGGATCGCGGGTCCAACTCACCATCAATCGTCATTTAATTGGATTTTGGATGAGGAAAACCAGATATCAATCGAATGCCATCCGGGACGAGTCCACAGAGCACGAGGATGCATCAACGGCCTATGCTGGAGGCGGTACTGTCCTTAGAAACCAAGCGTGTCACCATTTACTTACACATACATAAGCATAATCAGCCTAGCTCCTTGCTGGGACACAGGCCTTCGGGACATTATGGGCTATAAAATTATGATGATATAAACAGCGAGCAGTGGTGGCCCAGTGGTAAGGCCTCTTACGAGTTGTAAGTCGTGGGTTCAAACCTAGACAGACACTTTACTTTGTGTAAATGATTTCATCACCACTGCTCTCAAAACGGCGAAGGAAAACATCGTGAGGAAACCGGCATGTCCTAGAACCAAAAATTCGAAGACATGTGACATCTGCCAACTCGCACTGGGCCCTCCTTTCGAAGAGAGGAGGGCTGTATCCCACCAGTGGGAACATTATACGCTGATTATCTACTATATAAAAATAAGTCGGGTTTTCCTTCCTGACACTATAACTCCAGAACGCACGAACCGATTTCCACGGTTTTGCATTCGTTGGAAAGGTCTCGGGCTCCGTGAGGTTTATAGCAAAGAAAATTCAGGAAAAATAGGAGTAGGGTAGGAGTAGGGTAGGAGTAGGGTAGGAGTAGGGTAGGAGTAGGGTAGGAGTAGAGTAGGAGTAGGGTAGGAGTAGGGTAGGAGTAGGGTAGGAGTAGGGTAGGAGTAGGGTAAGAGTAGGGTAGGAGTAGGGTAGGAGTAGGGTAGGAGTAGGGTAGAAGTAGGGTAGAAGTAGGGTAGGAGTAGTGTAGGAGTAGGGTAGAAGTAGGGTAGGAGTAGTGTAGGAGTAGGGTAGGGAGTAGCACACCACGCGAACGAAGTAGCGCCGGGCAGCTAGAAATAATTTATATGGCAAAACAACGTTTGCCGGGTCAGCTAGTGCTATGTAAATATAGGACAACAGAGGCAAATATTGAAAACACAAAATTAGATTTTATGAAAAACGTATTTACAAAAAAAATAAACATAACTATAGTATCTATAAAGGGTTCCCATGCGAGTGACGAATGTCACCCAATTACATGTAAATGCGTCGGTGTGCGACATCCGGCCTCCTTTATTTGACGTGTAACGTGCCACAATTTGACGCTGTTTACGTTCATATCATAGCGCCATCGTTCACGCAATTGTGGTTTGGGGAATGTGGGAGAAGGTAGCGAGGAAATTGTCCCGATATTCTAGCATCTAGATAGTCTTGTAAGGCTCGTGGCTAGATTATAACAGCCGCACGGGTCGATCGAAGGATGGGCGACCAATACATATGGGGACCCCTCCGTGCCTCCGATAGCACATTAAGGGCCGGTTTTTTGATCCGTAGTTAAACTCAACCAATTGTTAAAAATAGTAACTAATGGTTAAATTATTGCAAAATGTGTTTTTTGAAACATTTTTTGTTTGTCTAATGATATAATTAATATCATTGCTAATTGTCAAATAATTAACTATTACTTAAAACAATAACCATTATTTTATTTTTTTAATTACCATTATATTACATTTATTTTTAACAATTGGTTGAGTTTAACTACGGATCAAAAAACCGGCCCTAAGCCGTTGGTCCCGGTTGTTATTCATGTATCTTTGACAGTCGTTACGGGTCGTCAAAAGCCCGAAAGTCTGACAACCAGCCTTACCAAGGGGCATCGTATTACCAAGTAACTGGTTTGTGGAGGTCTGATAGACAGAATCTCCATGTAAAATACTGGTATTCAGCTGCATTCGATCAGACTGGAAGCCAACCCCTACATAGTTGGGAAAAGGCTAGGCAGATGATGATTATCTACAGTCGCTATTTCTCGTACCTTGAACCACGGCCTCGAATTTTTTCGTCCACGACGTATATCACGGATCACATAATATCGCCACACTCGGCTTATTTATGTGAAACTCCGCAATTTATTTTCGCTTTGTAAACATAGATGGTCAAACGCTTCAGTGGACGGTCCGAGGTACCAATCCATATCATTATCATTCATTTTTTTTTCTTTTTTATTCTACCAGGCTGGCTGGATACTTATCTCATTCCACCAAGTTTTTAAGGTATACATAATATATAGTCAGGGAAATAAATTGGTTATCAAACTACGTAAAGCTATGTTATAATAACCATTTCAAAAAACTGTCAAAGAATGACATCTGTCATTTGATTATACCGACAATTTAAGTTGGTAATTTAATTAAGATTTGGCCAAAGAATTAGAATTGCCATTCAACGTGGCAATGCTCAATGCTGTCAGTCTTTTGGACACGTTTCCGGTTGTCAGATCCGATGCGGACGAGTATTTCGACGCTTATGTGACCAAAAAACAAAATGTATTTTTTGTATTTATTTAATTAATAAATCATTTCACTGACTTTTGATAATCGGAATTTATCACTAAGTTAAGGAAGAACTTTGCTAAATTGATTATCTTCTTAAATCAGTTCTTGAGAATTTATCAGAGGATCTCAGAACTGCTCATTAGACAGGTTAATTCATCCAACAGACTTAACAAGTACAAGCAGCACCTCCAATAAAAACCCCTTACAGCTTCTTCCAGTTCCACAGGGAGCTGTTCCAGCTCTATCTGAACCAGACTGCTAATTAATAAACTTTAGCTTTAGACTAAGTCTAGGGCAATTTTTACGGAGCTTCATAATAATGAACACTGGAACTGTTTGGTACAGGCAAGATTGCGTAACTCACTATCAACCACAACCTGATGGGAAATTCTCGTAATTTTAAGAACGTTCACAGTCTGATCTCAATCTGTCAGAAAATACGAGTACCTCTAAATTCTCTACATTTTTGACAAGTTTTTGTAATTGATTGTCGCTGAGATAAGATTACGACTAGATTTTGAATGTTTTTAATTACGAGAATTGGCCTTCTCAGTCATTTTGAAGGATATTGCTAATTCATTGCTTCATATGTTTGAAAAAAATGTCTTCTCAGCAACGTAAATAACGCAATGAATGTTGTTGAAGTGTCAAAATGAAAGTCGTTGCTACTGTTGGTGTGTTAAGCAAATCACCCGCTGGTAACTAAACTATTTCGTAAACTTACTGAGAAATGCCAGGATTACAGCCAAGATATTTTTTATTATTTACCTGAAACAAAAATAAAGTCTGAATTAATATCAAAAGGAATTAAAAGTATGTCATTTCTACTGTTAGTATATTACACATATACACACCATCAGAGAGTCACCTCATGTCATGCGGGCACAAGTTACCGTTCCCTACTTGGAAAACCTTAAGAGCGTTTACAACGTACGGCATTTCATACAAACTTTCAAGTCCTTGTTCTTCGAAAGGCATGAATCGATTTTAATGAAACTTCATACGCATAAGCAGGATACATAGGTCTAAAAAGTTAGTTAAGAACATTTTCGAAATGTCTTATTTAAAAAAAGATAATTGGAAATCTCTGTTTCTATGGAAAATTAAAAATCGGTCGAATTTACATGTAACACTATTTTTCGAAAATGTCCTCAATTAACTTTCCTATATATCCTGCTTATGCGTACGAAGTTTAATTAAAATCGGTTCATGCATTTCGAAAAACAAGGACTTGAAAGTTTGTATGAAATGCCTTACGTTGTCAACGCTCTTAAATAGACTTCGTACCCAAATAGGTCGCAGCAAGGACAACCTCCACAAGTGAGGGTTCATAGAAGGCTCAGACCGCTGATGTGTATGCGGTGTCTCTCCACAGGCTCACCTCCTATCGTGCACCGCATGCCCTGTCACCTGCACACGTGAGGACCCAATGCTTGCGTCAGCGAATGCTATCTGCGTTGCTGAATTTTGGGCCAAACCAATTTTGGGCCAAACCAATTTTTTTTTTTACCTTCAACCCGTTAAGAAGGAGACCCCGCTGGTCATTGACACTATAATTCATCCAACAGACTTAACAAGTACAAATTCTCGTAATATTTTAGTAATAAGAAAGTGCTCATATTGTTTTATTAGTACAAACAGCATCTCCAATATAAAACCCCAACAGCTTCTTACAAGACCACAGGGAGCTGTTCCAGCTGTATCTAAGCCAGGCGGTTAATTGTTAATTAGCTTTCGACAAAGTCTAAGCCAATTTGTACGAAGCTTCATAGTAATGACCACTTGGTACTGTTTGGTTTGGTTTTGATAACGAGCTTATAGTTGCCTGAACCTTGTATGTGTCTGGCCTTTTTCCAACTATGTTGAAATCTGCTTGCAGTCTAACCGGATGCAGCTGAATATTAGTATTTTACATGGAGCGACTGCCTATCTGACCTCCACAACCCAGTCAATAAGTAACACGATACACCTTAATAAATCAAAGATCTACGAATGACAGTCGGGACCAATGGCTTCACATGCTTTCCGAGCCACGGAGGGGTATATAATGGATGGTCACACTTCCACGAACCGACCGCGGCAAGCGTACCGCAGTCCGTAAGTGTAACCGTCAGCTTCGGCTGTTATTATTTAGCTAGGAGGCCGAGCTTACAAGAGACTATGGTTAATATTTGATGTGAACAAATAAACGTGGTGGAATCAGAATTACTTGTGCAAGTCAAACCATCGTCGACGACGGTGCTCAAAAGTAACGTGTTACAAACTCACATTACAAATGAATAGCTAGGATGTCACAGCACTAGTATTTCAATGGCGATCCGCGACTTACTAAGTATCGCTTGATTAACTACTAGAGACTTTCAGAAAGCTCACGAAAGGAATGAAAATAATTCTGGGTCGCTGTCGCCGGATACGGTGAAGTAGTATATGTACCTATATGTCGCAGCCAACTGGCTAAATTTGCCGTTTAGTCAACCGCCTGGACTTTGGAAGTAGTGCTCGCCTCGCATTCGCTCTCTCGGCTCGCATGCGGTTTATCACAGTTCTAACCTAACCCATTTGGTCGGGGTGCCCTGGCTTAGTTACTGCGACCAATTCGGCTCGCACGTGATTGTTTACAGTTCCAACCTAAACTACAATTTATTGAATAACATTCACGCCGTTAGTTGAATGGCTGCCGTTTAGTTAAAAGGCTAGGCGGTTATCTAAACGGCTAATTAATCCAGTTGGCTGCGACATATATATGTATATAATATACTATTTATAAATATTTAATGAGCATTCGCTATTTAAAACATGTTCAGAAAGCAGAAAGTTAATGCCGATTAGATTGTTTAAAGACTTTTACCCTTCTATACGGCTTGACAAAACATTGAGATTTATTTATGTGTGTACCTAAGTGTATTAATACACATAAACCTTCCGAAATAATTTCTCTAAAATCTAAATGATGGTGCAAACCGCATCAAAATCTGTTGCATAGTTTAGAAGAACAACGCGGTCACACAGACAGACACGAAAAGCGGCTTTAATTTAATATGACATGTATAGTCTGTTCCAAAAATATCAGATGAAAGTGTAAACAAACACTGTTCACGTTAAATTCTTACACAATAACTCACTAAACGGAATTTTATTAACACATTCATCTGTATTTAGAAGGTTTCAACTTTATATCTCAACTCTCTCACCACTTTTTCTGCGAAGGGAGAACACGAAACTTCTATTTTGCAGTAAACGTTAAGTTTAAATCATAATGTTTCTCTAGTAGATAAACTTTGGAAGGATTAACAGGTTACAGTCTGTTGTTCTTTTAAAACCGCTTCAGCGCTAACTACCTATTATGAAAATATTTACTTTAGGAGTAGTTCCTGGGTTCCTACACTATCTGGAGTGGAGGCTGTAGGAATAATGAATAAATCTGATGTGCAAATAAGTGTTTTTTAGCTTTTATTTTCGACTTTATAAGAATAGTTTAACTTTTATAGGTCATCATAATCTGCCTAACCTTTTCCCAACTATGTTGGGGTCGTTTTCCAGTCTAACCAGATGCAGCTGAATACCAGTATTTTACATCAAGCGTCTGCGCCTATCTGACCTCCAGAACCCCGTTATAGGGTGATATGATACCCCTTGGTACGACTGGTTGTCAGACTTTCTGGCTTCTGACGACCCGTAACGACTGTCAAAGATCTACGACTGACAGCCGGGACACGTAACGATGGTCACTTAGCTACGGACAAGCCGCGGCAAGCCTATCTTACCCTTCGATCAACCTATGCGGTTGGTATTACTTAGCCACAAGCCCCTCCTTTTATAGGTACTGGGTTAAATTAAATTTACTGACGAGCCGAATACCTTCACAAATACCCCTGATGTCTGTGAAGTTTTGCTGGTTAATTTAATTTAAAACTGCAGTAAAGTGCTCGCAGTGTAGATGGCCGATAGGGCCGAAAGGTTCTGGAGTGGTGACCTCATACCCGAAGACACAACGTCAAAAGGCCTCCCACAAGGTGTACCTTGCGAAGGCCGCAGGAACCAAGTTTTTTAATAACCGTCACCCGACACTGGAGCTTGTCGTGCTTCTTTTGTTTCTCTCGAGAACCATTTTAGAACCATGCTTGAAGAACACAAGAGTGGAAATAGTTGGCGTCTGGGTTGTTCCTGTAAAATGAAATATCAGTAGACCGCAGGAATCAGCTGGATGCGAGAATTACAGGACCGGTCGAAGTGGTGATGCTTGGGGTAGGAATATATCCAGCAGTGGATGTCTTTCGATTGAAAAGCTGGAATGATGATGACCTAGTTGAGTGACCCCAATTAAGGAAGAGAACATTTCTTCATAGTATTGCATTCAGTGAAAGTGAACGAAAACAAGACCGGATACTAATTAAAATTACCGACCAAATTAAAGTTGTTAATTTTTATGAACACAAACTCCCGGAAGGAAAGATGAAACAAATTACCTAATACTTAATTAAGACACCGTCTTACCATTTTAGTGAAAATCGTAAAATGTAATCATTCCAAGAAAGAGTCCAAATAAAAAGGTTGGTTGGTAAGGTAGAAATTGAATAATACTGAAGAAAAGAGGGTATCCGAGGAGAAAAATATCTCCCGACAAAAATTAATTAAAAGGGATAGTCAGGAAGTGCGGGAATTAGAAAAAGAGGCCAGAAATGTATTAATAAAGGTATCTTTTCGTTTTTTTAAGAATAATATAATTCTCTTGCGGATATTATATTTTTTTATTAAAATAATTCGTTTTATTCGGCAAGATTTGAGGGTACGTTCTTTAGATCATTTAGATAAAATTAAGGAACATACTTTTTCTTAAAGCTATTAATCTGTAATCTGTGCTTTCCTCAAAAGATTTCTTCAATTACTTATAGTATTTATATCTCACGAAACGACGCGCGCTTCACTTGTGCTTACCAAGTGTATAAACACGCTGTGAATTCGTGTGTAAGCGCAGGAGCTCCCGGTACCGTCCGAGAGAATGGCGAAGTCGGAAGGGTTTGTGTGTGTGTGTTATGTGCTGACGCCACTCGTCTTCATGCACACATTCACAGCGTGTTTGTACAGTTGGTTATCACAAGTAAAACGCGCGTCGCTTCGTGAGATATAAATACTATAAGTAATTGAGGAAATCTTGGCTAGGAACAAGTTTTTTAGTAGTCTAGTCCAGTAGGTTTCAGCGTTGCGTTATAGGCAGAGCATTACAGTCTAGATCACATATTTCTGATTAGTTGTAGACAATGTCTGCGTGTATTTTCTATAACATCATATACAGGGTGGCAGGGACATCGACGCACAACCTGTTACTATGAATTTACTATATGATTCAGAATTAAAAAAAAAAATCAATGCATGGGGCATTGAAATTTTTCGTCGGTTATTAAAAAAAAGTCTAAAATCGTGTGCTGAATTCATAGGTTCAGTTTGCGCGTCGAGTCCTCTATACAAAAAAAAAGGAAATACTTTTTAACCAAAGAACAGATTACTGAAATAAGAAAAAAGAAATAAGAAAACATTCATACAGCAGTCCACTGCTGGACATAGGCCTCTCCTATTGCACGCCATTCAACTCGATTTTCGGCAACCCTCATCCAGCTGCTACCAGCCATCCTGCGAAGATCGTCGTTCACCGTCCATCGTCATCGTCCACCTAGCCTGAGGGCGTCCCACCTTACGTTTACCGATTCGCGATTTCACCCAAGAACACTCAAGAAATAATTGACAGTCATTTTACTGAAATAAGAAGAAAAATAACCCTCAGTACAAAACAAAAAATAAAAGTTGCCGGAAGCTCTACAAAGGTCAACAAATAAATCTTTCAATAAAGTCTTAAAAATAATGTCAAACAACATTATTTTCGCTGAAACGTCTGAAAGACTTCCTTCGACACAAAAGAATCTTTATGGATACAAAAGGTTTTGTTGCCTAGCACAAAAGTTAAGCCTCCGTCACGACCGTCACCGTAAAATGACAGAATGCCTATAAAGCGACGCCATTGTCAATATAGTACTACTATGTTATAATTAACAGCGTTTTATCATTTATGAGGCACAATAAACTTGAAAGGCAGAAGGTAGATTGCGTTAAGTTTTTCGGTGTACTATCTGAAACTACGGCTGGCGGTTTTAAATGATAGTTCGATGGACCCTGGGCAATCCACACCGCTAGTTTCGGTTTCCTATAAAAGCGGTGGCCACCACGTAAGACTGCAGTGACGGCTGTCAGGAAAATGATGGCAGCGGGGTTTGACTTTACGTTGTCAAAAAACGCTTTCTAGGAAAACACATAAACAACGTTTCAGTGACGTCATTCGCCGGTAAATTGCGGACGCTATGTGGCGGCCACCGCTATTTTAGGAAACCGTAGCTTAAGAGGTTTTCTTATATAGTTCCTGCTGATATGTCCAGTTTTATGTTAGGGCTGTTGATGACTAATCTAATATGAAAATCATCAAGACAGTAGCCACAAACCTTTTTTTTTTGTTTTTCAAAAGTAAGTAAACTTTGTCATAGGAATTTCTCAGTTACAGCCCGGAGTTTTTTGGATTTGGGCCTATTGACATCAAACGTCAATGGGCTCGCCCCCAATAACATGGGGTTCAAAGATAACTGGTGAAATGTGGGTGTACCATAGGTATGGCTCTGCCCAACCCTTCGAGGAAACAAGTCTTAAGGTTAATGTTATTTGTCGTTATATTTGTGGCTAGCTGACATAATGGAAAATAATTTAATTAAATGCATTGTGTCTCGTAATGTTAATAACTCTGCTGCATACCCACTACTGTATAGAATCAAGTTTTACTAACTGAACCACAGCTGTGCTGCTGCGGAGTTTGTTGCGCTACTTCTTCCCAGTGAAAGTACTAGGAAGTGGTGAAGGGCGGGCGTTTTGGGGGACGGTCTTATGGAATTTTGATTTTCGAAAAATGCCGATTCTCAGCTTAATTTGAATAAATGACTTTTGATAAATGAAGCTATGTCATAAGCTACAGCAATCAATCAGCACCCTAATTGCGTAACACACGATCAATCGGAATCGGTTTTATTTTGACAGTTCAACAACATTCATTGCGTTATTTACGTTGTTGAGCAGACACATGTCATGACACATTTTTTGAACATATGAAGCAATGGATTAGCAATATCCTTCAAAATGATTCAGATTGAGATTGATTGTGTGTTACACAATTAGGGTGCAGTTTGATCCATTGCAGCAAACAAAAGCTCGTATAACAAGTTTTTCATCTCAGCTGCGCGGTTTTTTCGGATTTGGTTTTCTGCGCCCCCTTACTTTGATGTGGCAGTTTTTATTACCATCAACGCGAGGTGTTTGGAGATTATATTTATTAATTAATGTTGGTAATTTCGATGAAAGGGAGCAACGATATTGTCTACAACAGGTTTCTTGTATACTTAAAAGCTATCTAAATTTGATCAGGTTCTGTTTTATTCTTGTGGCTATCCTCTCTTCCTTCTAAGTTTTAGACTCCATTTTCATCTTATTTAGGTGAGGTATAGGAACACAGTGGTCGACTTTAGCCCTGGATCAAAACAGCTGGAAGTCATGGGGAGAGGCCTTTGCAGTAGGATGATGCAGGCTAACAGTAACAGTGCAGGGACACCTAAACTACCCAGGGTTTCAAAGTTTGTATGGAAGAATTTTAGCGCGCGGACCGATTAACTCGAAACTCAGTATTTATACCTAGGATCGAAAGTAAAGAATGATGTGTATCAGGGTTTTTCGAAAATTACCCCTGACGGAGCAAGAAGGGGTAATTCGATTTTTAAGGGCAGGATTTGAACTTGAAACTGTATGTTACATTTTCACACCTAAACCACTGAACTTCTGATTTGGCAAAGAAATAGATGGCATCCTGGGGAAGGACATACTTTTTATCTTGGTAGCACGTTCCCATGGGATAAATTCCGACATCCACGCGGACGAAGCCGCGGGCAGAAGCTAGTATGTAAATAAAAGGTATTATCGATCGATACCCACAAAAAAATCTCATTCAAGATAATATTTTTATAAGTAGGTCGGTTTATCATACCATAGGTATCTGTTTCCTTTGATCAAGGCAGATGTTCTTTTAAATATTATACGTATCGTTTACTTTACTGAGAATTTGGTTAAAAACATAATCTATTCTTTTGTTTCGGGATTCTGGGAACATTATAATTTTGTGGAGTTTTTTCAGTTAGAAAAACAGACAAGGATATATTTATCTACTTATTACAGAAGATGTTATTTTATTACTCATGTAATTAATAACTGAACCGCCAGGGCTTACTATAATCTTATATTTTGAATTGTTTCTTCACTTTGTTCTTACATATAGAAGCAACAAGAATAATGTGCCCAGGATTTTGTAATATCGGAGGAATATATAGTAAAGTGGGGCTACCTTGACGGAACGGCAGTAGAGTGTGGTTGTGAAGCTATGTCACTAATCATACTCCAACCCTGCCCTCTGTATCCCAAAACATGTAGTCAAAGTGTACGCTGCCACCAACAACGCCGTGGAAGTGGCAAAGTTTTGGGAAAACAGCATTTACAGTCGTGCTAGCAACGCGAAGAAGGAGAAGAATGGTTTAATTGAAATAAATGCTTTGAGTTTGAATAAAGTTCTTCTTTTAAATCGTCTTTCTATCTGCCTCTTACGACAAAACGAGATAACAAATATGCCTTTATAGAGGTATGAGGAACAGGGTGTAAAGTTCACTCAACCTCCATTGAAAAGGGAGGATCCTCCGACCAGACGGGTGTTGTGTCTGGCGGGCAATTGTACAATGATTGATATTGGGAAATTGTATCTATGCTAATTGCACGGTAAACTCTGCTTTCGAGATGCAGGATTTGCATGACGTCAGTATGACGCGTTGTTCGCATGTGGCGTTGTAGATACCGCTACACCTTCTTACTACCAAGCCTATGCTTACCTACAGTCTAAGCCCAGGTAAGCAGGAGCGCGTTTTACTCGCGGCGTAATTTTAAACGGCCGTGACTTACGAATTGTAGATCGTGGGTTCGATCCGAAGCAGGCACTTTAATTAGTGTAAATTATTTCATCACCACTGCTCTCAAAACGGTGAAGGAAAACATCTTGAGGTAACCGGCATGTCCTAGAACCAAAAAGTTCGAAGAAGACATCGGCCAACTCACACTGGGCCCGTGGGTAGGTCATGGTCCACTCCCTCTTGCAGAGAGGAGATCTGTGTCTCAGCAGTGGAAACACTATAGGCTGATTATGTTAAATTAAACTGTTCACTTTTTAAATAGAAAGTGCATATAACTTGGGGTTACACTTACCCTGGTTCATTAGCCCTTCTCATTCTACATTCTATTAACAACATCAATCTAAACACCAGACACGACTTTACTGTACCAAAATTCAATGTATGTGAATACGTATAGGTACCTAACACGATTAAAACATAATATTTTACTACCCTCTTCAGAAATAACAACACAATCCGCGATAAGGGCGGGGACGTTCATAAATAAAGATAGAAAAGGGAAAAACAGGGATATGCATATGAGGGTGAATACAAATCAGTTTGGGATTGTCCTACAACGCAGGCTTATGGTGACATATTATGTATTGTGCTATAAACTATGGACGAAAATACCAAAAAGTGGCATAAGTTAATTTTTGAGTAATAAAAAACTAATAATAAAGAAGACACACACCTCCCACAGACACAGGGAAACAGGCCTCCTCTCGGTGAGAGGAATGGTTAGCCGTAATCCACCACGCGGGCCCAGTGCAGGTTGATAGATGTCACATGTCTTCGAATATTTGATTCTAGGATATGCCGGTTTCCTCGCGATGTTTTTCTGCACAGTGTTGAAAGCGTGTGAGGGAGTGGTGATGAAATTAAATATACAAAGTAAAGCACCTGCCTGGGTTCGAACCCACGACCCACAAATCTAAAGTCGGCGCCGTTACCACTGGGCCACCATTGCTATCAGCACTTCCCTAATTTGCCTTACTGAAAATTGGCAAAATTTCACTTAACATTATAAAAGCAAGCCCATGCGTTTTGTTTGCATGAATGCCACAGAATGAAAACGGAAATGAACCGGGCTTTATACCCTACTGCGGTAGAGAAAATGTAGGGTTATGTTATTCAGTAAAGCCTTTTCGAACCCTAGTCAGGCGCGGCACTTGTTTTTTTTTTTTTGTAATCTAGCGTAAAAGGCTGTTTGGTTTGAATTTTAGGCTTGGTGACACGAATCACTGAAATGTTTATGAAGCCTGCGTCAAAGCGTGGAAATAGTTTCGAGTTCAAAATGTTGATGTCAAAAACATCCATATACAGGGGGGACATTGACGCGCAAAGAATAACCTGATCCATGATTCTGACCTGACCTGGCACATGATTCTAGACTTTTATTTGATAACCGATTTGTTAATATGATGGACGGCGCCGCCGAGGCCGGCCCAGAAAGAGATGGCGAGATGAACTGGAAGCGTACCGCGACAGCTGGTTCCAGTTGGCGCGGGAAATTAGATCCTGGAAGGATTTGGCCTTTGCCCAGTAGTGGGACACTATAGTCTAAAAAACAACAAAAAAAAAACGACTAAAAAGGGTTAAGAATTATGTACTGAATCCATGGTAACAGGTTTTGCGATGTCCCTGCCACCCTGTAGGAAAGGCGTAACCCCAAAATTCTGCCACCAAAATGATCATAAAACGGCCTAGCGTAATGATACTGATGCAGAATTAGTTATGGAGTTCATTTGCAAATTGAGAGCTATCTTAGTTGCGTTGAGAATAGTTAATTAGCTAGGTACCTGTAGGGATAGACTTACTTTGACTTGGAAAACAAGTTCCCTCCCTTTTATAAGAGTCTTGAAAATTATTATACTTTGAAGGTACGTAGCCAGCATACAGCAATAATTTCTCAAACCCGTTTTTGGAACGAAGTACTTTAACGGAGCATGCGGTAGGAGTTGTAGAGAGTAAATTGCAAAAACTTGCAAATTTTTCGTCATGGGTGTCGTTTTCAAGGTTTTCGAGGGTGCTGACGCCGTATAGTGAAGTCAAATAAAAATCCAAGATGGCGGCTGCAAAAAATTTTCACAGCCGCCATCTTGAATTTCCATTTTAAACTTCGTTCCTGCCGGGTATCCCCCGATCCCAAACTTTTTTTTTTTTAATATTAGTCTACATTGTGTCTCACTGTTGGGCAAAAGCCACGTTTAGCGATCTCTGGCCATGTTGACCTCGCAAATATGATTAGATATTCACACCACCTTCGCCGCTGTCATCCTCGACGGCGATATCCCCCCTCAGGCTTCAGGTTCGAAGAACTCGTGGGACGTGGCCCGCCCGCACCCACTTTAGCGTAGTTATTTTTTCTCAACAGGAAATCCTATATTGACAACAAAGTAATTGTCAGTACTACACGTGTTTACTTAGCTAAGCAAATGAACGCTATACTATCGAAGTCTACCATTATCTGTTACTAAATATGTACACAGTACACTCTTTATAAACCCGAGTATTGATAGACGATGATACATAGCTCGTTATTGATACCACTATGGAGATAAATTAAGTAGGATCACTTAAACAAGTCCACTTTAAGATCCGCAATAATAACAAAAATCAAGCCTGTTTTTCTCCCTAAGAAATACTGTTAAATAACTATTTCTTCGCTAAGCTCTATTTGTTGTACATCACATAAAACAAACAGTACAAATATATTTTAAAACTAGTGTTCAATGGGCGGCCTTATCGCAGAAAGTGATCAGTTATAGACAACCTTTGGATGGACGAAAGAAAGGAGATACTATATAATAAAAAAATAATAAAAAAAATATACAAACACGCCATGGAGAAAACAGGTTTGATTTTGGCCAACATTACGTCAGTCCTGTCTTAGTCTTATGTTATAGACTTACCACAAATAGGGCAAACATCCAGAATCAGGATTCCTCCCGAGAAATCCCTAGTGGTAAAGATCCAACATCACTTCCCCGACGTAAGTTTCAAGCCCTGAACACCAAATCTCCCTTGCTTAAAGTTAAGACAAACTGCAAAAAATGTATCAATACTTAAATTTCGGCTACAGGGGAACCTAGGGAAGACTCGCACAGACCAGGGAAGCATGTCACAAAATCGAGGAGGCATATACTCAGCAGTGGGTGGAACAAGGCTGCTAATGATGATGATGATGGCCATTACACAGAGTATGTACAGAGTTAACCTTTTGTCCTTGCTCGTACAACTACAATCATCTCCATAACAACTTAAGTATAAACAAATTGGAACATACGATATTATTCAGCTCGAACAAATAAACATCGGTTAACGAGTAGCTAATCAAATACGTGTATCATCTCTAGTTGGAACGATACGCCACTACGCCAATACGCCTTCTAAGGAAGCATAATATGTAGTACCTAGCTTTTGCCCGCGGCTTCGCCCGCTTGGATGTCGCAAAATATCCCACGGGAACGTCCTACCGGATCTACCAGGATTTTCATATAACTCTATTGGTTTAAGAGGCGCACGCCAGTAAA
The DNA here is from genome assembly GCA_949629185.1 of Apamea crenata. Lineage (NCBI taxonomy): Eukaryota > Metazoa > Arthropoda > Insecta > Lepidoptera > Noctuidae > Apamea > Apamea crenata. The sequence continues at coordinate 3,712,913 of OX451362.1, read as the reverse complement.
GCTCCCAGTCAGCATGATTTTTTCCGACATCTTCAACAATCATCGTCATATATAAACCAATTTACACAAAACCTTTAATGAATTATACACCTAAACCTTCCTCATGAATCACTCCGTCCATTGTTGAACACCGTATGAAAATCCGTCTGGAAGTTTTTGAGTTAATCGCGTTCAGACAGACCGACAGACGCGGCGGGAGGACTTTGTTTTATAATATGTACTTAGTGACATAGTGATAGTGACAAGCTGTAGCGCCTTGGGGTAGATAAGAAGCCACACTATATTGATCGTGCGGAAAATAACATACAGGAAGTTCTGTTAGGGGAAATTAAGCAGATATTTCTACTGTATAGTGGTAGTTTGGTAGGAAAATCGAAACGTCGGGAAAATCCTAGGAATCTTCATCATTATCATCATCCACAGCCCGACTTCACCCACAGCTGGGCGTAGGGCTCTCTTTTCTTGTGCCAATCCCCACGCTCCTGCGTCAGCCTCATGCAGGTTTTGTCTGCGATAGCAACAATGTTGTCTGCCCATCTCGCCGCAGGCCAACAGACATCTCATCTTTCAGTCCTAGGAATCTTAGTACTGAATGATTCGGTTTCTTGCTATAATTCTAAGAATTTCGCAAAGATTCGAGTTTTTCAGTGATTTTTTTTTTTTTCAAACGTTGCCCCACACTAGGAATTTCTCCTGTGTCGTGGGTGCGTTTACAGACATATACACTCACATACACAAACAGCCAGACCCGGAACAACTAATTGTAGGTCATACAAATATTTGTTCCGTGCGGGAATCGAACCCACGACACGCAGCGCAGCAGTCAATCGCTTAACCACTGCGCCAACCGTGCCGTCAACTTATTATAGATTAACTTGTACTTATAGCAACAATTTTGTGTTAATATAATATTTTCAGAGCCACAAGATAGGTACAAGCAATGCTTAGTTTGTGGCTCACCTAATCCTAATTGTAGTTTTTACTTTTTTGAAAATAAACTTTATTATTATTAATAACCTAGACATACAGAAACGTACATAAAGGTGAATAATTCCACAAAATCAATACACAATTTTCATTTTCATTCCGCCAGTACAGAAATCCTATTATTTATGTCCTTTCCCATCGTAATTTGTCACTTTCAGATATTTCCTATCATGTTCCATAGGGTCGGGATATGGATAGAAATGTCGCTTCCATTATATCAATTTGGTATCACAAAATGGCCGCCTTAAAATGTCGAGGGAGAATTTTATGTTTTAAAAAGTACAAAGGGATTTTTAAGTGGATGAATGAGTTCAGTTATTTATTCATCTTGTCTGTCACAAGATAGAAACTGACGGGAGGAGGTCGAGGCTGAATGATAACAAACACATGGGCCGGTCGAAGGTAAAGCTACGCTGGCTGAGGCCGGTCCGTGGATGGGTGACCATTCATTACATATCGAGATACCTCGGTGCCTCGGAAAGCATGTTAAGCCGATGGTATTCGTCGCTGTGATAGATCTTTGACAGTCGTTACGAAAGTCTGACAATCAGTCTCACTAAGGGGTATTACCCAGTCATTGGGTTGTAGAGGTCAATAGGTCTATGTAAAATACTGGAATTCAGCTGCATATGATGCGTCATGCTGAGAGGATGAAAGGTGACTAACAAAAGGGATTTACAAGGCACCCAACAAACATTTCAGTCGTATAAATAAAAAATATGCGACTCAAAGTGCTGTAAATATCGCATTGAAGTAATTTAGCGTGTAATACGACTTAGAGCATCTTATTCTTATATAACTTTTAGTCGTATATTACAGTCATATAGAAATCGTATTAACTTCTATACGACTATTTTTATGACTATTATACAGTTTTATGTAGAAACGGCGTCATTTAGTGGTAAAACCAGTGTCGTGACTTTAGTGACGTCTATATGACTTTTATCCCACCATTAATCGTATTAGAATCGCGAGAAACATCTTTAAGTGACAATCATATAAGAGTGATAAATTGCACCCCTAGACGATTTTAAGCCAATTTTATAACTTTTATACTACCGTTAAATTACTGAGTGTTCTATTATAGTGCTTACAAACTGCAAAAAAATAACTATCAAGTTTCGCTTCTTTTAATAAAAATGAATAAAAAAACCTGGGCAAAAGTAAAAAAAAGTGGTGCTTTTAAAAGGAAAGTGAAAAATAACTATACTGCGCTTCTCTCGTCATGTTGTGTTATAACGAATATGTCTATACGTAACGACAATAATGTACAAACTGGAGTTGGTTCCGTACAAGATTTTATGAATACAAAAGAATTGATTTCGATGCAAAGTAAATCTAAACAAAACGTGTCGAATAATGCTGTAATACAAAATGGATCTATGCTAGTAGATGCAAAAGAAGACGAAGTGGAAGAAAAAAATGATAATACCACTTATTCATACTTTGAAATAAAGGTGTAAATAAAATTAAAAAAAACCAAGATTTTTGTCATATTTATTATTGATAAACGTATCTTTACAATCAAAGTTTTAACATTCAAAATAAACATAGTAGTAACAAAGAAATTGTTTTACTTAGTTTACATTGTCTTTGGATCAAAGCTATTAAGAATATGTTAATGACAATGTTACACAATTCAATCACTATTTTTCAAACCACCAAACCAGAAAAATAAAATTACTCACCATGTTGATGATTGATAGGAGTTTTCCTATTCTTTTTCAGTGAGAACGCTACAGTGGCACTTCTTATTCAAGTTTTTTTCTAATCAGACAAAGAAGAAACTTCTGAAGAATTGTTAAATTTTCGCGATATAGCGAGGTTTTTTATTTTTCTGTTAGACTTCAATTATATATTTATATCATATTTATTCTGAATAAACGTTATAATCTTTACAATCACAGTTTTATCATTTGAAATAAACATAGTAGAGCTTGCCTAGTTGGAAATGATGTGCCCCACTACGTAACTAGTTGATAAAATGTGTGATTGCTAATGTTTACAATGCTTTTGTCTCCGTGTGAGCATCAACAGGAAATATTATTATTATATCTATAACTCACATAGAGACAAAGTCATTGTAGACATTAGCAATCACACATTTATATATATACTAGTTAAGTAGTGGGGCGCGTCATTTCAAATTAGACTAGCTCTAACAAACAAATTATTTTAATTAGTATAAATTGTCTTTGGATCAAAACCACTAATGCCCGGTTGCTCTAAAAGTTAACGTTCGTTAAATTATGGTTAAAGTAAAATTTTGTTCGTAAAATTTTACTTTAACCATTACTTAACGAACGTTAACTTTTCGAGCAACCAGGCCTAAGAGTATAGGTAATTATTAATCACAATCTAATACGATTTATGGTCAACGCTGACCAGGCCCACCCGGCACCCGACCAGCACCGCCTCGTCGTACGACGTCAACTCGTTGTCGATGTGTGGCCCACGGGTTTAGACGACTCGTTGTCAAAGGTTGGTCCACGATCATACAAAATAATCATTCGCGGGCAGCGCGCGGTCGACGAGCAAGCAGCGAGTTATTCAATCAATCATTTTTTTTATTAGATCCGAGGCCACCTATAAATAAATCACCATTTTAATTAGGTACGTAAAGAAACTTCAATCACTTCAACTTAAAAAGCAGCTTTTGACAGTAGTTTTTAATATGATTGAATGAGTGATCGTACTTTACTGACACATGACACAAATATAAAAAAATAAACAGTCTTCAAACCAGGAAAAGTAGGTGAAATGGTTTTTTAAACACTACAAAGGAACCCTATTTCAGTTAATATGGCTGACAATATTGAACAAAAAGTATATGCACAGAATAATTAGTCGTTTTGATGTTGTAATATGGTTGTATCTTTAACTCTAAGTCGTAGAGAGGTGACTGTTAGCACGTTTACCAAAAATATACTTGATTAAATCACTTAATTTTAAGAATTTGCATGGCGCGTTAATTAAAATGTCATAATTAGCTCATATTACCCGATAGAATTAATTTCCCAATAGATTGAATGGGCCCAATGAGTTTCAACACAATAGCACATCAGATAATATATTAAAATTTTTGTACTCACCTTCAAATGGATCTGACACAAATAAAATATTGAAATCATGCAGGCATAATAATTTACGGCATTTATCTCACCATTTTATCACAAAATCCTGTTTAAAAATAATACTACGCCACCTATTTGCAACAAAATGCCGCAAAGCAGCGGTAATAAACACCATTACTTGACAAAAACGTGGGTTTTATGACTACTACACAACCACTATTTGACCAAAAAGTGGTTAATACGACGGTTACGTTACTCTTTTAAGACACTGATTCGTATAAAATGGGCCTATTCTCGGTGAAGCCAACGTGATGGCGACGTATTTACGACCAGCTTATGGAACCAAATGTAGAAATAATCACGTTGTGGCGACTTGTCAAATGTTTGTTGGGCAGATATGTGTGGAAACGCTTACAGGTGATGTTCTTCAGAAAGTACAGGTGCGTAGTACTCGCAACCAGCGTGCGTATATAACAAGGCCATTTCCCACAAAAAAAAAAAGAATAAAGAAATCCCGTAATTAAAAAAGTTCAAAATCTAGTCGCAATCTCATCTCAGCAACAATCAATTTCAAAAATGTAGGTAAATTAGAGGTATTTTTGACATATTGAGACTGAAAACAAACTGTGAACGTTATTAAAATTACAACTTCATCTCTGTGTCGCTGGGACGACTGTGTTTTCAATCTTATTTTCCCACAACTTTGCCACTTCCACGGCGTTGTCGGTGGCAGCGCAGAGGTCACTTTGACTGCAGGTTTTAGGACACAGAGGGCAGGATAGGAGGAGGATGGGTGGATGATGGGTGGTGTGGTGGTTTGTGACATAGCTCCACAATCACACCCTACTGCCGTTCCGTCAAGGTAGCCCCAGTTTGCTAGGTTGGACTTACAACTCTCCCCTCTGATGTATGAACACATGATGTAAACGAAGCAAAATATAATATAGGTATGTATAATATATAAGTAGTAGCTATGTATGTAAGGTGGTACATTGTTATGTAAAAGAGCGCCTCTCGCCATTAAACGAAAATTTTTGGCGAGTTTAGAATTGAGTCCTCTGTATTAAAATATAATTAAATAAATATTTAAAAAAAAACGGATTTAAGATCGTAGCCGGTGGCGTTCTGTTCTGTCTGCCTACCGTCATAGGAAGAAAGCGTGACTTTAAATACGTATGTGTTCAACTTTAGGTGTATACCTCCTATTGTCATAGTGTTTGGAAGTTTGAGAGTAACCTGATTTCCCTGCTCTCATTTGATGTCATCTCTTTCCAATTTCATTGGCGAATAAAAGACAGCAATAGTTAAAGTTTAGTGCTTAGATATAGCCGAAATACAACAGAACTCGTCCCAATAACCATCACTTCGACTTCTAAAAGCCCAACTATAATAATAAAACTGATCTTGTAAGTCGGACTCGCATACTATGGGTTCCGTCCCAATACCCTGTCCATTAGGTAAGCTGTTTTTTGACACATGGAACTAGTGATTGCAGCAACACACAATACATTGATTGATACACGTACGGTATTGTAATGTCTGCTAAGAAGCCATAAATAAAATAATTCAATAAGTTAAAGCAGTTTATATATTTATTTTATTACGCATTTTAAAGTTAACTTTTACGTAACGTTACGTTCTAAGACAGCTGTCAAAAAAAGGTTAACCTAATGGACAGGGTATAGTTAACATGAGAAAGCAGTATTCCTACACGAACTTCCGTAAATTTCCGTTGCTAACGAGTTGGACCAAAAAACGAGGTTTGAAAATTCAGGGACCTTCCTTTGTTACCTTCCACCATAGAAAGAACATAAACATCACGCCAATATTTTCCAAGGGTTAGGCAGAAGTGTACCTATAGTGCACCCTCAATTCGCCAGTTATGTCTAAGACCCATGTAATAGGCGAGCCTATTGCCGTCCACCGGGCACAAATCTAGAACCATCCTGGCCGCTAGTGAGAAATTCCAGATGGAAAAACCATGTTACACAAATAGTGTCCTTGGAGTTTCTTGCCCGTTCTTCTCCATAGAGATCTACGTTTTGGAATGGGCAACTAGCTTCAACTTTCGGGACTAACTGACCGAATATTTAATTTTCACAATTAAAAAGTGCCTGTAAATGGTTTAATTGAAATAAATGCTTTGAGGTTGAGTTTGACAGGTTGTCCGACCCGGGAATCGCACCCAGGACCTCATGCTTAGCAGTAGCGCTTGCGAGCACTAGACCAGCAGGCGGGAAAATGTGAAAAGTATTCTGTAAAAATAGCAACTAGCTATTTATTACGGTTAAAATGATACAGCTCCATGAACCCTTTGGCGCCCTTTGTGTACGGCTACGGAACCCTAAAAATCGTAAATATAAACTACTTTCAGTTTGTAAACTACAAATCGGTCTTTATTTCCTGAATGAGAGTTCATTGATAGAAAAACTTTTTTATGATGATCATGCCCAAACAAAGCCTGTAACAGTTTACGAGGGTGCAAATAATACTGACTGATTGTAGGATTTTATTTCTATGAAACTGGGGGGTTTTTGATTCCCAAGATAAAAATATAATATAATAGGATATAATATATAGGAATATAGGATAGTGATCGAATCAGAAATGAAGAGATCCGCAGGAGAACGAAGGTAACCGACATAGCCCGAAGAATTGCCAAACTTAAGTGGCAGTGGGCAGGGCACATTGCTCGCAATACAGATGGCTGATGTAGACGAAAGGTTCTGGAATGGCGATCGCGTACCGGAAGACGTAGCGTTGGAAGGCCTCTCACAAGGTGGATCGATGACCTTGTGAAGGCCGCAGGAATCCGCTGGATGCGAGAAGCACAGCACCGGCTGAAATGGTAGTGCTTGGGGGGACGTCTATGTCCAGCAATGGACGTTTTTCGGCTGAAATAATGATGATGAGGTTACTTCTAGGCATCGTCGACCACATCGTCGCTTACCATCAGGTGAACCTATTAGGTATGTAAATATTTTGATTTTGATTTAAAAGAGTGTCCGTGGCGTTTGTTGTCCGTTAGAAAGAAAAGAAAGAAAGAAAGAAAAAGTATTTATTGCGACTCGTACAGGATCAGCCAAGCCAGTCAGCCAGGATCGGTTCTTCTCCATAGGTAGATGTGCGTGTCCAACGCGTTGTAGAGGTACTACGCTTTGGACTGGGCAACTAACTTCATCATTCTGACTGACCGATCCCTTTAAAATTTAAAAGTGCCTGTAATTGGTTTAGGTACACACGGCCACACACCAAGCTATACGTTTCCAGTTTTAGCTGACCTCGCATTCTATAGGTTTTTCGTACAATCAGAAGTCAGTTTATACTGGTTATGTATAGCTTGATGCGTAGCCGTGCGTACTTGAAATAAATGCTTTGAGTTTGAATACTATGTACCTAATTTCCCACAGATTACAACTTAAATATTTACAAACGGAAGGCAACGTTCGCTGTAGGCAGGGCAAAATCAATTAAATGAACAATACAAACTAAACATAACAAAACAAAACTCGTGTTTGTGTTTCATCATTGCAATTAGGTATTTATTACTAGATTCTGACGTCCGCGTGAAACAGCCCCGACCTACCGCGTCGCATTGCATAACCCGCCCGCGCTACTACCTCACTTTCACTTAGCATTCTTTCTGATTTTTTTTCTACTCGTCTCCTAAGGATCCTAGCTTGATGATAAATTGCCTGAAAGAATTTTACAAATCCGACTTGTAGTTCCAGATATTAGAGCGTTCAAACAAACTCTTCAGCTTTATTATTAGTAATATACATAGGTATATAGATTATGAAGGATATGCTTTCCCGGTTGGCAACACAAATTACTTACTGTAATAATAATAATGTGTTGATTTTACTTTCATAACTAATCCAAGTAATATTGTTCGGATTATTTGCACCCTTCGAGCTGTTTGCGCTGTAACGGAAATCCGGAATTTGTCTGTTGACGACAGATACTGTTTTAGTCCGTAGGAGTCGGACATACTCCTTCCCCTCCGGAATCAAAATTATTTCCGAAAAAAAAACCTATTGTAAGAGCTCATTGGGTTTTCCTATTAAATGTTCCTGTAAGAAAGAACCGTATTTCCTTAATTTATAATTTACTAGCTGCGCCCCGCGGTTTCACCCGCATAAGTCTCGATCCCGTGGATAAGGCGGGATAAAAAGTATCCTATGTCCTAAAAAAAAAAAAAAAAATCCGTTCAGCCGTTTCAGCTTGTAAGCGTAACAAACAAACGTACAAAAAATCAAATCTTTCAATATCTCTTTTTAATATTACTTTAGATTTATAATCTTAAAATCTTAAATTTAAGAAGTATTTTGCCATAATTTCTAAATTCACCTATAGTTTCTTTTTATTATTTTTATGTGATACTAACTATTTCTGAGATTGCTGGTTAATAATCCTTAATTGGCGACTGTGTAAGTTTGCGGGGCTATTGTTACCTATAGTAGGTACATAGGTATTATATACATTATACAGAGGCTGGTGGTGTACCTAAATAAATAATCCCAGATTTAAGCTCCAAGAATATATTAATGATGTAGACATATTTTTTAAATAAAAAGGTATTTTTACATTTACAGGGCAGATACGAGTGGAAACGCCGGGATACCCAAGGAGGACATACGAGTATATTGACATTATCGGTGATGTGCTTGAGAAAGGTCAGGTGCGTACAACTCACAACCGGTGTGCATAGATATAAGAAAGAAGAGTGTGCAAGTATGACCAGAGGGGCCATTCTCGTGATTTTATGAACGTTCACAGTCTGATCTCAGTCTCAATCTGTCAAAAATCCCGCTAATTTCCCTTCATTTTAGACACGTTTTTAACATTGATTTTCGTTGAGATTAGATTGCGATTAGATTTTGAACGTTGTTAATTACGGGAATTGGCCTTCTGATGTATGAGCGTAGCAGGTGGCGTTCTTTAGTTCCTGCCTACCCCCCATGGGAAGAAGGCGTAAGTTTATGTATGCATGTATGTTTTCCAGTAAGAAAATTCTAAATAAAAAAATAGATTTGTTGTCCAAGATATATCTTAATGTCTTAATATTTCAGCAAATATTCAATTCAAAGATATATCTTCCTCAGTAATGATAAAAACGTCGTTAAACCACCAAAAATCAACCGTAAGCCCACACTCGCACAGACGTAAAATTATCGCTACGGGATTTTATCGCGCACAGGATTTTCCACATCCTAGCGTGTCAAAAAAACACCCTGTTGGATTTTCAACTCTCAGCGCTAAGCAGTGCGCTCAAATTGCAGTGCGCGAAAAAAATTGCCGCGAGAAAAACGCGCTACCTGGGTGAAATCCTGAAAATACATAGTGAAAATAACCCACTAGAGCCTGGGCGACCACAGCATAAAATATTAATGCCACAGTGTAAACAATCAGTGTATGGCGGCTGCCTTTTGATGTGACCAGTAACACTAAATTAGGTTTAAAATTTCAAGTGTGTTGCTGTAGTTGGGACACTTGTGTTAGTTAGTGAAGGTACTTTGCGTAATTTTGTTTCTGAGTTACGAATGAAATTGGGCCACTACGAAGAGGGTGTTATGTGGAATCTCTCATAACACACCATCACACAAATTTCACGATTGTTATTTTTGTACATATTTTTTTATGAGCCTACGCTGTCCCCTTCCTGGGTAAAGGTCATTCCACACCACCACTCCATCACCACCTCCTCTCCTCCACTCCTTCATTTTTGTACTTAATCTTTAATAATGCCTTTTGGTTTCTCTTTCACTTTTTTTTTTTAATAATCTACGACTTTGTGACTTTTATAATGGAGGAACACTGACTGAACACTGACAGAGAACCTAGGATAAGAAGATTACTTCTGTATGTTGTAATTCTAAAGTCTGTATCAATGTTGTCACTTTTATAAATAAAGAAATTATTTATTTATTTTATTACTAGCTGCGCCCCGCGGTTTCACCCGCATAAGTTTCGATTCCGTGGGAATATCGGGATAAAAAGTATCCTATATGTTAATACTGGTTATAAAACATCTGTCTGCCAAATTTCATCTAAATCTGTTCAGTAGTTTTTGCGTGAAAGAGTAACAAACATCCATCCATCCATCTATCCATCCATACAAATTTTCACGTTTATAATATTAGTAGGATTTAATCTGGGTGTATAGTGAGTTAGATCATGCTCTGGTAAACTAAGATGATATAAAAGCTTGTAAGCTAGAAGTGCGCTATTTCCTTGTAACGTTTATGAGTCAGATGCCCACAGGAACAAATCATTGAAAAACATAGAGCGAATACTAATCCTTTGATTTGATTTACTTTTTGATACTAGGCAGTAACTGTAGTCATCAGCAAAAACTTAAACCATCGCGGTAATTGTGTTACACACTATCAATAGCAATAGGTTTCATTTTGACAGTTTAACAACATTCATTGCGTTATTTACGTTGTTGAGCAGACAAATTTTTCGAACATATGAAGCAATGGATTAGCAACTACCTTCAAAATGAATCAGATTGTGATTGATAGTGTGTTACGCAAAATTCTCAACCTCCTTAACTTGCATAAGAACTTCCTTTCTCACTGTCTTCCTTCTTTGACAAACAAATCGAGTCCCCCAAGTATCAGACAATCATATATTAGTATTGTAAGGAAATAAATCAAATATATGTCGGAATGTGTCTCGCTGGGGTTGCCAACCGCCCCAGTTCTGAACGGATACATCACTGTCATGGGATAATGTTTACAGACCATGGGTAAGGCAAGCCTGGCAGAATTCTTAATGGGGGATATTATTTTAATGTAATAGCGTAATTTGTAAGGGACGCTCAGTTTTAGGGGATGTTGGGCTTTGTTAAAAGTTACCCTGAGTAGGTGGGCAGACGAATTTTTCCGCAGTCCGGTATTTTGTCGAGCTTATACCTATATAGCAATTTAGTGAAAAAACCTTTTGCTATTTTTAAAATTAGTAAAACGGTAAACCAAAAATTCAAAGACATGTGACATCTACCAACCCGCACTGAGCCCGCGTGGTAGATTACGGCCCACTCCCTCTCATAGAGAGGAGACCGCAGTGAGAACATTATTTTTTTTTTTTTTAAGGCTGTTTATGCTGTCGACTGGTCATACACCCAAGATACTGGCGACATTGCCACGTGGTATGGCAATGCCTCTGGCCAAGGCAAATTATATGGGTTACGGGAAGTAATGATACTTCCCGTAACCCATATAATTTGCCTGACAAAAGATGACTTTTTAATCTACCATCTCATGTTTCAAAAACCCATTTTCTAATTTTATATCAATACTCCTAAAATGTTGCTTTCTACGAGTATAACATGATACTTTGTAATATGATGTGTGAACGGTGCATTTCAACAAATGTTTACTTAAACATTTCCTTATAAATCGAACCAGTTTGGCAATTAACAAGTAATGGTGAATAAGCAACGTGCATCGAAGAATTCCGACCACCTCCGTCGTCACACCTGGCCAGGTTTTCTAAGAATTTGTTACTTTATTAATTTACTGTGAATTGTCAATGAACACACCAGCGTAAAACCGAAATGGTGTCGTGCAGCAGTATCTTTTTTTTTTTTTTTTGTGGATGGGAAATCGTGCAGCAGTATCTTCATTGAACAAGAAATAAAAGATATCTACTTAGAAGACTTTAGAAGTGAAATGTTCTTTAGGCACGTTGAGCGATTGTTGGTAGGAGAAAATCTTATGGGTTCGCGAAATGCTAATGTTAACAGTATATTTGTAGCTATGTGTATGAAGTGATGCGCTTGGCCAGCAGATAGTTTTAGTTTCCATTTCTGTCGGCAGTCCCCATGACTGCCTATGTTTTTTTTTTAATAACGGTCACATAATATTACTTTATTTGAAGTGAAAAGTTTAAAGAATCTGATCATCATCGTCACCATTTCAGCCGAAAGACGTCCACTTTTGGACATAGGCCTAAGTACTGCCACTTCGACCGGTTCTGTACTTCCCGCATTCGGATTCCTGCGGCCTTCACAAGGTCTGATTTGAAGAATCTGATAATCATTTCCAGCATACTCTTACAATTAAAAAATCAAAGACCAGTGAAGCATGAGCAGAGGCCTTTACACAGCAGGAGGTGGAAAAAGGCTATCAATGATGATAAGTCATAAAATATCTCAGTTTCTCCGCGCCGCCGTCTTGACCATAGTCAGGTAAAATGTCTCGTACTCAAGAATGCAAGCCATCCATCAAAGACCACTAGAATTAATCTAAACGATGGCTATCTATGAGACAAACTATTTGTGTCGACTGTGGACTGTAGATAATTCATCAGACAAACAAGATAAGTTTTTTCCCGGCTAAACAAAGACGTCGGTAAACAAAAACGGAACCGGGGGGCAAGTTAGAAGCGGGGCGAGTGTGAAATGAAAACATAGGCAGCCACGGGGGAATTTTCGTATTAATTAAGTTTACTATTTTAATTTTATTAGCTATTAATGTCCCACCTCTCTCTGTCCAGAGCTGCCAAAGACCAATCTTTATTAAAAGAGTCCAGCTCATCCCGCCATATCCGTCTGGTTATTATTAATTATACATAATTATCATCTGCCTAGCCTTTTCCCAACTGTGTTGGGGTCGGCTTCCAGTCTAACCGGATGCAGCTGAGTACCAGTATTTTACATGAAGCGACTGCCTATCTGACCTCGACAACCCAGTTACTGGATAACACACATACTAATAGCTACAACAACATATACCTAACGTTAGTAGCTATAACATTAGTATGTCTGTGACACGAAACCATAAGATGTTCCCCTACCAAGAATCGCTCATCGCGCTCATGAAGTGTCCACTTAACAAAAAGTTTGTTTGTGGCTTCAACTCGGATTCACTGGAATTCCTTGACAAAAACTTTGAAGTGAACGGGATCGCTTAATTGTGGGGTATCTGATAAAAAATAGGTGTGAAGTTTTGAACTTTCGAAACAGTTGGTTGCTATATTTTATCTGCTGAGCGTGTGGTCTTGGCTTTAATATCTAGGTCGGGACGTGTTATGTTAGATATGTAAATCAAGGTCACTCAGCGCGCTATGGAGTGGGATATGCTCGTAGTTTCTTTGAAGGATAAAATCAGAAGTGAAATTACTTGTTCACTGACACGTTTTTTCTACGGGGTGATTTAAACACATAATCAGACTATAATGTTCCCACTGCTGGGACTCAGGCCTCCTCTCTGTGAGAGGGAGTGAGCCGTAATCTACCACGCGGGCTCAATGCGGGTTAGTCACCATGTCTTCGAATTTTTGGTCCTACGACATGCCGGTTTCCTCACAATGTTTCCCTTCGCCGTTTTGAGAGCAGTGGTGATGAAATAATTTACACTACGTAAAGTCGCTTCTTGGGTTCGACCCTACGTCCTTCAACACGTAAGTTGCGGCCGAGACGCAAAGAACCGTAAAGAAACCGCGCCGCGTACACGGCCTCATCTCTCAATCTTCAAGGTTTCTCGAAACCAAGCTAAACCGCTTACTGTTATAACTTGCGCTTCGAAACCTCGAATCATTCATCAAGAGCCGCCCTAAGACTAATTACACACAATAATTTACTAACTGCATTCTAAACGAGGATTTGCTCATTTTAAAACAAAGTCTCCAGACTGTTTGGTTTAAAATAAACACGTGCGAAACATGTGTTTGGGAACCCGGTATTGCACGAGTCGGACTGCGTTAAAACAAACATGGGAATGTGGTGCATTCTTGCTGTTCTTTGTGTCAAATAATGCAGTTTTATAGGGTTTTAACTACCCATTAGGTAGAAGGAATAGCAGGAAGAAACGCACGTGCTAAATCTGTGCTAGATAGGCAGCATAAAATTGTTTTTATGTAAAGAGACAACATAACATTTATATTATTTACACCATTTTTTTATAGATCCAGTTGAAAACCAGCGTCAGGCACTAGTTGTCTGGCATTTTTGCTGAACTGTGCCTTTTTGGCGCAGCCGTGAAGGAACACTTTCCTGCTAATTTCTTACATCGAACTTTACACTTTTTATTTGATTTTTTACTTGTGTACTTTTTTTTCTGATGTTTGTATCTGGTGGATTGTGTGTCCTTTAGTCTGTGCTAAATAAATGTATTTTCTTTCTACAACATAACATTGCGCCTGCACTCCCCGAAGGGTAAGGCAGAGGTGTGCCTTTAGTACACTCATATTTCGCCAGTTATGTTAAAGTCCCATTTAATACGAGGGCGAGCGTATTACCATTAACCGAGCACCAAATCAATATCCAAGGTTAGGTATACTGAGAAATTCCTGGTGGAAAACCCAATAATTGATAAATGTGAAGAGCTTTACTTAAACAGTTTATCCACGCAGTCAGCACGGTTGGTAACGGATATCCGCCACCGCCGCCGGATATCGTTCGTATTTTGATAGAACCCAAATAAAGCTTTGATAAAGCCAAAATTATCGTTAACTAGCTTTTGTCCGCGACTGTGTCCACGTGAAACTTCCTGTAGCCCCGACCCACAGCGTCGCATAGCATCGCCCGCCCACGCTTTTACTTCGTTTTCGCTTAGCGTTCGTCCTGACCTTTTCCTTTTCATGCTCGGCTCCTTAGGGTTGTAGCGAGATCTGAAGCTTCATTCATGCAACAGCGCGTAGTGTTAGGTCACCTAGACAAGTTTATACTTAATACAGCTAAGTTTATTGTATACAAGCTTTTGCCCGGCTTCGCCCGCGTGTATGACGGAAATCATATCACGGCATCGATGCCCGCGCTATTACTTCGTTGTAACATTCTTCCTGACTTTTTTTTCTTTTTACTCGGCTGCGGTTGTCGTGTAATGTTCAATGACCTTTAACATTACTATAAACTACGAATAACCTCAAAAATTGGGCTACCATATGAAAAGAATTCTTCAAATCCGCCAGCTAGTTACAGAGATCTGTGCGTTCCAAACAAAAAAAACTCTGCATCTTTATTATATGACTGTGTAGCGGTATCTACAACGCCCATGCGAACAACGCGTCATACTGACGTCACGCAAATCCTGCATCTCGCAAGCAGAGTTTACCGCGCAATTAGCATAGATACAATTTCCCAACATCAATCGTTGGGCAATTGCCCGCCAGACACAACACCCGTCTGGTCGGAGGATCCTCCCTTTTCAATGGAGGATGAGTGAACTTTACACCCTGTTCCTCATACCTCCATAACTGTATAGATAAGTACCTATAGATTATTGTTATATCATTAGTAATAACAATGTATTCATTTTGTCAGATGTTATCCTACTAATATTATTACGAGTATATAAACGCGAAAGTTTGTAAGGATGGATGGATAGATGGATGTTTGTTACTCTTTCACGCAAAAACTACTGAACGGATTTGGATGAATTTTGGCACACAGATAGTTTATAACCAGGATAAACACATAGAATACGTTTTATCCCGATATTCCTTCGGGGTCGAAACTTATGCGGGAGAAACCGCGGGGCGCTGCTAGTATTATATAAAGGAATATCACGGTATTATGAGAGGAGTATCTAAGAGAAGCAAAAACATTGTAAAAAACCATTCATATGATAAGACAAACATTAAGATAAATGGATTCGTTTTTGTATAGCCAGGCTGCTAAGATATACGATAGCATACTTATTCTACGTAAAACTGAAAAACAAGTTGTAATAAAAATATTGTAAAAATTCCCGTGATTTTATTACAGTGAATTCCCAATTGAAAAATCCAATTACACTTTGCCCAGGACACGCTCAGCAGTCGCGCTTGCAATCACGGGACCAAGGGGGTAATCGCGGAGTTTGGATGTTGGCGGTGTGATACCCCCCCCCCCCCCCCGTACCTCGGAAAGCACGAAGCCGTTGGTCCTGCGCTGATCTCTCTCAATCCAGGCTAATCACAGCAAGGACTACTTATAAACGCGGGGTCAAGTCATGAGCACCTCAAACTTAGTCATGCAGAAAACCTTCTCACTTTTTTTGGTTAAAATACTCCTGAATGTTATACGTACGCATACCTAAGACTATAGCAGTGTTCATTATCCCAGATAATTACATTCCATGCCCACTTAATCATATCTACTTTCGTTAAAGGTATTCTAAGTTGATTTTTGAGTGATCTTTTGTAACAAAAAGGTCTAATAAGTTTTTGGTTGCAATGGAATATGAACTTTGTTAAGTAGGTATGACATTCAGTTTGTTATTCCATAACTTGAAAATTATCTCAAATTCCTGGCTCTATTATGGACCTCTATCAGAAATCTTTCAAACAGATTTAGTCCTTAAATACCTCTAGTGGTCTGGAGTCTCCAAGAAATTGTTCCGCCATTAGTTATTATGGTCGTTTGCCACTTCCCAGCGTCGTACCTTCGCGTAAAACTTTACGAGGCGGGTCTTCTAATGTGTCTCTTCCAACTTATGATAGTAAGTGCTTTGGGTGACGTCACTGGGATAGAAGATTATCTTTTTAACCGATCATAGGCAAACCTAACAACCAAGACTCGCAAGTTGTATGTCATGGGTTCGAACCCAGTCAGGCGCTTTACTTTTTTTTAAATAATTTCATAACCACTGCTCTCAAAACGGTGAGGAAACTGGCATGTCCTAGAACCAAATATTAAAAGACATGTGACATCAACCGACTGGCAAGGGCCCATGTGGTAGATTATAGCCCACTCCCTCTCTAAGAGAGGAGGCCTGTGTGAACTGTGTGTGTGTGATAAATGATGTACAAATATTTCGCTGTAAATAATAATGACTTCTTTCGACGACACGTAACTTGATCCGACGCAATCCAAACAATAGCTAGTGAGCAGGGAAGGCAGTGTGGATGCGCTGCCATCCTTGCTCACAAACTAATCTCTTAACCTCAGCACGAGATATTTTCCTATAACTCGTGCCGACACGAGAAAACCACTGTAAACCTACAGTCTTCCCATTATATTTTCGCTTTATGATAGGTAAATCCTGTACAAAGGGATCTTCGTATGCGGGAAGTTAACATCGTAAATAAGATAAGTATACATTCTAATGTAAGCTCAGTCGTTCTTGTTGAGAAACAAGATGAAATATAAAATATTTTATTCTGTTAATTTTTTTGATCCGGCTTGAGTTGATATAAAATTCTGCTAGTCTTCTTTGTATATTTCTTTATTATCTTAAGGCTATTATGGTGGTGGATTACAGCCCGCTCCCTTTCACCAAGAGCCTGTGCCTCAGCAGTGGGAACATTATAGGCTGATTATACAGGCCAAAAAGTTCGTAAAAGTCCTTGGAAACCAAACGTAAGTAGGTAAGTAGTGATCGATACACTTCGCGTTCAGTTAGGTAAGAAAGCGAGAGTATTACACACTTTCACTATTCATTATTTAGTGTTCATTGCACTGTATAGCAATTATTGTTGGTGTATGTTTTTAGTTTTATTTAATTATTTTTCATTTCATATTGCCGAATCGTAAGAAACGCATAACTGAGCATCGTTTTAGATAACTGGTCTTCCGTGTGAGTTTCTACAAAACAACATTATGCTGAGCGATAGCCGTTTTGCATGGATGTGACGCATGTTTTCCCCCAACTTGTTGTTTTTTTTTGTGTTTGTGTTCTTTTTATGCGTCATGTTTACCGCAAATATACGTATTTTCTTTCTTTCTTTACAACGGTTTAATCCGTTGTGGTGGAGTCGTTATAAGCGGTGGTGGCCACTTCCCATCAGGAAAGTACAGGCCATCGATCTACTTGCGAAAATTATAGGGATTCATGAACATAGATTTTTACATCGAAAGATTTGTTAAAGTATCAGAAGGCCAATTCTCGTAATTTAAAACGTTCAAAATCTAGTCGCAGTCTCATCTCGGTGACAAACAAAAATGTCAAAAATGTAGGTACGGAAATCAAAGGTATTTTTGACAGATTGTGACTGAGATGAGATGAGTTCTTAAAATTACGAGAATTGGCCGTCTGGTATCCAATAGAATAGCAATGAAGGCTATTAAATTCGAGAGTTTAGAGAAAAGTGAAATTTAGTCACGAATTCTGGGAAATTTTCAAAAATACACGAAAATTGAGTTTTCTCGAGTCCCATGAATTTTTGCCGAGGCTTCATGGGGTGCTTAATTGTTGCAAATGGGTCACACTATCAGGTCAGGAATACGTCAAATTACAAGTCACCCTGTAAGTATGTACACTTCTACATAACCCCTCGGGGATTACAGGCCTGAAGTTGTGTTGTCACTCTCTAAAACTTCATGAGTTCCTAACTATGATGACTTAGAGCACGAAGGAAAGCCTAAAATATCGATTTTGAATCTACAACGGATTATATCAGGACGGATAGACTATTTGCATTATTCATAAAATAGGATCGATCTCTTTGCTTAACGTAAGAATTAGGAGCTAGAACCTATTTCATAAAGGCTATCATTTAAAGCACCTAGACGTCCTTCACTTGGGTTTCACCGCAGACGAGCAAAAACTGGGCCCACTATGTCGTGACGACAGACTATCATCCTGCGGGGTAATTGCGTAACACGGTATAGGCCTATAGTATCAATGACTTTCATTTTGACAGTTCAACAACATTCATTGCGTTATTTACGTTGTTGAGTAGACAATTTTTTCGAACATATGAAGCAATGGATTAGCAATATCTTTCAGAATGATTTGATAGTGTGTTACGCAATTAGGGTGCTGTTCAAGTTTTATGACTTGGTCAAATAAAGTGATTTAGACGAAAATGTTGTCCCTTGAAATAATGAAATTAAAATATCATTTTCTCTAGCCTTTTTTTAAACCTACATGGGCACTTATGAAGACTTACGAGTTATAGGTCGCGGGTTCGAACCCAGGCAGGCCCTTTACTTTGTTTAAATAATTTCATCACCATTGTTGGAAAGAAAAACAATAGCTTAGTTTGTGTGTCAAAGTTCTTATAATATAAGTTTTAAAAATCTTCTCAAGTAAGTGAAATCTTTGTAATTTCTTACTGAGAAATATTTCTTTAACCATAAAACGGTGGAGGAAAACACCGTGAGGAAACCGGCATGTCATAGAACCAAAAATTCGAAGACATGTACCCACCGGCATTGGGCCCGTGTGGTAGATTATAGCCCACTCCCTTTCGAAGGGAGGAAGCCTGTGTCCCGGCAGTGGGAACATAACAGGCTGATTATGTTATGTATATGCATTTATGAAACGGCAGAAGCTAGGTGCACGGTTCCAATTGGTCGTTACTTATGTAGAAGAACCGGCAAGAAATTCCACGGTAACTCTTTTAAGAATAACTGGCTTTTACAATGTTTTCAAATGACAGTGATTATTTGTGGTTTAACCCATTGAATGCCATAATTACAGACACAATTAAAAAGCCATTGTGTCTCGCGTGGATCTACGTTCCGGCATACGAAGGGTTAAGAGGACAGTGCCGGCCAACAAGCACCAGTGGAGTAATTCCGTAACACACTAACAGTCGGAATTGGTTTCATGTTGACAGTACAACAACATTCATTGCATTTTCAGACACAATAATGACGCAATGGATTAGTAATATCCTTAAAAAATATATATATATTTTCAGATTCAGTCGCTGAACGATAAAAACGTCACTGCACACTTTGAAACATATTTTTTTTTTTTTTAAATAAAAACGTTGCTTTTAAATAAAAAATTGCCTAGTCCCACACTAGGAATTTCTCCTGTGTCGTGGGTGCGTTTACAGACATATAAACTCACATACACAAACAGAATGAATGAATAGTAACTTAGCATAATCCGCCTATAATGTTCCCACTGCTGGGACACAGGCCTCCTCTCTGAGAGAGGGAGTGAATCCACCACGCGGCCCCAGTGCGGGTTGGTGGATGACGAAGTGGTTTCAAAAATTTTGAACACCAGAGGGGCAATTCTCGTAATTTTAAGAACGTTCACAGTCTGATCTGAGTCTCAATCTCCCTAAATTTTTGACAAGTTTTAACATTGATTGTCGCTGAGATGAGATTGCGACTAGATATTCAACGTTTTTAATTACGGGAATTGGCCTTCCGGTGTTTTGTAAAGATTTTAAGGATAACCTTGGACTAAACAACACGACAACACATGTAATTTTAAAAATTTAATCACAAGCGATGCCTCGCTTTTCCTACCACTTTTTTTTACAACTTGACTTTTCAACTAAATCTAAAACCTCGCAAAATCTAACCTACCGACTAAGTTGACACGTGCACGCCTAAAACTGAAAACAGGGCAAAAATGCAATAGAGGCTAATGGATTAAAAAAGGGGGAAATACGCCACTCAAAGTAACAGGCTTGTCAGAGATAAAAACATTAGATGTACGCGACACTTTTAGGACTCTAAAAATGTTATCCATCCCTTCGAATGTAATGGAAGGTTGGAGATGGAGTACGTTGTAAGTCAAATTGTCACATATTTATTGATGGGTGTCTTAGGGTAATAGTCATATGTTTTATGTTACGTTTTTCATTTCCAAATGTATAATGTTCTAGCTTTTGCGAGCGGCTTCGTCCGCGTGTAGGTTGGAAATTATCTCACGGGGACGTACTACCGGGATTGTATTCAGTGGTAATCCCGGTTATAAACTGTCTGAGTGTCAAATTTCATCCAAATCATTTCCGCCGTTTTTGCGTGATTGAGTCAAACGTCCAAACATACAAACTTAAACATTTATAATATGACTAGCTTTTGCCAGCGACTTCGCCCGCGTGGAGGTCGACAATTTTCCCACGGGAACGTACCCACGGGATAAAAACTATCCTATATGTTAATCCAGGTTATAAGCTATCTGTGTGCCAAATTTCATCCAAATCCATTCAATAGCTTTTGCGTGAAAGAGTAACAAACATCTATCCATCCATCCTCACAAACTTCGAGTTAATAATATTTGTAGGATATTTTATGTGTATATACATAGGAGGATGAATAATTATTAGCAACAGCCAAGAATGCGTAAGTTTCCTCCACTGTCCTCTATGTAGACGATATTTTCCTCGGGTGAAACTCATCAAAATTGAAATCAAAATCACAAGCTGAAGATGTTCTCGTAAACTTCTACTTAGCGTGTCGATGGTGATCTAGGATTTTTAATAAAAAATATGCATCTTTGAGATCACAGGTTGCCATATAACATTTTTTTGTCATCAACTGCTGTGCGTAAATCCTCCAACTTGAAATGGTCAGTCTGTATATTATGTTTATTTAGATTTCGGTTTAGGCACAAGGAAAATACTCGGATATAGCGCCAATTGTCATGAGACTATCAATATATATTGAATAGTCATCCCAGAATTTGGCTATGAGCTTGGCACCTGCAGTATCATCCATCAGCTTCCGTAGCTGGAAGAACTAAATCACTATAGACACCTAATTTCTAGCTTTCTCCTAATATCTATTCAAACAGGTCTCTTCTGGCTTCATAAAATACAAACTCAAATCTTACCTTAGTTAATAATGATGAAATTCTTCCGTCACGAATGCAGTACACATCTGAAATGAAGAAAAAACACAAGTAAATACAATGTTACAAAACAAAACCAATAATATCCAAAATCGAATCAATCGGTCCGCCCTCGTCCGTGAAATACACCTCTGCCGACCCCTTTAGTGGATTACTGGATTGATGTTCAAAATCAAAAACAATTGATTCTCATTAGGCTGAAGATCACAACAAGTCTTACCAAGGGCTATCGTATTACCTCGTAACTGGATTGTGGAGGTCAGATAGGCAGTCGTTCCATGTAAATACCGGTATTCAGCTGACCTCAACATAGTTGGAAAAAAGCTAGCAGATGATGATAAGGCTCCTTTTGAACGTCATAATTACATAAGACAGTCCCCCAAAACGCACGCCCTTCACCACTATCTAGTGCATTAAATGGGAAGAAGAAGTGGCGCAACAAACTCCCCAGAAATTGTTTCTTCCTTTATTTTTTTTTTACATTTTTCTCATAGAAGCAACAAGACCAGGATTTTGTAATATTTTGATGTAAAAGAGTGTCCTTGGAGATTCTTTCCCGTTCACGTTTTGGAATGAGCCACTAGCTTCAACTTTCTGAATAAATAACCGACTCATTGACAACTCAAAAGTGCCTGTGAATGGTTTAATTGAAATAATTGAGTTTGAGTGAAGCAAGCCTATTTTACCCTCTTCCCATTTGAGCATCATTAAGTGCTACCCTTGAATGAATAAACAGCTGTTATTGGTCTAATTAAAATCACAACCTCAGCCATTCCAAACAATTTTCCAATTTAACGAAACAACCTATTTTGGGGAAATTCCAGGTATGTAACTATTATTAGAAATTATTCAGCATTTAGATGAAGCCATTGTTACCTAAATGAGCGAATTTAATAAACTAGTATCGGTAGAAAATAAATCAGATATGTGAACTCTTCACCTGACCCTTCTTTACACGTCCTTAAAAGTTCTTACAAAAGACTTTTTGATTATATTAATCATCATCTGCCTAACCTTTCCCCAAATATATTGGGGTCAGCTTTCAGTCTCACCGGATGCAGCTGAATACCGATATTATACATGAAGCTACCGCCAATCTGACCACCACAATCTAGTTACTGGGTAATACGATATCTTACGTTACCTTGGACCAGACATTCAGGCTTCTGACGACCCGTAACGACTGCCAAAGATCCACAAGGAGTATTGGAGAATATCTGTTCCAATGATTCTACAACATGTCTGGTCAACAAGTCTACAGCATAGTCAGCATATAGTTTTCCCACTGCTGCGACACAGGCCTCCTCTCTTCGACAGGGTGTGGGCCGTGATCCACTACGCGGGTCCAGTACGGGTTGGTAGATGTCACAGGTCTTCGAATATTTGGATCTAAGACATGCCGGATTCCTCACGATGTTTTGTAATGAAATAATTTACACAAGAACCCGTATGGAACAGATATTCTCCAATACTCCTTACAACATATCTCAACCTATTGAAGATCAAAATAATTAATGCGCTAACATGCCTCGTGTAATCATGTGCATACGTCTCCATGGTTTTAATAGGAAACGCTCAAAGGCTTGATTTATGAGCCTAACATTTATGGTAGGAAAACAAATGGAGTAGCTGTATTGAAAATTGATAGCTATGTCCTTTTATATGCTCATAACTGTCCACTGCTGAACTTAGGACGGTTCCTTGGATCGGTTTAACGATGTGGAGCCGATATTCGTGGGTTGGTTATTGAAATAAATGTCACGAAGGAAGATATTGAAATTCATGGACATAACTATATTCCATGACCTCTTGGTAAGACACGGAATAGTTTAGGTAGCGTCGATGAGTATGATATAAATTATAAATGATGGTAAATGATATTTATTTCCGTAAATTAGTTCAAAGACACACTTTTACACGACAAAATTTAATTTTGTGTTTAAAACTACATAGATGAGTCGGTGTTTCCTGACTACTCTGAGAAGAAGGACCGAAACAAACTAAGAGGTCACAGTCTCTTTTAAAGTCTAGGCATAATCTTGGTCAGGCCATATGACATGCCATAACATAACATTACGCCTGTATTCCCCGAAGGGTTGGGCAGAGGTGTAGTACACCCACATTTCGCCAATTAGGTTTAAGTCCCATGTAATAGGGGCGACGAGCCTATTTCTAAGACTCCGGGGTGATACTGAGAAATTCCAGGTGCAAAAACGCAATGACACTTTGCCCGACCCGGGAATCGAAGTATCTCATTACCATGTATTTTACCGCAATTATATTATTTAGGCTTGGCAATTTTATATGGTAAATAACATCTGCCAAATCTAAACCTCTTTGGTACAGTCACGAGCAAACGTATGTATGCACTCGGCTTTATTAGAAAAGCTATTACACAATTGACGACTTCCTAAATGATAAATCTCTACATTGATTGATAAACTATTATTATGATTGACATACAGGTTCCTATTCTGACACTTTTTATTCTGATTGACACTTTGACATACTTAATTATTTTTTGACATTACTGGAAAAATGTTACTACTAATAGTCTGTTTTTTTATTTTATTTTGTTGTTGTAATTCTAATAATTTGACATTTATATTTATTCGGTGTCAATAGAATCTGTTTTATTTTAGAATTCAATATTATTTGCATGCCCATGAGACGGTAGAATATGGAGGACTATATTTTCGGAAAACATCTATGAATTACCCATGTTTGCAAAAATAAATGATTTGATTTGATTTATTTAAAAGCGATTTACTCCTTTATTTTCGTATGAAATTTTATGTTTTTACGAATATAGCATTTTCGAACCCATAGGTTCGTGTAATGTGTCATATTTCAACATTGCATTCGTTATTTCACGAAAAAAATCGCAATTGAAAGTTGCCAAGTGTTGACATATTGGTTCTCGTGACTGTACTCAACAATGCGATCGCTTTTTATCGTGTTGGCCACCCGAGCTGGCCACCCTGTATATTAACTGAATTGAGAGACTTGTAAAAACTTGAACACATAAAAAGACACCTCAAAAAAGTTTACCAAAAGGTAACGTTGCTAAAATGCAAAATTTCAGCCAGACTTACATTTCTGAGTCATTGAGCAAAGTCTATCGAACTTCAGAACAGCCTCCAGACTTCTGAACAGTGAAATTGGGTCTTAGTTAAAAGGTATCTACTTCGGTGTCTACACAGGTGGAACATGAAATTGATCGGAATAATATAGACAGAGAAATAAAGGAGATAATTGCTGGACAAAGCAACTCTAACGAGCAGCTCTTTTGAGTAAAACGTAAATAGTAATATGGCAGGAAAATGCTTCGAGAATTTATATTGCAAAGTGCTGAGTAACAGCTCTTTTATTCGCCAAAGTACTATACATTTTTTTTTCACTTACGATGAGCGTTCGATTCTGAATATTGCCGATCCTCTGATGTTGAAGCGTGCCTATCATTTCATTTGCCTAACCTTTTCCCAGACATGCTGGGGTCGGCTTCCACTCTAACCGGATGCGACTGCCTACCTGATCTCCACAACCCAGTCACTGGGTAATACGATACCCCTTGGTAAGACTGGTTGTCAGACTTTCGGGCTTGTGACGACCCGTAACGACTGTAAAAGATCCATTTATGTCAGCCGGGACCGCAACGGCTTAACGTGCTTTACGAGGCACGGAGGGGTCTTGTTAGGTAATGGATGGTGACCCATCCGCTGACCGGCCTCGGCATGCGTAGCTTAACCTTCGATTGACCTGTGCAGCTGTTTTCATTATTCAGCCACAAGCTCCTCCGAGCCTATGTAGATCAAATATTGTAAGTACACAAGAACTTCAATGGAAAGCAAATATTAATTGTTTATTCCTAGAATGAATCGGCTGAATTAAAGCTGAAGTTCTTTAAAATTTTTCAGGTAGTTGCTTACACAAGAATAGGTAAACAATCCTACATACAATACGAAGTTATTCAAAGGTTAATTTCCAACTACAAACGCAAAACCGGATTTAACTGAAACTGGTGTTCAACAAAGTTCATTTAATGGTCTCAAAAACAGAGGGGCAATTCTCGTACAACCTAAGAAATATTTTAGCGCAGACAGGTTCAGAATAATGTACAGACGCCAGCACATCAAGATACCCGAAACAGTAAAATTTTCCCAGTCGACATTGAACCTAATGCTTTAGCGATAAGGTGAAAATCTATTAAAGACATTTGACAGATTACTTATAGCTTGATGTGCTGGCGTCTGTACTGAACTATGGTAACAGGTTTTGCGTCGATATCCATGCCATCCTGTATAATGAAACCATTAGAGACCCTGGTCTCTGACAGGTCCAGCAAAATAATCAATCATTCAAACTGAATCATACCGCAACAAATAACCACTAAACGAACTATCATAGTACCAAAGGACCCAATTTACATCCCAACCACAAACAACATTCAAAGAGCCTTGTTATCAAAGGTCAATGATCCCTTGTTATCTTTACCTAGGTCGTATCAAGTTATGTGCGAAATGAATTTAACATTTGATGTGCCCCAGGCGCAACTTTTATGGTTGTTGAGGGTAGATCGATCCCATATGGGCCAAGTTTATTGAATATCTTGAGAAGACGTTTTCGTAACGTGCGTGTCTCATGATGTAGATTTTTTGAAGATCAATTTTATTTGAGGACTGTTAAAGGTGGTAAGATTTTTTTTACAGTAAATTTATTGCCGATGATTATGGCAATGATGTTTAATGTCAACCTATGTAACATTTCTACGTTTATATCTGTAATTCGCATGGTGTACGTAATAGAGGGTATGAAAATGCTCGTAAATGGAATACAATTGTCAGTCGCTGTTTACTTTCATACTGTCATGTCTGTATCACTTTCAAATATAGCATAAGAACATAATCATAATCAGCAACGTTGCAGCAACGTGGCCTGTGTCCCAGCAGCCACTGCTGGGACACAGGCCTCCTCTCTGTGCGAGGAAGCGGACCGTAATTCACCACGCGAGCCCAGTGCGGGTTGCTAGATGTCACATATCTTCGATTTTTGGTTCTAGGACATGTCGGTTTCCTCACAATGTTTTCCTTCGCCGTTTTGAGATCAGTGGTGATGAAATTCAATACACAAAGTAAATTGCCTGGCTGGGTTCAAACTCACGACCTACAACTCGTTACTCGGGGCAGATACCACTGGGCCACCATTGCGTTTGATGTGTATTGTAGAGACAGAAAGACTAGATAGAGCAGTCTCTAGCATTAAGAGTGTAAATCACACATATAATTGTTCGGTGTTACAGGAACGCATTTCATGCCAGGTAACATAATCTGCCGACAGTGATACAACTACACAGTATCAATATTTTATGACACAATTAAACAACATACCTACACCAACCCATACGATTTTCCATGAGTTTCAAATCATGCGGAAATGTTCACTGCGTGGCTTTCACACCGCTCTCACATTTTCTGCATTCATTCATCTTTCCATGCATGCGTGATTCTGACTATGAGTAGGCATCTGACCCTTTGAAGGTCTCCGCAAGCCGGGTATAGCCCGGGTATTTTAATGACCGAACCGTATTCTGGTAATAATTTATTTAAAAGATGTAGTGAAAATAGGAGAGAATGCTTCGATGGTCTTCTTTATGGTGGAGTTTGGAAGTTGGCGGTATGATATCCCCGTGCCTCGGAAAGCATGTTAAGCCATTGGTCCCGGCTGCCATTCGTGGATCTTTGACAGTCGTTACGGGTCGTCAGAAGCCCGAAAGTCTGACAACCAGTCTTACCAAGGGGTATCGTATTAGCCAGCGACTGGGTTTTGGAGGTCAGATAGGAAGTCGCTTCATGCAAAATACTGGTATTCAGCTGCATCCGGTTAGACTGGATCTCAAACTGGTCTCTCCAGTCGTGTCGGATTTCCGTCTAATCGGGCTATGAGAGTGAGGGAAGAGAGAGTGCACCTGTGTCTGCGCACTTGTGCACTATAATATCTCCCGCGCTAAAGGCTAGCCTCTGTTGAGATTGGCCGCCATGGACGAAATATGATCTGGAGGACTATTTTTTGATGGTTGTCTTTTTCTTTCTAGGACGTTCGTCTAAGAAAGATAATTAGAAGGTTCTTCAAAAAAATCAGGTGTATAGTACTCGCAACCAACGCGCTTGTATAACCAGAAGTATTCGTAGCAGCTGGCGTTCCATAGTTTCTGAATAAACCCATTCGAAAAAGGCCTGAGTTTGTTAAGCACTTCAGAATAATTAATAGCATCTGGAAACAATCGCTCATTCTCTTCGCATCGTCAGTTGTAACAAACAGCCTTGCTAATCATTTGCTTCAGATGTCGAATGAATTAACCTCCAATTTATTTGCGGAGCAGAAAACAATCAAACATCTGTTATAATTGATTACTCGTACTTTGCAGATTATTAATACACCCGACAACGGATATTTACGCCGTTCCTAGCTACAGACAAAGACTTCCTCTCAATACTTTGGCAATTAATCTTCCGCGGGTATAGAAAATAGACACCCGAAAATGGGCTGGAGGAAACTTCCATCCGAGGGATGGTGATTCCGTCAAATTTGAAAGTCTGCTATAAAAACCAGGGCAGGTATCTAAGGCTGAATTCCGAAGAGGTTTTGCGGTATAACTACGAAAGTTTGAGCCAGACAGATATCAATTTATGGCCAAAGGTTTTATAACGACAGTAAAAAGTAAAAAGAACTTTTGGGTCATCTCCGGGTTTTGGTTGGAAGTTTAATAATAATTTCGCGGGTCCCACTCCGCGGCGCGGGATGTATAGAAATATCACTTGGCAAACTTTTACGAAGATGCTTTTTGCGTTGCGTGTGCACTAAGTGCTAAGAAATGGGTTATTAATGTCTTGAAGGCTTTTATATTTAATGGTTTGCTACAGTTTCCTCCGTCAGGCTAATACGTCTGTTGACACAGTTTGTCAATTTTCCATTTTATCGTACGTCAGTTACGACGACCCCAACGTAGTTGGGAAAAGGCAGATGATGATCGTACGTCAGTTTTTAAGGCTCCAAGAATTTGTGAGCATTATTGCCGTAAGCTTTATCATTGATACGAGTACAATCAAACGAATAGTTTCAACGTTATTTTATCTAATAATATAATTATCATTTTGTCCAGCCTTTTCCCGTCTTTGTTAGGGTCTCCCAGTCTAACCGGATGCAGCTGAGTACCCGTATCGCTTTTACTATAAATTTTAACATCCGCTTGTCGGTTTTCCACGTAATAATACCGGCAATTTTCTTGCGGTTTAACACAAGGCAAAGTTTATCTACCGGCTGCTATATTATGAAAATATTTCAGACATTACATCGTTACCAAGAGCCTTCAGTTAAACAACCTCAAAATTTCTCATCGTAGACTCTTGAAGCAGTAAAGCTGCTTGTCTAAACTTTAACCAAAACATTATCTAACGTCCTCACGGTTGTTTTAACCAAAACCATTCCCTAGAGGCTTTCAACATTAAACAAAGCAAGTTGTCCGTAACATATCACTACAAATAAAATTGTAGCTTCATTGGCCTCCAAGGGGCCGGAGATATTGCACTTAGAAAGGTTGCAAGTGTCGTTATTTCATTATGATTTTATTTATTGTGTTCCGGAAAGTGTCGTCGGCTCTTATTTGATTTTCTTCCCGACACTAAGTTTTATTGGCTTGGCACTAGGCAGGAGTGCCTTTCGAGCTGCACTTCGGGGCTTGTAATGCCTTCGAGTAAACTTGCAGGAGTCAGTTCTTTGCAAGTTTGTCTTGTATTCGAGTTGGTAAAGAGGCTAAGAAAAACAGTGTTCTGATTGCTTGACGTTGCTAGTTCATAGAAACAAGTTAGTAATTGGGAGTTTCGACTATCAATATTATTGTAGTACTGTTATAACTTTGAGAGCTGTATGAAACCGATATTTATCTTATACATAGGAGGATAGACGAAAAAAAATATATAGGAAAGCGTAATCTTGTCAACAACACAGCAGTTCAGTTCAGTAAAAAACGAGCTCAAAAGTAAAAAGTGGTAGAGCATAGCTAAATTAAATCAATTTTCTCAATATGACGACCTCCGTAAAATGATGAAACTCTTGGAACGCGGTGGTCCAAGTAATATTTATATAACAGGAAAATAACTATATTTTGCTTTAGAAAACACTTCGCTAGAATTAATCAAGTTTGTATATTGTTTGGAAGTAGACTGTACCAACAAATGAAATTACTTGAGGAAAAGTATGCCAATATCATCACTTTAATGTAAACAGAAGAAGCGAAAGACTGAATGACAGTTTATAGAAAGATTTCAATGGCGCGATGACAAATGTGAGTACAGAAGTACTTTTTAAAGAGATGTGTCTATTCTTCGTAGAAGAAAAGAGGTAGAAGAGGACATGCTATGCGTGCAGTTATACAGGGTTATTGGTGAAACACTAACCACCTCGTTTTTTTTGGGTGGGAAATCATCATATGACTTCTCCCGCTCTGGACGGAGCGGGTGGGCGTATCAGACTTTTACTGACTAAAACCCACCCGTGTTCCTTCACTTGCCTGTGCCAGGGGCCACAGTGGCCCCGATTCCCTTGTTCACAAACTAAACTAAATTTAAGTTCAGTGCATCTTTTTCTTTCTATTTCATTAAGAAAAGGACAGACGATAAATATTACTTTAGTCCTGTCAAATTAGTCAGCGCCTGACGTAAATTGACGTATTTTTAGTAGCCATGTTTTAAATCACGTCTAAACTGTCTATGGAGTATCATAATTTGACAGGACTAAACTAATATTTTATCTTCTGTCCTTGTCTTAATGCAATAGAAAGAAAAAGATGCAGTGAACTTAAGTTTAGTTTAGTTTGTGAACAAGGGAATCGGCGCCAGTATCTCTTTCGAACAACCCGCGGCCCTGACAGGTATCAACCGTAGCGGACCCCGTCAGTTCGTGCTGACATCTTTTTGAGGCCCGATTTTATTTGTGTGTTAAAGGGCAGTTACAATGCGGTCTTTGGTCTCACACAGGCCGCGTTTTAAAATGCGTGTCCCACACATGCCGATTTCCGAAAAGTAGAAAAAAAACCTACTTATTTTATTATTGATTCGTATCGAGAACCAGTATTGATTCGTATCGAGAACAACTACCTAGTTGTTCTAGCGGACGCAAACAACACTGCTGAGCGAATTTCATTGGGTTTGTGCATCAGGAATTTCTCAGGACCAGCTCGGAGTCTGGATTGCCCCAGTTGATGCCAGTAGGTTCGCCCCCTTTTACGTGGGAGTTAAACATAATTAGAGAAATGTGGGTGTACGCTAGGTAGTACACATGTGCCTGACCCTTCGGCAATTGGACACTGTTCTATTACAGAAATTAGGGTATAGGAGGAACATTATTACTTCTCATATTATTACCGCGACAAATAAACGCAAAAGCCAAGAACGCCGTGAAATATATATAATACAGCAATGATAGGACAAGTTTCTTTTAAGCAAATATCGCCAGACGATCACAAGAAAGATTCTTTAGAATCAAATTCTGATAATTTGGAAACAAAGTCATTTTATACCAAAAAATATCTTGACAGCAAAAAGTTTCGAACTGTTCAAACTGACATAATATTTTTCCATAAAAATAGATTCTATGAAGCCATTCATAACTTTTTTTATATGAAACAAATGGCGGTGCTGATATTATTTGTTACAAACTATATTTTATGGTTGCGCTTTCCTATTGTTTTCGACAGTCTGTGGACAAGTTTGGACAACTAATTACTTGAGCAACCTTACCAAGGGGCTGCTTAATGTAATATGTTTGTTATAGTTTCCATTTTACACATTTTTAGCAATTTTGCTATGAGTATGTAGGATTTCTTTAGCAATCCGACTAATGCTCGGTTCCTATAAACAAAAACGAATCGTTTTGCTTACCAACGGTAGCATTTTTATTGCCTAACTGGGCATATAAATAAATAGATTCGTAAGCTAATTTTACCTGTGCGTGTGATAGCTACTTTCATATGGGTAAGTCTACTGCAAGGCTATGAGGTCTTTGCTACATTAATGGTAAAGATACAAGAGTCTCAATTTTAACCCACCAATTTTTGACGACACGGTTGGCGCAGTGGCTGAGCGATCGACTGCTGCGCTGCGTGTCGCGGGTTCGATTCCCGCACGGAACAAATATTTGTATTGCCCACAGGTAGTTGTTCTGGGTCTGGTTGTTTGTTTGTTTGTAAACGCAACCACGATACAGGAGTAATTCCTAGTGTGGGGCAAAGTTTTAAAACAAAAATAACCAACAACGGTTCGTAAATTATAGGAATCGGTCATTACAGCTGCAACAGACTCTGTCCTTCGAATCATAATTTTCCAGATGAGTAGTCACGCAGTGGGTGCCAGAAGACGGGTCGCCGTCCTAAAAGGCGTAGGAAACGCTGCTGGCGTGATGACTTTGAGCCGTTGGGAGATTGGTCGGCGAAGGCAACACACAGGGAAGAAGAAAGCTATGGGATCCCCCATAGCTTTCCCAGCAAGGGCATGATACAGATTTTAAAAAAATGCAGTGTTATCCTTCGGTAATGTTGAGAAGAAATCCAACTCTAGTTAGTGCCGTATTAAGACATTTTAATACCATCATGATTCTAGTGCAAGTGAGAGACGGACCAACAGCACCATCCATTTTTCGGATTTGAATCATGATGGCAGTTATTCATAAGTTCATAATAGATAGATACTTTTTAAGCTCCGATCAAATTGTAAAAATCGAAAGCAAATCTATCTAAATCAGATACTGGTTTAATTTGAACTCCAAACCCTATCGCAATCAGTACGGATTCAAATCTCAAACAAAAGTCGAAAGTAGGGAAAAGTACAAAGTTTCCTTGAAGTCTAATTTGAATAAATGATTTTGACTTTTTTACTAACCTGAGTGTTTTTACTTGTAAGTAAGAATAACTCCGTATTTCCCGTCCATTTTGATTGTGAAGCTTTGAAGCGACGACATAAAAGAATATTTTTTTCACTTTACTAATCTTGATTCTTTACTAGCTTTAGCCCGTGACTTCGTCCGCGTCGATGTCGAGAATATACTTCGTCCGCGTGAAATTTCTTGTACCCCGACCCACCGTGTCGCATCGCATCGCCTGCCCACGTTATTACTTGGTTTTCGCTTAGCGTTCTTTCTTAGTTTTTTTCTTTTTGCTCGGCTCCCTAAGTGCCGTAGCGTGATGTTAAATATATAGTCTTCCTCAAGAATTAGGCTATCAAATTAATGTAAAAAGATTTTTTTTTCAAATCCAGGTAGTTCCAGAGATTAGCGCGTTCAAACCAACAAACAAACTCTTCAGCTTTATTATTAGTATATATCATCATGACCTAGCCTAGCCTTTTCCTAACTATGTTGAGGTCGGCTTCCAGTCGAACCGGATGTAGCTGAATACCAGTATTTCACATGGAGCTAGTACAGATATGCCTATATTGAAAGATAGTCTTAGAATAATAATAATCGTCTAAAACAAGAAACAAACAAACTCTTCAGAAGGCTAATTCCCGTAGTTCAAAATCTAGTCGTCTCATCATCTGCAATCTCATCTCAGCGACAATCAATGTCAAAAACTTGAAATTAGAGGTATTTTTGCCAGATTGAGACTGAGATCAGACTGTGAACGTTCTTAAAATAACGAGAATGGCCCCTCAGCTCCATTTGTAAGAAATAAATAATGCTGCTTATCCCGACTTACCTTCGAGTTGCCATAGTAACGGTATCAATTAAACTTGTTATAGGCTTAATATCAATACTGTTGTTTTATAGACGCTACGTGAGAATAGGTATATTATTATAGGGGGTCGTATCGTGACGTCATAAAATACAAGTTGGAACACGTTCAGGGGTTGCCAACTTTACCCTGAAGTTCTGAAGAAAAGTTATTGATTACTAATCTGTGGTTGCTGAAGATATTAAGGTAAGTATTGGTATTTAGGTAGATTTGGCTGGCAGATTTTGATGTTATAGCAGCTTTTTGATGTAGGCCAACCGCCTACATCAAAAAGCTGCTGGGCAAAGGCTTCTCCCCATGACTTCCAGCTCTTTCGATCCAGGGCTATAGTGGACCACTGGTCGTTTGTTTTGTCCAGCTCGTCCCGCCATCGTCTACGGGGTCAGCCGCGACGCCTTCTAGCTGTGTCAGGGC
This sequence comes from Apamea crenata, assembly GCA_949629185.1. NCBI lineage: Eukaryota > Metazoa > Arthropoda > Insecta > Lepidoptera > Noctuidae > Apamea > Apamea crenata. The sequence goes on along the minus strand of OX451362.1, from coordinate 3,679,182 downwards.
TCCACGTGGTAGTTATTTTGGCCCACAGCTCATTGGGCATACGGCAGACGTGGCCAGCCCAGTCCCACTTCAGCTTTTTGAGCAAAGTCAGTAATCTGTGTTTTGGAGCGCAGTGTGGTGTTGCGAATATGGTCTGTCAATTTGACGCCTAGAATACTGCGCTCCATTGCACGTTGGCAGACCTGGAGTTTGGAATTTTGAATGTTTGATGTTACTTACTCAAAATCATAGTTACACATAGTTACACTTTCTTTTTGGGCCAACGAATGGCCCAAAAAGAAAGTGTAGAGTGCGTGAGGAGGGAGGGAGCTTAGGGAGTGAACACTTTACTAAAGACACAACTACTTTCTAAGCTCTCTGAGCAAGTTTCTTAAGGAACCGCTTAGGTTCCTGCTCATGCACTCCACAACTCCTTAAGCTTTGTGGAATATAAGATAGAGTTTTGTTTTCGGTGTCGGATCCTTGTTCTTCGTCGTCGTATCGATGATTCCATTACACTCAAAATGGTTAGCAATAAAGATGGTGCAGGAAAACATCGTAGGAAACCGGCATGGAGCACATGAAAAGAGAGGTCTATGCAGTCGGGCTGTGGATGATGATAACCTAGTCGATTTACCTAAAAAGTCCCTTTTTACCCGACTGCGGCATAGCCAAAGAAGGGTTATGTCAACCCTGGGTAAAAAGAGACTTTTTCCAGGTCATCATCACACACTGATGAGGCTGGCACGCTCGTGTGCCAGCCTTTTTTTTTTTGGATGGGACATCATCAAATGACCCCTCCCGCTCTGGGTGGAGCGGAAAGGAGTGTCAGACTCTTACTGACTAAAACCCACCCGTGTTCCTTCCTTAGCCCTTTCTGTTCCAGGGCAGCGGTAACCCTTTCGGACGATCCCGCCGCCCTGGCAGGTTTCGGCCCTATCTGGCCCCGTCCTCTGCTGACATCTCTTTGAGGTACGCGTGGAACACAACGCGCCGTCCGGCACGGGCCTGATCCTGATCGGACGGTGAGCTACCCATTACTCTCCGCCCGCAGGCCCGCGCCTACGGTGGCCGGGAGTCGTCACGTGGCTCCCGACGCCCGGAGCGTCTCCCTCGGCGGCTGAGGCGTGAGTTTCTTTCCCTCGTGGTTTCTTTCGTGTGCCAGCCTCATCCAGGTTCTACCCGCGAAGGCAACAATTTCGTCCGCACATCACGCCACAAGACGACCGACCTAATCGACTAGGTACATTGTACTGTCATCAAATCTAACCCTCATAGAACAACAATACTGAACGCATACTAAGCTCTACTCATTTCAATAAATTTAAATCACATTACCCACGCAATACATTTACATACTGAACTTTTTCAATTGAAGACATATTCATAAGTTTTACAAGGAGACTAACTTAAAGCTAGTCATTATAACTTAAAACTCAGCAGAGAACTTTCGATTCTCGTTAGAAATGTTTACGAGATTTATTATATATTCTGATACGCATTAATTGGTTCTTGGGGTTGGCTTGTGGCTAAGTAATAACAGACGCAAGGGTCGATCGATCAGGTTAAGCTACGCTGGCCGCGGTTGGTCCGCGTATGGGTGACCATCATTACATAACAAGGCCCCTCCGTGCCTCAGAAAGCACGTTAAGCCGTTGTCATTCGTGGGTCTTGGACAGTTGTTACGGGTCGTCAGAAGCCCGAAAGTCTGACAACCAATCTTACCCAGGGGTGTCGTATTACCCAGTAACTGGGTCATGGAGGTCAGATAGGCAGTCGCTCCATGTAAAATACTGGTATTTAGGTGCGTCCGGTTAGACTGGAAGCCAACCCCAAAACAGTTGGGAAAAGGGCTAGGCAGATGATGACAGCAGGGACCAACTGCTTAACGTGCTTTCCGAAGCACGGAGGGGCCTCATTATGTAAAAATGGTCACCCATCCACGGACCAACCGCGGCAAGCGTAGCTTAACCTGATCAATCGGACCGTGCGGCTATTATTAATTAGCCACAAGCCCCTTCAATTGATGATTTTTATGATAATAAGTCTTTATTCTCACATTTATTATTTCTTCAAAAAGACTAAAAAGGACCAAGAAAGACGACAAAAACTTACAAAAGCCATAAAGGACGAAAATCACGTAGTTATAATGAAAAACAGTGAGAACATTCAAATAGTTGCGAAGTGGCGTTCACATAATATACTGAGCAACTTCCAGCTGTTATTCGTTAACTTTTCTGCAAACTAAAGTCAAACTTATGCATTCATGGTGCAAATGGAGCTCATAAATTTTGTTTGTTTCATTATTATGCTGTGTGTGCTTACAGCTACGAGTATAAGTATGAGAATTGCGTAACACACTTTCTTTCACGGAAATTCCTAATCCATTGCTTCATATGTTTGAAAAATATGTCTGTTCCATAGCGTAAATAACGCAATGAATGTTGTTGTTGTTCACATCCGACTGGTTCTAGAGGCAACAAACAGGTTTTTTTATTTGAACCCATGCATTTGATAGCCCAATTCTTAAGGAAGATTATTATAGGGTAATTAACATCACGCTACGACCCTTTGGAGCCGATCAAAAAGAAAGAACTAACGGTGTGCGACAACGAAGTAATAGCGCGGGCAGTCGATGCCGCGAGATAATTTCCGTCCGCGAGTGAAGCCACGTGCAAAAGCTAGTATAGTAGAAATATTACGACGGTTATCAAAAAAATATCATCTATTCACAGAAAAGTGCAATACCGACGCGTTCAAAATGTATGGCAGAGTAGTATTTTTTTTCTATAACTCACGAAAAATTAAAAACTCAGGGGTTATTACATTTAAACGCGTGTAGGTGACTAAACACGCTACTGCACGAATGAAGCTTGATTCCATACAGATATCCACTCATGTCCCATCGCACAACTAAAATAGTCTTCAGTATCAAATATGACTGGCTTTTGAAACGGGGATGAAGACCATATCATACAGCTAGAGGTTATTTGGCTGAGCCCCGATATTGCCAATATCCCATATCGTACTTTTCGTTTGACGGATTGAATCGAAGGATTAAAAATCTATATGGTATAAAATATGCTGACAGACTTCGGTTGTACACAAAGGAATATACTAATAAGTATCGATTTACGAGTTGTAGGTCGTAAGTTCGAACCAAGTCTGACGCTTTACTTTGTGTAAATTATTTCATCACCACTGCTCTCGCAAACGGTGAAGGAAAACATTGTGAGGAAACCAGCAAGTCCCAGAACCATGAAAAAAAATTCGCAAACATGTGACATCTACCAAGCCGCACTGGACCCGCGTGGTGGATTTACTGTCTGACTGAAAATTACGCAACGTTCGATTTGACACAACATTGAGGTGTCCTACACATAATCATAGCATAATCAGCCTAAAATGTTCCCACTGCTGGTACACAGGCCTCCTCTATGTGAGAGGGAGTGGGACATAATCTACCACGCGGGCCCAGTGCAGGTTGGTGGATGTCACTTGTCTTCGGATCTTTGGTTCTAGGTCATGCTGGATTCCTCACGATGTTTTCCTTCACCGTTTTGAGAGTAGTATATAATTTATGTCGTGTGGGCTGGCTGCCCAAGATGGCTGATGGTATTAAGTATCGCCCCTAAACTGTAAGCATAACTTCAATCCAATTTGAAATCCCATTGGAGGCACTTATTTCATAATCATAGGATTATTATGAGCGCTCTCAATTTAATCTCTAAAGCCCACCCAACAGACGTCCATATTCATAAATGTTAATGAACCATTAACAAACAATTTTACCTACAGCAGGAGTATCTCTCAGTACTAACTGTTCCTGAGACTTCGTTTACATAATTATTATCACGATTATTATGATATGCTCTAGACGTAGTCCCTGCGAAGGCTTGTGGCGAAGTAATAACAGCCGCACCGGACCCACCGATCAGATTAAGCTACGCTTACCGCAATCGTTCCGTGGATGGGTGACCATCTTTACATACCGAGAGGGGCCGTGTCTCGGAAAGCACGTAAAGCTGTCGGTCCCGGCTGTCATTCGTGGATCATTGATAGTCGTTACTGGTAGCCCTTTTTTATATGTAAAGATGGTCTCCCATCTACAGACCAACCGCGGCAAGCGTAGCTTAACCTGATCGCTCGACCCGTGCGACTGTTAGATACTAATCATTACATCTTTACTATTCCTCACAAAAAAATAAAACCTGTTTCCTCCACGTGCCACTAAAAACCGAAAACAATGAAAAAACCTGTTGGTAATCTGAACCGGTCCATCGGAATGAATCACTATCAAAGTATCCATTCCTTAATCTATTGCTAGATAGGGAGGGCACTGACCTCCTCTCAGTCGTGGAGATTGAAAGACTTATTGCTTAAGAATGAGGTTTTTATTAGCGTTGTCCTTATCTGGAGGAAAAGGTTTTGAAAGGTTATTTTGGCACGACAATTTAAGGCTTTATTCATTCAATGGTTACTGATTTAAATAAATCTAAAATTCTAAATCTTAAGTAATTTTATACAGAGAAAAGTTCAGATTTTTTGGATGTTCGTCTGTGCCATTATAGCTTAAGCTAAAATGGCTGAACGGATTTGAATGAAATTTGGCACATGACGTGAACATATTATACTTTTATCCAGATATTCCCACAGGATCGAGATTTATGCGGGTGAAACTGTGAGGCGCGGGTAGTTTATAATACTAATATTATGAAGAGGTAATTGTTTGTTTGTAAGTTTGTATAAAGGAGGTAATCTCCGGAAAGCGTCGGATTTGATGTCGGACGTCGCTCAAAATGAGTCGCCAAAATTACGCAACGTTCGATTTTACACAACATTGATGTGTCCTACTCATAATCATAGCATAATCAGCCTAACAATGTTTCCACTGCTGGTACACAAGCCTCCTCTCTGTGAGAGGGAGTGGGCCATAATCTACCACGCGTGCCCAGTGCAGGTTGGTGGATGTCACTTGTCTTCGAATTTTTGGTTCTAGGACATGCCGGTTTCTTCGCGATGTTTTCCTTCACCGTTTAGAGAGTAGTGGTGATGAAATAATTTATATTAAGTAAAGTGCCTGCTAGGGCTCGAACCCACGACCTACAACACGTAAGTCGCGGCCGTTACCACTGGGCCACCAGTGCTCTAGGTGTCGTATATTTGATACAAAATGCGCAAATTGAGTTAAACGTATTTTTTTCGACTCCTTTTGTGCGAAGCCAATCCCAAACGTTTGGCGACCCTTATAATATATTTATTTGTGACACCTTTAAGCCTCATAAAAACATCAAGGTACACGGTTAGCGAATCAAAAGAAAATATCGCCCTTTTCAAGATAAACCATTCGAGCCTTTTCGGGTCATTATTTAAATCACTATATTAAAATTCCCCGGGCAAATTGTCTTACGATTTATATAATGTCAGACTTATTTTCGGCAAAAATATCTGGGACGTGAAAATAGGCTCAGTTCGTGGGCTGAATGTAATGGTATATTGATGCCTGATTTGCATAGACATGTAGACTGTTGCTTGGATTATTTGGAGCAAATATTATGGATTTCTGGAAGAAGCGAATTGCTATTTTGTTTTTATGGTGCTAGTATAGGACGTATCGGAAATGAAGAGATCCGCAGGAGAACCAAGGTAACCGACATAGCCAAAATTGCCCAACTTAAGTGGCAGTGGGCAGGGCATATTGCTCGCAGAACAAATGGCCGAGGGCCGGAAGGTTCTGGAGTGACGACAGCGTACCAGAAGACGTAGCGTTGGAACGCCACCCACAAGGTGTAGACCATGTGAAGGCCGCAGGAACTCGTTGGATGCGAAAAATGCAAAACCGGTCGAAGCGGAGGCCTATGTCCAGCAGTGGACGTCTTTTGGCTGAAATGATGATGATGATGAATAAATACAACGTCGTGAATGTACCGCCATGGAAGTACTAGTGCCGTCAATATTTTCATGAAAGTTAACGCTGAAGCGGTTTTAAAAGAACAACAGACTGTAACCTGTTAATCCTTCCGAAGTTTATCTACTAGAGAAATATTATGATTTAAACTTAACGTTTACTGCAAAATAGAAGTTTCGTTTTCCCGCTTCGCAGAAAAAGTGGTGAGAGAGTTGAGATAATAACGTTGAAACCTTTTAAATACAGATGAATGTGTTAATAATTCCCTGTAGTGAGTGATTGTGTAAGAAGTTAACGTGAACAGGGTGTTTACACTTTTATCTGATATTTTTGGAACAGACTATACATGTCATATTAAATTAAAGCCGCTTTTCGTGTCTGTCTGTGTGACCGCGTTGTTCTTCTAAACTATGCAACGGATTTTGATGCAGTTTCCACCATCATTTAGAAAATTGATTTCGGAAGGTTTATAATTCTAGTACATTAATAATATACTTGCATGCTTATAGGCAGAGCATATATAGCTTGTATGCATATTGCTTTACATGTATATATGAAGAGTTTTTTTGTTTGAACGCACTAATCTCTGGAAGAGATTTATTTAGAAATTACCATCACCTTTCTACGTATTTTTCTGTTCGTTTCTTTTTGTCCGTTTATATACAGTGTGTACATAATTGGTTACATAAATAAATAACAATATCCTCGTTGGTTTTACCGGAGATCCTGAGGCTCGTACGCGTGCTCTAATAAAAACCCCCGCAGGGCTTTACTTAAAGGAAACGTCAGCTACAGTTCCCCTTACCTTTAATGATTTCCCCCACGACATTAAAGGAACGTTACTAAATATACCTATCAGACGCAGACATCATTGCGTTGGAAAGATTTGACAACCAATCACCACCATACTGCGATCCCCAACCAAAAATAAAACACAATCTAAAGCTCGGGTTTTCTCAGAAAGCTGTTCCGTCATATTATAACGATCGTCATGAAAATCTGTCATTTTCACCCGTATGTGACATTGACGCGGACGCGCGGGCGGGGACGCGTTAAGGTAGCCTCAAGTTCTGAGTTGAGCTGCACGACTTTTGACAAATACGTACACTGACTGGACAGGTTCACTCGATCTGTGTGGTTCTTTCCTCAAAAGACCATTTCAGACACCAATCTTGGTCTTCATATGATCTGACAAAGATTATGTCTGGACTTTAAAAGAGACTGTGACCTCCGAGTTTGTTTCGGCTTTTCTTCTCAGAGTAGTCGACTGCTGCGCTGCGTGTCGCGGGTTCGATTCGCGCACGGAACAAATATTTGTATTGTCAACAGGTAGTATAAATTACAACGAAGACAAGCTCGTACTATCTATGGTAAAAAAAGCATATTGTTCGAAGGAGCACAGCTGTATAATGACCTATCAAATGACGTAAAAGATTGTAACAACATTAACTCATTCAAAATGAAACTAAAAAATCATATTCACAAAATGTAGTCATACCGCATACCTATCAATTAATGTTAGCAACTTCTTCTAAAAAAGCTATTCTTTATTTGTATAACTTCACCAGCGTGCACCTGAGGCAAAATAGATTTAAGCAATTACTTTGTATCTCATTGTAAGTGAACCTATACATATAATTGTTCTTATGGGAATAAATTCTTTAAACCCAACCTAGTTGCTCCGGGTCTGGCTGTTTGTATATGTGAGTTTCGCCTCAGTATAGGCAGAGCTTAAAACTGTAACGCCTTTTGATGACACTCGATTTTCTTGTCGTGAAAAACGGCGGTTTATTCGCCGTGTGTAGGCACAGTCGTCAGTGTTGTATCGCTCACTATGAAAGCTTGTTGATCGACACGTTTTTTCTACGGACGGTTTATACGCCGTACCGTAAAGATACCGTGCCGTGTACAACGGGCCATAAGCACGCAAAGGATAAACCCTATCCGTCTTATTACAAAACGAAACCTAACTTTAGTTCTAGCCTAAACTATTGAGCCATGACTTGTATTTCGAACTTTATTTCGATTTAGGCAAAGTTCTTAATACTAAAATGACAACTTAGCACCGAACTAAGCGGTCATTTTTGTATAAAGAACTGCATTTCTCTATCAGTTGGGTTCTTAATTCAATAACTGGGTCAGTGGTTTAAACCTGATCGAAAGAAAAACCTTGTTTTGTAATAAGGGGGTTCATGTTTAATCAACTTCAAACACTACAACACAACACACAACTATGAACAATTTGTGTAAACGGACTATGGACAAACTATTCCAGATAGCTACGGATGGTTACGGAGTTATCACAACTCAAATACTGTCCGCAACTTGGCCCTTATACCAACAGTTATTTTATAGAACTAATATTTAACTTTGTCAACGTGTATGGGACGGTAATAGCTTGGATCCGTATCGGTCAAGAACTTATTTTTATTATGAACTAGCAGCGCCCCGGGGTTTCATCCGCATACCCGTAAGTGTCGGGATCAAAAGCTGTATTACTGTTCAGTTTCATCCAAATCCATTCAGATTTCAGTACGTTTTGCGTGTAACATCCATCCATCCATCCTCACAAATGTTCGCGTTTATAATATTACTAGTAGGATGGGTTGCACTCGTATTCATTACTCTTATAATAAAATGAATAACTAATATTGTGTACCGCTATTTGCAGTATCTTTTAGTCTGTTGCAAAGCAGCCATTTCTAGTAATATACATTTTCCGATTTAGTATTCGGCTAATTGGTCCTTAGCAAGCAAGACATTTTGAGAGTTCGTAATTTTACGACGAAAAGCGGATTATGAAACTCCTGCAATAATGCCCGGGATACACGAAGTTGGTTTTTGATGCTAGGATAGTAAGATAGTGCTAGTAAGCTAACCAGTTAGTCACTTTAAGCTCTTGTATACAGATCTATCAGTTTCAGGCTAGTAAGCTAGTGATAAAAGATAGTAAACCAGTGTGATAGTTTAATTGGTTGGGATTATGATCTGGTAACGCCCCCTACCACCGATTTTACTATCCTGGGTTGTGTACTAGCCTCGTGTGGCCGGCGAAGATAGTACCCAATCGAATAATTTTACTCTACGGGCTAAGACATCACATTGGTTTAAAATTTATTAGCACCGTATAGCAGCTCAAGCATGGTGCCAAGCCAGGATAGTTAGCCAGGATATTACTTGCTTGCTATCCTAAAAAGTAATAATAAAAAAATCGCTCTTTAAAATGTAAGTGCTTATACACTGCTGCACACGTGCTTTACCACGTTGACGGCAGCCGTCGACACTGGTCGACGACGGCTGCAGTTGCCTCTACTGTTGACGCGTGTCGCTCATGTGTATGAACACTTATGCGTGGTCCTACCGGACCGGTCCTACCGTGGACCTACATAAAAACAAATGCATATATACCTACTCCTTGACTTGAGAACCTCCTTTTATTCGTTGGTTAAAAACTAGCCTCGTGTAACCTGGGCATAACACAAAAAAAACATGTGACAAGGATAGAAATAGTTAGGAAATAGGAAAACTATTTCTCCTCAACATTTCACGAATTTCTTCCTAGTAAGCTACCCTTATATTACTATTCGGCTATTACAAAAGTTCTTTTCATCCCAGAGGAAACAAAGAGATTTATGTGTAGCCGTTTTGTCTATCACGGCTAGTATATTGGTATAAAGCGTGTCTGTTCAGCGTTAGCTCTTGAATTTATTAACCAGACTACCGTTGTTATAAAAAAAAAAACATTGAAAAACGGGCGCAGTCCTCGAAACCGGCGTGCATGTATGTCCAGATGTATGTATTACATTATAACCCGCTAGGTAATAATGTGATATGAATTTGGAACCTCAACTAAAAAGTAGTATGAAAACTTAAAAAAAAAAACGAAAATCGTATTGCTTATTATAAACAGGTATGAAAAGTAGAGTATTCTCCTAGGGGATATACGGGGTATTCGTCTTAGGAAAGCTTGAATCCAATATTTATAGCTCCCGTAGCATAACACACAGCTTTATTCCCTTGAATACCAAACTTAACGCGAGCAAAGTGGCAAACCAAAGCTAGTGTACATGAAACTGACCCTGGTCCTGTCTATTTGTATTACCCAGAGGTGTTTGACACTACACGTGCTCACACGCACGTGCATACAGAAATAACCGGAGTAAACGCCTTCGTGACCGATAATATACTGTACGGTTTATTATTTAGTTGTTATGAGTGTTTTATTTTAATAGTTTCTGTGGAAAGTTATTATGATGGATGATTATGTTGTGTATTGAGAGGTTTTTTTATAAGTCTTGAGTCATTTGTAAATAATTATGTAGTTCTCCAAACATAGTCTAAGGTACTTTCAAATTTTGTTTATGTTTCAAATTGACATTATTTCAAGTTAAGAAAAGTTCAACTTTATTTTTTATAGTAATTAAGTTGATTTCAGAAATTCAGAGTGACTAGCACTATTGAAAAAGATATAAAAATGGTTGAAGTTGTTGCGTAAACTGAACTTTATTGTGTAGGAATTAAAGTTATTTTTCCATTTAAAACTCTTATTTGTTTACATTTTTGGCGAATATGTCGCAATATAGGTACAATCAGTGACAGTCAGTCGATTAACATTTGAGTTTTTTTTATCTAAACTATTGAGTTAAATATTTATCTTAAACATAACATCACGCCTGTAATCCCCGAAGGGTTAGGCAGAAGTGTACTAGACCGGGTAATAGTGTGTAAGAGACCGGGCGAGCCGATTGCCGTTACCCGGGCACACATTCAGACTCCGGGAGCTGCTACTGAGAAATTCCAGATGAAAAAACTCAATAACACTGCTCGACCCGGGAATCAAACAAAGCATCTCATACTTAGCGCTTGCGACCACTTGACCAACGAGGTATGTTTATATTTAACTAGCTGACCCGGCGAACTCCGCACTGCCTCGGAATCAATAAATGTTGAAATCTTCATTATTATTTTTTTCGTGATGTTATAATAATAAATTTATTCTGCTATTCGAGGCGGAGCCCAATCCAACAAATCAAAGATCATAAAAATCGCTCCAGTTGTTGAGTTATAAATGGTGTAACTAACCTGATTTTGTTTTATTTGTTTTATTAAATACATAGATTATAATACAATAATGAAACACATTGATTACGCGTTAAAGTAGCAGTATTATGACGATTTTTGTGCTGCTAATCGTACCTACTCATCATAGAAACCAAACAAGATCTGTCAAGAAATTTCGCTTCAAAAAGGATAACACCAAATTGACACTTCAGAGGGGGGAGGTTTACAAAGAAATGCAGCTGATATTAGCAAGCTATTAAATGAGAAATATTTATTCATCAGTAATGGAAATATCCTTTCCTAGAATCTGCCTAGTCGTTTTATTTGTAATACATTAGTCAAGTGTCTTAAGGGAACTGAGCGATAAATATATATCGTAGTAGATGAGCAACAAGTGCTTCGGAGAATTGTCGAAATAAATTCGCACTTATAGGTACTTGTAGGTGTACGTACTGTTCCTGTTGACAGCGATGCGGATGAATTTTTTGATGCCCTATGAATCTTTTGCTACTTTTTTCATATACATGTATATATTGTTATTTTAAGTGTTAGCTTAATGTATGTATATTGTATATAATATGTAAATATTATCTTGATTAATACATATTATAAATTAGCTTTTCTTGTCTGTCTGTGTGACCGCCGCGTATTGTTCTTCTAAACTACGCAACGGATTTTCATTTAGAGAATTTATTCCGGAAGGTTTACGTGTCTAGTACATTAATAATAAACTTACAAGTATATGACGACACGTTGACGACACGGTTGGCGCAGTGGCTGAGCGATCAACTGCTGCGCTGCGTGTCGCGGGTTCGATTCCCGCACGGAACAAATATTTGTATTGCCTACAGGTAGTTGTTCCGGGTCTGGCTGTTTGTGTATGTGAGTTTAAATGTTTGTGAACGCACCCACGATAGAGGAGTAATTCCTAGTGTGGGGCAACGTTTTTTTTTTATAATAAAAAAAAAAAAAGAGTTTGTTTGAATGCGCTAATCTCTGGAACTATCAGTCGGATTTGAACAATTATTTTTCATTTGACAGCCCAATTATTAAGGTATACGCTACTTACGATCACGCTACGACCCTTAGGAACCGAGCAAAAAGAAAATAGTCGGAAAGAACGGGATGCGATGCGACGCGGTAGGTCAAGGGAACAATAATTTTCTGAAGCTAGTTTTAATAAAATAATAAACACAACAATGGTAATATTTTAAGCCTATTGTTATAACCAAGGCTTCACTTTCCTTTCTATTCTTTCAAAACAACAATGAAAACACAGAAAAACAAGGTGTCATTAATACATTTTTATTCCTCAGCTCAAGTTTATAAGCACTTGTTTACACAGCACATTGTTAATACGAGTTCCGAAACTCGTAAAGTTCAGTATTGTAGAGTGGACTTATAGTTTTGTAAGTAAACATTTAGGGTTGGGTTTCCACCTCCTCATGAGCTAAGAAAAAACAGGCATAATAATGCATATCAATATGCCGAGCCCTTTTCGCAACTATGTATGGATCGGCATCCAGTCAAACCAGATGCAGCTAAATACCTGGGGGTCTACTCCGAAGTAGTATCGGCCGAATGTTCGGCCATTTCCTGCTATGAAGTTACAACTATTTGGTTCGGTCGGTCCCGATCCTACACTCCTACACTCTTTTCGAATATTGACTATGGTCCCGACCCGACTGAGCCGATCCGAACTTTTTTCGCATTTTTCAATAATATTCGGTTCGGCCATGTGTCGGTCCGATCCGAACATTCGCACTTAGCACTTCGGAGTAGGCCCCCTGTATTTTACATGGAACGACTGGATATGTGACCTCCACAACCCAGTTACTGGGTAAGACTACCCCTTGGCAAGACTGGTTGTCAGAGTTCTAGGTTTCTGACTACCCTTAAAGACAGTGACAGTGAGATGACAGCCGAGACTAATAGCTTAATGTACTTTCCGGGTCTCAGAGGGGTCTGGATATGTAAAGGATGGTCACCCATCCACGAACCGACCTAGGAAAGTATAGCTCAACCTTTCGACCCGTGCTGCTGTTATTATTGAGCCACTGGATAATAATGCACATGAGATGTCCAAACCAGGCACAGGCCAGCAGTGGCGGAAGACGTCGAATGATTAATTTTGGGACGTTCTTAAGTATTTCTGACGCTACATGACACCTTAATTAAAGTGACAGTGGCAGCTTGACGCTCACTTAAAATTGAGTGGCGTTCTAAAATTCGGTCGTCAGTAGTCAATACATTTCTCGTCCACCTATCGTATGCTCGAAAAGTATCTGATGAAAATGTAAACAAACCCTATTTAGCCCTATTTATTAAGGCGAACTCACCAGGGAAGGTCGCAATATTCAAATTTTCTTACGTTTTTTACAATTTTTTAGTATCAGATTGTATGTTAATAAAAATATTATGATCTGCGACAGTGGATATAAACATTTCTAAGTCTGCGAGCGTAAGAAATATGGCTCTTCAGCAATATAATCATTAAAATCGTCAATACAACTCAAACCCTCTTATTACAAAACGAAATCTAACTTTAGTTCTAGCCTAAGCCTTTGAGCCAGTATTGGTATTTCGAACTTTATTTCGATTTAGGCAAAGTTCATGACAACTTAGCACCAAACTAAGCTGTCATTTTTGTATAAAGAATTGCATTTCTGTAACAGTTAGGTTCTTCATTCAATAAGTGGCTCGGTGGTTAAAACCTGATCTCAAGAAAAGCTTTGTTTTGTAATATGGGGGTCTAAGTTTAAACTTATTAAATTACTATTTCACTACATGTTGATACTTGAGGTCAATGTGGCAGTGGGCAGGCCGAAAAGTTCTGAAATGGCCACCGCGTATCGGAAGACGTAACGTTGGCCTCCCACAAGGTGGACCGGTGACCTTGTGAAGGCTACAGGAGCCCGCTAGATGCTGGAAGCACAGAACCGCACCCTAATTGCGTAACACACGACCAATCGGAATCGGTTTCATTTTGACAGTTCAACAACATTCATTGCGTTATTTACGTTATTGAGCAGACACAACATGTCAAACTTTTTGAACATATGAAGCAATGGATTAGCAATATCCTTCAAAATGATTCAGTTTGAGATTGATTGTGTGTTACGCAATTAGGGTGCCGGTCGAAGTGACGGTGTTTGGTAGGCCTATGTTCAGCAGTGGAAGTCTTTCGGCTGAAATGATGATGATAATGAGGTCAGTGCTAACTATACCCAGCAGACCATTATATTTAAATGCCATTGAGCTAATAGACAACACATCCTCGTCGTACTTCCCTTTACAAGTATAATAGTACTAAATACCTATGCCAAAATACTAATATAACCACTGTCATGCACCGTAAACTGTCTTGCAGAGTTGCAGGTCACATGAGTATAGTAAGAATATTATTCTTCACTTTGTGTTGCGTCTTTGATTGGATGGAAAAGTGAGCTTAGCTTCTCTCGACACTGGTGGAATGTCAGCCTTAGATTAACTACCTTAGTTCTGTAGGTTTGCCTACCACTAACATGTTTTCACGATTAGAACTTGTTTACTTTGCCGTAGAGTTACAAATTACACCTACGGTTTCAAGTAGGTTCTAGTTTATGAGGTCCTGTTAAACTTGAGTTTGGGTTGTATTGCAGTAGTAAATACAAAGTAGGCTAGTACTAGCTTTTTCGGTTAATTATTAGAACAGGATTTTGCAATAGTGATATAGTTTAATTCGTTTATGTATTTACTGATAAGAAAAACCTCATTAATTTTGTATTGTATTGTGCTGTGTGCCATTGTTGTGCTTGGGTCATTAAATTAAATACAAATCAAAATTTCAGTAACCGTAGCACTTCATTTCGATTTTCACGCAGTTACAATTTTCATTCAGAAACTATTAGAAACAAATAAAAGTATAGCAGTGTTAATAATCCTGCTAATATTATAAACGCGAAAGTTTGTATGGATGGATGGATGGATGTATGTTTGTTACTCTTTCACGCAAAAATTACTACACGGATTTGGATGAAATTTAGCACACAGATAGTTTAGAACCAGGATAAAAACATATCATACTTTTTATCCCGATATTCCCACGGGATCGAAACTTATGCGGGTGAAATGGCGGGGCGCTGTTAGTCTCAGATAAATTGCAATCCATCAAAAAGAAAAAACTGAAATCATTTATTTCAATATGCCTGTAAATGTTGAAATTTACGGTTTGTTCCCACTAGTACAACCGAACTGTACCACCAGTGGTACTAGCGGGAAATTGTGTTCTCTATAGTACCACTATTTACTTAGTGGTACTAGTGAGACTGTTTGTTCTCAACCTTTGTTCCCACTAGTATCTCCGAACTGAACCACCGGTGATACTAGCGTGAAATCTCGTTCTCTATAGGTACCACCATATAGAGAATTATAATTAGTACTCGTATTAGTGGTACTAGTGAGACTGTTTGCTCCATAGATATCCGAGAGATATGCCTTTACAACATTAGTGTTATAGGCTAGATTGTAATTAATTATTAAGAACTCGGTTATTTTAAAATAAGATTATTTTTAAATGTTCAATACGTTATTTGAATTGTTGTTTTATGATCGATAGTTAAATAGTTTATATTTTACGTAAGAGAGAAACTAAAGAAACTATGTATTTACTTAAATGTCATTTGCAAACAAATATATTAAATTTTGTACATGATTTGGTTTTATTGGTTTTTAATACCCCACATTGAAAAGCAGAAAAAATAAAAAATACAAAAAAGCCGCCCCTTTTGATCATGTGTGCCGTATCTATTCTTTTTGTTTTTGTGGGAGTTTCCGGAGTGGCGAAAATGTGATGACACTTGAACTTGAACAACTATGCAGTAAAGGCATATCTCTCGGATATCTATGGAGCAAACAGTCTCACTAGTACCACTAATACTATCGAATATAAATGGTGGTACCTATAGAGAACGAGATTTCACGCTAGTATCACCGGTGGTTCAGTTCGGAGGTACTAGTGGGAAGAAAGGTTGAGAACAAACAGTCTCACTAGTACCACTAAGTAAATAGTGGTACTATAGAGAACACATTTTCCCGCTAGTACCACCGGTGGTACAGTTCGGTGGTACTAGTGGGAACGAACGAAATTTACAGGCACCTTGAATTGTCAAAATTAAATAGTCGGTCAGTTAATCAGAAAGTTGAAGCTAGATCGCCACTCGATTAGAATACATTGCACTAAAATGGTAAATGTAGATAACTGATTGACAGTTATCTACTTTAGTGCAATGTATTCTAAGTTGAGTTTTGAGTAACCGATTGTAACAAAAAGGTCCCAATAAGTTTTTGGTTGCAATGGAATTTGAACTTTGTAATGACATTCAGTTTGTTGTTCCATAATTTGAAAATTATCTCAAATTCTGAATTCAAATATAGTCAACTCGATTGTAAGTTGATAAAAGTGTTTCTGAATCGAGTTTGATCTCCTTTGAACGAAACTCTTCTTTTAAACCAACAAAAAGCACAATATCATAATATTATTAAACTATTAACTACCCCATAAAGTGCAGTGAATCTATAAAGTATAAATCTACATGAAATTAAAACTGATTTATCACCTGAACTGACAAGCCAAACAATTGTAATTGCATGCAGTACATTCAATAAAATCACTGATTTATATGCACTGAGTATACAAACGAAATTACGATAATACCACATTGTGATGAAAATTTTATAAAACACGTTGAGCCGTTGGTCCCGGCTGTCATTTGTAGATCTTTGACAGTAGTTACGGGTAGACAGAAGCCCAAAAGTCAGACAACCAGTCTTACCAAAGGGAAACGTCAGTCAGTGTTACCCAGTAACTGGGTTGTGGAGGTCATTATAGGCAATCGCTTCATGTAAAACACTGGTATTCATCTGCATTTGGTTAGACTGGAACCCGACCCTAACATAGTAGAGAAAAGGCTAGGCAGATTGAATGACTCCGACTCTCTCAGATGCGGGTTCGAACTCAGGCAGGCACTTTACTTAGTGTAAATTATTTCATCACCACTGCTTTAAAAACGGTGAATGAAAACATCGCGAGGAAACCGGCATGTCCTAGAACTAAAAATTCGAAGACATGTGACATCTAACAACGCGCACTGAGCCCACGTGAATCCTCTTACACGGAGGAGGCCTGTGTCACAGCAGTGGGAACATTATAAGCTGATCATGATTTAAGTATGATTATACAGGACGATGACTACTATCTAGTTCTAGAGATTGTCATCGTCCATAATAGTCAAGCTAAGACAGCGTATATCATAGGTAGATAATTATGTTAAAAAGTGCACTGTGACATGATATCTTAAGAATCTAGCTGGCTTGCTACTGGAACTTTATAAAAGTTTGTAAAAGGGAGTAGTTATTCAATTTGCTGAATATTTCCGGAATTATCCAACTGAATCCAAACGTGTCTGTTGCAGAATATCGGAAATTGAGAATGGAACTCTTCACAGGATTGCTGTAAACGTGTTTTTGTAAATTTCAAACAAAATAGAAAAGACAATCACTTTCATATTCGTCGTCATGGTAAAGCCTCGCCTCTCATGCACGAGGTTGTGGGTTCCAATCCCGGCAAGTAGGATTGCTGTAAACGTGTTTTTGTAAATTTCAAACAAAATAGAAAAGACAATCACTTTCATATTCGTCGTCATGGTAAAGCCTCGCCTCTCATGTACGAGGTTGTGGGTTCCAATCCCGGCAAGTAGGATTGCTGTAAACGTGTTTTTGTAAATTTCAAACAAAATAGAAAAGACAATCACTTTCATATTCGTCGTCATGGTAAAGCCTCGCCTCTCATGTACGAGGTTGTGGGTTCCAATCCCGGCAAGTAGGATTGCTGTAAACGTGTTTTTGTAAATTTCAAACAAAAAAGAAAAGACAACCACTTTCATATTCGTCGTCATGGTAAGGCCTCGCCTCTCATGCACGAGGTTGTGGCAATCAGGCAAGTACCAATGTGACATTTTCAAGACATATGCACTTTCTGAGTTTACTTTGGACATTGATTTCGACGAAGGAAAACACCGTGAGAAAACCTGGAATTCTAGTTAATATAAGACTGAAATCGCCAACCCGTATTGAGCAAGCGTGGTGATCAATGCTCGTGCCTTCTCTGTATGAGAAGAGGCCTCTGTCCTGCAGTGGGACAATAATAGGCTGGTCTTATATTTCAAATAATGAAGACGACAGCTGTTCCAGTCCCAAGCCACAGTGTAATAATACCGAAATATCAAATCATTATTACGATCACGCTAAACTGCATTTTGTTGGGGGTATAAAATGCACTGCAGTGTAACGTGGGGTGCTTTTGACGAAAATGTGAGGGGCATTTCAATAGACAAATTCTTGGGTTGGACTTACGGATGGGGCTGCGTTTACACCGTTGTGTTTTTATTGGCATTATCCTATGAGAAATTCACGTGCAATACAAGCGCTTTTCCTCTCTCCTACTTATTTAAAATTTTGCTGTGCCCGACAGGGTCCATAATTGATTCTATTGATTTATACATACCACCTGTATGTGTACATTTTGGACGCAATAAAAATTATTTGAATTATTGCTAAAATTCGTGTGAAATTTTTTAAGCAAGAACGGTGGTGTTTCCATAATGTCAATCAATAACATAACATTGAAAGTCCCCCCTTTTTATTAGCTAAGAACTTTTACAGTTTTATAACAATAAATTGTCGAAAACACAAACACAGTTTAAACGCAAACCAAACCAAATACAGGAGGGAGTCATTGCATTACCATTTTTGCTTAAAACTCGCTCGTAATGTGCTTGGCAAATTAACGATTATATTATTCCGCATTCATTTGCTTGTTTTAACAAAACTGTGCAGTGTGTTAAAACTGGCATGTTTTGCAACCCTCGGATGTGCGGTATCCAGCTGGTATTATATGAATACAAAAGAATCTGAAATGCTATTAATAGAAAAGAGTATAAAAAAAGATTTCTTACCGATTCTCCTCCATAGGAATGGCCTTTCACGCTCTTGTGGAATCTGAAAATAAACAAAAAAAAACCGTTATTAAAAGTGTTGTTGTTGCTTGAAGGCGTCGCAGCAACCTCGTAGAAGATGGCGGGATGAGCTGGAGAAAACAAACGACCAGTGGTCCACTTTAGGTCTGGATCGAAAGAGCTGGAAGTCATGGGGTCATCCCCAGCAGAGGGATGATGCAGGCTAACAGTAAAACTGTTGCTGTTGTGTTGTTCATAAAATGATGGACTAGAAAAAGTAAAACAGCTGCCAAAGGTTATCATTCCTCTAATAAAATGTGGTAATCGTAAGTCATTTTTACAGCTACTATCACTTATATTGTTTGGTAATTAATTGACAAACGGCACTATCTAGTGTCATTATGACACTTGTAATGGCTACTTATCGGAGCACTGGGGGTTCAAATGTGTCACACTAATATTTATTTTACAAATACTTAAGTAACTAAAGTTAATTGTTTCCGTGTTAATGCCCTCTGTGTCTTTAACATATTTTTTTTGTTTAGTTTAAGATAAAGATTGTTATTGATTTTTGTATGCTACTGTGGTAAAAACCCACCTACCGACCGAAACAATCTAAATAATTGTACCTAGTGTGCTGTGAACATTTTTCGAGAACTAGGTAACTGTGCTAGTTTTTTAATTGTTATTCTGGATCCATGATGGAGGAGATCGATTGATCGAGTGGTGTGACGATCTTATCATGTTTGCCGGGACCACATGGCCAGAGACCGCACATAAAAGAGAGGTATGGAAGGAAACAGGGGAGGCCTTTGCCCAGCAATGGGACACTACATACGCAAACAAAAAATTATACATATTTTTGCAAACCAATTTGCAACAGCCAACGCGACGGTTAAGCTGTTGTGATTTGTTTACTTTTTTTAGGTTAACCCCATCATTGTAACAGGCATCCGACAGTTTCAACATTCACTGTAAGTGCCATCATTGACAAAGTCCCTTAAATCCCCAGACAATTAAGAACTCCCTACTCACCAATATTTTAATAATAAAATTTTCTGGTCGATTTCTCGCAACGGTGTAACAGGCACCCTCTGACAAGGGCTGACGGATAGTGTACGTAGGGGTAAGAAGGTAAGGCGAGGGGATGAAGCTAAAATAAAGGGGATTATAAGGGAATTACGTTGCCATGGCAACGGCGTTCCCTCGAAAAGTAACGGCACTGTTCTTGCATAAAAATAATACTTTGAAGACTCCATTTTGAAAGAAACTGGGTAGATGATCTGATTCTGATATGTGGAACGGTGATGTGATTTGGAAAATTACTGTATTGTCATAAAGGTAAGCTTATCATAATAATGTGTGAATAAGGAAAAAACCATTCAGTAGTTTTTGCGTGAAAGAGTTTATAATATTAGTAGGATATATGGTGTATAGAATATAGAGTATGCTATTATATGCTCGTGCCTTCTCTGTGTAAGAAGAGGCATTACCCCTGCAGTGGGACAATAATAAGCTGGTATTATAAGTCCAACTTTCTCTTTTTGCGAGAAAAAAGAGGGTAGCCGTACTGTAGCCGATAAATAAAACAATATTTTTCAAGATAACGGTACGTAATAAAAAAGCTGCCTCATTAATCTGAAGTGATATCAATTAATTTGAACTCAACGGCGAAGAGAAATTATTCGACTACCCTCAAATGAAATTAATTTGCAAAAATAATAGGGATTGGGAACGAGGATAAATGATTTTAAAATGCAAGTAGATGGGTGTCGTTTTGAATAAAAGACATGAATATGGTTAAATAGTTGAATTGGGGAGAACTGTGTGTCCTTCTGTTTCTTTTGTACATTGCATGATTTTATCTATCTATACTAGTAATTAATAAAAGCTGTAGAGTTTGTTCGTTTGTTTGAACGCGCTAATCTCTGGAACTACCAGTCAGATTTTAACAATTCATTTGATAGCCCAGTACTTGAGGAAGCTTTTAGGCTATTTAACATTATGCTACCTTAAGGAGTCGAGCAAAAATAAAATAAAAGTCAGAAAGAATTGCTGTGCCAAAACGAAGTAAAATCGCGGGAGCGTTGTAGGGGGGAAGCAGGTACTCGTAGAAGCTAGTTTATATAATAAAATTAGAACAGATAGTATTCCATCTGCTTTAATTTTCAATTAAGAATTTAGAGTATTCGAGGTCATAAACCATACATAGGACGTGATAAATGTGACCGCAGAACGTATTAAATACATCGCCTGTGCCTATTGGATGATCCGTTGTAAAATCTAACATTCGGGAATTTGGCTGCGGTCCGCGGGATCGAATCAAACGATTTTAGTGTTACAAATTGCTCTGTAGTTGCGTTGTGATTTCTACATATTTCAGTGGAAAATTCGTAGCCGTAACTACTTTTGCACTAATGCTTTGTAGGTTGAAAAGTTCTTGCTGTAGTCCGATAGCTAGCCTAAGTCTCCAAGACACGAGCAAACAGGTAAGTTTTAGGTAGGCGAACACCATATTCGATAAGATATTTGCTTAATATAACATCGCGCCTGTAATCCACGAAGGGTTAGGTAGAGGTGTACCGTTGCGGCACCTACATCGCCACATGTATACCACGCATCAGACTAACGTCACGCAAGTTCCTGCATCGCGCAAGCAGAGTTTACCGCAGAACTAGCATATATATACAACGTCCCGACATCAATCGTCGGGCAGCCCACCAGACACCGGGCTGCTACTGAGAGATTCCTGATGAAAATCCCATTAACACTTTGCCTGGCCTGGGATTCGAAGCCAAAACGTCATGCCTAGCTATTAGCCAGTAGGCCAACGATGCAGTGTCTGCTAAACATTGTGCAAGACACTCTACGTGAGAACGTGAGCCTTTCAAAATATGTAGCCATAAGAAAACCAAAAGATCCTCTAATCTCAACTCTCATGAATTTCTTTTATCCGCATCTTATTTCGCCGAAACCTAATAACAGCTAACCCGTTTTTTACGAGTCCTCGTAAAGCTGAACATAATTAAGTTTCCCAATTCCGGCCGTCAATCAGGATAGCCTTATTGTCCGGCAGGAGTGACCTATGAATATTTAATATGTGTGGAGATTAACATAGGAATACATCGTGTAATTGTGGTACCTCATTTCGGTGGTAACAGGTGGGGTCAGAAGTTTAGTGCAAGATAATGTTGGTAATCCTACTAATATTATAAATGCGAAAGTTTGTATGTATGGATGTATGGATGTTTGTTACTCTTTCACGCAAAAACTACTGAACAGATTTTGACGAAATTTAGCACACAGATAGTTTATAACCAGGATTAACATATAGGATACTTTTTATCCCGACATTCCCACGGGATCGAAACTTATGCGGGTGAAACCGCGGGGCGCAGCTAGTTACTGTCATAATGTAGCAAGAATAGAGTTACACAAAACAATTAAAATGGTGTCGGTGTCACCTCTATCTATTAGTTATCTGTTAAAAAGTTCTATGTTGTTTTCAGAAGCTACCGTCGACACTCGTCGACGACCGCCGTCGAGGCGTCGTCGGCGGCTGCCGTCAACAACGTGCGGCTTGTGTATTTAAGTACGGGGCTCAAAAACGAGCGGCATGTTGACAGGTGTCGCGCGTGAGTATAAGCACTGAGGTAGGGAGGAATACTCTTGATTTTTCTCCTATAGCATGGGTGTCATAAAAAGTAGCTGAAAATCACGCCAGCTGCGATAATAACCTTATCTATAGAACAGTTAGATAGAGTAACGATATGGAACTAACGATTTTGACTATACAAAATAAACATTGTTTTTTATTGTAAATTGAAATTGCTTATTCTTTAAATAAAACATTGGAATCACTTTAACACGTCACATAAAAAATAAAAAACAAGCTAGATGAAGTCGAGATTTCATTTCTGACTAGCCCTGGGAAGAAATGGCGAAACAAACCCAGCGGGGTAATTGCGTAACAGTAGGTAGCAATGTTTTTCATTGTGACGGTTAAACAACATTCATTGCGTTATTTACGTTGTTGGGCAAACAAATTTTTTGAACATATATAAACCAATGGTTTAGGATTATCCTTCAAAATGATTCAGATTGAGACTGATAGTGTGTTTCGCAATAAGTAAGGGTTCTTGTCCTCGATCTTGCCTGGTAGAAAGCGACACAAACGTTCATATTCTAGCATACATTTACTATACCCAAAACCCAGCTCAATTGCTAGCTCGAAGACACCAATTCCCATCGTAAAACCAGAACACACCTTTACCAAATGAATCGCCCAACCAGCAATCATGCATCACCGAACACAATCGGTTTCCAGCTTCGACCAAATGTACAGAAACCAGTCACCGACCATGCACGTCCTAGATACGGCACGTTCGAACCACAGCATAGGTAAGTTAGTTCAAGATGTTGCTAATCAGATTAGTCCTTTGTCTGAATGTCCGACTGATTGATATTCGGTACAAGCCTTTGAGGAGCTTCTGTGTGAGATGTGTGATACAGGTGTGATTATGGGAATGTTTTGGGTGTAGGCTTTGGCAGCAGCAGAAAGTAGGAAACAATTTTAAATTAAACATCGATTTTAACCTATCGACTTTTTAGGTATCCGTACCCATAGGATGCCTGACGTGACCCGTTACTAAGCCTCCGCTGTCCGTCCGTCAGCGGGCTGTGTCTTATGAACCGTAACCGTAATAGGTAGACAGTTGATTTTCACAGAGTGTGTATTTTTATCGCCGCTTTATCAACAAATAATTTCTATAACTTGGCACTCATTATTATATTTTATTTTGTTAATATGCGGATAATGTAGTAGGCTGCAGTATTGTTAATATAATGTATTATCTTTCCTCTGTTTCAAAACATAATTTCTGTTCACGCACCTCTAGTCGCTGTTGCACGCATCTCTAGTCATATAAAATGTGTCGCCTAGAAATTCGTTATCCCTGATTACAGTCTAAGCCCCAGGATCCAGTGAGCTGTGATTTCGAAGTATTGAAGTATAAAAAGCATTTTTGACTGACGATAAAAGATGACAGTGGAAACGCCCATAAAGGACATAAATAGTGACTTTACGTACCTGACCTTTCTGAAGAAGATAACCAATGATGTTCTTCAGAAATTTAGTACCCGCAACCGGCGTGGGTGTATGACCAGAGGGGCAATTCTCGTAATTTTAAGAACATTGACTGATCTTAGTCTCAATCTGTCAACAACAAGTTTATGACATTTGTTTGTCGACGAGATGAGACTGCGACTAGATTTTGAACGTTTTAAATTACGAGAATTAGCCTTCAGAAGTATATGCACGTAAGCAAAGCAAATAGTTTGTAAGAATCGTAGGGGCGTTGAGTACTTTTTGCTTACCCAGTATGGGCAAAAGACGTAAATCTATCTATATATATAAGATACGATCTTTGGAACAACAATAATTTCCCTAATGAGCATGAAAGCATCTCATCTCACAAAAGGCGTAGGTTTCTCTTTAAACGTGAGTGACGGACGTTACAAACGTTTCGCTCGAATGTGAACTTGACGTTCACATTCGAGCGAAACGTTTGTACGTCAAAGTTTACGTTTACGTCAAGGAAGCTAACGTAATTAACATTTGTTATGTAATTGTGGCTGCTACACGTGTTCTAGTAATGTTTTAAGAAATTGAAATTATAGAAATTCGTTGAGCGTGAGATTGTTTTATATCATCGCGCCTGTTATTCTCCGATGGGCTAGGCTGAACTGCTAGTGTAAATTGCACTCACATTTGGTCCCAAGCTCTATGTAATGTGACATTTACCAACCCGCGCTGGGCCCACGTGGTGGATTGGAGCTCCTTATAAAGAGGAGTTTTGTCCCAGCAGTGGGAACATTATAGGCTGATTATGCACTAAGTAGTATAATATGGAGATGAAATTTTCATGCCTTCGCATAAACGTTTAGACAAAACATTGTTCTCCGCTTTATCAAATTAAAACCATTTCGTAATGTAACGCACTGTGTACTATAACTGCGGCTACTGGAAAATACTTCTATATATTATATTATGTCTGTAATGTATATGGAGTACATAATAGCAAACAAGATATGGATTTTAATTATCCGAAATAAATTATTCTATTCTATTCTAATAGGTAAAGAGTATTCTATTCTTATTTGTCGTTCATTTAAAAAAATAATGCAAAATGTTTAATTTTATATTTCTGTACGTAGCTTTTCACCACAGTTTCTCGTGCATTCCAAGAAAACCACTTGTTTAATCCGGATGAAAATTATTTTATGTGTTCATTGAAGACATGCACCCTAATTGCGTAACACACTACCAATCTCAATCTGAATAATTTTGAAGGATATTGCTAATCCATTGCTTCATATGTTCGAAAATTGAGTCTGTTCAACAATGTAAATAACGCAATGAATGTTGTTGAACTGTCAAAATAAAACCCATTTCTACTGATTGTGTGTTACGCAATTACCCCGATGGTCTATCTATGTGCGAAATTTTATCCAGATCGGTTCAGCCGTTCATTCGTTATTGAGAAAGAATCACCTTGACAAACATGCATAGTTAAATGGCAGTATTTTGTAACAATATTTTGATATAGAGTATCCATGGAGTTTTTGCCTGCTCTTCTCCATAGGAACCAACTATGCCTTCGTCCATTCAAAGGAGTCGGTCAGTCAGAGGACTGACCGACTCCTTGACAGTTCAAAAGTGCCTGTAAAGGGTTTAATTGAAATTTGAAACAAATGCGTTGAGTTTATGGCTTTAATTTCGACACTTCAACAACATTCATTGCGTTATTTACGTTGTTGAGCAGACAAATTTTTCGAACATATGAAGCAATGGATTAGCAATATTCTTCAAAATGAATTAGGATTGTAATTTATAGTGTGTTACGGAGTTAGGGTGTTGGTCTCTGTGAAATAAACTTAGGGTATTTTTGGGAATAATCGTAGCATTCAACCCGCCTAGTGCGGGCTGCCTAATAGATTCGGAGGACACTGAACTTTAAAATGGATTTAAGTTATGTCCGAAGCAGATGCACTCTAATTTCAAGAGCTGGCATTTCATTATGAACTTCATGACGCTATTTCTCTTTGAGAGTTAGTAGGACGCCAGGTTTAAAACAAAAGATTACTTCTCTTGTCTTTACTTGTTTTTGACATTTTTAGACCAAACAGTGTGTTAATAAACCAGATTATATTTATCCGATTGCGTGATAGGAAAGACGAGGTTGTTTTTTTTTTTCTTACTTTTTGAGCAAACACGAAGTTCAATGAACTCTTAACCCTTTGCGGGACACTTAACGCCTCTCGACGTAATAACAATAAAACTTCTATTTTGTCTCGTTCAGTGTCCTTCAATGCGTTAATATAAAAAGGTTAAAGGATATCTGCACTGACAAGAGCTTACTTCTTGTTGAAGAAAACTGTAGGCTTCACGTGCCATGAACATAATAAAATTGAAAGAGCCGGTATGTTTTTACGTTTTGCTGTAAAAACAACAATCAATCAATCAACTCAGCCTATCGCAGTCCTGCTGGACATATGCCTCTCCCAGGCTGCGCCACAACACCCTGTCCTCCACCTTCCGCACCCAGTCCGTCCCAGCAACCTTCCTGAGGTCGTCCGTCCATCTAGCTGGGGTGCGTCCCACACTACGCTTGCCGATATGCGGTCTCCTCTCCAGGACTCGTCTGCTCCACCGGCCATCGGTCAGGTTAAGCTACGCTTGCCGTGGTTGGTCTGTGGATGGGTGACCATCTTTACATACCGAGACCCCTCCGTGCCTCAGAAAGCATGTTAAGCCGTTGGTCCCAGCTGTCATTCGTGGATCTTTGACAGTCGTTACGGGTAGTCAGAAGCCCGAAAGTCTGGTAACCAGTCTTACCTAGGAGTATCGTATTACCCAGTCACTGGGTTGTGGAGATCAGATAGGCAGTCGCTCCATGTAAAATACTGGTATTCAGTTGCATCCAGTTAGACTGGAAGCCGACTCCAACATAGTTGGGAAAAGGCTAGGCAGATGATGATGAATCATCGGAAGGGTGGCAAGGGTTAGATCGAGGTGGCGCTAGAAAAGGCTTGGAAAGATTTGGCGGAGGCCTTTGCTCAACTGTGGGTCACAGTGTGCTAAATAAAATAATCATGAAACAAGTGCTAGGAACAGAAAAATGCTGTTTAAGGATAGAGATGGTGTCTTTAACATCATTTTAATAAAATGGACAAAGATTGAGCACGTCTTATCAACTCGGGTAAGGCATTCCATAGCCGCAAATAATACAAAATGACAAACACTAGTAGAATAAAAAAACAAATTGGAAAAACGCTAAGACACCTTGACTTAATCAAGCCAGTGAATCAAGCTGTCCCAAGGAGGAATAGCCAGCCTCTAATAAAACTAACGCTTAGTCCAAGATAAATGCGAGTGCCTTACATGAACTTCCCCCAATTACCATCATTGGAAACTTCAGTCGTTACCCTCATTTTTGGGGTGCATCCTTAATATACCTAATTTACCCCATTATATACCTTATGCTGAACACGTAGGGGTTAATTTGGCATGGTTACGCTGGTGAGAACCATCTGCCACCTTATTAGATTCTCAAGGAAGTTAATTTCTTACATACTAAATAGATCTTGCGGTCTTAAAAGTAGGTTTGAATTAGGAAAGGCAGTAATTCTAAGAAAATTAGAGTAGAAAAAAAACCGGCCAAGTGCAAGTCGGACTCGCGCACTAAGGGTTCCGTACAAATACAATTTACGATTTATGACGTATTAAAAAAAAACTACTTACTAGATCTCGTTCAAACCAATTTTCGCTGGAAGTTTACATGGTAATGTAGAGACGCCAGCAGGTCAAGCTACCCGAAACTGTCAAATTTTCCCAATCAACCTTGAACCTTAATTCTTTAGCGATAAAGTTGAAAATCTATTAAAGAATTTTGACAGATGGTAGTAGCTTGATGTGCTGGCGTCTGTACGTCATATATTTTTTTTTAGTTTTATCATTCTCTTATTTTAGAAGTTACAGGGGGGGGACTCATTTTACCACTTTGGAAGTGTCTCTCGCGCAAACTATTCAGTTTAGAAAAAAATGATATTAGAAGCCTCAATATCATTTTTGAAGACCTGTCCATTATATATCCAGGATATTGCCTGCTTGCTATCCTAACTTAAAAAAACCAGCCTCGTGTAGCCCGGGCATAACGTTTCCAGTCAGAATCAGAATAATTTATTTGTAAACATAGGTCAGATTACAACGGAGTGTGAGGTGTTAAAAATAGATAGATTCTCTATGATTTGCCCTGAGGCGTACAAATAGTCCAGGCAACTTACATAAGATAACCTAGTTTTAAAGACACACTAACATAAATAAAGATAGATCCTTGATGATCCTTCAGCAGCAAAGAAAATTACATTTGAATTAAAGTAAGACTGCCGACACTGAGATGCTTTTGATGTGCACTGTGCAGCTCAATGAGAGTGAAGCTGCATTCATTAGTGAGGGGGAGGGCGTCTGTATTAATAAAGTACGCTTGAAGGAGAGAATATTCTCAAAAACTGGACTAGTGCAAGTTCTTGAGTAAGAAATGAACTAACGTAAATTTTAATAAAAATGAAAGGTTACGAAAGTAACATTAAATTTACTATAACTCCATAAGTTGATCACAAACATAGTCAAAGGATAATTGTAATAGCTGTATCAATATTATTCAGCACATTTTTTGTGAAGTTTCATCTACTCTAAAAGCTTTCAGAAAAAATCCAGCTCATCTCGCCATCTCCGTGTAGCTTGTATGTTGATTAAAATAATTATGATTCGCGACCGTAACAAATGCGGCTTTACAGAATTATAATCATTAGAATCAGCAATACAGCTCCTTGAGTAAGAATTGGCCTTAAATGTCATAATTTCATGAAATAGTCATTCAATAGGCTAATATGAAGTTGGAGAGTTGTATTGACGATTTTTATGATCATAATTCTGTAAATAAATATTTAGTACAGCCGCGAATCATTTTGAGATCAACATATAAATCACCATGCTAGAAGAAGACACACACACCACAAAAACATGTGACATCTATACTAACCCGCACTGGGCATGGTAGATTATTATTAGCCCAGTCCCTCCGAAGGGGTAGCGGGATCGTCCGAAAGGGTTACCGTTGCCCTGGAACAGAAAGGGCTAAGGAAGGAACACGGGTGGGTTTTAGTCAGTAAGAGTCTGACACTCCCTTCCGCTCCACCCAGAGCGGGAGGGGTCATTTGATGATATCCCATCCACAAAAAAAAAAGTCCCTCCGAAGAGAGGGGGCCGGTGTGGAGTGATAACATTATAGGCTGATTATGTATACAACTAACCTATAAATTGCAAAAAATGAAAAAGAGAGAGAAGAGAAAAGAAAATCACCACAATTTTACTGTTGATTACATAATTTTCATAAAATCTTATAAATATTCAAAAAAGTTAGTTTGACCTAGTCAAGAACTACACAACAGTTGTATAGACAAGTCTCTTTGTCATGAAAATAAACTAGTGATAACTTTGTACTAAGTTGGGAGTGCCTCGGGCGTGTGATTACGTCGTCTGAATTCTGACTGCAAAGTAGTCTTTGTACTGCCAAGTCTTTTATGACAATACATCCTTGTTGCTTCCCAATTGTCTGTGACAACAGTTTCTTTGTGAAAAAGGACAACGGAACCTTTGCTTTGATTTACCAGGTTTATTTATTTTATTTTATTATTTTTGGACACAGTAAAATGGATACAGATACGACATAATGTATTAGTATAGAGTACGAAGGTACTGCTTATTTCTTAAGATTTTTCTTCCAGCAGACCTGCGAAAGAAAAGAGATGTAGAGAGAAGAGAAATGAAAAATAAATGTAGACAATAGTGTGTGAGAACAAGAAGAGAAGACTATGATTTGTGACGTCTTAAACTAAACTACTAAATATATCTACATTGTCCCCAAAAACCAATGGGTTTTAGCACTGATGGAGAAGAGACTAGACTCCTGGTGTAAGCATAAATGCTTTCAAACACCAGAAAAATAAAGAAAGAAATATATATTTTCTTTTGAGCCAACAGCTAGAGCATCTGAGCATAATATTTAAGGTTTTTTAAACACTCCTTCAGTCGTCCGAGCATGTTCTTCTAATAAATCGTTTAACTATAAAGACTCAAAAAGTATTACATGTCTAAAATAACTTGAAAACTTTTCCATTTTAAACTTAAGTTAGTTCTGTCCTCTGCCCTCTGCCGTCCTTCACCTCAACAAAGTTTAAACGAAGGCTCTGGAAGGTTCTTGAAACAATTTGTTCATTTATTGGGTCTTAGTGAAGAATCTTGAAGACCTATTGCTTTGGTTTGATTCGCATACTTGTTGAGCAGGGGTGGCCCAGTGGTATCGGCCGGAACTTGTGAGTTTTTGAACCCAAACAGGCACTCTCATCATCATCCACAGCCTGACTTCACCCACTGCTGGAGATAGGCCTTCTTGTACCCATCCCCACGCTCCTGTGCCAGCCTCATCCAGGTTTTGCCCGCCAGGCTCGCCTGCTCCACAGGCAACAGACACTTTGTGTAAATTATTTCATCACCACTGCTCTCAAAATGGTGAAGGAAAACATCTCCAGACGTGTTTTTGCCCGCCCGAACATTGAGCTCGGCACTTGTTTTGACAGATCAACTACTTTCGGACGGGCCCGTTTCTCCGTTGAAGAGCTTAATAGAGAGTAGACCCTTAGGATCTTTACACCGTGATCAAAATCATCATCTGCCTAGCCTTTTCCCAACTATGTTGGGGTCGGCTTCCAGTCTAACCGGATGCAGCTGAATACCAGTATTTTACAAAGAGCAACTGCCTGCGCGACCTCTACAACCCAGTTACTGGATAATACGATACTCCTTGATAAGACTGACTGCCGGTCTTTCGGGCTTCTGACGACCCGTAACGTCTGTCAAAGATCCAGGAATGACAGCCGGGACCAACGGTTTAGTGCTCTCTGAGGCATTCATTTGCCTTCACACCAACATCATCAATGACCATTAATACAACAAGCTTAGCAGACATATTATTCACATTGAAACTATTGCACGAACTGCTTGTAATACTCGTATAATATACAGCTCAGCTATGCAAGCAAGACGTGCAAGTTTTAAGAATCACAATAATAAACAAGTTCGTGTTCGGATCAGCTGCAAGTTCACTTAGTTTAGTACAGTAACCCGTTTTCCAGCAGTTAACTCTTGAGACTTGTGGGGAATAATAAGTGGTATTTTTCTTGGATTCTTGTCTATATTTTGATCACGGTTGGAGGGGCCCGTGGCGAAATAATAAAAGCCGCACAGGTCGATAGATGATCGACCTGTGCGGCTTTTACATTACATACCGATACCCCTCCGTGCCTCGGAAAGCACGTTAAGCCGTTGGTCCCGGCAGTCATTGAATCTTTGACAGTCAGATGGGGTCCTCAGAAGCCCGAAAGTCTGAAAACCAGTCTTACCGAGGGGTATCGTGTTACCCAGTAACTGGATTGTTTAGGTCAGATAGGCAGTCACTCCATGTAAAATACTGGTATTCAGCTGTACCTATCCGGTAAGACTGCAAGCCGACCCCAACATAGTTGGTAAACGAAAACATTGTAAAAGTCAATTATTTTTAAAAGAGTAACCGTGGAGTTTCTTGTCGGCTCTCCATAGGAAGCGACCAATTGGAACCGTGCACCTAGCTTCTGATGTGTCATATGTGTCTATTTAGGTTTAGATGAATTAAAATATTTTGTTTTTGATAGCCCACCAAATGTTACCAGTCTAATTTTTCCCATTAATTTTGTTAATGCATGCAGTGGTTGGCTGCAAGTCTAAAGTCTCCACGAACATTAACCTTAGCACGAACGTCTAGCACAATTACAACTCCTATACATAATTAGAGATGGCGACACGATAGCCGCGATTATACTGTGCTGTTATCGCGTCGCCATCGATTTATTTTGTACTTGCTTCTGCTCGCCACTTCGTTCGCGTGGAACTCGTAAGATACCTCAATATACAGCCTATGATACTCGCTAATAATGTAGCTTTCTGTAGGTGAAAGAATTTCTGACATCGGTTATAAATTGGATAAGGTTGTGATACTTTCGGGTTTCTCCCCGTAACGACTGTCAAAGATCCACGAATGACAGCCGGGACCAACGTCTTAACGTGCATTCCGAGCCACGGAAGGGTCTTGGTAGTAAAGATGCTCACCCATCCACGGACCAACCGCGGCAAGCGTAGCTTAACCTGGTCGATCAACCCGTGCAACTGTTATTACTTAGCCACGATCCCCCAAAGTCGTCTTAAAGCATGTTGACATATTCTGTCAGTACGAGTTAGCAGTTCTACGAAACAGATCCAAAAACCTTGCCTTTCGACGAACTATATCTCTCAAAGCATTTAACTAGTCATATCAGTCATCATAAAATTGACAGACCATCACACCTCCTATTTATCGAATTAACAGCAGCAGTAGACATATTTGTCTACCAGCAATTATCGACCAGTAAAGTCACGAGCACTAATATGTCAACACTTGGGAAAAGTCCAAAACAATTTCAAATAGGCAAGGCACATAAAAGGCACTTTTGAACGTCAAAAATTAAATGAAAATAAAATTGATTCTAGTCGCCCCTTCCAAAAAGCAGTTTTCGTATGGAGAAAAATGGGCAAGAAACTCCAAAACTGGAAACTTTCATTAGCGATTTTTGCGTGAAATAACGAATGCAACGTTAAAATACGACACATCACATAAACCTATCGGTTCGAAAATACTATGTTCGTAATAACATAAAATTTCATTAAAAAACAAAGGAGAAAATGGCCTTTGAATAAAGCCAAGTGTATACATATTTATGCTCGATTGTACACAGAATTAAAAAAACTCAGCGTGTTAATAGCATTGTTGATTCGACCCGTCACGCGAACAACTCTGCCCATCAAGTGATTCGCCCTTGCTATATTGATTGCTTGTTATAAGGCTATTTGTTATTGTTATTATCTCCAACTAAGGAGACGATACGACTAACAACTGAGGGTACGATGACAATATGATTTACTGACAAATGCTTGCACTGACTGAACAGCACCCTAAGTGCGTAAAACACTATCAATCAAAATCTGAATAATTTTGAAGAATATTACCAATTAATTGCTTCGTACGTTCGAAAAATTTGTGTGCTCAACAATGTAAGTAACAATGAACGTTGTTGAACTGTCAACATTAAAGTTATTGCTATAGTTAGTGTGTTACGCAATTTCCATCATCATTTCAGCCGAGAGACGTCCACTGCTGGACATTGGACACGGGCCTCTCCCAGGCACCTCCACTTCGACCTGTTCTGTGCTTCTCGCATCTAACGGGTTCCTGCGGCTTTAACAAAGTCGTCGGTCCACCTTGTGGGAGGCCTTCAAACGCTACGTCTTCCGGTACGCGGTCGCCACTCCAGAACCTTTCGGCCCCCAAAAATACCCCATAGGTCCATTCGAATCTGTGTGGTTCTTTCCTTAAAAGACCGTTTCAGACACAACTCTACATGGTCCACATGATCTGATCAATATTAGGATTAGACTTTGCAAGACACTTTGACCCCTCAGTTTGTTTCGCCATTTCTTCTCGGGGGTAGTTAGATAGGAAATGTCGACTCAAATACAACGTGACTCTACAGTGGCGACATTAATTTAACAACAGGTAGGGAGAGTGGCCAAAATTATAACAACACAAAATAATTCGTAATTTGAAAACTGCCGCCTGCGCCACTCGCCGACATAAGGGTTCTTTAAATACAGGTGCTCCAAGATGCTATTATAGAAAATTCTCTATAAGTAATAACGTTTAATAGAATTGAAATAAATAAGCATAAAACGAAAACGCGAAACCGTACACGTGTGTTTAATTAATTCCGATAATTATACCATTTACAGAATAAACAATTTCCTTTCATTGCAGAAACATGGTGGAGTTGTCAGGAAAATGACGGAGAATATTTAAGAGAAAGAACGAGGGTAATAAAATTCCCAGAATTAATACTTTGGGTCTCTAGGGAAAAGGGATGTCAGGGTTAATTTTATTCCTTCCTTCTTAGCCTCCGGAATTTATATGAAGGAGTTTAGTAATAAATTTAAAAAATAGAAGACATGTGACGTCTACCAACTCACTTTGGGCCGGCGTGGTGGATTACGGCCCGCTCCCTCTACAGAGAGGAGGCCAGGTTCTTCCATACAGGTTCTGTATGGAAGAACTGTCAAAAATTCAAAATTATTCCTCGGATAAAATTATTTGGCGTTGGAAAAATCAGCCCTAAGTATGACTCAATCAGGAAAGACTTTCTTTTGTTTTATTTTTCTTTATTCTGAGGGGCAATTCTGTAATTTTAAGAACGTTCACAGTCTGAAGGCCAATTCTCGTAATTTAAAACGTTCAAAATCTAGTCGCAGTCTCGTCTCGGTGACGAACTAATGTCAAAAACTTGTCAAAATGTAGGGAAATTAGAGGTATTTTTGTCAGATTGACACCGAGATCAGACTGTGAACGTTCCTAAGATTACGAGAATTGTCCCTCAGATCTCAGTCTCAACTTGTCAAAAATACCCCTAATTTCCCTACATTTTGACAGGTTTGTCATTTTTTTTTGTCGCCGGCATGAGACTGCGACTAGATTTTGAACGTTTTATATTACGAGAATTGGCCTTCTGTAATCATATAGGCGTCTGCTTCATAACTTGTTTGACGACATGCTGTGTTATAAGTCAAGTTAGTCAGCAAGCTAGAAGCAGCACCCTAATTACGGAACAAACTTGCAATCACAATCTGAATAATTTTGAAGGACAGGTATTGCTAACCCATTGCTTCATAATTATGTTCGAAAAATGTATCTGTTTTACAACGTAAATAACGTAATTAATGTTGTTGAACTGTCAAAAATATAGCCATTGCTAGTGTTAGCGGGTTACGCAATAACCCCACAGGGCTGGCTTTAATAACAAATTTAAACATCGCTACCGGTGAGTGAATACACCATATTTTTACTCTCGCAGAAAAAGCTTAAAAATAGCCTCTCATAATTCCATCCATACGATTGTGTCCATTCGTTCTAGGAATAAAAGCATAGCTGTGTCGTCAGCTGAATATAAAATAAAAGACCGGACAGAACGGAATGAATGGTTTTGTTCAGTTTTGTTACTCGTATCCGATCCGGTAGCAGGCTGTCACCAAACCCAGTGTTGTGTTTCGTGAAAAAACCTGTGTAGGCGACGTCTACTGAACTTTAGGGTATTTTAGGGTAAATTGAGCTGTTTTTTTTTATTTTGTAAGGTAAAACTAACAGTAGAATATAATACATTAAAAACGTACACATATAATATATTAAAAACTAGCAGCGCCCCGCGGTTTCACCCGCATAAGTGTCGATCACGTGAGAATATTGGGATAAAAAGTATCCTATGTGTTATTCTAATGTATAAGCTATATTACTGTAAAGTTTCATCAAGATCCGTTCAGAAGTTTTTGCGTGAAAGAGTAACAAACATCCATCCATCCATCCACACCAGCTTTTGCGTTTATAGTAATAACGCGTTTATATAGTAGGAAGTAGGATAAACAGAAGTAACGTAACAATGCTTCATTTCATTAAAAACTTCTAACGGGCCTCTGCGAGTTGGCTTCGACCCCTCGCACGCCTTCCAAAGGTTTGGGACCCCAGGGTCCCGTGAAATGTTAAAAGACTTAAAATTTTATACCTAATAAATATACTAATATGAGTATAACCACTATATTTTCCACAAATAACTTTGATATTAACAACCCTCAGATTTGTTTGCAGATAAATATTATGGTTACAAAAGTTCTTACAATGGTGGTATAATAGTAGCTTAACATTTATTAAATCATAACATAATGACATGCAATTTTTTTGGTATAGGTACAATTATATCATTTACATTTAAACTGAAGGAATTCTTTAATAGTATAGAAGGGATTCGCAATTAGCCCCCTGTGTAAAGCCCTTCTGAAGCGGACCATTGGAAGTTCTTTAATTTGGTTAGGAATCTTGTTATAAATCTGGGAACACATAGGGTAGCAACTTCGTCTACAAAGTTCCGTTTTCGTTCTAGGGATAATCAATCTATTAGGATAATATTATCTAGTTTTGAACTTACATTTATCTCCCAGTTTTTCAAACATCTCAGGGTGAGATTTGGTAAATTAACACATTTCGTCAATATAAATACCAGTTAATGTAAGTATTCTAAGTTCTTTAATCAGTGGTTTACAGGACGTAAGTGGGTCTACATTACGAGTACAAATCGCACGTATACACCTCTTTTGTCATCAATCATATAGATTCACCACAGACTTAAATATAAGTCCGTGAGATTCACCTTTCTTGTTAACACAGTAAGTACGGTACCTCTAAAGCACACTTATTTTTTAAATATCGCGGCATTATGCTGAGAGGAGCCCTTTTTGGCCTCGCACAGATCTTAATTTTTTTTTACCATAACTGTAATAGTTTTAAATGCTCCTTTTTTACTATTTGTATCTCCTGTGTGTGTCTCAAATAAAATATTTTCTTTCTTTCTTTCCTTATGTCCTCGACGACTCCCATTCAAGTCTCATACAACAAATGGACGCATTAGTACAAAACATAAATAACGCTTCTTGATGGTCGTAATGGACGCCTGTCCTTGACGAATTAAGGCTAGACCGGCTACACAGTAGACAGTCCGTCGGAGACTTCTCCGATTTATGGCTAGAATGAACGCGAACTAACGAAATTAAGGGTATTAGGTAGTGAGTGGTTTAATTCTGAAGAATGATGACTTTTAGTTCGGTCTTACGGGCGATTTTTGTCGGGCAAGATATTGAAACATGTTCGATAGATGTCACGCTTGTATTCTTCAAGGGTTACGCAGAAGTGTACATAATACATATAGTACACCCACATTTTGTCAGTTATGTTTTTAAGTTCCATGTAAATAAATAAAATAAAATAACTTTATGTTAGTAACAAACGAAAAACAAGATATAACTCATATATCTGCTGCACTCACCAGACGCGCCGGTATTATGTACATGTACACGTACCCACTGCGCCATAATGGTGCAGCACGGCTTATCACTAATGACCTTCAGAATGTCTTTGCCGGTCCCACGCACTCTGCGCATCATAGAAGCAGTCTTCTTACGTAGAATAGTACTGAAACCGTCAGCACGTGCTTCCGCAAACATTCCTGACGCGCTACAGTAACGTTCCGAGCCCCAACAACATCCTGAAAGTATTATTGTACTGAACTCTGAGGGCGTAGTATGCCCTCTGCGTATATCGAACCCACAGAGTGCACATGTACAATGATTGACAGAAAGCCTTGCGCTAGTCCGTGCGCTTCTGCATAGGCCTCACAGACCGCCAACAACTTCCTGAGTGCGCAAATTGATGGTCTCAGCAGCACCATGTCGTATAAGGGGGCGAGTCTACTGCCATCAATCAGCCGGGCACAAATTCAGACTCCGGGCTGGTACTGAGAAATTCAAGATGGAAAAACCCCATAACATTTTTCCCGACCCAGGAATTACATCCAGGACCTCATGCTCACGTATGCCCGATGGTCGGTATACATACAAGGTGGGCCACGAACTAAGATCCAAAGCAAAATTTTCGAAGGCAACAGCTCCATGGTACCATGTTTTTGCATTGCCGCCAAAGTTAAATCCGCATGCAAAATTTCAGCTTAATTGAATGCTAGGAGAGAGCATAAAAAATTGATAACTGCAGATAAACGACTGTTGATTAGTTTTCTTGTAACAATTAACAGATGATCATTCGTTATCCTCCAGCACTAATTCTGCTGGGGAGTTTGTTGCGCCACTTCTTCCCAGCGATAGCACTAGGAAGTGGTGAAGGGCGGGCGTTTTGGTGGTCTAATTTGAATAAATGACTTTTGATTTTGATTCCATCATCTGCCTAGCCTTTTCTCAACTATGTTTGGGTCGGCTTCCAGTCTAACCGGATGCAGCTGAGTACCTGTATATTACATGGAGCGACTGCCTATCTAATCTAACTACAACCTAGTTACTGGGTAATACGAAACCCCTTGGTAAGACATGTGACATACATACAAAATTGGTGGTCAGACTTTCGGGCTTCTGACGACCCGTAACTACTGTCAAAGATCCACTAATGACAGCCGGGACCATCCGAGGCACGGAGGGGTCTCGGTATTAAAGATGGTCTCCCATCCACGGATCAACTGCGGCAAGCGTAGCTTAACCTGATCGATCGATCCGTGCGTCTGTTACTACTTAGCTACCAGCCATTACTACACTAATTGTGGACATAAATACTAGCTCAACTTGTTAAGGCTCGTTCATACAACGAAGGTAGATGTTCCAGATATGTCTGAGCCTCCCCGAACTTTGGGTCGGGCAAAAGATTAGTAAATCAAATAGCCCGGCCCGAATGTTGACAACCGACTTCGAAGTCTTACTAAGCATCGTTTGGTACGTAAATTTTGGAAAAACAGCTTTCTGTGTTTATCTTTGTTAAAGGCGAAAGGAAAGTTGCCTTGCTCGTTGCTACTCGTACAACTGTTTGCTTCCATGCTTGACTGAAAGAAAAACATCCAGTGTATTTGTATGAGCTTATTATCTGAAGACAAGAGACGAGTTATACATTTTTATGCAAACCAGCTTTAAGAGAACTTGCGTTAACAATTCGACTGAACATCCGCTTAATAGTAACATGCATGGTTGATGACCATTCTTTTGATATATATTCCCTTAGTTGCGTATCTATGCTAGGATAACTGCCCCGTTAAACTCGTGGTCGCAAGCGCGACTGCTGAGCGTATGATCCTGGGTTAGATTCCTAGCTCGGGCAAAGTTTTATCGTGTTTTTTCCATAAGGAATTTAGAAACTACCCGGAGTTTGGAAGTTGGCAGTGTGATACCCCGTGGCTCGGAAAGCGCGTTAAGCCATTGGTCCTGCGCCTGGTCTCTCTCCGGTCGTGTCGGATTGCCGTTCCATCGTACTATGACAGTGAGGGAAGAGGGAGTGCACCTGTGTCTGCGCGCACATTTATTTAATTAATCAAAAACAAACAGTTAATTTATTAAACTAAATTTCATTCGAAAATATCCATCGGTTTCTTACTAAACTTCAACTATATCCGACGATCCTGCATACTTATCTCTTTTGTTGACTGTACAACGTGTCCCAAAATTCAACTATAAGCGGGGCCCCAGAGGGTGGACCTACTCATGACTACTAGAGAAAAAAAAATCTCAATTACTTTTTTAATAATAAAAAAAAATGAAATCCTTCGAAAATATACACCCCTTAAGATAATTTTAACTACCATTATCCCAATTTTTCAATTATTTTTTTTTGTGACTTCCACCTAAGAGTAGCACTGCTATCCACCACAAACAACCCTTAAAAACCCCAGAATGCCTGTGATTTCCCTTCTCGGTGATTAAAGTTTAGAACTTCAAGACATTCCAAAAATCCTTTGAGGGATTTCTGGGGACAGATTTCCACGATGTGCTTGACTAAATATGGGTCTTTGACAATCCCATTTAATTTTGTCCGTGACTCGCTTTCAAGATCTGAACATTTTGCTTCTTCGAGCGTGAAAACCACCTTACGGAAGTTAACCTACATTGTCTCATGCTCAACCATTTGTCTTTTGCAGTTTAAAACAATCTCGTGTTAGCCTTGCAGTTGAATGAGCTGCTCAAAACAAAGGCGGCATACACAATGGTGGGTTTGTAAAATATTATGTGCTGAGCCTGAATTATATCCCAGAGTCGCCGAACTGACACACAGTCAGCTCAGTTTGCATAAACAGGGTCAAATTAAATTAGCTAGAGAAACTCCGCACACGTGATCGGTATCAATAATATACGACAAAAGAAAAAAAAAATTGTTTTTGGGTTGTCAACGACCGCTTGTAGTTATTTATCAACTCATAATTTATGTAACAACATAAATTATGAGTTGATAAAATCTGTCTTCTTTATTTATTTTATTATTTATGTACACACAGTACATAGGTACATAGGGATACCGGGACATAATTATAATTTGAGTACAAAGGTACTGCTTATTTCTTAAGAAATTTCTTTTAGCAGACCTTTGTTTCATCGTGTTTAGAAATCGATACCTATCACGTCTGTGAATTTAACACAATAACGGATTTTTTAAACTGATATTTCAAGTGACTACAATAACTGCGATCCATGATCCCGCGAAAAACACCGTCCAGTTCATTTATTTTTTTCTTTTTCATTTATGTTTACATATCGTAGCCCATCACGTCTGCGGAGTTTCGTTAGCTAATTTAATTTGACCCTGTAATGACTTGGTGTCAGATTTGCTAGTGCTTGAGAACCACTGAACTGTTAGTTCAACGGTTAACACCGTGTCTTTTTCCCCATGACAGTAGGCCCCATCAATGGTAAGTTGGTAACTAAACCAGTTAAACCTACGGGGTAGTTGCGTAACACACTAACAGCAGCAATAGCTTTCATTTTGACAGTTCAACAACATTCATTGCGTCATTTACTTTGTTAAGCAGACAATTTTTTCGAACATATGAAGCAATGGGTTAGCAATAACCTTCAAAATACGATTTAAAGTGTGTTACGCAATTAGGGTGCTGGCCTCTTATTCTTTTGAAACTCCGTAGTTCCGTACTACGTGGACGTGGACGGACGACTGTACCAGCAAAGCAAAGGATTCATTGCGGGTCGAGATTGACTGGCTTGCTCGAATTTCTGGCGTTAGTTACCGAGATACCGTTCGGAACAAATATTTGCAGGATGAATAGGACTGCAAATAGTTTCCGGATATGTGTGATTTCATGGTCTCTGCGTATGAATACAGAAGAAATCCTACGTGAAATAGGTACGTATCGTATCAAGAAACGGCTTTCCATTTTATGATAAAATGAGTATGATGAGTTGTAGGTCGTAGGTTCGAACCGAGACAGGCGCTTTACTTTGTGTAAATTATTTCGTCACCACTGCTCTCAAAACGGTGAAGGAAAACATACCAAAAATTCGAAGACATGTGACATCTGCCAACCCGCAGTAGGCCCGCATGGTGGATTACGGCCCATTCGCTATCACCGAGAGGAGGCCGGTGTCCCAGCAGTGGGAACATTATAGGCTGATTATGTGTCAAATGTGGACATTTGTCCAGCGCTAATAAGTTACTTTAACAGAAGTTGTGTAACATGAATAATTTAGTTGACAATGGTAATAGTGTGGCTCAACTAACGGTCGTTACTATGGCATTTATAATTGATATGCTAAATAGACTGTTATTTGCACGCTGGTGGCATGTGCGTAGAGTAGGTTGCCAACAGAGAGCAAGGGTCATACAATTTTTTTATTTCTGAATGGGCCTGCTCTTTACCTCGATCGTGATGTTGAAAGCGATGGATGAAGTCTATGATGGAACGAGCATGCCCAGACGATGCCTGTTCACTCTTGCTTTGAAGACAGAGGGGTTAAATGTGGAAGGGAACACAGACGCCTGCAGAGCTCCACACTTTGGCTGTGCGCATAATAATAAATTGCGATTGATTAAACACGTTCATGTTAGTCATGTGCGTGGATAAACCAGCTTAGTGTAGGATATGGATGATTTATCAACGCCTAAAGTCGACTAGAATATTTACTATGCGGATTGCTTCGACTATTGACGAAGTACCTACAATAAAATGCCTATCTAAATAATACTAGTATCTGTTTTTGATCCCTAGTTATGTGTTAGGCTGATTCTGGTGGAGCCGCTATGTTAGACATTCAAGTATATTTTCTTGGTAGAAAATCAGGTAAACTTTAGAGTACCTACTATGTATTTTATTTTGTGTGCTGCTGGGGAGTTTGTTGCGCCACTTCTTCCCAGCGAAAGCACTAGGAAGTGTTGAAGAGGGCGTTTTGTGGGACTGTCTTATGTAATTTTGACGTTCGAAAAGTGCTGATCTCTCTCAGCCTAGCCTCCCCAATTTGAATACATGACTTTTGGTTTTGACTGATTTTTTATTTTGATTTAGCGCTAATGTATGACGTTCAGTCTCTGTTAAATTATTTACTCCATGTAGGTGTACACACTTTTGTCAAATTCAGGGTGCCAGAGGCATATTATTTTATACACGCCGCGTTAAAAATGAAATAAATATTTAATATAAATGAGACACATAGAATCCTTTTACTTTTGTGCCATAGGCTTTTGTCCGGCAGACTGATTTATATACAATATTTTTCCTGCTCATAAATATTACAGACATATTGGGTATTTTTTATGTAAATTTACATAACATCACGGCTGTCTTCCTGGAAGGGTTAGGCAGAGGTGTATGATAGTACACCCACCTTTCGATCAATTTCACGTATTGCGTATTCAGCGATAATTTTATATAGTAGGGTACGTACTCATATTTTAATATTTTCTGAAATGTTTTTTTTTTTTTGCAAAATATTAAAACATGATTGTTGATAGTCATAAGTTTTATATCTTCTAATAATCTAATGACACCATTAGACTTTAGATATTCTTTATGTTAGTGAAGTGTAGCGGTATCTACAACGCCATATGCGGACAACGCGTCATACTAACGACACGCAAATCCTGCATCTCGCAAGCAGAGTTTACCGCGCAATTAGCATAATATTATATACAAACTTCCCGACATCAGTCATTGGGCAATTGTCCGCCAGGCACAACACCCGTCTGGTCGGAGGATCCTCCCTTTTCTATGGAGGATGAGTGAACTTAACACTCTGTTCAGCATTCATCATTATGATCATTTCGGCCCGGAATCACTCACTGCTGGTTATGGGCCTCCCTTTCCTCTATGACCACCAACATGGCGGCGCTAGTGCTGCCCCTTCGATAACTAGTGCTGGGCACATTTCCAGTACTATGCCAATAAGTCCTTTCACCCCTTGGAATCTAGATGCAAATTAATTCAAAGTCAGCTTGTTAAAATAATGAAATGTTACCAATTATAAGACCTAACTTCGACTAAGTCAGCCTAATTATTCAACCGCCTAGTACAATGCAGTAGACTATAATTTGGCACAATTAGGCCAAACTAATTTACTGATGCATGTACAACAAATAACTAAGCCTAGGTTCAATGCCTCCTGCCTCGATGTCGTAATGTAGGATTAGTGTCGGATTACCTACCCCTCCTCTCACCCCCATGTCGTGGCGTGTCGTTGGTATGTTTATCGGAGGATGTATTTATATTTTCTTCTATTGCTAGCTTTTGGTCGCGGGTTTTCTCTGTATACTTATTTCAAGTTTATTTATTTGCATAAGCATTTAGGTTTTTAAGATAAAACAAACAAAG
Source organism: Apamea crenata (assembly GCA_949629185.1). Classification (NCBI taxonomy): domain Eukaryota; kingdom Metazoa; phylum Arthropoda; class Insecta; order Lepidoptera; family Noctuidae; genus Apamea; species Apamea crenata. Next base: position 3,635,823 of record OX451362.1, on the reverse strand, counting down.
GGAGTCAGTAAGGATCATAGCACGTGGTGTTCGGTAGGTTCTGCCTATCCCCTTAAGCAAAGGTGTGAACCGTTTATATTATAGGTACATACTAGCTTCTGGCCGTCACTTCGTCCGAGTGAAATTCCGGCAACCGACACATCTTTTCGCAGCCGTGAGAACAAACAGCTTAACGTGCTTTCCGAGGCACGGAGGGGGTCTCGGTATGTAAATGATTTATTTATTTAAAATCATCAAGAAATATAGATTTCCTGAAATCTCCAGTATTTAAGCATATGGCTATCAACCAACACGCTTGAGAAGAGACTGGCAATGCTGTTTGATACTTGATTTATTACATCTGTTATTGATAAACCAGCCGCAAATCCACTCCATACCATGTTCCTAACACCGTAGGTATAGAACCGCGAACTAACATAACATAACATCGCGCCTGTGATCCCCGAAGGATTAGGCAGAGAGAGGTACACCTATAGTACACCCACCCACATTGCGCCAGTTAAGTGTAAGTCCCATGTAACGGGCACAAATCCAGGACTACGGGCTGCTTCTGAGGAATTCCACATGGAGAAACCCAATAACCGCGAACTAAGCTACAATACATACCAGCGCTGGGCTCGCGTGGTAGATTACAGCCCACTCCCTCTCGAAAATAAAAAAAAAAAACGGGTTGCACTCCGGGAGTGCCGGCAGTGAGTGAAAACTTGAATATTAACGTTGTGCATTTTTGATATATTGGAATGCAGTCTACTCTCCCCTTTCTTACGAATTTTCGATCAGGTCACGTGTCCTGACGCGAGCTCCGTCTTACGAATTTTCGATCAGGTCACGTGTCCTGACGCAAGTTTAACATTTTTTACCCATCACAACAAAAGTGCACAACGCCGCTAAAGAAGTTTTCACTTCAATAATTGTTTTAATAATTGTTGATGAATAAGTAATGGTTTGCTGCACCGGAAGACGTCATTACGTTGGCTGTCGCTGAAAACCAGCGCTGGGGAGAGCCCCAAGACAGAGGTCTTTAATAGGGTCGCAGCATAATACTAAGCGATAGCCGTTTTGCGTGGATGTGACGCATTTTCCCCCCAACCATTTCTTATTGTTTTTTTTTTGTGTGTTTTATGTTCTTTTTTGCGTAGGTAATGTTTACGTATGTACGTAACGTATTTTCTTTATTTCTAAGAGAGGAGGCCTGTGTCCCAGGAACATTATTGCCTGATTATGCTAAGCTACAACAAAACACCTTCACTTTCAGATTCACAGCCGTGTCAGGACCTCCACCTACATCCTATTCATTGACTTACAACTGCCAAACGCCACATGCTAACAATAAACAAGGAAAGCAACAAAAATAAGCAAGGGAACGAATAGCAACAGCAATAAGTTTATTTATACAGCAGACGGGTATCGTCGCGTCGGTAATTTGCATGCACCCCCAGTCGGCGCGGAGTGAAGATAAATCGGGACAACGCACGAACGGTACGTGTATTTAGTAGTAAAGTGAATTTTTGGTGTTTTTATTTTTAGTATCATATTTTGGAACCGACTGCTTTTTTCTAGGTTTATAGGCGAGAGATGCACAGAACAGGGAAGTATGGCTGAAGCAAGGGGTGGCCAATATCCAGCAGTGGATGATTCCGGGCTGATTTTAGTTTTCTAAGTAGGTTTGCGTCAATCATATTTTTTTAACTGGATGAGTGCGAGGGAACGAAAAGAGGTCCCACGCTAGAATAATAATTGTTATTAATTATTTTATACCCTGACCATTAGGTAAACCGTTTTTTGACAGAAGGAACTAGTTCCATCTGTCAAAAAACGGTTTGTTGTTGCTGCAATCACTAGTGATTGCAGCAACACACAATACATTGACTGATACACGTACGGTATTATAATGCCTGTAAGAAGCCATAAATAATAACTATTTGTTCAACTTAGTAAGCTTGATTGAAAGTTTGCTGTGTCTATACTAATATGGTAAAGCGGTCAAATGTGTGAGTTTTTATGTAGAGGGTTATCTTCAAAACTACTGATCGAATTACGAACATTCTTTCAATGATCGAAAGCTACACAATTACTGAGGCGACATGGAATACTTTTTATTCAAGAAAAATGCCACTTCAGGTATTAATACAACTATAGGCCAACCGCTTAACTGAGACAGAGAGAAATAAAAATGTCTAAAAACTAAAATTTTAAGTAATAGTATTACTCTATCCCGCTCGCACTGTCAAATGATTCAGCTAGGGTGAACTAGACTGTTGATGGACGTAGGCTTGGTAATAAATGATTAAATTATGATTATATTATTATACCAAATCGACGTCTTCTGTATAGAATAATATGGAAATATATTGAAGTTAAAAAATTTAAATGATTCATTAGTACATTATAAATGAACTAGCAAATACCTACTTAATTTATAATGTACTAATTAATAATTTAGCTAATTTACCAAGGTTACCTACGTACAGATGTCCAACAAAAATAGGCGCTTCGGAAATCACAAAGTGAATAACTACAGTATGTTTGAAACTACAGCCGTTAATGCTAAGAAAATTTTGGCAATCAAAAATCAAAGGTAGTAGCTTTCGCTTACTTACTTTAAGTAATAATTTATACACACAAAAAAAATCAGTTAATCCATAGATTTATGTTCGCATAATGTATGGATCAACAGATTTTTTTTTTCACGATTTCAGGTTTTGTCCCGTAGGGAAAGTTGTTCATAATGATGAGTACAATGACCCCTTTAAAGGATTAAAACGATCAAAATTTAATGGTGTATAATATTCTATTTTACAATCAGATACTTAGTTCAAATAAATAAGACAATTTCCTAATACTTAGTTTCTTTACAAAGGCAAGCGGTCGCCATGTTTGTGTGCTCAGTCCCAATTGATCCTTTACTCAATAATTGTTAAACTTTAAAACTTTAAAAGCAATTAAAAGTCTTCGTCGACCGTCTGCCATGGACTTCCCAAAGGCTACCCTCCCTTTGAAAATAAACTTTATTTTCTTTGAATTATAGTTGGTTTTACAGTGAAAAAGGTTGTTACTCCTCGCCAAATGTTGCTTGCCTCAATCGAGTGTATTCGACGTGGTTCTTGGAAAATTTAATTTCGAGTTTATAATAAGGATTCTTATTTAATACAGTGTTTCTTATTGGATCGGGGAAATAATTGGCTCATGTTCTAATCCGTGAATTATAAAGTTAACAGCTAGCTAACTTTTCGACAGTGGTTAAGTAATTAGGGGGCTCGTGGCTAAATAATAACAGCCGCACGGGTCGATGTTCAAGGTTAAGCAACGGTTGCCGAGGTCGGTCCGTGGATGGGTGACCATCCATAACATACCGGACTCCTACGTGTTTCGGACAGCATTTTAAATAGTTGGTCCCGGCTGTTATTCGTAGATCTTTGACAGTCGTTACGGGTCTTCAGAAGCCCGATAGTCTGACCACCAGTCTTGCCAAGAGTAACGTGTTAGGTACCCAGTTATTGGTTAAAATGAAGACTCTTGTATCTTTACCAATAAGGAAGCAAAGATTAGATTTTTCTCAGGAACGCGTGGAGTTATGAAATTGAAATTAATATCAAATACTCAGGGCTGCGATTCTTGGAAGCAGTGAAAACATAAAATTTCTAAGTCAACGCAATTAAAAGATACGGGCGTTTATGTTTCGTTTATGCCACATATTTTGACAGGGTATTTCCCGTTGACCTAGAATAATGAAATTTGGCAAGAAGCAATGTCACGTAGCACAAGTAAAGGAAAAATATCCGAAAACCGTAAATTTGTACGGAACCCTCGGTGCGCGAGTCCGACTCGCACTTGACCGGTATTTTTATTAAGTTCATGAGTATTTTTGTACAGACGCCAGCAAGCAAGCAACCCGAAACTGTCGAATTTTCCCAATCAACCTTGAAGCTTAATGCTTTAACGATAAAGTTGAAGATCTATTACGAAATATGGCAGTCTGTAGTAGCTTCAGCTTGATGTGCTCCAGTCTGTACACAATTTGTCGTTTTATTCACAACTTTTATGAGTAAGACAAATCTCAGCCGCTCAATTACATACACTCGTTATCATTCCTAAGACATTTTTTATCCCCTAATCTGACTCACTGCTTAGTCATCGCATGCTGTCCTCACAGTAGCCCATATCAACCTAAATGTACGGGATAATAACCTTTATAACAGAGCCAGTAAACTATATAATTGGGTAGCAAAAATAATTCAAAAATCACTAAAGAAAATAATTGTTATTAAAACATCAATATCGACTAACAAATTACATTCGCGTGTGAAAATCAACTTTAGAACTAGCTCATAAAGTTTAGAATCGCGTGATTGGGTGATGTTTTGGAGTTTTTTATGAATACTTGAAAGAATATTAACTAAGGCAACGCAAACAATGGTATTGTTGTGGTCGGAGTGACCCCGTTATTGCTTAGATAGGTTTCTTTGGGTAGAGTTGAAGACAGAAGTGTTATCATCACAAATATTTGCTCAATGCAGACCACAAATTAGTGTCGATGGCCGTGGATGCAAATATCATCATGATAAACATAACATAATATTACGCCTTGTTCCCCGAAAAGTGTATCTAATAGTAGTACAAACAGATTTCGCCAGAAAATGTTATATCATCATGATTGTCGCGAAAATTTGTGTTCGTAAGGGTGAGAGTAAAAAAAATATATTTTCAATAAAAAATGGTCTCTAAAGCTGCAATTGCGTAACACACTTTCAATCAATCAAAATGTTGAAAGAAATTGGTAATCCATTGCTTCACATGTTCGAAAAAAATTGTTTTTTCAACAACGTAAATAACGCAATGAATGTTGTTGAACTGTCAAAATGAAAGCGATTGCTACTGTTAATGTGTTACGCAATTACCTCGCTGGTAACTTAAGTATGTCGTAAACTTACCGAGAAATGCTTAGCCGATTACAGCAAAGATATTTTCATTATTTACCTGAAACAAAAATAAAGTCTAAATTAATATCAAAAGGAATTAGAAGTATTCCTGGAAACATCTGAGAGTTTTCTTGTCATTCCTGTGAAGATTTAACACTTCAATAGAATCGAAAAACAAAAGATTAAGCCCAGGTACGCAAGGGCGCGTTTTTCCGACGTCGATTTTTTTCATGCACTGGATTTTCTACACTTTGCTCAGCGCCGAGAGTTGGAAATCCAATGGTTTGTTTTTTTGTCGCGCTGGGATGCGCTCTGTTGGATACTCAACGGTCGGCTCAACACCGAGAGTTGAAAATCCAGTGGGCTATAAAATCCCGCCGCGATATTCTTACTTTCGTGCAAACGTGGACTTACAGAGTACCTAAATATTTAGTTCAAGTATGAAATTAACATAACTAAGACTCATCGACCTTGTTAATATTAACTAACACTAATTGGTGGCAAAACTTTGCTTTACAATGACAGGTTTATTTTCGACTGAAAATTACTGTAATTTTTTGTTCAAATATTGGTTGAAGAAGATAGAGAGAGAAGAGATAAGTAACGTTTATTTGGACACAGTCCGTGGAACTCAAAAATATAAATTACAAAATGAAAAAGTGAAAATAATGTTTTAACTGGAGCCCGTGGCTGAATAATAACAGCCGCAAAGTCGATCGATCAGGCTAAGCTACCCTTGCCGCGGTTGGTCTGTGGATGGGTGACCATCTTTACAAACCGAGACCCGTCCGTGCTTGCGGAAAGCACGTTTCTGACAACCAGTCTTACCAAGGGGTATCGTATTAGCTAGTAACTGGGTTGTGGAGGTCAGATAGGCAGTCGCTCCATGTAAAATACTGGTATTCAGCTGCATTCGGTTAGACTAGAAGCCGGCCCTAACATAGTTGGGAAAAGGTTAGGCAGATGATGATGAGTGTGTGCCGCTCCCTTGTTATGAGTCCGCAAAAAACACCAGAAATCGAAGTAGGAGGCGAGAAATCATTAGGCGAATAACACCAGCCCTTAGACAAGAAACTACATGAGGACCACGACCGCTTCGACAAGAGTGCTCCGAAGAAGAACAAGTGTGTTCCTCACGGCTGCGCCAAAAAGGTTCATTGGTTCAAAGGTGGTTGGTTTATTAAGTATTGGTTGGTTGTTGGTACTAGTGTAGTCGTTAATTTTGACTCTTCGTGTAACAGTCTGTATTGCCTCGTTGGTCAAGCGCGATCGCAGAGCGTGCAGCCTTAGGTTGATCGCCGAGTATGAAAAAACTGTGACCAAGTTTTTTCATAAGGCGAGTATCAATACAAGCCAGCACCCTAAATCCGTAACACACAATCAATCTCAATCTGAATCATTTTGAAGGATATCCATTGCTTCATATGTTCAAAGATTGTGTCATGTGTCTGCTCAACAACGTAAATAACGCAATGGATATTGTTGAACTGTCAAAATGAAACCGATTCCGATTGATCGTGTGTTACGCAATTAGGGTGCTGGAGTCGGGTTTAATGCAGGGACTAATCCGACTACAGGTTGGTATGTACATCCTATGTCTAAAAACCAGGGCTTACGGCCATAGAATGTACAGACGCCACCACATCAAGCTACTACAATCAGTCAAATTCCTTTTTGGAGGTATGAGGAACAGGGTGTAAAGTTCACTCATCCTCCATAGAAAAGGGAGGATCCTCCGACCAGACGGGTGTTGTGTCTGGCGGGCCATTGCCCAACGATTGATGTTGGGAAATTGTATCTATGCTAATTGCGCGGTAAACTCTGCTTGCGAGATGCAGGATTTGCGGGACGTCAGTATGACGCGTTGTTCGCATCTGGCGTTGTAGATACCGCTACACCTTTAATAGATTTTCAACTTAATCGCATTAAGCATTAAGGTTCAAGATTGATTGGGAAAATTTGACAATTTCGGGTAGCTTGACCTGCTGGCGTCTGTGCTATATAATCCTCTGCCTACCACTTCGTTGCCGCTAGCATATTATCGATGACCATTCCACAAGTAGCTACTAAATAGCTCAATGATATCAACGCATGCCCATTGCAAGTCCGCATTGGCTGCATATTAGTACAGCATCAAGCATTCAGGCATGCTGCATGATTAAATTGTCTTCGTGTATGTGTGTTTGTTAGGCATGCAAATGCTAGGAAGGTCTCTGGCTGAATTAGTAGCGATTTTAGTTCTAGTTCGGTATGCGACTGGCCTATAACGTATTAAAAGAAAGAAAGAAATACTTTTAAGGACAGTTCGTTGAGAAAAAAAATTGGGTTTCTATTCTTTCTATATACTTATTTTCATTCGTAGGTATTGCACTTTTATATGAAACAGTAAATTTTTAGACGAAAAAAGTGTACGCAGAGGGGTTCAGAAACATGTGCAGAATTAATGGTTTCAGTTTGCGCGTCGATTTCCCTGTCACCCTGTATGACAAGGAAAAAGTTACAGTACAACGAACCAGCAACATAGTGCTTCAGAACCGTGTTTAAGAATGTACGTGCAGGTCACCATGACATTTGTTTTAATTTTGCTCAACCATCATAATGCAGCACCTTTTACAGTATTAATTTATCTCACAAAGCGAAGTGCGCTTTACTCGTGGTAACCAAGTGTACAAACACGCTGTGAATGTGAGCGTGAAGAAGAGTAGCGTCACCACATAACACACACACATCCGACTTCGCCCGTGTCTCAGACGGTACCGAGAGCTCCTGCGCTAACACACGCATTCACAGCGTGTTTATACTTTATACACCTGGTAACCACAAGTAAAACGCGCGACGCTTCGTGAGAAAAAAATACTATACGAACTTACACGAATGTACATCTGTCTTTCCCATTTAGCAATAAGCGTGATGTTTATTTATGACTAGTTAGTTTCCAGCCCGTAAGCGTCACGCTGACCCAGTTCCCCAATTGACCACAAATTGCGCGCAATGGCAGGCATCCGCGTAACCGACACAATTCTCTGTTGTTTTTATTTACGCATTAACATTGAAGGTACTCACTCATTCATTACATCAGACGTTTTTTTTGCACTATCATGATATTCAACATACGTTTAACATCACACACACATGATACAAAACCTAACCCGCTCTCTAATTGAGTAACACACTATCAATCTCTATCTGAATCATTTTGAAGGATATTGCTAATCCATTACTTCATAAGTTCGAAAATCAGTCCGCTCAACAACGTAAATAACGCAATGAATGTTGTTGAGCTGTCAAGCCATTGCTACTGATAGTCTATTACGTACCTAATAACCCCACTGGTAACTAGATGACTGTCACAAGTGGTAATGGCAAGCCCTTTCAAAGCATTTCGTTTTTCTACAACGACTTTCAAAAAGATTGACATAAAAGTTCGGTAACCTAAGTCAATCCAATAGATTTTTGACTTTTTGTCGATATAAAACGCGTGTATTTGTGTTTGTTAGGCATGCAAATGCTAGGAATATCTCTGACTGAATTTGTAGCGATTTTAGTTCTAGTACGGTATGCGACTGGCCTATAATGTATTAAAAGAAAGAAAGAAAAGCTTTTAAGGGCAGTTCGTTGAGAAAAAAAAAATGGGTTTCTATATATTTTCATTCGTAGGTTTCACGCCAGCGAAGCCACGGGTGGAAACTTGTTATAAATTAAGGAAATCTTAAAATCGTCTAATTTCTCCCGGGCTGGTCGACACTTCACTTGACCAGGGGGCTGGATCGTTCTTTGGCCAAAGAATTAGCATTGCCATTCAACGTGGCAATGCTGCCAGTATTCTGGGCACGGCAGATGACAGCGATGCGGACGAGTATTCGACGCTAAGTGTCCTTTTGTTCTTGTAAGTATTTATTTGTATAGTTAGTCATTTAATTGAGAAACTAGTGTAGATAGTTAACAAAACTGCATCAACAATACTCTCCTTACATGTACGAAGCATCTGGCCTTACCACGGCTGTGTCCGACATCTATTTGCGATCATGAATCACTGACTCCAAACCCAGAGGATGTTCTCATTAACATATGTGCTATAAGTACAGTCACGAGCAAAAGTATGTATACACTCGGCTTTATTCAAAAGCGATTTACTCCTTTATTTTTAATTGAAATTTTATGTTGTTTCGAAAATAACATTTTCGAATCCATAGGTTTATGTTAAGTGTCGTATTTCAACGTTGAATTCATTATTTCACGAAAAAATTGCATTTCAAAGTTGCCAAGTGTTGACATATTGGTGTTCGTGACTGTACAGTCAACAGCAAAAGTAGATGATCAAAATCAGAAATTGAAATTGAATTGAAAACTGATCACGAATATATGGCAGCTGTACTAGTAGTAAATGTTTGGTATAATTTACAATCACATACTTTTTAATCACTTTAACGCCACACAGTTCTGACGCGAACTCCGTTAATTAGTATTGAATTTCTGATTTTGATCATCTACTTTTGCTGTTGACTGTACCTACACATAAGTCGAGGCATTACAGTAAGCTGGGATTAAGGTGAATAAGCTTTCTTGAGCTTATTTTAGTCCTGAAGTGTAACAGCGTCACCGGTTAGATTGGATTTGCGGTCGCCAACCCGTGGAGAGAGACTTTTTATATTACCTTTAAGTACTATTTACAAGTAACGTAAAGTACTAGTTATATTGAAATTAAGGTAAGTGGTTCTCAAGGACTTTGCGGACAGACTAATAGATTGTTTTTTTTTTTTCTAGATGCTAAGTTTCGATCCCGTGGGAATATCGGGATAAAAAGTATCCTATTTGTTAATCCTGGTTGTAAGCTATCTGTGTGCCAAAATGTTCTCAATTAACTTTTTGGACCTATGTATCCTGCTTATGCGTATGAAGTTTCATTAAAATCGGTTCATGCATTTCGAAAAACAAGGACTTGAGAAACCAGAAACTGTCAAATTTTCACAGTCAACCTTGAACCTTAATGCTTTAGCGATAAAGTTAAAAATCGATCAAAGAAATTTGACAGATTGTAGTAGCTTGAAATGCTGGCGTCTGTACACTATACAAATTACAGATATAAATGTAGTCATTTTACAAGGGGTGACACAATGGGCGGTTTTATCGCTAAGAGCAATTTTTTCAAGACAACCCTCGGAGTATTCCAGGCCTTTTAGTAAAAGTAGGTCACAATAGGTAAATAGACAATGATAACAGTATGCTGCTCAGATCGTAAATGTCCTCTACTTCATATGGATGGTCTCCGCAGACTGCAGCAATAGGTCCTCGGAGGATACGCGTAGGACGACGCAATATGCAAGCAGCCTTCACTTAGTATAATATTGTTGCAATGTTCATAGTAAACCAAATACAAACAAAGATGATTTACTCAGCTAATACACAAACCGTTTATCTATGTTACACGGATACTTGTTTACACAAATATTCACAATCGCTTAACCACTGCGCCAACCGTGCCGTCGATTTAAAGAAACAAAATAATAATGATGGCAACACTGAACCCAAATTTAAAGTCGAGAAACTCGCTCCATTTACGTTCAGAGTCCCGTACTTCCATACAAATTACCATGACATAACCATAAAGTAGATATCACACCCTCACACCGTCGCGCGTCACACCCCATAACTCAGGCCTCCAAATTGAGCCGCACCATCTCCATTCAATCAACAGAGCTTTCCCCATCACATTCACCATACCCGACCGTTAATATATCACATCTAGTTTAAAGTACAACCATTTCTCGTGAAATACAAATGGCTACTTTAAGGGGGATGCGATAGGTAGCCCGAGAAAGTCAAATTTTCTTACGTTTTTTGCAATTTGCACGTCAGTGTCAGTTTGTATGTTGAACAAAATATGATTTGCGAGCGTATCGATTATGTATTTACAGAATGATAATCAATGCAACCCCCTAAGTTCATAATTATAATCCTATTGATTCATATTTCAATAGTCATTCAATAGGATTATATGAGCTTAGAGGGTTGTATTGATGACTAGCTGCTGCCCGCGACATCGGTCGCGCGTCTTTTTTTTTCTGAAATAAAACTAACCAAAGTTACTCCTTATAACATCAGCTATCTGCCAGTGAAAGTCCTGTCAAAATCGGTCCAGCCGTTCCAGAGATTAGCCGGAACAAACCGACAGACAGACAAAAATTGTATAAAATGTTATTTTGGTATGTGGTACCGTAAATACATTCATATGCATGTAGTAAAAAGCGGTTATTTTAATATTACAAACAGACACTTCAATTTTATTTATCTAGATAGATTTTAAATACCACCATTAATCTATCAATATTTTTAGGAATCTGTACCATTGGCTTTGGTGTGATACCGGTACCAGAGTAGGGTATTGGTATTTCGAATCAGTGTCTGTACTGTACCGGTACAAAATAAATATTTCCGTAAGTTAGAGTGAGAGAACAGATATAGTAATTAAACAGGATAGTAAATAGGCATTAAAAAATGACTTTAAGATTGCCAACCGTACGAGGTTCCTTGTACCAATATGAGATTTGTGATACGCGCCGGGTACCTAAATTTGGTACCGGTACTTGTTAGGTGAAATACTGGTACCTAGGAACCGGGTCCGGTACTCAGGAACCGAAATAGCAATAACCGGTTTTGTTGCCAAGAACCGGTTTTATACCGGTTCCAAGCCCAGTGTGAGATATTAATGTCCTCGTCTCCAGTTACATCTTCTTTAATGAAAGCGACAAATTCCTGAACAAATTGACTTGGAAATGTAACACATTCTCTTCAAGATTTGTTCGGATGATCCTTTTACATAATGAAGTAGGCAGATATATTTCTGTGAGGAGATTTGAATGTAATGGCAGTCATTTGTTGAAGATTTGAGTTTTCAGAATTTGTTTTATGTATTTTGTAATGTACTCCTGGGGCTCGTACATAATGGATAGCATTAGAATGGCATTATATAAAATAACGAATGAATAAATTTTTGCCATTTTATCAAGACTTCTAATGTTAAATATTGTTAAGAATTTTATTGTCCTACAATTACCATAAAGTATGCTCATGCCCTGTGATACAGGTTTATCCTAGTACATACAGGCATATAACATTATTATACCTTTGTAAGTTATTTCTAAGACTTTATGTAAATATTTTACCAATTTAATACTGAATAAAATATTATTATGTAAGTATTATTATTAATGCCCTAAGTAATTTTTTATTATCTCTTGAAACTGGTTTTCGTTGGCATTCTGAATTTCGGCGGATGACGTTATTTACACAAACAATTGAATTCAGAGGGGCGGGCAATTCTCGTAATTGTAAGAATGTTCACAGTCTCAATCTGTCAAAAAACCTACATTTTTGACATTTATGGTCGCTGAGATGAGATTGTGACTACATTTTGAACGTTTTTAATTACGGGAATTGACATTCAGGTCTAGTACTAAGACTAGCGGGGTAATTGCGTAACACACATACAATGGTAATATATCGCAATGCCTCTCATTTTGACAGTTCAACAACATTCCTTGCGCTATTTACGTTGTTGAGCAGACAAATTTTTCGAACATTATGAAGCAATGGATTAGCAATATATTTTAAAATGATTCAGATTGTGACTGTACCTAAGTGTGTTACGCAATTGGGGGGGGGGGGGATAAAGTCTCAAACATAATAATCCTAGTGTTGGTAACTCAAAATGAAGGCTACGTAATTTTTTTTACAATAAATAATAGCCGCTTCGTCCCATCTTTTGGGAACATTATTTAAGTAAAATTGTAAAATTCAGTCGGAATAAGATTTATAAACTTCTAGGACATAATAATGTCTTTGTATTTTCAGGACGACGGTTACCGAGATTAGTTACTCGTCGAGATGGTAATTTAACTTTAAAAATTAACACTAATTGGCTTAATTTCAAAGTAAGTTAGAAGTTATGAATAATTTATAGAAGAATGTTCTATTTTCATATTACATATTTATGAGTCAACGGAATCTAAGGGCATTTTCATATAAATTTTTAGAAGAAATAAAAAAACCTTTGAAATACTTAAATAATTTAAAATAATAATAGCTTTTCGGCACTTTGGCAACGATGCGGACGAATTTTTTGTTGCCCTATGATTCTTTTTTCTTCCTTTTTTACATACATGTGTACATATGATTAATATTCTATAATGTCTGTTAGCTTATAAAAATCCGTTCAGTGGTTTAGGGATGAAAAGGTAACATACAGACAGACTACAGCGATCTTTTTTCGCCACTGGATATTCAACGTCCTGCTTAGCGTCGAGAGTTGAAAATCCAACATTGTGTTTTTCTGACGCGCTAGGATGTGCTCTGTTGGATTCTCAATGGTCGGCTTAACACAGACAGTTGAAAATCCAGTGCGCGATAAAATCCCGCCGCGGTATTTTTAAGTCCGTGCGAACGTGGGCAAGTTTTAAGGGACAAGTTTTTTTTACCTTATATTTCGATCGACGGATCTTGTTTCCCGCACCTAATCATGAATACGTTAATAGTTAACTTAATCTTAGCTCATTATAAAACATAATTAAAAATCAATAGTAGGTAATTGAGTCAGTGTCTAGACTTCGTCCTGTTCCGTGACTTCGTCCGTAACGCCACATCTCTGTAACTAAGCTAAATATATCGAGTGAATGCGTCTGAACATGAAAACAGGAGTAGAGATAAAATGGAGTGTTTAATAGGGATGCTGACTAATATAAAAATGTTCATACAAAAAATGCAATTCCAAGGAGCCTCATAGTAAAATGTAAACTCGAAAAAACCTGTAAAATCAATGGAAATATCGCTTTAACAGATTTTGGAATATTCCCGTCCTTGTCGCGCTGCACGGCGCTAGAATGAAGTAACCTACCTATGTAGGTTACTTCATTCATCATTCACATCACTACTACTTTTACTTCATTCATATTACTTCATTCGGTTAAATAACCGCTAGACAAAAACGGCACTATCATAAAACTGACATCACGACTATTCGTGATGTCAGTTTTATGATAGTGCAGTTTTTGTCTAGCGGTTATTTTAAAACATTTATAGCTTTTTTTTATAATATTTTTAGCACTATTTGCAAACAAGTACAATTATTGAGTACAAAATAAAAAAAATATGCCATCATCCCTATTAAACCAACGTCGAAAACATTTGTAGAATCTTAATTAAATAAATCGCCAGGAATACACCACTATCTATTTTCGCCAATAGGGCACGCATTGTTTCAGTTTGTCTATAGTCGAAGAAAATACAAAAGTAAAACACAGACCACTGCCGTCCCATCACAATGGTTAAAATTCTCAATTAACGTTTTTCAACAAAAAATATTCAAATTCAAAATTTTGTTTGCCTAAAACTTCGCCACTTCCACGGCGTAATCGGTGGCAGCGCAGAGGTCACTTTGGGTGCATGTTTTGGGACGGAAGGCAGGGAGTTGGAGCACAGTTTGTGACAGAGCACACCTAAATTTGAATAACTGACGTGCCAGCGACACGAAGAAGAAAAACAACAAAACTATTGGCAGTAACTGACATTTAAAGAGATAAGGGTTTGAGCACTCCATTCTCTTCCTACTCTATGTTCTAGCCATAACACGAGCACTAGAGTGGTAACACAAAGGAGGATATAACAGTAACTCAAGTCGGATTTGTTCTTCGGATTAATCGTCCTACTGCGTCGTTTGTCAACTGTGGCCTACAGTAAACTACGGACGAAGCGTATTGATGTTAAATGTGTCTATTGTTAGGTCGTCAAATTGAAATCGGAAATAAATATGGAGTACGGGCCCTGATAGTATGTTTGTGGGGATATCAGTGATATTAAGATTTTATGAGCACCTTGAAGGAGACGAGTCCTGCGGGGTAATTGCGTAACACACTAATAGTAGGAATAGTTTTCATTTTGACAGTTCAATAACATTCATTGCGTTATTTAAGTTGTTGAGCAGACAAATTTTTCGAACATATGAAGCAATGGATTAGCAATATCTTTCAAAATGATTCAGATTGTGATTGTGTGTTTCGCAAGTAGGGTGCTAGCTGGAGTGGAGACCGCGAACCGGCAAGCGTAGGACGACGCACGGTGGGCTGAAAATCGGCTTTCATAGACTTAGGGATTTCAAATTGCAAGTGCTTGTTTTTATGCCGGATATCGCTTCTATTAGTCATTACTATGTACAAAAATGACACCCGAGTTAATTCTACCCAAAAACGAAGGAAATATAATTTTTTTACGAAAAATTTGTATGAAGCTAGTATGAAAAATCGAATTATCTCCTAAACGGCATGTTTAACCGTAATATCCTTGGAGATGGTCATAGTGCTAATTATTTATGATTTTTTGGTTGGCGATTGGACAAAAAATTTAATGCCGTTTTTTTTTAAAAAATCGTCAAAATATTTTTATTTATTTTTACATGTAAAACGATCCCTTTTAGTGTCTAAGTTAAAAAGTTCGATATGTTATTAACCCAAATATTAAGAACACACGAAACAAGAAAAATAAAATAAAAAAATTGCTGTTTTTGACACATTTATATTAATTTAAATAAAAAAAGATTTATATTGAAGTAACATATGAAGTTATATTTTATACAAAATAAGTTAATTTAAGGAATTAATACTAAGCATTCGTAAAATAAAGTAAAATAAATAAAAAAAATAAAACATATCATTAAATATGGTACTACATGTCGTCAACCGTTCATAAGTTACTAATCCATGGGGCTGACATAATCGAGAAAAATAATATTGTGCCGATTGGGACTCTCTCGGAAGAAGCCTCAGAGTCTCGAAACAAAGATTTTAGGAGGTTTCGAGAACATCATTCGCGGAAAAGAAGCAGGCAGGATTCCAATCAAGACATTTTAAATATGCTTGTTGTTTCTTCGGACCCTTTGCTAAGTGCACAAAGGCCTAAGTTAGATGCCAAGAAAAAGCAGAGGTTTTTTGCTGAAACTCTCGACTTAATTCAATTTCAGGAAACTGAGTTAGAATTTTTGGATATATCCAATCTGGATGCTGACTCAGAATTGGAGTCTGACAACGAGAGTGATAAGGAAAATTTGTAAAAAAGATATATATGTACATATTTGTAAATTTGTATTTGAGTGTGTTTGGGTTTTTTTGTAATATTTAATGATATGTTTTATTTTTTTTATTTATTTTACTTTATTTTACGAATGCTTAGTATTAATTCCTTAAATTAACTTATTTTGTATAAAATATAACTTCATATGTTACTTCAATATAAATCTTTTTTTATTTAAATTAATATAAATGTGTCAAAAACAGCAATTTTTTTATTTTATTTTTCTTGTTTCGTGTGTTCTTAATATTTGGGTTAATAACATATCGAACTTTTTAACTTAGACACTAAAAGGGATCGTTTTACATGTAAAAACAAATAAAAATATTTTGACGATTTTTTAAAAAAAAACGGCATTAAGTTTTTTGTCCAATCGCCAACCAAAAAATCATAAATAATTAGCACTATGACCATCTCCAAGGATATTACGGTTAAACATGCCGTTTAGGAGATAATTCGATTTTTCATACTAGCTTCATACAAATTTTTCGTAAAAAAATTATATTTCCTTCGGTTTTGAGCAGAATTAACTCGGGTGTCATTTTTGTACATAATAATGACTAATAGAAGCGATATCCGGCATAAAAACAAGCACTTGCAAATTGAAATCCCTAAGTCTATGAAAGCCGATTTTCAGCCCACCGTGCGACGTCCCCCAGCTAAATAGACCAACGACTTCAGAAGGTGGCTGGGACGGACTGGATGCGGAAGGTGGAGGACAGGGTGTTGTGGCGCAGCCTGGGAGAGGCCTATGTCCAGCAGTGGACTGCTATATTGCAAAATTGACAACCGTTTATTGCTTGAATACAATGATTTTGGATACTTTGCATGTGTGTAATATATGGTTTTTTTGTAAGTTGCGTTTTGTTTGTGCAGAATAAAAAAAAAATATATTTCGTTTTCTTTCGATATGCTGAATTGATTGATGTAAACCTTGAACTCGCAGTAACGGGGACAGTGATGTTTGCCCAGGTGGGCAAGAACATTGTGAACTCGCTAGTCACTGTCCCTGTTACGAACTGGGATAGTGCTTTTTGGCATAGCAGAAGTAGTTTTATACCTATAAAACTAAATCTGCTATGCCAAAAAACATTGTCCCAATTTGTAATTCAGCCGTGAGCAGGCGTATTGGATTCTGTCAGAATGGTAAACTATTAGCTGTGTAGGCCTGATAAAGTTTCAAAAAATCTAGACCAAATCGCCTGTTAGGCAAGAATTGTGATTGGGTTGATCTATCTGAAAAACAAAACACTGCCTACACGCGAACCGGGCTTTGAATTGTGTCGAATAAAAGTCGATATGCTCAACCGTATTGCTCCATGGGGACTACATCAATGAATACATATAGGTAGACGCCAGCAGGTCAAGCTACCCGAAACTATCAAATTTTCCCAATCAACCTTGAACCTTAATGCTTTGGCGATAAAGTTGAAAATCTATGAAAGAAATTTTACAGATAGTAGTAGCTTGGTGTGCTGGCGTCCGTCTATACATTAGGTAGTACGAAAGCTATGTACCTCGATTTGTTTATAGTGCCCTAGTAACACGTAGTATTAAGTTATCAAACAAGATGTTTATTTATTTACATAATTAACTAGCTTTTGTCCGCGGCTTCGCCCGCGTGGAGCTCGGTTATCCCACGGAAACGTATTACCGGGATCAAAAGTATCCTATAATTATGTTAATCCAGGTTATAATCAATGTGCCAAACATCCAAATCCTTTGAAAAGCATAATACTAATGATTGAAATACTGTCGTGAATTCATGAAAGCCTAGTACTTTTGTTAGAATACTGCTCAGAAAGTCGGGTCATATTTCAAACATGATTCGAAAGACACGTAGCGCCATCTAGCGTCCTTAATCAATTGTGACCGTCGAAAGTTATTGTTCTTTTCCTAGGGAACAGTTTTTGTTCAACTGTCTCACGTCCGGTGACGTCGACAGACCCAGGAGAAGATGGCGGGACGAGCTTGATGCTTAAAAATAGGATCGATCCACACTAGCTCAAGACGGGGGAGTGGAAAGGAGAAAGGGAAGCATTTGCTCTGCAGTTGGACAACATAGGATAAAAATAAATAATAATTAATAACAGCAAGGACAACCTCCACAAGTGGGGGTTCACGGAAGGCTCTGACCTCCGGTGTGTATGCGGTGTCTCTCCAAAGACACCTCACCTCCCATCTTGCACCCACCGCATGCCCTGTCACCTGCACACGTGAGGACCTCATGGCTGCATCAACGAATGCTATCCGCGTTGCTGAATTTTGGGCCAAACAAATCTAAGAAAACCGGCCAAGTGCGAGTAAGACTCGCTCACGAAGGGTTTCGTACCATTATCTATAAAAATTACGTCTGTTGTATGGGAGCCCCCCTTAAAGATTTTTTTTAATCAAATTAAAAATACAACTAAGTATTTTGTGAATATATCAACTGCCTACCTGTTGCCATTATTGATATCGAGCAAAAAAGGGCAAAAAAATCGTGTTTGTTGTATGGGAGCCCCCCTTTTTTTTTTTTTTTTTTTTAAATATTTATTTTATTTTAATTGTAGTATTTGTTGTTATAGCGGCAACAGACACACATAATTTGTGAAAATTTCAACTGTCTAGCTATCGCGGTTCTTGAGATACTGGCTGGTGACAGACAGACAGCGAAGTTTAGTAATAGGGTTCCGTTTTTACCCTTTGAGTACGGAACCCTAAATAAAGATTAAAGACACGCTGAGAAGAAGAATAATACAATGATAAATAATTTACTCAAATTAGACTGAAATCAGTACTTTACCAACGACAACTCTCAAAACGCCCACCCTACACTACTACCCAGTGAAAGGCGCCATTTCCTAAGAATACCGCCTGCTTATCTAAACATAATCCTAAGTCATTCCACTAAAACTATGAGCAAAAACAGCTACCTATTTCCGACAAGCCTCTTAAACATTCTATTTATATCCGCAATTTTTCTCCAAAAATATTCATCGGTTTAGCTGACACCGACCCGAAACTGAACGACTTTTGACACGAAACTGATACGCTAAAACGCCGAGGCTATAGTATTTTTACTGGAATTTATGGCAGGTTCTGATATAGTTTATAGGAGAGGACGGTGCGTAGCTCGCGGGAGGATGATAAGTGGTTTCCGTAACCCATAGGCGGTTACGGAGTCAAGCTTGAAAGGACGAATACCTGAATATGAGGTTTTCTGTGATAAATGTGGCGGGAGATGGCCGAATGGCTCGTTCGCAGGATGTTATGAATGCCGATATGAAAGCCAACCTTTTGACCGGTGAGGTTGCATGTGAATTGGGAGTTTTATTTTTGTGATGAATATTAATTTATTTAATATTGCAGTTAAAAGGGATATTGAGATCGAAGCTTTATTGGATTTGACCGATGGAAAAGAAAGCGACAATTTCTTTTGTTTGATGACTTGGTGGACCAAGTCATCAAACAAGAGAAATTGTCGCTCTCGTGATATCTCTTGCTCCCCTGACCCACCACGTCGCATTGCATCCCCTGGCCGCGCTATTACTTCGTTTTCGCTTAGAGTACTTTCTTACTTTTATCTTTTAGCTCGGCTCCTAAGATTCCTAGCGTGATGTTAGATAGCCAGCCTTCCTCAAGAATTAGGCTATCAAATGCAAAAAGATTTTTTCAAAACCGACGTTCCAGAGATTAGTGTCTTCAAACAAACTCTTCAGCTTTTTTATTCAGTCATCATCATCTGTCTAGCCTTTTCCTAACTATGTTGGGGTCGCCTTCCAGTCTAACCGGATGCAGCTGAATACCAGTATTTTACATGAAGCGACTGCCTATCTGACCTCCACAACCCAGTTACTGGGTAATACGATACCCCTTGGTAAGACTGGTTGTCAGACTTTCGGGCTACTGACGACCCGTAACGACTGTCAAAGATCCACGAATGACAGCCAGGAAGAACGGCTTAAATATGCTTTTCGAGGCACGGAGGGGTCTTTGTATGTGAAAATGGACACCCATCCACGGACCAACCGTAACCAAATTTATTATTAGTATAGTACTTATGGATATATGTAGATTTCGGTATATTTTGATCCTATTTGGACGTGTCCGTTTAGAAGTACCGATGTGGACGACCGACGCTGTTAAATAATTTTCCTTAAGTCTACTTTACCCCTCCAGGCCTATTAGGATTTTGAACGAATTGCCAAGTGCAAACAGAACAATGAAAGGTAAATTTCACTTTAGTGAACAAATAATACCTGCTTCCTCAGCGCAAAACGAGAAGGGCTTCCTGATTCTCATGCAAATGTCCCTAAACAAACCGTATATTTCAATTTCATAAGCAACCTCCAAACCAAAACATATTATACTATAACATATTATAACTTACTTTTACTGTGATACGACGCAAAATCCCTTAACATGCAGCCATTTCCTCGCTGTCCATCTGTCTTATACAGCTATTCTCCTGAAATTACCTTCTCTAATACTGTCATTACCTTTTGACATCTATTCTTATTCTAATAATAAAGCTGAAGAGTTTGTTTGTTTGAACGCGCTAATCTCTAGAACTACCCGTCGGATTTCAAAACTTCTTTTTGCATTTAATAGCCCAATCTTTGAGGAAGGCTTTAGGGTATTTAACATCACGCTATGACTCTTAGGAGCCGCGCAAAAAGAAAAAAAAGCCACAAGAACTCTACGGCAGGCGATGCGGCGTGGGACAGTAGATTTCACGAGGTTGAAGTCGTGGGCAGGAGCTGGTCACATCATAATTTCACTTTTATTGTGATATGACGTAAAATGCCTAAGATGTTCCCTTTGACATTTCTCGCAGTCCATCAGTCTCATACAGCTCATCACCTGCCTAACCTTTTCCCAACTATGTTGGGATCGGCTCCCAGTCTAACCGGATGCAGCTGAGTACCAGTATTTTACATGGAGCGACTGCCTATCCACAACCCAGTTACTGGGTAATACGAATAGTAAGACTGGTAAGACTGGTTGTCACACTTTCGGACTTTTCACGACCCGTAACGACTGTCAAAGATCCACGAATGACAGCCGGGACCAACGGCTTAACGTGCTTTCCGAGACACGGAGAGTTCTTGGTATGTAAATATGGTCACCCATCCACGGACTGACCGCGGCAAGCGTAGCTTAACCTGATTGATCGACCCATGCGGCTGTTATATCTTAGCCACAAGCCCCTCCATCAGTCTTATACAGCTGATCTCTTAAAATTACCTTCTACAATACTGTCATTACCTTTGACATTACAATAAATATTAATCAAGTTTCTGAGGCGGGGGCCGTTAGCGAGCATTTGAGGGTTGAAACTGTATAGAATTGGAATGCCTGAGGGTGTGACTTGCAAGTTGCAGCTGGGAACAGAGGCTGATGAGTTCATTGTGTGTGTAAACGTGCGATTTTTTTTCGCATGATTTGTGTTGCGACTTTTTGAAGGCTGACCTTTTGGGTTTTTTGGGTGTTATAATGTTAATTACTGAACATAGGTACCTAGTATTGTATACAATCAAGTATTTTTTAACTGAACAGACAGCTGTGCTGCTGGGCAGATTGTTGCGCCACTTCTTCTTCCCAGCGATAGCACTAGGAAGTGGTGAAGGGCGGGCGTTTTTGGGGGACTGTCTTTTGTAATTTTGACGTTCAAAAAGGGCTGACTCTCAGCCTAATTTGAATAAATGACTTTTGATTTTGATTTTTTAAATGATAATGGAAGAATCGTTTTTCGATTAATTAGAATTGTTTTGGTGGTAGGTATACACCCTTTTTGGTTTGGATTTGACCTTCAACCAAAGCAACAATGGTAGCACAATATAAAAAAATCGTTTTAAAACGGAAGTAACTGTATTTTACAGAGTTAGGTACCTACTTAGATGTTTTTTCTCCTTTTTGTAAAATAGAAAATATTTATTGTCCAGGTAATACAGTAAGCAGGTTTGCAGGTTAAAAGCAATTTGAGACGACATGAGTGGCTTAAAATACTACCTACAGCTAGGTTACAATATATAGTACCTGCTAGTGAGCCCCAAATTAAATAGTCTGTATCTTGGGGCTAGTAACTATTTCGTAATCTGTGCTCGGGATCCGAATTCCAGAGTGGACACTAGACAGGTAAAATATCAGTATATTTTCCAATAATATGAAGTAAAGGCTATTCAAATTTATTTTTCAATTTCTTGTTATTTCAAGTTAAACAAATATCAACTTAATTATAATAAAAATAAAGTTGATATTTGTTTGTTATTCAAAAAGTTATTAAAATGCTTAAAGTTGTAGCGTAAACTGAACTTTATTGTAGGAGTTAAAGTTATTTTTCCATAAATTCCATAAACAAACATGAACTCATATTTGTTTATATTTTTGGCGAATAAGTCGCGAATGCAGATTAGGTAAGTAATAGTATTTCCATAACTTCACTTTACTTCATAAGTAGGTAGTAGGTACTCTGGCTAGTCACAACAATAATTCCATAATAATTTATGATCGTAATTTCATAACAAGTAAGTAATGCGGTCAAGATGTTTATAACCACAATACAACATTAATAACTGTGGTTTCAAATATTACGACATTATTATGAATAACATGAGTTACTTTCCAAGTAACAAATAATGACAAAAACAAATATAATCACGCCTGTATTGCCCATAGGGGTAAGCAGAGGTGGATACACACTTCGCGAATTCTGTTTGATTTCCATGTAATTTAAAACGAGTATTATGCCATAAAACGGGCACAAACTCAGATTCCGGGCTGATACTAAGACATTCCCAATGGAAAAACACAATTATTCTGCCTAATAAGCCTATATAATGTTCCCACTGCTGGGACACAGGCCTCCGCTCGGTGAGAGGGAGTGGGCCGTGATCCACCACGCGGGCCCAGTGCGGGTTGGTGGATGTCACATGTCTTCGAACTTTTGGTTCTAGGACATGCCGGTTTCTCACGATGTTTTCCTTCACCATTTTGAGAGCAGTGGTGATGAAATAATTTACAAGTGCCTGCTTGGGTTCGAACCCACGACCTACAACTCGTAAGGCGCGGCCGTTACCACTGGGCCACCACTGCTCTCTGGTAATGTCTACCACGCAAATAATTATTAGGTATATTACACTATTACCGAAGACTACAAAATATCTCCCTAAATAGTTATCGAAAAATAGTTAGGTATTTACTTCCTTTATGTACGTTTCGCGTTCGGTATTGAAATACAATGAATCATCAAATATAACGTTTTGGATAACAATAGCCATTGTCAGCTTGTTTGTCGTAAACATGGTCATAAATGAGAAATAAAGAATATACAAAAATCGAATAATTGAAAAAGTATTGTTATGAAAAATATAGATAGGTATCAGCTAACGGTAGGTGGGTAATGTAGGTTAGTTTATAGAATGTCGTTATATGACTGTAAATAGAGACTACAATAACTGCGGTCATTGACCACAAATCTTTTCTAATTATTTTATCGGGTCAGATATACCCATCGCCTATGGAGAGTTAAGCCACAGATTACTAAATAGTTACTAGCTAATTCAAAATAACCTAAAAAATAAAATACCAAAATAAAATAAAATAAATAAAATATGTGTGTTATGCACTAAAAAATAATCACGTTAATCGGCCCGTAAATAACGGAGAAATCGGTTTAAATTTTTACTAGTTAATAATAAAACTGAAGAGTTTGTTTGAAAAAATCTTTTCATCACACAATTCTTGAGGAAAGCTATGGGCTATCCTCAAGAATAGTGTTATAAAAAGATTCCGGGAGGGAGGGGATTTTTTCGGGATCGTCCGAAAGGGTTACCGCTGCCCTGGAACAGAATGGGCTAAGGAAGGAACACGGATGGGTTTTAGTCATTAAGAGTCTGACACTCCCTTCCGCTCCACTCAGAGCAGGAGGGGTCATTTGATGATTTCCCATCCGCAAAAAAAAAGCTATGGTCTATTTAACATCATGCTAGGACTGATGATGCGACGGGGTAGGTCGGGGGTGTAAGAAATATCACGCGGACGAAGCCGCGGGCAAAAATTTGCTAATAATATAAGTAATATCGCATAAGTAAACACGAATTTTGACAACACAATAAGCTTTCAATCAAGCTTACCAAGGGCTGATATTTCCATCGCCAGCTATAACTTTTATTCGAGGAATAAAATTGACGTTTGACAGTTTTTGTATGTAATAATAAAATGTCAAAATTTCAACATTATTCTTCGAATAAAGTTATCACTATGATTGAAAAATCAGCCATAAGTTGAACTCAATGACCTCTGTATTTATTACTTATACCTTGTGTTAATGTTAGTATTTTGCCCTCACATTTAATTGACACGACTATAGCAACATGACAACACTTTCTAGAAAACATTACTCTGTCCTTACTATCGCGCGGTCGGGTAAAAAGATAAGTTTTCATGAATACAAATTCAATGTAAATGTATAACTTCCTCCTTCTTTTCAAGTCGGTTAAAAAAGGATCAAACACGACATGACACAGAATTAAGTAAGGAAGTACAAAACCTCAATTATTACCAAATTTTGGAGCAAGAAAAAACTGTAACAGGAATTTATCACGACTTTCCTACAAGCAATCGCAAAGAATCTTTTGGCCGCAAAGTCGCAAGTCAACACGTCCTCAAGCATATCTTAGCAAGTTAAAATATGCAAAGCCGGGAGGCGAATAAGTGCCGCTACGGGGTGACAACTTAGGGTTGAACCGGCTATGCATCCCTTGATGGCATAATCTTTTTGAATTACCTTTGTTTTTTTTTGGAGAGGAATATACTTAATAAGATCCGGGGATTTTGTTATTTATAAGGTTTACCGCTTTTTGCTTCCGTTGTTTTTATTGTAATATCATTATCCGACGGGATTGTGGCTATGTAATAACAACCGCACGGTCGAACGATCAGGTTAAGCTATGCTTGCCGCGGTTTGTTCGTGGATGGGTGACCATCTTCACATATCAAGACCCCTCCGTGCCTCGGAAAGCACGTAAAGCCGTTGGTCCCGGCTGTCATTCGTGGATCTTTGACAGTCATTACGGGTCGTCAGAAGCCCGAAAGTCTGACAACCAGTCTTACCAAGGGGTATCGTATTACCTAGTAGCTGGGTTGTGGAGGTCAGATAGGCTGTCGCTCTATGTAAAATACTGGTATTTAGCTGCATCCGGTTAGACTGGAAGCCAACCCCAACATAGTTGGGAAAAAGCTAGGCAGACGATTATCCGTTGTAAGCCTTGGTTGTACGTAAAGATTATTGGTATACGGAAAGTAACTAAAGTATTCTCCTGTGTTTTATTTGCCCGTGAGCTACTCGTACTTGCTCTTTACAGCTTTACAGTATCTGTGAATCATTAAAACGTTACATTGGACCAAATATATTTACTAGAAAAAAAGGATTTTCCGGAAAAAAAATTACAATATACCAAAACTATAGTAAATTCCTAAAATATAATTGACAATGGGCTCACTCTTGACCTCAATCCAGCCCAGAGGCAGGGATGAGATCTACGGTGGAATGAGCTTGCCCAGAAGAAGCCCAATTCGGTTTCGGTTTCGGCCAAAACTAGAAGAGGAGCATAAGTTTCTGTTACGGTTTCGGCTTAAAATCGTGTTTCGGTCAGACGCTACCCATTTTACTATTATAAAGCTTAAAAATCTAAATTTACTTAGTTCAGAAACATTCAAAACGAAATTTAAACTGCAGCATACCACAGAAGAATCACTAAAAAGCACTCGAACTAAACTCATATTGTTAAGACTAACTTCTAAACTCAGATCAGTAAGTCAGATCACGTTAGTCATTTCAGTCAATAAGTAGGTTAGCTCAGAACTTGGTACAAACAGCTGTATATGGTCAGTTAGTCACGAATAGTCACGATATAGAAGGTCAGACGGTTGAGTAAGTTGGTATTTAAGTACTATTTGTGGTTATCTATAAAAAATAAATAATAAATAAATCCCTGGACATTTCACACAGCACCATTTGTCCCAAGCTAAGCAACCTAATGCTTGTGTTATGGTAACAAGATGGCTGATAAACTACTTATATACCATTTTTTTTTTGTAAATACATACATATTATAGATAGAAAAATATACATATTATAGATAGATTGCTGACTGTCCGTATATGATTCACTATTGTCAGTTCTCTGTTCTCGATCTGTCATCTGTCAACGAACTTAATAGACGTATCGCTAACGGCTCCTAAGATTTTATTGTAAGAATAAGTGTAAAACGAAACGCCTTCGCTCTAATACTTGTAATAACAGTGGAAAGTGTGTACCTGACGTAAATCGGAAGAAAGAAGCAAATATATCAAGGGATCTAGTGAGAAATCTTTAACTGAAATTTATAATTTTGTAACTTAGCTTACGGGAAAATAACACTAATTATTGCCTGACAGCTGACAGCTGTTAAGCGGTTAATTACCATAAGCAATTCCGAAATTGAAACCAAGGGTTTTAAGACCAATTTTATTATATTATACTAATTAAGATGCCTGTAGACCGCACCCCTCCAACGGCCTCATCATCAATGCTAGTACAGTCGGTATCAGAGCCTGACATAACTCTTTTAAATGAAGCACCTAATGTGGGATTACGTTGTAAGCGGCCAAAGTTGGATTTTTCTCCTGTAACTCAATATGATGACCTCAAAGGAGACATCAACGAGGTAAAGCTAATGCTCAACTCCTGGAAAAACGGACAGGAAGCTTTGTTAAATAAGTTAGTGGATGACGTCATCGAGATTAAAGTTCAGAACAAAGCTATACAAGCCACAAATTTAGAAATTGAAACAACTTTAGGATCTTTGACAAAAACTATTACTGATGTTAAAACCCAAATCGACACCCTGGAAAAGGGCAGAAGAGAGTTTTCGGATAAAATAATAATCTTGGAAAATAAACTGCATGATATGGACATCAACACACGATCGTCGTCTATCGAAATCAGAAATGTACCTGATACAAACCAAGAATCTCCAGCTGAACTGATGTCGTATGTCTCAAACTTGGGAAAAACCATTAACCTGTCTATTGACTACTCCAGCATAAGAGATATCTACAGACTTCCAGGAAAGCAGAATACGTCTCGACCAATAATAGTTGAGTTCTCCAAAGTTTCACTAAAAACGGACACATTAACCAACATACGGAACTTCAATAAAAATAAAACCAAAGAAGAGAAGCTAAGTACAAAGCACATTGGTATTGAAGACCAGCAAATGCCTATCTATGTGTCTGAATACCTGCCAGGAAATGCTAGGAAACTATTTCACGAAGCTAAAGAATTTGCGAAGAAAAATAATTGGTCTTTTTGTTGGTCTAAATCAGGTAGAATTTATCTGAAAAAAGAACAAGATTCAAAAAAGGTTTACTGGGTTAAAACTGAACAATGTCTCAATGAATTACTATTACAATGACTAGTTTGGTCTAAAAAAATTATGAATCATATACTTAAAACCAGTTTAACACTTTCTTCATCATATTTTTCTTGTATCACTTTTCGTTTATGCATGCTTTATTGTTCTTGCTTGTCATCGCATGCATATTGCAATTTATCATTTACTTTAGTTCTAGTTTTAGTTTTATATAGGCTTTCATACATACAAACACAATACATACACCACACTTATACACTTAAACAAGGACATTATTGCACTTTTCGGGTAGTCTCGCCTGCTGGTATCACTGATGTTATATTATTCTACATTTACCTTTGTTACAAAATAAATAAAAATGAACGAAATAATAACACTGGGAGATGACATTGATACTAACATTAATGTCAGTGATGCAGTGGTAGTGGACCTGCCGGAGGAGTGCAATGATATATTTAGTCTAACGAAACAACAAATTTGTATGAGGGTGCTGCATCAGAACATAAGAAGTCTCAATCAAAATTTTGATGACATGCTTATTGTTTTGGAAAGATTGAGCACTGATATTGATCTAATTATAATGACCGAATGTTGGCTATCAAAAGTTACAAATATTCCACAAATAAATAATTACCATTCTTACTCAACATTGAAAAATTTAAATCAAAACGATGGAGTAGTATTATACATGAAAAAGAATATCCAATGTAAAGTTGAAGAACCCAAATTGAGTGAAGCTAGCGGTCTACTGATGACTAAGGGCCAAGATCTCGCCGTACTTTGTTTGTATAGACCACCGTCGTTCACCAACTTAGATAGCTTTCTTGAATCCTTAGATAATATACTGGTAGGACTGAAGCAATACAAAAATATCATAATTGCGGGAGATATTAATGTGGATATAGCACTAAACAGTAATGATAAAAGAGCAGATGAGTACCTCCTTCTATTGGCTTCCCATGGAGTAGCACCTACACACGTACTACCAACTCACACAAAAACATGCTTAGACCACGTCTTTGTTAAAACTCTGCTCCCTACAAAAACAATTATTTGCGAAACAAGCATTACGGACCACGCTACGGTCATACTAACTATGTACAAAAAACAAAAACCATATACGGTTAAACCTCAAAACTACGTCAAAACGGACTTCGAAGCCGTCGTAAATGAACTGAGCTTATTAGACTGGGTTAATATTTTACAGAACAAAAGCCCTGGAGAAGCTACTAATGTATTCCTTCACATCGTGACTCAGGTGCTAGATAAACATACCTCAATAAAAACTGTGTCGAGACGAAAAAGAACAATTAAGCCTTGGATAACACCAGGGCTATTGCGCTGCATGAGAAATCGAGACCGACTAAACCAAAAATTGAAGAAAGATAGAGAAAATAGCATACTACATCTAACTTATAAACGATATCGGAACACTTGTAATAAACTACTAAAAAAATTAAAAAGGGCATACTATAGGACAGAGATAGCAAAACATAAAAATAATATCAAAAAGCAATGGGATATAATTAAAGAACTTAATAATTACGGAAACAAAAATCTTAGATCTCCAGAGTTATTAAAATTAAAGGGTAATCCGTTGGACTCACTTAATGAGGTTAACAAATATTTTGTGAATGTTGGGAAAACACTCGCTACAGGCATACTTCGTAGAAAAAAACGTAATGAAAGTGAGCTTATTAAGGATTTAGAAAAATTACAGTCTTCCACCAATTCCTTCGTTTTACTCCCTGTAGACGAAGGGGAGGTCCTAAGACTGATTGGATCACTAAAAAATACTTCCTCGAAGGGATGGGATGGTATTACTCCTTACTTCCTTAAGATGGCTGCGCCCGTTTTAGCCATGCCGATCACAATTATTTGTAATCTATGCTTTACTGTCGGGGAATTCCCCAATGCATTAAAAAAATCAATAATAGTACCTTTGCATAAGTCTGGGGACAGAGACATAGTGTCAAACTATAGACCAATATCCTTGCTGCCTTCTCTCTCAAAAATAGTAGAAAAAGCTTTAAATATTAGACTCAAACATTATTTAGAAAAATATAATCTACTGTCACGGAATCAATTTGGGTTTAGACAAAATAAAAGTACTGATGACGCTATGCAACAACTTTTGGCAGAAGTAGTGAACAGTATCGACAAAAACAAGAAATGTTTGAGTATATTTCTAGACTTGGCTAAAGCCTTTGATACTGTCTCTGTTCCCTTACTACTAAAAAAGGCAGAATGCAAGGGTGTTCGGGGTCTGCCTCTGAAATTGATCGCCGACTACCTGTCTAATAGGAAACAAGTCGTTAGGCTTGATAGTTACTCAAGTAAGGAAGAGTCTATTGAATATGGTGTACCACAGGGCAGCATTTTGGGCCCCACCTTATTTCTTATATACATTGACGACTTATCAAGTTTAATACTAAAACACGGAGAAATTATTACTTTTGCAGACGACACGGTTATTACTTTTACGGGCGGGGACTGGCACGAGGTAAACGATAGCGCCGAAAAGGGGTTTAGTCTCGTTACTAAGTGGCTAGATAACAATTTGTTGACACTCAATCAGTCAAAAACAAAAATTATTACTTACTATTTAAACAGAAATTCTAAACCATCTTCTGAGACGATAAATGTACGAGCCCACACATGTAACTTGCCCAATACTCAAAATTGCGATTGTTATCGTCTCGATATTGCTTCATCGGTCAGGTATTTGGGGATCCAAATAGATGAACAACTGAACTGGAACAGCCATATCTCAATCATATCGAAGCGTGTAAGAAAACTAATGTATGTGTTTAGAAACCTACGATATGTTTGTGACCCAAAACTGCTTACCACAGCCTACTATGCGTTATGCCAATCAGTTATCACATATGGCATATCCATCTGGGGAGGATGTGCTAAGACACAGCTTATCAAAGCAGAAAGAACGCAAAGGGCCATTTTAAAGACTATGCTGTTCAAAAAATATAGATTTCCGACCGATGAACTGTACAAGCTAAGTGCTGTTCTCAGCATTCGACAACTTTACATTGAGAAGATCTTACGTAATCAACACAACAAACCACCGGATTTTCCAGATGCTATACGAAGGGCTTACAAAGTCTACAAACAACCTATATATAGGACAAAATTTGCCCAGCGATTTCTTTTTTTTCTAGCTCCGTATATTTATAATAAATTTAATGTAATTCTAGGTTTTCGGAAATATAATTCACACATATTTAAAAAGATTGTAAGAAAACATTTACTCAGCTTAAATTATAAAAGAACTGAAGACACATTTAAGATTCTGAAATAGCAAACTCCATACATACATACATACTTACATACATAATTTCAAATACACTCACACACTTACATTCACGAGAAGCCAAATAGTATTAAGTTAAGCGTAGCAATTTCATTGCAAAATTATTTTAAGTTTTTTATTTGTTTTGTTTAAGTTTATATTCCTAAGGAGCCTATATTAACCTATAATCTTAAGTTCTCAGTCGTTTGTTGCTGTACGGGTCACAGGAATGAGGAATAATACCCTACTGTAATACAGTATCAACTAGTACAGGGGGTATTGTGACTGTTACTGGCGGCCTTATATATTGTAATGTCAACAGTACACTTAAGCTAATAAATTGTGCAAATGAAATAAATGAAATAAATGAAATACATATTATAGATAGAAAAACACCCAGACTCGGAACAAATACATGTAGGTCATACAAATATTTGTTCCGTGCGGGAATCGAACCCGCGACACGCAGCGCAGCAGTCAATCGCTTAACCACTGCGCCAACTGTGCCGTCACTCTCTCTTTATACTTCTATTATAAAGAGGTTGTAGCGGACTAGCGGTATCTACAAAGCGTCATACTGACGTCACGCAAATCCTGCATCTCGCAAGCAGAGTTTACCGCGCAATTAGCATAGATACAATTTCCCAATATCAATCGTTGGGCAATTGCCCGCCAGACACAACACCCGTCTGGTCGGAGCATTCTCCCTTTTCTATGGAGGATGAGTGAACTTTACACCCTGTTCCTCATACCTCTAAAAGGTCAAATTTTTTTGTGTGTATGTAGGGGATAATCTTCGGAACGAGTGATCTAATTCTAAATAAATTTAACTGGTAGAAAGTTACAATGTTTCCGAGTGCTATAGGCTATAAATTAGATTTATATCATGCAAATTAGCCGAGCTTTTTTTTTTTCTAGCAAGTCAGAAAAAATACGCTAGGCTAAAACGAAGTAATAGTGCGGGCAGACGATGCGATGCGGTGGATCGAGGCCTGAAATTTCACGCGGACGAATTCGTGGGCAGAAGTTAGTCTTTACTAATATATTAAGCTAAAGGGTTTGTTTGTTTTTTTTTTGTTTGAACGCGCTAATCTCTAAATAGCCCAAATCTTAAGGAAGGCTATTTAACATCACGCTACGACCCTTAGGAGCTGAGGAAAACGAAAAAATATCAGAAGAATGCTAAGCGACAACGAAGTATAGCGTGGGCGGACGACACGAGAAATTTCACGCGAACGATGTCGCTGGCAGAAGCTCGTAAATTAGATATGGCAGTAGGTTAATGAGTTCGTGGTTTGGGCAAATACTTGAATGAGTATTCGGTAATGGCTGTTCACGTGTTGAGTGTTAAGGAGCACATTCACGATATTTTTTAAACGTAAACCCATTGCGTACGTCATTGTTATGTAACTCTTACTTCATTGTAATATAGTGTAAATTAGAATGATAGCGTGAGTTTTATACGACTCTTGGCAATCATCCATGACATTACATTGTGGTACTTTATCGAGTGTCTGCGTTCTATTTGTTTTTCTCGATCTACTTAGGGCTCAAGTGAATATGACTCCATACCAAAACTTTCAAGGGACGCCACGCCCCTGCTAGATGACTGGGATAGACTAGATGCGGCAGGCGGACGACTGCAATAGGCTGAGTTGATTGATTGATTGATTGACAACATCAATCCATAGTTCGTTCTGATTCTCTCTTAGTTCTGAGTTTAACAGCTGTTAGTACATTTCATACATAAGTTCAAATGTACAGACGCCAGCCTGCAGGTCAAGTTACCCGAAACTGTCAAATTTTCCCAAGCCACCTTGAACCTAATGCTTTAGCGATAAAGTTAAAAATCTATTAAAGAAATTTGACAGATTGTAGTAGTTGGCGTCCGTACAAAACAAACATACATTTCGCATCTTGCTAATGATTTGGTTCCTGCCAGTTCAAACTTATCCGGGTTACGCATGATTCCAATTAGCGCCGATCAAATATCTACTTGAAACTTCCCCATTTCGTATAAATTAACAGGTTTAAAGTTGATGAATTCGCACTTCGTAATGACTGATTGCTGATGATTGTGGGGTACTTTGGCTCCCACAAACAATTATTAGGTTTTTTTTTCACACTTAATCCTACTATATCCAACTAATATTATAAACGTGAAAGTTTGTATGGATGGATGTTTGTTACTCTTTCACGCAAAAACTACTAAACGGATTTGAATGAAATTTGGCACACAGATGGTTTATAACCAGGATTAACATTTAGGATACTTTTTATCCCGATATTCCCACGGCATCGAAACTTATGCGAGTGAAACCGCGGGGTGCAGCTAGTAATAGTTATAATTTTGATGAGAATGTCGACATGTGGGACGTGGGCTCTGCAATCATTGTACCGAAAATCGTTACAGTAAATGGCCTAATAGCGGAAAGCCTCGATCAACACCTCAGGAAGCTCTCATTGCGCGGCTGGGTCAAGGGCTTGATTCAGAAAGCAGTACTCTTGGAAATGGCACGCACAGTTAGGAGGTTCCTCTCTCTAGAGCCCTGACCACCGGCTTGGACTCTGTTCCTGATGCCGAGGGGCAATTATTTTTTATATTTTCAAATGTTTTAAAAATTTAATTAATATATATGTAAATGTAATAAAGGAAATTACTAATTGTGAAAGTAAGTAACTGTATGTATCTATGTATGTTACCTGAAGGCCAATTCTCGTAATTTAAAACGTTCAAAATTTAGTCGCAGTCTCATATCGGCGACAAACAAATGTCAAAAACTTGTCAAAATGTAAGGAAATTAGAAGTATTTTTTGACATATTGAGACAGACTGTGAACGTTCTTAAAATTACGAGACTTGCCCCTCTGATCACGACTAAACCATTGAAATCGTAATGAACAAAACAAAGACAAAAGATAAAGCAGTATCCTGAAAAATACTGAAATAGATAGCCCACTTTTCATCCTGAATATTTATGACTAGGTTTTGCCTGCGGCTTCACCCGCGTGCATGTCGGAAAATATCCCACGGGAGCGTACTACCGGGATTAAAGTACCCTATATGCTAAAAGTACCCTATTTTCGGCATCACCTCGCAGCAGTTTTTTTTTTTGTTTTTTTATCAAAAATTTTAACGTAGAACTTTGACTTCGTTACTACACATAAATAAAAATAATAAAATAAAATTTATTTAGGTCCATTTACAAAGGAATACCTTTACAAACTTATAAATATAATACTTAGTAGTACCAAGTTCTTAACAGATTGGCTTAAATCTATATATATAAAGGAAGTCGTGTTAGTTACACTATTTGTAACTCAAGAACGTCTGAACCGATTTGGCTGAAAATTGGTAAGGAGGTAGCTTAGAACCAGGAGACGAACATAAGATACTTTTTTATATTTTTTATTTAATAATTTTATTTAGATAAGGGAGTAGGGTAGGAGTAGTGTAGGAGTAGGGTAGGAGTAGGGTAGAAGTAGGGTAGGAGTAGGGTAGGAGCAGGGTAGGAGTAGTGTAGGAGTAATGTAGGAGTAGGGTAGGAGCAGACGCGAACGAAGTAGCGCTGGGCAGCTAGAAATAATTTATTATTTATTTATTTATTTAATTATTTATGTACACACAGTAAAATACATAGTGATATGACATAGATATAATGTGAGTACAAAGGTACTGCTTATTTCTTAAGAAATTTCTTCCAGCAGACCTGCGAAAGGAGAAGTAAAAAAGAAATGTAGACAATAGTGTGTGAGAACAAGAAGAGGAAAATATGAATTTGTGAAGTCTAAAACTAAAATATTAAATATACCTACACAAATAATGCAAAATAAATTATATATATAAAATTACACTTATATAAATACATAATACAACAATATATAAACATATATATATATATATAAATACTCACGGTATAGAGGAAAGGTAATGCTCTTTTAATCGACGTTTAAATAGTGAAATAGTTTTTATATCACGAATGCTAGGCGGAAGTGAATTCCACAATCTTACAGCATGGACAGAGAAGGAATAAGAATAGTAGCTCGTTTTATGAGGATGAGATTTAAGGATGGATCTTAGGTGTGATCTACACGGTGCGGCGCTAGAGCGAGCGTAAGAAAAACGCTCACGCAGGTAGGAAGGATAAGACGGGTTGTGTAAGATGTTGAAGAGTAGACATAAAATCCGAGTGTTCCTGCGAAGACGGATTGGGAGCCACTTGAGTTTCTTGCGAAGGTGTGAAACATGGTCATACTTTCGAAGACCGAATTATTATTATTTATTTATTTATTTAAAACTCTTAAACTATCATTACAGGTGAAACCTAATGCGATAGCTAAGCCTACTTATAATACTAACCATTTTAAATAACACTATTACTAACAATACTACTACTTACTTTATATGGCAAAACAACGTTTGCCGGGTCAGCTAGTACTTATATAAAAGCTAGTTTGATTTATACGTTTTAATTACCTATGAAAGGTGCGTTGGTGCAATTTAATAATAATATCTATAGATATAGATTAAAAACTAATACACGCAAAAAAAGTCACAGGCAACAGTTGAAAATATATTTGGAATGGCAAGTTTATAAATGGCATGGACGTGAGAGAAGTTTCAAGCCTTGTACACTCTAGCAACATTTGTCTCGGAACATGGTCTCGGCACCAGTTCCGCATTTAGATGTGCTGACCAGTTTTAGTACCTACTGGAACAAAGATACACCTGCCCAAATAAGGACAAGGCTTTACAATCTGTTTTTTAAAACTATCTATCTATATTATCATCATCATTTCAGCCGAAAGACGTCCACTGTGGACACAGGCCTCCCCTATAGCCCACCTTCTCCTCCAATCATTGTCTATATGTCTACAAGGTTATTTTAAATTGGCTAGCTAAACTCCGCAGACGCGATGGGTATCTATATCTAAAAACGATAAAATAAACAAGTAACAACACTAACGGGTCAACGACTGCTGTTAGTGTTGTTACTATCTTTTGTTAAGATATCGATAAGGATAAACCCATCACGTTTGTGAGGTTTACAAAAAAAAAAAAGATTTTTTAAACTGATATTTCAAGTGACTACAACGACTGCGGTCGATGGCCCCAAAAATAAAATTAAACATCAAATTAATTTATTTTTTGTTTCAACAAAAACCCATCGCGTGTGCGGAGTTAAGCAAGCCAATTTGAAATAACCCTGTATAATAAAATAGTAACGAAGTCAAAACTGTATATTAAATTGGAGAAAAAAAAATGTTGCCGAATATATAGTTTTTTGAATTTTTGTCTGTCTGGATGTATGTTCCGGACGGGCAAAAAACGGCTTAAACTTAAAGTATTTCTTTCAATTCAATCGGTCAGCTTTCTATGGAAAAGAATGGACAAGAAACTACATGGACACTATTTTAAATCACTCTTGTTTTAGACAAATAACATAACATCACGCCTGTAATCCCCAAAGGATAAAGCAGAGGCGTTGCTATAGTACACCCACATCGCCACTTATTCAAATTCAAAAACTTTAATTCCTGCAAAGACTCATACAGGATTTAGTAACATTGTCCTTACAACTAAATGTTAGTAAACAACACGATACGATGGCACATGTAACTGACAATAGTGAATCATATACGGACAGTCAGCAATCATTTTCAGAACCCAGTTGTGGCTGGCCATGACGAGGCACCATCGATGCTGTGCGTTTAAGTCCCATAAGTTACTTATGTTATAGATGGCGAGCCTAAGTTCCATAAGTTACTTATGTTAAAGATGGCGAGCCTAAGTTCCATAAGTTACTTATGTTAAAGATGGCGAGCCTAAGTTCCATAAGTTACTTATGTTAAAGATGGCGAGCCTAAGTTCCATAAGTTACTTATGTTAAAGATGGCGAGCCTAAGTTCCATAAGTTACTTATGTTAAAGATGGCGAGCCTAAGTTCCATAAGTTACTTATGTTAAAGATGGCGAGCCTAAGTTCCATAAGTTACTTATGTTAAAGATGGCGAGCCTAAGTTCCATAAGTTACTTATGTTAAAGATGGCGAGCCTAAGTTCCATAAGTTACTTATGTTAAAGATGGCGAGCCTAAGTTCCATAAGTTACTTATGTTAAAGATGGCGAGCCTAAGTTCCATAAGTTACTTATGTTAAAGATGGCGAGCCTAAGTCCCATAAGTTACTTATGTTATAGATGGCGAGGCTGTTACCATCGCGGCACAAATCCAAAATCCGGACTGTTACTGAGAAATTAAAGATCGAAAATACCAGAACTCTTCGCTCGACCCGAAAATCGAACCCAGAACCTCATGCTCAGCAATAGCGCTTGCGACCACTAGACCAAGGCAGTCGGAAAATACACTCTTCTTTTAAAAGCGAGCTACTAAAGACAGAAATAAAAAGAAAATTGTATTTTAACGACAGGACATTTGAATGACGACGGAGGAGGGATATAAACTTCCAATTTGTGTCGTAAGTATTATGATGCGATGCTATTCAGCTAAAGTACTGGGAATTTGAGTGCACGGCGAGATGGTGTGGCTTAATCAGCCTGTAATGTTCCCAATGCTGGAACACAGGTCTCCTCTCGAAGAGATGGAGTGAGCTGTAATCTACCATGCGGGCCCAGTGCGGTTTGGTAGATGTCACATGTCTTCGAGTTTTTTGGTTCTAGGACATGTCGGTTTTCCTTCACCGTTTTGAGAGCAGTGGTGATGAAATTAATTACAAAAATTACAGCGCCTGTCTGGGTTTGAAACCAAATCCAGGGCGTTTTTTGCATACATAACGTATTGTTCCTTTTTTTTTTAGTAAAAGAGCTGTTACTCATGCACATACATAAACTCACACCGTCTTGCCATGAAGGCAGAAACTACAGAACGCTACCTGTTACGAGCCGTACATTACATCTAGATATGTTAAGGGTCAGTTTCCACTTCAACAGGGTGACTTGATAGTCATCTAGTTCGGTTACAGATGCTAGTTTATACTGTTAGTACATATTATTGCCAAATTGTGTGTAACTTAGTGCTAAGATTTTTTGGAGAATGAATGAATGAATTGCACCGATCCCGAGTGCAGAGATTTTTTGGAGACAATAAATTATTATTATTATTGATTTCGCGCGGTTTCGTCCATTTTGTCATAGAGAATTACGGCCCTGGCTTTTGACTACCCGTAACGACTGTCAGATCTACAAATGACCGGGACCAAAGGCAAATATACAATCCTATTACTGACTAATGAGGAGCTCTTTCTCCTTTGACCATTTTACCATACTTCAAAAATTTACCTGAAAAAACGTGAAGCTAAAAATGACTATTGACCTTCAATACCCCAACTCTTTGTAATGGGGGACGTAGGTGTAACGATTACCCTTCAATCCGCATTGAGCACATACCTTTGTGTTCAACCAAAGCGGCATAGGGATGTACATGATAGGATTAGGCATTTTATCGAGAAAAGGTAATTTATTTATTTTATT
The DNA here is from genome assembly GCA_949629185.1 of Apamea crenata. Lineage (NCBI taxonomy): Eukaryota > Metazoa > Arthropoda > Insecta > Lepidoptera > Noctuidae > Apamea > Apamea crenata. Next base: position 3,597,597 of record OX451362.1, on the reverse strand, counting down.
ACTAGCTGCGCCCCGCGGTTCCACCCGCATAGGTTTTGATCCCGTGGGAATATCGGGATAAAAGTATCCTATATGTTAGTCCTGGTTATAAACCACCTGTGTGCCAAATTTCATCCAAATCCGTTCAGTAGTTTTTGCGTGAAAGAGTAACAAACATCCATCCATCCATCCATACAAACTTTCACGTTTAATGTCCGCCACCAACTTTTGTTGGCGATTTAAAAAAAAAACTTGACTGGCCATTTTTCAAAACAAAAGAAAATGAAAACCGTAGGTCATGTTTTTAAGAAGAAAACACGTGCAGAGAAGCAGATATGGCATAAGTAAGTCTCACTACTGCGAAGATAATCACTAAAAAAACGGATGAATAATCGATTTCATTACATTGAAGTGAGTTGAATTCCCATGTAAGCCAACAACCGGGTACAAATGCAGATTATGCAGAATCCGAGCAGCTACTGATAAATTCCTGATAAAAAAAACCCGATAATAATTTGCTAGACCTGGGAATCAAACCCAAAACCTCAAACTCAGCAGCGGCATTTGCGATCACTGGGCCAACGAGGCAGTCTTGTTTTAACACATTTATTCACTGTATACTATACAATGGCCAGTCCCAAGCAGTTGCTTGGTCAAGCTACTCCCTACCGCTACCCAAGCTAGTAATAGCAACAAATAATTTAGTACTCATGACTAAGTACTGTGTAAGGGCTGGCGCCCACTGGCGGCACGGCACGGCAAGGGATTTAGATGCGACTAATAGAAAATATAACTTAAATGTATGACAATAAAATTGAAATTTCAATGATGATGCCAAAAGACGTCGCGACATGCCTAAGGATACCGCGGCATCATTGCTGCCGATGAAATTTCAATTTTATTGTCATACATTTAAGTTATATTTTCTATTCGTCGCATAAAAATCCCTTGCCGTGCCGTGCCGCCAGTGGGCGCCGGCTCTAAGTTGTAGACCATGTTGTGAATTTATAAACAAGGAGAGCTGTGTTTATAAATTATGATAGACCTAATAGATAGCGGAGTATCGTTTGATTCAGTACGTAAGTGGGTCGGCCTTGTTGAATAGCTAAAAGGATTCTAGATAACCTAAATTGTTTGTTAGCTATTAATCACAGGAGTCTGGTGGGAGTGGAATAATTATACTGTAACGGGGATAATCCTTATTTCTGAAAACTGATAAAAGACGAGCAAAGCCGTAGGTATTCATAATTTTTTTATGCGAAAATACCAAAGTTCTCACTTTGGGAAATTTTATCATCTACTGCATTTTATATAGCCTCTTCCCAACTAATTTGTGGTCTGTTCACAGTCTAACCGGATGCAGCTGATTACCAGAATTTTATATGGACCGACTGCCTATCTGACCTCCACAACCCAGTTACCGGGTACGACTCTTGGTAAGACTGGTTGTCAGACTTTCGGGCTTCTGTCTATGCGTAACGAGTAATTTATCAAGTATCCCAATTACCTACTAATTTACTCTACCTATGTGTGATTACTCATTTTAAACGTAACATGTGTTTCGCATATACCTACATTATTTATGTGCTAAACCGGAAAAAGCCTTATGGAGCTCAAGTGGAGTTGGGCAGGACACCTGGCAAGGCGTACTAAGGCGTCCAAGGACTGGAAGAGGTGTGGATCGTCTGGCGGCGAGATATACAGTCGACATTGTTGCCATCGCGGACAAATCCTGGATATATCAGGAATTGGCACAGGAACAGAGAGGGCCAGCAGTACGTGATGTCGGGTTGTGGATGATGATGATATGCTAAAACAGCATTGTGAATTTGAAATACGTGTTTTTTTTATATCCCATAACTCTAGGGGGTCATTGTACTCATCATTATGAACAACTTTTATTATGGGACCAAAACCGAAATCGCGAAAAAAAAATCAGCTGTTCCCTACATTTATGTTCGGTTAACTCGTCAAAATGTAGGGAACACCAGATTTTTGTTTCGCAATTACGGGTTTGGTCCCATAGTAAAAGTTGTTCTTAATGATGAGTACAATGACCCCCTAGAGTTATGGGATATAAAAAAAAACACGTTGTATACAAGACTTACTGGCAAGCGACATCGCGGCAGACCCCGAGCCCAGGCAGCTTTATACGAAGAGAAGTGGAACGAGCCTTTGTCCTGCAGTGGGACATCACAGGCTTAACGACAAAACATCGACAACACCATGAACTGGGCACATCACTACGCACCACAGTAGTCAATTACACAAAAAGCCCATCTAACCGACTATTAATTTCACACCACCGGATCAATGCGGCCCTGTTTACTTAATTACTTTTTAATTATCAGTCTAAAAACGGTCTGTCTCTTAATCGCACAAGTGAGGGATAATCGTCACAGCTTCGGGCAGTGTGGCCCTAAAAAGAGGTAATAGTGTTTTTGTTTGTTAAAGGTTTTCTGGTTAATCGTGGGCGTGTTTTGGGCTTGCCCGCCTAGAAATGTACTTAAAGAAGCCTTTTTTTGAGGAGTAGAAGGGGTGGTAGAGGACAATACCAACCCGAACATGGAGCTTGGGTTTGTACAGACATCGCTCAAAACTATGCGCAAATACAAGTACCTATCTAAACTGCCGACGCTCAACAATTTATCCTAGGAAGACTCAGCTTTTGCGAATGCTCCAGTTTTCCCTAAAAACAAAAGTCAGACACACTGCCGCTAATTTAATGACTTTCCTATTAACCTAACAGCTTTTTAATTAACCAGTAAAAACCAACAGTTCTTCTCTTAATGGCACGTATGGGGAAGAACTTAGGAGATATATGGAGCGCTTGAGTTTGAAGTAACAAGTTCGCATAATGCAGTGGGTTGGAGGGGTTGAGGTAAGCTATGTGTGTCGTGTTATGTAGGTTAGGTTGTTATCCGGATAGAGAAAGTATTTTTGGGGTGAATATGGAATTACATTGTGTTAGAAACTTAGAATATCATCATTAAGGAAGTAGGTAGAAGACGTATGTTACGGTTACGGGCGATAAGGGTTTTTGAGGACACTAGATTCATACCTAATAGGTTCCTTAAAACACTTCCACTTAGCCTATAGCAGTCCACTGCTGGACATAGGCATCGCCCAGGCTGCGCCACAACACAGTGTCCTCCGCCTTCCGCATCCAGTCCGTCCAAGCCACCTTCTTTAGGTGAAAACACTAAAAACACTTATTGAAATTCAATTAGCGGGGTATTTGCGTAACACACTATCAGTACAGTAGCAAATGGTTTTCATTTTGACAGTTTAATAACATTCATTGCATTATTTACGTTGTTGAGCGGACACATTTTTCGAACATATGAAGCAATGAATCAGCAATATCCTTCAAAATGATTCACATTGAGATTGATAGGGTGATGCGCAATTAGGGCGCAGCTCCAGCATATTATGCCAAGTCAGGATACGCCAGGATATTACTTGCTTACTATCCTAGCTTCACATACTAGCCGAGTGTAACCCGGGCATAATAGCGGATAGTGGTGGATACGGAAAATCCGCAAATGCGGAGGTTGCAATTTATGTTCTTAACAATTATCGGGGCAAGGTGTGTAATGCAATTAGGATGGGGACTTTAAACAGTCAGTCCTGCCGTATCATGTAAATCCCAAACCCGACAAAGGGTATCACAGCAATGATACTTGGCCGCAGAAAAGGATAAGGTAGTAATATACATATACAGGGTGGCAGGGACATCGACGCGCAAACTGTAACCATGAATTCAGCACATGAGTTTAGACCCCATAGCGTCGATATTTTAGTCGGTTATTAAAAAGATCTTCTGTTTCATAGAAAAGTGCAACACCTACGCGATCAAAATGTATGGAACAGCAATATTTTTTTTTTAATAACCGACGAAATTTCGACGCTATGAGGTCGAAACTCATGTGCTGAATCTATGGTTACAGTTTGCGCGTCGATGTCCCTGCCACCCTGTATACTTCCTTGGACAACAGTCGTTTTAAAATAAAATTTACTAACTCGTTTATTGTAAGCTTGTGTTTTACTTACATTTCGTGACACGTGTAGTGGAACACAAGGCTAAAATAATTGTACAATCACCGTGAGAAAGTAAGGATTTCAGTCAAATGGTAAGGGCGGGTTGGGTTAGTTAAAAATAATATTTATGAGTTAGAATGAGAAACACTATAAGTATTGAAGTAGGATCGATTTGTTTTTGCTCTACTTCAACAATCAAGGTTACAGAATACCATTTATTCAGTTTTTAAGAGATTAATACGGGGCCTATTGCGGTTATTTCACCATTTTGTATTTATTTATTTATTACAGCATGGAAGACTTACAGCTAAAAAAACAAACTTAAAATAGAAAACAATAGTCGACAGAAAGCCAATTACAAGTCTTCGCGTTTAGACTTATAATAAAATTTGTGTATTGAAATGATAATATTGTAGTTTCGCCTTTATTTTTTTTTAAGTACCTATAGTATTAAGGACTATATAAGGGTTAGCAACCCGTCACAGCAATGATACTTGGCTGCCTAAAAAGTAAGATTTACACCCCTGGACAAACTCTGGAATACCTCTACAAATATTCTACTTTAATGTGGGATTATATCTGAAATCGTGACAGTTAAAACAACTATACCCTGTCCATTAGGTAAACCGTTTTTTGACAGATGGAACTAGTGATTACAGCAACATACAATTCATTGATTGATACAAGTACGGTATTATAATGTCTGTAAGAAGCCATAAATAAGATAATTCAATAAGATAAGCCAGTTTATAAATTTATTTTATTACGTATTTTAAAGTTAACTTTTACGTAATCTGGAATAGTTACGTTCTAAGGCTGCTGTCAAAACACGGTTAACCTAATGGACAGGGTATAGTTGTTTTAACTGAAATTTTCACGATTTCAGATATATTCCCACATTAAAAGTAACACAAAAATCTCAGTAAGTATGCACAACTCCATCTACATTTTCGATCCACATAAACGTTTTTCTCTAATTACAAGACTCCTATACGTTACTATGCAGTAAAAGCGCATAATACTAAGCATTAGTCCTCCCCAATTAAGCCGTGTTCTCTCACAGGAAAACTTGAGGCGTTATTAATGAGGTGAGGTGCCTTGCTCTGCGAGGCGCATTATTTCTTAGTTGGGACCAACTTAGGACTTTATCCTGATGTAGTTGGCATATTGCCAGACCGGTATCTGCTGGTTTTCCTAAGATAACGTCACTGACTGCTGTTGATCTTCATTTGTTTATTTTTTGGTGACTTTAGAGATAAGTCGTTTGTGTATCTCAAATGTTAAGTCGATTGTTATTCTATATATTGCTTTTGCCAGCAGCTTTGCCCACGTTGAGGTCGGAAATTATCTCACGGGAACGTACTACCAGGATAAAAGGTATCCTATGTGTTAATCCTGGTTAGAATTAGCTGTGTGCCAAATTTCATCCGTATCCGTTCAGCCGTTTTTTCGTGATTGAGTAACAAACATCCAAATATACAAACTTTCACATTTATAATTGTAATTAATAATATTAATTATTATATTATAGTAGTATGCAGTATAATTAATAATATTAATTATTAAATGATAGTAGGACAAACGATACAATATGTATCACTATCAAGGTAGCCGGATGAAGTACAGATTTCTTAGAATTTCTTGGCGAAACTATAAAGGATTTCTCGATACCTGAAGGACGTACGTGGGCGGTACCGAAGAACTCACCTTATGTTATTACGAAGCTCTTCAAGTTTTATGTTATTTACTATTTCTTTAACCTTTTACTATTTGTTACATTATTATAGGTACTAGTAACATATTTTTTTTGCAATATTTGCGTCTTCTGAGATTAAGAATCGCAATCACTGTCCGTTCCAAGGTTGCCTGGAAGCGCAGAAAGCGATAAGGCCGCCCATTGTATGTTTTGTATTACAAATCGTATTTTTTTTTGTTATGTATTTTCTGGTGTACAATAAAGTAAATATCCTACTAATATAATAAACGTGAAAGTTTGTATGTATGGATGTTTGTTACTCTTTCAAGCAAAAACTACTGAGCGGATTTGGATGAAATTTGGCACCACAGATGGTTTATAACCAGGATTAGCATAAAGGGTACTTTTTATCCTGGTATTCCCACGGGATCGAAACTTATGCGGGTGAAACCGCGGGGCGCAGCTAGTAAATAAATAAATAAGAATTGACGTTATAGCCTATCAATATTTGAAGCCAAACACATGTTCTTACAATAAAAAATAATAGATTTTCCTCCAAAAGAAACTAACAAACAATTTCTGGTGTTCAATAAAGTATCCTGCTAACATTATAAACGCGAAAGTTTGTATGGATGGATGGATGGATGTTTGTTGCTCTTTCAAGCAAAAACTACTGAACGGATTTGGATGAAATTTGGCACACAGATGGTTTATAACCAGGATTAACAACACATAGGTTACATTTTATCCCGATATTCCCACGGGATCGAAACTAATGCGAGTGAAACCGCGGGGCGCAGATAGTAAATAAATAAATAAGAATTGATGTTATAGCCTATCAATATTTGAAGCCAAACACATGTTCTTATAATAAAAAATAATAGTTTTTCTTCCAAAAGAAACTAACAAACAACAAAACATCAACATAAGGTCGCTACTACCTTTTTATGAGGCGCCAAGTCCACCCTTGATACTCAAAGAAACATAGGTTCGTCTCCTTTGTTAAATCGCTCGTCACAAACTTTTTAGTATAAAAGGTACCCCAAATACATTATATAGCCTGAAGCCCCTGAAGGGTTGTTGTGCGAAATAAAATGACAAATCTTATCACCGTTTCTAGAAATAGAATCTCTGAAAAGCCAACGTGAAATCACGCCAGTATTTCCCGAAGGGTAGGCAGAGATGAAGGTAACGGGACCCCCTCCATGTGCTGATGGTGATCACCGGGGTGGTTTTAGTGGGTAAGAATTCCACACTCCCTGGTCTTTTTCTCCAAAGTCCAGGCGCCTTTTGAAGGTTTCGCCCAGAAAACAAAAAAAAAGGCAGAGATGCAGTTGTGGCCGGTAGACTGTAGTGTAAGAAAGAAAGAAAGAAAGAAAATACATTTATTTGGCACAAACTAAAAGACACACAATACACCAGATATTATTAGTAGCGGTAGACTAAAAATTTAATATATTGTATACAGGGTCAAATTAAATTAGCTAGCAAAATTCTGCAGTCGGGACCGGTATCGACATACGATAAAATAAAAATGAAAAGTATTGTTTTTTTTTTTGGAGTAAAAGACCTGAGGAAATCTGTTTTTTTGGAGTAAAAGACCTGAGGAAATCTGTTTTTTTGGAGTAAAAGACCTGCAGAAATCTGTTTTTTTGGAGTAAAAGACCTGAGGAAATCTGTTGTTTTGGAGTAAAAGACCTGAGGAAATCTGTTTTTTTGCAGTAAAAGACCTGACGAAATCTGTTTTCTTTTTATTATCGTGTTTAGATATCGATGCCAATCACGTTTGTGAAGTTAATAAAAAAAAACAGATTTTTAAACTGATATATCAGTGACAAGCAAAAAAAAAATCGGATTAATTTCTTTTTGGTTTTATAATGTTTAGATATATTTACATACTATCACGTCTGCGAAGTTTCGCTAGGCAATTTAATTTGACCCTGTACTGGTTTTACAATAATATGGTGGGTGATCGAGCATATTTTATTCAAATATATATATTTACGAGGGGTCAAACCCAACAAAAACCGCTGCGAAACATTTTTATAAAGGAACAAATTTTACAAAACTCTTCAATCTGAATACATCAAAGAGGGTAGGAATCTATTGGTATTGAAATCCTTCTATCAATAAAATACAGATAATAACGTACCGTGGACCCCTCGTAGGGATTCTATTGCACAAAAGAACTATAAAGGCCCTTCGATATGTTTCTGTAGGGACTAGTGCGGTACATGCTGATAAGCGTTAGCGATAAAATGCTTTAGCGTTTTTGCTTTGGGTCATTGGTAGATGTCACATGTCTTCGAATTTCTGGTTCTAGGACATGCCGGTGACTCTATGTTTTTGGTTCAGGTACCCGGCGCGAACCACAAATCTCATATTTGTACGAGGAATTTTGTACGCTTGGCAACCATGAAGTTATTTTTTTAATGCCTATATAAAAATATTTATATATCATTTTTACTTCCTATATCTGTTTTCTTACTAAACTTACTGAAGTACCGTTGTTGGGTACCGGTATGATATCGATATTGATTAGAAATACTAATAGTACAATTGAGTACAGCTATGTACTACGTCTGGTACCGGTACCAATAGTACAGGTACTATTCTGGTACCGGTATCACACGAAGGCAAAAGGTTCCCTAAAATACCTGTATTTCAAGCCCTAAGCAGTACCCCAAACAAGAAAGAGACGGAAGAAAATGACTATTTTAGTTCGTGGGATTCATTAGCCTGTGTTACATGTTATCTAGTTTTAAACGTAAAACAATTGAGATGTTTTTAATCCTAGTTTAGATACGGCAACAACTCAATTATTCATCCTTTGCTTCTACTCCGGAATGTTTAATTTAATCTAGGTGGATTAAATAAAAGCACAGTGCACTAAGTAACTGGTTGTTAGTAGTAAATAAATTTGTAGAAATAGCTTTTTAATCCGAAGCAAACAAAGAAGAATTCAGCATTGCGATTCTGTAACCATCTCACCGTGAAAACTTAGGTGAAGTGAGCGTGGAGTGAGCTGTCATTCCAACTAATTGATTGACACAATTGACAGCTCACTTCACCTAACTTTTCACGGTGAGATTTTTACAGAATCGATGCAGTTCTTTAATTTTTTTCTTGTTTATCTAAATAGCCATTCCGTGCCTCGGAAAGCACGTTAAGCCGTTGGTCCCGGCTGTCATTTGTTGATCTTTGACAGTCGTAACGGGAAGTTCGTCAGAAGCCCGAAAATCAAACAACTAGTCTCACCAAGGGGTATCGTATTAGCTAGTAACTGGGTTCTGGAGGTCAGATAGGCAGTCGCTCCATGTAAAATACTGATATTCAGCTGCATCCAGTTGGATTGGAAGCCGACCCCAACAAAGGAAAAGTCTAGGCAGATGATGATATCTAAATAGCCATTGTGAATGGCTTATATTTTTACTGGCACAAGATGCAAACACCGGTATTTTGTTGGCTTATTCGGGCGAGTAAATTCGTGCGAATCGTAAAAGAACTTTGTGCGAGTCGCCTATAAAAAAATATTATTATATTGAAGCGACGATTCGCACTTTTTGGGCGAGTAAATTCGTGCTAATCGATTAATAAGCCATTTGGTTTCACCCCTCACCAGTATCTAAAGACTTTATTTTTCCTGGATTACTTCGCAGGACTTCGAGTAGCTCGTTATCCTAATTGAGTCAACCCAACACTTAGCTCCAAGATCCACATCATGAGTAGCATCCATTAGTTTCTTCAGGCAGGTATATAGGTAATAAGAATCCTATCGTAAACAGAATGGACCCATAAGCAAAATACGCGGCTGTACTTTGGAGTTGCGGTCACCAGCACCACCACCCTGTTAACACAGGGTCAAACTAAATTATTCAGCTAAACTCCGCAGACGTGATGGGTATCATGATAAAAACAAAAAATAATTTAAAAAAGATGACGAGTTTTTTTTTTGGGATCACCCGCAATTGTGTGTAACAACACCACCAGCGGTCGGTGACCCAAAATTAGAAAAAAATGTGTTTACGTGTTTTACCCACCACGTCTGTGGAGTTTCGCTAACAAATTTAATTGACCCTATATAACACAATATAAGCAAGTGGACAAAAACAAAAACACGGATAACCCGCTCCCGCTCCCCGCTCCTCTACCCTTAAGTCCTAACCCCACATCCGAACCATTTACTAGGCACCGAGCGAATGCAATGATTATTACGTGCGATGGGACTGATGAAAGAGTTCCTTCTCCATAAGAATGCTAATGTTTTCAAAGAAAGTTCGGGTAGTCTCGAGATTGCCTGCTAATATTTTGATGGCATCGGAATCCTCCTATTTTTCGGGGCAGTGGAAAAGGTGGGTAAACGTTTTATGGTTTCCGTAATATCTTGGGGGATGAGGGGTGTAAGGGGGAATTTGTTCCGCTAGCTTGAGCTGTGTAGGCGCTGCCTATTATGATTGTAATACAAAATGCCGGGGTTAGGGACTTTTTCTTCCGGAATTTTTCTCTGTTCATAAACTTTGGATTTTCCCAGGGTACAAGCCTGTAGCAATTGATGGCTGATTAAGCCTATAGATAAATGATTGACCTCTAATACAAGGTTTTAAGGACATGGAGCAATGGCCGACGCGGCGACGTTGATATCATAAGCCCACGTCCGCACGGAGGTAAAAATATCGCGGCGGGTTTTATCGCGCACTGGATTTCAACCTTCGGTGTTGAGTCGAGCATTGAGAATCCAACAGAGCGCATCCCAGCGCAACCAAAAAACACACTGATGGATTTTCAACTCTCGGCGCTTACCAGTACGTTGAAAATCCATTGCGCCAAAAAAAACGCGGCGAGAAAAACGTACGTACCTGGGCTTACATAGGTACAGACGCCAGCACATTAAGCTACTATGATCTGTCAAATTTCTTTAATAGATTTTCAACTTTATCCGCTAAGGCATTAGGTTCAAGATTGATTGGGAAAATTTGACAGTCTCGGGTAGCTTGATGTACTACACCCATTTTAAATATTGACCAGCCCATTTTCACCTGCTTCTGGATTAAAATGGCCGCCTGAGGGATTTTCTTTCTCCCCCTGTTCAAGACACCGGATATTTTAAAAGTATGGCAATCAGCACAGACACTTTATCTCTGCTTACCCCAGGGAAATACATGACATAAAGAAGCAATACCAAACGGATTAAATAAAGCCAAGCGATATTAAAAGGGGGTGAAACTCCTATAGGGATTGAAATAACCGTGTATTGTACTTTAAATTGCGTATTCCATGCACTATTATGCAAAACAGGCTTCCTCACTTAGCGCGGAGTAAAAGAAAACAATTTAACATAAAATTGTTTTCTTTGGAGAAAAAGTTGCAAGTTGGAGAAAAAGAAATAATATTATAACGAAAGAATACTTGGGACTAGTTCATAATTAATCTATACTAATAAATAAAGCTGAAGAGTTTGTTTGTTTGTTTGAACGCGCTACTCTCGGGAACTACCAGTCGGGTTTGAAAAATTATTGTATATGATAGTCCGATTCTTGAGGATTATTTAACGATTTTTAGGAACCGAGCAAAAAGAAAAAAATCAGAAAGAACGCTAAGCGAAAACGAAGTAATAGCGCGCAGGCGATGCGATGAGACGGGGTGGGTCGGGCGAACAATAAATTTCACGCTGACAAAGTCGCGGACAGAAGCTAGTATTGACATAAAGGTCACATAAATGACGATTACATAATGATGCAGAGTCAACTATGTGTTTATCCTTGTGACAGGAAATTAAATAATGTCGAACGGCTTTGAGCTGGCCAACTATACGAAGTATTTCCTGTGGTTAACATTTGAATTAAAAGTCATACTTTCTAATCAAATGCAGTCTGTGTATGTTGGCAATTCAGAAATAGTATGTTTGAACTCATTTAACTTTAAATAAGCCGGGATTTCGTGTTTCGTTCCCACATACCACACTAAAGCTGCTTTTTAGCACAAGCTTGAAGTTTTATATATGTATAAATAATCAGCCTATAATGTTCCCCCTGCTGGGACACAGGCCTCCTCTACATGAAAGGGAGTGGGCCGTAATCCACCACGCGGGCCCAGTGCGGGTTGGTAGATGTCACATGTCTTCGAGTTTTTGGGTCTAGGGCATGCCGGTTATCTTACGATGTTTTCCTTCGCCGTTTTGAGAGCAGTGGTGATAAATGAATCTGTGAGTTAGCTTTGTAAATTGTCTAACTTCTTCTTGGAAACATTTAACCCAAACACCTTTTCCACTTATTTTTTATTAGCTGTTGCCCGCGACTTCGTCTGCCATCCAGGATGAAAATAAGTCTATGTCCTTCTTCAGATCATGGTCTGCCAATGTGTCGAATTTCATCCAAATCCATTCACCCGCTTCAGCGTGAAACCGTAACAAGCAAACTCACTTTCGCATTCATAATATTAGTTCGTCATCATCTGCCTAGCCTTTTCCCAACTATGTTGGGGTCGGCTTCCAGTCTAACCAGATGCAACTGAGTACCAGTATTTTACATGGAGCGACTACCTATCTGACCTCCACAACCCAGTTACTGAACCCCTTGGTAAGACTGGTTGTCAGACTTTCGGGCTTTTGACGACCCGTAACGACTGTCAAAGATCCAGAAATTTCCGAGACACGGCTGGTATGTAAAGATGGTCACCCATCCACGGACCAACCGCGGCAAGCGTAGCTTAACCTGACCCGTGCGTCTGTTATTACTTAGCTACAAGCCACTCTTATAATATTAGTTAGGATATAAAAGCAACACATTTTCCTAACCTGTTTAAATGAGTCGTGCGTATTTACAGCTCAAACAAGAATGTTTTAACTGATTTACGCCCCTTTGGGGTCAAGATACGACCTCTAATTACTGTCCCATAGACATCTGGATGATTAAAAATTAAAAACAAAAACTTTTCGGTCCACAATTCCGCTTTAATTAGAAAAGTTGTACGAAGGGATATTTTGGTGCGGCGTTTAAAAAAGGAGCCCTTTTTTTGGAGACCACAACAACGGAATGAACTGTCAACCTATTTTCCTAAAGACAGTTGGATGGACGTTGTTGTCATACTGAATGGGCAATGGACTAATAAAAACGTCAATCACTACATGCTACATGATTCGTATGCTGTATTTAGAACTTTACGTAGATGGAAATTGAGTCTATCTATAGCTAGGGCAGCGGGATCGTCCGAAAGGGTTACCGCTGCCCTGGAACAGAAAGGGCTAAGGAAGGAACACGGGTGGGTTTTAGTCAGTAAGAGTCTGACACTCCCTTCCGCTCCACCCAGAGCGGGAGGGGTCATTTGATGATTTCCCATCCTCAAAAAAAAAAACAAAAAGTCTATAACTTCATATGTTCCTGTGAAAATAAATTAAATTTCGTGGGCTTTTTTTTTTGCGCGGAACCCTAATTCGGTTTCCATAATAAAAGTAGTAAGTTACTCCTTATAACATCAGCTATCAGCCATTGGAAGTCCCGTCAAAATCGGTTTAGCCGTTTCGGAGATTAGCCGTAACAGATACAAAATTAAAAAAAAAACAGTATTTTTTGTTAAAGGTACCGTATACTTTCATAAGTATTTAGTAAAAAGATGTTACTTTAACATTACAAACAGACACTTCGATGTTATTTATTTGTTTAGATTGAGCAGTGGTAATGGACCCGACTGAAGAGTTGTAGGTCGTGAGTTCGAACCCAGACAGGCCCTTTACTTTGTGAAAATTATTTCCTCACCACTGCTCTCAAAACGGTGAAGGAAAACATCGTGAGGAATCCGGCATGTCCTAGAACCACAAATTCGAAGACATGTGACATCCACCAACCCGCACTGGGCCCGCGTGGTGGATTATGGCCCACTCCCTCTCACAGAGAGGAGGCCTGTTTCCCAGCAGTGCGAACATTATAGGCTGATTATGTATAGATTGTTGTGTTAAACCCTGACACCGTCCAATCTTCCTAACTCTCAAGCCTCGGTGGCTAATGATGACGCTGCGCTCCTAAGAGACAGACCATCAAGCGAATATCTGGCTGTGTAGAATCTTGAAATTGAACTCTTGGTGACGGCTGAGATATGTATCGAAGATAAAAAAAAGAACACGCCCAATGCGTAACCGTGCTGCGCCGAAACCAAAAAAAGTGAGATAAGGTCGGAAGGAATTTTTGTTCATTCAATTCACTTATGATAAGCACAATATCTGACACACACAAACAATTCCTCAAACCTGCATCTACTTAAATATGGATCGTTTTCAAACAAATACAAGTACTCCGCGTCTCATAACTCTATTTCATCCCCTCAGCGTCATTTTATCGATGTGCAGGCCATATCTCGCGGGGGAGCACCCCAACTTTGCTTAGGACTTGACTTATTGTGCGGGGTCCTAAGTGGGGGTACAAAACGTAGGGTAGATTCAAATTTATCGCCGATACGCGTGTATTTATGTGGCACTTAAGTCGGTTTTGTGGGAGGAAAAAGTTGTAACGATGACGGAGTAATGACGAATGTTGTTCAGTTGTTGAAGACGGAGTTTTGGGACAAAGCATTGCAGAAACTGGGCAACTAATGGGCCCCAAATGAACTTATTCATATCTCCAAAATTGTTATTTATTTATTTCAGGCGACGCAGGCCCATAGACATACATATTATTATTATGCGCTATCGTCATCATTTGCCGAGCCTTTTCCCAACTATGTTAGGGTCAACTTCCAGTCTAACCGGGCGCAGCTGAATACCAATATTTTACATGAAGCGACTACGTATTTGACCTCAACAACCCAGTTACTGGGTAATACAATTCCCTTTGTAACATACAAAATTATTATGTGTAAGGTATAAAAATCTGTGCAAGTGTGCCATGCCGTGGCGCATGGCATTGACATGAAATGTTTATTTCTGCAAGTAGATGTTTTAAGAAACTTTTACACGACAATATTTCGTTGGTAGGTTGGTGAGCATTTTAAAACTACATGACGCCGGCATTTTCTATCTGCATGATCCCTGAGAAGAAATGCTGAAAAAAACTCAGAGGTCATGGTCTTATTTAAAGTCCAAACATTATATTATTAGGATTTTATGTGAGTCTGATAAATTGATAATGCAGGGCGGGTGGCGGCGGCGCGAGATTTGTTGCCCGGAATGTTACCACATCATAATAATTATATTTCTTGTTTCACCATCTTTTTTTTATAATGTATGTTTATTTTATTTTATTTCATGTTTTGATTGTTGTTTTTTATCTGTTTGTGTCGAATCATATGTTGCAATGGATTATTTTATTTTTTGTTTTGATTGTTGTTTTTATTTATTTATGTATAATTGCATGCTCCACTGGTTGACGTCATCACGTCAACGTCGGCTGCCGCTGAAAACCAGCGCTCGGGCTCACATGGTCTCGCATAGGGTCTTAGCTTTACGCTGAGCGATGGCCGTTTTGCGTGAATGTGACGCATGTTTACCCCCAACTTGTTATTATTATTTTTTGTGTGTTTATGTTCTTTTCTATGCGTCATGTTTGCCGCAAATAAATGTATTTCTTTCTTTCAGCCATGTCTGGAACTGAACAAACTCCGTTTGAAGAAGGAGCCATTACAGCTTTGAGTTGACCTGTCCCAACAGTCGGCACTATGCGGCCTGTAACCAGTAATGGGATATTGGGGGGCCGTGAATTATGGTGATGATATACACAATACGAAGAAAGAAACATTAATTAGTTCTCGGATCGTAAAAATATACAGTAAATATTTCGTCAAATAAAAGTAAACAAACTGAAATGAAAAGACTTATGTCAGCTTACACTAAGCTTCTTTTATAATCATAACACGCATGAAGTACTTTTTGTTAGTTTTAATTATTCTGAGACAAGGGTAAAAAGGCAACAAAAAATTCGTTTGCTTTTAGTAAATTAATAAGCTACTCAAGGTTTTACGTCTAACTAAAATTAACTTTACTTTACTACTTTATTAACTTGCCTTAACCACTCTCATTTATTTTCGTTGCTTATATATTTAGTACTAGCTGCGACCCTCGGTTTCACCCGAATTAGTTTCAATCCCGTGGGAATATCGCGATAAAAAGTATCCTATAAATGTTAATCATTTCATCCAAATCCGTTCAGTAGTTTTTGCGTGAAAGAGTAACAAACATCCATCCATCCATACAAACTTTCACGTTTATAATATTAGTAGGATGTATTCTCGTATACAGGGTAGTTACCCTGTACTCTCAAATTGACTAGCCTTCATTACAAGTTTGTAATGAAGGCTAGTCAATTTGAGAGTTTAAAGATAAGTGAATATTTGGTGGCGAATTCAGTGAAATTTTCAAAAATACATAAAATAGAAATTTTGCCTAGGCTTTATGGGGTGCGTAATTGTTGCAAATGGATCTCACTATCACGTCCGGGAAGGAATACGTTAAGTGTCAAGTCATTTTGTATATTATTTAGGGTATGTTTATCTCTCTGTGTATCTATTTTAGTTTATTGTATACTTATTATACCATCATGTACCACTACATTACACCTATATGTATATGTGTGTAATGTAGTGGTACATGATACCAACTAAATAAATTTGAATTTATTATCTTTACCAACGACAGCCGCATTTTATTCCCATTTTATTTATGTCCAGGCAAATCTAAAAAATTCGGGGGGGGAAAAAGGGGGAAGAAGGGTGGTTATGTACCTACCATGGTACCTACAGTCTGCCAGCTATATAATAAGCAAGTATACCACATGACGTCGGGCAATTTTTTGAACTTTAAAGTCATAATATGTAGGTATGTTTTTGGTTGGATAGGCTTGCGTTGGACTAAGGGGCCGTCTCCACGAGCGAGAGAATCGCGGCGACATTATCGGCGTGCCACGTATTTCTATTTCTTTTTACTTGAAGGTGCAAATATTTTTTTTTTTTTATTTATTACGATCTGTAAAAGGGCGTTTAGAAACTTGGGATTTGTTCTGAGACAGACAAGGCACTTCACTAACATCGCAACAGTCAGAGTCCTGTATGACGCACTAGTTAGGAGTCATCTGGAACACAGTGCTGTCATATGGGCTCCGCATGAGGCTAAGTACTCAGTAATGCTGGAACGCGTACAGAACAAGTTCACGCGTCACTTGTACAAGAAACTATATGGGGTATATCCGTTTTACCCGTTGATGTACCCCACTCTGTTTTTGCTAGGTATGGTCGGGTACAACCAACTGAGGGTACGGCGAGAATTCACGCTTGTCACGTATCTGGTTAGGTTGCTTCGTGGCGTTGAGCATAACCCAGGAGTACTGCAGCGCCTGAGTGTATGTGTACCAGACCGCTATGTGTGGAGGCGGCGCCGCCCGCCACTGATGGCCGTGCCGTTTGCCAGGATCAAGCTTCTCGCCAAAACACCATTGACCCGCGCAATTCGTATTTACATGCCATTTGAGTGAATTCGCAAAAATACTGATGTTCTTTTTATGGTATAGTGTGGATTAGAGTAGGCTATATTTTGTGTTTTTATTTTATTTTATTTTTATTTATGGAACTTGTCAATTATTATTTTTAGCTGTGTTATAAGTATTTATAGTTATTTTTTTACGTTTTTCATAGTTTTAAATTGTAAGTAGGTATATTAATTTTAAGACCACGCTATCGCATTAGGAATAACCTGTAATGATAGTAATTGGAGATTTTAATAAACAAATAAATAAATAAAATTATTTTACTCTGAATATAACTAAGCTTTTAACCCGTCTCGTATTATTAACGGAGATTACGCCCCCATCCCACATAATCTCTTACACAAGCAAAATACTTTGCCAACAACCTTACTCTCGAAACTTCAACCAAATAGGTGTCTTAGCTGAAAACGCCTGTTCATCAAAATATATTTTCTCTGACGTCTTGTAACCAAAAGTAATTTTGCTAGATGACTTTTGTTCAGCAGAATAAGCCTAGGAACAAATGAATTGTGAGCCTGGTTAATCCTAGGACGGTTCTTATATCATGGTTTGTTGATGGGACGATGATGAAGCCTGAAATTAATCCTGAGTTAGGGGGCTGAGCTACGTTTTTTGCAATTTGCAAATCAGTGTCATGATGAATGTTGATTAAAATATGATTCGCGAGCATAGCAAATATGACTTTACAGAATTATAATTATTAAAATCATCAATAAAACCCTTTAAGTTCATTTAATCCTTTTGAATGACTATTTCATGAAACACCAATCAATAGGATTATAGGAAAATGGATCGTATTGGTGATTTTAATGACTTTAATTCTGTATATACATACTTGACACGCTCGCCAATCAAATTTGGTTCAAGATGCAATCTGACATATCATCATCATATTTCAGTCCGGAATCACCCACTGAATCCCCTTTCTTATGCCATACTTCTCGGTTCTGTGCGTCCCTCATCCAGGTGTTTGTCGCTACTTTGACGATATCATCAACCCAGCACGCTTTTGGCCAATCTGACATTGACCTGCAAATTGTAAAAAACGTAATTTGAATTTCGCGGGCTACCTATCGCATCCCTCTTAATATGAAAAGGCCGAACTGTATTAAAAGTCTTGCTAAGATATCTTATAAGATGTTGTTATTTTGAAGCGAAATTGCTATTTAGCAGTCAAGTCTTGGCAGTATTTGGCAAAGTTCTCTTCGGTGTTTTGATGATAATCTGTTTTATAGCAACGATGTTATTCTTGAGATTATTTGGAGGTTGTTCGGTTGTAGATAATCTTTGGAAATTTTGGAGATCTTAAACGGTAGGGATTATTTGCGAAATCATTATAGCAGTATAAATCAACTGAGTTGTTGAGTTTTGAAGGTGAAATTCTATCCTTAAAGCTTGTCGATAAGAAATGATTTTCAGTGTCAGATTATCCAGTTTTATTTCAACTTTGGGAAAAAATGGCTTTTGATACAGGCGTAAACCATTGTTTTTGCATGACATTTTTCTTTCTTGAAAAATCTATACTAAGTAATAATAATAAAAACTCATAATAAAACTAAAGAGTTCGTTTGAACGCGCTAATCTCTAGAACTACCCGTTGGATTTGAATAATTATTTTTGCATTTGATAGCCCAAGTCTTGAGGAAGGTTAAAGGCTATTTAACATCACGCTAGGACTCTTGGAAGTCGAGCAGAAAGGAAAAAACTAGAAAGAACGCTAAGCGAAAACGAAGTAATAGGCAGGTCTGATGCTATTCGACGGGGTGGATCGGAGAAACAAGAAATTTCACGCGGACGAATATATTAACATCATAAGTATTGATTCAAATATCGTTAAGTAATTATAAATATGAAAAAGTTGGACCAAAAACTGCTACCAAATATCACAACAAAACAAAACGTTATCATAAAAACTCACATCACGACACTTTTGACAACAATTACACACGAACATCATTGTTATAACACGAATAGAAACAGTCGGTGAATATGAAAAACATATTTACAGACTTAAGAAACTGGACACGTTCATCTACCGTTCACCTGTCGACCAGTCCAAGAGACCCACCATTTCTTTTACCAACCCTAAACTGCGACGAATAAAGTGGTAACTTCACTTACTGAGCTCATATTTTACTGGTCGTGTTAGTGCAGTCACGAAGTATACGAACACGGCAACTTAGATCATATCTGAGTGGATTTATTTAAGTGAAGTACCGTTTCGCCGTTGAGATGGCGAAGGTATGCCCTGCCGTTGCCAACGTCGCCGTGCTTTGAACTTTGATGCTGTACATTTTAGCTGCATGGAGTATTACGTAGTCTCTTGTGTATAATTTTGAGGTAATATTTTGTCGTGTTTTCTGGGGCGAAACGACGGCTTTGGGGTTGAGATTTTGTTTACAAAATTCCACCCTGCCTTAAATATAAATTGTAACCCTAAATTATTATTATTTAGCACTTCGTAATGTTCTGTAAGTATCTTGTAGCCTAAATGGAAATAATGTTTGAGTAATAAAATATAAAAGCACAATTGGGACTCATAATCATAATAATTGTAGGTACATGTTAGGATTTTTTTCCACAAAAAAATACACGTAAAAAGCGTACAACAATGAGTGATTTTAATAACGAATTGATGTTGTATCACGCGTGACATTTCATACATTACGTCCGACATCCATACATGACGGTAGCGGTGAAAAGGTTAAGCCCCTGCTAATTAATTTCAACGTAGGTCGCTTATAATGGCTTGCACCATAAGTTTGAATGGTCGCCAAGGACATAAAAGCGTGTTAATGATTTATTTCCTCAGTTATCGTCATATTTGAGTCGTGGAACTCATGGTATGAATTTGTATGCTCAAGTTTATAGATGAAACAGATTTGTTTTATATTCGGAAAAATTATAAACTTGAAATGGAAACGGATATGACTTGGAAATTGAGTGCAATATAATTTTAATGTCGGCCCGAAGTAATTTTTCTACAGAAACAACATGTTTGTAACTGTTATGTGCCTCACATATTATGTATAATTAAGAGGAACATATTTCCGGGTTTAGTGAAATGTTTTTGAGGTTTTCCATGTGAAATTTCTCAGTAGCAGCCTGGTTGACGGCAGTTGACGGCGGTCTGGGTTTGTGCCCTATCACATGGGACTTAAACACAACTGGCGAAATGTGGGTGTACTATACGTACACACCTCTGCCTAAACCATCGGGGATTACAGGCGTGATGTTATATTTTTATTTCATATTCAATGGGCACTAAGCCAAAAATAAGATATTAGCATCGTTAAATGACCAGAAAGTAACGAATTAGGTTTTTTTATTTTTATTTTGAATAAGGCTGCTCGTGACGTCGATCACGCCTGATCTAGGTATGGTATAGGTATGAAAGCGAGGTATCTAGGTATTCTTTTTTCTCCTCTAAACGTTCCAATTTTCGCTGTACAAATGTTTCAATTTATTCTAGTATTGACAAATGCTAACTTGAGGAATTGTGTTTGTCAATCTCTAGAAAACAAATTGTGCTCTTCGACGAGTATCTCTGAAATGACAGTGACTTCGACGAGTTTCAATGATGACAAATGCAGTTACCTCTTGTCGGAGTAAAGCAGGTATGCGGGCACCTCTGCGGCGACTTACTAATAATTACAACAAACAATTCTATCATATCGATATGTTTGCTCTTTCTGCTAGTAGTTTCAAAAATATTGTAGGTACTCAAAACACTTGGTCAACAGTCATTTTAATATTGATTAAGATTTGCCTTCTAAGTTTTTGCTTTGTTTGCTTTTACTTTTGTTTTAGGAACTATATAACACAAGAAATGTTTTCTTTTCTTTTCTTAACTTAAATTGTTGTAGTTTGTAGGTTTTAGTTTAAATAGGATGGTTTGTAAAGATTTTTTTTTAATGTGTATTCCGTGGAAAAGGTCGTGGGTTACACATTAGAAGAAGCTATAGTGTTGCCGAGTGTTTTAGGATATTTTATGTGAAAACCACAAATTTCACGCGGACAGAAGCTATAAATAAGACAGTATTATATTACCGATGTCCGGGTGATGGCATAGGCTCGTCTCCTATTATATATAGGACTTAAACATATATAGCTGGCGAAATGTGGGTGTACTATGGGCACACCTCTGCCCAACCCTTCTGGGATAACAGGCGTGATGTTATGTTATATGTATATTGCCGATTTCATTATAATCTGAGGTGGATCGCATGCGCACTTTACTGTGATTAGTTTTAAGCCTATTCAAGGTACTCATCATCTGACTAACGTTTTCCCAAATATGTTGGTCGGCTTAAAGTCTAACCAAGTGCAGCTGAATAACAGTATTTTACATGGAGCGACTGCCTATCTGACCTCCACAACCCAGTTACTGTGTAATACGTAGTTGGTAAGACTGGTTGTCAGACTTTCGGGACGTGCTCTCGGAGTGTAAAGATTGCCAGCTATTCACGGACCGACCGCGACAAGCGTAGCTTAACCTGATCGATCGGCCCGTGCGGCCGTATTACTTAGCCACCAGCCATTACAGGTAATACGATCGTAATTCAAGAGAAACAGAATCTCATTTTCAATGACAATGTAAATTCAGAAATCTGAAACATAGGACCTAGTATGGAAACGGAACGTTTTTCACCTCCCGCTTCGCAGCTGTAAGCATATTTTCCTGCGGTTTAATAAAATTGTGGGTCTCCCCCGATAATTGGTAAGAACATAAATTGCCACCTCTGCAGGTGCGGGTTTTCCGTATCCACCATTATCCGCTATTATGCCCGGGTTACACGAGGCTAGCTTGTGAAGCTAGGATAGTGAGCTAGTCATATCCTGGCGTGGCATATGCTAGAGCCGCATTCTAATTGCGTAACACTTTGAAGGAAAGTGCTAATCTATTGATTCAAATGTTTCAAATATTTGTCTGCTCAACAACGTAAATAACGCAATGAATAATTTTGAACTGTCACAATGAAAGCCATTGCTAGTGACTGTGTGGTTGGTACACAATTACCCCGCTGTTTACACGATGCTAGGAAATTTTAAACCAGTAGCATTGCATGTGTATCTTAGTCCGTAGAGTAAAATGACCCGATTGGAATCACTTCGCCTGCCACAAGGCTAGTAGAAAAACCAATATAGTCAAATCGGTGGTGGGGACACTACTAGCTCAAAGAACCCCATTCTAATATACTGTAATTCTAGCTTACTATCTTTCTCACTAGCTTAATAGCATAAAAATGAGGACAGTTCTGTATGCACGAGGCCATAGTGACTGGCTTGCTAGCTTTACTAGCACGATGTGCACTGATCTTGCTGTCCTATCTTCAAAAACTAACCTCGTGTAACCCGGGCACTATTGAAGAAAAAATAATAACCCAGTGTGTCGATAATGAGAGGTTTCGGGACAAAAAGCGAGGGTAGTACTTTAGAAGAAATCTAATTTTGTACGCTAATAGAACTTTCTTTTGTTGAATAAAATGATTTAAATTGTACCAACGAATGTTCCCTGATAACGCCCAGCGTTTGGGGTTGTTTTTTAAGATTTTTTTTTTCAAGTATCTTTCAATTAATTAGAAAGCTCTTTATTTGCGTTTTTAAGTCTGAGTTTATGATTAAGTTTTTTGTTGTTTGTGACGGTTTTATTCAGTGTTTTGTAAATGATTCTGGTAATGAAACAAATTTTTAATTATCATAGAAACAATTTAATGTTTATTTCTTTATTATTTACTAGCAGCGTCCCGCGGTTTCACCCGCATAAGTTTCGATCCCGTGGGAATATCGGGATAAAAAGTATCCTATGTGTTAATATTGGTTATAAACCACCTGTATGCCAAATTTCATCCAAATCCGTTCAGTAGTTTTTGCGTAAAAGAGTAACAAACATCCATCCATACAAACTTTCACCTTTATAATATTATTAGTAAGATTATTTACTAGCTTCTGCCCGCGTGAAATTTCTTTCACACAGGAAAAGACATAGGGATACGATATAATTATAATTTCAGTTTTTTTTTTAATTATTTAAGTACAAAGGTACTGCTTTTTTCTTAAGAATTTTCTTCCAGCAGACCTGCGAAAGGAGAAGTGAAAAAGAATAGTGCGTGAGAACAAGAAGAGAAAAATATGAATATGTGAAGTGTGTGTGTCATATAATCATATTAGTATTTAATAATAATTCCATTCATTAACACATAATTGAGTTTGCTGGAATCGAAAAATAAATTAATATTTAGCTTTAACAAAATACTCAAGCGAAAATTAAATTCCTGACTAATTACGTGCAACGGTATAAACAAATGACGTCAGAAGTACTTAACTGGCAGAAATGGCATCGTGAGAAATAATTAATTATATTATTTTGAACAATCATTAAAACTATAGTCAGAAGACCTATAGTCAAACGTATGAAGCGACCGACTGAAGGATGTAAGAAGAACACAGGACATTTCAAGGCTCAAATTTCCGTGAAGTTTTCATAGAAATTGTTCTACTACAGTTGCGTCGCGCCTGTCTGCTGAACCTTGAATTGTCCGTTGTTTTTCAGAGAGCTCAAGCCGGCTGCTAACGTTGTATTTTGATACATTTTTAACTTTACACCTTGGTCTAGCTAAAGCGGCCGGTCGCGCGAATACTCAATCGTTGCGATCATTATGTCACTAATTTGTTCGGAACGACGCGCGGATTCGCCGAAATTAACGCGGCGGTTTTTTTTTGGGTTGGATATCATCAAATAACTTCTCCCGCTCTGGGTGGAGCGGGATGTCAGACTTTTACTGACTGAAACCCACCCGTGTTCCTTCAGTTGCCTGTGCCAGGGGCCACGGTAACTCTTTCGTACAACCCGGAACCCTGACAGGAACGCGGCGGTCGCAACCTCTCGCGATAATCGCTCACAGTACTACAGCCTAATATACTATACGTTTGGTGAGAACAGGCCTACAATTCGTCGCCAACACCGCAAAGGGGCGAACCTCATACAAACGGTCAAAAATGAGTTAAGTATACAAAAATGCTCCAGTTGTTGAGCTCTATGTTGTCACAAAAAGGCGAAGCTCTAAGACTAATAGAAACGAAAAAAGATTGACGGCGTATCTCAAAATCAGTTCTAGCGAAATTTTACGAAAAGGCGAACTTGAAGTACGCCTTTTAGCGGCGACATGTAGCGAGTAATGCAGAAAGCCCTAGTTCAATTTCGCCCTTTCGTCGCGTCCCGAAACTGAAATGGATATTCAGACGACCGACGATTAGTAATATTACCAACTGTCCTTCTGATTAAAATAACTCGGGATTGTTTGAAAACATGGATATAGCTGACGTTGATGATCCGGATTACCACCCTGAAAGAGCTTTATCACCCACGGTTTTACAAGACTACCAGGAAATAACTGTGGATCAACCTATGTTATTGTCATGTGAAGTACCTCATTGTGGAAATGATATTTTCAATTCTTGCAATAAGTGTTTCCTATTTTAGTGTTCCGAACATTTCGTAGAAAACGTATCCTGCACTATACATGGACAAATTGTTGAAAAAAATGGCTTAATACCACATCATGAAATTCTTTCTGATCAAAGTAAACAGGTTATTCAGGCACACTCAGCTAGAATAAGTCCCATATCTTATTCTGCTTTAGATGACATAGAAACACATAGGAGTTACAACACTGACGAATTCAGATCACAAACTTGTGAAGTTCCTGACTGTTTAGGCGATGATTTTAGCTCATGTTTTAGATGCAATATACTTTTGTGCTGGACTCATTTCGACGAAGATATTTCGTGTGAAAACCACAAAAAAAAAGGAACAGGCCAAAAAAAACAACAGATACTGAAGTTAACATGATTAATCCCGCCGAAAGCTCATATTGAAAAACACTATCCCATTGAAGGTTCCAGAGGTGAATTTAACTTAGCCAAGGAAGAAAAACTAGACAAACGCAAATTAGCGCAAATACCCGGAGGTAGACTTTCAAGACGTAAGAGATCACTCAAGTATTATTTATCTTTTGATGGGAAAAAATACCAAGTGTGTAGAACATTCTTTCTGAATACACTTGCGGTTTCGGAAAAATTTGTTCGAAATTCTTTGGCTAAGCCTAAACAGTCAGGAATACTTTTTCAAGACACTCGTGGTGGACATGTGGAAAACCTCAAACAAAGAGACAATAAAATTAACAGCATGATACGGGAACATATAAATCTTTGCTCCAAGACACGGACAGAATGAGGGAGACTCTGCACATAGTGCCATAAGTTACGCAGTGCAAAAAGCTGGAGATATATTCCTTCCATCCCAACTGTATCCCACTATTCAAATGGCTAGATCTTCACAACCGTACATTCTTCGACCCTTACAATACTCTGATTTTAAAGACTACAAACAGCTATCACAAAACATAAAGATGCTCAGTCTTCGCAAAGACAATGAATCTGGTGCTTCAATAAATTGGACGGTAGTAGTAGAGTTTAAGGTAGATAAAGAAACCCCAACTTCATTGTATTTTAATACAAGTCACACTGATGTTGCTTACAGGTCAATTTCTGTAAGAAGATCGCAAGCCAAATTCTTAAAAGAACCTATAAGGCTATTAAATGATTCACAAATAAAGATTTCTAAGCCTAAATTTGACGATTTGCTGAGTATTTGTTCTGGAGCCCTATCATTAGGTTCCATGAGTATCAAAATTACTATAAAAATTTGCCACATGAGTAAATGATAAAGATTAAAACAATTATGTGTAAAACTTATAAGTCACTTTAGTTTGTTTATGATTTATGACTGAAATTCTCATTGATCTCTTTACAATACTAGTCTTAGTATTTTTCAACTAGAGTTTATAATTACTGCAGCACCAACTTATTCGCCTATTACATACAAGATTAGTACTGTACTTAAATTTAATACATACACACTTTATTTCATACTTTTTTTTTGCAGACTGTACCTCAGTAGGTCTAGCATCGATTTATTTTATGTTTTCTGATATTATTTGTTACCTATGTGAAACACTGTAATAATACCAAATTGTTTTTATTTGATTTTAACCATAATATACAGATAAAATGACAAAGAATCCAAACTTACTAAGTCATTTGGTTTGTTTAAAAAATATTTTTAAGTCAACAAGTTTGTGATCTCATAAAAATATTTTTGATTGTATTGAGTATAGTTTTTGAAATTAAAACAACGCATATTATCATAGCGCATCGAGGCGTAACTCTAAGAGAATATTAGTTAAACGGGATGTCTTGGTGATAAAGTGGCGCGACGAAAAGGCGTATATTTTTTCACGGCTTTTCCTCGAAAAACCCAGCATTGTAAAATATTATATTTGTATTAATTTTGTAGTCCATTTTCCTCAGTGCACCGTCGCATTTGATTTTTTTCATTATTATGCATATTTTTTTTAATATCATCAAAATAAGCGCGTCATCGGGAGAAAAAAAACGTTTTTTGGCTCTCCTGTAAAATTTTCTCATTTGAGGTTCGCCCCTTTGCCGCGTAGGCGACGAATTTTAGGTTTCCATTTACTCAAACAGCATATGTAAAAGGTTCCAAGACAGGCTTTAGCAGATATAATTATTTCAAGTCTAGTGAATTTTGAGTATTAATTTAATCTCTGGTATAGTTCCCACGAGAGCTATCCCTTGTGCCTAAACCATATACATTCTAACCAAAATGAAATGAAAGTCAGTGTCTAGATTTTTATAATAAAAGTCGTTCAGAAGAACGCCTTCTAAGCTTTAGGTGGACTATTTCTAAATAAGCACTTCGGAAATGAATTATGGACATGTTTTCCTTCACCGTTTTGAAAGCAGTGGTGATGATAATATTATTTACACAAAGCAAAATGCCTGCCTGGGTTCAAACCCACGACCTACAACTCGTAAGTCAAGGCAGTTACCACTGGACCAACACTGCTCGACTCAAAAAAAAAATCTGCAATTCAAAACCTAAATCTCCCCACTTTGTCGTCTAAAAAAGCCTTAACAAAAGCGCAAAAGAGGGTAGCCTGTCTGTTTATCCTGTTTGCGAACCGTGCATAGGACTATTCGTTAAGCCGGCAGTCGGTAGTTCCCAGCGATTACGACACTGCCAACAAATTAAGTTCAATTAGGAACATCTGCTCTAGATACACTTGTTAGCATAGGGCTCCGGCCTTTGTGAGTGGTACTAATAAACCTACCTTTTTTTTCTTTGAAGCAAATGAGGGATACATAGAGTAGACTATACGATTTTGTACTGATTTTCTTAATAAACATAGGTACCGAAATGTGGGTCGACTCCTTCGGGAAATAATATGTTCATTTTCAACATTTATGATGTAAACAAGACCAATATTTTGATTTAAAGAGTGACCTTGGAGTTTCTAGTCCGTTCTTCTCAATAGGAAACTTTGGAATAGGCAACTGGCTTCATTTTTCTGACTGAATCGACCGACCGTTCAAAGATGAAGGGCGGGCGTCTGTTTTTGGGGGCATGTAACTTTGACGAAAAAACCACAGGACACGAGACATCTACCAACCCGCATTGGGCCAGTGTGGTATATTGTAGCCCACTCCCTCTCGAAGACAGGGGGCCTGTGTCCCAGCAGTGGGAACTTTATAGGCTGATTATGCTTTGTGTAAATTTATATATTGTCTCGGTTATAAATGTATTATGTCCATGGATTTTGCTATACTTTACAATCGCTTAGTTGCTCACTAAAACACTCAATGAAAACAGGTGGCCTAGATAGGTAATTAGCTAGACAAAACAGAATTAAACGAAGTGGGACAAAAAACAGACAGTTTGCCGCAGTACCGCCCAAAAAGAGATTGCGCTTACCTAAGGTGGAAAGTAGTTAGCAGCTTAGTGCCAGCAGCATTTGCAGCGCTACAGCGCTGAATTTCAGCACAACTTTCGTGTTAACTTACATGTGACGTAATCTTGTTAGTGCATGACTCTGCAAGTACCTGTAACAAATATTATTTAAATTAGTAAGAAGTTTTAAGTAACAAGTTAGTGCTAAAGTTAGTAATTTTTAGGGCTTCGTACATAAAGGGTGGCAGCGGGACTCTATTACTAAGGCTCCGCTGTCAGTACGTCTGTCACAGGGCTGTATATGTTGAACCGTAATAGGTAGACACTTGAAATTCACACAGTGTCTACTACTTTGGTCGCTATAGCAAAAAAAATAAAATAAAATAAAGTTGAAAAAATAAAGAAGTCATACGAGGAAACTCTGTTGTATTTTTACTTTTTATAAATTTGTCGTGTTAAACATTGTATACGGTAGCCCTTCCTGTGCGTGTTCGACTCGCATTTGTTGACAAATACAGGGTGGCAGGGACATCGACGCACAAACTGTAACCGTGGATTCAGCACATGAGTTTAGACCCCATAGCGTCGAAATTTTTTCGTCGGTTATTAAAAAAAAATATTGCTGTTCCATACATTTTGACCGCGTAGATTGCACGTTTCTATGAAACAGAAGATTTTTTTTTTGATAACCGACGAAAAATTTCTACGCTTTGGGGTCTAAACTCATGTTCTGAATTCATGGTTACAGTGTACGCGTCGATGTCCCTGCCAGCCTGTATAGTAAAGAATCAGTTCTGAGTTGAAATGTTATTTTTCTGATAGTAGGTAGGTACCTACTAAATTTAAAAGTAACCAGGAATGAAAAACGGTAAAGGAAATCATCGTGAGAAAACGGCATAGCCTAGAACCAAAAATTCAAACATACGTAACATCTACCAACCCGCACTGGGCCCGCGTGGTGGAGAACGGCCCGCTCCTTCTCACTGAAAGGAGGCCTGTGTCCCAGCAATGGGAACATTATAGGCTGATTAACTAACCCAGGAATCTGGATTTGTGACTGATTATAGGCTCATCCAATACGTCTTAGAACCAGTAGCGTAACTAGCGAAACATGAAGAACTCTAGGTACTCATACTTCTGCCTACACCTTTGCGGAATTCAAGCGTAATGTTATTTTACGTTTTCTAAGCTGTTACACAAAAATTTGATCTACATGTAACTACAGTTTACCTTAAACTTTTCTGAAAAATAAGGTGAGTACTTCCTCCAACGATTTCACAAACTATTTATAAAACCATCTCACTATGCATCGTTTAGACATGAAACATAAATCATATCTTAGAACAAAGGAACCTTAAGATTTCGGTAAATCAGAACCGCAGACGGGAACGGAGTAACAATCACGTTGTACCCGGTTCCGGAATCCGGGATCTAAAGGATGTGTATCATTATAATGTAAGGAATATTGTCAGTGTTGATTTTCAAATGGTTGGCGATAATTACGGAAGGAATTTTGGTAAGACAAAATAATTATTGGTATAGCTATGAATATAGACATACACGTGGAGGATGATATTGAGAACAGTGGGGTAATTGCGTAACACACATACAACGACTATTGATCGCAGTGTCTTTCATGTTGATGGTTCTGCCATGTTCATTGCGTTATTTACGTTGTTGTGGAGACGAATTTTGAGTCTCTTTGAAGGGTAACATCAGGAATGAAATTATCCAAAAAAGAACCGGAGTTACCGACATAGCTTGCAGAGTAAGCAAACTGAAGTGGCAGTGGGCTGGCCATGTCTGTCGAAGGACCGATGGCCGGTGGAGCAGACAAATCCTGCTGTGGCGAAGTGGAGACCGCGTATAGGTAAGCGTAGTGGGGGACGCCACCTAGCTAGATGGATGGACTACCTAAAGAAGGTGGCTGGGACAGACTGGGAGAGGCCTACATAATTATGTCCACCAGTGGACTGTAATAGGCTGAGTAATTGATTGAAGTAATGGATTAAGAATTTCTTTCAATACCTTTCGATTGTGATTTAAATAGGGTAGTTTCCTGGGTAAAAAAAAAAATGATAGTTAGTCCGTCAGCTAGATTAGCGAAAAATAATGGACACGTATTTTTTATTTTGTCCATCAAATAAAAAATTACAAAGATAAAGCGCGTAAAAATTTGGGAATGGGGGCTCGTGACGTCACTTGCTTGCAAAAGCATCGCAAGCAAGTGACGTCACGCGGAACTTTAACGGGCGATATCTTCATAATTTTTTATATAATTGACAACAGAAAAAATACGGGTTCAATATTTTTTGATAATCTAACTGACGGACTAATTAGAATTTTCTAGGAAACTAGCCTATTAGCCGGCCTGTATCCCAATTTATTCGAGGTCGGCCCAACATGTCTATTTTCCTTCCATACTTCTCTATTAGTCGTCATCTCGGTAGTCACCCCCTTTCTAAACATAATTATCATCATTCACACAGTCCATCCATCGTTTTTATGGTCTTCCCCTACTCTTATAGCCATCCACATTCATAATCAAAACTTTCCTCACGACATTTTCCTCATTCCTCCGTATCACATGCCCATACCATGACAACCAATTATTTATATAAATAATTATTTATGGAGGATACTGTTAAACATTGATTTGTAATAGCCGTAACTCCCGAACACTTGTTTTCAGTGTATTTTTCTGTTAAAATGCAAGTCAATTTAAATACCGGATAGCAAAAATATTCATGCAAAAATTTCAATTTTTGTACCTACGTCTCTCTCTTTGCTATGAAATTGATAGGAATCGTATCACTAAATACTTATTATAAAACCAAGTCCCCCCGGCGCGTATGTCTGTCTGTCTGATAAATTCTTATACCTACTAGTGAACAGATTTTCATACGGTTTTCACCAATGGACGGAGTGATTCATAGGGAAGGTTTAGGTGTATATAATTCATTATGGTTTTGTATTAATTGGCTGAAATATGACGATGATTGTTGAAAATATCGGAAAAAAAAAGAAAAATGTCGGACGTCGGTCAACTGGGAGCTTTACTGGCGTGCGCTCGTAAACCAATAGAGTTATATCAAAACAATATAAATTACGAAATGTATACGTGGTTTAACACAC
Organism: Apamea crenata; assembly: GCA_949629185.1. Classification (NCBI taxonomy): domain Eukaryota; kingdom Metazoa; phylum Arthropoda; class Insecta; order Lepidoptera; family Noctuidae; genus Apamea; species Apamea crenata. Next base: position 3,566,471 of record OX451362.1, on the reverse strand, counting down.
AGTGTACAGGCTCGTTAGTACTACTTATTAGTTATTCTGTGGTAAAGGTAATTAATATATCTATTTTCTATGTTACGGGTTTGGTTTCCTCACTTATTCCTTCAGGTAGACCATTGTGCGTGGGGTAAATAGTATAATCAATGATCGGAAATAAATTTGCTAGCCTGTCGACTGGCTATTCCCCAAGCAAATGCACATTTTAAAATTAAAATGGCATCATTTTCTATTCATCAAAAATATCCATTGTTTCGATTCATCAGATAAAATTACTTAACCAAAACACACAACCACGTCCTGCTCCATTCACAAGCAATTTCGTTCCCTCAAAGACTTTGTGACGGTCACAGCCACAGCACTTCAGTGTGAGACTGTTAGCAGTACTAACGTGGCAATGTTTGACAAGCTCTTATATGGCTGCGCCGAATATCGGAATATCCGGCCTATCACTTTCACGGCAGATGGGCGATGCACCTGGTGCGGGGTTGTTGAAGTGTGCTCGGTTGGATAAGCGTCAGATAGGGCAAATTATTATAATAAGTGACTAAGCGAATTAAGTGTTAGTGTTTTGAAAGGATTAGGCAAGTTTTCAGAATTTTGTAAGTTGCTTTTAGAGTTCCGTACCCAAAGGAGGCCAACGGGACTCATAAACCGAAAAAGACAATTGAAATTTTCACAAAGAGTGTAGGTAATTTGAATTGCCGGTATAACAAAAAGTTAAATAATAAAAAGGGAAGGGTCTCCATACAATAAACGTGTTTTTTCGGCGATTTTGGCCTTGTGAAACTGAACCCTTCGTGTGCAATATAATTCTGAAAATAATTGCAGAAGTGTTTACCAACAGTGCCTCCTGGTCAGCATCATTCATGCCCCAATAAATCCTTGTAGCATTTGTAACTACTAAACTAGAAACAAACTGTCAGAAAAAAACTTAAATATCTGTCGGTCGATCAAATTATCTTCAGTAGGCATTTGAACTCGCAACTCTTACCTCAAAAGTCCTTCGGTCATTCACCACGTCTTACGTCGGTCTAGCAAAAAATGTAAATTATTTCTGAAAAAGCTATATTTTAACGTTGAAATAACTACTCAATTAAACAGAATACATTTTATATTGTCGAAAATCTTTAGATCCTGGGGGCCTACTCCGAAGTAGTATCGTCCGAATGTTCGGCCGTTTCCTGTTACAAGGTTACTATTTGGTTCGGTCGGTCCCGATCCTACACTCCTACACTCTTTCAAATATTGACTACGGTCCCGACCCAAATGAGCCGATCCGAACTTTTTTCGCATTTTTCAATAATATTCCGTTCGGCCATGTGTCGGTCCGATCCGAACATTCGCACTTTGCACTTCTAAAAAATCTTATTGTATTTGATATCCTAATTCTTGAGGCAGGCTATAGTATTTAACATCACGCTAGGACCCCTAGGAGCCGAGCAAATGAAAAAAGTCAGAAACAAACGCTGATCTAAAACGAAGTAATAGCACAGACAGACTGCGATGCGACGGGGAGGGTCGAGGGACAAGTAAATAAAATTCATAACAATATAATTTCACGACAAAATGATAAACTCATTCATAGAACTCCAATAAGCTCAATAACAATAAACTATTTAACCGCACCCCAGTTTTTATCCACATTAAAATATCTTGTACCAAACCTCTAACTAAAAAAAGTTGTCAACAATAGCTGGACTTTTTTTCGCGAACTCTTTTTAAACGGGCGAGAGAGTGAACAATGTGCTTTAGAACGAGCAAAGTAATAATATCAGGGAACTTGTTTGTATGTATGGTCACGTTCCTTCCAGAGTAACTGGATTTTAAGCGGTTTTTGTTAAAATATCGTGTAACATAACCGTCACACATTAGCATATATCATGCCCCCACAGCTGGGACACAGGCCTCCTCTCTTTGAGAGTGGGTTGTAATCTACCACGCGGGCCCAGTGTGGGTTGGTAGATGTCACATTTCTTCGAATGTTTGGTTCTAGGGGCCAAAATCGATAGCTATTTGTTTTTAATAACCGACGAAATCTTTCGGCGCAGGGGCGTTCAGAATCATGTACTGAATCCATGGTAACAAGTTGCGCGTCCCTGCCACCCCTCACAAGAGTCTGACTACTTTTCCAATTACTCGCCACCGGCGTGCGTATATGAATGACCAGATATACGACATAAACGAAGTAAAAGCAGTATGTAAGGATCATATCAGGTGGCATTCCGTAATTCTGCTCACCCCTATGGAGAGAAAGCTTGATTTTATGTATGTATTATCGCCAAAATCTATATCTGACCACCATAAGGGCTATTCCTGCTTGCAGCGCATATTATTAGTCGACCGAAAAAGGATCCTCTTTTGTGTTACTTACGGACGCAGCTGTGGTCATCATGTGCATGGGATTTTGTTTTCAAAATGGTCAGATATAGGTTTTGGCGATAGTACCTATGGCCTAAGTTACAGACAGACAGATTTTTCCAATGTGAACACATTTACACAGACCACCAACCTGCACTAGGCCCGTGGTGGATTACGGCCTACTCCTTCTCACAGAGAGCAGGCCTGTGTCCCAGCAGTGGGAACATTATAGGCTTATTAATACTTATGCTACACAGATCACGAAACAACACTAAAGCAATGTTTCTCTACTTCGCGATGATTGATTCACATTCAGAAAACATACATCATATTTCACCCCTGTCGCAAACAGTTTAACAGAAATAAGTCGGCGCTGAAAATAGCTATGTTTAAATTAAGTCGGGGAACAAATCTTTTACGTCTTTTTTAGTCTGCTTGTTAAGTAACTCGCAAACAAAAGAGGGAGGAAACCGTTCAAAAGAAGACTTTTTGAACGTTTTATCCTTTCAGGAGATTATTTTCGTTTCAGTTGTATATGTATACTTTGTTTGTTTTTTTTGGCTTATAGGTCGATTCGCACGAACTAGAATTAAAAAAGAGAGGGCTTGTGGCTAAGTCATAACAGCCGCACGATCAAGTTAAGCTACGCTTGCCGCGGTTGGTCCCTGGATGGGTGATCATCTACAACCGAAGGCCCGAATGTATGACAACCAGTCCTGCCATGGGGATGTCGTTTTACCCAGTAACTGGGTTGTGGTCAGATAGGCAGTCGCTCCATGTAAAATACTGGTATTCAGCTGCATCCGACCTGGACTGACAGACTGGAAGCCGACCCCAACATGGTTGGTAAAAGGCTAGGCAGATGAGTCTGTAGAAAACAGACAGTTAATTTACAAAATTAAATTTCATTCGGAAACATCCATCGGTTTCTTACTAAATTTCAACTATATCCGACCACCCTGGTTTCTTATCTCGTTTAGTGACTACTATAGCTTCCTGCTACACAAATAAAAAGCAATTTAGAGAAAAAAAAACAAAGAAAAAAGAAAGTTCCAGCAAAACACTTTTTAAAAGCCAACTCAAAACTTCGCCAGCAACAATTCCTTTTACGAACAACAACAGGAAACTTTTCCAACACCTTACATGATGTGCAAAATAATTTCGCGGCGGGTATTGAAAAAAGCGGAGCATCATCGTTAGAGAGTAGTCAGGGATACTTGATCATGTGTCAGTCATCGTGAATAATTGACCCGATCCGTCCTCAATGGTACAAGTAGGTAGGAACTTGTCGAGGGTCTGTAAGGAGGAAATGGTTTACTAATTACAATGGAGCTGTTGGGGATCAGGAAAGCCCTTAAGGGAATTGCACGATATCAAGTTTGATAAAGGGGTCGAAAGGGCATGTGCGTTGGGCGTTGATTCAACTTAATATAAAAAAAAACAGTTATCACTGGTACCTAGCAAGATTTATTTATTCAATTGTGGCACTCCAACGACTTATTCACTAATAGATTTTTTCGGGTACTGTAACAATAGAACTTAAAATCACAACACTTACATATTTCAAGTTTTATAATTTGACATAGAGTAGGTACATATAGGTTGGAAAAAAAAAACAAATCTACATGAAAACAAAATTGAAAACTAAAACAAAAGAAAAGAAATAACTAAATCTATTTTGTTGCTCTCTAAATAATAACTCAATCAATAGATGAATCAAGATACAAAAGAAATTAGGTACCAACCTAAAAAATATTCTTGTAGATACACACTGTATATATAGGTTATTTTTTATTTAGTACCAGCTTTTGCCCGCGACTTCGTCCGCGTGAAGCAACTTTCTTAATTTTTTTTCCGTAAGAACCTTCGAAGTACATAATAGAAAACTTAAAAAAAAAGATGGATGAAATCGGTAAAGTCCTTCTCAAGTGGTCTACCCATGTGTCAAATTTCATCTAAATCCGTTCAGCAGTTTAAGCGTAAAAGCGTCATTCTTAAATTTTATAATTTTCTGCGCAACTTTCTTAAATTTTTTTTCCGTAAGAACCTTCTACAAAGTATTAGAAAACTTTTAAAAAAAGATAGATGAAATCGGTAAATTCGTTCTCAAGTTATGATGTGACCAAAGGAAATAGGGATTCATTTTTATATATTTACTAGCTTCTGCCCGCGACTTCGTCTACCCCCGACCCACCCCGAAACAAAATTTGTATGGGAGTATAGAAAAGTATTGTTTTTAGACTTTTTCAAGGCAATTTTTTCAATTTTTCTCTGCGTAAGAACCATCCTCGTACTTCAAGGAATATTTTAATAAAAAAAGAATTAGCGAAATCGGTTCAGCTGTTCTCGAGATTTGCGCTTAGCAACACATTCAGCGATTCATTTTTATATTATAGAAAGATTATTATATTATACAGATAGATCGAGCATTAGCGGCCTACTGGTAGCAGCCGCGACTTACGAGTTATAGGACCTGGGACCTACAACGTCTTTCAGCGCCTGGCTGGCCTGTGTCCCAGGTCCCAGCTGTAGGAACCTTTTTTTTTTTTTTGGATGGGAAATCATCAAATGACCCCTCCCGCTCTGGGTGGAGCGGAAGGGAGTGTCAGACTTTTACTGACTAAAACCCATCCGTGTTCCTTCCTTAGCCCTTTCTGTTCCAGGGCAGCGGTTAACCTTTCGGAAAATCCCGCCGCCCCGGCAGAGCTGTAGGAACCTTATAGGCTGATTATGCAATAATATTTTAATTTGCATAAAAGCTCTCTTGAAGTAAGGACCACTCTACACAGCTAACGTATAAAGGAACGCCTCTAGCCAGCCCACATGAAAGCAACCTGAGGATGACAGGATGTGGAAAGCGGACTACTGTACATCGCAATGCAATTTGGCGGAGTGCCAGCAGACGATTGGCTGATTTAAAGTTAGAACATGACTTTGAATAATCGTATGATGTGACAGTATTCAAATATTTGATGTGCGAGAAGGGATAATTTATATCCCCTTGTCTAAATCATGTAGTGTACCTATTCCATGTATTAAAGCACTAGCTGCGCCCCGCGGTTTCACCCGCATAAGTTTCGATCCCGAGGGAATATCGGGATAAAAAGTATCCTATATGTTAATCCTGGTTATAAAACATCTGTGTGCCAAATTTCATCCATCCATCGATCTATCCATACAAACTTTCACGTTTATAATATTAGTAGGATAAATAACGGCTAAGTAATGACAGTTATCGTGTCATAATCAGCCAATAATGTTCCCACTGCCGCGGCTGGGACACAATCCATTAAGAGCGTTGACAACGTACGGCATTTTATACAAACTTTCAAGTCCTTGTTCTTCGAAAGGCATGAACCGATTTTAATGAAACTTCCTACGCATAAGCAGGATATATAGGTCTAAAAAGTTAATTGAGAACATTTTCGAAAAATAGTGTTACATGTAAATTCGACCGATTTTAAATTTTCCATAGAAACAGAGATTTCCAATTATCTTTTTTAAATAAGACATTTCGAAAATGTTCGGTTCTTGCCTTTCGAATAACAAGGACTTGAAAGTTTGTATGAAATGCCGTACGTTGTAAGCGCTCCTAACAATTTACATTTAAAAAATAACTCTAAAATGAAGTCATGAACGGGCGCTGCCAGGGCTTATTTTTAATTTTATATTTTAAATTGTTTCTTGAATAATGTACCCAGGATTTTGTAATAATATCTTGATTTAAAAGAGAGTCCGTGGAGTTTCTTGCCCGTTCTTCTCGTTTTGGAATGGGCGACTAGCTTCAACTTTCTGACTAACTGACCGACTATTTAATTTCGACAATTAAAAAGTGCCTGTAAATGGTTTCATTGAAATAAATGGTTTGAGTTTGAGTTCATTTTAACAATATTACCTACACAATAACAGAGCAATATCAAGAGCAAGAACAATAACAGAGCAGTGGTGGCACTGGTGACCCAGTGGTTACGGCCGCGAGTAACGTCTTGTAGTTCGTTCGAACCCAGACATGCGCTTTACTTTGTGTATATTATTTCATCACCACTGCTCTCAAAACTGTGAAGGAAAACATCGTGAGGAAACCAGCATGTCTGAGAACCAAAAAAAATCGAAGACATGTGACATCTACCAACCCGTACTGGGCCCGCGTGGTGGAATATGGCCCACTCCCTCTCACCGAGAGGTGGCCTGTGTCCCAGCAGTGGGAACATTATAGGCAGATTATGATATTATGCTATGATTAGGATAATGCCTTTTTTTAAAGATTTTATTATATACTAGCTTTTGCCCGCGACTTCGTCCGCGTGAAGCAACTTTCTTAATTTTTTTTCGTAAGACCCTTCTACAAGTTGTTAGAAAATTTAAAAAAAAATTGAATGAAATCGGTACAGTCATTCTCAAGTTATGACGTGACCAAGGGAAATAGAGATTCATTTTTATATATTTTTTTTTTATTGTTTATATAGATAGCAATCGTTTTAAGGCCAGTTACTCCATTAAAACCATCATAGTCTCCTATAAACCCTTATATACGATAAATTTAGTTAAGAAATTGGCTAAATATAATTTTTACATCTGAAATCCTCAATTAGACCTTTTCAGAACCCTCGGACCGAAAAACCAAGTCTTTATTTCTACCTACGTTACTTATCTTATAAGTTTTATTGATGGGTACTTGTGCTGGTAATAAGCGTTAGTCTCATTTCTTTCGACGTGAGGGGTGTTGTTATTACATATTATATGGGTCTAACACCTGCTGCTATAGCGAGTGGCGAGAGAAATTAATATATAAAAATGGTGATAGAAATATAGTGTGGATTTTTGACCTTTTGGTACAGGAACTGTTGAGGTATGTATCTGCCGACTTCTTCAGACGCTTCTACCGTTAACGCATGAGCACTAAGGCGACCGAACAACCTCCCCCAAAGGGGTATGAAGATTTTTCTAAGGAGCCTGGCATACTAGCTGTCGCGCCATTTTGAAAATGGCGGCATGAAAACTACATAAATCGATAGCTGACATAAATGCAAACAGAAAACAAAATAAGATCAAACTCCATAAAGTGTCACGTTTCCGAGATATTAATGTTGTTCAAAGTTGATCACGTGACTCAATCATCAAATTTGAACGTTAATATTTCGGAAACGTGACACAACGGGGTTTGGTCGCCATTTTCAATATAGCGCGACAGTAGGTAGGCATGCCAGGCTACATATAAAAATCTTCAAAACCCTTTGTGTAATTAATTGCTTTTATTAACTTGACGTTATTCTTTTTTAACCCAATATAGCTGCGAGGTATAAGGAGAAAATTAAATATGTCTTTAACACAAAGACATATTTCTCCTTTTACCGTCATATTCTACGTGAATACAGTACGGGTTTTCCCACTGAAACCGCAGAAAGTCTACCATTCTATATTACTTCTCTTTTCAACCAAACGCACTTTACACCCTCGGTATTTCCTACCGTCACCTCAGGTCCACCGCAGGAAATTATTCTAAAAAGCTCTTTTTATATTTTAATGGTTTTACAAAAGATGTTAAAGAATGGACCATAATCCACTGATGTAACTTGGCTCTGGATACAAAAGGAATAAATTTGGATAACATTTCGCAACAAAGGCGCTTACAATGTAAGGAGATTGATTAGCGTATACTTATGTACATTATATTTTTGGATTCTGAATTAGACAAGATATTTCTTTCAAATTTGTTTGGTCATTTTCTCTGTGGACGCTTGTAATTAGCAATTTAGTTATCCTTCCTATCCTTTAGTTAGCCTTCCGAAAATAAATAAATAAATAAAATAATTACACGTTTGATCGTCATCAGCCTGTCCACCTCTACACATCTTCTTCTCCAGCCTTTCGCCACCCAATGCTGAGTGAAGGCATCTTGCAATACACGCCACTCTTCTCTGTCTCTAGCCTTCCTAAGCCAGAGTCGTCCGGCTATGTTCTATCCTATCTGCCATCTGTTCTACGCCTTATGTGGCCCCATTTCCACTTTCTTCGCGCAATCACCGTGCCTATGTCGGTCAGTTTCGTCTAGACATACGCCTCACCAACTTCACCGGTTCGCCGCAGCTGTTACCTGCGAAGATCGTCGCTCCACCAAGCCTGAGGGCGTCCTACGTTACGTTTGGCGATACGCGGTCTCCGCTCAAGAACACGTCTACCCCATCTGTGATCAGATCTACGGCTAATACGGTCGGACCCACGAAACGGCCGAAACCAAAGATTCTTTCATTTTTAGACAATTTTTCCAAATCTCCACTTATCTTAAAAAGTGCTCCTTTTGCGAAGTGCACCAATTGAGAAGTGCACCAGTTGCGAAGTGTACCATATGAGAAGTGCACCAGTTGCTAAGTTCACCATTTGAGCATGGTGTACAAGTTGAGATGTGCACCAAATGCGTCAAACCCGCTCATTGTCACTTCAGCTTGCTTATCCTGTGAGCTATGTCGAAAACTTTGGTTCTCTCATCACCTCGTTCCAAATGCGATTTCTCAGAGAGACTCCAAGCATAGTACGCTGAGCGAACTTGAATTTACACATTTGGTATTAAGTGGAATTTTCATTTAAAAAATATTAATAGGTCCTTCGTTGTTCAAAAAAAAAAATATTTTGTCGAATGCAGCTATTATGGCTGCTAGCAGAAATTATAACTTCATAACGAATGCTTTTACAACAGCCAAAATTAATGTGTTTTCAACCAATATGTTACAATACACATAAAATTAATAGTTGTTCGAAACACATAATAAAGCAACATTGCACATATCAACATAAAATCTTAATAATTCACTCATAAAATATTTTATTGCCAAAGCGACTCCACGCACGATCAATAAAACGAGAGAACTATTCTGAGAAACCTTAGAGCCGTCTCATTGTGGAAAAAAATACATATATCAAACGAAATTTCGCTTGTTAGGCTTAATGATAAATTCGTTGACAAATGTTCAGCCATGAAAAATTGTTTCTTTCGGAGAGAGTTGGGCAAAAACGAGATTCTTTTCGACGTAAAAAATCTTAAAAGTGTGTAGGTTATTTATTACAAATGGACAAAATGCCAGAAATACTACTCCTAGGTACCTACTACAGAAGCTGTTTCATCTCACGTACTCTATCTATGCATACTGACGGCACGGTTGGCGCAGTGGTTAAGCGATTGACTGCTGCGCTACGTGTCGCGGGTTCGATTCCCGCACGGAACAAATATTTGTATGACCTACATGTATTTGTTCAGAGTCTGGGTGTTTTTCTATCTATAATATGTATGTATTTACAAAAAAAAAAAAAATTGTATATAAGTAGTTTATCAGCCATCTTGTTACCATAATACAAGCATTAGGTTGCTTAGCTTGGGACAAATGGTGATGTGTGAAATGTCCAGGGATATTATTATTATTATTATACTAGTATGTAAAATTCTGGAAAGTGGAAACATATTCCTGATCCAGGACTAACACTCGTGTCCTCAATTTCAAAGCAAAACCACAAACGTTTTGGCGACCGTTTGAATATCAAGTATCCAATTTATATCTCGGTCATTTCAGAAGAAGTATAAAAAATAAAGGACAGCTAAGCCTTTTCCTTAAACAAAAACAAAAGATGCGAACCTTAAACAAACAAAAATCGCAGGCAGATTGGAAACAATTTAACAGGGAACCATCACAGAATAAAATGACACAGAAGGTTAGCTCCATAAGTCCATACAACGAGCGTAAACGCACGCAGGCATAGACACGCTTCACATAGTCGCAGTCACAACAGAAGGCCAATTCCCGTAATTAAAAACGTTCAAAATCTAGTCACTCTCATCTCAGCGACAATCGTCGTCAAAAACGTAGGGAAATTAGAGGTATTTTTGACAGATTGAGACTGAGATCAGACTGGGAACGTTCATAAAATTACGAGAATCATCCCTCTCATATTCGGTAGAAATCTCCGTATGTATAGTCTATTCTAAATGCATTTGATGAATGTGTAAACAAATCCTGTTCGTTTTAAATTCGCAATCACTCACTAAAGGGAATTAGATTCATGTATAATAATAGGTTTCAACTTTATTTCTTACCACTTTTTCCAACAGTCATTATTGTTTGAATAACATTATTAAATTGTAATTGGAAATTCATCGTAGAAAATTGAGATTCTAAAATTAGCCTCAATAGCGAAATGAAAAATGTATTTAAAGTGATTTGTGATAATGAGATTTTCCCCCTCTCACAGAGAGGAGGTCTGTTTCCCAGTAGTGGGAACGTTATAGGCTGATTATGCTATACCTACTTATGCAAAAAATCAAATCAAAGCACTCAATTTGGACATTACAAATTGGCACAGTTACCAACATTTTCTAATCCATTTGTTTACATTTTCAACAGATTTTTGATGACTTTTCGAGCAGATAATACGCGATCAGTTTTCATTCGCCGCTGTATGAAACCGACCTTCTGTCTGTGACTATGTGCAACCATCCCATTGGGGATCGTGGAGCACGAATTGCCCCGGTCTTTTATCATAAGCCTGTTGCTCAAAGCTACTATAAGGCGCTCAATTCCGCAGCAATGCTTCCGGTATTCAGGAAAAAAATAATCGGCTCCGCTTTTAAGAGGTCGAATGTTTACTGAAAGTTTAATGTGTTTTAAATTATGCTACTTCGCAGGCTGCGTGGCAGTCTCAAAAGTATCCCGCAATCGATAGCCACCCGGGCAGGTAGCCCGCTAGTGTGGGCGCTTGTAGATCGCACCCGATCTGTTTTAGTTATTAAGTAGGTACTCCGATAGGCTAAGGTATTTTGTTACAAGACCGTATTGTAGTCGGAATAAATAAACAAGAATAATAATTATTATTAACGGGTCAACATGGCCAGAGATCGCACAAGACATGGAAGTTGGGAAGGAAAAGGGGAGGCCCTTTCCCAGCAGTGGGACACAATATAGGCTAACAAAAAAAAAAAAAAAGTACCAGCAGTTTGTAGTTCTTGGTATTATTTGTACAAGATCTGTCCGCTAGATGCGAGAAGCACAAAACCGGTAAAAGTAGGGATGCTTGCGCCCTATGTCAAGCAGAGGACGTCATTATTCGGTTGAAATTCTGGGGGCCTAAAAAGGCCACTTTGACAGAATCATAATAGGATAACAATATGAATCATATTAAAAATCGTAAAATGGTCACAAACTGACAATTCATAATATGAATTTCACGCGGACGAATTCGCAGGAAGAAGCTAGTTACCTAATATCGGGATCATGGGTTTGGCAGTAAAGTCTTCCACGAATATATTCCGAAGCATTGCACTGGCAGCTTCAATCAGTAAAAATTTTAATGGGAGCTTTCAGAAATTTCCAGCTGAACAAAAGAAAAAACTAAGCTTCATAATTTTGCCTTAGCATCGTGGAGTTTTTTTTTACAATTTGCGCCAGATGCGGCAAAGTCTATTGCAGTGAGCAATAATTAAAATGATAAGGTTTCCACCGAGTAAGTTTTTCCACAAATATAAAAATTAAATTAATGAAATTTAACCGTTTTTAAGTGGGACTTGAACGTTTTGTGATGTGAATTGGTTTTATATCATTCACTGCACGACTTTGAAATCAGATTTTTAAGAGAAACTGATTTTTATATCTATATGTATCTCCGGCCATTGTGGATCGATTTCGAAAATTCTTTTTTTAATGGAATGGAAACTCTAAAACCTGAAAAATAACTTTAATTTCGGAAATCTGTGGCAAAATGCGGAACCAACGATACCGACTTCCGAAATTGAAGTAATTTTTTACTGTTAGTGTTTTTTTTTTGGAATTCGGTTGTTTATTTTTGGAAATAGTTTTTAATATGTTCGGTTTGTTCTATGGCAATTTGGCTCTATGCTATCGGCCCCGACATACAATTTGTAGGTCGTGAGTTCGAACCCAGCCAGGTAATTTACTTTGTGAACCTATTTAATTGCATCACCACTGCTCTCAAAACGGTGAAGAAAAACATCGGGAGGAAACCGGCATGTCCTAGAACCAAAAAAATCGTATACATATGACATCCACCAACCCTGTGTCCCAGCAGTGGGAACATTATAGTCTGATTATGTTGTAATGTTATGTATTTTCAGCATTTAACTGATTCATCAAATACCTACTAGGGAATGAATGCCCATAATAATTCCAAAGAAGAAAATGTCAATTACTTTTTCATGAATGACAAACACACAGATGACGTAATGTATAATTACCCTATCTTCATTTGTTTTTTGTTTTGATGTCGATACCAATAACTTCTGCAGAGTTTCGCTAGCTAATTTAATTTAACCCTGTATAAAAATATCGACGGACAAAGGAGAAGAATACTCAACATGCTAGCACCAGCTTGTTTCGACTTACTATCTTCGTAAGGCATTAACTGTCTAAGACTTACAAACACATAATTCTACCAGGTCTAGCACTCTGGTGTATATTCTGTATCATATGCAACCTCTCGGGCGTAAATACCCACAATTCTATTCACATATGCGCATAGGAATTAGTGGCTATTCATGTTGGTCGGGTAAATAGGAACGTTTCGGTGGAAATATTGCAAGTGTGGTTTACCTAGATGTGGTGTTTTTGGAAGGTTCTGAATTGACGTTGTTAATTGGTATACGTAACAGTAATTAAGATGAAGACGGAATGGTTTAAGACCTGCTTTGCAATTTTGTAACACATTTGAAAAAAAAAAAAAAATGAAAACAAAAATTAAAAAGTGTTTATTCACAGAAACAATTTTGTAAATATTATATTTACCTCCGCCAAACTGCAAAACAGTTTGTTGGCAGACGAAGTTCCTTTTTTTTTTTACAATCGCAATCTGGAGGATATTGAAGGAAACTCATAATTCGTGTTTGAAAAGTTCGTATACTCGATAATGTAAATACTGCAATGAATATTTTTGAATTGACAAAATAAAAGGCATTTTAATTGTGTTACGCAATTAGGCTGCTAAGATCATCAACATCATCTGCCTCGCCTTTTTTTATGTTGGGGTCGGCTTCCAGTCTAACCGAATGCAGCTGAATACCAGTAACTGACATGGAGCTACTGCCTATCTGACCTCCACAACCCAGTTCCTGGGTAATACGATACCCCTTGGTAAGACTGATGGTTGTCAGACTATCGTGCTTCTGACGTCCCGTAACGACTGTCAAAGATCCACGAATGACAGCCGGGACTAATTTTATGTGCTTTCCGACGCACGGAGGGTACTTGGTATGGGAAGATGGTCACCCATCCATGGACCAACGGTGGCAAGCGTAGCTTAACCTGATCGATCGAACCGTGTGGTTCTTATTGTCAAAACTGTCAAGCTTTCGCTAACCTACATTTGTATTATTGTGATAAGTAGCTAGAAGTTTTACTAAACGTCGACTATTTCAAACTTCGTCACGAGCTCATCACGCGGAGAAGGCAACATGTGCAAAACCGCAAAAATAAGTTTAAACTCAATTTAAATAGAGCTTTTAGCTTTGACACCGTCAGCTGCAGTCGACGTCTTATCGGAGGCAGGTGACATCACGTTGACGGCTGACGCTAAAGTCGCTCGGAAAAGTGCTTCAAGTAAGCGTTGGTTGCCGACCAAAAAGTGCAAGAGTCAAATTCTTTTAGTGAACTCTCTCTTTTTTATTAAACTATTTTCACTTCAGAAGCAAGCAAGCAAGGCTATTGATGTAGCAGCTCTAAGAAGGTGAGCTAAAAGAGCGGAAAGAGCTCGACATCACTATCTACACACCCATAAAAAGAAAAACGCGTGAAAAACCAACCATGTTTTCGAAACATTCGCAAAATGAACGCCATGAAATAGATATGTAGAGGAACTGGAGTGAACATAAAACGCGACATTGGAAACCCGGCCAAGTCGCTGTCGATACCGCAAAGGTGGCACCAAATAGGATTGGACAGGAACCTAGATGGAAAAGTTACATGATATTATATGAAAAGTGCATTTGTCTGTTGACCTATACTGTCGAAGTGGGTTTGGATCGGTTTTCGATACGAAATGGAGCCATTTGTTTCCGCTACAACAGCGGAATCTCTATTATGAGATCCATAATAGATATTCCCTACAGCTAGTCCGCTTTCGATAGTAGTTCTTTCCTTTTGTCAGGCTGGTAGATAAAAAATAAATAGACAAGCAAAAATTTATTATTATGTTTATTATATTACTAGCTCCTGCCGCAGCTTCATACGAGTAAAATGTCTTGTTTCCCCGACCCTCCCCGTCGCATCGCATTGCATCGCCGCATCTGCCCGCGCTATTACTTCGTTGTCGCTTAGCGCTCTTTCTGACTTTTTTCTTTTTGCTCGGCTTCTTCTCGTCCTAGCGTGATATTAAATAGCTTCTCTTATTAATGAGTCTTCCTCAAGAATTGGGCCATGAAATACAAAAACATTGTTTTCCTAATCCGACTGGTAATTGCAGAGATTGGCGCGTTCAAACAAAGAAACTTTTCAGCTTTATTATTAGTAGTATATATATATCACCCTCCTCCGTCGAAATCCACTCCAATCCGCCGCAGAAACAAACGTGTTGGTATAATATTTCTATAAAAAATATTTCATTTCACTCACGGACCACCCGGTATTGACCCAAATATCAAGAATTCAAGATTGACACAGAACATATCCAAAGAGTACACGATCATAATACAAATTACTCCGCGACCCTAGTTGCTGATGCAACGGACGTATCGTCCTATGAAAATGGTTCTTTCATATTTATGAGACATGGCCTATTTGTCATGGTAACTGTTGCCAAAAAACTGGATTAAATAAACGTATTGAACTAATTGACGGGGTGGTAACAGATTGGAAACATCTAGTTGTTATCACGAAAGACCAAGATCTTACTGAGCTTTTATTCGACTCCTTCTAATAATAATTCACCAGTTTCTGCCTGCGAGTACGTACGCGTGAAATTTCTTGTTCCACCGACGCACCAGGCGTAGCGATGCGACGGGCATCGCATCCCCTGCCCACGCTATTATTTCGTTTGCGCTAAGCTTTTTTTATTTTTGTTATTTTTGCTCGGTTCTTAAGGGTCCTAGTGACATGTACCTAAGTAGCTTCCTCAAGCATTGTACTGTCAGAAGTAAAAACTATTTTTCAAATCCGACTGATAGTTCTAGAGATTAGCGCGTTCAGCTTTATTGTCCTCCCTCCCTCAATAGGCCCATTCGATTGATTCTGTAAAAATCTCACCGTGAAAAGTTAGGTGAAGTGAGCTTAGAGTGAGCTGTCAATAGTGTCAATCCCTAGCATTAGTTGGAATGACAGCTCACTCCACGCTCACTTCACCTAAGTTTTCAGGGTGAGATGGTTACAGAATCGCACTGCAGATCGTGTCTGTATATATATAAATTATTATTAAGTAATCTTAACAGTAAACTGAACACCACACCCTGTCTTGCAAATATTTCCTAACAATAATTCATGAATAAGAAGCCTACATATATAAAAGACACAGTTGAAAGCGAATCTTAGCAAGAGCCTAGAATAGACACACAAATTCACATATATAAATCAGCTTCATATCACAGAAAAAAAATACACTCTCCAAAAAAATGGGAGGAAATCATATAAAAGGTTCCAGAGGTTTCATTGTCATACTAGATATAAATTCTCGGGTTACACGGCGGACTGGGACATAGCCTAGGTCAGGTCATATCCGCAAAATAGGATGGATGGAAATAACTACATGATGGATGACAAACTTGTGGCTAAGAACGTGACTGAAATAGATTGAGGGTAAGTCTGTGTTAGTCTTTTGTTAAGACATAAAAGGGATGTCCTATTTGTCACATGGGTCTTGAACGGGTAACTTGACGTGATACGGGTGAAGTTTCTAGTAAAAGATAATTGAAAAACTGATGTTTTTGGGTTAGCTGGAAAACGTTGATATATTTAGAACAATTTATTTAGTAAAAACGTTTACAAAAGGTGTACATTTAGCCAATAGTAGTACATTTCCCATAATTATAGTGCCTAAAAAATAAACTAATATATTTTTTATTACAGGTGCAAGTAATGATGGTTCGGAATTCGAAGGTTAGGTAACGACCCGCCCGAACTAAGTTTATCCAAACCCGTGTATCAGGCCATCACTTTACATTTCAATTAAATTGGAGCATTACATTTTTATATAAAACTGGTATAAAAATAATTAATTTACAACTCTGAAACACACATACCTACCTAATACTATGCCTATGTAACACACAAAAGTATATACTTAAAAAAAAAAAAAAAAAAGAAAAGAATAAAAATTATGATCATGACGAAGAATGAAGAAATTAAGTGTTTTTGTGTCTGTATAATTGATATGAGAGTAAACTGTTTGATGGATAGTTTAAAATGTACAAGATCTTGTTCAAAATGGACTTGGGTAAAGAACCTAGAGTCTGTGTTCACGATAATGTTTCCAGTCACACCACCATCCATCTACTGATTGCAAAAGCACTTTCTATGAGCACGGAGCATATTTTTCTAAGTGATTTATAACAGAGGCACACAGCTTTAAACTGGAACGAAATTTAGGTATATAAGCCAGGGGAGTGCATCGTGCAGGCTCTAAAAGTAGGGCATACACGAAATACAGCGCCGGAAGTTGGCAAGACAGCAAGTTGTAAACATCTTAACATCGCGAAATTCACGATCATTTTTCTTAAAACCAGGACGTGAAAGAATTTACGCGAAAAAAGGCTCAATCGAGAAATAAGTAGAACTCCCCAGTCTAAAGGCGATTGCTATTCAAAGCAGCTCAATAAACATCTCCAGGGATATTTTCAGGTAGTACACTTTTTTATTCACGCGGTTGATGCATGAGTAAAGTGTTAAAAGCTTGAACTAGCCCCATTTGGTTATATGCAGTTCGCTTATTAAACACTTTTAAAGCTCCCATTAGAGCGCTGTATAAGGGAGGAAAATGAAATATGAGAAAATTTTCACATGTAATTCCTCCGTAGATGTACAACTTTTTATTTCCGAGCAATTTTCCGCGTGCACAATGAAATTCCTTAAATATTTGTTTCATGAGAAAAAAATGCTTCATTTTAGACCCTGTTTCAACTTGTGAGCGAGCAGTTTTATTTGACGGAGCGAGGGACATGAAAAATACTCGGCCATTTAGGCAATTTGTGAACATATTGAGGCTCTGTATGTTTCATACCTGACAATTATCTCTAGTGTGTCTTGTGGCCAATATAAATTCTTCGTCCTTTTTGCCGCACTTATACGAGGTCCGAGCTTACCTTTTATATCGGGCTGACCGTAATTTGGGATGTCTAGATTAATTCGGTGATATCTCAAATATTCTGGGCTGGATTTACGAGGTGGCAACTTGGGGAGCTCTTGCAGTATTCAGTTTTTCCCTATTAATCCGTACAAAGGCTACAAAGTTTTAAAAGCTTGGTAGAAAATGTCTGCAGTTATAACTTGGAAATTGTGGCTTCGTCCTAGATATGCAAAGAATAAAATGCTACTTTAATTAAAGCGATCTCAGCTTTTATAGTGCGAATAAAGAGAAATAATGTTGTAACACCGTTTTTAATATCATTGAGTTGCATTTCTGGTCTTCAGAAAAATGTCTGTTTACCTCTTGGCTGGAGAAAACTGATTAATATTTTTTCAAGATGTCACAAATGTATAAATTACTCTCCTAGCCTTTTCCCAACTATGTCGGTTTCGGCTTCCAGTCTTATACCAGTATTTTACAATGGAGTTCCTGCCTATCTGACCACCACAATCCAGTCACTGGGTAATATGACAACCCTTTTTTTTGGAAGGGAAATCAAAATCAAATGACCTCTCCCGCTCTGGGCTGAGCGGAAGGGCGTGTCAGACTTTTACTGACTAAAACCCACCCGTGTTCCTTCATTTGCCTGTGGTGCCAGGGGAGAATATGACAACCCTTGGTTGAAAATTATTAATTATTGTACTTTAAGGATAACCGTCACCATAATCTACCTAAATTACACCAAACTCCTAGATGTCCAAAGGATTAGATTATCTTAGAGACCGTCTCCAAACTAGACCACTAATTTATTAAAGGCTAGGTCAACATGACAAATACATTGCTCGACCAAGTTGGAGAGATTAATTATGCTTAGATAAGCATACCGGACGTAGTGAAGTGCTAAGATGAAGAAAATCTACCAGATGCATAATTGGGCCACTACCATTAGGTCTTAACATTAAAATATCTCATAAACATCGGTCAAGTGCTAGTCCAACTCGCACACGAAGGGTTTCGTACCACCGTACACATTATAATACTACATTTTTTTTTAATACGTTTCTTGAATGCCACCTTCTTTAATTTTAAACTTAATTATTTTTATTATTTGTCATAGCAGCAACACAGAAATATACACTCTGTATTTTTTTTACCTATTACGGTGTATGAGATACAGCCCGCTGGCAGACAGACGGACGGACGGCGGAGGCTTAGTAATAGGGTTCCGTTGGAACCCTTTCGGTACGGAACCCTAAAAAATGACCAAAAAAATTTCTGAGGAAACCATAATATCCTACGGACAAAAATTCGAAGACATTTAACATCCACCACCAAGCCACACTGGGCCCGCGTGGTGGACTACGTTTTATAGGAAACGGAGGAATATTTAGTCTGATCACTTGTATGTAAAAGGAACTAAGGAATATTATTCTTGGTATGTTTATTAAAATAAACTGGAGCGTACAAGTCGCTTATCGCATTCCACACGCACAGTAAAGTTGAGGACATAGGTCACTTAGATTAGTGTACAAACGTAAACCGACAAGTTATCAGTAATTATAACTAACTTACATGACGTCTTGAAGAGCTGCGCGTTCCTTGAAGCTATTTTTTTCTGATATTTTTGCGTTTCTTTACTGGGGCCTTATTCTCTATAACAATCCAATTATGATTCAATTCTCTCATGTAATATATGTTTATTTTATTTCTTATTTTGATTCTTGTTTTTATTTATATCTAATCGTATGTAGCACTGGTTGACGTCATCACGCCAACGCCGGCTGTCGCTGAAAACCAACGCTGGGGCTCTGTCTCATCTTAGCATTATGCTGAGCGATGGCCGTTTGCATGGATGTGACGCATGTTTTCCCCCAACTTGTTATTTTTCGTGTTTGTGTTCTTTTTATGCGTCACGTTTGCCGCAAATAAATGTATTTTCTTTCTTTCTTTTTTAGAATGAACGAAACCGCGCAAAATGAACGCGGAATTGGCGTGGTTAGCTAAGGAATTGACGGGGTTTCGAAATAAGGAATCGTTAAGTGGTCATAGTGAATTAGTGCCCTGTTAAGGGTTCAAATTGCTTGGATAACCAACCATGCAGGGAGTTGATTATGGATGGCCCAAGTTTTAAGGCAAGCATTTCATACAAGTATCGGGTATTGTTCACCACGCTTTCACACTGTGTTTTGGCGAATTCAGACAAAGCATAGATTTGAGGTTTCACTGTCAAAAGAGTATTTGCTAACATACGAGTACCAAGTACTTCCAGACATGACATTGAAAGAATCAGTACATTCAAACTTATATTCAAAGGTTTTCTTTCAATTAACCATTTACAAGCACTTTAGCAGGACAAAGGACTCGGACATTTAGAAAAGATGAAGCGGTCGGGCTGGTCCACAAATTCAAGGTCGCTCAGCGCGCTATGGAGCAAGCTACTCGTATGCTCGGAATCTCTTTGAAGGATAAAATCAGGAATGAAATTATCCGGAAAAGAACCGGAGTTACCAACATAGCGCGCAGAGTAAGCAAACTAAAGTGGCAGTGGGCTGGCTATGTTTGTCGAAGGACCGATGGCCGGAGCAGACGAGTCCTGGAGTGGAGACCGGCAAGCGTAGTGTGGGACGCCCCCCAGCTAGATGGACGGACCTAAAGAAGGTTGCTGGGACGGACTGGATGAGGAAGGCGGAGGACAGGGTGTTGTGGCGCAATTTAACACACAGCACAGTTTAAATGTTTGTAAACGCACCCACGATACAGGAGAAATTCCTAGTGTAAGGCAATGTTTTATAAAAAATATAATAAAAAAGCACGTCAAGCGGTTGGTCCCCGCTGTTATTCGTGGATCTCTGACAGTCGTTATGAGAAGCCCGAAAGTAAGACAACCAGTCTTACCGGACTGGTTGTCTTACTTGACCGGACCTTACTATCTGACCTCCGCCTGATTGCGGAGGTCAGATAGGCAGTCCCTCCATGCAAAATACTGGTACTCAGCTGCTTACGGTTAGACTGGAAGCCGACTCCAACATAGTTGGGAAAAGGCAGGCAGATGACTTTGCCCGACCCGGGAATCGAACCCTGGGCCTCATGGTTAGTAGTAGAGCTTGCAGATCAGACTTCCTCCGTTATTTCCAAACTTCGCAATTTTGCTCTTGTTTGCAGAACCGATCGTCCCATAAATAATAACCGCAAACAATGGCTCCTATTTATAAATCCTGTTATCTTTGGTCCAAGAGCCCCTTTGTATCGGAAGTACGTCATAAGATCATTAGCCTAAATTGGTTTAAAGGAACGTAATGATATGGGTAAACTGAATATGCAAAGGTGACAACGTTGTAATCCACGAGTGACGAATTTTCGGTTGGATATGGAGAAATTGAATTTTGATAAGAAATTCTTTGTCATTTTAAGGAATTGTGGTACACAACCTTATAAGAATGAGAATAAGATCATTGTGATTTAGACAGTGATGCAAAGTCAGGTTGGTTCTGGGACATGCCAGTTTCCTAACGATGTTTTCCTTCACCGTTTTGAGAGCAAGAGGTGATTAAAATAAATATACAAAGTAAAGTGCCGCGCGTTTAACGAAGCTAAAATTACGGTTTTCAAGCGACGCACATTCCCAGTTTGTTTTAAGAGTACGTTTGTAAAGGAACTTATCAGTGCTGTCAATGCTTGTGTTCGACTGTAGTCTGTTTGTTTATACTTAGTGCATCCATATAAGCACCCTACTAATATTATAAACGTTTGTTGAAAGGATTGATGGATGGATGGTAGTTTGTTACTCTTTCAAGCATAAACTATTGAACGGATTTTGATGAAACTTTACAGTAATATAGCTTATACATCAGAATAACACATAGGATACTTTTTATCCTGATATTCCCACGGGATCAACACGTATCCGGGTGAAACCCCCTCGGTTTCACCCGGATAAGTGTTGATCCGCAGCTAGTTCATCATAAATTCGAAAGTAACTGTCTGTATGTTACTTTTTCACGCCTAAATCATTGAATGGATCTCGATAAAATTTTGCAAGGAGATAGTTGGCATCCTGGGTAAGGACATTGGCTGCTTTTTGTCCCGGTAGAAGGTTCCCGTGGCATAATTTCCGACATCAACGCGGGCGAAGCCGCTGGCAGAAGCTAGTGGTACAAAATTCTGTTACTTACGCGCAAAATGTTGTCGTGCGATCTTTAGTCGTTATAGAGCGTCCGGCACAAAGACCTCTAGTCCTTGTGTCCTAAGATAATGGACAGACGGCTATCGTGACGTCATCAAATCATTAGCCCACTTTGATCAATAAGGTATCTACAGTAATGAGATCAAAAGTAGGTTACATAATTACCTTACTACTAACTTGTAGCAGCTGATTGAAGTCACGTAGGTACGTAACGATAATAATTATAGTTAAAACTAAGGTTCTGGCCGCGGCTTTGTACTTATGCAGTCCGTAAAGCTGAAGAGTATGTTTGTTTGTACGCGCTAATCTCTGGAACTACAAGTCGGTTTTGAAAAAATATTTAAGCAATTTATAGCCTGATTCTTGTGAAAAGCTGTAGGCTAGGTCCACGTTTATTTTCCGGGTCGATTGAATGAGTAAAGGAGTTTCGGAGTATTTCTCATTAATTTCTTTTCGATGGTTAATTCTTACCTGGAACAAAAGAAACAGATAATTAGTAAATGATTAGCTGTACTAATAATAAAGCTGAAGAGTATTTTTGTTTATTTGTTTGAACACGCTAATCTCTGAAACTATCAGTCAGATTTGAATTATGGTTTTTTACATTGTATAGCCCAATTCTTGAGGAACTCTGTAGGCTATTTAAAATCACGCTATGAGTCTATTGGAAACTTGGATTTGAACATGTAATAGGTGTGTATTACCATCATAGTAAGCTGTATCATATATAGGTACATAATCAACCTATATTTGACGACACGGTTGGCGTAGTGGCTGAGCGATCGACTGCTGCGCTGCGTGTCGCGGGTTCGATTCCCGCACGGAACAAATATTTGTATTGCCTACAGGTAGTTGTTCCGGGTCTGGCTGTTTGTAAACGCACCTACAATACAGAAGTAATTCCTAGTGTGGGACAACACTTAAAAATAAATAATGTTGCCACTGCTGGGACACAGGCCAGTGCGCATGTCTTCGAATTTTTGGTACCAGGACATGCCGGCTTCCTCACGGTTCCTTCACCGTTTTGAGAGCAGTGGTGATGAAATAAATTACACTAAGTAAAGCGTCTGCCTGGGTTCGAACCCACGACCTACAACCTTTAAGTCGGCCATTAGGCCACCACCGCACTTATTCAACTATAATATCATATTACACTACAATTCATTAACCTACTCAATGTAGATGACGTGTATACAACGCTGTCATTAACACATAATTCAGGTCTATTGTTTACTATTTGGGTTGGAATAATCCAAATTAATAGGATTATGTTACAGATGCATTCCATTTAGTTGCATATTCTGAATATTTTAATGCCTATTAGGCTGCGTGTCCATCCAAATGGATCCAAATTAACCATATATAAACCCTTGCCTTCCTCCCATGAGGTAGGTAGAAAGTACAGAACGCCACCTGCTAATAGTAGCAGGTGACGTTCTGTAGTTTCTAAAAAAAGCAAATAAAATGAAAAAAAAAATGAAGATTGATGAATGGTAAATGAAGCTTACGTACAAAATTAACCAATAGGATCATAAGTACGTTCCAAGAGAATTCTCAACGCAGAGTTATGTATTGAATCCGTGGTGACAGTTTGCGCGTCGATGTCCCCACCATAGCAAAGCTCGTCCAAACCAACATGAGATGTAAATAACATAATAGTAAAGTCTATTTTCCTGCCTCCTCAAGCCATATAACCAACAAATTGAGTTGTCACATCACATTTAGTATCAAAGAAGCAATCTTGCAATGTCAATAGATATAAGACTAGCTACTGCCAGCGTGAATTTTCACATTAACATCGCATCGCATCGAATCGCTCGCCCGTGCCACTACTTCGTTTTCGCCTATCTTTCTGACTTTTTCCCCTTTTTCTCGGCTCCTAAGGGGCTTATCACATCAACATCGCATCGCATCGTTCGCCCGTGCCACTACTTCGTTTTCGCCTATCTTTCTAACTTTTTCCCCTTTTGCTCGGCTCCTAAGGGTCGTAGCAAGATGTTATATTTAACATCATGCATGTAATCTCCGGAACTATCAGAAAACATATTTTTGCATTTGATAGCCCAATTCTTGAGAAAGGTTATATGGCTATATCTTATAACCTTTACCTTATAGGCATATGGCTATATCCTAGAACCTTTACCTTATAGGCATATCGCTATATCCTAGAACCTTTACCTTATAGGCATATGCTATATCCTAGAACCTTTACCTTATAGGCCTATGGCTATATCCTAGAACCTTTACCTTATAGGCATATGGATATATCCTAGAACCTTTACCTTATAGGCTAGAAAGCGTATAACTTTTCTCAAGAATTGGGCTATCATTTGATAGCCCAAATAGCAAAAAGATTTTTTCTGATAGTTCCGGAGATTAGGATCCTACCCGCTACATACAAACTTACAAACAAACAAATGTTACCTGTTTATATATTAGTATAGACAAATTAAGTTGTAACATCACATATAGTATCAAGTATCAAATAGGCCATCTCGCACTGCCGATATAAGATAAAACTGGTACATTTAGAGACTCAAAAGCTCAATTTGCGAACGGTTTTATCTATATTAAGCAGTTTTTGCCTCGACTCGAAATAGGTGGTGTACCAGAGAACTGCCTACGGGCTGCAATCAGCATCTCACTACAAACAATTACAGTTCACACGAAAATTAATCCTCCTACTTCGATCTTAGAACTGGAAATCCCTTGCATGTGCCTGGATATTAACTATCAACAACAATACTGGCGCTTCAATTTTAATTTCAACGTTATGCTGTACTGTTAAAGTTGAGGTTTCATTGGAGATGATGAAGTTACGACCTTTTAGATAGGTTGTTAAGAAACCGGTGAGACCAGTGACTGTCTGTTCGTTGAAGCGGTTGCTCTGCATAGGGAAAAGTAACCACAGAATGTTTTGAACTTAGCTGTTTATGTTTCACGTTTGAATGGATAAAGTTACTCAATTGTAAAGAATTTTGTTGTTTTCTTTGGAAATAATGGTCGAATGTTCATATATTTAGTTAGGTTTGCCCTCACTGTACTAAGTAATAATATAATAATAATATAATATCCCTGGACATTTCACGCAGCACCATTTGTCCCAAGCTAAGCAACCTAATGCGTGTGTCATGGTAACAAGATGGCTGATAAACTACTTATATACAATTTTTTTTTTTTGTAAATACTTACATATTATAGATAGAAAAACACCCAGACTCGGAACAAATACATGTAGGTCATACAAATATTTGTTCCGTGCGGGAATCGAACCCGCGACACGCAGCGCAGCAGTCAATCGCTTAACCACTGTGCCAACCGTGCCGTCAAGTCACGAAGTAGTCTAATACAAAAGTTGTCTATACTGAGTTACTGAGAAGAGTGAGCTCCCGATAATAATACAAAAAAAAACGTATGTAGATCGGGTAAATCTACCAAAACCATTTGGTTAAAAAAGCTATCCTCAAATAAGAAAAGAAGTTGAAGTCGAATAGGTAATGTAGGTCCTGTATCAAGTTAGTTACTAATTTTCGTAAATCATTAGAATTAAATCATTCATAGTCATATTTTCATTCAGAAAAAAGAAGCTGGGTGTTGAGAATCTGAGTCATAATCATAACACTACATAAACTAACATCTAATGAGCTAAGACAATGATTATAAATCTGCAATTCACACAACACAAAACATTCATTGCGTGGTTAAATTACCAAGCAGACGAATTTTTTAAATATGCATAGTATAAAATAAGAAATATATATAGTAGCAATGGATTAGCTACATCCTTCAAAATCATTCAGATTGTGCTTGAAGAAGTGTTACCCAATTAGGGTGCTGTGTCTCCAAAGGGTTAATAAAACCCCTTCTTGTCAGTATAATCTCGATGAAACCAACGGTACCTCTGCGAAGTATTCCTAAACAATCTTCCAAGGTTCACGTCCAGACGTTTCTTGTGGTAGAAAATTATTTGGAAACAATGTAAGGTCACGCCTGGGTGGGCTTTTTGATGTTAGAGCCTTGAAAAATGTTGTATTAATCAATAATATACCAAACATCACACACCTGTAAGTATTCCCCGAAGGGATTGGCAAAGGTATAATAATGCTATTGCATTTAAGGTTCAATAAAAACTTTAAACCGGTCAAAACCACTTTTGTCCGGTTAAAAATAAACTACGTTACTTAAAAAACACACATATCATAGTTACAATTACATTATATCAACATTTCAAACACAATCACAAAAATGGAGATTAGAAAGAAAATGTAGATTAAAATTATAATATACGATAGGATACCTATGGAGAAGAACGGGCAAGACGGTATAAGATATTTGCAGTTCTGCATATTGCAATGGCTTTATATTTTGTTATTCATTTATTGGATCTCCAACGCAGGCTTTACAATTTGCTTGCAAGTATCTAAAGATCAGCACCCCCATTGCATATCAATCTCAATCTAAATAATTTTGAAGGATATTGCTTATCCATTGCTTCATATGTTCGAAAAAAAGTGTCTGCTCAACAAAGTAAATTACGCAATGAATGTTGCTGAACTGTCAAAATGAAACCCATTGCTACTGACGCCTCATTTAGGAAAAAAAAAATACTTTTGATATATAAAGACAAACAAAAAATATTTAATAAATCAAAATACATGACACGAAAATCATTTATAGGATACAAAATGAATGAAAAAGGGTTGGTTTTTCAATCGACAGACAATTTTTATTCGTGTAATAAAATTTACGTCTGACAGATTTTGTGTGGAATAACTGTCGAAAATTAAAAGTTATGCCTCGGATAAAATTGTCTGGTGTTGGAAAAAACAGCCCTTATATGTATTATATAAAAAACAAAAGACATAAAAAACAAAATGTTACGACTTACATACTGTGACTTAGTGCAATTATAGACACATAAAAATCTGTTTATGTATTTTGTTTATCATAATTATCGGGAAAAATTTCGGTACTTTTACAAGAGGTAAATGCTCTCATACAAATAATATAGTTCATTCATGAATACATTTACTGGTAACCAAGAATGGTTTATTATTTTTTTGTCAAATGTGCCCGAAGTTGTATACAATAAAGAGAGCATTAGCATATCATAAATCAGCATATAATGTTCCCACTACTGGGACACAGGCCTCCTCTCTGTGAGAGGGAACGGTCTGTTATCTACGACGCGGGCCCAGTGCGGGTTGATGGATGATATCTTCGAATTTTTACTTCTAGGACATGCCTACGTGTCGCGGTTTCCTCACGATGTTTTCCTTCACCGTTTTGAGAGCAGTGGTGATGACATAATTTACACAAAGTAAAGCGCCTGCTTGGGTTCGAATCTACGACCTATAACTCTTGGGTTCGAATCCAGTACAGAAAGAAAATATGTTAATCATATTAAAAACGTGATAATAATATAACTTTTAATAAGTCTCGTCGTGTGCAGGTTACCGCAGTAATAAACTAGCCAAAATCCAAACGACGGCATTGCAGTAATCAATATATATAATTACACACGTGCATGTCAACCTAGTATTAACTGAGCAAAAGCCTCGTAAACCATAATTATCTCACTAGCTGATTACACCGAGATGGATACTGATCCAACATCTGCTTATCGTGCTGTATGCTGTTCTAGTGTAACCGGATGCAACCGAATACCAGTACTTTACTTGGAGCGACTGCCTATTTGACCTCCAAAACCCAGCTTATAAAATATCGTGAGGAAACCGGCATGTCCTAGAACCGAAAATTCGACCACATCTACCAACTGGCACTGCGTCCGCGCTTGATTATGGCCCATTCCCTTTACGAAAAAAAAAAATGTAAGAAAGTTGCTTCACGCGGACGAAGTCGCGGGCAAAATTTTACCCTATTGAGTAAAACGAAACCATGACATTTGAGGCCATTTCTAACTCACGGAGATGTCAATACATCTCCTTCAGTAAGAATTGGCCTTGAATGTTACTGTTTCTAATGATTATAATTCCGTAAAGTTATATTTGTTGCGATCGCGAATCCATTGAACATACAACCTGAGTCCTGACATTGAACAGCAAATTGCAAGAAAAAGTAGGAAAATTTAATTTTCGCGGACTACCTACCATAGCGCATCCCCCTTAACTAATACTATAATGTGAAAGTTTGTATGTATGTATGTTACTCAATCACGCAACAAT
The DNA here is from genome assembly GCA_949629185.1 of Apamea crenata. Taxonomy (NCBI): domain Eukaryota; kingdom Metazoa; phylum Arthropoda; class Insecta; order Lepidoptera; family Noctuidae; genus Apamea; species Apamea crenata. The sequence goes on along the minus strand of OX451362.1, from coordinate 3,538,484 downwards.
GTCTCAGCGGATGTAGATGGATTCTGGCACAAAGGCAGATTATGACCTAGATTACGATATAGGATACTTTGTATAATCGTAAATGTAGTAGTTTCCTTGGAATCCGCGATTGAAGTAGCAGAAGAGCAGTGGTGGCTCAGTGGTGGCCCGATTTACAAGTTGTAGGTCGTGAGTTCGAACCCAGGCAGACAATTTACTTTGTGTATCTAATTTTATCACTACTGCTCTCAAAACGATGAAGGGAAACATCGTGAGGAAACCGGCATGTCTTAGAACAAAAAAAATCGAAGACGTGACATCCACCAACCCGTACTAGCCCGCGTGGCGGATTAAGGCCCAAACCCTCTCATAGAGAGGAGGCCTGTGTCCCAGCAGTGGGAACATTATAGGCTAATTTATGCTATATCGCGATTAAAACTACGTGCGGCAGAAAGTTAACTTCACATTCTCCCACAGAGAAGACGCCAATTTCACACCAATTATTTCTAAGAAACATGGCCTCTCCTTCAACCGCACTTAAATACGCAACCTTTAACTAGTGATTCAATCAGGTCGGGTATTGGGTACGCAATATTAAGTTACCCGTATAATGGGGAACTTGTAGACAAGGGCCATTCAGTTTCCTTTAATTGATCCTCTAGTTGCGAATTCAATAAGGATGTTGATGACCGCCATTACGTTTTTTCTTCCGCATCGTTTTGTTTGAGTTGGGTTTGATACTATGTAGTAAATATATTGGCTCTATACCCTGATGTAATTAATGTCATGCTCGAGTTCTCGACTGTCTTTATTTTTCTTTGATAGTAGGTTTCGGCTTAGTTTGTTAGAAAATTAGATTCTGCCGCTGTCTAGCTAGAGTGTGAAGAGTAATTATGTTCTTATAGATTTTTTTACTGAAGCTAATGCTAGAAAAAGCGACCAAGTGCGAATCAGACTCGCACACTAAGAGGGCACGAGGCAAAACGCGTTGAAAAAAAACACGTTTCTTGTATGGAAACCCCCTTTAATTTTAAACTTTATTTTATTTTTATTATTTGTTATTTGTTGTAATAGCGGCAACAGAAATACATACTCTGTAAAAATTCCAACTGTCTGTTCATGAGATACAGCCCGCTGACAGTCAGACGCACGGACGGTCGGACAGCGGACGCTTAGTACTAGAGTTCCGTTGGCACCACCCTTAGGGTACGGAACCCTAACAAGGAACAAGATTAAGAACAAGGTAAATTTCTACATTTATATTATGTAATATTTATGGTGGTTTATGGTGTATTCTAAAGTATTAGGATTCAACTTACCAGTATCGAGTCGGTTCCTCATTGTAATTTCCCAGAGATATCAAAAGCAATCACTACAAAACTCATTCCTAAAATCCTGGCTATAGATGCCACAGCAAAATAACATTTTAGTTAGAAATAACGACCACAAGTCCTAGAAGGCTTTAAAATTGTTAAAGAGCTATAATCCGGATTACTTTTAAGGCACTTTCGGGAATACCACGCTGAATTTCAGGAGCGTTTTCCGTAAATGGCAAGAAAACGACCGCATTTCTGAAGATCACTCGAAACTGGAGAAGTCAGTAAAATAAATCCTTTTCTTATAATGAGAAGCCCGCGCTCACACAAAGAGTTTTCGTTCAATTTTGTGTAAATAATATAATTGTCGGATAACTTTGGCTTAGAGAAAGGAGTCTTTTAAGAAGATTAGAGTTAATCACTCAAGTGTTTGTGAGTCATAGATCTGCTTGTTTGTTGTCTTGTAAAACAGGATTATCTAAATACATTATTTTCATTTCTTGATTTCACTTTTTTTTTACATTTTAGTGGGGCGTGTGGCCAAGTAATAAGAGCCGCACGGGTAGGGTTACCATATGTAAATAGAGGGATGCCTGTCTATGGTACCTAAAATGCCCGAATTTTCAGAAAAATGCCTGTCTAAAGCAAAACGCTGTAGGTAATAAGTAAAAGTCAACAGATAAATAATGAAGAAGGATATTTATTACTGATATTTGTTAGAGGACATTATTTTTTTTAATAGTTCTTTCTTTTCTAATACCTATATAAACGTAAAAATCTTCACAAGATCAGTTTAAGCTACGCTTGCCGTGGTTGGCCCGTGGGTGACCATCTTTCCATACCAAGTACCCTCAGTGCGTCGGAAAGCACATAAAGCAGTTAGTCCCGGCTGTCATTCGTGGATCTTTGACCGTCCTAACGGGTCGTCAGAAGCACGAAAGTCTGACAATCAGTCTTACCGACAGGTATCGTATTACCCAAATAACTGTGTTGTGGAGGTCTGATAGGCAGTCGCTCCATGTAAAATACTGTTGCTCAGCTGGATCAGGTTAGCTGGACCCCAACATAGTTGGGGAAGGGCTCGGCAGATGATGTTGATTTCACGTATTTTTTTAGTTTTTTTAGGAGTTCTTATATACTTCACTTTAATTCACTTAGAACTTGTCTTTTTTATAAATGTTGGTAATATTGATTGCTCATGTCTGGCATTTATAAATTGGTAACGTAACGAATATTGCAGAACAATGAGTAGTAAAATTTTAACTTCTACAAAGTATTGTCGTTACTTTGTAGAAGTTAGAGAGACATTCTATATTCAGAGGAAGTATTGCAGCTGACATTATGAAGCATAAAGAGTAAACATTTCCGAGCACTCCGACGCTCGTCCATTTTGGGAGACAGTTTCATTTATTCATTCAAAATTCGCAATTTTAGCTTAACTGTTAGTGTCCGTCCAGGTGGTGCAGAACTTGCTCCACAAATAACCAAACTTTCATCATTACAATGCTTGGATCCAAGTTATAATGTATATTTCATCACATTGGTAGTGGAAGACCCGTCGGACGCATTTGGAACCCTAATTTATAAGTAGATAGACTTATTAAGTGACCCTTTAAAAGAGTGTGATTATTGCTCGGGGCTTGTGGCTAAGTAATAACAGCCGCACGGGTCGATCGATCAGGTTAAGCTACGCTTGCCGCGGTTGGTCCGTAGATGTGACCATATTGACATACCGAGAACCTTCCGTGCCTCGGAAAACATGTTAAGCCGTTGGTCCCTGCTGCCATTCTTGGATCTTTGACAGTCGTTACGGGTCGGCAGATGCCCGAAAGTCTGGCAACCAATCTTACCAAGAGGTCTCGTATTACCCAGTAATTGGGTTGTGGAGATCACTCCATAACGAGACCCCTTGGTAAGAAGACTATCTATCGTATCTGACGATAGACAGTCGCTACTTATAACGTACCGGTATTCAGCTGCATTCAGTAACACTGGAAGCCGACCCCAAAAAAGTTGGGAAAAGGCTAGACAGATTATTGTTATTAGAAAACGACACGGTTGTCAAGGTGGCTGAGCGATCGACTGCTGCGCTGCGTGACGCGGGTGCGATTCCCGCACGGAACAAATGTTTGTATTGCCTACAGGTAGTTGTTCCAGGTCTGGCTGTTTGTGTATGTGAGTTTGAATGTTTGTAAACGCACCCACGATACAGGAGTAATTACTACCGTGGGGCAATGTTTAAAAAAAAAATGCAAATTGAAAGGATACGCGATGGAAGAAACCCAATTAAACAATAGATTGATAATGCGTTTTGCAGTATACTTCCACGACGAAAATACATGATGCTCCTTCCTACCATAACAACCCTCCCTCGTCCGTAATTGGTGGAAAACTTGGCCCAACTCTAACAAAAGAAAATTACATAAGACTGGCCTCAGAAATTTATCGGAAATTAATTTATAACTCATACTTAACTGAGTTCTTACAGACAAAACTTTGGGCGCCATAAAATATTAGACACCATATTTTATGCGTCTTTGTTTTAAGAACAATGGTGTTCCAAGAGAGTCTTTCGGGGAAATTGGGTGATACGTATGGAATTGACGAAGTTGGAGAAGGACTTGGCTTTGAAGCAAGGCCAAGAAACTTGGTCGTGTGAAGCAATTAAGTTCTTCGCCGTGAAGATAAAATATTATAGAGGGGATGAAATACGATCGTTTATACGAAACAATAAATAAGAGGAGATAAAAAAGAATGGGCCGTTTTACTCTCAATAAAACAAGGAAGAAATATTAATAGTTTGTTATTTATTGGTGTTGCTTTGTCTTGCCTTGATGGCCAGTTCTCAGTCTACAAATTATTTTTATATGAATCTGGAATGAGTTCTTTGTTAAGCTTAATTTCGTGGTTATTTTTTGTCGTGAATAAAAATCAATCATTAGCGGTTGGTCGACTCTTCACGTCACATCACAATGTTCCCACTGCTGGGACACAGGCCTCCTCTTTGTGAAAGAGGTGGTGGCCGTAATCCACCACTCGGGCCCAGTACGGGTTGGTAGATGGCACATGTCTTCGAATTTTTGGTTCTAGGACATGCCAGTTTCCTATCACCATCTTGAAAGCAGTGATGAAATAATTTAATTTGTCCAACTCGTGGATAACATAATATTTTCGTTCGTTTACCAACCAACTAAGGTTGGTTAACCAAGGTTGGTTTGTTTTTTTTTTTCGAGGCCAACTTGCTTTTCGAATTGTTGGTCGATTCGAAAAGCAAGAAAGATAACTTCGCAAAACTAAATATAAACACACTCTTTGTACCTTCACTATCTCGCTAGCTATAAACATACATTAGCAGAAAACATAATAATTAACCCAAAAACACCGATGATCAATACTTTAAACAGCGAAGACTATTCAGGGAGCTACTTATTACAATCATCTCTGTGATGAGAAAATTTAAGACCTAATGCAAACGGCTGTGTAATGAGCACACTAATATTTAAGATGTTGGCAGTACTTCAATATTTATCTCACAGTATGTAAGAGTGCCAGAAGGACCACTTGGTATAAAATCGTAAAACAAGACGAAAGTTTTGGCATAGTTTGCAATTTCTTCTTTTAAACGTGCTGTAAAGGTTCAGAGCAGTGGTAACCATGACTTACGAATTGTAGGTCGTGGGTTCGAACATAGCCAGGGGCTTTAGTTTGTGTAATTTATTTCATCGTCACTGCTCTCAAAACGGTGAAGGAAAACGACGTGGCATGTCTTAGAACCAAAAATTCGAAGGCATTGTCACATCTAACAACCTGCAACGGGCCCGGGTAGATTCCAGCTCGCTCCCTCTCATAGGGGCTGTGTCCCAGCATTGGGAACGTCATAGGCTGATTATGCTAAAGGTTTAGCTTATATTGTCTTGTCGTAAAAATAGGCGAGGCTTGCTGAGATTAGTAAAAATCAATGTACCTTTTGATTGTTCTTTCAATAATAAATATCTGTACTTCTTGTTTCCTTATTTTTGGACACATTTATTTTTATAACAAGTCCAAGGTAATTTTTTGGTCCTATATTCCACAACACACACAACATGATCGGTAACAATACTTCTAGTTAGCTTGGTGCTCAGATCTCCATCCATCCCCTTTCTCTAGATTAAGTCTAGATGCTGACCTTTCTCTCTATCTTGTCTTCGGAGGACCTTAGTCCAAGTGAACCTTCTGTACAAATCTATTCTGGTTTATACTCTATATAAATATTTTATGCATAAACTTCGCTGTTAATGGTATTATTTGTTCACCGTGCCCTCTTTTTGGCGAGTCCCAGGAATGAAACACGGAAAGTAACTGTTAATTTTAACTACATTTTGTTCTATCTTTTTTGTTATTCTGTCTGAACTTGGGATTTCAGCCTATTTGTCTAGAGTGCCTTGTAATCCAACTTGTACTTTCAAGTCATATCTTGTTAGAATATATTTCTTTCTTCTGAAGATTAAGCGTATTTGTGTATTTCTTTCAAAACTCAAAACGGTGAAGCAATACAATTTGACGGCACGGTTGGCGCAGTGGTTAAGCGATTGAATGCTGCGCTGCGTGTCGCGGGTTCGATTCCCGCACGGAACAAATATTTGTATGACTTACAATTAGTTGTTCCGGGTCTGGCTGTTTGTGTATGTGAGTTTATATGTCTGTAAACGCACCCACGACACAGGAGAAATTCCTACAGTGGGGCAACGATTAAAAAAAAAACATAGATCGTGAGGAAATCGGCATGACCTAGGACCAAACAATTCGAAGATATGTGACATCCACCAACCCGCACTGAGCACGCGTGGTAGATTATAGCCCACCTCTCACAGAGAGGGGGCAGTGGGAACATTATAGGCGGATTATGCTTATGCTAAAGATAAAGTTAGATGTAACTTACAAGCACCCTTAAAAAAATCAAGCGATTATGGTTGGCGAAAAGGGTATTAAGGCAGTAGAGACACCCGGACGTAATCTTAAACAGATGCTAGATGACTACAAAAACTGAAGCAAGGTAAAAGCGAGAAGCTAGAAAACAACAGTTAGGACACTAACAATCCCAATAAACAACCGCATGAAGACAGTCCACAGCAAGAAACTACACGAGTAGCTGAACTAAACAACGTCAACAAAACGCATCCAGAGTACAGATGCAGACAGTAGCCTCGGTCTTGTAACAAAGCGCCTGCTATGTACCGACTGAGAGTGATCAAACTTTCCTTGATACTTGCCATAGTAACTTTGGCCACACAATCGCCACCGTATCTATACTTGTAGTGCATAGTGTACATACTGTTGCCACAGACTAGGTAGTAATGCAGTTGTCCAACTTGGATAGTGCGGTGGATTTACCCTTTGGAAACCGTATTGATGTACAGTATTTTTATCTCACGAAGCGACGCGCTCTTTAGTTGTGGTAACCAAGTGTACAAACACTAATGGACGAATTTAAAGTCACTTGATGCTGTGTAGCGTCCTACGTTTTATATTTGTACGCCGTTCAAGCATGACTGAAAACATACTGAAAACATGACTGTCTGATAATTTAATGTAACAACTTGCACGCCATGTGTATGTATGTATAATTATGTTTTGGACAAATAAAAATTATCCTATCTTATCTTCACACGCTGTGAATGTGTGCGTGAAGACGAATAGTGTCAGCTCAGTACCTAACACACGCAAAGAACAAACACTTCCGACTTCGCCATTGTCTCGGATGGTACCGAGAGCTCCTGCGCTTACAAACACATTTACAGCGTGTTTGTACACTTGTTAACCACAAGTAAAGCGCGCGTCGCTTCCTGAGATAAAAATACTATAACATAGTGACGCACGGACGTTCATTACACGTCTCCTAAATTTCTTCAGCAAAACCTCACATATCCATATCCCTTTTTTAAAAACCCGGTACCTCACAATAAAGAAAGCACCTTTCTACCTCCTCCGCTCAACCGAAACCCCCACGATACAGCAGACAGAACCCAATCAATAGCAACTCGTATGTGAAATTCCATCCATTCAGTCATGTGAGGGTATGACTCCATTTCGCATTACCCGCTCCGCTGCGCTTGCATTCAAGGCCAGTGGTACATGCATTGGGTGACGTCATGCGTTGTACGAGTAATTGAGAGGGTAACTGATTAATGGGTGTTTTGAGATGCTGAGTAACTTGACTATGTGTCTGTATTTCCCGAAGGAAGCAGTGGTGTCTTGTGCACTCACCTTTCGGCAGTTTATGTCCCATATAAGAGAGTCTGTAGCCTTTAACTAGGCATACATTCAGATTCCAGATCATCATCATCATCACAATCAGCCTACTGCAGTCCACTGCTGGACATAGGCCTCTCCAATTGCACGCCTTTTAGCTCGATGCTCAGCAACTCTCATCCAGCTGCTACCAGCCACTTTGAATTTCCAGATGGAAAAACCCAATAACGTTTTGCCCGAACCGGGCATCAAATTCAGGACCTCGTGTTCAGCATTAGCGCTTGCTATCACTAGATCAACGAGGCAGCTGAAAACTATTCTAGCGTTTAACCACCCACTACTCAGGGGGTCTACTCCGAAGTAGTATCGGCCGAATGTTCGGCCGTTTCCTGCTACGAAGTTACTATTTGATTCGGTCGGTCCCGATCCTACACTCCTACACTCTTTCGAATATTGACTATGGTCCCGACCCAACTGAGCTGATCCGAACTTTTTTCTCATTTTTCAATAATATTCGGTTCGGTCATGTGTCGGTCCGATCCGAACATTCGCACTTTGCACTTCGGAGTAGACCCCCAGACTTCCTCCGTTATTTCCAAACTTCGCAATTTTGCTCTTGTTTGCCGATCCGATCGTCCCATAAATAATGACCGAGGGCTTTATGAAAGAAAACAATGGGTTCTATTTATAAATTTTGAGGGGTAATTGCGTAACACAGCACTATATCAGTAGCTTTCATTTTGACACGTCAACAACATTCATTGCGTTATTTTCGTCGTTGAGCAGACACCTTTTTCGAGCATATGAAGTAATAGATTAGCAATATTCTTCAAAATGATTCAGATTGAGATTAGAATATCCTTTATTATGCATACCATAAATATTACAGGATATAAATGTAGAAGGTTGCAAGTCGAAAGAAGAGAGAGGAGAGAGGGAGGGGGTTAGTAGAAGGGTTTATGGTGAGATTAATAGTGTGTTATACAATTAGGGTGTCATTATCTGATAAGCCATAAGTATAACTTACAAAACGCACCAATCAGCACAAAAACCCTTCCCAAAACATTTACTAACAGCTGGTAGTCTTAAAACAAACAAGCATCCCAAAAAACGGCTTTTACAAAAACATTTGGGTACAACTTCGACACTATACAGAGTAAACACGAAAGTAACACAAAAACCAAATCAGGGTGAACCGGCTTTCTTCGTAAATAAATATTTGGAGAAGTCTAGCCATAACAAATATGGGGAAACAGGTGGCGATGACGGATTACTACGCCAAGAACTTTTACTACTAATATGCACCTGTTCTGGTTACATAACATCGAGCTAAAGTCGGTCGAAGGTTCGAAGGTAATCTGTCCAGAAAACGTTTTATAAACGGCAGCTTATGGCAGGTCCGTTAAGAAATGGCACATATTATGCGACGTGCGCCTAGACGCAACGACATGCTACGGCTGACAATTTTAATATATTTTGTTCAAAGCTCCACTTTGCGACAAGTTGCAGAGTCGCACCGACAGGCTTGTCGCACGCTTTCGCTTTGCGCAAAGCGTCTAAACGCACGATTCACGAGCACAGCCTATGACAGTCGCATACGACAAGATAAGTAAGAAAAAAAAATCTAATTTATTTGACCCAGTAACCTGGGCACACAATATTTACACAAAAACAAACCTAGACCAGTTTAGCATAAATGCAAGACCACTAGTGCCTTATGCTGGTTTTCACTGGACCCTATGTTACAAGGATGCTATGTTGGTCAGCGTCGTGTCGTCAAGCTGTTGCAGCCGCATGTCGCATAGTGTAGAGGTGGTTAAGTAAGAACGAAGGAATCCATAGAAAAGCGAAACTCGCGATCAAATTCGATAATAGCTGTTGATTGGTGTTTTAGGTCTTCCTCACACTCACTTGTGTTTCGAGTTCATCCCTGGATAATTCCTTTTAGTTCTGATTAACATTGACGCACAATTCTTTTAACTAGTAAGGTGCAAAAACGTTCGCAGGAGACAAGACCCCTTTTATATCCTGTGATTTTTTTAAATTTGCGAGATTCTACGCTTGCAGAAAGGGCCAAATGTGTAAGTAGGTTTTTAGTGAAAGCTTTTTGAGTAAACGAAGAAGATTCGTTTCTATACCAGGTTCGCATTCCACTTTGTTCACCTTATACCTTATCCTGTGTGACTTGACACCTTAGGCGCTGAAGAAATTGTTTCGTTAATGCTAGACTGAGAAGCTAACACGTATCGAATCTATACATGGTATAAAACAAAATCGGCTTTTCGAGTGTGGTACCGCTTAGTTCATCTAAATTACACAATGGATTTTGATGGATTTTTCACAATCATTTAGAGAATTTCTTTCGGTATAATACATATTTTTTGGTGTTCTTGGGTTTTTCAATTGTAATTTTCTTAGTAACAGCCCGGAGTCTCGAAATTGGCGGTGTGATACCCCGTGCTTCTTTCTCTCCGGTCGTGTCGGATTGCCATCCCATCGGACAATGAGAGCGAGGGAAGAGAGAGTGCACCTGTGTCTGTGCACACTTGTGCACTATAATAGTATCTCCGCTATGGCCGAAATTGGACTGAAGTTTTTTTTTATACTTCCTACTAATATTATAAACGGGAAAGTTTGTATGGATGGATGGGTGGGGTGGATGTTTGTTACTCTTTGCCGCAAAAACTACTGAAAATTTGGATGAAATTTGGCACAGAGAAAGTTTATAACTTTTTATCCCGATATTCCCACGGGATCGAAACTTATGCGGGTTAAACCGCGGGGCGCATCTAGTTTTTCATAAAGAAATCTCGAGTCGCTAGTTTGAGATTTAATAACGTAAGCATCTCCAAAAGTTAAGTGAGAAAGATGGACCGTTGAATCAGGGTTAGTCCGTATTCCCTACCCGACGCGTGGGTAGGTAGTTTACAGGCTGTGTTTATAGGTCACAATAATAATAATTCTAAGCCTTCACCTTTCATATAATATTATTATATCATCACTTCAGTATCCCCTAAAGGTTGAACCCATATCGCCGAAGACGTATTAAGTCCAGTTAAATCGGACGCCAGCTTATTTCCCCGACATATTTCCAAGCCCCGAGCTTCTAGTACGGATTTTGGTGTTAAAAAATCAACCTTATTCCGACCCATCTAAGAATTGGAGCTAGGGAATTAACAGCTCCGGGCCTTACAATACATAATATGTATAGGTCTTCAATAACATTGGTCTAGGATTCTAGACTAGACTCAACATCAAGACATGGCTATAATATCATAGAAAATGTGTTGCGAATATGAAATAGGACAGACTAAAAGTTACACAAATTCGAGACACGTAGCATAATCAGCCTAATGTTCCTAATATTAGGACACAGGCCTACTCTCTTCGAGAGGGTATACTGGTATATGTCACATGTCTTAGAATTTTTAGTTCTAGGACATGCCAGTTTCCTCACGGTGTTTTTCTTTACCGTTTTGAGAGTAAGTTATGCAATTATTTACACTAAGTAAAGCGCCTGAAGATGGACGGCACCGCCGAGAAAGCGGTGGCGAGATGACCTGGACGCGTACCGTGACGGCTCGGCGGTAGCACGGGAAAATACTTCCAGGAAGGACTTGAGGGAGGGCTTTGCCCTGCAGTGGGATAGGAGAAACAAAAAAACAAAATGGGTTCTTCGAACACACGATGTAGGTCGTCAGTCGGGGCCGTTCGCACTGGGCCCCTACACTCTTAACGAAAAATCTTTAGCAGTTCCTAAGCCGAAACTCAATTACACTTTCAAAACGTAACCATTCCAACCAGGATCTACTGACAACAAGAAGACAGGATTAGACAATTGCGCACCTGTTTTAGCACATGGTCGAATAAAATAAACATGGACGCAATTCCAATGATCTGGACCGTAGGCCGTAAAGTTTCGGTAACGTTTGATGGCCAAACCAGGAGGATTCAGGATCCCCAATTTAGCCGGGGAACTTTCGAAGACGTGTTTGGGTACAGGTTTAAATTCTGTACGTGTAAATTGTGAATGATCTGAACGATTTATGGGTAAAAGGACTGCGGATTTTGTGGGGTTTGCAAAGCTGAAGGCTTGCATGAGGTGTTGTCTTCGTTTGATAGTATTTGACGGCGTTTGATAAGGGGAGACAGTTAGAGTATTGCCCTAGCTGGTGCATTTGTGATTGTATTATGGGCGTCCTGAAGGTCGAAGATTTCGTTCAGAACCAAAGAAATACCACAATGACGGGAATAACACTCGACAGTACTCGACACGAAGCCAAGAGAGTGACTCTTGGCTTCGTGTCGAGTACTGTCGAGTACTGAAGAAGACAGAAGATCATGTTTATAAGCATCGCACGGTTACTAGCTTTTGTCCGCGAAATCGCCTGCGTAGGTGTTGGAAATTATCCCACGGGAACGTACTAACGGGATAACAAGTATCCTATGTGTTAATTCAGGTTATAAACTATCTGTATATCAAATTTCATACAAATCCGTACAGCCGTTTTTACGTGATTGTGTAACAAACATCTAAACATCCGTACAACGCTTCACATTTATAATATACATAATATTATACTAGGAAAGTAGGAAGAAGGATTTCTACTAGTCACTCCCAATAACTTGTTTGTCTAAGGTTAAAGGCATTATTGCCAGGAGACAATGGCGAAATAACTGGAAGAAGGCATTACATGCCAGACACGACCTTCAGAAAATAAAGACGCCGGGAGAAAAGAATCCACTCGCAAAATAAAAATATTGAATGGTATCGAAGATTGCAGACAGACGCATTTCGCCAACGAAGATATTTCCACTTCATGTTTATGTATTTTCAGCGGTCAAATACTTGTCTGGAGAGTCGCCTTTTCATTCAACGTTGCTTGCAAAATTTAAAGCTTAAGCCCCCTTAAGCTTTAAAGCGGCAGAATAGCCCACGAAATTTAAATTTTCAATACGACCCTCTTCATATAATCAGTTCATATAATCCTATTGTATGACTATTTCATGAAATATCAATCAATAAGATTATAATGAACTTAGATGATTATAATTCTGTAAATACATAATTGATACAGTCGCGAATTATATTTTGTTCAATATACAATCTGATACTGACTTGCAAATTGCAAAAAACGTAAGGAAGCTTGAATTTCGCGGGCTACCCTGGCGCTTCCCCGTTAAGGATGACAGTTTCGAGCATATCGTTTGAGCAAGTAATACGATGGTTGCCGAGAGACGGTAGGAGCGTTGGCAGACCAATAGCCAGGTGACCTACAGAAGGTCGCGGGGGAAACCTTGATCTTCTTCTCTGTGTCCCTGACACGACTGTATTTTAAATCTTGTTTTCCCAAAATTTTGCCACTTCCACGGCGTTGTCGGTGGCAGCGCAGAGGTCCCTTTGCATGTTTTGGGACACATAGGGCAGGATAGGAGCATGATTTATGACATAGCTCCATATTCACACCCTACTGCCGTTCCATCAAGGTAGCCCCACTTTACCAGTTTGGACGTACATTTTCCCACTTATGTCAGAGAGTACAGACTAGAAAACTTGATGTTGATGAGACTGAAACCTGGTGTGCGACCAGGGATGCATGGCTCAAAAGGAAGGAGGCTTTGGAAGAAGGCTGTCAATGAGGATGGATTGATATAATCACCGTCATCGAAAAATTCATATTATCTAATGTCAACAGCGGAATGTGTGAATTAGGATTTACTAGTTCTGTAAACTTGGTAAACTCCATCATCTGCCCAGACTTTTCCGAACTATGTTGGGGTCGGCTTCCAGTCTGACCAGGTGCAGCTGAAAACCAGTAATTAACATGGAGCGACTGCTTATCTGACCTCCACAACCCAGTAAGTGGTTAATACGATACCCCTTGGTAAGACTGGTTGTCAGACTTTCGGGCTTCTGACTACCCGTAACGACTGTCAAAGATCCACAAAAGACAACCGGGACCAACGGCATAACGTGCTTTCCGAGCCACGGGGGGGTCTCGGTATGTAAAGATGGTCACTCATCCACGGACCAACCGCGGCAAGCTTAGCTTAACCTGATCGATCGACCCGTGCGGCTGTTATTACTTAGCCACAAGCCCCTCTTGATAAACTATCTCTCTTGGTAAACTATGGGTGGAAATTGGAAGCAGGCACGTTTCATTAGATAACAGAACATACCATCACGTCTTGTTTCCCTGTACCTCTGCCCAACTCTCGTACACCCACATTTCGCCAGTCATGTTAAAATCCCATGTAATAGGGGTCGAGCCTTTTGCCCTCAACCGGGAACAATTACAGACTCCGGGCTGACGCTGAGAAATGTCAGATACTCGTAGAAAAACCCAACCTTAAACCTTTTGCCCGACATGGGAATCGTACCCAGGACCTCATGCTCAGCAGTAGCGCTTGCGACCACTAGACCGACGAGAAGTTTTATTAGATGTACATTGTATAGCATCGAATTTTACGACAGCTCTAGCCAACAAAACACGTAACGACAGCAGTATCTAGATCCAAAACTCCATTCTAACGCCACAAACTACAAATAGCCAGCTTTCCCAAACAAATAGCAACCAAATCCAACGACAAAGACTTACGACTTCTACAACTCTATATATCACCTTTTACAGCCGAACCGAAATCTCTGCGAAGTTCAAGGAACCAAGTAAGTGCCGAAACTGGATACGGAAAGCTATTAGCCTTGAGACCCGACGTTACGTGCGTTCTTTGGAAACATAAAATTAGGATCATAAATGCCACTTTGGCAACCTTCTAAGAACTTAGAACCGAGTGACCTATAAAGACCACGTGTGAAAAAATTACCCTCCTTTTGGGGTTTGACGCGGTCGGGTAAAAACACGTGAGTATCTTAGAACTTATATATAATTATCTTTCGACACGAAAGAGGCTGGAGGATTAAGGACATGCTTATTAATCCTTTTACACCTCTGACTGCATAACTGTCAACGTCACAGTTTGACGACACGATTGGCGGAGTGGCTGAGCGATCGACTGCTGCGCTACGTGTCGCGGGTTCGATTTCGGTACAAATGGTTGTATTGCCTACAGGTAGTTGTTCCGGGTGTGGCTGTATGTGAGTTTAAATGTTTGTATACGCACATCGGGGGTGCGTATACAAAGTAGTAATTCCTAGTGTAGGGCAACGTTTTTTTTTTTTAAAGTGATCTTTATTCTCCTTTGAATAAGGTTGCTGTTGGTTTGCTGCCACTGACAAGTCTGTCAAAACCATTGTGATCTTTATTGTCATTAAAGTAAGGTGGATTTAAGGTTGCTGTCAAAATCATTGTGATCTTTATTGTCATTACAATAAGGTTGATTTAAGGTTGCTGTCAAAATCATTGTGATCTTTATTGTCACTACAATAAGGTTGATTTAAGGTTGCTGTCAAAATCATTGTGATCTTTAATGTCATTACAATAAGGTTGATTTAAGGTTGCTGCCAAAATCACTGTGATCCTTATTACCGTTACAATAAGGTTGCATTGCTGCTGTCAGAGTTAAAATAATTATGAACGGATTTCAAAATAATATTATGTTCTAGGCCTTAAGGGTTATCTTTCTCTGTTCATTGCACTATTGTAGAATCTGCTTTACCGATTGAGCAATAAATAATATGTAGTAATTTTCAATATAACATTCAGCCATCTACTTTACATGTCAGTCCGAATTAAAAATGTGACTTGTCTATCAGAGGCAATTAGATTTACAAAAAAGTCTTTTTTTTTGTTGTAAAATTTGGCCATTTTATGCTTAAAAAAAACATACAGTGTGTCCGGTTTTTTATATCCATTGTTTTCATTAAAAAAGTTTTAAGTTGATGTCAACTCAACTATCTACTTAAATTTTTTTAATGGTCTGGCCATTTTGTTTTTGTTTCCACTGTCTGTGTCACATTTTTAATTCAAAGGTAGGTATAAGCTATTTTTACCTTATCTGTCAAATGAAATAAATATAGTTTCTATGCAATAGTCTGCTCAGTGACGTGGCTTCAGAAGGTATTAAGAAAGGGTCCTGACTTGAGAAAAATAATATTTTTGGAAAACTGACGAACTTAATAACTAGACCGTACTTCAGCACTTTTCCCAATTCGTTTGAGGTCGGCGCAGCATGTCTTTTTCCAAACATCTCTATCAGTCGTCATTATTCACACTATGCGCCCCTTTATAGCCAAATCATCTTCCACACAATCCATCTTTCTTGACCCTCTTTATGAGATATAAAAAAGAGCTTTTTCCCCCGGCTTCGCTCGCGTGGATGTCGGAAAGAATCCCACAGCTACGAGTACATACTACCGGGATTAAAATGCCTACATGTTCCTGGTTATACCTAAACTGTTTGTGTGCTTTTCATTATGCTGAGCTGAGGCCATTTTGGCATTATAATCTTTGATTTCTGTTTTTATAGTTTCAAGGTGTATTTATTTGGCTGTAATGCCAATAAACGCATTTTTCTTTCTTTCTTTCCTTCAAATCTATTCAGCCGTTTTTGCGCCAATTCGGAACATACCTACATCCAGTCAGATTGACAAAAAATTCTAATAACTATATTTGTGGCATCAGATTCGTTCCCATACCTCGTAGCAATTACTTTTTTTTTCAAATCAAAATCAAAAGTCATTTATTCAAATTAGGCTGAGAATCAGCACTTTTTGAACGTCAAAATTACAAAAGACAGTCCCCCAAAAACGCCCGCCCTTCACCACTTCCTAGTGCTATCGCTGGGAAGAAGAAGTGGCGCAACAAACTCCCCAGCAGCACAGCTGTCTGTTCAATTTAAAAAAATACTTGAATGTATACAATACTAGGTACTTATGTTCGGTAATTAGGTAACATTACAAAACCAGAACATAAAATTTAATTATTTGCCATAATATGTCAGCTAGCCACGCCAATATACCAACAAATATAATAAAAACTAAATATATTCTATGTACAGTTTTAACTTTGTTACGAGTTTATTAAATGAATAGATATATTTATGTCTTCTATTAGGTACCCTGCCGAGGCGCTCCAAGAACGTATAGTGCCGATTTTTGGAATAAAAAAATATTGATAGACTACATTATATTTCGATTTTTGGAGCACAATCAGCCTATAATGTTCCCACTGCTGGGACACAGGCCTCCTCTCATTGAGAAGCAGTGGGCCGTAATCTACTACGCGGGCCCAGTACGGGTTGGTAGATGTCACATGTCTTGGATTTCTGGAGACTTCTTACCAAAAACTTTTTTGCATAAAAAATGATTCTGCAGACAAATTTTCAGTAGGTGTCCTTGTTGTTGTTTTCCCTTTGTTCTGGAATTAGAAACGTCGTCCCAAATAACAGTAAATCACAATTACCATCTACCGTATTTTCAATTTTACCTTTTTAGTAAGCTGGAGACAAATCTTAATTAATTTTCTCTCCTTCCGAGGCTATATTTTCTTGGATACTTTCAAGGTATACCATTAAAATGATAGGGTTTTTCCTAAGGACCCCTAAGGGGGAAGCAAGAGGGCAGACCGTGAAATTTAAATTTACAAACATTTTTTTTGCAATTTTCAGGGCAGTGTCAGGTTGTATCTTGATTAAAATATGATTCGCGATCGTAACAAATATGACTTCACAGAATTATAATATTAAAATCATCAATATAAAACTAGTCATTACAGAATTACAATCATTAAAATCATGAATACAACGATTTAGCATTTCATGAAATATCAATAGGATTATATGAATTTAGAGGGTTGTATTGATGATTTAATGATTATAATTCTGTAAATACATACTTGTTACGATCGCGAATCATATTTTGTCCAACATACAACCTGACACTTACCTGCAAACTGCAAAAAATGTTAGAAAACTTGAATTTCGCGGGCTACCGAGCGCATCCCCCTTAATTAGTTTTCCGAGGCTATATTTTTCTTGGATACTTTTAAGGTATACCATTAAGATGACAGGGTTTTTCCTAAGGATCCTTTACAGTATCTTGGCAAGTCACGGAGAAAGGAAACGTGCTTTATCGCGGTTTAAGGTTAGTTGGGAAAAAACTGTCTGGTGGTGCTTTATAGTTTGCTTTGTCAGTTGTTTTAAGTTTTCCACTATATTATTTATCGGGTTTAAATTGTAGATGATTATTTTATTTCATATTTTCCAGAATCGGCTGCCTCCTTGGTCGCAAGTGCTACTGCTGAGCATGAGGTCCTGGGTTCGAATCCCAGGTCGTGAAGATTTTATTGGGTTTCTCATCAGGAATTTCTCAATAGGAGCCCAGAGTCTGGATTCGTGCTCGGTTGATGGCAATAGGCCCGCCCTCTATTACATGGGACTTAAGAGCGTTTACAACGTACGGCATTTCATACAAACTTTCAAGTTCTTGTTTTTCGAAATGCATGCACCGATTTTAATGAAACTTCATACACATAAGCAGGATATATAGGTCTAAAAAGTTAATTGAGAACATTTTCGAAAAATAGTGTAACAGCTAAATTCGACCGATTTTAAATTTTCCATAGAATCAGAGATTTCAAATTATCTTTTTTAAATAAGGCATTTCGAAAATATTCTTTACTAACTTTTTAGACCTATGTATCCTGCTTATGCGTATGAAGTTTCATTAAAATCAGTTCATGCATTTCGAAAAACCAGGACTTGAAAGTTTGTATAAAATGCCGTACGTTGTAAACGCTCTTAAATACATCTGGCGAAATGTGGGTGAATTAAAGTTATACTTCTGCCTAACCCTTCGGGGATTACAGGAGTGGTGTTATGTTAAGTGTGCTAAATTTTGGATTAAGGAAAACGTCACATTTTCTATTGGACTTTTACTTCCCATCACAATTTCTTTTATAAAAAAAACAAAACAAAACGAAAGTAAATACAAATGCCTCTTTAATTCCATAGAAATGTTTCCCCAATTTTTTTACGTACGATAAAAAGGCCAAGTGCGAGTCGAACTTGCACACGAAGGGTTCCGTACTATCGTACAATATTTAACACTACTTACATAATTTTTAAACAAGTTTCTTGTTTTTATTTATTTGTTGTTATAGCGATGTTACACACTGCTGGAATACAGGCCTACCTCTCAATGAGAGAAGGCTTCTGGAGTGGTCTTCTCCATACGAAACAACATTTCGGAAAATTTATAAAAAAAAAGATTCTAGTCGACTAGAATCAATTCTATTTTTTTATAAATTTTGAAGTTTAAAAGTGCCTTTTATGTGACTTTAGTAATACACATTGTGTGAAAATTTCAAGTGTCTACTTATTGCGGTTCAAAAGATACAGCCCTGTGAGAGACGGACGGACTGACAGCAGAGCCTTAGTAGAAAGGTTCCGTGGGTACCCTTTGGGTACAGAACCCTAAAAAGGACATCGCAAGAACACGTTTTCCAGATTACATCAGCCGAAAGTGGAGCTTATAAGCTATTTTACATTTTTACCCAAGGTTTTCTTACAAGATTATTTCTGGTACTTTTAAAGGTGGTTTGACGCCTAAGTAATCTTTTTATGATGTTTTTGGATTTAATAAACTGGCTTCTAGAATATTTTGTGGTTGCTAACGTTCTCTTGTCTTTTCCACGAAAAATGAAACCTGGATTTTTTCATAGAATAAATTCCAGGAAAGTCAAATAGTTAAGAATAACAAAATACTGGGTTAGGTGTTTCATGTTGTTAATAGCCCTGAAGGTTATTCGATGGTAGCAGTACGTTATTATAAGTACCCAGCTTCAGCCCGCGACTTCGTCCGCGTGAAATTTATCGGTTTTTTTTTTAAATTGATTTGTTGAAAGAGTAACAGAGGAGTTTCTTGCTTAGAACCGTGCACCTAGCTTCTGGCGTTTCATAAGATCCCATGTTATGTGAAATAAAATATTTTGATTTTGATTGTTCCGAACCACTCCGTCGCATCATCATCATCACCGAAAAGGACGTTCACAAACCTGACTTTGTTTCCGTATGTCCTTTTCGGGTGACCACTGTAAATCAGCGCTGTGCTGTAGGTCCCTCATACCACAGCATCACGCTGAGTGGAAGCCTTCTTGTCTCAGTCATGAAGTGTAGCCGTCTACTATTTCTGTTTTATGCTCTTGATTGTGGATCTATTTTGTTTCTATTATTCCAGTTGGTTATCTTTTTGTATGGCAAAGTTTCTGTGGAAAATAAACTTATTCTTTGCTTCGGAAAACACGTTAAGCCGTTGGTCCCGGCTGTCATTCGTAGATCTTTGACAGTCGTTACGTGTCATTAGAAGCCCAAAAGTCTGACAACCAGTCTTACCAAGGAGTATCATATTACCCAGTAACTGGGTTTTGGAGGTCAGATAGGCAGTCGCTCCATGTAAAATACTGGTATTCAGTTGCATCCGGTTAGACTGGAAGCCGACCCCAACATAGTTGGGAAAAGGCTAGGCGGCAAGGTTATTTCTTTCTATAATTAAAAGCAAATGAAATTTATTTATTAAAAGTTTAATGCACCATAGAACATTAAAAATGAAACACAGTAGGTATACTTTCAATCGTGGTCTGTATAGTCGGTTCGCGTGCCCGTCAGTCTAATTAACATTTTTGAAACAGTAGTTCCGTGATAATGCGATACCAGGAAATACTTTTGCTGCAAAACTTTTGTTAAACGTCGTAGTTTGTTTTTAGTTGTTTTGGTAATTTGGAAATTGAAATACAAGGTTCTTGCACGTATTTTCAGTAAGTGACAGTTTTATAAGCTGGGTTTTATTTTGATTTGTGTGTGGCTTTAGTATGAAATACTGCGAGTTTTTATAATCCGCATTTAACTTGGTAAAATTTTAGTGACATATTAATATGACCTCTGCCTAACCCTTCGGAGGTTACAGGCGTGATTTTATGTAATATTACTTACTTTGATTTTTCAATACTCAGATAAGTTTTGTACTTACGTGGTTTCTTCAGTCAATGGTTACCTGACTATCGAAATTAAGCCCTAAACCATCACTAATCGTTTAATAAAAAAAAAGTCTGAGCCACAATCATTTCATTCATCAGAGCTATTATAATACCCTAAATTAATATCTTAAAGACATTTATAGATACACGAACAACGTAACATTTTGAGGTGGTTTTTAATAATTTAAGGTACGGAACCCTAAAAACAACCACGCAGGAATATCCTCAACCTATTTTTATAGCCAAATCCGCCGTGAGATAAAATCTAATATTTAAAACAAGATTATGAAAGTCTAATACACGCGTAACTTTCACAAAGTTTCAAATTATCATATTCCGCCCAAAAGTTAGGAGGATAACCTTACCTTACCAAAGTAGTCTCACTAAGCTTTCGTACAATATTAACTTTACTAACCCCTCCCCACCCCGTGCCTCGGAAAGCAGGTTAAGCCGTTGGTCCCGGCGGTCATTCTTAGATCTTTGACAGTCGTTACGGATACCTAGTCAAAAGCCCGAAAGTCTGACAACCAGTCTAAACAAGGGGTATCCTGTTAGAGAAGTCAGCAGAGGACGGGGCCCGATAGGGCCGAAGCCTGCCAGGGCGGCGGGATCGTCCGAAAGGGTTACCGCTGCCCTGGAACAGAAAGGGCTAAGGAAGCAACACGGGTGGGTTTTAGTCAGTAAGAGTCTGACACTCCCTTCCGCTCCACCCAGAGCGGGAGGGGTCATTTGATGACTTCCCATCCTCAAAAAAAAAAAAAGGGGTATCCTGTTACCCAGTCATTTGGTTGTGGAGGTCAGATAGGCAGTAGCACCATGTAAGAAAAAGCTGGTAATACGCTGCACCCGGTTAAACAGGAAGCCAATCCCAATTTAGTTGGAAAAAGGCGAGGTAGACTGTTTTTTTTTTTTTTTTTTATTTATTTATTGGTCTACCAACGATTGTTTACACCAATTATGGGCATAACAAACAAGCAAAAACAGATAAACAATAGTGTACAATCACTTAAAGGTAAACTCAGCATGCAAAACGAAAGTTGTTTGTACGATACAGAAAAAAATTAAAAGAAAACTACCCTAATTTATATCAACCACAGTCCACAGGTATCTAAATTATTACATGTAATTTAGATCCTGAGACAGAGAACAAAAAAGAAAAAAAAACAAATTTGATTGATTTACTTTACTAACACCATCTTTCGTAAGCGTTTAGTTTTTATGAAAGGAACTGTTTTACTTGTGGTACAGTCACCTGGAAAGTTTTCTGGGAGTTTTGAAAATTGGTGATTTATTTATTTCGATGCGACGCCGACGTGCTCTTTTCGTATTTTCACTTTGCCGCTATCGCCACCATATTGAAAAAATGGCCCCCAAAAACAGTCACAAACACTCCTTACCGACCCATTTTACAGTGTAAACAGTTATGTAATAAATTAAACTACAGAAAATTTCCTATAATTTATGCAGTAACCTTTTTTTTTTTGTAAAATCAATTGTTTCAGCGTACAACTCTAGACTATAACATACCTTGAATTATTGTTTGTTGTTGACAAAAAGATGGCCAGAAATAAAGTTCAGTACCTGAAAATGAAAAATGAATCGTTAATTGATGATTTAAAACACAAAAGCGATTCATCACGCTACCTCATCAGATTACTGCTGTATGGGTTTTTTCCAAAACCATAAATCAGATTTTGATTAAAAGCAAGTCATTCACAATTCAGGCGACAAATGATGTTCCCAAAATACTGCAAAGTTACAGCGATAAAGGATTATGGAACAGTCAAAAATGTATAAAACTGACCTGAACTACCTAAACATAACACAATCAGCCCATAATGTTCCCACTGCTGGGACACAGACCTCCTCTCGGTGAGAGGGAGTGGGCCGTAATCAACCACGCGGACCCAGTGCGTATTGGTAGATGTCACTTGTCTTCGAATTTTTGGTTCTAGGACTTTCTAGGAATTCGTGGTTAAATTTTATTGTTGGGCAGACAAATTTTTCAAACACGTGAAGCAATGGATTAGCAATTTCCTTCAAAATCATACAGATTGTTATTGATAGCGTGTTACGCAATTAGGGTTCAGGTCCGCTCAAATCTGTGTGGTTCTTTCCTCAAAAAATAATTTGAGGCAATAATCAATAATCTATGTCTTCCCATGATCTGACCAAGATTATATCTGGACTTTAAAAGAGACTGACCCCTGAATTTGTAAATATCCGGAGAAGCAGAGAGCTGGGCGAGTACAGCGGAAAACCACATGATATCTACCAAGACTTCAAAATCAACAGTCATCTGCGGCAGTTTGCCTCTGCATCTGCATCTGAGTAGGTAAACAGAGTGAACGGTTCGCTCATACATGCATAATTTTAGTGGGTCGTACTATGAGCGTTTGTGTGAAGATTGGTATCTGTACTCCTTTGGTGTTTGGAACAAACGTTTTGTACAGAAATGAAATAAGGAAGTTTTTGTTATCACTAAGCTATATTTTAACGCTAGCGACCCGCCCCATTGGGAGGTTTAATGGCCGTAGTCATCACGCTGGGCATGCAGCGTGGTGACTGTACTTCCAGTCTAACCAGATGCAGCTGAATACCAGTATTTTACATGGAGCGAGTGCCCATCTGCGACCACATCTAGTCCCTTTTTTTTTGGTTGGGAAATCATCATATGACTTCTCCCGCTCTGGGCGGAGCGGGAGGGCGTGTCAGACTTTTACTGACTAAAACCCTCCCGTGTTCCTTAAGTTGCCTGTGCAAGGGGCCACGGTATCTGTTTCGTACAACCCGCGGCCTTGGATAACCCGCGGCCCTGGGTAACATGATACCTCTTGGTAAGATTAGTTGACAGACTTTTGGGTTTCTTGCTACCCGTAATTACTGCCAAATGTCTACAAATGACAGCCGGGCTTAACGTGCTTTCTGAGCCACGGAAATCTTCCCAGCTTTCCAGATGCTTTACGTGCCTCGGATACTAAGCAAGTTTACACAAAATAGAACTGCCTCAAGACACTGTGTCAACACTATTACTAATACAAATACTCCCCAAAAATTGGACCAGGCTGCATCAACCAACATAATTGCCGCGAACTACAATAAAAGGATACAAACGGAACAATTTCGGGACTCAGCATTTTTCTGGCCCATCTATTTATTATCCATTGTGGCCATGGGTCATTGTTGGCGGCCATTGTTGTACAGATATTGGACCAATAACTCAGTTAGGCGGTTTAATATCTTTTGTCTGTGGTACGATCATAAAAATATGCGACACTACGACACTTGGATGCGGCTGTTTGGGGTTTTTTTTGTGAGATTTGAGGCGAAAATAATGTAGTGTACTGGTTTATGAGGAACTATGAAAGTTGGGTTGCGAACTTGGGAGTTTTGTTATTAATCGAATCGTTATTTCTTTGTTTTCGCGTTTTGTGTAATTCATCATGTAACTTCTCCTTTATAGGGTACAATACTCTCTCTAACTCTTCTTAAACGGAGGAGGAATGAGCAGTTAAATCTATTCGAGATTTATAATTAAGTCCTTCATTTCTATCCATTACGTGAGTATCGATAATTCGAAAAAAAAATCAGGTGTACCGAAAATTAACTTTGGCTTCTGTATAACAAATGTAAAAGAAAAAAGAAAGAAAAAGTATTTAATATGACATTGGTACAACATATTTCTTTTTAGGTAAGTGTGGCACATTCTGTCCAGCGTCTTTGTTCCCTTCCACATATAACCCATCAGCTTTCAAAGCAAGAGTGAAAAAAGAGAGAAAAATATTTTATGTCGGACACACACAGGAAACCGACACCTTCACTTCTTCTTTCTTTCCTTTCCTTATTGCACTCTCAACAGACATCTTCTGGGCACGCTATTTCCATCGTAGAACTCATCCATCGCTTTCCATCAGACGAGATCGAGGTACACCTCCAAAACACCTCAAGAGGTAACGACATACTCGTAATACTAGCTACATTATTGTCTATTTGATTTGTTAGGTAATAATAATAATAGACACATTGTTTTCCTAACCGGCACCCTAATTGCGGAACTCACTATCAATCTCAATCATTTTGAAGGATATTGCTAATCCATTGCTTGATATGTTCGAAAAATTTGTTCGCTCAACAACGTAAATAACGCAATGAATGCTGTTGAACTGTCTAAATTAAACCCATTGCTGCTGATACGCAACTAACCCGCAGATCTCAAGCCACGAATCAATGGCTCTGCCACACATATTGTATAATTTAATGCACCATTAAATACAACCACTTACCGGTCATAAAACTGATGTTTACATAAATGTATCATAGTTGCTTCAAATTGAAGTGGAACTTTAAGTGGTGTACCGGAAGACAGATGTTATCAGAAGATCCGCTTAGAATACAATGGATGGTTGAGGCAGGCCTCTCATGTACTTGAAGAATGATCTAAGGATTGTAGAACTATTATTTATTTATCTTTTTTATAGATTCTTTTATATTTTGTAAATGTAAGAACGTTGTAGGCCTTGTAGACAGTTTTCCATTTTTGTTAAGTACCTGGTACTTGCAGGCCTTCACTGTCCTCCCGTACCTGTTATCACTGTAATTTGAAAACATTGTAAAAGCTGGACCCGCTGGACTGGAGACCGCGTACTTATTGGCAAGCGTAGTGGGACGGCGTTAAGAAGGTTGGGACACCGCCTTCGCACTCACCTTCTATGCTGTGGAAATTATCCTCTTGTATTTAGTAACTCCCATATTTGGGGAAAGGCTGAAAGGGTGATACTGTGACCATGCAATTGTTAATATGGCACATCAACTTTAAGAGCAGCTTTGCCTTTTCCTAAAGCTTCAATTAATCTGCCTAACCTTTTCCCAACTCTGTTGGGGTCGGCTTCCACTCTAACCGGATGCAGCTGAATACCAGTATTTTACATGGAGCGACTGCCATCTGACCTCCACAACCCACTAACTGGGTAATGCGATACCCCTTGGTAACACTGGTTGTCAGACGTTCGGGCTTCTGACTACCCGTAACGACTCAAAGATCTTCGAATTACATTCAGCCGGGACCAAAGCTTTTAAGTGCTTTCTGGGGTACGGAGTGCTCTCGTTATTGACAGTGATAACCAGTCTTGGTTATCAGACTTTCGGGCTTCTGACCATCCGTAACGACTGTCAAAGATGTAGATCTTTGACAGTCGGTCGGACAGGTGGTCAGAAGCCTTAGGAAAAAAGCACGTCATTTGTAGAAATGACGTGCTTTTTTCCTAATGCTTGTTGTATTATATTAACGCCCCGGGCGTTATCACTTCAACCACTTCAATAAAGCCAAGGTATTGACGTGAACTTGGGCGGGTATTCGTCAATAGAATAGCGTCTCGTTTTTCTTAAAGACGGTTCGCGACCTTTCCAACGATTGATGTCTTCAATTCTGCTCTCATTCGTACTCACATTTCTACGAATTTTATAGAGCAGGTCATGTCATAATGTAACTGGTTATTTTATAGTAAGAAGCCACATTTTTGTCGCAATTGACTTTAAAGTTATTGTAAAAGTTAGTTTCAACGAGTTCACGCAGAAGAATACACTAACACATAAATACTTTAAATATTTGTTTCTAATAAGTTCTGACAACAATATTACAGCAAGTTTTTTTTTTTCTTGTGTTAGTATTGGAACGGAAAATCCTCAGGCGCATATTCGGTACAGTGCTGGAATACGAGCAATGGCGAACGCGGTACCAACATGAGCGCTACGAGATGTGCGACGAGCCTAATGTAAGAATTAATACCATCAAAATAGGACGTCTTCGATAGGCAGGACATGTCGCAAGAATGGACGGAACCAGAGCACCCAAACGTTTATAGGATAGTAAACCTGATGTCCTTGTCTTTGACTTTGAAAATAAGGCCCGTCTTTGCCACATTTTGTATCAACTGAGCCTTCTCACTGAACCTCTCCAACGGCTGCAAATATAAACGACACATCATTCGGTCACGGTTGGTTCCTCCGACAATCGCGCGCATTGTTACACAAAGTACTTCCAACTAGGGTTACTGACCTATCTCTATAAGATTCAATCGAGGCATTCTTAGAGAAGACACTTCAATCTGTGCAGCTATTTGTCAGGTTGATAGTATGGGCATTCGTCTTTGCTTGCAAATTTTTACAGGGTGTTGACCTTCGCCTTAAAGCTAAAATTACATTACGATATTAGTGACGTAAAATTATTATTTTTTTTCTTTAAAGTATGTTTCCCCCTTTTTTTTAATCTTTCATTATAATCATTAATTAATTGTCCTGTAATAGTCCTACACCATCCGTCCTTGTCCTTGGGTGCACTTGCATAGTGCATACAGGGATAATCGTCGGTTGGTGCCTCATTTCATTGAAAAAGTGTAACGGGCCTCTGCGTGTTGGCTGCGGCCCTTCGTACGCCTTCCAAAGGTCCGGGACCCCAGGGTTCCGAGATATGTCCAACTTGGCAAAAGCAAACTACACAAACAACATAGCAAATAATAAGAAACTTAAAATATGCCTTTTTGTCCACGATTCTCTAGGTTGAAAGCCGTTATTACAAAATCAAAATTAATTTATTCAAATTAGGCTGAGAATCAGCACTTTTTGAACGTCAAAATTACAAAAGATAGTCCCCCAAAAACGCCCGCCCTTCACCAGTTCCTAGTGCTATCTATCGCTGGGAAGAAGAAGTGGCGCAAATGTCAAAAGACGTAAAAATCTTTGTAAATTTTTTAAAAATAAATAACGATATCCGAACAAGGTGTTCAGGCAGCGGGTCCGCTTGGCTCCCGGGTACGCTAGTCGTTCGCCCGCGTGTACCGAAAAAGTCACCGTATAATTTTATGCCATTTCATGTCACTCACTTCGTAATGTAATTTCGGCTTAAGGGGGATGCAATAAAGTAGCCCGCGAAATTCTTCGTTTCTTGGAATATGCAGGTCAGGGTCAGGTTGTATGTTGATCGAAACATGATTCGCGAACGTAACAAATATGTATTAACACAATTAGAATCCATGTTTCTGTATGAAAGTAATTAAGTACTTTCTAATAATTAATATCCACGATCAACACACAACCTGCTGCTCCTGCCTGGATAGACGGACGACCTAAAGAAGGTGGCTGGGACAGACTAGATGCGGAAGGCGGAGGACAGGGTGTTGTGGGGCAGCCTGGGAGAGGCCTATGTTCAGCAGTGGACTGCGATAGGCTGAGTTGATTTGACGATATTTCTTTATGAAAACTTTGAGCTTTATTAGCTTCATCACTATCATCATTGCGACAAAGGCCTCCCCCAAACATAGGCTTTTTTTTGGGGGGAAATCATCAAATGACCTCTCCCGCTCTGGGCTGAGCGGAAGGGCGTGTCAGACTTTTACTGACTAAACCCACCCGTGTTCCTTCAGTTGCCTGTGCCCGGGGCCACGGTATCTCTTTCCCCCCAAACATAGGCTTAGGTTTTATTTGCTTATAAAATCTTGATTCATTTACTTTCGATTTTCCCACTAAACGTCAGACTTCATTTTTTTCCTTATTGAATTCGATCATTTGAATCGATCGACGATTCATATGATAATGTACTTCATTCAGTATTATAGAATCGGTGCAGTTACTGGGCAATCGGAAATAAATTAACAATATTATTGAAACTGAGAAGAAAATGGAACGAGAGAAAAGTATTTTGCAATTTTCTCTCATTCAATTATTTTGTGATATGTAAAAAGATTTTTCCTTAGCACTGGTATGAAATTGAAAAGGTGTATTTCTGAATATCTCTGTCTACATTTCTTGAAAATCAGGATTGAGAACTTATTCTACGTTAATGACATCTTAAAGAGATTGCCTTCTATCTTTCCTTAGCATTATTGAGTATAGCAAAAAGCTCAATATTTTATTTTGAACATAAGGCAGGTAAATTAGGTACTATGTTAGTTCATCTACCAATAGGCCTAAAATAACTCAGCAATTTCCGCTTAAATGCATACCGACTGGTCGCCGTCCTTATATCAAGAGGAAGCGCATTCCAAAGAAGAATGGACTGAATATGAAAAGAAGAATGAACAAAGTCAGACGTATGAGAAGGACAGAGTAAGAGAAGATTGTTAGAAGAACGCAGATTCTTAGAGTGAGAAGAACATAGATATTACATATAAACTATATCAATCGTCTTCCCCAGAAAATCTGATAAAAAAGAGTCTTTCAACAAAATACGTTTCAAAAACAACGACCTGTTTAGCCGTAAACCTGTAACATATTGAACACGCAAGTTTAAAACGTAAACAACGTACAACCAGGGGCTGGAGTCCCCTGATGCTCGTCACACTTCACGAATAAATTGCTTCGGACATCGAATAAAAACCTTCAATGTTACGTCACTGTACAGACATGGGGACAGAAGGACCGATTGTACAAAAAGCTCACACTGGCACGAAGTCACAATCAGCCTAGAATGTTCCCACTGCTGGGACACAGGCTCCTCGAATGGGCTATAATCTTCCACGGCCCCGTGCTGGTTGGTAGATATCACGTTTCTTCGAATTTTTGGATCTAGGACATGCCGGTTCCTTCACGATGTTTTCTTTTACCGTTTTGAGAACAGTGGTGATGAAATAATTAACATAAAGTAAAGCGCCTGCCTCGGTTCGAACCCACGACCTACAACTCGTACGTACGCGCACGAAATAAGACGGAAATATTGTAGACTTTTACATGCATCGGAAGGAAGTACTTTTTCTCCATGGTTTAGATTCTAACTACAAAAGGGCCTATCGTGTTACCCAATACCTGGCTTGTGGGGATCAGATAGGCACTCACTTCATGCAAAATACTGGTAATCAGCTGCATCTGCTTATTTATTTATTTTTTTTATTCAAGAGGAACAAACAAACAGCTACAATATAAAACATAGAAACATATAGAGAAAATATATAGACAATATTGCAGCCCACAACGCTGTTCACAGATTAACCATAGGATACAATACAGTGAAAACAGTCGCCAAGGTTACAAATACTATTTTGAAGTTATTAAATTAACTCTCGTGTTTAAGATGTGTACAGTATGTACAGTCGGCAAAAGAGATAAGTAACCAGGGCATTGGATATAGTTAAAGTTTAGTAAGAAACCGTTGGATATTATTTAATGAAATTTAATTTGATAAATAAACTGTTTGTTTTCTATTAATGAAATTAAATTTCATTCGAAAACATCCATCGGTTTCTTGCCAAACTTCAACTATATCCGACGGCCCTGGTTACTTATCTCCTTTGGTGACCGTACATATAACATAAATGATAATGTGAATATATAATGTAATTTATATAAAATATATGTATAAAATACTCAAAGAATGCCACAATAAAAGAAAAATAAAGAATAAAATTCATGAAAGCTCCTTAAGTATAAGACTTTTGAACCTATAGGCTCTTGCTTATTTGCTTAGACTGGAAGCCGGCTCCAACATGTTGTGAAAAGGCTAGGCTTATATTTATGGTACCAATTCTAAGAATTGGTGAGTTGGAACTGGTGTAGATCAGTACTTCAGCAAAGATAAAGTAACAATGTGGAACACATAGAGCATTACTACTTCTAGGGAGAAACAAGGGAGCTTACCATGCATGACGATGATGAGAGCATCATCATCATCATTTCAGCCGATAAACGTCCATTGCTGGACATAGGCCTCTCTCAACGATCGCCACTTCGACCGGTTCTGTGTTTGTCCTGCCCTGCAAATGGGTAATAGACTTCCAGGCTAGTACCTAGATGATAAGCGACAACCGTAATATTATCGTTCAGGAAATTAATTTATTGATTGGAATTAATTTTAAATGGCATGGTTGACTATTATTATTTTGAAATTTTGACACTTAATATTGTTTTTATTTTTTATTATGTCATTTTGTTTTTATTATTGTATTACTGATTATTATAGATTATTAAATGACATATTGTTTTGAAATAAATGACTTATGACCGTATTTCGGCCATGGCGGCCAATATCAATAGACTAGCCTTCGGCGCGGGGGGATATGATAATGCACGAGTGTGTGCGAGTGTGTGCAGTCACAGATGCACTCTCTCTTCCCTCACTCTCATAGTCCGATGGGACGGCAGGCAATCCGAAACGACCAGAGATCGGGCTCAGGACCAACGGCGTGCTTTCCGAGGCACGGGGGTATCACACCGCCAAATTCCAAACTCCGGCCTCGGGGCAAATGGTAGTACAAGAAAGTAACATTAAAAAAGTTCTGTAAACAGCTAAGTTCCTAGAAAATTGTGCCTTCTATGAACTGAATTTCTACCGCCACTCTTAAGAGCGCTGTACTAATAAGATTACAAATTACAACGGCCCCCGCTGGGAATCGAATCTGTGGCCTCGCTACTAAACACCTGAGCTTATTTAAGTTTACCGCAGTTAAGGGAACGACAATTTGTGCAGGTACTTGTATTTTTTATCCGGATTTGTTTTTTGAGCCTAAAGCGGCAAAAGGTTTTGTCACGGACACCTAATTACGCAAGACTTTGGGCTTAGCGGACTGAACGCGGTTAAGCGCAATGCGAAACTCTTAAATCATATCTGTTGTTATCATTTAGGGAGAAACAAAGCGAGATGGGTATAGTGTTGGGCGTTTTGGCCTGTAATCTAGGATAAGTAATATTAATGGTCGGGTTTCAAATAAAGTCTCTTTGCCTATTGATTCGAAAAAGTGTTCTAAAACTATAGAATAGAATAGAATAGAATAGAATAGCATTTATTTGCAAATATGGGTAATACATAAGTAGATAGTAGTAGGTATAAATCAGAGTTCTGCCATATTTCACCATTCGGCATGCAAACATTTCATTATACAAAATTGTTAAAATTTAAATTCTCATTAAAAACATTAAATTAATATTATTACATGCAATAAATAAAAATATTAAAATTAAATTGTCATTAAAACTAACTTAATTATTGCATTCAATAACAAAAATTATTAAAATTCAAATTGTCCCATTAATCCGTTACATAATGTCATAAATTTAAAAAAAAAAAAACAAAAAAACAATACCTTGCACAGTGATATAAATTCAAATTAATAAGTAAACAATGTCATAGAATCAAATTTTAAAAGGTAATGTCAGAGTATATAAATGTCAAAATAATTAAGGGAATTTACAAATTATAATTAATTAAAAACTTATAAGGTTCATACCACGATCAGCCACTAGGGCATACAAATGATTACATAATAAAAATAAAAATATAATAAAATTATGATTCTAAGATTCGAAAACTTATTGTAGATATGGAACTATCATAAACACGATTGACGAGAAACCGAGGATTAGTTTTCTGTAAACAAAAAACCATCTGCCTAGCCTGTTTCCAACAATGTTGGGGTCAGTTTTCAGTCTTACCGGATGTGGCGGAATACCAGTATTTTACATGGAACGACTGTCTGTCTGACCTCCACTATCCAGTTACAGGGTAACGCGATATCCCTTGGTAACACCGGTTGTCAGACTTTCGGGCTTCTGACGACTGTCAAAAATCTACGAATGACAGTCGGGACCAACGGCTCAACGTGCTTGCCGAGGTACGGAGCGATCTTGATATGTTATGGATGGTCATCCATCCACGAACCGACCGCGGCAAGATCAACTGTTATTATCTAGCCACTTGTTTTCTGTAAAACAAACTGATAAAATTACCAGGTAAACCAACTCAAGGATAACTGTTTCCTAAACCAACGAAGCGGGAACTGCCAAGCAAATTAGACAAACTTTACTTAATCTAATACCGTTATCACTTAGATCCGGAACATAAAGAGTAAACTCCCTAAAGATAAACAAACTAACCTTTTAACTTAAAACGCCAAGTAATTACTCCGTTTAACTTCAAAAGAAATTGGAGCTGTTTAATTTCGGAAGCTGATCAGGGAATTAAACAAAAACATGGAGTTTATTTTAATTGGGTCTCAAGTCAAGCCAAATAAAGAAAATGGCCGCTGTTCAAGCTTTCTTGAAACGTTTGCATGGACTATTGTAGCCTTTGAGTGTCTGTAACATTCGCTGTGTGTGCTTTGATGTGAATATTATATTCGTATTTGCATATAAACCTGCACTTTTGATCCCTGAAGTATCAAGGAAGTTGGACTTTGCCATTAGTGCTGCAAGATCCTTGAGGTTTGTCGATGAAAGTGAGCCCAGAGCACCAATGTGTGCTCTTTGATCTTTGTTATACTAGTGGGTTATATTTTTATGTCCTACAAAGAATATGCTACCTCCAGAGGTAGTGGAAAAGGTTGAAAAGATTGCGTACTTTAAATTCCAGACGGTTATAGTCTTCAGGGCAAATACTCTCTGCACACAATGATCCTGGACATTCCCAAGTTTACGAACTAATTTTTTTCTTCTTTTCGGTTTGTATATTGTTAAGATTAAATTAGGTTTTTTAAATATGTAGGAGTTTTTATTTATCGAACTAACTAATATAAACAATATAATATATGTATTATAAACAAGTATATAATACGAAATTATATAGAAAAAGGCAGAGCTCATTGGGCATCAAAAAATTCGTCCGCATCACTGTCAGTTTGGTAGGCGCCCAAAAGGCTGGCAGCATTACCACGTTGGATGGCAATGCTGATTCTTTGGGCTAAAAATAGGCCAGCCTTCTGGTCACGTGAAGAGTCAACCAACCGCTTGGCGATGTCCCGAAAAATTCGATGAGCACTCGGACCCCAAGTCCCTAGAGTTTCAACCCCGAACAGCTCAAACATATAGCTCCCAATAAGGTTGTTATATTTGCGCCGTTTGAGGTTTCCTGCTCCTGCAGCAGCCGCCCCAGCACAGCCCACCGTGCTAGGAAGATGGGATGGCGCGAGAGTGTCGACATATTATATTATTATTACATATTATTATTATTTATTATTAGAATACAATAATCCGTTCCATCACTAAAATAACTGATGTCACTCGGAAAGCTGCCACGCTGGACACATCTGCCGCATGCCAAACTATCAATGGGCCAAACTTACGACCTAGTGGGTCCCGCTTAGTGGCAAACGACATCGCGGCAGGCCCAGACGGACATGGCGGGATGAGGTGGACTCCTTCAATAAAGACTGCTCCTTGGCAGCTCTGGACAGAGAGAGGTAGGAGACTACAGGAACACGTCTGCCTAACCCTTCAGGTTATACGGGCGTGAGGTTATTTGTTTTCTATTCATTTTAATACTGTTCTAAATGTGCTTTTTGATAATAGTTCCAGTATAAAGCCACTTGATATTAACATACTAATTACACACTGATCCATTTAACCGAGAAAATTGTGCATGAACTTTCTGAAAGTGCATTAGCACTCAACTTTTGTGCCAAACGCGAGTTTTTAGTAGATCATTATTGCAGTTGTTGTGTTATTATAAATACATAAGAATGAATGAATGAATTAACCCCAGTGTGGTTTGACCAGACTCGATTAATCGAATAAACCCCAAGATACGCACTAGCCCCTAAAGCCTCATGTTTCATGGTGCTACAGAGACCATTGCATACCCAGGAGTGGATCGGGGGGCGCTGTCATGGAAGGAAAGACGTGCCCTTAGGATAGGAAAGGATTTAAGAGCCGTACCAGATATGTATTCTAGAGTCGACATTGGACTAGTGAATCTTGAATGAAGTTGTGTTATTATAAATAAAAGTCTTTGTTGTCACAATTAAGAAAATTAAATAGTTAATACAAAAAATAAATATAATAAATGCAGTATTATGTATGACGCAATTTTAGGTTAATCAACCAAAAGACTGGAAATTACCAAAATTCACTTATAATGAAGTGATTTCTCGGGGTCGACTTTAACAATATTCCCAACATGAAGAACAAAGTATCATTTACGATAGTAGGTTGATGCCAATTAGTACTTTCAGCTTAGCAGTCGAATAATAAAAGCAAGACTCCGAAAACTCTCTTCTACATTTCCTAGTATTTAAACAGAAGGCCAATTCTCGTAATTTAATACGTTCAAAATCTAGTCGCAGTCTCATCTCGGCGACAAACAAATGTCAAAATGTAGGGAAATAAGAAGTATTTTTTGACAGATTGACACTGAGATCAGACTGTGAACGTTCTTAAAATTACGAGAATTGCCCCTCTGGTATCTGCAAATTATTTTATTCTCTCGGAAAGCCTATCGTCAGCTATATTCTGTAATTTCATTTGGACGTCTTTTGTGAAGCGTTCCTATGACCTCGGGCATTCTTTTGTGAAGCGTTCCTATGACCTCGGGCATTCTCTTGTGAAGCGTTCCTATTACCTCGGGCATTATTTCGTGACAGTAACAGCATTTTTTTTTAATCATCGTCAAAAAATTTCAACTCAATAGGGTTCAGAATCATGTAGGTACTGATTCCATGGAAACAGGTTGCGCGTCGATGCCACCCTATATTTACAAGTGTATTTTATTACTTAAATTCTTTGAATTGATTGCTGGCTGTGATGATAGAAAATTTAAGGAAGAAACGTAACAAGAGGCTTTCTAACTAAGCTGAAAAGTTCTCTAGAATATTACAGTTCATCTACTTCTGCCTGTTTATCAAATTCTTAACAATATTTCACTTAAGCCACAAGAGAAATTAATGTGCATTTTTCTGAAGATTTTTGTGTTTATCAACTTAAGTATGTATTCTATTAAAACAATATGCTCTATTTCTTGTGTCACCTTTTATAAAGTTCCATTTTATTTTAAGTTAATAACCCTCTTTGTCTCTCCTACTTGGCTGTGCCCGACGGGACCACAATGATCATGTCTCTGTAAAATCTACCATCGTAGTTTGGGTCGGCTTTCAGTCGAACCGGATGCAGCTGAATACCAGAATTTTACATGGAGCGACTGCCTGTCTGACTTCCACAACCCAGTTACTGGGTAATACGATTCCCCTTGTTGTCAGACTTTCGGGCTTCTGACGAGCCGTAACGCCTGTCAAAGATCCACGAAGGACAGCCGCGACCAACGGCTAAACGTGCTTTCCGAGGCACGGAGGGGTATTGGTATATGAAGATGGGATCCACGGACCAACCGCGGGAAGCGTAGCTTAACCTGATCAATCGACCCGTGCGGCTGTTATTACTTAGCCACAAGTCCGTCCCCTAAGTTCCCAACCAACCCAAGTTCACATTATTAAGATCATTAAATATATTGAGTACTAGCTTCTGCCCGCGGCTTCGCCCGCGTGAATGTCGGAAAGGATAAGAAGTATGTCCTTCCCCAGGATGCCATCTATCTCTTTGGCATCTGCTGGCAGCCAATTTTATCGAAATCCGTTCAGTGATTTAGGCGTGAAAATGTAACATACCTACAGACAGAATATATAATTTTATATAGTACCTATAGCTGTTGCCCGCGACTTCGTCCACGTTTCCGCCGTTTTTCGTAAAAAAAAGTAGCCTATGTCCTTCCTCACGGTTCAGTGGTTTTGATGTAACAGACAGTTTAACTTTCGTATTTTAGTAGGGAAATATAATATGTCAATCTACAATACTGTTGAAAAATATCGCAATACGGAACCGCACAATATTATTGTTAATAGCTGTGCCCGCGACTCCGTCAGCGTGTAACTCCTTGTGTGTTATTAAGTTAATGTATTGGTAATATTGTTTAGATCACGTTCACATGAGGCTTAAGTACCTATAGAAGGGGTAGCGGGATCGTCCGAAAGGGTTACCCACGGATACCGCTGCCCTGGAACATAAAGGGCTAAGGAAGGAACACGGGTGGGTTTTAGTCAGTAAGAGTCTGACACTCCCTTCCGCTCCACCCAGAGCTGGAGGGGTCATTTGATGATTTCCCATCCAGAAAAAAAAAATGTACCTATAGAACGAAAATACTTTAGCGCAAAGCTTGGCTCGAGAAGTTGAGGCACTAACTCTCATAGAGTTTAACCGATGTGCTCTTTCCTCTGCCGATTCTTGAGAACGGCTATTTCTCATTCTCTTAGCTTCTCTCGAATTTCGAGATAAAGATAATCGTTTTTTAGGTGGCATTGATGCCGGCAAATGAAAATAAAGCTAAAACGTAAATGAAAATAAAACTAATATAAAAAAAGTGAACGTAAATTAGCCAAAACTTACCTATCAGTATCTAAAAATCTATGCGTACCTACTACTACTTCACCTAAAAAGAAATAAAATGTAAACTATTAATAATTTGTAATTTAAACGAATATTCAAACAGTACTAAAATAACTTATACCTATTTTATAAAATAATAACAAAAGGAATCTAAAAATAAATTATCAAAGACTAAAGAAGAAGATTATAAAAGTCGCGCTGATAGTATTGTCTGCACGGTGTCTGTCAATAAGGTCGAACGCTCTGAACGTCTATTCGCATCAACAGGCAAAAATTGTATGAAGCTCGCGCTCTTTTTTTTATTTTTTTTTTATGTATGGCATCTCGTAGTGGACCTTGATAGGTCGTAACTACTTAACCGGACTATCCTGTGAATGCCTTAAGTAAACTTAAGACGCCCCGCCTTTTTATACTTTCGGCCGCGAGGCGCGAGACGCGTCGAGCGTGATTCAGTATTCACGCGCGATGGCTTATTATTAGCGTATTTCATGTATAACTTTGGTGTTTCTATACCGATTTCTATGATTCTTTTTTATGGATTAGTTAATAATGTTAACTTTTTTAATTAAGAATGACTGAGAGTGTTATAAATGTAAGAGTAGACAAATATAATCAGAAAGCTTCGAACTGCTAAGCTATCGGGAGTTACACGTGTTATTGTGAGTCAACCATAAAAGATAGACATATGCTGTCGTGGGATATTTTTTATATAATTTTAAGGAGAACATTTCCGTCATACATGATTTCTGTGTAGCTTTAACCATTAAGGTTGCACACGCGACGGAAGCGTAAAAAATGGAGTAACTTCTCCCGTTTTCCCAACATTTCCCTTCACTGCTCTGCTCCTATTGATTGTAGCGTGATGAAAAGTATACTATAACCAGCTCAGGAGTATGAAAAATAATTGTACCAAGTTTCATTAAAATCCGTCGAGTAGTTTTTGTTTCTATAACGGTTATACAGACAGACAGACAGACAGACAGACAGACAGACAGACAAAAATTTTACTGATTGCATTTTTGGCATCAGTATCGATCCCTAATCACCCCCTGATAGTTATTTTGGAAATATATTTCATGTACAGAATTGACCTCTCTACAGATTTATTATAAGTATAGATATTATGAAGGATATTGCTAATCAATTGCTTCATATGGTTGAAAAGTTTCTCCGCTAAACAAAGTAAATAACGCAATGAATGTTGTTAAACTGTCAAAACTAAACCCATTGCTACTGTTAGTGTGTTACGTAAGTACCCCGCTGTGACTTAACTTGGCCAGTCTTCTTTGATTTCCCAATTATTTACAGTAAGTAAAAGTCATAAAGCACGGTAATTAATAAAATTTAACTAACATGACTTTCTATGACTATGTGAAAACCTGGCAAGTTGTGAAGCATCGCAAGTTGCGAATATTGTAAAATTTAGCATATTAAGTAACCGACCAATTAGTTATTTCATAGTTCATTTGAAAGTTTCGTAAGGAGTGGAGTACTTATGTTGTATTAGTTGTAACGTTAAACTTTGTAACTGCAAAAGTTTAGCCTGCGAGACGAGATTTTGCGAGCGCTAGCAAGATTTTGCAG
Source organism: Apamea crenata (assembly GCA_949629185.1). Classification (NCBI taxonomy): domain Eukaryota; kingdom Metazoa; phylum Arthropoda; class Insecta; order Lepidoptera; family Noctuidae; genus Apamea; species Apamea crenata. The sequence goes on along the minus strand of OX451362.1, from coordinate 3,500,314 downwards.
GAAAACCTTCAATTTGTTTATATGGATGTCGTTGTAAGGTAAAGAAAATGCTTGTCGTGTTAGTACAAAACATGGTGTTTTAAGGGGAACGCTTCAGGGTAGCCGAGAAATTTAAGTTTTCTTATGTTTTGTGCAATTTGCAGGTCAGTAAGGACCGGTTCGGTTGTATGCCGATCTAAATCTGATTCGCGGCCGTAACAAATAAAATATTTATTTATAGAATTATAATCATAAAAACCATCAATCATCATCTCTCCAAGTTCATATTACCCTATTGAATGATTATTTTCTAACTTAAGGATGGCTGATTCTAATGATTATAATTCTGTAAAACCATATTTGTTACGGTTGCAAATCTTATTTGGATCAACATACAACCTGAGACAGACGTTAAGACGTTGGTCCCGGCTGTCATTCGTGGATCTTTGACAGTCGTTACGGGTCGTCAGTAGCCCGAAAGTCTGACAACCAGTCTTACCAAGGGGTATCGTATTACCCAGTAACTGGGTTGTGGAGGTCAGATAGGCAGTCGCTTCATGTAAAATACTGGTATTCAGCTGCATCCGGTTAGACTGGAAGCCGACCCCAACATAGTTGGGAAAAGGCTAGGCAGATGATGATGATACAACCTGAGACTGGCTTGTTTTACTCGGGGTACCTTAGCGCAGGCTAGGTACGACTAGAACTATCCTAATAAAAAGCTGTGAAATTGAGCTGTAAATCCGAAGGCAAACAAGCGCTGCGGCGCTGAGATGATCCTAAATTCGGGTAAATGTTGAACCAACGAAATCACTTGTGGGTCTTAGTAAAAGGCTCTTGATTAATGAATCCTAATTAAAATCCTGATTAGTTATCCAAGATGGTATTTCCTCACGCTTACCTTGATAATTTCAAAACCCCGGGGAAGTGTGCCACTTGCAGATGAAGAAATTAATACCAACGGATCGGGCAGTATCCATTCGCCATTTCAATTCCGAATTATCAATTTGGATGCCCAAGTTACTGAAACGCTGTTCGCTGTACTAGTTACGCTGGAGCCTAAACTTCGAGCCACCGGGGAATACTATCATAAAGACGATAGTATATCAATTAACTAATATCAATTAATACTAAATTAATATCGATGACGATGAGTTTGCGACGAGAGGGTCCTCCGGTATTTGGTATTTTAGTAACTTGTTGTCAGATAGATTATAATATGTTGATTGATTGTAGCTAGATAGAACAGGCTCGTGTCTAAATAATTACAGCCGTATGGGTCAATTCAGAGTTAAGCTACGCTTGCCGTGGTCGGTTCGTGGATGGGTCACCATCCATTTCATATAATGTTTTCAGTGTGTTCTAGTGTAAGATTTGTGCTATATTTAATTTCTGTGTATTAATGAGTCCTTGTTACTTGATAAATAAATGAATTAATAATAATAATATTCTCCGTGGCTCGGAAACCACGTTAAACCGTTGGCCCCAGCTGTCATTCCTAGATCTTTGACAGTCGTTACGAGAAACCCAAATGTCTGACAACCAGTCTTACCAAGGGGTGTCGTGTTACTGGGTTGTGGAGGGCAGATAGGCAGTTGCTCCGTGTAAATTACTGGTATTCAGCTGCCTCTGGTTAGACTGGAAGCCGACCGCAAAGTAGGTGGGAAAAGCCGTCGATAGCTACTACACAAGCTAGATGATGAAGATACATTTCTTCTTCAGTAGGGATTTAATTACAGCCTGCACCCTAATTGCGGAACACAATATCAATCGAATAATTTTGAAACATATTGCTAATCCATTGCTTCATAATTATGTTCGAAAAATTTGTCTGCTCAACAACGTAAATAACGCAATGAATGTTGTTGAACTGTCAAAATGAAACCCATTGCTACTGATATGTGTTACGCAATTACCGCACTGATCTAATAATAATAATAATATAACCTGATGGTTAAAATAATAATAAAATAAAACAAGCAGAGTGCTAGCATTAAAATCCTGATAAATTGCCTTAGCAATTTTCGTGGTTTACTTAAGATTAGGGCGTAAGCTTGAACGGTTACTTATTACCTTTTTATACTTCCAGAAAAATATCGCAAGAGTTCCGACACTCCTTAGAAGTATGGACAAGACTACAGCGGAAATTCAGTCAAATCGAAAGCATTTATTTTAAAATATATTATGTTATCTAATTTTTACAAACTTCTAATACTAAATAAACTACAAATTATTAAAATAAAATTTTAATTCCTAATCTCAATAAACTAACTATTAAAAAACTAAAATATTGCGTCGAAATATCCCTCCGCATCGCTGTCGCCTGGTAATGTACCCAAGACACTGGCGGCCTTGCCACGTTTGTATGGCAATACCCGACCTCATCTAGTTTTAAAACATGATTGACGTGTAAAAGTGTTTGTACAAACCTACTTACAAAATAAAATCATTTATCATATAGGTATATGCTTTATTTTTAATTAGGTATCTATATAAAAGGCAGCTATGAACGTTGAAAATTTACAAAAAAATAGGATTGAATCCCGTTGCAGAAAACGTAGTTTCGTAGAAGTATGTGTAAGAAACTCTACCTTTTAAAATGTTAATGATTTCAGAAGAGACGAGTCTCAAGTCTGACACCCAGTCTTACCAAGGGGTATCGTGTTACCCAGTAACCGGGTTGTGGAGGCCGGATAGGCAGTCGCTCCATGTAAAATACTGGTATTCGAGACTGGAAGCCGAACCCAACATAGTTGGGGAAAAGGCTAGGCAGATGATGCGAGAATTGAATCATCTTGGAGGGTAAGCTGCAATAGCAGCGGTGCGACAGTGGTAGCTGGCTAATCTTTGTCTCTAGTTTTAATTGTAAAAACTGTCAAAGACTATGACGACTACAGTTATGATTTGAATATACGGACAATTGAAATTGGTAGTCAATAATTATGTGTAATTGAAATACAGCCAGGGAAATTTGTAGTTATAATTTTCCTGACTGTATTCCAATTTAGTTCCATAATCTATCTGCCAAGATATATTCCACCCCACACAGATGCTAAACTTGGTGCCTCTACATTTAGTTTGGGGAGAAATAAGGAGCTTTCATTGAGGAAGATATCTAAGATTTATTTCCATGATCAGTCAATGTTCCATATTCTAACTACTAACTATTCACTTTAATATAAAGTAAGGGGAATTACTTTATTTCTGTATACTACCTACGCATTTCTGCTACAAATCATGACTAAGATTTCTTTTACATTCTATATTTAGATATATTAAAGTATAAATGTCGATAGGTATAAGACTCGGGGAAGACCAAAGAAACGATGGATGAAATGTGTGAAAGATGATTATGGTTAGAAAGGGGGTGACTACCGAGATGACGACTAATAGAGAAGTATGGAAGGAAAAGACATGTTGCGCCGACGTCAAATAAATTGAGAAAAGGCCAGGAGAACGATGAGATAATGATGGAGATTTAGATTTGTATATTTTACTTCTTTTCATTTAGACGGTAAATCTATGTTTGGCCCAGTAGGTAGGCGTCACTGATCGCGGCATCAGAGACGTTGTTCAGGTCGTCAAGGTCGCAGGTGAATCGACATTTTTAAGCCATGGGGCACTTAGTAATTCTTTACTGACAACGGCATTCATGGTTTTACTTTACTCTCTCAGAGCTCACGGCTTGTTCAATGAAATCTCCAAACGGCTAGTTGACACTTCGCGTGACTCAAGGGCTGGCTTTTACCTTGGCCGGAGGCTAAGCATTGCCATACAACGTGGCAATGCCGACAGTCTCCGGTACATTACCAATCGACAGCGATGCGAAGGAATTTATAACTTACTAGCTGACCCGGAAAACGTTGTTTTGCCATTTATACATTATTTCTCTGAATTTTTTTTATTTTATTTGCATGAAAAATAGACGTTGGCCGAATTCCAGACCTACCCGATATTCACACAAAATTTCATACAAATCGGTCCAGCCGTTTCGGAGGAGTTTGGTAACAAACATTGCGACACGAGAATTTTATGTATTAGATTTATATTCGACGCCATATTGTAGTTTGTTAACAGCGTAAGTTAGGTTAGGATATAATATTTTATTTTTATTAAAAAGAGCCCCTTTTGAAAAATCACTTTTGAGGCCCATTTGCATTTGTCTTCATAAGCAGACATGAACAGCAAAAATCCTAATGTCTGGCTACCCCAAAGCTTAATTAAAGTTAATTTTCACCTCTGTGAGTGTTAGCCCGGGCATTAGTCGCCTTACCACGGCTAAATAGGCCCGTCAACACCGCTAAACCACACGTTAATAGCACATAACATATAGCACATAATTGAGCCCGTTTGGATCCCGCACGTACAGGAAAATTGTTCTAATGGGCCCTTTACCTTTTTCCTCGAGCTCCTTAATCTGATAAGGGCCAGCTAAGGGTCTGTAACGGTTCATCGATTGCCAGAAATGGCGATTGTAGTAAACGTTATCACCAATAAACAGTTATGGTTTTTTTGGACTTTGTCTAGGCTAAATAAGTACCTAGTATTTGTTGTCAGGCCTACACTATCCTCCCATATCTATTAATGTTAATGTAATTTTACAACATAGTAGGTAAAAGCCATAAGTAATTTATTTCATAACAACATTTATTTCATACATTAGTTATACAATTGCAATTAAAATAAAATTCATTAAATACATTTGGAAAAGTAAATAAAAACAATAACGGTCAATTAAGAATTCAAGTACAATATATCATAAATAATAAGAATTCAAGTACAATATATCATAAATAATAACAATTCAAGTACAATATAATTATCATAAATAATAAATGTCAAAGTAATAAAATCAATCATGAGTTACAATGGCATATGTGATCTAGGAATTCATTGATACTGTAATAGGCTCTCCCCAATAAATAGGTCCGCAGTTTGTTTTTAAATAAGCTAACACCGTATACGGTTGTAAATTCTATAGGCAACTTGTTGTATAAAACCACAGACTGATACCTCGGGCTATGTTTGACAACTTTTAATTTCGGTTGAATAGTGTTGGGCAAATCTTCCCTACGTGTGCTAGCTCTAGTTTCAAGTTTGTCTCTGCTCATCAGTCTCAATTTTATGCAAATTTTTTACTAAACTGGTTAGCAACACTAAAATGTAAAGGCATGATGGCATGTTAGTGGAACGACTTTGGACAGTCACTTACATTACTGGCGATCTCCTTCAAAAAGGTCAGGCGCTCACAACCCGTACCCTAATTGCATGACACACTTTCAATCACAACCTGATTAATTTTGAAGTATATTACTTATTCCGAATGGAGATAAGAAGTTAAAACAAACATTTTTTACATGTCTATTCAGTATGTCTCCTGGCTTGTTGAGAACATCTGTGTAAGATCAGGGTGTTCCGAGGGTTTCTGACATAATCTGGGTGACGCCTTTGCTGCCAAAGAGCACATGCACAACGGTTTCCACAGCCGTGGCATCCTCAGCTGTGGTATGGTGCTTACTTACTTAAAAATCTTACGTCCTTTATTTTATTAGCAAGTTAAGACAAGGACGGTCAAGAACTCGAGACACGCGTAACAAATTCAATAAAGATTTGTATTAAGGAGGGTTTCACTCTCGACCTCTTTTCACTTTGACGTAAGTTACTTTGGTAAGATAAAATTTAACCCTAATCTGCGTAGGTAGGAGCAGGAAATTGTATTATCAATAGCAATATAGTAAGGAAAAAGCTTCAAGAGAAAGGGAAAGATGAAAGGACTGATGGAAGTACTGTGTGAAAGATGATATGGCTATTCGTAGAAAGGATCTTGGTAAAGGGTCACGCCTGTAATCCCCGAAGGGGTAGGCAGAGGTGTAACTATAGTAAACCCACTTTTCACCAGTTATTTTGAAGTCCCATGTAATAGGGGCGATAATGTCAGACGATCAATGGGCCAAACTTACGACCCAGTGGGTCCCGCTTAGTGGCAAACATCGCGACAGGCCCAGAGAGATGGCGGGATGAGCTGGAGTTCTTTAATAAAGTTTGGTCGTTGGCAGCTTTGGACAGAGAGAGGTGGAAGGAGTGTAGAGAGACATTAATGGCTAATAATACAGTGCAACCTCGATATAACAAATCGGAGGGGAACAAGTAAATATTCGTTATATCAAGTAATTCGTTAAACTGAGGTTTGTTATATTGTGGCTAGGTTGGTCTAAAATTTGTTATAGAGAGGTGGAAACGTGTCGAAACCTGTCGCGACTGAACCACATACTATTGGGAACGTTATTTATGGGTTTTGAGTTGAAAAAATTCGTTAATTAGAGGTGTACACTTTTTTTTTATAGTTAATAATTCGTTACAAAGAAGTTGTTCGCAAGAAATCTTCTCAATGTAAAGGCATATTTTACATTGACTCTTATGGACAATTCAAGGGGTTTACGAAGAATTTGTTAAATCGAGGAGTTCGTTATATTGGGGTACGGTATATTAAGGTTGCAATGCACTGTAATAATAGGGGTAGGTAAGCCAACTGCCATCAAGCGGGCGAAGACTCCGAGAAAAAATACTAAGTAGTAAAAAAATGTCTTCACTGATATATTATCTGAACCATAAAAAGCGGCAAAAAATACGAGAGAAAATACTTTCAGTGGAACTTATTCACTTTTCCGCCATTTTGTCTGACATAACAATAGTAATTTCCGGCAAAAAAAAAACTAGAACGTACGACGCGACGTAAGCTACAAGGAAAAGATTTGTCGTTTAAATTGGACTGGCGTCTGTTCTGTAGCTTTGATTTGAAAGACGGATGAACGCGTACATGAACTAACAACCCACCGCCTGTCTTTGATCATTATAAAATAATGATACTTATTACCTTAATTCCTGTTAATATTGGGATGATTGTATAAAAATGTTTTTATTAAGGTACTGCCAAAAGTACCGATCAGCAAAAAAAAAATAGAGTATTGTCAAATGTTCAAAGAAAATACTTATTGAAAAAAAAAAATACAAAAATAAAGTAGACAAGATAATTTTTTTTTAAACTAAACCCGAGCTCAAAATAATTTTATTCCTTGCATAATTCTCCAAATTTTGACCGTAAACTATCATATTTTATGTACTTAATGAAAATAAAGGGTGAATTCCCTTTATTTTCATTAAGTACATAAAATATGATAGTTTACAACTGAAAAAATACCTAAAAATTATTCCACTGAGCCGCGCATTTTTTTTTATTTAATTAAAACTGTTGATTTTGGTAAATTAAAATAGGTACTTCATAGACATGATTGATTAAAAACATGGCGACTAAAAATACGTCAATTTACGTCAGACGGCGACTAATTTGACAGGAATAAACTAATATTTATCTTCTGTCCTTTTCTTAATTAAATAGAAAGAAGAAGATGCACTGAACTTAAATTTAGTTTAGTTTGTGAACAAGGGAATCGGCGCCATTGTGTGTTCTGTACGTTAACTAGCGAAATGTGGGAGTACTACAGGTACACCTCTGCCCAACCCATCAGGGAAACAAGGCGTGATGTTATGTAACTGTTCTTCTTTTCTTTTTCTGTTGTAAATATCAAAATGAGCCTGCATACTTATGTATGCAGCCTCATCTCCCTTAGCGTCATCTACATGAGTTACATGACACATGTTTATTTTATTATGTTGTGTCTATTGCTCTTGAATAAAATTTTAATTGCTTCTGATACTAAGCGAGCTCACGCACGTTGTTTTATTTATTATATATATTTTTTTTAAACATTCGGGATACTTACAAAAATTCTGTACAACAAATCAGGGGGCAATCCTCGTAATTTTAAGAACGTTCACAATCTGATCTCAGTCTCAATCTGTCAAAAACACCTCTAATTTCCCTACATTTCGACAAGTTTTTGACATTAGTTTGTCGCCGAGATGAGACTGCGACTAGATTTTAAACGTTTTAAATTACGATAGTTGGCCTTCAGGTGTCAATCCTTTTTAATCGGCTCAAAGAAGCAGTATTTCCTGTAGGTTCTGTTATTCAGAATACTAATACTACCTTTGAAAACCATCCCTATATATTACAAGTAACGCTACTTAACTGAAGTCAACGACCCCGCAATCCTGCCATACCTCATAAAGGTACGGTCGGCAACAAAAGTAGTAAAGGTTATATTTTATTACAGCGCGAACGGAAATAAAGTTCACACGCAAAACCTGAAGCACCTAAATTATTACATCTGGTGAAATGTGGGTTTACTTAACATATACATAACTCGGCGAATACATGCGTGATCATATGTCCTAACTTATGTTATTTTATGGACTTACTAGCTTCTGTCCGCGGCTTCGTCCGCGTGCTTCTTCCGCCAACCCACCCCGTCGTCGCTCGTATCGCATCGCCTGCTCGAGCTATTACTTTTCCTTTTTGCTAGGCTCCTTTCCGTCCTAGCGTGATGTTAAGTAGCCTAATAGCCTTCCTCAAGAATTGGGCTATCAAACGTGATGATAATTTTTGAAATACGATTGGTTGTTTCAGAGTTTAGCGCGTTCAGACAAACAAACTCATCAGCTTTATTATTAGTACTAGCTGCGCCCCGCGGTTTCACCCGCATAAGTTTCGATCCCGTGGGAATATCGGGATAAAAAGTATTCTATATGTTAATCCTGGTTATAAACCATCTGTGTGCCAAATTTCATTCAAATCCGTTCAGTAGTTTTTGCGTGAAAGAGTAACAAACATACATACACATCCATCCATCCACACAAACTTTCACTTTCAAGTAGTATAGATGTTGTCGTTCCTGACTGATGTTATGTCCTTACTTATGTTGAACGTTGTAAGCCTTGTAGACTGTTATTTGCTGACCATTATTTATTTTGTTAAGTACCTGGTACTTGTTCACAGACCTACACTGTCCTCCCATACCTTAACATTATTTTTATTTTAAAAGAGTAACCGCGGCGTTTCTTGCCGGCTCTTCTCCATAGGAAACGACCAATTGGAACCGTGCACCTAGCTTCTGACATTTCATGAGTGATGCAGGTTTATGTAAAATCAAATATTTTGATTGACTGAATTACTCATTCACCCCCTATTATAATTATGAAGGACGGGCGTTTTTGGGGGACTGTCTTTGGTAATATTGACGTTCGAAAAGTGCTGATTCTCAGCCTAATTTGAATAAATGACTTTTGATTTTGATTCTATTACATGGGACTTAAACATAACTGGCGAAATGTGAGTATACTAGGTACACCTCTGCCTAATCTTTCGGGGAGAAAAAGCGTGATGTTATGTTAAGATCTGTCGTGATAAATAGATGAGCTATAAGTAGTTAACGTTAGTAGCAGCACCATAATTGCGTAACGCACTATCAATCTAAATCTGAATCATTTCGAAGGATATTCTTCATCCATTGCTTCATATGTTCAAAAATGAGTCTGCTCAACAACTTAAATAACGCAATGAATGTTGTTGAACTGTCAAAATCAAACCCATTGCTACTGATAGTGTGTTACGCAATTACCCCGCTGGGCTAACCACCCTTTGTTCAATGTATACTGCGTTTTCAATTTAGTTTACAAATATGTGTTTTTTGGAAAAATAACTTTAATCTCCACATGAAGTTAAATTTGCGCTAGAACTTCAATATTTTTAATTACTTTTTCAATAGTAATCATTCTAAAATAAACTTAATTTAAACAAGGAGAAAGCTGATATTTGTTTAAATGGCAAAAGACTCGCCCCCTGTTACATGGGATTCAAAAATAACTGGCGAAATCTGGTGTACCTACTATACATTGGTACACTTCTGCCTTACTCTTTCATGCGTGACACAAGGTACTTACATCGTAACAACGCATATGAAACTATTTGGAAGCATTCAGGAGAAAGTCAAATACATCCTCAGAGGTCATAAAAGAAAATTATCTACTACAAAAAATATATAACCCACTTAACAAGATCGCATGCACTCTAATTAGAGTACGGAGGTTATGCATTTAAAATTGAGCCTTATTGCCATGAAATAAGATTTGATTTTCTTTAGCACAATCGGTGGTCAGTATGGCAAGACATAATTTTTGAAAAAAAAATATCAATATTATAAGGTACTGAAATCGATTTCGTAGTCAATTTTGAGTTATTCTGTTACAGCTTTTATAAAAGATCATTTGTCATTATTACTTTTTTGCAGACCGTACACAGTCGTGAGTCAGTACTGCCAACATTGCGGCACAGTCCAGTCCGTTTTGCAAGCGATAAGGCCGCTCCCCTCAAAGCACATACTGTTATCACGTTATCTCTTATCAGGACGATACCTATGCCCGTCGCCAAGTATAAATCGATACTGGGTACGTTTTTATGTCGTTTTCAAAACTGAGTACTTACAACAGGAGTTATTTTTCGCAACTTGTATCAGCCACATAAATGAATGCAGACAAACTTAACAATCATAAGCCCGTAATGTTTCCACTCCCGGAACAAAGGACTTCTCTCTGTGAGGGGAGTGAGCTGTAAGTCCCCACGCGGGTCCAGTGCGGGTTGGTAGATGTCACATGTCTTCGAATCGTTAAATGAAAACATCGTAAGGAAACCGGCGATCGACGATCGACGGCACGGTTGGCGCAGTGGTTAAGCGATTGACTGCTGCGCTGCGTGTCGCGGGTTCGATTCCCGCACGGAATAAATATTTGTATGACCTACATGTATTTGTTCCGAGTCTGGGTGTTTTTGTATCTATATGTATGTATTTAAAAAAAAAAAAAGTATATAAGTAGTTTATCAGCCATCTTGTTCCCATAACACAAGCATTAGGTTGCTTAGCTTGGGACAAATGGTGCCGTGTGAAATGTCCAGGGATATTATATTATTATAAACCGACATCGGTTTCCTAACGATGTTTTCATTCACCGTTTTGAGAGCCGTGGTGATGAAATAATTTTAACAAATTAAGCGCACTACGCTGCGCGCGCGCGTTACGCCTGTCTGTCTGTCTGCCTGTCTTGGTGGTTTATATAAGTCTACACCTTACAGGAGCTGATCAACGCTACTGAGGGTAGCAGACTTGTAGCCAAATTCTGAGCCGACTCTATTTATATTGCCATCGAAACGCCTCGAACTGATAATGACTACTCAATTTTCATAATTGCACCTACCACTGTTTGTCTCTGCGTCACCGAAAGGTTGACTGGTAGAAAATGCCGGTTTTTGATCCTTAGTTAACTCAACCAATTGTTAAAAATAGTAACTTATGGTTGAATTTTTGCAAAATATGTTTTTGATCTATTGTTGTATTGTATAATTGTATTGAATTGTTAGTTTATCTAATGGGTATTTTTTTTTTAAACTAATAGTAAATTATTTGACCATTAGCAATGATATTATATCAAAAACCCGGCCCTACGTCCGCCCTGTACATGTATGTGCTTGAAGTATTAAATAAATAAACGCTAAGAAGAAGATACGTCACATTTCCCCATTTCAATTATCATTTTAGAATCAGCAATACAACTCCTTGAGTTATAATAGAATTGGCCTCAAATGAAAAGATTTCATGAAATAGCCATTCTATAGAGTAATGTGAACTTAGAGAGTTGTCTTGATGATTTTTATGATTATAATTCTATAAATAAATATTTACCCCCCCTCTCTAGGGGCCACGGTACCTCTTTCGAACAACCCGCGGCCCTGGCAGGCGTCGGCCCTAGCGGACCCCGTCACTTTGTGCTGACATCTTTGCTCTTTGAGGCGCGCGTGGAACACAACGCGCCGTCGCGACGGCGCGTTGTGTTCCACGCGCGCTGTGTTCGTCGTTGTGTTCGTCGACCCGGGCCTGGTCCTTACCGGGCGGCAAGCTACCCATTGCTCCCCGCCCGCAAGCCATCGCGGGTTACCCTGACGCTTTCACCTTAACCGCCGAGAAAGAAGAGGAGGTTCTAGCCGTAGTTTTTTTTTTCTTTGAAATTAAATATTTAATTGGTCAATATTGGCATTTCCTACCTGACTGATCCCCAAGAAGAAACGCCAAAACCAACTCAGAGGTCATCGTCTCTTTCTTTCACAGGTACCTGTTGTTGGCACTTAATTTGTTTTGCGCAACTTATAACAGGCAAAATCCTATCATAAGAATTGCTCTGGGTTTGAGTTGAGATTTTGACAGGCCCTTCGGGCTGCGAGTGATGTACCCACCTGATAGGTAAATAGGGAGTTTCGACTTACCGCTAATTCAAAAAGTGCTTCCGGCTTCGTCCACGTTTAACTTGCCGGATCGATTTCGGAGTGTTTCTATTCATTATTTTCTTCTCGATGGTTAATTCTTACCTGGAACAAAAGAAAAAATAATAAATTAAAAAAAATAAAAAAATTATAAAGCTGAAGAGATTGATTTGTTGAGAGTCCGATTTGTTTTTTTTTTTTGCATTTGATAGGCCAATTCTTAAGGAAGACTGAAGGCCAAGACAAGAGTCCTAGCGTGATGTTAAATATAACATCACGCTAGAACTCTTAGGAGCAGAGCAAAAAGAACGCTAAGCGAAAACGAAGTAATAGCGCTAGCAGGTGATGTGATGTGACGGGGTGGGTTGAGAGAAGAAAAAATTCCACTCGGACGAAGCCGCGGTTGAAGCTAGTATTATTGTAAATTGTCACTTTTCCTGTATGTCCGTGTGATTGCGATGTTCTTCTCAATTACGCAACGTTGTTTTGCGGGTACCTATCATATGTTTACTTTAGTTTTTTAATTTCCTCTTTGCCTTGTTTTCCTTTCGCGTTGGCGTGTTTGAATTGGGTAATTGGAACACGGTCAGACAACGCACAACAACAAATAAATAATGCCCACAGGCTCAGACAACGCTCTTGAATAGGAGACTCTGAAAAACAAATAGAACAGGCTCAAAGAACAACAAAATAGTCTCATTAGGAAAATAACAGACATAATTCTAACTAATATTATCAATGCGAAAGCGAGTTTGTTTATTACGCATTCATGCTAAAAGGGCTGGCTACTTTTCATCCTAGATCGCAGACGAAGTCGCGGGCAACAGCCAGTTATAATAACTAAGAGATAAACAACATCACAATAACAATTCTGAGAAGAACTTGAAAGTAGGATTTCAAGTTTTTTTCCGAGAAACTACAAATTAGTTTAAGTAAGAAGGATTTCAAACACTCACTTACATTGTCTTAATTCACAACTTAAGTAAATCATAGTACTTAAGTGTTTCTAGACGAAATCTGAGCTATTTCAGAACTCTGTCTGCAGAATAATAACTGGTTCATACTTTAAGCACATCTAATAATTTATAATAATACTAGCATAGCTGTTTTTAGACGACACTTACGGCAGTATCTCACGGAAGCGCAAAGGAAGGTAGATATGGTCACAATACTCGAGTATGTGTCAGTGTTTCGGTGAGTGTTGCACGAAAATATAAATAACAGTCAGTCAGTGCTTTTTTTTGGTTTATTTTTGCAATATTACTCAACTCACACTATTTATGTACATATTTGTTACTATTTTTTATTTGTCACATATTTATCATATTTATGTATGTATACACACGCCACGTTGCAGTGTAAAACTGAATTACATCCGTCACCTCACACATCAGGTTCAGTTGAAAACCAGCGTCAGGCACTAGTTGTCTGGCATTTTTGCTGAACTGGGCCTTTTTGGTGCAGCCGTGAGGCACACATTCCTGCTAATTTCTTGCATGTGTTTTATACTAGGTAGTTTAGTTTCAATAATGCTATTATTATTATTATTACTTTCTATTTCTTTTCTTTATTATTTGCTATCTGATGTACCTATGTATCTGATGTATTGTGTGTCTTTTAGTCTGTGCTAAATAAATGTATTTTCTTTCTTTCTTTCTTTCTGCGCCCCGCATAAGCTTCGACCCGGTGGGAATATCGGGATAAAAAGTATCCTATAAATGTATGTTAATCCTGGTTATAAACCGTGTGCCAAATTTCATCCAAATACGTTCAGTAGTTTTTGCGTAAAAGAGTAACAAACATCCATCCAAACTTTCACGTTTATAATACAGTAGGAATAGGATTTAATTGTTTGAATTGCCACTTAGGTCTCTTCCTCTCTCCTAACTTTTGCTGTGCCCGACACCCGTGCCCGTGCTGGGCACAGCAAAAGCAGCAGCAGCAGCTTCATCCTGTTCCTGCTCCATTTTCTACAATTCTTCTTGAAAGAGGGGGTAATAATCAAAAACTTATATTATTTATTCGTGGGAATGCTATATCTGGAGCTCCTAATATTAATGGTACTAATCAATTTCCGAATCCTCCAATTATAATTGGTATAACTATAAAAAAAAATATAATGAAAGCATGAGCTGTAACAATAGTATTATAAATCTGATGATGATCTTTTACCTTGTAAATACTCGTAACATCTATGTAACACATATGGAATGCAATAAAGATTTGAGTGTTGCCCCTTAAACTTAAGGGGAAGTTATACAAGACCATGGTTAGACCTGCTGTCTTGTATGGATCAGAATGTTGGGCCACCAAAAGGGATGGATGAAAGCATGCAGCTGAAATGAGAATGCTAAGAGGGATGTGTGGTGTTAAACGAATGGATAGAATAAGAAATGAGTATATAAGAGCAGAAGTATAAGTTTGAAAGTGGCACCGGTAACTGAAAAGTTGTGTGGAAACCGGTTGTCATGGTATGGGCATGTGTTACGGAGGAATGAGGAAAAAGTCGTGAGGAAAGATTTGAGTATGAATGTCGATGGCTATAAGAGTAGGGGAAGACCAAAGAAACGATGAATGGACTGTGTGAATGATGATATGGCTAGAAAGGGAGTGATTGTCGAGATGGCGGCTAATAGAGGAGTATGGAAGAAATAGACATGTTGCGCCGACCCCAAATAAATTGGGATAAGGGCAGGAGAATGATGATGATGAGTAGCTGGTGGAAATATGAGTAAGTTTACGAATCATTGTTTCTTGTAAAAGAATAACGGTATCTAAGTATCACGTAACATGAGAAGGGGAAATTCTGGATAGAATATTATTATAATACGTGGATGATACCGTGCGGCTTAAGGGTCATTAAAGGTATGATGCGTCATTGGCAGCTATGCTATTTAAGAGATAAGAAGGCTTAATATAATCAAACTAGCGACCTGCAAGCAACTGCTTCGCACCGGTGCTATGTATACTGATGTGGCCATATTTTTTCGGTCGCGAATCATATTTTAATCAACATACAACCTGACACGGACCTGCAAATAGCAATAAAGGTAATTTTATTTTAATAATTTCGCTACTCTGCTAAGCTGACAAACTTGATTTCTACCTGCACACACACTTCTATAGTAACAAACAATAAATTATATAGCCAAATAAAAACAAACAAACAAATGAACAACAGCCCAATAACCTCGTGGTCTTAATAACTTTCTCTATTGGATGCAGGCGCAGGTAAAAATGAAAGGTACACGCATATCACAAAGCAATTTGTACGCCCGAAGTCAAGAGTCATTGTTATTTATTTTTTTATTTTTTTTTTTTTTATTTATCCATTTATTTCAGGCATCAAGGCCCATATAAAACACATACAATACAATATTAATATAACTTAAAAATACTATAAATACATACAACATTATAATTAGGTACACTAAAAAACTAAGTCACACGAAGTGTCTGCGTCGTGTTTCGCTGACTGGTGTCATGTAGCAGGCCACGAAACCGGCGGTACACAACACCCTTCGGCCAGAACTCTTCCTTGAGGAACTTCTCGAGATGATGTGTCGGAACACGCACCACGAACGACTTGAAGTTCGTGTTGTGACGCGACTCCAACTTCTCGACCCTCAAAGTCCAGTTGGTCTTCACACGCATGTACTCCACGATCTCCTCAACCTTCGTGGAGTGGTGCAGTCTGGACACGTACAGCTGCGTCGTTGGGATTGCTGGTCGCAGCAGCATGTTGGGTCCTGCCAGCGCGGTGCCGCACTGGTTCTGACAAGGAGGCTTCTTCTTCTCCACCTTGATGAAACCATCCTTGTCGCACGTGTCCTTCTCTAGACCCTGCCTTTTCAAAACCTTGTTGGGTTTCGACCGGCTCCGTTTACCCCCTTTTGGTTTTTCCGCTAGTTTTACCTGCGAGTTTTGCGACTCAGCAGGCTTGTTAGCGGCTACTATTGCTGCGTAGGCTCGTTTGGGGGTCGACGAACCTACACACGTCGTTTTCTCCACCTGTGTCGAGGCAGGGACGGCCACGGCACGCGTTGCAACGCATGCATTCTCGGCAGTTGGTGACGCATTCGAGCCCGCCGACTCGAAACTGCAGATGGAGGCGTTCTGTGCCCCGCGACGCGCGTTCGCATTTGCGGCGTCAGCGTCGGTAGGTGACCTACTTACAGAAATTGCGTTGCGCAAGAGCACTACTTCTGCCCGTAGATCACTGATGGTATTGTTGGACACCTCCAGCTTATACTGCATCTCGACCTGGCTTTGCTTCAGAAATGTAATGTCCTTCAGCAGCCTGGTGACGTCTACGTGGTCGAACGTGACGGGAGGCAGCTTGTGCAGATCCTTCGCCACGAATTCAGGCACGTCGTCCGGGTCGGTCTCCTTCATCAGCGTTATGATGTCCTGGAGACTCTTCTGTGTACCGTCCCTTCGACGAGACGGCATCTGGCTGACTTTGCCGAGGGTTGTGAACAGCAGCAACTTGGCACCGCTAATCTCTTCCTCCTTATACGATGACTTGCAGATCTGCAAGATGCTGATCTCGTCCATGTAGTCAATGGCATGTTTAATGAATGCCAATACTTCGTTGGCTATGAGAGTTTGGGAACTCATAACGAAAAACGGGCAGCGGCTATAGCCCCGCAATTCGCGAATAAAATATTCGTACTGTGCAGCGCAAACGCGACCGTACTCGACCGCGCATCGTACCGCACGATTTATTACTTCGGTGAAGATGGTAAAGGTTATATTGACGAGAAACCACTGAGATATATATAACTCAGCTTGCTATATATAATCACATGCATAATTAGCCAATAATGTTCCCACTGCTGGGACACAGCACAGGCCTGTTCTCTGTGAGAGAGGGTGGGTTGTAACCCACGCGGGCCCAGTACGGGTGGATGTCACATGTTTTCAAATGTTCGGTTCCAGGACATGCCGGTTTCGAAACGATGTTTTCCTTCACCGTTTTGAGAGCAGTGGTGACGAAATGATTTACACAGAGTAAAGCACCTGTCTGGGCCGTTACCACTGGGCCACCACTGCTAATCTCTGAGAATCACGTGATCATGACGAATTATCAACAGCTTTTTCGAACTCGCTGACTGCCACTCCCTTTTACGCCATACTTTCTTGCGTTGTGTCAAGCTTATTCAAGTTCAATAATGGATTCTCTGCTTTGTGTCTTCACTCTCAGCCACCATTCCATCAGTGATCTGACCATGATAAAAAAAAACGGCCAAGTGCGAGTCGGACTCGAGCACCGAGGGTTCCGTACAATTACAATTTACGATTTAAGACGTATTAAAAAAAAACTACCTACTAAATCTCGTTCAAACCAATTTTCGGTGGAAGTTTACATGGTAATGTACATCATATATTTTTTTTCGTTTTATCATTCCCTTATTTTAGAAGTTACAGGGGGGGCAAATTTTACCACTTTGGAAGTGTCTCTCGCGCAAACTATTCAGTTTAGAAAAAAATTATATTAGAAACCTCAATATCATTTTTGAAGACCTATCCATAGATACCCCACATGTATGGGTTAGATGAAAAAAAAAATTGAGTTTCAGTTCTAAGTATGGGAAACCCCCAAAATTTATTGTTTTTTTTCTATTTTTGTGTGTAAATCTTATTGCGGTTTACAGAATACATCTACTTACCAAGTTTCAACAGTTAAAGTAAAAGTTAAAGTTTCGGAAAAAAGTGGCTGTGACATACGGACGGACAGACAGACAGACAGACATGACGAATCCACAAGGGTTCCGTGTTAGCCATTTGGCTACGGAACCCAAAAAAGGTCTATGAAATGTTTTTCAAACTCTAGCCTTTTCCCAACTATGTGACTGTCGGCTCCCACTCTAACCGGATCCAGCGGGGTAATTGCGTAACATACTAGTAGCAATGGGTTTCATTTTGACAGTTCTACAAAATTCATTGCGTTATTTACGTTGTTGAACAGACAAATTTTTGAAGTTATCAAGCAATGGATTAGCAATATCCTTCAAAATGACTCAGATTACGATTGATAGTGTGTTACGCAATTAGGGTGCAGTATTTTACAATTAGCGACTAACTATCTTTTTTTTTTATGGATGGGAAATCATCAAATGACACTCCCTTCCGCTCCACCCAGAGCGGGAGGGGTCCCGCTCTGGGTGGAGCGGAAGGGAGTGTCAGACTCTTACTGGATAAAACCCACCCGTGTTCCTTTCTGTTCCAGGGCAGCGGTAACCCTTTCGGACGATCCCGCTACCGCGACTACCTATCTGACCTCCACAACCCAGTCACTGGGTAATACCCCTTGGTAAGACTGGTTTTCTATTAAATGTACTGAGTTCAAATGCTTTTGAGGGTCATTTTAATCCTCTACTCGTGCCTGCTTGTTGTTTTGGGTTGAAATTATTCTTCATCGTTTATTTAAGACCGTTATTTATGGTCTGTTGGTTTGGTTTGTTATTATGGCCTTATTTGAAACTGGGGGCCTTGTTTTACGAAAACATTGCTTTGGCATCAAGATAATCATCCTTTAACGGAAGCCTTCCAAGACAATAGCCTTATTTACAAAACAATATTTATCTTAACTTTAGACCAGGTTTAAACTATCGAGCCATTTTTCGAACTATTTCGAACTACAATCCGAGTAAGGGCTGATTTATCCAACGCCAGATAACTTTTATTTGAGGAATAAAACTGACGAATGAGTTAAGTTTTCGTATGAAATAACTGTCAAAATTTCAAAATAATTCGTCGAATAGAGTTACCTGGCGTTGTAAAAATCAGCCTTATGTTAAAGTTCTTATTACAAAAATTGACGTGAAAGCCGAGTCTAAGTGGTCAATTTTGCATTAAGAACTTTACATCTGTCGGAATAAAGTTCAAAATAGAGAAACTGGTTTGAAGGTTTAGGCTAGGTCTAAAATTAGAACTCCTTTTGTAATATGGTGGTGATGGTGGTACCTACAATTTATTAAGCCTGTCATCCTACATTTCTGTCTAACCATGACCTTTTAATCAATGAAGCGTAAGTTATGCGCCGCGGCAGCGGCTTTGGTCGCCTAAGACAAATTGAACGAAGTCTTACATACAATCCAAATTTTCCCCGTTATTATCGGGAATTTATCCTGATATAGCTTAAAATTTATTACCTCCTCTAAAACCGAAGACTTAAGATAATCAAAACATATTTTACGTAATCTCTTTAAGATTAATTAGGTGTTTCAGAAAGACCTTTCACACCAATATCACGGCTTATTAGACGATTCAACAAGGGAGAAACGGGTGAATAAATATCTTACTTCCTACTAAAATCCTACTAATATGTATTATACCGAAACGCGAAGGTTTGTATGGATGGATGCATCTTTCACGCAAAAACTAGTGAACGCATTTGGATGAAATTTGCAACACAGATGGTTTATAATCAGGATTAACATATACTATAGTTCTTATCCTGATATTCTCACGGGATCGAAACTTATGCGAGTGAAACCGCGGGGCACAGCTAGTAATATTATAAACGCGAAAGTTTGTGAGGATGGATGGATGTTTGTTACTCTTTCATGCAAAAACTACTGAATGGATTTTGATGAAATTTAACAGTAATATAGCTTATACATCAGAATAACACATAGGATACTTTTTGTCCCGCATTTCCCACGGGATCAACACTTATGCGGGTGAAACCGCGAGGCGCTACTAGTATTGCATAAAATTCACAATGTGCCAATTGCCTAATACATTTTATTTACACACAAATAAATTTACTTCGTGCGAATCGCCTATAGAAAAAATAATATTATTTAAAAGTGACGATTCGCCCGTTTCGGGCGAGTAAATTCGTGCAAATCGACTAATAAGCCAATATAACATTTCATTGGAAATACAGCTTTTTGTAAATTAAATGCTTATTGCAAAACACGTGTTTCTGTGGTGACACGTTCATGAGATGAAAAACTCAGAACTCGTTTGGGAAATAAATTGGGTGTGTATGTCAATGGACTCGGGTGGCGGAGCTAGTGGAGCAACGATCTTGGCAAGGTTGTAATATTGTATCGGATGGAGACTGGTAGATGATCGACCTTTGTTGTGTGCAATTTTCCACGGCTTCGAATAATCAATTTAATGACAATCCTGAAACGATGAGGCGGGTTGTTCGTCCTTTGTCGAGCAAAAATAATCGGGTTTATTTATAAACGATGATTAAAGTTAAGTGACGTTTAAACGTCAAAAATATGGTTAAACAGTCGCTAATCATTACTTAACTTTATGAATAAAGGGGTATCCTTTTCTTACATTTCCCTTTAATCAAGTGCTGCTTTAGATTCTGTTGTTGATAGTAATATAATTACTACGAAAATAATAAATTAAAATGGACAAAATTGTCACCTTTTTAATTTTTTTTTTAATGATTGGGCGGGTCCAATTAGCCGAATGCACGATAACCGCTGGGCAAAAGTCTCCACATAATGGGTGCCTGAAGATGGATAGCGCCGCCGACGTCGGCCCAGAAAGCGGTGGCGAGACCAGCCAACCAACCCTCGCGGTACGACTCCAGATACGTATCGCGAGGGTTGGTTCAAGGTGGCGCAGGAAAAGAGTTCCTGGAAGGACTTGGCCTTTGCCCAGCAGTGGGATAGTACAGGCTAAAAAAAAGTAATATTACTTACATAATAATTGAAGTAACTTTATTCACAACACCTGTTTCACATTAACACAAGTTTTGAAGTGAAAACTTCTTTAAAAAATGTTAAACTCGCGTCAGGACACGTGACCTGATCGAAAATTCGTTAGATGGAGCTCGCGTCAGGACACGTGACCTGATCGAAAATTCGTAAGACGGAGGGAGCGTAGACCGCATTCCAAATTATCAAAAATGCACAACGTTAATATTCAAGTTTTCACTTCTGAAGTGAACCCCGTTTTTTTTCTGTTATTTCGTTGCTATCATTGGTAAGCTTTTATGGAATATTTTGACAAAAACAACCTTGCTGAATCGTTATCTCTTCCGCCATATTTTCGATATCGTGTGGCTTCCTTACCGAACTAGATCCATTTGCCCCGTAGGGCGCTGTAATGAGAATTGTCAATTAGCTAATTATTACTATAGGTTATATTATGACAAGAAAGCGACACGTTATTTTCTTTCAGAGAATTGTTATAATAAATAATATCGTTAAGGCTCCCGCAGACCGGAGGACGCGATAGCGAGACGTGAATTTCTATGAAAACTTCATGGAAATGGTTCTACCCGAATCGCATTGCAACATCGCATCGCGCCTGTCTGCGGGAGCCTTTATCAATAACAATAGTTAGATTAACTTTTTCTATTGAAGGATTCTCAAGAGAAAAGAGGGTATGTATGTGCTTATAACTACACGATAGAAGTGAAAACTAATATGAGCCGAGTATACGTGTTGCAGC
Source organism: Apamea crenata (assembly GCA_949629185.1). Classification (NCBI taxonomy): domain Eukaryota; kingdom Metazoa; phylum Arthropoda; class Insecta; order Lepidoptera; family Noctuidae; genus Apamea; species Apamea crenata. The sequence goes on along the minus strand of OX451362.1, from coordinate 3,478,695 downwards.
GTCACTGACCCGAACGAGGCGGTGGTTTCTTTCACTGTTCAGAAAGAGTTTTGACTCCAATAAACTATAAAGCCATCAATCAGTACATTTATAAAACTAAAAAAAAAAACTCGAAAGCATTTATTTTAATTAAACCAATAACAGGCACTTTTGAATTGTCAGTCAGTCAGAAATATGAAGCCAGTTGCCCATTCAGAAGCGTAGTAGGTACCTATGGAGAAGAACGGGCAAGAAACTCCATGGACACTCTTCTAAATTTTGTTACAAAAATTAACTGAATATACTCGTAAATCAAACAGGAACAAGACAGTAAATTGGAAAGAAATTGAGGTGACAATAGTCGAGTTTGTAAGGCGTTGACTGGCAATCGAGTTTCGAGAGTTCAAATGAACTATTGTGGAGAATACTCTTCTAATGCAAGCGTGTGTGACTTCGTTGCATAGATATGCGAATGAAATATTCGTTTTTCTTAACGCTGTTAGCTGTAGACTGATTGGAAGCGGAGATGTCTTACTTTTCGTCTCGATTTTGATTGTCTATTACAATGTTTTTCAACGTGTGGGTCGCGACCCCCTAGGGGTTCGCCAAGCCTCTTTAATGGGGCCGCCGTTTCTTTAAAATTATAGGAGGTTCCATGGAATCAAACAATTCAAAGCTTCAGTGGATGATTGTGGGAATTATATTTTTCTGTTTAACCAAAAGGTACCCAAAGTGACAGACTTGAATTCCAAGTTAGAAGCAGCAGAGGGCCATGAAAAAAGGTTGAAAAACACTGGTCTATTACATATTCTGAGAGTGTCATCTCTGTGTCTAAACCTATTTAGAGTTTTAGTTTAACCCAACTTAGTCTGACTATTAATTATATTATGTTTAATATACTAAGCATCTTTGGTCTAGTGGTCGGAAACGCTATTGCTGAAAATGAAGTCCTGGGTTCGATTCCCGGGACGGGCAAACTGTTATCGGGTTTTTTCCATCTGGAATTTCTCAGTGGCAGCCCGGACTCTATATTTGTGTTTGTGGTTGATGGCACTAGGCTCTTCCTCTGTTACATTGGACTTAAACATAACTGGTGAAATGTGGGTGTACTATAGGCCTACCTATCTATAGTACACCCACATTTCACCACTCGAAGGGCCGCCTCTGCCTTACCCTTCGGGGTATACAGGTGTGATGTTATGTTATGATTTACTTTTCCGAACAAACGATAAAGATACTAGGATTTAGGAGAATCATCAACGAGATTTTCTGCCTTAGGCTAGGAATAAAACCGATAGGGAAACGCGGCGAAACACTTGTGTCATTCGGTTGATCATGGTTGGTTGCTACGACTTGAGGTGCATCCAGACAGAGCGAGGCATGCGCTTTTTTTTTTTTTTTTATATGTTAGATGCCTCAGCTTGAGGCAGCCACTGTATTCGTGGCTTACCATTCGAAGCACACGCCTCGTAACGCTTGGCACTTCTTTTTGCCCAGATATAGAGTCCCGAAACATTTTAACTTCCTGCGTTTTTGCAGTGCGTTTAAATTTCTGACACGTTTTTCCGCTCAGATTCCTCCCTAGCGTATAATTCATTCGCACCTCGATCAATACAACGGCACACTGATGTCAATGCTTTGTCGCCAATGTGCTTAGCATAGACGGATCCCGAAACTGTTTGACTCACAAATCGGACCGTTGCACGTTGGTAACTTTAAAATGTAATTAATTCATTCGCTCAGACAGCGAAAGTTAGTGGCAGGCTGACGCCAGATTAACTGAACACCTTGTTTGTCTTCACGGCTTGTCTCCCTCGACAGGATGAGCAGAAAGGCAAGCAGTATCAACACTGTTAAGGTAGGTATTATAATTCTGTTTGAATTTGGTGAAATTTTACTTGAGATAATTCAGATGAATTTAGTGTTATCCTTACTTAATCCTGTAGGGATTAAGTTAGTATTTCTATCAAATTCCTACGGTTTAACTATCGGAACAGGTTTTGAAGAGGCAGTGATGATGTTTTCGTTCCTGAATGAACATGGCTTCTTGCTTTTTTTTATCTTTAAACGCGGGCTGTATAGGGGCCATTCCTCTTTTGTAAGTAAGTTTGTACCAACACTTTTATACGTCAATCATAATTATATTATATTAAAAACTATAAGGCAGTCGCTCCATGTAAAATACTGGTATTAAAATGCATCCGGATGAACTGGAAGTTTGACCCTAACATAGTTGGGAAAAGGCTAGGCAGATGATTAGATGACGTCACGCTTCCTATCTGACTACTCTGAGAAGCAAGGCCGAAACAAACACAGAGGTCACAGTAGCTTTTAAAGTCAAGACATAATCTTGGTTAGATTATACGAAGACTGCGTAGATTGGTGTCTGAATCGGTATTTTGAGGAAAGAACCACACAGATTGAGTTGATCTGACCAGTCAGTGCACGCATTTGTCAACTATCGTGCAGCTCAACTCAGAACTTAAAGAGCTCAACAACAATTTTAAAAGTGATCGGTTATACTGCATAGTATTGTTTCAAAGAAAACTAATAGCTAGTAGAACTCCAGCAGGTAATTTAGCCCGCATCTCCTAAAGTTTGATCTTACTACCCACGCAAAATTAACTAATGAAAACACAAAATTTTCCTTTATTCTATTAAATTATAATCAAGGACAATATTAGGTATTAGGTACTTAATAAAAGCTTTTTATAAGGGTACTGTTGACAATGATCCCTAGCAGTTTCAAGGGACAGAATTGCCAATTAAACCAGTAAAACTGACCCTAACGGACTAATAATATAGAAAGTAATGCGTTTTATAATGAGCATTATTTTATGGCGGTCAAGGACTGAAATGGAATGAAAATTTTGGGACTGAAAATAAGTTAATATACAGGGGCAAGTGAAATTAGCTAGCGAAACTTCGCAGACGTTATAGGTCACACGAAAAAATAAAAAAGTTTGATGATTTTTTTTGGGGTCAACGACCGTTTTTGTTGTTACTTGAAGTAGGAGCTGAGAAAATCTATTGTTTTTTGTTTAATCGTGTTTAGAGACTTATCACGTCTATGAAAATCGCACAAAAAAACTGATATTTCAAGCGACACACTACCTGCGGTTGATGATTCCAAAAAACTGATTGATTGGGAAAATCAATCATATGATTTGTTTTCAGGTTTATCATGTTTAAATATCGATACCCATCACGTCTGAGGAGTTTCGCTAGCGAATTTAATTTGATCCTGTAGAGCAGTTTATCTTGTACAAGATTGAAAAAAATGGGCCATGTTGGGTAGGGGCTTGTCACTGTTATCGCACTGATAACGGCAGTAGGTCTTGTTACGTATCAAAGAAAATATGGAAAACTGTAAGGTAATATGTCGTAAATTGCAATTTGTGATAGTCAATCGATGGAAATTGAATGTTTAAGAAGTATTTGAAGAACAGTCGAGTTTTATTAAAGGAAAATGCTTTGAGATAAAAGGAAAAAAAAACAAAAAAAATATCGTGACTCCCTTAAACGAGTACCTACTCGTATGTGGGGGACACGATATGTTTTTTTTTTACCTTTTTCATTCGCATTTGCTTTTCCTGATGTTTTCCTATGAAGGAAAACATCTCGAGGAAATCTGGTCTGAAATTGTGATCTCGTTTTCTGTGTTTCTTAGGATTCCGTAGCCAAATGTCAAAAATGGAACCCTTTATAATTTCGTCATATCCGTCCGTTCGGATGTTACACTCAGAGACGATGTGGACTACATAATATATTGATGAAAATCGGGAAGAAGTTTATACTGTACAGAAAAATAATATACATTTATGTCAGAGTGATATTACATTGTTTTTTATTTATTGGAATGTTTTTGTGTATCACGTATGTTTATATTCATAGAACAGCTAAAAACTTATCATTTTTAGACATGACGAAATATCACAAGATTGATAAGATTACATATCGCGTTTATTTTACTTTATTGAAAGATATTATTTAACGTTAAAATATGAGTAGGTACTGCAGTGCGATTCTGTAACCATCTCACCATGAAAACTTAGGTGAAGTGAGCTGTCATTCCAACTAATGCTAGGGATTGACACTATTAACAGCAGTGCGATTCTGTAACCATATCACCGTGAAAACTTAGGTGAAGTGAGCGTGGAGTGAGCTGTCATTCCAACTAATGCTAGGGATTGACACTATTGACAGCTCACTCTAAGCTCACTTCACCTAACTTTTCACGGTGAGATTTTTACAGACTCGATCGGCTGCTCGCTCCACGCTCACTTCACCTAACTTTTCACGGTGAGATTTTTGCAGAATCGATCGGCTGTACCTAAACACACATTTCGCCAGCTATGTTTAAGTTCTATGTAATAGGGGGCGAGCCTATTGCCGTCAACCAAATTCCAGGTGTAAAAACCCAATAAGACTTTGCCCGACCCTGGAATCGTACCCAAGACCATGCTCAGCAGAAGCGCTTGGGACCAGTAGACCAACGATGCTTAGTCTATTAAAAGTGCTGCGCCCCGCGGTTTCACCCGCATAAGTTTCGATCCCGTGGGAATATCGGGATAAAAAGTATCCTATATGTTAATCCTGGTTATAAACCGTCTGTGTGCCAAATTTCATCCAAATCTGTTCAGTAGTTGTTGCGTGAAAGAGTAACAAACATCCATCCATCCATCCATCCATACAAACTTTCACGTTTATAATATTAGTAGGATAAGTCAGACTAAATTAGGTTAAACTAAACTCGAAATAGGTTTAAATGACACTCTCAGAATATGTAGCAGTCTACCATTTTAATATGCTAACTTTAATATGAAAACTTGTTAGACAGAATGTTGACAACCTTCATTTCCTTTCGTGTTTTGTCTCGTTCAATCAATCTGCCTACCCTCTTCTCAACTATGTTTAAATCGACTTCCAGTCTAACCGGACGAAGCTGAATACCAATATTTAACACGGAGCGACTGCCTAGCAGTTCAATTCCCCTAATTAAAAACGTTCAAATCTAGTCGCAATCTCATCTGAGCGACAATCAATGTCAAAAACTTTCCCTCTGCCTGTTGAATTGCCACTTTGACCTCCACAACCCAGTTACTTGGTAACACAATTTCTTTTCATTTTATGTTACACCTATTTATTTATTTTTATTTATTTATTTATTAATAACCAACTTACATTAACGGTTCGCACCACACATACAAGTTATTAGTCAATATTAGTAATTATAATTACACATGTACATAAAAATTAAGTTATCATAAAAATGGACACATTTTGATGAAATTAAATATGTATTTATGAATGAGTCTATTTAATAAATTAAATACGCGGGTCCGTGGCTTAGGCCCCCAGTGGTCGAGGCACCTGTGGCCGACGCCCCTACGCACCTTATGACACATTGGGGTTCACATTGAAATCACGTTTTGTCGTGTGTGAGTTATTTATTATTATAGGTTTCGGCATTCGTTTGACTTATGGGGACGCCACAGCGCCACTAAGCGGCGCTCGACAGAGCCTAACCTGACGTTCGTGCGAGTCGATGAGAGCGCTACAGAGCAGTCTCTTGACCATCTTACATTGTACGGACAACACGTGCTCAGAAATTATAATTATAATTAATATTAAATTCCCATTCCTGTTCTATCTGTTTATATAACCTACTTAATAAACAAAATAAACTTCACATGCCATACCACACGCTAAATAGAATATAAGACCGAATAATGTAACATGAGAAACCATCAATTGTAATTACTCTGATACTTTTTATTTTATTGTTTTTTTCTAAAGCAATATATTTTATAGTGGCACAGTGAGTATTATCTTGCTCATCTATGTTAGCCTGGTACTTTAATTCCCAGATATATAAAAGAAAGTCGTGTTAGTTACACTATTTTTAGCTCAAGAACGGCAGAACCGATTTGGCTGAAAATTGGAGTAAAAAAAAGACGGACATAGGATACTTTTTTTTGATGTATGGTAGAAGTCCGTTAGGAGTAGTGTAGGAGTAGCTGGTTAGGAGTAGGTTAAGAGTAGGGTAGAAGTATGGTAGGAGTAGTGTAGGAGTAGAGTAGGAGTAGGGTAGGAGTAGGGTAGGAGTAGTGTAGGAGTAGGGACAACACGCGAACGAAGTAGCGCCGGGCAGCTAGAAATAATTTATATCGCAAAACGTTTTGCGATATAAATTATTTCTAGCTGCCCGGCGCTACTTCGTTCGCGTGTTGTCCCTACTCCTACACTACTCCTACCCTACTCCTACCCTACTCCTACTCTACTCCTACACTACTCCTACCATACTTCTACCCTACTCATAAATGAGCTAGTAACCTTTACATATAATAAAATGGTACAGAAGTCTAAACGTAAAATGTCTGATGCCGTCAGCATCATCATCATCATTTCACACACTGCTGGGTGCAGGCCTCCCCTTTCTTCTGCCATATTTCCCTGTTCAGTGCGTCTCTCATCCAGGTACAGCCCGCGCCAAACTTTGTGACCGCCTTGAATATAGTCGCGAGTCCGAACTTGCGCATGGTACAGTCGAGTGGACAATACGTAATCAACCAAACGCGCGTAGCGGGTGAGCAGTGCGGGCGCGCGGGGTGTGTCCCTGCCCCCAAGCACTTGTGCGTCCCGCTAATACCTGATTGTGTGTTCTGCGCAATGGAATGAGCCTAGTTTCGGGGCGGTCACAAAGTTTGGCGCGGGCTGTATTTCGCGCGACTTTGACGATATCGTCAACCCAACGCGCTTTTGCACGGCCCTGGGGCTCTACTCCGAAGTAGTATCGGCCGAATGTTCGGCCATTTCCTGCTACGAAGTTACTATTTTGTTCGGTCGGTCCCGATCCTTCACTCCTACACTCTTTCGAATATTGACTATGGGCCCGGTCCAACTGAGCCGATCCGAACTTTTTTCGCTTTTTTTAATAATATCGGTTTATTCCCGGTCGTCCCCACCTTGTCGTCCCCACTGGGTACACCTTGTCGTCCCCACTGGGTACACCTTGTCGTCCCCACTGGGTACGAATGGGAAAAAAAAGTTTCGGTCGTCCCCAGTGGGGACGATTGGAACTTTTTATTCCAGCGCATTCTGGCTGTTTGTGTATGTGAGTTTATATATATGTCTGTAAACGCACCCACGACACGACACAGGAGAAATTCCTAGTGGGGGCAAGGTTTAAAAAAAAAAAAAAAGCTGGGGTTGAAAATATGATGGATTACGGCCCACTCACTCTCACAGAGAGGAGGCCTGAGTCCCAGCAGTGGGAACATTATAGGCTGATTATGCTATGCTTATGCTAAATGTATTTTTTTTTCTTTCAACAAAATATAAAATTACCTACCAGGACATAAGAAATGGAAAGTAACAATAAATCACCTTTGTCAAGAATTTTACGAGCACATGTGGAAGTAAAAATCCCTCAGACAGACATAAAAAGGAAATACATTTGCCTCTATCAAAGTCAGGCAAAGAAAGAGAATTTAATATTAATATTCTGATGTTATTCAACTTCGTTTCAAAGAGTATTCTGAACTTCAAAGTAATAATTTTATGTAGGAAGTTAATTATTAAGTAGGTATGCTCTAGTAATCTAGTTCAGAATACTCTTTGAAACGAAGTTGAATAACATCAGAATATTAATATTAAATTCTCTTTCTTTGCCTGACTTTGATAGAGGCAAATGTATTTCCTTTTTATGTCTGTCTGAGGGATTTTTACTTCCACATGTGCTCGTAAAATTCTTGACAAAGGTGATTTATTGTTACTTTCCATTTCTTATGTCCTGGTAGGTAATTTTATATTTTGTTGAAAGAAAAAAAAATACATTTAGCATAAGCATAGCATAATCAGCCTATAATGTTCCCACTGCTGGGACTCAGGCCTCCTCTCTGTGAGAGTGAGTGGGCCGTAATCCATCATATTTTCAACCCCAGCTTTTTTTTTTTTTTTAAACCTTGCCCCCACTAGGAATTTCTCCTGTGTCGTGTCGTGGGTGCGTTTACAGACATATATATAAACTCACATACACAAACAGCCAGAATGCGCTGGAATAAAAAGTTCCAATCGTCCCCACTGGGGACGACCGAAACTTTTTTTTCCCATTCGTACCCAGTGGGGACGACAAGGTGTACCCAGTGGGGACGACAAGGTGTACCCAGTGGGGACGACAAGGTGGGGACGACCGGGAATAAACCGATATTATTAAAAAAAGCGAAAAAAGTTCGGATCGGCTCAGTTGGACCGGGCCCATAGTCAATATTCGAAAGAGTGTAGGAGTGAAGGATCGGGACCGACCGAACAAAATAGTAACTTCGTAGCAGGAAATGGCCGAACATTCGGCCGATACTACTTCGGAGTAGAGCCCCAGGGCCGTGCAAAAGCGCGTTGGGTTGACGATATCGTCAAAGTCGCGCGAAATACAGCCCGCGCCAAACTTTGTGACCGCCCCGAAACTAGGCTCATTCCATTGCGCAGAACACACAATCAGGTATTAGCGGGACGCACAAGTGCTTGGGGGCAGGGACACACCCCGCGCGCCCGCACTGCTCACCCGCTACGCGCGTTTGGTTGATTACGTATTGTCCACTCGACTGTACCATGCGCAAGTTCGGACTCGCGACTATATTCAAGGCGGTCACAAAGTTTGGCGCGGGCTGTACCTGGATGAGAGACGCACTGAACAGGGAAATATGGCAGAAGAAAGGGGAGGCCTGCACCCAGCAGTGTGTGAAATGATGATGATGATGCTGACGGCATCAGACATTTTACGTTTAGACTTCTGTACCATTTTATTATATGTAAAGGTTACTAGCTCATTTATTATGTTCAAGGTTCCATACTGTGGTATTACATAACCTTGCCGGCCACAAATGTTGCCGTTAATTATAGGTTTGTAGACAATGTAATAAACTATCTGGTTATTTACCGCCTAAATGTTCACCTCAAATAATTCCTATATATTTGTGTTCCTTTATACTGATAAGTTAGTAATATTATCTATGTATTATGTGTAAGTAGTTACAATTCAGTACTTGATTTTGAGTAAACTCAAAGAAATTATTTCAATTAAACTATTTACAGGCCCTTTTGAATAGCCAATAGAGTCGAGTTTCTTGCCCGATCTTCTCTATAGGTACCTACTACGCTTTGAATGGGCAACTACATAGCTTCATCTTTCTGACTGACCGACCTCTTGACAATTCAAAAGTGCTTGTAATTGTTTTATTTGAAAGAAATGCTTTGAGTTTGAATCCTCTACGCGGGCCCATTGCGAAGTTGGTAGATGTCACATGTCTTTGAATTTTTGAGGTTTCCTCGCGATGTTATTCTTCACCTTTTTGCGAGCAGTGGTGATTAAATAATTTACACAAAGTAAAGTGCCTTTTTGGGTTCGAACCTACGACCTACAACTCGGTAAGTCGCGGCCGTTAGCCAACTTTTTATGGTAGAAACTCAAGTAATAATTTTAATGGTATTGAACCATTACTGCACGAGTCCAGCTCAAGAAACATGACCGATTTTGTAAAAAAAAAATGTGCCGTCAAAAATGAACTGATACAGACCATGAAAAAGGCCAAGTGCGAGTCGGACTCTCGCACCGAGGGTTCCGTACAATTACAATTTACGAATTATGACGTATTAAAAAAAAACTGAAGTTTACATGGTAATGTATATCATATATTTTTTATAGTTTTACAAGTTACAGAGAAAATGTGTCCCCCCCGGACACATTTTACCACTTTGGAAGTGTCTCTCGCGCAAACTATTCAGTTTAGAAAAAAATGATATTAGAAACTTCAATATCATTTTTGAAGACTTATCCATAGATAACCCATACGTATGGGTTTAATGAAAAAATATTTTTCAGTTTCAGTTGTAAGTATGGGGAACCCCCAAAATTTATTGTTTTTTTTTCTAATTTAGTGTGAAAATCTTAATGCGATTCACAGAATACATCTACTTACCAAGTTTCAAGAGTATAGTTCTTATAGTTTCGGAAAAAAGTGGCTGTGACATACGGACGGACAGACAGACAGACATGACGAATCCATAAGGGTTCCGTTTTTTGCCATTTGGCTACGGAACCCTAAAAATATTAAGTAGTTACAATTACTTAACTCCTGTAATCTAAACCCTATTAAATTCGACCATATTTAGAAGCTTTTTAGCTCAGGTACAAAATAAATATTCCTTTGGGAAAGTAATTTTTGTTTTCAGGTCCTTTGCCCTTGTTTGTCCAGTCCTTTGTTTAATGTAACCTTTCTAATTACTATGTGCCCGGGAATATTTGAGCGGTAATTAGGCCCGTTGTACACACATGCATTTTTAAGAAAGAAAAATAGTTATAGTGTCTCAGAAACACGTGCATACAAACAAATAATTAACTCGAATAATAAAGAAAAATAAAGACAAAATAAATCGGACTTTACACTTTTCATTTGTTTTTTTTTTTTTTTGTTTTTATCAAAAGGCGAATTCTCGTAATTTAAAACGTTCAAAGTCTAGTCGCAGTGTCATCTCGGCGACAAACAAATGTCAAAACTTATCAAAATGTAGGGAAATTTTAGGTATTTTTGACAAATTGAGACTGAGATAAGACTGTGAACGTTCTTAAAATTACGAAAATTGCCCCTCTGATGTATTGTGTATTTTAGTCTGTGCTAAATAAATGTATTTTCTATGGTTTTTCTTTATCTAAAATCATGAGCACAAAACAGAAATAGTTGACGACTGCACGTCATGACTATGACCCACAGCATAGCGCTGATTTTCTGTGGTTATCCGAAAAGGTCGTACGGAGACCAAGTCAGGTTTAATAGTTGGTTGTTTATTGTTTTTACGCCGTGAAAAATTATCGTAACGTATTTTCTTTCTTTTTGAAAACACGGCAAAGGAAGCAGTCATCAGTGTTGTATACATATATCACTAAGGAAATGGAAGAATGACAGTGGATCTACTGTCTAAGACCGTCAACGAAGATACGGGCCCGTCTGAATGTAGATGATCGGCAAGACAAGTGTCAAATTCAATGTTTCGGACGGCCAAAAAACTCATCAGGTGTAAGGAGAACTGTCAAATGGTATTGTCGTTCTTTCTTAGTTGGGGCTTCGAACTAATCTTATGTCCGGAAGTGATACAGAGTAGTAATTGCCCGTTACTAAGGACGAAACTACGGGTTTCGAGCTTACCGAAGACCCCAGACACGGAGCGGCTAGCTCGCCGTACCGTTATTAAGAAACCGTGCAGTGTACAACGGGCCTTATGTTTTAAACTTCTTATTTACTTTCAGATTTCTATGTGTTTTGGATTTTAACTTGTGGGATGGATGGGTGGAACGTTTCTATATGGTTGAATTCAGTTTGTAATATTTAAAGTTGGTGTGATGCTTTTATAAATGCACTATGATATAATTTAGACGATTCGTGTTATCTTTGATTTTGTAATTTAGAGGAAATTCGTTTTTTTTTGCTTAATGGGCCTGCTTTTATTTCGATCTTGTCTGATAGAAAGCGAAGGATGAGGTCTATTATGCAACGAGCGTGCCCAGAAGATGCCTGTTCACTCTTGCTATAACTCTTAAATGATAGATACTTAATGCTATACCTATCAAAAATTTTCTGTTGCGTAGGTACTTACATTTTACTTGTTTTTATTGACTACTAGCTAACGCGACAGACGCTGTCTTGTACAAAATTCCGTAGAAAAAAGGGCGTACTATTCCATCAACGACTACTTACACGATAAGAATAGTTGGTCGCCCTAATTAACGCAAGATAATGTTTATGTTCTTTCTCCAGAATTAGGTTACTGACAGGTTATTGTTATTAGTATTAACTTATTTTACTTCGATGGTCTTAGTTTATCATTTGTGACTCCAAGTGACAGCTATGTGAACAGAACCCAGCAATGCATAAATATGTAAGCTGTCACGCCCTTTATGCCTGGAGGCTTTTATTTGGGTAGTAAGTTTTTATTTTAATTTTAATTAATTATTTTTTAGCTTGAGTGCTTATAGTTTTTATTATATTTGTTGGTATATTGGCGCGGCTAGCTGACATATGGCAAATAATTTAATTTTATGTTCTGGTCTCGTAATGTTAATTACTTAATATAGGTACCTAGTATTGTATACAATCAAGTATTTTCTAACTGAACAGACAGCTGTGCTTCTGGGGAGTTTGTTGCGCCACTTTTTCCCAGCGATAGCACTAGGAACTGGTGAAGGGCGGGCGTTTTTGGGGGACTGTCTTTTGTAATTTTGGCGTTCAAAAAGTGCTGATTCTCAGCCTAATTTAAATAAATGACTTTTGATTTTGGCGATCAGTTTTCCCTTTTTTGAACATTTTCCGGGAAACCTTTAAAATTTTACTTTCCTTAAAAACCTAATCCGGACTATTACGAACATTTTAAAACAAAAAACTGCCAAATCGGTCCCATGTTCAACAGTACTTTATTTGTATTTATATAGATTCGCCCACATAATACCGTTTTCATCGAACAGCGTAATATGTAATTTTGCAGTCCTGTATTACAATTTCATTCAAAGTATTATTTCGTAATTCCACTTAAACACATTGGCGATAATTCGGCTAATTCCCAGAAGGTGAACTTACTATTATTAATCAAAATGTGTTTAAGCTGACCTTACTCATTGATACTGCCCACGAGTTTTTGAAAATAATACCATTTTAGGAATTAACACCACACTATCTAGGCTGGGCTAAGTACATATGTGTAATCCGGCGTTATAACGAAAACCAACCTTTCCCAAAAATGAGAGATGTTTTAATTATTAAAAGGACACAAATTGTCATCGGTTTAGTGAAGTTACACATACGTATGAGATATCTAACTATTTATGTATATACAGGTGTAACATAATTTTATCCAACAACAGGGGGTCTACCCCTTCAGCGCGAAGTCCGTAGTTTCGATCGAAGTTACGGGCGTTTCCTACACCGAACTAAGAATGAATGACAGCACGATAGTTGTCTCTACATCCGATGTGTTTTAAACTTTTTACCCGTCCGAAAAACTTAATTTATTTTAATCATGTTTTAACGGACCATCTTCGTTCGTATGGGCCCGTATCTTCGTTGACCGACTTAATGAGTAGACCCCCTGAATCACATAGACCTCAAACAACACATTTTGAAATCCCTTCCAGATTACTAAACATCTAGCTATATATTTTATACAAACGATTGATCGTCGAGTTGTCGATTAAAAACATGAGAAGGGTGATCCATGTATGTGGTCTGCGTTTTAACAGTCATCAAGAAAAACTTTATATTTAGGAGTACTAGCCCATACGGTCCTTTGTACAGACGTTTTTCTTTCCGTGAAAAACTACGGTTTATTCGCCGAGTGTAGGTACGGTCGTCAGTGTTGTACGGATCACTTTGGAAACGGACACTGTTTATACGTCGTATCGTAAAGAAACCTAAGATCGAATAAAAATATTAAAACTGAAAAAAAAATCTGAGAAGGGCCCCCGCACTAGGTCACCGTCAGTAAACAATATAAATTAACAGTCCCTTCACGACACTACATAATATACCAAAAACTTTGGTTCTATTCCAACATAAATGATATATTCGCGTTTTCAGCGGCCTGTCCCATTTATTAGCCTACCAGCCTAACGTTAAACTGTTTGTTCACAAAACTACTGAAACTTTCTCCTGAATTTATTCAGTCGGGTGCTGTAATAATTTAATGCTATTCATATTAATTTGCACTTAGTTGTTGGGTGATAATTCATTATGAGTAATTGGGAAATTACAGTGAAATTAGTAAGTGTTTACGAGGTAGGCTTTGTGTTTGTTGTTCAATTGATTTTGGCTGAGGGTAGATCAATAAACGGGGTCAATTAACTAGACTTCTGTGAAAACTTAATTCCATTACCAGTAACTTAATTGCGTAAACCACTATCTATCAAAAACAATCTGAATAATTTTTAAAAATATTGCTAACCCATTGCTTCATAACATAATGTTAGAAAAATGTGTCTGCTCAACAACGTATATAACGCATTGAATGTTGTTGTAGTGCATTGTCACACTGTGACTTGGGAGACACTGTCCAAATATATATGTACAGACGTCAGCACATCAAGCTACTACAATCTGTCAAATTTCTTTAATAGATTTTCAACTTTATCGCCAAATCTTAAGGTTCAAAGTTAATTGGGAAAATTTGACAGTTTCGGGTAGCTTGACCTGCTGGCGTCTGTACCAGCAGCTGAAAACTTAGTTTTGAGTTTGAATTGAGCTGTCATTTCCTGATGCCAGGAATTGACACTATTGACAGCTGACTTAACCTTAATTTTTGTCGGTGAGATTTTTACAGAATAGAGATCGGCTGTAATTTCACCAGAATGCCAACACTGCTCCGGCAGCAAAACTTTGTAAGGGGATAGAAGTTCACTTGATGAGCTAAAAACAAGTAGGATCCTCTACTATTACTCGATAATAATACTCCACATTATAATAATGCATACTATTAATACAACGAATAATAAATAAATAAACACGAAATGTCGTGTGTCCGGGTCGTGAGTTCCTTCAAATAAGACAATGGCGAAACAATACACGTGACGACAAACGGTCTTCATTTGAACGAGCTCCTCAATACAAACACAAGTGAGTGCTTATGTAATGGCCCTTTTACCCATTCAATTTTCACCAGGGAAGGCGCCGTAGAGGTGCGTTATGGTGGCACAAGAATAATAATGTTGACTAGCAATTTTATCGTGAGGAAATCGGCATGTCTTAGAACTAAATATTCGAAGACAAGTGACATCTACCAACCCGCACTGGGCCCGCGTAGTGGATAACGGCCCACTCCCTCTCACGGAGAGGAAGCCTGTGTCCCAGCACTGGGAACATTATTGGCTGATTATGAGTAATTTTATAAAACCAGAGAATGCAATTATTAAATCATACCCATCAAATCCAGTCATATCTTTATCCCCAAACTTTTATCTCCATTCCCAAGACGCTATCCTGATGAACTACTTCAGCCTGTCACTCATCTCATATACAATTGTTATCTCTCTTTACAATTCATATCATCTCTTATGAGTTTCGATCTTCATAAACATTGGCGTGGGCGTAGGCTCTTTTACCAACTATGTTGGGGTGTGCTTTCAGTGCAATCGGATGCAGCTGAATACCAGTACTTTACATGGAGCGACTGCCTATCTGACCTGCACAAACCAGTTAATGGAGAACATAGTGTTAGCCCGAAATACTCTAGCCCGAAAAAATGCTAGTGTGAATTACCCATGACTAGTCAACATAGATATTCGACTCCGACAGGTAGTTGAAGGAACCTCTTCATCATCATCGTCCACAGCCTGACTTCACCCACAGCTGACCATAGACCTCTGTTTTCTTGTGCCAATCCCCACGTTCCTGTGCCAGGCTCAATGTCGTCCACCCATCTCGACGCCGGACGACGGACAATTCGTCTTCCAGTCCTTGGAACCGCTTACTACTATTCAGTATTTCGTGGTCCACTCAACTCTTTACAATTTAAATCACTAATACTTTACAAACGTATTAATTAAATTTATAAGATAGTGAAATCAAACTAGAGCACTAACGATTTCTGCTAAGTTAAGCGAGTTCCCAAAGATTTACGCGTGACTTAGAAACTTTCGACTTTGATACCCGGTGTAGGTACGAGTATGTCAAAGTTATCTTGTTACAGGAGTTATATCATTAGAAGCTAAGTGTCCCACTGCAGTGTAAAGTCATGTCTACCTTCGAGATAGTGCCTCTTCTTTGTCATCAAAGATCTACGTGTTTTTTATTTCCTTTGTAGGAGTTGCGGGCGTCGTCCGTCACCGAGGCAGGGCTTAAGAAACGCTGGCGTGACGATTTGGACTCGTTCCTAACCGATTGGATGGAGAAGGAACAGCACAAAGACAAGTGGAAAAATATAGGGAAGACCTTTACAGGCAAGCGGGACAATATAGGGCAAAGGAAAAAAAAAGTAGCTGCGGGGGGGTAATGGCGTAAATCGTATGTCCTTTAATTTTGCCAGATCAACAATATTCATTGCTTTATTTACGTTGTTGAGCGGACTTATTTTTCAAACGTATGAAGCAATGGATTAGGATGTGTGAATGATGATATGGTTAGAAAGGGGATGACTACCGACATGACGAGTAATAGAGAAGTATTGAAGAATAATATATTGCGCCAACCACATATAAATTCGGGTAAGGGCTGGGGAATGATGAATGATGATGAAGTAATGTATTAGGAATTTCCTAAAATCCTTCGGATTGTGATTGAAAGTGTGTTACGCAATTAGAGTATAGGATTAAAAAAATAAAATCTCCTATGAACAACTCAATTTCCCTCCCTATTTTCGTCGAACAAATCTTTAATAGACACGGTCTACAAGTTACTTAAGCGTAAATCTATTTCCTTCATATCAGTCGAAACACCGCCGACGAAGACCTCCCTATCAAATGTAAGCCTCTTCTCGGCTCGACAGATATTGAACCGCTTCTGAACATAAATCTGCCACACCACTATTCTCTGACAATACCTTTCGCAGCGCTAGTTTCCTACTTTTTTGAAAATTGGTTCAGAAGTAACAAGAACGTACATTCCTTTAGA
The DNA here is from genome assembly GCA_949629185.1 of Apamea crenata. Classification (NCBI taxonomy): domain Eukaryota; kingdom Metazoa; phylum Arthropoda; class Insecta; order Lepidoptera; family Noctuidae; genus Apamea; species Apamea crenata. Next base: position 3,462,070 of record OX451362.1, on the reverse strand, counting down.
AATTCAGATTGAATCCTTTTTGCAGCGACAATAAGGATTTAATCTAAACTGCAGGGTAATAGCGTAACACACTAACTGGTAGAAATAGCTGTCATTTTGACAGTTCAACACCCACTTGTTTAAAACAAAATTAAAAGCATTTGACATAATATTTAAAACTGTTTGGCGCTATATTTGAATTTCACTTGGAATGTTAATTCATAGTTCTTTGTATTTGAATGTAAATTGCATGTGTATATATTTATTAATATATACTTTATTGTACACCACAAAAATACATAACATAAAAAATACATCAGACACTACAAAATATACAATGGGCGGCCATATCGCTCTCTGCGATCTCTTCCAGGCAACCTTGGAATGGACAGTGATTTTTCTAGACATAAAATCGGCTGTCGTTGCTGCAAATATTATGTACACAATATTGTCAACACAATGTAAATTGTTTTAGGAATAAATGAAATTAAATGAACAACATTCATTGCGTTATTTACATTGTTGAGCACACACATTTTCGAAAGTATAAAGCAACGGATTAGCAATATGTTAAGCTATTAGGGTGCTGATGACATCTTTATCATCCCACTACTTAACATGCACCTATCCAAAACCCACCTAAATCAATGCAACATCTATCTAGCTGGTTTCAAGATACATCTCGAAACGTTCAGTAAATCACAATTGGTCACAGCTGTGTCAACCCAGTGTGGCAACCTGACTATGCAATACATATATGTCTACTGAGCCCGTGTGCTCTGATGCAAGACCACTTGAGGATATTGATACAGAAAATGGACTCTCTCAAGTACTCTAAGCTACTGATGTTGTTTTTATTTACTTCTGTTGGAAGTACCGGTTTCAAGTTCGATAAATCAAATAGTGTCGTTGCTTATTTTTCTGTTGACTGTTCAGGGTTGAAAAATAGGTTTCCATTTTCACGAAAATGATGTTTGTCATTATACGTTTTGTAGAACTCGTGTCTCAAATTCTCGATGTAATTCAAGAACATTAAGTTGTTACTTCATTTAGTTCGACGTGATTTTCGAACTCTCAAACGATGTTTAATTAGCTTGGTTTTTTTTCCCTGTAATATTGTTTTTTTATGCAGGTGTTGTTTTATGCAGACTGTACACAGGTGACTTTAGCTTTTTAGGCCCTTCCCGTTTAGAGAATGAATGAGCTTGATCACCACGCTTGCTCAGTGCAGGTTGGTGATTTCAAAAGTCCAGGGTAACATACTTAACTTCATGACAACATCAACAACATGCCAAAAGCAGCATAATACTGAACGCTACTTAAAATTGTGTTGAGTTTCAGAATTAAGCTGTTATACTCTTAAAATTCACCATCACTGCTCTCAAAACGTTAAAGGAAAACCTCGTGAGAAAACCGCCATGTCCTAGAACAAACATTCGAAGACATGTGACATCTACCAACCCGCACTGGGCCCTCGTGTTAGATTATAGCCCACTACCTCACGAAGAGAAGAGGCCTGTGTGGCAGCAGTGGGAACATTATAGGCTGATTGGGTACCGGAATTTCCCAATGTATTAAACTGTTTTTGAAGTTGGGTGTTTTGAAGGAAATTCCTAATCCATTGCTTCTTAGCTTTAAACGATTTGTCTATTCAACAACGTAAATAAAGAAATGAACGTGGTTGATATGTCAAAATGAAAGGAATTGCGACCAATTGTCAATCTAGGTGTGTTACGCAATTACCCCGCATTATTATGTATGACGCCATTTTATTTTATTCAATGTAATCTTAAAATAGCTAGATCATTTCTAACCCGTTGGGCTATCGTGGTCCCTTACTCGATCACGTTGTAACTTTCTGAACCTGTTGCTCTATTCAGATCCTTCAGTGATATAAATTACGCTTTATAGCCCTAAATAACAATGTAAACGATGATGTATTAGACCCGCTCTGGACTAGACAACTTTATAAATCGCCTGAAAGTCACGTAATGTCGCGTAATATTTCAGCCTTAATTCGAATAAATAATGCCAGCTGAAATCTGGTTTTTTATTCTTAAATTGTACCTAATATAATTATATTACTCGAAAGACTCGACAGGCCTTGTTAAAAAAAAACATTATAAATCGGACAAAATATTTCATAAGCTAAAATTAAATCCCAAAAAGAAGAAATATATCATACTAGCTGCGCCCCGTGGTTTCACCCGCATAAGTTTCGATCCCGTGGGAATATCGGGATAAAAAGTATCCTATATGTGAATCCTGGTTATAAACCATCTGTGTGCTAAATTTCATCCAAATCCGTTCAGTAGTTTTTGCGTGAAAGAGTAACAGACATCCATCCATCCAACCATACAAACTTTCGCGTTTATAATATTAGTAGGATAGGATTAGTCAATAGTCTCATTCAAATAAAAAAGCTAAAACATTTAAAAAGTTGAAAATGTAATCCCAAAATGGAGAGAGCCTCCAAATTATATTTCGATCTGATTAAAATTTTAATAAAAAAAATTACTTGCAAAATTACACTCAGTATCACAAATAAAAATGCTCCTTTGCTTAAAAAATAATTTCGTTCCAAAATTACTTACAGTTCATTTATTTTAATTCCAATCTTCTTCAACGCCACCAAATAAAAGAAAGTTAGGATTCAAGATTCATGATTCGGAACGCCATCTTTCAAGCCTATTTTAGCGAGAAGTCAATTCAAAAGTTTGGTCTTTCAGGGGTGCTACACACTGTCCAGGTCGGCACAATTGATTCGGCAGTTATTGTTGAACACAAAGCCGACCCGAAGCATTGCTACACCTATTCAACTGATATTCGGGTCATGTCCATCGACAACTCCGTTTGGCAACTATCCTAGCTGAATCGTGTTCAGGTCGGTTCGGCATAAGTCCTCGTACCCACGGCGATTTTTGAACTCGGCGATATTTTCTCGCGCACTGCATTTTCAACGCACTGCTTAGCGCCGATAGTTGGAAATCAAACAATGATTTTTTTACACGCTGGGATGCACTCTGTTGGATTCCAATGCTCGACTTAACAACGAGAGTTGAAAATCCAGTGCACCACCAAAATCGTCGCATAAAAAATCGTCCGTGCGAACGGGAGCTAATTCGAGTTAAGCCGAGAACCTTTCTCGAACATTTATCTCATATTAGATTTTACCGAACGACTGTGCCGAATCATGCCGAGCCGAACAAGTATGTAGCACCCCTAACATGTAAATTTCGCTCCCAGAATTCTAAATTAAGTCAAGTTTTTTGGACAAGAAAGAAAGGGGTACCTGAGAACATTTGAGAGGGCGGTGACACCGGTATCGGTACTTCAGCACGTCGTGCTAAGGACCCTTGAGGCATTCTGAGGGTGAAGAGTACGATAGACTAGCAGGCGCCATGTTTGCAAGCCAGAAAATTTGGAGGCCCTTGAAATTTATTAACACACGTTTTTTTGCAAGTTGACCTGTTTTTCTATTTGTTTTTTATCCCTACGTCACAACGTACGGGAGCGGACGCCCTAAGAGTACATAATATTGTAACCTCATTAGTAATGTTGTTCAGAAAGGTCAGAAGGCCAATTCTCGTTATTTAAAACGTTCAAAATCTAGTAGCAATCTCATCTCGGCGACATACAAATGTCAAAAACGTGTCAAAATGTAGGGAAATAAGAGGTATTTTTGACAGTTTGAGACTGAGATCAGAGTGATGTATAAACGTACATAAACAAAGCAAAAGGAGTATGTAAGGATCGAAGCAGCTGTTCTGTAGTTTCTGCCTACCTCCATGGGAAGAAAGCGTGATACTCGTAATATGTGTGTCACAACTTATTGATAAATTCCATAATAGGAAAGTAGTCGAAGCAAAACAAGTTGTCGGCGGTTACAATTTGGAATCTAACACGTTTCTTTGATAAGCTAATTCATGTTAATCAACTTTCCACCTGGTGAAAAACCTTTACATAACCACCGTGACTAAGCAGAATTAATGTAAACGATGGCGTTTCGCGTGGGCACAGTTTCGCAATACCTTTTCTTAGTTTACAATAAGGTACAAAAGCATCGAGTTTCTTGTTATGCACCGTACTCGATTATTTCAAGTCGGTCTCTTGTTGCAACATGTTATTTCAACATACATCTCCATTTCCACAATGTTTTCTTTAGCAGGATTTTATTTATTTGTATAAGATAACACTAAAATAACAAAAATATATCCTAAATTAACTAAAACTATTTACAAACTAAAATATAGCGTCTTGGGTACATTACCAGTCGACAGCGATGCGGATGAATTTTTCGACGCTATAGCAGGATTTGTTACTGTAGTTGTAACTCCAAATTAGAGCTGTGCCCAATTAAAATTGACGGGTCTTCCTTTTCTGTGTTCCTAAATCCAGCGATCCGAAGGTCAGCTTTAGCTACATTCAACCTAGAATCACACTGCATTTGTTTTTGGGGTTTCAACTCAAAACTGCCAAGGTGACATTGCAGTTTAATCTCTATGAAACGATGAATCAAGTTCTACAAAGAAAATATTACAGTGTATCGGTGTTTACGTGACTGCATTGATGACCTCATACTTTATGGATGAATTCGCATGTTTCATACATCACTTGGAATGATAGCAGTAAACAATACAAGTGTCGCAACCACGCAACAAAGGAGACGAAGACAAACACGTTTCTTTTTCCATTTCTTATCAATACAAGGATCCTATTGTAGTAAACCGATAGTGTTCTTGATCTAAAAACCTTGTAAACGGTAAACAAGCAGGACTGTGGTCTGATTTTGTACTGGGGAAAGGAAAACATAGACGAGATAAGGCGTAATGTATAGTAGTTTATACTGTACACGTTTAGAGAGACAACATTTATTAAGTATATCCATGGTTAGTGCTGACAAGGGAGTAAGTTATCGAAGAAATGTTGGACTATATATTCTTTTGTTCTATCGGCTCTAGTGATATGAAAGAAGCCCATGCGGTAGGGAAACTATTAACAGGTCAGAAAAATTGGTAGCAAAGCTGACTGCTCAAGATTCGCTTGACGGACTTAATCATTGAGTGAAGGGTCTTTTAAACCCCATGGGTCAAAGGGATTTAGGGTGAATGCGAGAAGCACAGAACCGGGGTAGTGGCGGTGCTTGGCGGAGGCTTGTGGCCAGCAGTGGACGTCTTCCGGCTAAAATGATGATGATGATGATAGGGTGTTTAAAAAGAGCCTATAGGTGTCGTGAGACGCTTTTTGCTTAGGTAATCTATCATAAATATAATAAAGCTGAACAGTTTTGTTTGTTTTTTTTTTCTGTTTGATTGAACGCGCTGATCTTTGGAACTACCAGTGGGAAAAAATGCTTTATGCATCTTGAAGCCCAATTTTTGAAGAGCGTTATAGACTAACTTGACATCACGCTACGACACCTGGTAGCCGAGCAGAATCAAAAAAAGTCAGAAAGAGCGCTAAGCGAAAATGAAGTAATGGCGCGGAGAGGCGATGCGATGCGAAGCGGTGGGTCGCAGGCCGAGGGAGTTTTTAACCCCCGACGCAAAAACGACGGGGTGTTATAAGTTTGACGTGTCTCTCTCTCTCTGTGTGTCGGTCTGTGGCATCGTAGCTACCGAACGGATGAACCGATTTTGATTTTGTTTTAATAAAAATGTGGCTGTTATTTTAGTACATATATTGTTCACCTTACGAGTCTCCTAATACAGGCATCTTTTGCTTAAAAGGAGGCTTCAATCTCAAATTTTGTTGTACAAATATGGTTATCAAATAAACTATTTTTATTTATTTTATTTTATTATTTCTACACGATCGAAGTCACGGGCAAAAGCTAGTTAGTTGTATGGAAAGCATGTTATTAACCCTGCAGTATGAATCTCACGCTGATCTAGTTCAATTTCTGTATTGATTACTGAATGAAGCTCATGAGATGAGCTTGTTAACCCATTAATTATTGTGACTGCGCCATCGACAGCCAATATATGAGAATGTAGGTACTGGCATTCCGACTCCAATAAGAGCTAAATTAAAAGCTAACTGCTGATTAAAGACTTTATTATTAAACCTCTGTGTTATTCCGACGATACGATACCAAATAGTTTTTAATTGATATGGGATCATTTTATTGGTAATGGCCTCCCACGAGGTGGACCGATGACGCGATGGAATCCGCTGGATGCGAGAAGCACAGAACCCATCGAAGTGGCGGTGCTTGGGGGAGGACCATGTCCAGCATTGGACGTTTTGGCTGAAATGATGATGATGGTCAGGGCAGGAATCGTTATTTCTTCTTCTATGTGATTTCTTCTTCATGACAGCACGGTTGGCGCAGTGGTTAAGCGATTGACTGCTGCGCTGCGTGTCGCGGGTTCGATTCCCGCACGGAACAAATATTTGTATGACCTACATGTATTTGTTCCGAGTCTGGGTGTTTTTCTATCTATAATATGTCATGTATTTACAAAAAAAAAAAAATGGTATATAAGTAGTTTATCAGCCATCTTGTTACCATAACACAAGCATTAGGTTGCTTAGCTTGGGACAAATGGTGCTGTGTGAAATGTCCAGGGATATTATTATTATTATCTATACAAGTATTCATTTATTACAAATTAAGTTATCAATTGGAAACTACATAGAGTCGAATCACTTACATACATGCTACCAAACATTACTTGTATATGTTCAAATTTTATTTTTGTTTAAATTTGACGTTATTTCAAGTTAAACAATTAATATCAGCTTTATTTAAATGGTAATTAAGTTGATTTCAGAGAATATTGATAAAGTTATAAAAATATTTGAACTTATAGCGTAAACTGAACTTTATTGTGTAGGAATTAAAGTTATTTTGCCATAAACTCATATTTGTTTACATTTTTGGTGAATATGTCGCGAATCGCGATTATATGTTAATATAATTAGCCTACAGTGTTCCCACTGCTGGGACACAGGTCTCCTTTCTTCTAGAGGTCGTGGGCAATCCACCACGCGGGCCCAGTGCGGGTTGGTAGATATAATTTGTCTTCGATTGTTTGGTTCATGAACAAACCAGTTTCCACACGATGTTTTCCTTCGCCATTTTGAGAGCAGTAGTGATGAAATAGTTAACACAAAGTAAAGCGCCTGCTTGGGTTCGCACTAAATACGTTCAAATTATATTATAAGACATTATTTATCTATTATGATTACGGAATTAATTATACACCGTGTTCCGGACGATATACATAAACTTTGACCAGATGTTCAGAGCATGAAAATAATCATTTTTCACTATGGACACTTATTTAATATTAATTTTCATACAAACTAAATACCTTGACGTAAGTCACCCATTATCTCTTTATCCGAATCATTTGATAGATTTATCATTTTAATTGCACTAAGCGGCAACTAGCACAGGCCAAATTAAGACCATTTCTGACTGCTTTGTAATGAAGCCTTTTTAAGAGTAGTCCTTTGTTAGATTTGATTTGTAAAAGCTATAGAAGCGTTTGCCAAAGTTTATGAAAAACGTGAAGAACACGGTGTATACTACCACGGTGTATACACGGTGTATATGGAAGGTTGTTTGTATTAAACCTAAGCATCGCCCAAACAATTAACTTCTAATCCCTGTTACACCAACTGTGGAGGAAACCTAAGCTACTTCCGTTATAATGACGTTGAGGGTTATGTTTCGACGAAGCAAACTCGCAAATACACACAGATAAAGATTTATAGACAATTCCAACCTGAAGTGCAAATGTGTTATGTGCTGCGTTTCCACTAACGATAGGGCACAACACTATGTCCTGCAGTACAGGCGTTAGGTTAAGTTAACACCTCACTCCCCTCTGACCCGAGGGCACCAGGCACCAGTCGGGGGTTGCGGAAGGATCGTACGTTCCCGCGACCCCCGGCGTAGGTGTGAGATGGAACACCGGGGTGGTTTTTAGTCAGTAAGAGTCTGACAGACCCCGTCGCCCGCCCCAGGGCGACGGCCGGACATCCATGAGGATTTTCCACCCCGGAAAAAAAAAAGGTTAATACCTTTAAGTTGCAGGAACTGGTAGCTATACTATTGACATTGCAGTACAAGTAGCACTGACTGGACTGCGGGGTAGTTGCGTAACACACTATCAAAGAGCAATGGCTTTAATTTTGACAGTTCAACAACATTCATTGCGTTATTTACGTTGATGAGCAGACAAATTTTTCGACCATATAAAGCAATGGATTAGCAAAATGCTTCAAAATGATTCAGATTGAGATTTGATAGTAATTAGGGTGGTGCTCACTCTTACGTGACTGACAGGACTATGATTGAGAGTCTTTTGTTTTTAGTGCATTTCTTTCTCTTGGGTAGTTTTTTGTTTTTATACGTACTTTGCCAGTTTGGTATGCCAATGTTCAGCATAGTTCCTACGTGCCTTACAAGGTACCAGCAATACAACATTTTACTGCGTTGTAGCCTGCCCCAATATCCTCGCAGTATGTCGCATGTGGTTTCAAGCGGCATCCTTTATTGCTGTATGCAGGTGAAGCGCCAGTTCCACAAGCTTGCACCTTTAATTTAAGGTGGGTATTTCTAGCTTAAAATACTACATGCTCTGGAGTTTCACGTTAGAGAGAAGTGAGAGGATTTATCGTGGTTTCAACTGGGAATAAAGGGAAATTAATACCAGGCCTTGGTATGTGAGGCAAAGGTCCCTTCTCATGCAGTTAGGGACATTTTATCGTATGTTCAAAGAGTTGGTTTGTTAAAGGTTGCTTTGATTCTTGTTGTCAATCTAGAATTATTATTTCTAGATATTCTGACTTAATTCAGCTTAGGGCTGATTTTTCCAACTCCAGATAATTTTATCCGAGGATTAAATTTGAATTTTTGACTGTTCTTCCATACAAAGTCTAAAAGAAAGAATAAAACTTATCTGTCGATTAAAAAATCAGCCCTTACTTTGTTAGATAACTGGACTATGCCGCTTGAAGAGATAAATACTCTTATAGATTTTTTTACTGTAGATAAATTGCTTCAAAAATCGAGTTAAGAGGAATGAGGTCAGGTAGCCCTCGTACTATATTATCAACATACAACCTGATACTGAGCTGCAAATAGCAAAAAACGTAAGAAAATTTGAATTACGCGGGCTACCTGACGCTTTCACAAAAACTCCTAGTACCTACCTACCTATATATAAACCAGTCACTAACTCCGACAGCCAACTAGCAACAAGGGAGAAACTATTATCAGATAACCTAGTTCCTTAATTAGTTGATTAATTTATCTTCAAATTCCATGGAGAACAAACGACTTACTTACTTAATTAGTTAAGGTGCAATTTGAAATTGAAATGTCTGCCCCGATGTGGAGCTGAATGGGATAGTTAAAATGGTGAAGGATATATTGCTAGTGCATTCAAAGCGGACTAAGCCAAATACCACGTAGCAGGCTTTTCTTGCATATTATATGATTGATTTATTTAGTGTATTGCTTTGTTTTAGAGTTGATGTTGTCGTCTCCGGACACAAGTGGGAAGATGTAAGTCCAACCTGGTAAAGTGGGACTGCCTTGACGGGACCGCAGTAGGGTGTGATTGTGGAGCTATGTCACAAACCATGCTCCACCTCCCATCCTGTCTCGTGTCCCAAAACATGCAGTCAGTGACCTCTGCGCTGCTGACAACGCCGTGGAAGTGGCAAAGTTTTGGGACAACAAGATCAAAATCAAAATCAAAATCAAAAGTCATTTATTCAAATTAGGCTGAGAATCAGCACTTTTTGAACGTCAAAATTACAAAAGACAGTCCCCCAAAAACGCCCACCCTTCACCACTTCCTAGTGCTATCGCTGGGAAGAAGAAGTGGCGCAACAAACTCCCCAGCAGCACAGCTGTCTGTTCAATTTAAAAAAAATACTTGCTTCTATACAATACTAGGTGCTTATGTTCGGTAATTAACATTACAAAGCCAGAACATAAAATTTAATTATTTGCCATAATATGTCAGCTAGCCACGCCAATATACCAACAAATATAATAAAAACTATACGTACTCAAGCTAAAAAATAATTAATTAAAATGTAAATAAAAAAAAAAACTTACTAGCCAAATAAAAGCCTCCAGGCATAAAGGGCGTGACAGCTTACACATTTATGCATTGCTGGGTTCTAAGACCTGGCAGTAAGCCAATTCTGGAGAAGGAACATAAACATTGTCTTGCGTTAAACTAGGGTGACCAACTATTCTTATCGTCTAAGTAGTCGTTGATGGAATAGTATGCCTTTGAACAAAGGTTGGATTTTAGTTGAGCTTTAAACGCATTAAAAGGCAAGTCTAGAAAAGAAGAGGGTATCTTGTTATAAAAGGTTATACCGAGCCCAACAAATGAGTTATGAACCTTATGAAGCCGGTGAAAGGGGGCACGTAGTTTGTCCTTATTTCTAGTGTTAACACTGTGAATATCACTATTTTTAGTGTACAAGTGTAAATTTTGCCTAATATATAAAATGTTGGCAAGGATGAATTGTGATGCAACCGTGAGAATACCAATATCTTTAAAGAAATCTCTTAGAGAAACTCTGGCACCTAACTGGTAAATTGCTCGAACAGCTCGCTTTTGAAGGACAAATATATTTTGTATATCAGCGGCTTTGCCCCACAGCAGAATACCGTAGGACATAACGCTGTGAAAATAACTAAAATAGACTAAACGAGCTGTATCAACGTCAGTGTATTGTCTTACTTTCCTGACGGCGTAGGCAGCCGAACTGAGCCTTCCTGCTAGACTTGATATATGAGGTCCCCACTGAAGTTTGGCATCTACTGTTAGACCTAGAAAAATTGCCGAGCCTACAGTTTCAAGCACCTCTTTATCTAAGACGATGTTGGGTCCTAGGTTTCTAACATTCGGTAAGGCGAACTTTACACATTTGGTTTTCTTGGCATTGAGAACTAAGTTATTTGACGTAAACCAATCTGTAACTATTGAGAGTGCACTGTTTACGTCGTCAAAATCTTGTCTATTCCTGTCTACTTTAAAAATAAGAGAGGTATCATCTGCAAACAGTACAACATCACAGATGCCCGTCAAATGGAATGGTAAATCATTAATGTAAACTAAGAACAAGAATGGACCCAGTATTGAGCCTTGCGGAACACCTAACTGAACTGGTAGCCCGGATGATTTCACACCATTAACATCTACACATTGGACCCTATTATGTAAATACGAAATAATTACGTTGAGAGCTTCGTTTTGGACACCGTAATGACGTAATTTACGCAAAAGCGTGTCATGGTGCACGCAATCAAAGGCTTTGGAGAGATCACAGAAAACTCCAATAGCATTCTGTGATTTCTCCCATGCGTCAAATATGTGTCTCAACAGAGCAACACCCGCATCTGTAGTTGAACGACCTTTTGTAAAGCCATATTGCTCATTATGGAGGAGGCTATTTAAATTAAAATGTCTTAGCAGCTGCTTGAGTATTAACTTTTCAAATATTTTGCTAAATGCAGGTAAGATAGAAATAGGCCTGAAATTGCCAACGTCATTCTTATTACCTGATTTAAATAATGGTATGACTTTACTACTCTTCATGAGGTCAGGAAAAGTTCCTAAATCAACACATTTATTAAAAGTAACAGCTAGATAGGGGGCTACGATGTCTATTATATTACTTATAAGTTTAGTGGAGATGCCCCAATAATCACCGGTGTTTTTAGACTTAAGTGTATTAAAAACATTAACTACATCACGCGGGGTTACATGTTCGAAACTAAATAAGGGACTACATTTAGGTACACTACTGTGCAAAAGGTTTTCAGCTTTAGACGAGGACGAATTTAAGGAGCGAGTCGTAGTTATCGGTATGTTGGCAAAAAACTCATTAAATGCCTCAGCTACGTCAGCTGCTTTATTAACTAATTTGTTGTCGACCATAATCTCAAGTAGTTTTTCTTGTTTAACCGATTTTCCCGTTTCATTATTAATAATTTTCCAAGTGGTTTTTACTTTATTAGTAGAATTTTTTATTGTATCGCCTAAAAATTTTGATTTAGCAAAAGCACTAATCTTTTTGAATAATTTTGAATAAGTTTTGACATACTCTAGGAAGGGAGTATCAAACCTGTATTTTTTCAAACCATATAACTCGTATAGTCTCGCTCTACTTTTATAAATACCGGGAGTAGCCCATTGGTTAAAGCCAACAGAGGATCCATTAATGTTAATAGTTTTGGTCTTGAAAGTGGATTGGTACTCTTTTTGCACAACATCAAAAAGGGCACCATAAATTTCATTAGGATTCTCGTATTCTACTATCGATGGTGTAATTCTATGAGCTATATTATTTTTAAACATTTTGCAACGACTAGCTGTATAAGGCCTGCATTCAAATTTATGTGGCTTTTTATGTAATGGCATGGGGAAGCTAGCTAATAAACCACAGTGGTCGGACGTTAAGTCAGTTAACACTAATTTATTTTTGGCATCACAATCACTAAATAAATTATCAAGACAAGTTGACGAAGAAGCTGTGATCCTAGTAGGTTCAAAAAACAAGTTAATTAAATTATAAGACCTCAAAAGATTGAGAAGTCTAATACTTAATGGAGTAACATCTAAAATATTAATATTGAAATCTCCACATAAGATAATACTTTTGTTATTTGATTTTAACCTATTGAGAGTATCTTCCATTACCGATTCGAAACTAATAAAATCCCCAGAGGGGGGTCGATAAACGCAAATTATAACATATCGCTCAAGTTCAACACAAGACAACTCTATAGTGCGCTCGATTGAAAGATTAACTAAATCTAAACGTTGTTTACATTTCAACTTGTTTGAAACAAGAACTAAAGAGCCACCGCGAATAGCACTTTTTCTCACAAATGCACTCTGTACGGTAAAGTTTTCATCATTTATAAACACTACTTCATGTATGATCTAAAATAAAGTCGTGCCAGCGACAAGTAGAAAAAGATTCGAGTTGTAGGTCGTGGGTTCGAACCCAGCCAGGCGCTTTACTTTGTGTATTAAATAATGTCATCACCACTGCTCTCAAAAAGGTGAAAGAAAACATCATGAGGAATCGTCAGAACCTTTATAGTGATATTAATAATGAACTATGTATTGTCTATCAATATTCGGTCTACCGTGTATTTATTTAGTAACAGATAGTGGTAGACTTTGATAGTAATTTAAATTAATAATAAATTTATTGAACCAATGTTACAGTTATTACCTTAAAATTAACTTAACATCAGTCTGTAACCGTTAGCGATCATCATGTGGATCTTTACGGCGGTCCCCAAACTAGGCGGCGCCTGTATCTTGGGGACCAGAGTTGTGATACATAATGCTATTTACCACTGTTATGTAAGAATTGGTGAGTATATCATTACTTTGCTTAACAAAGTAAACACGTGTAGTACTGACAATTACTTTGGTGTAAATATAGAATGTGACGTCAAAGAAAATCATCGTGAGAAAACATGTCATGTTCTAGAATAAAAAATTTGAAGACATGTGACATCGTATTGGGTTGTGGAGGTCAGATTGACAGTCGCTCGGCTCGGCTAGGCAGATGCAGATGATGAAATTAGTACTTAAATTATTAAAGTTAAGTAGGTACTAATTTCGTATGCCACTCACGAATGGGAAATATAATCTTTTTTGCGGAGACCATCCGGTACTATCGTAAGACTGACCTAACAAAGAACCTTTTTTATCGTTAATCCGTTTGACCCGAACGGTTATGAAATATTCGGGGAACAACGTTATTAAAGTAACTTATCTTTTGTCTAAAACCAGAGGGACAGTGCTCGTAATTTTAAGAACGTTCACAGCCTGATCTGTCTCAATCTGTCAATTTTGACAAGTTTTTGACATTGATTGTCGCCGAGATGTGAGTGCGACTAGATTTTGAACGTTTTTAATTAGGTATGGGAATTGGTCTTCTGTTAATAATTTCAGTTCTGCTGGATGCAGTAAGTCCTTCATTTATTTGGATAACTTGGTAGTACATTCCATTTTTTTTTTTCTCAGTGTGTTCGCAGTTCGGTGGGATTCCCCGATGTTGCGGAGGTGTCACATTGTGTCGTGACGTGTTACATCTGTGTCTGTAACCTACTAAAACTAGAAGTTAAGTAAAATTGTTACTAACCCTTTATGGACTCTGAAATAAAAGTTTTCTATTCTATTTACGAGTATACCAAGTTGAGAAAATTCATCATATTTCTCAAGAAGTAAACATATGGTTTAAGTCTTATTAAAGTAGTAAGTGGCTCCTGCATCTTTATACTTAGGTTCCTTCCATTTTCCCAGTTTTCCGCAGCCCGATTAGCAAGGAGATAAATAACAATTTAACCGAAAATTTCGACTAGAACTAAGAGCTATTCCATGCTTTAAAATTCCTAGAATAGAAATACTTAGTTGAATGAATGTATGGCCCCTCAGCACTGTATACTGCATTTAGCTCGGACTTTTGCTAGGTACCTGTTGTGCGGTGCTTATTAAAAAAACGTACCGACTTTTTTGCCGTATTACGGTACCCCAGACATCTGGCTAAATAGAAAATCACCGTTATCATCTCCCCACCGACATTTTTTTTTTTTTGTATCAAATCGTATTAATTCCGTTTTTAGCGATTTTGGATCTAAATTAGAATCAATATACTATTGCAGTCCACTGCTCGACATGGGACTCTACCAGCCTGCGCCACAACACCCTGTCGTCCTCCTCCCGCATAGCGTCTGTCCCAACCACCTTTGGTCCACCTGGCTGGAGGGTGATACCCACTACGCTTGCCGATGCGCGGTCTCCACTCCAGAAATCGTCTGCTCCACGAGTGATCGGTCCTTCGACCAACATGGCTACCACTTCAGCTTGCCTACTCTGCAAGAAATGTAGGTAACTCCGGTTCTTTTCTGGCTAACTTCATAAATAGAATCATGGTCCAAAGGTTCCTAATCGTGATGTTCTTCAGAAGGGTCAGGTGCGTAGCATTCTAATCTCATACTTCTTGTCAAAAATACAATCAATTTACAAGTTTTGACATTGATTATCGCTGAGATGAGATTGCGACTAGATTTTGAATTAGCCGTCAGATGTATGAACGTAAATAAAGCAAATAGTATGTAACAATCGTAGCAGGTAACGTTCGGTAGTTTCTGCCTACCCAAATGCTTAAAAGGAGCGAGTTTATGTACGTATGTTATCAACCATGATCGTTAATATTCCTGCTTATTGTGTGTGTTAACCCATCAAAACGCTCCCTAACGCATATTAATTATGATTCAAATCAAAGACGAGTTCGGAATTTCGGATGTTGATTTTGCATTACATGTAAATTTATATCTGTTATTATCCATCGCTTCTTATGGGATGCCATAAGGGATATACCTACGTGCTTATTTATGTTACAATAACTTTCTTGCTTGGCTTGTTATTAAGGTCATATTTGCGTTAACGGTTTGTGTTGTGTTGTAGATAGAGCAACAAGACGGTATTGTAATGTTTACTTATGCTTATGTTACTTACTAATATTGTTATTGAACTGCGGGGGATTTGCGCTATACACTAAGTAGCAATGGCTTTTAATCACATTAATTGCGTTATTTACGTTGTTGAGCAGACAAGTTTTTCGAAGTTATGAAGCAATGGATTAGCAATATCCTTGCAAATGATTCAGATTGAGATTGATAGTGTACGCAATTGGTGCGCTGGGGGATTCTGCATGGGAACTTGTGCCCAATTTCCAGATGGTATATCAAGCTTGAGTCGGTGGGCTACTAGGTTGACCTCCGTAAGTTCTTACCTGAGCTACACGCTTACTGACAAATGCGTGCACTGACTGGACAGGTCCACTCAAGTTTGTGTGGTTGTTTCCTCAAAATACCACTAAGCTGCATGACCCTCATATGGCCTGATCAAGATTAATGACTTCAAAAGAGACTGTGACCTTTGAGTTTGTTTCGGTATTTCTTATCAGAGCAGTCAGTTTGGAAACACCGAAATCATCTAGTTTTAAAATATAATTTATTTTTGACGTGTTTTTTGAAAGAAAATAAATATTATTTATAATTTACAAGAAACTTCTTTTAGTAAAGGAACACGATTTCCAAGCTAGCATACTTTTTTTGTTTTGGTAGTTTTGGCAATTTGGTCGAATTTTCATATTGGGGCATGTGAATTCTCGAAATGTGTGTTAAAGTTTTATGTGGGTTAGCAGCCTCTATCAAGTAGCAAAACCCAACCAAGTGCATAATTTGGTTCTAAACTTTCAAAGATTCAACCGACCGCAGTAATAAAGTACTAAGGAATGTTGGAACAGCCCCATAACCACATTTTCAAAGCTATCCAAAAGCTCTTTGTATTCTACACCTAACAATGCAAGATATTATTACGTCTATTAAGTCATATGACATCCGTTTCGGATGCAAGTACAGCCGAATTAGCTGCAGTGCCAATTTGGCACTACAATAACACTAGCGTCACTAAGGAAGCAGGTTATCTCAGGATCTGGGACGTAAGCTGACTATACATTAATTTGTTCTTGGATTGCCAACTGGCAGACTGTCATTTGTTTTATTATGAGGACTGTTTATGAATGGACAAGGATGGGTCGTAGCGTCCTTCTGTCTGATAACAAATGCCGATCACCAATCAGTTTACAAGGAAGTTCTCATAGGATCTGGGACATATAATAAGCTGGTTTGTTATACACGAATTTGTAGCGTTCTTCTGAAAACAAATGCCGATCACCTATTTCTTTCTTTTTACAAGTGAGATGGTGATGACCATTTATCTAAAACCACAAACTCGAAATGAACTGCACCCTAATTGCGTAACACACAATCAATCTCAATCTGAATCATTTTGAAGGATATTGCTAATCCATTGCTTCATATGTTCAAAAAATGTGTCATGTGTCTGCTCAACAACGTAAATAACGCAATGAATGTAGTTGGACTGTCAAAATGAAACCGATTCCGATTGATCGTGTGTTACGCAATTAGGGTGCTGGTCAGTAGTTCAAAAAGATTTAGAACATTCCCAATTCGGATTGAACTAGGATCTTGAATTCGGATTCGGATCGGATGGATCAAAATCGAAAGTATGCAAATTAGACTGAGAATCAGCACTTTTCGAACGTCAAAATTACATAAGACAGTCGCCCAAAACGCCAGCCCTTTACCACTTCCTAGTGCGTTTAGTAATGCTTCCGGATGCACTGAAGAACCACTCTTAGACTTCTTTGAGAAAAAGAAATATGCTATCTGTGGTATGGGTAACAGTCGAACAGGGTTCTGGGTTGCTCCTGGTCTGCTTAAACCCTCAGGTATTTTAACAATTGAACCAGTAAAGTATGAGGAAGCATTCAAAACACGTTGTTTGACTTTTAGGTGCCTTAGTAGATACACCTAATGGTCTGGTTACCATTAAAGGAAAGCCATCGTGGATATTCATTATTCATAGCTAGTTGTTCAGGTTCAAGATAAAGAATCTCTGACGTTATAGGTGCGTGAATTCATTGAATAAATAATGTGGAACTAAGAAGGTTCGGCGAATGAGGAATGGATTAATTTTAAGACTACATGCACGGGAAAAAAATATTTAAGAAGCAAAAGAAGTACTTATAACAGGGTCGTGGCCGCTGGTGTTCTGTAGTTCCTGCCTACCCCCATGGGAAGTAGGCATAAGTTTATGTATGTATGTATGCAATATTAATTAACATTTTGTAATCAAGAGTTTAACATAACAAAGGCGCCAGTTATCAGCACGTGGCACTGAGTAACTGCCTAGTTACAGTAGTTACTAGTTAGCAACTTGAATGTTTGATGCAATCTTGTAGTTGAGTACCTACTGTATAAATACAGGTATTGTATGAGTAATAAAGGCTTCCGTAGACACGTAACTCGACGGACAGACGCGACTCTGGTGGAACAATTTCTTGCGAAAATTGTTCTACCGGACTCGCGTCGTGCCTGTCTGCGGGGGAGTCTTAACAAAACAGCTGAATGTGCAGACAAGTATTCAGCATCAAGGTACACACGGCTACACGTCAAGCTATACCAAACCAGTTGGTCTTGGCCTCACTTTATATGATATTTTCTCAGAATTGACGGTCAGCCAATACTGATTTTGCATAGCTTGATGTGTAGCCGTGTGTACACTACTCAAGAAACAATTGAACGCTAAAATCTCTAGTCAGCGGGCTAATTGCTTATGCAGCAAATGCTTTAATTTTGACAGTTCAAGAATTATTAGTATACATAGATTCCTGTAGATATAAATTTCTGGGCCACCTTCACAAAATGTGTACTAACAACCCCCTGTTAAATGTCATTCAGGCGCCAAAAGATGTTTCTAGCACTCAAAATAACTATGCCAGTTAAACAATGTCAACGCTACACGAGTGATAATAGTTAGAACTAGCTGCGCCCCGCGGTTTGAGCCGCATAAGTTTCGATCCCATGGGAATATCGGGATGAAAAGTATCCTATATGTTAATCCTGTTTATAATCCATCTTGTGTGCCAAATTTCATCCACATCAGTTCAGTAGTTTTTGCGTGAAAGAGTAACAAACATTAATCCATACAAACTTTCACGTTTATAATATTAGTAGGATTTATAACCGAATTACCGTTTAAGTCATACACACAGAATTCTTGATAGACAGCAGGAAATAAGTAATGACGATACTCGTAAAGCAAGGTAGCATGATCAAATAGCGCGCAAGCATGTGTTACGGAAAGAAACTGGACGTTCGTCAGTTTTCGTATCCAGTAAGTATCGTGTGACGCGTTGTTTTGCACGTGGTCATTTTCTTTAAAGTAATGATAAAGTATTACCTGCCAAACAAAACAAACTAAAGTCGTACACACGGCTACACATCAAGCTATACATTTCCAGTTTTAGCTGACCTCACAATGTATAGGTTTTTCTTACGATCAGAAGTCAGCTTATACTGGTTATGTATAGCTTGATGTGTAGCCGTGCGTACATATGTATCTCATCATCATCCACAGCCTGACTTCACCCTCTGCTGAGCATAGGGTCTCTTATATTGTGCCAATTACCACGGTCCTGTGCCAGCCTCATCCAGGTTTTGCCCGCGATGGCAACAATGTCGTCATATGTACCAAATTGTAGTGCCACTTACAAATTAAGTGATTTGATTATATGAATACTTCAAACCCAGAATCCTATTTTTTTTAAACTTAAATATGTTTTTCATTTGACATTATTGAGAATATATAATCTAAATTTTCGTCGATGACCGGAAGGTCATCCCTATAACCCAGCCAGACCCCCCACCCCACAGACGCCAGCACATCAAGCTACTACAATCTGTCAAATTTCTTTAATAGATTTTCAACTTTATCGCTAAAGCATTAAGGTTTAAGAATGATTGGGAAAATTTGACAGTTTCGTGTAGCTTGCCCTGTGTGGCGTCTGTACATGCAGTTGGAACTTTGTAATGTAGAGATACTTATCATAATCTTGGTCTGATGATATCATCACCCTAATTGCGTAACACACAATGAATCTCAATCTGAATAATTCTGAAGTACATTTATTGCTAATCCATTACTTCATATGTTCGAAAAAATTGTCTGCTCAACAACGTAAATAATGCAATGAGTGTTGTTGATATGTTGTATTACGCAAAGCAACACAACAACAACAACATTTGGTTAGTAAAAGCATCCCCCCGTTCAAAGTACAACATATTCCTTACTTAAGCCACTTATAATCTATACTAGGGCTGTTATATAAATAGTCACGTTGATGGATGCCGAGATAAATAGTCAGTCTGACACAGTACACGCCTTATTTAGCCAGTGTCTAGTTAGGGCGTTTATTTTAGGAAAACAAGTCGAGTAGTCGTTGAACTAAACAGGACTAAACTCGACTAACTAGTTTGTAATTATGTTATGGAGAATAGCATGGCTGTGATGGGAATTATTTTATATACAAGTATGTGCTGTCAAGGGATTATGTATAGCTTTATGTGGTATATGAATGGTGACATGGTTGGTGTGGTTTCCATAATAAGACAGTCATATCGTTTCTAAATTATCATCTGCATAGCCTTTTTACAATTACTATGTTGGGGTCGGCTTCCAGTTTAACCGGATGCAGCTGAATACCAGTATTTTATATGGAGCGACTGCCTCTCTGACCTCCACAACCCAGATACTGGGTAACACGATAACCCTTGGTAAGACCGGTTGTCAGACTTTCGGGCTTCTGACTAGGTACCCGTAACGACTGTCAAAGATTTACAAATGACAGCTGGGACCAATGGTTTAACGTGCTTTCCGAGGCACGGAAAGACAGTCACCCATCCATAGAACAGCCGCGGCAAGCGTTAAAATATTCTTAACTAACTTTTTAGACCTATGAATCCTGCTTATGCTTATGAAGTTTCATTAAAATCGGTTCATGTATTTCGAAAAACAAGGACTTGAATGTTTGTATGAAATGCCGTACGTTGTAAACGCTCTTAACGTGCTTTCCGAGGGACGGAGGAGTCTCGATATGTAATGATATATGATTACCTAGAGTAAGTATTTGACCTGAAACATTCTGAAAGGTTTTCCGAAACCTAATTCAATAGGATAGGAGTGACGCGCGAAATCCAATCTTCTTTGATTCATGCGATAAGTAATCGATTTCATTCAGTGATTCGGTGAGGCAATCTCCTCAAGTTTTAGGTGTAACTTAGACTTGCAAATAGCTGGAGGCGCCTTTTGAACTGGTATCTATTTTCTTTTATCCACGCACTTTGAAAGAAGAACAACATTTTTAATTTTAATGATATTAGACTGTTTGATTACCTTGTTCACAAACTAAATTTAAGTTCAGTGCATTTTTCTTTCTTTTTCATTAAGAAAATGACAGAAGATAAATATGAGTTCAGTCCTGTCAAATTACTTATCGCCTGATGTAAATTGAAGTATTTTTTGTCGCCATGTTTTTAATCACGTCTAAACCGTCTATGGGGTATCTTAATTTGACAGGACTAAACTAATATTTTATCTTCTGTCCTTTTCTAAATGAAATAGAAAGAAAAAGATGCACTGAACTTAAATTTAGTCTAGTTTGTGAACAAGGGAATCGGCACCAACATCTACTTGAATTTTAACATAACATCACGCCTGTACTACGCGGAGGGTTTGGCAGAGTTTGGCAAATTTATAAAACATTTATATTTCTATGGGTACACACCCATAGAAATATAAATGTTTTATAAATTTCATGTCTATGGGTGTACGAGTACCTACATAGATAGTTCTAATAATAAAGCGGAAGAGTTTGTTTGTTTGTTTGAACGCGCTAATCTCTGAACCTACCAGTCGGATTTGAAAAATTCTTTTTACATTTGATAGATAGATTAACATTACGCTAGGAATCTTAGGAGATGAGTAAAAAGAAAATTAGAAGCGAAAATGAAATCATAGCGCGGGCAAGCTATTCGACGGGGGGGTCGGCAGAACAAGTAAGCAAATAAAATATCAAGCATTAAATTTCGACACATAAAACTAGTCCTTGATAGCAAATTGTAATTTTATCTGTGGCGACTAGTAAAGATTTATTTACTAGTACTTAGTATGTGTAAGTAATTTTAGATGTAAATAGAATGATAATGACAAATTTAATTAACACACTGCGTGAGACCAATGAACTGATATGAGGTTTTAATTCACTTTTAATTTGTTGATAAGACACATGAGGGGCAATTCTCGTAATTTTAAGAACGTTCACAGTCTGATCTCAGTCTCAATCTGTCAAAAATACCTCTGATTTCCCTACATTTTTGACAAGATTTTGACATTGAGTGTCACTGAGATGAGATTGCGACTAGATTTTGAACGTTTTTAATTACGGGAATTGACCTTCTGTTATTGGTACAGTAAATGACAAAAATGAAAACGAAAATTGAAAACATCACGTGCGGAATTAGTATGCTAACTATACTATCCTATTTTTATTTTTTGTACTTATCTCAAAACTTTTTTCAACAAAGCTGCTCTGATTTTTGGTGTGTCAACAGCAAAATTACGTCAATTTTCATATTAAGTACTAGCTACCGCTCGCGGCTTCGCCCGCGTGTTATATCGATAAAAAGTAAGCCTATGTCCTTTCCCAGCGTTCAGTGTCCTCATACCAAATTTCATCAAAATCACTCCAGCTGTTTCGGAGATTAGCCGGAACAGACAAACAAAAAATTTATAAATTTTGTGCGGTGTTGGTAGATGTCACTGTATGTCTTCGAATTTTTGGTTCTAGGTCATGCCGGTTTTCTCACGATGTTTTCCTTCACCGTTTTGAGAGCAGTGGTGATGATATAATTTACACAAAATAAAGCGCCTGACTGGGTTCGAACCCACGACTCGTAAGTCGCGGCCGTGACCACTACCTTCGTTATTTTATTAAGTAGTATTAATATTATGAATTAATAATCAAGTTTTTATTGTTTCTAACAGTTTTCCACTTTAAAATCTTATGATACCTACCTTTGAATTAGTTAATTCAAAGGTATCATAATGATTTTAGACTAAACAAAAACTAGTATAATGTGTTTATTGTTTAATAGAGCCCAGCATTGTTTACTTTAACTATTATTCTTAATAGCTTTAGTTTTTAATTACTTTTTTACATTATTAAACCTACTAACATGTCACTTTGTCACATAAGGGACTTCTGAGTTTGTTTCGGCCTTTCTTCTCAGTCTAGTCAGCAGTAATTACGTATTATAAACACACTAACAGTACGAATGGTGTTCATTTTGACAGTTCAACAACATTCATTGCGTTATTTACGTTGTTGAGCAGACAAATTTTTCGAACATATCAAACAATGGATTAGCAATATCCTTCAAAATGATTCAAATTGTGATTGATACAGGGTCACGCAATTAGGATGCTGATAGGAAACGCCGACCTCATCTAGTTTTTAAACTACGATTGACGTGTAAGGCCGCGTGTCCACGGCCTGCGCCAGACAAGATTTTTGTCTTGTGCAGCGCCGACGCAGTGTTCACTAGTCGTGTGTAGAAACGACACGAATACTTGCATAGAACCGGCGATTATTCTTGCCGTGGACACGCGGCCTTAAAATGTTTCAATTTAGTTATTAAGTTTTACAAATCTACTTACAGAAATAAAATCATTTATCAACTTTATCCTAAGCCCTGTACAGCTGTAGGCAGCTTCTAGTTTCACACACCCTGTAGATCTCGTTCTCGTGTAATCAGGTGTAAGGTAACTAAGTGGAGCATGAAGGAAGGCTTCCCATTTCCTTAAGTATCAGTCTTGCGTTTTTCCTTCCTTATTTTCACGCCCTTTTGCGGTTACGTGATCGGCAGAAAGTGTGATAAGTCATTGTGTGGCGCAGAAGTTATTTTTGTTTCGAGGACATTTAATGTGGCTTTGTTTGATAGTATATAACGTAATAGGATACAATTTAGTTACTACAGGCCGCTATGGGATTTTTAACGAAAAATGATGAAAGGGGTTCATTTATTACTTAAAACATTTTCAACCAATTTCTGACTCCCCCTTCCCCTTACGTAAGAAAGAATAAGACTTGAATGAACCACCCCTTGGAATCGTACGTAAGATCAGTATCTACCAAAATTGCAAAGAAAAAATAGCAAAAAAAAATTAAACTTACCTATAATAAAATTTTTGGTTACTTTCGTGGTCTTACGCAAGAATAATCTAGAACCCTCTAACCCCCGTAAGAAAAAATAGACTTGCTCGGACCCCCTCCCCCCTCAAATCGTCTTACGTAATAAATGAACAGCCCCAAATCGGTATCTAATATATAGTGTAGTCATAGGTACACACGGCTACACGTCAAGCTATGCATTTCCAGTTTTAGCTGACCTCTCATTGTATAGGATTTTCGTACAATCAGTAGTCAGCTTAAACTAGTTTTGTATAGCTTGATCTGTAGCCGTGCGTAAGAACGTTTCAGATATCAAAACGTTCAAATTCGATCACGTTAATATCACGGAAACGTGACACTACGGGGTTTGGTCATATTATTATGTTTTGTGTTTGAAATTGAATTGATGTCAGCTATCGATTTATATAGGACTTGTGCGTGGCCGCCATTTTCAAAATGGCGCGACTGTAGGTACCACGGATCTTCAAAGCAAAGCACTTCCAGTATAAGCTGACTTCTCTTTGTACGAATAACCTATACAATGCGAGGTCAGCATAAACTGGAAATGTATAACTTGATGTGTCGCCGTGTGTACTAATAATAAAACTGAAGAGTTTGTTTGAACGCGCTATTCCCTGGAACTAAGAAAACAAAAAAAAATTTTTTTCCAAAATTTGATAGCCCAATTCTTAAGGAATGGATTATTTAGGAAGCGATAGGCATAACGCACGGACATAGGTATAACATCACGCTATGACCCTTGGGAGCCGAGCAAAAAGAAAAAAAAAACCGGCCAAGTACGAGTCGGACTCGCGCACCGAGGGTTCCGTACAATTACAATTTACGATTTATGACGTATTAAAAAAAAATACCTACTAGATCACGTTCAAACCAATTTTCGGTAGAAGTTTACATGGTAATCTACATCATATATTTTTTTTAGTTTTATCATTCCCTTATTTTAGAAGTTACAGACACTTCCAAAGTGGTAAAATGTGTGTGTAACCCCACACACATTTTACCACTTTGGAAGTGTCTCTCACGCAAACTATTCTGTTTAGAAAAGAATGATATTAGAAACCTCGATATCATTTTTGAAGACCTATCCATAGATACACCACACGTATGGGTTTGATGAACATTTTTTTTTTGAGTTTCAGCTCTCATAGGGAAAAAAAACAATAATTTTGGATTTATTGTTTTTTTTTTTCTATTTTTGTGTGAAAATCTTAATGCGGTTCACAAAATACATCTACTTACCAAGTTTCAACAGTATAGTTCTTATAGTTTCGGAAAAAAGTGGCTGTGACATAAGGACGGACAGACATGACGAATCCATAAGGGTTCCGTTTTAGCCATTTGGCTACGGAACCCTAAAAAGGCCAGAAGGAACGCTAAGCGAAAACGTAGTAATAGCATGGGCAGGCGATCCGATGCGACGGGGTTGGGCAACAGAAAACTAAATAAAATTACTGATTTAATGAGGTGTTTATCGATTGATATATTCAGCCATTATTTCAGTATTTAAATAAGGTGTTTATAATAATAAGGAGCTGTCAATTTCTTATGAGATACCAACCAAAATGGAGTACCAATGTTTCAAGCTAATAATTTGAGCACCGAGCATGCTTAGAGACCAAACGGTCACGTTGAGAGGATGAATGAAAGGCGATTAAAAAAAGGTATTTTCAATGGCCTGCGTGTCCTGTCAGCTGCACGTTACAGGAACTGATGGACGCTTGTGATGGCGCCAAACAAGTGGCTGAATTCTGGGCCGAATTCATTTAGATTGCAATCGACACGCTAGAAAGAAGAAGAAGGTAAAGGTGAGTGTAACCGACGCCCTAGGACATAATTATATTGACCGTATTGGTGATTTTCTTCAGAAAGATCAGTTGCGTAGTACTCGTCACCGGCGTGCGTGTGTGACTAGCGGGGCAATTCTCGTGATTTTAAGAACGTTCACAGTCTGATCTCAAGTCTCATTCTGTCAAAAATACCTCTGATTTCCCTACATGTTTTTGACATTGATTATCGCTGAGATGAGATTGCGACTACATTTTGAGCGTTTTAAATTACGAGAATTGGCCTCCAGATGTATGCACGTGAACGAAGCAAAAGGAGTATGACATGTATGAATCGTAGCAAATGGCGTTATGTGGTTTCTGCCTACCGCCATGGGAAGATAGCGTGAATTTATGACAATCAATTTCAACCTTCACGCCCAAGGGCAGACAGAGAACACTTAAGCCGAAAAACTCTGCCTTTAATTTTCCAGATTTAAGGAATCTATTCTATAAAATATGCTTTGTTTAGCCTTCCAGAAATTTCCGAAAAAAACGTTTGAATAAAATGAAAAATCATACCTCCATCTTAGAAAATGTTTACTAGATTTAGATGCACGTTTCTTCCACAAGTCTGCACTCTAGCACAGTAATATTTATACCGTAACCCTAGCTCGCAAGTTTATTCTCTAATACAACTTACAAGACACATAATTACAGTATGTATTCTATGTAGTATGTATGTATATGCCATCCAACTAGTGGATGTGAGATAGCGGGGGCGGCGTCCTTAGGAGCACGCAATAAATGTAGGAACAGAAAGTTTACTTTGCGACCATCGTGGATTTTTTTGTGGCTATCAGCGGGGTAACATAGTTTTAGTTGTTATATTCACACATCTAGTTGGTCACATACTGTTATTTTACCAAACCTAGTCAATCTATGATAGACAAAAATTGTTTGCTAAGTTTGCTTGGATCTTGCTCATATTATTTTTACAGTTGGATTAATTTGTGGATAACGATGCTGGTTGCGTGAGAACTGTCTATAAAATATCTGTACCTAAATAGTTTGTTATACTGAAGAAATAAAATAAAATACCCAGGGCTTTCATTTTGACAGTTCAACAACATTCATTGCGTTATTTACATTGTTGAGCAGACAAATTTTTCAAACCTATGAAGCAATGGATTGGCAATATCCTTCAAAATGATTTAAATTGATAGTGGCGCCGATTCCCTTGTTCACAAACTAAACTAAATTTAAGTTCAGTGCATCTTTTTCTTTCTATTTCATTAAGAAAAGGACAGAAGATAAAATATTAGTTTAGTCCTGTCAAATTATGATACTCCATAGACCAGTGGTTCTCAAACTTTTTTGGTGACGGAACCCTTTTGGGAAGCAAAATACTTGATGGAACCCTACAATAAAACAATAGTTTTTAAAAGTGTATTCTTTATTAATAAGCATAATAAAATTACAATGTAACAGTTACTAATTATTACTTACTTTACCACATGGCAAGTACAATAATAGAAGATATTAAAAAAGAAAAAAATCTAACTAATGGGAGGTATGAAACTGTTTTTTATTTTTCATCAATTGGTTGATATCAGGTTTGATAGAAGACAGATGAAGTCTCATATCAGGTTCGGCGTCCAGTCTATTGCGATATTTTGTTTTCGTGGCTGCATAGGTTGAGAATCCTGTTTCGCACAAATATGTTGTTGGGAACGGGAGAAGAATATTCAGAGCCATTTTGCCAAGCATTGGATATTCATCACGGATTCTGCACCAAAAATCGTTGAGAGGCGTCGTTTTGAACAGTGACTCCATACTTGTGTCTGATGACATTTCTAAAAGAGATTCATATATCTCGTTTGACATACTTTCGGGCTTTTCCAAGTTAGGTAAAAAAGGATTATGAATCCATGAATTCAGTTTCATTTTTGTATTCTGTTCTTCGGGAAAATACTTTTCAAAAGATGCGCGCATCGATCTGAGATATTGGACCAATTCTCCAAACACATCATTTTGAAACATTTCTGAGTCGTTATCGCTAACAAACTCACTGAGTGACGTAAAGCTTTCTATTTCTTTCTTACCAACGCAAATAATCCAAAAATCTAATTTTCTTTTGAAGGCAGTTATTTTGTTATAGGCCTGAAACACTGTTGTCTGTTTACCTTGCAATGATAAATTCAATTCGTTCAGTTTTTGAAAGATATCCGCCATAAAAGACAATCGGAACAACCAAGTTTTATCATACAAACGGTCCTTCAAATTAAAAGAAGTATCTGCTGAAAGAAACATTTGTAACTCGGCTCTAAGTTCAAATAGCCTTGTTAAAGTTTTACCTCGAGACAGCCATCGCACTTCTGTATGGAGCAGCAGTGTTTTATGTTTGCTGCCATAATCTTCACACAATAATGAGAACAATCGGGATTGTAGTGGTCGTGATTTGATAAAATTAATTATTTTTACCGCTTCATCCATAACTAATTTTAGATTTGACGGCATTTGCTTCATCGCAAGTGCTTGTCTATGCAGAATACAATGGCTGGAACTACAATTAGGCGCTTTATTTTTTATTCGTGACACTGCTCCTGCTGTTTTACCTGTCATCGCCTTGGCCCCATCTGTACAAATGTCAATGCAATTGTTCCAACTGATATTATTTTCTTCAAAAAATATATTTATTTTATTAAAAATTTCTTCCCCGGTAGTGTTTGTGAGCAGCGGTGAACACATAAGCACATGTCTTCTTTAAAAGAACTTTCATATGGATATCTCACGATAACCAGCAAGATAGCCAAACCAGCGACATCAGTTGACTCGTCCATTTGCAAGGCGAATCGTGTTTTTTGTAGACGTGTAACTAGTTCTTGTTTGACGTAGCTTGCCAGATCATGGATTCGCCGTGAAACAGTATCGTTTGATAGCGGCACAGTAGAAAGATGCTTTGCAGATTTTTCATCGAGCATACATTTTGTTATCTCTAATACACATGGCTTTATTAAATTCTCAGCGATAGTGTGCGCTTCACCTGCTTGTGCAATGCGATAGCTAACTAAATATGATGCCTCCGTGGCCTTTTCGTTGATAGTTTGTGTTACATGCATCATATTTTTTTGACTTTCCAATAACTGATCTTTTTTACGAACAAAAAATTCTTTATTCTTGTCTTTAGACTCGGGGTGCACAGTTTCTAAATGTCGGCGCAATTTGGCAGGTGCCATGGAACTATTAGGAAGCAGTTTACTACATAGCATGCAGAGAGGTGAGCCGTTGGAATCAACAAATCCGAAACTGATATATGATTCATCATACTTCCTTTTTTTCGTCTTTGAAACCGTCGAGCTTTACGTCGCGGCATCATCGTCTGGATCGGTGATTGCTATATTCTCCGTGCGTACTGCTTTTGAACATTCAGCGTCATTAGAAGATGTTGTTGCAACACGTTTAACACCTTTAAGCCAACGTTCCATTCTTCTTTATTTATAATGTTACACGTCAGGATAGTGGGGTCTAAATAATGCACAATCGTTACTGCGTATAAGAGACTAAGTTTAGTACAATGAAGAAATGTATAAAACTGAGACAACGAATACAGCAGGCAGTAGAACAATGAACACTAGTTTCTCGCTAGCAAGCTTATAAGTAGGTAGGCAGGAACTTATCGCTCCGAACGCTAATTGTCAACTGACTGACGAGGCGCGACACGCGATCGCCGCTTTTATACTTAGTCCTAGACTCGATCTCGAATATTCTCGAAAATACTCGAGTCGGCGCCTTTGATAAACAAAAAGCAAAAATAAAAAGAGAAATATAAAAATTACGTTGTAAACAATCTCGACTTTATTTTTTTAAGTTAGAGTCGAAAGTCGCTTGTTGACAACTATAGCGTCTAATACAGAGGCGGCTTTTATCAAAGGGACTGCGCGCTCACAAGTATACCTACAAGTATACATGTTGATACCAAAGTTATGAGATATTGTACCAGTTATTGTAACACATGTTTATACAAATACAAATAAATAAATAAATATACATACGCGCGGCCGCGGTGTCAAAACGTTCGACCAGAGAGAGGTGTTTTGATTTTTTTTCTAAATTCTTGAGGAACCCCTACAGAGGTATCGCGGAACCCTAGGGTTCCGCGGAACACACTTAGAGTATAGCTGCCATAGACAGTTTAGACGTGATTTAAAACATGGCTACTAAAAACACGTCAATTTACGTCAGGCGCTGACTAATTTGACAGGACTAAACTAATATTTATCGTCTGTCCTTTTCTTAATGAAATAGAAAGAAAAAGATGCACTGAACTTAAATTTAGTTTAGATTATGAACAAGGGAATCGGGGCCAATGTGTTACGCAACTAGGGTGAAGGTTGCAGTTGTACAACTTGTACAGTCCGATTAGGGCTGCCTGAGCGGACTTCAAGACCGTTACCTGAAAAACTGATTCGGAACTCGACTAAAACTAATTTCTAGTTTCGTCCGCGAGAAATTTTTTGCTGTTCAACTAATCGATGCATTGAGTGAGTGTTATTACAACCTTGACATAATTGTATTTTGTTGTAAAATTGTGCCCCTTCAAATGTTTTGTTTTTTCGCCAAACTTATTTCTCATTTTTGGTAAAATCAGAAAACTACCTCGATATGGCTACGTTAAGTAATTTGTCCTACTTTGGTACGTTACTTCTGAACGTTTCCTTTGGTGTCCATCGCATCTGGATCGTATTATGTGGAAAAAATCTAATTTTCTGTAAGATAGGTGGCTTAATCGACGGTTCAAGAGCACTCCGACTAGATTGTGTAGTCGGAAAGCGTGTATTATTAACCGTTGAGTTGTTTCTGTCTAGTTCTTGAACTAGTAATAAAACCAGGCTGTTACTGCTCAAGTGCGGGGTACCTGTTCTCATATGGAAGGAATGATCATATCATCATCATCTCCTTCGAAAGACGTCCACTGCTGAACATAGGGTTCCCCAAGCACCTCCACGTCGACTGGTTCTGTGCTTCCCGCATCCAGCAATTTTTGAATGAGCATAATCAGCTTATGTTCCCACTGCTGGGACACAGGCCTCTTCTCTACGAGAGGGAATGGACCCTGAGTGGGTGGGTGGGTAACGCCCGTAACCCACCACGCGGGCCCAGTGCGGGTTGGTAGATGTCACAACGACTTCGGTTTAAAGAAGTTTATTTCTCAAAAAAGAACATACATAGTTCACTTAAATATGAGAAACTTAACGAAAATAACATATTATTGTATTAAACATAGTAGTCGTTCGATCTGTCGTACGTACAGTGGTATTCATTTATTATTGTTGATTGGCCAAATACAACTTTAATCTATTTTTAAAAATGTTCATTGATGAGGAGTCTCTTATTTCTTTAGGTAACTTATTATAAAGCTGCGCTCCCTCAAACTGTATCGTTCTCCTTCCGTACAAGGTTCTGACTGAAGGCAGTTCTATACTATCCCTATTCCTAGCGTAGTAGTGGTAAGTTTTGCGTTTGAAAGTGATTTGTGAGTGTATTTTATTAGTTAGAATTTTCTTTATTAATAGGTACTTCTAATTTTTTTTCTAGGACATGCCGGTTTCTTTACGATGTTTTCCTTCACAGTTTTGTATGTACCTATTACCTGGAAACTTAGGTAAGTATCACAGAAAGGATTACTGTTTCAATAAGATAAAGGTCGTTTGAGTGACAGGCGCTGTTAGCTCAAGTTTAAACCTATGCGGTTTCTCTAGATCTCTGAGAGGGGTACCTAGGCGGTAATCCACCACGCGGGTCCAGTGCAGGTTGCTTTGGTGGATGTCTCATGTCTTTGGATTTACCTATGGCTGTAGAACACGCTGGTTTCCTCACCATGTTTTTCCTTCACCGTTTTATGAAGAGCATTGATTACCAATTCAAAATTCAACGTGTTTGCTCTCTGCGGTTGGCGATTTCAAACTATTCAACTGAATTCCTAGGGCTCTTCATGAAATTGTATTAACCTTTAATTAGTGGTCTGTTGAATAACTAAAATATTACTCTACTTTTAGGGTAGTCGGGTAAAACATATTTTGATGTAATGTTTTGTGTTTTAAACATAGCCTGCTAACGGAGTAAACAAAACGGGTGAATAAATAATTTCAGCGTTAAATTAGATTCCAAACCAATTAGTCAGCATCAGTATTAATTTAACTACCTAATATTAGTGTAATAGCGCTATTTATAATGGCTAGTGTTACTTTCAAGCGAATGGTAACGTTATTTACACTACACATCAACTGAATGAAAAACGTAAAGAAAGAAAGAAGAAGAAAGAAAATACATTTATTTGCGGCAAACGTACATAATAGGTGTTGAACTAACGACTGTTTCGGGCAAAAATCGAACATCAAATGAACTCAAATGCTACCTAAGCTAACAACTAGCATCTCCTAGGTTTTTTTTTTTGTAATCTGACCATGTCCTTGTTAGACCACACACAATAAAGGGTTCTGTAGTTTGGATGAGTTTAATCAAAGAACAAACTTTGTAATTGAAAAAATGTGCTCGTATACATCGATATTATCATTATGAGCTATCACTTTTTCCCAACTATGTTGGGGTCGGCTTCCAGTCTAACCGGATGCAGCTGAATACCAGTAATACATATACCCATACATCGATATATTGTTACGGTCAATTCTCCTACTGCAAATGTAAGTTAGTAATAGCAAAACAAATGTGATAACTACAAATTAGATTTTCGAAGTTTTACCTTTACTTGTGCTGTGAGAACTGGCTTGTAGCCAAACATGATTCTAGGTCAACGGAAGTACACTATAGGTTTTGATTAAAAGTCCTAATACCAGGCTTCAAGGATTTCACAACCATTATAGTAGGGTTCGTACCTAATGGTAGGTAATTACTCTCGGTGTCGAATCGGAACCAAATTCCGTGTCGTCAACACTCCCATAGCGCAGTCCGAAGTAAGTTGCGCGGTCATTGAACTGCCACAAACGTCATGCTGTGCTAATGTAGTCTTGGCTTTAGTTAGCCTTACTTTTTTCAAGAGCAACGCTATGCTAGCCGTGGGGAAGAGATTTGGTAGTTAGTCAGCAGAGTTGTTAGCAGGGTTAAACTTCCCTGCCCAGCGGGGTAACTGCGTAACACACTAACAGTAGCAACGGGTTTAATTTTGACAGTTCAACAACATTCAATGCGTTATTTACGTTGTTGAGTAGAATTTTCTTTTGAACATATGAAGCAATGGATTAGCAATACCTTTCAAAATGATTCAGATTGTGATTGATAGTGTGTTAAGCTATTAGGGTGCCGATGGGAAATTCCAATATTACTTTGCCCGGTGTAACCCCACGCGCAGTTATTACCCCTTGAGAGTTAGTGGCTATTACCCAGCCAGACACGAAGGCAGGCTGTTCTAAACATCAAAATGAATAATTTATTCACTACTTCCGAAGTTCCCACTATAGTTATTATTTAGACATAGAAAAATAAATAAAATTAAAGTGTCTGTACTAGGTTATGTCAAAATAACAGCTTTTTACTAAATGCACATGAAAGTACCTATATACGGTAAGTACTTATAACAAAAAAAAAATGTTTGTCTGTTTATTTCGGGTAATCTCCGAAACGGCTGGACCGATTTTGAAGGGACTTTCACTGGCAGATAGCTGATGTTATAAAGACTTATTTGGGCTTACGTACTTTTATTTTAGTTTTCCGCGCAAACAAATTAAAACCCATAAAATTCAATATGTAGGTATATATATAATACCATTTCACGCCTAAACCACTGAACGGATTTCGATAAAAATTTTAAATGAGATAGATGACATCCTGTGGAAGGATATAGGCTAGCCCGATAGCACGTTCCCATGGGATAATTTCCGCCCACCACGCGGAAGAAGCCGCAATCACAAGATAGTCTGTTCTCAAATCAAAATGAAGATTTTATTCACATCTCCCCACAAGTTCCCTCTATAATAACCACCTAAATTAATCGTATGCCTTAACTAAACTAAACCTGTAAATGTACAGACGCCAGCAGGTCAAGCTACCCGACACTGTAAAATTTTCCCAGTCAACCTTGAAACTTAACATTTTAGCGATAAAGTCGAAAATCCATTAAAGAAATTTGACAGATTGTAGTAGCTTGATGTGCTGGCGTCTGTATACCCTGGAGCAACACAAAACACCCAGTGTTCATACCAGTGAAGCGAATAGTTCATAGAGTCTATGCTTAGCTGAGATCTGGCCTAGATATGCGATACCGTCGACTGCCGAGCAACTATTAACATACCTAGGTAGACTAGTTATCTAATCTAATATCGTGACATATTCGCCAAAAATGTAAACAAATATGACTTTATAGGAAAAATAACTTTAATTCCTACAACATAAAGTTCAGTTTACGCTACAACTTCAAACATTTTTATAACTTTTTCAATAGTCCTAGTCAACTTAATAACCATTATAATAAAGTTGATATTTGTTTAACTTGAAATAACGTCAATTTGAAACATTAATAAAATTTGAATATACGAGTAGGTAGGGTTACCATATCTCAGGATTTGTCCTGAACATAGCGTAATCAGCCTATAATGTTCCCACTGCTGGGACACAGGCCTCTTCTGTGTGAGATAGCGGGCCGCGGCCGCGGGCCTAGTGCGGGTTGGTAGATGTCACAATGTCTTCGAATTTTTGGTTCTAGGACATGCCTCATGATGTTTTCTTTCACCGTTTGAGAGCGCTTCGCCATGATACTTTAGAATTCGGATTCGGCTTCGGTCAAGATTTCGGAAATCTCAAAATATTTCGGATTTTTTAAACCGTAATTTTTAAAAGATTTTTCTATAATTTGAAAGTTACAATCAGTACAAACGAAAATGTAATATTCTTTGGATAATATCACAAATTAACGTAATTAACATCAACTTTATGTAACTTTTATTTCTTTTTTTTTCCACATTGTTGTGAATTTCGTTTAAAACCTTCCTGACGTTCTCTTCTATGGAAATCAGGCTAATTGTCAGGACTTTTAAATTTTCTAGCTGGTAACCCTATATCTAGGTAATGCCGTGTACCCTAGATATTTAGATTGTAAGACGGAAGAATGACTAACAAAGCAGAGCGTTTTGAATAAAGGCTATGAAATACGAGGCTAGATGTTGAAGTAAGGTAAGTGGTACAGTTGATGTAACTGAGGAAAAGATTTTATGTTGTGAAATTCAGATGATGTTTATAGTTTAGGGCTCTACTGTACTTTATGAACCACGCGTGAGCTACAATTTTTTTTTTGCGTTTAGATGACTTCATGTAGAAGGCTTTTGTAAAATGTTACAGCTAGCCAATGAACAGTTTTCGAAAAAAAAAATTATCATTATGTTTTAAAAAAACTTATGTAGTAATAAGATTTCATAGATAGGTACTCTACAAAAAAAAAATTGCTACTATAAAAAATCGGCCATAAAGTATAGTCCTTCCTACCTAGTTTAGATATTTCGAAAGATGTTTTGTGATTCTTCAGGCCTGTAAGTCGCATAACGATCAACGAAATTATAGTTTGTTTAGCCAATAAGACCAAGAGAATGCGACTAACCTACAAAAACCAATCTGTTGGACAAATCAGGTCAATCATTTTTCTTTTCTTCAACGCGAGATAAAATGGTTATTATTATTCAGCATTGGACCTTGAAATATTTCAAGGTCCAATGCTGAATAATAATAACCATTTTAGCTTGATAATGATAATAAGTTAGCCAAGGCCATTGGTTTCACATCGTGTAGTAGGCAAGTAAGCGTAAGATCATTACGACCGGAGCGAAGATTGGCTTTCGGGTCATTAACCTCTATATCTAGAAAAGTACCTGACTACGATATAATATCCTAGTCAGGTACTTTTTTTAGGCTACTGGCCTCTGTTTTTGCCTGTATTTGTACGAGTAGTACCTACACACCTACATTTTGCCAGTTCAAACTTCCTCGCCTTTTTCCCCAACTATGTTGGGGTCAGTATCTGGTTAGACTTAACCAGATACTGCTACTAGCTGAATACCAGTACTTCACATGGAGAGACTGCATATCTGACCTTTACAACAAAGTACTGCGTAACACGACACCCCTTGGCAAGACTGGTTGTCAGACTTTTGGGCTTCGACGACGACATCGAAGATCTACGCATGACATCTTGCCAATTAGTCATTTTGCGGGTCAACCTTCCAAAAAGACTTACCTAGCATAATCAGCCTATAACGTTCCCACTGTTGGGACACGGGCACTACTAGAGCACGGTAATGTTATCTAATGGGCTGCAATCTACCACGCGGGCTCAGTGCGGGTTGGTAGACGTCACGTCTTCGAATTTCTGGAGGATTACTGTTTTAGTAAGATAAAGGTCCTTTGAGTGACAGGCGCTGTTAGCTCAGGTTTAAACCTACGCGTTTGCCTTAGACCCTGCTGAATTTATTCTAACATTATTATGATACATTATTGTTGAGTAGGTGTGTGTGTCAAATTAAGTCGCGTTGTCTAATTTACATGATATTATTTTCGCACAGACGTAATTAACGCGATAAATTAAGATCGTATGAGCCCGTTTGAGCAGTTTTACTGTGGATAAATACTAATTAGGTAGCTTCCTACCGACGTAAGTACCTATCTAGGTTACACGCCGTACAAGTTAAGTTGAAAAATGGGACAGATGGATACAGGATGGATTTATCTGTGAGATAAGTTAACTCAAACCATTTCAATTAAACCATTTACAGGCACTTTTGAATTGTCAAAGAGTCGGTCAGTTGTCAGTTAGTCAGAATGTTAAAGCAAGTTGCCCATTGCAAAACGAAGATCAATATGGAGAAGAACGGGCAAGAAACTCCAAGGACACTGGAGACTAACTAACTGGAGTTAGGTAGGTACCTATTGGAACAAACAAGTTTTTTTCTTTATTTTGCATATCATATAGGTATTTCGAATGTCCGATTCTTTTACCTACATGATTTTAGTGTCTGCATCATCAGTTCCATTTTAACTTTAATTTTAATTTTTGCAATTTCGCATTTTAATATTATGTATTTGCACTAGTGTCGTAAAACTTTGTTTCATTGTCTATCCGACCCTGATTCATTCATGCCATTCGTAATAATAATAATAGGTGCTGTAGTCATCAGCTGCCGGCCATCCGGCGCCATGTCAGTATGAATCAAGCAAAGGAAACAAGTTATTCCGCCTGTATAGATTGTTTTAAAAACCTGTTTTGAAAGAAGTCTAAATTGGATTTTTTAAATACAAACCGTCACGTTACTTACAGTAATACTATAGTTAAATGCATGATGAACTTAATTAAAATTTATTAATAAAGGCAAATTTCCGTAATTTTTAAGTGCCTTGTACACTTTCGGCTAAATCTCTGAACGTAGTCTGATTCACATTTTTTAATTAAAAGTTTTATAGACCAATTACAGTCGACTCCTGGTGATTTCACCCTAATTTACTTTTTTGTTAGTCTGTGGTACACTGACCGTAGCCTGTTGCGGTTCTTAAAAATTTTAATCATTAAGTACCAACAGATATTACAATAAACAAAGGCGTATTATCGCTTATCTTACAGAAACGTAATTTCTAAATGGCCAAACATTCTGTACCTACACATTTCTGACGACAAACAATAAATTAATAAAGAAAAGATTACTTAGTCAGCTAAGTATTCTTATCTAACAGCAGCGGTTTAATTACAATAGAGACTTACCTTTTTTAACGCCCTCAAGTGAAATTCCTCTGCATATCTTTTCGAAGAAAAAAAAACTAAGTTCACTCGTACTCGCCACACATAATTTTACCAATACATCCACAATGCGACACTGTAGGTACACAATTTCTTGTCACGAGATGAATCACCAAAGAATGCACTCGTTTTTACACAAAAACTACCACAATAAATCACTCAAACACTTAGAACATCACTTTTTCGATTAAAATTCGTTATTCGGATCGATTTTGCGCTATTTACCGACGATATTTGACACAAGATAAAGTTTTCGACGATAACAGCGCGCGAGGCAGCGACGCGACGTAACACGCTGTCTTTAACTGCACGACTGACATAGAAGTATAACCTAACAAAATCGAAGGAGGCGACGCGCGTGTATACGACTAACAAACTGTTGCTCTCCGTAACTCGGCCAGGTTGCCGCGGCGATTACTATAAACAAAACTCGAAAAACTTTACTTGCCGAGTTGTTGTAACGTTACAATTCACTGTTAGTACGTTTGTTTTGGGTTTTGTTGTTAAATTACGGAGTGAGTGCGTGTTAAAACTCGGTTTTGTGCGTCAATAAATCGTTTGTTTTTGTTTAAGTCACGAACAGCGAATAGGCCGCTGCCTGCGCTCTGCGTTTGCCTTGAAGTTCGCGTAATTCGTCTTGCACAGGGCGCACAGAAAGTGTTATCAACTTCACTTCGTACGCTAGGGAGGGGACACTACTTACCTGCGTAACCGGTTTTTTGCCGAGGTTTTTTTTCAATAAAAAATCAACAGCGATCTTTTGTATGTACATACAATAATAAAGTCGAACGGCAGCTGATACATTTATCTAATGCACGTTAAGTTTAGATACTTCTACGAAGAATAAGTATTTGAGCATTTAAGTAGATTATACCGCGAAGTTAGTATTGTAAAGTAGTATTTGTAATTTTTAAGACAGGGACAATGCGATATGAGATTTGAAGAAAAAAGATTAGCTTTGTAGTTTTAATGTTTGTCTAATATAGTGGAGTGTTAAAATTCTTTATAATAGGTACTTACTTAACTTACTAGTGGCGGATTTACCAACAGACCGAGTAGACTTGAGCCTAGGGTGGCAGATTTAAGGGGTGGTAGGGGTGGTTTTTTTCGCCGAAAAAATAAATCAAAAAGATTTCTGTAAGACGGTTTTCTGATGTCTTGCAAAAAGAATTCTACAAGAAAAAAGCAGAAAAGTCTATACCTACTTAAGTACTTACTTGGTAGCTATTATTAAGTACTTTTAAAACTGCCAGAGACATGACTAGACTTAAAATTGAGCTGTATTAAATTATGAATTTATGAGGTAGATTCTTAGGTGTCTGTTCGTTGTTCATTAAACAGCTTATTCCAATAAATGAAAATTTAATATTTGGGTACAATTTACTATTAACTTCTACTTTAAGTAAGTATCTATACTACTTTATTACATTTTAATAGGTTGTGTTGATCTAAATTTTATATTGTACCGTTTCTACAGAAACCTGCTCAAAATTCAAGTAATTTATTAAATATTATAAATACATTAGATACATCAGTGATTCGCATGGATCAAAAACGAATAAGTAGGTCAATGGTGCATACGGTACAACCGGTAAGTAGGTACTTACTTCGCTGAATTATTAAGAAAAACGTTTTCAATAAACTCAGCCTATCACATTCCACTGTTGGACCACCACCACAGTCCACCAGTCCACTGTTGCCTCTACCAGGCTGCGCCAGTCGCCACAACACCCTGTCCTTCGCCTTCGGCATCCAGTCTGTCGTAGCCAACTACACCGCTGTGTATCGTTGTACATTTATACATAAATATAATTATACTATTATCATTGTAACTAGGTATGAAATGTATTAATACCTAAATAATGATGATGAGAATGTCCTTCGTAATGTTATTTTTGCTGGTGATTGTTATTTATGTAGGTAATGTACCTCCACTACTTTGGCCCAGAAGTACAATAGAAAAAGCTGTAAAATAGGACATGAAATCAAGTGTCGGAAACCATCA
The DNA here is from genome assembly GCA_949629185.1 of Apamea crenata. Lineage (NCBI taxonomy): Eukaryota > Metazoa > Arthropoda > Insecta > Lepidoptera > Noctuidae > Apamea > Apamea crenata. The sequence continues at coordinate 3,422,841 of OX451362.1, read as the reverse complement.
TTTGCTTGACTCCGTTGAAGTAGAAAAAATATCATGTGTTTGTCCGGTTAGGTGCGTCCGTGGCATCACAGCGGGCCCTTGCTGCGGTATTTTTTTTAGATATCGCAGCATTATGCTGAGAAAGAAGTCTTTTTGGTCTCGTACGGTTTTTTTTTCTTGTTGATTTTAGTTTTTGGTTGTTTTTAATGCTGATTTTGTTAGTTTTAAATACTCCTTTTTTCTATTTCCTGTGCGTGTCCCAAATAAAATATTTTTCTTTCTTTCTTGAAGTGTGTCAGTTCATTACTGAGCAAGAGTCCTGTGATTGGCGATGATAAGGCACAACATTAAAATAAGAAAAAAATGCGAATCGAATTTACGTTTTAAAACTTTTTTTTTCAGAACTTTAACAGTCATTGTATAAAACCGTGAAGAATGACCCAGAATATGACGACACAGCCCATGACTAAACGGCTTCTTTTGGCATAGAGGCTAATAAGTTTTAGTTCGTCTAAAGCGAACCTCTTTGAATTTGGACACCCATACATTCACCATTCACGAATCGATAGAATAATATTAATAACGCAACAAATAATAAAGGCTGGCTTATTATTTGCTTGAATTATTATTTCTTTGAAATTACTTATTTTAATAAAAAAAAATATCCTACGACACTCGGCAATAATTGAGCGTCCTATTAGTGAAAGAATTTTCGGAATCTTATCAGTATTTCCGAAGATTAACGCCTAAAAACAAACTTACAAATCTTAAGTCTTTACAATATTAGTATAGAAAGGAGAACGTGAACTTTGGAATATTCCTAATTGAGATAAGCAAAAAACTAAATACAAACCAACAGTATCCCAATTTTCAAATAACTCCTTTGAACAGAGTAGGTAATAGGTATCGTCTCAATTACACGAAATACGATGAAAAATTAGTTGTATTCTGTTGTTTAAGGCAAACGTTGTTTTGCCATATACATTATTTCTAGGATTTTTTTTTGTATGAAAAATAGAGGTTGGTCGATTCGCAGACCTACCCGATATGCACACAAAATTTCATACAAATCGGTCCAGTCGTTTCGGAGGAGGTTCGGAGAGGTTTGGTTTCAAACATTGCGATACGAGAATTTTATATATTAGAAGAGATTATTTTGCTTAGGAAAAGGTTGCTGATGGAATTTAGCTTAATATAGCTTATACATATATTATATAATAATTTAGCTTAAATAGACATTATGACCTTTATGATGAAACAAAAATTTGCTGTTTAACGCTTCATCTATCGGAACGTAGATCCACGCGAGACACAATGGCTTTTTAATTGTGTCTGTAATTACGACATTCAATGGGCTAATCCAATATCTTAATTAATAGGTAAACGATTGAGTTAAACTAGATTTGTAGAATACTCAGCCCATTTCTTGTCTACGTTTTAACATACTGCCTCGTTGGACTAGTCGTCACAAGGACTACTGCGAAGCATGAGGTCCTGGGTTCGATTCCTGGGTCGAGCAATATGTTGTTGGATGTTTCCATTAAGAATCCCTGAAGTCTGGATTTGTGACCGGTTGATGTTATTAGGCTCACCCCTATTGCATGGGACTCGAACATAACTGGCGAAATGTGGGTGTACTGTAGCTTGCACCTCTGCCTTACCCTTCAGAGAAGACAGGCGCGATGTAATGTTATTCGTGTTGTTGAACATACGACTCTTCGTCTTTCATTCTAAGTTAATTTTCGTACCGATGACGACGCCCAGAAAGGCAAGAGGTAACCGTAAGGCCACTTACAGTTGACCTTTAGGCTCGCCCATCTTCTGCCTAGAAACAAGGCTACTAATCGTCTCCAATTAGGATAATTTAAATTCATAACACCGTTAGTTACTCGTCGCAACAGCACCCTAATTGCGTAACACACCATCAATCACAATCTGAATGATTTTGAAGGATATTGCTAATCCATTGCTTTATATGTTCAAAACATTTGTATGCTCCACAACGTAAATAACGCAACGAATGTTATTGAACTGTCAAAGCCATTGCTACTGTTAATGAGTTACGCAATTGCCCTGCAGCTGTACATACCTTCATGCTTTTTTGATTACAATAAAGGAATCTATCACTTATATTAAAGAACGAATTGCTGTACATTGGGACATACCTACGAAATGGAATATGTAAAGGCCACTAATGATAATATCCTCACTGTATTTAAATTAAAACGATTAGGATCCTATAAATTATAACTTATTATTCATACTGGGTAATGGAAAGAAGAAACTGTAGCGGTATCTACAACGCCACATGCGAACAAAGCGTCATACTGACGTCACGCAAATCCTGCATCTCGCAAGCAGAGTTTACCGCGCAATTACCATAAATACAAACTTCCTAACATCAATCGTTGGGCAATTGCCCACAATCCCTGGTCTGGTCGGAGGATCCTCCCTTTTCTATGGCGGTTGAGTGAACTTTACACCCTGTTCCTCATACCTCTAAAAAACAATTAAACAATAAATTAGTAACAACAAACAAAACAAAAAATTGGTCGATACATTGTCCATCTATAGATAATACTAATACTAGCTTCTGACCACGACTTCGTCCGTCCGCGTGAAATTTCGGTCCCGGCCCCCGCGTCGCATTCGCACCCTATCGCCTGTCACTTTATTTTCTAACTTGTTTAAGTTTCTCGGTTCCTAAGAGTCGTAGCGTAAGCGATATAAAATAGCCTACAACCTTCCTCACTATCAAATACAAAAATAATCTTTCAAATCCGACCGATGCCGCGATGGTAGTTCCAGAGATTAGCGCGATCAAACGTAGAAAACAGAAAACCAACTCTTCAGATTTATGACTAGTATAATAGAAGATAGTTTAGATATTTAGTTAAAAAAGCTTTTTAATAAAGAGTTCTTTTTGTATGTTTGAACGCGCCCATGCTACGACTCTAGGAGCTAACCTAAAGAAAAAAAGTTAGAAAGGACACTTAGCGAAAACGAAGTAATAACGCGGGCGGGTGATGCGATGCGACGCGATGGGTGGCTGTTATTTTAGTACGATTACGGTTTCCACGCGAACGAAGTCTCGGGTTTAATTTATAAGCAAAAAAATCAGCTCATCAGATGTCGTTTGACTGGGCAAACAATAAACAAAGCCATCTCTACCCCAGAACATTCTGCATCAGATCACTAATTCATTAGTGGACCCATTAAATTAAGTAAATTCATTTGAAAGTTCTCTATATCACCGTCAACCTAGATATGCTGAGTGTTCCAAGCAGCGACCAGGTAGTGGGCCGTTGATTGCAATTAACTGTAATTAATTTGTACTATTAATGTTATGTGCTACTTGAGGGATGGGCAATTGATGTTCATTACCTGATTTATTAGGCAAATACGTATTAGTAGGTATACAAATATAATTTACAGGTAATTAGTACAATGTAATAGTGTTTACTGCAGTTGTGGTTTTGGTTTTCCCAACTTAATTATTTATAATTTTTGTGTAACCAAAAAATTAATTGAAACGAGAGTGGGTAGTTTAAAACTGTGTCTGGTTAAATTATGGCTGCCATTGCGAAAATCTTGCTGTGACTAACTGACGTACTCTCAAGGGTTCATGTAGGCATCACAGTCTGAAAAACCCTCGCCTAATGGAACACCAAAACACACTCAAAAGTTTAGACATTTTTGATTCATGATTACCCGAAAATAAATTTGTAATTTTAGAATTTCTAAACTATACAGGGTGGCAGGGACATCGACGCGCACACTGTAACCATGAATTCAGCACGTGAGTTTAGACCTCATAGCGTCGAAATTTTTCGTCGGTTATTAAAAAAAAAAATTGCTGTTCCATACATTTTGACCGCGTTGGTATTGCACTTTTCTATGAAACAGAAGTTTTTTTTTTTGATAACTGACGAAAACACACACACTATTCATATTCAAATACTCATCCGCAGAAAATTATTACATGTCACAAAAGCGTAATTTAGCATCTCTATACCTAATTTTTTTATTTCGGTTTTCCGACTTTAACCGTCTTTGAAGCTCGTTTTCGGTTTTTAAACCTACAAATATCATGCTTTTGTGTTTGATCAGGTAGACATATTCTAAGATACTTGGGTAATTCCGAGAGATGCCAATCTACCGTATGGCAACAGCTAAACGACTAACATAATGTCACAACGTCGCAGACCCTAATTAGTCAGCCATGTTTGATTTTGAGCTCTCGTACACAAATAGGTAACTAAAAGGGTGAGATTTCCGATAACTAATTCTATGGATCCTACGAATAATTGTTCCGGTTCTTGTTGTTTATGTGCTTACTACCATCTGCCCACGACTTCGTTCGCGTGAATTTTCGGCTCCCGACTCACCGCGTCGCATCGCATCGTTTTCGATTAGCGTTCTGTCTGACTTATTTCTTTTTAGCGTGAGCCCAATTGATAAGGATGGTAGGCTATGTAACACATACCATCCTTATGAATTGGGCTATCACATCCAAAAATATTTTTTATAATCCGTCTATAGTTCCAGAGATTAGCGCGTTCAAATAAACAAACCCTTCAGCTTTATTATTAGTATAGATAGATATAGATTAGTATATTATTGTGAATCGATGATGTAGAAATAAATGAAAGTGGTAATGCTAAAACTTATTAATATTTAAGAAAAAATTTTCACTGATAATTTGCAAAGATGAGGGTCCCGATTCGATTTCAATTATTTTCAACAGAAGATATTGTGCAAAATAAATTAAAAACTTTGAAATTATTTCAAAACATTTTATGACACTACTCTCGCGACAAAATGGTCATGATTGTTAACGGTTTTTGGTTGGACGCTGCACATCACTATGTTTAATATGTGGTTGTTGATAATAAGTGTAATTATTGCGGATCGGGGATAAATTCTACTCTTAATTCTCTTTTTATTTGTTTTCTTTTTATACTTGTAGCAGGTACCTATAATAATTATGTTGTATTGGTGCCAATTCCCTTGTTCACAAACTAAACTAAATTTAAGTTCAGTGCATCTTTTTCTTTCTATTTCATTAAGAAAAGGACAGAAAATAAAATATTAGTTTTGTCTTGCAGACAGTTGAGACATGATTAAAAACATGGCTACTAAAAATACTTCAATTACGTCAGGCGCTGACTAATTTCACAGGACTAAACTAATATTTTTCTGGCGCCATTGTGTGTTCTAAATAAATGTATTTTCTTTCTTTCTTTTACAGTAGGCAAGTAGGTATAAATGCAAATACTAAGTCCATGACCACCTCTACCATTACAGAGAGGCCCATTGAACTACCTCATTAATCTTCAGTCCTCACGATTCAAAAGAAATCGGTCAGTCCTCAGAACATAGCGTAATGTATTCCTTCTCATGCCTTCTAACTTACTCGCTATAAAACTGATTTATGTGATATTTCCCTTACAAGTTACATTTCCATGTCATCAAGGAAATTGATGAGATTGCCACCGCCAAAAATAATATGTGGTAAGTTCCTATGGTATGGAGTGAGTTGAAATCAAGCAATCAATCAATCAAATAATTTATTTGCAACGAATGTAGGTTACATTAAAATACAGTTGGAGTAGATAGGAGTGAGCCATGTACACACGGCAACACATCAGGCTATACATTTCCAGTTTAAGCTGACCTCGCATTGTATAGGATTTTCGTACAATCAGAAGTCAGCTTATACTGGTTATGTATAGCTTGATGTGTAGACGTGCGTACATTCTGTCTGGATATAGGCACGCTAAACTTATAAAAATTGTTAAGAAGTTACGTATCTAAAAATAAAATTACAAATTAAAATTCCGTATTATAAAGTCATAGGCAGATTTCAATGAAATATGGATTCCTTGCGGTTTATGCATATTTTTGGCTTATTGGTTGATTCACACGAATTTACTCGCACGAAACGGGTGAATCGGCACATTAAAATAATATTATTTTTTCTGTTGGCGATTCGCACGAGCGTGACCAGATTTTTGAGGATTTTAGTAAGATTTCTACTTCTGTACTTACAGCTATCATTTTTTATTAGGATCACCTGCACCTGTATTCACCAGCTATCATAATTCTCTCTGTTCAACACCCTAATTGCGTAACGCACAATCAATATATTGCTAAACTATTGCTTCGTATGATCGAAAAATTTGTCTGCTCAACAACGTAAATAACGCAATGAATGTTGTTGAACTGTCAAAATTAAACCCATTGCTACTGATAGTGTGTTACGCAATTACCCCGCACGAGCTCGATCTTAAAAATATTGCTGATCGTCGCTCCATGCACAAATAATTATTTAGCTGCTTGAAAGATAAATGTTACTGCTTACTCCAAGCTACTCCAATCTACCCTGAGTCTCGTACTTTGGGTGCCTGGGTCCATAACAGTAAGATAAAAGAAACACTTCAGATAGAGTTTCTTTATTCATACTAACTATCTCTTCTGTGCGCTAGTGTCCGTGGAGTTTCTTGCCCGTTCTTCTCCATAGAGGTCTACGTTTTTGGAATGGAATCAACTTTCTGACTAGCTGACCGACTATTTAATTTTGACAATTCAAAAGTGCCTGTAAATGGTTTAATTGAAATAAATGATTTGAGTTTGAGTTTGTACTTCATTGCAAAAAATTCAAAAATGCCAAAGTTGTTGATTCGCCTACAAATAAATACTTCGTGCGAATCGCCTACAGAACAAATAATATTAGGTATTAAAAAGGGTCGATTCGCCCGTTTCGCCCGTTGTCGGGATAATTCGTGGGATTAAAATACTAGGTATTTCTTTTTTTTATCATAACACCTGACCCTGACTATAGTCACTGGGGCAGGGACGACACATTTCCAGGAAAAACAAGACACAGATGACAGAAACATGAACAAAGGTAAAGCTACAAGGATTTCTAGACTATCAACCAGGGAACCCTAAAACCGGCGACAAAATGTAAAACAAGACTTTAAATTCGCGTCTCGTACGGGGTAGCCCGTTTCCGCCGTTTTGAGAATGAGAAAAAGTGATTTATGTACCGTGAGAAGGTTTAAAATTGAATTCACAAAAGTATTGAATGATATTTTATTTTTGGCGCTGATATTTTCGTTTAGGGAAGTCTGGGACTTCGAGTTCTTTATGTAGGAAGAAGCTGGCTGGGACAGGCTGGATGCGGAAGGCGGAGGACAGCATGTTGTGGCGGCGATCGGCAACGGCGGCGACCTCTCGCGTCCGGCCCTGGTGCAAGCCATGGTCCGGGGCGAGAGGGAGTGGGAGGCAGTCACCTCCTTCTGCGAAGCAGTCATGCTAGCGAAGGAGGTGGCGGGGAGGCTGAGGGAGAGAACCTCACGCCTCAGCCGCCGCGGGAGACGCTCCGGGCGACGGGTGCCGCGTGACGACTCCCGGCCACCGTAGGCGCGGGCCTGCGGGCGGTGAGTAATGGGTAGCTCACCGTCCGATCAGGACCAGGCCCGTGCCGGACGGCGCGTTGTGTTCCACGCGCGCCTCAAAGAGATGTCAGCAGAGGACGGGGCCCCACAGGGCCGAAGCCTGCCGTTAACCGCTGCCCTGGAACAGAAAGGGCTAAGGACGGAACACGGGTGGGTTTTAGTCAGTAAAAGTCTGACACTCCCTTCCGCTCCACCCAGAGCGGGAGGGGTCATTTGATGATTTCCCACCCACAAAAAAAAAAAAAAAAAAAGCATGTTGTGGCGCAACCTGGGAGACCTCTATGTCCAGCTGTGAACTGCAGTAGGCTGAGTTGATTGTTGATTGATGTACGAAGAATACTTGTTCTATGCCTGAGAACGTGCTAAGACATGACAAGAAGTAAAATAATAATTATTATTCCTCGAATCGGTTCTACGGTTTGTAAGTACATGATGAATTGATGACACAGTCTGTCAGCTCGCTAAGTTGACTACCTATTTATGATAATCTTTAAAATACGAAGACTCTAGATTTTGTCTCGTAGCATAATCAGCCTATAATTTTCCCACTGCTGGGACACAGGTCTCCGTTCGAGAGTGAGTGGGCTATATTCTACTACGCGGGCCTAGCGCGGGTTGGTAGAAGACACATCTCTACGAATTTTTGGTTCTAGGACATGCCGGTTTTCTCATGACGTTTTCCTTCACCGTTTTGATAGCATTTGGTGATGAAATAATTTACACTAATTTAATAATTTACACGCGTCTGCCTGGGTTCGAACCTACAAAAAGTAGGCTGTGATCTCTACAGTACCTATGTACAGGTTGACGGATTCATGTGTCTTGTTGCTCTTACCTACAGGTAGGTAAACTTAAACTGGGTTCACTAGAAGTAATGTGTCTGAATTCTGCTTAGTTTGTAATGTAACTAATTACATACCTACCTAAGTAGAGACATATAAAGCAGTCGTCTTTATTTCTTGTCTAGAAAACCTTGTATTCTCAACTTCTAACCCAAAGTTAAACCCGTAATTGTGAAACCGGTGTCTGTTTTTACAAGCTTTTATATATTGCCGTTGGCTTCGCTCGCGTGGATGTTAGATAATATCCCACGAGAACGTAATGCCGAGATTAAATGTACCCTATGCGTTAATCCAGGTTATAAACTATCTTTGCAGCCGAATTTCGTCAAAATCCGTTCCGCCGTTTTTGCGCCAACCCGTATATCCACACAAACGGACAAAAGTACTGAAATCTACATTTTCGGCATTAGACTTGTTCTCACACCTCGTGGCAATGATGTTTTTTTCAAAAATATTCAATGTATAGTTTTGACTACGTTACTATTTTATTATTGTATGTAGCTAAGTACCTCTATGTAAATACACTACAACTGCGCTCCTAAAGCTGCCTATTTAAGGAAAACAGTTCATACTTAACTGAATCCTTCAAGGAAATGAACAAAAAATAATATCAGTATCACAAGTACCTACTGTTTCAGAAATAAGAATAACGGTTCTGATTTAAATTCAACTCGAACACAGTATAATAAAAGTGAACGCCTGACTGAATCTGTATAGCAATATTACGGTCATCAACATAACGTTGAGTGCTTTATTATATTCGGCGCTATGGCAAGTGATACTTTCGTGGTATTACTGTGTTCGTTTGTTTTCGATTATTTTAAATGAATATAATGCAGAATTAAATATGAATATAACACAAAACTGCATAATTATTGGTTTTTAACTGCAACAATGTACTCTGATTCAGACTAAAATGAAAACAAAGAGAGGGTTAATAGGTGTACGAGTATTTCACACGATTGTAACTTGTAAGGATTCAAATAGTTGTTTTCTTTCAGGTGATTTCTGTCTAGGTATGAAAAAAACTGACTGAATATGCAAATGCATGTTTAAAATTTTGATTAGGTATCTAATTTCAACTACACAAATGCTATAAGATTAACACCTCCCAAACATGTCAAGCGTGAGAGATAATACAAATAATTAGGAATAACCTTTATTAAGACTCAATAAAATATATAGCATAAATAATCAGCCTATACTGTTCCCACTGCTGGGACACAGGCCTCCTCTCGGTGAGAGGGAGTGGGCAGTAATCCAACACGTGGGCCCAGTGTGGGTTTTTTTTTTTTTTTTATTGACAATGGGCTCACTCTTGTCCTCAATCCAGCCCAGAGGCAGGGATGAGATCTACGGTGGAACGAGCTTGCCCAGAAGAAGCCTATTCACTCTCGCCCTGAAGAGATATGGATTGGCAATATATAGCCTAACACAGTTATATTAGGTAGGTAACTACTAAGAACTAGGATATAAGTAATGTAAGTAAGTAGATTACTAAAACTATAAACTCAGAACACACTACAGAAACATAAATAAATAAATAAGTCATCATCTGCCGAGACCTTTCCCAACTATGTTGGGGTCGGCTTCCAGTCTAACCGGATGCAGCTGAATACCAGTATTTTTCATGGAGCGACTGCATATTTAACCTCCACAATACCAGGTACTGGATAAAACGATACCCCTTGGTAAGACTGGTTGTCAGACTTTCAGACTACCCGTAACGACTGTCGAAGAACTACGAATGACGGCCGGGACCAACGGCTTAACGTGCTTTCCGAGGCACGGAGGGGTCTCGGTAAGTAAAGATGGTCACCCATCCACAGACCAACCGCGGCAAGCGTAGCATAACCTGATCGATCAGCCTGTGTGGCTGTTATTATTTAGCCAAGGGCCCCTTAAGTAAGTATGACGTAAAGTGTCGGTAGGTGTTTATTTTCATCAGCTAATAAGATATTCCACACAGAACCGTAGAGAAGGCATAGTTAGTTGAGAACAACGTAGTCAGTACGTAGTAGCAACCGGCTTCTCATATTGAGATGTGAGAGCTGTATACTTGGATGTTATTGTTCGTTTATTACTGTTTGCTACATTGTTAACTTAATTACTAGATTTTAATTACGTACATACTCGTCTGTCATCTGTATTCGCAAAATTAATCTAAATAAGTCTTATCACGAACGGTGAAGGAAAATCATGTAAGGTTTTCTTCATATCTGTAGCATAATCAGCCTGAAAGTCTGACAACCAGTCTTACCAAGGGGTTTCGTATTACCCAGTTATTGGATTGTGGAGGTCAGATAGGCAGTCGCTTTATGTAAAATACTGGTACTCAGGTGCATCCGGTTAGACTGGAAGCCGACCCCAACATAGCTAGGCAGATGATGATGATGATGACCTGTAGCAGCGTTAGCGTTAATCAGCCTATAACGTTCCCACTGCTGGGACACAGACCTCCTCTCTGTGAGAGGGAGTGGGCTGTAAACCACCCCGCGGGCCCAGTGCGGATTGGTAGATAATAATATAATAACAATAGTAATTTTTTTCTGTCAAAAAGGTACAGTTTTGATTGATAGGATCGAGTTACATTTTAAAGTTTATCCTTTGTGAGAGCTGGAGTCTATACTGGGTTCGGGACCTGTATGACAGATCTCCAAGCTCACACCCTTAAAATTACAATATTTAATGGCACTTACGTACTACAACATTATAAAAGCTCCAAGTACTGAGAGGAAGAGAATTACCTAATAAAGAAAAAAAAGGGTATGTGCTATGTCTATGTGTGTCTTTGGAGAGTGTTGTGTGTCCGTGAGTGCAATATAAGTGCTCACGCCCAGTGCCCGCGAAGGGCACTGGGCGTGAGCACCCACTTGCCCAAAAGTGTGTGTGTGTGTTTCTGTATGTGGTTAACAAGGTGAAACGCGATCTAAGATTAATTTGAGTAGGTGAATATTTCCGATAGACGAAATTATTTTAGAATATACATAGATGTCACAAGTCTTCGAATTTTGTTCGAATTTTTCGCACATACAACAGTTCCAAATAGCTTAACTTTGTAGGGTATGAGGGACAGGATGGAAAGTTCCTCTTCCTCCTTAGAAAAGGGAGGATCATCCGACCAGTATTGCTGTCGTGTCTGATTGCTGTCCGGTTTCTGTGAATAACTGATTTCTGGGGACAGCTGATTATTTATTTTCGATTACGATGGTGGTCCCATGGAGAAAGTTGTTCGGTTTGATGGTCTGTACACACATTTCTGATACACGCTGTATAAGCCAATGGCGCAGATAACTCTAGTTGCGCGATGTGGGATTTGCGTGACGTCAGCTGCGATGCGTAGTTCGCATGTGGCGTTGTAAATGCTGCCAGAGCGTGGCGATCAATGCCGAGTCTTTCTCCTTAGGAAAAGAACCAGGTGATTGCCCGGGACGTCCACAGCTGAATACATGCTCTCCAAGCGTTGTGTCGCTTCTTCATGGTGGTATCGATGATACCCTTAGATTAATTTTATATAAGCTTCGACCAGCGTTCGGCCACTTCGACGGCGTTAGCGTTAACCTCGCAAAGGTATTCCATGTTCATGGTGTATGCACAGAAGGCACGACAAGAGGTGAGAAATCTTTTCGCTGCACCAGTGCTGCTGGAGTGTTGGCTATCATGAACAAGATGGCAGCAGGATTTGACATAACTGTGTCAAAAAACGTTTCTTAGAAAAAACACACCAACTTACTTTCATTAAGCTCTTTTATGAAACCGTGGCGTTATTGGAAAGTTCATGCCGTCTTATTACAAAACGAAATCTAACTTTAGTTCTAGCCTAAACTATTGAGCCAGTAGTATTGAGTATTTCGAACTTTATTTCGATTAAGGCAAAGCTCTTAATACTAAAATGACGAGTTAGCACCGAACTAAGCTGTCATTTTTGTATAAAGAACTCCATTTCTGTAAAAGTTGGGTTCTTAATTCAATAACTGCGTCAGTGGATTAAACCTGATCGAAAGAAAAACCTGGTTTTGTAATAAGAGGGCATGATGTTCATGATAAGTGATAAGAAAAACCACTGGAACACAAAGCAGAAGACTTTATTCTAATTGGATCATCATCTGCCTAGCCTATTCCCAACTATGTTGGGGTCGGCTTCCAGTCTAACCGGATGCAGCTGAATACCAGTATTTTACATGAAGCGACTGCCTATCTGACCTCCACAACCCAGTTACTGGGTAATACGATACCCCTTGGTAAGACTGGTTGTCAGACTTTCGGGCTACTGACGACCAGTAACGACTGTCAAAGATCCACGAATGACAGCCGGGACCATCGGCTTAACGTGCTTTCCGAGGCACGGAGTGGACTTGGTATGTGAAAATGGTCACCCATCCACGGACCAACCGCGGCAAGCGTAGCTTAACCTGATCGATCGACCTGTGCGGCTGTTATTACTTAGCCACAAGCCCCTTATTACTTTATACTGTATTCTAATTGGATGATAAAATAAAATAGCCTATCCATACGAGGACTCCAGCCTTTTCAGCACAGAATACATAAAAATCTAGATCACTATACTGAAAGTAGTTGTGGGAGAGAAAACCCCCATAAAAATTCCTGAAAGTGCCATTTCAGCGTCAACGGTTCCAAGATGGTACTATTGGCACTGTTGCATACTTGCATAGTGGCACGTTTGCAGTTTCGTAGCTCTTGGCAGTATTGGTGAACAGTATGGAGTTTCGAGAACTTTACAATCCGTAATTATTTCAGTAGGTACTGCGTCAAGATAATGGAAACTGAAATTATATTTGCAATATTATGTGGACTTGGGGTAAGTAATAACAGCCGAACGGGACGATCGATCAGCGGGGTCATTGCGTAACACACTATCAGTAGCAATAGCTTTCATTTTGACAGTTCAACAACATTCACTGCGTTATTTACTTTGTTGACCAAAAAGTTTTCGAACTGAATGAAGCAATGGATTAGCAATATCCTTCAAAATGATTCAGATTGAGATTGATAGTGTGTTACGCAATTAGGTTGCTCTGTTTGGTTCGGTTGTGTGTTGCACAAAACTCCACGTTTTGTGAATTTTACTTTCCTTAATTATTTCAGTAGGTACTGCATTTATAATATTTTCTCATTTAGATGACGGGATTTGGAATTCACGTTTTAAGGGCCCGAACAAATGTACCACAATCACACCACACCACATCGCAAAATGGGCAAGCAGGGTACGTGTGAATAGTGTCGCTGCAGCATCTTGCAGTTGCGTTGCGTTAACCACATAATTTTCGATGTGGTTGCGTTGTCAGATAGAGACAGCAGTACATGTGCTTTTAAACTGCCGGTGGTCGGTAACCCAGGCACTCTCCGTGAGACACTAATATTCTAGCCCCATCATGATTTTTTTGTTACTTTGATCTACTAGGCATATGCCACGCCTATAATGATGACAACCTACCTACTTAATTACTCCCTAATCGCTTTTATTATGCATGGCACTCAAAAATCAAAAGAATGAAACAAAAATTCACAAAGGCTAAAAGATAATTAGATTACTGATATTCCATTATTTTTTGCAAGCATTAGCTAAGACAAAAGCATAAATTATGCGAAAAATTTACATTTCCCGTGACGTTACGTAAATTACCGTCCAATTCGACCCTCGGGACGCGGTTAGGGAGAGCTCTTATTAGCTTAAGCGGAGCGACTAGCGATTTCAACAAAGTAAAATAATAATACCAGCTTATTATTGTCCCACAGGCCTCTTCTTATACAGAGAAGGCACGATCATTGATCACCACACTTGCTCAAGACGGACGATTTCAAAATTATAAAGAATGCAGTTTTTATTCCCCTAGTACTCCAATACTAGGGAAAAAAGTGTATTCTTTTGGCATAGAAACTCCTGACAGCTACTTAAAGTAAGACTAGGGTAGTCTGCCTATTGCTAGACAGTTCGATGATTAGAACGTATGGTTATTTCTTACTTCTCCAATGGACAATGACCAAAAGTCGTTCCAAAAAGTCTCAAGCATCAAGATCAAAATAATTATTATAGTAATTATTTTCATAATTTTTTACGACATTACGCGTCGGGGATTTGATTTTTGAACAAGGAATTTAATTAAAAGTAAAATAGGGTGTATATTGTTTCATTCCCTCTACATGACGTTCCGTTTTAAATGATATGATTAGTATAACCTTGAATTTTGAAAGTGTCATGATCACGTCTTTTAAAAACCACATGTAAAAAAAATATACTTACCCGATTCTACATTAATTAAAAATAACTAGAATTTATTAGAATATAATTTTTAGAGCAATAATGGCCGTCCGTGTATGACATGTCAAACAAAATGAAGACCTAGTTTTTAGGTTATTTCGATTTTTTTGAAATTCTCAGAAACCTCGGGTTTGATTACAAAAAGAACTTTTGTAAGTTAATAGGATAAGTGTAGTCTATAAAAACAAAGTTTGCCTTTGATGCAACATGGTACGGGATTCCATACATCCATGGGCATTGTCCTTTGCAATTGAGCCGTGGTGGCCCAGTGGTAACGGCCGCGACTACGAGTTGAAGTTCGTAGGTTCGAACTCAGACAGGTGCTTTACTTTGTGTAAATTATTTCATCACCATTGCTCACAAAATGGCGAAGGAAAACATCGTAAGAAGACCTAGAACTAAAAATTCGAAGACATTACCAACCCGCACTGTGCCCGCGTGATGGCTTACAAGCCCACTCCCTCTGAAACAGACGAGACCTGTGTCCCAGCAGTGGGAACATTACTATTATTATTTGTGGGATAATGCTTTGTCATGTTACCATTTATGTATCCTTTTAATAGATTTTAATATGACCTCTCCCTTAAACCCAAAGGATCAATCACGAGATTCTTTGAGCTCCACTGGCACATTTGTCACGTGACGAAAGCAAACGTGTGTACCTACTGTGTATGTGTACCTGTGTTTGTGTAAATGTAGCGTATGTACCTCTACTCCTATGTAGATGTTTAACAGTGTACCTTTCCCTTATGAAGGTTATTGTTACAAATTGTCTAGTCTAACCCAATGGCGAGATTCCAGGGGGTCTACTCCGAAGTAGTATCGGCCGAATGTTCGGCCGTTTCCTGCTACGAAGTTACTATTTGGTTCGGTCAGTTCCGATCTTACACTCCTACACTCTTTCGAATATTTGACTATGGTCCCGACCCAACTGAGCCGATCTGAACTTTTTTCGCATTTTTCAATAATATTCGGTTCGGCCATGTGTTGGTCCGATCCGAATATTCGCACTTTGCACTTTGGAGTAGACCCCCAGGAGTCTGCGGCACTGTGCTGCAGAGTAGCATAATCAGCCTGTAATGTTTCCACTGTTGGGACTCAGACCACCACGCGGGCCCAGTGCGGGCTGGTAGATGTCACACGTCTTCGAATTTTGGTTCTAGGACACTACAGAGATTTAAAAAAAATCTAGTTACTAGCTTTTTAGCTAGAAATTCCGGACCCCGACCTACGGCGTTGCGGCGCTTGGAAGGAATATAGGTAGTACTAGCTGCGCCCCGCGGTTTCACCCGCATAAGTTTTGATCCTGTAGGAATATCGAGATAAAAAGTATCCTATGTGTTAATCTTGGTTATAAACTATCTGTGTGCCAAATTTCATCCAAATCCGTTCAATAGTTTTGGCGTGAAAGAGTAACAAACATTGATCCATCTATACAAACTTTCGCATTTATACTATTACGAGTAGTAGGATAGGTATAGCAGACGCCAGCAGGTCAAGCTAGCCGAAACTGTCAAATTTTCCCAATCAACGTTGAACATTAATGCTTTAGTGATAAAGTTGAAAATCTATTAAATAAAAGCTTGATGTGCTAGCGCCTGTACACTGGTGTTTTTCCTTCAGAACTTCTGCTACAAAACCCTAATGGTAAATCCGTGGTTATTAGAAGAGCGAGTCCTAATTTGGGTACATTCCGTCCGCGGGTAACAAATGAGACGGTAACACCCTCGTCACAGCTCTGTTATTAAATAGATACGAAGGTAATTTGGCCTGAAATGTGTTTTTGTATTACTTTTCTGCCTAAACTTTTCTCATATTTGCATGCATATGGCCTTTTCCTTGGCTGAAGATATAATAGAGGTATGAGGAACAGGGTATGAAGTTCACTCATACTCCATAGAACAGAAAAAACCTCCAACCCGCACGCTAATTGCGTACCACACTATCAATCTCAATCTGAATCATTTTGAAGGATATTGCTAATCCATTGCTTCATATGTTCGAAAAATGTGCTCAACAACCTACCTAAATAACGCAATGAATGTGGTTGAACTGTCAAAATTAAACTCATTTTTACTGATAGTGTGTTACGCAAGGGGGGCAGACGGTGTTGTGTCTTGTGGACCACTGCCTGATTGGCACCTCGCAGTTCAACCTAGGAGATTGTCGTTTGCTTACCTGGACTTGCCTGTGGTTGCTTCACTAAATTCAAGCCCCAACCAGGGCTTAAAAAACTTAAATACTAAGCGACTGCATGCTGTGGGGTACGGACCTTGGCTTATGGGCGTCGCTGGGAGAGGGCAGCAAAGGACGGGCTGGATCGGAATTAGCCAATTTGGAGAACGATTGATGTCGGGAGTTCGGGACGTTGTATAGGTTGCTAGTTGCGTGGCAAACTCTGCTTGCGCGATGCAGGATTTTGTGACGTCAGCATGATGCGGAGTAGATGCCACCACAGTACTAAGGGTAGGCACCACAACACGTCCCAATGCCTGCATGATTTAATAGTTTTAATGACTAGTTTCTCACTTCCCATTTCCACAATTAGTGTCCACAACCAGCACCCTAATTGCGTAACACACTTTCACAATCTGAATAGTTTTGAATGATATTGCTAATCCATTGCTTTATATGTTCGAAGAATGTGTCTGCTCAACAACGTGAATAACGCAATGAATGTTGTTGGACTGTCAAAATGTTACTGAAAAAGCCATTGTTATTGATAGTATGTTAACCTCGTTACGCAATTACCCCGTTATTCGATCAAACCACGGTAGCTTAGGGGAACCTATCGTAGATTCTTCAGCGAATCCAGGATCTAATAAAATTGAGTTATGTTATAATTACACGTAGAACACCACGCCATGTAATCTCCGAAGGGATAGGCAGAAGTGTACCTTTAAAACACCCACACTTATGTTCTACGTAACAGGGAGTGAATAGTAGGGTCCTTTGTGTACGAAGG
Source organism: Apamea crenata (assembly GCA_949629185.1). Taxonomy (NCBI): domain Eukaryota; kingdom Metazoa; phylum Arthropoda; class Insecta; order Lepidoptera; family Noctuidae; genus Apamea; species Apamea crenata. The sequence goes on along the minus strand of OX451362.1, from coordinate 3,405,312 downwards.
ACCCAACTATTCACCCCCTATTACGTTTTTCTTCCAGTGAAAAGGTTCGGTTTATTCGCCGTCACGGGTCGTCAGTGTTGTACGGAACACTATGGAAGCTTATTGACGGACTCGTTTTTTCTACGGCGCTGTTTATACGCTGAACCGTAAAGAAACCGTGCCGTGTACAAAGGGCGCAATCAGAAGTCAGCATATACAAGCTAGACCTGTATATGCTGACTTCTGATTGTACGAAAAACCTGTACAATGCGAGGTCAGCTAAAACTGGAAATGTGTGTCACCGTGTGCACAAAGGGCCTTACAAAACTCTATCCAACAAACACACCTAGGTTTTGTAAGACAATTTACTTAGAAACAACTCAAGAATATTTTCGCACTGAAACTTAATCCGTGCGCGAGTAAGAAGTTTAAAAGCACCTTGTCTACAGCTCAACAGAGTGGCACGGAGAATTTTTAACTTGAAGGTATTAAAACGCTCTTCGTAAAACTTGAGACGAGCTCATGTTTATTGTTTACGTATTCACTTAAGTCACAGATTACTACACTTAAGGTGGATGCTCCAAGGTAGCCCCCAAAATTCAAATTTTCTTACGTTTTTTGCACTTTGCTGGTCAGTACTAAGTTGTACGTTGATTAAAATATGATTCGCGGCCGTAACAAATATGTATTTACAGAATTATAATCATTAAAGTCATCAACACAACTCTCTAAGATCAAGTAATCCTACTGAATTACTATTTAATTAAATCTTGACATTTTAGGATTATTCTAACTTAACAAGTTGTATTACTGATTCTAATGATTATAATTCTGTAAATAAATATTTGTTACGGCCGCGAATCATATTTTAATCAACGTACAACTTAGTACTGACCAGCAAATTGCAAAAAAACGTAAGAAAATTTGAATTTCGCGGGCTACCTTGGAGCATCCACCTTAAGTCTGCTTAGCTTTTAGCTGTCTGGGACTGGGTTTAAAGCAGAAAGTAGGTTGTAGATACCCACTTTATATCCTGTGGTAACCCAGTGATATTGGCCCCGACTTACGAATTGTAGGTCGTGAGTTCGAACCCTGGCATGCACTTTCCTTCATGTGCTTAATTTCAACACCACTGCTCTCAGAACGGTGAAGGAAAACATCGTGAGGAAACCTACATGTCCTAGAACAAAAAATCGAAGAAATGTGGCAATCTATACGAACCCGCACTGGGCCCGCGTGGTTGATAATGGCCCACTCCGTCACAGAGGTTCATAATATCGCCAGTCACTACATCGACGGTCGCTGTATCGAAAACCTCAAATCGATGGTACGCCACATCGACAGTACACGAAATCGAGAGTACGCTATATCGACAGTATACCATATCGATAATACGTTGTATCGACAGTATCTACACCATATCGATGGTACGCTGCATCGACTGCCCGACCCGAGCCAAATTTAAATAAAAAACATAAGATTTTTTAAAGTGTTTAATCACAATTTGTTAAATTTGTTTATTGCTTGTTTTTGATGTAACCCACTTAAAATGGTTGAAAAATCATAAATTCGTACTCAGTAGGTAATTATTACAATAACTTTCGAAAGAGGAGGCCTGTGTCCCAGCAGTGGGAACATTATAGGCTTAACCAGCCTATAATGCTGGTACTTATTCAGTTTTGGCCATAGGTAGTCATTTCAATGGTTTTACGACCTACAAAAGTTAGTTTTATAAACTGGCCGCCATTCTTGATTCTTGTATCTCACTCTCCTGTCCTTATCCCAATTTATTTGGAGTCGGCGCAACAAGTCTTTGTCATCCATACTTCACTAAGTGTGCATACACACGAGCGATACGAGTCGATGACAGAGGCAATTGCAAGCGTCGACGCGTGTCCTCGACAGCTGACGACGCGTCGACGGCTGCCACCGACAACGTGTCGCTCGTGTGATGCACATTTACGGCCGAACCCAATAACCTATTTTCAGTTGAAGACCGATCGCTACTGATGGTACCTAGCCCTATAATCATAAGCTGCCAGTATAATATTAATCATACAGATCACTACTGATTATTCGGGATGGTAAAACCAGAGATATATAGGTTTTTCTACCTCCACTATGCCAAAACTGGTGATAGATAGGTCGGGTTCGGACGTTAGTCGTCATCTAGTATTCTTATCCTCAAACTCTTTCTAGTCAAATCATTTCTCACACAGTCCTATTATCTTTTCTTTAGTCTTCCCCTATTCTTGATTCTTATATATAAACCACACATAACCCAGTGCGATATTAAAAAAAACCCTTGAGAAAAAATGTTGGTAGATTCAGAGACAAGGAAATATTTACCTAGAGAAATATAAAACAAAACACTACACTTAAAAGTATTTATTTTGTACGAACATTCTGCTATTCGTTAATATCACAGACATAGTTATTTTAGCTTCACGCTACCCCTACAAGGGGGTTTACAGAAATACAGACCCGTTTCTTACAGTTGTTCTATTCGAGTGTTAAGTAGTTACAATATTTTATAACAGCGCCATCTCTTGATAACAAAAAGATTTACTTGAAGCAGGCGTACTTTTATAAAAGTTTGAAGGAACGTCGCTAGAGTGCCTTGGTCTCGAGATGTCGACAAATTGTTAATGTTCGAATGCTTTATTATGTTAAATAATTGTTAATAATTAAATGTATAAATAAAATAAACAATCTATGTTCTATCTATGTTTGTCTTTTTAAAATAATTATTTCTTCGTAAATAAATATTTACGGTATAAAAAGATTTTTGCGTAGTATTTTAAATAGTTGAGCGTTCAAAATAATAATTAGAAAGAACAATTAGTAGCTATAAATAGTTCATGAAAGAGATACAACGGCATAATATATTATCTCACCTCCTCATCCGGGCGGCGGGGTAAATGCGTAACATACTAACAACGTTCAACAACATTCATTGCATTATTTACGTTGTTGAGCAGACAAATTTTTCGAACATAAAATATATTATGAAGCAATGGATTAGCAATATCCTTTAAAATGATTACAACTGAGATTGTGTGTTATCAATTAGGGTGCTGTAGTGAAACCAAGACAAGTAACTTGATTTAAGTATCTTTTACACGTCACCCATAATTTTTATATTTTTCTGTTCATGTGATAATTATATTAGGTGTTTCTATCTCCGTAATGAACGAACGAGATCTAAAAGCTCTTTTAAAGGAGATTTAAAGGTCCAACCGATAGATTGAGAGAGGTAATGATTCGGATAGAGGTACAGTAATAATACTTTTGGAACTAATTTGCGTTGGGTTCCATTGTTTTTTATCGTGTGTTGAAAATGAAAATTTGAATTTCGCCGGCTACCTAGCGCAAACACTGGAACCCGACGCAAATTAGTTCCATAAGTACTAAGTATTACTGTGCTTGCCGCGGTTGGTCCGTGGATGGGTGACCATCTTTATAAATCATGACCCCTCCGTGCCTCGGAATGCACGATAAGACTTTGGTCCCGGCTGTCATTCGTGGATCTTTGACAGTCGTTACGGGTCGTCAGAATCCCGAAAATCTGACAACCAGTCTTACCAAGGGGTATCATATTACTGGCAGTTTAGCTTTATTATTGGCAGTCGCTCTATGTAAAATACTGGTCTTCAGCTGCATCCGGTTAGACTGGAAGCCGACCCCAACATAGTTGGGTAAAGGCAGGCAGATGGAGTATACTGTTTCTGTAGCTCTATCCGAATCTCTCTCAGACTGCAATCCAGTAAATGAGCCTTTAGGGCCCTACAACACTGTATTGCGTTGTCACATTGGAAATACAACTAACTAGACAAGGTCAAATTAAATTCGGTAGCGAAACTCTGCAGACATAAATGGGTATACATATCTAAACATTTTGATGATTTTTTTTGGGGTCAACGACCGTGTGTTGTGTAGTTTTACTTGAAATATTAGTTTAGAAAATGTTTTTAGTTTTTTTTTTTGCGTTGTCGTGTTCAGATGTCGATACCTATCATGCCTGTGAAGTTTATGCGACGTATTTTAAGGTACCTACTACAATATTTATGCATGCGGTTGTTGACCCAAAAAAAATCAACAATTTTTTTGTTTTATCATGTCTGAGTTTTGCTAGCTAATTTATTTTGACCCTGTATAGAATTAACAATATCTCGCGTTATTGCATTAGTTATTGTAAGGCCGCTTAAGTATAAGTCAAATTATAGATCGTTTGCAGACTGCTCCAAAGAAATTAGATATGTTAATTAACACCTTGTTTATGAAAGCCTGATCAAATCTCTACTTAGTAAGTATTCTGTCATGTCGTGTTAGCTGTTCTTATAGATTGATTGAGAGAAAAGTAATTGGCTATTAAATTAACATTAAGGATGCACTCTGTAGCCCGCCAAATTAACATTAAGGATGCGCTCTGTAGCCCGCCAAATTAACATTAAGGATGCGCTCTGTAGCCCGCCAAATTAACATTAAGGATGCGCTCTGTAGCCCGCCAAATTACCATTAAGGATGCGCTCTGTAGTCCGCCAAATTAACATTAAGGATGCGCTCTGTAGCCCGCCAAATTCGAATTTTATTAAGTTTTTTGAAATTTGAAAGTCAGGTTGTATGTTGACTAAAATATAATTTGCGACCGTAACAAATATGCATTTGTTACGCTCTGAATTTACATAATTGTAATTATTCACCTCATCAATACGAGCTTCTGATTTCATATATAATCCTAATGATTGATATTTCAATGAACTTAGAGGGTTGTACAACCACAGAACCGATAAAACAGGTGCTTGCTTTAACCTCTTTTATGGGTTCTGTGTGTACAATGACATACAAACTGACACTGACATGCTAATAAAAACAAAAAAACGTAAGAAAATTTGAATTTCGCGGGTCACCTCGGTGCTTCTAAGGACTTGTTTCCCGAACGAAAATTATCGCAAATGAATGAATAATTTATCAACAGCCAATCGTAGCAATTTACGCGCGTTTGAAAGAAGTCACATTAATTTTGCGATGTTAATTGTTCCAGAAACTGGCTCAAAGCCATTGAATTAACATGACATGAGATTTGTAAAATGTATTATATTGAAAAGGCTTTCAAAAACCTAGGATAAAGCCTCGTGTTCACTGGGCGACATTATGATTCGGTAACTGTCTGTCTGTGACTTTTCGAACAACTTTGCGGATTTTTTGTCGCCTAGTGAGTACAAGGCTTTAATTAACAATCTCTATGGTAATTAAGTAGCATCCTTAAAATAATTAATGTAAACTTACACTATAGGGCCAATATTGTATATCGATTTCGATGCTTTTTTGCTTTTTTGTAGCTACCTACTTACTTAAACCTACAGTCAAACGCACGTCTATGGGGACAATTTGACTATAAGAGCACCTTTACTGCGAATCGCAGTAAGGGTGGTTTTCGTAGTTCAAGTGTTTCCACTGAGGTGTGTTTGACCCTACGATATAAATAAAGGCAAAAGAAATCAAAAGGTATAATATTGTCACTACGTCGTGAGCGTGGTTATCAACGCTTGTTCCTTTACTGTAATGAGTAAAGGTTTTGGCCTGTATTGTACCAAAGGACGGTATTAACCTTATAGAGTACATTAGGATACGTGTGACTTAAGTAATCAGATCTATTAACACGATGAATGTCGTAATTACAGACACAATTAAAAAGCCATTGTGTCTCGCGTGGATCTACGTATGTTTACGTTCTGACATATGAAGGGTTAATGAACGGCGTGAAATTAAACGCCATGCAGTAATAGACTACTGAAGTTACACGTATCGTATACTATTTTATAGCTCGTGTGACCTAAACCCGCACTAAAGTCACTCTTTTCTGTGTAAAAATGGACCTTTTTAGTCACAGAAAAGCTTAGGTCACAAGAGCTAAGAAGTTTTTACAAAAAAGCAATATTTTCGTCACCTAACCAACATCAGCACTAGTATAAATAAATTCTAATACTTTTTCGTAAACTATAACTCAGTTCTGATGCCACACAGTGGGTAGAACTCCTTCTCCGGCAATACGAAGTCCTTGGTCAGCTCCTTGAACTTGTTGAAACCGCAGTAACTGGAACTGTCGCAGCCCTTGATCCTCAGGAGTTTGGCGGAAGACTCGCCAGCCTTTGGGAGGTAGACCGGCTGGAAGGAAAGAAAGAAATGTTATATTATAGGTTGGTAAAAAGACCAAAAACTCGGAAAGCTGCACGCTTAAATGGAATCAGGCTGGACACATCTGCTGCATGTCAGACGATCAATGGGCCAAACTTACTACCCAGTGGGTCCCGCTTAATGGCAAACGACATATCGGCAGCCCCGGATGGAGATGGCGGGATGAGCCAAAGCTCTTTTAATAAAGCTTAGTCCTTGGCAGCTCTGGATAGAGAGAGGTGGAAGGAGAGTAGGGTGGCCTTTGCCTTTGGGGACATTAACGGCTAATAAAAAAGTAGAAAAAGACGGAAGGTCCTTTGGATCGAATGGCATTTATTTATTTATTTGATATAGGCACACCAACAACTTATTTACAAATAAGACATGTACAGACATTTACGATGCGATTCTGTGTAAATAAGTTACTTATGCACATCATTCACAAAAAAGGACGAATCTGAAATTGAGGCATTGGTAGTTCTCTGGCTATGTCCAACATAAAATGGGTTTTCGATGCGTAGCTGAATTTAGCGAAATTGCTGAAATCTTTCCCTGTAATTTTACCGACAGTTTAACTCTCATGGATCCAGAAAACAGAAATTTTAGTTTGGCCGCCGAAGAACATAAGAATACTGTGTTAAAAGACACGTTTGAAACTATACTTAAATCACCCAGTTCATCACTCATTATACCAGCACCGCTCAGACACAGCAAATAACTTTTCATTCAAGTTAGGATTTTAAATCGAATGCATTAGAGTAAATTTTGTGATGACAATACAGAATAGTGGACAGATAGCCGTCACACGTCGCATCGACCGCGTGCTTTTCATTGTAAGTTTCGTCCGATACGATATAGATCCTCCTTCTTATAGAACTCAAGAGTGTTCAGAAAGGATTAGTAACAGGCAATGTTAATAAACTCACCAGCACACTGTAAGCCCCCGTACCCCTGGACCTGTACATCTCCAAAGCGAACACAGAGCCATACTCAGGAATAGACTCGTCATTCTTAACGCTGGCCACGTCCATCAAGGCTCCAATGTTGAAGTCGTGGGCAGAAAACAGTCGAAGTCGCTGCTTCACGGGCTTTCCGGCGATGAAGTCGTTGCCAGCTTCGATGAACTGGTGTAGTAAGACACCTGGGGAAGAAAGAAAGAAGTGATATTTAGTTTTGACGAAGATTATGATGGTATGGTTGTGGCTGTCCTGCATGTGACTTTCAAAATGGCGCCTGGAGAAGAAATCTTAAGTGAAGCTATTAAAATGGAAACGGATGATGATTTATCAAAATAAGATTTTAAAAAAGAGGAAATAATACAACTGGTGATAGTTAATACTTGAGGCAAAAATAGATTTTAGAAAAACAGACTTTTTTTTCACTCTTAATTGGTTTTGAGAGTACATAATCTGTCATAATCTACACTGCTGGGACACTGGCCTCCTCTCTGTGAGAGGGAGTGGGCCGTAATCCACCACGCGGGCCCAGTGCGGGTTAGTAGATGTCACATGTCTTCGAAATTTTGGTTTTAGGACATGCCGGTTTCCTCACGATATTTTCCTTCACCGTTTTGAGAGCAGTTTGGTGAAGATATAGTTTACACAAAGTAAAGCACCTGTCTGGGTTCGAACCTACGACATACAACTCGTAAGCCGCGGCCGTTTCCACTGGGCCACCACTGCTTATTCAGTTTAGAGAGAGAAAATAAAGAATCATAATTATGCTGGAAGAGTATGAGGGGCTTGTGGCTAAGTAATAACAGCCGCACGGGTCAATCGATCAGGTTAAGCTACGCTTGTCGCGGTTGGTCCGTGGATGGGTGACCATTTTCACATACCAAGACCCCTCCGTGCCTCGGAAAGCACGTTAAGCCGTTGGTCCCGGCTGTCATTCGTGGATCTTTGACAGTCGTTACGGGTCGTCAGTAGCCCGAAAGTCTGACAACCAGTCTTACCAAGGGGTATCGCAGGCAGTCGCTTCATGTAAAATACTGGTCGTCAGCTGCATCCGGTTAGACTGGAAGCCGACCCCAGCATAGTTGTGAAAAGGGTAGGCAGATGATGAATTCTGCTGAAAAAGTATCATTTATAACTTACCACCACCAATCTTCTTCATCTCGTCATTTCTGAAGTACAGCCTGTAAGCGAGTCTGCCAGCTTCATTCAGCCTAGGCAGCAACGGAGTAGCCCAGTCTGGAATATTTAGACCCAATCCGATCTGCAAAGAAAAAGAGTTCTTGAGTCATCATTCTCTTGTCCTTATTCCAGTTGATTTGGGGTCGGAGGTTATGTGAGGTCTTGAAAGTTGGTCATGTTGATTATCTAAATAAGTGTTTGATGACAACATGTCTATAAAATATCCAATTATCTATACTCCGAAACCATACTAAAAATTATTATAAATGTGAAGGTAACTAAATATATAAAAAGTGCTAGTCACTCTGAAATCAGCTTAATCTCCATTAAAATAAAGTTGATATTGGTTTAACTTGAAATAACGTCAATTTGAAACATAAATAAAATTTAATTATAATTATGTATGTTTGTCTATGTTAAGTTAACACGTCATATCACTGCTGCAAATTGTGGCAACATTTCGTGGTGCACTTGGAAATCCCTGAACCGTCTCCGGACACAAATGGGAAGATGTAACCCCAACCTGGGGCCACCTCGACGGAATGGCAGCTGGGGTGTGGATTTGGAGCTGTGTTACCAAACCATACTTCATCTCTTATCCTGCCCTTTGTGCGGAGACTCCTAATACAAGCAATTCCTTGCTTAAAAGGAGATCTCCAAAAAACATGTAAGTATCTAAATGACCAATGTAATTGAAATAAACATTTTTTTTTTTGTGTCCGAAAATACTTGGTCAAAGTGACCACTGTGCTGTCACCGACGACAAAATACAGTCGTGCTAGTGACACGAACAGGAAGAACGTCATAGCATTTAACCGATCGTTATAAAATTTGACAGATAGGCGGCCTGGGACCTGGAGAACGAAATAGGCTACTTTAGACCTGGATATTTGTTTAATAAAATATGGAATACAAAATACACGCAGACGAAGTGACGGGCTCAGCACGTGTCTGAATATTTTGCGATAACTTCAAGCGAGGTTAAGCATGTCTTTTCACAATTATTGACTCAGTATTGTATTCGGCTTCCGTTTGTTATTGGTGATTATTGCAGCTGTGTAAATGTCACAATTTATTTGCGCATATTTCGCAAGTACCTCAATTGTTTTTACGTATGCCTACACTTACGAAACATTAAATATTTGGTCTTAAGTGATGGCCAAAGTTATATTAGTGGTGATGTGGCCACCTGACGTTGCCTTGTGTAAAATTCTTGATGGGCCATGATTTAAGAGCGTTTACAACGTACGGCATTTCATACAAACTTTCAAGTCCTTGTTTTTCGAAATGCATGAACCGATTTTAATGAAACTTCCTACGCATGAGCAGGATATATAGGTCTAAAAAGTTAATTGAGAACATTTTCGAAAAATAGTGTTACATGTAAATTCGACCGATTTTAATTTTTCCATAGAAACAGAGATTTCCAATTTTCTATTTTTAAATAAGACATTTCGAAAATGTTATTTACTAACTTTTTAGACCTATGTATCGTGCTTATGCGTATGAAGTTTCATTAAAATCGGTTCATGCCTTTCGAAGAACATGGACTTGAAAGTTTGTATGAAATGCCGTACGTTGTAAACGCTCTTAATGCCAATGTTTTTACAGAGACTACAGTGTGGCCGATGATAGAATGCATTCTTAATTCCCCGCAGTTTCATACAAACGTATACGTGTTTTGTCAATTTGATTTTTATTTGAATAGCTACAAGAATAGTCGCAAGTGTCAGGAACGCATTCTCTCAATGGCCGGACTGTAATACAAATGTTGATAGCGACAATATTGCCGAAATGCTGTATTGTAGAATTCACTTTTGAAGGCTATGGATGCTGGCAAAATTAATTTTTCTAATTTGCCCCACGTACAGTCACGACCACCAATATGTCAACCCTTGGCAACTTTCAATTGCGATTTTTTCGTGAAATAACGAATGCAACGTTGAAATACGACACATTACACAAACCTATGGGTTCGAAAATGCTATGTTCGTAACAGCTTAGTATTTCATTCAAAAACAAAGGAGTAAATCGCTTTTGAATAAAGCCGAGTGTATACATACTTTTGCTCGTGACTGTACAACCAAATATAAAAATTGGGCCCGCGTGGGGTATGCCCGCTCCCTCTCACAAGAGGAGGCCTGTGTCCCAGCAGTGGGAACATCATAGACTGATTTAAGCTATGCTATTAAGATTAATACAATTAAACTTACCGTGCTTCTATACAAGTCGTACAACGCTTCAAACATCAAAGGGTTCTCAGTGAAGTCCACACCAGTCTTGTTCTTCAACAGAGGAATGAGGTCCAGGTAGGGAGCGAACTCTTCGTTCAAAGAACACTTCTTGGCGTCAGCCATTAAAGTCATGAAACGCTGGCAGTTGGAGTAGTAGCGGAGCTGGAAAACGAAAAATAATTGTTATATTAACAGTTGATGACGGCACGGTTGGCGCAGTGGTTAAGCGATTGACTGCTGCGCTGCGTGTTGTGGGTTCGATTCCCGCACGGAACAAATATTTGTATGACCTACATGTATTTGTTCCGAGTCTGGGTGTTTTTCTATCTATAATATGTATGTATTTACAAAAAAAAAATTGTATATAAGTAGTTTATCAGCCATCTTGTTACCATAACACAAGCATTAGGTTGCTTAGCTTGGGACAAATGGTGCTGTGTGAAATGTCCAGGGATATTTATTTTATTTTATTTATTTATTTTAGTTCTTAAAATATATCTCTAGGTTAAAATAACAGGTCTTATGGAAATTTAAATACGTTTTTTCGCAATTTGCAGGTCAGTGTCAGGTTGTATGTTAAAATATAATTCGCGACCGTAACAAATACGACTTTACAGAGTTATAATCATTAGAATCAGCTATACAACTCCTTGAGTTAGGATAGGAGTCCTCAAATGTCATGATTTCATGATTAAAACTCCAAGTTCATATTACCCTATTGAATGACTTAAAAGGGCAATATGAAGGAGTTGTACTGATGAATAAAATTATATAAATAAATATTTGTTACAAACTTGAATCATATTTAGATCAACATCCAACCTGACCCTGCCCTGCAAATTGCAGAAAACGTAAGTCATTTCGTATTTCGCCGTTCGCGGGCTAGCTTAGCTCATCCCCCTTAAGCAAAAGATTCTTTCTTTCTTTCATTTCTTTTGGATAGACGTCCGATACGATATGATACGAATGACAGCCAGACCAACGTTCTAATGTGCTTTCCGAGGCACGGAAATGACATAATAAAATAAAATGTTGTAATAATGATGGTCACCCGTCCGGGGACCAACTGCGGTAATCGTAGCTTAACCTGATTGATCGAAAGAGCTTGTTTATTTAAGAAAACCTTGTAATTAGATACTAGTGTCAATGCTCTTTACATCTTAGTTTATCAGGGGAAGATAATTAGCAAACTATGACGTTTAAATAAATGTTGTGTTTTTGAGGTTTAATGTTTGACATAGGTTAAAGTTTCAGTTGTAAACTTTCCATTAGATGTGTTTACCAGCACTGTAAATAAAGGTTTTTGTCAAATAAAACTATCTAATCTCTACCTTAAAAAATAATTTTATACTGAGGACTGTTGTACAGTCAGGGAAATCACTTGTTTATCAATGTGATACACTACGTCAATCTAGCGTGGTATAGCCATTTCATAGAACTGTCAAAGAATAGCAGTTGTGATTTGAATGCGTGTTACCGGGACAAAACGTGTCCCTCCCGCATTCTCTCCTATTTCGGCCACAGTACGCAGAGGCGATGAAAGTGTGGAAAAACTGATTGTGGTTGGGAACACCGAAGGTAAGCGATCACGCGGTCATTCACCAACACGATGGACCGATCAGGTGAAAGAATCATCGTTCTCTAAATTCTACACGGTAGTAAGGGATGCGCTGGGCAGAAACCGGTGGAGGCGGATCATCCGCTCCAGATGCAACTCCGAAGCTGGCCACGATCCTCAGACATGAGGGACTGACTACAGAGAGAGAGAGAGAGATGTCCTTGCAACTAGTGAATGCAGCAACGTAAAATTTCGATTATTTACACTTTAATTTGTATGTAGTATCGATTATCCATTTTTTGGTGTCGAATAAACAATGGTGCGGATTCTATGCCTGTGCTTATTATTATTAAAAACAATATTTATCTAGTTGTTTAATTTTCGATGTACAAAACCCGCAAAATAAATCAATTGGATTCTTTTCAAAATACTTAGGATTGTTTACTTTATATTTATTGATACTCGTATTTGAGTGGACGCAAAATTTTTCTATACTGATTTACCTATATGAAATAAAATTATTATTGTGGATTTATTCATTTGAAGGGATTAAGGGGGACATTCGAAACTATCACTTAGTACGATAGAATGTGAACTATATTTAGGTAATACGCGTAACTATTTTTTTTTTCTTAAAAGCTGATAGGTACACGTGCGGTATTATAATGTCTGTAAGAAGTCATAAATGAGATAATTTAATAAGATAAGGCAGTTTATTATATTATTTATTTTATTACGCATTTTAAAGTTAACTTTTACGTAATCTGGACCTGCCAATCGATTCTGTAAAAATCTCACCGCGAAAAGTTAGGTGAAGTGAGTTTAAAGTGAGCTGTCGATGGTGTCAATCCCTAGTATTAGTTGGAATGAGAGCTCACTCCACGCTCACTTCACCTAAGTTTTCATGGTGAGATTGTTACAGAATCGCACTGCTGGAATTTGATAACCTATTAATATCCCTGAAAAGTCAGTCAAAATATTTATATTTGTTTTCCAATAATATAAACATAGCATATAATGTTCCCACTAGTGGGACACAGGCCTCTACTGTGAGAGGGAGTGGGCCGTAATCCACTTCGCGGGCGCAGTGCGGGTTGGCGGATGTCACATGTCTTCCAATTTTTGGTTCTAGGACATGCCGGTTTCCTCACGATGTTTTCCTTCACCGTTTTGAGAGCAGTGGTGATGAAATTATTTACACAAAGTAAAGCGCCTGTCTGGTTTCGAACCCACGACCTCGTAAGTCGGGGCCTATACCACTGAGCCACCACTGCTCCAATATAAACATAGTTTTAGTCAAATAAATCTACCTAATCTCTACCTTCATAGATAACTTCCTGCTACAGATTGTTTTAGATTTCAGGAAATTCTAAAACAAATCTTTGTTCTACAGAAATAGAAGGGTAAAACAAAGGTAGAATGAAACGGAATATTCAAGGAACAAACTCTTAGATTAAATTCCGAGTTAACTTTGAAAGTAGTCGACCTTTGTGCGGTTGCTATACATCTGAGTTAACCTAATTGGATCTTAAATTTGCTATCGCACAAAAGGAAAGAATACTTCCCTAGCTCGAACGGGGTTCTAACATTTTTCTATGGAAGCTGGCATATCCACACACGGCAATTAAGATTTTTTTTTAAAGTTTCCGCGCACAATGAAAGTAACAGGTACCTATATATATTACCACCTAGTGGTGGTGGGGACACTTGTACAACAAAAAATGCGTGTAATATAGTACCTCAAATTGTCAGGTTTCCGATATATTTGGAGGTAAATTTCGCTATGAGAACTATGAAAATCATTAGCAGATTTTTATTACTGCACCTCAAATAGTACTGTAAGGTTGTCTGCTAAAGTCCACCATACGTAGTGCAGGCTGGCAATGATGTAGCTCTGGTTGCATTCGAACAGTCACGCAAGCTTAGAAGAGTGGTCAAATATTTTAGAAGGCTTTATTGTTTAGAAAAAAAACAATGATAGTTTAGTCGGGAAAATGTAAAGACGTTCAGTCAAAATAAACGTGAAGAAATCGTAACGTTGTTTGATTTCTTAGAAGAGCTCATCTGGGGGCCTAAAAGGCCACTTTAAGCAATACCTCTAAAAGCTATTCATTTCCTGAATTCCCAGCAGATCATTAGCAATTCCTCTAATTTTCGCTAAATGGTTAACAATATGGTTTAATCACCTACAATTCATTTCATATTTGGTGTAAACATTGGTGGAGCATTTTACGAATTTCCATACAAAACTGTCAAACAGGTGAATGCGTGATATGAATTGCACACAGATCTTATTATGAATTGTCAGTTTGTGACCATTTTACGATTTTTAATATGATTCTCATTGCTATCCTATTATGATTCTGCCAAAGTGGCCTTTTTAGGCCCCCAGCTCCTCACAGTACATATGCGAAGTTTTTATTGTATATGTATGTCTCCTGCCCCTAACTCAGTTTATTTGGGGTCGGCGCAACAGGTTTTTTCTTGCATATCTACTTCTCCATTAGTCGTCATCTCGTTAGTCACCCCCTTTTTAGCCATGTCATCTTTCACACAGTCCATCCATCAATTTTTTGGTCTCCGTTGGTTGGTTTTTGTCTTCGTTATACGCTTTACTTGAGGTCACATATCGTATTCATTTTGCATATTTATTTCTTGCAAATATGTGTGGTTTTACACGAATGCATAGAATAAGAAATGAGTACCTACGTACGCAAGAGGAAGTCTCAGAGTGGCGCCGGTAAATGCAAAGTTGTGTGGAAATCGGTTGTCATGGCATGGGCATGTGATGTGATACGGAGGAATGAGGAAAATGTCGTGAGGAGAGATTTGAGTATGAATGTCGATGGCTATAAGAGTAGGGGAAGACCAAAGGGACGATGGAATATGTGAATGATGCGCAACACGTCTGGTTAGAAGTGTGTGACTACAGAGATGACGACTAATAGAGAAGTTTTGAAGAAAAAGACGTGTTGCGCTTGCGCCGGCGCCGACCCGAAATAAATTGGGATAAAGGCAGGAAAATGTTTATGATTTATTTCTTGTAAAATAAATGTTTAAGAACATCAATCAATAGCCTTTTTATCCTGAAGCTCCTATCTTGTGCTAGTTTAATTGCTGTTATTTTCTTTCTACTATATCTCGGAGTTCAGTGTGCCTAGGTAAAAGCCTTCTAACAATTCCATTGCTTTCTGCCTCTTGCAAAGTCTTCTCCAGTTTGGACCTGCTGTGAGATAAGTTCGTCCTGCCATATCTTTTGCATTGTCGACCTCTATACTGATATTGAGGTCAGCATCGTTAAAAACTTAACCGAAGATAATCAAATCAGTTCCAAATTATCATTAAATTATTATATTAAGAGTTAATTTAGATGCCACTGATTATTAACAAGACGTTCTTATCAGAGGCTAACGTTTGTTAAAGATATGGTTAGGTGGTTAGCTTTGTTATTACGTAACAGTGAACTTGATCTTTGTTAAATAACTGTTGAGATACTGTAGTTATCTTTGTTTTTGATATAAATAAGACGAAACTTCTTGATAGAGTTTGTGGTGATTCTTATACGTAATTAACTCTTGTCGAAAAAATATATCTAATTAGTGGCGACGGTGGTATCTATTAAATTGATAAACCCATTATATGCATAATTATGTATTTGAGTTTACTTTTATAACTTTGTGTAAGAAAGGGCTCGTATGTAGCCATAATAAAGGTTAAGCTCTTGGGCCGCGGTCGGTTCGTGGATGCATTACATATCGAGACCCCTCAGTGCCCAAAACTTGTTTTGTTGTATGCCACAGGCAAGACACTGGTATCGTGTATATGGGGCTAATGTCTTCGGACGATGCCATCCTTATACAATTAGGGTTGGACTTCACGCAGGTGGGTTCGTTTAATCACAACACAATAGGCCAGTCATCGTAGGTTGCAAAAAAGTGCACAGCACTGATTTTTTGGGACATTGTTAGGATAGTAGTGTAGAACCAAGTTTGCAGCTTAGAAAGACCTGCGCGGTGCCCGACCTCCAAATTTGCGGACTTCTTTCATTCGCACGTTTCGCACGTAGGATGCGCCTTTTAGAAAAGTATATTAAGTCAAAACTTATACTTTTCTAAAAGGCGCATCCTACGTATAAGTCGTCCAGTAGGTACTTTTTTAAGTATACAAAGTATTCGCGCAACCGTAGCTCTGTAGGTCCAATCAAATCTGGCCATTTTTGAATCATGTTTCTAAACACAAACCAGCATCCTCTATTCTTCTGTATACTCATATTTTGCCTTCTAAAAAACAAAGGAGCATCTACTATGAGGGGCCCGTGGCTGCACAGGTCGATCGATCAGGTTAAGCTGCGCTTGCCGCGGTCACTCTGTGGATGGGTGACCATCTTTACATACAAAGACTGTCATTCGTGGATCTTTGACAGTCGTTACGGGTAGTCAGAACCCCGAGTCTAACAACCAGTCTTACCAAGGGGTATCGTATTACACAGTAATTGGGCTGTGGAGGTCAGATAGCCAGTCGCTCCATGTAAAAACTGGTGTTCAGCTGCATCCGGTTAAACTAGAAGCCAACCCCAATATCGTTGGGAAAAGGCTAGGCAAATGTATGAAAGGGGCATCTACTATTTTGCTCCCTGAGTTTCTAAAAATCAAAAGAGCATCTACTCACATAATCCTCAGACAGGGGCACAGCCTTGTAAGGCACAGGCTGCCAGACTTTGCCCAGACCTTCATCCCACTGCTGTTCCGACTCTGGAGGGTAGACAGCAGCCATAGCCACCTGGATGGTCATCTTGGTCCGTTCCTTTTCAGTACTCCTGATGGATACTTCGTCTTGAAGGTAGAGGTTGGAGATCATCTTGTGACCCTGGGAGCCGTATCTCTGGCGGTAGAACTTTCCGATCTGGTAGCTTCTTCGCTTTCCAATCTGAAATGAGGAGTATTTTAATTTAATTAGGAGTTTGATGTGTCTTAAATGATAAATAGTTATTTCTGTAAGTAGATTTGTACAAGCACTTTTATACGTCGATCATATTTTTTAAAACTAGATGAGGTTGGTATTTCCTATCTGACTAATCTGAGAAGAAAGGCCGAAACAAACTCAGCTTGAAAATAAGGGAGTGATCAAGAGAGGGTGTCCTGGATCCTGTGCCTATATTGGACATTCAAAAAGTGCTGATTAACATTTCTTGTACCTCCCTTTAACTTTAACTTCATTTTATTTGTTGCTGTTATACACACTCACCGAACACACGGGTGTGTGTCACACTGTGAAAATTTCAAGTGTGTACCTATTACGGTTCAAAAGATGCTCTGTGACAGATGAACGGACTGACGGACAGTGGAGAATTAGTAATAGGGTCCCGATGGCACCCTTTGGGTTTGAAACCCCTAATTATAGCAGCTGTATGGGAAGAGAGAATGCACCTGTGTCTGCGCACACTCTTGTGCACTATAATATCTCTTGCGCCGAAGGCTGGTGTCCGTTGAGATTGGTCATCTTCACGAAATTTTTATAGCAGCAGGAAGCAGGAAGGAATAAATAAAAGTTCGCTACGCTCGGTTTCTATAGTCGTATCCGGATATTTTTTTAGATTTAGGTCATAGGTAACAATGGTTTGTAAATCTATAAAGTGTATCCGATGTTATTTGCATATTTTTCTATTCAAAATTCATGATCCGAATAGAAATAGACACGTAAAAATGAAATTTCCGCTGCGGGTTTCCAAATTCAATCCAGCATTTAAATTTCGTACAAAAATGAATCCTACAAAAATACATCGTTCTTTTTTTAATTCGATTAAAAACCCAGCATGATGATCGATTTATGTTCAGTGTTATTTTATTTTTACTCTCACATAGAAGAGGCCTGTGTGCTTTGTCCCAACAGTGGGAACGTTACAGGCTGATTATACTAAATTTGATGTAAATATCGCAGCTAACTAGTTTAATTAGCTTTTCAGTTAACAACCTTTTTATTAATTGGCACTGTTCAGCTAGCAGCTAGAATGATATTCAGCGATTTAAGCAAATGTATTGGATCGATTAGCTCAGAGTTCCGGAAGGACTGCCATAGACTATAGAAATTTCAGAAACTTCAATTTCTGCGGCTGAGATGTAGATTGTGGTAAATCTGAAGCTGTCAGTTTCAGACAAGTTAGTTTTACATATTTTAGGAAAGAAACATAAAGACACGTTTGAAATATATTTTCAGGGGCACATCTGTAAAGCAATGACGTCACTGCTACCTGGCCTTCTAGCAAACTGAGCGTTGTATAGAATGGTAAGCCAAGGTTAAGAACATCAAGTTATTATGTAATTACACACTTTACGTGGCCATTCACTTTCCTGTATATATTTTGTATGAACATTTATGTAAGTATTACTCTGAATTTTAAATGACATCATTCATTTCGTACCCAAAAATAAAAGTATTGGTTTTTCATGGGATTTTTTTACTATTACATCGAAATTCTACAATGAACCCCCGCGGCTGCTATTTGAGATTGAAAATGCCAGAAATCATATTTTTATGACAAGTTTATAGTTACTTAATCCTTGTTCAGGATGTTAAATTCAATTAAAAGTTGGTAAGTATTTTTATAATGTTATGCTTAAAATACTTGTTTGAAAAATATGTTTTTTTACAAAAAATATAATTTAAGTATGAAAATTAATGTGCCGTCTTAGAGTTGATTTTTCAATCGACCGACAATTTTGTATGACAACTGTCAAAAATTCAAAATTATTCCTCCGATAAAATGGCGTTGCGAAAATCACCCCATTTAATTTTTGGGTATAAAATGTTCGACACTTGAATGCTGTCCAAAACCAAAATGGACCAAAATGGCGGCTGCGCTCATGTTGACAAAAAGTCAATCGTAGCTGTCATTATTGTCTAGATAATTAAATATCAGAGTTTAGTATTTTGTTTTTCGGTATCGGTTGATTGTGGTGAAAAAATATTGCTAAATTATGCGAACGGTGCCACGGCGAGTGTTCATCCAGGTTGGTCACAGTTACTTGGCTATTTAGTATATTTAGGTCCCCAAAATAGACATTATTTGAGATTCAAATAATTATATTAGTGTTCAATTTATTTATTTTTTTAGACCTTAATGTCCACAGCTGGACATAGGCGGGAGGCCTATGTCCTCTACTCTTTTTCCACCTCTCTCTGTCCAGAGCTGCCAAGGACCAATCAATAAATTTTTAGGAGCGCAAAATCCATACTAATAATTCGTTTTGTTTGTTTGTATGTAGAGAGTTATCTCTGGAAACCAGTCGGATTAGATTTTTTTTTGTTGTTAAAACAATAAATTTCACACGGACGAAGTCGCGGGACATAATTATTAGACGTTCGATTAAATAATTTATACTCTTTATTTAGATCGGTGAATAGGCCACTTTATTTTTAGTTACCAAGCGGAAAGGCCTAAGGACAAATATCTTACGTAGATATGAAATTCTCGTTCAAATGTAATTTCCGTAAAGATTAGTAATAAGTAAAATATTGTTATCATTTTTTTTATAATTATTGGCAATCAGTCAATTAGCCAATACTTATTGTTTAGACATTTTGATAACGTACGAAAATACTGTTATCATTTTTTTTTATAATTAAATCATTTTTTGGCAAACAGACAATAGCCGAGTCAATTAGACAATATTCATTATTTAGACATTTTGATAACGTACGAAAATCAAAAACTTATTATATTTGACATTTTTATCGATGTTTTGTGTAAGCTTATTCTTATTAAACCTACATAATAAATTTCACTGTGTGTATACATACTCTTGGAACAGATAATACAAATATACTCTATCTGTATGATGTGATGAAAGTGTAAACAAACCCTGTTCAGGTAAAATTCTTACGAAATCACTCACTAAAGGAAGTTGGTAACACGTTTATCTGTATTAAGAAGGTTTCAACGTTATATCTCACCACTTTTCAACAATTATTGATTAAATTGTAATGAAAAAATCATCGACTAAAATCGAGATAAAAAAAAATAACCCCAATTGTTAAATGAAAAATATCTGTATGGTGATTTGTAATTAGAATTTCGGGTTTGAGTATTCAAATAATCAAATCGAAGCACTCGGTTTGTAAGTAGCACTAGAAATTAGCATCCACAGGTACGTTTTCTGATCCGTTTGTTTACATTTTAATCAGATATTTTTGGAACAGACTATAGACAAGTTAATATTCTAAATATTTCACTTTTTAATCATTATTGCCATACAACGTGGTAATGCTGCCATTCTTTTGGGCACTTTTCCTATTGACAGCGATGCGGACGAATTCTGTTAATGCCCTTTGATTATTTCCCCTCCTTTTTATATAAGTACTTGTGCATATTATGTAAATATATTATTGATAAATAATAATTAAAAACTTGTCGTGCACATTACAGTCACGCGTGAATCACATAAAGCGTGATTTTTGCATCTTGTTAGGTAAACCCGCGTCACGTTTGAAGATACTTTGTCTCAACTACCTACTTAGTTTACATCCATACATACATAGTTGACATAACAATAGTGTTTTTATACCTAATTACTAGACCGTGTAAGGCCGTATAACTAGCCGTTTCCCGCTATCAGTTTTTGCAATTTTCATATGGTTATCTGTCACAATTCTTGTCGGTAATTTATGGTAGGTAAATTTAAGTTTTCATGACGAGCTTGTCTGATTTGAGTTTTATTTATTTTCACTTCAAGACACAAACATCAGTGTTGCCCTGGCTCTTGTACTAGGAGGTCCTGTATCACAAGAGCCAGACCTCTCATTATGTGTACAGACTTATTTCTTATTACGAAATGGCTCTGCAGTGGTGGCCCAGTGTGGTTCAGTTCAGTGCAGTTGTAGGTCGTGAGCTCGAACCTAGAAAGGCACTTTACTTTGTTAATTTCATCACCACTGCTCTCAAAATGGTGAAGGAATACATCGTGAGGAAATCAGGCATGTCTAAGAACCAAAAATTCGAAGACATGTGACATTCACCAGCCTGCATGGGTCCCGCGTGGTAGATTATGCCCACTCCCTCACATAGAGTAGGACCTCTGTTCCAGCAGTGGGAACATTATATGCTGATTATGCTGGGTCTGCTCTCGACCGATGGAAAGCGATGGATGAGGTATATGATGGAACGAGCGTGCCCAGAAAATACCTGTTCACTCTTGCTTTGAAGGCTGACGGGTTATATGTGTAAGGGAACACGATCTAGGCGGATTATGCTTAAGTACCTGACTGGGTTCGAACTCGAACTTATGACCTACAACTCGTAAGTAGCGGACGTTTGCCACTGAGCCACCACTACTCTGGCAATGGTCTAATGACCTCGATATTTGTAGTGCCAGAATAATATTCGTTAATGGCAAGAAACCAGACTTCGAGCTGCGACAAATAATTCCTATAATGGTGAAACTCAAACAGACTTTTTTTGCTCTTGTTTCATGTTTATTATTATATGTGTATATTTATTTAGATGAGTAAAATATACTTTATGTATGTATTAATAGTATAATATAAATGGTACACCACAAACTACCTACTATATTTGTATCTCCTTAATTTTTTTAATCCACCCAAAGGTTGTCTTTAAAAGATCGCTCTTAGCGATAAGACCGCCCATTGTGTCACCCTTTGTAAAATTTTATATATTATATTTATGTTCTGTAACTTTTATGGTGTACAATACAGAGTATTCTATTCTATTCTAGACTTTTTCGACCCGGGTATCACACTGTACCTCCACTAAATTAGACAAGTGAGGCAGTTAAGGGAGACGGTTTGTTAAAGAGTCTACTTACATTTGTCAATCCCTCTGGTCCTTCAATGGCTGTTAGGTTCAAGATCAAGTCCTGCTGATCCGATAGTGACAACTCATCAGCATCCGGTGATCTTTCTCCATGTCTGTTGACCTATAAAAGAAAAAGAACATTGAATAATTTTTTTAGGTACTTAAAACTCTTTTACTTTAATGGAAGGCTTGCAAGGCAAAAGAACCAGTGTTATCATCAATCACCCATTCAAATAGATCACCTATAAAAATAGTTTTGAAAGGTTAGCATAATATTCTATTGGTGGAACAAAGGGTTTATATAATACTAAAAATATTTAATAAACTACCAGATGCAATAAAGGATGAAACCACGGATGAAACCAACGATACGAGACGTTTATAAAATAAGCTCAAGCAAATATTAATTTAAAAAGGATAGTACACGATAAACGAATACATACAAGACAAAAAAATCTATTGGACACAAACAGACACCACAAACAGTTAGTCGTATTGATACATTCATACATACATAGATAAATATTATAATATGATAGATATAATTATATTATGTTTAATTGCCCTTACCAAATAATTATTATGTACCACCTATAACAGAGTGATCTCAATAAAATAAAATGTTATACATGGTGGCAGGGACATCGACGCGCAAACTGTAACCATGGATTCAGCACATGAGTTTAGATCCCATAGCGTCGAAATTGTTCGTCGGTTATTAAATTTTTAACCCGATATTCCCACGGGATCGAAATTTCTGCAGGTGAAACCGCGGGGCGCAGCTAGTGTTTTATAAATCCAACTGCAAGAATGACTACAAACAAGCATTGCAATAACCACGTTACATTTCAATAATTTTATTGATCATTATCAGTTCATCACGAAGACATCCGATGCTTATTTGTTTTTACATACCCATCTATTGTTATTAAAACTATTTTCCTTATATTTATATAACTTATTGCTCGTCGAATGAGGACGTAGTAAAATCATTATCGCGGGCCACCAAACGTGGCAGATTAATTGCAGTTTATCTTGTTATTGTCCTTTCAAAGATAATTTGTATGAATAATCTTGAGATTTGCTGACGTTTTGTGTAAGGAGGTCGTAACCTCTTGGTTAGAGAACAATATAATTAATTTGATAGTTGATGTTCGTGATTCCCGGCGGTGAATAGCCCACCATGTCGACGCGTGGATGTCGAAAAGGTGATTAGAATTTATGTCAAGGGTTATTCGTTATGTGACTGACAGACTGACAACGCTCAACTGCACAACTTAAAGCTCTACTTATGATAGCAACATGACATTCGGAGATTCTAATATTCCTTAGATAAAGATGGCGTATGGGGTCGAAAGATTCTGGAGACCGCGTACCGGAAGACTCAGCGTTGGAAGGCCTCCACAAGTTGGACCGATGACCTGAAGGTCAATTCTCGTAATTTAAAACGGTCAAAATCTAGTCGCAGTCTCATCTCGGCGATAAACAAATGTCAAAAACTTGTCAAAATTTAGGGAAATAAGAGAAATTTTTGACAGATTGAGACTGAGATCAGATTGTGAACGTTCTTAAATTTACGAGAATTGCCCCTCTGGTGAAGGTGAAGGCGAACGTTGGAGGTTTGAATTGACGAGAAGTCGGAGAAACGAGGTGAAGTCGAAATATTTAAACTCTAACATAACATCACGACTTATTCCCCGAAGGGTAAGGCAGAGCCGTACGTATAGTACACCCACATTTCAGCAGTTAGTATATTGCCAGTAACCGGGAACAAAATCTATAGGTACTCTTTTTTTCTCATTTGCCTCCCAAAAGTATCCCCCACATTAAAACTTAATTTAATTACTCTACATGGCTGTTCAAAGAGAAAGACATTTATTAGTCGGTAGGTACAAAGATGGTCGGTACATATGGATAAGTTCGACGCATGCGCTGCTACCAGCGGCATACGAATATTAACAATGTGTACCTAATGTATACCTACACGTGGGTATAAAACCTAACTTATATACTACTTATACTCTAATAAACAGTACAAAACACTTATAAATACTATGGACATTTGTACTCTAATCCTACTAATATTATAAATGCGAAAGTTTGTATGTATGGATGTATGGATGTTTGTTACTCTTTCACGCAAAAACTACTGAACAGATTTTGACGAAATTTAGCACACAGATAGTTTATAACCAGGATTAACATATAGGATACTTTTTATCCCGACATTCCCACGGAATCGAAACTTATGCGGGTGAAACCGCGGGGCGCAGCTAGTATACAATACTAATCCTACTATATAATATAATATTTAATATTATAAACGCGAAAGTTTTTATGGATGGATGGATGTTTGTTACTCTTTCACGCCAAAACTGCTGAATTGATTTGGATGTAATTTGGCACACAAATAGTTTCTAACCAAGATTAGCACAGAGGATACTTTTTATCCCGATATTCCCACGGGATTGAAACTTATGCGGGTGAAACCGCGCGGGGCGCAGCTAGTATACAATATAAAATAAAAACACAACATTTCTATTATACAACTAAATAAATCTACCTTATTATACCAAAACCAGCCAGATACAAATAGTATAGCCAAAGAGATTTTATTACAACTTCATACATACTATAATTTATATTTAAGACAATTAATTATTTTTAATGACTTTCTTAATCATTATTATAATACCCACCTTATTATTAACCCAAAACTATACCTACTCAAAAAAATCTTTGGATGTGTAAAAATTATTTTGGAGAAGCCCATTTTTAAGACATTTTTTTTTTGTAAAAATTAAATGGTAGCTCTCGTATTAGTTTTGGAATATGGTTATATATTTTAATGGACATATAAGGTAGCTGTTTCTGTAGTGGAGAGAGAGACAATATTGTTTTTTTAATTTGGTGGGATCCCTTTTGCAAATCTATTTTTTTTGGCTACTACCCTTGTTTCTGGGCCAAACCAATTTAAGAAAAAAAAAACTATATTTTTGCAATCGACACGCTAAGAAGAGAAAGGAGTACTAAGTAGGAAGTCCCACATCATAATGTGGCTAAAATTGACATCAAATTACCATCAAAAACATTAAACTTCTGAATCACCTTACTTTATCATCCAGAGCGAAGATTATTGCAGGAAAATGTAACTAAATTCTTATAATAACAAAGTATATGTTATTGTTTTAAAAAAACCCAGTCTCTTGACCTCTATCTGCGGAAGATAGAGACCAGAGGGGCAATTCTCGGTCTGATCTCAGTCTCAATCTGTCAAAAAACACTTCTAATTTTCCTACATTTTGACAAGTTTTGGACATTTGTTTGTCGCCGAGATGAGACTGCGACTAGACTAGGTGGATAGAGACCAGAGGGGCAATTCTCGGTCTGATCTCAGTCTCAACCTGTCAAAAAATACTTCTAATTTCCCTAAATTTTGACAAGTTTTTGACATTTGTTTGTCGCCGAGATGAGACTGCGACTAGATTTTGAACGTTATAAATTGGACGTAGTTGAGCAGAAAGGACACACACACAACCCACATTCTTCCCAATAACTCGAAAATTGCGTTAGCCTATCTGATACAACTTAACTCATAAAAATATTGATATATTTGCCCATGAGTGACAATATTTCAAAATATTCCATATACAACATCATTGCAGCAATACATACCTAAACTTAAAACCTCGTTAACTCAAAAATTACTTTTTGTGGGTCGACTCCTTTCTGCTTAACTTGTATATGGGCCAATGGTGGGTAGTATCACATGTTTTTCCATCTGGAATTTCTCAATAGCAGCCCGGAGCCTGGAGTTGTTCCCGGTTTATGGCAATATACGCATCCCCTATTACATGGGACTTTAAAACATAACTGTCGGAATGTGGGTGTACTTTACACCTCTGCCTAACATTCCTGGATTAAAGGCGTGATGTTATGTTTTAGTACTTACAACTAACGCAAACACCAGTTCCTGGTCATCTAAGACTTCGTTGCTGATCGGGTTGCTACAGGATACGTTGACCAGCACCAGCAGGTACAACAGGGCTAGGTACCGGAACATCTTCTGAAACCAAAGAAAAATAACGTTGAGCACAAACCAAATCAAATTATTTATTTGTTAGACTGCAGTTATACAATTAAAGTCGTGAAGAATTCAAGCCAAACATTCTGCCCAAGATTCGACATCAATACGATGTTATAATAAAAAAAAATAAGAACTTTAAACACAATTAACAGTTCAATACTATTCAAATTAATTCAGTCAAAATGCACTTTATAAATACATAATAGTCAAAATAAAATTAAAATGTTAAAGTACAATTAAAATTGTAAAATGCAATTCAAATGTCAAAATACTATTAAAAGGTCAAAATGCAATTAAAATGTCAAACAAAATACATTAAATAAAATCTTTTAGTCGATATAATTAAAATGTTCAAAATTAAATTTACTCGTATTTATTTAATCAACAAATTTCAAGGTTTATAATAATCGGTCATTTAAAAATCATTAATGGAGTAATAACATTTTTCCACTGGAAAAGTCATAGGTTTCTATTTAAAATAAACAAAGTTATTGTTGTGTTCCATTTTCTTTTGGTACACACGCCAGCAGCCGATCGATTCTGTAAAAATCTCACCGTGAAAATTTAGGTGAAGTGAGCTCAGGGTGAGCTCAATCCCTAGCATTAGTTGGAATGACAGCTCACTCCACGCTCACTTCACCTAACTTTTCACGGTGAGATGGTTACAGAATCGCACTGCAGGTCAAGCTACGCGAAACTGTCAAATTGTCCCAATCAACCTTGAACCTTATTACTTCAGTAATAAAGTTGAAAATCTATTAAAGAAATTTGACAGATTGTAGTAGCGTGATGTGCCTGCGTCTGTACCTACTTTTTTCTTGGAATATGGGACTGTATCGCAGTTTCCGGATAAACATAAAGTTTAATTAGCCATAGAAATACATATACGTTACGTTACTTGTGTTGTCATCTGACATTATGCTGAGCTGAGACCCTTTTGACATTATAATATTTGTTTTATGTTTTATAGTTTTAAGGTGTATTAATTTTGTGTTATGCCAATAAACGCATTTTTCTTTCTTTCTTTCTATACTGTGCTTTGGACATAACATCACGCCTGTTGGTTAGGCAGAGGTGGTTATAATAACTACACCGACATTTCGATAGTTATGTTAAAGTCCCATGTAACAGACGGCGAGCCAATCGCTATCAACTGGGTTCAAACCCAGACTCTGGACTGCAACTGAGAAATTCCAGATGGAATAACCCAATAACACTTTGCCCGACCCGGGAATCGAACTCAGGACCTCATGCTCAGCAGTAGCGCCTGACCAACGAGGCTCTTTTTCTATTACCTACATAGGGTCTACTCACACTTATTCAGCTCTGTTCAGCTTTTGTCCATAGAAAACATCGATTTTGTATGGAATGCGTACGCATCCGTTCAGCTTTACGACCGCGTACGCATTCCATTCAAAATCGTTGTAGTCCCATAATAATAACACACGTTTAATAATTATAATCATTTCAAAAGTTACGTAACAATTTTCATAAAATAAAGTTATTATAAGTAAAATATATACATATAACTAGTTAAAAGTAAACTGTTATCTTATTAAAACACTTGGCACACTCTGACAGCATGATCGTTTTTTTTTTGTAAATAAACATAACCAACTCAGACGATGATAATTTTGAAAAGATAATTATTTTTAATTTGAAACTGACCTTTTGTAACATCAGAGAACATCCTCTGATGTTACAAAAGGTCAATTTCAAACTTTTGTTATGCAAATAAATGATTTCAATTGATTTGACCGATTAGGTAACGATCGCAGCATGGCATTCTGCAGTCTCTGC
Source organism: Apamea crenata (assembly GCA_949629185.1). Classification (NCBI taxonomy): domain Eukaryota; kingdom Metazoa; phylum Arthropoda; class Insecta; order Lepidoptera; family Noctuidae; genus Apamea; species Apamea crenata. Next base: position 3,377,531 of record OX451362.1, on the reverse strand, counting down.
GTTTATTTACCTACATAATTATTTATGAATGCCAAACTATAATAATAACTGCTCCGTTGGTCTCATGGTCGCGACTGAGGAGTTTGGCGTCCTGGGTTTAATTCCCAGTTATTGAGTTTTTTCATTAGGAACTTCTTAGTAATAGCCCGGAGTTTGGAAGTTCGGAAAATACATTAAGCCCTTGGTTCTGCGCCTGATCTCTCTCTGGTCATGTCAGATTGCCGTCCCATCGGACCAAGGCAGTGAAGGAATTGAGGGAGCACACACGTGTGCACTATAATATCTCCTGGCCCAAGGCTAGTCTCCGTGAAGATTGGCCGCCATGGCCCAAATTCGGTCTGGAGGACTTAATATATTTAGGAACGACCTGATAATATGTATTCAAATATTGTAATAATAAATAGCAAAGGTCGAAGAACCTTCGACCACCATTCCTGTGTCTGCTGCCGAGCAGCATTGTTATGTTCCGTGTTGAAGGGTATCGGCAGCAGTGTACCCGGGACGTGACACATTTCAACTTTGCCACTGGGACGGTTAAGCTACGGTTTCTTAGGACAGTGGTGACCGCCCATAACGTCCGCAATTTACCGGTGAATGACGTCACTGAAACGTCGCCTATGACATATCATAGGCGACGTTATTGGTAATTTAGTGTGTATTCCTAGAGACAGAGAGTCATGGAGCGCTCCATGTTTGGCATCAGGCTTACAGACCAAGTTCAAAACGTTGAGATACGAAGACTTACGAAGGTCTTCGATTTTGGAAAGCGTAAGTACTATGGAACTCAAATGGAATTGGGCAGCACAGCTGGCAAGGCGCAGTGGTGACAGGTGGAGTAAGGCTGTGACAGCGTGGCGTCCTAGGACTGGAAGACGAGATGTTGGTCATCCGGCGGCGAAATGGATGGACGACATTGTTGCCATCGCGGGCAAAACCTGAATGAGGCTGGCACAGGAGCGTGGGGATTGGCATAAGAAAAGAGAGTCTTATAATCAGCAGTGGGTGAAGTCGAGTTGTGGATGATGATGTTGATTAGAAAATTCAGGGTACTTACATTATTTTTGTTGCTTCTATATGAGTTCAATTGTCACTAATGAGACACTATTACTTTTTCTATAGTTACCGAACTTAATAAGCTTGCTTAAGACGAAAGTGATATGTGGAGTACAACCACTTGTCTGCCCCTCAGCAGGACAGACTAACTAATCACAAGTAGCTACACTATTTATCTTAGGATGCTATTGTTACCTAAGCAAAACCTCACAATAACTAAAGACACAATTATAAATAGCAAGACCTTATTTAAAGTTTATCAGACCAGTCTGAATGTCACAAGTATCGGTATGACATTTGTAAAGTGAAATGACAAAAATACAAAGTTAACGATATATTTAACCTAATAATTATTGTTGTGATTAAGACAACACTATGAGATAAGCACTATTAAAAATATTTATAAGTTTTGGTGCCGTGTGATTGTCGAGCAGTAATCAGCCTGTGTTTGTTGTAGATACCACTTTTTTGTTATCATGATTACCTAGTAAACTCTTTGGTCCGTGGATGGGTCACCATCTTTACTTACCAAGACCCCTCCGTGCTTCGGAAAGCACGCTAAGCCGTTGGTCCCGGCTGTCATTCGTAGATCTTTAACAGTCGTTACGGGTCGTTAGTAGCCTGAAAGTCTGACAACCAGTCTTATCAAGGGGTATCGTATTACCGAGTAACTGGGTTGTGGAGGTCAGATAGGCAGTCGCTCGATGTAAAGTACTGGTATTCAGCGGCATCCGGTTAGACTGGAAGCCGACCCCAACACAGTTGGGAAAAGGGAAGACAGTTAATAATAATAATAATATAATAATAATAATATAATAATAATATCCCTGGACATTTCACACAGCACCATTTGTCCCAAGCTAAGCAACCTAATGCTTGTGTTATGGTAACAAGATGGCTGATAAACTACTTATATACAATTTTTTTTTTGTAAATACATACATATTATAGATAGAAAAACACCCAGACTCGGAACAAATACATGTAGGGCATACAAATATTTGTTCCGTGCGGGAATCGAACCCGCGACACGCAGCGCAGCAGTCAATCGCTTAACCACTGCGCCAACCGTGCCGTCGCCGTGCAGTTGCCTCTTGGAAGCCCCGGTAACAGTAGCATAAATATGTAAGTACAACCAGGAAGTTGATGACCTAGTCTAATACTTTTGTGGCCTCCTCTCCGTGAGAGGGATGGGGCCGCAATCCACAACGCGAACCCAATGCGGGTTGGTAGATGTCACATGTCTTCGAATTTTTAGGTTCTAGAATATGCCGGTTTCCTCGCCCTTTACCGTTTTGAGAGCAGTGGTGATTTCCATAATATAAAGACACGTAGGTAGTAAAAATTATATTGTGATACCTAAATTTAGATTAACTAAAACTAGCAAGTAATTTTTTTTTAAATGATACAAACTAGTGCTTTACTGCGATCCCGCCTGATCAGTGATGCAATTGAGCAGTGATGCAATCTTTGATGGTAAAGCGCACTAATTTATAATTTTTTTAATTTCTTATAAACACCGGCTTTATAGATAACAATTTGCCAATAGTTACAGAACTTAGCGATGGAAAGTTTTTTCCCAATTTTTTTTTTTTAGTTTATTCATTCATAAAAACAATTTACATTGTGTTGAATATATCATCAAACGTGTCCTTATAAAAAAAGAATATTATAAGATTAAATACTACGTTGAAGACATCGTAGTTTGGCAATGATTTCTTCTGCACATGTGGCTTCTCTGGCACCTCATTAACGGCATAACTACATGTGCTGCGTTTTGCTGTGCCCGACAGGGTCCATATTGATCGTTTACCTTGTATATACCATCTATGTAACACGTATGGAATGCAATAAAGATTTGAGTATTAAGAACGTAAATGTCTATTAACTGCTCTCAAATTACGATGTTTATTTATTTTTTACATACTTCTTAGACATAATCTTTTTATTATTTGACATTATATACAGACAATTCTAGTTTCAACTCTTTAGTAGGTTGTAATGGCAGTCATGTCACTTGGTTTTAATAGGTTTTTATATTTTATCTGTCCTTTTGATGGATTCTTCTATATTTTGTAAATTGTGTAGACTTTGTAGGCCTTGTAGACTTTAGATCTGTAGACCATTTTTTATTTTATCAAGTACCTGGTACTGATTGACAGGCCTACGCTGTCCTCCCATACCTACTGTAATTTGAAAACATTGTAAAAGCCAATTATTTTTAAAAGAGTAACCGTGGAGTTTCTTGCCGGCTCTTCTCCATAAGAAACGACCAATTGGAACCGTGCAGCTTCTGACGTTTCATAAGTGCCCATGTTGATTTATGTGAAATAAATTATTTTGATTTTGATGAAATAATTTACATAAAGTAAAGCACCTGTCTCGAACCTACGACCTACAACTCTTAAGTCGCGGCCATTACCACTGGGCCACCACTACTCTGATAAATGAGTGAATGTTATCAAACTACAATCACTCAGGCCAGGGCTAGTGCCGAAGATACAGGAGGCTAGTTTCTTAAGCCAGGATGCTAAGCTAGTGTTAGTAAGGTAACAAGTTAGTAACTCTTCATTTCTAGGCTAGTGAGCTAGCGTCAAAACGGCTGAAACGGCTCAAACCGAAAACATCGTGGGGGCATGTCCTAGAACCAAAAATTCAAAGACATGACATCTACCAACCCGCACTGGGCCCGCCTCGAGGAGGCCTGTGCCTCTTCTCGGAGAGAGGGAGTGTTCCCACTGGGACACAGGTCCCAGCAGTGGGAACATTATAGGCTGATTATGCTAAGCTAGCGTCTCAAGCTAGGATAATTGGATAGGATGGGGTTCTATTTTTGAGCTGGTAGCGTCTCCCACCATTGATGTTTCTATCCTGGCTTGCAATGCTAGTGGCTTATTGCCTAGTATCGTGTAGCATGTGCCAAGTCTGGAGGTCTGATCCCTAATCGGGTATAGTACTCACTTCGAAGTTTCGAACTGCTATCGGACGGGCCCGTATTTTCGCTAACGGGGAGTAGGGCTCCACTAGTCCCATTGACCCAGTCCCATGATGGCACAAGTGGGATTTTATGTCCCACTAGTCCCATGGGACAACTGATACTAATATATTTTTTTTAATTATTTCCCACTAGTCCCGACAGTAAGCCAGGGTATTACTTTTATCTTATCTTAAAAATGTACTACAAAATTACCGGATAAAATCGCTATTTCGGTAAAATCACTCATTCACACCGAAATATCAACGTTTCTCGCCCAATCACGTGACAGACTCATGCGCAGACCTAGGAAGCGCCTCAATAAACTGAACTTTAGATTGTTATGAACGTGCACTTATCTGGCTTCTAATATAATTTTAACGATAAACGGACACGTGCCGTCAAGATGGATGAACTGGAGATATTGGATGACCTCTCAGTGACGTTAGCTGAAGCAAAAACTTTTAATAATTCCGAGATCATCTATTTTTTGTGCATGCTAATGACGTATTTAAATTGTACTATCGAGTTATAGTAGGTACCTATAATAATTACATGTTCGTGTAGCCTACTTACAGTTTTAAATGAATAATACTGGGGTTTATTCATAAACGATGACTAAAGTTAAGTAACGTTTAAACGTCAAAAATGTATGGTTAAACAGTCGCTAACCACTGCTTAACTTTAAGCAACGTTTATGAATAAAGGGGAATATGTACAGACGCCAGCACATCAAGCTACTACAATCTGTCAAATTTCTTTAAAAGATTTTCAACTTTATCGCTAAAGTAGTTAGGTTCAAGGTTGATTGGAAAAATTTGACAGTTTCGGGTAGCTTGATTTGCAGGTCTGTACAAGTTTATAAAAAAGAGAGGAAAATAACCAAATATGACGTGTCCGCATCGCTGTCAACAGGAAAAGTGCCCAAAAATCACGTCAAGTCACGTGAAGAGTCGGCCAACCGCTTAGCCCAGTCTCGAAAAGCTAAGTGGTCACTCAGACCCCATGGCCCTAGTGCAACGACTCGAACATAATTTTTTTTTTTTTTTCGTTAGCCTATTTTGTGTCGAACTGCTGGGCACAGCCCTCCCCTTTCTCCTTCCAGACCTCCCTGTCTTGAGCGATCTCTTTCCATGTTGGCCCTGCAAACCTCTGTCAAATTAGTCAGCCCCTGACTTAAATTGACGTATTTTTAGTAGCCATGTTTTTAATCACGTCTAAACTATCTATGGACACGGTAATAATATTACCGTGCCATGGAGTATCTTTATTTGTCTTATATCGTCACATCACCTTTGCCGTGGTCTATCTCGACGGCGCTATCCTCCTTCAGGCGTAATATATAAGTCGCGATAAAATTGTGTTAACATACAGAATGGTCGACTATTTAACTAATATTATTTGTGAGTTGAAACATTATCATTTTTAGTCATTTTATGCTTTTGAGTTGTGGCAACCCAGAGATGACTTTTAAAGAAAAAGGGCGAGAAAAGCGGTCTTGCACTCTCAGTTAGAGACGTTGAACGTGTTCCTATTACCTACTATATATGACTATTTTACTGTGTTGGGTACCAAAAACCTGATTTGTACAAGTATTCGAAATTCATTCGCAGAATGTAGGTACCTTTCGCAAAATGCACCCCATACGCAAAACGTAACCTTCTCAAAATGCACCTTTCTCAAAATGCATCTTTCTCAAAATGCACCTTTCTCAAAATGCACCTTTCTCATAATGCACCTTTCGCAAAACGTACCTTTTATTCTACATAACTCTTTTACAGTGCTACAGGTAATGAAAATGTTAATTTGTTTTGGTAGGTGGCATGCGACCACAGCTACCCTAGCGGGTATGTATTACAATACCGAAATTCAAAAGACCGTATTTTAAAATACCTATGGAAGAATTCCGAAAAACGTAACGCCGAAATAACGTTCACATCAAAATACATAAGACATAATTCTATCAATTGTTTTGTGTGGCAACAGCAACCAAGTATTCAGCCCGCCTGATGGGAAGGACACGGCCACCTCTAGACATCAGATAGGTTATACCCGTATTTTTAATTAGGAACATTCACGTTCTAATCTATTTCGAAATCTACAAAAATACCTCTAAATTTACATGCATTTTTTAAAAGTTTTTATTAATTTATTTACTAGCTTCAACCCGTGGCTTCGCCTGAGTGGTATGTTGATAAATAGTAGCCAATGCTCTTTTAAAGTTTATACATAATCTTCGTCAGGCCATATGAGGACCATCAATGTCTGAGATAGTCTTTTAAGAAAATAATCACACAGATTTGAGTGGACTCGTAATCGTGTAGCTCAACTCAGAACTAAAGGAGCTCAACGACTCGACGAACAATACCAAAGAAAGGACATTCGGGTTTTGGAAGGGGCATGTGCCTGGGTATCGGCATCTATACTTTTCAAACTGGAACATAACAATGCTATTTGGCAGGAGATATAGTGTGGTATTAGTGTTTTCCTGGAGGAGCTCCTTCATTCTTCAATAAAGCCTTTATTTACTGATAAACGAAAACGAATTACAATCATCATCATCTGCCAAGCTTTTTCCCAACTATGGTGGGTTCGGCTTCCAGTCTAACCGGATGCAGCTAAATGCCGGTATTTTACATGGAGCGACTGCCTATCTGGCCCAGTTAATGGGTAATACGATACCCTTTGGTAAGACTGGTTGTCAGACTTTCAGGCTTCTGACTACCTACCCGTAACGACTGTCAAAGATCTACGAATGACAGCTGGGACCAACGGCTTAGTGTGCTTTCTGAGTGTAACTACACTTTGTTTGGTTTAGCGATATTTAGCGCCATTTTTGACGTATACGCGTGCGTCAAGTGGACGGTAAACCAGAGAGATCTAGTACTACCCAGTCATTTCTATTTATCTCCTTTTTGTTGACATGAATTGATATCCGTGTTGAATCGCTTATTAATTACGATAACGATTAATAATATTTATTATTTGCTATTAATGAGTCTCGTCGTAGATTCTATGCATTGATGTGGTGTGACCTCATGTATGTTATCTTTTTGTTACTTAAGCCCAGGTCAGCACGGGCGCGTTTTTCGTGCACTGGATTTTCAACGCACAGCTTAGCGCCGAGAGTTGAAAATCCAAAAGTGTGTTTTTTTGACGCAGTAGGATGCGCTCTGTTGGATTTGCAAGGCTCGGCTTAACACCGAGAGTTGAAAATCCGGTGCGTGATAAATTCCCGCCGCTTTATTTTTCGTCCGTGCGGACGTGGGCATAGAGTGACTAGTTTCAGTTATCTGTTCAGGAAGCGGATGTAGCAAGGAAGTTACTTGCCCTGTCAAGAAAAAATGTACCTATTTTTTAGATAACAGTATCTATACAGGGCTAAATCAAATTAGCTAGCGAAACTCCGCAGACGTGATGGGTATCGATGACAAGATAAAACAAAAAAGAAATGCATTGATTGTTTTTTGATTTTTCTTTTTATTTTTTTTTGCATTATTTTGTTTTGATTTAGTAGTTTATCAGCCATCTTGTTACCATAACACAAGCATTAGGTTGCTTAGCTTGGGACAAATGGTGCTGTGTGAAATGTCCAGGGATTTATTTTTATTTTTTTATTTTTTATTGATTCATATGTTCGGAAAATGTGTCAAACAACGTAATTATAACGCAATGAATGCTGTTGAACTGTCAAAATTAAATCATAGCTACTATTAGTGTGGTACGCAATTACCCCACAGGAAGAACTTCCTCTCTCCTTAAACATCATCATTTAAAAAAAAAAAAAATTACTTTAATTAAAACAATTTAAAACCAATTACAGTAATTAAATATACAATTTGTAATATTTGTATATACACGAACACAAGATAAAATAAAAGATAAAGGTACACAAAAGATATATATATTTTTTTTAAATCTAATTTTGTTTAGGGGCTTTTATCAAAGATATGTCAGCCCCATCGTACCCTTTTACATTGATTGGCTTACTTTAAGCAGTATAAGCTTATAATAAGATAAAATATAAAATCATCAAGTAAAACAACACTTTCATAAATCCCTCTCACAGTACTCCTGACATGCCGGCAAAATAAATATTCGTCCATTCGTCCGCAAACAGATCGTTTGTTGGATTAGAGTCCAAGAGATCATTAAGTGCGGCCAGAGTACGTGGTATTGGGGACTTACACGCGCAAGTGTGCGACATGGAGGCACAGCAAACAGCCTGTGCTTTCTGCCGCGGCAGTAGTGGTCTGGCACAAAGAAGCAAGCTAGCACAGCATGTAGATCAGGCGCGTCTATAGTGCCACGGAGCGTCTTACAGGCTATGGAGAGCTGGTCTTTTGCTCGCCTTACCTCTAATGAATTATATCTTTTTATTGCTAGTGTTTCATGTTTATTATAACATATATTTATTTAGATGAGTATAATATACTTTATGTATGTATTTATTGTATTATGTAAATGGTACACCACAGACTACCAGCAGTATTTGTCTCTGCTTCCCCTTTTTAATCCATCCAAAGGTTGTCTTTAAAAGATCGCTCTTAGCGATAAGACCGCCCATTGTGTCACCCTTTGTAAAATTTCTATATGTACCTATGTCTGTAATTTATATAATGTACATAATAAAGAGAAGTATATTCTATTATCTGCGAGCCAATTAATCAAAACTAATGACCCCGATAAAAGCAACTTTCTTAATATCATACCAGCCTAGGTTTTTTTTTGCAAAAATTTCAACGACCTCATAATAAAATATATTATAAATCTTACAATCATTATTATTTATCAATGTATTGACGAATGTATCCAGTTCTTAGCGGATTTAATCAATTTTGTGGACAATATGTAGGTCTGTTTGTTATTAATTTTATGATAACAGCCTGCTGTAGTAGTAAATTATTAATAGTAATTGCAAGCAATGAGAATTTTGATTTTCCTTCGTAATTAGATACTTTAGTATACAGGGCAAGGGTCTCTTCTAATGCAGAGAAAGAACGTGTATTAATTTGCAATTTCAGACTATTCCAACGATGATTTCGTTCACCTACAGTCAATGATTACTCCTACGTACGTGAAACTTTGTATGGATGGATGGATGGACGTTTGTTACTCTTTCACGCGAAACTCCCGAACGGATTTTGATGAAACTTTACAGCGATACAGCTTATACATCAGACACATAGGATATTTTTTATCCCGATATTCCCGCGGAATCGAAACTTATGCGGGTGAAACCACGGGGCGGTGCTAGTACGAAAATAAATTAAAATGCGTATAATTGATGGCGTTCCTAGTCCACTTACAAATAATCTGTCAAATAAAACAGCTGTAAACAGACACTTAACGAAGCCAAGACATATTTGCACTCCCCGTCAATGTGATTTTTTTTTACTGGACCATACCTGGGAACGATCTTGTTACGGAGGGAGATTTTGAAGGTCAAAATTAAAATACATATGTATGATGCGACTAAATATTAATTTATTGTAAGGAGTGACAGCCATTCGCCTGTTTCTGCAATTCAATTTTGGCATCACGGATGTTCAGAAGTTGTCATACATACGAACTGCCTTCATCCATACTTTCTCAAATATAAATATAGCAACCAGACGGACGGCTTAACATGCATTCCGTGACACGACAGATCAAGACCATTGTCTAATTTATCTGTCCATGTACGAACTGACCGCGGTAATTCAAGCGCGGCAAAATGCTTTTTCGCTCAGATATTTCCCTAACCTAACCTTGATCAAACGTGCCTTTTACTTAGCCACAAGCCCTTTCAACTGTAACCTTTATTGTTATATCGAATTACGAACATTATTTAAAGGTACAGAAACCTTGGAAAGGGCAGTTTCTGATTACATCTGACCTTTGCCACCATTTTTGATTTTTTCAAGTAAGGCCCGTCGTCCACGACGCTACTCAAACGTGTTACAAACTGCATACACCAATGAGTAGCTAGAATGTCACAGTGTAACGTTTGACATTATATTTATGTATTCGCCTTTTTAAAGGGCGTAGATATATAAGTCAACTGAGCCTTGCTCTTATTTTGCAAGACCGGTAACTCCGGAAATGTGTTGTGCCATGTGTCTTGTTTGACGTAACGTGGGGATAAATGAGTTTATGCACGTGTTCAACTGAAGATTGTGTTTGTTAATTGTACTGAGCAGCTATAGTTTCGGTTAAGCAAGTTTTTTTTTCCAGGCGGTCAATCTAAACAGAGACTAGCCTTCGGCGCTGGAGATATTATAGCGCACACGTGCGTGCGCAGACACAGGTGCACTCTCTCTTCCCTCACTCTCATAGTCCGATGGGGCAGCAATCCGACACGACAGGAGAGAGATCAGGTGCAGGAACAACGGCTTAACGTGCTTTCCGAGTTCCGTGCTTCTTATCACACCACCAACTTCCACACTCCGGGCTGTTACTAAGAAATTCCTAATGGAAAACCTAATACTTAACACTTTGCCCGAATTGGGAATCGAACCCAGGAACCTCACGCTCAGCAGTCGCGCTACATGTAGAATACTTATAGATTGAGGTATTCGCGTAAGCAAATATTTTAAGCTGAACAATCATCATCCGCCTAGCCTTTTCCCGACTATGTTGGGGTCGGCTTCCAGTCTAACCGGATGCAGCTGAATACCAGTATTTTACAAGGAGCGACTGCCTATCTGACCTCCACAACCCAGTTACTGGGTAATACGATACCCCTTGGTAAGACTGGCTGTCAGACTTTAAGCTGGACAATACCAGTGCTAAATATGGAACAATTACCTAACATTTAAACCTACTTTTGTATGTTAATATGTCACAGGCCGTATCGTATTCTACATCGGTAACTCGCCACTGCCGATCGTAACATGATATGCATAAGGATGTCACAGATTTGCCCATGGCTAAAATCATATTTTTGCGGTAACGTGCGCTTGGAAACCAACTGGCATGGTTAAAATTTACTGAAGATTTAATGATTACTATTTTTATGTATATAGGAATGTGGCCGCTTTTCTTTAGATCGAATTTTGTTGCTTCGTGTCTCAATATGAAATTTTATAAAAGGTATTAGAAAATTCAAGGCACATTTACCGAGGTCGCTGATTGAACAGATTTTCATAATTCCTTCTCAGTCACGAGATAATATTTTTTTAAAGGAGTGGCGCTAGTGGACCGTTGTACGGGCTCTTAAATACTGGTATTCAGTTGCATCCGGTTACACTAGAAGCCGACTCCAATATAGTTGGGAAAAGGCTAGACAGATTAGATTTTTTGTACGTGTTTAATAAATTAATAGTGCAGTGTAGTACCTGGTCTGCCGAAATCAAATGTTGAGTGTCAGAAATTTGTTGTTCAGTGTTGGCTCGTGCGACCGATCTCCGAACCGACCAAATATTTGACCAACAGATAGTTTTTCCGGGCTTAGCTGTTTGTATTTGTAAGATAATATTTTTTTAAAGTAGTGGCGCTAGTGGACCTGTGAGCACCCTCTTAAGCATCAAAAATATTTAACTGGTTTTAGTTTAATTATCTTTCCATGAAAAACACTACTGAAGAACACCAGCCTGTCTAAGCTGTCTTTAGAATATTTTCTTACTAAAAGAATTTTACAAACTCAAGTTGATTGTTTTATAGAGCGGCATTTCTATTTGCATCGTTTCATACCGAAATGTGATTGAGTTATTGATGAATACTTCATCAAAGTAAACAAAAGCATTTCGACAGAATATGTTTACGTGTTTCAACGTGGGAAACAATGATGTTGGCGGCATTAGCATGTTCAGTAGGTATACATTATAAATAAAAAAATGTTGAAAGATGTTCTACATCTTTCAACATTTTTTGGTGGTAATGTAGTTGTTGCGAAATTATTCCGAATCATTGTTGTCAATTACATACTTTGTTGATATAAGTAGATATGTTTAAAATCAGAAGGCCAATTCCTGTAATCAAAAACTCTCAAAGTCTAGTCTGAATCTCATCTCAGCGACAATCGATGTCAAAAACTCGTCAAAAATGTTGAGAAATTAGAGATATTTTTGACAGATTGAGACTGAGATCAGACTGTGGACGTTCTTAAAATTACGAGAATTGCCCCTCTGACTGTCAGTGTAGTGTAGGTATAGTTTTCATTCAATTTTTGAACTTCTCTCGACAATTATACACCGTTAAACTTTGATCGTTTTAATCCTTAAAAGGGGTCATTGTACTCATCATTATGAACAACTTTTACTACGGGACCAATCCTGAAATCGTGAAAAAATAATCAGTTGATCCATAGAATAAATAATATAATAATAAATAATCCATGTTCGCTTAACTCGACATAATGTATGGATCAACTGATTTTTTTTCGCGTGCACTGACTGGACAGGTCCACTTAATCCGTGTGGTTCTTTCCTCAAAAGACCATTTCAGACAACAATCTACATGGTCTTCACATGGTCTGACCAAGATTATGTCTGGACTTTTAAGAAACCCTCTGAGTTTGTTTAGGATTTTCTTCTCAGAGTAGTCAGATAGGAAACGCCGACCTCATCTAGTTTAAAAAAATATGATTGACGTGTAAAGTGTTTGTACGAACCTATGTACTTACAGTAATAAAATCATTTATTCATATAATGAAGCAGTATATTTTAGTTTGTGAATGGTTTATAATTTTGTTATTTTAATTAATTAATTAATTAGGTATTCATTGTTATTTACTTACATATTATTTTAATTCTAAATCAAATTTTCAAGTGCGAGTCGTACTCGCACACCGAGGGTTCCGTGCAAACTTTTAGTTAAGTAAATAGTTCGTTCATCGAATCGAGTTTTGAAGATTTTCCCAATAGATCAGTCCCCAAAACGTACAAACTTAACTTTGCCGTTGGAAAACTGTTGTCCCCAATCATCGACATAAGTCGCGGGTAGTATACCAACTGAAAATAAGTTTGTAATCGCAATTTTTTTTTGTGATGCAGCTGCAAATTTACGATTTTATGATTTTTTCCTTTACTTGTGCTACATGACATTGCTTCATGCCAAATTTCATGATTCTAGGTCAACGAGAAGTACCACAGACCTGAGTATTTGATATTAATTTCAACTTGATACCACCACTCGTTCCTGAGAAAAACGGGTCTTGACAGATGGACGGACACACAGACGGACAACGAAGTGATCCTATATGGGTTCCGTTTTTGGTACTGAGTACGGAACCCTAAAAACGGTATTTTTGATCGTTATTAGAATAAGCCTGCGAACTCATAAAACCGTGATTGACTGTTCAATTTTAGGATTGATTACCTAATTGATAAACATATAAAAACTGTGTCCATTTATTTTAGTGTAGGCATAAATTAATGGAGATCATTTTGAGAGTTAACGGGATATTTTATATGATTTCTTTTTTTGTTGATTAACAATAATTTTTTTATTCGAAAATCTCATATTATCATAACCTGGGCTATAAAACTGTAATGATAAAAAAATCAAGGTGATCTTGATTTCGAAAAATTTGTCTGCTCAACAACGTAAATAACGCAATTAATGTTGTTGAACTGTCCAAATGAAAGCCGTTTCTGCTGTTAATGTGTAACAATCACCCCGCAGTTTACAGACTGTCATTAGTTTTGCCAAATTATTGTTTGAGGAAAAACACTTGATTTACTAAACGGCTGTAGAGGTCAGGTAGTGGAGCATTGGTCACGGTCAAGCGAGAAGGATCATTAGGATTTACCTCGTCTTAGTCTAAACTAATATATGTATTAGAACGATAAAAGATTTAATTTTTAAATATCCTTCAAAATGATTCAGATTGTGATTAATAGTGTGTTACCCAATTAGGGTACAGGAGAAGAATATGTATATTCACAAGAAAACACGGAAAATATAACAATGATGTAAAAACTGCCATCTACGGAGATTTGAGTCAATCTTTACATAAAAAGTTCAATGTCTTGCAATTGAAGGTTATACAAAGTCGTCATACTGATAAAGACTCGTAGGACAGTTGGTCATTTTTTTAAGGTAATTTTGTTGTTTTTGTTGCTGACAGTTGATTTTCGGCTAGCCGGGTTCATTGACCATCCTGGGTCAATGAACCCAGGTAGCCGAAAACATTTTTTTTTTCAAACTATCTGCGATTACCAAACAACCTGGTAGGTATGTCTTGGTTAGTTTTACTTATACGAAAAGTGGATGACAGGATGAGATAAGTTGGTACAACCTTCCGCCTAGGGTTAACATTTCGACAATTTAAAAGTCCTGACAATAAGGCGGACATTTGCAATAAAGGTTTTGTCCGGTTGGTGTCCAGACATTTAACTTTTAAATAATAAAATTTATTTTTCTGGAGAAGTCCGGAGAAATGACGAGGCCGGACCTTCGATCATCATCAGCAGTGTGTCAAAAATGGCCGGAAAAATCATGATGATCTAGCCTTTTACAAGCTATGTTGGGGTCGGCTTCCAGTCTAACCGGAAGCAGCTCAATACCAGTCTTTTACATGGAGCGATTGCCTATCTGACCTCCACAACCCTAACTGGGTAATACGATACCCCTACGATATGGAAAAATAAAACCACAAATAATGTATAGTGATCTCATTATGCAACATAGTTTTTTCAACCTTATTGCTTAGAAATTACGTTTCATTTTTCCATTAATATTTAAAAAAAATAAGTTTACTTTTCAATACAAGTAGTAACTATATTGCAAACGACAATAAACTTTATGTTTGAAAGTTAAGGTTTACAATCAAGTAATATGCAATCGCGGCCACATGGGCGATGTATTTTTTTTCCTAATCCTTCATCGAGTGCTATTATTGATCAAAGGGCGGACAAAGTCTGGACGGGGAAAACACAGCTGGACAATTCCAGACGGTAACACTACCTCTACCTAAACCAGACAAGGGATATACACGAGGTTTCCACATACTTAAAAAAACATAACACTCCTTTTTTTGGGCAGTCGTGTATAACCGATACGAGATCTTTTATCAGTTACAGTTGCCGCATCGTCTGACATTGTTTTAAAAAGGTTACTTATCTCAAATTATGAATGCGGGTGACGGCTACCAGGACTAGCCCGTAGCCGTTACCCGTATTCATAAATTATTTATGTTAGTTAGTTAGTTAGTTGGTCACAATCTGTACCTAACTATTACTATTATAGATTGTGTCCTACTAATTAACTAATATGCATAAAATAGCTTTCAGAGTAAACAAGCTGAAGTGGCAGCGGGTTGGCCATGTCTGTCGAAGGACCGATGGCCAGTAGAGCACACGAGGCCTGGAGTGGTGACCGCGTATCGACAATCGTTGTGGAACAACTACCTTAAAAAGGTGGCTTGGACTGGATGCGGAAGGTGGAGGACAGGATGTTGTGTGCAGCCTGATAGAAGGTTTTGTCCAGCGGTGGACTGCGATAGACTGCGTTGATTGATTGAACTAACTTACTCTATGACAAAGTTAGGAGGAAGGTAAAACAAAGCTAAGTGATAACGGAGGAAATACGGGGCCCATATTTCCTCCGTTTTCACTTAGCTTAGGGAAACCCATGGTATGCGTTTCCTTAAGCTAAACACGGTCAGGAATCTACTTTCCCCAGTAAGAAGGTGGGAAATAGGAAAGGGTCATTTATTTTACAAATTATTAGTTTTATGAAATTCTATGATTATATGAAGAGAAATCTCATTGGGATTTCTTAGAGAAATTACAAGCACATGAGTCAATACGATTTTGTATCTGTATTGCAAAACTTAAGTGGCGGTACGCACGGCAGATTGCTCGCAGAACAGATGGCCGATGGTGCCGAAAGGTTCTGGAGTGGCAGCCGCTACGTTGGAAGGCGTAGCGTGGCATTGTGTTGGAAGGCCTCCCATAAGGTGGACCGATGATCTGGTGAAGGCCGCAGGAATCCGCTGGATGCGAGAAGCACGAAAGTCGAAGGTCGAAGTGGCAGTTCTTGGGGGAGGCTTATGACCAGCAGTGGACGTTTTTCAACTGAAATGATCATGATGATCTGTGGTAGACATTTTCCCTAATATTTGCCAGGAAAAAATCGAGATAATACAATTCCAATTAAAAATACAATTCCAAATTAAAAGAAATTCTATTGAAAGTTTGTTAGTGGTTTCCTGAATAATTTTACTATCAAAGTAGAGTATTGCATTATCTACTAGGTATATATTAGACATACAATGAATAATTCAAAGGTATTAGACCTAGATATTTTTGTGGGTTAGGCTACGCTGTTTAAAAATAGCGTGAAGATAAATATAGTTCGTAGGTACTTTGTAGGCATAATTTATAATTGTATCTATTGAGGTTAAGTCTTAATAGTTTTATTATTGTCAGTAACTAACCCAGTTGAACCGGTTCTTTTAAAACTATTGCATGTTTTATACGACTATACTCGTAAAATGCCATTAGTTTGACTGACAGTAAATTAATGAACTAATTATGTCCTGTTAATTAAGGGACCGATCGTTTCTGAGCAATTATACAATTTTGTAATAGGTTCTTGATTAACTACTTTGGTAATTATTGGGAAAAAACTTGTGCGATTGTGTGTGTCGTCAGGAAGGAAGTTTTCTACGCGATACTCGCACACACACACACTCGTATATAATAGAAACAGGCAGAGAGAGAGAGAAAGTGTAAATTTAATACGCTTTTTTAATACAGAACCATCTACTATAAGTTTTTGGAAGCTCTCATGAAGTGGTCGTCATATTGGATTTTGCTTTTTGACCTCACTATCGGCTTCAGCACCCTCGATAACCATGAATACGACGACAACCATGATGAAAATTTTTAAAAAGTTCACATCCGCCATCTTGGCTTTTAATTTTGACCGCACTATCGAATTCAAAAACCACGAAAACCATCTCTCTTTCTACATTTATATCGTCTAAACAAGTTTTCACTTTAAAAACTTTACGTGAAAATGCCTCTACAGCATTACAGGGTTATCTATGTATTAAGAACAATATAAATAGGCAACTATTTGTTTATTTCTGATGACACGTGCCGGGCGTTTATCTCAGAACTTTCAACTTAAATAATGACAAAGTTTCCATTTATTTATTTAATTTATTTATTTAAACTTTTCGCACAAAAAAGGTACAAAGGCGGACTTAATGCCTTAGGCATTCTCTACCAGTCAACCAAGGGTGGTGAAGAGATTAGATGGCAGGTGCTTTGGTTGAGAGGGACAATGATAAAAAACAACCATTAACTAATTATGATGATTAAAATTTATATTGTTGACTCTTATATGGGAGCGAGGGTACATATTTGAACATCGAACATTAAAATACCTACGGGTAAAATGTCAATGTTCAAAACATCGAAAATTTAAATATCGATTGTAGGTATCGAAATATCGAAAATTCTTATACCTAAGCTTAAAATGTCTAAGACTGAAATGCCGATTGATTAAAATATCGAATGATTAAAAATGTTTGGTTTTACATTCAAAAATATGTATGTATGTACATACTCGCCATCTTTACACGTTAAGCCGCTAGTCCCGGCTGTCATTCGTGGATCTTTGACAGTCGTTACGGGTCGTCAGAAGCCCGAAAGTCTGACAACCGGTATTACCAAGGGGTTTAGTATTACCCAGTAACTGGGTTGTGGAGGTCAGATAGGTAGTCGCTCCATGTAAAATACTGGTACTCAGCTGCATCCGGTTAGACTGGAAGCCGACCCCATATTTGTGCAAGCCATATTGTGTCCGATTGAATTCCCCATGAAAATAACGGACTTCCATACAAAATTTCAGCCCCACTAACCCCTTTACGGTAGGAATTTATAAAATCTCTTGTGCAAAATTTCATGCTGCTAGAGCCAGCAGTTTGGGAACCGCGTTGTTTGTCAGTAAATTAAAGATTTTCGTTTTTTATTTAGTAGATCATATCTTCTCAAGTGTAAATTTTTTTTTGGTGGTTTTGCATTAACGTATCGTTCTTACCACAGAACACTTAAAAGAGTTTTTATCTATTCTGAGGTTCTTATTAATCTTTTCTTGTTACTTTTAGCATACATTGCTAATGACAGCTAACGATTCTCTGATCCTACATTACATGGCATTTAATCTATAGGATTAGAGAATCGTGTGCTGTCATTAAGATAATTATGATTTTTGTAGGTACCTACTTAACTCTTTAGAAACGACTCAAGGATGTTTCAAAAATTATTTGAACTGCGCTTTGTGAATGTTAAATAGGTAAATCAAACTGGTTGCATAACGTAGGTCAAACTTTGTATGTCAAATCTTTTCTGCATTTATTTTTGGTATTACTGTGTTCTGTTTTAAAATATTCCCAAAAAAAAACATATTTATAGTTTGCCCACGTGGATGTCGGATAATATCCCATGCGAACGTACTACCGGAATTGAAACTACCCTAGGTATTAATTTAGGTTATAAACTATCTGTGTGCCAAATTTCATCCAAATCCGTTGAGCCGTTTTTGCGCCAATCCGGAACATATCATAATCAGCCTATATTGTTCCCACTGCTGGGACATAGGCCTCCTCTCTTCGAGAAGCGGGCCCAGTGCGGGTTGGTAGATATATTCGAATTTTTGGTTCTAGGACATACTGGTTTCCTCACGAACAGCATACAGACAAACGGACAAAAATTCTATAAGTAAACAAT
Source organism: Apamea crenata (assembly GCA_949629185.1). Lineage (NCBI taxonomy): Eukaryota > Metazoa > Arthropoda > Insecta > Lepidoptera > Noctuidae > Apamea > Apamea crenata. The sequence continues at coordinate 3,358,838 of OX451362.1, read as the reverse complement.
ATTTTCGGCATCAGTCTCGTTCCCACCTCGTCGCAATTAGGTTTTTATTTTTTCAAAAAAATTTGTTTTGTTCGGTTTGGTTTTTGTTGCTATTTTACATATTATATGTATTTTACATAGTGAGACGACACTCGATAAATATTTATTTAACATATTTATTTAAAATATGCTTAACAGACTCAAAATAATAATGTGTCCATGTATAGTGATAGTAGATAATGTGTCCATAGGTACCTACTACGCTTTGGAATGGGCAACTAGCTTCATTTTTCTGACTGACCGATCCCTTGACAATTCAAAAGTACCTGTAATTGGTTTAATTGAAATAAATAAGTACTTTGAGTTGAGTTTGAGTACCTATATGAAAAAAGAAGCAAAATAATCATAGGGCATCAAAACATTTATAATAAATTAAATAGTTAGTTAGATAAGTGAATATGCCATGATCTGCCTTACTCTTTTTTTAGCCTATGTTGGGGTCGGAGTCCAACCGGATGCAGCTGAATACTAGTATTTTACATGGAGCAACTGTCAGTTGTCAGTTTTTGTGTGACTATGATTTCAATCAAATAATTTTTGGTGCCATCTTTTACCAAAGTATCAACCAGCCGAGCCGTTTCGAAATTTAATAATCTCGAAACGGCCGGACACTTCCCGTGAATCAAGGACTGGCTTTTACCTTGGCCAGAGGCTAAGCATTGCCATACAACGTGGCAATGCCGCCAGTGTCTTGGATACATTAACCAGTCGACAGCGATGCGGATGAATTTTTCGTGGAATAGTTGTAGTTAATAATTACAGGATATAATTTTGTTATTTTTATAAACTAATTCGGTATAAGTTGTTATTTACGTACATATTATTTGAGTTCTGAAAGATTAAGGGCTAATTTTCTATCAACAGGTAATTTTTATTCGTGGAATAAAATTTCCGTCTGACTGATTTTGTATGGACGAACTGTCAAAAATTCAAAATTATTCCTCGGATAAAATTATCTGGCGTTGGTAGAATCAGCCCTTAATGCTATTAATTAAAAACTTAACAATGCAGAAGTAAACTCTATCGTTCGATAAAAACCAAACAGTATTAATGCCATGAAGCATGGAGGCGACATTAAAAACATTTGAAATTACTCTAACGTAAACTAAGCAGAACGGTTAGGAAGTGATTCGTAGTGAAGGTTTTTTTGAATAATTAAATTACTCGACAAAAGGCCAACAACGCATGCCATTTTTTCCGTGTTTTTTTTCACTCCAGTAAAAATCTTAAAGTTCATAATTCAATTAAAGTTCAAATCTACTTAAACAATACCAACTTATTAAAACAGTGCGAAAAACCTAATTAGTGTAAATAACAAAAAAACTGAACGAAAAGAATACGGGTATTCTATACTTCAAACTTTTTGTATGTACCTTCATTCAAAAGCAAATTTAATTCTTTTATTAAAAAAAAAATACAAAAAAATACTTACGATTACCTCCAGTAAATCACTTAAAAACTAAAACTCAATGTTGTCCTATCGAGGCGCGCGCGCGGTTTGGCACTGAATGCGGCGCACGCGCACGTCCTATGTATAGCAATTCTTGAGACAATTCAGTGATAAGATTCTTGTATGACTTAGTTCTCCTGTTACGTGTATGTTATGAATTTTGCGTATCGCTGGTATGATTTTATTACAGTCATTTGATAATAATTATTGTTCATCAGTAATTGGACGTAGTCATTCATAACTAATAATAAATCGATTTAATTTGAGATCTGACTTGAAAAGCATAATCAGCCTATAATATTCTTATATTAATATAATATTTAATACATTTAATACGTTATAATATTCTTATATAATATATTAATATTCCTATAATATAATATTCTAACAGGCCTCCTCTCGGTGAGAGGGAATGGTCCGTAAATCACCACGCGGCCCCAGTTCGGGTTGGTGGATGTCAAATGGCTTCGAATTTTTGGTTCTTGGACATGCCGGTTTCTTGTTGACGATGTTTTCCTTCACCGTTTTGAGAGCAGCGGGGTAGTTGCGTAACACACTAACAGGAACAGCGGTTTCGCACTACGTCCGATCCGAATCCGAGAAATGTCAGCCAGAAGTAGCCATAGTACTATCTGTACTATTTGTATGAGGGTTGCACTACATCCGAACTCAGTCCGTCCGAATTTAGAACATTCCCAATTCGGATTGAACTCGGATCTTGAATTCGGATTCGGATCGGACGCAGTGCGAAACCGCTCTTACAATGGCTTTCATTTCGACAGTTCAACAACATTAATTGCGTTATTTACGTTATTGAGCAGACAAATTATTCGAATATACAAAGCTGATACGACTGAGGGGCTTTCCTTTAAACTGCATATACTAGGTTCCATTTTCAAGCTCTGCACCAAAAATCAATTAAATAGGAGCAGTAGTTTAGTCAAATGGTTTTATAAGTTTCTATCTAACAGCTGATTATGTCTAAGCATAGGTCATGCACCTTACAACGATAAAGACATTGCCACTTTGTTACCTAGGTATCTAAGGTCAGTCAAATTTATTGACAAAGGGTGGTTGCGTTTTATTCTGATTTGTAAGCTATTTAGTTTGTTTGAAAAAATATTTTCTCATTTTTGGCGCTTTTTATTTTTATACCGTATCGAATTAATACTAAACACGTATAGTAAACGTAGTGTAACTTAATGCCCCTCTGTCATATCAACTCTGTATGAAGCAATGGAAAAGCAATATCCTTCGAAATGATTCAGATCGTGATTGCTAGTGTGTTACGCAATTAGGGTGAAGGTCTTATGCATGTTAAACACCACTGGATGATGAAATTAAATACACAAAGTAAAGTGCCTGACAGGATTCGAACTTACGACCTACAACTCGTAAGTCGGGGCCAGATACCACTGGGCTACCAATTCACCAAGAGCTCTGTGCAGTTTAGGAATCGGAATATAAAACTTCCATGTTCTATTTGAATACTAGATTTTGCCCGCAGCTGTGCCCTCGTGCATGTCGAAAAATACCCCAAGGGAACGTACAGACGCCAGCACATCGAGCTACTACAATCTGACAAATTTCTTTAATAGATTTTCAACTTTATTGCTAAAGCATTAAAGTTCAAGGTTGATTGGGAAAATTTGACAGTTTCGGGTAGCTTGACCTGCTGGCGTCTGTACTATCAAGATTAAAAGTATCCCATGTGTTAATACAATATACAGTGTGGCAGGGACATCGACGCGCAAACTGTAACCGTGGATTCAGCACATGAGCTTAGACCCCATAGCGTCGAAATTTTTCGTCGGTTATTAAAAAAAAAATTGCTGTTCCATACATTTTAACCGCGTAGGTATTGCACTTCTCTATGAAACAGAAGATTTTTTTTTATTACCTACGAAAAATTTCTACGCTGGGAGGTCGACGCGTCGGCGACTCTTGTGTATTTGACAAGAGTCGACATCAGTCGCCGACTCGCCGACGGCTGCTGCCGACACGCGTTGACGGTTGCAGTTGTGCTTTGAGAAGTAGTTTTCTTACCTTACACGATTGTATCGGAATAGAATTGGTGGGTTTTTCATTGTTTTGGTCTTTGGGAGACAGGTACAGTTGGACAAAAATGTCGACGCACGGTAAAGTTTTTTACACCTTCATTTCGAGCTAATTATTTCGTTTATTATACGAAATAATTAGCTCGAAATGATAGTCGGAACAGTCATAAAAAAATAAAGAACTAAAGATGAAAGAGAAAACGTTCATTTGCGGTAAACATGACGCAGAGAAAGAACTCCAACACAATAAAATAACAAGTTGGGGGGAAATCTGCGTAACATCCACGCAAAATCATCGAATCATTTTGTGTCAATTTACATGATGTGTAAGCCCTGGTAGCACGAGTGCGTTTTTCCCGCAGCGACTTTTTCGTGCAGTGTATTTTCAACGCACCGTTTAGCGCGGAAAGTTGAAAATCCAACTGTGTATATTTTGACAAGCTGGGATGCGCTCTGTTGGATTCTCAATGCTTGGCTCAACACCGAGAGTTGAAAATGCAGTGTGCTCAAAAATCCCGCCGCGATAGGTTTACGTCTGTGCAAACGTCGGCTAAAGGTAACAGTGTAAGTGTCTATTCACACAGACCGCCTCGGAGAGGAGAGTATCATTTTTATCGCGTTTAAAAAAGAGCTTTGGGTCATTGAAATAAGGTTGATGTTTCATGTCACTTCTTTCTTAAATGAGTGTGTAAGAGCCGACATAACTCACAGTGACATAAAGAAATCCACCTTATTTCAATGACCCAATTTTTTTAAATCAAATTAACGTGATAAAACTGTACTCTCTTCTCCGAGCCGGTCTGTGTGAACGGACACTAGGCTCGCGCACATTAGGGCGGGCCACGGCGCATCACAACACATTGCAAAAATCCACATATTCTCATAGTCCCATGGGTCGGCAATCAAAAGTCAAATCAAAAGGTCGGGGATTGACTTTTTTTTAGAGATGAGGCGCAGGACCAACGGCTTTACGTGCTTACTCACGCACGGGGATGTCACACCACCAACTTCAACTCTCCGGATTACTACTACTGAAAATTTCCTAAAGGTAAAACCCAATTACTCCTTGCTCAACTTGGGTTTATCAATCGTAACGAGGTCAGCAGTCGCGCTTCCGACCACGACACCAGCGGGGCATTTAAGAATATTTTTTACCGGGTTTAAACTGACATAAGGAAAAACAGTTTTAATCAGTACCATGAGGTAAGAGGTGTATTTGAAAAATGCTTGGCCAATTCCTTTCCTCGGTGAACGCATTCATAATAAAATTCTCTTTTGAGGCTTTTTGACTTTTTTGAGATCTGGAAGAGAACAGTTGCAGAATGCAGAGGGTCTACTCCGAAGTGCAAAGTGCGAATGTTCGGATCGGACCGACACATGGCCGAACCGAAAATTATTGAAAAACGCGAAAAAAGTTCGGATCGTCTCAGTTGGGTCGGGACCATAGTCAATATTCGAAAGAGTAACTTCGTATCAGGAAACGGCCGAACATTCGGCCAAAACTACTTCGGAGTAGACCCCCAGGTTTTGTAATTTTATTATAAAAAGTGACCGAGAACGAGTTCCGTAATTTTTTACTTTATTTTATTTTTATTATTTGTCGTTATTAGCGGCTGCTGTACAGACGCCAGCACATCAAGCTTCTACCATCTGTCAAATTTCTTTAATAGATTCTCAACTTTATCGCTAAAGCAATAGGTTCAAAGTTGGTTGGGAAAATTTGACAGTTTCGAGTAGCTTGATGTGCTGGCGTCTGTACACAGATACACTGCACACTCTGTGAAAAGGTCATCATTTATTTCGTACCAAAAAAATACAAGTGCTGATTCACGTGCTGTTTCACAGCCTAATTTAAATAAATGACTGTTGATTTTTGATTATAACCCATGGTCAAAATCTTTGTTTCCACCGCTAACGCCGCCGGCTGTCACTGAAAACCAGGGGGTCTACTCCGAAGTAGTATCGGCCGAATGTTCGGCCGTTTCCTGCTACGAAGTTACTATTTGGTTTGGTCGGTCTCAATCCTACACTCCTACACTCTTTCGAATATTGACTATGGTCCCGACCCAACTGAGCCGATCCGAACCATTTTCGCATTTTTGAATAAAATTCGGTTCGGCCATGTGTCCGAACATTCGCACTTTGCACTTCGGAGTAGACCCCCAGGGCTGGAGCTCTGTCTTGCATAGGGTGGCAGAATTATGCTGAGCAATGGCTGTTTTGTGTGGATGTGACGCATACTTTTCCCCAACTTGTTCTTTTTTGTGTTTTTCTCTACGTCATGTTTACCACAAATAAACGTATTTTGCAATAGGGAAATACCTTCTTTCTCGTGGGAAATACCAACCGAGGTTTGTCCATGGATGCACTTGCACAGTGCATACAGGATAATCGTCGACTGGTTGCTTATTTAATTAAAAAAGCGTAACGGACGGCTCATGAGCAGTTTACCACATTCTCAATTCACCAGATTCTTAACCCACCAGATTATCAATTAACCTGTTTCTCAACTTACCCGATTCTCTACTCACCAGATTCTCAATTTACCAAATGTTGTACAGTTAGGTAAAAAATTGTTTACGATTTGCAATAGGTACCTACATGACACATGCATGCACATGCGTGCATGGCTACATGTATTTGTTCCGAGTCTGGGTGTTTTTCTATCTATAATATGTATGTATTTACAAAAAAAAAAAAAATTGTATATAAGTAGTTTATCAGCCATCTTGTTACCATAACACAAGCATTAGGTTGCTTAGCTTGGGACAAATGGTGCTGTGTGAAATGTCCAGGGATATTATTATTATAATAGTGCACCTATTATAATAATACTTCCAACGATATTAATTCCTGAATATTATCGGGGCATCAGCGAAATGGCACCAGAAAATGAATATTTTGAGAAATTTCGCTCTATTTGATAATTAATGGATTAAAGACAGATGTTTTCAGTTGTTACGGCGAAAAATATAGAACCACCAATGCTTTGGAAGGGTGGCACCGACGCCTGAATACAAAAATTGCATGAAAACCATCCCTGTTTAAATGCATTTTAATATTAAAAAAAGAAGTACATATCCAGGACATGAACATTCAAAAAACCTCATTGCATTGCAATGAGAATAAAAGAAACATTAAAATATTACAGAAAAACGAGATAATAAATAAAATTATTTTGCATTGTCTCAACAAAAAATATAGTCTAAATGAGTGCATGAAACACTTGGCTTCTTTGAATTACAGAAGCGAATTTCACACCTTCCATTAGATATACTGTATTTTTTAAGTGAAAACTTTAGGTTAAGGTTCTTTAAGTTACAGAAATGCCGCAGTGTGAGCAGTAACGGTTAGTCTATTAGTTGCCTACATATTTTATTTTTGTTTATTGTTAAATAATCGAAGTAGAAAGTATTGTTGAATTTAACGATGATAATGATGTTAACAATTCAAATAAAGTTCATTAACATAAATACAAGGTAATAATATAAGTGTATACTAATTATTATTAAATTGTATTTATATAAGTTGTAGGTACTCATGGGCTTGCGCAGCCCATCATATGTTTTGAATAAACTATATGAAAATGTATAATATAATTTAATGCTCGGAAAGCCAAGAGATTTGAAAACCAGACCAATACCTAATAATTTCAATTTACAAATTATGAACTTTTAATTATTCATAATTTAAAAATTCAAAAAAAAAAAACAGTAATTTCAAAGTTTTCACTTCTGTCGGCAGTCTCCATGACTGCCTATTTTTTTTTTAATATTTTGACCATTCATCATCGTGCATGTTCATCAAAATCATTACTATCAACACACAATCAACATACAATCGTATTAATGCTGAAATGAACCTTTGCACAGCCGTGAGGCACACACTATTGTTTTTAACACATACCTAATTTTTATTTTGTTATTTGTATTTTATGTCTCACGAACTGTGTCCAACTAAACATTATTCTTTCTATCTTTCTTTTAAAATAGAAGTACCTGCTTACTAATTATTTTTCATTGAATAATTTTATTGATAGAAAATATAGATTTGTGTTACATTTTAGAATTGCGTTTCTCATTGTACTTTTGAAGAATTGAGAATATGGTGAGTTGAGAATCCAGTGTGTTGAGAATCTGGTCAGTTCATAATCTGGTAAATCGAGAATCAGGTAAATTACGAATCTGGTGAATTGCTCATGAGCCTAACGGACCTTTGCAGGTTAGCTTCAGACCCTCGTACGCCTTACAAAGGTCCGGGATTTCAGGTTCAGGAAATGTCTAAGACGAAAATAATAATGAGCATGTCAATCATTTTGCCTAGCCTTTCCCAACTATGTTGGGGTCGGATTCCAGTCCAACCAAATGCAGTTGGATTTTACTCGGAGCGTCTGCCTATCTGACCTCCAACACTCAGTTACTGGGTGACACAACGACCCTTGGTAAGACTGGTTGTCAGACTATTGGGATTCTGACGACCCGTAACGACTGTCAAAGATCTATGAATGACAGCCGGGATTAACAGCTTAACGTGCTTTCCGACGCATGCGGGGAATATTTAATGGATGGTTACCCATCCGTGAACTGGCTGCGGAAAGGGCAGCTTAACATTCGAGCGACCCGTGCGGCTGTGTATTTATGTGCATGACAATTACATAATAGTTATTATGTATCAAGCCACAGTACGGCCATTATTTATGTTTGTGGCACAAGATAATTTTAATGGTAGTATTGTTTGTCATTTGTCTTAATTGCGCTAAGAATCAATTATAAGGTTAATTAGAATAAATTGACGGTTTTACCAATTGGTTCCTCGTTAATAAAGTATATAGTGATTATTAATTAGGTTTTATCGGGCTTTAATGGTAGTGATAAATTCCAATCGCGGGTTAAGCAGCCCATGCTGCGGTCGATATGGGATGGGTGATCGTTAGAGACCATTGTGCGACGGTTTTCTCAGTTTGTTTTACTACAATATATAAGTGTTACGCAATTAGGATTCAAGTATTATGCTCGTAAATTTCATTCGATGCACACAAATAGAAGCATGTCGTACATAATTAGGCCTCGTCTAGGGTGATGGGCGGTGACTGGGGCGGTAGCGGGCGCGGTTAGGTGGCCTCAGTGTGCATCATGAGTGGTTGAAGCAGATAGAGAGACTAGCAAAGTATAATTAGCTTATAATGTTCCCACTGCTGGGACACAGGCCTCCTCTCGGTGAAAGGCAGTGAGCTGTAATCCACCACGCGGGCCCGGTGCGGGTTGGTAGATGATGTCTCCGAATTTTAGGTTCTAAGACATGCCGGTTAAATGATAAATGATAAATGATAAATGATTTTATTTTGTAAGTAGGTTTGTACAAACACTTTTACACGTCAATCATATTTTAAAACTAGATGAGGTCGGCGTTTCCTATCTGACTACTCTGAGAAGAAAGGCCGAAACAAACTCAGAGGTCACAGTCTCTTTTAAAGTCCAGACATAATCTTGGTCAGATCATATGAAGACCATGCAGGTCGATGTCTGAGATGGTCTTTTGAGGAAAGAACCACACAGATTGAGAGGACCTGTCCAGTCAGTGCACGCATTTGTCAGAAATCAGTGCAGCTCAACTCAAAACTTAAGGAGCTCGACGATTCGACGAACAATACCAAAGAAAGGACATTTGGGTAGGCCGCATTAATTACTCAAACTGCCAGACCATGACAAAACTAAGAGAACAGAGAGAAAAATAAAATATAATAAAAATAAAGTGACCCACATAGTATTCACATTCACAATAATTAAAATAATAGAATACTTTACAAAGTAAGCAAATGTCACAGTACTTATATATAGAATTCATTGATGTCAAAGTGTATATAAAAAAGAAAAACAACAACAAAACAGAAAAATAAGAACACTACATAGGTAAAAAATTGGAAGCATCTCAATCCCAAGCCTTTTTGTCCTCGATATAATCCTTAACGGTATAAAAGGCTTTCTGGCACAACTTACGTTTAATGAATGATTTGAATTTATTAAGGCTTAGATCTTGAACGGGGCTTGGAACTTTATTGTAAAAGCGTATACATTGGCATCTGAACGAGCCACCTATTTTCTTGAGCCTTGTTATAGGTACAACAAATTTGTGTTTGTTCCTAGTATTTATATCATGGATATCACTGTATTTTTTAAACAATTTTATGTTTCTATGGGCATATAAAAGATTTTCATAAATATATTGAGAAGGCACAGTCATAACATTAGTCTCTTTAAATTTGTCTCTGAGCGAGTGTCTCGGACTTAATTTATAAATTGATCGAACAGCTCGCTTCTGCAAAACAAAGATAGTCTGAATATCGGCGGCATTTCCCCACAATAGAATACCGTACGACATTACACTATGAAAATAGCTAAAGTACACTAAGCGGGCTGTCTCTATATCAGTTAAATTACGAATTTTTCTAACAGCGTATGCTGCGGAACTTAGCTTTTTTGACAATTTATCTATATGTGGACCCCACTGAAGCTTAGCATCCAAAGTTATGCCCAAGAATACTGTGCTGTCTTCAGGATTCAATTCTTCGCCCTTTATCAACACATTCGTTTTCACCTGCCTAACGTGAGGTAGCGTAAACTTAATGCATTTAGTTTTTTTCTCGTTTAAAAGTAAATTATTAACATTGAACCAGTGGACTACTTTAGAGATCGCGCTATTTACATCGTCAGTAACCAGCTGCTGACGTTTAAGTTTAAATAAAAGTGAAGTGTCATCGGCAAACAACACTATATCATGATTATCCTTTATGAGGTACGGCAAGTCATTTATATAAATAAGAAACAAGAAAGGACCAAGAATTGAGCCCTGTGGGACTCCCATTGTTACTATAGATCCGGGAGATCTTTTTCCATTAACGACAACGCTCTGAATCCTGTTACTCAAGTATGAAGTAAGAAGATTCAGAGCATTGTTCCGAATTCCGTAGTGGCGGAGTTTCCTCACGATGTTCTCCTTCAACGTTTTAAAAGCAGGGTCGTATTATGAAGTATTAATGCCATAATGATTCCAGTCCTTAAAAGGGATGGTGCTATCGGACATAGCTCCATTTCTTTTTCACACGGTACCAGAAAGAGAGTAGAAGGTAGGACCCGGATAAAACCATAGACGTTTGCTCGTTAGCTATAATCTTTTCAGATCCTTGTTCCCGGTTGATGTTATTTCCATCAAACAAACACGAAAGTCCAATATGAAAGTCTCAGACGCAAATATGAAAGTGATGTCAAAGTCGAAATCAAATAATTTATCTAAGAAAGTGAAACGGTCTTGTGTAAAGTAGAATCAACACTATTTTAAGTTTTAAAATAATTATCACGTAATAAATTATGTAAGATTAAAATTGCTTATTAGTCTTATAGGCTAGATTTCAATTAATTATTAAGCACCTGATTCTTTTTAATAAAGGATAAAATAAAAATAAAAAAAAAATCTAGGAAAAAAATTTTTTACGAGAAAATAGGATTGATTCTAGTCGCCGCTTCCAAAAGGTAGTTTCTTCTGGAGAAGAATAGGTGAGTAACTCCATAGATACTCTTTTAATATGTTTTGTATACATTAATTATAATCCTACTAATATTATAAACGTGAAAGTTTGTATGGATGTATGGATGTTTGTTACTCTTTCACGCAAAAACTACTGAACGGATTTGGATGAATTTTGGCACACAGATGGTTTATAACCAGGATTAACATATAGGATACTTTTTATCCCGATATTCCCACGGGATCGAAACTTATGCGGGTGAAACCGCGGGGCGCAGCTAGTTATCTATATGCGAAGTACCTAGAATAAAATTACTACATAACATGAGGTACAAAGTATTAAAAATTAAACAGTGTTTCAACTTTACTGAAGTGTAAATTAAGTTGATTTTAGACTGTGTATTATTACTATTGAAATAGTAATGAAAATTTTTGACGCTGTAGCGTAAACTGAACTTTATGGTAAGGCGATAAAGCTATTTTTACAAAAACACATATTTGTTTATAAGTTTGTAAACTAAATTGCGATCGTAGTATATGTCGCGCTGGGCGTCTGTCATAAGACACTTCAATATGGACACAAACAGCGTTTTCAGAATGTTTGAATATCGCACCCGCTTTAGCCGGCGCAACCTCCTCACTCAGGACAAAGCCTTACATTTTCTATGTTTTATTACCTATAGTATATAAATGCATTAATTATGATTGACTAGCTTTTGCCCGGGGCTTGATCTGCGTGGAAGTCGGAAATCATCCCACGGGATCGTACTGCCGGGATGAAAAGTATCATTATGTCCTAACCTAGAAAGAAAGAAAAAGTAGTTTTTGCGACTCGTACAGGAAGACAACTATCATCTGCTTTCTCCGCCTTAAGCATGTTATATAAATACATATTTTTGACGGCCACAAATTATATTTTGATTAACGCACAAACAGCCTGATGACCTGCTGACCTTCATATTGAAAAAACATAATTATATTTTAATTTCGTAGGCCGCCCTGACGCTTTCGCCATATCGGCTTATAAATATGAGAAAGTAACTCTCTCTGTAGGCTTTTCACACAACGGGTAACCGGATTTGGATGATTGGTACACGGAAAGATGTCCTAGGTTCGCGTGTTTTAGGTAGGTGGTTGTCTTCCTCTACGCCTCGTTGGTCCCTGCTGTCATTCGTGGATCTTTGACAGTCGTTACGGGTGATCACAAACCCGAAAGCCTGACAACCAATTTTACCAAGGAGTATCGTATTACCCAGTAAAATACTGGTATTCAGCTGCATCCGGTTAGACCGAAAGCCGACTCCAACATAGTTGGGAAAAGGCTAGTCAGCTGATGATACTCGTAGGTTCTCAACCTTATTTTGCTCACCGCCCAATTTGAGGATCGTATAAGCGGCCGCGTTTTTTTGTGTGTGTAAAAGGGCAGTTACAGTGTGATCTCACACAGGTCGCGTTTTAAAATTCGTGTCCCACACATGCCGATTTCCGAAAATTAGAAAAAAAAATAATCTACTTATTTTATTATTGATTCGCGTTGAGAATCAGTAGCATAGTTACCTCCTTGAATTTGACGAGGATGCAAAACGACACCTTGTTTAATCAAAGAAATATACACACGACAATTCTTCTTTGACATTTTCGTTATTTTTTCAGAATCTATGTGTATCTACTAAATTGCCCACAATTAAGGTCCTATTTTTATGAAATTAATGATGGTGGAAAAAAACTCGAAAGAAATGAAGATTTATGACGAGTTGATAGCACCTGCCTTTTAAACTGCCTAAAAATCAGCTGATACTCTATGGGATGTCCGATGTATTTGCTAGTCAGGTAAGTAACACAAGAATAATAATTTCCTTCTCTCATGTCAGCATGATTGATAACCGGATGCAGCTGTATTCCAGTATTTTACATGGAGCGACTGCCTATCTGACCACCACAACCCAGTTACTAGGTAATACCAGGTAGGTAGGTTGCTTTGTAAGACTGGTTGTCAGACTTTCGGGCTTCTGACTACCCGTAACGACTGTCAAAGATCCGCGAATGACCGCCGGGACTTACGACTTAACGTGGTAGAGTGGACGATGGTCACCCATCCACAGACCAACCGCGGCAAGCGTAGCTTAACCTGATCGATTTATCTGAGCAGCTGTTATTATTTAACCACGGGCCCCAGTGACAGTTCACGAGCACCATAACCACACCACATCGCAGTGGCAAAATGCGGGCAAGCTGTGGTTACGTGTGAATAGTGTCGCTGTATACCTTGTAGTGGCGTTGTGGTTGCGTTGTCGCTAGTAGGTGCGATATGGTTGCGTTGTCGCTAGTGTTTGTAGACAGACAGTATGTTAATGTTTCATGTTGAATTATATTCGTACGCAATGTGAATTGTTACTGAATAAAAATTGAATTGAAGATCGTTGTGTTTATACGGTGGGGCCGGCCGCTAGTGGGCTTCTCGCTGGTGGTTGCGGTGTGGCTGCGTCGTAGCCATGATGTGGTCGCCCACACGGTTGATTTTAACGGCCAAATGTGGTCCGTGTGAATAAACTATTCATACTATTACGTTTTTTATTGGAACTATTACCGTGTTGTCGTTATGGTGAGGTTGTGGTGAATGTTTCCTTTATCAGTGGAAATATCAGAGCAAAGTAATTAGTTTTTTTTTTGTGATTTTACAGAAGCAGCCCATATTCGGAATTTGTCCCACTAATAGGTTAGCCCCTATAACATGGGACTTATAACATGACTAGCAAAATGTGGGAATACATTCTTTCAGCCGGTAAACGTAAACAGTACGGAAGAAGTAGAAGCCTACCTCGAGCTAGAAGATTGTGGAGTTATTTGTGACTATCAGAAATTCAGAAAACTTGCAGCCAAGAATGTGATGACAGAAGAACAGTTTAAAACAAGATGCCAGTTAAATGATGCAGGGTCGCCTGAGAAGAGAAAATATGGCTTCTTGTAAAACAGGAAAAGGAAGATGGAAGTAAACTTGTGTAAAAAATTTGTTCTACGATTTTTCAATATACCACCTTTTTATCTGGTTTTCTGGTTATATTTTTGTTGGTTTTCATTCTTTGGATCTACGTTATCAATAACTGACCGAGACGTTGCCATCCTAACTATATAACATAATAAATGCGAAAGTATGTTTGTTTGTTATGCTTTCACGCTAAAACGTCTGAACGGATTTGCGTGAAATTTGGCACATGTGCAGACTATGACCTAGAGTAGGACATAGGCTACGTTTTATCCTGGATCACAGACGAAGCTGCGGGCAACAGTTAGTGAGAAAAAGGGTCTTGACAGACGCATTGACAGACGGACAACGAAATGATAAGATAAGAGTTCCGTTTTTCCTTTTGAAGTACGGAACCCTAAACAGACCTGTGTGAGGCCAAAAAATAGAAGTTTTCTTTCCATAAAATATCAGAATTAACTTCGAAAGAAACCATATAAAATTAACAAAGTTACATCATAAGTGACAGCCTTTACCATCCAATCAAAAACCAGACTCCAAAAACAACAATTTTATCACAAAAACTCTCGCAACAGAGTAGTCAATTAAAATCGATGTGTAGATCGCGAACTAAGCATCGATTGGTTGGATATTCGACGGCGATACATATCGATGCGGCTTCTATACGGCTCACTATCGGAATATTCACAGCCGAATAATTCAGCGGTTGCACGTATGAATCTGACTATGATGTGCGAAGACAGGAAGAAGGTGGTACTTTACCAACTGATGTTTGTTTAACACGCCAATTCCCGTAATTATTTCAAATCATTCAAAATCTGGTTACAATCTCAGCGACAATCAATGTCAAAATTGTAGGGAAATTAAAGATATTTTTAACAGATTGAGACTGAGAACAGACTGTGAACGTTCTTAAAATTACGAATAACCCTCTGTTTATAAATAAAAAATAATAAATGATTTTGTTTCTCTAAGTAGCTTTGTACGAACACTTTTACACGTCAATCATATTTTTTAAACTAGATGAGGTCGGCGTTTTCTATCTGACTACACTGAGAAGAAATGACGAAACAAACTCAGAGGTCAGTCTATTGTAAAGTCCAGAGTCTTGGTCAAGCCATGAATATTCATGTAATTCTGGAGTAAAAAACTCATTCACCAGTCCAGCGAGTGGTCCAGTCTTACCAAGGGGTAACTGGTTGTCAGAATTTCGGGCTTCTGACGACCCCTAATGACAGTCAAAGAACAACGAATGACAGCCGGGAAAAACAGAGGCACGGAGGGGTATGGTATGTAAAGATGGTCGGTCACCCATCCACTGACCAACCACGGCTAGCGTAGGTTAACCTGATCGATCAAATCATGCAGCTGTTATTACTTAGCCACAAGCCCCGTGCACACAAAACAAGTAATATTTAGAGAAAATTTGTTGAATTCCTCCTTTAACGATTCGTAGTTCCTGACGGAAACTATCGAATACTAGCACACTCGTGACTGAGCCATTGCTGTGCTCACCGTGTCACATTCATGAGTTTTTTCATATACCAGGTTATATTCAATGAATTTGTGTAGCCCTGTAATGAAATGAGTAGCTTTAGATGGTACTTAGTGTAGTTGTAACCTTCCCGTTGGTCTCGTGGTCACAAGCGCGACTGCTGAGCGTGGGGTACTGAGTTTGATTTCCATTAGGATTGTTTTAGTAACAGCCCTGAGTTTGAAAGTTGACAGCCCCGGGGGAGCCCGGGGATGTTACCTCCGTGCCTCGGAAAGCACGTGATCTCTTTCCGGCCTTGTGGGATTGCCGTCCCATCGGAGTATGAGAGTGAGGGAAGAGAGAGTACACTTGTCCACTATAATATCGCCCGCGCCGAAGGACTCTGTTAGAGTAAGATCCCAGAGCAATCAGACATAACTTATTTTCACACGGATGAAACCTGAAGTTTTCAGTAGCGTCTCGTGTGCCTTGAATACCTACGCGCTTTGTGGAACTTGCCGAGTGACACCTGGGCAGGTACCAGGTGAGAAAGGTAACTAAAAATAAGAATTATTTAACTTAAATTCACATGGCTGATTTTTATATATGTCATGTAGAATATTATTTTAAAGTAATATCATAAGTGTCAGACACTTTTGATGGACCAGAGCTTTTGTCAGACGCTTATAAGCTACCCAAAAAATAAATGAACTTTACTTATTTTTACATGTCTGATTTTTTAATATGTTATTGAAGTATTTATTTAAAAGTTATATTCAATCAGTCAGACAAATTAGAGTGACCAAACATCCCCTAAGACAAAAATTATTCAGCCAGAAGTATGAGGGCGAGAGCACTATGCATGCGCTTCAGAGTGAGTGAGACGTCCATAATAACTCGGTTCCCCTTCTTAAACTCACCATCTGTTTCAATCTACTGTGTATGTGCTGTTTGCGTGTAATATAACTTATAGTATACAGTATAGTTCGAGCCTGCGAAAGCACATGTTTTTGTTGTTTACATCAGGTTATTTGTGAGTGTTTTATTAAGTTGTTTGTAATAGTGATAATCATGGAAGAAGAGAAATTGAAATGTATATTTTGTAAAAAATCTCATGATAAACTTATATTATTCTCCGAAGAAATATTGAAAAAGTGCAAAAACATTTTAAAACAGCGAATAATCCATAACCTCAAATTCAAAGATGTAGTTTTACCGGATGACTTGTACCTTGACAGTGGTTACCATCGAGAATGTTATAAAAATTTTACTGCTCTGCCAAAAAAAATTCTCTTCTTCCATGATTATCACTATTACAAACAACTTAATAAAACACTCACAAATAACCTGATGTAAACAACAAAAACATGTGCCCTCGCAGGCTCGAACTATACTGTATACTATAAGTTATATTACACGCAAACAGCACATACACAGTAGATTGAAACAGATGGTGAATTTAAGAAGGGGAACCGAGTTATTATGGACGTCTCACTCACTCTGAAGCGCATGCATAGTGCTCTCGCCCTCATACTTCTGGCTGAATAATTTTTGTCTTAGGGGATGTTTGGTCACTCTAATTTGTCTGACTGATTGAATATAACTTTTAAATAAATACTTCAATAACATATTAAAAAATCAGACATGTAAAAATAAGTAAAGTTCATTTATTTTTTGGGTAGCTTATAAGCGTCTGACAAAAGCTCTGGTCCATCAAAAGTGTCTGACACTTATGATATTACTTTAAAATAATATTCTACATGACATATATAAAAATCAGCCATGTGAATTTAAGTTAAATAATTCTTATTTTTAGTTACCTTTCTCACCTGGTACCTGCCCAGGTGTCACTCGGCAAGTTCCACAAAGCGCGTAGGTATTCAAGGCACACGAGACGCTACTGAAAACTTCAGGTTTCATCCGTGTGAAAATAAGTTATGTCTGATTGCTCTGGGATCTTGGACTATGTTGAGATTGGGGGGCGTGTGGGAGAATTGGGACAACGTTTGCCACTTTTGTACGTAGATCTTATGATAACTTTTTTCTTTTAACGTATGTTGTACAACTGCTGGGCAAATGTCTTCCCTATATTTTTCCACTTGTCTTTGTGCTGTGCCTTCTCCATCCAATCGGTTAGGAACGAGTCCAAATCAGTACGCCAACGTTTCTTAGGCCTGCCTCAGTGACGACGCCTGTCTTTAGGCACGCACTTTGTGACGATTCTGGCCCGTCTGTCTAGTTTGGTTTGACCCGCCCCGTCATCTTTAGGCCGCTTTCACATTAGGACATTAGCAGCGCGACAGTCGCGCGGCACAGATTCATCGCGAAACTCTGCAAATGTGATGGGTATCCATTTCTGAACACGATAAAATAAAAATGAGTATGACTGGAGAAAATCTGTTGTCTTTAGCTTTATCGTGTTTAGATAACGATACCAATCACGTCTCTGAAGTTTAAGCAAAATAAAAACTGATATTTTAAGTGACTGCACTAACTGCGGTCGATGGGCCCCACAAAGAAAATCAAATCAATTAATTTTTTGTTTCATCATATTTAGATAGATATCGATGCCCATCACATCTGCGGAGTTTTGCTAGCTAATTAAATTTGAGCCTGTAGATTAATATTTATGAATTTTTGTGACTGAAAACTTCTTCATTTTCTTATACAACATTGACAGACATACTTCTAGACCGACCAAAAAAAACTAGATAAGAACTATTTTAATTTCTTTATACAGAACCCTACAACATCTGCTATATTCTGCTCCTCTCTAGATCTAGAACATTCTGCGCAGTGTAGTTAAACCTGTTCTACTAAATGTTTACTTAAAACTTTCTGTAACTCGCTTACGGTCTTTACAACAAATTGGAAAACAAAGTGGTAAGGGTCAGGGCTTATTCATAAGCGGTAGCGGGCTAAGCACAACCAGATTCAGCCTTAGAATAGAATCAGTCATTTTGTGAGAGCAGTGGGCCAAGTGGTAACTGTGTGTAGGTTCGAACCCAGACAGGCGTTTTAATTTCTGTAAATTATTTCATCTGCTCTTAAAACTGTGAAGGAAAACATCGTGAGGAAACCGGCATGTCCTACAGCCAAAAATTCGAAGATATGTGACATTTACAAACCCGCACTGGGTCTGCGTGGTGGATTACGGCCCACTCCCCACACAGAGGAGGCCTGTGTCCCAGCAGTGGGAACATTATAGGTTGATTATGTTTATCGTCACAGACAAGAAGGTTATCTCATAATGCAGTTCAGCTGCGTCCGTTTGTATTTGGATAAAGTTATCAAACTACTTCGTGGATTTTGGAATTAACCATTCTTTTTAGCGTGTCGATAGCAATCTCTAAACAGTCAGCCCAGAATTTGGCTGCGAGCTCGGCACCTTCAGTAGCGTCCATCAACTCCTGTAGCGTGCAGACAACAGGACACGCTGAACACAATTTTAAATACCCCATTGTTTGTGGGACAACACTACATTTACACTCCAGGGCGGAGTCATCTGTGAATCTCCTGACAGGTCCTGGACCTGAGCAGGTTTTATTTGCTACCTGAATCCGAAGTCTATTTAAAGACTTCCAGGTAAGCCAAGGCAACTCATGTCCAGGTGCGAGATTTTCAGCAGGTGGAACGAATGGGTTTGGTAGGGAAGCCACCATCAGCCATCATCAAGCCACCTTTCCTTAGACCGTTCGCCAGTGAGTGGGAGGACACACTTTAAAAATCTACTGCCGCTTGCGACACGAGGACGCTATCGTGCAAAGGGAGTCGTGTGTCAGAAATCCTCATTCACTAGGATTATTATTAAGAACGTTAATTTCTTTAGAAAGGTAAAGAACAAAACGTAGATAAAATCACCACCTAAGCCAAGCTGGATGAGAGTTGCCGAAGATCGAGTTGATAGGAGAGGCCTATGCCCAGCAGTGGACTGCTAAAGGCAGATGATGATGATGATGGAGCAAAGCCCGACCTGAAAGCAGTAATCGTAGGAACCTAAATATTAACGTGGTTTTCTCTGTATGAGAAAAGGCCTTTGGCCTGCAGTGGGACAATAACAGGCTTGTATTATTGTATACATACACTCACGCCTTCGTCCCTACGATTACATACTCCTTTTGCCTCGTTTACATTCATACATTTGGTCATACACGCACGCCGGTTGCGAGCACTAAGTACCTGACCTTTCTGAATAACATCACCAAAGAAGTCGCAATATGTCCTCTAGGGCGTCCCCTCCCGGCGTTTATTATTATATATTAATTGCAGAATTTATGAACCCCTGCCTGAATGGGAAAGGAAAAATTCGACTGATTATTTCCTGTTAAAATATGCGTAGGAACGGAACGTTATGACAGGATAGTGAATTGAGACGAGAAGATGAATGACAGATGTGAAGCATAAACGAGGGACAGAGATGAATGTACGAAATAGTCAAGGAGTGAAAGAGATAGTGAATGAATGTTCAAAAGGTAGAAGAAGCAGAAAAGGGAACTAAGGTGGAGGAAAAATGAGTGTAAAGACGTTAGATGTAAAGACGGAAAAATAAATACAATAATTAAGAAGAAATCAGCAGTTTTATTCAAGGAAAATTGGGCTAATCTCACATAATAATATATCATTTAATCATTATCAATTGAACCTATCACGACTTAAGACTAAATTAATAAAGAAAATAAGGTATTCAATCGTTCCGCTTATCAAGGTGCCCGCTACCTCACGAAATGGAACTTCGTACAGCGGGGAACAGGTTCAGCAAATACGTGAACCAAAATATAACTTGTTTAAAGATTCCATCGAGGAAACTGAACTCCGTACCGATACTGAAAACATGAGTTTGTAACTGAAATACGAGTACGTGCAGTTTTGTATAAGTAGAGGTACCCACCAACTATTGTAGGAACTAGAAATTAATAAAGTCCTCCAGACCGAATTTCGGCCACGGCGATTGTTTTTTTTTTATCTTTTAATTACGGATGCTTTTAACGTTCTGCATCGTTCTAACATGCATAACTTCAACATGAATGATGTAACCAATATTTTGTAAGTAAGCATATTATTTTGGATTTAAAAGAGTGTCTTGCCCGTTCTTCTCCATAAGTACCAACCATGCTTTGGGATGGGCAACAAGCTACATCTTTCTGACTGACAGACCTCTTGACAGTTCAAAAGTGCGTGTAATTGGTTTATTTTAATTAAATGCTTTGAGTTTGACTTTGAGCGACCAATCTCAGCGGAGACCATGCGGCGCGGGAGATTATAAAAGCTTGTAATAAAAACAAAATAGATCCATAATCATGACTGTGACAAGGATCTTAGCATTTACGCTGCGCGGTGGCCGTTTTACGTAGATGTGACGCATATTTTCCAGAACTTCTTATTTTTAGGGTTCCGTACCTCGAAAGGAAAAAACGGAACCCTTAATGGATCACTTTAAAATCAGTCCGTCCGTCCGTCTGTCTGTCTGTCAATACCCTTTTTCTCAGGAACGCATGGAGGTATCGAGCTGAAATTTATATCAAATACTCAGGTCTACGGACCCTTGGAGCTGTGAAAAAATCAAACTTCTAAGCCAACGCAATCAAAAGATACAGGCGTTTATGCCGTATATTATGTTTCCGCAAGTTTTCGACACTCGCAAAGGAATCAAAACCTACAAGGTACTTCACGTGAACTCAGAATCTTGAAATTTGGTACGAAGCAACGTCTTAAGCACATATAAAGGAAACATTGTGAAAACCGTAAATTTTTAATTTAGTACATCATATAGGTAATAAAAATATTTTTAATAATTTTAAATTGTACGGAACCCTCGGTGAAGTCCTGCTTGCACTTGGCCGATTTTTTTTGTGTTTCTGTTCTTTCTTTGCGTCATGTTTACCTCAAATAAACGTATTTTCTTTCTTTCTTTCCTACATGCTGTGATATGGAGGACCCCACAGCACAGCTCTGATTTTCAGTGTTTACCCGTAAAGAACGCACGGAAAACAAGTCAGGTTTTATTACGGCCGGGTGCTATTTTCAGCATCTCCCAAGAATATGTAAGCACAGTTTACTTTTTAATTTTCAATAACAAAACAATAGCTATTGTTCAGCGTATTCTTTCATACGTAATGAGTTCCAACGAATAGCTATCTAAGAATCTTTTGTTCCACGATATTAAAAATCTTTTCTTTAAAATTCTAGCTAATACTCTGGATATTGGGAGGGTAGTTGCTAGTTTATTTGCCTTTGCGTACATTTTTACATACATGGGCTTTCTTGTTTGTATATTTTTTCCAATTTGAGGTTGTCTTTGTTTACAAAAAGATATAGGGGTCGTTCGGACTGGTGCTACCATCTGACTTATTTCTACTGTAAATCAGTATTCATCATCTGCCCAGCCTTTCCTCAACTATGTTGGGGTCGGCTTCCAGTCTAACTGGATGCAGATGAATTTTATATGGAGTGACCTCTACAACCCAGTAACAGGGTATTATGATACCCCTTGGTAAGACTGCTTGTCAAAATTTCGGGCTTCTGACGACTGTCAAAGATACACGAATGACAGCCGAGACCATCGGCATAATGTGCTTTCCGAGGCACGGAGGGCTGGTTATGTAAAAATATAAATCGAATCAATACAACCATTATAGATTCTCTTTGGACTGTATTATCACAATAATGGTCCGGTATTAGTAAAAATTGGTTCAATATCAAAGAAAATAACCTGGCCCAGGGCTCGCAAGCATTCTGTTGTGAAACACATTTTCTTGAAGACAGTAGGATATGAATTCTATCTGCTGTGTTTATCTGGGATTCGTTGAATAGAATAAACAAGAAATGCTAAGTAATATGGTGGACTTCTTAGTACTTAATGTTTTATTTATCTTGTTGAAAAAGGAGTATTAAATTGCTCGGAAACTGTTGGAGTAAGAGAAATATTCAAACCTAATAGTCAGCCATTCGATTTAAATATTTATTTTAGTACTTCGGTGATTATACATAGAGGAATTGACTGAAGTGGCAGTGGGCTAGCCGTGTTTGTCGATGGACCGACGGTTGAGCAGACGAGTCTTGGAGTGAAGACCGCGTATCGGTAAGCGTAGCGGGGGGCGCCTTCCATCTAGAATCTAGATGGAAGGCGCCCCCCGCTACGCTTACCTACCGACCGACGATTTTAAAAAAGGTTGCTGGGACAGACTGGACAAGGAAGGTGGAGGACAGAGTGTTGTCGTGTAACCTGGAAGAGGCCTATGTCCAACAGTGGATTGCGATAGGCTGAGTTGATTGATTGATTGACATAGGGGAAGTGCAGAAGATTTTGAAAATATGGCGCAGATCAGTACTAACTATTAAAAACTCAACGCACAAGGTAACAACATGAAAACATTGGAAGACATTGCTCTAAAGGTCGTACGAAGAAAATGATTTTCGAAACAGTTCTTCAGCAGAAGGATAAAGTTTGTTTAGTTTTAATGGGTCGGTCTCATCATCTGTCTGCCTTTCCCCAACTATGTTGGGGTCAGCTTCCAGTCTAAACGGATGCAGCTGAATATCAGTATTATATGAAGCTACTGCCTATCTGACCTCCACAACCCAGTTACTGGGTAGATACCCCTTGACTGGTTTTCTGACTACCCGTAACGACGGTCAAAGATCCGCGAATGACAGCCGGGACCAACGGCTTAACGTGCTTTCCGTGGCACGAAAGGGTCTTGGTATGTAAAGGTGGTCACCCATCCATAGACCGACTGCGGCAAGCGAAGCTTAACTTGATCGATCGACCTGTGTGGCTGTTATTATTTAGCCACAGATATATAAAACATATTAGTGCCTCAAATGGAAGTGTAGAGGTTCGAGGAAGCCCTTTTTTTGATAAACCATTTTTTTTTCTATTTGCTTTAGTCTGGCTGGACGCTTTTTTACATCTTTCTCACATATAATTACAAAATTAAACATTAATGTAAGTAATATTTCGTAACAATATAATTTGGTATCCATGGAGATTCTTGCCCGTTCTTCTCCATAGGTACCTGCTACTGTTTGGAATGGGCAACTAGCTTCATCTTTCTAACAGACCGATCCCTTGACAATTCGAAAATGCCTGTAAACAGTCTATTTGAAATAAATGCTTTGAGTTTGAGTTTGAGAATGATCCTGTCACTTTATCTAAGTGATAGGTGTCTACTGATTGGCCACATCATCCAGCAAACAATAGATTACAGATTTACCTACCCAATAGATTCCCTGAAGCTGTTCCTACAACTGTAGGCATCGTAAAATGCCACTTAAGGGATTACATGAAGAGGATTGTAGAAAGTGGTTCGAACCAAAATGCACTGCCTAGGTACGTCACACAGACATAGCCACTCTAAAGTAGTGTGCCTATTGTAAACCTATTGTATGTCTCGTGGTCAAAAGCGCGAATGCTGAGCATGGGGTCCTGAGTTTAATTCCCAGGTCGGTCAAAGTGTTATTGGGTTATTCCATTAGGAATTTCTTTCGCGGGCTATCTAGGGCATCCCGTAAAAAATAAGTAAACCAATCAACATCATTATCATTTTAGTTATATTTATTTTAGAAGTAGGTATGTATGTATGTAAGTATATTCTCATAATATTTGTTTAGGTTTATTAAGTAAATTGTTTTGCCCCGCGGTTTCACCCGTATAAGTTTCGTTCCCGTGGGAATATCGGGATAAAAAGTATCCTCAGTATTAATCCTGGTTACAAACTATCTGTGTACCAAATTTCATTACAATCCGTTCAGTAGACTTTGCGTGAAAGAGTAACAAACATCCATCCATCCATAAAAACTTTCGCGTTTATAATATTAATAGGATTATTTTTTGTCTCCTTTACTCTGTCACACGCATCTCTCTGTCTATTGTCCTATCGCAGGTATGCTGGCATCACGTTTGTACCTATTTTTCTGTTCTGTTTTTTTCATGTCTGTTTATACAATATGTGTGTACATAAATGGTATCTAAAATAAATAAATCAATGCATATCCAATACAAACCGACCAGAGACAATCGATATCAAGCACGATCGAACAGCAACGAGAAGGAATTGGTAAACTAATCAAAGTTGAGGAAAACTCTCGATACTTTACTTACTATCCAGTGTTCAAGTATTCGAGTCATTTCTCGTTCGCAATGGACGGCTGGAGGAAAACGATTATTGTTTATTAACTTCTGTTTATTTTCTTTGGAAATTGAGTCTTATACTCGACTGTGGCGGATCCGAAAATGGTGGTAATGTTGTTTTGTGTACTAAAGATCTATTCACTAAGCACGAAATCCGTAGCTTCGGCCGCATTTACATATCACTGAAGTATATAAACTAATCCGTATCACCGACGGACAGTGCCGGATTAAGACTACTGGATGCCCTAAGCAATCCACGCTTGTGGGCCCCTAACCACAAGCAAACTAGTATCGGTCTTTAAATAAAAAACCGGTCATGTGCGAGTCGGACTCGCGCACCGAAGGTTCCGTACTTTGTAGGTAAATAACTACAATTTTACGATTTTCGGATTGTTTCCTTTACTTGTGCTACATGACATTGCTTCTTGCC
Organism: Apamea crenata; assembly: GCA_949629185.1. Lineage (NCBI taxonomy): Eukaryota > Metazoa > Arthropoda > Insecta > Lepidoptera > Noctuidae > Apamea > Apamea crenata. The sequence goes on along the minus strand of OX451362.1, from coordinate 3,333,754 downwards.
AAATTTCATGATTCTAGGCCAACGGGAAGTACCCTATAGGTCTTGATTCGAACTTTTAAACGCCTGTATCTTTTGATTACATTGACTTAGAAGTTTGATTTTTTCACTGCCTCAAGTGATAAATGATAAATAAATGATAAATGATTTTATTTCGTAAGTAGGTTTGTACAAAAACCCTTTTACACGTCAATCATATTTTTAAAACTAGATGAGGTCGGCGTTTCCTAATTGACTAGTCTGAGAAGGAAGGCCGAAACAAACTCAGAGGTCACAGTCTCTTTTAAAGTCCAGACATAATCTTGGTTAGATCATATGAAGACCAAGTTAGGTTCAAGGCATCTAGCTACTACTACTACTACGGGCTACAATCCCTTGTAGGAACAAGGGATTGTAGCCCTAGTATTTGATAATTTCAACAAAATTTCAACTTGATAACTCCACGCGTTCCTCAGAAAAAGGGTCTTGACAGACGGACAAACAACGAAGTGATCTTATAAGGGTTCCGTTTTTCCTTTTGAGGCACGGAACCCTAAAAATGGGTCCCTCTATCACGTCCTGGAAGGAATACGTCAAATTACTAGTCACCCTGTGTAATATTGACCCTGACAGGCGCTTTACTTTGTGTAATTTATTTAATAAATAAATAATAAATAAATATCCCTGGACATTTCACACAGCACCATTTGTCCCAAGCTAAGCAACCTAATGCTTGTGTTATGGTAACAAGATGGCTGATAAACTACTTATATACAATTTTTTTTTTGTAAATACATACTTATTATAGATAGAAAAAACCCAGACTCGGAACAAATACATGTAGGTCATACAAATATTTGTTCCGTGCGGGAATCGAACCCACGACACGCAGCGCAGCAGTCAATCGCTTAGCCACTGCGCCAACCGTGCCGTCAGTCATTTCAACACCATTGCTCTCAAAATCGGTGAAGGAAAACATCGTGAGGAAACCGGCATGTCCTAGGACCAAAGATTCGAAAACATGTGACATCTACCAACCCGCACCGGACCCACGTGGTGGATTGTCGCCCATTCCCTCTTACAGAGAGGAGGCCTGTGTCCCAGAAGTGGGAACGTTATAAGGCTGATTATGTTTATGCGGTATAATATTGATAGCCTGGAGCCTGGAGCCTGGAGCTTTTCCAACGGACAACAACGTGTCCCGCCGACAAAATGCACGGGTTTTCAAACAGCCTTGCCTTTCATGTGCTAGCAAGTATTTTTTGCAGTGCTGCCCGAGACGTGATGCCCTAACTTAAGCAATTGCTTAATTTGCTTCTGAGCTAATCTGGAACTGCCGACGGACATAAGATTAGTTAGGGGCCCGATCTAATAATGAATGACACCGCGATTTGACAGCTTTCTCTACTCTCGATGTGTTTTTGGCCGTCCGAAAAAGTTAATTATTTGGGTGTAGGGTTCACTCCGAAGTTTCGAATTACTTTCGGACGAGGCTGTCTGTATCTTTGTTGACGGACTTAGGGCCCCAGATCAGAGTGGCAATTTTGCGTATTTTAAAGAACGTTCCCAATCTAATTGTGTTGAAAATACCTCGAATTGTCATATAAAAGGTTGTTCAGTCTTAACTACGGGTTTATTAATAGCCCTTATAAAGAAAGTAGAAGATATTTATGCATTTATCAAAATTATCTTATAGATAAAAATAATATTTAAAAGCGAGCAATTCGTACTGTTAACGAAATTCAGAATAGGTTGGACATTTTTTCGTGTTACTTTAGTGAACTTGCCAGAGTAAGTTTATACATAATATGTTACGAGAGCAACAATTAGTGTAATGTTATGTTATGTTTATTGTTTCTTTTATTGTTATGTTTATGTAAAACATATGTATAACGGCGCTTCGAGAGTGTCAAGAAACGTGAAGAATGACAGCGGACATTTTGACAACCGCGGGTTGACGTTTCTTCACTCTGACGCAACTCCTGGCTCTTTTGCTCATGGCCGTCGGATGGATCAGGGATCCGTTTGCATCGCGCCCAAGCAAAACGTGTTCGGTGGAGCGTCGTTGTACCTGTTCCAATTGATTAGGAAGTGTTGTGATTCTGTTTGTTAAAATAATAATCGTGTATCGTTGTTCATCCTCAACACGTGGTTTTAATTCTCCTCGCCCGCCTACCCACGATAGCTCGGCAGCCGCGATGAACCCAGAATTGACTGATAATGGCCGTTATCAGTCAATTCTGGGTTCATTGGAACAGGTACAACGACGCTCCACCGAACACGTTTTGCTTGGGCGCGATGCAAACGGATCCCTGATCCATCCGACGGCCATGAGCAAAAGAGCCAGGAGTTGCGTCAGAGTGAAGAAACGTCAACCCGCGGTTGTCAAAATGTCCGCTGTCATTCTTCACGTTTCTTGACACTCTCGAAGCGCCGTTATGTATGTTAATTTTCTGTGAAGATTACATTGTCATAATTATAAGGTTGTATTGTTTTAGTTATAAGTAATTTGGTGTTAATGTATTGTGTAGTTATTTGTAAAATTGTTAGTAATAGTGTTATTTAAAATGGTTAATAATAAGTAGGCTTAGCTATCGCATTAGGTTTCTAAACCTGTTATGATAGTTTAAGAGTTTTAAATAAATAAATAAATATCTTTAGTATAAAATACCGTATTTTTAATAAACAAACTAATGGCACCTCAATCTCGATAAAGACGATAGTGTTGTGCTATAATCGATATTAATTCAGGTGACACACCGCTCTAGCGTCGATTTAATAGAGTCTGCACCGCTGCACGCCCGTAACGTAAATAGGGAGATTGCCTTACAAAGGCGACTAGAGATGTGGCAAAAGAAACGATAATAATATTTAAAAAAAATATATAAATTAAGTGTTTGCTGTGAAAGTGGCCTAAAAGCATTATATCTACCGGAAATAAAACATTGATATCATTTCTAAGTTATTTTATCGTATCTAAAAAGACAATTTTCTACATAGCCACAAAAAAAAACAAACGCAAAGGTTTGACCCCTTGCTCGATAGATGGCGTTGTACCATTCGGGCCTTTTTCTGAATCGCGCTATGGTTTCGTTCACACGGATAGTATAGGTCGGCGACTTTGTCGCGTTGACTTCGTGCCTCAATCTATTGAGTAAGGAAATTATTGGGCCTTGGTAACTCTTGGCAATGTCCTAATAGGGCGAAATTATTTTTGGACGGTATAGGTCGTCCCAGGACTGCTCGCCTACTTTGTGAGCGGTCTTGGTGAAGCGATCTATCCTATAATTCCTAATATATTTATCATTGTAAAATGTGTCTATGTATGTAGGTATCTACCATTAAAAGAAAAAAACCGGACAAGTGCATGTCGGCCTACGCACAATTAAGGGTTCCGTAGTTGGAATGAATTTATCCTACGAACAAACTTAACTTTGTAGTTGAAAAAATGTTCTCCCATACATCGATATACGTCACGGACAATTCTCAGACTGCAAATGTCAGTTTGTAATCGCAAGTACATATTTTTTTATGTGATAAAACCACAAATTAACGACCTTCGGGCTTCTTAATACTTGTGCTGTGCTGTGAGACCTTACTTCTTGCCAAATTTCAGGAATCTAGCTAGGTCAACGGGAAATACCATTGAAGAGCAGTGGTGGCCCAGTGGGGGTTGGTAGATGTCACATGTCTTCGAATTTTTGGTTCTAGGACATGCCGGTTTCCTCACGATGTTTTCCTTCACCGTTTTGAGAACAGTGGCGATAAAATTATTTACACACAGTCAAGCGCCTGCCTGGGTTCGAACCTACGACCAACAAGTATGTAGTAAGTCGCGGCCATTACGACTGGCCATTACTGCTCTCTTCGCCACTACAGTCGGGTAAAAAGGGCCCCCAAAAACATTTGATACATGGCCACTTTACTGATGTTGACTCTCTGATTGAAACTTAGGTAAAACATATACATATATGTCATACATATATGTCATAAATAAATAATAAATAAATAACTCTGGACATTTCACACAGCAACATTTGTCCCAAGCTAAGCAACCTAATGCTTGTGTTATGGTAACAAGATGGCTGATAAACTACTTATATACAATTTTTTTTTTGTAAATACATACATATTATAGATAGAAAAACACCCAGACTCGGAACAAATACATGTAGGTCATACAAATATTTGTTCCGTGCGGGAATCGAACCCGCGACACGCAGCGCACCAGTCAATCGCTTAACCACTGCGCCAACCGTGCCGTCAAATGTATACATACCGTCAATATGTACCTATACATACCTCATAATACTATCACGCCTGTTTTCGTCGAAGGGGTAGGCAGAAACGTATTTGTATAGTGCCTACACTCACATGTCACCAGTTACTTTTTAAGTCCCATGAAACATTTGTCATTGAAACATTTGTCACATGTTTTTATTTTAATTTCTGGTGGAAAGACCCAACAAATGTATCCTCATCAAATATCGATATGTTATCATGTCCCACCACTATTTAACTTCAGGGAATCGAGCCAACGTAATGCCGATATATTGAAGGAAAATATATCTTGTATATGAGTGTAGATACCAGCAAGCGTACCTATTGAAATGTCTTCATATGGTGCGCTGTTCCAAACATAATAAGGAGGTCATTTATCGAGTTTCGTTGTTGGTCAATATTAGAGTTTAGTTTTTTTTTAGGGTTCCGTACCTGGAAAGAAAAAAACGGAACCCTTATAGGATCACTTGTTGTCCGTCCGTCCGTCCGTCTGTCTGTCTGTCTAGACCCTTTTTCTCAGGAACGCGTAGAGTTATCAATCTGGAATTTATATTAAATACTCAGGTCTACTGACCCTTGGAGCTGTGAAAAAATCAAACTTCTAAGCCAACGCCATCAAAAGATACAACCGTTTATGCCGCAAATTTCCGCAAATTTTCGACACTCGCAAGGGTATCAAAAATTCAAAACCTACAGGGTACTTCCCGTGAACTCAAAATCTCGAAATTTTGAAAAAAAATTGGTGCGGAGCAACGTCTTATAGCACAGATAAAGGAAAAATTGTGAAAACCGTAAATTTTTTGTTATATCATATAAAAATATTTTTAATAATTTTAAATTGTGCGGAACCCTCGGTGCCCGAGTCCGACTCGCACTTGGCCGGTTTTTTTAATTATTTGGTGGGACTGGCCGGCGGCACTCGCAAAATACAGAATTGTGTGGAAAACGGGGAGGGGAGGCCTTCGCCCTGCAGTACTAGTTAGATTAGATTATTTGGTCAAATATTCATATCGAAATCATCCTATAATGTTCCCATCTAGGACACAGGCCGCTGTGTGAGAGGGACTGGGCTATAATCCACCACGCGGGCCCAGTGCGGGTTGGTAGATAGTTTTTTTTTTTGCCCCACCCTAGGAATTTCTCCTGTGTCGTGCGTGTGTTTACAGACATATAAACCAACAACACAAACAGCCAGACGCGGAACAACTAATTGTAGGTCATACAAATATTTGTTCCGTGCGGGAATCGGCGCAGCAGTCATTCGCTTAACCACTACGCCAACCTTGTCGTCAAAGATGTCACATGTCTTCGATTTTTTGGTTCTAGCACAGGCCGGTTTCCTAGCTATGTGTGGTGGTCGAGTGGTAACGGCTTCGACTTACGAGTCGTAGGTTCCATCCCAGGCAGGCACTTTACTTTGTGTGAATTATTTCATCACCACTGCTCTCAAAAGGGTGAAGGAAAGCATCGTGAGGAAACTGGCGTGAACAAAATGGGGTCATCAGTTCCGATATTGGCCACGCGCAAAAATAACATTATAGCGCTGTAGGACATAGGTACCGTTACAGATGGCGCCATAATACACATTCCTAAAAGTAAGAATTTTATAGATGTCAGAAATAAAAGACAAATATAATTTTATTAGGATGGCCACAGACAGGCCCATTTTTCAAAGTTGAACAAAGAAAATTATAAAGCTTAATGCTTTAATGACTCTAAAAACAATTAAGGTCAATTGTACCCAAGCATCCATTTAGCAAAACGTTCGTCTTCTAACGAAATGTATGAATGGTCGCCGGTAAAGTTGCGGTCTTAGTATCTGCGAATCAAAATGACATAAGAGTTGTAATTTTCGTATTTTTTTCAGAACGTTCACAGTCTGATCTCAGTCTCAATCTGTCAAAAATACTTCTATTTTTTGTTTTGATTGTCATTCGACGGCACGGTTGGCGCAGTGGTTAAGCGATTGACTGCTGCGCTGCGTGTCGCGGGTTCGATTCCCGCACGGAACAAATATTTGTATGACCTACATGTATTTGTTCCGAGTCTGGGTGTTTTTCTATCTATAATATGTATGTATTTACAAAAAAAAAATATTGTATATAAGTAATTTATCAGCCATCTTGTTACCATAACACAAGCATTAGGTTGCTTAGCTTGGGACAAATGGTGCTGTGTGAAATGTCCAGGTATATTATTATTATTATTATTTGCCGGACAGAGATTAATGTGTATTGTCTTTGGTACCTGGCTCTGACAATAAGCAATGAACAAAATTGTCAACCTTTTATTGCTTAGGTACGAGGCTTTTGATTACTTTGTATGTGTGTATTTTATGTTTTTTTTTGTAATGTGCTGAATTAATTAATTGAATTTATAATAATTTATTTAATAAAAAAAAAAAATCGATTTCAAAAGGTGTAAGTACATTTAGCCCGGAGTGGCAAATTTCCCATAGAATTAAATTTCCCATAGAATTATATTTCCCATACAATTATTTTTGGTTTATACTTAGTGCCTAAAAATAAACTACAACTAAAAAATTCTATTACAGATGCAAGTAATGGTGGTGGTGGTTGGCTGGTTGGTGATTTGTGGTAATTTTTCTTTCTTTCTTCTCTTTCTTTAGGTACCTACACCTCGGGGGAGCGGTGAATGCTTAGTCCCGCACCCCCGGCCATAGGCAGAGGTGAAACACCGCAGTGGCTTTAGCCGGTAAGAGCCATACCTCTCTTTCACTCCCACTATGGAGGAAGTCCATGAGGATTTCCACCGCGCAACAAACAAAAACAAAAAAAAGGCTCCGCTCTGCCCAACCCTTCAGGGAATGCCGGCGTGATGTTACGTCTATTCTATTTAACAGCTTGAAAAAAATCTAATTGCAAAGGTTGGTAAAGGCAAAATATATATTTTTCTTTGTCTGTAATTTATTATGGTGTTCATATTATTGATCGAAGCGATTTCATAATAAAGAGTTTTAAACAGGGTGGCAGGGACATCGACGCGCAAACTGTAACCATGGATTCAGCACATGAGTTTAGACCCCATAGCGCCGAAATTTTTCGTCAGTTATTAAAAAAAAAAATCTTCTGTTTTTGTTGTTTGCGCGTCGATGTCCCTGAATTCAATTCTAATCGCTTCAACTGGCAACGCACCACAAAACCCCTTGACCCCACATTAAAACTGCCGACAAATCTGTGCGATTATTTTGGGAACTTCCCCAAATCGAGTTTCGAAAGTCAGAGCCATCATAAATTGTTTGAAATAGCCTTAAGTTTCAAATGTAATCGTTGGGAACGCCCTAAGAAGCTATTTGTAATTTCGAATGGAATTAAATGAAGGAGATAGACGGAGCCGGGATTATAGAGCTCGTTCAAGGACGGTGGAGCGCTGAGTTGGGAGAGTATGCTTGCTGTTTCACTTGTACGGGGATTATTTTGTAGGATTCCGTTGCCTTCCGTCCTTATAATTTCGGCATGCCCGTCCGTTGTTCGTCTGTGGGTCTGTCCGTCAGATCGAAAGTCAAACAGCCATTTAACTTGCAGAATTTTGGCACTATATCGTAAAAATTGGAAAGAATGTGTATTCTGTGCACCGCTAAATAATGGTGTAGAGAAATGACAAAAAAAATAATAGGGGAGGCATTCTAACTACATGTAACCAAGGGTTGAAAAAACAATGCACATAACAGAGTAGGCGGTCGTTGGAACCCATAGTTAAAAAGATGATGATGTTTCAAAGTGTCTTTTTATTTAAATCACTAGTTTGCGAGTTATGGGATGTTTTCGGTTACAACCGCAGTCATAACGTTTCATCGTTAGGTTAGGTTAGGGATATACTATGTACTGTGCGTGCGTAAATATTCATACTAACTACGAAAACCATGACGGTGTGTGGTTCGTCACGCACTTAGCCGGTTTTTGTTATAGATGCCTGTTTTGGATGTCAGTCCACGCATGTTAGAGTAAACCAACTAAGTACTTAAGATTTTTTTATACATAATCGAGGAAAAAGATATCTAAAGCATACCTAACTAAAGGCGTAGGTATACTTTTTGGGACGCACGGAACCCCTAAAAAGGATCAATCTTGAAATAAATCTACTGAACTATCTCTCTGACTCTCCATAGTTTATATTGAGTTAATTTTTTTCGCCTTTTTCAATAATATTCGGTTCGGCCATGTGTCGGTCCGATCCAAACATTTGCACTTTGCAGTTCGGAGTAGACCCCTTGGACTTGGCGAGCACATGGCGAGCACCAAGTCATAACTAAACGGTAAACGCAGCACCATGAAAATTACGAGCAAACTTTCCGTGCGTGACTGACCTGCTATTACCAACTTTATAACACCGGCCTGATCATTTTAGATTACTGTAATTCACGACTAAACGAAGATATACATACCTGCTGGTAAACAATGCCAAATTACTGTACAATCAATAATTAAAAACAACGCCATCTGCTGACAAACTTTTATAACTGTAGTGGGCTACAAAACTACTAGATGGCGTTAGTGACCTCGTCATTTATATAATTCGCAAAGGACTTATTTTATGAAGACGAGGATTTCAGCGCATGTCATGTTGTTGTTTAACAACATTAATTACGGATTTTCGTCCTAGATGTTGTTAGCGGGTATGCGGATCTTGATATCATAATTATTATCGTCATCTTTACAGAAAACATTAGGAAATACAACGTCGTTATCTATTTACAGTCTGTTCATTAAACTTTAGAAGCACTTGTCTTATCGGATTTCACTTTCAACAACAAATTGTCACAAAATAACTGAAATCGTAGAGCAAAACCAACTTCTTTCTTTTCTTGACTGGAGACCGCGAATCGGCAAACGTGAGGACGCCCTCAGGCTAGGTGGAGCGACTATCTTCGCAGTATGGCAGCTGGATGAGAGTTAGCGAAAATCGAGTCAAATGGCGTGCGATAGGAGGGCTATATCCAGCAGTAGACTGTTGTGGGCTGATGATGATGATGATGAACCACCTGTCAATGTCATATATAGGTTTAAGACCCTTGTAGCACTCTACTTATTACTTCAATATCCCTGTGGGACACGCATACACTCAACGCACTCGATACCGCCAACCTGCAAGCATCAAACGACCGCACGGCACGGGCGCGCGGCGCGCACTGGCGTTGGAATGCGGGCGGATAGAAGGCGCGCGCGCAGACCGCCGGTCGGTGGAGTAACAAGCTCGACCAAAGCTAATGAGAGACTGCCCACCGCTCGGCGGCGCTGTACGTATTTATAGTCGGCGCACTCTGAACATGCTCCGAACTCCAGAAGACCGGGAACCCTATCTCTGATTGGCTGAGCAATTTTGAGTATGATTCCAAACCTCAACTACGTCCACCATTAATTTGTATATATAGAAGTTAGGATTTTGACAATAAACAATTCCCATTTTGAATCTCCATTATTGTTTTATTTTGCCTCAAGCAACCGAACATAAGTGTGGAATTAACCCCACAATTGGTGACCCCGAGAAAAAAAGCCCGCAAGAGGAGATGAACACAAGTGAAGAAAGCAATCCCATGAAGATGGACTCCGACCTAGCTGCCATATCGGTTCAGTCTAGATTGTTACCATTCTGGCGGGAGATTCCGCGAGCATGGTTTATCCAGTTTGAAGCAGTCGTGGACCCGTTGAAGACCTCGGATGACCAGAAATTCCGCTACGTGTTGCAACAGCTGCAAACAACGGACCTTCAACATCTGACCGACATTTTATACAATCCACCCTCCACGGATAAATATAATGCTGTGAAGACTCGTCTGCTCGCCGTGTACGACAAATCTGACGTCAAAAACTTCCAAAAACTAATCAGTGGCCTGGAGTTGGGTGATCAGAAACCCACGCAACTGTTGCGCAGGATGAGAGAACTAGGGAGTGGAATGATCACAGATGAAGGATTAAAAATCGAGTGGCTCAATCATCTACCCACACAGATTCGCGTTGTGCTTTCTGTCAACACGGAATCAACGCTAGATACCCTCGCTGCAATGGCCGATAAAATGGCAGAATACTCCGAACCAACAACGGTTGCCGCAGTGGCCACAACCTCGCAAGATACCGTGACGTCAACTCAGCTAGAAGTCCTATCGAAGCAAATGGAGAAATTATGCCTCGAAGTGGCTGAGCTACGCGGACGAACAAGGGAACGCCATAATAGACCCCGTTTCTCATCGTTCAAGTCACGGTCTCGATCACAGTCTCGCCGGCATAGCAACAAGACGTCAGTTAAACCCGGCGATCCTACATGGGAATGTAGATATCACTATCGTTTCGGTGACAAGGCGAAACGTTGCGAGTCACCGTGCTGTAGGAGAAACAAGAATCACACGACGTTAAACTAGCTATGACATCGACGGTGGCGGAAGTCGATGTCCCCTGCACCACCAACCGCCTTTGTGTCTTCGATCGCGACACTCGACAGCGTTTCCTCGTAGACACCGGCGCCGAAATTTCCGTGTTAGCCGCAACAAACAAAAGAAAAATGAAGACAAGCGCCTACAAATTATTCGCTGCAAACAATACACCAATCGAAACTTATGGTGAAAAAACACTAAGGTTAAATCTTGGCTTGCGACGCAGTTTTCTATGGACGTTCATCATAGCTGACGTGAAAACCTCGATCATAGGGGCGGACTTCCTACGTCACTTCAAGCTGCTAGTCGACCTCCATAAAAAGAAGCTCGTCGACAATGTTACCGACATGTCAATCGACGCCATTGAAGTTGCAACGAGTGAACAAACCATACATGTCATTAGCTCCGACCAAGCGTACTATGACATCTTGAAGTTATTCCCGGAGGTGCTGCGACCTATGTCCTTGAAGGAGCCAGCAAAACATGACGTCGTGCACCATATTGAGACGACAAGCGCACCAGTCTTCGCACGGGCCCGTCCCCTCCCCCCCGACAAATACAAGGCTGCAAAGGAGGAGTTCGACCACATGCTGGAACTTGGCATATGCAGGCCATCAAAGAGCCCGTGGGCGAGCCCCCTGCATATTGTTAGAAAGAAGGATGGAGGCCTAAGGGTATGCGGCGACTATCGACGGTTAAATTCAGTCACACGACCGGACCGCTACCCTATACCACGAATACAAGACTTCACGTACCAGTTGCACAATATGAAGATATTCTCGAAGCTTGACCTCAAAATGGCCTATTATTGGATCCCAATTGCTGAGGATGACGCCCAGAAAACAGCAATCATCACACCATTCGGGCTGTTTGAATTCAAATGCATGACGTTCGGCTTACGTAACGCTAGTCAAACGTTTCAAAGGTTTATGCATCAAGTACTGCGGGGTATAGACAGCTGTTTTTGTTACGTCGACGACATACTTCTGTACTCAAAAAACGAAGAGAGCCACAGACAACTTCTACGGCAAGTACTAGACCGCCTAAAGAAGCACGGAGTCATGCTAAAGGTTGAGAAATGTGAATTCGGCAAGGACAAGATTGATTTTCTCGGCTACGAAGTATCAGGCAACGGGATCAAGCCCACTGAAGAGAGAACAAAAGCAATATCAAGTTACCCCAAACCAAAGACAATAGCTGAATTACGACGTTTTCTGGGCATGATCAATTTTTATCGTAGCTGCTTACCCCGTCAAGCCGAACTACAGAACGAGCTGAATAAATATCTACATAACCAAAAACGCAACGACAAAACGCCCATCGAGTGGACGACGCAGGCAGAGTTGGCTTTTGAAAAGTGCCGTCAAAGCATTTTGGAAGCCACACAGCTAATCCACCCATTACCTGGAAGCCCCCTCGCCTTGATGACAGACGCGTCTGACTACAGCCTTGGCGCTGTTTTGCAACAGAGAATGGAAGGCAAATGGAAACCTCTCGCTTATTTTTCAAAAGCGATGAGCATGACTCAGCGACGCTACAGCGTATACGACCGCGAGTTATTAGCGGTTTATACGGCTGTCAAGCATTTCAGAAATCTTATAGAAGGAGGCGATGTCACAGTGTACACAGACCATAAGCCGCTAGTGAATGCACTAACACGCCCACCGAGTAGCAGCGACACCCCGCGTCGAGAACGGCAATTACATTTTATCAGCCAATTTTGTACGAGCATCAGGTACGTGCAAGGCGAAGATAACGCGGTGGCAGACGCATTATCACGCATAGAAGACATACAATGCCCTTCCGTCATCGACTACGCAACATTAGCCAGCGAACAAGGAAAAGATCCAGTATTGAAACAGCTCAGAAGTCAACCAAACTTGAAGTTCACCGACGTCACAATGCCCGGGATAAACCAGCCAATCACGTGCGAGACGTCTACCGGCACACCTCGACCGTACTTACCCACTACGTATCGTTTTGAGGCATTCAAAGCTCAACACGAATTGTGTCATCCCGGCGTAAAATCCACTAGAAAACAAATGTGCTCAAAATATTTCTGGCCCAGCATGAACAAAGAAGTTACCAACTGGACCAGATCATGTATCAGCTGTCAGCGAGCGAAGATTCATCGTCATGTCGTAACCCCACTGAACGAGTTCCCACCGTCGGCGCGCTTCGAACACATTCACGTGGACATAGTGGGACCACTGCGATTGTCTAATGACCAACGCTACTGTGTAACTATCATCGATCGTTGCACCAAATGGCCAGAAGCCGTGCCTGTACTCGAGATTACCGCTGAGCAAGTCGCAAAAGCCATCTACGAGAATTGGATTGCTAGATTTGGTTGCCCACTAAGGATAACAACAGATCAAGGACGGCAATTTGAATCATCATTGTTCCGATCACTAATGAAAAAGTTTGGGATATCACGAATACGGACCACGGCATATCATCCGCAGTCCAACGGTATGATCGAGCGGTGGCACAGATCATTGAAGGCAGCACTCATGGCGCGAGGCACTACAACACAGTGGACAGAAGAGCTTCCTACTGTACTATTAGGTCTACGTACGGCGTTGCGAATCAACAACGGTTTAAGCCCAGCAATGATGACGTATGGCACTACGCTTCGCTTACCATCGGATTTCATCGTGCCAACCAAGTCAAACATTGATGAGAACAACTATGTACGCCGCCTTACAGAAACCATGGCATCGTTAAAAAGTGCGCCTCGATCAAACAACAGTCAGACAGAGCCATTCATACATCACGACCTCGTCACGTGCACACATGTTTTCGTCCGTAACGACACTGTTCGTTCCCCGTTAACACCGCCGTATGAAGGTCCCTACGAAGTGATCAAGCGCTATAACAAGTGTTACAAAATAAAGTTACCGCTACGCACATCAGTGGTATCAATGGATAGGCTCAAGCCAGCCTACATATTCAACGAGTCTGCAGAAGTGGATCATCGCACCCCTGATCAAGCAATCCAGCCATACATCACAAGATCTGGAAGAACCGTGAAGCCCGTTGTTCGCTTCGCTTAGGGGAGAGTGATGTGGGACACGCATACACTCAACGCACTCGATACCGCCAACCTGCAAGCATCAAACGACCGCACGGCACGGGCGCGCGGCGCGCACTGGCGTTGGAATGCGGGCGGATAGAAGGCGCGCGCGCAGACCGCCGGTCGGTGGAGTAACAAGCTCGACCAAAGCTAATGAGAGACTGCCCACCGCTCGGCGGCGCTGTACGTATTTATAGTCGGCGCACTCTGAACATGCTCCGAACTCCAGAAGACCGGGAACCCTATCTCTGATTGGCTGAGCAATTTTGAGTATGATTCCAAACCTCAACTACGTCCACCATTAATTTGTATATATAGAAGTTAGGATTTTGACAATAAACAATTCCCATTTTGAATCTCCATTATTGTTTTATTTTGCCTCAAGCAACCGAACATAAGTGTGGAATTAACCCCACATCCCCTTTTTATAAACTGACGAAATAAAGACTTGCGTCTGCTCCGTTAGTCTAGTGGTCGCAAGTCGCAAGGGCGATTGGGTCCTGGGTTCGATTCCTAGGTCGGCCAAATTTACTTTAGGAATGTTTCAGAGCAAGCCTGCCCAGTAGAGTGCCTGATTTGTGTCCTAATTGCGTAACACTTTTCATCACAATCTGAATCATTTTGAAGGATATTAAAATCTATTGCTATGTTCGAGAAATTAGCCTGCTCAACAACGTAAATAGCGCAATGAATGTTGATGAACTGTCAAAATGAAAGCTTTAGCTACGTAAGTGTGTTGCCCCGCTCGTTAGTGGCAATAGGCCCTCCTATTACATGGTACTTAAACGTAACTGGTAAAATACGGGTGCCATATTTTACCAGGTATCCCTGTCTACCCCTTCGGGGAAAACAAAGTGATGTTAATGGCTTCAACAAACTCTTGAAGTCTTATAAGTAAATTCGGCTGTTCAATTTGTTGCGAAAATAACTTTGCTTTTTTTGCGACAAAATTCCGTGCTGGGGTAAATGGGGTAAAAAGGGGGTGAGGCCAGAGGTGGGGTGCATGCGGCCCCGGGGTGCATGTAAATTATTGTTCTCTTCGGGATTGGGTCAAATGCCAAACGCTCTTTCACGCAAAAATAGAGATGTTCGCAAGCATTTTTGATGTCGATGATTTTTACTGTGGGAGGTAACGACTCTTTGGATAAGTTTTATTATAGAACCAGCCATGTGCCCGATGGGATTTGCCATTTGTCATCCCCTTTAGGGGATGACGTTTGACGCACAAAATAGTCTTTTATGTGCCTATTTGAAATTAATGATTTGACTTTTTACAAAAAATTGTAAAGGCTCGTAAGGGCTCACTTTCGTTATATAAAGAATTCTTGTGCAAAATTCTATGATTGTAAATTCACTGACAAGCGACGCACAGCCTAAACTGCTGGGAGTTTAGGCTGTGCGTCGCCTGTCAGTGAATTTAAGGTTTTTATTAAGTTGATATTTTGCGTTTAGTAATCTTAAAAAAAAAGCTCCACCGATATCGGCGACAAGATTTTAAATAAGGGTTCCAGAGTAACTTCTTAACAACAATACGTGTCGAGGATCAAGCCTTGATCCAAATAATAATAATATAATAATAATAAATAACTCTCGTTAGGCAGTTGCTTCAAGAGTCTTGACACCTGAGGACTCAGGTGCCGGTCAAAGATCATGGCTATTATGCCATCGGCTGTATCTAACTACAGTGGGTTGCTAAATTATTATTAGGGACAGTCACAAAAAATGGTACTTGTAAAGTAATATTGTTAAATTAATTAGAAAAACACCGTTTTTGGAATGAAAAAAGCTCTATTAAATAAAGAAGTTATTTAAAAAGTAAAATAAAATGAAAATTATAGGTAAATAAATAAGCGAAACGAAATATTACTTAGTACTAATCAGTACTTAGTGACATTTCCTTTTGCCTCATATTATATTATCCTCCTCCAGCCTCATATTAGTGCTTCTATACGCCTGGGCATGATTTCTATGCAGTTTATGGCACTTTGCTTTATTTTAGGATTGTGATGCCAAACATTAATGAGTTTTTCTATAAGTCTGACCTTAGTCGTTATCATTTCTTTGGCTATTTCGGTCTTGGTAATCTCCCATACATTTTCTATGGGTTTCATGTCAGGAGAATTGCCAGGCCAAGGCAAAACTGGAATGTTGTGGTCTGCCAAGAACTTGGTAACGCTTCTGGCTTTATGACATGGCGCTGAATCATGCATAAACATGAATTCCTCACCATCTGGGAACCATTCTTCAAGAGTCGGTAAAAGGCGAGTTTGTAAAATTTGTCTGTACTGGTCTTGTTTCATGGTTCCCCGGACAATGTAGAGGCGCCCTACCCCTCTAGCGCTTATGACAGACCACACCTTTATTTTAAAAGGGGGTTTTACCCTCTCCACCATGCAGTCAAGGTGGTATTTTTCTCCTGGGCGTCACCTGACGAAGCTGCTCTTATCGGCCAGAATCTCACATTTTTTATTCTAGGACATGCCGGTTTCCCCACGATGTTTTCCTTCACCGTTTTGAGTTATTTTCCTATGATTTCTTATTTTATCGACATGAACTATATCGATATCCAGGGCCACATCACTATGTCAGTCAACATGGTTAATCGGTGAGTGCGCTACACTCATTTTGCAAGTTTTTTCGTCGATTCCAAAAGTGTGGAATTTATTCGTGGTGATTTTTTCTAAAATAGGATTTATTATGTTACGAAACTGATTACGATTACACGCACTGTATGTGGAACAGAGTTTAGGACGTATAATCCAAACAACTACAAAAAAAACCTAGTTACTGGACAGATGACATTTTATGATAAGATAAACAGGGATTTTTCTTTGTCTATAATATTGTTAAATTCTATTTCTTCTTCTATTCTTTCTTCTATTAATTCTATAAAAACCTTGTTTTGTAATAAGGGGGTTATTACAAAACAAGGTTTTTATTTCGATCAGGTTTAAACCACTGACCCAGTTATTGAATTAAGAACCCAACTGATAGAGACATGCAGTTCTTTATACAAAAATGATAGCTTAGTTCGGTGCTAAGTTGTCATTTTAGTATTTAGAACTTTGCCTAAATCGAAATAAAGTTCGAAATACAAGTAACTGGCTTATTAGTTTAGGCTAGAACTAAAGTTAGGTTTCGTTTTGTAATAAGACGGTATAAGTGTATTTTGGCAATAAGTCATCAAAAGAAGGGGCCCGTGGTATTATGACAGCCGCACAGGTCGATAGATCGAGGTGAAGCTACGCTTGACGTCGTTGGTCTGTGGATGGGTGACCATCTTTATAACATACAGAGACCCAGCGTGCCGCGGAAAGCATGTTAAACCGTTGGTCCCGGCTGTCAATCGTGGATCTTTGACAGTCGTTAGGGGTAGTCAATAGCCAGAAAGTTTGACAACCAGTCTTACCAAGGGGTATTTTGTTACCCAGTTACTGGGTTGTAGAGGTCAGATAGGCAGTCGCTCCATATAAAATACGGGTATTTAGCTGCATCCGGTTAGACTGAAAGTCGACCTTAACATAATGTAGTTTATATCTACATATTAAAATTTAAAGTTGCTATTCGTGCCTTTTCCTAACTATGTTTGGGTTGGTTTCTACTCTATACCAGTATTTATTAATAGCCTCCCGACCAATTTCGGTCATGGTGGCCAATCTCAACGGAGATTAGCCGTACGCAGGAAATATTATAGTGCACAAGTGTGTGCGCAAACACAGGTGCACTCTCTGTTCCTTTACTCTCATAGTCCGATGGGACGGCCATCCGACACGACCGGGGAGAGATCAGGCGCAGGATCAACGGCTTTATGTGCTTTTCGAGACACGGGGATATATTAAACCGCTAACTGCCAAACTCCGGACTGTTACTAATAAATTCCTAATGGAAAATCCAATAAATCTTTGTCCGACCCGGCAATCGAACCCAGGACGCCACGCTCAGTAGTCGCGCTTGGAACCGCGAGACCAACGGGGCAGTACCAGTATTTATAATGAAGCGACTGCCTATCTGACCTCTATATCCCAGTTACTGGGTAATACCCTCGTTGGACTGGGGGCGGTGGTTGCTTTCATGTTAAAAAAAATAATTAAATATCTAGTCAGCTGCATGATGCGGCATAAATATGTAACTTTATAATGTGATAACTAATTGAATAAATAAATACAACAAACAGGTAGGACAGAAATACTGATGACACAATAAAACTCACTATGACAATAACACTGATAACATAAACAGCTTATAAGGAAAATTAAAGTACCTACCTAATTATAATTGTTTTATAAGTAGTTTATCAGCCATCTTGTTACCATAACACAAGCATTAGGTTGCTTAGCTTGGGACAAATGGTGCTGTGTGAAATGTCCAGGGATATTATTATTTATTAGGTACTTTAATTTTCCTTATAAACTTGAGTACCCAGCAACCATGGTCCATTAGATGACTCATTATCTGCCTAGCCCTTTCCCAACTATGTTGGGGTTAGCTGCAAGTCTAACCGGATGCAACTGAATACCAGGGGTCTACTCCGAAGTGCAAAGTGCGAATGTTCGGATAGGAACGACACATGGCCGAACCGAATATTATTGAAAAATGTGAAAAAAGTTCGGATCGGCTTAGTTGGGTCAGGACCATAGTCAATACTCGAAAGAGAAACATTCGGCTGATACTACTTGGGAGTAGACCCCCAGTATTTTACATCGAGCGACTGCCTATTTATTTATTTATCCATTTATTTCAGGCATCAAGGCCCATATAAAACACATACAATACAATATTAATATAACTTAAAAATACTATAAATACATACAACATTATAATTACACTAAAAACTAACTAAGTCACACGAAGTGTCTGCGTCGTGTTTCGCTGACTGGTGTCATGTAGCCGGCCACGAAACCGGCGGTACACAACACCTTTCGGCCAGAACTCTTCCTTGAGGAACTTCTCGAGATGATGTGACCTATATCTGACCTCCACAACCCAGTTACTGGGTAAGACAATACGCCTCGGTAAGACTGGTTGTCTGACTTTCGGGCTTCTGACGACCCGTAACGACTGTCAAAGATCCACGAATGACTGCCAGGACCAACAGCTTAACGTGCCTTCCGAGGCAAGGAGAGGTCTCGGTATGTAAAGATGGTCACCCATCCACAGACCAACCGCGGCAAGCGTAGTTTAATCTAATCGATCGTCCTGTGCGGCTGTTATAATTTAGTCATGGGCCCCTTCGTTAGATGACATATTGATCAAATATACTTGATAGCATTTAATAATAATTTATAGATAAAGAAAATCCTCGGTCTTATCATCTTATCATACACTTTTATCTGTACAGTTAACGACACAAGATGAAAGTAGTTTGAAGTTAATTTTAATGCAAACCAATAACTTTTTCTATATCTAGTGTGGAAACAGACTCATTATATAGCCATCGACTCCGCATTCTGTACATAAATAATAATAATAATAACCCCGACGTTGACGTCGTAGTGGGGCTTGCGCGCTCCGAACTCTAGTCCTGTGCCGGAAGAGTTTACTTTGCCGAAACAGGTCTAGGGTGAGGAGCCAGACCAAGAGAGATACAAAAACCCGCAGGGCAGCATGTGGCGAGCTGTTGGGCAGTAGCTACCCCACGGACCCTATCTCCAGGGAGAAATCTTGTTCCACACCTCTGGCTTGCCTTTATTGGCGGGCTGGAGTGAACAATGACGAGGAATATAGCTCCCACCTCATTCTTGCCTTTACTGGCCAGCTTGAGTGGAGCAAGAGCAAACGTGCTCGGGGGAAGGAATTATTCCAGTAAGTGCTCGTAGGGATCTTGACCATCTCCCGGGCTCTGGTATTGTTCTGAAAGCCGTGGAATACCTCTCCACTCCTCATAAGCACCTTTGGGCATGTGGTCCCTTGTTACTACGTCACTATGTGCTAGCGACAGTTTCCGGTTGTTCATTATTGAGTGTGCAAGTCACCCCCTGCCATTTGATCCGTGTATATCTAGAACATTGATCAGGCAGGGGCCATAGTTCTTCCATAGTTATTAGTAACCAGTCCACTTTAGTCACCCAAACCCATAGTCCAAATTGGTATTTTTCCATACCCTGCAATAGTCCTACATTAACCGGGGGTTATCCTTGGATGCACTTGCATAGTGCATACAGGGATAATCGTCGGGTGGTGCCACATTTCAATAAAATCCATCCATCCTTAGGGGCCTCTGCGAGTTGGCTTCGGCCCCTCGTACGCCTTCCAAAGGACCGGACCCCAAGGTCCCGAGATATGTTAAAATATAAAAATAAATAATAAAAACTTTATTGCTCAAAAGATTACAGAGATTTTACTTTGCCCCCAAACTAGGCAAGCCTGTATCTTGGGAACCAATATGGAGGGTATAGGTACCATTAAACATTTATTTAAAAAAAAACATGTTCGGTAATAAAAGTAAAATATGTTTGCTTCAAATTACAAAAAAAAAAACTAAATAAAATGACCATGATGGCCATGATGATGATAACTTTTATCTAAAGAATAAATATGACAGTTTGACATATTTTCTATACAATAGCTGTCAAACGGCATAATATTTACTCTTTGTTTATGAGATATCTGGATATTGAAAAATCAGCCCAAAGTAACAAGGCAAACAAAATATTTGCTGGAAAACGACTTTTATTTTTGGTGTGAAAATTTGCTATTTGCGGTAGTGCGCAATGTAACGCACGCAAAATGTTGTGTTGTTTTCGTGTGTGACACCAGTGAGGACACCAGCTGGTACTAGAACCGTCAATTCGAAGACGTGACATCTACCAACCCGCACTGGCCCCGCGTGGTGGAGTACGGCCCACTCCCTCTCAGAGAGAGGAGGCTTGTGGCACAGCAGTGGGAACGTTGTAGGCTGATTATGTTACGATCCTTAGCACAATCATCGTCGACTGTACCTACCTAAGTACTTAAAGTTCATTGCATCAAAATAACGTGCATTACAAAAATAACATTACGGACTGATAAACTTAGACTACAAATCAATTGTTTTTTTCTGCAAGTAAAAGAAATGAATTTTTAGTCGGTGATTCCGAGACTCATTCTTCGTTTGTGTTACTAGAAGAAGATTAATGCAAACTTCTACAATGATTCTCTTTTTCTTATTCACCTTGTTTGCCAGCACACACGCTGCATACAACATTTCCGTGTATGGGGACGTCCACAAAGATGTGGAATTCTTCACCAGAACTTTCCCATGGATTATAGATAATATCGGTGGAGAAATAGTAGTGGACTATTTCATGCTGGGCAGTGGAAGGTACTCTGTATCTCAAATGTGCGCCTTAAAAAGCCTGAGGTGGAACACCTTTGTTCAAGCGCAGTATTTGAAATGTGAGGCGGAAGGTAAGGAATATAATATAGCTTGTTTTTTATGTCAAAAAAGGTAACGGCCCATCTGACAGCAAGTGGTCACATACACTGGCACCCTCTTCAACTCAGTTATGCTGCTTGTGGGTAGAAATTGGTGACGGTTGTCAATGTTGGTAGTAATTCCCCGTACGAGCTCCTTATTACACTATGTATTGTACTATGTATATTTTATTTTTTAACCAATTTAAAAAAGGAAGTTCACAGTTCGACTGTATTTTTGTTTTTTTGTATGTGTGTGACGTGTTATCTGCGGCAATTGTGGCGCGATTTCAGAAATACTTTTTCTAATGGATAGGGTATGCCTCAGAGCGGTTTCGCATTACCTCCGATCTGAATCCGAATTCCAGATCCGCGTTCAATTTTAATTGGGATTGTTCTAAATTTGAACGGACTGAGTTCGGAACTAGTGCGCAATCCCTCATAATACAAATAGTACTATGGCTACTTCGGACCCTCATTTCTCGGATTCGGATCGGATGCAGTGCAGAACCGCTCTCAGGGGTGGTCTGCATTGTGCTGAGCGATGGCCGTGTCGCGTATATTTACCCCCAACTTGTTATTTTTTTGTTCTTTTTAATGCGTCATGTTTGCCGCAAATAAATGTATTTTCTTTCTTTTCTTTCATTCCGGGTAGTTTTTAGTATTATTTAGTTTTCTTTCATGATGTTGTAATAACTTACTGACACAGCAAGTAGCTAGCCAGCTAGCTAGCCAGGGGTCCCTAAAAAAACACAACAAAGTGAAAAATAACTTTAATTTCGGAAGTCGGTTGACTTTGGCAAATGGTGGCAAACAACGTCAGTTTTTGTAAATAAGTTTTTATTAGACTATACTGAACATCACACTTTAAGGCGTCTTTGTAATGACAGTATTCATTGTACGACATTGAGTAAACTTCAAAAAACAGTGTTGATTAATAAACTGACGATACACAGACACAGATTTATTACTTAATTGTAATTTTTATGTATTTCAGGAAAGCCGAGTGCATACTGCCTATGTGAGGCCGGAATAGACCCCAGCACATTTAAGCAGTGCGTTAGATTAGGAGGACCATTAGCTGCTGCAGCTTCAGAGAGATTTACCCAGCTAGGCATCAATTTCACTCCTATTATTGAACTAGAACGAGGAAGTACAGTTTTTGGGGTAGAAGACATCTGGTTTCTAATGAAAATATGCACCTTATTTGGCGATAATTCGCCAAGAGGCTGTATTCATTATTCTAATCAGACTGACAGTTTTCCTGAAAAGAAGGCATTGGCACAGTTTGACAGGGCTTGCCACAAAGAGTTTCCTGTCAGTGGTGACGATGATAAGCCCGTGACTCCTGTAACGACAGAACCACCTCCATGGTGGTTGACCACGACGTCAACGCGGACACCGTGGCAAACGACGCCCTGGTGGCAAACGACGTCAACGCCGACACCGTGGCAAACGACGCCATGGTGGCAAACGACGTCAACGCGGACACCGTGGCAAACGACGCCTTGGTGGCAAACAACGTCAGCGCTGACATCGTGGCAAACAACGCCGTGGTGGCAAACGACGTCAACGCCGACACCGTGGCAAACGACGTCAACGCCGAGACCGTGGCAAACGACGTCAACGCCGAGACCGTGGCAAACGACGCCATGGTGGCAAACAACGTCAGCGCCGACATCGTGGCAAACAACGCCATGGTGGCAAACGACGTCAACGCCGACACCGTGGCAAACGACGTCAACGCCGACACCGTGGGTGACTCCAACTTGGCAGACACCAGATGGGTATACGACGCAAAATCCAGAAACGACTACGCCACCGGCAGATTGGCTGAGGCAACCGTAGCGTAGACTGTATCAATACAGCCTTAGTGATTTGTCGAGGAAGTGCTTGTATCATACCTAATTTAGCTGACATTATAATATTGAATTGATGATATATTGTGTTCTGATTTGAAAGTACACGCGCCGATAAAATTACTGGCTCAAGAGATATTTAACTTGGTATAATTACGTCTTGATCCCCGACCTGTATTTAAAAAAAAAAAAACTGATTTTGTGTAATAGAGATGACGATTATTTTAAATTGGCTAGATAAACTCCGCAGACGCGATTAACACGATACAATCTATATATATAATATCAAAGTCCTGACTGACTGACTGAGACATCAACGCACAGCCTAAACCGTTGGTCCTAGAGACATGAAATTTGGAGGGTGTATTCTTCGTGAAGAGTAGGTATCCACTAAGAAAGGGTTTTTCGAAATTCCACACCTAAGAGGGTGAAATGGGGGGATTATGTTTGTATGAAAAACCTTATTCCTTTGTTAATAAACTTGAAACTTGGCACGAATACTATTATGAAGTTGGGCATTTTTTGTTTTTATAAACTACCCCCTAAAAGGGGATTGGGGGGTTTCAAAGTTTGTATGGAAGAATTTTAGCGCGCGGTCCGATTTGATCAAAACTCGGTATTTATACGAGTACCTAAAATTGAAAGGAAAGAATAATGTGTATCAGGGTTTTTCGAAAATCTACCCCTGACGGCCTGAAAAGGGGTAGTCAATTTTACAGGGGAGGATTTTACAGCGTGGCTTGATTAACTCGAAAATTGGTATAAATAATTTTTGAAATGATTTTTCAAAATTTCACTCCTGTGGGGGTGAAAAGCGGGGATACAGTTTATATGAAAAATCTTATTCGTTAGGTTAATAATCTTGAAAATTGGCATGAATACTCGCCTAAGTGAGCAATAAAGTTTATCATTATTAGTTTTTCAAAACTACCCTTCAAAGGGGATATAGGGGTGTTAAAGGTTGTGTGGAAGAATTTGAACGCGCGGTCCGATTAACTCGAAACTCAGTGTACTGTGTGTGTACTTAAGACTAAAAATAAATAATAATACGTATGAGGGTTTTTCGAAAATCTACCCCTAACGGGGTGAAAAGGGGTAGTTAATTTTACAGGGGAGGATTATAATAAGTGGCTTGATTAATTATAAAATTGGTATAAATAATCTTTGAGTCAAGTTATGAATTTTTATGATTTTTTTAAAATTCCACCCCTCTGGGGGTGAAAAGCGGGGGATACAGTTTATATGAAAAATATTATTAATTTAGTTAATAAACTTGAAACTTGGCAACAATACTTGCCTAAGTAAGTAATAAAGTTTATCATTATAAGTTTTTCAAACTACCCCTCAAAGGGAGATATAGGGGTGTTGCAGTTTGTGTCGAAGAAATTGAATTCGCGGTCCGATTAACTTGAAACTATTGATACTTTCGACAGAAAATAATTAATAATAAGTATGTAAAGTTGTCGAAAATTGACCCCTGACGGGGCAAAAAGGGGTAATTCGGTTTTTAAGGGAGGATTTGAACTTGAAACTGTATGTTACATTTTCACGCCTAAACTACTGAACTTCTGATTTGGCAAAGAGATAGATGGCATCCTGGGGAAGCAAATACTTTTTATCCTGGTAGCACGTTCCCGTGGGATAACTCCCGACATCCACGCGGGCGAAGCCGCGGGCAGAAGCTAGTAAAGAATAAAAGATTAGATTTTTTTTTGTGAGGTCATCGTCCGCTGGTAGTGTTAAAGTATGATTAGAGAAAAACTGTTTTCTTATGTTCTATCGTGTTCAAATAACGAAATCTACATCTGCGAAGTTTATACAAAAAAAAAACAGATTTTCTTAAACTGATATTTCAACCGACTACAATAACTGGGGTCGATGACCTTACATTTTTTTCACTTTTCGAACGTCAAAATTACAAAAGCCTGTCCCCCAAAACGCCACGAAAAATCATGTTAAGATATCGATAACCATCGCGCCTGTGAAGTTTAGCTAGCCAATTTAAAATAACCCTGGATATTGTTATACATATTAAGACTTTCCTTTGAATCGTGGTTGTAATAGGACAAAATGTCGTATAGCGACAAGTAAAGCTAAACTTTAAAATCAAAGGTGATGAAATTAAAGATAGGGAGGTAGAAAACAATTAAAGATATATTTACAAACAATTCAAAGATGGAGATGGACTGAAGAGTGGTGTGTAGTAGGTATGTGGAGGTGGGGTGTAACGATGACGATGCGTGATAGGTGGGTTGAGGAGGCTGAGGTGGAGATCCAGTTGGAGCTGAGGAGGTAGACGCGAGGCAGGTGCTGGCAACAGGTGCAGGTACAGGTGCAGGTCCAGGTGTAGGTGCAGGTGCAGGTGGAGGTGTAGGTACAGGTACAGGTACAGCATAAAAAAAGGAAAAGATTTTCCAGTACGCAAAGCATGACCACTGCAAAATCGGAAGATATAAAAGACAAAATGACAGATCGTAGAAAGATTTCAACAGTGTGATGTCAAAAAAAGTATCATTTTTAGGGTTCCGTACTACGTAAACTGGTGGATTACAGCCCACTTCCTTTCACCAAGAGGAGGCCAGTGTTTCAGCAGTGAGAAACATTACCGACGAGAGATGAACTTAAATAATACTTGCAGCGCCCCGCGGCTACACCCGCATAAGTTTCGATCCCGTGGGAAAATCGGGTTAAAAAGTATCCTATGTGTTAATCCTAATTGTAAACTAGTTGAGTGCCTTTCATCCAAATCTGTTCAGTAGTTTTGGCGTGAAAGAATAACAAACATCCATCCATCCATTCTCACAAACTTTCGCGTTTATAATAACGATATGATTCTGTAGTCATTGAGAGAATAAAGGCCGATTTTTTCATCCGTAGTTATACCTACTCAACCAATTGTTAAAAATAGTAACTTTTGGATAACTTTTTCCAAAATTTTAAGGTTAACTAATGGTAATTTTTTTAACAACTAGGTAGTTATTTATTTGACCGTTAGCAATGATATTACATATATCATTAGATAACCTTAAAATTTACCAAAAAACACATTTTACAAAAATAGTAACTAATGGTTAAATTTTTGCAAAAGGAATGTGTTTTTTTTATCAATTGTTAGTTTATTTAATGGTTACTTTTTTAACTAATGGTTAATTATTTGACCATTAGCAATGATATTATATCATTAGATAAACTAAACATTGATCAAAAAACACATTTTGCAAAAATGTAACCTTTACTTACTATGTATTTTTAACAATTGGCTGAGTTTAACTACGGATAAAAAAATTGGCCCTAAGGCACGCACAGTTTTATGTTTTCCTGCAATGTTTTCCATAATGTAACCTTAAACCCTGCCTACCCTGTAAATGCAATAGCGATGCGATAAGTTGAATGAGCTCAATCACCGGTGAGAGATACAAAAGCTGGGTCGGAGGGCAATTGCGAACTGCACCGTTCGTGTAGTCTGTGTCCTTTAAGAAATTATATTGAGCTGTTGATACCTAGTAATTAGTAGGATACCTGGTTGGAAAGAAGTTCCTTTCGCTTTTGAACACTTTGCGAATAGGTTACGGCTACATTGTCGCGCAAAGGTTCGCGTCGCGTTGTCGCGATAAAACTTCGTGTTCGATCCACGACGATATTGTTAAAAAGTTTCACAGTTTCGCATTCGAGTTCGCCTGTGTGACTCGCAATGTGACGGATTGCTTGTCGAGACGCGTCCCGACAACGCAAACCATCGCTCTATAGCGACAATGTGGCCGTAAAATGAGAGTTTTTTTTGTCAAGTTCTCATGCTACGGGTGAACTACACTTCGCGCGCTCTCAGAAACTCTGAACAGAGGACACGCGAAGTGTAGTTCGCTTTATCGCAACAATGTACCCATAGCATCTTTCCGAAGTTTGCAGAGTAGGTACGAGCGGTAAACAACTCCTATAAAAAAAAAAAACAATTCGCTTGTATTTGGGTCTGAATCTATTGCTTTAAACTTTAAATTAGGTTTCTGCTGCTACGGAGAAAGGACATTATTCAGGTTTCGAACACTTTGTATGTTGAAAACAATAAAAACTTTTCCCTCAATCTTTTTGTCTTTGCGTGTTAAGTGCTGACGCTACTCGTTTTCCCGCTTTATGACCTATCCACATATAACAGAGTAATGGATTAGTCTACCAATTGACAAACAGCCTTATATCACCCAAAACACAGTGGTTTTAGCAGCTCTGTATAGTTCAACTAAAGCCCGCACATCCATGAGCTACAGAAATGCAACCACTGCTTATCCGCAAATGTCCTCTCCATGCAGGCTATAATTGTGATGACCCGCACCATTTTGAATGTTGGAAATGCTGTTGTATTCATTTTCTTGACGCGGCAGACACATGAGTGTGAGGATGTGTTGGTGTTGCTGTTGAAGTGCAGATCACAGAAATAATGAGCAGCATAGCAACGCGAATCGATTGCAAAGTGACAAGAAATTCTAACTGCCGAAGTTAACAGTTTGAATTGTTCTTATAGAACAATTCAAACTGTTAATGAAACAGCAGACTTTCTTTTTATAACCGACGCAAACTTTCTACACTAAGAGGTCTAGAATCATGTGCAGGCACATGATTCTAGACCGTGACGATGTCCCTGCCACCCTGGATTAAATACAGGTAGATTTTTGACGCCTCATTCATCAACCTTAAAAGAGACTGACGCAGCTGCATCCGGTAAGACTGGAAGCCGACCCTGAATTAGTTGAGAAAAGATTAGGTGGATGATGCAATCTACTATCTGCCCAGCCTTTTCCCAACTATGTTGGAGTCGGCTTCCAGTCTAACCGGATACAGCTGAATACCAGTATTTTACATGGAGCGACTGACTATCTGACTTCCACACCCCAGTTACGGGGTAACACGATACCCCTTGGTGAGACTGGGTGTCAGAATTTTGGGCTGCTGACTGCCCATAACGACTGTCAGTTCTTCGAATGACAGCCGGGACCAACGGCTCAACTTATGCTTTCCGAAACACGAAGGGGTCTCGGTATGTAAAGTTACAAAATCCTTTTTTCTTTTATTTTAGCAAAGTTTCCCACTTTGCAGATGGTTGAACTATGTATATACATCCGATTCCACTGGTTTCAAATCCAACTAGTCTTGGGTACAAAATAAACCGCAAAAGCTTGGGCGTTAGTGCAGTACAGCCTCCCCGGCACAGATTAGGGAGGTCGCATGGTATTGGCAGCTCTCATTAATTTGATAGATGGAAGCCCGGCTGTTGTTTACGCGCCAAATTAAGTTTGTCTTTTGAAGATGGCGGGGGCCGCAGAGCAACGGTTTTGCAAATGGCGGATTTTCTTTTTTTTTTTTTTGTTAGGTTATTTTTGTGAATGGCGGTTGTTTTGGTTTTATGTACTTATGTAATACTACTACACTACTACTTGTGTACTTGTGTACGTATGCACACACACGTCTCGTTGCAGTATAAAACTGATTTACATCCGTCACCTCACACATTCAGGTCCAGTTGAAAACCAGCGTCAGGCACTAGTTGTCTGGCATTTTTGCTGAACTGGGCCTTTTTGGCGCAGCCGTGAGGCACACTTTCCTGCTAATTTCTTACATCGGACTTCACACCTTTTTATTCCAACTTTTTTTAAATTATTTTATTATTGTTCGTTTTATCTGATGTATGTATCTGGTGTATTGTGTGTCTTTTAGTTTGTGCCAAATAAATGTATTTTCTTTCTTTCTTTCTTTTCTTTCTAATATTGTTGTTTTTCCTACTAAAGCAACACTAATATATGACTAAGCTGCAAAGCCACAGTTATACCTGCAGCATACGGTCTAGGGCAGGCACACATTAAGGGTCTACTCACATTTATTCAGCTCTGTTCAGCTTTTGTCCATAGAAAACATTGATTTTGTATGGAATGCGTACGCATCCGTTTAGCTTTACGACCGCGTACGCATTCCATACAAAATCCTTGTTTTCTATGGACAAAAGCTGAACAGAGCTGAATAAGTGTGAGTAGTCCCTTAATCATAATCAGCCTATATTTTCCCCATTGCTGGGACACAGTCCTCTCGGTGAGAGAGAGTGGGCCACAATCCACCACGTGAGTCCAGTGAGTTGGTAGATGTCACAAATCTTCGAATTTTTGGTTCTAGGACAAGCCGGTTTCCTCAAGATGTTTACCTTCACCGTTTTGAGAGCAGTGGTGATGAAATAATTTACACGAAGTAAAGCTGGGTTCAAACCTAACTCTTAATTCAAGGCCGTTACCACTCGACCACCACAACTCTCACTGGTATGTAAAACCATTCGTTAACTCATGAGTCTTGCACGATACACAATTCGTCTCCTGAAATAGGAACCCATCTTCCCCCATGTTTTTCCACAGTTAATCTGGAGTGAGGACGGAGGGGGTGATAACTGACATACATCTGTTAGCAGTTCCGACAGTTCCTCTCGGTGGGAAGTACTTGGATAAAATTTTGGGCCTTTCTCCTGTTTTTGATTTATAATCCACATTAAATCCACGGAACGGCTGGTTGGGATTCCGTAAACTTTGGAATTGGGAGAAATTGTGTTTAATTTGTTGCAAATAACGGCTGACTTTTTTACTCTCCGGACAAAAACAGGGTGTAAAAGGTGATCGCAGTAGAAGCCTATGGCACAGAAATATATTTTTTTCTCTTTGCTGCGCCCCGCGCTTTCACCCGCATAAGTTTCGATCCCGTGGGAGTATCGGGATAGAAATTATCCCATATGTTAATCCTGGTAATAAACCATATGTGTGCCAAATTTCATCCAAATCCGTTCAGTAGTTTTTGCGTGAAAGTGTAACAAACATCTATCCATCAATACAAGCTCTCACGTTTATAATATTAGTAGTATATTAGTTTGGGTAGATAATACCTATACAGCGAAAGGAAATTCATTCCAACTAGCTCTCTCGCAACACCTCGAGACCTTTGGGTTTCCGTCAGGCATTACTTATGTCAAACATTATATGCAAGACCAAAAAAAAAGAAATAAACTGAGTATGCGCCTCACGCGTATAGATGTGTCTGTGCATGTGTGTGCGTTTTGTTTGTGCAGAATAAACAATTTTTCTCTTTTTTTTTTCTTCAGTTCATGTAGTTTATCAGCCATCTTGTTACCATAACACAAGCATTAGGTTGCTTAGCTTGGGACAAATGGTGCTGTGTGAAATGTCAGGGATATTATTATTATTATTATTATTTATACTCAAGTCTGTTGTTTCAGTGGTGTAGCTAGAACAACTTCGTTCTGTGAATCATTAATGTAATTTAGTACTGTGGCATTTCAGAAGAAATGTGGCATCTCAGAAGACGTGTGGCTTGATAAAAAATATCTTCTAGACGCCTCTGGGGGTCTACTAAGCACGATCCGTAGTATCGGCCGAAGTTACGGACGTCAACTACTCCGTATTAATTACGGATATATGTATGATTAATTTGGGCCAGAACCATATTTTATGCAAAAAAAAATATTCTATAGTATATTCAAACATGAACCTGTATAAAGACTGTATTTGTAAATAAATGAAATAGGTATATATATATTTATTTATAATATACCTATACTTTATTGTATGTACACCACAAAAATATATAACATAAAAAATACATCAAACACTACAAAATATACAGTGGGCGGCCTTATCGCCTTTTGCGATCTCTTCCAGGCAACCTTAGAATGGGCAGTTATTTTTTTTTTCAGTGTTTTTTTTAGAATACATTTCTAACCAATACGCAAACTGTAACCATGAATCTATATATATAAAATTCAAAGTCCTGACTGACTGACTGACTGACTGACTGACTGAGACATCAACGCACAGCCTAAACCGCTGGTCCTAGAGACATGAAATTTGGAGGGTGTATTCTTCGTGAAGAGTAGGTATCTACTAAGAAAGGGTTTTTCGAAATTCCACCCCTAAGAGGGTGAAATGGGGGGATTTTGTTTGTATGAAAAATCTTATTCCTTGAGTTAATAAACTTGAAACTTGGCAAGAATACTTATCTAAGTAAATTATGAATTTGGGCATTTTTTGTTTTTATAAACTACCCCCTAAAAGGGGATTGGGGGGTTTCAAAGTTTGTATGGAAGAATTTTAGCGCGCGGTCCGATTTAATCGAAACTCAGTATTTATACCTTAAATTGAAAGGAAAGAATAATGTGTATCAGGGTTTTTTGAAAATCTACCCCTGACGGCCTGAAAGGGGGTAGTCAATTTTACAGGGGAGGATTCTACAGCATGGCTTGATTAACTCGAAAATTGGTATAAATAATCTTTGAGTCAAGTTATGAAAATATCCCAAATGATTTTTCAAAATTCCACCCCTGTGGGGGTGAAAAGCGGGGATACAGTTTATATGAAAAATCTTATTCGTTTGGTTAATAATCTTGAAAATTGGCATCAATACTCGCCTAAGTAAGTAATAAAGCTTATCATTATAAATTTTTCAAAACTACCCCTCAAAGGGGATATAGGGGTTTTAAAGTTTGTGTGGAAGACATTGAACGCGCGGTCCGATTAACTCGAAACTCGCAGTGTACTGTGTGTGTACTTAAGACTAAAAAAAATAATAACACGCATGAGGGTTTTTCGAAAATCTACCCCTAACGGGGTGAAAAGGGGTAGTTAATTTTACAGGGGATTATAATAAGTGGCTTGATTAATTATAAAATTGGTATAAAATAATAATCTTTGAGACAAGTTATGAATTTTTATAAAGTCCATCCCTGTGGGGTTGAAAAGTGGGGATACAGTTTAAATGAAAAATCTTATCAATTTAGTTAATAAACTTGAAACTTGGCAACAATACTTGCCAAAGTAAGTTATAAAGTTCATCATTTTAAGTTTTTCTAACTACCCCTCAAAGGGGGATATAGGGGTGTTGAAGTTTGTGTGGAAGAAATTGAATGCGCGGTCCGATTAACTCGAAACTCAGTATTGATACTTTCGACAGAAAATAATTAATAATAAGTATGTAAAGTTGTCGAAAATTGACCCCTGACGGGGCAAAAAGAGTTAATTCGGTTTTTAGGGGAGGATTATTGAACTTGAAACTGTATGTTACATTTTCACGCCTAAACCACTGAACTTCTGATTTGGCAAAGAGATAGATGGCATCCTGGGGAAGCACATACTTTTTATCCTGGTAGCACGTTCCCGTGGGATAACTTCCGACATCCACGCGGGCGAAGCCGCGGGCAGAAGCTAGTCCTGTATATAATATATATTCTATAGGCTGATCCCTCTTGTATGACACTTCTATGGACATCCTGTATTAAATGAGTTAAGCACAGTAGGCGGCAACTGTGGAGATTTTCAGATCCCAAAATGGGTGATTCGTTTTGACAACCATTATGCCAGGCATCGAGGTAAACCCCCAAGCAGGCCGCGATGTATCGCAGTGAGGTAAGATTCGGCATGTGCGAGCGTGTCTATGTATTAGCATGCATTTGTTTTACATGAAGGTGACATCGAGGTAGCGAGCTAAACCGCGACCGTGTGGTATCGCAGTGTAGCGTCTTCGGAACGAAACTGCGGAATCTGTCAAAAAAAACCTGCAATTTACACTTTATTTGTTGTATTTTTTACAACATTAATTCTCGCTAAGGTGAAATTGTGATTTGAATTTGATCGTTTTTATGGGTGAGTATTGAATCATGATTCAGTTCCGTTCCAGCACCCTAATTGCGTAACACACTATTAATCACAATCTGAATCATTTTGATGGCTATTGCTAATCCATTGTTTATTATATCAAAAAGAATTGTCTGCTCAACTGCGTAAATAACGCAATGAATGTTATTGAACTGTCAAAATGAAAGCGGAGTTACTGTCAGTGTGTTACGAAATTACCCCGCAGTTTAAGAACATTAATAAAATACTAATTATTATAATTCCTCAAGTGACCCTGACCCTTATAACTTGTAAAGGAAAGCTTTTCTCCTCTCCATTACATTGGAAAAGCTGAACATTTGTAAAATGATGGTAATAATGGAAAACGACGTGATTGAAATAAAATAACATTGTTATTGATATTCAAAGCGGTTAATGTTCCGTATAAAAGATAAATGGAACTTGTAGTTGATGTTCTTATCTTAGCATTCTGGTGTTTTTTCCTTCATTTTTGCTGATATTTCTTCGAGATACTTCGGGCTTGTGGCAAAGTAATAACAGCACTGGTCGATCGATCAGGTTAAGCTACGCTCGCCGCGCTTGGTCCGCGGATGGGTGTCTATCTTATACCAAGACCCCTCCGTGCCTCGGAAAGCACGTTAAGCCGTTGGTCCCAGCTGTCATTCGTGGGTTTTTGACAGTCGTTACGGATAGTCAGACGCCCGAAAATCTGACAACCAGTCTTATCAAGGGGTATCGAATTACCCAGTAACTGGGTAGTGGAGGGCGGATAGGCTGTCGCTCCATGTAAAATACTGGTATTCAGCTGCATCCGGTTGTACTGGAAGCTGACCCCAACGTAACGACGTAACGTTTTCCCTTTGGGAAAAAAGCTAGGCAGATGCTAAGGGGGGGGGGGGGTAAGGCTAGGGCGTAACGACTGTCAAAGATCCACGAATGACAGCCGGGACCAACAGCTTAACGTGCTTTCCGAGCCACGGAGGGGTCTCGATATGCAACGATGGTCACCCATCTACCGACCAACCGCGACAAGTGTAGCTTAACCTGATCGATCGACCTGCGCGGCTGTTATTATTTAGCCACAGACTAAATCCATCATATTGAAAGTATTTTAAACAATTTTTGTGTGGGACTTTTAGAAGTTTCCTTACAGACCGGCTGAGATCGATCCGCTTATATTAAACGTCGAGCCTACAGTTTTAAATATGGCGTCTATATCGACGTACACATTGGCGACGTCGATGAGTGATCCGACACAAGGTAATTAACGCCGCGACGCTTTGCCCTGACTTTGATAAATTACATGCGATGCGGATGATGCGAGGTTTAGTGTGGATACGACTTTAGAAACAATATATTCATAGAAATAAACTCATATTTTATCATGAGGTTTCGTCATAAAACTATGTCTTAAAAATCGTATCGATACTTCAACATTCTACAATCCTAACGAAAATTGAAATGAAAAGGAATGATATCATTTTTTTTTGTAAGTACCGACGACGAAATCAGACGCTACAAATCCAGACGTCAGAGCACCCCGAGGTTCGGTTTGATTAGGTTCCTTTAAACCCTGCAGACAGAAATAAGGTGAAATAATAAATAATAATAATAAATAATTTATAAATAATAAATAATAATAATATTATTTATTATTTATAAATAATAATATAATAATTACCCCCACGAAGCGGGGCTCCGTCGACTAAGTCTTAATATTATTGCTTGTCGCACAAGCGTGCAATCGAAATATGGTGAGTCGCAGTACAGTTTTGTCGCACAAGCGTTATTCGCACATTCATTTGTTGAGCTCACGTAGTACACTCTGCCTACCTAATAGAAATATATAGTAGAGCAGCGGTGGCCCAGTGGTAATGGCCACGACCTACGATTTGTAAGTCGTGGGTTCGAACCCTGTCAGGCTCTTTACTTTGTTTCAATTATTTCATAACCACTGGTCTCAAAACAGTGAAGGACAACATCGTGAGCAAACCGGCATGTTCTAGAACCAAAACCACTTTACATTACACCCTGTTCCTCATACTTCTATAATAGAAGAAAACCAGTTCATTTATCAAATTAAATTTCATTCGAAAACATCTATCGGTTTCTCACTACACTTCAACTATATATCCCACCACCCTGGTTACTGATCTCCTTTGGTACTGTACATAATATTTTCTTGACTAACATTCGTATCCTCATTAACAGGTCGTAATTACAGCGCAGTCTAGAACAAACTATGGGGGATGTCTAAACACACCGCATATGTGTTTCAAGTACAGATTTCGCCAAATATCTTGAATACTGCAGAGGTAACTTCCAAATTAATACACAGCTATTGATAATCTACTTGCGGAAGCACCCCTCACCCGAACAATCTGTGTGGTGAGCGAAGTCCATGAGACACTGAATTTTTTTTCGTGCTCTTTGAGTGAACTCGCCAGGGTTTTATTAATATAGTTAGTTATGTAAGGTACAATTGTTAAATAAATGATAAATTATTTTATTTTGTAAGTAGGTTTGTACAAACACTTTTAAACGTCAAAATAAATTCGTAAAAAAGTCGTATTTTAAAAACTAAATGAGGTCGGTGTTGTTAGGTATATAAGGTTAGATAAGTTATTTTTTAAGTTGATAACTACACTGTCGCATTAGGGTAAGGCCTGTAATAATAGTTGTAAGGATGATAAATAAATAAAAAAATATTGCGTAAAACACTGACACTAGGAATTGCTTTAATTATGGCAGTTCAACAACAATCATTGCGTTATAAACGTTGTTAAGCAGACACATTTATCGAACATATGAAGCAATGGATTAGCAATAGCCTTCAAAACGATCGGTACCCTAAATTGCGTAACACACGATCAATCGGAATCGGTTTCATTTTGACAGTTCAACAACATTCATTGCGTTATTTACGTGTTGAACAGACAAATTTTTCGAACTTACGAAGCAATGGGTTAGCAATTTGCTTCAAAATGATTCAGATTCCGATTGATTGTGTGTTACGCAATTGGGGTGCTGATTGTGATTGATAGTGTGTTATGCAATTAGGAAGCTGTTTTGCCTTATTGGTAAATATTGTCCCTGGCACTAAAATACCAGCCAATTACTGTCCTACTGCAGGGCTAAGACCTCTTCTCCGACCACCTGCTTCTAAGGGTCTTAGCGTGATGTAAAAAGGCCTATAGCCTAGCTCAAGAATTGGGCTATTAATGTAAAAACTGAAAAGCAAAAAATAATAAACCTTTTTTATTTAACCTTAATAACTAAGTTCACTAATGTAAGTATACCTAAGTAATTTTGAGTCGGCGCCAAACAATTAATAAACAAAGAACACTAAATTGCCTTAAATATAAACGGCGGCGTCGACTCAAAATTATTTAGGTATAGGTACTTACATTAGTTTAAGAACTTAGTTATTAAGGTTAAATAAAAAAGGTTTATTATTTTTTGCTTTTCAGTTTTTTCGGCGGTTTAATTTTTTTGTTAAAATGTTTTTATTTTATAATTTTTTGTGGCTATAACCTACTAATTGTTTGCCAAAGGGCAGGCATATGTGTCACTGAGTAGAGTAATAATACACAACTCAGCATTCAAATCTGTGAGTAAACAATAAATCACCCCTAGTTTTCTTTCAAATTGATATGGGACCAACTTTGGGGTATACCCTTTCCAAAAAAAAAGAATTATCAAAATCGGACTACTCTGAAAAAAGTTACGCGTGGTCATACATAAAAAAAAAATAAAAAAAATATACGCGTCGACTTGAAAACCTTCTCCGTTTTTTTTCGTCGGCTAAAAAATAATTGTTCAAGAAGGAAGGTCGCCTGTGTCGCAGCAGTGGGAACATTACCTACAGGCTGGTTATGCTAAATATCCCACTTCAACTGGATGATTCGTGGGAAGAGAGAAAAGTAAATAAACCCTTATAAGTACAAGCATGGTACAAACAGGGTGTAAGCAGGACTTGACCGTGCGTCACAAAGCAACGACGCACTTACGTAACCCGACGAGTCGCTTCCATTCTTCTTTACTCTTTGACGTCTGTGTCACTCGGCGCACGAGTTGAAGAATACCGGGATTTATAAAGAGGTTGATTTTGAATTTACGAGTTTCCTTCGAGGGGGTAAATACAGGGTCGAATTAAATTAGCTAGCAAAACTCCGAGGATGTGATGGGTGTAAAAAAAATGGGCGGAGAAGAACAGTTTTTTTATGGGATTGAAATTACGATACTTATCACGTCTGTGAAGTTTACACAATAATAAACTGATTTTCAAACGTAACTACACCACCTACGGTCGTTGACACCAACAAATTTTGTCATAATATAATTTTCGTATGTTTTTTTTTGTTGTATCATATTATTTAGAAATATGTAGATACCCATACCCATCACGTCTGCGGAGTTTCGCTAAATAGATGTCACATGTTTTAGAATTTTTGATTCTAGAACATGACGGTTTACTCACGATGTTTTCCTTCACCGTTTTTGAGAGCAGTGGTGATTAATATACACAAAGTAAAGTGCCTGTCTGGGTTCGAACCTACGACCTACAACTCGTAATTCGCGGCTCTTACCACTGGGCCACTACTGCTCTATTCAAACTATGATCTCCTCAATTCTAAAGGAGCATAAACTTAATAACTGTGACGTCACAGTTCACCAGTCTCTTCATTTCGTGAGCCAAGTTATTCGTTTGTGTGCAAGGGATCCTAATTAAAGTGGAGACAGATGCAAACTGTATGGATGATATTGTCGTTCTTGTGTGTTTTTCAAACAATTATGTATGCTTTGTGTGACTAAAATGAAAAAGAGTATGCTTACAAGTCGAAAGAATAAATGTCAGGGGATAACCTAATTGTGTAAGTGTTTTTTTTGAAAGTTTGTGGTTTTTATTGTAAGAAAGTTCTTATTACGAGCGTTTACTACGTACGGCATTTCATACAAACTTTCAAATCCTTGTTTTTCGAAATGCATGAACCGATTTTAATGAAACTTCCTACGCATAAGCAGGATATATAGGTCTAAAAAGTTAATTGAGAACATTTTCGAAAAATAGTGTTACATGTAAATTGGACCGATTTTAAACTTTCCATAGAAACAGAGATTTCCAATTATCTTTTTTTAAATAAGACATTTCGAAAATATTCTTACTAACTAACTTTTTAGACCTATGTATCCTGCTTATGCGTACGAAGTTTCATTAAAATCGTTTCATGCCTTTCGAAGAACAAGGACTTGAAAGTTTGTATGAAATGCCGTACGTTGTAAACGCTCTCAAGTGTGAAAGTGTGCAAAAGCGTGTCCATGGAGTTTCTTGCCCGTTCTTCTCCATAGATACCAACTACGCTTTGGAATGGGCAACTAGCTTCATCTTTTTGATAGACCGACCGAAGACCGAAAAACTATTGGTACTAGAAAGTTGTAATTTGGCATGAATAAACACGTTAATGACGCCAAAAAAGTGGTAAAATAAAATTTTGAAAAAAAACAATTATTTAGGGTACCTCCCCCACATGTAAAGTGGGGATGATATTTTTTTTTTTCGTCCTTCCGATAGTGTGGGATATCGTTGGATAGGTCTTTCAAAATATTAGGGGTTTGGGAAGACCATTTTTTGAATAAGTAAACCGTTCGTGACTTATCAAGTAGCTTTAAAGTACCAATTTTCGTTACAGTCAAGTGTCCCCCCCTCTACCAACTAAACGGTTGTAGTTAGAAATTCAAATGTCACGGCAGTAGTACCTATATATAACGAAGTTCAAAGGAAAACTATCACACTTAAGTGGGCTTTACAAGTTTACGAGTAATAGTCGACCAATTGTATTTGACTCGAAAATTTCGAACAACTCCATAGAATTCCTCAATTTTATTTTTTTGTGACAAGTGAGTAGTGTAGCTCTGTGTCCTGTATTTAAATTCAAAGCACCGGCTATGACAAGACTTATCCAAAACTCAAAAAAAAAAACTTTCCTTGCAAAATTGTCGGATCAGGTGAGGATTTGTATAGGAAGTCAAATTAGGTAGCTAGTCATGTTTGGCTTTTAGTTAGAGCATGGTACGAACTATCAGTCAGCGAATACGACCCGCACTTGACTATAAAAACTACGGAACCCTACACTGCGCGTGGCCCGACACGCACTTGACCGGTTTTTTCTTTTCTGTTTCTAATATATAATGTGTACATAAATGGTAAAATAAATAAAAATAATTGCCCGTACTGGGGCTCTAACCCAAGACTTTAGCAGTAGCTTGAAACCACTCAAAACAGTTAAAAAAATCAAAAGATTTTATTAAAAAAATAAACCAGCAGGCCTAGAAATCATTATCAGTGATAATGATGATGGAGATGTCAAAAATGTATTGGTGTGACATAGCCCAACACAGAGAAGAGGGCGGTGTCCCAGCAGTGGGAAATGTATCGGCTGATTATGCACGTTACCGTAAAACTTATGTCAATCCAGAAGGCCAATTCTCGTAATTTCAAACACTCAAAATCTAGTACCAGTCTCATCTCGGCGACAAAAAAATGTCAAAAATCCCTTCATTAAAAAATGATATATTGCTAAACCATTGCTTCAAATGTTCGAAAAATTCGTCTGCTCATCAACGTAAATAACGCAATGAATGCTGTTGAACTGTCAAAATGAAAACTATTGCAATAAATAGTGTGTTACCCAAATACCCCGCAGACTGTGAACGTTCTTAAAATTACGAGAATTTCCCCTCTCTTGAAAGTCCTTGTAGAATTGATAAGTTACGCTTTGAAAGCGATCGTCACTTGTCTAAGGTTTATAAATTTTGCACATCCCCAACTAAACATAGTAAAGGTAAGACAGGAGTGTAACCAATTCCCGGGGCCGAACGAGTAGTGAACATGCCGCCATTACGGTGCCGGAAACGCGGCCATTTTTCCAACACTCACTTCCTGTCGCTGACTTGAGTTAGGGTGGAAAGTGTGCAAGCCTTGAATTCTTAGCGATTTATGCGAGACATTAGTTATTTTGATGACTCTAACGACATTACCTACGTGGGGGCAGTTTTCA
This sequence comes from Apamea crenata, assembly GCA_949629185.1. NCBI lineage: Eukaryota > Metazoa > Arthropoda > Insecta > Lepidoptera > Noctuidae > Apamea > Apamea crenata. The sequence continues at coordinate 3,294,059 of OX451362.1, read as the reverse complement.
TTGACTTTAATTTATAAGTCACCGTACGTACGGTACAAAATAGTTGAGCTGGATGGTGCTGATCCAACCGTCATGTTCGTGAACGGGCGTCGTCGGTTGAGACTGGCCATCTCTTAACTGCCAGGGCTTATTTTATAAGATATAAGATTTATATCATTTGCCTAGCCTTTTCCCAATGTTGGGGTCGGCTTCCAGTCTAACCAGATGCAGCTGAATACCAGTATTTTATATGGAGCGACTGCCTATCCGACCTTCACAACCCAGTTATTGTGTAATACGATACCCCTTGGTAAGATTGGTTGTCAGACTTTATGGCTAAGAAATAACAGCCGCACTGTTCGATCGATCAAGTTAAGCTACGCTTGCAGCGGTTGGTCCGGGGATGGGTTACCATGTTTATATACCAAGAGCCCTCCGTGCCTCAGAAAGCACGTTAAGCCGTTGGTCGCAGCTGTCATTCATGGATGTTTGACAGTCGTTACGGGTCGTCAGAAGCCAGAAAGTCTGACAACCAGTTTTACCAAGGGGTATTGTGTTACCCAGTAACTGGGTTGTGGAGATAGGCTGTCGCTCCATGTAAAATACAGGTAATTCAGCTGCATCCGGTTAGTTTGGAAGCTGGCCCAAACATAGTTGGGAAAAGTTTAGGCAGATGATAATTATTGATGGTGATAATGTGAGTCTACCTGTCTTGTTTTATCATGTTCAGATACCGATATCCATGACGTCTGTAGAGTTTCACTAGCTAATTTAAATTGACCCTGTATAACTCGCTGTCGCTCACACCTTAACCCAGGACATTAGTGGAGATACAAGAATTTCTTTAAGAGCTGAATTCTAAACGAAATACTATTCATAGCGCACACAACGAAGTAGTTTTAGGACTTTTTAAAATATGGACGAGGGTTCCATTTGTGGTTCGTATGTTTACAGTACTTACTAAGTTTTTGCTTTTTTGCAGTACGTGGATACGGTTCTCGGCTTCTACAGTTTCTGCTCTGATTAAAGAAGGAGTAATGTGATGTATTTGCAAAGTAATGACTGTTTTTTTTCAGCAGTGTTTATCTGTGTAGCAACTTCCTGGTTGTACTTACATATTTATGCTACTGTTACCGGGGCTTCCAAGAGGCAACTGCACGGCGACGGCACGGTTGGCGCAGTGGTTAAGCGATTGACTGCTGCGCTGCGTGTCGCGGGTTCGATTCCCGCACGGAACAAATATTTCTATGACCTACAATTAGTTGTTCCGGGTGTGGCTGTTTGTGTATGTGAGTTTATATGTATGTAAACGCACCCACGACACAGGAGAAATTCCTAGTGTGGGGCAACGTTTTCTTTTAAAAAAAACAAAAAAAAACTACTATGAACGGTGAATTTCAGACACCTGAATTTATTGCCCATTTTCCTGATGTACCTAACGGGTGAAGAAATACACTTAACGAAGCCGGGAGTCACTTTTAACTGTGGTATTTTTTTTTTGAGAGCCTTCTGGTTTCGGAGATATTGAAGGTCAAAATTCAAACTTTTCCTGACGTTGTTTTGCGACACCAAGTTTTGAATGTTATAACACAACTTTAAATACCCGCGTCCCCTGTACCGTTGCAAGCACCCATGACCAAATTGTTTTGCGTGTGTTACATTCCGCACTACCGCAAACAGTATCGACAAACATAGCCAGCCCGCTGCCACTTCAGTTTGCTTACTCTGCAAGCTTTGTTACTGGGCGAAAGCTAGACCAAAAACTGTTAATCTTTTTGCTACTTCAATTACCCAACTACCCTTCAAGAAATTTTGTTCGGCATTACGGAAATGCAGGAATGTTTTTATTGAATACCTACACGAGTTTTTTGTAAAATGTCCCTGTAAATTCTTTTATCTTGATCTGGCATCCAAATATAGGCAGGCATACCCAAGTAACACATTTGGTGACAAATAGCTTGCATATAGTATTTTTTTGGAAACTTTAGTAATAAAATCCACCGTGATTAAGTTCTATAAAGGTGGTTAGAACCTATAAGCAACCTGTATGTTACCAAAGGGAGAAAAATTGCAGCTTATTTATAGATGCAAAAGCGATGCAGAAGAGTTCGAATTGTTATCCTGAGTGGCACTTGGAACTCACGGTGCAAATTGCGCGCCGTGAATGAATGATTGCACGAAAAAGCGATACAGCTCATTCGTTTAGTGACAAATGAGATCTTAACAAGTTCTTATTTTCGGTGGAGATGAACAAAAAGACGGTTGTTTGTGCTTTGTGTTGTGACAGCAAATTTATTTGGATTATTGCATCTATTTGGTGAGTATTAAAAAAATATGTGTGTAACATGGGATAACCATCATGGAGCCCATGCAAATGGTTTTTTATCGTGAAACCATGGTATATTTACTGAGTAAATTTTGATGCGCCTTAGATCTAATCAAGAATTATCAAAAAATATGCACTGATCAAATAAATTAGATAATACTTTATAAAAATATGGTTGATAAAAACCTAACATTAAGGTTTTACAAAAAGTATAATGTCAAACTACATCAAAAACAGTTATCAAAACTCATTTTATTGTATGTTATTGTAATAAAATACCATTCAACAAGGTACTTTTCAAGAACTCCATTTTTAAACATGGCGATTTAAAATAGACCTTGCAGTTCATATTTCCACTCATTTGTTGCCTTATTGGAGCTCCTAGGTCCTAAATTCACTCATTAGTACCTAGTAGTGATTATTTTCACTTTACAGGTCTCGTTGTCTTTGCGTTGAATTGGGGATCCTCAAGACGGGTACAAAACCCATTTATGAAGGTAAATAAAGTAAAATTTATTTAAATTGTAAATGTTGGCTGGAATATAATCCTAGACTTCTTAATTCGATGCCCGATTTCCTACTGATAGTTTCCAATTGGTAATTTTTCATTAGCAGTTCTTCTTTACAATATAATATAGTACCTACCTACACTAGTAGGTTTGAACTAACTTGCAATAGGTAATTTTTATCAATGTGTAGAACTAGGCATATAATCAAAATATTTGTGTAAAAGGTAATAGTGTTAATTAGTATTTATTTGACTAAATGAAGTACTTAATATAAAGGGTGTAACGGAAAGGAGGTATCAAGCTTTAATAGGCCACATTTGGCACACAATAAGGGTTGGATCACATTTGACCGCACGGAATCGCACTTTCCTATGTTGCTATCCTATTCTGTTGCTCGGAACCATCATTTTCGAGATGAGAAAGAGAGCTGGTATGCGGCAGGTTCATAGGTTTGCCGTTTTATTAGGTACTTACTTCTTCTTAAATAGCCGTAACATTCAGTGTGTGATGAGGCCTCCCCAATCGGGGGCAAATGCCATACTCGCCATGCTTGGCAGGCGGGTGGCGGGCGCAGTGTAAAGTGTATCATTAACATCACAGAGAACGCTCTGCCTATTCCTTGGTTTTCCCTTAGTCGCTTTTTACGACACCTACGGGAAGAGATGGGGTGCTAGTATTCTAAGCCAGCACACGGCATATTGACTTACTTAATTTTAATTTATAATGCTGCATAAAAATATGTACTTTACAGTAATATTATTATTTTTTTCAGAATGCCGTTTTTGATAGTTGAAACGATTGAAAACGGTTCCAAAAAACTATCAATTTGTCCGAAAGGATGGGTGGATAACGGAATTTTAAGTTGGCCTACTAAGAAGACTTCTAAAAAATGTAAATTTAAGTGTAAAACAATTACTTAACTCAAATTGTGATGCTGCAATAATCCTCACGTAAACTTATAATTATGAGACTATTCCCAGTGTTTTTAGTTGTGTGATTGAAAATAAAATCCGTGTATGACATGAATTTGAATGTGTTTTATTTTAAATCTTAAATTATTATTATTTCATTATTCACATTATCATTATCAGCCAAATTTCCATCACTTATTTCAGTTGAATTTCCATCAGTAATTTCAGTAGAACTTTCACTAGGATCATGACTGCAAAAAAAAATGTTTATAGAATAAATCTGACAAATAGGTACCTACCAACAACTTGAAAATCGAAATACAAGAGACGTCTAGAAGGGTAACTCATGAATGTAAACTGATCTTGCCTTGCCTACCAATCTGTAATTTACACCCAGTATAACGTATGTAGATTAAAAAATTACAAAGTGAACTAAGTGATTTGATAACTGTTAGGTATATAAACTAGTCCAATTACCTAAAATGTAGGTCTACTTAAATACAAATCATACTCTTTTTAAATTTATTAATATGTACGGAACCTGCGTTATTGATAGTAAAATTCTCAAGACACAATTGCTCAAAACAGAAAATTATTATTATTACAATCTGCTTGCTGTACCTTTTATTATGCTTTAAATTGATAATTACTTACCTTTCAACAATTGGAGTGCCGCACTGAATCGTAATAAAAAATAAGTTCTACATTTCTATCTTTTAGAACTGTTAGATCTTAAGTGGTTCTAAATGAGTGAAAATTGTTGCATAAGGTTTTCAAGAACCATCTTTTGGAATCGGTCTACGCGTTACAGTGGCATATTAGAGTATATTAGACCTTACAAAGGCAATTACACTAGGTTCCAAATGAGCTGCAATAATAACTCTTGAGCCACTACAGGTGATAAATAACTTATATATACTACTTATTTAGTAGTAAAGGTGCCAAATAAAGAAAAATTACCACCTATTAGGGCACGGTTCTTCAGGGGAGATTTTAAGATGTCATATGCTTCTTTGAGTTCTAAAAGAGTAAAAATTGAAACCTGTATGCGTCTATAAGTAATAAATTCGGCTTAATGCCACCATAAGTGATAAAGCAGGAACAAAAAACACTCAAAAGCAAGTGTTAGTGATAAGAGCTACTCATATGCAAATTCGAGTGCTGTTTGCATCTATAAGTAATACCGTACACTCTTACATCACTTATATGCTACCTACAGTTGCAAAATAAGTTCCAAAATTCACTAACGTGCTACTTGGGTAAATAGTTATTTAAGTTAGGGGTATATATTGTGTTATGTTGAATTTAATTTTATAATAATTATGGTTAAAATAGAAGTGTGTGCAATGTAATAATTGAAATAATATACAAATATTTATGATATAATAATTATTTATTAATGTAATGTAACTAATGGGAATTGAAAGTAATGTAATGTGAACGTAATGTGTGTGACAAACAAAATATAATTACCTATGATTAATGTTAATTTAAAATTAATGTAATATTAATTGTAAATTCATGTAATTATAAATTGATTTTGCATACCGTTAAAACGGTGAGACATGAAGCACTATGCAATTATGAACACCTTTATAATATACCATGTTTCTGGCAAATAAATAAATATCATTACTCAATTGTGCATGCGGTAAGGAACATCGTTCCAAAAGAATTAATCAACATACTCAACATAACATTCTCAACAAGTCTTATTTCTCTTACATGGGGGTGGGAGGGGTTTAGATTATTCTTACGTAAGATAACAAAAGTAAGCAGTTTAAAAAAAATATGCTATTTTTTTTTGCAATAAATTGTAGATACTCATCTTACGTTAGGCGACCCATACACTTACAATAATATTGTGCAATGTTGATGATTGCAAAATATGATTGATGGGCTCCGAAACCCACACGGTACAATTAAATTGAGACAATAAAATTGAACAAGCATTCTCGTCATAACTTTCTTCAGTGCACCATGTCTGATAAAGATTTGGCTGCAGCTATCGTGTGTTTAATTGTAGCGAAACGGCAAAAACGAAAACGCCGAATCTGGACTAAGGGCTGGTTGATGAAAAGGCCAATCTACAATAACGAACGCCTGTTAAAGGATCTAGAATTAAGTGAATTGAAGTTTTTTGTGCCATTTTCGCTGCGAAAATACATGCGTGCGTACGCGACCGCTCCGAACTGTAGACTAAAAATATTGGGCAATATACCATACACAAGACACAATAAATAAACATTGTGCAATAAAATTTAAAAGTCCTCAATCTTTAACTCAATCACTGCGCAATCTTCAATACTACCCCTATATGTTCAATAATATTGTGCAATCATCAACATTGCACAATATTATTGTAAGTGTATGGGTCGCCTTAAGATTCAAAGGAGGGGAGGGGTTTCATTTAAGTCTTTTTTTTCTTACGTAGGGGGGCAGAGGGGTTGGAAATTGGTTTAAATTGTCTTACGTAATAAATGAACAGCCCCACAACCCTTTTTCTCTCTAAACAAATACCTAACACGAAATTACAAGCTCCAACTTTTGGCGCCCAACCAAAAAGAAAGATGGCCGCCCCGCGCCATACTTCTTGTAATATTTACAGCATAATACAGGCAGCCATTAACCGACAAGTTGGTAAGTGGAACAATGAAACTTATATTGCATCGTTGGCCGTAACTATTTAAAGTTCCGTCATAAATTTTAATATGAATATGTCGTTTGAACTTGGTGAAGCTTAAATGGTGTTACACCGGTAGGTCTTTGTAGTTTTGATATTTATGTGTAAGGAAATAAAAGATTTAGGGCCGGTTGTTTCAAACAGTTGTTTAACGTAACATACGTCAAAAAATAACGATTACGTAACCGTTAATATTTGACGTAGGTCAAGACGATAATTTTGTAATTGTAATTTGAAACAACGCTGTTTTTAGTTTGACGATAGTGAGCGCCGTTTTTGACGTATACGCGTGCGTCAAGTGGACGTGAAGCCACCCGCCCTTAGGGGTTTACTTATAAACGATGATTAAAGTTAGTGACGTTCAAACGTCAAAATATATGGCAAACAGTCGCTAATCACTACTTAACTTTAAGCAAAGTTTATGAATAAAGGGGTCAGTTGTTAAGTATTTTATGAGCATTTGGAAAAACTTACTTTGTGTGTATCATCAGCACTGCTCTTAAAACGGTGAAGATAAATATCGAGAGGAACCCGGAAACCTAGAACTAAGAACTAAAAATTCCCAGAACTAAAAATTCGAAGACATGTGACATCTGCCAACCCGTACTGCGTCCGCGTGATGGATTACAGCCCACTCCCTCTCGCAGAGAGGTGTCCTGTGTCCCAGCAGTGGGAACATTATAGGCTGATTATGTATTCTCCATCTATCCATAGTGACAGATGCAGTGAAAAGAACTTAGAAAATTATTTTAAGAGTAGTTACAGCCTAGTACACTGATCTCTAAAGATATCTCACGAGAAGCATGGGGCAGTCTTTTATCGATAAAGCACATATACCATACCTACCTACGGTAAATCTAAGCTTCGTTTTTCACTTAAGTAACCGGTAGCTATCAGCGGAACGTGCACGCGATTGTATCATTTGAAAGCATTGATATTGGTTTAACGAGAAGTACTGCACGCTACTGATCGCGCCTTTTAAAATTTATGTTGCAACAGACGTCTGTTGTTTTTTTTGCTATGTAGTTTTTTGTAGGCGCTACGATAAATTAGAGGATTTATTGGCATTCGCAAAAATATCTGTAGTAGGTTTAACTTAAGGTAACGCAAGCATGTAACGTGAAAGAAAATCTACTAAATAATTATTTAAACTTGTCTTAAAGTCCTCATTATCATTAATTCAGCCAAGATACTGCTTGAACCCTTTCTCAAGAATCACCACAACATTATGTATTGCGGTAACAATCAAAATCAAAATCAAAATCAAAAGTCATTTATTCAAATTAGGCTGAGAATCAGCACTTTTTGAACGTCAAAATTACAAAAGACAGTCCCCCAAAAACGCCCGCCCTTCACCACTTCCTAGTGCTATTGCTGGGAAGAAGAAGTGGCGCAACAAACTCCCCAGCAGCACAGCTGTCTGTTCAATTTAAAAAAAATACTTGAATGTATACAATACTAGGTACAATAATATATACAATGTGCGGTAATTAACATTACAAAACCAGAACATAAAATTTAATTATTTGCCATAATATGTCAGCTAGCCACGCCAATATACCAACAAATATAATAATAACTATACGTACTCAAGCTAAAACATAATTAATTAAAATGTAAATAAAAAAACTTACTACCCAAATAAAAGCCTCCAGGCATAAAGGGCGTGACAGCTTACACATTTATGCATTGCTGGGTTCTGCAGTAAGCTAATTCTGGAGAAGAACATAAACATTGTCTTGCGTTAAACTAGGGTGACCAACTATTCTTATCGTCTAAGTAGTCGTTGATAGAATAGTATGCCTTTGAACAAAGGTTGGATTTTAGTTGAGTTTTAAACGCATTAAAAGGCAAGTCTAGAAAAGAAGAGGGTATCTTGTTATAAAAGGTTATACCAAGCCCAACAAATGAGTTATGAACCTTATGAAGCCGGTGAAAGGGGGCACGTAGTTTGTCCTTATTTCTAGTGTTAACACTGTGAATATCACTATTTTTAGTGTACAAGTGTAAATTTTGCCTAATATATAAAATGTTGGCAAGGATGAATTGTGATGCAACCGTGAGAATACCAATATCTTTAAAGAAATCTCTTAGAGAAACTCTGGCACCTAGCTGGTAAATTGCTCGAACAGCTCGCTTTTGAAGGACAAATATATTTTGTATATCAGCGGCTTTGCCCCACAGCAGAATACCGTAGGACATAACGCTGTGAAAATAACTAAAATAGACTAAACGAGCTGTATCAACGTCAGTATATTGTCTTACTTTCCTGACGGCGTAGGCAGCCGAACTGAGCCTTCCTGCTAGACTTGATATATGAGGTCCCCACTGAAGTTTGGCATCTACTGTTAGTCCTAGAAAAATTGCCGAGCCTACAGTTTCAAGCACCTCTTTATCTAAGACGATGTTGGGTCCTAGGTTTCTAACATTCGGTAAGGCGAACTTTACACATTTGGTTTTCTTGGCATTGAGAACTAAGTTATTTGACGTAAACCAATCTGTAACTATTGAGAGTGCACTGTTTACGTCGTCAAAATCTTGTCTATTCCTGTCTACTTTAAAAATAAGAGAGGTATCATCTGCAAACAGTACAACATCACAGATGCCCGTCAAATGGAATGGTAAATCATTAATGTAAACTAAGAACAAGAATGGACCCAGTATTGAGCCTTGCGGAACACCTAACTGAACTGGTAGCCCGGATGATTTCACACCATTAACATCTACACATTGGACCCTATTATGTAAATACGAAATAATTACGTTGAGAGCTTCGTTTTGGACACCGTAATGACGTAATTTACGCGAAAGCGTGTCATGGTGCACGCAATCAAAGGCTTTGGAGAGATCACAGAAAACTCCAATAGCATTCTGTGATTTCTCCCATGCGTCAAATATGTGTCTCAACAGAGCAACACCCGCATCTGTAGTTGAACGACCTTTTGTAAAGCCATATTGCTCATTATGGAGGAGGCTATTTAAATTAAAATGTCTTAGCAGCTGCTTGAGTATTAACTTTTCAAATATTTTGCTAAATGCAGGTAAGATAGAAATAGGCCTGAAATTGCCAACGTCATTCTTATTACCTGATTTAAATAATGGTATGACTTTACTACTCTTCATGAGGTCAGGAAAAGTTCCTAAATCAACACATTTATTAAAAGTAACAGCTAGATAGGGGGCTACGATGTCTATTATATTACTTATAAGTTTAGTGGAGATGCCCCAATAATCACCGGTGTTTTTAGACTTAAGTGTATTAAAAACATTAACTACATCACGCGGGGTTACATGTTCGAAACTAAATAAGGGACTACATTTAGGTACACTACTGTGCAAAAGGTTTTCAGCTTTAGACGAGGACGAATTTAAGGAGCGAGTCGTAGTTATCGGTATGTTGGCAAAAAACTCATTAAATGCCTCAGCTACGTCAGCTGCTTTGTTAACTAATTTGTTGTCGACCATAATCTCAAGTAGTTTTTCTTGTTTAACCGATTTTCCCGTTTCATTATTAATAATTTTCCAAGTGGTTTTTACTTTATTAGTAGAATTTTTTATCGTATCGCCTAAAAATTTTGATTTAGCAAAAGCACTAATCTTTTTGAATAATTTTGAATAAGTTTTGACATACTCTAGGAAGGGAGTATCAAACCTGTATTTTTTCAAACCATATAACTCGTATAGTCTCGCTCTACTTTTATAAATACCGGGAGTAGCCCATTGGTTAAAGCCAACAGAGGATCCATTAATGTTAATAGTTTTGGTCTTGAAAGTGGATTGGTATTCTTTTTGCACAACATCAAAAAGGGCACCATAAATTTCATTAGGATTCTCGTGTTCTACTATCGATGGTGTAATTCTATGAGCTATATTATTTTTAAACATTTTGCAACGACTAGCTGTATAAGGCCTGCATTCAAGTCTATGTGGCTTTTTATGTAATGGCATGGGGAAGCTAGCTAATAAACCACAGTGGTCGGACGTTAAGTCAGTTAACACTAATTTATTTTTGGCATCACAATCACTAAATATATTATCAAGACAAGTTGACGAAGAAGCTGTGATCCTAGTTGGTTCAAAAAACAAGTTAATTAAATTATAAGACCTCAAAAGATTGAGAAGTCTAATACTTAATGGAGTAACATCTAAAATATTAATATTGAAATCTCCACATAAAATAATACTTTTGTTATTTGATTTTAACCTATTGAGAGTATCTTCCATTACCGATTCGAAACTAATAAAATCCCCAGAGGGGGGTCGATAAACGCAAATATAATTTTTATTTCCTTATTTTTAAGCCTCTAACATAAACAGGATTATTTATTGCCCAACCTACTAACCACAAAGCTTATTAATGCAGATGGGAAAGTCAACGTCAAATCATTTATTTCAAATAGGCACATCTAAGGCATATTTGAAAGTAAAATTTTCCAAAAAATAGAATTGTTTCTAATTGGCCCTTCCAAAAGGTAGTTTCGTATGGCTAAGAATGTGCTAAAAACTCCACCGTTACTCTTTTAAAATGTTTTCTTTTATAACAGCGAAATAGAGAATTAAAATGAAAAATACTGGATTTGAAATATTACTTAATGATATATCAGTAATTAAACATAAGCAACGTCGCCGTCTTGTGCAGAAAAATGTTTGTTATATAACAAGAGATAGGCGTTTTGGTAACTATCGCTAGGAAGGCTGAAATTCAGTGCCTATTCGGTGGGTGTAGGGCCCTGCTCTGGTGAGAATGGCGACAGTCTGCCCGCATGCGGCTGGCTAAATGACTATGTCACCAAAAACGACCTAGGGTTACAAAAATGAACAATAACTAGGAAGGCTGATACTAGCACGGCATTTATGAGTAGTTCCTGTGTACAGTCACGAGCCCCAATATGTCAACACTTGGCAACTTTCAAGTGCGATTTTTTCGTGAAATAACGAATGCAACGTTGAAATACGACACATTACATAAACCTATGGGTTCGAAAACGCAATGTTTGTAAAAACAAAGAATTTCATCTAAAAATAAAAGGAGTAAATCGCTTTTAAATAAAGCCGATTGCATACATAAATTGTTCGTGACTGTACATAGTCATATGGCCAGCCCCAGTTGAGCAGACCGTCACCATTCTCACCATAGGAAGCGATAGGTACCAAAAGTACGGCTATCTCATAAACTATTAGTTTATACATTTAATTTTATGCAACAGTGCGGTGTGAGTGCGTGCCACGTAAAGTTCCCGTAGAATATTGTTTTCTTTCAAACTGTGCAAGTTGCGCTGGCGTTAATGGCTTAACCTGTTCACCTTAATATTACTTGTGTGTTTTCATATTTATATTCATCTCCTTCTCTTGTGTTTGCACTGGTTTTACGGGAAAACATGTGATAGTGAAACCAGTCAGTAAGGTTCGTCGGCGTGACTGACAGGAGTGTCCTGGACTTAGGTCGGTCACCAAACAAGATAAGTCACCAGTGACGTCGGATATAGTTGAAGTTTAGTAAGAAACTCGTGGACGTTTTTGAATAAAATTAATAGACAAACAGATTAATCATCAAAAAAAAATTCAAAAAATTTCATCAGAAATTTCATTCGACTCTGGTCACTTATCTCTTTTGGTGACTTTACCTTTTAATAATAATAATAATAATAATCTTTATTTCAAACAACTTTGAGTACACCAGTGTGATTCTGTAAACATCTCACCGTGAAAACTTAGGTGAAGTGAGCGTGGAGTGAGCTGTCATTCCAACTTATGCCAAGGATTGACACTAGTGACAGCTCACTTCACCTAGCTTTTCACGGTGAGATTTTTACAGAATCGATCGGCTGGTAACTTAAATACTACATCATGAGTGACAGATAGGAATATTACAGTCACAGTAAAAAAAAGATCATCATCTTAGCACTTTCAAGGGCAAATGACTATATACCTTAGCACATCCCCCTTAAGGACTATTTTTATTGGTTAGCTGAGTTACGGATTTATCACGTCAGATAAAAGAGTTTATTTATAAAGGTTACTTACAGTTAAGAGACGCTTAAATGTCAAAAAATGTGTAGGTAGTTAAGTAGACGGTAATTATTACTTAACCTTGAAGAAGTTCAGAAACGTTTTTGTAGATAAGTAGGTATAGTGAAGGTACCGTTATACCCTGTCCATTAGGTAAACCGTTTTTTGACAGGTGGAGCTAGGGATTGCACACACAATACATTGATTGATATATGTACGGTAATAGAATGTCTGTAAGAAGTCAGCCAGATTATATATTTATTTTATTACGCATTTCAAAATTATTTTTTACGTAATTTGGAATATGTAGACGCCAGCACATCAAGCTACTACAATCTGTCAAATTTATTTAATAGATTTTCAACTTTATCGCTAAAGCATTAAGGGTCAGGGTTGATTCTGTGAAATACGATATGGCTAGAAAGGGGGTGACTACCGAGTCGACGAGTAATGGAGAAATATGGAAGAACAAGACACATTGAGCCAACCCAAATAAACTGGGATGGACTGATAACTGGGATGATGGTAATGATGATTGGCATTTAGCCAATATCTAACCATGGCGACGATGCGGTCGACGATAGTGCCCGCTCGCTCAGTAGTAAATTCACTTGGAACTTCTAAACATAACATTAATGAAAGTCGCTTTTTGTTACGCAACGGATTTTGATGCGGTTTGCAACATCTTTCAGAGAATTTATTCCGGAAGGGTTATGTCTATAATACGTTGTTATTACTTAAATTAAAGACATCTCGATGTTTTGGCAAGTTCTAAAAACCTGGCGAGGAAGGGGCGGGTTACTATGCCCTGTCCATTAGGTAAACCGTTTTTTGACAGATGGAACTATTGATTGCAGCCACACACAATACATTGATTGATACACGTACGGTATTATAATGTCTATAAGAAGCCATAAATAAGACAATTCAATAACATCTTATTGAATTATCTTATTTATGGCTTTCTATAGGCAGTTTATATATTTATTTTATTACACATTTTAAAATGAACTATTACGTAATCTGGAATAGTTCGTTCTACGGCATCTGTCAAAAAACGGTTAGCCTAATGGCGAGGGTATAGTTATTTATAAGTAAGACGAACAAAAACACTTTCACAAGGGACCTTTACTAATATATTCTTAACGTCCTACATAACATGTATTTATATTTCTATTTCCATTTTAATATAAAGACATTAGTAGAACATTAACCCGTGAGCATAGTTCTCACGAGTGGGAGGTAGGGATATAATCGCTTACACGCGTCATTTGGCAAATGTCAGGCAATTTAGCCTTAAGAAAGTATTTTATTTTGTCGATTATATCGTGCAAATGTTATTAGGTAACGTAGGATTAATAATAATTAGTTTATTAATTGTGGGGCTAAATAATTTATAACAGTCACACGGGTCGATCGAGTGAGCAGTGGTGGCCCAGTGGTAACGGCCGCCACTTAGGACTTATAGGTCGTAGGTTCGAACCCCGACAGGCGCTTTACTTTGTGTAAATTATTTCATCGCCACTGCTCTCAAAACGGTGAAGGAAAATATCTTGAGGAAACCGGCATGTCCTAGAACTAAATATTCGAAGACATGTGTTATCTACCAACCCGCACTGGGCCCGCTGGGTGGATTACAGCCCACTCCCTCTCACCGAGAGGAGGCCCGTGTCCCAAAAGTGGGAAAAACAAACTTAATATATTGTGTAATCTTCTCTTTTTCAATAATGCTAGTCACTCTGAAATCAACTTAATTGCCATTAAAATAAAGTTGATATTTTTTTAACTTGAAATAACATCAGTTTGAAACATACATTATGTTTTTATACTTTCTACCACGATGCACTTTCTTCTTAGATCATTAATTTCAGCCTTCAGGTGAATCGATAACAAACACTGTTATCAGAAATAATATAAATTCATTTTTTTTTAATTCAAATTTTATTTATGTTTTAAATTGACGTTATTTCAAGTTAAATAAATATAAACTTTATTGTAATAGTTATTAAGTTGATTTCAGATTGACTAGTACTATTGAAAAAGTTAGAAAAATGTTTGAAGTTGTAGCGTAAACTGAACTTTATTGTGTTGGAATTAAAGTTATTTTTCCATAAACTCATATTTGTTTAAGTTTTAGGCGAATATGTCGCGATTCAAATATAGGCACACACGGCTATAAATCAGGCTACATTTCCAGTTTTAGCTGACCTTGCATTGTATAGGTTTTACGTACAATCAGAAGTAAGCTTATACTGGTTATGTATAGCTTGATGTGTAACCGTGCGTATAAGCCGTTGGAATCTCGAGCGAGTCAGAGGATCTCTCATCAACGAACATACGGATCCCTCCGTAAGTGGTTGGTTCGTCAAAACAAGTTTCAAATGTACTCACATTATATCTATGTCATATCACTATGTATTTTACTGTGTGTACATAAATAATAAAATAAATAAATAAACAACTAACACGGAGTAGGAATGCCCGTAACTTTGGGTGAAACTAGAATCCTCGTGCATAAAGAGAAGACCCTCTGACAACTAAAATAATGCTTTCCTCTTATTACGCAATGTTGATGTTTTTAAGGTTACAGCTCTGCCTAACCCCACGGGGATTGCAGGCGTGATGTTATGTTATTAAGAAAACAATATCCTCTCGAATGCCTTAAAAAAAGAATAAAATACATATTCAAAAGTTCCACTAAATTCCAGTAGATGGCGCTGCACGTCAAATTAAAAACATTCGTTCCCCGGAAAAAAACAAATATTATAAAAAAAAATCCAAATCTAAGAGCAAAGACATCCTCGGGTTTTCACCTTCGGACTTTGCTCTTACAAAAATATAGTATGTATGTATGTTTGTTAACATCTCAATCTGTAATCCGCACCTCTTATGTTATCCGCGGGAAGGAAACCATAGTGAGATCTAACTCGACGCCATCGCCATCTATCGAGCCTTGAGGAACTAATTTTCATAGTGTGAAAACAGAAAAATATTTTTGAAAATAATTTAGTTGTAACTGCACATCATTTATTTGTATTTATGTAAAAAATAATTATGAGTTGCTTATCACTTTTATTTCTTTTTTTTTCAACGTTTCATTTCAGTTGAGCCGTTTCTACGTGTACTCTTTAAAGTTTTAAGAAAGAGTAGATATTCTTGTACTAAGCTTATCTAATCTTACAAAATCCTTATTTAGGAGGTCAAACGAGTATGTGGGTCGCTGATAAGGGACTGCTTTCGATCACAAATAAACAGGAGTAACTAATTCGTTGTTTTTATGGCGACTGCTTAAGTGTTAGCTGAGTTACATTTCGTTCACAATTATTTAATCCTTGACAGCAGCAAGCTAAAAGCTACCCTATTGTAACGATGATAAAGATCACAATGATTTTGACAGACTTGGCAATGACAGCAACGCAATAGCAACCTTATTGTACCGATATTAAAGGTCACTGTGATTTTGATAAAGATGCAAAATCATAGGTAAATAAAATAACTGTGGTCCGTTCACAGTTATTTTACAGTGCAAACGTATTTCTTAAGACTGTTTAAGTCACAAACGCAAAACAAAGTCACTTAGGTTTACTCGACCTCGTAATAGCTTTACCACCCTAAGATTGAATGTCTATTATAATAATTATATATTATATTATAATGTCTATTATTTGTATTATTATTCATGATATTAAATACATTACACACACAACACAAAAATATATTAACATTACATTACCATACAAAACAAAACAATAACCACCGCACTATCAACACATCAACACTCTCATAAGTGACCGGCGACAGTAGGTGACGAGCAAGTCACTGTAGCCTCGCATGTATGGACAGTCGAGCCTCTCCGCTATCATCATCAGCACGCAGTTACCGCCGCCGCGCACCCGGCGCACCAGAGATTTCTCAACAAAAAATCATGTCAGTCCTACCACTTCAGAAATGCATTGTAATTATGTTTTAGTTATGGTCCTTTGGTGATTTAGTTAACTACGTTAAAATCAGTATATTACTGCATGTTACTCAACTTACGTACCTACTTCATGTATTAATAATATAATAATAATATAATAATATCCCTGGACATTTCACACAGCACCATTTGTCCCAAGCTAAGCAACCTAATGCTTGTGTTATGGTAACAAGATGGCTGATAAACTACTTATATACATTTTTTTTTGTAAATACATACATATTATAGATAGAAAAACACCCAGACTCGGAACAAATACATGTAGGTCATACAAATATTTGTTCCGTGCGGGAATCGAACCCGCGACACGCAGCGCAGCAGTCAATCGCTATTAAATATTTGCACGAACTGCATGCACTGAAATTGTACATATTGATTTGATTTGATGAGGGACGCATTCCGTTTACGCATCGTTGCATAGAAGCCGTCGACGCTGGCTTCGCGCAAACATGCCCGAAGCACTACAGTTACTATATGACAGTCAGTTACAAATAATTTCAACCTTACTAAAGTTTCAATTTACTGGGAATTGTTGTCAAAAGTGGTAAAGCAATTGCGAGGTGGACTATACATCACATTATTGTATGTAGCACTTAGAATTTAAATTACATGTTCTATCTTGACGTATAATATTCACGGTTGTACATAATTTGTAGGAAATGGATTAGCAATGTATAAGGCTAGGTTCACATTCGCACAAAACAAGTATAAAGAGTGTTAAAAAAACATGTTTTTACTAAGTTGCTGTCTTCAAGAGTGAACCGGCCATTGTTTAAATTTAAAATCAGTCTTAAATAAAAATAATATGTACAAGTATATCAAAAAGTGGCCAAGTGCGAGTCGGACTCGCACACGAAGGCACCACAAGGCAAAAACGCCGATAAAAAACACGTTTCTTGTACTTTTATTGTTGTTATGGCAACGCGCCAATAGAAATACACATTCTGTGACAATTTCAACAGCCTAACTATTACGGTGTATGAGATGCAGCCCGCTGATAAACAGACGGACGGTCGGCCGGACGGACGGTCAGCGGACACTTATCGTACGTTTTGTATTCTGGTTTGTAATAGTACGAGTGAAATTACAGGATAATGCGACGCTTCAACTTTGCCGCTAAGACGACAAAGTTGCCGACGAAAAACTTTGAGATGACAAACACAGTTTCAATCTAGTGTCTTCTCTTAAAAGGGTTCATACGGAGAAGTGCTACCATTTTGGCTGTTACTTTACCAAGCAGGTTTGCCGAGTTTCGGTGCGAGAGGTTCTTGTGCAACGTACCATGAAATATTGTCTACTTTGTCTTTACCCGGTTGAGGGGCTTGTGGCTAAGTAATAACAGCCTACGCATGTTAAGCTACGCTTGCCGCGGTCGGTTCGTGGATGGGTGACCATCTTTACATACCAAGACCCCTCCGTGCGTCGGATAGCACGTTAAGCTTTTGGTCCAGGCTGTCATTCGTGGATCTTTGATAGTCGTTTCGGGTCGTCAGAAGCCGGAAAGTCTGACCACCAGTCTTGCCAAGGTTTTTTCGTTTTTAGTACTGCTATTCAGCTGAATACCAGTACTTTACATGGAGCGACTACCTATCAGACCCCCACAACTCAGTTACTGGGTAATACCTAATACGATACCCCTTGGTAAGACTGGTTGTTGGTTGAAGATCGTTAACCTATTTTCCATAAAGCCAGGCTATAATCAACCCATTTTACTTTACAGTCTTAGAATTTATAAACCACAAGGTGCTCGTGTATCCTTTGCCTTAAATACAAAAACCGCAATAGCGGTATTTCCCAGTTGAGACTTATTAAAATGTAATCTGCGCCAACGGAAGTATTATTTCCTTAGTAATAAGAGGTCATTATTTAATAATACAAGTTAATAATACCCGAGGAAACAAACTGCAGTTGTTAGTTCTGCAGCATAAAATGGAAAAAAAAAGAATTTCTAGTTACTTATTTCCTGATTTTCTTTCGCCATTTCTTTTCAGGGGTAGTCAGATAGGAGACGTAGACTCCAACTAGCTTATTTCTTTCTGACGCAGCAGAGACGCATGACATAAAAATATGGGCACCGAGGTTTGACTTTACGGTGTCGAAAATGCTCTCTAGCGAACCACCACAACTTCCTACTAATATTATAAACGCGAAAGTTTGTATGGATGGATGAATGTTTGTTACTCTTTCACGCAAAAACTACTGAACGGATTTACATGAAATTTGACACACAAATAGTTTATAACCAGGATTAACACATAGGGTACTTTTTATCCCGATATTCCCACGGGATCGAAACTTATGCGGGTGAAACCACGGGACGTCATTCGACGGTAAACGGCGGACGCTATGTGGCGTTCACCGCAGTTTTACAAAATCTTAGATTAAATGTGGGAAGCATTACGGTACCGTTAGTACGGACATGGAACCTTTCATAAAATTAATTAATCTACAGAAATAAAAATAAAATTTGTTGTACATATATAAAATAAATTCTTGTTGCTGTTATCTCAAGCTGTTTTGCCACGCGGACTGAAGTTTTTAATTATGTTGTCAGTTAGCATTCTGCGATGCGATTATTTTCTACTATTTAATTAAAATGCTGCATTCTGTGAATGTACTCGTAGGTAAGTACTAGGTGTTTTGTGACGTTTGACATTTAAAATGAGTAAATACCAGAGGGGCAATTCTCATAATTTTAAGACCGTTCACCCTCTGATCTCAGTCTCAATCTGTCAAAAAATACTTCTAATTTCCCTACATTTTGACAAATGTTTGACATTTTTTTGTCGCTGAGATGAGACTGCCACTATTTTGAACGTTTTAAATTACGAGAATTGGCCTTCTGGTATTTTTGAAGGTACCTACCTACTAAGTTCTTTATAAACCGAGATCCGAAGACGTAGGAAGTTTCTCGATATTGGAAAATGAGTTATGGAACTCAAATCGAGTTGGGCACTATACTGGGTCCTATTCACTATGACCACTTAACGATTCCTTACTCGAAACCACGTCAATTCCTTAGTTAACCCCCTTAATCTCGCGTTCATTTCGCGCGATTTTGTTCATTGGGTCATAGAAAATAAGGCCCCTGGCAAGGCGCAGTGACGGCAGGTGGTGTAAGGCAGTGACCAAGAGGCGTCCAAGAACTTGAAGACGAAGTGTCCGTCATCCGGCGCCAAGATGGGCGGACGATATTGTTGCCATCGCGGCCGCGGGTAGAAACTCGATGAGGCTGACACAGGAGCGAGGGGATTAGCACTAGAAATGAAAGGCCTATGGTCAGCTGTGGATGATGTTGATGAAGTTCTTTATAATACCTATAGGGTTCTAATAAGGAAATAATTAAAAAAAAAAGTATTTAGTGGGATTCGTACGGGAAGAACACAAACCAAATAATAAAACACAAAAATAGAAAGTAAAATTACAGTAGGTAGAAAAAAAAACAAGACAAAAATACCAGTATTTTACATGGAGCGACTGCATCTGATCTCTATAACCCAATTACTGGTCAAAGTCAAATCATTTACATCAAATAGACACGTAAAAGGCACTTTTGAACGTCAAAAATTACATTAAAATAGAATTGATTCTAGTCGCCTCTTCCAAAAGGTAGTTTTCGTATGGAGAAGAATGGGGAAGAAACTCCACCGTTACTCTTTTTACTACTTTTACTGGGTAACACGAAAACCCCTTGGTAAGACTGCTTGACAGACTTTTGTTCTTGCTTCGGTCATCATCACCACGATTAGCAGATGAATTGGTGATCGCGGAAGGACTCTCTTATGACATTCATTGATGGTAAAATGAGACCAAGAAAACACAAAGGTCGGTCAAAAAAAAAACTTCGTTTCAAGAAATTACCCATGGGTTGGTAATAATTATTTATTAAAACTTTATGCACAAAATTATGTACAAAGATGGAACGGATGGCCTCAAGCACAGTCCTTGGAGATGATGGTGGGACGTCTTGTCTTAGAGAAGCTTGGAAAGAAGTGTTAGGAACGGAAGGAGCCCAAGAGCCCACATGTTGGTAAAAATTATACAATTACTAGCATAATCAGCCTAAAATGTTCCCACTGCTGGGACACATGCCTCCTCCCTGTGAAAGGGAATGGGCCGTAATCCACCACGCGAGCCCTGTCTGAGTTGGTAGATGTCACATGTCTTCGAATTTTTGGTTCTGGGACATGCCGGTTGTTTCTCACGGTGTTTTCCTTCACCGTGTTTGAGAGCAGTGGTGATGAAATTATTTGCATAAAGAAATCCCTGTCTGGCTTCGAACTCACGACCTACAACTCGTAAGTCGGGACCATTACCACTGGGCGACCACTATTCTCACTTTTATTAAGCGTTAATTAATTATTATCATCCGTATCAACCTTTCGCAATGATGGATCGATAGTGATAATTATTAGAGAACTGATTAAGATAATCATATCGTATAGTTTAATTTTGGTGGGCAGTTTGTGTAGTACCTAGCCATGTTGAGGCTAGTCAGTTTGTTCGTTTTTGTGGGCTTAGCTTTGGCCAAACACGAAATCTATGAAGGGTAAGGATGATTTTAGGGTTTTCTTGTGGATCAGAAACAATTGAAGAAAAAAATAATGTCATTGCAGTCGGGGGACCTGTTAGATTAAAAAGTGTTCCACAGAATGGTCACCCGACTGCATTGACAATTTTATTTATCTATTTAGTCAGGGAATACAACTTGTTTTTTTTTTTACTTTTTAGTTCGTTTTTTGGCAGGGCAGTCGTGTTTTTAATTTTTTTTAATTATTTATTTTTATTTTATACATTTTAGTGACGTGCTCATCAAGATCTTCAATTTGATAGCCATATTGCAATAATTGAATAAAATTATTTTTTTCCGTTTTCAAAATGGATCCATACCGCCGCCATATTGAATTAAAAAAAAAAGTATATAGCCAGTGTCACTCGGGATGATGTAAGGATTCTACCGGATACCCCATACATCCAAATCTGTTCAGGCATTTAAAAGTTATGGTGGAATAAAGAAACTCACATACATACAAACATACATCAACCCTGAATTCATTACACTCCTTTTTGGGCAGTCGTGTAGTTGACTTTCTTGTGAAAAGGCTCAAAAATAGAAAAAGTAGTAGTGGCATAATCAGGCTGTAATGTGCCCACTGCTGGGACTGGAGAGGCTGTAATCTACCACGCGGGCCCAGTGCGGCTTGGTAGATGTCACATGTCTTCGAATTTTTGGTTCTGGGACATGCCGGTTTCCTAACGATGTTTTCCTTCGCCGTTTCGAGAGCAGTGGAGATGAAATTATTTACACAATGTAAAGCGCCTGCCTGGGTTCGAACACACGACCTACATGTCGTAAGTCGGCGCCGACACCTCTGGGCCACCAGTGCTCATGAAGTAGTGATACCACCTTCATACCACTTTTTCTATTTTTGGTCTAACATTGTCTTATGACATCACATCTAACCTAATAACTTCTCTTTACTTTGTGGCTTTCCGAGTGGATGCCTGACCTCCTTAAGGGTGAGGAGGTCAGGCATCCACTCTCTCTCCTTGAAATCAATGTATTTCTACTTCTCCATTTGCGTGTGGATTTTGCTCTGTACACACAATTCCAGCAAGGATTATATATTTGATGATGTAAACTATAACTTCTCAACCTCATTTTATCCACCCACTTTGAGAATATATTTTTTCCTAGAGCCCCAAAATGTTTTTCTACTTACCATCTGTCGCGAATCTGAAACAGCTGTTGCCACGGTTATATTTAAACGTGTTATTTTAGGTTTAAAGTCATAAGATAGTATATAAATAACTTTCTCTGGGTCTTCTACTGCTTCCCTGAAAGTCTCAAACGCTCACGAGGGGGCGTTATTGCCCATGTTGAGAACTTATGATCTAAAATAACCTACCTACATATATACACATAATAAAGCACATATAATCATTTATAATAATATTTAATTGTTTGAATTGCCACTTAGCTCTCTTCCTCTCTCAAGTTTTGCTTTGCCCGACAGGGTCCATATTGCTCTTTTACCTTGTATATACCAGCTATGTAACACATATGGAATGCAATAAAGATTTGAGTATTGATTAAAAACTATATAGGATACGTTTCTTAAGTTAGCCACCATTAGGCGCGGGCCTGCGGGCGGTGAGTAATGTGTAGCTCACTGTCCGATCAGGACCAGGCCCGTGCCGGACGGCGCGTTGTGTTCCACGCGCGCCTCAAAGAGATGTCAGCAGAGGATGGCGCCCCATAGGGCCGAAGCCTGCCGGGGCGGCGGGATCTTCCGAAAGGTTAACCGCTGCCCTGGAACAGAAAGGGCTAAGGAAGGAACACGGGTGGGTTTTAGTCAGTAAAAGTCTGACACTCCCTTCCGCTCCACCCAGAGCGGGAGGGGTCATTTGATGACTTCCCATCCACAAAAAAAAAAAAAGCCACCATGCTTGGCTAATACAATTTTTTTTTCCTTATAATTTTTATATGCTACACCATTATAAGATGACCTTTCTTCCAGGTACGGCTTATACAAAGTCTCAGTGAAGTCTACAGACCAGATTGAGCTGGTCAACTACCTCAGCCATAACTTAGATCTAGACGTCTGGTCTCATGCTCTACCTGGCCGGGATGGACAGGTCCTCGTGCCTAAGGAGAAGAAGACGCTGTTCCAAAATGAACTTAAAGCCGCTGGCGTAGAGTTCAAAGTTGAAACTGATAATATCAAGGAGTAAGTTATAGATTTGAATAATTCTGTGCTGTCAAAACCGTAAAAGAACCTTTTCTCTCACCATCATCATCATTCTCCTGCCGTATATTTTTCTTCCATGTTTCTCTATGAGTTGTCATTTCGGTAGTCACCCCCTTCCTAACCATACCATCATTCACACAGTCCATCCATCAGTTCTTTGGTCTTCCCTTACTCTTATAGCTATCGATATTCATGCTCAAAACTTTCCTCTCGACATTTTCCTCATTCCTCCGTCCAGGTGCCCGTACCATTACACGCGATTTCCACACAACATTTCCGTTACCGGTGTCGCTTGCAGACTTCCTCCTATGTACTCATTTCTTATTCTATCCATTTGTGTAACACCAAACATCCTCTTAGCATTCTCATCTAAGCTGCATACATTTGCAAAGTCTACCCCGTATCGGCCCAAATTATTAACAAAATAATAGTTCTTGTAATGGTAAAGACCAAGCAGCTGAACGGCAACCAGGTATCATCGTGGTCGATATTTACTTTTACTATTTCACTTACTACCAAAGGTACACTAAAGTATCACCAATGAGGAAACCTCTTACAGGTAAAAAGGTTTTTTTACCAGTCAAGCTCTGAATGAGCCCTTTTTTCTTAATCCAAATTACGTTTTCCAGACTCCTGGATTTGGAAGACAAGCTCCATTCTGCGGCATCAGCATTTAAGAAGAACAACGCTTCGAGATTGGACTCCCTTCCCTTCGACCAGATCTACACATACCACCAGGTCAGTTTCAAATACTGTGACCACGCTTTAGGGAGGCATTTAATTTTAACTTTTGTGTTTGTAATATATTTTTTTTGGCAAACGCCTATAGAAAGCAGATTCCAATAGAATGACTAAAACATGGTAAAAATAACATAACAACACCTTTATTCTCCGAAGGGTGAGGCAGACGTGTACCCTTAGTACACCCACATTTCGCCAGTTATGTTTAAGGGGCATGCGATAAGGTAACCCGCGAAATTAAATTTTCCTTGCGTTTTTTACAATTTATGATATGCGTAACAAATATGACTTCACAGAATTATAAGCATTAAATTCTATAACTGCAATCTATAAAGCCCCCTAATTCATTATAATCTTGTTGATTGATATTTCATGAAATAGTAGAAACCGGCCTGTCCTAGAACCAAGAATTCGAAGACGTGTAACATCCACCAACCCACACTAAGCCCGCGTGGTGGATTTTGACTCACTCTCACAGAGAAGTGTATATATATATTTTATATTTTGTGTGTAAAAGTGTGACATTTCCTGACGTTAAAAAATAATAATAATTTATCTGACTTTGTATTTGTATTGGACTGTATTTAACCAGGTACTATATTATTGACATGCACGCAGAATTCCAGAGACATTGTGACTAAATTATAATTACTACTAAATTCCCATTCCTGTCATTCCTGTTCCTGTTCTATCTGTTTACATACATAATAGACAAAATAAACTTCACATGCCATACCACAGGCTAAATAGAATATAAGACCGAATAATGTAACATGAGAAACCATCAATTGTAATTACTCTATTTAAATGTGAATAAATGAATTTGAATTTGAATTTGAATTTGAAGAGGCCTGTGTCCAGCGGCATGCGGCAGGGGGAACGTCATAGGCTGATAATGCGTTTGTATTTTTCAGGTGGACACTTTCCTGGACATGCTGGCTGAAGCGTACCCTGACACAGTGACGCTGGTTAACGCTGGCAAGAGTTTCGAAGGCAGAGACATTAAGTACATCAAGATATCCAGCACCAACTTTGAGGTAAGGACCCATGTCCTCAACTGCGGTAAGGAAATACAAAATCATACACACATATAGAGAGGTGAAGAATAGGGATACCTCCCTAGAGTAATCGCCGCAAGCGCAGCCTAACCTTGCAGATCACCCTAATACTACACCTGCACCCACACAATTAATAATACAAAAAAACACACGATCAATCGGAATCGGTTTCATTTTGACAGTTCAACAACATTCATTGCGTTATTTACGTTGTTGAGCAGAGACACATGACACATTTTTTGAACATATGAAGCAACGGATTAGCAATACCCTTCAAAATAATTCAGATTGAGAATGATTGTGTGTTACGCAATTAGGGTGCGGATGGTCCATCAAGAAAACCATTACAAAAAAAAAAAAAATCTCTTATTAAATGTCGATTAAAAGAGCATTACCTTTCCTCTTAAGAGCGTTGACAACGTACGGCATTTCATACAAACTTTCAAGTCCTTTTTTTTCGAAATTCATGAACCGATTTTAATGAAACTTCCTACGCATAAGCAGGATATTAGGTCTAAAAAGTTAGTTAAGAACATTTTCGAAATGTCTTATTTAAAAAAACATAATTAAGATAAGAAATCTCTGTTTCTATGGAAAATTTAAAATCGGTCTAATTTAGCTGTATCTAACACTATTTTTCAAAAATGTTCTGAATTAACTTTTTTGAAAAATATTGTTTATATTATTATGTATGTTTATATATTTTATCATTTTTACTTATGTATATGTAAATTGTTTGTATTACATGTGTATAGTATTTTGGTTTTAGTCTTCACATAATTCATATTTTTCTCTACTTGTTCTCACACACTATTGTCTACAATTCTTTTATACTTCTGCTTTCGCAGGTCTACTGGAAGAAATTTCTTAAGAAATAAGCAGTACCTTTGTATTCAAATTATAATTATGTCGTATTCCTGTGTATTTTACTGTGTGCACATAAATAGAAAAAAAACAAACAAACAACGTAATTTCCATAATGATGATATCGTATCTTAATTAAAATCCGCGTAAAAGGTAAAATGGATCGGTTGATTAAAAAGATAAAATTGATTGATTAATTTCACCATAGTCCATATCACCTGCTTAAAAATGTACATAAGTTCTTGGTTTATCTTTTAAGACCAGATTATAAAGTCGGCAAATACCGGATTTCATGGAGATTACCAGACTTAGTGTCACTGTGACGCAATTTGAGACCTAATACTCGTAGTACTATCGGTAACAAATCTGATAAAAACTATCGGAAAAACAACAATTAACTATCAAACAATAAACCGAAGAATAATAAGTGCTTCTTCCTTTTTTGAAGTCGGTTAAAACGATGGGCGAGATGATATTCACAATTTTCATTACTGATATAAATATATGGTTTTATTTTGTAAGTAGGTTTGTACAAACACTTTTACATGTCAATCATATTTTAAAACTAGATGAGGTCGGCGTTTCCTATCTGACTAGTCTGAGAAGAAAGGCCGAAACAAACTCAGAGGTCACAGTCTCTTTTAAAGTCCAGACATAATCTTGGTCAGATCATATGAAGACCATGTAGATCGATGTCTGAGATGGTTTTTTGAGGAAAGAACCACACAGATTGAGAGGACCTGTCCAGCCAGTGCACGCATTTGTCAGAAATCGTGCAGCTGAACTCAAAATTTAAGGTGCTCGACGATTCGACGAACAATACCACAGAAAGGACATTTGGGTAGGGCACATTAATTACTCAAACTGCCAGACCATGACAAAAACTAACAGAATAGAGAGAAAAATAATATAAATAAAATGACCCACATAGTTTTCAGTGAGAACTTTAACCATTTTCAATTCTTCCCCAGGACACCAGAAAACCTATAGTCTTCATGGAATCTCTCCTCCACGCTCGTGAATGGATCACCTTACCAGCTACCCTTTACGCCATCCACAAGCTAGTGATTGACGTCACCGAGCAAGACCTGGTGCAGGACATCGACTGGATCATCCTCCCTATTGCTAACCCCGATGGATACGTTCATACCCATGGAGAGGTAAGGAATCACGTTCGCTCATTTGAAAGAGTTTAAAAGCTTACGCAATTTTGGGCGTGCCGCACCGCAATGCATAAATCCTACTATATTACTTTTACACGGACGATTGGTGTCCAGCGCTGCGACTCGATGCGTCTGTAATATGCGCTTACCAAAACAATCAGCTTTTTCCAACTATACACCAAGGAGGTGTGTCGACTTCCAGGTTCCTGGTTCCAGGTTCTATATCATCATCAATTTAACCGGAGTTTCTGCTATCCGATATTTCAAAGCTTGAGTTCTTCCTCCTCTCTCCTACTTGATCTCTGTGCCCGACAGGGTCCATAATTGTGACTAATATAATTATTTCCCTACCAACTTATGAATTATGGTAAGCAATAAAGAGTCGAGTCTATGAATGTTTTGAATATAAGACTGGTTGCCAGACTAATCTTGGTTGAGGCCTATTTGTCTGTTACGGATTTATTTCTTTCTGAGGCACAAAGAGGTCACAGCACGATAATGTTATGAGTGAAAAATTGTCGTCCTTTAGTTAAACCTCCAAATTGTTTCCATTTGAACCATCAAACCACTATTAAATTTAAAAGCTTCCAAAACCTAAAACAGTTACTCGATAATTGCAACCAATTTGTGGCTGCAGTCAATATGGAAAATTGCTCCCCGAATTTTATTTGCAAAATAAAATGACGCCTGATACTCACACGTCAGATATTAAATTATTGGCCAATTAAGTAACCGCGACCGTTTTGCTGCCAAAATGTTGGGGTCGGAAGATAAAAATATGTGATCAATTCTGAGAGGATTATTTTCTGCTCAGTGATTTTTGCCGAAGGTAATACGCCGTTGTAGTTTAGTGGTTTCAGGAGGTGGTTAGTAACGGCTGAAGTTAACGTCTGAACTTTACTATTCGATTCAATTAACTTTCTCTTTGCTTTTGGTGCCGTTTGTTAAAAGAAAGTTTCGGCATCAAAGTAAAAAAGCCAGACATAATTATAATAGGTATAGACAGACATAAATATACATATAATTAGCCTATAATGTTCCCACTGCTGGGAAACAGGCCTCCTGTCTTTGAGATGAAGTGGGCTGTAATCTATCACGCGGGTTTAGTGCGGGTTGGACGATGTCACATATCTTAGAAGTTTTGGTTCTAGGACATGTAGATTTCCTCACGATGTTTTCCTTCATCGTTTTGAGAGCAGTGGTGATAAAATAGTTTACACAAAGTAAAGCGCCTTCCTGAGTTCGAGCCCACGTCCTGTAACTCGTGAGCCAATGACTCGTAAAAAACCAGGCAAAATACTACAATTATTTAGCAGGTAACAGTTTGCCCATCTCAAAATTATGTTACCTTGAAAACCTAGTCTTCATGCTTACAAGCAATTATGAAAAGTCCAACAAACAGGTTTACTGATACCAACATCCTAATTGCGTACACACTTTCAATAACAATCTGAATAATTTTGAAGGATATTGCTTACCCATTGTAAATGTTCGAAAAATTTATCTGCTCAACAACGTGAATAACGTAATGAAAGTCGTTGAACTGTCAAAATTAAAGCCATTGCTATGGATAGTGTGTTACGCATTTACCCCGCAGGATCTCACTTTTCTACAAAAAACAGTCAGTCATAAAACTAACGTTTATAATTAAATTCCACTTTCAGTTCCGTCTCTGGCGCAAAAACCGCAACAGCAACTACGGTCCTCTCTGCACCGGAGTAGACCTCAACAGGAACTTCGACATCTTCTGGTCTGAGGCCTCAAGCAACATCGCCTGTAGCGACACCTTCCACGGAGGTGCCCCCTTCTCGGAACCTGAGGCCGCCATCATAAAGGGAATCTTCGATCAGTACAGCAACCGCATCGAACTGTTCTTGGACATCCACAGTTTTGGAAGCATGATCTTGTATGGCTATGGAACTGGGTCCCTCCCACCAAGTGCCCTAATGCTGCATTTGTTAGGAGTCCAAATGGCACAATCAATTGACGCTGTCAAAATGAGCTGGAATTCGGACTACATTGTTGGCAATGTGGCCTTAGTTTTGTCATACAAGGCTTCTGGCAGCGCTGGTGATTACGCTATGGCTGTTGGCGTACCTTACTCCTATACCTATGAGTTACCAGGACACAGGTTCGGTATTGGTGGTTTCGGGTTCTTCGTTGACCCTGATTTTATTGAACAGGCTGGATTTGAAACCTGGGAAGGTATTAAGACTGGTGCCAGATTCGTTCTCGATAACTACAAGAAGAAGCATCTTTAAATTCATATAAATGTTTCGTCTATAAAGGCGCTTTTTGCAAGAGCTCCTCCATAATTTACTCAATGTCTATTTATTTTCTGTGTTATGTTATCTAATAAATACTTACTGATGATTACAGTGTCCATTTTATTGTATGTAGTGTTTGTTGTACTGTTTTTTTCTGTATCTTTACGATTCAATAAACAAAGTGGTAGACAGAACTCCCATCTTTGAGTGAGTTATGTTTAAACCTTAGCCGGAGTCGTCTGACGGTTTATCGATCTAGCCCGGAGATTCACCCAATATTTATTTTTTCGATTTTTTTCCGTTTTTTCTCGGATTTGGTCTCGTTCCTGACCGATTGGCCGGAGAAAGCACCACATAAAGATAATTGGAGAACTATGGGGAGATCTTTGCGAATAATGGGACAAAATAGTTTAACATAAAATAAATCTTCTAGCATCGCATGGAGTTTCTGTCAAAATTCTTATAAAATGGCAGATGTAAAGGAAGGAGGGGGAGGGAGGGTGTATGTCAGGCAGGCATAGAAACAATGTATGCGCCGCGACGCAGGTAGGAGTGACAATGGAGATAATTATGCCCCAGCAGTGGACTGCGACTGCAATAACTATATTGGTATCGGCGCATCTTCGATTAATTGCAGATTCTTCAATCCTTAGGGTAATTTGCCCATATCTTCCCACTGCTGGGACACAGGCTTCCTCTCGGTGAGAGGGAGTGGGCCGTAATCCACCACGCGGGCCCAGTGCGGGTCAGTAAATGTCATATGTCGTCGAATTCAATCCTTTGTAAAATTAAAACCAAATATCTGTCCTCCCAGTGCGTTTTGCCTTTTAAACCCACACTCGATCTTTTCCTGTCAACCTTTAAAATATTGCATCATGAGTTTAGTTCTATTAACTACACAGTTTCAAGCTTGTCCTAAAACAAAGACAGCTAGAACAAAGCCATGGTATAGATTGCGCTAATACATTAGCGGTGATAGATTGTTAGTTCAGTTTGTTGGAGACTCATCAGTTACCTATCTGGTCGACATTATGTCTACTACTAATATATTGAAAACCTTTTAACGTCCTATGTTAGGATAGCGAGATCGGATTTTCTCAATTCATTTACTAGCATTACGGGCATACATGTAGTCGTAAAGTCAGTCAGTAAGATAGGCATGCATGAATGACAGGAGTTTTCAGGGCTTAGGTATTGTACAGTCGAATTAAAAAAAAAACGATCTCCATTTTAAAGCGAAAGCGTCGAGGTAGTTCACGAAATTCAAATTTTCTTACGTTTTTATTTGCAGGTCTGTCTCAGGTTGAATGTTGCAGGGTATGCTTGAAGTCTCTCTGAGGGATCGAATCCGCAACGAGGTGATCCGGATGAGAACCAAGGTTGTCGACATAGCTCACAGAATAAGTAAGCTGAAGTGGCAGTGGGCCGGCCATATCAGCCGTAGAACCGATGACCGTTGCGGTAGACGTGTTCTTGAGTGGAGACCGCGAATCGGTAAACGTAAGGTGGGACGCCTTCAGGCTAGGTGGAGCGACAATCTTCGCAGGATGGCTGGTAGCAGCTGGATGAGAGTTGCCGAAAATCGAGTTGAATGGCGTGCAATAGGAGAGGCCTATGTCCAGCAGTGGACTGCTATAGGCTGATGATGATGTTGCAGGGTAGCCTATCCTAGGTAGCCTAGGAATGTTAAAAAGTCTTCCGCAAGAATTGACGACTAATTGTTGCAGAGATTGGCTCGTTCAAACAAACAGACTCGTCAGGTTTATTATTATAGTCCGCGCGGAACTAGTTGGCCGCGCCTTAGGTATGTGAGCGGTGGGACGGAGGGGCCCCGCGCACTACGTACGTGCGTTGCAACCCGCCGCCTCACCCCGCTGTCCCTCCCGTCCCACCGCTCACATACCTAAGGCGCGGCCAACTAGTTTTGCGCGGACTATAGTACATAATCCTACTTCCTACTAATATTCTAAACGTGAAAGTTTGTATGGATGGATGGATGAATAGATGGATGGATGGATGAATAGATGAATGGATGGATTGATGGATGGATGTTTGTAACTCTTTCACGCAAAAATTACTGAACGGATTTGGATGAAATTTGGCGCAAACATTGTTTCTAACCAGGATTAACATAAAGGATACTTTTTATCCCGATATTCCTACGGCATCGAGACTTATGCGGGTGAAACCGCGGGGCGCAGCTAGTATATATTTCTAACGCCAAGTAATGATATAGGTAATGAAATGAATGATAATAATGAAAGACCACCCACGGCTTTATACGCATAAAATTAATAAATGTAAGGAAACACCGTCTTTAAATAAAAAGGTTTTAACATGAAAAGCGTAAATAAATTAATTATCGAAAAGACGGAAAGGTGTGTAGGAGTAACAATATATAGTATTATTACTCCTACACACCTTTCAATCTTTACGATAATTAAGTATAATATCTGTTTGCAATTTTCACAATTTAAAGGGTATATTTTCATACGAGGAAAGGTCGACATTATTTACCTCGATGTTGTGATTTTAGACCAAAAAATCTATACACAGAGTTATTCGAAATATACGCGAAGCAGGTTAGGTAAACAAACTGCCGATGCCGTTTCTAGTACAAAATTCAGCCGGTCCCGCGTGGGTTAGATAGAACAACGAAATCTTTTGGTAAATGTATTATGTTTTGTAAAAAGTTATAGAATAAAAGTTTTTGTTTATGATGTTAGTTATCTAGTCCTGCAGGGTTGCTAGTGTTTTACCAATAACCCTGTATATGTTGGGGACGGCTTTCAGACAAACCGCATAGCATAGCATAATCAGCCTACAATGTTCCCACTGCTGGGACACAGGCCCCCGAGAGGGAGTGGGCTGTAATTAACCACGCGGGCTCAGTGTGGATTGGTAGATGTCACATGTCATCGATTTTTGGGTTCTAGGACATGTCGGTTTCCTCATGATGTTTTCCTTCACCGTTTTGAGAGCAGTGGTGATGAAATTATTTACACAAAGTAAAACGCCTGTCTGGGTTCGAACCCACGACGTACAATTCGTACGTCGGAGCCGTTAACACTGGGCCGCCACTGCTCACAATCTCAGCCTCAACCCGGATCAGCGAATACCAGTATTTTACACAGAGCGACTGCCTATCTGACCTTCACAACCCAGTTACTGGGTAACACGATACTGCTTGGATGACAGACTTTTCGGCGTTTGACTGGGTAGTCAAACGCCTCGTAAATTTGTATCTTTGACAGTCGTTACGGGTGTAACGACTGTCAAAGATGCAAATTTACGATTTTCGGATTATTTCCTTTACTTGTACTACATGACATTGCTTCTTGCCAAATTTCATGATTCCAAGTCAACGGGAAGTACCCTATAGAATTGATTCGAACTTTTAAACGCCCGTATCTTTTGATTGCATTGACTTAGAAGTTTGATGTTTTCACTGCTTCATGGAATTACAGCCCAGAGTATTTGATAATAATTTCAACTTGATAACTCCACGCGTTCCTGAGAAAAAGGGTCTTGACAGACGGACAAATAAGTGATCTTTTAAGTGTTCCGTTTTGAGGTACGAAACCCTAAAAATATGTCTGAAAATCCCTTTATCAACTCTGAGCACCTAATAATTATTATAATTTGCTTATTATTTTTAACGATAAGATAACATTCCTTCATATTACTCAATTATAATTTTAATTTATCTTTGAATTAACACCTGTGTTAGTGTCGTCAGGCTATTTACTTTAAAATGTTATTTTATTTGTATTTTGTTTCGGTGTTTTGTTATTTCGTGACTGCTAAGAATGAGGAGTATAAAGGGTGAGTTTTACTGCTTTTTTAAAGTTCCGTACATCGACAAAGAAAAAACGGAACCCTTATAGGATCACTTCGTTGTCCATCCGTCCGTCTGTCTGTCAGTCTGTCAAGACCCTTTTTCTCAGGAACGCGTGGAAGCATCAAGTTTTTTTTGTGGTAAGGTATAAAGTGGATCCTTCTAAATACAGTTGAATGTGTTACTTATCGACTTTGGTGAATGATTTTCGTTTTACCTGAAAAGGGTTTGTTTACACTTCCAGTAGATACTTTTGGTACAGACCATACGTTATATGGCTCATACGTCTCGTATTGTTGTCTTATAGTGATACAAACAGGCAGTGTCTAGACAGTGATAGAAGAAACGTCCAGGGGAAGGACAGGAGTATAAATAAGAACAAACCATAATCAGCCTATAATGTTCCCACCGCTGGGACACATGCTTCCACTCTTTGAGAGGGAGTGGGCTGTAAACTACCACGCGGGCCCAGTGCTGGTTGTATCATATGTCTTCGAATTTTTGATTCTAGGATACGAGTATGCCGGTTTCATCACGATATTTTCCTTTACCGTTTTGAGAGCAGTGGTGGTGAAATTATTTACAGTGATGCGCCTGGCTGGGTTCGAACCCACGATCAACGTGTCGGAAGTCGGGGCCACCACTGCTCGAATAACAAACAGCGATCACTTATCTATGTGCCGAGTGTGGAGAAGATAATAATACCCTTTAATCAAAAAATGCCCTTTGACCACGGATTAATTGTTGACTTAATTATAGGTATATGGTAAGCTGATATGATATCTCTGAAGAATTCAAGCTTTATTCATGGACTATGAGTAGTGGTGGCCTAGTGGTAAGTGGGGGTCGTGAGTTCGAACCCAGACAGGCAATTTACTTTGTGCATTTAATTTCATCACCACTGTTCCCGAAACGGTGAACGAAAACATCGTGAAGAAACCGGTATGTCCTAGAATAAAAAATTCCAAGACATGTGACATCCTCCAACCCGCACTGGGCCCTCGTGGTAGATTATGGCCCACTCCCTCTCACGGAGAGCTGTGGACCCAGCAGTGGGGACATTATAGGCCAGTTATGCTCATGGACTATGTTCAATTTTCATACAATCACCTCAGTAAACAAATTGAGTTCTTTATGTAAGAATTTCAAGATGCCATCTGAAATCCTTAATATAAAAAACCGGTCAAGTGCCAGTCGGACTGGCGCACCGAGGGTTCCGTATTTTGTAAGTATGTAACTACAAATTTACGGTTTTCAGATTTTTGCCTTTACTTGTGCTATTGCTTCTTGCCGAATTTCATGATTCTAGGTCAACAGAATTATAGGTTTACCCTATAGGTTTTGATTCCCGTGCGAGTGTTAAAATATGCGGTATAAACG
This sequence comes from Apamea crenata, assembly GCA_949629185.1. Classification (NCBI taxonomy): domain Eukaryota; kingdom Metazoa; phylum Arthropoda; class Insecta; order Lepidoptera; family Noctuidae; genus Apamea; species Apamea crenata. The sequence goes on along the minus strand of OX451362.1, from coordinate 3,259,600 downwards.
GAACACGAACGCCCATATCTTTTGATTGCGTTGACGTAGAAGTTTTATTTTTTCACTCCATCAAGTAATTGCAGCCCTGAGTATTTGATATTAATTTTAACTTGATAACTCCACGCGTTCCTGAGAAAAAGGGTCTTGACAGACGGGCAGACAGACGGAAGGGTTCCGTTTTTCCTTTTGAGGTACGGAACCCTAAAAACAGAGAAAGGCATTTAAAAAGCACCTGCCAATCAATCAGCGCAATTTTTCTTTAACAAAAAAAAAAAAAAACTAATGATGTCACTTTTGAAATGGATACGAACCTTATCAAATTAACGCCCCTGTTAAAAAAGTTTAGTCGAAAAAAACCCAAAACTTGAAAATTCTTTGACTCTACAACAGGAAAATAACATTTATTTCATAGGACTAAGTATTTAAAAACTGCTACAATGTAATGTTTACCCTTCATTAAGTCAGCCGACTTGGAGTAACAAAAAATATAAAATGAAATTAAGGCGAAAGCGTCAGGGTACTCTGCGAAATTCAAATTTTCTAACGTTTTTTGCAATTGTAACTGTATCAAGTGATGAAAAAATGATACATGGTTTATTATTTTAACAAGTAAACCTTAAAAACTAGTGATTGGAGCCTCCTTTTAAGCAGATAAGCCTGTGTGTGTGGGCTGGGGTCAAAAGGAAGAGTTTTATGTTGATCGAAATAATTATGATTCGCTGCCGTAACAAATATTTATTTATATACCTAATTATAATCATGAGAATCAGATATACAACCCTTTAAGTTAGAATTGGCCTCAAATTTCACGATTTCATGAAATAGTCATTCAATTCATCTCTTTTTCATATGACCCTGTTGAATCAAAGTCAAGTCAAAGTCAAATCGTTTATTTCAAATATGCACATAAAAGGCATTTTTGAACGTCAAAATTATAATAAAATAGAATTGATTCTAGTCGCCCCTTCCATAAGGTAGAATGACAATTTCATGACATCATGGCATTTGAGGCTTACTATAAGGATATTGCTGATTCTAATGATTATAATTCTGTAAAGCCATATTTGTTACGGTCGCAAAACCAGACAACTTGACACTAAAGTAAAGAGCTTAATATCTCGGAAACTGCTTTACAGGGTTTGGTCCTATCATGTTTTCTCTTTGCATTGATGTGAGCTATAGATTTATTTCGACATTTTGAAAAAAAAAAAAACAAAATGGCGGACGGGTAAAATCAAAATATTTTATTTCACATAAACCTACATGGGCACTTATGAAACGTCAGAAGCTAGGTTCCAATTGGTCGTTTCCTATGGAGAAGAGCCGAAAAGGAACTCCACGGTTACGCTTAAAATAAAATAATTGGCTTGTACAATGTTTTCAAATAACAGTGTTAATAGGTATGGGAGGACAGCGTACGCCTGTCAACAAGTACCAGGTACTTGATAAAATAAAAAATGGTCTACAGATCTAAAGTCTACAAGGCTTACAAAGTCTTCACAAGGCCTACAAGATATAAAATATAAATAAAAGATAAAAACCTATTAAAACCAAGTGACATGATTGCCATTACAACAACTAATAAAGAGTTGAAATTAGAATTGTGTGTATATACTGTCAAATAATAACAAAAATATGTCAAAAGTCTGGTAGGTATGCCAGACTCCATATAAAAATCTTCAACTCCCTTTGGGTTTCCCGGCTACCTTATCGTATCCCCCTTAAATTGCTTATCTCACTCAAGTCGTGAAAGTTAATGAACCAAACTAAAAGGGTACGCAGGGTGTTAATGTAATTTCTTTAAAACAAGTGAAAATAATTGTAAAGATTTGTCTCTAGGAATATTTTTGGAAATATTTGTGTAAAAATAACTTAACGGTAAAGTTTAGCCACGGGGTTAATGAAAATCACGGATTATTTTGATGTTACGCATTTCAATATTTCGATAGTGCGGAGGAGGGGCGGGATATTGGAATATACAATAATTATCATTTATCTTAGATTAAATTGCAATTTTCACGATAGAACACATCGATTATGATCATGTCATCATAATTAATCATTTATGATGCGTTTTTGGATCTAATATAGATATATTATAGATAGTACATATTTATTTACTTAATCATTTATGTACACACATAAACAGACAAGAAAAAAAGAACAGAAAAGGAGGTAAAAATGTGATGCTTATTCCTAAAGAATTCTTTTCCAGCATACCTGCGATGGGAAAGTAGATCGAGAGTAGAAGTAGACAGCGTAAGAAAGAGTAAAAGAGAAAATAAAATACATAAAATCAAAAGCAATTCACTAAAGGTCTGATTTTTCCATCGCCAGATAATTTTACCCAATGAATAATTTTGAATTTTTGACAGTTCTTCCATATAAAATCTGTCAGAAGTCAACTTTGTTCCACGGACAAAAAATATCTCTCTATTGAAAAATCCTTCAGCCAGAAAAACTTTTTTTTTTAAACGTTGCCCCACACTAGGAATTTCTCCTGTGTCTTGGGTGCGCTTACAGACATATAAACTCACATACACAAACCGCCAGACCCGGAACAACTAATTGTAGGTCATACAACTATTTGTTCCGTGGGGGAATCGAACCCGCGACACGCAGCGCAGCAGTCAATCGCTTAACCACTGCGCCAACCGTGCCGTCAAATTCTATTTTATTTTTGAGCGTATTTTTAATTCTTTTAACTTTAAGTACTCAAACTCATAGAACTTAACTAAAATAGACTAGTCTAGTCTCTATTCTCGCGGTATCTAATCGCAGTAATTTGTGGAAGCTTGTAAATAGCAACTGTAACTGGTAATTGTACATTATTTATTTAGGTATTTGACTGTATGCTTTCTGGAGTATAAATAAATATATGTTTACTCCAGAAAGCATAATTATAGTCAAAGTATTCTATTCCATGATTTTTCGTGAGCTTTCTTTATTATGTACACCATGTAAATTACAGACATAAATATAGAAATTATACAAGGGGTTAAGGGGTTAGGGTTAAGGGTTACATAAGGTTATTTTTATTAAATAAACACGTATTCTTTCTTTTCCAGATTTAAAGTATACAACATAGTGCTAGACTCAGAAACCCAGCAAAATAACATCGGTCTACTAAAGAATGACCTAGTAGACTTCTGGAGAAGACCAAGTTTCAAGTATGGAGTGGTCGGCAAGGTGATGGTGCCACCTTCTCATTTCAATTGGTTTGAGGAGAAGCTGGAAGAGTTGGGGATAGAAAGAGACGTGTATATTGAGGATGTGTATGAGTGAGTAGAAGATGACATTTTATTTTTCGTGACTGTCTAATGCCACTATCAGACCAAAGACCGTTTATGGATAGAAAGAAATCTCTAGACTCATTTCAGTGACCCACGGGCTGACTTTGACCTTGTCGACAAACTAAGCATTGCTATGCCAATGCTTAGTTTGTCGACATGAGGTCAAACGTGGCAGTGTCGCCAGTCTCTTGGGCACATTATATACAGGGTGGAAGGGACATCGACGCGCAAACTGTAACCATGAATTCAGCACATGAGTTTAGACCCTCTAGCGTCGAAATTTTTCGTCGATTATCAAAAAAAATATCTTCTGTTTCATAGAAAAGTGCAATACCTACGCGGTCAAAATGTATGGAACAGCAATATTTTTTTTTGATAACCGACGAAAAATTTCATGTCTCTTTCTCTCTCTCTCAGTATTTAAAATCTCTGCTTATTAACTTGAAAATCATTTATTTGTAATCGAATCAGTTTCGCGTCAGGACAAGCTTGGCTAATGATGTTTAAATTTTGATTGCACTGACTGTTACGAAAAACCGATAAATTAAATATATCGCACCCCCGCAAGCAATGAAAATAATTAATCTCGTAAAATAATTATAATTATCCACATCATCATTAAGGGAATATTACCCGCTGGTAAATATTTTCCGTTATTTATTTAATTTATTACTGAAATGAGGTTTTGATCAATTTGTATCACAGAGTGGTGAATTGTGGTTGATAACTGATAATGAATGAATTAATTATTTTGAGCCAAAGATGACTGGTCTCCTTTGTTGGTCGCAAGCACTACTGCTGAGCATGTGGTCCTGGGTTCGATTCCGGGTCCGGGCAAGGCGTTATTTGGTTTCTCCATCTGAAATTCATTAGTCTAGTGATCGGATAAAAATAAAGTAATGTTAAAAATTCAAGGGGGTCTGCCAACAAGGAACGTGTTTTTTCGGCGGTTTGTGCCTTGTGGTACGGAACCCTTCGTGTGCGAGTCCGAATCACACTTGGCCGTTTTCTTGTAATTGTGGACGTCCAAGAGAGCCTTTTATTGGTATAATTGAAATAATTATATGATTTGACATTGATATTGTTTGAAGTTAGATTTGAGAAGGGAAAGCACTAAAAATACCTAAGCAATGAATTACCTATGAAACTATTGTGTTTTCCAGATTTCTAACAAAAGATGAGAGTAAAAATAGATTATCAAAGAGTGACAACAATGGCGATACTGCCGATGCGTTTGATATCAAACGCTATCATAGTTATGATGATGTAAGTATGTTAATAGTTTCCTATTTACTAACGACCCGCCCTTGCTTCGCACGGGTTCAATCTACTAACGTGGCATGTGTCACAGCTGGGGCTCTGTCTCGTATAGAGTCTTAGCATTATGCTGAGCGATGGCCGTTTTGCGTGGATGTGACGCATTTTTTCACCCAACCTATCTTTTAATTTTTTTTATGCGTCATGTTGCCGCGAATGTTTTTTTTTTGTCGTTCTTTATGTCAAAAATATGAAATTATTATCTAACTTACATATGCCTGTACGCACAGCGACATTTCAAGCTAAAAATTTCCAGTACAAGCTGACTTCTTATTGTACGAAAAGCTTATACAATGCGAGGTCAGCTAGAACTGGAAATGTATAGCTTGATATGTCATCGTGTGTAACACACAAATCTTCCGGAATAAATGCTCTAAATTGATGGTGAAAAGCGCATCAAAATCCATAGTGTAGTAGGAGATGATCGATCTAAGTGGTCACACAGCCAGACACGACGACTTTGTTTTATAACAAGTACCTGTAGAATAAGTATAGATTATTATTGTTCTATTACGTTACTATTATATTTAGTTGCATTGGAAGAGTTTGTAAAACTTCTCCGGCTTAAAGACTTCTGTAGTCTGGCGCGGCACGACAGCTCGACGCGACTAATAGTAGAACAATTTCTATGAAAACTTCTTGGAAATTGTTCTACCAGAATCACATGCACCGTCGCGTCGCCTGTCTGTGGGAGCCTTTAAGCCAGAGAAGTGCCGGTACTGAATAAATCATTGTTTCAAGCATAGATCTGTGTTCCCTCAAACATTTAACCCACCTGCCTTCAAAGCAAGATTATACAGGCATCTTCTGGGGGCGCCCGTGCCATCATAAACCCCATCAATCAGCTTTCCATCTGGCGTGATCGAGGTTAAGCACAGGCCCATTTAGCAATAAATAAATAGATATAAGTTTCTATGGTTTCAAGGTTTGGGTACAGGCAAATTACAGGCAAACATTACATACAAATATTTACGGTCAAAAAAGTAATCAAAATCAAAAGTCATTACTTCAAATCAGGCTGAGAATCAGCAATTTTTGAACGTCAAAATTACAAAAGACAGTCCCCCAAAAACGCCCGCCCTTCACCACTTCCTAGTGCTATCTCTGGGAAGAAGAAGCGGCGCAACAAACTCCCCAGCAGCACAGCTGTCTGTTCAGTAAAAAAATACTTGATTGTATACAATACTAGGTACTTAGGTTCGGTAATTATCATTACAAGACCAGAACATAACATTAAATTATTTGCCATATGTCAGCTAGCCACGCCAATATACCAACAAATATAATAAAACTATAGGTACGTACTCAAGCTAAAAATAATTAATTAAAATTAAAATGTAAATTAAAAACTTACTACCCAAATAAAAGCCTCCAGGCATAAAGGGCGTGACAACTTACATATCTATGCATTGCTGGGTTCTGTTCACATAGCTGTCACTTAAAGTCACAAATGATAAACTAAGACCATCGAAGTGGCATAAAGGGCGTGACAGCTTACACATCTATGCATTGCTGGGTTCTGTTCACATAGCTGTCACTTAAAGTCACAAATGATAAACTAAGACCATCGAAGTAGGTAAATAAGTTAATAACAATAACCTGTCAGTAAGCTAATTCTGGAGAAAGAACATAAATTGTCTTGCGTTAAATTAGGGCGACCATAATATAAAATGAGTTGCTTATCATTTGCCTTTGTTTATGATTTAGTATTTGTTTTTTGAATGTAGGTTTATATACAGTTAAATTATACCCACTTAAGAGAAATCTCTGTTATAAATTTCGAGCAATACGGGTCAATTCACTAAAATTAAGAATTCTTAGAATTCCATTCAACTTTTATGGCCTGCATCGTAACACACTATCAATCTCAATCTGAATCATTTTGAAGGATATTGCTAGTCCATTGCTTCATATGTTAGAAAACGTGTCTGCTCAACAACATAAACAACGCAATGAATGTTGTTGAACTGACAAAATTAAACCCATTGCTACTGATTGTGTGTTACGCATCTACCCCGCTGGTACTGAACTATTGTCAAACAATTGTATCCCAAAAGGATACAAGGAAGCGTAAATGACTCCGCGTATTCTTTTGGGGAAAAATAGGATTGATGTATTTCCAAAGAAGAATTTTCCTTCAGCAGAAATGGATCGCAGAGCATAAAAGGCGCTGGCGTAAGTTCTTAGATTCAATTGAGCAAAACTACACGTGTGTAGCTCTCAACTGTTCTTATCGACTGAGGGGTTGGAATATTTGCAGGAAATTCATAGTAGGAAAAAAGATTGGACACTTTTTATTATTCTGCTAGAGACTGTGTTTTGTCTTTCCTGTTACGTGAAAGTGGTTATAATTCACGAATAGACATATCTCAATTTCATCGCAACCCTTGCATACGCCATTTAGGTTTGCGTTCCAAAGTAATTATTTATATGTCGCGGGTTCGATTCCCGCACGGAACAAATATTTGTATGACCTACATGTATTTGTTCCGAGTCTGGGTGTTTTTCTATCTATAATATGTATGTATTTACAAAAAAAAATATTGTATATAAGTAGTTTATCAGCCATCTTGTTCCCATAACACAAGCATTAGGTTGCTTAGCTTGGGACAAATGGTGCTGTGTGAAATGTCCAGGGATACTATATTATTATTATTATATATTTAAATCCATCTTAATAAAAGTATTCTTTTTAACATTCACGTCTATATTTTAAAAGCGAAGCGTCTTACAATAGTAATGATAACACGTACAAGTACATAAAAGGGGGAGGGAAAGCCGTTGGTTCCGGCTGTCATTCGTGAATCCTTGACAGTCTTTACGGGTCGTCAGAAGCCCGAAAGTGTGACAACCAGTCTTACCAAAGGGTATCGTATTACCCAGTAACTGGGTTGTGGTGGTCAGATAGATATTGTCTGGAAGCCGATCCCAACATAATTAGAAAAAGGCTAGGTAGATGATGATGGATTGCTGTCTAACTGCTTAGCTGTGTGCATTGTTCTTATCAATTACCCATAAGGACATTACTATGCTTGACTATAATAATGTCAATTTAATTGTTACTTTTCAGATTATGGTCTACCTTCGAACACTGCCAGAGAAATACCCAAATGCTAAAGTGGAACTAGTGGAATATGGAGTCACAGATCAGGACAGACCTCTAGTATACCTAAGAGTAACCAGTAATACCGACACGGCTTCAGAAAAGCCTATAGTTGTGATAGAATCTGGGATAAATCCTAGAGATTGGGTTACCATTCCAGCAGCGTTGAATATCGTCGAACATGTTCTGGGTGAGCAGAGATTTCTGGATGGTCTGGAATGGATCGTGGTTCCAGTGCTGAATCCTGATGGATATGAATATACTCGGAATAATGTTAGTTATATGTTATTTCCAACAATTTTGTTTTTTTTTTAATTAAGCTTTTCTGTAGCAGTGGAGCGTTGGTAGTCCAGCGACTTACGAATGGTAGGTCATAGGTTCTCACCCTGACGGCGCTTTACTTTGTGTAATTTATTTCATCACCTCTGCTCTCAAAACGGTGAAGGAAAACATCGTGAGGAAACCGGCATGAGATGTGACATCTAACAACCCTCACTGGGCCCGCGTGGTTTTAGCAGTGAGAACATTATAGGCTGATTGATGATTTGCTATTCTGTATCGTGAAGACATCAATAAATTGTTCAAGTATATTATCGTAAACAATAACATATCAAATTACTAATCAATTATGAAAACTGCGTTTCAAAGTCGATGAAACATAAGTCTCTTAACTGTTTAAGTATAATGTGGCACCAACTGGATCTGTCGCTCACTTCAACTCTAAAACAAAATCAAATAAAATAACCTTTCTTTAACTTTGCTAACGATTTCTTTCAGCTCCGGCTCTGGCAGAAATCTAGGAGCACCACCAGCCACATGGGCCACGTCTGTCCAGGTGTGAACCTCAACCGAAACTTCGACCTGGACTGGCTTCACTTCGACTCCAGCTCCAGTCCCTGCAGCCATCTCTACGGAGGCACAGAGCCATTCTCCGAGATAGAAACCGAAATGATCCGACACATTATTGAAAGTAATGGCTCTAAAGTCAAATTGTATATATCTTTACAAAATAGTGGAGGATATATAACATACCCTTGGAGTTATGAAAGAGCTGCCAGCGGAATGTTCAGACAACAGCATCTTTTAGGTTTTGATATGGTTCATTCAATGAATGAAGCGTACAATTTGGGCGTTGGATCAGTGATCTTTGATAGGGCTTCAGGAACAAGCGTTGATTATGCGAGGGAAAAAGAAGTATTGTATACTTTCAATATAGATGTTGTACAAAGTGATAATGGAGTCGTTATAGCAGAAGAAGATATTGGTGGTATTGTTGACGATGTCTTGAAAGCTGTTGCTGTGGCTGCCGATGAAATGATTCGATTAAATCTTTGAAATTATTTTCAGTCTTTTTATCAATTATAACTACGGCACGGTTGGCGCAGTGGTTAAGCGATTGACTGCTGCGCTGCGTGTCGCGGGTTCGATTCCCGCACGGAACAAATATTTGTATGACCTACAAGCAGTTGTTCTGGGTCTGGCTGTTTGTGTATGTGAGTTTAAATGTTTGTAAGCGCATCCACGATACAGGAGAAATTCCTAGAGTGGGGCAACGTTTGAAAAAAAAATATAACTACTGCTTAGTAAGACTTTTTTCTCTAAGCAAGCATCTTTTGATAAAGTTCAATAGTAGCTAGTCGTAGAAAGGAGGTATTACACTCAGAGCACTGACTAAAAAAATACTTACTAACATCCCCCTTTATTCATAAACGTTGCTTAAACTTAAGCAGTGATTAGCGACTGATTAAGAATACATTTTTGACGTTTGAACGTTACTTAACTTTAGTCATCGTTTATGAATGAACCCCTTAATACTTTAACGGGACTTGACCAAACCGCACCTGAGCACTTCCACTAACCACACGGAAACAAATTTTTGATAAGTGCGTTTCTGTGGGGCAGTTTGTCAATATTATTTTCAGTCCCCGAACGGCAACGACGTAAAACGAAAACGAAAAACGAAACTAAATCTAAGTTCAGTGCATCTTTTTCTTTCTATATCATTAAGAAAAGGACAGAACATAAATATTAGTTTATTCCTGTCAAATTAGTCAGTGCCAATTGACGTATTTTTTTGCCATGTTTTTAATCACTTCTAAACTTGCTATGGAGTATCTAAGTTTGACAGGACTAAACTAATATTTGTCTTCTGTCCTTTTCCTAATGAAATAGAAAGAAAAAGATGCACTGAAATTAAATTTAGCTAAGTTTGTGAACAAAGGAATCGGCGCCACTATCAAACAAAAGAAATCGATACAAACCAGCAGCAGTTAAAGTCTTGTACCGGATAATTCCACCTTGTTCACCTGGAGCAACAAGTAATGTTTTATTTGTGTTCTTGAGGAAATTGATTGGGAAGTGAACCGACGCACACTACAAAGGTCTGATTAAGTTGGCAGAAGCAATATCAACATTTGTATTTAAATTGCTATCGCCACGAAGGTGTGGTATCTTGTTATACATATATAACTCAATTTGTAAATTCAAAGGCCCCACAGTCAATTACCAACAATCAACTTGATCGAATTCAAAACATTTCGGAGTAATATCTCGACAGCTGTGTAAATATTTACTCAGCTATTGGTACTCAGTGTATTCTTGAACAAACTTTATACAACAACATAATCTTCTAGTAATACATCGTTATTGCAACTTTCTCGGTTCCCATCAAATTGCTTAAAATAGCCGTTAAAACCATCGTTATTATATCTTTCAACAACTTCTTTAATACCAACTTATTTTACTCCGAGAAATTTTTAAAGGCAATCTTCACAAATTGGAAACAGATCCCGAACGGAATAACGATAAAAAATGGCGAGATTTAATTTTAAAAAAATCGCGCACTTTTGCGACTCTTTGAGAATTTAATATGGCTGAGATGATAAAGAATTGATTATTTTAGTAATCTGTTATAAAATGCGGCTTATCCGAGGTTCGTGCGGCCTTTGGTTTTGTTTTTTTTTGACGGATTTTCTTTTTCTTTTAAATGTTCTTGTTGTTTAGAAAATGTCTTAACTAAGGCTGTGCTATAGTAATAGCCTCCCGATCGATTTCGGTCACGGTGGCCAATCTCAACGGAGATTAACAAGGTACGCAGGAGATATTATAGTGCACAAGCGTTTGCGTAAGCACGGGTGCACTCCCTGTTCCTTTATTCTCATAGTCCGATGGGACGGCAATCCGACACGACCGCGGAGAGATCAGGCGCAGGACCAACGGCTTAAAAAAAAATTAATATAATTGATTCTAGTCGCTCCTTTCAAAAGGTAACTTCGTATGGAAATAGTTTGAAGAGTTTTTGCAACAGATTCTTAGTAGTTTCAATAACAGCATAATATTTTTATTCTTCTTTTTATGCCACCTTGCAACACCTTCTCAATTTGTAGACAAAAATCTCAACAATTGGTACGTTTATAATGTGCTTCAGTGATAAATATAAGAATTTCACAGTTTTCCTACGTGTGACATATTTTCTCGGGGAACAACATAGTCGTGTACCTAGCGAGACAGACATTCTAGGGTAGTGATGTTACTTGTTTTTTGTATTTACTTATGTATCGGTGTTTGGTATCGATAAGAATCACAGATGGCCGATGGGGAAAAGTTCTGGAGTGGCGACCGCATACTTGAAAACGTAGCGTTGGAAGGCCTTCCTAAAAAGTGGGATGACCTTGTGAAGACCGTAGGAAATGCAGGAATTCGCTGGATGCGGGAAGCACAGCACGATCGAAGTGGCGGTGCTTGAGGGAGGCCTATGTCGACTAGGGGACGTGTTTCGGCTGAAATGGTGATGATGGAGATTCACCTCCTTTTTACTAAGTTACATAGTTTGTTAAGCTTCAAGCCTGGAAAATACATTTATTTGCTCTAATGCACATCACATACTTTACAATAGCTATTTGTCATTTTACATGCCCGTACTAGGCCCGCGTGGTGGATTATGGCCTACTCCCAGTCACAAAGAGGCCTGTGTCCCAGCAGTGGGAACGTTATAGGCTGATTACGTTATGCTATGTAGTAGCACAAAAGCATGCTAATTTCAGCTTCCTAGTAGATCATACTTAGCAATTTACCTATAATCATTTTACATACACTGAGAATATCAGCCAAGCCTTTTCCCAACTATGGCGAGGTCGGCTTTCAGTCTAACCAGATGCAGCTGAATAAAATACTGGTGCATTTTACATGGAGCGACTGCCTATCCGACCTCCACAACCCAGTTACTGGGTAACACGATACCCCTTGATAACACTGGTTGTCAGACTTTTTGGGCTTCGCACTACCCGTAACGACTGCAAAGATCCACGAATGACAGTAAGGACCAACGGCTTAACGTGATTTCCGAGGCACGGAGAGGTCTTGAATAGTTTAGATATGTAAGGATGGTCACCCATCCAGGTACCAACTACGGCAAGCGTAGCTTAACCTAATCGATCGACCCGTGCTGCTGTTATTACACAAGCCCTTAATATTTTGAGTTTCATAATAGAAGTATTTTATTTTTCTCTTTCAATGAGAGCACAGTACCTATATTATTTATACCTAAGTTATCTTATACAATATAATAATATAAAAAGCTTTAAAATTCCTTACGCAATACACCTCACTATTGTCCATCTCTCGTCCCGATGTCACGTCGCTCCTTGGGGCAATATTTCCTGCCCCCCCTCTCTCACCCCTCACTACGACGTGAAGCTATCCGAACCAAATTCTCTTCTATTATTGCCCACCTGAATCGAAAAAACAGTGCAGGATTTTCTTCCCGACGTGGAGTTGGGGATGGGGGTTGTTGGTCTTGTAAAATGTTGGACTTTTGTTAAAAGGACAATTACTTTGTTTTCTTTTTAGCCGTCAAATTGATGTGCATTTTTTATCTTGTCTGTCATCGTCGATCAAAACGATTGTACTTTTGTTTCTATTATTTTACCATATCCATTAGGTTAACGGTTTTTTGAATTAAAAAAAAAAAAAAAAAACATTGCCCCACACTAGGAATTGCTCCTGTGTCGTGGGTGCGTTTACAGATATATAAACTCACATACACAAACAGCCAGACCCGGAACAACTAATTGTAGGTCATACAAATATGTGTACCGTGCGGGAATCGAACCCGCGACACGCAGCGCAGCAGTCAATCGCTTAACCACTGCGCTAACCGTGCCGTCAAATTGAAATTGTCAAATGAATTATCTTATTTATGGCTTCTTACATACATTATAATACCGTACGTGTATCAATCAATGTATTGTGTGTTGCTGCAAACACTAGTTCCATCTGTCAAAAAACGGTTTAGCTAATGGACAGGGTATAATTAAAGTTATGCGTAGTTATTTGTTTACATTATAAATCCGCTATTTTCTTGCACATTTAAGCCCTTTAAGACCATTGCATAGGGATAAGATTTTCAGACAGATAAAAAGAGACTTTGACACAGACGAGAACTACGAAAAAATAATTATGTCTGTTTTTTTAATGATAATTAGGTTATATAATACAAGCTGTTGTTTTGCATCCTCGTCAAATTTAAGGAGGCTGGTATGAAAGACATAAATAATCAAATAAAATTACGATCCCTGGTAGTAGTAGTCCCTAGTATTTCAGAAGGCACCACTTTCAAAGAACATAATCGCGTTATGGTATCGTATAAGTTTTTTTTTTTTTAAATAACGCTGCCTCACATTAGGAATTTCTCCTGTGTCGTGGTTGCGATTACAGACACATAAACTCACATACACAAACAGCCAGACCCGGAACAACTGGCCACATTTTTATGTGTGTAAAAGGGCAGTTACAGTGCGGTCTCACATAGGCTGCGTTTTAAAATGAGTGACCCACACATTCCGATTCCCGAAAATTGGAAAAAAACCTACTTATTTTACCATTGATTCGTGTCGAGAATCAGTAGCATAGTTACCTCCTTGAATTTGACGAGGATGCAAAACGACACCTTGTGTAATATATACAAGGTGTCGTTTAACGTTACGTTTTCTTTAGACGTTTGCAATCATATTGATTGCAAACGTCCTACGTCCTACCTGGTTATGGTAGACAGTTGCCACATCAAGAATATTACATTACGAATGCGTTTTCAAGCTCAGGCGATTTATATAGCCGGAAAAAGGCAGCCCGGTTGATGCCAGTAGGCTCGCCCGTTTTTACACGGGACCTAAAGATACATACTTACCTACATGGCGAAATGTGTACCATACGTACACCTCTGCCCAACCCTTCGGGGAATACAGGCGTGATGTTATGTATGTAAGCTCAATCTCAATTATTTTATTTCAACTAAACCAATTACAGGCACTTTTGAATTGTCAAAGGGTCGGTCAGAAAGATGAAGCTAGTTGCCCATTCCAAAGCGTAGGTACCTATGGAGAAGAACTGGTAAGAAACTCCACGGACACTCTTCTTAACCATAAAATGGTTACAAAATATTTGATTACATCATTCGTGTTGAAATTATAACCATGTGAAAACGTGTAGAAAGAGGTGCACTTTAAAAGCGTCCATTATAGAAAACACAAAAACAATTGAGAAATTAATTGTTAATACTAGAAAGAAATAAAAAGTATTTATTGTGACTCGTATAGGAAGATCACAAACTAAACTAAATACAGTCAAAAATAAAAAATCAAGTTATTGTATAAAAAAGTAACAAAAATAAAAATGAAACAGAAAGTCCTATAGGAGGCCAAAAGCCTCATTTCTCAGTATGATTATACGACATTAAAAAAAAACGAATCGAATCGAATGTGCACGTCTCACGTTCGCGACATAAAAACTTCTCTCCATTCCAAGAAATGTATGATCGCATTACACTAATGCTAGTTTAAAGACAAAATTCAATTAGAAAATGGGAAAAATGTTGGGAAATCTTCAGTTGCAGCGATGCAGCGGTATTCTAAATTCATTGAAAACTTCCGACGACGTCGGGATTACACCGCATTAGCATTCGGCGCTGAAACTCCGCGGATAGAGTTGGGATGTGAGGGGATATCGATAAAGGATTCACTAAAATTTTTTTATGGTTAGCTAATAATAAGGAATAATAGCGTTAACTTCATAATGTTATGTGTCTCGTAATCTTAATTAATTTGGTTACTATTGTATAGAATCAACTAGACTTTTGATTTTGAATGAGAATACTTTTGGAATGGCAAGGAAATTGGTAAATATTAAGACCAATAATGTTTGTAGGTAGATAATAGGTGTTTTGAAGAGGTAATAATATATCTCCAGGGTTTGCAGTGATAAGCGGAAAGGAGCATATTTCGTATTTAATTGAACAATTTTAGTGTTTGCCAATTTATTGTTATCATCAATCCGTTTTGCCAATTGCAGCAATTATGGCAAAGTCACACAATCTATTAAAAGAATGCATACGCGTATACCCGAAATAATAGCTGAATATATCTTATAGAAATCCCAAATATAAAAAAAAATAAACTAAAATTCAGCTCAAATCATTTATTCATTAAATACTATCAGTCAAAACATAAATTACTATCTTAAACCGAATTACGTTGCCTAAAAGCGTTAGCAGCTGCCCTAGCCCCAACCTTGATACCTTCCCAAGTCTCAAAACCAGCCTGTTCAATAAAAGCAGGGTCTACCAGGAAACCTTCAAACCATTGACTATTCCTATAAGCAGGCAATTCATAGGTGTAAGCGAATGGAGCTGCAACTGCATTCGCATAACAGCTGGCACCACCAGAAGCAGCGTACAAGACATGGAAAATGTTTCCAACAATATAGTTTCTGTTGCTAGGCCATTTAACCCTGTCGATAGCTTGGGCCATTTGGACACCAACAAAGTTGATTTGCAAAACATTTGGTGGAAGGACACCGCTTCCATATCCGTAGAGGATCATGCTGCCGAAGCTGTGGATGTCAAGGTACAAGGCCATGCGGTTCCTATGAGCGGCGATAATGTCCCGGATGACGGCCGTTTCGGGCTCAGAGAATGCCCTAGAGCCGTGGAAGACGTCGGAGCAAGGATTGTTGCTGGAGGCAGTACCCCAGTCCTTGTCGAAGTTCCTGTTGAGGTCGACGCCGGCACAGATGTTGCCAGACAAGTTCTGTCTACGGTTCTTCCTCCAGTAACGTTCCTGTAGAAGAGAATAGGAGGTAATTCGTCAGCTTTAGTTTATTTCTGATCTGATAACGCATGTACGTAAGTGACTAAATTGGCAGTTGGTACAATAGTACCAACTGCCTCTGCAACTGCTTCTGCGTTTCACATGATTGAACGTTAAGCCATGTGAAACGCAGAAGCAACATTTTAATAGGTTAAATTTCTGTTGAAGTGGTGCATTGCTTTTTAAATCAGTGGATATATTTTTTTAAATGAGTAATGTTTATATGTAGTTCACGTTACTTCGTTATTATTTTTATTATGCATATTGTTTAACTTCGACTCTTGCACGGTATCTCTGCAAAAGCTTATTCTAGCCGTGGAAGCGTGGTATCCTGTAACACTGGTTTTTCCCAAAAACCTGTATCAGGCACCAGTCTCTCACAAAGGTGGAATACAGCTGAGACATTCTTTGTACAGACTCTAGCACATCAAGCTACCCGAAACTGTCAAATTTTCCCAATCAACCTTGAACCTAATGCTTTAGCGATAAAGTTGAGAATCTATTAATAAAGAAATTTGACAGATTGTAGATTGTTTGTTGTTGTTGTTCCGTGATCATGCGGCAGCGTTGCGCTTCCATGATGGCGCGCTTGCGCTCCTTCTCCATTTGCATCCTGAATATGTTTTCAGACCCTCCCCTTTTACGTAGGCGAATAAGAGTACCGACAGCCCTAATTTAAATTAAATTAATACTAACATTAGGCTAAGTTATAAGTACTAACATTATTATGGATTTTTAACTGAAATAAAATATTTGAATTTGTAGGAGTTTGATGTGGTGGCTGGTGGTGGTACACATTAATTTTAAGTCAGTTTTTGAAGAGAGAATAAATGATAAATTATTATTAAGTAATTATTTATCAACACCGAGATTGTTACCATTACGTTCACTAATTAATTTTGGAGATTAGATTAATACCTACACAACAATCCTTGTTACTGACTATTGTTGTTCAGATATTAATCAAGATCTGATTATTATAAAAGCACGTGATATCGTGACATTGCCTTGCACACGACGGACGTACAAGGATAATGCAATCAATAATCCATTTGCTAATAGATAATAACAATTTGTAATCAAGACAATGCATTATGGACCGGTTTTTTGATCCGTAATTAAGAGCGTTGACATCGTACGGCATTTCATACAAACTTTCAAGTCCTTGTTTTTCGAAATGCATGAACCGATTTTAATGAAACTTCCTACGCATAAGCAGGATATATGCGTCTAAAATGTTAATTGAGAACATTTTCGAAAAATAGTGTTGCATGTAAATTCGACCGATTTTAAATTTTCCATAGAAACAGAGATTTCCAATTCTCTTTTTTTAAATAAGACATTTCGAATATGTTGTGCGTTGTGTGTGTTGTGTATGAGTCGCGGCCATTACCACTGGGCCACCACTGCTCCTATTTTTGTGAGCAAACAATGCAAAAAAATTGTTGTATTGCCTTCGCAATGATCATGAACATTTTCAAATCTACTTACGGTGCTATGAGTGAAAACGTATCCATCAGGGTTGGCAACAGGCAGGATGATCCAGTCAATGTTCTGGACGAGGTCTGACTCTGTAACGTCAACCACCAGCTTGTGGATGGCGTAGAGAGTAGCTGGGAGACCCACCCATTCACGACAGTGGAGAAGAGACTGCATCATGACGACTGGTTTTCTATTGTCCTAGAATTGAAGGTTAGAATTATAAAAACGGTTTTAATGGCCGTCTACTGCAGCTTACTTATTTGATAATTTTATGTAAGTATGTTTGTATAAACACTTTTAAACGTCAGTAATATTTTAAAACAAGAGAGGTTCATAAATTACTGCTTTAATTCTGTTCCAACGCAATAAATGAACTAATTACTATTCCTTCGTTGTTCGGATTAGGGCATTCAAAAATCTACATATCTAATGAGCTATTTGATTTCTAAAACGTCGTTAACTATTTGTTGACGAGTGGTCTTTTAGGAGTCTCCAAAACGAAACCTTAATAAGATCCCTTTGTCCTATTGGATATCCGTATCCTCTTTCTGTACGATGCTATAGTATCTTTAAAAAGAAAATCTTCTTACCTGGAAGTTGGTGGTGGAAATCCTGAGGTACCTGATGGGTCTGCCTTCAATACTGCGTCCACCTAGCACGACGGTGACTACATTGGGGTATTGCCTGGCGAGCTCATCCAAATAAGCGTCGACCTGGAAATGATGACAATATTAATTAACTGAAGATTTTTTTACTTTCAAAACCGAACTGCTCGACCTATTACAGGTATTTAAATAGTTATGAACATAAAAGCAGATAATTCCTTCTGAATTGTCTCTTAATACACACATCTATATACTATTGTAATAAAGCTGAAGAGCTTGTTTGTGTTTTTTTGTTTGAACGCAGTAATCTCTTGAACTAAAAGTCGGATTTGAGAAAATATTTTAGCTTTTAATAGCCCAATTCCTTAGGAAGGTTCTTAAGGCTTAGCTTTACGATACGACCCATTGAAGCCGAGCAAAAGGAAAAACAGTCAGGAAGAACGCTAAGCTATAACGAAGTAATATCGCGGGTAGACGATGCGTCGAAATATGTAATTAAGATTATGATCATACATTTCCATTTTATAGCAGTGGAAGGAGCGTTGTAATTTGTAGGAGAAAATACGAAATTCGTACGAACGAAGTCGAGGGGAAAGTCCTAGTATATTATATAGTCTTAAGGATACATAAAGATAAGCGAGTATAATCAACCTATAATGTCCCCAATGCTGGGACACCTGCCAACTCTCTGTAAGAGGGAGTGGGCCATAATTTACCACGCGGGCCCAGTGCGGGTTGGATGATGATGTCAAGATGTCACATGTCTTTAATTTTTTTGGGTCTAGGACAACCCGGTTTCCTCACGTGTTCTTAGTTAGCATTCATTTATCAAAATTACTGTGCATTTTCAATTTCGTTGTTCATTTATCTCTTTTTCTGTCTTTAGTTTTCTTATCAGTTTTTCGTATCATTTTACTTACCTCTGCGTAAGTGTGGATTTTGTCGAAAGTAAGACGAGACTTGGTACTGTTGCTCTTGGCTGCGGCATCAGCTAGGAGTTGGTCTTCTAAGTCCAGCTGCCTGAAATCGAAATAAAAATAAATATTTTGCCGTCGCTTGCATTATTATTGGTATTAATTTAAGTCAATTATGTTTTTGGAACGATATATCGTCACGTGACGAAAAAATGTTATGCTCCCTCCTCATACAATTTTAGAGAGATATAGTTTTATTGTACCTATAGTCCGATACATATTTTATTTACACCGGTTAAATAAAAAAAATGACGTTGACTTTTTGTTTGTTTCGATACATTGGCTACGAGTAAGCTCCATTGAACTATGAGATGACTTGCTAACAATTTTTCATCATTTATCGAACTCGTCTGTTTCACAAACGGTTGGGAAATTTCGAAACAGCCCTTTTTCTAATAATTTCACTCCTTTAATGCAATCATCATTATCATCTTCATTCAGACGCAAAACTTTCAATGCTATATATAGACCTCCTCCTGCCTTTATGCAATTTTCTTTAATAATACAACCTTAAACATCTAAAACTTACTCTTTAATATTTTCAACTTCAACTTTGTACTCTACGCCAGCGTCTTTAAGGAAGGTTTCAAAGATTTCTCTCTTGATCTTCGGAACGAGGACTTTTCCTGGATGACCGGGTATAGCATCTGACCAGACGTCTAGCAACATCTCCTCTTCTACATCATGGACTAGTTTGCCCTGATCACTTGAGTCTACATTTACTTCATATACTGCGTGACTGAAAACAAGAAATAAATTGTTGTTTATACTTAGAATAGTATCTTTACTTGGCTCACGATCATTGTGCCGATAGTCGTGACAGCTAATGGCTTAATAGCCAAGAGCCTCGACCAACACCTCAGGAGGCTCTCGTTGGGCAGTTGGATCAAGGGTTTGATTCAGAAAGCGGTACTTCCAGACACGGCTCGCCTTTTCAGGAGGTTCTTCTTTCTGGAGCCCTGACCGCCGGTAGCTTGGACCCTGTTCCCGATACCAGTGGGCTACTATTTTTTATATTTTTTTAATGTTTTTTTTTAATCTTTTTGTAAATAAAAATATTTAAAAATGTAATTTATATGTACTTAGATGAAATAAAGGAGATAATAATCAGAATAGAATAATCTTAATTCTGTACACCATATAAATTACAGATACAAATGTGGAAATTTTACAAAGGGAGCCACAATGGGCGGTCTTATCGTTAATAGCCATCTTTTATAGACAACCTTTGTATGGATTAAAAAGGGGAAAGGAGAGACAATACTGCAGGTAGGTAGTATATATAATACATAATCAGCCTATAATGTTCCCACTGCTGGGACAGAGGCCTCCCGTTGGTGAGAGGGAATGGGCCGTAATCCACCACGCAGGCCCGGTGCGGGTAGATAGGTTTAGCTAGTATGTGGTGTACCATTTATATAATACAACAACACACATACATAAAGCATATACTATCTAAATATATACATATATCATACTAATATTATAAAGGCGAAAGTTTGTGAGTGAGTGTGGGTATGTTTGTTACTTCTTCACGCTCAAACGGCTGAACAGATTTGGATGAAATTTGGCACACAGATAGTTTATAACCAAGATTGACACATAGAATCTAGGAATATTATTTACGGGCAAATATATATACGGGGTTTGATTAAATTAAGAAATGATTAAGGTGAATTAATAGGCGGCCGTTTTGCGTGGATGTGACGCATGTTTTCCCCCTAACTCGCTATGCTTTTTGTGTTTGTGTTCTTTTTATGCGTCATGTTTGCCGCAAATAAATGTATTTTCTTTTCTTTTATTTAAAATAAATATGAAAAATCACAATTCGGCCCATTTCATTATTTTAATCGCAGTCGTCAAACACATTTAAAGAAATTAATCAAAGAAAGAAATAAAAGATAATATATTAAGAAATCCTTACCCCTCATAGCTTTCATGTTTGGCCAACACCACAAGAACGCACAAAGAAAATACCAGCAAGTACTTCATGATGGATTTGTAGAGCAAAAGGCACTTTATCGCAGAATACTACAAATGATACCCATCCATTGATTATATGCGCACGCGCCTCTGATAAAGCAAGGGATAAGGAATTTGTCAATAATTAATCTGCATAGTTGATTATGATAACTAAGGTTTTAAGATTAACTTGAATGAAGATTACTTGGAAATCCCATAATTATAGATTGTTGGATATCAATCAAAATAACAGGATAAATAAATATAACACACACACACACATACACATTGGTCTCAGTGATTCAGTGGTCGCACGGGCGACTACGAGCTTGACGTTCTGGGTTCGGTTAGATCTAGCTAAGCTTAATCGATTTTATTATTCACATCACACTCGGGAGACGTAGCGTTGGAAGGCCTCCCACAAGGTGGAACAACGACCTTGTGAAGGGCGCAGGAACCCGTTGGATGCGAGAGGCACAGAACTGGTCGAAGTGGAGGCGCTTGGGGGAGGCCTATGTCCAGCCGTGGCCTACGTCTTTCGGCTGAAATGATGATGATGTTTACTCACATTATAACAGAATGTCGGAATGTACGTCATTCGAGAGGCTCCTTTCCTGTCCTGATCTCTCTCTGGTCGTGTCGGATAGTCGGTAGGATTCGAAAATGCTATGTTCGTAACAACATAAAATTTAATTAAAAAATAAAGGAGTAAATCGCTTTTAAACAACGCCGAGTGTACACATACTTTTGCTCGTGACTGTACCGCGCCTTAGTCGTGAAACATACAAAGAGAACAACGTATAGGTACTTTGGTAAGACCACAACCACGTCCTTGTCTAGTGGCTGACATAATCGGTCCAGCATAATCCACACCTACTGTTTCAAAAGGGTAGGTAACCCCCGGGAATCAAACGCTGCTGTGGCAAATTACCAATGATAGGAGAGACTACTTGTCCTTTCATATAAGAACATAAAATACATTTATTATAAATTGATTTAACTAAACGCCTACCACCAATCGGCCAATAATTTTCTCTAATTGACGCTAGTAACAGTTGCGGCTGCTGAGCAACTGCTGCAACTGCTGCAATTGCTGTTTGAGTTTATGCACAAAAAACTTATGCACGCTGGTGCATAAGTTTTTTGTGCATAAACTCAAACAGCAATTTGTGACAATATAAGTCAACATCCTTTATAAAGGATGTTTTTGTCGTAACAAAATTGTGAATTTTCGAGTCGACCTCTGACACGCATTAATTTATGTTGTTGAAGAACTTTGAACTTAATCAATGGACTCTTTTTTGGTAAATCTAAAATTTTATATTGTGGTAGAACCTCTGCTCATTACTAAGTCCTAAAAATTGTGGACAGTTACTGAGGCTGGTCACAGACACCATGCTTTTATGTATATTGATAGAATTAGAAGAACTATGTATTATTTGAATTTTTTTGCGACATTTCAATTGTTTCAAATCAAGAAGCATTTCTAATGTGATGGACTTTTCTTTATCTAAACCTCCTTTAAATTCTTCCCATTCGCGAAAAGTTTTAGAAGTTTTAATTGAACCTCGTCAAATTGTACAAATAAATTTTCTATCTTACCCAAACGTAGTTGCGATTCGCACACCTGTGATGGATTCAACGAATCTTCCAAATCGTTGACATAAATTAGAGAAAGCTGTCAAACGTCCCTTATAACTTGCCCTTCTTTTAATTAACTCCTTGTCAGTCATTTTGAGACACCGGTACTACACTGAAATAACGTACAAATGCCTCACAATAACAATTTCTTCCAGCTGAAATTCAACAAGTTAAAGTACAATTATTTATTATAGTAATCTACTTAGCAGATTTTTTTATACCACCTTACACTAATAATAACTTAGCTATTTATTATTATATTGATCTAGTCACTTCATAAACAATACACCTAGTTTCAACTTAGTTTAAATAATGTAATCAGTTAACTGCAAATAAATTAATTATCTGGTTATAACAATCAAAGTAAAATAAAGTAAGTAGTATCGACCTTAACAATTTTCGGAAACTTACGCGAAATATTATCTTAAAACCACCCTAATTTAGAGTACTATTAACAATAATATTATCCACTTAACACTGTATTTATCTGCATCCAGCTATCCAATATCTTCAAATATAGCAAGATTTCCAAGTCAACGTTCGCCTTGACCTTTGGACTCCGTGTACTGAGCTACTTCAATATTCTTCAATATTATAATTCCAGTATAATAATAATAATAATATCCCTGGACATTTCACACAGCACCATTTGTCCCAAGCTAAGCAACCTAATGCTTGTGTTATGGTAACAAGATGGCTGATAAATTACTTATTTGCATTTTTTTTTTGTAAATACATACATATTATAGATAGAAAAACACCCAGACTCGGAACAAATACATGTAGGTCATACAAATATTTGCTCCGTGCGGGAATCGAACCCGCGACACGCAGCGCAGCAGTCAATCGCTTAACCACTGCGCCAACCGTGCCGTCAAAAAATCCGTATTTTCTTATAAATCCGTATTTTCTTATTTCCACTGATTATTATTGAATCTTCATTAATATCCGGCTCGAAGGGCCATGTTGGGGTTTTATATCCAGAATTATTGAAATAAAAGGTTTCCGATAATTTAAGAGCTGAATTCGAAATAAAGAACATACTCGTACATTTATTTGGCACAAACTAAAAGACACACAATACACCAGATACATACTCGTACATCAGATAAAACAAACAATAAATAAAATAATAAGATTCAATAAAAAGTGTGAAGTCCGATGTAAGAAATTAGCAAATAAGAAAGTGTGCCTCATGGCTGCGCCAAAAAGGCCCAGTTCAGCAAAAATACCAGACAACTAGTGCCTGACGCTGGTTTTCAACTGAACCTGATATGTGAGGTGACGGATGTAAATCAGTTTTATACTAAAACGTGACGTGTGTATGCATACTTAAATATTAATATAAAATAAATTTGTGTTAGATAAAAACAGTAACGAATATGTGAATGTCTAAATAGTGTGTGACAACAGGAAGAAGAAAAAAAAAAGTACTAAGCGTAGGTACTTAAAAAATAAATTCTTAACCGCTAAGAGTTCATGCAGTAAGACGTGCTTGTGCATATTGCGAACTAAAATTTAGTAGGCGTTACAGATAAAACGTTAGTATTCTAAACAGAGGTCAGATGCAGTCGCTGCATGTAAAATACTGGTATTCAGCTGTATCCAGTTACACTGCAAGCTAACCCTAACAAAGTTGGGAAAAGGCTAGGCAGAGTTCACTTTAATTTGCTTCCATAATATTTTGTAATAAAATATCTCCACGTACTACCTACCGTCCTTGGTTAGGCAGACAGGATTAAATAGATAAATGTTATCAAGCATTGAAATGCGTTAAAACTTAATAAGTTAAGAATTTTCGTCAATGTTGTTGCAAGATTTCAATTAAAGGCTCATCATCCACGACGTTACTCAGAAATAACGAGTTACAACAAACTCAAATCAGTAATGAATGGCCAGTATGTCATACCAATAGTATTTCAATGGCGATACGTACACGACGCAACCAATCAGAAACTACAGTTCGGTCGTCTAGAGAATGCGTCCTTGACACCTGTCAGTGCGACAATTCTAGTATTGTAGTGAGGCGTATATATCGTAACAGCTAAATAAAACAGGTATCACAAGGTAACAGACTGTAACTGTGACAATCAACTGAAAAAACAGCTTCTGTTCCACGACGAGATAACAGAATCCATCCAGTCACAAGCGTTTCTCTATTCATACTTATGACAGTTGCCTTAAGATAAAAAATGTTACTATTACACTGTGACAACCTGTTACATCGTCCGGCACAAGCACTTTCCTTTTCTCGCATAGGTGTAACACCTTAGTTGGAAAGAGAAGTACCTATGTGTAACAGAGAACACACAATAGTTTGTTCCCACATAGTATGAAATAACAGCCTGTGATTTTGTAACAGGTTTTTGGAACTGTTAATTACGTGGAACAGGAACAGGCGGAACAGATATGTGATTTTACCTGTTACAACCCACTCTTATTCTAGTAGCTAATAAAGATCAAATTCGCAAAACACGTATCGTTTGTATGAAATTGATAGGTGTCAAGAATGCGTTCTCTCGTCGACTACACTGTAGTTAATAACGCGTTTGTGTGTCGCATCGTGGACGATGGGCCCTTAGTCCAGCCATTTGTGTTTGTCAGCTGATAACGATTGATTTTGTTTAACGTGTTGTACGCACGTGAACGTACTCATTTTAGGTAGATACTATTGTAAAGGTATGATAAAAAACCAGTTTAATCCTGAGTATTGAACTAACTAATGATTAATTAAAGGGGAATGCACATACGATGTGTGATGACGACAGATTAGTCACGTGACAAGATAGTCGACCTCGTATTTGCTTTATCACCCAGATTGAATGTCACTTGCACGTATTAACGACAAGGTCTAATTGTTTATGAGACAGTTAGATATTTTCAAGCTTACTCATCATCTGCCTAGCTTTTTGCCAACTATGTAGGGGTCGGCTGGCTATGTAGGGGGAGCCTGAATATCAATCATTCTGGCTAGCCTTGTCCCAGCTATCTTGGGGTCGGCGTCGGTGAGCGACTGCCTACCTGACCTGTACAACCCAGTCACTGGATAATACGATACCCCTTGATAAGATTTTTTATTTTGGTTGTAAGACTTTCGGGCTTCTTTCGAGCTTGCGCCGTATTGACTGTTAAAGATCCACGAATGACAGCATGAACCAACGGCTAACGTGTTTTCTGAAGCACAGAGGGGTCTTGGTATGTAGAAACGGTCACCGATCCACGGACTAACCGCGGCAGCGTAGCTTAATCTGATTTATCGACCCGTTCGGTTGTTATTACTTAGCCACAAGTTTCAAACTTAGTATAGTTGTAAAGGAGATTGCCCACGGCACTATGGACAAATGTACTGAATTTAACATTGTTGTGTCTTCATCAAATCATCTTTAAAATACTCGATGACATGTCTAAATACATCCTCAAAAAGTTCAACACAAACTACAATGGCATTACCGAGATATTTTGAAAAATTAAAATATTATTTTGAGGTTATGTTCGACCACAAAATTAATTGAAAAAAGCTATTTGAAGGGATTGCTTTGAAGTACATTTGTGTAAAATATGTAGCGGTTTAGCTATTTTAGGTGGCCATTTTCTGGTGGCCTGTGACCACCTCACCAAGTCTTGATTTAGATTTGGAGCATCTTCGTGCTTCAAAATCTTATTCCCGCGTTTCATTCAAAATAATACAAAGTATGGAAGAATCATTACTTGATAGTCAATCGCTCAGTGTTATATCTATTACTCAAATAATAGATTGTAGTAGTTCTCATGAAATGGTCTATGTACGTAGGAAGGAATGGAAAAGAGCTACACTAGATACAATAAATGAAAGAATGATTATTTCGTATACCTTTATTTTAATCTTCCAAAAATATATTATTCAAAAATGGAGCTGGAACACTAACATTGTTGTAACGTGCCCAGCTCAAATACCACACTATGCACATTACATGCACACAACAACCTACGGTTCTTTTTCCTACAAGGCAAGAACAATAATATCCTACTATAGCGCCTAATGTATCTCTTACATTTTCGTCTTTATTTATTAAAATATAAGCGTAATAAGTTCAACTAGACACATGCCTCGATTTGATTCTTCCTCTAACTAAATAATTATTAGTTCCCAATATTAAAGGTAATTCCTCTTTAAACGCTTCCGATACTTCTATATGGTATATACCATTTTGTCTTATATGCTTGCCATAGTAGGATCTGGCTTGTTTCAATTGGTACGAGCCTAAAGCAAATCTTTTAAGCTCCACTAGCCCTAGTTTTGGGAAGTTTCTTAATTGTGGTACATTACCATGTATAGCTGTAAATACAGCACGTCTTCTATTAATGTTTTTTTAGCTTTATGTATCTCAGAATAAACTAAACTGATAGAAATATACAATCCTAGTTAATAAGTTATGTTATTACCGACACAATAGCAGGTACCTATCTAAGTTATTAAAATCCGTAACCTAACTAATGAGGTGAGGAACTAACATACAGACATGGATTGCACTTATTGTCCTCTAAGATTTTCATATGGTACACATTATAAAAAGCGCAGTTCCTAAGTAAATAATATCAAAACGACAATGTTAATCATTCTTACTTAGTTGGTGAGATCCAGACACGTAAAATGTTCATGATATTATTTGAAATCTCCGACAACATGAGTCTGCGCATAAGTGGAGTTAATCTCAAACAGCAGTTGAGACATCGCTCCACAGTCGCACTCGCCATGTTTAATGTATTACAACCCAAAAAGTCCTGTTTTTAGTAATATACAACACACACGGTGCAGCGGGTTGGAAGTATGTTTATTTTCAATGGGTTAGCAGGAGTAACGGAGGAACTAAAAGGCTCAAATTCGACGCACAACGTACCAAAATCAGCAGAAAAAAACATACTGGTTAACTTGACAATGTGTATGACAGACGGGCAATAAATGTCAATCAAGGTTGTACCCGTGCTGGTAAATGATTCTAAACATTCGACTTTTAATCGATTTCCACAAATCACCAAGTGGTATTTCACGAATACAACTTTTCCAAGCAACAGGCGCCTTTCCCGCGGTTGACAACTACCGGCACTTACAAATACCAGCAAGTTACATGTGATTTAGAACTCTGATGTTGCGTTGAGAACCTACTTATTTTGTGTTTAAGCTTCTTTATGCTTATTATAGGAAGAAAAGCAAACATATCGATTAGCAACATTAAAAAAAAAAAAAACCATAATGCGTTTTACAGATTAAAATCTTTATTGTTTTTAATCAACGGGGGAGTAATATTATGATTAGACGTTTGAAACTATTCCGATTTCAATATCAACAATAAATAAAACCAAAGCTAATAACCATACCAACCAAATATCTACCTCACCGCACACTATTGTCTCGTCTCATTTTCAATGAAAAGATAGATAATTGTACCTACTACATAATGTCTAATTCTGTGGGGATATAGAAACTGATTTATTTATTTTACCTTGCGAGCTATTTGTCGATTTTTTTAAAATATTGTATACAGCTGTTTTCTTAAATAAACTAAATAAATAATAGTTATTTAACTTGATACGCAATAATAAATCGAACAATCAATACAGAATCGATATTATTATGTATTTTTGTAGGCGGGTAGGTAGTTAGGCACAGTACACGAAATAGGAAAAAGGGACACCCCTAGTTTTGACAGGCTATAGTAAAAAATGGCGTACCTTATAGTCAGAAACTTAAAAGTACTAATTATTGTTCAAAATACTATCCCATTATAAATATTAATTAAGTCTTATTTAAAAAATATATTTTTATTTTAGATAGTTGATGCTGTTCAACTTTTTGAGACACGAGACAGTTATCAAGAGTACTGTGCCTGGGCATTCTCCTTTCAAAATGTTGTCCGGAAAAACTTACAATATTCCTCTATTTATATTTCTCGGCTTGACAGAAAGTTGAAGTTTACAAAGCAAGTTTAACAGATATCAGGTAAATTTTTTTAATAATAAAATCATTGTTTAGATTTTCTATGTATATTCTATAGTTGTACATATTGTAATACCCAATAAAAATCATTTATGTTTTCTATCACAATTTTTTACTTAAGTACTACCATTTTGTAGCGTTCCCTAAACACACCTACAATCGGTTAAAAAAATCCTTTAGCACGGATCTGTGAATAGCGTTTGGCCACTCCTTCGGTTTAGAAGTCAGCATATCGAATAAGTGTTATTGTCGACACGGTACCGCATCGTACCTTTTTGAATAGCTATGCAGGTGTGAAGACTCGCCTCACCTTATTTAGGACTGACTTCACGGATGTCAATCAGTCATAAACTCTTTGTTTACTTCTCGCGAAATAAATAAAAATACAAATTTGTTTAGCAAAAGTTAACTGTGGAAATACATATATAAGTGCAACTTACAAGTAACAATATTTTCCAGTGTATATGTGCTGTGTATACACTTTAAAACGTTTTATCGATCCGCCAAAATATTATAAGTACCCGACACCAGAAGGAAAATAAACAGTGTTTTGTTCGTGAACGTGAAACAAACTGTGGCCAAACTTTAGTGTGTGCGCACCTTTATCCTGATACTGTGCTCAGCTTATGGAAAGACCGTCTGTGGCCCTATCGGTGTACTACTTGGTCTGATCGATAACACATACGAGTACATTGTCAACAACAAGTGTACCATGGCTAAGTTCGCTGGCTGTGGCAAGTTTCTGTCGTCGACACAGGCCGCAGATTGCTACAAATGTAGGTCTTGGTACCATCGACCGTGCGTGGGTATACCGAATACCGGCCCTTTAACGACTGACACTGTCCTGAGTGTAATAAGAACCTGGTGATGGTCAACCAAGCTGAAACGCCGGTAAGGGCGCGACACTAGCGCCAGCTGCACACGAGTAAAGCCTCGCTAAGCTGATGAACACCAGCCCCATAAACAGCACCGCCCTAGACACCACACAGGAGCTCAATCTGGACATCCTCAGGGCAGAGCTAAGAATTTTTAGGGAGAGGATTTCTGAAGACGATGCGGATTGAATTCCAGCAGTTTCTTCTGTTCTAAAATAAAAACTTCTGTTCGTGCTAAGATCCTCTTTTAACGCAACTAACGATAGGTTGAGTAATAGTTGTGCTAGAAATTAAACGCACTCAGCCCCAAGCATCGTCGGAGTAGGTAAATGATTTAATATCACAACTGCGGAGCGATATTAATGACCGAGATCAGGAGCTGCTCTCTAACGATATCCAGATCATACCCGAGACTTAGTGGTGAAAAACCAGTTCACACCGCGATGTAAGTTGCGTCTAAGATTGGCGTCAAGATCAAAGCGCGGGACATAGGGAGCGCCGAACGTGTCGGTGGTAGGCGCATCAACGCGACGCAGGCGACGGCGCCTTTGGAGACCCGCCCCCGCTTCGCCCCGCGACTTGCGTGACGAGCTGCTGGAGGTTGCACTAGTGCGGCGCGGCATTACTACTGCGGACCTGGATTTGCCTGGCCCTACGATGCGATTTTATGTGAACGAGCGCCTCACGAAGGTAAATCGAGAGTTGTTTTGAAGCGCGCGACAATCGCCAATTCGACAATCGGTTGGCAATTTGTATGGTCAAAACGAGACCGTGTTCTCGCCCGGTACAAACCCGGTAAAGCCACTAGCCAAATACATTGTGACGCTGACTTACAGCGCACCTTCGGCCCAGCACCGGGTATTGGCGAAAATAGCACACTATAGAATTACTTTTTTGTTTTGATAAAAGAACTGTAGGCTCATTAGTCTAGATTATTTGGTCATACTTTCATATACCTACTGTTACGCTGATTTTTTAAGTAAGTTTAATTGTAGTAATTGTCAGTATTTTATAAAAGTAATATTATGTTCTCATCTGCTTATTTTTAACCGACGAAAAAAAAACGGAGGAGGTTCTCAAGTCGACGCGTATATACTCGTATATAATTTTTTTTATGTATGGCCACGCATAACTTCTTACAGGGTAGTCCGATTTTGATAATTCTTTTTTTATTGGAAAGGGTATACCCCAAAGTTGGTCCCATATAAATTTGGAAAACAAAAATATTTCATACTTCCATTCCAACACGAAGAAAATAAATCAAAACTGGTAATAAACAGTAATAGTTTTGCTCATAAAAAACAATTTGAACGTTTTTACTAGCCTAAAAATGAAAGAGAACGATAAACAATTTAGGTATGAAGGTAAAAACCCAATAAGTATGACGAAGTTGATCGCGTAAAAATAGAAAAACCAAAAGGAAGTATTAAAATGATTATATTATATTAATTATTATCTTAAAACAGCTGCAGACAGGTTTTGATAACATGTCAGCGATACTGTTGATATCCTGATTATATAAAATCCTTAGATTTCCTGTCTACTGATACATTTAAATTTTAAATCAGTTGTCTTTTTGTGTACAGACGCTAGCACATCAAGCCACTACAATCTGTCAAATTTCTTTAATAGATTTCCAACTTTATCGCAAAAGCATTAAGGATCAAGGTTGATTGGGAAAATTTGACAGTTTCGGGTAGCTTGATGTGCTGGCGTTTATACATTTCCCTTCTAGCATCACTCAAGACAAGTGTCCACACTAATATTTACTTTAGAGACACAAATAAACAATGTCTGTCCATATATTCCATATTTCTGTCTGTATTTCCATATTTTTTTTGAAAACGACGAGATAAAAGTCCCGTCATGAACGAAGTTTCTAACGCCATACTCACACGCACAGACACATTTGTATATCATAGAATGAGACAGAAAGTCACATGGAGATTAAGTGACGATTTCTACCAATCAATTCATACCGCAAGCTGCGTTTAGGAACTTGGTCCCAAAATTGTTTATTCTGAACAAATATTATGTACAAGGTGATAAATGATCAGCAATTAGTCTTGCCTTAAAATAGGCCGATATGGCTGGAAACGCAAATATAGCTAGTTAGAACTTTGAAAACTTTTTTTATTTAGTCTTTATTTATTTAGGGGCATTTTTTATTTATTTAAATCGAACACAAATTATTGTTGTGGTTGTTGTTGATGTTGTTGTTGTTGTATTGATTGTTGTTGTTGTGTTGTTGTTTGTTGTTAGTAAAACTTATAAACTATCTTAGTAACATTCTCATTAAACTAAACTAAAAATATAAATTTTCATTAAAATAAAATTATAATCAATTCAAAAACCTATCAGTAACTAAGTCCGCCTTCCGCTGCACCAGATCTGCAGCTGTGTATACGTGTCCAGAGCCCCAGGAACGGGCTGTCAGGCTTATCCACTATCACATTTAAAACCACCATTTCTCTCTATGGGCATGAGAGCCCCAACGTAACCAATACTAAATTACATCTTTAATTTATAAAAGGAAAGGGCAAGACTCATGGTGCAAAGTTATAATTTTAACCGACTTCAAAAAAGGAGGAGGTTCTCAATTTGACATTATTTTTTTCTGTTTGTTACCTCAGAACTCTGTTAACTATAAGCCGATTTGCAGAATTCTTTTTTTTATTACAACATTAAACAATATTTATTAGAGAGCATTGTCGGTGCGCGCTAACATGTTGGTACATATATATAGGTCTGCGAGGTGTACAGCACAGGTAAAGGTAACTTTGTTCAGAGTCTATTGCCAAAGCTTTTACACCAGCGCCCTATAGACCAACTACACGCAGCGGGCCTACAATGCTCTCAGAGTACAATACAACAACGCCTTTATGATTCTGGTGAGACTACTTTGATTTTGTAGTGCCTCGTGGATGTTTGCCGACGCGAGGGTGAATGACTTTTATTTTATACTTTTTTTAGTATATTTTCAGTATCTACATAATTTTGAGAGAGAAGGAAGTTACGAGTATCTATGGTAAGTTTTAGTTTTTTTATCGGTACTTTATGTAACTGTATATTTTTACTTATTTTATTAAAGGTATTCATGTAGCACGGTTGTCTCCTGAGAAAGTCTGTTTTACACTGTTTCAGGTCAAAAACCAGGTCCTTCCTACGTTTGTTTTGTAACCATTCCGGGTCGTACGTTGAGCCGTTATGGCTTAAAAGCAGAACCCTTCTGATATAAAGTTGTCGAACCTTAAAACCATACAATCCTTATATAGCTGCTCCATTGGATACAGGAAGTTTTTTTTGTGTATTACTTTGACTCTCTGAGCTCTTTCTAGGTTTATGATATGAGTTTTGTGTGTACTCCCCCAGATAGAGATACAGTATTCCAGTAGGTACTGGCTCAGGGATAGGTAGATTGTTTTCAATAGGTTCGAGTCGCACACCCTTCGTAACTTCTTAAACACTGTTATTAACTTTCTAATCCTAGAGCATAGTGTTTTTACGTGGTGGTGGAAGTTCTAACTGGTCATCCACTTGTATTCCGAGATATTTTATACAGTTTGTTTTTTTAATGGGGAGACATCTGCTTTCACTGATATTGTTTTGATTACAGGTGTGTGCCGAAGTTCAACCAATTCATTAACAGATAGCGGAGCCTTCTTTATGTTTATGGGTAAGTAAGTTTAGGTTAAGGTGTTCAAGAACTGTTCTCAGCCCGGCGTTTGTAAGAGTGGCAACCTCTGACCATGTGTTACCATGGAAGAGGATTGCCGTGTTGTCTGCATAAGTTATTATTTGACCATTTTGTAGATTTAAATTACATATCTCATTTATATAGATTAGAAACAAACTAGGACCAAGCATGCTCCCCTGTGGTACACCAAAATCTATATTTGCGCTGTTACTTATGTACTTGTCAATTTTAACTATCTGAGTTCTATTAGTTACATAGTCCGTAAATAATTTAAGAGGGGTTCCTCGAATCCCTATATTCTCCATCTTCTCCACCAGCCTGGGGACAGAGACGGTGTCAAAAGCTTTTGCTAGGTTTAGAAAGACTCCTATGCATTTATCTAGTTTACCTGAAAAATGATATGTAAGTTTTATTACCGCGTCCTCTGTAGATTTCCCTGATACGAAGCCGTATTGGTTTGGAGAGATTAATTTATTTTTATTTAGAAAATTTGTTAGCCTGGTATTCATAAGTTTTTATTAGTAAGGCTAAGGATATACTTTCAGATTGGTCCCATCAAAAACGGTTCAGTACTTTGGTTTTTAAACCAAAATTACTGGTAAAAATTCCAACTTAAAATAGAAAAACAAAAGTTTTTTCAACAATTGATTTTGCTGCGTCAGATGTAGGTTTTGCTAATATGCTTAGAAATGCGCCTTGATCATGTTTGTTTATATTAAACTATGAAAAACTAAAGTTACTTATAAAAAATATTACTTCAAGACAAGCGCTCACCAACGTCGATCAACGATTACATATCATCAAGTGAGCTATTGATAAATGTAGCACAAAGCATAATCAGCCTATAATGTTCCCATTGCTTGGACACAGGCCTCCTCTCTGAGAGCAAGTGGGCCGTAATCCACCACGCGGGGCCAGTGCGGTGATAAAATGTGAGCCCATATAAATTTGGAAATTAAGTTTATTCTTTTCCAATAATTGAACAGTGTAATGAATTAAGAACTGCCGGCGAATCCAACTCGCACTGGGCCTTCACGTTGTATAACAGCCCACTTTCTCTGACAGAGAGGAGTCTTTGTATCCCAACAGTGGAAACCTTGGGGCCTAGACAAAATCCC
The DNA here is from genome assembly GCA_949629185.1 of Apamea crenata. NCBI lineage: Eukaryota > Metazoa > Arthropoda > Insecta > Lepidoptera > Noctuidae > Apamea > Apamea crenata. Next base: position 3,225,427 of record OX451362.1, on the reverse strand, counting down.
TTTTCTGTAAGCATTAACACCAACGGAAAGATCAAATTGTATGGAGTTGACATTTGCTTACAGATGTCACGTGACTGCTGCTAAATTGGTTGACAAAAGTCATTATGCGGAAAAGAACGCTAAGGATATTTTGACGTTTCCGCAACTCTACTTCTATTAGCGGGAGATTGGACCCTCACGCTAACGCTTATAAAAAGTAAACAATGATATTTTTGTGTATTTAATTCAAATTAATTACTGAAAATGATGCATACTTTGAGATTATTACGGGAAGCAGCATTGCAAAGACGTCAAACAATAATAAATCGTCGTAACGTGGAGCAAATTGTGGAGATGTCGGAATTGGATGAATGGGCGTTCTGCGTTTCATGTGTCACTCGTCTACCGTTTTCAACACGCTAACTTTAAGTACATAGCGGGAGCAGAAAACTCTTGCACGGATACCGCTTGGATTTTGTCTAGGCCCCCTATACGCTTATTAATATACTACTATACTAAGATCTGCAGGCGACCTCGCCGGACAATCATTGCTTTGTGCGCGCTACTGTTCAAAATAACTGAAACATTGTTAAGATCTAAAGATTTAACGAAATATTTACCGTCATATTTATCACTACTTACTGACTTAGGTACCGTATCTATAGGATTAACAATGCTGATAGCATTGATTAGAAATTATATTTATAAACATTAACACGATGCCAAGCGCTACATTCGTTCAAGATGAAGTTACTGGTGGTGGCAGCCTTGCTTGCTGTGGCTTATGCCAAGCATGAAGAATATATCGGGTTAGTAATAATGTCCATAGTTTTCATTTTTATTTTAACTGAGCAAGTTTAACAAGTTTAAGCTAACAGACAGCTGTGCTGCTGGGGAGATTGTTGCGGTAATTCTTCTTCCCAGCTAAAGCACTAGGAAGTGGTGAAGGGCGGGCGTTTTGGGGACTGTCTTATGTAATTTTGACGTTCAAAAAGTGCTGATTCTCAGCCCAATTTGAATAAGTGACTTGATTTTGATTATTAATTGTTTTATGTCAACCAAAAATATTCATAGAATTGTGATAAATAAAAAAACAAAATAAAAAAAGCGGGCTGAGTGCGATTAGAGAGTTAGAGGTCACAAGTCTTCAAATTTTTTATTCGAGGACATGCCAGTATCCTCACGATCTTATCGTGAGCCTGGAAAACGCTTTTTCATTTCAAAATTATATTCGTTTCTGATGACCCTATCTGATAGACTGAAAAAAACCGGATGGGTGGAAATAGTGACATGCGGAGAAGTGAAGACCAAAACCTGACCTCAAACCTTTGAAAAAAAACTAGTGAAGACTAAATGATAACTGTATGATCGAGTTGGACTACAGCTCAATCATACAGTTTCATTTAGTCTAAGGAGAGTCGGAAAACCAACTAAACCACTAATAATAGAAATATCTCACTTGAATATGGTAGAGGTGAAGTAACTAATATTGGAAATATCTTATTACAGATGGAAATCGTACTATGTAGGAGTATCTACCGACGCCCAGTCCAAAGCCTTGGGACCTTTGGTCGAGAAATATGAGCTGGACTTCCTAAGTCACCCGACCTTAAACCGCGAAGGTGTGGCACTTGTGAAGCCTGAATATCAAGCTGCCTTCATCCAGCATGCTGAAGCCGCGGGTATTGCTTACAGGATCCATTCTGATGATGTCAAAGGGTAAATATGATATCAACTTAAATAACTTTTATAAAATAAAAGCTTTATCTACATTATATATCATTATATATTCAACTACATCCGGTTAGACTGGAAGCCAACCCCAACATAGTTGGGAAAAAACTAGGCAGATGATGATATACTAAATCAGGTTCAGAGCCTTTCGAGCTCACTGCGTCATCAAGGTCGGCAATTTGCGTACCTTTTGCACAAACCTGTCCAATCATATCTGGGCTGCAGGTCGTCAGGGACCGCAGTGTTTCGGAGATTAATCTGAAGTAAACCCACAAGGATCCAAGCTTGGCAAACCATCATCCAAAACAAGAGTGGATTTAGTACGTCACACACTTATCCTACCATAAGCAAAAAGATAAATAAAACTAATACGAAAACTTTACCTTTCAGCGCTCTTGACTACGATGATCAGCTCATCGAAGAGCATAAAAGGTCAACCATGACCAGAAACGGTGGTCGTCAGCTTCCTTATGATAATTACCAAGAACTGGAAGTGGTAGGTTAAGCGTAACTTTTTATAATAGAGATATCTACATCAAGCCAAATCAAACATAGAGAACAACGAATCAATAGATTCAAGGGTTAAAGAAATTTAAAAAATAGGTCCATTAAAATATTGGTTTTTGATGCTTGATTGTCACTTTGCTATTGAAACGTAACGCTTTTATTATAATCATTGCAGATCGACGATTACCTCGACTACATCGGTGAAAATTACCCCGATGTTGCTACAGTAGTGTCCCCTGCTAATTCATTTGAGGGCCGCCCCATCAAATACCTCAAGATCTCCACCACCAACTTCACAGATGAGAGCAAGCCTGTGATCTTCATCGACGGAGGCATCCACGCCAGAGAATGGATCTCTCCCCCCACCGTCACTTGGGCCATTCATAAACTGGTCGAAAATATTACGGAAAGTGACCTCCTGGATAGGTTCGACTGGATCCTCCTGCCTGTTGTCAACCCCGATGGATATAAATTTTCGCATACCAATGTAAGTATTTTTTCTTATTGTATCTTGAAGAAAAAACGAACACGAAAACAATAATCACTTTACTTATCTATTTTGTTTTACCTACCTATTATATACTACGGCTAAATTGATTTTATAACTATTTGTTCCCAGACTCGTTTCTGGCGCAAGACTCGCTCTACCAACTCGAACCCAGTCAGTCAAATCTGCCCAGGAGTGGACGGTAACCGCAACTTCGACTTTGCCTGGAACACCGTCGGCGCCAGCAGTAACCCTTGCACTGAAATCTACGCTGGTCTTTCACCCTTTTCCGAAGTTGAAACCAGGGTTGTGAGGGATATCCTTCACGAACATTTAGCTCGCACGGCTTTGTATCTCACCATTCACAGTTTCGGCAGTATGATCCTGTATCCATGGGGTCACGATGGTTCCCTATCCTCGAATGCTCTTGGTCTCCACACTGTGGGTGTTGCCATGGTAAATGCTATCCAAAGCAATGCTCTTCCCAGCTTCCCCAATTACGTTGTTGGAAACTCTGCTCTTGTCATCGGATACTATATTGCTGGATCTGCGGAAGACTACGCTCATTACATTGGGGTGCCTCTGTCCTACACCTATGAATTGCCTGGTTTTTCTTCTACTGGAAACGGTTTCCATCTAGCTCCTCAGTACATTGATCACGTTGTTCGTGAGACCTGGGAAGGTATTGCTGCTGGTGCTAGAAGAGCTGGTGATTTATTCACGAATGTTTAATCTGTTGAGATTTAAATGAAGTTTTCTTTTATTTTGTAATTGACAGTTATAATATCCATGAGTATAATCATACTCATGGATTTATTAAAATGTTTTTGTATACAATATCCAAAAAAAGCTTGTTTATTTTTGTTTTCTTATTCCTCCAACTGCAATATGTTAAAGATCTATTACTAAAATGGCAGCTATTTTTTTAATATTGAGTTACTCACAAAGAGGTGCTAAAGTGGTTCATCAAGGGTTCTGCCTAGCCTACCAAGGCATTCTCCAACAGGCTGGCAGGCTGACCAACCTATAGTTATAATACCACTGGGTTTACTATTGTAGAGGTTATCGTAAAACACTGTATATGACAAATACTACATACACTTTCTTATCAGATCGTATCGAAACATTCAAAACCAGATTGTATCAAGGTAGATGTCTGTTATATTTTGGCCATATTGCAGATAAACGCCAATAATATCAATAGGCTTATAGCGACGAGTAAAATAAAAGATAAAAGAGTAAAAAACCCAGCACCCTAATTGCGTAACACACTATCAATCTTAATCTGAATAATTTTGAAGGGTATTGCTAATCCATTACTTCATATGTTCGAAAAATGTGTCTGCTCAACAACGTAAATAACGCAATGAATGCTGTTGAACTGTCAAAATGAAACCCATTGCTACTGATAGTGGGTTACGCAACTACCCCGCAGGTGTTTCAGTTTTCAGAAAACAACGATTAGTCGCGATTCTGAAAAGTGCGGGACCGATTAAGGAAGACGACATTTGTGATAAGTTATCCTCGGAAGAAAATAGACACAATACATTTGCGCCTTGGCTAGACCTGCAGACTTATGTTAAAATCAAAACAATGTCATCTAGTGACATTATTTTGAAATCATTAGTCTATAGCGATCCACAATCAATACTTAAACACTGATATCAATAAGCAGGTAAAACTACAGTTCTAGTTTCGATGCAGTATATTATGCTGATACTAGAGGGCGCTGAAATATCAAAATGGAAAACCTATAACAAAGGCAACGTAGATTAAAGATACTATACATATAGTTTACGCATGTTGTGTCCTCCTGTTATTAAAGGAGTGTATCATTTGTTTTCTTCTTTTCCTGAGCGTATCGATGGCAATCTAAATGGACTCGGCCCAGAATTCAGCTACGTGTTTGGTGCCCATAATTAGCGTCCATCAGTTCCTGTTAAAGTGCAACTCATTTCCTAAACGAATTCAGATTTTTTTGTGTTCCTAGCCCAATAAAAATAAGGGTGAGCTTTTCAATTTCCAATAACAATTAATAAAAGAAAACTACAGATAAATTACAGTCTTTTATTTATAAACAAGTCACCGGCTCTCCTAACACCAACGATGAGACCTTCCCAAGTCTCTTTGCACACTTGTTGGATATACCTAGGAGGCAGGTTAAAGCCTAAAAGAGTATTCGAGAGGCCAGGCAACTCATAGGTATACGATAGAGGCACTCCAATATGATGCGCATAGTCCTCAGATGCTCCTGCAGCTCCGTAGTTCAAGACTAGAGCTGAGTTACCAACAACGTAAGATCTGAAGTGGGGCAGGGAATGTTCGTCGATCGCTTCGGCCATAGCAACACCCACTGTGTGAAGCCCAAGGGCATTATTAGATAAGGAACCATCATGTCCCCATGGGTATAGGATCATGCTGCCAAAACTATGCATGGTGATGTATAGGGCTATACGTTCCAAGTGTTCATGGAGGATATCCCTGACGACCCTGGTTTCGACTTCGGAGAAGGCCCTGGAACCAGCGTAGTTGTCGGCGCAAGCAGTAACGCCGGTACCGACGGTGTTCCAGAAGAAGTCGTAGTTGCGGTTGCCGTCGACTCCTGGGCAGGATCCGCTTAGAATGCTCTGGTCCGTTGAGCGGGTCTTGCGCCAAAAGCGAGACTGCAAGAAGAATAGATACAAATTATATAAAAGACGGTTTCTGTGGTTGAATTATACATACGTACAGAATCTTACACCTTCCCATGGGGATAGGCAGAAACTACAGAACCCTACTACGATCCTGATATACACCTAATTCTAATAATATTCTATAAAATTGGGCCAAATTATTTTGTATCTATTGAGCTTGAGCAGAAAATATAAAATTACAAAAATACTTACATTGGTATGCGAAAATTGATATCCATCTGGGTTGACAACAGGCAGGAGTATCCAGTCAAACCTATCCAGGAGGTCACTTTCAGTAAGATCTTCGACCAGCTTATGAATGGCCCAGGTGACAGTGGGGGGAGAGATCCATTCTCTGGCGTGGATGCCTCCGTCGATAAAGATCACGGGCTTGCTGTCATCTTCGAAGTTGGTGGTAGAGATTTTCACGTACTTAATGGGACGACCTTCGAAGGAGTTGACAGCATTCACCACGGTGGCAACGTCAGGGTATTGTTCGCCAATGTAGTCGATGTAATCGTTGATCTGTAAATTGTGATTAGAATATACTTAAATACTTACTAAGTTTAAAAGCTCTTAAGCATCAAAAAATCATCCAGGTCGTTGGCACCAGGTACAAACACCACGACCTTAATACGTAGACAGTTTAGTAAGAAATAAAAAAAAAGAATGGAAGTTAATAAATCGAGGACCACACACAACCTTAACGCCCTTGCAAGACATCTAAGGAGAGGACCATCCACGCCACGAAGGCTTAAATGGAAAAACCCGCAGGACCTATTACTGTAGACGGTGACTGAGAGAAAACGGACTGGTCATTCAAACTCAAATCATTTATTTCAATTAAACCATTTACAGGCACTTTTGAATTGTCAAAACATTAGACATGTACCGCTGTACCGCACAAGCCTTATACAAACAAATATCCAGCTATTGCTAAATATCGATTAGATAGATTACAATTATACAATACATTTAAACTAAAGTTGGGTAGCTCTGCCTGATTTTATCTGCCTGAATAATAAGCCAGCCTTCAAGTCACATTTAGAGATTACAAATAGTTTTGGGTTTTTTATACACACTATATTCTTGGTATGAATGAAGAAAAACAATATGGATGTATAAAACGAATCGTAAATCTCCAAGCAGAACCAGCCTTTGATAAGATAGCTCACGGTTATTGATAATAGAGTATTAGTTTAGATTTCAGTAGTCGTAGCGGATTTAGTAAAGATTACAACTTACGAAATTTTAAGAAGCCCTTGTCAAGAGCATCAAATATTTTACAAACAGTAACTCTGGGTGACAATAAGGTGTTGATGGAACATGCACAATATGGAATATGCTTGTAATTTTTTTTATCAATAAAATACGGTAATACAAACCTAAGAAAAGTATTACAAGATCAACTAAGGCTTCTTGCTCAAAAATAATACATTTTTTAATACAGTTTAAACGTCCGTTACAGTAGCGGCCATGATGTGACGTCATTGTGCACGAATGAACGATCCTGCTTCGTCTACATCTCTGCCCTAAATAAATAAATTAACTTGTTTTGTGTGCTTTAAGCAAGGATAAATTGCAATTCCTATATTATCAGTAACAACTTAGTAAGATTTCAAAGACTTTGCAAATCATAGATGTTTGTTTAAAACGACATTTTACGACACTCACGTCACTGTCCTATAACGATCCGTTTCGAGTTTGAGATCTGTTTCACAAAAAATAATGAAATTTCAAATAATGCGCTGTAAAATAAGTGATGTGTAAGAAATGAAACAATTATAATACCAAACTAATATGACCATGATGACACTCATCTACCCCGTCCAACTGGATGCAGCTGAATACCAGCATTTTACAAGTAGCGACTCCCTATCTGACCTCCACAACCCTGTTACTGGGTAATACGATACCCCTTGATAAAATTAGTTGTCAAACTTTCAGGCAAAGATCCACGAATGACAGCCGGGACCAACCGTCATGATAAATGATTATGATTATCATAGAATCATTTGATAAAGATTTAGTAACTTACAGCTTCAATTTCTTGATAATTGTCATAAGGTAACTGACGACCGCCATCCCTCATGGTGGCTCTCTTTTGCAACTCGATAAGAACGTCATCATAGTCCAATTGACTGAAAAAACACGGGATTAGTTTTTAATAGAGTTTTTCTTGCCCGTTCTTCTCCATAGGTACTACGCTTTGGAATGGGCAACTAGCTTCATCTGACTGACCGACTCCTTGACAATTTAAAAGTGCCTGTGATTGGTTTATGTAGTTGAAATAAATGACTTGAGTTGACTTTGAGTTCAATTATTTTGATGACATATTTTTACGTTTTTTTGCCGACTATGCACAAGTAACAAAAAAATACTGTACAAAGGCGGATTTAATGCCTGAGGCATTTTCTACGAGTCAACTTTAGAGTGATGCAGAGACAAAACATGACTGGTGCAATATAACAAAACCCTTCCAACCAACCTTTCAACTTCAAAATATAATTAAACAAGAAAAACATCTCATTATTTTAATAATCTCATTATTTTATAAATTAATTTTAACTTTTACTGCAATACTCAATATTTTTTTGGCTACCACATTGTGTACTAAGGTGGTAACTTAAAATTTAATGAGATCATTAAGGCCCTTGGTATGTGATATGTGGTAATTGCACCTTTCTAAGAAACACCTGATTTTATTTATATATTTATTTTTGTACTTCAAGCACATGAATGTAGGTACTGATCCAGACTTAATAACACAGGCATTTTGTACCAGCCAACCCTTTTTTTTTGAGAACCGGTGAAATATTTTTACTTTTGGGGGGAAGAATAATCATCATCTGCCTAGCCTTTTCCCAATTATTATTCCCCTATGTTGGGGTCGGCTTCCAGTCTAACCGGATGCAGCTGAATACCAGTATTTTACACGACTGGCGACTGGCTGAAGCGACTGGCTATCTGACCTCCACAACCCAGTTACTGGGTAATACGATACCCCTTGGAAAGACTGGTTGTCAGATTTTCGGGCTACTGACGACCCGTGAAGACTGTCAAAGATTTTGGGGCTAGAATAATATTATGCTGAATTCATGGTTACAGTTTGCGTACTGATTATAAATTTTTCTTGTATTTTAGGGTTGGCTTTTTGTATGTGTAAATTATAAAATTAAATATTTACCTTTTCACATCATCAGAATGGATTCTGTAAGAAATGCCCTCAGTTTCCACATCTTGGATAAAACCAGCCTGATGTTCAGGTTTTACCAGCAAGACGCCTTCTCGTCCCAAGATCGGATGGCTTAAGATGTCCAGTTCATATTTATCTACCATGGACTTGAAAGCTTTGAAATGGCTGTCGGTGGCAAGACCGATATAGTAGGATTTCCATCTGTAAAAAAATAAATTTAAATTATGAGAAAGAAAACTATGAATTCATCTTCAGCAATCTCAATGATTTATTTTATTTCATCTTATTTTTTTTTAAATCAAACTTTGGTCATCTGACGGGCAATTTCCGTAATAAAAAACGTTCAAAATCAAGTCGCAATCTCATCTCAGTGACAGTCAGTGTCAAAAATGTAGGGAAATTAGAGGTATTTTTGACAGATTGAGACAGAACGTTCTCAAAATTAGAATAGCCCCTGTCTGTTCTTTTAACACTGTCATCTAATGTCATATATTCTACTGTCCGCAGATCAGCCAAGCACGCTCAGTACGACAACTTCTTTCTCTATCTCACGAATACAAAGTGACATTTTTTCTACATTTTTTCGTCGTCACTTTGTCTCTCGTTTCAAGCTTCACGTGCATCAATTCTGTAAAAATCTCACCATGAAAACTTAGGTGAAGTTAGTTTCAAGTGAGCTGTCATACCAGCTGATGCTATTAACAGCAGGTCTATTCTGCAAAAATCTCGCTGTGAACACTTAAGTGAAGATACTACAGATTGACACTATTGACAGTTCACTTCACCCAAGTTTTCACGGCGAGATTTTCACAGAGTAGTTACAGGATTTGAAGTTAAAATAATATCAAAAATATAACAAACCCGATATATTCTTCATGTTTGGCACAAGCCAGAGCAAACAAGGCCACCACTATGAGTGACTTCATTTTGTCCGAATGTCACATTTACACTTATCATGGTTTTTATAACAGTGCCCAAAGATAACACTATCATCTTTCTGTCACACGTAACTATCTGAATCTGTAAGGGCTATAGATACAATATTTATTGTTAATTTTCTGAATCCCTCTTTGCCCATAAGATGTAGGTATGAAGGCCAATTCTCGTAATTAAAAACGTTCAAAATCTAGTCGCAGTCTCATCTCGGCGACAAACAAATGTCAAAAGCTTGTCAAAATGTAGGGAAATTAGAGGTATTTTTGACAGATTGAGACTGAGATCAGACTGTGAACGTTCTTAACATTACGAGAATTGCCCCCCTGTTTAGGTCCCATTGTCCGTTATTATCATAGTCCTCCAGACCGACTTCGGCGCGGGAGATATTATAGTGCACGTGTGTGCGCCAACACAGGTGCACTCTCTCTTCCTTCGCTCACATAGTCCGATGCGATGGCACGCAATCCAACACGTCCGGTAAGAGATCAAGCATGGTTCCTGAACAGCTTAACCTGCTTCCCGAGGCACGGGGGTATCACACAGCCAACTTCCAAACTGCCAAAACCCAATAACACTTTGCCCTACCTGGAATTAAAACTCAGGACCCCACGCTCAGCAGTCCTGCTTGCGACCACGACATATAATTTTAGATATACAAACTTCACTATATCTGTCCCAACAACCCCTGTATGCCTGAGTCTATTATTGCAAAACCGCCAAGTCATGCTTACCGAGTTCCGGGAAAATGATTCAACGATTTTGTAAAGCTCGACGAAAATAATCTGAAAGAAAGTTATTGAAGTAGAAAACTAGTATGTAACGAGTAGTTTCCTTTAACATCAAAATCAGTTACAGCCATTTATAGTCCACCTTTAGATTTAGAATATAAAATATCGTGAGGAAACTGGCATTTCCTAGAATCAAAAATTCGAAGACAACCAGCTGGGCCCGCGTGGGTGAATTGTGGCCCAATCCCTCTCACCGAGAGGAGGCCTTTTTTTTTGAGGATGGGAAATCATCAAATGACCCCTCCCGCTCTGGGTGGAGCGAAAGGGAGTGTCACACTCTTACTGACTAAAACCCACCCGTGTTCCTTCCTTAGCCCTTTCTGTTCCAGGGCAGCGGTAACCCTTTCGGACGATCCCGCCGCCCACCGAGAGGAGGCCTGTCTCTCAAATCACTGATTGCATTTTACGCTAAACAAGAGAAGAGCAGTAGAGGCCCAGTTGTAACGGCTAACTTACAAGTCGTGGGTTCCTATAACGTCGTACTGTTGGGGCAAGGGCCTCCTCTCTTTCGAGAGGGATCCGTAATCCACCACGCCGGCCCAGTGCGGATTGGTAGATGTTACATGTCTTCGATTGTTTGGGTCTAGGACATGTTTCCTCATGATGTTTTCTTTCACCGATTTGAGAGCAGTGGTGATTAAAAAAAATACACAAAGTAAGCCGTCCGCCTGGGTTCGAATTTACGACCTACAACTTGTAAGTCGAGGCACCACTACTGCACATAACTAAAACAAAAAAGTGAAACGTATAAATCATTGGATTAATTAGATTAAAATTAATATCGAAGATTATGTGTTATAAAATAATTAAAAAGCCAAGCGTAACGCGTCATTAATCATGATTGGTAATGAATAGTAAACTCACCAAGTTCAAATATGTTTTTATAGAAGGACTCATTTCATGGTGGTAGCCTTGGAGGTGTCCCACGCTACGCTTGCCGGTTCGCGGTCTCGCCTTCAATGGACAGCGGTCCTTTGGTAGACTTGGACTTACTTCGAGTTGTCAACTCTGCAAGTTATGTCGGTAACTTTAGTTCTTTTCCAGATAGTTTAATTTGGGATCGTAAACTTCGATGCAATTTCGAACAGCTCCATAGCGCGCTGAGTGACTTTGGAATTCTGAACCCAATCGCCTGTCAGTGTCAACATATTCGCACCGTATGAAGTTATAAATAAGATAATTCCATAAGATTAGGCAGTGTATATATAATATTTATTTTATTACGCATTTTAAAGTTAACTTTTACGTTATCTAGAATACTTACGTTCTAAGACGTTCGTCGTTAGACGTTCTAAGACAGCTGTCAAAAATCGGTTAACCTAATGGACAAGGTATAAAGTGTCATACTTACTACTATTGTCATTAGCTGGCTATTTTTTTCTAAAAACGTTACTTATAATTTATTTATTTATTTAGGTTAGCCAATAGTTGTATACACGATATATTTGACAAATCATTTCCTAATAAATTTATAAGTGCAACAATTACTTACGTCTGTAAGTAATTGTTGCACTTATAAATGTATGTAACACAACATGCACCATTAATGATTTTACTTATTTCAAAGCCAAAAAGGATATTTACAAATTATAGTTAGGTATTCAATTATTAATTTTTTGGTAATTCGTGCATAACAATAATAATATAACAGCAATTAAATTCTAAATACTTAAAAAATAAACAAATTGGTAGTTTTAACATTAACATTAAAAAAAAAAAATTCAAATACATGTAGGTATTTGAATATTTTTTTTTTTTTAAATAAAGTACATTACTACAAACTACATTAATAGTGAGATAATAACAACAAACATGGTCGCAAATGCTCGCACGTCGTGTAATGCTGAGAATGAGGTCGTAGGTTACATTACTAGGTCGGGCAAAGTGTTTTTGGGTTTTTAGTAGAAGCCCGGAGTTTGGATTTGCTAAGTTCATGGCAATAGGCTCCCATCCCATGGAATTTAAACATAACTGGCGAAATGTAGGTGTACTGTAGGTACAGCTCTGCCTAACCCTTCGGGGAATACGGGCGTGATCTTATCTTATAACTTTATGGCATTTTTATGGGTTTTTCCAAAACGTGCCTTAATCCCTTAATCTTAAAACACACACAACAACAACACGTGTGGATTAATGTATTAAATGTAATTATTTTATCTCGCACGCTTCGGATAAGCTACCAGGAGATAAGCTGGAGTCGGACGGACTACACGGACACGGATAACACGGACTGGGCTCGCGTGGTGGATTACGGCCCACTCCCTCTGATTGGGAGGAGGCCTGTGTCCCAGCAGTGGGAACATTATGCTTATGCTAAGTTGCTTGTGCTTAGGGCCCCATATGTTTTGAATTATGCCAAACATAAACACTATGTAGGGTTGTTATATATTTTACTAGCTGTTTAGCTGTTGTCCGCGGCTTCGCTCGCGTTAAGAAGTATAGTTTGACAAAGTTTCATACAAACTTTCGACCCCTATTTAATCCCCTTGGATTGATCAAATTATGAATTGATCAAAATCCTTTCTTAGCGGATGCCTAAGTCATAACATCTACCTGCATGCCAAATTTCAGCCCGATCCGTCCAATGGTTTGGGCTGTGCGTCGATAGATCACTATGTCAGTCAGTCAGCCACCTTTGAGTTATATATATTTAGATTAACCTTTAATGTTCCACTAGTGTCTTTCCACCTCTCTTCTATCCAGAGCTGCCAAGGACCAATCTTGATCAAAGGAGCCCAGCTCATTGTCTTTTATTTAGTTTTCTAAAAAATTACAAACAATTTTCATAGTATTGTAATTTTAAGGATCCGGGACCTGTATGACAGAGCCTGGACATCTGTCATACAGGTACCGAGCCCAGTATAGACTCCAGCTCTCACAAAGAATAACTTGGAAAATGATAGTTTAATTTTTGGTTGGTAGGTCTGTATAGGTACAGGGTTATTTTAAATTGTCTAGCTAAACTCCGCAGAGGGGATGGGTATGATAAAACTTGATATCAATTTAATTAAATTATTTTTTTTGGTCATGGAGCGCAGTTTGTGTAGTCACTTGAAATATCATTTTTTTTTGTGTAAACTTCACAGACGTGATGGAAAGAAAACAGATTTTCTCAACCCATACTTCAAGTAATAAACAGCGGTCGTTGACTTCCAAAAAAACCTACAATTCTTTTTTATTTTATCGTGTTTAGATATCGATAGCCATTACGTCTGCAAAGTTTCGCTAGCCAATTTAATTTGAACCTGTATTATGTTTTATTTATTAAAAAAATATTTACATAATTTAAAAAGCTTACAGTCTTAAAATAATAATATGTACAAGTATAGGTATAAAAGGGAGAGGAAATAATCAAAGGGCATCAAAAAATTCGTCCGAATCGCTGTCAATAGGAAACGTGCCCAAAAGGCTGGCAGCATTGCCACGTTGGATGGCAATGCTGATTCTTTGGGCTAAAATTAGACCAGCCCTCTGGTCACGAGAAGAGTCGATGTATACCCAGTATTTGGATAATGGATTCTCAGAAATCCCCAAAATCCCAAATCCCTTATTTGCTCGCAAGCTAACATAAACAGGAAGAATCTCTTTTTACTTTCAACGAATAATCAGAGGACAAGGGTTTATCTTTTACTTGTAAAGATTAAATAGCCGGGAAAATTAAAGTACCTCTACGTATACAGCGATTTTAAATTAGCTAGAGACTCTGAAGACGTGATGGGTTGCAAATGGGTCACACTATCACCTCCTGAAAGGAATATGAATTTTTTCCCCGGAGTCTTCGGCAACCGCAACTTCGATATTGCAACTACAACTGCAAAGACTCGTTCTCCGAAACAGAGACGCAAGATATTAGGGACATACTTCAGAGAAATTTCCCTCGCAATGCTCTGTACCTCTCCATGCATACCATGGAGGCGTAATCTCACTCACTCTTATAACCACGATGCGATTAACTTGGTTGACGTTGCTGATGCCTTCTCTAAAGCTGATCCAAGAAACTTCCTTCGCCTTATCGGTACCAATGCAGTGGTACCTACTTCTGCAGACTATGCTCACAACATTGAAGTTCCCTTGACCTTCAACTATGAATTGCCTTGTTGTGAGTCATTAAGTCACCAAGGTTTTCATCTGAATCCTCAGTGTATTAAAAAGGTGCTGGGGCTGGTATCATTTTGTAGTTGCCAGGATAGCCAGGATGTATTATTGTTCGTATTGATGTTAGACTTGTTAGACTTTAGACTTGTTTTAGACGAATTCCCTCGATCAACAAAATATAGTAAAAGCTGTTTAGCTATGACTGTACGTATATATAATAAATTACCATGTAAACTTAAATTACTAAATGGCAGATTGTTTAAAACTCACTTGTTGAAATGGCGAACATAATTTTTATAGCATTAAGAAATACTTTGAACATAAGTTGTGTTAACCAATTTGCATGCTTTAGTCTTAAGCAAAACATGTATATATTTATGTATAAATATGAAATATGTTTTGAATATATTTTTTAAGGAATAATGTGTGGAAAAGTTTTTTTTTTTTGCTGACGAAGTAATTGGTACTTGCGTACTTAATAGGTATATCCTGTATACATTTATTAGTTTCCTTTGTTATTATGAGATTTATTTAGGAGGATAAAAATATATACACAGGATAAACTTCTAATACATAAAAAATCAAAATCAAATCAAAATAATTTATTTGTGAAACATAGGTAAACATTTGAGGATCTTAAATATAATATAGATAGTGCGCTATGTTGTGCCATCAAGACATACAAATATGGATGAGTAAAAATAGGGTTATAAATTAAACAGTCAACAATATTATGTAAATAAATTAAATCGGTCAAATCAAAATTAAATCCAAATTAAATTTAAATTAAATTAAAATCAAGTCAAAATTAAATAAAAATTAAATTAGAACCAAATTAAAATTAAATCAAAATCATAATATTATCCAAGATTTAATAATACAAATTCAAAATTATTTCAGTTCGTCATTTAAAAATTCTTCAATTGTGTAATAACATATAGCAATCAATAACTTGTTAAGTACCTTTTTAAACTTTGTAAAAAAAACGTTGTTTTGTTCGAGTGTTTCGGGTTGAAACACTAGAGCCATTGGGTCCGAGTGCCCACTTGGTTTTTCGGGATATCGCTAAGCGGTTAGTTGCCTCTTCGCGTGACCAGAGGTCTGGCCTATTTCTTGGCCAAATAATTAGTATGCTGCCAACCTTTTGCACCTTTAGCCTATGATTGTTTTGCTTATTTTTTCATATGCTAACATTTAAAATAATAATAATTATACATGTATGTATAATTATTATTATTTTAAATGTTAGCTTATATTATGTAAATATTATCTTGATTAAATAAATAGATAGACACGTCAGTAATTTTATAATCTAAACTCACATCTCCACGTCCGGTGGATTAATCATTAAAGCCTAATTAAAATTAATTATTTATTGTGTTATCTTGCATACTTCCGTTATCGTCACTTGAAGATAAAGTGGTGTCAGTGTTATCAGCTGAAATTTATTATATAAACTTTGGTAGCTCAGAAGGTACTCGCATCTACTAAATGCAAGATGAAGATACTTGTGCTCGCGGCCGTGTTCGTTTTAGCCTATGCTAAACATGAACAATATATCGGGTGAGTATTATTTTATTTTAAATTATTTTTGAAGTTATACTTCTTTAGGCGCGTTATGAAAAAATGATGAGAGTGAAATTTTAAGATGCGCGCGCATCACCGTCACAAAAAATTCACAGGTTGTAGCTGTCCGCAAAACCGCTCATTATTTTTAAAGCTATACGTCACTTTTTTCAGCATAAACCGGCCTGTACCTATTTTGAGTATTTTTTATAGCAACCCGTTTGTTCTTATCGATTAAAAAAGAGGCAATGGACATTTCACTTTTGGATGCCATAAAATTCTGGTTTTTTAAAAGGCCCGTGTCTTGTTACCAACATTATTCAGCCTAAACAACGAACTTTATTGTAACCTTTTTTGTAATTAATTATTTGCATGCAATTAAAATTTGTTTTTTAAAAGTATAACTTCTGACGCGCGTCTGTAAGTACACGTACCCATTTTTTTTATTTAGTTTTTAAAAAAAGCCGTCTTACGTGTTTTTCTACTTTAGATCTAGGTAAAAGCGTTCACTAAATTCCATATTTTTACATTCGCTAATAAAAACTCGCATTTTACCCAGACATTTCGAAATGGCAAGCCATCGACACTGCATTTGATAAGCTTAAAATTATCGTGAAAATTGTAGCACAATTATACAAAATGAGTACTCAAAACGTCATCCTTTTGTTGCTTTTGATAAGGCTGATTTCTTTATCGCCAGATAAATTTTAATTGAGGAATAAAATTGACGTTTTGTATGAAATAACTGTCAAAATTTCAAAATTATTTCTCGAATTCAGTTATCACATGATTGAAAACACGCACAGCCCTTACTGAAACAAAAATCACAGAATCGGACAGATTTCATTTAATTATTTCCTTTAAAATATTTCAGTAAAATAGTCATGGCAGTCGCTCCATGTAAAATACTGGTATTCAGCTGCATCCGGTTAGACTGGAAGCCGACCCCAACATATTTGGGAAAAGGCGAGGCAGATGATGATTTCCTTTAAAATATTTCTTTCAAATGTTTGCGTTAGTGTTTTAAAACCACCAAAAATTTATTGTAGATGGAAGTCCTACTACGTTGGACCTTCAACCGAAGATCAGGTGATAAACCTGATTGATCTTGGTGCTAAATTGGACCTGGATTTCTTGAGTCCAGCCCACATACAACGGGAGTCACTAGTCTTAGTGCAGCCTGAACATCACGAAGAATTTATCAACAGCTTGGAAAATTTGGGTATCACCTACAGAAGTCATGTCGATGATATTAAATCGTAAGTTTTTATTCATTCTTACTTTAACAAATCCTTTTGTTTAGATATTTGTATTACTAAGTACTTTTAGGTACAGTATTTTTTTTTTAAACTGACTTCGAAAGGAGTCGGTGGTTCTCAATTCGGTTGTATTTTTATTGGTTTTAACCCCACTATGTTATTTACAAAACCGATTAGATTGTTTTTTTGGTTTAGTTTGTTTTTTTATAAGTACTTATACTTACCTTATAAAGTGGATTAGAAATTCTTATGATTTTTTAAATATATTTTTTCATTCCACAACAATTTGCTGTTTCATACTTATTAATAATTGTTATATGTCTCAATATCAATTATTTAACCCCAACATTCAAAACTCATAAAATATTTTTTAAATCCGATTATAATAATATATTTCCTTAATCTCCCATAAAAAATAATAATTAGTGATAATCGCCAGACGTTAATCCCACTGATTGATCATTATGTTATTAGTAAAAAAATATCATAACCCTGATAAGAAGTAGATGATACTAACGCTTAGCAGGAGTAAAGATTTTGCACCGGATATAGATTGATTGATTGATTGATACTATCCCATCACGCTTCATAAATAACTATACGCTTTTATCATACATACAATGTTATACACAATTATATGTTATAAACAATAGGGTTCGGGGTAAAGATAAAAGGAGGGTACAGACATTATAATACCGTACGTGTATCAGTTTTGACAAAAAAAAAATATAATTGCTCACTAGTTCGATCTGTCAAAAAACTGTTAATCTAGTGGACAGAGTATAGTTGGCGAAATTAAAAAATGCGACACACAGAAACAGTATTTTCACTTTTTTTTTGGATTTGGTGTTTCATGAACTGTTGCGAAATGAATGTTATTTTTTATTGGATGGGCGATATTTAAACATAAATTCGTATGTTTATTAATATTTTTCTTTATTGTTCAGTTATATTGTAACAATCTTTACAATCCGTATAAGTTTGCTTTGGTACCAGTTTCTGAGCTTTGAAAAAAATATTATCTACTATTAATTCATCATCATCCCAACATATATAGCCGCACAGGTCGATTGATCAGGTTAAGCAACGCTTGCCGCGGTTAGTCTGTGGATGGGTGACCATCTTTACATACCGAGACCCCTCCGTGCCTCGGAAAGCACGTTAAGCTGTTGGTCCCGGCGGTTCTTTGTGGGTCTTTGACAGTCGTTACGGGTCGTCAGAAGCACGAAAGTCTGACAACCAGTTTTACCAAGGGGTATCGTATTACCCAGTAACTGGGTTGTGGAGGTCAGATAGGCAGTCTCTCCATGTAAAATACTGGTACTCAGTCGCATCCGGTTAGACTGTAAGCCGACCCCAACATAGTTGGGAAAAGGCTATCCCATCATCATTACAGCCCGGAATCACCCTCTTTTTTCTATCATACTTCCCGGTTCCGTGCATCCCTCATCCAGTGTTTCCCGCGACTTTGACGATAAATGATCCCATAATTATAATAACTATCTTCCTTTACAGTGCACTCGACCACGACGATGAGGTTATTCAAGATTGGACCAGGTCCATATCCAGGAATGGAGTCAAATCTATGCCTTACAATAACTACCAGCGATTGGACGTGGTAAGTACAGAGTAGCACCTTATAAGCAATATTTATCTCAGGTATTAAATGATTTCTCATAATACGTATTCGCTTAGGGGGGCTTAGTAATAACAGCTGCACGAGTCGATCGATCAGGTAAAGCTACGCTTGCCGCGGTGATCTGTGGATTGGTGACCATCTTTATATACCAAAACCGCTCCGCGCCTCGGAATGCACGTTAAATCGTTGGTCCCGGCTACCATTCGTGAATCTCTTTGACAGTCGTTACGGGTTGTCAGAAGCCCGAAAGTCTGACAACCAGGCTTACCAAGGGGTATAGTATTAGCCAGTAATTGGATTGTGGAGGTCGCTTAAGCAGTCGCTCCGTGTAAAATACTGGTACTCAACCGCATCCGTTTAGACGGGAAGCCAACCCCAACAAAGTTGGGAAAAGGCTAGGCAGATGATGAATAGGTAATGACTAGTATAATGTTAAAGTTGAATTCTTTGATGGTTTTAAAAGCATTGGTGATACTCTTAAAAAAATTACATGTATCCACCAGTACCAGCAAAACAAACTGATCCAACTGTCATGGTCAAATACTCGATTTGCAAAAATCTCGTTGGAAAAATAGGTACATCATGATGATTGATAGTACCGTTGTAATTAGTGATTAACTAATCCCAACTGATTCACTAATCTGTTTTAAGCAGATAAAGAACTCAATACGTATGAAACACACATCGTTCACGATACATGAGAAGTCACGAGGATTAAAAGTTTTAGGCAGAAACGGTACAAATATTAAATAAACTGAAGATTTTTCGATACTAATCTCATTGGAGATCTCAGTAGCTCCCTTTCTAGCCGTATCATTTTGCACACAGTCCATCCATCGTTTCTTTGGTCACCCCTACTGTAATAGCCATTCATCATACTCAAAACTTTCCTTTCGACATTTTCCTAAATCATGATTGAAAAAGCTCAATGCAACTCTTTAAAATTATTGCCTCGACTATAAGGCGTTATGTTTTATCAATTGTTTTTATTTCTAGATCTACGCCTACATGGCTGATATCGCCGCTAGGTTCCCACAGGCCACATTGGTGACACCAGCAAACTCCTTCCAAGGACGGCCTATCAGATACCTGAGAATCTCAACCACCAACTTCCAAGATGCACGCAAACCAGTCATTATCATCGATGGTGGTATCCACTCCAGGGAATGGATCTCTCCCCCAGTCGTCACTTGGGCCATCAGGAAGCTGACTGAGGATGTCACTGAGCCTGACCTCCTAAATAACTATGATTGGATCCTCATGCCTGTTGTCAACCCTGACGGCTATGAGTTCACTTTCACCAACGTAAGTATACAATGCTCCTAACATACATAATATAAGTATATATACTGCGAAATTTAGTCATAAGTCAAGTACATAAAACAATTTTCCCTTGTAGACTCGTTTTTGGCGCAAGACCCGCTCAACGGATACACACTCCAGCAGTTTTTTGTGCCCTGGAGTCGATGGAAACCGAAACTATGACTTCTTCTGGAACACCGTTGGCACCAGCAACAGTCCTTGTTCCGACATTTACGCTGGAAACCGCGCCTTCTCCGAGATCGAGACGAGGGTCGTTCGGGATATACTTCATGAGCATCTTGCCCGTACTGCGATGTACATCACCATGCATAGCTTCGGTAGCATGATCTTGTACCCATGGGGACATAATGGTGGTCTCTCTCATAACAGCCTTGGTCTTCACACAGTTGGTGTTGCCATGGCTGATGCTATCCGTAGTCAATCCTTGTCATACTTCCCTCGCTATATAGTTGGCAACTCCGCGTTGGTCCTTAACTACCGGGCTTCTGGCGCTTCGGAAGACTACGCTCACGCTATTGGAGTTCCCTTGTCCTACACTTATGAGTTGCCTGGTCTTTCTAATGGTTTTGAAGGCTTCAATCTGGAACCTAGGTACATTGAACAGGTGTGCCGTGAAACTTGGGCCGGTCTTATTGTGGGCACCAGAAGAGCCGGACAGATGTTTACAAATTGATTCCTGTGAAATGTTTTATTTATTGCCGATACTGATAATTTTAATTAAAGATAAGAACCTATCAACTTTTTTTTTTTTCTACATGACAATTTTTGTTAATTAAAATGTACTTAAATAGGTTATAATACAATAGTTGATAATCGACATCGTAGGTACGACTCTTTGCATCCCTAGGTTGCGGCGGGATCATCCGAAAGGTTTACCGCTGCCCTGGAACAGAGAGGGCTAAGGAAGGAACACGGGTGGGTTTTAGTCAGTAAGAGTCTGACACTCCCTTCCGCTCCACCCAGAGCGGGAGGGGTCATTTGATGATTTCCCATCCTCAAAAAAAAAAAGTGTTAAAGGTTACTTACAAATCATCAAATGTCAAGATCTATTTGTTTATGTGACAGTTAGGGTCTTTCATCCCTAGTGAAACATCATTCCTAGTGCAGCCTGGGAGAGGCTTATGCCCAGAAGTGGACTGCGATAGGCTGAGTTGATTAATTGATTGATCCCTAGTGAAGTTTCAAATTAGAAAACAAAGTCGACTATACCTACAGAAGTAAATTATCTTCAAAATCTCTGGGATCAATGAAGAAAGGAGTACGTTTTACCCCTATAAAGAAACTAAAGAAAATATTATAATCATCGATAAAATTCTATCGACACTAGAGCCACCGCTAAAGATCCTAGCGAACGCGAATAGAATACTCAGAATTGGAAATTGATCCCCGCGTTGCTTTAAAACTTTCGCGCCTTCGAGAGCGATGGTAAAATTCCAATTAAAGCGGGGAGTTTACATGCACGACGACCCCTTAAGAAATATGCAAATACTCATCATACTTCTGAATACTTAGGACTTCGTAATAGTATTAAGTGGAGGAATATTGATGGACTAATTTGGGTTGGCTGAAGTTAGCGCTTATTATTTTAAAACTTTCGTGCTGGAACTCGAACAAATGAGTACGGTCTGGATTTTTGGTGTGATATTACTTTAGCTGTTTTACCAGGAGCTCATCCTCATATCAGGATCCATCAGGTTAAGCTATGCTTGCCGGGGTTGGTCCGTGGATGGGTGACCATCTTTACATACCGGGACTCCTTCGTGTCTCGGAAAGCACGTTAAGCCATTGGTCCCGGCTGTCATTCGTGAATCTTTGACAGTCGTTACGGGTCGTCAGAAGCCCGAAAGTCTGACAACCAGTCTTACCTAGGGTCTTACCCAGTAACTGGGTTGTGGAGGTCAGATAGGCAGTCGCTCCATGTAAAACACTGGTATTCAGATGCATCCGTTTAGACTGGAAGTCGACTCCAACATAATTGGAAAAAGGCTGGGCAGATGATGATTACTTTAGCTGTTTTGTGTAAAAATTGAAATGATATTTATTAATATTTATTTCTACTACCAACTACTGCTGAGCTCAGGGTCTGGTTTTGATTCCCAGGTTGGGAAAAGTGTTGTTAGGTCTTTCCTTCAGAAATTTCTCAGTAGCAGCAAGGTGTCTGGATTTGTGCTCAGTTGATGGCAATAGGCTCGCCCGCTATTATATGGAGCTTAAGCATAACTGGCAAAATGTGGGTGTACTTTAGCTTGTTTTGTGTACACAACGTGTTTTTTTTTTTATATCCCATAACTCTAGGGGGTCGTTGTACTCATCATTATGAACAACTTTTACTATGGGACCAAACCTGAAAGCGCGAAAAAAAATCAGCTATTCCCTACATTTATGTTCGTATAACTCGTCAAAATGTAGGGAACACCAGATTTTTGTTTCGCGATTTCGGGTTTGGTCCCATAGTAAAAGTTGTTCATAATAATGAGTACTATGAACCCCTAGAGTTATGGGATATAAAAAAACACGTTGTATAAAATCAGTTTTTAAAATAAAACGATGTCAATCAAATCAACTCAGCCTATCGCAGTCCACTGCTGGACATAGGCCTCTCCCAGGCTGCGGCACAACACCCTGTCATCCACCTTCCGCATCCAATCTGTCCCGGCCACCTTCTTGAGGTCTTCCGTCCATCTAGCTGGGGGGCGTCCCACACTACGCTTGCCGAAAGCTGCCGGAGTCACCGACATAGCTTGCAGAGTAAGCAAGCTGAAGTGGCAGTGGGCTGGCCATGTTTGTCGAAGGACCGATGGCCGGTAAGCAGACGAGTCCTGGAGTGCCAGACCGCGTATCGGCAAAATGATATAATTATATTTAATTTGAACCCTTTTTTCATGTGAATGTTTTGGTTGGTAATATATTGATGGGTCTTACAAACAGTTCATGCTGTGAAGCAAATACAAGTTTTGCTTTCATTTTCTTTTTTACAATTAGGTTAGCTTAATTAAAGCAGTAACTTTGGAGATTCACGAGGTGCAAAATTATTCAGCATAGCAAACCCCATCAAACAAAGTTCAGGCGTTTTAGCATAATTTACGAACAGACAGACAGAAGTTATAAAAGCTTTTGTGTTGTCAGTTTTATTTTGTATGTGTTTTGCGTTATTTTCGTGCTCAATGTGGTCGTTAAAGATATTTTTGAAAAGGGTTAATATATTATTTAAATAATTTAAGCCCAAGTTTGTTTATATTTGTAGCAGCAGCGGTGAGGTTTGATGAAAACTTAGGTGTTATATAGATTCCGTTGAGAATTTTGCAATGAAAAACCATACGTTAATTTTAACGAGCAAATTATGTATTCGTCATCTTAATTACAACATTTAAGGAGAAGGATGTGGGAACAATATATATATATATTTTTTTTAATTAAAACCAATCACAGTCGAGAGATTGGTATGACGTACCGTATGGTATAGTTCCTTGCCTCTAGATGTTGCTATCAGTCCTTGATACTCGTTTATGGAGTACGAGTTCACAAAAATATTAATAATATTATAAATAGTCTATCTGTTACCTTTTGATTCGACATAACTCGGGACCCTGGGCCCTTGGAAAGGCGTACGAGGGGCTGAAGCCAACTCGTAGGGGCCCGTTACTAGTTTTTAATGGAAAGAGGCACCACACGATTCCCCATGTTTGTGCTATGGAAGTGTATCCAAGGACAACCCCTGGTTGGTACAGGACTATTGAATATGGAAAATAAAAGATTATTGAACAATGGGTCTGGGTGGTTAAAGTGGACTGGTTGCGTAGCACAATGGAAAAACTATGGTTATAGAATAGAATAGAATAGAAAACTTTTATTTCAGACAGGAGTCCATAAGGTTAGTAACAATTTAACTTAACTTCTAGTGTTAGTAGGTTACAGACACAAATCTACATACAATTAAATTCAGCGTGGAGCTGCATCCACCTCCGCAACATCGGGGAATCCCACCGATCTGCGAACACACTGAGAATACTGTTAGTGCTGCCGCGAATACGCGTCATCAGGGATGCGCATCTACTCCTAATAATGGCGGCAAAACCATTAATATTATTATCCGCAAACATCCCTGACGCACTGCAACGCCACGGCAACCTCAACAGTACTCTCAGTGCATTATTATATTGAACGCGTAGGTCGCTGTATGCCCGCTGAGTGAAGCTGACCCACAGGCTGCACGTGTAGAAGGACTGACAGTAAGCTTTGAACAGCGTAACTTTGACTGCCCTCGTACATCGTGCAAACCTGCGGGCCAGCATGTTACAACGGACAGCCAGCGACCTACGTTCCCTTTCAATGTCGCAATTGTCTTTTAGATCTTCAGTGACCCAGTGGCCCAGATACTTAAATTTATCCACCCTTCGCAGGGGTTCTCCACACAGTGCAACATGAGGAATACACGAATATGTCACCCTGCCTGCTTTAAAAACCATTAGTTCGCTCTTGCAGACGTTATATCTGAGCCCATGAGTCACCGCATATTCTTCGCATATAGCGACCAGTCGCCTCAGAGCACCGATCGATGGGCTCAGCAACACCATATCGTCAGCATAACTAATATTGTTAATGCATACCCCGTCAATATGACATCCGACTTTAGTGCTGCTGAGCTCAAGGATCAGCTGGTTCATGTATAGGTTGAAGAGCCTGGGTGAGCTGAGCCCCCCCTGCCTCACCCCGCACTCCAACCGATACACGTCCGAGTGCGACCCAACCCACTTCACGCTATTGCTTTGACTACCATACCAGTACTTGAATATTGACACTATTTCAGGTGGTATCGTAGTCTCACATTCCAGTTTACGCCACAAAACATCGTAACAAACGAGATCGAATGCCCTTGACAGATCGAGAAAACAGGCAAAAATAGGAGTCTTCCTGTCTGTGTAGTATTGAACAGTCTGCTTGAGGCACATGATTGCACTCTCGGTTGACAGCCCAGGCCTAAAACCGAACTGGGCATCATGTAGCTCGAGGTGTTTAGCCAATTGCTTGTCAAGCAGACTGTCCATAACCTTTGCTATGACAGTGGCCAGAGAAATGGGCCTGTAGTTGGAAATGTCAGAGACATTCCCGGTTTTATTTTTCACAATAGGCACTACCATTGTATACATTAGGTCATCCGGTAAGTATCCGTGAGTAACGCACATGTTAAAAAACAAAGCGAGTACACGCGGCAAGTGTCCCCCCGCGTACCTCAGGTGCTCGATGCTGAGGCCATCGTGACCCGGGGATTTACCCCTCTCCATTTTCTTTATAATGGCTGAAATTTCTTTTGCAGTAAAAACAATAGAAACGTCCCCAGAGTTGGCCCCAGCATCAACCACCTGTACAGGTCTAGTAAGAGGTGACTCAACCTGGAAATGACGCCGGAATGCATTGGCTATATCAGCCGGCTCGTGAACGCCCGCCACGCTCACAGGGGGACTCAACCTTGGATTCAAACTATTCGTTGATTTCCAAAATGATCCAAATTTCTTTTTTGTGTGATGTTTAGCTAAAATATCCATTTTAATCTGCTGTTGGTTATCTTGACAGTATTTCAGATTGGTCTTAAAAGTTTTTCTAGATTGACACATTTTATTGTAAACATAACCACTGGCAGGTTTACTATACAACAACCATGTTTGGTAACACAGTCGAGCCTCCCTGTGAGCGTCACGCACATACTTGTTCCAACCAGGAATGTATCTTTTGCTATTGTGACGCATTTGTTTACATAAATAAGTACGGTCGGCACCTTCCTTCAAAATGCTAACCAAACTGGTATACATTGTATCCAATATTTGCACGTGATTAGCGTTAGAACACATTTTATGAGCGCAATACCGAAAATCATCTGGAAAATCTATTAATTTTAATTTAGAATTACAAAAATTGGAATAATCATTAATTTGAGAGATATCTCTTTCACCCCATATTATCTTATTACAAGTATAGATTGGGTTTACTAATTTAGGTATTATTAAATCCATATTACACTCAATAATTAAAGGAATATGATCCGACAAATAAACTCCATACAAAACTGACGCATCTAAAACTAAATGTCGTGCCGCGCTGCTCACCACACAGTGATCAAGCCAGCGCAATGCACCGTTAGCGGTACTCTCAAACGTAAACGTGTCCTTCGGAAGTAGTTCCATATCAACACATGACCATGATTGCTCCCCACATACAGTTAACAGTTCATTTGAAAAGCGCTCACCTGGATGTGCATTAAGATCACCCAATATAAATACTGATTCAACATTACTGTTCTCAATTATAGCGATAATTTCACTTAGGCACTCCGTAAATTCAATTAGATTATCAGCCGAGCTAGTCGGCATATACACTGAAAATATCAATAGGGAACGATCCGCGTGCTCAATCCTTATAGCCACCAGACGATCACTATTACACTGCACCACCGATACCGTCGCAAACGCTGATTTCCTCCATAGAAGCGCTACTCCACCATACGGTCTTCCTATAAGGACTCCGGAAGACGTGTCGACGGCGGACTTGCCCGCATACGCGAAACCATCATCAATGCTACCGAGATAAGGCACATCATGGGGTAAAAGCCAAGTCTCCTGCAATGCAATAACATCAGCGACACGGCACAATCTGCGAACACAATCAGCTGATCGAATAACATTCTTGCAATTGAATGTTGATAAAGTTACATTTTTTTTGGCGTTATTATCCATCAGTTACAACGGGATTCTCATTAACAATATCTGAGACTTTTCCTTTCCTGAAATTAATGAACCGTCTGAACATTATTCCCTCCGGCCAGAGTTTGTCATCCAAAAAAGTACATAATTTATGTTTAGGTATAAACAACTTAAATGCGTTATATTGCCTCTCCGACTTCATATTAAGTTTCTCTAATTTTACAACTTCACTAGTTTTTTGCTGTATGTATTCACATATGTCTTTTTCCGTTGTATCTTTATTCACATTAGAGATAAAAACGGGTATTTTTATCTCGGCAGCTTTAAAATTGCCAACTAAATTAGAAGCAGCTTTTCCTGTCATGCCAACAAATCTATTTCTCGTTTTTGACTTTTGCACCAATATCCATTGTTCTTCAGGCTTATTTTTCTTCCATTCGGATCTTTTTACAATTTCTGCCAAAGTCTGTTGTTTACATGCGTCATCTACGGCTACTAAACTCTCGCTCTCAAGCATAGTCGAGTTAACAGGTGCAAGAGAGACGGGTTTACTCAGAGTTTCACCTCCGGTATGGGTGTGTACGAGAGAGCGATATGTCGGAGCCGGCGGCGTTTCGCTTGCACTATCGTGAGTCGTATCTTTGCAACTGGAACGCGGAACATCGACGACGTTTACCGGCCGCGGTTCGATGTGAGGTAGGAGGCCAAACGGGCTACTGTCGCAGTTAATCATGTACCCTCCTCCTCTTTTCTTCATGTTAACATTCGAATTAATTAACGTACTCGGTTTTTCCAGATTCAGTTTTAGTTTCAATTCTTCTAATTGGACATTTGTCACATAATCGCTCTTTATATCTTCAATTTCTTTCCGTATAACCAATATATCCTTCAATAATTTTGTGACGTCGACGTGATCAAAACAAACTGGAGGTAGTTTGTGTAAGTCGTACGCCACAAACACTGGTAACTGTTCAGGGTCTATTGTTTTAAACACAGTTATCATATCTTCCAGGTCTTTTTGTTTCTTGTTCTTGCGTCTCGACACCAGTTTTTTCGTTGTTTTTGTAGATATAAACAACAACTTCTTCGCCTCATCTATTTCCTCTTCAGAAAATGCAGTTTCGCATATCTTAATCAAACTTTCATTATCGACTACATGATGCCGATCTCGTATGAAAGCAAGGACTTCCGATATCACTAGGTTACAACTCGTACACTTTAGTTTATTTACGGACATTCTCGTAAGACAAGATCGGCGACCGCTAATGACAGCGCGCGCGCGACGACTGAGTGTGAGTGTTATAAGTGCGAAAGTAATCTATGTCAGTCTGTCGGTAACCTTTTCAAGTCTAAACCGCTGAACTGATCGTTATGTAATTTGACAGATAGGCAGCCTGGAACCAGAAGGACATAGGTTGATAAGGTGAAATAATCCACGCAGACAAAGTCGCAGGCAACATTTAGTAGGTAAAAATGGTCGTCTTCCCTTCTCTGCAGTCCTCCAGGCCGTATTTCGGCCAAGGTGGCCAATCTCAACGTAGGCTAGCCTTCAGCGCGCGAGATATTATAGTTCACAAGTGTGTGTGCAGACACAGGTGCACTCTCTTCCCACACTCCCATAGTCCGTGTCACTAAGAACCCCCTCCCTTCTCTACTGGATATAAGTATAGAAATGCCCAAAGACCAAATATCTGCCGTCACCAGGCAATCTGAACGCCCAAACTAAACATATAAACAAACAAACAATGATAATAAGATCGGCAGTAACCGAAATATTTATCCATTATTATTCTTAGACTGTGCGAGAAATGGTTGAATGGCCCAATCTCGATGGCCGTGGATTTAATAAGATTTCGCTGTTTGTTTTTGTTATTAGTCTAGTCGGTTTTCGGGCATCGAGATCGAGAATTAGATTGCCAGCGCTTTGAGTTACTCGAAGTTCTTCGTATTGTTTGAAAAAGATTAGGCACGAGCGTCTCAGGAAGTAAACTTGACATATTGCCACAAATGGCCGTCGTTTTGTTTTGGTACGTGATAATTTATGTCTAAATCGTAGAATAATACTGTTTTGTGAATTTTGTGTTTACTACTAGGATATTTAGAACATTTTTATCCTGAGAGTGTTTTATCTTGTAAAACTCGCTATCAAAAATATTAGTTCCACGGACGCTCACGTTGCTGTCAGCGCCAAAATGGCGAAAATCAAATGTCTACAATTTGTCATCAGGCTTAAAGAGATTTTATTCCTCATGAGAACTTAAATACCAGTTCACTTAAAATTAGATACAAAGTGCTGTCAACATCCTATGAATCAATCAATAAGCCTAGATTTTTCTTAAATATGTTGGGGTCGGCTTCCAGTCTAACCGGGTGCGGCTGAGTACCAGAATTTTATATGGAGCGACTGCTGGTCTGACCTCCACAACCCAGTAACTGGGTAACACGATACCCCTTGGTAAGACTGGTTGTAAGACTTTTGGGTTTCTGGCTATCTGAAACGGTGGTCAACGATCTTCGAATAACAGCCTGGACCAATGGCTTAACATGCTTTCCGAGGAGGCATGGAGGGGTTTCGGTGTTTAAAACGTCGTGAGGAAACCGGCATGAAATCTATCAACCCGCACTAGGCCCGCGTGGTAAGTGACAGCCCTACCCACTCGAAGAGAGGAGGCCTGTGTTCCAGCAGAGGGAACATTATAGGCTAATTATGCAATGAAACATGGTTAGTTCTTTGAAGCTCAACTATTTTAGAATAGAAAACTTCTAAACTTCCAGCGGTCGTCATAATATGGAAACACTAAACATTCTTCTGTAAATTAACCTCAAAATAATCAAGCATTAGTGTTAGGACACACTACTGGCGGGGAGCGTCGTGTGATATGTGAGAGTTTGCTCGTAACAATATTTGTAGGTAATAGTACTGTCAGCCTCAAAAATATCAATAAATCAAGCAACTCAGCCTATCGAAGTCCACTGGAATAGGTCTCTCTCAAGCTGCGCCATAACCCTGTTCTCCGCCTTCTTTAGGTCCTCGGTCCATCTAGCTGGGGGTCCCCCACTACTTCAGAACTCGTCTGCTTTTCCGGCCATCGCTTCTTCGACAACCATGGCCAGCCCACTGCCACTTCAGTTTGCTTACTCTGTAAGCCATTTCATCCCTGATTTTATCCACCTGCGAGACATGGAGTCTCTTAGAAGGATAAATCATATCAGGGATGAAATTATAGCATAGCTCGCTCCTTAGAGTGACGAGCGATCTTGAATTTGTGCTCAAAAAACATACTTGTCAATAATTAATATTATTGATAACACTATTATTATTATTGTGTAGGTGAAATTAAGTATCCAATGTAAAATATGTAAATATCGACAAAAATTAATTAATTTATCTACTGTGTCTGTTCCAAAATATTGTATCAATGTGTAGCAACAAAACTTAACTTACAAACATTGCAGCTTCAACTTGATACAGTAATAAGGAACGCATAATATGGAAGACACTCAAATTAATTATGTCGATGAAGGTCGGATATACATACAGCTTTCATTTTTTTGTACTCGTGTAAAGGGCCTTCAGTTGATTTTTGAACCACGCAAATTCGAAAGCCACTTAAAAATCCACATAAAATCGATGCAAACAGTATCGTTAATCCTGCCCTGAAAGAGGAAACCGGACGGATGATATCGGTTTCCTTTTTTGCGTACCATTCGCCATCTTTCTTCATTCGAAGCGAATCAAAAGGGAAAAATGAATTTGTTAGCGATGTCGGATTTCAGCACGTTAGGCATCTTACACTCACCTCGAAATATTAAATGAAAGAAGCGAATGAACCGTTTATCTAAACTTATATTATATAAAGAGAAAATATTAGATTTTTTGTATGCTGGTTTGTAACGCTTTCACACTAAAACTGCTGAACGGATATTGTATGAAATTTGACACATGTGTAAACCATGACATGGATTAGGACATAGGATACTTTTTATCCCCATATTCCCACGGGATCGAGACCTATGCGGGTGAATCCGCGGCAGCAGTCCGGTGCAGCTAGTTGGTATATAATGTATAATTAAAAAAAAAAAATTAAAAAAAAATTGTCGGTGTTGTTTGAACGTGGAATAAATAAAAATGAACGTTCACTCGAGTGAAACGTCTAATATCGGCATCACATCGAAGTAACATCGTAAAACGCTGAAGCACCACGTATATGACATATCTCTTAAATTAAATTGTCAAAATGAAAGCTTTAAAACAATTAGAAGATTCTGGAACATTCTAGGTTATTCTGGGACTTTCTGAATAATGTCTGAGCAACGTTTGTCTAGATGCAACGGAAAGCAACACGGCTGGCGGTCCCTGCTATGAGACACTCCCGATGAGAAATTTTAATGAATTTCTACCGTCTTTGGTCATATGATATGATAGAGTTGCTGGATGTGACATGACAAAGATTTTCTTTGTAGGGTCCTTTCAGCATAAGAATAGAACAGAATACAGTACGTACTTACATACAGCATAAATATTACAGATAGGTATAAATGTAGGAATTTTACAACGGGTGACACAATGGGAGGTCTTATCGCTAAAACCATAATCATAAGCATAGTATGTATGTGTATACAACCTATTTATGTATTTGTGTACCTAGCTGCAAGAAAAAAATCTAAGTATGGAAAATACATGTTGTCTATGTGTGAGGAAAACCCCTACTGGCTTCAGAAAGGAATATATATTATGTTTGTTTTAATTTTGCAAATGCTGTGTACCTTTAGCCTGTGACGTCTTTCTATCTTTATTTATTTATTTCTTGAAATATGAAACGTTTTATTCATATTCGCCTACGCAAGAACGCTACTATGTGTTTTACAAAAAGTAAAGGCGCGACACGGTTACTTTTTCGCACAGAAATTTTAATGTTTCGACGATTGTTTGTTTGCGTTGTTCTTCTAAACTCCGTAACGGATTTAATGCGGTTTTTACCATCACTTATTCGGGAAGATGTATTTTCATTATGTACTAGATTCCGCCTGTTACTTCGTCCGCGTGAAATTTCTTGTTGCCTCGATCCACCGCGTCGCATCGCATTGCATGCCCGCGCTTTTACTACCTTTTCGCTTAGACTTTTTTTCTTTTTCCACGGATCCTCAAGTCCTAGCCTGATGTTAAATTGTCTTCCTCAAGAATTAGGCTATCAAATGCAAAAATATTTTTTAAATTCCGACTGGTGTTTACAGAGATTAGCGCGTTCAAACAAACAATCTTACTCTTCAGTTTTTTTATTAATATATTATTATTTATTTTATTTGATAATATTTTACATAATTATATATATTTAAATAATAAAATAACAAAATTATATTATTATTATAGTTAGTATTCATACGGGTGATTTACGTCGAGGTATTTAGTTTGTATGAAAAAATTGAGAAAAATATAAGATAGTGAGCTGTCAATCCCTAGCATCTGGTGGAATGACAGCTATAACACGCATTTTCGGGTTCAAACACAGTACAGCGCGCGAGCGCAAGGCTAGCTAAACATCGGCCGAGCGCCGCGCATGCGCGCTGCCCACGCGCCACCGGCGGCGTCGCTCCCGCGTTCCGATTCAGTCGCGCGCCCGTCCCGTCGAGCGCACGTAACGCATTCGCACCGTCCACGGCTCTCGTTCGCTCCCGCCAAAATCTTACATAAGTGAAACTGTAAAGACCATATTGTTGTTGTGTGCTGCATTAAACTGTTCTTCGTGGTTATCATCGTCTTTTACTGGCATTAACACCTTCACGCCATTACAGTGACGCCCAACTCGCGGCCATGTTAAGTTTTAACAGCGGCAAAACGAACCCAGTGAAGTGTGATTAACTATCAATTCAGTGACCACAGAGACATTATTATCATGCCACGAACGACGCGGGCTGCCCGAGCAGCAATCGACCGTAAGGCGGAGGAACAAGGAAGCGACGGTTACTCCGACGCGGACTGTGACCCAGTGGTGGAGACGCGCGCCTATGCCGGCGCCGCTACCAGTGCTATCACCCATGCACGCGACTCAACAGACGCGGCCGAGGAGCTGCGCGCCCAGGGGGGCGCCGCCCTCGACCACACGCTCGGCGGGGCCCACACCGGCGCACCCGCCGCACCCGCCGCCGCACCCGCCGCCGCGCTCAGCACCGAACGGCTACTGTCCACCATGATGGAGTCGTTCGCCAGGATGCAGGCGGAGACCAACCGCACGCTAGTGGAAACCCTACGGTCTCTAAATCAAGGCAACCAGTGGAATCCAGTCGCGTCGACACCGGCGGCATCGCCCACGGCGAACGCGCCCGCGACCTCCGGCGGTAACTTTTCAAAGTGCACCGCGAGGTTTGACGGACAGTCACGCGACACCGAGGTACTGGAGGTGTTCATAGATGCAGTGGAGGTTTACAAGGAGTGCGCCGACGTGACCGACGAGCACGCGCTACGCGGCCTCTCCATGTTGCTGAGCGGCGACGCGGCGGTATGGTGGCGCGGCGCGCGGGCCTGCGTCGGCTCGTGGCAGGACGCGCTCGCGCGCCTGCGCGCTGCCTACGGCGTGCAAAAGCCCGCGTACAGGATACTGCGCGAGGTATTCACGCGCGAACAGAGTGAGTGTGAACGCGCTGAAGTTTTTATATCAAAGGTACGATCATTATTAGTTCAATTACCCTATGTTGTGCCAAATGTGATGATAGTGGATATTGTGTACGGCTTACTACATCGTCGAATACGGAAACGTTTGTCGCGAGACACCATTAGCGATATTGATAATTTGTTAGAGAGAGCGAGACTCGTGGAAGATTCGATAACGGAATTAAAAAACTCGATCGTTTCCGCGAATAACCCGAATGTACCTACCGTTCCCGACCGCGGTACTACGAGTCCGAGCGCAACCACCGGTTCCAAACTCACCTCTAACTCTAATGAGAACTCGAAACGTGATCGCATTAGATGTTCGTTTTGTAAAGCGTTTGGTCACGCGGCTAACGAATGTCGTAGGGCTAATAAAGTCGACAGTGACAATAAAGCTAATAAAGTTGGTACTAGCGATAAGGATGCTAACCCAATACGTTGTTATGGATGCGGCCAGCCTGGGGTGGTGAAGTCAAAGTGTGTAACTTGTTCGATTAAACCCGCGCCCACCAAACCGTCCGATTTTAACGTCGTAAAAGGTGACTTCTTCGCGACAACGACGTCACATCCTTTAATAACAATAAGCGTAGTAGGTAAGGAAGGGGTAGCGATAGTCGATACAGGGGCTACGCACAGTGTTGCTAGCCCATTGTTGTATTCATTGTTAGTGAATAACGGCGTCCAATTCCAAGAAACGGAGCGTTATATCGGGCTCGCCGATGGCTCGTGTCATAGGAAAATGGTAAAGATCGCTGCGGTACCTGTCACCCTAGGTAGTCGAAGAGTCGACACCGAGTTTATGGTGTTTCCGGGTGATGACACCAGAACACTTTTAGGTCGTGATTTTATTGCTAACGCGGCTATTGTTCTAGACATAGCCCAGGAGTCGTGGCATTTTGCAGATAGTCCAGGAGACCGGTTCCCGTTTTTGCAATCTTATGTATTGAACAGCGCGGCCGTGACACAAGCAGAGGTCTGCGATGTATCACTGCGCCAAGATGAAGGTACGAGCTTGCCACCGGAGCACAGGGCCGCACTCAACGAGTTCTTGCGAGACAGAGTCGCTCAGTTCGCTACCGCGGGACCTCCTACAGACTTCGCCGTCCATAAGATAAAGGTAAGCGAGACACAGGAACCTTTGGCTTCTCCTCCGTTTAGATTGTCGCCGCCTAAGAGAGAGGCACTCGAGAAGGAGCTGCACAAACTGGTCAACTCTGACGTCATTGAGGAATGCGAGTCACCGTGGGCATCGAATGTCGTGCTTGTCAAGAAGAAGGATGGCAGTTTCAGACTGTGTATTGACTACCGCAAGCTCAACGCTGTCACCGAGCCTGACCGGTACCCTCTCCCAAGGATTGAGGACATTCTTCACGACGCAAAAACCGCTAAATACATGACTACCCTTGATCTCCGAGCTGGCTATTTTCAAGTGAACGTCGACCCTAATGATAGGGACAAGACAGCATTCACGACACCGCTCGGCACTTATAGATTTAAACGCATGCCAATGGGTTTGCGCAACTCAGGAGCTACGTTCCAGAGGCTGATTGACAGATTCAAGTCGAACTTGCCAGGTACTACTCTTCTAGCATATTTAGACGACTTGTTGATAATGTCCGATGTAACCTTCGAGAAGCACCTCGCCGACCTCACCCTCGTGTTCGATCGACTCGCCTTGTTCAACTTGCGAGTAAACCGTGAGAAGAGTCATTTCGCGAGGGAATCGGTAAAGTTCTTAGGGCACATTATCTTACCAGGTGGTATTCACGTCGATCCAGGGAAGACCGCGGCAATCGCGGGCATGCCGACGCCTCGGAACATAAAACATCTGAAATGTTTCCTGCAAACCTCCAGCTGGTTCAGGCGCTTTGTCCCTGACTACGCAGAGGTTGCCAAACCGTTGACAACGCTGCTGAAAAAGGTAAGTATATGGAAGTGGGGCCCGGAGCAGCAGGCAGCTTTCGAGAAGATCAAGCAACTGCTAGTATCGGCGCCGATTCTGCGTCAGGCTGATGCGACGTTACCCTTCGTCCTCAGAACTGATAGCAGTGGGTATGCTCTCGGGGCGGTTCTCCTCCAGGGGGAGGGGACCGACGAGCGGCCAATAGAATACGCCAGTCGACTCTTGACCGCCGCTGAGAAGAACTACAGCACGACGGAGAGGGAGGCTCTAGCCGTCGTCTGGGCAGTCTCCAAGTTCAGGGGGTACATAGATGGCGCTGAAGTCGTAATCAAGTCAGACCATCAGCCGCTTAGGTGGCTGATGAGTATGAAGTCTCCGAGTGGTCGCCTAGCAAGGTGGGCCCTGACCCTTCAGGAGTATAACCTGAAAATAGAATACACACCAGGTAAGGCCAATGTTATAGCCGACACTCTGTCGCGTCCGGCATGCGCCGAAGACGCCGATTGTGACCTGTGCTGCGCTGTGGTCGACGTGCCCTCTCGCAGTCTGAGGGACATGCGCGAAAACCAAATGAAGGACCCAGAGGTAAGTAAGATCGTCGAGGCCCTGGAATCCGACGAACCCTCTAGGGGGAGGGCATGGTCAAACAAAGGGTATGTGCTCGCCGAAGGTGTGTTGTATAGATATTGCCCAGAGAACGAGGAGCACGACGACGCCAGTTTGGTAGTCCCAGCACAGGAACGCGCCAAAGTATTGGCCGAATACCATGATGCACCCACCGCTGGTCACATGGGCGCGGAACGTACGCTGCAACGCTTAGTTGGTAAGTACCATGCTTCTGTACTGACTCCTTTCGTTGGTTGCATCCAAGCTCCAGTACTTGAGAAACGTAAGAGGGGGAGACCTCGCAGAAGCTAACCCAAACGCGAGGACGTTCGTTAGGGTTAGAGGGGGAGACTATAACACGCATTTTCGGGTTCAAACACAGTACAGCGCGCGAGCGCAAGGCTAGCTAAACATCGGCCGAGCGCCGCGCATGCGCGCTGCCCACGCGCCACCGGCGGCGTCGCTCCCGCGTTCCGATTCAGTCGCGCGCCCGTCCCGTCGAGCGCACGTAACGCATTCGCACCGTCCACGGCTCTCGTTCGCTCCCGCCAAAATCTTATGTGAAACTGTAAAGACCATTTATTGTTGTTGTGTGCTACATTAAACTGTTTTTCGTGGTTATCATCGTCTTTTACTGGCATTAACACCTTCACGCCATTACACAGCTCATTTTAAGCTCACTTCACCTAAGTTATCACGGTGATCTTTTTTACAGAACTGCCGATCGATTCTGTAAAAACCTCACCGTAAAAAATTAGGTGAAGTGAGCTTAGAGTGAGCTGTCAATAGCTGTCCCTAGCATTAGTTGGAATGACAGCTCACTCCACGCTCACTTCACCTAAGTTTTCGCGGTGAGATGGTTACAGAATTGCACTGTAGCACCGCTGGTGTTCCGGACGATAAACTTCGTTTATGTATATCGTCCGGAACACGGTGTATAAAATTAACCATGTATTAAATCGTCACTTCTAGTAATATCATTATCTCTTCGTTACCTCTCTAAGGAGCACCAGGTAATTAACTGCGAAGGATTTTAATGAAAATTATTATTGGTACCATCTTGCAAACTGTTTGCATTTTATAACGATTCGTTTGCCTTGATTAACTATCGGTTTTGATTGGGGATTTCCTTTGTAATAATGTTTTTGAGTAGGGTTCGTAGGTAAGTTGTAGAGAGGTCGGTGTTTTTAGGAACTAGCTTTTGTCCGCGGCTTCGCTCGCGTCGGTGTCGGAAAATATCACATGGAAACATACTACCGGGATTAAAAGCACTACCCTATGTCTCCGACGAGTCCTAATCCAGGTTACAAGCTATCTGTGTGCCAACATTCCAAGTCTGTTCGGTCGTTTTTTGACATTATTGATACAATTGACATCCAGATAAACGGACGAAAATCCAGACAAACGGACAAAAATCCTCAAAACTATATTTTCGAGAACT
This sequence comes from Apamea crenata, assembly GCA_949629185.1. Classification (NCBI taxonomy): domain Eukaryota; kingdom Metazoa; phylum Arthropoda; class Insecta; order Lepidoptera; family Noctuidae; genus Apamea; species Apamea crenata. Next base: position 3,187,952 of record OX451362.1, on the reverse strand, counting down.
CAGGAACTCGAGAAGCGTGGTCAAGGAGCATAGTCGTTCATTTCTTTAAAAAAAGGTGATAAGACATTTCAAGAATTACAGTCCCATGAATCTTCTAGCACGAAAACACGTCGAGTTTCAGCCACCGGAGCAAGCCGGGTTTCGAGGAGGATACAGCACCATCGACCACACCATAGAACACACGACAAATTGTACAGAAGTCCGAGGAGTACATCGGCCCCTATGTCTTGCCTTTGTAGACTACGAGAAAGCTTTTGACTCTATCGAAACCTGAGGGGCAATTCTCCCTGCCAAGGCGGCGGGATCGTGCGAAAGGGTTACCGCTGCCCTGGAACAGAAAGGGCTAAGGAAGGAATACGGGTGGGTTTTAGTCAGTAAGAGTCTGACACTCCCTTCCGCTCCACCCAGAGCGGGACCCCTTGATTTGATGATTTCCCATTCAAAAAAAAAAAAAGGGGCAATTCTCATAATTTCAAGAAAGTTCACAGTCTTATCGTCAGTCTTCTTCAGTCTTGTCTTGTCTTGTCTTGTCAATCTGTCAAAAATACCTCAAATTTTCCTACATTTTGACAAGTTTTTGACATTTGTTTGTCGCCGAGATGACACTGCGACTAGATTTTGAACGTTTTTGAAATTACGAGAATTGGCCTTCTGATCTGTTTTGGAGTGCTGAGATATGTAGACTCCACCCGTTGATTTCCACCTAATAAATGACGACAGAATAAAAAACGGATGTGTATCTAATCTAAACTATATTGATAATAAAGCCAGTCGGAGGCACACAAAGATTTTTGGGTCGTGGATTACAAATGTCTGTTGTCACTTCTGCAGGGATAGGTACTCCCCTGTAGTTGCAGGCGAAATCCCGCCGCTGCCCGAGATGGAAGTTGGCCGAAGTTCAGTACTGAGATGTACGGTGACGTCACAAGGGCATTTAACGGCACAGCCGACCGACTTGTGGCGTGTGACTGGTGGCGAAGCGACGAAGGTGCCTTCGGTCCACATGGTCGATGGCCCAATGGTTCGGTCCTAATTGTGGACATAGATAATGTGTATGCAGGTAAGCAGGTAGGTACAACACGTCACAAAAATTAAAAAAATAAAACTTCGCGTCCCCAGAGAAAGCAAACAGTAGGCACTGTGAGCCCTTTACGAGCTCGCGGAACCAGGATGAATAAATTAAACGAGGGTTTGTCGAATAACTTCCATAATTATTCCTATGAACGGGTCTACGGTTTTATAATTTTCTGTGACATACTCTCGAAGAGAGGAGGGCTGTGTCGCAGCAGACGGAACAATAACGGCTAATATTTTTTTTTTTTTTTTTTAATTATGTAGGTATTGTGTTATGTTATACACCGTTCATGACCGAGAAGAACTGCATCTGCTGAGCCATCTCGCTCTTTAAACAAAAAGTAATGAAACACAGCTCTGTTCCCTACTCTTCTTGGCGTGCGTTAGGCCTCGCCTTATCATCCATACAAATATTATTATAAATTAAAAAGTAACTCTGTCTGTGTCTGTATGATATCTTTTCACGCCGAAACCACTGAACGGATTTCGATAAAAGGCATGGAGATAGATGGCATTCTGGGGACGAACAGAAGCTACTTTTTGTCCCAGTGCAGTGTCACGTTCTCATGGAATAATTTCACACATTCTCGCGAGCAAAGCCGCGGGTAGAAGCTAGTATATTATATCGGGAGTATCCTTTTTCTTCACACAACATTACACTTTATGCACGCGTTTTACTATGAAAACGCTAAAAATATGGCGCGTCCACCTTTTGTGACCCCTTTACGAGTGTACCAGGATGAATAAATTGAACTTGGGTTTGTCAAATAATTTCCATAATTATTCCTAAGAACGGGTTTACTCTTCTCTTGTCACTTAATCTGACTCCTACCGTTTTTTTCTGCTATTCTTTATATAAAACAATGATTGTCTACGGAGTTTGTTACGCCACTTCGCTTCCCAGCGATAGCACTAGGAAGTGGTGAAGGGCGGGCGTTTTTGAGGGACTGTCTCTTGTAATTTTGACGTTCGAATAGTGCCGATTCTCAGCCTAATTTGATTAAATGACTTTTGATATTGATTTTAAATTTATTTTAAGTCTGCCGGAATAATATAAATAACACTTGAGTTCCTCTGAATAAATATTAATGGAATTATTTTCATTTCGCCATCGTGACCACAGAGCGTGAAATAGATAGAAATACCTGATTCTGGCCGGGTGTCCATAAAAACCGGCCAAGTGTGAGTCAGACGAGCACCCGAAGGGTTCCGTACCACAAGGCAAAAAACGTCGAAAAAAAGACATCAATTGTATGGTTGTATTTTTTTTTTGTTTTTGATTTTAGTTTCATAAACGAGGAATGAAAGTCAACCTGTTAGGGTTCATGAGCTACAGCCCGCTGACAGACAGATGGGACGGACAGCGGAGGCTTAGTAATAGTGTTCCGTGGCTACCCTTTGGGTACGGAAATCAACCCCAACATAGTCGGGAAAAGGCTTGGCAGACTGACTGATTTACTTCCATAATAATTATTTTATACTAGCTGCGCCCCGCGGTTTCACTCGCATAAGTTTCGATTTTATGGGAATATCGGGATAAAAAGTATCCTATATGTTTATCCTGGTTATAAACCATGTGTGTTGCAAATTTCATCCGAATCCGTTCAGTAGTTTTTGCGTGAAAGAGTAACAAACATCCATCCATCCATCCATACAAACTTTCACGTTTATAATATAAATAGGATAATTAATAGGAAGTAGGATAGGATTGACAGCGCAGTTTTGTAGCAGTTCGAGTGTACCTACTTACTTTTTTTTGTAATTTGTAAAAGAGAAAAGAGAAGAATGTTTGGTTCTAGGACATACCGGTTTTGAGAGTTTTGTATTGTAAGAAGTGACAAAAAACAAGGGACAAGGTTGACATTAAATACCGTGTTCTTGTGAAACTGTGCCCAGTGGAAAATTTTAGGCGTCAATTGATTTAAATATTAAATACCAAAACAAACACAACATCACGGCTGCAATTCCCGAAGAGCTAGGCAAAGGTATAACCATAATAACACCCACATTTCGCCGTTATGTTTAAGTCCCATGTAATAGGGGGGCGAGCCTATTTTAATGCCGGGCACAAATCCGGACTCCGGACTGCTACAGAGAAATTTCTGATGGAAAAAAAAATCAATACTTAACACTTTGCCCAAACTGAGAATCGAACCCGACTTTATGGTCGGGGGACCCCCGGCAGGAACGAAGTTCAAAATGAAAATCCAAGATGGCGGCCACCAGTTGACTTCTACTGCAAGCTGCGTTAAAGAAATTCGTACCAAAAACATACAGTAAATCCTTCTCTATGTTTATAAGTGCTCTGTGCTCGTAACTCAAGTTGCGGACCGCTTAAAGTCATAAAATGCCGTAATGCACTTTAAGTGCACATACAAACCAATGACAATGGACAGTAAATGGGTTACGTCGCCATTTTGTCCCACGAGTACATACGTTCAAGTTTTTTATCGATCCCTGCTCATTCATTGGGAAGTAAACGATTTTCGTTACAATATAAGTAAGTTCCAACATGAAACCCGGTTAGGACACGGCAACATAATAATAATTTTAACATAATCTGTTTATTATCTATCTATTATATACGAGTACTTATATAAAAATGAATAAAAGTTTGTTAGTCTCACAAAAACTCGAGAACGGCTGAACCGATTTGCCTAATTTTGGTTTTGAAATATTTGTTGAAGTACAAGGAAGGTTTAAAAGGTGAGAAAATATAAATGTGCAATGAAATGATTACAGCCAAGGATACTAAAAACAATTTAAATATCGTAAATCATTAAGTTAAAATCTCATTTCTCCAAGTTACATCTCAGGCTACAGCAGTCATAACTTGGAACTTTTTAGTTAATTTTTTGAGCCTCGCTCAGAAGTTTAAACGGCTCGATAATCGAGTTGCAGAAGAAAAACCAGGTTATCGAGCCGTCTTTAATAAAACTTTTGTTAAAGTGCGCTGCAACTTTTGTGAAAATATGTATCGTTCCTACTTCGAGAGAGTTCGGGTATAACTGCGAGAGTTATATTGAAAATAGTTTTTTCTTTGTTTTCAATACGTGTACTATAAAGTTTTTGTGGTAGATATAGTAAGGAAGTTTCTTTTGAAAGTATGCAATTGAATAAGGATAAGAATGGCTGTGATTGGAACTGTGCGGTAATTGTGTAACACACTAACAGTAGCCAGGGCTTTAATTTTGACAGTTACACAATATTCATTTGCTTTTTTACATTATTGAGCAGACAAATTTTTCGAACATAATACGAAGTAATGGATTAGCAATATCCCTTTTTTTTTGGAGTTTGCTCCTTAAGAAACGATTTGAGTTATAAGGCCCGGTACGGAAATTTTATGAGGAGTAAAATCAAGTGTAACACGAAAAGTTGAGGCGTTACGTAGAAAGAGACAAACATATATATCTGTAGGATTGAACGTGTAAAAGAATGAGATGGAATACATTACACAGCGTATCTTATTCTCGGGGTCTCCTCTTTGTTTACTTTTTATCAAAATAAAACCTTTTTTTGAAAATAAATGCCAGTAATATACTTTTTTTATAACTTGAAACCTTATTTTAGTACAGTGTTTGAATCCACTGCCACGATTTTTACAACTAGGTTGAAGTATTAGATAAGCTTACTACAGGTACTAATATTTTTTATGTACGTCTAAGATTTAGAAGTAATATAAATAATCCGAATAATTACAGATATATGTTTGTTTCGCTTATCATTTTAGCAGATGCGTTCATTTACCCTTTTTTTCTATTCGATATATATCATAATTATCGTTCGTAAGGAGTAAACTCCAATCGTGCGTCGTAGCTGACACACACACACTTTTTTTGTATGGTAACTCATCAAATTATCCCTCCCGCTCTGGGTGGAGCGGAAGGGAGTGTCAGACTCTTACTGACTAAAACCCACCCGTGTTCCTTCCTTAGCCCTTTCTGTTCCAGGGCAGCGGTAACCCTTTCGGACGATCCCGCTACCCCGGCAGGCTTCGGCCCTATCGGGCCCCTTCATCTGCTGACATCTCTTTGAGGCGCGCGTGGAACACAACGCGCCGTCCGGCATGGGCCTGGTCCTGATCGGACGGTGAGCTACTCATTACTCACCGCCCGCAGGCCCGCGTAGCAATATCCCTCAGATTTTGTTTGATAGTGTGTAACGCAATTAAGTAGGGTGCTGGAATAATTTAATTTTGAGGATTATGTATTTTAGCACATTCGTATCGTCACTTAAACAAGACTTTCAGCTTTAAGATAGTATTTTTTTCATAAACTGAATGGAACAACTTGTCCTACTATACTAATAATAAAAAAAAATACTCCTTCCAAAAAAACATACTCCTTCCAAAAAAACACCGAAAAAAGTTTCTTGCATTGAGACCCCTTTAATTTTTAACTTTATTAAATTTTTATAGCGGCAATATACGGACAACATACGGACGGACAGCGGAGGCTTAGTAATAGGGTCCCGTTTGCAGCCTTTAGGTACGGAACCCTAAACAGTGTCTCCACAAGGAATTATACTTTGACACGCGCTGCTCACCTTCAACAGTTCAAACTCAAACTCAAAACACTCCATCACGGTACGGGACCCTGAAAAAGATGAAACAAGACAGATAGAAAAGGCAGCGATAAAAAAAAACAAATAAAATATTTGATACTTGCTCTGTATAAGATGGATAGACTGTATCAGTATTCAAAGGTACCGGTGCGCGAAAGGAATTTCAATCGGCACCCACCTTATCGACTGTCGGGTAAAATATATGATTTCTCTTGATTTCAATAGGGACGCAAGTTAAAGATGAGAGCGATCTAAAATAAGTATTTTCGTAATTTCCATTCATTTTATCTGCCCAGCCTTTTCCCAACTATGTTGGAGTCGGCTTCCAGTCTAACCGGATGCAGTAGAATACCAGTATTTTACATGTACCGACTGCCTATATGAACTCGACAACCAGTTACTGGGTAAAACGAAATCCCTTGGTAAGACTGGTTAGAATTTCGGGCTTCTGACTGCTCGTAACTACTGTCAAGATCCACAAATGACAGCCGGGACCAACGGCTTAACGTGCTTTTACGCTCGGTATGTAAAGATGGTCACCTATCCACAGATCAACCGCGGCAACCGTAGCTTAATCTGGTCGATCGACCTATGTAGCTGTTATTATATGGCCCTGGTTCGTAATATCTATTGTGGGCACGAACGTATAGTCAACAAGGTGGCTAATGGGGCTGACTGTTCGGGGTTCGGGGTCATTCGAAGGAGAACCCCTTGGAATGACCCTGTCTTTTATATAAGAATGGACTATGCGGACATAGGTGTCGCAAATGGGGAACAATAATATTAATGTCAAATAATAAAAATCGCGCTATCAACTTGTCTGTCAAACATTATAGTATTTCTTTGTATGTACCTAAAAAGGAAATCGATTCGCCTGTGCCTTGTTACCCTATGGTCTCTAATGGCGTGGGTTAATTTCAGCGAAAGACACTTATTCATTCCACGAAAAAGTTTTATTCTATGCAATATATCTCTTGCGCGTGTTTTTTCGAAACATTACACAAAAAACCTTACACATAAACATTTGTTTTCATACACAAGCTGTCTCCTGCGTATTAAAATATTTTTAGATTAGTATCAACTATTCACAAGACAATATAAAGTCAAAACCTGTGTCAGTTGGAATTAGCTTTCAAAATGATAATAGCTAGATGGGTGCGGTGGGCGTGGCGGTTGAAAATGAAACAAACCCTTCACCTCTTCACCCGCGCGGGGAATGTTTTCCATGCAGCTCGGATAACAAAAACATCGTGTTGTCATACACAAATGTGTATGGTCGAAGGTCGTTAGCGTAATAATATTTACACAACTTTTCAAGACATATGGCGAAAGCGAGCAAGATCCGCGGGAAGGAGAAAAAACGTGACGTTTTTTCTCTTCACGACGTTTCCTTCTCGTTTCGTCTTTTTCGCCGGGTCTATGCAAGAATTCGTGTCGTTTCTACACACGACTAGTGTACACTGCGTCAGCGCTGCACAAGACAAAAATCTTGTCTGGCGCAGACAAGATTTTTGTCTTGTGCAGCGAATTCTTGCATAGACCCGGCGATTTTTCTTGCCGTGGACACGCGGCCTGGTAAAATTTTAGCTCAAAATGCTCTTTACATTACAACTTTTAGAAATAATTATTTTACTGTTGGACAATAGTTAAAATAATGTTGTACAATAAAACGAAAACAAAAGTCATCATCATATCATCATACAGCAGTCCACTGCTGGGCATAGGCCTATCCTATTGCACGTCATTCAATTCGATTTTCGGCAACTCTCATCCAGCTGCTACTAGCCATCCTGCGAAGATCGTCGCTCCACCTAGCCTGAGGGCGTCCCACCTTACGTTTACCGATTCGCCCGTCTACCCCAATGGTCAACGGTTCTACGGGTATTAATAAATATGGCCGGCCCATTGCCACTTCAGCTTGCTTATTGGAGCAAAATAAGTAAACCATTTTTAAAATTAACAAAATATCTATCCGCTCGTACTATGTACCCCACCCTGCCAATTATTAAAGAATTTAAATGACGCCGCTCACTCAAATCTAATTCTCAGTGATCTGCAAAAATCCTTACAGAAATGGGCCTAGCTTGGAGAACCCACCCTTAATTGGACTGCTCAAGAAATATTATTTTTGAAAGATATCCTTTGGACTGAGTCGGCTGTTCGACTCGGTTTAATTTAAATCGGCCTTCGAGGTTTTGGTTATGGCTTTAAAAGTGGTAGGAATATTTGCTAGATAATTTACACTCGGCAATCGCAAGTTTGTTTGTTGTAATTTGCACGTGTCGCATAATAATCAAGTCAATGAATCAGTAATTACGAAATGTGTTTTTTTTTTATTTTATTAAATGGCATGCCTAAGTGTTGTCGACTATCAGCCATATGTGTTTTGTCTTTGGTCTTGGTGTGACCATTAAATTGTGACCTGCCCTGACATGAAGCAATAGGCAACATTGTCAAACTGTTACCTTTTTTACAGTCCGGTCGTCGAGAGAATGTGTTCCTCACCTGGCACCTGGCAGTTTCATACAAACGAATACGGGCTTTGCTAATGGAATATTTATTAGCTAATAGAATTGTCGGATTGACAGGTGTCAGGAATGCATTATCACGACGGCTAGAGTGTACCTTTTTAAACTAACCCCCTTTTTTGTGACTCCGTATCTGTTAGTATGTACGTACGAATACAAGTACATTGTGAATACGAGGCTTTTGGCTACCTTGTGGGTGCTTGTGTGTATTTTATTTTCAGTAGAGAGAGTAAGTTTTTTATACCTTTGTCAGTTATCATATTCTTTCTTTTACCAAGTCAGGACACATAACACATTTTAAAGCTACGGCACTGAGCAGACTATTGCATAGAAAACTACATTAAATTACTTGATAACAAAGATCAAAATAGCATACACCTTTCACCAATGACCAGTTGATATCAAACTAAACTTTTAACGGCCTCACTATTTTATAAAACATAATCTTTTTATTGTCAGAGTCTATCAGTATCACGTTTTTGTTCGGTCTGACATGAAAAGAAGATGGCTGAATGTCATTCTGTGATATTGACATTACGACGCAGATTCTATTGTTAAAAAATATATATATATAGAATAAATTTTCTTACGTTTTTTTCAATATGCAGGTTTTTTTCAATACCAGGTTGTAATATATTGAACAAAATGCTTAATACGATTCGCGACCGTAACAAGTAAGTATATTAAAATCATAAACATAACCCTCTAAATTCATATATCCCTGATGAATGACTATTTCATGAAATATCAATAAATCCTACTTCCTACTTATTAACATAACATGTATGGATGGATGGAAGGATGGATGTTTGTTACTCTTTCACGCAAAAACTACTGAACGAATTTGGATAAAATTTGGCACACAGATGGTTTATAACCTAGATAATCATATAGGATACTTTTTATCTCGATATTCCCACGGGATCGAAACTTATGCGGGTAAAACCGCGGGGCACAGCTAGTACGATTATGTGTTTAAACCATAAGAAAATTGGAATTTCGCAGGCTACAGGGCGCTTCCCCCTCAATGTGACGAATATAGATGAGACTGTACTTAAACAGCATTGTGATCACAGTTTCTATTCTCATGCATAAAATGCATAATCAGCCTATAATGTTTCCACTACTGGGATACAAGCCTCTTTTCAGAGAGAGGGAGTGGGCCGTAATCCACCAAGCGGGCCCAGTGCGGGTTGGTCACATATATCTTGAATGTTTGGTTCTAGGACATGCCGGTTTCCTCACGATGTTTTCCTTCACCGTTTTGAGAGCAGTCTATTTCCATCCCTTTACGTAATATCATGATTCCTTTTCATGGAGACAAATCATATTATGTACATCAATTATTCCCGGTCCAGTGCTACACATGTTCACATGTTCCACATAATTTTGTTGGAAAGTGCACGAGCTTCCCAACAAACTATGGAACATAAACTGTTTACGAAAGTTTTCAATATATGCAGACAGGTGTCATGTTGAAAAACTCGAAAATATTATACACAATATGTGTTAACAAACACGTATACTGTCAGAGTTTGAAATACACGTGTCGTTGGAGTGTCCTTTAACGGAAAATGAATAACAAATGTGCTTTTTCGAGTCAATGATTTTTTTTTTCAGGCTTGTGTCTTAATAGTGACAGGCGCACGGGTCGATCGAAGGTTAAGCTACGCTTGCCGCGGTCAGTTCCTGGATGGGTGACTATCCACTACGTGACCCTGTGCCTCGGAAAGCACGCTAAGCCAGTCGTTCGGGTAGTCAGAAGCCCAAAAGTCTGATAACCAGTCTTACCAAGGGGGATCTATAACATAGTTGGGCAAAGGATTTGCAGATTGTTATTTAATAGGTTTGGGGAAAAATATTATTTTAGGAGAAAAGGAATTGGAATAGGTTGAAAAAGTAAGATATTTATTTTACCTATTCTATTCCCCTAAAATAATATTTTTTGCAGGTTTCTAAAGTTAAAGATTGAAACAGAAGCTTTTGTTGTAATAGGTTTTTATTTAATAGAGTATTAAACAAACTACATAGTTAAAATAAAATATATTATGTTCGATGTTTCAGCTACCATCTCAGTCAGATGATATCGGTGGGTGCTGTCCTCTGTTTTTCTTCATCATCATCGGCAGCCTTGTTCCACCCACTGCTGAGTATTATATAGGCATCCTCCCCTTTCGTGCTATGCTTCCCTGGTCGGTGCGAGTCTCATCCAGGTTCTGTAGGTCGTCCAATCAGCTGGCCAGGCTGAATGCTTTCTTGCCTTTCACGTCGTGGTCATCCGTACAGTAGTATGAGGAACAGGGTGTAAAGTTCACTCGTTCTCCATAGATAAGGGAGGCCTCTGACCAGACGAGTGTTGTGCCTGGTGGGCAACTAGCCAACGATTGATGTCGGGACGTTGTATATTATGCTAGTTGCGCGGTAAAATCTGCTAGCGTGATGCAGAATTTTGAGTGACGTCAGTGTGATGCGTAGTTTGCATGTAGCGATGTAGAGGCCGCCACAAGTTATTCGCAGAAGCCTGTCATTATGACATCTATTGTTGCCGCCATCTTTGCCATATTGCAGAACGTTTAATTAGACTTTGGCTACTTCAGTTTCTGCCAATTATAAGGTATGGTTGTAATTTATTCGTCGAGTTGTTTTGCTACAACAATTTTCCCAATCTCTAAAACTCTTTCTGGTTCTATATCCTCGTGAACGACACAGAACAAGGCTTTGAGTATCTTGGTCTGGGACATTCAAAGACGTTTCGCAGTGACTCTTTAAAAAACTTGACCACTATCATCATATTTGAAGTAAATTCGTGAACATATTATAAATTATGCTAAAATAAAAATAATTGATATGAAATAGATAATGAAAAATTAAATAAAAATAACAGGTCATAAATAGAAAATACTAATAAAACACTTCTAAAAAAGCCTTTCCCTGACTTTCTAATAAAAGAAGAAAATAAAAGACTTGTCTACTATTACCTAGGTTTGATATGAATCAATAATAATCATCTCCAGATAAGATTTGTGTCGTTTTAAAAAAATAACACAATGTATACTCACATTAACATAATCATAAGATTAGATATGGTAATGTGAGTCAGTGACTGCTAGCTAGCTGAAATGACCTTCAACTTTAGCATTGATTATGGCAATATCAAGATTTTTTTCTCATTTTTAGGGGGCTTGCATTATGAAAGTGGCTCACAAACAAATATATAGAACTGGTATATAAAGAGGGTCGTATCATTGAACGGTAATAATAGGGCAGGGTATAAGGAAACATATAATTTGATAATTGGAGTAATAAATGCAAATAAAATAAATATTTAAAATGAAGAAAGTACCTACATCATTACTTCAAACAGATTGTGGCCTTGTAGCTTTTTCCAAAACAATCCTTTGAACAAACACTGTATCACCAAGATTTTGTTCTTTATCCTTATCAGAGCAGGGTCCATTTTCCGTTCTTCCTCTACCACAGCCTCGTTTCTCCTTATCGCCAGAGCAGCAAGGTTCAGTTTCACGGCACTTTTTACAGTTAGTTTTTCTTGATGGTCGTTCTTCAGAATTGTAGGGGCATGGTCTCCTATGGCCAAACCATGGATGGCTAGCTCCGCCGCGACCAAATCCATGCATATGGCGATCAGCTCCCCATGGTCCCTCCCAAGGTCCTCTCCAGGGACGTTCAGGGAATTCTGATGCTCCATGTCGCCCGAAGCAGGGACGAGGCCCGTGGCAGCTTGGTCCATGTCCACGGAAATCAGGACGTCTGCCACAGCGTACCCTGAAGTCGGGAGGTCCATGGCAATGGCGTTCCGCTGGTCCATCACTATCACTTTCAGATTCATGATGACAACATCTAGGTCTACGATGACCATCTTCGTGAGGTCCACGTCGGTGATGCTCAGGTCCATGTTGATGATGTTCTTGTCTCTCGGGACTGTGGTCAAACCTGTGACCGATAGGTCCAGCTCCAAAACCAGGCCTTGAACCGCGATGACCAGGAAATTCACCAGGGAAAGGACAGGCAAGAGGTCCACCCATTCTAAATTGAGGCCCAAAATGGCCGCCAAAGAAGTCGCTTTCAAAGTATCCCCTCATGGTGCAGATTTTCACGATTGAATACTGATGCTTTAGCTTTGAACGAGTTCACTCGAATGCCGCTCTTATCGACTCAAAGTAGTTTATATGAACGATAGTTGCATAACGTTGTGAAATCGATTTCAAGTAGGGATGCGCTGAAACAGTTATGAAATGGTACTCGTAAGTATTGCAGATAAAATAATGTAGGTACCTAGTTCAAAATATGACTAGTTAATGTGGAATATTTCAGGAAATGCCAAATGTTTGTGAAATATTGGATCATTATTATTCCCGGGATTTTTTTGATTAAAAGTCAATATTGTGTATTTCAGACTGGATGCGGAAGGCGGAGGACAGGGTGTTGTGGTGCAGCCTGGGAGAGGCCTATGTCCAGCTGTGGACTGCGATAGGCTGAGTTGATTGATTGTGTATTTGTCCCGGTAGCATTTTCTTTTCCGACATCCACGCGGACGAAGCCGCGGGCAGAGTATAGTTTATAATATGTATAGATAGATAAATATAGAGGCTCAGCCACATCACATACATTAACACTCATGCTACAATCAATCTTAATGTTGGTGATTAAGGACTGTAAATCGCCAACCCTAGTCGTATTTAACTCTACGATCGTCGTATTTAGCACTAAACTGTCCAGTAACCGGAAACCGTCAATTTTTACGGGGAACCCTAATCGACAACGGTTTAAGAGGCAACCACGGCATGCGGTTATGGCCAATTGACCATCACTAAGTTGTGTGCTTGCCTCTGTCAGTTTGAGAAACTTTTAGTCATTCCAAAAAAGCAGCCTTTTGCGAGTCGAACACGCACACGAAAGGATTCGTTTTACAATACTCAATAATTTATTTGCATTCCACAATGTGTACTTAGGTGATAACTCAAAATTATGTGATCATTGTGGACCCCGTCGGGCACAGAAAAATAATAAGAGAGGGGAAGCTTTGAAAAACAGTACAATACAATACAGTACAATATTAAACACTTTTTTTTAACTTTAGATAAAAAATCACTATTTATTTTATTTTTATTATTGTGTAGCAAAATTAAACAAACATTCGCTTAAAAAAAGTTTCTGTCAGCTATTAAAAATCATGAAAATCAACGCAAAGAAAAAATAAAATACTATTGATTATTTTGTTAATTGTTTCATAATATTTGTTCATTGTTGCAATATATCTGAAATATGTGAAATTCATTTCGAAGAACAGAACTTGAATGATTTCATGGAAAATTGATATTGCACAATACTGTGCAACAAAGTGCAAAGGGAATTCGTAACCCACTTACCTTATACAGATTACACCATAGTGTAGGTCGGTTCGTCGCTTATTAAATTATAACTGACTAAAATAAACGAGCAGGTTTTGCTTTCGACAATATTTTTCACAGTCACTTATAAATATATTTTTTTCTGTAGCTAAGTTGTACAACTTGGCACATTTGGAATTTATGCAATTAAGAAAGAGTAAAAAAAATTAAAAAGACGATTCGCACGTTTTGGGCAAGTATATTCGTGTGAATCGAATAATAAGCCAAAAAAATCATGGAAATCAATGCAAAGAAAAATTTACTTTCGCAATAATTATTATTATTTACACCATACTGACACAATAGGATTTCTTGAAAACTTCAGTATCGTTTCATAATATTTGTTCATTGTTGCAATGTTACTGAAATATGTGAAATTAATTTCCAAGAACAGAACTTGAATCTTGAATCGAAAATTAATATTGCACAATACTATGCAACAAAATACAGATAGAATTCTTAACCCACTTACCTTATACAGGCTGGCAGGGACACGCAAACTGTAACCAAGGATTTCAGTACATGATTCTGAACCCGTTGCGTTAAAATTTTTCGTAGGTTATTAAAAAAAAAATACCTGTTCTATTGCATTTTTCTATGAAACAGTCGATTTTTTTTGTAACGAAGTTCTTTTACACAGCTTTCGGTAGGAGTAAAGTGGTAAAAATCGTTACCTAACAAATAAGCATTATTCCCCCTCCATGTGACTTTTTACTGTAAATAATACAAAGAGACAGAGAGAGAGAGAAAGATAGTTTCCATGGTTTTCGAGGGTGCTGAAGCCAATAGTGTGGTAAAAATAAAAATCCAAGGCGGCGGTAATCGTTTTAAAATTTTTGCAACCGCCTTCTTTGATTTAATTTTATATTTCGATTTTTGTTCCTGCCCCTGGCCCCGATCACATACGTTTTCTTTGATAACCGACAAAAAAAATCAATGCAGGTTCAGAACCATATGAATCCTTGGTAACAGTTTGCGCGTCAATGTCCCTGCCACCCTGTATATGGTTAGTGGGTTAAGAATTCAACCTACATTTTGTTGCACAATATTGTGCAATATCAATTTCTCATGAAATAGTTCAATTTCTGTTCTTGGAAATTAATTTCACATATTTCAGTTATATTGCAACACATGAACAAATATTATGAAACTATACTGAAGTTTTCATGAAATCTTATGGAGTCATGTGGTGTAATTAATAGGTAATAATTTTTCTTTGCAATCATTTTAATGAATATTCTTAGCTGAAAGATTTAGCACTAGAAAAAAACCATAGCTACCTGCAAACTTGAAAAAAATATATTAACGACCGGCAGTTGCCTCTACCGTTGACGCGTGTCGCTCATGTGCATGCGGACTTACTCGCGCGAAGATCGCTTTCGGTTAGGACGCGGTCTTATACAGACTGCTATTAAAATATCAGTGTCTATGCCATTCTGGCTACTCATTGGTGATTTGAGTTAATAACTCGTTACAGTTAAGTAGCGTGGTCGACGACGGGTCTAACTGTGTAGACCAATGCGTGCATGCCTGTCTGCCTTGTACAGTTGACCGCACGACAAAACCAGTATAAGCTGGCCAGTGGCCTATAATTTTATTGTAACTTTTTACGACGCTAGGCCACCTCTAGATCAAAGTGTTAAAAGCTACGTGCAAGTTTTCAAAATAAAAAAATCTCGATTTTTTTTAAGTCAAAGTTTTTTATTTCATAATCATAGGTGTATATTTTCAGAACAGAGATCTCTATGTTTTGCCGTTTACGGCGTACAAATATCAGTAGAAATAGGCATTCGAAATTACAATTGAATTTTTGTTAAATGACAAGCTAACAGAGTTAAACTATACCTAGTATCTTAAAACAGACTTAACAATATTGCAAACAAAATTTGTTTATAACATTTAAATTGTCTGAAACATAATAACATTTCTTTTGTGCCTATAAGTATTTAAATTTTAAATATATTTACAAATATAAAAAATAACCAAAAATTATGTTAATATTAATTTCTATGCCTTAATTGTTGTACGTCTAATGTGCACTTACATGACACTGGGATGAGCAGTGAGCAATAAGTTGCTATTAGCTTGCAGACCAGAAGACACACAGCCGTCAAGTGCATCAAGCCGAATCAAATTCACACATCTTTGGTTATTATTTATGTTAAATAACGTAACATATAAAATAACATCACGCCTGTATTACCCTAAGGGTAAGACAGAGCGGCGGGATCGTCCGAAAGGGTTACCGCTGCCCTGGAACAGATAGGGCTAAGGAAGGAACACGGGTGGGTTTTAGTCAGTAAGAGTCTGACACTCCCTTCCGCTCCACCCAGAGCGTGAGGGGGTCATTTGATGATTTCCCATCCAAAAAAAAAAAAAGGGTAAGACAGAGGTGTACCTCTAGTACACCCTCATTTCGTCAGTATGTTTAAGTCCCATGTAACAGAGGAAGAGCCTATTGCCAAAAACACGGCACAAATCCAGATTTCGGTTGCTACTGAGAAATTCCACATTGAAAAACCTCAATAACACTTTGCCCGACTCGGTAATCGAGCCCACGACCTCATGCTGAGCAGTAACGCTTGCGATCACTAGACGAACGGCACGATCTTCGCGAGCGAATCACGAGCAACGAGTTTCGATTATATTGAAGACCGTAAGACACAGCCGTTTAGTATGTCAAGCCAACAAAAACAGATTAAGCGCTGATTTTTCCATCGCCTGATAACTTTTATTCGAGGAATAAAATGGACGTTTGATAGTTTTTATATGAAATCACTGTCAAAATTTTAAAATTATTCCTCGAATAAAAGTTGTCAGATGATTGAAAAATCAGCCCTAAATCTCAAAGTCAAAGCATTTATCAGGCACTTTTGAATTGTCAAGGAGTCGTCGGTAAATCAGAAATATGAAGCCAGTTACCCATTCCAAGCGAACCATGAACAAATATTATGAAAGAACACTGAAGTTTTCAAGAATTCTTGTGAAATCAAGAAAAAACTAACTTTTTCAACTTCTTTCTCTTTTTTCTTTCATAATTATTATTATGTATAGTGTAAATATTATTATTATTTACACTATGTAGTGTAAATTCTAATAATTATTCCGCAACAATAGTGTAAATAATTTTAATTATTGCGCAACAATAGTGTAAATAATAATTATTGCGCAACAATAGTGTAAATAATAATAATTATTGCGCAAAAATTATTAATATTTACATCATAATAATATGGTGTAAATAATATTTTTTTTAAAGTAAAGTTAGTTTTTCTTTGTTTCTAATTATTTCCGCGCTTTTTTTATTATTAAACAGTCCATACTAAAAATATCCATACTTCCATACTACATTGTAAATTCGACTCGCGAAACCACTCTGTGTATATTATCATTCTCGTTAAACCACTGAACGAAATTAGACAAAATTTGTCAAGCCGATAGAGGGCATCCTGGGGAAGGACAGAGGCTGCGTCTTGTTCGAGTAGCATGTTCCCGTGGTATAAATCCACGCGGGCGTAGCCGCAGGCAGGAGCTATACTTAACAAAAAGAAAGAAAGAAAATAAGTTTCATTTAATAACTTTATTTGACCCAGGTTATAAGGCACACAATATTCACACAAAAAGACCAAAAACACAGGAAAAATTGTGTGCCTCACGGCTGCGCCAAAGGTCAGTTCAGCATAAATGTCAGATAACTAATGCCTGACGCTGGTTTTCAACTGGACAACAACGCAAAACGAGTACACACAGGCGAAACCGGTTACAGCTATTTGACTACAAAATAAACTCCTCGAAAAACATCACCATAACGTAATTTTTCTCTTATCTTTACAGCACTGTATTCTTATTATAATTTACCCAAAAAAGTACCTTTTTAATACATAATGAGCCTGCAAAGCATCTATTTAAGATAACAAACCTTCAAATACAAGAACTTTTTGTACTTGAGCATAATGTTTAAAATTAACAGCTTTCAAGTAATCACAAGCAGACATAATCGTTAAGGGAGTACTAAAGATAAGTATTTGTAATAATATTAAACAGTTAGAGAAGTCTAAAATATGGTAAGTGGTCGTAGTTTTTGATAAAATTAGTGCGACACCGCAAATGTCTTTATGGTGGAGTATGAAAATATTTGATACAAAATCAAGTTGGTTTTTTCTAGCTTTTGCCGAAGATTTCGACTGCGTGTATTTTATCAATTTTTAATAATTATTAATATTCAGGATGAAAAGTAGCCTAAGTCCTTTTCCAGGTCCCAGACTACCTATTTGCCTAATTTTATAACGATCGATTCAGTGGTTTAGGCGTCAAAAGCTAACAGACAGACAGAATAACTTTTGCATTTATAATATACTAGCTGCGCCCCGCGGTTTCACCCGTATAAGTTTTGATCCCGTGGGAATATCGGGACAAAAAGTATCCTATATATGTTAATGTACACCCACGTTTCGCCAGTTATGTTTATGTCCTATGTAACAGGGGCGACCCTATTGCCGTCAACCGGACACGAACTCAGCTTTTGGGCTGCTACTGAGAAATTCCAGATGGAAAACCCAATAACGCTTTGCCCGACCCGGGAATCGAACCCAGGACTTCATGGTCAGTTGTAGTGGTGGTTAGTACCTATTAGAATATTGTAAGTATAGTATGGATTTTTAGATGGTTATTTGCTAGTAACACTAAACTAAATACAATTCAGCGTGTTATTCAGTAGAATGTTTGGTGGTCGGACACATTCGTTTTTCTGAACAGGGGAAAAATTTGCTTAATTAATGAAAAATAGCGTTTAGGGAGGATTGATACTTTTTACTCCTGATTAACTTAGACATTATTTCACTTACAGACGAAGAAGTAATGACAAAGTCACTCAAAAAAAAATCTAGGTAGATTGTTAGTCAAACTTTTCGTCCGCGTGTATCAAACTTCGCGTGGGCAGAAGCGCATTTCAGTGTGTGGTCACAGAACATACTGGACGCGTAATTTAATGCTCGCGCGTTTGGCATGCCTCTGTGTCACTCAAGCTCGCTGGGACCTAACGGTATTTGTGGTAAGTCCAGTTTAGTTCAAGTTAAATGACGGAACGACAGAAAAATATATTTCTGAATAACACAGAATTTAAATAATCGTATGTATAATCCTGGTTATAAACTATCTGTGGGCCAAATTTCAGCCAAATCCGTTCTGTAGTTTTGGCGAAAAAGAGTAACAAACATCCATCCATACAAACTTTCACGTATATAATATTATTAATAGGATATATTTGTAAAGGACCATACTGTCTTATTGGGTACATGCACCTGTAATAATAGTAGTAAGAGAGATTATAATAAATAAATCATTTACACCAACATGCATTTCACCGTTCAGCCGGTTTAAAAACCTGCCATCTTTGCAGGACACCAAGTGGCATAACCACACTTAAGATTAAGAGAAAAATGACGACCGTCCATGGAGACTGGTCCTGTAGGTTGAAATGGATGAATAACATTAAATATTATTCTAAAGCGTCGGTACCAGGGTAGCTAGTTCACCGAGTTAAGATATAATGGGATTTCCGGATTATTATATGAATATATCTTGATTTCTGAGGTGCCTCGGAAAGCACGTTAAGCCGTTGATCCTGGCTGTCATTCGTGGATCTTTGACAGTCGTTACGGGTCGTCAGAAGCCTGAAAGTCTGACAACCTGTCTTACCAAGGGGTATTTTATTATCCAGTAGTGGGTTGTGGAGGTCAGATAGGCAGTCGCTCCATCTAAAAAACTGGTATTCAGCTGCATCCGATGACTTCTGAGGTAAGCTTTCAAATTTATCAAGAATTTACTCACTTACGTAAGTAAGTAAGGTTTACTTAGATAAGCCCTGTTTCTAAAAACTGAAAAAAGAAAATCATGGTGTAAACCTGGACTTATAAAAGCACTAGCTTCTGCCCGCGTCTTCGTCCGCGTGTTCTTGTTCCTCCGACCCACTCTGTCGCATCGCATCGCCTGCCCGATATTACTTTGTTTTCGCTTAGCGTTCTTTCTTACTTTCTTCTTTTCGATCGGCTTCAGCTTTATTATTACAGCACATCAAGCTGTGACCATGATGAAATATGACCATGTGTCGAGATATAGGCCTGAGCTCAAATGGATGTCCATTCGCCGAAGAAGAAGTTTTAAATTAATCTGAACAAGACTGAAATCGCAAAAACGCAATGAGCAACCATGATCAATAATCATGCCTTCTATGTACGAGAAGAGGACATTGCCCTTGAGTGAGATAACATACATACATAATCAGCCTATAACGTTCCCACTGCTGGGACACGGGCCTCCTCTCTGTGAGAGGGAGGGAGGGAGGGAAATAATACCAGGTACTTACTGGTATTATTTTACCTCTTACTCAAGTTAAACAACCGATCAAACACAGGCGATACATCCCAACACATGTTTCCACTATCACAATAACGAATCTCCACCCACAACCCTTAAACACAGACATAACCCTATTTTTTCGACGCGATTTTCCTACAAATTCTTCTACCCTATCTCAAAGGGTGAAGTGAAGGGGTAATATAGGATACGAAAGATACCTTCATTTCCGTAATACACGTCTAGCTAACAGCTAGTTCGTCTCGCTGAGTTTATCAGATTTCGCTTCGGTGAATAAATTTAAATATGTTTTGAAAGTTATGCTTGTATGTCGCGCGAGGCACCTAAACTGCTTATGAGAGTTTGGTAAATAAGGTATGTGACATGGAAGTTGGATTTCGGCTTGTGTATGCGGGAGTGGTTTTTGAGAAAGAATGGTTGTAAAAAAATAAGAGATAATGATTTGACCTACGGGGTGATTACGTAACACACTAACACCCGTATTCACAAACAATACTTGTCTAAGGGCTGGCTTTTCCAACGCCAGTTAATTTTATCGGAGGAATAATTTTGAATTTTTGACAGTTCCCCCATACTAGAACTGTCAGACGTCAAGTTTAATCCACGAATAAAAAATATCTGGCGATTGAAAATTCAGCCCTAAGTACAGTAGCAATAGGTATTATGCGAAGTACTATTTCTCGATGCGTTCCATATGGAAAGCCTCTCAATTCATAAACATTAGTTTCATTTTTGAAGTCAGTGCTAGAGACGTAGGGACCCATAGCGTCATTGTGACCCTCACTAAGCCCGAGGGTTCGCATGACCTATACTTCAGCAGTCTGTTCCACCAGCTCGCAAGGTGAGCGAGCATCCCTAAACCACTCGCAAAGCCTGAGGGTTTATAGGGACGCATGGTGCCGATCGCGACTCAAGTATTGTCTATGAATAGGTTTTTGGGAACCTGTGCGTCCACGCGCACTGTGAGACTCCATAGTAATGTTTGTGAATACGGGTGTAAATAATAATAATAATAATAATAATTTATTTATTTCAGACAACTGCAGCCCATATTTAAAAAAAAAAATTTTAATTACTTATAAACTATTTAAAATTATAAACATATAAAAACCCAAAATAAAATTGTGACTAATTAAATTAAAATATTCATAAATAATAATAATTAAAATTGTAAAAAAAAAGTCAGAATAATTTAAAAATAAAATGTCAAATCGTAAAATGTTGTAAGCGTCAAAATATTAAAAACTAAAAATTATAAAATTTGCAAGGACAATTGAAATGAACAAGGACTATGGAAAATAATTTTAAAATTTTTACCTGCCCCAAGCCTGATATACGGGTAAAGCCACAGATACATTACTGTGTCGTAACTCGGAATATACCAAACAAACAAATCTGGGCCCGTATTCCCGTAATTTAAAACGTTCAAAATCTAATTGCAGTGCCATCTCGGCGACAAACAAATGTCAAAAACTTGTCAAAATGTAGGGAAATTAGACGTATTTTTGACAGATTGAGACTGAGATCAGACTGCGAACGTTCTTAAAATTACGAGAATTACCCCTCTGTTCAGGACTACGTCAAATCACAACGAGTTTTGATTGGCTAACAGTGCGTCAGAAGGCGTCACGACACGAAACAATATGAATCCTGATTAACAATTGCATTTTCTTAAATTTTGACAGTTGGACAACATTCATTGCGCTATTTATGTTGTCAAGCAGGCGAATTATTTAAACAAATGAAGCAATGGACTAGGAATCTTTTAAAATTCTTCAGATTGTGAAAGGCAATTCCCGTAATTAAAACCGTTCAAAATCTAGTCCCAAACTCATTTCAGAGACACTCAATGCCAAAAACTTGGAGAAAATGTAGAGAAATTAGAGGTATTTTTGACAGATTCCGGATTAGATTGGAATGCAAACTTTCTTAAAAATACTGAAATTGGCATTCTTGTAGACGCCTTCTTCTAAACGCCTGTGATGTACCACTGTAGGGTCAAGGTCTTTCTATACTTTCCACTTCCCTCTGTTTAAAGCTCCTAAGGACCAGCAGTGCGATTCTGTAACCATCTCACCGTGAAAACTTAGGTGAAGTGATCGTGGAGTGAGCTGTCATTCCAACTAATGCTAGGGATTGACACTATTGACAGCTCACTCTAAGCTCACTTCACCTAACTTTTCACGGTGAGATTTTCACTAGCATCATGTGGCATAAGCATAATCAGCCTATAATGTTCCCATTGCTGGGACACAGCCGCCACTGCTCCTCAACCCAGTTACTGGGTAGTACGATACCCATAAGAAGTTGAACTAATTAAAGGAAAATAATTTCGACAAACTTGTGGCTAAGTAATAACAACCGCCCGGGTCAATCGATCAGGTTAAGCTACGCTTGCCGCGGTTGGTCCGTGGGTAGTGGTGGTTGGTCTTTACATACCAAGACCCCTCCGTGCCTCGGGAAAGCACGTTAAGCCGTTGGTCCCGGCTGTCATTCATGGATCTTTGACAGTCGTTACGGGTCGTCAGAAGCCCGAAAGTCTGACAACCAGTCTTACCAAGGGGTATCGTATTACCCAGTCACTGGGTTGTGGAGGTCAGATAGGCAGTCACACCTTGTAAAATACTGGTATTCAGCTGCATCCGGTTAGACTGGAAGCCGACCCCAACATAGTTGGTAAAAGACTAGTCAGATGGTGAATTTCGACAAACGTAAAAATACACCCCTATTTTCAACAATGTGACGTTAATATGCTTTAAAGTAGTCAGCTGCCTTCCTTAACAAAGTGACTGAAAAAAGCGAGTTCTTGTTGCTTTTCAGCGAGGATAAACTGGCAAAATGGAGCCATTTTGAAGTCGTTAGAAAATCACCACTTTAAAGTTGTGGCCGTAAGTTTGCGTAGGTAGAGTGACTGTGCTTGATTAGTTTCTAGCGGGACAGTATTGTTAATTAATATCAAAAAAATAGGAAGAGAAGAAATGAAAGCTACAAGTAAACAAAGCAATGGTGACATCGTGTAAATATAATAAGTATTGAGCGCTTTAATTTTTAAAACCAGGCGATAGTTTCATAGGTTCTCAACCATATTTTGCCTTATTTTGCACTGTTTGAGAATATTTTTTTTTCTAGAGCCCCCAATTTTTTTTAACTTATCATCCGTGGCGAATCTAAGGAAAGGGATGCACATACGTGCGCGTAGGCGAGCGATTTGGCAACGTCGTCTCGCGTCCCTTTTTTTATAGAAACAATCTTTAAGTCAACTGTATTTCTTTCGGTATCTCTGAACTTATTATCGTGATTAACTTCATAATCAACACTGGGTAAAACCGTTGAAAAAGTTAATATGTTTATTTTGACCAGGCTTTCAGAAAATTTTCAGTGCTAATTGCTGCCAACTTGTTTTGCCCTTTTTGTCTATCGCTTAATTAATGTTCGCCACGTAAAATAATGCTAAGTTTTCAATATTTATACTCCATGAAATAAAAACTGTCTTTCAAAAAGTACCAGTAATCTAAAAAGGTATCGTCATTATCATTTCAGCCGAAAGACGTCCACTGCTGGACATAAGCCTCTCCCAAGCACCGCCACTTAAAAAGGTATACCCGCACCTAAATAACCCGTCCTTATTCTTACGCTCAAGAAAAACTCATCGGAGCATGTATCATAAAATTCGTGTTCCGACACGCCACAAATTACTACAACCCATGGTCACCCTACAAATCCCGTATCCCTTACTGTAGCGACAACTAGCGGAAGTAACGACCTACGTGACTTCTTATTTACATTTCTGACAATGGAAAACCAACCTTAAGTCGTTAGCCATAGAATTTATTTCGAGAGTGGGGTCTGTGTGAAATTTTGGGAAATTTTGTATTTAGCTAGCTTTTGTCAGCGAGTACGCTTGTGTTGAAATAGAGAACTTTCGGGTCATATGTAGTTTTTACATAATGGTTTCGAATGAAAATGGAGTTGAGATGGAATAGTCAATGTACCGGGTCATTGATGTTTAGTGTGCCTTAGTAAATTCTAAGACGAGAAAGGTAATGTTTTAGCTTAAAAAGAGACAATATTATAGTGAAGCCGTGTCTCCAACGCGTGTTTTTCGAAACATTAAACAAAAAACCTTACACATAAACATTTGTTTTCATACACAAGCTGTCTGCTGCGCATTAAAATATTTTTAGAGTGTCAAATATTCACAAAATATAACCTCAAAACCTGTGTCAGTTGGAGTTAAGCTTTCAAAATGCTAAATGCTAGATGTACGCGGTGCGCGTGGCGGTTGAAAATGAAACATAGCCTTCCCCTCTTCACCCGCGCGGTTAATGTTTTCCATGCAGCTCGGAAAAGAAAACATCGTGTTTTCATACACAAATATGTATGGAAAAAACACGCGCAGGAGACACGGCTGGTACATACTGCAAATGTTTCACAAGCCTCGCTTCTTGCATGTCCCTCATTCCAAGTCCACGTACTAGGCAGAATTCGTCCGAGCAGAAGTTTTAATAAACTGTCTGGTGAACATGATTAGATTTATGATATAATATATCGAAATCATGTTCACCAGACAGTTTGCTTACGCCGAGAGCCGAATTGGTAGTGTTACGTGGTGAGATAGTGGCACGTGTGATGCCGATATCACGTAGGTACTACTCTCTACAACCTGCCTGATTTACTTTCTTCACTTTCTAACTTCAAATAATCTTGAATCTTATTTATAATGCCGTACCACCGATCTATAATAAACAACTACGCTGGACTAATTATACCTACTATACGAAATGACAGTTAATTTTTGTGCGGATTCAAAGCGCCTCGGGAACTCAACATTTTGACATTGAAACATTGCCGCAAATGGCCGTCGTTTTGTTTTGTCTGCTATGATTTTGGTCTAAGTCGTGGAATAAGAGTTTGTGTATTTTGTGTTTACTACGAGATATTTAGAACATTTTTATCATGAGAGTATGCGCATCTTGTAAAACTCGCTATCAAAAATATTAGTTCCACGGACGCTCACGTTGCTGTCAGCGCCAAAATGGCGAAAAGCAAATATCTTCATTTTGTCATCGATAGTATAAAGTCCAGCGTACTTATTTATTATATGTCAGTGGGTCATACCTACAAGACTTCGGATCTGACGGATCCGTTTTCATTTTCTTTATGTATTTATTAAGGGCCCGTCTGACGACGGTCGTAGGTCTAAACACGACAGGCGCACACTTTACTCTTCTGAATATGTTTTCAATACCACCTTAAAAAAGGCGTATGTCCAGCAGAGTATGGCGTATGGAGACCAATGGTGGCCTAGTGGTAACGATTCCGACTTACGAGCTGTAGGTCTGGATTCTTACCCAGACAGGCGCTCTTTGCGTAATTGATTTCTTCACCATTGCTCTCAATAACCGTAAAGGAAACATCGCGAGGAAACCGGAATGTCCTAGGATCAAAAAATCGAAGACATGTGACATCTATCAAGCCGCCATGTGCCCGCGTGGTGGATTACAGCCCGCTCCCTCTCACAGTTATATTCTGATTATGCTATTATGCTATGTCATGCCAGCAGTGGATTGCTGTAGGCTGATGATGATGTTAATGATCACCTTAGGTGTCACTTACATGAATGTCATAGATAACGATGATGGTAAATTCAAAAATGTATGGGATGGACATAAACTATCGAAAAGCTTATGTCAATCCTGTTGAGAGTCTAGAAATATGAAATCCTGCATCGCGCAAGCAGAGTTTACCGCGCAATTAGCATACATACAACATCCCGACATCAATCGTCGGGCAGTTGCCCACCAGACACAACACCCGCCTGGTCGGAGAATCCTCCCATTTCTATGGAGGATGAGTGAACTTATCACCCTGTTCCTCATACCTATAGTTTAGTAAGTTCAGGTTTCCTTACGACGTTTATCCTTAACCGATATCAGCAATGTCCAAGTGAAACTCAGAAAGCACATATTATGAATTAAAAATGTTACATTGGTATTTGCCTGAATATGAACCCACAAACTCCGTGCATAAAAGGCGAGACCGTAATCACCAGCACGACACAACTTCAACGATATTTTTTTGTAATAACAAAGTTTCAATGACACCCTAGGACATATTGATCCCGCCTGAACCTAACCGCAGACCTACATCACAGTTAGGGCACCTAGTCTGTCCAATAGCTGTCAATTTCGTAGTATTATTTAAATCGGTGCGTTGAGCCTTAAAGGCCACCCTGGTAAGACGTTATCGGCTGGGACACACAACCGCAGCATTTGAACCCGACTTAAAATACATACGAGGAGTTACGGTGCGATGTTTTTAGTAATACGTTTATACATAAGTAATCAGTTTACTTATAATATAAATGAAAATAATATTGATGGTAGGGAAGTGGTGGCCCATTAGTAAAGAGCTTGACTTACGAGTTCCCACTGCTGGGACACAGGCCTCCTCTCTTCGAGAGGGAGCGGCATGTTATCTACCACGTCATATCTTGGTTCTAGGCCATGCCGGTACGTTTTGAGAGCAGCGAATGAGGCAGCAGTTGCAAGCATAGATCACTATTTTGAAAATAAAACAACAAAAAATTGAAATCAAGCAAGGGCAACACGACATTGAATTGACATCATGTTCCCCGGCCGACTCACCGAGCTACTGCACTGACATTTAGCTCAGTGTACCGCCCAAAGATCACGCTGTCAAGTCGCGCTACAAACACCACCAATAAGCTATGTGTGTGTTTTATGACCACAAAGGTGACAAAAGTCTGATATGTTAAAAAAGACTGCACCTCAAACAGTCGCATAAAATCCCCAAAATCCCAGGCTCGAATGTCTACCGACTCCACTTCTAAGATTGCCACATTATACGCTCAGCCTTATGTTTGTCTAGCAGAGCGCAGTTTGAAATTACCTAAGTCTAAAGCTGGTCTAATTTCCACTATGAATTGAAATTAGGTTGGAACGGTGCAGTTCTAACTACATATATTCGCTCCCGGCTTTGGCTGTTTCTGTGTGAGTATTTTGGGTTGTAAATGCCAGTTATGATGGTTTGTTGAAGGACTGCTAACGTGTTTGTGGAAACTAGGAAGTGTGGGTTAAGGAAGTGTCTGTTAGATGTTGAGTAGGTACGCCTGTACCTGGATATTAGGTAGGATAACAATTGCTGTAGCACTGCAAATTGATGTAGGGTGTAAGATTACTCAACAATTCATTTTTCTGACTGTACAGTCAATATTAATCTGCCTAGCTTGTTCCCAACTATATTGGGGTCGGCTTCCAGTCTAACTGGATGCAGCTGGATACCAGTGTTTTAAGTGGAGCGACTGCCTATCTGACCTCCACAACCCCAGTAACTGGGTAATACGTTACCCCTTCGTAAGACTGGTTGTCAGACTTTCGAGTTTCTGACGACCCGTAACGACTGCCAAAGAACCACGAATGACTGGGACCAACGGCTTAACGTGCTTTCCGAGACACGGAGGGGTCTTGGTATGTAAAGATGGTCACCCATCTATGGACCAACTGCAACAACAACAACAACTGCAACTTAGAATAAAGATATTTCCATGTTTTGTCAAGTCGCAAAAACTATGCGGAACAGAGGGGGGTCACCAGTCGTATAAGAATAAGGAAGAGTTACTTCTAGAGCCGCTCTAAGAGACTCAGGGTTGCCACAAAAAATCCATTAAATGTACTTTACTGTAACAACTTCATTAAAATATATTGTAATGTAGGTGCAATATTAATATTCTGCATGTTGCAACAGACTGTGCAACCGCTGGCAACCGGAAGGGTGACGTCACGGACGAATTGAAACAACCTGCGCAGTAATATGGCGCCGGGAGTCGGAGTTAAATTAAAACTGTGATTGTTTATATTTGACAGGCGTGATTTTGCTGTTCTTCAAATATTCAGTGCATTTTATAACATCACGCCTGTATTCAATGATAGGTTCGGCAGAGGTGTACAGTCAACAGCAAAAGTAGATGATCAAAATCAGAAATTTAATACTAATGAACGGAGTTTGCGTCAGAACTGTGTGGCGTCGAAGTGATTCAAAAGTATGACACTGAGTCTGACATACTTTTGAATCACTTCGACGCCACACAGTTCTGACGCAAACTCCGTTCATTAGTATTAAATTTCTGATTTTGATCATCTACTTTTGCTGTTGACTGTACCTATAATAGCACACCCACTTTTTGCCAATCATGTTTAATCCAATACTCAATACTCAATACTTTATTGCATTCCATAATGTGTACATATATGATAGTTGGTATGTCAAAACATCGAATCAATTATGGACCCTGTCGGGCACAGCAAAGTTAGTTTTTAATAGGAGAGAGGATGAAGGCGCTTTTTGTTAAGAAAAAAATAAATATTAAATTAAAATAGTAACATTAATTTGTTTTTATGGTATTTATATTTTATATAAATATTTATATATTTGGTTTTAAGTTATATTTATAGATTGCACGATTTACATTATTCTTTATTTTTCATTATTATTATAGACTATAAATTATAATAAAACTAGAGATTTATAATTTTATTGAATCTTGTATAATGTTATTATTATTAATTATGCACTGTTTAGCACATTTATTTTTAAATTAACAGTATTTTATTGTTTAAAGTGTTCAAAGTGAAATTTAAAATGAAATGTAGGTATTATGTAAACAATAGTTTTTATTGTTGTTGAAATTTATCGCTAAAATATTCGTCAATAGTGTAGTAGCTTTTGATTATAAGAAATTGTTTTAATTTATTAATAAAGATATTATTTTTATTTTTATTTTTAATGTATTCCGGTAACTTATTGTATATTTTAATGGACATAACAAATGTACTAGAAGAGTGCATTTTTAATCGTGAAGCGGGTATGTCTAATCTGTTTTCGTGTCGAAGTGCAATTTTTGTTTGAATATCTCCTCTTTTGGTATAGAATTGCGGATATTTTCGTACAAATTTACAAATTTCAAGTATGTAGAGGCAGGGTAGGGTTAATATTTTGAGGTCTATAAAGTGGGGTTTACAGGAGTCTGTATATTTGATATTTATTAAGATTCGAATCAGTTTTTTCTGTAGAGTGAATAATGTAGGCGCGTCTGTACTATTTCCCCATAGGATAACTCCATATTTGAGCCATGCAAATGCGTACGCGTAATATGTTACTAGTGCTGTTTTGAGGTCCGTTGTTTTCTTGATTTCTCGGAGAGCGTATGAAAACTTGGATAATTTAGATCTTACTTTTTGAATATGTGATTTCCAATCTATGTGTGAATCTATATCTAGGCCTAAAAGGGTGAATTTATTTACTGCTTCTATTTCTGAACCGTTGTATTTGAAACTTATACATAAAGGTGTTTTTTGTCGGGGGTGGAAAGTTATTATTTTTGTCTTATTGTAGTTAATTTCAAGGTTGTGTTCGTTCATCCAGTGTGTTGAAGTGTCAAGTATAGAACTCAATTTATGGTTTAAGTTTATATTATTATCACACGATGTTAAGATAGAGATATCATCGGCGAATAATACGCAAGTCTCCTTGATATGGTTAGGGAGATCGTTTATGTAAACAAGGAATAGCAGGCATCCTATCACACTTCCTTGTGGTATAGAAGCGTGTACGGCCATGTTTTGGGATCGAATTAATTCTATTTCTTTTGATTTCTGATTGTAATGTTCTATTTCAACTACTTGTTCTCTGTTTTTTAAGTAAGATGTGAACCATTCGTAACTTTTTCCGCGGATACCGATGTTATATAGTTTATTTAATAATATATCAAATTGTACCTTATCATAAGCTTTAGTCATGTCTAATAACAATCCTACAGCGTATTTTTTTTTATTAATTATATTGAGGGCTTCTTGCATATATTTATAAACAGCCAGAACGGTGGATCGGTTTTTGCGGAAACCATTTTGATTATCATTGAATATACTATATTTTTCACAAAATGCATAAACACGATCGCACATGGCTTTCTCAAATATTTTTGAGGCTGTTGGTAAGAGAGCAATGGGACGGTAGTTGTTTGGGTCGGTTTTTATATTTTTCTTGTGGATCGGTTTTATAAGAGCTTTTTTTAATAAATCAGGAAAAACGCCTTCTTCAAAAGATTGGTTAAGTAGTATGTAAAATGGCAAGGTTAATTCGTCAGCGCATTGTCTTAATAGAGTTGGTGGAAGTTCGTCAATTCCATGGCTTTTTTTGTTTTTTAAGTTTTTTATTATTGTATTTACTTCGTAAGGATCTACTGGGCTAAGATATAACGTATTTTGTGTAGCTGAAATCCCCATGTAATATGGGGCGAGAGAAAGAAAGAAAATACATTTATTTAGCACAGACTAAAAAACACACACCATACACCAGATACATACATCAGATAGCAATAAATAAAAATCAAATAGGAAGTGTAAAGTCCGGTGTAAGAAAATAGCAGGAAAGTGTGCCTCACGGCTGCGCCAAAAAGGCCCAGTTCAGCAAAAATGCCAGACAACTACCCCTTTATTCATAAACGTTGCTTAAAGTTAAGCAGTGATTAGCGACTGTTTAACCATACATTTTTGACGTTTAAACGTTGCTTAACTTTAGTCATCGTTTATGAATAAACCCCATAGTGTCTGACGCACAATTCCAGACTCCGGACTTCGGAATCCGGACCGTAAGTCCTAAACTATGTATGAAATGATTAAGATAACACGAATGATGCAATCCGACTCCGTCTTAAAAACATTACCTACCTAGATAGTTTACCTGCAGGTCAATGAGTTCAACTGTTTTTGTAATCTGAATCAAATGATTTGATAAGATAAACGTTAATAATATTTATTTGTTTCCAAGTAAATGGTATATTGAGATCTTAAATTAAACATAGATTCACATATACTACCATTGCTGGTGTAGAAAAATTAAATAAGCTAAGTGCATGCAAATCGTAGACACTACAATAAAAGTTAAATTAAATAAATATAATTGTTTTGAATTTATATATTTAATTTGATACAATAATATTGATTTGGATTAATTGAATAGGTTTAATTGTAATGTCAAAATATTAATCATTTTGTCAAACATAAAATACAAAACAAGACAAGAAACCAAAAAAAAAAAAAAATTGCATGTCAAAAATATAAATTCTAGTGACAAAGTATTAATTATAATGTCAAAACACTAATAGCATAGAATATTAAAATTACAATGTCAAAAAGTATGATTTAAAAATTCATTAACGGAATAATATAAATATAGCAATATAGGTACTCGTAAGATAACATTACGTGTATATGTATGAACGTAAACGTGGCAAAAGGAGGATGTAAGGATTGCCGCAGGTGGCGTTCTGTAGTTTCTACCTACCCCCATGGGAATAAGGTATGAGTTTATGTTTATGTTAAGATAACATTACGTCGTAACACGAATTAATTCCCCAAAGTAAACAAAGGTGTTTACAGTTCACCTTTCTCATACCTAATGATAAATACGGAAATGGCCCCTCTGGTACTCCAGAGGGACTATTCCTGTATTCTGACGATCATTCTAACCAAAATTACCCCTAATTTCCCAAAATTTTTGACACTATTTTATTGTAGGTAACTAAAATTGTTTCTAATAAAAAAAATCGAATAATATAATAATAAATAATTTTATTTCAGGCATTGTATACATAATTACATACACATACATTTCACCCATAGTGACTACATGTCATAAATAAGCATTAATAAGCATTAGGTATTAAGGGTATTAAATATAAAGTTAAAGTTATAAAGTCATTAAGTTAAGTCATTACAATTTACAATTTTAGTTGTTAGTATATAGTTTAGTATGTAAATAGAATAAAATATCGATCGCGATCGCGACCCATGGAGATCGAAACGAGGACCCACTCGGCAGTTGCACTTTCAACCACTAACCCAACGAAGCCGTTAATACAAGATAATCTTCGTCAACGTCGATGACCGACCTTGACCATGTGACGTCATCCTCTATGGTCATGTGACGTCAACTTGATACGAAAATAACCACTTTCCGGTAGCTGGACAGTTTAATATAGAGTTACAACAACGATTATATGGTTAAATATGGGTTAGGTTAGTGGTTTTGGGACCATTTTAGGAAATTATAAAATGTCTTTTATAGTTTCTACATAATTATTATTCACGATAAAAATATAATTGGGTTTAAATATAATTGTTAGTTAGGAAGTCATTTGATGTAGTACCTAGTGTGAATCAAGTGTGTGTGAGTTGTGTTAAATATTGTAAAAGTTATCTAAGTGAACCATACTTTGTAAACACGTGTAACTTTATTTTAGATCATAACCCAGCGAAACTGCCACCTACCTTAATTATTATGTTTTTCCTCATAGGAGTGAATAATTGTATTCTTTTTGAGTGAAATAAATTATCTTAAGCCGCAACCGCAAAAGTGAAAAATAACAAGTGTTCATTTAACTTCTTTTCAGACGAAAGACGTGTACAGCTGAACGGGGTCTCCCTACGCATCGCCATAATGACCAGTCCACATCCAACGGATACCCACCACCCTTCACCAGTGGGTCGGCTCACCTT
This sequence comes from Apamea crenata, assembly GCA_949629185.1. Lineage (NCBI taxonomy): Eukaryota > Metazoa > Arthropoda > Insecta > Lepidoptera > Noctuidae > Apamea > Apamea crenata. The sequence goes on along the minus strand of OX451362.1, from coordinate 3,155,423 downwards.
GTGCGGAGGCTTACACAAGCTTCTACATCAAAGTTATGGTAGCTCTACCTTAATAAACAGATACTCAGAAAATTACTGTTCCAATCGAAAATTATTTCTATTCCGTGGTTCCAATATTAGAAAAACATCTGGAGATCCGAAAAATATAGTCAAAATAAACAAATTACACCATGAAAACATTTTATCACATCACAATTAGTTTCATCAGCATCGTAAAGTTGCGTCACTCATAAGTAGGATATAAACCGGTGTTTGTTGATGTGATCGGCATTCGAGTGAACTCATTCAAGGCAAGAACATCTCTGATTCTCTGTATTCAATTGAGAAAATCTTCTGTACTTATATTTCCGTGCATTCAAGTACTGATTCGATCCATACCGTATTGTCAGCATTGATCCAGAAAATATTGTATAATATATAAGTATACCAATATTGTGCATTAAATCAGTGAATAGTATCGAAAAACAAAATCATGAAAGGACAGGAGTTCGATGTTTGTGACCTACCCTTTGATGGGTACTACGCCCCTCAAGTAGAAATAAAACGCAGATCTAGGGGTTGTCTTCTAAGTAGGCACCATGACCGCCACCAAGGTTTTGGACCCTTCGGAAGACCTGGATTTGATCACGGCCCTGAAAGGCACGACCATCACCATGGACCTGACCATCAGAGACGTGGACCTCCTGAAGATGGCCACCGAAGATCTGGATGTGGTCGCTGGGGCCCTCCTAAACGAGATGCTGATGGACCGGGCGGTGTTCTGTTCCATGGACCTCCTCCCGGCTTCGGACTCAGTCATGATGGCAGACCTCAAGACTTTCAAGGACATGGACCTAGCAGCAACAACTTCGGAGCTCAATCCTGGTGGTTTGGACGACGTGGTCCATCTGACGCAGAACGTCCATGGGGTAGACCTTGGGGAGGACCTGATCAGAGACCCTGAAAAGCTACAAGACTTCAGTGAATTTCAAGTGATGAAGTACAAATAATTCTAGAAGAATGTGTCTATCGTGATATTAATGTAATTTTATTATTAAGTATGTTTAGTTTTGTATGATTAGAAATATTATTTTCACCTGAATACTTAGTTAACATAGATATTGCAGAAATGGATATTGTTTTGTAAGTATTTTTTAATGTGATATTTCTTGTGATTTATAGGATAGTTAGTTAGCTTTTATAATTGTTAGGTATATATTTATTTAATGACAGGACTTTTTTTTTAATAATGTGTCTTTACAATTTTGTATTCAAAGTAGAATTACGTATTAGTGCCTAATGTTAATAAAATTTAATGATAAAAAAAGTGAAATAAGGATTTTTCTCTATTATCTACTGATTTCCGCACCTCCGGTTCAGAAAAATCCATTATTATATTTAGAGAGTTTAGCACTCTATAGAACATCACATCGGTCCGCTGTGATTAACTGCCAAACATAAAGTCATGTGTTTTATTCACGTAATGCTTATTTTCCTATCATAGTTTAATTAGTCTATAATGTATAATATTCCCACTGCTGGGACACTGGCCTCCTCTCTATGAGAGGGAGTGGGCCGTAATCTACCGAGCGGACCCGGTGCGGGTTGGTAGAAGTCACATGTCTATATGAATTACAACGTGCAAATGCCAGGTAACAGAAGAGCCCTAATATCTCGCTCAATGCAGCCTACCGCTTTACCACAATCTGTTTGTCTCGGCCAGCTGTGTAAGCTTACTGATCCGTTATCACTGAGGACCGTGCCACGCTACGCTTACCGTTTCGTGGTTTGGAGACTAGGAACTCGTCTGCCTCAACGGCCATCGGTCCTAGCCGTATCCATCTTGGCATAAAAATCAATTGATTCCGTGAATAACACCAAGCCACATTATACTGTCAACGAATTCACTCTACAGCCAATGGGCTGCAGAGTGAATTCGTTGACAGACAGACGACCGACAGACGTCACCGACACCGACACCGACCGACGTGATGATGAACCATTGTTCATCATCACGTCTGTCGGTGTTCTAACTTGTAACTGGCGATCTATTCTATAAAAATGTCACCGTGAAAACTAAGGTGAAGTGATCTTGAAGTGAGTTGTCAATAGTGTCAAACCCAGGCGGTCTATTCCGTAAAAATCTCACCGTGACAATTAAGGTGAAGTGAGCTTGAATTGAGCCGTCATTTCACCTGATGCTACGGACTTTGAAATTGGCACTATTGATAGCACGACGTCAAGTTGAATTCAACTAAGTTTTAACGGTGACAATTTTACTGAATAATGCGCAGTGTTCTTGTTGCTCCTGAATATAACATGATATGAGATTAATCCTGCCGTGAAGAAGCAGTAGCTATGCATTCCCTTGTCTGTCCCTTATTCACCTGACTTAACACTGGGTTCTGGTGGTGTGATAGCAACTCATAATCAGCGCCACTGTCGTTACCTTATAAGGTGAGAAACAGCTTCCGTCAGGCCTTTGTAGTTGTGAGAATACTTGAAATATTTCAAACTTATTTTAGAAACCGTAGGAATACATAATAATAATAATATTCTTTATTGTTCTCTCATTGTCACAAACACAGTACAAAGCCAAGGTAACACTTCATAGAGACTGGTGTCTGTTGTAGGTAAAACCTGTATTACAGATCACCAGGCTTACCCTCTAATCGGACACTCACTTATTGACCTATGAATGTATTAAATGAACATACAGGTTGTACAATACATGAACTGTATTGAATTGTACTCAACAAAGTAAAGTAATATTTCAGTCTGAATTACTATTTATGTATTGAATAACTAAGGTATATGACTCGATCAAAATAACATACCTAGTGATGTAATCAGCAATAAATGTCGATAAGTACATCTGTTTTTTTTATCTAAATCAAGTAGTTTTGTATATAAGTAGTTTATCAGCCATCTTGTTATCATAACACAAGCATTAGGTTGCTTAGCTTGGGACAAATGGTGCTGTGTGAAATGTCCAGGGATTTATTATTATTATTATAGTTTGATAAGATTAACATCAATATAGCAAGACAAATAATTATAGGTGTCATAAATTATGTATGAATTGGATAAATTACATCATTTTCATCTACCTGTATTTATTATTATTAATGGTTGAGCAGGCAGAATAATGTGTTTTGTTTACTAATGGAAAAACTACTAACGATGACAAAAATAAAATAGTTTTCATTGGAAACTCGACTCTGTGTGATATAAATAAGGTTTAAACTACGAAGATGTATTAGGTTAGTTGATTTGTTATTACTGTTAGCTTCATTTCAATGCGCGTATTTTCCGTACGCAAAATACGCGCATTGTCGTGGAGTTGCGGACACCAGCCCGTTTTACCTATTACCTATTACCTAGCTTCATTTTCTCGTATGGAGGTATCATAGTAAGCAAACATCTGCCTAACGGGGAACCGAGCGATCGTGAGTCGTGACAATAATTAAGTATGATGTCATCGCCTCCTAAAACATAGACGGTATTAGGAGCTAAAAATAATAATAATAAAAAAAAAACGGTAATTATAAATAGTAATTTCTCGGTCACTGGACAGTTGGGTCGGTGGATTTCTCCTCCACTGCTCTCAAAATGGTGAAGGAAATCATCGTGAGGAAACCAGCATATCCTAGAACCAAAAATTCGAAGACATGTGACATCTACCAACCCGCATCCACACTACAACTCTCCCTGTGTCCCAGCAGGGGCAACATTATAGGCTAATTATGTACTGAACAGTTTAGTGTTAATTGACGTGGGCACTTACTCTAAATAATGTTAGTTCTCTGCAGTCAACGTCCACATGTATGCCAAAAAAACAACAAACGTTACAATAAACGTTTTTCTTTCTTTCTTTCTTTCTTTCCAAACCTTACTGTGATATGCGTTCTGTGAAAAAATGACTACCAAAAAACACCATAGTTTTAGTGTTTTTTTTTAACTGTAAATGAACCCTTGCGCTCAAGACTCTCAAACCTGTGGGGTCTCATAATATAATCGGCAAAATGTGGGTGTGTCAAACTCAGTCGGTAAATAAATGTCCCTTAATCAAGGTCACATCGAAGTTACCTATTCAAATAATATGTTGACTTTCAATTTTTCAGAAATAACACCCAGAAATTATAATGGTCCAATATTTGTAAAGCATTTGGAGATTCCAAAAATATATTTAAGTACACTAACTATATTATCTAAACAGTTAACAATCTTCTTTTCTTAACAAAAAATATATGCCAAGAATTTCATCAGCATATATCAGTAGTATAGTACTTGAAATCAGTTGTGAATATTGCATCACTACCTGCGATATAAACTTATGTGCGTTGATATGTTCCGCATTCGAGTGAAATCATTCAAAGTAAAAACATCTTTTCTATAGAAAATAAATTATACCAAAAGTTAATTCTTAACAATAAGCACTTGAGACACAACCATTAAGAGATTAATAAAATCTAAACCATGAGAGGACCCTGGGAGAACAACTCTCCTTTCCGCGGCCATTTTGGGCCACAATTCGCAGGAATGGGCAGACCTTTTGGTTGTCCTTTCCGTGGTGACTCTCCTGATTATCATGACCGAAGACCAGGTTTTGGCCCATTCAGAAAGCCAAGTCCTGAAAGACATTGTCACCGTGAACCTGAGCTTCCAAGATGGGGATCCTTCGAGCATGGCCATAGAGGATGTGCTCGCCGTCGACCATCGGAATGCCGTTGCTGTGGACATCATAGCTTTGAACGCAGACATGAACATAGCTGCCACAGCCCAGGAACTGACAGACCTCATCCTTGGTTTGGACGCTACACTGGTCAGTATTGTTGTGGACGTCATGGACCATCTAACTGCTCCGAGTGTTCCTGTAGGCGAAGATGCGAAGGAACTCGTGGATTTGATCACAATAGGTCAGAATGCTGTCACCATGCTTCTACCAGACCATGCTGTGACCCCCGAAGACCCTGCCACGACAATAGCTGTGAAGGTCGATCAAGACATGTTCACTGCGAAAAGTGCTGCGAATGTGAACCTTGCTGCGGTTGGAATAAGGAAAACAGTGAACGTGATAATAGTTTAGACAGTAATGACAGTAAAACGGGGAAAGAGAGAGAGAATAAGATCCAGCTGGTGATGCTGTGGTTGTTCAAGGAGCTGTTCTGGAGATCGGTAAAAGGACGCCATCTGTCTGATACTAATATGTAGATACTATATTTACGAACATACATATATTTCGTTTCATTATATTTTGCGACACGAGTTACGTAAATATATTCTAACTAGCTGCGCCGTGGGCATAACGGGATAAAAAGTATCCTATGTGTTAATCCTGGTTATAAACTATCAGTGTACCAAATTTCATCAAAATCCGTTTTGTAGTTTTTGCGTGAAAGAGTAACAAACATCCATCCATCCATCCATACAAACTTTCGAGTTCATATTATATATATATAAGTAGGATAAATTACCAAGTGGTTAGAAATACTTGACAACAGTGCTGTTTAAGAGTAGACTACGTACATTTGTAATGGTTAAAACGTACTACATATTAATAAAAGGATATATTTCCACGCATAATGGACCACTTGAAGGACTAAGTGCGGCGGCGGGATCGTCCGAAAGGGTTACCGCTGCCCTGGAACAGAAAGGGTTAGGGAAGGAACACGGGTGGGTTTTAGTCAGTAAGAGTCACTCAAGAGACACTCCCTTCCGCTCCACCCAGAGCGGGGTCATTTGATGATTTCCCATACAAAAAAAAAAAAAAGGACTAAGTGCGGAACGCCAACCCATAACATACGTACTATCGTGTGACTGAGTTTTTATCAGAGAAAATAATTGGCTGAATTGCACTAGTAAAAATGTTTGGTGAATGGTGACATATTACCCATATTTGCAAAATAACTGGCTATCCTACTATATTAATGTTCTATTCCACTTAGTTTCTCACATTTGACACTCATCCTGACATTCTTCAGATACTTTTCGTTTTTTTTTTGTTCTTTTTTTTATGCGTCGTGTTTGCCGCAAATAAATGTATTTTCTTTCTTTCTTTCTATTTTATCTGTGTACAGCAGAAGTCTCTTTAGTCAAGTTTAGTAATATCTACCAAATTCTCAAGAACTACATATTTTGATTTATTCTTCACTTAAGAATAAATATTATAATAGTTATTTTTTTAAAATGAGGCTTGAACTTTTTGAGGCCGGGACAAAGAAGTTTCTTTGATTTTCTTTATTATGTGTCTTTGTTTCTTCTTCAATTAAAATATCCGTTTGTTACTTTGTCCATTATTCCTTACTTATTTTAGTTTTCTTGTATAATTTTATTTTGATTTTAGTTTCTACGATTTACTAATTTGACAGGAGTAAACTAATAGGTACTTATCTTCTGTCCTTTTCTTAATGAAATAGAAAGAAAAAGATTCACTGAACTTAAATTTAGTTTCGTTTGTGAACAAGGGAATCGGCGCCTTCTGTTTGTTTGTTACGCTTTCACGCTAAAACGGCTAAACGGATTTGGATGAAATTTAGCACGTGAGTAGACCATTGGATGGATTAGAACATAGGATACTTTTTATTCCGATATTCCCATAGGATCGAGACTTATGCGGGTGAATCTGCGGGGCGCAGCCAGTTTATAATATCTATAGAAGCAAAAACTAGTGTACTTACCAAAACAAAGCCCTATTTAATCAAAGTTAAAAAAAAAACATTTTAATTAAAGAAAATTACCACACAGACTTGCAATAAAGACATAAAGTAATTTAGTTTATTTTCTGCCGTCAGAATGTAGTGTTGTGCCAATTAGTAGCTTGTTTAATTAGCTAAGTGGTAGTTCGTACTCTTTCATTATATTCCTTTGTTTTGTTAGTTTGTTATAATTATGCCAATTTCTTTTGAGTCAGTTAGAGAGAGAGAGTGTGATAAATTGGACTAACAAATAACTAAAGATGTAGGTACATTTGTTCCATTTGTATTTTTCGTAATTACATACAGTTGACAGCCAGACAACGGCTCAGAATAAGCATAATGTTACCCACTGCTGGGTAAGTCTCAGTGAGAGGGAGTGGGTCATAATAAACCACGCGGGCCAAGTGCGGGCTGGCAGATGTCACATGTCTTCGAATTTTTGGTTCAAGGACATACCGGTTTTCTAACGACGTTTTCCTTCACCATTTTCGAGAGTGATGGTGATGAAATAATTTACAGAAAGTAAAAAAAAACTCGTAAGTCACGGCCGTTACCACAGTTACCGACAGTTTTTATATGCGGTGGGGTAATTGCGTAACTCAGTAAGCAGTACAGTAGCAATGGCTTTAGTTTTGACAGTTCAACAACATTCATTGCGTTATTTACGTTGTGGAGCGAACAATTTTGTCGAACACATGAAGCAATGGATTAGCAAAATCCTTCAATCCTTCCTTCCTTCCTTTGTTATTTTATTAATTTTGTATTTTGTGTTTCACGAACTGTGTCCAAATAAACTATTTTCTTTCTTTCAAAATGATTCAGATTATGATTGATAGTGTGTTACGCAATTAGGGTACAGTATCAAGTCTTCAAGCAAAAGCCTCTGCAAAGAATTTCCAAACTTAAGTGGCTGTGGGCAGGGCACATTGTTCACAGAACACGTGGCCGATCGGGCCGAAAGGTTCTGGAGTGGCGACCGCGTACCGGAAGACAGCGTTGGAAGGCCTCCCACAAGGCCGCGACGTCATTACGTCGGCGCCGGCTGTCGCTGAAAACCAGCGCTGGGGCTCTGTCTTGCATAGGGTCGCAGCATAATGCTGATCGATAACCGTTTAGCGTGGATGTGACGCATGTCAACCATTCTTATTGTTTTATTTTCTTTATTTGTTCTTATGTTCCTTTGTGCGTCATGTTTACCGCAAATAAACGTATTTTCTTTCTTTCTTTCAAGGTGGAACGATGCCCTTGAGAAGGCCGCTGGCATCCGCAGGATACGGGAGGCACCGAACCGGTTGAAGAGGAGGTGGTTGGGGGAGGCTTATGTCCAGCAGTGGATGTCTTCGGCTGAAATGATGCCTCTGGAATAACCTTCAAAATTGCTCCGACAAATGTTTTCACCTATAATTAATCCAGGACACATTGACACGTTGATCAAATATCATAAACCCCATATAATATCTGTTCGCGCACTTTACGTTTTGCAGCTGTTTGCAATATATTATGTTAATGAATTTTCCGTTATATGTGTGGGAACGCTAGTTATGAAATTGACACACGGACGGAGAGAATTGTCAGCCCAAAATTCTTAAATATAACTGCGCAGAATAGCCTTTACCGCTACTTTGCAGAATTCCCGATTGCCGTCCCATCGGACTATGACAATGAGGGAAGAGAGAGTGCACCTGTGTCCGCGCACACAATTGTGCACTATGATATCTCCAAAGTGCGAATGTTCGGATCGGACCGACACATGGCCGAACCGAATATTATAAAAAACGAAAAAAGTGCGGATCTGCTCAGTTGGGTCGGAACTATAGTCAATATTCGAAAGAGTGCAGGAGTGTAGAATCGGGACCGATCGAACCAAATAGTAACTTCGTATCAGGAAACGGCCGAACATTCGGCCGATACTACTTCGGAGTAGACCCTCTGGATTCGTTTGCCTTATTTTTTTTCTCATAGAAACATAGCGGAAATAGCAGGAATTATCACGTCGTGCACGTGGTACGACAGCGGTACCCTGATATCATATCTGTCACCAGAAGACAGCTACCACGCAACCATCCAAAGATTCAGATCTTTACAAAATTCGAAAAGACGACAAAACATTTAATTTCAGCTTGTTGCCGAGCAGAACTGTTGGGAATTCTGGTCGGCAAAAGGCTCGCCATCCCTCCTCTCCCTACCCAACAATTAATAGTCTGTTTACATTCGTTATCTACACGAAACACACGGAGAGTTACTGTGCGTTACAGTTATTACGTGTAGTAACTACGCCAATGAGCTACTAACTAACACCCGTTAGTAGCTGATCAATGATCATGTGGAAGCGACCGGATTATTTATATTGTGGGTAAGGCGGTTGTATATGGAGTTACCTGAGTTTTTGGGGTACATAGGCGGGTTATACATGGTGTCAGTGGCAAACTTTTCGCCGCCTAAAGTGAGTCGCTGAAATTACGTGGCGTTCAGTTTCACACAACATTGAGGTTTGCTGCGCTCTCGAAAATGGGATCGCTTTTTTCAAGGGACATTACGCGACTCATTTTGGCCATCCCTTCTTCTCGAGTTAAGAAAATCTGTTTTCTTTTGCGTTATCGTGTTGAGATATAGATACCCATCACGTCTGCAAAGTTTCGCGAGCTAATTTAATTTGACCCTGTATAGAGTTACTTGAGCATGAACTTTTTTTTTTTTTTTTTTGTTTATTAATAAAAAAAAATTACAAATCACTGTTGAACAATAAACATACCACACAAACCATCGCGGGTTTAACAGCGGTATGGCCAGACACGGCAACTCGGTGCAGATTAGGTATGTACATAAATATATATATATATTTTTTTTTTTTTTCCTCTAGATTGCGCTGCAATCTAGAAAGTATCTTTTTAAAACCTTTGAACAGTTCTTTGCACTTATTACATTGCATATTTCCACAGGTAAATCATTCATATACGATGGTAGCATGCATTCCCACGTCCGCGCTCCATAAACATTATTTGATTTAGGTTCAATAAATGTGGGTAAGTAGGTCAAACAACGCAACGACTTTAATCTTTCGTATTTACGAATCTTACTTAATAGATGTGGTTTACATCATGTAACCTCCATACATGTACCTTACCTAACCTATGTAAGTTTAGAGCGTACCCGAGCGTTGGTGTGTGGTGTGTGTTTAAGTCTGTGGTAAATAAATGTATTTTCTTTCTCTTTCTTTACCCGGACGGACTTCGTTTCGCTTAAAGTGAGTCACCGAAATTACGCTACATTCGGTTTCATTCAATGTTGCGGTGTGCACTATCCTTATTCTCGTTTGAAATGTCATGCAAGACTCATATTGAGCGACTCAAATTATGCTGGACTAGTCTAGTATATTCCTATCTTGTATCGTTAGGCACTTACCTATTGACCTAATCATTCGTTTACAACATGCGTTACCTGAAGTTTTTGACAGTCAAGAAGTATTTTAGAAATTTTCCAAAGCGTAGATACCTATGGAGAACAGTTAGAAGAAAATCTATGATCCCTTTCAACAATTTACATACATAAACTTACGCCCATTTCCCATGGGGGTAGGTAGACACTACAGAACGTCACCTGCTACGATCCTCGCCCTGCTCCTCTTTCCTTTTGCCTCGTTTACGTTCATACATCAGAAGGCCAATTCTCGTAATTCAAAACGTTCAAAATCTAGTCGCAGTCTCATCTCGGCGACATACAAATGTCAAAAACTTGTCAAAATGTAGGAAAATTAGAGGTATTTTTGACAGATTGAGACTGAGATCAGACTGCGAACGTTCTTAAAATTACGAGAATTGCCCCTCTGGTCACACACGCACGCCGGTTGCGACTGTTGCGAGCACTACGCACCTGATCTTTCTGAAGAACCAAAAAGGGCATCCCTTCCCGGCGCTTCCATTCACATTTACCTCAACAACTTATTGCTAAACTAGCTGCGACCCGCGGTTTCACCCGTATAAGTTTCGATCCGGATAAAAAGTATCCTATGTGTTAATCCTGGTCAAAAACTATATTTGTGCCAAATTTCATCCAAATCCGTTCAGCAGTTTTGGCGTGAAAGAGTAACAAAGATCCATCCATACAAACTTTCGCGTGTACAATATTAGTAGGACAGTAGGATTATTGACACACGCTTCAATACGCGAAGATATTCGAATATTAATTTTAATCAATACGCCGTAACAAATCCTCATACTCGAAATGTGTCTAAGTTAAACTAAATCACTTAGAACTCCTAAGTCACATTCACTTACTCATAGTTCATAGCGAGCTTAGTGTTAACCGTTCGTAAGCCGCGTAGATGTCCGATAAGCCGCGCTAGGGTTAATATAACTCCGCTTTTGATTTGTGCAACCTACTGGATCGCCCAATTATGGTTGAGGTAGGGTTTGATTAACGCGAGCGTGACGTTCCAACAATCTGCTTATTTTTTTCTGCTAACTATTTTGCCATCTAATCTCTTCACCACCTTTCGTTGACTGGTAGAGAATGCCTGTGGCATAAAGTCCGCCTTTGTACAGACGCCAGCAGGTCAAGCTACCCGAAACTGTCAAATTTTCCCAATCAACCTTGAACCTTAATCCGTTAGTGATAAAGTTGAAAATCTAGTAAAGAAATTTGACAGATTGTAGTAGCTTGATGTGCTGGCGTCTGTACCTATCTGCGAGCGAAAAGATTAAATAAATATTGGGGTCGGCATCCAGTCTAAGTGGATGCAGCTAGCGAGTTTACATGGAGCGACTGCCTATCTGACCTCCACACCCCAGTTACTGGGTAATACGATACCCCTTGGTAAGACTGGTTGTCAGACTTTCGGGCTTCTAACTACCCGTAACGACTGTCAAATATCTACGAATGATAGCTGGGACCAGCGGCTTAACGTGCTTTCCGAGGCACGGAGGGGTCTTGGTTTGTAAAGATGGTCACTCATTCACAGACCAACCGCGGCAAGCGTAGCTTAACCTGATCGGCCGACACACGCACACATTCACAGGTTTTGTACATTGGGTTACCGAAGCACGCTTGGTAAAGCGTGAGTCGCTTCGTGAGATAAAATTACTATGCTCATTTTCATGCTCTGGTGCTCATTTTCAGGAAAATCTGTTTCATTCAGCTGTAAAGACGTAACAAAAAACAATGTCACTTTCGGCGTTTCATTGTTAAATGATGGGTGGGTAGCTATTTAACTTTAAAATAACGTTCGTGAGTGAAGCTTGAAAGACAATTACATTAAAATTCTACCTACGTTTGCTGCTGCAACTCGTAAAAATAGACAAAAAGGAATAGAATAGTAATGAACCTGTAGGTACCTACTTTAAATAATACGACAGCTAGTTGACAGCTTTTGTGAAAAAAAAAAGGCCAGAGGCTATACTGAAAAGGGCGACCGACCTATTATAACCTATTTGACCTTTCCGAATCCACTTATAGTATTAATACTAAAGCTATTCTCTAACTTTAGTTCTAGCCTAAACTATTGGGCCAGTACTTGTATTTCGAACTTTATTTCGATTTAGGCAAAGTTCTTAATACTAAAATGACAACTTAGCACCGAACTAAGCTGTCATTTTTGTATAAAGAACTGCATTTCTCTATCAGTTGGGTTCTTAATTCAATAACTGGGTCAGTGGTTTAAACATCGAAAGAAAAACCTTGTTTTGTAATAAGGGGGAAGAGTTTTTTTGTTTGTTTGTTTAGTTGAACGCGCTAATCTCTGGAATTACCAATCGGATTCGATTTTTTTTTTTTGCATTTGATAACAGATTTCTTCGAAAGGTTATAGGCTATTGAATATCACGCTATAACCCTTAGGAGCTGAGTAAGAAAAAACGAAAATCGGAAAGAACTCTAAGTGAAAATGAAGTAACAGCGTAGGCGACACGATGCGACGCGGTGGGTCTGGGGCTGATGGAGTTTTATAAAAATATTTATTTTTACGTATTTCTTTTAGAGCAGTGGTGGCCCAGTGGTAACCCCCAACTTGAGATATGTAGGTTGTGGGTACGAACCCAGGTGGGCGCTTTACTTTGTGTAAGTACTTAAATAATCTCATCACCATTGCTGTCAAAACGGTGAAGGAACACATCGTGAGGAAACCGGCATGTCCTAGAACCAAAATTTCGAAGACATGTGACGTCTACCAACCCGCACTGGGCCCGCGTGGTGGATTATGACCCACTCCTTCTCACATAGAGGAGGCCTGTGTCCCAGCAGTAGGAACATTATAGGCTGATTCTGCTGTGTTTGTTATTTTAGAATTTAGAATATTATACATTTATGGACTTCTACGCGAACGAAGTCGCGGGGAAAAACTATTTTCATTTAAAGATAAAACGCGTTTCAAATAAATGCGTTACGTCATTGAAAAATTGAAACAGGTCGACTCATAAGCCTCTGTCTGGCGCTGAAATGAAAATCATCTCACGCTTGGGAACCTGGAACTTATCAACCGAGAATGTTTGTGGGTGGAGTACTGACACTTCAGTAACTACTTACCATCTGTTTTTGAGGAAGACCCTACGTTAGTAATTTTCTTGTCAGTAAATGATACGCATAAATTGTGAGAAAAATAGCTTTTTCCCGCGGCTTAGCTCACGTGGATGTTGGAAATTATCCCAAGAGAACGGAATACAGGGATAAAAAATATCCTATGATTAAATGGTCTACCTGTGTGCCAAATCCGTTCAGCCGTTAAGAGGGCGCACACAGGTCCACTAGCGCCACTACTTTAAAAAAATATATCTCGTGACTGAGAAGGAATTATGAAAATCTGCTCAATCAGCGACCTCGGTAAGTGTGTCTAGAATTTTCTAATACCTTTTATTAAGTTTCATATTGAGACACGAAGCAACAAAATTCGATCTAAAGAAAAGCGGCCACATTCCTATATGTCGTATTTAGTTGCTTCGTGTCTCAATAAGAAACTTAATAAAAGGTATTAGAAAATTCTAGACACACTTACCGAGGTCGCTCATTGTGCAGATTTTCATAATTCCTTCTCAGTCACGAGATATATTTTTTTTAAAGTAGTGGCGCTAGTGGACCTGTGTGCGCCCTCTTAAGGCGTCAAAGAGTAACAGACAGACAGTTCCTGTATAGTTACTATACTCTTTGACAGTTACTTTCGCATTTATAATCCTTATTAGAGTGTATCGTAATCGCGAAAAAATAATCAGTCGTCTTTTAGTTATTGAAATTTTGTATGTGACAGTTCATATTTTTTTCGCGAAAGTTTTTCAGTTTGATGGTCTGTACCTACACCCTTAAATATAACCAAACTTTCCTGATATATGCTGTATAACGCCAAAAAAAAGCGCGCGTTTATCAGTACGCCATTAACCCTTCGTATGCCACAAACGTGCCACGCGAGTCACAATGGCTTTTTTCATTGTTTTTGTAATTACCTACGGCATTCAGCTAGTTAATCTACAAATCCTCATACTCGAAAACTGTCCAAGTCTAACTAAATAACTTCCAACTCGTAAATCATATTCACTTAATTCGGATGGATATTACGTTCGCGTAAATCAACCGCTGCCCTTATCAATACAAGCGTGTGTGACTGAGCCGATTTAGTGATGTCAGTTCATGTGTTTGGCACACTGTCCTGGGCATTACACCACTACAACTATTGTGTGACGGCTATATTGTCTCTGACGGTAATTATTTCACTACCATTAACCACGCAACTTGATTAAATGCAAAATCTATTATAACAAAAAAATACAAGCTCATCCCGGAAATTATATACTTACGGATATTACCTTTTTACCGTACTGCGCGGCAGCTGAGACAGGGTTATGTTTTTCATGCGTATGTGGGATTCTCTAAACCCTCGAAGCATCCCAATCATCATAATTATTTTAGCCGAAAGACGTCCACTGCTGGGCATAGGCCAAAGCACCACGTCGACTTGTTCTGTGCGAGAATTACAATGGATTTTTGCGGCCTTCATCAGGTCATCGGTCCACCTCGTGGGCCTTCCAACACTACGTCTTCCGGTACGTTACATCCTTGAACCAAAAATTTGCAGACATATGGCATCTACCAAGCTGCACTGGGCCCGCGTGGTGGATTACAGTACGGGTTGTACTGTAATCCACCACTCCACTCCCAGAGGAGGCCTCTGTCTTAGCAGTAAATCTAAATATATATAACTCAAAGGTGACTGACTGACTGACATAGTGATCTATCAACGCACAGCCCAAACCACTGGACGGATCGGGCTGAAATTTGGCATGCAGGTAGATGTTATGACGTAGGCATCCGTTAAGAAAGGATTATGATCAATTCTACCCCCAAGGGGATAAAATAGGGGATGAAAGTTTGTATGAAATTTTGTCAAACTATACTTCTTAACGCGAGTGAAGGCGCGGGAAAAAGCTAGTAAATGAATAAAACTGTATCTCTAGCATCAAAACCAAGTCGATAACAAACAGTTAGTAGTGTTCGTAGGTAAAGCATTGAACGAGCTTCGAACAGAGTGATGTCGCCGCTAGAACCTTCGCTCAGGCTCAGCTTTGAATACTTAGCTGCGATATAGCGAGCTTAATTCATGAGAGAAAGGCGAATAAACGAAATAATAAGTTGTTGGTGAGGCGAAGATGGCAGGATGAACTAGATTGCTTCATAGAAGATAGACGCGAAAAGTGAAATCAATGGAAACCTTGCCTAGCTATGAGACGGTAAAGGCCTTAAATAAATTGCCAAAGAATTTACAAAAGGCATTTACAACTCTTAGTTGTCGGAGATAATATATTATTATTATAATAGATTTATGTTTATGCTCACTTATGTTGTCACTCGACACTGGACCGAAGAAAGATAAGTAGCCAGGCAACGCCAGACAGCCTGCACCTCAAAGTACTTTTAGCTTTTTTTATTTATTTTATTATAATATTATCAATCAAGAGAAGTCGATTTGAAGTAAAATCTGCCAAATATAAATACATAGAGTGCTACAAGAATAAAAAGAACAATTTAATTCAATGTTATATGTCTGTATCTTGTAATGTTAATTTCTACCTGTAATGTTAACCTACTATTGTGTAGAATCATGTTTTTCTAACTGAACTGAAAGCAGCTGTGGTTCTGGAGTTTGTGGCACCACTTTTTCTTCCCGGCAAAAGCACTAGGAAGTGATGAAGGGGGCTTTTTGGGGGGCTGTCTTATCATGTAATTATGACGTTTAAAAAGTCGAAGTTCTCAGCCTAATTTGAGTAAATAACTTTGAATTTTGATTTTGAATATTTTAGCTTAACGACAGGAGTTGTTGGTAAACATTTGTGAAATTGTTGCAAACATTGTATCATACATTGTTTTAACAAAACAAGATGGCGGCATTAGTTTCGATTTTGGTCACGCGCCAATATTACCATGTAGCGTTGTACAGTCCGTTCACAGTTATTTTACCTCTGACAGTAGCAATCTAACATCAATCTTATTGTAACGAGAATAAAGATCACAATGATTTTGACAGACTTAACAGTGGCAGCAACGCAACAGCAACCTTATTTGAATGACAATAAAGATCACTATGATTTGGACAGTGATGCAAACTCAGAAGTAAAACAATAAACGAGCTGTACGCTTCTGCCCATACCTTGCACATCCGTCTGTAAATCCTAGCCAGTATTAATTCCGCTGCCGTGTGTTCCCCTGCCGGTCCCGCTTTCACCGCACTCAACCGGCAATGGACGCAACATACTTAATTGTGCTCATTTAAGCTAACGTAGCAGAATTCAGTAGCCATGACAGTTTGGCACAACGTTTTGAAATAGAATCGGCGATCAAAGACTTGTAATGTTGGTTTAATTATGTGTTGGTGATACAAATTCCCGAAGGTATTTCGCAGTACCTATAAAAACTAAATATATAAACTTGTGCTTGTAAAGATAGCGTAACGTAAGCTACATCTCCGTGAAATGACATAGTCAAAATCATAAAATATTTTGATTTTGACTATGAATATGACTTGAGTTCACATAAATCTACACATAATGTTACTTCTAAAAATTTTTTTAAAAATCAAATTACAGAAACGAAATATCATTTATCATTTTATCAGTTGACTACGAATAGAATAGGACAGAATACAAAATCTTTATTTTGCACAAAATATGGTACAACAAAGGCCTTAAAATATAAACAATGTCACCTATTTTACTTATCCATGTTTTAAAGCTTTGCGTTCCTGAGCTAGTTAAGGAAAATGTTTAATATAAAGATTAAAGTATTTTACCTTAACTACACGAACATAACCACTCGACATTTTACATCAGATACGGCACCTTTGCACAGTTAAGCACCTCTTTACTCCCATAAAACCAAACCTACAGCCACACACACACGTTACCGTAAGTACAGACGCCAGCAGCAGCACAACAAGCTACTACAATCTGTCAAATTTATATAATAGTTTTTCAACTTTATCGCTAAAGCATTAGGTTCAAAGTTGATTGGGAAAATTTGACAGTTTTGGGTAGCTTGATGTGCTACCGTAAGTACTTTTCAGTCCCCTTTCCTGCCCCTTTTTCATGCCAGGTTTAAACGCTACTTAAACTCATTAGCAGGTAGAATGAGGTTCTAATTGCCCCCCAATATATCAAGTTGAAGATAGCACTCGTTTATGTCGTAAATTATGACATGTCAGGCAAATGAAGCGATTAGGCTTTGGGGATTTCACGTTCTGGAGCGAGATGCGAGGATCGAACGTGGTTGATACTTTCGATGTTTTTTAAGCGACGAAAAAAAGGAGGAGGTTCTCAAGTCGACGCGTATTTTTAGGGTTCCGTACCGCTAAAGGAAAAACGGAACCCTTAAAATATCACTTCGTTGTCCGTCTCTCTGTCCGTCAGTCAAGACCTTTTTTCTTAGTAACGCGTGGAGTTCATAATTTTCCTTCCCTTATCCCAATTTATTTGGGGTCGGCGCAACATGGGTTTTTCTTCCATTCTCCTCTATTTAACCGCCATCTCGAGTTATCAGGTTGAAATTAATATGAAATACTCAAGGCTGCAATCCCTTGAAGCAGTAACCGTAAAGTAAATACATTACAAAAAAAAAAAACATTTTAGAACTATTTTACATACTACCTATAAATTTGTACGGAAATTTGTAGGTATGTAAATAGTTTTAAAATAGTAATAGTTATAGCCTCCATTGCGCACTCGACTCGCACTTGACCGGTTTTTTTTTCTGAATAAAGATCTGCAAGTGACAGCCGAGACAAACAAAGTTCTTTCTGATGCACAGAGTCTTACGTGTTTCCACAGACATGAAATGTCTGGTATTTATTATATGTTCACAACAATAAGGTTCGTCTGTACCCAGGGGAAGATAAAAGGCATGGGAACTACTCAGAAGGCCTGGAGGCTTTTATTTAGGTAGTAAGTTTTTATTTAAATTTTTAATTAATTATTTTTTGCTTGGGTACGTGTAGGTTTTACCAACAAATACAATTGTTGGTATATTGGCGTGGCTAGCTGACATACGAGTATGCCAAATAATTTAATTTAATGTTCTATGTTTCGTAATGTTAATTACTTTACATACCTAGTATTGTATACAATTTAGTATTTTCTAACTGAACAGACAGTTGTGCTGCTGGGGAGTTTGTTGCACAACTTCTTCTTCCCAGCGAAAGCACTAGGAAGTGGTGAAGGGCGGGCGTTTTGGGGGACTGTCTTTTGTAGTTTTGACGTTCGAAAAGTGCTGATTCTCAGCCTAATTTAAATAAACGACTTTTCATTTTGAATATTGTGATGTGTCATTTGTTTTATTGCTCGTAAAGCGATTACGAAACAAATCAAATAATGAAATACGCACTTGTTGATAAGTACTGACAGTGCTTCAAATAATCGTATTTCATTTTATCTTATCTTACAAGTGAAGCTATTCAGTCAGATTGTGTAGGCCCAAAACTTTGTCACTTCCGTGGTGACGTCGGCGGCAGCGCAAAGGTCACTTTGACTGCAGCATGTTTTGGGACACAAAGGGCAGGATAGGAGGTGTAGCATAGTTTACCATACAACTCCACATCCACACATTTTACCAGCTTGGAGTTACATCTTCGCATTTATGTCCGGAGACGAAATAATTATGCCAGTCATTTACATCATCAAGAAATTGTATTTTTAATAACCACAATAATACATTTTAAGAATACTACTAACTGAACTTTCCATTTTATTCATGAATTCTAAACCACCTCAAAAAGCAACAAGTACAGACCGACCAAGTGTCATAACTCCTCCTAAAAACCAAGTGAGATGCCAAGTATCAAGCCGTTAAGTCGCAGTATTCAACAAGTTGCAATGCAATGCATTCGCCCCGACATGCCGCAGACGTCCTTACGGAATTAATTACGCCCCTATAGCTCTGTTATTGTAACTGATGACCATTTGATAATTGACTACATACACACTGCTGTTACATTACTTACATTATTACCTATTTACCTAAACCATTCGTTCCACCCGCTGAAGATCTCCCAAACTGGACATGAGTTACGTTTGGTAACCTAGAAGTCTTTAAACAGACTCCGGACCAGGTTGGCCGAAGCAAGGAAAACCTGTTCAGGTGGAGATTCATAGACGACACCGCCTTGGAGTGTAAATGTGGTGATGGGACACTTAGTGTCCCGTCAGCTACACGTTACAGGAGCTGATGGACGCATGTGATGGCGCCAAACAAGTAGCGGAATTCTGGGCAGAGTCCATTTAGATTGCTATCGACACGCTCAGAAGAAGAGTTACATTATCAGGTACAGTCATTGCGCTAATAATTTAATTCAAATCGGAAGGCTTCTCCTAAAGCCGTTTGTCTACCGCCACGTCAACATGACGTCAAGAGAACGAGATGACGGCGCCGAAGTAGCGATACATACATACATTTACTATGGCCACGTATACAGGGAGCAGTGGTGGCACAGTGGTGATGGCTCCGACTTACGAGTTGTAGCTCGTGGGTTTGAACCCAGGCAGGCGCTTTACTTTGTGTAATTATTTCATCACCACTGCTCTCAAAACGGTGAAGGAGAAAATCGTGCGGAAACCGGCATGTCCGGGAAACAAAAAAATCGAAGGCATGTGACATCTACCAACCCGCACTGCGTCCGCGGGGTGGATTATGGCCCACTCCTTTTCTCAGAGAGGAGGCCCATGTCCCAGCAGTTGGAACAATATAGGCTGATTATTATGATGAAGAACACTTGCCTCCCGGGCGTGATCAGCAGTGCCCTCCTACCCGCTCTCTGCTTAAGATTTCCCACCAGCGCAGCGGGGTAATTGCATAACACACCAACAGTAGAAATGCCTTTCATTGCGTTATTTACGTCGATGATCAGACACATTATACAAACGCTGTAAGGCTCCTGAAAAATCGATGAGACATCCCTTTGGGCACACGGTTTGCTTCCCTATAAAGGGTGTAATCGGTGCAGTAAATCCTCTCATTTACTTAACCGATAGTATTGCAGCAAGTATCTTACGCATTAATTCGTAGCACAAATGCCATTGCCAAGCTGCATAGCAATGCATACATCGTGACATGCTACAGAGACATTCACACGGAATTAATTACCCGTAGTTACTGCTGACCACAAGTCATTATAATAATAATAAATCCCTGGACATTTCACACAGCACCATTTGTCCCAAGCTAAGCAACCTAATGCTTGTGTTATGGTAACAAGATGGCTGATAAAAAACTTATATACAATTTTTTTTTTGTAAATACATACATATTATAGATAGAAAAACACCCAGACTCGGAACAAATACATGTAGGTCATACAAATATTTGATCCGTGCGGGAATCGAACCCGCGACACGCAGCGCAGCAGTCAATCGCTTAACCACTGCGCCAACTGTGCCGTCATTATAGTTATAATGATATTATGAAGACTAACGACCTTTTGGCATGGGAGGCAGAAACAAAACAACGTCACATGCTTTTTTTCTTTTCTTTCATAATGATGAGTACAATGACCCCTACTGAGTTTTTCGGTTATTTCAATAACAAGGTGTTATTGAGATACCTGAAAAACTGAAAAACTGAACTGAACTGAAACCTGAAAAACTCAGTAGTATGAGATCCTCTTTCTTTACAACCACAACTAGGTTCCTACCTGTTATCAAAGGTTCACCTCTTTATCAATGACTAGCGACCCGCCCCTCCTATGCACGGTTTTCACAAAACATCGAGATTTCTTTATTATATGTAAGTTTAATAGCCCCCGTCCGGGGTCCGTTTAGACCCCTCCGAGTCTCGGAAAGCACGTTAAGCCGTTGGTCCCGGCTGTCAATCGTGGACCTTTGGCAGTCGTTACGGGTCGTCAGAAGCCCGACAATCTGACAACCAGTCTTACGAAGGGGTATCGTATTACTCAGTAACTGGGTTGTGGAGGTCAGATAGGCAGTCGCTCCATGTAAAACACTCGTATTTAGCTGTACCTTGTTAGACTGGAAGCCGACCCCAACATAGTTGGGAAAACTTTTTTGTATTATACACATAAACCTTCAGAATAAAATCTCTAAATGGATGTGAAAACCACACCAGCGTCCGTTGCGCAGTTTAGAAGAACAGCGCGTCACACAGACATACACGAAAAGCGACTTTAATTTATATTACACACAACGTAACCTCATTACACTGTAAGGACAGAAATTCACCTAAAACCAGTTGATTCGTTCAAAACATTTACCTATTTGTGCTGAATGAGGACATAAATCCCTAAGCTGCTTACAGTTTACAACTGACAAACGGAAATTTTAATTAGATGTCGCCCTGATTTGGTACTTTACACGGAAACCGCGTAAATGTTATAATATTTAAATGTTACACAGGCAAATACAGAAATCATTTATCAGAAAGGTGTGTCATATTTATCAAATTATTACCTGCTTAACCTTTTCCCAACTATGTTGGTGTCGTCTTCCAGTCAAACCGGATGCAGCTGAGTAATGAGCTTTCCGAACCAAGGAGGGGTCTTGGTATGTAAGTTCCTGTCATATTATCATGTACCGACACACACGTATACGGCATCCACCATACCATACCAACATATTAAGACCCCTCCGTGCCTCGGAAAGACGTTAAGCCGTTGGTCCCGCCTGTCATTCGTGGATCTTTGACAGTTGTTACGGGTCGTCACAAGCCCGAAACTCTAACAACCAGTCTTACCAAGGGGTTTCGTATTACCCAATAACTGGGTTTTGGAGGTCAAATACGCGGTCGCTACATGTAAAATACTGCTACTCAGCTGCTTCCGGTTAGACTGTAGGCCGACCCCAACATAGTTGGGAAAAGGCTAGGAAGATAATAATGATGATAATATGACAGGAACTAGATAGGCTTAAGTCAAAACTCAAACTCAAAGCATTTATTTCAATTAAACCATTTACAGGCACTTTTGAACTGTCAAAGAGTCAGTAAGTTTGTCAGAAAGTTGTAGCTAGTTACCCATTCCGAAACGTAGATCTCTATGGAAAATAACGGGCAAGAAATTCCTTTTTTCTTTTTCCGTTCTTAAGAAATACTTACTTGACAAATAAACGTAGAGAAAAAAGGGAGATCCTAATTACCTTTTGATATTACAAATAACATTATATGTTTGATCCCGAAAAAACCGCGTTTAAATAGAAAGCAAATATTGTGCTTTCGCAAGAACATACAAGAAAACTTGCAAAATAATGAATACTTTATACAAATACCTACTCTTACGCTTAATTAAGCCTTCCAATGATTTAATTAATTACAGTAAACACTAAGAGCGGACTGTTACGAATTTATTATTATTAAAATTTAAACACAGCTGTTAATTATTTTCCATATCAAATAACGGCAAAAGATCTTAAAACAAAGGAATTTAAAACAAGGTTAACTTTAGGTTATTTTATCATTATCATGCTGTTAACTACGCTTGGTGTGGTTGGTTCGTCAATGAATCCATCCATTACATCATATCGAGACCCGTCCGTGCCTCGGAAAGCACGTTAAACCATGTTTTCCGGCTGTCATTTTCAGATCTTTGACAGTCGTTACGGGCAATCGGAAGCCCGAAAGTCTGACAGCCAGTCTTATCTAGGGGTATCGTATTACCCGGTAACTGCGTTGTGGAGGTCACATATGCAGTCACTCCATGTAAAATACTAGTATTCAGCTAAATACGGTTACACTGGAAGACGGCCAATTCCATACGGTTGACTGGGTTATTTATTAAAGAGGATAAAAACTGGATAAATTTCTTATACTAAGGGTTGATTTTTCAATCATCTGATAACTTTATTCGAAGAATAATTTTGAAATTTTGACAGTTATTTCATACAAAAACTGTCAGACGTCAATTTTATTCCTCGAATAAAAATTATCTGGCGATGATAGGGTTAGGCAGAGGTGAAGCTATAGTACACCCATATTTCGCCAGATATGTTTAAGTCCCATGTACTAGGGGACGGGCCTATTACCATCAACCAGACACAAATTCAGGCTTCAGGCTGCTAATGAGAAATTCCATAAATAAAAAACCAATAACACTTTACCCAACCTGGGAATTGAACTCAGGACCTCATGCTCAGCAGTAACATTTGCGACCACTACACCAACGAGGAACTGAATAATGGCATCAAAGTATTCTCCCATAAAAGATCAACTGAACCACACCACATTATGTGTTCCCAAAACCGATGAAGCCACTAAAAGTGTCATTATTCATGATAAACTACCCCACAATTTACGAGATACACATCTATGAAACATGCGTTTTCCACAGCCATATTGTGGTAGGGTCTATTTTGAATTTCCACTAAGGATTTTATCAACCTCACTATCTTTTCCAAATATCGAGTCGCTCACCGATGACTCTGACAGTCAGTAATGGCTGAAGACAGTTCGAGATATTAACTAAAATATTGGTTCATATGAGGAGTGCTATGCTGAAAATTTCAGGACCTTAAGAAAGGGGGTTAAGGCTCAAAATGGGGTAGTACGTGGCAATGTGGCGGCAGAACGCGTGGTCGCTTTAAAGACGTTGGGTGTGGTCTCTTTGCTAGCGTGGGGTTTATATTGTTAGGTTCACAGTTTACGGGAATTATAAAGTATAGCTAGAAATATGTAAAGTCGACCTCGTAATTTTTGAACCACCCTAAGTTTGAATGTCACTTGCACGCCGCCATAAAATGAGAAGTATAATTGTATATGTGTCAGTTAGCTAACTACGACTAGTATGCAAACATACATACATACATACATAATCAGCCTATAATATTCCCACTGCTGGGACACAGGCCTGGTCTCTGTGAGAGTGAGTGGGCCGTAATCCACCACGCGGGCCCAGTGCGGCTTGGTAGATGTCACTTGTCTTAGAATGTTTGATTGTAAGACTCACAATGTTTTCCTTCACCGTTTTGAGAGCAGTTGTGATTAAATAATTTACACAAAGTAAAGTGTCTGTCAGGGTTCGAACCCACGACCTAAGTCTTACCTACGTCTTCCTACTCGTAAGACACGGCCGTTTCCAATGGGCCACCACTGCTCTCGTCGTCATTAAATGAAAAGTCTAAATGTCCATGAGTCAGTTAGTTCGTTGCAACCTTAGTGAAGTTTCAGTTTACTGGTATAACTTTGGTCAAAAGTGGAGAAGATTATTTGCCTAGATTCTGTCACTTCTTTATATTCTTACTCTTTGTTCAAATGTTGTATTTATAGATGTGTATAGACGTCAAACAGAGAAATACAGATATATTTATATCTAGTTCAGACACAGATGTTCAAAATCTGTTCATAGGAACAAGTGTCATAAAATGCAGCATCATAACTGTTTTTTTTTTATCGAGTTGAATGGCGTGCAATAGAGGGGAGAGGCCTATGTCCAGCGGTGGACTGCTATAGGCTGATGATAATGATGATATTTTTGAACAAATAAATTAAACTTAACTTATACTTAACTTTTTCTCATACTCTCATACTGGAGCCATACCGCAAACTCTTCGAAGGGTAAATGACGCCATCGCACAGCGGAAATTATCAGCTATGCGGCAAATGGGCTCCCGATATCGCTTATCTGCCCACAAACGTCTTCACACGTACTCGACACTGCTTCGATGTACTGCTTGACTTGGTATAGGGATTGATTTGTGTTAACGGAAATTGGAAGCCTCTTCAAGCTTCAAGCGGTTTTTTCAACGGCTCCTGCGCGTACGTAGATTGGAATTAGAAGTGGTATGAAGGTGGATTTTGGGCTTTACGTTCTAAGGTATACGTTCTTAAACTAAAAAGAATAGAGGAAGACTACAGGAGGAGAAGGGGCTTGTGGCTAAGTAATAACAGCCGCACTGGTCGATCGATCAGGTTCAGCTACGCTTGCCGCGGTTGGTCCGTGGATGGGTGACCGTCTTTACATACCAAGACCCCTCCATGCATCGGAAAGCACGTGAAGCCGTTGGTCCCGGCTGTTGTTCGTTGATCTTTGACAGTCGTTACGGGCCGTCAGAAGCCCGAAAGTCTGACAACCAGTTTTACCAAGGGGTTTCGTATTACCCAGTTACTATGTTGTAGTGGTCAGATAGGCAGTTGCTCCATGTAAAATACAGCAAGCTGAAGACTAGAGAAACGATGAATGGACTGTGTGAAAGATGATATGGTTACTACTGAGATGATGACTAATGTAGCGGTATCTACAACGCCACATGCGAACAACGCGTCATACTGACGTCACGCAGATCCTGCATCTCGCAAGCAGAGTTTACCGCGCAATTAGCATAGATACAATTTCCCGATATCAATCGTTGGGCAATTGCAAAGAATTAGGTAAGATAATAATTATTAAATTATTATTTTAAATTTCATTATAAGTCTAAACGCGAAGACTTGTAATTGGCTTTCTGTCGACTATTGTTTCCTATTTTTAGTTTGTTTTTTTAGCTGTAAGTCTTCCATGCTGTAGTAAATAAATGATTAGGTAGTGATGAAAAAGACCAAAGGAATCCATGGAATATAAAAATTGAAAACTTGTATAATTATTAGAATGTTAAGAATATAAATTAATAAATTGAATAGTGAATAATTGTAAGGTATATGTATAAAATAATAATAGTAATATACTTGATAAGAATGTATGTAAACTTAATAAAATTTTACACGCTTGCCTGCAGGCAGAATACACTTAGGTTAAGGTGCCCCGAGGCAAATGCAACTAGAAAAAGTAAGGTTCCAACTTTGATTTTGTGCAGTTTCATTTTTATTGTAAATTTACTTTATTTGATTAATCTACCCGATTTACAATTTCATTAATATTACATTTGACCTAGTTCTGAAAAGAAAGTCCCTAAGGAGTTGATATAATTAAACGATTTTCTAGTAGGGGTAGAAAAAGTTGCAATTACCCCGAAAAGGGGCAAATGCAACTAATGACAATCGTAGTGTATCTGTTGGTCTTAAAATTATGATATAACAAAGTTATTCAACGCAACATGATAACGTAGGCGAATTTGAAACGTAAGTTCACGTACCTAAGCTCAGTTTGGAGTAAAATAAATATTTCCTAATTTCAGGGGCAATTGCAACCATTTCGTTAATAGTTAGTGTTGTGAATTTACTTTTCACTTTTGTCGATAATCGAATTTTATTGAATGTTTGATACGAGGAAAATAAAAATAACAGCAGGATATATGGCACAGTGTTTTAATAGCAATATTATAATAAAAAAATAAAAAAGTAACAAAACTTACGAGTTGACAGTCTTTATAATTGAGAAGTAACATTTAACAATCACAGTAAAAAATCACACAAACATAGGAATTTCTTGTTCCTAAGGAACATTAAGTTACATTTTAATTTACAATATTATAATCAAACAATAAAAAAAGTAACAAAACTTACGAGTTTACAGTCTTTATAATTGAGAAGTAACATTTAACAATCACAGTAAAAATCACACAAACATAGGAATTTCTTGTTCCTAAGGAACATTAAGTTACATTTTAATTTACAATATTATAATCAAACAATAAAAAAAGTAACAAAACTTACGAGTTTACAGCCTTTATAATTGAGAAGTAACATTTAACAATCACAGTAAAAAATCACACAAACATAGGAATTTCTTGTTCCTAAGGAACATTAAGTTACATTTTAATTTACAATATTATAATAAAAAAATAAAAAAAAGTAACAAAACTTACGAGTTGACAGTCTTTATAATTGAGAAGTAACATTTAACAATCACAGTAAAAAATCACACACACATAGGAATTTCTTGTTCCTAAGGAACATTAAGTTACATTTTAATTTACAATATTATAATCAAAAAATAAAAAAAAGTAACAAAACTTACGAGTTGACAGTCTTTATAATTGAGAAGTAACATTTAACAATCACAGTAAAAAATCACACACACATAGGAATTTCTTGTTCCTAAGGAACATTAAGTTACATTTTAATTTACAATATTATAATCAAAAAATAAAAAAAAGTAACAAAACTTACGAGTTGACAGTCTTTATAATTGAGAAGTAACATTTAACAATCACATTAAAAAATCACACAAACATAGGAATTTCTTGTTCCTAAGGAACATTAAGTTACATTTTAATTTGCTGAGTACCTACTTAGTATGAAACAAAAAAAAGTAACAAAACTTACAGAGTTGTCAGTCTTTAATACTTATTATGAAAAGTAACAATTATTTACAATCACAGTAAATAATCACACAAACATAGGAATTTCTTGTTCCTAAGGAACATTAAGTTACATTTTTATTTACCTATTAATAATCAAACAATTAAAAAACAGCAATTACTCTATATACTATTTATATATATAACTAAACAGAGGGAACTTTTATTAATGATAGAAATGTCATTATCAATCAATTTATATTCCCTACACTAGTGTCAAACGATAAACGACAACGCTCTGTAGTATTTAATAGAAATTACAGGTTGTCTTTGATAGTTTTTCAACTTTATGCTCTAGAGCAAATACTACAGAGCGTTTTCGTTTATCGTTTGCCACTTGTCTAGGCCCTCTGAGGCACTAGCACTATTCAAATTTAAAATCGAAGTATTTACTTCACGTTTAAGTCGCGTACTCTTGCTAGCGCCTCTGAATAGTTTTAGTTTACTTACTTATACTCAACAACATCAATATCATTAGGAAAAATTACTTGTGAGTTATCATGAATGAAGGTAGGATTTGGGAGGCAAATTATTACGTCACTTTTATCAATGATAGAAATGTCATTATCAATCAATTTATATTCCCTCTTACTTTTCTGTGACTTAAATCCTTGAACAACAAATTTGTCATCATTTATATTCTCTACTAAGCATACATATTTGTATGACTTTTTCCCCTTTGAAGACTCAAATTTCGCCAAAACAAATTCACCTATTTTTGGGTAAAGATTAGATGAATATTGTGTGCTAGATGTTGATGGTTCAGAATCTATGACTATTCGTTTATTTATATTTATTATTCTTTTTGATTTTGGTTTCTTTTTATTTTTCTCTAGGTTTTTCTCCTTTTTGATACGTGCAATAACATACGTTTTTTCCTTTTCATTAAAATTTTCTTTATTTGAAATATGCGCCTTTTCTGTTTTATTTATTTCTTCCTCGAATAAATTTTCCTCTTCCAGATTACCTGTTATATTTTGGTTATTTGTATCTGTTATAGTCAATGGGCCAAAACTATCGTCTTCAGATTGTGCTTCTTCCAAAATATTTTGGCGCCAGGAATCAATGTCTTCTAGTTCTATAGAGCTGTTTGAGGTTGAAAAAGGAGAGGTCTTTGCCCAGCTGTGGGACACAAAATAGGCAAACAAAAAACAAAAAAATCTATGGTACTTTGTTACACTTCCCCATTTCATCATTACGTTTGTTTCAGTTTATTCCTCATTTCTCGAGTGTCAGTTGTGCGGATATTTCGTGACATAAATTGCGACACTAACGTCTGACAGAATAGTGTCGCTACGGGAAAAACAAGATAGAAGGTAGAGTACCCTTTTCAGGTTTTCGCATTTTTGTTTTGAGGAGTGCTGGAAGGGAAGTTGCTCACTTTTAACGGTTTCTGCCCATTACACAACGCGACTTACTAACGCGTTATTAACTTTTATGTCATTGGGTACGTCGTATACGGACCGTCATTGAAATACCACAAAAAGACAACATATAGGTAAGATAAGATAAGATAATGATTTATTTCTCACCACAGTATATAAGTAAGTACATTAAAAAAATTTTGACGGCACGGTTGGCGCAGTGGTTAAGCGATTGACTGCTGCGCTGCGTGTCGCGGGTTCGATTCCCACACGGAACAAATATTTGTATGACCTACAATTAGTTGTTCCGGGTCTGGCTGTTTGTGTATGTGAGTTTATATGTCTGTAAACGCACCCAAGACACAGGAGAAATTCCTAGTGTGGGGCAAGGTTTTAAAAAAAAAATCAAGAACAAAACATTAACGGTTTAAATTATACTGTGGGGACTGGTGCCTAAGATAGGCGTAAGGCCTGTATTTCAGGACACCAGAGGGGCAATTCTCGTAATTTTAAGAACGTTCACAGTCTGATCTCAGATTCAATCTGTCAAAAAATACTTCTGATTTCCCTACCTTTTGACAAGTTTTTGACATTTGTTTGTCGCCGAGATGAGGCTGCGACTAGATTTTGAACGTTTTAAATTACGAGAATTGGCCTTCGTTTCTCCACCCCTTCAGAAGCAGTAACATTTAAATCGGATTATGCAAGGTAAGTTATAAAAGCAGAAAAAAAAATACAGATTACACTATTGATTGTTACTT
This sequence comes from Apamea crenata, assembly GCA_949629185.1. Lineage (NCBI taxonomy): Eukaryota > Metazoa > Arthropoda > Insecta > Lepidoptera > Noctuidae > Apamea > Apamea crenata. Next base: position 3,125,925 of record OX451362.1, on the reverse strand, counting down.
ATTCTAGGGTTAGTATTTATGTGGGTGTGTGTGGGGGTGTGCGCGCGTGTTTGAGTATGTGTATGGTGTGTACGAGATGTGTGTGTTAGTAGTGGACCATTGAAATACCACAAAAAGACAACACAAGATAAGACATTCTGGCTACTCATTATTAGTGATATGAGTTTGTAACTGTTTACTTTTGACTAGCGTCGTAGATGACGGGCACTGCCCCGTTGGTCTCGTGGTTGCAAGCGCGACTGCTGAGCGTGGGGTCCTTGGGTTCGATTCCCGGGTCGGGCAGAGTGTCCGTTGAGATTGGCCGCCGTGCCTGAAATACGGTCTTTTTTTTTTCTGGATGGGAAATCATCAAATGACCCCTCCCGCTCTGGGTGGAGCGGAAGGGAGTGTCAGACTCTTACTGACTAAAACCCACCCGTGTTCCTTCCTTAGCCCTTTCTGTTCCAGGGCAGCGGTAACCCTTTCGGCCGATCCCACCGCCCTGGCAGGCTTCGGCCCTATAGGGCCCCCCCGTCCTCTGCTGACTTCTCTTTGAGGCGCGTGTGGAACACAACGCGCCGTCCGGCACGGGGGCTGAAATACGGTCTGGAGTACTTTATTTTAGATGACCTTTGTGTTAGTACACGTGTCACGCGGTGTATTTGAGTACGGCGTTCAAATACACGAGCGTCACGTTGCCGACAGCGGTAGTTGCCTCTGCCGAAGACGCGTGCCGCTCGTGTGTATAAACAATTACAGTAATACCTACTTCGTAGACCACGTCCCAATAACACGTGTAAGTATATTGTCTGAAATAATAGCCGAGGTCAGACTTAAAAAAAATGTTTCTTGATCAGTAAGCCCTGCTCTAAAATAGTTTTAGGTTCGCCTGTACACATCAATCAATCAACTCAGCCTTTCGCAGTCCACTGCTGAACGAAGGCCTCTCCCAGGCTGCCCCACAACACCCTGTCTTCCGCCTTCCGCATCTGTCTGCCCCTCCACCTTTTCAACGTCGAAAATCAAAATCAAAAGTCATTTATTCAAATTAGGCTGAGACTCAGCACTTTTCGAACGTCAAAATTACAAAAGACATATAGAGGTATGAGGTGCAGGGTGTAAAGTTCACTCATCCTCCATAGAAAAGGGAGGATCCTCCGACCAGACGGGTGTTGTGTCTGGCGGGAAACTGCCCAACGATTGATGTTGGGAAGTTTGTATATCTGCTAATTGCGCGGTAAACTCTGCTTGCGAGATGCAGGATTTGCGTGACGTCAGTATGACGCGTTGTTCGCACGTGGCGATACCGCTACAGACAGTCCCCCAAAAACGCCCGCCCTTCACCACTTCCTAGTACTATCGCTGGGAAGAAGAAGTGGCGCAACAAACTCCCCTGCGGGTCGTCGGTTGATCTAGTCTAGCTGGCGGTCTCCACCACCCATCGGTCCTTCGACGAACATGGCCAGCCCACTGCCACTTCAGTTTGCTTACTCTGCAAGCTATGTCGGTAACTCCGGTTCTTTTCTGGATAATTTCATTTCTGATTTTATCCTTTAAATAAACTCTGAGCATAGCCTGAACACTGAGCTGTACACATACCACAATCAATTGAGTAAGTATGTAAGTGTTGAGTTTTATAATGTTTTTACTGTTTCGATAAGAGCCTTCAATAAAAGTACAACAATTATTTTTTAATTGCTGCATTATATTACCGCCTAGCTTCTGTCCACGACTTCGTTCGCGTGAAAATACTTGTTCCCCGACCGTCCTCTGTCGCATCGCATCGCCAGAATTTAGACCCCATAGCGTCGAAATTTTTCGTCGGTTATTAAAAAAATATATTGCCGTTTCATACATTTTGACCGCGTAGGTATTGCACTTTTCTATGAAACAGAAGATTTTTTTTTGATAACCGACGAAAAATTTCCACGCTATGGGGTCTAAACTCATGTGCTGAATTCATGGTTACAGTTTGCGCGTCGATGTCCCTGCCACCCTGTATAATATGGATGAAAAATCAAAATATATATTATTATTGTAATGTGATTAATGTTAATAGAAAATGAATGTAATGTTCATTGTAAATTCATGTAATTATAAGTTGATTTTGCATACCGTTAAAACGGTGAGACATGAAGCACTGTGCAATTATGAACACCTTTATAACATACCATGTTTCTGCCAAATAAATAAATAAGGTTCCTAGCGTGATGTTAAATACCATATAGCCTTCCTTAAGAGTTAGGCTATCAAATGAAAATTGTTTTTTTTTTTAATTCGACTGGTAGTTCCAGAGATAAGCGCGTTCAAACAAACAAACTCTTCAGCTTTATTATTAGTAAGTAGTTTTATTATCATTAGTATACCTTGACCAATTTTTACCTACCTGGGTAAATATTAAATCGCTTCTATGACACTCTACGATATTTTTTAGTGTTTTAACGCAATGTTGTTTTCGCAGCACCTCGATATTTACTCAGTTTGGTCCAATGTATTTGTTATAATTTTCATACTTTCTGTTGGACTTAATATAAAATTATATTTAAAAGAACGGGCTGAAGAAGCTTCTTCAGCATCCACGCCACTTCATACATTCCCGCCATCTTTTATAGAAGAATTACTAAACCAAACTCGGTCAAAAATCAAGTATCAGCTCTCTTTGTACAATTTTTCTTTCTCCGGTTCTCATGGCTTAGAAGATTCAGTCATGAAGGTGGGGGGAAAACCGCTGCGAAGTATAATTATATCAACATGGAAATCAGGCAGTACATTTTTCGGGAAGTTACTCAATTCTGTACCAGGTACCTACTATCATTTTGAACCACTGTTTCCATATGGATTTCGACGCATAAGGTCCATCCCAGAAGCTAAACGAAGCATAGCCATAGTGAAAAATTTACTGAATTGTAATTTTAAAGGCTTATTACAAGACTACTTTAGGCTTGGGAGGAAGAATTTGGGTTTCTTCGAACAAAACAAAAGACTGTGGGAACATTGTGAAATAAATAAAAATCTGTGTGATGATGCTTCGTTTGTGTCACGGGTTTGCAAGCTGTTTCCTATCCAAGCTATGAAGATAGTGCGACTAAGATTACAGCTCATACGTAAAATATTAGACGATAAAAAGTAAGTCATTTTTATATCATCAATCATAATCACAATCAGCCTATAATGTTCCTACTGCTGAGACACAGTCCTCTCTATAAGAGGGAGCGGGCCATAATCCACCACACGGTTCCAGTGCGGGTTGGTGGAGGTCACAAGTCTTCGAATTTTCGGTTCTAAGATTTTCCTCACGATGTTTTCCTTCACCGTTTTGAGAGCAGTGGTGATGTAATTAAATATACAAAGTAAAGTGCCTACTTATTGGGTTCAAACTCACGACCTTCAACTCGTCGGTCTACAAAAACTCGGGGCTGATACAACTGAGCCACCACTGCTCTGTAAGTAAGATTTAAGATCAATAATGTACTATCCCACGTGCTCGTTCCACTTTCATTAAAAGATTCTTTTATTTTCTTGGCCCTTCTTTGTATAATAAAATAAATAAACATTGTTCAGTTTACGGCTTAACACACTATAACTGTAAGAAAATGGTCTACTCACTTCTTCTAGACTACACATATGAAGAAACAGAAAAAATACTTACTTAAGGGTAAGTTAAAATAGAGCATAGCACACTCAACATAATGTGTAACACAACAAACACACTTACATGCACTTGTACACACAAGCAAACACAGCCTCACACACTCACCCACACTAACTCACACTCACACACACACACACACACATCCACACACACCCTCATTTACACACACATACGAGTACTCATTCATCACACACACATCAAAATAGTTTTCTCTTTTCTTTTACACGATTAGTTATAACATATTTTTATAGCAGTCAAATACATAAACGCAAACAGTAAAAATACAAATCCTTGTAATCCAAGGGGGATCGGAACTGTCACTCCTTCATACAGGTTATACTGTAACCTAGTTAGGAGATCAGAACTGCACCCACTACAATTGTAGCAAACCTGTAATTTTACCCATGTACTGCAATACTTGTAAAGGATTAATAAAGATTATATTCTTATTATTATTATAATGTTTCCCAAATATTATGCATTCAATTTTGATGCCCCCATAAAATGTCTGACACAGCTGGCTTATTTTCCATCATTGAGACTTGGTCTCGTCCTAAAAGTGGTTCATATTTACATAATACCCATTTAAATTCAGCATCAGCCTAGCCTTTTCCTAACTATTTTCGTTTAGTCCACTCTCGGCCCCTCGACCCCCAATCAATAATGTTTCGACTGGACCTCTAAATATAGTTTATTCTCGACCCTTGAGGGTCGAGAGTGGATGGGGCTGGATTCTAGTCTAACCAGATGCAGCTGAATACCAGTATTTAAAATGGAGCGACTGCCTATCTGACCTCCACAGCCTAGTTACTGTGTAATACGATACCCCTTTGTAAGACTGATGGTCCGACTTTCGGGATAGTAATTTCAATTACATTTCAGACTGAACGTGAAGGTGATCCTGTTGGTCCGAGATCCTCGCGGTGTGGTGCAGTACAGACAACACCGTAACTTTTGCCAGAACAGTCCAGAGTGCCTCACAGCACCAGTTGTCTGCGCTGACATGGTCAGTGACTTTGTTGCAGCTGGTCTAATACTGCAGAAGTATCCTGGTCGACTTATGTAAGTGAAATACCCTATCTACTTTATACATCAATCTTGAATTCATTTATTCACTGATAGACAACCCACGTCCAAAGTTTTTTTTTTCTTTTTTGTTTTTTGAGTTGACCAACTGCAAGTAGTGAAGTCACTAGAAATATCAGAATAAAAATCAGTTTTATTTATGTAAACTTGACAGACGTGATGAAACAAAACAAAACAGATTTTCTTAACTCATAGTTCAAGTAACAATACCAACAAGGGTCGTTGACCCAAAAAATAAAAATCATTAGATATCGTTACCCATCACATCTGCGGAGTTTGGCTAGCTAATTTAATTTGACCCTGTAAATATCCATATCACTCAAGATTTTTTATATTTTTATTATACACTAGCTGCGCCCCGCGGTTTCACCCGCATAAGTTTCGATCCCGTGGGAACTTTCACGTTTATAATATTAAGTAGTACCTACACCTTGCATAAATATACCGAAAAATCTTGAGTAACTGAAACCTTTCAAAAAATTTGTTTGTGTTTTATGTACGGAGCAGCTGATTTCCAGTTTTGGTCTCATAGTAAAAAATGTTCATAACGATGAGTTCAATGATCTTTTAAGTTATTCACTTATTTCAATTAAACCTGGCATCTTGCTTACGTGCAGGGTTGTACGATACGAAGAATTGGCGAAGAACCCCGATGTTATCTTTTATCAAGTTTTGAAATTTGTAAAGATCAGTAACAAACGGTCAAACGATTCTGCGTTTGACCATAGAGATACAAATATGGAAGTGAGAGACCCTGATCTGAGATCTGCCTACAGAGCTTTCCGTGACGAGGCTTTTAAATGGCAGAAGACGTTAAACTTCAGTGCTGTTAATGACATACAGGTGTGTTGATAATTAATGTCGGTACTTTTTTTTACTATTTGCACTTGCCTTCGAAAAGTTAGTGGACATTTTTCCACTTCAGCTGTGATGCCACATTATTATTTAAAATAAAAAAATAACATAAAAGATAATCAAGAAATCCTTTAGGACTACTAAAGGATTTCTTGATTAGCTTTTATGATTATTTGACAAGTTTATGACGTTGGTTGTCGCTGAGATGAGATTGCGACTAGATTTCGAACGTTTTTAATTACGGGAATTGGTGAACGGAGTAGAAGCCTTCAGCATCGGCATCGTTTTTTTTTTTAAATCAAAAATTCTCTAAAAGTTTTACATCAAAATACTCTTTTCGTATACGCTTTCCATACCATTTACAGAACATTTTAGAAAATAAACAAGTCACCCCGTATACTTAAATAGAAAATGTTTCAGGTCGCGTGTAAAAAAGCGATGCTTCTATGGGGTTACAAGATTGCATACAACGAGAGCCACCTGAAAAGCAAAGATTTTAACCCCACTGCAGATGTATCCGCACTAAAAGAGAAGTTTAACCTTTCAGGGATGGGCTTTTAAAGTGACATATTACCTTGCTTCAATATAGCATTGCAGAAGACTTTTGAAGTTTATAGCAGTATATTCAACGCCACATGCGAACTACGTGTCATATGACTTTACGCAAAATCCTGCATCGCTCAAGCAGAGTTTACAAGCGCAATTAGCATATATACAACAGCCCGACATGATTCATCGAGCAGTTGCCCGCCAGACACAACACTCGTCTGGTCGGAGGATCCTCCATAGAAAAGGGAGGATCCCCCTCCTTAGTACCTCTATAACTTGATTGGAAAGGTTATTTTTAATGGTGTGTAATGAAGAGCAGCATAATCAGCCTATAACGTTCCCACTGCAGGGACACAGGCCTCCTCTCTTCGAGAGAGAATGGGCTGTAATATACCATGCGGGCCCAGTGCGGGTTGTTAGATTTCACGTGTCTTCGAATTTTTGGGTTTATGACCTGCTGGTTTCCTCACGATGTTTTCCTTCACCGTTTTGAGTGTCAGTGCCTGCGGAGTAATTGCGTAACACAATATCAGAAGCAATGGGTTTCATTTTGACAGTTCAACAACATTCATTGCGTTATTTACGTTGTTGAGCCACAAATTTTTCGAACATATGAAGCAATGGATTAGCAATCTCCTTCAAAATTATTCAGATTGAGATTGATAATGTATTACGCTGTTCAGGTGCTGGGTTCGAACCCTCGACCTACATCTCGTAAGTTGGGGGCTTATACCACTGTTAATAAAACAATTAAATACACTAACAAAGCACAGCCTAAACCGCTGGGTTTAAAAGTATGAAATTTGCGTAAAACTTTCTTAAAAGAAGAAAGTGCTGCCCATTATCGTTTAAGAAAGTTTAAGGAAGTAATTTAAAAAATTCAGGATTAAATAGGGCGTGAAAGTTTGCATGAAACTTCGTAATTTTCGTCAACGGGAAATCCCATCGGAGACAGGGCTTGTAAATATAAATTTAGGTGCGACATCAATAAAGAAATCGGTGCTTACGATCCTGGATCGCAACGTTTTATAAATATAGCTCATTGGGCATCAAAAAATTCGTCCGCATCGCTGTCAATGGGATAAGTGCCCAAAAAGGCTTGCTAGACTTTTGGGCAATCAGCCTGAATCAGCATTGTCATCCGACGTGGTAATGCAAATGCAAATGGCATTACCACGTTGGATGGCAATGCTGATTCTTTGGGCTAAAAATAGGACAGCCATCTGGTCACGTGAAGAGTCAACCAACCGCTTGGCAATGTCCCGAAATATTCGATGAGCACTCGGACCCTAAAGCCAAGTTATATAATTTATGAAACTGTGTTAATGCTATAAATGTGTTTAATTGGCAAGCCTTTAATTAAACAAATAGATCATTCTTTCAACACAGGAGCTGTGCAACCTATTAGCAAAAAAAAAAACGAATACGTTTTCAGACTCTTTTTACGATCTTCTTTTTATCCACTGTTAGTTTTTAATCATGCCAATACCGGAAAAGTAAAATATACATTCGGGAAAACGCATGCCATTAATGGATTCTTGGAACTTGTACCCTGTACAGTTCATACTCCTATGAAACACGCTATTTGAATTGGGTACGTCCAAATACACATGCGAATATACATGCGAGAACATGAACATGTGAGATTGCCAATTGGTTTTTTTTTCCCCATCATTTTCATTGTTGTACTTGGTGTTCGGAGGGAGTTTCTAATTTATATAAAGTCTTGTATGATAGATATTAAGAATAGTTTTTCTTTTTCTTTTAAAAACAGCTGTATCAATAGAAGTTTTTGCCGCGACTTACCGAGTTGTAGGCCGTAGGTTCGAACCTAGACAGGCGCTTTATTTTGTGTTCATTATTTCATCACCACTGCTCTAAAAACTGTAAAGGAACATCGTGAGGAAACCGGCATATCCTAGAATCAAAAATTCCAAGACATGTGACATCTACCAACCCGCACTGGACCCGCGTGGTGGATTATTGCCTGTGTCCCAGCAGCGGGAACATTAAAGACTGATAATGGGTCCCGCTCTGGGTGGAGCGGAAGGGAGTGTGAGGCTTACTGACTAAAACCCACCCGTGTTCCTTCCTTAGCCCTTTCCAGCCTAAAGGTCCTAGGCTTAGCCTTTTCTTTTTCCTTTTCTGTTCCAGGGCAGCGGTAACCGTTTCGGACTATCCCGCTACCCTGGCAGGCTTCGGCCCTGTCGGGCCCCTTCATCTGCTGACATCTCTGTAGTAAGGTATTAAGAATGGTTTTTTATTTTTCTTTTAAATACAGCTGTATCAATATAGTCGTTGTTTTTTTTCATACTTCTCTACTAGTCGTCATCTCGACAGTCACCCCCTTTCTAACCATCATTCACACAGTCCATCCATCGTTTCTTTGGTCTTCCCCTACTCTTATAGCCATCGACATTCATACTCAAAACTCTCCTCACGACATTTTCCTCATTTCTCCGTAACACATGCCCACAGTATATTTTTAAGGTATTAAAGGAAAATATAAAACAAAATAGTTTTAATCGTGCCGTATGAATTAAAATGTAGTAAGAACTGTGTGATAAGACAATGTTTACGATACCACTTCTTTTCCTATTGAGTTAATCGGTTATCACAGCTCAGCCTTGTCCCAACTATGTTGGGGTCGGCTTCCAGTCTAACCGGATGCAGCTGAATACCAATATTTTACATGGAGCGACTGCCTATCTGACCTTCACAACCCAGTTACTGGATAATACAATACCCGTTGATCCACGAATGACAGCCGGGACACCGGCTTAACGTGCTTTCCGAGACCCGGAGGGGTCTTGGTATGTGAAGATGGTCACCCATCCACTGACCAACCGCGTCAAGCGTAGCTTAACCTAATCGATCGACCCGTGCAGCGTTTATTAATTAGCCACAAGCCCCTCCTCTCTTTGCTGAAATTATCTTATATTTTATAAAACTACTAAGTAAGATAAGACCCACGTAACGTAGCCTAGATAAATATAAACCGCCAGACTAAAATGAATTAATCAAAGTTATCATTTAGAAAGCGTTCATTCAATATACCATTAGTGTAATTGCATTGGTTCATTTCGACGGTCGGCGACTAAAATTATGTGGAACTCGCTCCTACGTTCGAGGTGGAAGCGACGCGAAAATATCAAATGTGCATCGATTTGTGCAGTGGCCGAAATACTTGTGCATGTGTGCTGCCTTTCAACGTAAAACAAGATAAGGTTTTAATGTGGAGTGTATCTACTATACCTCATCATCACCAGCTAAGCTTTTTCCCAACAATGTTGGGGTCGGCTTCCAGTCTAACCGGATGCAGCTGAAATATCAGTATTTTACATGAGGCGACTGCCTATCTGACACCACCACCCAGTCCACAACCCAGTTACTGGGTAAAACGATATCCCTTGGTAAGACTGGTTGTCAGACTTTCGAGCTTCTGACTACCCGTACCGACTGTCAAAGATGCACGAATGACGGTGGGGACCAACAGCTTACCATGCTTTCCGAGGCACGGAGGGGTCTCAGTATGTAAAGATGGTCACCCATCCACAGACTAACCGCGGCAAGCGTAGCTTAACCTGATCGATCGACCTGTGCCGCTGTTATTATTAGCAATGGGGCCCGTATCTACTATATCTATCTGAAAGAAAAGCCGAAACAGTTTTTTAAAGTGCGTTACTTTAAAAAGGCAGCTAGATGGGCCGACGACCTCAAAAGGTGGCTGGGACGGACTGGATGCGGAAGGCAGATGACAGCGTGTTGTGGCGCAGCATGGGAGAGTTCTATGTCAATGTCAATTAATGTGTGTAATCTTTGGTCCCTGGCCTTGAATATCAAGCAATGGACAAAATTGACAACATTTTACGAGTAGGTATATGCTTTGAGTACGAGGCTTTTGACTACGTTGTTTTATTATTTATTTTTATATAAAAACGTTGCCCCACACTAGGAATTACTCCTGGATCGTGGGTGCGTTAACAAACATTTAAACTCACATACACAAACAGCCAGACCCGGAACAACAGCTGGTAGGCAATACAAATATTTGTTCCGTGCGGGAATCGAATCCGCGACACGCAGCGCAGCAGTCGATCGCTCAGCCACTGCACCAACCGTGTCGTCAAATATGTGTGTGTCGTATGTGTATATTTTTATTTGTAATGTGCATTTTGTTTGTGCAGAATGAACCATTTTCCTTTCTCTCTTTTTCTTTATTTCTATGTCTAGCAGTGTACTGCGATAGGCTGAGTGTTGATTGATTGACTTTTAAAAACTGTTTCGGCTTTTCCCACTCACTGGCGAACGATAAGAAAACAAACTACATAAACCTGTGGTTAGACAGTGCTTCCTTACACATACCGTTCGTTATGCCTGCTGAAGATCGCCCACCTGCAGGTAGCTTGTCTTGGCTAACCTGGAAGTCTTTAAGCAGACTCCGGACCCAGATTGGCCGAAGCAAGGCAAACCTGTGCAGGAGATTTATAGTCGACTTCACCTTGGAGTGTAAACCCACAAAGGATGGGACACTTTATATCGTGTCCTGCGTGTCCTGTCAGCTGCACGTTACCGGAACTGATAAACACTAGTGACGGCGACCAACACGTACCTAGCTGAATTCTGGGCAGAATTCAGCTACGTGATAGTAATTCAGATAAAATTTAATTGAAACAAAAAATATAAGGTGTCGGAGTAGTAGAGAAAAACCCTCAGCGTAGTGACATGCCTGATTAATAGGTAATTTTAAAACCACCTCCCGAATTTGTTAAGCCCCAAGAACAATCGTAATGGTTCGAACCCAGACAGGCGATTTACTTTGTGTAAATTATTTCATCACCACTGCTCTCAAAACGGTGAAGGAAAACATCGAGAGGAAACCGACATGTCCTAGAACAAAAAAATCGAAGACATGTGACATCTAGCAACCCGCACTGGATCCGCGTGGTAGATTATAGCCCACTCCCTCTCGAAGAGAAGAGGCCTGTGTCCCAGCAGTGGGAATAAAACTCTCGGACGTGATCTGCAGTGCCTTACTACCTGCTGAAGATCTCCCACCAGAGGGAAATGGCGTAACACGCCAACATGAGGAATGAATTTCATTGCGTTGTTTACGTTGATGTGCAAAAACATAATATTATGAAGCTATGGATTAATTAGGTAGTCTTTAAAAAAAATTGCGCGGATTAAAAATAAATAATATTTATTTTATTTTGTTTTTAATATTAACAAATACTTATATGGGGTTATAGCGACAACAGAAATACATAATTTGTGAAAATTTCAACTGTCTAGCTATCGCGGTTCTTGAGATACAGCCTGGTGACAGCAGACAGACGGACGGACAGACGCACGGACAGACAGCGAAGTCTTAGTAATAGGGTCCCGTTTTTACCCTTTGGGTAAGGAACCCTAAAATGATCTAAAGTCTACAAGGCCTACATTTTCAAAATATAAAACCTATTATCCTCATACAACCCCTAGATTTGGGGTACCAGTATCTTGAGGATCAGGGAATCACTCCTGATAGCTAAGCAAGTAGATGTTAAAATGCCAGAGTGTTCTTAGTAAATTTGTGTTGTGCCATGATTCTAGTGATGTGATTTACAACTTACTAATTAGGTATCTGTCGACTATTTGCCGTTGAGACCCTCACAACGCTACACAACTTTATTCAAGGCATATCAGGAACGCATTCTCTCAACGGCTGGACAAAAATAAGGACAAAAATAAAAATACATCTGCCAGGCCAACGAGACTTGTGAGCCCCAACGCGGAGCGGTCCCCACGATCGCTAACACCCCCGGGCACCAACGTCACTGTTCGCCATTAGTGTAAACAGTCACAAAGCCACTCACCAGTTCAAGCAAATGATCACACCTTAATTGAGTTCTCGAGAGGCTTTGAAGTTGCGGGAAATATTTAGTAAGAAATACAGAGTGCGCTTAAAGGCTCTCCCCCACAGGCGCGCTGTTATCGGTCGATAATATCGGATGCATTATTGCGATATCTGTTTTTAGTACATTTTGTATGTTGATCGAAAGTTAAGCTGCGCTTGCCGCGATTGGTCAATGATTGGGTGACCATCTTTACATACCGAGACAACGGCCAGGAAGGTACACACTGCTGCGATAGTAAATAAATAAACCTCCAGACCGTATAATAATAATAATATCCCTGGACATTTCACACAGCACCATTTGTCCCAAGCTAAGCAACCTAATGCTTGTGTTATGGTAACAAGATGACTGATAAACTACTTATATACATAAATAGTGCACAAGTGTGCGCGCAGACACAGGTGCACTCCCTCTTCCCTCACTCCCATAGTCCGATGGGACGGCATTCCGATACAACCAAAGAGAGATTAGGCGCAGGACTAACGACTGAACGTGCTTTCCGAGCCACGCAGGTATTACACCGCCAACTTCCAAACTCCGGGCTCTTACTAATAAATTCCTAATGGAAACATTCTATAATACTTTGCCCGAGCCGGGAATCGAACCCAGAGCCCACGCTCAGCAGTCGCGCTTACGACCACGAGACCAACGGGGCATTTAAAGTCAAAGTGCGATAATAACAATAAGAAAGCGCAATAGAAGTTAAAGGACGGTTAGTAGTTAATTAGTTATTTTAGGACGCTTGCGTTCCTCCCTCTTACGATATTCCGATATGATTTCTTAGAACATTTTGTATTTAGACGCATACGATCTTACACACACCTGCGTTAATGACGTAGTAAAGTGTAGTGCGGGCGGGGCCTGTAGTGTTGGTTACACGCAAACGTTAAAATATCGAACGATAAAACGTAACTGTGTGGCAAAGAATCGGGACGCATTATTACAATAACGCATCCGATATTCTCGACCGATAATAACGCATCTGTGGGGGAGAGCCTTTAAGATTTAACATCCGATCAGTTTAAACAAATTAACGAGTTGGTCACAGGTTTCAAGGAGCCATTTTATTCCTATAACGAAAAGTACGAAGAGATAAACACCATGCTGGAAGACACAGCTGGTAGGGGACAGAAGCTGTAATGCTTGGAAGAACTAAATTCCAGGTCCGCCAACGTGGAGCTTCAGTGTGTGCCAGAAAACAAGGCTGAAAATCTCAAAATCAAAAGTCAAGTATTCCAATTAGGCTGAGAATCAGCACTTTTCGAACGTCAAAATTACGTAAGACAGTCCCCCGAAACGCCCACCCTTCACCACTTCCTAGTGTTTTAGCTGGGAAGAAGTGGAGTAACAAACTTCGCAGTAACATCTCCCTGTTACCACCGTGCTACAACTTGGTAAGGTGATCAGTTGTGACATTAAAGACCCCGACATACTAAACTGTACAAGAATAGCTAAGAAAGAGACACACAAACCAGAAACCACCAGACCCCCTTCTATTCCCGTCAACAGTAGACCGCGTCTGCGGGACAGTTTCCATGCCGCTTCAATGAAATATAATAGAAACAACAACCACGAAAAACACCAGCGAATGACGTCATTAAAACGTTATTCATGAACGTAAATTCCCTGTCAATTGTCCTGTCCCTGTATACATCAATACTCTCGAAATGTGCAAAAAAAAGATAACATGCTTTCTAACCAATTAAAACTACGACGACACTGAATACCTGCTTACTTCACAATCGTAGTGAGTTCTCTAACACTCTATCTAAACTCAACTCTTTATCTTCCACCACACCTATATACACACCACACCACACCTCATCACAAAACACATACACATACTAACAGCTCACACTTAGTATAAGTTTAAATTATGTTTGTACCTTATAGTCTAAGCCTAAGCTAGCTATTTAATTTTTTGTACTCCTTCTGTGGGAACCTGGGCTGGTGAACCTTAATACAGGTTACCATGAAACCTAGCTCTTTGTGATTTTTTCCTAAATTGTAAAAAACCGTAAATTGGTGTGTTCCTAAAGAGCGGTTTTTGACAATGTAAACCAAACCCCGCTGCCATCATTTTTATGACAGCTGCCACTACGGCCATTCTGTGGCGACCGTGGCTCTTCTAGAAAACCAATCTTAATTACACCCTTAAATACTTTAATCTAACTCCTTTTAAACCCATTAAGGTTATTAAAACTTACTATCGGTGAAGCAAACTAAAGATATTTAAAAACAATCTGCGTAGTCCTTCTATAAACTTGAGCCTTAATTGCCTTCAGAAAAACTTGGCTAAAAACTCGGGTATCTTCGTCATTTTAACGTAAGATCGGGCGCACGCAATTTCGTTATTAAGTTTCGCGATTAATTTTGTTTTTACATAAAATTTGTTTTAGGAGTATGATATTGTGCCCTGCACCTGCTTAGAAGTTTTGTCGATTCGAGGCAAGTGTGAATTAAAAATGTTACCTCATTTTTTTTTAAGTTGGGTTTCGGGACAAGCGCAAAATTATGGCCTAATTTTTTTAAAGCCTTATTAATTCGCTGACTTGTAAAATACAAACAAAATTACATGTAATCTACACCTGGCCACCGCCTGGCCTGGCCATTTTGAAAACCTGGCCATGACTCGTGTTGTGAATAACTTAGGGACGATTTTCAATAGTTGATAACTTTAGGCGAAAGCGTCAGGGTAACCCGTGAAATTCAAATTATCTGAGATTTTTTCTAATTTACATGTCAATATAAGATTGTATGTTGATCTAAATATGATTTACGACCTTAACTAATAAGGCTTTACAGAATTTATTTATTATTAAGGCACATCAACAAAACAAACACAAACATTTACATATAACAGAGAACAGAGACATGGACTAGTGTTATAATTTGTAATCATTAGAATCAGCCATACAGCTCCTAAGTTAGAATTGGCCTCAAATCATATGATTTCATGAAATAGTCGTTCAATGAACTCAGAGAATGGTATTGATCAATTATAATTCTATAAATAAATATTTGTAATGTCGCGAATCATATTTCAATCAACATACAACCTGTAAATTGTAAAAAACGTAATTTTGAATTTCGCGGGCTATCTTATCGCATGCCCTGGGGCATGCGATAAGATAGCTCCGGTTTGACACCGTGTGTATGGAAATGTCATATGTCATTTTCAGATAAAAATTATCTGATTAGTGAAAGATCAGCCCTTTAAATAATAAAGACAGATTAAATTACATGAAATAACAAGCAAGTATCATAAAATAATTTAGGATTAAGTTACGAACTAAGTAATTATAATAGAAGGCGTAGGTTCAAGTTTGAAAAGATGTTTCAATTTCGACTTGTACTTGAAATTTTAGACCACTAGGGAATTTTGTAATTTGATAGCTTTCCGGGAGTTTACTAGCGATACAAAATTAGTAATACCGCGAACTAAACTAAAGACTAAACTTGTCCATAATTCGGTTCAGAAAAGATTCTAGGTAAAGTTGAAGAAGTAGTTTGAGTGAAGACGAAAGCAGATAAAATAATTAGCTTTATTAGAGTTTAATCAGTCTGCCTATCAAAACTATGTTGGGGTCGGCTTCCAGTCTTACCGGATGTAGCTGAATACTAGTATTTTACATGAAGCAACGGCCTATCTGACCTCTACAACCCAGTTACTGGGTAATACGAGACCACTTGGTTGTCAGACTTTTGGGCTTCTGAAGACCAGTAACGGCTGCCAAAGATCCACGAATGCAGCCGGGACCAACGGTTTAACGTGCTTTCCGAGGCACGGCGGGGTCTTGATGTGTAAAGATGGTAACCTATCCACGGACCAACCGCGGCAAGCGTAGCTTAACCAGATCAATCGTCCCGTGTGGCTGTTATTACTTAGCCAGTAAAATAATTAGCTTTCATAACTCTAAGAGGGGCTTGTCCCTGTGTCTTAGAGTTATTAAAGCTAATTATTTTAGCTGCTTTTCCTCTTCATCGTCGTGTCGATAGCGAAAAGGGGCATTCATTATTCATCCAACATCCAGAGCGAGTGCAGTGCTCCTGGACCGAATATGTCCCATCTGATAGTGTTCCAAATGTAATGGACATTTCCTCCTGCACCCTTGACGATCTGAACAACGTCTCTGATGCCACGTGACTTCATTTAAGTCACGTCATGGCCCAAATAGTAAAAGAAACATGGCTGTACCATCGAAACTAAAAATAAAGACTGCAACTTCTTTACCTAAGCATTTAACAAACTACTCCACACCAGTAGGTACTGTACAGATTACTTTAAAAAGTAGTTGGCAGAAATACGAGATAAAAATCCTGCAAAAAATCCTATAAATGTGAAAGTTTGTATGGATGGATGGATGGATGGATGGATGGATGTTTATTACTCTTTCACGCAAAAACTACTGAACGGATTTGGCTGAAATTTGGCACACAGATGGTTTATAACCAGGATTAACATATAGCATACGTTTTATCCCGATATTACGACGGGACCGACTTAACTTAGCGGGTAAAACCGCGGGGCGCAGCTACATAGTTACTTTATAAAAAGAATAGAAAAAGAAACGGTAGGATTGAGATTAGGCTGATAAACCAAAAACATAAGGATAAAGAATGTAAAAACGTAGAAGCATCTTCTAGGGATCAGCATCATCACCATTTCAGCCAAAAGACGTTCACTGCTGGACATAGGTCCTCCCAAGCACCTCCACTTCGTCCGGTTCCGTGCTTCTCCAATCCAACGGGTTCCTGCGGCTTTAACGAGGCCTTTGGTCTAGGGATAATTATTGAAGTAATATGACAAACTGTGGTTTTATTTACCTACTCGTCCCGGCACTGAGCGCTCGTAAAGCTCTCACAGTACCTAAATATTTTCATGGCAAGCATCTTGTGCGTCGTACGGAAAGACGCTTTAAGCGGCTGATAATACATAGTCATAGAAGAATTCACCCTTACCGTTTCAATTTAAGAATCTCAAAACCAATCGCCCCCATGCGCCTACCCTTAAGTAGGGGGTTTAATGAGCTCATCGGGCCAAGGAAATGAAGGGCGATCGCTGAAACGATCAGCCATTAAATAGGTGTCGGCTCAAAAACGAGTCGTTAGGGATTTTCGATAATATTTCGTCTTAAGATAGCTGGAACGTTTGTCTCAAATGGAATTCGTATAACGACTCACCACAATGGAACGTTCATTTATCTTTATGATTTTGCAGATGATGGATTGATTTCACTGATTGTGTTTTGCTTTTAGTCCATTTGTTTAAGTTTTGTTTAATGGAAAACGTCTACAAGGTTTTAGCGAAAATGTTTAGCGGTGTTATATGGGCCGGATTTCTGGGAGCCTAATTGGTTTCAGATTTCTCGTTGGCTTTTCTAGGTATTCATTAAAAAATAACCAATTACAGATGGTTCAAAACCTAAGTTCTTGGCAGGGTGACTGGTAGAAGATGGATGAGTATTGCTGAGAATCAAATTCGAATTTATTTATTAATAATCGATTGTACAAGAAGAGATTGGACGGTGGTCCTCAAACTAGGAATTTGCCTGTACCTGTATCGATTGAAGAGGCCTATCTGCAGCAGTGGACATCATGAGATTTGATATCATTTTTTTTAACAGTTTTTTACAAAATGAATTCCCGGCCATAACTTGCCTTTTGGAGATTTTATCGTAGATTGGTACATTTCACCGCCCGGATCGCAAGCGTAAGACGTGCGAGCGATAGCGTGGGGTCCTAAGTTCCATTCTAGGCGTGGCAAAGTGTCATTGGATTTTTTAATTAGGAAATTCTTCGTAATAACCCGGAACTTGGAAGTTGGCGGTGTGATACCCTGGAAAGTCCTGCGCCTGATCTCTCTCCGGTCATGTTGGTTTACGTGCTGTCTCATCGGATTATGAGAGTGAGGGAAGAGAGAGTGCAGCTGTGTGCACACTTGTGAACTATAAGTAATACCTCCCGCGCTGAAGGCTAGTCTCCGCTAAGATTGGGTGCGATTGCCTAAATACGGTTTGGAGGACTATTATTACGTATTACCGGCACTCATTCCTTTCACACCAAAACACAGCAAAGTTGTGGAAGAATTTTTTATTGCATATTTCCTTCTATGGACCGGAAAAAACTTGGCAAAAAAAAACCCGTTTTCTGGTAGGTACTGGTTCCCTTGTCATATTTTATTTATTTTTAAACCAGCAAAATCACTCATATTTTTTAAACAAAACACCGGAAAGAAAATGACGTACCCACCTCAAAAAAAAAAAAAATGCAAATCTTGTTTTACTCAGGAAAAAAATGTGCGATTTCCACACAAATCATGTGAATGTTGTTATTTTAGGACCTCGAGGGTCCCAAGGACCATTAACACTCGTTTACTTAGGCCCTGAATAGATTACAGCAGGGATTTTATGAAGATTGCACATAACTTGTTAAGATATGGACCTGTACTGGGTCTGGAAGTTTTTTTTTGGTTATGTACTCGAAAATAAATAGTTAATACGGGCTGGTGTCCGCAACTACACGTCAATGCGCGTATTTTGCGTACGGGTGGGAAAATCGATTATTCGATCCACCCCAGCTCCTCAAGGAAGGCCAGCAGCTCCTTGATCTTACTGACCGTCTCACGGAGGGTACCTGTGTTACCGAAGTACTCAGCTCTGTACGCGGCGACCACCGGGCAGTTTAGGGGCACATGTGCTGCTGTCTCGTCGTCCTTCATAGTAAATATATTAAGTAGGTTAGTTTAGTGTATTTTATTTTGTTTTTTTGTATTACACTTATACATAAAATCACGCTTTAATCCCATGGGGGTAGCTAGAAACTACAGAACGCCGCCTGCTACGATCCTAACATACTTACCCCTTTTGCTTCGTTTGTTCATACATCTGCGGGGTAACTGCGTAACACACGAACAGTAGCAATGGCTGTCATTTTGACAGTTCAACAACATTCATTGCGTTATTTACGTTGTTGAGCAGATTTTTTTTTCGAACATATGAAGCAATGGATTAGCAATAACCTTCAAAACGAACCAGATTGTGATTAATAGTTTGACATGCGTGTCACACGCAATTAGGGTGCAGAGTACCTACAGTCCTTTCACAGTAACAATCCAAACGCAACTTTATTGTAAAGGGAACAAAGCCCACTGTGATTTTGACACCCTTGTCCGTAGCAACCCAATCGCAACCTTATTGCTAAGAGAACAAACCTCACTGTGATTTTTACACCCTGGTCATTATTATTTATAATAAAGTTTTATTTGTTTCAAATTGACGTTATTTCAAATTAAACAAATATCAACTTTATTTTAATGGCAATTAAGTTGATTTCAGAGTGACTAGCACTATTGAAAAAGTTATAAAAATGTTTGAAGTTGTAGCGTAAACTGAACTTTATCGTGTAGGAATTAAAGTTATTTTTCCATAAACACATATTCGTTTACATTTTTGGCGAATATGTCACGATATTATATTAGCAACCTTATGCAAATAACTATTATTTATATTTCTTATTTAACTAGAATGAATATCACTGAGATAGCAGTGGTGACCCCGACTTACGATTTACAACATTTATGTTTGGTCGTGAGTTCGAGCCCAGACAGCTGGTTCACTTTGTGTAAATAATTTCATCACCACTGCTCTAAAAACCAGCCAAGTGCGAGTCGGACTCGCGCGCCGAGGGTTCCGTACAATTATAATTTACGATTTATGACGTATAAAAAAAAAACTACCTACTAGATCTCGTTCAAACCAATTTTCGGTGGAAGTTTACATGGTAAAGTACATCATATAGGTATTTTTTAGTTTTATCATTCCCTTATTTTAGAAGTTACAGGGACACACACACACACCATTTTACCACTTTGGAAGTGTCTCTCGCGCAAACCATAGAAAGAAATAATATTTGAAACCTCAATATAATTTTTGAAGACCTATCCATAGATACCCCACAGGTATGGGATTGATGAAAAAAAAATATTGAGTTTCAGTTCTAAGTATGGGGAACCCCCAAATTTTTTTTTCTTCTATTTTTGTGTGAAAATCTTAATGCGGTTTACAGAATACATCTACTTACTAAGTTTCAACAGTAGGTATAGTTCTTATAGTTTCGAAAAAAAAGGGGCTGTGACATACGGACGGACAGACAGACAGACAGATATGACGAATCCATAAGGGTTCCGTTTTAGCCATTTGGCTACGGAACCCTAAAAATGGTGAAGGAAAACATCATAAGGAAACCGCATGCCCTAGAACCAAAAATTCGAAGACATGACATTTGTGACTTCTATCAACCCGCACTGGGCCTGCGAGGTGGATTATAGCCCACTCGGTCCCATAGAGAGGAGGCCTGTGTCCCAGCAGTGGGAACATTATAGGCTGGTTATGCTAAAAATCACTGTGATTTTGATAGTAATGCTAAATCAGAGGTAAAATAAATTTGAAAGGACTGTACTTTATGTGTGCGTCAGTCAACTTTTTATTTATTATTTCTAGTTCCTGCGACTCACCATCATGCGCCCGCGCTGTTATTTCGTTTTCGCTTAGTGTACATTCCGACTTTTTTATTTTTGCTCGGCCCCTAAGGATCCTAGCGTGATATTGATAGATAGCCTTCGCTTTTATTCGCCTACACCGAATCTGTACGAGTCGTGTCGCCTGTGTGACTAATGTTTAGTGATGTAGGGTTAAATAGCCTTCCTCAAGAATCGAATAATCAAATGCAAAAACATTTTTTTGAATCCAACTGGTAGTTCCGGATATTAGCACGTTCAAACAAACAAACAAACTCTTCAGCTTTAGTATTAGTACTTATAGATAGATAAGATATAAATAGAGACTAACATTAAGATGCTTAACTAACTATTTACGCCAGGTACTAAATTAAATGAATAACTAACTGAGCCACCTGCCTCACCACCGACGAGGAAGCGACTACACAATTTCACTAGCTCAAGGAACGTACAAAAGATTGTAGGTCACGTGTAAATAAAAGACATAAGTTACTTAAATTAATAGTTGATCTCTGATTCTCGTTTGTCACAGCGACCAGAGATCAAAGAGAATACTCGCTCAGCGACGATCGCCTGGCGAGCAGAACACTCGCTGAGAGACTATTACGCTTGGTACCTATATACTTACGCATACTACCAAATAATAGCTCGTTGCTTGCCAACTCATTTTTAATGGCTAGCTCTAATCGCTTCTCAACTCAACTCAAAGCAATTATTTCAAATAAGTAAACAAATCACAGGCACTTTTGAACTGTCAAGGGGTCGGTCAGTCAGAAAGAAAGATAAAGCGATAGAAGATAAGCCCATTCGAAAGCGTAGTAGGTACCTACGGAGAAGAACGGGCAAGAAACTCCATGGACACTCTTTTAAATCATTAAATTGTTACAAAATATTGGTTAAGTACGGCATTCGTGTTGAAATTATAGTGGGAACGATGCAGAAAACGTTAAAGCGTCCGTACTAAAACCCGGCCAAGTGCGTGTCGGGCCACGCACAGTGTAGGGTTCCGTAGTAGCCCGTTAACACAATATAGTATGATTCTGTTGTTCTTTATTCTGAATATAAGTGTTATTTTACCACTTTGTCGGCGTACTTAATTGATATTCACACTCCTGCAAAATTACAGCTTTCTAGTACTAACGGTCTCTTAGCAAAACCTCGGACAGACGGACATGACGAAACTATAAGGGTTCCTTGTCAGAACTACGGAACCCTAAAAAAGATGAAAACAAAAAAAAAAACAATTCAGAAACGAAAATAAATTAAAATAAGCCGTGGCGGCTACGAGATGACCAGTCCCTACTGACGACGCCTGTTCACGAACATGACGTATGGATCAGCACCATTCAGCTCAACCATTTTGAAGGGAACCTAATGATCCAATACACATGCCACCACCAGCGAGACATTTGAGTGAGCATTCTCGTTAATTGCCGACGGGTGCCTACGAATAAATACAAAAACTAAATTTAACATTTTACGTTAGCTGACGTCATCAAGACGTAAGTGTAATGCTTGTTGTCCAATGACCTTGAATTAAATTAAGTCGACTCGTGACCGATAAATAAAAAAAAGATAAAGTTTGCACAGCTGTTCGTGTCAGTTCGTAATATACTACGATTTCGGCATGACATGTATCTCCCGTATGGTCTAGTGGCTAGGATACCTGGCTTTCACCCAGGAGGCTCGGGTTCGATTCCCGGTACGGGAAAGTACTTTTTGTTTTTTTTTTGCATATATTTTATTAACATATAATTACGTTTTTTAACAACTTAAAAAAAAAGTTTATTTAATATTTTTTTTTAATAACCGACGAAAAGTTCGACTTTACGGGGTCTAAACTCATGTGCTGAATTCATGGTTACAGTTTGCGCGGCGATGTCCCTGCCACCCTGTATAATATAAAATAATTATAATAATATATCAAACAAATCAAGTATCTTGACTTGGCTTGCGAGGTGGTCGACATGTTGGATGTGGACTCAGCGATCATTGTGCCGATAGTCGTGACAGCCAATGGCTTAATAGCCAAGAGCCTCGACCAACACCTTTGGAGGCTCTCGTTGGGCAGCTGCATCAAGGGCTTGATTCAGAAACCGGTACTTCTGGACACGGCTCGCATTGTCAGGAGGTTCCTCTGACCACCAGTCTAATATTTAAAAACATAATTTATTTATAAATGTTTACATTGAAATAAAGGAGATAATATATCATAGGATTTTGATAGAAAACATAGTGCAAGTGCAGCTGAATACCAGTATTTACATAGAGCGTCTGCCTGTCTCCTCCACAACCCTGGGTGATATACGATACCACTTGATAAGACTGGTTGTCAGATTTTCGGGTTGTCTCTCTCTTAACGGAGTTCTGACTACCCGTAACGACTGTCAGACTCCCTAATGACAGCCGCGACCAACGGCTTACCGTGGACTCCGAGGCACGGATTCCACTATGTAAAGATGGTCACCCATCCACGGAC
The DNA here is from genome assembly GCA_949629185.1 of Apamea crenata. Classification (NCBI taxonomy): domain Eukaryota; kingdom Metazoa; phylum Arthropoda; class Insecta; order Lepidoptera; family Noctuidae; genus Apamea; species Apamea crenata. The sequence continues at coordinate 3,102,907 of OX451362.1, read as the reverse complement.
CGACCGCACAAGGTAGCTTAACCTGATCGAACGTGTCGTGTGGCTATTATTACTTACCCACGAGCCCATTCGAAGTAGAACTTATCTCTATTATGTACGTGTTTCTGTCACTTATAAACCTTCATTTCCTTCAGTGTTTGTGCAGTGTGATGTATTCGCTACAAAAGTCAACAAAACGAATTCATTAAGCCGCGGTCGACTGAGCGATGTCAATGTAAGCGATTTATTGTAAATTCTACGGATTTACGGATTTATTTACGGATTTATTGAAATACCTACCGACGTTTGTAGTATTATTTTTGTGAACAATAGGAAGCTGAGTTTTTAACCAGTTGAATGCCGTAATTATAGAAACAATTAAAAATACATTGTGGCCCGCGTGGATCCACGTCCATACGTAGTTTGTAGTTGTTTTTGAACTACCATACTGCCTCGTTGGTCTAGTGGTCGCACGCGTTACTGCTGAGCATGAGGTCCTGGTTTCGATTCCCAGGTCTGGCAAAGTGTTATTGGACTTTAGCATCAGGAATTTCTCAGCAGCATCAGGAATAATAATATACAGGGTGGCAGGGACATTGACGCACAGCCTGTTTCCATGGATTCAGTACATGATTCTGGACGCCCTTGCGTTGAAATTTTTCGTCGGTAATTAAAAAAAAAAGTTGCTCTTCCATACATTTTGACCGCGTAGGTATTGCACTTTTCTATAAAACGGCTGTTTTTTTTTTTGATAACTGACGAAAAATTTCTACGCTAAAATTAGTAAATAGCATTTCAAGACTTAAAGTGTTAAATATTGTTCAGAATTTTATTGTCCTGCAATTACCATAAAGTATGTTCATGGCGACTGTGGTACAGGTTTATCCACGAAGGCATCTAACATTATTATATCTTTGTAAATTATTTCTAAGACTCATGTACTTTAATATTTTACCAAATAGGTACCTAAGTACTAGATGGAAAAACTAGACTAGAAAATCTTGTAATTTTCTTGATAAACACCTCAGTTAGGCTATAAAAACTTGAGAAATCTAGATAGTTCTACAATTCAAGGCAATATATATTACTACGAATGTAATATAAAGTTTTAGAGTGGAAGGACCTCTAATGGTACTTATGATATCTTTTCAGAAACACATGTGCAATAGTGTGAAACATACATACATTCAAACTTTCGAGAAAGCAAGTTTGTTTGTATTTTCTTTGAAAATCTATTTCAATTGCGGGCAATTATTGCTTTTCAAACACAAAATGCCCGTTTCTAACTTTTATTATTATCACTAGCTTCTGCCCCTGGCTTCGTCCGCGTGAAATTATCCCTCACCTGCGTTATTAGACAATAGAAATGAACACTCTGTGAAAATTTTAACTGTCTACCTATTATAGTTCATGAAATACAGCCCGCTGACAGATGGACGGACAGACGGACAGCGGAGGCTTAGTAATGGGTCCCGTTGGCTCCTTGTGGGTTATGCGAACCATAAAAAGCTATCATTTCTTTTCAGCCTAGACCAGCCGTGTCAGCCCTAATATCCCAAACTACTAAAGAAATGATATTATTTGCATATAAATTGTTAATATTTTAGTGGCAGCGGTCGCTGAGGTCACACGAGAGCCTTTTTAGTTACTTATCCCATCGATCGAGTTTCACCTTCAGACAGGCTGAAACGTGACATAAAAGTGTGTTTAAAACAAATAGCGATCACACTGAGTATGTTTCTATGGAGTGTCAATGTAAAGGAGTGTTTGTTTTTTTAGAGTTATAACTTTGATTTAAATGTTTGTTTTTAACTACACATGACATCATTGTATAACAGTGGTGGCCTAGTGGTCACGGCCGCGACTTACGAGTTGTAGGTCGTGGGTTCGAATCCAAGTAGGCACTTTACTTTGTGTAAGTTATTTCATCACCATTGCTCTCAAAAAAGTAAAGAAAACATCTTAAGGAAACCGGCATGTCCTGGAACCAAAAAAATCCAAGACATGTTACACACAACCCGCACAGGGTCCGCGTGGTAGATTACAGCTCACTCCCTCTCATAGAGAGAAGGCCGGTGTCCCAGCAGTGGGAACATTATAGGCTGATTACGACTGGTATTTTTTAAATGGAGACACAACGTAAAGGATTATGTTTGTTTAGAGTTATTTATAATTTGATTAAAATGTTTGTTTTTTTTTACACGCCTGTATTCCCCAAAACGTTAAGCAGAGGTGTACCTATTGTACACCCACATTACGCTAGTTATGTTGGAGTCCCATGTAATAAGGGCACGAGCCTATTGCCATAAATCGGGCAATAAAAACCCAGACTCCGGGCTGCTATTGAGAGAATCTAGATGAAAAAGAAGAAGGTACGAGGAACAGGGTGTAAAGCTCACTCATCCTCCATAGAAAAGGGAGGATCCTCCAACCAGACGGGTGTATTGTCTGGCGGGCAACTGCCCGTCGATTGATGTCGGGAAGTTTGTATGTATGCTAGTTGCGCGATAAACTCTGCTTGCGAGATGCAGGAGTGGCGTGACGTCAGTATGACGCGTTGTTCGCATGTGGCGTTATAGATAGCGCTACGCTTTGCCCGACCCGCGAATCGGACCCATTCGATTAATATTTTAGCAAAGACCAGCTGAATACCAGAATTTTACATGGAACGAGTGCTTATCTGACCTCCACAACCTAGTTATTGGATAACACTACCTATACCCCTTTTTTTTTTTGTTTGTTTGATGGGAAATCATCAAATGACCCCCCGCTCTGGGTGGAGCGTGTCAGACTCTTACTGACTAAAACCCACCCGTGTTCCTTCCTTAGCCCTTTCTGTTCCAGGGCAGCGGTAACCCTTTCGGACGATCCCGCCGCCCTGGCAGGCTTCAGCCCTCTCGGGCCCCGTCCTCTGCTGACTTCTCTTTGAGGCGCGCGTGGAACACAACGCGCCGTCCGTCACGGGCCTGGTCCTGATCGGGCGGTGAGCTACCCATTACTCTCCGCCCGCAGGCCCGCGCCTACGGTGGCCGGGAGTCGTCACGCGGCTCCCGACGCCCGGAGTGTCTCCCGCGGCGGCTGAGGCGTTTCCCTCAGCCTTCCCGCCATCTCCTTCACTAGCATGACAGCTTCGCAGAAGGAGGTGACTGCCTCCCACTCTCTCTCACCCCGGACTATGACTTGAACCAGGGCCGGACGCGAGAGGTCGCCGCCGTTGCCGATCGCCTCTACGAGGACACGGCGGGGCTCCGCCAATACCTATACCCCTTGGTATGACTTTTGGCCGTCTGACTACCCGTAGCGACTGTCAAAGATCTACGAATGACAGCTGGGACCAACGGTTTAACATGCTTTCCTAGTCACGGAGGGGTCTTAATATTTTATGTAATGGATGGTCACCCATCCACGACCCAACCGCGACAACCTTCCATCGACCGTGTGGCTATTATTATTTAGGGACGAACCCCTTATACACAACGATACCTTTTCATTATGTTCGGTGCTCAATTTTACTATTCATATTTTAGGTAAATTCTAATTGAATGTCTGCTAAATAGTGGCACAGCTGAAGTTACGAAGGAAAATCATATTCGTTTTCAATTGTTTTTCAACAAATAAACAATGCACGATCTGAGTACCTACCTACCATTCACACCTGAGGGAGCGCGTCGTAGAGCGTCGGGGCGCATCGGCGCGGACCAGAACGTATTTGAAATGCAATAATGTAACTTTACGGCAACGTGCATTTAAAATTTTGACGGCACGGTTGGCGCAGTGGTTAAGCGATTGACTGCTGCGCTGCGTGTAGCGGGTTCGATTCCCGCAAGGAACAAATATTTGTATGACCTACATGTATTTGTTCCGAGTCTGGGTGTTTTTCTATGTATAATATGTATGTATTTACAAAAAACAAAAAAAAAAAAATTGTATATAAGTAGTTTATCAGCCATCTTGTTACCATAACACAAGCATTAGGTTGCTTAGCTTGGGACAAATGGTGCTGTGTGAAATGTCCAGGGATAAAAAAAAAAAAAAAAAAAAAAAAAAAAAATGGCGACGCACCCTGTGCCGTCAGCTCCGCGACTCCCTTGCTGACTTGCTAATAATTATAACACGCCTTGAAATCTGAAGCCTTTTGTACACACAAATTTTTCTTGCCGTGAAATACTATGGATTATTCGCCGAGTGTAGACACGGTCGTCAGTGTTGTATGTAGGTATGACTATGGAAGCTTGTTGACAGACACGTTTTTTCTACGGCGCGATTTATACGCCGCGTCGTCTTAAACTATCTACTAATAGATACTTAAATTTCGATACTAGATAAGAAGAATAGAAATGTCCTTAAAAGTATCTTGGAGTAAGTTTGGCGCTGATATACGACCGTAAGAATCAAGTTCTACGGTATTTTAATGGGCCCAGAGTTAGAATAAAATGACGTAGAACACGAATATTTGTCAGCAATAACCAATATTGACAAAATGGCTGGGAATGTGATTCAAACGGTCCTATCCCAACACCGAACTGACCCCAACACACCTGCCAGAGCCAGCCAAATAAGTGTGCAACCAATTTCTCATAGACATGCATTTCGTCTAGTCCCAAACTGGTTCTGTATCAATTTCGTCATTTCTCGATGGCAACAGGATGTATTCAACAGCGTACACAGTCGCGCCAACACTCCAACACTGGCAGACCAGTGTGATTCGTACCTAAGGGTCAGTTCACACCGAGACGCGACGCGACGCGACGCTGCGCGCACACTTCAAAAGAGTGACTCAAAAATATACTCTCAACGCGAACTCTCACAACGCAATGTGTACCTTTTCGTTTAGAAAATAAAGTATATTTTGAGTTACTCTTTTAAAGTGTGCGCGCAGCGTCGCGTCGCGTCTCGTTGTGAACTGACCCTAAGGGCCTGTTTTTTGATCCGTAATTAAGTCAACCAATTGTTGAAATAGTAACTAATGATTAAATTTTTCAAAATGAGTTTTTGATCAATTGTTAGTTTATGTAATGGTTATTTTTTTAACTAATACATAGTTAATTATTTGACCATTAGCAATGATATTATATCATTAGATAAACTAAAAATGTATCCAAATACACATTTTGCAATTTAACCATTAGTTACTATTTTTAACAATAGGGTAGTTGCCTGGGTAAAAAATAATAATAATATTTAGTCCGCCAGTTAGATTATCGAAAAATAATGGACCCGTATTTTTTCTTTTGTCAATCAAACAAAGATAAAGCGCGTCAAAATTTGGGAGTGGGGGGTCGTGACGTCACTTGCTTGCAAAAGTGTCGCAAGCAAGTGCCGTCACGCACGCGGAACTTTAACGGGCGATATCTTCATAATTTTTTATATTATTGACAAAAGAAAAAATACGGGTTCAATATTTTTTGATAATCTAACTGACGGACTAATTAGATTTTTTTAGGAAAATAGCCTATTGGTTGAGTTTAACTACGGATCAAAAAACCGGCTCTAAGTCGCGGGTTGTGCTAATTCGGTTACCAATTGCAAGTCAGTATGCAAGTTTCGTTTGCCATAATCTACGTGATTTTGCTTTTAATTTTGTACTCAGACTGGAGAAGGTCAAGGTGTCGCTTATTATTATTATGCTTAATCAATATTTACGCTACTAATAATGTTTCAAATTGATGTTATTTCGAGTTAAACAAATATAAACTTTATTATAATAGTGATTAAGTTGATTTCAGTGTGACTAGCACTATTGAACAAGTTATAAAAATGTTTGAAGTTGCAGCGTACCTAAACTAAACTTTATTGTATAGGAATTAAAGTTACGTTTTCCATAAACTCATATTTGTTTATATTTTTGGCAAATACATCGCGAATATAGATTACTTACATCGGTACCTACTAAGACTTCATGTTTTAGAATAGGTTTTTTCCTGAATGATAGATTGAAAGTGCCGATGTCTGTGGTTCAGAGGGTTAACCCTTTGTACATACATTTTAAAACTCTAAGCAAATAGCAAATACAGTCCCTTACTGGCAGGCCCTTTGTACACATGTTTTTCTCGCCGTGAAAAACTACGGTTTCAAATTACGGTTCGCCTTGTGTAGGCACGGTCGTCATTGTTGTATCATCATCATCATTTCAGCCGAAAGACGTCTGCTGCTGGACATAGGCCTCCCCAAACCCCAGCGCTGGGGCTCTGTCTCGTATAGGGTCTTAGCGATGGCCGTTTTAGCGTGAATGTGACGCATGTTTACCCTCAATTTTTTTTTTTTGTGTTTGTTCTTTTTTATGCGTCATGTTTGCCGCAAATAAAAGTCTTTTCTTTTCTTTCTTTCTTTCAAGCACCTCCACTTCGACCGGATCTGTGCTTCCCGCATCCAACGGGTTCCTGCGGCCGGCAGTGTTGTATGGATCACTAAAACATCATCAGGTACCCTGAACTTCATTGTCTGACATAGCCACTATGCAGTAAGCAAACAAATAGTGATTTGAGCTCGTTCCTTCTCATTGAAAGAACATCCCTTCAACTCGGGGAATATGTCGGCGTACCTATCTCATAGGCGCGTGAGTGACCTAGAGGAACGCGCGGGGCATCGGGGTAGGTACCGAACCCGGTAGGCGACGGCCGCTGCGCGCCTACCACTCCACTCAGCTCACAGACGCGCTCCACTACGGGCATTTAATGGTTTTCTTTCTTATATATATCGACACAGCTGCGCCCCGGGGTTTCAACCGCATAAGTTTAGATCCCGTGGGAATATCGGGATAAAAAGTATAATATGTGTTAATCCAGAGTGTCAGCTACGTCCATACCAAATTTCATCAAACTTGGTCCAGCCGAAGCGAGCTGCCGAGCTGGTTTGAGCGTGAAGAAGTAACATAACATACAAACATACACACACACTCACTCACAAACTTTCACCTTTATAATATTAGTGTGATATAAGACTATTAAAATAGGTGTAATACCAACGTATTACATCTATTTGAATACTGTCCACTACTTCTTTTATTATAAAGTCCCGATTGAGCCCATTAAAATCTTCGTCCTAAAGTGAGACATTTGTACAAGCTATTTTTAATTACTTCTTCATTGTGCACGAAATTAAATCTAGCCAAAGAAAATCCAGACTTTTGCTAAAAGCCTTGCATTATTTACGACACAATTGCAATGTTTCAATCATAAGCACTGTTTCCTTTCGTTCTGTAGCGCAATTTAATTATAACTTCCACACTAATTGCAAAAATTATATAGGTACTTGCTCCACAGACGTGACCAAAAATTTACGGAAAATATTTCGCTGCTGTAATTACTTTAGCTCTGGTCGAGAAAAATAGTTCATGCTTATTAATTAATATTCAGATAAATATTGATGGGATTGGATGCCGCAGGCGGCTAATGGGGTCCTGTCCCGAGCTATACCTACCGTAATTTGGGAAAGTCTCATATCCAGCACTGGACAGTGATTGACCTTTGAGATTAGTCCAGTAGGGATTCTAAATTCGGATCAAACCAAGTTCTTTGATCTGAATGAAATTCGTGGACTAACTTTTACAGACCTTAAAATTCGTTCAGCTGTTTTACACAACAGAGCTGTTTTGTAAAACAGCTAGCGGTTATGTAAGATAGCTGATTCCACTATCTATCTGTGACATGTGCCTACATCAGGCCGCACGACGCGGCACGGCACAGTAAAGCATTAAATTGTGCTTGGCCCGAAGCATTTCGCGGTATTCTCAAGTCCCCTTATGACGATACCAACGTAATGTGAGTGCTAAGTGTATGAAAATAAGATTAATAATATTTTTTTCACTTGCGAAAATCCTTTGCCATGCCATGTCGCACCGTGCCGCCTGGTGACCGTGCCTTGAGCACATAGATAAGTAGGTACCTACTATCGCCAAAATCTACCTATATCTGCCGGTCGATTCTGTAAAAATCTCACCGTGAAAACTCAAGTGAAGTGAGCTTGATGTGAGTCGTCACTTCGTCAGTAGTGTCAATCCCTAGCATTATTTGGAATGACAGCTCACTCCACGCTCACTTCAACTAAGTTTTCACGGTGAGATGGTTACAGAATCGCATTGTAGATCACCGTAAGGACTATTCCTGCTTGCAGCGCATATTCTTAGTCGACCTAAAAAGGATCCTCTTTTGTGTAAAACAAACGGACACAGCTGTGGTCATCATGTGCACGGGATTTTGTTTTCAAAATGGTCAGTTATAGGTTTTGGCGATAGTACGTCTAACTTTCTTACCATTTTCAAAAGCCCTTACCCAATCAAGAAACACCAGTCAGATACCCAATTATTTCATTCATAGCTTTAGTTAAACACCACGGGATCGTTCTCGGACAACCCGGAAGACCCAGAAGGGCGAAGAGCGAACGTTAGTTACAACTAATCTCCGGGTAACACCGTGAGTGATGTTGTTCCGCGTCTGATTGCACCATCGTCAATTGTGTTTAATGTCGGGAGGCGGCAGGGCTGTCCGGTTCCAAAAACAAAAGTCATATATTTTAAATTTTTTTAGATAGTCCCCCAAAACGTCTGCCTTACACCACTTGACGTCTTCACGTCAACGCTGGCTCTCGCTGAAAACCAGCGCTGGGGCTCTGTCTCGTATACGATCTTAGCATTATGCTGAGCGATGGCCGTTTTGCGTGGATGTGACGCATAATTTCCCCCAACTGTTCTTTTTATGCGTCATGTTTGCCGCAAATAAAACGTATTTTATTTCATTTATTTTCAGTGCTTTAGCTGAGGAGAAGTTGCGTAATAAACTCGCCAATAGCACAGCTGTCTGTTTAGTTAGAAGGACTTGTTTCTATATAATAGTATGCAAATTAATCAAGGCACTTTTCAAATATCGATGGAGACGGTCAGACAGACATGAAGCTAGTTGCCCATTCCAAAGCGTAGTAGGTTCGTATGGAGAAGAAAGGACAAGAAACTCCACGGACATACTTTTAAATTATATATTGTTACGAGAAAGTTACTAATGTTGAATTCGCAATTATATGCGAGGACGATTTAAACAAGAACAATGAAAAAAAGAACAAAAACAAAAGAACAATGTTCGATATGCGATCAAATTGTAGCAAAAATTGATTTTCATCAAGTACCTTGAGGGACACCAAACGCCCATAAGCGTAATAACAATAAAACTTCCATTGTGTCTCGTTCAGTATCCTTCAACCGATTTAGAAAGACCCTAAGGTATACTTGAATAAAATAGAAGGATAAAGTTATACAAATTGATTAAAGAATTGGAGTGAAAAAAAATCAGTAGCACTATGTACCTACAGACACAAAGCTACTACGTTTTTTCGTTTCGTTGGCCTACATTGTGTCCAACTGCTGGGCAAAGGCCTACCCTTTTTCCTTCCAAACCTCCCTGTCTTGTGCGATCTCTGGCCATGTTGGCCCCGCGAAGTCGCGAACATTACCAGATGGTCACACCACCTTCGCCGTGGTCTACCTCGACGGCGATGTCCTCCTTCAGGCGCCCAGTGAGTGACAATCTTTGCCCATCTCTCGGGGTGCAATCTGTCAAATCTCTTTAATAGATTTTCAACTTTATCGCTAAAGCGCAACGTTCAAAGTTGATTGGGAAAATTTGACAGTTTCGGGTAGCTTGATGTGCTGGCGTTTGTACAGTAGCCTCCAAAAGTTAGTTAACATTTTTCCACTTCACTTGTGCCACACCACATTATGATTCGAAATTCTAGTGATCCAAATGTTAGAACTACTATAACGTTTTTATTGACTTAGGGCTGATTGTTTCAACGCCAGATAATTTTATTCGAGGAATAATTTTGAAATTTTGACAGATATTTCATACAAAAACTGTCAAACGTCAATTCAATTCTTCGAATAAAAGTTATCTGGCGATGGAAAAATCAGCCCTTATCATCCGTCAACACCAAGGAAGAACCTGAAGTTTTTTAACCGACTTCAAAAAAAGGAGGAGGTTCTCAATTCAGATGTTTGTTTTTATTATTTTTTATTATAATGTGGTATCACAGCTGAAGTGGAAAAATGACAACTAACTTTTGGAGTTCACTATATGTTTCCTCAATTTAATTAGGTAGGCCAGATACTGGAATACCTAACTGAGGAAACAGCTACGAAATCAAGATTTCATTAAATAAGAAAAAAGTGAGTTTTCTAAAGTAGGGGCCAATAAATAAATTACCTGAATATGCTCGTCGTATAATAAATGTTTTTCCTCGCCTCCTGACAGGGAGCGGGCCGTAATCCACCACGCAGGCCCAATGCGCGTTGGTAGATATCACATGTCTTCAAATTTTATGTTTTAGGCCATGCCGATTTCTGTACAATGTTTTCCTTCACCGTTTTGAGAGCAGTGATGTTGAAATTCACGCAAAACATCTTCCACTTTCACTGAATCACAAACGCGTGCCATCCCTAGTTGGGGCATGTAACATTTTATCGCTAGCAGCCTTATGAGGCGGCCGTCATGCGAAAATTTACTGCCAAGTCTTACTACCCTTTTTATTTCGCGCCAACATAAGTGTTTTATCGTAGCTACCCCTCGATGAGAACAATGCTTTACATGATAGTGTATTGTGTAGTCTTTTGTTTTAATAGAATAAATTGTTGACGGATGACGGCTTTCGGCCTACGCTCGCCTGCTGTGATTTTCAAGCGTCTGAATATATCAGAATTTCATGTAAATTGTTCGGGGCTATTCTTATAAAAGTAATTATTTGTTAATCTAAGTCAATTGATACAATAAAGTTGCACCGTCCATTTATAATCATGCAAGATTGCGTGCAGAAAGACATTTGATGAATTGAGCAAAAATACTAGCTCTAAAAACATGCTACAGCCAATAAACAGCCGACATAGACACCGTGGCAGAAAAGGTAAAAATAATGGGATTCAAATAACAAGTGAGAAATGAGACTTGTTTGCCCTGCAGTAGGATAAAAGCAGGCAGAATAAATAGATTGTTATGCCTGAGTAAAACAGAAGGTCAGCACGAACCCGCGACGTAAACAACATCAATGTAGGTACCTATCTATTTTTTTATAAGAGTACTTACCCAACTCTAATTGAAGTGATACTTCTTAGGCAGCATTCGATAACTGGACGACAATTGAGAGTGAAACTTCATGAAAGAAGAAACAAAAATTATGAGAATATACTTACATACACACAAATAAACATACATAGACACATACATACTTCTAAAATAAATATCACTAGAATGATAGTAAATAAACTGTAGGTATTCAAAATTATAAATACATAGGTAGTACCTACACTATACATACTAAACATAACTATGGTAAAGTGGACATATAGTTTTCTTTTATTCTTCTTTTAAAAACTGCAAGTTTGGCAGTCCCTAATGTCAGGCGGCCTTATTCTTTTTTTTTTAAAGTTTGCATTTTCTAACATTATTTCATGCGTACCCGTGTCCGACGGCGCACATGCATGGCTCGTCGGGCACCGGACCTATTTATTTCCTCCAATACAAACTGTGTGTGCTTGTTAGAGAACATTATTCCGTTGTTCATTGTGAACTGCAGTATGAAATTATGCCTTTGTACTCCACAAAGGCTTCCGCTTGAGTGATACAGCGCAGTTTTATCAACTTTTAACTCATCAGTATTTTGTTGGATTCAGCGGCGTGGACAGCTTTATAGTTAGAATTTATTCTGTATGTTGTACTTCTGCATGGACATTTGGAGAAAATATTATAGTATAGAAAGAAAGAAAGAAAAAGACATTTACTTGCGGCAAACATGACGCATAAAAAAAAAGAACAAACACAAAAAAAAAGTGGGAGGTAAACATGCGTCACATTCACGCAAAACGGCCATCGCTCAGCATAATGCTAAGACCCTATACGAGACAGAGCCCCAGCGCTGGTTTTCAGCGGCAGCCGGCGTATAGGTAATACCAACTCTATTTTTAGGGCTTCGTACGAAAATGGTAAAAAAGGAACTCATATGGTGCGACTTCGATCGATTTTTCGATTCGAGCGATTCGATCGTGATCGAAACTTATGTGGCTGAAACCGCGGGGCGCAGCTAGTCCAGACATAGTCTTAGTCAGGTCATATGAGGACACGACGATGCTGCTATAATCTCAACTGCCATATCTATTACATACAATTTGATGAACATACGATACAAGACAACACGATCAACATAAAAACCATAACACTTCCTTTTGGATTTGCTGTAGTCGGGTCCAGACAGAACAGAAATTTACAAAAAAATGCATAAAAAATGTGACGAAAACTTAATTTTGGCGGCCTACCTAGCATTCCCCTTAAGCACGTTTTACATAAAGTTCCAACACACTTAATCCAGTCAAGTCGCCGTTAACCTCAACACCGATTAGGAACGCAAAACTTAAACTTCGACGTCATTTATGTCTATAAGACCCAAACTTAAGGTTTTGAGCTGAACCGACCTTAAGGCGAAAGCATCAGGGTACCCGCGAACTTCAAATATGGTTACGTTTTTTGCAATATGCACGTTAGTATCAGATTGCATGTAGACCTAAATATGATTCGCGGCTGTAACAAATATTTATTTAAAGAATCCTCCTAATATTATAAACGTGAAAGTTTGTATGGATGGATGGATGTTTGTTACACTTTCACGCAAAAACTACTAAACGGATTTGGATGAAATTTGGCAAACAGATGGTTTATAACCAGGATTAACATATAGGAAACTTTTTATTCCGATATTCCCACGGAATCGAAACTTATGCGGGTGAAACCGCGGGGCGCAGTTAGTTAGATATATGTAATCATAAAAATGATCAATATAACTCTCTAAGTTCATATTACCCTATTGAATGACCATGACATTCGAGACCAAACCTAACTTAGAAAGTTGTATTGCTGATTCTAATGACTACTACCTATAGGTAATTATGTAAAGTCATATTTATTACGGTCCCGAATCATATTTTAATCGACATACAACCTGAATGAATCATCTCCCTCAACGTCTTTGTCTTGTAGTCTTTATAACTTTTTAATATTGATAAATTGAAGTCAAAAGTTACCATAATACTCAATCGGTAGCTCTAAAGAAAAAATTGAGGGGTTTTGACCAAATTTTATTTATTTTTTATCACATAATGTTATCTTTGACATTACATATATTTTGAATCGAATGCGACAAAGTAACTTAAATTATACTTAACTATCTAATACCTTACTTGCCCTTGTGAACTCACCCAGTGTAGGTACAGGTGAATATGTCTATGGCATCTGCCACCGGGCTAAGAGTGCGCAGCGCACGAGTCAGCGGTGCACAGAGAATCTCGAAGTCGTGTGACGACCGCACTGCTACCGCGTGGTGGATTACGGAGGATTACCTTCCCACAAGGAGGAGGCCTGTGTCCCAGCAGTGGGAACGTTATAGGCTGATTATAATGACAGCGAAACTGGGAAAATTTCATAGAAGTGTAGGGTAACGATAGTAAATCATAATAAAAACAAAAAATACTATTTTGAAAAAGAAATATTTTATTGTTTTTTTACCTTTTACAACTCTTTACAGATCTTAAACCTTATTCGATAGTGTGGCTATCAACTACTGTTACCTAATATTACTTAAGTAGGTATTATCAGAAATATTTATAACGAAATAATATCCTCCCGACCTATTTGTCACGGTGGCCAACCTGAACGGAGATTAACCAGCTACGCAGGAGATAATATTATAGTTCACAATTGTGTGCGCAAACACAGGTGCACTCTTTGTTCCTTTACTCTCATAGTCCGATGGGACGGCAATCCGACACGACTGGGGAGCGAGCAACGGCTTAACGTACTTTCCGAGCCACGGAGGGGTTTCGGTACTGTAAAGATGGTCACCCATCCACGGACCGACAGTGGCAAGCGTAGCTGAACCTGATCGATCGACCCGTGCGGCTGTTATTACGAGTACCTACTTAGCCACGCGGTGTTCAAAATAAATGTTCCCAAAAATTATGATTTACTTTGTACCTTTAAGCGATGAAAGAACACACCATAAGAACTCCATAAGTATACGGAGATAATTTAAAGTGCCTATAAATGTCCCAATTCCGCTCTTTAATATATTCCGCTATATTTTATGGCAGCGCTATCGCCTATCAGTTTCATTGTAGGTATGCTACTTGAATGGATGCCAAGAATTCTTAAGTATTATTTTATTCTTACAAAAATTACGTGTAAAGTAACACACCTTAATTACGTAACGCACTTTCAACCACATCTGAATCACGTTATGATTCGGAATCCGTTGCTTCACATGTTCGAAAAAGGACATCATTCAATTCGTAACCAAAAATTAAAGCCGGCCAGAAAAAATGTACTGCTTTCTTATGGGAAATAACATCTTAAGCATTTTTTACTATTACAACGAAAGTCTACGATTAACCCCCTGACTGCTATTTGAGAATGAAAATTCCAAAAATCATCTTTTTGTAACAAGCGTTTTAAGGATAATATTGAATAAATACCACCTTTTACCTAATTGAATCTTACTAATATTTTAAACGTGAAAGTTTGTATGATAGATGGATGGATGTTTGTTACTCTTTCACGCAAAAACTACAGAACGGATTTGGATGAATTTTGGCACACAGAATATGGTTTATAACCAGGATTAACATATAGGATACTTTTCATGCCAATATTCCCACGGGATCGAAACTTATGCAGGTGAACTATAAGTATAACATAATTATAAAAAAACTTGTAATACAAATGAAATTTATGGCATTTTTAATCTCAAATAGCAGCCAGGGGGTTAATTGTAGACTTTTGCTGTTATAGTAAAAAATGCTCTAGATGTCATTTCCCATAAGAAAATAGTTTTTTTTTTATCTTTAAATTTGTGTATAAAATGTTCGACAGTTGAATGGTGGCCTTTGTCTGCTCAACAACGTAAATAACGGAATGAATGATGTTGAACTGTCAAAATGAAAGCTATTGCTACTGTCAGTGTGTTACGCAATTACCCCGCTAGGATTTAATTGTTACGCAAATAGACTACTAACTTAATAATAATAATAACCCCACATCTCTACGTTGACGTCGTGGTGGGGCTTCCGCGCTCCGAACTCTAGGCCTGTGCCGAAAGAGTTTACTTTGCCGAAACAGGTCTAGGGTGAGGAGCCAGACCAATAACGAGCAGCTCTTCTGTTTTTGAGTAGTCTAATTTTAGTAGCCAGTTAGATATTATGCTTTTACATTTAGTTTTATTGTACTTAAAAATATTTAATTCTTTATTTAATTTGTTGTAAAGTCTGGGCCCTCGAAAAGTATAAAATTTTTGGGCAAACTCTGTATTAGATTTAGTGGTGTTGCATATTAAATACTGCCTCCTAGTGGTTAATTTAGAATAATCAAAAGAGGTTGGATCTGAATGTTGCCGGAGTATAGTATTGTATTGTAACTTAAATTGTCTTTAATTGTGTGTTGTGTTATAGTTGTGTTTAATTGTTGTTGTTGTTTAATTGTGTTGTTTTTGTTTGTTTGTTGTCTTAAATAGTGAAGTCAAATTGACAGTTGAATGCATAGAAATGTAAAAAACAGTATATCTATGGTTGAACGAAATGGCTACGACACGGCAAATTGACGAAGGGTGTTACTTTCCTTACAAATTCAGGGGTTTATTTATAAACGATGATTAAAGTTTAGTGACGTTAAACGTCAAAAATGTATGGTTAAACAGTTGCTAATCACTACTTAACTTTTATCAACGTTTATGAATAAAGAGGTCATTTTCCTGACGTTATTATAGAACTTGAATTTTAAACACACAAAAATGATCTATTCGGATATCAATTTGCGTGTATCTCTTCAATTATAGTTTTACAACAATAATAACATTTTTATTGAAAGCAATACAGTATAAGTAAATATACTATAGTGCGGTGCGACAAGAGAATGAGTTCTTGACACCTGTCAGATTCATACAAACGAATACGTGTTTTGCGAATTTGATCTTTATTACCTAATAGAATTGTCGCACTGACAGGTATCAGGAATGCATTCTCTCGCCGGCCGGACTGTGTGTAGGTACAGTAACGTTCAAAAATAAATACCTACTAATAAAAAAATATTAAAAACGTATTTATGCTTTCCGTTAATCTCGATTTAAATGTTGAAATATGAAACTTTTCTAATAAGTACCTACATCTATTTATCGAACATTTTTTATTTTATTTCTAAGTTTTTATTTAAATTAGTACGTAATTGATTTCTCAACATTTGGATTAAAACTTTCCGACTAACAATAGTCCAGCCAGATTCTTTGGCATGATTTTTCAAGTAATCTATCAATACGTTTCTAGCATGTTCATCTAACCCAGGTCTCGTATCTTTAGCTTTGGAAGCCTTACCAGTGTAAGAGCACCTGGATAGAGCTTCTTTTGTAAATATTAGAGGCAAAAGTAGCTTAGCCAATTTTCTCACATTATTGCCAAGCTGTTTGCATCGTAAAAATTCATCTTCGGAAACATAGATTCCTGTATTTGGCATGAGTTCTGTTAAACCTGAACCGGGTCCTTGATAATTGAGTGACCATTTGGCTACATAACTACAACAACATCTGGATTTTAAAGATGTTGAGGGTTTTGGTGATTGAGAAAAATCTTCTGAATCTGAATATGATTCTGATTGTTGAGGAGATGAAGTTCGTAGATGAGAAGATGGTCCTTTTTTTTGAGATGGATGTTCTTGTCGAGAAGATACAGTTTTCAATTTATCACTGTAAAGCCGACTATTTTCTTTTAGTTGTTCAATCGTTGGCAAAGAAAGCCCTTTCTTGAGCTCCGGCACAAACAAATTAATAGATTCAAAAGCTTTTTTCAATTGTTTACTCTTTTCCATGTACACAGCATTCATCTCGCTTTTCACCTCTAAAATAGTGTTATAAATATCTTCTATTTGTTTTATATCAACGATGTGCTGACGCTTAGTTCCGTTTTCTGGTGCTAGATGCTGTATACGATTTAGAAACACTGAAATCTCTGCATTTAATGAGGATTGAATTCCTTTAAAATTAGTATTTGATTCTTCTTGCTGGTCCAGATTATTTGTATGAGATATTTGAGTTGGGACAGAATCCACGGTCTCAGGCAATGGAGTTTTTGATTTTCCTGAGTTTTTATTTGTATTCGTTGCATTAGTCTCAGTCATAGGTGCAGGGTTTAGTATATTTCTTTCAGGTGGAGGTATTGTATCGGGTTCATTGTTACTATCACTGTCGTCAGTATCAGTTGTGTCATCGTTTGTTGTTGATCCACGCGATTCTGCTGCAACAGTTTCAGTGTACAGTTTTTCTATTAAGTCAAATTTTCCGGTGTTAATTAATGTTTTAAGAGTGTCTGTTTGAACTTCTTTTCGTAAAGATAGAATCTTTTTGGGAGACACTTTTTGTTTAGGATTATAATGTAACAGTTTATTTTGTATTAACATTTTGAGATTATTACCGGAACGTATGGCTGATTCGCGTTTTTTCTTCGGGGGACTATGCTCATTAGTTGTATTATTGTAAGTTTCTTCTGATTGTCTACCTTTACCTGATGTTGATGGAGTCGCACTAGGACTAGTTTCTGAAAAACCAAATAGTTTTATAATATTAACATAGGTATGCTGGAGTTCTGAACATGTGTGAATGGTTAGAAAGGGGATGACAACCGAGATGACGACTAAGAAGTATGGAAGAAAATGGGTTAATGGCAGAAGAATGATGATACTGGAGTCCTAAAGCAAAAAGGAATAAATAGCATAATCAACTACCGTCTTATTACAAAACGAAATCTAACTTTAGTTCTAGCCTAAACCTTTGAGCCAGTATTTGTATTTCGAACTTTATTTCAATTTAGACAAAGTTCTTAATACTAAAATGACAACATAGCACCGAACTAAGCTGTCATTTTTGTATAAAAAACTCCATTTCTATAAAAAAACCTTGTTTTGTAATAAGGGGGATAATGTTCCTACTGCTAGGACACACGCCACCTTTTAGTAAGAGGGAGTGGGTTGTATCCACCACGCGGACGCAAGCTCAGTGCGGGTTGGTAGATGTCACGTGTCTTCTAATTTTTAGGGTTCCGTAGTCAACAACGAACCCTTATAGTTTCGCCATGTCCGTCTGTCTGTCTGTTCGCGGTTTAGCTCAAAAACTATTGATACTAGAAAGTTGTAATAATGACGCCAAAAAAGTGGTAAAGTAAAATTTTGCAAAAACTATTATTTAGGGTACCTCCCCTACATGTAACGTGGGGATGATATTTTTTTTTTCGTCCTGCTCATAGTGTTCAAAAATATTAGGGGTTTGGGAAGACCGTTTTTTGATTAAGTAAACCGTTCGTGACTTCTCAAGCTTTAAAGTACCATTTTTCGTTGGAGTCAAGTGTCCCCCCCTCTACCAACTAAAGGGTTGTAGTTAGAAATTCAAATGTCACGGCAGTAGTACCTAAGTTTAAAGGAAAACTATCACACTTAAGTGGGCTTTACAAGTTTACGAATAATAGTCGACCAATTGTATTTGACTGGAAAATTTCGTACGAAACTATCAGTCAGCGAATAGGTACGACCCGCAATTGGCTGTTATAAAAACTACGGAACCCTACAATGCGCGTGGCCCGACACGCACTTGACCGGTCTTTGGTTATAGGACCGGCCGGGTATCTTACGATGTTTTCCTTTCCTCCACCGTTT
Organism: Apamea crenata; assembly: GCA_949629185.1. Taxonomy (NCBI): domain Eukaryota; kingdom Metazoa; phylum Arthropoda; class Insecta; order Lepidoptera; family Noctuidae; genus Apamea; species Apamea crenata. The sequence goes on along the minus strand of OX451362.1, from coordinate 3,084,218 downwards.
TAAGAGTAGTAGTGATGAAATAAATTGCACAGAGTAAAGTGCTTGCCCGGGTTATCACTGATCTTTACAAGGAACTAAATAATAATGATTATTACTTATTCCGTTTATCGTGTTGTCCGGCTGTTCATCAGCAGCTGTTTCATCCTGCCGGTGCGTCCGAGCTGGTGAATGCTGTATGTCGTTTTCAGTCATATATTCAATTGCTTTTTCATACGAATCTGTAAAGATGAATTGTTCTTGAGTTTCAAAACATTGAAAATTTAATTTAATACATAATTATGTAGGTACATGGTGCCTGGTTAAACAAGGGACATAATTAAGGAATATTCAGTCAGTGTTCGATTTTCGTTTCTAATAATTCTGTAAAAAACATAACATAAAGAATAGATCTATACGAATAAGAACTTTATAATATTTAAGACTTTATTAACCACTATTGCGAATTAAAAAGGTTAATAAATTAATTAACCACCTGCATTTTTTAAATACTTTATTTAATTACAATTTAGCCTGTAAGGCTAAAAAGCATTTTTAAATTTTAATCTAACGTAGGTAATATTTTACGTGATAATTATTTTAAAACTTAAAATAGTGTTGATTGTACTTTACACAAATACGTTTCACTTTCTTAGTCTGATATGACAATATTATAAACACTTTGTTCATGTGTTTGACGGCACGGTTGGCGCAGTGGTTAAGCGATTGACTGCTGCGCTGCGTGTCGTGGGTTCGATTCCCGCACGGAACAAATATTTGTATGACCTACAATTAGTTGTTCCGGGTCTGGCTGTTTGTGTATGTGAGTTTATATGTCTGTAAACGCACCCACGTCACAGGAGAAAATCCTAGTGTGGGGCAACGTTTTTCTTAAAACAAAAAAAAAAAAAAATGTGTCATTGGCACTATTATTTCTTATACACTTCTTATACACGATTTTTTTCATAACAACTTTTGCTCAGCTGAGCATAAATTATTATGTGCAGGGGTGAAAAACCTACAGATTGCAACTGAATGCCAATTTGAAGAAATACAACTCTATGAAAGAGTATATGTCCCTCATTTTACCAGTCATCGTGTACACCAGAGAAAACATCTTCTCTAAAAATGGTAGGTACCTCAAACTCAAAGCATTTATTTCAAATAAACCAATTACAGGCACAAAAACAAAAAAAAAACAATTCAGAAATAAAAATAAGCCGTGGCGGCTAAGAGATGACCAGCCCCTACTGACGACGCCCGTTCACGAACATGACGTATGGATCAGCACCATTCAGCTCAACCATTTTGAAGGGAACCTAATGATCCAACATACACGCCACCACCAGCGAGACATCTGAGTGAGCATGACATACTCTCAACCGCCAGGGCACATTCAAGTCAATGAAAGACGTATCCAGTAAATGGTAGCTTTATAGTTTAGGTACATAGTGCTCACACGTTTGCTATGAAATTATACAATACCTGTTCGAAACATTATCAGTGCACAATAAAATGGCCATGTTTTGTTTGATGGGTCTTTATTTTTAACTTGCACACTAGTTTCAGAGGTTTCTTCTGCAGGATAACGAATTGTTGAATAATTATCGCGAAGAGCGTTCTCTACCCAGCGCGCAGGTATGCATTTACAGCCGATATTTTTTTTATGAGTAGAGTCAGATATTTTCACAACTAAATAGCCTGTGGCCATTGTCTGTAAAAAAGTACAAACTTAATACACACAACATTGGGACTTAAACTTAACTGGCGAAATAGGAGTGTAAAGGGACACCCCTACCTAACCCTTCAACGAAAACAGGAGTGCATCCCGTTTCCGTCAGTTAGTTATGTTGAAGTCCCATGTAAAAGGAGGTGAGCCTTGCCTTCAACCGAGCACAAATCCAGACCCCGGGCTGGTACTGAGAAATTCCAGGTGGAAAAAACAAATAACACTGCCCAACCCGGGAATTGAACCTAGGACCTAATGCTCAGCAGTAGCACTACACCAACGAGGCAGTCTAAATAAAAATATACCTACATACCTAACTATGTATTTCAAAATTGACATATGAGAATATATTTTCTAAATAAAAATAGCATTTTTACAGAACATGCAAATAGATTTCCACTATGTAGAATAATCCAATTTTAAACTTTACAATCAACCGCACGCTTATGGTAAGCAAGTGTTACAATAGCGTGCGGTTGACTGTACCAGTTTGGCGTAGTGACTAAACCTGATTTAATTAAATATTAGATACTTGCCACAGAATTAATTGGATAAAGGTATTCAGTTAACAAAAACAAAAAAAAATCTTTCAATTTAAATACAATATAATAAATAAATAATAATAAATAAATAAATAAATCTTTCACGCAAAAAGTACTGAATGAATTTGGATGAAAGGCACACAGATGGTTTTTTTTATACAAACAAAAATATGTGACCAACCCACACAGCCCGCGTGGTAGATTACAGCCCACTCTAGAGGAGGCCTGTGTGTCAGCAGTGGGGACATTATACGCTGATTATGCTAAAGGTTATGAGCTTGTTAATAATCTATGTTGTTGTTAGTTGAAGCATATGAACCCAATACACTGAAAATACAGTTTTCCCGACTTCAACCAGCCAATTTATTCTAACTTGATTACTTAAAAAAAAAACCGGCCAAGTGCGAGTCGCACCGAGGATTCCCTACAATTTAAAATTATTAAAAATATTTTTATTATATGAGGTTCTTAACAAAAAATTTACGGTTTTCGCAATTTTTCCTTTATCGTTGAGACGTTGCTTCGTACCAGATTTCAAGATTCTGAGTTCACGGGAAGTACCCTATAGGGTTTGATTCCCTTGCGAGTGTCCAAAATTTGCGGCATAAACGGCTGTATCTTTTGATTGCGTTAGCTAAGAAGTTTGATTTTTTTACAGCTCCAAGGGTCAGTAGACCTGAGTATTTGATATAAATTCCAGCTTGATACGGGCTCCACTTGTTCCTGAGAAAAAGGGTCTTGACATACGGCGGGGTGAGATACATCTGAATGATGATAATAACCTCTTCGGAATGATATAAACCCTTTGATTTATTGTTCACACTAACATTTGCTTCTATGAATAGGAAACCAAAAGACCAAATCGTCGGCTTATTGTAAGAACTCATTCACTGCAAAAAATCACTAAATACGTTTTTATCTTTGCTGGACTTCATTTGACACATTCTACAAAAGACAAAAATTCACTAATTTCTCCGTAATTATATTAAAGGATAATATGGGCAAATCAACATAACCACTAACTAAATCGAACTAAAATAATATTGTTTATCGCAGAATAGTGAATATGTCAGTTAGTGACTTCTTGCAATAAGCCAACGAAATAGTGAATAATAATCATCAAAGCGAGTTGTCAATGATGTTTAGTGAGTATCAAAAACAATTTGTTTTTTTTTCTTCTTAATTTTGTATGTTCTGCTTACGGAACGTAATCCACCACGCAGGCCCAGTGCGAGTAAGTAGATGTTACATGTCTTTGAATTTTTGGTTCTAGGACATGCCAGTTTCCTCACAATGTTTTCCTTTACAGTTTGTACTTATTAGCAATTTTAAACTTTTACAATAAATAGGTATCTTGACTCTACCCGTTGTGTAAATAAACATGTCCTAACTAAGAGAACCGGGTGATCTGTAAATCAGGAACCTCCTATCCCGGATACCATTCTTTATTTAAGGTTATGCATTCTATTAACCAGTGCATGTATTATGATGTTGAGATAAATAAAGATACCTAATCTATGAAGATTATTTTTCATTTCCCAGGTCCGCTGGAATAAATATCCAAGAATTAAGATTTATTTATGATTATGAGTTATAAAATATATAGGTACATTAAACCTATATTAAAATATAAAAACGTAATTTTCACGTAGATTTTTTACACAGCTGTCTATCGTTCACATAAATACTAGTAGAATACCGCAAGAAACTATTAATATGGTCAAAACAAATGCTATGGTACCTGTTTGCTATTGTCGTGTGCAAAAAACTTCTGTTGACACTACGTGACACTATCACTCATTTGTTTTCATGATAATTATCACTTTGTTTGCACTAATTACTGTACTAAACAACGCACAAATTAACGTTTACTGACGTTTGACATTTCATAATACAGTGCGACATAGATCCAAATGAATTCGAATGGTAGCGCTGCTTGTCAAAGAAGTATCGAAAAGCTGTCAAATCCAGTACATTTCAATTTAGTTCTCATTTTCACCACGTTCATTTTTGTATCCGTGCCGCTCTGTGTGTAAATAATTCAGTTTGACGTTTCGGGGAATATGGTAAACAGCTGATGCAGTGCTGCCAGTTTATTGATACTACTTACCATGAGAAAAAAGGTTATTATTTCTATAGAAATTATTAAAAATGGCTGCTGACAGCTGAAATAAATTAATTGATTATAAATTTATAAAATAATGTTATTGCTGAAATAAATTAATTGATAGCAAATCTTTAATTGCAGATAATAAACATAAAAATTGATGTTTATGTAGGTACTTATCCGAAATATAAATATGATAAAACAATAAAAACTTGTTATTTTCTTTAGGGGTTGACGACCGTAGATAGTGTTTTTTTACTAAGGTAGGTACCTACAATACATAGTACAGACGCCAGCACATCAAGCTACTACATTGTGTCATTGTGTTGTCAATCTGTCAAATTTCTTTAATAGATTTTCAACTTTATTTTCAAAGCATTAAGGTTCAAGGTTGATTGGGAAAATTTGACAGTTTCGGGTAACTTGACCTGCTGGCGTCTGTACATTAGTACCTTTGTTTTTTTGTACAAAGATATTGATGGTTTCCAGTAAAGTAATTCGCATAACCCACCTGAAGTGCAATAAATGCAAAAGATTCGATGTTTTTAGCCTGCAGAAACACTTCAAATCACACTAATTCCACGAATATTTTTTGGAACACCGAAGTAAATATTCTTCAACAATAAACTTTTGACTGACAAGCAACAACAAGATTCTATTTAAGTTAGCTTGTGAAAGTGAATCTGCATTGTTAGCCGCTAGTGCCGCTAGTCTGTTTGATACTAATAGTCTAGATCCGCCGGTGACCGCCCCACTCTCCAACGCCCGCGATCTTCACACGTCATGTCGTCAGGGATGAAAAAAACTTTAAAATTATTTCATTTACTTACCTAGTTACTTATTCCCAATCTCTGCTGCTGATCTCATTTATGAACTGTCGTAAGGGAGGGTCCATTACCAAAATGGTAAAGAGGAACCCCTATGGTGCGACTCGGTTTGTCTGTCTGTCCGTCTGTCACAGCTGGGTATCTCAAGAACTAATAATGCTATCAACTTGAAATTCGGAATAGTTTTAAATGACGTTTGCCCAACTATTTTGCAAATAGGAAAGAAATATATATATTTTTTTTTTGCAACAGTGACTGAAATGTGGGGCATGAAAGTCTGTTTGCACATTCTCAAATATTTTTTCTTTTTTTTTAGGCCGCACAGTTTTCGACTTTTGATGAAAAAGGTGAAAAAAATACCGTTCCCCCCTTATCTCCGAAGTTTGCATAGAGAAAAATGGTTTTAATAGGATTTGGATGAAATTTGGCACACCGATAGTTTATTATATCTAACCTGGATTACCTAACACTTAAGATACTTTTCATCCCGGTAATACCTACGTTTCCGTGGGATAATTTCCGACCTCCACCCGGGCGAAGTTGCGGGAAAAGCTAGTCATAAATAACGTTAGAGACGTATGGAGTCATTTACTTACCTACATATATTTTGAATGAAATAACCGAAGGATCCGCTGTATCTTCAAATGGATGTCATTTCAATGGACATAGATTCCATAATTACTACGTACAGATACCAGCACATCAAGGTACTACAATCTGTCAAATTTATTTAATAGATCTTCAACTTTATCGCTAAAGCATTAAGGTTCAAGGTTGATTGCGAAAATTTGACAGTTTCGGTTAGCTTGAACTTCTGGCGTCAGTACAATTTAAACGTTGCTTTGACGAGCGAATATCGATTATTTGGATATTTGAGCAAGTTTATCTGCATATAGAGGCTACAGGAGTATTAGTAATTCTGTATTTTGGTGAATATTTGGTAAATGAAAGCACTGTCGTTTCAGATAGATTCGAGGAATTCCAGATAAAAAACCTAATAACACTTTGCACGACCCGGGAATCGAACCCAGTACCTCATGCTCAGCAAAAAAAGTCCGAAAGATCGGCAAGTGAAAACGAAGTAGGTAGATAATATCGTGGGCGGCGATGCAATGCGACGGAGTATCGCGGGCAGAACCTAGTATTCAGAAAAAAAAGTATTACGTGTCAAGATTTTTTTTTATCTATCTATTCAAGTGTCAACCCTAGAATATCGATCCATGTTTTGAAAAATGTTAGTAAGCTATTAATTCTGCGCCTATATCGATATCTACGCATAGGTTATCAAGGCCTTGAACCGCACGGCAGTTCGGAACCAAATTAAAATGGTAGTTCTCATAACGGTAGTAAGTATTAATGTTTTAAAGAGGGACACAATTATCATTCTTGCCTTATTTATTGAAAAGATTTGAGAGATTCCAGATAAAAATAACTTAATAACACATTACTGAAAGGACGTCAGATAAGGTAAGAAAAATATGTGTCGACTCGAGTCACGTCGGCGGTAAGAGTTTGACATCGATAGCGCTTTTATTCTGTAACACTTAGAGCTGATTTTTCAATAGACCGATAATTTTTATTCGTGGAATAAAATTGACATCTGACAGTTTTTGTAAGGAAGAACTGTCAAAAATTTAAAATTATTCTTCCGATAAAGTTATCTGTCGTTGGAAGAATCAGCCCTAAGAGCGGTTTTCGTAGATCAAGTTTACCGGTGGCGTGCGGTTGAGAGTAATTTTTTTTAAGATAACTTTAATAGTTTTTATTAGTAGGTATGTAGGTATTTTATCATGTTTCCCTACAATTCTGGGGTCAGCTTCTAGTCCAACCGGATGCAGCTGAATACCAGCATTTTACATGGAGCGACGGCCTTTCTGACCTCCGCAACCCATTTACTAGGTAACACGATACCTCTTGGTAAGACTGGTTGTCAGACTTTCGGGCTTCTGAATACCTGTAACGACTGTCAAAGATCTACAAATGACAGCCGGGACCAACGGCTTAAAGTGCTTTCAGAGGCAAGGAGGATTTCGGTATGTAAAGATGGTCACCCATCCACGGACCGACCGCGGCAAGCGTAATTCTACCTGATCGATCGATCGGTTAAGTTGCGTTTCCAAGGCGAGGCTTTTGAATTTCACTGCTGGGTTATAAGAAAATACAAGAAAGAATGAACAGAGTACGAATAAAGATCTAAAAATGTATACAAAACAACAGCATTTTTCATCGTGTAATAGGTTTAGGCTGATGTATGGTAAGCCTTGTACAACTTACTAATGTGACTTATTCAGTTTCACTATAAATGTAGGTACAGTCAACAAAAGCGATAAGTAACCAGGGTCGTCGGATATAGTTGAAGTTTAGTAAAAAACCGATGCAGGTTTTCGAATTTAATTTAATTTTATAAATGAACTGTTTGTTTTACGAGTATGTATTAATTTAATTAAATTTTATTCGAAAACATCCATCCGCTTCTTACTAAACTTCAACAATATCCGACGACCGTGGTTACCTATCTCCTTTGGTGACTGTACCTAGCTACTTTCTCAGTTCGGTCTGGCGTCTTTCTGTGGCTTATTAGTCGATTCGCACGAATTTACTCGCCTGAAACGGGCGATACGGTCGATCTCTATACTCATAAATATTTGCTGAATAAAATATAAACTTTTAGTGTAGGTAAGTACAGATGCCAGCACATCAAGCTACCCGAAACTGACACATTTTCCCGATCAACTTTGAACTTAATGCTTTAGCGTTAAAGTTGAAAACCTATTAAAGAAAATTGACAGATTGTAGTGGCTTGATGTGCTGGCGTCTGTACGTTTTTTCTTAACTTTATTGCATAAGATTCAAAATGTGACAACTGCCTAATACGTATTTCTGGGGTAACAATCCGGAGGAGGTGGTCTCAGAGGAGTGGGCGAATCGACAACTAATTTAACTACATGCGAATCGCCTACAGAAAAAACTTTTTTTAAAGGTGTCGATTCGCCCGTTTCGGACGAGTATTGTTGTGCGAATCTACCAATACTTAAGCCCTTTTCTGTGTGTCGCATGTTTTTCTTTAAAGCTATTTCCTAAATATAATACTTACACAAAAGTTACTAGATGAATAATCGTAAATTTTGGGGTGAAAGTTTGTTTTTATGTATGTAGGGATTGTAGGGGGTAATCACTGGAACTACCAGTCGGATTTGTATAATTATTTTGCATTTGATAGCCCAATTCATGAGAAAGGTTATAGGCTATATAACATCACGCTGCGACCAATAGGAGCGGAGCATCAATGGAAAATGTCGCAAAAACAGGAAAACTGATTCCTTTTGAGAGCTTCCGTTGCGTGCGCTGCGTAAACGGTTTAAGTTACGCAAAAATTATGTATGATAGAATTGTTTCTCTTTAAAAAGTTATAAACAAAGTCCGCGACAGCATATATCTATCTTTTAAAATTGACTCACTATAACCTTTTTATGGTAAGTAATCTTTGTTAGAAATTAAGGCATTGTTTGCGAAGGTGTTTTATCAAAATGATATCCTTATCCAAATGACCTTATCCAAATGATAATCCTCATCCAAATAAATACGTTATTCATCAGAAGTATTTAACTGTGAACAAAATTGCCCTTGACATCACTTGATTTCAATCACATCTTAGGAGATATCATAATTTTAAAATAACTCTGCAACAAAATAGGTATGATAACGTTCAGGTCGGTTCAACATCACGCTAGGTCAAAATGAATACAGTCAGAAAGAGAACTAAGCGAAATTGAAGTGATAGTGCGGGCGAGCGATGCTACGCGATGCGACGCGAGGGTGTGGGGCGTGGGGACAAGAATTTCACGTGGACGAAGTCGCGAACAGAAGCTAGTTATTCATATAGTTGTGAGAATGGAATAACATAACGTAACATTATGCCAGTATGGCGTGATGTTATGTTCAAGGGGTAGGCAGAGTTGTTAATACACCCACATTTCGCCAGTTATGTCTAAGTCCCTTGTAACATGGGGTGAGCCTATTGCCATCAACCGGCCACGAATCCAGGCTCTGGGCTGCTACTGAGAAATTCCAGATGGAAGAACCCAAAAACACTTTGCCCGACCCGGGAATCGAACCCAGGACCTCATGCTCAGCAGTAGCAATAGGCTGGTTTCCTAAAAAAATCTAATTAGTCTGTCAGTTCTTTTGTAAATTATATAAAAAATGATGAAGATATCGCCCGTTAAAGTTCCGCGTGACGTCACTTGCTTGCGACACTTTTGCAAGCAAGTGACGTCACGCCCCCCTCCCACTCCCAAATTTTGACGCGCTTTATCTTTGTCATTTTTTGTTTGATTGAAAAAAGAAAAAAAAACGTGTCCATTATTTTTCGATAATCTAACTACCGGACTAAATATAATTATTTTTTTTTTATCCCGGAAACTACCCTATTGCGACTACTAGACCAACGAGGCAGTGAATGGAATAATATATACTTTTGGTGCAAATTATATAATTTACGATGCATTTATACTGTTTTCACTGCATAGCATAATCAGGCTATAATGTTCCCACTGCTGGGACACTAGCCTTCTCTCTATGAGAGAGAGTGGGCCGTAATCCACCACGCGTGCCCAGTCCAGGTTGGTAGATATCACATGTCTTCGATTTTTTGGTTCTAGAAATTCCCCTTTATTTATAAACGTTGCTTAAAGTTAAGCAGTGATTAGCGACTGTTTAACCATACATTTTTGACGTTTAAACGTTACTTAGCTTTAGTCGTCGTTTAGGAATAAACCCCATTATACGCAAACAGAAATAAAAACCTAAAAATAAAGCCTCCAGGCATAAAGGGAGTGGACGATTGCGCAAGTCAGAATAATAAATGTTTCCTTTAAGTGTTCCTTTCTTCAGACATAACACAATAAAAGATTAAGAAACACTTTATTTCTAGAAAGGGGAAGTCTTTAGTCACAGACTTGTCGCCTTGTTTTCTACTAGAATGCCAGGGTTGTCACAGCCGGAGTACAGCATTAGAAGCAAAAGTGACTGCTGAAACACATGCTACTTTTCTGTAAGAGGGAGTGGGAATCTACCACGCGGGCCCGGTGCGGGTTGGTAGATGTCACATGACGTCAAATTTTTGGTTCTAGGACATGCCGGTTTCCTCACGATGTTTTTCTTCACAGTTTAGAGAGCAGTGGTGACGAAATAAATTACATTATGTATAAGTTTACAGCCATTCCCATTATGTCAATGTTGAATTCCAGAATTACGTAGACACATAGGCGCCGATTTCCTTGTTCACAAGCTAAACTAAATTTAAGTTCAGTGCATCTTTCTCTTTCTATTTCATTAAGAAAAGGACAGAAGATAAATATTAGTTTTAGACGTGATTAAAAAACATGGCTACTAAAAATATGTCACGCGCTGACTAATTTGACAGGACTAAACTAATATTTATCTTCTGTCCTTTTCTTAATTAAATAGAAAGAGAAAGATGCATTGAACTTAAATTTAGTTTACTTTGTGAACAAGGGAATCGGCGCCAATGGCGGTGTATTTTTTTTACGTTTTATCATTGGCGCCACAAAACAGACTATAATATGTTGCTTGCTATCAGGACAAAGAGTGCACATATTTTCACCTAAGCAGCTGATTTTCATTTGTATTTCCACATGCATTGCACAACCCTATTCAAATACAGAAAATAACGCTTTCTTCCCTAGAATGTTCTTTAGATAATGCTATTATTCGTTACCACGTAGCAGTACAGCAAAATACATTTTATAATAGAAGCTTTAGTTCAACTAGGTAACAACGGCAGAGATTTTTATGAAAGTATTATGAAACTTTGTATTAATATAAAGTTTGTATTCGTTGGTGTTAAGTGGCAGCTTATTAAAATCTAGATATCATTGGTGAGTTAGAATAGCAGTGATTGGTGAAGTATAGTTAACTGTAATAACTTTATCAACTTTGACAAATTAAACTTTTGGCGCTTGGCCACACCAAGCGCCAAAAGTTACAGTAGTGAGCCAGTGAAGTGAATATTCAACATAAATACGGTATCGACAGGATTCTATACCAATAAGCATATTATTATAACCAAGACCCCTCCGTGTCTCGGAAAGCACGTTAAATCGTTGGTCCTTGTTGTCATTTATAGATCTTTGACAGTCGTTACGGGTCGTCAGAAGCCCGAAGGTCTGACAACCAGTCTTACCAAGGGGTATATCGTATTACCCAATAACTGGGTTGTGGAGATCAGATAAGCAGTTACTCCATGTAATATACTGGTATTCAGCTGCATCTGGTTAGACTGGAAGCCGACCCCAACATAGTTGGGAAAAGCCTAGGCAGATGATGATGAAACATTTATTATAATCCGTCGAAATAAATCCGTACCAATGTTATAAATGTGTTAATAACTTTGTCTGTTTGCTACCTTTTCAAGCCTCAAAGGCTGAACAGATTTCGATGAAAGGTATACAGGTATACATGACCTGGGTTAGGACATGGGAGGGACACTTTTCATCCTAATTGTGGGTTCCCGTGGTATACTGCCCGAACGCATTCAGGCGAAGCCGCCGAAAGACGAGTGTTTAAACCTACTTCCTACTAATATTATAAACGCGAAAGTTTATGAGTATGGATGGATGGATTGTTACTCTTTCACGCAAATACTACAAAACGGATTTAGATAAAATCTGGCACACGGATACTTTATAATCAGGATTAACACATAGGATACTTTTTATCCCGATATTCCATCGGGATTGAAACTTATGCGGGTGAAACCGCGGGGCGCAGCTAGTATAATAATAAAGCTGCTACCGTTATGTATGATATTCAAAAGTTAATAATATATATGTTAGTAACAGTGTGACTATTTCAAAAGGGAAGCGGGTAGTCGGACTATTGTGTAAAATTACAGGGAAAGCTCCAAATTCACATGGAAAATATCATTCATGTACATAGTTTATCGCCGAAAATTGTGGATACAAAATGTTGGCTACAAATTGCGGGTTTGGTACGGTTTAATTCGTAGACCCAAAGGAGACGTGAAACAGCTGTCGATTCACACATACATAAACTCATACTATCTTCACCTGCTACGACCCTTTCGGCTGTTGCTGAAAACCAGCGCGGCTGTCGCTGAAAACCAGCGGTCGGCTGTCGCTGAAAACCATCGCTGGGCTTCTGTCTTGCATAGGGTCACAGCATAATGCTGAGCGATAGCCCTGTGGCGTGGATGTGATGCATGTCAACCATTTCTTATTGTTTTTTTATGTTATTTTTACGTCATGTTTACCGCAAATAAACGTATTTTCTTTCTTTCGTATTCCTTTTGCTTCGCACCTGCGGGGTAACTGCGTAACCCACTAATAGTACGAATGGCTTTCATTTTGACAGTCAAACAACATTAATTGCGTTATTTACGTTGTTGAGTAGACAAATTTTTCGAACATAATATAATATGATTGCTTCATATGTTCGAAAAATTGGTCTATTTGGATTAGCAATATTATTATTATTATTTATTCATAATCAAGCAACAAAAGACTCATACTAATTATTAGGCACACAATTTCAATAACAATACAAACATACAAGACAGTAAAATAAATTAAATTAAACTTATTCATTACATTATTAGTCACAAAAGTAAAAAAATATAAAAACAAAAATAACTTAATAATTATAACCTTCTAGTCGGCATTGGAACAGCAACATGCCTGCCATAGCAATGCCGGACATAAGGGCAATGCAGCCTGTTCGCGGTCATTGCCAGGATAGGATTGGGGCTGGCCCGCATCCGACGCACCAGGGACGCGCACCGGAATATCCTTCTAAATATAGTGCGTTAGGTACGCAATTAGAATGTTGGATAAACTAACGAAATAATGCTATGTCCCTGTTTCATCATCATTTCAGCCGAAAGACGTCCACTGCTGGACATAGGCCTCCCCCAAGCACCTCCACTTCGACCGGTTCTGTGCTTCTTGCATCCAACGGGTTCCTGCGGCCTTCACAAGGTCGTCGGTCCACCTTGTGGGAGGCTTTCCAACGCTACGTCTGACGGTACGCGGTCGCTACTCCAGAACCTTTCGGCCCCATCGGCCATCTGTTCTGCGAGCAATGTGCCCTGCCCACTGCTACTTCAGTTTGGTTTGTTTGCTTGGCTGCCCTGTTTACAGAAAATTAATTTGGTAGAGTGGGGATACGAGTAGAAGAGCATTCGCTCGTTTGGTATAAACCGACCTTTACACTTATTCAAATTCATGTTTTGTTTTAGTTGTGTTAACAAATATTTTCTCCGCAAGAATGAACAAAAATCCATTCTTACAGAATATGCAAAAATGAACCATAACTTGTATAGATATAAATGTTAATTTCCCTTAATACATTGCAAAGTACAATTCAGTTTGAGTTCTTTCAGGTGCAATTGCCAACGACCCTTCAGTCGCCCTTTTTATTACCTAGACAGTTGAACAACCTAAAAACACATTAATTTGGGAGCCTTAACGCCTTCACACACATTAACTCAACACCACAGATATCTTAGTTTTATTGTGTTTTTCCATTAGGAATTTCTTAGTATCTGGCCGGAGTTTGGAAGGTGGTGGTATGACACCCCCGTGCCTCGGAAAGCACGTCAAGCCTCCAGCAGCCAGGTCCTGCACCTGATCTCTCTCCGGTCGAATCGGAATGTTGGATTACCGACGTTGGGACGGCAATCCAACCAAGACAGTGAGGGGCGGGGAGTGCACCTGTCTCAGTTATGTTGCTATGGTGCAGTGGTGGCTTAGTGGTGATGGCTACGACTTACGAGTTGAAGGTTGTGGGTTCGAATCCAAACAGGCCCTTTACTTTGTGTAAATTGCTCTCAAAACGATGAAGGAAAATATTGTGAGGAAACCGGCATGGCTTAGAGCCAAAATTCGAAGACATGTGACCTCCAGCAAGCTTCACTGGGCCCGCGAGCCTCCTCTCTGTGAGAGAGGGGACTTCCTCGCACTGAGATAATTTTTTACAACAAAAATATACACATAACAAAACTCAAAATAACATTTTTGTCTTTATTCTACGTCTATTAGTTCCTGTAACGCGCATACAGCAGGGGGCTTACCACCAGCTCTTAGAGCAAGGCAGAAGTTGAACTGCACTGTATTTTTGTACTCAGTCATAGAACAAAAACCGGTCACGTGCGTGTCGGGCCACGCGCAGTGTAGGGTTCCGTAGTTTTTATAATAGCCAAGTGCGGGTCGTATTCGCTGACTGATAGTTTCGTACCATGCTCTAACACAACACAACGACGACGACACAACTACTCGACTAATAGTAACTACTAATAACTAATAGTCGACTACGATACAACTGACGCTTAGCGCCATCTATCGCCATTTCTATGGAGTTGTTTGAAATTTTCGAGTCAAATACAATTTTATTAATATAATAATATCCCTGGACATTTCACACAGCACCATTTGTCCCAAGCTAAGCAACCTAATGCTTGTGTTATGGTAACAAGATGGCTGATAAACTAATTATATACAATTTTTTTTTTTTTGTAAATACATACATATTATAGATAGAAAAACACCCAGACTCGGAACAAATACATGTAGGTCATACAAATATTTGTTCCGTGCGGGAATCGAACCCGCGACACGCAGCGCAGCAGTCAATCGCTTAACCACTGCGCCAACCGTGCCGTCAAATTGGTCGACTATTACTCGTAAACTTGTAAAGCCCACTTAAGTGAGATAGTTTTCCTTTAAACTTCGTTAGATATAGGTACTACTGCCGTGACATTTGAATTTCTAAATACAACCGTTTAGTTGGCAGAGGGGGGGACACTTGACTCTAACGAAAATTGGTACTTTAATGCTTGATAAGTCACGAACGGTTTACTTAATCAAAAAACGGTCTTTCCAAACCCTTAATACTTTTGGAAGACCTATCCAACGATATCCCACACTATGAGAAGGACGAAAAAAAAAATATCATCCCCACTTTACATGTATTTCTGTAAATACATATTTGTTACGTCCGCGAAACATATTTTAATCAACGTACAACTTAGTACTGACCAGCAAATTGCAAAAAACGTAAGAAAATTTGAATTTCGCGGGCTATCTTGGAGCATCCACCTTAAGTGTCATTGTTAGTGGAACTGTGTGTGTGCTATAAACCTAGTTTGGGTGCCAGGAGATAATACTCAATGCACTCTACGTTGTACCATATTTACTGTACGTATGTAACCTTTGTAAACCTTATACTGGAAATAAACATTATTATTATTATATTATTATTATTACTGTTTTTCATTGAATGCCACTCAAGGGACTACGTTACCTACGTGTAGTCAACAAGTGACACACAATCCTTAAGCCATTGAAGAACACTGTACGAGACACAATAGAACTTTTTTTATTGTTTTTACGTCTCGGGGAGCTTAGTATCCCGTAAAGTGTTAAGAACCCTGAAGTAAGCGACATAGTATCACAATGTACTTTTGTTTTAACCGACTTCAAAAAAAGGAGGAGGTTATGAATTCATCGAGTTTTTTTATTTTTATTTATGTACGGTCACCAAAGGAGATAAGTAACCAGGGTCGTCTGATATAATAGAAGTTTTGCAAGAAACCGATGGATATTTTCGAATAAAATAAAATTTAATTAATAGAAAAGAAACAGTTCATATATCAAATTAAATTTTATTCGAAAACATCTATCGGTTTCTTACAAAACTTCAACTATAGCCGACGACCCTGGTTACTTATCTCCTTTGGTGACCTGATTTACAGAATTTGGCTACGAGTTTGTCACCTTCAGTAGTGTCCATCAGTTCCTATAACTTGTAGGCAACAGAACATGCAGGACACGATATTAGGTGTCTCATTTTTTTGGAACTGTTTTTCATTGAACGCGACCTAAGGGAGCTAATGTGTAGTCAATAAGTGGTATAGAAAAAAAAGAAAATACGTTTATTTGCGGTAAACATGAAGTGAGAAAGAACACAAACACAAAAAAAGAACAAGAACAAGTTGGGGGAGAATATGCGTCAGACCTATGCAAAACGATCATCGCTCAGTATATTTTTTTTTGCCGGCACGGTTGGCGCAGTGGTTAAGCGATTGACTGCTGCGCTGCGTGTCGCGGGTTCGATTCCCGCACGGAAAAAATATTTGTATGACCTACATGTATTTGTTCCGAGTCTGGGTGTTTTTCTATCTATAATATGTATGTATTTACAAAAAAAAATGTATATAAGTAGTTTATCAGCCATCTTGTTACCATAACACAAGCATTAGGTTGCTTAGCTTGGGACAAATGGTGCTGTGTGAAATGTCCAGGGATTTATTTATTTATTATTTATTTATTTATATGTTAAGACCCCATGCGAGACAGCGCCGCAGCGCTGGTTGTCAGCGGCAGCCGGAGTTGACGTGAACGTGATGACGTCAACGACACTGAACGTGACACAATAGAATTTTTTTATTGTTATTACGTCTGGGGTCATTTAGCGTCCTGCAAAGTGTTAAGTGGCCTGAAGTGAGCGACATAGTATCACAATGTGGTTTTGTTTTAACAGAGTTAAAAAAAAGGAATAGCTTAAGCATTCGTCGAGTTTTTTTTTTCATCTATGTACAGACGCCAGCAGGTCAAGCTACTCGAAACTGTCAAATTTTCCCAACTAACCTTGAACCTTAATGCTTTAGCGATAAATTTGAAAATCTCTTAAAGAAATTTGACAGATTGTAGTAGCTTGATGTGCTGGCGTCTGTACATAGATGAAAAAAAAAACTCGACGAATGCATAAGCTATTCCTTTTTTTGAACTCTGTTAAAACAAACTACTTACACTACTTACTCCATAGTAAGTAGTGTCACACGAATTTGTGTGGAGTACCACAGTTAAAAACTGAAAAAAAACAAAAAAAAAACAACCGATTTTTTAATTTTACCGTATATTGTATTAAAAAGCACACATTTTAATGCCTAACTTTGCTTAACTGTGTGTGCTTTATCCATAATAAAATAAAATATATTGCCATTATCACACATACATATATTACACATGGCTATTAATCTCTATGAATTCTGTCATGTTTTATGGATCATAATTTTGGCTAGTCCAATCTAAAACAACGGGTACAGTCGTAAAATTCGGATTTCTAAATTACACTTTATTTATATTTACATATTATATACTGTTGTTAGGTGAATAGGAGCCGAATTTAATAAACATACTGTTAGACGGTGAAAAAGATATTGTAGTCAACCTCGTAATAAATTTACCAGTTTTGTCAACTAAATTGGATCATTGCCCAGGGTGTTGAATCTTCACTAAGGCGGATCATACATTACTCCGCCATTATGGCGCCACGCTCCGGTGTGCGGGCACGGTAATATTATCTAATTACCGTGGTGCGAGGCTGCAGTTTTTAACGTTTACACAAATATTCCGTTACAAAAATTTCGATCCAGTCTGTCCCTTGCTGCCTTCTCCAAGCGACGCCCTCATCCGAGGTCCGTCCCCACAGGTGCCCTTAGTGTGTAGTCACTTAGTTTTTAAGTTTCATAAGCCCTCACTGGAGGCCTTAATTTATTGAGGCATCCACAGGCAAGCCCGGTTAAGCAGACAACAACTTCATAAGTTAAACTGTGAGATGCCATTCGTAAAAAAAATATATTACTGACACCACATCAACGTACGTGGTTGCAGACCGCGCGTAGCCTCACAGAGAGAAGACCTGTATCCCAGCCGTGGGGACATTGTGGGCTTGTGGATTACCTAGGGTAACAATTTACATGAGATAGGAGTATAATGTTCCCAGTGCTGGAACACAAGCCTCTTCTCTTTTTGAGAGTGTGTGAGCCGTAGATGTCACATGTCTTCGAATTTTTGGTTCTAGAACATGCCGGTTTCTTCACGATGTTTACCTTCACCGTTTTGAGAGCAGTGGTGATGAAATTATTTACAATAAGTAAAGCGCCTGTCTGGGTTCGAACCCACGACCTACACAACTCGTAAGTCCACTGGGCCACCACTGCTCTGAGGGGCAATTCTCGTAATTTTAAGACCGTTCACAGTCTGATCTCAGTGTCAATCTGACAAAAATACCTCGAATTTCCCTATATTTTGACAAGTTTTTGACGTTTGGTTGTCGGTGAGATGATACTGCGACTAGATTTTGCACATTTTAAGTTACGAGAATTGGCCTTCAGTTAAAGGGCCATAATATGGATAGGACAGGTAAGAACAAACTTCTAATACTAAATAAACTATTAAAATAAAAATATAATATCCTAAACTAACTAAATCTATTAACTAACTAAAATATGGCGTCAAAATATTCCTCCGTATCACTGTTGACTGCTAATGTACCCAAGAGACAGTTGGCATTGTCACGTTGTATGGCAATACTTAGCCACTAGCCAAGGAGGTAGTAGGTGTACTCACTGGCGGAAACCACAAGTTAAAAATACTAACACGATGACTATTCCCCAACAATTTCAATTATTCCATAAATTATTCCGAGGGTACAACAAATTATGCTAAGTTACTAAGTATAATTTACGGTAATTTATACCATACTTAAAATTCTAACTTAATGTGCTTTGAAAATCTTAGTGTGCGGTGTTTTGGTGCATGTAACCTCTTTGCGGGATTGTGTGCAGTGTACTTTATGCCCGAGTTTCACGAGGCATTTTTTTGGAAGCAAGAAAGTGCCAGTGGGATTTATGGCTGTGAGTGCGGCTAGTCGCTTACCAAATCGCCTCACAAGCCGAATCACCACTTCTTCGAGGTCGATAGTTTACATCAAAATGCGGCCGGCGATCGCCTGCGACTGAGCATTCATGGTCGATTTTATTCACCGGCGCATGCGACCTATCTCCGCACGACAAAAGTCGAAACCTACTTCGGAACTTGCGGTTTTAGTCCCTTGCGGCCCAGCTGAATTGCCATTTAGACAGTCCATTTTAGCCGTGCGGCTGTAGTCAATAGTCACCTGTGTAAAGTCCGCATAGCTAGCAAGTTCTCCTCGTGAATACACAACTATCCTCAAATTACTTCTAATCCTAATTTACTCTTCGATATTCATTCCATTGAAATTAATATAGATGATGTTGGTAAGCTACTTAGTAAACTAGATCCCTCAAAATGAGTAGGACCGGACCATTTATCACCTTTGTTCCTGATTGGTTGTGCTAAAACTATTGCCTTACCGATATCGTTATTATTTATTATTTACAATAAAGTTTCAAGCCCCGTTCAAGATCTAAGCTTTAATAAATTCAAATAATTCTGTGCCAGAAAGCCTTTTATACCGTAAAGGATTATATCGAGGACAAAAAGGCAATTTTTACATATTGAATGTTGTTTTTTTTTTTATTATAAACACTTTGACATTAATGATTTTATATACACTATGACATTTTGCTTACTTTGTAAAGTATTCTATTATTTAAATTGGGTCATTTTATTTATATTATTTTTATTTTTTCTCTCTGTTCTGTTAGTCTTGTCATGGTCTGGCAGTTTGAATAATAAATGTGGCCAACCCAAATGTACTTACTTTGGTATTGTTCGTTGAATCGTCGAGCTCCTTAAGTTTTGAGTTGAGCTGCACCACTTCTGACAAATGCGTGCACTGACTGGACAGGTCCTCTCAATCTGTGTGGTTCTTTCCTCAAAAAACCATCTCAGACATCGATCTACATGGTCTTCATATGATCTGACCAAGATTATGTCTGGACTTTAAAACAGACTGTGACCTCTGAGTTTGTTTCGGCCTTTCTTCTCAGACTAGTCAGATAGGAAACGCCGACCTCATCTAGTTTTTAAATATGATTGACGTGTAAAAGTGTTTGTACAAACCTACTTACAAAATAAAATCATTTATTTATTTTAGGGGTTTTTGTATTACAATGGTACATACCGTGGAATTAGTTACAGTTAGTATGTTCTACCTCTTTTGAATAATTCCCGGTTAAATGGGTTTTTTTTTTATTAAAACTATGCACGAGTAAAAAAGTTCTTTACAAAGACGGACTTAATGCATGAGGCATTTTCTACCAGTCAACCTTAGGGTGATGCGAGATGAGACAAAACATGATAGGTATGGTGGTGGTGGCGGTGGTGGTATACGGGACAGATGTGGCTGGGAAATAACTATAAAATACAAGAATAAAATAGATACATCCTACTTCCTATTATCCTACTAATACTGGGTGGCGCAAAAGTAGTGGCACTAAAGAAAATACCTTTTTTTTTTTTATAACATTTTCTGTCATTCTGTTGTTGAAAATTGTGTAGTGAACAAATGTAAAATACACTGAAAATAAACATGGACCGTTTTACTCCCCAAGAACGTGGAATAATTGTGTCAATGTTCTTACGGAATAATTCATCAGTGATAAGAACACAACGTGAATTTCGTCGACGATTTCCCCACCGTCCGGCACCGATTGGTCGCACAATTCGACGCTTTGCCACACGCCTTGAACCAACTGGCTCAACATTGGATAGACCTAAGTCTGGGAGACCAAGAACAGGCCGTTCAGCTGAAAATATCGATGCTGTGCGCGAAGATGTGGAAGAGTGTCCAGAAACATCAACGAGGCGACGTGCCACGCAAACGAGAACGCTACAGAACCATGTTACGTGAGTTTTTGATACCCAGTTTGGACGAATTGGGGCTGGAGCACATCTGGTTTCAACAAGACGGCGCTACGGCACACACAGCGCGCGACACTATGGACTTAGTGAGGGACGCTTTTCCAGGCCGAGTTATCTCTCGTTTTGGCGATTTGCCTTGGCCTGCAAGATCACCCGATCTGACCAGTCCAGACTTCTTTCTTTGGGGTTTTTTGAAATCTCGGGTGTATGTGAACAAGCCACAGACTCTCGCAGCTCTAAAAGAAAACATTCGTCAAGAAATAACGAACATATCGCAGGAAGTGTTACGGCAAGTTATGCAAAATGTCATAAATAGGGCTCAAATGTGTATCAACTCTGGAGGTCACCATTTAAAAGACATCATCTTTAAATCCTAATGGTACGAAATTTAATGGCACAAATATACATTTAAAAAAATCTAAATCTAGTTTTCTAATTTAGAAAAAATGTTATAGCTGAACCAAATAGGGTCTTTACTTTTGCGCCACCCAGTATTATAAACGTGAAAATTTGTATGGATGGATGTTTGTTATTCTTTCACGCAAAAACGACTGAACGGATTTGGATGAATATTGGCACACAGATGGTTTATAACCAGGATTAACATATATGATACTTTTTATCCCAATATTCTTACGGCATCGAAACTTATGCGGGTGAAACCGCGGGGCGCAGCTAGTACATACATAAATGTTCCATCTCTTATGTAATTTTTGTTTTTTTCGTTTATGTATTAGGCAGATACATACATAACAACACGTCTGCTTTCCCCAAAGGGTGTGGCAGAGGTGTCCCCACCTATTTGCCCAAAAGTGTGCGGAGCAGATTTCTTACAATTAGCAGTTTATGGTCGAGAGGCTGGAAATTTCCAACAAAAAAATCGATGTCTCCAAAACAACCCGTTTTGGGCCCGAAGTTATCGAGGATAAAAAATGTTACAAAATTAGCTCTAGTATGAGCCATTTTCAAGAATGCACCCAAATACCAATCAACCTGTATACACAAGTCATATAAATATTTGCTTCGTCCGGAAATCGATCACGCGACCCGTACCACAAGCCAAAAGTGTCATCAAAGTCATCACAAGGGACCTACATAGTACTGTCAATTAGCTAACTTAGTGTCCAAAAGCAAACATCTGACTAACCGGCTGGGGACATGTTAGCTGTGACGTCAATGCTACGGCAGCTACGCCGTCGTAGCAATTTTGGGGTCAGCTACGAGGCGTAGCAATTGGTGCTACACTGCATTTTCGGGTTTTGTAGTTGTGTTCTTGCATCATTCATAGGTAAGGAGAAAATGAATAGGAGAATTTAATGGAACAAAACGCATTCGCTTGATTCTAATTTTACTTCGTAGTCTTTGAAAGCTCTATACAGGGTAAATTGCGAAATTAAGAAAAATATGTTATTCATGAATTAAGGATTTTTCTTAATTTCGCAATTTGACGCTTTTCCTCAGTTAATTGAAGGACGGTGAGCTCAAACTTACAATCATAAAAATCTTTTATTTAAAAGATTTTTTAGAAAGACATTAGAAATAAAGAAAATTATGTTACTACGTCTGCTTTATGCCAAAATAAAAACACCCACTTTGTTTTCGAGAAAATCATCCGTGAAAGACATACTGACAAACACAAAAGGGCAATTTCACAAAGGTTCCGTTCATATTCTAATGCACACTACTACGGAACCCTGAAACCGGTGATAAAGTCAATAAGGAGTATGTAAGTTACTCGGCTAGTTAGGAAAGAGGTACATAGCTTATGTTAAGTGCACGTGCACTTAGCTTGGCGTCATAAAGTCTGCTTAGTCTGCAAAAATACAGCTTGAATATACTTTTAATGTTATTTTTAGGAAAAGAGGATGCTTCTACATGATGATATTAGGACCAGCACTCCAATTGCGTACATTTTCAATCACAATCCGAGAGTTTTGGAAGATATGGCTAAACCATTGCTTCACAGGTTTGAAAAATTCGTCTGCTCAACAATGTAAATAACGCAATGAACGTGGGTGAACTGTCAGAATGAAATGCGTTGCGATCAATTATCATTTTATGTGTGTTACACAATTTCCTTGCAGCTTAAGTATACAATTTTATGTGTTTTGCCTCATTACATTTTTTAGCAGGACTTTCATCAAGAATCCAATCAATCTTCGTAGATTTTTTCCAACTGTGTTGGGGTCGGCTTCCAGTCAAACCGGATGCAGCTGAATACCAGTATTTTACGTGGAGCGACTGCCTATCTTACTGGGTAACACGATACGCCTTGGTAAGGCTGGTTGTCAGACTTTTTTTTTTAAGTATGAGCGTATCGCTCATACTTAAAAAAAAAAACTCTGCCAGATTAACTCAAAACGAAACCTCATTAAAGAGTAATAAGAACCACCAATGTTCCGGGTTCAAACCTAACTTTTTAATTTCTTCTGTCGTAATTTTCCGGTGGAAAATCGACTGCTCGCTCGATTTATTGACCGAAGCGCTCCGTTAGTTGCTGAGCTGTGCTATTATTAGAGCTTTACCAGCTTAAGTATTAATAGCAGTTTGTTTTTTTAAGCTGTTTGGAAACTGTGAAATGTGAAAATCTTTGTTGGGAAGGAACGTTTTATACCTTTTCCGGGATAGTTTTATAGATTATGACTGGTTTAAGAAGCAGTCACTATACTATTACTGTAAGCCCCATGACTTCCAGCTCTTTCGATCCAGGGCTAAAGTAGACTAGTGGCCGTTTGTTTTGTCCAGCTCGTTCCGCCATCTTCTACGGGGTCTGCCACGACGCCTTCTAGCTGTGTCAGGGCTCCACGTGGTAGTTATTTTGGCGCACAGCTTATTGGGCATACGGCAGACGTGGCCAGCCCCGTACCGCTTCAGCTTAGCGGCTTTTTGAGCAAAGTCAGTAATCTGTGTTTTGGAGCGCAGTGTGGTGTTGTGAATATGGTCTGTCAATTTGACGCCTAGAATACTTCGCTCCATTGCACGTTGGCAGACCTTGAGTTTGGACTTTTGAATGTTCATAAAAGACCAAGTCTGGGATCCATAGGTCAGAATGGGAAGGATGCACATGTCCATAATTTTTCGCTTTAGTCACTATACCTACCTATTTTAGAGTTTTTTGATTATTTGTTTGTTAGCAAAGATATTCAAGAGGTATATTTAAATATCTTTGTATTTGTAAACTAGCTTATGCTCAACTCAACCTTAGGATGACGCAGAGACAAAACATGGCAGGTGCAACATATGGGATAAATAGCTAGGAAATTACTATAAACTACAAGAATAAATACTAATACTTAGATAGATACATACATACATATAAACAAAATGAACTGTCAGGAGAACAATGATCGGTAGAGGAGAAAACGAATCCAGCACATCAGCGCTGGGATGTTACGGTCAACTTCTGACGGATATATTTACAGAATAAACACTGTAGTTTCAATTCCTTTTTTTAGCCTACCTACCTTGTTTCCCATTGCTGGGCAAAGGCCTCCCCTCGTTTCTTCCAAACCTCTATGTCTTGTGCGATCTCTGGCCATGATGGCCCTGCAAATGTTACCACATCGCCGCACCACTTTCGCCGTGGTCTACCTCAACGGCGGCGGTGAAAACTCATCGACATGTGCATCCTGCCCGTCCTTACCTAGAGTGCACAAAGTTGGTCACTTACTGAATAACAGAAGTCCTAAATCAAGATTTGCCTATAAAAGAGCATAATAGGTGTTAAGCGTACAGATCGAGTTAGAAACACCACGCTGCTCTCCATAACTCTAGTAGTGGATGTTGGAGAAAAAAGTGCCAGGCCGAAGTGGGAGTGGGTTGACCACGTTTCACGAATGCACCCGGAGCGATGGGCAAAAATCGTCACTCACCGGACGCCGGAGGACATCGCCGTCGTTTATTTATTTAAAAAAAATTAAATTCTCTTATTTAGGTAGTAGACACTCACTTTACTTAATAAAACATGTATGGAACCAGGCGCAGTCGCAGCCCAAGATGGGGGGTCATGAAGTAGTAGTTAGTAAGGCAAGTAAATCATGCAGACTCTCGACCCCCCACCAAAATCATTCAAGCTGAATGATTTGGGGGGGGGGGGTCATGACCCCCACGACCCCCCTCGGACCGCGCCTGTATGGAATCAACTAAGCTAACAAAAAGTTTGTCAATCCTGTTGAAAGTCGTTGTTGAAATACGAAACGCTTTGAAAGCGCTTGTTACTCTCAGTTAGCGCTTCAATTTAATTTATCCTTACGCTAATTCCACTACGGCACAAAAAATCTTTCACGTATTTTTTAATTTGCTATTTCCGAGCGGGGCGGGCCCAGTCAATATTGTTCAGCTGCTAGATCGGGCTGGCGCTCACTGCGCTCACAAGTGCTGTACAAGCAACGCCGGAGCGCAAACATTAGCTTATGATGCTGCACGCGCTAAATGTGTGTAAACGACCGGACTTTTGTTATTTCACCTTTGTTCACCTGTAGTGTAAGCAGCTGGAGAGCCAGAGATTTCAGCGCGAATTTTTGCATTTTTTAGGTGCCCCTGATAGTAAAGTAGTTACCGCTTATGCTACGGATTCCTATAAAAACGGTGATAAATAATACTTTAGTTTGTTTCTGGAAGTAGGTTTGTACATACAAACACTTTTACACGTCAATGATAATTTAAAAACTAGATGAGGTCGGCGTTTCCTATCATTACTCTGAGAAGAAAGGCTGTAACAAACTCAGAGATCTCTTTTAAAGTCCAGACATAATCTTGGTCAGATCATGAGAAGACCATGTAGATCGATGTCTGAAGGCGGCCGCAAACTGAGAAACGTGAGCTGACATCTTTTAAAATAGCGTTTACGTGGTAATCAAGTCAAATCACTGTGTCATTGCTTGTCAGATGTATCAAAACGAAACAGAAACTCGAATCAGCAGGCCAATTCTCGTAATTTATAACGATCAAAATCTAGTCGCAGTCTCATCTCGGCGACAAACAAATTAATGTCAAAAGCTTGTCAAAACGTCTTGAATTTTGACGTATTTTTGACAAATTGAGACTGAGATAAGACTGTGAAAGTTCTTAAATTTACCAGAAATGCTCCTCAGTCCATTTTTTTTTTTGGATGGGAAATCATCAATTGACCCCTCCCGCTCTGGGTGGAGCGGAAGGGAGTGTCAGACTCTTACTGACTAAAACCCACCCGTGTTCCTTCCTTAGCCCTTTCTGTTCCAGGGCAGCGGTAACCCTTTCGGACGATCCCGCTACCCGCCTCAGTCCTGTCTCCATAATCATCAGTCTCCTGCCCCTATCCCAATTTATTTGAGATCGGTGTAACATGTAGTTGTAGGTAAGATTTGAATAAATAAATAAACATGTCTGTTTCTTCCATACTTCTGTATTAGTCGTCATCTCGGTAGTCAACCCCTTTCTCCATATCATCTTTCACACAGTCTACCCATCGTTTCTTTGGTCTTCATCTCCACATTACGGGTACTTATCCGCATCAGAATACCAATTGGGACAACAACCATTGTCCATTTCACAGGGAAGGAATTGCCTTGAAAATACAAACCAAGGCGGATGTTTATACCAGAAATAATAATAACAGATTTAATTTTAATAATTCATTCTTTGGTTAGCTGTAACTGGATGAGAGTTAAAAACACAAAGTTTAATAATAACTTACCCTCTGAATGAATGACGATGGCTATAAGAGTAGGGAAGACCAAAGAAACGATGGATGGACTGTGTGCATGATGATATGGTTAAAAAGGGTATATCGAGATGACGACTAACAGAGAATATGGAAGAAAAAAACTTTTTATTTTTTTTATTTATTTATTTATTAAAATCTTACCTACAAGTACATGTTGCACCGATCTCAAATAAATTGGGATAAGGTCAGGAGAAAGATTATGAAATAGAATACATAAATGTCGTGATGGCCTCAGGCATCGCCTCTCATGCACGAGGTTGTGGGTTCAAATTCGGCAAGTGCCGATGTAACTTTTTTTTTACATGTACTTCCCGAGTTTATCTTGGACATTACCGACATCGATGAAGGAAAAAGTATGAAAACCCCAACTCGTCTTGAGCAAGCGTGGTGATCAATTCTCGTGCCTTCTTTGTATGAGAAGAGGCGTTTGCGCTGCAGAAGAACAATAATAGGTTAGCATTATTATTAGGACAGTAATATTGTATTATTCATTAACATCATCATTTCAGCCGAAAGACGTCCATTGCAGGACATAGGCCTCCCCCAAGCACCTCCACTGCGACCGGTTCCGTGCTTCTCGCATCCAACGGGTTCCTGCGGCTTTAACAAGATTGTCGGTCTTCCTTGCGGGAGGCCTTCCAACGCTACGTCTTCCGGTACGCCACTCCAGAACCTTTCATTTTCTTTCCTTTTCATTGTATTATTATTGGTGGGATAAATACCTCGACAGACAATCCTTTATTTCACTCATAATAATCACAAATTCCTGGCACAAGTAATAATAATTGTGAAAATTACCCGGGTTTATCAAAAGTGGCCGGTTTATACCAAAAATGTTTCCCCTGTAATCAATATAGCATTTTAAATATTCTATCTCCATTTGTTCAGTGAGTATAAATTAAGTGCCACACAAATAATTATGGCTACTATAAGGGCCCGTGTACACGTACCATAATCACACCACATGGGATCGACAAAATATGGGTATGCTGTGGTTACGCGTGTATAGTGTATTGCAGCTTCTTGCAGTTGCGTTGTCATCATCACCAAGTTTTAATAGGTTTTAATATTTTATTTATCATTTTGATAGATTCTTTTATATTTTGTGAATGTATGAACGTTGTAGGCCTAGTAGACAGTAGATTTGTAGACCATTTTTTATTCTATTAAGTACCAGAATGCCAATTCTCGTAATTTATCACATCTCAAAAACTTGTCAAAATTTACGGAAATTAGTAGTATTTTTTGACAGATTGAGACTGAGATCAGACTGTGAACGCTCTTAAAATTACGAGAACTGCCCCTCTGGTACTTGTTGACAGGCCTACGCTGTCCTCCCATTTATTTGAAAACTTTTTTAAAGCCAATTATTTTTAAAAGAGTAACCATGGAGTTTATTGCCGGCTCTTCTACATAGGAAACTAATTGGAACCCTACACCTAGGTTCTGTTTCATAAGTGTCCATGTGGGTTTATGTGATTTTTTATTTTTTATTTTGAATTTGTTTACGCTGGTCGTCGTTGTGATGTGGTTACGTTGTGGCTAGTGTTTGCAGACAGATCAACTCCGGCTGTGACAGTGTCGTCGCGTCGATGCAAAGTTGAGGTTTCGCTGTGGTGGCGACGTCGCCTTGATGTAGTCGGTATCGCCCATACGGTTGATTTTGACGGCCAATTGTCATCACCATCAGCATTATTATTATTTTATTTTTATTGACAATGGGCTCACTCTTGACCTCAATCCAGCCCAGAGGCAGGGGTGAGATCTACGATGGAACGAGCTTGCCCAGAAGAAGCTGAAAGGCGTCCACTGCTCAACAAAGGCTCTAGCACCGCGACTTCGACCGGTTCTGTGTTATCAGCGGATTCCTGCGGCCTTCACAAGGCCATCGGTCCACCTTGTGCACGCTACGTCTTCTGGTACACGGTCGCCACTCCGCCTTTCCAGCCCTATCGGCCGTCAGTTCTGCGGGGAAATGTGTCCTGCCCATTACCACTTAACGGCCAAATGTTATCCTTGTGAATAGCATGGAATTGCATGAAAATGCGACAATTGCTTCTGGCGACCACCAGTCACCCATTGTGCGCCGGTACTTACGGTGAAATATTCATAAATATGCACAATTTTAATTATTTCATGCGAATTTAATACTTGATAAGCATGTAAATGGTACAGGATGTTGTAATTAAATATTGGTAATCAGCCTGTGTGATGATAGTGGAATTTAAAACAAACAAGGAGCTTATAAGGTATCAGGACTACGGTTTTCATCGGCTTCTGAAATTAACAAAAGTCGGATGCATTTTCCAGTAGTTTGTGGACATGGGCAGCATAATCAGCGTATAACGTTCCCATTGCTGGGAGACAGCCTTCCTCTCTGAGAGGGAGTGGGCTGTAATCTACCACGCGGGCCCAGTGCGGGTTGGTAGATGTCACATGTTTTGAAATTTTTGGTTTTATGATATGCCGCGGTTTCCTGACGATATCTCATCACCACTACTCTCAAAACGGTGAAGGAAGACGTCGGGAGACGTGATATCTCTATATTCATTTTGTGTAATATCAGTAGCACCTCTTAATTTCCATAGGGTTTTTAGTGTCCAAGTGGCAGTAGAACACTGACTCTTAAGTCACAGGTATTCCTAGTTTAAGAGTCAGGGTTTCAACTTGTGAACTCCATAGAAATCTACGTTTTGGAATGGGCGACTAGCTTCAACTTTCTGACTAACTGACCGACTATTTAATTTTGACAATTCAAAAGTAGCCTGTGAATGGTTTAATTGAAATAAATGATTTGAGTCTGAGTTTTGTGCACCTTTAATTATTGAGAACTTTAGCTAGATATTAAGCATAATGTAAGGACTTGCATCAATAAAGTATTATAGGTAATAGGTAATACGGGCTGGTGTCCGCCACTCCACGTCAATGCGCGTATTTTGCGTACAGATAAAATATTATTACCTTTATTTCAATGTAAACATATAAATTATATTTTCAAATATTAAAATATAAAAAGTATAAAAACATTTAAAAATAGTAGCCCACCGGTATCGGGAACCGGCTCCAAGCTACCGGTGGTCAGTGTTCCAGAGAGAGGAACTATTATTATTATTATCTACCAACCCGCACTGGACCGGCCTGGTAGATTAAAGCCCACTCCCTCTCGAAGAGAAGAGGCCTATGTTCCAGCGGTGGGAACATTATAGGCAGTTTATGCTATCACTACATTGGCTCACTACCACACAAAGCCGCTCGTGCAGGGCACTAACGGCGCCATCTTGTTTTGTCAATACAAGTTCCGTGATAATTTCACAAATGTTCGCCAACAACGCCCCCCTGTCAATGTCACTCAGGCGCCGAGAGATCCTTGTGGTTTGAGTGCCACAAGGATCTCTACTTGTGTGTATGAGACAGGGTTTACATATATATTAAACTAGTTTCTGCCCGCGACTTCGTTCGCGTGGAAGTCGAATGACACCACTATTTATTAAAATCACCAATCGATTTCCAGCCCGCGCTATATTTCGTTTTCGCTTAATATTTTTTTTTTTTTTTTTGCGGATGGACAATCATCAAATGACCCCTTCCGCTCTGGGTGGAGCGGAAGGGAGTGTCAGACTCTTACTGACTAAAACCCACCCGTGTTCCTTCCTTAGCCCTTTATGTTCCAGGGCAGCGGTAGGTAACCCTTTCGGACGATCCCGCTACCCTTCGCTTAGAATTGCTTCTGACTTTTTAACCGACTTCAAAAACAAGGAGGAGGTTATCAATCGGTTGAATATATATATATTTTTTTTATATTTGTAACCTCAGACCTCCGTTATTTTTTACGTTTTGCTCTGCTCTCACGATTCGCAGCGTGAAGTAAAGTAGCCTATAATCTTATTAAAGATTTGGGCTATCAAATTCAAAATGATTTTTTTAATTGCGACTGGTTGCCCAGAGATTACGAGTAGCGCGTTCAAACAAACAAAAAATCAAACAAAGTTTTCAGTTTTATTCTAAGTACGAGTAATATAAATGTACATAGATATATTATTTATTTAAAAACCCATACACTATCATCACAGGCTTACTTAGTACAATAGTGTAGTTATAGTTATAATAGCTAAGACTTACAATTATATATTATAACTAGCTGACCCGGCAAACGTTGTTTTGCCATATAAATTATTTCTAGCTGCCCGGCGCTACTTCGTTCGCGTGGTGTCCTACCCCCTACCCTACCCAACTCCTACACTACTCCTACCCTACTCCTACCCTACTCCTACCCTAATCCTACCCTACTCCTACCCTACTCCTACCCTACTCCTACCCTACTCCTACCCTACTACTACCCTACTCCTACCCTACTCCTACCCTACTCCTACCCTACTCCTACCCTACTCCTACCCTACTCCTACCCTACTCCTACCCTACTCCTACCCTACTCCTACCCTACTCCTACCCTACTCCTACCCCACTCCTACCCTACTCCTACCCTTCTCCTACCCTACTCCTACCCTACTACTACCCTACTACTACCACCCTACTCCTACCCTACTACTACCACCCTACTCCTACCCTACTCCTACCGATGTTAACCATTTGTCATTATTTCTGAACGCACGCATAAATATTTGAGGAACTTCTATTCAAATCTGCTTAATACACTTTTCAACCTTTATAATTGATTAAAAAAAATACAGACAAAAGTTTATTCACCCTTTTTAAATAGTTTACACAAAATACATTTCTGAACGCATGCATGAATGTCAATCACAGTATTTGACAGGATGACAGGAGGAAAACAAATGTTTGTTTGGAGTTAACAGATAATTGTGACTGTCAAATAATAACAGACAAATAATGAGCAATAAATTAAAATTGCGACTATAATTTGAGATTTAAACTGTCCTATCTCTCAAGTTGGATCGAACTGCACATGTTGTGCGAATTTTATTATAATCGGTTAAGTGGTTTAGGAGTCCATTGAGGACAAACATTATGACACGAGATTTATATATATTAAGATTAACCAAGAGTAATTTTACAAAATGCGGCCCGTGTGAATTCATTCAGAGTACAGTTGAAGCAGTCAATCTGTTGTGACACCGTATTGAGTGCGCGTGCTGCAGCAGGCTGGTGCGAGCGATTATGTATATTATATAGTAGCTAGCTGCGCTTCGCGGTTGCATCCGCATAGGTCTCGATCCCGTTGTAATATGAGGGTAAGAAATTTAGATAATATAAGGTAAAAAAAATAGATTAAATGATTAAAGGTAACTTCCTATGTCCTAATCCAGGTTATAATCTTGACTTGTGCCAAATTTTATCCAAATCTGTTCTGCCGTTTTAGCGTGAAAGCGTAACAAACAAACACACTCTTTGCAATATTAGTTTAGATTTAGATAAATAGATAAAATACAATGACGGTTACTGCCACATAAGTCTGTGTGGTCTTCAGCACCTGCAACGACTTTTCTACCATACTTATTGGCACCCGGGGCGTGCTTCCGTGATTAATGTCTGCTACGAGACTACGAACAGTCTACAAAGTCTCGATGTGAAAGTAATGGAGAGCCTGACCGTGCTTAACTTAGCTTAACCTACGTTCAGTCTTCTTTCAAATGCATTCGGAACATTACGCCCGTGTAGCCAGGAAGAATAGGCAGAGGTGCATATTATGTACTGTAAGAGATCCCAGCAATGGGTCCCGCTTAATGGCAAATGACATCGCAGCGGGCCTAGATGGAGATGGCGGGATGAGCTGGACTCCTTTGATAAAGATTGGTCCCTGGCAGCTCCGGACAGAGAGAGGTGGAAAGAGAGTAGGGAGATCTTTGCCCGACAGTAATAATAATAATACTAATATCCCTGGACATTTCACACAGCACCATTTGTCCCAAGCTAAGCCACCTAATGCTTGTGTTATGGTAACAAGATGGCTGATAAACTACTTATATACAATTTTTTTTGTAAATACATACATATTATAGATAGAAAAACACCCAGACTCGGAACAAATACATGTAGGTCATACAAATATTTGTTCAGTGCGGGAATCGAACCCGCGACACGCAGGGTCCGTGGCTTAGGCCCCCAGTGGTCGAGGCACCTGTGGCCGACGCCCCCGATTCGATTAATTTAATTCAAAGCAATTTTTGATCAAATGTACTGTCAGGCACAAAATTTTTTTACAAAAATAATAAATATATTATATTGATTGTAAGTATACGTATAATATTAAATCATTATATTATATTTATAATTATGTATTTATAGTAAAAACGTACTTTATATTGTTACCAATAACTGGTTTGGCTCAGCTAGTTGACGAGATGGTGGAAGTTGAAAGATAAAATTTCCATATGGTATTTTTTTATAAATGTCTAACAACATTCAATAACATTTTATATGAAGTCTTTTGTGCTTTTAATAGGGAAAAAGTTGTGTAAAGCTAAGGTGCTATTTGATAGATAACTTTTGTTTAGCAAGGAAAAATACTTTATTATTATGGTGAAACACTTTTCTCATTTACTGTACTAAGTGAAAAGTACAAAAAAAAAAGATATTGAATATTAATCGAATCGGGGGCGTCGGCCACAGGTGCCTCGACCACTGGGGGCCTAAGCCACGGACCCGACACGCAGCGCAGCAGTCAATCGCTTAACCACTGCGCCAACCGTGCCGTCACAGTGGGACATTAACGGCTAATAAAAAAAGAGGTTAACAGATAGCAGGTTCACGGGTTAACAGCAAGTTGAGACAACGTGAGTAGCTTAAATACTATCTACAATCAACTCAGCCTGTTGCAGTCCTCTGCTGGACATAGGCCAGGCTGCACCACAACACCCTGTCCTCCGCCTTCCGCAACCGGTCTGTCGCAGCCACCTTCTTTAGGTCTACTACCAACAGCTAGGTTATTGTACAGACGCCAGCACATCAAGCTACTACAATCTGTCAAAATTCTTTGATAGATTTTCAACTTTATCGCGAAAGCATTAAGGTTCAAGGTTGATTGGGAAAATTTGACAGTTTCGGGTAGCTTGTCCTGCTGGCGTCTGTACAATATATTATTTGCCAATGAGCCCCAAACTAGACAGTTACCCTTTTATTTATAAAAAAAATAAAAATAAAAATGTTTATTTCAGACTAGGTAATGTCCATACTTTGTTAGTAGCATATGAAGTATCTTAAGACTAAGTTAGTAGCAATGTATGTAGATGATGAGTATGAATGCGAATGATGGATACGAATTAAAATAATTTTATAGGATTAATTAAATTGAAATAGATAAGATTAAATACGTAATAAATTAAATTGAATTGAAACAAATTATGTCAAGTTAGATTGAAACAAAATACATAATAAATTTAACAAATAGAATACAAATAATAATATTAAACACTAGCTGCGCCCCGCGGTTTCACCCGCATAAGTTTCGATCCCGTGGGAATGTCGGGATAAAAAGTATCCTATATGTTAATCCTGGTTATAAACTATCTGTGTGCTAAATTTCGTCAAAATCTGTTCAGTAGTTTTTGCGTGAAAGAGTAACAAACATCCATACATCCATACATACAAACTTTCGCATTTATAATATTAGTAGGATTAAATTCATCGGAAGACGTGTAGCCTGATTAACCTTCCCAACACTGGCGATACTGGTCTATCCGCAATCATCCTCAGGATTCCGTTGCCACTACCTCGAATTCTGCGAATTAATGAGGCCGACTTTTTGCGCATTATAGCATAAAAGTCATCCACCCTCGCGTCGGCAAACATGCCCGAAGCACTACAGAAACGAGGTAGCCGCACCAAAATCCTAAAGGCGTTGTTATATTGCACTCTGAGAGCATTGTAGGCCCGCTGCGTGTAGTTGGTCCATCTAGTTTTAAAATATGATTGACGTGTAAAAGTGTTTGTACAAACCTACTTACAAAATAAAATCATTTATCATTTATCATTTATCATCGGTTGTTGGTTGGTGGTTGGTTTATAACCGTAATTTTAAGTTAAGTAATGATTAGCGATTGTTTAACCATACATTTATGACGTTTAACCCTTCATATGTCGGAACGTTGATCCATGCGAGACACAATGGCTTTTTAATTGTGTCTGTAATTACGACATTCATCGGGTTTAACGTCCATTTATAAATGTGATCCTGAATGTGATCTGTTTGCCGATGAATGGAGTAGAATTATGCGTGTATGTCTGACGTTTTGTGAGAAGAAGTATGCTAGGGTGTCTCTACGACTCTATTATATGTTAGTATTTGAAATATTTTTGTATACCTCCCATATCTTTATGTTAATTATTAATGTAATTGGTGTTACCGTTTTACTAACTTTAACTAACAATAAATAAACCCCATCGTCTGTATCTTGGGGTACAAAGTCAAAGTCAAATAGGCACATAAAAGGCACGTCTGAACGACAAAACTCAAACTCAAAACTCAAACTCAAAACTCAAACTCAAACTTGACGTGTCTGTGAGTTTGTGTGTGTGTGTATGTCTGTCTTTGGCATCGTAGCTCCCGAACGGATGAACCGATTTTGATTTTGTTTTTTTTTTTGTTTGAAAGGTGAATTTGTCGGGAGTTTTCTTAGCTATGTTTGATGAAAATCGGTCCAAGATGGCCGCCGCCACAAAATGGCGGATTACATATTTTTTTTCCTGCTACGAAGTTACTATTTGCACTCTTTCGAATATTGACTATGGTCCCGACCCAACTGCGCCGATCCGAACTTTTTTCGCATTTTTCTATAATATTCGGTTCGGCCATGTGTCGATCGATCCGAACATTCGCACTTTGCACTTCGTTTCCCCCTAGACTTTTAACAAGTGCGGGAGTTACCTACAGTAGTCACAGAATATAAAAATTAAAGTCATAAAAAAAAAATACAATTAAATTAGCAACCAGTTTGATGTTGCCTAGACTGTAGATTGTCTTATAGAGCAGGAACAGCATGTTTCCAAGCCTTCTTACCTTGGATATAATCATCTAATTTGTAATATCCTTGTACGAATTCCAGAGTGGAGACTAGTGGGTTATTTCAAGTATGGTATGGTACGTGTGCCTGTGGTTGTTGTGTGTATTTGCGTGTGTAAGTGTACGGGTTTTGTTCCATTGTGCTTCCTTTGATTCGATGTCAGGTCTTTATATTAATAGGGTAGGTGCTCCTCAAGAAAATCACTTTGGCTTGAGAATAGTTTACAATGTTTTTGACATATTATGGCTAATAATTAAATGTGCTGTGTCTCGTAATGTTAATTACTTGCTATTGTATAGAATCAAGCTTTTCTAACTGAGCAGACAGCTGTGCTGCTGGGGAGTTTGTTGCGCCACTTCTTCCCAGCTAAAGCACTAGGCAGTTATGAAGGGCGGGCGTTTTGGGGGACCAATCTCATGTAATTTTGACGTTCTAAAAGTGCTGCTTCTCATCCTAGTTTGAATTCATTTGAATTAACATATGTATCAATAAGCTTAACATTGAGGGGTTTATTTACAAATGATGATTAAAGTTAAGTGACGTTCAAAAGTCAAAAATGTATGGCAAAACAATCGCTAATCACTACTTAACTTTAAGCAACCTTTATGAATAAAGGGGATTATATCCCTAACTGTATGTAGGTTTAAATACCATGTAATAGGGGCGAGCGTATTTCCGTCAACCGGTCGGAAATCCAGACTCCGAAGCCTTATTTCAGACCGAATTTAAGAACACACTCAAGCTCTACAGCACCGTTGCACATTTACGTATTAAAACTTTCAACCAATCGATAAACAACCTTATTTAATTAAAATTAGAGTCGTAATTAATTATAGCAAACTTGTACTAGATACATTAGCGCCGAGATGTTTACACAGGCAGATTTAATTACTTAGACTAAGTCGTTGAGTTTGTGAAGGGATAATTCGTCGTTATCTCTGGCTCGGAATTCATGCCTTCCGTAAATGAGTGGGTTATACTTACTGAAGAAGGAATGGATGTGGTAATTTTATACGACTAATAAAAACAGCGGCACAGGGTAAGCTACGCTTGCCGCGGTCAGTTCGTGGATGGGTGACCATCACATGTTGAGACCACTCTGTACCTCGGAAAGCACGCTAAGCCATTGGTCCCGGCTGTCATTCATAGATATCTGACAGACGTTACGTGTGGTGAGAAGCCCAAAAGTTTGACAACCAGTCTTACTACTAGAACTATCGACATCTTGTCAGTCGGGGCCGGTATGTACTCGAACATTCTAGATGTTTCTACAATAGAAGGTTCTAGAACTATCTGCGGCACTTTAAAATCCGGGGATAGCCGCGATCGACACAGTACTGGATAGGCGATACAGGCGAATACATCGAAAGCGATCTTCAAGTGCGACTTAAGAACAATTGTGTTTTATAATTAGTGTTTGAGCTGTTATTAATATTGATTAATTAAACTGTAATTTTTGGTAATTTATATCGGCAGTTTTTATTGTCACGAACCCGAAGCTCGTAACACTATAAACATCACTTTGATTTTGGCAGACTTGTTAATGGCAGCAATCCAACAGCAACCTTATTATAACGACGATAAAGATCACTATGATTTTGACAGTGATTCAAAATTCAGAGGTAAAATAACTGTGAATGAACTGTAAGGTGAAGTGAGCGGTCAATAGGGTGAATCCTTAGCTACAGGTGGAATGACATCTCATTTTAAGCTTCTTCACCTAAGTCCTCAGGGTGAGATTTTATACCCTATCCATTAAGTTAACCGTTTTTTGACAGCTGTCTTAGAACGTACATATCCGAGATTACGTAAAAGTTATCTTAAAATGCGAAATAAAATAAATATACAAACTGCCTTATCTTACTGAATTATCTTATTTATGGCTTTTTACATACATTATAATACTGTACGTGTATCAATCAATGTATTGTGTGTTGCTGCAATCACTAGTTCCATCTGTCAAAAAACGGTTTACCTAATGGACAGGGTATATTAGCATAGACCGACTGATTCGTTCCTAACCGATTGGATGGAGAACACACAGCACAAAGAAAAGTGGAAGAAAATGGGGGACGCTTTTGCCCAGCAAAGGAATAATAAAGGTTAACAGAAATAAAGACGGAGAAACAAATGTTAACGATCTAACATTTATTTCTCGTCACATAAAAATCCAAAGCTTTAATTCTCAAAACAAATTTTATAAGCATTGTATGTCGTTAAAATGTAAATGAAATGAAATTCGAGATATTTATTTCTTCGTAATTTAAGTAACTTTATTAATTTAACCAAAAAATCGTATTAATTTTCATTAAACTCGAACATTTACAATTTCTCATATGCATGTTTTTAATGTACCTAATTCTGTAAATCATAATTTATTAAATACAACATCATTAAAATAATAACAACTCATCTTCGTTTGCTGAACATACTAAATTGCGTAACGAAGCGATTCTAATTAATTAACTTGCATATAATTTTGAAATACGTATTTTTCTGGAAAAAAATACACTAATTACGTCTTTATAGTTATATATAACGCCTAGTGGTAATGGCCGTGAGATAGGCGTTGTAGGTCCGAGCTCTGACAAGCACTTTACTTTGTGTAACTTATTTCATCACCACTGCTCTCTAAACGGTGAAGGAAAACATCGTGAGGAAACCGGCATGTCCTAGAACCAAAAATTCAAACACCACGTGACATCTACCAACCTGTACTGGCCTCGCGTGGAGGATTACGACTCCTGCTTCTCACAGAGAGGAGGCCTGTCTCCCAGCAGTGGGAACATTATAGGCTGATTATGGAAGCATAATCATTCTATAATGTTCCCACTGCTCTGGGTGCAGCTCTATTTGATGTCTTTTGGGAGCCAAAAGACATCAAATGGAGCTGCACCCTAATTGCGTAACACACAATCAATCTCAATCTGAATCATTTTGAAGGATATTGCTAAACCATTGCTTCTAAAGTTCAAAAAATGTGTCATGTGTCTGCTCAACAACGTAAATAACGCAATGAATGTTGTTGAACTGTCAAAATGAAACCGATTCCGATTGATCGTGTGGGTGGGTTACACGATAGCCTCTGGTGAGACGGCTTGTCAGACTTTCGGGCTTCTGACTACCCGTAACGACTGTCAAAGATCTACAAATGACGGCCGGGACCAACGGCTTAACGTGCTCCCGAAACACCGAAGGGTCTTGATATGTAACGGATGGTCACCCATTCACGGACCGATCTCAGCAAGCGTACCTGAACCTTCGATTGAGCAGTGCGGCTGTTATTATTTAGCCACGAGTTCCTTTGCACGTTGTTTGCACTATTATTAACAAACAAACATTTTTTTTAGAACTTAAAAAAAAATGTTGGCATTCAGGCCTAATGCGCACACTAACACAATGACCTTTGAACGAGTCCATCTGGACGCATAACGGTGTAACTCACATAATAACCCTCCTCATCAACAGAATTTCATTTCGTTGCTTCCCTCCCTTCATGACTCCGTGCCTCGCGCTCGGGGGCGCCTCCCCTAAACTTATTTAATTAGTATTCTGTAAATGAGAAGCGGGGTGGCGACAATCTAAATACAAGCAGTTTAATTTTTCGTTAATCGCCAGTAAAGTCGAGGAGTTATGCGGATCCACGTTCCACTTTAAGTTTAGAGCCTGTGTATCTTGTTGCACAGCTTTTGGAAAAGGTATCTACGTGATATATATGAGGTAGTTTACGAAACAAAGAAATGCTGTTTACTTTTGTCTAGGCTGCAGTCTTGCGTGTCTAGTCGGTGCACAAAGAAATAAACATCATTTCATTGCATCATCATTACATTTTATTTAATTTCTAGTAGATAGACCATAGAGCATAGAATCGCAGCGCCGCGCCAGCAGCGTCTAGAAACGGCAGAACAAATTAAATTCGTGGGTTGAGCGCACAACAGAACTTCTGTCACATACATCCAATCCCAAAGCCGTTAAATCTGCACAACATTTGTGGGGTACTGCGAGTGAACGGTCATACGCTTGATTTGTATGGGGAGTGACAATGCCACTTCTACCAGCGGCCGCCGCGCCGTGGCGTCTTCGTGCTCTGTGGACACAGTTTAACTCCATCAATGGAGTTTCTAGCCCACTTTCGCGATAGGTTTTTTCAAAGTTATATTTTTTATTTGTTTAAAGGCCTTTGTCGCTTAGCGACAACATTGCATTACTCAGTGTAGAAAAACACAAAATTCTTGTTTACGATCTACCAACTAGCTTGTACAATTGTTTAGCCTTATCGGACACTGGAAAAGCAAGGGGGGTATTATAAACGCCAATATTATACCATTTATATCATCGTACTAAAACATTAATTCTAATATTTTAATTCTGGACACACTCCATCACAATATAAAACACATCATTAACCACTACACAGTCATCACAATTGGGAGACAAAGCTTTCTTATTTTATTTATTTATTTTACCATTTATGTACACACATTATAAATAGACAAGAAAAAACAGAGCAGAAAAAAAAGGTACAGATGGTGATGCTATCTTATTAAATACTAAAATTTATTTGAAGGAATGTTGATGTCACAATCAATCCACGGAACCCACAAGAAAACTCTGCCTGGATAATTCGATAATAGACGTTCAAATCATAGATCGGTTTGAACGGACTACTGTTTACGATTTTCTGACTGACTACCAGTCAATTCAAAATTACAATGAAAAAAGTGAAATAAATGCTTCGAATTTTGAGTCACTTTATCCCACTTTTGTATAGTCGACCTCGCAATTGTTTTACCACCCTAAACAAGGTCTATTTGTCTATGTGACAGTTGTATAGTTTCATGCTTAGTGTAGGTTTTATGTGCGAGATCAACTGTGCAAAATCAGCCTATAATGTTCCTACTGTTGGCGCCCAGGCCTCTTCTCTTCGAAAGGGCGTTTGTGGTGGGGTGTGATCTACAACGCGGGCCCAGTGCGAGTTGGTAGATGTCGCATGACTTTGTTTTTTTTTGTTTTAAGACATGCCAGTTTCCTCACGATGTTTTCCTTCACCGTTTTTGAGAAGTGATGAAATTATTTACACAAAGTAAAGATAAGTCAGTGGGGTAATTGCGTAACACACGATCAGTAACAATGACTGTCATTTTGACAGTTCAACAACATTCATTGCGTTAATTACGTTGTTGAACAGATTTTTTTTCGAACATATGAAGCATAGAAAAAAATTTCAACTGTCTAGCTATCACGGTTCATGAAATACAGCCAGACAGACAGAAGGAAAGACGGACAGTGGAGTCTGAGTAATATGGTCCCGTTTTTATCCTTTGGGTACGGAACCCTAAAAATACGTACGGTTGTCGTCGCGCCGTACAGCTGTTCATACAAATTCATTACATTATTTCTAGAACAGACAGTCTGCCCAAACGTAACACCAATTTTAAATAAAAATATCATTTCATTCGACCTACTTTAACTGTTACATGACAGCAAAGGCTGTATGTTCGAGCAAACCTACACATCGTTTAAAAACGGAACAATATTTCCTTTGCCTCACATTCGATTCATAAAACACAAATTAGGCATGACATTTGCTCGATTTTCGAATAAAAGAAACGTCACTCGAGACGCGAGATATATTCTTTTTTTGACATCTATGGAGGGAAATTCGTGCCATCGAATTATGTTGCATTGATTGATTGATTGATTGTATGAATGAGCGCCTCTTTCATTCTCGTGAATGAAAGAAAATGTGATAATGTACTTGGTTGCCGCGTCACAACCTGGTGGTTGTGGGTTTAAATCTAGGCAAGTACCAAAGTAACTTTTCAGTACATATGAATGTACTTTCTGAGTTTATCTTGGGCATTATTACATTTTCTTTCTTATCTTAGACATCAGTGAAGGAAGAATATCGTGAGGAAAGTGAACTTTCAGTTAAAACAAGTCTGAAATAAACTCGTCTGGGGCAAGTGTGGCGACCAATGCTTCTCCCTTCTCTGTATGAGAGAGTCTGTTTGACTGCCCCTTTGGTCTCGTGGTCGCAAGCGCGACTGCTGAGCGTGGGGTCCTGGATTCGATTCCCGGGTCGAGCAAAGTGTTATTGGTTTTTTCCATGAGGAATGTCTCGGTAACAGGACAGGTACGGAGTTTGGTAGTTGGTGGCGTGAAGCCCCCGTGCCTCTGGTAGTACGTAAAGCCGTTGGTCCTGCGCCTGATCTCACCCCGGTCGTGTCGGATTGCCGTCCCATCGGCCTATAAGAGTAACGGAACAGAGTGCACCTGAATTTCCGCGTACAGTCTGTTGTGCACTATAATATGATTGTCCTACATACCTGACTAATCTCGGGAAGTGGCCCTGCAGTGGGACAATGATAGCCTGGTATTACCTCGCACTTAGAGGAGGCCTGTGTCTCAGCAGTGGGAACATTATAGGCTGATTACACACCATATATTTCGTGGCGGAAATTGTGCGAAAACCTTGTCCCGATACAAATGTGCGCTAGTGCAGACGAGGGTTAAGATACAAACTAATTAACATCTAAGTTTGATCATTAAGACATTATCGCGTCACGATCTTTCTTCAACCAGACTTTGAGCGCACCCCTTATAACCCTTATACAGGGTGTTATCTTGTATCAGTGTATCTGTTCAACCCGCAATAATTGAAGGAGGGCAAACTGCGATAAGGGAAAACCTATGGCGTGAAAATTATAGTTTTTCGTACTTTGTTGTTTTAAAAGCGTCATTACTGCTGATCGTTCTTATATTATGCAAATTCTGTACATTTTAAAGTTGTTTGGTAGAGACCTCTGTTGTGAGATAAGAAATTGCCCTTTGTAAAGTCACGGTTAATAATCAAATTGACACTCTGTATAAATAAAAATGAAATGCTGTTCATTGGTGAACGCATCAATTGAGAACGGATGCATTGATTTGGCTATTTTATGTTTTAAGATGTTCGTAATAGTGCGATTCAAGTTTTTATGGAAAGACAAATTGAAAAAAAGTTTTATTATTTTTAAATTCGAGAAAAACTGAATGTAATTTTTTCTATGGATTTTTTTTAGGAATTATTGAAATTTTGGCAGGACAACGTCTGTAGGGTCAGCTAGTACAGTTATAACGCTTGGCATAGAAAACTTTTATATTTTTCGATATGCACTAACGATTTTATAACGCATGTTGTCTCTCAGACTTGTGGCTAAGTAATAACAGCCGAACTCGACCAGGTTAAGCTACGCTTGCCGCGGTTGGTTAGTGGATGGGTGACCGTTTTTACATATGAGAGGAGTCTTGCCCCTCCATGGATTAGAAAGCACGCTAAGCCGTTGGTCCCGGCTGTCATTCGTGGATCTTTGACAGTCGTTACGGGTCGTCAGAAGCCCGAAAGTCTGACAACCAGTCTTACTCAGGTGGACCGTATTACCCAGAAACTCAGATAGGCGTTCTTAGCGTGTCGGTAGCCATCTAAATGGACTCGGCCCAGAACTCTGCTTCATCAATACCGTCCAGCGTCCATGTAAAATAATGTAAAAACAATGTCAATCAATGTCAATGTAAAATACTGGTGTCCAGCTTGATTCGATAGACTGGAAGCCGACCCCAACATAGTTGGAAAAAGGCTAGGGAGCTGATGATGATGAAGTTGTCTCTCTGACAGTTAGTCGGCAAGTCAATTTGCTGCCAATAAGTTTGGAAAATGAACTTAAACGCAAATGAACTTGTTAGGATAGTAGAGTTTTAAGACATTTAAAATAGTTTTTGTTCACCTAACACAAGCATCTTCTTGCTTAAAAGGTGATGTCCAACTAATGTGTTTTTCATTTGTATGTAATTGCAATAAGCACTTTTTTTTGTCATTCTGAAATCATCTTTGGAAGGGCTGATTTTATCAAAATCAAATCTTTTATCCGTAGAAGAAAAATTAAGTCTGATAAAGATATAAAGATATTTATTGCATAACTGTGTATATTAAGTTCCTGTAACTCCAGAAGGGTGAGGCAGATGTGTACCTAATAGTAAAACCACATTTTGATACTAGTTATGCTAAAGTTAATTGCCACGTTTGGTCTAGTGGTCGCTAATGCTCCTGCTGAGCATTAGGTCCTGGGTTCGATTCCTATTTTCAGATTCCAATTTCTCAGTAGTAGCACGGACTTTGGATTTTGTGCCCGGTCGATGGAAGTGTCTTGTGTCTGTAGTGGGCCTTATACCCATTAGGTTTAAAAGTTTAATTTCTAGTACTCGTATAGTTTCCGGAAGACCTAACGAAGACGACTTGGTGAAGGCTGTAGGATCCGCTGGCTGCGAAAAGCACAGAACCGGTCGAAGTGGCGATGCTCCGGGGAGGCTGAAAGTAACTGCTATACAGTCACGAGCAAAAGTATATATACACTCGGCTTTATTCAAGAGTGATTTACTCCTTTATTTTTTAATGAAATTTTATGTTGTTACGAACATAGCATTTTTGAACCCAGAGGTTTATGTAATATGTCATATTTCAACGTTGCATTCATTATATCACGAAAAAATCGCAATTTTAAGTTGCCAAGTGTTGACATATTGGAGC
Source organism: Apamea crenata (assembly GCA_949629185.1). Classification (NCBI taxonomy): domain Eukaryota; kingdom Metazoa; phylum Arthropoda; class Insecta; order Lepidoptera; family Noctuidae; genus Apamea; species Apamea crenata. Next base: position 3,040,118 of record OX451362.1, on the reverse strand, counting down.
TCGTGACTGTACATATCCAGCAGTACACGTCTTTCGCCTGAAATGATAATGATGACTTTGACGTACTCATTTTTATAAAGTTTACACTCGCAACCAGCATCATGTAACTAAATAGACGTATTTTTAACAGCTTTTTCATTTTCAGTTTTAAAATGATGAAGTGAAACGTTGAAAAAGTGCTTAACATTTAAACCACACTCTACGTACCCCGCTAAGTCTGAATACATTGACTGAAATTAAATTTTTTAATTTAACTACAACATTGGAGGAGCATGGAAATGGGGCAGTCAAGTTTTTTAATATTTTTTTTAGGTGTATTCAGCTTAAAAGGTACTCTCGTATATATGTTAAAACCAACGTTGTGGTTATAAACGTGGATTATTGTTACACTCTTCAGCGACCTCTCTTTTCACCCGACTGTGGTGAAGCCTAAAGAAGGGTAATGCTTGGTTCTTAAATAGGTATCATTAGATAGAACTTAGTAAGTATGGGGGAAGAGTATTCAGAAGCATCTCTCTGCCGCTTGTGACCTTTCGTGGTCCACCTGGAAGTCCCTGAACGTCTCCGGAAGAAAAAAAAGAATAGAACGTTGTTTATTTAAAAAACCGACCACATTTGCCATTGTGGGGCATCGCATTCATTGAGGACATATCCGACCTTCGCAACAGGCGGGCCAGCACTGGCTGGAGTGAGACTATGACGACAAGGACAATGCCTCAAACAACGTCAAATGTCATTGAGATTGATTTATCTAATCTCGGAAATTGAAGTCGAGATCAATAATGTGAACGAAGAAATGTCATTGTCAAAGTGACGTTTCAGGGGTAGTCAACATTTCCCTCGTCATTAAAGTTGTCAAAAAATACAAAGCCCGTTTTGAACGAACGAACCGCGCGTCATACTGACGTCATGCAAAATCCTGCATCGCGCAAGCAGAGTTTACCGCACAATTAACATAGAGGATGAGTGAACTTTACACCCTGTTCCTCATACCTCTATAAACACATAAGTACCCATATTTGCTGACCCCGACTACAAAATGGAATAGTTCGACGATGCAGTTGGCGATATAGAGATGAAGCGCGAAAAAAAAATTCTGCTATTGCACTACAAACGAAGATTCCACCATTTTGTCATGCGCAGCCAAGTGTTAGTATACACAATAATCGATTATTTAACTAACATAATTTGTGAGTTGCAACATTGTCATTTTTAAACATTTTGTGCTTTTGAGTTATGGCAACCCATGGGTGATTTTGAAGAAAACGGCGGGAAATAGGGCCTTGCATTTTTCTCAGCTAGAAACGACGGTCTTATTTTACTGTGTTGAGTGAGAACCAATGAAGTGATTTGTATAAGTATTCTAGTGTATAATTCTTACTCAAGGCTCTGGTTTGCTCAATTTGAAACGGTCATAGCTGTATGCAAGATCAGTGAGGAACAGGAGTACAATTTAGTGATTCCAGTTGCAGAGTGTGAGCAGTGGTGGCCCAGTGGTAACGGCCGCGACCTACGAGTTGTAGGTCGTAAGTTCGAACCAAGACAGGCGCTTTACTTTGTGTAAATTATATCATCACGACTGCTCTTAAGACAGTGAAGGAAAACATCGTGAGGAAACCGGCATGTCCTAGAACCAAAAATTCGAAGACATCTGACATCTACCAACCCGCACTGGACCCACGTGGTGGATCTCACTCCCTCTCGAAGAGAGGAGGCCTGTGTTCCAGCAGTGGGAACAATATAAATGCTGATTATGATGAGTTCTAGGGTTCTCAACACAACATAATCACAGTAATCGCGGTAAACAGCCACGACGCCAACAGTTTTGTGACGGAGTAAGGTAATAAAATATTCAGACAGCAATTTCAACTCATTTTCCATTTAATATTAATATTAGCAGCACGTCCTAAATACGTTTATTACACCTACCGTCTCTAAGAGAACTCGTTTTCGTTACGTTATTACAACTCAAAGGCATGAATTATTAAAGCAACTCGAAATACTTCCCGAAGAGTTTTGTGCATACAAAATTTCATTTCGAGAGGTGTTCGTATTATTTAGGTGTGCTACACACATGCTCGGGTCGGTTTATTCGATTCGGCAGTATTTGTTGGAGGACAAAGCCGACCCGAAACAATTAATAGGTGTTATGTTTAAGTTTTTTATTTTACTAGCCTACGCTGTCCCACTCCTAGGCGCAGGCCTCCCACCATTCCCTCCACTCCTTCCATCTTTCGCGAGCCCGTGCGTCCTACTTTCAGTTTTGACGGAACCTATCCAGCTCGTCCCGCCATCCCCTACGTGGTCTGCCGCGACCCCGCCACACTGTCTCAGGGTGCTAATTCTGTGCTATTTGGGCATATAATTATATTCAAGTAATATATAATTACTAGCTGCGCCCCGCGGTTCCGCCCGCATAAATATCGATCCCATGGGAATATCGGAATAAAAAGTGTCCTATGGTTATAAAGTATCTGTGTGCCAAATTTCATCCAAATCCGTTCAGTAGTTTTTGCGTGAAAGAGTAACAAAAATCCATCCATCCAAACTTTCGCATATATAATATTAGTAGGATATAGGATAGTAGCATATACGATTATGCCGCCCGGCTGTGCTGAATCATGCCGACCCGAACATGTGTGTAACACTCCTTAAGTATTGACGTGTTACATGGGAATTTGGGAACTGTCGAACAACTCCCAGAATAGTAACTTTGTACTTTAACATACGTGAACAAGTATTGTTGTGTTCTTTTCTCCCTTAAGGGAAAAGTTTGGGGAATATTATTAGATGCGTTTGTGGTTTGACTTATCTTTTAAGTTTGCTGGTTCCTCGGAATATATTTTCTTTGGCGAAAGAAATGGAACAAACGGTACATTAAGTTATTGTTTTTTAGCCCTGAGATGTTTTTGTTTTCCTACAGTTTACTTTAATATAATAATAATAATATTCTTTATTTCGGACTACACATACAAGTACACATAATCCATATAATGTTAGTGACAATGACTTAAAAAACTATTTTAGTCAACTTTTACAAACTATACAATTGAAATACAATAGGATATTGGCTCAGGACCGCACTACTCGTACATGGAGTTTCGTCCAATGCTCCATGAAGTAGCAATCCACCCCCATTCTCCCTGCAATAAGCTGCAGGAAGCTGTTGGGGCTGCCTTTGCCTGTTCTCTTTTAACATCCACACCATCTGTGAGGGCCTCGGTGACTCAGTGGCCCAGGTACTTAAACTGCGCCACCTTTTTGAGAGGACTGCCGTTCAATGTGACCTGAGGTACGGTATCATAGCTTTTCGTACCGGCCTTGAAAACCATGACCTCACTCTTGGTCGTGTTATACCGGAGCCCATGGGCCCCCGCATAACACTCGCACACCTTTATTAAACGCCTGAGGGCACTGATCGATGGGCTCAGCAGCACCATATTGTCGGCGTAGCTTATATTGTTAACGAAAACTCCATCAATCGAGCAACCCACTTGAGTGCTGCTGAGCTCACGTACCAGCCGATCCACGTACAGGTTAAAGAGTTTGGGCGAAGTCAGACCACCCTGTCTTACGCCATACTCCAACCTATACGCATCCGACAGTGATTCCACCCACCTGACATTGTTACGCTGATTACCATACCAATAATTAAGGAGCGATGTGAATTCGTCAGGAAGTTCAGTCTCATTCGACCACTTCTGCCACAGCTTGTCGTACACAACCATGTCGAACGCCTTTGAAAGGTCCAAAAAACAGGCGTAAACCGGTGTATTCCGGTTAAAAGTCAAAATGGGTGTACCGCAGGGCTCAATATTGGGGCCGTTCCTATTTTTAGTATATATAAATGATTTACCTCATTTACTAAAAATCCGACCACAAATGGTGTTATTTGCTGATGACACATCACTGATTTTTAAAGTAGACAGACGTGCACAAGAGCTTGACGACGTAAATAACGCTATGCTTATGGTCCATAATTGGTTTACTGTAAATAATTTAGTATTAAATGAGAAAAAAACTAAATGCATTAGATTCGCTTTACCGAATGTTAGAAGTAGTTTATGTCACGTTGTATTGAACAGGGAGATACTTCAATTCGTCGAAAATACGGTTTTCTTGGGGATCACGCTTGACTAAAAGCTGCAGTGGGGTCCTCACCTAACATCACTTGCAGGGCGGCTAAGTTCAGCCGCTTACGCTGTTTGGAAAATCCGTCAATTAACAGACGTGGATACCGCGAGACTGGTCTATTTTAGTTACTTCCATAGCATCATGTCTTAAGGTATTTTCCTGTGGGGACGAGCTGCAGATATTGATTCTATCTATCTATCATTCTGCAAAAGAGGGCTGTCAGAGCCATCTACAATCTCAGCAGACGCGAATCTCTAAGAGAGCTGTTTAAAAAAATTAACATCATGGCGGTTCCTTGTCAATATATATACGAAATCATTATGTACGTTCGAAAAAATCTACATCTGTTTAGTAAGATAAGTGACAGGCATAATTTTAACACTAGGAGTAGGAACAAACTACATCAACCGCGTTTCAGATTGTCTAAAGTAAAAACTTCTTCTATGGGGTACTGTGTAAAATGTTATAATAAAATACCACACGATATTCTTCTATGAGAAGAAATTTAAAACATGCATGTAGACAAGCATATTATAAGTTGGATGAGTATATACTAGATAAAAATGCTTGGCTTAATGCTGGTCCTGCTCCACAGGCACTTGGGCTCACTAGTTGATCACAATTTCTATATTTTGGAGGAGATGCTTCCCTTTTTTATTTTTGTTTTTTTTTTAGTGTTTCTGACATTACGAACTTAATGTTTATTTTATTCAATCAAGATTAATTTTGAATACTTCAATATTAAATACCTCTTCCTGATTGATAGTAACATTTTATATATTTTTTTTTCTTATCTCTTAAGAAAATTGCAAACTATAGTTTTGTATAATTTAGAAGCATTTTTTAAATTTTGTAAATGTAAGAACCATGGATCCGTTTTTTATGATATTTTGATGTTGACTTGAAAGAGCATGGCAGTTGAGAATAAATGTCATGCTCACTTAAATGTCTCACTGATGGTGGCGCATGTGTTGGATCATTCGGTTCCCTACAAGTTGAGGTCGGTGGTGCTGATCCACGCGTCATGTTCGTGAACGGGCGCCGTTGGTTGAGACTGGTCATCTCATAACTGCCAGGGCTTATTTTTAATGTTATATTTTAAATTGTTTCTTTTTTACATTGTTCTCACACATAGAAGCAATAAGAATAATGTACCCAGGAGTTTGTAATATTATCTTGATTTAAAAGAGTGTCCGTGGAGTTTCTTGCCCGTTCTTCTACATAGAGATCTACGTTTTTGGAATGGGCGACTAGCTTCAACTTTCTGACTAACTGACCGACTATTTAATTTTGACAATTCAAAAGTGCCTGTAAATGGTTTAATTGAAATAAATGATTTGAGTTTGTTCAATACAAAAATTCATAAGATGCTTACCGAACGATGCACTCGGGTGAGCATTAAAATCCCCTAGCACGAAAACCGTTTCCACGCCACAACTGTCTATCACTGCACTAATCTCACTCAAACAGCCCGTAAACTCAGCCATGTTATCCGTAGCATCTGTCGGCATATAAACCGAAAAAACTAAAAACTGGCGCTCGTCAAGCACTACTGTAATGGCTGTGAGTCTCACATTATCACACTCCACTACAGACACGTACGGGTACACACTCTTGCGCCAAAGTATGGCAACGCCACCGTACGGCCTGCCCCGTAACATTTCCGTCTACATATCCACCGCTGATTTGCCAGTATACGCAAAATCCTAGTCTATCCCTCCTAGATAAGAGATGTCACGAGGCATGAGCCATGTTTCTTGTAACGCTACTATATCAGCTGTTTGACATAATGATCTCACACAGTCAATTGATCTTGTTATTGACCGACAGTTGAAACTGACAGAAGTCGTATTATTTATTTTCTTTTGTGACTTGTCTACCATCACTATTTTTATTTTCCACAAACCTTCTAACAGAGACGCCCTCCAGCCATAAACTACTTTCAAAGAAAAGTGTAAGCTTTGGCCTTGGGACAATAATTTTGTACGCATTTTATTGTCGCTGTACCTATTCGCGTTGATTCTTTGCAGATACATTAACCTTCGTTTTATTCAATATGTAAGCAAGTATTTCTCTTTTGGAGGTACTTTTATCTACATAGTTTAAAAACAAAGGTATTCTAATATCCGCGGCCCTAAATTTTTCGCTAGGATTGTTAAGGGCTTTGCCTTCTATAGTATGGCGATTCCTCAACTTTTTTCGTTGTATCAAAGTCCATTCCTCCGACTGCTTCTTCATCCGTCCATTGTCCATCTTCAGCAACAATACGCGCCAAAGTTTTATGATTTACCAGCGTAGATCTATGCCATCTGCTGATGATTCATACACGCGCCCGTGTCCGCTGTGAGGCCCGCTCGCACCTCAGGTGCAGGCGGGTTTTCGTTGTTCGAAACTGTGGTGTTGTAACTGGCTTTCACATGCTGCGCCTCATTAGCGCACCGCACTTGTGTGAGCGGGACAGTGCCACACACGATCCGTGCGCGCGACACTGTTGCCCCCACGCAAGTTTCTTCACTTTTTTCACTTTACAGTAAACGTTTTTTGTCATTAATGATTATTCATACGGATGTTACGTATAGATGGTGGCAGGAAATTTTCAGTAGTTAAAAAAAAAGTTGCTGTTTCATACATTTTGACTGCGTAGGGTATGGCACTTTTCTATGAATCTGCTGTTTTTTTATAAACGACGAAAAATTTAATCGCAGGGGGTTCAGATTCATGGACTGAATCCGGTTACAGGTTGTGGGTCGATGCCCCCGCCATCCTTTAATAGCAATTAGAGTATTTTTAGAATACATGTTGAAAGTATGAACAAATCAGAGGGGCCATTCTCGTAATTTTAAGATCGTTCACAGTCAAAACTCAGGATAAATCTGTCAAAATACCTCTAATTTCCCTACATTTTGACAAGTTTTTGACATTTGTTTGTCGCCGAGATGAGACTGTGACTAGATTTTTAACGTCTTTAATTACGAGAAATTGCCTTCAGATGTTGTATACATTGCCGTTTATTGTTAGTGAATATAGTTAGTTTACTTCCTAACAATAAACATAATATTTACAAACTTCTAATACTAAGGGCTTATTTTTCCATCGCCAGATAACTTATATTCGTGGAATAAAATTGACGTTTGACAGTTTTTGTATGAAATAACTGTCAAAATTTCAAAATTATTCCTCTAATAAAGTTATCAGATGATTGAAAATCAGCCTTAAATAAACTACCAAATATTAAAATAAAAATATAATATCCTATATTAACTAAAACTATTAAAAAACTAAAATATTGCGTCGAAATATTCCTCCACATCGCTGTCGACTGGTAATGTACCCAAGAGACTGGCGGCATTGCCACGTTGTATGGCAATGCTTAGCCTCTGGCCAAGGTAAAAGCCAGCCCCTGGGTCACGGGAAGTGTCAAACACCCGTTTGGAGAGTTTATTGAACAAGCAATGAGCACTCGGACCCCACGCCCCGAGGATTTCAACCCCAAATGGCTCGAAAATATAATTTCCGATAAGGTTTTTATATTTTCGCCGCTTGAGGTTTTCCGCAGCCGCAGCAGCAGCGCTAGCACAGCACGCCGAGCCAGGAAGATGGGATGGCGCAAGAGTATCGACGCAAGTTGCGTCCTACCCACCTTCCATGGAAATAAAGACATGCCGTCCGGTCTCTTGCCATCGTCGCGTACCAAGCCATTGGGTTCTAATACAGCTGGAACGCCCACGGTGACAAGAGCTCGTCGGATGATGTTTACTTTCTTGTTATCGTAACTGAACATTGTACTCGTAAATGCGAAACTCAAATTCAAATTTAAATAATTTATTGTGGATCATAGGTTCATAGGATGGTGTGTTAGTTACAGGTAAGTCTGTTATGTCCCGCCATTGAGGCATACAAAATTCACATTATAAGTTTGGAAGAAACTGAGTCTAGTTTATTTGTTCCACTTTCACGCTAAAACGGCTGAACAGATTTCGATGAGATTTGGCACACAGGTAGACTACGACCTAGGTTAGGACATAGGATACATTATTTTATTCCGGTTGAACGTTCTCGTGAAATAATTTACGACTTCCACGCGACCGAAGCGGCGGTCAAAAGCTAGTGTCAATCAATATTCTTTTTTCTTTCGGGAATTTCTTATATTTTTATTTATTTATGTACACACATATTTAAACAGATGTAGCGGTATCTACAAAGCCACATACGAACAACGCGTCATACTGACGTCACGCAAATCCTGCATCTCGCAAGCAGAGTTTACCGTGCATTAGCATAGATACAATTTCCCAATATCAATCGTTAGGCAGTTGCCCGCCAGACACAACACCCGTCTGGTTGGAGGATCCTCCCTTTTCTATGGATTATGAATAAAGCTTTACACCCTCTTCCTCATACCTCTAGACAGACAAGAAAAAACAGACCAGAAAAAATAATAAAATACTTTCACACGTGTAATGCATTATTTTTTACATTTATACCTGTCGCTGTACCAAAAACATCTGATATTCCAAGAGTAGGAACCTAATATATCTCCATCCATCACGAAAAGGGCACGGGCAACGTTGCATTTCATAAAAAAAAAATGGGAATTCAGCAGTGTCCACACTAGCGAACGTTTGGTCATCAATCAATGTAGCCCATCTCGCAGTTGACATATCAAATTGAATGTTTTTCCTGTTTTTTTTTTTTGAGAATTCTACTCGACTTTGTTCCAATTAAAAATGTGGATTCAATTAAATTTTACTTTTTGGTAACGAAATGTCCAGTGCGTTACGTGTTGTTTTAATTATAGGTTAATTTGGTTTTTTATTTTTGTTTTTAAAGACACATGGGTAAAATATTGTAGTTTGTTATTAAATCAAAATTTTTGTGTTATTGTAGTACTGTGCGGTCAGCCCTGCTACCAATTTATAGTCCTCCAGGCTGAATTTCGGCCATGGTAGCCAATCTCAACGGAGACCAGCTACAGCTGTTACTGTTAGTCTGCATCATCCCACAGCTGGGTAAAGGCCTCTGCCTTTGTCCCAAATATCCCGAAAAAATGTGCCCCAGTACATTTCTTCGAATTTTTGTTCTTAGGAAATGGCGGTTTCTTTTTCCTTTACCGTTTCGAGAGCAGTAGTGATGAATTGAAATATACAAAGTGCCGGGGTTCAACCTCACGAAACAACTCACAAATTAAAAGAAAAATAAACGCATTTTTCTAAAATACTCAGATTCGCCATCATCATCTGCCTTTTCCCAACTATATTTGAGGTCGGCTTCTGGTCTAACCGAATGCAGCTGAATACCAGTATTTAACATGGTGTGTAGTAGTGACTGTACTCAAAATTACTCTGATTTTTCTACAATTATTTTTACAATGATTAAATACCATTATTGGAATGAATTCATGAAAAAATTTGTTAATGAAACAGAAAAAATTGGAATTCCTATAAATGTAGGTATTTCATAAAATATTGTGAATATTTTGGTATATCGTTCACTGTTGAAATGAAATTCTCGTTTGGAACCTACCTACCTGTTATTTTGCAAAAAGTTTTTTTACCGAAATAATATTTTTTCATAGCCCTAGCTTTTATTTTTTACAGCCAGTTGTAACATAAAAATGTTTTAAATGGTATATGAAACAGTTTTAATTAATTAATTTAGGCATTTTACGGTGCGCGTCTAAATTTCATCTCTGCATAGGTGCTAGAATTTAGTTTCAAGTGAGGTATAAAAGTGAACATAAACGAATTTTTAAACGTACTAAACCTGAGTTTAATTTTATTAAGAACTAACTGCTGGCCCCGGATTTGCTTCGTTGATGTCGGAAATTATCCCCCGGTAACATGCTACTGGGACAAAAAGCCTATGTTACTCTTTATAACATCAACTATCTGCCTGTGAGAGTCCCGTCAAAATCGGTCCTGCCGTTTCGGAGATTAGCCGATACAAACAGTCAGACACACAAAAATTGCATCAATTGTTTTTTTTTTTTTGTTATAAGTGACGTATAATTTCACATGCATCAAGTAAAAAGCTCTTATTTTGACATTACAAACAGACACTTTAATTTTATTCAGGGCTGATTTTTCAATCGACAGATTATTTTTGTTCGTGGAATAAAATCGCTGTTTTGAAAAAAAAAAATGTAATCTGACAGATTTTGCAATAAAGAACTGACAAAAATTCAAAATTATTCCTCCGATAAAATTATGTTAAAATGACGTTTTAAAAATCCGCCCTTATTCATATAGATTTTCTCAAAATAAAAAAAATATCACTTTTGTGTTATGAATATGATTAGGTAATAATAATGAGGTTTATTCATAAACGATGACTAAAGTTAAGTAACGTTTAAACGTCAAAAATGTATGGTTAAACAGTCGCTAATCGCTGCTTAACTTTAAGCAACGTTTATGAATAAAGGGGTAAATGTATAATTGTATACCCATGAAAAATTACAGCTTTCAAGTACAAAGTCTCTGAACTAAACCACGAACAAACAGACAGACGGACGGACATGGCGAAACTATAAGAGTTGACTACGGAACTCTAAAAAAGACCCCAAACACTTTATTTGTCCATACATTTTTAATACCGCTAAGAAGAGTTTTTTACAACTCACCGCTCGATAGAAGTTTCGTAAAAAACACTAAAACCTCGTAGGGTTCTGCAGTTAAACTCTAGAGATTTGGTTATAAATACAGATGAGCGGAGTGAGAAAAAGGTCAGTGAGGTTGGAACAGGATTTCTGACATTTAGAGGAGTGAATAAATTAAAAGATGGCCACATACTTTCAGCATGTCTACTTCACTTCTAGGCTTATGAACTTTAACGTTCGAAAATAATATCCTAATAAGAAATGGGTTGGTTGATTTAAGCACTAAAAGCTGATTATTCCAACCCCTAATTTTATCGGAGGAATAATTTTGAATTTTTGACAGTTCTTCCATACAAAAACTGTCAGACGTCAATTTTATTCCATGAATAAAAATTATCTGTCAATTGAAAAATCAGCCCTAAATGCTGTAAAAATATTATTCATATTAATCCTAGTATTCTAAGATTAATATGAATAATAATTTGACTAGTGTCTCAATTGTCCCAAGTGTCTCATTAATAAACCACAGCCATGATAATAGTAGCTTTTGTAATTCACCATCATCATCATTTCAGCTGAAAGACGTCCACTGCTGGACATAGGCCTTCCCTAAGCACCTCCACTTCGATCGGTGCTGTGCTTCTCGCATCCAACAGGTTCCTGCGGCCTTTATAAGGTCGTCGGTCCACCCTGTGGGAGGCCTTCCAACGCTACGTCTTCCGGTACGCGGTCGCCACTCCAGAACCTTTCCGCCCAATCTGCCATCTGTTCTGCGAGCAATTTGCCCTGCCCACTTAAGTTTGGCAATAGGGTAGATTCCAGGGTAAAAAAATAATTATTATATTAAGTCCATCAGTTAGATTATCGAAAAATAATGGACACGTATTTTTTCTTTTGTCAATCAAACAAAAAATTACAAAGATAAAGCGCGTCAAAATTTGGGGGTGGGGGGTCGTGACGTCACGCCATGCTAAAAAATGTAGCAATGCGTGACGTCACGCGGGACTTTAACGGGCGATATCTTCATATTTTTTTATATAATCGACAAGAGAAAAAATACGGGTCCAATATTTTTTGATAATCTTACTGACGGACTAATTAGATTTTTTTAGGAATCTAGCATATTCTTTGGGCTTTCGTAATTGGCAAAACATAATAAAAAAGAAAATTTAGACTTTTCTTTTCAGATCAGTGGTGACCCAGTGGTAACGGTCGCGACCTACGAGTTGTAGGTGGTAATTAAAACCCAGAAAGACGCTTTACTTTGTATAAATTATTTCATCACCACTGCTCTCAAAATGGTGAAGAAACCATCGTCAGGAAACCGGCATGTCTACATTTATATCTACCAACCCGCACTGGGCCTGCATGGTAAATTTCAGCCTACTCCCTCTTGTAGAGAAGAGGCCTGTGTTCCACCAGTGGGAACATTATAAGCTGATTATGTTAGACTTTCAAAACATCCACAAAACAAGTGAACATCATACCGGACCAGACGACGTCATTACGCCGACGCCGGCTGTCGCTGAGAACCAGCGCTGGGAGTCTGTCTATACAAAAAAAAATGGTTTAGCATTATGCTATGACCCTATGGTCATAGCATAATGCTCAGCGATAGCCGTTTAGCCGGATGTGACGCATGTTTCCTCCAACCATTTTTTTTTGTGTTATGTGTTCTTTTTTGCGTCATGTTTACCGCAAATAAACGTATTTTCTTTCTTTATTTCATACAGCTACACTCAGTTCTCGCTCATCTTTCTCTCCCACCTCGCCCTTTGAAGCTAATCCTCGTAAACCTTATCTTCACGACTTGACTGACAGTAAACAGTTTCAGAGTCCTTTAACAACGCCTCTTAATATGGAATAAGATGCTTTTATAAATATTTATGAAATAACTTGAACGGCAAACGAGCTGAGTCAAAGTTTTTGAATATAAGTTGACTATTTGACCTTGTTAAAAAATCAGTGGAGCAGTGGGTGGCCTAGTGGTGCGACTTACGAGTAATAGGTCGCAGGTTCGAAACCAGACAGGCACTTTAGTTTGTGTGAATTATGTCATCACCACTGCTCTCAAAACGGTGAAGGAAAACATCGTGAGGAGACTGGCATGTCTTAGAACTAAAAACTTCGAAGACATGTGATGTCAACCAACCCGCACTGGTGGATTACGCCCCACTCCCTCTCTCACATAGGAGGCCTGTGTCCCAGCAGTGGGAACGTTACAGGCTAATACCGCAGTAAAAATATGTGAAGGCAGCAGAATAGCCATTGGCGCCGATTCCCTTGTTCACAAACTAAACTAAATTTAAGTTCAGTGCATCTTTTTCTTTCTATTTCATTAAGAAAAGGACAGAAGATAAATATTAGTTTAGCCCTGTCAAATTATGATACTCCATAGCAAGTTTAGACATGATTAAAAACATGGCTACTAAAAATACGTCAATTCACGTTAGGCGCTGACTAATTTGACAGAACTAAACTAATATTATATTTCACAAACAAGGCATTCTCACGCCCCTACTAACTAGAGAAACAAAACCGAATCAGTTAGTCTGCGTGGAGACTGGACTTTCTTGCCTATTCTTCTCCATACAAAACTACCCTTTGACCGGAGCGACTAGAATCAATTCTATTTCACTGTAATTTTTGACGATCAAGTGTCTTTTATGTGCCTATTTGAAATAAATTATTTGCGTTTGAGTGACAACTTCAGACTGATCTAACATGGCATTTCACAGATACCCCACTCCTAACCCCGGGCAAACTAGGGGAATTTCCTGCCATAATAATAGTGAAGACAACTTTTAGCCCCAGGCCGGTCACTGATGACCGTAGAGAGGGGCAGATATCGATATCGATAAAGTTGGGATTATGTTATTTGAAACTCAATCGGATTGGGGTGCTGGCAGTCGAGATATTGGTTTTAAATTAAAGTTTAGTATTATAGCGGGTTATTATTCTGTTATTGTTGTGGAATTGGTTTCTGTGATTGAGGATTGCACAACTGCTTTATACGTAAGTACGTAAAGCACTCTTAATGCATGTGTTTCAAGGTTGGTTCAAGTTGTTGGTATGAGTTTTTACTCAGTGCAACTCTGTAAAAAAAAAATCCACAAAACCGATTGAACTGTGTCTATTAGTGACAGATATGCACCCTGATTACGTAACACACTATCAATCTCAATCTGAATCATTTTGAGGGAATCTAATCCATTGCTTCATATGTTCGAAAAATTTATCTGCTCCCAAAGAACGCAAACAATGCAACGCAAATACCTACGCAAGGAATGTTGTTGAACTGTCAAAATGAAAGCTATTGTTACTGAGGTCTTTTTTTTTTGTAATAACACGAATTATCTTTCCATTTCTTACGTCGATATAATTAATATTTACTAATCATTAAGGTCCCAGCCCTGCAACTATTTGTGGAACGAAAAAATAGCGATATAAAATAATTTTCTATTTTCTCGGAGTATATAGGTACTACGTGCCATTTTTGTGACTAACATTTTAAAAGGCTAGTCTATTTGAAATCTAGCTTCTGCTTGCTTTTCTCATTAATAACGTTGAGTTTGAATTTTTTAGCCTTTTTGCTGCCATACCGAAGGAAAAAACTGTAACAATTTTCAGGTGAAAACCGTTAAAATTTTCAAATACAAAATATAAATGTTTTTAATATTCACGAGTATGAGCGCGAGTAAAACTACACGTGGTTGGCTCATATTTACAAACTAAAATAGTTACGAACTAGGTTGTGGGTTTTCCGGAATAAAACGGAATAATATCTATGCATAAAATCACGTCAATCCGTGTCTCTCTATGAACTTTAGACTGCTATAAAGTTACGGTTTCCCAAAAGAGCGGCCGCTACATAACGGCCACAGTGATGGATGTCATGGAGCCTCAATTAAGGCAACACTCAAAGCATTCCTGTTAAAAATACGTCTCTACTCATTAGATGATTTACAGTAGTCTTGTTGCTCTTAAAACTGACATGTGTTTTTTTTTAAAAGAGTAAAAGAACACTATCTGTCCACTTCATCATAGTTGTGTATGTATTTATTATTTTGAGTATAATATAATTATTATCATTCTAGTGATATTTATTTTAGAAGTATGTATGTATGTATGTTAGTATATTCTCATAATTTTTGTTTAGTTTTATTAAAATTAATTGTTTTGATTTCATGTTTTATTTTTAGTTTTCCTTAACTCTTTCAAACTCTGTATCTATTCCCCAATCGCAGGTATGCTGGAAGAGATTTCTTAAGAAATAAGCATCACCTCTGTACATATTTTTCTGTTCTGTTTTTTCTTGTCTGTTTATACAGAGTTGATATGACAGAGGGGCATTAAATTACACTACGTATACTATACGTGTTGAGTATTAATTCGATAGGTACGATATAAAAATAAAAAGCGCCAAAAATGAGAAAATATTTTGTCAAACAAACTAAATAGCTTACAAATCAGAATAAAACGCAACCAGCCTTTGTAAATAAATTTGACTGACCTTAGATACATAGGTAACAAAGTGGCAACGTCTTTGTCGTTGTAAGGTGCATGACTTACGCTTAGACATAATCAGCTGTTAGGAAAGATACATCGTTTTCGAACGGTGTAAAAACTTATAAAATCATTTGCGACTAAACTACTGCTCCTATTAAATTGATTTTTGGTACAGAGCTTGAAAATGGTAACTAGTATAGGCAGTTTAAAGGAAAGCCCCTCTGTCGTATCAACTGTGTATATGTGTGTACATAAATGGTAAAATAAAATAAAGTAATTAATTATTTGTTTATGGTGCTATATTGTGTTCCGTGTACCTATGACTTTTATTTTTTGATTATTGTTTTCGTTTACATTTCTATAAATTTACTGACATAAGGTTTTTATGTTTTGTTTGCATGTACATTTTTTTTTAAATAAAATTATGTTTTCAAATTTAAATTTACTTGCATATATTCTTATATATTTGTACCTATATATAATAATATTGTTAATGTTTCATGCTGGATTATATTCGAACGCAATGTGAATTGTTACTGAACAAAAATGGTATTGAATGAGTGTGCTAAGGTGATCATCCAGTTAGTTCAAAGGGCTGCTCTTAGTCAAAGTGATTTATTTTACTGATGAAAAAGGACATAAGGACGAGTATGAGGCTGCTGGAATTGAAAGCTAATCAAACATAGATAAACATCTATATTTATGGCAGAAAACACAAAACGCCACCTGCCTCGATCCTTAAATACTCATAAATGATTATATTATCAAAATACTAACAGATCCTCATCCTTCCAAGGAATATAACTCAAGAGTTTCGTCCTGACCCGATTTCCTTCGCCATAATAATAAATTGTAGTCAGCACGACCGTGCATGTCTGTGTTTCATGCTTATCCTTATTTATACAGTGTTGTCGCCACGAAGTAACGAGGAAAGACAGCTATACATTTGATCCCAAAAATAAAGTGTGAAGCATTTTATGGAAATCTTCAGGCTACGATAGACAATGGCGCCGATTCCCTTGTTCATAAACTAAACTTTTAAGTTCAGTGCATCTTCTTCTTTCTTTTTCATTAAGAAAGGGACAGAAGTTAATTAATATTAGTTTAGTCCGGTCAAATTAGTCAGCGCCTGACGTAAATTGACGTATTTTTAGTAGGTAGCCAATTTTTTAATCACGTCTAAACTGTCTATGGAGTATCTAATCTGCAATCTTAATAAGTTCGGTAAAAAAATAATAAGTAATTATGTCTTATTAGTGATAGTTGGGTTCATGATATGTGTGGAAATACGTGAACGCTTTAATGTTATCGTGGACAAGTTTCAAATCGTCTTCATAAACCATACATTTTACATACTTCTCTGTGTTATTGTGATGCTGTGACGTAGACGTGACCATCCACTATAATACCGTCACACGACGTACCTAAACACGACTAGTTTAGATCTTATTATGGAAAATTCAGAGTTAACTAAGTACTTTTTCGTATGAAAAACCAATTAAGTTCCCACCGACACTTTTCTACAAAACCTTGGATTCTAAGGACTTTAATTTCAAGACTTCTAGGAACTAGGTACCAGTTTATAGAATAAGGAAGTTTACAAAAGAAAGTAGGTACACAATTGCAGTAACTGCTTGTCCAGTAATTTTATTTTCGTTTTGCCACGTCAAGGTTCCGAGCTGGAGTGCTTATGGCCGATTGCACTGTATTGTGTACGGCTACGGGTTTGTTTTCTATACTTTCACTGTTTTTAAAATAAAGGTAGTATAAATACAAATTAATATTATTACCTATGTGTGATCACGATGAGACATGTGACATCTATCAACCCGTACTGGGCTCGTGTTGTAGATTAGAGAGACCAAGAGTCCTCTCTTAGAGACGAGGTGGGCGGTATGAATTGGGAGGTTTATGTCCCAGTAGTGGGATCATTGCTGGTTAATTATGCTAAAGAGGCATTTATAATTCTTTGTTTTTTTTTTTAATACAAATTTTTGACGTTTATAATAGAATTCATATGCTTCTTATACTTGAATTTTTAATAATCTGATAACTTTTATCTGAAGAAGAAATATAACTGTTTTACATATTACCACCATCTGACATCTGGTCTGATCAGACTCTGTTCAGACTGAATTCGGCCATGGCGATCAATCTCAGCTGAGACTAGCGTTCCAAGCGGGAGATATTATTGCACAAAAGTGTGTGCACAAACACCGCACCAGTGCGATATTTTCTATACAAAAGCTGTCTAACCGAAATTATGCTCGAATAGAGGTATGAGGAACAGGGTGTAAAGTTCTTCATTCTTCATTAAAAAAGGTGGAGACGGGGTGTTGGGTCTGGTGGGCTACTGCCCGACGATTAATGTCGGGACGTCGTATATATGCTAATCGCGCGGAAAACTTTGCTTGCGCGATGCAGGATTTTGCGTGACATTAGAGTGATGCGTAATTCGCATGTGGCGTTGTAGATGACGCCTCAATCTTATACAGGGTGGAATTTTGTAATGCCACCTGAAGGGAAAGTACTCTTAATACTGTAGATAGAAAATTTTACTCAAAGGAAACATTCCTTTATTTTTGAACAGAAAGAAAACTGCATTCAAAGATTTTCGAAAATTTGCTTGCCACACCCGGGAATCGAACCGACTAAAATCTGTAAAAATTACACCCTGTACTTTTATTGCATTGATCGTTAGGATCAATTATAAGGATGAAATCTCTTTAACAAACTTGATAAATAAAATGATAGGAAAACTATAAAATCTTAAATTATTTGCACGAAATGGGCTCCATTTACTTGGATACACAAATGTATTCTTCTAACGAATTCATTTCTAGTAACCTTTAATAACGTGTTGTGGTGAATGTTATAAATCGTATTCTGAACTTCAACTCTCAACTCGTTTACATTCGCATAAGATTTAATGTAAATTTGATTTTTCACATATCCCCAAAAAAAAAAAATCTAAAGGGGTGACATCTGGTGATCTCGCAGGCCATCTGATGGTGCCGTTTGGCCCGTTTGTACCAATCCAGGTATTAAAATGGTTATTAATGTAGGCAGTAGTGATTCTGCTGTTATGGGCTGGAGCACCATCTTGCTGTAGAATTATTTGGTTTCGCTCTTGCTCGGGGAAACCATTTAACTCATTTCTTAAGAGATCCAATATTTCAAGATACTTGACAGTGTTTAAATGACCATGACATGCCAATTTACAATTTTTTGTAAATAATCTAAGATTTTATAGTTTTCCTATCATTTTATTTATCAAGTTTGTTAGAGAGATTTCATCCTTATAATTGATCCTAACGATCAATGCAATAAAAGTACAGGGTGTAATTTTTACAGATTTTAGTCGGTTCGATTCCCGGCTGTGGCAAGCGAATTTTTGAAAATCTATGAATGCAGTTTTCTTTCTGTTAAAAAATAAAGGAATGTTTTCTTTGAGTAAAATTGTCTATGTACAGTATTAAGAGTACTTTCCCTTCAGGTGGCATTACAAAATTCCACCCTGTATAACAATAAGGGATATATTTCTACGAACGTAAAAACTACGAGACGGCTCGTTTTGTGATCACCACTTATCCGGAAATTGCAGGGGCGTTACTTCTCTTCCTCATATTATACCCATAGGGACAAGGAAAAGGTCAATCAATCCGTCAGAACAAAGGTCACGTAGGTAAGTCACACATTTATGTCCTTATTCTATTAGGTATGTGATAGTTTCTTCTCAATCATTAGTTTTATCTATGTACATTTAATGACTGTCAAAAATTCGCGCCAATTTATAATCTGATACGGCCGCCATCGACTGTCAACGATACTTTGTCCCTATTGAAAAACCTTTTTTATCTATGTAAAGTCACTTTCGTGTCTGTCTATATAACCGCTTAGTTCTTCTAAAGTCACAAAGGATTTTTTTAAACTTAGTTGTTGCAACACAAAAATCTTTTATTTTTGACGTGTCGCCACATCGGCAAATTACAATCGTGCAAAGCATGAGCAGCTTCCTAAATGCGTAACACCACACTATCAATCTCAATCTGAATAATTTTGAAGGATATTGCTAATCCATTACTTTATATGTCCGAAAAAAAATCTGCTCAACAACATAAATACCGCAATGAATGTTGTTGAATTGTCAAAATGAAAGCCGTTGCTACTATATACTGCATAGTATGTTACACGCAGGTTGCTAGTTTATTAATATTATTATACAAAGCAGTAGTATAATCTACATTTTTGTATTTGAATATAAATAACTAATGTAGCGGTATCTACAACGACACATGCGAACAACGCGTCATACAGACGTCACGCAAATCCTGCATCTCGCAAGCAGAGTTTACCGCGCAACTAGCATACATACAACTTCCCGACATCTACCGTGGGGCAATTACCCGCCTGGTCGGAGGATCCTCCCTTTTCTATGGAGGATGAGTGAACTTTACACCCTGTTCCTCATACATCTATACTGGTGACCCCGAACATGAACGTCAGCGCAGCCTTCGTGCACCTACTTCAGCGTGACGTCATCATCGACCCAACCCAGTTACCTCTATACTACTACCCAACTAGTATTGAGGACTGGGTTCAAATTACTGGTGGTCAGGGCTCCAAAGGGAACCTTATAACAATAAGTACGCACCGTGACAAGGAGTATGCACCGTTTTCTGAATCAAGACCTTGATCTAGATCTTACTGCCTAAAGACTGTATCTAAATCCAATAGGCGACTCATTAGACTGAAATTCAAATTGAAAGCCCACCACAACCACTGGAGTCTTCAAGATCGAAGGTAAGCTTCTCAAAGTCTTCAAAAATACGAGAAAAAAGTTATTTTTATCCAAAATTAAATGCCGGAAAATGTCAATTCCTTTATAAAATTAGGTATAAAGCAATATGATTCGGTCGTTAGCCCTAAATATACATTCATAATTAGACGTTAAATTTAGTAAAAGAAATATACTATCTATGTATTGTCTTTTGACATAAGTTATAAGAGTTAGCGGTCCCAGCTGTCTTTCGTAGATCGAAGACAGTTGTTACGGGTCGGCAGTAGCCCGAAAGTTCGACAACCAGGGGTATCTTGTAACCTGCCACGCTCCGGCCAGAGCGGGAGAAGTTATTTGATGATTTCCAACCTAAAAAACGGATAACCAGTAACCCAGTTACTGGGTTGTGGAGGTCAGACAGGCAGTAGTTCCATGTAAAATACTGGTATTTGGCTACATCCAGTTAGGTTGGAAGGCGAACCCAACATAGTTGGGAATAGGCTATGCAGACTTATGATGATAAAAATTATCGATTTTTTGGTTTGAAAAGATAGTTAAAGAAAGAAAAGTAAGTTGATATTCATATAAAATAACAACTGATATTGCCAGATTGTCTCGTCAGTGCAACCGTCCCAAGCGCGACTGCTAAGCGTGTGTTCTTGAGCTTGATCCCCATCCCCAGTTATTTTGGTTTCTCATCCATATTAATTCGAAAGTAACTCGGTCTGTATGTTAACTTTTCACGCCTAAACCGCTGAACGGATTTCAATAAAAATTGGCGACGAAATAGATGGGATCCTGGGGACGGATTTAGAAAGTTTTTGTTCGGGTAGCACGTTCCCGTGGGATAATTTCCGACACGGGCGAAGCCGCGGGCAGGAGCTGCCCGCTAAATAAATAAATTCCCAGAAGTACCTATCAAAAGAGAACTTAAGAAGTTACTGACTGAAAAATGTTACTATTTTGTTAAAGATTATTGAAATTATAGTTTCTAATCTATTTGTGTTATATTTTAATTTTGTTATGCTTTTTTTTTCTGTCTTAATTGTGTTATATATTTCAAGTGGCTATAATCTATATTTTATTTTGTACGCCAATGGTGGCAAATCATGTTGAAACTCACATATTTTCACTTCTACATCCACATTTGCATGTACCCATATGTATAATGTTACACAAATGTTTACAAATAAATATATCTTTATCTTTACTCCAGAATGTGGATTTGTGTTTAAGGTTTAAAGGCTCTCCCAATTACTTGGCACTAAAAAGATATTGTTCCATATTGTGGGGTAAGCCTATTGGCATCAACCGGACACAAATCCATCCGACTGGCTGCTGCTGAGAAATTCCAGATAGTAAAACCCAATAGATAAATCGCTTATTAACCAAATAGTGTTGTTACATTTCCTTAAGTACAAGTAAACTACGACGACACGGTTGGCGCAGTGGCTGAGCGATCGACTGCTGCGCTGCGTGTTGCGGGTTCGATTCCCACACGGAACAAATGTTTGTATTGCCTACAGGTAGTAGTTCCGGGTCTGGCTGTTTGTGTATGTGAGTTTAAATGTGCACCCACGACACAGGAGAAATTCCTAGTGTGGGGCAACGTTTTTTTTTTAAAGAAACTACTCCTAAAATAATAGTTACAAGGGAAACATCATTTTCTATTTTAACTTGTGGACTCCAGACTAGTTCGAGCCTGTCTCGAGTCCTTGAGATTTTTTTACAATTTGAAATATCAGGGTCGATACTTTATTTGTAAAAGTTACATATTGTTTTAAGAATAAATAACATAATAAAATTAATCAACGTAATCAAAATTAAAAATATATACTTGAAAAATAAAAGATAAGTTATAACATTTAAACTTATTTCCAAAAACCCCCTATTTTCAACAAAGAAATAAAAAATAAAAAACTTATTTCCGTAAAAAAAACGCCATAAATTCCCTTTAGGTATGGCAGGCGTGATACCGCATAAACCCAGCTGTCTCCCAAGACTTGTACCAAAACCTGTCGTATTCTCTGGAATGGAAATGGAATTTCAGCCCGTGGACAGGTTGTCACATAAATTGAATTTGGTACGTCGGGTAAATGAAGACGCCTGCCGTTCTTTCAAATTGGTATCGTTACTATGCTCATAGATATTGTTGCTGTTTTTCACGTTTGTGTTTGTGTGTGTATGACGGTGAGAATATGTGGGTTTTGTTGAGGTTACAGAGGTATGAGGAACAGGGTGTACTGTTCACTCCATAGAAAAGGGAGGATTCTTCGACCAGACGGGTGTTGTGTCTGGCAGGCAACCGCCTGACGGGTGTTGTATTTGGTGGGCAACCACCTGACGATTGTTGTCGGGACGTTGTCTATATGCTAGTCATGCGGTAAACTCTGCTTGTACGATGCAGAATTTTGCGTGACGTCATTATGATGCGTAGTTTGCATGTAATGATGTAGACGTCACATGGTATTTTACGGGAAGGTAACGTTTGGTGTAGTTGCTGAGAGAGTGGATTCTACACTACACTACAGGGCATAGGCCAATCAATCGGTCTTGCCTTTTTCCAACTATATTAGGGTCAGCTTCTAGTCTAACCGGATTCAGCTGAATGGCAGTGCAACAAGGCACAGGTAAGGTTTTAAAATGTTTACGCTATTCATGATTTGTTTAAAAGCAAAAATTGGAGGCAACTATTAAAAAAGTGATATTAAAAATTAACTATACCAAAATTAAATCTTGTTTTGAACTCCAGAACAGGGTGGCACCCATGGGGGGTCCTCGCGCGCTTCCTATAGCGCACCTTCAGGGTCTGTTCTTCTACAGCGACGTTCAGCTGAAGGTGTTTGTTCTGCGCTTTTAGAAGATCGACGATCTCCCCGTCGCTGTAGCTCGACAGCACTCCCCTGATGCAGACGAGAGGGTTTTGAGGTTTAGGCTCCTGGACCTTTAGCCCTGCGTTCGACTGAATTGTGTGTGGTTAGACCTGCTGTCTTGTATGGATCAGAATGTTGGTCCACAAAGGGATGAATGAAAAGCAATTGCATGCAGTTGAGATGAGAATTCTAAGAGGGATGTGTGGTGTTATACGAAAGGATAGAATAAGAAATGAGTACATAAGAGGAAGTCTGAAAGTGGCACCGGGAACTGAAAAGTTGTATGGAAATCAGTTGTGATGGTATGGGCATGTGATACTGAGGAATGAGGAAAATTTCGTGAGGAAAGTGTTGAGTATTATTATTGATGGCTATAATAGTAGGGGAAGACCAAAGAAACAATGGATGTGAATGATGATATGGTTAGATAGGGGTACCGAGATAACAACTAATAGAAAAGTATGGAGGAAAAAGTCATGTTGCGCCGACCGAATAATTTTGGATAAGCGTGAGAGCATGAATGTGTATTATATTTTTGGAAGAGTCGAAAACCCTTTCTTATATTGACGTCCACAATTCGCCTTTTTGACATTAAAACAAAACTGCCGATCGATTCTGTAAAAATCTAACCGTGAAAAGTTAGGTAAAGTGAGCTTAGAGTGAGCTGTTAATAGTGTCAATCCCTAGCATAAGTTGGAAAGACAGCTCACTCCACGCTCACTTCACCTAAGTTTTTACGGTGAGATGGTTACAGAATCGCACTGCTGATAACCATTGCACAACCAATCTTCTTATTTATGTATTAAAACCCACCCAGGCGTTAGGATGCTTCGAGGGTAAAGAATCCCACATACGAAGAAACATAGATACGCATGGAAAATATAACTCTGCCTTTGATGTCACGCTGTCGAGTAAAAAGGATATTATTCAAAGTTTAAAGAGCGCTTATTTATTTGTTCTAGTTTCTAGTTACAATAAATTATAAATCGCTCATGTCTGTGTTCTGACCTAGATAAACCCTAGAGTCTAATGCAAATGTCCGTTTGTCAGGCCTAAACATCTAATTTATGGCTTCATTCAAGCATAAATTGGTGATAAGCTCTAGCGGGGAATTGATATTATACGGAGCTGTCGCAATACTACCGTGAGAATTTTGAAATAAACAGGCCTTTACCGAAATAGCGACAAGACAAAGAGCTGCAGGGCCTTTAATTCTGTCTGTTTTATTTATATAACAATTGCTTGCTGCACTTACAGTAAACAACAAAGCGCGCAGCATGCCAACAGCATCACATTTAACATAATAAAAACATCAATATATATGTACTGGTATATATGTCAACATCCGGCTCCTGAACAATTAGGGCGTTCAGCAGTATGACCGCCTGGGCTGTGGTAGCATATCAAGCCTACAATGTTCCCACTGCTGGGACACAGGCCTCCTCTCACCGAGAGGAAGCGTGTAACCAACCACGCGGGCCCAGTGCGGGTAGATGTCACATGTCTTCGAATCTGCGATTCTTGGACATGCCGGTTTCCTCACGATGTTTTCCTTCAACATTTTGAGAGCGGTGGTGATGAAATAATTTACACAAAGTAAAGCGCTTGTCACCTACGACCTTCAACCTGTAAATCGGGCCGTTTCCACCACTACTCCATGGCCACCTCTGCTCCATTGCCATCCCTGCTTCATATTTTTACACGTACTAATTATTTATACTTATTATTTTTAGGTTTAATTTGGTACAATCGAGAACAATGTCATTAAACAAGTCAGTTTATTTCAACTTTCCCGGTGTTGTCTCACCAAATAACTTCCATTTCAAGTTTTTTTAATTGTAATTTTGATTGTATTTTTGGTCGTATTTTTAATTCTATTTTTGGGTAGTCAATATAAGTTAGATGTGTGTATCTGAGTGTGGTTGTCTTTAAAAGATCTCTCTTAACGATAAGACCGCCCATTGTGTCCTTTGTAAAATTTTATATATTTGTGTTCTGTAATTTGTATGGTGCATAATAAAAAGCATTGGCTTTATAGCTGTTAAGGTGGTATTTACGAAATTTTGAATAAATAAATAAACAAATCTATGCGCAAAATTGGGTCTGTCCCACTAATCCCATTGATCCAGTCCCATGATGGGACAAGTAGGATTATATGCCCCACTAGTTCCATGGGACAACTGATACTAATATATTTTTAAAATCATGTCCCACCAGTCCCATGGGACAACTGATATTAATATATTTTTTAAATTATGTCCCACTAGTCCCATGGGACAACTGATACTAATATATTTTGAAAATCATGTCCCACTAGTCCCATGGGACAGCGAGTATTAATTATATGATTGCGACGGTGAATCAGCCAGCAGGGTAGGGTACAGTCACGAACACCAATATGTCAACATTTGGCAGCTTTCAACTGCAATTTTTTCGTGAAATAACGAATACAACGTTGAAATAAGACACATTACATAAACCTATGGATTTAAAAATGCTATGTTCGTAACAACATAAAATTTCAAATTAAAAATAAAAGAGTAAATCACTTTTGAATAAAGCCGAGTGTATACATACTTTTGCTCGTGACTGTACAACAGGTGCATGTGAAAATGTCAATTTGACTTCACACTGCAAGAACCTAATAATGAAGGAGAAAGGAAGAGTTTATTTTCAGCCAAGTCACCTGCTCAAATTAAACTGCCTTCTATAAGAACACTAACTCTCTCAGATTAGTCCGAAAGCTGAAATAAAATATATTGCTCCCAGATCAGCAATCCTATTACCTAGACCATAAACTAGGCAGTAAACTAGCCTTAAAAGTAGTTTTACCTAACAAAGTGTATGGCTCCGAAATAATTTGTCCCCGGCGAGTAAGCAAATAAAGTCTCGTTTGTTTATATTGTACTTTATGAGCCGAGCTTATAAAACAAAGGCCTAGCCTAAAATTTTTTTTCCAGGCTAGGATGTAAAGTAGGTTGATAGATGGGGTTCGTTGGTAAATAATAACAGCGCGGTTTTTAAGATACTGTAGGAAAGCTACACTTGCCGCGGTCTCTGGATCGCTCAGTCAATGGATGGGTGACCTTTGAACTTCGATAGAATTCTTAGGAGTTTGAAGTACGTGAATTCGTTGCGTGAAAAACCAAAAAATAAACTTTACAAAAGTGAGGAGGCGGAGATTTTGACAACTGGTCTACCTCACAAACATTTTTGTATCACTTAGCCAAGTTCCATCGGAGTCTCGTGGATTAATAATAACAACCGCACGGGTCGGTCTTCAAGGTTAAGCAACGCTTGTCGAGGTCAGTTCGTGGATGGGTAACCGTCCATTACATACCAAGACCCTTCCGTGCCTCGGAAAGCTCGTTAAGTCGTCGGTCCCGGCTGCCATTTGTAGATCTTTGACAGTCGTTACGGGTAGTCAAAAGCCCAAAACTCTGACAACCAGTCTTACCAAGGGGTATCGTATTACCCAGTAACGGTTGTGGAGGCAGTCGCTCCATGTAAAATACTGGTATTCAGCTGCATCCTTACTTACAACCCGCACCCTAATTGCGTACCTAACACACGATCAATCGGAATCGGTTTCATTTTGACAGTCCAACAACATTAATTGCGTTAATTACGTTGTTGAGCAGACACATGACACATTTTTTAAACATATGAAGCAATGGATTAGCAATATCCTTCAAAATGATTCAGATTGAGATTGATTGTGTGTTACGCAATTAGGGCGCCGGCTACACCTCCAGCTATTTCAACGCTGGCTGTCGCTTAAAACCAGCACTGGGGCTGTCTGGCATAGGGTCGTAGCATTATGCTGAGCGATGGCCGTTTTGCGTGGATATGACGCATATTTTCCCCCAACTTGTTCTTTTTTTTATGTGTGTTCTTTCTCTGCGTCATGTTTATCGCAAAACGTTTTTTCTTTCTTATTCGTTTCGTCCTAACGAGGGGTGGAATTCTGTAACTTCATCCACCTATACAGGGTGTCAGGAGAACGCTTCCGAAGCCAGAACGTAGATTATATACAACCTTTATGCAAACGGATACCACTAACCTTTCGCCTGAAATTGATTATTTTCGCGCGTCACGTGGACTTGGGGTCGTCAGCCGCACAGCTGTCGGCGAGCGCGCGCGCACTTTGAACTTGAGGTCACGCGCAAGCGTCAGATGATATTTATTTACGAATACATTGCTTGTTAGAGTTGTAAAGAAAAAAAATGTGTTTAATAGCAAATAATGGTTTAATTTAACTGTTCTCACAGCATAGTGTACGAAAAATGCTAAAAAAAATAGGTAAAATTGTTCATTTTTTTTTCTCATTTTTTTATGGTATCGTATCGAGAATCAGTAGCCCTATCACCTGTCTTCGTTTTCGGAAGCGTTTCCCTGCCACCCTGTATAAATATAATATGAATCCCTATTTCCCTTGGTCACGCCATAACTTGAGAACGACTTTACCGATTTCATCAATCTCTTTTTTAAAGTTTTCTAATACTTCGTAGAAGGTTCTCACGTATTTTTTTTTTAAGAAATTTGCTTCACTTGTACGAAGTTGCGGGCAGAATCTCATAGACAAAAGCTAAAAAAAAGCATAGGACAGCCTGTCAGCCACCTAGGCCATAATGAAACCTACACTGTCACGTGACGTTAATATCTATGTGACGTCACGACAGCCGGACAGCCGGGTGGCACGCGTCGCTTGCAGCCGGACAGTGATTTATGTGCCACTGATGTGTGCATCGTTAATTATATTGCACTCAAGTGTACTTCGCAGTTATTAAATGGTTTGTGTTAATTAAAGTTGAGATTTTAATTTATGAGTTCTTAAATCGCGTTAGAATGTCCTCGTGAGGTATTATAATCATGTTTAAAAACGATTTCCTGGCTTTATCGGGGCTACCTTGATTCTGCAGTGCATTCGGGAATGTTCGTAGAATGGAAGAAAGAGGAAATGGCAGATGAAGTGGGTATCGTATTACCGCGGTACTGGATTGTAGAGGTTCCATGTAAAATACGGGTATTCAGCTGCATCCGGTTAGACTGGAAGCCGACCCCAACATACAGCCCCGGAAGCAGCTGAATACCAGTATTTTACATGGAGCGACTGCCTGTCTGACCTCCATAATCCAGATACTGGGTAATACGATACTACCCCTTGGTAAAACCGGTTGTCAGGCTTCTGATGATCCGTAACGACTGCCAAAGATCCACGAATGGCATCCGGGACTAATGGCATGGAGGGGTCTTGGTATGTCCTTACATACCAAGAACCCTCCGTGTCGTTTGTTGGTTGTCCCGTGGATGGGTGACCATAAAGATGGTCACCCATCCACGGACCAACCCGTGCGGCTGTTATAACTTAGCCACAACCCCCTTAAAAACTTGCTGATCTATTCTGTAAAAATTACAGTGAGAAAACTAAGGTAAAGTCAGCTTGAATGAAGTGAACTGTCAATACCTACCTAATTTTAAGAACGTTCAAAGTCTGATCTCAGTCTCAATCTGTTAAAAATACCTGTAATTTCCCTACATTTTTGACAAGTTTTTGACATTGATTATCGCTAAGATGAGATTGCGAGTAGATTTTGAACGTTTTTAATTACGGGAATTGGTTTTTAGGCGGAAAGACAGCTCACTTCACTAAATGATAAATGATTTTATTTTTGTAAGTAGGTTTGTACAAACACTTTTACACGTCAATCATAAATTTTAAAACTAGATGAGGTCAGCGTTTCCTATCTGACTAGTCTGAGAAGAAAGGCCGAAACAAACTCAGAGGTCACAGTCTCTTTTAAAATCCAGACATAATCTTGGTCAGATCATATGAAGACCATGTAGATCGATGTCTGAGATGGTTTTTTGAGGAAAGAACCACACAGATTGAGAGGTCCTGTCCAGCCAGTGCACGCATTTGTCAGAAATCGTGTACTAACGTTTTCACTGTGATTTTCTACGGAATAGACCCGCAATCAGGGTTTTGGTTTTAATGAACCCTATTCATTAAAGAACCCAACCTCCCCACTGCATATTTCAACCCCACACGTGATATTTATGAAAAATGGACTCTGTAATGGTGCTATAACACTACCCACACATAGGGTCACTTTACCCCACATAAATAAACCGAAGTATGTGCCAGTGATTGACCTAAATTTTTAAGGGGTACTAGAGGGTTATAGCGGGTGGAACGTGACCGGCGTCTTCTTATCTCCTGGCCTAAACCCAGGTTAGGGGGCGAAATTTATTTTTTAAATTAAATACTTTTTGTAGGTACGTGATTTATTGGCTTCGGAGGCATTGGGAATTAGTTTTGTTTATCTTAAAGTCTAAACGGAGAAAAGATTTGTTTTTTTTTATGTTTGTGTGTGTACGCTTTCACGCTAAAACGGCTAAACGGATTTGGAAGAAATTTAGCACAAGGGTAGACTATGACCTGGAGAAGGACATATGCTACTTTTTATCCTGGATCGCAGGTAAAGTCGCGGGCAATAACTAGTTTTTTTTTAAATAAAAACAGCTATCGTGTTGTTTTTCTAAGATGTACCTACTTATCTTTAAGTTGTTTTAAAAGTCATTTTTAAACAAGATGCTAAAGTAATCACCCGATGTTGTTATACTGTAAATTTTTTTAAGCAATTAAATGTTTAGTTCTACTTGTCGATCATGTAAAAAAGAATTAGAATTTATTACCATCAAGTCGAGATAATGATATCGGTCAAGTGGCCGCCGTCAAAATTGATGACTATACGGGCTCGTTTTTATGGCATTTTCCATCACTTGTGTCAGAACTTCCGACGGTAGGTTCTCGTATTCCTATCGGATATTCTCTTTAAGGGTTTCAAGAGTCTAAGGCTTGTTTACATAACCCCGGGACTTCAAGTAACCCCACAAAAAAAAAATGTCTGGAGCGGTCAAATCGGGTGAACTGTCGGCCAGTGCAAATCGCCAAAGCGAGAGATTAGACGAATGTAAACAATTATTCCGCGTTCTTGAGGAAAGAAAGAAAATGCGTTTATTTGCGGCAAACATGACGCATAAAAAAGAACATAAACACACAAAAAAAAATATCAAGTTGGGGGTAAACCTGCGTCACATTCACGCAAAACGGCCATCGCTCAGCATAATGCTAAAACCCTACACGAGACAGAGCCCCAGCGCTGGTTTTCGTGAAACGTGTAGACGTGATGACGCCAACCAGTGCAGCATACAATTAGACATAAATAAATAAAAACAACAATCAAAACGTGAAATAAAATAAATCATTGCAACATAATTATGATGACACACAAACAAAAAAAAAAACATCTATCTAGGAGTATAGCGTTCCATGGCTTATTGACGTGTATTCTGCATCTGTTTACTTCACAAATGTCAAAACAGAATTGACATTCGCCACCATTTGCAAAAGTTATAGCGCCTTCCAATAGGGTGATTATTTTTGTCCCACCTTGTAATTACCAGCAGAGGTGCATTAAATTCTAGCGGTAAGCCCAACTTCCAACGGT
Organism: Apamea crenata; assembly: GCA_949629185.1. Classification (NCBI taxonomy): domain Eukaryota; kingdom Metazoa; phylum Arthropoda; class Insecta; order Lepidoptera; family Noctuidae; genus Apamea; species Apamea crenata. The sequence continues at coordinate 3,009,713 of OX451362.1, read as the reverse complement.
TCTTCTATTTCGTGTCGCTCACACGACAGTCTTTCAAAACTAGTTGGCCTAAAATTTCGTCACTTCCACGGAGTCGTTGATGGCTTGCATGGATGGTTGATGGTCACTTTGACTGCATGTTGCACAGAGGGCAAGATGGGACTTCAAACGATAATTATTTTGCTTCATTTAAAAATGTATACTCAAATTATTTCTTGACGCGCATTTGCACGAGAGCAGTGGTGGCAGTGGTGGTGGGGGTGGTGGTGGTGGTGGTTTTTTTTGTGTTTGTTCTTTTTTTTTATGCGTCATGTTTGCCGCAAATAAATGTATTTTCTTTCTTTTCTTCTTTCTTTCTGGTAGCCCTGTGCCCAATCGCGACTTACGTGATGTAAGTCGTAGGCCAGGTGAACCCAGACAGGCGCTTTACTTTGTGTAAAATTATTTCATCACCACTGCTTTCAAAACGGTAAACAAACATCGTGACGAAACTGGAATGTCCTAGAACCAAAAGTTCTAAGTCATGTGACACCTACCTATGCGCACTGGGCCCGCGTGGTGGATTACGGCCCACTACCTCTCACCTAGAGGAGGCCTGTGTCCCAGCAGTGACATTATAGGCTGATTATCCTTATGCTATTTGCACATCATATCCAATAAGACTACCATATTTCTTACCCTGTATATGATAGTGCTGTGTTTATAAAGAAAAATACAAATTTATTTAACAACAGAGGAAAAGCACGGTATGCAGCTAAATTATGTGTGGTACTTTGTCAAACGACGTGTATGCACAAGAGCATATTCTCAAAGGCTCCACATACTTACGAGTATCTACAAATTAATGAGCACAATTGATGGTTTTATATTAAAAAAACGGACCGCATAGTGAACGGTTCCGGAGTCGGGATGAGTATTTAACCACGCACACTGCACAGTATTGTGCCCCGTTGGCCTCGTGATTGCAAGCGCGACTGCTGAGCGTGGGGTCCTGGGTTCGATTCCCAGGTCGGGCAAAGTCTCAGGCTGCCCGTCCATTGAAGCGGAGCGAGGCTGCGTACACGCTCCGCAGCCTCGCTCCGCTCCAATGTACAAAATCAAAATCAAAAGTCATTTATTCAAATTAGGCTGAGAATCAGCACTTTTTGAACGTCAAAATTACAAAAGACAGTCCCCCAAAAACGCCCGCCCTTCACCACTTCCCAGTGCTATCGCTGGAAAGAAGAAGTGGCGCAACAAACTCCCCAGCAGCACAGCTGTCTGTTCAATTTAAAAAAAATACTTGATTGTATACAATACAAGCAGCCTCATTAGGTTTTTCCATTAGGAATTTCTTATAACAGCAAGGAGTTTGGAAGTTGGTTGCCCCATGCCTCGGTCACATGTATGGGAGTGCCACCCCTAATTATTTTATACGTAATTTGATTACACTATTGTTTAGCGGTGCACAGAATACCACCTCTTTCCAATTTTTATCGATATAATGCTAATAGTCTTTTTAGTAAAATGGCCGTGTCATATCCGGTCGGAGGGACATGAAGAAATTATAAGGGTTCCGTTTTTGCTATTTGGTAACAGAACCCTATAAACTTCGTAAGTTACCTTCTCTTACAGAAACGTTACTATTCGATTATAATGAATACTTTGAAGATACTCTAGAAAAGACACATTGCTCGCAGAACGAATGGCCGATGGGGACGAAAGGTTCAAGAGTGGTGTTATTAATAAATACCTGTAGCAACAATAAATCATATGTTATTGTATTCTATGCCATGTAACGATTAATAGGGGCAAATGTTTCAAAAATAAATATAATCATCCTTTGCCAAAAAACACGAATTAGCCCAACAACAAAGAAGATTCAACATCTCGTCGTATTATTCAAAATAATTCCCTAAAATTCTTCAGCCAGGGTAAAGTTTAACTTTCAGTCGTTAAATGTTCGAGCCACAGTCATTTACATAGTAATCAGGGTTACTCCGGGATTCCTGAAATGTGTGGCCTGAAATCCTGAAAAACAACCCGTGAAATTGGTGGTAGGGCATTAAAAATACCTGGAGCATAGACTTGAGATTATTTTGCTTATAATAGGGTCAACACACCGTGACAAGTGGTACAGGTTGGTGCTGATTGGTGATTGGTTTGTGGTGGTGGTGGAGAAATTCCTAGTGTGGGGCAAAGTTTTTTTTTTTTTTTAAAAGAAAAAAAACCAAAAACCAAAGATTGTTCGCCGTGCCTGGGAGTCGAACCTCGCTCGAACTTAGTCCTCTGTCCCTTGCACACTTTCTACGTTCAACATGACGCTAGGCTTGAATTTGTTCAACAGATTTTGACACGTGACACATGTCAAATGTTTGCCGCATGTCGAACTACCTAGTCATAGGCAAAACCTACCACCATGTGAGCACCAAAAAACGTCCGGCTACATCAAGGCAGACCCAGGAGAAGATGGTGAGACGAGCACGATGCCTAGAGACAGGTCCACACTAGCTCAAGACAGAGAGGAGTGGAAATGAGAAAGGGAGGCATTTACCCTGCATTAGGAAAACAAAAAAAGTCACAGGGTAATTTTTTTTTTAATAGTAGCGGTTCCCGGACGGCACTAGATTTAATAAAAAAAAAATCATACGTATTCTTACGTAGGGTCATAATTTCTAGATATTTTTTTTTTCTTTTTACAGGGTTTCACGTTTATACCTTTTTTGTTCTATTTGTGGCTATTTTTTCATAGTTTTTTTTAACTAGTTTTAGGCTTTTGACGTTAACACTATTTTTATTATTTTGCGTCGGGGGTTTTTTAATTTTTTTATTAAATTTTTGTAGGGACTCCTTATTATTTAATTTCTTTTATTTTCTTGTGTTTAACGATTCAGGTAATTTGGTGTTGAAACAGGTTTTTTGTAATTCGCCATTTTGTGGTGCGACCATCTTGGATTTGAAATTTATCATAGTGTATAGTATTCTACTAGTCAAGCCCTTTCATTTGATACCCACATTGAGGGAGTTGTGAAAAAATATGTAATCGCCGTTTTGTGGCGGCCATCTTCGACCAATTTTCATCAAACATAGCTAACAACACTCCCGACTAATTCACGTTTCCAACAAAAAAAATAAAAATCGGTTCATCCATTCGGGAGCTACAATGCCACAGACAGACACACACACACACAGACATGTCAAACTTATAATACCCCGTCGTTTTTGCGTTGGGGGGGTTAAAAACTGATAATTAATAATAAATGACAAATATTGCTTGTAACATAATATACAATTTGGATCTCAGCTTACCCTTCCAGTAATAGCGGTGTGATATTATGTTTTGTTATGACCAATTAAATTTAATTCCTCTAAAACGGCAACTAATAGGTACCTCAATAAGGCAGAGGTTACAGTCGGACCGTTAATTATAAACATCTGTACCAAATAGTTGACAATATTAATTAATAGGTCATCTCAGAGCAATTTATCTTTGGGATCATTTAGTATCTATATTTTGGGGGCACCTTACAAGGTCAGTTGAAGGATCAAGTTATAAGCTTTTCTGAGAATTAATCTTGATTAACATGAAATATGTCTTGTGTACCTATTTTATTTATAGCTGGTTTCTGCCCGTGACTTTGTCCGCTTTGCTTAGCGTTCTTTCTAACTTTTTGTCTTGCTGCTCTGCTCCGAAGAGTCGTAGCCTGATGTTAAAAAATGCTTCAAGAATTGGGCTATCTATTGCAAAATTTTTTTTTTCAAATCCGGAAGGTAGTTCCAGAGATTAGCGCGCTTAAACAAACCAACAAAAAAACAAACCCACTCTTCAGTATTATCATTAGTACCTATATTATAGATTTACAGTATTGCAGACCAATGCTGTCTGTGAAGGCAACACCCTGTCCTCCGCCTTCCGCATGCAGTCTGTCTCAGCTACCTTCTGGTTGGCCGATGGACGGACGTCTATCTAGCTGGGATGGCGTCCACCAATACGTATCAATTGGTTACTTTTTTTTAAATATTCAATTCGTTAATTTAATTAAGTATGTAAATACGAGTATGTAGTATACGATTGTTTATAGGAATGTTGTATGTTTAGTACTTTTTTATTTCGTAATAAAAAACGTGGAGATCAATGCACGACAGTGGTATATTTACAGGAGGAGGGGGGGGGGGGGTATTTTACAGGGGGTTTTTTTCTCTGCTAAGACCGCAAATATTGTAGGATACACAGATGATTCTAGCTAGTCAATCTGCCTAGGCTTTGGAGGACCCCAACTACGTTGGGAGTAAAAAGTCAAATACTACTATTTTGCATTTCGATACAGCCGAATACTTGTACATGGAGCGACTGCCCATCTGACCTCCACAACCTCGTTACTGGGTAACACGATACCCCTTGGGAAGACTGGCTGTAAGACTTCTTGTGTCTTACCCTTAACGACTGTCAAAGATCTTGAAATGATAGCCAGGACTAACGGCTTAACGTGCTTTCTGAGATACGGAGGGATCTTGATTTGTAAAGGATGGTCACCCATCCACGGAGCGGCCTCGGTAAGCGTAGCTTAACCTTCGATCGACCCGTGGGGCTGTTATTGTTTAGCCACGAGCACCTCGCCTACATAGATGACTCCAGTCTCAGTTCAGTATTCATTAAAAAGTTAGGACGAAGGATTCAGCCTATTTATATTCGAGATTAAGTTTTATTGATAGTTACTCCGTTTTATGATCTTAGGACAGACATTAGTCTGGGACTCTTATTTTTATACTAGCTATGTGTCCGGCTTTGTTCGCGTGATAAAGAGAAAGATTTTTTTAAATGTGGGGGAACCCCCGGCTGCATCGAAGTTCAAAATGAAAATCCAAGATGGTGGCTGCGAAAATTAATTTTTTTTCGTTATTCTGAAATTTTCGCAGCCGCCATATTTTCATTTTGACCTCACTAATGGCCTCAGCTCCCTCGAAAACCATGGAAACGACACCCATGACGAAAAACTTAAAAATGTGTGCAACGGCCACAAAGTTGCAAAGTTCAAAAACGTAGTTTAGTAAAAAATAGGGGCATATCGCTTTTTATTTACGTGGCGATTTCTACCAGTTTACTCCTACGCAAGCTCCGTTAAAGAACTTCGTTCCAAAAAACCTCTCTCCTCTCCTTTGCCCGTTGAGATTGGCTGCCGTGTCCGCATTCGGTTATTATTTACCTGCTTAGCTTCACAGTCGATTCAAAGATTGCTATGCTTAGATTCTAATACCTAAGTTAATTAAAATTTCTCCATAATTGTGGTCAAAGCTTGGTTTTCTTAGAACTTTTCTCATTAAAAGCAATTTCAAAGACCAACAATACTCTTTGACCGTTGTACCACAGTTCGACCTTACATCACCTTTGCACGAATATAATGAATGAACGGTTCTACCTCGACTTTACTGAATAAATAATTTACTTCGTAATTTATGCAGTACAAGAACTTCAACTTTTCTTTGAGTTCAAAACTGCATATTTCGCGAGGAAGAGGGGTAGGTAAACAACTTTACTAGAGTAGAGCTGTTGATTGCTTCTTTATGTATTTATTTTTCTTTTTAGATAGGAGGGCAAACGAGCACTTTAAAGCAGAACAACTCTTTTGCCTTGAGGGTTACATTATTTTCCAAGATGGCGGTTATTTAAGAACTATTCGAGTTTCTTTCGGTGTTTCTTCAGAGTAGTCGGTAGTACCTTATCTAGTTTTTACCCTATTACTAAGGCTCCACTGTCCGTCCGTCCGTCCGTATGACTCTCAGCGGGCTGTATCTTATGAATCGTAATACATATGTAGACAGTTGAAATTTTCGCAGAGTGTATTTCTATTGGCGCTTTAACAACAAATAATAATCAAAAAAAAATAGTCAAAAAATTTGGCAATAATCAAGGTCTCACAGCAAAAGCAAAGGTAAATAAGTCCGAAATTCGTTAATTTGTAGTTCTATCGTATATATTTATTGCCATTTAAACTTACATTTGCAGTTGGAGAATTGACCGTGACATATATCAATGTATGGGAGAACATGTTTTTCAACTGCAATGTTAAGTTTGTTTTGGGATAAATTTATCCCAACTATGGAACATGTTTTTCAACTGCAATGTTAAGTTTGTTTTGGGATAAATTTATCCCAACTATGGAACATGTTTTTCAACTGCAAAGTTAAGTTTGTTTTGGGATAAATTTATCCCAACTATGGAACATGTTTTTCAACTGCAATGTTAAGTTTGTTTTGGGATAAATTTATCCCAACTATGGAACCCTTCATTGTGCTGGGCCACGCACTTGGCCGGTTTTTTAGTTCGCAGTCGAATTTTCAATAGTTGTTAATCGATGTTTTCTTTCATCGTGAGGAGGAAACCGTCATGTCCTAGAACTAAAATTCGAAGACATGTGACATCTACCAACCCGCACTGGACGCGCGTGGTGGATTACAGCCCACTCCCGCTTACAGAGAGGAGGCGTATGTCCCAGCAGTGGGAATATTATTGGCTGATTATGATTAGTTGTTAAAAAAGTTCTCTAATCCAAATTCTGGCGTTCATACACAGTTTGAAATGCAAACCATCACCCCGCTACCAGCACATCACTCACACCATGATACCTTTAGGCCATAATAAACCCAAGGCTCTAAACTAGGGGCTATAACTCATCAGCAGACGATAACCGTCATTTGATGGGAGCCCAGATAAGCGCAGTTTAAATCGAGTTGCGATTGGAGTGATATCGATTGACGATGAGATATTATGTATTTGAACTGGTGTGAACCTTAGATTTGAGGAGTTCATTTCGATGATGAATAATAATCTGGAAGATAACATCGCACCTGTTTATCCCCGAAGGATGAGGCAGAAGTATACACATAGCGACACATTAAGCTATAATATTTCTAATAGTTTTAGCCGACCCAGCATTGTGTAGGTTTGTCGTACAATCAGAAGTCAGCTTATACTGGTTATAATATAGCTTGATATGTAGCCGTGCGTACCTACATTCTTCGATCAACAATAGCAAATACTAGATTTCCGATGGGCGCATCAAACTGTGCAGGAAAAATAAGATAAAAAATAACGTTGTCGTCCTATTTTGCAACAGTTTCTTCAACCTTATTGCTTAAAAATTATGTTTTATTTTTCCATAAATATTTTTGCTCTTATGTTACGTTTACTTCTCAATCAAAGTAGTACATATACCTATTGTAAATGATATTAAACTTTATGTCAGAAAGTTAAGGTTTATAATCAAGTTATATGAAATCGTGACTGTTGTAAATGGCCGTCATGTCTCTAATGATTTAGGTCTAAATCGTAGAATAAGACTTTTTTGTGTATTTTGTGTTTACTACGAGATATTTAGAACAATTTTATCATGAGAGACGCATATTTTGTAAAATTCACTATCAAAAATATTAGTTCCACAGACGCTCACGTCAGCACATCAGCACCAAAATGGCGAAAATAAAATGTCTTGGTTTTGTCATCGATATTAATCAGAATCAAATCAAATTATTTATTTGCTAGAATGCAGGTATACAAATAAGGTCGTGAAGAATTCAAGTTGAGCCATACATTCTGCCCAGGAGTCGTCATGCAAAACAAATGAATCAATACGATGCTATAAAAAAATAAGAACTTTAAACACAAGTATCAGTTAAATATTAACAGTTCAATACAATTAAAATCAATTCAGTCAAAATGCAAGTAATAAATACATAATAGTCAAAATAAGATCAAAATGTCAGAATACAATTAAAATGTCAAAATATAATTAAAATATTAAAATACAATTCAAATGTCAAAATACAATTCCAATGTTAAAATTCTATTAAAATGTCAAAATACTATTAAAAGGTCAAAATACAATTAAAATGTCAACCAAAATACAATAGAAAAAGTAATTTTAGTAGGTATATTAAAATGTTCAAAATTCCATTTATATACTTAATAAATAAATATGAAATTTATTTAATAAATAAGTATGATGTCCAGCGTACTTGTAAAATGTAGGTCAGTGAGCTAATCCTACGGGTTCGCGTCACCGACGTGCTAATGTTAACAGTATATCAGTTGCTGTGAGTATGCGCTCGCCCAGCAGCGAAAGCATATTTTACTTTAAAATGTAAGTTTTCTTTATCGCTCCTACATAATATATAACTTGTTATTACATAAGTTGCAAATACAATTAGGCAGTGGTGACCCAATGGTAAAAACCGTGACTTACAAGTTGTAGGTCGTGTGTTCGAACCCATTCATACTTTGTGTAAATTAATTTATCACGAAAATTTATTTTTCATTCTCTCAAAACGGCGAAGGAAAACATCGTGAGGAAACCGGCATGTCCTAGAACCAAAAATTCGAAAATATGTGACATCTACCAACCCGCACTGGGCCCGCGTGGTAGATTACAGCCCACACCTTCTCACAAAGAGGAGGCATGAGTCCCAACAGTGGGAACATTATAGACTGATTATGCAATGCTGCTTTATGAAGGGATGTTTAACTCCTTTAATTACATATACTATTTTCCTAGAAATTCAACGAATATTATATAAACCCGTTGATCCGCAGTTCATCCATTGTCAGCTTTATTTAGTCGTGTGCCCTCCGCCATCACAATAATTATGATTTAAAAACATCAAAATTCCGCTGAATAACCCTCCACTCAGACGGGGCTTAGTGTTAATGGCATTTAACGCGAATATAATTAACTTAAAAATAAAATAAAATACTCGTGCCGTCCCTGTGTGAGATGAGGTCTTGTAGACTCATACAGGCTTCGATTTGATGACCATTTTGTATTTTGTTAAGTAGGTAATAGTCTTCCAGAACGAATTTTGGTTTTCATGGCCGACCTCAACTAGTTTTTAAAATATGATTGACATGAAAAGTGTTTGTACAAACCTGCTTACAAAATAAAATAATTTATCATTATTTTATTGTAATGTTACATTTTCAAATGTGCCTATTTGAAATAAATGCTTTGACTTATGGCAGATAATTTCAGCGGAGACTAGCCACTTACGCGGGAGATATTATAGTGTACAAGTGTGTGCGCTGACATAGGTGCACTCTCTCATCCCTTACACTCATGGTCGATGGGACGGCAATCCGACACGACCGAAGAGAGATCAGGCGCAGGACCATCGGCTTAACGTGCTTTCCGAGGCACGGGGTATCACACCCCCAACTTACGAACTCCTGGCAGTTACTGAGAAATTCCTAATCGAAAAACCTAATAACACTTTGCCCGACATAGGAATCGAACCCAGGACCCTACGCTCAGCAGTCGCTCTTGCGACCACGAGACCAACGGGGCAAAATCAGACATACTGTCCTATCGATTACCACCAGAAATGTGGGTTTATTATCCTCAATAGTATTAGGAATAAAAACTCATAGCTCCAGTCCGCAGTGTGTCAATTTTAGTTCCTGAGACGCTCGAGCGGGGCGCTTTGAATCAGCACAAAAAACAACTGTCATATATTATAGTATATTTCGTCCAGCGTTCTTGTTTTTTAGATGTGAGTGGATTTTTCCTTTACCAAAAATCACTCACACGCCTAAAGAAGTTTCCACTTCAAAATCTTCAATATTAAAATGTTTCTGATATGGAAGACCTTTTCAAATAGCCCGTCAGGGCTGCTGCATTTATAAAATTGGGCATTCCTTTTCCATTAGGGAGCAGGCTTATATGTATTACTGAAATTGATCGAAGACTTACAGTGGTTAAAATGTATTAAAATTCCAAATCGAATTTGGTCTCCAAAATGAGTGAGTATGACAAATGTCTGACGTAATTGTAAGTGCTTTTTGTATAATCCAATATTTTTGCCTTGCACTTATTTCTGCCAAAAATAGAAAGAAAGAAAGAAAGAAAATACATTTATTTGGCACAAACTAAAAGACACACAATACACCAGATACATACATCAGATAAAACAAATAATAAAAAAAAAGATTAAGTAAAAAGTGTGAAGTCCGATGTAAGAAATTAGCAGGAAAGTGTGCCTCACGGCTGCGCCAAAAAGGCCCAGTTCAGCAAAAATGCCAGACAACTAGTGCCTGACGCTGGTTTTCAACTGGACCTGAATGTGTGAGGTGACGGATGTAAATCAGTTTTATACTGCAACGTGACGTATGTGTGCATACTTAAATAAATTACTAAAATTAATTTGTGTTAGATAAAAACAGTACCGATGTGTGAGTAACATTGCAAAAAATAAACAAGAAGATACTGATAATAATATTTAAAGGTTACTTAAATAAATAACTAAATAAGTGAGACCGCCGCATGATAGACCTTCCCATGTAAATAAGGAGATTCCTAGAACCGAGTCAGAAAAAAAAAACCTGCTTTATCTGTTTTAAACGCTGCCTGCCACAATAGATACTGAGTAAATAAGAAAAAAAGTTCTCTGTGTTATTTATATAAACGAAATATAAACTTAAACCTAGATAGACATAAATTGCTGTTTTGCATCTGCCTAGCCTTTTTCCCAACTATGTTAGGATCTGCTTCCAGTCTAACCGGATATTTTACATGGAGGGACTGACTATCTGACCTCTACTACTACTACGAAACGTTACTACGAAAGCCCTTGGTAAGCCTGGTTGTCTGACTTCCGGGCTTCCGCACCCTGTGATTCAGATTGAGATTGATTGTGTGTTACGCAATTATAACACACAATCAATCTCAATCTGAATCATTTTGAAGGATATTGCTAATCCATTGCTTCATATGTTCAAAAAATGTGTCATGTTGTGTCTGCTCAACAACGTAAATAACACAATGAATGTTGTTGAACTGTCAAACTGAAACCAATTGCTATTGATTGTGTGTTACACAATTAGGGTGCTGACGACCCGTAACGCTGTCAAAGATCCACGAATGACAGCCGGGAACAACGGCTTTACGTGCTTTCCGAGGCACGGAGGGGTCTTGGTATGTAAAGATCTCTCTCCACTCATCCACCGGTCCAACCGTGGCAAGCGTAGCTTACTCTGATCGACCCTCTTTTTATCATAATCAGTCTATAAATGTTCCCACTAGTGGGACCCAGGCCTCCTCTCTGTGAGATGAACTGGGCGGTAATCCACCGCGCGGGCCCATTGCGGGTTGGTAGATAAATAGTACATATCTTCTATTTTTTGGTGTTAGTGTAACATGTCGGTTTCCTCACGATCGCTATGTTTTCCTTCACCCTTTTGAGAGCAGTGGTGATAAAATAATTTACACAAAGTAAAGTGCCTATCTGGGTCCAAAACTACGCCCCAGAACTCGTCAGTTGCGGCCATTTCTACTAGGCCACCAAAGAAAGAAAAAAAAATTACACACACTAAACGCTCAAAAAAATACATAAAATACACATACAGAGTAGCCAAAAGCTTCGTATTCAGCCAATTAAACTGCTCTCTCTTTACTCTACATATGTCTCTCTTTCTCACTCTTAAATAAATCTAATCTCGATCTAACCTCTATAGCATAACAAATAACTTAAACATTGTGGATCCTTGTTGTCTGTTTAAATAAATAAATAATATTAGCGTTATCAAAAGTAGTATAAATTACGTTTAATTCCAGTAAATTAATTATGTTTTCTCGATACAAAAATCAACTAAAATCTTGTCTACTAATCTATCCTTGTCTGCTCAAATTAAACTTCTGCCTGACTTGTTGAAACTTTGTAATGGAAATTAATTACTTCCCGCCGACGTTATTTATATGTAACTAACGCCTTCGTACGAGAACTTAACTTAAGGGAAGGAAATACGGCACTATTTAACTAGGTTTTACATGGGATTTAGGAGTCACAGCTAGTCCGTGCAGGGCCTGCATGGAGGACGACGAGACAGAAGCTCATGTGCTCCTAAACTGTCCGGTGGTCGCCACATATAGGCCAAAGCACTTCGGTAACCCAGGTACCCTCCGTGAGACGGTCAGTAACACCAACCTGATGCTAACCTTCCTTGAGGATCTGGAGTGGGTCGTATAATCGATTTTCCCACCCATATAAAAAAAAAACGCGCTTTGACGTGGAATCGCGACCATCAGCTCGTATTACCTATTACGTGGGGCTTGAACATAACAGCCGGTGACCCAGACGAGTCCTGGAGTGGAGGACGCGTATGTGTAGCGTGGGACCCCCAGCTAGATGGACTAATGGCCTTAAGAATTAATGTGGCTGGAACAGACGGAATGCGGAAGGCGGAGGACAGCGTGTTGTGGCATAGTCGGGATAAATGATTTAATTTTGTAAGTAGGTTTGTACAAACACTTTTACACATCATATTTTAAAAACTAGATGAGGTAAGCGTTTTCTATCTGACTAGTCTGAGCATAAAGGCCGAAAGAAACTCAGAGGTCACAGTCTCTTTTAAAGTCCAGACATAATCATCATCATCATAATCATCAGTCATCATCATCGTAATAATCAATCATGGTCTGCATCATCATATGATTGCAGACCATGTAGATCGATGTCTGAGATGATATTTTGAGTAAAGAACCACACAGATGAAGAGGACCTCTCCAGTCAGTACACTCATTGGTCGCGCACCTCTCGTCGTGCAGCTCAATTCAAAACTTAAGGAGCTCAACAATTCGACGAACAATACCAAAGAAAGGACATTTGGGTAGGCCACATAAATTACTCAAACTGCCAGACCATGACAAAAACTACTGGAAGAGTGTGATGTGCAGCCGTGGACTGTGGTAGGCTGAGTTATGACTGTCATCATATTTTATATCTAGGATATAAGAGAACAACGATCGGGTTTATAAATAAGCGGGGAACGTGGCCAAAATTGATACTGTTGGATCGCTCAGAAATGTTTTCGTTCCTAACTGTCGGACGATGCCTGTCCGGTTTTTTCCTCTGTCGACGAATTTTGCTAGACAGATTGAATTAAAAATTGTATATCCACTAAGTAAAGCAGTAGGAACAGAAAAAGAGAAATGTTGATTATCGTTGCAAATGTGCATGAGTCGTAAAAAGGTTTTGAAATGGAACGTGTACCTTATGCAAAATAACGAGTATAATCAGCCTATAATGTTCCCACTGCTGGGACAGAGGGCTCCTCTTTGTGAGAGTGAGTGGGCTGTAATCTACCGCGCGGGCCCAGTGCGGGTTGGTAGATGTCATATGTCTTCGAATTTTTGGTTTTAGCCCATGTCAGTTTCAATTACGAGTGGATTTCTTAAAAAAGGAAAAATCTCCTGAATTCTTCTATCTCAAGAAAGTCTGGCTTAGGCTTCGTCCTATATGAGGAAAGCATAAAAAATGATGGGGGAGGACAGGAGCTGTGGTGGTACTGTGGTAATGGCCCCGACTTACGAGTTGTAGGTCGTGGGTTCGACGTTTGACCCAGGCAGATGTTTTACTTTGTGTAAATAATTTCAACACCACTGCTCTCAAAACTGTGAAGGAAAACATCGTGAGGAAACTGTCATATCATAGAACCAAAAATTCGAACACATGTGACATCTCCCAACACACACTGGGCCCGCGTGGCATATTATAGCCCATTCCCTCTCGAAGAGAGGAGGCCTCAAAACCTGCAGCTGGCCTGCTGGTGTCCCAGCAGTGGGAACATTATAAGCTGATCATGCTATCGAAAAAATATTTTTCTCAAAACTAGGCCACAGCAGGTCAACTAAAATTATTGTAACAGTATCCAACAGCCTTGCTTATCTCAACTCTCATTTTAACAAAAGTTTCAAGCAAAACTTACCAACCACAACTTAAAAAAGGATTTCCTCCGCCCATAATGGAAAACTTTAAAGCAACTTAAAGCCAGACCGTAACAATGGAAACTTATGTTTTATAAATGTTACAGTCGGGTGAAGTTCAGCGAAATATGTTAATTCGCTTGATAAAAGTGGCGACCGGGGCTTTTGAAAGCCGATTTGTATGTGAATTTTATGTTAAATATATACGCGCAGTTGGTTTTTATTTCGTAATTACAAAAATATTGAAAAAAAAAAATTGTAAAGGCCCCTTTTTTCGTTTAAAAATCTTTAATTCAGCGTGTACAATGCGTGTTGAACAACATCAAAAATCATTTATTTAAAGTAGAATGAACGTTAAATGTTACGAATGTTTGTGATGTCCGGCTGCCAGCTGCCGCTGAAAACCAGCGCTGGGGCTCTGTCTCTTATAGGGTCTTACTTTCTTAGCATTATGCTGAGCGATGGCCGTTTTGCGTAAATGTGACGCATTAACCCCAACTTGTATTTTTTTTTTGTGTTTGTTCTGTTTTTATGGGCCATGTTTGCCGCAATGTATTTTCTTTCTTTCTTTATGTCTACGCATATCTACGGCTGGGAGGGACTGGATGCGGAAGGCCGAGGACAATGTTGTGGCGCAACCTGGGAGAGGCCTATGTCCAGCAATGCACTTTTTGTCGTGCCAGTGTCTGCCTATACTATAAATAACATCATTAATAAGACCAACCTTTGTCCTCATAATTCTGTTTTAAACCTTCAGAATATATTTTCGGCCATGGCTGCCAATCTCAACGGAGACTAACCTTCGGCGCGGTAAATAGATACTGGTACACTCTTTCTTCCCTCACTCTCATAGTCCGGTGGTATACGGCAATCCGACGCGACCGGAGAGAAATCAGGCGCAGGACCAACTGCTTAACGTACTTTCCGGAACACGGGGGTGTCACACCGCCAACTTTCAAACTCCGGGATGTTACTAAGAAACTCCCAATGGGAAAACCCACTAACAATTTTGCCCGACCGGGGAGTTGAACCCAGGACCCCACGCTCAGCAGTCCTTTACGTCCACGAGACCAATGGGCAGTATACTATAAACAGAAGTATAATGAAGGCCAAAGTTAATCCAACTTTAATGAATGTTATATATACTATGACATTTGCTTACTATGTAAAGTATTCTATTATTTTAATTATTGTGAATGTGAAGACTATGTGGGTCACTTTATTTTTATTATATTTTTTTATTTTTCTCTCTGTTCTCTTAGTTTTTGTCATGGTCTGGCAGTTTAAGTAATTAATGTGGCCTACCCAAATGTCCTTTCTTTGGTATTGTTCGTCAAATGTCGAACTCCTTAAGTTTTGAGTTGAGCTGCACGATTTCTGACAAATGCGTGCACTGACTGGACAGGTCCTCTCAATCTGTGTGGTTCTTTTCTCAAAAGACCATCTCCATCTCAGACATCGACCTGCATGGTCTTCATATGATCTGACCAAGATTACGTCTGGACTTTAAAAGAGACTCTGAGTTTGTTTCGGCCTTTCTTCTCAGACTAGTCAGATAGGAAACGCCGACCTCATCTAGTTTTAAAATATGATGACGTGTAAAAGTGTTTGTACAAACCTAACTTACAAAATAAAATTTATCAGTCCCCATAATTCTGTGTTAAAACAAACACGAATCACGACCACGCTATGATGAAGAGCCGTGTATTGGTTTTAACTTGACCTAATTACAAGTGAAGGTTACGGTACAGTATATAATTAGGTACTACTACACTATGCATAAGTTCATAGACAAAGTTTGGGGTTTCGTACTAGGCAGCCAAAATACGGTAGGAATGTGCACACACGTTTTTTTGCCCTTTATGCCTGGAGGCTTTCATTAACATAATAACGTCTGTAACGTTCCCACTGTTGAGACTCAGGCCTCCTCTCTGTGAGAGAGAGTGGGCCGTAATCCACCACGCGGGCCCTGTGCGGGTTGCTTGGTAGATGTCACATGTCTTCGAATTTTTTGTTCTAGGGCATGGCGGTTTCCTCGCTATGTTTTCCTTCACCGCTGCACCGTTTTGAGAGCTTTTATTTAACTGTTAAGTTTTTGTTTACATTTTTATTTTTTTTGCTTGAGTACGTAGCTATAGTTTTTATTGTATTTGTTGGTATATTGGCACGGCTAGCTGTGTATGTATACATATATTTATATGTATACCTATTATTCTATGTATTTCTTTATTAACGGAACAGACAGCTGTGCTGCTGGGGAGTTTGTTACGCCACTTCTTCCCAGCGAAAGAACTAGAAAGTGGTAAAGGGCGGGCGTTTTTGGGGGACTGTCTTTGTAATTTTGACGCTCGAAACGTGCTGATTCTCAGTCTAATATGAATAAATTACTGATGATTTTGATTTTTTTTATTTTGCCGTGAAAAATTACGGTTTATTATCCGTGTCAGCCGTGGAGGCACTGTCGTCAGTGTTGTATGGATCACTGAGACCAACCACTGATCAAATTTCGGCAATCTGACGGCACGGTTGGCGCAGTGGTTAAGCGATTGACTGCTGCGCTGCGTGTCGCGGGTTCGATTCCCGCACGGAACAAATATTTGTATGACCTACAATTAGTTGTTCCGGGTCTGGCTGTTTGTGTATGTTGGGAATTTCTTAGTAACAGCCTGGAGCTTAGAAGTTAGCAGTGTGACACCCCTGTGCTTCGGTAAGCACGTTAAATCGTTGGTCCTGAACCTGATCTCTCTCCGGTCGTGTCAGATGGCCGTCCCATTGGCCAATGAGAGTGAGGGAAGAGAGAGTGCACCTGTGTCTACGCACACACTTGTTTACTATAATATCAATGGGAACATTGTAAGCTGATTATGCAATGCTGACTTGCTTGCTTGAAAAAGGAGCAGGTTCTCAATTTGGTTGTGTTTTTTTTTTGTTTGTTACCTCAGAACTCCGTTATTTATAAACTGATTTGCAAAATTTTCTTTTTAATGGATAAGGTATGCCTCAGGGGTGGTTCAATATAAATTTAATTAACTTTGCTTGGGTGGGTTTTGAGTTAGCTTCAATAATACGATTTTTTTCCACTTATTTTACATTGATGATGTTTTAATAACTTCCTGTTACTGATATTTACATAGCAAGTAGTATTATATGAATTTGTGTGGCGTAAAAATAAAAACATTTTTATACAAAAAAAAAAAAATAATAATTTCGGAAGTTGGCGTCGTCATTTTCGTTTTTTGGCACCGAATTCCTTTAAACCAAATGGTGGCCGTCCTTAGCAAATCAAGGTCGTTCCAAGAGCAACCCTAAAAATAAAACAGTGGCGTCTTTATCGTCTCGTGAGTAAAATTACTCCATTGCAGATTATTAAGTCATTTGATCCGGTCAACTAACATTCAATCGGTTGTCAATGAGCGATGCGTAAGTAATTTAATTTGAGATGCGTTCCTTAACTTTGATTATAATTATTACGTTAAGTTTATGTGAATTCTTATTGCAGAACTTTTTCTATTGATCTATAAATGTTTAATGGTTGCAGTGTTATTCTGTAACCATCTCGCCGTGACGAGTTAAAGTGAGTGGTCAATAGTGCCAATCTTTGGCATCACAGGAACGACAGCTCACTTCACCTAAGTTTTCACAGTGAGATTCTTACAGAATATACCGGCAGGTGCGTTGGCACGAATAGACGAGATCAAAAAAAAAAACACGAAAAGTTTTATCGTAAGTTTTGTGTTGTGTTTTGTATTTGTGTTTTTGCTTTGACCGTTGACCCCCAAACTAAGCAGGGCTTGTATCCTGGGGGTCCAAGTGCAAATGAGCAGAAAAACAATATGTCGGTTTACAAGGCTAGTTTAACAAATTGTGCATTATGTTGTGAGTGTCTCTGAGTGTGAAAGTGTGAGAGGGGGATGTTTTTTGCTGTCACTTTGGCTTGTCGACAAAAGTTAGATGTTACTTAACATATCACGCCTGTTTTCCCCCGGGGATTAGTACCAGGTGCACTTATTTTACATCCACATAATCAGGCTATAATGTTCCCACTACTGGGACATGGGTTGATATATGTCACGTTTTTTGTTCTGGAAAATGACGGTTTCCTCACGATATTTTTCTTCACCGTTTTGAGAGCAATGCTGATGAACTCTCGATTTACGAGTTGTAGGTGGTAGGTTCAAACCCAGACAGACGCTTTGTGTAAATGATTTGCCTCGTCTAACTGGGAGTATTTTGTCAATTACCTACTGATTGAACAGGAAATCCTTCGTCCTTGGGTCGGATGGCAAATGATTGCTCACACGACCTTCAGACTCCAACGGCCATTCAAGATTAAAGATAACAGCAAAATATGCAAAATCATAATCCCAAGACAAAATTGAAACTCGAAACTTCAACTTAACTTTAAAAACGAGCTCAAAATGTGTTAACTGCAGCCATTTTACAATGTCTCGCTAGCTGGAAGTTGGTCCACGACTCGCATGCATAATACATGTACCGTGGAAGATAATATGTTGGAAAGGACTCCACTTGGGGATCTATTTACACTTTGAGATATTCCCGTCTAGAGTCGCTTAGTTTTTCGTGGCTTCAGTGCCTAGATTGATTTGCATTGCTCTTTCTTATGGGTACGTCCTACTTCCTACTAACCTACCAGTTCTACTAATATTATAAACGCGAAAGCTTGTGAGGATGGATGGACGGATGGATGGATGTTTGTTACTATTTTACGCAAAACGCTGTTTAAAGCGTATTGCCAATCGTTCTACACAAGCGGCCTGTGGGTGAGGCATACTAAGAGATCATTAGACGCCCTGCGTATTCAATATAATAACTGCTTCAGGATGCTGTTGAGATTGCCGCGTTATCGTAGTGCGTCCGGTATGTTTTTTACGCCATAATGCGCAAAAAAACAAATTCCATCTTGTCAAGGGCGCGGTCTGGTTCTAACAGCATCCTAAGTATGTTGATGGGAAAATACGACGCACCTTGATTGTCGCACGCTGTGGAGGTACTGGTCAGAAGACCACAGCTAACCTTAAAATTTTCTTTTTATTTTGGTTTTTGTCTCTGTGTTTTTGTTTACTAATAATAGTTTTTCAGAACAATGTTACTAACAATTGGGCTTAGTTGCCATAAATTAACAAATATTGAATTTAATGGAAAAACTACTGAACGGATTTTGAAGAAACTTTACAGGTTTTTCTTTTTATCCTTTTAGTTTTTTTTTTCAGTATTTTTATCCCGATATTCCCATGGGATCGACGCTTATGCGGGTGCAACCACGGCTTGTGGCTAAGTAACAACAGCCGCCCAGGTCGATTGATCAGGTTAAACTACGCTTGCCGATGTGGATGAGTGACCATCTATTTCATGCCAGGTAGTCAGAAACCAGAAAGTACGACAAACCATAGTCTTTCCAAGGGTATCGTGTTATCCAGTAACTGGGTTGTGGATGTGGAGGTCAGCTAAGCAGTCGCTCCATGTAAAATACTGGTATCCAGCTGCACCCGGTTAGACTGGAAACAGACACCGACAACAACATGTGCAAATGTATTGAAGAGTCGATTTGTAATGTCAAATATTACTAAATGCTTAGGAAAGTGTATACGGTACTTATAACAAAAAACTATTATTATCTGTATCTGTTTATTCCGGCTAATCTCCGAAATGGATAGACCAATTTTAATTAAATTTGGTTTGGGTATACTTTAAGCCTTGGAGGACATAGGCATATATTTTCTATCGACATTACGCGAGCGAAGCCGCAAGACAGTCATTTATAATAAAGTAAAACAATATTGCAATAAGAGGTGGTGGCAGGCGTCTTGGCTGCTACATCCATTCAAACTCATCTATCTTGTAACTGACATAACGATCTATACCAATTTAATTATTACATGATTATTACTATGATGATTATTATTAGAACCAACATTAGGTAATTTGATTAGCTGCAATAATACCAAATTATGTTCTAATTATCTACGAGGTAGCTATAGCCACACGATTAGATTCATATAATATCTAATTACTTGCATGGAGTTGATGACTGAAGCGATCACAAAAGCAATAAAATACGAAAGTAATTAAAAACTTTTTAATTATACATTGTACGGGAGTCAAGAAATTGAAATTGCTATTTTTCAAACTCAAAGCAGTTATTTTGAATTAAAAAGAGATCAAAGAGTTGTTGTTGGTTAGAAAGTTGAAACTGAACGGGCGCGTAGTGGATTACGGCCCACTCCCTCTCACCGAGAGGAGGCCTGTGTCCCAGGAGTAGGAACATTATAGGCTGATATGCTCTCAAAATGGCGAAAGAAAACAACGTGAGGAAAGTTCCTAGAAAGAGATTTTTGAAGGGAATGTGGCATCCACCAACCCGCACTGTGCCTGCGTGGTGGATTAACTACGGCCAGCTCCCTGTGACAGAGCAGAGGCCTGTGTTGTAGTAGTGACAAACTGCCATTATTTTCACGCATTATTCATCTGAGGGGCTTGTGGCTAAGTAATAACATCCGCACGGGTCGATCGATCAGGTTAAGCTACGTTTGCCGCGGTTGGTCCGGGGATGGGTGACCATCTTTACATACCAAGACCCCTCCGTGTCTCTGAAAAAACATTAAGCTGATATGCCGTTGGTCCCGGCTGGTATTCGTGGATCTTTGACAGTCGTTAGGGATCGTCAAAAGCCCGTAAATCTAACAACCAGTCTTACCAAGGGGTATCGTATTACCCAGTAACTGGGTTGTGGAGGTCTGATAGGCAGTCGCTCCTTGTAAAATACTGGTATTCAGCTGCATTCGGTTAGACTGGTAGCTGATACCAACATAGTGGGAAAAGGCTAGGTAGATGATGATATTCATCGTCTACACACATAATATCACGCCTGTATACCCAAAAGGGTTGGGCAGTGGTATTCCTATCGTACCAACACCCATATTTCGTCAGTTATCTTCAAGTCCCATGAAATACAGGCAGACTCCAGGCTGGTACTGAAAGAAAGAAAGAAAGAAAATACATTTATTTAGCACTGACTAAAAGACACACAACACATCAGATACGTACACTAGAGGGGCAATTCTCGTAATTTTAAGAACGTTCACAGTCTGATCTCAGTCTCAATCTGTCAAAAACACTTCTAATTTCCCTACATTTTGACATGTTTTTGACATTTGTTTGTCGCCGAGATGAGATTGCGACTAGATTTTGAACGTTTTTACATTATGAGAATTGGTCTTCTGATAGCAACTAATAAAACTACAAATAGAAAGTATAAAGACATATGTAAGAAATTACCAGGAAAGTGTGCCTCACGGCTGCACCAAAAAGGCCCAGTTCAGCAAAAATGCCAGACAATAGTGCCTGACGCTGGTTTTCAACTGAACCTGATGTGTGAGGTGACGGATGTAAATCAGTTTTACACTGCAACGTGACGTGTGTGTGCATACTTAAATAAGAAAAAAATGTGACAAATAAAAAATAGTAACGAATATGTACATAAAAACTGAGAAATTCCAGATGAAAAAAACCAATAAAATTTTGCTCGACCCGGGAACCGAACCCAGGATCACATTTTCACTAGTAGGTTGCCGCATACGACAGCTATACCAACTTTAGAATTTCTACGCGTTTCAGATAGTGGTTAAACTAGATTCTATCTAAAAATAAAATGATAAACTCAGTTTTTAGACAAAACCTCATTCAATATTAACACGAACATCAGCAGGTAACTAAAAGCAAAGTTTTTAGTGCTATTTTGAACGAAAGTTTGATTTTAGTAAAAATTTATTATGTAGGTAGTACTAAAATCAATTTCAAGTAACATTATGCGGCCAGTTTACAGTGCTTTGTTCATTTTAATTAGTTAGTTGAATTTGTAAGGGGCTTGTGACTAAGTAATAACAGCCGCACGGGTCGATCGTTCAGGTTAAGCTACGCTTGCCGCGGTCGGTCCGTGGATGGATGACCATCTTCACATACCAAGACCCCTTCGTGCCTCGGAATCCACGATAAGCCGTTGGTCTCGGCTGTCACTCGTGGATCTTTGACAGTCGTTACGAAGCGTCAGTAGCCCGAAAGTCTGACAACCAGTCTTACTAAGGGGTATTGTATTAACCAGTAACTGGGTTGTGGAGATCAGATAGGCAGTTGCTCCATGTAAAATACTGGCATTCAGCTGCATCCGGTTATTAAAAAAGCAACGCAGGGCTTGTGGCTAAGTATTATCAGCCGCACGGGCGACCGATCATGTTAAGCTACGCTTGCCGCGGTTGGTCAAAAGATGGGTTACTATCTTCACATACCCCCAAGTGGTATAGTATTACGCTAAGGCTAGGCAGATGATGAGTTGATTTTGTAAGGCATACGCAGTGGTGGATGAGGTGGATCCAGGATTGTCATTTGGGAAGGGCTTTGGCCCTGCTGAGGGTAGTTTTTACCAAGGTCATCATTCTCCTGCCGTTATTCCAATTTATTTGGGGCGACGCAACATGTCTTTTTCTTCCATACTCCTCTATTAGCCGCCATCTCGACATAGCAAGGTAAACACTAAAAATGGCGCACGGATTCAAAATTCGTCACGTAAACAAAACATCTTATAGAAATTAATTAAAACTTGAAAACATAATACTTATTAAGTTAAGGATTAATAATTGATGAAAATTATACCTTAGGTGGTGGAATGTTTGCTAAAAAGTTAAATTAGAATAATATCAAATTCACTTTAAAATTTGTCAGGAATAGAAAGCGAAGAACTCAGAGGGGCAATTCTCGTAATTTTAAGAACGCTTACGGTATGATCTCAGTCTCAATCTGTCAAAAATACCTATAAATTTCCCTACATTTTGACCAGTTTTTAACATTTGTTTGCCACCGAGATGAGACTGCGACTATATTTTGAACATTTTAAATTACGAAAATTTGCCTTCAGATGCTTTTGGGGGGGCGGGGGGGCTTAAGCCCCTAAGTGGTGGCCAGGCACTTTACTTTGTGTACCTACTTCATCACCATGGCTCTCAAAAACGGTGAAGGAAAACATGAGAAACCCGGCCATGTTTTAGAACCAAACATTCGAAGACATGTGACATCTACAAACCCGCATTGGGCCCGCGTGGTTGATTACGGCCTACTCCCTCTTACAGAGAGTAGGCCTGTGTTTCACACAGTGAGACCGATATTGGCTGATTATGCTGAAGAGATGTGTACCCAGCAATGCATAAATATGTAAGCTGTCATACGCTTTATTTGGGTAGTAAGTTTATATTTACATTTTAATTTTAATTAATTATTTTATAGCTTGCGTACGTATAGTTTTTATTATATTTGTTGGTATATTGGCGTGGCTAGCTGCCATATGGCAAATAATTTAATTTTATGTTCTGGTCTTGTAGTGTTAATTACTTAACATAGGTACCTAGTATTGTATACAATTAAGTATTTTCTAACTGAACAGACAGCTGTGCTGCTGGGGAGTTTGTTGCACCACTTCTTCTTCCCAGCGATAGCACTAGGAAGTGGTGAAGGGCGGGCGTTTTTGGGGGACTGTCTTTTGTAATTTTGACGTTAAAAAGTGCTGATTCTCAGCCTAATTTGAATAAATGACTTTTGATTTGGATTTTGTAGTGCTATTTGGGAATGGTGTGGAAAAATTACTCGTACGGTTGTCAGAAGTCAGGGACAAAATAATAAAGGACCCTAACCGTTTTCCGCTAGAGTCAAGCAGACGAAAATAGGTACCTAAGGAGATAAGAAATAAAGGAATAATAATAAGAAGGTACAAAGAGATAACTACGTATCTCTTTGATACCTTCCGATCGGTTCTAGTACCTACTTCCACACACGAACCCTTTTACGAGAAGCTCTAGATTTTACTAATGGCCATTAACTCCAGGTTTCTTCAGAATGTTTTCCTTTAGTCAGTAAGTAGGTAGGTACTTACCTAATATATTATTAGGTTACTTAGTGGAGTGCCAGCCTGTAATGGTTTTGAACCCCTAAGCTAGTAATGTTTATCTATGTATTAGTTATTCTTGTATTTTATAGTCATTTTAAAATTTTGGAATGTCTTATGTAAAATCAAACAAGACTTTTGGAAAGTCTGGTGCGGAGATTATCTTAAACAACTTCAAAGCAGGCCAAAATGGCACCATGTCAATCCTAATTTAAAAGAAGGAGATCTAGTTATTCTTCGTAGTGATAATACTACTTCAATGGAGACAATACCTGGACCAGACGGTTTGGTCAGAGTGGCAGAAATTAAACTGCCAAATAGGTAATAAAACATGTGTTAGATCTCTAAAGAAAATTATGTCCATTACCGATAACTTAAATTATACGTACCACAATTCAAATGAAACTTTTCTTGCTTTTGTTAAAATATATATACTTACAACATTTGTATGAGGGCACGGTTGGCGCAGTAGTTAAGCGATTGACTGCTGCGCTGCGTGTCGCGGATTCGATTCCCGCACGGAACAAATATTTGCATGACCTACAATTAGTTGTTCCGGGTCTGGCTGTTTGTGTATGTGAGTTTATATGTTTGTAAACGCACCCATGACACAGGAGACATTCCTAGTGTGGGGCAATGTTTAAAAAAATAATAATTTGCATGCCCCCGGCCCAACTATGTTTGAGAATAATCCAAACATAAATAATTTTATTTGCATTAGCAACATTTATTTGTTTAGCACAGTTTATATACACTGGTAACATTAAGTAAAAAAAGATCTCCTCGGTGCCATGTAATGTTGCCCTTGTCTAAAACTAACTAACTATTTTGGAAATACAGTTTACAGCTAAAAATCTACAAGCATTTTATTAAACATGCTAGTTGTGGTTTCGTATGTCGCACCTGCCATATTTTGTCTCTGCAACTCCAGGTTGACTGGTAGAAAAGGCCTCAGGCATTACATCCGCCTTTGTACAGTATTTTTTTCTACTTGTGCATAAAGTTTGAATAAATACTCGTAAATAAATAATGAAAATGTGGTTTCTTAAAAAAAAAAACTTTGCCCCACACTAGGAATTTACTCCTGTATCGTGGGTGAGTTTACAAAAATTTAAAGTCACAAACACCAACAGCCAGACCCGGAACAACTAGGTATGTACCTGTAGGCAATACAAATATTTGTTCCGTGCGGGAATCGAACCCGCGACTCGCAGCGCAGCAGTCGAAAGCTCAGCCACAGCGCCAACCGTGTCGTCATATGCAAAATAGGATGCATGAAACTCTTAACAACATTAAATGATTAGTAAATGCATACATAAATAAATAAATCACGCCTTCCCCCATGGGGTAGGCAGATACTACAGAACGTCACCTGGTACGATCCTTACATACTCCTTTTGCCTCGTTTACGTTCATACATCAAAGGGGAATTCTCGTAATTTTAAGAACATTCACAGTCTGATCTTAGTCTCAATCTGTCAAAAATACCTCTAATTTTCCTAAATTTTTGACAAGTTTTTACGTTTATTGTCGCTGAGATGAAATTGCGACTAGATTTTGAACGTTCTTAATTACGGGAATTGACCCTTTTTTTTTTTTTTTTGGATGGGAAATCATCAAATGACGGGAATTGCCCCTCTGGTCATACATGCACGCCGGTTGCGAGCACTACGCACCTGACCTTTCTGAAGAACATCATCAATAAGGTCACTATAATTATGTCCTTCCAGGGCCTCCCTTCCCAGTTTTTACGATCGTGTAACACCGATCTTTTTAAATGACCGATTCCCTTAACAATTCAAAAGTGCATGTAAATGGCTTATTTTAAATAAGAAAGAAATGAAATACATTTATACATAGCACTGACTAAAAGACACACAATACACAAGAGGGGCAATTCTCGTAATTTTAAAAACGGTCACTGTCTGATTTGAGTCTCAATCTGTCAAGAAGTATGTTAATCGTAGTTCGGCGTTCGGTGGTTTCTGCCTACCTCCATGTAAAAAAGTCGTGAATATATGTGTGTATCATAAACTACGTGTCCGAGGACCTACAAGAGATTTGTGTCCGTAAACGCATCCACGATACAAGCAAACTTTCGTGTGGTGAGGAAAACGCTTACAAAAAAGGTCGTAGTCTCGCGGTCACGTAGACAGTAGGTCCCATTTGCTGACGTCACCGTATTGCAGCTTTATCTGAAAACGTGCCTAGAATCTCGGCCTAGGCATATGTTGACTGCTCTTTACATTCTGCCGGCAAATGATAGCAGCTTTTTGTAGTAATAGGGCTTTTGTGAGTTTGATTTTGTGTCCGGCTGATTTGGTTAACGAAGTCGCTTGTTGAGTAAGTAGTTAAGTACGTATTTTTTTAATAAGAAATTGCAGGATTGTAGCTAAGATTATTATTACTATTATAATAGACAGTTTCGAAGGTGGGAAGATGAAAATAAGGCCATAGCAGGAAAGACATAGACTAGGAAAGCGATAAACAGAACAGAGTGGAAAGAAATGGAGATACCTTTGCCAAAGTTGGGCAAACAAACCAAGTTGTCGGTATCATCGACTCACCAGACTCGTCAGATAAAAGAGTTAAGTCATTGTAAAATGTTTGTGTCTGAATGAAGGCTTGCGTAATCAGCCAACAATGTTCCCACCGCTAGCAGACAGGCCTCCTCTCGGTGAGAGGGAGTGGGCCGGAATCTACCACGCGGGCCCAGTGCGTGTTGGTAGATGTCAGATGTCTTCGAATTTTTGGTTCTAGGACATGCCGGTTTCCTCTCGATGTTTTCCTTCACCGTTTTAAGAGCAGTGGTGATGAAATAATTTACACAAAGTAAAGTACAACTCGTAAGCAGCGGCCATCGCTGCATTTTTACCTACGACCCACATGACTGAAAATCAACCTTATATAATCTACTAGGTACCTACTAGCATACGCCAACAAACGTGACGTTATCTCATAAGTTCCCGCCGTAAACGTAGGTTAGATTTTATCATAAGCGTTTTCTAACGATGCTTATTCTAGCATTTACTGTTTATGTACCAGAGGTATATACTAAAAAACTGAAAGATAGTGTTTTTTTTTTAAATGGAGAGTAAAACGGCGGTCTGAACCTTCACACAAAAGCAGGATCACATTTGGCGATTGATTGAAACTTTTTAAAGTGTTGGTCGAAACAGGACTTTATAGATTTACAACAAACACAAAAATACACACGCACACAGATACTACAAACACACGTACATAGATACTACAAACATATACACACGCACACAGATACCACAAACACACAGATACTACAAACACACCCTCACACACACACAAATACTACAAACACACACACACACACGCACCCTGATACTACAAACACGTAACTGGTGAAATGTAGGTGTTCTATACGCTACTGCCTACCTCATTGGGAAATACAAGCGTGATGTTATGTATGCTTTCTTCTACATATATTATAAATTAAAGTCACTTTTCGTGGCTGCCTGTCGGCCACACAGACAAGCACGAAAGCGACTTTAATTGTTGTTTTTAGAAGAAAACCCGCATCAAAATCCGTTGCCAGGCAACTGATTTTCATGCGGTTTTCACCATCATGTAGGTAATTTATTCCGGAAGGTTTATGTATATAATACACATGTATTTTTATATTATGTATTTTTTTGTCTCCTTTACTCTTTCACACGCTGTCTACATCTCTCTATCTATTGTCCTATCGCAGGTATGCTGGAAAAAAATTCTTATGAAATAAGCATCACCTCTGTACCTATTTTTCTGTTCTGTTTTTTTCTTGTCTGTTTATATATGTGTGTACATAAATGATAAAATAAAATAAAAATAAATACATCAATATTAAACATACGTGTAAGCAGTAAATCTAGATGTTTTGTCCAGTAGTAAAAATTGTGCGAAGCAGGGGCGGGTCGCTAGTGTCTCATCATTCTCCTGTCCTTATCTATTCATGTCTTTTTCTTCCATATTTATCTATAAGTCGTCATCTCGGTAGCCACCCCCTCACGCGTCTTTACTAAATGTACCTTAAGGGGTCGCCAGTGACGTCACGGACCTGGTCGACTTCGGGTATAATTAGGAGATCACATTTTCGAGTGAATACCGCTAAATGTACCTTACCAAGACACCGCTACTCGGGCATATTTAGTAGCACCAGTTTAAAATGAATCATTACTAAATATACCCTTTTTCAATAGAATAACTTGTATGAAAAATGGCGGGATTGGTGCATAGTATTAGGGTGAGAATGATCACGTGGCGGGTCTAAGTTGGTTTACAAGCCGACCCGTAGCCCCTATTTCTGTCTACAGGGTAGGAACCTAACACGAAGGAGATGACGGGCTTGAGCCCCCGTTATCTCCTTCGAACCTAACCTGTCCGAGTCGGGGTGCCCAAAGTCCCGAGCTCGCTTCGCTTGCTCTTGGACCGACACTTACAAGCACAAAGCGGTCCAGTACAGACTATGGTTGTCTGTTGTTATATAGTCTGGCATTACGCGGCCGGGTATTTTAGTAGTACGTAAACACGCAACGCTAGGTCCTATACATATATACCCGATTATGATACTTCAACTTGGGTAAATTTAGTAGTTAGAAATTTCGAAAGCCTCATTTTATTTTATTTGGAAAAAAGACGGAGTTACATTACATACAACACTTATCAGTAAGGTATATAAAACAAAATCAATGAAATAACCACAACATTTTCCACATATTAACAAAGATGTATGCTATGATGAGGACTCATTGGTAAGCTAGTTATTATTATTCAAGGGTACCTTTTATATTGTTACAAACTAGTCAGTTACCACAAGATATATCAAAGGTGTTCAGTACATTAATAACTTTACTTCGAAAAGCATTTTCATTTTGCATAAATATATCAATATCTATGAAATGTTCATTGTATATTTGCACGAGTCGCTGAAGGGGTGTACGCTTACCTGTGTTTGCCTGATCAAACACTCGGTAAACGCGCACTCTACGATGATGAATTGATCTAGGAACTACACGTTTAATATCATTACTAAGGTCTTTACAATTTAGCTTATTATGATAAAGGTCGTGCAGTGTCATTACTTGCAGAAGCATTCGTCTCTTCTCGAGTGAGAGTAAATTATACATTGCTAGAAGGTCTTTGTAAGGTAAGCGTGGAAGTTGGCATCTGAATTGCGTAGTTTGTAAGAACTTTCGTTTTACTTTTTCAATGGCTATTTTATATTTATTATATGTACAATGGATCACATATCAGACAGGCATATTCAAGCTGAGAACGAATAAGTGAACGATACAAATGTGAAATCGTGCTAATTAGACCCGACCAAAACCCCTTGGGGAGTTGCCACAAGGTAGGTACATTTAGTAAAAACGCTTACCCTCACTAACCATATTATTTTTCACACAGTCCATCCAATGCTTCTTAGGTCTTCCCTACTCTTATATTTCGGGTCGTTAGTGCTTAATAACATAAAATAGTTTGTGAATTTAACCTTTAGTGCCGAAATAAATTCAATTCTACCAAACTATGCCGATTGTGTTCGTACAATCCACGAGATTCATTTCAATGCATATCCAGAGGCTTTGTGAGCCACCAAAGAGAATTTCTACAAATAGGCGCTATTGTAAAATTACGTTGATATAGAAAATCTTGTGAATTCACTGCTCTTTGTATTTCCACCACAATATAGAGCCGAATGTTGGTATGTAGGTACAGACGCCAGCACATCAAGCTACTACAATCTGTCAAATTTCTTTAATAGATTTTCAACTTTATCGCTAAAGTATTAAGGTTCGAGGTTGATTGGGAAAATTTGACAGTTTAGGGTAGCTTGACCTGCTGGCGTCTGTACAATAGGCAAAGTGTTATTCGGTTTTTCGATTAGGAATTTTTAGTTACAGCCCGGAGTTGGGAAGTTGGTGGTGCGACACCGCTTCGCCTCACGCAAAGCACGTTTAACCGTTGGTCCTGAATCTGATCTCAATCCGCGGGGTAGATACTTGTGTCAGAATATCAGTAGCAATGGGTATAATTTTGACAGTACAACAACATTCATTGCGTTATTTACATTGTTGAGCAGATACATTTTTCGAACATATGACACAATGGATCAGCAATATAGGTACTTCAAAATGATTCAGATTCAGATTTATGGTGTGTTACGCAATGAGGGTGCTGGTCGTGTCGGATTGCCGTCCCATTGGACTATGAGAGTGTGGGAAGAGAGTGCACCTGTGTCTTCACACTTGTGCACTATAATACCTCCCTCGGCGAAAGCTGGTCTCCGCTGAGATTGGTCGTCTCGGCTGAAATTCGGTCTGGAGGACATTAGGCTGTACGTCGGTGATAACACTTTGACCTTGAGCTGGGGTAGTGCGGAGTTTCAATAGAATGCGAGGCCAGCTTGTGCTGGTTTCGTTACTGGGTGGCCTACAGTACTTTGGCTCATTGATCAGGTGAGATAGCAATGTGTGGACTCTGTAGACTTTCTATTTTAGGGCCGATCTTTCCATCGCCAGATAACTTTTATTCGAGGAATAAAATTGACGTTTGACAGTTTTTGTATGAAATAACTGTCAAAAATTCAAAATTATTCCTCGAATAAAGGAATCAGCCCTTAGTGAAATAAAGTAAGCCAGATGTGAAGTAGTCGTAGAATAGAATGCCAATTCCATAATTACAAACGTTCAAAATCTAGACGCGATCTCATCTCAGCGACAATCAAAGTCAAAAACTTGTCAAAAACGTAGGGAAATTAGAGGTATTTTTGACAGATTGAGACTGAGATCAGACTGTGAACGTTCTTAAAATTACGAGAATTGCCCCTCAGTGTTGGGTGATAGATATACAACATATATCCTGGAATGAACGCACAGCACCAAACGCTCCAATTATAATATTAGGTTATAATCATAATACATACACTGAATTTTTATCAGTATGTATAATAAATTGTTTATTTATTAAAGTTACACTGATTGTGGGAGAAAATTGTGGTGTCATTACAAATCTACGTAGGCATACATTCGCATACGTATAAGGGTCCGTACGTACTTCATCCATTTTGGTTTGATTTGACTGTACTTTACACAGTTGTAAAACTGTATGTGATTTTTGTTCGTGTATGTCTTAGTGAGTAAGTCGTTGAAGTGCCATATAAATAAATAAGTTGTATTTATTTTTGGAAAAAAAATACCTTTATTAAAAATGACATAAATCGATTCAATAAACTATTCTGAACAAACACACTACACACTGTTGTAATTCAGTTACACATTGTATATAACTTGAACATAACTGGCGAATTGAGGGCGTACTAAGTACATATTATGATAACAATAAAAGATAGTAACGATTATAATCGGTAAAATGATAGCAGAGTCCACGTCCCACATATCGACAAACTCCTGTGCTAAGTCAAGATACTAGATTTCGATTGTAATTATTATTAAGACCCTGGCTCATTTACTTATGTTTAAATAAAAAAAAAATGGGGTGTTTATTTATTAAACCTACCACAAAAAATCTACTGCCTTATGCGAACGACAAATACTAAGCCAATTTGCCAAGTAAGGCTATATAACCTTATATGTGCTACATTCAACAGTCGACTGTTGATATATATAGGTCAGCATAGACGTAATTAAGGATGGGCAGCAATAAACGCAATAATAACACAAGTTTATGTCCATTCTGCGCTAATTTGTACTGTTAGGCTCGGCCATAGGAAGCTTAACAGCGGTTAGACGTTCTTATACTCAAACGAGTAACTTCGGATAGTCAGTATTTTTTTTTATTTCTAGTAGAGTTAGTTATAAGTAGGATATTTTTATATCAACTTTTAATTAGGTATATTGTATTGTGATTAATTTAAAAGACAGAAAAAAATCTTTTGGTTTATATTTTTCTTCTTTTTAAAACAATAATGACCTATGTAGTGTTCTCCAGTGCAAGGTCATCTTCATCATTTTCTTCATCTCAGCCGCAAAATATCCACTGCGGATGATCTTCCTAACATTAAAATCAAAAGTCATTTATTCAAACTAGGCTGAAAATCAGTAGTTTTTGAACGTCAAATCACAACTACTGGTCCTATGTTGCCTGCAACCAGTAGCTTCCCCATGACCTGCACCATGTCTTCAGCCCTCCTTATAGGGGCTACGCCTTCCAGACGCGGCCGCCACTTCAGCGCCTTTCGGCCCCATAGGCCATCATTCTCTTCTGTGTGTAACGTGCCGTGTGACACCTAACTCAAGCAAGGTCTGCTTATCTGGAAGGCAATTTCTTATCAATGTAATATTTACAAGTAGCTCAGAGGGTCTAGACCGAGGTGCTTTGGAAGCGATTGTCGCTTGTCTAGACAAGCGACAATCGCTTTCAAAGCACTCCGTATTTCTACAAATACTTTCAAAAGGATTGACATAAGCTTTTCGATAGCTTATATGTCAGTAGTGTGACAGTCCCATAAATTTTTGACATTTCCGCCATCGTTTTCGCTGATAGTATTATAAATGTCACTTTGTCTAGACCATAGGTTCTCAAACTTATTTTGGCCACCACCAACTTTGTGAATACACCGTTCAATTTTGTAAAAAAAAATAAACTGTTGATCCATACATTATGTCGATTTTTTGACTCAACAATCAACTGATTTTTTTTCACGATTTCAGGGTTGGTCCCGTAGTAAAACTTGTTCATAATGATAAGTACAATGACCCCTTTTAAGGATTAAAACAATCATTTAACGGTGTATATTTTTTACCGGACTCTACCAATTTTTGTTACTTACCGTCTGTCGTATATCTGAAACAGCTATTGCCACGATTATATTCAAACTTTTCATATTATGTAGTCGTAAGATAGAATATATAATTTTCTATGGGTCTTCTATTGCCCCGTGAAAGTCTCAAACGCCCACGGAGGGGCGTTATCGTCCACGTTGAGACCCTCAACGGTGGGTAAAAAAAACCGAACTACCCGCTGCGCCCGCTACGCTGTACCTATTTTTTCTGTTCTGTTTTTCATTGTCTTTTTATATGTGTGTACATAAATGGTAAATAAATAAACACTTTACAATAATGATTTTAAAATTATAACTTTAATTGTAAATGCTAGTTCGTCAAAACCAACTTTCGTACAATCCCTTGTACACTCCACCACCTTATTAGGATTTCTGTGGGCCCGATAATTCTGAGTACGGTACATTTAATTAACATTTTGTGGCCGTTACGGTCGTTTTCGACGAAACGAACACACTTTGTGGTCTATAGCTGTTGTAATAGCCTCCCAGAATACCATCGGAACCCGGTTTGATTTTCTTAGAATAATTTATTCAAGTGAATTTACAATTTAGTATTCCGGTGGTTCTAGTACGGTTAGGAATAATTTATCAATAATTTGAATGGGGATTTGATTTATTTAAAGTAGCGATAGTTAATTGGCTAAGGTAAGAGGCATGGTTACATTTCATCACATTTCAGGGTCATCATTATCATCATCTAGCTGGGGGGCATTCCACACTACGTTTGCCGATACACGGTTTCCACTTCAGGACTCGTCTGCTTCACCGGCCATCGGCCCTTCGACAAACATGGGCAGTCCACAGCCACTTCAGTTCGCTAGATGGACGGACGACCTAAAGAAGGTGGCAGCGGGACTGACTGGATGCGGAAGGCGGAGGACAGGGTGTTGTGGCGTAGTGTACTGCAATAGGCTGAATTGATTATGATCATCATCAGCCTACAGCAGTCCATTGCTGGACATAAGCCTCTCTAATTGCACGCCATTTAGCCTGGGTCTCGGCAACTCTGTCCAGCTGCAAATTGCAACCCTGCGAAGATCGTCGCTCCACCTACCCTGAGAGCGTCCTACCTTACGTTTGCAGATTCGCGGTCTCCACTCAAGAACACGTCTACCCCAACGGTCATCGGTTCTACGGCTAATATGGCCGGCCCAGTGCCACTTTTTTTTTTTTTTTTTTTGTGGATGGGAAATCATCAAATGACCCCTCCCGCTCTGGGTGGAGCGGAAGGGAGTGTCAGACTTTTACTGACTAAAACCCACCCGTGTTCCTTCCTTAGCCCTTTCTGTTCCAGGGCAGCGGTTAACCTTTCGGAAAATCCCACCGCCCCGGCAGGCTTCGGCCCTGTGGGGCCCCGTCCTCTGCTGACATCTCTTTGAGGCGCGCGTGGAACACAACGCGCCGTCCGGCACGGGCCTGGTCCTGATCGGACGGTGAACTACCCATTACTCACCGCCCGCAGGCCCGCGCCTACGGTGGCCGGGAGTCGTCACGCGGCTCCCGACGCCCGGAGCGTCTCCCGCGGCGGCTGAGGCGTGAGGTGTTCTCCCTCAGCCTCCCCGCCACCTCCTTCGCTAGCATGACTGCTTCGCAGAAGGAGGTGACTGCCTCCCATTCTCTCTCGCCCCGGACCATGGCTTGCACCAGGGCCGGGCGCGAGAGGTCGCCGCCGTTGCCGATCGCCTCTACGAGGACACGGCGGGTCTCCGCCCAAGCAGGGCAGACCTCCACCGTGTGCTCCACCGTGTCCTCTGGGCGATCCGGGCAGTGGTGACACCCGGGCCCAGTGCCACTTCAGCTTGCTTATTCTGTGAGCTATGTCGACAAGTTTGGTTCTCTGCCGGATCACCTCGTTGCGGATTCTATCCCCCAGAGAGACTCCAAGCGTAGCTGGTTCCATAGCTCGCTGAGCAACCTTGAAGGTATTCAGGGTACAAAAAGAAAATATGGACGCTAGAAGTCACGAAATGGTTGGAAAGAAAAGGAAAACGTTGGATTAGTGACATTATTGAAGTGGCTGGGAAAAACTGGATGAAGACTGCCAAAGACAGGACCAAATAACACGGAACGGGAGGCTCTTACCCAAAATAGGGATCCATATAGAGAAAAATTTACAACTAACACTTGTACTCTTAGAACCCAGCAATGCATAAATGTGTAAGCTGTCACGCCCTTTATGCCTGGAGGCTTTTATTTGGCTAGTAAGTTTTTTTATTTACATTTTAAGTAATTATTTTTTAGCTTGAGTACGTATAGTTTTTATTTTTATTTATTATATTTGTTGGTATATTGGCGTGGCTAGCTGACATATTATGGCAAATAATTAAATTTTACATATGTTCTGGCTTTGTAATGTTAATTACCGAACATAAGCACCTTTGTATACAATCAAGTATTTTTTTAAATTGAACAGACAGCTGTGCTGCTGGGAAATTTGTTGCGCCACTTCTTCTTCCCAGCGATAGCACTAGGAAGTGGTGAAGGGCGGGCGTTTTTGGGGGACTGTCTTTTGTAATTTTGACGTTCAAAAAGTGCTGATTCTCAGCCTAATTTGAATAAATGACTTTTGATTTTGATTTTTGATTTTGTAGTAAGAAAATATTACCAACAACACCACCACTAGGTACAGTCGCCAAAGAAGATAAGTAACCAGGGTCGTCGGATATAGTTGAAGTTTAGTAAGAAACCGATGGATTTTTTCGAATGAAATTTAATTTGATAAACGAACTGTTTTTTTTTCTATTAATTAAATTCAATTTTAATCGAAAACATCCATCGGTTTCTTACAAAATTTCAACTATATCCGACGCCCTGGTTACTTATCTCCTTTGGTGACCGTACATTTGATTTCTAAAATCTAAACTAATAGGTACTAGTAATAAACCTGAACCCCGCTTATTACAAAAAAAGGCTTTTCTTAAGATCAGGTTTAAACCACCGAGCCAGTTATTAAATTAAAAACCTAACTGTTATAGAAATCTAGTTCTTTATACAAAAATGACAGCTTAGTTGGGTGCTAAGTTGTCATTTTAGTATTAAGAACTTTGCCTAAATCGAAATAAAGTTCGAAATACAAATACTGTCCCAAAGATTTAGGCTAGAACTAACGTTTTCGTTTTGTAATAAGACGGCGAGAGTTTGTTTGAACGCGCTAATCTCTGGAACTATTAGCCGGATTTGTAAAATTATTTTTGCACTTTTGTTTGACAAATTTTGAGCAAGGGTATAGACTATTTAACATCACGCTAGAATCCTTAGGAGCCGAGCACAAAAGAAAAAAAGTCAGAAAGACGCTAGGCGAAAACAAACTGACAGTGCGGGCAGGTGATGCGATGAGAAGGAGTGGGAAAAGAAGCTTTATGTTTGTAACACATACAGGGTGGTAGGCATATCGACGCGCAACCTGTAACCAGTAGAACAGCACTGCCTTGAAAATTTTCAGCGGTTATTAAAAAACACTCTTTCATAATGTGATGTGACGGATGTATTCGCGCAATCAATCAAGTCGATTTTATACGTCATAATTCATATATACGATCGCGTATGTGCGCGACAGTTGCTTTTGTCAGGACGTGGGGTATGCCAGCATTTATTGTTATAATGCCTATAATGTTCCCACTGCTGGGACACGGGCCTCCACTCTCGTCTACCTCATCATCTGCCTAGCCTTTTTCCAACTATCTTGGGGTCGGCTTCCAATCTAACCGAATGCAGTCAGATACCAGTAACTAACGTAAAGCGACTGCCTATCTGACCTCCACAACCCAGTCACTGGGTAATTAGATACCCTTGGTAAGTCTGGTTGTCAGACTTTCGGGCTTCTGACTACCCGTAACGAGTGTCAAAGATCCACCAATGACAGTCGGGACCAACGGCTTAACGTGCTTTCCGACACATGGAGGGGTCTTGGTTAGTAAAGATAGTCACCCATCCATTGACCAACCGTGACAAGCGTAGCGTAACCTGATCGATGGACCAGTGCAGCTGGTATACTTAGCCACAAGCCCAGCATTGCATTCCCAATAATATTAGTATGGATTATTAGTATGGATCAGATTAACACCCACAACATCATTCCCACTAACACGCCTAACGGCCTCCATTTCCCGCCTTCAGGCTTATTTAATTCCTAAAACAAAAATACAGTTTCAACTAACATAACGAAACTAACCAGAATGATCCACTATCCATCTAGCGAACCTCAAAACTAAGTTGGCGCGAGCAAAGCTAATTTTTGCACCACGTTGTTAATAAAATGCGATACAACTCGCAGACAGCGTAATTGCCACCATTAAAAGCTACCACTGGCGCCCCCTGTACAGACTAAGAATTGCGCAGTAGTGTGTAAACAAACACGACTCGTTAGAACTCGTCATTTTCATTTCATTCCCTCTTATCTATATCTGAGGTGCGATTCTGTAACCATCTCACCGTGAAAACTTGGGTGAAGTGAGCGCTGTCATTCCAACTAATGCTAGGGATTGACACTATTGACAGCTTAGTCTAAGCGCACTTCACCTAACTTTTCACGGTGATATTTTTACAGAATCGTTCGGCAGTTTTCTGTTTATTTCATTTACATAAATTATATAGACAGATAACGCTTTAGAATGTTACTGATAAGAAATCGAAATTGCCAGATTAGTTCTTTATAAGGATGCATCTTTCCACTCACGCGGATCTGGCTCAATCTCAGAATACCAGATTCTAAAAAAACCAGATTCGCCATATAACAGATTACCTAAATACCAGATTCGCAATATACCAGAAGTACAGTTGAATGAAAAATTGTTTCAGGATCTTCTTATTCTTTTGGTGTCTCATATTTTATATTGTTTGAGACCAGTAGGTGGCCACGTTGATTGCGGCATCAGTGGCCATCCTCATTAATTCATCCAAGGTGCAGGTGAATGGGCACTTAAGGCACTCCAGCAAGTGGGGCATGGTCTGATTAGAGGCACCGCACTCGCACTGGGTATTGGATGGGTCAGTAATCCCCCATTTCGACAAAGCAGCTTTTGTGTCTGCAGCGCCCTACTTGGGTACGCAATCGATTGAGAGCTTTCATATAGGCCACTGCAGAGCACGGCCGAGAGGCAACTGTTCTTGGGGTTTAACGAAGTCGGGAGATGGTGGATGCTTTTCTTCACACAATTTGCTCCTCTCATTATGTGGTTAGTTCTGGGTGGCCTGCGTAGAGCGTAAGAAGCTCTTAGACTTTTAAGCGTACCCGGGGCCGTTGTGTAATCGTAGAGGGGATGTCAGGAATCGGATTCCTGGTTCTTTTTTTCCAGCGTGCATGCGACATCCCTTCGTACGGCAGGTGGTGCAATTCTAGCAAGCGGGTAGAGGTTATTGAGTGGAGTCGGTTTTAAGCAGCCCGATATAATCCGACTGTTGAAAAGGCAGTAATTTTTTAAACACCAAAACTTTCTTTCAATTTCCCAAAACGCGCCACGCTACGTCCTACCCTCGCGCGTGTGTGCAGAGGTAGTTTCATGCACTGGCGTCGCTCAATATCTGTTATTCTCGCCGTAACAGCGACCCGTTACTACAGCCGACACCGCACTTGCTTCCACGCTTTGAAATGGTGTTAAAGATGCAATGATGCAAATACTCGTTCATAGCTACGTTGTAGTTGACTTTTTTTACAAGCTTTTATTTAACTTGCACTGTTCAAATGAATGCTTGTAAGTTCTCTGTCAAAATTTGCAAACCATTTTTCGACCATTTGTTGGTATCCGATTGAGCTGAAATTTTGCATACACCTTTAGTTCTGGTGACAATAGAATGTGTAATACTCAATATTGTAATAATTTAAATATGGCCGCCGCTTCAAGATGGCGGATTACATACTTTTTCTCAACCCGCTTAATATGGGTATCAAATGAAAGGGCTTGAAGAGTAGAAAACGATAACATCACACTATATTCAATACGGCCGCCGCTCCAAGATGGCGGATTATATTTTTTTATTACATTTTTATTTAAATAAAAGCTTGTTTTATATTATTTTCATTTTAATCTTTTACAAATCAGACTTTCGCGTGTGAATGAGAATGAGCTCGTGGCCCAGTGATAACAGCCACACGGATCGATCGATCAGGTTAAGCTATGCTTGCCGCGGTTGGTCCGTGTATGGGTGACCATCTTAACATACCAAGACTCCTCCGTGTCTCGGAAAGCACGTTAAGCCGTTAGTCCCAGCTGTCATTCGTGAATCTTTGGCAGTCGTTACGGGTCGTCAGAACCCCGAAAAAGTCTGACAAGCAGTCTTATCAAGGGGTGTCGTATTACCCAGCTGGGTTGTCGTAGGTCAGATAGACAATCGCTCCATGTAAAATACTGATATTCAGCTGCATCCGGACTGGAAGCCGACCCCAACATAGTTGGGAAAAGATTATGGGTGTGATTATGGATGTGGCAGATGATGGGTGTGCATTATGTACAAAACACTGTGAGCAGTGGTGGCCCAGTGGTAACGGCCGCTACTTATGAGGTGTAAGTCGTAAGTTCGAATCCAAGCAGGCTCGTTACTTTGTGGAAATTATTTCATCACCACTGCTCTCAAAACGGTGACCACACACTATACCCGCTTCCCGGCCATAATACACCACGCGGGCCCAGTGCGGGATGGATGTCACTTGTCTTCGCAATTTTGGTTTCCTCACGATGTTTTCCTTCACCGTTCTGAGGGTAGTGGTGATGAAATAATTACAGCTAGTAAGGTTTACTGGAGCAATTCCAATAGCGGGTATATTCTGTTGGATGATATCTAATGTTATCTAATTTTACCTATTTTTATCTAATATTATCTTTTCTTAGGTATCTAATTCTATCTAAGTTTGCCAATAACATCTATTTTTTATTTAATTGAATTTCAACTGGTCTAGTTTTATGTAATTTAACCTAATTTAATGATTGTATCATGTGTACTAATATTGACTGATAATCTGTATGTCAAATTGGCAGACTATATTTGCAACACCACACTGCGCTCCAAAACACAGATTACTGACGTTGCTCAAAAAGCCGCTAAGCTGAACGGGGCTGGCCACGTCTGCCGTATGCCCAATACGCTGTGGGCCAAAATAATAACTACGTGGAGCCCTGACACAGCTAGAAGGCGTCGCGGCAGACCCCGTAGAAGATGGCGGGACGAGCTGGACGAAACAAACGACCAGTGGTCTACTTTAGCCCTGGATCGAAAGAGCTGGAAGTCATGGGAAAAGGGCTTTGCCCAGCAGTGGAATGATGCAGGCTTACAGTAACAGTAACCGGCACCCTAATTGCGTAACACACGTTCAATCGGAATCGGTTTCATTTTGACAGTTCAACAACATTCATTGCGTTATTTACGTTGTTGAGCAGACACAAACATGACACATTTTTTGGACATATGAAGCAATGGATTAGAAATATCCTTCAAAATGATTCAGATTGAGATTGATTGTGTGTTACGCAATTAGGGTGCAAACTCTGTGTATGTATGTGTGGTGCGAACTCTAAATATTAGTTGGTTATTGCATGTAAGCACCAGGT
Organism: Apamea crenata; assembly: GCA_949629185.1. Taxonomy (NCBI): domain Eukaryota; kingdom Metazoa; phylum Arthropoda; class Insecta; order Lepidoptera; family Noctuidae; genus Apamea; species Apamea crenata. The sequence goes on along the minus strand of OX451362.1, from coordinate 2,969,702 downwards.
AGGCTGTCTCGGCGTATCTCTACAGTATTTACAGTATTTACTCACCCATAACCCATAATAATGATAACCTTAATCCAGATAGTGACGTAGGGGTTTGTGTCCAAACGGAAGGCGATCCGTGTTATGTACTTAATTAATGTAAGTGCCCTGCGGCAGTATTAATTACTTTGAATTAATAAATAATGGATTACTGCTGCTAATTGTCCATTGGGGACTGTTTTCATAATCCTAACGTTTTTGTGGAAATTACCGACGCAATTATTGTTAAGTGTTGTTTTGGTGGTACTTAGCAAAGTAGAGACGCTGAAGGTGAGTTCTAGTAAAGGTACGCACGACGAAATGTCAAGCTATATATTTCCAGTTTTAGCTGACATCGCATTGCATAGCTTTTCGTTCCATAAGAATATATTATAGTAGGGCAACTAACTTCATATTTTCTGACTGACCGACTTCTTGACAGTTCAAAAGTGCCTATAAATGTACTTTTTTACTCTAACTGTCAAGAAGTGGCTAAAGGAAGGAAGCTGGCAATTCAGAAATGCCTGCAGGCACTTTTGAATTGCCACCTTGTTTTGATATACACTGTTCAATTATCCAAAATAACTCCAGCAACATCGTGAACTATCATATTCGATGCAATTTATGTGGCCAAGCGTCACGATATCCAATTGTTTCTTGCTTCAATGGCTGGCACAATGCCAATTTGTCAGCAAAAACTGTATTCGTTCGTCGTCACAGGATAAAATAATGGGTATTCTTCGACATTTTTATTCAATTGGTCGTTGGTCGTCAAAATGTTGGTATTTTCTTTCGTGATTTACAGATAATAGCCACATTCAACCAACGTAGAACGTAGGTTCTTAAGAAGGTGGCTGTGGCAGACTGGATGCGGAAGGTGGATAACAAAATGTTGTAGAGCAATCTGATTGAGAATATAGGTCTGATCGCGTGGTAAGTAGATGAGTAACGAAGGCTTTAAGCTCATTTTAGAACACAAAAGGAATTAAAACGTTATGAAACACATGACTGATATGATCTATCATATCAATCATGTGTTTCATAACGTTTTAATTCCAACACGTTAACGCCACGCACGTCACGTTTTAACGTTTTCATTCGTTTTAGTCGCCAAATACACTTATCTATAAGTGTATTTGGCGACTTCCGATCGTCGGCGTCGTCCTCCCCAAAAGCGATCGTCTGATCGCATTCTTTTAAGTAAATACGACACAATCTCGCGATCAATCAAGTCGTATGTACCTACGTCATTATACAGGTAAATGATCGCGTAAACTTGTATTCGTGGAACGATCGCTCTTATTTAGGACGCAGGTTAAGGCCTGTATCCGTCGGTGGTTTTATTTTTATTTAAGGATTAGTTACCAACGAGATACATTACACTTATCTTAAACCATTATATAACTTGTATTATTATACATTATCCTGTAATGCACACTAAATTACAGGTAACCACCACAGCTTACACATTATCGAGTACACATGCTCTGAATACATAATTAAATTAGAAATATATATAAAAAAAAACAACAACAATAACGTGTTAATAAGAGATTTGCATGCTTTAAAAGATTAAAGATTAAAACATTTAAATTTTAAAACATTAAAAATTATATTTATAAAATACAATAAAACATTTTTTTTTAAATAATAGTATAATAATAGTTAGTAAGTAGATTTTCAACGTGACCTATTACGGGATTTTTCTCTCCAATTTTTCACTCCAAACAGTACCTTTATCTTGGATATCATCATCATCATCTGCCGACCCTTTTCCCAACTATGTTGGGGTCGGCTTCCAGTCTAACCGGATGCAGCTGAATACCAGTATTTTACATGAAGCGACTGCCTATCTGACCTCCACAACCCAGTTACTGGGTAATACGATACCCCTTGGTAAGACTGGTTGTCAGACTTTCGGGCTACTGAAGGCCCGTAACGACTGTCAAAGATCCACGAATGACAGCCGGGACCAACGGCTTAACGTGCTTTCCGAGGCACGGAGGGGTCTTGGTATGTGAAAATGGTCACCCATCCACGGACCAACCGCGGCAAGCGTAGCTTAACCTGATTGATTGACCCGTGCGGCTGTTATTACTTAGCCATAAAAATAAAATAAAAAGGTTTATTGCAGAAACTTGTACATACCTACCACTTTTGCAGAAAATCTTGCATGGGGACCTCCTTTTAAGTAAAAGATGCTGCGCTAGGAGGCCCCGCTCTTCAATTACAAATTATAAAATGGTAAAAGTGGTGTACCAAAAGAAAATAGAATTAGTAAAATCTAAAATTAAACAAGATAAGACTTGAACTATAACAAAATAAAAGGAATACAAACAACTTAGAAATATATCCTAAAATAGTGTGTGTGAGTGTGTGTGTTTGCGTATACATGATTGTGATTTGAACAAATTCGTTATATTCAGGGTGCGATTTCGACATCCCTTCCAGTAAGGCCTGAAACATATCCACGCAGAGATCCAAATTGAGGTACGTATTGGCAAATCGTGCTGCTATTCACCTTCCAACATTTTTCCTCCTACAAGTCCCAAAAAACTTTAATCAAACAAGTCTTCAAACCATTGACTCCAAATATCAAAACAATGGTACAGCCGTAGATTGGAAGGTCCCCAACACAAAGTAAAATGAAAAATGTCCGTGGAATCTTTACCAGTTGCACGTAGGATTTAGGAGTCGGCACACGTTTCGACATGTTTCTAAGACAAACAAGGAAAACTTAAGTTGGCGTGCTCAGCAAACCATCTTTTGTTTGTAGCCAGATATTTGGACAAATTATTTTGGGGATGTAGAACCATGTTTGAGGTTGTTTTTTAATTAAGTCAGTGATGATAAGTACTTAAGCTGTAAGTAAGTAAGTAAAAAAGTTTATTGACAATAAATAAAGAACAACCTTGCATACAAATCCTAACAACCTGTGATTTGCGTCTACTATTACAGATTTAATTACGTATCAGGTGAGGGGAAGGACCCTGTGGTGATGGAAAGGACTCTGTGGTCATGGGAAGTACCTACTGTGTGACATGTTGTTGTAAACATGTCGCTTAATCAATATTGTGGGCGTTTGAGACGTTCATGGGGGGCAGTAGAAGGCTTAGAGAAAATTATTTGCCATATCTTACGACTATATAATATTAAACCTTTAAATATAATTGTGGCAATAGCGGTTTCAGATTCACGACAGACGGTAAGTAAAAAAAATTGGGAGGCTCTAAAAAAATATTCTCAAAGTGGGCGGTGGGTAAAATAAGGTTGAGAATCTATGCCGTAGAGTCACCCGAAACCCTCAAATAGATACGACTTCATCTCTAGAGAAAACTAAAAAGTATTTTTAAACGAGTTAACATCGTCTTCAGAAATAGATGAAACCTTATAAGGGAGCGTAATGACATCCTTAGGGAATGCTCTCGATGTGGCAGCGTTACATCTTGCCACTTCAAGGGACCTATGATAAATGTTAGATGTCAAAAAATATTATGATTCGTTTTCTAGTAGTCACGTAGTTTGGCAAAACTGTACCTAAATTCGGTCCTAGAAGCGAAAAATTCGAAGACATGTGACATCGACCAACCCGCACTGGGCTCGCGTGGTGGATTACGGCCCACATCTCTCACCGAGAGGAGGCCTGTTTCCCAGCAGTGGGAACGTTATAGGCTGATTATGCTAAGTTATGTACCTAAAATATAAGGGCTACAGTTCGGCCGCCGAGAGAATGCATTCCTGACACCTATCAGTGCATCAATTCTAGTAACTAAGTAATAAAGATCTGAGGGGGAATTCTCGTAATTTTAAGAACGTTCACAGTCTGAAGGCCAATTCTCGTATTTTAAAACGTTCAAAATCTAGTCGCAGTCTCATCTCGGCGACAAACAAATGTCAAAAACCTGTCAAAATGTAGGGAAATTAGAGGTAGTTTTGACAGATTGAGACTGAGATCAGACAGTAGTACAGAGTAGCAGTCTGCAGGAATTCCAGTTCAGTACTCGCGAAGACATCTGAAGGTACCATAACCCTCTATTTGTTGGCCAATTGTTGGGTGACATATATAAGTCAAACAGCTGTAATGGGATCCCCAATACCTATGAAACAGTTATGTCTGGAGTGTTCAGAATCAGGCTTTTTTATGGAGAAGGTCATGACGTCCGGGTGTTTTTTGTGTAGGAAAGAACGTATGCACTCCACAGATACATCTGGATGGAAATTCCAAGCATGAATGTACTTGATAGGCTCCAGGGTTTTTAAATCAGTATCACAGTATTCTCTCGTCAGCTGCACTGTAGTTTCGACTGAATGGCAACATACACTATGGACAGTTGCCTCTATGGCTGCTGTCCATGCCTTTTTGAACTATGTTGAGGTCGGCTTCCAGTCTAACACACAGATGATGATGATGGGATGCAGCTGAGTACCAGTATTTTACATTTATCGACCGCCTATCTGACCTTCACAACCCAGTTACTAGATAACACGATACCCCTTGAAAAGACTGGTTGTCAGAGTTTCAGGCTTCAGACGACCCGTAACGACTGCCAAAGTTCCACGATTGACAGCTGGGACCAACGGCTTAACGTATACTTTCCGAGGCACAGAGTCGTCTTGAAATTTGTGAATAAATAAATAAAATGTTAGTCCAAGAGAAAGGCTTGTCAATAAATATCCCGAAGTTTGTCAACTTTGTCACTAAAGGAAACAAGGGATTTGTGAAAAGAAACAAAAGGAATCAATTGATCACACGCGAACCTATGAATAATAACAATTAGTAATTAGTAATAAAAAGGACATAATTCATTTCGTAACCAAAAATTATACTGCCGGCGAGAAAAAAGTACCTACGGTTTTCTTATGGGAAATTACCTCTTGAGCATTCTTTACTATTACAACGAAAGACTACAATTAACCCCTCGGCTTCTATTTGAGATTGAAAGTACCAAAACTTTTTATAACAAGTTTATAGTTCAAAAAAGTTTAAAGGTCTACTTTCCCTTGGAGCTGTGAAAAAATTAAACCTCTAAGCCAACGCAATCAAAAGATACAGCCATTTATGCCGCAAATTTCCGAAAATTTTCGACTCTGCAAGGGTATCAAAACCTAAATCATCATTTTACTTCCCTGAACTCAGAATCTTATTGAAATTTGGTACGAAGCAACGTCTTATAGCACAGACAAAGGAAAAATGGCGAAAACCGTAAATGTTTAGTTACATCATAATTATAATAAAAATATTTTTAATAATTTTCAATTGTACGAAACCCTCGGTGCGCGAGTCCGACTGAACTGAATAAATGAACTGAACTGATTATGTAGAGCTTACAACCAATCACTGACACTAAAAATCATCATCATCGTTCCCCTGCCCTTATCATCATCATCAACATCATCATTCTCCTGCCCTTATCATCATCATCAACATCATCATTCTCCTGCCCTTATCATCATCATCAACATCATCATTCTCCTGCCCTTATCATCATCATCAACATCATCATTCTCCTGCCCTTATCATCATCATCAACATCATCATTCTCCTGCCCTTATCATCATCATCAACATCATCATTCTCCTGCCCTTATCATCATCATCAACATCATCATTCTCCTGCCCTTATCATCATCATCAACATCATCATTCTCCTGCCCTTATCATCATCATCAACATCATCATTCTCCTGCCCTTATCAACATCATCAACATCATCATTCTCCTGCCCTTATCATCATCATCAACATCATCATTCTCCTGTCCTTACCTATCAACATCATCAACATCATTATTCTCCTTGCCCTTATCAACATCATCATATTCCTTGTCCTTATCAACATCATCATATTCCTTGTCCTTATCAACATCATCGTATTCCTTGTCCTTATCATCATCAACATTTTCCTTGCCCTTATCATCATCATCAACATCATTATTCTCCTTGCCCTTATCAACATCATCATATTCCTTGTCCTTATCAACATCATCGTATTCCTTGTCCTTATCATCATCAACATTTTCCTTGCCCTTATCATCATCATCAACATCATTATTCTCCTTGCCCTTATCGACATCATCATATTCCTTGTCCTTATCAACATCATCATTTTGCTTGCCCTTATCAACATCATCATTTTCCTTGCCCTTATCATCATCATCAACATCATTATTCTCCTTGCCCTTATCGACATCATCATATTCCTTGCCCTTATCAACATCATCATTTTCCTTGCCCTTATCAACATCATCATTTTCCTTGCCCTTATCAACATCATCAACATCATCATTCTCCTGCCCTTCTCCCAATTTACTTGGGGTCAGCGCAACACGTCTTTTTCTTCCAAACTTCTCTATTAGTCATCTCGGTAGTCACCCCCTTCCTAACCATATCATCATTCACACAGTCCATCCATCGTTTCTTTGGTCTTCCCCTACTCTTATAGCCATCGGCATTTCACTCCAAACATTCCTAACGACATTTTCCTCACTCTTCCTTATCACATGCCCATACTATGAAAACCAAAAATCAACACTATAAATTTAGGAACACACACAAAAATTGTACCACAAAAATCTTTTTGCACGTAAAACCGGGTAATATAACCCGGTGCAGATATCAATAAATGTCATTTGAATGTAAATCGAGGGACGCGTACCAATTGAATTTTTACCATCGCACCACATTCATATTCAGTTTTGGCTCATGCCATACTTGCGTTTTATTCGATTTTTCGACGTTGTAAAATATTCAAATACGCTTTTTCATGTACCGGATCGGTATAATGTTAATCTGATTACACACAGTTTTTTATTTGTTTTTTTTTTATTGGAATGTTTAAACACATGAATATTTATTTTGGTATTGTGAAAAGTTAAGTTTTAATCATTACAATCGCACCAAAGGGAACATGTCAAACACATCTAAAGATAGATAATGTGCCCTTGCAGTAAAAGTAAGTGTGCATAAGCGGAACGCGTTAACGACAGAGACAACTGCAACCGTTGACCCGTGTTGGCGACAGCCGTTCCGCCAGCCACTCATTTGGTCACCGTACTCAAATACACGAGCGACCCGTTGTCGACGGCAGCTGCTGACCGCTACCGCTGACACGCATGGACGGCTGTCGTCGACGGTTGCAGTCGCCTCTGTTGGTAAGGCGTGTCGCTCATGTACACACTAAGGTCCGTCGTCTACGTCGCGACTTACTTACGCGTTATAAACCCGTTTGTGATTGATTGCTGTGATATTTTGGCTACTTATTATCCACTGGGAACGTGCTACTGGGCCAAAAATACCATGTTAGTCCTTATAACATCAGCTAGATAGCCGACTTTCATTGGCAGATGCCAGTGAAAGTCCCGTCTAAATCGGTCCAGCCGTTTCGGAGATTAGCCAGAACAAACAGACAGAAACCTCGACGCGACCACCGAACCGGGCTTCTTTATTTTTTTTTAAAGCGCTTTCCCGCCATTAATTTCCACTGACAGGTTTTCCAAAGAGAATCACAAAAATTAAGCGTTTCGGTGTTGCCAACACAATGAGTCGATTACATAATTATAATTGAATACAAAAGTAAATTAAATTAAAAAAAAAACAGATTACAACAAATAGAGTCAAATAGTTTAAATAACGTAACAAACCCTAACACAATAAAGAGAAATACTAGTATATCTACCACTTCACCGAATCCTGAAAGAATCTTCAACTTAAAGACAAACCAAGTTTCTTCTAGTAAATAATCAAGAAAAATGTATCTAAAGCCATTGCTTTGTGAGGATGACAGCCGCCGCCTGTCTTTAAATCCTTTGAGGAAAACTTTAAAGTCGCCGTAGCCGCAGGGACTTCCAACCGAGAATCGAACTCCGAACCTCGTACAACCCACCTGTTAGAAAAGTATTAGAAGTTTCTAGTTTCCGTGTTCGTCGAATTTGTTTCTTTTGTGAAAGTGATTTGAATTCTAGATACTCTCGAATAGGAATTGAACAAACAAATTTAAAATGGCAAAGTGCTTAGTGGAAGTGCTCAGGTGCGGTTCGGGCAAGTGTTGTTGAAATCAGTGCTCTAAGTGGAATAGCTCAAAAAAAATCCTGCTTATTTTTCTGTGTTATATTACAAAGCATGGCAACACGCCTATTTTCCTCAAAGGGTTAAGCAGAGGTATCTGTGAGGTGTGTGTGGACACACACACCACATTTCGCCAGTTATGCTCAAGTCCCATTTAATAGAATTTAGAATCATTCAAAAGAAAGGCTTAAAACTAAATTCCTGGTGGAATAACGCAATAACATTCAAAGGAATAATTCCATTTAGCATTTAATAACAGGAAGAGAATATCAGTACATCACGCAAGAGTTAACTTGAGACCCGAGCGGCCCCCTCTCCCTACCCCCGCCCTGTTACCGCTCTCGCCATCGATGCCTCGATACCGCGCGCTTACGTCATCATAGCGAAGTCTCAAGTTAACTCTAGGATGATTTCCACCAAACGGCTCGCATTGCATCGGATCGGAAACGATACGAACGGATGCGGCGACAGCCGATCGCGTCCGGCAGGATGTCGACGCATACGATCGGCTCCGTACCGTCGATTGAGAACGTATCCGTTTCTGCGCCTAGTCAAATAGATTCATTCCTACGTTGACGTGTTCTATTGCCGAAAGTATTCCATCGGATAAGACGACAGCCGAACGGTGCCGATCGCGCGTCGCAGCATACTTCCGGCTACGATCGTGTGTCGTGAAAGACGCTCGCGGTCAAGCTGCTGTGCGCGACTTGTTATAATACACTTTAAATACCGTGTACACGATTTAATATCGTTTAAAGATTGTAAAATCCGTTCCGATCCGACGCGATGCCAGCCGTTTGGTGGAAATCATCCTTCTTGTTGGTTCTAGTAGAACTCTACGTGGAAGCGCGCTGTTTCTGCCACCCAGTTATTTCCATCAACATTTGGGGTACGCTCCTCACTGGAATTACCATTTTTCCTAATTAACATTACAAAACAGAAGTTCAAATCTATAAATAATTCAATGTTCTTATATTTTCTTTTATCGCACAATTCGCACAAAGCACTCAAAGTTAGGAAAACATCGTAAGTCGAATGTTTTGCTTGAGATTAAGTCACATTTGCGTTTCTTTTATGTTAAGCTTTTTATCTGTGGCTTAGGTGTACAGTCAACGGAAGAGATACATCTGCCAAGTTTAGGCGGATAACACATCTCCGCTGCGAAACCATAACAGCGAAACCGCAGTAGTTCCGACATGACTTGTCCGATGTACGACAAGCGAAACTGCCTGTTCTAACGCACAAATTTGATAATGATTGTTGACTCTTTCTTGCGTGATTTCGTCGACCTGCTTGGAAGCCAGTTACACCCTCCGCACTCAGCCTGCTATTTTGTTGCGGTGATGTGTTTGTTTCGCACGTACATATGTGGCAGTCGACAAGTTTATAAAGAGAAACTTATTATTAGGTCGACCTGTATGTAACTATGTAATGGAATCTAAGGTAACTAATTTAACCATCTTCCAAGGGTCGTAGCGTAATAAAAATTGACAACTGTATGTAGTTCTGATGACAATACAATAATATGGTACTGTCAAACTGATCTGATAATGGAGCCGGAAGGTATGAACTGGAACTTCATGATGGAAAATCGTATCATAGCTGTTTTTTTGTTTTTACGTGCATTTATAAAAGCGTGTTTTTCTAGTGTTTTTTAAACTATTAATTTATTTGAAAAATGATTTTGATTTTACGGAAATACTAATCTACGAGGTCCAAATTAAACCTGTACTATATATTTACCAAGTTGAAAGCGACGACATTTTGGTCCGATATTGCAACAATTCATCTGACTCTCATGAATTTCCGCAACTCGAATCGACACATAATGTGTGTGTGTGTGTGTGTGTGTGTTTTTACCGGATTTGTTAAGCGGTTTCTTAGTAATAGTTTCGGAGAAATGCGTGGACAAACATACATACATACAACTCTAAAAATGTGCGTGTGGGTGGGCGACCAAAAGTATCTCCTGATAAGTCTGCTAGCCTAGTACCATGCTTCACAAAATGTAAATTTTATATGTGTGTATTTTTCTAATCACAAGCACTTTTAGCGTTTAGTGTACAAACGTCAGCATATCAAGCTACTACAATCTGTCAAATTTCTTTAATAGATTTTCAACTTTATCTCTAAAACATTAGCTTCAAGGTTGATTGGGAAAATTTTACAGTTTCAGGTAGCTTGATGTGCTGGCGTCTGTACTTTTAGGCGATCGGCTGTAGCGCGACTGATCCGAGAAAAAATCTCCTTCAGGGACAGAATAGGGCCATAATCGGACGTTACGAGTAACGGACGTAACGGGACTCCGTCAAGCAAAGGTGTAGCTAAAGCGCTTATCACACTATCCAATTTAAAGGAATGCTAACTAGGAAATCAGCAGATGTAATCGCAGTAAGAACAGTTCTAACTGAACTGTTCTGTTAGAGTGTTCCTAGTTAGCATTGCTTAAATTGGATAGTGCAATAAGCGCTTTAGTCCCATGTGGGTGATAAAAAAGCCAAACTGTCCGAGCATTGGCCGACCTGGGTTCGATTCCAAAAATGGTAATCGAACACAGGACCTGATGCTTAGGAGTAGCGCTTGCGAACACTAGACCAATGAGGTTTTCAGGCATAGAGATTATTCCTTAATATGTGTGTGTGTGATAAGTACAAGTACAAGTCAGAAGCCAGATAGTGTGAAAACCAGTTTTACCAAATGATGAATCTTGCTCACTATATTCCATAGCGCTTAAACACCCTAGTTTCTTCTAGTACAAAATATGAAAATCCCTATAAATTTCACAAACACGATCAGATTCAGTCTGACGTTTATCTTAAACAGTGGAATCCCGTAGTTTTCATATTTCATGTTGTCTCAGTAGTCTTGTCGGCGCATCCGGTGCCTCCCGGGACCATCGTCAGCCCCAGTTTCCATATTATGTTAGTTATGGGTGAGGTCCCGGTGGGAGCGGGAAGCGAGAAAGGGAAAACGGAATATTAAATCATAAACGAAGTATTTTTTTATAAATCATTAACGTGTTAATTACAAACGAAGTGTTAATACGAACGAACGTGTTGTTACAAATGAAGTTATTTTACGTCGCTGCGTACGCTCACTACGTACTCGGCTATGTTTTCACGGTAAGATTTTTACTGAATAGACAGGTTGGGCATAGGCTTCTGTTTGCTTGTACCAATCTCCACGCTCCTGTGCCAACCTCCATGTTCTACCTGTGATAGCAAGAATGTAGTACATCCATCTCGTCAACTGTCTACCAACACTGCTTTTTTCAGTGCTAGAACGCCACACGTTCACGTACTCGTTCGTTTACTTCAGTTATTGTCACCGTGCATTGCTATGTGTACTGCTCAACTCCATTTGAGTTCTATCACTCGTTTTCCAACATCATAAACCGTTCTAAGGCTTATTATGCTATTAAATCTTACCAAAATGTTCCCATTGCTGAGAAAAAAAAACTTTAGTTTGTTTAAATTATTTCATCAACACTGCTCTCAAAACATGGTGAAGAAACCAGGAACATGAGGGTAAAATTTGAAGACATGCGATATCCGCCTACCCGCACTGGGCTCACCTGGTAGATTGTGGCCCACTCCCTTTTATAGAAAGGAGGCCTGTGTCCCAACAGTAGGAACATTATAGGCCGAGTATACTAAACCACTAACAAACGCACCTCACCTTACCGTTCCGCTATCTTAGTAACAGCATATTAATGACCCACTACAAGGAAATCTCTGCCGTTATCATAACTTATCATAACTTCGTAAATGATCACCACATCTAGCGGGGCGGTGATCAGAACCGATTATGAGGGAGTTTGTCGAGCTGTAGTATTGGGTTCAAGTAGACTAAGTTCAGTTAGGGTTAAAGGCTACCACTTAAATCTTGCTTAGATTGCCTGAGCACTAATATTATTTTGTCTTAAAAGCGTAAACTATATAGATCACGTGAATACGATACGATCTCTCGGGTCGCGTTATCATTTCAGTCGAAAGACGTCCAGTGGTGGACATATACCTCCCCCAAGTACTGCCACTTCGACCGGTTCTGTGCTTCCCGCATCCAGCGGATTCCTGCGGCCTTCACAAGGAACAGATTACCAATGCCGAAAGGGTTCGGAGTGGCAACCACGTACCGGAAGATGCAGTGTTGGAAGGCCTCCCACAAGGGGGAGGTTCTATTCATACCTATTTTTATTTGGTAGCCTACATTATCCTCTTCCTGGGTAAAGGCTGCCACCTTCCATCTTTCGCAAGCCCACGCATCCTATTTCCAGTTCGGTTCGGTTCGGTTCGGTTCGGTTATATCCGGTCTTATACAGTGTGTCCGGACATGGACTAGCGATATTCTAAATACTTAAATATAAGCCATTTTAAAGTACAATTACACTATAGGCTTGGGTCCAATACACTTCCCCGCTATGTGGCAGCCATTTTGTTTTTTTTGTTAAAATATGCTCTATGCGAGTACAAAAAAAATCATATATCTCAAAGTTTTAGTCATACTGAGATAAAAATAGGCTTATTCGAAAGGCAATAATATTGTCTACCGTCTGCATTACAAAGCAATGTGTTCACAATTCCATAACTTTTGAAAAAAAATGTGAAAGTCGAAAAAAAAACAACTAAACTAACCCAACTAATAATTTGTCCTTAAAACTGATTTTGTTTCAGGTAGTGGACTAATACGTTCTATCTCGCTCACTCACGGTAGTAACGAACAGTATTTCTCGCCTACTCTCAGATGGAATACAGTGAATGCCATAAATGACACTCTGGCGGTTAACAAAGACGTTTTGTGCTTGCGCATACGCTATGTTCATACAACAATAACTCTTAAAGTATTAGACATACAGTTGTGAATTTTATGTTGTATTGTAGCTTAGCTCAAAAACTGTCGATCTAGTATAAAAAATAAAAAAGTTTTTAGGGTTGTTTTTGTAGTAATTAACAATATTGGTAGAATTGCATAATTTTTTGTTTTTTTTTCGACTTTCACATTTTTTTTCAAAAGTTATGGAATTGTGAACACATTGCTTTGTAATGCAGACGGTAGACAATATTATTGCCTTTCGAATAAGCCTATTTTTATCTCAGTATGACTAAAACTTTGAGATATATATGATTTTTTTTGTACTCGCATAGAGCATATTTTAACAAAAAAAAACAAAATGGCTGCCACATAGCGGGGAAGTGTATTGGACCCAAGCCTATAGTGTAATTGTACTTTAAAATAGCTTATATTTAAGTATTTGGAATATCGCTAGTCCATGACCGGACACACTGTATAATACTTTATCACGAACTTATGAAGAACGGTAGGTACTCTTAAATAAACTAGTAAGTAGTAGATGTGTCGCAGCCAATTTAATTAGCCGTTTAGTTAACCACCTAGCCTTTATCTAAACGGCGGCCGTTCAACTGACGGCCTAAATGATATTCAATAAATTATAGTTTAGGTTGGAACTGTAACCAATCACGTGCGAGCTGAATTGGTCGCAGTAACTAATCCAGGACACCCTGACCAAATGGGTTAGGTTAGAACTGTGATCTACCGCGTGCGAGCCGAGTGAGCGAAGCGAGGCGAGCACTACTTGCAAAGGCCAGGTGGTTAACTAAACGGCAAAGGGGAACGCCCGAAAAATGCCTGAAATGGACAGAAACTACTAATAGTCCATAATTGTATTTAGAATAAAATACGTATAATGACATAATTCTCAAGTTTGTTTAACTAGGGTAAAAATATAACGATCATTAAAATATTTAACTTGATATCCGTCTAATTCATTCTTATTTTTATAATGGTGGTCAGTGGTTATTTGACATGAGTAACTTACATTCAGCCAAACAGGAATCGTCAAATAATCCTATTTTATAGAATTAGTGCACAGTTATCATTAATTTAGTGTAATTCGACGTATATGTACCGTAAATCGAATTAAAATAATATATGCATGTCAAAATTAATTAAAATCAAATTATTTTACAAATAGAAACATATTGTAGGCTGTATGAATCATATGTCCTTTGCCTTACTAACAGTTTGACATTACTGTATTTCATTTTTTCGATTGTTTACTTGATTCATGGTTTTGTGCTTGCGACTTGTGTTACAGATTGCTTTTTATGATATTTAACGATGACTGTGGCCATTCTTTAAGGATTTTGATTACTTCTGCACATGATACCCAATTTTGAACACAGACTTAGATTGGACCCGCCTAAACGACGACTCGGCTTTTTGACGACGAACTTGAACATGCTTTATAAACGACGTTGCTGTTGTTTTGGACTTGTGCCCCGTGGGTACATTTAAAAATGGATAGAAACCTACACTGTGTCAATTGCTATCTCGATATTGCAAGGATGAGAAGTAATCTCTTAATAAATGGTTTTTGGTTGTTTATTTAATGCATGTTAATCCTTAACCTTGACTTGCCCTATATTTCAGAAAAAACATTGGAACTGGCTTCTACCTAGTTTTTTGATAATTATTGAAATTGTTATGGGTTTCCTACGATTTTAGTTCAATTTGGCGTATATTTCATTGTTGTTCATTTCAGGCATTTTTTTGTATGGCGGATGGGCATTCCCCTTTAACCAGTTGGCTGCGACAGATGCACAAGTATTAGTAGTAGTATTTTTTCTTAAAATGCTATGGGTAACAAAAAAAGTGAGTGTATATATCGTTTCTTGATGGTATGTATTTATAACGCATACTTAACAGGCATCTGTGACGAGGCTTTGTTAATCATCGCAGAGTTTACATTTGAAATTGATATCTCTACAAACATCGTTACATTTCTGCTTCTCTTTGTTTGTGTACTCGACTGTGTCTCGTTTCGTGTCTAAAGGTTCTGGGATTTATTTACAAAGGAAATGATCTTTGAGAAACTGGTTCTGACATTCACAAAGGTAGGTTAGTCACGGCACAAAGTTTTTAAAGATAAATCCTAACTCAACTAATAAATAAAGTTGGAAAAAATGTGGCTGTTAGTTTTGTTATCGATTATACTTCAACACTATCGTCTTTCTCTTTCTAACTCATAAATATTATTTTTTACTATCGAGCCCGCCTTTATCACTTGACCGAAATCCTTACTTTCGCATAGCGACTGTACTACTCTTTCAGCCTTGTGTGGTATCACACGTCTCACGTAATATTAGTAAACACACCTTCCAATATATAAATATAATATAAAAGGATAATAAACGTTTTATATAAATCCTTATAACAGCCTTTCCTTTGGTGTTCCTCCATTAACCCTACCAATTTTAGTATATTGTGGTGTCGTATGACTTCCACGCGAACAAAATCGCGGGAAAGCTAGTCGTAACTTAAATTATAAATTGTGTTGTTCTACCGGAGTCACGCCGCGTCGTTGCGTCACGCCTTTCTGCATGAGCATAATCAACCTACAAGGTTCCCACTGCTCGGACGCAGGCCTCCCCTCTTCTAGAGGAAGTGGGATATTTTATTTGATAATAATTATATATAAATAATAAAATAAATTTATTTATTTATTTATTACTGTAATTGCCCGTGACATCACAGCGGGCCCTGTCAGAATACCAGCGCTGCGACATTTATTTTTCAAATGTCATAGCATCATGCTGAGATAGAAGCCCTTTGGCCTCATAAAGGACTTTGTTTCATTTTTCTTTTTGTTACTTTTTTATATAATGTGTTTTTTTTTATTTTTGATTGTGTTTAGTTTAGTTTTATGATCTTCCTGTACGAGTCGCAATAAATACTTTTTCTTTCTTTATTTCTATATAATCTACCACGCGGGCCCAGTGCAGGTTGGTAGATGTCACTGTCTTCGAATCTTTGGTTCTAAGACATGCCGGTTTCCTTACGATGCTCTCCTTCACCGTATTGAGAGCAGTGGTAATTAAATTATTTACACAACGTAAAGTGCCTGGCTGGGTTGGAACCCACAACCCACAACTCGTAAATCGAGGCCGTTACCACTGGGCCACCACTGCACCACTGTGCCTGCTTTTCTGTGGCTGCCTTATAAATAATGATGTTTAGTTTAACTGTAATTTTTTGCAATATCAGGCAAACTGCTCAGCCAGAATTTGGTAAAAGTCTCGCCTGCGCAACGTTCTTGCAGCAATTTTTTTCGCTCCTATCCCATACTGGTAAGTATAATATACAATTTCCAGAACACAGAGTACAGCTCAGCCAGGAGAACTTAGTTAGCAAGGGTTACTATAATTGGGCAAGAGTCTCTTCGTGTACAGTTATAATGACCCTCCCGTGAGTAATGCACCGTGTCTTTGAGTCAAAGGATGCCTTTTGGTTATGTTACTACGGAGTAATAGCTTATTAAGAATGTTTGAAGAGGCAAAATGGTAATTAGATTATAAATTCACTAATGGCAATGCTGCTAGCCTTTTGAGCACTGTTCCTGTCGACAGCACATAATCAGCCTATAATGTTCCCACTGCTGGGACACAGGCCTCCTCCCTTCGAGAGGGAATGGACTGTAATCTACCACGCGGACCTAGTGCGGATTGGTTGATATCACATGTCCTCGAACTTTTGGTTCTAGGACATGACAGTTTCCTCACGATGGCGATGATTTCCTTCACCGTTTGAGAGCAGTGGTGATGAAACTATTTACACAAAGCAAAGCGTATGTCTAGGTTTGAACCCATAACCTACGACTCGTGAATCGGGGCCGGGAGAGTGTAGGTCGTAGGTTCGCACCCAGACAGGTACTTTACTTTGTGTAGAACAGAGAACGATCAATGACACCTGGCAGTGGACGAACCTCTGTGCAGTTTGTGATGTTTGCGATGTGATGTTGCAGAAAATTTATAAAAGTGGGTAGGGGGCTTTCACATTATAAAAGACTCCATGACGAGTTTTTTTCTATAAATAATAATTACTGACTAGTGCTTACCTTTCATTCTTATACTTTTCGTGCATGTTTTTTTTTTTTACTTCCATCTCCACTTTCACCAACATTGTTTCTAGCTGACTTAATTATAGACCGCGGTGGTTATATCCATCACATTGGGATACTCCTAATACAAACCATAGCAAAGACAATACCCAAGTTGCAAATTGTCCGTAAATAGTCCGCCGCGCTCGGCTGTTTTCAGCGTATTGTGCGATGAAATGCATGGATTAATTAATAATTATGACAATGTGCTGGAACGTGGAAGTCTAGGCATCGTTTTAGAACCGGTTTATAATGTTCTGAGTCGTTTCGAAGAATTTATTTTTTTATTAACAAAGGTCTATCACGCGGCCGTCTCATTATATTTATCAGTGCTTTTTGGTTTATTTTTGCCATATGACTCAACTCACACTATTTATGTACCTACATATTCGTTACTATTTTACTTGTACTTTATTTTTTTAACAACATAATGTAACTACCCATATTAGCAAATAAATGATTTTGAATTTGAATTTGAATTTTTTATCTGTCACATATTTATCTTATTTAAGTATGCATACACACGTCACGTTGCAGTGTAAAACTGATTTACATCCGTCACCTCACACATCAGGTTCAGTTGAAAACCAGCGTCAGGCACTATTGTCTGGCATTTTTGCTGAACTGGGCCTTTTTGGTGCAGCCGTGAGGCACACTTTCCTGCTAATTTCTTACGTAGGTCTTTATACTTTCTGTTTTGTTTTTTTTAATTAGTTGCTATCTGATGTATGTATCTGATGTATTGTGTGTATTTTAGTCTGTGCAAAATAAATGTATTTTCTTTCTTTCTTCTTTCTATATCCATCACGCTTGCTCACTGCTTTGACGAGTTTAACACCCTAATTGACACACTATCAATTATAATCTGCGGGAACAATAACCTTCAAAATGATTCAGCAGCTAATTGCGTAACACACTATCAATCTCAATCTGAATAATATTGAAGGATATTGTTAATCCATTGCCTCATATGTTCGAAAAACTAGTCGGCTCAACAACGTAAATAACGCAATGAATGTTGTCTTATCTAGGTTTCCTTACGATTAATCTTCTTGAGAGCAACAGTGGCCCAGTGGTAGGTAATGGCCCCAACTTATGAGTTATAGGTGCTGGGTTCGTACCCAGACAGGCGCTTTACTTTGTATAAATGATTTCATCACCACTGCTCTCAAAAACGGTGAAGGAAAACATCGTTAGAGAACCGGCATGTCCTAGAACTAAAAAAATCAACATGTTACATTTACCAACCCATACTGGACCCGCGTGGTGGACTGTGGCTCACTCCCTCTCCGAGAGGAGGCCTGTGTCCCAGCAGTGGGAAAAATATAGGCTGATTACTCAGCTCGTGCCAACAGAAGAGAAAAAGATTCACAACAAATACGTCTTCTTCTCTATTCGTATAATTTCTTCCTCAAAATTCCATTAACGAAAATGGCATCAATTCTCCGTAATCATAGTTTGAGCAAACTTGTATTTGAAGCGTGCTTGCAGCTTCAAAACTTGCGCGATACTTGAATCTACGACAATTGTTACCTTGGTTTAAGATGACTTTATTTAGTTTGTTCTTAATAAACGGAGGATACCTTGCACTAACTTTGTGGTTATTGCACTGGCGTTCAAAAGCTGAAAGTTATTCTGGATAGAGGAAGATGGTTCGCAATAATAATATTTGTGGCTGAGTGCCGTGGCTCTATTTCAGTAATAAAAAATTTTATTTATTTATGTTTAGCTTATGTTGTTCCATTGCAACTGAGGGGCTTGTGGCTAAGTAAACTGTGGGGCTTGTATCTAAGTGAACTGAGGGGCTTGTGACTAAGTAATAACAGCCGCACGGGTCGATCGATCAGGTTAAGCAACGCTTGCCGCGGTTGGTCTGTGGATGGTTGACCCTCTTTAATACCGAGATCCCTCCGTGCCTCTGAAAGCACGTTAAGCCGTTGGTTGGTCCCGACTGTTATTCGTGGGTCTTTGACCGTCGTTACGGGTAGGCAGAATCCCGAAAGTCTAACAACCAGTCTTACCAAGAGGTATCATATTACCCAGTAACTGGGTTGTGGAGGTCAGATAGGCAGTCGCTCCATGTAAAATACTGGTATTTAGCTGCATCCGGTTAGACTGGAAGCCGAATTTATTCTGGAAGTATGTGTAAAATACACTTAGACGGTAACAAGTCTAGAGCTTCATTATTTGGTATCGTGTGCGGCCGGAGAATCTTTCTTGTGAACTTATATATAGGTATACATAGAACAAAAGAATTTGTTTAGAACAGCTGCTTTAAAGACTTGCGCAGACAGGCTCATTCGCCGGCAAATGTTCTATAAATTTTGCGCATGAGCATTGATGTGACCGAAAGTCTGACAACCGGTCTTACCAAGGGGTATCGTATTACTCATAAACTGGGTTAGGGAAGTCAGATAGGTAGTCGCTCCATGTAAAATACTGGCAGTCAGCTGCATCCGGTTAGACTGGAAGCTGACACCAACATAGTTGGGAAAAGGCAGATGATGTTGTCCCAATGCAGGACAAAGGCCACCTTTTCTCCTTTCCAGTTCTCCAGTTCATTTGAGGCTGCAGTTTCCTTTGTCGTAGACGCGTACCACTCGTGTGTATGAACACTTATCAAGAAGTGTCAATATCATTTTGGTTACAAAACGGACATAGTAAAGCCCACCAATAATAATAATAATATAAAAATGAATCGCTGAATGTGTTGCTAAGCGCAAATCTCGAGAACAGCTGAACCGATTTCAGTAATTATTTTTTTAGAATATTTCTTGAAGTACGAGGATTCTTACGCAGAGAAAAATCTGAAATTCAAAAGGGATCGAAACTTATGAGGGTGAAACCCCGGGGCGCAGCTAGTTTCTTAAATAAAAATCATCCATCAGTTAAATTTACACCATACCGTTTACCGTTTTTTTTATTATTTTTGACAGTTAAATTTTAACTGCCTCGTTTAATTAAAAACACAGTTATTCGACTTGGCTTTTTTTTTATTCACCTATTCCCACCTCGTAAACTTTTATGTGGAAGAATATAAATTACTTTCTAAGAATTTTGTGAGTACGGCAACGATTTTAATTATAAGGTCGTAAGTCTTAACCTTATAGAGACG
Source organism: Apamea crenata (assembly GCA_949629185.1). Taxonomy (NCBI): domain Eukaryota; kingdom Metazoa; phylum Arthropoda; class Insecta; order Lepidoptera; family Noctuidae; genus Apamea; species Apamea crenata. Next base: position 2,949,552 of record OX451362.1, on the reverse strand, counting down.
GGCTCACTGGGTCATACTTTTAATCGGCACTTGAAAGTTGACACTTCATTTTAAGAGGTGACTTACCAAGCTGACTTTTAACGAGGGTTTGTGATTTAAAAGCTATCTCGTTTTGCTAGCTGCGTGGTTGAGTTCCGATTTACAAGCTATTGGCAGGTATATTTAGGAGGGTAGCGGGATCGTCCGAAAGGATTACTGCTGCCCTGGAGCAGAAAGGGCTAAGGAAGGAACACGGGTGGGTTTTAGTCAGTAAGAGTCTGACACTCCCTTCCGCTCCACCCAGAGCGGGAGGGTGTCAGACAGAAAAGGTATATTTAGGAGGATTTCCCCACGGAAAAAAAAAATATATATATTTGGGAGGCAGATGATGTATATATGTATTTAAGAAAATGCTCTATGCTCATTGTTTTGTTAACTTAGTTTGTAGTGTAATATACTTACATAGTTTTAAGACCTTTGTAACTAACAATTATTATGGATGTACTAACACTAGTGTTTAAGTTGTGTATGTATGTACTAACAAATTGGATCTTATGATCTGAAAAATAAATGAATTGAATTGAAAAAATAAAGCTATAGCTAGTATACAGTATACAGGATAAGTTTTTAATCAGTACGCAAATTGAAACCTGGCTTCTCGTGTAGCTATGTTCCATCATCTGTCTTAACTTGTTTGCCAACCTATAAAAAACACGTGTGCGGGTCGGGGACGCCGTCAGAAACGAAGTTCCTAACACAATACTTGCACGCACACACTCACATATAAAATAGAAAGATACAGACGGAGAGATAATTTAATACGCGTTTTTTTTTATAAAGAGTCGTCTATTATAAGTTTTTAGAAGCTCTAATAAAGTTATAATTTTTATTTTGACCTCACAATTGGCTCAAGCACCATTTGAAACCATGAAAACGACACTCATGACGAAAAGTTTTAAAAGTTTCGCAGCCGCCATCTTAGATTTTCATTTTGACGTCACTATTGGCTTAAGCACCCTCGAAAATGACATGGTTTGACAAAAAAATTATAAGTTTTCGCAGCTGCCATCTTGGATTTTCATTTTGACTTCAGTATTGGCTTTAGCACCTTCGAAAACCATGAAAAATATTATTGAACACCAACTATAAGACACAGAGAGAAAGAGAGAGAGAATGTAGCATTGCTTTTTCGTTACAGTTTACTGTCGCGTTTAAAAACTTCGTTCCAAAAAAATACAATAATAGTTTTTATCGACAGCTCACTACATAACCACGCCAAGATAGAAACATCGCCCAACAGAGAGGGATAATCGACACCCTAACTTTACAAATAACCCGTTCAGACTGTGAGATATCACAGCTCAATCCTTTTTATACCGAGATCAGTCTGCTTTATGTGCACCATTAGGAAACCATTACGATATCCTGTAGAGATAAACGACTATAGATATTCGAATACCATCATTAGGGGTTATTTTTGTCCGTAATGCTTTTGTTGGATGATTGAAAACACGGTATGCTCGTGGGACGTTGTTTCGTATTAAGTCTATCAAAAAGCAATGATAGGAAAAAAAAACAACAAAATAATGTCACGGTGTTTTTCCTTGTAAAAGGTAGGGTGTTATGTTATGGTTAAAACAGGCGGGTTTCATGTTGGAACTCATTTATATTGTAACAACTAAATGTACACATGAATGCAATATAGAGATTTGATTTGATTTTTTTTTTGACATACATAGCATAGTTAGTTGGCATAGTTTTTGATAATGGTACCGCTTCCCTTGTTCACAAACTTAATTTAAGTTCAGTGCATCTTTTTTTCATTCTATTTCATCAAGAAAAGGACAGAAGATAAATATTAGTTTAGTCCTGTCAAATTAGTCAGAGCCTGACATAAATTTACGTATTTTTAGTAGCCATTTTATTTTATTTTATTTATTAGGTCTACCAACAATTGTTTACACTAATCTACAAACAAAAATAAAACATGCGTTTAAACTCTACAAAGTGCAGCAATCACTTATAGGTAAACACCACATGAACAAAAAAAAAAACAATAATAATAATTATGCTAGTTGATTATACAAGTAAACTTAGTAAAATATATAACTATGTATTAGTAACATGTGCTAAATATTAAAAGCCTCATATCTTTAAAAATTTACGTACACACAGTCCAAAAATATTTACATCAAATCTGATAAACAGCCATGTTTTTAATCACGTCTAAACTGTTTATGGAGTATCTAATTTGACAGGACTAAACTAATATTTATTTTCTCTCCTTTTCTTAGTTAATTAGAAAGAAATTTAACAAGAGCATTGAACTTAAATTTAGTTTAGTTTGTGAACAAGGCAATCGGCATCAATATCAAACTTCTAACTAACTTATGTTTAATTTAGAATATATTTAACCTCAAAATATATACTGTCTTCAAATAGATGCATTCCCGAGTTCATACAACCCTAATCTCTTCAGGGCGAGAGTGAATAGGCTTCTTCTGGGCAAGCTCGTTCCACCGTAGATCTCATCCCTGCCTCTGGGCTGGATTGAGGTCAAGAATGAGCCCATTTTCAATAAAAAAATAAAAAAAAGATCTTAAAGTCGTTACCCCAATTTCACAAAATATAAAGTTTATTATGTAATATTAAGGGTAATATTAAGTCTAACTTCAAAATTATAATCCTACTAGCTGACCTGACAGACGTCGTCCTGTCTTAACTATGAATATTCAATTCGAACTGGAATAAATAGTAAAAAAAATATTATTTCAAACACAGTGTTAATTGTAATGTTTTTTGATACACAACATTTTTTTAGTTTTGTTTTCTGGCGCGTAAATAAATAATGCTGATGGTTTTCCGACACGGGAACAGGTGACATACAATCGGCCATGTGAAAAACATGGATTTTCAAGATTGATTCCACAAACACTTAACGACTGCCCTTGCGATTTATTTATGGGTAGCAATAAAACGAGTGACTGTAAATTACAATTTTAAGTGTCAAAATTAATTAATTTGGGTTATATAATTACTAAGTGAGCGACTGACTGTAAGTGACGAAAAATCAATAGAATAGTATCTTACAAACATTAATTTGAGTTACTTAAAATACAAAATGAGCAGCTTCATAATATTTGAGCGACTTAATATTTGTTTGAGTGTCAACGTTACGTCCTGCATTTTTTTCAATATTTGGCAAATGTATTTTTTATACTGAGCGGCATTTTATCTTAAATGAAGTGTTTCGAATACAAAAACCACTTGAAAAATACACTAATGAGCAGAGTATAAGGAGCGTACAGCGATTTTTCCTATAGCAAAATGTTTCTGGCACTCGCCGGCCGCTGCCGCGGCACCGCTCGCTTCGCTCGCTCGGCTCGTGCGTTATGTGGTCACAGTTCTAACCTAACCTAACCTAGCTTTTTGCCCTCTCTGTATTTGCAGTCGCTCACTTAGTAATGTAGTCGCTCGGATAAAATTTTAATATATGAAATGGATTTATCACAATCCACTTTTTGTAAGCTTGTTCTGGATTTTATTATTAATCAATATTCGTCGTTAGTTTAGTTAATTTTTCGCTTACTCAAATTCATACCGCTCAAGTTATTAATACAGTATGTCATCATCAGTCGCAAAGCTTTTCTTTAATCGCTCGTTTTATAATTCCCCTTTATTTATTGACATTGCAAATGCAAGCCGGAAATTGTAACCGTTTAAAGTCGAATGGCATGTCGTTCGGAATCATAGGAATGCGTGGAATCAAAACGTCTTCGCCTTTGTACTTCCTTTTCAAAATTGTGGCTTCGATGACGTTGTTCAATAATTTCTTCACCGCCAGCCGGGTGCCATTACAAAGACGTGGCTGATTTATGTTCCGCAACATTATGATTACCTCGTTAAAATTTCTTTGACGATTGATTCCAGGTATAATATCTTGGCATTTCGGAGTAAAGCAGTGTTCTTCCAAAGTCATCATTCTGGCACATTTAAAAGAAGCTAATCAATGTTGTCGATGGCGGCCTGTCAACTCGTTGTAATACGTTCTCCGGTGTAAAATACACTCTTTGACCATTTTCCAAATGTACGGCCAAGTGAACAACAGTGGGGTATCTTTCATGTATAGCAAATAAAAAAATACGCCACATTGCTTCGTTACTACTAACATAGCGGTCTATTTGAAATTGAGTGATTTCGTCATTTCAATTTTCGGCAGCTACTCCGAACACAGCCATGTCACTTTTGTTCACGTACATGCAAGTGTATTTAATAGAATTTGTCGGAATGGCAAATTCCGGCATTTATGTGTGCTTTAAATGTCTGGGAGAGTAACGACGAAGTCGGAACCACCCAACGATTATCAACTTCAATGTCCTGTTGATTCATTTTGACTTTCGTTGACCTTCCATTGTCATCAGTGAATCGGCGGCGATAAAGTGAAAAACCATCATTCCCAGTAATAGTTTCTGCTACTTACTGTCTTGGATAGCGTTTTGAACATTTTGCGTCAACCATACACGGAGAAATGGGATTTAATATTCCACAGGGACCATGAATCATATTTTTTGTAACAACCTCATGTAACACTGGATCTTCATCATTATCAGGAGTTTTCGCTGATATCACATCATCGATTTCATTCGGTCTTATCCTCTCAACCAACCAAATGATATCCTCATTTGGTTGGATGTGCATGTGGCAATCCGCGTTTTTGCCACTCGACTGAATACATCCAACAGCGCGTCTCACCGAACACGCGATGCATAACAATAAAATCCATGAGTGATTTTAATTTTCTTTTGAACACCCTTGCGGTGATGTCGTGGCGATCAATGGGTGATTGGCCAAAGAAATAATTCTTGTCGAATTTCTGTCCACTTTGGATTGCACGTGAACGTGATAAAAAAATCCGGTGTGCCATAATGACGTACATACGACATAGCATCTTGAGTGTATTCATGCATATGTCAAGGACTTCCGACGTATGTTGCTGGGAGAATAGTTGTTCTGCCTATATTCTGTGCATTCCCGTCAGCATTGAAGTCATCCCGAAGATGAATATATTCCTCGGAACGGAGTTTTGCCTGGTTCAACCTGATAAATGACAATCGCTCTGTTTCAACTTTCAAGTACATATCCACATCATAATGGTGAAATAGGCTTCGACATTTTAAGATGTGATTGTCTTCATTTTCCCGAACCATCAGTCTGTATGTTTAATAATTCACTGAACTAACTTTTTTGTTAGTTTCGGTGCCTGTAAATATTTTTTTGTGTTAATAAGACATAACGTTGGTACCAATGCATTGGCGCCAATTTGACTTGGCCGCTCGCGCTGCACATTCCAGGGGCTTCATTTTTAAACTTAAATGCCTTACAATGTGGACACACAACGTTCATTGGTCCAATAGGAACGATTTGCTGTGAACTGTGATAGATTGCCACGTTATAATTGAATACAGCTCGATGGAGATTAAACGCAACACTTCTACGTTGTTGATTTCGATTCCATCGATTCCGTTCAACTTCATTTCGCGCTTCGCGTTGCTCGTCAGTTTGACTTACTCTTATATATCTTTGACTTGCAGCATTGAGTTCTGTGACCTAAGTTGGTTCGTCTATTTGGTAGCATTTTTAAAAACCCAAATTCAACTGAAATAAAAAAAAAATACTCCTGTATTATTTCTTTATAACCATGTATACCACGTGTTAGTCTATCAAAATTTACCAAAAGTTTATATCAAATTAAACTTTTAATAATAATACTTGCCGTGAACTAACCGTGATGAAAAAACACTTCTAATAAAATTCACTGAACAAAATAATTCCGTAAATAACCGTCCGTTCCGTTCCGTCTTCTTTTTCCGATTGAATTGACTGTGCAGTGTGTATTAAGAATAAATAAATTATTTTATCTATATATTCCGGCCGATGTAGCTGTTGAACGATATTTTGCGATATTTGCATAAAGGAAAAAAATAGGATGTTTGCAGCACACGATCCGTCAATCGCGCAAACTGTCATACGACTGACAGTTATGTCAAACGCGCTAAGATTAGGTACATCAGAAAATTTAACTACTAAGTATACTTATTAGTTAAATTTTCTAATTTTCTGTGCAAACTTTTTTTTTCCCGTAAGAACCTTTTACAAAGTATTACAAAACTTGTAAAAAAAAGATGGATGAGATCGGTAAAGTCGTTCTCAAGTTATGGCGTGACCAAGGGAAATAGGGATTCATTTTTATATACATACTCGTACATATATAACTAGCTGACCCGGCAAACGTTGTTTTGCCATTTAAATTATTTTTACTGCCCGGCGCTACTTCGTTCGTGGTGTCCTACCTCCTACCCTACTCCTACACTACTCCTACCCTACCCCTACCCTACTCCTACACTACTCCCACTCTACTCCTACACTACTCTTACCCTACTCCTACCCTACTCCTACGCTACTCCTACCCTACTTCAGCGCCACCTACCGGGTCCAATTAGTACATACATTTTGAAGATGCATTTTTATTTATATAGATAATAGATTATGAGATATAATAGATAAGAAACTGGGTAACACGATACCCCTTGGCAAGACTGGTTGTCAGATTTTCGGGCTTCTGACTACCCGTAACGACTGTCAAAGTTCTACAAATGACAGCCGGGACCAACGCGGCTTAACGTGCTCCGTGCTTTCCGAGGCACGGAGGGGTCTTGGTAATGTAATGGATGATCACGCATCTACAGACTGACTTCGGCAAGCGTTGCTTAACCTTGAAGATCGACCCGTGCGGCTATTACTATCTAGCCATGAGTCCTTAATTAAATACAATCGACAGTAACAAAAAACCATCCGCTGATTTTAAAGCGTCTTTACCTAAATGACACTAAAAAGCGTTAAGAATGTTCCAAATTACACAAAAAAACCGCGTCGGAAGTTATTTATCAAAGGTCTGCCAGATATGATTATCCTTGCGACAGCAAACAGTTTTGGGGACGACAGAAGAATAAGTAATTTAGGCCGATGGAGGCCTAATTAGCTACAAAAACAGGTTGAATTAAAACATGTTTTTTGTTAAATTAGAATTAATGTACGTTTCAGATGTTCTGTAATTTGTTTGGGATGCCTGGTCTGTATTTGTGAGGGTTTTAATGTAGGAATGTTTGAGAAGGATGTTTTTTTTTGTTGTAAATACGGACAGTGGAAAAAGTGAAAGTCAAATGATTTATTTACTTAAATGTATTGAATTATTTAGGCTCTCCCCACAGGCGCGTTATTATCGATCAATAGTATCGCATTATCGCAATACCGCACACACACCACGCATAAACAGCTACGTTTTTATAGTCCGATATTTCTAACGTGTGCGTGTAACCTATACTATAGGCCTCCCCCCGAACTATACGTTACAACGTTGAGAACGTAGGTGTGTGTAAGATCGTATGCGTCCTAATACAAATGTTCTAAGAACTTATATCGGAATATCGCAGGACGGAGGAACGCAAGCGTCCTACTTCTATTGCGTCATTATAATCGCAGCAGTGTGTAACTTCGTGTCCGTCCTAATACAAAACGTACTGAAAACAGAGGGGCAATTCTCGTAATTTTAAGAACGTTTACAGTCTGTCTAATCTATGAAAATACTTCAAATTTCCCTATATTTTAACAAGTTTTTGACATTTGTTTGTCGCCGAGATGAGACTGCGACTAGATTTTGAACGTTTTAAATTACGAGAATTGGCCTTCTTATATCGCGATAACGTATCCGATATTATCAACCTACAATAACGCACCTGTGGGCAGACCCTTTTAGTGTTTTGAACGTTTGATGTTCATTTGTTTTTCTTAGAAATAAACATTCTATGTTCTATGTTACGGGTTTGGTTTCCGCACTTAGTCCTACAAGCGGACCATTGTGCGTGGGCCATGGCGGCCGTCGGTGGTTATTCCAACCAGCCCACCTCCCTCCAGAAGCTTATTAGGTCTCCTGGTCTGTTGAGAACATCTGTGTACGATCTGGGTGTCCCGAGGGTTTGCGATCTGATCTGGGTGACGCCTGTGCACTCAAAGAGCACATGCGCGACGGTTTCATCAGCCTCCATGCAAGCTCTGCACAGGGGGCTGTCCGTTATGCCTATCGTGTGGAAATGTTTGTTCAGTGAGCAGTGTCCCGTGATGGTCCCCGTCATCAGGCGCAGGCCTTTCCGGTCCAGGCGTAGTAGTTTCCTGGTTAGCTTGCCATCTAATGATGGCATGGCTTCCTTGGACTGCCTGCAGCCCGGTGCTGAGGACCACCAGTTCTCTGCTTGTGCGTGGGTGTGCTTCTGTAGCCACCTGCGTAGTTGATTGAAGGGGATGGGTACAACTGGTTCCGGCCCATAGGCTGGCGTGCTGGATGCCCTTCTGGCCAGCTCGTCAGCTGCGTCGTTACCTAGTGACCCACTGTGTCCTTTTATCCATTGTAGTGTCACTGTGTTGCGGTTCGATACAGTTACCTGTTCAAGCGCCTTGTGACATTCTAGTATAAGGTTTGATGTGATGCATCCCTTCTTTAGGGATTGGAGGACTGAGGCACTGTCGGAGAGTATACGAACATGGGTGTCCATAACTCTCCTGGCTGCTATGGCATGGGCCGCTTGTATTATACCCACACACTCTGCTTGGTAGACCGTGTTGAGCATTCCTAGCGGGCTGGATATGTTTATGTTGAGGTCGTGTGAGAAAACTCCGACTCCAGTTCCGCAGTCGGTCTTGGATCCATCCGTGTAAACTCTCAGCTCTCCCGGACCTGAGTAGTCGCACTGCTCCTCTTTAAGCTCTATGTTGTAGTGCTTTTGGAAGCAGTATTGCTTGGGGGCTTTGTCGCAGGGTGCTGCCATCATTGGCTGCCGTTTGATCGCCTCGTCCTTTAGGCGTGTGTGCTTGATCCTCGAGTCTTTGCTCAGGATTCCTGATATATGGAGTCTGAAGGCAGACAGGGCCGCCTCCTCCCGCACGATGAGGTGTAGGGGAGGCAGTCCGAGCATAGCCTGTAGGGCAGCGGTGGGTGCAGTTCTCATGCTGCCAGTGATTGCCACACAAGCAAAACGCTGCAGCTTTTCGAGATCTCTTTGGGCTGTGCTCAGGTCTGTTCTGGGCCACCAGACTAGTGAGCCATATGTGATAATGGGTCGGATGACTGTAGTGTAAAGCCAGTAGGTAGTCTTGGGGCTAATCCCCCAGCTTTTCCCAAGCATTTTCTTGCATTGCCAAAGGGAAATGCTGGCCTTTGTGGTGATGTGATTGATGTGTTTTGCCCAGTTCAGCTGTTTGTCCAAAAAGATGCCCAGGTATTTGGTTTCAGTTGATAGGCTTAGGGTAGTTCCGAAGAATCGTGGAAGTTGTAGCGTAGCAAGTTTCCTCTTTTTTGTAAAGAGGATCAGTTCGGTTTTTGTTGGATTCACTGATAGTTGGTGTGCGCTACACCAATTCTCTACTATTTTCAGTGCCTGGTGCATTAGGTTGCACAGGGTGTTTTCGTGTGTGCCATTTATTATTATGGTTAAATCATCGGCGTAGCCTACGGTAAAGTAGCCTTTATCGTTTAGTGCCTTTATCAGGCTGTCTACTACCAGATTCCATAGAAGTGGCGAAAGGACGCCCCCCTGCGGGCACCCCTTTGCCACAATGGCCCTTGTGGTGTCGTTTACGGTTACTTGTACGGCTCTTTGTTCGAGCATATTGGTGATCCAGCCGCTCAGAGACGGATCTATACCGTGTCTGTCTAAGGCCGTGCTGATACTTTTGAATGTGGTTTTGTCAAAGGCGCCTTCGATATCAATGAAGGCGGCCAGTGCTGAGCATTTGTGGTCCACTGCACATTCGATTTTAGATACCACGCTGTGTAGCGCGAAATAAACATTATTTTAGAGTGTAAATATTTTCTTATTATAAACATCATTAGCCATGTTTATGATTGCCGAATTTAAATCAACAAACGTAGGTATAAATTAATATTATTTTGCTACCATTTTCATAGCTCCTATAATTCTAGTCGTATTAGTTTAGAGGAAATCGATCTCGAAGGCTATGACTAGTATCGGAATCACTTTTCATATATATTTCATAAGCAAAAGCATAACCAGCCTATAATGTTCCCACTGCTGGGACACAGGCCTCCTCTCTGTAAGAAGACATTTAATGAAAAAAAAAACCGATGATAAAGACATTTCCTATCTGACTACCCTTGAGAAGAAATGTCGAAACAAACTCACATCAAACATACTAAAAGGCACAGACAGCTGCATAAAACTTTTCTTCACACTCACTCACTTTTCTTCTTCTTTTCTTTTCTTTTTTTCTTTTCTTTTCATTTTTTTTTTCTTTTTTTTTTTCTTTTTTTTCTTTTCTTTGCTTTGCCTTTGCATAAGTTTAATGCACTTGATGTGGCTGTGCTTATCTTAAATAAATAAATAAGTAAACCAGGAAAAAGGTGGGGTGATCATTCCAGGGGTCTATTTAATAAAATCGACAGGTAACAGGCGACAATGCGACCTTGACAATGTGACTAAAACTGTCGGATTGTCGCCTGCATTTAGCGCTAAAACTATGAAAATATATACTTTTCATAGTTTTAGTGCTTTATAAAACAGCATCTTTCGCGAAAATTTTGTCATGTTTTACAAAATATGTCGCATTGCCAGTTAAAGTAAGAAGGATCCAGCCGTCACACTAAATTTGTCACTCTAATAAATCTGCATCGATGTTTTATTTGTCGCAAGTGTTACCACTGGGTTCGATTCCCAGGTCGGGCAAAGTCTCCGTTCCCACGGGCGTAAAAACACCGTGTACTGGATTTTCGATTCTCGGTGTACAGCCGAGCATTGAGAATCCTACAGAGTGTAATTCAGCGCGACGAAAAATACACTGTTGGATTTTCAACTCTCGGCGTTGAGCAGAGCGTTGAAAATGCAGTATAGCACGAAAAATATTCGCCACGGGAAAAATCTCGCTGCGTATCCTGGGGTTATTGAGTTTTTCTATGTGGATTTTTTCAATAGCAGACCGGTGTCCGGATTTGTGCCTCGTTAATGGCCCCTATTACGTGGGACTTAAACATATTGAGGCATTAGGAACAGGGTGTAAAGTTCACTCATCCTTCATAGAAAAGGGAGGATCCTCTGACCAGACGGTTGTCATGTCTGGTGGGCAACTGCCCGATGATTCATATCGGTCCGTTGTATATATGCTAGTTGCCCGGTAAACTCTGCTTGCGAGATGCAGGATCTTGCGTGACGGCATCATGACGCGTAGTTAGCATGTAGCGTTTTAGATACCGTTACAAACATAACTGGTTAAAATGTGGGTCTAATAAACGTACACCTCTGCTATGTAATAGAAATTAATTGCTTACCGAATGTATATTCATAGGACATTTGTAGTAATATTAGGTACATGCAATCTAACCCGGTGCTGTTATGACACATAAGTTAATTATAGCGGTGACATAAATGTGATTCATGTGTTGATGCGACAAGGTTGGGGTTGCCAGGAGTGAAATTTACCCGGATAAAAAGGTGTTTAATTAGGCGTGGTAGTTTAAGGCCCACTCTCTCTCACGAAGAGGTGGCCTGCGTCCCAGCAATGGTAACAATTTAGACTGATTATGCGATCCATTTTGCTTTCCTAAAAATATTATTGAACACTAATTTAATGAATGCGCGTCTTTTTGTGAACCTCGAATAATTCCGATTTTGGGGCCCTAAAAATACTAAATCGACAAATAACTGCGACCAACTTGGATGTAGCACTCGCCGGCCGCTGCCACGGTAACGCTCGCTTCGTTCGCTCGGCTCGCGCGCGATTGGTTACAGTTCTACCCTTACCTAACGCGTTTGGTCGGGGTACTCTTACATAACTGTTCGGGTAAAGAGAAGGTAAAGCCTTATATTGTTTATTTCGATATGGCATCTCGCAGTTCAACCTATGAGGTGGTCGTCTGCTTAGCCGGACTTACCTGTGGATGCCTTAATAAATTAAGGCCTCCAGCCAGGGCTTAAAAAACATAAAAACTAAGAGACTACACGCTAAGGACTCCTGTGGGCCTTATATTAGAGGTGTGTTTATCTAATATTACGTGAGACGTGTGATCCAACACAAGGCTAAAAGTGTAGTACATTCACTACTGCGACGAACTGTGAGAAAAAGCCAGAAAGTCAAAAGAGGTTCATTAATTTATAACTGCGTACATCACGAGAAGGTCAAAACTGTTTTTAGACGCTCAGTTAAATATTTTCCATTTAATTATCCTCAAATAGAAACTCTGCTATGTAAGTGCTTATCTGATCTGTCTGTCTGTTACTGTCGTTATCTTACCATCTTGTATTGTAAGACAATTGAATGAAAAGAACCATTCCCTGAAAGAGATCTCCTCGTGCGATAGGACCTCTGTGTCATAGTATTAATATATCTACTGATTTTCCTGGTATTAACGTCCCTACAAATAAAAAGTACATCTTTGTACCTACTTATCTGTTTTTCTTTTTTTTCTTGTCTGTTTATATAATGATCTATGAGCTGTGGGCCAAAATAACCACCACGTGGAGCCCTGACACAGCTATAAGGCGTCGCGGCAGACCCCGTAGAAGATGGCGGGACGAGCTGGACAAAACAAACGACCAGTGGTCCACTTTAGCCCTGCATCGAAAGAGCTGGAAGTCATGGGGAGAAGCTTACGCCCAGCAGTGGGATGATGCAGGTTAACAGTAACATTACTTTATATCTGTGTATGGTTTATATTATGTGTGTACATAAGTTTATATATGTGTGTACATTAATGGTAAAATAAATAAATAAAATAAAGTAGGTAATACGGGCTGGTGTCCGCAACTTCACGTCAGGGCGCGTATTTTGCGTACAAAAAATTAAAAGTCACACTTAATGCTCATGCACACGAGAGACATGCGTCGACGCGTCAACGGCGGATGTCGACGGGTGTCGACGGCTGCCGACGATGGGTTTCGACATCCGCCGTCGACGCGTGCTTACGGATGCAGTTGCCTCTGTCGTCATCGCATGTCGCTCGTGTGTATGCACACTTATTTATTTATTTATTTAGTCACAAGGCAACTACTGTTTAGGCTCAACAGCTGCCTGTTTACTAGCAACGTGTGTGACAAGAACACATTGCCTTAAAACTTTGGCAAGGCGCGATTTCCATGGCGGTGTGAGTAAAAAACTCCACGGTACCTACCTACGCGTCACTTCGCAACTGGTCAACCGCTCGAACAGTCGATATATTTTTGTGTCCCGTGTAATTTTCAATAAACCAAATTTCCAAAAGTTCATTAAAGTAATCATTGAAGAAACCAAATTCCCAATGATTCACCCCTTTATGTCGTAATAGACATAAAAATTGGCGACCGTGACAGGACACGAAAAAACTAAATTTCAACAATTGGTTTGTCAACGTGGCGTGATCATCGAGACCACAAAAGGCCGAGTTCTCGTCGTGAAGCAGAAACCAAGAGCTTCCTGAAGCCTAAGCATTCGATGCAGCTAAAGTATCGACACAGGTATATGGAAGAAGAAGCAGTTGCAGAAGATTCACGTGAAGCGGTTCATCATAAGTTAAGTGCCCTTCCTTCCTCATTCTTACCTTCCTATCTATTTTCCAAATCATACCATCAGCTTTCCTAACTAAAACGTGCCTTCTACTTGTGCAATAATTTCAATTAATTATATAGGTATTATTGAAGGGTCATTCGAGGTCAAAGTTTTACTTGACAAAACTTATGTGTAGTACACATAATTCACTATAATATCGGTGTATTTCATTAAAGGCCATCATTAATAGTCCATATCAGCAAGTTGGCATGCAATTTATCCAAATAATCATCCTAAATTACCATTTTAAAATATATTTTTTTACATTTTTTCATCTACCTTCATCGTGTATTTCTCATGCCATTCTAGGAAAAGATAACGTAACGCTCCCAATCAGTTTTTAACATTGTTCGTTGAACTTTCCAGATACCTCGGAACATCACGCTAGCACCATTGGTATCAGCAGAGCTTGCATTCCGTGCTTGGCAGCGTGAATCCGGTTTCCTGGTCGGCGAGTGACGTCGAATTGAGGGGCGTGAGATTCTTTATATAAATAACTTACTAAATTATAGTTTTCACGCTGACACGTAGTTGAGTCTGCTTGATAGTCAATTATACTTAATATATTTTAATTTAAAAAAAAAAAATGTCGCAAGAAATCGATTTAAAGAAATTACGCGAATTGACTGTCAGACGTAGCTCAATTAAAGGTCAAATTACCAAGTTTAAAAACTTTTTGGATAACTTGTCGTCTTTGGACTCATTGTCAAATGAGGAAATTGCTGAATTAAAGATTAAACTTGGTAGATTCGAACAATTATCAGCTAAGTTTGATGAGTTGCAAAGTCAGATTGAAGTCTTAAATAGTGGGAGTCTGGCATTAGAGATTGAGGAGCGGGACAAGATTGAAAATGATATGGTGAGTGGGCTTGCCATTGCCAAGGGTTTGTTGGACAGCTGTGTGCAATCATGTAGTCATGACTGTCATGAATCCCGATTTGAATCTCGTGACTCGGGTATCAGGTTGCCACGCATACAAATTGCAAAGTTTGACGGTGCATATTTTAAGTGGCTCGAGTTCAGAGACTCTTTTTTGAGCTTAGTTGATCGTAATAAGCAACTCTCGCCGGTACATAAATTTCATTATTTAATATCTTACCTGGAAGGAGACGCGGCACGTATAATTTCTAATCTTGAAGTATCATCTGAAAATTATAAGGAAGCTTGGAAATTATTGTGTGCTCGTTACGATAATAAAAGACTTCTGATTGATTATCACATGAATTCATTGTTTAACATACATTCATTTAGCAAGGAAACTGTAAAGTCATTACGAATTTTAGTTGATCATGTCACAAAAAACTTAAGGGCATTATCTAGTTTAGGAATGCCCACAGATAATTGGGATATGTGTGTCATATTTAATTTAACCTCAAAATTAGACAATAATACACTTCTAAAATGGGAGGAATTTAGAAACCAGCTTGGTGACAATATTCCGACCTTAGAAAACTTTAAACAAGTTTTAATAGATCGCGCTGATGTACTTGATGCTTTAGATAGAAATAAAATAGATAACAGCCACCAAAAGGGTTCATACGCACCAAATAATCACCACTACAAACAGGACAAATATCAAAAAATCTTTATTAAGGCAGCGACAGCTACTAATAAAGACACTTCAAGTTCATTTGTATGTATAATCTGCAGTCAAAATCATAAAATATATGAGTGTCCTAGTTTCAAAAACAAAACTATACAAGAAAAATGGGCAGATGTAAATAAGTATAAACTTTGTTCTAATTGTCTTAAGCAGGGTCATCCAGCAAAGGCTTGTGGATTTGGACCATGTCCTGATTGTAAACAAAGACATAATCGTCTTCTGCATAACCCTAAACAGTCAGTTAATAATAATCATGCGATTTCAGAATCGGAATCTATAAACGTTAACTGTTTAGAATCGGAATCTGTATGCGTTAACTCATCGGAATATCAATTCAATCATGTTTTATTATCCACTGCCTTGATTGAGGTTCATAATCCTAATAACAATAAATATGAAACAGTGCGTGCATTGCTCGATTGTGGTAGCCAGGGCAGTTTTATTACAAAATCGTTAAGCGATAAATTGTCACTTGATTCCATTCCAATACCTAGTATTAATATTATAGGTATAGGAAACCACTTGTCTAATAGGGTAGAGGAAAGCTGCACTGTTAAAGTGCAATCTATCTATAAACAGTTTGATGTTACTTGTAACATGCTTGTTATGAATGAGTTAACTGGTTATTTACCTAAAAGCCAGGTTAACATTAAGTTCAAAATACCTAAACACATAAAATTAGCCGATCCTAGTTTTAATGAACCCTCTCAAGTTGATATCTTGATTGGATGTGATCTTTTCTGGGATATCCTGGGAAATGAACAAATTTCTATAGGCCCAGATAATCTAAAGTTACGAAATTCCAAATTTGGCTGGTTAATAGCCGGTCCGATAAATAAAAATAATTTGAATAGCATATATTGCAACAATAGCATAATTGCAAAAGATAACAAGATTCAAGAGTCTTGTATTGATAAATTACTTACAAAATTCTGGGAGATTGAAGAACTCCCAAACAAACCCATTCTCAGCGAAAGGGAAAGGGCTTGTGAAAAGCATTTTTTGCAAAATACGGTCCGTTTGAGTGATGGACGATTTAATGTGAAATTACCTCTAAATAGTTCTCCAAGCAACTTGGGTGAATCCTATTATTCCTACTGCAAAAAAAGATTGTTTAATTTAGAATTACGTTTTAGGAAAAATCCTACACTAAAGTCACAATACATTGATATCGATGATGTACCTGAAACTAAAACTACACCTAAATCCAAAACTAAATCTAAGATTATAAATAAAACCAAATACTCACCCAAGACCGTCCCATCTGCTCCGCTCGTCTCAACTTTGACACCGGCGAAGCAAGCAGAGCAATCAGCATCTGAAACAAAAACTCATAAAATACAAAATTCATACGTTACATCTAATAAAACCTTAACTGATCAAAATAAAATAAATACTTACCTTAACACTGACATACTGCAACCTATAATAGATATTGAAAGGTATAGCAAACTAAATAAACTTATCAGAATAGTCGCATGGGTAAAAAGATTTTGTTTTAATATTCGTAATATTCATAACAAACAGGTTTTGACTCTCAGCGCTAATGAGTTAGATGACTCATTTCATTATCTATGCCGGGTTGCTCAGATTAAATGTTTTCCTATTGAATACAAGGCGTTATCTAAAGGCGTACTTTTAAATGTTAAATCTAAATTACTATGTTTGTCACCTTTTTTAGACGACAACAATTTAATTAGAGTTGGAGGACGAATAAGTTCTTCACCTTATAGTTTTGATAAAAAACATCCAATATTACTTGATTCGTCTCATCATTTGACTAAACTTTTATTTGAAAGAGAACATTTGCGGCACTTGCATGCTGGCCCGCAGCTGTTGTTATCACTAATAAGGGAATCAGTATGGCCGATAAATGGCAGAAGGTTAGCTCGGCGCACAGTTCACAATTGTGTGCGATGTTGTCGTGTCCGAGGCCAAACTCTTTGTCCTAAAATGGGTGATTTGCCATCACAACGTGTGAGCGCAGACTTCCCATTCAATTCAGTAGGCATAGATTTTGCTGGACCTTTTTACATAATTAATCGTAAAGGTAAAGCTGCAAGGGTGAGCAAATGTTACCTTTGCATATTTGTGTGCTTGCGATATAAGTGCGTTCATTTGGAAGCGGTCTGTGACCTTACTAAGGACGCATTTATAATGACATTACGCAGATTTATTGCCAGACGTGGCAAACCCAATGAAATATTTTGTGATAACGGGGGTAACTTTGTAGCTGCTGCTAAAGATATAGGGGCTTTTCTTAAATTACATAATAGGGACTTATCTGAATTTGCAACTCAGGAAAATATAAAATTTGTGTTCTCACCTGCTCACGCTCCTCATTTTGGCGGCATCTGGGAAGCCGGAGTCAAATCTGCAAAATTCCACATAAAAAGAGTTATGGGAAATACCCATCTTACCTTTGAAGAAATATCTACACTTTTCGCACAAGTGGAGGCCGTTCTAAACAGTCGCCCCTTGTGTCCTTTGTCCTCCTCTCCTGATGACTACCTTCCTTTGTCCCCAGGGCACTTTCTCATTGGAAGACCACTGAAGACACTGCCGGAACCTAGCTTGGAAAACCTGAAAGAAAGTCACCTGCAACGCTACGCTCGACTGCAACAAATTCATCAGCATTTCTGGTCACGCTGGCAGCGTGAATATATACACGAACTACAACAACGGCTGAAGTGGAAGACGAACTCAAGATCCCTACATATTGGAGACCTCGTGCTTATCCATGAAGATCATGTACCGCCATTGTGTTGGCGCCTTGGACGAGTTGTCAGATTATTTCCTGGTCTGGATGGAGTTTCGAGAGTGGCTGACCTGAAAACCACTAGAGGCGTTCTACGTCGGCCTGTTATCAAGCTGTGCCCGCTACCCACAGCTGAAGACTTACGGTTGAAAGACAAGCCTTTCAACGGGTGGGAGGATGTTTAGGCTCAACAGCTGCCTGTTTACTAGCAACGTGTGTGACAAGAACACATTGCCTTAAAACTTTGGCAAGGCGCGATTTCCATGGCGGTGTGAGTAAAAAACTCCACGGTACCTACCTACGCGTCACTTCGCAACTGGTCAACCGCTCGAACAGTCGATATATTTTTGTGTCCCGTGTAATTTTCAATAAACCAAATTTCCAAAAGTTCATTAAAGTAATCATTGAAGAAACCAAATTCCCAATGATTCACCCCTTTATGTCGTAATAGACAACTACAACAGGCAATAATCACATTAAGTACATGGCTCAAATTATAGGTTTCGACCTGACTATCACCCAAGGCGTAGTCGCACAACATGATCAGCAACAACAATAATAATGATAACAACTACAGTAAAATAAATAAATAATAAAACTTAATTGACAAAATTACAGCTACAAGGTATGAGCGTCTGCCCTCCGATACACTTATTTGGAAGCATTCTCTATTATATTGTTGCGACGTGACATTGCTCCTTTTCTGTTAATTTTAATTGATCTCACATTTCATTATACTTAGAGTAAAATTTAGGTGTAGCAGACGAGTCCTGGAGTGGAGACCGCGTATCGGCAAGCGTAGTGTGGGACGCCCCCCAGCTAGATGGACGGACGACCTAAAGAAGGTTGCTGGGACGGACTGGATGCGGAAGGCGGAGGACCGGGGGGTTGTGGCGCAGCCTGGGAGAGGCCTATGTCCAGCTGTGGACTGCGATAGGCTGAGTTGAATATTGAGGTACTGTTTACTCTTTAGTTTCACTGTTGGTCTGCGAATGGGTGACCATTTTTACATACCAAGACCCCTCCGGGTCTCAGAAAGCACATTAATCGGTTGGTCCCGGCTGTCATTCATGGATCTCTGACAGTCGTTACGGTCAGAAGCCCGAAAGTCTGAAAACCAGTCTTACCAAGGGGTATCGTATTGCCCAGTAACTGGGTTGTGGAGTTCAGATAGGCAGTCGCTCCATGTAAAATACTGGTATTCAGCTGCATCCGGTTAGATTGGAAGGCGACCCCAACATAGTTGGGAAAAGGCTAGGCAGATGATGATACTCGTTACCTTCACTTTAAAAATTATTGACACCTCGATTTTTGTCAAAAAAAAGCCATCCAGTTCAATTCTAACCCAAAAATACTACTAACTATACTAATCCAACAACCCGTGGGAAGAGAACGACATTATGTACTTTTCATTTTCCGAGGTATTTCCGCGGTATTTTTCGTTTCATCCTGGCAACCCGGGTCATCCCCTTGGGTGTAACGTTGCCATCCCCTCCGTCCACCTTTGTTGCCCTTGTAATTAGACCGCCAAATAATGGGAGGTGACTATGAATTTTTTATGCGTATCATATTTTGATGGCAACAATGTGTTTGTGTTTTTTTTTTCCGTGAGGTTGTCATTTGTTTGTGTTATGTCAGTTTAGGGGATCGATATTATGGATATCGATTAATTAGGTTAGGATGAGTAGTCAAATTTGGTTGTGTGTTTCAAACTCTCAAACTCAAATCATTTAATTCAACTAAACCAATTACAGGCACTTTTGAATTGTCAAAGGGTCAGTCAGTCAGTAAGATGAAGCTTGTTGCCCATTCCAAAGCGTAGGTACCTATGGAGAAGAACGGGCAAGAAACTCCATGGACACTCTTTTAAATCATAAATTTGTTACAAAATATTTGATACATCATTCGTGTTGAAATTAACCATGTGAGAACGATGTAGAAAGACGTGCACGTTTGAAGCGTCCGTTATAATAATAATAATAATAATAATCATTTATTTCAGGAAATTATTCCCATAATAAGCACTACAAAATACATAGAACAAACACAACAAATACAACACAAATTACATACATAAAACATTACACATTAAAAACATTGCATTAAAAATAAAATTAGTTGAAATAAAATAAATTAGTTGAAATAAAAATAAAATAAAATAAAATTATGGTTATAGAAAACATAAAAACAATTCAGAAATTAAAATTTTTTAAATTAAAAGTTTGTACTGGTTTTCTATTAAGACCTTTCTCTCCCTCAGAAAGATCAGCAGTGCGATTCTGTAACCATCTCACCATGAAAACTTAGGTGAAGTGAGCGTGGAGTGAGCTGTCATTCCATTCTAATGCTAGGGATTAACACTATGGACAGCTCACTCTAAGCTCACTTCACCTAACTTTTCACGGTGAGATTTTTACAGAATCGATCGGCTGGTGGTATTTAAGGAGAAAAAAATAAGAATATTGCCGTGAATAAGACTCGTAAAGGAATAGGCTACTTGTCGTTGTCATTTTGGTGACGTAACTGCAATCATCTACAGTCTTCTTATAATTCGTTTTTATGTCTCTTATTTTGGACATGTATACAGGGTGGCAGGGACATCGACGCGCAAACTGTAACCATGAATTCAACACATGAGTTTAGACTCCACAGCGTAAAAAAAAATTGTCAGTTATCAAAAAAAAATCTTCTGTTTCATAGAAAGGTGCCTACGCCGTCAAAATGTATGGAACAGCAATAATTTTTTTTAATAACAGCAAATTTCGACGCTATGGGGTCTATACTCTTGTGCTGAATCCATGGTTACAGTTTGCGCGTCGATGTCCCTGCCACCATGTATATCTGTGTATCTATTTTAGTGAATTGTATACCTAATATTTGTACCACACACGGCCCCATTTTATGTCCAGGAAAATCACCGTCCATTCCAAGGTCGCCTTGGAGGTCGCAGTACGGTAAGGCCGTCCGTTGTATATTTTGTAGTGTTTGATGTATTTTTTATGTTTAAACATAACTTAAACATAACTGGCGACATGTGAGTGTTATGTAAGAACATTTCTGCCTAACCCTTCGGCCAAAACAGACGTGATGTTATGTTATATGTTTTTGTTTTTTTTTGTTTGTATTGTGTAAGTGTTCTTGTATTGTGTTTTGTTTGTTAATTTTGTTATATCCTTGTATTATTATTTTTTAAATTGTATTTTGCCAAACCTACTTTGTAGTTTGTAAATTGTGCTGTACAAAGCCTTGGGATTCAAATTTGTAATGTTATGCATGTAATGTTAAATAAATAAATGTTCTACATCTGAAAATAAAAATCCCAGCACCTTGCATCCATCTTTAAGGTCATACGATAATCTAAATATATAACTCAAAGGTGACTGACTGACTGACATAGTGATCTATCAACGCACAGACCAAACCACTGGACGGATCGGGCTGAAATTTGGCATGCAGGTAGATGTTATGACGTAGGCATCCGCTAAGAAAGGATTTTGATCAATTCTACCCCCAAGGGGATAAAATAGGGGATGAAAGTTTGTATGAAACTTTGTCAAACTATACTTCTTAACGCGAGCGAAGCCGCGGGCAAAAGCTAGTGTTTCATATACTTAATTAAAGTCGTCTGGCGGGGCAATGCGTAACACACATAAAATGCTAATTGATCACATTGTGTTTCATTTTGATAGTTCACCCACGTTTATTGCGTTATTTACGTTGTTGAGCAAACGATTTTTTTAAGCATATGAAGCAATGGTTTAGCAATATCCTTTAAAAGGGTTCAATTTGTTAAAAAAAATCCTTTTGAAACGATAGACGAGACATGAATTTTAATTAAAATGGTCATGCATTGACATGGTAACATGGGAGCTTTATCCCGCTGTCGGTCACCAATCTCTTTTGTTCGTTTTCAAGGCTTTAACACTGTATCGATTTTGGATTTTTCGAGAGTTGGAACAAGGGTAGGTACTAGTGGCCAATATGATCAGTTGGCAAACCAATTGCCAAATGAGTTGACGATATTCACATGCATGCATGTACGTCACAGTATCATGCTGAAATAGGAGCCTTTTGGCCTCCTATGGGACTTTCTGTTTCATTTTTCTTTGTTACTTTTTTTATACAAGGTATTAATCAGGTTTTTTATTTTTGACTGTGTTTAGTGAAGTTTATGATCAGCTGATCAATTCTGTAAAAATGTCACCGTGAAAAGTTAGGTGAAGTGCGCTTAGAGTGAGCTGTCAATAGTGCCAATCCCTAGCATTAGTTGGAATGACAGCTCACTCCACGTTTACTTCACCTAAGTTTTCACGGTGAGATGGTTACAGAATCGCACTGCTGTTAGTACGAGTCGCAATAAATACTTTTTCTTTCTTTCTTTATATTGAAATAATCGCGATAAAGACCAATCGAACTATTCTTTTAAATCCCATCGTGAAAATTTTGTAAAGTGAGCTGTCAATAGTTTCAGTTCCCAGCATCTCAGGAATGACAGTTGACTTCACCTAAGTTTCCACGGTGATATTATTACAGAATAGATCGGCTTGCCGGTAATTTCGTAACATACTCATCATCATCTGCCTAGCCTTTTCCCAACTATGTTGGGGTCGGCTTCCAGTCTAACCGGATGCAGCTGAATACCAGTATTTTACATGAAGCGACTGCCTATCTGACCTCCACAACCCAGTTACTGGGTAATACGATACCCCTTGGTAAGACTGGTTGTCAGACTTTCGGGCTACTGACGACCCGTAACGACTGTCAAAGATCCACGAATGACAGCCGGGACCAACGGCTTAACGTGCTTTCCGAGGCACGGAGGGGTCTTGGTATGTGAAAATGGTCACCCATCCACGGACCAACCGCGGCAAGCGTAGCTTAACCTGATCGATCGACCCGTGCGGCTGTTATTACTTAGCCACAAGCCCCTCCTTTTTTTTTTCGTAACATACTATCAGCAGCAATGGCCTTGATTTTGACAGTTCAACATCATTTATTGCGTTATTTACGTTGTTTAGCAGACAATTTTTTCGTACATATGAAGCAATGGATTAGCAATATCCTTCAAAAAGATTTGGGTTGAGATTGATAGTGTGTTATGCAACTTTGGTGCTGACGACTGCGGTATACTATAAAGCGGCAGAACTGTTACGATCTGGTAAAAGGATGGTATCTCTCTCTCTCTCACTCTGAAACAATGGTGGTTTCCAAACGTCATTATCTAAAAACTAATATTAAAAAGAGAAAAGATTAGATTGTTTGCATGTTTGTTTGTGACGCTTTGAATGGATTTGTATGAAAGGCACATGAGCAAACCATGGCGGGCGCAGTGTGGGTTGATAGAAGTCACATGTCTTCGAATTTTTGATTCTAGGACAAGCCGGCTTCCTCACGACGTTTTCCTTCACCGTTTTGAAATTATTTACACAAAGTAAAGCACCTGTCTGGGTTCGAACCTACGACTTAGAAATCCGGGACCGTTACCACTGGGCCACCACTGTTCACCTGAGGCATAATTAATTTTAATAACTGTTTTTGATGAAGTGCATTTCCGTCGGTGTACAGTAATGCCTATCCACCATCTTAATAAGTGACCTCATTAAAACACGGAATTTCAGTTAATATGCAAACAAAATAATGAGTCGAAATAATAACATTTACATAATATTTGAAATACATTTATTTAATGTGCTTTTGTTACCTGCAAGTGGTTTTAGCGAAATTACCTGTAAAATTATTAATAAACATACCTTATACATATATGTATGTATACATATGTATATATGCTCCTTTTGCTTCGTTTATTCACCACCACCACGTGCACCAGTGTCCACCAGTGTGTATCTGTGTCTCCGTACACACTTGTGTACTGTTAAATATCTCCTGCGCCCAATGCTAGTCTCCGTTGAGATTGGCTGCCATAGCCGAAGTACGCTCTGGAGGACTATATATATTCATACATCTGAGTGGCAATTCTCGTAATTTTAAGAACGTGCACAGTCTGAAGGCCAATTCTCGTAATTTAAAACGTTCAAAATCTAGTCGCAGTCTCATCTCGGCGACATACAAATGTCAAAAACTTGTCAAAATGTAGGGAAATTAGAAATATTTTTTGACAGATTGAGACGGAGATCAGACTGTGAACGTTTTTGAAATCACGCGAATTGCCCCTCTGATCTCAGTCTCAATCTGCCAAAAATATCAAATACCTACAAGTTTTTGACATTGATTGTCACCGAGATGAGAGGGGCAATTCTCGTAATTTTAAGAACGTGCACAGTCTGATCTCAGTCTCCATCTGTCAAAAATACCTCTAATTTCCCTACATTTTGACAAGTTTTTGACATTTGTTTGTCGCCGACATGAGACTGCGACTAGATTTTGAACGTGAATTGGCCTTGAAATTGCGACTAACGTTTTTAATTACGGGAATTGGCCTCCAGGTCATACACGCCAGTAGCGAGATCTACGCATCTGACCTTTCTGAAGAAGATCACAAATAACATGTCCTTCTATGTCCCCTGTGTTTCCACGCACATTTGCCTTATTTATTTATTTATTTATCCATTTATTTCAGGCATCAAGGCCCATATAAAACACATACAATAAAATATTAATATAACTTAAAAATACTATAAATACATACAACATAAAAATAATTAAAAAACCTGAAAAATAATTCTTGCTAATTATTCATCTGGTTAGAGTCTAGCTGAATGTGTCATAATTGGAAAATGGGTAAGCAGAGAAAGAGTCTACAATATGTTCACAATAACAGCTGATCTGCTACTGTGTTTACAAATAATCTATGTGCCCAATGTGGCTATAATTTCTCCAACAATGGACTAATTGGAACAGTGGGAGCTGTTGTTACTGTAACAAATCGCTAAGCGGACAAAATATAAATACATATATTTTTTTATAATCAGCTTGTATCATTCGCTGTGTACCTACAGCCTGTGTAACTGCTGGGACACTCGGTGAGAGGGAGTGCGCCGTTATCCACCACGCGGGTCCAGTGTGGGTTGTTAGATGGCACATGTCATCGAATTTTAGGTTCTAGGAGATGGTGATTTCCTCACGATGTTTTCCTTCACCGTTTTGAGAGCAGCGGTGATGAAATATTTACACAAAGTAAGTAAGTAGCGCCAATCCGTCTTCGAACCTATAACCTATAACATGTTAGTCTAGAACCAGACCACCACTGGTCCAGTTCCCAGCTCCAGTAATATTTGAAAAGGTGTTAAAATAAAAACACATAAAATTTATTTCAAATTGTATTTATTTTCGTCGTTAATATATTAAACCATTCGCACCGCACTCCACACTATTGGTCCGACCATAATTACACAACACACCATATACTTCATCATTTTACAAATTACTTCGAATTACCTATAATTATTTACATTTTTACATTGAATAAACAATTTTAGAAATGTATTTTATCTAGGTACTGGCATTTAGGATAGATACAGCTGGTTCTTTTTTATAAAAGAAATTATTAATAATTATATACAATTCAGGTTTTTTTATCGTTTGGCGTCATTTAGTTTTTATCGAGTTTTTTCGATGACACGTCACGTCTAAGTACTAAAAAAGAAAAAAAAACAATTGTTCTATGTCTTCCCACAATTTCTATCCACATTAATATGAAATGTTACATGGCCGCCATTTATAACGACATAGTCGCAAGGAAAAAACTGTCTTTGGCGAAATCATAGAAAATAAAAAGACTGGAAAGAAAGGTTTCTTGAAGAATCTGTTTCCATGGTAAAAAAAACAAGCCTAAAGAATCGCTGTATCTCTCTTAAACAATAAAGCGAACTTATTGAACGCTCATAAACAATTTGTAACTATATTTAATTTCGTTATAATATGTATAAGAAAAAACTTTGAAATATACCTTTTATACAGTTTACACTATGTATAATATATATATACAGGCTACATTTATAACCGTAAAACGCGTGGAAAATGTAAGCACACAGTAACTTGATATTATGGTAATGAGACCGCTTATGGTCGGAACTCCGCACGTTAATAAAAATGGAATCGGTTTAAAATCATGCGAACATCTGCCTGTAAAGCTGTTATCCTTTTTCAGGGCTTTTATACCTGAAAAGGTGCTTACGGAAATTGATTATTATGCCCTGAATGTATGTTCGTCACAAAGGTCTGCCTCTAACGATAAGTGCCATCAATCTTCCTAGCCTTTTCCAACTATGTTGGGGTCACCTTCCAGTCTAACCGGATGCAGCTGACTACCAGTATATTACATGGAGCGACTGCCTATCTGACCTCTACAACCCAGTTACTGGGTAACACGATTCTCCGTGGTAGGACTGGTTGTCTGACTTTTGGGCATCTGACTACCCGTAATGACTGTAAAAGATCTACACTTAAACAGCCGGAATCAACGGCTTAACGTGCTTTCCGAGGCACGGAGGAGTCTCGATATGTAATGGATGGCCACCCATCCAAGAACTGACCGCGGTAAGCACAGCATAACCTTCGATCGACCAGTGCGACTGTTATCATTTAGCCACGAGCTGGTTTCCTCCAATGTTTTCCTTCACCGTTTTGAGAGCAGTGGTGATGAAATTGTTTACACAAAGTAAAGCACCTGGGTGGAGTCGAACCCACGCCTACAACTCGTAAATCGGGACCGATACCACTGGGCCACCACGGCACTACTTACAATTATTTCCTCAAATATTATCGTCACGACATCCCATTTCTTCGCCTCAGATTACCCTCAACTTTATGGGATAATAACCATCTAATACAATCCTTTCATAATTATGTCGTCCGCACCTCCCGAAAACATTCATCATATGACGAAGGTGTTACAAATAAGGCTGCATGTTTATTAAAGAGCGGAAGCGGGAGAGTAAGCAGCGACACGGTCTATCGCTGTCACTTAAGCTTTGGTTTCAAGCGGTGAACGGTTAGACAATAATGGCTATCCAAATATAGGGCGTTTTTTAACACTTTGATGTCAAATACTGGTGCAAATTACAGATTTTCAAGAAGTTACGTCAGTGCCTAATTTTATTATTTTTGGCAAATGGGCCAGCTCTTGACCTCGATCTCGCCTGGTAGAAAGCGATGGATGAGGTCTATGATGGAACGACGCCACCCAGAAGATGCCTGTTCACTCTTGCTTTGAAGGCTGACGAGTTATACGTGGAAGGGAACATTGACGCTGGCAGAGCGTTCCACACATTAGCCGTGCGCTTTATAAATGTGGATGAGAAGCGTTGAGTACGCCTAGTCGGTATATTGACCAAGTGCGGAAGGTACGCGACAGACTCTAGACGATTCCGTGCTCTGTACAACATTTAATAGCACCTTTACTGTTTTTAAACTTGAGCAGACCCAGGTGAAAATGACCAGGTGACAACCGCCTCCATAGCTGGCCAGCTTAGCGCCACCACCAACGGTCTTCTGAGCGTGTTCTCAGATCGGTGGGACTCCGCTCTGCTGCACCACTGGGAAAGAATCCATACCAGCTGATATTTGTATTTATATATTTCATATTACTAATACTAATAATTTAGTTATTTTGTTGATACTAACACTATTACGGAAATAAAGAATTTGAATGACAAGCTTAGTGTTCAGCGATTTAGACCACGTCTCTTCTCGCTTTCGCTTATGACCTTGTTCTAAGCCTTAGAAAGGGTTTCATCAAGTTTCCGTGAGCCTACACTTTCCACCTACAAAAGAAAGCATGGAAGGTTATATTTACGCAATTCATTTGATTAATTACGTAAGCACCAATAATTAATACATACATTTAATAACTGATTAATTAGTATGGTAACATTTCTTTTTTAAATATATATAAATTATCATTTTTAAATAAACATTAAGTATCTAAAATGAAAACGTAAGTATGAAATATATTTTTAAAGAACAGAAGGCCAATTCCCGTAATCAAAAAAGTTCAAAATGTAGTCTCAATCTCATCTCAGCGACAATCAATATCAAAAACTTGTCAAAAATATAGGGATATTAGTAGTATTTTTGACTGATTGAGACTAACATTAGACTGCAAACGTTCTTAAAAATGCGAGAATTGCCCCTCAGATATCCTGCTTGTATATACAATCTATTGAGTAGATAAGGATATTGACGTTAATAAAACACATAGCATTATCTCGCTGTTGTTAAAGTGAAAGACCAAAAACAGTCCAAAAAGCTCCTATCTCAGCATGATACTGCGACATACATGCATGCATGTGAATATCGTCAACCTATGTCCTGGGGGTCTACTCCGAAGTAGTATCGGCCGAATGTTCGGCCGTTTCCTGCTACGAAGTAACTATTTTGTTCGGTCTCTTCCGATCCTACAATCCTACACTCTTTT
Organism: Apamea crenata; assembly: GCA_949629185.1. Taxonomy (NCBI): domain Eukaryota; kingdom Metazoa; phylum Arthropoda; class Insecta; order Lepidoptera; family Noctuidae; genus Apamea; species Apamea crenata. Next base: position 2,921,193 of record OX451362.1, on the reverse strand, counting down.
GAATATTGACTATGGTCCCGACCCAACTGAGCTGATCCGAACTTTTTTCTCATTTTTCAATAATATTCGGTTCGGCCATGTGTTGGTCCGATCCGAACATTCGCACTTCGCACTTCGGAGTAGACCCCCTGTATCGTCAACCTGGGGACAGTGACATAGGATATTGCTGTTTTTGCTGCAAACCTATAATTTCAACAGTTATTTTATATTACACATTGCTGTTTTTGCTACATAATTATTACACCATACAATGAAGCGGATTTGACATTGACAGGCTGCATTCAATGTTGCTATGATTGAAAAAATAGAATGTTGCTGCCTTTGCACCGGACTCAAAAAGTAGAATTCTGTTTTTTACATAATAACGTCGACCCGTGTAGTCTTATGTAATTAGAAACCTTTGAAAATTAGTATTCACTGCCACTTGAATAAATGAATATGCCAACCTTTGATATTACCTTTTCTGTGTTCCATCAAACCGATTTTTTATAAAATGTTGGGGCTAAAACTAACTAAAAACTAATCAACTATCTGTGCCATCTAAAAAAATAACTTTGTAGGTACAAAATTTTAAGAAATAGGGCACTGTTCATTTTAGAATATTTAAAAGTGATGACGGTACAATACATAAATATCCCAGTCGCACGAGCGCGTTTTTCCCGCGGCGATTTTTTTTCACACGTTGGATTTTCAACGCTTTGCTCAGCGCCGAGATTTGAAAATCCAACAGTGCGTTGTTTTGACGCGCTGGGATGCGCTCTGTTGGATTTTCAATACTCGGCTCAACAACGAGAGTTGAAAATCCAGTGCGCGATACAGACCTAAAGAATGTGGCTGGGGTAGACTGGATGCGGAAGGCGGAGGACAGGGTGTTTTGGCGCAGCGTGGGAGAGGCCTATGTCCAGCAGTGGACTGCGATAGGCTGAGTTGATTGATAAAAACCAGCCGTGATATTTTTACGCCCTTGCGAACGTGGTCTAACTCTTTGACTCATACAATAAAAGTAAAGAGAAACATCAGAGTTACTTGACTGGTAACTCAGATAATGGCGCGGATTCCCTTGTTCACAAACTAAAATAAATTTAAGTTCAGTGCATCTTTTTCTCTCTATTTCATTAAGAAAAGGACAGAAGATAAATATTAGTTTAGTCCTGTTAACGAGAAAAACAAAATCTGTATCTGAAAAATAAGTAGATATAGGTAAATCCAGACAATATTACTACCTTTATCATTTTTATGGAACATTCATTTTAAATATTTGTGAAACGTTCAACGTCAAAACAAGGCTTAGTGAAAACCATCTGATCTCAGTGAAGGCTTATTTTCAACGATTCAAATATTGACATTTCGAAGCACGGTCGCTCTCTCGCTGACTCCTGCCACAGAGTAACTAGATACAGTAGGTTAACTAGCAATTTGAAAAATATCGGTCTGAAAGATAATGAGCATTTTTATAATTTTTAAAGTGACTATTATCGGTGGACGTCCACGGCAACACGATAACACATGGAGGTAAAATGTATGGAAATATATGAAGACGCTTTTAAATTTCCGTCCACAGTAACGGTAAACCGTGCACCTGTTCGTCGTTCCATGCATTTTATGAACGTGGAAAAGTAAAAGTGCACAGTAATTAATAATTTATCAAGCGAGCTAGGAATACATATCGAAACATTGGGTTATATAAAAAAAAAAACCTTAATAACGGCATCAATACAGTGTTCTCTGCTACCAAAATTGCTGATTGACTTATCTTTTCACAGCACTTTTCATTAATATTGTATGTCATTCCGTTTAAAAGCTACTTTGATAGCTGGTATGACTGTCTTAAGTCATTAGCGATAAGCCATTTATTAATTTGTACATAAAGATAATAAAGAGTGCGCTACAATGGCGTACAAAATGTCACTTAAACTTTATTGTCACAAAATAATACATTAAAAATACACATCATCTTTGTTATCACAAAATAATATACATTATTGGAAAAAAAATAATCCTATAATTTTTTTACAAAGTAATTGTGTGGCAATTTTAACAATATTATTTCGTGTTGTTGGAAGTGCAGTTAGCGCGCGTTAACCTTCTGAGTTTCATTACTCTGTGTACGAGTGTGAGTTCAAATACCTACCCTCGATATTTACACGTTAATATTGAATCTCAATTTGTTACGTCATGTGTTTTTCAATTAAAATGGTCGAAATGTTTCAGGCAATGAATCAAATAGTGACTGCAGGATACAGTGATTTTGTTTGTTGACTCACGAATTAATTATTTATTTATTTATCGTCGTACCGCCAAATATTTTTTCTTTTAATTTTCTTCTATACAAACCTTGTCCTGACAATAAAGAACACAAAAAAAAGAATTATACAATTTGGTGCAGTCGATCGGAAGTTATGCGCGTACATACATTTCGGTGATTCATTTATATTTATATATACAATTAAAATTTTATTTTTGTTTCAAATTGACGTTATTTCAAGTTAAACAAATATCAATTTTATTTCTATGGCAATTAAGTTGATTTCAGAGTGACTAGCACTATTGAAAAAGTTATAAAAATGTTTGAAGTTGTAGCGTAAACTGAACTTTATTGTGTAGGAATTAATGTAATTTTTCATAAACTCATATTTGTTTACATTTTTGGCGAAGTCGTAATTTTATTTTAGATGCATAGATGTTACTTGCAATGGAAGGTGTGCTTTCCTTTCCAACAATTCAGAAATATGTATTTTATAATCGTAAATATATCTTATGGTATTTAAAACAATTTCCTATGAGTTTACTGGTCATAATATTTTGAATACAGTCTTACCAAAAAATAACTAAAATAAACTCTTATAAACTTAACTATAGTACTTACGTTTCATAAACATTTTTTACTTATAACATAATATTTACTGCCGTGTTCAGAGTCATCAATGAACCATTAAAATTCTGTTCCAAATCGTACATTAAAACAGTCTGCATGTGTGGCGATAATTCTATATTCTGCGTAATCAGCTTCGCTACTATCTTGCTGCATAAAGAGCATAATGTTCCCACTGCTGGGACACAGACCTCCTCTCTGCGAGCGGGTGTGGGCTGTAATCCACCACGCGGGCCCTGTGCAGGTTGGCAGATGTCACATGTCTTCGAATTTTTGCCCCACCAATGATGTCATCTTGCTCACTATTACTATTACCACGGCATGAACTCTCAGCTAGAGCAGTGATAGCCCAGTAGAATTACCACTCACTGGGCTATCACTGCTTTAGCTGACTTCCACGCCGTAGGTCGTTCGAAGTTCGAACCCAGACAAGCAATTTACTGTGTAATTTATTTCATCACCACTGCTCTCAAAACGGTGAAGGAAAACATCGTGAAGGAACTGCATGTCCTACAACCGAAAATTCGAAGACATATGACATACCAACCCGCACTGGGCCCGCGTGGTGGATTGTGGCCGACTCCCTCTTACAGAGGGGAAGCTTCGTCAGTAGTGGAAACATTATCGGCTGATTATGCATTTTATATAAGCTATCGTAGTTCGTGCCTATCGATGACGGTTAATTGATGGCTCTGTTAGCAGTTTTTGGTGGGTTACCTACTAAGATTTTGATCCTATAACATATTTATAAAAGCAACATGGCATAAACTCCATTACCAACTTCAATGCGCCAGTTAAATCTACCCGGGCAAATCGAATTTGGGATCAAAATGACGTCATTTCATTTTATGTGTCGCCAGAGTTCGGAGTCATGCTTACCTTCTTATTTTTAAAACATTTGCACGGAGTTTTAAGCGAAAGTTTCGTGATACTGTAGGCCGTTATAAAGAGTTTTTGAACTTCTCTCATTCTAATATTTAATTTAGTTTTCCTTTTCAAAGATTACGACCCCATTGTCTAAGGCCGGGATCTATAAACGCTAGTTAGCACGTGCTTAAGCTACGGTTTCCTGGAAGAGCGGTGGCCGTCATATTATAACGGCCGTCATAAAAATCTGTAATTTTCATTAACAGTATTTAACACTAAGGTGTTGGACAACCGTTGTAGTATGACCGCTTTCTTAGGCAACTAAAGCTAAGCATTATACCTGCCATTGGCGCCGATTACCTTGTTCACAAACTAAACGAAATTTAGGTTCAGTGCATCTTTTTCTTTCTATTTCATTAAGAAAAGGACAGAAGATAAATATTAGGTTACAGTTTGCGCGTCGATGACCCTGCCACCCTGTATATCTAAACATTTTTATTATTACCTAGCTTCTGCCGATGACTTTTTCGGAGTGAAATTCCTTGCCTTCCCGTCCCACCCCGTTGCATCGCATCGCATCGCCTGCCCGGGCTATTACTTCATTTCCGCTCAGCGTTCTTTCTGACTTTATTTGTATTTGCTCGGCTCCTTAGCCTTACGGTTTTAGCTTGATGTTAAGTAGCCTAAAGCTTCCCTCAAGAATTGGGCTATCAAATTCAAAAATAATTGTTCAAATCCGACCGGTAGTTCCGGAGATTAGCGCGTTCAAACAAACAAACTCTTCAGCTTTATTATTAGTATAGATAGGATTATCTGGTAGCGGACACTAAACGTCAAAGTAAATTTTAGCAATATAAATTGTGAAATAAGAAAGGGATGTTAAAAATGTAAAACTTGAAAACCTCTGAACCCAAAGAGGCAGGAAGAAACTTTTCAGATACATGACATGTGACAGGAGTCCAAAGCACTAATTAACTATGTAAGTTTCATATCTTTATTATCGGTAACAATGACGGAACCCGCCGGCTGTGGCTTTGAATAGATTTAGCGACCCTACATCTTTGAAGCATAACTAATTAGTCTGCAAAGCTAGGTCAAAACTGAACGTACGTACATGAGGTAGAAACCTAATCCTGGCTATTTATAGATAAACAATACGCCAGTCTTGCGAAGCTGCGTAGTTATTTCAGTAATATCCCTTCTGACTCCGCATTCAACACATTTCACTCAAAAATCTCACCTAATGGGGAATTTACACTAAGTCGAGTTTCACCGTGCGGCTGGTCGCTTAACAAATCGCTTCACAAGCCGAATCGCCACCCCATTTACACAGGTCGATAAAAATTGCAGTTGACTAGTTCATTTTGCATCAAAATGTCGACTTTCATGCAGCGATCGATTGCGACTGAGCATGTTCACGGTGGATTTTAGTCACCTGCCGCATGCGACATGTTGCCTCACGACAAATGTCGAAGACTACTTCTACTTTGGGACTTGCGATTTTAGTCACCTGCGGTCTAGCCAAATTGCCATTTAGACTGTCGATTTTCGTCGTGATGGTGCGGCTATAGCCACTTGTGTAAAGCCCCCATAAGGCCTCAATCACTACCTCGGGCGATGCGATTTGCATCAAGAGATTCGCGCGCGCATCACCTGTTTCCGTCCGTCACTGCGCAAGTCGCATCGCGGTGACTTCTTTCATTTGTTTTTTCTAAGTACACTCACTGTCACAAGACGCGTGTAGCTCGTCGCCAAGAGCTTAAAACCTTCATTGACATAACAAGCATTACATTTAACTATTATATATTTCTGATGACCCGAACGATCGAAATTACAGTCACCGAGGAACTCAGCCATTATAAGTACCGGGAAACTATCGAGAGAGCGATAATAGTAACATTAAAGTCATTATGGTCGCTAATAGGATGATTTTAGAAGCATTTACGTTAAACTAGACCTTTATGTTCATATTCGTTTAGTGCTTAATTAGGAAATTATCGGGCCCTAATTAAGATCAGTCAGATTCAAAGTATTCGAGATTCGATGTCTGAAGATGAGTTTAAATGTAGGTTTACTTTTGGAATGTGCTAATAATTTATAGAGAGAGAAATTTTATGCGACCTTGCTATAAATATTGGCTTTTCACTGCTGAATGCAAAACTGTTTACATCCGTTCCGATGAAATTCATAAACTAATTTAAACTTGAAACAACGCCGAACCATTTACAAAAAATTTCAATACCAAATTCGATTTCCCTTCTAAAATTACCTTTATACAAACTTTTCACACATCATCATAACTATATTCTACACTTGGGTCGCATTTTCACCAGCGTTCATCAAAAATGGTTCTTTCACTTCACTTGCAACCTTCTTTCTGGGTTTAGGTGGTGGTTTGGGAGCAGTCCTGGACCTTCCGAGGGTCCCACTGACAACATTCACTGAGTATCCTGATCTAAAGTCACGGTTCCTTAACAAACCTTCGTGTTCCGCGAGGGTCACCTTCAAAGGCCTCTGTTCCGACTTGATTATCTGGTTCACAGACATCGCTTGCAAAGTCAGGAGCTGGTTGTGGATATTCGGAGAGCTCAAGCTGTTCCTGGGTATCGTAGCATGAGGTGTCCCTGGTGCAGGAGACGGAGCAGGCTCCTCATCGTCAACATACGAAGGCATCTTACCAATAGGACCCAAATCTATTTCACTTTTGTTCAAACTGTAGTAGTTCCCACCGTGATTGAAGAACCTCATGTTGAAGGTATCATAGTAAGGTATGACACCATTCAGGGTAGAGAACACTTGTGGACGAATACTGCTGTCGGGAACCATTCTTGGTCTCCTTGGCAACGTGACGTAGCCCTTGGAACTGATGAGGGGGATAGAACCTTGGAGGTTTTGGCCATGAAACCTGCTGTAAAGGGCAGGATTGATAGCGGAGACTCCGTATACTGGAGATTTGATTGGACTCTCTGTATTTTGCGAAGGTCCTCCTGCAGGGGAGACTTGGGTCCCTCTGAGAGGGAAAGCGAGGAGGTCTGGTGGGTATGCCTGGTGCTCTTGGGCTAGGCGGTCCATGAGCAATGCTTCGTGGGACATCTTTGGAAGCTCAACCTCCTGATGCCGGCTGTTGTCCTCAGTTGATGCTGTAGACAAAAGAAAAACAATTAATTTTTACTGAGTTATTATATTAACTGTTAAATACTAGCGACGGCGACGTCTGATAGATTTCCTTTCATTTTAACTTAAAAGACCCGCAGAGGGACAGTTCCCGTATTTTTTAAAACACCAGGGCTATTATTTTCACAAACGATGAGCCTAAGCCGGGCCTTTGACCTCCACACAATACATCAACTGCCCTACAATTTGTGAAAAAGACAGCCATCCGACATTTTCGCTCCACCGAAATCAGGAAGAGAATAACACTGACAATGGTTAAAACAAATATTTTTTGCCGGAACCCTCGGCGTTATTACCATAACCGTATAATCTCAAAAACAAGTCAAAGCTGTTGACATTGGAGGGCTCCCGACTTTTGCCGAATAAAAATTCAGAACATTCCCACAATTGTCTCCACAAAGTTGGGTAGTCATTAAATTTCATGTTCCATTGTAAAGGTCCATGTGCCCAATGAAGACATTTCTGCACCAAAAACACATCTTACGACATTTAAGCATGGTTTTTTGACGTGTAAATAATGTTTTATTCCTATAATAACACCAGGCTATTAGTCTAACTGCATGGCCAAGGGCTCTTCTCATATATACAGAATTGGGCTATCAAATGCAGAAAGATCTTTTCAAACCAGACTGTTGGTTCCAAAGATTAGCGCGTTCAAACAAACAAACTCTAGTTATATTATTAGCATATAGACGTAAGTCCATGTTTCCTCAATCAATGTCAGTAATGTCCAAGTTATTTAGTATTTATAGTTCAGGAAAGTAAATATAGAATTTTGTATATCGATTGCTTTTCGCAGCTCAGCAAATCGTGCCGCAGTGACCCGTGGAAGCTCTAAACAATTTGTTTCATTTGTTTTCTTCGCAGTCGCTGTCACAAGACGCCTGTCGCTTGAGTGTGGAGTTCGCGTTGAAGGGCTTAATATCTTCATTGATATAACAAGCATTATATATATTTAACTATTATATCATTGAGAGCAGGGATTGCAGCAACACACAATACATTGATTGATAGACGTACAGTGTTATAATGTATGTAAGAAGCCATAAATAAGATAATTTAATAAGATAAGGCAGTATATATATTATAATTATGGGTAATAAAAGCTCCGAAAATAAAATAAAATTAGAGCATACTCAAAATATGAAATTTACTGCTTTAAATACTAACTTTTCGACAACTTATAAGCGAATACAAATAAAGAAACGACCGATTATAATGCTGAAAATTACGAAAAATTAATACAATATTTGCTGCCGTTATATTTTTCCACCAGATTAAGTTGCGTTTTACCGAAATCTACAGGTCATCATTTTTATCGTAACTTGCCTATTTTTTATTATAAATTTAGAATAAATCTTACACATTTTATAACTGTGGCGCTGTGGCTGTGTGGTTTGGTTTTACATTCAAAAATATGTTTCTGGCGTTATGTGGCGTTATGTGTACAGTTCTAACCTAACCGAACCTAGCTTTTTCAATTTAAAAAATATATATGCGTGTTACGTTGCAAATTTCACTAAACTGTAACTTTCGGAAACTTAGTATTTTTTTCGGAAGTTTAGTATTTTTGTTGGTAGTTTATTATTTGGAAGTATAGAATATTTTTCGTAGAATTACAAGATTATAATTCTACGAAAAATGAAGCAAACATGAAGCTTATTCAGAAGAATAAGCTTCATGTTTATTTGTTAAATACAACATTTTTTGTCGGTTGATTTTGTATTAACTTTTCAGTAATTCATTTTAACACAGCTTAGATAGTATTACAGTCAACCACAGATCGCTGGAAGTTAATTTGTTTTTCGGAAGCTTTATTGTTTTCCTATAATTATTACGCATGTAAAAGTTAACTTTTACGTAATCTGGAATGTGTACGTTCTATGACTGCTGTCAAAAACGGTTAACCTACTGGACAGGGTATACGTAAATTTAACTATTATATCATTGTCATATTATGTCATTATATTATAGTCTGTGCTAAATAAATGTATTTTCTTTCTTCTTTTTCTTTCTTTCATTGAGAGCAGTGGTCACGGCCGCGACTTACGAGTTGTAGGTCGTGGGTTCGAACCCAAGTTGGCACTTTACATTGTGTAAATTACTTCTTCACCACTTCTCTCAAACCGGTGAAGGAAAACATCGTGAGGAAGCCGGCATGTCCTAGGACCAGAAGACATGTGACATCCGCCCAACTACACTGGGCCCGCGTGGTGGATTATAGCCCATTCACTCTCACAGATAGGAGGCCTGTGTCCCAGCAGTGGGAACTTTATAGGCTCATTATTATATCTTTTTGATGACCTAAACGATCGGAATAATAGTCACCGAGAAACTCGGACATTATAAGTACCGGACAATTATCGAGAGAGCGATAATATTTAGTATCATTAAAGTCATTATTTATTTATTTTATTTTAAAACACATACACTATCATCATCATTATGGTCGATAATAGGATGATTTTAGAAGCATTTACGTTAAAGCAGACCTTTATGTTCATATTCGTTTACCACTCAATTAGACCATTATCGGACCCTAATTAGGGATGGATGATTAGGGATGGGGGATGTCAGACTTATATTAACTATATGTACTTAAGTGTGGGGCTCGTGGCTAAGTAATAACAGCCGCACGGGTCGATCGATTAGGTTAAGCTAAGCTTGCCACGGTTGGTCCGTGGATGGGTGACCATATTTACAAACCAAGATCCCTCCGTGTCTCGGAAAGCACGTTAAGCTGTTGGTCCCGGCTCTCATTCTTGGATCTTTGACAGTCGTTAAGGGTCGTCAGAAGCTCGAATGTCTGACAACCAGTCTTAAGGAGTATCATGTTACCCAGTAACTGGATTGTGGAGTTCAGATAGGCAGACGCTCCATGTAAAATACTGTAGGCCGTTTTTGAACTTCACTCATTCTAATATTTAATTTAGTTTTCCTTTCCAAAGATCACGACCTCATTTGGCTAAGGCCGGGATCTATAAACGTTACTTAGCACGTCCTTAACTACGGTTTCCTGGAGAAGCGGTGGCCGTCATATTATACTATCTGCCTAGCCTGTTCCTAACTATGTTGGGGTCGGGGATAGCTGCATCCGGTTAGAATAGAAGATGATGATGACTCAAGTCCATGTATCCTCACGATGTTTTCCCTTCAACAATGTTAGTAATGTCCAAGTTTTTTCATATTCATAGTTCCGGAAAGTAAATAAAGAAAGATATTGTTTGTACATTTTCAAATCTGTTTGAGTGTGTGATGGTAGTGAAATCGGAAATGGAAGCATGTTTGTCTTGAATTTATTATCAGGTTGTGTAAACCTCGGGGATTTGTTTATAGTTCTGGAACAAAGGAATGGAGAAATGAAAGGAGTACATCAATGCTCGTCCATTATTGTATTTGCATTGTTTATATAAATATTGAATGAGATAGGCACAGTCGACAGATTGATGTCGATTGTCGATGGCTATTAAAAGACTAGGGGAAGACCAAAGAAACGATGGATGGACTGTGTGAATGATGATATGGTTAGAAATGGGGTGACTGTCGAGATGGCGGCTAATAGAGGAGTATGGAAGAAAAAGACATGTTGCACCGACCCCAATTAAATTGGGATAAGGGCAGGAAAATGATGATGAGGTATACAGTCGACAGAGAAGGTAAAAAAAGTAGTCTGCAAATATATTAGGCATTTTTACCCACATAATGCAAATATTTATTTCTCGATTTAATATAATATAAACGTCATCATCTTCGTCTAACCGGATGCAGCTGAGTACCGGTATTTTATATGGAGCGACTGCTTATCTGACCTCCACAACCCAGTAACTGGATAATACGAAACCCCTTGTTATGACTGGTTGTCAGACTTTCGGGTTTCTGACGACCCGTAACGACTGTCAAAAGATCCACGAATGACAGCCGGGACCAACGGCTTAGCGTGCTTTCCGAGGCACGGAGGGGCCTTGGTATGTAAAGATGGTCACCCGTCCACGGACCAACCGCGACAAGCGTAACTTAACCTGATCGATCGACCCGTGCGGTTGTTATTACTTAGCCAAAAGAATGAAATTTATTTCTCTCCTCTTACTTAAACATAACTGGCAGAATGTGAATATATCTATGCCTACCCCTTCGGATAATACAGCACCATAATTGTGTAACACACTATCAATCATAATCTGAATCATTTTGAAGGATACTGCTAATCCATTGCTTCATATGTTCGAGAAATCTGTCTGCTCAACAATGTAAATTACGCAATGGATGTTGTTGAACTGTCAAAATGACAGTCATTGCTACTTAACTGTTAGCGTTTTATCCAATTACTCCGCAGTAGTTCCGAAGAGTTTGCCCCCATCCCCGATCCCCCATCCTTATAACATTGGTGTCCATCAAACGTGTGTAAATTGAACAATCCAACATAGCCCTTCAAAATAATGAAAACATTTAAATTTACGAATAATTTTAGTCTTAACAATTATTTTTCGATGCCAAAAGGCCTACCACCATTCACTTACTTATCAAATAACATTGCCCTAGTTAAGTTCAAATAAAACAACTTTGATTTTACAAAACGTAAGATGAAACGGAATTAAGAATTCGTCCGAATTTCCGAACCGAAACTTTATACGGAATAATTTTATCAGTTGAAGCTTTAATTTGTTTACTGAGAACGGGGGGGAAATTAACGGAATAATAAACAAAACGCTTAACCAGCGGACCATGGTGGGCAATTTGTACTGCTCAAGTACCTTCGTAATTGTTATCAGGGGTGGGTGCGAGGGATGAGTTTGTACCCTTTCCTAATCTGTGGTTTGATCAGATATCACGGGAAGAGTTACCGTCGTTTGGGGGTGGGTTTTGTGATAAATTTGGGTGTTAGTGTTTTGTATGAGCTTTTTATATTATCTTTTTTAAGGCGGAAACGTCACGGTAGGTCGCGAAATTTAAATTTTCTTACGTTTTTTTTGCAATTTGCAAGTCAGCGTCAGGACTTTGTGTTGTCGTCTGACATTATGCTGAGCTGAGCCAGCTTTACAAGTTTTTTTTTTTTTTGTTGTAGTTTTAAGGTGTTTTTGTTGTAATGCCAATAAGCGCATTTTTCTTTCTTTATTTAATTACTAACTGCGCCCCACGGTTTCACCCGCATAAGTTTCGATCCCGTGGAAATATCGGGATAATAAGTATCCTATATGTTAATCCTGGTAATAAACCACCTGTGTGCCAAATTTCATCCAAATCCATTCAGGAGTTTTTGCGTGAAAGAGTAACAAACATCCATCCATCCATCCATATAAACTTTCACGTTTATAATATCTGTTTTCCCCGAAGCGTTTGGTAGAGTCTAATACACCCCGCTAGGGACGAGCGTATTGTCTACAACTGAGCAAAAAATTTTTTATCAAAATGTTTTCCTTTTTAACATAAAAAGTGCTTCTAAAAGATATACTTACACAATCAGCCTTTAATGTTCCCACTGCTGGGACACAGGCCTCCTCTCTTCAAGAGGGAGTGAGCTGTATTCCACCACGAAGGCTCAGTCCGGGTTGGTAGATGTCACATGTCTTCGATTTTTTTTTGGTACTAGAACATGCCGGTTTCCTCACGATGTTTCCCTTCACCGTTTTGAGAGCAGTGGTGATGAAATAATTTACACAAAGTAAAACGCCTGCCTGGGTATGAACCCACTACCTACAACTCGTGAGTCGCGGTCGTTACCACTGTGCCACCACTGCTTTACTTAAAAGATATACTTAGAAAGCACAATAACAAACTTCTCATATAATTGATTATTCATTCCGTATTCTAAGTAAACGTTCGACTTTTGTACCGCTCTTCTGGTAGGTACATAATATAACTCTAGGAATTCGTTCCAGTATCCACATTGAAATTTAACTAAGTTATTATAAGTTTAAAACTTGAACGTTGACTTTAAAATTAAATTGAAAACTTTTAATAGGGACTCAATCACTTCCTGAAGGTTTTTGTTGACGCAATCTGTCGCGAAATGGACATCAGAAGGCTAAGCGAAATAAACTTTATTAATATTACTGGCTTCTGCCCGCGACTTCGTCCGTGTTCCTATATACTGCATTGCCACGCTGTTCAAAGATTTAAAAAAAAAATACTTCTGACGTCTAGTCTATACTGCCAGCTGTCACTTCATTTTAGAGCTAGGACCGTTATATAAATGATACACGGTTAATGTTATCTGCATGTTACATTGGGTAGGGGGGGTGTTAAATCTCTTCGGATGCAACATTTCGTATAATTTTGGATAAAGTTCACTTAAAGTAAGTTCAATTAACCATAAATTATACTTTAATGTTGCATCCTCGAGATTTAACATACTTGTTCCCCGACCCAGCCCGTCGTATCGCATCGCATGTCCGCACTGTTACTTCGATTTTGCTTAGCGTTCTTTCTTACTTATTTTCTTTTTGCTCGGCTCCTAAGAGTGCTAGCGTGATATTAAATAGCCTATAGCCTTTTTCAAGGATTGTGCTATCAAATACAAAAATAAAATAAAATACAATTTAGTTGGGTCCTTTCACAAAGTAATACATTTACAAACTTATTAATACTTAGTAGTACTAAGTTCTTAACAGATTGACCTAAATGCTAATAAATAAGCTAGTTTACTTTATACGTTTTTAATTACCTATGAAAGGTGCGTCGGTGCTGACATTATAACTTGTGGCGACCTGTCTGAGCTAGACTAATATAAACCTGTGTTTCAGGCCATCCCCATACTAAGCGATCAGCTGATTATTTGTCCATAGTTAGTTATTTTTTTAAATAATAATATCCTACTTCCCACTAAATACAATTAAAAAAATATTAATTTAATAAAAAATACTGGTAGTTCCAGAGATTAGCGCGTTCAAACAAACAAACAAAAAAACAAAGATACTCTTCAGCATTATTAGTATATTTATAGTAGTCATTATTAGTGTATTTGTATTGCTAGTATAGATATAGATAGCTTAACATCACACCATTGTGCCGAAGGGATAGAGTACAAAATAATATACAGACAAAACACTCTGTTCACCTGTTTTTTTCGAACAATTTGTTTTTTTTTCGGCATTTTTAACGCTAGTTGAGGGGTATAAGATATTTCACGCGGACAAAGTCGTGGCCAGAAGCTAGTATAAAATAAAATATATCAGTATGAAAATGTGTACTAGGTACGGAAAAAGAGGTCGTTGTTTATTTTATACGGGCAGGCATTTTCAGCAGATATTAAGGAAATATTTTAATTAGCTACAACAACACAGTAACTTGCGAAGTTATGTTATTGAAGGAGAAAATTCTCGCATAGCTTTTTGTAATAGAGGCCATAAAAACCATAGTGGCCTAACTAATTTTCTAGCTTTTGCATGTGAATTCGTCCGCTTTAAAATCTTTTTAAAAATGCGAGTCGGACTCGCACCCTTTAATTTGTAACTTTATTTTATACTAGCAGCGTCTCGCGGTTTCACCCGCATAGGTTTCGATCCCGTGGGAATATCGAGACAAAAAGGATGCTATGTGTTAAGCCTAGTTATAAACTATCTGTGTGCCAAATTTTATATAAATCTGTTCAGTAGTTTTTGCGTGAAAGAGTAACAAACATCCATCCATCCTCACAAACTTTCACATCACTCTAATATTATAAAGGCGAAAGTTTGTGAGTGTGTGTGTTTGTATGTTTGTTACTTCTTCACGCTCAAACAACTGGACCAATTTTGATGAAATTTGGTATGGACGTAGCTGTCACCCTGGATTAACACATAGGATACTTTTTATTCCGATATTCCCACGGGATCGAAACTTATGCGGGTGAAACTGCGGGGTGCAGCTAGGTTATAACATTAATAGGATTTGTTATTTGTTGTTATAGCGGTAATAAAAATACACACTCTGTGAAAATTTATGATCACGGACATGTGAGTTTCGTTGCATGTACTCGTAGTTGTGCACCGAACCAAGGTTTAGCGATAGCGATGTTAGAGCGTCCCGTATCTTTCGCTTTCAAGTTTATCTAAGCCAGTGTGCATCATTAGAAGTGCAAAAAGCTTTTAGAGGTTCATTAATGTTGAAAATCGTACATCAGTAGGAGTTTAATAAGTTTCAGGAGGATCACTTAGATATTTCCCTTATTAAAACCCGCTCAGTCGTTTTACAAACCTGTTGTGGTTGACATGCAAACTTTCGCATTTATAATTTTAATTTGCGTTTTTCAGATCTCCATGATGATGATGTTTGCTCTAAATTATTTAAAATGCAAAACTCGCTCTCTCTATACGTTTCATACCATAATTTACTGATCTGAATTTAAGATTGACTAGCAGCGCCCGCGGTTTCACCCGCATAAGTGTTGATCCCGTGGGAATATCGGGATAAAAATTATCCTATGTGTTATTCTGATGTATCCTACTAATCCTACTAATATTATAAACGTGAAAGTTTGTATGGATGGATGGATGAAAGAAAGAAGAAGAAAGAAAGAAAGAATTGGATGAAATTTGGCACACAGATGGATTATAACCAGGATTAACATACATAATACTTTTTATCCCGATATTCTCACGGGATCGAAACTTATGCGGGTGAAACCGCGAGGCGCAGCTAGTAAGCTATAATTCTGTAAAGTTTCATCAAAATCCGTTCAGTAGTTTTTGCGTGAAAGAGTAACAAATATCCATCCATCCACACAAACTTTCGTGTTTATAATATTAGTGGAATATTTGCGTTCTTTAATTTTCACATCTCCATAACCCACTCTAGATTATTTAAAATGCAAAACTCGCTCCCTCTATATTTGTGTCATACAATATAATTTACTGATCTGAATTTATGATTGAAAAAGAGTTTTATCGTGAAACTAATATTTTAATTTTTTGACTATCAAAAGTGCCTCCTTGTTCTAGTGATCGCTACTGCTGAGCACGATGTCCTGGGTTCGATTCCTGGGTCGGGCAAAGTTTTATTTCCAGCGTCAGGCACTAGTTGTCTGGCATTTTCTTTGCTGAACTGGGCCGTTTTGGCGCAGCCGTGAGGCACACTTTCCTGCTAATTTCTTACATCGGACTTCACACTTTATATTTAATCTTTTTTATTTTATTGTTTGTTTTGTCTGATGTATGTATCTGGTGTATTGTGTGTCTGTTAGTTTGTACCAAATAAATGTATTTTTTTTCTTATTGGTTTTTTCATCTGGAATTTCTTACTAACAACCAGAAGGCTAATTCTCGTAATTTAGAACTGAGATCAGAACGTGAACGTTCTCAACATTACGAGGATTGCCCTCAGGAGTCTGGATTTCAGCACGGTTGATGGTAATACGAGCCTATTGCCCACAAAAAAAAAACAATTACAGTGTAGGACATATAACTGGCGAAATGTGGGTACCTATACTAAAGTTGTCAAAAAATAAAAGGCCCGTTTTGACATTTGAGAATGCGTTCTTGACACTTGTCAGTTTCATACAAACGAATACGTGTTTTGCTTTGATAGTTTTTTTGACTACTTTATAGGTACGCCTCTGTCTAACCCTTCGGGGATTACAGGCGTGTTATTGTACGGGTTGCGTAGTTCCCTCCGTACAAAGAATTGTCGTGAAGGTCTGAAAGTTCAGTTAGTATAGAGAAACACGTTTCACTAAGTTGCACTAAGTAGTTAAGTTTATTTAAGTTAACAGTAAGTAACAGTACTAGAGTGGAACGCGGTTACTTCTCCTAGTTTTTGATAGCTTCACAGTTATAATTTCACTATTCAGGTTCAAATTAAATTAGCTAGCGAAACTCCGCAGATTTGACGTAAAAAAAGGTTTTGTTACTTGAAGTAAAAGTTGAGAAAATCGTTTTTTTTTTTGTTTGTTAGATCGTGTTTAGAAATCGATACAATTCATGTCTGTGAGGATTAAAAAAAAAACTGTTTTTTTAAACGGATATTTCAAATGTAGTAGTCACTTAAAATATCCGTTTTAAAAAAAACAGTTTTCTTTCTACCTGCGGTTGATGACCGCAAAAAAAGTAATCAAATTAATTTCTATTTTGTTTGATCACGTTTACATATCGATAGTCGATACCCATCACGTCTGGGGAGTCTCACTAGCTAATTTAATTTGACCCTGTATTTAAATTAATTAGTCATGTTACTTTATTATGCTAAGTTATGACGCGCATTGGCCTAAGATACGGAGTAAGCAGAAAAAAGTACGGCGATGAGACCGTACAGTAACAACATAACAGTACATTTAAAATTTACGGAGCCTCGGGCAACTATTTATTTTTACGTTTCTCTCTTTGCTTCCAACAAACTCGCTCGAAAACACCTGGCACATATTACATTTTTCGTTGACATCAGCACAACTTCACCTACATTCAATTTCTAGTTTGCTGAGCGTTCTGCTGACGGGTAAGGGTCAGTTCACATTGAGACATGACGCGATGTGGCGAGCTCTTTTAAGGTAATGACACTATATCGGACTTAGTGGCTATGTCGCAGCCAACTGGTTAAATTTGCCGTTTAGTTAACCGCCTAGCCTTTTAACTAAACGGCGGCCATTCAACTAACAGCCTGAATGTTATTCAATAAATTATAGGTTAGGTTGGAACTGTAACCAATCACGTGCGGGCCGAATTGGTCGCAGTAACTAAGCCAGGGCACCCCGAACAAATGGGTTAGGTTAGAACTGTGATCAACCTCGTGCAAGCCAAGAGAGCGAAGCGAGGCGAGCACTACTTCCAAAGGCCAGGAGGTTAACTAAACGCGTAATTAAACCAGTTGGCTGCGACAGCTATATAAAACGCATTTCAATGAGACCGCGAAAGCGTCTTCACTGTCCCATGTCTCACTGGTGTGTTCCAAACTTGCGTTACGTTTGACGTATTTTTAGTAGCCATGTTTTTAATCACGTCTAAACTGTCTATGGAGTATCGTAATTTGACAGGACTAAACTAATATAAATATCTTCTATCCTTTTCTTAATGAAATAGAAAGAAAAAGATGCACTGAACTTGAATTTAGTTTAGTTTGTGAACAAGGGAATCGGCGCCATTGTGTCGCTACCTTTAAAAGTCTGCGCAGCGTTGCGTCACGTCATAGGGTGTGAACTGACCCTAAGCCTTCAGTGTCGTTAGTACCCAACTACCTAATAGGTGCACGTTTGTCCAGGTGGCCACTTCACTCGTAAGTAATTCCTGGAGGACACGTAGTGAATGCCTTTGTTTGGCTATCTTGAAACATTGTCTTTCTAGCTGTCTGCAAATAGCTTTGTCGAAAGATATTAACTGCATCCGGTTAGAAAAGAAGCTGACCCTAACATAGTTGGGAAATCGCTGGGCATAGAGTTATTTGTGTTCCGTGGTTTTTACTATAACAATGGTATAAAAAATTATTATCAGATCAAGGTGTTTCAGAACAACTTTCTCTTTAATCATCTGGTTTAATTTGTTATTTTAATTATTTACATACGCATAGAACCAAAGTATCTTGTAGTACCGATGAATATTTGAGAGGATAAGATACTTGTGCTTGTCATAAATGTATTTAAAAAAAAGAATAAATAGTGTTTAAAAATAATAACACAAAAAAACGCTTTCTGCTGAATATAAAGCTGAAGATGGAATCAGCACCTTAATTGCGTAGAACACTATCAGTTTAAATCTGAATAATTTTGAAGCTAATCCATTGCTTCATATGCTCGAAAAATTTGTCTGCTCAGTAACGGAAATAACGCAATGAATATTGTTAAACTGTCAAAAAGCCATCGCTACGTTTAGTGTGTTACGTAATTATCCCGCTGATTATTGTAATAGGAAATCGCAAAAAATCTAACGACAAAATTGACTTGAAAAATGTTCCAACTTACCTAATACAGATTCGTTGTCTAGTAAAGTCCTATTCAGTTCCGACATTTCTGTAGCTTCACTTGTAAAGGACTGCGGCGCCTCATACTTCCTAGGCGGCTTCGATACCGGATTCACTTCCATCTTCATCCCCTTCTCTGTTTCAGAGGCTTCTGAGCCTTCTATCAACACGTCCCCGTTGGAAGAACGAGCATCGTTCTTAATCAGTCTTTTAATTTCATTGTTTTGGGTTGTAAAGTAACAAACCACTAGCGCTGCACCGAAAATAATAACTATAGCTGTTAGACAGCCAACTAAAATTGCGAAGGAATCGGTGTCCATACCAGCTATGGTACCTACTCCTCCATATCTTGAAAGCACTAGGGTTAAAGTCTTCTCATCGCGACCTCCAGGATTCTCAGCAACGCACGTGTAGTTCCCTCTATCACTATATCGCGCGTATATAATCGTCAAATTCACCCATCGAATCAAATCCATAGTGTTCTCAGCTACGGTGTATCTAATCTCACCGAAAGCCTTCATCTCAATAGTTTTACCGTTAAATCGCCAGCCAACTTCAGGTGGTGGATTTCCTACTACTTTGCAAGTCAGAGTCACGTTTTCATCGTAACTTTTGACCGTTGCGTCAGGCACCGGTTCGAGTATTGTCGGCCGGCACGCGAAGTTCGACGAGTCTAATTCATTCCAAAGTTTGTCTTGTACAGATGTTGGTTCGGCGCACGACGTGGGAGGGGTGTAGAGGTTGTGACTGATCACCCAATCCCGAAACGTCTGAAGGTTGCAGTCACAACGCCATGGATTGTTGTGTAAATCTAACCCGGATAAGTTTCTCAAGCCCATCAAAGTTTCCGGCTTCATATGACTCAAATTATTGCCATTAAACCTCAATATTTTCAACTGGGGTAAGTTGACGAATGCTTTCGTTCCTATACGGTGTATTCGATTGTTGCTCGCCTCTACTTTCTGAAGAAACTTCAAATTGCGAAATATACCATCCTCCAACTTATCGATAAAGTTGTTGCTTAAGTTTATTAATCTCAGTTTCTCTGTGCCTTTGAAAGTATCGGGGTGCAGTGATCGGATTCTGTTCTTCGACAAATCTAGTTCGATCATGATTGCAAGAGTTACGAACGCAGTTTTGTGAACTACTTCGATGCTGCACTCCTTGAGGAACAGTTTCTTAAGATTACTTAGGCCTACTTTTTTGAATGCTTCTTGATGTAATTGTTGTAGATTGTTGTTTGAGAGGTCTAGTATTTGTATGTCGTTGCTGAGGTTCGCTGGGACTATTCTTAGGCTTGAGTTCGAGCAGATTGCGGCTTTATTCCCGGACTGCCATCTGCAGTCGCAAGGTCTCTGGCACTCTGTCGTGAAGTCTGCTACCGTGGTGGTTAGCAGTGCGAGTGGTATGCATGCGATTCTCATCCATGTCGTCCAGTATTTGTGGTCCATTTTGCCGTGATGCTGGTCATTTCTTCGTGCCGTAGCATACCTGGAGCGGGCTCGTCAGCCGACGCATTTGTTTCTGAAACAAACGGAAAATTGAATTTAAATAAAAGCTTTCAATATTTATTCGCGCAATTCAATTTGTTTGAACAATGGCCTTTTGAGCTGCAAAGGGGAAACTCATAACGTGATAAACAACTTGTATAAATCTTTGTAGTGTTGTCGAGCGGGTCGCGTGTCATGAGATGTGGCAATTTTTTTTTATTTTTTTTTTTTATACATTCCTCATGTTTTTAATATCGATGTACAGACGGCAGCACATCAAATTACTA
Organism: Apamea crenata; assembly: GCA_949629185.1. Lineage (NCBI taxonomy): Eukaryota > Metazoa > Arthropoda > Insecta > Lepidoptera > Noctuidae > Apamea > Apamea crenata. The sequence goes on along the minus strand of OX451362.1, from coordinate 2,900,644 downwards.
CAATCTGTTAAATTTCTTTAATTGATTTTCAACTTTATCGCTGAATCTTCAAGGTTGATTGGGATTTGACAGTTTCGGGTAGCTTGACCTGCTGGCGTCTGTACAACCCAAGCACCAATTTACCTATCATAAAATAGGTAATTAGAATATCATTATGCAATTGAATTATACTATCAAGTATCGTTCCTAGGATTTATTTATTTAGAAGACTAACCCCAGAAACGCACGCGTGTTTTTTTGATGCACTGCTTAACGCCGAGAGTTGAGAATTTAACAGTGTATTTTTTTTGACTAGCTGGAATGTGATCTGTTGGATTCTCAACGCTCAGCTCAACACCGAGAGTCGAAAATCCAGCGCGTGACTAAATCCCGCCGCGATATTTTTTTGCCCATGGGAACGGGGGCTTACAGCAAAACAAAACAACAGCTCTATTTAAATACATACAAACACTCACGTTTTCTTCCCATGGGGGTAGGCAGAACCTACAAGACGCCACCTACTATGATCCTGACATACACCTTTTGCTTCGTTTACGTTCGTCGCTATTTTTAGAATCTAACATTGAGCCGATGCGATGCAAAATGGAGAGGAACATAACTAGCTTACGCCCGCTGCACACGGCACGGTTTTTTTACGGTACTGTGCACTAGCGGCACCGCAGAATAATCGTGTGAGCACCAGCTCACCGACTGCTGCGGTCGCGAACGGTGACCAATATGACACTGCAAACAACTGGTTGTATGGTATACGACAACAGCGCCGTGCCATAGTGCCGCCGTGTCCGTCAACCAGCATCCATAGTGATCCATACAACACTCACCACCGTGTCAAATTTTCCCAATAAACCTTGAACCTTAGTGCTTTAGCGATAAACTTGAAAATCTATTAAATAAATTTGACAGAATGTAGTAGCTTGATGTGCTGGTGTGTCTAGACACCAGCCTGGTGTCTATACAAAGGGTCTTCATTTGAAATTGATCCATAAATAAACCAATATCTGTCTTAAAACACAGTTTTTATGAGTTTCACTACTCAGAAACTATTTTTAAAGAGAAAATCTTGCTCCTTTCACTGCGTCGTAAGGTGGGCGAAAGAATAATGACCTAAATACGTGATGTTGCTCGGATAGCTTTAGGTAGAGAGAGAAATGGCTTTATTAAGTGACATTTATAACTCGGCAACTAGTTCAGTGGACTAGTCCGACGAACTGCGGGGTAACTGCGTTACACACGAACAGGCAACAGCTTTAATTTTGACAGTTCATCAACATTCATTGCGTTGTTTACGTTGTTGAGCAGACAATTTTTTTAAATATATGCAGCAATGGGTAAGCAATATTCTTCAAAAATTATTCAAGTTGTGATTGAAAGTGTGTTACTGAATTGAGGTGCTGGCTGGAAATAGATTGTGAGTTCGTAGCTCACACTTTGCATTAATTATTTATTTATTTATTTATTTTGATAGGTTTATTAAGGAATTAGTGTACTACTATCACAACCGTGCCTCAGAAAGCATGTTAAGCTCTTGGTCCCGGCTGTATATCTTTGACAGTTGTTACGAGTTGTCAGAAGGCCGAAAGTGTGACAACGTCTTACCAAGGTGTATCGTATCGTATTACCCAGTAAATGGTTTGTGGAGGTCAGATAGGCAGTCGCTCCATGTAAATTACTGGTATTCAGCTGCATCCGGTAAGACTGGAAACCGACCCCAACATAGTTGTGAAAAGGCTAGGCAGATGATGATGATGAGAAGCAGCATAATCAGCCTATAATGTTCCCACTGCAGGGACACAGGCCTCCTGTCTGTGAGAGGGAGAGGGCCGTAATCTACCACGCGGGCTCAGTGCGGCTGGGTAGATGTCAAATGTCTTCGAATTTTTGTTTCTAGGACATGCCGCTTTCCTCACGATTTTTTCCATCACCGTTTTGGGAGGTGATGAAATAATTTACATAAAGTAAAGCGCCTGTCTGGGTTCGAACCTACGACTTACAACTAACTCGTCGAAGACAAATCTTTTTGTGAATAGTTGAACAAGAACAGTCACGGGCAAAAGTATGTATACACTCGGCTTTATTCAAAAGCGATTGACTCCTTTATTTTTAATGAAATTTTATGTAACAACGAACATAGCATTTTCGAACCCATAGGTTTATGTAGTGTGTCGTATTTCAACATTGCATTCGTTATTTTACAAAAAAATCGCAATTGGAAGTTGCCAAGTGTTGACATATTGGTGCTCGTGACTGTACTGTTAACACCGCCGCTGGCGAGCTTTCGTTTGTGGCAGCGACATAAGCTATCAAAGAGAGTACACGACGCTCGCTTGGCGGGCAAAATACTTGCCCAGAGACTCAGGCTTAGTACAGGCGTCAGCACATCAAGCTACCCGAAACTGTCAAATTTTCCCAACCAACTTTGAACCTAATGCTTTAGCGATAAAGTTGAAAATCTATTAAAGAAATTTGACAGATTATAGTAGCTGGATGTGTTCGCGTCTGTACATACCAACGAGTTGCGCACTCGCTGCTCGCCAACTCCTTTTTAGTTGCTAGCTCGACGGGTACTTAAGCATCCTCGGAAGATCCTCCAACTCACGGAAGAGTCAAGTACAAAGTGGTTGCATAAATCATTGTAATGTACAAGGCGTGTAGGCAGCTCTCAGAGATAGTGAAAAACCTGTGGAAAGACTAAGAAAATGTAAAAAATAATTGGATTTTTTTGAGACAGATATTTCATAACTTTACGTCGTTTAGAGCCGTGGTTTCCCAGTGGTATCATCCCCGACTTATAGAGTTGTAGGTCGTGAGTTCGAACCCAGGCAGACACTTTACTTTGTGTATTTAATTTCATCACCACTGGAAGCTCTGCTTCGCATTTTCCAACTATGTTGGGGTCGGCTTCCAGTTTAACCGGATGCAGCCGAATACCTGTATTTTATATGGAGCGACTGCCTATTTGATTTTTACTTTGGAAAGACTGAGCCATGGAAGAGTCTTGATATGCAATGAATGGTCACCCATCTACGAACCGACCGCGCCAAGCGTAGCTTAACTGCTTATCCGATTGACCCGTGTGGCTGTTATCTAATCCTTATTATGTAGCCACGAGCCCCTCGGACATAAAACGAAATGATTATGTATTATTTAAATGTTTATTCTACTGATCGAAAACAGCCGTATTAAAACATGACGTCACCATTCAGTAAACTTCCAGTAAACAAATACATGGAACTGACATATTGTCAATCGGTATTACTTATCAAATCCTTGTGACAACACAATAATCCAAACAGAGTTATTTTGTCATGTATTTTATTAATACAATGTAAAAACAATGTTTTTACTCAAAATCTAAGAACAATTTTTTTTAGCCTGTTCTGTCTCTCTGCTGGTCAAAGGCCTCCACCAAGTCCTTCTTTCCTGCGCCACCTCGAACCAGCTCTCGCGTTACGCGTCCTGGGGATCTACTCCGAAGTGCAAAGTGCGAATGTTCGGATCGAACCAACACATGGCCGAACCGAATATTATTGAAAAATGCGAAAAAAGTTCGGATCTGCTCAGTTGGGTCGGAACCATAGTCAATATTCGAAAGAGTGTAGCAGTGTAGGATCGGAACCGACCGAACCAAATAGTAACTTCGTAGCAGGAAACGGCCCAACATAATTTGGCCGATACTACTTCGGAGTAGGCCCCAGGTCATTTCGGCGGCGTCGTTCATCTTCAGACACCCATTGTGTGAAAAATTTTGCCCAGCGATCATCCTGCATGCGGCTGATGTGACCCGCTCAATCCCACTTGAGCCTGGCAGCCTTCTGGCTTACGTCTATTATATTCGTTTGGAACGCACATTGTGTTCCGAAACAAAAAAAATTGAAATTAAATTGTTTATTTGGTAAATCATCAAGGACATCGGAATCACTCGTACACGTCATATTATCGACCTACAGAAGATCGCGGGGAAGACCTGGATGAGACTCGCATAGACCAGGGAAGCGTGGCACAAAATGGAGGGGCCTTATACTCAGCAGTGGGTGGAACAAGGCTGCGGTGATGATGATGGTGATGGTGACAAAAACATAAACTGGATGTCTTTAGAATGCTAAAGACATCTAGTTTATGTTTTTGTTATTATTAAATGAAAATCATCATCATCTACCTAGCTTTTACCCAATTATGTTGGCGTCGGCTTCCAGTCTAACCAGATGCAGCTTAATATCAGTATTTTATATGGAGCGACCGCCTATCTCCACAACCCAGTTACTGGGTTATTACCCAGTAACTGGGTTGTGGAGATAGGCGGTCGCTCCACTGGGTAATTGCTTAATCTGCAAGCTATGTCAGTAACTCCGGTTCTTTTCCGTATATTTAAATTCCTGATTTTATCCTTCAAAGAGACTCCGAGCATAGCTCGCTTATTACAACACTTCCCCTAAATTAATGCATTCTAGTTATTAAATTACATTTTAAACTATGGAAACAATAAGTTTAGCATTTCAATATTCTTGATTACTTACATGACAAGATTTCATTCCAAAGTAAATACATTCAAATTATTTTACTTCACATAAACCTATATGGGCACAAGCTTATGAAACTTTAGAAGCTAGATGCACGGTTCCAATTTTATTGGTCGTTTGCTATGGAAAAGAGCCGGCAAGAAACTCCACGGTTACTCTTTTAAAAATAAGTGTCATTAACAATGTTTACAAATTACAGTGATAGGACAGACATTGTACGTTTTCGTCTTTCATTAATTCCCCTTCACAGAGAAATATTATAAGGAGCCGAGAGCGAGTAAATAAGCCTTAAGTTGTTAGCCCATTTAGTCAGTCAATTTGCCTAATTTTACAAAGTAGAAGTTAATTTCAGGCATATAGGTAGTGGGTGTTTAATTTACATGAAAGAAAAATAAGGTTTTTTTACGCGGGCTCGGTTTAGTGACGTCATTACGAATTTTCAAAGATAAAAAGTTGGGTGAACAGAGAACTAAGGGGTGTTCCGGCTTTTGATTAAATCGTTTTGAGTATGGTATAGTATTATATGTAGTTTATTAGTACAACAGAATTGAGATACTCGTAAGGTTTACGGTAGCTTAATCAAATGCAATCAAATTCAAACCAATACATTTTATCCCATATTTTATTTCCAAATTTAATGACATTTATCTAGGGCCTAAGATATGCCGGGGGAGCGGTGTATGCTTATGCGAATACCGCACCCCCGGCCATAGGCAGAGGTGGAACACTGCGGTAGTAAGATTCCGGCATACTCCTCTGTCACCCCCCAGGCTGTAGGAAGTCCACGAGGATTTCCACCAAGCAACAAAAAAAAGTGCCTAAGTACGTATATGTGGAGCAGTGTTGGCCCAGTGGTAACGACCGCTACTTACGAGTCGCAGGTTCGAACCTACACAGACGCTTTACTTCGTGTAAATAATTTCATCACCCCTGCTCTCAAAACGGTGAAGGAAAACATCGTGAGGAGACCGTCCGAGAACCAAAAATTCGAAGACATGTGACATCTATCAAACCTCACTGGGCCCGCGTGGTGGGTCACGGTTCACTCCCTCTCACAGAGAGGAGGCCTGTGTCCCAGCAGTGGGAACATTATAGGCTGATTATGCCATTTGGAATTTAACGGTAGACATTTTCCAATCATAAAGCCCAAATCATTTGTAGTCAATTTGAGGTCACATCAATTATGTAGAATATTTAGGTACTACCTAATTACGACCACTGATAGTTTAATTACCTCGATATGCCGCCTGTAATTATTTTATTGCATAAGCATCATGCTTAATCAGGAGAGGTCGGAATTGGGTAGAGTTATTTATGTAGTTACACTGATTTCATACAGCGAAAGAATAAAGTAGATATGCCTCAAATCCCAAGATTAATTTTAAAGAGCAGAAAAATCCCGTATAATCCCGTAATCCTAATAAAAAAGTTATTTACTTTTACACAATTTAAACCACTGCACGCGCGACTTTGCCAAATTTACATCAACGACATCGGATGTCCGCGCACACGCGCGATGTTGCCACATTTTGTAGTTCGGACAATATACTTAGCTTGTGAGAAAAAAAGAAAACAATAGCAGAAATGCTGAGCACTCCCCGCTTAACGAAATGGCCACACGGGATTGTCTATTGGAAATCCCGGGAAGATCCATATTCATATCAACATTTCGATGCAAGTACATAAATAACTCTACCTAATTCCGACCTCTGATAATAATCAGTCTATAAATGTTCACACTGCTGGTACACAGCCCTCCTCTGTTCGAGGGGGAGTGGGCTGTAATCTAACACGCGGGCCCATGGCCATGCAGGCAGGGCCATGTGACATCTACCAACCCGCACTGCGTTGGTTGATGTCAGATGTCTTCGAATTTTTGGTTCTAGGACATGCCGGTTTTCTCAGGATGCTTTCCTTCACCGTTTTGTGAGCAGTTGTGATAAAATTAGTTACACAAATTAAAGCGCCTATCTGGGTTCGAACCCATGACCTACAACTCGGTGAGTCTGGGCTGATACCACTGGGCCACCAACGCTCCTCATTCCTGCTCCATTATTTTATTGCGCTTCAGTATAAATGGTAGTGAGGATTTGAATAGATTAACTATAATCTTTTATTAGTATAGATATTTACATTATATAAGCTAACATTTAAAATAATGCTATACGTATGCATACATGCATGTGAAAAAATAAGCAAAATAATCATAGGGCATCAAAAAATTCGTCCGCATCGCTGTCAACAGGAATAGTGCCTAAAAGGTTGGCAGCATTGCCACGTTCTATGGCGATGCTAATTCTTTGGCCAAGAAACAGGCCAGCCCTCTGGTCATGTGACTAATCGCTTGGCGATATCTCGAAAAACCAAGTGGGCACTCGGACCCCCTGGCCCTAGTGTTTCAACCCCAAACGGCTCGAACATAATTATAACTCCCAATCAGGTTGGAATATTTTCGCCGTTCGAGGTTTTCTGCACTAGCAGCAGCCGCTCCAGCACAGCCCACCATGCTAGGAAGATGGGATGGTGCAAGGGTGTCGACATAGGTTGCATCCCACACCAAAGGTCTGCCTAACTTCTAGGGCATTATGGTCATTCCGTCTGGTCTCATGGTAGTTCATTATTTTGTTGGAATAAAACAAATACCTAGAAATTCTTGGTGACCCTGATGTTTATGTATCTCTGAAGGATGACCACTGTCCAGAGGTGGACTGCTATTGGCTGACTATGATGAATATCATCATGCTCTACAGCTCTCTCTCTCTTTTTCTTCCTCTCTCTCTATCTCTCTCACTTTACCCTTTTTTTTGTTATTTGATCTAGCTGTTGCCCGCGACTTCATATTCCATCCAGAATGAAAAGTATATCCAGAATGTCATATCCAGAATGAAAAGTAGCCCGTTGCATGTTCTTTTCCAGGTCGTAGTCTGCCAATCTGTCAAATTGTTCAGTTGTTTGGGCATGAAAAGGTAACAAACAGTCAGAGAGGAGCTCGCATTTTTAGTATCTCCTAAGGCCCTTTTTGTACACACGCGTTTTTCTTGCCGTGAAAAACCACGGTTTATTCGCCGTATGTAGGCACGGTCGTCAGTGTTGCATGGATCACTATGGAAGCTTGTTGATAGACACGATTTTTCTACGACCCAGTTTATACCCCATACCTTAAAGAAACCGTGCCGTGTACAAAGGGCGTAAGAATGGATAAATAAAACAATGACTTTTTTTCAAGGTGAAGTCAGCTCTAAATCTGAACAACTGTTAAATACCGCCAAACGCAATGTTTCTATATGCGAGACAAAAGTTTAAGTACTTAGTCAGATGTTAAAATCACAAAATCATAATTTCACATTCAATTTCGTGAAGTATCCAAAATTCTAAGGCAAGCGAGCGGAAATCTCGAATATTACTCCAAGTCTTTCGTTTATAACTTTGAAAACGATTATGAAGCTGAACTTCACCGGGCTGAAGACGGTGGGCTACTGTCTAGAGAGAAGTTTTTTTTCTGACAAAATCCCTGCCCGAAAAACATGAAAGCTCTCATGGATTGAACTGGCGAAGTTGTAATAAGTTTGTATCAACACGGGATGTTAAAGACGCGGTACATTTTTACGCGTGGATTTGTTTCTGATCGGCTGGAAGGTGAAGTTTTGAAGCCTTTGTTTTTTTATTCTGTTTGGTTATTGAGAAGTTATTTGACTGAGAGTGCTGGGGTAAAAGAGCAGTCGTGGCCCAGTGGTAACGGCGGCGACTTACGAGTTGTAGGTCTAGGTTCGAACCCAGACAAGCGCTTAACTTTGTGTAAATAGATTCGTATAAATTATTTTATCACCACTGCTATCGAAACGGTGAAGCAAAACCTCTTGAGGTAACCAGCACCCTAATTGCGTAACACACAATCAATCTCAATCTGAATCATTTTGAAGGATATTGCTAATCCATTGCTTCATATGTTCCTAAAATGTGTCATGATTGTGTCTGCTCAACAACGTAAATAACGCAATTAATGTGGTTGAACTGTCAAAATGAAACCGATTCCGATTGATCGTGTGTTACGCAATTAGGGTGCTGCATGTCTTAGATGACATGTGATAGAGTGACTTATTTCATTACATTCTCGGGGAAGGGGAAGGGGTCGTGTCTCAACAGCACGTTAAGCACTTAACTGTCATTTGTAGATTTTTGACAGTTGATAATAATAGTCAGAAGCCCAAAAGACTGACCACCAGTCCTGTCAAGGAGTATCGTGTTACCCAATAACTGGGTTGTGGAGGTCAGATAGGCAGTCGAACCAAGTAAAATGCTGGTATTCAGTTGCATCCAGTCAGAACCTAACATAGTTCGAAAAAGGCTAAGCCGATGATGAATTTACAGGATATATTTAGGAAGAACAGATAATAAATATTAAGTATAGTCTTCATAAAGTTTTTCAGTATTCTATACCTACATTAAAAGTAGTTTAACACCTCCAGAAAACTCAGGTATACGAAACCCAAAAAAAGTCATCACACTTAAAAAAAAGACGACGCACTTAGACATGTCGGTAGGGTGACCATAAAAAGATATATAGCAAATTTTAGGGCCAATATCGCACAAAGCAAATAAGACGTTACGGCCGTCCTTACCGCAGGGTGGGGGAATGGTTTTTCAGATGACACGCACGATCATAATGGCCAAACGGGTATGGTGGCCACGCTTTTGATGTTAGTTTATGGTTTTTGTATTTTGCTGTATGCGTTTGGGATGTTTCGAGTTCGTGACTGAGTTGCTTTGCTAGATAGAGATGTGTTGTGAGTACGCACAAAAGATATAGCACACACAAAAGTACAATTAAACGATAACATACTACATAAATTTATAAAAACAAGGTGTCAACATACAAAATTTAAATAAAAACTTTTTGACAAAAAAGAAAAACAACCGACTTCCGAAAGTTTTTATTTTTCACTTTTAAGTTGTAATTACTATCAGAAATTTTGGTTTAAAAACCAAACTACTGAACCACTTTTGATGAAATATTGCACCGAATTGAGAACCCCCCGGTCGGTCGTCGGTCTTAAAATTTAAGTATTAAGGTCGTAAAATTAAGTCGGTCAAAAAGACGCTAGATCTGCTAGCTGAATTATTATTATGGTAATACTGAAAGTTCATGTAAAAGAAAAAGAAAGAAAACAAAAAGTCTATTTGCGGCAAACATGATGTTGAGAAAGAACACAAAAAAGAAATTGGGGGAAAATATGCGTCACATCCACGCAAAACGGCCGTCGTTCAGCATAATGCTACGACCCTATGCGAGACAGAGCCCCAGCGCTGGTTTTCAGCGACACCCGGGGTCGACGTGATGACGTCAACCGGAGCAGTATACGCATCAATGCATTGTGCATGTAGAAGAAACATTGTGGAATTTGCGGATATTTTTATACCTATGTGAGAAATGTCTTTGAAAACGCGCACTATGGAGACATTTCTAGTGCATTTGGCCACACATTAGTGGTAAAACCGTTCTCTAAAAAAAACCACCGACCTCAAAAGCGACAACAACGTGAAAAATTTTCGGAAGTCAGTAGCAATTTAACAAAACAACATATATTATATCTATAGTCGACCACATGTCTGTGGGAACGTGTTGACCTTGACACACACTGTAGTGTGTGAGGGTGTGTTTGTGCAAAAATGCGGAAGAAAGTCAAGAGGCTTTCTTTTTTTTCACTTTTCATATATTCATCAGGGTTATTTTAAATTGTCTAGCTTAATTTCCCAGACGTGATGGGTATCGAAATCTGATCATCTGAATGATAACGAATCTGAAACGATAAAACAAAAAATAAATTAATTTGATGATTTTCTTTTGTGGGGTCTTCGGGTGTAGTTATTGTAGTCTCATGAAATATTAGTTTAAAAATACTGTTTTTTGTAAACTTATCACAGACGTGATGGGTATCGATATTTTATATAATCAGCCTATAACATTCCCACTTCTGGGACACAGGCCTCCTCTCAGTGAGAGGGAGTGGGCGATAATCCTCCACGCAGGCCCAGTGCGGGTTGGTAGATCACATCACATGTCTTCTAATTGTTGGTTCTACGACATGCCAGTTTCCTCACGGTATTTTCCTTCACCGAATCGATATCTTAATACGTTCTAAACGGTCTTTTGAGTTCAGCTAGCCAATTAAAAAGAACCCTGTATGTATGCCATTATTATTGTGCCTACGTGAAACAAATGAATAAATGACTTATGATGAGTTATGTTATGACAGCCCAAGGTCACAGCGTTGTCACCGTCGCCGTCGTGCGGTCGACTATAGGTACGGACGGGGACCATTATTTCTTGTATATACAACTGTCAAGTTAGAATCTATTGCGATTGTGTAATAAGCAATCTGGTACTTTTGGTCATCATCAGTGATCACTGATCATTATTGAAAAAAAAAAATAGTTGTAGGATAGTTTTACTAACTTGAGAGGCTTGTGGCTAAGTAATAACAGCCGCACGGGTCGATCGATCAGGTTAAGCTACGCTTGCCGCGGTAGGTCTGTGGATGGGTGACCATCTTCACATGCCAAGACCCCTCCGTGCCCCGGAAAGTGCGTTTACCCGTTGGCCCCGGCTGTCATTCGTGGATCTTTGACAGTCGTTACGGGTCATCAGAAGCCCGAAAGTCTGACAATCAGTCATACCAAGGGGTATCTGCATACCGTTAAAACGGTGAGACATGTAAAACTATGTAACTATGAACACCTTTATAACATACCATGTTTCTGGCAAATAAATAAATAAAAAATAAATATCGTATTACCCAGTAACTGGGTTGTGGAGATAGGCGGTCGCTCCATGTAAAATACTGGTATTCAGCTGCATCCGGTTAGACTGGAAGCTGACCCCAATAAAGTTGGGATAGTGATAGGCAGATGATAAGGTGAGTTTTACCAATTGATAATGAGTTAGAATAAGCAAGCTCACAGAATAAGCAAGATGAAGTGCCAATGGGCCGGCCATATTAGCTGCAGAACCGATGACCGTTGAGGTAGACATGTTCTTGAGTCGAGACCGCGAATCGGCAACCTTAATGGAGGACGCCCTCAAGTCAGGCTAGGTGGCGTTGACGATCTTCGCACGGAGACTGAAAGCAGCTGGATGAAAGTTGCGTTGAATGGCGTGCAATAAGAGAGATATAGATCTCTCCATCATCAGCCTACAGCTACTGCTAGACGTGTCTAGCAGTGGCCTGCTGTAGGCTGATGGTGATGATGGTGATGATGATGATGATGAATGAGTTAGCAGTAGCCAACAAGAGCGCTAAACCAACGCAGGACATGCTTTGATATAGTATTTACAAGATAATGTGGTGTTAATAATCCAGTGACCACAAAAATGTATACAGATTCGCTATTAGGCAACAAATTAAATAGTAGGTACAGCGGTTATTACCAGTTGTTATCAGTCTGTCAAACTAATAAAATAAACCATTTTGCTGTAAATAGAAAATGCCTCTAATTTTTCATACAAAATACATAGCGTAAAAATAGGCTATTTCGAAATAAACCACCCTTGAGAGTAAGGTTCTAGACACGCGCGGGGCGATGGTATCAACAATTCAACACAAACTTTATGGTATTGTTACCAAATAATCACAAGGCCCCACCGCTATAATGTTAATTGTTATTAATTATTTTAATTATGTATGTTTAAAATACGTAATGAAGAATGAATGAGGTTTCAATTAATGTGAGAACCTAATTGCCACGCGGTTTGTGGAATAGAGGAGTGGACTGAATGGTTACACTGGTTGTAGAAGGGAAATGTATAAATAGAGTCTTGAGTTAATATCTCACCGTGAAAAGTTAAGTGAAGTGAGCTTAGAGTCAGCTGTCAAGTGTCAATCCCTAGCATTAGTTGGAATGACAGCTCACTCCACGCTCACTTCACCTAAGTTTTCACGGTGAGATGGTTACAGAATCGCAATGCTGATCGTTCAGATAATCAAGGACCAAATTCAATATCGAAAAATCTAAGTACGACCCACCTTTTGCTTTGCTGTGGCCCGGCTTCTCAATTCTTTTAAAAGGTCCTTTGGGCAGACCGTTGACTATGGAGACTATGTTTATCAGTTTTTACGCATGTAGTCAGAACTTAGCGTGTTTCGGGCGAACGGTGGTGGCAGACTCTTTAGAGATTTAAAAAGTCTGGGTCCGGGTAGAGGGCGCGCGCGTCGCGTTGTCACGACGGTTCGCAGCACGGTTTCAGCCAATCGTGACGACTTAGCGAGTATACAGAGATATTCACTTATACATAGGTATATATGGTGGCAGGGACACCGACACGCAAACTGAAACTATGGATTCAACACATTATTCTAGACCATCCAGCACAATTTTTTTTGGTTTTGTTATAAAAAAAAAATGTGCTCTTTGCTTACTTTACTTTGTATACATTTCAATTGCATAGTAATTAATGATAAGTGGGAACTGCGGAGACTCCTAATACAAGCAATTCCTTGCTTAAAAGGAGATCTCCAAAAAACATGTATCTAAATGACCAATGTAATTGAAATAAACTTTTTTTTTTTTTTTTTCATAGAAAAGCGTAATACTTTTTGTAAGGTCAAAATGTGTGGTAGAGCAAATTTTTTTAAAATTAAATAACCGAACAAAAATTTCTACGGGCGTTTGTCATGTATTGAATCCATTGAGTTTTACTAACGCTAATAAGTCTGTAGTACCCAGCAAGACCACTAAACCATTACAAGACTAATTCGATCAAACACTTCCAGTAAAATATATGAGGAACTTATTTCAGGACATATCCTACAACCTTCCTAAATGATGGTGTAAGTGAAGCAGCCGGTACGACATAAACTCCCGTGAGATATGAGAACGGTAATGTTAGTTTTATCACCAACAAGTCACAGATTTGTCACCAGACTTGCTGCCTATTGAAGATTTTTTCTTTAGGGAGAAAGAAGTTCCATCACTAAAATAAGTGATGTCACTCGGAGTTTCCACGCTTAAATGGAATTGGGCTGGACACATCTGTTGCATGTCAGACGATCAATGAGACAAACTTACGACCCAGTGGGTCCCGCTTAATGGCAAATGACATCGCGGCAAGCCCAGACGAAGATGGCGGGATGAACTGGACTCCTTTAATAAAGAGTGGTCCTTGGCAGCTCTGGACAGAGAGAGTTGGAAGGAGAGTTGCGTAGCCTTTTCCCAGCAGTGGGACATTAACGGCAAATAAAAAATAAATTAAAAAAAGATAGAAATCGGAAAATGCTGGCTTATACAGGGTGGCATACATTGACGCGCAACCTGTTACTATGGTTTCAGTACATATTCTGAACGCACCTGCGTTGAATTTTTGCGGACTACATTCATTACATATTTACAAGTATTATTTACTAACAATGTATGGAATGTGTATGTTATTCCATAATAAGTTGAAATAATAAGATGTACTAACACTAGTTTGTAAGTTGTTTAAGTCCTTACTAACAATATTGGATTGTACCGATCTGAAAAATAAATGATAATAAAAAATAAAAATTACTTATTTTTCTTTTTTATTAAACAGGGTCATAGGTACCCATAACGTCTGCGCACTTCGCTAGCCAGTTTAATTTGACCCTGTAAAGATTGATATAGCATATGTGGAGAGCAGTGCTGGCCCGGTGGCCACGGCCGCGACTTACAAGCTGTAGGTCGTAGGTTCGAACCCAGACAGGCGCTTTACTTTGTGTAAATTATATCACCACCACTGCTCTCAAAACGGTGAAGAAAAACATGTTGAGGAAACCGGCATGTTTTAGAACCAAAAATTCGAAGACATGTGACATCTACCAACCCGCACTGGGCCCGCGTGGTGGATTACGGCCCACTCCCTCTTACAGAGAGGAGGCCTGTGTCCCAGCAGTGGGAACATTATAGGCTGAATAATGTATCTGTTGACATGTCGCCATTGCACCCATGCGAAGCAGGGTCAGGTTGCTACTGGTTAGTTAGAAATAAAACATTCTTCGAATAATACTGTACCAATTTTAAATTTAATTAATACTAAAATACTAATTTTCAAGTAAATCAAGCCACGCAGTAAAATCCTCCCCTGTAAAATTGAGCTCGTCGGGGGAAAAGAGAGAAGAGGAAAGAATAACGCGTATCAGGGTTTTTCGAAAATCTTTCGAAAAACCCTGATACGCGTTATTCTTTACTTTCGATCCTAGGTGTAAATACTGAGTTTCGAGTAAATCGGACTGCGCGCTAAAATTCTTCCATACAAACTTTGAAACTCCCCAATCCCCTTTTTTTTAGTTTAGAGAAACAAAATATGCCAGAATTCTTAATTTACTTTTAAGTATTCGTGCCAAGTTTACGTTATTTATACTGTAAGTACTATTAAAATAGTACGTTGTTTTTCGAGTCCTCGAGGTCTCACTATTAATAAATAACCCAAACAACAAATGAATGCTTTTAACTTCCCGTTCATTCTTTAAGGGCCGGTTTTTTGATCCGTAGTTAAACTCAACCAATTGTTAAAAAATAGTAACTAATGGTTAAATATTGGCAAAATGTGTTTTTTGACCAATTTTTAGTTTATCTAATGATTATTTTACTATTAATAATTTTAACAATTGGTTGAGTTTAACTACGGGTCAAAAAACCGGCCCTAAGGGACCCATTTTAGCAAGTGATGGTAAAACCTTTGTGTAGCATGTATTCTCGATTCTGTTCCATTTATTTTTCACTAGAGTTTCCCTTAAGCTTCACACACATGGATGTCGGAAAATATCCCACGGGAACGTGCCACCGGGAAAAGTAGTACCCTAATAGTAGTATCTACAAGGTGGTAGGGACATCGACGCGTAAACTGTAACCATGAATTCAGCACATGAGTTTACACCCCATAGCATCGACATTTTTCGTCGGTTATCAAAAAAAATCTTCCGTTTCATAGAAAAGCGCAATACCTACGCGGTCAAAATGTATGGAACAGCAATATTTTTTTTTAATAACCGACAAAAATTTCGACGCTTTGGGGTCTAAACTCATGTGCTGAATCCATGGTTACAGTTTGCGCGTCGATGTCCCTGCCACCCTGTATATTGTTTTATTTTTCCGATTATCTTTTTGTATGCATGTGTTTCTGTAACAAATGAACCTGTTTTTCTTTTTTTTTATGTGTTAGTCGATGCATGAAGCAAAAAACCAGTCGAAGTGGCGGTTCATGAGGGAGGGCTATGTCCAGCAGTGGACGTCTTTTGGCTGAAATGATGATGATGTTAAGCCAGGTTATAAAAGATCTTTGCAGCCAAATGTCATCCAAATCTGTTCAGCTGTTTTTGCGCTAATCCGGAACATACATCTAGACAAAATCAAAAGTCATTTATTCAAATTAGGCAGAGAATCAGCATTTTTCGAACGTCAAAATTACAAAAAAACAGT
Source organism: Apamea crenata (assembly GCA_949629185.1). NCBI lineage: Eukaryota > Metazoa > Arthropoda > Insecta > Lepidoptera > Noctuidae > Apamea > Apamea crenata. The sequence continues at coordinate 2,884,694 of OX451362.1, read as the reverse complement.
CCTCCCAAATGCCCGCCCTTCACCACTTCCTAGTGCTTTCGTTGGGAAGAAGTGTCGCAAAAAACTCCACAGCAGTACAACTGCCTGAGTGCCCGTTCAGTTAGAAAATACTTGTTTGTTTACAATACTAGGCATGCAAAGTAAAGACACAGAACATTAAATTAAATCATTTGCCATATGTCAGCTAGCCACGCCAATATACCTACCAACAAAAACAATAAAAACTATACATATATAAATGTAGGGAAATTAGAGTTATTTTTGACAGATTGAGACAGGTTGGAATGCATGGAAATGTTCTAAAAATACGGGACTTGCCCTTAATCTCGTATCCTCACGATGTTTTCCTTTCACCCATGTCAGTAATGTCCAAGTTATTTAATATTTATAATTCAGGAAAGTAAATAAAGAAAGATATCGTTTGTATATTTTCAAATCTGTTCGAGTGTGTGACGGTAGCGAAGCATGTTTGTCTTGAATTTATTATCAAGTTGTGTAAACCTCGGGGATTTGTTTATAGTTCTGGAACAAAGGAATGGAGGGATAAAAGGAGTAGGTAAGTTACTATGTTATTATATGTATGATGTCTATTTCATGGCCAGATCTTAGAATTCATCATTTCATAAAGTGTTTGGTCATTTGCTGAAATTGTTGTTATTTACGTTGTTGAGCAGACAAATTCGAACATATAAAAATAAAATAAATTATATTTTTAAATTTATTATAAAAATATATAATATATTTTTAAAATTATTATAAAAATTAATTATAATTAAATTTGAGCAAGAATAATCTTATGCAATTGAAATGTAGACAATTTAAACATGCAAAACTAAAAATTAAATTAAATAAAAATCGGTTAATTAAAGGGTAACCTAAAATTTTACAAAAAGCACTGTAAATGAACGAGCGTTATGTATACGTGTGGTATGTGTGAGTATGGGTGAGGGTGTGTAGTGTGTGAGATATATAATTATAAATATGAAGCAATAGATTAGCAATATTATTTTAGCAAGATTAAGCTTCATGGCTCTAATTTATAACTATTTAATATTATGTGAATGCAAATGAGGATGCGCGCTATATCACAAGATATTAAGTTATCTTAGCTTAGGTACCTATTAGTAGCAACTCTAACATGTTAAATAATGTAACTACCGTTAGGCCTATTTAATTGTAAACCTATTTCTTTATGTTAATGTTTGAAGGTGCAAATAAACATTTATTTTATTTAATATCCTTCAAAATTATCCAGGTTGATATTGATAGTAGGTTACGCAATCAGGGCGTTGGGTGCCTTTTCATAAAATTATATCCAAAATACGCAACACATTTTGACAAGACCTTAATCGGTGCTAGTTCTAAACAGCTTTCAGCAAATTACCCTTAGGAAAACTGACCTCACCCTCAAGACGTGATAAATTGGCAGACTGACTTTATCTATTCAGTTCAGTCCTAGCACTTAGGCCTCAGAAATGAGGCCGGGCCTGATTTGCTTACACAATTAATTTAATGTTTTACGTGGAAAGGTTCAAAAATACGTCAAGGTTTGGCCTATTCAGTTGGTCGTAAAGGGTTTTCGCGAGTTTGTTGTTGATAAATCTTTCTGGGAAGTGCGAAGAAAAAGCGTTTTATTGTTGTTCTTGAACAAGTCTTCATTGAAGGTTTTGTTGGGCTGTTGGCCTGAAGAAGGTAGTTTGAATGAACTGGATGCGGATGGCTGAAAACATGGTCTTGTACATAAGCCGTAGGGCTTATAGCGTAGGGCGCTAGCTAATTAAATTCAAAAATCAAATCAAATTTATTTGGCTAGCGAAACTCAGCAGACGAGATGGATGTATCGTTATTACGGTTAAACAGAGAGAAAAATTGATGTATTTTTTCTAGGGTCAATGACCTCTGGTTGTGTTGGTATTTACTTCAAGTAAATATATAGTTCAGAAAATATGTTTTTTTTTTTATTTGGAGATGCGTATCCATCACGCTTGTGAAGTTTACACAGAAAAAAAACTCATTTTAAAACCGATATTTTAAGTAACTACAGTCGTTGACCTCAAAAAGAACAGTGAATCATTTTATTTTTTTGGTTTTATACTAAATAAATATCGATAATTACGTAACACACTGTCAATCGCAATTTTGATAATTTTGAAGCATATTACTAATCCATTGCTTCATGTTTGAAAAATTTGTCTGCTCAACAACGTAAATAACCCAAATGTTGTTGAACTGTCAAAATGAAAGCCCGCAGATTAAGACTAAGCTTTTCCAAAATCAATGAGTAGGGTAGACAGGCACAACTGAGCAACTGAAATAAAGAAGTTTATTACCTCATCACTTACAGCAATAACCGATTTTCCTCTTTTCAACAAAATGGCTGCTCTTCCAAGTCTCCTTATTAATGTTCTTCCTTATCTGTGGTCAGTTCGACCTCAATACTGACACTGACGAAAGTGCGTATTTATCCAATAATATATTAGATAAATCCTGTGTGATACCACAGAGAAGATAGATACCAGAAGGCCGGCTCCATATAACAAATGAAAACGCACGCACGCATAGACACACGTTATGAAATTAAACACAACAGTCCATTCATAGTTATTTTACCTCTGACAGAAGCAACCTTATTGTAAAGAGAATAAGGATCACAATAATTTTGGCAGACTCGTTAGTGGTAGCAACCCAACAGCAACCTTATTAGAAGGAGAATAAAGATCACTATGATTTGGATAGTGATGCAAAAGCAGAGGTAAAATAACTATGAAAAGACTGTATGCAAGAATTAAAAACGATTTTGAAGTCGAAGTTAAATTAATCTACCTAGCATTTTCCCAACTATCTTGGGGTCGGCTTCCAGTCTAACCAGATACAGCTTTATTTTACTGCAAGTGCGAGAGATTTGTTTGAAATCGCCGTACGTGCGCGTAGGAGCAGTGGTGGCTCAGGAGTAGCGACCCCGACTGACGAGTCGTAGGTCGTGGGTTCGAACCCAGGCAGGCGCTTTACTTTGTGTAAATTATTTCATCACCACTGCTCTCAAAATAGTGAAAGAAAACCTCGTGAGAAAACAGGTATGGCCTAGAACCAAAAAATTCGAAGACATGTGACATCTAACAACCCGCACTGGCCCTGCGTGGGAATTATGCATACGCTTCTAGGTGTGCGTGCGCCTGTTTTCGTTTGCTGTACGGAGTTGGCCTTCTGAAGGTAATATTCTTCGATGATATAGTGGGAGCAATTTCTCTTATCTTCTAATGTTATTATTAATCTGTCGTGAGTTATCTTTTCCGGCAATATCCTTAATATTTTTTTATGATACATATTCGTGTATCTGCCGTTATATCGGTTGTGGTGACGCATTTATTGTGTGATAAATGATGGAAAAGATATTTTAAGGAAAACGGTAACTGAAATATTGTCTATGGCTTGATAGTTTTTCACCATTAGGCCTAAAACGTCGCGTGTCTACGCGGGCCGGGCGCGGCGGGCTCCTGGGACGGAATATTTTATTTACAGTGTCGCTAGTTTAATTTTAACGGTGTGCAAAGTGCATATTATATATATGCATATATATTCTCCTTTATTTTATTAAAATACTTAAAAATTACATTTTAAAATATTTTTATTAATAAATACTTTTTACAAAAAAAAAAAAAAACATCCGACTTATAGGTATTTTAATTTCTAGTACGACAAATAATTTTATTTTCTGTGCCGTAATTCTTTTCTTCTTTAATTCTTAGCATTATGCTGAATGATGGCCGTTTTGTGTGGATGTCAAGCATATTTTCCCCCAACTTATTCTTTTTTTTTAACCGACGAAAAAAAAACGGAGGTACTTTTTTGAATGGAAAGGGCCCCAAAGTTGGTCCCGTACAAATTAAAAAAAAAATCCAACCCCAAGGGTGGGAAAATAGGGGTGATTTATTGTTCATTCAGAGATTTGAATGCTGAGTTGTGTATTATTACTCTACTCAGTGCCACATATGCCTGCCCTTTGGCAAACAATTAGTAGATTACAGCCACAAAAAGTTAAAAATAAAAACTTTTTAACAAAAAAATTAAACCGCCGAAAAAACTGAAAAACAAAAAATAATTAATCTTTTTTATTTAACCTTAATAACTAAGTTCTTAAACTAATGTAAGTATACCTAAATCATTTTGAGTCGGCGCCGTTTAAATTTAAGGCAATTTAGTGATCTTTGTTTATTGATTGTTTGGCGCCGACTCAAAATTACTTAGGTATACTTACATTAGTTTAAAAACTTAGTTATATGGTTAAATAAACAAGGTATATTATTTTTTGCGTTTTAGTTTTTTCGGCGGTTTAAATTTTTTGTTAAAAAGTTTTTCTTTTTTGTGTATGTCTTCTCTCTCTCTGCGTCACGTTTGCCACAAATAAACTTTTTTTTTCTTAACCATTCGGCCATCACGACACTACATTTTTACATAAGTACCTATTACGGTCAGCAAAGGAAATAGTAATAGTAACCAGGTTCGTCGGATATAGTAGTTGAAGAGTGGTAAGAAACCGCTGAATGTTTTCTAATAAAATTTAATTAAATTAATTAAAAACCACCAGTTCATTTATCAAATTAAACAATCGAAAACATCCATACTGATGAACCTGGTTACTTCTCTCCTTTGGTGACTGTACATCTAAAAACTTTGAAATGCTCCTGTCATTCCTCTAATAAACGCGTAGGCCCGAAAATACTCAACTTTGATTATATCCTTTCCATCAAAAAACCCCTGAAGGTGTATTCGGCGAAACGCCACTGGGGCAGAATTTCTACCTAGAATTTAATAGGATTCCCTAAACTGTACAAAGTGATGGTATAATCACGGAATAAAAGCGGTTCAGAAATGCGGTAAGGGTTCCGCAATGATTTAGTTGAAAGAACTACTTTTAGTTATAACGCCTGCGGGGTAATTGCGTAAAACACTAACAGGAACAATGGCTCTCATTTTGACAGTTCAACAACATTCATTGCGTTATTTACGTTGTTGGGCAGACAAATTTTTCGAACATATGAAGCAATGGGTAGTGTTTTACGCAATAAGGGTGCTGCAATTGTGTAACGCACTTTCAATCATAATCCGAGCTGTGACACTGTTTGAAAGCTCAAAGGTAGGCAGAGAAGGACAGACTTGTGTACATGCGAGACATAATAACGTATAGATAAATTCTTTAATTACTACTAGCTACACCCCTAGGTTTTACCCGCATAAATTTCGATCCCGTGTGCCCACGGATATTCTTATCGGGATAAAAAGTATCCTATATGTCAATCCTAGTTATAAACCATCTGTGTGCCAAATTTCATCCAAATCCGTTTAGTAGTTTTTGCGTGAAAGAGTAACAACCATCCATCCATCCACGTTTATTATATTTGTAGGAAGTAGGATTGCCACTTACATAGAAATATAAAGACCAACGAAACGATGGATGGACTGTGTGAAATATTATATATCTAGAAAGGGGGTGACTAACGAGATGACGACGAATAGAGATAATCGGAAGACAAAAACATGTTGCGCCGACCGCAAATATATTGGGATAAGGTCAAAAAAATGATTATTGACATGAAGATTTCACAGGATTTCTCTTTCCCCCACAGGAACCCTAATGAGAAAGGCTTAGTTTTTCGGAGAACGGAAAACAATTTCACGACTAACAAGTGAAGGAATGGTTAAATTTTTTTTTTTTTTCGTTAAAAAAGGTATCACAACGTCAAATAAGAATAGAAGATTTTTTTTTTTATATTTTTGTCCTAGTCTGGTCTGCTTAGAAAAATAGGGCCTATTAACCCATTGGTGGTGGTCTAGTGGTAACGGATACGAATGTCGAGTTGTAGGTCGTAGGTTAGAACCCAGACAGGCGCTTTACTTTGTGTTAATAATTTTATGACACCTACTCTCATAACTGTGAAGGAAAACATCGTGGGGAAACCGGCATGTCCTAGAATCAAAAATTCGAAGACATGTGACATCTACCTACCCGCACTGGAACACGTGGTAGATTACAGCCCACTCTCTCTCACAGAGAGGAGGCCTGTGTGGCAGCAGTGGGAACATTATAGGCTGATTGTGCTATGAGCATTGTTAGATAAAACGCGATACTTCCGATACGTTTTGTTTTGCAGCAATCTGTGGACCACCCCTAAGGTACTTCCCCCTTTCCAATAAAAATACAAGCATCGAAAACGTTTGAAGTCGTAAAGAGTTATTACAGAACCAACATACATAACTCTGTTAAAAATGTCACCTTGGATTTTAATAGTAGGCCAGTCGTATCTAGCTAAAAACGCATAGTTTAGGATTTTATTGAGAATACCAAAAAACGTGGACGATTTTTCAAGTGCTGCAAAGTTAGCACAGGTCTTTTGAAGCTGCAAACTACTAAAAAAACACTGGTTGTGATCCTAACACCATATAAAAAAATCAGAACTAGCCGCTAGTTTGCGATTTTTATGTTCGATATGACTGGCTTATTGATACACAAAAAAAGTGAAATTATGTAACTCCTCTATTTGGAAGTCGGTCAAAATAGCGTCCAAGCTAAAATCATTGCGCAATGCCGTACTTTCCGCCAAATAAGGGCAGTTATCGATCAGCGTTACCTCTATACCTAAATGAGATGACTGGCATACATGAAATATACCAATTTACTCCCAGATCCTAAATACATTAGCGAATCGTTTTTATTTGCCAGCCGTAGTCGAACATGCTGAAGTCTAAAACATAACTTAGTGTTTCTGTATAGATGTGAATATATGTCTAAACAATGGATGAGGAACGAATCCACGAATTTTCGCCCGCTAGTTCCGTTCGTGAATTAAGAAACCATTGTGTCACGGTGTTTTTTGGATAAATTATCGGTGATTTTAGCAAAATCCATTATCCCTCGTATCTTCGTGTCCATTATCCTTCGTGTTTTTTTGAAGGCGGTTCTTTTTTCTTTGAAAAAATTATATTTTTAATCAGAAATTTTTATAATTATCCTTTTTTTGTTTGCTTTCTTTTTATTCATACATTTTTTCCGTATTATATTTGTTTAATTTTTTTTTTAAATTTACAGGTAAACTTTGTAAAGATTATAAATCGTATTTCTGACAAGGCATACGAAAATATGATGCAATATTGGCCACAATATGAGTGTTACATAGTTTCTGCCAACAGCCAGCGGTCGGTAAATATTATGAATCCGTCCTCCCATAATCGTTTTTTACACGCAAACTTTTTCTATTATTTTCTGTTTACTTATAACTTCCTGTTTTGATAAAGGGTTAGTGTTTTGTTAAGGTCGAAAGTACCTTGTGTTGTTGTGTTATAGAGTGTAGTGTTAACATAATTTTGTGTATGTAGGGCGACGTTTTTAGGTCATGTCGTGTGAAAACATGTGTGTATGTTGATGTTTAGATGTATACTAAGCCTTTTATTTGCATCGGAAAGTGGTGAATAAAAGAAAGAAGGCACGCGACGATAAATCTTTATAGTTAATTAATCACCAACAAACGATTTATTATCTATCCAAAGGTTGGCTTTAAATGATCGCTTTTTGCAAGCAAGCAAGGATGTGGTCCGTGGATGGGTGACCATCTTTACATATCGAGACCCCTCCGTGCCTCAGAAAGCACGTTAACGTGTGTCCCAGCTGTCATTCGGTAATCTTTGGCAGTCGTTACGGGTCGTCAGAAGCCCGAAAGTCTGACAACCAGTCTTACTAAGGGATATCGTACCCAGTAACTGGGTTGTGGAGATCGGATAGGCAGTGGCTCTATGTAAAATACTAGTATTCAGCTGCATCCGGTTAGACTGGAAGGCGAACATACTCGTACATATTTGGGAAAAGGCTAGGCAGTTTGATTTACCGTTCTGTAGTTGAGCAGATTGACACACTACGTTTATTTGCCATATTATAGCCATTTCATATTATGTCTGTCATAAAATGACAATTCATTGGTAACGGAATTTACGAAAAACTTAAGTTGACTGTCAATTTTCCAAGCAAGAAGAAAGAAAGAAAAATACGTTTATTTGAGGCAAACATGACGCAGAAAAGGAGGGAAAGAAGCGTCACGTCCACGCAAAACGGCCATCGCTCAGCCTAATGCTACGACCCTATGAGACACAGAGCCCTAGCGCTGGTTTTCAGTGACAACCATCATTATAACAATCATTTTCCCTTACACATTGCGATCAATGTTCTTGTCGATCAAATATGTATTCCCCGTTCATAATAATAACCACAGCAACCTCACTATAATTAAACTTTAGTTTAACCACGCATTCAGATGCTTCCTCTTTTCGCTAATAACAACATTCTGCAATCATGAGCTTAGTAATTAATGTTATATATCCATCCCGACGATTTTAGTAGTGGCTTAGAGTACACAAATATTATGGTGAATATGTTTTAGTTTGCATATCACTCTGGGTCCCGGAAGTTCTAAGAATAGGGTCTGTACATTACTTGGGCATTCGAAGGTTTAAGGCGAAAGCGTCAGGTTTTATGTATAGCAGTCGAGGCTTTTTTTTTTTTTTTTTTTGAGGATGGGACATCATCATGAATTCTATGTATAAGTACTATGACATTTGCTTACTTTGTAAAGTATTCTATTATTTTAATTATTGTGAATGTGAAGACTATGTGGGTCACTTTATTTTTATTATATTTTATTTTTCTCTCTGTTCTCTTAGTTTTGTCATGGTCTGGCAGTTTGAGTAATTAATGTGGCCTACCCAAATGTCCTTTCTTTGGTATTGTTCGTCGAATCGTCGAGCTCCTTAAGTTTTGAGTTGAGCTGCACGATTTCTGACAAATGCGTGCACTGACTGGACAGGTCCTCTCAATCTGTGTGGTTCTTTCCTCAAAAGACCATCTCAGACATCGACCTGCATGGTCTTCATATGATCTGACCAAGATTATGTCTGGACTTTAAAAGAGACTGTGACCTCTGAGTTTGCTTCGGCCTTTCTTCTCAGAGTAGTCAGATAGGAAACGCCGACCTCATCTAGTTTTAAAATATGATTGATGTGTAAAAGTGTTTGTACAAACCTACTTACAAAATAAAATCATTTATCAAATGACCCCTGCCGCTCTGGGTGGAGCGGAAGGGAGTGTCAGACTATTACTGACTAAAACCCACCCGTGTTCCTTCCCTAGCCCTTTCTGTTCCAGGGCAACGGTAACCCTTTCGGACGATCCCGCCGTCCTGGCAGGCTTCGGCCCTATCGGGCCCCGTCCTCTGCTGACATCTCTTTGAGACTAGCTGTCGAGGCTTAGAGCGGTTTCGCACTACGTCCGATTCGAATCCGAATTCAAGATCCGAGTTCAATCCGAATTGGGAAAGTTCTAAACTCGGACGGACTGAGTTCGAATGTAATGCGCAGCCCATAAAAATAGTACCTACTATGGCTACTTCGGACCGTCATTTTTAGGATTCGGATCGGACGTAATGAAAAATCGCTCTAAGACTGAAAACCATCGAATCAATAACTGTTTGCGTCTTTAAGCGAATCTCCAAGATATCATCGAATAGCAGCCAGGGGGTTAATTGGAAATTTATGTTGTAATAGTTAAAACATGTTTGGGGTGTTATATTCAATTAAAAGATGGCATATTTTAAATGTTATGCTTATAACACTTGTTATACTATGTAAAACTACATTCTTACAATTAAATAAATTCTATTCTATTCTAAATTCTATAAAAATATGATTTTTGGCATTTACAATGTTAAATAGCAAACGGAGGATTAATTGTCGACTTTCGTTATAATAGAGTATTATTAGTTATTCTGTGGTAATAGTAAAAAATGCTCAGATATTATTTCCCATACGAGTACAATTTTTTCTGACACTTTCATTTTTGGGTACGCATTGAATGATGTCCTTTGCTTACGTTTTTCGCGATTTGCAGGCCAGTATCAGGTTGAATATTGATCTAAATATGATTCACGGCCTTCGGTAAATAGGTGTTTTGACTACAACAGATCGCCACGTTAACCAGAGTTTTGTCAATCAACACTTTTCACGTTACAATTACTTTGGTCCCTGATTAGACGTGTCCATATCAGGTGCGTTTTAATCCAAAATCAAAAAAATACTGAAAACGTTCAAACACTCCGAAACATTACCTATTCACTTAGAAAATGATTACCTACACGAAAATTTCTAACTTCAAGCCGAGTTGAACATATAAAGAAATACAATTATAATATCATACATTTTCTCAAACAATTAGTCATTTACACTTGACATCGTCTTAGAAGGATGAGCGTTACGTATCAAGCCTACAGTAATATTATTTAGGATTTCAAGGTCACATTCACAAGACTGTTTCGAACTCCTAATTTGGTTTCAGTACTTATGAAACGAACTTTACATATGTTAGATTCTGAAGTAATTTAATTTACATTTCTCGCAATTCTATTTTCAGTGAATTTGTGATGTATAGGCTTTTGAATGGCCTAGAATTGGTATAAAGTGGAGTGGAGTGTAGTTTCTTACGTCATTGGACTTTACACTTTTTATTTGATCCTTTAAGAGACTGAACTCTGAGTTTGTTTAGGCCTTTCTTCTCAGAGTAGTCAGATAGGAAATGCCAACCTTATCTAGCTTATTTGTTTTTAAACAATATGACGTCTAAAATTGATTCCATTGTCCTATTCACAGAGTAATCTATTTAATTTCTCGGCTCACCCTCTATTATATGGGACTTAAATTTGACTAACAAAATGTGTGTGTACTACTAACAGATGCCTAGACCTCTGCCTAACCCTTCGAGGATTACATGCGTGATGTAGGTAAGCATGTTATGTAGAATTTGTAATTGGTTTCTGGCCATATCAATTGTCACTTCGGTACACGACCTTCCAATGCCTGTCCATGTCAAACGCTAAACCTCAATCTGCCCAGGCTTTTTCCAACTATGTTGGGGTCAGTTTCTAGTCTAACCGCATGCAGCTGTATACACGTATTTTACATGAAGCGACAGCCTATCCGACCCAGTTATACGGTAATACGACACCCCCTTGGTAAGACTGGTTGCCAAACTTTCAGGCTTCTGACGACCCGTAACGAGTGTTTAACGGCTCTCCGAGGCACGGAGAGGTCTTGCTATGTAAAGGTCCCATCCACGCACCAACCGCGGCAAGCGTAGCTGAACCTGATCGATCGACCCGTGAGGCTGTTATAACATAGCTATGAAACTCTTTCTGAGAAAGGAAATAACAAGTCAAAACCCATTGAAATGATGCTAACATTGAGAGCTTCGGAGAATTCCTTTAAGAACCCGACATTTTGGTACCGCCTTTGTTTTAATTAGATCATACTGGCGCCGATTCCCTTGTTCACAAACTAAACTAAAAAGTTCAGAGCATCTTTTTCTTTCTATTTCATTAAGAAAAGGACCGAAGATAAATATTAGTTTAGTCCTGTCAAATTAGTCAGCGTCAGACGTATATTGACGTATTTTTAGTAGAATAGAATATAATTTTCATTTATTTGCTCAGAATGTAGGTATTTACAATAAGGTGGTTACAATAACATGAAAGAATCCTTGTACATTCGACCATTTTGGCATGCAAACATTGATGCAGTTCATCATGAAGCATACAGACATTGATACAACTAAATTTTTTCAGCTAGTAAATCCGATACGGAGTAGTAACATTTATTCAATAGAAATACAGTTAGTTTATTTTTTAAAGTTGTTACTGGTTCCTCTTTTATGGAATTAGGAATGTGGTTAAAAATAGCCGATGCCATACGAAAAACACTTTTCCTCAACAAAGCAGTCCTATATCCTGTGCGTAACAAGTTCTGGTATTGAGATCGCAAAGTTACATCTCGGTATCTGCTTTCCGATAAAGTTACAAATAGATGTCGATTACATTTAACAAAAAAGCAATTTCCAAAATGTATAGGCACGGAAATGTAAATAAATTATGCCTTTTTAAAATTGGAACACAGCTGTCAGTAACTTTCAAAACAAATATTGCTCGTAGGCAGCGTATTTGGGCCATAAAAATATTCTCTCTTTCGGTACAATTGCCCCAATGTACAGTGGTACCAAACCTTAAAATGGAAACGACAAGACTATGAATTATGCTAGTAATACTGTTTTGATATTAACTTTTTTTTAAGATTGTAAAGTGCATAATGCTGATGCGCTAAGTTTTTTACAGTTTACTTCTTATTTATTTTATTTTTATTTATTTAGAAAACCAACAGCGATACATATGATATAATACAAATAAAGATATTACAGTTTAGTAAGGCTAATAATAGGTTTCCCTGCTTAACCTAATTCGTATTTACCATGCGAACGGACTTTAAAAAATATTTAAAAATAAGGTTTTAATGAAGAAGTGAAAGCTAACCACACCACATGTTATGAAAGGGGTATGATAATATTAATTAAATTAAAATTATTAATTAAGCATAGTAAAATGCTTTATGGTGAATGGAACAAAGTTGCATGCTATTTGTTTTTATGAACTATAATCTTTTTAACTTGGGCTTTAAAACTAGGTTTTGTGCAGTTAAATACATCAACCTGAGAGAAGTCTTTGTTGTAGGCTTGTGCAATACGACTTCTGCCTGGGCCTTCCATGTCCATGTTGATGTTCCATGTGTAGTAGTCACCATGTTTTTAATCACCTCTTAAATGTCTATGGAGTATCTTAATTTGACAGGACTAATCTAATATTCATCTTCTGTCTTTTTCTTAACGAAATAGAAAGAAAAAGATGCACTGAGCACTGAACTTAAATTTAGTTTAGTTTGTGAACAAGGGAATCGGTGCCAATGGCTTCTTAACTACACCTTACATTTACCATTTTCCTGAGAAACTCACTCCTGGGAAACAGGCCTCCTCTCTGTGAGAGGGAGTGAGCAGATCCACCACGCGGGCCCGTGCGGGTTGGTAGAGGTCACATGTCTTCGAATTTTGGTTCTAGGACAGGCCGGTTTCCTCACAATGTTTTCCTTTACCATTTTGAGTGCAGTGGTGGTGAAATAATTTACACAAAGTAAAGCGCCTTTTTGGGTTCGCACCTGACCCTTGATGGCTATGATTTACCGCGTTCTCGAAAATCCAAATGAAAACAAAAACTCCAAAGAATCTACTAGAACTAAAAACGTAAAAACAACAAGTCATAGGTTCAAGGTTACCTACATGAGGCACAAACTATCACTTTTTATGACGTCGTAAATATTAACTATTTTATCATGGGAGTGTCGTGGCACGGTTATGGGGTCCTGTCACGAGATGGTGCAGGTTCTTGAACCATTTGTTTTTAGGTATTTTAATGTTAGAAACTAAAAAATCGAAACGTAGGACACCCTTACGCCCTTTGTTAATACACGTTTTTCTTGTCGTGAAAAGCGAGGGTTGTTTCGCTGTGTGTAGGCACGGTCGTCGGTGTTGTATGGATCGCTATAGAAGCGTGGTTGGTCGACACGATTTTTTTACGGCACGGTTTACACGCCGTGTGTATGGAAGCTTAGTTGAGGGAGGCGCTTTTTCTACGGCGTGGTTTATACACCGTGCCGTAAAGAAACCGTGCTGTGTACAAAGGGCCTTATACCGTGGCCACGAGCTACACGCCCAAGCGACACGCGTCTTACGAAAGCGACTTCGGAGAAAACAAATGAAAGGAGTTGCTTAGAGCATGCTGCGAGTCCACGAGAGCGACGGACGGAAACAGTTGACGCGCGTGGAGGCACCCGCTGAGGAACAGCGGTTCGGGGCCTGTCGGGGTAGCGGTGAATGCTTATGCGAATCCCGCACCCCCGGCCATAGGCAGAGGTGGAACTACTGCGGTGGTTTTAGCCGGTAAGAGCCGGACTCTTACCGGCTATATCCCTCTGTCCCCCACGATGGAGAATTTCCATCGCGCAACAAAAAAAAAAAAGAGAAAGGTGACGCGCGTCTCTTGACGCAAGTCGCATCGGAGGCCGTGCTAGGTGGCCTCTGAGATTGGCTGATATTCGAGTTAGTGGCACGTGCGTGACCACAGTTTGACAGACGAGAGAATGCGTGCTTGACACCTGTCAGTTCCGTACTAGAATTACTGTCGGACTGTGTGTGTTAGGAACGCTTTCTTTCGATAGCCAGACGGTAGGTCTCTTCCCCTTTGTATTGAAATGCCTATTTCCAGTAGGTATTGGACTGAACCAGGCACATTTCCTCTAGGTTTGTTTTTTAGTTTATGCTTTATTTTATAAAACAACATTCTTTTTGTGTTGTAATTTACATCATATTATTTAGAAAAAATACAAAAAAATATATATAATGTTTTGAAAAATGTTCTGGGAGTTTTGCATTTATACCAAAAGTCCTTCTCACAGGCCAAGAAGGTTACCTTATTCAATATTATTTGTGTGTTATGTGTGTGTAAACACGTAACGTTATTTACAAATTACTCTTAGATAACACAATGTAAGAGTAATTTGTAAATAACTTTACGTGTTTACGAAATCAAACTTAAAAATTGTACAGCAGCTTTGCTCAAAATGAAAGAAAATACTTATTGTGAGGAAACTGGCGTGTCCAAGAACCAAAAATTCGTAGATACCTATGTATGGACATCCAACAACCCGCACTGGGCCGCGTGGTGGATTACGGCCCACTCCCTGCCACAGAGATGAGGCCTGTGTCCCAGCAGTGGGAACATTATAGGCTGATTATGCTCAAAATGAACACAAAACTGGGATCGTATGGGTAACAGTTCTTTTATCAATAATAACAACAAAATGAAAGTAACAACTAACGGTCAATGTTGTCATTTGCCAGTATCGCGGGCGCATCACGGATTAAATTGTATTGTCAATGTCAATTACCTATATACTTTAAGGTCGGCCCTAAAATCAAACATTGGACAAAATTGACAACTTTTTCTACGTAGGTACACGACGCGATGTCACGAGTACGTGGCTTTGGACTACTTTGTATGTGTATATTTAACCCCCGACGTAAAAACGACGGGGTGTTATAAGTTTGACGTGTCTGTGTGGGGGTGTGTGTACGTGTGTATGTCTGTCTGTGGCACCGTAGCTCCCGAACGGATGAACCGATTTTGATTTTATTTTTTTTTTCGTAATGTGCGTTTTGTTTGTGCAGAATAAATAATTTCCCCTTTTTTTTAACAATATATATTCCTTTATAAAATTACTAGCTGCGCCCCGTGGTTTCACCCGTAAAAGTTTCGATTCCCTGGGAATATCGGGATAAAAATTATCCTATGTGTTAATCATGGTTATAAACTATCTGTGTGCCAGTGCCAATTTTATCCAAATCCCTTCAGTCGTTTTTGCGTGAAAGAGTAACAAACATCCATCCATCCATCCAAACTTTCGCGTTTATAATATTAGTAGGATTTGTATAATAATATTTTATAAATTTTATTTACGAATAAATAAATATTTATCTCGTTTATCTCTCTCTAGTTAGTAGTTATCCATCAATGTCACGATGTATTACTCAACAATTAGTGAAACATGGGACTTTGAGTGCTGCCTACCCACTTGGTCTACCTACTTATACAAACGTCGCAATTTATATACCCCAGAGACACGCCACGACTTACATGCACATATATTAGTGCAAGACATCAAGTGATAATGAGCTAATATATTCTTCAGGTTCAAATCTAAACCACCTTGTCCAGCACCCTAGTGGCGTAACACACTATTCATATCAATCTGAATCATTTTGATGGATATTGGTAATCTCATTAGCAATCTCATTTCGGCGACAAATCAATGTCAAAAACTTGTCAAAATGTAGGGAAATTAGAAGTATTTTTTGACAGATTGAGACTGAGATCAGACTGTGAACGTTCTTAAAATTACGAGAATTGCCCCTCAGATAAATTCAAAATCAACTTGGGTACGGCTAGGTAATACTTAAAAAACTAAACTCTAAAAATATGTAGAAAGCAACACTAAACTCTATTAAAACACAATCTAAAGTCAGACTACAGAATAAATAAATAAATCCCTGGACATTTCACACAGCACCATTTGTCCCAAGCTAAGCAACCTAATGCTTGTGTTATGGTCACAAGATGGCTGATAAACTACTATATACAATTTTTTTTTTTTTGAATGAATGATATGCACCTATGTAATAGTATCAACAAAAAAACAAATATTCTATACAATCTTAACATAAAATACAAAATCAGACTTAAAACAGAATAATAAAAATTTGTCTGCTAGTCAACGTAAATAACGCAACGAAAGTTGTTGAACGGTCAAAATTAAAGCCATTCCCCTACTGTTAGTGTGTTACGCAAGTAACCCGCTGGGTGGAGCGAAGGGGTAGCAAAAAAAATATTGTTACCAGGAACGCATCTCACGCACCTGAATTAGGGACGTCTTTTTTTTTTGGATGGGAAATCATCAAATGACCCCTCCCGCTCTGGGTGGAGTGGAAGGGAGTGTCAGACTCTTACTGACTAAAACCCACCCGCGTTCCTTCCTTAGCCCTTTCTGTTCCAGGGCAGCGGTAACCCTTTCGGACGATCCCGCTACCCTTGAGGCAGGCCTTAGGGACGTTTTAAATAACTATCAATATAGAAAAAACGGAAATCCCTTACAAGCAGTGATCAAGTGTGGTAAGCAATGATCGTTACTCCTCTTTATAAGAGGGCTATACAGGGTCAAATTATATTATCTCGCAAAACTCCGCAGACGTGATGGGTATCATCGATATCAAAACACGATAAAATAAAAAAATTAAAATATTTGTTTTGTTTTGTTTTGGGGTCAACGACCGCTGGTAGTTTTGTTACATGAAGTTTGAGTTGAGAAAATCTGTTTTGTTTCGTTTGATCGTGTTAAGATATCGAAACCCATTACGTCTGGGAAGTTTACACAAAAAAAAAAACAGATTTTTAAATCAATGGCCCTTAAAAAAAATAATCAATTTAATATATTTTTGTTTTAACATGTTAAAATATCGATACTCCTCACGTCTGCGGAGTTTCGCTAGCTAATTTAATTTGACTTGCTTCGTTGAAATACTTAATTTCACATAGCAAAATCAGCCTATAATATTTCTCCTGCTCACATGCCTCTTGTCGGTGGAGGGATCGGGCCGTAATCCACAACGCGGTCCCAGTGCGAGTTGATGAATCTTTAATTTCACATTTATAACAATGAAATTTCAATAAATATACACACATATCTATGTTATTTTTAAGCCTTATTTTTGTTAGCAAAAATTTTACAAATGACAGCTTTCAAAGCGCAACAATAGTTACAATTGGAAACTCCAGCCATCTGTGTTGCCAACATCAATCAACGTCATTTAAGTAATACTATTTTGACACTGGCAACACTAACGGATCGTTTTGTCACGAAATTCTGTGTCAATGCGGATAAAGGGTTGTTGAACTAGCTTGTGAAAATAGTTTCGTGGAAATGACAAATTTTAGTAGAAATAAGGTGCCATTAAGAGTAGGACATACAATGTCGCTAAATGTGTGTCGTAGGTAAAAGACAATTAGTTACAGTTGTTTCAGAAGTATTCTGGTATTTTACAATTGAATCAGGTTTAGCTTATAAAAGTATGAGGAACGGGTGTAAAGTTCACTCAACCTCCATAGAAAAGACGACAACACACGACGTCATGGTTGTCGCAGTGGCTGAACGATCGACTGCTGCGCTGCCTGTCACGGGTTCGATTCCTGCACGTTACAAATATTTGTATTGCCTATAGGTAGTTGTTCCGGGTCTGGCTGTTTGTGTATGTGAGTTTAAATTTTTGTAAACGCACCCACGATACAGGAGTAGTTCCTAGTGTGGGGCAATGTGTTTTTAAAAAAAAGTTTTTTTTTTTATTAGCCGTTAATGTCCCACTGTTGGGTTTGCCCAGTAGTGGGACAGTAACGGCTCCCTACTCTCTTTCCACCTCTCTCTGTCCAGAGTTTCCGAGGACCAATCTTTATGAAAGGAGTCCAGCTCATCCCGCCATCTCCGTCTGGGCCTGCCGCGATGTCGTTTCCCATTAAGCGGCACTGGGTCGTATGTTTGGCCCATTGATCGTGTGACATGCGGCAGATATGTCCAGCCCAAACTTAACGTTACCTCGAACAATTTTTGAATTGGAAATAATAATCCATGGACCCATGGATTTAAATAAAATCTTCTTGTCTATGTACTTCTAATCCACGTATCTACCTAAATGTGCTTGACGCAAACATTTTGAGAAATATGCTACAGGACAGATATATCTTAGATTTAGGGCTGATTTGTCCAACGCCAGATAATTTTATCCCAGGGACAATTTTGAATTGTTGACAGTTCCTCCATTAAAAATCTGTCAGACGTCAATTTTATTCCACGAATAAAAAATATCTGTCGATTGCAAGAATAACAATTCCATTTATCGCCTAGTTTAGTATATATATATTATGGTTTTGACTTTCTGAGTATCAAATATGTATAAGAAAAGGTTGAATGCTTACCAAATAATATTATGATCTGCAATCCAGTTTCAAAAGTTGACTCATTTTCGCCATATCTGGAACAATGAGAAAAAATCCACGTTAAAATACGATTTATATAAATGCAGACAGGCGTGATGTTATGTTATTTTAATCAACGTGGTAGGTTAATCTAACGTGGTAGATAATGCTGCCAGCCTTGCGGGCACTTATCCCTTTGACAGTGATGCGGACAATTTTTTTTATTGCCCAATGAGCTCCTGTCTTTTAGTATATTTTTTCGTATTATATATTTGTATATATATTTTAGTGTTAGCTTGTAAAAATAGTAATTAATCAGTGTATGTCAAACAGAAAAACTAAGTGTTACCGGAAACTCCTGTTTTTAAATACAATTTTTTTAACCGACTTCAAAAAAGGAAGTGGTTCTCAATTTGGATGTTCATAAAGTAGCCAATAGCTACTTACTTTAAAAAAAAAAATTAAAGTAAGTAGCTATTGTTAGTTGTATTTAAAATTCCGTAATCTTCATAGAAATCTTTTCGTTGATTTCAACGAACGAACAGTTTCTTATTTATAATATTCGTTAACAAGGATTAAGAGGGCAATGAACTTTGACATATATTTTAGTTAGACGACGTAAATGAAAAGGGTAGGTACGTGATCATTCAAAGGTTCTTGAATTACATTAAGAGAACTTCCCTAGAATTGAGATAATGAAAATAAGCGAAATTTATTGCAATATCAAATTGACCACTACCTCAATTAGCCGTGTTATAACCTTTTCATAAAACTGTCAAAGAATGACAGTTGTTATTTGAATTTTCTTCTTTAGTGTCGCTGGCACGACTGTATTTTATTTAAATCTTGTTTTCCTAATAAAATTAATAATAAAAGATAGATGGCGCTGCCGTCAACATAACATTGAGTTCCTGTCAGAAATTTATATAATATTGTTTATAATTCAAAATATAAGTAAAAAGTAGTGAATTGTGCATCAAAGTAAACATAGATAGCGGCAATACCACATCAAGTGTTATCCATGGAAACAATGAAGTGAATTCTACGAAATTCGTCAACGACCCGGGATCAGTGAAAGTGCAAAACAAATAGTTTAAAAGTGCAAGAAATATCATACTGGTGATCAAACTAACTTTAAGAAATAAAGTGTACCTAAACCAGAGAATAACAATACCAAAACTACAAAACAACGATGACTAAATACAAATTTTGGCTAAAAGTAATAAATCAGTGACCGTTTTTTTTCCCATCAAGATTTAAAAAAAAGTGGAGTTCACGACGACGGACACTAAAGATTCTGTAACGCCCTCTAGCGGCGCGTAGAATAACTACTAACTGATACACAGTCAAGATATCGATCTGTCATATTGCTTCCACGCGATACCAACAGAGGGAGCTTTCATAAAATATATTAGGTGAGACAAGAAAATAAATTATTTAGCAATAGTTACTTAGCAACATAAATTTTACAATGGAAGAAGAAAATGTAACATTTCGTCAACATAGAACTATTGCAAATATGAGTAACTCGCTGGATGTTTCTTTCGAGTCAACAAATTCTGGAATGATTAGAAGATATAGTCTACCGGACTTGTCAACTGCTTATGACAGTGACATAGAAGATTTAAAAGGAGAAATAATCCAGCTTAAAAGCGAGTTAGAAAGTGCACACACGGAAATAGAAGAACTTAACACAGAAAACATGACACTAAAAATTGCTTTGAATAAAGAAAGGCAGAAATCTAAAAAATTACGGGAAATATGCTCAGAAACAAAAAGTACAGGAATAAATAGTAAAAAGAGTGAAAGCAAAAGAAAGAAAAGGATCTCAAGAAACCTAGAGCAATCTTTTATTGAGGCAAACAATAATAGTTGCATAGATCTTGGGCTCAACGACACTTGTCAAACAATAATAGATGGCACCACCAGCAACATATCAACACTACCTATGCTACGGGGTAAAATTTGCAGTGACACTCCTACTTACAAGGAACCTGAAGCGGAAAACCAGCAAATAGATGGCGTTACCAGTACATTATTAGAACCACCTTTATCGGTACGTCAGCAACACAGACTTTGTCTAATAAGTAGTAATAACACAAATAAGGTATTAGCTATAGCACAAAGTACATTCCCAAATCATAATATTTGTCATTACATATCAACAAATTGTGGAATTATACAGTTGATAGATCATCTGGAACAAAAATTGTTAAACTACACAACAAATGACTACTGTTTGATTTTTATAGGTGGGAAGGATTTTACAAAAACTGACAATTACTTTAAATTAATTACTAGTTTAAGGAATATATTAATGACAATAACCCACACTAACATCTTGCTCTGTTTACCGACCTACAAATTTGATGGATGTTGTTCTATGTTTAACTCTAGAATAGAAACATTTAGTAATTTATTATACCATGATATTTGTACTCACGACTATGCGATGATATTTGATTCGAATTTAAATCTGACATACGATGAGACAATGTTCTATAAGCGCCATGGAGTTCTCAATAACTATGGTATGAAGAATATTTTTGACAATCTAAAGTGCTATCTTGACATCTATACAGACTCTTGCGTCCCTTGCCCTATAAATATTGAGGATTCAAATTCAAAAACCTGTACTAATCTAAGAACGGAACAGTTTTTTCGTTCCTAGCACAAAGAACAGTAAGCTAGAACATAATAAGGGTGGAACACCTAACTATAACATACGGCTACTGCACCAAAATATTGCAGGGTTATTGAATAAACTTTCTATGATTGAAGTTTGTTTAGCTGAGTTAAAGGACAGTCATAAAGAGATAGACATATTATGTTTTTCAGAAACATTTATTAGTAACAACAATGAATTAAATATATGTATTAACGAGTTCATACTTGCAACTTCATACTCACGAAATACGGAGAAGAGGGGTGGGGTGTGTATTTTAATTAAACAGTTCTTAGAATACAAAATAATTCAATTATGTAAAGAAATGGCAGTAGATAAAATATTTGAGTGTTGTGGCATAGAAATACCACTTTATAACTGTATTATTGTATGTGTTTATAGGACACCCAATTCTAACATCGCAATATTTTTTAATAAACTCGACTCTCTATTGCATAAACTAAGTGACAGAAAAAACAAAAGGAAAAAAATTGTACTGGTCGGAGATCTAAACATAAACACCCTTACTACTAACAAAAATGCCACCACACTAAAAGAAATACTTTTAAACTATAACATGACGCTAAAGATAAATACTCCGACTCGACATACAGCTTGCATAGACCACATCATTACTAATGTACAAGACTCGTCAGGTGAGACATGTGAATTACATCTATCGGACCATAATACAGCTCAGATCTTAACATTCACATCACAAATATCACCAAACAAGACAGCTCCATCGCATTGTTTTATGTACAAGAGGAGTTATAACGAAGAGTACATTGAAAAATTTAGAGAATGCCTCTTGAGCCTGAAATGGCAAGATATTTATGAAGAAATAGATCCTAATACGGCTTTTAACAACTTTCATGAAGCTTTTTGCCTATTATATAAATTAAATTTCCCTCTGCAAAGAATAAAAGTTAAATATCAAACACCTACTTTAAGATGGATAACCAAAGGTATAAAAAAATCTTGCCTCTCAAAAAGACATCTAAAAGCGAAATATCATGAAAATAAATCCAAGGAAAATAAATTGGTTTATAATAAATACGCTAAAATATTAAAACAGTGTATAAACTTGTCCAGACAACAATCTTCTAGCAAATATATTTTGAAAGCAAAAAACAAATGTTACGCAACATGGAAATTAATTAAAAACAAACCTAAATGTACAAAGTCTCAATATATAGAGGCCATTCAACTGAATGACGTTATGATAGAAAAACCTGAAGAAATAACGGAAGCTTTTAATAATCACTTCATTGATACTACAAATATAGACATAGCTAAAAATAAAAGCAATATCACAAAGAACACTAGCAATGGGTGTAATAGTTTATTTCTCGAACCTTGCACGCCCAATGAAATCAACAAAATAATTGCATCACTAAACAATACCAATGCAGTGGGATATGATGACATTTCCACCCACATAATAAAATCATGTGCCGATATATTGTCTCCTATAATAGCTCATCTTGTGAATCTAAGTTTCGATGAAGAAAAGTACCCGAATAAACTAAAGTTCTCGGTTGTAAAACCATTACATAAAAAAAATAATAAACATGATTTAAACAATTATCGTCCAGTGACCTTGATACCTATCATTTCAAAAATATACGAAAAAGCAATGTATAATCGAATTGTCTCATTTATATCCAAATACAATATAATAAGTACAGAACAAAATGGTTTTCAAAAAGGAAAGTCAACCGCACTAGCTTGTTATCAACTAATAAAATCGATTACTGAGAATATAGATAAGAAGATACCGGTCACTGCAATATTTTTCGACATGACCAAAGCATTTGACTTCGTAAAACATAATATACTGTTAGATAAATGTGAGAGGTACGGGATAAGAGGAAAAGCGTTGAATTGGCTAAAAGATTACCTAACTAATAGACAACAACGGGTTGAAATATTAGGCGTTAATGAAGACAGGGAAGTAATAAAGTATAAATCTCAATACAGGACGAATAGATATGGCGTGCCTCAAGGTAGTATTTTGGGGCCATTGCTTTTTCTTCTATACATCAATGATTTGCCAACAGTGACGAAGAATGAGTGCGTGTTGTTTGCAGACGACATCTCATTGATAGTAAATAATGACAGTAAAAATGATCAATTTGAGGATAAAATAAATGCTGCTGTAGAAGCTATAATAGAATGGCTTGAACAAAATAATTTATGTGTGAATGTTTCCAAAACAAAATATATTAATTTCTCTAATTACAAAATGACAAATGAAGCAATGAAAATTATTGGAGGTGATAATGAAATTGAAGAAGTTGACTATACGAAATTTTTAGGCATAGTAATTGACAAAAATTGTAATTGGAAACAACATATCGAAAATATATGTAATAGGCTAAATAGCTTTACATTTGCAATAAGAAATCTCAGGAAAACTGTTGGACGTGATGCCGCTCTATTGGCTTATCATGGATATGTCTCATCTGTGCTAAGATACGGCTTGATCATATGGGGCAATTCCACTAACAGCAACAAGGCATTTATTGTGCAAAAAAAGTGTTTACGAGCTGTGTTTGGTGTAGACCCATTAGAATCCTGCAGACCTATTTTTATAAAACATAAATTATTAACATTAGCCTGTTTATACATACTGGAAATGGGAGTATTTGTAAAAAAACATCCTCACCTATTTCGTACAGCCGATAGCGTCAATGTTTATAAAGTGGGCAAAATCTCAAGGGATCCAACAAAATTGGCAATGTCAAGATGTAGAACAGCGTACTGCCATAAAAACACTAGTCGAATGGCAATAGACATATATAATAATATACCAAAGGTTATTAGAGAGCTGAGAACTAGCTTATTTCAAAAGCATCTCAGAGCATGGCTTATCGAACATTGTTTTTATACTATTAAGGAATTTATGAATTCTAGGACAAATGGTAAAGTGGCGTGACATAAAATTAAATTGACATTTTGATTTTAAGCTATTTAACAATTTGTAACTTAGTTTCTTTGGTTGTCTTTTGAAAACTATTATTTATACACTTATTTTGTAATTTAATTATTTTGATTTGACATTTTGATTTGACTTGTTTAAAACATTTTTTTTTTTGACATTTGAATTCAATCATTTAGTTTAAATCGATTTATTTAATTAGAATTATTACTATTGTCACAATATTTGCATGCCGAATTTAGTAGGCGGAATATGAAGAACTATTGTGTGTGTTATAAAATCTGTAAAATACCATATTTCAGGCAAATAAAGAATCTAATCTAATCTAATCTAATCTAAAACTGCCACTTTGCCACTTTCACGGCGTTGTCGGCAGCGCAGAGGTCACTTTGACTGCATGTTTTGGGACACGCGACAGGATGGGAGGTGGAGATAGTTTGTGACACAGCTCCACAATCACACCCTACTGTCGCTCCGTCAAGGTAGCCCCACTTTACTCGTTATTTGAATATGCTAACAATTTAAGATGGTCGTGAATTTGCTTGACGGGCTTGTGGCTCAGAAGCCGCATGGTTCGATCGATCAGTTTAAGTTACGCTTGCCGCGGTTGGTCCGTGAATGGGTGACTATATTTACATACCAAGACCCCTCCAGGCCTCGGAAAGTACGATAAGCCATTGGTCCCGGCTGTGATTCGTGGACCTTTGACTGTCAAAGGTCCACGAATCACAGCCGGGACCAATACCGGACGTTACGTGTCGTCAGAAGTCCGAAAATCTGACAACCAGTCTTATCAAGGGGTATCGTGTTACCCGATAACTGGGTTGTGGAGGCAGTCATAGGTAGGTGGTAGGCATAGGCAGTCTATCCATGTAAAATACTGGTACCTACTCAGTTGCATCCTGTTAGACTGGAAGCCGACTCCAACATATTTAGGAAAAGGCTAGGCACTTGATGGGTGAATTTGCTTAACAATTAGTTACTCTGACTTTACCTACCTATGTACGGACGCCAGCAGGTCAAGCTACCCGAAACTGTCAAATTTTTCCAATCGACCTTGAACCCTAATGCTTTAGCGATAAAGTTGAAAATCTATTAAATAAATTTGACAGATTGTAGTAGGTTGATGTGCTGGCGTCTGTACTAAGAGCGCTTTCGTACTCGTATATTAATGCTTTTAGGAGCTCTTGTTTGTCGGTATATTTTAGGGTCTTACGGTATTTTATTACTACACTAGCTTCTGTCCGTGACTTCTTCCGGCGTGAAATTTCTTGTTTTAACATAAAAAATATATCCTATAGCTGCGCCCCGTTACTTCGTTTACGCTTAGCTAATAACCTTGCTCAAGAAATAAGCTATCAAATGCAAAAAGATTTTTTCAAATCCGACCGGTAGTTCCAGAGATTAGCGCGTTCAAACAAACAAACAAACTCTTATTGGCGCGTTCAAACAAACAAACAAACTTTTATTGGCGCGTCCAAACAAACAAACAAACTTTTATTGGCGCGTTCAAACAAACAAACAAACTTTTATTGGTATAGATTGAATACAAGGACAAGTCACGCTCTAAAATCATGTCTTTTACAACAAAATTAAAACTAGATTAGGGGCAATTGTGGGATTATAACGTTTTACACAAAAAGGCTACAAAACAGGCCAAAACGGCAGAAAGCTGTTAAAAATTCAACAATAGATAGTGGTCGCCTTTGTCGCAGTCACACAAAGCGAAAATTGTGAACGTCGCCCGGATGTGGGGGCGCTAGATGTGGCTTCGGGAAATGGGCATTTAATATTTTTTTATTACGACGATAGATGGTAGGCGAGTATTGTACTACTTTCAAAGTTTACAGATAAGTACTGAAAAATGTTTATTTATTTATTTTAATTTACAATTTATGTTCACACATGTATAAATAGACAAGACAAAACAACAGAAAAATAGTTTAAGTAATTTTACGTCTCGTGTGTTTGACGGCACGGTTGGCGCAGTGGTTAAGCTATTGACTGCTGCGCTGCGTGTCGCGGGTTCGATTTCCGCACGGAACAAATATTTGTATGACCTACATGTATTTGTTCCGAGTCTGGGTGTTTTTCTATCTATAATATGTATGTATTTACAAAAAAAAAAAAATGTATATAAGTAGTTTATCAGCCATCTTGTTACCATAACACAAGCATTAGGTTGCTTAGCTTGGGACAAATGGTGCTGTGTGAAATGTCCAGGGATTTATTATTATTTATTATTATTATTATTGAGAGGGCAGTGGTGGCCGTGGTGGTGGCCGCGACTTACGAGTTCATAGTTCATTGTTTCTAACCTAGACAGGCGCTTTACTTTGTTTAAATTATTTCATCAACACTACTCTCAAAACAGTGAAGGAACACATCGTGAGGAAAATATATTCTACAACCGAAGACATGTATCTCCCAACCTGCAGTGCTGTGTA
Organism: Apamea crenata; assembly: GCA_949629185.1. Classification (NCBI taxonomy): domain Eukaryota; kingdom Metazoa; phylum Arthropoda; class Insecta; order Lepidoptera; family Noctuidae; genus Apamea; species Apamea crenata. The sequence goes on along the minus strand of OX451362.1, from coordinate 2,858,150 downwards.
TTACGGCTTTCTTCCTGTCACTGAGTGGAGTCTATATCCCAGCAGTGGGAACGTTATATGCTGATTGATGTATATTATGTGTATTGTCCCACTGTAAGACGAAGGCAAAATACTTTCTCTTACAAAGAACAACCACTCACATCAAACGCATGTCCGTTCCCGTGGGATAATTTCCGAACTTCAAGCGGGCGAGACCGTGGGCAAAAGCAAGTAAAAAATAAATAAAAAGATGTCATTATAATAATTAAAAACTTACACAATACATTGAAAGTCACATTGGTATCATTAATGTCACAATTATAATAAATACCTGGAAATCCGACGAGTCATTTATTTAACATTTCGTTTTAGACTTTCTACATTCCGTTTTTTTTTGTAAACCGAAAAACTGTGGAGACTCAAACTAGCTGCATCCCGCGGTTTCACCCGCATAAGTTTCGATTCCGTAGAAAGATCGAGGTAAAAAGTATCCTATGTGTTAATTCTGGTTATAAACTATCTGTGAGCCAAATTTCATCCAAATCCGTTCCGTATCCGTTTTTTGCGTAACAAGTAAAAAATATCCATCCATCCATCCTCACAAGCTTTCGCATTTATAATATTAGTAGGATACACAAACCTGCACTCTAATTGCGTAACCCACGATCAATTACAAATCCATTGCTATTATATGTAAATAAGGCAATGAATGTTGTTGAAATGACAAAATGAAAGCCATAGTGTTACACAATTACCCCGCCGGTGCAACTATAATATACTTCATTTTCATCCCGAAGAAGATTGTTGATGCGAGGATCATTGTGCATGTCTAGTTACACTTTTAAAGTAAACAATTGCTTAAGTTTTTGAACGAAGTTCTTTAAGGCGGAGATTTCTTGAAAACGGCCGAAAAGTTGGTTTTTTAAACAATGTAATCACATCTCTTAAACCTTAAATAATTAGGTAACACAAAAAAAAAGATATGATATTTTCAAGTCTTTTTTTAAGACAGTGATGGAACTCAAATCACAAAGATACGTCAATGCATCAAACATTTGTCACGGCTTGCGGTAGGATTGAACTGGCTTTAAATACAAGATGGCTCTGTATTAAAACCGTTTATGAAATTCTCACTTTCTCTCCCTCTCTGTGTGTCTCTTTCTATTATATACGAGTGTGTGCGAGCAATCGCTGGAACTTAGTGTCTGACAGGGGTCCCCCGACAGCATACTTTTATTTAAGGTTTTGTTATGGAATCTTTGCTCCCCACATAGACGCCGTAAACTGTTATTCCAAGATTTTGTGTTGTCCAGTTCAAACGATTTTAATAAGGCATTAAACTTCTCCCAGGTGAGTAAGATTCTCAATCGTACATACTTAGCCTACAATGTTCCCACTGCTGGGACACAGGCCTCCTCTCTGTAAGAGGGAGTGGGCCGTAATCCACCACGCGGGTCCAGTGCGGGTTGGTAGATGTCACAAGTCTTCGAATTTGTGGTTCTAGGATATGCCGGTTTTCCCACGATGTTTTCCTTCACCGTTTTGAGAGCAGTGGTGATGATATAATTTGCACAAAGTAAAGCGCCTGACTGGGTTCGAACCTACGACCTACAAGTCGTAAGTCGGGGCTGTGACCACTGGGACACCAATGCTCACCACTGCTCTCAATCATATCAGGCATAAAATATTATGTTTCGTGCGTAAACGAAATTCAAACTCGGCCACTGCGTGCGCTGTCATTATTAATACCCCGCCCTGCCGTCAACACATGGTCTCATCCAGTATACTAAAATAAATATCTGTACTGTTAAAACTGTGCGGCTGTTTCATTTTAGTAGTCATTGTAATTTCGCGTCGACACGGCACGACGGGCGGGATTCCGCTAACTTTCGCTTTGACAGGGATTCTGATGGTTCCCTGCTAAATTATATCTTTTATTGCTGCTGGTTACAGTTTGAACAGCCATTTTTAACCAACAGTTTTGTTAGAAAGTTTTTGCTCCTTCCGTTGGCAGGCAATTAATGTCTAGCTTTTATTGTGTCTCTTCGTGACGTCGTCAAGGGTGGTGAGGAGTCACAAACTGGCTCGGCTAGGGAAGTAACATGCATGGTACTTTGTACCAGATTACGACAAGGCCGAACTAGGGTTATGACTTTGCCTAAATAAAGAAAGTAACATAAAAAATAAACAACAAGTTAGGTATATACGTATGTTCATTTGTTCCCTCGTAACTCCTACACACTCCTCGTCGTATTTGGACAAACGAGGTATCGTTGATAGCGTAGCTTCAGCTATACGAAAACCAATGTATAATTTTATTTATAATATAGCTGAGCCCCGCGGTTTCTCCCGCATGTCTCGATCCCTTAAGAATATAGGGATAAAAATATCCTATGTCCTAATCGTCCATCCAAGTGTCAAATGTCATCCAAATCGGTTCAGCCGTTTTAGCGTGAAAGAAACAAACATGCAAAAAATCGCTAGTTTTCAAATTACGAATTATTTTATGTTGTTATAATTTTATGATTACACAGGTCAACACGAAATTGGTTCTAGATAAGAGAGTATGTTTCGGTAGATTTATCCACAGTAAGGTACAAAAAAAATCCTCATCTGCATAACCTTTTCCCAACTATGTTGGGGTCAGCTTCCAGTCTAACCGGATGCAGCTGAATACCAGTATTTTATATGGAGCGACTGCCTAAACTACTATATAAAATATCAATATCAAATTTAAAAAAAAACTTAAGTCTAAACTCCAGCTTTCGTGACATGCATTCAGAATATAAAGCTAGAGCCAAAATATTATAGGTACGCACGTGTATTTTCATTGATACACTACGAACGACAAGAGCGTGTCTAGCAGTATTAATTCAAACACACTGTATATTTTGCTAGGAAATTACGCGATCTCCTCAATATTACGTGCGACCTTGCACGGTTTCGTATTATAGGAAAGTTTCAATAGTGGGGAGGATTTTCTAAAGAGCTTTGTGTAGAATATATTCCACATAATATAATTTATTTAGGTGCATAACGAGAGCCTTATAAGCCCCCTTAAAAGGCTTAAATCTCCTATAAGTCATCAGTACTTCGGAGAGACAGTTACGACTCCCAATTTGAGTATCACAATAATAATTTAATTGTGATACTTGAATTGGGAGTCGATATATATTTTGGTTACAGATCATCATCCACCTAACGTTTTCCCAACTATGTTGGGGTTAGCTTCCAGTCTAACTGATACAGCTGGAAACCAGTATTTAACATGAAGCGACTGCCTGTCTGACCACCACAAACCTGTAACTTGGTAACACGCTACCTCTTCTTCACGGTAACCACTGTCAAAGACCAACGACTAACAGCCAGAATGCACGGATTAACGTGCTTTCCGAGGCAAGGCAAAGTCTCCGATATGTAATGGATGGTCACCCATCCACGAACTGACCGCAATCGATGGCTAAACCTAGCTTAACCTTCGATTGAACAGTGCGGCTGTCACTATTTAGCCCCGAGCCCCTCTCGTTTAATCCATATTGATTACATTAAAAACATTGCAAGAACCGGTAAAATATCTTACTTTCTGAAATAAAACCTACAAAGACAAAACTCCTGTTACCGTAATCTCTGCTTACCCCAGAACAAGCCAGTCTTAAGGCTCGCTTAGTTCGGTTTCCCCATTTAATGGGGCGTTAGAGAACGTAATCCCAGCTTACAGTAATAACTGCTAACTGATATAAATTGAGTCGAGGGTTTTTCAGGATTTACACTTAAACAGAGTTTAATTTATATTGTAAGGTAGTTTCAGAGGGATGAGCTGATAGTTTATTGAAGAAGTCTGTTAGTTATACTGGGTCATCTTTTCAGCACGTTTACAGTTATTTTTGTGGGTTGTGAGTTATGACACAAATGTGACTCTACAGGGTGGCAACTTAGGAATTTCTCAGTGGCAACCCGGAGTTTGGAAGTCGGTGATGTGATACCCCCACTTTTTGGTCCCATGGTGAAATTTCTTCAGTTTAATGGTCTGTACAACACCCTTAAATATGACCACACATTTCTGAAACCTGCTGTATGTAGGGTGGCAGGGACAGCCACGCACAATCTGAAGGCCAATCTCGTAATTAAAAACGTTCAAAATCCAGTTGCAATCTCATCTCAGCGACAATCAATGTCAAAAACTTGTCAAAAATGTAGGGAAATTACAGGTATTTTTGACAGTTTGAGACTGAGATCAGACTGTGAATGTTCTTAAAATTACGAGAATTGCCCCTCTGTTACCATGGGTTCAGTACATGATTCTTAATCCCCTACGTTGAAAATGTCGTCGGTTATTATTGAAAAACCAAAATTTCTGTTCATAGAAATAAAAGAAAGAAAATACATTTATTTGCGGCAAACATGACGCATAAAAAAAGAACATAAACACACAAAAAAAAAATAACAAGTTGGGGGTAAACATGCGTCACATTCACGCAAAACGGCCATCGCTCAGCATAATGCTAAGACCCTATACGACACAGAGCCCCAGCGCTGTTTTTCAGCGGCAGCCGACGTTAACGTGATGACGTCAACCAGTGCAACATGCAATTATACATAAATAAATAAAAACCTGCTGTCAAAATGTATGTATATATTGTTATACATACATTTTGACCTCGTAGTTATTGCACTTTGCTATGAAACAGCAGGTTTTTTTTCGGCTCTAGAATCATGTGCTGAATTCCTGGTTACAGTTTGCGCGTCGATGTACCTTCTACCTTGTATACAGCACGTGTCAGAAATGTGTGGTTGTGACAGACCATCAAACTGAACAAATTTTTCCATGCGACCAAAAACCGGGTATCACACCACCGAATTCCAAACTCCGGGAAAAGTTTCTAATGGAAAAATCCAATAACACTATGCCCGACCTGGGAATCCCACGCACAGCACTCGCGCTTGTGACCACGAGACCAAAGGAGCAGTTTTAAATTTGAGGCTATCACGTCTAAAATTGAAAACGTTAAATAGAATTGACGTTGACATTAAATTAACAGAAAATAATGATTATAATTATCAACTTGTTACGAAAACATAATTTAAATTACGACCCAGAAAGCATCTTTTTTAAATTGACGTTGTGTAAACAAATTTTAAATTGACGTTGTGTCCCCAAAGACAAATTTTAAATTAATAATCTCCGTATTATGTTAGGACGGCGCTAAAAGGCATCTTAATTCAATACAAAATGCTTTTAATTTCGGGTCCTAAACCTGCTAAGTGTTTTGGGCAACATTATCGGTAATGTGTTATTCAAAGGCCCGTTTATGGTACCGACCCGTTTCTGGTACGACCCGTTATTTTTTGGGCCCATTTTGTTTAACGGGCTGTTCCTTTATGGTAGGGATTTGTTTAATCACATGTTTGGAGGGAGGAAACGACGGTTTCCATTCATTTGGGTGACAACGCTAATATTAAAGATTAGTGAGCCTTTATTGTGATTGTTGACAGAATGGTACACATGGCTAAATATGAAGCTATACATTTCCAGTATACGCTGACCTGGCATTGGTTCGGCTTGCCGTACAATAAGAGTTCAGCTTATACTGCCGTGATATATCTATAATGCCGTAATCTACCAAAGCCGTTGTTTTGAATAACATGCAAAAACCGCGGCAAAAGTTTAAACCGATGTAACTTTTCAACGACAACACCTATTTGAGACTTTGAGGTACCAAAACGTAGATCAAGTTAAATACTTTGGAATGACTGACCCTGACACATCGGAAATATAATTTAATTTCATGAAAAAACGTTTATTGCGTTTTAGTTTATCATCGGTGTTGCCGGAATCCTATGGGTCATCGACTAAAATGCCGCTACGTATAGCGTAACGGCATTTTAGTATATCTATTTCATAGCAAAATATTGTCTGTTAAAATGCTAAAAAAAATCTCTTCAATGAATAACTAAAACGTCGTTATAGCACATAACGTCTATTTAGCTTAATATTATGTAATATGGAACTGACTCATGTTAGACTTTAGTGCGTTTAACGGTACTTTACTGCTTTTAAGTCTGGTAACCTCCAGATGCATTTAAATTTAAGGGAAAAACTTGAATCATTTCTAAGCTTAAACGCGGTTAAATTAAAAACCTTATAGTTTAACGGCATTATAGCGCAACAGTATCAAAAAATAGTGAACCAATAATATTGTACAAAATGAATTAAAGTTATTAAAAATAAAGACATTTTTTTAATACAAGTCATTGTTTTATCAATCACTTTATTTTTACTTTATTTCTTTAATGGTTTTCAAAATAGAGTATCTTTTTGCTTAAACTTATAACTTTGACAAAATTTCACTTAAACTAGATTTCTTACGACAAGTAGCACCAATTGAGTTTCTACGTCTTCGCTCCAAATTAAAATTCTTTGGAACTCCATCATCCACAAGCAATATGGAATGGTAATTGCCATCATCGGTATTCCTACGTTTGCGTTGACATGATCGCTCGGGAGTAGTTTTCTCACAGCAAGTAGCACCAGTTGACTCTCGACGTCTTCGCTCCAAATTTTGTATTTTGTTTTTAGAAGGAGTTAAAGTATTTGTGACATCAGTTGACAATCTTGTTTGCAGCCTGTACTTCTCTGTTGTTCTTTTCCTGTCACACACATCAGACATGGGGCTTTTTGAAGAATCGGATGGACAGTAATCTTTGTCAATAACGGAGTCGTCTGAATCAAAATCAGGTGGACTATTTTCACACGTTCCTTTCGTATTCAATTGGATTTCTTTATCAAGCGGAGAATCATCTGGTGGCATTAATTCGTTGCATGTTAAATCTACTTCGATGGGTGTGTTGACGACATGCTTTGTAATAGTTTGATGGATAGTACTTTCGTTGAATAGAGGCTCTAATGTACTTAAACTCAAAAAATCATGCGAATTATATGTTTGTGTCTCGCAGAATGTGAAACTCACCATCTATGAAAACATCATGTACGTAAGAAAAAATTTAAATCTATTTAACACAAGAGGTGAAAGACACAACTATAGGACTAGAAATAGGGACCAATTAGTTCAAACAGGTTTCAGACTGGCTAAAGTAGACTCAACCTTCATGGGGTACTGTTTAAAATGTTACAATAAAATTCCTCCCCACATACTCCAACTGAATGAAACGAAATTTAAATCTTGTATTAAATGCACACTATGTAGCCAAGCATATTATAAGTTAGGGGATTACATCGCTGACAAAAATGCTTGGCTCAATGCTGGTCCAGCTCCACAGGGGCGCTTAAACTAATTAGCATTCGGAAACATTGTTGGAGCTGATGAACATTTTTGAAGAGGACACCTTGGAAGAAAACTATATTTGCATTGTATAAACTCAATTGTTTATTATTTTATAATTGCATAGCATACGTGTGAGCACTATGTACTTTCTATAAAGCTACCATTTACTGGGTACGTCTTTCATTGACTTGAATGTGCCCTGGCGGCTGAGAGTATGTCATGCTCACTCTAATGTCTCGCTGGTGGTGGCGTGTGTGTTGGATCATTAAGTTCCCTTCAAAATGGTTGAGCTGAATGGTGCTGATCCATACGTCATGTTCGTGAACGGGCGCCGTCAGTAGGGACTGGTCATCTCTTAGCCGCCACGGCTTATAGTAATTTTTAATTTTTGAATTGTTTTTATGTTTTCTATAACGGACGCTTCAAACGTGCACCGTCTTTCTACATCGTTCTCACATGGTTAATTTCAACACGAATGATGTAATCAAATATTTTGTAACAATTTTATGATTTAAAAGAGTGCCCATGGAGTTTCTTGCCCGTTCTTCTCCATAGGTGCCAACGCTTTGGAATGGGCAACTGGCTTCATCTTTCTGACTGACCGACCCTTTAACAATCCAAAAGTGCCTGTAATTGGTTAAGTTGAATTAAATGATTTGAGTTTGTGTCAAAAATGCTGCTATTGGTCATCGAATAAGGCGCTGCGTAAATACTGTCAACATAGTCAGTCGGACCAGGCTCAGGTTTACTACTATTTCTTGTCTCGAAGTGTTTGTTTGGTGATAGCTCAATTATAGAAGTACTTACAGGTTTTTCTTTATCCATGTCTAAAATGCTTTTGTCTTGTTTGGAAAGTTCAGTCTCAGATTTACTACCATTTTTTGTCTTTAAGTTTTTGTTTCGTGACAGCTTAGAAGCAGTCAAAGGTTTTTCCTTAACCATATCTAAAATACTTTTCGCTCTGCTGGAAACGGCAGTATTTCTGTAACAAGAAAATAAAATACTGAGTGTGTGTAGGTATTAAATACACAAAAAGTATGAATAGTTTGAGCGTGAAGGAGTAATAAACATATAAACACACACACACTCACACACTCACAAACTTTCGACTTTATAATATTAGTGTGATTAGTAGGATTCACTGGCAAACAAATTATTTTGTATGTTTATTTCAATAAAAAGCGCACATGTAAAGTAGGTAGGAGCCTATTTTAAAAATGAACACAAAATTATTCCGAGCTAAAGAAAGTAAAAACTAACTTACCTGTGACGGTTCGCCATAATTATGAAATTGGCGGGAACAAACCCGGAGCTACACACGTCCTCACCCAACAAGCGCCTGCCGTGCGATGCACTAGTTTCACCCCCGAGTCCCGACCATAGATTATACAGTATATTGGTTAGTCCCGACCCCTCTGCGTCTGATCTCGGATCGCGATCGTTACGTCGGCGTCGGTTAGCCTCTGCCCCCTGCCCCGCGCGAGATCAGGTAACGGCTTTGTTGTGTATTAGTGTGAGATAACGTATTTTTAGTCTACTAATGACGGACAATTAATTTTTGTTTAGTTTTGGAAATGCCGCCACTGGCTTATAACATACGTAAAGTCAAAATATAAAGATGTCAAATATTAATCTGTAATGCCGTTAAACGTCCTTAACCACATGTATGTCTAGCATTTTCAATTAACGACGTTATAGGTTAACAAAAGTAAAGTTCTATAATAAAAAAAGAATAACAATAAAACAGTTAAAGTACCTTTACCGCTTTATAGTGTACAAAAGACTGTTAACGGCAATCAAGACAAGCAACTATATGAAAAACTTGTAATAAAAATATGAGTTAATGAACTTTAGCGGCTGTATAGACTCACAAAGTTACTTAATGACATTTTTGCTTATTTCACCCGAGAAAAATATGTACTTAACGGCATTCTTAAAATTATTATTTCCAAAACTATTCAAGGTATTGAAAATTCGGAAACACAGATCGATAGATATTTTTTTTCTCATAATGATAGCATCAAAAGTTAAAAATTGACCAGATGTCGGATAACGGCATTTTAGTTATACCACGGCAGTATACTGGAAATGTATAGCTTGAATTGTAGCCGTGTGTACCTACAATCACCAAATGTTGCAAATAAACAAGAAAAAAAAAATCCATTTAAACAAACAAACAACTTTATGCTAGCTTATAATATGTCTAGAACCAAAAATTCGAAGACATGTGACTACCTACCCACACTGGGCCCGCGTGGTAGATTACAGCCCACTCCCTCTCGAAGAGAGGAGGCTCAGCCGTGGGAACATTATAGGCTAGTATTATTACAAAAATGCGTGCACAGTACACGTGATATTAGTAAACATTCTTAAAAAATAAATAATAAGAGACGGCGACTCTCGACGGCACGGTTGGCGCAGTGGTTAAGCGATTGACTGCTGCGCTGCGTGTCGCGGGTTCGATTCCCGCACGGAACAAATATTTGTATGACCTACATGTATTTGTTCCGAGTCTGGGTGTTTTTCTATCTATAATATGTATGTATTTACAAAAAAAAAAAAAATTGTATATATAAGTAGTTTATCAGCCATCTTGTTACCATAACACAAGCATTAGGTTGCTTAGCTTGGGACAAATGGTGCTGTGTGAAATGTCCAGGGATATTATTATTATTATTAAGAGAGATTTAGTGCGAGAGACAGAGAGAGTTATATCTTTCTTCGCTCTCATGTAACGAAACGTGTCTTAACGTGACAAGTCCTTGAAATGTCACTTCCGATTGTCGTTATCGAATCACCGCATAGGAAGTTTCACTTTAAAAAGTCATAAAACGATTCGGAACTTTATGTGTGGGTATTAAAGTGATTTTTCCAAAAACTTATTTGTTTACTTCATTGTTAACTAAATTATGAACGCAGAATACAACGATTATTAACTACTCCTCGCAGTACGTTAAGACATCAAGAAATATAGCCTCCATTACGACATCTCTGGCCAGAAACTAGGCCGAAATATAGGTCTAAAAAATCACAAACGATTTCGCACGTCCAAATCCCGGATAAAACTGTCCCTCGCGTGGATGACCTGCGACCTTCATCCTTACTTATCCCGGATAAATAATGGGTTCACCCGGATGCCGTTTGTTCACCTATGAATAAATAGCACCCATATGATATATTACTTAAAGAGCCGTCAAACTGGCTTGAATAGTTTGAACTAGGGGTATGACAAAGATGTAGAGCTGATGGATTAGGCAACACTTTAGGCGCGGGCCACACAGAGTGGACGTGAAACGAGGACGAGACGCAGACACGCTTTTGGTAAAAGATCCATGAAATCCAATATATTGTTTTCCCACATGCGGGCGAATGACGTCGCGGGCACAGCTAGTTTAGAATAAAAAAAAGAAAACAGATCTATAATCACAAAACAGAAATAGTCGGCAGATGAACGTCGTGACTGTGACAGGAAGGCTTCCACTCAGCACGATGCTGTGCATGCAGCATATACATACATTGTATTGTACGAACAAGATTTGAGCTTTCCGCATTGTATCAACTCAGCCTATCGCAGCTCACAGCTCACATAGGTCTTTACCAGGCTGCGCCACGACACCATATCCTCCGCTTTCCGCATCCAGTCCGTCCCAGCTACATTAAGGTCATCGATCCATATAGCTGGAGGGCGTACCATGCTAAGCTTGCCGAAACAGCCCATTGTGACTTCAAGATATGTCGGCCGCATTGTACAGGAACATGTTACAACTTCCGCATGCCACTTCCAGCTTTCTCTATATCCGTGGTCGGTCCTTAGATTTACAGAGCTAAAGACTGTAAACCATTCATTTAATTACCTTGACCCATGACGTAAGACGAAGTAAAGTAAAGCCGACCTTCATGGCAGGCTTTGATAATGAAGAATAAGTGGATAACTTTAATGATACGAACCGTGCCGCTGTTATTTCTTAGCCACAAGCCCCACATCTGCCGAGCCTTTTCCCTACTACGTTGGGGTCGGCTTCCAGTCTAACCGGATGCAGCTGAATACCAGTATTTTACATGGAGCGACTGCCTATCTGACCTCCACAACCCAATTACTGGGTAATACGAGACTGGTTGTCAGATTTTCGGGTTTCTGACGACCCGTAACGACTGTCAAAGATCCACGAATGACGCCGGGACCAACGGCTTAACGTGCTTTTCGAGGCAAGGACGGGTCTTGGTATGTAAAGATGGTCACCCATCCACGGACCAACCGTGGCAAACGTAGCTTAACCTGATCGATCGAGCCATGCAGCTGTTATTACATAGCCACAAGCCCCTTTAAAAAGATAAGGATTCCAGCCACATCTTCTATCTACTCTATAATAATAATACAGCTGAAGAGTTTGTTTGTTTGTACGCGCTAATCTCTGACACCTTGTTTGATTTGACAAAATATTTTTGTCTTTCATAGACCAATTCTTGGGGAAGCTTATTAGTTTTAGCTTTCTAATTTAACATCACGCTATAACCCTTAGGAGCCGAGCAAAAAGAAAAATAGTCAGAAAGAACACTAAGCGAAAACGAAATAATAGCACGGGCGGGCGATGCGATACGACGGGGTGGGTGGGGGTTAACAAGAAATGTCACGCGGATGAAGTCGCGGGCGGAAACTAGTTTACAAATAAGTCCCTAACACAGTAAGTGCTCATACACACGAGCGGCACGCGACAATGGCAGAGGCAGACAATGTCGCTCGTGTATTAGAGTACGGTGCTCAGCAGCAGCCCGGAATCTGGATGTGTCGCCTCTCGTATGAAGGCAATAGGCTCACCGTTTTTTACATAAAAATAAAATAAAAAAGCCTTTTATTTCTTGCCAATGAATTTAAAATAATGGGTAAATAGAAATATAAACATTGAAAAGTAAAAAATTTAAATAAAATTTGAAAATTAAATTGCAAATTAAATTGAAAATTAAATTGTAAATTAAATTGAAAAATAAATTGAAAATTAAATTGAAAATAAATGAAAATAAATGAAAATACTCAAAAATTATAAACATCTTATTGCATCCATTAAAGTTAATTCAGATCAAATCAAATCAAATATTTTTTTAAATTAATAATGAATTAGCATAAGTAGTTCAATTATAAATTGTTCAATAAATTTCTACCCGTGTGATAAGTTAATTTTTGTGCAAGAACCCCTCTTAGGTGAAGGCCTCCTCCAGAGATTGCCATGTGTCTCTGTTGCTTGCTACTCTTGTCCAGTCCCGGCCGGCTATGTGTATTATGTCGTCTGCCCATCGTGTTTGCGGCCTGCCTCTCTTTCTGTAGCCTGCTGGTCCTGGCCACACCGTGGTTCGTATGGTCCATCTATCGTCAGCCATTCTGGCTACATGGCCCGCCCATCGCATTTTTAATTTCTGTGCGTAACTTAAGGCATCAATAATATCTGTCTTTTTACGGATTATACTATGTGGTATTTTCTGCAATTTGCTTATCTTCAGCATGCTCCTTTCCATACTTCTTTGACTTGTTTTTATCTTGTTTTTTGTCTTATGAGTAAACTTCCATGTTTGACATGCATATGTCATGGAGGGTAAAAGGCAGGAGTTCATTATTTTCCTCTTTAATGTAATGGGAAAATTGCCTTTCAGCACTTCTTTATAACTCCAAAACTTGTTCCAGGTCTTTTGAACTCTTCTGTCTACTTCCTGTTGATTGTTTAGTGTGCTGAATGATATTTGTTTTCCTAAATATATATAGTTACTCACATACTCTAGGTGGACATCTTCAAGTTGTATGGTTTCGTGACTATTGTTTGTCATTGCTTTCGTTTTACTCAGATTTATTTCCAAGCCGACTTCCTTGCTAGCTATATGTAAGGTGGATATCATATGTTGTAAGTCTTTATGATTATCACTTAAAAGTACAATATCGTCGGCAAACCTTAGATGTGAAAGATAATTCCCGTTGACATTGATACCTAGATTCTTCCAGTCCAGATTGCTTATGACCGACTCCAACACTGCTATGAAAAGACGAGGGGAGAGGGGGTCGCCCTGCCTGACCCCTCTTTCTATCTTTATTGGTGGTCCTACGTTATCCAATTGTATTCTACTTTGGCTATTCTTATAAAGATCTTTCAGTATGTTTATATATTTTAGGTTAACATTTTGAGTGTGTAGAGTTTGCCAAATTGCTGAGTGTGAAATTGTATCGAACGCTTTTTGGTAATCAATGAAAGCAATGTACAGCGGTCTCTGGAATTCTTGATATTTCTCAATGACCTGTTCCAATGTATGTATATGGTCTGTAGTACTGTAACCTTTTCTAAAGCCTGCCTGTTCTATTGGTTGTTTACTGTCCAGTATTTGACCAATTCTCTTTTCTATGACTGAAGAGAATAGTTTATATATAGTTGGTAACAGGCTTATAGGTCGGTAGTTAGAAATATCTTTTGGATCTCCTTTTTTATACAACAAAATTATGTTTGATTCCGACCACTGCTTGGGGGTGGAAGTATTTTCGATAATCATATTAAAAAGTTTTGCTAGTGGTCTTGCCAGTAGAGAGTGACCTATTTTTATAACTTCATTAGTTATTTTGTCCGGGCCTGGACTCTTTTCTATTTTCATCTTCTTTACTTGTTCGATTATTTCAACTTCATCTACAGGATTTATCTCATCGGTGTAGTCCATTTGGGGCACATCCACATGAAATGATTGTGTCTGTGTAGAGCAACTGTATAAGTTCTTATAGTATTTCGTTGCAATGCTCAAAATGTCGTCTCTGTTATTGTGTACCATTTCTTCCCCTTGCAATCCTTCTATCCAGTGTTTGTGTGTCTTTAATTCTTTAAGTGCTCGTTTCATACTTCCAGTTGTGTTTAGATGTTTCTCTATTGTATGTGACCTGTAGGCAATATAATCTCGCTTGATATATCTGCTAGTTAATTTGTAAAGTGCTTTTAATTCATTTTTCATACTTCGGGTTTTTGGTTTAGTGTTTTGTAGCTCATGTCTTCGTCGTATTAACTGCCTGGTATGGTCAGTTATTACTGATTGTTTTTTGTTTTTTATTTCAGAGTTATTGGCCCTTGACAAGCTGGTTTCTATTATATTGATTAATTTGTCGTAGTATTCTTGTGGTGTGAAGTTTGTTTCAACCTCTAATAGGCTTTTCATATTATAATATAAGGATTCAGAGTAAATAGAAATATGTTCCTCGGTTTTGAGTTGGTTATGATAATTTTTATTATAACTTGCTCTGTTTCTTTTTGAGAACTTACTTTCAATTTTTATTCTTACCGGTCTATGGTCTGATGGGTATTCTACATTTAGAACTTCAATGTTTTGCACGTTCTGAGGGAAGTTTGACAGAATATAGTCCAGTTCGTTCTTTGTTTTGCCGTCAGGAGATCTCCAAGTCCATCTGGTTTTGGGTTTTTTATCGAAGAAAGTATTAATTATTGACAGCTTATTTTCATACGCAAATTCTACCATTCTTTCTCCTGAAGCATTTCTGACTCCATAGCCATATTTTCGCATTATTAAGTGTTCCTCGGGTGCAGGGACACCAATTTTGGCATTAAAGTCTCCCATCACTATGGTCTTCCGGTTACCTGCTCGTGTTAGAGCTTTATCTATGTTATTATAAAATTCTTCTATTTTATTTTCACCAGCGCCTTCTGTTGGGGCATAGACTTGTATAATAGCGAGTTTGAAACTGTTTATATTCAGTGTTAACAGAGCAACCCGCTCTGATATACCTATTATTGCTTCTATGTATTTCTTAAGGTGTTTTTTTATAATGAATCCAACTCCATAGAGTCCTGCGGTTTCTCCTACAAATTGAAATATAAAATCCTCATATTCACAGATCAGATTGCCAACTCTCCTCACCTCTGATATACCCATAATATCAAATCTTATATTTTTCATTGCCTCTACAAGCTCTATTAGTCGTGCGTGAGATGATAGACTCCGCACGTTATATGTTATTAT
Source organism: Apamea crenata (assembly GCA_949629185.1). Taxonomy (NCBI): domain Eukaryota; kingdom Metazoa; phylum Arthropoda; class Insecta; order Lepidoptera; family Noctuidae; genus Apamea; species Apamea crenata. Next base: position 2,842,896 of record OX451362.1, on the reverse strand, counting down.
GTGGAGCAGTTGCTCTGGAGGGTTGTGGTCGCATATCTCCGCAGTGACCAGCTGTACTGGAGATGTTTGCAGAGGGGCTCGTGCTAGTTGCTACTTGTTAGATGTCTCCGTCGAGTGTTGTTGATTTGGGGTTGGATTAATCTGTGGGGACTGCGCATCTCTTTTTGACATAAAGAAGGCGCTAATGTCTGTCTTGTTTTTCTTGTGAGATTGTATGTTTGACTTGTTCTTTTTTTGGTTGTCTTCCTTTGGTGATTGAGATAAAAGCCGTTTTTGCCTTCTATTCCCATTGTTTTCCTCTTTGATAATAATTTTATCGTATTTTAAATATGCTTCTTTTCCTTGGTCTAAAAGTTGTTTGAGCTCTTCTCTCAGTTCTTTACGTTTCTGTATAATTTTTAAAGGGAAGTCTTCTGTTACATAAATTTCAAATTGCAATAATTTCTTCTTTTTTAATACTTCAATTTTTTTGCTTAACGAGTTGAATGAGACTATGATTGGTCTAGTTTTCTCTCCTTTTTTACCTTTCCTCCAAATCGAACTTAACTCTTGACTTGAACACTCAACATTCATCTTTTCATTTATAACTGTAAGTACTGTTTTTTCCAAATCCCAGTAATTATTTTCATGTTCTTGTATGCCGAAAAATACTAGATTTTTCTTTCTTATTTCTTTCTCAATCGAATCAATTCTTCTCTCTTGATCTTCTATCTTCTTTTCCAATTGTTCGTTTTTAATTTCTAAGTTTTGAAACTTTTCATTTATATTTGTGTTTATATTCTTCGTAATATTTTCTTCTAAAATTTTGAACTGTTGTTTTTGTTCCGACATTTCTAATCGTATTTGTTTGAGTAGATTAGTAATGTCTTCCATGTTATTGAATAAGATGTTTTGACAGATAGCTTTGTTTACGTACTTGTAGTGTCATCTATCGGATACTGTGGGAGTTTCGTGTACATCGGCAGGTTCGATCGTGGTGTCGGAAGGATCGAAGCAATAGGTAGCTGGTTCCGACGTATTTTCTCGTTTCCGTAAGATGGCGCTTTTTGTAATTCTTAATAGGGTGATGATTAGTTTTTTTTGCTATGACAAATGAATCATCAATTTTTTCTTGCACTTTCGAGGTTATAATGTTAATGTTTCGATCTAAAATGCACAGTTCACTAAATATTTTTCGTTCTCATCTACACCACACACGCGAAGTTCGTTTTTCTGTGTGTTTTATTGATTTTAAGGTCTTCTTCGTTAGCATTTGCCAGTAAACCGGCACACCAGTTCTTTCTTTAAAATCACTAGTAATGTTTGTTTTTCACTTTGTCTTTTATATTGTCTAGATGGAATAACACTCAACTTATTCGATTTTCTCCTTTTTCACTCTTTATAAGCACTATTTTATTTTAAAAGTTGTTTTAAACACGGATAAGAAGTGAACGGTGGCACTGCAGCGCCCTCTCCGCGCGTTTTTTACATGGGAAAACATAAACAGCGAATTTTCATTTCTATCATTTTTCGTCTCATAATCCGCCTTTGATGTTCCCACTGCTGGGACACAGGCCTCCTCTCTTCGAGAGGGAGTGGGCTGTAATCCACCACGCGGGTCCAGTGCGGGTTGGTAGATGTCACATGTGTTCGAATTTTTGGTTCTAGGACATGCCGGCTCCCTCACGATGTTTTCCTTCGCCGTTTTGAGAGCAGTGGTGATGAAATTATTTACACAGAGTAAGGCGTCTGCGTGGGTACGAACCCACGACCTATTTTTGTCTGTTTGTCTATTATTATAAATATTATTATCTTTCGCTTAATATTCTCAGTTACTATTAATATTTTCAGTATAATAATTACAGTTTCATAATCATAACACTGAAAAAATTAATCAATCAAGCACCATAATACATTACCCTGAAGCCTTCTCAATAGGAAATAAATACACATAAGTAATGGCCATAAATTTCATACTTATAAGAACACTAAGTTAGCTCTAAGTTTCCCGAACAGAATAAAATAAATAATATAAAAAATTTAAAATAAAAACACTTAAGTAGTCAAAAACAATCGCTTACATTTATTTCAATCCATTGAACAAATTGTAAGTAACAAATAACATGCGTAATATCGTACGGAACTCAACTCATAAAACTTAAGTGTAATTGGGGGTCCGTAACGACGCTAAAAAACCTTTTCTTGGATGTTACGCACAAAGCAATCGCGGGCTTAATAAATTTATTGTATGTAGTACTTTATGAGCCAATATTCTACATCGGTTTTCATTTGTTGGGAATTGGTTATCAGTTTAATTCTTTTTAGCGAATCTATTATATACTGCTTATTACAATGATAAAAAAGCTCAAGTGGCTTCCCTGAGCAGTGGAGGCTCAGTGGTAACGTGCGCGATTTACGATTGTAGGTCGTAGGTTCGAACCCAGCTAGGCGCTTTACTTTGTGTAAATTATTTCATCACCGCTCTGAAAACAGCGAAGGCAAACTTTGTAAGGAAACCGACATGTCCAAGAACCAAAAATTCGAAGACATGTGACGTCTAAATCAGCTGTACTGTTCGTATAACTCGTCAAAATGTAGGGAACACCAGATTTTTGTTTCGCGATTTCGGGTTTGGTCCCATAGTAAAAGTTGTTCATAATAATGAGTACAATGACCCCCTAGAGTTATGGGATATAAAAAAAACACGTTGTATAATCATGAAACAGGAGCATAGAAATTAATAATGATGATGTTTACGGAGAGAGAAATTGTATATTATAAGCCTGTGTTGTCCTAAATATATTTGTATAGATATATTTCCCATAAATATATTTGTATAGATTAGTATAATTGCTATACGTATGTATTTATTGTATTATAAATGGTACACGACAGACTACCTCCAGTATTGTCTCTCCTTCCTCCTTATAATCCAACCAAAGGTTGTCTATGTCTTTAAAAGATCGCTCTTAACGATAAGACCGCCCATTGTGTCACCCTTTGTAAAATGTCTACATTTATATCTGTAATTTATATGGTGTACGTAATAAAGAGCATTCTTTATGTATATTATGCTAACGGCTATTCCCTTGTGTTTATTTTATGACCTCTCGGATTCTAATCCAACAAACGAACTGTTTGCGGATGAATGGACGAAGATTTTATTGGCATGTAGAAGTAGGTAGGTACTGTGAGAGCATTCATGAAAATGTTTATTTATTTTTTATTTATTTATTTCTAAGTATATGGTACATTGAGATCTTAAATTAAATATTGATTCACATATACTACCATTGGTGTTGTAGAAAAATTAAATAAGCTAAGAGCTAAGTGCAATAAGCTAAGTGTTGTTTTTTTATGTTTTAACCTGAACTTAGCTTGTTTATATTTTCTTTTTTATGTGTCTCTGAGGGGTTTGTGGCTAAGTAACAACAAGCTTGCTGCGGTTGAAACGTGGATGGGTGACCATCTTTACATACCAAGACCCCTCCGTGCCTCGGAAATTGTCCCGGCTGTCATTCGCGGATCTTTGACGTTACGGCTCGTCAGAAGACCGAAAGTGACAACCAGTCTTACAAAGGGGTATCGTATTACCCGATAACTGAGTTGTGAAGGTCAGATAGTCAGTCGCTCCATGTAAAATACTGGTATTCAGCTGCTGCTTCTGGCTTCTGGTGACCCATAACGACTGTCGAACATCCAAGGATGACAGCCGGGTCCAACGGCTTAACGTGCTTTCCGAGGCACGGAGGGGTCTTGGTATGTAAAAACGGTCACCCATCCACGGACTAACCGCGACAAGCGTAGCTTAACCTGATCGATCGACCCGTGCGGCTGTTATTACTTAGCCACGAGCCCCTATATAAATATATAATAGAGGTATTAATAAAATTATGAGTACAAAAAAGGTTTTTTTCGTTTTTATACTCCCCATCGCGCGAGTGAATTTTCACCAATTAATTTAATTTCACACTCATTATTACAGTGTGAAATGAAATTGATTGCCCAGAATTATAAAAAATGCTCCTTCCATAAAAGTAACATACTACCCTCCTTTCATTAAAGTTGGTTTAACTCATCAATATTTTTTAAACGTTGGATACATAAGTACACTCACCCAAGTAATTGTCAGCTGAAATATTTATTGCGGGTTCGAATCCCGGGTTGGTCCCGTGATTTATAGTGACCCCCGAAGTGTCTCGGGTTTTGGACACTTTGTTTTTACAGCAAAAGAATGAATTGGTAACACAGAAAGGGATTTTTGTTTTTTTATGCTACCTTTTAAATTGCAGGTTTTTCTCAAAGTGGAATGACTACGTATCGTGGTTATTTTTATGAAGTTATTGCTGGCTTGTTCGAATTTATTTTTTACTAGCTGCGCCCCCCGGTTTCACCTGCATAAGTTTCGATCCTGTGGGAATATCGGGATAAAAAGTATCCTATGTGTTAATCCAAAGGAGAATGCCCAGGCACAGTACTCTTGATAACTGTCTCGTGTCTCAAAAAGTTGAACAGCATCAACTATCTAAAATTAAAATATATTTTTTAAATAAGACTTAATTAATATTTATAATGGGATAGTATTTTGAACAATAATTAGTACTTTTAACTTTCTGACTATAAGGTACGCCATTTTTTACTATAGCCTGTCAAAACTAGGGGTGTCCATTTTTTCTATTTCGTGTACTGTGCCTAACTACCTACCCGCCTACAAAAATACATAATAATATCGATTCTGTATTGATTGTTCGATTTATCTATCTTTTCATTGAAAATGAGACGAGACAATAGTGTGCGGTGAGGTAGATATTTGGTTGGTATGGTTATTAGCTTTGGTTTTATTTATTGTTGATATTGAAATCGGAATCGTTGAATAAAAACAATAAAGATTTTAACCTGTAAATCGCATTATGGTTTTTATTTTTTTTAATGTTGCTATGTATATCGATATGTTTGCCTTTCTTCCTATAATAAGCATAAAGAAGCTTAAACACAAAATAAGTAGGTTCTCAACGCAACAACAGAGTTCTAAATCACATGTAACTTGCTGGTATTTGTAAGTGCCGGTAGTTGTCAACCGTGGGAAAGGCGCCTAGTTGTATTCGTGAAATACCACTGGGTGATTTGTGGAAATCGATTAAAAGTCGAATGTTTTAGAATCATTTACCAGCACGGGTACAACCTTGATTGACATTTATTGCCCGTCTGTCATACACATTGTCAAGTTAACCAGTATGTTTTTTTCTGCTGGTTTTGGTACGTTGTGCGTCGAATTTGAGCCTTTTAGTTCCTCCGTTACTCCTGCTAACCCATTGAAAATAAACATACTTCCAACCCGCTGCACCGTGTGTGTTGTATATTACTAAAAACAGGACTTTTTGTGTTGTAATACATTAAACATGGCGAGTGCGACTGTGGAGCGATGTCTCAACTGCTGTTTGAGATTAACTCCACTTATGCGCAGACTCATGTTGTCGGAGATTCCAAATAATATCATGAACATTTTACGTGTCTGGATCTCACCAACGCCGGTAAGAATGATTAATATTGTCGTTTTGATATTATTTACTTAGGAACTGCGCTTTTTATAATGTGTACCATATGAAAATCTTAGAGGACAATAAGTGCAATCCATGTCTGTATGTTAGTTCCTCATCTCATTAGTTGGGTTATGGATTTTAATAACTTAGATAGGTACCTGCTATTGTGTCGGTAATAACATAACTTATTAACTAGGATTGTATATTTCTATCAGTTTAGTTTATTCTGAGATACATAAAGCTAAAAAAACATGAATAGAAGACGTGCTGTATTTACAGCTATAGATGGTAATGTACCACAATTAAGAAACTTCCCAAAACTAGGGCTAGTGGAGCTTAAAAGATTTGTTTTAGGCTCGTACCAATTGAAACAAGCCAGATCCTACTATGGCGAGCATATAAGACAAAATGGTATATACCATATAGAAGTATCGGAAGCGTTTGAAGAGGAATTACCTTTAATATTGGGAACTAATAATTATTTAGTTAGAGGAAGAATCAAATCGAGGCATGTGTCTAGTAGAACTTATTACGCTTATATTTTAAATAAAGACGAAAATGTAAGAGATACATTAGGCGCTATAGTAGGATATTATTGTTCTTGCCTTGTAGGAAAAAGAACCGTAGGTTATTGTGTGCATGTAATGTGCATAGTGTGGTATTTGAGCTGGGCACGTTACAACAATGTTAGTGTTCCAGCTCCATTTTTGAATAATATATTTTTGGAAGATTAAAATAAAGGTACCTATACGGAATAATCATTCTTTCATTTATTGTACCTAGTGTAGCTGTTTTCCATTCCTTCCTACGTACATAGACCATTTCATGAAACCTACTACAATCTTTTATTTGAGTAGGATCTAGATATAACACTGAGCAATTGACTATCAAGTAATGATTCTTCCATACTTTGCATTATTTTGAATGAAACGCGGGAATAAGAATTTGAAGCACGAAGATGCTCCAAATCTAAATCAAGACTTGGTGAGGTGGTCACAGGCCACCAGTAACTGGCCACCTAAAATAGCTAAACCGCTACATATTTTACACAAATGTACTTCAAAGGCACAGAGCTCACTCGTAAACCCATTCAGATCCCTTCAAATAGCTTTTTTCAATTAATTTTGTGGTCGAACATAACCTCAAAATAATATTTTAATTTTTCAAAATATCTCGGTAATGCCATTGTAGTTTGTGTTGAACTTTTTGAGGATGTATTTAGACATGTCATCGAGTATTTTAAAGATGATTTGATGAAGACACAACAATGTTAAATTCAGTACATTTGTCCATAGTGCCGTGGGCAATCTCCTTTCATCCAAATCCGTTCAGTAGTTTTGGCGTGAAAGAGTAACAAACATCCATCCATCCATCCATCCACCCATCCAAACTTTCGCGTTTATAATATTAGTAGGATAGGCTAAGAAGTAGGATTACGGGTTTCCATCCATCTAAATATTTGATTGCACGGCAGTAATGCCGAATATAGTGAAACCCATAGATCTTAAGAACTTAAATGTTAGCTACCTACATTCTTGCAAAAAAATGTAGGTATCATCATTCATTAGAAAATTCTCGGAATCTCGAATTTTTCACGGTATTGGTAATAGTTTTACCATGCTTTTAAGGGTTGATTTTTCAATGGACAGATATTTTTTATTCGTGAAATAAAACTGACGTCCGACAGTTTTTGAATGAACTGTCAAAAATTCAAAATTTATTGGAAAAATCAGGCCTAAATTGAACTTACAACATGTCAACGGTCTCGAAATACCTACATTTGAATAGCGACCATATTCGCCAAAAATGTAAACAAATAAGAGTAAGTATAAGGAAAAATAACTTTTATTCCTATACAATAAAGTTTCGTTTACGCTACAACTTCAAACATTTTTATAACTTTTTCAATAGTGCTAGTCACTCTGAAATCAACTTAATTTCCATTAAAATAAAGTTGATATTTGTTTAACTTGAAATAACGTAAATTTATATAACCTAACCTACCTTGGGAAATACAAATTACTGACTGACTGTCAAAATTGTCATCTTTTAACATTTGTATGAAATAGCTTTATCACGGTAAATTGACGTAGTATGTCGTTGACAACTTATTTTCCAAGAATGGCGATGGCGGCCAATCTCAGAGTACACTGGCCATGTATGTGGGAGATATCACATTGCACAAGTGTGTGTGCAGACACAGGTGCACTCACTCTTCCCTTACTCTCATAGTCCGATGGGACGGCAATTCGACACGACCGGAAACAGATCAGGGGGTCTACTCCGAAGTAGAATCGGCCGAATGTTCGGCCGTTGCCTGCTACGAAGTTACTATTTGGTTCGGTCGGTCCCGATCCTACACTCCTACACTCTTTCGAATATTGACTATGGTCCCGAGTCCCGACCCAACTGTGCCGATCCAAATTTTTTTCGCATTTTTCAATAATATTCGGTTCGGCCATGTGTCCAAAGCACGGGGATTTCACATCGCCAACTTCCAAACTCCCGGCTTTTACCTAATACCTAATAACACATTCCCCGACAGACCCAGGACCAGGCAGACCAGGCTTAGCAGTCGCAGTTGTGACCAGCCCACCAGAAAGGGGCAGTTGAAATTAGGACCTAGGAACATACCCTCAACAGTAGACCGACGAGTCGTCAAATAAACCGCCAATATTAAAGGATTTGCGTTTTCAATTTGATACTTGATTTACGATTACTATTCCGTGGTAAAATAGATGTCAGAGCATTCACAAAACCGATTAGTAATAATTAATGTGCTACGGATTGGTAGCTCATTACATGTTCCCCGAAATATGTTCCCATTTATTACCCTCATTACCTATAGTATATGAACTTATATCTTGTATCGCTTTTCCATTCAATTAATCAATCAATTCAGACTATCGCAATCCACCGCTGGACATAGGCTTCTCCCAGGTTGCGCTACAACACCCTGACCTCCGCCTTCCGCATTCAATCTGTCCCAACCACCTTTTTGAGGTCGTCGGTCCATCTAGCTGAGGGGCGTCCCAAACTACGCTTGCAGATACGCGGTCTCCACTTTAGGATTCGTCTGCTGCACCGACCATCGTTCCTTCGACAAACATGGCCAGCTCACTGCCACTTAAAAACTATGTCGGTAACAGCAATACTTTTCCGTATAACTTCATTTCTGATTTCCAAAAAAAAAAAACACAAAACAAAACACAAACCAAAAAAAAAAACAATAAAATTACATGACTTTTAAAACCCCTTTTCCCTTTTCTTGCCCTTTTCTTAAATATTTTTTCTTTAGTTAGGGGTCACCGCAGCATGTCTTTTTCCATACATATCGATTAACCGTCATCTCATTAGTCACTTCCTCTCTTGCCATATCATCTTTCACACAATCCTTTCATCGTTTCTTTGATTTTCCTTTCATCTTGACATTTTCCTCATTCCTCCGCACCACATGTAACATGTTCTACTTGGTCCATGGGATGGAGTATATTTAAATGAACCGCTATAAAATAGAATTGATGGTGTATTTTTCTATACATTGTTCTCACATATGTACAGGGTGGCCGGGACAACGCGCAAACTGTATACATTTTACGTCGGTTATCAAAAACAAATCTGCTATTTCATAGAAGAGTGCCATATCTACGCGGTCATATGTATGGCACAGTAACTTTTTTCAGGGGTGTCCAGAATCATGTACTGAATGCATGGTAATAGATCGCGCGTCGATACACCTGGCACTACAGACCACAGAGCACAAATATCCTCCATCCCATGGACCAAGTAGGACAAATCCCAAAATAGCCTTCTTCTTTCCTAAAACAACAGATTCAAAGTTTACCCTCAATTTGCAAGAGCTATTTTAAAGATTAAAAAGCAATTCCAAAAGTCTATTAGGACGCAATATTTGTCCCAAAGCGACAAATAGCAGGTTAAATGTCACTCGCTAGATTTATTTAAAGACCCGGAAAGCAGTTTGGGATATTTATGACCCAATGAGTTTTTACTTGTTAGTTTTTTTAGGATTTACAAACAGCTGTAGGGAAAGACTGTAGGAATTTCTGTATTTTAAAGCCTGTAAGAGCTTTAGTTTACAAATACTTAGGTACTAAATGTACCAGTGAGTACTTATAAAGTACCTTTTGAGTAAGTTTAGTGCAGTGTTATTGAGCTTAAACTGTAGTGCAAGTGCTGACTTTTGTAAGAACACGTGAATCAAGTGTCTTCCCCTTAACTTAAAGTGAATAAGAAAGACGTTATTAAACGATTTTTTTAAATTAATAGTTACTTAGTAGTTTAAGTTATATTTAAATTACTTATTAGCTAATAGGCTCGGTAATGTATAGTATCACCACTTAATAAAGGAAAGAAAAATATTCCAGTGTGTCTATGTTTTTCTCGTATTTTTTTCCCTTTCTACACACCTCAGCAACTAGATGAACGCATTTTTTTGTGAATGTGTGTGTATCAAATTCACTACAAAACAATTAATATTTTATGATTGTGGTGTACAAATAAAACCGATTGTAATTAGGGGTGGGTTCAGCAATTAGGGTGCAAAAAAGAAACATTTTTTTTTATTTCAATTAATTAAACTATAATCAAAAACAGTATCTTAAGCACAACATTTTAACCCTAAGTACAAGCATTTTTATAGTACTTAAATATTTCATGATGTACATTTATTTTCAAACAAAATTAAATTGTGTTTTGTTTCAAAGGAGACTTTTCCCTGCGATTATGATAACAGTGCTTGCAACTTGTAAATGTTCAAAGTTAAATTAACCACGAAATAATTTGATGGCTTAAAAGGCTCGCCGGCTGAAACTCTCTGGAGTTGGTAACATTTACGATTTTGGCAAGAGGACAAATATTTTTGGGCACAGTTTAGAATTTCAGTCTGAACTATCTACGAGCATTTGGGTGTCAGAAGCTTTGTATCTGAAAGGTTTATTCAATTGAATAATTATGTTATTTGTAGTGTTCAGGTGATTTCATTCACAAACACACAACAATCATAATATATTTGCGTAAATAAGGTTCGGAAGGAACCTTCCTATATACGCGAATTTCTGTGAGACCGACAAAGTACTCTTTCGGGATTTTTAGGGTTCCGTATCTCAAAAAGAAACACGGAACCCTTATAAGATCACTTCGTGGTTCGTCTGTCTGTCCTTCAGTCAAGACCCTTTTTCTCAGAAACACGTGGAGTCATCAAGTTGAAATTAATATCAAATACTCAAGGCTAATCCCTTGAAACAGTGAAAAAATTAAACTTCTCAATCAACGCAATCAAAAGATACGGGTGTTTATGTTCCGTTTATGCCGCATATTGACACTCGCATGGGAATCAAAACCTATAGGGTACTTCCCGTTGACCTAGAATCATGAAATATGGCAAAAAGTAATATCCTGTAGCACAAGTATAGCAAAACATCAGAAATCCGTAAATTTGTAGTTACATACCTACAAATTTGTACGGAACCCTCGGTGCGCGAGTCGGACTCGAACTTGACCGGTTTTTTATAAATGCTGGCATTAGTATTTCTCAGTAGTACTTCCTGTAGAATGTATTTTATTAGTATTTCCTGTTAGCTGCCTGATTCTTTGCTACTTTTATTCCAGGGCGCAAAGTAAGTTATTGTGAGTAGAAAGTGTAGCCGTATTTCGCAAGAATTGGTCTAGGGGACCGACGTGGGTACAGAATCCAGGGTTTATTTTCGTCGATGTTATCCTGTATTTGGTACCGAGCTGAAATGATGACACTTCTGCCTTAAATATTTTGTGATAATATCAACAATTCAACACGAACTTTATGGTATTGTTGCCAAATAATCACAAATTAAGTTGTTAAAAACTTAAGTGAAAAAAAAATCCTACGGGTAGAATGTTAATGTTAATTATTTTAAAGCATTGACTGCCACCGGGATCACCGGTAACCGCCAACAATAGATTTTCTATTGTGTCTGTAGTTGTCTGGCAGTCAACGTGTTAATATTGTGTATGTTTTTAATTAATTATATACTTAAAATACGTGGTTTCAATTAATGTGAACCTAATATCCACACTTTAATATTTGATAGTAGATTTTCTGATCAGAGATAGATTTACTATCTTGTTCCCTATTCTATGGGACTTACCTAAGCAATGGGTGAACTATACATATACCTACCCCTTTTAGAAATCCACGTGTGTTGTTACAATTATGAACTGCTATTTAATAATTTGACATATAAGCGAGAGCTCCATTTCAGTCCCAACCCACATCAACGGTGAATATTTTAAATTCACACACAATTAGGTATTTAGTTCAAAGGGCCATGTTTCTTTATAGTGTCACAGTGTACTAGAGGACGGATCGAAACGTCTGAGCGTTCGCCAGTACAACGAAGTGGTGCGAATACATTCTCTTTTGATGTCACATGTGCCTGACATTTGTGCTTTAACGATGTAAAAAAGATACTGTTATCATTTAGTTTTCTTTGCGCTGTGTGTTTTTTTCGGGGTAAGGAAAATTCACTTTTGATCGTTCCACTTTCTAAATAAAGGTAGGTACTTAGACCTTTTGTTGACTTTAGAAACCCGGTATCTTTTTTTTTTAATAATAAATTGGTACGTAGGTAGGTAAATGTCTGTCGTTACTTTTTTGATGTGATTGCGTTACGAAATATTGAGGTTATCTAAAACATTTATTTCTGGCATTAGTATTTCCCAGTCCTGTACTTCTACGCTAGGGGGTCTAAAATCATGTGCTGAGTTCATGGTTACAGTTTGCGCGTCGATGGACTCTTCGACTAGCTTCAACTTTCTGACTAACTGACCGACTATTTAATTTTGACAATTCCTGCCTGCCTGAAAATGGTTTAATTGAAATAAATGATTTGAGTTTGAGTTTGATGTCCCTGTCCAACCTATAAATAATTCCTATACTACTTAAGTAAGATACATAAGATACCTCACAAGGTTGAACACCGCAAGGTTGTTACCCGAGAAGACAGTGTCGGGTGATGGCATGAAATACTAGTCCTTGCGGTACCTGACCTTTGTGGCTTCACTACTCTGAGACCCTTATACGCATCATGTTTATTTTTTATTACCTTCAAGTTAGTGTGGCGAAGATTGTGTGTCAGTTTTAGTAAGGACTAAATTCTGCCTGCGACCGCGTCGCATCGCATCGTCCGACCGCGCTATTAAATACACATATCTGCCTTTTCTCAACTATGTTGAGGTCGGCTTCCAGTCTAACCAGGTGCAGCTGAATACCAGTATTTTACATGGAGCGACTGCCTATCTGACCTCTTGAACCAAGTTGCTGGGTAACACGATACCTTTAGTAAGACTGGTTGTCAGACTTTTGGGCTTCTGACTACCCATGACGACTGTTAAAGATCTACGAATGACAGCCAGGACTAAAAGCTTAACTTTTTTGTGTGATGGTCACCCATCCACAAACCGACCGCGGCAAGCCTAGCTTAACCTTCGATTGACTAGTGCTGCTATTATTATTGATGGTAGCCCAGAGGGGTTTTGAGCAAGCATGTGCGTTACTTTGCCATGTTCCCAGAATTTTATCCATATTACTTACTACACAGTCGGACGGTGCAATAACAGTAGGTAAAACAGGGCGTGTTTTTTTTTTAATCTGCGAGTTCATTTCCTAGCTAGATTATTATTTCATTGATGTTATTTTAGTTTTCATCAAAAACGCCGCCGAGACTCCTTTATAAATGTATTTTTCAATATTACCTGTAGTTTCGAATTTGGTCACCCATGCTGTTTTGAAACATTTATCTTGTATATTTGAAACATTTATCCGGTGTAGCAGACGAGTACTGGGGTGGAGACCGCGTATCGGCAAGCTTAGTGTGGGACGCCCCCCAGCTAGATGGACGGACGACCTAAAGGTAGTGGCTGGGACCGACTGGTGGCGGAAGGTGGAGGACAGGGTGATGGGGCGCAGCCTGGGAGAGGCCTATATCCCGCAGTGGACTGCGATAGGCTGAGCTGATTGATAGATTAATTGATCCTGTATTTTACAGACGAATTGATAACCTCGCTCTCTTAGAAATCGGTTAGATCATAATATTTCATTTAATGTAGTCTACTCGCTGCTGGTCTGGCGGCCTAAGCAGAATTGGTTTATAGCGAGTAATTTATATTTAAGAGAAGAAGTTTATATTTAAGCGGCTTATAGAATTTGGGACAATATCAGTAACAATATCGAACGCAGAGGTTCGTAATTATAATAAAACCTTGAATTGAAAAGTATTACGACGTAAACAATTTTAATGTTTTTGTTCATTTAACTAATAAGGCTTTCCATCTTTGCCAGTTTTATAAAACAATTGACGAGCATCTCGGAATATTTTTTTAATGTTGAGAACTTGTCGGATAGCCCATAAGATGTGGATGTTTTTCAAATAATTGGTTTGCTAATTGTCTTAGTAAAATTTCGAAATAATCAACTTTGTTTATGGTGTACTCCGATGGTGTATGAATTTTGCTACTTAACTTTTAATCATTACCTACCTACTTTTCTTCAAACTTCTAAATGGGGACAAATCTTCACAAAAGTGTCAGCTTCAAATTAAAATAGGACTGAGATCTACTCGTTCGTTGATTGAGAGATAAATGTAAAGTTATAACCACTTTTGGATACTTTTGTGAATCAATGAAATTTCGTCACATTTGCAAAAAGGCTGCATCAATCCGTCAGATATTTATATATTCACTTTCAGGACATGTAACACTATTGCACAGAATAACTTTTATGACGGCGCCCGTTCACGAACATGACGCATGAATTAGCACCATTCAGCTCAACCATTTTGAAGGGAACTAAATGATCCAATACACGCGCCACCATCAGCGAGAAATTAGAGTGGGCATGCATAACTGCACTCAAAGGCAGCATATTCCTAAATCTTATCACTTTGGGATGTCACTATATACACCGAACACATCCACACATCCATCCGCTTTAATCTCCCAGCCAGATTAAAAGGTCTGCACGAGAAATATGAAAACGGACACATGCCCGACACGCCAAAGCTGTGCACAAACATCATTTTGTGACAAAATTCTGTGTGCACATGTCTAAATGTACTGACATTTACATAGCGATGTGTTGGACAACTTTATAACTCTGACACATTGGAACAAAGGATGGTGAGCGAGCTTCAACATAACAAAACAGCTCTATTTAATTCTACGAACTGCAGAATTGTATAAAAAACATCACGCTTGTAATCCCCGAATAGTTAAGCAGTGGTGTAGCTATAGTTCGCTATGAACGGACGGCGTCAGTAGGGACTGGTCATCTCTTTGCTGCCATGGCTTATTTTAATTTAATTTAATATTTGAATTGTTTTTTTTTTCATTTTTCATTACGGACGCTTTTAACGTTCTGCATCGTTCTCGCATGCATAATTTCTAACATGAATGATGTACCCAATACTTTGTAACAATATTATTTTGATTTAAAACAGTGTCCACGGAGTTTCTTGCCCGTTCTTCTCCATAGGTACCAACTACGCTTTGGAATGGGCAACTAGCTTAATTTTTCTTCCTGAAGTGCCTGTAATTGGTTTAATTGAAATAAATACTTTGCGTTTGAGTTTATACCCATATTTCGCCAGTTATGTTTAACACTTTCAAGGACACTATACGGCTATGGCCGTCATAACTATAAAACTTCCATTGTATCTCGTTTACCAAGCCGGAACCTATCCCATGTAATAGGGGGGCGAGCTTATTGTCACCAACCGGGCACGAATATCGACACCGGGCGATAATTACCCAGTTTTTTTTTCTTGAATTTTAATTTGGTAAATGGCAATTTATAGTGCTTGTGTAACAGTTTCTTTTTTATCGGGTAAACTCTTTATTACAATAACTCAACTCTTAACTCTCTCTCTCTCTTTCTCTTCTTCTTTTCTCTTCTCTTCTCTTTCTTCTTGTTTTCCTTCTTCTTAACTCTTTATTCTTTTTTTTTACAATATTTACATCATTTAAAAAGCTAATAGTCTTAAAACAATAATAATAATAAGAAATTTATTTCAGACGAAGTCCACATACTGTTAGTAACACAAAAAACCTTAAAAAAACTATTGTTAGTACCTACAAGTACATACAACAACAAATCCACAGAAAAAATAAAAAACCAAAATCACAAAGTGGCACCGCCCACGAGTGCTAGTTTATGGCAAACCCTGGATGCGACCACCTACAGTGTGTAGTCGCATCAAGTGCCTCCACATCGGCGAGTCGGCCCACAAACACGCAATATGTACAAGTAGGTACATTTATATAAAAAAGGAGGGGAAAAAAAAAATTCAAAGGACATCAAAAAATTCGTCCGCATCGCTGTCAATAGGAAACGTGCCCAAAAAGCTGGCAGCATTGCCACGTTGTATGGAAATACTGATTCTTTGGCCAAAAAATAGGCCAGCACTCTGGTCACGTGAAGAGTCGACCAACCGCTTGGCGATGTCTCGAAAATGCCCTTTATAACAGTTACTGCACCTCATATTTCGAGTTGGCGTAAGTTTTCAATTTCATCCATTTTTTTTTTTTGTTAACGTCATCTCACACCCGTATATCACACGAAATATAGTGCAAGGTGTAAATCCAACGATTCCACGTACCCGAGTCGCAGTTTGCTTTCACAAGACGCGTCGTCATATTCAAGTTGAAACTTATTTCGTATGGTGCAGTCAGTCAGAAGTAGGTTACTGAAAGCGATCGCACAGTAAAACGGAATATCCAGTTACTGGGTTACTTCCACTTCAGTGTTTATTGTTTTCTGAAAGGAGGTTTTGGTATTTTTGTTTAGTTTGTTTTCGTTATTGAAACTTCTTGAAAACTGTAGGCGTCTTGTACAAGCGCGGTGATCAACGTTCATGCCTTCTCTGTATGCAAAGAGGGCCTTACTCTGCAGTGGAACAATAATTTATTACTGAATTATATACCAATCTTCGTAATACTATAAGGGTGAAAGTTTGTGAGGATGGATGGATGGATGTTTGCTACTCTTTCACGCAAAAACCACATGAACGGATTTGGATGAAATTTGGCAAACAGATTATAGTTTATAACCAGGATTAACACATAGGATACATTCTATCCCGATATTCCCACGGGATCGAAACTTATGCGGGTGAAACCGCGAAGCGCAGCTAGTTTATTATGTTTCATTTTCCCCCTTGCACAGAATACCCTACAATCCTTACCTAGGTTAAATACTCTTTTTGCTTTGTCCACATTCATAATTTGTAATTGGATAATTAGATTTCGCTTCATTTTCATAGTTTGATACCAGAGTGCACTCCATTTCATTGCATTGTAATCAATACAATGATTCGAAACAATGAAGCGTTACAATTGCATTGAGCGCTAGCTACAATAGGGCACAAGTACCGGCACACTAGCTTCAGTGATGTCGATTGACTCTCGTTATACTCGCTCGAATGAGAGGTGGTTGAAATGTAATAAAATTTTGCCGGTTTGAGAAAAAAACAGGGTATTGGCAGTAGAGATTGTCTATTTTAAAACTGCACGCTCCACTATAAGTTCACTCAACCTCCTCCTCCTTTTTTTTTGGTGATGGCATCTCGCAGTTCAACCTGTGAGGTTGTGGTTTGCTTAACCAGGCTTGCCTGGTGGGTGCCCCAATAAATTAAGGCCTCCAGCCAGGGCTTAAAAAACTAAGCGACTACACGGTACGGACCTCGGCTTAGGGCGTCGCTGGGCGAGGGCAGCAAGGGACAGGCTGGATCGGAATTACTGCCCGACGATTGACGTTGGGGCGTTTTAAATAATGCTAGTTACGCGGTGAGAGTGAGGGAAGAGAGAGTACACCTGTGTCAGCGCATACACTTGTGCACTATAATATCCCCCGCGCCAATGGCTAAAGTCTACGCTGAGATTGGCCTCCATGGCCGAAATTCGGTCTGGATTTTATTAAGTTACGCGGTAAACACTGCTTGCGCGATGCAGGATTTTACTGGACGTCATTGTGATGCGTAGTTTGCATGTGGCGATGTAGATACCGCTACATGTTTATGCAACAAGCAGTACAGAGGCGTGAAGTTTTAAATCAACCCGTTGAATGCCGTAATTACAGACACAATTAAAAAGCCATTGTGTCTCGCGTGGATCTACGTTCCGGCGAAGGGTTAAACGATCTTTATCTATGTAAATTAAAATGTCAACGTACTGATTCTTTATTCTAATTCTATCTTAAACTATCTCAAGGTCGATTTTAAAACGATTGACACAAGTTAAATTAAAAGGTTTCTTCATATACAATTTGGAGACAAAAATATGACAATAATGAAAACACTGGCAATACTAATCTTAAAAATTAAATACTTTGACTGATTCAACATAATATATTTTGACTGCGACTGATCATAAATTTGCTTTTTCTCCCCATCCTTAAATTATCAAGTTGTATAATTAATTGTATATAACTTTTCCTTGTCAATTAAGGTTATTTTTGTAAACACTCCTTTTTGCTATCCTTTTGAGGTTCGTAAAAAAGAGTTAATAGTACCTACAAACAAATTACCTCTCTCTTCGCTGGCAAAGAAAAGTTATACTTAATTAATGAATAAGAATGTTAATCTTTAAAACATTACGTAGAAACCTTGGATAAACATAAGGCAGTTATTATTATACGTGCTTAATTTTCTTTATGAACACATTCATTATTTTGGCCTCTGCCGAGGTTTTGCTCTGCCCGTCCAAAATAGGCTTCCATGAATTAATGAACTTCCTCTGCCCAAGTAAAGTCTGTGTGCCTGGTCGAGCGGTAGATATTTTTCGAACTATAATATTAAAATAAAGGTTTTCTATTCTCCCGTTATTAAATAAAATAAAGGCTTTTTATTCTCTTTCACTCTTATTGAAATAAGAAATGTGTGTGTATTATATATAACTATATCTCCAGTCTGACACAAAAAAAAATTGCTCGTTAAATTCTATTTTTGACTTTGTCATTTTTCTTTTTTGGATGAAATTACCACAAAACCCCACGATTTTTCGATGTAAAGTTTTCTTTGAAACTGTACATAACATAATATCACTCCTACAGTCCCCGAAGGGTTAGGCAGATGTTTACTGATAGTACAGCCACATTTCGTACAATCATGTTTACACTTTTAAAAAGGAATTCTAAACTCACTTACTTAAATACTTTCTTAGAAAGGGTCCTAGTTCTGAAACTGAATTCTTACCTGACTTTAAATTCGAGGACTTTGTTGTTCGGACAAAGAACTAGTGTTTTTATTTTCTTACTTTTAGAACTACTCGTACATACATAAATATACATAATTTGTTGGAAGCTGGGAAGTTTGTTACGTCGCTTCTTCTCTCAGCTTATGTTGTAGAAAATGTTTAACGCTGATGGATTTTTAGAGCTTAGACTTTTTACTGTCGACCTTGTTTAGGCTAAGAAAGAAGAAAGAAAGAAAGAAAATACGGTAACTATGCCAATGATTCTCGACTCGAATCAATAATAAAATAAGTAGGTTTTTTTTTCTAATTTTCGGAAATTTTTTGCGTGCGGGACACGCATTTTAAAACGCGGCCTGTGTGAAACCGTACTGTAACTGCTCTTTTACACATAAAAACGCGGCCGCTTATACGATACCATAACGCGATTCTGTTCTTTGAAAGTGGAACTAAAAAAACAAGTATGTATTCATTATTTACCAGGGATCGCAATTTTATTTGATTATTTATGTCTTTCATAATAGCCTCCTGAAATTTGACGAGGATGCAAAACAACAGCTTGTGTATCATTTTTCTGGACGTCGTATGTAACTGAACTGCTCCTAAGCTGCTTGACCGTTTTTGATGATTTTTTTTTTGCGTAGGTATGTTCGAATGGTTTAGATTCACAATAAATTGGACCCGCTAGGTAGCGCTGTTCAGGCAGGACAGCGTCTGTCAGGTCCGCTAGTCTAAAGTAATATTACAAAGGGAAAATATTTGCTTGTTTGTTTGTTACACTTTAACGCAAATACAGATGAACGGATTTGGATGAAATTAGGCACATGGGTAGACCATGGCTTAGGGTACTTTTTATATTGTATTCTCACGGAATCGAAACTTATGCGGGTGAAACTATGGGGCACAGCCAGTTTTAGATATAAAATATCCTTAATACCACAAAACCTCGTTTATTTAATGTTCGTCAGACATTGGACAGCTGTCTAAGTTTTTGTGGTAAAACTCTGTTAGTTTTTTTTTCTAATACTGATGAGTTTATTTTTGCTACTAGAGCGACTACCAAACAAGAAAACCAAGGTAAACTCAAGTTGTCAACAAATTACCCTAATTTTGTTTCTAAGAATACAAAAATAAATTATCTGGCGAAACTTCATGGACTCGGTTCAACGTAAGTGATGGATGGATCTAATGATGATAAAATATTTTCAATTTTCTAGACTCTTGTTTCAAAGACATTATTAACAGCGGCCGTTGACCCCCAACCGGTAAACATCTGTGAAGTTTCGCACCGTTACATAAATTTTACCTTAATATCCTCGTAAAGCATTTAACATAATCAGCCTACCTGGGACACAGGCCTCCTGTCAGTAAGAGGGATCGAGCCGTAATCCACCACAAGGGCCCAGTACGGGATGGTAGAGGTCACGTGTCTTCTAATTTTTGGTTCTAAGACATAGAAAACACAGCAATATTTCAGTTTAACAGCGCCAGTACGTAAACAATTGGCCCGTTTCCTCACGACATTTTCCTTCCGTTTTGAGAACAGTGGCGATGAAATAATTTACACAAAGTAAAGCGCCTGTCTGGGTTCGAACTTACGACCTATAAATCGTAAGTCGCGGCCGTTACCACTGGGCACCACTGCTCGTATAGTATTCGCATCGCTCCAACTACAAACCAGGCCTAAAAGCAAAGTGTGATATTTCATAGTATTATGCAGTCAGCCCATTCGGCTGACGAATTCATTATTTTGCATAACAAAACCAACGAGTAAAACGAAGAAGAAACAATGACGGTACTTCCCCTTGAACTCAGGGTTGCCAGTGTAACTGCAGAATTGTTTAAAAATAATTATGAGACGGTGCAACCTGGCAATGTTTTGTGAAATTTGTTAAAGGTTTTAGCTGTAATATTTTACTTTTATCATGAATTTGAAACGGAAGTTTACTTTTATTGGTTAATGACAACGTCACATGCAACCATGCAGTGTTGGGTTAAGCTGCCTGTTAGCGGTCAGCCAGTATTTAGGTCAACGAACTTTTCAACACAAATCAAATGGCTCGAATTGTAGGGGTCGAGTTGCCGGGGTCGAGTTTTCGGGATCGAGCTGCCGGGATGAGTTTTCGGGATCGAGTTGCCGGGATGAGTTTTCGGGGTCGTGTTGTCTTGATGTCTTTTCACACTAGCGTATTAGGTATTAGTGATCGCATTTTTGGTAAGGTAAGGTAGGACTTCCTCAGGCTAGATGGAGCGACGATCTTCGCAGGATGGCTGGTAGCAGCTGGATGAGAGTTGCCGAAAATCGAATTGAACGGCGTGCAATAGGAGAGTTCTATGTCCAGCTGTGGACTGTTATAGGCTGATGATGACGATGATGATGATGATCATATTATAAAAATCGTTTATTTACAAGCAGCTGAATGCATTTATTGCTCAACCGTAATTATTATGCTTTGGTCATCTTTCACCTAGGTCAAATCAAGCTGCGTAATCATTTCCCAATTAAATTGGGGTCGGCTTCCGGTCTAACTGGACGCATCTGAATACCTGTATCTACATCGCCACATGCGAACTACGCATTACACTGACGTCACGCAAAAGTCCTGGATCGCGCAAGCGAATTTTACTGACCCGCCCATTGTGTCAGCCTTTGTAAAACTTCTATATTTATGTCTGTAATTTATATGGTGTACATAATTATGTATTCTATTCTATTTTATATATTCTTTTCTATTTTTTAATGTTCTATTTTACTGCGCAACTAACAGTTGCCCACCAGAACAACACCTGTCTGGTCGGAGGATCCTCCCTTTTCTATGGCGGATGAGTAAACTTTATACCCTGTTCCTCATACCTCTATATTCTGTATTTTTACATGGAGCATTAAAAATTCCCTATCTGACGTCTAAAACCCAGTTACTGTGTAACACGATACCCCTTTACTCTTGAGAGATCTTTCATTTAGGTACACTCAATAATGGAGAGCATCCTCATCGCAAGAAACGCAATTGTACAGCAATACTTACAATAAATATCAATATTAAAACCGCATAATTATTTACTCGGTGACAAAAGTTCCCGGAAAAGCCCAGGAGAATCGCATGATTTTGCCACATGATGCCAGAAAAAAAATGTGCCACCGCATTAATGCAGGAGTTTGTTATTGCTGATGCGAGCATGTATCAGAGTGTTGAGGTCATATTTAAATTCATTACAACACAGATCATAAAACTAAACAACTTTCTTCGTAAAAAGAACATTGTTATCGCGAGAAAAAACTTTATTATAAAAAAAACAACTGACTTCGAAAGTCGTTGTCTTTCCTTTTTTATTTTCGTTTTTTGCCACCGACTTTCGAAATTAAAGTTATTTTTCACTTTGTAGTGTTTTTGTCGAAGTTGGTTTGTTTTTTTTACTTTTTAGTTGTGGTACTAAAAACTAAAAAAACACAAACTCGTATTCCATCAGTGTTTTTTTGGGAGTAAAAATAATTCAACCGTCCCCATACATTTTTGTTGAGTAGGTTTCGAAGATTTGTATTCCCATACAAATCTTCGAAACCTACTCAACAAAAATGTATGGGGACGGTTGAATTATTTTATATAGTTGATAATTTTTTCGCTATTACGATGTTGGTCCCATGGAGAAAGTTGTTCATTTGCCTAGCCTTTACCCAACTATGTTGGGGTCGGTTTCCAGTCTAACAGGAATAGGATGCAGCTGAATACCAGTATTTTACATGAACGACTGTCTATCTGACCTCCACAACCTAGTTACTAGGTAATACGATACCCCATGGTAAGACTGGTTGTCAGACTTTCGGGATTCTGACGACCCGTAACGACTGCCGAAGATCCGCGAATGACAGCCGGGACCAACAGCTTAACAAGCCAAATTCTGGAGGCCGAGTCCATTTAGATTGTTATCGACACGCCAAGAAGAATAGCTTAACGTGCTTCTTGAGGCACGAAGGGGTCTTGGTATGTACAGATGGTCATCCATCCACGGACGAACCGCGGCAAGCGTAGCTTAACCTGATCGATCGAGCCGTGCGTTATTACTAAGCCACAGGCCCCTCGATACATGCTGACATAATATACGGTTTCTTTATTGATAAAAATGTTCATCTGTTTTCGAATGATATTGATATTTTTATGAGCAATATTGATACAGGTTGGGCAAATTTTTTTTTTGTTTTTAATATATTATTTAGGGCCGGCAATTAAGTATGGAAAATAATGTGCACCCTTTTCATTGCGTTTTTCATGACATTTTTACACATTTTCTGTGTTATCTCTGCGACTGCGCCTCGGATATTTTGTTTTAACTGTTGAAAGTTCATTCGACACGTCCCTTTAGATAGCCCCACAGAAAAAAATCAGGAGCTGTTAAATACGGGTGTCTTGGGGGCCAATCAATGTCACCGTTTCTCGAAATTAATCACCCGTAAACATTCTTTTCAATGTCTCGATTGTGGCTCGTGCCGAATGACATGTGGCCCCGTCATGTTGGAACCACATGTTTCCTAAGCCCAACTGATTCACTTGATGTAAGAAAACTGCTTCATCTGCTCAAAATTCACTAAACGAGTTATTGTTACCCGCGAAGGTAAGTGATTTCTACCAAAAAATTCCGCAATACATGATTGGGTTGAGTAGAATGTTTTAATAATTAAAACACGTTGGTCAGTCGTAAAACGCTCCATAAAAATTTGCCGTATCTACACAAAATAATTGTCATGACACAACTGTCATTTTTGCCGCCGAAACAAAATGGCAGCAAAATAAAGTTGTATACCTTCAAGTTCGCCACCCTGTAGTAAAAAATGCTCCCAATATTAATTTTCTTCGCTAAGTATTCTTTATGAGAACGAACGTAGGTATTGATTTTAGCATTAGGTGTATTCAAATGGAGTATTGAAACTACGAAATTGCAAATGAGGTTCATATTTTAAGATTAGTTGACATTGTTTATTTGTGGGAACCTCAACGAGAACTATTTGGAAAAAGGCATTGCCACGTTGAATAAAGAATTCTTTGGCCAAAGAACGCTCCAACCCTCTGGTCACGTGAAGTGTCGAACAGTCGGCGAGAAATTTACTTCAAATGAAGACACGCAATCGGGCCCCATAACACGAGCGTTTCGACCCTAAACGGTATATAGGTACTTAGTTAGTCATTTAATTTCGTCATAATCAAAATCAAAAGTCATTTATTCAAATTAGGCTGAGAATCAGCACTTTTTGAACGTCCCGCCCTTCACCACTTCCTAGTGCTATCGCTGGGAAGAAGAAGTCTATATATACTGTTCCCACTGCTGGGACACAGGCCTCCTCTCTTCGTGGGGCTAATATCAACCACGCGGACCCAGTGCGGATTGGTAGATGTCACATGTCTTCGAATTTTTGGTTCTAGGACATGCCGGTTTCCTCACGATGTTTTCCTTCACCGTTTTGAGAGCAGTGGTGATGAAATAATTTATACAAAGTAAAGCGCCTGTCTGGGTTCGAACCTACGACCTACAACTCCTAAGTCACGGCCGTCACCACTGGTAAATAACCGTAGTGTAAATAACATAAATAGGTAGGTAAACATCAAATTATTATAAATTTATCCATTATTCAAAGCAATTAAAATTAGAAATTAAAGACCGAGAACCTGAACCGAGTATCATTGCTTTCCAGACAAGAACCATTAAGGAAGTAATAAAAAAATAAAATTCATCAGTCCCCTAAACAAAGTCCCCCCTCCCCTTTCACGCTTTAGGGAATACAGAAAACCGCAACAGAACTGATCTAACCCGAGAAACAGGAAAAAAAAACGTTACAAAAAGAGGGCTATTGTAAACTTTGTTCGGAGTTTTAATTTTTATCCCTTTTGTGAAGGTATTTTTGGAATTGCGTAGTCCATTCATACTTTTGTTAAACACGACTTCATTTGCGTAAACTAAAGTTATAGTTAAAGTTAGAATAATATTTTATGTAGTATTCTTTTACCATTTTCCATCACAAATAACACAACATCACGCCTGTTATCCCCGGGTTAGGCAGAGGTGAAACTATAATGCACACATTTTGCCAGTTATGTTTATATCATCTCCCTAAACTTTTCCCAACTATGTTGGGGTCGGCTTCCAGTCTAACCGGATGCAGCTGAATATATTTTACATGAAGCGACTGCCTATCTGACCTTCACAACAGCCTTGTGTTTATGTCCCATGTAATATGGGGCCGTTCTATCACAAAGATAACTGATGTCACTTGGAAGGCTGCCACGCTAAAATGGAACTTGGCTGGACACATCTGCCGCATGTCAGCTGACCAATGGGCCAAACTTAGGTACGACCTAAGTCCCTCTTAATCTCACTGTCCCATCAGGTCCAGGCCCGTGCCGGACGGCGCGTTGTGTTCCACGCGCGCCTCAAAGAGTAGTCAGCAGAGGACGGGGCCCGATAGGGCCGAAGCCTGCCAGGGTAGCGGGATCGTCCGAAAGGGTTACCGCTGCCCTGGAACAGAAAGGGCTAAGGAAGGAACAAGGGTGGGTTTTAGTCAGTAAGAGTCTGACACTCCTTTCCGCTCCACCCAGAGCGGGAGGGACCATTTGATGATTTCCCATCCACAAAAAAAAAAAAACGTCCCTCTTAATGGCAAGCGACATAGCGGCAGGCCCAGACTGAGATGGTGGGATGAGCTGGACTCCTTCAGTAAGAACTGGTGGAACAGAGAGAAGTGGGAAGAGAGTAGGGAGGCCTTTGCCCAGCTGTGGGGAGAGACTATTGCCAGCAACCAGGCACAAATCTAACACAAAAACCCAATAACACTTTGCTCACAAGTGACATTCGTAGGTCTTTGACAGTCGTTACGAATCTGCAGAAGCCTAGAAGACGGACAACCAGTCTTACCAAGAGTCTTACCGTGTGGGTTGTGAAGGTCAGATAGGCAGTCGCTCCATGTAAAATACTGGCTCAGCAACACCTGGTTAGACTGGAAACCGGCCCCAACAAAGTCAAATCAAGTCAAGTCAAATCATTTTTTTCAAATAGGCACATAAAAGACACTTTTGGACGTCACAAGTTACATTAAAATAGAATTGATTCTCGTCTCCCCTTCCAAAGGGTAACTTTCGTACGGAGAAGAATGGGAAAGAAACTCCACCGTTACTCTTTTAAAATGTTTTACAAGGTTATGTATACATCCTACTACTATTATAAACGTGAAAGTTTTAATGGATGGATGGATGTTTGTTACTGTTTCATGCAAAAAGTATTGAACGGATTTGGATGAAATTTTGCAAACATATTGTTTATAACCAGGATTTTCATTCACAAAACCTATACCCACATATAATTATAATGAACTAGCGGCACCCCGCAGTTTCACCCGCATAAGTTTCGATCCCGTGGGAATATCGGGATAAAAAGTATCGTATGTATTATTCCTGGTTATAAACTATCTGCGTGCCAAATTTCATCTTAATCCGTTCAGTACTTTTTGTGTGAAAGAGTAACAATCATCCATCCATCCATCCATCCTTGCAAACGTTCACATTTATAATGTTAGTAGGATATTTATTGCAGCTATGCTGGAAGAGCTTTCTTTACGAATAAACATCACCTTTGTACCTATTTTTCTGTTTTTTCTTGTCTCTTTCACAAATTAAATCAAAAGTAATTTATTCTAACTAGGCTGAGAATCAGTACTTTTCCAACGTCAAAATTACAAATTATCTTGGGTTGACCTGTTAAGTCTACAAAATGTTTAATAAATAAATAAAAGACAGTCCCCCAAAACGCCCGCCCTACACCACTCCCTAGTGCTTTCGCTGGGGAGAAGAAGTGGCGCAACAAACTCCCCAGCAGCACAGCTGTCTGTTCAGTTATAAAATACTTATTATGTGTGTTCATAATTTTTTTTTTTTTTTTTTTTTTTTAAATTTATGAACTCACAAACGGTACGTCGTACAGCGATGCTTCTCAGAACATAAATGGTTTCTACGGTCAAGGTTATGCCGATACTGCAATGCAATTAGTAGTTTTCCGGAAAAAAAAAACCGAAAAATTTACTGTCAAAGCATATTTTGTGTAACCAAAAATTTTGTTTATGTTATCGTTGCTGCTCATAGTGTAAAAGTATACTCCCATCCCCACAACTCCGCTTATGACGACCCAGTGACCCAAAATATTTTTCGGCTACCGATACCGAACTATCATAATATAACTTGTTCCAAAAGCATCTGATGAAGATAAACGTACCTGTGAATATCAAATTGT
This sequence comes from Apamea crenata, assembly GCA_949629185.1. Classification (NCBI taxonomy): domain Eukaryota; kingdom Metazoa; phylum Arthropoda; class Insecta; order Lepidoptera; family Noctuidae; genus Apamea; species Apamea crenata. Next base: position 2,815,870 of record OX451362.1, on the reverse strand, counting down.
AGTAAATTCAGCTCCGATATGAATACTCAATAAACTCGAATTCATAATTTTAAATCATATTAATCAACCTCAATTTTCATCGATGATTTTTCAACTAGAATTTAACCATGTTATTCAAACAATAACTATTGGAAAAAGTGGTAAAATGTTTACTTTAACCCTTCTAAATACAGATGAATTTCCTTTACTGAGTTACTGCATACCAATTTAACCGGAACAGCGTCTGTTTACACTTTGACCTAAACACAGATGAATGTATTACTAATTCCCTTTAGTGAGTTGAGATTGCATAAGAATTTAACGTGAACAGGGTTTGTTTATACTTTCATCAGATATTTTTGGAACAGGCTATATCGGTAAATGCATATGCTGAAAAAACAAGATTTATAGTCGCTGTAAAAATAAGTCAGTAATTCTCATACATTTATTTATGTTGCAAAGAAAAAAATCTCTTACTTTTAACTAATTGATAACTGACGGCCAATTCACGTAATTAAAAACCTAAGACATTAAATTATTTACTTTTAAAAACGTTCAAAATCTAGTTGTACTCTCATCTCAGTGACAATCAATGTCAAAAACCTGAACGTTCTTTGAATTACGAGAACTGCTCCTCTGATTAGATAAAGAAGTTTCTGCTTACCTTTGTGGTATTTCTATTTAGAATTATTATCTTGACCTGAGTAGGTATATTATGTACCTACACATACTTTTTAAAACTAACAAAAAACTCACAAACACTGATCACAACAACAATTCATCCATTATTATCACACACTAAAATACAATTCCGTTATTTGTAAGTCATTTAAAATAATAATAATCTACCTCAAAAGTCTCTTCTCTGTGACAGCTGTGCGCACAGACAACACCAGTTTTTTAATGTCCTGCCTATGCGCGTGCGTCGATGGCGCGCAACGGAATGTTGCCATTTTGAATACCTATTATAGTTTTTTCATTTTTTATTATTGTTTTCTTATTTATTAATTATAAGTATACTCACAAACACATTGCAGTATAAATGTGATTTACATCTGTCACCTCACACTTCAGGTCCAGTTGGAAACCAGCGTCAGGTACTAGTTGTCTGGCATTTTTGATGAACTTTCCTACGAATTTCTTACAACCCACGTTACGTTGTTTTTTTTTATATTTCTTTTTATAATAAACAATATTAATAATAATAATAAAAAATAAAAAAAATATCGGCGTCTTCACCGAGACAGACCTAAGAAACATAGCGTGACGATTTGGACTCTTCTAACTGATTGTACGGAGAAGGTACAGCACAAAGAAAAGTGGAAAAATACGGGGAAACCTCCTTTGCCCAGCAGTGGGTCAATGTGGGTTAGCGAAAATAAAATAAAAATTGCTTCCCATGTAAGCAATTTTTATTTTATTGTTTATTTGATCTAGTACTTAATATACTGCACCGTATTGCACCTTTTACCTATTTCGTGTATTGTTTTTTTGAGCTTTATATTAGGGGCAAACAAACCTAATTTTTGAAGTGATAAATCCCTCCCTTCTTATGGGAGGGTAAACCGCTTCGTAACGTAACGCGTTACGGCGCCAGTATGTCTGGCTTCTCTTTCTCTCACGCATACGGCAGCGGTTCTCAGGCTCTTCCTCTCTCACTCTAACCTACAGCGCTAGTCGTATTTCGGACTGACGCATCTCCCTGTCTCTACTCAGTGTTTAGTGTGCGATAGACATATACCATAGATTAGTTAAAGGTATCAATTCTGTCGGGCGTCCCGAGACGCACCCGTTTTTTTCTTTCTACATCAAGAGAGGGTCATGTAGACAAGTCGTTCAAGAAAATATGCCTGCAGGAATTCTCAAAGGCTATCGACCCGGACATTTCTCAATGTGTTCAGGAATAATGAATGAAGTTTTAGCTCGTTATTCATCCCTCGTATAGGCAGAGTTGGGTCATTAGTATGCAAGCAGTGCGTTTGTGACAAAGTTAGGGTGACTTCACATTGGAGAAACCGTGCTGTAACGTAAAATTAAAATAAACTGTGTTTTAAGAAATAAATGTATTTTTTAACTATCTTGGTATTTGTTGGTGGTAGATTTTTTCAATTTATCTTGCAATCAGAAGGCCAATTCCCGTATTTAAAAATGTTCAAAATCTAGTTGCAATCTCATCTCAGCGACAATCAATGTCAAACACTTGTCAAAAATGTAGGGAAATTAGAGGTATTTTTGACAGATTGAGACTGAGATCAGACTGTGAACGTTCTTAAAATTACGAGAATCTCTGTTGTAAACGTTTGGCAGACTTTGTGCGGATATTGACTGATGACGTCCATTCTTGCGTAGAATCTACCTCATAATTGTTTACGCTTTATTCAGTGAAGTCCCATAAGCGGTGGCGTTTGAGCGTTTTCAGTTGGTTGTGGTCATGTATTTTCTTTTATCTGCTAACATTTTGGTAAAGATAATTTCAAATAAATTAGTTTCCTTCTTTAACTTTATCTGGTATATAACTTCTTGGTCACTCTTCCGGATAAACTCTGGTTAAGACAAGACGGGTAAGGAGTATAATTATAGCTATGTTAGAAACATAACCATAATATTAGATAATCCTATAGTTCCCGAAGGGATTAGCAAAGTCATGTAGAAGGTCCACCCACATTTCGCAAAATATCCAGTATGTACCAGAAACGTGTTGTCAAATTTGAGAGTGTATCCGATAGAGTACCTAAGTTGTTCAATTTCATGGTTTGTACCATCAAATTGGACAACTTTCTCTATCGGACCAACATCATAATCGCGTAAACAATATCAACTGTCTACAAAAATTCGATAGGTATTCGACCCAAATGTATAGGGTGGATGGTTATTGGAGCGAAGCTCTTTACCGCGGCTTGTGGTAGGAGTAAACTGGAAGAAATCGTCGATTCTTATGGTTTTCTAGGGTGTTGAAGCCAATAGCAAGGTCAAAATGAAAACCTGAGATGGCGGCTGCGAAAATTTTCAAATAGTTCATCATTGGGTATCGTTATTTTCATGGTTTTTGAGGGTGCTAAAGCCGATATACAGGTCAAAATGAAAATCCAAGATGGCGGCAAGTTTATGAAAGCGTCTTAAAGTTATACTATATGGCTCTGTATTATAAACGCGTATTTTATTCACACTTTATCTCTCTTTCCGTCTCCTTCTATTATATACGAGGGTATGTGCGTGCGAGCATCGCGTAAGAAACTTCGTTCCTGTGAGGATCCCCCTACAGCACACTTTTTTTTTCGCAATTACGATGTTGGTTCCATGGAGAAAGTTGTTCGATTTGATAGTCAGTACCACACCCTTAATTATGACCACAGAACGGTGATACACGCTGTATTTAAATCACACGTAAAAGAGCCGGGGTATTCTTTTTCGTCAACATTTTTATGGATAGGAAAAATTGATAGCATAACCTATTTCGACGCGAAAAAAGGTCACATAACGAATGTTGATCTACCATTTATCCTGTTGTCTTTCGTCTAGTAAAGTCTAGAGTTTCAGTAACCTTTTACAAATTGGATTTGTAGAATATAAGAAAAATATGTCAGATAGTGAGAAAATATTAGAGCCTACCTGCCTTACACAATATTTTGTAAGTGAGACAACAAAATATTATTACCTAACGTCGTGCAGATCCTCAGCATCCGCAGTGGTGGCCCAGTTGCAACGGCCGCGATTTAGGTACGGGTTGTCGTAGGTTCGTTCGTTGGCGCTTTACTTTGTCTAAATTATACCATCACCACTGCGCTCAAAACGGTGAAGGAAAACATCGTGAGGAAACCAGCATGCCCTAGAACTAAAAATTTGAAGCCATGTGACATATACTAACCCGCACTGGGCTCCCATGGTGGTTTACGCCCCACTCCCTCTCACCGAGAGGAGGCCTGTCTCCCAGCAGTGGGAACGTTAAAGGCTGATTATGTATGCATATCCTCACACACACCCTCACTCACACCACCACTCCACACTGCACCACACCTCAACATATACACAGTTCGCTGCTTTATTTTTACATGTTTACCAAATTTATTTCAGGTAAACTGTCCCCAAGTCATAATTAAGTCTGGAACAATCTGTTTCTTATGTTTAGACGGGTGTTGATAACTGCGACACAGTACACATAATATTTATTAGTAACTAGCTGCGGCCCGCAGTTTCACCCGTATAAGTTTCGATCCCGTGGGAATATCGGGAAAAAAGTATCCTATATGTTAATCCTGGTTATAAACCATATGTGTGTCAAATTTCATCCAAATTCGTTTAGTAGTTTTTGCGTGAAAGAGTAACAAACATCCATCCATCCATTCATCCATCCATCCACCCATACAAACTTTCACGTTAATAATAGGATATTTTTATGCTCGTGACTGTACAAAAATAATATTGGCGCCGATTCCTTTTTCACAAACTAAACTAAATTTAAGTTCAGTGCATCTTTTTCTTTCTAGGAATCGGCGCCATTATCTTTTAATCTAGCTACACTCGCATTTCTTCAGGTAAGTATGTTTAAATCCCGAGTATTAGACGAGTGGGTATGTGACATCTACAGCCCTGACTTTAGGTAGTTAGTGAAAAATTCATCCTAAGAAACTAAAAACATTATACCTTAACAATCGAGGCAAAAAATCTACGTTCCAACCTCAACAATGGAAACAAAAAGTACATAAATGTTCAGGTACACGAAACAAAATTTATTGGCTACTTAAGCCCGAGTAATCAACTTTGTTGGTCTTATTATGAAAGTTTCGCATTCCTGAATGAATAAATTATAATGTGATGTAAATGGAAATGTTTAAGTGGAAATTATAGAGAGAGTTGTTTCTTGAGGTGTTAACATACCGTGTGATGGGGTCTTAAGGGGGAACCGACAGGAAAGCATACTTATTAAAATGATCATTACAACTGTCTAAGTTTATACACCGTGTTCCGGACGATATACATAAACTTCGATCAAATGTTCAGACCATGGAAATACTCGCAAGCATTTTTCATTAAGGACACATTAATTATTATTATTATTATTTTGATTTTCATACAAACTAATAACCTTGACTTAAGTCACCCGATATACATGCCTCTTTACCCGAAGCATTTGATAGATTTATCATTTTAATTACACTAAGCGGCAACATAGGCCAAACTATGACCCTTTCTTACTGCATAGCTAAATTAAAATTCATTAAATGAAATTTCAAATATCTTTGTAACGAAGCCTTTTTAAGTACTACTTCCTATGTTAGATTTGATTTGTAAAAGCTATAGAAGCGTTTGCCAATTTTTATGGATAACGTGAAGGACACGGTGTATAATCCCATTGAAAGACTATTTCAATGAAATATCAATCAATAGGATTATATGAAGTTAGAGGGTTGTATTGATGATTTTAATGATTATAATTCTGTAATTACATACTTGTTAAGGTCGCGAATCATATTTTGTTCCACATACAAGCTGACACTGACCTAAATATTGCGAAAAACGTTAGAAAAAATTTAATTTCGCGGGCTACCTTTGCACATTCCCCTTAAGCCTTATAATTTCAAAATGGTGTCTGCCTGTCAAATCTCAGAAAGAGCTGTCAAAATGTAAAAGCCATACATTCGGGTCCGTTGTCCACGACACTACTAAAAAAATAACGTTTTACAATCTCACGTTCATGACGCAAGTTATTATTACGTTATTACCTACAGATAGTGCCATCCACGAATAAGCGCCCCAATCTCTTCCTAATCGTTACTGGTTATAGCTCGTTAATTCCGCACGTGTTTTAGTTTTGACGATACTTACAACATAACATACATACATAATCAGGCTATAACGTTTCCATTGCTGGTACAGGCCTCCTCTCAGTGAGAGGAAGAGGGCCATAATCCGGTGCGTGTTGGTAGATGTCACATGTCTTCGAATTTTTGGTTCTAGGACATGCCGGTTCTCTAACCATGTTTTCCTTCACCGTTTTGAGAGCAGTGGTGATGGAATAATTTATAGAAAGTAAAGCGCCTGTCTGGGTTCGAACCTACGACCTACAACTCGTAAGTCGCGGCCGACTTGTAGGTACTGTAAGCATTAAAATTATCATCATTATTTGTCTTTTTTTTATTTTTTTATTTGTTTTATATGATGTATGTATCTGGTGTATTGTGTGTCTTTTAGTTTGTGCCAAATAATTGTATTTTCTTTCTTTAAAAAAAATGAAGAGTGGGGCGCGTCTTTTTTGTTTTTGTGTGAATATTGTGTGCCTTAAGCCGTGTCTCCTGCGCGTGTTTTTTCGTAACATTACACAACAACGTCAAACCAAAGAGGCGTGGCCATACATATTTGTGTATGAAAGCACGATGTTTTTGTTATCCGAGCTGCATGGAAAACATTTCCCGCGCGGGTGAAGAGGGGAAAGGTTTGTTTCTTTTTCAACCGCCATGCGCACCGCGCACATCTAGTATTTTGAAAGCTTAGTTCCCACTGACAGACGTTTTGAGGTTATATTGTCTTGTGAATAGTTGAATCTAAAAATATTTGAATACGCAGGAGACAGCATGTGTAGGAAAACAAATGTTTATGTGTAAGGTTTTTGTGTAATGTTTCGAAAAAATACGATTACTGGGTCAAATAAAGTTATTTTCTTCATCTTCGTGGATAGCCACTATCTGCAGTTTGTGATTGGTTGTTCTAGTTCGTGTACGGACCATCATTGAAATACCAGTGCGGTGGCACTGTAGCTCATTGGTGATTAGAGTTGGTATCACTTTTTTTGAGAAGCGTCGTGGGCGACGAGCCTTATGTAATTAACTAGCTGCGCCCCGCGGTTTTACCCGCATAAGTTTCGATCCGGTGGGAATATCGGGATAAAAAGTATCATATGTATTAATCCTGCTTATAAACTATCTATGTGCCAAATTTCATCCTAATCCGTTCGGTAGTTTTTGCGTGAAAGAGTAACAAACATCCATCCATCCAAACAAACAAACTTTTGCGTTTATAATATTAGTAGGAAGTAGAATATTATAATCATCTTTTAAATCTGAATCTCAGAGACCATGAATTAAACATTGAACAGGAAGTTTTTTTAATTCTTTGGGGGCGGTAAACCGGTTTGTAGGACTACAAGGAAAACCATAGATAAGTACTTATGAAGACGTTTTTCATTCTACAAAAGAATAAAGCAGTAATACTTTTTCACGCTGCGTAGCTACCTTCTAGCGATTACAGACTACGTTTTCCTCCATGGAAACCGTACTTATAACGATGTTATCATAATAATATGGCTGAGCAAAAAGGAAGTAATAGCGCTGGCAGGCGATGTGATGCGACGGGGTGAGTCGGAGGAACAAGAAATCTCTTGCGGATGACGTCACGGGCAGAATCTAGTGTTGAAATAATCTACAATAATAACCAACAATCTCTGCTGACCGTATCCTACCAACCAAGCTTTTGTTCCCACTGCTGGGGTATAAACCCTTTTACAGTATGTTACATATTATACCTACTTATTGTACATTATGTTACATAGCTTATAACGTTCTCACTGCTGGGACTCAGGCCTCTTCTCTGTGAGAGGAAGCGGGCCATAATTCACCACGTGGGCCCAGTACGGGTTGGTGGATGTCACATATCTTCGAATTTTTGGTTGTAGGACATGCCGGTTTCCTCACGACTGTTGTGATGAAATAAATTACGCAAAGTATCTAATTTGGTGCTTAAAACACGCGAAAATGAGGACCCAAACAAATATGCTTTTATAGAGGAAAATTTTGATGGCCTTCTAGATTATTTACAACATAGGTAGGCTGTATAATTCATTCTTGATTTATATCTCAGTTGCGAGTTACAGCCCCCAAGGGACTACATAAGGAAACTCGTTTCTAACTAAGAATACACGGAAATTAGACGTAGCTTGACTACATTATATACACAATTCGTAAGAAAGACATTCTGCCTAGCCTTTGCCTAACTATGTTGGGGTCGGCTTCCAGTCTACCCAGATGCAGCTATTCAGCTGCATCTGGGTAGACTGGAAGCTGGACTGAAAGGATGTAAAATACAGGTATTCACCTGTATTTTACATGGAGCAACTGCCTATCTTACCTCAGATAGGCAGTTGCTCGGGTATCGTGTTACCCAGTTACTATACTGGGTAACACGATACCCCTTGGTTAAACTGACTGTCAGACTTTCGGACTTCTGACGACTGTCAAAGATCCAAGAATGACAGCCGGGACCAACGGCTTAACATGCTTTCCGAGGCACGGATGGGTCTCGGTATGTAAAGATAGTCACCTATCCAAGTACCGACCGCGGCAAGCGTAGCTTAACCTGATCGGTAATTACTTAGCCACTATGCCAGAAAATACAGAGTTCATTAAAACTACGGGTTCCTAGAAGAGCGATGACGGTACCGAGGTTTGACTTTATGGTGTCAAAAAAACGCTCTCTAGGAAAACACACCAACTTACTTTCATAAAGAACGTTTCAGTGACGTCATGGTTTCCTCCTATCCTGCTCTCTGTGTCCCAAAACATGCAGTCATAATGACCTCTGCGCTGCCACCGACGACTCCGTAGAAGCGGGGAAGTTTTGGGCCAACAAGATCAGAAGGCCAATTCTCGTAGTTTAAAACGTTCAAAATCTAATCGCAGTCTCATCTCGGCGACAAACAAATGTCAAAAACTTGTCAAAATGTAGGGAAATTAGATGTATTTTTGACAGATTGAGACTGAGATCAGACTGTGAACGTTCTTAAAATTACGAGAATTGCCCCTCAGAAGTCGTGCCAGCGCAGCGACGCGAAGAAAAAGAAGTGACGTCATTCACATCCTAGCTTAAGGCACCTGCGTCTGTTATGGGCGTAATTACCGCTGGTGTACCTTACATCTTTCCCAATACAACCAATATCCGAATAATACACGTTAAGGAAAATAAACAGGATAAAATTCATACTATTCAATTCGCGTCCAAAGTTACTCCTAAGAGTAATTGCGACGACACGTGGAATCCATCGCGAGACCATTTTAATTAAAAACGTAAGTTGAAGTCCTTACCTTAAGACTTCCGAAACAACTTCATCCTACTTCCTACTAATATTATAAGCGTGAGAGTTTGGATGGATGGATGTTTGTTACACCTTCACGCAAAAACTACTGAACGGATTTGTATGATATTTGGCACACAGATAGTTTATAAGCAGGATTAACAAATAGGATTTTTTATCCCGAATATTCCCACGGGATCAAAACTTATGCGGGTGAAGCCGCGGGGCCGCATCTAGTACATACATAAACTCACGGCTTCTTCCCATGGGGGTAGGCAGATACTACAGAACACCACCCCTTACATTATCGTATTGGTATGTTTACGTTCATACATCTCGTCATACACGCACGACGCCGGTTGCAAGTACTACGCACCTGACCTTCCTGAAGAACATCACCAATGAGCTCCTAGGGCGTCCCCTCCCGGCGTTTACACTCAAATCTACCTCGTAAACCACTTTATTTACTTTATTTTTTACAAAGAAAATACATTTATTTGGCACAAACTAAAAGACACACAATACACCAGATACTGTATACATCATATAAAACAAACAATAAAAAAAAGAGTAAATAAAAAGTGTGAAGTCCAATGTAAGAAATTAGCACGAAAGTGCCTCACGGCTGCGCCAAAAAGGCCCACCATACAACAACATAATACAACATCATACCTAACACACCGTTCATAATAAATTCCGTTCAAAAATAAGGCCAACAACAAATAAATAGGTACGACCAAAAAAGAAAGTGAACTAAAAAACAATTTTCCGCAGTCGTTCATCCGAACGGACTTCATCTCGATCAAAGAACCCGCGAAAGCACAATTAAACTTTACCAATGCCTTTGTTTAAAAACAAAACTCCGGGAAAAATTCTTTTCTCTATTACAATTTTCAGTCTCTAACAAACCAACAAAAGTCCAATAGTTTCCCAACAATCTTGATAAAAGCGATCGAGCGTACTCCGACGTTCAACCCTAAAATGTTTCCGTACTATCGACACTACAAAAACTTCGTTTATTACTGTACTTTGGTAAAGCGAAAAACCTCGTTTGAATATTCGTTGCGATAAAGTGACAGTCCACTCATACTTATGCAGTTTGTGACGTTTATGGATATGTGGGTCGTCTGTATCTGAGGGGTAGATATAGTAGAGTGTGTCATCATTTGCCTAGCCTTTTTCCATGTTGAGGTCGGCTTCCAGTCTAACCGGAGGAAATTTTAGATGGAACGGCTGCCTATCTGACATCCAATACCTAGCCACTGGGTAACAGCCTGATTACCAGACTTCTGACTACCAGTAACGACTGTCAAAGACCTACGAATGACAGTCGGGGGGTAATGGTTAACTTGCTTTCCGAGTTACCTAGGACTTTCGCTATGTTATGGGTCGGCACCTATCCACGGACTGATCTCGATAAGCGTAACTCAATCTTCCATCGACTCGTGCGGGTGTTATTATTTTGCCACGCGTTCCTCATAAATAAATAAAATAAAAATAAAAAGTCTCATGCATCAAGATCAAAATTGACATTACGCGTCGGGGATTTGATTTTTGAACAGGTTTAATTTAAAGTAAAAAGTGTTGATATTGTTTTATTCCCTTTACATGACGTTCCGTTCCAAATGATATGATTAATATAACCTTGAATTTTGAAAGAGTCATGATCACGTCTTTCAAAAAACACGTAAAAAATGATACTTTGCCGATTCTACATTAATAAAAAATACTAGAAACTAGAATTTAATGAATAGAATTTTTATTTAAATGATTATCATTTTTTTAGAGTAATAATGGCCGTTCGTGTATGACGTGTTTTCAGGGTATTTAATTTTTTTTTAAACCTCCGAGACCCGGGTTTTGTTTACAAAAAGAACTTCTGTTGGAGTTATTATGATAAGTGTAGTGTATAAAAAACAAATTTTGACTATGATGCAGCATGGTACGGGATTCGATACATCCATGAGCATTGTCCTTTGACTAACTCGTAACTTGCATCAAACAATGATGTTTGCTGTGCCCTGACAGAGTCTACAACGGTTCTTAGCTTTAAGCCTTTTGTTAACATCTTTTTATTCCTCGTGGAACGCAAATAAACGAATATGAAATAGGACATAGGATACTTTTTATCCCGATATTAAAACGGATCGAGACTTACGTGGGTGAAACCGCGGGGCGCAGCTAGTCTTCCATAAATATAACATGACGCTTATTTCCGCCGAACGTTTAGGCAGAGGTGACCTTTAGCACACCCACATTATCTAACATTACATATTATCAAGGTCGTGTGTCCTTGATAATTTTACACACATTCAATTGAACAAAAACTTTGTAAGACCTAAAAGCTATTTGCCCTCGTCTGGTTTTATTTTCAAAGTCATAACTTTGGGGAATAACATTAAACCTTCTAATTACACGTGGCAAGAACTTTTGGTACAAAATTGAAAAGTTCAAGGTGATATAACTTCTTGAGGTTACATTTTAATAATCTTATTAATGGTGTGTGTGACGCTCCCCAGCTCGATGGACCAACGATCTTAAGAAAGTGGCTGGGACACACTCACAGTGGGTGGGATCCTCCGACAGGGTGTTGGGAGAGGTCTGTGTCCAGCATTGGACTGCGATGGGCTGAGTTGATTGATGTGATGTTGTACAGACGCCAGCACATCAAGCTTCTACCATCTGTCCTTTAATATATTTCCAACTTTATCGCTAAATCATTAGGTTCACAGTTAATTGGCAAAATTTGACAGTTTCGGGTAGCTTGATGTGCTGGTGGTCGCGCGACTATGCGATCGACGTGTTCATAAATGTCACTGTTTTGTTCGAAAAGCTGGAACGCACTCTGTCCGTGCGACCACATTGCGGTTAGGATGCCGTATGGTAATATCTATTAGTTTCATTTATTTTTTAGGATTCCGTACCCAAAGGGTGCAACGGCACCCTATTACCCGGAACCCGGGAACCGGGAACCTGAAATAAATGGATTTTATTTTTTTATTTATTTTATTACTAAACCTCCGCTATCCGTCCGTCCGTCTGTCTGTCAGCGGGCTGTATCTCATGAACCGTAATAGGTAGAAGGTTGAAAATAATGTTTATAGAGTGTGTATTTCTATTGCCGCTATACCAAAAAAAGTAGATGAAAAATCCCATGCCCTTGTAGTAAAGTTTTGAAACACCTACGGACTTATTTCTTAAAAATCGGGACTCAGCTTTAATTATTTATTTAACTCCGTTTTAAGCTCCCACAGACGAGCGCGACGCGACTCTAAATAGAACAATTTCTATGAAAGCTTCATGCAAATCTTTCTACCAGAATTGAATCCCATCGTCGCGTCGAGCCTGTCTGCTGGAGCCTCACCAATATTCTCACATAGTTCGCAGAAGAACTCAGAATCATTTTGATCGTATATTTTACATTTCTAACAAAGTTTTAATTATGAAGATTGAAACGGAAAATTGGTAACATAAATGTTATTTCCCCAAAAATTTTAAAACAAATAATGAAATCAATGTTTTCCACGTCTAATTTAACAGCATTTGTTCCAAGACTTAATTATGGGACCCATCCATAAAAACACTCTTTTATCATTAATATAATCATCGAAATTAATTAATTCTCCAGCGAATAACGCTTCGTCGGCTCCTAATCAAAATGTGCAAAAAGGTACTTGTTTCATAATTTCGTACAAAACTCGGAAAGTTCGTGTAATTTTGCAAATGGAGTATCAATTCAATGTTATGAGACGCCATTTTGTATAAAGTCACAGGATACTAGGAATAACCGGTTTTTTGCGTAAATCCTAGGATTTACGGACTTACAGACTTTGGAAAACTAAGAAAGTTTTCCGTAAAATTAAGCAATAAGCTGAGCAAAATGCTATTTTTTTTTAAATACAGCTTATCGTAGGTTAATCCCGAACAGCGACGATGAATATATCGTTGATTGGCATTAATTTAACACACGTACCTATACGGTTTCGCGTTTTCGTTTTATGAACATTTAGTTTCATTAAACATTATTATTTATTTACAATTTTCTGAAATAGCATCTTGGAGCAACCTGTTCTTTATTAATTGTACCAATCGCAAATAAAATTAAAACTAATAATGTGTAAAAGCGAATTTAAGGAAAAGCGCCCTGTGTCGGCGAGCGGCGCAGGCGGTAGTTTTCAAATTACGAATTGTTTTATGTTATTATTATTTTTTATTCCTGGCCACTAGCCCTACCTGAGTGTTAAATAGACGTCACCGCTGTACCGTTGTATGTTGTATAAACACAGTTTTTGTTTTTGCAAAAATACAGATATACTGATATTAGCTCGTATACTTTGAAAATATTTCTTAGTTTTCAATAATGCAATCCATTGCAAAAATCCTAGGAATCACGCAGAAAACCGATTCGTGATATTGTCCTGCAACATACCTATATATTCCATGCTAATGGTGTTGGTGGAAACTGACGCATCATCGCGATCGTTATTTCTAATTAGTGGAGAATGTTTTAGATAATATAATTAAGAAGGGGAACGTCGGACGTTACGTTACTGATTGGGTACTTAGGAAAGGATGGACTCATTAACCTTCCTACCCTGAACTTTGCAGGTATGTAGTGCAAGTATCAGTCACGTAGTTTTCAGGAAAGGTATAAAAAGTGACTCGGAAAAAGGTTTTTCTAATTCGTGGAAACATGAATTCTGGGGTTCTTAGACAAAGGTTGAGGGTATTCCTGCCTGCTTTCAGGATGGTCGTAAAGGCTTTTAAAGTTTACATATATTTTTTTTTGTATTGCTTTTGTATAGTTTACACTGTATTTATTGGTATATTGGCGTGGCTAGCTGACATATGGCAAATAATTTAATTTAATGTTCTGTGTCTCGTAATGTCAATTACTTTGCATACCTACTTCTGTATAGAAGCATTTTTTTCTAACTGAACAAACAGCTGTACTGCTGGGGAGTTTGTTTCTACCAGTTCTTCTTCCCAGCGAAACCACTAGGAAGTGATGAAGTGCGAGCGTTTTAGGGTACTGTCTTATGTAATTTTGACGTTCGAAAAGTGCTGATTCTCAGCCTAATTTGAATAAATGACTTTTGATGATTATTTATAAAGCGGGATAAAGGCACTTACCAAGGAACGAACCGGCAGATAGGGTCAGGGCAGGTCACAATTTACTGGTCTAACACCCAAGACAAAGACAGAATTGCAGAGGTGGCGGTGTCAACGTACCATCAAATGAGCCGCCTGCTACTTTGCTACTCTATAACAATAATAGAAATAGAAAATATTTCTTGTCCAGGTAATACAGTAAGCAGGTTCACAGATTAACAGCAAGTTAAAACGACATGAGTGGCTTAAGATATTACCTACAGCTAGGTTACAATATGGTATTTGCTAGTAAGCCCCAAACTAGACAGTTAGTCTGTATCTTGGGGCTCGGAGTACGAATTCCAGAGTGGAGAGTAGAGAGGTGATTTCAGGTATGGTATGGTGCGTGTGTATGTTTGTGTAGTGTGTGTGTGTGAGGTGCGTGTGGTGTGTGTGTGTCTGGTGAGGGTGTGTGTGTGTGTGTGTTTGTTCCATTGTGTTTCGTTTGATTTGGTGTCAGTCAGTCAATAAAAATACCTAGCTTTGTACGAGTATAAAGGCATCAATTCATCAATCTGCCTAGTGTTTCCCCAACTATGTTGGGGTTGGCTTCCAATCTAATCGGATGCAGCTGAATACCAGTATTTTTCATCGACTGCCATCTAACCTCCACAACCCAGTCATCTTCTCCTTTTCGTATCGATGGTACTCTTCTTCGATATTTTATATTGTTTGAGCCCAGTACGTGGCGACGTTCATTGCGGCATCAGTGGCATTCATTAGGTCATCCATGACGTCATCACGTCAACGCCGGCTGCCGCTGAAAACCAGCGCTGGGGCTCTGTGTCGTATAGGGTCTTAGCATTATTCTGAGCGATGACCGTTTTGCGTGAATGTGACGCATGTTTACCCCCAACATGTTATTTTTTTATTTTTTTTATTGACAATGGGCTCACTCTTGACCTCAATCCAGCCCAGAGGCAGGGATGAGATCTACGGTGGAACGAGCTTGCCCAGAAGAAGCCTATTTTTTTTTGTGTGTGTTGGTTCTTTTTTATGCGTCATGTTTGCCGCAAATAAATGTATTTTCTTTCTTTCTTCTTTATCCAAGGTGCAGGTGAATGGACACTTAAGGCACTCCAGCAAGTGGGGTATGGTCTGATTAGAGGCACCGCACTCGCACTGAGTATTGGATGGGTCAGTAATACCCCATTTCCACAAGTTGTGTCTGCAGCGCCCTGCTAGAGGGTACGCAATCGATTGAGAGCTTTCCATATAGGCCACTGCAGATCACGGCCGAGAGGCAGATGTTCCTGGGGTTTAGCGAAGTCGGGAGATGTTGGATACTTTTCTTCCCACAATTTATTAATAAATATAATCATTTTTAATAAATTATATTTATTTTTAATGATTTAATACTACTGCGATTTCAAACAAAACGTCTTCAGTACAATACTTGAAATATATAAATGGTTAAGGGGGCCTGGTGACCTGATTCACAGGTTTTGTAAAAAACTTAGTTTAGGCACCAGTCTTCCACAAATGAAGTACAAACTTGTATCATAAGTAGACTAATTTGACTTTAAGCTGTAATTTGTGGTAAGAAAATAAATCTATCTATTTTTTTAATTTACAACCCAGTAACCGGGTTAACGTGCTTTCCGAGACACGGATGACACACGTCGATGATGATCTCAATATGTAATGGATGGTCAGCCGTCCACGAACCGATCGCGGCAACCGTCACTTAACCCTTCGATCGACCCGTGTGGTTGTTATCATGAAGCCATGAGCCCCTCCGTTTTGTTTAAAGTGTACCAGCTAAACAAGAGTGGTATACTTAAGTTTAACAAACACGGTATACAAAAGACTTCTAGTGGGTGAGTATTCCATTACCAATTTCCTTTTCTATGCTGATTGACGCTAATAGGCGATGAGGCAGCAAATTGTGCCCTATTCCAGCCACTATCGTTAGTATTATACTTTGTGGTTGTTTCGGGCACATTGAGACTATAGTTGTTTGTAAATATGCTTCTTTTGTTTACACTGTACTCTCCTTTATTAGGTTGTCAAAAAAGTTCCGTTGTATGGCTAGTTCGAACTTTTTTGTTGTATTATTTTGTTGTACACATACATACATACACTCACGCTTTCTTCCCATGGGAGTAGGCAGAAACTAAAGAAAGTCACCTGTTACGATTCTTACATACTCCTTTTGCCTCGTTTACGTTCATACATCAGAAGGCTGATTCTCGTAATTTAAAACGTTCAAAATCTAGTCGCATTCTCATCTCGGCGACAAACAAATGGCAAAAACTTGTCAAAATCTAGGGAAATCAGAGGTATTTTTGACAGATTGAGACTGAGATCAGACTGTGAACCTTCTTGAAATTTACGAGAACTGCCCCTCTGGTCACACACGCACGCCGGTTGCGAGAACTACGCACCTGACGTTTCTGAAGAACATCACCAACAAGGTCACTATGCGTCCTTCTAGGGCGTCCACTTCCGGCGTTCCCACTCACGTCTGTCTTGCAAATACCTTTTCTTAGTCGCCTTTCATTGATCCTCTCAACATAACCAAACCATCTAAGCATACTCTTTTCAATTTTGGTTACTACATCATCTTTTAAACCGCACCGTTTATCTTATCACATCACTAGCAGCGTCAAGCGGTTTCACCCGTATAAGTGTCAATCCCGTATGAATACGAGGATAAAAAGTATTTTATGTGTTATTCTGATGTATAAGCTATCTGTGTGCCAAATTTCATCCAAATCCGTTCAGTAGTTTTGCGTGAAAGGGTAACAAACATCCATCCATTCTCACAAACTTTCGCATTTATATTAATGGGACAGTAGAATTTGTTGCAACCAAGGGAACACCGAACTGGACTCTTGATGGATGTACGAGTATCTAACGGATGTAAAAAGACACTTAAAGAAGTCGAGAGTAACTTGTACTCACCGTCATTGTAATATTTTTTTGTACTGGACCATACCTGGGAACCTTCTGGGTAAAGTCCAACTTTTACTGTCGTTTTATTTTTACGAAAACAAGTTTTTAATGTTAAAATACAACTTTAAATACCCCCACGATCCCTGTACCGTTGCAGGCACTATGTTTTGCGTGTAACTATTACAGTGAGCACTACTTACCGCAAACATCAAATTTTCACACCAAAATTAAAACTCGTTTCCCAGCAATTATTTTTGTACAATATTACTTAGTTTGATGTACAGAATGTGTATTTGACGGCTATGTGATGGGTCTTTTTACATCCTGTAGGAAGGTACTCCTTTTTAAGAAAAAAAGCCGTTCAAAACACCTTATATACCTTTCCCAACCACCAAAATACCTGAACGGTTCATTCCTTAGTAAGTGCTTCTACCCCGTCTTATAAATAGTCCAAACAAAAGTAAACTTTAGAAGCAATACCTTTACGACCATCCTAAAAGCAGCCAGGAATATCCTGAACCTTTGTTTAAGAACCCCAGAATTCTCGCTCACCAAAATTCAATTTAGTCTGCACGGTAACTATGACCCAATTCCCATTCAACTGATCCAGTGTTTCCCAAATGTTAATAAACTTTTTTTCAAATTTTCCCCCTCATCTTACCTTCGGGGTAATGTAGGCAACTGTTCGTAAACCAGGAAGTACTGAGGCCTACTCGGCTACATAATGTGTTTCAATAAAAGGTACTGCATACTCAGATGTTCTCAAACTTTTGAGTCGTGACCTCCGAAGCGGTTTTGTTGAACGAAAACTTTTTGGAAGTTTGTTTCGTGGTCGGACTATGTTATGGGGGTGATGCATTGACCTACTTTATTGTTCCGTTGTAGGGGAAATTTCTTTTTGTCATGCAAAAAAGAACAAGAACTGAACACTTTAAGTTTGCTTACAGCGTGTTGCCGATTTCGGTAGATATTAGCATGCTGATTTCAATAGAAAATGTGTACATCCATGGACCAACGCTTGCCGCGGTTAGTCCATAGATGGGTGACCATCTTCACATACCAAGACCACTCTATGCCTCGGAAAGCTAAGTCGTTGGTCATTCCTGGATCTTTGACAGTCGTTACGGGTCGTCAGTAGCCCGAAAGTCTGACAACCAGTCTTACCAAGGGATATCGTATTACCCAGTATCTGAGTTGTGGAGGTCAGATAGGCAGTCGCTCCATGTAAAATACTGGTAATCAGCTGCATCCGGTTAGACTGGAAGCCGACCCCATCATAGTTGGGAAAAGGCTAGATGAGATGTGTATGTATATATAGTGTGTGGGTATGTAGTAGATATGAGCGCCGATGGCCAATCTTCTGGCGGCGGCGCGCCGATTTTTTTAAGTCGGCGGCGGCGGCGTCGGCGGCGTGACCTTCATTTAACTACCTTAATTGAAATAAAACAATTATTCACGTACAATTAAGATTTATTATAATTTTTGACGTGGCAAATGAATTGACAACATAATTTTTAAAAGAGAAAACAAAATTAAAATTAAAACAGTCTCATATTCCGCAACTTAGCTGTTAATCATTAGGAAATTAGGAACTTAAACCACGCTTTTTTATAAAAAAATCAATCATGGCTTCATCATTTATGCTGTCGAATGGCAGTAGTGATCTGGCGAACCATAGTGCTAGATCGCGCGCCAGCATCCACTTGTCTTTTTTCCCACCAGTTTCACCACTTTTTGTTACTGGTTTTGATTTTCTCTGTACGGAAAAAAAAACTTTAATGGGGGCTACTTTTTTTCTATTTTGTGTATCTTCTAAGTTATGTTCGTCCTTCAAATGACGCAGTAAATTGCTGGTGGCTATATTTTTACTGTAGGCCTTGACGAGTGCTCTGAAACAAAATTACAGAAATTTTATTTATTAAGCGTCCTACAATAACTTAAATAAAATAATATGAAAGCAAAATCCCAATAAAAACGTATTATTACGACCAACCTCACGGAAATAAATAGCAAAATACTATACATAGGTACATAGGTAATTCAAAATATTTTAGCAACTAACATTTTATAGTTATAGAAACAAACAAATGTGTATTAGCAATGTCAAATAAAAACAAGGCCTTATTAAAACATAAAACATACCTACTTACTTTCTAACCTCATAAAAAAGCTGTCAAGATAGGTAAGTACTAAGTAGGTATTTAATTATTTAAAAATAATAGGATGTACATACTTGGAAAATTGCACATTGCAATCTTTTTCTTTCGCTTGCTTCAAACAAGCGTCGCAAAACACTTGGTCGCCCAACACTGTTCGTTTTCTTCCCTCAATATTAATTACTAACTGACCAAAATAGGTCCAACAAAATCTGTGTTTGTTTGCTGATAACTTGGACAACACAGATATTGTAATGTCTAAGAGCTTCGTTTTATAAACGTCTACGTCTAGTGTCGCCATTTTGTCAGCATTCAGTCGGACGTGCGTTTGGTTTGGTCAGCGTGTTTGGTTAAACTGAATGCCCGAATGCCGCCGCTCGGGCTTGCTCGACGCGCCGGCGCCTAGGATCGGCGGCGGCGGCGCGGGGGGAATCACGGCGGCGGCGGCGCGCCGGCGCGGCGCTCATGTCTAGTATGTAGTAGTGTAAATTATAGGTAATTTTAAAATATGAAAGCAGCTTATTTATTATTTATCAGAAAAAAGGAATATTACACCGCGTTGAGATTAATTTGTTCTCTAAACAACAAAACTTTGTGAATTAATTAAAAAAATCAGTGTAAACTGCTAAAGCTGGTGCTACTACTAATCTCTAGTAAAAGTCACTAAAGACTATGTGATTATTAACTACTTATTTTTCAATTTATACAAACACTCACGCCAGCTGTCGCTGGAAACCAGCTCTGGGGCTCTGTCTCGTATAGGGTCGTAACAAAATCAAAATCAAAAGTCATTTATTCAAATTAGGCTGAGAATCAGCACTTTTTGAACGTCAAAATTACAAAAGACAGTCCCCCAAAAACGCCCGCCCTTCACCACTTCCTAGTGCTATCGCTGGGAAGAAGAAGTGGCGCAACAAACTCCCCAGCAGCACAGCTGTCTGTTCAATTAAAAAGAAAATACTTAATTGTATACAATACTAGGTACCTATGTTCGGTAATTAACATTATGCTGAGCGCTGGATGTGACGAATATTTACTTGTTATTTTTGTGTTCTTTCTCAGCGTCATTTATACCGCAAATAAAATAAAAGTATTTTCTGTCTTTTAAGTTTCGTTGTGAGGTTGCATTTTTCGTATTGTTTAAATTCATATTATATTCGTGTGGTCCAAAAAAAATATCAGGGGACTAGGAATATTTGAGAATCACATCCAAGATCTCGACACAGCTCGTGAATTCTCGGTTTTTATACGAAAACGCAGAGTGGAGGCGAATTTTTTTCTATCACACTTCTCATTTCTGGCGAGTAGCACTCAAAACATTATTTATACGAGCCGTTTTTAGATTTGTATTATAGGTTTGTATTCAAGGACCGATGGCGTGTGGAATATGATGAGTGCGACGCGAATGTGAATTGTTAATAGCAAGGAGTGAGTGAAATATATTACCGAAAATAAACTGCCCTACCATTTCCACCGGTACCGTGGGAGGGCTTGTGGCTAAGTAATAATAGCCACACAGGTCGATCGATCAGATTAAGCTACGCTTGCCGCGGTCGGTCCGTGGATGGGTGACCATCCCTATACACCGAAACCCCTTCGTGTCTTGGAAAACACGTTAAGCCATTGGTCCCGGTTGTCATTCGTGGATCTTTGACAGCCGTTACGGGTAGTCAGAAGCCCGAAAGTCTGACAAGCCGTCTTACCAAGCGGTACCGTGCTACCCAGTAATTGGGTTGTGAAGTTCAGATAGGCAGTCGCTCCATGTGAATTACTGGTATTCAGCTGCGTCCGGTTAGACTGGAAGCTGACTCCAATATAGTTGGGAAAAGGCTAGGCAGATAGATGGTGATGGCTTTTTTCAACAAATATTGTTGAATAACATTATTAAATTGTTATCATCGTCATCGTCGTGAAAAATCATCGAGAAAAATTGAGGATTTTGAATTCGAAGTAAATTGTTACGTTTTACATGCAACAACCTTCATATAATACAGAGATTATCAACAAACTTGAGAGCGGGCTAATGGAATATAATTATCTTATGCATGAATAACAAACATTCGAGGATTTGCGTGGATCAGCGATCACGAGAAGAAAGCTGTGGCATCAAAGATAAACCGGTTTAAGAATATACGGGAACCAAATTCCTATCAACTCGTGTCGGCGCGAGTTATTCGAGAATAACTCCTGCTTCGGTGAACAAATTGAGCCCGTAATTACAGTACCTCTTTATGTTGACATTTATCAAATTGACATACTACCCCAATTCGCCTTTTCACACAACTGCCGAAGAATGACGTTTGTGATTTGAATATACGGGCAATTTAAACTGGTAGTCAATAAAATTAGCCACACATTTGTTGAAAAGATGGTGAGATATGAAGTTGAAACTTGATGAAAGTGTTAGGGGACATTGGGGGAATTGAGAACGGCGGGTAATTGGGAATAGCTAGGTAAGTAATACTTTCCCCCGCACTACACCGCTCCGCACCCGTTCAACTGTCGCGTACGCACTGAGAGGGGCTAGACGCGTCTGTTGAACGGGTGCGGAGCGGTGTAGTGCGGGGGAAAGTATTACTTAACCTAGCTATTCCCAATTACCCGCCGTTCTCAATTCCCCCACTGTCCCCTACTAATTCCCTTTAGATAGTGATTGCGCAAGAATTTAACCTGAATAGGGTTTGTTAACGCTTTCTTCAGATACTTTTGGACGAAGACAGAAAGAAAATACGATTATTTTGTGGTAAACATGACGCAAAAAAGAACACAAATACAAAAAAATAACAGATTATAGTGAGCTTGCATGGTGATCTATAACTTCGGTTTTTCTTCGTAGTTGTCCTACAATGAAAGAAAGAAAGAAAATACATTTACTTGCGGCAAACATGACGCATAAAAAAGAACAAACACACAAAAAAAAAAATAACAAAACAAAAAATAATAATATAAAATGTGTGTAGGCTGATGCCTACAGCAGTCCACTGCTGGACATAGGCCTCTTCTATTGCACGCCATTCAACTCGATTTTCAGCAACTCTCGTCCAGCTGCTACCAGCCAGCCAGTTGGACCCTTATCATCATCTGCATGGCCTTTTCCCAACTACATATGTTTGTATCGGCTTCCAGTCTAACCGTATGCACCTGAATACCAGAATATTACATGGAGTGACTGCCTATCTGAACTCCACAGCCCACCGACTGGGTAATACGCCACGAATGACAGCTGGACTGGGATTTAGAAATTCTATGAAAATTTTTAAGAATCCTACTAATATTATAAACGTGAAAGTTTGTATGGATGGATGGATTGACGTTTGTTACTCTTTCACGCAAAAACTACTGAACGGATTTGGATGAAATTTGGCACACAGATTGCTTATAACCAGAGTGAATACCTTTTATCCCGATTTTCCCACGGGATCGAAACTTATGCGTGTGAAACCGTGGGGCGCAGCTAGTAAAATATGAATATTCTACACGCATAAACATACCTATATATATTATGACATCGATATTCTACTGCCCGTTTCATTTTACGACTGCTGCTTTCAATTGCATTCTTGAAACCCAATATTGAGCGCAAAACTCGCTGGCAAGCTTTCGTTCACAACTTCAAAGCATATTGAAGTGCGGAATCTACAATATTCAAATTTTATTTATGTTTCAAATTGACGTTATTTCTAGTTAAACAAATATCAACTTTATTTTAATCGTTAATAAGTTGATTTCAAAGTGACTAGCACTATTGAAAAAGATAACTTTTTCAATAGTGCTAGTCACTTTGAAACGTCACGCTACAACTTCAAACATTTTTATAAAAAAATGTTTGAAGTTGTAGCGTAAACTGAACTTTATACTGTAGGAATTAAAGTTATTTTTCTATAAACTCATATTTGTTTAGATTTTTGGCGAAGATGTCGCAATTTTTATATAGGTACTATAGGATACATAGAAACCAGAGAAAAATAAAAGAGAAATACACCAGTGATTGCTACTTACGAACTACGAATTGTTCCTTTGTTACCGAATAATGGAGTACGAATATAGAAATTCGCAGCTAAATTACTCACAGTTCCGTTTCTATATAAAAAGGAAAATAGGTTTATTTGTCACAGAAACAAGTCCATACAAAAAGATAATTAACTCGAATAATAAATCAGAATCAGAATATTTATTTGTGAAACAGGTATACATAAAGGTCTTAGGTTAAATATATGGGCGCTATGATTTGCCGTAAAGGCGTACAAAATTATAGAAAATAAAAGCAAACAATAAAACAAAAAAAAAACTAACAGAAAAAAACCAAAAGTAAACAAAAGACAAAAAAAATTAAAAAAAAATTAAATATCTTAATAAAATCTACAATTAAAGGTAAGATAAAAAGAGAAACAGATTACTAATAAAATATTTAAAAAATTACATCAAACGTTTGTTGCACACGAAATATTAAAAATTATAATAATATATAAAATCTTCTACAGTATAATAACCGAGTAGAGACTTTTCTTAAAATTTAAAAACAAAATAGACCTATAATCACAAACACAAAACAGAAATAGTCTACTGCTGCACGTCATGACTGTGACAAGAAGGCTTCCACTCAGCGTGATGCTGTGCTATAGGGACCCAAAGCAAAGCGCTGATTTTCAGTGGTTACCCAAAAAAGGATGTACAGTCACGAACACCAATATGTCAACACTTGGCAGCTTTCAACTGCAATTTTTTCATGAAATAACGAATGCAACGTTGTAATACGAAACATTACATAAACCTATGGGTTCGAAAATGCTATGTTCGTAACAACATAAAATTTCAATTAAAAATAAAGGAGTAAATCGCTTTTGAATAAAGCCGAGTGTATACATACTTTTGCTCGTGACTGTGCGGAAATCAAGAATATCAAATTGTACCAAAGAGAAGATAGCTTTTTCTGCCAGTCGAGCAACTTGATGTAATACCTTTCCAATTTTTTGGACTGAAAGCAATTTTACTTGTAAAGTTTGTGAGTTATGAAGATTACGCTTCGATTTTTGGGATGAGACTAGAAAGAAGTATCTAATATCAGTTTAAAGCGTAGCGATCGATTTTAACAAACTAGCTGTTACCGGCGATTTCGTCTGCGATTCGAGATGAAAAGTAGCCTACGTTCTTTCTCAGGTCCCAGGCTACCTCATCATCTGCCGAGCCTTTTCCCAACTACGTTGGGGTCTGCTTCCAGTCTAAACGGATGCAGCTCAATACCAGTATTTTACATGGAGCGACTGCCTATCTGACCTCCACAACCCAGTTACGATCTCAGGCTACCTGTCTGTCAAATTTCATTACGATCGGTCCAGATGTGTAGGCGTCGAAAGGACTAATACTTCCCCATCTGCCTATAATGTTCCTACTGCTGGAGCACAGACCTAATCCACCACACGGGGCCAGTGCGGGTTAGTAGATGTCACATGTCTTCAATGTTTCGTTTCTAGGACATGCCAGTTTCCTCATGGTGTTTTCTCATCGTTTTGAGAGCAGTGGTGATGAAATAATTTACACAAAGTTAAGTGCCTCGCGCCAGTCGTGGTCGTTTCCACTGGGTCATCACTGCTCCTACTCTGTTCTGTAGATCTTTCTAATGTTAAAGTAAGGATAATATACGTAAAAGAAAACTATTAGTAACTGGCTATAGATTTGTACCTAATTTTGAAAAACAAAATTGCGGGCTCAAACCACGGGAATACCAATGGCTTTTTTTTTTGGTGCGGATGGGAAGTCATTAAATGACCCCTCCCACTCTGGGTGGTGCGGAAGGGAATGTCAGACTCTTACTGACTAAAACCCACCCGTGTTCCTTCCTTAGCCCTTTCTGTTCCAGGGCAGCGGTAACCCTTTTGGACGATCCCACTACCCAATACCAATGGCTTACATATTCAACACAAAGTAAACACACTCGTTCCGTCTCTGTATGAGAGAAGAGCTTTGCAGGTCAGGTACAAGGTTGCAGGGACATCGGTGCCCAACCTAATATCAAGGATACAGTTCATCACCCTGAACCCCCCGTAGAAATGTTCCGCTGTTTTTTTTTTTAAATTCGCATACACGTTTTACACGCACACACACGCACATACACGCATTTACATTTAGGTATTGCACTTTTCTATGAAATGGCGGATTTTTCTTTTGATAACCGCCGAGAAATTTCTACGTCTAGAATCATGTGCTGAATTCATGGTTTCAGTTTGCACGTCCCTGCCACCCTGTATAGGTGTTTGTTTTTGTTGTAAAGAAAACGATAAAATTTTCACAATAATTTATTATTGTTATACGAAATAAACA
This sequence comes from Apamea crenata, assembly GCA_949629185.1. NCBI lineage: Eukaryota > Metazoa > Arthropoda > Insecta > Lepidoptera > Noctuidae > Apamea > Apamea crenata. The sequence goes on along the minus strand of OX451362.1, from coordinate 2,790,307 downwards.
ACATTTTCCTTTGCTGCAAAAGCGAACTGAAACGTTATTTCAAATAATAGACACAAAATTATGAAAGACTAGCTGTGCCCGCGGTTTCACCCGCATAAGTTTCGATCCCGTGAGAATATCGGGATATAAAGTATCCTATATGTTAATCCTGGATAAAAACTACCGGTGTGCAAAATTTCATCCAAATCCGTTCAGTTGTTTTTGCGTGAAAGAGTAACAAACATCCATCCATATATCCATCCATCCATACAAACTTTCACGTTTATAATATTAGTAGAAGGATCACTCAAAGAGTTCTCAAAGCCAAGGGTTAACTAAGAATGAAAGATGTCAACAAATTGGTTTAAATGTCGCTCGCTTTCAACTAATAGTGGAAGACGTTCGCTATTTTACTTAGTTTCAGGAAAGGGGTTGAAAATATACGGGTAAACAAATTGTGATAGGAATCGCGTGTGTAAAGGAGTATTGTGTTTTGGTGAAACAATCGCAAACGCAAATATGAGATAAGTCCGCTATGAGCAGCCTATCACAGTCAATTGCTTATTCTTAAATACTTTAAATCCAATCTACATAAATGGCTTATTGGTAATTGTTTTTATAGTATGCAATAATTTATTGATAAAAAAGTAACAGATAAATATGGTTACTAATTTTTATTATAATTATTACCTACTTTTTACAAATACCTATTATTGTTAAGAATTTCATTAAAGTTAGGAGACATGTTGGAATAATGTATCCTCTTAATTTTTTACATGTAACGTGTTTAAATATTTGTATGCCAGTCCTTGGCGAAACATGTAAGATCATAATTCTATTTATAAGACCTTAATGTACCATGTTTTAAAGCAAATAAATATATTCTATTCTTGCTGTACACGTCACCGCCTCGCCTCGCCTCTCTCAGACTGCGTCAAAATACCACAGGATGTTCTGGCGCCTGACTACCACCGCGCAAGCTTCTCCTATCAAATAAAAAAATAATTTTTGATAGGTCCACAATTGAAGAAAATATCAATGAACATGTATAAAATACAGAGGACGTCATAAAAAAAATAGATTCCTCATATCGGAAAATACTTCATGTCTGTTCCGCGATTTCTGTAAGTTTACGAGTTATATTATTTTTTTTAAATTTCGTTAAAATTTTATGCTTATTAATTACTATTAATTTTTTTAGCTTTAAAAAAATCTATTTCTATTTTACACAGCTTTTTCACATTCTTTATTTGCACTTTTCATTGTTATGGAATATTCTTTCAGACATAAAATAATCATCTTCCTATCATTAATAATTCAAAATACATAAATATTGATCGAAAAGGAGGAATTTACGTTCGAGTGATTTGAGGGTTTTCATTTCGTCTGTATCACTATATTCCTAAAAAGTCAGTTAAAAAACTTAATAACGCTGCTCGACCTGAAGTTTGAACTCAGGAGAAACGCTCAGCTTGCAAACTAATAATACAGTACAATAAAACAAAAAATAAATCACAAGTTGAACCAACTAAAATGCCTCGATGGCCTCAATGAAAAATTTAAGGAAAAAAACAGGACTGAATAATTGAAGTACAATGGAAAACATGCAGAGCATTTTGGAACATATCTGTGCAATCCAGCCATCGATCACTCTACTGTGTACCTAGGTAGCGCAACAGATGGAGATTCAGTTTACAATGGAGCATATGACTGGCCATTTTTTATATTGGAAATCAAGAAATATTAAAAAAAAAATGCAACGTAAATTGAAAAAGAAATATTCTTGATAGATTTGTATAAATGTTTTAAAATTGACTTGCCACTTCGTGACAGGAGGCCGATTGGAACTGGATGGGCGTAGATGTGTGTTGTGGGCGAGTAGAAAAGCTCTGATAATGATTTGAACTTGACATTTATAAAATGAAACGTTGGGATGGTTTCTAAGCACGTGTTGTCCGGACGACAACACGTGCTTAGAAACCGTCTCAACGTTTCGTTATCCACTCTGGATACATATCCAGAGTGGATTTTTGAGATGAAGCAGTACCTTTACCGTTATATCGCAACAAGAAAATGGTCTTAGGAGACTGTCCTTAACTTTTGAGATATTTAGGATTATGATATTGTATGCTTTTTGTTAAAGATACGTTTAATGGGTGATAAGTCAGGTAAGCAGATTCGCAGACACGATAGTCTGTGTAGAAGCAACAAATCCCTTTGAAGGGTCTTATTTCAAGCTGTTCATGGAATTTGTAACAGGGATTATTATTGTTACTGGGAATTAGTGTTGAAAATATAAAGTCACTAGTTGCGCCCCGCGGTTTCACCCGTATAAGTTTCGCTCCCGTGGGAATATTAGGATAAAAAGTACCCTAGTAATGTCGGCCGAATGTTCGGCCTTTTCCTGCTACGAAGTTACTATTTGGTTCGGTTGGTTCCGATCCTACTCTCCTACACTCTTTCGAATATTGACTATGGTCCCGACCCAACTGAGCCGATCCGAACTTTTTTCGCATTTTTCAATAATATTCGGTTCGGCCATGTGTCGGTCCGATCCGAACATTCGCACTTTGCACTTCGGAGTAGACCCCCTGGTTATAAACCTAAGTGTGCCAAATTTCATTGAAATCCGTTCAGTAGTTTTTGTGTGAAAGAGTAACAAACATCCATCCATCCATACAAATTTTCACATTTATAATATTAGTAGAATAGGATACGATAGTTTAGTAGGAAGTAGGATAATTTGAAATATGTCTGTATTTTTTTGAAGTGAAAACTTCTTTAGCGGCGTTGTGCACTTTTATTGTAATGGGTAAAAAAAGTTAAACTTGCGTCACAAGACACGTGACCTGATCGAAAATTCGTAAGACGGAGGGGGAGTAGACCGCATTCCAAAATATCAAAAATGCACAACGTTAATATTCAAGTCTTCACTTCTGCCGGCACTCCCGGAGTGCAACCCGTTTTTTTGTTTAAGCATTATTACTATGTTGCAGTTGAAAGAGGCATGAAACATTTTTGCAAGAAAATACGGTAAGCATTAATGCTTACCGTATTTTCTTGCAAAAATGTTTCGCATTTTCAACAAAGCAAATAAGCGTATATTTTGATGCGAAAATGTTTCAATTTGTAAGTGATCTGGTACGTTACTAAAGTTACCTAATGTTTGTTCCTAAAGTATCTGATTAAAATGTTAACAAATTTAACCTGACAAGCTTGTCAGGTTAATATAAGGCATACATCACACATACAGCGGGGTAATTGCGTAACAAACTATCAGTAGCAATGGGTTTCATTTTGACAGTTCAACAACATTCATTGCGGTATTTACGTTGTTGAGCAGACACATTTTTCGAACATATGAAGCAATGGATTATCCTTCAAAATGATTCAGATTGAGATTGATAGTGTGTTACGCAATTAGGGTGTTAATTTAGAATTTGGAAGGTCTCAACTTTATGACTAACTACTTTTTCCAAGAATTTGAAAGACATTATTAAATTGTACAAGAAACATCACCGACGAAAATTTAGGTTATAAAAATAACCTCAATTGTCAAAGGAAAAATCTCTTTAATTTGATATAAAATTAGAATTTCGGGTTTAAGAATTCAAATAAAAAAAAAACAAATCATTTAATTTGTATGTGGCACTACAAATAGGCATACACAGGTACGTTTTATAATACATTTGTTTACATTTTTATTACATACTTTTTGAACATACCATAGGTACTTCTTTTTTTTATTTTTTAATAGCTGCCCCGTGACTTCGTTTGCGTGCATGTCGAAAAAAATGGCTTTCATGGGTTTTATTTTTTTTGCGCAGAACCCTATTTTTTTTTCTATAACAAACGCAGCTTCAGTTACTCCTTATAACATTAGCTATCTGCCCGTGAACGTCCCATCCAAATCAGTCCAGTCGTTTTGGAGATTAGCCGGAACAAACAGACAGACAAACATAAAAAAGAAATGTTCTATGTTCCGTATATACTTTCACATGCATTTAGTTATTGTAAAAATCTGTTATTTTTGATACCACACATAGCCACTTCAATTTTATTTATTTGTTTCGATAGATAGTAGCGTGCTAAGGCGCCCGCTCCAATCACCCTCCCGTATATTCTAGCCCAGGACCAACACAAAACTAACAAAGTTGCGCCAAGGACCAAGAAATTCAAATTATTTCGATAGTGAGAACTGTTCCAATTTGCGACAAAATGGTGACTGTCAAGAATCTCTTTGTACTTCAATTTCTAAATTGGTTTCAAGGTTTTGGGGTGCCAGAGGAGAAAGGCAGAAGTACCTCATTATGGGTCTGACGGCTCACTAATGCGTGTTTCGAATAGTTGGTGATGGTGTAGCGGTAACTACAACGCCACATGCGAACAACGCGTCCTACTGACGTCACGCAATTCCTGCATATCGCAAGCAGAGTTTACCGCGCAATTAGCACATAAACAAACTTCCCAACATCAATCGTTGGGCAGTTGCCCGCCAGACACAACACCCGTCGGTCGGAGGATCCTCCATTTTCTATGGAGGATGAGTGAACTTTACACCCTGTTCCTCATACCTCTATCTTTTTGGTCCCAGTATGTCAAATGACACCCCCAGTCGCGAGCCGAAAGATCAATAAGTCTGAAAACCTGTCTTTACTGCTCAGAACCTCATCCTGATCTAGAATTATAAAGTTCAACCCACTCCTCTCCAACCTAATAGGCTATTTTTCTAAAAAAAATCTAATTAGTCCGTCAGTTAGTTTAAAAAAAAAAATTTAACCCGTATTTTTTCTTTTGTCAATTATATAAAAAATGATGAAGATATCGCCCGTTAAAGTTCCGCGTGATGTCACTTGCTTGCGACACTTTTGCAAGCAAGTGACGTCACGACCCCCCACTCCCAAATTTTGACGCGCTTTATCTTTGTAATTTTTTTGTTTGATTGACAAAAGAAAAAATACGTGTTTATTATTTCTCGATAATCTAACTGACGGACTAAATATTATTATTTTTTTTACCCAGGAAACTACCGTATTACGTAACACATGCACTGTCAATCTCAATCTGAATCATTTTGAAGAATATTGTAAATCCATTGCTTCAAATGTTCGAAAACGTTGTCTGCTCAGCAACGTTAATAACGCAATGGATGTTGTTGTGCTGTTAAAATTAAAACCATTGCTACTGTGTGTGTGTGTGCTACGCAACTACCCCGCAGGTCGGGCAAAGCGTTATTGAGTTTTTCCGTTAAATATTTCTCGGTTAAAGAATCCCGTTTAATAGCAATAGGAGTAATTTCTTAAATGTTGGTGTTCTAGAAGTACTCGTAGTACACGTCTGCCCGTCCCCTCGGTGAATACGGACGTAACGTTTTGTGTTTGTATGAAAAGTCTGTTTCATCTGTAAGGCAGTTAGTACCTACTTAAAATCAAACTCAAACCATTTATTTCAATTAAACCATTTACAGGCACAATTTTGAATTGTCAAAATTAAATAGTCGGTCAGTTAGTCAGAAAGTTGAAGCTAGTTGCCCATTCCAAAACGTAGATGGAGAAGAACGGGCAAGAAACTCCAACGACTCAAATAGATTTTGTAGGTTTAAGTACAACATTTAAGTATCTACAAGGTCAAATTAAATTAGCGAAACTCCGCAAACGTTATGGGTATCTAACATGATAAAACGAAAAAGAAATTAATTTGAAAAAAAAAATGTGGGGTCATCGACCGCAGTTAGTATTTGAAATATAAAAAACCACAGTTTTTTTTTGTAACTTCACAGACGTGATTGGTTTCGGTATCTAAACACAATACTTAAAACAAAAGAAAACAGATTTTCTCAACTTATACTTCAAGTACCTAACAAAACTACCAGCGGTCGCTGACCCCCCCAAAAAAACTGTCTGCAGAGTTTGTTAGAACAGTTTGTGTGTTTTGTTATGTGCTAGAACAAAAAATTCGAAGACAAGTGATATCTACCAACCCGCACTGGGCCCGCGTGGAGGATTACGGCCCCCCTCCCTCTCTCTGAGAGGAGGCCTGTGTCCCAGCAGTGGGAATATTATAGGTTGATTATGTATGTATGTCAATGCTGCAGAGTTTCGCTAATTAATTAAATTGGACCCTGCATGACTGACTGACTAATAAAATTAAATTGATTTTGGGTAATATTCAAGTTTCAAATATTTTCTTGGCAAAACATTAGGACGGTTATATTTAGTACCTAAATATTAAGGATGTAGGATCTTTAGGGAAACTCAAAATTTATGAAGGTCGAAATTAGAGAGAACCTGTGTAAACGATCTTCAATATTATTTTCTGCTGAAGAGGTAATCATCGTTAGAGAAAACGCTAGCGAAGCTGAGTTGGTAATTTGCGTATTATTAACAATATTAGTATGAGAGTCTACCCATGCTAGACTACTAACTAAGAACACTCGATGTTGTTATGAAGTGAGCAATTAAGCCAGCCCACACCGGCGCCGGCGGACGGGGCGGGGGTAGAGTATTTTAAATCTATCAACGTAAATTCGTACGTATCTAATTGTAACAAGATACAGATTCCAAAGCTCGGAGACCAACCACGGGGTTTCGAAGGGGATTTCACTCTTCGGTATTGAAGAACGCGCTGGAGGATGCCGCGGCGGGATGCGAAGGAATGCCACGGTAAGCGCCGGAGTCTGCTAGCATATTATCGCGGAGGAGAGGCAATGCAAGCGGGAAAGCACGCCGCATTTGCTTCATGGTATACTGCGGGATGCCGCGATTTGCTCCTCGGCAAGTTCTACTCGGCATCCGCCAGTGTGCGTTCGATACAGTTCTCCTCTCGGTGAGAGGGAGTGTCCACCACGCGGGCCCAGTGGGGGTTGGTAGATGCCACATGATTGCCGAAATTACGGGAATTGGCCTTCTGTTGCCATGGAGTACATGATTCTGAAACCTAAGATTCGAAATTTTTCGTCGTTTAAAAAAAAACTTTGCTCTGCCATACATTTAACCGCATTTTTTTGATACCTGGTACTATTGGTACTTTCATTTAACTTCACTTCCGTTGAATCGGTGATTACATGTCGACAGCAGTTGCAAAACTCGCATCAACAAACTCCCGCACCTGACTGAATATCACCATTTCACACACTGATATTAATATCTATGTTAGTGATTATTGAATACAATAATACGCGCCGCCAACGATTACTTTAGTTGGTTGATCGAATTCAAGCGATATCCACCCTCGCGTGGCACGCACCAGCACGGATCATTTTCAATCAACGTGATCACTGGTTCCGTTGGGGTTGCCATAGTAGTGTGTTTCGCGGGATTTTTCCTGAGTTTTGAGATAATAATTTTGAAAAAAAAATGAAAGAAGAAAATTTGGTTTTTTGTCACGGAAACACGTGTATACCAGTCAACCAGGGGTGGTGAAGGGATTAGATGGCAGGTGAATTGGTTGAGAGGAACAATGACAAAAAAAAAACTAATAAAACTAGGTAGACAAACACGACGACCTACGTTTATAAACTCGTGAAAACCAGGCTTTAACAACAAAAATTACCCGCGTTTTCCCTGAACGGTTAGGCGGATGTGCACCTACCTTTTTTTAGGATTCCGTACCTCGAAAGGAAAAAACGGAACCCTTATAGGATCACTTTGTCGCCCGCCCGTCTGTCTGTCAAGACCCATTTTCTCAAGAACGCGTGGAGGTCTCAAGCTGGAATTTATATCAAATACTCAGGTCTACTGACCTTTAGAGCTGTAACTTCTAAGTCAACACTATCAAAAGATACAGCCGTTTATGCCGCAAATTTTCGACACTCGCAAGGGAATCAAAACCTACAGGATACTTCCCGTGAACTCCGAATCTTGAAATTTGATATGAAGCAATGTCTTATAGCACAGATAAAGAAAAATTGCGAAAACCGTAAATTTTTAGTTACATCATATAATAAAATCATTTTTAATCATTTTAAATTGTACGGAACCCTCGGTGCGCGAGTCCGACTCGCACTTGGCCGGGTTTTTACAAATTGCATTTCTTGTGCGCGTCCCTAATAAAATATTTTCTTTTTTCTTTCTTTCTTTATTTTTTTTTTACTTTAGCTCAGTTTACGCACCAGATTTCACCATAACTTCAAATTATCTACGAACCCCGGAATTTGAAATTTTGCACGATTAAAGGATATATGCTCTACCGGTTTTCCCTTACTGCAGAAAACTGAACACCTTTATAGTAACAATTCTATCTACCATTCTCTAAAGGTCGAGGTCAACATACAAAAGAAATAAAAAAATAAATGAAAAATTATTTGTTCTGCACGCACAGTACAAAAAAAAATACATAACTACACACATACAGGGTGGCAGGGACATCGACGCGCAAACTGTAACCATGAATTTAGCACATGAGTTTAGACCCCATAGCGTCGAAATTTTTCGTCGATTATTAAAAAAAATATTGCAGTTCCACACATTTTGATCGCGTAAGTATTGCACTTTTCTATGAAACAGAAGATTTGTTTTTGATAACCAACGAAAAATTTATACGGGGGTCTAAACTCATGTGCTGAATTCATGGTTACAGTTTGCTACCCTGTATATACAACGTAGTCAAAGGCCTCGTGTTCAATCAATAAAAGTTTGTCAATTTTGTCCATTACTTGATGTCAGAGCCAGGAATGAATTACTATGGGTTTATTTATAAACGATGATTAAAGATAAGTAACGCTTAAATGTCATAAATAAATGTATGGTTAAACAGAAGGCCAATTCTCGTAATTTAAAACGTTCAAAATCTAGTTGCAGTCTCATCTCAGCGACAAACAAATGTCAAAAACTTGTCAAAATGTAGGGAAATTAGAGGTTTTTTTGACAGATTGCGACTGAGATCAGAGTGTGAACTTTCTTAAAATTACGAGAATTACCCCTCAGTCGCTTATCCCTAACTACTTAACTTTAAACAACGTTTATGAATAAAGGGGTATGTGTTGCGACACTGGCATGACACCAAACGAACAATTAAAACAAAACAAAATGCGTATTGCGGAATGGAATAATAACTGCTTATGTAATAAACTTGCACAAAAATTAACTTATCACACGGGTAGAAATTTATTGAACAATTTATAATTGAACTACTTATGCTAATTCATTATTAATTTAAAAAATTATTTGATTTGATTAGATCTGAATTAACTTTAATGGATGCAATAAGATGTTTATAATTTTTGAGTAGTTCCATTTATTTTCATTTATTTTCAATTTAATTTTCAATTTATTTTTCAATTTAATTTACAATTTAATTTTCAATTTAATTTGCAATTTAATTTTCAAATTTTATTTAAATTTTTTACTTTTCAATGTTTATATTTCTATTTACCCATTATTTTAAATTCATTGGCAAGAAATAAAAGGCTTTTTTATTTTTATTTTATTTTATTTTATTTTATGTAATAAACAAACAGTCATAACAAGAACAATTAAGCTGTGCGTCGCATCTGTGCGAGAACAGAGGGCCAATTCTCGTAATTTTACGAACGTTCACAGTCTGATCTCAGTATCAATCAGATCTGTCAAAGATACCTCTGATTTCCCTACATCTTTCCCAAGTTTTTGACATTGATTATCGAAGCCTTTTGACCTCGTATAGAACATTCTATTTCATTTTTCTTTTTGTTACTTTTTATTTAATATTATTTGGTTTAATTTTTGACTGTGTGTAGTTTAATTTGTACGAGTCGCAATAAATACTTTTTCTTTAATTTTTTTTTACTGAGATGAGATTGCCACCCGATTTTGAACATTTTAAATTACGGGATTGGCCTTCGGGTCGTCGCTCAGCGACGAAAAGCAATTATTATGTCTGCTCCCCTTTGTAAACATGGCAATTTAAAGCACATATATATTTCTTGGTAAATCGTTTATAGTTCCATTCGTGTTCGAAACTTTTCCCTTCATTATTGCCTACTTTCCCAAGAAATAAGGGTTAAAGACCTGCCTACATTTTTCTGTATCTGTTTTCTCAGACTACAGTTATTTTCTTCAAGGAATTTGTTTCAATTTGCTTTTGGAAGCACCGACTCGTTGCTTTATCGGAAACGTGATGACATTTCTTTTATTATTTCTAGGAAAAGTAAGAATACAGGGTGGCAGGGATATCGACGCGCTAACTGTAACCATGAATTCAGCACATGAGTTTAGACCCCACAGCGCAGAAATTTTTCGTCGGTTATCAAAAAAAAACCTTCTGTTTCATAGAAAAGTGCAAAACCTACGCGGGCAAAACGTATGGAACAGCAATATTAGCCCTGTATAGGTAATGTTTATAAAATGTTTACTGGTTTTTGCACGTGGGTTTCTTCGTGTGGGCTTTAATGCCAAGAGAATCATTTATTAGAATAAAAAGTATATCTTTTGTATTATTGTAGCGTCTAGTTTCGAATAAATCTTCCCTATTTAATATTGTGCGTGTCGTAAACATTTAACCATCAATTTTTATAAAATATAATTGTTGTTAAGTTTAGACTGTGGTGTCATCTACATCACCACATGCAAACTACGCATCACAGTGACGTCACGCAAAATCCTGGATCTCGAAAGCAGAGTATACCTCGCGACAAGCATATTATATGCAACTCTACGACATCATTCGTAAGACTACATATAAGAGTATAAGAGTGCAGTCTTATATAGTAGTACTAGTATTGAATGTACTGTGAATAATTTACAGTGAAATATACTTAGGTATATAATTGTATAAGCTAATACTTAAATATATAATATTATGTATAAGTAAATAAAAAAAGGAGAGCAGTGGTGACCCAGTCGTAACGGCCGCCACTTACGAGTTGTAGGTCGTAGGTTCGAACCCAGACAGGCGCTTTACTTTGTGTAAAATTTTTAATTATTATTTTAATAAATAAATAAATAAATAAATTTCATCACCACTACTCTCAATACGGTGAAGGAAGACATGTGACATCTACCAACCCGCACTGGGCTCAAGTGGTGGATTACGGCCCACTCCCTCTCACAGAGAGGCCTGTGTCCCAGCAGTGGGAACATTATTGGCTGATTATGTATAATATTATGTATGTATGTATAGAAAAAGTGCAGAGCTCATTGTACTAAGTCTATAAATTAACCAACAATTTTTTAGTTTGTGTACAAAAAAAAATCCAGTAAAAAATATTATTTCAACATAATATTCACTCAAAGTGTTCACAAAATCAGTGCCACTACAGTATTTATAACTCATTTACAAAACGTACCTACATGTCTACCAAACTCCACATTTATATACCAACATTTTTATTCGCAAAAACATGTAATAAAAATAAATTGTCTATCCTCGAATCCCCCATATCCCTCGAAACACAAACGTATGGGGACCGCAAGATCCCGCATTATATGTATATGGGGGACGCGGGATGTCAGATGATATTGACAGGCAGATCCAGGGATCTCAATAAAGCAGTCAATCCTGTTATTACAGCCACCGATGGCAAAACGAAAGCTCTTTCTTTGCGCATAATATGTTTTGTTTGATAAACAAAAATGGAAGGTAAATAGGGTTAAAATATGTTCATTGAAGTCACAAGATAAATATGGGCTTATTGGTCGATTCGTACGAATTTACTCGCCCGAAACGGGCGAATCGTCACTTTTAGATGATATTATTTTTTCCAGAGGCGAAGTTAATCTATTTGTGACCGAGTGGAAAACTCCAGAGGGGCAAATCTAGTGATTTTAAGAACGTTCGCAGTCTGATCTCAGTCTCAATCTGTCAAATATACCTGTAATTTCCCTACATTTTTGACATTTCTTTGGCGCCGAGATGAGACTTCGACTAGATTTTGAATGTTTTTAATTACGGGAATGGGCCTTCTGATAATAATATTATGTATAATAAATATTATGTATAATAAGCTTCGAATAGTTCGAAAATGCTAGGCAGATGATGGCTCACTTCATTTCATACCATATTTTACTGTGGCAATATTTCCGAATCGCTTCGTTCCGGTATCCAAATTCTCTGAATCAGAGGCGTTACGGTAAATTGGCTATGCGTTCGACGATGGAGCACGGTTGCCTAAACGACAGCTAGTTTTGGCATAGGTTAGTTAGGGCACCTAAACGTGGTATTGTACCGTCAGACATGTATTGAATGTTTTTATTTTTCTGTTTTGTTCTTGTTTTTTTTTATACACTTTGACATTAATGAATTTTATATAATTATACTATGACATTTGCTTACTTTGTAAAGTATTATATTATTTTAATTATTGTGAATGTGAAGACTATGTGGGGTCACTTTAATTTTATTATATTTTATTTTTCTCTCTGTTCTCTTAGTTTTTGTCATGGTCTGGCAGTTTGAGTAATTAATGTGGCCTACCCAAATGTCCTTTCTTTGGTATTGTTCGTCGAATCGTCGAGCTCCTTAAGTTTTGAGTTGAGCTGCGCGATTTCTGACAAATGCGTGCACTGACTGGACAGGTCCTCTCAATCTGTGTGGTTCTTTCCTCAAAAGACCATCTCAGACATCGACCTGCATGGATCTGACCAAGATTATGTCTGAACTTTAAAAGAGACTGTGACCTCTGAGTTTGTTTCGGCCTTTCTTCTCAGACTATTCAGATAGGAAACGCCGACCTTATCTAGTTTTAAAATATGATTGACGTGTAAAAGTGTTTGTACAAACCTACTTACAAAATAAAATCATTTATCATTTATCAGACCTAAAAAAACTTAATTATGTACATTGTTCGTGTTTTGCTTGTTTCTTTGTCGTCAGTGTCGTAATATTTACGCAATGTTATATTGTCTTTGGTCCCTGGCCCTGACACCAAGCAACGGATAAATTGTCACACTTTAATTGGTTAAATAAGAGTCTTTTGGATACTTTGTATGTGTGTGTTTTATGTCTTTTTTAATGTGACTTTAGTGAATCCAGAAATAATTTTTAGGTAGTAGGGCCGAACACAGCCAGGCAGGCGTTTTATTTTGCGTAAAAAATTTTATCACCACCGAAACGGCGAAGGAAAACATCGTGAGAAAACCAGCATGCCCTAGAACCAAAACTTCAGAAACATGTGACATCTACCAACCGCACTGGGCTCGCGTGGTGGATTACAGCCCACACTCGCTACCCCTTTCTTCATCGCATCGTGTCTTCTCGAAGAAGAAGCGACCAACAAAGCGCACACATCTCTGCGTAACCCTTCGGGGAAACGAGGCCTGATGTTATCATTCTCATCATCATTTCAGCCGCAAGCACCTCAACTTCAACCGGTTCTGTGCTTCTCGCCTCCAACGGGTTCCTGCGGCCTTCACAAGGTCGTTGGTCCACCTTGTGGAAGGCCTTCCAAGAATTGCTAAGCTTAAGTGGCAGTGGGCAGGGTACACTGCTCGCAGAACAGATGACTGATGGGGCTGTAAGGTTCTGCAGTGGCGACCGCGTACCGGAAGACGTGGCGTTGGAAGGCCTGATGTTATGATATGTATGTATTTATTCTAGCGCGATTATATGAAGTGTCGCTTCTGTCCAATATTTAATCTATGCCTCAGGACCGTGTGTGCAGAACACACATTGCATAATCATAGAGGGAGCATTGATTGATGATGATTTCTATTTGCACATTGTTGCCATCGTGTGTCATTATTAATGATTGACAGGAGTGGCTGTTTTTTATTATTTACTCTTTACATACTTCCTTGACACATATTTTTAACCGACGAAAATAAAAACGGAGGAGGTTCTCAAGTCGAGGCGTATATATTTTTTTTATTTTTTTTTTTATGTATGACCACGCATAACTGTTTACAGAGTAGATTTTGATAATTATTTTTTTATTGGAAAGGGTATACCCCAAAGTTGGTCCCATATAAATTTGAAAGAAAAATTCCAACCCTAAGGGTGGGGAAATAGGGGTGATTTATTGTTTACTCACAGATTTGAATGCTGAGTTGAGTATTATTACTCTACATGGCGTGGCATGGCATGGCATGGTTTGCCAAAGGGTAGGTGCCCTTTGGCAAACAATTAGTAGATTATAGCCACAAAAAATTATAAAATAAAAACTTTTTAACAAAAAAAAATATTTAACCTTAATAACTAAGTTCTTAAACTAATGTACCTAAGTATACCTAAATAATTTTGAGTCAGACTTAGGTATACTCACATTAGTTTAAGAACTTAGTTAATAATAATAATAATAATAAATCGTTTATTGACCAAATAGTTTTCTTACATTTCCTTCATCTAAGTACAAATAAATTACTCCTAAGATTAGTTTTACAGGGGAAACATAATTTTATATTTTAACTTGTGGACTCCACACTAGGTCGAGCCTGTCTCGTGGAGTCCTTGAGAGTTTTTAATAATTTTAAATATCATGGTCGATACTGTATTGTAAAATTTGTTACATATTGTTTTAAGAAAAAACACAACAAAATAGAATTAATTAACGTAAACACAAAATCAAAAATATAAACTTGAAAAATAAAATTAATATAATCATAAAAACAATTGTTTGAAATAAGGTGTGTCGTAAATGTATTATTTGGAATTTTGCAAGAATACGTCCAAGAGAATGATAAAGTAAGAATGTGTGAGTAAGAATTTATCAGTATGAAATGGTCGGGGAGGTAGTGTAAGAGTGAAGGTATGAGTGGAATAAAGTGTGATGTGTAAAGTATGTTAAGACATTATTCGAACGAAGGCTTCGGTTTCTGAGTAGGATTGAGCTAACAGGAATTGTTTAATCATTTTTTTAACTTGAGTGGTCCTACAACTTTTGATGTCATTGATTTTAGCAATTTTATTATAAACGAAACTGAGCATGAATTCTTGCATATGTTGAGCAAAAGTGTTTTTACAACAGTAAGTGGACATTTGTAGATTCGTTGTTTAAGTAGTTCTTGATATTCAGTGGACTGAATTGTTATTTTGTGTTGCTTTAGTACTAATTTAAGGATGTATAACTGTCGGACATTAAGTACTGATGCTTCTTTATACAAGTGATCTGTGGGATAGCGAAAGTGTTATTAAGTGTTATTAAGTTATGAAGGTTAAATAAAAAAGGTTTATTATTTTTTGATTTTCAGTTTTTTTCAGCGGTTTAATATTTTTGTTATTATTACTTGACAATACAGGATCAAATAAAATTTGCTAGCGAAACTCCGCAGACATGATTGATATCGATATCTAAATCTAACCATGAAAAAACATAAAAAAAAATATTTTGATTTTTTTAATCTATCAAGATAAATAATAAAATATAAGGCATAATAAAACCAAATGATTTATGATTGCTATTACAAATACTAATAAGTTGAAATTAGAATCGTAGGTATCGAAACTCTGTAGACGTGATGGGTGTCGATATCTGCCAGTCTATCTGTGAAAATCTCACCGTGAAAACTTAGGTGAAGTGAGCTTCGAGTGAGCATTCCACCTGATGCTAGGGATTGACACTAATGACAGCTCACTGCACCTATGTTCTCACGGTGAGCCAACAGAGGAATTGAAAACTTTTTTGTTTATGTCGCTGTTTCCTCGCCCGATGCGCACACGGGAGCGACAGCAACGCTTCTTTTTTGTTAAATTTTCGGTTGAGCGGCAACTGGCTAGCCGGCAAATTTCTTGTCGCCGTGCGCGCACTTTTACTACAACGGGAGACACTTGCGTCCAAACGCGCGGACAAAAATGTCTTCCAGCTGTCGCGGTGCTACATGCGTGCACTTTCATACAAACCTGTAGACTTTATGTGAGAGACAAATTAGTTGCGGGGACAAAAGTTGCTCGTGTGTGCCGGCTCCCTTAATCTCATTATTATTTAGTTTTTTGTTACATTCGTCCGTAGGAACAGACACCACATCAAGCTACAAAAATCTGTCAAATTTCTCTAATAGATTTTCAACTTTATCGCTAAAGCAGCAAGGTTCAAGGTTGATTGGGAAAATTTGACAGTTTCGGGGTAGCTTGACCTGCTGGCGTCTGTACCAATGTTTGTTTACCAACAACCAAGGATATCGCATTTAAAATTAATAGTTCGTTAACGTTGATACCCGTTTTAATGAACGATAGAAGTTTCTCCGAATATGTTAGACAATGAATGTTTAATAAATGTTTTGTATAAAATTCTCTAAAGAGTAAAGCGTGGTTGTTACTTTTCTTTTTTAAGCTAAGGAGCCCCACGACCTGATCCCACCATCACTGATTTCGCAATGTACGGACAGACGGATAGCGGAGGCTTAGTAACAGAGTCCCGTTGGCACTCTTAAGATAGGGAACCCTAAAAAGACCGAAGTTTGTACGTTTGATAAAGATAACGCACATGCATACGACGCATAAGTGACGTATATTTTCCCCTAACTTGTTCTTTTTTGTGTTTGTTCTCTGCATTATGTTTGCTGCAAATAAGCATAATTATGTTCTTTGATGGAGGGGCTTGTGGCTAAGTAATAACAGCCGCACGGGTCGATCGATCAGGTTAAGCTACGGATGCCGCGGTTGGTCCGTGGATGGGTGACCAACTTTACATACTAAGACCCCTCCGTGCATCGGTAAGCACGTTAAGCCCTAGGTCCCGGCTGCCATTCATGGATCTTTAACAGTCGTTACGGGTCGTCAAAAGCCCGAATGTCTGACAACCAGTCTTACCAAGGGGTTTCGTATTACCCAGTAACTGGGTTGTGGAGATCAGATAGGCAGTCGCTCCATTTAAAATAGTGGTATTCAGCTACATCCAGTTAGACTAGAAGCCGACCCCAACATAGTTTGGAAAAGGCAAGGCAGATTGGAACGTGTCTATGTTCTTTCTTTATAAAGCTTCTGACAGCTTCGAAATGTGGGAGCGGTGAATGCTTATACGAATCCCGCACCCCCGGCCATAGGCAGAGGTGGAATACCGCGGTGGTTTTACCTGGTAAGAGTCCCCTCCGTCACCCCCACGATGGAGGAAGTCCATGAGGATTCCCACCGCGAAACACAATTGTGTAAGCACATTAACCCTTTCGTGCTAGGATAATTAATATGCTTAAGCTGTCAGTGGCTTCACGCCAAAGTTACTAAGCATGGGGATTGAACTCATGATTTCTCACTCAATTCTCCTCTTAGCCGTACCGCTATAGCCGCTGTTCCTTCTTGTTTATACAGGCTGTTAGGACATAATATGAGCGAGTGTGGACCAACCCTGAAATAAAAAACTGCGTTTTCCTACAAAGTGTAATTGAGGGCTCGGTGCTAAATAATAACTGTCGCACGGGTTGATCAAAGATAAGGCTACGCTTGCCGCGGTTGGTTCGTGGATGTAGGTACATATGGAGACCCCTCCGTGTGTCGAAAAGCACGTTAAGCTGTTGGTTCCGGCCGTCATTCGTAGATTGAGAAGTCTGCCCACCAGTCTTACTTATCGTATTACCCAGTAGAGGTTGTGGAGGTCAGATAGGCAATCGCTCCATGTAAAGTACTGGTATTCAGCTGCATTCGGTTAAACTGGAAGTCTACCTCAATTTAGTTGATAAACTAGATAGATTTTTTGATCACGTAAGTAAAACTACACTATGTAGGGAACAGCAGCTGAACCGTCTCCGGACACAAGTGGGAAGATGTAGCGCCAACCTGGCAAAGTGGGGCTACCTCGACGGCACGGCAGTAGGATGTGGAGTGGAGCTGTGTCACAAACTATGCTCCACCTCCCATCCTGTCCATTGTGTCCCAAAACATGCAGCTAAACTGACCTCTGCGCTGCCACTAACAACGCCGTGGAAGTGGCAAAGTTTTGGGACACATAAGTTTTCACGGTGTGATTTTTACAGAACACACGTATTGAAATATAGTCGTGACAGCGACACAAAAAAGAAGGGAATAGCAGATTTTTTGTTCACTGCACTCTTTCAATGTAATGTCCCTCGTTTAACCCACCCCCCCTGTATAGCATGTCTACAGTTACACTTACGTGCATCATTATCGACACTATCCTTCAAACAATTGTGCTAGAATATGTATATTACGCGTGACATCCAGCGTCATCGCAACTGGGACGCGGCGGGGTCACGTACGGCTCACGCGGGGCACTCGTACGGATCACGTACGAACTAACACGCGACACGTACGATTCTATACTGAATACGTGTCGCATTAGGTGCATTATGTTGGCACTAGGTTTAATTGTTTTTGAGAAAGGATAATCCTAAACGGTGTTGGTGAAATTGATAGTTTAAATGTTTTATGTAATTGTACACGCGATGTGGAGTTTAGAGGTTAAAGGATTAGCTTTTTAAGCACTATGTTACGGGATCAGAATCTTGTTGAACCTGTGTGACGTTTTCGATTTTACTGGTTTTTGCCCGCGGCTTCCCCCACGCGGGCGTCGGAAATCATCCCACGGGGACATACAACCAGGATTAAAAGAACCGTATGTGTTAATCCAGGGTATAAACTATCTGCTTGCGAAATTTCATCTAAATCCGTTCAGTCGCTTTTGCGCCTATCCGGATCATACGTCCAGGCAAACTGGCATACGGACAAAAGTTCTAAAAACTGTATTTTTGGCATTAGACTCGAAACAATTTCATGTTGACAATTCATCAACATTAATAGCGTTATTTACGTAATCGAGCAGACGAAATTTTCAAACAAATAGAGCAATGGATTGCGAATTTCCTTCAAAATCCTATCAATTGTGATAGGAAGTGTGTTCCGTAATTAAGACACTAGCTTTTATGCTTTCAAAGCCTCATTCTAATTGGGTACCAAAGTACAGCTCCACAACACTGTCATCTAGTAACTGTCATAAATACTACTGTGTTGCCATTATATGTAGTACCTAATGCTGTCACAGTCCACGGAGTCTACTCTCTAGTACGTCAACGAAGATATGGGCCCGTCCGAAAGTAGTTGATTCCTCAAAACAAGTGTGAAATACAATTTTTCGGTCAGGCAAATTAGAAAGAAATAAAGAAAAAGTATTTATCTCTCTCTATTTACTCGTACAGAAAGAAATTCGTAAGTACTTAAACTTATCTAAGTGATATGGAGCTGGTAGCGCCCTTAACCTCGGCCGAAATTACGGAGAGCTCCCTTCAAAGGTCTCTGGACAGTGCGACTTGTTGAAAGGCTTATTCTGTCCTCACATACCTATTAACACTGCAATTTGAAAATATTGTATTAAATGCCAATTATTTTTAAAAGAATAACCGTGAAGTATAGCTCTTCTCCATAGGGAACGGCCAGCGGTGTTACAAAATACTATCTATGGAAATTATCAATTGGAACCGCGTAAAAAAATATTTTGAAGTGCATATAATTACTATGTAAATACACCTAGAATTTCATATTCTCTATATTTCAGCGGGTAAGGCACATGAAACATTTTCAGGTTAAAACCAGTTAAAATACGTGCATAATAACTGTTACTAGGCCATGCACAAACACGAACGTCGGTGGAGCTTGTGTGCTGTCATAACACTTTACTACGCCTAGTTTGCAGCAGACACATCGCAAATTCATAATTTCGTAGCAGTTGTGGCAGAAGCAGTACTATAGGATACTTGGGGCATCCACAATGAGGATCAATTTCATTTCAATGAGAAGTTTTACACTCAAAAAGGATCAAAGTGATTTGTGATTTGAACCTGTTGCAAACCTACATATGTACAGTCACCAAAGGAGATAAATAACCAGGGTCTTCGGATATAGTTGAAGTTTAGTAAGAAACCGATGGATGTTTTAAATTTTTTATTTGAAAACCTCCATCGGTTTCTTACTAGCCGACGACCTTAAAAAGGTGGCTGGGTCAGACTGGATGCGGAAGGTGGAGGACAGAGTGTTGTGGTGCAGGTCTATGTCTAACAGTGGACTGTGTGAACACAAAAATTCGGTCGGTCCCGATCCTACACTCTTTCGAATATTGACTATGGTCCCGACCCAAATGAGCCGATCCGAACTTTTTTCTCATTTTTCAATAATATTCGGTTCGGCCATGTGTCGGTCCGATCCGAACATTCGCACTTTGCACTTCGGAGTAGACCCCCAGAGTTCATTAGTCTAACAAGGTCTCTGATCACGTCAGAGGGACACTAAGCAAAGGCAGGAGTGGGTTTTAGCCGGTAAGAGTCCGCCACTGCCCAGACTGCTCCCCAGTGAGACAGTCGGGCGTCCATGAGGATTTACCACTCCTGCCAAAACAAAAAAAAAAAAACAGTGGACTGTGATAGGCGAGTTATTGATTGATATAAATTTAAAAAAAAACGAACAAACTCATTGGGTATCAACAAATTCCGCATCTCTGTCAGTAAAAAAAGTCTGGCAGCGTTGGAAAAACTCGCAAATGAAAATATTTGAACTAATCCTCAAAACAAATAATGAAAGGGAAGGAGTGAATGATCGCGTGACAGTTGACAGGGGAGAATGGAAGGAGAAAACTTATTGCGCCGACCCCGAGTAACACGGGACAAGGGCAGGAAGATGACATGTTGATCTCATAACAAATAATCTCATGAGTGAAAACCGAGGTTAGGCTTACAGGATCCAAGGCTTACTAGCCCTAAAAAGACTTAGCCCTACAAATCCTTCTATTAAATCAGTGTACAGTACAAACGAATAAGCGTGTACAACAACCCGCTTATAGGGTTAAATGTATCGGAAAAGTATTCGCTGTGACCCTAGCAATACTGAGCCCATACCGACGTGTGCGCGAACAAATACATGAGTATTTACCCTTTATAATAGATATGGGGCCATGAGAGCAGCGGTGGCCCAGTATCGGCCGCGATTGACGACTTTTGGGTCGTGAATTCGAAGGCAGATACTTCATCACCACTTCTCTCAAAACTGTGGAGGAAATCATCGTTCAGAAACCGGTCAGTCCTAGAAGAAAAAGTTCGTATACATATAACATCCACGTGGATTAAGGCCCAATCCCACTCACAGAGAGTTGGCCTGTGTCCGAGCAGTGGGAACGTTATTGGCTGATTATGCTATGGGACCAGGAAGATTGAGATTGGGTCATATGACTCTACAATCAACTCAGCCTATAGCAGTCCACTGTCCGCTGGACATAGGCCTTCCCCAAACTGCACCACAACACCCGTCCTCTGCCTTCCGCATCCATTCTGTGCCAGCCACCTTTTATCTTCAGTTAATATACGGCCGTCGGATGTCGTGTCTGTCTGTATCGTATTACCCATTAACTGGGTTGTGGAGGTCAGATAGGCAGTCGCTTCATGTAAAATATTGGTATTCAGCTGTATCCGGTTAGACTGGAAGCCGACCCCAACATAGTTGGGAAAAGGCTCGGCAGATGATGGGTGTCGTGTCTGGTGGGCAACTGCCCGACGATTGAAGTCGGGACGTTGTATATATATATATGCTACTTGCGCGGTAAACTCTGCTTGCGCGATGCAGGACTTTGCGAACCGTCAGTGTGATGCGTATTAGTTCGCATGTGGCGGTACAAATAAAATAAACATAATGATCCATAATCTTCTAACTAACAATCCAAAAGAGAGAAACAACGGCCTACAAATTCAAAGTTTATCTTATTTTACCTCCAAACACAAAGTTTTTCAGTTCAACTAAAATCCGGATCTTTCGAAAACTTCAGTTCGTTTAAACCAGCTCCCAAACTAACTAAAAAAAAAACTCTTAAAACAGAACTGGAAAACAAACTTCTCCAATTCCTACCCGGAATTAAATTTCCATGAACTGTGTCCCCGCTAGTTTGGGAGCCATACTCTATATTGCTTCGCCATTTCACTGAGCCGTTTGCACTGTCCTCGCGTCGAATGAAAGTTAAGTTCTAGCCATTGCCTAGACCCTGGCTGGATCGTTTTACTGTCTATAAACGTTATTATTGTGAAAACAGTACGGGTAATAGCAAGGAGTCAATATTATATTTGTTGGTATTTTCTCTCTTTCATTTTTATATGGAATTTCTTTGTGGGAAAATGAAATCAGTTGAGTATCGTTTCTCATTCCACAGGGCCTGGACAAAGGGACTAAAAGAGTGATGAATATAAATGTTTATGGGAGAAGCGGGAGACGAAGGCCAAAAATAAGATGGATATACTGTGTGAGGCCTATGTCCAACAGTGAGCTGTGAGCTGTGTGCTGTGATAGGCTGAGTTGAATGATTGTTAAAAAGGAAAACAAAACGAAAGGGCTCAGTGCTCAAAAAGCTGGCAGCATTGGAAAAACTTGCAAGTGAAAATATTTGAACTTCATACCAAATTTTAAGATTCTGAGTTCACGGGAAGTACCCTGTAGGTTTTGATTCCCTTGCGAGTGTTGAAAATTTGCGGCATAAACGGCTGTCTTTTGATTGCGTTGGCTTAGAAGTTTGACCTCCACGCGTTCCTGAGAAAAAGGGTCTTGACAGACAGACAGACGGACGGACGGATGGACAGCAAAGTGATCCTATAAGGGTTCCGTTTTTTCCTTTCGAGGTACGGAACCTAAAAAATTAAATCCTGCTTCCTAAACTAGGGATGGCCTGTATCTAAGGAGACTGATTCGATCGAGCTGGACTGCAAATTAATGTTGGACCTTTGGTTTCGAGTGTCGATGTTAGATTTATTTGAGCACGGATGCAGGTGTGGAGAAAAAGTGGGGGTGTGAATGGGAGAGAGGTGTGTGTGTTCGTGTACTGCTAATTGTGTTGTATGGGTGGGTGTGTTGTGTGTTACAGGTGTTTGTGTGTAGTGTTTTGTATTCCTATTTAATACTGGCATACATCGCTTAACAAATCACAAATCACTGATTTGTTAAGCGATGTATGCCAGTAGAGAAATAATGAAAGAGAAGGTAGTAAATGATAGCGTGACAGTTGAGGGGAGAGTGGAAAAAGAAAACGTGTTGCGCCAACCCCAACTAACATGGGACAAGGGCAGGAAGATGATGAAGGCATAAAGAGACATTCAATCAGCGATAACGATGATGAACAATCCAAAAATGTATTGGATGCTACCAAAAAGCTTATGTCAATCCTTCGACTACCATTTTGCCCTTAGGAGTCGTATAGGGAAGTGGCAGAATCATCATTGTTACAGTGGAAAAAAATTAATAGTTTAAAAAACACTAGAAAAACACGCTTTCATAAATGCACGATGCCAGTGCCTATCTTCCGGCTTCATCATCAGACCTTGACACCTAATCATGGTCAAAGTTCATTACAAGACTTTTCTAAGAAATCCAAAACAGCTATGATACGATTTTCCATCATGAAGTTCCAGTTCATATCTTACGGCTCCATCATCAGATCAGTTTGACAGTACCATATTATTGTGTTGTCATCAGAACTACATACAGCTGCCAATTTTCATTACGCTACGACCCTTGGAAGATGGTTAAATTAGTTATCTTAGATTCCATTACATAGTTAGTAACATACAATATGTCGACCTAATAAAAGCGTGTTAAAAAAGGAATGGTACTACACTTTCCGTATAGCTCCAGCACTTTGTCATTCGACTTTCAAATTTTTATATAAGGCTCATAATGCAAAAATAGAGGATTGTAAATACAGTCCGGTCGTGGAAGGGCTGCGTTCCTGACACCTGTATTAGTGTGACAATTATAATAGCTAATAAAGAACAAATTCGCAAAACACGTACTCGTTTGAATTAAACTGACAGTGTCAAGAACGTATTCTTGCGTCGGCCGGACTCTAGTTGTAAGTATTTATTTTTCTGTCAGTCTGTCCGGGATTTGCTTCTAATCAAATCCACTGACCCCGGTTTTATATATTTTTTCAGGTCTTTTAAGGTCAGCAGGTGTAGTGTTAGAAATGGAAAGAAATGTTATGACACTACTAGCTATTCTACCGCTTGATAAGCTCCTGGGTAAAAGCCTCATTTGACTTCAAAACTATTTACCCAATCCCGTGGTAAGCACGTAATAAAAACCTCGAACAATCATAAGCCAGGAATATTTTTCTACCTAAAAGCCGACCTTCATTACGTAACCTAAAGCGTTTACGTTCAAACAATAGAACGTAAACGTCACTATTATCGTTTCCTACGTTGGTTTGCGTTCTTTGTTTGATACTGGTCTTGTTTTCATAGATTTTTTGTAACGCTATTATGAACGGAACGGAAATTCTAGTATAATAGTATTCTTTTGAATTCTGTGGTTGTGAGTTTGCGGATTTACGCGATATACCTAGAAGTATGTTAAACTAGAAAGAAAATAAAAATTGTTTGTTCCGCAGAAACTAAACGCACAAACATTTTGAAACTGTGTATTTGTAGTGTAATATTTTTTTGTAGTGTATTGTTTCAGTAATACCGGAACAAAAATACAGTAGCACCCGTATCATATCTACTATTTACATGATTTTGACACTAGTTGTACTTTTATTTAAAGAGTGATGTACGTTTTTCATTTCAAGCCCATATTCCAGTGAAAAAACTCGTGTTACATGCTCTTGAATGGATATTCAAGTCTAAAGAAATACTTGTGCTTGAAACTGAAGTAGCTGCACCAAGTTCGCTGGTACACTGCATTTAAAGCAGTTTGTAATAAGAAAGTTCTAGTTCGTACAACTTCGGAACTGTTCGTGAAACTTCGGAAATGTTCGTGCTTTCTCGGGCTGGTCTGCCGAAGAGTCGACCAGAGCTCGAGTCGTTCTTTATTCGTCAATTAAAATAAAGTAAAGGAATTGTTCTTTTGAGTAATTAAGTTCACTAAAGAGTTGAATGCGACTTCCGCTGTTGGTTTAACTTTGTCGGTTTTTAAAAGCACGTACTTATATTTTTTTAATTCTGCTTAGGGCTGATTTTTCAATAATCAAATAACTTTCATCTGAAGAATAATGATTGATGTATGACAGCTTTTTATAGAAAATATATTAAACTGTCATTTTCGTTCTTCACATATTATACTTGATTGGATGGCTCGATCTCAGAATACCCGATTCTCAAAATACCAGATTCGCAATATAGCAGATTATTATCTAAATACCTACCAGATTAGATGATTCAACTTGTCCATCCAAAATTGAAGATTTTCTATCGTAAAAAGCAGCCTTACCTCTCTCTGCGTCTTATATTTTAAATGACCAAAAACTTTTAAAGTGAGCTTAAGGTTAAAAGCATTTTTAAAAGGTAAACCTTTAAAATAAACAGTGCAGCTAACTAACTATAAATCTTTCAGGGAACTTTCAGTTTTCAGCGTTTTCATGAATTTATATTTTAATGAACTAGGTAAATAGTTCGTTTGTTGGTACACTAAGTTTTATAGAACTCTGTAGGAATATAGCTGGAATATTTACGAAATATCAACATGATCCTGGTTTATAATTAGGTAAAAAAAAAGAAAACTTTTATTCAACAACACCACACACACCCACCCCCCCTTACACAAACACACACCCACATTTAAACTTAGCTGTCGAAATGTGGGTGTACACTGTACAGTCACAAGCACTAATATGTCAACACTTGGAAACTTTCAATAGTGATTTTTGTGTAAAATTCGTTATTTCACGCAAAAATCGACATTGAAAGTTTAAACAACAATGAAATACGAAACATTGCAAAAACCTATGGGTTCGAAAATATTGTGTTCGTACCAACATAAAATTTCATTCGAAAATAAAGGAGAATATCGCCTTTCAATAAAGCCAAGTGTATACATATCCATGTGCATAAGTATTTATGCACGTGACTGTACTATGGGTAGATACACCTTTGCCTTCAGGGATTATAGAGGTGGTGTTACGTGTAAATGTTATTTCAATTTGAATAAGCAATTACAAAAACACTACAGAGGTACTTAGTTTAAACATTAAGGCTGGATTTAATGTTACGCTGACATCAGTCGCGTACCAAGATGCTGACGATAAATGGACGTGTATAGTGTAGCACCGACGGTCAGCGAGTGCCGAGTCCATGTAAATCAGTATGCGACCGATGTTAGCAATGACTGTCGGTCGAGCTCCACGTCCAGCCTTATGTATGGTGTGTGGAGACTTCCAAAAAAGACACTATGTCACTATATGAAAAATAACTTTAACTTCGGAAGTCGGCGTCGTTGGGTTCGCATTTTCATTGTTTACTACGGAAGTCGGTTGTTTTTTTTTTAATATTGTTTTTGTTTTTACACTTTTAAGTTGTAATTTTTGCCAGTAATGATGGTTTAAACACCAGACTACTGAACCGTTTTTGATACCAATCTGAAAGAATATCCTTTCAAAAAAATAATAATTTTGCAAATCCGCTTATAAATAACGGAGTTCTGTGGTTCTACAATAGCCAGTTTTATCGCTAAAAGATATCTCTTACAGGCGAGCTTTGAATTAACAAGAATGGCGGGAGAAATTGATAACGGGAACCTTCCTACTGATAGCCATCATAGTCGTTTATATATAAAATACATTTTCTATAGCTTTGGATGTCGGAATTTATCTACCGGACTTTACTACCGGGATAAAAATCCTATGCCCTAAACTCCAAGTAATGGTCTACCCGTATGTCAAATTTCATTGACATCCGTTCAGCCGTTACGCGTACAGTAATGTAATAGGTTACAGACAGGACAGACATGTAAACAGAGTTACTTTCACATTAAATTTATAATATCAATTTCATGTCATAAATAGCGTCAGGTATTACCTGACACATGTTGGACTCCCATTTGGTGCAACCTCGCACACCGCACTTAGTATATTTGTTATTTGATTTGAAGTATGTCATAGTGTCACTATATTATTTCTTTAAGAAAGTTTTTCTTTTTGTATATTGGCATCTTGTTTTTATTATAGTCATATAATTTGTTATCATTTAATTGTGTTTTTATGTGTTGTGCTATGTCTTTTGTGTCATCATCATCATCATCATTTCAGCCGAAAAATGTCCACTGCTGGTCATAGGCATCCCCCAAGCATCTCCACTTTGACTGGTTCTGTGCTTCTCACATCTAACGGGTTCCCGCGGCCTTCCAACGTCTTCCGGTACGCGATCGCCACTCCAGAACCTTTCGGCCTCATCGGCCATCTGTTCTGTGTGCAATGTGCCTGTAAGTTTGTCAATTCTTTGTCTTTTGTGTACACTGACAAAATTTTCTATTTATCTTCTATCATATAACTCGTCCCGATACGAGAGATGAAGTCTTGAATCGGATAGCGTTTAAAGTAACTTTGTGAAAAATGCAAAAGACTCTAATCGCACCTCATTATGAGTGCTTTTGCATTTTGCGTAGGTTGACGTCGTATGCAAGCAAAATAGACGTATGTAACACAGGGGCAACGCCCCCACTTACGAATTTGTAGCTCGTGGATTTGAAGCAGGCGCTTTTTTATGTGTAAATTATTGCCTCACCACTGCTCTCAAGATGGTGAAGGAAAACATCGTGTGGAAACCCGCATGTCCTAGAAAATTCGAAGATATGTGACATCTACCAACCCACACAGGGCCCGTGTGGTGGATTACGGCCCACTCCCTCTCACAGAGAGGAGGCCTATGTCTCAGCAATGGGAATATTATAGACTGATTATGCATTATGGCGGCGTAACAGTATCGGAACTAGATGAAATGAAGGTGCGTAGATGCGGTGTTAGCGACACGTCAATGCAACATACATACATATAAGTACGTTCGACAAACACTTCCCTTGTTACGTTGTAACTACTACTCCCTGCAATGGGCAACTAGTTTTATATTTCTGACTGACAGACTCCTTGACAATTCAAAAGTGCCTGTAAATGGTTTAATTGAAATAAATGTTTTTTTTTTTGGATGGGAAATCATCAAATGACACTACCTCCCGCTCTGGGTGGAGCGGAAGGGAGTGTCAGACTCTTACTGACTAAAACCCACCCGTGTTCCTTCCTTAGCCCTTTCTGTTCCAGGGCAGCGGTAACCCTTTCGGACGATCCCGCCACCCTGGCAGGCAAATAAATGCTTTGAGTGTAATACGTGAGAGTACCAAAGGGAGAACTTCGCCAACTTTAGAAAATCGATGCTCCAAGCCAGATGGCATCCCACGCAACGTTTTCCAAAATAAAATGAAATACTAATTAATTATAAATTCCCTGAACATGTATGAATATTTTAATAAATTAAATTTGTGAGCAGTAAGGCTTATAAATTTAAAGGCGATTGGGCGTAAGTTCAGCAGCTGCAACAAGGTATGAAAATCTAGCTAATTACTACGTGTTACAAATTGCCTACAACTGCACGTTTCACTTTAGTGTGTGCCTCGAGTGGAGACGGGAAGCGTTTAGAAACAGATGTTATTAAAAACTTTCACAATAGGCAAGATTTATTGTGAAAGTTTTTAATAATAAAATCTAACTTACTCATTAAAATATAAGTCAAAGAGACTTGGCAACAAACACACTGGAAGACTTATGTAATTAGAGTACTGGTTTAAGATAGGGTTTGTATTATGGATTCAATCGTGCTTAAACAAATACAAAATACTAACTGAACCAAGGAAAATATTTAAAATTGCACAACATTTACCATTTTGACTATGAGTTAGATAGTTTGTTAGACAAATTCTAACAAACTATCTGACTACACAACAAAAACATGAAATTAAATGTTTATTTATGCAAGTAGATCTTTGAGACACTTTTACGTGACAATATTTTGTTGGTATTTTTTTTTAACTAGATGGCGCCGGCATTTCCTAGCTGACTGATCCCTGAGAAGAAATGCCGAAACAAACTCAGAGGTCATGGTCTCTTTTAAAGTCCAAACATTATATTATTAGTATTTTATGTGAGTCTAACAATGCAGGGCCATGTCTCGAACGACCATTTGAAAAAAGACCCAATGCAGTTTTGAGCTGACCAATCCCAACAGACGGCATGCAAGCATCAGTCATCGTGCAGCTCAACCCTATTTTAGGGAGCGTATGAACCAGCACAGCCCGCTACATCTTCCAACACACACACCCCACAACGACGAGTTGGCCCAACCATTTCTCGTCTACTCAATTGTCCCGCAACTGGGTCAAGCCGAGTCGAGTCGATTTTTGCCATTTAATTAGAGCCGAGCCGACGGGAATTCACTAGTGCTCTTTTGGCCACTAATTTTCGAAGGATGTGGGTGTGTTTATGTGTAGGGTGTGTTAGTGTGTATGTCTAAGATTAGAACACTTCATTTTCTCGGAGAAAGACGGGTTTCTATATTTTACCGACGTTGAGCAAAATGAAAATGAAATGTTTTTTGTAACTAGATTGTAATGAAGTTTGCTTGGATATTCACTACAAATTAGAACTGAGAGAAAGGTAATTTATATTCTTTACTTAGTAATGTTGGTCAGACAAAATTTGATTTAATTTTGGTTTTAGTTTCAGCTTCAGGCATTAACATATAAATACAGTCGACAGAAAATGTAAGTTAATTAGATAATTATAATATCTATATAAGAAGCCAATTGTTTACGAACGCAATTATTATTCAAGCATAATTTCATCATAATTTCTATTTCTAATTTTGCAATTTTTTCCAACATTTTGGTGTTAAAGTCCTCGGCGCGTAGGTGCCAGGCCTCTATGTCAGCCATCTCCCAGATCACTTCCGTGGGTGTTCGTGGTGGTAGTTGTTCGGCGTTTTGCAGTGCCAGTCTGTATTGGCGTTCGATTTTTCTTAGATTCATTGCGCTATACCTTAAGAGTAGTTGCACCACTGTGTAGTCCATCAGCGGAAAATATTTGGCATCATTCACTCATTTTTTTTATTTTCGTATATTTTTCGAATCTCCTGGGCTCGTCTCCAGATGACGGCGATGCGGACGAGTACTTCGACGCTTATGTGTCCATTTGTTTTTGTGTTTATGCGTATAGTTAGTTCGTTTTTCATTTAATTTAGTACGTAGTGTAAATAGTCAGTTGTGTTAAATATTGTAAAAGTTATGTAGTATAGAAGAATATTGTTTTTTTTTTGTTCAGAATTTTCGTTTGTATTTTTATATACTTATTCTGAAACTCGGCTTGATTGTTATAAGGTACCTACTTCATTTCCTCTAAACGGCTGGTAGACAGATCCGGTGACCCAAGGGCTGGCATTTATTTTGGCCAGAGGCTAAGTATTGCCATACAACGTGGCAATGCCACCAGTCTCTTGGGTACATTAGCAGTCGACAGCGATGCGGAGGAATTTTCGACACCATATTTTAGTTTGTTAAATAGTTTTAGTTTGGTTAGGATATTATAATTTTAATAGTTTATTGCTTTATTTACTGTTGTAAGTTTATCCGATGTATCTATTTTTATTCTCCTAAATAAATACCTTATCTATCTATATACCCCTTTACACCCGACAAAAAAAAGTTGCAAATATTTGAAAAAATAATAATTGAAGGGGTTTCTAGGAATCTAAGGAAGCCTGAAAAAATGCAAAAAAAAATCCTGAATTTTCAGTTTTCCTGAAAAGGTGCCCTCACGATCGTGACACTTAGGTATCATGTACAAGTCTCACAATAGTGAGTGTTATCTTTTTTATTTATTTTTTCCTAAAAAAAACAACGAAAAAGTACTAATCATTAATTATTTATTTGAATCACTCTGTCTTTATCATTTACCAAAAAAATAAACCTTATTTTCATTAATTCTCTAGCAAAAATTGATATATTTCTCAAAATAAACAAAATCAACCTCTGCCAAACTTAAAATCACAGATTAATAATTATTTTAACTCTTAGGAACAAAAAAGAGATCACAAATGGTTTAAAATTATATTATTAGGGTTTGAGGTGATAAAATTGGAAACAGTTTTGGTTTCGAGAAAGACACAGGTAAACACCACACTTGGAACATTTCATTTTTGATCGGCTATGACATCCCTCCATCATGCAAGACCTAGGTGCCTTTATGTCATCAAACACAGCCAGGTGATCATAACCGTCATATCTTTTGCCCTGTGAGGGGCGTATTGGTCTGTATTGCCTATTCTACTAAAGGAACCGTAGTGAAGAAACGATCGTGATACACACAACTTCCTGGAGGGACACTTCTGGTCAAATGGAGTATGACAGAAGGTCCCAGACGCAAACATGTATCTGCAAACATAGTATTAGCACCTCTGTAAATCTCGGAATCGAGCATCAGACCTTCGCTAGAAGTTAGAACAATTTTTTTCTAACCTTCTGGTCGTGGTTTATTTTGCATGACCAGCCGCAAAGAACATCGGCCACTGAAAGGAATCATCTGCTCATTTATGGAATAATAAGATGGAACTCTTTCCAGTTTATTGCAGGTATCCTGAACCTGTTTGATTATCGGTTGCACCTTCCAAGTTGGTTGTTAGTCTCAGTTTCAGTTGGCTGATCGTGATCAACTACATGAAGGGCATTGCGTAAAGTAGAACGAACTATTTTGTCAGCAATAAGTCCAATCGTCACATTAGCTCGCCAGTACATCGGCATTGGTGGGTATGGAAGGCATCCCATGAGAATATGCACACCAAACCCTTTAGCTATTTCCGCTTTTGTAGTTTTGAGTTCTTGCCCAGTTTTACGCATGTAATATAAGCTTGTACACTGAGCAGTCTCCTCGTAGAAAGCTTCATCAAAATAATCAAGAAGTTATTCGGATGGTGTCCAAACTGGGTTTTTTGATAAAGTTGCAGTATAGTCATGTGGCTTATCGGTAAAAGGAATATTCTTCCAGGTGTCTCCATGACCATGTAGCTGCAGATTTCGCCTAGTCACCGTAATACGAGAACGTCCTCTGCTAGATTGCATTCGCTGCAAAGTAGTGCGACGAGAACGCCCTCTGCTTACAATTTGTCGCGAAGTAGTACTATGAGAGCGTCCCCTATTTGGGGTCGACCTGACTTAGAGGTTCAGGTTCCATTTCATCGCCTGAACCTTCAGAATTGTCGTCCTCGTCTGCAAGGTCAGCGAGAAAACGCGGCTCTGCTTCGAAATCCTCTTCTTCGTCGTAGAACTCTTCGATATCTCACTCGGTTCCATCGCCGACGAGTTCTAATATACGGTCATCAGGTATAGGAAGCACTAAAATAAAAAAAAAACAACAACTACTTAGCCACAATACCGGATTTTAATCAATAAACAAAAAATTACGTTGATATCAATTTATAGGGTTACAACCGAGGGGCCACGATCGTGCTACTTGAAGTTTAGTCGCAATTTGCTTCTAACTTACAAAAGGAAATAGCAATAATAGTTTGTATTTCATTTTATTAATGTTAAAATAGTAAAATTAAACAAAAACAATACTCGAAATATAACAATAAAAAATAAAACACAATACTTACACGTGCCGCCGGTCGGATCAAAAAACGCGGCCATCTTGTACCTCCGATTGAGACAAACTAACAATCCATTCCACGACTCGGGCGCCACTACGCGCAAGTACACATCTCTCACGATCGATCGTCGTCGGTTGCGTTCGCAAAAACGAATCCGCGCGGTCTTGAGATTTTTTTAAAGTTACCCGCACTATCGTATACCGTCGGGTGTAAAGGGCTATACTAATAATAAAGCTGAAGGATTTGTTTTTTTTTTTGTTTGAACGCGCTTATCTCCGTAACCACTAGTTGAATTTGAAAAATATATTTTAGCATTTGATAACCCAATTTATGAGGAAGGCTTTTTTACATCATTCTAGGTCTTTTAAGAGCCGAGCAAAAAGAAAGAAAGTCAGAACGAAGCCAAAAACGAAGCAATAGAGCTCAGGCAGGCGATGCAATGCGACGGAGTGGGTCAACGGAACAAGATATTTCTTGCGAGCACAAGCTAGCCTCCTATAAGACATGTATATAATATTTCCTTTTACATTACTTTAACAATCTTTAAAAGGAAAACAAAGCGCTGAAAGCCTCAGGTCATAAATAAACCTCCCGGCGGATGAAGGATGTTCGGAGACACAGGTGGTCGCTACAGGGAAACCGTTGATAACTTTCCATATTTCTGTTTTTCTATTCCAGTGTTTTCTTTCTCTGATATATGGTGGTGATCGTGGAACATTACATAACATCACGACTGTATTCCCCGACGGGTTAGGCAGAGGTGTGTAGTACACCCACATTTCGCCAGTTGCGTTTCACTGCTTACAAAACGGTAAAGGAAAACATCGTGAGGAAACCGGCATGTCCTAGAACCAACAATTCGAAGATATTATATGGCATCTGCCAACCCGCACTGGGCTACGTGGTGGATTGCGGACCACTTCTTTTCAATGAGAGGAGGCCTGTGTCCCAGCAGTGGGAACTTACTCTTGTGTTTGTTAAAGTAGAAACGGAGGCAGTGGACTTGAACGGAGTCCTTTGTGACATACTCATCGGGAAGCTAGGTTGCAATTTAGCTTGATAATGAGGAGATGAAACCACGAAATAAACAAAACACCGGTCGAGTGCGAGTCGGACTCGCGCACCGAGGGTACCGTACAAATTTTTAGGTATGTAACTACACATTTACGGTTTTTAGACTTGTGATACATGACATTGCTTCTTGCCAAATTTCATGATTCTAGGTCAACGGAAAGTACCCTATAGGTTATGATTCCCTTGCGAGTGTCAAAGTATGTTGCATAAACGAAACATAAACACCCGCATCTTTTGATTGCGTTGACTTGTAAGTTTTTTTAGTTACTTTATTTCTTCAAGTGATTACAGCCCTGAGTATTTGATATTAAAAATTCATAACTCTACGCGTTCCTTAGAAGAAGGGTCTTGACAGATGGCCAACGAAGTGATCTTATAAAGGTTCCGTTTTTTCCTTTTGAGGTACGGAACCCTAAAACACGACGAAATAAACTTAAATGGACTAGTATGTAATGAACGCTGTCAGTCAAGGTCATGACAGATTGGAACACCATCTTTCTCCTGCCCTTATCCTTATTTATTTCCGGTCAGCGCAACATGTCTTTATCTTCCATACTTGTCTATTAGTCGTCATCTCGGAAGACACCCTCTTTCTTGCCATATCATCTTTCACACAGTCCATCCATCGTTTCTTAAGTCTTCCCTTACGCTTATAGCCATCCATATTCATACTCAAAACTTTCCTCCCGACATTTTCCTTACCACCGTATCAACTTGAGAATAATTTAATTTTAATGATATCGATAAAATTGGGAAGGTTCGATTATTTTTATGTTACGTCTGAGTGGGCATTTACATTATACACCAATTTTATTATTCACCAATGTTTCTCGGCATAAGAATTTGTTGGTGAAAAGCTTCTTCATGGAAAAGTAATTTTTTGTAATTTTATTTCCTAATTTATGTTATAGGTATTTTGTACCAACCTTTTTTGTTTGTGTGTGCTTATCAGTGGAAACTTGTAAATGGCCTTCAATTGTAAATGGCCTTCAATTGTATATTATTTATTTTTGACAGCACGGTTGGCGCAGTGGTTAAGAGATTGACTGCTGCGCTGCGTGTCGCGGGTTCGATTCCCGCACGGAACAAATATTTGTATGACCTACATGTATTTGTTCCGAGTCTGGGTGTTTTTCTATCTATAATATGTATGTATTTACAAAAAAAAAATTGTATATAAGTAGTTTATCAGCCATCTTGTTACCATAACACAAGCATTAGGTTGCTTAGCTTGGGACAAATGGTGCTGTGTGAAATGTCCAGGGATATTATTATTATTATTTAAGACCACTGTAAGCTGTAAGTTTCCCGAACAGAATAAAATAAAAT
Source organism: Apamea crenata (assembly GCA_949629185.1). Taxonomy (NCBI): domain Eukaryota; kingdom Metazoa; phylum Arthropoda; class Insecta; order Lepidoptera; family Noctuidae; genus Apamea; species Apamea crenata. Next base: position 2,755,703 of record OX451362.1, on the reverse strand, counting down.
TAACAACGCTGCTCTCTAAACGGTAAAGGAAAACATCGTGAGGAAACCGGCATGTCCTAGAACCAAAAAATTTGAAGACACGTGACCTCTACCAACCTGCACTGGGCCCGCGTGATGGATAACGGCCCACTCCCTCTCACAGAGAAGAGGCCTGTGTCCCAGCAGTGGGAAAATTATAGACTGATTATGTATTTAGGTTATTTTTTTTTGTGTGTTTGTTCTTTTTATGCGTCATGTTTGCCGCAAATAAATGTATTTTCTTTCTTTCTTTATGTAAAATAAACAGCAAAATCAAAACAAATTTAAAATTTTATTTATGTTTCAAATTGACGTTATTTCAAGTAAAACAAATATCAACTTTATTTTAATGGTTATAAAGTGGATTTCAGAGTGACTAGCACTATTGAAAAAGTTACAAAAATGTTTGACGTTGTAGCGTAAACTGAACTTTATTGTGTAGGAATTTAAGTTATTTTTCCATAATCATATATTTGTTTACATTTTTGGCGAATATGTCGCGATTCAAATTTAAATAGGTTAGCTAAGCAAGGCTTATGGACCTTCTCAACGTTGACATTACCGGGTTGTTACATCGCATGCCCCTCAATTTCTGACCACTCCTTGGTCCTAACTTGCTATAACACTAACTTAATAACAGGACCACGTCAAAATTATACCCTTGCGGTAAAGACACTACTGCATCATCAGCCTAATTTTTTTTCTTACTACATTGAGGCCGGCTTCCAATCTAAGGATCTACTCACACTTATTCAGCTCTGTTCAGCTTTTGTCAATAGAAAACATTGATTTTGTATGGAATGTGTACGCGGTCGTAAAGCTGAACGGATGCGTACGCATTCCATACAAAATCGTTGTTTTCTATGGACAAAAGCTGAACAGAGCTGAATAAGTGTGAGTAGTCCATAACAGGACGCAGCTGAATACCTGTATTTTACATGGAGTGAATGCCTAGATATCTCGCCATAACAACCCAATTCCTGAGGAACACGATACCTCTTAGTAATACTGCATAACACACTTTTAATCATAATTTGAATCATTTTGAAGGATATTGCTAATCTATTATTCGGAAACTGTGTCTGCTCAACAACGTAAATAACGCAACGAATGTTTTTGAACTGTCAAAATGCAACCCATTGCTACTGATGGTGTGTTACGCTATTACCCCGTTGCTACTGATAGTGTGTTACGTTATTAACCCATTGCTACTGATAGTGTGTTACGCTATTACCCCGTTGCTACTGGTAGTGTGTTACGATATTACCCCGTTGCTACTGATAGTGTGTTACGGTATTATCCCGTTGCTACTGATAGTGTGTTACGCTATAACCCCGTTGCTACTGATAGTGTGTTACGCTGTTACCCCGTTGCTACTGATAGTGTGTTGCGCTGTTACCCCGTTGCTACTGATAGTGTGTTACGCTATTACCCCGTTGCTACTGATAGTGTGTTACGCTATTACCCCGTTGCTACTGATAGTGTGTTACGCTATTACCCCGTTGCTACTGATAGTGTGTTACGCTATTACCCCGTTGCTACTGATAGTGTGTTACGCTATTACCCCGTTGCTACTGATAGTGTGTTACGCTATTACCCCGTTGCTACTGATAGTGTGTTGCGCTGTTACCCCGTTGCTACTGATAGTGTGTTACGCTGTTACCCCGTTGCTACTGATAGTGTGTTACGCTATTACCCCGTTGCTACTGATAGTGTGTTACGCTATTACCCCGTTGCTACTAATAGTGTGTTGCGCTGTTACCCCGTTGCTACTGATAGTGTGTTACGCTGTTACCCCGTTGCTACTGATAGTGTGTTACGCTATTACCCCGTTGCTACTGATAGTGTGTTACGCTATTACCCCGTTGCTACTGATAGTGTGTTACGCTATTACCCCGTTGCTACTGATAGTGTGTTGCGCTGTTACCCCGTTGCTACTGATAGTGTGTTACGCTGTTACCCCGTTGCTACTGATAGTGTGTTACGCTATTACCCCGTTGCTACTGATAGTGTGTTACGCTATTACCCCGTTGCTACTGATAGTGTGTTGCGCTGTTACCCCGTTGCTACTGATAGTGTGTTACGCTGTTACCCCGTTGCTACTGATAGTGTGTTACGCTATTACCCCGTTGCTACTGATAGTGTGTTACGCTGTTACCCCGTTGCTACTGATAGTGTGTTACGCTATTACCCCGTTGCTACTGATAGTGTGTTGCGCTGTTACCCCGTTGCTACTGATAGTGTGTTACGCTATTACCCCGTTGCTACTGATAGTGTGTTACGCTATTACCCCGTTGCTACTGATAGTGTGTTACGCTATTACCCCGTTGCTACTGATAGTGTGTTGCGCTGTTACCCCGTTGCTACTGATAGTGTGTTACGCTGTTACCCCGTTGCTACTGATAGTGTGTTACGCTATTACCCCGTTGCTACTGATAGTGTGTTGCGCTGTTACCCCGTTGCTACTGATAGTGTGTTACGCTGTTACCCCGTTGCTACTGATAGTGTGTTACGCTATTACCCCGTTGCTACTGATAGTGTGTTACGCTATTACCCCGTTGCTACTGATAGTGTGTTACGCTGTTACCCCGTTGCTACTGATAGTGTGTTGCGCTGTTACCCCGTTGCTACTGATAGTGTGTTACGCTATTACCCCGTTGCTACTGATAGTGTGTTACGCTATTACCCCGTTGCTACTGACAGTGTGTTACGCTATTACCCCGTTGCTACTGATAGTGTGTTACGCTATTACCCCGTTGCTACTGATAGTGTGTTACGCTGTTACCCCGTTGCTACTGATAGTGTGTTGCGCTGTTACCCCGTTGCTACTGATAGTGTGTTACGCTATTACCCCGTTGCTACTGATAGTGTGTTGCGCTGTTACCCCGTTGCTACTGATAGTGTGTTACGCTATTACCCCGTTGCTACTGATAGTGTGTTACGCTATTACCCCGTTGCTACTGATAGTGTGTTACGCTATTACCCCGTTGCTACTGATAGTGTGTTACGTTATTACCCCGTTGCTACTGATAGTGTGTTACGCTATTACCCCGTTGCTACTGATAGTGTGTTACGCTATTACCCCGTTGCTACTGATAGTGTGTTGCGCTGTTACCCCGTTGCTACTGATAGTGTGTTACGCTGTTACCCCGTTGCTACTGATAGTGTGTTACGCTATTACCCCGTTGCTACTGATAGTGTGTTACGCTATTACCCCGTTGCTACTGATAGTGTGTTACGCTATTACCCCGTTGCTACTGATAGTGTGTTGCGCTGTTACCCCGTTGCTACTGATAGTGTGTTACGCTATTACCCCGTTGCTACTGATAGTGTGTTACGCTATTACCCCGTTGCTACTGATAGTGTGTTACGCTATTACCCCGTTGCTACTGATAGTGTGTTACGCTATTACCCCGTTGCTACTGATAGTGTGTTACGCTATTACCCCGTTGCTACTGATAGTGTGTTACGCTATTACCCCGTTGCTACTGATAGTGTGTTACGCTATTACCCCGCTGGTTGTCAGACTTTCGGGCTTGTCATGACCCGTAGCGGCTGGCAAGGAAACTGAAACACCAATTGAAGAAACTGGTAGAAGAAGATTCACTAAAGACAGCCGGGACCTAACGTGCTTTACTTTGAAATTGAAATTGTTTATTGCAATAATTTATTTAGATAAATATTTACAAATGGGGCCTTAGACTAGAGGTAGGTAAGAAATAATTGGATTCTACCTGAACTAGGAATAAACCTGTATCTCAGGTATCTCACTCAAGTGCTTATACATAAGTATTATCTAAAATTCCTACAAATAGTAAATAATTTATCTACTTTAATTATGGTTATATTCAAATTGAGCAAAATATTATGCTACTTTTTGCATCACTGTAAGACATTTTTGCAAACAAATTCTGTTATGATTTTTGCAATGTAAAATTTTTCTCATGTGAGATTTTGGACATTTTATTATAAAAAAATCCTCGAAACCCGGCCACGTTATTTCGATCCCTGAGAACCATCAGTAGTACAATACTGAACAAAAATTGACCTCCAACTGCCCGAACAATACTCGATTGAGTTGTTTATATACCTGCCACCGATTTCCCCGTAGACCCGATAATGGAGCGAGATCAACTTGCTTGCGCGTGCCTTGAATTGAATTGTCGCCATATAGCGGATGGCAGGTGATTGGCAGAAGTTCAAGGCTTCTTGTGGCTCGTGTTTAGATAAAATCAATAGAAACATACAGGCTTACAGGGTCATCGACGCGTAATCTCAAATTTCAAAATTAAGTAGTTATCCATTAATTACCGGATACCCTATACAAGCTGTCGTTTTGCATCCTCGTCAAATCAAGGAGTAACTATGCTACTGATTCTCGACACGAAACAATAATAAAATAAGTAGGTTTTTTTTTCTAATATTCGGAAGTCGGCATGCATTTTAAAACGCCGCCTGTGTGAGACCGCACTGTAACTGCCTTTTTACCATAATATATACCATAACGCGATTCTGTTCTTTGAAAGTGGTGTATTCTGAAATACCTACTGTCAAACTTAAATAACTAAAAAAAGAAGTATGTATTCATTATTTACCAGGGATCGTAATTTTGTTTGATTATTTATGTCTTTCATAACAGCCTCCTGAAATTTGACGAGGATGCAAAACAACAGCTTGTATATCTGAGCATCAAGGCGTTGCTGGCCTTCCTTGAGGAGCTGGGGTGGATCGAATAGTCGATTTTCCCACCCGTACGCAAAATACGCGCATTGTCGTGGAGTTGCGGACACCAGCCCGTTTTACCTACTACCTATTACCTATATCTGAGCATCCAAGAAACTGTCCAATCCGTGTATCCAATCTTATAGACAAAATTGTAGTTCCATTTAATATCCCTTATTATCTTCGATGTATTTCTTATCATGGTCGCGAGAAAAATATAGAAACATTATCAATTTAGATTAGCCAACTGATGGACGCTAGTGATGGCGCCAAACCCGTAACCGAATTTTGGGCCGAGTCCATTTATATTGCCGTTGATACACTTAGAAGAAGCTAAACATCATCATCAAGATTCTCCGGCCGTTATCCCAATTTATTTGTGGTGGTCGCAACATGTCTTTTTCTTCTTCCATATTTCTGTATTAGTCTCATCTCGGTAGTCACCCCCTTTCTAACCACATCATCATTTAGATAATCCATCCATCGTTTCTTTGGTCTTCTCCTACTCCCATCGACATTCATACTTAACTTGCCTCACGATATTTTCCTTATTCCTCTGTCTCACGTGCCCAAAACATGACAACCCATTTCCACACAATTTTTCAATTACCGGTACCACTTTTAGACAATGTACTCATTTTTTATTCTTTATCACAAATATTTGTTTATCACGTTGTAACAAATCGCAATCTGAAAGGTAAGTTTACAAAACCCAAAGCCCTGAAGTATGTTTCAGTAAATACGAAGAGAAAGAAGTGAAACGATTGTTTTAAATCGGTAAATTGAGAAATCGGATCGCTGTCAATCGACGTCAGTTGTCGAGTCGGCGGTAACAGGAAACCGAATATCGGATGCAATATTCTGTGGCGAATCTCGTGGTTTGTGTGTTTTACTGCATTTATAGGGTTCCGTAGCCAAATGGCCAAAAACGGAACCTGGAACCCTTATGGATTCGTCATGTCTGTCTGTCTGTCTGTCCGTCCGTATGTCACATCCACTTTTTTCCGAAACTATAAGAACTATACTGTTGAAACTAAAAACAATAAATTTTGGGGGTTCCCCATACTTAGAAACTGGAATTCAATTATTTTTTTCATCAAACCCATTCGTGTGGGGTATCTATGGATAGGCCTTAAAAATGATATTGAGGTTTCTAATATATTTTTTTTATAAACTGAATAGTTTGCGCGAGAGACACTTCAAAGTGGTATTTAACCACTTTGAAGTGTCTCTCGCGCAAACTATTATGTACATATGATGTACATTACCATATAAACTTCCACCAAAAATTACTTTGAACGAGATCTAGTAAGTAGTTTTTTTTTCAATAGACGTATTAAAAAAAACTACTTACTAGATCTCGATACGATACGATACGATTTATGACGATAAATCGTAAATTGTAATTGTACGGAACCCTCCGTGCGCGAGTCCAACTCACACTTGGCCGGTTTTTTGTCTCTTTCACTGTAGTAAAATATGGTAGAGGATTGTCTAAAACAATGTTGTAAATGTGAATGGATTTTTTAAACACTTATGTGTACACAAAAGGTTGATAAATGATAATTAGTAGTTTTAGAGACGGAGAACTTTAAATACAGTTTTTTTTAATATCTGTGAAATTGGCGTTATTTGACAGATAAGGCAGTAATGTTTGAATTTATGATTTCAGGCATGTGGCTGCCTCGTAAAGAAGTGGTTCTTTACGAGGCGGGTGTGGGCGGGGGGGGGGGGGGTTATATTCACATATGTGTGGACATGTGTGAATATACACCAAAAGGGACTCTATGGGTATCCCAAAGTAAATCAGCTACAGAGGTTGAAACAGCAAGTTAGTCTGGTACCTTATTTCACTTGAATTGGTGAACGCAGTCTTGTTTGAAAATAACAAGTAAACAAAAGGATCTTCTCTGACTTTCACACAGTCGCAAATACCGAAAAGATGGCATCCTAAAAGTAAAGTCCTAAATCAAGTAAGATATAGCTATTAAAATGGTTATAAATATTTATAAAACATATTTATACTACAGTGATCAATTAAGATAATATGAAACTTAGATCTAACTAATTTATTTTATTTTAATAACTTTAGTAATTAAATCCGTTCGCGTAGTATTTAATTTCAGGATAATTATCGGAGCTGTATTATCAAACTTTCAAGAAAATTTTAATAGAGGGTGTCCTCTGTTAAAAGTTCAATGTCATTCAAGGCGACTTAGGGTTTGAATGATCACACTGTCTGTAACTGGTAAAAATCCTATGTAAATAAGCATAGAATTTGGCATTTCATTAATCAAAAGATTTGCAAAAAAATATATTTTATTTTACTCGTCAACTAATTTTTTTTATTTAAGTAATAGTTTGAGTAAAAAGACACGTTATTTGAAGGAATGTCACTGGCACTAAATCTGCAATACCAAAAAACTACATAGACATACATACATGGCCCAATGCTTAGATAACTTAAGTTCTGAAGCGAGCTACATGACTAAGTACTGACAGTCAGTTACGATTGACAGTCAGTAAACGTAACTGACTGGACAGGTGCACTCAACTCTGTGTGGTTCTTTCCTCATAAGACCATGTTAGACATTAATCTGCATGGTCCTAATATACATAGCTTGACCAAGATTACTACCCTCTGCGTTTGTTTCAGTCTTTCTTTTATCTAGTCGGTTAGGAAGTAGGACAAAACTCAGTGGGCCAAACGAAGAATAATTCTATTTTGACATGTAAATTTCATTTAATATTATTATTTACTATTTCTCTGAAAAAGACAAAAGTGCATGTAATTTAATTTTTTTTTTATATCTTTATTTAAAGAGCTTTGTCGTAGATCGACAATGTCGCTCTATACGTTCTCATATTGTAATTTAATAATGCTATTTAAATTAAAGTTTTGACTATGAAATAAGTTACAGTTATACTTCTACGCAGAACTTGCGCAATGACGAAAGGAAACGTTATTTTCTATGTTAGGTGTGGGCACTCGATGTGTTTTATCCTAATTTAATACAACTTCATGCAATTCAGTGGGAGCTGGGAGCCTCTAAGCCGTCCCAGATATGAAGGGGCACGCTCTGATTATATTTTATGTGACTTGGGAGTACAAACAGCGAGGACACGTCCACTCTTAACTCGTACGTCTTAGTTTGTGGCAATTAACGTAATTCCTAATTACCACGTTAAGAGCTTGAATATTGCAGTGGTAGTATAAAGGTTTTAGAATTATACTGCTCGGGCTCAAAACCTGGTTAGTACTCATGTTGTGGCTAATGGTGAAGGCAAAATGTAGTTAGGATACATAAACCTAATTGCCCAAAATTTCCAAGACTCTGTTTGCGAGAATGGTGAATGGTGAGCAGTGGTGGCCTAGGTGGTATCAGGAATTATAAGTTGCAGGTTGTGAGTTTAAACCCAGACAGGCGTTTTACTCTTTGTAAATAAATAAATCACCACTACTCTCAAAACGGTGAAGGAAAACATCGTTTAACCGGCATGTCTTAGAACCAAAAAGTCGAACACATGTGATATTTACCAACTCGCACTGGGCCCGCGTGGTTGTGATTACGGCCCACATTCTCTCACTGAGAGGAGGCCTGTGTCCCAGCAGTAGGAACGTTATAGGCTGATTATGCTCGTTCCTTTTCTGTCCTAGAAGACGAATCATGATTAGTCTTGAATTGATAAAAGTAAGTACGTGTTTGATTTTGTTTCGCGCTGTATGTATATTTCATTTTACTATGAAACAGTATTTTTTTTATAACTGCCACGTTTAAATGGAATTGAGCTAGACATATCTGCCGCATGTCAGACGATCAGTGGGCCAAACTTACGACCCAGTGGGTCCCGCTTAGTGGCAAACGACATCGCGGCAGGCCCAGACGGAGAAGGCGGGATGAGCTGGAATCCTTTAATAAAGATTGGTCCTTGGCAGCTTTTTTTTTATATTTAGACAAAAAAAAAATATCGCTGCTACTTAAACTCCTAGCGATTACACTTTCTTTTTTTTTCCTTTTATATTATTACTAAAATTGTGTTTGTTAAATTAGTTGTAAGTTCTTATAATGTAACTGTTTGCTGTCTTTCTTTTTCAATAAAATAAAATTGTATAGTTTCAAAGTTTATTACTTGCCCGGAACCAACAGTAAAATGAAAAACAAATTTCAAATCAAACATCGACCATAGAACCAACTCGCTATTAATATCAAATCACAAGAATACTGGAGAAGTTTTATGGAATTTCTAAAGGAATACGTTATTGGTAGTTTTGGAATTTATGCTGTGATGTCAGGTGGGGAATGTTGGTGAAATACCTTACCTATATTGTTGTACCGCGCCTGTTGTGGCCACTTTATTCTTGATGGATTTGCGGTGCAAGCGATGAGTTATGGGCTAGAATTTGGGCTAGAGTGCAGAGAAGAGGAATAGATTTGACGATATGAGAAATAATTTATAATACATAACTAGCTTCTGCCCGCGACTTCATCCGCGTGAATTTTCTTGTACCCCCGACCTACCCCAAAACAAAATTTGTATTCGTTTGTATGGGAGTATAGAAAAGTGTTGTTTTTAGACATTTTCAGGCAATTTTTTAAATTTTTCTCTGCGTAAAAACCATCCTCGTACTTCAAGGAATATTCTAATAAAAAAAGAATTAGCGAAATCGGTTCAGCTGTTCTCGAGATTTGCGCTTAGCAACACATTCAGCGATTTATTTTTATATTATAGATGTTTTCACTGCTAGCACACATTTTATTTCATTTCTATGATGATGCAAGGGTGTGCCATCAGCATGTTTCCAAAAATCAACATAACATTAACAACACTATCAGCCTATATTCCCACTGCTGGGACACATACCTACTCTCTGTGAGAAGGAGTGGGCCGCAATCCACCACGCGGGCCTAGTGCGGTTTGGTAGATGTCACATGTCTTCGAATTTTTGTTACCTCACGATGTTTTTCTTCACCGTTTTGAGAGCAGTGGTGATGAAATAAATCACACAGAGAAACGTGCCTGAACGGGATTAAACCCACGACGTACCTACAACTCGTAAATTGGGGGCATTACTACCGAGCCACCACTGCTCTCAATTAATATATAATTGTTAAAAGATGTTTTAAAAAAATCGTCTCTGCGGCAAAAAATTCAATATAATAATTATATAAATAGCAATGATTCATTGCACAGACAAAAAAATGTGTTCCATGAAAATGAGATAGACAAATTTTCTTACGCCATTATTATTCAGGTAAGTAAACATAAGTATGGTTCACAATGTTCAGAACTCATCAAGTTGAAACAACCGAAAATATCATTTTAACCCTAACATGTAGGTATAGAATCATGCTTATTTTTCATTAACCGTAACGTTAACAATTATTTCTTATGAAGGCTACCCATGTCCCAACGAACCTTTATACAGGGGATACAGCCCTTGCGTTTAAGTAAAAAAACAGCAAGAAATATTGTGTTATGGTTAATTTTTCTCAGTGTTACGAGATATTCTTTTAACGCTTAATTTTAAGATTCTATGTATTTTAACAGTCTTAAAATAATAATATGTACAAGTATATAAAAACCGGCCAAGTGCGAGTCGGAGTCGCGCACGGAGGGTTCCGTACAATTACAATTTACGATTTATTAAATTAGTATTAAAAAAAAACTACTTACTAGATCTCGTTCAATCCAATTTTCGGTGGAAGTTTACATGGTAATGTACGGTCACCAAAGGAGATATTAAGTAACCAGGGCCGTCGGATATAGTTGAAGTTTGGCAAGAAACCGATGGATGTTTTCGAATGAAATTTAATTTCATTAATAGAAAACAAACAGTTTATTTATCAAATTAAATTTCATTCAAAAATATCCATCGGTTTCTTACTAAACTTCAACTATATCCGATGCCCTGGTTACTTATCTCTTTTGCCGACTGTACATCATATATTTTTTTAGTTTTATCATTCTCATAATTTAGAAGTTACAGGGGGGGGACACATTTTACCACTTTGAAGTGTCTCTCGCGCAAACTATTCAGTTTAGAAAAAAAAATATATTAGAAACCTCAATATCATTTTTGAAGACCTATCTATAGGGGCATCTATGGACACGTATGAGTTTGATAAAAAAAAAATTGAATTTCAGTTTCTAAGTATGGGGAACCCCCAAAATTTATTGTTTTTTTTTTCTATTTTGGGGTGACAATCTTAATGCGGTTCACAGAATACATCTAAGTACCAAGTTTCAACAGACTGTGACATACGGACGGACAGATAGACCTACATGACGAATCTATAAGGGTCACTTTTTTTGCCATTTGGCTACGGAACCCTAAAAAGGAGGGGAAATAATCAAAGGGCATAAAAAAAACGTCCACATCGCTGTCAATAGGAAACGTACCCAAAAGGCTGGCAGCATTGCCACGTTGTATTGCAATGCTGATTCTTTGGCCAAATATTAGGTCACGTGAAGAGTCGACCAACCGCTTGACAATGTCTCGAAATACTAAGTGTGCACTCTATGTATTTGAATTAAATAATGAGATTTTTATTATTTAGAATGTAATGTTTGTTATTATTATTCTAGCGCATGAATTACCAACATTCATTGAATATCTTTAATCATTGTAAATATCCTTGTTGCCTTTGTAATATTATGTAAAACCATAAATGAGATATGTTGTGTTAGCCTGTAAGCAATTGCTACACTAATAAACCTACTGTTAAGGAAATTATTTTAAAACCTAAATAAATAAACAAACGCTTAAACCTTTCACTTAAACCACTCACTGACTCGGCGAAGCCAAGATCCTACAACTGCGTATGAAATTGAAAATTTATGAAACAACAAGATTTGTTTTCTTGACCTTAATCCCCGTTTTCGGTATGTTTTATGTTAAAATATGCTGTTCTCTACTATCTATTGCATCTTGCTTTGCGTAACAATTTCTGATTTATTTTATGCGGGAATTATACATTAAAATGTAAATGTAAATTTAATTGGACCAAAGATTGAGCCTTGAGGGATTCCTGTTATCATTTAGGAGTTTCAGAAATTCCACATTTCGATTTATTTGATGTGAATTATGCTTTTGATTGCAGTATTGCAATTAATGAAAGGCTGAAACGATAAACATAATTTAGGATAATCAATTAATATAATTTTCCGGAAATCGCATGTAATTTGTGTCAAACGCTTCAGCAGATTTCCTATTTATTTTCCGAATGTATTAATTGATCAAAGGTACATCATTACGAATGGTAAAATAAATAAATTCAACGCAAATCCCATACAAATTAGGGAAAATATTGATATTTGAAAGCCACATATTGGTTTTAGATTTTCATTTGATCTGCGGACGAATTAACACTACATACATACATATATTTCACTTAGTTTAAAAGTAAATATGGGTGTTCCACAAGGCTCAATATTAGGTCCTTTCCTCTTTTTAGTATATATCATATATGAGAAGAAGGCATGTTCTTCTGACCTTTGTGTAGAATATTACCATTAAGGTCACTATTATGTCCTTCCCAGCGTTTCCACTCGCATCTGCCTTGTACGTATACCTTTTGTTATTCGCCCATCATTCATCCAATTCATTTTTTAATCATCTTAGGTAATTATAACTCTTAATGTTTTTTTTAGGCTTATTTACACTCAAGCTCTGACCAATTATTAAATTAATTATCTAATAGATGGTGCTAATGCTAAACCCACCCTTCCACAGATAATATAACACATTATGCACCGACACAACACACACCACCACCTTTACACACACAAACACGAATAATCCAAATGTCAAATAAATTCATTGTAATTTGATATACATTGTAAATTATGGTTTTATGTTAAACTTAAATTTAAAAAAAAAAACTGGTTCTGCCTTCAATTATTTTGTGAAACTGAGGGGCAATTCTGGAAATTTTAAGAACGTTCACAGTCTGATCTCAGTCTCAATCTGTCAAACCAAACCTGTAATTTCCCTACATTTTTGTCAAGTTTTTGTAATTGATTGTCGCTGAGATGAGATTGCGACTAGATTTTGAACGTTTTTAATTACGGAAATTAGCCTTCTGATCTGTGTATAGGTTTATACCACTGACCATAATACCAGTTATTTCACAACATATTAGCGGTGCTGGTCGCAACACCTACCTGTTTCGTTAACTAGCATTAAGTCAAGTGTACTTACTGATGTTAACATTTAATGTTAACATTTTTTTTTTTTAATAATTTATTATAGTGGGGTTGTCAGTGCCATTAAAACATGCAATGCTGCAGTCAAACACAGATATTTAATAACGAAATTCTAAACAAAATTTTCGTGGAATATACGACTCACGTAACATACAAATTGGTAAAAATATGCAAATCAAACAATAGTTCACTGCCGAACCCAATAAAATTGACAAATAAAGGTAAGGCTCGTGTTACATGAAATTTAATCAAATTCGGTCAACATTTATCTGGACCGGTGTGTACCCATTCAGTTTTGATAACCCAACCTTTGTTTGAAAATACATCGTCCCTAAGTGTTTATTTAGATGTTTTTCTTCCCATAGTTTGTTTATTTTGTAAAAAAATAACTGACCGAGTGGTCATAAACCCACTATAAAAAAATGGCGCAAAACCGTTAAATTGTGTGCTTAAATCTTCCTTAAAACTGTGGTGTATTACAAAAAACGGAGTGCCTATTAAATACACTTTTATTTTAGCCTGATTAACCCATTTGTCGAAAATATCTCTAAGACTTTAAGAAAAAAAGGAAGAAAGAAAAAAATGGTTTATTTGTCACAGAAACACGCGAATACAAAGAGAACTCGCGAATAATCAGCCCATTATGTTCCTACAGGCCTTCTCTCTGTGAGAGGGAGTGGGCTGTAATCTACCACGCAGGCCCAGTGCGGCTTGGATGATGTCAAATGTCTTAGAATTTTGGGTTCTAGGGCATGCCGGTTTCCTCACGATGTTTTCTTTCACCGTTTTTAGATCGATGATAGTGAAATTATTTACGCAAGGTAAAGCACCTGGGTTCGAACCCACGACCTACAACTATTAAGTCAGGGCTGTTACCACTGGGCCACCATTGCTCTCAACTCAAGAGCACAGAATATAAAGATTTTTATTTTAAATGTAAATGTAATGTAATGTAAAAGTGAACCAAAAAAATCTGTATTATTTTAGTACCTTTTTTGTTTAGTTGGCCTGCCTGGTACAAGGAAAACTTTCCCGGGCATAAGCTTATTTGACAGCTGGTAGTGCCAACTTACTGGAAATGGATAAGTTTATTTCTTTCGATAACTGTCCTTAACTGTCAGATTAAGACTTTTCTGTAGGAGGTAAACTGCCACAAATATTGTTGAATCAAATGCTTAGATGATTCCTACATAATCATTGAGCTGGATGGTGCTGATCCACGCGTCATGTTCGTGCACGAGCGCCGTCAGTTGAGACTCTCTTCTCTCATCTCTTCAGTTCCAGGGCTTACTTTTAATTTTATTTTTTTTCAATTTTTCTCACTTATAGAAGCAACAAGAATAATGTGCCCAGGATTTTGTAATATCTTGACTTATGATAGAGTCCCGTAGGTCTAGGCCGAAACCACGGGGCCACCACTACCCCTGCAACTCGAACTCGGTTCATTCCAATATGAAAGAAAGGAAGACTAGAAAAATATTTTATATGGGATACACACAGGAATTACAAATATGAAAAAAAGGTGGAATTTAAACTTACAAAATTCCACCTTTTTTTCATATTTTTTTACCATTATCCCTCTCAACCAAAGCACCTGCCATCTAATCTCTTCACCACCCTTGGTTGACTGGTAGAGAATGACTTAAGGCATTAAGTCCGCCTTTGTACCTATTTGTGCGAAAAGTATAAATAAATTAAAAAATAAACAAACAAAAAAAAAAACTTGTGCGAGGCCAAAAAGGCTCCTTTCTCAGCATAATGCTGCGATATTTAAAAAAAAGTGCAGCGCCAGTATTCTGATAGGGCCCTTGATATGCGAGCTGTGTAGGTAAGTTATGAAATCCTCACTGACATCGTCGCATGAGCCCATTAATACATTTGTTCCCATTAATTTGACAGTCGGAAACTTTAATTGGATTAAAACTTCGTTAATGGGATTTTTGAGAATTTATTAATTGCAAGCTCTTGATGTCAATTAAAATGATTGAGCATCGTTCTTTTAATATATTTTAAAGGGACTTATAAAAGTTTAGTGCCTTTAAAAATAATGCACCACCGGTGAATAACACCGTTAGTCTTATTAGGATGCGGCTAAGAGCCCGGGTGTGTGCCCCTCATCATATATGATCAGCCTGTAACGTTCCCGCTGCTGGGACACAGGCCTCCTGTCTGTGAGTTGGAGTGGGCCGTAATCCACTACGCGGGCCCAGTGCAGATTTGTAGATGTCACATGTCTCGAATGTTTGGCTCTAGGACATGTCTGCATCCTCACGATGTTTTCCTTCACCCTTTTGAGAGCAGTGGTGATGAAATAATTTCCATAAAGTAAAGCGCCTGTCCGGGTTCGAACCTACGACCTACAACTCGTAGGTCGCGGCCGTTACCACTGCTCTATAGGCCTCGCCAACTATGTAATGGGACATAATTGGTAAAATATGCTACAGGATACCATCCGCACTTGGTTGATATCCAGACCAGTCGTACTCAGCGGTTCTCTTCCACATTTATTATGCACACAGGCAAAGTAGTGTGGAACTCTCTTTGCCTTCTCCACATATTATGCTGTCTCTGTTCCCTTACACATTTAATCCGTCTGGCTTTAAAGCAAGAGTTAACAGGCATCTTCTGGACACGCTCGTTCCATCATATACCTCATTCGTCGCTTTTCTTTTGGCGTGATTGAGGTCAAGAACGTCCATTCAGCAATCAAAATAAAAACCTCTGCCCAACAGTCTGAGCAAACAAGCCATGATGTGACGGCTATTATGGAAATAGAAATATATGTTAAATACTGGTATTCAGCTGTATCTGGTAAGGCTGGAAGCCGAACCCAACATAGATGGGCTAGGTGGATTGATTGGTTGTATAAAAAAGGGGTAATGTTTCTAGATATAGATAACAACGACCAAATTTAATACTCTACAAGCCATTTCCGCAAGCTTTCGAAAAACCGGGGGTCACCGATAAACTGTGCACTCGTCTCAATTGCTAAAATCACAACCCTCCAATTTAACCGTTGGCGAGGAAAAACCACAATTTTTTACCGCCAAATAACAGCTAAAAACAACAAGCTTTATACAAAAACTGAGCTTTGAAGCTAGGCCAGCGAACTGGCAGCCTGACATACTCTTAGTTTGACCAAACTTTGTTTGTTCTGAAAATCACTAGTATTCGGTACAGTGATTTATTTGTGTTACTGACGGAAACGGAACTGGTAACAGACGAAGTAGTTCGAACAAGAAACTTATATTTCTGGCTTAGGATTTTGGGTTGACAAAAATCTTAATCCTATTTCTCCCCCTCCCTTTTTTTGGGTGGGAAATCATCAAATAAATTCTCATGCAAACAGTAAAACCCACCCGTGTTGCTTCAGTCGGCTCGTCGGTTCAGAATCATGTGCTGAATCCATGGTAACAGGTAGAGCGTCAATGTCCCTGCCAGCCTGTATATGATACTATGAGACACATGATACTTATATTCTGGTAATTACGCCTTTCATACATATACTATATGTTGTGCTGCCTATAATATTCCCACTGCTGGGACACAGGCCTCCTCTCTGTGAGAGGGAATGGGCCATAATCTACCACGCGTGCCCAGTGCGGGTTGGTAGAATTTTTGGTTCCAGGACATGCCGGTTTCCGCACGATGTTTTCCTTCACCGTTTTGAGATCAGTCGAACCTACGACCTACAACTCGTAAGTCGCGGCCGTTACCACTGGGCCACCACTGCCCAGTGGGCCACCACTGCTCACTGGGCCACCACTGCTCACTGGGCCACGACTGCTCACTGGGCCACCACTGCTCACTGGGCCACGACTGCTCACTGGGCCACCACTGCGCACTGGGCCACCACTGCTCACTGGGCCACCACTGCTCACTGGGCCACGACTGCTCACTGGGCCACCACTGCTCACTGGGCCACGACTGCTCACTGGGCCACCACTGCTCACTGGGCCACCACTGCTCACTGGGCCACGACTGCTCACTGGGCCACCACTGCTCACTGGGCCACCACTGCTCACTGGGCCACCACTGCTCACTGGGCCACGACTGCTCACTGGGCCACCACTGCTCACTGGGCCACGACTGCTCACTGGGCCACCACTGCTCACTGGGCCACGACTGCTCACTGGGCCACCACTGCGCACTGGGCCACGACTGCTCACTGGGCCACGACTGCTCACTGGGCCACCACTGCTCACTGGGCCACCACTGCTCACTGGGCCACGACTGCTCACTGGGCCACCACTGCTCACTGGGCCACGACTGCTCACTGGGCCACCACTGCGCACTGGGCCACCACTGCTCACTGGGCCACGACTGCTCACTGGGCCACCACTGCTCACTGGGCCACCATTGCTCACTGGGCCACCACTGCTCACTGGGCCACCACTGCTCACTGGGCCACCACTGCTCACTGGGCCACCACTGCGCACTGGGCCACCACTGCTCACTGGGCCACGACTGCTCACTGGGCCACCACTGCTCACTGGGCCACCACTGCTCACTGGGCCACCACTGCTCACTGGGCCACCACTGCTCACTGGGCCACGACTGCTCACTGGGCCACCACTGCTCACTGGGCCACCACTGCTCACTGGGCCACGACTGCTCACTGGGCCACCACTGCGCACTGGGCCACCACTGCTCACTGGGCCACGACTGTTCACTGGGCCACCACTGCTCACTGGGCCACGACTGCTCACTGGGCCACGACTGCTCACTGGGCCACCACTGCTCACTGGGCCACCACTGCCCAGTGGGCCACCACTGCTCACTGGGCCACGACTGCTCACTGGGCCACCACTGCTCACTGGGCCACGACTGCTCACTGGGCCACCACTGCTCACTGGGCCACCACTGCCCAGTGGGCCACCACTGCTCACTGGGCCACGACTGTTCACTGGGCCACCACTGCTCACTGGGCCACGACTGTTCACTGGGCCACCACTGCTCACTGGGCCACGACTGTTCACTGGGCCACCACTGCGCACTGGGCCACGACTGCTCTACTTCCATACGTTCCTGTTAGTTGTCATCTCGGTAGTAACTTCCTTTCTAGCCATATCATCTTTCATACAGTCCATCCATCGTTTCACTCCAGGAAATACGCTAATATTTATAATAATCAGACTATAATGTTCCCATTTCCCACTGTTGGGAATAGTTGGGATACAAGCCAGGAGTACCAAGCGGGCTACCTGCGGGTCCGCGGGTTGCGGTGCGGGTTAGTAGATGTCACAAGACTTCAAATTTTTGGTTCTAGGACATGTTAGTTTCTTCACGATGTTTTCCTTAACCGTTTTGAGAGCAATGGTGTTGAAATTACTTCCAAAAAGTGCCAAAAAAAAGTGGGGGCCATAGCCAGTAGGCGACTACTGCTGCTACATTTGCATATTTACACTCCACAAAAAACAACAACAAAAATTACGGAACAGTAGTGCGATTCTGTAACCATCTCACTGTGAAAACTTAGGTGAAGTGAGCGTGGAGTGAGCTGTCATTCCAACTAATGCCAAGGGATTGACACTATTGACAGCTCACTCTAAGCTTTCACGGTGAGGTTTTTACAGAATCGATCGGCAGTTCTTTATTAATCGTATTCCCTAGTAATTGAAGGCGCGTGTTTATGTTCATCATTAATATTCGTCCAAAATTAGGTACCTATCCTATCTTCGGAACAGTGGACATTAGTCGTTCAATAATGCATCAGGTAGCTTCGACAGAAACCGATATAGGTTGGTCAAGAGCGATCGTTGCGATACGCCTTGTTGTTGTTTTTATTCATATTTTATTTATTTTTCAAATAGACGTTATTTCAAGTTAAACAAATATCAACTTTATTTTAATGGCAATTAAGTTTACTTCACATTGACTAGCACTATTGAAAAGGTTATAAAAATGTTTAAAAGTTAAAGCGTAAACTGAACTTTATTGCGTAAGTTATTTCTCCGTAAACTCGTATTTGTATACATATTTGGCGAATATGTCGCAAATGCAGATTAGTTTATATTTTAGGATGTCGAAACGGATGCACCATAATTATACATGTCGCAGTTAAGTATTTAAATATTTGTTATGACTCATTTTTATTAAGTTAACTGTTCAATTTTTACTGCCGAACTTGTTAATAAACATGCATTTTGTAATTTTTTTAAACTACTATAAACAACTGCCGCTTTCAAATGTCTGGGCTAAGCAAATAGTTTAGCGTTAGCGATCCAAGTCATTTGCCTAGATGTATAACTCCGACCAACAATTTATTAATAATTTTGTATTTTGTGTTTCACGAACTGTGTCCAAATAAACGTTTTTCTTTCTTTCTTTCAACAACCGGGCGAAGCCGCAGGAAAAAACTAGTATCCCATAAGCGGTAACTACTTATTTATTATTATTATGATGAAATTATAATGGTTCTAGTTCTAGTAGCTATCGTTCCTAAAAGAAAAAGTTACCTGCAAAGATTTAAAAAAGTATATTGTTTATTTTTATTTTTAATTAAAAATAATCAGGTTCTTAATTACAATTCAACATATACGCTACTAAGCAATTTTAATCTAACTTATTTTTTTTTTATTACAATAATTTGAAATCTTTTCATAGCTTGTACTTTACACAAGTCCATTCCACTTTCTTAGTCTGATATAAAAAAAAAATGAAAAAAATAACATAACCACATAAAAATAGTACTCCAGACCGAATTCCGGCGACGGCAGCCAATCTCAGCGGAGACTAGTGCACTCTCTCTTCCCTCAAGAGAGAGAGATCAGGCGCAGGACCAACTGCTTAACGTGCTTTCCGAGCCACGGGAGTATCACACCGCCGACTTCCAAATTCCGTGCTGTTACTAAAAATTCCTAATAGAAAAAATTCAATAATACTTTGCTCGACCTGTGAACCGACCCCAGGATCAAACCACATGCAAGACTGTACACGTAATAAAACGTATAAAAAAAGTTACAAACATTACGTAGCGTTGTAGCGCGTAGCGGTTTGGTTATCTGCTACGAGCGTAGCTGGCGTAGCCTTGACACAATTACCACGGCTACGCCGTAGCAACACTGCAGCCCAGTGTAATTGAACCTGTTTCATGGGAAGTATAGATTGAAGGTGTTCGTGTACCTTGTTTTGAAATTAGGTCTAAAATGGCTCGGCAAATAACCACTAATTTAACTAGATCTGGGGATTTAATTAGGAAATAATTAATAGGTACACATTTTTGGCGAATGCACACTGGCGAATGCACACTGCGGTATCCATAAAATTAACGCGTTTTTTACTGCCTTTATACTGAATACCAGTATTCAGTATAAAGGCAGTTAACTTGTAACTTCTTTAAAAAAATATGTTAAGTGTACAATCTGCGGTAGGAGATTTTGGCATGTTGGTATAATATTTCGAGAGAAGGTAACGGTTAGATAATGGAAGCATTAATATTTTTAGAGGAGTAGGAAATTTTTTACGTCACTTCTAAGTAGGTATGCCATAAACGTAAAAAGTTATAACGCAACAAAATGCATAGGTACTGGCAATACAACAACAGAACTCCACCTGCTACGAAACTTACATTCTCCTCTTGGTTTGCCTACGTTCATACATCTGCGGGGTAGTTGCGTAACACACTAACAATAGCAACAGCTTTCATTTTGACAGTTCAACAACATTCATTGCGTTATTCACGTTGTTGAGCAGACAAATTTTTCGAAAATATCAAGCAATGGATTAGCAATATCCTTCAAAATGATTCACATTGAGATTGATTGTGTGTTACGAATTTAGGGTGCAGACTTAAGATCCTACGCTTACCAGTCGGGTTTGCAACCACTAAGTAGACCAACGAGGAGGTCATGTGTGATAAATAGTGTGTTATGCAATTAGGTGGCAGGTCACACACGCACGCCGGTTGCATGGTAGTTAGTGTAAGGAGTTTTGATAGCTAGTCGAATAAAGAGGACTTATAGTTGAGAGGACTTGTAGTTGAGTCTGAAGAACATCACCAATAAGATGACGACACGGTTGGCGCAGTGGCTGAGCGATCAACTGCTGCGCTGCGTGTCGCGGGTTCGATTCCCGCACGGAACAAATATTTGTATTGCCTACAGGTAGTTGTTCCGGGTCTGGTTGTTTATGTATGTGAGTTTAAATGTTTGTGAACGCACCCACGATACAGGAGTAGTTCCTAGTGTGGGGCAACGTTTTATCTAAAGAAAAAAAAGGGTCACTATACGACAGTACACGTCAGGTCAGGCCGGTAGTACCACGTACCTGACCTTTCTGAAGAGCATCACCAATAACGTCCTCTTTATTCGACTAGCTATTAAAACTCCTTACACTAACTACCTTAACTACCTATCACGAGAAATCAGCAGGTACTTAGAGAGCAGTTTCGCTCAAAGCTGATTGGATCAGTCCCCTGTCAGTGCAATCACTGACGATCACTTCCCATTAGTTCCTCTTTGCTTCCCATCAGTTCCCTTAGCTTTCAAGATCCCTTTACGAAGTGAACGGGTGCGGTATTAAAGTTATAATCTGCGGTAGGAGATTTTGGCATGTTGGTATAATATTTTGAGAGAAGGTAACGGTTAGATAATGGAAGCATTAATATTTTTAGAGGAGGAGGAAATTTTAGGAAACTAACGTCTTAAGTGTAAGCAAGGCCGGTTAAATGGACGAGTTTTGGAGCGGAGATCACGTATTGGCAAGCGTAGTGTGGGACGCCGCCCAGCACGATGGTCCGACGTCCTTGCGGCGGCGATCTCATCCGGTATGCTATCAGCATTCAGTATGTTTGCAAAATTATAATATAAAAATAAATACCAGCTTACTATTGTCCTAATCTCTTCTCATAAAGAGAAGTCACTAGCATTGATTGCCACGCTTGCTCAAGACGTGTTGGCGATTTCAGATTTACCTATATAAATTCAAATGAAATGCTGTCGTTTGGAAAGCGTAAAACATTAGAACGGCTGAGCGGATTTGGATATTTTTTATTTTAATATGTTTGTGATAGTCCAAATTAGGTTTCTAAGGAAAAAAATATATGAAAAGCTTCCTTTTTTCTACGGGATCTTCGTATAGTATAAACTTTAAGACAGGACAGAGTCTTCCGAGTTAGCTAGTATTAACAATAAGTTCATAAGGTCCCTCAGGCTAGGTGCAGCGACGATCTTCGCAGGATGGCTGGTAGCAGCTGGATAAGAGTGGCCGAAAATCGAGTTGAATGGCGTGCAATAGGAGAGGCCTATGTCCAGCAGTGGACTGCTGTAGGCTTATGATGATGATGATGAACTATAAGTTGAGGTTTACTCCCGGCGACACAAAAATTAAAATCATACCCCCTTATTACAAAACAAGATTTTTCTTTCGATCAGGTTTTTAAAACCACTAACCCAGTTATTGAATTAAGAACCCACTGTTATAGAAATGCAGTTCTTTATACAAAACTGACAGCTTAGTTCGGTGCTAAGTTGCCATTTTAGTATTAAGAACTTTGTCTAAATCGAAATAAAGTTCGAAATACAAATACTGGCCCAATAGTTTAGGCATGAACACAATCCGTCTTATTACAAGACGAAACCTAACTTTAGTTCTAAAGTTAGGTTTCGTCTTGTAATAAGACGGATTGTGTTCATGATAAAAAACATTCGTAAGGAAAAATTAATTAAATTCCAAGTTTTAGTTATAACCAAGAAAATATTACGGAAATAGTTCCAAAGAAATGAAATAGCAAATGAACGATATTTTACTGCATTAACAGAAATTGTAAGTAAAGGGTGCAGCGCATTAACGAAACGACAAACCGCAGAGATACTGCATTGCGCTGTAGGAAGACCTGGTTCGTAACACCCTGTAGAGGTTACATTGCCGAACACTGGGTCCTTATCACCATCGTTTACGAATGTTGAACGTGCTCATTCCAATAAACGTTAGTCACTCTCCTCGTTGGTCTCGTGGTTGCAAGCGCGACTGCTGAGCGTCCTCCTGGGTTCGATTCCCAGGTCCGACAAAGTGCCCCCGTGCCTCGGAAAGCATGTAAAGCCGTTGGTCCTGCGCCTGATCTCTCCCCGGTCGTGTCGGATTGCCGCTCCCATCGGACTATGTGACCAAAGGAACAGAGCTGAGTGCTCCTGTGTTTACGCACACACTTGTGCACTATAATATTCCCTGCGTACCTGGCTAATCTCCGTTGAGATTGGCCACCGTGACCGAAATCGGTCGGGAGGCTATTAGTCATAACGCTTGGCAGTTTGAGTAGTGACTCCTGTGACAATCAAACTAACGAGACAGTCTCCAAAAAACTCCTTAAAAGTTGGCAATAGTAACCATAATGACTCACAAACACTGCCTGACACAGGCATCTATCTAACACCTTCAGCATCCCTTACGTCCACTTCACCATTCACGGACGACACGGTTGGCGCACTGGCTGAGCGATCGACTGCTGCGCTGCGTGTCGCGGATTCGATTTCCGCACGGAATAAATATTTTTATTGCCTACAGATAGTTGTTCCGGGTCTGGCGGTTTGTGTATGTGAGTTTAAATGTTTGTAAACGCGCCCACGATAGAGGAGTAATTCCTCGTGTGGGGCAACTTCACCATCTACGCAAAAACAACGTAACACGTAACATAAAGTCACGCCTGCACCCCGAGAGGTTAGGCAGAGGTGCACATATAGAACACCCACATTTCACCAGTGATGTTTAAGTCCCATGTAACAGGAGCGAGCCTAATAATAATAATAATTTATTTATTTAATTTGACAACATTGGTCCAGTGCAATGGTTAGTACGACAATAACTTATCAACTAAGGGTTAGGTAGTAATATTAATTAAATTACATTAAATCAAATCAAAATAAAACAATTTCTATTTATCCTGCCGCACGAGCAACCGGACAGCGTGTCTAAGTATTGGTGCAACGTGTTTTTCGGCGAGGGTCTCTAGTATGCTGTTGGTGCTAACCCTCATTCCGCTTATTAAGGATGCGGTCTTTTCCTCCGAATGGCAAAGAAGTCGTCGATTCGCGCTACAGCAAACATGCCAGACGCGCTGCAGAATCGGGGCAACCTCAACAGTACCCTGAAACCATTGTTATATTGCACACGCAGGGCATCTAGTGCTCTCTGCGTGCAGTAATGCCACCAACCGGACACAATACCAGACTCGGCTGCAACGGAGAAATTTCAGATGGAAAACATAATAAAACTTTGTCCGATCTGGCAATCGAACCCAGGACCTCATGCTCAGCAGTAGCGCTTGCGACCACTAGACCATTGACGCCGTCATACACAACTACATCGAAAGTACCCAAGTTAGTACTTACATACATCAAAACAAAACAATGTACAGATACTTTGTAACTTGTAAAGTAGGCACGCCCGAAGTAAATTCAAATAATTTTCCTTCAAACACGCGCTGGTTAGAAACTTGTACGTGTTACAAGCTGGTAGAATAACTAACAAATACGTTTATTAGTGAGTGACGACATTAGTATGACGTAAGAGCTCCTTCGAATCTTGCTTACAGATTTCCAGGAAAAGTTCTGAGAAGTTTCATGATTGTGAAGTTTGTCTATGTAACATTGTACCCACAACATAAGCAAAAGCATAATCAGACTATAATGTTCCCACTGCTGGGACACAGGCCTCGTCTCTGTGAGAGGAAGTAGGCCGTAAACCACCACGCGGGCCCAGTGCGGGTTGGTGGATGTCACATTTCTTCGAATTTTACGTTCTAGGACATGCCGGTTTCCTTACAATGTTTTCCGTCATTTTGAGAGCAGTGGTGATGAAATTAAATACAAAATACAATTGAAAGGAAATGCTGAATGTCCTTTTTTGTATGAACTAGAATTCTCTTATGAACTAATGCTGACAGGACTATGTTTGTCGTGTTAGCTAGTTTAATCTAACTATCAATGCGACATATTTGTCAATCAATTAGAAAATCACCACGACATTTGTGGTTACATACGTTTAGTCCACTCTCGACCCCTCGACCCCCAATCAATAATGATGCCACTGGACCCCTAACTGTCCAAGTTTTAGTTTCCTCTCGACCCCCAAAGTACAGTTACGATAATAAAACACATCACATCTTATAATATATTCTTATTTCCCTACATCATCAGGTTATGGGCCCAGGACCCTAAGAGGAAACATGGTCTAAACTTGAAAAGGCTTTCGTGGATAAGGGGCTGTATAGAAGATTATTATTACTACGAATGCTGTTTAGTACAAAACGACGGACTGACGGCTGACTATGATAGTATGATCCTTTGATAATGCCTTTAAAAAACTGTAATGCCAAGCTATCCCAGTGATATAGTAAAGCAATAAAACTATAAAAAACTTGTATTAAGTAATTGTTTTAATCTGCGAAGGTGTTGTGACGATCTAACGAGGTTTGCAGGGCCAATGGATGCCTTTGTCCAGTAGTGTGACACAATATAGGATTACGAAAAAAAAAAAAAAGTAACTGTCGGATTGTCGCCTGTCGGTTTTATTAAATATTAGAACCCAGACTGAACCACTTTCGCAACTAAACCCATGTACATATCTACAGCTAAATGAGTTGCTGCTTTTGACTGGAATATACAGGTTGACAGGGACCAAATTGACGCACAACCTTTTAACATGGATTCAGTATATGATTCTGAACCCCAATGCGTTGAAATTTTTCGTCGGTTTTTATAAAAAACCAGTTAGCTCTTCCATACATTTTCACCGCGTATTGTAATGCACGTTATTATGAAACAGCTGATTTGGTTTTGATAACCGCTGAAAAATGTCTACTCTAGGGTGGCTAGAATCATGTGCTAAATGCATGTAAAAAAGTTGTGCGTCGATGTCCCTGCCACCCGTATATTCTACTCAATAACATTTATCAAACCTTCGTACAACTCCATTTTGTAGCATAATAACAAAAGTATTCCAAACAAAAACTATGAAATCACGAAATATAATTCCTAAAAACTCACATACCACTTTATTTCAAGTTCTGTTAAACACAGATCCTTATCTAAACAAAACTGCACCAAAGTACCACTAGTACGTACCTAGAAAGTACCGCCACAAGTGCTTTTAATCTAGATGCTATCTGCGATCCACACGCTAAATGTTTCAAACCTGTTTCGTGATTATTACTAACACTGGCACAGTTGGAATGTAAAACAGTATTTCAACTAGACCATTTTTTTATTAATAACTCGCCATCGAAGCTCATCGAAGCATCGACGGGCTCGCGGCTAAATGATAACAGCTGGACAGGTCCATCGAAGGTTAATTTACACTTGCCGCGGTCAGCTCGTGGATACCTGACCATCCCTTACATCGTCATCTGCCGAGCCTTTTCCCAACTATGTTGGGGTCGGCTTCCAGTTTAACCGGATGCAGCTGAATACCAGTATTTTACATGAAGCGACTGCCTATCTGACCTCCACAACCCAGTTACTGGGTAATACGATACCCCTTGGTAAGACTGGTTGTCAGACTTTCGGGCTACTGCATTTCATATTTTGTACTAAAAATCTATCTATGATCTATAAATAGTACGAAACAAAGTGACTTTTCATGTCCGTCTCTGTGATGCATTAAATTTTCTAAACTAGAAAGTGAATTTTGATGTAGTTTTCACCACCATTTATAGTCACGATATATATTTGTCAAATTCTTAGTCGAGTAGTAATTTATAACGTCAAACGGCATAGACTAAATGCATAATGCATTTATTTTTATTTTTTTTCATTGCAGCATTACATTGCATGCAGGCACGTGTTGGTCTGAGTGCTTCGATGTGAAAGTATGTTCGTAGTTGTCCTACTGTTTATCAAAGAACTGTGACACAAGTTACAGTTTTATATTCCCTTGAAATGTTTTTGGAGCGAAAATGTTTTGGTCTCAGTTATGACTCTGGTTTAAATGTGAACGAAATGTTTATATGGAATTCAGTTTTTAATCGAGAGAAGTACGTGTGAAATTTAGATTAGGAATGGATATTTTAATCATGAACCAAAAATTCGAAGACATGAGACATCTACCAACCTGCAGTGCGATTCTGTAACCATATCACCGTGAAAACTTAGGTGAAGTGAGCTGTCATTCCAACTAATGCTAGGTATTGACACTATTGCCAGCTCACTCTAAGCTCACTTCACCTAAGTTTTCACGGTGAGATTTTTATAGAATCGACCGGCTGAAGTAGGCCAACGTGGTGGATTACGGCCTACCCCTCTCACAGAGAGGAGGTCTGTGTCCCAGCAGTGGGAACAGCTCGTGTGTATAAAGACTAACCTAATTAGAAATCCTCCTAGCGGTCGCCAAATAAAAATAACAAAATTTTCTTCGTAGTTATACAAAATGGAGGGAAAACAGGTGCTAATTGTATTTGAAATGAGTTTGAAGTGCTTGAACGGAGAGCAATTGAGGAATTGAAAATGAAAATAACTTTATTTTCGCTTTTAATCATTGGGTGCCAGTGCTATTAAATAAAAACATTTGAACTTATTTGAAAATTGGCTTATGACCAATTATCTGGTACTGTGACGAAAATGTCAAATGTTTTGATATTTTATTAATTAAAATGATAACCTGATTGATCTTTAATTTACTTGAAAAAAATGGTTTCTTGCCCGTTCTTCTCTTTGCGAAAACTATATTTTGGAAGGAGCGACTAGAATAAATTCTGTTT
Source organism: Apamea crenata (assembly GCA_949629185.1). Lineage (NCBI taxonomy): Eukaryota > Metazoa > Arthropoda > Insecta > Lepidoptera > Noctuidae > Apamea > Apamea crenata. Next base: position 2,728,063 of record OX451362.1, on the reverse strand, counting down.
TATTCAAAATTTTGACTTTCAAAAGTGCCCTTTATGTGCATCACACTAATATTATAAAGGCGAAAGTTTTTGAGTGTGTGTGTTTGTATGTTTGTTACTTCTTCACGCTCAAACGGCTAGACCAATTTTGATGAAATTTGGTACGGACGTAGCTGATACCCTGGATTAATACATAGGATACTTTTTATCCCAATATTCTAACGGGGTCGACACTTATGCGGGTGAAACCGCGGGGCGCTGCTAGTTTGAAATAAATACTTTGACTTTGACATTATTTTAAGGACTAAGTTATGCTGTGTTACTTTAATGACTATCTACATTTAGTATATTTATCTATAATAACATATTAAAGCTGAAGAGTTTGTTTAGGTTTTTATTTGAACACGCTAATCTCTGGGACGTCGGATTTGAAAAAATGTTTTTGCATTTGATGACTCACTTCTTTACAAAGGTTGTAAATCAAGCCTTAGATACCAAGCACAAAGATAAAAGTTAGATAGAACGCTAGCGAATACGAAGTAATATCGCGGCGATGGCGATGCGATGAGGCGCGTCTCATCGCATCGCCTCGAGGGAGTTTTAAATGTGTCTGTTATTTTAGTATATTGTGAATCGTACGATTTCCACGCGAACGAAGATGCTGATATAAAACTACAGAAAGTAGGAAAGATTCACACACATAAATATAAACACACACCTTCCCATGGGGGTAGGCAGAAACTACTGAACGACCACAGACTGCCTTTCAGAAAATTTCCTTGTGGTCTACTTCGCCATATGCGAAATACACATCACACTGACGTCACATAAAAACCTGCATCGCGCAAGCAGAGTTTACCGCGCAACTAGCATATATAATCGGGCAGTTACCCACCATACACGACACCCGTCTGGTCGAAGCATCCTTCCTTTCCTGTGGAGGTTGAGTGAACTTTACAATATGTTCCTCATACCTCTATATTATCAAAAACAATTCGGTAGTTTAGAGAGGAAACGTACAAAGCAAACAGACGGATTAAGGTTCGCGTGCACAACCAGTTTGAAAAGGTTCACTGGAAGTAAACACCGAACAAAATGTAATCTTGTTAATAATCCCCGCATCAATTAATTGATATTTTAATTGAAATCGTTTTGTATGTTTTCACCAAAAGATTATTTTCATCCGTTAAACCGATTTCAATAACAGACACTGTTTTGTAGCAGTCCTTTTTAATACTTTACAATGGACGGACTAAATATTTACTTTGTTGTTATTATTGTTTGCCTAAGTAATTAAGTTGTTTTAACACTGTTTTGACAGCTGTCAAGAGGCAGTAATGTAGCATACCATAATCAGAATATATTGTTCCCACTGGTGGGACACAGGCCCCCTCTTTGTGAGAGGGAGTGGGCCACGGGCCGAGACCGCGTTATTTATATTACATCGTTTTTAGAGCAGTGGTGATGAAATAATTTACACAAAGTAAAGTACCTGTTTGGGTTCGAACCCACGACCTACAACTCGTAAATACCGCTGCACTCGGCCTCCTCTCTGTGAGAGGCAGTAGGCCATAATCCACCACGCGATCGCAACCCGCTCATACCGTTTGACAACAGCTGTAAGCGACGAAACTAGCGTAAGAACTTTTTGGTATATTTTTGCCGTCAAATTAAAGTAAATATAGGTATACAAATATTTATCAAATTTAGAAAGCAGGAGCTAAGCTACTCAATATGCTTATAATTATTTTTCTATAGTCAACTTTTGATTAATTTTAAAAGACTATTTTAGTTCTTCTCGCCTTAAACACAGGATAACCTAGTTCAGGCACGTAAGTCTTAGGAATATAATTTACATTTAAGCAAAACTGTACTAATTTTCATACCTTGTAATTTTTTGAATAAATATATTATTGATATGCATTTTTTTATGACAGACATAAAAAATCCTCGTTGAAAACCCAATGTATGGTTTTTCTATTATTTTTGTTATTAAATTTTGTTAATTCGTTTTCGCTATAAATCCGTCATTTTCTTTCACTTCGAGCCTATGAAGATCATTACATTTACTTATGCCTATGCTAATTACGGAGTGGTTACCTCACGGGGAACGTGGGCGTGTAGATGTGTGTCAGATCTACGTTTCTTAATGTGGAGGTATTTCTGATGGTTCTAAGGTTTAACATTAACCACAAACCCAAACTTCTTGAACCCAAACTTGAACCCATTGGGGTTCAAGTTACCCTCAGATGGGTTTATGTGTGGGTTTGTGTGTTTTATTATTTCCCAATGGAAATAATATGTTAATTTGATGGAATAAGTCATAAGTAATTTATTTCATAACAATATAGAATAGAATAGCAACAAAAAAAAAAGGAAAATAGCAATATAGAATGGCAATATAGAATTAGCCACCACTTCATCATTCTTTATTGCAAATGTGTCCTTTGTATAAATAAACGATTGTATTATTATTATTTTACTAGCAGCGCCCCGTGGTTACACCTGGAATATCGGGATAAAAAGTAGGTATCCTATAAACTATCTATGTGCCATTTTTTTTTGCGTGAAAGAGTAAGAAACATCCAACCAACGAAACAAATACACAACAACAAACACAACATAAATATCTCGAATCCAACAAATAATATTTTATTTAAAACCCTACAACGAACAGTTTAAAGTTGAAAATTGAACGGCTTTAGTCGATATTTTAAAACAATATTACTTGTAACAAGTAATTGGTTAAGCCAATTAAAAATGCTGAAGATATCTTCACTTCACTTGTGGATTGTAAATATTAACCCGAACTCTTTTAATTGTGTACTTTAAACATAAGGCCTTAAGGTTTATTATTTTCTGAGATAGTAAAGTAAATGTACTTTTTAAAGATATTAAAAGGAACTTAGTTTAAAATCAATTAGCTTTGTGATGGACAAAGATTAAATGTTTTGATATTATTATTCACGCTTTAAACATTAATAATGGATTAATAATGGATTTTCGGCTAGTGTAGCATAGTCTTTCAGTAACAAAATATGGATTTTATCCTATATTTAAACGCGAAAGTTTGTGAGCATACTCTTTCACGCAAAAACTACTAAACGGATTTGAAAATAATTGGCACACAGATAGTTTATAAACATGATTAACACATAGTATACTTCTTATCTCGATATTCCCACAGGATCGAACCTTATAAAAATAAATAAAATCATTCTAATTCGAGTATCACTGACTCATAATAGGTATAAAAATACACTCATACAGTTACATACACAAAACCACTAAATTCAATTCAATTACAATAAGTCATACTTACACAATAATAAAAAATAATCATAATTAAATTAACAAATTACAAAAAAGATGAGCTTGTTAGTCGCATCAGCCTGCCACATGTCGCTCACAACAGTGGCAGATGATGGAGCAATCTAGTCTTACCGCGAGCGCGGCCAGCATGCTGTTAGCGCTCCCCCGCACTCGCCGCACCAGCGACGTACCTCTCTTGCGCATAGTGGCGTGGAAGCAATCCACTTGCGTTTCCGCAAACATAGTCGATGCGCTGCAATAGCGGGGGAGCGCCAACATCATCCTGAACGCGTTGTTGAACTGGACACGAAGGGTGCTGTACGCGCTTATGCGGGTGACACCGCGGGGCGCTGCTAGTAGGACAAATATATTATAATAGCGTAGTTAGTAAGATCTTTGAAAAAGGCATTTTTAAAATGAATTATGTTGTAAAGTTGGAGTTTGCCAAAGAGCGATATAATAGACGAGCGAGCGGGCTTAGGGGACGTTGATACGAAGGCTGCTAGGCTCTAATGGGATCAGGCGGGTCACATAAGCCGCATGCAAGATGACCGCTGGGCAAAATTCTCCAAACAATGGGTTCGCGTCAAGATCGGCCCAGAAAGCGGTGGCGAGATGATCTGGACGCGAGGGTTGGTTCGAGGTGGCGCAGGAAAAGAGTTCCTGGAAGGACTTGAGGGTGGCCTTTGCCCAGGAATGGGATAATATAGGCTGGACAAAAAAAAAAAAAACAAATTCTGTAAAATGAATTGATGTCAAGACAGCGGCCAATATCACATAAAAAACAGGGCTCTAAACTAAAGCAAAGTAACTTAGTAGTAGTTTAGGTACTTTGTGTAAATTATTTCATAACCACTGCTCTCAAAACGGCAAAGGAAAACATCGTGAAGAAACCGGCATGTCCTAGAACCAAAAATTCAGATTAAGACATGTGACATGTACACCTGGACTGGGCCCGCGTGGTGGAATACTGCTCACTCCCTCTCACTGAGAGGAGGTCTGTGTACAAGCAGTGGGAACATTATATCCTGATTATGCTGCCTGATAGAAATATCTATAACGATAAGGTCTTATTGTATGCAAAAAATTAAAAAAAAGTCTAAAAGTTTTTACTTCCAAGAATCTTTGGTCCACACTAGAGTGTCCTCCAGTATCGTGGGTGTGTTTACAAACACACAATATTACAAATACAAACAGCTAAGCCCGGAAAAACTATCTGTTGGTCAAATATTTGGTCGGTTCGGAGATCGGTCGCACGAGCCAACACTGAACAACAAATTTCTGACACTCAACATTTGATTTCGGCAGACCAGGTACTACACTGCACTATTAATTTATTAAACACGAACAAAAAATCTATTAATCTGTCTAGCCTTTTCCCAACTATATTGGAGTCGGCTTCTAGTGTAACCGGATGCAACTGAATACCAGTATTTAAGAGCCCGTACAACGGTCCACTAGCGCCACTCCTTTAAAAAAATATTATCTCGTGACTGAGAAGGAATTATGAAAATCTGCTCAATCAGCGACCCCGGTAAGTGTGTCTAGAATTGTATAATACCTTTTATTAAGTTTCATATTGAGACACGAAGCAACTAAATACGACATAAAGGAATGTGGCCGCTTTTCTTTAGATCGAATTTTGTTGCTTCGTGTCTCAATATGAAATTTTATAAAAGGTATTAGAAAATTCTAGACACATTTACCGAGGTCGCTGATTGAACAGATTTTCATAATTCCTTCTCCGTCACGAGATAATATTTTTTTAAAGGAGTGGCGCTAGTGGACCTGTGAGCACCCTCTTAACATGGAGCGACTACCTATCTATCCACTAATTTTAGATTTACAATTTTACTTAACTTAATTGCCCTCTGTCTGAACTGTGCCGGTACTCAGAGTCGTTATTTGGGACTTGTTAATTGGTATCCACGATAATCGACAGGTATACATTATCAGTCAAATTAGGGCTGTTTAAAAACATTTCATTTTGTTTCGTCAAAATGTAGGGAAATTGGAGGTATTTTTGACAGATTGAAACTGAGATCTGAGGGGCAATTCTCGTAATTTTAAGAACGTTCACAGTCTGATCTCAGTCTCAATCTGTCAAAAATACGTCTAATTTCCCCACATTTTGACAAGTTTTTGACATTTGTTTGTCGGCGAGATGAGACTACTACTAGATTTTGAACGTTTTAAATTACGAGAATTGGCCTTCAGACTGTGAACGTTCTTAAAATTACGAGAAATTTTTTTTCCCTAAAAAAAAATGCCCCCCTGGGCGGGGCGCCGCTCACTGCGCTGACATATTCAAATCAAATCCTTTATTAAGTGTATATTTATTGTTCAACCTTGTTTAAGACGACAAAAATAACCTGTAGTTCAATTACTAACCGACTACAGTATTTACCGTTTACGGCTTGGCTTAGAAACTGCTAATTAATTACAGTACATTATTACTAGTAGCTATTCATATATATTATAAACACAATACGCTATGCTATCATTATTATACGTAATTATGTCGTTCCATCGTTCGTTTAATTTATTTTCATCATCTGCCGAGCCTTTTCCCATGTTATCCCATGCTTTCCCTATGTTGGGGTCGGTTTCCAGTCTAACTGGATGCAGCTGAATGCCAGTTTTTTACGTGGAGCGACCTATCTGACCTCCACAACCCAGTTACAGGGTAATACGATACCCCTTGGTAAAACTGGTCGTCAGACTTTCAGGCTTCTGACGACCCGCAACTACTGTCAAAGATCCACAAATGACAGCTAGTACCAACGGCTTAACGTGCTTTCCGAGACATCTTGGTATGTAAAGACGGTCACCCATCTATGGAACAACCGCGGCAAGCGTAGCTTAACCTGATCGATCGATCCGTGCGGCTGTTATTACTTAGTCACGATCAAAATCAAAATTCATTTATTCAAACTAGGCTGGGAACTAACTATGCATCCGAAAGTGTTTTCTCTATTCAAAGTTAATATGCATAGTTGTTCTCTGATTACCTCTTCGTTAGATAAAACAGGCCATAGATAAAAAGAAAACAAATCCAGCAAATAATTACCTTGAAAGTTTAAACAGAAACAATTCACAATAGAAAAGGTACCAACAGTTGGTTCAGATAAACATAAGTTATTGCCTGCAGCCGGCCAGCGGAGCTTTCCTGCGGAATATATACGGTTTTAGAACAAGGACATACATGCGCAGGATGCGGTACTGAAATATTTGCTGGTTACCCCGGACGGACAACGGGGTTACGGTCGGTTTATTTCCTGAAATGGACTTCTTTTTACTTTGGTTCTGTGTTAGTTGTGACTCGAATTGTTTTTAAAATATATGCGTACTTGCGCTTGTCGTGTTGTAGGACAAAGGGTTTCATTCAAATAGACTACTGCGGCTTCTGCCTGCAACTTCGTTCGCGTGAAATTTGTTGGTCCCCGGGCCCAGCCCGTGGCATCGCATCGCCTGCTATAATTTCGTTTTCACTTAGCGTCATTTCTGAAAAAAAAAAACTTTTTTTCATAGGGCTGCTTGGCTGGCTTCTTGGCTGTTTGGCTGTTGGGAGGCTGCTTTTTGGTGGACGTTAAACAGCTTATAGCCTTCTTCAAGATTGGGCTATAAAATGCAAAAACAAAATGTCAAATCCAACAGGTAGTTCTAGAGATTGGCGCGTTCAAGCAAACAAACAAACTCGTCAGCTTTATTATTAATATAGATAAAGAGCAGGCTTCATTCCATCCGTTTGGCTTATATATGGTCAGCTTCTACTGGCTGCTGTTCTAGTATCTGACCCTAAAGGCCCGTTCACTCGTACCACAACCACACCACATGACAGCGACAAAATGTGGGCAAGCAGTGGTTACGTGAAGAGTTATGCTTGGAGTTTCTCTTCGTGATCGAATCAGATATCAAGAGATCTGCAAGAGAACTAAGGTAGCCTGCTCGCTGCAGGTTCTTGCAGTTGCGTGGTGGTTGCGTTGTCGCTAGTAGTTGCGAATTGTGTTGTGTATATGTGTAGTGGTGACGATCAAATCTGGTTCGTGTGAATAAACTATTCATGTTCATTAAAATAAATAAAATTACGCCCATCCACGGGTTACCGTTGTGGTATGGCTGTGGTTGTGGTGTGGTTGTTGTATGTGTGATCGGGCCCTTAAAGTTGTAGTGGTAATTAACAAAAAGGACAAGGTCGAAAAATTGTTGGAAAAAAAACGTTTTTATTAAAAAAAAAAAAATTTAGACGGACAACTTACAAACATATATAAGAACAGTGCAAGTAAAATAAAAGCTTGTAATAAAGCGTCAAACCTTTCATCTGGGGCCTATTAAATATAACTGACAATGTGACATATTTGCCAAAAACTTTTTCTCGGAGGAAGGAAAGAAAAGTAAAAGAAAGGGACATTGTTTATTTTGCACAAACAAGACGCACATTACAAATAAAAGGAAAAATACACACACTTATACAAAGTAAAAACTAGTAAAAAGCCTCTCCCAAGGCAGACTCGCCTTGCCTCGTATACAAAATCTAAAAAATTAAAAGTTAGACAATGTTGTCCATTGCTTTGTAGCGTAAGTGCTCTGTGGTCACCTGTCATGTCAACGAAATGTCAGTAGGTTTTGCATGTCAATGGAAAATATATTTTTCCTTACATAATTATATCGTATGAATATTAGAGTTAACTATGTATATACTTGTATATTCCTTGTGTAGACCTTCACCTTCCGTTCTTCAAATTTTATATGTGTTTTTACGTAATTTTACGTACTTTGGTCACTATACCAAGTAATTGAACATTATTATTTTTCACTAGCGGACTCGGCAGACGTCGTCCTGCCCGAAAAAGCACCTTCCGGGTCCAATTGTGTATACAAACCTAAACACAAAAACAAAGAATTATCCAATTTGGTGCAGTCGATCGGAAGTTATGCGCGTACATACATTTCGGTGATTCATTTTTAATTATTATATAGATAGATAGATTTTTACCCCATGCTTACCTACTTCAGCTTGATGTCAGGACAGGTCACAATTTATTGGTCTACATCAAAACCAAAGATGGTAGGTACACATTGCGTAATTCGTTGCGACACGGGCAAATGACAACAAACAGACAAAACAAAACACAATGCCGATTGTAGAGTGGAAATTATCTACATTTGGAACAAACGACAATTACAATGAAGTAAAATTAAGCCGTTTGTCGCAGCTGTGCAAGAACAGGTCGTACGACAGGTGCTGTAAGCACTAAAACTATGAAAACACTTAAAAAAAAATGTCTAGAAAGAAACGAGGAAAATACATTTTTTTGCGACAAACATGACGCATAAAAAGAACACAAACACAAAAGAAAAATAGCAAGTTGGGGGAAAACATGCGTACGGGGAACACACACGCAAAACGGCCATCGCTCAGCATAATGCCAAAATGCATAACGTCTAACTGTCGGATTTATTAAATAAACCCCTGGTGTTAATCTGTTACCCTGAAATAAAGTTGAAAAGTTTCATTCCGGCCATGTAATCTGTCCCTCAAGGAAAACGGAAATTAGCAGTTCTCCCTAACTGCACTTTCAGTTAATATAAAGTGATAAAATTTTATCACATCCAGCCGAAACTTGCTCCACAAAAGTCTACGTTTATGCTTTCCGCAGTATTTTTTTGGGCGGTAGTTCTGAACCCAGTTTTGACCTAACCCCCCACTTTTAATGGATACCCCCAAACACTAGTTTCGTCTCGTTGTTCTGTGAAAAATGAAGTCAACTCGCGTCCTTTCCTTTTTATTAAAAAGTGCCTGTTTTACGTATGGCGTTGTATTTTCGAAAGTAATATACGTATAATTTTCTACTTTTGCTACTAAACTAATAATGATTACCCTTATCGAACTTTTATATATGAATGCCCGTGAGTTACTATCAATATTTACCTTCATGGTATTTAAAAAAACTATCACGAACGACGGAGGGGCACGTGGCTAAGTAATAACAGCTGCACGGCTCGATCGATCAGGTTAAGCTACGCTTGCCATGGTCGGTCCGTGGATGGGTGACCATCTTTACATACCGAGATCCTTTCTCACCTCGGAAAGTACGTTAAGCTGTTAGTTTCGGTCATCATTCGTGGTTCTTCGACAGTCGTTTCGGGACTTCAGAAGCCCGAAAGACTGACAACCAGTCTTACCAAGGGGTAACGTATTACCCAGTAACTGGGTTGTGGAGGTCAGATAGGAAATTGACGCGTATAATACCGGTATTCAGCTGCATCCAGTTAGACTGGAAGCCGACCCCAATATAGTTGGGATAAGGCTGCCTGTCCACTGAAGCGGAGCGAGGCTGCGGAGCACCGAAACGGAGAAATATTAACCAATAAGATTGAGCGGAGCGAAGATTTTATGATGATAGGCAATCCTATTGTTTAATATTTCACCGTTTTTCCACCCAGCCTCGCACCCTGGATGGTCAACCCACATCCATATTTCTATACTAATATTACAAATGCGAAAGTACTCAACTCTGTCTGTCTGTCTGTTACCTTTTTAAGCCTTACCAGCTAAACGGATCTCGATAGAATTGGGCGTAAACCATGATCTGTAGGCCAATTCTCGTAATTTCAAACGTTCAAAATCTAGACGCAATCTCATCTCGGTGACAAAAAAATGTCAAAAACTTGTCAAAAATGTAGGGAAATTATAGGTATTTTTGATTGATTGACACTGTGATCAGAAGGCCAATTCCCGTTTTTAAAAACGTTCAAAGTCTAGTTTCAATCTCATCTCAGCGACCACCAATGTCAAAAACTTGTCAAAAATGTAAGGAAATCAGATGTATTTTTGACAGATTGAGACTGAGATCAGACTGTTAACGTTCTTAAAATTACGAAAATTGCCCCTCAGACTGTGAACGTTCTTAAAATTACCAGAATTGCCCCTCTGGGTTCAGATATACATAGAATACCTACTTTTATCCCGATGGTACGGTTCCGTGTTCGGTCTGACCTCCTCGCGGGCGAAGCCGTGGGCAGAAGCTAGAGTTCTCATTATAGTTCAAGGCAGTACGAGAGAAAGATAAAACTGTCCTGATACAAATTCATCAACTCCATATTCACATATTGACGACAAACAAAGTTATGAATAGGTACTCGTATAAGTAGTTACTGAAACTTCAGCAATATTGAAACTTCTCAATGCTTGAGAAAGCATTATACTCGTGAACAAAAAGAATAAGTTACTATACATACAATAAACATTATTTGTGCCGTGTAGGCAAAATACATTATTAGGTACTATCGTGATAACTTTTATTACAGTTTCGAAACACGACTTGGATTTTGATTTACATCTACATGAACATAATCCAGAATTTCACATGTAATGGGGATTTAAACTAGGGCGATTTTCGCCGTGTGACTGGTCGCATACCAAATCACCTCACAAGCGGAATCGCCACCCCATTTACACTTGTCGATAAAAGTCGCAGGAGACTAGTTCATTTTGCATGAAAATGTTGACCTACATGCGGCGGGCCATCGCATGCGACTGAGCATTTTCACAGTCGATTTTAGTCACCCGCCGGCGCCGCATGGGACCTGTCGCCGCACGACAAAAACCGAAACTTACTACTTTAGATCTTGCAATTTTAGTCACCTGTGGCCTAGCCAAATAGTCATTTAGACAGTGGATTTTTAGTGCGTCACAAATCGGTGCGGCTATAATCACCTGTGAAAAGCCGGCATAAGCGAGTACCCCCTTTATTTAGGTACGAAGTTTTGTCAATAAATTTTATTATTATAAGTACTCAAGCAAGTATAGTTTTCATCGTATTTGTTGGTATATTGGCGTGTGCTAGCTGACATATGGCAAATAATTTAATTTTATGTTCTGTGTCTCGTAATGTTAACAACTTTGCATACCTACTTCTCGTATAGTTTACGAGTTGAATCAGTTTTTCCAACTGAACAGACAGCTGTGCTGCTGGGGAGTTTGTTGCATCACTTCTTCTTCCCAGTTAAAGCACTAGGAAGTGGTGAAGGGCGGGTGTTTACGGGGACTATCTTATGTAACTTTGAGATTCAAAAAGTGCTGTTCTCAGCCTAAACAAACAAAAAACATGCATTTTGATTTAGAACCGTTAAAAATTGAGCTCTTCAAAAAAAAGTTCATGGCGAAAAACAGTAACTAAAATAATAATTATAAAACATTCGTTCTCAAAAACCATTAGCTTATGTTCTCGAGTATGATTCTCTAGACATACTAATTAAGTACACCTAACATCTCTGTATACCCCGGAGCATACGGCCGTGAAGATGCGGCTTGTAGAGATGGCGTGTTTGCAAAATAAACGTCTCGTGTCTCCCCTGTTGTTCTAAGTCCCCCTCTGTTGACATTGCGTAAATATTAACAGACTTACGTATCGCGTACATGGGTGGTTGAAGAAAGTGTATGGAAATGACGTCACAGACACTTGTAAGACTAGCTGGAGCCTGCGACGTCGTTTGGAAATAAATATCAATCCACACTTGATTTTGAATTTCGGTTTCCAAATATTTTTTTTCTTAGACCATCTCAGACAATAATCTGCATGGTCTACACATGATCTGACCACAATAATGTCTCGCCTTTTTAAAAGAGACTTTCAACTCTGAGTTTGTTTCGGTGTTCAATTTGGTGTTTACTAACAATAGTAGGTAGTAGTTGGATAGGTAAATACCGACCTCATCTTGTTTTAAAATAATTGGTGTGTTTAAAACCTATTTCGAACTAAATAATTGTTCATTTAAACATCATAGACATCATGATCATGTTACTTTGTTAGTTTTAAATTCTCTTTTTTACTATTTGTATTTCCTGTGTGTGTCCAAAATATTAACACAAAAAAAAATAATGAACAATATTTTTTTGGAGCAGCTCTATGCCACGAAGAACATGATTGTCTTTATTTCATGAACTTCTTGTACTATTCAGTTGTTTGGTTAGTCTGTCAGTCGATAAATCCGTGACTCACAGTACTAGCTCATAATTATCTATAGATATTTCTTCGTACCTCAATGTGAAAAAAAACGTGTCCCCTAGCTCCTTTGTCGTCTGTCCATCTGTTTATCTGATGGCGTTGCAATGAATTGTAAACATTTACTAGCCACCCTCTTGTTGGGCTTTATTAAAATAGTTCACTGACGGCTCTCGGCGACTGTGGAACTTTTGTCTCGGTAATGTAGGCATGACTTTTGCGATCCCCGAATGGCAAATGTCCTAAGGGCGAATTTCACCGATGAAACTAAACGCGAACGCCTTTCAGTGTTTCGCTGTCAGTGTCAATATTCCACAACAATGACGACAATGACAGCTCTGAGGGGCAATTCTCGTAATTTTAAGAACGGTGACAGTCTGATCTAAGTCTCAGTCTGTCAAAAAATACTTCTAATTTCCCTACATTTTGACAAGTTTTTGACATTTGTTTTTCACCGAGATGAGACTGCGACTAGATTTTGAACGTTTAAAATTACGAGAATTGGCCTTCTGATCTCAGTCTCAATCTGTAAAAAATACCTCTAATTTCCATATATTTTGACAAGCTTTTGACATTTGTTTGTCACCGAGATGAGACTGCGACTAGATTTTGAACGTTTCCCAGATCGGGCAAAGTGTTACTGGGTTTTTCTATCTGAACTTTTGTCAGCAGCAGTCCAGAGTCTAGATTTTTGACAAAATTTGGGTGCATTTTTAGTACACCGCTGCCTAATCCTTCGGGAAATACAGGCGTGATGTTATGTTATCAAAGTATACACTCCACACCTCTTTCATCATTGAAAAATAAGCACAACTGCATCCAGAATCGTTTCACAAGAATTCCCAATATGTTACGATTAGTAAGTTAAGTATAACCATCCGTTCTTGGAGTTAGGCCGTTACGTTGCAAAGGGAAACTCCTTGTTGAACTGTAAAAGCAATATGTCTAAACCGAAGTTCCGGTTGCAGCCAATGACGTCAAACTTCCCCCAACTAATAACTTGGACAGAGCCCAGTGGACCACACTGAATATCGAATTGAACAATTTGTTGGATCTAGCTACTAGCAAGTACTGTGAGCCTAGTACGAACGCGCGGAGCTTGTAAGGCTCTCCTCCACAGCCGCGTGTTATCATTCGACTAGCTCTACCCGCAACTTCGCGTGAAATTACTTGTATTCTCAAGATGTTTTTTCCCATAAGAAAAAAGTAGGTATCTACTTTTTATTCCAGAACTTTAATTTTTGGGTATAAAATGTTCGACACTTGTATGATGGATGTCCTTTAAAATTCTCGGATTGCACATAATATGAACCTAAGTGTTCTGTACACAGAGTGGTGATAAGGCCCTTTAGTCTTTAATTGACTATTATTGGAATTGGACCACTTAACAATATGGCTATCTAGTACCTAAAGCTATTACCAAGCTATTACCGGCAGGTGTATAAGCAGAGATATTATAGTCTATGATTCATCTGCCTTAATCTTCGTGCAAGTGATTGTCCACAAGGCAGTTATAATCCCCAGTAAGGTAGCCTGGTGTTGCCACACGGAATATTGTAGCACTAACGTCTTTACACTGGGATCCATTCCATTGTTCTACTATTACTCAGATAATTACTGAAGTATAGAGAGGCGATCAGGTTATCACATTAAATTGTACAACGGTTATTACTAGTTCCAAATTGGCGGAACATAGTAATCTTTAACATAGAACCCTTGTGGAACGGACGTGACTTACGAGTTGTAGGTCGTAGGTTCGAACCCAGACAGGCGCTTTACTTTGTGTAAATTATTTCAACATCGCTACTCTCAAAACGGTGAAGGAAAACACCGTGAGGAAACCGGCATGTCATAGAACCAAAAATTTGAAGACATGTGACATCTACCAACCCGCACTGGGCCCGCGTGGTGGATTGCAGCCTAGCCTCACACCGAGAGGAGGCCTGTGTCCCAGCAAGTGGTAACATTACAGGCTTGATAATAAGGCACTAGACACGCGCGGGGCGATGATTCAACATTATGGTATTGTTACCAAATAACCACTAATTAAGTTTAATGAGTTAAATACTTAAACGAAAAAAAGGTTCCACGGCTAGAATGTTAATTGTTAATAATTATTTTAATTGTGTATGTTTAAAATACGTAAAGAGGAATACGTGGTTTTGATAAATGTAACGCCACATTGTAGCCTATGATAATGCCATAGTAGGAGCATAATATACCTAAATACGGCTAATTACTTCGATACAACTTCAATAATTTTAAAGTAATTATCGTAAATTCTCAAGCGGCATTTACTATTAAACCGCGTCCTAACCAAAGCGATCAGTCGCGCTAATACGCGATAAAATGTCGAACAAATTGTTCGTCAAACCTGAACAGACGAAGAGTAGTAGTAGTAGTCGCGCCGACAGAGGGCTCCTTCCGGTTTTCGGAACAATTGAGTGATATATAAACGCGATGAACGCGTATTTGCGCGACCGATCGCTTTGGTTAGGATGTGGGATAAAAGCTGCTTGAGAATAATGAATGTGATGGCCGCGTGTTCGCGCACCGATTGTTTAGTTAACTTTCGTTTTCTATTAGGACAAGCCTTAGAATGCGGCCTTAGACACTCCTTTAATATATTAATGAAAAGAAACACGTGCATTCTATTTCTGTTTAATTACAGCGTTTAACTTTAAAAAACATATACGAGTAATATTCACTTGCTTCAGGACCCTTCCTTGTTGTTGTTCTTCAAATTAAATAATTTTGAAACTAAAAAAATATTACATCACGATACGTGTGACTCAAGTAGTCCATTATTGCACGGCTTGAAATTAGCGCCCTAACGTAGCATCATCATCTGCCTAACCTTTTCCCAACTATGTTGGGGTCGGCTTCCAATCTAACCGGCTGCGTACCAGTATTTTACATGGAGCGACTGCCTACCTGACCTCTATAGCCCAGTTACTGGGCTGTACGAAACCCCTTAAGACTGGTTGTCAGACTTAAGTTGAGAAACAGGTTAATTGATAATCTGGTGGGTTAAGAATCTGGTGAATTGAGAATGTGGTAAACTGCTCATGAGCCTTTCGGGCTTACAACGACCCGCAACGACTGACAAAGATCCACGAATGACAGCTGGGGCCAACGACTTAACGTGCTTTCCGAGGCATGGAGGGATCTTGGTACGGAAAGATGATCATCCTGTTATTACTTAGCCACAAGCCACTTAAGGCAGACGTATCGTATACTATTTTGTAGCACGTGTGACCTAAACGCGCACGCTTTTCTGTGTAAAACTGGACTACACAAGTCACACAATGCTATAAAAATATTTCACATTTTGCCAAACAAATCAAAAGAAGAAAGAAAGAAAATACGTTTATTTGTGGTAAACACGACGCAAAAAAGAATATAACACAAAAAAAAATCAATAAGAAATGGTTGAAACATGCGTCACATCTACGAAAAACGGCTATCGCTAAGCATTATGCTGCGACCCTATGCAAGACAGAACCTCAGCGCTGGTTTTCAGCGACAGCCGATAAAATGACGACGTCCGATAACAAAGTGAGATAACATCTACTAGACCTAGAAATTGAGAACAAATTAACTATGCAACACATACAAAGCCGTTTTTACACCCTCAATAAACTTTATCCTAACGAGAACCCCGAATTAACCTTGATATTGGTACTAGGTATATCTAGTAGCCGTGAATTTTCTATTTGGGTTTGAACTCAGTTGGCCAATTAGCTATACAGGTCAATAGGTTCAGGAATATACGTTGAATAACCGATAAACTTTGTGTTTTGCTCCAAAATATTATATCTAACCAGGATTAACATATAGCGTACATTTTATCCCGATATTCCCACGGGATCGAAACTTATGCGGGTGATACCGCGGGGCGCAGCTGGTAAATAAATAAATATTAAAATTGAGAACAATAAAAATAATTTCAAGGATGTTGGATCCACGATACTGAAGAAATTCCCTAATGAAGGTTACATTTCAAAAATAAAAAGCAAGTACTAACCATGACATAGAAGAAATTCTTTAATAATGGTGATGTTTCAGAGAAGGAGAGAGACCTCATTTGGTATTTCGTTTTATAAATAAAAAAGAAACCCATTTTCAAATCACGAAAAGTAAAACCACTGGATAGACGAACTGATATCGTAATTAGCTTCGTTAGTAAAACTCGGGCGATGTCAGTGGGACAGCGAACGCCGCAGTTTTAGCAGTCAGATGCATTAGTTTGTACGTAATTACAATGTCTTTCGGGAATTCTGAATGCTAATTTGCGACTGTTTTTTACAAGACAGCTGGGATATGCAGGTATATAACGTCTTTAAATAAATATTATAAATTGAAGTTGCTTTTCATTTTTGTGTGTGTAACCGCGTTTTGATGAGGTGTTCAACATCCCACTTCCTACTAATATTATAAATGTGAAAGCTTGTATGGATGGATGGAAGGATGTTTGTTACTCTTTCACGCAAAAACCACTGAACGGATTTGGATAAAATTTGGCACACAGATAGTTTATAACCAGGATTAACATATCAAATACTTTTTATCCCGATATTCCCACGGGATCGAAACTTGTGCGGGTGAAACCGCGGGGTGCAGCTAGTATATTATAAACGAGAAAGTATGTATGGATGGATGGATGTTTATTACTCTTTCATGCAAAAACTACTGGACGGATTTGGATAAAATTAAAAAAAAATATTGCTGTTCCATACGTTTTGACCGCGTAGGTATAGCACATTTCTATGAAACAGAAGATTTTTTTTTGATAACGGACGAAAAATTTCGACGCTATGGGGTCTAAACCCATGTGCTGAATTCATGGTTACGCGTCGATGTCCCTGCCACTCTGTATAATAAAGAATGTTAATAATAATAAAAAAAAATGTGTGTATTATCTTAAATCTTACAATTTAGTTGCCGGGGCTTCCCAGAAAGTAATCCGAAGATACTTGTGATGGGATAAACCTCGCTCTTCCTCAAGTAATTAACAATTGATTTGTTGTGCTAATTAGGTATAAGTTACACATTTTTATGAAACAAATAAAATTAAAAAAAAAATAAAAACGTGTTTATGACAGTGTGTGAGAACTGGAAAATAATGTTTTGTAAAGTCGTAAAAACCGTGCGAAGCAGGGGTGGGTTGCTAGTATTAATATAAAATCAATTCTAGAGCGATCGAAAAGTCTTTCAAACACATCTGCAGAAATTTCGCTGCATTTATTTCGCTCATCATCCAGACACTATGCTTGTAACTACCTAACACTGAGCGTAGATAATTTATAATAGTCCTTAAAAATAATGGATGCTAGTAGTAAATTGCCACTATTTGCTCTTGCATAGTAGGTACTTACACAAATCGCAATATATGAACCTCAGGCTAGTTACCGTTATCTTTTAGAACCTTCTCTTCCCAGATATTTCGAAAACCTTACATGCTTTAGAGAACACTCTAGAAAATTACCTTTGGATCTGATTTCAGACTTGCTCCGAATTTCCTAACTAATACTTACTGTTTGCTTCCCTCGAGATCTAAAACAGGTACTATACTGAAAGCTTCCTATAATACAATAGATAACATGACGTAAGTATGTTAACGTATATCCTCAATCTTAGCATTAAGTCATAATTGATGTCGTGTAATGTTATCAGTTACCCGATTACATTAATGTGAGACTGAACATGTCTCATGTTTGATATATTGGTTGTGACTTGGGACGTTCGGCGACATTGTCTAGGTACCGAGTGATCTACACGTTTTTCAATAATTCTTTTAGTTTTTCAAAGGCCTACCGAAGGGCTTATGAAACCAGAATGAGAAACAAACGGTTCTCATTAAAAATAGAAGCTTGCAATTTTTTACGTGTATGATGATGCTAATGACAAAATAAAACATAAGAATGTGGGTTATTAACAAAACTAAAGATTAATGATTGAAGAAAAAATTAAAGATTGTGGGCACATTTACTTGCCCACCAGTTAAGTTTTACAGCGTTTTCCAAATCCCACAGTAAATAATAATAATAAATAAATAAATATCCCTGGACATTTCACACAGCACCATTTGTCCCAAGCTAAGCAACCTAATGCTTGTGTTATGGTAACAAGATGGCTGATAAACTACTTATATACAATTTTTTTTTTTTTGTAAATACATACATATTATAGATAGAAAAACACCCAGACTCGGAACAAATACATGTAGGTCATACAAATATTTGTTCCGTGCGGGAATCGAACCCACGACACGCAGCGCAGCAGTCAATCGCTTAACCACTGCGCCAACCGTGCCGTCAACAGTATTACCTATGTTATCTAAAAATAATGTCAACGACTTAGAAAATAACTTAGCAAATAGCTGTGACCTGCTAGACATACCTACCTACAATAACATTTGGACAAAAGAATAATGCTTAATGTATGATGTCAAAACGACATATAAAAGTATCACAACCAGGCCAACCATTGTCAAGGTTTGTTGCCTCAAGTAATGCAAATGTAATGTTATACTATGATTAATGATTTCACTTGTAACGTAGGTCCCATGTTGGGCGGCAATAGGGCTTACTGGCGCCCATACCGGGACTGTTAACAATTTATGCCCCAGTTCAACCCTTCATTTAAGGGTAACTATAATTAATTACCAACTACTTTGAAAGCACAGACGTTAATATATAATCAATGGGTAAGTGATTAAGAATATTACATTAGGTTAGTGTAAGTAAATTGCAATGATGACTTTGTAAGACAATAATTGAATGACTAAGATAATTAGTTATAGTTTTGGATATAACGAGTACATAGCACTATAATCAAAATAGTTACTAGCTTTATTAATTCGAAACAGTGACAATTATGTATAAATATATTAGCTATCAACACGTTCAATGTAATTGACATCGTTAACATAATAGCGTAACAACAACAGTTAATTTAAAATAGGCATCTACTAGTCAAACATTCGTCATTTAATTATAACTAAATCGAAACTCACAATTTTTATTTTTTATTTATTACCAAATTTCGTACATAACACCTTAACAGCTATAATGTTCATGCAAAAGATCATTGGGCACCATTTTTTGGAAATTATACCCACGCCGTTTCCAATTGCATTATTATTAACTTTTAATTATTTTGCACCATTAACTAAAAATTTTGTTAACAATACTTTTTTAATACGTTCAACGCGGCAAGCTTCTTGCAGAGTTTACTCGTCCGTGCGTTACGGCCGCTGTATATACCGTGCTAGAGTTTCCTGATATGTGTTACGGCCGGTATATGTAAACATCCACGAGTTGGAGCATTCTATAAATTAATAATTCCAAAGCTAGTATTTCATTTCGTACTGTTGTAAATACGAAATTAAATGTTAGCTAGACATTGTGATTTCGCTGTAGGCTATGCTGAAGTTTAATTCTACATTAGGTACGTACGGTCGCACATGATGTATAACTTTTGCTCATCCAAAAGTTCAAAGTTTGAAGGAGGACTAACGAATTACACACATACGAACATCAGTTCCAAAACGAAGACATAAACATCTACAAAAACAAAAAGCATTCCTACCGTCCAAACGAGCAAATACACTCAAACCATTTATTTAAAACTAGCCGCGCCCCGCGGTTTTATCCGCGTAAGTTTCGATCCCGTGAGAGTATAGGATATAAAGTATCATATGTGTTAATCCTAGTTATACACTATCTCTGTGGCAAATTTCATCGAAATCCGTTCAGTAGTTTTTGCGTGAAAGAGTAAGAAACATCGATCCATCCATCCATACAAACTTTCGAGTTTATAATATTAGTAGGGTATACCAACTACAGGCTCTTTTGAATTGTCAAGGGGTCTGTCAGTCAGAAAGACGAAGGTACGAGTAGTTGCCCATTCCAAAGCATAGTGGACACTCTTTTAAATCTAAATAATATGGTTACAAAATATTGGTTATATCATTAATTAAAATTATGCATGTGAGAACGAAGCAGAACTTTAAACGCGTCCGTAATGAAAAGAAAACAATTCAAATATTAAATGAAATTAAAATAAGCCATGGCAGCAAAGAGATGACCAGTCCCTACTGACAGCGCCCGTTCACGAACATGACGTATGGATTAGCACCATTCAGCTCAACCATTTTGAAGGGAGCTAAATGATCCAACACTAATTCCAAAACTACCAATAGCAGCCACACAATCTATAGCCTAATGCAACTAATAAGTAACAGACTACCTTCCTTCTAAATATTTCAAACAATCGTGCCAATCGACGTCCGAACTTTGCCTCGAGCGGCAGTTTGTCTTGAATTCGTGCTTTATTCTCCTCTGCGGCTTCCGAATATCTACGGACTTGCCAGTTGAAATTAATTTGTTGTTCCATAGCCGGCACCTAAGGTTGTTCCCATGTTTGTTGTTTGAAATACGATATCCAATTTCGATGTATGGAGATGAATTGTTTGAAACTATCGGTTGTGAAGATGATTCGTTAGCTGTTGTTCAAGCTTTACCGCTTTGGGATTATTTTGATTAGACAGGGAGCCAGTAAGACAAACAAATTAACCTGTACACCGATTAAAAATATACAATTGGTAAGTAAACGATTCTAGCTTCGCTCTATATGAAAATACGGGATTGTCCACTATGACCGACGGCCATGCTACGCACGCGTGGCTGACAAACAAATGAACCGCGCAGCTAACGTGGCAATACTTCTCTGTGCATATCCTACCAGCTACGTGGCAAAAGACGGTCGACTATACATGACGTTGGCATACACCTTACAAAAAAGAGGTTTGCGGTCGAACGACCCCCGTCAGGAACGAAGTTATGCGATACTCGCACGCACACACTCGTAAATAATAGAAAGAGACAGAGAGAGATAGAAAGTGTGAATTAAATACGCGTTTTGAATTGATACAGAGCCATCTAGTACGTATAGGTTTTTAAGAGGCTCTCATGAAGTTGTCACCATCAAAAACGACACCCATGATGAAAAATTTGAAATGTTTTGCAGTTGCCGTGTTGGATTTTCATTTTGTCCTCACTATCGGCTTTAGCACTCTCAAAAACCATTAAACTTATATATCTCTCTCTCTCTCTTTAGAGAGAAACTCGCATGGAGCATAACATTTTTTCGTCAGGTACGTGACAATTTCTACCAGTTTACTCCTACCGGAAGCCGCGTTAAAGAACTTCCAAAACTCACACACAACATGCTTTCTATTTCCAAAAATAATCAAACCCTGTATTAAAGATAATTACCGTCTGAATAAATCATACAAATCAAAGTTCGGAAACAATAGAGTTGGCCACAATGGGTACGTGTTGTATTCATGAACGTAACAAGCGTTCATCAGTGGTCGCCGTGAATTGTAGAGCATCGATAGTTCGCACGTCACTCAAGATTATATCGACAGATTGTACGAAAATCCTCTTTAAAAAGTTCCGATTAATCGGAATATCACCATTTGAAATTTTTGTGTAGGTTAAGGATTCTAGAATGACATAACCCACAAAAACATTCTTATGAAATAAGCATCACCTCGGTACCTATTTTTTCTGTTCTGTTTTTTCTTGTCTGTTTATATATATGTGTGTGTGTACATAAAAGGTAAAATAAATAAATAAAAAAAAATCATCAAAATAATTTATTTTATGTTTAGATATCGTTACCCATCACGTCTGCGGAGTTTTACTAGCTAATTTAATTTGAACCTGTATAGTCAAATAGACTTGTGAAATATAAAACGTATTTTACTTTCAGCTTTTTTGTCAACATTTAAAACTTTAAACAATTCAAATTAATTTTGTTAATTAAATAACATCACCTATACGGACGGCACGGTTGGCGCAGTGGTTAAGCGATTGACTGCTGCGCTGCGTGTCGCGGGTTCGATTCCCGCACGGAACAAATATTTGTATGACCTACATGTATTTGTTCCGAGTCTGGGTGTTTTTCTATCTATAATATGTATGTATTTACAAAAAAAAAATATATATAAGTAGTTTATCAGCCATATTGTTACCATAACACAAGCATTAGGTTGCTTAGCTTGGGACAAATGGTGCTGAGTGAAATGTACAGGGATATATTATTATTATATTACCTATTAACACCATTCCTTAAAAAAATTAAAAGGAACCTAATCATTTCAAAACCTTTTTATCACTGACTCAAAGTATCATAAATTAATCAAGAAAAATCGATAAAATCAGTGGCACATCACTAAAGAAGCCCTCCGTTAATAGTCTCCTTATAATTATAGGTTATCGTCGCGCATGATTTCACTGGCTTCCTCCACTTCTTTCTTTCAAGCCAGACGGCCGCGATAATTAGTTGCCATCACCAAACGAAAACCAACCCTATCCCTAACCCACGACAGTTCACTTTCCTGTTGAACTACCGCCAGTCGCTTTCAATGACACTTTGGCAGGCTGAAGAACTATTCATACGGCAGCGCCTGATTTTTCCCTGATATTTCGTGTGACATTTTTTCTAGTTTTTTTTTCGTTCCATGCAAGGATTTTCCTGGAAATTCCCCTGTTAGTACCGGATTGATGGCTCGGTTTCTGACCGGTATATTTGAAAAGTCACGTTCTATTTCGAAGCAAGCACCCGTTACTTTTTAATAAAAAATGTTGAATGGAAGAGGTGTGTTTTTGGACGTTTTTTTTAACTATTAACGTACGTCACACGTCCGTTACTGTATTTTTTACGCAAAGACTTAAATGAGTCGACGAAACTCAATCGAAACTCACCCTGTCCATTCGATAAACAGTTTTTTGACAGATAGAATTAGTGATTGCAGCAACACACCATACATTGATAGATACGCGTATGGTATTAAAATGTCCGTAAGAAGCAATAAATAAGATAATTCAATAAGTTAGGGCAGTTAATATATTTATTTTATCACGCATTTTAGAGTTAGCTTTTACGTATTCTGGAATATAGTACGTTCTAAGACAGCTGTCAAAAAACTGTTAACCTAATGGGTATAGGTTTGTAAATCAAGATCACGTCCTATATTTTTTACTTTCATTAAAATCAGTAAATACTATAAATACAATTAAAACAATACATCTTTATTATGATCATATTACAACAAGAAACATATTACAGATAGTAATGAGTTTTTCAGAGAGTCCCATTTGGGCGCCAATAAACGAAATTGGCGAATTAATGTTATTGGCACCAATACGCTATTGATAAAATCTACTTAAGATAAATTCGTACTAATTGGATTCCCACTTACTTCGGTATATTTCTGATTCAGCAGTGACCTGAAATGAGACAAAATAATGAGTATAATAATTGTATCTTATATGTAACATAATATTTTATATACATATTTATTAATTGGTTTATATGAAGAAGGTTATAGTGACGATAACGCCTTAGTTATAAATTAATATGTTCTGTATTATAATCTGAATATGAAAAGTGTTAAGTTCATCTTAGTTTCGTAGAAATCGTAGCAAACTGAACACAGTAATTAGAAAACCTTCAAATAAATTTTAAGTGAAAAAACACGATCATTATGATAAAAATGATGATGATAAAAATATATATTTATCTCTATTATTTGTTTATAAGAAACACGTTAACAGGTCAAAATACATTAAGTTTTAAAGCTTGATAAGTTCGGTGTTTCCTATCCGGCTACTCTGAGAGAAAATATCAAAACAAACTAAGAGGATACAGTCTCTTTTACAGTCCTGAAGATTAACTTTATTGTATGAATAATATGTAAATATACATAATATCATCATCATCATTCCAGCCGAAAAACATCCACTACTGGACATAGGCCTCTGCCAAGCAACGGTGCTTGACCGGATAAGGTGACGGCACCTTAACCGGTTCTGTGCTTCTCGTATCCAGCGGATTCCTGCGTAACCAGGTCATCAGTCCACTTTGCGGGAGGCCTGCCAACGTTACCTACGTCTTCCGGTAATGTATAGTTACATTGTTTAAAAGCCCAATTGTTTTTTTTTTACCAAGATCTATTTTTTAGGATGTTCTAACCTTCTAACTCATCAAGAAATAATGTAAATATTTTCAGCAATCAATCTGCCTAGCCTTTGAAGTTTTTCAAATATGATGGGGTCGGCTATCAGTCCAACCAGATGCAGCTGAATACCAGTATTTTAAATGGAGCGACTGCCTATCGGACCTCCACAACCCAGTAACTGGGTAACACGATAAGTAAGTAGATAAGACTGGTTGTCAGACTTTCGGGCTTCTACCTATGACAAATGTCAAAGATTCAAAAATAACAGCCGGGACCAATGGCTTAACATGATTTCTGAGGTATGGAGGGGTCTCGGTATGTAAAGATAGTCACCCATCCACGGACCGACCGCGGCAAGCGTAGCTTAACCTGTCTGATCGACCCGTACGGCTGTTATTACTAAGCCACGAGCCCAACGCCGAGCCTAACGTTTTCCATGATTATTTTCAGCAACACACAAGAAGCCGGGCGTTGATAGCTGTGCCACAGTTATTATTTGCAGTTATCATCGTTTAAGTATTTTTTATGATTGTATCTGATTTTGTTCCAAAATAAACGATTTTTATTTATTATTTATTTATTTATAATGATGCATCCCTGTCTTGTGCGATCTCTAGCCACGTTGGCCCTGCAAATGATATTACATATCGTCACCCCACCTTCGCCTTGATCTACCACGAAGGCGATGTCTTCCTTCAGGTATCCAGTGAGTAACGATCTTTGCCCATCTCTCATTTTGTTGTAAGAAAAAAGGTGAGGCCTTTGCCGGCACGGTTGGCGCAGTGGTTAAGCGATTGACTGCTGCGCTGCGTGTCGTGGGTTCGATTCCCGCACGGAACAAATATTTGTATGACCTACATGTATTTGTTCCGAGTCTGGGTGTTTTTCTATCTATAATATGTATGTATTTACAAAAAAAAAAATTGTATATAAGTAGTTTATCAGCCATCTTGTTACCATAACACAAGCATTAGGTTGCTTAGCTTGGGACAAATGATGCTGTGTGAAATGTCCAGGGATATTTATTATTTATTTATTGCCCTGGGACAAAAAATAGGCTAACAAAAAAAAAATGGTGCATCGCTCGCAAACTAACTTGTAATCACTGAGTGTTAACAAAAATGAAACAAAAACAAAACGCATCGGTTAATTAAACGTAAAATTCCCCAATACTTAATTACAGCTGATAAATCGAATCCCAATTAATTACGATATGTTGGTCCAATAAATGATTTGTTACAAACTTTGAGTTCAACGAATGTGTAAATTTATTAAATCGCGTTAATCTTTGCGTTGTAAATAATTTGAAGTGGATTTATATTTATTTTTTACTAGTTTCTGCCTGCGACTTCGTTCGGGTGACGTTTCTTGTTTTAACATAATCTCATAATCTTTATGTCACCGGGGAATACTATAGCTTCCCATTGAAAGTATTTTTGGAATAGGATCAGTAATTCCGCAAATAAACCCTACATACAAACTCACAAATTTTACCTGTAATCTCTAATATTCTTTATTTGTATAAAAAATTAAAAAATGTGCTTTTTTTGCTTAATCCTACTAATATTAAATTTTTATGGATGGATATTTGTTACTCTTTCACGCAAAAACTACTGAACGGATTTGGATGAAATTTGGCATACAGTTAGTTTATAACCAAGATTAAAAACATAGGATACTTTTTATCCCAATATTTCCACGGGATCGAAACTTGTGTGGGTGAAACCGCCGGGCGCAGGTAGTATTAATATAATATACAGTCTGGCGTTTTAATAACGACATTAATTTGAAATACATACGTATACGGTTTCGTGTTTTCGTTTTATGAACATGTTTTAATTTCATTAAACGTTATTATTTATTTCTAATGATGATTGGTCTAAAAACAATAGGTAATACGTATTTTTCAATTATTTCTAAATCATTTTAGAGTTTTTTGTTTACATTTTATTAACAGACTTTCCCACCATATACATTTCCATTTACTTACAAGTCTCATTTTCATCAAAACGTGTTGTATTTATGATATTATCATTAGTTTCCATGGACAATTTCAAGACCAACAATTTGACTAATGCTTAAATAAAAACATATTAACATAAAGTTAATTATTATGGATGGTTTTTAATTTCATTCAAAAGGAACAACAAACGGCTACAATGTAAAACATAAAAATAAGAAACATACAAAACCTATTGCAGCCCACAACCGCTGTTCACAGATTAACCATGGATTACTTTTCTCAAGAATGCATGGAGTTATCAAGTTAAAATTATTATCAAATACTCAGGGCTGCGATCCCTTAAAGCAGTGAAAATATCAAACTTCTAAGTCAACGCAATCAAAAGATACGGGCGTTTATGCCGCATATTTTGACATTCGCAAGGGACTTCCCGTTGACCTTTAATCATTAATTTTAGCAAGAAGCAATGTCATGTAGCACAAGTAAAGGAAAAAAACCGAAAACCGTTAATTTCTAGTTACATACAGACCTACAAATTTGTACGGAACCCTCGGTGCGCGAGTCCGACTCTTACACCAAAAATACTAGTCAAGTTTTTATTTTATGTTACTTGTGATTGCATTGTCGTATTAAGGTAAACAAACCACATCCCATGAGCTCAGATAATAATCTATTAGAGGACAATTCTCTGTGTAGGAAAACAACGTGAGGAGACATGGGCTTTATAAGGGTTCAGCCAGAGAGCTGGCAACGCCGCAAATAGGTATAACATATTCATCGATTTCTTTATTTTTTTAATATCACTGAATAAAAATAAGAACAGCCAAAGAGAGAGACAAAAATGAGATGAGCTGAGGTATAATGAAAAGTATGTTTAAGGTCTATTCAAGTGTATGTTTCCAATTGTTGTTGTTTCAAGTTAAACAAATATTAACTTTATTTTATGGTAATTAGGTTGATTTCAGAGTGACTAGCACTATTAAAAAATCTATAAAAATGTTTGAAGTTGTAGCGTAAACTGAACTCTATTGTGTGGGCATTAAAGTTATTTTTCCAAATACTCATATTTGTTTACATGTTCGGCAAATAATAATTAGATAGTTTGGTCATGTTGAGAGCGTAAGTGAAAGGCTACTAACAACAGGTATAGGTAGGTATTTACAAGGCAGATGTGAGTGGAAACGCCGGAAGGACACGCCCTCGAAGGACACATAGTGACCATATTGGTAATGTTCTTCAGAAAGGTCAGGTGTGTAGTACACGCAACCGGGGTGCGTGTGTGACGAGATGTGGGATCGTAAACGAGGCGTGTGGAGTGTGTAGGGATTGTTGCAGATGGCGTTCTGTAGTTTCTGCCTACACCCATGGGAAAAAAAGCGTGGGTTTATGTTACGTTATGTTTATGTGTGAAAGAATTAGATGATGGGTCTATTGACCCAACCTATTGACGCTTAAAAAAATTATATTAAGTATTCATAATATATATTTTTAAATATATATATATAATATTATTCAGTGCTTGCGGTTTTCTGTTCCGGACCGTATGGAGGCGGCGGCGCCCGCCACTGCTGGCTGTGCCAACTGCCAGAACCAACCTGCTGGCCAAAGCACCTCTCACGCGAGCAATTCGTACTGTTAACGAAATTCAGAACAGGTTGGACATTTACACGAAAAAATTTTTTTCGTGTTACTTTAGTGAACTTGCAAGAGTAAGTTTATACATAATATGTTACGAGAGCAACAATTACTGTAATGTTATGTTATGTTTATTGTTTCTTTTATTGTTATGTTTATGTAAAACATATGTATGTTAATTTTCTGTGAAGATTACATTGTCTTAGTTATAAGTAATTTGGTGTTAATGTATTGTGTAGTTATTTGTAATTGTTAGTAATAGTGTTATTAAAATGGTTAATATTATAAGTAGGCTTAGCTATCGCATTAGGTTTCTAAACCTGTAATTATCGTTTAAGAGTTTTAAATAAATAAATAAATTATTGTGCAATATGCCTATAATGTTACCACAGCTGTGACACAGGCCTCCTCTCAGTGAGAGGGAGTGGGCCGTAACCACCACGAGCCCAGTGAGGGTGGTAGATGCCACATGTCGGTCATGTCAGGAGCTCTCGCTACCATCCGAGACAATGGAGAACTCGAAATTGAACAGACAGCTGTGCTGCTGGGGAGTTTGTTGCGCCACTTCTTCTTCCCAGCGATAGCACTAGGAAGTGGTGAAGGGCGGGCGTTTTTGGGGGACTGTCTTTTGTAATTTTGACGTTCAAAAAGTGCTGATTCTCAGCCTAATTTGAATAAATGACTTTTGATTTTGATTTTGATTTTGAAATGTGTTTGTGTTTTATATTCTGATACTACTCGTCTTCGCGCACACATTCACACCGTATTAGTACTGTAGCGGTATCTACAACGCCACATGCGAACAACGCGTCAAACTGACGTCACGCCAATCCTGCATCTCGCAAGCAGAGTTTACCGCACACTTATCATACATACAAACTTCCCGACATCAGTCATGGGGGCAATTGCCCGCCAGACACAACACCCATCTGGTTGTCTCCCTTTTCTATGGAGGATGCGTGAACTTTATACCCTGTTCCTCATACCTCTAAAGTACACTCAGTTACCACAAGTAAAGAGCACGTTGTTTCGGGAAAGAAAAATACATAAACAAAATAGAAGAATCACGAAGGAACTTATTACATAACAATAATAACTTCAGAAAAACTCATTCGCTTTAAACAAATATTTAATACTGCACCCCACAGTTGTACATATGTTTCGATCTAGTAGGAATATCGGGATAAAAAGTATCCTATGTGTTAACCCTGGCTATACACTATCTGTGTGCCAAATTTCATCCAAATCCGTTCAGTAGTTTTGGCGTGAAAGAGTAACAAACATCCATCCATCCATCCTTACAAACTTTCGCATATATAATACTAGCTGCGCCCCGCGGTTTCACCCGCATAAGTTTCGATCCCGTGGGAATATCGGGAAAAAAAGTATCCTATATGTTAATCCTGGTTATAAACCATCTGTGTGCCAAATTTCATCCAAATCCGTTCAGTAGTTTTTGCGTGAAAGAGTAACAAACATCCATCCATCCATCCTTACAAACTTTCGCATGTATAATATTAGTAGGGCTAACAAAACTATATCGAACGAAATAATCGTTTACGGCCCAATCCTTCTGAAATCGTCAATTCCTGTTAGGTCTAATAACGGTTGTAGAGGCAATTTCCGATAGCTGTATTGAGAAATCCGGTCTATTACAAGCAACGCTACTTTTTCTGTGGATCTAAGAAATTGGAACGATTATGACGATTATTTATGGTTTAGTGTCAAGGTTACTAAGCATTCAGCGTATGTTCCCACTGCTGGGACTCAGGCCATCTCTCGGCGAGAGAGACTGGGTCGTAATCCACCCTTCGAATTTTTGGTTCAAAGGCATAACGGTTCCCTCACGATGCTTTCCCTCACCGTTTTGAGAGCAGTGGTGATGAAATAATTTACGCAAAGTAAAGCACTTGTCAGGGTTTGGACCTATGACATACATTTCGCTAGTCGTATTTATCTAGATACTAATAATCTACATAATATACTTAAATACTTACAATAAAGCTGAAGAGTTTGTTTGAACGCGCTAATCTCTGGAACTACCAGCCGAATATGAAAAATTATTTTTGCATTTGATAGCTCGTCTTGACGAAGGTTATAGTTACTTTTACTTAACAACACGCTAAGACCTTTAGGAGCAAGAAACTAAGTGAAAAAAAATGTTAAACAAAAACGAAGTAATAGTGCTGGGAGGCGATGCGATGCGATACGATAAGGTGAGTTGGGAGCACAAAGAATTTCACGCGTAAGAAGTCGCGGGCACAAACTAGTACTTAATAAAGCTGAATAGTTTGTTTGAACGCTCTAATCTCTGGAGCTACCAGTTCGATTTGAAAACTTTTCGCATTTGATAACCCAATTCTTGAGGAACGTTATAGCAGGCCTCCGTCACTCCATGTACTTGCGCGCTATAATTTCCTACCGCCCGTCCGAGCGGTCTCGGGCCGTTTGCGGACCAAATTCAGTGCTGTGGGATCGCGCGGTGCGAAGCAATCACAACTGTACGTTTGAGCATTTAGGCACATTTTAGCATGCAGCGGTTGCTGACGCGACGGAGTAGGCTATTATAGCAGTAGGTATTGGAAATTTTCTACTGAGTGAAGTATCTGTTACGTAGTAACTATTTAGTAATCTGTGGTTATAGGCTACATCTACATTTCACATCACACTGCACCCTTTACGAGCCGAGCAAAAAAAAAAAATCAGAACGAAACGCTAAGCGAAAACGAAGGAATATTATCGCCAGCTAGACCAAAAAAAAACGATGAATGGACAGTGTGAAAGATGATATTATGGCAGAAATGTGGTGACTAACGAAATGACAACTAAAATATATATGGGACTAAAATATATATTTTGAGATATATTTGGAGCAAAAGACATGTTGCGCCAACCGATGTTGGTCTAATAATACATTTGGAGTTGTCAGTTGTCAGTTGTCAAAAAAGAAGTTCTGACAGTTAGACGATGTTGAAAGTGCTCCCGTAAATAATAAGTTTTTGATGTAAATACTCGTTATAATTTCGTAAACTTTGTGTGAGTGGACTGATAAAGTGGCTGGCGAACTGTGGAAATATTGGTTGCAACGCTTGTGCAGTGATTGTGGAATAAATCGTTCGGAGCGAATGAGTCTATAAATAGAATTTACCTAAAATTTATCGATTACCCTCAAGCTCAACCTCAACCATCCGAACATTAACCAACAACGCCTGTAGCAGCAGTGTGGGCAAACCACGGTTGCCTGCATTGCTTTTTATTTCTATCAGGCGTTATAGAAACTCAGCGCTGCTACTCATTGCCATAATTGTTTTGGAAGGAATCCTAGCACCACAATCAGCTGCCAAATACAAGCCATTATACAGTTGTACTAAAAGATTCTAATAGACCTCAACCGAAGTGAGACGACATCTAAAATAAAAACAAAAATGAATTTCTTCGAGAATATTACTATGCGCCGTACGCGTACTAAATCGGATTCCAACACCGTCACTAACGACGATACAATAAATAATAGTACATTCGAAGATACTGTTTCCAGTCTACCCGACTTATCCAATGATGACATTAATGATGCAAAACAACAACAAATTACTAAGTTAAAGGAACAAATTGACAAGCTTGTGTTAGATTTAAATAGCGCACATCAGGAAATCGAGTGTCTTTCTTTAGAAAATAGCAACCTTAAGCAAATAAATTTAGACTTGCAAAGGAAAAATGATCTCTTCACAAAACTTAGCAGCCCAGTTAAAAAACACAAAAAGTCTACTCCCGTAAAGAAATCATTAAATACGAACAAAGGAACACAAACAGAACCTTTAATTATATCGAATCAGGTAAAAGATAAGTCATCACCCTCTCCCGTACAAAATAAAACTAGCAGTGTTGAGACAAAACTACAACAAATCCCACAACAGAAAAATGACAGTAAGATCTGTATCCTGAGTACCAATAACAGGAACGACATTGTAAATATTGCCAAGGAAACCCTTCACAAAAATTCGGTAAATATATGCCGTTACATAAAGACACACTGTAATACACAGCAACTGGTAAACGACATAGAAACTAAATTAGAAACGTTTACAATGAAAGATTTCTGTATAATTCTAATAGGAGAGGAAGATTTTAAGACTACATGTGACTACCTCCAACTGACTCTTCACTTACGAGCTACTTTATAAAAAGTGAACTTTACGAACATCATTGTTTGCACACCGACGTTTAACCTCAGTTACCAAAGAAATATGTATAATTGGAGAGTAGAGCATTTAAATAACTTACTGTATCTTGACACATTGACTTATGAGCATGCATATTTTCTGGACTCGAACAAAAATCTAGCATCCGATTCAACAATGTTTAGCAAACTGGGATCAGTAAATAATCATGGAATGCAGACAATTTTCAAAGATATTAACGAGTTCATCGACGGTATTAAAAAATACGACTTATTGATGACAGGTGATGACATAATACCTGTTAGTCAACGATTGGACACGCAGTTTTTTCTATGATACCCATATAAACATACTACATCAAAACATTGCAGGACTTTTAAATAAAGCTGACGCATTCTCTGTATGTTTAGAGGAACTCATGGGCAAAAATGTTGACGTTGATGTTATTTGCATAACGGAACATTTCATGATGGCTGGTTATGAGCAGTATCTCTCAATCACGAACTATAATCTAGCTGCTTGTTTCAGTAGGAAAGATACTAAAAGAGGGGGTTCATGTATCATGATAAAAAAGGGACACCATTGGAAAGAAATTCCTGAAGTTCGGAACATAGCAATAAGTAGCACATTCGAATGTTGTGCTATAGAATAGACTCATACTGGTACCATTGTAATCTGCATCTACAGAGTTCCAAATGCAAGCAATTTGACATGTTTTTTTGAGCAACTGTACAAATTATGTCAATTAATAACAAAGAAGAATAAGCGAAATGTCGTAATGTGTGGTGATCTTAACATTAATATTTTGAAGCGTAGTAATATCACATTAGAACTTGAATGCATTTTACTCAATTTTAATTTCAAATTGGCAACTAATCAGCCGACTAGACTTTCTAGTAACACATGTATAGACCTTTTTGCGCATAATCTAGCTAAGAAATGTAACTCTGACGTAATTGATTTTGCTCTCTCTGACCATACCTGTCAAATACTCAAGGTTCCAACCAAAAGAATATTTGTATTGAAGTATTGGTATATCAAACGGCGTGACTATAATCTAGTTAACATAAATAAATTTAGGGAATGTTTGCAAAGTATATCCTTTTCGGAAATATATCAGGTTGATGACCCGAACACAGCCTATAATATTTTTTTGGAGACATTTACTCTTCTATATAACCTATGTTTTCCCTTTAGGCGTATTACTATAAGATTACACAAAAGACCACCATGGGTCTCCCGAGGTATCAGTACATGCAGTAGGAATAAAAGAGCTCTCCTGTGGCGTTACAGATTGTACCATAATGAACAAGACAGAAATACCTTTAAAAAGTACTCAGCAGTTTATAATAAAATAATTAAACTAACGCAACGCGCTCAAAACAACTACAAGATCACAACATCATCTAACAAGTCTAAAACTACGTGGGAAATAATCAACCAAACTAAATTGAATATGCCCAATAATAATAAAATCCGTAGCATTAAAATAGGAGATAAAATAGTGTCACGTCCACCTGATATAGCGAACGCATTTAACGACTTCTTTGTGGATAAAATAAAACCTATACCAAATTGCGGCATACAAGTGACTTCAAATATAGAAAATAATAGTAGTTCAATGTTTATGGCACCAAGCAATGAAAATGACATAATTGCTATAATTAAAAATTTGAAAAATTCAGGCAGTGTAGGAAATGATGGCATCTCTACCAAAGTCATTAAACATGTAGTAAATTGCATTAGTGGACATTTGAGCCATATTCTCAATCTGTGCATATCACAGGGTACTTACCCAACCAAGCTCAAGACAGCGGTAATTAAACCATTATTTAAAAAAAAAGACAAGCAATGCATGGAGTCTTATAGACCCATAGCGCTTGTGCCAGTAATATCGAAGATATTTGAAAAATATATTTATATTCAAATCAATAAATATCTAGATAAAAGGAACATATTAAGCGATGAACAGAAAGGCTTCCGAAAGAATAAAACTATTAATATGGCAATATACGACTTTTTGAACAATGTCATTACGAATGTTGACACAAGAATACCTGTTTGTTCAATTTATTGTGACATGACGCAAGCCTTTGACTATGTCGATCACAATATCTTGCTCAATAAACTGGATGCGTACGGTATTAGAGGGAATATCCTCAGTTTAATAAATTCTTTTTTGCGGAACAGGAAGCAGTACGTTGAAGTAACAGATATAGATCTCAAAACTAAATGCCAACGTACCTATAAGTCCAGTCATCGCACAGTTGCTTATGGTGTACCCCAGGGCAGCGTCTTAGGCCCCCCGCTGTTTATACTATATATAAATGATCTGCCAAAAGTAACGAGTCACCCTATGTCACTGTTTGCTGATGACAGCACTGTGACCATTAAGAGGACTGATGATCGAAACCATAATGACGTTGTCACTCAGACAATAACCTCCATAGTGAAATGGTTAGATAACAATAATCTTAAAATAAATATTGATAAGACGAAATTAATGATGTTTAGCCAACGTGCAAATCCTAACATGACAGTATGCTATAACAATAAAATGATAACACAAGTAGATACATCCAAATTCCTAGGTTTAACGATTGACAAAAAATTAGACTGGAAAGCACACACGGAGGAGCTAAATAAACGAATTAGCAAATCAGCCTATGCCCTATTTAAACTGACCCCAGTGATTAACGTCGATGCTTTAATCACAGCATATCATGGTTTGGTGGGTTCAGTATTGAGGTATGGTGTCATTTTCTGGGGTAACTCAACCAATAAGGAAATAGTGTTTAAAGCACAAAAAAGGTGCATTAGGTCAATGTTCAGACTTCAAAATTTAGATTCTTGCAAGCCATTTTTTATCAAGTACAAATTGTTGAAAGAAAGAAAGAAAGAAAGAAAGAAATCATTTATTTGCTGATAATGCAGGTATACATATTAGTTGGAATATTTATTAAGTGTCCCGATACATTTTACCTTACGGCATGCAAAATATTAGTTTTGAATTAAATAGTACTATAGGTAGATACAGATATCGATACGATTATTAAGCCATAGTCAAATTTAATAGGTTGTCAGACTAAAACAAAAAATAATAATAATAACAATCAAAATAATCAATGAATTCAATATAAATCTCTCGCAAATCATACAATGAAGAATATATGTCATAAACACAAAAATAATAATAATGATAATAATAATATATGTCACTTTTAAAGAGCCCAATGTCAAAATAATCCGAACCATTAACGACAATCACAATAATAATTACTACTAGTTATAATTTTTACATAATCTGGTAATGTGTGTGTGTTGACATTTCCATGTTTATATATTTTTGAGGTAGCTGTATTTGTTAAGACAAATCCAAACCTGTTTACCAGAATATCATTTTATAATACACGAACCCGACCACAGAACAATAACTTGTGCGTAAAAAGGTCCCACACAGCATTGATGCAAAAAAGTGTTTTTTGTATGGCACCAATCATATACAACCACATACCTAGTTCAATTAAGGAATTGAACATACGCTTATTTAAAAAAAAGTTTAAATCTTTGCTGCTGAATAAAGCATATTACAGCATTTCGGAATTTTTGACAGATAAAATGTAATGACTCTTTTTGACCTTAGTTAGTACTCATTGACCTAGTATGTTATTTAAGTTCAATTCTATTAACTTAACATTGCACGTGACATTTTTGTATTATTTTTATTATTATTATTGTTTATTGACATTATTTTAACATTTTTCCTTTTGACATTTTTTATTCACATTATTTTTATATTTTTCCTTTTGACATTTATAATTATATTTTTCTTTGTTTTTATTTTTGTCAAATCAATTAATATTATATGTACTCCATTATTGTAGTTATGTTATCAATCTTAATGCCATTGACCTCTATAAATATTTGTACGCCTTCGGGTATAACATAGCGCTCTTGTAAATTTCTGTAACAACCATTTATTGTACCTGTGTTAACAAATGAATAAATGACTTATGACTTATGACTTATGACTTATGACTTATGACTTATGGAGTTTCTTGCCCATTCTTCTCCATACTACTACGGCGACGGGCGACTAGAATCAATTTTATTTTTGACGTTCAAAAGTGCCTTATATGTGCCTATTTTAAATAATTGATTTGACTTTGACATTTATTATAAGTATACGGAAACGCGACAGAAAGTTCGCCGTGCTTACGCCTCCTCGGTCGTCGCTCGCTCGGTCGCTCCTCCTGCGACAGTAATTTCCACGTGCTTAAACCTGACATGCTTTTTAAATTACCTGCAACATACCAGGCCAAAATTACGTCGCGTAGTTTTAGCACGCTGAGTCGCTCTCTTAAAGGTATCAGGCGTATTGAACTGGCCAAGACAAGGATTCTTGTTCTCTTGTAAAATACGAAACAAGAAATGATCGATTCTCGATGAAGTTTTACTGGAGGTGTGTTTAATGTGGGCTTTATTTGAAATTCATTACTCTTCAATCTACTTTATTTAATTTGATTGTACTCGGAAAATAAAAATATAGGTACTTTTTTTTTGGTGGTTTAATCATCAATAACAATAACTTCTTCCGCTATGGGCGGAGCGAGAGGGCATGTCAGACTTTTACTGACTAAAACCCATCCGTGTTCCTTCAGTTGCTTCTGCCAGGGGCCACGGTAACTCTTTCGAACAACCCGCGACCCTGGTAGGCATCGGCCCTAGCGGACTCCATCAGTTAAACGGACCCCATCAGTTATTGTATTCATATTTGTGGAGCATTTACAATGACCCAACGATACTAAAGGGCGACATTCTGTACATTATAATAAAACAGTAACAAAGTCAAAAACATCTTTTTTTTTTCTTTTTTTTAAAAACCTTGCCCCACACTAGGAATTTCTCCTGTGTCGTGGGTGCGTTTACAGACATATAAACTCACATACACAAACAGCCAGACCCGGAACCACTAATTGTAGGTAAAAAATATAAAAAAAAATTATACAAATATTTGTTCCGTGCGGGAATCGAACCCGCGACACGCAGCGTAGCAGTCAATCGCTTAACCACTGCGCCAACCGTGCCGTCAAATTATACATTAGCTACCCATGTCCCAGCAGTACATTATAGGCGAATTAAGATTCTATAGAGTACTCTTTATCCTGATAGTACGTTCCTGTGGGATATTTTCCGACATCCACGTGGGCGAAACCCCGGGCAAAAGCTAAACCGCAATGAACTGCTGTCAGTGTCAATATTCCACATTAATATTGAAACTGACAGCTCTTGTAGGTGGTTTAGATGTGCTAATCGCGTTCAGTTCCATTAGTGAAATTCGTCCTTATGGGCTAGGTAAGGTATTATTTTTTGAGATGAATCATGAATCGAAATGTACCCAAAATAGGTTAACTACTTATTTATTTTATTAGGTTCACCAATAATAATTGATTACACGTTTTTAAAAGTAAAATAACATTCGACATATTTTAAAGTAAAGTAACGGTGCATCAATTATTTACATATAATATGTATAGGTAAACACCACATGCATAAAATAATGAATCAGAGAAATAAGCTAACTTACTTAGGGCGCATTCCACCAAACTTTTATACAAAGAATAAGTCTTATACTGAGAATAAATTTTGAATTTTTTACAGTTTCTCCATACTAGAACTGTCCTATGACAATTTTATTCCGCGAATAAAAGATATCTATGGACTTGCGTACAATCAGCCCTTAGTAATAAGAGCTAATATTGAAAAATTGGTAACATCGGCAAAAAGTTACATTTAAATGAAATTATAGGGCTTAGAAGATCCGTGGCATACCTACTGGCTATCGATTGATATAGGTTACATGCGTGGTCACCATTTTGAAAAAAAACAAAATGGCGCCACTGTAGGCATGCCGCAAGACTCCATATAAAAATCTCCAGTCCCTTTATGAAATTCTGCTTACTTAATTATACCTTCACAAAAATAGCGTGATGCTTACATAACAGAACCATTCTCAATAGACCAGTCAAAACCTTCCTTTTTTAAAAAGAAGACCTCGTATAATAACGGCGATTCGAATCTTAAAAGATTTTAACATTTAAAAAACATTCTGGGCGGACATTTGCAGTTTCTCGCTGTGTCAGCTGAAATCTAGAGCACTTCCAATAGAAAACGGTTATGAATTTTGATTAAGAGTAAAACTTGTAGCGGAAAGTGGGTACTTTTTAGTCTACAAAGAAATGTTTAATGGCGTCTATTACTAGGTATGGCAGCTCGTAGCTTACGAAATGTAAAATATCAGTGCCTCAAGCGTTTAAAATTTATATATATTTTACATTTTGAAAATATCCCTATCCCTAGAACCTACATTTATCTACGTACGCCTATATTATGTTGCCGAATTACTAAAAGAGGGGTTATTAAATGGTCACTTAAATTATTATTTATTACTTACTAGCCCACCACTTTGTCTGCGATCTAGAATGAAAAGTAGCCTATGACCTTCCTCAGGTCATGGTCCGTTCAGCTGTTTTAGCGTGAAAGCGTAACAAACAAACAAACTTACTTTTCTCGTTATTCTTTCTTTTATAGGTTACGTTTTTATTTCAATATAATAGCTTATTTTTTATAGTAATTTTTAATAATAAATAATAGCCTCCCGACCGATTTCGGTCACGGTGGGCAATCTCAACCGAGATTAGTCACTCGTGTATTTGAGCATCGTAGTCGAACACGAGCGGCATGTTTACTCTGCCGATGACACTTGCCACTCGTGTATATTAGCACTAAATGCGAAATCGGCATTACTTATTACTGAAAATAAAACTTCTAAGAGCTGGAGATATTTATTTTTATTTTATTTGATCTAGAGCATTTCCATTATACAGTGTGGCGATCGGGTTATCATATTGTTTGAAACCACGTATTTTAAACATACAAAATTAAAGTAATTAATAACAATTAACATTCTAGTTGTGGTTTTTTTTTTCGCTTTAGTATTTAACAACATGGCGGCACGGTTGGCGCAGTGGTTAAGCGATTGACTGCTGCGCTGCGTGTCGTGGGTTCGATTCCCGCACGGAACAAATATTTGTATGACCTACATGTATTTGTTCCGAGTCTGGGTGTTTTTCTATCTATAATATGTATGTATTTACAACAAAAAAAAAATTGTATATAAGTAGTTTATCAGCCATCTTGTTACCATAACACAAGCATTAGGTTGCTTAGCTTGGGACAAATGGTGCTGTGTGAAATGTCCAGGGATATTTATTTATTATTATTTATTTATTAAAGTTATCAGATGATTGAAAAATTACCCCTTGATATGATAACCTAATCGCCACTCTGTACTTCAGTAACTATCTGACTAATGGTAGAACAATGGAATGGATACCAGTGTAAAGACGTTAGTGCCACAATATTCCGTGTGGCAACACCAGGCTATCTTACTGGGGATTATAACTGCCTTGTGGTTGTGGACGCTAACTGTACGAAGATTATGGCAGATTCATATCTCTGCTTATACACCTGCCGGTAATAGCTTGGTAATAGCTTTACGTACCTACTAGACAGCTGTTGTTGGTTGGTTGTTAAGTGGTCAAATAATAGTCAATTAAAGACTATAGGCGCTACGGGCTGGGATGTTGATGTTTATAAGTGTAAAAATTATAAGTTTTTGCCTGTAATTTAGGTATACTGCATTCGCGATTTATTTGCCAAAAATATAAACAAATATGAGTTTATGGAAAAATAACTTTAATTCCTACACAATAAAGTTCAGTTAACGCTACCACTTCAAACATTTTTAAAACTTTTTCAATAGTGCTAGTCACTCTGAAATCCACTAAAACCAATTAAAATAAAGTTGATATTTAACAAATATCAACTTTATTTTAATGGTAATTAAGTTGTTAGCTTGAAATAATATCAATTTGAAACATTAGTTTGAATACACTTTAGTTAGTTGTTTTTTAATCTGAATGAGTCTTTACTATTCTGCTAGCTTTACTGTTTGTGCTTAACGTACGGTTGCTAGAGCTGGTTTTTAAAGAAAGAAGACGAAAACATGTTAGCTATCTGCCAAAGAATAATGGAACTAAGCATGCTGGGGATAAAACAGAAAGAAATAATTTTATAATAAAACTATAAAACACAAGACAGTAGTCTTTAGTTGACATCGTCAAAAAAATTAGCTACTCGAGTGGAACTGGGCTGGCTACAACACGATTTTCTAAATTAGTTAGTATAGAGTTATGAGGAACAGGGTGTAAAGTTCACTCATACTCTATAGAAAAGGGAGGATCCTCCGACCAGTCAGGTGTTGTGCCTGGCGGGCAACTGCCCAATATTGAATATCGGGGCATGTGTATTTGTGTGTTTGTGCTAGTTGCGCGGTAAACTCTGCTTGCGAGATACAGGATTTTGCGTGACGTCCGTCCGTATGGCGCGTTGTTCGCATGTGGCGTTGTAGATACCGCTACATTAGCTTAAAAAGGTTAAGTTTTGGTCTTTATATTATGCTTTTAACTCAATACTCTAATTGAGGTGTTTTGCGTTAATAATGTTAGTCTACCTACCGGCCATCGGTCCTTCGACAAACATGGTCAGCCCACTGCCACTTCAGTTTGATTACTCTGCAAGCTTTGTCGGTAACTCCGGTTCTTTTCCGGATAATTTTGTCCCTGATTTTATCCTTTAGAGATACTCCGAGCATAGCTCGCTCCATAGCGTGCTGAGCGACCTGTGACACTGTTTAATGTATGTAGGTAACAAGATGTCACTGTAGTATGTAGTTTTCTAACTTTTATCTTAATGTACGCGTGTCAAACAGAGTTTTGAATACTGTTTTGGAGCTAATCACAACTTTATATGTCCGTGCTGAACTATGATGTGGCCGCATGCGGTTATAAATGACAACAACAGACACACGTTGACAATCCTTTCTAGTAATCTTACTTAAATTATTACAAATGTGAGTTTGTATATTTCTGAGTTCGCATGTTTGTGAATTTCAATGTTTATTTAAAACTTGTTTTTTAATTCATAATTAAAATGAACAGTGCATAAATAATAACTTATACCTACTAGTTAATCAATCAAACAAAAATATAATAGCCTAATTTAACTAAAACTATTTATAAACTAAAATATGGCGCCGTAAAATATCCGCATCGCTTTCTACTGTGACATAAGCATCAAAGTTTTCACGTGAGCAAGACCTGAGAGGCAATTCTCGTAATTTTAAGAACGTTCACAGTATGATCTCAGTCTCAATCAGTCAAAAATATCTCTAATTTCCCTACATTTTGACAAGTTTTTGACATTTGTTTGTCGCTGAGATGAGATTGTGACTAGGTTTTGAACATTTTAAATTACTAGAATTGGCCTTCTGTGCAATACTTATCCTACACAGTGCAATCAAAATATGCTGAAGTTAAAATTCAACTCGCTCAACCTTTTGTTCAATCATTGCGCAATCTTCAATATTAACCTAAACACAAAAGAGTTTGATATTGTGCAATGTCATCGATGTTTTGGGGCCCACTTTATAACCATCCACCAACTTTTCTAACGCTAACTTTTCAAGTGAAAAATTCTCAAGTTAAATATAAAACCGCACCACATAAAGGAAACATATCGCACCGTAAGCATGGCCTCTCAGACATCAAGAAGTGTTCCAGACGTACACGGGCAAAGAATTAAGTGGGCGAACAGAACGACGTATGCATAAAACATGGCCATGTACAAGCCTTGGCTCACGCACAACTGTGTTAAAATGCGAAATGTAGGTAGTTGAATATTTATCACTTACCCACAGAACGGGCAATGCAATTACCGGGGCATTGGTAGTGACAGTTACAGTGGATATTGCGGTTTTATCTCCTTGCGACTCATCGCTCATGTACCATTGTGGTTTTAATATTGCTTTGGTACTTAATTCTTTTTTCTATTTATTCTTTTTTTCTCTCTTTTTCCGTGCCGTCAAATAATTGTTGCTCGATACAATGAAATTTTAAGTTTTTGGGTTGGGTCATCAGTTATCCAGTTTGGCACGTGTCTCAATAATGACACCAACATTACAACAGTCAACATGACTGCCTCGAAAGTCTACTTAGTGGTCGCAAAACCGATTTCTAAACGTAGGATCTTAGGTCTGAACCCTAATTGCGTAACACAC
The DNA here is from genome assembly GCA_949629185.1 of Apamea crenata. NCBI lineage: Eukaryota > Metazoa > Arthropoda > Insecta > Lepidoptera > Noctuidae > Apamea > Apamea crenata. The sequence continues at coordinate 2,685,774 of OX451362.1, read as the reverse complement.
CATCAATCTCAATCTGAATCATTTTGAATGATATTGCTAATACATTGCTTCATATGTTAGAAAAATGTATCTGCTTAACCACGTAAATAACGCAATGAATGTTGTTGAACTGTCAAAATGAAACCCATTGCTGCTGATAGTAGGTATGTTACGGAATTACCCCGCTGGTAGGGGTGCTCTATAGGTACACTTCTGCCAACCCCTTCCATAAATACAGGCGTGATATTATGTTTATTTAACCGTAGAATCTAGTGAGATTCTAAAAAAGAAAAGAAATGAAGATTCTAAGAAAGGTGAAATTGTTGATTGAACACACGATTATTCAGTGGAATAATCGTGTTTTCAATCAACAATTTCACCTTTAACCTTTTCCTTCAAATAAAATTACAAATACAAATATTTGTTCTGTAGTTTGTTACTATTCCGTGACCTTCGCCATTAGTAAAACGATACGGCTTGTCACGGCGGCGTGACACGTCTCAGTCGTGGCGTGGATACGTTCGGTGTTTAATTACCATTGCTGACAGTCACTAATTTATTTGTAGATAGATAGCGTGTTCGGTTGTGAGGTTAAAAATAAATTAGAGCAAATAACAAAAGCCTGTTTAACTTGTTGGGACGACATTATGCCAATAAATGAATATGCTGGCAATACTTATATATATGTTAGAGATAATAATGCACACATACGATGTCACTTATTTTAATAGTTGTTTAATTTATTCGAAACTTGACAGGGTTAAGGCTGTCAATGTCATGGCCGTCAATGTCAAGGCTGTCAGTGTCAATTGTATCTATCAGTAGTGCGTTCGCTTTTAGAGCGCTCTCTTGCTCCCGAGACAGCGCCTGCGCCGGACGCGTGCACTGATTGATAAAACATCAACATGGCGGACACCAATATCGAGCACGGGGACACTAATCCGGTTGAATCTCCGACATATAGTACATGCATAATCAGCCTATAATGTTCCCATTGCTGGGACACAGGCCTCTTGGTGAGAGGGGGTGGGCCGTAATCCACCACGTGGGCAATGAGGGTTGGTAGTTAACACAATATGTCTTCGAACTTTTTGGTTCTAGGACAAGCCGGTTTCCTCACGATGTTTTTCTTCACCGTTTTGAGAGCAATGGTGATGAAATAGTTTAGAAAAAATTAAAGCGCTCTGGGTTCGAACCTATGAACTCATGTAAGTCGCAGCCGTTACCATTTGGCCTCCATTGCTCCCTAGCTATACCTACTACTACGTGGTTTTATTAAGTGAATTGTTTTGGATTTTATGTATTATTTTTTATCTCCTTTACACTTTCATGCGCTGTGTACATCTACAGAGATGTAGATCTACAATATCTCGGTGTGGATGCAACTCCACGATGAATTATAGTTGTATGTTAATCTGTGCCTGTACCTACTAGGACTAGATATTTAGTAAAATTTTAAATAAAAGTTAGTTTAGTTATTTTATTACTCGCGACTTCGTCCGCGTAAAATTTGGACCAAAAAACGACGAAATGACAAACAAACGACAAAAAAACGACGATAAAACAACGACGACAACGACAAAAAAACAACACAAAAACAACAACAACGACAAAAAAATGCGACACATGAGAAATTCCTAGTGTGGGGGGGCAACGTTTTTACAAAAAAAAAAAAAAGAAGCAGGTTCTTAATAATTAATTACAATCTAGCCTATAACAGTAATAAGCAATTTTGATCTAACTTAATTTTTTACGTGATAATTATTTTAAAACTGATAATAGTGTCGATCGCACTTACTCTGCACAAGTCCGTTCCTCTTTCTTAGAGTCTGATATGATGATATAAACACTTTGTTCATGTGTCGTGTGTGTCATTGGCACTATTATTTCTACACGTTTTACACTACACTAACTCAAAAGGTTTCGTCCGTTTTAGTCTTCGCACTATATCTGTTTGATCTAACAGCTGAATTGCCTCGATGTTCACATCTGATAAATGATTTTATTTTGTAAGTAGGTTTGTATAAACCCTTTTACACGTCAATCATATTTTAAAAACTAGATGTGATCGGCGTTTTCTATCTGACTAGTTTGAGAAGAAAAGCCTAAAAAAACTCAGAGGTCACAGTCTCTTTTAAATTCCAGACAAAAACTTGGTCAGATCATATGAAGACCATGTCGATCGATGTCTGAAATGGTCTTTTGAGGAAAGAACCACACAGATTGAGAGGACCTGTACAGTCAGTGCACGCATTTGTCATAAATCGTGCAGCTCAACTCAAAACTTAAGGAGCTCAACGATTTGACGAACAATACCAAAGAAAGGACATTTGGGTAGGCCACATAAATTACTCAAGCTGAAACCAGACCATGACAAAACTAACAGAACAGAGAAAAATAAAATTAAATAGAATGACCCACATAGTCTTCACATTCAAAATAATTAAAATAATAGAATACTTTACAAAGTAAGCAAATGTCATTGTATATATAAAATTCATTAATTTCAATGTGTATATAAAGAAAACAACAAAAGAAAAAAAAACACTCAATCTATAAAAATTGGAAGCAGCTCAAACCCAAGCCTTTTTGTCCTCGATATAATCCTTAACGGTATAAAAGGCTTTCTGGCATTTGATACTCGGTTTCAGCCCGGATTTGTCCCCGGTTGATGCCAATAGGCTCGCCCCCTGTTACATGGGACTTAAACATAATTGGCGAAATGTGTGTACTACCTGAAAGAAAGAAAGAAAGAAAATACATTTATTTAGCACAGACTAAAATACACACAATACATCAGATAGCAACTTATAAAGAAAACAAATAGAAAGTATAAAACCTAAGTAAGAAATTAGAAATAAATAATTTAATTAATTAATTTATATTAGAAATTAATTTAATTATTATTAAAATATAATTACCTCTGCCTAACCCTTCAATGTATATTATGTTTTATTTAAGAAAAGCTTTTTCCATTGTTTAAATAATATGATTGGCAAAACGCTTTTTTTCGCCCAAAGCCTTGCTTCAATAGCTCAATCTAATATATAAGATTCTCGTGTCGCAATGTTTGTTACCAAACTCCTCCGAAACGGCTGAACCGATTTGTATGAAATTTTGTATGCATATCGGGTAGGTCTGAGAATCGGCCAACATCTATTTTTAGTACAAAAAAATATATATTTCCTACAAATAATGTATATGGCAAAATAACGTTTGCCGGGTCAGTAAATATAGTATAGATTTCCCCAAATTCCAAGCCCTCGACCAACTAAAATCTATTCACGGCACTTTTTGCTGAGCGCTAGCAGGCAGCAGAGCAAACGCATCTGCGGTTGCTTACAACCAACCAGATTAATTTCCCGGTCCACTCGGCCGGCATAAATTTGTGGTTACCCTGGCTTTTGTTGGGAGAAACTCAGTTTTAATTAGTGCAAATTTTGGGGTATTAATCTTGGAGCGGTGATTCTGTCTGGATAGTGTGATGTGATAAATGGTAGGTGTAAGGGCTTATTTGCAAAGAGGGTAACAGTAGGAATACCTACCTATTGCAAAAAACGTAACTTTTTTTTTTGTTACATGATCAGAGGGGCTATTCTCGTGCCGCGGGCTGTTCGAAAGAGATACCGTGGCCCCTGGCACCACAGGCAACTGAAGGAACACGGGTGGGTTTTAGTCAGTAAAAGTCTGACACGCCCACGAGAGGTCATTTGATGATTTCCCACCAAAAAAAAAAGGGGGCTATTCTGGTTCAGTCAGAAGGCCAATTCTCGTAATTTAAAACGTTCAAAATCTAGTCGCGGTCTCATCTCAGCGACAAACAAATGTCAAAAACTTGCCAAAATATAGGGAAATTAGAGGATTTTTTGACAGATTGTGACTGAGACTGGGCAAAACATAGTGTACCTATATATCTTAATAATAACACCTGTTTTTTACACAACCTATGTTTCACAAATAAAAAAACTTTGACTTTGACTTTGACTTTGACTTTGAGATCAGACTGTGAACGTTCTTGAAATTACGAGAATTGCCCCTCTGATATCAGTTTCAATCTGTCAATTTCCCTGCATTTTTGACGAGATTACATTGACATTTGTTTGTCGCCGAAATAGACTGTGACTACATTTTGAACGTTAAAACGTTCATATTATTAAAGGAATTGACCTTCTGTTCTACTTTCTATATAATAAGTTTGTTTGTTTATTTGAACGCGCTTATCTCTGGAACTACCAGTCCGATTTGAACAATTATTTTAGCATTTGATAGCCCAATTCTTGAGGAACACTTTCACATTTTCACATACAGCGACTGTTACGAGCCGAGCAAAAGGAAAAAAAAGTCAAAAAGAACACTACCTACGCGAAAACGAAGTAACGAGGCACAGCTAAATACGGGGACGAAGCCGCAGGCGGAGGCTAATCTATACTGTATATAAAAGAAAGTCGTGTTAGTTACACTATTTATAACTCAAGAACGGCTGAACCTAACGAAGTTTAAAGGAAAACTATCACACTTAAGTGGGCTTTACAAGTTTACGAGTAATAGTCAACCAATTGTATTTGACTCGAAAATTTCGAACAACTCCATAGAATTCCTCAATTATATTTTTTTGTGACGAGTGAGTAGTGTAGTTCTGTGTCCTATATTTAAATTCAAAACACCGGCTATGACAAGTCTTATCCAAATCTCAAAAATAAAATTAATACTTTCTGTGCAAAATTGTCGGACCAGGTGAGGATTTGTATAGGAAGTCAAATTAGGTAGGTAGTCATGTTTGGCTTTTAGTTAGAGCATGGTACGAAACTATCAGTCAGCGAATACGACCCGCACTTGGTTGTTACAAAAACTACGGAACCCTACACTGCGCGTGGCCCGACACCCACTGGACCGGTTTTTTTTATATCTTCTTAAAAAGTACGCACGTTTAAGTATATATACCGCTTGTTGTACATTATCCGGAGTTTCATATCAAAGCTATTTTGCGTATGAATATCGAGGATCAATAAACAAGATTATGTATTTAACGTTATACGTCTTTTCTGATAAATATGATCCGACGTTACGGCTTAATCGGTTGCCAATTCTCCGGAGATTTCTTAGTACAGACTACAGAATTACAATACAGGGTGGCAGGGACAATTGACGCGCAACCTGTTACCATGGGTTCAGAATCATGTTCTGAATCCAGGGTAACAGGTTTTTTTTTTCCCTTTCATGATCATCTCCTACATGCAATCTTGAATATTGAATTAAAAGCTATAATTTGTATTATATCAATTTTTTGTTATATATTTTTGTGGTGTACAATAAGATATATATTGTAAATAAGTGACGGCACGGTTGGCGCAGTGGTTAAGCGATTGACTGCTGCACTGCGTGTCGCGGGTTCGATTCCCGCACGGAACAAATATTTGTATGACCTACATGTATTTGTTCCGAGTCTGGGTGTTTTTCTATCTATAATATGTATGTATTTACAAAAAAAAAAATGTATATAAGTAGTTTATCAGCCATCTTGTTACCATAACACAAGCATTAGGTTGCTTAGCTTGGGACAAATGGTGCTGTGTGAAATGTCCAGGGATATTATTATTATTATTATTATATACTATAGTAAATTGTATAACTATACTAAGATAAAAATTCTACAAGAAATACAGCGAAACAGATTTAAAATGGTAAGCAAATAGATACGATCCTTTATGAGATCGTTATTAGGCGACAAAATCCCTAATAACAGTCGCCTTTGGATACAAAGTACCCAACAACATGCTCGGTCACGGTAATAGGGAAGAATGTTTTAAATTATTTTCGTGCTAGGATTTCGGCAAACAGGAGAAAAATACATATATAAATGATATTAGCAAAATTGCTTTGCATACCGTAAACGTTTCAGACTCAGAGAACAAAGAGTTTTAGGTTCGCTTACAATAATATACGTCGACAAGATCAAATGTTGCTTTTCTGTTGCGTGAAAATAATGTATTTTTAAGGAAGATCTGAAACTCGTTAAAATAATAAAAGTTGCTCTTTTGTTATGGGTAAAAACCCATCACCCGTCATACTAAATGTTACATAGGTTACTTTATCTGTATTTTTTAAATTGATCATGTCAATTATTGATAACGATTATTTATATGGCTACACCAAGCGGTGACAGTTGAATATTGGCCAAGAAAGACGCGATCCGGCAATCGATTCATTCATTTGCTTTTGGAGCGAGCTACGGGTCGGACAAACTAAAGTAAGTTGGTTAAACTAAAGTTTTAACTGGTTGATGTTGTTGTAAAGATTGTTGGATTAAAGTAATTTAGTAATATTATTATCTACTTATGGAGTTTTATTACGCTATGACATTGTGATTCAGAAGCTGTCTTAGGGCCACAAACCTGGCGAGCGCAGCACAGCTCAGTTTTCACAACTAAATAAATATCTACATTACACGTCCCATAAAATAACGTCGAAATAAATATACTCGTACATGCCAACCGCGTGCCTCTGTCCGCTTTGATACACTCGCACACTAGTTGAAGTAATTTCAACTGTATTTGAACTCAAGCAATGATATTTATTGGATGATATTTATTGGCAGTGAAAATCGTGCTTTTCTCCAGATCTGAGGGGATTCAAACTGATTTGCTAGAACCGAAGTATAAGAATGTTATGATTACTTTATTCTCAGGAAATGATACGATATATTGCCATACTTTAAAGTTTAAACTCTGAACAGGTCCATCAAAGGTGTACCGTAACAGTTCTACAAAGCAAGTGGTATCCACCTACAGTCAGAAGCAAACTCAACTCTTGAACCATAACTTTGAACAGACAATTATACACGATCGTTTTGTCTATAACTACAAACTACCCGCAAACCACATTTAGTTTCCATTCCTCCTTACAGTTGTTCCGGAAACATTAAACAGAGCTTTTCTTGTAAATGATAAAGAGGATCAGTTGACAACCGGATGTTTTTACTGCCAACTTGATATTAATTTTCTGGGCCGTCGATCCGTTTAAAATTGCGACTACTCGCCGAATGAAGCGCTCGACAGTTCAGCGGATTAACTGGTTTTTGGCCTGTTACAATTTATTGGTGTTTTAACAAATGAAATGTATGGTTTAATTGTTTGTTTGGGTTTGACACTCTCTGTTGTGGGTTTAAAAATACGCAGAAAAGTAAGGTTATTTTTTTAATTAATGTTTTAAAGTTGAACGCTTGTGAAACTAGTGACTGCGAACAAAACATTTAATTCAATTAGGACGCATTGAATAAATGGTTTTGTTATCAACACATTAATTATTATCTATTACGATACTACGCTTGACATTTTAAATATCTACCAACATATTTGGGGTCCCAAATTGAATTTAAAACTCCCTAGCTTCTGACCCACGATGGGTGTCAATTGAACGTTACTGGCGCCCAACAGGGTCTAATGATATCAAAGTAGTTTACTAGGCCAAAAATGTGTTAGAACTAATAACGGCTCTCATTTTCCGGGAAAATTGAGTCTAGCGTAAACCATGTTCGCGCAAAATTGTTTTGTAACAGTTATGAAGATACGCTATTTTTTAGGCTTGTATTTTTTAAATTAAGTTTTGTTAATAAGGAAACTTTTTAGTTTTAAAATTATAGTAACGAAATATTTAAAACTATGATACTTCAGATTGAAAGAATTTTCATTTCAGAGTTCAAATAATAATCATAAATCCATTCCTTATTTACTTAAGAGTGGTCAGTACCAAAGATATCTTTAACAACACAACATTTTACATACGTGTAGTATTAATGTTATTACACTAATATTATATTAGGATTTAGCGGAAGCGAAGTTTGCTCCATCTGAATGCAGTTAATTAATTGTAATACAATAAAAGTCCCTATGACTCCGATGGAGAATATTTTGTTTCTCAGCCCTACAACAAACATTTTAATAAATTAAATATAAACATTTCTTTTAGAGCCTGTACTCGGTTATTTCATTTAAAATTAAAAACCTAAACTACCCACAAATACTGTTTAAAATTCACCCAAATACTGTACCGTCCAGATTAGATTTTATAAAAATAACAAGCTAGTTCTTGTGCTCTGAAATATGAGTGAGCTCATATCTTTTACCATGCTTGTTCAATAAGATCCGATTCAATACCGCAAGTTGCCGCAAGTAACTGATCGTAATTGCATTGCGGCGGGATTGCGGTACCTAGGCGTGTTTGCAATTGTTTGCTTTAAATAATATATGTATTTCGGGTAGTAGTAAAAGCACCGAAAAAAGAAAATATGAGCAAACTCAAAATATGAAATTTACTGCTATAAATACTAACTTTTCGGCAACTTATAAGTGAATACAAATAACGAAACGACCGAATAAAATACTGAAAATTCCGAAAAATTAATAAAATATTTGCTAACGTAATATTTTTCCACGAGTTTAAATTGCGTTTTACCGAAATCTACAGGTAGTAATTTTTATCGTAATTTACCTATTTTATAAATTTAGAATCAACCTTACACATTTTATAACTGTGGCGCTTGTTAAACTACTATCTATTCTAATTTATTCATGCACGCGCGTGAATTAGGTGTGCACGCATTTTCTTGCTAGGTGAATCAGCAATCCGGCTGACTAGACATTATAAAAATGTGTTTCTAAGTGATTCCATAGATACTCTTAAGAAATATTAAATCAGCTTGAAATCAATATTCACTACTTACACCTACTTCTTATCAATTCAGTCCCTTCTTTTAGCTCAATAGGTGGTGGTGTTTCAGGAAAAGATTATTCGCAGCTCTGTGACCATTCGGCAACCATTTCAGTGGCTATAACTAAGACATGTGAAAGAGGGAAACGTGTTATGACCCTTAATGTTTCTGTTGAACGCTTCTAAATTAAAAAAAAAAATTAAACCGCCGAAAAAACTGAAAAGCAAAAAATAATAAACCTTTTTTATTTAACCTTAGTAACTAAGTTCTTAAATGTAATCTCGTAATTTTGAGTCGTAGCCAAACAATCAATATTCAAAGATCACTAAATTGCCTTAAATTTAAACGGCGCCGACTCAAAATTATTTAGGTATACTTACATTAGTTTAAGAACTTAGTTATTAAGGTTAAATAAAAAAGGTTTATTATTTTTTGCTTTTCAGTTTTTTCGGCGGTTTAATTTTTTCGTTAAAAAGTTTTTATTTTATAATTTTTTGTGGCTATAATCTACTAATTCTTTGCCAAAGGGCAAGCATATGTGGCACTGAGTAGAGTAATAATACACAACTCAGCATTCAAATCTGTGAGTAAACAATAAATCACCCCTATTTTCCCACCCTTACGGTTGGAATTTTTCTTTCAAATGTATATGGGACCAACTTTGGGGTATACCCTTTCCAATAAAAAAAGAATTATTGAAATCGGACTACTCTGTAAAAAGTTATGCGTGGCCAGACATTAAAAAAAATATATACGAGTATATACGCGTCGACTTGAGAACCTCATCCGTTTTTTTTTCGTCGGTTAATTACAATGTGTTTTGTTGGTTTGGTTATACATTCAAAAATTTGTTTCTGGTACTCACCGGTCGCTACCGCGGCACCGCTTGCTTCGAACGCTCGACACCGGTTGCTTCGCTCGCTCGGCTCGTGCGTTGTGTGGTCACAGTTCTAACCTTTTTTTTCCCGGGGTGGAAAATCCTCATGGATGTGCGCCGCCCTGCGGCGGGCGACGGAGTCTGTCAGACTCTTACTAACTAAAAATCACCCCGGTGTGGAACACATTAGATCACACAACATTTTTTGTCGGTTAATTTTTTATTAAATTTTCGGTAATTCACAGCTTAGCTTATTACAGTCAACCACAGATCGCTGGAAGTTAATTTGTTTTTCGGAAGCTTTATTATTTCCCATATATTCCTTTGTCTGCAGTCACTTTTGTTAAATGGAGATCAAGCATTGTTTGAGATAAGAGTGTTCTCGAATTTGAGTCCAGTGGATCTTTTGCCTTTTAGGTATTTGTTTAATAAAGCTGTGCGGATTACTTTTAAATTGTTTTTAAAGGGCGTGTTATGGTGGTAGGTCTGAGTTTTAGTTTGGAATATAGCTGATGTAATTTTAATTTCACTACCTCTAACAGAACAAGTTTTAACTTTAGTCTAAGCTAAAACATTGAAACAGATATTATATTTTGAACTTTATTCCGAACAAGGTACAAAATTGAAGACAGGCTCGGTTTTATCGTCAGTTTTGGGCCTTTATTTTTGTCGGAACAAAGTACCACACTATAAAATGGCTCGACAGCTTAAACCTGAGTCTAAATATAACCTTGTTTTAGGATAATATTATAAAGAATACTAGCTGCGCCCCACGGTTTCACCCGCATAAGTTTCGATGCCGTGGGAATATCGGGATAAGAAGAGATCCTATGTGTTAATCCTGGTTATAAATCATCTGTGTGCCAAATTTCATCCAAATCCGTTCAGTAGTTTTTGCGTAAAAGAGTAACAAACAATCCATCCATCCATACAAACTTTCATGTTTATAATATTATTAAGTATGAAGACCGTACATGCTTAGCATAATCAGCCTTTATTGTTCCCACTTTTAGGACACAGGCGTCCACTCCGTGAGATGATGAGATGTCACATGTGTTCGAATTTTTGTTTCTAGGAAATGCCGGTTTCCTCGTGAGGAAACACCATGATGTTGCATGTTACATTATGCTTGCATAAGACGAAAAAAGATATCAAAACTAAAAACCAAAACCATAATCAAACTAAAAACCCCATTCCAATTCCATGAATTATTATACGTCGTAACTCAGTTCAATAGTTTTCAACCGTTCTCAAAGCCAAGCTGCAATTTCGTAACAGACCGAGGGATACGATTGTAACTTTTAATTACTAACTAAACTGTTTCCCTAACCGGTATCATTGCAAATTGTGCTGCCCATCCCTTCACGGTTAGGTGTACCGAACAACTTGTATGTGATCTTTAATGGAGGGAGAATGAGATAGGAAATGGAAATAATAATGGGGTTCATTTATTTATTTATTTAATCTTTTCGCACACAAAAAGGTACAAAGTTGGACTTAATGCCTATAGGCATTCTCTACCAGTCAACCAAGGGTGGTGATGGTGTGAGGATGGCAGGTGCTTTGGTTGAGTCGAACAATGATAAAAAAAACTATTAACATGAGATAAAAAACGTACAAAAATACAAAAAACATTTATTAAGATCTTTGGTCTAGTGATGAACGTGGTGGGGCCATAAGTTCGAGTATCGGGTCAGGCAGTATAATTAAATTAAGAAAATTCTCAGCCCGGAGATAGAGATTTCTAGATTTGTGCCCGATTAGAGTTCATAAACACGAGCGATAAGCGTCAGAGGCATGTGCTGCTCGTGTATTTGAGTAAGGTGCTCAAACTCACGAGCGACATGTTGTCAACGGCTGCAGTTGCCTCTGCCGTTGACGCGTGTCGCTCGTGTGTATGAGCACTTAATGTCACAAACTCGCCTCCTAATATGTGGGGTAGAATGTGTGTACCCTACACCTCTGTGTATTATAACATTGTGGGAACTAGAAAGAAAAAGAAAAGAAAGAAAATACATTTATTTGCGGCAAACATGACGCATCAAAAAAAAAGAACAAACACACAAAAAAAAACTGGGGGGTAAACATGCGTCACATTCACGCAAAACGGCCATCGCTCAGCATAATGCTAAGACCCTATACGAGACAGAGCCCCAGCGCTGGTTCGAAGTAAGACCTTATTTTCCAAAGGAGTACAAAGAATTGGCGTAATGTTTTGTTTTTATAAACAAAAGTCGTACTTTCAATTAGTACTACACTCGAACAAAAACGTATAAAACTAAAGTCTGACCGTTTATACCCATCGATCAGTTAATTGAAAGTCGGTGTAACAGTTGGCTTAGTTAATCAGTCAAAGGGAAAGAAATAAAAGCCTCGTACGGACGGCACCATAACTGGGTTAACGGCCATTTTGTCGATAGTCGATAGTCTTGGGTTTGGCAGCTTAAGGGATGAGTGGGACTGAGTTGATGGATTGGAACGAATAGGGTGTTTGAGGACCGATTCCTATTACTTACCAATCGTTGAAACGAATTTTCTACTAATTTACGTTTTCACGGGAATGCTAACTCTAAACAGTAACTGTCAACTGCCGGTCGATTCTGTGCTCGCCGTGAAGTGAAATCTTGCGTGGAGTGAGCTGTCACTGTCAGTGTCTTCCCACTGACACTAGGGATTGACCAAGCAAATATTTACAATCATAATCGAGATTTTAATCATATATTTATGTTAATTCTAATGCTCATTTTTTAGGTATAATTTCAAAGCTAGTATTGTAGTTGTCAAAACATTCCTATTTGGTGGGGTTTTAAAATAAAATACTCAGTCAGAATCTCAATGTTGTATTTTTCTCTTTTTTCTAGACTAGTCCATAATAGCTTGAGGTGCGACCGTGCACAGCTACTAGACTAATGAAAATGCTTCTACACGGAAGACGAGGCGGTATGGTCAAGAGACTTTAGCCTGCACATTGGGCGAAATAAAAAAAAAATAAAAAAACTAATGAAAATGCGCAACAACATTGTCTGTTATTATGAGCGATTGTAGATGGAGTCTAATAAAGACTGCGACGATGTTCAGCGCTGTAAATAACCCAAATATATTCAATAAGAAGAGATAACCGAGTGCTAACGGCACAGAACATAATCCCCTTTATTCATAAACGTTGCTTAAAGATAAGCAGTGATTAGCGACTGTTTAACCATACATTTTTGACGTTTAAACGTTACTTAACTTGAGTCATCGTTTATGAATAAACCCCATTATACATACTGCTAACACGGTGTGCCTGGCTGACGGACTATAGACAACCCGACGTAGTTTGTGTGGGTGGAGTGATCACTTCACCCGATTCATGACATTTTGCTCCTGAATCGGGTGAAGTGATAAGATCACGCCGCGCTTGCGCGTTAGGCACTGTCATTATCATATTGGAATTTTGTTTTTACTTATATATCTAGTAACGCGTCAAGTGAAAATATTTAATGCATATGGGTACCTACTTATAACTTGTCGATGCTAGGTAATAGTAAAAGAATCATCAACAAATACATTACATTATTCAACAGTTCAACCAACACTCGCTCATCGCGCGCCCGTGTTCACTTCACCTTGCTGAAGTGATTTTACGAGAAACTCGTGAAGTAATATCAAATTAAGTTTTTTTTTTAATTTTCTGTTATTGGCGACCATGGCCATACGCCTGTTCGTAATCGAGTTCAGGAAAATAATTAGTTCCTATTTATTTTAATGCTTTTAGATATTTTAATGACTAAATCCAACCGTGTTTGTACAGACGCCAGCACATCAACCTACTACAATTTGTCAAATTTCTTTAATAGATTTTCAACTTTATTGCTAAAGCATTAAGGTTCAAGGTTGATTGGGAAAATTTGACAGTTTCGGTTGGCTTGACCTGCTGGCGTCCGTACATCATTTAAAAAGTCAGTTTAGTGCCTAAATTTGGTCTTCAAGAATTAACCAGATTTTTAATAGATATTTATCCTGTAACGCGTCACGCATGCGCACTTTAACCATATGGAAAATGCAATACCAACGTCCAATAAGTGCAAAGTTCAACTGAGCTCGCAATCAGATTGTCTCCCGTAAAAATAACTAAAACCCGTATTTTCGATGCTAGTAACCCTTAAAATGAACTAGTGGTTGGTGGCACTGGCAACCCTACGCCGAAGTGTTGTTGCCATGGGACAAAACAAGTTCACTTCTAAGAAACGGCAGCGCCTAACGCGCTTGCGCGGCGTAAAATTTAGGCTATTCCGAATTAGGCCATCATCGCCCACAATATTTATTATAGATAAAATCTCCCTTCACGCGAATCTCGTAACCCATGATGGGTTACGAGATTCGCGTGAAGGGAGATTTTATCCATTCCTCCATAATCGATTTGTGCGTGCTTACACCTCTTCCGAATTAGCGTGAGGGCGATAACGATGTCCCGTGAATCGAAAAAGATGAAGTCTTATGATGAGTGAGCGCTGTCAACGGTTGTGATCTAATCGGATCTAAATCGGAAGGGAAATTATATATTGTTGAAGGGAGCGCTGTGGGCGATGACGCTTAATTCGGAATAGCATTTAGGTATTTCACGCCGCGCAAGCGCGTTAAAAAAAAATAAGTTCACTTCTAAGAACAAGTTCACTTCTAAGAAATGGCAGCGCCTGCCATTTCTTAGAAGTGAATTTGTTTTTTTTTTTCTGTCACTAATGACCATGAACATAATATTATTATGTGATAAATGTCTGTTCGTATTCGAGTTCAGTGACAATAATTAGTTCCTAATATTGTTTTAATTCTTTTAGACATTTTATTATCTAAATCCACTGTCTTTGTACATTTAAAAAGTTAATTTTATCAGCCTACATTATGTTTTCAACAAACGGCTATTACGATTGAGTGAGTAACTTCATAAAATTGTGCTAAGCAAGTCTGCAGTGATTGTGTACCTATTGTTCGTTTACATACGTATATAATATGTAAAGGCGCATGGGTTTTTTTATATCCCATCTTCTCTAGAGAAACCACAGCACAACATAAGTACAAACCTTTTATCATACATATTTAGGCATAGGTACCATAAACACACAATTTGCATTAAAATTATTATTATTATTCATGTAAGAATATAAGCATGTTTTTTTTTGGCTGTCTAGTTTAAGTTTTCCTGTATACCTACTGTTTTATACACTGTGTCTATGTTTCTCAGCCAACTCTCCCGTTGCCGTCGCAGGTCTACTGGAAGAAATTACTAAATAATTGATGTAAACAGTTCCTGTGTGCTCCTCTATCTTTATGTATTTTACTTTATTGAGTATTCAGTGTGTAGGTACATAAATAAAATTTACAAATTTGTATCACATCAAAAAAAATTGCTAATACATTTTTATCTACTGAGCCTGCTGCTTCCCGAGGCTCAACTTCTGAATGCCGGGAACGGAGGGTCATTGGACCCCCACCGCAACTAGCTGGAAATAATAGTAAGCATTTATTACTAAATATTTTATGTGATGTGCCGATGTGTAGTAATTAAATAAATTACTACACATCACCACATCACATCTGCAGCTCATTGGTAATGTTGCGCGCCACAATTAATGCCTGATACATGGTGACATTAGTTACCACTAGCGCCATCTATTATGAAGTAGCAGAACTAATTTATCCTTCTAGAAATTTCTATACTAGAACTATCGACAGAGGTCAGTCGGGGCCGGTAGGTACTTGAAAAATAAAGTCTTTTGCAATTTTAATTCTAATGTTAATGTTATGTCTATGTTTTTAGAATAAGTTGAATTATTATAAGATACTTAAATGATAAGTCCTCTCCAAATTTTATTCATAATATCTTTTGCTGTGCCCGACAGGGTCCACGATTGTTACCTACCAAATAAATGTTTACCGCCTAAGCCTACATTGTGGAATGCAATAAAGTATTGAGTATATACCCGAACATTCTAGATGTTTCTACAATAGAAGGTACTAGAACAATCTGCTGCACTATATGCCAAAAACTTTGAAATAAAATTATGCTAAAAGGTTATATGTGCTTATCCTGTACATCAGGTTCAGGGTTTCCCTCTTGACATCTCACAATTTAAACTGCCACCGTTCATTAAGTCAAACAGATAGTATGTTGAGGGTAGCGTTAACTCCTCTCCCATCATCATGTGGAGCTGGAACAAATGACACTAGAATAAAACTTGGTGCACTTGTAAATTAATTGGAAAAAGAAAATTGAAGTTCAAATCACAGAAAATCAGAATTATTAAATAAAAAAACAAAAACAAAAATGTACTGCAAGTGAGGTATCTGAAAAACAACTTTTTTAAATAAATTATTAAAGATGTCTAAAAACTTTTGGTTGTTTTTGCCATAAATGATGGCGAAATTAAAAGTTTTTACTTTAATTTTGTGTTAATAATTGGCAGGAATTATTCACATGAATATTTATATAATATAAATAGTTAATTATAATATTATTCTTACCAGGTAGATAAGCATAATTATTATGGTCATCAAGTTTAATTTTCCGAATAGTAAAAAGGATCACAATAAATTATTCCAATATACATCTGGAAAAGAAATGAATGAAAAATTTATATTATTCATTATTCTACAAACTTGTTTTACAAAAATACTCATGTAAAACAAGTATTTAAAGAAACTCGGTAATCATGATTGACAATGGTTTCGAAGGTTGCAGTCAGACTAATTAAATTTGCCACTAACTCATTTGAGTAACATTGGACAGCCTCAAACTCAAATAAAAAGTATGCTGGCAAAGAAAACTTGACTGGATTGGAATTAAATATACTCATTTTACAAGATAAGCAAGTAGTTAATAATAACGTACGAACCTTCTTCAGCTTCCGTGACGATTCCTGTGGTAATTTCCTCGGCCTATACCAATTATGGAAAAGACCACCATATAGCTACTACTTCTAATTTATTGATGTATCTTTTTCAATATGTTTCTGGCACACACATAGTTTGTGAAGATCTTGAGCGCTTATGCCCAGGAGCCACTTTCTGCGTCCGATCTCACTAACAGGAAACATGCATAAATTCCTTTCAGTTAAGCCGCAATGTTCAGTACAACACTTGTACATCTTGCAATACCAATGAAATATAATATACTTTAAAATCACGGAGAAGCTATGAACGAAAATTAAGCAACGCAAACTTTACTTGATCAGAAACAAAACTGTATTAGTTACGCAGCATTAGTAGCGGAACACTGAAAAGTCGAAACCCCAAAAACCGCCAAACCAAAATTCTACAGATATAATAATTATTCATAAATTAATATCTATGGTAGGTTATGGTTGTTCAATGTTCATCCAACCATAGAGTACAAAGTTGTTTTTGTTTGTTCTAGTCTAGTAATTTTCATAAATGCGAAAAAGAGAAAATATACTGTGTCCAATTACTGACGGATTATAATTTTATTTATGATATATTATAACGACAAATTATTTTTTCGATTTTTCAACGTTTCGATAAATGTTCATGAAATTATTTAAATTGGGCAAAGATTCGAGACGAAGAGACGTCACACACAGGACGCCTGAGAGTCGAGGGAGGATATCTCCGTCGAGGCTCGAGGCAGACCGCGGCGAAGGTGGTGTGACTATCTAATCATTTTTGCAGGGCAAACATGGCCAGCAATCGCACAACATTTGTAAGGAAAAAGGGGAGGCCTAGCAAAAACACGAGTAAGGCTATTAAAAAAAAAGTAAAATTAGTTTATTCAAATGAACGATTTTTTTTTAAACAAACAAACTAGCACTAAGACTACTGAAGGTGTCCAACATCTAGCAAATTCAGTAATAATTGTAAGATTGGACAAATTGTTACAATGTTAGTTCCATATTTCGCCACTATACACTAGGTCTTTTTGGGCTATAGATGCGTTTTTTTTTTGTTACATTTTTAAAAATTTTGGTAACCGTAGTCGAGCGCAAACATTTACCGGTTTATTTATAAACGCCTAAACGGTTCAGTTATTTTGTGATTTGTTTAATTTAAACATATATTTTCTATTCATCGATAGACAAAGATAACTAAATTTCATCATCTGTGGTGGATATGTGCTGTCTAAGTCTACTGTCAGAATAAACTTTTTGTTTACGAGTTTCAGAATAAATATTGTAAATAAACAAATGAAAGTTTTAACCTAATGTCAACTTTGAATTAGTTTTTCAGTGACAATGATTAGTGATCAGTCTGGTGGTTAGCTTTGCAAGGACGAGTGGTGGTATTTCAGGTATACTAAACCTAGCTAACTTGATGATAATATTAACGTAAAAGACGTATGGGCCAGAATCGTCACAAAGTAACACATAGGGTGCCTGAAGACGGGCGTCGACACCGACACGTTCCTGGCTGAAGAAGGCACAACATAAGGAAAACTGGAAAGCTATGGGGAGACCTTTGCCCAGCTGTGGGACAACATAGGATAACTTAAAATAAAAACACAAAAGCAAGTGAATTTAATTAATCTAATATATTCTATCTTTCAGCAGATGAGCCTAGTCGACCTTGCAGTTGCTAAGACATTAAAGGAACTGAAGACAATATAAACACTGCCTCTAATTGATTCAATCATATCGATCCTGGCTGTCTGAGGTCATTATTTCACACTCTGTTTTTGATAAACACAGGAACGACATGGACAGGCACGGAGCATGGATTAAGCAATGTTGCAACTCATTGTATTATAAATATAGGAATTATGTTGGCCCTTGTGATTGACATCAGGCGCTGCTTTAAATAAATCATACTGCTATACCTACTTGTTGAAAGTACTACATTAGCTGCAGATGTGTAGTAATTAAATAAATCAAATACTTAGTAATAAATGCTTAAAATTATTTCCAGCTAGTTGCGATGGGGGTCCAATGACCCTCCGTTCCCGGCATTCAGAAGTTGAGCCTCGGGAAGCAGCTAGCTCAGTAGAAAAAAATGTATTACCATTTTTTTTTGATGTGATACAAATTTGTAAATTTTATTTATGTACCTACACACTGAACACTCAATAAAGTAAAATACATAAAGATAGAGGAGCACACAGGAACTGTTTACAGCAATTATTTAGTAATTTCTTCCAGTAGACCTGCGACGACAACGGGAGAGTTGGCTGAGAAACATAGACACAGTGTATAAAACAGTAGGTATACAGGAAAACTTAAACTAGACAGCCCAAAACATGCTTATATTCTTATATGAATAATAATAATAATTTTAATGAAAATTGTGTGTTTATGGTACCTATGCCTAAATATGTATGATAAAAGGTTTGTACTTATGTTGTACTGTGGTTTCTCTAGAGAAGATGGGATATAAAAAAAAACCCATGCGCCTTTACATATTATATACGTATGTAAACGAACAATAGGTAGGTACATACACAATCACTGCAGACTTGCTTAGCACAATTTTATTAAGTTACTCAATAGCCGTTTGTTGAAAACATAATGTAGGCTGATAAAATATTTTTTTTAAATGTACTAAGACAGTGGATTTGGACAATAAAATGTCTAAAAGCATTAAAATAATTAGAAACTAATTATTGTCACTGAACTCGAATACGAACAGACATAATAGTATTATGTTCAGGGTCGTCACAATCGAAAATACGGGTTTTAGTTATTTTTACGGGAGACAATCTGACTGCGAGCTCAGTTGAACTGTTGAATTTTGTAATAGTATTTGATGAATAATTCTTTTATCATCGACGAGTTACATAAGTAGGTATCTATGTATCTACAATAAAATATTTGCTTTGCACCTATTGGACGTTGGTGTTGCATTTTAAGTGCGCATGCGTGACGCGTTACAGGTTAATGCCTAAAATAAGTTTATTTCAATTTGTTAGAATCGATTTCTGAAATTCGTCATATTAATTACTCGAATCGATTGAAAAAAAAAATCGTTTGGCATAATAATCGTTTCGCTTTCGCACATTATAACAATAAAAAAAAAACAATAATGGTCGGCGAACTCTGGGATTTTGAACACAAATTGAGTAGTGGTAATGAATATTACGTGTTATTGGACTTGTCGTGGCACTTTCTTGTTGTTTATAATATTTTAAATTATATTTGACACATTTTAAATCGTATCTCTAATAGTGTGTGTGATATTTGTGAAAAGTAAAAATGTCAACACGCATGATTGGCGCGAAACTTCGACTTTGAATATCAAAATACCACTACTTATTTAATTTGAACAATGGATGAATTCGTCAAATAATTAAATGATGTATGCCACCCCACTGCCCCTGCCTGTAGTGGGGTATGGATGTTCGAAATCTCCATTTTTGATGTTTTTATGCCTCAACCAGACAACCACCACTGTCATCAAAATGGCGATTATCGCATTTACAGAGTTGACTATTGTAGTAAATTAATAAACTTGTGCGCTTAGTATTATGAAAGATATATTGGCGTTAACCTATGAGCTTTTATCAACTGATCTTAACTAACGCACATGCCGGTGGAGGTTCGTGTGTTAGGGTCCAATCGGAGGCGCTTCCGAACTAAACAAAATGTAGGCTGATAAAATTAACTTTTTAAATGTACATACAAAGACAGTGGATTTAGATAATAAAATGTCTAAAAGAATTAAAACAATATTAGGAACTAATTATTGTCACTGAACTCGAATACGAACAGACATTTATCACATAATAATATTATGTTCATGGTCATTAGTGACAGAAAAAAAAAACAAATTCACTTCTAAGAAATGGCAGGCGCTGCCATTTCTTAGAAGTGAACTTGTTCTTAGAAGTGAACTTGTTCTTAGAAGTGAACTTGTTTTTTTTTAACGCGCTTGCGCGGCGTGAAATACCTAAATGCTATTCCGAATTAAGCGTCATCGCCCACAGCGCTCCCTTCAACAATATATAATTTCCCTTCCGATTTAGATCCGATTAGATCACAACCGTTGACAGCGCTCACTCATCATAAGACTTCATCTTTTTCGATTCACGGGACATCGTTATCGCCCTCACGCTAATTCGGAAGAGGTGTAAGCACGCACAAATCGATTATGGAGGAATGGATAAAATCTCCCTTCACGCGAATCTCGTAACGCATCATGGGTTACGAGATTCGCGTGAAGGGAGATTTTATCTATAATAAATATTGTGGGCGATGATGGCCTAATTCGGAATAGCCTAAATTTTACGCCGCGCAAGCGCGTTAGGCGCTGCCGTTTCTTAGAAGTGAACTTGTTTTGTCCCATGGCAACAACACTTCGGCGTAGGGTTGCCAGTGCCACCAACCACTAGTTCATTTTAAGGGTTACTAGCATCGAAAATACGGGTTTTAGTTATTTTTACGGGAGACAATCTGATTGCGAGCTCAGTTGAACTTTGCACTTATTGGACGTTGGTATTGCATTTTCCATATGGTTAAAGTGCGCATGCGTGACGCGTTACAGGATAAATATCTATTAAAAATCTGGTTAATTCTTGAAGACCAAATTTAGGCACTAAACTGACTTTTTAAATGATGTACGGACGCTAGCAGGTCAAGCTAACCGAAACTGTCAAATTTTCCTAATCAACCTTGAACCTTAATGCTTTAGCAACAAAGTTGAAAATCTATTAAAGAAATTTGACAGATTGTAGTAGGTTGATGTGCTGGCGTCTGTACAAACACGGTTGGATTTAGTCATTAAAATATCTAAAAGCATTAAAATAAATATGAACTAATTATTTTCCTGAACTCGATTACGAACAGGCGTATGGCCATGGTCGCCAATAACAGAAAATTAAAAAAAAAAACTTAATTTGATATTACTTCACGAGTTTCTCGTAAAATCACTTCAGCAAGGTGAAGTGAACACGGGCGCGCGATGAGCGAGTGTTGGTTGAACTGTTGAATAATGTAATGTATTTGTTGATGATTCTTTTATTATTACCTAGCATCGACAAGTTATAAGTAGGTACCGATCTGCATTAAATATTTTCACTTGACGCGTTACTAGATAAATAAGTAAAAACAAAACTCCAATATGATAATGACAGTGCCTAACGCGCAAGCGCGGCGTGATCTTATCACTTCACCCGATTCACGAGCAAAATGTCATGAATCGGGTGAAGTGATCACTCCACCCACACAAACTACGTCGGGTTGTCTATAGTCCGTCAGCCAGGCACACCGTGTTAGCAGTATGTAGGTATATTATGTTCTGTACCGTTAGCACTCGATGACTTGACACACACGGTTATCTCTTCCAATTGAATCGATTTGGGTTATTTACAGCGCTGAACATCGTCGCAGTCTCTATTAGACTCCATCTACAATCGCTCATAATAACAAACAATGTCGATGCGCATTTTCACTATTTTTTTTTATTTCGCCCAATGGGCAGGCTAAAGTCTCTCGACCATACCGCCTAGTCTTCCGTTTAGAAGCATTTTCATTCTGTGCACGGTCGCACCTCAAGCTATATATATAAGGACTAGTCTAGAAAAAAAAGAGATAAATACAACATTGAGATTCTGACTAAGTTTCTGTTTTTCTATTTTATTTTAAAACCCCACCAAATAGGAATGTTTTGACAACTAAAATACTAGCTTTGAAATTATAAAAAAATAGCAATAAAATTAACATAAAAATATTATTAAAATCTCGATTATGATTGTAAATATTTGCTTGGTCAATCCCTAGTATCAGGTGGAATGACACTGACACTTCACTCCACGCTCACTTCACTTAGGTTTTCACGGTGAGATGGTTACAGAATCGACCGGCTGGTGCGACTACACTGCGAACGAATCGACAAGTCGAAACAAACACCAAAACTCATTTATTCAAATTAGGAATAAACACTTTTTGAACGTCAAGAGTAAATCAACCGCTTGGCGATGTCCGAAAATACTCGATGAGCACTCAGACCCCACGGCCCTAGCTTTTTAACTATTTTTTTTTTTAAACTTTGCCCCACACTAGGAATTTCTCCTGTGCCGTGGGTCTGGCGCACAGACATATAAACTCACATACACAAACAGCCAGACCCAGAACAACTAATTGTAGGTCACACAAATATTTGTTCCGTGCGGGAATCGAACCCGCGATACGCAGCGCAGCAGTCAATCGCTTAACCACTGCGCCAACCGTGTCGTCAAATTATATATTTGTATTATGCAACTATATTATCGTGCTAGTCGCAAAACTGTTAACAAAAACACCGTGGTGATTGCGTAATACTATCAATAGCAATGCCTTTCATTTTGACAGTTCAACAACATTCATTGCGTTATTTACTTTGTTGAACAGACAAATCATTCGAACTTAAGAAGCAATGGATTAGCAATATCCGATTAAAAAATCGTTATTATTTAACGTTACGTTTACGTCATGTGTTGTGCCTCCTATCGATCCAGTTACAAAATCAAAAATCAAAATCAAAAGTCATTTATTCAAATTAGGCTGAGAATCAGCACTTTTTGAACGTCAAAATTACAAAAGACAGTCCCCCAAAAACGCCCGCCCTTCACCACTTCCTAGTGCTATCGCTGGGAAGAAGAAGTGGCGCAACAAACTCCCCAGCAGCACAGCTGTCTGTTACGTCATGGTCGCCAGATTACACTCGATCGACGTCATTTATTAGTCAACGAGGAATTCACTGGTAACGATCCTCCATGTCAAGAAGTGGTGGCTCAGTAGTAATGGCCGCGACTTACGAGCGGCGAGTGGCAGTTGGTTCGTGCTTCGTTAGATTGTATATTGTATTCAAGATTTCTTAATAAGCAAGTAAATATTAGGCGCAAAACGAGTATTTTAATTCAAATTTACGTTGCGTTTACTCCGCGCGTTCGTGCTAGGCCCACTAAGCGGTTAATGTCATCGTTCGACCGTAGTATTATTTCAGGATATCCGTTTGAACATATCAAAGACCTTTTATAACAAAATAGTTACTCGTATCTATTTCTAATTATCTCCTAATTCCCAAACCTAGTTAAACAAGAATATGATAACATATTTCGCCCTAGGGAATAATAACAAATATTACAGCGACCCAATTCCGTGGAAATTGATTCTTCCTAATTACGCTGGATACCAAAACACTATCAATTTATTTAGGATGGCGAATTTTAGCGTTAATTACTCTTTTAGTTACGTACCCGAATCGTGTGGTTTCCATTATTTCCTAAATTACAATACTGGACATTGAGTAGGGAATGAATGGAATGCTTTTGCGTATTTTGATATTCATACAATATTAAATGGCGGTTTGGTCGCCGACTGTTAACTTGTATTGTGGCATTTACCATATTCTTAGTAGTTGTAAGTTTTTAGAAAAAAAAAATACTTTCCAATAATGTTAACTTTTATTGTAAATTGCTACAACTACAACCTTGCCATTTACTACAGGAAACAGGCAGCATCGTTGGAAAGTTTTTACAATAAATTCTGTTTTGATTAAAGAAATACGCGCCTATGCAAATCTTCCTGTCCATTACCACGCACCAGGTTTTCCCTAATAGAGCTATTATGCATATCATTTGCACTGCATACGACACGCACACCGTCAGCCTCACTTAACGCTCCATTCGCTGCCTACCCCGTGGCGATCGATGCATTGTTCCATTACCGCATACAAATTAATATCGGGCAACAAACAGCAATAAAATAAATGGCAACAATAGCTACTGAATCAGCTGTTTAGAGTCGAGCCTATGTGCCGCTATTTTATTTTCATACACAATAGGGGCTTGTGGCTAGGTAATAACAGCCGCACTGGTCCATCGAACAGGTTAACCTACGCTTGCCGCGATTAGTCCTTGGATAGGTGACCATCTTTACCTACCAAGACCAAGATCCATTTGTGCCTCAGAAAGCACGATGAGCCATTGGTCCCGGCTGTCATTCGTGGATCTTTGACAGTCGTTACGGGTTGTCAGAAGCCCAAATGTCGGACAACCAGTCTTACCAAGGGGTTTCGTATTACCCAGTAACTGGGTTGTGGAGGTCAGATAGGCAGCCGCTCCATGTAAAATACTGGTACTCAGCTGTATCCGGTTAGACTGGAAGCCGACCCCAACATAGTTGGGAAAAGACTAGCAGATGATGATGAACTGATAATGTATTTGTTAGTTTAATTTTCAATGAATGCTTTGAGTTTGAGTTGATTCGCTTGGGAGGGGAATAGCGCTTTTTCGTTACGTGGCGATTTCTACTGGACAATTCCTACCGCAAGCCACGTTGAAGAACTTCGTTCCAATAATTAATTTATCATTTTGAATATTGTTCTGGATAGGCCGCCACACGTTTGTCCTCTCCTCTATAAAGTACTTTTGAAAGAAAGAAAATAAGTTCATTTGACCCAGGTTAAGTAAGGCACACAATATTCACCCAAAAACTAAAAAAAAAATCAGAAACACCCGACCTGTCTTAGTGAGGGTCTCTGTAAATAAGACAAATCCCAATTGAAACCTGATTATTTGGGAAACTGGGTAAATGGAAAGCCTCTATAGTGATAAATAATTCTAGGTCCCTAGAGAACCCACTTATCCAGGTAACACTGTACCTGCATGGATAAAGGATTTATTTAGTATTTAATTCTGAAAATATTATCCCTGAAACAACAGAAGTTGGCTTTACCTGTACTAAACCTGACCTTTAAAAATAGCTAGGTACCTGCTATCACAAAATTGATAAAAATCTGAGCTTTTATTTTATCCCTTTGAAGTCTTCTAAGCCCGGCTTTGTAAAAAAAATCGCACATATTAAAAAAATATATAATTTGGTTACCGACTGGCCCCACGAACTAATAATTGACTAAAGAGTAAAAATGAAAATATCGAATACAACGAACATGTTTTATCTACATATGGGGTGATCGAGGTTTTTTTTTTCGAGGTTATTAATTTCATGTAAAGTATTACTAACATAATCAGCCTTCAATGTTCCCACAGGCCTCCTCTCTGTGAGAGGGAGTGGGCTATAATCCACTACGCGGGCCCAGTGCGGGTTGGTAGATGTCACATGTCTTCAAATTTTTGGTTCTAGGACATGCAGTTTCCTCACGATGTTTTCGTTCACCGTTTTGAGAGCAGTGGTGATGAAATAATTTACACAAATTAAAGCGCCTGCCTGGGTACGAACCCACGACCTACAACCCGTCAGTCGGGACGGTTACTAGTGGGCCACCACTGCTCCACCAAACCACATTAAATAATAATTATGAACAATATTATTAGTATAATATTTATTTCTAAATTATCATGTTTGCACCTACCACTGTTTGTCCCTGCGTCACCCAAAGGTTGACTGGTAGAAAAGTTCTATAGCATTAAAACCACCTCTGTGCATTTGTGTTCTTAAAGAATTAAATAAATAAATAAATTAGTCTGTTCTTCTTGTTCTTTTCGAGTCGATGGCAAAGGTAAAAATACAATTATTATATTATTTAGATTAGCTGCGTGCCGCGGTTTTACTCGCATAAGTCTCGATCCCGTAGGAATATCGGGATAAAAAGTATTATATGTCCTAATCCGGGTCATGGTCTAGCCATTTGCCAAATTTCATCCGAATCCGTTTTGCCGTTTTAGCGTGAAAGCGTAATAAACACAAAGAAATAATCTTTTATCTTTATTGTATTAGTTCAGATGAGTTGGGCCCAATAGGTGGCAACGCCAATCGCGGCATCAGTGTCGTTTTTTAGGTCCTCAAAAGTGCTGGTGTATGGACACTCTAACGTATGGGACATGGTTTGGTCAATAGCCCCGCATTCGCACTGGGTGTTGGTTGGGTCAATAACGGATTATTGACCCAACCAGCACCCAGGGCCCAACCACCCACCACCCAGTGGCCACCATTGCTCTTCGGACAGTTTGGTGGGCGTTACCACTCGGTAATGGTCGCGACTTACGAATTGTAGATCGTGGGTTCGATTTCAAGTAGACACTTTACTTTGTGTAAATTATTTCATCACCACTGCTCTCAAAACGGTGAAGGAAAATATCGTGTGAAAACCGGCATTTTCTAGAACCAAAATTTAAAATAGGCATCCGGCAACCCGCACTGATGTACTCCCACAAGGTGGACCGCCGACCTTATGAAGGCCGCTGGAACCCGTTGGATGCAAGAAGCACAGAACTGGTCGAAGTGGAGGTGCTTGGGGGAGGCCTATGTTCAGCAGTGGATGTCTTTCGGCTGACATGATGATGATGGCCTACTTCAGTCTTCAGTCCGTTGATTGCTTTCATGCTATTAAGGCCACTGAAGGTTCCCCTTTTTTTTCATAGACCACTTTCGTAATCCCTAAATTGTATGCAAGACTTGCAAAACTAATCTCTTAAAACTCTCATAGCAGGTCAAATCGCCATGGCAGCGCACCAAAACCAACTACTCTTAGCTCAAACACGTGCAGCCTCCGGCAATACAGACAAATGAAAAAATAACAATATACTTTAGGCACCTGTCCCACTGTCGACAAGCGACGAGCTATCAACGACTTTCTCGCTCAAGAAACGTAAAAAGATTGTAGTATAATCAGCCTATAATGTTCCCACTGCTGGGACAGAGGCCTCCTCTATGTGAGAGGGAATGGGCCGGTATCCACCACGCGGGCCCAGTGCGGGTTGGTAGATGTCACATGTCTTCGATTTTTTGGTTCTAAGACATGCCGGTTTCCTCACGATGATTTCCTTCCTTAAGTTAAAGATAATATACATACAGGGTGGCAGGGACATTGATGCGCAACATGTTACCATGGGTTTAATACATGATCCTTTTTTTTAATAACCTTCGCGCGTTGAAATTTTTCGCCGGTTATTTAAAAAAAAAATACTGCTCCACACATTTTGACCGCGTAGGTATTGGACTTCTCTATGACATCATAATTATAACTGTTTAGAATCTTGTTCTGAATTCATGGTTACAGTTTGCGCGTCGATGTCCGTGCCAACCTGTATGTTAATAGTTGATCGCTGACTGTTAACACCGCTGGCGAGCACTAAATGGCCGCAGTGACAAGAGCTATCAAAGATCGCTCAGCGATGATCGCTTGGCGGGCAGAGCACTCGCTGAGAGACACACACTTGATACATAACGCATTCCAGCGAGTAATCGCTCATCACCTTCGCGCACTCGCTGCCCGTTCCTCACCAACTCGTTTTAGTGGCTAGCTCTACTCGCTTCTCGTTATTCGCTAGCGGTAAGACATGTGCCTTAGGTAGTAAGAAGCATAGCTTCAGGGTTAAAACAAAAGATAGAAAAAAATATACACGTGCCAAATATTTCCTACTCATAATATACCTACATTCCTAAATCTTATATCATTAATAAAATCATAACGTATTTCTATCTGACAGGTACTCATTTCATATCATGTCTTTTTTATTAGGAGTATTCATATCCTAACCCCGCGTCCTAAACAAAAGCGGTCGACGCGCGAATACGCAATAATTTACCTGATTAATGACGTTCATTCGCAACTTGATTGATCGCGCGACTATGTCAAATTCATAATAAAAGATCACGACAATCGCGTACTGCCGCGACGATCGCTTTTGGTTAGGACGCGGCTTTATCCTACTATTAGTATCATAAACGCGAAAGTTTGTTAGGATGGATGGATGTTTTTTACTCTTTCACGCAAAAACTACTGAACGGATTTGGATGAAATTCGGCACACATATAGTTTAAAACTAGGATTAACACATTAGGATATTCCCACGGGATCTAAACTTAGGCGGGTGAAGCCGCGGTGTCATAGTTGTCTAATAAAGATTGTGAAAGTTGTTTTTATGTTCCTTTTTGCATTTTTCTCTCAAAACGGTGAAGTAAAACATAGTGAGGAAACCGACATGTCATGTCCAAAAATTCGAAGACATGTGACATCGACCAACCCGCACCGGGCCGCGTGGTGGATTACGGCCCACTCCCTCTCAGAGAGAGGAGGCCTGTTTACTAGCAGTGGGAACGTTATAGGTTGGTTATGCTACGTATGCTTTTTTGTTGTGTTATCTACAGCGTATTTTATTCCTTCACCAGCTGTGCTTATCTGGCTGCTCTTCTATCCAGCACTGGAAACAGCCTGCCTATTCTGTTAACATGTCACCGTGAAAACTAAGATGAAGTGAGTTGTCATTCCACGTGGTGCTAGGGATTGAATCTAGAGGGGCTTGTGGCTAAGTAATGACAGCCACACGGGCGATCAGGTAAAGCTACGCTTGCTGCGGTTGGTCCGTGGATGGGTGACCATTGATTACATATCTGAGACCCTCCGTACGTTGGAAGCGCGCGGTGAGACATGTAGCACTATGTAATGTTATGAACAGCTATGTAAAAACCATGTTTCTGGCAAATAAATATTCTATTCTTACTTTGATACTCAGCAGTCTGATCAGACAACCCTCGATAAAAAAAGTTAGATCTACACACTGAAATATAAATTCACTTCAGAAACATGATAAACGTGTTAAGCCAGCCTTTTATTTCCGACAATAGCACGGAAATTATATAAAAATTTTGGCACGGAAATGTTGGCAGCAACATTTCACTGTACATTTCCCGTTCCCCAAAATAGCTTACTACTTGAATTCAACTCGCAGTTTTCAAAAGTTATAAAATTTAATATACATTCTATGTTTTTGACATTATTTAACGGCTCACAGTTGCGGGTCATATGCAGAATTGTAACGGTAAATTACGAGTAATAACTTACACTCACACTGTGTACGGGAAAAACAGCGCCAGTTATGAGATAGGAGCGGAATGGGATATGTAAATTGAAGTGCCAAAAGTGTATAGAGAGAGTTCTTAGGAACAGGGTGTAAAGTTCACTCTTCCTCCATAGAAAAGGGAGGATCCTCCGACCAGATGGGTGTTGTTTCTGGTGGGCAACTGCCCGACGATTGATGTCGGGACATTGTAACTACATAATTATGTTAGTTGCGCGGGTAAACTTTGCTTGCGCGATGCAGGATTAGTGCTTGACGTCAGTGCGATGGCGTAGCTCGCATGTAGCGATGTAGATCCACAAGTGAATACTGAGCTGAAGGGTAGGGGGGGGGGGGGTATACATATGCCGTGAGGCACACTTTCCTGCTAATTTCTTACATCGGACTTCACACTTTTATTTAATCTTTTTTTTTTATTGTTTGTTTTATCTGAAGTATGTATCTGATGTATTGAGTCTTTTAGTTTGTGCCAAATAAATGTATTTTCTTTCTTCTTCTTTCTTTCTTTCTTTCATACGTACCTATAGGGGGATAGGCAAAATTTGCTTGAGCTGGGTATCGAGACCAGAAAGAGAAAGGAACCTCATGCATAGTAGACGCGCTTCAGGCTAATATAGACTAACGTATGTAATTAGACCAAAAGTATTATTTATTGTCAAAGAACGTCATGTAGGATACGTTATTTCAGGGTTTTAATATCGGAAGTACGTTCCCGTGGGATATTTTCCAACATCCACGCGGGCGAAGCCGCGGGCAAATACCTAATGCCAAAGAATTTTCATTCAACGAATACACAATTTTTCATCGTTCCAAACTTTGGGCCAGACACCAAAGCAGGCATGCAAATTTCAAATAAAACCCACTTTAGGATCATTTTTTTATGAATAACGTTTGAATTTTAGCAGCGTCGAGTATATATGGTAATATTTCTGGCGTTTAATGAATTGTACAAAGCGGCTACCAAGTTTTAAAGGGGAAGTTCAGCCTTTCTTAGGTTGTTTTTTTATAGATATACGGCGTAGTATACGTTTT
The DNA here is from genome assembly GCA_949629185.1 of Apamea crenata. Taxonomy (NCBI): domain Eukaryota; kingdom Metazoa; phylum Arthropoda; class Insecta; order Lepidoptera; family Noctuidae; genus Apamea; species Apamea crenata. Next base: position 2,655,459 of record OX451362.1, on the reverse strand, counting down.
GTTGTTTTTGCTAAGAAGTTCAAAAAGTTCTTGTACTTGTATATTTTTTTTATAGGTAGCTGGTCGGCATGGATTCCAGTCTAACTGAATGCAGCTAAATACCAGTATTTTACTCAAAGCGACTGCCTATCTGACCTCCTAATACGATAATACGATACCCCTTTGGTAAGACTGGTTGTTAGATTTTCAGATTTCTGAATGTAACAACTGTCAAGCTGTCACTGTGCATGACAGCCGCGACCAAAGGTGTAACGTATTTTCCGAGGCAAGGAAGGGTCTCGTTATGTAAGGGATGGTCACCCACGGACCGACCGCAGCAACCGTACACTCTAAAAAATTGAAGCCAACTAAGAGAGATTTTCTCTTAGTTGACGTTAAATTGAATAAAACAACCATGATAATAAGCAACTCAACGATAGCTGATTAATTACAACAACAAGTTCATATGTGATTGAACGAACTATGTAGGTATGTTTATTAATTCTAACAAGTGTATATGTTGATTGCATCACTATTCACTTCTTTGTATGGCCTAATCATTTTTATTTAGTTAACATAAATAAATACGTCAGTTGAATCAATTCAGAATAAACTAATAAAAGCAATCAAATCAAATGATAGTTTCGATAAGTTTTGTTAATAAAATTAACAAACATGTCTTAGTTGATTTAACTAAGATCCGATAATTAAAACAACTAAAATTTAATGTTACATTCTACTAAAACTAAAACGTTGAATCGACTTTCATATTAGTTGAATTAATCATTCGATTGATCGATATAATCAAGACTTCAAGAGATCCACCCCTCCATATTCCTTTCTACCGGCTACCCCGCCCCGCACTCACCCACAGGCTGGCGGCGCGCGCGGCTGAGCCCCACTCGCTCGCAGAGACGACTAACCGTCGTGCTGCACGACACGCACGCGCCGGTTAATCGTCTCTGCGAGCGAGTCAAAACCAGTTTATCCATCCCAAAGAGTATAATAATAATACGGGACATCCATCCAATCCTTTTTTATCCTCCGTTTTGGACGAGTCCACGGTTGATTACTCCGTGAGTAAAAGAGTAATTTCAGTGTCAGAAACTACAAGTGCAGAGATCTCGTCCTTTGACTAGGTACTTAATTGAAATGGAAGACGTTATGGAACTCCTCAAGACATGGGAGTTAGAGACTCTAATACCAGTATTCACACGTAAGTATCTCACTCGCTAGTTTATTTTAAGGTGCTGATTGAAAATGTACTAAGCCCGGAGGCCATTCATGTTGTGTAAGGAAATAGGTATGCACCCTACCACATTATTTTTCTGTTTCGAGTTTGCTCTCTAATTATCGAGCGAGAATTACGAAAAAAGTGGATGAGTGCGCCTTTGATTATATATTTTTCGCGTCACCAAACTAACCACCGGCGTTCGAACAGTAAGGTGTGCGCCTTGTTCGTTTTGAGTCGGCTTTTAGCGCGAAACAAAGGAGCCGAGACAGCGAGACATTCAATAATTGTCTGGTGCTATTCTCGCTTTCTATCGGGGTTCTCCCGTCAAACTGAATTACTTCTTTAGTGGTCGCCTGTCATGAGCAGAACAGGTTCGGGAACCCCCGCACCATGCGCAGTACCTACGAACCTCAGAGAGGCCAGTTTGGCGGGATTTACACATAATTAATATGTTGTTTGCTTGTTCCTTAAGTTTTTCTGATCCGCTCAGCACTCATTTTAAAATAATTTTAATTTGTTGAACTATGAAGTTTCACTCTCAAATAGTAAGGTAGGTACTTACCGAAAAATTGACGATTAAATTATTATACTGACAGTGACGACCCATTTACTGTTGTTTTTATTGTTGGCATTTTATTAGGTATATACCTATAAAAGCATCACAATAATGAATAATACTTAGGATAATAAGAGTAGTCTACGTATGTTCTACCTCATAGTTCAAATTACCTATCTCCATGTCGCATTACCACACTTATCTCTATAGAAACCAACTTATACCAGTCCTTATGACAGACATACACTAACTTGTAGTCCCTCTCCATTCATTGTTATTTTCAGAACAACAAATAACAATACAGGCCTTATCATCACTGTCAGATGATGACATAAAAGAGATAATTCCTTTAATAGGTCCCAGGTCTCTTTTTATGAGATGCTGGCGGACATGGAAAGCAGAGTTTTCATCTGTAAATGTAATTACCTACTTATCTATCTTCTGAATTATATTTTGTTACCTAATGTAAACAGGCTACCTATAATTTTTAAACCAAAATATTAATTTGCAGACTTTGATGGATTTGTCTTTATTTGATGTGGACTCCATAGACCCTAAGAACATAATTGTTGTTCCACCATCTACAGACAAAGAAAACCTGCCTCCAAACAAAAGTTTAATAAATAGTGAGGGGACCAGATCTGAGTGCAAAGTATGCTATTTAATATTTAAACATAAGTTTTAGTTATATTTTCTACTTATTTTCACTGTACGTAGGTACCTATTTACTTGACTGCGGCGAAGCCCAAAAGGAGGGTTATGTTTTTGACCTGTATGTGGAAGCAGGCGGGACCCATACCATTTTTATTATATTTTCAAACTCTAATGGGTCCCGCCTGCTTCCAACATTTATTTAATTTAAAATGGGCTTGTTTTTAGCTTTTCAGTTTTCTTAACTAAGTTTTTTACCGCAATTGGGTTGTTTAGTTTTTTTTTATTAGAAGCACTTATTTGTAAAATTATCTGATAAAGTCTTAAAAGTCTTCAATCAAATATACAATTTTTATTAATTAACTACTAAAATTTTTATAGTGATTGAAGCCTAAAGTAGATTTATTTATATAAAGAAAGATCTACCTTCTGTGTGTCAAATCTTTCATGAAAATTAAATCAAATTAAATTTTCAGATATTGGAAAGTCTATTAAAAGAATCCCTGGACTCTGCATCACTTCTTGCATTTAAAGGTCACTGTCTTATTGGGGATAGTGCACGAAACTTATTGGCATCAGTTATTGGAAAAGCCATCCTGAATGAATACAAAGATATGCCTATCAGAGGTGCGATTTATTATAAGTGGGTCAATCATATCAAAGAACTCTTTCCTGGTGAAAGAACCACCACATATTATATTCCAGCTTGTACAACTGCTAACGGCATTGTACTGCAAGCTAAAGGTAAACTCGTTCACCAGGTATTAAATAAGCGAAGGCGCTTACAAAGCTTAGGAGCTTTACGGAAGCGGAGTAGAGAAGAGAGTCCCACATACTCGTTAGAATCTAATCGGTCACCAAGACCTTTACCTAGTATTTTGCTTGAAGAGGAAAATGAGAATATAGAAGATGACATACAATGGCTCGAAAATTCTTCTGAGCCATGGAATATGGTTGAGGACAAATGGAAAAACACTTTAAAGGCCAGAACGCGCCTTTTCTATGACAACCACAACAATGAAACCATTGAATCTTACTATGAAAAATACCCGGCATTAAAAAAACCACAAGGCTATTCTTTGGTAAATATACAATGTTAATTTAATTTATTGAGTAAAGGTAACTCACAGCTTACTGCTAATAACCTGTAGGTATTTAAGTAGTTACTATGTAATCCTGTGAAATTAAATATAACCCATACATAGAAAAACCATATTTGAGTCAGTAACTAAATACCTAGATGATCTGGCGGTCTACCACATGATTAGAAATACGGAACAGATACAAAGCATACAACCGTGCAAATCAACAAAACTCATTTAAAGTTAGTAGAAAATCTGACATTTTGGTCGGCGGTCATTTTGTCTTCGGCGTACTGCTTTGTCTAATTTCAAGATAATCTGTAATATTGTATATAAGCATTGGCATGATATAGGCACAGTATTACATAATATAGGTACCTAACCAACAGAAAATTAAAAAAATAGTGTTGTAACTCACTTTTTCTGTTATTGTTCATTGTATTTAATAAAGGTATGCATTTTTATTTTCCAGATGCATATAGACTTTGATGCTGCACATGGTATTTACAAAGACAATTTGTTTATTAATTTTCCATTATTGAAAATCAAGCTACAGGAACTGATAAAGAAGAAAAAATCAACAGAACCATTTTTCCACGAACTGGTCACCCTTGCTAATTGTAAGTATGAAAGAAATATCTGTACCTTTACATTTGGGTGTTTACCGATGGGACTCTGCTCTATTATTAATAAAATTTGTTGCTTACCTACTTCTTCTATTTTTTTTTTCAGCATCGAATGAAGATACATAAAATTTAGCCGGATTCTATCTATCTATACCGTTTTTATTAAACACTGCGGCAGTTAAACAAAAGAAGAAACGCAGTTCGGATGCAGGTCAAAGCTGGAAACCAAGTAAAGTTGAAGCCCGGGAAGGCTTTATAAAGCACGTGAAATCTAGTGCAGAAATCCGTCAAGCAATAGAACTCCGCCTATCAACCCTTCTCCAAAAAGGAGCGCCATCCCAACCTTATATTATTGTAGTGGGTGAGTCGCTAGACAAAATAAATACTTTCCTTATTGTTGCGAATAGATCGGTCATCTATGAGAGATTGTCTGTTATGCACGCAGTTGATACGTGTTACAAAATAATATGGACCCTTAATGCAGAGTATGGTATCGACACATACCCTGTGTGGTACTTCATACAAAAAGCGTTTTATAAAATGTCATCTGCATTTGATAAAGGATCAACTGCTGCCGAGTCTCTTCTCGCGGATTGCCATATATAATACTTATTGTATATTTCTTTTTAACCCATTTATCGGCGTGGTGTTTAAAATTTCAAATTTAGATGTCTAAATTTCTTCTGGAAGGAATAATACGCGCCGATGAACGCTTTAATAAAAAAAGCAATTTCTTATGCCAAATGTTAATGACTGATAATTAATAACTGTTTTTTAAGACATTGTTTATTTGTCATTTTAAAATTCTCTCTATTATGAGTACTCTTACTAATAAGTAGGTATTTAGTATTATACCTATCTAGGTACATAATAACCAAATTGTTACATTAAGATTATCATAGTTAAGTTTGTTTTAGTTGTGATAATTCTAGACCACTGTTAATAATATTATTTACATTTTTTATTTTGTCAGAAACAAATAATAATGTGACTATTGCTTATTCATAATTGATTAAGAAATAAGCTATGAAAAAATTGTTCACTCTGTTAAATATTGTTGTTAAAAAAGTTTCATAGTTATGGTAGATAGTTATTAGAACAAAATGTTAACATGTTTTATATGTCACAAACAATTATCCGGACTTAAACATCTCAAATTACATTTTCAGTTAATACACAACCCAAAGGAACTTAGTGTATACACATGTGGACAGGATAACTGTAATCGGCAATTCCAATTATTTAATTCGTTGAGGAGACATATTGTGCGGGAACATTTTTCAGGAAACTCAATTAAAGCAAATATTATTTTTACTTACTTACATTAAGTCTTACTTAGAGTTAAAGTAACATTAAGTCTTACTTAGAGTTAAAGTAACATAAGCACAGGTCCTGTTCTAGATTCATTTTCAAAAAATCTAGATGAAAAACAATTCCTTTGCGCCACTTTGGAAATATGTCAAAATAAGTCATTAGTCAAAGTTCCTTGGGCTACTGTTACTTCAACCCGCTATGTACCTGACACTGTCTTAGTTTATAGTACAAGTCCTGATTATCTGCCTGTATTTTTTAAAATAAAACACATTTATTTGTATGATTCAGAAAATCTAATTTTGATGGGAATCACATTAGAAACATTGGAGTTTGACGATCATTTCTGTTGTTATGAGGTTATAGAACCAGACACCATACAGAATGTTGTCAAGTTCTATAATTCTTTAGTATCTCCGATTCCCTGTAATATTAATATTTTAAGTAATGGAAAAAAGTACTTAACCCTGCGCTGTACTATTTAAGCATTCCATGAATATAATATATAACTATTTGTAATTATATTTTTGTTTCATTTTTACCAAATTTATGTAGGTACATGTCAGCTACAGAAAAATATTGTTACACCAAATAGTTACCTATAGAGACAGTTTAAATACTTATCTAAATAGAGTAAGTTTCATTCGCTTTTTGCACATATTCGCACACATTCTTTTTTTGGGACTAGAGAAAAAACGATAATGTTTTGATCTGTACCTACCTAATAAATTGCTCTCAATTCAGATCAGACAGCATTCTGGGTATGATCTTGAGGTGCTATGTTCATTAATTGGATCAGCTCTTCAAATGCGTATTTAAGAGCACTCTCAGTATTAAGTGCGATTTATAAATACAACCCTTAACCCCGATTTCTGAAATGCCGGTAAAATTTTGATAAAAAACCATCAAAAAAAAAGAAACTATCACAAGAGGTGATAGAAGTACCTATAACGCATAGGTATATTACAATTTGACCGGCATTTTAGAAACCGGGGGGCAAGGGTTTTATTTATACATTGTAATTAATACTGAGAGTGCTCTTATATACGCATTTGAAGTGCTGACCCAATTAATATATTGGTGTTAGTTAATGAGACAAAGTGTCTCAGTACATTCGATTAGGGGTAATTTTGTTGGCTTAATAATGTTTCTTAATAGTACCTAACAAGTTTAGTAGCTTATTCAAATAAACAAATTGATTGTTATGAATATTAAGAGATTTAAATTGAACAAGGTCATAGTTGAATTTATTAAGGTAAAATAGTCTATAATAGTAATTCAAATAATTAGAATAACCAAGGGCTTAGTTGAGTTTATGAAGATAACTTAGTTATATTGACCAAGTTCTTAGTCGAATCTACGAAGATGAATTAGTTGTAATGACCAAGTTCTTAGTCGAATCTACGAAGATGAATTAGTTGTAATGACCAAGTTCTTAGTCGAATCTACGAAGATGAATTAGTTGTAATGACCAAGTTCTTAGTCGAATCTACGAAGATGAATTAGTTGTAATAACCAAGTTCTTAGTCGAATCTACGAAGATGAATTAGTTGTAATGACCAAGTTCTTAGTCGAATCTACGAAGATGAATTAGTTATAGTAGTCATTTTCATATTTATATTGACCAAGATTATAGATGAATCTATTAAGTTGAATTCGTCATATTGATAATTTTCATGTTAACTTTGACTAAGGTTCTAGTTGTTATAGTTAAGAAGCAGATAGTAAGAACAATAAAAATCACCTTATTTGATTTATCTAACGTCTTGTTAGGCTCGTATGGAATCAAGATGCTTGATTGCAATAATCACAATCTTGTTAGGAGCAATCAATTTTTTTTTAGAGTGATAGCTTAACCTTGATCGATTGAACTGTGCGGCTGACACTTTGCCACGATGCTGAAGGCCGATTCCCGTAATTAAAAACGTTCATAATCTAGTCTCAATTTCATCTGAGCGACAATCAATGTCAAAAACTTGTCAAATGTGTATTTTTGACAGATTGAGGCTGACATCAGACTGTAAACATTCTTAAAATTACGAGAATGACCCCTCAGTTATGTTATCGTTACTAAAAATATATCAAACGTAGTTTAATACCGCTTTATGCCAAGCATTGCTGTGTACCGGTATGAAAGACATGGGTCCCGGTAAAATTACAGGCATACCACACATTTCCACTTTGTCTATAAGGTAGCTACACATTGGCAAACCCCTCGTGGTTATTGTCAGTGTGTATGGTCGTAATATTTTTTCATCAAATGGACTGATGTAACCAAAAACATTCCATAGCTCATAAACTGTTGACTTAAACAGCATAACATAAAAAAAAACAAAACATAATCAGCCTATATTGTTTCCACTGGGACACAGGCCTCCTCTCTGTGACAGGGAGTGGGCCGTAATCCACCATGCGGGCGTAGGTGGATTTCACATGTCTTCAAATATTTGTTTCTAGGACATGCCGGTTTCCTCATGATGTTTTCCTACACCGCACGAAAGATAATGATGTATCTAACCTCATTATGTTTTTAATTATGGAATCCAACTTCTCCCAATGCGCTTATATGTTATATAATGAACCTTGAAAATAAATAGACTTACTATTCTGTTTTTTTTTTCGTAATTTTAGTAAATACACCATTGTTTACCGGTGAATAGAATGCACTTTCTTTCCAATTTTTACCGATATAATGATAAATTTAAATATCTATACTAATAATAAAAAATCCTTCTGTAATAACTTTTACAATAAGAATTTGATAACAATATCAATGATAAATGATTTTATTTTGTAAGTAGGTTTGTACAAACACTTTTACACGTCAATCATATTTTAAAACTAGATGAGGTCGGCAATGTATTGACATTATCGACCTCGGAGACTATTGAATCTCCGAGTCTAGGCAGGCTGTGTGTCATCCGAACGGACGGACATGACGAAATAAAAACCGTGTGCGGTCGGGGGCCCCCGTCAGGAACGAAGTTCGCGATACTCGCACACACACACAATAATAGAAAGAGGCAGAAAGAGAGAGAAAGTTCGGATTTAATACGGGTTTTTTTTATAAAAACAGGGCCATTTAGTATAAGTTTTAAGCTTTCATAAAGTTGTCGCCATCTTGGATTTTCATTTTCCCTCACTATTGGCTTCAGCACTCTCGAAAACCATGAAAACTATGACCTCTCTTTCTCTCATTCTCTAGCAAGTCAGTCTAGTCTAATCAGTCGATTTTCGTGACGTTTTCTATCAGTTTACTCCTACCTCAAGCCGCGATAAAGAACTTCGTTCCAAAAAGGGTTCCGCTTTCGCCATTTGGCTACGCAACCCTAAAAAGGTATGATACAATAATTATGTATCAGTGAACCAAAGCTAACACGTTAAAGATCAAACGTAATACTAAAATAACCGGCGTTAAATTCGAACACCGTCTGTAATGAACATCCCGACCTTAATTATACATATAATAACTAAAAGCAGTGATTTTAATGGGATAACTCTCTTGAGAGGTGTGAAGCTATTGCACCTAATTGAGGTTGGAGTTCATATGTAGAATACAAATGTTCGTTTTATATATCAACTTGCTTTTGCCCACGGTTTCAACCGCGTGGGTGACGGAAAATATCCCACGGGAATGTGCTACCGGGATTAAAAGTCAAAATCAGTCAATCAGCTTTTTCCCAGCTGTGTTGAGGTAGGCTTCAAGTCTAACCCCCCCCGGTGGGTTCCCGCATTGTCGAGGCGGGGGGGCTCAGTAGCCGTGGTGGATTGGGCCACGGTGAAGCTAAGAGGAACCCGAGGAGCGGTCGCTCGTCTAGGCTGTGCGGAAAAGCCGACGACGTAGCGGCCGGCGGGTAGGTTGCGGTGCCGCTTGGGCGACATCGCAGCCTACCTGAGGCGGGCCGCGATGTCCCCCGTGTGGGAGACATTGCGGCTGAGGATTAGAGGCCGCGGCGGGAGAGGAGTGTCGGTGTTACGTTGCCGCTCTCCCTACCTTCCGCGGCCTTGACGGGGCCGCCACCGTTTGATGGCGGACGCGGTGGGGCCGCAGGGGAAGAGGAGTGTCGGTGTGTCGTTGCCACTCTCCCTATCCTCTGCGGCCGTAGCCCCCCATCCTGGGGGGCATGCGGGGCCCGCCATTCAGGCGGGCGTGGGGGCCAGCGGGCAACGGGTGCGGGGGCACCGTTGCCTGCATTGCACAGGCCTCCACCAGTGTTGGACGGGAATGGCTAGGTGGTCCCGGCCATTCCCGTAGCCCCCCAATGTGGGGGGCATGCGGGGCCCGCCATACCAACTAGGCGGGCATGCGCCGGGAGGGCTATGGAGGTAAAGGCTATGCCTATTCCCGTGGCCCTCCCATCACGGCGAATGAGGGAACACCGCTGAGTTTTAGTGGGTATACTGTCATTCCGACAGGGAGTCCCACATACCCCGTCTCGTCCCCCGTGAGGCGGGCATGCATAAAGCATTTCTCAGCGACAAAAAAAAAAAAAAAAGGCTTCAAGTCTAACCGGATGCAGTTGAATGATATTTTACATGAAGCGATTGCCTTTCTGACCTCCACAACGCAGTTACTGGGTAACACAATACCCCTGAGTAAGACTGATTGTCAGAATTTTGGGCTTCTGACTACTTGTAACGGTTTAAAATTCTTTCAGTTGGACAACAGCAGTCTATTACTATTTAAGTATGTTTTAGAGCGTAAAATAATCCATATTATAGATGCGAAAGTAACTCTGTCGGTCTGTTACCTTTTTACGTCTAAACCACTGAACCGAACGTTACAAAATGTGGCAGTAGCCTGAACCGTGGAGGACATAGGGCTATTCGTTTTAAATAAATGATAATATACATAATACTGCAGACAAAGTCGAGTTTTTAATAACGTAGCACACTTAACTGCGAAGGTCCTAAGTAAATGCAGAAAGAAAATCTTAAATAATTATTAATAAAGACAAAGTCAACTGATTCTAAATTACTTACCGCTGTGCGACCTCTCGCCCTGCGGAAATTGAGCTCAAAGCGGAAGATACCTACTCAAATACGATGAACTGTAAACTAGAACAGTAATTTGCTCAACTTACGTAGACAAACCGCTTGTGTCAACAACTCATTTGCACACACACACAAACTCATTCACTACGCAGTCCTGACGCGCACTCTCACGTCGTGTTTATCTAAGCTATTGTTTCTAGACATCTCCACTGATAATTGCGTGGTGATGGCCTTAAAGTTAAGGGTCTTTAAACATGAGCGCCCTTCGCACTGACGAATAGAATAATAATGATAACCCATCACGTTAGTTATTACAGCTATCTTAGCCTACGTTTGCAGGGACGTAAAAATACGCACTGGATTTTCAACTCTCGATGTTGAGCCGAGCATTGAGAATCGAACAGAGCGCATCCCAGCGCGTCAATAAAACATATTGTTAGATTTTCAACTCTCGTCGCTCAGCAGTGCGTAGAAAATCCAGTGCGCGCAAAAAATCGCGAACCTGGGCTTAGGCTCCGTTCACGACCTCGAGCGATGCGACTTACAACGCGATTTGGCCACGGGGTTAAGCATTCGTCTACATTTGTGAGACTCAATGGGCTTCAACGAATGAACTAGAAGAAATCGAAAGACTATTGATATGGGCTAGTGCAATGTATGTGAGCTCATCGGTATTTTAATTTTCGAGTTTCGTAATACTAACATTATTAACAAACTAAAGACTGCAAAGAAAAAAGCGTCTTTCATTGTAGGTTTCAAGCTGTAGGTAATCACAAAAAATGTGTGCCAAAGAAATAATAATAGAAATTAACATAGCTACACAATTAATAATAATAATAATAATAATATCCCTGGACATTTCACACAGCACCATTTGTCCCACGCTAAGCAACCTAATGCTTGTGTTATGATAACAAGATGGCTGATGAACTACTTATATACAATTTTTTTTTTTTGTAAATACATACATATTATAGATAGAAAAACACCCAGACTCGGAACAAATACATGTAGGTCATACAAATATTTGTTCCGTGCGGGAATCGAACCCGCGACACGCAGCGCAGCAGTCAATTGCTTAACCACTGCGCCAACCGTGCCGTCAATTATAATTATATTCTATGAGAAGCAAATTACACAGTATGTTGTGTGTCTGCATTACGTAAATTAAACATGTATTTTTATGGTGGTACCTCAAAAAGGAAAAGTGCCTCGATTCCCGACGGTGACTCGTAATTTGATGTATTCGTTCCAGAACATGATAGTGGGAACATTTGCCTAGCTCAATACCCTAGGCAAAAATTCATGGAATTCGAGAAAACCCAATCTTTATGTATTTTTGGTAAATTCTCGGAATTCGTTACTGAATATCACTTTTCTTTAAACTCCCAAACTGAATTGTCTTCATTACTGTTTCATGGATATCTAATACTTTAACAAACCTTTCGATGTAATTAGATTTTCTAAAACATCAAACAGTTAAAAGTTAAAGAAGTTCATTAACATTTCCAAAATCATCTCTTCATAACGTAGATGATTTTTGAAAATGGTTAGTAAACTTCTTCCTTTTTAGATGTACTTACACGTACAGGTTATTTAAATATGATATTATTTCATGGGTAGTAATAAAAGCTCCGAAAAAAAAGAAGAATTGTCCTTACTCAAAATATTAAATCTACTGCCTAAAATACTAACTTTCCGACTACTTTTGTCCGAATAAAAATGACGAAACGACCGAATGAGATACTGAAATCTTCGAAAAATAAACATGACTGTTTATTGCTATAATACTTTTCTACCAGCATAAATTACGTTCTACTGAAAACTATGCTTTGTAATTTTTATCTTTACTTGCCTACTATTAATTCATAAATTACCTTTCATATTTCATAGACTGTGGTGCTAGTGTGGTTTGGTTTACATATAAAAATATGTTTCTGGCACTCGCCGGCCGCTGCCGCGGCACCGCTCGCTTCGCTCGCTCGGCTCGTGCGTTATGTGGTCACAGTTCTAACCTTACCTAACCTAGCTTTTTCGATTTAAAAAAGATATAGACGTGTTACGTAAGAATTTTACAAATCGGCTCATAAATAACGCAGTTCTGAGGTAACAAACATAAAAAAACTACAGTCGAATTGAGAACCTCTTCCTTTTTTGAAGTCGGTTAAAAATATAAAAATATTTGCCACGTTGTTCTCATAAACATCAACCTGTAACTGAGTTTCAAAAAAATAAAATGCAAGTTATATAAAATGCTAAAAAGATTATATGCATCAAGAACCGGTCAAGTGTTAATTAAAAAACAGTATTCTACACAGCAGCTCAGAAGCATAACGTTTAAAAACATCAAAATTCATCAACGTCCGTCACAAGGTAATTACGTTTTTCTATTTGCAATAGTATAATTCGCCTTCTTTGTGTCACGACTGTACTTTAGATCTTGCTGGCCCAAAATGTTGCCACTTCCACGGCGCTAGGGCATCTCCCTGCAGGGTATAACCTTCCGTGGTCCAATCGGAAGTCCCTGAACCGTCTCCAGACACAAGTGGGAAGATTTAAGTCCAACCTGGTATAGTGGGGCTACCTTGACGGAACGGCAGTGGGGTGTGATTGTGGAGCTATGTCGCAAACCGTGCTTCACCTCCTATCCTGCCCTCTGTTTTATGCACTCAAAGTGACTTCTGCGCTGCCACCGGCGACGCCTATAATGCATAATACCAGCCCAATATTATATTGTCCTACTGCAGGTTGCCTCTTCTCATACAGAGAAGGCAGTGGCAGCGTTTACTACACGTACTCAAGGCGGATTGGCCATTTCAGGTTTATATTTTATTTATAATATTATTATGTATAATATTTCAGATTATTTATTTACTGAAAGTATATTATATATTTGTTACAATATATAAGCTAACATTTAAAATGTATGCATGTATAATTAAAACTGAAACTTATAAAACTGAAAATGAATTGAAATATTATTTATTTGTATTTGTTTTAGGCTACTTTTCAACAGACAACTCGCAGCGGGCCAACGTAGTGGATTATGGCCCACACCCTTTTACAGGGAGGAAGTCTGTTTCCTAGCAGTGGGATCATTATAACGCTCAACTTCCTTAAATGTACTGTAAAAAGCTTGTATTTACTGAATTTATCTCCCAAAAACTACATAATGAATAATTAAGATATTTTTGTTCCCAACTCATTGAACCGGAGCCATGTATTCGGCGAGGGCTGTAGAAACAATTAAGACCGTCCAAACAGGTCTAAGATATCTGGCTTTGATGCAGTTCTCTGCATACTTGTGGCCCCAACAAGCTTTCGTGGAGAGTAGGTTTGAAATCAACTTCATCTTACATTCCGTCACACTAACACACCAATAAAAATACCATAAGGGCCGACGCTCACTGGCGGCACGGCACGGCAAGGGATTTTTATGCGACTATTAGAAAATATAACTTAAAAGTATGACAATAAAATTGAAATTTCATCGGCAGCAATGATGCCGCGGTATCCTTAGGCATGCCGCGGCGTCCTTTGGCATCATCATTGAAATTTCAATTTTATTGTCATACATTTAAGTTATATTTCTATTCATCGCATACAAATCCCTTGCCGTGCCGTGCCGCCAGGGGGCGCCGGCCCTCAGTTTCATCTTAGATAAGACATATAACTAAAGTATGAGCAATACAACAAACAAAGAAAATTAAACGATTATTATATAAACTTTTAAAGATAAAATAAATAATAATAAATAATACATTTTTTCAGATGGAGCCAGTTTCGACTACATAATAGTGGGTGCAGGAACAGCCGGCTGTGTGATAGCAAACAGACTGACAGAAGATGACAATGTTGATGTTCTTCTTATTGAAGCCGGTGGAGATGCTCCCATTGAAGGGGTTGTAAGTTGATATCAATCTAAGCTAATATAACAAAGAGATTTCTTTTTTACGCTTTGTTACGCTTTTAAAACGGCGGAACGGATTTGGATGAATTTTGGTACATGAGTAGACCAAGACCTGGAATAGGTCATTAGGAGAGGACTGTTTATCCCGATATTTCTACGGGATCGAGACTTGAAGGGAGAGATAATCATTAATCCTATTAAACTGTAGACGGTATTACTGATGATGAAATATGATTATTTATGACATCTGTCTCGTTATTATCAGCCATATTTTAACTACTGTGGGCGTACTATGGGTAGTGTTGGTTATTGTGCAATTGAAAAAATGATTGACAAATCAAATTATAATTTTACGAACGAATTAATCACACTAGCCAATCACGCACTGTAGGTACCATCTATGGTAGGTACACAACTCCACGATATGGAACGCAAGACAGTTTCTGAGCACATGTTGTCTGTACGATATCCAAGGACCCAAAGAGCACTGCTCCACAACGCTCTTGTAGCTGTAGCTCTCCTTGACCCCCACAAACACAGGCTAGACTCTGTCGAACGCCAACAAATGGCGCTGGCGCCCCGATCCGTCAAACGAACAACTGACATATATCCGACATATATGATGTATTTTGTTGTTTGTTAAAACCTAGATCAAACATTTCTTCAATTATTGTAATTGTTTTTTAACCGTGTTAATTAAAGTTAGTTAATAAACAAAAATTGTATACAGGATTGCAAGAATATCGTTGTGCAAACTGTAACCATGAATTCACTACATGATTCTGAAATTATTAAAAAAAAAAACAGCAAAATCCATGAGGGTGCGACTCGATGTCCATCCTGTAAAGATAAACGTAACTTGGACATTTGCATTAATCTGTATAACCTTTCTTTTGCAGATACCAATAGGCGGTTTATTTCTAAAAAGATCTCGGTTTGACTGGAATTATACTACAGAAAACGATGAGTTTATAAAGAAGTGTCATCAAAAACCGTACTTTGAATTAAGTTCAGGCAAGGTGTTAGGAGGTACCAGCTCTCTTAACTATATGCTCTACTCTCGAGGTCATCCCACAGATTACGACAATTGGGCAGACATAACTACGGACCCCTCTTGGAAATGGGAGAACGTGCTGCCATACTTTAAGAAAAGTGAGCGAGTCGAAGACGCTGACTTCCTCAAGTCACCAGATATGACTAATCATGGTAACAATGGATTAGCAGGACTAACAAAAGATCCTCGCGATAACGCAAATGATATTTTAAAAAGCTTCAACGAGCTTGGTAATGATATTGTTAATGATCCAGGAAGTACACTGGGCTATTCCAAAGCATTTATATATTTAGCGGAAAGACACCGACAAAGTAGTGCTTTCTCTTTTTTAAGACCAGCTAAAGACCGTAAAAACCTCCATGTGCTGAAAAATACTTTAGTCACAAAAGTAAATTTCGACGGAAACAAGAATGCCGTAGGAGTAGAAGCTATCCTAGAAAATGGTGAAACTATAAATATAAAAGCATCCAAAGAAGTCATTGTTTCTGCTGGTACATTTAACTCTGCGAAGTTACTTTTGTTGTCAGGAATCGGTCCTAAACAAGATTTAGAAAGCAAAAATATTGATGTTATATCAGATCTTCCAGTAGGAAAGAATTTGCAAGACCACACTGGAGTTGTTATACTTCATTCATTGGAAAAAAGCGAGCCAAAACCTACTGACCCTAACCGTCACCCAGCTTCTCCTATGATGGGATTTACAGCATTAGATAAAAGTCAGAATTATCCAGACTATGAAACAATGTCTTTTTCGGAAAAAGCTACCTTAATGTTATTCTTTTGCTCCTTAGAATATAGGCTAAGTTACGATATATGTGACAACACTTTTGTATCGATGATGGGGAAAATGGGCTTGTTCAATGAAATTGTCAATTTACGCCCAAAATCTAGAGGTGAAGTTACACTAAGGAGCTCGAATCCAATGGATCCTCCAGTGATCACTACTGGGTATTTGTCTAACGAGGCTGACCTTGACGACCTGGTGAAATATATAAAAGACTTCATTCCAGTTGTTAATACAACATACTTTAGAAATATTGGAGCAGAAATGATTGACCCTATGTCAGGAAGCTGCAGTGAATTTGAAAAATACAGTGATGAGTATTGGAAATGTTATGCTTCCTGCATGTTTTCTGGAGAGAGTAATTACGTAGGAACTTGCGCAATGGGCAGTGTTGTTGATAGTAGACTGAGAGTGATTGGCGTACAGCGGCTGAGAGTAGCCGATGCCAGTATTATGCCTGTTATTACAAGAGGGAATACCAACGGTCCTGTGATTATGATTGGTGAAAAAGTTTCTGATTTTATCAAGGAAGACAACGAGAAACATGGTTATTTTTTTTTATGATTGCTTTATTTGTGAAGAAAAGATAATCAACGATACGAATAAACAATTTTCATTATTTTGTCGTATATTTATTTCTATTCATTAAATATGATGGAGAAGGTGTTTCTCGTTATCATGAGTCATATTTTAACAAGTGTGGTCGTACTGTGGTGTAGCATTCAAATCAAATTGTAATTTTACGAAAAAAATAATCACACTAGCGAATCACACAGTGTAGGTATACGACACAAGTAGATGCGGACCCCAAGACAGTTTCTGAGCACATGCACCGTTTGATGTCCGATGATCAAGAGACTGCTCCACACCGCTGTAGCACTTTCGTTGACTCGCAGACTTATCCACAAATTCCATCCTGATGTCGCTACTGAAAGGTTTAGTTAACATCAGTAGCTCCATCAGTCGCAATTCGTAGGGGGCAAAGAGTTTCAAGGCATCTAAATGGACTAGACTATCTAGGATTGGACTATCTAGGCCTAAATGGGAACCTTGCAGAACTCCGCAAGGATCCCATTTAGGCCCAATTCTTTTCAATATTTTCATAAACTACATCACGCTCTGCTTTAGGCCTTCACAATTCTATATTTTTGCCGACGACATGATAATAATGAAACTGAATGCAAGATGATTTGAACAGACTGACGAACTGGTGCAAAACGAACAAAATGCTTCTTATCGTTTCAAATTGTTACTGTTACATGCAATTTAGCCGTAACAAAATCGTTAAATTTGACGATTACACAACAAAAACTACTACAGGTAGAGGAAATACTTTAATAATTATTTTTATTCAATGTTTTTTCTCAATTTTTATTTTTGTCCTGCCTCACCCATTTGTACCGCTCAGACGCCCAAAGCGCACACCAAAGAAACCGCTCAATGCTCAATCTTGATATGTTCATTTCATTTTTTTCCTTCTAAATTTTTAATTTGTATATCATTCATAATCTAAATTTTCTATTTTTATCGTGTTTACACCGATATACAAATTTTAATTATGTTTCAAATTGACGTTATTTCAAGTTAAACCAATATCAACTTTATTTTAATGGTCATTAAGTTGATTTCAGAGTGACTAGCACTATAGAAAAAGTAATAAAAATGTTTGAAGTTGTAGCGTAAACTGAACTTTATTGTGTAGAAATTAAAGTTATTTTTCCATAAACTCATATTTGTTTACATTTTTGGCGAATATGTCGCGAATGCAGATTAGTTATACATGCATGCTGTGGTCTTCTGTAATTGAAGGAGCACACGTAAAAGAATCTTTTTTATTACTGTAAATTTCTAATGTATATCCTTTGTTGAAGATCCTCAATAAATAAATAAACAAACTTGACATTGTAGTTTAAAAACATACATTCCAACTGTAATTGCCAGTTTGTACGTAATATTTTATTTTATTTTACCATTTATGTACACACATATATACAGACAAGATAAAACAGAACAGAAAAAATAGTTACAGAGGTGATGCTTATTTCACAAGATATCTCTTCCAGCATACCTGAGATAGGACAATAGATGTAGACAGCGTGTGAAAGAGTAAAGGAGACAAACAAATTATACATAAAATCAAAAACAATTCACTTAATAAAACTAAACAAAAATTATGAGAATATACTCACATACATACAAATAAACTTTTTTTTATACATATTTCTAAAATAAATATAACTAGAATGATAATAATTATAACATACTCAAAATAATAAATACATACGCAACTATGATGAAGTGGTTAGATAGTGTATAATATTCTTAAATAACTTCAAAACTGCGAATTTTAAAATGATACAAATAATATATTTTAGACCTTCATAACCAGCGCTTTTTTTGCAAAACACATCCGTGTTTTACACAAAATTCATATGCATATCTTTCACCTTATTCAGTCCAATAGATTCGAAGCAAATTGGCTGTGACAGACAGACACGCGAGAGATTATACAAGGCTTACGTATTCTCATAAGGACGTGCGGAACCCTAAAAAAAAACAAAGATAACGTCATTATGTACGCACACAAATCTACAAATACGTAGTTACATTTATAATATTTTAGATTTCCATTAGGTACTTAATTTTCCATTGTAAAATAATTGCAAGTATGAGAAAAGATATGTGTGTATACAGCGTGTTGCTTGTAATAATCACTTCAAATTTAAGTTAACTTTCCAGATAATTTCTACACTAGGTAAATACTTGTTCGCAAAGAAAGCAATATTGAAGTAGGTAATTCTACCAGTCATCATCTGTCTTGTCTTATCCCAACTATGTTGTGGTCGGCTTCCAGTCTTACCGGATGCAGCTAAATGTCAGTATTTTACATGGAGCGACTGCCTATCTGACCTCCACAAACCAGTAACACGATACCCCTTGGTAGGCCTGATTGTCAGACTTTCGGGCTACTGACGACCCGTAACGACTGTCAAAGATCGACGAATGACAGCCGGGACCGACGGCTTAACGTGCTTTCCGAGGCACGGAAAAGGGGTCTTGGTATGTGAAGATGGTCACCCATCCATGGACCAACCGCGGCAAGCGTAGATTAACGTGATCGATCGACCTATGCGGCTGTTGTTACTTAGCCACAAGCCCACCAGTAACATATAGAAAAAGTAAAAAGTTCTGGAATGCGGACTTAAAAAGCAACGTTCCCATTTAAGCTAATAGCTGTGCTGCTAAAAAACATAATAAGTAACTCATCATCATTCTCTTGTCCTTATCCCAATTTATTTGACGTCGGTGCAACAAGTCTTTTTCTCCCATACTTCTCTATTAGTCGTCATCTCGACAGTCACCCCCTTTTAACCATATCATCATTCTCACAGTCCATCCATCGTTTCTTTGGTCTTCCCCTACTCTTATAGCCATCGACATTCATATTCAAAACTTTCCTCGCAACGTTTTCCTAATTTCTCAGACATAATAAAACAATGTGAATAAAAAACAAAAAAAAAAAACTTAAAGAATGCCTACACCCCTCTTTTATGATGATTGTTCAAGATTGGGAAAGGGCCGTCTATTTTAGCGTTTTAAAATTTTTCACGCTATTCAGAAAAACATCATCCTATAGGTAACCAAATAGATGGTAGGTACCTAAATTCCGACCAAAAAAAATTGTTAAAAGGCGAACTTCGTGAAGGTGAATACTATAAATATAATTATTTTTGTAAAAGAAACAGTCAATTTACTTACGTCAATTAACTAATTCTTACCTATAAATACATCGAAAAATGGCAAGAGCCATTCAAAGACTTTCGGAGGTTGGAGAAGAAGAGACGAATTCACTTACTGACATAACAAGGTAAATATGTACTTTATTTAATTAATAAACAACCGGCCCTGCTACGCACGGTTTTTAGGACTTACAAAACATGGAGATTTATTTGATACAGGGTGGCAGGGACATCGACGCGCAAACTATAACCATGTATTCAGGACATGATAAGGGCTGATTTTTCAATCATTTGAGGGGCAATTCTCGTAATTTAAAGAACGTTCACAGCCTGATCGCAGTCTCAATCTATCCAAAATACCTCTAACTTCCCTACATTTTTGACAGTTGTTTGTCGCTGAGATGAGACTGCGACTAGGTAGATTTTGAAGGTTCTTAAATTACGAGAATTGGCCTTCTGATAACTTTATTCGAGGAATAATTTTGAAATTTTCACAGTTATGTCATACAAAAACTGCCAAACGTCAATTTTATTCCTCGAACAAAAGTTATCTAGCGATGGAAAAATCAGCCCAGTGTTAAAAATATCGTCGGTAATCAAAAAGACAATCGGCTGTTTCATAGAAAAGTGCAATAGTTACCTACGCGGTCAAAATGTATGGAACAGCTTGCTTTTTTTCAATAACCGACGAAAAATTGTAACCTTGGGAGTTCAGTCATGTACTGATTCCGTGGTGACAGGTTGCGCATCGATGTTCCTGTGACCTTGCATGTTAATTTTGTTAATTGGATGATGGTGAAAACCGCATCAAAATCCGTTGCGTAGCGTTGAAGAAAAGTGCGGTCACAGAGACAGACACGAAAAGCGACCTCAATTTAGAATACATATGAATGATGGATGAATGAATGAATGAATGAATGAAAGGCACCGATCCCAGCATGGTTAAACCAGACTCGATTAATCGAATGAACCCCAAGATTCGCACTAGCTCCTGAAGCCTCATGTTCATGGTGCTACAGCGACCATTGCATTTCAAGGAGTAGACCGGGGGGCGCGGTAATTGTAAGGAAGACGTGCCCGTAGGAAAGGGAAGGATTTAAGAGCCTACCGGATATGCATCCTAGATTAAGGATATCAATTTAGAATACATAATGTATAAATAAATATGAAGAGCAGTCGTGTGCCAGTGGTAACAGCCGCGACTAATGAGTTGTTTCGTAAGTCACGGCTGATGTTTGGGTTCGTAGGTTTGAACCCAGAAAGGCCCATTATTTTGTGGACATTAAAAAAAAAAATAAACACCACTGCTCTCAAAACGAAGGAAAACATTGTGAGGACACCGGCATGTCCTAGAATCAAGAATTAGAAGACATGACCTCTACCAACCCGCACTGGGCCCGCGTGGTAGATTATTCCCTCTTGAAGAGAGAAGGCCTCAAGCTTTATTTTTCCTACATACTACTATATTTATACATACATAATCAGCCTATAATGTTCCCACTGCTGGGACAAAAGCCTCCTCTCAAGAGGGAGTGGGCCGTAACCCAGCAAGTGAGCCTCATACGGGTTGGTGGATGTCACATGTCCATGAATGTTTTGGTTCTAAGCCATGCCGGTTTCTTCAAAAAGATAATGATAAATTGCGGGCGTTTACACTAGTTCACCACTGCTGCTCAAGACAATGTAATTAAAATAATTCATCTCTTTTCTCAAGGTCAAAAAGAAGTCATGTATTCAGCGGGTGTCGTGGACAAGATCAAAACCGTCCAGACGGGTCTAAAGTACCTGGCTATGCTACAGTTCACTGCATACTTGTGGCCCAATGACATTATTGTTAAAAGTACGTATAATGACATTTGACTAACTGCATCATAAACACCGTATCATTTGCATAATACTTTTATTATTAGTATAGATCTACACCAGCAGCATCCCGCGGTTTCACCCGTATAAGTGTCGATCCCATGGGATTATCGGGATAAAAAGTAGCCTATGCACCTATTATTCTGATGTATAAGCTATATTACTGTAAAGTTTTATCAAAATCAAAAAGATATATTTACATAATTATAAATTGTTTTACAACGAACTAGAAAATGTACACGGCGATAAAATAGCAGTAGGTACTTCATTACTTTGACATCCTGATTTTTAATTTTGTTTGCACAAACATAATAGGTATAACATCACGCCTGTAATCCCCGAAGGGTTAGGCAGAGGTGTATAGTACACCCACATTTCGCAGTTATGTTTAAGTCCCATGTAATAGAGGGCGAGCCTATTGCCATCATCCGGACACGACTCCAGACTCCGGGCTGGTACTGAGAAATAACTAATGGAAAAACCCAATATCACTGCCCGACCTGGGAATCGAACCCAAGACTACATGCGCAGCTTTAACGCTTTAACAACTAGACCAAAGAGGCAGCGTGGCCCTAGTCCGACCATATGCGCAAAATCACGAATCATGAAAAATTACTACTCCGAACGATAAAATCATGATTCGTCATGCTAAATGTGTAAACATAAGGACAGTTTAAATAGTACATGAGCAATCAAATACCTATAATGTTTCAGATGGAGCCAGTTTCGACTACATCATAGTGGGTGCAGGAACAGCCGGCAGTGTGATAGCAAACAGACTGACAGAAGATGACAATGTCAATGTTCTTCTTATTGAAGCTGGTGGAGATGCTCCCATTGAAGGCGTCGTAAGTTTCCACTTTACCAATATGTTGTTAAAGTATAAAGATTTGTAAGAACAAAATGTTTTAGTACCTGCAGACGAAACTGTTGATAATAATGCCCTACAGTAGTAAAGATGAGTTAACAAATAAATAAAAATGTCATTTGGGCCACAGTAAAGAACAAATAGGAAAATGAATTCTGCATATAGTTCAAATAACAACTACAAAACAAAAAATCCAAGAACAACTAACAATTTTATACTTTGTTGACCAGTATTTCAAAAATCCTTTACAGGTACCAGGGTACACTTTGTTTCTGAAAAGGTCTCGGTATGACTGGAACTACACAACAGAAAACGATGAGTTTACAAAAAAATGCCATCAAAATCCGTATTTTGAACCAAGCTTAGGTAAGATGTTAGGAGGTACCAGCTCTCTTAACTATATGCTCTACTCTCGAGGACATCCCAAAGATTACGACAATTGGGCAGACATAACTACGGACCCTATTTGGAAATGGGAGAACGTGCTGCCATACTTTAAGAAAAGTGAGCGAGTCGAAGACGCTGACTTCCTCAAGTCACCAGATATGACTAATCATGGTAACAATGGATTAGCAGGACTAACAAAAGATCCTCGCGATAACGCAAATGATATTTTAAAAAGCTTCAACGAGCTTGGTAATGATATTGTTAATGATCCAGGAAGTGCACTGGGCTATTCCAAAGCATTTATTTATATATCGACGGGTCACCGACAGAGCAGTGCTTTTGCCTTTTTAAGACCAGCTAAAGACCGTAAAAACCTCCATGTGCTGAAAAATACTTTGGTCACAAAAGTTAACTTCGACGAAAACAAGAACGCTGTAGGAGTAGAAGCTGTCTTGGAAAATGGCGAAACTATAAATATAAAAGCATCCAAAGAAGTCATCGTTTCTGCTGGAACATTTAACTCTGCTAAGTTACTTTTGCTGTCAGGAATCGGTCCTAAACAAGATTTAGAAAGCAAAAACATTGATGTTATATCAGATGTTCCAGTAGGAAAGAATTTGCAAGACCATACTGGAGTTGTTATACTTCATTCTATGGAAAAAACCGGGCCAAAACCTTTAAACCCCGACATTATGCCAGCTTCTCCTCTGATGGGATTTGCAGCATTAGACAAAAGTCAGAATTATCCAGACTATGAAACGATGTCTTTTTCGACACACGCAAACTTGATTTTATTCTTTTGCTCCTTCGGATACAGGCTAAGTTACGATATATGTGACAACACTTTTGTGTCAATGATGGGAAGAATGGGTTTGTTCAATGAAATTTTCAATTTAAGCCCAAAATCTAGAGGTGCCGTTACACTAAGGAGCTCGAATCCAATGGATCCTCCAGTGATCACTACTGGGTATTTGTCTAACGAGGCTGACCTAGACGACCTGGTAAAATATATAAAACACTTTATACCCGTAGTTAATACAACGCACTTTAGAAGTATTGGAGCAGAAATGATTGACCCTATGTCAGGAGGCTGCAGTGAATTTGAAAAAGGTAGTGATGAGTATTGGAAATGCTATGTTTCCTGCATGTTTACTGGAATGAGTAATTACGTTGGAACTTGCGCAATGGGCAGTGTTGTTGATAGTAGACTGAGAGTGATCGGCGTACAGCGGTTGAGAGTAGCCGACGCCAGTATCATGCCTGTTATCACAAGAGGGAATACCAACGGTCCTGTGATTATGATTGGGGAAAAAGTTTCTGATTTTATCAAGGAAGACAACAAGTAACCTTGTTATTCTACATCCTTTAACATTTTGTACTCTAGCGTAAATTATACTAGATGCTAAATCGTCTCAAAAATTCTTCATTCACACAAAAAAACTGTCATTTCACTCATAATACTTGTTGTTTTTTAAATCATGAATATCTATAAGTTTATCAAAATGTTCAAGTTTTTGAATGGGAATATTTTTAAGGTGTCCTTTCTACAATATTAAAAAAAAATGTTATCTAAAACAGACTCATTTATTCACACATCTGCCTCCGCAAAAGCCTGAGTATCTTGATTCAAGTCAACCTCTTCAGTGTTTATTTTTTCCTCCCCTTTACTTTTCTTTAGTATAAATAGTTAATCTCCGACTACGCCCGCAACGCTCGCAATAATACAGAAAATAAAGCTTGCAAAAACCCTCACATACATAAACTGGATAAAACACCGTATTCGTATTTACTATTCAACAAAGGGTTAACGTTTATTGCCTCTCGACCGTTGAATACACCGCAGAACCGGATTTATCCTGATATCCACGCCGTCGCTAAACCAGTTCAAATCGCTTCATACCGGATAGGACCGGTAAACAGCTAGAAAATAGCGGAAATTATCAAGAATATAAGACGGTGTTTTGTATTTATTTTCGTTTATATATTTCTGTGTAAAAGTGTGGTACTTTTTGAAGTAAAAAAGAAAAAGAAGAAGAAGGTAATTATTGTTTGTGTTACGAGTATAGTCAATAAATTGTATGTTTAATGTTACAAAGTAATATCAAAAGAAAACCAGTCTAGCCCTATCGAGAATCGGTCGCATGGCTCCTAATACATTGACTTACTCCAAAGCAAAGCAAACTTATCCATTCACCAATCTCCCAGGACGGATAACTGATCTAACAAGACAATTGGCGAACCCTCAGGGACGTCGTCGCGATCCCGTGACGTAATACATAATGAATAAAAGATCGTGCTGTGAAAAGCGACCCTAGTCTTAAGCTCATCAGGAATTACGTGTCGTATTGACGGGTTCGATTTATGGACAGGAAATTGTGCTAGCATGTTGGCGGTAATTTAATTGTTGTCTGAACATGCCATTAGGCTGGAATCTGTGTAGGGTTAGATACAGAGGAGTTTGGTTCGATATAATCTTTATATACAGGGTGTCAGGAGAACGCTTCCGAAGCCAGAACGTAGATTATATACAACCTTTATGCAAACGGATACCACTAACCTTTCGCCTGAAATTGATTATTTTCGCGCGTCACGTGGACTTGGGGTCGTCAGCCGCACAGCTGTCGGCGAGCGCGCGCGCACTTTGAACTTGAGGTCACGCGCAAGCGTCAGATGATATTTATTTACGAATACATTGCTTGTTAGAGTTGTAAAGAAAAAAAATGTGTTTAATAGCAAATAATGGTTTAATTTAACTGTTCTCACAGCATAGTGTACGAAAAATGCTAAAAAAAATAGGTAAAATTGTTCATTTTTTTTTCTCATTTTTTTATGGTATCGTATCGAGAATCAGTAGCCCTATCACCTGTCTTCGTTTTCGGAAGCGTTTCCCTGCCACCCTGTATACAGGGTTATTTGTAAAACACCAGCAACCTCTTAAGAGGTCATTGTACTCATCATTATGAACAACTTTTACTATAGGAACTAAACTGAAATCGCGAAAAAAAATCAGCTGTTCCCTACATTTAAGTTTGCATAACTCGTTAAAATGTAGGGAGCAGCTGTTTTGTTTTCGCGATTTCAGTTTTGGTCCCATAGTAAAAGTTGTTCATAATGATGAGTGCAATGACCTCTTAAGAGGTTGTTGGTGTTTTACATTTATAACCCTGTATAATTCTTCTGAACTCTGTCTATGTCACTGAGCTCCTGCTAAACGGGTAGACCGATTTTGATGTTTTTTTTTTTGTGTTTGTGCAAGGTCCTGGATGGTTTAGTTTCACAATTGGACCCGGAAGGTGGGCAGGACAACGTCTGTTCGGTCCGCTAGTAATTTTATAAATTGTAATGTGGTGTTGTAAATAACAGTGCAGTTACTTTTATGCTACTATATTATGTTACTATTGTTGCAGTTATTATTATTAGTGCAGTTGCTATTGAATCCAACTGCATTCTTATTGTCCTAGAAATATCTCACGATGTTTTGCGTACTAATATTAGAATACTTGAAGACTGACTTAGATCGATTCAAATAAAATCCTGCTATCCTTGCCAAGTTGTTTTTAATTTCATTTTCCATTCTTAATTTCAATTTTTATTTCTTATTTTTTTTATTTTGTTACCGATTTACGTTAGCCTGTTTTAGTTTTAGTTTAGCGTATTCAATTTAAAGGCAGCAAGATATTGTAATCAATGCTATGTACGCCGTAATTGTCATGTACGGTCACCAAAGGATATAAGTAACCAGGGCCGTCGGATATAGTTGAAGTTTTATAAGAGACCGATGAACGTTTACGAATAAAATTTAATTAAATTAATAGAAAATAAAATAGTTCATTTATCAAATTAAATTACATTCGAAAAAATCCATCGGTTTCTTACTAAAATCTTCAACTATATCCGACGACCCTGGTTACTTATCTCCTTTGGCGACTGTACATAGTCCTTTAAGTTATTAAGATTATTTCTAGCATAAGTATGTGATGTGGCTGTGCTTTTTAAAATAAATAAATAAAGAGTGAGTACGAGAATTCAGACGTATGGCCATCGCGCGTCGTGTGGACCTTAATTTCAGTTCCAAACACGTATCACGACGACGACCTCTATTACAAAAAGCCGTGAGATTATTTTTTGGGACCCAACAAATCCCCCAACAGGCTCGCAACCCAACCCATCCTTCTGTGTTCACAACAAAAATGTCGGAAGACATCATCTAAAACGTCTGTCATTTCTGGATGCCGTCTCATTTCGCGGCTGAACGACTCTATTCCCTTTGATTCCCTTCATTATGCCAAAGTGTGCTCTGTAGTAATGGAAACCATTCGGATAAGATATTATACACTTTTGATGATAGCTTTAAAATGTTTGTTTTGTCATTTTTCGGCGATGCTCTTGCGTATTGAATGCTATAAAGATATTTTTTCGGTTAGAAGGAGTAAGAGTTGGTACTTTTCAAAGACTTTGGACCTAGGGCTGATTTTTCAATCAACTGATAACTTTATTCGAGTTATAATTTTGAAGTGTTGACAGTTATTTCAGACAAAAACTGTCAAACGTCAATTTTATTCCTCGAATAAAATTTATCTGGCGATGGAAAATTCAGCTCTAAATCCAAAGTCTTTGAAAAGTACCTACTCTCCTAATCATTTAAAAAAATGTAGATTTGATTCAAGTCTCTTTGAATCTATAAATTATATGTTTATTTGTTTCGTTTGAATTTTAACCTAGCTGTTTTATTTAATATTTTTCAGTCAAACTTTTTGTTTTTAATATCCCATGGACTTGTTTTACCAAAGGATATCGTGTTACCCAGTAACTGGTTTGTGGAAGTCAGACACGTAGTCGCTCTATGTATGTAAAATACTAGTATTTATTATTATTATTATTCTCTTCTATAATAATTAATTTCAAAGTAGACTGAATTCTATTACAAAATATTTAAGAGTAAATAATAACTCTTCCTCTAAGAGTCTCTAAGCTTCAAGTGCGGACTGTACTTGAACATTGCCGTTCTAAAGCGAAAATTGGAAACTATAAAACAATGTCACAATTCCTGTTATATTTCATTTCGAAACTCATGTCGGACTCTCAAATGTCATTTTCTATAAACTGCGCTCAGTTATTATTTACTTTAATTCAATACAAGCTCAGAGTAGAATGACCTTCCTTGAAAAAGGATAAGTACCTACTTGTTTAAATATTGTCTTACTTTGTTCATAAGGCCTCTTTAACGAGGCTTGACAAGAAGATTGGACAAGTAGAGACCTTTTGATATCAAAGGGGTTTTTATCATGTTTTACTTTGGACCTCTGTGTAGACTTTAATAAGGTTATTGCTTAATAAGGCTTGCGGGGTAATTGCGTAACACAGTAGCAATGGCTTGTAGCCGCACGGTTCGATCGATCAGGTTAAGCTACACTTGCCGCGGTTGGTCCGTGGATGGGTGACCTTTATATACTGAGAGAGCTCTTGGTATGTAAATATGGTCTCGTCCATGTCTCGGAAAGCACGTTAAGCTGTTGGTCCCCGCTGTCATTCATGGATCTTTGACAGTTGTTACGGGTCTTGGAGTTAAATAATTATGAATTTCGCAATAGAAATTTATGAATTTTTAAATGGCAGTAGGCTTACCTCCTATTAGGTACATGCGAGTTACACATAACCCATGTTTAGTTGAAACATCTGCCTACTTCATACGTGTTATGTTTTTATCAACGCAGCTCGACTCTGTCTCGCATAGAGTCGCAGCATTATGCTGAGCGATGACGCTTTTACGTTCTTTTTTAATTTTTTGTTCTTTCTTCATCGTCATGTTTACAGCAAAAATGTATTTTTATTTTTGCTTCTATTAATAAAGTTTTGCGACATTTTCCTCTTCCGAAAGAAATCCGATACTTTTTACTAAATCTCATCTTACAAAATCTGTCCACGAATAACAGACAATCGACAATGGACAAGGAAAATGGAAACGTCTAAGTCTTAAGTATCTTAGTAATCGTCTCAGCAAAAAAAAAAATATTTACTGAAATAATTATAAGAACTTGACGATTGGTTGACGACCGTGCTATCTTACCTTCTTTAGAGACCGCACTTTATTAAGTAAGCCTGATCTACATACCGATAAAAATATTAGCATTATTTTTTCGAACGTTTCACAACAACAGCAGGTATTGTTTTTTGTCACTTCATATTCCATAGGCACTAAAATTGAGACCAGTGTTTTACTAAAACAAAAACACCCCTTTTCACCTCCGACACCTTTTTCCACTAACAAAAGAATTGACCAAAACAATGAATACCAAAAAAAAAATGCACAAATACTGGGCACACGATAACCGGAGTATGCAGACTATGTAGTTCTTCATTTTGCCCACAGCGATCCCTGGCCGAGACAGGCCGTAAAATAAATTGAAATTTTGCTATGCAGGTGTCCGGAGAGCACGTACCTAATATACAGGTTGGCTTGCCCAACTTTTACGGACACCTTTTGTCCAAGGCTGGTTCAAACTCTTGCTTATAGTATCGATATATCTGATGAAGGAGGCTTTGTTGTTTTATTTGTTGGGGGTAGGTTTTATAGTTTAACTAGCGGTTTTCCCGCGAATTTGACGGCGTGGATTTCTGATTTTACGATAAAAACTGTAACACCCCTTTTTACCCCTAAAGAGGTTTTTCTTTTCTTTTATAAGTAGGGTTTTTAATAACTGTTGATAATCTGAAGTTTTTGGATAAATCAGCACTGCTCATTGCTCTATCGACTATCGTCAAAAGAGATTAATAAAATATGGAATTCAAATTGAATTTACATCAATGTCCATTAAATCCAAGATATATACAGGGTATAAAAAATGAACTTCTGAAGTTAGTAAAGGATGTTAACTACATATTCTAAGAATACAAGCAAAAATACCTGAATACATTCAAAATATTATTTTAGCTCCATCCATCGAAAATTAAAGTAATAATTAATTAATAATTTCCAATCGTTTTGGTAGTTTGATAATCCTACTAGATAATAATTATAAACGCGAAAGTTTGTATGGATTGATGGATGGATGGATGGATGCATGGATGGATAGATGGATGTTTGGTACTCTTTCACGCAAAAACAACTTAACGGAATTTGATGAAATTCTGTACACAGATAATTTATAACCAGGATTAACACATACTTTTTATCCTGATTTTCCCACGGGATCGAAACTTATGCGGGTAAAACCGCGGGGCGCAGCTAGTATTATTAATGTAACTACCCCGTTGCGCGTTGGTCTCGCAGTCGCAAGTGCGACCGCTGAGTGTGGAGTCCTGGGTTAATTTCCCAGGTCGGACAAAGTATTAGTGGGTTTTTACCATTACGAATTTCTAAGTGCAGCACCCCCATGCTTCGGAGAGCACATTAAGCCGTTGGTCCTGCGCTTGATCTCTGTCCAGTCGTGTCGGACTGCCGTCCCATTGGACTATGAAAGTGAGGGAAAAGAGAGTGCACCTGTGTCTGCACACACTTGTACTCTATAATATCTCCAGCGACGAAGACTACTCTGCGTTGAGATTGGCCGCCATGGCTGAAATTCGGTCTGGATTTATGATCACTAAAAATTGCGTTCGCAATTAATTTGCCAAAAATGTAAGCAAATATGAGTTTCTGGAAAAATTACTTTAATTCCTTCGCAATGAAGTTCATTTTACGCTACAACATCGAACATTTTTATAACTTTTTCAATAGTGCTAGTCACTCTAAAATCAACTTAATCACCATTAAAATGAAGTTGGTATTTGTTTAACTTGAAATAACATCGACTGGAAACTTTGAGTTAGATTTGTAGGTACTTATGTACGCTCTTTGAATCTTTTGTCAAATATCAAAGTGATACCCACGCGAAGGGATAATCTATTCTTAGTAGAGGATGATACACCTACATAAGCCAATTTGTGAATAAGATTTCATTTATAGCTTTGTGGTTAAAAAGTAAGGATAAAGGTCTTTGTACGATTATGCGCCTGATTGTATAAAAGTCTTTATCTGTGATGCGTAGAAAAGGTTTTTCAGTAAGAAACACAGAATTATCTTAGTTAGAAAAGCGGGTTCTTTATTAAAAAAATTGCTCTTTAATGACGAACTGATTATAAAAATAATTATAAATGTCTAAGATGGTGTTTTGGAGATGGCTAGTTCCTCAATATGACGCGACGCGTAAATCAGTTTTTTTTATTTTTTTATTGGCACCGATTTTAATAAATTCTGAAAAGAACTTTATACCTATAAATATTTTTTGTTGATGTCATCTCGCAGTTCAACCTAGAAGGTTGTCAATCTACTTAAATGGACCTGCCTGAATAAATTAAGGCCTCCAGCAGGGGCCAAAATAAGGGAGGGAGGGTTTAAAAATCTTAAAAACTGAGTGACTACACGCTGAGGGCACCCCCTGTGGGGTACGGACCTTGGCTTAGGAAGTCACTGGGAGAGGGCAGCAAGGGACAGGCTGGATAGGAATTAATATCTTTATAAATAAAAGCCGTGATAAATAAATGAATGAATATTTACATAATGTTATTCAAAAGTGTATCCTCAGATGGCTTGGTCTTGTTGAGAGGACGAATGAAAGTCGACTAACAAAAGGTATTTACAAGGCTGATGTTAGTGGGCCAGGACACCGGTACACGTTAGGAAAACAAATACTGACCTTATTGTTGATGATCTTCAGAGAGGTCAGACCCCGGTCTACTCCGAAGTAGTATTGGCCAAATGTTCGGCCGTTTCGTACTTCAAAGTTAATATTTGGTTCGGTCGGTCCCGATCCTACACTCCTACACTCTTTCGAATATTGACTGTGGTTCCGATCCAACTGAGCCGATCCGAACTTTTTTCGCATTTTTCAATAATATTCGCTTCGGCCATGTGTCGATCCGATCCAAACATTCGCACTTTGCACTTCGGAGTAGACCCCCTGGTGCGTAGTACTCGCAACCAGCGTGCGTGTATAACCAGATGTAAGAAGGTAAAAGGAGTATGAAAGGATCGTAACAGGTGGCGTTCTGTGTGATACTTTCCTGAAAAGACCATTTCAGACATCAATCTACATGGTCTTTACATGATCTGACCAAGATTATGTCTGGACTTTAAAAGAGACTGTGAGTGTGACTGTGTGTGTGTGTGAGTTTATTTCGGCCTTTCTTCTCAGAGTAGTCAGATAGGAAACGCGTCTACCTCATCTAGCTTATTTATTGATTTTTTTTATAATATGACTTGTAAAAATGCTTTCGAATACAGAATTTGACATGTTACTGGGCAACACGATACCCCATGGTAAGAGGTTGTCAGACTTTTCAACTTCTGACTACCCGTAACTACATTATGCCATTCTCAAAATCATTAATCACGTGTTTTCTCACACAAATTATATGAGTAAGCTACGATCAGAGGGGCAATTCTCGTAATTTTAAGACCGTTCACAGTCTGATCTCAGTCTCAATC
This sequence comes from Apamea crenata, assembly GCA_949629185.1. NCBI lineage: Eukaryota > Metazoa > Arthropoda > Insecta > Lepidoptera > Noctuidae > Apamea > Apamea crenata. The sequence continues at coordinate 2,622,953 of OX451362.1, read as the reverse complement.
TGTCAAAAAATACTTCTAATCTTCTTCTTCTTCTAATTTCCCTACATTATGAAAAGTTTTTGACATTTTGTTTTTCGCTGAGATGAGACTGCGACTAGATTTTGAACGTTTTAAATTACGAGAATTGGCCTTCTGATAGGTAATAAAATTACAATGTTAACTACTAACTACAACTTTTTTGTCTAAAAGATTTTTTATACTTTGTCCAAACTTACAGAATAAATCATTTCATTTCTGTAGTTTTCGCCTATCCCGATGGGAAGAAGGCTATGGTATGTTATTTTAAACTGATATCATACAGAATAATATTTCTGTTCCGGACACTATCCCATTTACAGTTTCTCTCACGGTCACGACATCTAACACTGCTGGCAAACAATGCTATTATTTCTGAGCCATCTATTTCACGGTATTGCGCCGTCTCATTTCTGCCACGTATCGTTTATTTCGCTACAACTTATATTGTACTGTGGGCGAAAAGAGTTACTTATTATAGAAATATTATTATGACATTTTTAGTTTAACATCACTTAACTGTCTCTGTCTGATGTCTTGTCTGGATCAGAATATTGGACCACAAAAGGAATTAATGAAATGCACTGACCTCGAATAAACAACTACGTTGGACTAAATATAATATACGAAATGACAGTTGTTCTTTGTGCGCAAATGGCCATCGTGGTGTTTTGATACGTCTCTGATCATTTTGGGTAAATCGTGGAATAAGACTTTTTTTAATGTATTTTGTGTTCACTACGAGATATTTAGAACTTTTTTATCATGAGAGTAGGCGCATTTTGTAAAACTCACTGTTAAAAATATTGGTTCCACGGACGCTCACGTTGCTATCAGCGCCAAAATGGCGAAAATCAAATGTCTTCGTTTTGCCATCGATAGTATGATGTCCAGCGTACTTGTATATTATAGTTCAGTGATGAAAAGCAATTGTCTGCAGCTAAGATGAGAATGCTGAGAGATGTGTGGTGTTACGCTGTGATAGAATAAAAAATGAGTATATAAGAGGACATTGTTGCAATCGCGGGCAAAACCTGGATGAGGCAGACACAGGAGCATGGGGATTGGTACAAAATAAGAGAGCGTATACCCAGTAGATGATGGCGATGATGATATAAGAGGAAGTCTGAAAGTGGCACCGGTGACTCATCGTGTGAAAATCACTTGCCAAGGTATGGGCATATGATGCGGAGGTATGAAGAAAATGTCATGATGAAAGTTTAGAGTATGAATGTAGATAAGAGTAGGTGAAGACCAAAGAAACGATGGATGGACCGTGTGAAAATGATATGGATAGAAAGGGGGGTGACTACTTACATTAATAGTTTGCATACACAAGTTATTAGTCAATATTAGTAATTATAATAACACATGTCATACAATCATGAAAATTAAGTTATCATAAAAATGGATAAATTTTGATGAAATTATATAAAATGAAACAAAAATTTGTAAAAATTAGATAAAAATTAGACAAAATTAGATAGAATTAGGAGAAGTTGACATGTTGAGCCGACCTCAAATAAGTTGGGATTAAGGGAGCAGGATGATGATCGTCTAACTATTTCGTTGGTCGGTAGGGCGGCGGGATCTTCCAAAAGGGTTACCGCTGCCCTGGAACAGAAAGGGCTAAGGAAGGAACACGGGTGGGTTTTAGTCAGTAAGAGTCTGACACTCCCTTCCACTCCACCCAGAGCGGGAGGGGTCATTTGATGATTTCCCATCCCCAAAAAAAAAGAAAAAAAATAAATAAAAAAAATGGTCGGTCACGCAAGACAGCTACACGTTGGGTCTTGGGTTCAATTACTGGATAAAGCATATTGCGAGTGTTTGAGCATTTTTCCACGGATAAATCTTCAACAAAACACAAAAAATCAAAGTGTTTTTGTTTTTCACTTGCAAATCCGCAGATTTATTATACTAAATTATCGCTACATGTTCGATCAAAATGATAATACTATAATTAACACGTTGAACAAAGGACCATGATTAACATACACAATGGTATATAAATAACATAAAAAATAACGACTTGTTGTATTTTCTATCCTCTACACTTTAATACAGAGTACAGTGAACCTCATAATTGCTGTACCACTTTTGACAACAATTCCCAGTTTTTTTTATTTTTTATATGTATATTTTATTTTAACCTGACCGACTGACCCGTGCGGCTGTTATTACTTAGCCACAAGCCCTTCTAAAAGCCACGCTTGCCGCGGTTGTTCCGTGGATGGGTGACCATCTTCACATACCAAGATCTCTCCGTGCCTCGGAAAGCACGTTAAGCCGTTGGTCCCGGCTGTTATTCGTGGCTCTTTGACAGGTCGTCAGAAGCCCGAAAGTCTGACAACCAGTCTTTCCAAAGGGTATCGTGTTACCCAGTAACTGGGATATGGAGGTTAGATAGGCAGTCGCTCCATGTAAAATACTGGTATTCACCTGCATCCGGTTAGACTGGAATCTGACCCCAACATAGTTGGGAAAAGGCTAGGCAGATGAGGACTAAGGTTAATACCGACATAAACGACAAGAGCAAATGTTTATTAGACCGATTTTCTCCTGAACAATAATCGTATCGATTAGTAGAATAAAATAACGAATGTTATTTTTTTATTTTTTAGCTAGTTCGATTCCTGGTTTAGGTATGCTTGTCGAGAAATTTGTGAATACAGTTTTGTTTCTTTTTAAAAATAAAGGAATGTTTCCTTTATGTAAAATATTCTATCTTAAGGATTTAATGTGGTTTCCCTGCAGGGCCCAATGATTATACCCACCCTGTATAACATTACATATAACATTACATACTGCGCTAATTGAAAACTTCACTAAAGTTGGAACTATCTGTTACATAGACATATAGACCTTGTCGTTTTATGACGTGCAAGTCACATTATTTGTGAAGGACTTGGACCAAAGATTCGAAGATATGTGACATCTAGCAACCCTCACTGGGCTGCCATGGTGGATTACGGCCAACTCCCTCTCACGGAGGGGAGGCCTGTGTCCCAGCTGTGGGAACATTATAGGCTGATTATGCTAAGTGACATTCAACCTTGGTGTGATAACGCAAATACGAAGTTGACTATACTTACTAACATATTATTTTGAGTCCATTGTTTCTTGTATAATAAATATAAATAAAAAATATACACGATTATTTCACTAGTTCTTTTTATCCTATTTAAAAATCCTGAACGTAAAATTAACGATACAAATAGGTATATAGTTGTATCAAATTATTTTGATATTTTGACCTCTCGAAACGGACATGCTTCGCTGGGAAACTCGAGTGGATCTCGAAACTGACTCAAAAAATAATATCTAGTTTATAACTACACACTTAGACAGATTTAATATAATTGTGTTTTATTTATTTGACCTTGATTTATTAGACATCGACATGAGTTCAGAGTTATAGATACTAAAGAATTTTATGTTCCTGGTATTATAGAATGTTGTGCTATTGAACTGGTATTTCACAAATTGATTATTATCTGTACCTATAGACCCCCAAAATATAATAACAGCGCTACATCACTTTACTTTGAAAAACTTCAAAAGTTACTAAGCCACTGCAGTCAAAACATGAGCAAAAAAATTTTGCTTTGTGGCGACTTTAATATTAACATTTTAAAAAATACAAATTTGTCTACAGAATTTTTAAATCTACTTTTAAACTACAACTTGAAACCAAGTATCAAACAACCAACACGTATATCCAGCGGCTCATGTATAGATAATATTATGCATAATGTCAAAGGGGGCAGTGGTTATGTCTTAGAGCTTGCTTTATCTGATCACACCGCACAACTCTTTAATTGTCCTGTGAAGAAGTCGTGTTCTATTGATCACTGGTATATATTAGCAAGGGATTATAGCTCGGACAATAAATCAAAGTTTATCGAAACTATTAGTAAGCTAAGTTTTAATGAAGTTTATAGTAGTACTGATCCTGAGTTAGCAGTCAATTCATTTTACGATCTATTCAAACTATTCTATGATCTATGTTTCCCCATTATAAGAAAAAAGATTTCTTCCAAATCACCTCCTTGGATTTCTAAAGGAATAAGAAATTGTAGTAAACGGAAGAGAGAAATATTGTGGGAGTACAGAAGATCACCTAGTTTAAAAAATAAACTATCACTAAAAGCCTATTCACAAAGACTAAAAAGAGTGATAAACTTGACACAAAAATCACAAAATAGTTACTTCATAAAAAATGCAGAAAATAAAACTAAAGCAACTTGGAAATTAATTAATAGATGCAAAATAAATTTCCCCCCAGAACCTATTCAAAATATAGTTGTTCGAAATGAGCAAATAAATGACCCTAAAGTAATAGCTTCAGTATTTAATGATTATTTTATAGATTCTGTTCAACCTAATGTGAATAATAACTGCACTGGTGCTGTATCCTCTGTAAATTACTATCACAAATCGCTATTTATGACACCAACAGATCCCTTAGAAATATTCCAAATTATTAATTCTTTAAAGAACACGAATAGTGCGGGTTATGATAGTATAACTTCTAGCATTTTAAAATCTGTATCACATATAATTGCGCCTGTATTTAGTTTTATAGTAAATTTATGCATAGAACATGGCCATTTTCCAAATGCGTTAAAAACTACTTTAATTAAGCCTTTGCACAAAAAAGGTGAAAAAGTTACAATTTCAAACTACCGTCCAATTGCTCTCATACCAGTATTATCTAAAGTTTTTGAAAAAGTTATTTATAAATCATTAAACTCATTTCTTGAATTAAATAATCTATTTGCAAAGCAACAATATAGTTTTCGAAAAAATAGAAATATTAATAAGGCAATATATGAACTATTTACTGTAATTGTAAGTAATGTAGATAAAAAAAATCCTATTGCAACAGTACTCATGGATATGTCCAAAGCGTTTGACCATGTCAGTCATGAAATATTATTAGGTAAATTAGAGCGATATGGCATTAGAGGGAATATTTTAAATCTACTTAAAACTTATCTCAGTGACCGGAAGCAAATTACTGTTTTAAAAAGAATATGCTCTAAGTCTAAAGTAGAGGTAACTTATATGTCATCACCTAGATATACATCATGTGGGGTACCGCAAGGAAGTGTCCTTGGCCCTTTGTTGTTTCTCATTTATATCAATGATCTGCCAAAATGCACAAAATTTCAAACAGTTTTATTCGCTGATGATAGTACACTCATTATACCATGCAAACATATTGAAACTTACCAAAATGATATAAACAACACCATCAATTGCATAATAGATTGGTTAGTAATGAATGAATTAAAAATAAACATAGAGAAAACAAAGCTTATGACTTTTAACCAAAAAACCATTACCCCTAATTTAAATATAACATATGCTAATCAAAGAATAGCTGAAACGTTCAATGCCAGATTTTTAGGCCTTCAGCTCGATAGTCACTTGACCTGGAAATGTCATGTAGAGATCGTCTGTAAAAAATTACACCAATACTCATATGCACTCTATAATCTTGCAAAAATGGCAAACGAGTCTATAGTTCTCATATCGTACAAAGCATATGTGACATCTACGTTACGTTTTGGAATTATATTTTGGGGAAATTCCACAGACAGGTTAACTGTGTTCAAAGCTCAAAAGAGATGTGTGCGTTCTGTATTTAAACTTAAACCTACTGACAGCTGTATCCCATATTTTAAAAAATTTAAACTCCTATCGTTTCCTTGTATGTACATTTTTGAAACAGCAGTATTTGTCAAATCCAACTTTCATATATTTAAACCACTGAAGTCTAAACGTCGGAACAGAGAGATATGTACCATTCCACACAAAACTGCATTATTTTCGAAAAGTCTTCTTGGAATGGCACCTAAAATATATAATAAGCTTCCTATTGAAATCAAAGATTTAAATGAAATACTTGATTTCAAAAAAGCTTTATTGAAACTATTATATAAGAAGGTATATTACTCTGTTAATGAGTACCTAGATGACAGATTTTAAATGATTAAATTCATTTCATAATCGTTTAGTTCCAGCCCTTTTTTATTTTTATATTTTTTTATATAACATTTCTTTTTTAGTTTAATAGCTGTTAGTAAGCAGTAATCACTATAAGTATTAAATATTATTAAATAATTGCCTAATGTTTTAAATATTAACAAATTATTGACTACTATATCAATTAGATTATTAGATACTATTAAATTATTGACTCTTTTAAATGATTGATTGTTATTATTATTTATTATGATTGACTAATATATTAATTAACATTAAATTATTGACTACTGTAATGTTTTGCAAAAGTCTTTAAATTATTGTATGCCTACAGGCGGGTCATAGATGTACTTCACTGTATAAACTGTAACACCATATTTTTACCTGTGTACCACAATAAACTATTTGAATTTGAATTTGAATTTGAACCTTTTTTAAGATTTTTGGGGGTTTTTACCTACTGGGCGCAAACAATATAAAATATCGAATAAGAATACCATCGACATGAAAACACGAAGAAGTAAGGATCTCGTGGCTAAATGATAACAGCCGCACGGGTCAATTGAAGGTTAAGCTACACTTGCCGCGGTCGGTTCGTGGATGGGTGACCATCCATTACTTATCAATACCACGGCCCCCGTTCCGGCTGTCATTCGTAGATCTTTGTCTGAAGCCCAAAAACCTGACAACCAGTCTTACTAAAGAGTTTCATGTTACCCAATAACTGGGTTATCGAGGTCAGCTAGGCAGTCATTCCATGTAAATATTGGTTAAATTCAGCTGCATCTGGTTAAACTTAATTTCCGTGACTTTACCTAGGGCACGTTGGGCTGCTAGCCCTGCTACTACCATGCTGCAATAAAATTGTTACTTTTATGTAAGAAAAAGTAATAATAATATACAGGGTGGCAGGGACATCGGCGCGCAAACTGTAACCATGAATTCAGCACATGAGTTTAGACCCCAAAGCGTCGAAATTTTTCGTCGGTTATCAAAAAAAAATCTTCTGTTTCATAGAAAAGTGCAATACCTACGCGGTCAAAACGTATGGAACAGCAATATGTTTTTTTAATAACCGACGAAAAATTTTCGAGTGGTGTTAATATGTATTGTAGATTTTTTATACACCGTCAAATTTTGATCGTTTTAACCCTTAAAAGGGGTCATTGTACTCATCATTATGAACAACTTGTACTACGGGACCAACCCTGAAATCGTGAAAAAAAATCAGTTGATCCATACATTATGACGAGCTATTCGAACATAAATCTATGGACCGATTGATTTTTTTTTTAAAACGATCAAAATTTTACCGTTTACTTATATTATGTATCATTATGTGTGCATATAAAGCAATACGGGCAAATTTACACGATTCCTATAATTATTTCATGCTAATAAGCAACTTAGGTTACGAGTGGCGACCGCGTACCGGAAGCCGTAGCGTTGGAAGGCCTCCCACAAGGTGGACCGACGACCTTGTGAAGGCCGCAGGAACCCGTTGGATGCGAGAAGCACGGAACCGGTCGAAGTGGATGCTTGGGGGAGGCCTTTGTCCAGCAGTGGACGTCTTTCGGCTGAAATGATGATGATGAACATTCTAGAATTCCCTTCGTCTAATTTATTTGTATTAAATTCTTATTTGGTGACAAACAAACTAAATAATAATTATTTAATCTTGAAAAGTCACAATCTAACTTAATTCCAACATTCAAAATTACATTTTTATGCCTTCTCACTGTTCCATTGTACTTTCGATTACAACAAAAACTAAATACAAACTCTATTTTCTAACATTTTATTGCCATAATAAAACTTTCAAGCATTTTTAAAAGTCATGCGACACGCAATTAAAATAGCTTTTAGCAACCTTAAACTGCCCTTTTCACCATGGTCTTATTGTACTAGCTTTGTTACTGCCCTTCACCTCGACCTTACTCAAGGACAATGTATAGAACAGCGGGGTAATTGCGTAACACAACTACTAGCAATAGCTTTCATTTTGACAGTTCAACAACATTCATTGCGTTATTTACTTTGTTGAACTGATTTTTTTTCGAACATAATATGATGCAATCGTTTAGCGATATCCTTCATATTGCGATTGCTCGTGTGTTTTGCAAGTAGGGTGCTGACCGAGAAATTACTGGAGTAGCTCGTGGCTACGCTTGCCGGAATTGGTGTGTGGATGGGTGACCATCAAAGATATACATTCTGTGATATGTTCGAAAAATGTGTCTGCTTAGCAACGTAAATGACGCAATGAATGTTGTTGAACTGTCAAAATGAAAGGCATTGCTAGTAGTTGTGTTACGCAATAACCCCACTGATAAAGACCTTATTCATCATTTGGTATGACAGTCATAATAAACTAAGAAAAAAACTTCATCAATATTCCTAAACATTAGGATCCGAAACATGTCTCTCATTGATTACCATAAAGTAAGGAAAATCCATCAGCGTTGTCAGCAAAGAAAAATATCAGAACTTGTATAACTCAATTCGTGACTCGGTAACATTAAGAGTCGTCGGTGTACCGCGCAGTAATAAATAAAACGAGTGCACCCGGGTGAAAGAAGCTAGCGGGAAGCGCGGGCTTAGAACGACGAATATGTACATTTTTATTAAAAAAAATTAAGCCATTAATGTCCCACTGCGGGGCAAAAGACCTCCCTACTCTCTTTTCATCTCTCTCTGTCCAGAGCTGCCAAGGCCCAATCTTCATGAAAGGAGTCCAGCTCATCCCACCATCTCCGTTTGGGCCTGCCACAATGTCGTTTGCCATTAAGCAAATGCAATGCATTATGTAATTTTATAACATGTAGGTACCTATTAAAAGTTTTTAAAATAAGCCCTTATAGAACTGTGGTATTGGTACTGTGGGCCTGTGGTATTGTGGGCTGTGCTCAAAAGAAGAACAAACATCATTGCAGATTTTATTTCGGCATTGACAGAATTTTCTGTATTTTGTAAACGATAATCTTTATTTTTATCGTAATTTAGTACTTATTTCAGAGCAATATTAATGAACTTTATATTTTTGGGTGCTTGGTCAATGGGCTTCAAATACTGCTAGCATAATCAGCCTATAATGTTCCCATTACAGGACACAGAACTCCTCTCAGTGAGAGGGAGTGGTCAGTAATTTACCACGCTCAGTGCGGGTTGGTAGATGTCACACGTCTTCAAGTGTTTGGTTCTAGGACATGCCGATTCCCTTCACCGTTTTGAGAGCAGTGGTGATGAAATAATTGAGTACGTTTGCTACGAAACGAAAGCTAACGTTGGTTTGCTCGCTGCACGGCAGACGTCAAAGTGAGTTTATTTAAGGCGTTTTGTCAGTTCTTCTACACGAGCGACCTGTGGGTGTCATATACGAGCCGAGCCAAGAACGTCCTGCGCGTACAATACAACAACGCTTTCAGGATGCTGTTGCGGTTGCCGCGACGTTGCAGTGCATCGGGGATGTTTGCTGCAGCTCATACGGATGGCTTTCACGCCATCATGCGTAAGAAAGCGGCTTCCTTACTGCAACGCTTGCGTAGCACTCGGAACAGCATCCTGAAAATGATTATTGGCAGAGTGTACTGCCCCATCCAAAGACACTGGGTCAAAATAAGTATAGATTTATGTTAAATTTAATTTAATTAAGTAATACTAATAACACTAACATAGCATACAAGCACATTCTGTTACTAGCCACTAACAACGTATGGACTGTTATAGGTCTGAAATAAATATATTTTATTTATTTTTAATTTACACAAGTTAAACGCCTGTCAAGACGCGAACTTCCAACTCGTAAGTCGCGGCCGTTACCAATGGGCGACCACTGTTCTATATAAATACAAGCACTCCAACCGATTTGCATTCGAGCCGTCAACATTGATTTCCTGCACCATATCCTCGGATTCAGAGCACTGCAAGCAGACGTAAATAGACATCACAACCTCACTTCAGGGATTTCTCTAGTTTTCCTTTACACGCCAATGTACTTCGAAAGTTTCGAGCGAACATTCGTGAAGTTGGAGAGATTCGAAATTTGTTATTCAGAAGCCGCACACAATTTGCAACACTACGTTTTATTAAAACTATAAAATGTTGTGTTGCAACGTAGTAAAATTCTGTCTTGTTCGCAAAGAAATGTTACGACTTCTGATTAATTGTTTATATTTTAGATTTAAATTAAGATAGGTATTGTATACACGAATTTAGAAGTCGCCGCAGTTGATAAATTACTACGGTTCAAACACCTTTAGATTAAGAAATTTGTTTCTTTAAATTGAGTCATTTTTTCGTTTCGTGAACAAAGAAGGGTTACTGCTTTGAATTTTAATGTTGGTACATAAATTATACGAAAACTTTCTGTAGTGTTTTCGACTAGGTTCATTATACCGTACACAATTTCTAGCTAAGCTTAAATATAAACTCAAAGGAAGTGGGTAAGGATGGTAGCCAAAAAGCAAGGTAATGAGTATTTAATCATATCTAGTGGTGTTGATTATAATCGTAAAGTAAATAATCTAATACTAGCTGCGCCCCGCGGTTTCACCCGCATAAGTTTCGATCCCGTGGGAATGTCGGGATAAAAAGTATCCTATATGTTAATCCTGGTTATAAACTATCTGTGTGCTAAATTTCGTCAAAATCTGTTCAGTAGTTTTTGCGTGAAAGAGTAACAAACATCCATACATCCATACATACAAATTTTCGCATTTATAATATTAGTAGGATGATTATTGTAGTTAAATTGAATCCTACTAATATTATAAATGTGAAATTTTGTATGGATGGATTGATGTTTGTTACTCTTTCACGCAAAAACTACTGAACGGATTTGGATGAAATTTGGCATACAGATGGTTTATAACCACGGAATCGAAACTTATGCGGGTGAAACCGCGGGGCGCAGCTAGTTAGCAAATAAAGCTGTTTTCTATTTATTATAAAATATTGTTACGAAACTTCATGGTTGTGCCTATAAGATACTATGATGGGTCGTTTCCTAGCAACTGTTTTTGCACAATATTAGTTAGGGCTGGTTTTTCAATCGACAGATAATTTTTATTCGTGGAATAAAATTGAGGTATGACAGTTTTTGTATGGAAGAAAAAAATTAAATGATTCCTCCAATAAAATTATCTGCGTTGAAAAAATCAGGCCTTAGTTTCATGTACAGAATGTATGGATAACGGCTTCGTGATGGGTCTTGTCTGGTTACACCCTGTATGTACTCTCAGAGCTGATTTTACCAAAGTCAGACATTTTTTATGCGTGGAATAAAATTGATGTTGACAGTTTTTCCATATTAGAACTGTCAGGTTCTAGTGTGGAAAAACTGCCCAAAAATTCAAAAAAAAGGAATAACACTTATTCTAGTTATAAAGGTATGGTGAAATGTGCCCTCAATAGCTCAATGTTTGTGTGTTTCTTTAAGTACATACACACCGTCGTTATTACTTTATCCTTAAGGTTGAATATCATTTTCACGTCATAAAATGAAGAGGTCTATTGGACAGTTAGACACAGTGCGACTAGGATCTTTTGGCGCTCCAATGATTTTACAGCGAGGCGCTGTTGATAAGATTTGCGTAATTGTTTTGTGAAATGTATTGAAAAACAAGATGGCGGTTAGTTCCGATTTTAGTCTTGCCCCTTTTTTTGGGTTTTGTGGTCTTTCTCTGCGCCGTGTTACCCAGAGGTAGGTATTTTTTTCTTTCTTATCTAACTTTTTCTTTTAGTCACGCTCCAGAACATCCATGTACAGCTATATTTATACCTTAGTGAAGTTTCAATTTAGGGGGAATTGTTGTGAAAAGAGGTTGACTAGTACACTAAATAAAATTAAATGCTACGCCATTACTTATAGGTAGACCTATTTCAATTATTGTCCTACGGTGATACCTGGCTGTACCTAGAACTAAAACGAGCGGTCCCTGTAAAGCTTCGGAGCTGCCAATCAATCTATCTACGAATCATATCAGTGCAATGCTCCACGGTAAACCTCTACTATACTCTGTCCCCTAGTTTTTACCGTTTTTTGACAGATCGAATTAGTAAGCATTTTTTTTTATCAAAACTGACAGGTACACGTACGGTATTATAATGTCTGTAAGATGTCATAAATGAGATAATTCAATAAGATTAGGCAGTTTATATATTTATTTTATTACTTCTTCTTCATTTATTTTATTACGGCTTCTATATAATTATTATTTTTATTCAGCTTGTGTTGATAATTCTCAATGCAAACCAAACACCTCCCTTCCTTTTTCCACTGTTGAAGGAAAACCAAATAAAATTGCAAGCTAGCCTGTGTTTCACTCGTATTCTAACAATTTTAATTGAATAAAAGAAGCCTAAATCATTTTTCAGCGAGGTAATTGTGTAACAAACAAACAGTAACAATTGTTTTCATTTTGACAGTGCAACGACATTCATTGCGTTATTTACATTGTTGAGCAGACAAATGTTTTGAACGTATGAAGCAATGGATTAGAAATATTTTTCAAAATGATTCAGATTATGATTGATAGTGTATTTGCAATTAGGGTGCTGTTCGTGACGCATGGAATGTGTTAGACAAAGATCTAGATTATTAATTACAAACGTCATAACTCCGTCAACAGCACTCAGTCTCGACCATAGGTTCTCAAACTTATTTTGCCCACCGTGCACAGCCCACTTTGAGAATATTGCCTTTTCTATCATCTGCCTAGCCTTTTCCCAACCATGTTGGGGTCCACTTCCAGTCTAACCGGATGCAGCGTAGTACCAGTATTTTACTTGGAGCGACTGCCTATCTGGCCTCCACTACCCAGTTACTGGGTAATACGAAACCCTTTGATAAGACTGGTTGACAGACTTTCAGGCTTCTGACGTCCCTTAACGACTGTCAAAGATCCACGAATGATATCTCAAACGCCCACGAGGGGGCGTTATCACCCACGTTGAGTACCTATCTAGATCTAGTAATATCTGCCTATAGACAATATTAATCCTCTTACAGCTAAATACACTGTTACCACAAACAGATTACCATTTACCATTAACTAAAAGTTAATTGAACTGTTATCTCTGGCCAGTTAATATTGTATTAACTGTTAACGATTTATTTGGTTTATCGAAGAGATATCTTGTTATTGTTGTTGTGTATAGTGTTATCATTTGGTATGTACTTGTTTTAGTTGTTACAGTATATTGTGATGTTACCGTGTTTTGGAAATAGAATTTTGTTGTATCGTGTACAAAGTTGTTTATGTAATGTATCTACATAATATTAGTTGCATAATCAGCCCAAATTTTCGTACTGCTGGGACAAACCTCCTCTCAACAAGAGGGAGTGGGCCGTAATCCACCACGCAGGCCCAGTGCTGGTTGAGGTTGAGTGATGTCACATGTCTTAGATTTTTTTTTATCCTAGGAGATGCCGGTTTCCTCACGATGTTTTCCTCCACCATTTTGAGAGCAGTGATGATGAACTAATTTCCACAAAGTATTCCACAAAGTAAAGCGTCTGTCTGGGATCGAACCTACCAACTAATGTGTTTTTTTTTCTGTGTTTTTCTATCTATAATATGTATGTATTTACAACAAAAAAAATAATTGTATATAAGTAGTTTATCAGCCATCTTGTTACCATAACACAAGCATTAGGTTGCTTAGCTTGGGACAAATGGTGCTGTGTGAAATGTCCAGGGATATTATTATTATTATTATTTCAATTAAACCATTTACAGGCACTTTTGAATTGTCTAAATTAAATAGTCGGTCAGTTAGTCAGAAAGTTGAAGCTGGTCGCCCATTCCAAAAACGTAGATCTCTATGGAGAAGAACGGGCAAGAAACTCCACGGACACTCTTTTAAATCAAGATATTATTACAAAATCCTGGGTACGCAAAAAGCGATAGGGCCGCCCATTGTATATTCACACACCCTCATTTACACACACATACGAGTACTCATCCATCACACACACATGAAAATAGTTTTCTCTTTTCTTTTACACAATTAGTTATACCATATTTTTATAGCAGTCAAATACATAAACGCAAACAGTAAAAATACAAATCCTTGTAATCCAAGGGGGATCGGAACTGTCACTCCTTCATACAGGTTATACTGTAACCTAGTTAGGAGATCAGAACTGCACCCACTACAATTGTAGCAAACCTGTAATTTTACCATGTATAATTTATATACCTATATACCTATATTTTGTAGTGTCTAATTTATTTTTTATGTTATGTATTTTTATGGTGTACAATAAAGTACTTATATGTAAACAAATAAATAACATAATTTTACAGTTTTTTTTTTAATCTAAATGATGCTTGTTCTAATTAGGGCTGATTTTCCAATGAACAGATATTTTTTATTCCTGGAATGAAATTGACGTCCAACAGTTTTTCTATGGAAGAACTGTAAAAAATTCAAAATTATTCCTCGAGTGAAGTTATCGGGCTTTGGGAAAATCAGCATTTAGTTAGACAAGAAACATAATCTTCTATTTCACGACATACCTCATATATGAATAAAATATTTAACAATATTCCAAAAAAAATAAGGGAACTCCCTCTTAAATACTTTAAATCCAAACTACATAAATGGCTTATTGGTAATTGTTTTTATAGTATGCAAGAATTTATTGATAAAAAAGTAACAGATAAATATGGTTACTAATTTTTATTATAATTATTACCTACTTTTTACAAATACCTATTATTGTTAAGAATTTCATTAAAGTTAGGAGACATGTTGGAATAATGTATCCTCTTAATTTTTTACATGTAACGTGTTTAAATATTTGTATGCCAGTCCTTGGCGAAACATGTACGATCATAATTCTATTTATAAGACCTTAATGTACCATGTTTTAAAGCAAATAAATATATTCTATTCTATATTCTATTCTGAAAGAAAAAAAACTTTTTAACAAAAAAATTAAACCGCCGAAAAAGCTGAAAAAAATAATAAACCTTTTTTATTTAACCTTAATAACTAAGTTCTTAAACTAATGTAAGTATACCTAAGTAAGTTTGAGTCGCCGCCAAACAATCGATAAACAAAGATCACGAAATTGCCTTAAATTTAAACGGCGGCGACTCAAAATTATTTAGGTATACTTACCCTTTCCAATAAAAAAATAATTATCAAAATCGGACTACTCTGTAGAAAGTTATGGTCATACATAAAAAAAAATATACGCGTCAATTTGAGAACCTCCTCCGTTTCTTTTCGTCGGTTAAAAAGAAATGATATCCCATGTTATCCTACTAATATTCTAAACGTGAAAGTTTGTATGGATGGATGGATGGATATTTGTTACTCATTCTCGCAAAAACTACTGAACGGATTTGGATGAAATTTGGCACACAGATGGTTTATAACCAGAATTAACATAATATTGGATACTTTTTATCCCGATATTCCCATGGGAGCGAAACTTATGCGGGTGAAACCGCAGGGCACAGCTAGTGTTAAATATGTAAGAGGCAAAAGGACTATGTAAGAATCGTAGCAGGTGGCGTTCTATAATTTCTGCCTACCCCCATGGGAAGAAAGCGTGGGTTTTATGTATGACATCATCTGCCTAGCCTTTCCCCAACCATGTTGGGGTCGGCTTCCAGTCTAACCGGATGCAGAAGAATACCAGTATTTTACATGGAGCGACTGCCCACCTGACCTCCACAACCCAATAACTGGGTAATACGATACCCCTTGGTAAGACTGGTTGTCAGACTTTCGGTCTTCTGACAACACGTCACGACTGTCAAAGATTCACGAATTAACGACCGAGTTTACGTACCAAGACCCCTGAAGGCCGTCCTTCAGGGGTCTTGGTACGTAAGCTCGGTCACCCATCCACGGACCAACCGCGGCAAGCGCAGCCCGTGCGGCTGTTATTACTTAGACACAACCCGTGAGTTTTATGTACGTATGTTATGTTAAATTATCTATGTCAGACAACATAGTTATTTGCTAACATCTAGGACATTGTCACTGAAAGACCAGCCCTAGCGACCTTTTCATCGCTCCCGAAGTACCAACCATACTCTTTACTACTACAAAATAAAGGGGCAAACAAAATCCCTTAGATATTCACAAAGATATGTACCTACATACATAGAGAAAACCCCAAAAACGCCACACGTTAGCATCGAGTGGCTGTATGATGTAGAGCCGATATCCGGCTTTGCTTCCTTTTAACCCTAGTACGGTCAGCAAAACGAATAGTGACAATACTGACTACAAAACCGGTTTGCAGCTGTTAAACTGATGCGGAATACGTTTAGCGGTTTTTGAATGCATGTAGAGATAGAAAAAATTGGAGTTTTTTCATAAATATTTTTATTTAAAAAATATTTTTGATTGGGCTTCGTGACGAAATCACTGTCGCTTGTTTTATATTGAGGGTAGCTTTTGCAATTTTTTTTTTAATAATCTGTGAAAAATTTAGTTTAGATTCACTTTTTTTTTTACTGAATCCATGGCAATTGGTACCGCGTCAATGTTCCTGCCACCCGATATATAAGGATAGGATGTAAAGGTAAGGTACACCGTACCTTTACTTCCAAAATACAGGATTTTCCTTCCCCCCATCCTTTATTGAAATAACACTGATGTTACCTTTTTTTTTGTTCCGCGGTGGAAATCCTCATGGACTTCCTCCATCATAGGGGTGACAGAGTTGTATGCCGGACTCTTACTGGCTAAAACCACCGCGGTGTTCCACCTCTGACTATGGCCGGGGGTGCGGGATTCGCATAAGCATTCACCGCTCCCCCGACAGGCCTTGACCCGCTGTTTCTCAGCGGTTCCCACCTCCCCTTACACTAATGTTACTTAGGCTAAGTTTTTTAGGACTGATTTTTCCAACGCCAGATAATTTTATCAGAGGAATAATTTTGAATTTTTGACAGTTCTTCCATACAAAAACTGTCTGACGTCAATTTTATTTCACGAATAAAAATTATCTATCCATTGAGAAATCATCCCTTAGTAAAATAAATAATTACTTACTTACTTGTTGTCGTGGTCAGTCCATTCTTTACACGTGCCAAACTTTCATTCATAATAGTTATAGAAATTGCCATAAACCATTTAATTTAAATACATTTAATCTAATTATAAATCCATTTAACTGTAATCAAAAGCTCGACATTCTGACAAATGATCTAACCTTAGAATCTTGGCATCTCACAGTACCTAATTGTTTGAGGCTGTCAGACGGTAGGCAATTTATAAGTAAAATATTAATATTTAGGCAGCACCTTTGGTTAAACTGAAAGTCGACCACAAGTCTGGCTGGAAAAGGCTCGGTTAATAAATATTTATTAACCGAGCCTTTTCTAGCCATGTAAAGTAAAAAAGTAAAGTAAAGTATATACTTTACTTTGTGTAAATAATTTCACCACCACTGCTTTCAAAACGGTGAAGCAAAAGATCCTGAGGAAACCGGCATGTCCTAGAACCAAAAATTCAAAGACATTTGACATCTACCAACCCGCACAGGGCCCGCGTGGTGGATTACAGCTCACTCCCTCTCACAGAGAGGAGGCCTGTGTCCCAGCAGTGGGAACGTTATAGGCTGATGATCATGTATGCATATATGTATGTACTAAGTTATAGCGACTGCCTTTTTTACCGTCTGAACAAAAAAAGGGTATAAAGGGTGCACGTCGAAGAACCTTATGGCAAAGAAATATGTATCATTATTTTAAAAAAAAATGTAATGTAAAACAATTTACTAAATTAAAAAAAAAAATGAGAAAAAGAATGCCATATGCTTCTATTCCTTTCACCTTTCTACCCCATTTTTGTTCAGACAGTAATAAAAGTCAGCTAATAAACGTACGAGTATTCCACTACGGGTATTCCGTATTGACGGCACGGTTGGCGCAGTGGTTAAGCGATTGACTGCTGCGTTGCGTGTCGCGGGTTCGATTCCCACACGGAACAAATATTTGTATGACCTACATGTATTTGTTCCGAGTCTGGGTGTTTTTCTATCTATAATATGTATGTATTAACAAAAAAAAAATAGAATAGAATAGAATACTCTTTATTGTACACCATAAAAGTTACAGAAACATAAATAAAATATATAAAATTTTACAAAGGGTGACACAATGGGCGGTCTTATCGCTAAGAGCGATCTTTTAAAGACAACCTTTGGATGGATTAAAAAATTAAGGAGATGCAAATATAGTAGGTAGTATGTGGTGTACCATTTACACTATACTATTAATACATACATAAAGTATATTTTACTCATCTAAATAAATATATACATATAATAATAAACATGAACAAGAGCAAAGAAATAAAAAAAAAAAAATAAAAAAAAAAATAGAATAATAATAAATAATAATGATGATGGTTAAGGAGAGAGGAAGTGCTTTTTTATCATAATTTTGAAAGCGGACAACGATTCAGCACGCCTTACCGACACGGGCAAGTCATTCCATAGCCGTACTGCTTGAACGGTAAAAGATTTGTCAAAGAAACTGGTGGAATGCATCGGCATCTCTAGTCTCAGGTTTTCCGATGACCTCAGATATCTATTATGTGTGTCATGAAGGAACTTGAAACGTTCTTTAAGATAAGAGGGGGTTGTAGGATTAAACAAAATACTGTAGAGCTGAAATAAGATATGAGAATTCCGGCGAAGACGTATGGGAAGCCACTTGAGCTTTGTACGAAATTCAGAAATGTGATCATATTTGCGCAGGCCAAAAATGAATCTTATGCAAAAGTTTTGAAGTCGCCAATCACGGTAAAAAAAAATGTATATAAGTAGTTTATCAGCCATCTTGTTACCATAACACAAGCATTAGGTTGCTTAGCTTGAGACAAATGGTGCAGGGATATTATTATTATTATATTATTCCAGTCTGTCCCAGCAACCTATTTAAGGTCCATCTGGCACTACACTTGCCGATACGCGGTCTCTACTCCAGAACTCGTCTGCTCCATCGGCCATAGGTCCTTCGACCAACATGGCCAGCCCACTGCCGCTTCAGCTTGTCTACTCTGCAAGCTATGTCGGTAACTCTGGATGCGGGAGGCAAAGGACAGGGTGTTGTGGTGCAGCCTGGGAGAGGCCTTTGTCCGTGGACTGCGATAGGCTGAGTTGATTGACAAAAATATTATTCATAAAAAATATCAGAAATCTTTCTTTGTTTAAAATTACTGTAGAATCATCGTGTTAACCGTTATGGAAGGTAAATTATGCCTATAATTATTTGTTTGTTGACTAATTACAATAAATTCTACGAACTTGTATTGTATGATCAAAAGTAGTTGTATTGACTTCATGTGATTGGCCGAGACTTTGACAGTTATCGATGAGCAATCATAAGCAAGTAAAACGAGGGGAATTAAAAAAAGTAGTCAGCGGGCATTTTAGTGATAATGCCCGCTATTCGTGCTTCGACCTCGGTGCTAGTCACTTATCAAAAAACGGCCCTTAATCAAACTGTATTGCTGTAACTATATCTAGTAATAAAACTGATCGTGAAAATTTGTACAGTGTTTTATATCCAAAATCATCAATTCTGAGTGTTGAACCAGTACGTTCACAACCGTGAATGAGCAGAAATATTATTTACTAACTTCGGCCTCCGACTTTGTCTGCTTATTTCTTGATCCCCTGACCCACCCGGTCGTATCGCATCGCCTGCTTTCACGTTTACTTCGTTTTCGCTTAGAGTTCCTTATGGCTTTTTTTCTTTTTGCTCAGCTCCTAAGGGTGCTAGCGTGATGTTAAATAGCCTATAGCTTTTCTCAAGAAATGGGCTATCAAATACAAAAATATTTTTTCAATCCGACTAGGCATTTCCAGAGATTAGCGCGTTCAAACAAACAAACAAATTCTTCAGCTTTATTATTAGTATGGGTAGATATGAGCAGTATTTTTGCTGGCATGTTTAGCAGTGTTCTAATATCGATTTATTAGTGTTGCTCGTATGATATACGGGAAAGAAACTTTTAATTGGCACCGTTTAATTCTGGTCCAATTTACTAGACTTCATTGAGTTGTATTTCATAAAAGACTAGAGAAGTACATGTGTATGTAAAAACATAATGAAATATGAAAATATTTCAGAAAATGGAATCATCCTAACATTTTATTACATTTACATTTTTACTTTGACATAAAACGGAAAAGAGCCAATTACATTCGTTAAAGACAACATGTCTTTAACGAATGTAATTGGCTCTTTTCCGTAGAATGTTAGATAACAAATTCGACAGTCATACGCTTATTTCACAATTAAAAAGCTTCACCTGCCTGTCTGTCTGTCATTTTAGTCGAGGGCCACTTGTCCGTTTTTTAGGTGATTTTTCTTAAATCCTCTGATAATGATGTTCTTTGGCTAGGTATTCGTTTAAATTTATTTTATAGCACTCTGTGACCTAGAACCGCAATTAAGTCACGCTTTGCTGTGGCTTAAGTGCGGGTTTAGGTCACACGAGCTATAAATAGTATACGATACGTGTGACTTAAGTAGTCTATTAATGCACAATGTCTCGCCACGCTGTCCAATAATGGACTTCTTCAATCAACTCAGCCTATTGCAGTCTACTGCTTGATTGTCTAAGACAGCGCCACAATACCTTTTCCTGCTCCGCCTTCCGCATCCAGTCGGTCCCAGCCACCTTCTTTAGGTCATCCGACCATCTAGCTGGGGGGCGTCCCACACTACCCTTGCCGATACACGGTCTCTACACCAAGACTCGTCTGCTCCGCCGGTCATAAGATGACCGGTGGAGCAGACGAGTTAAGTCACACGTATCGTAATATGCTAAAACGCACTTAACCGTGGTTACAATCGTCACAAAATAATTATACAAAACAAATTAAATTGTGACCAAAATTGTCATCATTTCAACTAGTGACATTAACCCAACGAGGTCCCGATCGAAAGTTTGCGGTTCCAAATCCAACCCAATCGAACTATTGTGGGGAAGCCAGGCCTAAAACAGGCCCATTTAACTTAATTGGCAAAAGGGTCGGCCGCACGACCAATTTTTTTTTGAGCGACTGCCGGCTTTGATGTCGAAATTGCACATGGCAAAATGTTCGAACATCGATTGGATTGACAATTTGGATTTCGACAGTTGAGTAATTTTGATTAGCGTTTCATAAAAATCGTTTTATTGATTAGCGGGGTATTACCACGGTCTGATATGTTCGATATGAAAATGCGACAAAAGCATATATAATATCTATTTACATAAATACACAAACCTTATCGGTAATTATATTTTCGAGCCGTTTCGTGTTGAAACCTTCGGTCCAAGTGCTCATAGTTTGTTCGACGAAATATCCAAACGGCTGGTTGACACTTCTTGTGACCCAAGGACTGACTTTTACCTTGGCCAGAGGC
This sequence comes from Apamea crenata, assembly GCA_949629185.1. NCBI lineage: Eukaryota > Metazoa > Arthropoda > Insecta > Lepidoptera > Noctuidae > Apamea > Apamea crenata. Next base: position 2,601,549 of record OX451362.1, on the reverse strand, counting down.
TAAGCATTGCCATACAATGTGTCAATGCCGCCAGTCTCTTGGGTACAATACCAGTCGACAGCGATGCGGAGGATTTTTTGATGCCATCTTTTAGGTGTTAGTGGTCAGGTAAGGTTATTATATTTTTATTTTAATCGTATGTTAGTTCATTTAGGGCTGATTTTTCCATCGCCACATTACTTTTATTCGAGGAATAAAATTGAAGTTTGACAGTTTTTGTATGAAATAAACTTCGAAATTATTCCTCAATTTTGAATTTTTGATTATGAAATCTTATTACACGATTGACGATTTTCTTAATGATGATTCACTAACTGATTGACATATTGTTACTCTGATTGACATAATTATTGTGATTGGCTTAATTATTATTTTATTTTTTATTACTGTACCACGCTGACATTTTTTTAATTTTTTTAATCTATATTGTAATTCCAATGATCTGAAAGTGATTTTTATTTGATAAACCTTTGCATGCCCATGTGACGGTAAAATATGGAGAACTTTATTTTTTTAAAACACCTTTGTACTATACCCATGTTTGCAAAGAAATAAATGATTTGATTTGATTCAAATAAAGTTATCAGATGATTGAAAATTCAGCCCTTAGTATAAGAAGTTCATACATAAATACATTAGAATTTAGATAAACCACGCCTTCTTTCCAATTAAAGTCGGATTTCTTGTCTGTCTGTGTGCCCGCTTGATTCTTCTAAACTACGCTACAGATTTGGATTCGGTTTACACCATCATTTAGAGATTTTTTTCCGGAAGGTTTATGTATATTCAACATACATATAATATAGGTATTTCGATGTTTTGTCAAGTCGTGAAAAAACCGTGCCAAGCAAGGTTGGGTCACTAGTTCTATGGAAAAATGATAACTCAGTCAGCCAGGTTAGTAGTTAACTTCTCAAGTTAAGAATGACGGGCTTAAGTATCGTTACTCTTGGAGGCTTTTATTAAAAGACATGAAGGCTTTATACTAGGTCACAAGCTGAGATTTTGCATAAAAATGTCTAGGATTATGCTCGAGTTGGTTTTGCTGGCATATCAAACGTCTTTAGGCAAATAGTCTCTCGTCTGTGCGAAGCCTTAGAAATCTTCTGTAAAACTGACTTAGAATTTTAGTCATCTCATTTAGAATTAGATTGTGAAGATAATGAAGGTATTTTTATTCTTGAAGAACTTGGACTGGTTTAGTCAGACGTTAAATTTAAATTAATTAATTTAACCTTGATAATATATAACATTGGTAAACAATTTCATCACCACTGCTCTCAAAACGGTGAAATAAAACATCGTGAGGAAACCGGCACTTCCTAGAACATCTGATATCCCTGCACTGGGCCCGCGTGGTGGATTATAGTTACAACCCACTCCCTCTGACAGAAAGGAGGCCTGTGTCCCAGCAGTGGGAACATTATAAGCTGATTATGTGTGTGTGTGAACTTTTTGGATCAGAGTCTCGAAATTCTGATGAATTTGGACTGGTTTAATTATAAGTTAAATTTGAACTACCTAATTATTAGTCTTGTGGCGTCCTGGAGGACGGACTGGAAGACGAAGTGTCGGTCGTCCGGCGGCGAGATGGGCGGACGATATTGTTGCCGTCGCGGGTAGAACCTGGCTGAGGCTGGCACAGGAGCGTAAAGATCAGCACAAGAAACGAGAGGCAGTGGGTGAAGTCGGGCTGTGGATGTGTGTGATGAATTATTAGTCTTGACCTATTAAACTACTATCCTATGTGACATCGTGTGTGAGGTTTGTGGATCAGAGTTCGATAGTTTATAGGTAATTGCTATAGAAGACTGATATTCATTCAAATTAATATTGAATGTTGACTGACAATAAAATATACAAATTAAAGTTTTCATAGTTAGTTTACGACCTTATTAAATTGACCTCTTTCTATACTTTACAAACTTCTATACCATAGTCTGAAATGGTTAGCACGTGGAGTGTGGGGATCAATGATCGTACGTCAAAGTTTTAAGCCTTTTTTGATAGCAAGAAAGAGTAGGAAAGAAAAGAAAGACAAAAATTACGTTTATTTGCGATAAACATGACGCAGGGAAAGAACACAAAAACAAAATGAAACAAGTGGGGAAAAATATACGTCACGTCCACGCAAAACGGTCATCGCTCAGCATAATGCTACGGCCCTATGCGAGACAGAGCCTGAGCGCTGGTTTTTAGTGACAGCCGGCATTTTGACGACCCGGTTGGCGCAGTGGCTGAGCCATCGACTGCTGCGCTGCGTGTAGCGGGTCGATTCCCGCACGTAACAAATATCTGACAAATATCTATATTTCTTACATAATATATGTTTTATACTTTCTACTTGTTTTGTTTATTAGTTGCTATCTGATGTATGTATCTGATGTATTGTGTGTCTTTTGGTATGTGCTAAATAAATGTATTTTTCTTTCTTTCTTTCTTTCTTTATCTGTATTGCCTACAGGTAGTTGTTCCGGGTCTAGCTGTTTGTGTATGTGAGTTTAAATTTAATTGCATTTTTAATCGCACGCACGATACAGGAGTAATTACTAGTGTGAAAAAAAAATATGACGTCAATAGGGACACATATACTGAAGTCTGATACTTTCCCATTGCAGGTGAAAGGTCTTCCCGGTACAAATCCTGGTCATAATCATCATCTGCTGCTGTAAAATACTGGTATTCAGCTGCATCCTGTTAGACTGGAAGCCGACCCCAACATAGTATATAATGATAAATCTAATCTGCTTAACCTTTTCGCAATGCAGTTAATACTAACATCAGTATTTTACACGGAGCGACTGCCTATCTGACCTCCGAAACACAGTTACTGGGAAACACGATACTGTTTTGTATACTTGTGATTTTTTCAAAAATATCCATTACAAAATGTTTTTTTTAGAAATTAGTTAATGTTCTAGGAGACACAGTAAAGAGTTGATTTATTGTTTTTTCATGCGGATCGCGTGATTTGTAACAAGAATGAATTTTTATCATGATATCATGCGTTTTTGGTATCGCGGCAGAAATGTCTGTGTAGCGCATGCTATCGGAAACAAAATAGCATGCTTTAATTTTTAATAATATTTCACTAATTCTTCCTTCCCTTTTTAAGCATGTGCATTCATGCATGCATTTGTGCATGTGTGTGTGCATTCTTTATGTAAGTGATATTCAATTGCAACTTGGTAAAAATTTTATCTTGTTGTGCTTAAGCGCGTCCATATGGGCGAGTGCGGTTTACACTACCACACAATAAACCACTTTGCTGTAATGGAAATTAGTTGAAAATAAATAAACGTCCATTGGTTCGAGAGCACTTCAAAGCCGACATAGATGCGCGTCTATCGCATTGCTGAGGGTGGTTCATAATTATTTATGTTTTTTTTTCAAAATACAAAGGAATTTTTAATTTTGCGAGCTTTCACCTTTTGTCTAGTGCTAAAGTAGAATTTGACAAGTTGTCAACTTTAAATTCTCAAATTAGACACGGGATGTAGAACATTCATTTTTCAAAGACGAATTTACATTACCAAACTAATTGCGCAAACTTAGTTATTCATTCACGTGTAAATAATTTTCTATTTTTATTTTATTTAACTACGCCTATTTTGCCAACCGTACCCACATCTAGCACACGCCAAGCCAGCCGAACGCCCGCCACATGTCGTACAATGTCGGACCATAATAATATCTTTCGATGTATAGGATCCTCTTTCGAGCATCACTGTCGAGCCTCTTAGGAATCAGTGTGATGGTAAATACTGTGGGGATATTTATGGTACAGTCTATGAATAAATCTGGCCTAATCCTGCGAGACAGTTACGGAATTTTAAATTTATTCCGACGAAAATAAAATACTTAATGAAAAATTTACAACTAAGTTTAACCTCGTAACGTAAGTTTGAAATTTAAAAATGGTTCGGTGGTCTAAACAAAAATCTTTTGTAAATCCTTTATTCCCAAAAAGACAAAACGGTTATATTCAAATTTTATTTAGGTATGTTTCACTTACAAATATCAAATTTATTTTAATGGCTATTAAGTTGATTTCAGAGTGACTAGCACTATTAAAAAGGTATAAACATGTTTGAAGTTGTAGCGTAAACTGAACTTTATTCTGTAGGAATTAAAATTATTTTTCCATAAACTCATAATTATTTGTTTACATTTTTGGCGAATATGTCGTAATTTTATTTTAGGTAGGAGGTCTCAAACCAATAAATAGTCATTTTACAGAAAGAAGGGAAAAAATTGAAACTATCTTTGATATCGAGAAAACTGAATTGAAAATACAAATGGAAAGGACATGCATTTCGTACCCAAAAATTAAAGTACCTACGCCAGAAAAAAAAGTACTGCTGTCTTATGGGAAATTACCTCTTGAGCATTTTTTACTATTACAACGAAAGTCTAACATTAACCCCTTGGCTGCTATTTGAGATTGAAAATGCCAATAATCATATTGTATATATATGTAAAATGTACAACACGTGAACGACATCCTTTCTATCTCAAAAATAAGATTGGCGCACAAATTGTTTGAAAACGATCGTCGATTACAGAGGCCATTATATTTTATTATTATTGAGTTAAATAAAATTAAAAGACCCCCATTCTACCTGAACATACGAGATCCGTAACCGGAACAAGGTCTAACCAACTTAAAATCTCAAAAGTCGTTTGGGTTGCCCTAAATCGGCCCATCTACACTGCTGCGAAAATTCCCTATTTTGACCCTAAACTTTCGGGGTCACAAGTTTATCACTACCAAATGAGAAAATATTTTGCGGTGTTTCGAAATTCACGATCACGTTGAGTTTTTGAAGGTGGATTAGGGGATGAAAGAATTTGTAATGACCCTGCTGAAAGTGACTCACGTCAGCGGTGTTTTATAGTAAAAATGCCGTTCTAACGGGGCACAGGAGACCCATGAAAACTTGCTTGATGTTATTTTTATTCAGTTTTAGTAGTACTACAGAACAAGACAATTTGAGTCTCATGCTTGAGTTCTATGTAGTTTCGAATAAGTGAGTCTTTCGCAAATATCACTTAATATCACTAGCTTCTGCCCGCGACTTTGTCAGCGTATAATTCCTTATTCCCCATCCACGGGTCGCATCGCATCGCCTGCTCGCGCTTTTACTATAATAATATAGTAAAATCGCGAGCAGGCGACACACACACAAGACACTTAAAAGCCGAGCATATTTCAATAATAATATTGAAATATGCTCGGCTTTTAAGTGTCTTTACGTAATGTTCAGAAGCCTATTGCCTTTCTCAAGAATTGGACTACCAAATGCAAAAAGATTTTTTCAAATCGGACTGGCAGTTCCAGAGATTAGCGTGTTCAAACAGACATACTCTTCAGCTTTATTATTAGTACAAAAGATAGGTCAGAGATAAAAGATAGGTACAGAGGACCGCGACAAGTGACGAGCAAAGTCTTTGTAGAAATATGAAACGCTTTCAAAGCGTTTCATATTTCTACAAAGACTTTCAACAGGATTGACATAAGCTTTCAATAGTTTAAGTCAATCCCATACATTTTTGACATTTCCATCATCGTTATCGCTGAGAGAACATCACTTTGTCAAGCTCCTCGGCCCTCGGGCTACGTTGCGATGTTAAGTGTGCTATTTCATTAAGGGCTGATTTTTCCATCGCCTGATAACTTTCATTCGAGGAATAAAATTTACGTTGAATAGTTTTTGTATGAAATAACAGTAAACATTTCAAAATTATTCCTCGAATAAAGTTATCAGATGATTGAAAAATTAGCCCTAAGACGAAGAAGAGACTTTGGCAAAATGAGCCCTCAAGGTGATACGTAAAAAAAAAATCATAGCTCGAGGGGCGGGCATAAGAACGTGACAGAGTCAATTACTCCCACAAGTCCCACATGCGAAAAAAGAGATCGCAACCATGCGCTGGAACCAAAACAAGACAACGTAAGCGCCAAACCAATTAAAAATTGTTTAAAAATAAATTAAGCTGTGTATCAAAAATTATTGTCAGCTGGAGTTTTCAATAAACTATTACGCACATTTTGAATGCAATTTTGCAATGGAAAAGTAGGATTTTAGAATTACAGAAAAATATATAAAAAAGGTATAGGTCTTTTCGCAATTAAATTCTATCGAGGAAATTTAACCCAATTGCGTTTTCCTTCAGTCAGAGTAATAATCAAATAGTCAATAAACATATAACCAAAAATTAAATCCATACATGCTGTAATAGTGAAATAAATGGTTACGAAAAAAGCCCCAATTTATTTTGGTAGCACCTTAAATGTTCATTTCTTTTGGAATAGGAAATGAAATGAACATCTTTCCCATCTTACAAGTGGTACAATTTTGATCAATGTAACGAGAAATGCTATATTACTATCCGGAGGAGTCTGAAGATATTTCTCAAAGACAAATTAGTGGTGTAGAGGACAAAGGCTCGCATTGTTGTTGCAGACGCGAACGGCATTCCAAATGGTCGTTGTACATATACCTAGCTATCCTGTGATATACAAGGCGCAATGACCTAAAGATAACAATTATTTTCTAAGACTACAGTGTAGTCAGTTGTAGGTTTTAAGATGAATTTTGGATAAATACTGTATTAAAAATTACAGCAAACATCAGAGGGGCAATTCCCGTAATTTTAAGAACGTTCGGAGTCTGATCTCAGTCTCAGTCTGTCAAAAATATCTCTAGTTTTCCCACATTTTTGACATTGATTGTCGCTGAGATGAAATTGTGATATACTAGATTTTGAACTTTTTTTTATTACAAGAATTGGTCTCCAGGAATAAGTTTGAACGTTCGGGCTTATTAAGTAGGTAAATAAGATGAAGAGTAAGTCTGAAACTGGCACTAGTAACTGAAAAGTTATGTGGAAATCGGTTGTCATGGTATGGGAATGTGATGCGGAGGAATGAGGGATAAAGTCGTGAGGCAAGTTTTGAGTATGAATGTCGATCGATGGCTATAAGAGTAGGGGAAGATCAAAGAATTGATGGATGGACTGTGTGAATGATGATTTATGGTTAGAAAGGGGTTGACTACTGCGATGACGACAAATAGAGAAGTATGGATGAAAAAGACATTATGCACCGACCTCAAATAGATTAGGATAAGAGCAAGAGAATAATGAAATAAAATGCTGTGTGATATCTACTAGATTTTGGTTTTTAAGTACATAACTATGATATTTCCTGAGACAGACAGAAATTGCTATAATCCAAACAGATCACACAAGATCTTTATTGACAGATTACGTCAGCAAAAACACGCCATTTTAGGTCTCAAAGTAGACATAAGTACTTCTTAAGGACCTAAGCAGAAACTGTCCCCAAAACGAAGAACAAGAATCAACAACATTTCGAAACTATTGACATTGATCCAGCCGTATCTGATTATAAGGTCAAACTGAAGACTTAATCGGATTGCTTGCTTCCGGATTTATCCAGATAATTCAGGTTAAATCTAGTTCTATCCGTTTTCCAGACTATCTGTTACATAAACAACTAGATCCGGATAAATAGACCAACAAATTGTATTGCAATTCTATTAAGAGAGAAAAAAACGGTCAATTGTTTGTTGGAGAGGCACTTTGGGTTCCGGTGGAGCTAACAAAGTAGTTTAGATTGAATGTACACGTATTAATTGATAAGAATGATTTAAATTCTAGAATGAATGTAGTTCTAGAAAAACTGTTTTCATTAAAAGTGTTAGTTTTGAAAAGTAGGTATTATAAGCGATTCCTTTATTTAAAAAACGGTACTTACATAATCAGCCTATATAATATCCCCACTGCTGGGACACATGCCTCCTCTCAGTAAAAGGGAGTGGGCCGCATGCGGGCCCACTGTGGGTTGGTAGATGTCGCGTGTCTTCGAATTTTTGGTTCTAGGACATGCCGGTTTCCTTAAGATGATTACCTTCAAAGTTTTGAGAGGAGTGGTGATGAAATAATTTACCCCTGATTGCCACCACTGCTCTTACTGATTGCACCAAAATTACACATTTTACTCATAGGAACAAAAACGGCAAGTCAAAACAAATTACCTGTTTTAGCATAAGTTTACGGAACCCCAGAAACAATGAAATCTCAGGAACAGATGCGGCCTAAATCAAGTTTTCCGGGGCTCACCTTGACTAAGGTAATCCAACCCTTCTTACTTAGTCCATATTACGCCAACGTAAGTTTTTTTTCCAGGTATATTGGTCCATCTTGGAAGGAATTAAAAATAGATGAGAAAATCGTATGTTGTTTTTCATGGAAGAATTGTTTTTATTATTTATTTATTCCCACAAAAAGGTACAAAGGCGGACTTAATGCCTACGCATTCTCTACCAGTCAACCAAGGGTGGTGAAGAAATTAGATGGCAGGTGCTTTGATTGAGAGGGACAATGCTAAAAAAAACAAGTGACAACAGCTTTTTGGCGTACAATATACAATGGTACAATATACCCATTGCATTGAAAGAGGACTAAAAAAGGGTTATCTGAAAAAAATCAGTAGGTACTATGACGTCATACGCACAGCTAACTCATCGTGCTTTAGAAAGAGACACACAGGTGGGAGTGACAGAGACGAGAGAAGAATATCGCAGACTCCGAAGTCTGGGAGATTCTTGTCCTTGGTGTTCTTGTCTTCTTGTGTTGTTGTTTCTTGTCGTTCTCGTTCTGTGGTGTTCTTGTTATTATTGTGCAGAAGTTTTGGTACTTTTGGGTATAAAATAAATAATAATTAACCAAAAACTAGAAATTACAAGAGCGTTACCCCTTTTCCATGTCCAAACACAATATTGCGACTAGCTTTACATTTTACGAGGTGAAAAATCGAGGTCACGTGTCGCCATACACCGATTTATTACATAGGGTCACACCACGTGCGCAGGGACGAATGGGGTCGTTACTGCCGAAGAAATAACATGGGGGAAATACGTTCCGATTTTTGGATGTTAGGGAGGTTATAATTGTATGCGTGTGTAGGTACAGGGGCGATAACTATAAGCTTAATCTGGAAGAGCACGTCGAATCAGAACATGTATAATAATATATCAGGTAAACGGTGAAGGAAAACATCGTGAGGAAACCGGTATGTAGGCGCCACTGCTGCCTCTTTAACGGCTAGGGCTTGGCAGGTAGGCTGCGCAGGCCGTTAACAAATTAGGTTGTAAAGTTAAACACTTAGTTAACGTTCATAGGTTTAATAAGAAAGTAAATACATAAAAGTAACTAGGTCGCGGGTAAGGACACACTACAGTTCCGAGCACTAGCACGTGTTAGGTGTGACTTTCATTGTAATAGTGAAACTGCTCAAGAGGTCATTTCCCATAAGACAGCCAGACCTTTTTTTTCTGGCCTCTTTAGTTTTTGGGTTCGAAATGAATGATGTCCTTTAAAAATCATCATTCTCCTGCCCTTATCCCAAATTATTTGGGGTCGGCGCAACATGTCTTTTTCTTCCAAACTCCTCTATTAGCCGCCATCTCGACAGTCACCCCCTTTCTAACCATATCATCATTCACACAGTCCATCCATCGTTTCTTTGGTCGTCCCCTACTCTTATAGCCATCGACATTCATACTCAAAACTTTCCTCACGACATTCTCCTCATTCCTCCGTAATACATGCCCATACCATGACAACCAGAGAAGAGAACCACAATTCAGAGAACTCTGCAAAAACTCTTAGGCAAAGATTTTTTAGTCCGATGTTTTTGGAAGCCAGGAGCATCTCTACATGAGGTCTTAGACACAGAAAAAACAGAAATAAATTTATTGAATAAAAACGACTTCGTGGTTGTTTTGGGCGGTGTTAATGATAAAAACCCAGAAGAAATTCAACTCGGTCTTATGAAATTTTTAAATACTACTAAAAACACAAATGTTATAATTTCTGAAGTACTATTTAATACGTGTTTAAATGAAAGAAAGTTGAATTATAGATTAAAATTTATCTGTTCTCAGTACACTCATGCAACATATGTGGACATGAATTTCTCATTGTATGTGCCAAAGTATCGCTTTCTATCACTACACATATCACAATTATTGCTTAGAGAAATTTTGAGAGCTGGTTATAAGCAAAACTATGACACCCATATCAACCATAAACTTAACACTCATAGTAAAACTCCTACTGCTATTGACAAAAGTACTCAGACATTAACGCAAACGGAACAAAACAATTTAAATTATATATATAGATAATGAGAATATTCCGGCGAGTAATGATTTTTTTCGTTTATAAACACATGAATATTCTTCATCAAAACATTAACGGTCTACTTACTAAAATAGATGAGCTTACGGTTCATCTGTACTCATTAAGAGAAAATATTAACAGCATCCCTGTCGATGTTCTCTGCATTACTGAGCACAATATGACTGTAGAAGATACTAAACTACTAAAAATGCCTAATTTTACCCTATGTGACTCTTTCTCACGAAATAATAGAAATGGAGGTTCTTGCATAATTATAAAATCGAGCCATAAATTTAGAGTGGTTACTGAAGCCAAAACTCTAAGTATTACTAATATATTTGAATGTAGTGGCATTGAACTTAAAGAACATAAAATTATAATATTATGTATTTATCGACCACCAAAAAATGGCAAAGAATATATTGACTTATTTTTCACTAGACTAACGGACTTATTAAATAAAATATGTTTTACAAGAAAAAAAGTTATACTATGTGGTGATTTTAACATAAACAGGTTAGACGATAGCAACATCTCCCGACAGTTTGAGCAATTACTAGCGTGTTATAATTTAAAATTATCAATAACTCAACCGACTAGACTGGGTAGCATGACATGTATCGACAATATAGCCCATAATATCAGAGGCTCCAAATCAAAAGTTGTAGAACTCTCGCTATCTGATCATACAGCACAAATTTTAACGTTCCCTGTAAAGAAAAGTTATCACATCACACACTGGTTCAAATCTAAACGTAACTATAGTGAAGATAACGTGAGGAAATTTATAAATTGCATTGAAAGCCTGAGTTTTACAGAATGTTACACAAATAATTACCCTGAAAAGGCTTATGAGGCATTTTATGAGCTATTTAAGCTATTTTATGATTTATGTTTCCCCATCATACGAGTTAAGATACCTATTTCCATGAAACCAAAATGGCTAAGTAATGGTATCCGAGCATGCTCTAAACGAAAACGTCAACTACTTTGGAAGTATAGGTTAACATCTAATCCGAAAGATAAAAAATACTTTAAAGAATACACAAAAAGGCTAAGAACTATAATTAAAAAGACCCAAAAATCACAAAACAATTATTATATAAGTTCAGCTACCAACAAATCCAAAGCGACATGGCAGATAGTAAATAACTATAAAACTGTAACTCCCAAAGAGGATATTATGGAAATTAAAGTAAAGGATAAAACAATTACGACGCCGAAAGAAATAGCTGAAGCTTTTAATAATTATTTTATAGATGACATAAAACATACAACTAAGGAAAATGATACCTACCCAAAAACACTGACATACAATAATTGTAATTCAATGTTCATGAAACCGACTAATCCGTACGAAGTTGACCAAATAATAAAAGGACTAAAAAACACTAATAGTACAGGGTATGATAATATAAATACTAAAATAATTAAACGCGTTTCCCATATCATAGCTCCAGTACTCAGCACAATTATAAATCTGTGCCTAGAATACGGAATATTTCCGTCAAAACTAAAAATAACAGTCATTAACCCATTATTTAAAAAGGAAGATAGAAAAGAGATGAAATTTTATAGACCAATAGCTTTAATACCAATTATTGCAAAAAATTTTGAAAAAGTCATTTATAAAAATTTATATAACTATTTTGAATCCAATAATATATTCACACATGAGCAATTTGGGTTTCGAAAAGGCAAATCAACGGGCGACGCACTTTTTAATTTTTTGAAGAAGGTAATGACAGGACTGGACCATAAACGACATATAACCACAATATTTATGGACATGTCAAAAGCATTTGACTACGTAGACCATGACATACTCTTAAATAAACTAGAACAATACGGAGTTAGAGGGAATGCTTTAGATCTTATAAAATCATACCTCAAAAATAGGGTTCAAATAACACAAATAACAAGAATATCAAATAAAACAAAATATGAACAAACGTTTCGGTCTAAGCCTAAAACGATTAAGTACGGGGTACCTCAAGGAAGTATTCTTGGTCCACTTTTGTTCATAATATACATAAATGACTTCCCGAAAGCCATAATCCATGACATGATATTGTTTGCAGATGACAGTACAGCTATTTTCACTGACGAGGATGAAGATAAATACGAAATTAATGTAAATAATTCCCTTGAATGTATTATAAATTGGTTAAATGTAAATAATCTTAAAATTAACTTAGAAAAAACTTGCTATATTTCGTTTGCTAATATAAATAAAAAACTAAAGAACCTAAACGTAAAATACAAAGGTGAAACTTTAAAAGAAGTTAAGACAACCAAATTTCTTGGCATACATATTGACTCTGCACTAAACTGGAAAATACAGATTGACCATGTTTGCAAAAAACTAAATCAGTTCTCATATGCCCTCTACATGTTAAGTAAAGTTACAAATGAGAGTACTTTATTAAGTGTTTACCATGCATATGTAGGCTCCATACTAAAATACGGTATCCTATTCTGGGGTAATTCACCGAACAGAGAGTGTGCTCTAAAAGCACAAAAAAAGTGCATCAGAAGTATATGCGGATTGAGACAGACTGATTCATGTAGACCAGTTTTCAAAAGGTTGAAAATCTTAACCCTACCTTCACTATACATATTTGAAGCGGCAATGATGATAAAACGCGATATAGATAAGTATGAAACGTTGAGAAGTGCGAGACACAAAACTGAACTTAAAGGCATTTTTTTTTTTTTTTTTTTTTTTGTGGATGGGAAATCATCAAATGACCCCTCCCGCTCTGGGTGGAGCGGGAGGGAGTGTCAGACTTTTACTGACTAAAACCCACCCGTGTTCCGTCCTTAGCCCTTTCTGTTCCAGGGCAGCGGTTAACCTTTCGGAAAATCCCGCCGCCCCGGCAGGCTTCGGCCCTATGGGGCCCCGTCCTCTGCTGACATTTTCTCTTTGAGGCGCGCGTGGAACACAACGCGCCGTCCGGCACGGGCCTGGTCCTGATCGGACGGTGAGCTACCCATTACTCACCGCCCGCAGGCCCGCGCCTACGGTGGCCGGGAGTCGTCACGCGGCTCCCGACGCCCGGAGCGTCTCCCGCGGCGGCTGAGGCGTGAGGTTCTCTCCCTCAGCCTCCCCGCCACCTCCTTCGCTAGCATGACTGCTTCGCAGAAGGAGGTGACTGCCTCCCACTCCCTCTCGCCCCGGACCATGGCTTGCACCAGGGCCGGACGCGAGAGGTCGCCGCCGTTGCCGATCGCCTCTACGAGGACACGGCGGGGCTCCGCCCAAGCAGGGCAGACCTCCACCGTATGCTCCACCGTGTCCTCTGGGCGATCCTGGCAGTGGTGACACCCGGGCGTCTCCTCCCGCCTGATGATGTGCAGGAACCTCCCGAAACATCCGTGTCCGGAGAGGACCTGCGTCAGGCGGTACGTGAGAACGCCGTGACGCCTCTCTAGCCACTCCTCAAAGAGGGGTCTTATCGCCGCTATCGCGGCGTGCCCTGCGCTGGGTTGCGATAGTCGCGCCTTCCATTCCGCCATGAGATCGCGCCGGAGGTCCGTCCGCTCCGCAGCGATTTGCCGCGGGTGCAGAGTTTCCCCCCGGCTTAGTGCCTCCGCGCGCCAATCATGCAGGCGCGCGAGCACTATCGCCTCCAGATCCCATGGCGGCAGTCCGGCAAGGAGGCTTGCTGCCTCGCGCGAGATCGTGCGGTAGCCCCGGATCAGCCTTACGGCTACCACCTTCTGGGGCGCGTTCAGGTAGTGTGCGGCTCGAAGCCGCAGTGAACGCGCCCACACCGGGGCCCCATATAGGGCCATGGACCGCACGATCCCCGCGTAAAGCCTCCGGCAGGAGGCGTTTGGCCCCCTCAGGTTGGGCAGGAGCCGCTTTAAGGCGGCCCCGGCCCGTTCCAGTTTGGGGGCCAAACGTCGGAAATGCTCGACGAAGTTCCACCGGCAGTCGAGGACGAGACCCAGGTATCTCATCGTTGCCTCGACGCCGATGTGAACCCCTCCTACCATCAGTTGGGATCCCGAAGGTGGCCCGTACCGGGGCCCATGAAAGGACATGGCCTCGGACTTGTGCAATGCCACCTCGAGACCCAACCGCCGGATCCTATCCACGACTATCGCAGCCCCGCGTGTCATCGCGTCGGCCGCCGCCTGATACGACCTCCCTTGCGCCAGGACCAGCGTGTCGTCAGCGTAGCAAACTACGCTGACGCCATCAGGGAGGTCTGCCCGCAGCACCCAGTCGTAACCGATGTCCCACAGGAGCGGCCCCAGAACCGATCCCTGTGGGACACCGCACGACAACAACTTAAAGGCATTAAATGTAGAACAGTAAAATTTAAATCGAGTGTATTTGGTGTTGGAGTTAAAATCTATAACAAGCTACCAAACTGTATCAAGAATATCTCTTCATTAAAAGTTTTTAAATTAAAGCTAAAAGAATTTCTCTTATGTAAAACATATTATTCAATTAATGAATTTCTAACAGACCGAATTATTGACTAAACTTGTTTTTGACTTATTTAATGTGAATGATACGACCTAATAATTATGTCTTCTAATTAATGTTAGTATGAGGTTGACTAAAACTTGACATATTATACTTATTTTAATTTAATTTACTTTTTTTGGACCTATTTAATGTAAATCGAATGACCAAAATAATTGTCTAATAATAATGTCTGATGAGGTTGACGAAAAATTGACATGGTAACTTATTTTTTAATGTTTATTTTTTGACTTATTAAACTAAATTGTATGTCCCTAATAATTGTGTAAGAATTAATGTAAAACGAGGTTGACTAAAACAGCCAATTATTAATTTATTATTATTCTTTATATTAACATAACCAATAACATTGACATACCTACCTACTTATTAATATAAATATTGTACACCCCATGGGTATGTTACAGTGATTCATTAACACTATTGTAAGATCTGTCTATTTACCTGTGACAAACAATAAATAAATGAATTTGAATTTGAATTTGAATTTGAACCGGTTTCCACATAACTTTTCAATTACCGGTGCCACTTTCAAACTTCCTCTTATATACTCATTTCTTATTCTATCCATTCGTGTAACACCACACATCCCTCTCAGCATTCTCATCTCAGCTGCATGCAATTGCCTTTCATTCATCCCTTTTGTGGCCCAACATTCTGATCCATACAAGACAGCAGGTCTAACCATGGTTTTGTATATCTTCCCCTTAAGTTTAAGGGGAATGCGGGAGTCGCAGATTGTTCCCGTGACCTGCCGCCATTTCATCCATCCAGTGTTAATTCTGTGCTTAACCGTCCGATCTACTTCGCCATCGCTTTGCACGAGTGAACCGAGATACCGAAAGTCGGAGCAGACTGGGAGAAGCGCGCCATCAAGCGCTATGGCTCTAGAGTTGGAGGGACCGCCGAAATCGCAGAACATATGTTCAGTTTTGGTTCTGCTGATTTTCAAGCCAACATCCTCCAGCTTCTGTTGCCATTTCTCCAATCTGCTCTGGATCTCGGATCCATCTTCACCGACAAGAACAATGTCATCGGCAAACAGCATGCACCAGGGGGCCTCTTCCTGTATGTCCGCCGTCAGAGCGTCCATAATCAACAGGAAGAGGTAAGGACTTAAAGCCGATCCCTGGTGCAAGCCTACAGCCACACTGAACTCGTCGGTATTGCCAGCAGCCGATCGGACGTAGGTACGAGATCGATTGTACATAGCACGAATTAACTCTACATACCTCCCGGGCAAACCTTTCTCTTTCAAGGCCCACCACAGAACATCCCGAGGTACCCTATCATACGCTTTCTCCAGATCAATGAACACCATCTGCAAGTTCTTATGTGCACGTCTGTACTTCTCGCACAACTGGCGGAGTGCAAAAGTGGCGTCCATTGTTCCTCGACCTGGCATAAACCCAAACTGGTTTGGGGTAATCTCACTCTCCTCTCGCAGTCTTTTCTCTATTACTTTCTCCCATACCTTCATACTATGTGACATGAGCTTTATCCCTCGATAGTTGTTGCAGTCCTGTACATCACCTTTATTCTTGAAGATGGGCACTAGCGAACTATTGCACCATTCTTGTGGGATCCCACCTTGATGTGTGATGATGTCCTTTAAAAAGTTTAACCTAATAAGAACTGGAAGCTCAACAGTAAAAGTTAGATTCTAAAAAGGTTTTCGAGGTCTGTGTCACTAACTATCTACGCTACACTTGCTAACTAGTATTGATATTATGATATAAATAACATACTAAGAAATTCCTAATCGAAAAACGAAACCCAATAACACTTTGGCCCGACCTGGGAATCGAACCCAGGACCCCACGCTCAGGAGACGTGCAAGCGACCACGAGACCAACGGGGCAGTCCCGAGTTTGGAAGTTGGTGGTGTGATACCCTGTGCCTCGGGAAGTGCGTTAAGACATCGGTCTTGCCTCTTGCGCTTGATCTCTCTCCAGTCGTGTCGGATTGCCGTCCCATCGGGCTATGAAAGTGAAGGAAAATACAGTGCACCTGTGTCTGTGCACACACTTGTGCACTATAATATCTCCCACGCCGTATGCTAGTCTCCGCTGAGATTGGTCGCCACGGTCGAAGGGTCTTTGGGGACTATGTATTATCCTACTAATATTATAAATGTGAAAGTTTGTATGGATGGATGGATGTCTGTTACTCTTTCACGCAAAAACTACTAAAAGGATTTGGATGAAATTTGGCACACAGATGGTTTATAACCAGGATGAACATATAGGATATTTTTTATCCCGATATTCCCACGGGATCGAAACTTATGCGGGTGAAACCATGGGGCGCTGCTAGTTATACATAAAATAATATATTAAATATAATGGTCGAAGAGACAGCGACAAAAAAAAATTGCTGTTCCATACATTTTGAGTCCCATGTTTGTGACGTTGAACACTGTAAACAATATCTCTCCTCCTACAACTATACTAGTCCACTAACCATACTAACCCAAAATATTCGCAGTATTTTTAAGAATTTTGACAATTTTTGCATTTTTCTACAACGTCTAGACATAAACTGTGACGTTATTGTCTTAACCGAATGTTGGCTTTCCAAACAATATAACATACCACTAATTCCGGGATATAATATGTATGAAAGTACTATAAATTACAATCAGAACGATGGGGTGATAGTTTACGCAAGAAATCATCTCAATGTGTCTGTCGAGGAACCAAATATGCACGACTGTAACAGATTGTTAGTTAAAATTGGGTCAGAATTAGCAATACTTGCCTTATATCGACCTCCCTCTTTTAGAAATATAAACAATTTTACCGACTCTCTAAACGACACCTTGCAGAACCTATCATCTTTCAAAAATACCATTTTAATTGGAGATATTAATATCAATATTCTTCCAGAAAGTACTGACACATCCGCTGAGGAATACCTTAACCTATGCGCTTTCCATGGTTTGCTTCCCGCTCACACCCTTCCTACACATCAAAGTGGCTCCTGTTTGGACCATATAATATTTAAGTCGAATTTCCCCGCACTTGCCCTTGTAACTAATTCAACAATAACCGATCACAGTGCTAACCTACTTATTTTAAATTGCAAATTACCAAAAGTAGTCACTCGCACAATTTCGCGTTTAAACGTAAATAAACTCGAAGAAGACTTACGTAATATCGAATTTGACCCAGTTTACGATTCTGCTGATCCGCAGTTTGGTATGTTATACTTAATCAAAAATGTACAACATGCAATTCAGAAGAACACTGTTATATCAAGGCTAAAAAACAAAAACTACAATATAAAACCATGGATCACGACAGGACTCATTCGCTGTATGAAAAATAGAGATAAACTGCATATGAAAGCTAAATCCCATCCAGATAATTTAATTTTGCAACTGTCGTATAAACGATATCGTAACTTTTGTAATGATCTTCTAAAAAGAGTAAAAAACAACTACGATAAAACTGCACTAGAAAATGCTGGTACAAATAGTAAAAAAATCTGGAATTTCATTAAAAGTGTAACGTATAACACGAAACAAAATCAGGCTTCTTCAGGTTTATTACAAGCACACTCATCACAGTTAACAACTGCCAACATAGCAAATAATTTCTTTGTTAATGTGGGAAAGTGTTTGGCTGAAAAAGTTCGGGGCCCATCACAATATTTAACAAGAACAACACCATTTACGTGTAGCACTATTTCATCATCCTTTGCATTGCTAGACACTGATGAGGCTGAGGTAGAAACGATAATTAAGAGTTTGAAAGACGACTGTGCAGTTGGCTGGGATAACATATCAAATAAAGTTATTAAACAGTTCAGGCACATTTTGGTACCGCCATTAACTTATATTTTCCAAAAATGTTTATCTGCAGGTGTTTTTCCCGAGTGCCTAAAAAAAGCTGTTGTTGTCCCCGTTTATAAATCAGGCAGTAAAGATCAAGTCACAAATTATAGACCTATTTCTTTACTGCCTTCTTTGTCTAAAATATTAGAAAAAATTATAAATAAAAGGCTTTACAAATACTTGGAGGATAAATTAATTTTGTCTCAGCGCCAGTTTGGATTTAGGCCTAAAATGTCAACAGACG
Organism: Apamea crenata; assembly: GCA_949629185.1. Lineage (NCBI taxonomy): Eukaryota > Metazoa > Arthropoda > Insecta > Lepidoptera > Noctuidae > Apamea > Apamea crenata. The sequence goes on along the minus strand of OX451362.1, from coordinate 2,582,754 downwards.
ATGCCGTACACCATCTGACTGACTATCTAGCACAAGAACTTGATAATGGTAACCACACAGTAGGAATCTTCCTGGACCTCGCCAAAGCTTTTGACACGGTTTCTATTCCTATTCTGTTGCACAAACTTGAAACCATAGGTATCAGAGGCACTCAGCTGAAACTATTTAAGAGTTATCTAGAAGATCGTATCCAATGTGTAAGGATTGGAGATGTTCTCAGCGAGGATAAAAAAAACACATCCTTCGGAGTTCCCCAAGGAAGTATTTTAGGGCCTACACTATTTTTGATATACATAAACGATCTTTGTAATCTATGTCTAGATCACGGCCAAATTGTTTCTTATGCTGACGACACTGCCCTTCTATTTTCGGCTGACTCAGAAAAAAAATGTCTACAAGGTTGCGCAACACGGATTCAATATTGTTAATAAATGGCTTCAACATAATTCACTAACACTAAATGCAGAGAAGACAAATTATATTAAGTTTTCGATGCGCAAACAAACATCAACTGGCACTACCTCGACATTATATGCTCATTATTGCACAATTCCCACAAATAACCAATGTGTTTGTCCTAACATTAAAATGGCAAATACAACAAAATACCTTGGTGTTATAATAGATGAAACACTTTCGTTCAAGCAACTTATAGAAGCTTTAAATAATAGAATTCGCAAGTTAATATTTGTTTTTAAAAAGTTACGCTGTATTGCTGATCCAAAAATAGTTAAACAAGTTTACTTTGCTCTATGTCAATCGATTTTAACTTACTGTATTACCACATGGGGTGGAGTGGGTAAAACATTGTTACTAACCATCGAGAGAGCTCAGAGGGCGATTCTCAAAGTATCTACTTCCCGTTTCCTTTTTCCTACTAACCTCCTATACAAATCTTGTGAAGTATTAACAGTTAGACAGCTATTTATTATGGGCATTGTATTAAAACAACACAAAGCTCTACCCTACAGCACTAGTTATACTAATAAAAGGCGTAAAGATATAGTTTGTCCACAAAATTCTACAAAACATGCTTTTATAGCCAAATTTTATCAGTACCTCGGACCTCTCCTATATAATAGACTAAACTCGAAAGCAAACATTTATTCTCTGAACTATACAAATTGTAAGAGAATCCTCAAGGAGGCTCTCCAAAGTATGTCTTACGAAGAAACAGAGAATTTACTAACTGTGTTAAAGTAATTATAGGTATACAAATATTGTAATTATCAAAGGAGACGGATACGCTTTCATACAATTTTGGGCCTGGATGTAAAAAGATGAAATTGGTGTCAATTGATAGCTACTATATTAACAAACAATCACTGATAATTTTTCAGATTTTGGCAATCTGGAAGCCGAGATAAAAGAGATTTAGGAAAAGTGAGGTTACGTAACAATCTGTACTTAAAGCCGATTTTTAACGTCCGATTGTCATTTCTAATATCATTTCGTCATCCAAAACGCGAAGACCTAGTGTATTGCAGCGACTAGTCGCTATGCCACAATTTACACAACGATCCATGATGTCAATCAATATCCAATCGGTAGGTCGTTCGTAGAATCCAAAATAACAAGTCCAAGTTCAACGTTTAAGCGGGGTTCTCCGTGTCCGGTATGGAAGCAAGGCAAGGGTCGTACAAGGAAGATCGGAAGTCCGTAGAAAAGCAGGGGTCGAGGAAAATATCAATAAAAGTATGGGAGGAAACACTCAAAACGCACACGCCTACGATACGAACGAGTGTCAATGTCATGTCATTCATGTCAAGTCAGAGTTACCACAGAGTACCACAGGTTAAAAATACAATAATCGATTAGTAAACGTGAATTGATATAACTTAATTAATAATTATGTAGATATTTAATTCGTTTAAACTCTCAATAGGTACTTTAATTCTAACAGATTTAATTATTTTAATTGAATTAATCATCTGGTGAAAGCATTTTCGTAAATAGTATGAACTCTGTAACGTTAATCGATTATAATTGAATCGATATTCCAATTATTTCGGAACCCTAACTTAATTATTGGATTTCTCATTTTCCAGATTGTAAATTGAGTTGATTTTTCACATTTTGAAATAGAAAAATATAACCTTTTTTTAAGCCATACCTCAACTTATTACAATCAGGCCCAGAAATCCCCGTCTCCTTTCGAAACTAGGAGTTATGCTACTCAACATAATTATAATTATTTTTCTATTGTCAACTTTTGATTATTTATTATTTTTTTAAAGACTATTTTAGCTCTTCACGCCTGAAACACAGGATTACCTAGTTCAGGCACGTAAGTCTTAGGAATATAATTTACTTTTAAGCAAAACTGTACTAATTTTCATGCCTTACAATTTTTTGAATAAATATATTATTATTATTATTATTATTATTATTTTGCCCGCATGGTACGAGTAGGTAGGTATTGCTTTTTTCTATGAACCATTAGATTTTTTTTTTTAATAACCGATGATTAATGAATAGGGGGTTAGCCTTTTGCCATCAACCGGCCACAAAACAGGACTTCGGGCTGCCACTGTGAAATTCCAGATGTAAGACCTCAACAACACTTTGCCCGACCTGGGAAACGTACCCAAGACCTCAAGTTAGAAATAAAGAAAGAAAACACGTTTATTTGCGGTAAACATAATGACGCAAAAAAGAACATAAAAATAAAGAAAAATGCCTTCTTCCTATGGGGGTAGGCAGTAACTACAGAACGATGTCTGTTACAATATTTACGTACGTTTGTTTCATTCACATTCAGTAATCAAAAGGCCAATTCTCGTAAATAAAAAAAACCGGTCAAGTGCGTGTCGGGCCACGCGCAGTGTAGGGTTCCGTAGTTTTTATAACAGCCAAGAGCGGGTCGTATTCGCTGACTGATAGTTTCGTACCATGCTCTAACTAAAAGCCAAACATGACTACCTACCTAATTTGACTTCCTATACAAAGCCTCCCCTGATCCGACAAATTTGCACGGTAAGTTTTTTTTTTTTTTTTTTTGAAAATTGGATAAGACTTGTTTGGTCGACTATTACTCGTAAACTTGTAAAGCCCACTTAAGTGTGATAGTTTTCCTTTAAACTTCGTTATATATAGGTACTACTGCCGTGACATTTGAATTTCTAACTACAACCGTTTAGTTGGTGGAGGGGGGGGGGGACACTTGACTGTAACGAAAATTGGTACTTTAAATCTTGATAAGTTACGAACGGTTAACTTAATCAAAAAACAGTCTTCACAAACCCCTCATATTTTGAGAGACCTATCCGACGATATCCCATACTATGGGAAGGACGAAAAAAAAAATTATCATCCCCACTTTACATGTAATTGTTTTTTTAAAATTTTTATTTTACTACTTTTTTGGCGTCATTAACGTGTATACTCATGCCAAATTACAACTTTCTAGTACCAATAGTTTTTGAGCCAAACCGTGGACAGAGAGACAGATGGACATGGCGAAACTATAAGGGTTCCTTGTTGACTACGGAACCCTAAAAACGTTCAAAATCTAGTCGCAATCTCATCTCAGCGACAATCAATGTCAAAAACTTGTCAAAAATGTAGGGAAAATAGGGGTATTTTTGATAGATTGAGACTGAGATTCGAACGCGAACGTTTATAAAAATACAGGAATTACCCCTCTGGTCACATAAACCCTTTATACCTACCCTGAAGGTGTAGGGAGAAATGTATTAGACAGATTTCGCATATTACACAAGTAGTCTGGTCGATTTCACAGAAACTTTAGGAATAATTACAGTCTGTATGTGTTTTACATTTGAGAATAATGACATGTTTATGACTTGCCTACATGTATCTCTTGAATGAATTAATATTCATTTTCTTACGGGAATTAGGAATTTTATTGTATATTAAGGGAGCCATGCATATTACACTTTTTCTTGGAAATAACAGCATTTCCAAGAAACAGCATTTCCAAGAAAAAGTGTAATATGCATGGCGCATATTACACTTTTTCTTGGAAATCCTGTTTTGGCGGAGAGTGATTGCAATTGCAATTGCACCCAAAGTCTGTACTTGAAAGAAAGAAAGAAAAAGAATGAAAATACATTTATTCTCCTCTCGACTCCTCACGTCTATTTCTACCTGTGTTATTAATCCAAAGGGGAAACAAATGAGGATTGGTTTTTACAAACAGAGACATTTCTATTAAGTAAAGTGACGGAAGTGTTAGAATTCTGTGCTGTACAAACATTGGTTTGCAACTGTCCGTAGTTTGCAACCCAAATATAGCCCGTATACAACGCTTTTGTGCTTTGAACGCAGTGTCCTTCTGGGTTGAATTGCCCCAGAATATTATTCCAAATCTTTACACTGATTCAATAAGCCCGTAATATGCTGTAAGTAAAGTATCTGTGTTGACAGTCGGTGCCAACTTATAAAGAGCATATGACGTAGTACTATTTTTTTTACAAAGTTAATGTGAGTTTTTAAATTTAATTGCTTGTCGATGATTAATCCCAAAAATCGGGCTGTTTCAGTTTCTTGTATTATATTGTCTTTGTATTCTAAATTAAATTTTGATGTATTAAGTAACTTTTCTCGTTACCTAAAATGCATTATGTTTGTTTTACTGAGATTAATTTTCAAATTATTATCATTAAGCCAAGTAGGTAATTATAGAATTCAATGAATCATTAGAATCGGAATGATAGTTGCTCATATTTTTAGGTGCTATGGTAACAGTACTGTAGTCAGCAAACAATGACATGGGTTCCTTAGTTGCATTTGGTAGATCATTAATGTATAGTAGGAACAAAGGAGGGCCTAATACACTTCCCTGGGGAACAACATATGTGATGTAACGCTTATCAGAGGAGAAAATCTGTTCCCTTTTAGTTTTAATATTAAATTTTGATATTTGGGTTATTTGTTGGCGGTCTGATAAATATGATTTTATTAGTTCTCGGACATTGCCTCTTAGACCATAAGCCTCAAGCAAAATATTGATATATTTAATATTTATCCAGCAAAATATTGTGGTCTACATGTCACAATAGATAGAACAAACAGTAAAGATAGTCAACTTGTGAAGAAACTACGTATACAAAGTCATAAACCGCCATATTGGTGTTTTCATTTATCCTGAAACCTTTTTGCTCATCACATATAATTTCATTTTGGTCTAAGTAGCTATTGATTTCACTGTAAATATATTTCTCAGGATTTTTGAGAATACAAAAATTATTGCCGCATGCCGTTATGCTTTTACTAGTCGATGTTTTTATTTTGTAATTGTTTTGAGCACGCTTAGTAAGGTTTATAATTCGTTTTAGTAGTTTTGAATATGTTTTATATTTTAGTTTGTTAGTTAATGTTGGTTTCCATCTGTTTTTTTTTTTATTAAAAACGTTGCCCCACACTGGGAATTTCTCCTGTGTCGTGGTTACGTTTACAGAGTTTATACAACTAATATTAGGTCATACAAATATTTGTTCCGTGCGGGAATCGAACCCGTGACACGCAGCGCAGCAGTCAATCGCTTAACCACTGCGCCAATCGTGTCGTCAAATTCCAGAGTAATTGTCTTTTATTCTTAATGCAGGTCTTAATTCCACGTGATATCCATCTTAGCTTGGTATTTACTTGCAAAGTAATTCTAGTTAGTGGAAAACATAATTCATAAAATAATTTAAATGTTTCTATAAAATAATGATATGCTGCTGTTGGATCACTTGTGTCGTATATTTCACAAAAAGTAAGGTTTTTTATATGTTTTTATGAAATCCAAATTATTAAATGTTTCAATTCTCCAGTTGTAGATATTGTTGTAGTCTCTAAGTTTATAGGTAGGAACACATGTTATAACATTAGTTTGAGTAATTTGTTTTAAAGTATTCCGAATGTATACAATAGTATTGCAACAGTTGCTGGTAATTTTAAAGTCCTCTTCTCCAATTAATAATATTAAAAAGTCATTCATGGTATAAAGTCACATAATTTTGTTTGAATTCCGCTGAGAAGTTGCTGCAATGTTCCGTTTGGTGTAATATAATGACATATACCTATCGTACTTGCCACTAAGCAAATCTTGAGCTATCGACAAAACTTTATTTTTATTATTTGCGCTCAGTATACATAATTATCTTGTTTTTACTGGAAGGTACAGGATACAGGATTTGTCCCTGTTGTTTCATAATCTTAGTACTGTTTGTAATACTTTGCGAAGACTGGTTAATATGGGAGGCTATTGATGGCTCACTGTATTCCTGTTCTATAGCTGTAGTTTGTGGTTGTTTAACTTTTAAAGCTTTATTTGACTTCTTCATCGGTGATGAGTCTTTATGCTTGATTGGAGTAATCGTTATCTTTTATATAAGCTATTCTTCTTCAACAATTTTTTTGTCTGAGTTTGCAATTTTCTATTTATAACGACTCAATCTCACTATGAGCGCTTTGTAGTTGTGTCTCTAGATCTAGTAACTTTTATTTAGAGTGTTTAATTGATCATCTTCATGGTCGGATATGTCGGGCATACTGTTCACCGTATTCTCAAGCATTTGTGAGATACTCTAGCTGCCATCGTCAGTTGTTACCGAACGTGTTCGATTACGACGAAATGTGATGTTTTCCAGAAAGTTCATGGCTATTCTTTTAGTATTTTTTTATTTTTATATAAATAATATATCTACTGCGACTTGTCTTAGGAATGATTAATATGATTTCGTTCTAACTTGCCAGAAACATTCACAAAAAGACATTGTAAAACTCAGATTCGAACTTGAGACCCCTTGATTCAGGGATCAATGCCACGTCCGTAACCGCAACGCCAACTTACGGACACGGTTGAATTTATGGTTCTGGTTCCATAGTGTTTAGAAAAAATATATTGTTAAGTACGGGTATGTTGAATTTTTTTTTAAATAACGAAATCCGCAACAGTTTTTTCTGAGACCACTAAATAAAGCACTTATCTTTAATATTTAACATTGTTTACTGTTTACACGAAAATGTTTTACGCATTGCACTGTGTTTATTAGCATTGAACCAAGTTTATTATTCTATAAGTAAACAAAAACTTTACCGGACTGCACTGTACTATGTTTGAGTTATTTTATGCACTTTTCTTGAGAATATTTACAAGATGATGCTGTCTCATGATATTTGCACTATTATTATGATCTTTTATTGATTGTTTTGTTCTAAACTGTTTATTTACTATTTTTAAGCAATTTAATTACGTGAAGCTGATGTTGATCGTGGCACTAGCGAGATCTATCTCCGACGATAGCCTGAGAATGATCGCGACAATAGCCTGAGCTGGACAAACACCTAGTCCTGAGCCACCCTTAAGCCTTAACTATAGGTATACATGTGAAATGAAATGACATTATTTATTCTGTAAATAGGATATCGGAATAACTCTTACACATAAAAAATAAATAATAATTTATAAAAAATAAATAATCTAGATGAGCATGGCGTTTCCTATCTAACGACTCTGACAAGAAAGGCCGAAACAAACTCTCTCTCTAACTCACAGTCTCTTTTAAAGTCCAGACAAATTCTTGGTCAGATTATGTTAAGGCAAGTAGATTGATGTCTGACATATTAGCACAACATTCAGATGTCACAAGCCATGTTCCTCGAAAGGCTTTTTCCTAACACTTTGAGCGGGGTGCTTTGTATTTCGGGGTAAACCTGGCGCCTTAAGCTGTCAACAACATGTAACACGACAAAGACGCTAAATAACATAGTATACAAAATAGCGTTGACAAAAATGATCTATCCCCTTTTTTTTGGGTGGGAAATCATCAGATGACTTCTCCCGCTCTGGGCGGAGCGGGAGGGCGTGTCAGACTTTTACTGACTAAAACCCACCCGTGTTCCTTCAGTTGCCTATCCCAGGGGCCACGGTATCTCTTTCGAACAACCCGCGGCCCTGGATGATCTATCCCCTTACGCCAACAACCGATAAAGACCCATCCCTGAGTCAGACTTAAAAAACCGCAGAATGTTTCGTAGAAAAAACTACTATACATCAAAGGGTTAATAATATCCCTTGCGTGCATAAAAACTATTTCGTAGAATGCGTCACTGGCCACTCTCTCCAAATATTTTTCTGGAATTTCGATGAACGATGAAATATATTTTATTTTTATACTTTTTTCTCAACTCTGGAATACGCTCGTCGAATATTTAGTGGATGCAAATGTTCGAATGCTGATTTGTATTGAAAAGAAAAATATTGTCAATGAAAGGAATTTGTTATTGTGAATCTTGTTTGAAGGTTGAATAAAAGATAAAGAAACTGTATCGAACTTACGATTCCAGAGCAAACGAAATTCAGAGCTATAACTTACGAATTCTCGTCGAGGAATCCCCCTCATCATCTGCCTAGACTTTTACCAGCTTTTCTTTATGTTGGGTTTGGCTTCCAGTCTAATCAGATGCATCTGAATTCCAGTATTTTCCATGAAGTGACTGCTTAGCTGACCTCCATAACCCAGTTTTTACTGGGTAACAGACTTTTGGGCATCTGATTACCCGTAATTACTGTCGATGATCTATTTTCCCCCAACTTGTTCTTTTTATGTTTATGTTGTTTCTCTGCGTCATGTTTACCGATAATAAACGTATTTTCTTTCTTTTCTTTATTTCTTGACAGCTGTATGAAATGGCATTAACGGTTCAACAACTTAGTTTTAGGTTGATAGACAGTAAAATTTCCAGGCTGTATTACGTAACCAAATGTGTTATTATGTATCAAAGGTAAAATCCTCACCTAAAGGGTTTCGGCGCAAACAAAGCCTTCTTGGTAAAACTATTTGTAAACGTTCCGTAAGTGCTCGGGTTTTGCCACCGAAGCCGAAATTAAATTACTTACAATGAATTTTTAATGGGCCTTCTAAGAATAGTAGAAACTCGAGTAAAGCGGGTTTTATAAAATATCTAAAAAAATACTATTTAAAAACTTAATTTTATTCTTCTCCTACTACGATTTTAAATGGGCCACAAGCTTCATTTTCCTGACTGACCGACCGTAAAGCGCCTGTCTGGGTTCGAACGTACGACCCACAACTCTTAAGCCGCGACCGTCACCACTGTTCACCACATTCTTAAAATATTTCCAACAGCATTGAAATTCCATATAGTTGCAAATGTGAACGAACAAAAGAATACTGCCCCACTTCAGGGATTAGCAAAAAATAACGGTACAGAAAAAGCCAAAAAATTAGCTCTTCCACGTGGATTTTTTAGTATCCAATCCGGCTCTGTAACTACGTGTACATATTGCACGTAGCGGAACTTGCCATGTATCGTGGCATGTTGTGTACATGAATTTAGATTGGCTTTACAAATGTATAAGTTTACCTCGTTTAGCGTTGTGTATGGGCTGTCAATTAGAGGGCGGTTGCATTTCTTGTTGAAAATATACTTTTTTCGTGTGAAAAATCACAAAAAAACTTGAAAATGGGTGCAAATATCGTAGCTGTACAATTGCTTTTATTATTTGTTGTTTTAGCGGCCATAGTAGAACACTGGTTATTCATCCCCAAGGGGTATTGTATTGGGCGTCGGCCACGCCGCGTGACGACTCCCGGCCACCGTAGGCGCGGGCCTGCGGGCGGTGAGTAATGGGTAGCTCGCCGTCCGATCAGGACCAGGCCCGTGCCGGACGGCGCGTTGTGTTCCACGCGCGCCTCAAAGAGAAGTCAGCAGAGGACGGGCGGCGGGATCGTCCGAAAGGGGTCCCGCTGCCCTGGAACAGAAAGGGCTAAGGAGGAACACGGGTGGGTTTTAGTCAGTAAGAGTCTGACACCCCTTCCGCTCCACCCAGAGCGGGAAGGGTCATTTGATGATTTCCCATCCTCAAAAAAAAAAAAAAAAAAGGGTTATTGTATTACCCAGTAACTAGTTTGTGGAGGTCAGATAGGCAGACGCTCCATGTAAAATACTGATATTCAACTGCATCCGGTTAGACTAGAAGCCGACCACAAAATAGTTGGGAGAAGGCTAGGCGGATGACTGTGAAGATCGTCGTGACGATGAAGATGACGACGACCTGAGGGCGTCCTTACGTTTACCGATTCGCGGTCTCCAGTCAAGAACACGTCTACCCCAACGGTCATCTGTTATACGGCTAATATGGCCAGCCCACTGCCACTTCAACTTGCAATAAGGTCCCGTTGGCACCCTTTTAGTACGGAATTAAACAAAAATTATGTAATTTACCCCATCTATGTTCTATGTTACGGGTTTAGTTTCCTTCAAGTGGACCATTGTGCGTGGGCCATGGTGGCCGTCGGTGGTTATTCAAACCAGCCCAGCCATAAGTTGATTAAGTCTCCTGGCCTGTTGAGAACATCTGTGTAAGATCTGGGGTACCCGAGGGTTTCTGACCCAATCTGGGTGACGCCTGTGGACTTAAAAGAGCACATGCGCAACGGTTTCCTCAGCCTCCATGCAGGCCCTGTACAGGGGACTGTCCGTTATGCCCTATTTTTTTGGGAAATAATCGTTACTCCTACAAAAATGTTGTGCGTTTTTCATCTAAAAAAATATGTTAGTTAAAGTCTTTACAGCCATGCATGCGGTGAAAAACTTACATGTTTTTTAAATTATTCAAAGGGCCAAAAGTGGCCAAAAAGTTTTTGTTCCTGTCGTAAATAGTACGTGTTGATGTTCTTACATACTTTTTTATCTAGTTAAGAAGCTACGAAAAAATAAGACGTAGCATTTTCTTGGAACATAAATAACATATTATGTCTTAACTCTGTAGTAATAACACAATTTTTTTTAGCAACATTTTGTTGTTAAAAATATTCTCGCGGTTTCAAAATAATTTTTTCTCATTAAAATTATAATTATACAATTTGTAAGCAAATAATTGCGTATAAAAATGCAAAATGCTGAAATAATTTTCGCTTGGTGCGCAGCTCAGAAAATTGGACACCGGAGTGACGGCCGCCGCGTCGTTTATTCCCATAACCAACAGCGTAATTATAAACTTATTTTTATTATAATTAAACTACTCTCACTGACAAAAATACTGCAGTATTACATGAATCTGGATAGATTCATGTAATAGTCATCGAGATGGGCAGACGACATTGTTGCCATCGCGGGCAAAACCTAGATGAGGCTGGCACACGAGTGTGGGGATTGGCACAAGAAAAGTGAGGCCTCTTCCCAGCAGTGGGCGAAGCCGGGCTGTGAATGATAATGATGATGAATCCAGATTAAGGTAAATTAATTAATCCTTTATTGTGAGGAAACTAAGGCCCATAGATAAAGTACAAAAAATAATAAACTGTATTAAATCCTACTTCCTACTAATATTATAAACGTGAAAGTTTGTATGGATGGATGGATGGATGGATGTTTTTTACTAAACTACGGAACGGATTTGGATGAAATTTGGTACACAGATTGTTTATAACCAGGAATAACATATAGGATACTTTTTATCCCGATATTCCCACGGGATCGAAACTTATGCGGGTGAAACCCCAGGGCGCAGCTAGTAAAATAATACATATATCCTAGAAAACATTAGGTACTACTAATCTATTAAGTAAGTACTTTGGATGGGCGACGTATTGAAGCCTACATGTAGCCTTCCGCGAAAAAGCCGATACACGACACCCATCGGCCAAAATTCTTCCTTCATGAAGGTCTCCAGCCTCTCCAGGTGCTAAGTCGGAACTAACACAACAAAAGACTTGAAGTTAACTTTGTAGCACGACTCAGACTTCCCGACCCTCAAGCTAAACTTGGTCTTAACTCTTTAGTTCTCCATAATTTCCTCCACCTTCGTGGAATGGTGTAAAGGAATCTAAAAAAAAACCATCGTTCGGTCGGTTAAAAGACCCCATTTTAATGAACGTACGTAGACAGAAAATACTTCACTGTAGATCCCAAAATGAAGAAAGAAACAACATGAAAGCGTTACGTTTCAACATAGTAAATTGTTTGGTTCTAACAGGCAGAAATAAATACGGAACACAAAATACAAAGGATTATATTTTCGTCCATATATAATATCCTTTTGCTCCTTCCGCGTGAAAAAGATCACAAATATTTCTTTGTGGTAACTAACAAAAAGGCACATAAAAATAAAAAAAAGATATCCAAAGTAAGGTTTTCTTTTGTCCTCCTATTATCCCAACAACAAGTTTAAATTAAAATACCTGTTCAAAACTCCAAGCACCTTTATTAAAAAAATATTTAGTCTTTTGCTTTTAAGTACATATAATTTACTAAACTCCCCCCTTTCCCCCTACTATTACTAAGTCTAGCCATATTAATCAGGCTTTGATGGGCGTTCTCAACTTACCTTTGATAAGCTAATTAGGTCTTAATTATTTTTAAGTTAAGAAACCTTTTATGAAAGTTAAAACGATTTTTATGTTATTGCTAGGCAAAGGTTGTAATTTTATTGTTATTGAGAACTTAAGTTTGTTTTAATTATCAAAATTACGTGGTCAATGATTTTGGTGTACGGAGAAACTCTAATGAGTTTATGTTTGCACTAACTTAAATTTATATAAATGTATAGTGTACTATTGAATGACTAAATCAGTATTAATAAACTAGCTTCGACCCGCCACTGCGTCCGAATTTCATATTCTACAAAAAAAATATATTAATTTGATGATTTTTACCACTGTTAGTGAATCACTCGAAATTAAAGTTCAAGCGTTTTTTTTTGTGTAAACTTCACAGACGTGATTGATATCGATATCGAAACACGATTGACCAATGAATATGATTGGTGGATATCAAACGCATCTATAACAACGTAGCATAGCACATCTCTGGTGGAAAAGCAGCCTCACACCCATACCCTTCAAACCGGAACACGGTAACCCTGCCTGGCGGCAAAAATAGATATAATATATTATGTATAAACGTATACCTAGTACTTCCTCAGACAAGCTCCTTCACGAAGAGCCCCTACTAATTTAATACTAAGCAGCATTAATTCAAGACTGTATCTTATAAATTGCGGCTACCATCGTTCTAGCGGCTACCACAAGGTCTCGTAAATAGTTTATTAGGCAGAGAATACAGTACGTTGAGTCTGTCTATCTGATGCCTTACGAGCTCCGAAGTTGAATGAGAGATCGGCTAGTGGAAACGTATCTTATTTAAGAAACTTTGGTCAGAAGTTTTGTTGAGAGAAAGATTTTCGGCCATGTGTTAGTAGAAAAGAATAAAATAATGTATTTCCTTTGTTTCTTTCTTTCAAAAGGAGTCTCTAAATCAAGATGAAGGCATCAATGTGTTGATATTGTAGGTGAGAACCTTGGATACAGTTTTTTCATGGATGATGTTGATCGTTGCAAATTACGGAAAATTTCGTGAGGAAAGTTTTGAGTTGGATAAGCATAGCCTATAATGTTCCCACTGCTGCGACACAAACCTCCTCTCTGTTTGAGACGGAGTGGGCTATATTTCACCACGCGGCCCAGTGCTGGTTGGTAGATGGCACATGTCTGCGAATTTTTGGTTTCAGGACATTCCGGTTTCCTCACGATCTTTTTCTTTGCAGTTTTAAGAGCAGTTGTGATGAAATAATGTACACAAAGTAAAGCGCCTGTCAGGGTTCGAACCTAAGACTTACAACTCGTAAGTTGCAGCAATTTAGCATATAATCGTTGCTTTCGGAAAATGGCGTGAGGAAAGTTTTGAGTATGAATGTGAATGAGTATGAATGAATTTCTAAGAAACGATGAATGGACTGTGTTTAAGATGATATGACTAAAAAGGTGGTGACTACCCAGATGTCGTCTAATAGAGAAGTATGGAAGAAAATACATGTTGCGCGCACCCCAAATAAATTGGGATAAGGGCAGTCGAATAATGATGATCTTTACAAATTACGAGCGCACGTCATGTGACGCTTATGCCGTTCACACAAGGTTTAAATAACAACGGCTAAAGCGCTCGTGATATACAAGAATTATAACACAAAACAACTTTATTAAAATCTGTATTTATGCAGTGTATGCACCACGGCTACAATCCTGAACCTCGAAATGCGACACATTTCTAGAACTTAACTGAGATTTATCTAGATTTTCACTAGCTTTTGCAAGTTTCATAATATTTTCTGTGCTAACGTGAACATATATATTTTATTACCACTAAAATTGGCTATTATTATAGACTGAGCCACACAGCTTGCGTAGAATGGGTACCAGTCCAGTGCTACTTTGTCTAGTTTAGTAGCAAGCACTATTCTACTGGTCTCTTCGTTCTCTCGTAACTATATTCTAATTAACATTCTATTTCTTAATTAACATTAAGAAATATTCGTGGCCAAATGGCCACGAATATTTCTTAATGTTAATTATAACAACACCTAACACAACCTAACACATATATAACAAAACCTAACACAGACATGCTTACCAAATGGTAAGCATGTCTGTGTTAGGTTTTGTTATGTTATATTATACTATTTGACGCAATTTGTTGTAATCTAGTTTATTAAATTTAATTTACTTTTGTATTTGTAATCAACTTATTGTGCTGGCAACACCGAAACGATTCAATTTGTGTGATTCTCTTTGGAAAAACTGTCAGTGGAAGTTAATGGCGGGAAACGGAAAAAAATGACGAAAAACCAGGGGGTCTACTCCGAAGTAGTATCGGCCGAATGTTCGGCCGTTTCCTGCTACGAAGTTATTATTTGGTTCGGTCGGTTCCGATCCTACACTGCTACACTCTTTCGAATATTGACTATGGTCCCGACCCAACTGAGCCGATCCGAACGTTTTTTCGCATTTTTCAATAATATTCGGTTCGGCCATGTGTCGGTCCGATCCGAACATTCGCACTTTGCACTTCGGAGTAGACCCCCTGGTTCGATGGTCGCGTCGAGGTCGGACGCACAATTGGTATTTTTAAATTGCTGGTCTCCATTGTAGAATCAAAACAATAAACATGAAGTGAAGTGAGCAGTTTTATTACATCTGCATGAACCATCTTTTTTTTTGTTACCAACTGTCTACAGGTGAATATAAAATGATTTCCCCATGCTCTGCACGTTTGTGTATATCTTGATGATTAATTGCCTTCTGATTACTTCGGTTGACGGCCTTATCTGCTGCCGATTTCCATAAATGAATTTTTTTTCAACCACATTGTTTTTTTAGTGAAATGTCAAATTTACTTCAAAGGAAATTCAAAATGGCGGTGTCTAAACTTTATTCTTAGTCAGTCGGTACTGTTTTTTTTTACTTATTTTCCTTTTTTTACCGACTTCTAAAAAAAAGGAGGAGATTCTCAATTCGGATATTTGTATTTTTTTTTTTAGTTAGCATTTGATAGCCCAGTTCTAGTGGAAGGCTATTTAACATCACGCTAGGCCCCTTACGGGCCCAGCAAAAATAAAAAAGTTGGAAAAAATACTGAGCGATAACGAAGTAATAGCGCGGGCAGGCGATGCGATACGACGGGGTGGTTCGGGAGACAAAGAAATTTCAGGCGGACGAAGTCGCACAGAACTTAGTAAATAATAACTGTCCTGTCCTTATTCCACTTGATTTCGGGTCGGTGCAACATGTCTTTTTCTTCAATACTTCTCCTATAGTCGTTATCTCTGCAATGTATTATATAAATGAGGTATTATAATGGTACGGTCAACAACAACAGTCGGTTAACACTCACCCACACCCACTCACTCTCACTAATCTTAATTATTTAGCAAAACATTCTTAAAAAACATGTAGTAATAGAATATTTAGGAATAATTAACTCTGCTATTACATGAAATAGTGAAAACCAATGTATCGCATCATTTTGTATCAATTTAGATGTTTTGTAAAAGTAAAAGAGTTAATTGAGTTTCGTTGCTGACTGTATCTATATTTAATTTTCAAGCTCACACATTCAAATGTCTCAAAATACCTAGCAGACTGTTCTCTCGATACAAATCAATAGACGCTAATGTCTATATCATGTCCGCCACTGTCATATTTGACAGCGATCGCAGACAGCGCTGTCTTTATTTGACTCGCATTCTCGTAGTCGATACTAAAATTATTTTTGAAGCGCTGTTTGTTGGTTTCAACGAAGCGACGAAAGTTTTTCAAAACGACTTTTTCACTGATTGATTCACTTACCTACTAAATGAATAACTTCAGTATTTTGCAGTTGAAATATAGGTGTAGCTCCTAATTATTTCATCATCATCATCTGCCGAGCCTTTTCCCAACTATGTTGGGGTCGGCTTCCAGTCTAACCGGATGCAGCTGAATACCAGTATTTTACATGAAACAACTGCCTATCTGACCTCTACAAGACAGTTACTGGGATTACCCAGTAACTGAACGATACTCTTGGCAAGACTGGTTGACAGAATTTCAGGCTTCTGACGACTGAAAAATATCTAAGAATGACAGCCGGGACAAACGGCTTAACGTGCGTTCCGAGCCACGGCGGGTCTTGATATGTAGAGATGGTCAACCATCCACAGACCAGCCGCGGCAAGCGTAGCTTGACCTGATCGATCGACCCGTGCGGCTGTTATTACTTAGCCACAAGTCCCACTGTATGTAGTTTAATAATTTATAACAATAAAACAAAGTTGTGATCGAAACCAACTAATGGTTTCTAAACAACTAAATTATGGATCAGTCATACACGTTATATTAGAAAAGTCAATTACAGGTAAATACTTCAGTCAGACAGAAAGAAAGGCACTTTATCTACGGTACTTTATCAAGTGATAAAGTACCTAGATAAAGTGTCTTTCTATCAGGTATAGTATAATCAGTCCATAATGTTCCCACTGCTGGGACACAGGCCTCCTCTCTTGAAGAGGAAGTGGGCTATAATCTAACACGCGAGCCCAGTGCGGGTTGGTAGATGTCACATGTCTTCGAATTTTTGGTCCAGGACATGCCGGTTTCGTTACGATGTTTTCCTTCACCGTTTTCAGCTATTTCTATTACATTTGACATTACAAAGGCTTTTGTATGTGTTTGATCGAACCTTTAATAATTTTCATGTTGCGCTCCTAAAATTATTATTGTATCCTCTAATATAATGATTGCGCCTCTTTCATACACACCCACATATCATACCTGAAATCACCAAGCCCCAAGATACAGCCTAACTGTCTAGTTTGGGGCTCACTAGCAAGTACTATATTGTAACTTAGCTGTAGGTAGTATTTTAAGCCACTCATGTCGTCTTAACTTGCTATTAGCCTGTGAACCTGCTTACTGTATAACCTGGACAATAAATATTTTCTATTTCTATTTTATGAACCTCGAATAATTCCTGTTTTGAGGTCCTAAAAATACGAAATAATCAAGTAACACGTATGTAACGCTTGCTCAACTCGCGCGCTGTTGGTGAGTTCATACCTAACTGGTCGGAAACTCGGGATGCCTTACCTTAGTTACTGCGACCTATTCGACTCGTGCGTGGTTGGTCACTGTTTCAACCTAACCTAACCCGTTTGGTCTCTGTGACCAACTGCGACCAACTGTGAGGAAAGGCGAGACAGTTATAAAGAGGGCCAATTAATCAAACAAGTATGCATCAGAAGCACGAAAAGGTTTTATAGGATCAGCTAAATATTTACTTTGATTAAATTCTTTACCCTATCAAACATGGTAAAAGCGAGTTTTTAGAGTTTCATTAATCAAAATAGTAACCTTCATTTGATGGTCAATAAGTTTTTAGAGGATCAGTGAAATATTTACTTTTTTTAAATTCTCTACCCTTTTTTTTGTTGCGCGGTGGAAAACCTCATGGACTTACTCCATCGTGGAGGTGACAGAGGGGTATGTCGGACTCTTACCGGCTAAAACCACTGCGGTCATCGGCCAGGGATGTGGGATTTGCTAAACATGGTAACACGAGTTTTTAGAGGTTCATTAATTTAAAAAAAGTGTCCATGATTAGAAGATCAATAAGTTTTAGAGGATCAGTTTATATTTTCCTTTTCTAAATTCTCTACTAAACATGATAATGGCTCTTAGGAACATTGTTTCTATGCTGAACTTATCACTCTGACCTAACCCAGTAGTAATTAGCGGATGAAAAAACCTGTTAATTAAGACCAGCTGATCAACAAAGGTGCGCCGCTTTTAGGCTGAGCCAATTATTTTGACAACACCTTCTGTCGCCTAATTAGGAACCGCCATTGTTGTTTTTGTTGTTAGTCTAACAGAGTTTATCATGTACATTGTACACACCCCATGTAAAATAACCACCACGTGGAGCCCTGACACAGCTAGAAGGCGTCGCGGCAGACCCCGTAGAACATGGCGGGACGAGCTGGACAAAACAAACGACCAGTGGTCTACTTTAGCCCTGGACCGAAAGAGCTGGAGGTCATGGAGAGAGGCCTTTTCCCAGTAGAGGAATGATGCAGGCTAACAGTAATACCACTTGTAGTGTTTCAGGAAGCCCTTGAAATATTTCATTTTTTTTTTCATAAAAAATAAAAAAGTAAGTATTTTTTTAATTATAATTTCAGTATCCTCTCTGCTTCTGAAATGTTTTTTGGACCTCGTTTCACGGGCCACTCTGTATTAGCAGGAACTTATTTTTTATTAATTTCATTTAATTAAGTAGCTACACAAACTTGTGATTAAAAACTGTAATAAGTAGAATAAGAAATTCTGATCCATTTCTCTAATTTTATCATCATTTCAGCCGAAAGATGTCCATTGCTGGCCATCACCATCGTCACCTCCCCCAAGCACCTCCACTTCGACCGGTTTTGTGCTTGTCATATCCAACGGGTTCCTGCGGCCGTCGCAAGGTCATCGGTCCACCTTGTGGGGGGCCTTCCAACGCAACGTCTTTCGGTACGCAGTCTTTAATTTAAAGAAAATAAGAATAACCCGCCCATCGTGTCTGAAAATCGGTTCTAGAAATAGACAAGTCCCTTAGGAAGGCTCATAGACAACTTTAACAGATTTTTTTTCTAAGTATAAGGCATTTGAGAGAATAATCAACCTACTGTCCCTAGGCTTAATAAATATTGTTTATAATTCTATGATAATGTTGACAAATAAAATCTTGATACCTGTTAATTATAAAGTAAGTTAAATAAGTAAGTAATAGGTAACTTAGGTTTAAGTACAGACGCCCGCACAGCAAGCTACTACACTCTTTTTGTTAGAAAATGTCTTTAATAGATTTTCAACTTTATCGCTAAAGCATTAGGTTCAAAGTTGATTGGGAAAATTTGACAGCTTCGGGTAGCTTATAATAATAATAATATCCCTGGACATTTCACACAGCACCATTAGTCCCAAGCTAAGCAACCTAATGCTTGTGTTATGGTAACAAGATGGCTGATAAACTACTTATATACATTTTTTTTTTTTAGCTTGATGTGGTGCCGTCTGTACTTTAGTTTTGGATGAATTTTATTCGTTTGTGTTATTGCAGTAAGTATACAAGGTTGAGACAACAATAGTACAATACATCAATCTAAGTATGTCAACCTTCCTAGTCCACATACAAAATTTCAACCAAATATATCCAATATATTAGTCACTATAGCTGTTCAAAGGTTGGAAAAACCCATAATCGGCCCATAAATAGTATAGGTTATATATGTTAGGATTTATTTTAAAGTTCCCAAATACTCTTATGTATTAGTATTGCCATTGTTTTCATTTATTGTCAACTCCACGTTTTAAAACCGCTTACTGAGCTTACGACCTCTTCTTTGTAAGAGAAAAACAATAAACAACACTAATATTAAAACATTATAAAATAAAAACAATAACAATAATATTAAAACATTATAAAAACTTACTGTTATGAACATTCACGAATGTCTGGATCTAAAACAAACAGAAAGATTAAATTAATTACTATATTATTAAACAAAATCAAGACATCTACATCGTTCTAATATTATGATCGCAAACGATTCGGAACTTGGTTCCAGCAGCTGCTGAAAAATACGGAGCAATTTTTAAGCGAATAAGCAATATTAAATATAATTGAATAAATGATAAATGAATAGATATACTTGAATATAATAATATAATGTTAATAGAATAAGTAAATGGAAATATAAAATAAATACTTAATAGGATATAAAATAATTCTAACTTAATAAATTGAGTTTAAGGAAAATTTATATAGCGCTCTTTTTCTCTCTACTTATTTAAAAATTTGCTGTGCCCGACAGGGTCCATAATTGTTTCTATTATTTATTATTTTACCACCTGTAAGTGTACATTTTGTATTGCAATAAACGATTTGAGACGGAACTCCCCTCCACTTTTCAAAAAAAGATATTGTTAGTGGTAACAACACCAGTATATGCTGGCCTCTACTTACATTGAAACTTCGTACGAGTCTAGGCCAGCACTCTAATTGCGCATCACATTATCAATCTCAATCTGAATAATTTTGAAGGATATTGCTAATCCATTGCTTTATATGTTCGAAAAATGTGTCAACTCTACAACGTAAATAACGCAATGAATGTTGTTGAACTGTCAAAATGAGACACATTGCTACTGAAGGTGTGTTACGTAATCACCCCGCTGGTCAAAGCCAAATACTTAGCATAGCATTACGCCTCTATTATTCTGTGAATCTAAACAATCGTGTGAATTATCCTCTCAATCTGTGTGGTTCTTTCCTCAAAAAACCATCTCAGACATCATATGATCTGACCAAGATTATGTCTGGATTTTAAAAGAGACTGTGACCTCTGAGTTGGTTTCGGCCTTTCTGCTCAGACTAGTCAGATAGGAAACGCCGACCTCATGTAGTTTTAAAATATGATTGACGGGTAAAAGTGTTTGTGCAAACCTACCTACAAAATAAAGTCATTTATTCCCCGAGGGATTAGACAGATGTACAGACGCCAGCACATCAAGTTACTACAATCTGTCAAATTTCTTTAATAGATTTTCAACTTTATCGCTCAAGCATTAAGGTTCAAGGTTGATTGAATAATTTTGACAGTTTCGGGTAGCTTGACCTGCTGGCGTCTGTACACCCACATTTCATCAGTTATGTCTAAGTCCCATGTGATAATGGGCGAGCCTTTTGCCACCAACCGATCACAAACCCAGACTCCGGCTGCTACTGAGAAATTCCAGATAGAAAAACCCAATATAATTTTGCCCGACCCGGGAATCGAACCCAGGTCCTCATGCTCAGCAGTGGCGCTTGCGACCACTAGACGAACGAGGCAGTCAAGTCGGTCGTCGACTACCTCATCATCTGCCTGCCTTTTCCCAACTATGTTGGGGTCGGCTTCCAGTCTAACCGGATGCAGCTGAATACCAATATTTTACATGAAGCGACTGCCTATCTGACCTCCACAACCCAGTTACTGGGTAATACGATACCCCTTGGTAAGACTGGTTGTCAGACTTTCGGGCTACTGAGGTCGTCGACTACCCATGTAAAATAAATAGGCGTTATATAATTATCATCTGCCTAGCAAACTCAAACTCAAACTCAAATCATTTATTTCAATTAAACCATTTACAGGCACTTTTGAATTGTCAAAATTAAATAGTCGGTCAGTTAGTCAGAAAGTTGAAGCTAGACGCCCATTCCAAAAACGTAGATCTCTATGGAGAAGAACGGGCAAGAAACTCCACGGACACTCTTTTAAATCAAGATATTATTACAAAATCCTGGGTACATTATTCTTATTGCTTCTATATGTGAGAACAATGTAAAAAAAAAGAAACAATTTATAACATTAAAAATTGCCATTAACATTAGCCTCTAACCAACCATGTTGGGGTCGGCTTGTGGCTAAGTAATAACGGCCACACGCGCACGGGTCGATCGTTCAGAAGGCCAATTCTCGTAATTTAAAACGTTCAAAATCTAGTCGCAGTCTCATCTCGGCGACAAAAAAATTTCAAAAACTTGTCAAAATTTAGGGAAATTAGAAGTATTTTTTGACAGATTGAGACTGAGATCAGACTGTGAACGGTCTTAAAATTACGAGAGTTGCCCCTCAGGTTATATAGACAGGATAGCACTAGGAAGTGGTGAAGGGCGGGCGTTTTTGGGGATTGTCTTTCTGAATTTTGACGTTCGAAAAGAGCTGATTTTGGTTAAACTACGCTTGCCGCGGTTGGTCCGTGGATGGGTGACCATCTTTACATACCGAGACTTCTTCGTGCCTCGGACAGCATGTTAAGCTGTTGGTCCTGACTGTCATTCGTGGATCTTTGACAGTCATTACGTCAGCAAGTCTTACCAAGGGGTATCGTATTACATCATCATCTGTGATCTGCCTTTTCCCAACTATGTAGGGGTCGGCTTCCAGTCTAACCAGATGCCGCTGCGCTTTAGCGACTGCCTATCTGACCTCCACAACCCAGTTACTGGATAACACGATAACTAAGGAACTAGGCGTTATATGATACCCAGTAAATTAAGCCATCTGACATAGCAACATAGTGCTCAAAGCTCGACTGATGTTTAGAAATAAAAAATTAGTAACTCATCAACTGCGTACATAATACGTAGGTACCAAATCTGATTGCTTTTTAAATCTCATCAACACCAACCAATCCTTTACGATTCATATTGAACAAAATAACGCCTCCAGACAGTTTCCCAAGCCCCACTTTTCCATTAAAAAATATAATTCAAACATATAGACGAGGATAATATTTGGATCATGTTTGCCTCTATTTTACTTTAGCTCCTATTTTAACATCAAAATTATCACTATTTTGATATTAAAATTTGTCTGTCGAATAAATGTGTTATCATAACACCGTGTTGAAATATGAATTGGCAGACTAAAATATGCCAATTCACATTCAGCTGGGATCTCACTGAGAGGAGGCCTGTGTCCCAGCAGTGGGAACATTATAGGCTGATAGATTATGAGAGGATGGGCTATAATAGAGATATAGAGAGGGTGGGCTATAATCTACCACACGTGCCCAGTGAGGGTTGGTAGATGTAACAAGTTTAAAATTAGTTTTTCATTGACGAAACACCAATATCTTTACTAAAAAAAAATGCATAAATAGTTAAATCACTTAAAAACTTATGTATCTGTAAAACTCGACCTGTGTAAACACTTTCGTAATTCCATCCGATCACATTTGAGAAAAACGTGCACATGCTGGCAAGAAATGTGACACGCTTAATTTTATTTTTAAATTCAAAACCACAGACTGTAAAGACAAGCCTCGTCGAAAGCGAGGATCCAAGAATAGCAAGAAAATTTGAATTAAAATCTTCTTGCCCACGCAGAAAAAGTGCCTAGCAGCGTCAGGTATGAAGCCTGACACATGCTGTGCTGGAC
The DNA here is from genome assembly GCA_949629185.1 of Apamea crenata. NCBI lineage: Eukaryota > Metazoa > Arthropoda > Insecta > Lepidoptera > Noctuidae > Apamea > Apamea crenata. Next base: position 2,559,494 of record OX451362.1, on the reverse strand, counting down.
TCCCATATAGTGCAACCTGTAGACGCACTCCGGGCCTTATACTGGGTCAAATTAAATTAGCTAGCGAAACTCCGCAGACGTGATGGGTATCTATATCTAAACATGATAAAACAAAAAATAAATTAGTTTGATGATTTTTTGTGGTAATTGTAGGTTAGTGTAGTCAATTGAAATATCAGTTTAAAAAAAATGTTTTTTTGTGTGTAAACTTCACAGACGTGATGGGTATTTAGATATGATAAAACAAAAGACAACAGATTTTCTCAACTCATACTTTAAGTAAAAACATTGGAAGCGGTCGCCGACCCCCAAAAAACACAATTTTTTTTATTTTATCGTTTTGAGATATACTTCGAAGTTTCACTTGACCCTGTATATTATAATAATAATCCAGTAAGATGCTGGTAGGGATCTTGACCGCACTTCCGGGATTGTTCTGATAGCCGTGGAATACCTCTCCACTCCTCATAAGCACCTCAGGATAGGTGCCCCTTGTCGCTACGACACTATATTATTTATTTTATTTTACCATTTATTTACACACATAGTATGTATATAAACGGGTACGTATCAAAATCCCGAATTTTAGTAGACCGAATTTTAAAATACCGATAGACGAAATCCCGATACTTGAAACGCCGAATGGTTGTTTGGTCGAAAGTTTTAAATCCCGAAAGTTCATTTGCCCGAAAGTTTAAAATCCCGAAGTTTAAAATCCCGAAGTACAAAATCCCGAAATTGCCACCGTTTCCGAGAAAAACGATTTTTTGTAAACCAGGTTAGGTTAGGTTAGGTTAGAACTGTGACCACACAACGCACGAGCCGAGCGAGCGCAGCGAGCGGTGCCGCGGCAGCGGCCGGCGAGTGCCAGAAACATATTAATCGCGGGAACTACGTCGCCGCTCTTTGGGATTTCATCTACCATTATTTCGTCCATTCGTGATTTCGTCCATTCGGGATTTCGTCCTTTCGGGCATTTGAACATCGGTATTTTGTGTTTCGATATAACGACTATCGGCATTTAAAACTTTCGGTATTTTGAATTTCGGTGTTTTGGACGTCGGTATTTCAATCATAGGTATTATGAACTTTCGGGATTTTGATACGTACCCATATAAACAGACAATGAAAAACAGAACAGAAAAAGTAGGTACAGAGGTGATGCTTATTTCATAAATCTCTTCCACTATGTCACAGACTACTAAATAGTTACTAGGTAAGCTATGTGCTAGAGACCGTTTCTAGGGGCCCATTATTGAGTGCTGATTTTTCTCCGGTCATGTCAGATTGCCGTCCCATCGGACTATGAGATTGAGGGAAGAGGGCGAACATTGACAGAACTAACCCAAATAAATTGATAATTAATCCATGTAAATATTTACACTAGGTACTAAATTAAATTACTAACTAAACTAAATATATAAAAAATCAAAAAAAAACTTTTGTTTTTTGGTCACTTATGCGTCGAATTCCGCATCGCTGTCATCTGGAAACGTGCCCTGAAGACTGGCAGCATTGCCACGTTGACTGGCAATACTAATTATTTAGCCAAAGAACGAGCCAGCGTTCTGGACACATCACATGAAGTGTCGACCAGTCGGCGAGAAATTTAAAAATGGAACTCCTCTTTTTGTATCCACGTGTTTCAGCGACTTAATCAACAATCAACTCAGCCTATTGTAGGCCACTGCTGGACATGAGCCTGTCCTCCACCTTCCGCATTCAGTCTACCCCAGCCACCTTCTTTAGGTCGTCCGTCCATCTAGCTGGAGGGCGTCCCACACTACGCTTCCCGATACGTGGTCTCCACTCCAGGGGGTCTATCCCTTGCCCTGGAACAGAAAGGGCTAAGGAAGGAACACGGGTAGGTTTTAGTCAGTAAGAGTCTGACACTCCCTTCCGCTCCACCCAGACCGGGAGGGGTCATTTGATGATTTCCCATCCACAAAAAAAAGGAGGATCTATTCCGAAGTGCGAAGTGCGAATTTTCGGATCGGACCGACCCATGGCCGAACCGAATATTATTGAAAAATGCGAAAAAAGTTCGGATCGGCTCAGTTGGGTCGGGACCATAGTCAATATTCGAAAGAGTGTAGGAGTGTAGGATCGGAACCGACCGAACCCAATAGTAACTTCGTACCAGGAAACGGCCGAACATTCGGCTGACCCTACTTCGGAGTAGACCCCCTGGACTCGTCTGCTCCACCGGCCATCGGTCTTTCAACAGAGATGGCCAGCCCACTGCCATTTCAGTTTGCTAACTCTGCTTCTACGTAACCTAATTTTACTAGCCTTTTCTTTGTTCCTTCCACAAAACGCGTTATTTCACCATCCCCGCTTACAAACACACAACGCCCTTACTTGTTAGGGGCGCATTTACATCAGCCAAGGGATTAATAAAATATGATGGTGAGAAGTCTGTTCACTCTCAAGATAAATTGTTTCCTTCACAAATACAATTTAGCTTGTTCCCCAAAACACTCCCCTCGGGTAGCTAACTATAAACATGTTTTGATTGCATTTATTATTTACTTAGTAAAAGAGAAGGTATTATCTATCTGGGTAATGGAGCCTATGGAATTAAGAATAATGATTTTGTTTGATAATGTTGAGTTGAGTGATTGATGGGGATGACCTTTTTTCTATGTAGTATCGTAAGTGTAATAAAAAATATTTTTGTATCATGAACCATAAGTGGGTATTCACGGCACCCGTTGGTCTCGTGATCACGACTGCTGAGCGCGGCGTTCTGGGTTCGATTCCCAGGTCGGGCAAAGTGTTATTGGGTTTCTTTCTTTCTTCTTTCTTTTCTTTCTTTCCATTAGGAATTTCTTAGTAGCAGCCTGGAGTTTGGTAGTTCGCGGTGTGATACCCCCGTGGCTCGCCGTTGGCCTTTCGCCTGATCTCTCTTCGGTCGTATCGGATTGCCGTCCTATTAGACTATACGACTATAAGAGTGAGGGAAGAGAGAGTGCAACTGTGTGTGCACACTTGTGCACTATAATATCCGCGATCGGCGTTCCATGGTCGTGGAGCGTGGGGCGCCGATCCAAATTTGGATCATCCGGTGCGGACCCACCTACTCGTATTTCGTAAGGAAATCTCCGAACCGCAATTAACTAGTTACAAACAAGATCTAAATACTAATTCCTATTAACTTATCCCGAGATTAAGTTAGGAAATTGTGAACCAGGAACATGATACGCCCATTAAAGTAAATCAAAGAGAATAATTAACGTTTAATGAGTTTATTCCAAAAGCCATCAAATTAATCTTGTAACTTAATCAACTTGCTCAGGAATACGAATAAATAATGGCATCTCGTTCATCATTGCCCTGTCGTAATTCCGATACCAGCTTGTTATGGTCCCACTGGGGAGTGAGGCCTTTTCTTATAAACGAAGTACTTCAGACCTAGTTTCCGCCATGGTGATCAAACGCAGCGGAGCCCAGCATTCGGCGCGAGAGATATGTAGAAGAAGTATCACAACCATCATCTGCCTAACCTTTTCCCAACTATGTTCCAGTCTAACCGGATACAGCTGAGTACCAGAATTTTACATGGAGCGACTGCCTATTTGACCTCCATAACCCAGTGGGTAATATGGTACCCCTTGGTAAGACTGGTTATCAGATTTTCGGGCTTCTGACAACCCGTAACGACTGTCAAAGTACCACGAATGACAGCCGGGACCAACAGCTTAACGTGCTTTCTGAGCCACGGATAAAGATGGTCACCCATCTATGGACCAACATATTGTGCGGCTGATATTACTTAGCCACAAGCCCCTCACACAAGTATCGGACGTACATAAAAATCGTTTATTTCCCGAAAAGAGAAAGACGAGAAAATGCCGGCTATTATGTACTCGTAACTTTGTCTCGAGACGTGATAGCACTGGTTATTGCTCGTAAACGAGTTGCAACATGTTACAGGCCGGTTATCGTCTTGAAACATTTTGTGGTACACGATGTCTTGAGTGGCGCCAACACTGTTTGGGCTTGGACTTCTGCCCACCCGTTACCCCGTTAGGAATGACGGGTTGGTTGTAACAATATGTCCAAATATTAGGTGTCTGTGGGTTGAGCTGTTCGTTGTGTGTCAGTCAGTCATGGAAGTGTTTACTTGGACAAATGGATAAGATAATTCTAGACTAGTTTCTGTCCGCGACTCCTTTCACATGAACCTGTTTTAACATGAAATATAATGGCATGACCCGTTAGGAATGAAGGGTTGGGTGTAACAATATGTCCGAATATTATGTCTTTATAGTTTGTGATTTGAGCTGCTTACTGTGTGTCCGTCAGTCATGGTTATTTGGACAAATCCTACTATCCTATCCTACTAATATTTTAAAAGTGAAAGTTTGTATGGATGGATGGATAGATGGATGGATGTTTGTTACTCTTTCACGCGAAAACTAATGAACGGATTTGGATGAAATTTGGCACACAGATGGTTTATAACCAGCATTAACATATTGGATACTTTTTATCCCGATATTCCCACGGGATCAAAACTTATGCGGGTGAAACCGCGGGGCGCAGCTAGTGGATAATATTATTATAGACTAGCTTCTGCCTGCGACTCCTTTCGCGTGAAATTTCTTGTTTTAACACAAGATATATCCTATGAAGCAGTGGTGGCCCAGTGGTAACGGCCGCGACTTACTAGTTTTAGGTCTTAGGTTCGAACCCAGACAGGCTCTTTAATTTGTGTAAATTATTTTATCACCACTGCTCTCAAAACGGTGAAGGGAAACATCGTGAGGAAACCGACATATCGCAGAACCAAAAATGTGAAGAGATGTGACCTCTACCAACCTGCACTGGGCCCGCGTGGCGGATTACGGCCCACTCCCTCTCACCGAGAGGAGGCTAATAAAAGAATTTTCGGAATCGGATCAGTAGTTCCGAAGATTACCCCCTATAAATAAAAAATGCTAAATAAAATGTATTGTCTTTCATTCAAATAAACCCTCTTTTTTTAAGTTAGCTGTCTGTCCCTCTGATGAGCAAACGCCTCCTCCAAATCCTTCCAGGCATTCTTTTCTTTACAAATTGTACCTTTTAATATAATATTATAGTATAGTCTAAATGAAAACCAGCGTCAGGATCTAGTTTGTACAAGCCTACCTACAAATGTCTGGCATTTTTCTGAACTGGGCCTTTTTGGCACCGCCGTAAGGCACACTTTCCTGCTAATTTCTTCATCGGGCTTTACACGTTTTTAGTTGATTTTTATTTGTTTTTATCTGTAGGCCAATCCCCGGGTAATTAAAAACGTTCAAAACCTTTAAGCATCATTATTCTTCAACATATTTTCCAAGGGTCCCGAATTTTGTATTTTTTACTGATTTCAAAATAAAGAAAAAATTCGGCTCCTTATTGTTTGTAAGGGCAAAAAACGCCGAAAAAAACACAACGAACGTGTTTTTTTCGGCGTTTTTTCCCTTCCAAAAAGAGTAAAAATTAAAGGGGATATTTTTATTATGTTGTTGTTATAGCGGCTATAGAAAAACACACTGAAAATTTCAACGTTCCACCTATTACGGTTCATGAGATGTATCTCATGAACCGTAATAGGTGGAACGTCAGCGGTGGTGTCTGACAGACAGTGTCAGTGACAGACAGACGGACAGACGGACGGACGGACGGACAGTGGAGGCTTAGAAATAGGATCCCGTTGGCACCCTTTGGGTTCAGACCCCTAGAAATGAAGACAACCGTTGTACCAAAACCTTCGTACCACTAAATAATGGCTAACCCATAACACATCTTATGTACTTCACAAAATTAACAGTTTAGTAAAAATACACACGAAAACAACCCTTAGGAACATCACACATCCGGCTCTGACCCACTCATTTCGTGAGTGGAATACACGTTTAAGCCAAGATTTTCGATATTACAACACTTTATCCTCCAAATTATAATGTTAACAACGCGCAGTTTATTTTGGTCTGACGTGTAATTCGTTAAACTCGCGAAGGAATTTAATAAAAATAATTACGTTTGTGTGCGTGAGTTTTGTTTTAATGTGTGCGTAGCATAGCATACCATTTCAGCATGTAACATTCCCACTGCAGGGACACAAACCACCTCTCTGTGAGAGGGAGTGGGACGTAAAAATCCACCACGCGGCCCCAGTGCGGGTTAGTAGATGTCACGATCATGTATTCGAATTTTTGGTTCTAGGACATGCCGGTTTCCTCACGAATGTTTTCCTTCACTGTTTTTGAGAGCAATTATGATGAAATAAATAACACAAAGTAAAGCGCCTGCCAGGTAAAGTGGTTTATTAAACTCATTATACTTTTGTATTCATTGATTGATGGTATGGAGATGATCGGTTGTGGAGAAATGGAGAAGAAATCCAGCTTGTTCGGGAGGTTGGTGAAGGTCAAGCGTCGGAGCGATACGGTTCTCTATTACTTTAATGAACAGTTCCTACCTAACCTTTCCAATACTCTGTAAGAAGTAAGGTGTGGTCATACATAAAAAAATATATATATATACGCGTCGACTTGAGAACCTCCTACGTTTGGTTTCGTCGGTTAAAAAAGATGTGATGTGAGGTAGAAGAGTGTGTCGCCCTAACTTTAAAACTTCTGTAGTAAATATTCCTGGCCTTTGTGGACTATGGCAAGGCATTCGACGGTATAGAACATCAGTCAGTTATTAATGCCTTGGATTCCCAAAACGTTACGCACACCTAAATTGACTTTATCGACACCATCTATCGAAGTAGCTCCGCAAACATCAAGCTACATATTTCTGGTCCGAATTTTAACATCGAAAAAGGTGTCCAACAAGGTGATCCGCGCTCACCTAAGCTGTTCACAAGCGCATTGCAGGAGCTTCTAAACAAGTTGCTTGATTCGTGGCAGTTAAGAGGCATAGATGTTAGCGGCCACCAGCTAACACACCTCCGCTTCGCAGATGATATTGTGTTATTCTCCACATCACCTTCAGAACTTGAGACAACGAGAACGATAGGACCAGCCCTCAATGGCAGCGAAGACCTCTTTCCCTTTTCCACACACGACTGTGGGTGTGGAAAAGGGAAAAAATAGGTCTTTGCCTTGGTCTTTGTAGTCTGCGGGACATAGCAGACTACATCTGTTTAAATAAAACAAAGTCGGGTTAGTTACACCATTTATAACTCAATAACGGCTGGACTGATCTTTGAGATCTTTGACGTGTTGAATTTGTCTCCGCCCCAAATAGCAGAATAACTATTAAAACATGGGAAAATACACGAAAAAATGTTACTGTTAGCCTGCATTATCCCACAGCTGGGCAAAGCCAGGTCTTTCGATCCAAGGCTAAAATGGACCACTGGTCGTTTGTTAATGAATAAGTTAACTCAACATTTATTGATCCCGAGGCGGTACGAAATTCAGCTTGTAGATAGATAGATAGGTAAGCATACTAGACTCATCATCTGCTTATCCTTTCCCAACTATGTTGGGGTCGGCTTCCAGTCTAACCGTATGCGGACCGTTATATACTAACACTACTAATACTAATTATTATAAACGCGAATGTTTGTGGGATGGATGGATGGATGTTTTTTACTCTTTCATGCAAAAAGTACTCAATGGATTTTGATAAAACTTTACAGTAATATAGCTTATACATTAGAATAATACATAGCATACTTTTTATCCCGATATGCCCACGGGATCGACACTTACGCGGGTGAAAACGCGGGGCGCTGCTAGTATTAAAATAAGTAGGATTCCTGCTGGCAGCATTATCGAACGGTGTTATGATATAATACTTTGGATTTACAAAATGCAGTTTTACTTCCCCCCAATCCGATCTCCCACCTTCCCCATTACTGTCACAATTTTGGGCCAGCAATCCCTTCTCGAAAAAACACCCTGCATATTCAAAGTAACTTAAGGGATGGCGCACAGTTCGGGCCTCACTTATCCTTGAAAGGGGTTACCTTTATACCTACAGCATAAATTATTTAATAGAAATGTTGCCGTCGATTTTCGAAATCGGTAATTTTGTGGAATTACTAATCGATTTTTGCGATTCATTATCAATTGTTTATTATCTAGAGACGACATCGTTATTTTTTTCTTGCAAATAATGCAATAGCATAGAAAACTTTTATTTCAGACAGGAGTCGATAGGGTAAGAAACCATTTAACTTAACTTCTAGTGTTAGTAGGTTACAGATACCGATATACAATTAAAATTCAACGTGGAGCTGCATCCATCTCCGCAACATCGGGGAATCCCATCGCAATTAGACGAATCAATTAATTTACCCATTTTATGCAAAATTCATAAAGTTCTATCAAACGGACCTTATATTCCTCCAAAATAAAATAGAAACTAGATATCAATCTTGTAAAAAAAAAAAAAAATTAAACTTTGTTAGGTAACAAGCGATAGACCGATCAGGTGAAGGAATCATCGTCCTCTAAATTCTAAACGCTAGTAAGGGATGCGCTAGGCAGAAACCGGCGGAGCGGCGGATGCAGCTCCGAAGCTGACCAAAATCCTCAGACATGAGGGACCGACTACACAGAGAGAGAGAAGTAACAAGTGCAAAAAAATCCGGTAAATTAAAAACTTTTGCGCGCAGAGCCAGGGGCTCAACTATCATTGCTCCAAGTAGGTATTCCTCAATTCAGCACGCTACCTTGATACAGTCTCATTGTGCCAGGTTCTTAATGAAATGCGGTAATGACAGAGAACGCGGAAGGCGTGTCGAGTTCTTAGTAATTTAGATAGAGAGGAGCAAGTATTGTGTTACCGGCACGTAGTTTCATTAATATGTGAGCAGGCGACGCTAACGGCTTTATAGATGCAACGCGCATTTTTACGTAAGTGGTGAGAGGAGTATTTTTGAAGAAATGCGATATTCCTTCTTTTGACTCATGTTTTTTTTAGCCTATATTGTGTCCCACTGCTGGGGCAAAGGCCTCCTGTTTTTCCTCCCAAACCTCCCGTCATGTGCGATGTCTGGCCATTCTGAACCTGCAAACCTTATCAGAGTGTCACACCACCGTGGTCTACCATGACGGCGATGTCCTCCCTCAATTTTAATTAAGACTAGCTGACCCGGCAAACGTTGTTTTGCCATATAAATTATTTCTAGCTGCCCGGCGCTACTTCGTTCGCGTGGTGTCCTACCCCCTACCCTACCCCCTACCCTACACCTACCCTACTCCTACACTACTCCTAACCTACTCCTACCCTACTCCTACTCCTAACCTCCTACACTACTCCTACCCTACTCCTTTTTCCATATTTTCTGACCGTTTAAACCTTCCCTGGACTACGACAAACATTTCAAAACCAAAATCAGCTAAATTGACCCAGCCGTTCTCGAGTTTTAGCGAGACAAACGAACAGCAATTGATTTTTATATATATAGATAGATATAATAGATATTATTAGAAAAATACATAATTAATTAAATAAGTATTTTTCTGTGTTTTTAATGTAGAAAATAAACGTTATAGCTAAATGACTAAGAATAAACAAGCCCAAAATAATAATAAATAAGACAGAACATACACACAAACAAAAAAACATCCTGTATATTTAAAGTAGGTAAATGAGTTGTAGCACATCACAAAAACACAGTATGTATGTGACATCTGAACTCAAATAAACAAGTATATAAGGCAATCAAAAGAAAAGTTTTGAAGAAACATGGTCATAAAAACCAAACTTTTCAAATGACAAGACTAATATTAAGCAACAATGTCTTTTATAATATGACGAATACCCAAAAAAAATATTTTTAGATGACATTTTCGTCTTTTTTTAACTTCGAATTCGAACTCAAGCGTTTATTTCGATTAAACCAATTACAGGAACTTTCGAACTGCCAAGAACTTCCGTGACAGTAAATTATAGGAATATAATTATCATGTTACTAACAATAAACTCTCACACACTAATTAGACACAATTGTAGGTAAATGATTTACTTTAAAGCATAATTATAACTACCTAAGACAAATTGTGTACCATGTTTATTATTGTTGGTCTAATAAAAAAATATTATATTATATTGACCCTATTTCGTATATCTATTTTGTGTAATGACATTTACATTTTATCCGTAAAATCAACATGACGTTACACTTCATACTTTTTCTTTCAAATCAAAACAGCTTACACAGTTTTTACTCTAAAAAGCAAAAACCTTAATCCACATGCTTCAAACTCAGCCTTAATCAAAGATTAATAACCTCCACGTTTAACACACAGTTGATTAATTAATCACTCTCCCAACTTCGGAACTGGAAAGTTTGCGAAATCACTTAAAAACATAATCTAACTGCTACCAACGCGTGGGAGGTTTTCCAAATAGTTGGGACTTGAGGTGTACCGTAACCGTTGGGAAACCTTGGTACCTGGTGTGTCGGGGCATTTATAGAAGCGTGTATGAACATTTAACTGGTTAAAATTAATTCTATGAGCTCGGCGTCAATTGTGTAGAATTCATAAAGTTTAGGACGACACGAAATGTGTCGGTAATGAAAGTTTAGGACAGTTATGGCAGCTCAACGCTGGTTTATAATTCGATTAATCAATTTGTGGAGTTACACCGCTTACCGTCTGTGTCGTGAAACGTGACACTTTTTCTTACATGTATTTTGGTATTGTTTCCCAGTAACTGAGTTGTGGACGTCAAATAGGCAGTCACTTCATGTAAAATATTGGAATGAAGCTGTATCCGTTAAGACTTAGCAGACTTAAGTCTGCGACCACTACATATATAACGGACTGCGACCGTGTTGATCAAAACTCTCCAAGCAAAATATTAAGTGAAATATTCTGATTTTTTAACGAAATTGAAAGTTGTTTCCATATTAATGTTTGTTTATAATCTAGGCAAGGTTAAACTAAAGTGGGTTTTATTTTAGATTTCTTTCTACAAAATTTAGGCCATTTTTTTTTGTACCCAATGAGCGCTTAACTTTTTTTTTGTATTTTATATACTTGTACAACTCGGTAGGTAGCGGCCCTTACCACTGGGTCAGTTTTGCTCTAACAACGGTGAAGGAAAACATCGTTAGGAAACCGGTATGTCCTAGAACCGAAAATTCGAATACATGTGATGTCTACCAACCCGCACTAGGCCCGCGTGGTGGATTACAGCCCACTCCCGGTCACCGAAAGGAGGAGTGTGTCCCAGCAATGTGAACATTGTAGGCTGATTATGCTTATACTTGTATATACAGGGTGGGGTGGCAGGGACATCGACGCAAAACCTGTTACCAGGGTTTCAGTACATGATTCTGAAAATCCCTTCCCTGAAATTTTTCGTTTAAAAAAAAATTGCTTTTCGGTACATTTTCAGTGCGTAGGTATTGCACGATTTCTATGAAACAGCAATTTTTTTTTTCTATAACTGACGAATAATTTCTACCCCTCGCAGAAATTCGTCTTACCCTCGCCTATGATCATGTGCTGAATCCATGGTTACGGTTTGCGCATCGATGGCCCTTCCACCCCATTTTAGTGTAAGATTGTATACGTACACGGTGGCAGGGACATCGACGCGCAGCCTAGTTACCATGGATTCAGTACTTACATGATTCTGGACGCCCTTGCGGTGAAATTACCGTAGATAATTAAAAAAAAATTTGCACTTCCATACATTTTGACCGCGTAGGTATTGATTGCACTTTTCTATAAAACGGCTGTCTTTTTTTTGATAACCGATGAAAAAATTCTACGCTATGGGGTCTAATCATGTGCTGAATGCATGGTTACAGTTTGCGCGTCGATGTCCCTGCCACCCTGTATATTGTATTTAGGCCAATTCAAAATATCAGCAACAATTCAAAGTAAATAAATAATATAGCAGCAATACAGTTGAACATATATTGTTATAAGTAAGAAAATTTATTATTTATTTTGTTCCGATTGCTGCTGGTATGTTCTTTATGAACCAGCCTATAACATTCAAATCATAGGTTTCATTTCTTAAATATTATTGGAAGTTACTGAACTATGTAATTGATATTTGCTTCTTCGATATAGCTTTATTTTAGACGGTATTTCATTGTTCATTGTGCCTATATTAGGTACTAGCCGCGCCCTGTGGTTTCACCCGCATAAGTTTCGATCCCGTAGGAATATCGGGATAAAAATTATCCCATGTGCCAACCAGGATTTTTTTATTATATTTTTTTTTTTATAAAAAGATGTTGCCGCACACTAGGAATTTCGCCTGTATCGTGGGTGCGTTTACAATCATTTAAACTCTCTTATAAACTATTTGTGTGCCAAATTTCATCCAAATCCGTTAAGTAGTTTTTGCGAGAAAGAGTAACAAACATCCATCCATCCATCCACACAAACTTTCGCGCTTATAATAAATTAGTAGGAAGTCGGGTAGTAGGACGTTATTAATCGTCAGAAATTCTGGGTCAGGCAAAGGCATAATGTGAATTGGCTCTCATTAGGTTGGAAATTAAAGAAATTGGGCCTTGTTTTCACGGAAAGTTTATTTAAGGGCTGATTTTTCAATCGACAGGCATTTTTTCAGGAATAAAATTGACGTCTGACAGATTTTGTATGAATGAACTGTCACAAATTCAAAATTATTCCTCCGTAAACAACGCTATGAATATTACTGTACTGCCAAAATTAAAGCCATTTCCACTGATGGTCCCACCCATCCATACCTCGCTGTAAGTTTCTGACAGATTTGCTCAAAAAATACGATATCAATCGTCGGTTGCTTACACATTTACTTTACTTTGTTTGATCGCACGACGTCGAACAGCAAAAAGGCACTTTATTTGTAGACAAAAATTCATAATTATTATTTATGATACTTATTACTTGATATTACGCAATCTCCGATCCCGTTGATAGTTAATGTAGTTTTCTGTTTAGAATGTGATATTAATCCTACTAATATTATAAATGTGAAGCTTTGTATATTTGTTACTCAATCACGCAAAAACGCCTGAACAGATTTCGATGAAACTTGGCACACAGATAGGCTGCATTAACACATACGTGACGACACGGTTGGCGCAGTGGTTAAGCGATTGACTGCTGCTGCGCTGCGTGTCACGGGTTCGATTCCCGCACGGAACAAATATTTGTATGACCTACAATTAGTTGTTCCGGGTCTGGCTGTTTGTGTATGTGAATTTATATGTCTGTAAATGCACCCACGACACAGGAGAAATTCCTAGTGTGGGGCAACATTTAAAAAAAAACAAACATATGATACTTTTATTCCAGTAAAACGTTCCCGTGGGATTTTTTCCGACATCCACAAAAGCTAGTTTCATATAATTTAAACAATGACAACATTCATGATGATATTTCATTTCTTAACAGTCAGAAAATGCCTTCCAACTTACGTGACACAATTTCTCGTGAAATAAGTATGTCACACATAATCGAAAACCTAAACCTCATAAGAGGGATCGCGAAAAGCATTATTCAGTCCACGATCCAAGGCTAAACCGGCGCTATTGCCTCAAAACGTTGACGGGAATGTATCAAATTTTATGAGTCTTCATTGATACCCAACGTTTGTCGTTCTCCCACGAATCGAATTGAAAAATAATGAGCGAGAACACATAAAAAGAACATTCTTCGTACACGAGAAGACGGATCAAGCGACTATTTTCCAGTATAAACTGACCGGTGTTGTATAGGCTTTTTGTATAAGAAGAGGTCAACTTAAGCTGGAATCTGATCTTGAAATGGCGTCGGGCGTACATTCGATGTAAAGGAAAAATACGTTTAGTTGATAACATTTCGTATGCAAAGGATTATAATGTCTGTTTTGTCTGACGACTCTATAACGTCGCGTTGGTGTTTTTGTAGTTATAAGGAGCCCTTCATGTTTCTTTTCTCTTGCATGTTATTTTAAGAAAAGCATATTATTTGCCTACACCCAGCCTGCTTTCCATGGATGTAGGCAGATAATACAGCCGATCTATTCTGTAAAAATCTCACCGTGATAACTAAGGTAGCTCTTAGGTGTAGTGAACCTTCGATGTGGCCGAAAGTTTCTGGAGTGGCGACTGCGTACCGGAAGACGTAGCGTTGCAAGGCCTCCCACAAGGTGGACCGACGACCTTGTTAGAGCCGCAGGAACCCGTTGGATGCGGGAAGCATAGAACTGGTCGAAGTATAGGTGCTTGGGGGAGACCTATGTTCAGCAGTGGACATCTTTCGGCTGAAATGATGATGATGATAATTAGCTTTCAATAGTGACAATCCTTAGTATCAGGTGGAATGACAGCTCACTTCACCTAAGTTTTCACGGTGAGATTTTTACAAAATAGGTCACTAAAACGTTATAAACCTTAATTATAGGTGGGAAGTTTGTTTAGTTACAAAATACCTGGATTAGTGCCCAATTGATTGCAATAATTATGACGAAATTCGCTTATACTATGGGTACACTTCTCCCCAACCCTATGGAGACAGTAGTCGTGATGTTATATTCTATGTTTAATTAAGTAGCAACCTCTTTTTTACGAAAATCAACTACAAAAAAAGGGTTCCGTACGATATTTAACACTACATATTTTAAAAAGTTGTAAAACAAAAAAGAGAAAAAAACACGTTTCTAAACTTATATTTTATTATTTGTTGCTATAGCAGCCATAGTAGTGAACAGTCTGTGAAAATTTCAAGTGTCTACCTATTACGGTTCAAAAGATAAAGCCCTGTGATAGACTCACGGACAGCGGACATCAGTAATCCGTACCCAAAGGGTGACATCTACCAATCAGGTTCAGTTAAAAACCAGCGTCAGGCACTATTGTCCGGCATTTTTGCTGAACTGGGCCTTTTTGATGCAGCCGTGAGGCACACTTTCCTGCTAATTTCTTACATAGGTCTTTATACTTTCTATTTCTTTTTTTTATTAGTTGCTATCTGATGTATGTATCTGATGTATTGTGTGTATTTAAGTCTGTGCTAAATAAATGTACTTTCTTTCCTTCTTTTTCAACCCGCACTGGGCCCGCGTGGTAGATTGCGGCCCACTCCCTCTCACCGAGAGGAGATCTGTGTCCCAGCAGTGCAATTATTATAGGCTGATTATGATGAGCCAAAGGGTCCCGATGCCCTTTGGATACGGAACCCTTAAAACCACTCCTTGAAAATAGAATATCCACGCACAAGTAAAGAAAAAACCGCAAAATTACGAAATACGTGGAACAAATTGCCTGTCAAGTCTTTCCCTTAAGGCATTAAGTATACCCCGAGAAGAAAGTCCCTGAGCAATTTAAACCAGAATCAATGATGAATAATTTCAAAATCCTGAAACCTAGTTAACCAGCTCGGGACTTGGAATTGAGCCAAAACATTCGAACTCGCTCCGAATATCCATAAATTTACCGCTACATTAATTATTTAGAGACGAAACTTTGTGCTAAGTATTATAATAATTTTTACCGTTCTGTAATAAGTAATACTTTCGTACAAAGGGTGCCCTCATGATGATCATCAGCATACATTCTCCTCTGCTGAACATAGGCCATGTAGGCCTATCATAGGCCTATTGCACGCCATTCAACTCGATTTTCGGCCACTCATCAGCCGTTACCAGCTCATCCAGCCGTTACCAGCCCTGCGAAGATCATCGCTAACCTAGCCTGAGGGCGTCCTACCTTACGTTAGCCGATTCGCGGTCTCCACTCGAGAAGAAGATTGAATCTATTTATTATTCAAGAAATATTATTAAAAAATCTTAAATATAATATACAATCTAACACTAATATACATCATATGTCCATATATATTATGTACAAGTATATAAAGGGGAAAAAACGGAAAGAACTCATTGAGCGTAAAAAAATTCATCCGCATCGCTGTCAGTGGGAAAAGTGCCCAAAAGGCTCACTCGGCTGGTAGCGTTGCCATATTAGATGCCAATGCTGATTCTTTGACCTAAAAATTACTTATAAATAAACTAGTAATCAAATATAATTAAAAAACAAAAAAAAAGAAGAAAAAAACTAAAAAGATAATACTATAATTTTACCAAAGTGAAATTAAACGATTACAAACTTTTAGTACCATCAATATAACTTGACAATTGGACCCAATTTTTGTTACCATCCCAATTCTAAATTCATTGACAATTTACTGCCCAAATCCCCTTTTAGCTTTGTCAGCTGATAACTGTTATTACTATCACTACTTCCCCTAAATATAAATTCCTAAAAATAAATCTCAAATCCAAATCAAATTTGAGGTGACATGAATGTGAGAAAGTGACATATGTGGACTCTATTATCAAAACTTCCAGGGAATGTATCAATTGTTTGACGTCAACCATTGGTAGATACTAACACCGTATTATCTGCCTAACAGCTAATCATGTTGATGTACTGATTAGGGGCAGGACATGGTATATAGACGGTTGTACTCATGGTATACAGGGTGGCAGGGACCTCGACCCACAAACTGTAACCATGAATTCAGCACATGATTCTAAATCCCCTGGCGTTGAAATTTTTTGTCGGCAATTTAAAAAAAATTGCTCTTCCATACATTTTGACCGCGTAGGTATTGCACTTTTCTATAAAACGGCTGTTTTTGAAAAATTTATATGTCAACACTTGGCAACTTTCAATTGCGATTTTTTCGTGAAATAACGAATGCAACGTTGAAATACGACACATCACATAAATCTATGGAACTTCGAAAATGCTATGTTCGTAACAACATAAAATTTCATTAAAAAATAAAGGAGTAAATCGCTTTTGAATAAAGCCGAGTGTATACATACTTTTGCTCGTGACTGTACATATTCGATGTTGTGTTAAATCAAAAGCCTTTGAGGAAGAGTCAAGGAGCAGTAGTGGCCTAGTGTCAACGGTCGTGTCTTACGAGTTCGAACCCAGACAGGCTCTTTAATTTGTGTAAATTATTTCATCACCACTGCTCTCAAAACGGTGAAGGATAACATCGTTAGGAAACCAACTTGTCCTAGAGCCAAAAATTTGAAGACATGTGACATCTACCAACCCGCAGTGAAGAGAAGGTCCCAGCTGTGGGCAACATTAAAGGCTGATTCTGCTTATGTTATGCAAGGAAATTGGTATATTCAAACTCATTATAATTATGTATCTTCCGAGAATTTATTTTATAGAACTTAACCGTTTAGCAAGCCATTTAGTTCCAAAGCACTTATTAGTTAATCAAAATCTCACATTTCAAGACCCAATCAGAGAGTGAGGGATCTGTTATAAATCTTTGGATAAATCGAAAAATGGCGTGTTTACTGTGATTTAGTAGGTGGTAAAAAAAACGGTGGTAAATCCTTTTATAAAAAGTTTGGTAAATAAGACACGGGTAAACCTTTAACAAACGATAATCAATCAATCAAATCGTTCACAAAAATCCATTCCAAAACTCTTCACTACTTTAATCATTTCGCGTCCAATCTCTTTGAGCCGAACATCGTTCAAAAACATTTTTTTATAGTCCAATCCGACTCTCTTTGGTTCAAATCACTGGGGCAGTGATCACTTTGATAAAAACTCCCAAAAATATAATTGCAAAAGTCCTTATTTAGATAACGAATCCTTATTGGATTCACAAAGGGTGGCTTGTCAAAAAATTTGGCAACAATTTGGACATCAAAGTGTTCGCAAATGGGAGGCGAGAAGACCGGGGAGGTGCGTTTAACCGGAACTCGTATACGGCAAATTTGCTATTACGCTGTTTGTACGAATGGAGACTTTGTGATATGGTACAAATTGTAGGATGAACGATTCGGACCCGAGGTCCAAATGTTAAAAGCATTGACCAAATTAAAAGAAAAGAATAAAGTTTATTTAAATACAAATAACAAAATAAAAAGAGAAAGTAATGCTTTAACTACAAGAGTATGTGCCTCACGGCTGCACAGATGCTGTCTGACGCTGGTTATCTAATGAACCTTTTGGGACAAGTGACCAGGACTTTAAACACACTATTACATAATTGTTATACTTACTTGTAAATAAACTAGTAGTCAAATATAAAAGTGACGCTGATAAAGTTGTACGTGTGCTACGCTAAAATACTACTGGTAACTTTTACTATGAGGCTGAGCGAGAAAAGGATGGTGATCGTTTGGAACTGTTAAATTAACTTAGGTGTTAACTTTTAATACCTAATGAAAATAAATAATTGTGTCAATTATTTATTTTCCCCTTTATTTATTTCATCATTCAACCAGCGGGGTAATTCCGTAAAACACTAATAGTAACAATGGGTTTCATTTTGACAGTTCAACAACATTCATTGCGTTATTTACGATGTTGAGTAGATACATTTTTTGAACATATGAAGCAATGGATTTGCAATATCCTTCAACATTATTTATATTGTGCAATTTCATGCTACTTCCAAACCCACATTCCAGTTCATAACTTGTCCCATACAGAAAATCCTTTATACCTACTAGGGTACACTGAAAGACCCAGCGCTCGGTGTTCTCATTCGAAAAAATACCACCGATTTATATAAAATCCTCTCCTTAATAAAGTGTAGGATATAAATTGACCTCTCCAGTGCTTAGCATTATTCTTATATTATTCTACTCTGGTAACATTCACGTAAAAAATAAATCGCCCTAAAGGTATTTCAGGGTCTCCAACATTTTGCGGCTCAGGTACCGTCTGAAAAACTTAATTTTCCTTTATAGCCACTCAATGGGATATACATGTATTATTTTTTTTATGTTATAAAGTAATGCCGGTTTTATGTTTTATTACGATGTACGTAAGAGATTGTTTTCGGATATCAAAAAGATGTTTGGGGAAAAAGGGTGAGTCTGTAATGTGTGTTTATCCAGCTCTGTAATAACGGTGAGTATTCTTGTCTTTTAAACTTTGTTTTCGGTTGAAAAAGGGATAGGTAACGTCTTTGTGTAACGTGTTTTTGTATATTAAGAAAACATACTCTTGAGATCGGCGTAACGGTGAAGGAAAACATCGTGAGGAAACCGACATATCCTAGAACCAAAAATTCGAAGACATGTGACATCTACCAATCCACACTGGGCCCGCGTGGTGGATTACGGCACACGGCGGCGGCACACACAGAGAGGAGGCCTGTGTATGCGGCCTGATTATGCCCTAGGTGCTCGCAAATGGGTGGCGAGCACAAGTGAGAGCAAAAGTGATGATAAATGTTTTACCGAGTAATTTCGCAGAAGAACCTCTGTGACTGGTTTTATGATATTTAGATTCTGCCCGTGGCTTGTTCCATGTGGATGTCGGAAATCATGCGACAGGAACGTGCTACCGGGACAAAAAGTTGCTTATATCCTTCCCCATGATGCCATCCTTGCCAAGTTTGATCGAAGACAGAGTTACTTTCGAATGTATTAGAGTTACTTTAGTATATATATATTGGTATAGATGCCTCGCCTGGAGCTTGCCTTCTGTTACACGTGACTTAAACGTAACTGGTGAAATATGGGTTTACCTACAGTGCTTACTTGTTCGGGAAAAGAGCCGTGTTTTTATTTTAATTTTCCTTCTAGTTAGTATCACAACCAACCTACGTAAAAGGAGTGGAACGTTCGTTACTAAATAATTCCTTTTCCATTGAAGAAGATATTTCAACATAAAGCATAATTATGTAATTAGAATTCCTCGTCTAATAATATGTATATTATTATGGCTTTACAATTGTTTGTAAATAATAATTTATTTCTTTTATACAATGTAGAAATGACAACGCGACAATAAATGAAAACACCGCATAGGAGTATTTAGGAACTAATAAATAAATCCTTACATTGAAATAAAAATGTGAGGGAGGGGCTTGTGGCTTGTGGCTAAGTAATAGTCGCCGCACCGGTCGATCGATCAGGTTTTCCGCGGTTGGTCCGTGGATGGGTGACCATCTTTACATGGCAAAACCCCTCCGTGTCTCGGAAATCACGTTATGCTGTTGGTCCCGGCAGTCATTCGTCGATATTTGAAAGTCGTTACTCAGTAACTGGGTTACGGTAAAATACTGGTATTCGACTGCATCCAGTTAGACTGGAAGCCGACCCCGAATAATAAACAAGTGTTTTTTTTTTCTAACAAAGTAAATAGTAGTGATGGGCCGACTGTGGGTGTTGCCAATCTTTGACTAGCTATATAGTGACTAAGCTATTGGATATATTTGGTTGAATTTTACGAAGTACATAGAAATGAAAGAAATACAAAGACGCTTACATACATACATAAACTCATGTTTTCTACCCAAGGAAGTAGGCAGAAACTACAGAACGCCGCCACCTGCTGGTCCTTACATAGGTACTCTTTTTGCCTCGTGTACGTTCATACATCTGAGGGGTAATTCTCGTAATTTTAAGAACGTTCACAGTCTGATCTCAGTCTCAATCTGTCAAAAATACCTCTAATTTCCATACAGTTTGACAAGTTTTTGACATTTGTTTGTCGACGAGATGAGACTGCGACTAGATTTTGAACGTTTTAAATTACGAGAATTGGCCTTCTAGAGGCCGATTCCCGTAATAAAAAACATTTAAAATCTAGTCTCAATCTCATCTCAGCGAAAATCAATGTCAAAAATTTAATGTCGGAATTTGTGACAGATTGAGACTGAGATCAGACTCTGGGAACGTGCTTAAAATTACGAAGTTGCCCCTAAGGTCATACGCGCATGTCGGTTGCGAGTACCACGCACCTGACCTTTTTGAAGAACACAAAATACAAAGAGTGACATACATTAATACTAATTATTAAATTAATATTAATTAAAGTGTGTGCGTGCATGTATCGGTGCGGCGTAGGTGCTGTAAATGTGGGCGATGATGTGTGTATGTTAAGAAAAGAAAGAAAATACATTTATTTGCGGCAAACATGACGCATAAAAAAAAGAACAAACACACAAAAAAAAAAAGTGGGGGGTAAACATGCGTCACATGCGTTGCGTTGCATGCGTTTATGTCTATGTAGGTACCGTATGACTAAACGGGCACTAGTAAGCTGAGTATCCGGCGTTTGATGGAAGGTTTGGATAATCTCATTTTGAAGTCTGTATTTAATAAACACGAAATAACACCACGTCTGGTTTATCCCCTTATAAAAAACTAGTCACCCGACCCTTCTTCGCACGGTTTTTGCGACTTTTGAGATTTATATTTATTACTAGCTTCTGTCCGCGACTTCGTCCGCGTGGAAGTTTTGGTTCCTGGAACCCGACCCCGCCGCAACGCATCGCCTGCCAGCACTTCATTTTCGCAATCTTTCTTACCTACTTTTTTCTTTTCTTGTTTTATTCTTTGTTTAGTTGTAAGACATTTTTTTTGTTTTGTTTATAGAAAGAAGAATTTCCTTTGTTTTGTTTGTTTAAGCAAATTCTATTTTATATTTTATTTTTGTGTGAATGTATTATTTCTTTTAACTTTAGGTACATAATTTTTATTTGTGGAATCCTGTATGGCGACAGTAAGCGCTAATTGTATTACATATTTATTTTTTATTTACACTACACAAACACACACACACACATACACACACACACACACACACTTTATACTTTATTATACACTACAAAAATACTTGACAAAAACTTTTTTACAGGACATTTTGACTATACAATGGGCGGCCTTATCGCTTTCTGCAATCTACGAGTACTACCACTATACCTACTAATAATACCCACTACCGCCACCGCCACCCCACCCACTATCTACTTCCCTAGTTATTAGTCTGTAAGCTTTCTGAAGAATCCTACTATTGTTTTATTATTAATAGTTAATCCTATCCTATTTCTTACTAATATTATAAACGCGAAAGTTTGTGAGGATGGTTGGACGGATGGATGTTCGTTACTCTTTCACGCAAAAACTACAGAACGGATTTGGATGAAATTTGGCACACAAATAGTTTATAACCAGGATCACATAGGATACTTATTATACCGATATTCCTAAGGGATCAACACTTATGCAGGTGAAACCGCGGGGCACTGCTCGTAAATAAATAAATAATTAGGTACTCATTAGATAAACTTGACACCATACACTTTTCAAAATAATGCTTTAACCCGTCGTCTGCCATCGGAGCTGTTCGTCGGGCACTCGGGATGTGTCAATACGATCCGTTAGGCTTACTCGAGCGTCAGTCGGAGGGTTGAACGATTAAACCTTTTAATCTAAGGGTCGTTGTAGCCGCCATTTTGGAAAAGATAAGCAGAAGGTTTATAAAAAAGAATTTATATAATTGTCCCAATGCGGGGCCACGGTTTTTATACAATCGTAATCAGCTTATAATGTTCCCACTGTTGGGACCCAGCTGGCCTCTTCTTGGACTCTCCTCTACTCCCCAGTAGGCCGTAATAGATTACGGCGGAAAAATTCAAAGACATGTCACATCTACCCGCTCTGGGCCCACGTGGTAGACCACGTGGGCCCAGAGCTGGTAGATGTGACATGTCTTTGAATTTTTGATTCACTTGTCGACTTTTCCCCAAATATTTTTTTTGGCCAAGAAAATATTACTAACTTAATAAGTATGACCATTTAGTTTAGTACTAGAATACATTCTGCCTCTACATATCCGAAAGTCTTGGAGATCAGACCTTGATTTAAGGGTTTTTTTCTACGTGTTGTTTGAAAATCGGCACTTTGAACCCCGACCTCCGCTACCTACGATCATCTTACGAAAACGTTGATCTTCCAATTGACGTCATCACGTCAACGACGCTGTCGCTGGAAACCGGCCCTGGGGCTCTGTCTCGCATACGGTCGTAGCATTATGCTGAGCGAAGGCCGTTTTGCGTAGATGTGACGCATTTCCCCCAACTTGTTCTTTTTTGTGTTTTTCTCTGCGTCATTTTTGTCGCAAATAAACGTATTTTATTTCTTTTTTCTTTAGATTTTGACTCTAAGCTCGGAACGTGTCAATTGATATGTGAGTATTTAGTATGTACCAGGTTTTCAATCTGCAGCCCGATTCTAAAACCGTTAAACTCGGGATCTCGCCGGTTAAGCCATGAATCAACCACAAAAGTCCCTTTAATAAGCGCGGAAATATGCGTAATTTCATGTTTGGGCATGGGCATACCCTAACATCAAATTACGCACATTTCCGCAGCAACGCATTGCGGTAATGCCTACCTAAACCGGCCAAATGATGAAAGTGAACCTTCTTTTATTTCTCTAAAGTGGCTATTACAGGGATTACGTTTTTATATAGGACCAAAGGAAAAAGGCAATTATGTATGTTTTTGCGTGCAGTTGATCGGAGGAGTCGAGACCATTGGGGGATTGGGGCCTTCCGCCTGGGGTTAATAATACCTATTTATATAGATAATTTATGGCTTTGTTTTTTTCGAGCCTCAAATAACTCCCGTTTTGCTTTCCTAAAAATATTATTGAACACTCTAATATTGCGCTTCTTTTTGTGAACCTCTTATAATTCCTATTTTGGGGTCTCAAAAATAATAAATAGCCAAATAACTACGACCAATATGATATGTGTTTAGTGAAATAAAGGAAATTATAATTTTATTTCAAATCAACTTCCAACAAAGCTTTATATTCGAATAAGTCATTGATGATTGATCTCGATATGTAATGTATGGTCACCCATCCATGAACCGACCGCGGCAAGCTTAGCCTTCGACCGACCCATGCAGCTCAATATTTAGCCACGAGCCTCTCCGAGAACCAGGCATCGAATAAAACCCACTCAAGACCCAGCTTGAACACATTAAAAACACCATACATCAATTTTTTTTTTATTTTTTATATCCCTGGACATTTCACACAGCACCATTTGTCCCAAGCTAAGCAACCTAATGCTTGTGTTATGGTAACAAGATGGCTGATAAACTACTTATATACAATTTTTTGTTTTTTTTTGTAAATACATACATATTATAGATAGAAAAACACCCAGACTCGGAAAAAATACATGTAGGTCATACAAATATTTTTCCGTGCGGGAATCGGACCCGCGACACGCAGCGCAGCAGTCAATCGCTTAACCACTGCGCCAACCGTGCCGGCCAATCGCAATCGCCGTCATATCGAATCGCGATACAAATTGCATTACCCAGCAATGGCCGCCACAAAGCAACTCATGAAATTTAAATCACTCGTTACGTTTCACTGCGGATCACAGGTATACCTCTAGTACCGGTACCGGTATAGTACTACTGGTATACCTGACTGTGAATGATGTTCTACATAATCTTCATACATACATACGTAACTTCACTTTCAGTAACTGCACTATACCCTGTCCATTAAGTTAACCGTTTTTTGACAGCTGTCTTAGATATTCCAGATAACGTAAAAGTTAACTTTAAAATGCGTATTAAAATAAATATTATATATACTGCCTTATCTTATTGAATTATCTTATTTATGGCTTCCTACATACATTATAATACCGTACGTGTATCAATCAATGTATTGGGTGTTGCTGCAATCACTAGTTCCATCTGTCAAAAAACGGTTTACTTAACGGAGAGGGTATAAGTAAGCACATAATATATGTGGTAGGTATGTATGATGCCTTCGTCGATAGGTTACTCTTTTTTCTGGGAATTTATACGCGTGAGAGGTACCCAATCATTGCAGACGCTCAAAATGATTTGCAAATATTACGATGCATTCGGACTCCCTACACTCCATATAGGTATTGTACCTGGCATAATGCTGAGCTGGACTCCCATTTGGTGCAACCATGAGACACACACCGCCCAGTAGTGATCGACCATTGTGGACATAGACTACTATTTTGTACTAGAGGTTGTGGATTTGCGAGGTGTCTATGGGTCGATCTATCTTTTTAATCTTTGTTTCACTTTTTTTTTTGTTCTATTTTTTATTACTTGTATTGTGTGTCCTTTGTTGCACTAAATAAACGTTTTTATCTATCTATCTATCATATATTGCATAAGCATAATCAGCCTATAACGTCGTCCCCACTGTTGGGACACAGGCCTCCCCTCTTCGAGAGGGAGTGGGCCGTAATCCACTACACGTTCCCAGTTGGTACATGTCACATATCTTCGACTCTTTGGTCGGTTTCCTAACTATGATTTCCTTCACCGTTTTTGAGAGCCACACATGTCTTCGAATTTTTGGTTCTAG
This sequence comes from Apamea crenata, assembly GCA_949629185.1. Lineage (NCBI taxonomy): Eukaryota > Metazoa > Arthropoda > Insecta > Lepidoptera > Noctuidae > Apamea > Apamea crenata. The sequence goes on along the minus strand of OX451362.1, from coordinate 2,534,399 downwards.
GTCATGCCGGTTTCCTCACGATGTTTTCCTTCACCCTTTTTTGAGAGCAGTGGTGATTAAATTATTTACACAAAGTAAAGCGCCTGTTTAGGTTCGAAACTACGACCTACAACTCGACTGCTTTCCTACATATATTGAGTTAACTAGCTAGATGAAATCAAGTGTAAATTCCTCGACTCATCTTGATCTACACACACATTAATAACGCTCGACCCTCTCCTTAAAGGTAAAACCTACCCTTACATAGTACTTCCGCTTCATAAATCACTCACGAAATTAACAAAACAATGAGACGGACCATACTATATAGACTCACGGCAAATGACAGAGCAGATCCAAAGAAAAAGTCCGTAGTGTGACGTCATTTGTAATCTTCAGACGGGACCCATTGTCTCTGGTCCCAACATTATGAATTCACGAGGGGCGAGGTCAGTACCGAATGATTACGGTCCCTATTTACCGTACCGAATAAATAAAAGCATATTTTTTTCGCCCTTTGAAGCATTTTAATGTTGACATACGTATCCGTGTTACTGGAAGCGCCTGAGGTGGGTTATATTTTGTGTGCGGATTTGTTTAAATTATTTTTGAAGGTCCGTGTTGTTGCTGCGTGATAAAAAGAAAAACAGTAGAGGTTTTTAGGGGTTAGTTCCATGTAAAATACTCGAGCTCAGGTGCATCCGGTTAGACTAGAAGCCGACCCCAACATAGTTGCGAAAAGGCTAGGCAGATAAATTTTAAGTTATAGATAATTTGACCGTTCTGTCAATTTACTGTTAGTACGGTCGTTATTATCTGAGTCGTCGCCCCCACGGATATAGTTGGGCAAGGCTAGTTGGGAATTGCAGAGTTATTTTCAAAACAAATTTAAAAAATAGCGTAGAGTCATCTTAACACCTCTCTCCCTTGTCAGTCTCAATCTATCAAAAATAAATCTAAGTCCTCTACATTTTTGACAAGTTTTTGACATTTTGTCGCTGAGATAAGACTGCGACTAGATTATTAACGTTTTTACTTACGGGAATTGGCCTTCAGGCGAAATATTCGTGTATCATACATAGTAACACCTCTGCTTGTACCTTCGGGGAATACAAACGTAATGTTATATATGTTGAAATAAGACAAGATGGTTGTTAACCAAGCCTATTAAGCAAAAATGTCAACCATATACTTTTTCATACAAGTATTTTTTTAATACGCTGCGTAAAATATTTTCTGTGCAAAATAAATGGATGTCTTTACAAAAATTTTCGTTTTTTTATTTCTAATTAGAGATCTGTTAGAATGTCGCCGCGGGTTTTTGAGAAAACATTGAACATAAATGTTTTTAAGGGAAGGTAATTTGAGGGTTTTTCTTTGTGGGTTTCAAATGATCTGGGTATGAAGGGTTACTTCACATGGGGAGTAAGGTAAGCCTGTTACGGTATGCTTGACTGAACATAATAGTATATTACCACGCCTGCCTTTATCGAAAGGGTAAGCAGTAGCAGATATATACAGAGACATAATTATACAGTAGCAGATGTATACACAATATTGTAAAACATTTTAAAAGAGTAACGGTAGAGTTTCTTACCCATTCTTTTCCCTATAAAACCTTTAGGAAGTAGTGACTAGAACCTATTCTATTTTTGCCTTTTACATGCCTATTTGAAATTAATTATTTGACCCTGACTCTGACTTGTGTCTTCGATTTTTCGGTTCTGGGATAGGCCGGTTTCCTAACGATGTTTTCCTTCACCGTTTGCTATCGAGACTTAAGTATTATAGCATGAATGTATGTATTCCCATAGCATGTTGAGGGCATTGAGTGACCGGTGGGACTGTCCGATGCTTGGCCGGTGGGTGAGACTGCACACACAGGTCGGCGATAGATAGTTTGTTTATATTGTTTTGTAGTTTTCATTTTATGTTTTTATTTTATATTTTTCTTTGAGATTGTATGTGTTACTAACATTAGTTAATTAAGTAATTTATGTATTTACTAACATTATGGACTGCAAGGTCTGCAATAAAAGTTTATTATTATTATTATTATTATTATTCCATCCGTTCCGTCCATGAACTCCTGTAGCGTGCAGACAACAGGAGTATCGGAGTCAGGCAGGCCGAAGCAAAGAAAACTGCTGACTCCGCCCAGGAGTCTAAATGTGGTGCTGTCTCACAACCAATGAGGCACTTAATATCGTGTCTAGCGACTTGTATTGTATTGAAGTAGGTAGATGTAGAATATTCTTGATGAAAATGCTAACACAAAGCACATCAAACCAAATCTCAGACACAGAGTACCTAACTAACAATTGTACAAAACTTTCTGAAATATCTCTTTCCTAAAGCCGAAACTAACTTAGAGCTAAGAAAACGTTCGAAGTTCTCAGGACTTATCGTCTGCATTCAGTGCTTTTGTTCTGCCATTGTCTGACTTGTCAGAACGAGATGATATACGGGGTAGCAGAAATAATATTTTATAGGGGACCGGTTGTCTTCTCGAATTAGTTTGCTTGAAACTTGTAACCTTTATTACAACCTCTGGGCAGAAACGAAATATCCTTTGTTATTATAGATTCAGAAATAAATACATAATCCACATGTGACATCTACTAACCGGCACCGGGCCCGCGTGGTGGATTACAGCCCACTCCCTTTCAAAGAGAAAACGAAAACGACCTAGCCGTCTCCCTCTGGCTCTGGCCTCTGGCCTGTGTCCCAGCAGTGGGAACATTAAAGGCTGGTTAAATACATTATCGTGTAAAAAAATTGCTCAGTGGCTCCATTAACATTAAGGTCTCATGTTAATAGCTCGTGCCGATACTATAGAAGAAATGAGGCTACCTCCCAATAATTTAGAATAAGTTAGACGACACGGTTGGCGCAGTGGCTGAGCGATCAACTGCTGCGCTGCGTGTCGCGGGTTCGATTCTCGCACGAAACAAATATTTGTATTGCCTACAGGTAGTGGTTCCGGGTCTGACTGTTTGTGTGTGTGAGTTTAAATGTTTGTGAACGCACCCACGATACAGGAGTAATTCCTAGTGTGGGGCAACGTTTTTTTTAAGAAAAAAAAAAGAAAAAAATAATAATCATTCATTATAGCCCGTGGAACAACATCTGCATAAGTCCCGGCTGAGGCTATCTAGCAGATATATTCATACCATGATTTGTTCCACTTTTAATACGTTGATACCGTCACTCGGACATTGAAACGGCAATACGCAAAAGTATGCATTTATATAGCATGTATGAGACAGGTGTGGTTACAGAACATTAAATTGAACAACCTTCTCCATGGGATCCAAATCGTAATCGTGAAAAAATATTCAGCTATTTCCAAAAATTTTCAATAACTACTCGACCCAAATACATATATGGAATGGCTGACAATTTTTTACGATGTTGGTCCCATTGAGAAATGGTTCAGTTTGATAATCTGCACCACACCCTTAACTTGGACCATAGCTTTCTGATACACGCTGTATAATAGGCAGCCATCTTTCAATTTTATGAGTCGCATATTTTCCTCAGTCAGCTGAAGCGATGCCAAGAATACGATGTTAACTCTGCGATCTATACATCTTGAAGTTTTTAGTATGCAATGCGTGCACACTGCCAAGTCCTGCCTTTCAACATTGAAATATGATGTCATTTTGAATGAATTGCAAGTTTTTGCACCCATCTTTGTGGAGTGTCCTACTTTGTATTAATAAGAATAGCCAGCATTGGCCAATGCAGATCAAAAGCCAAAAATATTCCAACCTTATTGGGAGTTAGATGTTCAAACCGTTTGGGGTTGAAAGACTAGGGCCATGGCCGTTTTGCGTGAATGTGACGCATGTTTACCCCCAACAATTTTTTTTTTTGTGTGTTTGTTCTTTTTTTATGCGTCATGTTTGTCACAAATAAATAATGTATTTTCTTTCTTTTCCATGGGGTCCGAGTGCCCACTTGGTTTCCCGAGATATCGCCAAGCAGCTGGTTGACTCTTCAAGTGAGAGGACTGGCCTATTTTTTGGTCAAAGAATCAGCATCGCCATGCAGTGGGGCAATGCTGCCAGCCGTTTGGGCACTTTTTCTGTGACAGCGATGCGGGCGAATTTTTGATATGATTTTTCCCCCTTTTATTTTTTTACACATATACATATTGTTTTATCATTTTAAGGGCAAATTTTTCCTACGCCAGATAATATTATCCGAGGAATACTTTTGAATTTTTGATAGTTCTTCCACAAAATATGTCAAACGACAATTTTATTCCACGAATAAAAGTTATCTGTCGATTGAAAAATCAGCCCTAAATCTGTTATCTGTATGTAAACATTATCTTGAATGAAAATAAAAAAGTTACACCCCCAAGGCAACCTCTTCAAAAACCATTAACGAGACATAGAAAACTCCATGAAAATGAAAAATGTCTGTCACCTTCGAGGTAGATTGGTTCAATGTTCAGGAGACAAAATGACGTCACAAATGACGAGTAACATAACCCATGAATGTTTTATTACTAAAACCCCCTTACACCAGAGTAACTGGGAAATTGATATAGACGAGCCAAAATGTTTGTTTTGACATACGCTGCGTTTCAAAATTTTAACAAAGAGTTGATTTTTTTATATGAATACTTGCTCAAATAGTTATATATTTTAGGACGTGATATCTATTAAATTTTTTATCTTTTTTAAAGCCGATTGAGGTATGGTTGACACACTTGACAATGACGTTCAACAGACACACGCGTAATATAACAAGCAAGCTTGTTTTCTTCGGAGTTTGGCTGAGGTGATAGGTAACTTAAACATTAACAGTACTATAGGTAGTACACCCACATTTTGCCAGTTATGTTTAAGTTCCATGTACCTAATCCACCACGTGGGCCCAGTGCGGGTTGGTAGATGTCACATGTCTTCGAATTTTTGGTTCCAGATCGTGCCGGTTTCCTCACGATGTTTTCCTTCACCGTTTTAAGAGCCGTGCTGATGAAATTCTCACACAAAGTAAAGCGTCTACCTACCTGGATTCAAACACGCCAAAATGACTGTAGTACTGCTAAAATATCGTCTTCACTCACTTTTCCAAAGCGCGGATATCTCAGTACTAGGCAAGATAAAAAAAAACCCTTGGCTTAGTATCCAGGCATACTTGTCACCCATAATCATTAAGGTTCATAACGTTCTGTATTATCTGCCTACACCCATGGAAAGCAGGCACAAGTTAACACGCATTCCTTAAAATAACAAGAGAATGAAAAGATAAAGGGGTCCTTATATATAGCTTCTGCTTTCAATTGTTCATAAAAGGATAATTTTAATTGACTCTGTAAATAAATAATGTGGATCTCATGCAATGAACTCACAGGCTTCCGCTCGCAAGTCTCGTCGTCTTAACTTTTGTATACAGCCGAATTACTTCACAAAATACAAAGGTTTAGTTCTCATCCCACCCTCTTTCCATAATCCCTGTCCTCTGTCCCTTCTGCATAACTAATCTTTGTCATAAACCTTTTTTTACTTAGGCCTACTGTCCACGACGCTACTCAAAGGTAACGCGTTACAAATTCAAATAAAGAAAATTATTTTATTTATTTAAAGAAATATGTAAAAAAAAATATTTATTTAAAGAAATAAAGAAAATTATTTTATTTATTTAGGGACAACAAACAGCAGTGTAATGATAAGTGAACATAGTAGGTTAGAACTTAATAATAGAGGTAACAAAAACACTACTCAGAACGTTATCCACATATTACTAAACAGATACTTCTACTAGTTGTTAGAAAGAACGATATAAAAATAAACAGGATAAAAGTAAACATTACTTAATTATTAGGGTTCTTATAACTTAAAATAATGCCAATTACTTTTCTAAATATAGCCTTGCTGAGAAACACAATATCAGTTGAGCCAAACTGCCTATTGTAGGTGTGAAAGAACGAACAAAAAAAACGGGCAATAAAAAATAACATTAAATCTAACAAAATCTTGAAACCGCCAATGAGTAACCAGAATGTCACAGCACTAGAGTTTCAATAGCGGTCCGTACACGACGCAACATAATCATAGAAAAAAAATACATGTATTTGCGGAAAACATGACGCATAAAAAAGAACACAAACAAAAACATAACAAATTGGAGGTAAACATGCGTCACATCCACGCACAACGGCCATCGCTCAGCATAATGCAAAGATCCTATACGGGACAGAGCCTCGGCGCTGGTTTCATCCTATAATGTTCCCACTGCTGGGACGCAGGCCTCCTCTCGGTGAGAGTGAGTGGGTCGTAATCCACCACGCGAGCCGCTGCATTGATTTGTGTTTGTAACACGGAACTTCTGAATAGCGTCGTGGACGATATACCTTATCGTCTTCTCATAAAGGCAGGTTCTACTCAGTGAAGTGTTCGTCTTAATTTTACTTCATGGATTAATGACGCTTTTTTTAAACGGAATTTTGTTCTTTAATAAGTACTGCATTTTCTTTTGTAGCTATTTCCATGGTAATGAGGTTTAGGGGTTTAAGTATTTTTTGCCTTAAATACTATTTAGGTCCTAGAACCAAAAAATCGAAGACACAACCGGCACTGGGCCCGCGTCGTGCACTAAGGTCCACTTCCTCTCACCTAGAGCAGGCCTGAGTTCCAGCAGTAGGAACATTATAGGCTTATTAAAGGCTGATGGCTGCTAGGTTTTTAAGAGATTTCATCTTCCCAGGTTAAGCTCTAGGTAAAGAGCGGGAAACATATCCTACGTGAAACGAAACGTGAAAGTTTGTATGGATGGGTGTTTGTTACTCTTTCACGCAAAAACTACTGAACGGATTTGGATAAAATTTGGCACACAGATGGTTTATAACCAGGATTAACATATAGGATTATCCCGATATTCCCACGGGATCGAAACTTATGCGGGTGAAACCGCGGGGCGCTGCTAGTAAAAAAAAATACATTAATATTAAACTCACATATTCGTATAATACAGAAATATTGATGGTTTGTCAAGTCATAAAAACCGTGGGAAGACAGACGGGTACCCGGCGGGTAGAACCTACTAAACTTGAGTATCCAGTTTACTTCCAAAAGCGTGAAAGCTCTTGGAAGAAACAATTTAGTTTGTCGATATTCGTTTCAGAACGGATTGGAGATACAAGTGCAGAGAAAATGCATTTACCATCCACAAAGATTTCGTTCCCATTTCGATATCCCAGATGATCTTAATCTAACGGATTTTTGCTGAAACTGTTTTGAGGGTTTTAAACTGCATCCATAGGCAAGTTTTAGTTATAGTGCTGTTGTTTTTATTTTGCTGTTGGTACATAAATATAATAACACTTCACATCTATATTCCCGGAAAAGTAAGCAGGGGTGTGCATTTAGTACCATTTAGTTTGATAGATTTTTTTTATTTTTATTTTGATGTAAAAATTTACTTGGTACTTCCAAAACACTTTTACGCATTAGTATAGGCAGTGTTGTCATTTATTGTCGTATTGTTGTCTCCATATTGTATGTCATCTGCCTAGCCTTATCCCAACTATGTTGGGCCTACATGTATTTGTTCCGAGTCTGGGTGTTTTTCTATCTATAATATGTATGAATGGACAAAAAAAAATTGTATATAAGTAGTTTATCAGCCATCTTGTTACCATAACACAAGCATTAGGTTGCTTAGCTTGGGACAAATGGTGCTGTGTGAAATGTCCAGGGATATTATTATTATTAACTATGTTGGGGCCGGCTACCAGTCTACCTGGATGCAGCTGAATACCAGTATTTTACATGGAGGGACTGCCTATCTGACCTCCACAACCCAGTTACTGGGTAATACGATACCCTTTGGTAAGACTGGTTGTCAGACTTTCGGGCTTCTGACGACCTGTAACGATTGTCAAAGATTTACGAATGACAGCCGGGACCAACGGCTTAACGTGTTTTCCGAGGCACGGAGCGGTTTGGTATGTAAAGATGGTCACCCATCCACGATACAACCGCGGCAAGCGTAGCTTAACCTGATCAATCGAACCGTGAAATAACAACCCTGTTATTTCTTAGTCACAAGCCCCTTATTGTAGATACGTATAGATAAAATAGCAACAGGTCTCCTTTACAAGAGACCGCGAAACTATTAAATAGGTTTAGTTAACACCTCGCTTCCCTTAGTTAACTTTTAATTACAGGTTAGTCAGCAAGGTTGCAAAGCACTGAACATTTACTCGTTTCGCTTCGAAATGTTTTTACTGTATATTATTTTTCTAGGAGGGCTTGTGGCTAGGAAATAACAGCCGCACGGTTGGATCGATCAGGTTAAGCTACGCTTGCCGCGGTTGGTCCGTGGATGGGTGACCGTCTTTACGTACCAAGACCCCGCTTTATAAGTATGCTCACATATTGGACTTTTTGAATAGATGACTTTTGATTTTGATCAGAGTATCATGTCATTAGCCGAAAAGCATCCTACCATCCTGCTGATTAACGAATCAGGATCCCCGATCGTGAAAGCTGTATATAATAAATCCCATTTCTATAATACTTCAAAGTTTCAATGTTCCGTGAACAAATTAATTCTCAAACAAATATAACACTTCCAACTCGATACAGACCCAACGTTGCATCGAAAGCAAATTAAATTAACTTCAAAAATGTTGAACTCTAATTCCTTTGTATTCTGTAGCTCCAGGATTTCATGCAAACTCCAAGAACTGGACTCAGTAAGGCGTGTTTACATAATGAGTGCTTCCTTTGGAAACTTTCCGGAGATCCAAATAAAAATATTTATGTAGCAACTCGCTGGCTCTTCAAAACTTCGATGTTGACTCAGGTTTTTTTTTATCTTGCCTAGAACTGAGATATCTGTGCTTTGGGAAACTGTGTGAAGAAGACATTTTAGCACTTCAGTCATGGCGTGTTCGAATCTAGGCAGTCGCTTTACTTGTGTAAATAATTTTATCACCACAACTCTCAAAACGGTGAACGAAAACATCGTGAGGAAACCGTCATGTTTTAGATACGAAAATTCGAAGACATGTGACATCTACCAACCCGCACTGGGCCCGCGTGGTGGCTTACGGTACGGCCCACCCCTCTCAAAGAGAGGAGGCCTGTGTCCCAGCAGTGGGAACATTATAGGCTGATTACGATGAATAATTTTGGTGTTATGGAAAGGTTGCATAGTGTTTTTTATTACGAGATTTAAAGTGTCCGATTAAATTAATTAGAGATTGTCGTAAAGATTTCATACGTTTCGATTTATTAAGAAGATTAGAGCATCGTTCTTAATGTAAAAACTTTGTAAGCTAATTAAATGAATTAGAATTGAGAGTACCCTGTTCTCATATTACCATTCAACAAATAATTCACTAAGCACCTCTAATAGAAACTTTTGATGAAAATCGATTACGAATTTAGCTCATAAATCTTAATTTATGTCAATATTCTATTACAGGCATTGGTATTATGCACAATCTTACATAGAGAAATCAACTAAGTCTACCGCTGGACATAGGCCTCTCCCAGGCTGCGCCACAACACCCTGTCCTCCGCCTTCCGCATCCAGTCTGTCCCAGCCACCTTCTTTGGGTCGTCCGTCCATCTATCCGGGTCCACACTACGCTTGCCGATACGTGGTCTCCACTCCAGGACTATATAAAAAGAGAAAGCTAAACATTTATTTACTAACAAACATGGAAGATAATCGAGACATCGCAAAGCGGTTGATCGACTCTTCACGTGACGAGAAAGAATCAGCATTGCCATACCACGGGGCAATTTTTTGATGCCCTTTGATTCTTCCCCTCGCCCTTGTAAATAATTGTATTTATAATTTTTTGCCATTGAATTATGTCAATATTATCTGCCATGATTGTTATAAATAAACATACTGTTCATGAGTAATATTGAGTCTTTTCTGTTTTCTACTTTTGCAAGTTATTCATGGCTTCATTTAGCCTGACGAGTAATGTTTAAAGCATTAGCATAAGCTTAATCAGCCAACAATGTTCCCACTGCTGGGGCCTCTCCTGTAAGAGGGAGGGGACCATAATCCACCACGCGGGCCCAGTGCGGGATTGTAGATGTTACATTTCTTAAAATTTTTGGTTCTTGGACGGTTTCCTCACGATGTTTCCCTTCACCGTTAGCAGCAGGTGATAAAATTATTTACACAAAGTAAAGCACCTGCCAGGGTTCGAACCCACGACCTACAATTCGTAAGTCGGGGCCACCACTGCTCAATAATTTTTAAATGTTGAAAACGCCATGTGTAATACATATGTAGGTACAGACCACAAAAGATATAAAAAATTAACTTCAACTCCATTAACAATATTGTCTCTTCTCAGTTTCAGCTCAAATCTTAGACATTTTTCCTCTGAGTATGTGTTGTATTTCAAAGCTATAACGAACTAGCTGCGCCCCGCGGTGTCACCCGCATAAGTTTCGACACCGTTTGAATATCGGGATACAAAGTATTCTATATGTTAATCCTGGTTATAAACCATCTGTGTGCCAAATTTCATCCAAATCGGTTCAGTAGTTTTTGCGTGAAAGAGTAACAAACATCCATCCATACAAACTTTCACGTTTATAATAGTAGTTAACCCACGTGACCCTTCTATATTGTTGTTTATATAAGGAACATTAGCATATCGATGATCGATCGATCGAACATCCTATTGATGAATTCTGGGAAGCTCCTACACAATAAATAGCATAATCTTCATAATGTTGTGTTCGTCTTCTGCTGGAACACAGACCTGCTCTCGGAGAGAGGGAGTGAGCCGTTACCGAACTACAGCAGCACCTACATAATCTAATATCGTGACATATACGCCAAAAATGTAAAGTTTATGGAAAAATAACTTTGATTCCTAAAAAATAAAGTTCAGTTTACGCTACAACTTCAAACATTTTTATAACTTTTTCAATAGTGCTAGTCACTCTGAAATCAACTTAATTGCCATTAAAATAAGTTGATATTTGTTTAACTTGAAATAAAATTTGAATATAGGCTCCTTGTGTACCTACAACTCGTGAGTCGCGGCCGTTGCCACTGAGCCACCACTGGTCATCGTGGGCGCAATCAATGGCGCCCACACACTATTCAAAATATCTTTTAAGCCGTAAGGGGACGATAATATCTGCAATTTCGGCAAACGTTACCATGACTTCGGGCTTTCAGAAAATATATCTGTTTTCTAAGGAATCCACCTTGTATATGGAAATGTACAGCCACGAGCACCAATATATGTCAACGCTTGGAAACTTCCAATAGCTATTTTTGCGTTAAATAACGAAAACTACAGTGAAATACGACGCTTTGAAAAAATACTTTGTGTTAGAAAATACTATGTTCGTAGCAACATAAAATTTCATTAAAAAATAAACGAGAAAATTGCTTTTGAATAGCCAAAACCCAAGTGTATACATACTTATGCTCGTGACTGTACAGTATAGAACAAAATGATGTGGCGTATATGACCACCATCTTCTTCTCCTTTTCATATCAATGGGACTCTCACTCGTAATTTTTTTTTTAATATTCTTTGAGTTCAGTAGGTGGCCACGTTGATTGCGACATCATTAGCATTCTTTAGGTCAACCGAGGTGCGAGGTGCATTCAGTTTTGTTGCCTTAAAATAAGATTTAATTTTCTTTGGATCAATTTTAAATATTAAATTCGGTGGTCATAAGGCAAAATACATAAATTTTGTTTTTTTTTTTTTAAGTCACTGAAATCGATTCAGTAGCCAATTATGAACAAACTACTTTCAGGACTTGTGTTTTTTGCTACACCTTGCAGCTACCAAAAACTCAAAGATTTACTAACGTTTCAAAAAATAGTAAGTATCCATAATTGCATACAATATATGTAAAAAAAAAAATATACAAAAAAAACGGAGATATGTTTCTGAAATGAAACAGAATAAGAGAAAGATAAATAAATAACTCGGTATATAAATAACTTGTTCAAGTATAACGAGGCCAATGGAAAGCGTACAGAAATAGTGACAGCACCAGATTGAACGGATGCAGCATCGATTTGTTTGCAGCAGTCGAATCTGTCTCGCGGAGTATTTTAACCAGACACCCGTCTTGTAGCCAATAAAGCGATATCCGATGTTAGATCTTGGCTCTTCTATGATTGTGCAATTCAGTTTTGAATTAAGTGAAAAGTCAGAGAAATGACCGTTTTACGTCGTGGGTTCGAACCCAAACAGGCGCTTTACTTTGTGTAATTGATTTCATCACCACTGCTGTCATAAGCTGTGACGGAAAACAGCGTTAGGATACCTGCAGGTCCTAGAAAATTTGAAGACATGTGACATCTACCAACCCGCATTGGGCCCGCCTGGTGGATTACAGCCCACTCCGTCTCACAGAGAGGAGGACTGTGTCCCAGCAGTGAGAACACTATAGGCTGATTATACTCGTGCAGGGAAAATAATTGTTTATCAAATGGACACGTCAATTTGTCGTGTTATAGCCTTTAAATAAAACTGTCAAAAAAGGACGCTGTGATTTGAATATACCGACAATTTTAATTGGTAGTAATTTGATAGCATTATGCTGAGATAGGAGCCATTTCGGCCACGCACAGGTCTTCTTTTTTGGTTGTTTTTAATGTAATTTTGTTCATTTTAATAGCTCCTTTTTTACTGTTTGTATTTACGAAATCGGTTCAGCTGTTCTCGAGATTTGCTCTTAGCAACACATTCAGCGATTCATTTTTATATCACAGATGTACAAGAACATAATAAAAATAAATCAGCATTGGGTAACGCTGCCGCGGGTACTTAACCAATTGACAAATTTTTGGATGGCTAATGAGCTCCTCCATTTTCCTTTTATTTTTTATTTTATACTGAATTTTTGTAAGCAGACAGGTAACGTCATATATACGAAGTTTAATTGTCGTATTGTCTCTGCACCTTGTATATAGGTATAATGGTCAGTAGTAATACACAATCAGCCTATAATGTTCCCACTGCTGGGACACAGGCCTCCTCTCTGTGAGAGGGAGTGAGCTGTAATCTACCACGCGGACCCAGTGCGGGCTGGTAGATGTCACATGTCTTCGAATTTTTGGTTCCAGAACATGCCGGTTTCCTCACGATGTTTTCCTTCGCCGTTGTGAGAGCAGCGGTGATGAAATTATTTACACGAAGTAAAGCGCCTGTCTGGGTTCGAACCCACGACCTACGACTCGTAAGTCGGAGCACTGCACCACCACTGCTCACTGACACCAATAGTAATATTTATTTAAAATTGAAGTAATATTGATTAAAAAATGCAAGCTCAATTTAACAACGTTAACCTACCTTGCTGCAGTTCCCGAGAATCCAGCAATATATCACGAAATGACTCATAAAATATCAGTTAGGTCTAGTAAAACTGGATTTTTAATGTTCATGTCACGTTGTTCGAAACTAATAAAAACTAAAACAACTACCGTGAAACTACGTCACGCGATTTTCAAGTCATAAACCGTAACATTGCAGAGAACTCAAAGCTGGATTTTATGCTTTTATTTTTCCATTTTGGAATTCCGTGCTGGAACACAGAATTCTTCCTGATGTTGCCCAGATGCAGACAAGACAATGTTTGGTGTCGTTAAATGGGAAGGTTTTTTATTACACTTTGTAGCGCTTTGTTGTGCCACTGCAGGCTGGGCAGTATCCCCCATAGTTTTCTATTTTTCTTTGTGTTTTGTCTTCTAGGGCCAAGTCGGACCGAGTTAAAATCGTCACGCCAGCGTTTCTTAGGGTCCGAGAATCAATCAAAATCAAAAGTAATTTATTCAAATTAGGTTGTGAATCAGCACTTTTCGAACGTCAAAATTACTAAAGACAGTCCCCCAAAACGCCCGCCCTAACGCCCGCCCGCCAAAAGCAAACAGTGGCGCAACAAATTCCCCAGCAGCACAGCTGTCTGGGAAGACCGAAGGACAACACATGTTAATAAAAAAAGAATATATCTACTCCTAACAAAGTACTGCATTATCCAATTTATTAATAGCAGGAACTACGTAAGGTAAACTGAACTTTATTATGTAGGAATTAAAGTTATTTTTCCAATAACTTATATTTGTTTACACGTTTGGCAAATAATTGGCGAACGCAGATTAACATAAAAAAGTTAAAGTTTAGATTATAAAAGTTGAGCGATAATAGACTCGCAATTGGTTATTGTAGTACTAAAGAGAGGGTGACGCGCTTGCTAGAGGGGGCAGCACGTGGGCAGAAACGTATGAATGGAAGTGACTGAAAGGTGAATCAGTCTGGCGAGGGCAATGAACGATTAGAAACGTCCTCTTCTCCAAGGCCAAACTGTCGATTTCTTAAACTTACTACTACTACCTGATATACCTATGGATTACCAGCGAATCGAGTTAATGACGGCCCTATCGCTCAGCCATCGTTGACGCCTTCAAATATTTTTACTTTTGCCATCGACTCTCAACAAGAACAAGATTAAATTGGCTTACCACCGTTCCTTGCGTTTTTTTCCCTGCAACCGCGGCGCTTAACAAACCCAGTACGGTTAAAGAAAAATCCGCGCCGCGAAACATATCCAAAGAACTCGCGATTATTTCTTGATCACTTAACTGAATATCAAAAGCTTTGTTAGAGATTTTGAGCTAAAATTCAAATTCATGCAGCGTCGGGCCAAACGACGAAATTAATATTTCTGGGTACTTCTGAAATATGTCTGCGTCTTACTTCAAACGAATTATGTTTACGAGTCCAGAAATCTTATTCTGATTTAAGAGGTTTATGGAATTTTTTTATAGGATTTATTAAGATTTTACGATTATTATATCGTGTTGGAAGGCAGTGGTGGCCCGGTAGTACCTAACTCCCGCGACTTACGAGTTGTAGGTCGTGGGTTCGACCTCCGACAGGCGCTTTACTTTGAGTAAATTATTTCATCACCACGGCTCTTAAAACGGTAAAGGACAATATCGTGGAGAAACCAGCATCTCCTAGAACCGAAATTCAAACACATGTGACATCTAGAAAGAAAGAAAATACATTTATTTGCGGCAAACGTGACGCATAAAAAAGAAAAATAACACAAAAAAAAAATTACAAGTTGGGCGTAAACATGCGTCACATTCACGCAAAACGGCCATCGCTCAGCATAATGCTAAGACCCTATACGACCCCATATGACCGACATATCTACCAACCTGCACTGGGCCTGCGTAATAGATTACGGCCCACTCCACCCCACAGAGAGGAGGCCTGTCTCCCAGCATTGGGAACATTATATGCTGATTATGCTATGAAGTGTTGTAGTTGGCCGATGGGGCCGAAAGGTCCTGGAGTGGTGACAGCGTTCCGGAAGACGTAGCATTGAAAGGCCTCCCACTTTGTGAACTGATGAACTTGTGAAGGCTGCAGTAATGCGTTGGATGCGAGAAGCAGAGAACCGTTAATGATGATGATAACCTTTTTTTTAACACTAGCTTCTTCCCGCAATTTTGTCTGCGTGAATTTCTTGTTCCCCGATCCATCCCGTAGCGTCGCATCGCATCTCCTGTCCGCGCTATTACTGTCTTTTTTAACTTTTTTTGTTTTTTCTCGGCTCCTAAGTGTCTTAGTGTGATGTTAAGTAGCCTAAAACCTTCCTCAAAAATTAGGCTATCAAATGCAAAAATATTTTTTCAAATCCGACTGGTAGTTCCATAGATTACCCCCTACATACATACAAACAAACAAATTTTACATCTTTATAATATTATTAGTATAGATAATTTCCGTCAAATAAATGTAAATTTGAATCGCGACATGTTCGCCAAAAAAAAACACGAGCTTATGGAAAAATAACTTTAACTCCTACACAATAAAATTCAGTTTACGCTACTACTTCAAACATTTTTATAACTTTTGCATTAGTGCTAGTCACTCTGAAATCAACTTCATTATCAATAAAATAAAGTTGGTATTTGTTTAACTTGAAATAACGTCAATTTTAAACATAAATAAACTTTATAGCAGTTCAACTATTTGAATCGCTAGAATTTTAAATCATAATCTGGCATCACAGCTGAAGTGGAAAAATGTCAACTAACTTTTGGAGGTCACTCTATAATAGCAATGACACCACTTATTCCACTTCACCCAAAATAAATAAAAAACCGGCCAAGTGCGAGTCGGACTCGCGCACGAAGGGTTCCGTACCAACATCTCATCTCGTCTCTCATCTCTATCTATACAAAATTAATTATTTATTTTTAAAGTGAATATAAAACTAAATATTCTGTGAATATTTCAAGCGTCTACCTGTTGCCGTTATAAATATCGAGTAAAAAACGGCAAAAAAAATCAGGTTTGTTGTAAGGGAGCCCCACTTAAATATTTATTTTATTCTATTTTTAGTATTTGTTGTTATAGCGGCAACAGAAATACATCATCTGTGAAAATTTCATCGGTCTAGCTATCACGGTTCATGAGATACAGCCTGGTGATAGACAGATAGACGGACAGTGGAGTAGGCCGGTTTCACATTAGGTCGGACCGACAGTTTTACCGGCCCGACAAACGTGTCGGATCCATATTGGCGTATGTTTTACCGGCCCGACAAACGTGTCGGATCCATATTGGCGTATGTATGTCAATAGCGCCGTTCACATTAGGGCGACCCGACCAATGTGAACGGCGCTATTGACATACATACGCTAATATGGATCCGACACGTTTGTCGGGCCGGTAAAACTGTCGGTCCGACCTAATGTGAACCCGGCCTTAGTAATAGGGTCCCGGTTTTACCCTTAGGGTACGGAACCCTAAAATAGCAGAAATACAAAATTAATTTTATACTCTGAAACATTTCCACGAAAATAAATTAGAACCCGCATCCCTGTTTTACATTTAACTGCTGCATCGCTCGCTGTAGCTTAAACTATGCAAAGAAGCAAAAAAGATGAATTTAAACTATAAACTTTATGATGTTATTCGAGTAACATATTTGCATGTAAGTGTTAGGGTAGACAGTTCTGGAAACCGAACTGCTGAAGCATGAAAATCAAGACGGTTCGGACGGGGTTCTGGTGGACGTCATCACGTCAACGCCGGCTGCCGCTGAAAACCAGCGCTGGGGCTCTGTCTCGTATAGGGTCTTAGCATTATGCTGAGCGATGGCCATTTTGCGTGAATGTGACGCATGTTTACCCCCAACTTGTTATTTTTTTTTTGTGTGTTTTTTTCTTTTTTTATGCGTCATGTTTGCCACAAATCAATGTATTTTTGTTCTTTCTTTCATTCTTTCTAAGATTACATAGCACCACGCTTGTGTTCGCCGAATTTCGCCAGGTATATTAACAGTTCCACGTAAAAAGAAGCAAGCCTGTTGCAACTAACGGAACATAAACTAATCAAGCATGTTAAAAACAAGTCATTTGGATCAGTCGTTCTCAACGTATAAACACGCTAACGAATAGATAGATCCTTTATATAATTACTTCCTGCGCCCCGCGGTTTCACCCGTATAAGTTTAGATCCCGTGGGAATATCAGGATGAAAAGTATTGTATACGTTAATCCTGGTTATAAACCATCTGTGTGTGAAATTTCGTCCAAATAATTTCAGTAGTTTTTGCGTGAAAGAGTAACAAACATGCATCCATCCCTACAAACTTTCACGTTTATAATATTAATAGGACAGAAGTGAACAATCTGGAACAAACGTCATTCCTCTGAAATATTTATAGACCAGGGTAGAAGCCTTTAAAAATAATAAAAAGTGAAAAAAAATAATAGTAGGATAAAACCCATTAGAAAAGGAGGGGAATATTATAAAAATGAAAGGAAAAATAATTTACGGGCGATCTGAGGTCGGGAAGGGGATGGGGGTGAGTTTTTAAGGGTAAAAAACGGTTTTTCTTGATTTCCGGCAAAACTAAAAGTCCTATCGAAAAAAGTCAAATGGCAAAGTTGTAGGTAATAAAAAGATCTAAAACTTTTGTATTTACACTTTTTTCACATAACCTCAAAATTTATGTGAAAAATTCAAAAAACCAAGTTTTTGGTTTTTTATTTTTATCTTTTACAAAAATTATTGTTTTTTAACGAAATTTGGTGAAAACTTACCTTTTTATGTCTCAAATACGCTGTAATTTATTTGATTAAAAATATTTATTATTTCACCTTATTTTGAATTAATATCGAAAAAGCACCCTAATTTTCAATCGAAAATTCACCCGTCAAAATATCAGCTTTTTTCAAAAAGTTGGTATGTTTTCTGTTCGTTGAAATCTCTACTTTCCGATGGTGAAAAAAAATATATATGTTACCATAGTAAATCTTCTCAGAAAATGCAAAAAATCGAAAAAAACTCGAATTCGATAACTGATAATCTGAAAAGACAAAATCGAATTATTAATGCCTTCACTATTTTATCGTGAGTATACCCCCATGAAAAAACAATATTAAAGAAATAAATGTCAAAATGTATAAAAAATATATTAAAAATCTATAATAAATGTATAAATATATAAAAAATATGTATAGTAAATATATTTTTAATAACTAACTTTTGGCCGATTTTCATGTATATTTCATATATTTTAGATACATTCAAAATATATCTTAAAAGACATAAAGAACATAGCTAAAAATATTAAAAAAAAATATTTTGAATATATCTGAAATATATTTGAAATATATGAAATATACATGAAAATCAGCCAAAAGTTAGTTATTAAAAATACATTTACAGTACATATTTTTTATATATTTATACATTTATTATAGATTTTTAATATATTTTTTATACATTTTGACATTTATTTCTTTAATATTGTTTTTTCATGGGGGTATACTCACGATAAAATAGTGAAGGCATTAATAATTCGATTTTGTCTTTTCAGATTATCAGTTATCGAATTCGAGTTTTTTTCGATTTTTTGCATTTTCTGAGAAGATTTACTATAGTAACATATATTTTTTTTTTCACCATCGGAAAGTAGAGATTTCAACGAACAGAAAACATACCAACTTTTTGAAAAAAGCTGATATTTTGACGGGTGAATTTTCGATTGAAAATTAGGGTGCTTTTTCGATATAAATTCAAAATAAGGTGAAATAATAAATATTTTTAATCAAATAAATTACAGCGTATTTGGGACATAAAAAGGTAAGTTTTCACCAAATTTCGTTAAAAAACAAAAAAAAATGTAAAAGATAAAAATAAAAAACCAAAAACTTGGTTTTTTGAATTTTTCACATAAATTTTGAGGTTATGTGAAAAAAGTGTAAATACAAAAGTTTTAGATCTTTTTATTACCTACAACTTTGCCATTTGACTTTTTTCGATAGAACTTTTAGTTTTGCCGGAAATCGAGAAAAACCGTTTTTTACCATTAAAAACTCACCCCATCCCCTTCCCGACCTCAGATCGCCCGTAAATTATTTTTCCTTTAATTTTTATAATATTCCCCTCCTTTTCTAATGGGTTTCATCCTACTATTATTTTTTTTAGTTTTAAAAATTATCGACCCTGGTCTATTATGTCAGTGAATTCTAGTTTTACCTGAAACCCCTTACCTAGACAGGCAAAACTAGTTTGGCTACAATAAAGTTTATGTCGCAGCGCTGTAACATATTTGTATGAAAGTGTAACGAAAGGGAAGCTGGTTCTGCAATACTAAGTAGGAACTATGAGTGACAGGGAAGGCAGAAAATCAAGTCTGTTTTATTTAGTTTGAGTCTTTTCAAATGTATTTTTTACTACTTTGAACGATTGTTTTTATAGAGAGACTGCGGTGTCTTATTCGTGAGTTAAAAAAATCTAAACCAATTCAATCTGCCTAGAATTTTCCCAAGTATTTTACATGGAGCGACTTACTATCTGACCTGCACTGCACAACCCAGTTACTGGGTAATACGATATCCCTCGGTAAGACTGGTTGTCAGACTTTCAGGCCTGTGACGTCCCGTAACGACTGTCAAAGATCCACGAATACCATTCCGACAACTTCCAAATTCCGCCTGTTACTAAGAAATTCCTCATGGAAAATCTAATAACACTTTGCCCGACCCGGTAATCGAACCCAGGACCCTACCACCGCGAGACCAACGGGTACATACAACACCTACCTACATACAACAGTCACCTCTATTGATTCTAAGTTTCAGTACTAGATAGATCTACTCGAGGTATGGCTCACTGAATGAAAGTACACCAGCACATAAAGCTACCCGAATCTGTCAAATTTTCCCAATCAACCTTAAACCTAATGCTTTAGCGATAAAGTTGAAAATTTATTGAAGACATTTGATAGATTGCTGCTTGGTGTGCTGGCGTCTGAAAATCAGAACAACACCATTTCTTTTACACTTCATCTCCAGCCTTTGTAAATAGAGACATCTGTAGGCCAACTCCCTTAATTAAAAACGTTCAAAATGTACTCGTAATCTCATCTCAACGACAATCAATGTCAAAAACTTGTCAAAAATGTAGGGAAATTAGAGATATTTTTGACAGATTGAGGCTGTGAACGTTCTTAAAATTACGAGAATTGCCCCTCTGATTGTTCTCGCTCAAACTGACTTATCTCCACAACGCAACGACCCTTATATCGATGCAAGTGGTCGTACTCAACGTACCGATGGAATCGCTTAGTCAGATATTTTGTCGCCCCTGAACACTGATCAGGACACTCGTCTCGAGAATGTTCGTTTTCAATTAGATATAGCTTTATTAATTATTATGCATCCCTGAAAGATTTAGATAATGTCAAAGAGGTTTTTGGAAACAGTTGTCGGGGGAAGTATTCTTCTGCTACATTATTATAAGAAATACACATGAACAGATCTTGCTGTGCAAAAATACAGGGTTATTTTAAATTGCCCAGCTAAACTCCGCAGACGGGATGGGTATCGACACGATAAAAAAAAAAGATTCGATGTTTTTTTTTTGGGACGTCAATGGCAGCTGTTATTGTTGTTACTGCTGGGACCCAGGCCTCCTCTCTCGAGAGGGAGTGGGCCAATATCCACCACGCGGGCACAGTGCGGGTGGGTGGCTGTCACATGTATTCGAATTTTTGTTTCTATTCCTCACGATGTGTTCCTTCACCGTTTTGAGAGCAGTGATGGTGAAATCGTTTTACCTGCCTGGGTTCGAACTCAAGACCTACGACTCTAATAAGTTGGGGCCAATACCACTTGGCCACCATTGCTCGATGATGCATTATAAAAGGCTATTTTTAATGTCACCTGAGCTTCTGACCTTACCTACTTCACAGTCGAGAATCACATCGTGTAAGGAATGACAAATACGCGTACCTCGTAGAATAAGATGTAAATGTAAACATATTTATTTACACATTCATCTAGGAGGAGGATACATGAACAATTTTGTAACGTATCTCACTATTTCTGTATCGACATAACCAGATTTGTTTACAGAAAAGTTCTTCTTTTTTTGCATGTTTTTTCTTTTCTTGACTGAGTCTGGTCTAGTCACTAGACCGCAAACGTGGCGATAACGCCCCCTCGTGGACGCTTGAGGCTTTAATATTCGAGGATATAATATTAGCACAAGCACAATCAGCCTATTATGTTCCCACTGCTGGGACACAGGCCTCCTCTCTTGAAGAGGGAGTGGGCTGAAATCTAACACGCGAGCCCAGTGCGGGTTGGTAGATGTCACATGTCTTCGATTTTTTTATTCTGGGGCATGCCGGTTTCCTTATGATGTTTTCCTTCACCGTCTTGAAAACAGTGGTGATGAAATAATTCACACAAAGTAAAGCGCCTATCTGGGTTCGAACCTACGACCTACATCTCTTAAGTCGCGGCTGCTGCCACTGGGCCAAAACTGCTCTCTGCCTGACTATACATATATTATTACACGTTTAAATATAATCGTGTCAATAGCTGTTTCAGATTCCTGACAGATGGTAAGTAAAAAAAATAGTGGGGCTCTAGAAAAAAAAAATCTCAGCGGTCCGTGGGCAGAATAGGGTTGAGACCCTATGGTCTAGTGGTATGCATATGCTGTATAGAAGAATGGGTTAATATCCTCCTGGTGGTACGAGGACTAAAACACGGTGACTCGATTATAGTGGAATGTATTAGATATAAACGTAATGAGAAGAAAACAACGGTAAACAATACGACTCGAATTGTTAAGAAAGGAGTATGCAACTGCTCAGTAGCGTGGACGACAATAGTTACTATACTCTTTGGTGGACGATGACGCAGTGCAGTGGCCTGTGGCGGCCGGTGCGCGCTGCACGTCAAGTCCCCTCTCCGCGACCGCTGCTCCCCGCGGTCGCCCGGCCCGGCGTGATATTCTCGACAGCTGGGTTCAATCAAAATTGGGCAAAGTATAAGGATTTTCAATACCAGCCTGGTGCAGCCGGGGCAGCCGGTGTTTGGATTCACCCCTTTAAAATAGAGCGGTGGTGGCCCAGTAGTAACGGCCCAGACTTACGAGTCGAGGTCGAGGGTTCGAACCCATGCAGACGCATTACTTTTTGTAAATTCATCACTACTGCTCTCAAAACGGTGACGGAAATCATCCTGAGAAAATAGAATAATCGGAATCGGAATAATAAAAAATTCGAAGATAAGTTACATTTACCAACCCGCACTGGTCCTGCGTGGTAAAATATAGCCCACTCCCTCTCGAAGAGGCTGAGTTCCAGCTGTGGGAACATTATTTATTTTATTATGTAAGGATTACCAACGAGATACATTACAATTATCTTTAACCATTATATAACTTGTATTATTATACATTATCCTGTAATGCACACTCAATTACAGGTAACCACAGCTTACACTTATTACAGGCAGATTATGTATGTACGAGTATGTACTCAAATAACTCCAATATCCATTTTCTTTCCTCTAAACATTTTTCACGTCATATTTTTCAGTAGGTAGGTTATTTTTTATCATAAAGCCTGCTGAAATTCCACTTACCTCTCGTAAACACGTTAATATTCCGGACGCATCATTGAGCATTCTGATTTCAGGCTCGTAAATGTTGGACCTTTTGTACTCCTGGCTCCATTAGACAGGTACGCACAACGTTTTTTTTATCAAATGATATTATAAAAATTGACTACCTCGTTGGTTTTCTGTTCACAAGCGCTATTGTTGAGCGGTAGGTCCTGCATTGGGGTAAACGCGTTCTTGAGTGGAGACCGCGAATCGGTAAACGTAAGGTGGGACGCCCTCAGGCTAGGTGAAGCGACGATTTTCGCAGGTTGGCTGGTAGCAGCTGGATGGAGAGTTGCCGAAAATCGAGTTGAATGGCGTCCAATAGAGGAGGCTTATGTCCAGCAGTGGACTGCTAAAGGCTGATGATGATGGGTTCTGCATTCGATATCGGTTGGCTTTGTGATAACTTATAGTAAATCTAAGCTATGTTTTTACTATAAAAACATACAAGATAACACTTATAAAGTAACAAAATTATATCCTAAATTAACTAGAACTATCAAACTCCACGCCACGTCGCAGCCACGTCGTATGACAATGCTTAGCCTCTGGCCAAGGTAAAAGCCAGCCCTTGGGTCATGGGAAGTGTCAACCAGTCTTTTTGAAAGTTCCTTAAAAAGACCATGCGCACTCGGACCCCACGGCCCGAGGGTTTCAACCCCAAACGGCTCGAAAATATAATTATTAATAAGGTTATTATATTTACGCCGCTCGAGGTTCTTCGCAGCCGCAGCAGCAGCACCAGCGCAGCACGCCGACCCTGGAAGATGGGATGGCGCAAGAGTATCGACACAAGTTGCATCCCGCACTAAAGGCCTACCCACCTTCCATGATTAGGTATTTTGAAGATAATATTTTTTAATTTATTTTTATGGCTGCATGGGCCTAATC
Organism: Apamea crenata; assembly: GCA_949629185.1. Taxonomy (NCBI): domain Eukaryota; kingdom Metazoa; phylum Arthropoda; class Insecta; order Lepidoptera; family Noctuidae; genus Apamea; species Apamea crenata. The sequence continues at coordinate 2,510,567 of OX451362.1, read as the reverse complement.
TTGATCTTGATCTCGCCGGATGGAAAGCGATGGATGAGGTCGTTAACATAACATCACGCCTGTTTTCCCCGAAGGGTTAGGCAGGGTTGTACATATAGTACACCCCACATTTCGCCGATTGTTATGTATGTCCTACGTATAAGGGGGTGACCTTACCACCGTCATCATCATCTGCCTAGCCTTTTCCCAACTATGTTTGGGTCAGCTTCCAGTCTAACCGGATGCAGCTAAATTTTACATGGAGCGACTGTCTATCTGACCACTACGCAGTGACTGGTTAACACGATACCCCTCGGTAAGACTGGTTGCCAGACTTTCGTCACCAACACGACACAAAATATTGTTCTTAGTGATAAATCTAAAATCTTGCTATTTCATCGCCAAAATAATCCACAAACCGCCAGCTTGATACATTTATTTGCACGGACGTGTACTTACACTTAGTGACCAAAAAAATGCGCCACTCACTTAACTCACCGCATGAAAATATATAAAGTCCATGAATACGTAACGAAGAATTTCCCTCCTCTTTTGGCTCGGAAACATTTATTTTACCCCCAGAAATAGGTCAGGTAGGTACCTAGGCCGATGTGAAATTATTCGCTTCCTGTAAAACGAAAGAGGTGTACCTGGTAATTTGTATGGATATTTTTATTTCTTGCGGTCTGTAGTCTCAGACGAGGTACACTGACTTGCAGAAGAAAGGTGTTCATTACTTCAGGGTACGGCACTTCTCGGCAGCAGGACACGGCAGTGTAAAGCCTGGAAAGTATTTCACGACTTGTGCCTGGCATTTGCACAATATGTAGCGAGACCTAGTGCCTATTCAAATTTGCCCTAGTAACTAATTAAACAAGGTGTTATTAAACTGATTTTGGACCTGAAAATGGGTCATTGTTTATGTTCATTCATCATTATGTACAAGTTTTTTATATGAAAAAAAAAACCGGCCTAGTGCGAGTTGGACTCGCGCACCTAGGGTTCCGTACAATTTGAAATTATTAAAAATATTTTTATTATATGATGTAACTAAAAATTTACGAATTCAATTTTTGGCTATCTTTATCTGTGCTATAAGACGTTGCTTCGTACTAAATTTCAAGATTCTGAGTTCACGGGAAGTAGGTTTTGATTCCCTTGCGAGTGTCGAAAATTTGCGTGCGGCCTAAACGGCTGTATCTTTTGATTGGGTTGGCTTAAAAGTGAGATTTTTACAGCTCCAAGGGTCAGTAGACCTGAGTATTTGCTATAAATTCCAGCTTGATACCTCAACGCGTTTCTGAGAAAAAGTGTCTTGACAGATAGACAGACGGACGGACGGACAACAAAGTGATCCTATAAGGGTTCCGTTTTTCCCTTTCGACGTACAGAACCCTAAAATGCGGGAAGGTTTCCGTACCACCGTATAATATTGAACACTACTACTACCTACTGTTACTGTAAGCCTGCATTATCCCACTGCTGGGCAAAAGCCTCGCCCCATGACTTCCAGCTCTTTCTATCCAGGGCCAAAGTGGACCACAGGTCGTTTGTTTGGTCTAATATTAGAAACAATTTATTTCCCTTTAATTAATTACTGTTGTTATAGCGGCTATAGTACTTCACACTCTGTGAAAATGTGAAAATTTCAAGTGTCTACCTATTATGGTTTAGATGTTTGGAGGTCTCTTACTCAATCACGCAAAAACGCCTGAACAGATTAGAATTAAATTTGGCAGACATGTAGTTTAATTTTAACCGGATTAACACTTAGAACATTTTTTATCCCGATAGTAAGTTCCTGTAGGATAACTTCTGACGTCAATGCGGGCGACGCCGCAAGCAAAAGCTAGTACCTAATAATGATTGCGTTCCCCAACTGTATTTACGCAGACTGTTTTATAAACATTTACAAAAAATAAAAACAAAAAACATCTACAAAAAATATTTATTCTGAAAGGAATACCCAGCCAACCTTTTAAACTAATTGGAATTTTAATGAAACCTCAAAAACAAGAATATATCTAGTTATGTATGTGATTGTGATATGCAAGAATAAATATTGTATGTAGCTATGATTTCAGTGGGTAATGGATTTTTACCCTTTAGTGTGACATACACAATATGTACCGGAATTAACGCACACCACCAAACACCCCAATTAGCATCTTAATATGCTAATTGGGGTAATCTTAACACATACAAGTCTGACCACCAGTCTTACCAAGGGGTACTACCCAGTAACTGGGTTGTGGAGGTCAGATAGGCCGTTGGTTCATGTAAAATACTGGTACTCAGCTGCATCCGGTTAGACTGGAAGCCGACTCCAATATAGTAGGGAAAACGTTAAGATAATGAAAATGATGAAACAAACACTGAACTTTAGCTATTATGAATGAAACATTGTTTATTTATTAAGTTAGTAATAATTTTACAATACAAATCTACGCTCGCACACAATCTTACTCAAATAAGGGTGTAGCGTAGTAAGTTCTCGTCCACTTCGGTTTGTTTTGAATATACAGCGGAAGACAAGTGTGACTGTAGTTTACGTGGTGTTAATTATTATTTTTGAGATAAAAATACCCATATTAAAAATGACTTTTCTTGCAAAGGAGAACTACGCATTGATTGCAGAAAGGTTGCCCTGTTAAATCGTTGCTCTAGAATTTCGGCAGAAATACTGAAGCAATGATTCCTTATCATCATATCAGCCGAAAGACGTCCACAGCTGGACATAGGCCTCCTTCAAGCATTTTCCACTTCGACCGGTTCTATGCAACTCAAGTCTAGTGGATTCCTGCGACCTTCATAAGATCATCGGTCATTTGTACATCAGTAATTTTACTATCACTAATATCATCATCATCGTTTTAGCCGAAACACCTCCACTGCTAAAGCGTCCCCCAAGCACCGCCACTCTGATTCAGGGCTTCCCACATCCAGCGGATTCCTGTGGGAGGTGGTGTGGTCCACCTTGTGGGAGGCCTTCCAACGCTACGTCTTTTTTTTTTTTTTGAGGATGGGAAATCATCAAATGACCCCTCCCGCTCTGGGTGGAGCGGAAGGGAGTGTCAGACTCTTACTGACTAAAACCCACCCGTGTTCCTTCCTTAGCCCTTTCTGTTTCAGCGCTACGTCTTCCATTAACATAGTTATAGGTATTTATTGTTACTAACACCATATGTGTCTCATTGTTTGCTCGAAGAAATAATATATTATCAATATGGATAGCCACGCTTGCGTCATCAGAATGTGTGTTTCATTACACTATCCATCATCATTCATCATAATTTCAGCCGAAAGACGTCCCCTGCTGGACCGGTTCTGTGCTTCTCGCATCTAAAGGGTTCCTGCGGCCTTCACAAGGTCGTCAGTCCACCTTGTAGGAGGCCTTCCAACGCTACGTCTTCCGGTACGCGGTCGCAAGTTCAGAACCTTTCGGCCCCATCGGTCATATGTTCTGCGAGCAATGTACCCTGCCCACTGCCACTTAAGTTTGGCAATTCTTCGTGCTATGTCGGTTTCCTTGGTTCTCCTGCGGATCTCTTCATTTATGATTCGATCACGCAGGGAAACTCTAGGAAAAGCCCTCTCCATTGCCCTTTGGATGACTTTAAGCCTTCTAGTCATTACACCACCGGTACCCCAAAATTCATTCAAATCCCTCCTACCGTTTTGACATTACTAACTCGCAAACAACCAAATCAAACTTTCCCGTTTATAATATTAGTCTGGATTTACAATTTACTTTATACCCAAAACTTATCGCCTCAGCTCAGTATAAAAGCTTGCCCTACTTAAAATAAAGTATATATAAGTGCTTGAACGAAAATAAAGTCTGCATTTTACGATAAAGCCATGAAAACTCGGGTTTCCAAGATGGCGATAACGGTCACGAGACGTTTATCGACGCGACGTACAGCCGATATAGAATTAAGTCATTATGGTCTGCCACTAATGACCTATGGCTGCTGTGTCAAACCCTTGACCAAGGACATAATTAAAAATGAAATGAGCTTTTTTTTTATTTTGATAAGATATTATCACGGTAGGTTTTTAAATTAAGTTAAAGCGATAACAAAGGTGGCCGCGACTTACGATTACGAGTTGTAAGTTCGAACCTAGACGGGCACTTAACTTTGTATAAATTATTTCATCACCCCTGCTCTCAAAACAATGAAGGTAAATATTGTGAGCTAACCTAGCCTCCAATATACAGCCATCGGTAATATATATCCTAGAACCAAAGATTAGAAGACGTAGGACTTCTTTCAACACTCACTGGGCCCGCGTGGTGAATTACGGCTCACTCCATCTCACCGATAGGAAGCCTGTGTCCCAGGTGCGGGAACATGACAGGCTGATTATGCTTATGATAAGAAAGCTAGCTGCCGGTGACTGCAGAGATAACGGCTTAATGAGATATATCGAAGATGAGAAATGAATTCGCCGACCCCAAATAAATTGGAATTGGAGGGGATGATGATTAATGCTGTAATTAATTTATAATTAATTCAAGTACCAATCTTAGAACCAGAGTTTTGTCAGTGGTTCACTGATTGAGTGTGTGACTGTTGGAGAACGAGGAAGACTGACCTACCGTGATACAGTTTTTACTAGTACGGAGGTCAGTGTGAATAATTACTCTCTAACAACGATATACGTTCGTCATGAGATCTTATGTTATTATTATATTTTTTTAATTGTATTCTTTTATATATATGTATATATTATATTCGTAATGTTGTTATTGTGCTGCTAGAAATAAACGCTTTTTTGTTTGTTTGTGATGTTTTCAACCAAAATATTATTTTACTAGCTGCGGTAAAGTTGTGTTGTAAGCGACATGTGGCAGACTGATGCGACAAACAAACCTCATTTTTTATGTAAATTGTTAATTAAATTATGATTATTTTTTATTATTGTTTTATTGTGTATATCTTATTGAAATTGAATTGAATTAGTAGTGTTTTTTATGTAATATGACTGTATGAGTGTATTATTTATATTATGAGTCAGTGATAATTAAAATGATTTTATTAAATTTATTTACATTTTGGAAAATCCCTCCATTAGTGGGAATCTTTTTATTGTTATGCTGATATAGGAGCGTTTTTGGCCTGGCACAGGTTGGCTTTTTTTTGGTTAATTCATTTTTGGGTGTAAAAACCACCCAAAAATGAATTAACCAAAAAAAAGCCAACGTGAAAAAAATGTAAAATGTAAGTATGTTAGTTTTAAATGCTCCTTTTTTACTTTTTGTATTTCCTGTGTGTGTCCCAAATAACATATGTTTATTTCGTTCTTTTCAATGACCCTGGAAAACCCGAATGAGGGTAGTATGAAAACATACAGAGAACCCGAAAAACATTACAAAAGACGGAATATTTAATTAATTCTACGCACGCATGTCAAATTTTCAAGAGTCCCCGCTTTGAGATAACGAATCCCTGATTACAAAACAGGCGTAATTGTCTGAATTTAATCTGCTACTCTTTTGTGGTTGTAATCATTATGTTTTTTGAGTTTATTCACCCTGTTGTAGCCATTTTTGGGACAGAAATGTGGCAGTTGAATGTGCTTGCTAAAGGTTGTAAAGGGAATATAAGTTAATAAGGACAGGACACAGAAAAGACAAGTCAAAGCATTTATTCGAAACTAGCTGCGCCCAGCGGTTTCACCCGCATAAGTTTCAATCCCGTGAGAATATCGGGATAAAAAGTATCCTATATGTTAATCCTGGTTATAAACCATCTGTGTGCCAAATTTCATCCAAATCCGTTCAGTAGTTTTTGCGTGAAAGAGTAACAAGCATCCATCCATCCGTCAAAGATCCACGAATGACAGCCGGGACCAACGGTTTAAAGTGCTTTCAGAGGCGCGCCCCTCCGTGCTTGTTATGTAAGGGTACATGCATAACTTTATTATTGGTCAATAATATAAGTTATGTATGTGACCGAAGGTACCCGGGCGTTAATATGACACACCAAGCTGTAAAAATATTTTGCCACACAGGTATGAGCGACAATAACGTCAGTCACAACCAACTTTTTCATTAGCTCCATGTGACATATTACGGTCGGGCATTGAACCTAAAACTGCCCTGAAACAAGTTTGAAAACGTAATTTCCTCACAAACAATGTTGTCAACGGTGATCACAGGCAATTTCACAAAATATAGGCCTCAAGAATAAGAACCAAATGAGGAAATAACATGTCCTGCCAACCCTCCATTATATCTACCTTGTTACAAGCCATTAACAGTCCATAAAACCCACTTATATGGGGGTAATACCCCATATTATAGGGTATTTCCAATAAATCAACGACAGGCTGCATTGTCAACTTCTCCATCACGCGAATGTTACTAATAGTACTCGTAGGTATGGACTTTTATGTGTTTTTCATGGGGTATTAAAGGTCACACCATAAAAAATAAGTACCCGTAACTTCGCACTTTGAAGGTCACGCGGTTTAAGGTTAACTTAGATAAGAAATATTACGATAAACGCGAGAAAACGCGCGACAAATAAAATCATATTTTAAAGCTGCCATAAATGTAATAACTCTAAACATTATAACTCAAGGGAGCAAATAAAAAACTAAGTTCATTAAAATCGTGGGACAAGGGATTTTTTATACCTGGCCCCTAATTCACTATGACCACTTAACGATTCCTTACATCGAAACCACGTCAAACCCTTAGTTAATCACGACATATGCTAATAACGTATTCTCTATGACACAATGGTGTGGTTTGAACTGTCAAAATACATGTGTTGTTCGTACGGTTGACGTTTCGATTCCTTGCCGCTAACAAGACACAATATTGACGTGGTTTGCACGTGGTAAGATTTCGCGGGGAATAATACAGAATCGGGGCCCAGTACAGACAAAAAGTGACATAAGAGTCCATAGACATAAGTTATGCTTGCTGTCCAGAAAGGAAAGAAAGAAGAAAGAAAATACATTTATTTGCGGCAAATATGACGCATAAAAAAAAGAACAAACACACAAAAAAAAAGTGGGGGGTAAACATGCGTCACATTCACGCAAAACCGCCATCGCTCAGCATAATGCTAAGACCCTATACGAGACAGAGCCCCAGCGCTGGTTTTCAGCGGAAAACCCCTTGATCTTGTCCCAAACCCTTTGATGAAATATATTAAAAACGTCAACGCGAGCATAAAACGCAGCATTACAGATAAAAGACACGATATCTGCAAAAAAACGTATTCATCATAGACCCACATCTTGCGATCCTAACACAAAAAGTTGGAATGGAATCGTTCCGACATAATTCCAGAATTCCTTTATTCGAATGTCATATCTTCATCTCTTTCTTCTTGTAAATAAAAGACAAAGGGGTTTTATATTCACGACCGCATTATCGTGTCATAAAGAGTTGGGATCTTGTACTCATGAGAAGGGGCACAGATTTTATGCTCCAAAATTGTTATGAAGGATTTGCAGGACAGCACAAGGTATGTCAATTCATCATATACTCGATGAAGCCTTGGCCTAGTTACGAAACAGCCCATTTTAGAGTCCCTGTGCAAAATGGCCTTGCCATATTTAGGAAACGGTTTTTTTATCGGTTTTTTATCCCACACATTTTTGCCAACATGCAAAAAGTACTTAATGCCTTTTAATCATGCAAGCTTTATTGAATAATAACGGGTTGAAAGTAGCCTTCTTGTGTTTTATGTTTCCTTTTGCCTACCTCTTTTTCACTAAGGGTTTCTCCAAATGTATTTGCAGGATCCACTCAGCTTATAAGATCATTTCTTTTATCTATGAAAAAGTAAGCTTTACACGGATTTACGGTCATTTCGCCGACGCAAACCTTGGGGACACCAGATTTTCCCGATATCAATATACAAATGGCCGCTGTTACGACACCCGTGAGAGATGTTATTCTTAGAGGGAACGGAGCGGCGGGAATCAATATCCTGAGCCGGAAACCCGCCATTTAAGTTCCAGACAACCGGCAGCAATATACGTCGGATTTATCTAGTTCCCTATCAACCTGATGAAGAAAAAACTGAGGCCGTACCTCCACATTTATAAGACAAAAGTTAAAGCCTTAAAGGAAAACCTGGCCATAAATCTTCATTTTCCCCGAAAAAGGCTCAAGGCGAGTATAAAAACCATAAGTATGACTTAACCAAGCTTCCTCTAACGGAAACCCACTTCAGGCCAAGGAAAAAAGGTCATAGTCAGCTAAATGAATGCCATCATTAAAGTGAAATCTAACAGAATTTACTCTTCATTACAATTTTTACGACTCCATACAATTATTATACGTCCTGGTATCTCTTATTTGGATTACATTCCATATCTTGGTTTGTAATTGCTCCCCAACTCATCATGGACCCTCGAGGGCGGGAGGAGGAGGATCTAAGGTCATGTCGTGTGAACCTTTTAAAAGTAAAACCCGGATTCTGGGGGTCTATCCCACCCCAGAGATTCGAGAAATCCACCCCAAGATTGTAATTATAATGAAAGGAATTATTCGAGTGAAAAAAGTCCCGTAAATACGTGTGTTGATGAGATTTTTTAAATTGTTTCGTTGGAGATATTTGTTTGCGAAATTTTTTTTAAACTTCAAATGTGGGTCTTGTTTTGGTACGACTGTATCGTGGGGGAAAGCGGTGAAAATTGGAAGAGGGTAATCCTTTGACACTTTCTTAACCATTACGCTTAATTATTGTTTATAATTATTTGATAAACGTACTTTTGTGTCGGTTAGAATTTGTCTGACACTGATAAACCCATTTCAGTTTTTTTTTTTATTTCATTTTTCAAACATAGGTTGGCAGAACATATGTCTAATTCATTCAGGTCAAAATGTACTTTCATAATATTCTCAGGTACATGTTGTGGGAATCAAATACAATATTGTAAATTATCCGCCACTAAGTGGCTCGTGGCCAACTAATAACAGCTGCACGGGTCGATCGATCATGTTAAGCTACGCTTGAGGCGGTTGGTCCGTGGATGGGTGACAATTTTTACATACCAAAACCCCTCCGTGTCTCGGGAAGCACGTCAAGCCGTTGGCCCCGGCTGTCATTCGTGGATCTTTGACAGTCGTTACGTGTACTCAGATACCCGAATTACCAAGGGGTATCGTATTACCCAGTAACTGGGTTGTGGAGTTCAGATAGGCATTCGCTCCATAAAAAGTAGGTACTGGTTTTCTGCTGCATCCGATTAGACTAAATTATCCACCGTTTGTTTAATTGCAAGTTTTAATGTCCGCAGACGGTAGGAGCTGTTTTACGATTGTATATTCAGTAATTTCATATTGCCGTATAAAGATAAAAATCTTAATTTTATTATTATTATACGGTGCTGAAACGGTAGTTTTACATTTGATGGAGTTTTAGCGCAATTTCTATTATGATTTACATAATCAGCCTATTATGTTCCCGTTGTTGGGACACAGGCCTCCTCTCTTCGAGAGGGAGTGGCTGCAATTCACCACGCGGGCTCAGTGCTGGTTGGTAGATGTTCATATGTGTAAATAATTTCATCACCACTGCTCTCAAAACGGTGAAGGAAAACATCGTGAGGAAACCGGGGTGTCCTAGAACCAAAAATTCGAAGTCATCTACCAACCCGCACGGGGCCTGTGTGGTGGATTACGGCCCACTCCCTCTCACACAGAGGAGGCCTCTGTCCTAGCAGTGGGAACATTATAGGCTGATATGACAAGCCAGAACAAAAATGGAGTGTATTGTCAAATATTCAAAGAAAAGATTTATTCAAAAATTCCTAAACGAATAAAATAGTAAATAATGATAAAACAATCGTAAAACAGAGCTCAAAAAATAATGTTTCGTTACATAATTCAAATATTTTATGGAATGATAATAAAGGGAATTCAATCAAACAATGATATACATATTTCATCAGAATGTTTAATTTTTTTTTTTATTTAATCAAAACTGCAAAATTACTTTTATTTTGGTGGTCACTCAGTTTCACAAACATCAAACGCATCGCTGCGCTGTTTTGAACCCTAAGGCTGCTTTTCCACCAGAGACGTGCTATGCTACGTTGCTGTGGATTCGTTTGATATCCACCAATCATATTCATCGTTCCACATAGCATAGCACTGGTGGAAACGGGCTCAACTAAGCTATGTTTTTAGATGGAAGGATGCGTGCTATGAATGGGAGTTGGACCCAAAATTTACAAAGAAACCATGCTATTTAACATATCTTATATATATTTATATAACACATGTATTTTAGTTCGTAAAATTCTTTCCAAAGACCTACACAAATAACATATAAAAACAAATATACAGGTACAAAAACGCATTCTGAGGCGCGCACAAGACTTAAATATACCTAGTACTAGAACTAATTATGGAAAAAAGACAATAATACATGAGGGAGCAAAACTTTATAACTCACTACCAAAAGATATAAAAAATAGACAATCGTTATTATTGTTTAAAAAACTACTAAAATGTCACATCATAGAGGGTCATAAAATAAAATAACTAATTTAACACAAAACTTAACTAATATAATTAATTTGCTTCTAGTGTAAACGAGTCTTTAGGTTTCAAACGCAAAACAAAGATAACCTTCTAATATTTGTAATGTTAACACTACAAGCTCTTACTACTACTGGACAACAAAAATGTAATAGATTCAGTAATTTTTAGTATTTATTTCAGTACAAGTGATTTGTAATCTTTAGAAATAAATGAATTCAAATCATAGTTATGAATGAGAGCTATGGATGGGAGCTATGGGTGCGCGAGTGGTGTAACTCCCCGTGCCTTCCCTTCTATCGATGCATCGCATAGCTGCGTATCTTCCTCGCACAGCTACCCCACAGCGGCGCATCTTCATAGTACATCTTACTCGCTCCACTACACAGCTTAGCATTAGTGGAAACGCTCACATAGTTTCGTAGCTTAGCTTTCACATCCTCGCTGCAGAGCTGCATAGCACATCACCGGTGCAAAAGCAGCCTATTTGATGCCGTGATGCGCTATTGTCAATTACCAACCGTTTATGAATTTGCTTCTGACCGCGCCGTTGAATGTAACGGTTAAAAAATAAAAACCAACAGATGACACCCGCTTTATGCATAGTTCGATTAGCCTGCAAAGTTTCATGACCTAATTTGAACATTTTTATTGATTATTCTTCTTTTATTGTACGATTTAGAAGTAACTTTGAAACTTCTTTGTATCGAGAAAATTTTATGCAATCGTGTTTTCGCAATAGACGACACTTCGCCGTAGTCCTCATCTTTATTGTACCTATATTAATCAGAAAGAAAATACTACAGTGCTATTGAAACTACTAATGCTAAGACAATTTTCGCAATCTGGAGGTAGTACAGGCCCTTAATTTATTTAACGAATAGCGGTTTGTGAAGTATAAATACAACCTTCCATACGCCTACCATCACCATTACCCATTCCCACGCAAATTATAAAGTAAACACTATAAACAAACTAATATTCGGACCTATACAAACAATGAGAAGTTCGATGGAAATCCACAAGTACCGACACTGAATTCAAACCAATTTAACTTACTAGAACACGATCAACCGATATGAACATTTGAACAACAATAGCAATAAATTAATACTGTATAATAGTAACCCTATTTCTTAGTATTCTGTATTTTAATATTGTTTACTTAATAGTTGTATAGTCAACTTCGTAATTGCGTTACCAGCCTTTTTCTTGGGAAAATACTCATGGATATCCTTCGTCTGAGGAGAACGGTAGGTTATGTCGGACTCCTACCGACTTAAACCCCACTATTCCTTCTACTAAACTAGGGACTTCTCCTTCTTCTTACTTCTTCTTCTACTAAACTTCTACTAACTACATAAATCTGGGGCCTGGGAGATACATGTATACATTCGCCGCACCCCCGACTGCGCTTTACCACCCTAAGATTGAATGTCACTTCGTCAAACGTCATAAGACGATAAGGCCTATACCGGCAAAAACATTTCATGTAAAGAAGGTTGTCGCTTTCACTGTTAACAAGTTATCAGATCCAATTTAGACCCAAGCTCCTAACTCTACAAGGCATTACTCTACAAACTTATATTTTGTTTCAATTGTAAGGCCATGCAATAGTTCAATGGAACGGCCAAGTCATTTCTTTATTTTATTTTCGTTTGCTTTTTATTTTTGGCTCACCTTGGTGGGGGACCTACCGTGCCCTTAGATTTGTCTACGTGACGGTTCGATAATTGCAACCATCGTGAAGTTTTTGAGAATTGTTGTCAAAAGTGGTAAAGTCATTTCGAGGTCGACTATACAATCGAGTCAATTTCTACGTGGACATTAATAGCCTGTCAATAGAGAGTCACTCAATTGAAGATAAATTGTTCGCTGTCAAATACAATTACTGGAATAGATCGTTTTATTTATGGAATGAAATACGGTAAACAGGTGAGTTAGAAAATATGAATGTTAAAATGTTTATTGAGCAGTTGAACTTTTAAACGAACTGGTGATTCGGTTTGTTTTTTTTTTTGCAAAGATTATTTATTTAACGGGCACTCTATGTCTTGATTAGCTAAATAATCGATTGTGAGCAGACCGTGTCCTTGTTTGTTTTGCAAATAAAATATTGGGTAACAAGTTTCTAAATCGTAATATTTTTTCGAACAATCTAAAGAGCTGGTGGCTGGGGTAGACTGGATGCGAAAGGCTGAGGACAGGGTATGGTGGCGCAGCCTGGGAGAGGCCTATGTACGGCAGAGGACTGAGTTGATTGATTGAATATTTGTTGTTTGTGTATTTGTTTGTATATTTATTGTTGTCTGTCGTCTTTTCTTGGTTATTCTTTATTTCTTATTATTCATTTATTATGTAATTTACTTTGTTTCCTTTGTATAATTTTTGTTTTATGTTTTATTTTAATATGTTTAACTTGACCAACTTACTGAACCTAGTATTAAAGTACCTAAATGATGTGGTCGCCTATAATTGGAAGAGCACACTTGTATTTGCCCTGTTCTATGTATACTTGCATGTAATTGTGTAGCCTCTGTTGGAGATCCAATAAGTATATAAACAGTCTAGCACTAAAATATACATATAATATACATGCACAAGTATATAAAGGGGAAAAAAGGGAAGAACTCATTGAGCATCAAAAAATTCGTCCGCAACGCTGTCAGCGTGAAAAGTGCCCAACAGGCTGGCAGCGCTGCCACGTTGGACGACAATGCTTTCTCTTTGACCTGAAAATAGGCCAGCCCTCTGATCAGGTGAAGACATACACAATTAAATTGAAAACTATAAAAGTAGTGACGATTGTCAACAGTTACCATCATAGTATTTCTATTATCATACGGATAGATTTGATATGAAAAGATAATTTCTCTCATTAACTCTTCATATGTCGGAACGCAGATCTACGCGAGACACAATGGCTTTTTAATTGTTTCTGTAATTACGACATTCATCGGGTTAAGTCATCAACATAAACAACAATCTCATTTTCCCATCCCACCTTTGATTTATCGCCAACTTAATCATTCCACACACATGGCTTTGTTCAAAATCCACTCTAGAGCCCCAAAAGTCACTTCATCAGGCTAATAGTCCAAGTTCTTTTGTTTATTGATCTGCCTTACTTAAGGTCCTATTATTGTTCCCTACTTGGTGAAACGCCTCGAGCAAGGCAAGCCTTAAGTGGGGCCCTTATAACTCCTAAAACCATATTTCATTTACCCGAGTTTACCGTTGCAGGATCCCTACTGAATATGTAAGTTGCGGTACTGTTATTTGAGAAAAGCGAGCCGCGGAGCCATTTGAGTTAGCGGGGTAGGTTTGTAGGTTTTGAGTTGCAATATTTTTCTTAATTTATAAAAACGTTTGGACTATAAGAAAGTTTGAACGTTTTTGTAGAAGTCCAAACTCAAGGTATGCCTATTATACTCAAGGTACAAGGTAAGGTAAGAGCGATGGAGCGTAGCAACTTAAAAATTAAACTCACCGTCGAAATTCGCAACCCAGCAATTACGTTCCAAGATAAGTATCGCCGATAAGTATGGCGATACCCGTCAGCGAGGTTGAAGTGGGACTGGGCGGGTCACACCTATAGGATGTATCCAGACAGATGGGAAAAAGTCGTCACAGGGTGCCTTAAGACGGGCGGCGTCACCGAAGCAGGCCAAAGAAACGCTGGTGTGACGATTTGGACTCGTTCCTAACCGATTGGACGGAGAGGGCACAGCACAAAGAAAAGTGCAAAAATAAGGAGGACACCTTTGCCCAGGAGTGGGACAATATAGGTTAACGGGAAAAAAAGAACGTTTAAAGCCCGGTCGTCGAGAGAATGCGTTCCTGACACCTGTCAGTGCGTCAATGCTAGTACCTAATAAAGATCCAATTCGCAAAACACGTATTCGTTTGTGTTGTCATTGGTCCCTGCCCTGGCCTTGACACTCCTTGACATCAAGCAATAGACAAGAGTGTCAACATTTTTATGCTTGAATACGAGTCTTTTTGACTATGTGTATCTTAAGTCTTTTTTCTTATTTTTATTAATATTATTATTTTTAGTTGTAATTGTGCGTTTTGTTTGTGCAGAATAAAATATTTTTCTTTCTTCTTTCTTTCTTTCTATGAAACTGACAGGTGTCAAGAGCGCATTCTATAATTTACTTTTTACATGATAACTTGAATAAAAAGAAACGAGCCTTTTATGGATCCCTGTTTTAAATTAAATGACAAATTCTCATACTTAGAATCGTTCTATCTATGTAATCTAAAAGTCATTCAGTCACAAATTGTACTTAATGTAATTTTTAAAATGGATGCGATTAGTTCAGATCTTTGTTAGTCTTTCTCTTTGAGTCTCAGCAAATGCTGTATTTCTATAGCATTCTATCTTAGAATGTCACCTTCATACATCATCATTTTGTCAAGTTTATTAGCGATTAGCTGTGTGCGACTTCGTTCGCGTCCATGTCTAAAAACAAATTGGTTTTCATGGGTTTTATTTTTTTGCGCGGAACTCTACTTAATTTTCTAATATAAAAGTAGCCTAAGATACGCCTTAAAATATCAGCTATTTGCCAGTGAAAGTCCCGTCAAAATCGTTTCGGAGTTAGCCGGAAGAAACAGACAGACAGGCAGATAAACATTTTGTAAATTGTTTTTTTTTTTGTTTTAAAGATCGTATATACTTTCACATGCATTTAGTAAAAAGCTGTTATTTGACATTACAAAGAGACACTTCAATTAAATTTATTTGATGATGATATTATGACTCTAAGTAAAGATGTTGTCCATTCAAACCTACAGAGGGGAAATTCTCATAATTTTAAAAACATTCACAGTCTGTGATCTCAGTCTCAATCTGTCAAAAACACCTCTAATGTGGTAAAAAAAACAAACAAAGGTGTTCGTCACCGAGATGAGTCCGCGACTAGATTAGGAACATTTTAAGTTACGAGAATTGGCCTTCTAGTTCATAAAAATCATCTCAACATTATGTCCTTCACTGGCGATTAACGTAATATCACGTAAGTTAGTTAGTTAGTACCCGTGCCCACGTTATTGTAATTAATTACCTTTGAATTGTCGATCCTTCGGGTTAATTATATTAAGGTTCAATAAAGGGGCCATTTTCCCTAACTACTATCGATTCTGGGATAGCAATTGATTGTATTCACCTCATTAGTCACTTGATGAAGGTTCTTAAGAACGTTTCTTTCTAATGGACGTTGATTTACTGGATTTCTTTGTTTCACACATTCTCTTAGAAAGATGGGGCTCTATGGCTAATGAGTTTTCACTTAGTTATTCTTTTAGGTTAATATTAAGCTATACTATATAATCAATCAGCTCAGCCTATCGCAGTCCACTGCTGGACATAGGCCTCTCCCAGGCTGCGCCCCATCACCCTGTCCTCCGCCTTCCGCATCCAGTCTGTCCCAGCCACCTTCTTAAGGTCGTTCGTCCATCTAGCTACTATATAATAAAAATATAATAATATACAGGTTGACTTGTGATCATAGAATAGAATACTCTTTGTTATAAACACCATACAAATTACAGAACATAAATATATACAATTTTACAAAGGGTGACACAATGGGCGGTCTTATCGCTAAGAGCGATCTTTTAAAGACACCCTTCGGATGGACTAAAATCAAGGAGAGACATAGATCTCCCCCAAGCACCTCCATTTTGACCGGTTTTGTGCTTCTGGCGTCCAACGGGTTCCTGCGGCCTTAACCAGGTCGTCGGTCAACCTTGTGGGAGTCCTTCCAACGCTGCATCTTCCGGTACGCGGTCGCCACTCCAGATCCTTTCGGCCCCATCGCATCGGCAATCTATTCTGCGAACAATGTGCCCTGCCCGGTTGACTTGTAATTTTACGTATTCCTTTGAGAACGTGATTGAACCCATTTGTAACAATAAGGGACCATAAAGCATAGGTGAAAATTCATGGGATTCGAAAAAAACAATTTTCATGTATTTATGAACCCAGAATTCGTCACTAAATATCACTTTTCTCTAAACTCTATCTTTTTTATCTTTATTGTTTCGGAAAACTGTGAAATACATTTTGACCCCCCAGTGTATATAGTCCCATACATACATAACACATATTCAACCTATAACGTTCCCACTGCTGGGACACAGGCCTCCTCACAGTGAGAGGGAGTGGGCCGTAATCCACCACGTCCCGTACATAGCACAAGTCAACCACGATCTTATATGATGTCATTATGGTTTTCCGACTTACACGTGGATAGGGTTTTGAACAGCTAATTACGACTATTAAATATTTATCCAACCATTCTCCCACTATAATTAAACTTGCCACTTTTCACGCCCCAGATATCAAACATTACTCCACGCGTACATTTTCATAAAAAATACATAAAACCCCAAACACCGCTCTTATTTATTTATTTAGGTGACCGCAAAAATCAGCGGCATCCATCTTTGAATAGCGGAATTACCCTTTAATACGTCGGCGCGGGAAACGAATACATTTCCCATTGAAAGCGTGGAGAATCAAAACCCTTCGTGAAATCTAATAGATTTACTTAGAGCTGAAACCGTCCGTGAATGCTATAGTAATGCAGGACTAGAGCGATTTAGATTGTAATCAACCGAATAATACGACATTGAAGAAATGAGGAAAGCATTTGTTCGTCGAAAGAATTTACTGGTATATTATTAAGAATCTCAATGCAATTTCGACGATTGCTGATCTGATTTGTAAATGTACGTTTCATAACGGTGAGTTTATTGAATAAGAGGGAAGCGAAAAATGGAATAGAATTAGATTATATTGATAGGAATGAAATCACGGAAAATATTAGCTAAATCATCTTTCGTTGGTTTTAAACCACGTTTGAGAGTAAAGTTGAAATTGTTGACAATTTGGTCATCATTGTAACAATTAAAACTTTATTTTTCAACAAGCTTCTGGCCCCGACTTCGTTCGCGTGGTAGTCGTAAGATATCACAATATATGTACTAAAACAACACCCATATTAGCGCTATTACTTCGGTTTTACTTGAGTTTTTCTTTTTGCTCGACTCTTAAGGGTTGTAGCGTGTGTTGTTAAATAGCCTTTCTATAGCCTTTCTCAAGAATTAGGCTATAAAATACAAAAAAAAATATTAAATCCGACTGGTAGTTCCAGAGATTACCACTTACATACAAACTAAGAACTTTTACCTGTTTATAATATTAGTATATATGTAGATACCTACATTACCTACGTAATAATAGTAAAGTCTACCAAAAATGATTCTACATAGGTACTCTGTGTTCACGATTGTATTGCCAAACATGTAAACAGTATTGGAAAAATAACTTTAATTCCTATACGATAAAGTTCAGTTTACGATACAACTTCAAACATTTTTAAGATTTTTAAATAAGGCTAGTCACTCTGAACTCAACTTAATTACCACTCTTTTAAAGTTGATATTTGTTTAACTTGAAATAACATCAATTGGAAACGTAGAATAGACCTTAGATGGTATTATAATAAAATCATGCTTACAATAAAATAAGAAGTTCTGAAATTCATTGAAATCGTTATCTTTGTATCAACAATTTGCCTGGAGGTTACCCACAGATGTGCTTTATTACACACTTTGAAACATTTGTGTTACAATTACATACCAGAACTGCCTAACTTTCATACACAATAATTATATTTAGATAAGAATGGGTTTTATCTTTAGATATATAAATATTCTGTATGTACGTCACTGAATTCCGATTTTGATGAAAGTTTTTGTGTGGGGTTATTCGACCCAGTAGGTGGCGCTGCATTCGCACAGGACAACGTCTGTCGGTACCGCTAGTATACATATATCTTCTTAATATAGTTGTCTGTAGTTTGTCTTCATAATATAGACTGGGGGAACTCGCCAGACAGAGAACTGGCGTTCAAAGCCCAGAAACAATGCATAAGGGCAATATGTGGCATACAAAGCACAGAAAGCTGTAAGCCACATTTTCAACAGTTCCAGTTTCTAACATTCCCGTGTCTTTATATATTATTATATGAAATGGCGATCTTTGTAAAAACGAATCTACATCTTTATACCCATCTAAGAAGCGCACGACATAAAAATAAAATATGCGTAAGACGTCATAAAAAAAAATTACAATAAAATAGAATTGATTCTGGTTGCCCCTTCCAAGAGGTAGTTTTCGTTTGGAGAAGAATGGGCAAGAAACTCCACCGTTACTCTTTTAAAATGTTTTCCAATATTTTGCATACATTAATATAATCAGCTTAATAGTGTTCCCACTGCTGGGACACAGGCGTCCTCTCTCCGAGAGGGAGTGGGCCGTCTATCTACCGGGTACGACCACGCGGGCTCAGTGCGGGTTGGTAGGTAGATGACACATGTCTCTGAATTTTTGGTTTTAGGATATGCCGCCTTCCTCACAATTTGTTTCCTTCACCGTTTTGAGAGCAGTGGTGATGAAAAATAATTTACACAAAGTGAAGCGCCTGTCTGCGTTCTAACCTACGACGTTACTACTAGCCACCAATGTTAACAAAAAAACAAGTGTTTTTTGTACAGGATTGAAATCTATAAAATAATTTACACAAAGTAAAACGCCAGTGGTGACCCAGTAGTAACGGCCGCGACCTACGAGTTGTAGGTCGTAGGTTCGATAACCAGTTAGAAGCACAACTAAATTAATCGAAAAATAAGTAGTGTATTTAAAATATACGAAAGAAATGTCGAGCTCAAGCGAATGAAACTAGTTCGTAAATGTTTATTCAGCAACTCTGTATTCTTAGAAATCGGCTAATCCAAAAAAAATCTAAATCAGTTTGCAATTTTAAATTCAATCTAATTTCATAGTTCTAGTTCAGTTTTCAAGTACTTAGAAAAACCAATAAGTACGCTTCAATTTTATACAAGGTGGCAGGGACATCAACCTGCAAACTGAAACGATGAATTCAGCACATGATTCTAGAATCATTGACGTAGCGTCAAAATTTTTCGTCGGTTATTAAAAAAAAAATCTTCTGTTTCATAGAAAAGTGCAATACCTACGCGGTCAAAACGTATCGAACAGCAATATTTTTTTTAATAACCGACGAAAAATTTCGGTGCTATGGGGTCTAAACTCATGTGCTGAATTCATGGTTACAGTTTGCGCGTCGATGTCCCTGCCACCCTGTATAAATACATACATCATTTTATTTGATATTTTATTTAGGGATTTTTCCAACGCCAGAAAACTTTAACCGAGGAATATTTTTTACTTTATGACAGTTCATTCATACAAAAACTTTCAGACGTCAATTTTATCCCACGAATAAAAATTATCGGCCGATGGAATAATCAGCCCTTAGTAATACAAAAAAAACAACACATTTGGGCTTTATTATTACACCTAATATGTTAAGAAATATCTTATACAACATGTCCCGGAATTAACGCACACCACCAGACACCCCAATTAGAATATTATGTTATAATCATAATACATAAATATGTACACTCAATTTTTATGATTATGTAAAAAACATTGTTTTTTTGAATAAATTTGTTATACTGACTGTGGGAAAAAATTATGGTCACATTACAAGTCTACGCACGCACACAGTCGCATTTGTATAAGGGTTTAGTGGGTATTTCATCCATTTTGGTTTGTTTTGACTGTACAGCGGAAGTTTGACAGTAATTTACGTAGTTTTAATTATTTTTGGGATACAATATTACCTATATTAAAAATTACAGAAATCAATTCAGTAAACGATTCTGAACAAACCACTTTCATAATGTGCATGAATTCAGTTACACATTGTATACATATTTAGTTTGAAGATACCTTTTCTTTTTTTTTGTTAGTTAATGTTGGTTTTTTTCTCGTTCCTTTTACTTTGAGAACGAATTATTCAGTTCCTATTTGCATCTACCTTTGCCTTTGCTAGACCAAAAATGCATCATGACACCAAAGACATACAAAAAAAAACTTCAGACATATGTAAAAGAAATTCTTCGTCTTCAAACTAATGGGGTTTATTTATAAACGATGTTTAAAGTTAAGTGACGTTCTAACGTAAAAAAACGTATGGTTAAAGAGTCGCTAACCAGTACTTAACTTTATGTAATGTTTTTGAATAAAGAGGAATATGTATTTCCTAAATGGGTCTGCCTATTAACCTCCCTTGTTTGGCTAACCCTCCTTCTAACACCCTGTATAACACTGCAAATTCACATAGCCTGCTAAGCTATAAATTTACCTGTCTGTACGTCGGTAGCAATTAAAATACTTGCTGACACATCATCTCCAAGGACTCCGAAGAAACAATAAAAGCGCCTCAGATTCCACGTTCATTTAGCAAGAACATTTCACATTGCAAGATAATTAATTAAAACAATGTTTTGATTTAGTACAGAAAACAGTGCTTTGTTAGATGGAGTGCAAAGACATGGTTCAGAAACATGATATCCTACTAATATTATAAACGTGAAAGTTTGTATAGATGGATGGATGGATGTTTGTTACTCTTTCACGCAAAAACAACAGAACGGATTTGGATGAAATTTGGCACACAGGTGGTTTATAACTAGGATTAACATATAGAATAATTTTTATCCCGATAATCCGACGGGATCGAAACTTATGCGGGTGATACCGCGGGGTGCAGCTAGTAATATTACACTCGAGAGCAATGAATCCGGGTCACTTAAAGAATGTTAAAAATCTCGGAAACTAAAAATGATAGGTTAATGCAATAAATTGTATTTAATAGACAATGTAATACTCCTTAAATGAAAGTAAAAAAAATATGAGTCACCATACATTTTATTAACACAAAATTACATAAAGAAAAAAACTGCTGATCTCTCCTTAAAACAAAAATAGGAAACATGAAATTTTTGAACTTTATTACGATTTTCTTGAATTTTAATACTTCGTATTGCCTCCTCGTGCTTCCATTACTGCGTTTACGCGGTTTGGCATGCTGTACACCAAGTTCCTTATACGATTTTGGGGAATATTCTCCCATTCCTCTGTGAGAGCAATTTTGAGCTCACGAAGCGTGATTGGGGGAGGGTTTCGTTGTTTTACGCATCTGCCTAGCTCGTCCCAAGCATGCTCGATCGGGTTGATATCTGGGCTGCGCGCTGGCCACTCCATACGAGTAATGTTCATCTCTTGAAGGTAGTCATTCACAATCCTGCCTGTATGAGGTCGGGCATTGTCATGCATAAATATAGCATCCTCACCTAAATTGACCATAAATGGACCAACGTGATCATTGAGGATTTCTTCCACATATTTTACGCTAGTTAAAGAGCCGTTTTCTATGATCACCAGCTCTGTGCGACTTTCAGAAGAAATTCCGGCCCACACAAGTACAGACCCACCACCGTAGGCTACTTTTTCTTCGATGCATGCTTGCTTGAATCTTTCCCCTGGTCTTCGATACACTCTGTGTCTTCCATCGTGCTTGTAGAGCATAAATTTTGATTCGTCGGAGAACATAACTTTTGACCAATCTTCAATACTCCAATTTACGTGGCTCTGGGCATATATTAGTCTTGAAATACGATGCCCACGCTCCAGTTTAGGGCCGTTTGCAGGTCTAAGGGGTTTTAAGTTAGATTCAGCAAGCCGACGTCTTACTGTCCATGCACTTGGGTTACTTCCTCCGAGGCGTCGAAACTGATTTGTGAGTTCAGTTCCTGTGAGAAAGCGATTTCGAAGCATGGTGTTCACCAAGTATCGGTCTTCTCGTGCTGTGGTACACCTGGTTCTGCCCGTTCCTGGTCTGCGTAGGTTAGAACCAGTTTCTTCGTAACGTCGGAGAACTCTTTGTACTGTTGACAGCGACACACCGACAGTCCTGGCTGTATCGCGCTGACTCCGGCCGGTTTCCAGCATTGTAAGTATTCTGGTGCATTCTTCAGGCGTAAGCGACATAATTTCAGCTTGAATAATGAATATAGAGCACTATCAACATGGTTTATGTACCCACATAAATGACAGATTACAAACAAAAGCAAAACCAAATGCTGTAATTTCGTAGTTCCATCTTCGAAAGTGGCCCTTTTTCAAATTTGATTTTTTTATGATATAACTTTACAATAACTAAGAAGTTTTAATAACTTCATTTAAGGAGTATTACATTGTCTATTAAATACAATTTATTGCATTAACCTAGCATTTTTAGTTTCCGAGATTTTTAGGATTCTTCAAGTGACCCGGATTCATTGCTCTCGAGTGTATAAACGTGAAAGTTTGTGTGGATGAATGGATGTTTGTTACTCTTTCACGCAAAAACTGCTAGACGGATTTAGATGAAAGGCACACAGATAGTTTAGAAACAATATAAAAGCGTCTTGGATTCCACCTTCATTTATTTTTTTATTTTACCATTTATGTACACACATAATTTATATATAAACAGACAAGAAAAACAGAACAGAAAAGTAGATACAGAGATGTAGACAGCGTATGAAAGAGTACAGGAGACAAAAAAATAATATCGCACCCCCGGTGCGACACTGTCACTTTTGCAAAAAATGACAACAACAAACTTTTAACTTTTCGACTTTTTTTTACAACATAAAGTGATTAATATTTATCCAAAAGTAAAGTTAAAAAGTAAAGTAATGTTATAAGCTGTTCATCTCATCTATATATTCTTAAGTCATTGTTTTGTGAGGTGTCAAAGTTTTAAATGCTTCTCCTGACAAACTACATTTTTGCATAAGTGACAGTGTCGCACCGGGGGTGCGATATATAAAATCAAAAACACCTTCATTTAGTTATAACATCTCACATTGCAAGATAATTAATTAAAACAATATTTTGATTTGGTTTAGAATACAGTGCTTTGTTGGATGGAGTGCAAGACGTGTCTCAGAAACGTGACAGCGGTTTCAAAGATTGCAAGAAGACAAAGGGCTGTGTTCTGTTCTGCAGAAACTTGCTGCATTGAGTTTGGAGTTACTCTCCTTGACAAAAGATGAAAGTGTAAATTGCTAAGAGGAAACTATTTGTATTTTTTTTTTATGCTGGTTTAGGTATGAAAGGTATTTATTAGATAGGTAGCTACATTACGGAAACTAAGTCTTTTTGCCGATTTAATTTGAATAAATAATAAAATTTCAAATGGTTTTGTTTATGAAAACTTAAATATACTGTTACATTGTGTTACCGAAACGGCTAAACATAAATAAATCATTGCTATATTTTTGGATAGCAACACAAGTTATAATTTTAACACAGTAACATAGAGTTTAGTTGTGTTTACCCGTGTATGCCCCGTGGTCCCTACCTAACTAAAATGGATTATTGTTGTATAAGTAAATGAATAAATTTAATTCATAAGTGAACCCAATGACTAATTAAACGGTAAGTGACACGAAGGGTTCCGTGCCATAAGGCAAAAAACGCCGAAAAAAACACGTTTCTTGTATGGAGACCCCATTTAATTTTTATTCATTGAAATACATACTCTAAAAATTTTAACCGTTTACCTTTTACGGATTATGAGATATAGCCCGCTGACAGTCAGACGGAATGACGGACGGACGGACGAAATCAAAATCAAAAGTTATTTATTCAAATTAGGCTGAGAATCAGCACTTTTGGAACGTCAAAATTACATAAGACATTCCCCCAAAACGCCCGCCCTTCACCACTTCCTAGTGCTTTTGCTGGGAAGAAGAAGTGGCGCAACAAACTCCCCAGCAGCACAGCTGTCTAAACGGATAATGGAGGCTTAGTAATAGTGTTCCGTTGACACCCTTTGGGTACAGAACCCTAAAAATGACATACGGTTTAAAAACGCAAACGGCCAAGATTTGGCACACATACCCTCACACATTACGTATACCAGTACCTTCAGTAACAAGCTTTCTACCTTTTATTTCCACTTCCAATAAATTTACTATTACTTCATTCTACACCTACGCGAAACATAAAGGTGAGCATAGACTAGAGCATATTCTCGAGCATTCCCATGTAATGTAACGTTCTTACGAATGGTACACGACAGGCAAAAGCTCAGTTTCCAAAAGCATGTCCATGTAATGTAACGTTGAGGGTCCCGTGGCTAACTAATAATAGCTGCACAGTTCTATCGATCAGGTTGAGCTACGCTTACCACGGTTGGTCTTTGGATGGGTGGCCATCTGTACATACCGAGACCCCTCCGTCCCTCGGAAAGCACGAAAACCATTGTTCCTAGCTTTTATTCGTGGATCTTTGACAGTCGTTACGGGGTTGTCAGAAGCCAGAAAGACTGACAGCAATCTTACCAAGCGGTATCGTACTACCCAGTAACTGGGTTGTGGAGGTCAGGTAAGCAGTCGCTCCATGTAAAATACTGGTATTCAGCTGCATCCGGTTAGACTGGAAGCCGACCCCAACATAGTTGGGAAAAGTTTTGGCAGATGATGATGATGTAACGTTTTTGCGAATGCTCGATGCTGCGTTCGACGTAATGCTCACGGCGAATGAGCGTTTACCTGTAACATTTCTTTCTACGTTGCATTCATTGTTGAAATGCCGGACCTACATGTATCGCTCGTGCCTTTTCGATAAAACGGTACACCAATACGCCGTTGGTTCTTAAAATCCGGTTGTAACAAAACATCGAGCGGCGTGTTCGATAAAAGAAAATGGCAAATGCTCGTTGTTCTGTTACAAGTAAATGCTCTAGCCTGTACTCACCTTTCCACGAATTCTCTGAATGCTACCATACCTTACCCTTAGGTACGTCTCCTTTGAACATTACCCTCGGTTGTCCGACTAGAGGGAACAGATTAGGGTTGGCACTTATCCTTGCTTAAGGCCAACCTGACTCGTAAATTTAAGGTCCTATCTTAAGGACATTGAAGTTTTTGTTATCTTTAAAGGGATGTCAGATCTTTGGAGGCTTGAATGGTCTATAGATCTTTCTCGATTCGTCTGCGGTGCTTCTTCTATATTTTTATCAATCCTTGTTTCCAATTGATGTTATTTCCAGTTGAACAAATAGCAACTTTATACTAGTGTACTATAAGTAGTTTTCAGAATGATAAGTACTATTTGAAAAAAGGCATAAAAACATTGTAGCGCAAACTGAACTTTATGTTTAGGTGTTAAAAAACTTTTTCCAAAAACACACGTTTTATTTATTTACATCCTATCCTACTTAACCTACTAATATTATAAACGTGAAAGTTTGTAGGGATGGATGGATGGATGGATGGATGATTTTCCTGCCTACGAGTGATTTTTTATTGTATTATTAGTCTGTAAGCTTTCTTTAAGAATTAAAAAAATAAAAACTTGTGCCTTCTTTCCATAGGGGTATGCAGAACCTACAGAACGCCACCTGCTTTGATCCTTACATACTATTACCTAACCAAGAACATCGCCAGTAAGGTCACTTGTATATATGTCCTTCTGGGGCGTCCCCTCCCGGCGATTCCACTCACTCGCCTTGTAAATACTTTTTGCGACTTGCTCCATCCTCTCAATCTGATGAAACCACCTAAGCATGCTCTTTTCAGACTGTGTCACTACATCTTCTTTTAAACCGCGCCGAAATTTAGCGCCGTAGAATATGCTAAATGGCACTGAGGGTGCTGATGTGATTGGATAACCTGCAATTGATGAATAAACTGAAGCTATGTAATACACTGCCGAGCAATGAAAAAGTTCCACCCACAAAATGCCTTTGCCGTAATTTAAAATTTGAACACAATATTTACGTTTTTAGTTGGTAATATTCTGATGCGCTGTTAAATGTACTTCAATATTGCAGACGGCGTTATTAAGCTAGCCTTTCCCGCATAGAAGTAATTTGGTGCTATGTCACTGGAACTTTTACATTGCTCGCGAGTGTATTAGTTCCATCTAGTAGGTAAATTCATCATCTGCTAACGTTTTCCCGATGATGTTTAGGTTGGCTTACAGTCTAACCAGCGGGGTAAGTTCAGTACCTACGCGCTTCAGTAGCAATGCCTTTCATTTTGACAGTTCAACAACATTCATTGCGTTGTTTACGTTGTTAAGCAGACAACATTTTCGAACACATGACGCAATATCCTTCAAAATGATTCAGATTGAGATTGATAGTGTGTTATGCCATTATGGTGCAGATGCAGCTGAATACCAGTATTTATAATGAAGCGACTGCCTATCTATATATTTTGACGGCACGGTTGGCGCAGTGGTTAAGCGATTGACTGCTGCGCTGCGTGTCGCGGGTTCGACTCCCGCACGGAACAAATATTTGTATGACCTACATGTATTTGTTCCGAGTCTGGGTGTTTTTCTATCTATAATATGTATGTATTTACAAAAAAAAAAAAAAAAAATTGTATATAAGTAGTTTATCAGCCATCTTGTTACCATAACACAAGCATTAGGTTGCTTAGCTTGGGACAAATGGTGCAGTGTGAAATGTCCAGGGATATTATTATTATTATTATTATTATTATCTCACTTTCACTACCGATCCAAATTTAAATATATAATAATAACTCGCGGCGCAGTACCTCACCCCTCAACCCCGCTGACACGTGAATTTGTTACTGCGCAGCGACTCGCTTCATGTTCCGAGCCGCCATAAAATTTTGTCGAGGTATAATTGAGTAACACAATACCCCTCGGTAAGTAGTAGACTATTCGTTAAATAGCCCACAGCACAGCATCGTGCTGAGTGGAAGCCTTCTTGTCCCAGTCACGACGTGCAGCTGCCGACTATTTCGTGATTATAGATAGAAAGAAAGAAAGAAAATACATTTAGTTGCGGCAAACATGACGCATAAAAAAGAACAAACACACAAAAAAATAAGTTGGGGGTAAATATGCGTCACATTCACGCAAAACGGCCATCGCTCAGCATAATGCTAAGACCCTATACGAAACAGAGCCCCAGCGCTGGTTTTCAGCGACAGAATTAGATCTATTTGGTTTTTTTTATTAACCTATATTTTCGAGTTATCTTTTTTATGCACGTGTTTATCATCATCTGCCTAGCCTTTTCCCAATTATGTTGGGGTCGGCTTCCAGTCTAACCGGATGCAGCTGAATACCAGTATTTTACATGGAGCGACTGCCTATCTAAACTCCACAACCCAGTTACTGGGTAATACGATTATTATTATTTATGCACGTATTTCTGTGACAAATAAACCTATTTTTCTTACTGTCTTTCTTTCTTAAAATTAATTAAGTTTCTAGCATAATTTATTGAACAGATCCGAACAATTTAAGAATCGTCATCAATCACAAAAGGACGTATTTCAGATTAATAGCGGGAAGAAACTACGCAGTCATCTCCTAAATTGTCCTTTTAACTTAACAAAACTTCCTCTGAAAGTTGATAAAATACCATAATCCCAACAGGATTAAGGTAATCTAATTTACCTTTCTCTTGAGAACGGAAATATATCGATCAATTATTTTTAAAACACTGCTGGGATGAAATTTCATTAAGTGGCAATGGATTCTAAGAATATATTTTATTGTCATGAACATTTTTTGGACTTTGATGTCTAATCTAAATCAACGAAAACGACATGTATTTAGAAGTTGAAACCACATACTTCACAGAACCCATTCGTGATCATTAATTAATAAAGCATGGTACTGTGACACTCGGAGGGGCTTGAGGCTAAGTAATAACAGCCACACGGGTCGATCAATTAGGTTAAGCTGCACTTGCCGCGGTTGGTCCGTGGATGGGTGACCATCTTTACATACCAAAACCCCTGCGTATCTCGGGAAGCAAGTAAAGCCGTTGGTCCCGGCCGTCATTCGTGGATCTTTGACAGTCGTTACGGGTCGTCAGAAACCCGAAAGTCTGACAACCAGTCTTACCAAGGGGTATCGTATTACCCAGTAATTGGGTTGTAGAGGTCAGATAGGCAGTAGCTCTATGTATAATGGTATTCAGCTGCATCTGGTTAGACTGGAAGCCGACCCCAACATCGTTGGGAAAAGGCTAGGTAGATGATGGCCCCCCCGGTGGGTTCCCGCATTGTCGAGGCGGGGGGGCTCAGTAGCCGTGGTGGACTGGACCACGGTGAAGCGAAGAGGAACCCGAGGAGCGGCCGCTCGTCTAGGCTGTGCGGAAAAGCCGACGACGTAGCGGCCGGCGGGTAGGTGGCGGTGCCGCTTGGGCGACATCGCAACCTATCCGAGGCGGGCCGCGATGTCCCCCCTGTGGGAGACATCGCGGCTGAGGATTGGAGGCCGCGGCGGGAGAGGAGTGTCGGTGTTTCTGTGCCGCTCTCCCTACCTTCCGCGGCCTTGACGGGGCCGCCACCGTTCGATGGCGGACGCGGTGGGGCCGCAGGGGAAGAGGATAGTGTCGGTGTGTCGTTGCCGCTCTCCCTATCCTCTGCGGCCGTAGCCCCCCATCGTGGGGGGCATGCGGGGCCCGCCATTCAGGCGGGCGTGGGGGCCAGCGGGCAACGGGTGCGGCGGCACCGTTGCCTGTATTGCACAGGCCTCCACCAGTGTTGGACGGGAATGGCTAGGTGCTCCCGGCCATTCCCGTAGCCCCCCAATGTGGGGGGCATGCGGGGCCCGCCATACCATCTAGGCGGGCATGCGCCGGGAGGGCTATGGAAGTAAAGGCTGTGCCTATTCCCGTGGCCCTCCCATCACGGCGATGAGGGAACACCGCTGAGTTTTAGTGGGTATACTGTCATTCCGACAGGGAGTCCCACATACCCCGTCTCGTCCCCCGCGAGGCGGAAAAAAAAAAAAAAAAAAAGGTAGATGATGGTACTGTGACACTCTCTACGAGCTTCACGGTACCAGGTGGAATAAATTAAACTACGGTGTATCATGTATGTTCTAATTATAATTATTACGTTATAGTTATTCATACATATAAAATATACTACGTATTTTATATCTTAATTGTTTTGCTTGTCAGCCCAATCTGACGCCTAATCTTTTATCTTCATGTTTGTCTCGTATTTCATGCCAATCACTTTTAACGAACTCGCGATGGTTGCGTGCAAGCACCAAAAAGGCTCGTCTCTACAGTACTCACATCCACAGTCAGTTTTCTCTATAATAAAAATACATCAAATCCATCGGCCCGTTTAATAGAAGAAGCAGAAACAAATGCATAAACAGAAACAAGTGAAATAACTAAAAAAGCAACTGTCCAAAAGACAGCAGACATTAAAACCGTCCTTGGCCGGAATATGGTAAACGCCAACATTTAACGTGATACAGATAGTATAAAGGATAACATCGCAACAAAAC
This sequence comes from Apamea crenata, assembly GCA_949629185.1. Classification (NCBI taxonomy): domain Eukaryota; kingdom Metazoa; phylum Arthropoda; class Insecta; order Lepidoptera; family Noctuidae; genus Apamea; species Apamea crenata. The sequence goes on along the minus strand of OX451362.1, from coordinate 2,480,829 downwards.
TTTTGTCTGTGCCATAATTTCGTGTCCTCGACAAAGGACGGATCTGCATAAAGACTATATAGTAAAAAAGGGAACATATGGCTAAAGTTATGTTCCATATGAAGGCCAGTAATCTGTGTGTGGGATAAGTTAGGAGAAACTTGCTTTGTTGGATATTTTTGTTTCTTTTTCACATTGATAAATGGTCAATGGTTTTATTTCTGTAAGTAGGTTTGTAAAAACACTTTTACACGTCAATCATATTTTAATAAAAACTAAATGAGGTCGGCGTTTCCTATCTGACTACTCTGAGCAGAAAGGCCGAAACAAACTCAAAGGTCACAGTCTCTTTTAAAGTCCAGGAATAGTAATCTTCGACGGAACATGTAAAGACCGAGTAGATTGGTGTCTGAAATGGTCTGTTGACAAAAGAACCACACAGATTGAGTGGACCTGTTCAGTCACTGCACGCATTTGTCAGTAATCATGCAGCTCAACTCAAAACATAAGTTCTTTAGAATTTTTGTTTGTTTGTCTGAACGTATGGTCCGGATGGGCGCAAAAACGGCTGAACGGATTTGGATGAAATTTGGCACACAAAAAATAAAAATAAGGATAGAAATAGCGGCTTTCCACCATAGCTTACAAGACCCTCTATCCCTTTAAGCCAAGATGACCATGGCAACACGCCAGATAGTCTACAGAATGAAGACAAAACAGACGAATGGGTAATAATCTTTTGGCAGCTTACTTTCCTTTGTTAGTCTGATGCCAGCAATCGCAACACTAACCCGTTTTCCTTCGTTGTAAATTGTTTTGCTTTCATTTCAACAATACTAAGTTTAGTTTCAGCTACAGAATGTTGAGTAATTATATTAGGGTTGGAGCGCTCTTCATCTTGAAAATTGGTCTGCGTGGTAAGAATTATTGTTCAAATTCTTCATTTCTTTTGTTTTTAGTCGAGATACTTTAGACATACAGTCCTTTTTCGATCTGCTCCGACTTTCGGTACCTCGGGTCGCTTGTCCAAGGAGATGGCGAAGAAGACCGAGACGTAACGCACCGGATCAACTCAGGATGGATGAAATGGCGACAGGTCACAGGAACAACTTGCGACCCACGGATGCCCCTCAAGTTAAAGGGGAAAATTTATAAGTCTGTGATAAGGCCTGTCATACTTTATGGGTCTGAATGCTGGGCTGTGAAGAAGACGGATGAAAGAAGATTGCATGCAGCGGAGATGAGAATGTTGAAATGGATGTGTGGGAGTGACAAGAATGGATAAAGTAAGAAATGAGTATACATATAAGAGGAAGTTTGAAAATGGCGCCAGTGACAGAAAAGTTGAAAGGAAATCGTTTAGCTTGGTTAGCTTGATGAGAAGGGGCGAAACGCATGTGACTAAAAGAGTGATGAATATACATGTTGATGGATGGAGAGGGAGAGGAAGGCTGAAGAAAAGATGGATGGATTGTGTGAGGAATGATATGAAAGAGAAGGGAGTGAATGATAGCGTGACGGTTGACAGGGGAGAATGGAAGAAGAAAACGTGTTGCGCCGACCCCAAGTAACATGGGATAAGGGCAGGAAGATGAGTCCTTTTACAGTTATTTTACCTTTGATTTTGTATCACTGTCAACGTCACAGTGATCCTTATTCTCATTTCTATAAGGTTGACGTTAGGTTGCTGCCACTGACAGATCCAAAATCATTGTGATCTTTATTGTCGTTGCAATAAAGTTGCTTCTGGCAGACGTAAAATAATTTCGCTGATGTGTGAAACTAATATTTTAGAAAAGTTGTTGATTCAAGTAGTCTTGCTTTGTTGTAATTTTGGGGAGTAAGCATAATCAGCATATAATGTTCTCACTGCTGTGACACAGGCCTCCTCTCTTCGATAGAGAAAGGGCTGTAATCCACCACGCGGGCCCAGTGCGGGTTGGTGGATGTCCCATGTCTTCGAATTTTTGGTTCTAGGACATGCCGGTTTCCCCATCATGTTTTCCTTCACGGTTTTGAGAGCAGTCGTGATAAAATTATATACATATAGTAAGGCGCCTACCTTGGTTCGACTACCTACATCTCGTCAGTCGAGGATGTTGCCTCTGGGACACCACTGCTCCTCTCAATCACCACTGCTCCCTTTGGGGAGTAAACTTACCCTTAAGTTTAATAAAAACCTTGAGGTTCTTATTCATAAGGATTTTTTATTTAAAGTTGGTATTAAAGTTACAAAAAAGTAAAAACTAATTAGGTACCTAGTAACTCCACTAACCAAATCTAGTTTTTTTCTCAGTCTATAAAATTCTAGCCTTTCATTTGTTCTTACTCCCCTGACACACCAAATCCACAAAGGCACATTACTTCAAGTTTCAAAATACCTAACACTTTTACTGTAAACCTACTCGGTCATACAACTTAAGCTAGGCGAATGCCAGACAGACACCAGACAGATTACAGTGTCAAGGGAACTCGGACACAAATGTCACTCGAGGACCGAGCTTAAGGCGTTTCGGACATAATCCTTCGGCAAAGCACTGGGCACTAAACTTCGGTCAAAATGTATTTGAATAACAGGTCTACTAATCATGATAATGCTTTTGGAGAACTTTGCGCAGAAGTGACCAGCACCCGAATTGTGTAACACATTTTCAATCATAACCCGAGAGTTTTGAAGGAAATTCCTAAACCATTGCTGCATATGTTTGAAATATTCGTCTGCTCAGCAACATAAATAACGCAATGAACGTGACTGCACTGTCAAAATGAAAGACATTGCGGTTGATTTCGATTTTATGTGTGTTACGCAATTAGGTACCCTATAGAGTTGATAACAATAATTTAAAGGTGGGTTGGGTGACAAATCTTTAAAGGTTATTTTAAAGTTGTACTCCTTGTTGATGGACGGAGAGGGAGGGGAAGGCCAGAGAAAATATGGATGGATTGTGTGAGAAATGATATGAAAGAGAAGGGGTGTGGTCATGGTGAATGTTAGCGTGACGGTTGATAGGGGAGAATGGAAAAAGAAAACGTATTGCTCCGACCACAACTAACATGGGTCACGGGCAGGAAGATGATGAATCATCACTGTAATATTTATAACACAATTTATTTCGTTATGAAATAAATGACTTATGACTTATTGTCAACTTGGCTCAGCCTACTTTAACTTTCCGATCCACTTTATTCCGCCTTACGCCACTTTCTTGCCACTTAAGGCCTCCATACCGAATTTCGGCAATGGTGACTAATCTCAGTGGAGACCAGCATTCGGTGCAGGAGATATTATAGTGCACAAGCGTTTGCGCAGACCCACGTCCACTCTCTCTTCCCTCGCTCTTCCGACACGACGGGATAGAGGTCAGGCGCACGACCAACGGCTTAGCGTCCTTTCCGAGACACGGGGGAGGGGGGTATCACACCAACTTGCAAACTCCCGGCTATTACTAAGAAATTCCCAATTATAAAATCCAATAACACTATTACTACTGCGTAAATAAATGGTTAATCTTACAATTTGAGCCAAGAAGATTGACTCTGCTTCGCTAGTGGGACTCGAGGGGACTAAGGGATCAAGACTAAGAGCAACATCATCAACCACGCTCGTATCTGTTAAGAAACTAAATACTGCAATCACAATTAAGATAATCATCTCTTAGGACTGCCATTATAGCGAAAGCACATCTCATTGGTAAGTATATAAACAAAGAACTAGAAAGAAAGAAAATAAAGAAAAATATTTTATTGGGGACACAGGAAAAACAAATAGTAATAGAATTAAAACGAACAAAATTACATTAAAACTATCAATAATTAAGCAAACCAAAAAAAAGACCTGCGCGAGGCCAAAAAGGCTTCTATCTCAGGATAATGCTGCGACATTAAAAAAAAAACTACTAAGATTGTTCTATGTATATTGAGGAGTTGCCTTGGGTAACCTAGAAGTTTTTGAACAGCCTCCAGACCCAGGTCGGCCGAAGCAAGAAAAACCCGTCCAGGTGGAAATTGATTCAAAGACGACTTCGCCTTGGAGTGTAAATGTGGTGCTGTTCTAAAAACAATGGGACACTTAATATCGTGTCCTGCGTGTCCTGTTAGCGGCACGTTCCAGGAACTGATGGACGCTAGTGATGGCGCCAAACACGTAGCCGTATTCTGCACTTAGATTGCAGTCGACACGTTAAGAAGAGATTAAAAAACATTCCATTGGAGCTCAGCAGTCACGCTTGCGATCACGAGACCGCCGGGGCAGCTGACAGAAATAGGTATAGTTCAGACATCTTTTTCTCTACAGAATAACTCAAGGCCAAGAACTGAGCCTTGCAGCACTAACAAAAAACTACGCATATTTTTAATGCAGCAATATTCATAGACACTCGCCAGTCTCGCTTGCCACAGCACACTCCTTGTGAAAAACTTTAGCCTGAGGCTGTAACCACAGCTGTGTTCAACTTTTGTTTGAAATACGATACAACAGTTATTTTTATATAAAAAAGCCGCTTGGCTAGATATTATCGTGTTGCTTCGTCCATTTTTATTATAACCGACTTAAAGGATGAAGAAATGAAAGTATCTTTTATAGCGAATGAATTTGTTTAATCATTAATGCGATGTTTAGCTCTGGGGTTATTATTTAGAAACGTGGGTGGTGCAAATATTATTCACATTTTGGGCTTCGTCGCAGTCGGGTAGAAAGCAATTAATTAAGCCTTGTTTATGAAACAAAACATGCCGTCCACTGCTGGGCAAAAGCCCTCTCTCTCCACTCTCTCTGAGCAAAGCAGCCCAGGACCAATCTTTATTAAAGGAGACCCCTTTAATTTTTTTACTTTATTTTATTTTTTACTAGCTGCGCGGTTTCAGCCGCATAAGTTTCGATCCCGTGGGAACATCGGGATAAAAAATATACTCGTATATATGTTAATCCTGGTTATAAACCATATGGGTGCCAAATTTTATGCAAATCCGTTCAGGAGTTTTTGCGTGAAAGAGTAACAAACATCCATCCATCCATCCATACAAACTTTCACGTTTATAATTAATTAATAGGATTATTTGTTGTTGTAGCGACAATAGAAATATGTTACAACCTTTGAAAATGTGAACTGTCTACCTATTACGGTTTATGAGATTACACTATTCAGCCTGCTGAGAGGCAGATGGACGAACGGACGGACAGCGGAGAATTAGTAATAAGGTCCCGTTGGCACCCCTAAAAATAGGCTGCTTATAAATTATCTAGTCACAAACCAAGCGGTTTGAAATTAAACGCATTAGTTTTGTTTATTGAAACAAACCCGCCCGAACAAACAAACAAAGCCAGTATTACCCAGTAACTGGGTTGTGAAGGTCAGATAGGCAGTCTCTCCATGTAAAATACTGGTATTCAGCTGCATCCGGTTAGACTGGAAGCCGACCCCAACATAGTTGGGAAAAGGTTAGGCAGATGATGATGTGTTTTGTTTCTTGACTTGTTCGGGACTCCAGACACTACAGTATCATTTGTGATGAGATTTATATTCACTCCGTTGTGGTGTCTCCTTGAATTTAACTCAACTCAACGAGACCGATTTCCGGTGGAGCAGACGAGTCCTGGAGTGGAGACTGCGTATCGGAAAGCGTAGTGTGGGACATCCCTGAATCAGATGGACCAACGACCTCAAAAAGGTGGCTGGGACAGACTGGATGCGGAAGGCTGAGGACAGGGTGTTGTGGCGCAGTATGGGATGGGCCCTCTGTCCAGCAGTGGACTGCGATAGGGTGAGTTGAATATAACCCAAGTGGAAAACTGTCACTGATTGGTTTGTCAAATCTTTATTTTAGAAGTATATATTTATGTTATGTTTATTTGTATGTATGTTAGTTCAGTCTCATAATTTTTGTTTAGTTTTTAAGTGAATTGCGTTTTTGATTCTTTGTTTTTTTTTTTGTCTCCTTTGCTCTATCACACGCTGTCTACATCTCTGTATCTATTGTCCTATCTAAGGTATGCTGGAAGAGATTTCTCATGATAAGCATCACCTCTGTACCTATTTTTTCTGTTCTGTTTTTCATTGTCTATTTATATATGTGTGTACCTAAATGGTAAAATAAAATAAATAAATAAAATTAATGAAAAATAAAGATATGCCAAACCGAACTGATAGTTTAGAACTTGGATTAACTCAAAGATATACTTTTAATCCCGATAGTGCGTTCCCGTGGGATATTTTCCGACATCCCCGCGGGTGAAGCCACGGGCAAATGCTAGACTTCAATAAATACGAAACCACTACTACAAAAAAAAAAGATTCTACATACAAACAGATGTAGGCAGAAAATACAGAACGCCATGTAATGATCATTACATACATATAATACAATATATAATCAGCCTATAATGTTCCCACTCCTGGGACACAGGCGTCCTCTCTGTGAGAGGGAGTGGGCCGTAATCCACCACGCGGGCCCAGTGTGGATTGGAAGATGTCACATTTCTTCGAATTTTTTGGTTCTAGATATGATCATTACATAGAGACTCCTTTTCAATTCCACGAAAATAACGTAAAAAATCAAAAAAATAATGCTTGTGAATAATTAAAGTCCGATACAGCCAGCAACACATATCACTTAACATAAAATAAACGCCTATACGCCTCAACTTTGAATAAGTTTTTGACTATATTAAAGTTAAAAACAATTTTGAAAACCAGCTCAGGGACATAATTTAGAACTTTTCAATAACGAACCGAATACTAAAATACTATATTTTGGTACGTTAAAATATTCATGTTTAAGGGCCAGATATTTTTTTATAAAGATAAAAAAAAATCATTTAAGCATAAAAACATATTGATATTATTATTAGGAACAAATGTAATTTATGTGTACTTAGTTGAAATAGAGATAATAACAATGTAAAGCTTTTTTTTTATTTATTCACATAGACACAACAATTACAATTAAACCTAAAATAACAAAATTATACTAAAACTATTTACAAACTAAAATATAGCGTCGAAAAATTCATCCGCATCGCTGTCGACTGGTAATGTACCCTAGATTGTAATTAATTACAATGGAAAGTTAAAGTTTTTAAATAGATATCTATTAAAAAACCTTAACTCTATTAAATATTTCATCGGCTGTCTTGGTACGGGCATGTGATACGGAGCAATAAGGAAAATGTCGTGTACTCCAAGAGTAGGGTAAGACTATGGAATAGATGGATGGACTGTGTGAAAGCTGATACGGCTAGAAAAGGGCGACTACTGCGATGTAGATTGTTGCACCGACCCCAAATAAATAGAGATTAGGACAAGAGAATGATGATTTTTACTTAATGAAAAGTTAAACTCTGCGTTTGTATTTATTTGCAAATGTAATTACATTTTCTCTGATTTTCGTTTGCTATGCCGACCGTACTTGGCAACCGCCTAGCGTGCCGACGCAAACGTCTGAGCTATTCGTTGTAATACATATTTTTTCAAAGACGAAGGAACGGAAAGCAACCTGAAATATTTTTAGTGGCTACCGCGAATTTTCATATTAGGTTGGCAAACGTTTTTATATAAATTATAGTGAGAGAAGGAAACCGGACGGAAAAATTGATGGTAAATAACAATTCAAAGATAAATTTTGCAGTTTGTAAGCAGTGTTCATACTAGAAAACTTAAGTTAAGAAGGTAAGGTAGGCTTCAGGCATGATATATGAGGAGAGGCTGAGGGAGAACACCTCACGCCTCAGCCGCCGCGGGAGACGCTCCGGGCGTCGGGAGCCGCGTGACGACTCCTGGCCACCGTAGGCGCGACGGCCTGCGGGCGGTGAGTAATGGGTAGCTCGCCGTCCGATCAGGACCAGGCCCGTGCCGTACGGCGCGTTGTGTTCCACGCGCGCCTCAAAGAGAAGTCAGCAGAGGACGGGGCCCGATAGGGCCGAAGCCTGCCAGGGCGGTGGGATCGTCCGAAAGGGTTACCGCTGCCCTGGAACAGAAAGGGCTAAGGAAGGAACACGGGTGGGTTTTAGTCAGTAAGAGTCTGACACTCCCTTCCGCTCCACCCAGAGCGGGAGGGGTTCATTTGATGATTTCCCATCCAGAAAAAAAAAAGGCATGATATATGAACGGTATGTCCTAGAACCAAAAATACAAAGACATGTGACATCTAGTACTTACCTCGTAGTAATCTCTAGTAATTACCTCTAGTAGTTTCCTCACAATGTTTTCCTTCACCGTTTTGAGAGCAGTGGTGATGAAATAATTTACATAAAGTAAACCGCCTACTTGGGGTCGAACCCACGACTCGGAAGTCGTAACCGTTACCATTCAGCCACCACTGCTCCTCACCTCAGTGAAACTTATTGAGGCATGTGGAACAGGGTGTAAAGTTCACTCAACATCCATAGAAAAGGGAGGATCCTCTGACCAGACGGGTGTCGTGTCTGGTGGGCAACTGCCCGATGATTAATGGCAGGACGTTGAGAAAGAAAGAAAAAAGAAAGAAAGAAAATAAATTTACTTGCGGCAAACATGACGCATAAAAGAAAAGAACAAACACACAAAAAAAATAAAAAGTGGTAGTTGCGCGGTAAACTCTGCTTGCGCGATACAGGATTTTGCTTGACGTCAATGTGATGCGGAATTCGCATGTAGCGATGATGAGAGGCCGCCACATCCTACAAAACTTTTATAATTGAACTCCATTATTTACGTTAAGTTTTACGTTTAAGTCTAATAAAAGAAAAAACTCAAGAGTATTAAGTTCTAAATCAGTCAAGAAATAAAAAGTCACTTACCGATAATTGTACCTCTTTTTCATTACGAAAGACTAATAATATAGTTTCTGAAGGCCTGTTTCTACTCGATCCTCTATACTTTGGTACGGCTTGTAAAGTATAGTGAATGATGTTATATATTGTTAACTTGGAAATTGCTCTACGGACCATTTTATTGGTTTCTTTGTAGCTAATTTAAATTCTTTTTTAAGGATGTCTGAAGGTTGTTATGAAAAACTTATGAGTTTCGGTAATTGGTTATTGATCGGATATATTCATTTATAGATCGTCTTATTGTTTTAGCCTAGGTAGGATGAATTATAGTTTCTTTGTTTTTTTTTGGGACGAAGTTTTTTAACGCGGTTTGTGGTAGGTTTAAACTGGTAGAAATCGGCACGTAACATAAACGCGTTATGTTGGTGCTCCATGGGACTTTCTAGAGATAGTTTTCATGGTTTTCGAGGACGGTGAAGCCAATAGCTTCACCGCCCTCGAAATCCATCATTTTAGCGTGTCGATGGCAAAAAATTGTTTTTTTTTTTTTCTTAAATTTGATTGGCCCAAAATTCAGCAACGCGGATAGCATGCGCCGACGCAGCCATTAGGTCATCACGTGTGCAGGTGACAGGGCATGCGGTGCAAGATGGGGGGTGAGCCATTGTCTGTGGAGAGTCACCGCATACACACCGGAGGTCAGAGCCTTCCATGAACTCCCACTTGTGGAAGTTATCCTTGCAGCCTACTTGGGTACGAAGTCTGTTTAAGGTTTTCCAAGTAGGCCACGGTAACTTATGCCCGGATGAGAGACTCTCTAATGGTTTGATAAAGAGATCAGGAGGATTAAGTTTTTCTTTCCAAAGATCACATATTTCCGTGGAGCATCCAGCCAAAGGCAACCCGCCTTTGGCTGTACTCACGCACCCAAGAAAACCATGAAAACTGAGGAAGTGAGGAAACTTATACTACATGGCTCTGTATTAAAAATGCGTATTAAATTCACACTATCTCTCTCTCTTTCTACCATAAAGAGACCGAGTATCGCTTAGGGAACTTAGTTCCTGACGGGTATCGCGTAAGGAAATTTGTTCCTGACCGCACCCTTTTTCTTTCTATCAGATTTGTTTAGGAGTCTAGACACTTTTTTAGGTACTTTGGATGCTATAAGAAGGTGTCTCTATAACTGTTATACCCAGCCTGCACTAAGACATAGGTGGTTAAAATATTGCATGACTTGGCATAACCAGTCTACAACGTCCCCACTGCTGGGACACAGGCGCACTCTTTGTGAGAGGGAGTGGGCCGTAATCCACCTCGCAGGCCTAGTGCGTGTTGGTAGATGTCACATGTCTTCGAATTTTTGGTTCTAGGACATGCTGGTTTCCTCACGGTAGTTTTGTTCACCTTTTTTTTGGGAGCAGTGGTGATGAAATAAATTACATAAAGTAAAAGTAAATCGTCTGCCTGGGTTCGAATCCACAACGTAAAACTCGTAAGTTGCTGCCGTTACCACAGGGCCCATACTCTCTCGCACAACTTGGCGCCAGGCCATTTTTTGTAAACAATTTGTGCATTCAGTACAAGGACACAAAATTCAAAACTGCTGAGTAATAAGAGAAAAGCAACAATGATTTTGATAATATTGTACTGCGTAGTTAGAACTAGGGTTAATGGGTGTCCCCGTTTTAATTAGTCCGAAAGTAGTCGAAATACAAACACTCATAAGTAGAAGTAACAATCATGAACCACCTACGCTAAAGCATCTATGGTCTGTTCCAAAAGTATCTGCTGAAAGTGTAAACAAACCCGTTTGAGGTTAAATTCTTACGCAATCACTCACTCAAAGAAGTTAGTAACTCACTCTTAAGTATTTAGAAGGTTTCAACCAAAACTTAAACCAAAAATGATTAATAAATTATTATTGTTTGGACAACATTATTAAATTGAAAAATCATAGATAAGAATTGAGGGTTATAATTAACCTCAATAAAATTATAATATATTATCATCGGGCTTAAATATTCAATTAATCAAATTACAGCACTCAATATGTAAGTGGCACTACAAATTCGTATCCACAGGCAGACGCTTTCTGACCTATTTGTTTACATTTCATCAGGAACTTTTAAAACAGACTATACTATGTATGGAGTGTCTATTAGGAGTAAATTACCTACTTACCTAGTCTATTCACACACAACGAACTACAATTTTACATAAATTGTCATTATCATCCTACAACATTCTGTAATCCACATATTGTATCAAATTAGTGAGGGTATTCCGACACTAATTTAGAATAATTGTAAGCCCTATTATGAGGGTACTGGATTGAAGGTTTACTGAGGCTATTTGTATAGTCCGCAGCGAGGAGTGCACGTATTTTTAACACATTGTGTGTTATAACGTTACCTACATGTTTTGAAAATGTTTTATTAGATTTGAATTGTTTTAGGTGTGTACTTTTTATTTGTGTCGCTATGACGATCCTAAAAAGACGTCTAGGTCAGACCAGATGCGGAAAAAAGTTAAGAAAAACGCTGAGCGTAGAAAGTATTTTCTATACAATCAAGTATTTTCTAACTGAACAGACAGCTGTGCTGCTGGGGAGTTTGTTGCGCCACTTCTTCTGCCCAGCGAAAGGGCGGGCGTTTTGGGGGACTGTCTTTTGTAATTTTGACGTTAGAAAAGTGTTGCTTCTCAGCCTAGTTTAAATGAATGACTTTTGATTTTGAAAGTATTTATTTATAATTGAAAGTAGTGGGGGCGGGCGATGCGGTGGGTCAAGGGCCAAGGGAGTTTTATAAAAATATGATTGTTAGTTTAGCATATTGTGTATCTTACGACTTTCATGCGAACGAAGTCACAGGTAAAAGCTAGTACTTTATAAAAGTAATTAGACTACGATCTTTTAGTGTTAAGCTAAGAACAAAAAATCTAATGGATCACTTATCGACCCGAAATATCATCGACCAACAATATTTTCATTTAAAAGAGTGTCCGTGGTGTCCGTTCTTGCCCGCTCTTCTCCGTAGGAACCTACTACGCTTTGGATTGGACAACTGGTTTCATCTTTCTGACTGACCGACCCCTAGCCAATTCAAAAGTTTGACTGGTAGAAAATGCCTATGGCATTGAGCCCGCCTCACATGGTGCCATCTACCAACCCGCACTGGGCCAGCGTGGTGGATTATGGCCCAATCCCTCTCACAAGGAGGAGGCCTGTGTACCTATTAGCAGTGGGAAAATTATAAGCTGATTATGTAGCCCGCCTTTGTACATCTTTGTGCTTAAAGTATAAAATAAATAATAAAAGTGCCTATAATTGGTTTATTTGAAATAAATGCTTTGAGTTTGACCCAAAAACAATTGCTAGCAAACTCCACAACACCGTTAATGAAAACCAAAGGGGCTTCATCACGCGATTAAATACTCTTTCGTGCGGCGCACTTAGTGGGTACCGTAACGCGCTGAATTTTCTCAAAAATAAACTTAACACAAAGCTCAGAGTGATTATCTTAAGAACCTCTCAGTTGCAGGCTTTGTAAAGAAACTCGTAATATAAGTGAAATCTGCTAATGGTACCAGCCCCTTTGCGAGTTTGGCCACGAAACGTGCCCTAACAAGTTTCGGTGTACAGCCAACAGGAAAATCTTATGTATACAACGTCAACATTCATGAATATGATTCATGAAAATTGGACGAGCAGTCATCAAAGAAATAGGGTTCCTAACGTACGCCTGGGTGGTATACTTAGCATAAGCATAATAAGCCTATAATGTTATCAGTGCTGTGGAGAGCTGTAGTGGCTCAGTGGTAACCGACCCGACTCACTGGATGTAGGTCGTGGGTTCGAACCCAGACAGTCGCTTTACCATGTGTAATTTATTTCATCACCATTGCTCTCAAAAACCGTAAAGGAAAACATCGTGAGGAAGCCGGCATGTCCTAGAACCATTTTGCATAGATAAAGGTTTTTGCATAGTAACAGGAAAGTATTCTCTCGTGAAAACTAGTTTTTCTATGGGTCCGTGTTTTACAGGGTTACCTGTAAAACATTAAGTATCTTATAAGCTCTATCATACTATTTTACTGAACAATATAATCAGTAAATTTTCATTCATAAAAAAACGTATGAAAATTCAATCAATTTTTTATTACAATTTCATGAGGAATAAATATTGCGGTTTGACAGCTTTTGTATAGAAAATTATGTCAAACTGACATAATTATTCATTAGATAAAAGTTAACTGACTATTAAAAAATAAGCCCCATGAATAGAATACACTTTATTATGCACACCACATAAATAACAGATGTAAATGTGGAAATTTTACAAAGGGTGATTACGTTATTACTTTCATTTTTTATGCTGACGGTACACTGGGTTCGCCCGTGATTTAAACGATTTATCATCGAAGAATGGGAGTACTACAATGTTTGGCTCGGGGTAGCGCACTGACTGAGTCTGAGCTTTTTCCGCAGGTACAGTAAATAAATTATAGGTGGTGGCTGTGGGTTCACATCCCACATGTTTTCTGGGTCTGTAGTATGTTTAAATGTTAGCCAGAAATGAAGGCGTTAAGGATAAAAGGGATTTAAGATAACTACTTACAAAAAAATATCAAACTTACCGATCTATTGCCCGTTCTCCTCTGCAATCCAGTCTGAAAAGAAAATAATTGGTTAATTAAGTAAATACAAAATTAAGAAGCGTTGGAAGGCCACACAAGGTGGACCGACGACCTCGTTAAAGCCGCAGGAACCCGTTGGATGCGAGAAGCACAGAACCGAAGTGGAGGTGCTGGCATATGTCCAGCAGTGGACGTCTTTCGGCTAAAATGATGATGAAAATTAAGTTATAATGTAGGTAATTACGACTAAATACTCCCAATACCGAGGAAGGAGGCCAGGTGGGTGGACGGCCTAAAGAAAATCGAGGGAAAGACTCGCACAGACCAGGGAAGTGTGGCTTATAGAGGCACGAGGAACAGGTGTAAAGTTCCCTCATCCTCCATAGAAAACAGGGGACCCTCCGACCAGACGGGTGTTGTTGCAACTACCCGACTATTGATGTCGGGACATCGTACATAATTGCTAGTTGCGCTGTAATCTCAGCTTGCGCGATGCAGGGTTTCGCGTGACGTCAGTGTGATGCGTAGTTTGCATGTGGTGATGTAGGCGAAAGGCAGGAAGTCTATTCTTCGCATTGAGTGGCCAATGATGATGATGATGACGAGACTCAATACAGACAATACTTTTTTTTTTACTGTGCACCACGTTCTTTTTGCAATATACCTTAGCTTTTTGATAAATGATGATAAATGATTTATATTCTGTAAGTAAGTTTGTATAAACGCTTTTACACGTCAATCATATTTTTTTTCAACTAGATGGGTTCGGCGTTTCCTATCTGACTACTCAGAAGAAAGTCGGAAACGGACGCAGAGGTCACAGTCTCTTTTAAAGTCCAGACATAATCTTGGTCAGATCATGTGAAAACCATGTAGATTGGTGTCTGAAATGGTATTTTGAGGAAAGAACCACACAGATAGAGAGAGAGTTTTATTTTCACACATAAATCTTTCCTTGCGAAAACATTCAACCACTTACTGAGTTATAAAATCAACAAATAAACGAAGTCTCGAATTTATAACACCATTAGTTAGCTCTAATTTATTTTATATGTAGGTACGAAACATACACACTTATCTGAACATTACGCCTGTTTCGTCGAAGGGTTACGCAGAGGTGTACCTGTACTGTACACCCACATATACAAGACAACCCAAAAATACTCCTGTGCATTATTACTGTCAGTGTTTTCAATTATTGTCGTATTGTTGTCTCCACGTTGTATGAGTGTGGTGTGCAAATTAAACTGAGAATATAATATATTTTAAAGTACAGATAGAAGCTAAAGTACTAGCAAGGAATAAAATTCTCTTTCTTTCTTTCAAAAGAAATACAGCCAAAGTTATCGCTCTTTCTACTCGACAGCTTTAGATTTACTTCCGAAAGCAATTCTTCTACATGTGCAATAATTTATACAATTTCCTTAGAAGGAAATCAGTGGTATGCCCTCAAGGAAATAAAACGGCGAGTTTATTCCCTTGGGTATAAAGAAATAGATACATGCATGATATATGTTGGAAACTTTGGACAGATTATGACAAGTCATTGTTATTTTCGTTATTTGATGTTTTATTTTGTATCATTCTTGAGAGACCGGGAGTGCTCCAGATACATAGGTGTGAATAAAGAGCTTATATCCTGAAGAAAAGGTGGTTCTAATATGAAGTTTGGCAAACAACCGGCCATCTACCTGAGGAGCAATTCCTGTAATTTTAAGAACGTTTGCATTCTAATTAATAATAAACAATATTTATTCGTTCAAGACTTAAACCTATTTACATACATTTTTTGTACCTTAAATTAAACTGCAACTTAGTGGCAAGATACTAGACATGTACAACTGGGCTTAAACTAGTAATAATGCATACTTTCTAGGTCCCTCGTGTAGAAAACCTTTGTGTACCATAATAAATTAATTAATCTCAGTCACAATATGACTAAAATACCTAAATTTTACACTCATATTTGATTGACGCTATGATAAGATAGCGACTACATTTTGAACTTTTTTAATTCAGGGAATTGGACTTCTGGTGATTCAAGCTATCCTCGGCTAAAGGCACCTGAATACCTAAGGGATTTGTACGAGTATGTTTACCTAAACTTCCTACTAATATTATAAACGCGATGATGGATGGATGGATGGATGTTTATTACTCTTTCACACCAAAACTACTGTACGGATTTGGATAAAATTTGGCACACAGCTAGTATATTAGTCAGGATTAACACATAGAATACTTTTCATCTCGATATTCTCACGGGATCGAAAGTTATGCGGGTAAAACCGCGGGGTACAGCTACTAAAAAATAAAATCAAAACAGCACACATTCCTGGAAATACCTTTCAAAAAGAGCTCTATTCTTTTTAAAATTTCTTTAAAATCCATCGCAATTTTTTCCCCGCTAATCTCATAGCCCGAAGCGGCAAAACTACCATTTCGGGAATCTAGACTTAAATTATGAATCCTATGCACCCTGAAAAGCACATTCCAGATTTTTTGAGCTCGTGTAGGTATGTATACAGCTCAAATTTTCTCCTACAAAGTGAATGGAATTCTTTATGAGCCAACAGAATTTTAGTACTGACCCAGTAGCCACAGAAAAACGTAGTTATTAAGTTTGTGTTTGTCATTTTGTGTTGTTTGCTTAGTTTTTTTTTTTAGGAGATTAGACGCGCTTTTCCAGTGGCTTTTATAGGAATTTTTAATATTCCTCGATGAATGCATTGAATATCTAGGTAGGTACCTATCGCTTATTTTTTTTTACCAAAACTAGGTTCTATTGTTTGACCGAAAACTTCACACATAAACATAGGTATCTCAAAAAATTGAGAGTTTGTTAATCTGAAAAGGCTAGTGATGTAGTCATTATGGTCGTCAGTATAAGGGTAGGTAAATAAAACCCACATTTATATGCAATTAAAAAGCCACCTTAAATAATAAATATGATATCTGTTAACTAAAGTAATATTATACCGATACGAGAAAATTTATTTTGTTGATGATTTATTACTGACATTTATATACATACTTTTAATAATTTCAGAATGTCATGTTGTTAAAATAAAGTTAAAATAAACCTGCAACACCAACACAGAGTCACCAACACAGAGTCGGTCACTTCCTTAATCCAGTATTATAATTAAAAACTGAATAATTTCCAGCAAGTTTGCTTGTAATTAAGGCGCGACGAAACAGCCGCATAAATACTAAATGGGGTTTACATTCGTCGCCAGTACAAACGGGAATATGCGTTTAATTAGAATAGAAACACTGCACTGAATTACGTAAGCAGTTAATGGGATTGCGTTGCTCATGTTTCTCGTATATACGCTGATCTGATGAAAGAAAAATAAGGAATGTGCATTTTAGTTAATGAAAACCGCTGTTTGAAAACGTAAGCTGATTATTTATTCTAATTAAACATGCACGACACACGTCCTCTACATGCAAAATGTTAAAGAATAATGACTTGACGGCCGACGCGTAGCGGATCGGTTGTCTGCTACGATATAGTAGCAGGCGTAGCAGATTGGCTACGCCGTAGCAGCGCACGGCTTGGTTTGGTGTGTTCAGAAGGCCTATTTCCGTATCTACTCGAAAAATTCCAAAATCTTTCAAAGTCAAAACTGAGATTAGAATCATCTGTTATAAATTGTTATAAAACGAGAATTGCCCCTCTGAGGGTTTGGTTTTAAAGCAATTACAGCTTTATTGTAACCTAAATTTACATATACGGCGACCCTGACTTATGAGTTGCAGGTCATGGGTTCCAACCCAGTGAGGCGCTTTACATTGTGTAAAATAATCTCATCACCACTGCTCTCAAAACGGTGAAGGAAAACATCGTGAGGAAACCGGCATGTCCTAGAACCAAAAATTTGAAGACATGTGACATCTACTAACCCGCAGTGGGCCTGCGTGTTAGATTACAGCCCACTCCCCCTTGAAGAGAGGAGGCCTGTGTCCCAGCAGTGGGAACATTATAGGCTAATTATGCTAAGTATACATATAAAAAAGTTTAGATATACAAAAAAAAGAGAGTGAAAAAATACATTAAGATTTTTTTCCAGCTCTTTTATACACATGATAATGTTGTAAAGCACAAAAATACAGCTGACGGCGTGAATAACTATTCTAAATAAGAGAAAACAGAAGAAAAATAATATAAAGCTGCCATAAATAAAAATAAAAGTTCTTGGAGGTATTCAATGGACCGTGGTTTTCCCCGGGGCGTATTTAGGAGGAAGTGACATAGAGCCATTTGTTAACATGTACCCAATCATATTTTCTACGTCTCACCTAATACAAGTATCCCACTTCATTCAGAACAATATGCGTATTTCCAATTTTTTGCAACAAGAAAACCGCCAATCTAATATAAATGGCTTTGATTAACTTCAAAGCTGACTGCCTCGCTGGTCTAGTGGTTAAAATCGCTACTGCTGAGCATGAGGTCCTGGGTTCCATTCCCGGATCGGGCAAAGTGATAGGCGTTTTTCAGTAAGTTTTATTGGGAGTCAGGCTCACGCCACATGCGATTTAAATATAACAAAGAAATCAGGACCGCCCTAGCACGTCGGGTTGATAATAATAATAATAACGTTTATTTATAAAAATGGTGCAGATTTACAATAATTTATCTTAAAAATTATAGATGACACAGTTGCTCATTTGCCTGAACTAGGTGAAGACCTGTGTTTCAGGCTAGAAATGATATCGTTAAGAAGTGATGATATCGTTAAAGTCGCTGGAAACACCTGGATGAGGAACGCGCGGAACCGGGAAGTATGGCAGAAGAAGCCAGGCCAGGCCTGTAACCAGCAGTGAGTCATTCCGGGTTGAAATAATGTGATGATGATGATGAAATATAACTGGCGAAATGTGGTTGTAATTTAGGTACATCCCTGCCTAATCCTTCGGGGAATTCGGGCGTGATGTTATGTTATGTGCAAACGGCCATTACAGTCGTTACGGGCAGTCAGGGGCCTGTTAGTCTACCGATTATTTCCTAATTGCAGTACGGAGGTCGGATGGCAATCGCTCCTTGCAACATAATGGGATCTTGGTATGAAACAAGACGCCATTCTGATATGTTAGCATAACATAACATCACGCCTGTATTTTCTGAAGGGTTACGCAGAGTTGCACCCACATTTCGCCAGTTATTTTGAAGGCCCATGTAATAGTGGGCGAGCCTATTGCCTTCAACTGGCCACAAATCAGGGGGTCTACTCCGAAGTAGTATCGGCCGAATGTTTGGGCGTTTTCTGCTACGAAGTTACTATTTGGTTCGGTCGGTTCCGATCCTACACTCTTTCGACTATTGACTATGGTCCCGACCCAACTGAGCCGATCCGAACTTTTTTCGCATTTTTCAATAATATTCGGTTCGGCCATGAGTCGGTCCGATCCGAACATTCGCACTTTACACTTCGAAGTAGACCCCCTGGTGTCGTAGGTTGGAACCCAGACAGGCGCTTTACTTTGTATATATTATTTCATCACCACTGCTCTCAAAACGGTGAAGGAAACAAATCGTGAGGAAGCCTACATCTTCAGCTCCAACTTCAACTTCACCTCAGCCTTCTCAGCCCACCAATCGCGCATCGTCATCCATACCCCACCTCCACATTATACACACCACTGCCATTCCATCTCCATCCATACCTTGTAAATAAATCTTTAATTGATTTCTACTTCCATACTTTTAATTCCTTAGCCTAATTTAGAATTCAAGTTAGTATTTTCTTGTCGCTACACGACATTTTGGCAAAAACTGTCCTAGAACCAAAAATGAAGACATGTGACCTCTACCAACCCGCACTGGGCCTGCGTGGTTGATTACGGCCCACTCCCTATCACCGAGAGGAGGCCTGTGTCCCAGAAGTGGGAACATTATAGGCTGATTTTGCTTTGCTTATGTTTTAGAGGACTCCTTCAATAACATCGAATGATGTTCGATACGGTACGGAAGCATATCGAATAGTTCTGATAGCTATGCTGTTTTGCAATACGATGCGGTGCCGCCCGATGTGGCTATAATATGCACTAGCCTTTACTTGATCTCCATACTAGTGCTGCATATGCAAAGTGACAACTCGATCTTGCCCAGCGACACGAGATTGAACTCAACCGCACTACGCACGTTCCAATTTGCTGATTTTGCTCAATTCATCAACTGTTCGGACAGTTCTGTACCATGTGGATACATGATGCGATGTGGTAACTATAGTACAACCCTTATATACTGACAGCGTATTCCATCAAACTATTCCCCAACTTGTTATTTTTTTTTGTGCGTTTATGTTCTTTTTTATGCGTCATGTTTGCCGCAAATAAATGAATTTTCTTTCTTTATTTTCTTTACATAGAATAAGTCTTATACTGAATAAATAAATAAAGAATAAATTTTTCATACGAGAATATTGTCACATAAAGATAAAGACTAAACTTTTGATAACTCAATCACTGCGTGTATCAAGTTATATAACATAACATCTGAGCCTGTAATCCCCGAAAAGTTAGGCAGAGGGGTACCCATAGTACACCAAAATTTAGCCAAATATGTTTAAGTCCCATATGAAATGTAATGAGACGAGCCTATTGATATCAACCGGGCACATATCCAGGCTCCAAGCTACTGTTGAGAAATTCCTGAAAGAGAAACCCATCAACACTGCCCGACTTGGGAACAGAGGGGCAATTCTCGTAATTCTAAGAACGTTCACAGCCTGAAGGCCAATCCTCGTAATTTAAAAAGTTCAAAACCTAGTCGCAGGCTCATCTCGGCGACAAACAAATGTCAAAACGTAGGGAAATTAGAGTATTTTTGACAGATTGAGACTGAGATCTGAGGGGCAATTCTCGTAATTTTAAAAACGTTCACAGTCTAATCTCAGGCTCAATCTGTCAAAAATACCTCTAATTTCCCTACGTTTTGACAAGTTTTTGACATTTGTTTGTTGTCGAGATGAGACTGCGACTTAAATTTGCACGTTTATTAACTACGAAAATTAGCGAGGTCTTCATTTGGTCTTCATTTATAATTATAAATCAAGACCTCATGCTCAGTAGTACCGTTAGACCAACAAGGGACCTAGTCAAGTTTATAAAACCTAGGCTAAGCTACGCATAATTTTACTTTTTAGGGCCTAATTACACGTGGGCAGAGGGGACCAAGTACCGGTGATAAAGTATCAACCTTAATTTGCATGAGAAAGTCACCAGAGTAAAAATAAAAGTGCTGTGTGGGAGGTATCCTCTCAGAATCACATTATTAATAATTAACCAACTAAGATACGGAAGGTCAACTCATTTATAAAAATTAAAACTTCGTCTTTATATGGGTAATAACTTTTTTTCTATATAAATAAAATAAATAATACAAAGTCAGGTTAGTTACATCATTTATAACTGAAGAGCGGCCGGACCGACTTTCATGATCTTTGATTTGTTGGATTAATGTCCCTGTCCCAAATAGCAGAATATCTATTAAGACATGAAAAAATTCTCGAAAAAATTAATGAAGAAAGAAAAGATTCTGAACTTTATTAAGGTTATTAAAAACGGGTATTACGGTTATAAAAAAAATAGAAAGAAAGAAAATAAATAAAGAAAGAAAAATAGTTTATTACGCACGAACAATACGCACATTATAAATAAAAAAATAATAAAAATCACCGGCCAAGTGCATCTCAGGTCACGCATAGAATAGGGTTCCGTAGTCACCCATAATGGCACGTGGATTTAGAATGATATTTTACATTTTTACTTATTATTTCGTTATTTTGTACGAAGTTTTCCAAGTAAGCGCATTTTACAAGTTAGGCCTCTATAACTCCTGAAGTAACAAAGTTATCTAAGCCATTATAGTTTTCCTTCAAAGTTAAGTTAACTTAAGACTACCCTCATGTTTTTTTTTCAGATTTTTCGAGCCAGAAGTTTAATATCTCGCAAACGGATACCTAAATCAAAAAATCGTCTTAGAAACCTCTCAATGTTTTGGAAACCTATCTAATGCTCCACACTATGGGATAACGCGAGAAAAAAAAAACTTAAACCCTTTACGTGTAGGGGAGGTACCCCACAAAAAAATATTTTTCGTGATTTTATTTTAGTACTTTGTCGACGTGGTCAATACACATATCCATGCAAAGTTTCATCTTTCTAGCACTAACCGTTTGGAAGGTAAGCCGAGGACGGACGGACGGACATGACGAAACTATAAGGGTTCCGAGACGTGAACTACAGAACCCTAAAAAGACACATACAACGCATGCAATACCTGTTCCGTACATTTTGACCGTGTAGGTATTGCATTTTTCTAAGAAGCAGATTTTTTTTATTTTATATTCGATAAAAATTTTCTATGCTAGGGGGTTCAGAATTATGTGCTGAATTCATGATGGTTACAGTGTCCTGCCACCCTGGATAAATCAGGATTTTAACATCAGCATCTTTGAAAGCGTGTTCAATGGGGAGCTTAATTTGACTTCTTAATTACCTTCATTAATGCCAAAATTCTATGACTAATAATGCCATAACACAATATTTATAGCGTCATATATACAAATAAGGCTGCGCACGCGCGGATATCTATGATTTTTGATAATATTTGTCATGAACTTTCATTAATTGGTCCTGTCTGTCATTCGTATATCTTTGACAGTCGTTACGGGTAGTACAAAGCCCAAAAAATCTGACAACCAGTCTTACTAAGGGGTATCGTGTTACCCAGTAACTGGGTTGTGGAGGTCAGATAGGCAGTCGCTCCATGTAAATTGCTGGTCGAAAGAATAACTGCTTAAGAAAAATAACTGTATTTTTAAGCATTTAAAAAATACAGTTTTTATGCATTTTAAAATGTACTTATGAATAGGACTAATATTTTTTTATGATGGATGAACAAACTAATAAAATAAAAATATAATATCCTAACCTAACTAAAATTATTATCTAACTAACTTATTATTTTGTTTTTTCGAACCTTATCTGGTGACATTATTTAATTTCTGCCTACACGCCCATGTGTAGAAGGTGAGATTTAATGTGAATGTATATTTATTATTATTTATTAAAACTTTATGCACAAGTTATAAAAAAAATACTGTACAAAGCCGGACTTAATGACTGAGGCATTTTCTACCAGTCAACCTTAGGGTGACGCAGAGACAAAACATAGCAGGTGCAACATACGGGATAAATAGTTAGGAAATGACTATAACATACAAAAATAAATACTAATAGTACATAGACAAGATATACTTAATATATATAATTCTTCTGTACGTGTGTTTGTCACCTAACTGCTCCTAAACGGCTGAACCGATTTGGATGAAATTTTGTGTGTATATTTCAATAGGTTCCTGGATGGTTTGAAAATACAATTGTACCCGGTAGGTGGCGTTGCTTTTCCGGGCAGGACGACGTCTGCCGGGTCCGCTAGTATATATATATATATATATATTATACATACATGGTGGGTGGTTATATTAATTATACATTCCAAATTGCAGTATTGTGAAAGGACGATAAATACGAATAATATCAACATGTAATTTCACAAACTTATGATTAACAGACTGAACCAATGTTGCATGATTTAGCCCGCGTTGCGCTACTTAATCACTATTTACGCACTCTAAACGAATTCGGGTCGCAGTTTTGTGAAATGCATATGAAGTAATTTATAATTGAATGGCTCGTGGCTAAGTAATAACAGCCGCACGAGTGGATCGATCAGGTTAAGCTATACTTGCCGCGGTTGGTCCGAGGATGGGTAACCAGTTTGCATACTGAGACCCCTCCGTGCCTCGGGATCCTAAAGCTGGACCTAGTTATAAGTAGTTCCTTTCAGATTTATTAAAGTATAGAACCATAGCTTCAGCCCGCGGAGATTCTTATGACACTCGGCAACACTGTACCTTCTCATTAGTGAAATAATTTTCGGAATCGGGTCAGTAGTGCCAAAGATAAGCAGGGAATTTTACATCTTCATAATATTAGAAAATATGAACAGCCTTTAGAGTCCGTGCCTCGGAAAGCACGTTAAGCCGTTTTCCCGGCTGTCATTCATGGATCTTTGGCAGTCGTTACGGGTCGTCAGAACCGCGAAAGTCTGAAAACCAGTCTTACCAAGGGGTATTGTATTACCCAGGAACTGGGTTGTAGAGGTCAGATAGGCAGTCGCTTCATGTAATATACTAGTATTCAGCTGCATCCGGTTAGACTGGAAGCCGACCCCAACGTAGTTGTGAAAAGGCTAGGCAGATGATGATGATTAACAGAGAAAATAATTCAAAAACATTCAAGTGAAATCAAAAATCATTTTGAACTTAAGACTCTCCGACAAGCATTTCTCTCAACTCAATCCCTAGACAAATACAATGGGTTTAGCTATTAATTTTATTATAACGCCAATTAATGGAGAAATCCTTTAGGAAGTGACTCTCTTAATTGAACAAACACTTAAAAAACAATAGCTCTATTATGAGATCAGGCTCACATTCCGGAACACTGGAGCTCAATAGACCTTTGTATTTACTGTGAAAGGTAGAAAATTGTTCGGAGCGAAAGATTTTCTGTATCTTGATATTATATTTTGCACAATTTGTACGTAACGAGAGGGTTATTTGGTATAGTATTGGTAACAATCTTCAAAATGCAGTTTCTTGCCTGTTCTTCTCTCTACTACGCTTTGGAATGGGCAACTAGCTACACCTTTGTGACTGACATGAATATCATGAATACATTAAGAAAAGATAGAAGAAAGAAAATACATTTATTTGCGGCAAACATGACGCACAAAAAAGAACAGACACACAAAAAAAAACAAGTTGGGGTAATCAGTGAGTTGGTGATTGAATCGGTTTCTATTCATCATCATCAGTCTGTAGCAGTAACTGCTGGACATAAGTGTCTCCAATTGCACGCAATTTAGCTCGATTCTCGGCAACTCTCATACACTTGCTACCAGGCACCCTGCGAAGATCGTCGCTCCACCTAGCCTGAGAGCGTTTAGCTTTACGTTTGGCAATTTCTACTATCTAAATGATACTAAAATATCAATGAATATTTAAATGACATATTTTAAAATACATTTTATAAAATAATTAAAATAACCTTTTTTCCAACGATGTTGGGGACAGCTTCAAATCTAACGGGATACAGATAAATACCAGTTCACATGATGCGACTGCTTATCTGACCTCCACAACCAGTAACTGGGTAACACGATACCCCTTGGTAAGACTGGTTGTCAGACTTTCAGGGGATCTACTCTGAAGTAGTATCGGCCGAATGTTCAGCCGTTTCCTGCTACGAAGTTACTATTTGGTTCGGTCGATCCCGATCCTACACTCCTACATTCTTTCGAATATTGACTATGGTCCCGACCCAACTGAGCCAATCCGAACTTTTATCGCATTTTTCAATAATATTCGGTTCCACCATGTGTCGGTCCGATCCGAACATTCGCAATTTGCTCTTCGGAGTAGACCCCCAGGCTTCTGACGAACGACTGTCAAAGATCTGCGAATGACAGCAGGGACCAACGGCATAACGTGCTTTCCGAGGCACGAGGGGGGGGGGGGGGGGGTCTCGATATGTAATGTATGGTCACCCATCTAAGAATCGACCGCGGCAAGCGTAGCTCAACCTTCGATGGACCCATAATTTAGCCATGGCCATAGTAACACGTAGGTATTCTGTACAATTTTAAACTTGCTACTTATTACTGTTAAAAAGATTAAAGCTAGAGAGTATGCCGAACACTCGTTTATTACTTGGTACTCGGCATGGTCGGCCATTTTGGTAGTACTCGTAACTCGGTTTGACTGCTGACGAACTCGAAAAGAACTCTTAAACTTATAACCTGACCTCTTTACACTATTAATATAGATTTAGTAATTGTCAAAAAAAAACACGTGATAGTGACGAAGTATCGATCCCGTGTGAATATCAGGATAAAAACTATCCTATGTGTTATTCTGATGTATAAGCTATATTACTGTAAAGTTTCATCAAAATCCGTTCTGTAGTTTTTGCGTGAAAGAGTAACAAACATCCATCCATCCTCACAAATTTTCACGTTTATAATATTAGTAGGATATGGATACTGGCTGAACTCTATAGCGATGGCACTTTACGGATCTTCACGCTGTTGCGGCACTGTAGATCCAAATTCCTCGTAGCAATGCCGAATACTTGCATGGCATTCTTCTATAATATTTGAAGCGTTTCGTATTATGTTTACCGAGTTACTCGGCAGAGAACTCGGTAAACATAATACCGAGCAATACTCGGTAAATCTTGTACTCGGCGCATCTCAAATAAAAGTCATAACCCCCGTGACAGACAGACTTCGAAAAAACTCACAACATTTTACTCCGAAAACTCGCTAAACGATGAATATCGGCAGTTCGGCAATCGATACCCTTGGGGACCCGTATCTTGTCACAACACTGTTCTTATAAAGCCTAAAGTACCCTTTTAAAGGATATTTGCTCTTGACATGAGACATTAAATAATAATGTATCGAGAACTGAAAGATGTGATTTATTATTTACCTATGCGTTTTTTGAAGACGTCTCAGTAGCTAGGGGTTGGTATAACGATGTGTAGTGAGTTTTGAAGGGAAAACTTATTTAGGTGCACTTTCTGAAAAGTGAACGAGACTGAGCCGTCACGCTCGGGTCGGTGACGGTGAATCGGGTATACTCGGCTTCAGGCGGTTGGTGGCGCTGAATCGCTTATACTCGGCTCCAGTCGGTTGGAGATGCTGCATCAGGTATACTCGGCTCCAGTCGATAGGTGACGCTGAATCGCGTATCCTCGGCTCCAGTCGGTCGGTCACGCTGAATCGCGTATACTCGGCTCCAGTCGGTCGGTGACGTTGAACCGCGTATACTCGGCTTCAGTCGGTTGGTGACACCGAATCGCGTGTATTCGGCTCCAGTCGGGCATTTTCAAAGCTTATTAAAATGACGAGACAAATGGCGATACTACAGGGTTAACCAGAAAAATGTCAAATTTAACAGACCATCAAACTGAACAACTTTCTCCATGGGGTCAATACCGTGATCGCAACAAAAAACCCTAGTGTCTCAACCCCATACTGCTCGAACATAATATAAGGCCCTAACATTGGAGTATCTCCGCCAATTGAGGTTTTTTCCATCTGCGGCAGCTGCCCTAACACGGCCCGCCGTGCTTCCATCATCCACGCAAAACGTCAATCCCTTCGGGGATTTCAGTCGCAATTTTATGGGGTTTCCCTTGTTTCGTCAATAAAAAATTGACAAATGATCACTTCCCAAACAATTTTCCCCATAATTTCATTTGCCAAATTATTACTTAGCAAATAAACTCTTCACAAATAATCGGAACGCAAATGCAACTCCCTATTTTATTTGTATGTTTTAGTTATATTTTTAGTTTAGGTATATACCTATATGCAGTGGAAGTTTTAGGGCCTCTTTAATATTTTTGTGTTGTATAACCCTAATTTATATTCAAGTTCACAAAAGAAGTTGAACCTTTGACACAAATTCAAAGCTAATTCGTTGTTCAGCGTAATAAATAGGAAGCAATCGTTATTTACAATGGCTGTCACGTTGTGCACGCTCGTTCAATACATTTCAAACATTATTACGTCCTCGTAAAGCCCATTTTTGACAAATGAGGTGTTACTCGATTCATGAAAGCCGCGAGGTTTTTTAAAGATCTATTTCATGCTATAAATCATATTACACACGTATGAAGATTGAAATACGTATTTTATTGCTTCATTAAGCTTTGATAGAACGTTCGATTATGGATTAATGATCATGCCTGTAATTCCCCGAGGGGTTATGCAGAGGTTTGCCTTAGTATGTGTTATGTCTAAAATAATTTCAAAGATGAGCAAAATTAAGTTTTTGGCAACACCAAAATAATATGGCTGTCGCTAAACTATTCGATATTAATACAGGAACAGACAAAAGCAAGTTTCACAAAAACTCTAGATAGGCTCATTTGAATGAATGCTCGAATTATTTTACTCGTAATTGTTCAGTCAGCTAAACACGCATTTAAGTAATTACCTAAATACTAGTTTCAGAATATTAGACTCGATTTTTCCGTTTTTAATGATCAATGTGATGACGAGTATTAATAACACCATTTTCAGGCAATTATCGTTGTGTTTTTGATTATTATGTAATTGTTATATAAAGACTTTCATGTTTTAAATATCGTCTGTCGAGGAAATGTAATCCATTCAGTTTTTGTTACAGTTGTCATGACTATCATTACTTCTGTTTTGTTATTTAGACTATCTTTTGTGAAAACGTTGTAGGCCTTGTAGACTCATAGATGTTTCGATTTGATGGCCATTTACTGTTTTGTTAAGTACCTACCGGGTACTTGTTGACAGGCCTGCACTGTCCTCCCATACCGATGAACACTGTACTTTGATAAATGATTTGGCTGCTATGTACTCATTAATATTTTATTCCTCCATTTAATCTTAAGTTTAAGAAGTATTTTGCTATAATTTCTATATTATAGAGCCTTTAGTTTTACCTCGTTTATTTATTTACTTACTTATTCAATACATTTTTAAATCCTACTAATATTATAAACGCGAAAGTTTGTAAGGATGGATGGATAGATGGATGGATGGATGAATGTTTGTTTGTTACTTTTTCACGCAAAAACTACTACACGGATTTGGTTGAAATTTGGCACACAGATAGTCTATAACCAGGATTAACACATGCGATACTTTTTACCCCGATTTTCCCACGGGATGGAAACTTATTCGGGTAAAACCGCGGGGCGCAGCTAGTACTTTTATAAAAAAAACATTAACAAAAACATGTAAAAAAATAGTAGTCCACCGGTATCGAGAGCATCGGTCCATCGTATCATAGTAGTCATATCATAGTAGTCCATCGGTAGCCAAGCTACCCGCTTGGCGACCGATGGGTAGGGCTCCAGAGACAGGAACCTCTTCACTCAAGTATCAAGAAGTACTGCCTTCTGAATCAGGCCCTTGATCCTCTAACGAAAGCCTCGACAGATGTTGACCAATACGACAATTAGCATAATGATAGCCAAGCTCACATTCCACATGTCAACAACTTCGTGTCTAAGTCAAGATATTTAATTTGTTTCTTGTTTCTCTATCTCAACTTTTACGAGGTTCTCGTCATGTGGAATGATAGCGCCATCAGTTTTATTATTATTACTAGCTGCGCCCCGCGGTTTTACCCACATAAGTTTCGATCCCGTGGGAATAACGAGATAAAATGTATCCTTTATTTAGTAATCCTGGTTATAAGCCAGCTGTGTGCCAAATTTCTTCCAAATCCGTTCAGTAGTTTTTTGCGTGAAAGAGTAACAAACATCCATCTATCCATCCATCCATCCATACAAACTTTCACGTTTATAATAGTAGTAGGATAGTAGGAGGTGTTATCTGCTATTTCTATGATTGCTGGTTAACCAGTAATTTTTTTTTTAAACTTTGCCCGCAGACACTAGGAATTTTTCCTGTATCGTGGGTGCGTTTACAAACATTTAAACGCCAATTGACGACTATGTAAGTCCGAGGCTATAGGTACAGAAGCTATTGGTGTACCTTAATTCTACTAATATTATAAACGTGAAAGTTTGTATGGATGGATGGTTTCTACGGGATTGAAACTTATGCGGGTGAAACCGCGGGAAGCTGCTAGTAGAAACATAAAATACACGACGAATTTGTAACCCCGACTCCACCATACACCGCTGCTTCAATAGTAAAGAAATTACCTCGTGATTACGCATTGAAAAAACTAATCTATTTTTCGTGCGTAGCGTGGCCTCTACGAATATGATTACCAACTTTTGAATACTAAACAAAAAATAACTGTTATTTGTATGGAAAATAGTTTTGTTTATGATGTTTATGCTGAGGGAAACTGATTAAATGTTAATTTATAGTTGTTTTTTGTTCACACGCGATGCTTTTGTTGCAAAACCCTTTGTCTTCTTGCTCGAATAAACTGTTACAACTTAAACGATTATTGTTTAAGGCCATAATAATGTATTATCATGTTTCTAGGTTAGTTAGTGGAACTTGTTTGAAGGGCAGGCTGTATGGGTACTTGGGTTGTGTATAGATTTATCGATCTTCAAGGATAAGGAGCGCAGTGGCGGCCCACTCACAATCTACATGGTCTTCACATGATCTGACCAAGGTTATGTCTGGACTTTAAGAAACTGTGACCTCTAAGTTTGTTTTGGCCTTTCTTCTCAGAGTAGTCAGATAGGAAACGCCGAACACATCTATATGGTTGACGTGTAAAAGTGTTTGTACAAACGTACTTACACGGAATAAATCATTCATTTATTTAGTAGCAACGACTCCCTACTTACGAGTCGTAGGTCGTTTGTCAAACCCAGACAGGTGCTTTACTTAGTGTAAATAATTTCATCATCACTGCTCTCAAAACGGTGAAGGAAAACATCGTGAGCAAACCGGTATGTTCTAGAATCGATCGAGACATGTGACATCAACCAACCCGCACTGGGCCTGCGTGGTGGATTACGACCCACTCCCTCTCGCAGAGAGGAGGATTGTGTCCCAGCAGTGGGAACATTATATGCTGATTATATAAGGAGTGCTGCCTTGTAACGAAAAGTATAACATCTGCTTACCTATCCATACTCATCATCTGCCTAGTTTTTTCTCAACTATGTTGGGGTCGTCTTCCAGTCCAACTGGATATAGCTGAATACCAGTATTTTACATGGAGCGACTGCCTATCTGACCTCCACAACCCAGTTATTGGGTAATACGAAACCCCTTGGTAAGACTGGTTGTCAGACTTTCGGTCTTCTGAGGACCCGTAACGACTGTCAAAGATCCACGCATGACAGCCGGGACCAACAGCTTAACGTGCTTTCCGAGGCACGGAGGGGTCTTGGTATGTAATGATAGTCACCCATCCACGGTTGGACCGCGGCAAGCGTACTTAACCTGATCGATCGACCCGTGCGGCTGTTATTACTTAGCCACAAGGTTAATACTGTGTGTATAAAAACAATATCCCCACATTCGCAATTTATTCTAAACGGAAGTTATAAAACCGGCTAATTGCGTAACGGTTTTGATGTAGTGTTTGTGAGCGTGCGAACTGGTAATAATATGTGCGACGATATTTGGTTCTTAAACTACATGTTAAATAGTTCAATCTGCCTTTTTCACAAGTGAGTATACTTAGTGAACAGTGGCCACAACAGTGATCTGATGGGATAACGTCAACGGTTAATATAAAATGTACCTTTAGCAATGACTAATTTTTTTGACGACACGGTTGGCGCAGTGGCTGAGCGATCGACTGCTGCGCTGCGTGTCGCGGGTTCGATTCCCGCGCGGAACAAATATTTTTATTGCCAACAGGTAGTTGTTCCGGGTCTGGCTGTTTGTGTATGTATGTGAGTTTATATGTTTGTAAACGCACCCACGATACAGGAGTAATTCCTAGTGTGGGGCAACGATTTTTATAATTTTTTTTTTACAGGTGGATAATTTTCTCAATAAGAAGTGCAATTAGTTTCAATAGGCTTCCTTGGGACCTTAATGTCGACTTGTTTTGCACCAGTGTATCGACCTTAAGATGGCTTTTGGCACAATCTTTTTTCTAGGATAGTTAACTTATCTACTCTTAACTAATTAGGTACTTTCTTTTTTCCCTTTCTATAAGTGGAGAATTGTTATTAGTTATTTTTTAATATTACATTCTTTATGTCATTGGTTGGTTAGTCTGTAACCCTTCTTTAAAATAAATAAATAAGTAAACGACTTACCCGAGATTAGCGCGTTCAAACAAACAAACAAGCTCTTCAGCTTTATTATTAGTATAGATAGATGACAGATCATAAATTGGTCCAAGCAATAGACGGAGAGAATGGAACGTTTATGACAAAGAAGGAAAGTATGGCACAAAAAAGTGGAGGATTACTCAGCAGTGGGTGGAACAAGGCACTTGGTAAGTTCCGAAGTATTACAAAAACACAGTACACAACACACACACACACAGTTACAGTATGAACAAAAACTTGTAAAATAATTTTAGTGTAATTTTAACTTTGAATTGTATTTTGATTTTTATTTTAACTTTGATTGCTTGCGATTTTAATTTTAATTATGATTTTAATTTAGAATTTGGTTGTAAACTTATTTATGTTCGGTGAGTATAAGAACTCGTCTAATTTGATGTAGGCGCTCGATATCAATCGACAAATAAGTAATGCACGATGTGCTTACCTGTAAGATATTGGTACACTAGTATCAGAGTATTCAATTGTTGGGGAGCCGAATAAAAAATACGGTTTTATAAAGTTTTGAGTTTAGTTGCACGATAATTACTGACAAATGCGTGCACTGACTTTACAGGTCCACTCAATCTGTGTGGTTCTTTCCTCGAAAGACCATTCCAGACACCAATCTACATGGTCTTTACATGATCTGACCAAGATTATGTCTGGACTTTAAAAGAGACTCAGAGATTTTTCGGCCCTTCTTCTCGGGGCTAAAGAACTAAATGAAGTCGGCGTTTCCTATCTGACATAGGGTTGATTTTTCAATCGACAGATGTTTTTTATTCGTGGTATAAAATTGACGTCTGACAGTTTTTGTATGGAAGAACTGTCAAAATTATTCCTCCGATAAAATTTTATTTAGCGTTGGAAAAATCAGCCCTATGATAGGAAACGGTGAGTCTATCTAGATTTTAGAATATGATTGACGTGTAAAAGGCTTTGTACAAACCTACTTCAAAATAAAATAATTTATTATTTATTACAAAGCACCCTCTCATAAAGTCACGATACTAAGTTCTATTGACTGTTTTTTTTTTTAACCAAGCCCGCCCATCTGAAGAAATTTTCGTTGATAACATCAAGAGACAAAGATGGACAGCACGAGTGATCACTTTTGTCGTTGACTGCCGTCGGAGATCGATTCTCTCCAACATGTAGAAGAAGGGCAAAATAATAAATGGTTTTATTTTTGTTACCTAATAGGTTTGTACAAACGCCTATACACTGTCCATTAGGTTAACCGTTTTTTGACAGCTGTCTTAGAACGTACATATTCCAGATTACGTAAAAGTTAACTTTAAAATGCGTAATAAAATAAATATATAAACTTCCTTATCTTATTGAATTATCTTATTTATGGCTTCTTAAGACATTATAATACCGTACGTGTATCAATCAATGTATTTTATTGCTGCAATCACTAGTTCGATCTGTCAAAAAACGGTTCACCGAATGGACAGGGTATAGGTACATGACAGAAATATTTTAAAAACTCTATGAGGTTTTCTATCCTCTGAGAAGAAACACCGAAATAAATACAGAGGTATTTTATAGGGCCCCGGCCTCATCTGGTTTCGAAGTAAAGTTGAAAGTTTCCTGCACCTGTAATTTTACCGGCACCTGCTCTTACGGAAATTCCAATGCTATGCTAGGTACCTATAATGACCCCACCTGCTGAGACACAGGCGTCCTCTCTTCGCGTGGGCCCAGTGCGCGTTAGTAGAAGTCAAATGTCTGATTTTACCAAAGTGAGATATCTCAAGGCCAATTCTCGTAATTTAAAACGTTCAAAATCTAATCGCAGTCTCATCTCGGCGACAAACAAATGTTAAAAACTTGTCGGAATGTAGGGAAATTAGACGTATTTTTG
The DNA here is from genome assembly GCA_949629185.1 of Apamea crenata. Lineage (NCBI taxonomy): Eukaryota > Metazoa > Arthropoda > Insecta > Lepidoptera > Noctuidae > Apamea > Apamea crenata. The sequence goes on along the minus strand of OX451362.1, from coordinate 2,447,740 downwards.
ACAGATTGAGACTGAGATCCGACTGTGAACGTTCTTAAAATTACGAGAATTGTCCCTCTGTTACCCGCGGAATAAAATAGACATCTGACAGTTCTAGTATGGAACAACTGTCAAAAATTCAAAATTTATTCTAAGTATAAGACTTATTCTTTGTATAATAGTTTGGTAGAATGTGCCCTAAGAAATTTTGGTTTTAGGACTTGCCTGTTTCCTCACGATGTTTTCCTTCACCGTTTTGAGAGCAGTGGTGATGAAATTATTACCTACATTTGGTACCTACATTTCTTTGTAACTCTTTCACATAAAACAGTACCCAGGGCTAAATGATTACCTAAAATACCATTCCCTCCCTTTTCCATTAAGATAACGCAAAAATTTACCTTTTGCATTAGGTAAAACTCATTAACGCGTAGTAAGTAGGTGAACTACGCTATGAGGGAGGTTCGAGGCTCTAATAGCCTCAGGTCACGACAAACGACCTATTATTACCCTTGTTTATATTATTATGGAAATCATGTCATATTGTTTTGTGTAATTGTAACGAAATTCAATTGGCGTAGTGGATCTTATTATGTTATGGCTTGTTTCAATTTAAAGGCAATTTAGCTTATTATAGGGTGAATTATTTGTTTACGTTGGCGCCAATTCCTTTGTTCACAAACTAAACTAAATTTAAGTTCAGTGCATCTTTTTCTTTCTATTTCATTAATAAAAGGACAGAAGATAGATATTAGTTTAGTTTAGACAGGACAGGACTAAACTGATGTAATCTTAGCATACTAGCCAAATTGTAGTTTTCGTATAGAAAAGAATAAAAATCCACCGTTACTCTTTTAAAATGTTTTAAAATAATTGCATACATTAATTATAATATAATAATAACGTGTAAGGACGATACACCTAAAATAAAACAAAATTACTATACCACAATAGGCAAAAGAACTAAAAATTAAACCATTGCATATAAATTAACTATGTGATATATACATGGTGCTCTCATATATACTTGGAGGCCAAGGAAAAAGAACGCGTAAAACCATATTTTATCACTATTAATACTACTAAGTTTTTGTATTACTGTGACATTTTTATTGTAATTCAAACGATTTGACATTAATTTGTATTATTTTATTCTACTAAATGTTATTTAAAATTATAATATATTTTGTGTTAACTAAATAATAATAGTTTTGCATGCCCATGTGACGGTAGAGCATGGAAGACTTTTATAATAAAACATCTATGTACTAAATACCCATGTTTGCAAACTAATAAATGATTTGATTTGATAAGTACTTCACACCAGGTGGCCTGAAGCTAAAGAAAGACCATTTTTCACAAGTTCCATTCTCCCAAACACAATTGCGTGTCGACACTGCCTGCTGAAAAAGGTCTCTTTAATATTGATTGCTCACCTCAAGGTGCTTGCATATATAAAATTCGTTCATTTCACTTAATGGGATATGTTTGTAGGGTTACCAAGCAAATGGTTGACCTATTATAGGCGACTGTATAGATCTAATATTTTTGTTATCTATTGTTAAGAAACTTAAGCTGTTGGTTAACCTATAATAAATAAATAAATAAATAAATGTTTTTAGAGCGTTTTTGCTCTCTATGCTAATAATAAAGCTGAAGGTTTTGTGTTTTTTCGTTTGTGTGTTTGAACGCGCTAATCTCATAAACAACCGGTCGGATTTCGAAAATTATTTTTGTATTTGATAGCCCAGTTCATGAGGGTTATTTAACACACGATCGCTAAGCGAAAACGAACTCGAAGAACGACACGGTTGGCGCAGTGGCTGAGCGATCGACTGCTGCGCTGCGTGTCGCAGGTTCGATACCCGCACGGAACAAATATTTGTATTGCCTACAGATAGTTGTTCCGGGTCTGGCTGTTTGTGTGTGTGAGAGTGTCGATGGTACTCTTCTTCGATATTTTATATTGTTTGAGGCCAGTAGGTGGCGACGTTAGTTGCGGCATCAGTGGCATTCATTAAGTCATCCAAGGTGCAGAAGAATGGGCACTTAGGGCACTCCAGCAAGTGGGGCATGGTCTGATTAAAGACACTCGCGCTGGCACTGGGTATTGGATGGGTCAGTAATCCCCCATTTCGACAAGTTGTGTCTGCAGCGTCCTACTTGGGTACGCAATCGATTGAAAGCTTTCCATATAGGCTACTGCAGACCACGGCCGAGAGGAAAATGTTCCTGGGGTTTAACAAAGTCGGGAGGTGGTGGATGCTTTTCTCCCCACAATTTGCTTCTCTCATTAGGTGGTTTGTCCTGGGTGGCCTGCGTGGCGTGCTTAGTAATAATAAGATACCGATGAGGTTAAAAGAATCGCCTGAGCCGTACTCTGTTGCGCAACAACACAATTGTGACGATCATCATTCTGATCAGAAAGCATGGTGGTTAACATTATCAGCCTACAATGTTCCCACTGCTGGAATATGGGCCTTCTCTTGGTGACAGGGAGTGGGACATAATCCACCACACGGACCCAATGCGGGTTGGTAGATGTCACATGTCTACGAATTTTTGGTTCTAGGAAATGCCGGTTTCCTCACAGTTTTTTTCACCGTTTTAAGAGCAATGGTGATATAATAATATACACAAAGTAAAGCGGCTGCCTTAGTTCAAACCTACGACCTGGGGGCCTAAGAAGGCCACTTTAAACAAGACCTCTTAAAGCTATTCATTTTCTGAATTCCCAGCAGTTCATTATCAATTCCTCTAATTTTCGTTAAATTGTTACACATAATAGCTTAATCACCTACAATTCATTTCATATCAATCATATTTGGTGTAAACATTGGTGGACCATTTTGCGAATTTCCATACAAAACTGTCAAACAGGTAAATTGCGTGATATAAATTGCACACAGATCATATTATGAATTATATATATTTTAAAACTTATGTGTTAAAATTAATGTGATTCTTATTGTTATCCTATTCTGCAAAAGTGGCCTTTTCAGGTCCTGCTTGGTGGTTATCGCAACACGAATTCCTGACAAGCAACATTCCTAAAATCCCTTAATCGGCTTTCACGAAACCCACAAATGTATGGCTATCAAAATGTTTGCCGGCAACCACATGGAAAAACTCCAAATACTTCCTATATCCCACAAACCCCTGTAATAAAATTATAATTCGCTCGAATAACTCTGTCCTTCCAAATTACAATATTTTGTCCATTACCCGAATTCGATTTGGCAGCCCTACGTCTACGCCATTTAAGCCCACCCACCTGCTGCTAAATGGTCCATGGCCGGGAAATACTGCGTTTGGAAAAGCTGGCCTTTACCTTTGGGGTTGTTTTTTAGACCGTGTTGACAGGCATTCCTTACCTTTCACATTGAGTAGAATACAGTGAGTGATAGTTTACGTCCTTGCTATAACTAGTTCCGAATCCTTATAGACCCCGAAATAACACCGTTGATGTATTGGTTTTATTTGCGAACGAAAGGTTTTTTGGCGAGGAATCAGGTGTTTTCCGTACGTATATGTGTGTGTCATAAAACTGAAGGTCAAATGTCAAGGAAGGGCGGCAGTTTTCCGACTTTCTGAAATCACACGATCCATCATTATAATAGCACTTGTGAACCTCTTTCTCAGTTCTGACAGTTACGGAGTATGTGAAGAAGTACGACGACTATTGTTCTGAGCGTTCTAAGAGAGGGTGGTATTTTCTTTGCTGTAAAGCCATGATGTCGATTGTCATTTTAGTAGCAACTATATAATATTTAGATATATTTTTAGCAGGTTCTGCCCGCGCCTTTGTCCGTGTGAAATTTCGGCCCCTGATCCCACCGCGTCACATCTAATTGCCCGCCCGCGCTATACTTCGTTTTGTCTTTTTTTCTATTTTGCTTGTCTCCTAACGTTTGTGGCGTGACGTTAAAAAACCTATTACCTTCCTCAATACTTGTGCTTTCGAATGTAAAAATAATTATTAAAATCCGTCACTTAGTTCCAGAGATTAGCACGTTCAAACAAACAAACTCTTCAGCTTTATGATTAGTAAGTATACTCGTATAGAGGACTCCGCATCAAAATAGCGACAAAAATATTGAAAAAACACGCTTGCCAAAACAAATGAATGCGTTTAATTAATCGCAATCACTTGTTTTTTGGCTCATTTGAGACCACGGACACTTCATAATCATGTCATTGTAAGTTTTTCAATATAATGTTATTTAAAACATAACATAACATCATGCCTGTAATCCTCAAAGGGTTAAGCAGAGGTGCACCCAGTACACCCACAGTCCAACATTTCTCCAGTTCTCCACCCACAGTCCAACACATCCAGACTCGTCATCATCATCTGCCTGCCTTTACCCAACTATGTTGGGGTCGGCTTCCAGTCTAACCGGATGCAGCTGTAACTGGATAATACGATGCCCCTTGGTAAGACTGGTTGTCAGACTTTCGGGCTTCTGACTACCCGTAACGACTGTCAAAGATCCATGAATGACAGCCGAGACCAACCTCTTAACGTGCTTACCGAGGCACGGAGTGGTCTCGGTATGTACAGATGGTCATTTCCACAGACCAACTGTGGCAAGCGTAGGTTAACCTGATCGATCGACCTGTGCCACATGATTTAGCCACGGGCCCCTCATCCAGACTCCGGACTGCCGCTGAGAAGTTCCTAATGGAAACACCCAATAAAAATTTGCCCAACCTGGGAATCGAATCCAGGACCCTGTTATTTGTAAGTCATTTTATTTCAACATTAAAGTTCACCATCCTTTGAAACAACCCTAATAATAAAATAGGAAACCCCTAACTTCCAGAAGGAAATACGTTAATGATTACGCATCAGTAACCAAGTTACTAACTTGTTACTTTACGTACTTACGATTCAATCCACTTCGCACTTTTAACGGCTGCGTCTTGATACACACAGGCGTGGAAAACAGGTAGCTTAGTGAAAATGAGGGTACGGCACCTGTCACTCCGCCGACGAGGAAGTCAAATCAAATCAAATCTGAAGTCATTTATTCAAACTAGGCTGAGAATGAGCACTCGAAAAGAAGACGGGTTTTTATAATATGTGGTTTTATATGTTTATTTGACAGACTGCTAAGAATTTTAAAGTTATTTTAGTAATATCGATCTAATCTGATGTAACTATAATTCAATTAATAATCTCAGGTAGTTTACGTATACTGCCACTTACTCAACTTTCTACTTTAGGATTATATATTCTAAAGCTGATTTTTGAGTGGCCATTTGTAATGAGAGAAGGTGCTTATTAAATTTTGGTTGCAATGGAATTTGAACTTTGTTTTGTTTGATTCTTTCGATAGTAGTGAATCTCGTCCCGCCATCTTCACCTGCCGTGATGTAGTCGTGCGTTTAATGGGACACAATAACTGGTTCCTTTAATCTATTCCTCATCTGAAATGCGGCAGACAGGTCCAAACCAGTAACACCTAAGCTTCGCGGCTTTCTGAGGAACGTCCGTGATCTTGGTTTTGGACAACTTTCTTTTTTCATTGTAACTTCTTAGGCGGCGATTCGGTAATTGGACGAGAATTGAGAGTGAAACAAGGACGCGTCACGTTTAAAATTTCGTCACATGAGAGAGAAGAAATATATAACTGTCTCTGTCTCTCGCACTAAATCAGTCTTACTCTTTATTTTTTAAGAAGTTTTACTTCGATCACGTGTAAGATGCAGCACGCGCAATTTTTTTGGTTTTGTTTACAAGTTTATATATAATCAGCCTATAAAGTTCCCACTTCTGGGACACAGATCTCCTCTCTGTGAGAAGGAGTGGGCCGTAATCCACCACGCGAGCCCAGTGCGGATTGGTAACGTCACATGTCTTCGAATTTTTGGTTGGATTTTCCTCACGATGTTTTCCATCACCGTTTTAGAGAGCAATGGTAATGAACGGACGGACATGCCGGTTTCCCCGCGATGTTTGCCTTCACCGTTTTTTAAGATCTGGTGATGAAATAAATTACACAAAGTAAAACGCCAGCCCAAGTTCAAACCCACGATGTACAAATCATAAGTCGGACCCTTACCACTGGGCCACACGTATATTGTGTAAACTGTAAACCATAGATGGAACTTGTATAAGTACTAGGCGGGTTGGAAGACCAGTATTTTCTTGTAAATCAAAACTGTGCTCTGAGCTTGCGTAACCGCGAAGCACCTCACAGTGGGTTCCTCACATTACCCTACGCATTAAAGCTAAGCAACGACAAACATTTTAGCACGAAACTGTTCATAACCCACCACACCATCAAATATATCATTCTTACGATATCCTTTTAGTCTACACACCATTATCATCCGTAGGACCAGCAAGGATATAGGCTGGAAGGTACTTGAGGCAATGTGTCACGACTAACTAAAATATTAAAGTGGCCTGCCGCATTGCGGGGCCAAACCAAGGACAAGCATTCGGACATTGTACATGTGGTGCAAATAACACCGGGTCGCAGGGAAAACTTACAAAGTATACGTTTAAGAACCCTTTGAGGGATCGGCAGAGATACAGCTTTATAGTTAGGGAAAAATAAATGGTGAAATACTTACGTCTGCTATTTAAACATTTGTCATGTTTTGCGATTAAGTACCATAATTCCGGCGATTAAAGTCCAGTTTTCATTGGATTAGGATTGTTTTAAGACATTGTCAGAGGTTTTTAACGTTCTTAAATCTGTGGCATTTTTTGTTCTTCCTAAGTATGGTTTTGGATTCAGCAGTCGTTATAGCCAGCTTTATGTAATCTACAAGAAACCATAAGTTATTTCCAATCTACAAAGCCACCTCCCAATAATACAAGCACATATCTTTTCATTTCTACAGTCGGATACAAGCCCATCTTGTGTATACAGACAATATAGGATTTTTCTCTTCATGCAAGTCCCGCATCCCACGAAGACGGCACCTGAGACAAACCAATATCGACCTTGTTGCTTGTAGATTAAGATTGAAATGTCGTGCATTATAAAAATTGTATGGGGATAAATAAAATTCCTTCGTCGGACGAAAACTTAAATGCGATTCAGAATTGGCTGTTCAGTTCGGTTTTCGGCCGCTCTATTGTTATATTTGCAATTGTGTCGCGGAATAGTATTTTGTTTGGCATTGAAGGAGTTGGTCCTACCTTTTCATACATATGGGTAGGTACCGATCACAGAAGCTCCCGTGAGGGTTTGCAGAAACTACAGAGCGTTTTTTTTTTCCTTTAATAATAAGGAAAAAAAACGCTCAACGTCCGAATAACGTTTTTTTTTTTTATTTTATAAAGGCCTCCCCCAAATCCTTCCAGGCAGCCTTTTCTAGAGCCACCTCGATCCAACCCTGGCGGTACGTATCTAGGTCGTATAACGTTCATAACGTTTTTAGTGAAAGAAAAATTAGAAAAATTGGAAAACTTGGTAAATACGGGAAAAAAGTGCTTTATTCAATGGGATGAATTATTGATATTTGTACAATAATTCATTAATTATTGCATTTAATCAAGATAATATTTAAAAATTATTGCATTTAATCAAGATAATATTTTAATTATTTATGCTAACTGTTCCTGTTGACAGCGATACGGACGAAATTTTTGATGCCCTATGATTCTTTTGCTTATCTTTTCAGTAGAAAAATATATGTGTTTATTTATCTAAGCAAATCCTTCCTACTCCTTATCTAACCAGTTCCTACTTCCTAATCTGGGGGTCTGTTCCCTAAGCACGGAGTTCGTAGTTCCGGCCAAAGTGACGGGTATTTCCTACCCCGTATCACCTACGGATATAAGATTAGTTTAGAGCCCGAACTAAGAATGAATGGCAACACGATTTCACAGTTGTCGCTACTAAACCCTGTCCATTAGTTAAACCGTTTTTTGACAGATGGAACTATTGATTGCAGCTACACACAATACATTGATTGATACATGTACGGTATCAAAATCAAAACTAATTTATTCAAATTAGGCTGAGAATCAGCACTTTTCGAGCGTCAACATTACAAAAGACAGTCCCCCAAAAACGCTAATGTCTGTAAGAAGCCATAAATAAGATAATTCAATAAGATAAGGCAGTTAATATATTTATTTTATTACGCATTTTAAAGTTAATTTTTACGTAATCTGGAATAGTCACGTTCTAAGACAGCTGTCAAAAACTGGTTAACCTAATGGACAGGGTATAGCAAATGTGTTTCGAAAAATTGAATTTGTCATTTGTTTTGAAGGATCAATTACTTACGGACAGGCCCGTACCTTCTTTGGCGGACTTAGATAGTAGATCCTGTTTCACGCACAACTTTAAAAACAGATTTTAGTTATTCTTAAGGTTGCTGCGGGTCTTCCCTTCCGATTTCCTATCGTGTAGACGACTTATACAAAAAATGAGATGTAGGTACTGTCCATAAGGCAAACTTTCGTTCTGCACACAGTCCTCAAAAAGCACTCGCAGCTAGGTTATGACCCGGATCTATTGAAAGATAAACGAAGAAAAGGTGTCTAGTATAATTTTTTTTAGGTTCACATCATATTAAAAATAAAAATAAATAAGCTAAAAAAATGTATCTAGCTTGAATGAACGACACAAACTCAAGGTGTCAAAGACTATTTTCTCAGTCAACGTTATAAATATTCATTATAGGGCAAATTTTTCAACGGACAGATATTTTTTATTCGTGGGATAACATTGAATTCTGACAGATTTTGTATGGAAGTACTGTCAAAAAATCAAAAATACCTCAGATAAAACTATCTGGCCATATGAGCTGATTTTCCATACGCAGATAACTTTTAACTGAAGAATAAATATATAATGCTGTTTGACAGGGTTTTTAGGAAACAAGCAGTCATAATTATTTTTCGCATAGGTAAAAGTTATCTGAATGTTGATAAATCAGCCATTACTTTACTCCCAATAAATCTACACAGTTTCACACAGCTCAGTAAACCCACTAAAAGACCATGAAGTTACCTGATTGAATGACCGGTTGAATGAACGAATGTTAAAAAATGAATGTAACCCGAACCTCGGTACCTTCACGCCGGAATTGAATCCCGTACCCGTGGGATACAATCATTGATTTCACCGGAGTCTGAGCCAAAACGAGCAATCTGATGGATTCTAAATAACTTCCTAGTTTGCTTTTGTTTATTTTGTAATTAGAAGCGGGATTCAATCAAATACAATAGACATATATTGAAAAAAAATGCGTTTTTTAAAAGTTGTGTTTCAAAGGACATAATAATAATCATTTATTTGTCAGAATATGGTAATAAATTAAAAATGTGGTCTTAAATTTATATCTTGTCACGACATATTCTGCCATATAATGGCGTGCAAATTTCGAGTAGGTAGTTAGGCATTTTTTTATATATAGGCCTATGATTATACACGTTATAAATAGGATCAAAATTAATGAACATGATAACTTACGAAATGGCGTACTTTCAGTGTCGTAGTTTCCGTGTCGTTGGGTTCGCACTTTCATTGGTTCCACCGACTTCCGAAATTAAAGTTATTTTTCACTTTGAAGTGTCTTTTTTGGAAGTAGGTTGTTTATTTTTTGTAAAAAAGATTTACTTTTCACTTTTAAGTTGCCATTTTGACCAGTAATTTTGGTTTAAAAACTAAAATCCTAAGCCGTTTTTGATGAAATTATCCACCAATATGATAGTATACTCTTTCAAATAAAAAAAGAATTTTGCTGCTGTCAAAGTGACCTCCGACAACGCAGTGGAAATGGCAAAGTTCAGTTCAGTCAAAAAAATAGACCTGTGCGAGGCCAAACATGCTCCTATTACAAACACAAGACCAACACTGCCTCAGTGTTAAAAAAAGTCTCATTTCTTATTTACAATCTGACACCTAATAAACATTCGCAACGCAACAAAAGTACCTTCTATTTGCCGTGAACCATCGAGGCGTAGCTTTATTTTATAACCAAGTACATTTGTGAGAACCCTAAGGGAGAATTTACTCGTGGTAGTTTTTTTCGCGAGATTAGTTTCAACTCATTCGAGTTTGGCTTTAGTGATGGGCAAAGGTAAGCTGGTTAGTCGAGTTGCTGTGTCGCCTAAAAAGTCGACTACGATTTTCGTGACGGAAAGATTTAGGTCGGATGTGTAGCGATGCAGTAACTATTGCATAAGGTGATTATAGTTGTTCTTCCAATTAATAAGTGTTTATCTCTACATAAATATAATCAAATAGTATAATATAATCAACATATAAATGTTCCCACAGCTGGGACACACGCCTTCTCTCTGTGGGCTGGAAAGGGCCCAAGTGATGGAATATGGTCCACTCCCTCTCACCAAGAGGAGGCCTCTGTCCCAGCAGTGGGAACGTTATAGGCTGATTATGCTATAGTTTTACTAAAACAACCTTGTACGGATAGCAAGATTAACTAGAGGGCAGAAAAAGCAACACAGTTAACTATTACCTACCAACCCAACTACATGATTTTGTAAGCACTGACTCAATATCTCGAGAGCATATTCTCGATAATGAAACTTTATTAAGCTCCTAACATAATTTATAGGCAAAATCTAATTATTGCTTCGATTGCTACTTTATTACTGAGGTAATTTGTTCCCCATCAAAGTTGGGAAGAAGCTGGGCAGAAAGATTTGACGACACGGTTGGCGCAGTGGCTGAGCGATCGACTGCTGCGCTGCGTGTCGTGGGTTCGATTCCCGCACGGAACAAATATTTGTATTGCCTACAGGTAGTTGTTCCGGGTCTGGCTGTTTGTGTATGTGAGTTTAAATGTCTGTGAACGCACCCACGATACATGAGTAATTCCAACGCAACGATGGGGCAACGTTTAAAAAAAAAAAAAATTGTTTTGTCAGAATAGAGAGTGAAAAAAGAGAAACAAAAATAGGTTTATAGAGTTATGAGGAACAGGGTGTAAAGTTCACTCATGCCCTATAGAAAAGGGAGGAACCTCCGACCAGACGGGTGTTGTGTCTGGCGGGCAACTGCCCAACGATCGATGTCGGGATGTTGTATGTATGCTAATTGCGCGGTAAACTCTGCTTGCGCGATGCAGGATTTTGCATGACGTCACACGTCAGTATGACGCGTAGTTCGCATGTGGCGTTGTAGATACCGCTACAGTTTATTTGTCACAAAAACACAAACAAACAACAAAGAAAGACTGTACGATGCAACCGCACATTCTGCAATTCAGCAGTCCACGCCACACATTCATTTCAACTCATAATAATTAGTTCAGTTCGCGTTCGGCTATCAAGTCAGCCAGGCGTTCTCGTTACAGCCAACAAGGGCCGCGTCACTCACTTCATTTCCACACCATCAGTCCATTAAGCTCATTTTACCTTTAAGTACCTTTGGAACAGTACAGTAGTGTTTTAATACACTTGCCTTCTTTTATTCCATTCATCTCTCATCTAAAAGTAATGTATGGTCTAGCAAGGGATCATACAAAGACATTTACCTTAAAATTATAAAAAGACTAGTTTCTGCCCGCGACTTCGTCCGCTTGATTGTTCCGCCGACCTACCCCGTCGCATCGCCTGCCTGCGCTCTTACTTCGTTTTCGCTTAGCGTTCTTTATGACTTTTTTTGATTTTGCTCGTCTCCTAAGAGGCCTAGCGTGATGCGTGTGCGCCTTCCACAAGAATATCATATCAAGAGCAAAAATATTTTTTTCAAATCCGACAGTTCCAGAGATAAGCGCGCTTAAACAAACTCTTCAGCTTTATTATTAGTATACAGATTATACTCGTAGATTCCGTGTCAATTAAATCCGTCTTCATTATTATTGTACCAGCTGCGCCCCGCGGTTTCATTCGCATAAGTTTCGATCCCGAGGGAATATCGGGATAAAAAGTATCCTATAAACTATCTGTGTACCAAATTTCATTCAAATCCGTTCAGTAGCTTTTACGTGAAAGAGTAACAAACATCCATCCATCCATAGAAACTTTCGCGTTTATAATATTAATAGGATTTTTTAAATATTACTAAACAGAAACTACCCCATCACTAGTCGAATCGCCATTGGTGTCAAACCTCCTCCTTTTTCCAGCAAATGCCACATTTTTTGCCACAGCCTATTAATGTCGTATCGGGTAAAAAATGCCAATATTGGGACGAACATGAATAAATGTGACTTCTAAAAGTAGATGAACTAGTCTACGTTTTTCATGATAACGTTCAATCATTTACTTAAGTACGTCAGTTCGTTAACTTTTTGACGTACGCGTACGTTAGATTTATGAAGCGGCGTTTTTAGGTGACGACCTATTAGCGCCATTTTTATATTCCCAATATGTCACAGAAATATAATATTAAAATATTTTTTTTAATGTTTTTAGACGTGTTTCACGTGAATATAAACGGATTTGAACAGAGGGCAGGGCACATTGAACATTTTTAAACATATTATTTTATACATACGTATTAGATTTTAGGAAAACCAAATTCTTTGGATCTAACGCATGATGTAACCTCCGGTTATATTATTATCTTACTTAAACTTCCCCCAGACCCCGATCATTGTGTTATACAAAATCGATCCATTTTTACATCTATTTGGAAAATATGATGAATGGCAGGCGTACCCGGAGGCTAGTTTTTACGTATTGTGTGTGACGTTTAACATGGGTCAGGCCGAAAAAAGGGAGTACCCTAAGGTCCATCAAAGGTCAAATTTAGGGGTATCGGATTTTGAAAACGTTTAACCCTTCATATCCACGTAGGTAGTACTAGTACGTCCAAGTAGAACGTAGATCCACGCGAGACACAGTGTCTTTTTAATTGTGTCTGTAATTACGGCATTCAACGGGTTAAAGGGATGTTAGTTATTTGTGTATAGGTAAGTTGGGATAAGTTATTCCAAGAAAAGATAAACTATTAGTGAGACCATTTTATTCGTGGACACAATAGGGAAAGAATTAGCCTGGAAAATAATCTACTACTGTCATAACTATTTTTGACTCCAAGAATGGTTCAAGGGTGCCGTGGGAGTGAAATCGTCCTAGATCTTTCAAATTTTATTTGTTTCAAATTGAAGTTATTTCAAGTTAAACAAATGTCAACTTTATTTTAATGCCTATTAAGTTGATTTCAGAGTGACTAGCACTATTGAAAAAGTTATACAAATTTTTGAAGTTGTAGCGTAAACTGAACTTTATTGTGTAGGAATTAAAGTAATTTTTCCATAAACTCGTATTTGTTTACATTTTGGTGAATATGTCGTGAATGCACATTATCTATATGTATACTAATCATATTTATTCCTCAATTTTCATGATTGGACCTACCACTGTTTGTCTCTGCATCACCCCAAGGTTGACTCGTATAGAATGCCTATGGCATTAAGTCCGTCTCTGTACAGACGCCAGCAGGTCAAGCTACCCGAAACTGTCAAATTTCCCCAATCAACCTTGAACCTTAATGATTTACCCTTTCCCCTTTGCTTTTTTTTGCTTTGTGCTTTGCTTTTTGCTTTTGCTTTAGCAATAGACAAAAGTGTCAACATTTTTATGCTTGAGTACGAGTCTTTTGACTATGTGTACGTTATGTCTTTTTTTATTATTATTATTTTTTTGTTGTAATTGTGCGTTTTGTTTGTGCAGAATAATTTTTCTTTCTTTTCTTTCCTTCTTTCTTTAGCGATAAAGTTGAAAATCTATTAAAGAAATTTGACAGATTGTAATAGCTTGATGTGCTGGCGTCTGTAAAGAACAATGGCAGCCACCCATACATAAATTTAGCTGAGATTAAATTCTTGCGTGTTTAAATGAAAAAAAATTTTTTTCCGAGTCCGAGAATAATAGAAATTCAGTCATGAACTTTTGTAGGTTATGTTTATGGTAATTGCAATTCGATGAAGTAAAAGGGCAATATTAACAACTACTTGCTAACTTTCAGATAAATAAGTATTTAGAAAATCCTAGAGTGTGTGTGGAATATGTTGAGTAAGTTGGTACGAACCAATAAAACAAGTTTTTTTCAAGTATCACTAACAAGTAACAGTAAATTGTCAAACCAAGAGCCCAATTCTCGCGCTAATCGCGTTCGTCCCGCACGAAATCCTTGCCGGTCGTCTCCGCTTGTCGCTTATAAAACGGTGAGATATCCAGAAACATCTATTCTCACTACAAGTCTATCAGAAATCACGAGTCTAGGGACAATAATGTTGCCATTATGCGTCCCACGAAGTAATCCCTTCCACATAACGATGCGATTTTTTGTCGTAGTCGTTAATGTACTTTTGACCATCTTAAAAAATGATTTTTAAGGCAAAAACATATTTTGAGCAGCATTATAAAGGTATTTCATTAACATTTATCAATCTAATAATCATTATTGTTTTCGTTACTCCATTTTTATTTTATTATTAACATTGATATAATATAAGGCCTCCGTACAACGGAAAGCATAGCTCATGTTGATTTGTCAACGTCATCGATATTTGTCACGTCAAAGTAAAGTCAAAATACAATTTATGTTGTTTGTTTACATTGGTCTACATAATAATAGGTAATGAAATAAAACAGAATGACTGCTAATGATATTATAAGTAAGCTGATGACCAGCACAATAACCTAAAAGTTTATCAAGATGGAGAAGAAGAGGAGGAAGGGTGATTGTTTTGAAGAGTGCGGTACTGCACCAATCGGACCGTCCTGCTACACGCTTTTCCAACGACGTTAGGCTTCTGTATCTACGTGTCCTGGCTTCATTACTTTACAAAGGCCCAAAAGATTGTTGGGAAATCCTTGCGAAAACAGATTTCACCCTGAGGGTCGCGTTACTAGTCTCGTCACAACACGAATTCAAATTTCTTTGTGGTCAAACTGTCAAACTGCCTCACAAACATGAAGACTGGGCGAAACGTGAAGTGGTCCGCCGATTCCTAAGCTAACGGACAACGCTTGACTCATCACGCCGACCGTTCGTGTAAACTAGTGATCATATACTGTCCTGTGCTGCACTGTACTATGTTGTTGTGTGTGTTTATTATTATCACAGATTTAGGTTTATTTTAGTTTGATAGCTTCATGTAGAAGACGTTATTAACTAAACCGCTACGATGGATAGCGAGAATGTGCAAGTGCTCTAGCCGTTACAGTGGCACCCAACTCTAACTAACCTACCAAACCTAACACACTGAGCACTTGCACACTGTCGGCGACAAGACCCTATCTGGGTACCAGGGCGCAAGTAGTGGAGGGACCGCTACAAAGAAAACGTAAAGTAAATAATTCTATGTTAATAGTTAATAATTTAAAGAGATTTATTTTATGTTTCTTATGTTCTAATTAGTATTTGTTATCAGTATTTGTTATTAGTTTTTGTATCCCGAACGAATAAGACTGTTTTTGAAAGGATTCCAATAAGTAAAATTTTGTTCATACATAATTACGTAACTTGGAAAATCACTTTTTTGTTTATGGGTAGAATTTAATAATTTTTGTTTTAAATGAAAGGTCTAGATATAAAACCAATAATACCGTTTGAATTATGAAAATCGGACCGTTGGTTCAGAAGTTATAGTGAGATTTTTATAATCAAAATGTTCCTAGTTGATATTTTGAACAGTTTTTCTTCTAGAAACTTTTTATTGTGTATAATTAAGTTAATTATTAAGCTGTAATTAGGTTAAGGATTACGTAAGGAATAATATATGTAAAAATTGTAAGGATATAATATGGATAAATAAATAAAACAAGGGCTTGACAGATCTCGGCTTAGCGAAAATTAAAGTAAAAAAGGGCTCAAAATACACGGTCCGCCTTAAGGGAACTTAGGCCGGTATAAATAGAGCGCAGTTTTTGACGAAAAGTCAGTCGCAGCTCAGCCGTCGAAGAGGCAACACTACAAGCAAGAAGCCGAAATCTGCAAGCAAACTTCAACAAGAAAATCTTCTTTTATTTCATCACCTCTTCGCTGCCCGTCTCTAAGAAGCCCTCCCTAGTAGTTGTACAAACTACGCATTCAGGGGTGCGTGGGACGTATGTCACCAGCGAAAGTAGTACATCAGAGCATACGTCAAAACGTGGGAGACTGTCCCAGGTACGACCGTAGGTACTGGACGTACCCCGGTTGTCCGTTTCACACACTCTGTCATTTTAACATCCGCTTGCTAGCAGGAGTGATTGCCTGACCCTCACTATACGGTATACCCCAAATCTAGAGGTTCTACGTACCGGTTCTACATATGGATTCTACGTTCAGGTTTAAGACAGGACAATCGCTTCGCACTGCACGTGGAGTTTAACTGGGCGCTGCACGCACACCTATCCACTACTACGTATCTATCCCTACATTCCCTACCTATTGTAAATTTGTCACCCAGTGAGGATTATACATATGAACTTTGCTTGTGTGTTTCTATTTCCTAACCCAACTTGTTAACGGCCTGCGCAGCCTAACTGCAAAGCCCTACAACTATTTGCGTATGTTATTTTTGTTACTTAGCTAAGTTTTACATTGAAAAAAATAAAATAAAGACATTTGAAATATTTATTGTTTGAAATGCTTTTGAAACACTTTATTTCTAGTTACAAAAGAACCTTTATAGGAATACCTTACAGACTCATAAATAAATTCAGTATACACATCCAAGTATAAACCACAAAAACATAATTATTATCACACCACACATGGTAGTTTACTTTTGGTCATGCTTCTCTGTAACATCTAACCACAACTCCAGCCGGTCAAAATTCGAAGTCTAGCTCGACTGCATCGGCCTTCCTTCGGCACTAATAAGACCTTGGCTCTTTCTCTCTCGATATCTGTCGATACAACCGGGAAATGTACGGGAGCAAAGTGGGCACTACAGCTCAAAAATCCCCGCTTGCAGAAGTAGTACCGCGTTTGTTGTGGTTGCGACGCGATCGACCTTTCTTGCCCTCAACCAGAGTAAAGCCTGGTAAAGCCGTCCTTGTCCATTTGACTGGTTTTAAATCCGGCGCCTTCCGCTTCTGTATCCTAAGTGTCTCATTCATCGACGCTACACAAGCAACAACTATCCACTGTTGACAACTTTGGCGGAAGCCTGAAGTTTTCTTCGTGTTTTTCCTTGTTGTGACGGTCGCAGACTCTTCTAAGATGTTCATGAACTCGTAACACATTTTGTTAATATATATTTATTATTTCCTTTCGCAATTGACACAATTATGATTGACATAACCACTGTTTGACGTTCGCACGAAGGTCGACACAGTCATACGTCACGTCGCGACTGGTCATGACCACTCGTTGCATGACGCATGTAAACTAAGGCATGTCGCGTGTCTTTCCTGCGTGAAATGCTCGAATCGCCATGGCGAGAATAGCTCGGCTTGATTTTTTCGAGGGAAAAGTTCGATTCGAATGTCAATAACGAACGCGAGTTGCGCGAGAATTGGGCTCCAAGTTATATTTTTTTAGACTTGGGATAATAGTCTTTTTGCCAGTCAACAATATTTTTACCTCCCTGCAAGGAACACTTCCACTTAGAAATAAATGATTGATGATGAAATGATTATAATACAATAAGGCTGTACCTACTGTCACATGGCAGAATAAATACAAAATGGCAACATTATACAGGGTGGCAGGGAAACGCTTCCGAAAACGAAGACAGGTGATAGGGCTACTGATTCTCGATACGATACCATAAAAAAATGAACAATTTTACCTATTTTTTTTAGAATTTTTCGTACACTATGCTGTGAGAACAGTTAAATTAAACCATTATTTGCTATTAAACACATTTTTTTTCTTTACAACTCTAACAAGCAATGTATTCGTAAATAAATATCATCTGACGCTTGCGCGTGACCTCAAGTTCAAAGTGCGCGCGCGCTCGCCGACAGCTGTGCGGCTGACGACCCCAAGTCCACGTGACGCGCGAAAATAATCAATTTCAGGCGAAAGGTTAGTGGTATCCGTTTGCATAAAGGTATATAATCTACGTTCTGGCTTCGGAAGCGTTCTCCTGACACCCTGTATATACGTCAATGAAAAAATCAAATAACTTTTCATTTAAAATATTTTTTTTATCCGAACATATCTAGCTAACGCGATACTTTGAAAAAACGTAGAAAAATAATGCTCTGCCTTATAACTGCCTTCGTATATAAGTCACTTTTAGACGCTCAAATTAAAGTCAGCTAAAATTTCGCCATTGTTCTTTGTGTGCTGGAAGTGTTAAATAAATAAATAATAAAGCTGAAGTGTTTGTTTGCTTTATTGTTTGTTGGAGTTTGTTTGTTTATTTGAACACACTAATCTCTGGAACTACCAGTCGGATATGAAAAAAATATTTTTGTGTTTGGTAACCCTATTCTTGAGGAAGGCTTTAAGGCTTATATGTAACATCATGCTATGACACCAAGGAGCCGAGCAAAACGAAAATTGAAAGAACAATATGCTAAAACGAACTATTAGCGCGGGCGGGCGATGCGATGCGACTTGCGATTTTTCAGTTACTTTCTTCTTGTCTATTTATTCGGGGTCAAATTAAATTAGCTAGCGAAACTCTGCATACGTGATGGCTATCGATATCTCAACAATATAAAACAAAAAAATATATTAATTTCTTTATTTTAATATAAATACATAATAATATATAAATTATATTTTTAAATATTAGAATATAAAAACATTTAAAAATATAAAAAATAGTAGCCCACCGGTATCGGGAACAGGGTCCAAGCTACCGGTGGTCAGGGCGCCAGGGAGAGAAACCTCCTGACTATGCGAGCCGTGTCCAGAAGTACCGCTTTCTGAATTAATTTGATCATTATGATTTTTTTTGTGGGTTCATCGACTGGAGTAAGTGAAATATCAGTGTAAAAATAAGTTTTTATGTGTAGGTAAACATTTTTTTTTTATTTGCCTCTTATCGTGTTTAGATATCAATACTCATCACGCCTGCAGAGTTCCGCTAGCTAATTTGATTTGACCCTGAATGTGTGAAACCAACGCCATAGAGTTTATTTTCGAAAACTTGAACTCAAACGTTCACTGGAAAATAGACACTAAGGTATCCATGCAATTTTGCAGGTGAGTGTACATAAATAGTTAAATAAATAAAGAAAACTGTTGAAAAAAATAACGTCACTTACACAAATAAAAAAGCATTTACAGTATCGTAATCACTACGTGGTCAAGGCTGCCATGTTTGGGAAACTAATTATAATAATCTTGAGAGAATTGTCGCGTGCCCAACTTAAATTGTGAGGAAACCAAGGCCTCAACGTGACCCTTTTCGGTACATGTTACTTATGATAAGAATCAGTAACCTTATTTTGTAAGTATACTTTGTTATTGACAAGGTAAAGTGTAAACAGTCATTATAGTGTTACATAAGTGGCTGAAGAGGGATGCGATAAAGTAGCCCTCGAACTTCATATTATGTTCTTCCGTTTTTTGCAATTAAAATAAAATTGATTCTAGTCGCCCCTTCCAAAAAGGTAGGAAGTAAAAAGGTAGTGTCCATACGTCATGTTCGTGAACGGACGCCGTCAGTAGGGACTGGTCATCTCTTAGCTGCCATGGCTTATTTTAATTTATAAATAGTTTTTTTTACATATATGTATAGGTACATTTATCATGAATGATGTAACCAATGTGTTGTAACAATTTTATGACTTAAAAGAGTGCCCGTTTCTTGCCCGTTCTTCTCCATAGGTACTTTTTACGCTTTGGAATGGGCAACTAGCTTCATCTTTCTGACTGACCGACCCCTTGATAATTCAAAAGTGCCTGTAATTGGTTTATTCTACTAATATTATAAACGTGAAAGTTTGTATGGATGGATGGATAGATGGATGGATGGGTGGATGGATGTTTATTACCCTTTCACGCAAACTAATATTATAAACGTGAAAGTTGGTATGGATGGATGGATGGATGTTTGTTACTTTTTCACGCAAAAACTACTTCACGGATTAGGATGAAATTTCGCACACAGATGGTTTATAATCAGAATTAACATATAGGATACTTTTTATTCGGATCAAAACGTATGCGGGTGAAACCGCGGGGCGCAGCTAGTTTGAAATATATGCTTTGAGGTTCAGGTTTCTGGGTCTCGTAAGACTGACTAGTCTTACGTTCCAATCAGTGTGGGTGGCACAGAGGTGTAGCTCAAACTATTTGCCCAGTACGGTTCTATGAATAGAACGTCAGATGTTATCTGCAACTGTCATCAGCAGAGGTCGATGATATGTGATGGTCGTCTATGGCCGCCCTAACGAGCAACGTCGCTTTAGATATTAGTCATGTTGGCCAGTTATGCTGTTGGATTTTCAACGCTCAGCTCAGCACCGATAGTTGAAAATCCAACAGTGTGTTTTTAGGAGGGATAGTGAAAACGGGCATTTATGATTCAATCCTATGTATACAAATAAATAAAATTTAAGTGTCTGTTTGTAATGTCAAAAAAACAGATTTTTACTAAATGCATAATAATTAATATGAAAGAATGTACGGTACTTGTAAGAAATAATAACTTTTTTTTTATTGCCCTCTGTTTATCTGTTTGTTCCGGCTAATCTCCGAAACGGCTGGACCGATTTTAACGGGGCTTTCACTGGTATATATGATAGCTGATGGTATAAGGAGTACCTTAGGCTACTTTTATTTTAGAAAAAGTATTAGGGTTACGCGCAAAAACAAACCCATGAAATTCACATTCACGCGGGCGAAGCCGCGGGCAGAAGCTAGTGATTAATATAATTTCAATTCTCAAGTAGATACTTAATATCCTACTAATATTATAAACGCGTAAGTTCGTGAGGATGGATGGATGGATGGATGGATGGATGGATGTTTGTTACTCTTTCACGCAAAAACTACTGCACGGATTTGGATGAAATTAGGCACACATATAGTTTATAATGAGGATTATACATAGGATACTTTTTATCCCGATATTCCCACGGGATCAAAATTTATGCGGGTAAAACCGCGGGGCGCTGCTAGTTATACTTAAATGTGAAAGTAACTCTGTAATTCGGTCTGTTTATTACCTTTTCACGTCTTAACAACTAAACGGATTTGATTAAACTTTGCACACGGACAGACCTTGACCTGAGGGGCAATTCTCGTAATTATAAGAACGTTCACAGTCTGATCTCAGTCTTAATCTGTCAAAACATACTTTGAATTTCCCTACATTTTGACAAGTTTTTGACATTTGTTTGTCGCTGAGACGAGACTGCGACTAGATTTTGAACGTTTTAAATTACGGGAATACGGTCCCTGGTTTAGAACATGGAATACTTTTTATCCCGGTAGTACGTTCCCGAGGGACAATTTCCGACATCCACACAGGTGAACACAACTACACACACTAGTTTTTAGGGTTCCGTACCCAAAAGATTCCAACGGGACCCTATTACCACGGCTTCGCTGTCCGTCCGTTTGTATCTTTTGAACCGTAACAGGTAGACACTTGAAACTTTCGCAGAGTGTGAACGACTATGACCGTTAAAAAAACAAATAATATAATTGTGTTGTATTAAATACTGTACGGTGGAACGGAACCCTTCGTGTGCAAGTCCGACTCGCTTTTTTTAATAAGAGAGATTTGGCAATATATTTTATTAAATAAGTTTTCATGAACCAGGAATTATAGTCCCCTAGCTGCCTTTTACGACACTCGGAGAAAAATTTAAGATAAGGTAAAATCACAATTCGGAATCTAATAAAAGCGAAGGCACACCACCTGCTGAAATTACGCATCAGTATTTCGGCGGCTAAATATACGCTTTAACGTATTCGATCGCTCTGACACTTTACGTCGAAAATTACGCGACGCAATCATCATCATCATCCCAGCCAAAAAACGTCCACTGCTCGACATAGGCCTTTTTTTTTTTTTTTTTTGTCGCTGAGAAATGCTTTATGCATGCCCGCCTCACGGGGGACGAGACGGGGTATGTGGGACTCCCTGTCGGAATGACAGTATACCCACTAAAACTCAGCGGTGTTCCCTCATTCGCCGTGATGGGAGGGCCACGGGAATAGGCATAGCCTTTACCTCCATAGCCCTCCCGGCGCATGCCCGCCCAGATGGTATGGCGGGCCCCGCATGCCCCCCACATAGGGGGGCTACGGGAATGGCCGGGAGCACCTAGCCATTCCCGTCCAACACTGGTGGAGGCCTGTGCAATGCAGGCAACGGTGCCCCAGCACCCGTTGCCTGCTGGCCCCCACGCCCGCCTGAACGGCGGACCCCGCATGCCCCCCAGGATGGGGGGCTACGGCCGCAGAGGATAGGGAGAGCGGCAACGACACACCGACACTCCTCTTCCCCTGCGGCCCCACCGCGTCCGCCATCGAACGGTGGCGGCCCCGTCAAGGCCGCGGAAGGTAGGGAGAGCGGCAACGTAACACCGACACTCCTCTCCCGCCGCGGCCTCTAAGCCTCAGCCGCAATGTCTCCCACACGGGGGACATCGCGGCCCGCCTCAGGTAGGCTGCGATGTCGCCCAAGCGGCACCGCAACCTACCCGCCGGCCGCTACGTCGTCGGCTTTTCCGCACAGCCTAGACGAGCGGCCGCTCCTCGGGTTCCTCTTAGCTTCACCGTGGCCCAATCCACCACGGCTACTGAGCCCCCCCGCCTCGACAATGCGGGAACCCACCGGGGGGGGACTCGACATAGGCCTCACCCAAGCACCACCACTTCGTTCTGTGCGTTCTGTGCTTCTCGCATTCCTTCAAAGGGTCATCGGTCCACCTTGTGGGAGGCCTTCCAATGCACGTAGCATTTCGGTACCGGTCACACCCAAACCTTTCGCCGCCATCGGCCTATCGCGACGCAATAATTATACGAAACGCAAATGAAAAGTTGTTGCCGAATTTTACCGATACGATTTTCACGCTTACGCTAAAACGCGACCTAATTTCTACCTGCCGGTCGATTCAGTAAAAATCTCACCGTGAAAACTCAAGTGAAGTGAGCTTGATGCGAGTTGTCAATAGTGTCAATCCCTAGCATTATTTGGAATGACAGCTCACTCCACGCTCACTTCACTTGAGTTTTCACGGTGAGATGGTTACAGAATCGCACTGCTGATATGTTACTTGTAATTCATCTCACTAGTCCCTCCCTTTCTAACTAACCATATCATCATTCACAGATTCTATCCATCGTTTAGAAAGAAAGAAAATACATTTACCTTCATTCACCATTCGCGTTTTAATCTCAGTCTCAATCCATCCAAAATACCTCCAATTTCCTTATATTTTTGACATTGGTTGTCGCTGAGATGAAATTGCGACTACATTTTGAACGTTTTTAGGGTTTCGTCATGTCCGTCCGTCCGTCCTCGGCTTATTATATTTCAATCATGATTTTTTTTTTTTTTGTGTTCCTCCACACGTAAAGCGGGGATGATTTTTTTTACTCGCGTCTACCCCATAAAGTACCATTAGATAAGTCCGCGTTTTTTTGTTAAATAGGGCGCCCTTCTCCCCCACCTCTAAAAGCTAAACGGCTGGCTCGAAAAATCTGAAAAAATCATGTTGGTAGTTCATGTGATTAATTTTGAAGGAAAACTATAACGGCTTAGATAACTTCGTTATTTCAGGAGTTATAGAGGCCTAACTTGTAAAATGCGCTTAGTTGGAAAACTTCGCACAAAAACAACGAAATAATAGGTAAACATGTAAAACATTAATAAAAATAAAATCATAACAATTTCAATATTAAGTGGGGCTCCCATACAACAAACGTAGTACGGGACCCTTCGTGCGCGAGTCCGACTTACACTTGGCCGGCTTTTTTATTACGAGAATTGGCCTTCTGGATTTCACTCCCATATTTTCCGTGGATGTGTCGCTAGCCTTATCGCCAGAAAGTTGTCGGCACAGCGTTAAAAAACTACCAGGAACACATTACCAGTGGTTGTCATACAAGTAAGTCGATGTAATCCGCCATCCACCGCAAGACGAGTCTTCAAACCGTTTGGGGATTACTCCAATGAGGATTCTGGTTGTACACAATTCAAAGGCTTTGGACGTTAATCCTTTTGTGTGCTACCATTGTTTAGAGGTGACATCTGGATAATTACGCTGCGTTACGAAACAAAGGGAATTTTTATCCTTTTTCAGCCATTTTTAATCTGAACGTTTTGGAGTTCCTAATCTTGGGACAAAATCTTTTCATTTTTTATGTTTAGCGTACTTATTAATCATAATCACATCACGCCTGAGAGCAATGTTGGCCCAGTAGTAACAACCCAGCTTACGAGTTGCACGTCGTGGGTTCAAACCCAGTCAGGCGTGTTACTTTGTGTTATTTATTTCATCACCAATGCTCTCAAAACGGTGAAGGAAAACATCGTGAGGAAACCGTCATGTCCTAGAACCAAAAATTCTAAGACATGTGACATCTACTGACCCGCACTGAAACCGCGTGGTGGATTACAGCCCACTCCCTCGCAAAAGAGAGGAAGCCTGTGTCTCAGCAGCGGGAACATTATAGGCTGATTATGTACATTACGCTGTATTCCCGTCAAAGGGATAGTAAGTAGAGGTGATCAGAATATCTTCATTTTGCCAGTTATGTTAGGTTAAGTTTTTTGGTGTGAGCATATTGCCTTTATCATTGACCGGGAATAAAACTAAACTAGACTAAATTTATTCCGGGATATTGACGGGAATATAGCGTGATGTTTTTTGACTATATATAGGGAATACAGCGTGATGTTTTTAATAATGGCATGGCTTTTATACTGTTTCGCACTGATGATTTTCATGCCATCATTCGCAAAGGGACGGTATCCCTGATCTGCAGAATGCGTGGCAGTCGCAACGTAATCTTGAAGACTATGGCTGACAGGGTGTCGTCTCCGCTGTGGAGGTCCCTTAATAAATCAGTCATTTAATTATAATTTTAATTTTGATTTAAATTTTTCATTTTCATTTTTCATTTTCATTTCAATCTACATTTTAATTATTATTTTGGTTTTTGTAATATTGTTATGTATGATGTACCTACCTATGGATCCTTGATATCTGAATTTTTATTTTATTTATTTATATAACCTTTCTACGTTAAAATAGTTAATACGTTTATACGTTACTAGAAGATCAAAGTTGCCGAAACGTTTGAATAAAAACTTTAAAAGTTTTTCCAGCTGAGCTAGCTCGTCAGCGCCTCGTCAGTCACCTGTACAAGCTTTGAATGCAGGTGAAGTTGAGAAGCTGGCTAACCCCCCATCACCCTCCTCACTTCCCTCCCACTCGTTATCAAAATGCGCCCGACGATTGCAGATGGGGCGGCGAAATTTACTGTATCGCCCTCTTGCCAACATTTGAAAATAAAACATGGAACTTTTTCCCTGCGAATGTTTGTGTTTGAAAATTCTACAGTATAGGAAGTATGTAACATATATTATGTATATTACTACCACGTCTCTATTCCCTGGAGGAGCAGATAGCGGTATATTGCCGAACGTATAGTTTATTTCGAGCGCCATACTCACATTATGTACGAAGAAAATCGTAAAATACAAGAAAACTTTAACAAAATAAACACTAGAAGCTTTCTAGTACTCTCAATCCCACACAGTTTAAAAATATAGAAAAGTAACATGAAATAAAATACATCACTGGCCCTCGAAAGCTACGGCGTAGCCACGAGAGTGCTACGAGCTACGCCGTAGCGTGCACGTAGCCGGTAAATCTTCGGTGCGGCATACGTCCGGTTGTGGGCAAATAACTCCCTATTATATACTTGTATTGCTCTCCGACATTGTCCGAGAAAATATTTATTTTAGAAAAATAGCAATTGAAAGTAGGGTAGAAAAATAACTATTACGCTGTATATGAAATACGTACTTGGCTTTGCTCACTTTTAAAATTACGAAAATAATAATATTGTATAGGTTTTTGTTGCATGTTTAAACTGTAGTTATAAATAACATTGCTCTGTGTAAGTAAGTCCTTGTGATCTACAGAGACGATAATAAACTGTTTTTAGCATAAATCAGGCTATATGAACGCACTCGTAATACTTGAATAAAAGCATTAAAAAAATTGCCAATAAATTGATATTAGTGTAAAATACTTTTGCTTATATGCTATATGCTTGATGCAAAAGTATTTTACGCTAATATCAATTTATTGGCAAATTATTTCGAAGTTATTTTCAATAACTAAAATACTCGTTTGTGTCTGAAAAAGTAACGAGTACAAAGTTGTATGTAAATACAATTTGAAAACAGATAAACTGTTAAAAACTTACATTAAAAAGGTGATTCGTTTGTCTACTTGGACTGCAGAGCACGCGGTCCTGGGATCGATTCCCAGGTCTGGCAAAGTGTTTTTATTTGTCAGTGGCAAACCAGAGTCTAGATTTGTGACCCGGTTTCAAAAGACTACTTAGAACACTTTCACACTACACCACACCCCACACCACACCACACCACACTGCACCACACCACACACCACACCGCACATCTCATCAGGTCATACCAAAGCACACTACATCTTACACAAGCGGCACACTTAACTAATGCACACCACGCTTCACGTGATACATACTCAAGATATTAGATTAAATAAGAACAATATGCTGTAATATTATGTAACTTATATCTAAGATATGGAGGAGCGGAGTCTCCTAACACAGGCATTGTTTGCCTAAAAGGAGGCTCCAAACACAATTAATTGTATATGAAGCATTTTGTTTAAATAAAGATTATTATTATTAAAAAAAGGGTACTACGGGTATAGCCGTCATAACAATAAAACTCCTATCGAGTCCCGTTTACCGCGCCGGAACCGTTTCAAAACAAAAGCAGCCGAAATGTGGGTGTAATACACCATGACTAGCCCCTTGACGGATACCGGCGTGGTGTTATGTTATGTTGAACTAGATACTACATTTCTACGTACGTCGCACACATTTTAATGCGTGTCCCATACCTGTCCACGGTGAAGTTACGCTCGTGTACTTAACTTCGATTTAACGAACATGTAGCAGGGATCGTCCACGGCCACGCTACACATAATCAACCTATAATGTTCCCACTGCTGGGGCACAGGCCTTCTCTCGGTGAGAGGGAGTGGGCTGTAATCTACCACGCGGGCCCAGTGCGAGTAAATGTCACATGTCTTCGAATTTTTGGTTCTAGGACTTGTTGGCTTTCTTACGATGTTTTCCTTCGCCGTTTTTGAGAGAAGTGGTGTTGATAATAATTTACACAAAGGCGCGCCAAAACCAAGATAACGGACGTTACCCAGAAAGCCACTAAACTTAAGTGGGACTGGGCCGGACATGTTTGCCGAATGTCAGATGACAATTGGACTAAAAGAACCACCGATTGGGTCCCACTAAACGGACGACGCCATGGCGGGACGAGCTTGACTGGGGCCGTCTCCACGAGGGAGAGAATCGCGGCGATATTATCGTCGTGCTACGTATTTCTATACACTCTCTGAGAACGTGTCCTACACACGGCGATATCATCGCGGTGAGAATTAGGTGGCAAGGCGAGACTATCGCCGCGATTCTCTCGCCCGTGAAGATGGTGCCCTACCGTAGGGGCTGGCTGGTAGGGACTCACAAAAGACAGAATTATGTGGGAAAGGGAGAGGGAGGCCTTTGCCCTGCAGTCGGACAACAGGCTAGTTAGTAAGCTGCACCTATCTGAGTTCTAACCCTGCCACTCGTAAGTCCGCGCAGCTAACGTAACAAACCTCTCCCTAGAGGTTTGTTACGTTAGCAGCGCGGTACATTTATTTGCCAGCATTTGTTTCGTGTGTTCAGAGTCCTTTCAGTAGTAAAGGCGGAATTCCACTGCTACGTAGGACCTGCAGGGGCAAGTCCTACGTAGCTGTGGAATTCCACCTTTACTACTGAAAGAAACCTTACTTTCCCATCTGCGATCGGCTGTAAAAGCCTACCTATTTAAATAAAATACATTAATACCCTCCATGTATCAACCACACTCTTTTGATCGGTTAAGCTTAAGCGGCTTAATCGCTTAAGCTGAAGCGCTTAATGTAAAATGTTCCGTTTTTCATAGAATTTCTGCACGAAAAACCGCAAACAGCTTTTGGTATAAATATTAATTAATATTATAACATAAAAGCTGTGTTTATAGATAGACCATAGACCAGCTTCGTGGAAACTAGTTTATTAGTTCGAATCAAGCATGTAACTCGTTTCTGGAGAAAAGTGTTGTGTGAAAAAGCGTTGTAAAAATTATCAGTGCTTTCATTTCGTGATTTTTAGAATAGAACAGAGGGGCCATTCTCGTAATTTTAAGAACGTTCACAGTCTGAACCCAGTCTCAATATGTCAAAAATGCCTCTAATTTTCATACATTTTTGACAATTTTTTGACATTATTTGTCGCTGAGATGAGACTGCGACTTTGAACGTTTTAAATTACGAGAACTGGCCTTCTGAATAAAATATAACACTCTTTATTACGTGAGGGGCTCGTGGCGAACTAATAACAGCCGCACGGATCTTTGAGACAGACGTTACGGGTCGTCAGAAGCCCGAAAGTCTGACAATCAGTCTGTCCAATGGGCATCGTGTTACCCAGTCACTGGGTTGTGGAGGTCAGATAGGCTTGCTTCTTGTAAAATACTGGTATCCAGCTGCATCCGGTTATACTGAAAGTAGACCCCAACATAGTGCGGCAAAGACTATGGAGGCAGATTGACTCTATATTATGGATATGGACTTAAGTTTACCAGATTGAAGGCTCATGTGCCACTGCTGGACAGAGGTGACCCTTTCCCTTTTCCACACGCGTCTGCCCTAGATGCCAGTGCGGGACAGTCCTGCAGCAGGAGTCATAAGTTCGTCTCTCCTCCATCTTTGTCGGATTGATGTCTAGGTTTTACTATATAATATACAGGGTAGCAGGGGCAGGGGACATCGACGCACAACCATGGATTCGTAGCACATGATTCTGAACCATGCATTCGTCGGTTATTTAAAAAAAAATGCTGTTCCATACATTTGGATCGCGTAGGTATTGCACTTCTCTATGAAACAGCAGTTGTTTTGTTTTTGATAACCGACAAAATTTTTCTGCGCTGCGGGGATCTAGCATCTAGAATCATGTGCTAAATTCATGGTTACAGTTTGCGCGTTGATGTCCGTGCCACCCTGTATAGTATACGAGAGGAGCCACGGAGCCACTAATACAACCTAAAAATAAACTGACTCAGTGAATATAAAGATCGTGAAGAAACCCAAACTGATAATGCTGCTATCTTTCTCCAACGCACAAAGCGAGAACGAGACGCACTTCCCTCCTTAAATCTACCCGACTCCGAACGGAAAATCGACGTTTAAATACAGTCAGTGTGCCTCCATAAATAACGGAGAATCTGCCAATTTTTCATAACATTATTTTTAACGGGGAGCTTCAATATCGACGTCTGTTTTTGACTTGGAGTGTTTTGCCTTCCGATGTTTACCTACCTAATCGGACGCACTTGGCTGACTTCACAAACAAGAAACATTGTTACGTCATGCGACACAGCCCGGCCCTGGCTTTCCGCCAGTTTCCAAGAAAACTATTCAAAATGTAACCTTGTATGATTCTTCTGGTTGAGTGGAATGTCACGTAACGTCCATTTTATTCATTGTACTGCATGCAGACGATAATGCGCGTTTTGAGACTGTCTGGAATACTTAATGGTAGACAGACTATCGCACGCAACTTTGTCCGCGTGAAAT
This sequence comes from Apamea crenata, assembly GCA_949629185.1. NCBI lineage: Eukaryota > Metazoa > Arthropoda > Insecta > Lepidoptera > Noctuidae > Apamea > Apamea crenata. The sequence continues at coordinate 2,418,057 of OX451362.1, read as the reverse complement.
TTCGGCATCCCGACCTACCGCGTCGCATCCCATCCAGCCCGCGCTGTTACTGCGTTCTGTCTGCCTTTTTTTTCTTTTTGCACGGCCCCTTAGGGCCGTAGCGTGATGTTAAATAGCCTATAACCTTTCTCAACAATTGAGCTATCAAATGCAAAGAGAATTTCCAAGTCCGACGGGTAGTTCTGGAGATTAGCGCGTTCAAACAAACTAACAAACTCTTCAGCTTTATTATTAATACTGTTGGGTATGTACGCAAATGATATCTATGTGTGCGTGGCTGCGCCCACGCGCATCAGTGTGTCAATAGCTGTTTTGCGTTTCACTTGTCTCCCGTACCAAGAATACAACAGTGGCGACGAGTTTTAATCATCTTAATTTTATAATCGGAAAATGAATAGTTTTGGCATTTTATCTACATTTGATCACAACGTGCAAGAATGGAAGTCGTATAAAGGCCGAATTACGCAATGGTTTTTTGGAAACGACATCGTCCCGAAGAATGATGCAGCTGGAGCCAAGAGACGGGCGATCCTGCTCAGCGCACTAACCGACGGTATATAGATTAGTATAGATAGATATAGATAGCACTCCGCCTTTAACATTCCCACTGCAACACACTGGGACAGAGGCCTCCTCTCTGTGAGGAGGAGTGCGTCAGACGATAGTTAACTTTAACGAAAAACATAGTTACTTTTAGAGGATACGATCCCTGAAACTGAGTTTTGTTTTATTATTATTAATTAATTCATCTATTATACTATAGCTATACCTCATTGGTTTAGTGGTCGCAAGCGCTACTGCTGAGTATGTGGTCCTAAGTTTGATGCTCGGGTCAGGCAGTGTCATTGGGTTTTTTCATATAGAATTTCTCTCCCGGGGCCTAGATTTGTTTATTTATTTATTTATTTTAATATTTATGTGTAGAGTTTGATGTTTATTTATGTTTATGTGTTTTATTGTTTATGTTAAGTTTGTTCTTGGTTGACGGCAGTAGGGTCGCCCCCTAATACATGGGACCTAAATATAACTTGCCAAATGTGGACCTCTGCCTTACCCTTCGGTGATATAGGCGTGATGTTATCAAAATCAAAATATTTTATTTCACGTAAACCAACATGGGCACTTATGAAACGTCAGAAGCTAGGTGCACGGTTCCAATTGGTCGGTTCCTATGGAGAAGAGCCGGCAACAACATCCACGGTTACCTACTCTTTTAAAAACAAATGGCTTTTACAATGTTTTCAAATTACAGTATTAGTCGGTAGGTTATGTTAAAACAACATCACTTATTTCATTATCATGCTGCTTATCTTATCTGTTAGTAAGAGAAAACATTGTATTTTTAAAAAGTCATAATACCGTCTCATACATTTAGTACTTCCCTACTACTAGAACCAAGTTCCACTCAAAAACACTTTACCATTCTTATTTCTTACGACGGTCACAGTGTAATAAACATCAGTAGAGCAACCAACACCATGTAATGAGAAAGGAATGGCTTCGCGTCGTCGCGCCGTTTTTTTTGCACAACTTTTTTTACTCTGTGACCACTAAATGATCGTGAAAAAAAAGTAGAGTACTGCTGAATGTATACCCGTTGCAGTGAAGGTAGGAAAGGCTTTGGAAACTTTTAATGAGCAGTGTGTGTCACTGTTTTCAAAGTAGGTAAGACCAACTAAAAGTTGCAGAATATGTTTTTCTTGTTTTTCCTATGGACATTCCTTTTCCTGTGGGTGTCGTTTCAGGTGAATGAGGGACTATTTTTTTAAATTTTCACCACTACTTTCTACTTTTAATGATTTTGTGAAATCAGTAATCTCTCCGCGAAACGTGGTGATTTTGATAGCAATATCTTTGGAGTTGGACACTGTGCAATGTTCTGCTGTAAACTTTTCTTTTTTATCTTTATATTTTTTAATATTTTATTCGACTCCACTGGTGAGCACAGGCTCCGATCGCGAGCACTTGACTACAACCAACCCAAATAATAAAAATAAATTTAAAATATAAAAATCAGCGGTGGCCATGTTAATAGCCCCAACTTACGAGTCGCTTCACTTTGCGTAAATAATTTCTCCACCACTGCTCTCGTAACGGTGAAGGAAAACATCGTGAGGAAACCGACGTGCCCTAGAACTAAAAAATCGAAGACATGTGACATCTGTCAACCCAAACTGGGCCCGCGTGGCAGATTACAGCCCACTCCCTTTCAGAGAGGAGGCCTCTGTGTCCCAGCAGTGGTAACTATTCAATAACTGTTTGCGTATTTAACCGAATGTCCAAACTATTGTTGGCAAAAATATGTTTTTTTTTTTAATATAGTTTTTTTTTACTTCAAATAGCAGCCGGTTAATTGCAACACATTAGCTCAATAGTCTTCATTCCATATGACACATTCATTCAATAGTCTTCATTCAATTTAGACATTAATTCCTACTTTCGTTCAAATTCATCCTGCAAAAAAACTGTTCGTTACGTATCAAAAGAGCATAATAAATGTAAAGGCCTTAATAAACCTATTTGTTCATCAAGAAATCTTTGTTTGATTCATCATAAACACCTATGTTGTCATAGTTAAAAGGTCGGGGATTATTCAATTAAAAGATGGTATCGTCAGACTTTCGTTGTTAAAGTAAAAAATAGCTCAAGATGTTATTCCCATAATTAAGAAACCGGTACTTTTCTTTCTGGTAGACACTTTAATTCTGTTCAATGTAAGGTGGACGTGAATCACTCTGCAGCAGAGGATCTTCCCAAGCGTCCTCCTTGACGCCGGAACCACGACGTGGCGGAAGGGTTGAAGGGTAGACTAGAATCCTGGAAATCCAGACAGAACGGAAGCGTAAGCAAGCTGTCGAAACCATGTTTCGTATGTTCAAAGGTCACAGTGCCAGTTCCAGAGACACCTTACAGCTAGCACCTTTAATAAAATACATGGAAACTTACCCTAGAGGGATTTCGCGACGTATTTAGCAAAATTATTTAAGTACGTTCGGAGCAAACGACACAGCCTCCACCTCAAGCGCTCTCAATTTGACTAGTCATCATCCTTACCGAGCCCAACCGAATCGGTTCTTATCGGTTCGAATCTCGGTAATTATCGTTTTAGAGATGCGCGGACGCATAGTATGAAGACCCTTTAAGTTAATAAAAAATGTTCGACACCAGAGGGGCAATTCTCGTAATTTTAGGAACGCTCACAGTCTAATCTCATTCTCAATCTGTCACAAATACCTCTAACTTCCCTACATTTTGACAAGTTTTTGACATTTGTTTGTCGCCGAGATGAGACTACGACTAGATTTTGAACGTTTTAAATTACGAGAATCGGCCTATTGAATGATGACGGCTAATTAAACCAGTTGGCTGCGACATATAGATGTATCCCTACCAACCTAAGGAAACCATTTAACAAAAATCAGAGTAAAGTTTAACAAAAATTACAAATCCGTGTCGTGCACTATAATTAAATCAAGCACCCTCAAACCTAACCCAACCTAAACCTAGATCTAAAGGAACGCAGTAGTTTTTGAGGTTGTTCCAATTTAAACAGGCCGACGCAGAAGGTAAGAGCCCATGAAAGTTTAGCTGTTTGCCCAAACTTTTACAAAGCGGCCGGCCCTAATTCATTATACAGTCGGTCAAAAGCAGGTATGTATTATGTTCTTAGTTTAAATAGTTTTCACCCGAACCAAGGGTCGGTTTGTACAAAAAATAGATTAAAACTTTTTAGTCAGATTTTTTTTGTGGTTGTAGGTATTGGTATTAGAGCAGTATAATCATAATCATTCTTGTCATCATCTGCCTGGCCTTTTCCCAACTATGTTGGGGCCGGCTTCCGGTGTAACCGAATGCAGCTGAATACCAGTATTTTACACGGAGCGACTGCCTATCTGACCTCCACAACCCAGTTACAGGGTAATACGAAACTCTTTGGTAAGACTGGTTGTCAGACTTTCGGGCTTCTGACCCGTAACGACTGTGAAAGATCCACGAATGACAGCCGGGACCAAAGTCTTAACATGCTTTCCGAGGCACAGAGGGGTCTTGGTATGTAAACATGGTCACCCATCCACGAACCAACCGCGGCAAGCGTAGCTGAACCTGATCGATCGACCCGTGCGGCTGTTATTACTTAGCCACAAGCCCCTCATATATAACAGAAAGAGCTGTTTTTGTTGTTTTGTTTTGTGTGTGTTGTATACGTAATGTTCTTCAGAAATGTCAGGTGCCTAGTACTCGCAATCGGCGTGCGTGTTGACCAGAAGGCCAATTCTCGTAATTTAAAACATTCAAAATCTAGTCGTAATCTCATCTCAGCGACAATCAATGTCAAAAACTTGTCGAAAATGTAGGGAAATTAGAGGTATTTTTGACAGATTAAGACTGAGATCGAGACCGAGACCGAGATCGAGATCTGACTGTGAACATTCTTAAAATTACGAGAATTGCCTCTCAGATGTTCATACATCTGAGGGGCAATTCTCGTAATTTTTTACGTTCATACGTAAGCAGAAGGAGTGTGTGAGGATCGAAGCAGGAGGCGTGCTAAAGGGTTTAAATAGAGGACGAAAATTTCGATGCAATTTATTTAATATATTTTGATTGTTGTTTTTAATTATGTTTAATTGTATGCTACACTGGTTGACGTCATCACGTCAACGCCGGCTGCCGCTGAAAACCAGCGCTGGGGCTCTGTCTCGTATATGGTCTTAGCATTATGCTGAGCGATAGCCGTTTTGTGTGGATGTGACGCATGTTTTCCCACAACTTATTTTTTTTATGTGTTTGTGTTCTTTTTTATGCGTCATGTTTGCCACAAATAAATGTATTGTCTTTCTTTCTTTCAAATTCGTAATTTATCGGAACGCATCGGTCTTCTCTATTTTTAGACATTTTTGGGGATGAAAACTATCCACTTTCAATATTTGCCCTATTGCCGTCCTTCGTCGAACTATGGCCGCTAATTACACCTCTGCCGTGCCCTTAGACTACATTGACGTCATCAATGCTGAACATAGGCCTTTCCATTAATCATGGCTATAATTATAAGGTTTCACGTGTTGTCTACCCAAATGCCCTATTACTAAGGGTCCGTCCGCCCGTCTCTCACAGGACTGTTTCTTTTGAACTGTAATAGGTAGACACTTGAAATTTTCATTGAGTATTACTATGGCCGCTATAACAACAGACATATAAAAATAAAATAAAGTTAAAAATTAAAGGTGAAAAAAAAAAACACGTTTGTATGGTGAAGAAACGTGTTTTTTTTTACTGAAGTATTCAAAAAAGTATGTAGTGTTAAGTATTGTATGGATGTACGCATAGAAATTATATCTATGGTGTCACTTGTTACACATTTAGGGCTGATTTTTCCAACCAGATAATTTTTAACCGAGGAATAATTTAGAATTTTTGACAGTTCTTCCATACAAAATATGTCAGACGTCAATTTTATTCCACGAATAAAAATTATCTGTCGATTGAAAAATCAGCTCTTAATCTGGGACCTGATAGAATATACGCGGTTAGATTATAATAATTATAAAATAATCAATCATTTTTACGTAAGTTCATCCATGCCTTAGTTTCACCATAATGTTTTGATAAATAATTGACAATAAAACATAATACGAAGCCTGTATTCCCTTCCCTGAAGGGTTAAGCAGACGTGTACCTATAGCCACACCCACACACACACCCACACCCACATCACACACACCCACACCCACACACACACAAACACCCACACCCACATTTCGCCAGTAATGTTCAAGTCCTATGTAATGAGGGCGATCCTATTGATAACTATCGGTTTTTAATCAACGATGATATTTGAATGACCTGACGACATTTTAGATTAACAAGTTTATACATTCTCTGACTTCTTTAAATAAAACAGCTGTCCTAATGATAAACTCACTCATACAATACAAAACACAGCAAACACACCCTCACACACACGCACACAAACCACTCAAGAGCATGCATGCACTGAATTTTACGTTATTTTAATGTATTGCATACATTTTTAATGTTCCAAAAAACGGGTGAAAACACTGACTCCTGTAACACAGGAAGCTCAGGAGTCAGGGCTTCAAATTAAAATGTAACACGTTTTAATGTCAACAAAACTTTTTTTTTTAATTTATTAAGTGCACGAAAGCAACAAGAATGCTCACCCATGAACAGGCTGACCGCAGCAACCGCAGCTTAACCTTACAGATCAATCGATCCGAGCAGCTGTCAGGCACGAGCCCCTTTATATTTAACTACTGTCCCCCAGAAGCCTAACATCGTTATATTTTATGAGCACCCCTCAGTTTCGACGCACCTCACGTTTACCCATCACATCGGTACCGATATTTCGAAGTCGTTTACCCGCATGCGTTTTGAATCCTTAGTGCAGTTTACCTAAGCTAGTTGTAATTGTGGCTCTTCCGTATGATAATACGAATTCAGCAGCGTTGTTAAAAGGTGAAGGAAAACATCGTGAGGAATCAGACATGTCGTAGAACCAAAAATTCGAAGACATGTGACCTCTACCAACCCGCACTGGGCCCGCGTGGTGGACTGCACACTCACTCTCACAGAGATGAGCCCTGTGTTGAGTAACGATCTTCGTAGGGTGGCGAGTACGATTGTAAGCTGGTGATGATAATGATGACATCTTAGACGTGCGTAAGTAACGGTGATAAGTGACCATCAGATCAGAGTTGGTCTTGCAGATTGCCAGCCAATAACATACCTTTACAAAAGTAAAAGAACTCCTGACAATCGTCCAAGCAATTGGCCCTTGATCTCGCGGACGTGTTCAAAGGCTTTTTTGATAATGTTCCATCTCAAATTATTATCTTTTGTCCGTTTGAAATATCGGCCAAGATTTCGTGTGTCCCCCACCCCCCTGTCCAGTCTAGACGTGGTTAGAGGGGGAGGGGGATATTGCTTATTTCTTCTTTCGACGACGACAGATATGAGTACACTTATTGTGTTTGATGTAACGATTGGGGCTATTGGAGGGTAGTCGATTGGATACAACGGTATAATGTGTAGGTGTAGAACTAGTTCCTTTCCGCGAATTTGCTCATAGGGGGTTGAGGTTCGATAAATCGTTTCTTATTCATTTTTCACACTTTAAGAAACATAATATCTTCAGTTGTTATTAAACGAACGTCAACTTGTGATGACGTTAATCAACGCTTAAGTTCAATATTGTATACAGAATGAAATTGAAAACTTGCGTCAAACCGAAATAGGAGGTGCAAAAACTGTTACATAATTATTATAAATTGTCATTTCCCAAATCTAAATTCTTGATAAAAAAAGTGTAATTATCGACTTAGATAGTGCACACTACACTGCCACATTGCCTTCACGTAAATACGAATAATGTTCTTAACAGGACAGGAGACTTAATAAACTTCTGGAGGGAGTTGGGCTGGTTGGAATAATCACCAACGGCCCCCATGGCCCACGCACAATGGTCCACTTGAACGAAATCAAACCCATAACATAGAAACACGAATAATCGGCGTTCCAGTAAAAAAACCGGTCTAGTGCTAGTCGAACTCGCGCACCTAGGGTTCCGTACAAACTTGTAGGTATGTAAATAGTTTATAACGGGAATCGTTTCGGATAAATCTACTAATATAATAATAAGTACGTATAACAGTGTAAGCAGTTATGTAATGTACAGCTACATTCACCAAATTATATAATTAGGTACCATTACTGAGGTTCATAAACTATGAAAGCACTGATTATTGCTCTAACAAAAAGATAAACTGAATTGAGAGACAAACTTAACTTTGCCGTGAGTAAACTATTGTCCCCATATATCCACATACGTCGCGGTTAGTTTACTAACTGCAAATAACTTTGTAAATCTTAAAAAAAAATTGCTTTGTAATTACTAATTTACGGTTTTCGGGTGGTTTCCTTTACTTGTGCTACGTGACATTGCTTCTTGCCAAATTTCATGATTCTAGGTCAACGGGAAGAGCCCTATAGGTTTTGATTCCCGAAAGCTTGCGAATGTCAAAATATGCGGCATAAACGGAACATACACGCCCGTATCTTTTGATTGCGTTGACTTAGAAGTTTGATTTTTTCACTGCTTGCATGCTCTAAATTTTCTTTATTTACACGTTGAATAAGATGTTTTAATTTGGCGCACCAACTCTATTTTATCCTGTAGGTATATATAAAACTGAAATTGAAAAAAAAGTTCATGTTCACAAATGAGAAATGCCCCCGATAAAAAATATGTCAAACCCACGTTATTAAAAACAACCTCAAATAAAAAGGTTTTACTACTAGCCTTCGCATAAAACTCTTCACAAAGTATTATCCTGATAAAAAAAACAATTGGTTATGTACTTACCTTGGGCTCGTCAAATTAAATTGGAAGACAGTTTCCTTGCGATCGATTTACGAGTATCCGTCTCAAAGTAGTTAATTAAACGAAGATTGATTTTCTAAGGAGTTTATTGGGTCGTGTTTGCGACGCCCCGATTAGGCGAGTCATTTACTAAACGGATTTTGGAATAAAGAATCGATTGTGAGAAAAAAGTTTTCAACTTCACTCGAACTTCGAGGAGTTAATTGACTTGCATTTTGCGATTTTTTATCGAAAAAGATTTGCTTTTATTTGTTGTTAGTATTTGATTTTATATATTTCATATTTACATACAGATAAATAAAATTGAAGTGTCTGTTTGTAATGTCAATATAACGGCTTTTTACTAAATGCATATGAAAGTACTACGGTACTTTTAACAACAACAAACAACAATTTTGAAAATTTTTGTGTCTGTCTGTTGGTTTGTTCTGGCTAATTTTCGAAAGGGCCAGACCGATTTTGACGGGACTTTCACTGGCAGATATCTAAAGTTAAAAAGCGTTACTTAGGCTACTTTCATTTTAAATAAAGAATTAGAAATAAGGAAAAAAAAACCATAAAATTCAATTTGCTTTCCGACATGCACTGACACACGAAGTCGCGGGCACAGCTAGTTTATTTTATATTTAATTTCATAAGCTATGATGTTATGATTAATCTATCTGAAATCCCAACACACTGGAATTTTGATAAACATTATAAAAACGAAATCACGAAAGTCGATTAGAGATTCATCTAAAATTGAATCGACTGAAGTTTCGAATGAATCGGGCGACTCGATTGAAAATCGCCTCATCCCTTTTGTAAAGAAAGTTAATTTAATACGTAGTTTGGTTTCTAAGAGATAAGAAGAGGATGGAAGCAGTGACTGATTACTTATAATATTATGGCTTATAAAATTCAAGCCCTTATCGCGGCGGCCATACTGTTTTTGTTAAAATTAGACGAAGATCCGTTTCCTTATATTGTGGATCGTGACGTAATTTCGAGATGATATGATCCTGTGGCTGATGATGGCAATTCTGAAGAAGATTAGTAAAATATCCTTGAGAATGAAACCTCCTCCTCCTCTATCCTTGATTTTTTTTTTTGAACCCGTTCCCTGTCCCATGGACCACATATGGTTCAGGTTGATTGTTTAACTATTGTGTCTACTTTATGGACAGTCATAGTATTAAGCAACAGCAATAAGGTTACATTTTATGTGCTTAAATCATCACTTGCCAAGCCTCATGGAGAACAATGAATTTAAAAAAAAAAATCACCAATTGCGCCCCGCGATTTCACCCGCATAAGTTTCGATACCGTTGGAATATCGGGATAAAAAGTATCCTATATATTAATCCTGGTTTTAAACCATCCGTGTGCCAAATTTCATCTAAATCCGTTTAGTAGTTTTTGCGTGAAAGAGTAACAAACATCCATCCATCCATCTATCCATTATCTATCCATCCATCCATCCATACAAACTTTCACGTTTATAATATTAGTAGGATTAGTAGGAAGTGGCAGTGGGCAGGGTACATTGCTTGCAGAACAGATGGCGGATGGGACCCAGAGATTTTGGAGTGACGAACGCGTACCGGAAGACGTAGCGTTGGAAGGCCTCCCACAAGGTGGACCGATGACCTCGTGAAGGCTGCATTAATCTCCTGGGTGCGGGAAACAGAACCGGTCGAAGTGGCGGTGCTTTGGGGCGGCCTATGTCCAGCAATGAACGATGATAATACCTGCTCAGTCGGTCCGTGTAAATTTTTTTAAGTCAGATATTTTTAAGACTGGAATGTAAACATCATCTAATTTAAATTCAAGCATTATGGTGATAATGATCATCAATGATGATAGTACGAAACAGTTTATAGCTTTCATTTCTTCTTTCAATCATAGTAAGCAACGACTGATACTCAATATGCCTAACTAACCTTTTCCGAACTACAAGTATGTTGGGGTCAGCTTCCAGTCTAACCATCCGGTTAGACTGGAAGCTGACCAGATGCTGCATCCGCAGATGAATACCAGTACTTTACATGGAGCCACTGCCTATCTGACCTTTACAACCCAGTTACACTTTGGTAAGACTGGTTATCGAACTTTTAATTATACTACCCGTGGCGTTGTCAAAGATCTGCCAATGACAGTCGCAACCAACGACATAACGTACTTTTCGAGGCACGGAGGGGTCTCAGTGTGTGATGGATGGTCACCCATCTACGAACGAACCTCGGCAAGGGTAGCTTAACCTCCGAGCGACTGTTATTATTTAGCCACGAGCCCCTATAAAAACGGTTACTAGATATATTTATTAATTAAATGTTAAACTAAGGACCTCATTGTCAAGTTTTAATTAAGATAGAGTTACTAACACTGATAATAATTAATTTGATGTATTTTATTAAATTTTAATTAATTAGTACATTTAGCGTATGTTAATTATCAATTTTCTCATTGAAATTTATTCATGTGTTATGTATTTTCTGTGATATTGCCTTTCACGTGTATGTGTTATTTCTGAAGTATGTACGTAAATTTGTTGGAGTAAATAAATGTAATAATAGCTACAATGTAGCACTGCGTACTAAGTACAAATTAATGAATGTGTCTTTTGAACGTGCGCGTAGCTGTGCGCATATTGTAAAGGTGCGTCCAGACATTACGAGGCGTGTGCTTCGAATGGTAAGCCACGCACATAACGCCTGCCTCGGGCTGAGGCATCTAACATATAAAAACAATCATTTGCGGCGCATGCCTCGCTTTGTCTGGATGCACCTTTAAGGTTACATTTTATATTCTACTAGCTGCGCCTCGCGGTTTCACCCGCATAAGTTTCGATCCCGTGGGAATATCGGGATAAAAAGTATCCTATGTGTTATTCCTGGTTATAAACTACCTGTGTGCCAAATTTCATCCAAATCCGTTCAGTACTTTTGGCGTGAAAGAGTAACAAACATCCATACATCCATACAAACTTTCGCATTTATAATATTAGTAGGATAGTAAGTATAGTATGAAAAGGATTATTTTTAGGGTTCCGTACACAAAGAGTGCCAATGGCCTATGGCCAAGGCTCCGCTGTCCGTCCGTCCGTCCGTCTGTCACAGGGCTGTATCTTTTGAACCGTAATAGACACTTGAATGTTTTTACTGAGTGTGTAGGTACTAGGCCGCTATTCATAATCAGCCTATAATGATCTCACTGCTGGGACACAGGCCTCCTCTTAGTGAGAGGGAGTGGGCCGTAATCCACCACGCGGGCCCAGTGCAGTATGGTAGATGTCACATGTCTTAAAAGTTTTGGTTCTAGGACATGCCGGTTTCCTCACGATGTTTTCCTTCACCGACACCGACGAGCAGTGATGTTGAAATAATAAGAATTTACACAAAGTAAAGCGCATGTCTGGGTTCGAACCTAGGACCTACAACTCGTAAGTCGTGTCCGTGCAACTCGTAACTGGGCCACCACTGCTCGGTTGCTATAAAAAGAAATAATAAAAATATTAAGTGTTAAATATTGGACGGTGGTACGGAACCCTTTGTGTGCGAGTCCTTCCCGCTTTTTATGTTAGTTTTTCATACCTCATATATTTGAGAAGCCATCACAAACTCACTCATCAGTCACTACAATAGCAAAAACATTATTCTTAATATTGATATGCCACTCCTTCTAAATGTAAATCGAGCAAAAAATAAACCGAAAACCGCTTTCACTCCGATAATAAAACATTTTTCCTTTTATTTACTTTAAATTGCAGACCTTATAAAAGTAGAAAAAAACCGTCTCCATTGATAAAACATCACAAGTTTTCAATAGTAACGGCAGCGAAAAAAAATAACAAAACAAGAAACAATGAAAGAAAAACACGCTTATCGTTTTTTTTTTTAATTCCCAACAAACAGTACTAACACCGCTCGCGGGTAAAACGGGAAACGATAAATAAAAATCCGGTATAGTTTCGATAGAGATCGGCACGGTTTACCGGTTTTTATAGCGAATCGGAAAAGTTTGTTTTCATTACTTTTTTTCGGGCACGCCTCTAGGGTGTTGTCAAACGCAATATTTTCGAAGGGTAGTCGTAAGTAAACTAATGTTAGTTCCTGGACTATTTAACACAAATGTCACGTTTTGACAATTTTTTACTTCAGAACTGCCTCATATTGTTAAATAATTATTTTATTTCTCAATTACAAATTACAAAGATTTTACTTACTAATACCCTGTCCATTAACCTAATGTTTTTCGACAGCTGTCTTAGAATGTACATATTCCAGATTACGTAAAATTTACATTTAAAATGCATAATAAAAATAAATATATAAACTGCCTTATCTTATTGAATTATCTTATTTATGGCTTCTTACATACCTACATTTTAATACTCTGTGGAAAAAGAGCGTGCTTTTAGAGCTCAAAAACGTTGTGTGCGATCGATGTGCAATATACACCAAGTGGATTCATGCAAACCACATTTTATAAATTTAAAAATATTAACTCTCCCTAGTGTATACATATATGAAACTGTAATGTTTATAAAATCAAATCCAAACTCATTTGAATTTTGCACTAGGGCCAGGCATAAAGACAAGCTGCGCACCGTAGCCAGTAAAACAAAGCTTTTGCACCAGAGCATATTTTGTATGGGCCCACGTATCTTTAATAATCTGCCACCTTTTCTTAGAAATATGAGCGATATAAATGCCTTTAAAAAAAAACTACACGAATTATTGATAAGTAAATGTTATTACTCTATAAGAGAATTTCTAAATGACAATACATTGAATCATCCTATTTTTGTAATATGACTAAATTGTAATTTGACATAAATATTAATCATGACTAATTTGTAATTTGACATAAATATTATACTAATTTAATCTTAATATATTGCATGACAACCTGTATTACATTTTAATTACATTACCTACTTATAATGTGAATTTTGTATGCCTCAATGGCGGGACATAGCAGACTTACCTGTAACTAACACACCATCCTATGAACCTATGATCCACAATAAATTATTTTGAATTTGAATTTGAATACCGTACGTGTATCAATCAATGTATTGAGTGTTGCTGCAATCACTAGTTCCATCTGTCAAAAAACGGTTTACCTAATGGACAGGATATAGACAGCATTTTTAAAACTTAAAGCTTAGCATTATAACAACTTTAACACAAAAGCCAAACAGCCATTGTTTATCTTTACAACAAATCAGTTACGTAATAATATTTCAAATCGTACGCAAATAACATGAAGGAACACAAAACTTAAAATTGTTCGTGAAAGAAAAGAAATAATGACCGTGGTCGCAAAAATTTATATCGATAAGGAAATCGAACCAGTACCCTCATTGCGTAACACATTAACAGTAGCAATGGCTCATTTTGACAGTTCAACAACATTCATTGCGTTATTTAAGTTGTTAAGCTGACAATTTTTTTAACATAATTTTAGCAATGGATTAGCAATATCCTTCTAAAATTGTGTAACACACTTTCAACCACAATCTGAATCAGATTGTGGTTGAAAGTGTGCAGGTGCCACAAATTTTAGTCAGTTTGATCTCGTTTGACGCAATCAGTTTTGTTCAAATGAAAATAGAGTGACAAAAATAGACTCGTTTTCCCGTACAATCTTAAAAAAAGCTTTCTAGATATTACGTTTTCTTCTTTTTTAGCTTTTCAGTACTATAGAAGAGACAACAACAACAAAAACAAACATCAAAAAGGATTCAAAAATAAATCAATGAAAACTTTACATTTTTATTTTAATCTTTAAGTTATTTTGATGTAGTGTTCATATATCCAAATTACTAGCTGCGCCCCGCGCCGCGGTTTCACCAGCATAAGCTTCGATCCCGTGGGAATATCTAATAAAAGCATTCTATGTGTTAATCCTGGTTATAAACTATTTGTGTGCCAAATTTCATCCAAATCCGTTCAGTAGTTTTTGCGCGAAAGAGTAACAAACATCCATCCATCCATCCATCCATAAAAACTTTCACATTTATAATATTAGTAGGATTTTTGCTTTTACTGTAGACACATGATATGCATTGGATGTGCGGTGTGCCTACTGACCTTGACATGTATTAATAGATCAGGCCTACTAACCTACATGATTCTTTCCCTAATGCTGCCCTATTACACATAACATCACGTCTGTATCGCCCAAAGGGCTAGAAAGAGGTGCCGCCCCCCCCCCCCCCCCCTGGTTATTTATAGAATATAGATTTTGTTTATTGATTTGACTGTACCAGTTTTCACCTATCCCCTATGGCAATGCTTTTTTGGAGCCCTATTCTGATCTGACATGGCGCCCAGCGGTCACTTTGTTGTTGTTTGTCACTTTATTTTCACGTCAAGTCACTTTATTATTTGCCATATATTACAATACAAGTCATTAATAAAACATTGTAATGAGTAGATTATGCCATTAAGGGCCCATTTTTTTAAATCTTCAGATATTTTTTGTATGAGGAATGAAAATTGCGGTTTGACAGCTGTTGTTCAAGAAATATATCAAACCCTCGGACATCTATGATCTTTGTTCATATAAAAGTTATCTGACGATTGAAAAATCGGTCCTTAATGACATAATCTACTCATTACAATGTATGACGTATTGCAATATATGGCAAATATTAATTAAATTTAATGTTTTGGAATGTTAATTACCTTGCATACTACTTTTCGTTTATTGTGTTGTATAGAATCAAATACTTCTAACTAAACAGACAGCTGTGCTGCTGAGGCGGTTGTTGCGCCACTTCTTCTTCCCAGGTAAAGCACTAGGATGTGGTAGTGAGCGGACATTTTGGGGGACTGTCATAAATAAATTTGACGTTCAAAAAGATATAAATGACTTTTGAATAGAGTACAATACTTCACAATACATATACTAGAATAATAAACAATATATAACAAGATACAATATAAATAACAGATATATATATATGTAGAAACTTTACAAAGGGTGACACAGTGGGCGGTCTTATCGCTATGAGCGATCTTTTAAAAACAACCTTGATTTTTATTTAAGAGAGTCAGTCTGGATCTTTCTAGAAATTATTGTCTCAAATTCGAATATTATGTGTATTTGAGGAAATAATGATTCTAAAAATGTGTGTTCTATGTACATTTTTTTTTTCTTTGGAGTTTTACCTACTTACACAGCTTTGCTTTCTGAAAACATGTGAAGTCTTCAGACCACACTCCGTCAGTGCGGATAACTGCCTCTGACAGGGAGGAGGCCCAAGTCTCAGCAATGACCCTTGAGTTTGTTTCGCTATGTCTTTGGGGTAGTCAGATAGGAAATGTCGAATCCATCTAGCTTATTTTATCGACAATATGACTAGCTGCGCCCCGCAGTTTCAGCCGCATAAGTTTCGATCCCGTCGGAATATTGGGATAAAAAGTATCCTATTTGTTGATCCTGGTTATAAACCATCTGTGTGCCAAATTTCATCCAAATCAGTTGAGTCGTTTAAGTGTGAAAGAGTTACAAACATCCATCCATCCATCCACACAAACTTGTAAAAGACATTTTACATATTATGTAAAAGCGATTCCGATATCCTATTAACAGAATAAACAATTTCATTTTATTTCAATGCAAATATTACCTACTATATAGCTTCTGCCCGCGACTTCGGCCGCGTGAAGTTTCTTGTTACGCCGACCCACCCCATAGCATCGGATCACCTGCCCTGATATGACTTCGTTTTCCTCTCTGATTTTGTCTTTTTGCTCGGTTCCTAAGAGTCATAGCGTGATGTTATATACCCTATAGCCTTGCTCAAGAATTGGGCTATCGAATGCGAGAGGGAGAGAAAGTAAAGAGCCTGCCTGAGTTCGAACCCACGACCTACAACGGAAACAACAACCACAACACAACAACAACACTGTGCCACCACTGCTCACTGCTACATATATTCATTCAATAATGTGCAGCCTTGCGATTAATTCTGAATGTTTATAATCATTACGATTCATGAGAACAATTTAAACAGAACGTAATGAATATTTGCAATTCTATAGATATGAAATGATTTTATGAAAATATATCCATGTTTGCAATTAACAAATAATTTTAATAATTATTTTTTAATTCAGTTCGTTTTTGTTAATCCTGCTGTGGACACTTAGCTACAGTTCTTTCACATCTATTCTACATCTGACAGCAGCAACCTTATTATAACGAGAATAAAAATCACTGTGATTTTTACAGACTTATCAATGGCAGCTAATCAAAAACAACCTTATTGCAATGACAGTAAAATCACAGGTAAATAACTAGAAGGAAAGAAAGAGTATTTATTGCGACTCGTACAGGAAGACCATAAACTAAACTAAACACAGTCAAAATAAAAAAAAACAAATTATATGAAAAAAGTGACAAAGAAAAATGAAGCAAAAAGTCCTAAACGAGGCCAAAAGGCTCCTATCTCACCATAATGCTGCGACATTTAAAAAAAAAATGAATGCGCTGGCTGGTATTCTGATAGGGCCCACTGTGATGTCACGGGCAGTTACGGAAATAAATGATAATAAAATAGATACATGTAAAATATTAGCAAATAAAATAAAATATCAATTATGACTGTAAAAGGACTATATGAGTTTTGCTTGAGCCGCACGCATGGTAAGTGGTAGCACTACAAACGGCAGTCACTGGTGCGTTTTCATGATCCATTTATTTACATTTTCATCCGTTACTTTTTGAACAGACCATAGTCATACTCCATGGTCTGCAACAAGTCAGGTTTTACACTATTTTCCTTCTTATTGTTAAACTAAGTTAAGAAAAAGTCTTTCCTCGCACAGCTCCTCTGATTCCTCGTTTACTGTCAAAACAGTCCCAAGCCGGCCTTAACGTCATGTCCATTCATCTGTCATGCCAACTCGCTCGTGTGAAGAATACTTCGTAACTTTTTTGTCTGGGGGATTAAGACATTATCGAGGGGAACTGTGGGCTAAGACGAACCGCGGAGTAAACGTAACGTAAATTTGAAAGATTTTACAATTAAAAATACTCGTTTTGCAGATAATATTTACTACCTAAGTTTTGAGATTGAGAGGTTTGTGGGCTTGTGGCTAAGTAATAACAGCCTCACGGGTCGATCGATCAGGTTAAGCTGCGCTTGCCGCGGTTGGTCCGTAGATGGGTGTAAAATACTGGTATTCAACCGCATCCGGTTAGACTGGAAGCCGACCACAACATGGTTGGGAAAAGGCTAGGCAGATGATGACCTAAGTTTTGAGATTTTTTTATGGTTCCGTAGCCAAAGGGTGCCAACGGAACCATACTAAACCTCCGCTGTCTATCCTTCCGTCTGTCTGTCAGCGGCCTGTGTCTCATGAACCGTAATTGGTGGTGGTTATTGTTTGAAACATTATTTTTATTTTGTTAATTTTGTGTTTCATGAACTACGAGTAAGTATGTCTAAATTAAGTTAATTCTTTCTTTCTGTCTTTATAATAGGTAGACGGTTAAAAATTTCATAGAACAGAATGAGTATTTCTATTGCCACTATAACAACAAATAATAATAAAACCAAATTAAAAATTAAAGGGGGTCCAAAACATAAAACATGTTTTAAAAAAAAATGCCTTAAATATTGCACCATGAAACCACGTAGGTCCACAC
The DNA here is from genome assembly GCA_949629185.1 of Apamea crenata. Classification (NCBI taxonomy): domain Eukaryota; kingdom Metazoa; phylum Arthropoda; class Insecta; order Lepidoptera; family Noctuidae; genus Apamea; species Apamea crenata. The sequence continues at coordinate 2,400,011 of OX451362.1, read as the reverse complement.
GGCTGCACATCAAGCTATACATAACCAGTATAAGCTGACTTCTGATTGTACGAAAAACCTATACAATGCGAGGTCAGCTAAAACTGAAAATGTAAAGCTTGATGTGTTGCCGTGTGTACCATGAAAAAAAAACATCATATCTATGTGATACTTATTGTCTAGTGCTTATCATCACAAACTATAGGATAGTTGTATTTTCGATTCAAAAATGAATAAACAAAATACACCATTTCCTATCCTGCAGCAAGAGCGCTGGACGGATGGCAAGGCACGCCAGCATTAACGACAGCATCCTTCGGGCTCTTGTCTCCGCCGGGTTGCCAGCTGTTTTAGAACCCACTGGCTTGGCACGCGACGATGGAAAGGCCCAATGGAATGACCATAATGCCTAGGAAGTTGGGTAGGCTTTTGGTGTGGGATGCAACCTGTGGACCCCTCGCGCCATTCCATCTTCCTAGCACGGTGGGCTGTGCTGGGGTGGCTGCTGCAGGAGCAGAAAACCTCAAACGGCGCAAATATAATAACCTTATTGGGAGCTATATGTTTGAGCCGTTTGGGGTTGAAACACTAGGGCCTTGGGGTCCGAGTGCTCATCGAATTTTTCGGGACATCGTCAAGCGGTTGGTTGACTCTTCACGTGACCAGAAAGCTGGCCTATTTTTAGCCCAAAGAATCAGCATTGCCATCCAACGTGGTAATGCTGCCAGCCTTTTGGGCACTTATCCAATTGACAGTGATGCGGACAAATTTTTTGATGCCCAATGAGCTCTTGCCTTTTTCTATATATTTTTTTCGTATTATATTATACACTTGTATATAGTATATTTTAGTGTCAGCTAGTAAAAATAGTAATTAATCTGTGTATAGTAACGAATATATGTATAGTAAATAAAAACTTCACAATGAAATTAATGAATGAAGAATTAATGTTTTGAATTTACGTTACGTGTACAGACGCCAGCAAGTCAAGCTACCCGAAACTGTCAAATTTTTACAATTATCGAACACTATGGTCCTTATCATTCAAATCACTTTAGGAGATTCTCCTTGAAAACATCAATATTACCATCGCATTTGCATAGTCAGCCTATATTATTCCCACTGCTGGGACAAAGGCTACCTCTCTGTAAAAGGGAGTGGGCTGTAATCCAACACGCGGGCCCAGTGCGGTTTGGCCGATGGTTTGGTCGCATCTCTTCGAATTTCTGGTTCTAGGACGTGCCGGTTTCCTCACGATGTTTTCCTTCACCGTTAACCCCAACCAAAAATATCTGGCTAACCAAACTCTGCAGCAGTCTATAAGATAAAGAATTCGTTTAAAACCATCTGTATTTCATCAAAATACAAAAAGAAACTTGTCCTAAACCGTCAAAGACAGGACTAACTACTCGTAAAGCAAGCCAAACCAATTAAAACTTATCTCGTTATTCAACAAAAAAAATCGATTACGATACTCGTAACTCGATCATTAACAACACAATATCGAGTCGTTACACACGAGGTGCTAAATTTCGGAAGTTCCAAAACTTTAGATACAAAACATTTTCGTATGTTGCCAATAGCATTGGCTGGTAATGTTTGAATCGCGTGTCGATATCGCAGCGGATTTATTCACGAAGTTCGTCTTACTTGGAAACTTTTCACCTTGTGTGTTCGGGGCTTGTGGAAACGTATATTTTACTATCTCGTCTTTGTAGGCCTGATTGCCTGAATCTAATGTTATTTTTTTGTTGAAGGAACTTATAATTGACTAATTATAGGCTACTAGAATTTCCTTGCAGGTGCGAAAGTCAGACGGCCATTTTGATTTTTTTTAAGTTCAAAAATGCTACTAGTCGCTACACGAAACCTGACATTTTATAATTCATCATTATCATCATCATTTCAATCCAGAATCACCCACAATTAGGCGTCGGCCTCCCCTTCCTTCTGCCATAGTTCCCGGTTCCATGCGTCCCTCATCCAGTATCCTTATAATTCATATAGGTACTTACTATTTGCAAAATCTGACTATGAAACTGAGAGAAGAGAGAGTGCACCTGTGTCTGCGCACACACTTGTGAGCCATATCTCCCGCGTCGAAGGCTAGTTTATGTTGAGATTGGTCGCCGAAGCCGAAATTCGGTCTGCAGAAGTTTATTTGCAAAATACCCAGTACGATCCAATCGTTTAAAACTTATTTTTAGGGTTCCGTACCCAAAGGGTAAAAACGGAACCCTATTACTAAAACTTCGCTGTCTATGCACCCGCCTGTCTGTCACCAGGCTGTGTCTCAAGAAGCGCGATAGCTAAACTGTTGAAATTTTCACAAATTATGTATTTCTGTTGCCGCTATAACAACAAATACTAAAAACAAAATAAAATAAATATTTAAGGGGGGCTCCCATACAACAAACGCGATTTTTTTGCCCTTTTTTGTTCGATACCAATAATGGCAATAGGTACGCACTTGAAATATTCACAAAAAACTCAGTTGTATTTTTTATTTAATAATAAAATTAAAATAAAATAAATATTTAAGGGGGACTCCCATACAACAGACGTAATTTTTATAGATAATGCGGGATATAATACGGAACCCTTCGTGCGCGAGTCCGACTCGCACTTGGCCGATTTTTGTTAAGGAATTAACAAGGCAGATGGTGGCAGGCAACGTAATAACCAACCTTGAAATATTGGTGACTAACTTTTCTGTGATTTCTGCCTAACCTCATAAGATAATGGCGTGATTTTAAGTTTAAAGTAGGTACCTATAGTCGTCCACTTGATCTCTCTCTGGTCGTGCCGGATTGCCGTATCAACAGACTATGAAAGTAGGTATATTATGTATGTCGGAGTCATACGTTTATTCGGAACGCCAGCGCCATCTCGTGGCGCTGGACAAAGTCTAGCCCGAGTTCGTGGTGGGACGAGAGCAACAGCTACAAAAGCGGTGTGAGCAGAGCTCTCGGGATGATCGAAACATTGGACATCGTACGAACAACATGTGCTCGGAAACTGTCAGCGTTCCGTATCGTTAAATGCAGAGAGTATAGTAAGTTGAATGTGTACCTACAGTGTGTGATTCGCTAGTGTGACTAACTTGTTCGTAAATTATAATCTGATTTGAACTGCAAACCGTTTTTCTATTATGCTATAATCAACACTACCCATAGTACGCCCACAGTAATTAAAATATGCCTGATGTTAACGAGAGACGCACATACCATCTCCGACATGTATATCACAGCAGGATGCAGCTGGACACCAGTATTTTACATGAAGCGACTCAGGCCTCCACAACCCAGTTACTGGGTAAAACGATACCCCTTGGTAAGACTGGTTGTCAGACTTTCGTTCTTCATACGACCCGTAACGACTGTCATAGATCCTAGAATGACAGCTGGGACCAACGGCTTAATGTGCTTTCCGAGACACGGAGAGGTCTTGGTATGTAAACACGGTCACCCATCTACGGACCAACCGCGGCAAGCATAGCTTTACCTGATCGATCGACCCGTGCGGCTGTTATTACTTACCCACAAGCAAGGTCCAAGGTCCAAGGTATGTAAACTATTGATAGATATAGTAATATTATCCTACTAATATTATAAATGCGAAAGTTTGTATGTATGGATGTATGGATGTTTGTTACTCTTTCACGCAAAAACTACTGAACAGATTTTGACGAAATTTAGCACACAGATAGTTTATAACCAGGATTAACATATAGGATACTTTTTATCCCGACATTCCCACGGGATCGAAACTTATGCGGGTGAAACCGCGGGGCGCAGCTAGTATTATTATAATTTCGAATAGTCAGTACTTCGCGCCAGTGTGGATATTATCCACACTGTGTTATTACGCCTAAATAGACAATTCGAATCGGTCATAAGTAGTCATAATCGAATCACGCATCCCTGATTTCGAATCATGTTAATGTTTAATGTATTATGTTAATATCAAGGATAATTTCAGCTCTATTCATAGTAACATAATTATGTTTATTAATTGACATATTATGTAATTAGTTAGTATTATGTAATTAATCAGCCTAGCCTTTTCATAACTATTTTGGGGTTGGCTTCCAGTCTAACAGGAAGCAGCAGAATACTAGTATTTGACATCGAGCGACTGCCTATCTGACCTCCTCAACCTAGTTACTGGGTGATACGATACCCCTTGGTGAGACTGGTTGTCGGCCTTTTAGGCTTCTGACTACCCGTGACGACTGTCAAAGATCTACAAATGACAGCTTGGACTAACCTCCGAGGCACGGAGCGGTCTCGATATATAATGAATGGCCACCCATCCACGAACCGACCTCAGCAAACGTAGCTTAACCTTCCACCGACCCGTTCGGCTGTTATTATGATTGTTATAACGAAAATACATTTTAACTTTTATCGAAGATGGCAAAAATCAATTAAGAAGTTATGTTGTTCGAATGTGGTTATTACCTACAGATCTTACAAATATGCTAGTAGGTATTTTATGGCACTTACATTCTACCATTTTTGGTGATAAGAATCATTCTTCTCACAAAAAATGCAGTCAAACAGTATGTTTGACTGCATTTTTATCAAGTGGGACAGAGCGATGCTCCTCAGGTGGAGTTGGGCAGAGCATCTAGCTAGACGAAGAGATGACCGATGGAGTAAAGCTGTGACCGAATGGTGGCCAAGGTTCAGCCAAAGAAACCAGGGCCGTCCAAAAGCGCGCTGGGTTGACGATATCGTCAAAGTCGCGGGAAACACCTGGATGAGAGACGCACAGAACTGGGAAGTGTGTGCCGTTACCAATAGGCCACCATTGCTCAGGAATTAACACTTTACGGAACATTTAACGCCCCCAGACGTAATAGGTAATAAGGGCTGGTATCCGCAACTCTACAACAATACCGTCCGCAACAATACAACTTCTATTGTGTCTCGTTCAGTGTCCTTCAAGTCCTAAAAGAAAATCAATAATCAGGTACCTACCTAATTAAAACAAAGTTATTACGAAGGTATTAAAGTCCATGTTTTATGTTTTAGGTAATAACTGAACAGCCCCAAAAGTAAACGGGAGTCCTAGCTCCCGTTTACTTTTGGGGCTGTTCAGTTATTATCTAAGAAGATTTGAGGGGGGAGGGGATCCGAACAAGGTTAGTTTTTTCTTACGTGGAGGACTCTAGATTGTTCTTGCGTAAGTAAGCAAAAATAAGCAAGTACAAAAGTAAGCAAAAATTATAAATTTTTGATTTTTTTATACTTTTTCTTTGCAATTTTGGTAGATACTGATCTTATGTAAGATTGAAAGAAGAGGGGGTACATCCCAGTCCTATTTTTTCTTACGTAGGGGGGGGGGGGGGGGGCAAAACTGTCTTACGTAATAAATTAACAGCCCCGTGGTAAAGACTAAGTCAATAGAATTGGTGACGTCATAGCCGCTCCAATGGCATCGTTTCATTACTACTAACGTGGCTAAAAAACAATGGTCACAATATTATAGTATTTTTTGGAAAGAAGTTCTTTAACGCAGCTTGCAGTAGGAGTAAACTGGTAGAAACCGTCACGTAACGAAAAAGCGTTATGCCCCCTCCATGCGACTTTTTATTATATTATTTAATAGAAAGATACAGAGAGACAGATAGTTTTTATGGTTTTTGATGGTGCTGAAGCCAATAGTGACGTCAAAATGAGAATCTTAGATGGCGGATGCAAAAGAATCTTATTTTTCATTTTGAAATCTTCGCAGCCGCCATCTTGAAATTTGATTTTGAACGTCGTTCTTGCTGGGGGTCCCCCGAGCCCACACGTTTTTTTTTTTCACGAAGGCTCGCGCTTTGCTTATGGTTAACAAGTGTACAAACACGCTGTGAATGTTCACACAGGACTGGAACATAACCCGAAATGTGGGTGTCACAAAAGACACCTCTGCCAATCCCTTCGGGAAAAACCGTCGTGATGTTATGAAGGTAATCATTTCACAATTAGTACAGATTGTTCAGACTAACTGGACCTTTCAGAACTATTTCTGACGAGATAAGTACTTGTAATAAGGTGAGCGAAACTTGCAAATACTAACTTACTAAGTATGTGTGAATGTGCGTAACACGGACTGGGAGTTACTTAGATCGTCTGGAAACTTCATTTTAGCCAACAACGTGAAATACTAAGTTGTACCCACTCACTGGGTTGCGGAGGTCAGATAGGCAGTCGCTCCATGTAAAATACTGGTATTCAGCTGCATTCGGTTCGACACTACAGGCAGATGATGAACGTGAAATACTAAGGGCGAATTTCATTTTCCCATAAACAAATTTTGTTTACATTTTTGGCGAATATGTCGGGATATTAGTATACAACATAAATTAAGAAACCAAATAACACGATCGATTAACACAAACTAAAAATAATTCAGACCCAAACAATCACGAGTACTTTCGCGTAAAAAAGCTTTTCACTAACAAATGCTTAAGCCGAGAAACACTGGTTTTGAAAATGTCCAAATCATGTTCACTAGTTAGTTTATTAAAACTTCGCTTATAAATAATGTATAAAAAATATTGTAAAACATTTTAAAAGAGTAACAGTTCTGTTGTTTTTCTTCAAACTTCACTGTTGCTCTTTGAAACTACCTAAATAGAAGGAGCGACTAGAATCAATTCTATTTTATTAGCATATTTAAAATAAATGCTTTGACTTTACCACTATTATTTCAACAACTGAATATACGAATGTAAACCAACAACATTCAAGAACATATGTATGTGATTATTTATACTCATAAACATCGTTAAAATATTATGGCTGATTGCACAAAAACTTAAAACACTACACAAATTGCTAGAAATTGACATTTTGATTAAATGACCACGATAAACTTTATACAAACATGTCCCGAAATTAACGGAAACCACCAAACCCCCCAATTAGAATATAATGTTAAAATAATAATACGTACACTGAATCTTTACTATTATCTATAAAACATTGTTTATTTACAAAATTAGTTATACTGATAGTGGGAGAAAATTGTGGTCACATTACAAATCTACACATGCACACAATTGCACACGTATAAGGGTCTAGCGTAGTAGATAGTTCGTTCATTTTGTTTTTTTGTGATTGAACAGCGAAAGTGTGATTGAAATTACGTAGTTTTATTTATTTTTCGGATAACAAAATTACTTGAATTGGCAGAAATCGATTCAGTAAACGATGCTGAACAAACTACTTTCATTTTGTGTATTATTTCAGTTACACATTGTATAAACGTTATAATATTCTTATTTACAAAATGGCGACAAAAGAATTAAAACGTAAAATAATTATTGTTAGGTGTATATCTGCATACTGTAACGTTGCATGCTAATTACCATAGTGTCGTGCGGTCACGCAACTGTTACAAAAATAACGTTATGCCAGCCAACATTTTTTAGGGTTCCGTACCTAGAAATAAAAGCAAATGGTCTTAATAGCAAAACGATCTAAATCCCTTCGTTTGTTAGGCAGACTCATTCAGTTCAGTATCAATAGAAAAATTAATTGTGGTTCGAAGTGACAGTTGAGGCTCATATATGTGTAATTAAAACGACACATTAGCAAAATGACCTACGAGCAAAAGGTCCAAAAACAAATAAACGGAAATGGTACAGTCCAACCACACATAAATATCCCTTTAACCCAGGCCTCTAACCCGTCTATTTGTTCGCCCGTCTGCCTTTCTGTCAGTTACATGTTTATTCTAAACATAATATATATTCCATTTCTATCCTTTTAAACGACTACACCACTTGACATTTTTACAGAATTTTTTACTATGAATAAGTAGCCAGTTGAGATTTTAACAAAGTGTTATTGTGACCTTTACAACATAACATCACGCCTTGTCTCCCCGAATAGTTGGGCAGAGGTGTACCTACAGTAAACCCACATTTTGCCTGATAAGTTGAAGTCAAAAATAATAGGCGACGAACCTATTTTCTTTATTTGGAAAACTAATAATAAAAAGAAATTAAACTATAATAGTTTTTACGGTACAGAACCTTTAGTACGCGAGTCGGACTCGCACTTAGCCGGTTTTTTACTGGCAATCGTTCTAAGTTGATAAATAATTTATTTATGGCCTTATTTATTTCATGTTTTATATTTTGATAACCTTTAATGCCACGCATTTATTGATGTCTACTGTGCAAGTCTCGGACTAAGTGCAGGATAGCGCAGAAAAATACCTATTATTAATATGTTGCTATTATTAATATATTGTATGTTATGTCTTTTTTTATCATTATTATTTTTTTTATTTGTAATGTGCGTTTTGTTTGTGCGGCATAAATTATTTTTCTTTCTTTCTATTACTTACCTATACATATAAATAAAACAAAGTCGGGTTAGTTACACCATTTATAACTCAAGAACGGCTGGACTGATCTTTGATTTGTTGGATTTGCCTCCGCCCCAAATAGCAGCATAACTATTAAATCACGGGAAAAATTCACGATAAAAAAAAATAATGAAGATAGTTAATTTTGTCATACATTCGTTCTCATTGATTCTGAGGCGGTACGAAGTTCGCCGAAGGTCAGATACATAGTTTTAAATAAATTATGTTCAATTATTTTTTTTCTAGCCTGCCTCTACCCCACTGCAGGACAAAAGCCTCTTGTTAAACAGAAAATACTGAACATTGACCACCACGCTTATACCTACACTGCATTTTCAGGCTATCAAATTCAATGGCCATAGCAAAAACGCGCGGAGTAAACGAAACGTAAATTCGAACGATTTTAAAATTGAAAATACATACTCGTTTCTCACAAAGTTTACCTAGTTTTAGGACTTTATTTACTAGTATATCTATAGGTGGCGCTAATTGTACCTACTTGACGTAAACCAAATAAGTAATCGTTTATTTATTAAAAAACTTAGCCTAGGTAACATCAGTGTTGTTACAATAAGGGATGGCTATTAGAGATGAGTTAGACCCCAAACAAACAAACGTAATTAAAATGCTACAGGTTAATTGGGTTTTTTATTCTAAAGTCGAAAGTTGCAAGGCATTGCACTTAGAAAAGTGCAATGCCTAAGCACAAATGAAACACCCGATTTTTTTTTTCATAACTGGCGATAATTTCTACGGTAGTCTAGAATCATGTACTGAATTCATGGTTTCAGTTTGTGCGTCGATATGCCACCTTGTAGGTATATCACACTAATATTATAAAGGCGAAAGTTTGTGAGTGTATGTGTGCGTGTTTGTTACTTCTTCACGCTCAAACGGCTGGACCGATTTTGATGAAATTTGGTACGGACGTAGCTGACACCCTGCATTAACACAAAGGATACTTCTTATCCCGATATTCCCGCGGGATCGAAACTTATGCTTGTGAAACGGCGGGGCGCAGCTAGTTATGTAAATAAAAGTAAAATCATTTGAATCTCCGTTACCTTTACTATTATTACGCTTTCATGTTTCCTCACCTCAGGTTTCCTCACAACAATGTTTCGAACTAAGTCAGCGATGTCTAAGATTAACTTAGATAATACCTATTAAACTGACCGCAACATAGTACTTAAGAAGTAGGTCATTAAACTAGGGTCGGTCGACACTTGCAACTAGCGTTAACGAGAAACAAACTGACCGCTGAATTATGGGTGGCTGAATGTAATGATTCTAGCTCTTGTGATACAGGAACTCGTAGTACAATAGTCAGGGCTACACTGATTTTTGTGTCTTGAAGTGAAAATAAATCCTACTAATATTATAAATGCGAAAGTCTGTATGGATGGATCGATGGATGTTTGTTACTCTTTCGCGCAAAAACTACTGAACGGATTTGGATGAAATTTGGCAAACGGGTGGTTTATAACCAGGATTAACATATAGGATACTTTTTATCCCGATATGCCCAAGGGTTCGAAACTTATGCGGGTGAAATCGCGGGGCGCAGCTAGTAAATAACTATTATCATGGTTTGTTGTGAACAGATTGGGAATCGCAGATAAATGCAATTTTTGTGTATTTGGGTTGAAATTAGACGCTGTAATTTTGTAACTTCGCCCCTAAGACGACACACTGACCTATGTGTTACCTCACAGTATTACAAAATTTGGTGTACATATTTCGACGATAGGAATCTAAATAGGTACCTACAGAGTTTTAAACCACTGGGAAAAAATACACACTCCCCCTGAAGTTTTTTTTAACAACACAAATAAAGGGTATTAAGAAATTCTACACTTTTTTTTATGTGTTACCTCTCAGTGCTATGAATTTTGTGTTCATATTTATGAATATCGGAATCTAAATAGGTACCTACGTACAGAGTTTTAAGCCACTGCCACTGGGAATAAATACACACTTCCTCTAAGTTTCAGAAACGTAATTAAAAAATATTGTCATGGAAATTAAACTAATGTAATCATATAAAATAAGTAATACCATTTTTTTCCAATAGCCTTTGACTTTAAAAAAACATTATAAATCGTAGCACTCACCTTAATTCCGAAAAACACTATAATAACCACACTAACACTGAACGAGCTATCTTTAAAATCACTTAGTATTTTCACTCACTCACTGAAAAAAGAACTCACATGAAGAAAAAAGTTTACACTTTAAAAAAAAACCAAACAACCACACGACTCGATCCGTGTAAAAATCAATTTTAATTATTAAACACGCACACAGCACTATTAGAAGTTTTATTTTATTTCCCGAGTTATGTGTTCTCGTAAAACGTGGGGCGGCGAGACACGACCATCCCTACCCTCGGTATGTAAGCGACTGGCTGGGTATACTCTGTGCTTATACGTTTGTAGGAGCGTAACGCGTCGCGAAATATGCTTGCATAAGTAAATAGTGTACTACTAGAGATATTTGATCGTGAATACTAATAATAATTGATACATATCATCACGCCTGTTTCCCCTTGAGGGGTAGACTGTGGTGTATAGTACTATCACCCGCTCGTCCATGGTAACGTGGAAATTGACTGCTTGTTTACCTCGGAGCAGTACGAGCGGTTTTTGAAGTTCTAGTGTGCGGTTGACTGTCGTGCATATGCATATATATGTACATAAACAGGTCGTTTTTGTGTCTACATACTGTTAAAAAACTCTATTTTTCCAATCCAATAACATTAATGTATATGATCATCATGGTTTATCGTTTAGTATATTATTCCTTTGTTGCTAAAATGTTAATGTATGTGTGAAGTAAATAATCGTTACGGGTCGTAAAAAGCCTGAAAGTCTGACCACCAGTCTTACCAAGGGGTGTCGTATTACCCAGTAACTGGGTTTTGGAGGTCAGATAAGAAGTCGCTCAATGTAAAATTCAGGTATTCAGCCGCATCCGGTAAGACTGGAAGCCAACCCCCATATAGTAGGGAAAAGGCTAGGCAGATGATGATGAAGTGTGAAGTAAATTAATCATGTAACTAAAATTTTGGTAACAATATAATTTAAAAGAGTGTCCATGGAATTTCTTGCCCGTTTTTCTCCGTAGGTACCTACTACGCTTTGGATTGGGCAACTGGCTTCATATTTTTGACTGACCAACTCCTTGACAATTCAAAAGTGCTTGGCAATTCAAATAAATGCTTTGAGTTCGAATATTAGTTTTTTTATGTAAAACCAGCGCTCAGCAACGTAAGCATAATGCTGACGCTTGAAACTTTTGCTTCCGGTGTTTTAGGACTGTGTATGTACAGACGCCAGCAGGTCAAGGTACCCGAAATTGTCAAATTTTCCCAATCAACCTTGAACCTTAATGCTTTAGCGATAAAGTTGAAAATCTATTTTAAAAAAATTTACAGATTGTAGTAGCTTGATGTGCTGGCGTTTGTACCTACTACTAATAATAATAATAATAACCCCATCGCCGTATCTCTACGTTGACATTGTGGTGGGGCTTGCGCGCTCCGAACTCTAGGCCTGTGCCGAAAGAGTTTACTTTGCCGAAACAGGCCTAGGGTGAGGAGCCAGATCAAGAGAGATACAGAAACCCGCAGGGCAGCATGAGGCGAGCTGTAGAATTCCAGTAAGTACTCGTTCTTGACAATCTTCAGGGCTCTGGGATTGTTCTGAAAGCTGTGGCATACCTCTCCACTTCTCATAAGCACCTCAGGACATGTTGCCCCCTTGTTGCTACGTCACTATGTGCTAGCGACAGTTTCCGGGGGCCCATTATTGAGTGTGCAAGTCATCCCCTGCCATTTTATCCGTGTATAGAACATTGATCAGGCAGGGGCCATAGTTCTTCCATACTTATAGTTACCCAGTCCACTTTAGCCACCCAAACCCATAGTCCAAATTTGTATTTTTCCACAGTAAAACAATATTAGTCCTACACGTACCGGGGGTTATCCTTGGGTGCACTTGCATAGTGCATACAGGGATAATCGTCGGTTGGTGCCCCATTTCAATAAAATTTCCTTAGGGGCCTCTGCGAGTTGGCTTCGGCCCCTCGTACGCCTTCCAAAGGGTCCCATGGTCCCAAGATTTGTCAAAACATAAATATAAATACCTACCTAATTCCAACCTGATTGGGAATTATACTATATTTGAGCCGTTTGGGGTTGAAACAGTAGGGCCATGGGGTCCGAGTAGTCCGAGTACCCACTTGGTTTTTCGAGATATCGCCAAGCTGGCCTGTTTCTTGGCCAAAGAATTAGTATCGCCATACAACGTGGCAATGCTGCCAGCCTGTTAGGCACTGTTTCTGTTGACAGCGATGCAGACGAATTTTTTGATGCCCTATGATTATCCTACCTAATAATAAACTTTATTTACATAAAAAAAATATTACAACCATACAATCATCTGAAGCCCCTGACTCGTGTGCTAGGTGAACCTGTGTTACAGGAATCAGTGTCCTCTGCCTTACATCAATACACATTTCCAATTTTTATGTAATAAAATACAACTAATAAGTAACACTAGTAGGTATTGAAACAGTAAAACTAATCAATAAAAAGAAACAAAGCGACCGTGTGACTGCGTGTGTGTGTGAGTGAGGGTGTACTACTAGCTGTAGGTACTGGAGACAATAAACATTTATCCTATTCTATTCTCTTGGGGTTGCTAGAAAATTCAGAACGGAACACCGCATGAGGGGCAATTCCCGTATTTTTAAGAAGGATCGCGTATAGTCTGTCGTCAAGGTAATATTCTTGATTGCATAATTAAAATTTGACTATATGAGACTATGGGCAAATTTTTCAATCGACAGGTTTTTTTATTCGTGGAATAAAATGGTCGTCTGACAGATTTTTCATGGAAGAACTGAACAAAAATTCAAAATAATTCCTTGGATAAAATTATCTAACGTTGGAAATATCAACCTTAAATAAAGGTCATTCATCCATTGCGAAAAATGGGCCTCCCTAATTTTGACGGCAACAATTTATACTAATAATAAAGCTGAGGAGTTTGTTTTTTTGTTAGTTTGTTTGAACGCGCTAGAGCTACCGGTTGAATTTGAAATATTATATTTGCATTCGATAGCCCAATTCTTGAGGAGGCTATAGGCTATTTAACATCACGCTATGACCCTTAGGAACCGAGCAATATAAAAAGTTAGGAAGAACGCTAAGCGAAAACGAAGTAATAACACGAACAGGTGATGCGATGCGACGAGGTGGGGGACAAGAGATTTCTCGCGAACGAAGTCGCGGGCAGCTGACGTTCGTATAATAAGAAAGAAAGAAGAAAGAAAATACTTTTACTTATTTGCGGTAAACATGACGCAAAAAAGAACATAAAACACAAAAAAAAATAAGAAACGGCTATCGCTCAGCATTATGCTGCGACCCTATATTGCTATGAAAAAAAGCCATCCTCAGGCATAATTCCTTGCTTTCTTTTCACGACACCCATGAGCCATGTAGCTAAAAGTAATATAGCAACCTTAACATATAATAACCGTTTAAAAACCCAATAAAAATGTTAAAAGAAAATTCAAACGCAACAACAAGAATCTCGCCTCCTCATATTTCAGAGGACGACGGGAGAAAAATTAAAAATTCCTCAGTTTCCATCCGAGGCAGGCCTAACTCCCAACTTTGGATCGTTTACAACTCCTTAATGTGTTTGCAAGAAAAAATGAATTTTATAAAGAAACTGAGTATAATCTTTTAGAAAAACATTGCTTACAACAAAAGCCAGAGTTTTCTTCCTTTACGCGGTTCGGTTGATATTTTGTGGTAATGATATGCCTAACCTGTAATAGTGGAACATTGAGCTAGAAAAGACATTTAGCCAGAGATATTGTAGTGCAATGAGTTACGGGGCTCTTGACTAAATGATAGCAGCCACACGGGTCGATGGAAGGTTGAGCTACGCTTACCGCGGTCGGTTCGAGGATGGGTGACCATCCATTACATATTGAGACACCTTCGTGCCTCGGATAGCACGTTAAGCCGTTGGTCCCGGCTGTCATTTGTAGATCTTTGACAGTTATTATGGGTAGTTAGAAGCCCAAAAGTCTGACATCCAGTCTTACCAAGGGGTATCGTGTTACCCAGTAACTGGGTTGTGGAGGTCAGATAGGCAGTCGCTCCATGTAAAATGCTGGTGTCCAGCTGCATCCGGTTAGACTGGAAGTCGACCCAAGCATACTTGGGAAAAGGCAGTCAGATTTATTGATTGATTCTAACGCCAAAGATAAAGTGCAGTGATCAGAATGAGTAGTAGAGCTTTGGACTTGAAGTAAGTTAAGAGTAAGCACACTTTTTAGTTAAATTATTAATAGAAACAAAGTAGGTACCAATAGATACATTCAATACTCAAATCGTTATTGCATTCCATATGTGTTACATAGATAAATACATAGGTAATTAAGTAAGTATAAATCATATTTGTCACTTTACTAACAATAGTTGAAAGTCATTATTGTAAGTACTAACACATTGGATCTTAGTTATCTGAATTAAATAACGAAATTAAATTAAATTATATCTAGATGGTATAACAAGGTAAAAGATCAAGATCCTGTCGGGCACAGCAAAATTTAGGAGAGAGGAAGAGAGCTGAGTGGCAATTCAAACAATTAAATATTATTACATGTGCCTAATTGGGTTATAATTATGTATATATATATATATGTTTTGTGTATATAGGTATAGTATATAAGGCCATCATTCATCCCAGGCCAGCGCATAACATGCCAGTAGCATATTCAGTATAACCATTCCCAACATGAATCTGTCGCATGTCGGAGCAGCAATATGCAAAAGCCACCAGTCGGTGAATCCCAAATGGCAACAAACGACCGCGCGACAGGCCAAGAAAGAGATGGCGGGATGAGCTGGACTCCTTCTTAAAAGATTGGCCCACAATCGCAGTAGACCGGGAAAAGTGGAAGGAGGGAAGGTAGGCCTTTGCCCTACAGTGGGACAACACAGGCTCATAATAAATAATAATAAACATGAAAGTTTTTCCAACAATAAAGAAAGACAGAAGTTCCCCAATCTTCTACAACATAGTGTATTTACGGTACCCAACGGCAAATTTATTATCAGAATCGGGGAACAGATGCGGCTGTATATAAATATTTTTAATTGAGAACCGCACAGCATCAATACAGTCCCCAGTTCCGAATGATATTTTTAATTTGTTACCCTCCCCCGCTAGAGTTCGCCGCGGGAAACTCTTCGGTAACAATCGAAATAAATTTAATTTGAAAAACGTTTACTGGAATGTTGTTACAATACAAATAATGGGCTCGGTGCTAAATAAATAAAAGCTGCTTACTTGTTATAAGAGGTCAAGCTGCGTTTGCCACGATCAGTCTTTCCGTATCCTGAAAAAAAAACTGACTAATTGTGTCTGTGTGAAATCTTCAGTCTCCTGCCCGTATCCCAAATTATTTGGGGTCGGCGCAACTTGTCTTTTTCTTCCATACTTCTCTTCTATTAGTCGTCATCTTGGTAGTAATAATAATAATAATGATTTTTATTTCGGAACAAAGAATCCATAGCGCCACTCCACCACCACCTTTACCACCACCACCTTTCTTAGCATATCATCATTCACGCAGTCCATACATCGTGTGATAGTTTTTTTTTTACGCAACAAGTGAAAAAAAAACTTCAATTTCAGACGTGTCGGTGTTTCTGGTTTTGTATTTTAGCATTTTGCCACCGACTTCCGAAACTAAAGTCATTTTTCACATTATTGAAGCTAATTGAAAAACCACTCATCAACACTTGGCCAAATGTATATGGGACCAACCTATTAGGTAGCGGCCGGCTCGAAGGTATACACCTACGAGGCCAAAAGGTTCTAAGGTCAGCATGATGCTGCGACATTTAGAAATAAGTGTCGTTGCGCTGACGTGTCTGTTGTTAACGAAAAGAACACGATTCTTATCTTGTATTTGGCAAATGTATATATAATACACACCTATAATTTTTATTTATTTAATCATTTCATTTCAGCAACAAGACTAACTACTTAAGTTAGTAACAATGTACTTACAAACTATGTTAGTAATACACTTACAAAAACAAAAACAGAAACAGATTGTGACATCATTGCTCAGCCGAACCTTGCAGCAGTGGTTCACAAACTCACAATCAAACCTGCTAGTTACGAGTATCATAGATAGGATGCTGTTGGCGCTGCCCCGTACCCTACTGTACCAAGGATGCGCACGTCTCCGCATCACCGTGTAGTAACAGTCCACGTGAGCTTCAGCAAACACCCCTGATGCGCTGCAGTATCGGGGCGACCCCCCCGTAAATAATAACTGGACAGAGTTTCATTCAAGTAAACAGGGCGCTATCCTGCGGGTTAAAGTCATTTCAACTTTGTCTCTTAAGGTTCACAACAGCTTCGGTTATAAAGTGTCTACAATTCATTATCAAGCAATATAATTATAGAAGCATACCTACCCACTCATAGTGCAGTGGTGGCCCAGTGGCCAAACGGCCACGAGTTACGAGTCGGTCATAAGTTCAAACCCAGGCAGACGCTTTACTTTCTGTAAATAATTTCAACACCACTGCTCTCACAACGGTGAAGGAAAACCTCGTGAGGAAACCGGCATGTTTTAGAACCAAAAATTAGAAGACATGTGACATCTACCATCCCGCACAGTCTTCAGTCTTCTAATTCATAGAATGTAAGCAACGCACTTAGATGATCAGCCTAAATCTATTTAGCAACGATTTCAAACCATTATAGTTCCAACGATTTTCTTTCATTATGCTGAAATAGGAGCCTTTTAGCCTCGTAGCCTACTTACGTGCGCCCCAATTGCGTAACACACTATCAATCTCAATCTGAATCATTTTGAAGAAAATGGCTAATCCATTGCTTCATATGTTCGAAAAATTTGTCTGCTTAGCAACGTAAATAATGTAATGAATGTTGTTGAACTGTCAAAATGACAGCCATTGCTTTTGCATTGCATTGTTACGCTATTACCCTACATGCCATTCATTTCATCATCATCATCATTCTCCTGCCCTTATCCCAATTTATTTGGGGTCGGCGCAACATGTCTTTTTCTTCCATACTCCTCTATTAGCCACCATCTCGACAGTCACCCCCTTTCTAACCATATCATCATTCACACAGTCCATCCATCGTGTAGGGAAATTGCGTTTTTTTTTAACAGAAGAAAACAAAACTAATTTTGTTTTTTTTTATGATCAAATCGAACGTTTATTTGATAGAAATACTCGTACATTGTTTTGGTAAAGGTCTCATAACCTTAGTGTCATTGTATTCTACCTGCAAGCAAACTTGCATTTTTTTTTCAATGCTTACATACATTCTTATTATGTTACTATTATTATTTTATACTAACCATGCAATTTAAAACTATTTAATTTGTTCCTTTATATTGAAATAAGAAGCTGTCAGATGTCAAGGTTATTTCACGGATAAAAGATATCTGACGTTGGTAAAATCAGCTCTTAAGGCTGATTTTTCAATCGACGTATAATTTTTATTCGTGAAATTTACGTCTGACAGATTTTGTATGGAAGAACTGTCAACAATTAAAAATTATTCATCGGATAAAATTAATTGGCGTTGGTAAAATCAGCTCCAAATAGTATAAAAACAACACTCGGGTAGCCATTCTGTCAATTTTGTTTTGAACACATTACGTTACTATAATAATAATATCCCTGGACATTTCACACAGCACCATTTGTCCCAAGCTAAGCAACCTAATGCTTGTGTTATGGTAACAAGATGGCTGATAAACTACTTATATACAATTTTTTTTTTTTTTGTAAATACATACATATATAAGATAGAAAAACACCCAGACTCGGAACAAATACATGTAGGTCATATAAATATTTGTTCCGTGCGGGAATCGAACCCGCGACACGCAGCGCAGCAGTCAATCGCTAAACCACTGCGCCAACCGTGCCGTCAAACCGTACTATGAGTGTGTTTAGTTTAGTTTGTGATCTTCCTGTGCGAGTCCCAATGAATACTCTATCTTCCTTCCTTTCACAGCACAAAATAATAACAATATAGGCCGCCGTCTTAATATACATAATAACACAGTCATGAACACTTGCTACAATTAAACTTTTCACATTTGACTACAGGTCAGCATGGCCCGTTTAATGAACAAACTTCAGGAATCTTGTACGTTGGCGTCGATTCAAGTTAAGGGGTTCTACTACGTGACTCGTTCTTAGATACTAAACGAGTGAACGCCTTTGTAATTAAGAGACAGTTTTGGCATATATTCTCATCGTCTGCCTAGCCTTTTCCTAACTATTTTTGGGGCTGCTTCCAGTCTAACCGGATGCAGCTGAATATCTGTATTTTACGTGGAGCGACTGCCTACTGTCTGACCTCCTAAACCTAATTACTGGGTAACTCGATGACTGTTGGTAAGACTGGTTGCCAGACTTTCGGGCTTCTGACGACCCGTAACGACTGTCAAAAATCCACGATTGACAGCCGGGACCAACAGCACGCAGGGGTCTCTGTGTGGAAAATAGTCACGCATCCACCTCCCGACCGATTTCGGTCACGGTGGCCAATCTCAACGGAGACTAGCCAGGTACGCAGGAGATATTATAGTGCACAAGTGTGTGCACGGAACCGGTCGAAGTGGAGGTGCTTGGGGGAGGCCTATGTCCAGCAGTGGCCGTCTCTCGGCTGAAATGATGATGATGGTGATGTCAAAATGAAAGCTATTGCTATTAATAGTGTGTTACGCAATGACCCCGCAGCTTCCTGCTTACCAGCGTCTTTTTCCTCGAGTTGCAGCAGGCCAAATCTCGGATTAAACGCACGACAACATAATGACGAACCAAAGCCAAGATGGTGGGACGAGCTTGACTCCTACCGAAAAGCTAGTTACATTAGGAACCTTAACAATCGCTAACGCCATCATAAAATGGCATAACCAATCTCTATTGCTATGTCAACATGCAATCGTCGCCAACAAGTTACACAAACTCATTTGGGCATCGCTATTCGAAATTAGTGAGAGGCCCTGAGTGAAGCTAGTTCACACATTCGACGTGGAATACGCTTGATTTCGCTACAATTAATTGGTTCGAGAAACGTTCGGGACGGCGAAACGGCGTCTTTCCATTCTATACAAGGCCAGAACGCAGCCATAGGAACCTGCTCGCGTATAATAATAATAATAATAACTTTATTGATACTAAATACCTTTTGTTACAATAAGTAGTAAACTAGACGACGACGACGGGTCGACGGAAAGAATTTTTTCTTTTCTTTCTTTCTTTGTATTGCTATTTTTAAATTTGCGATTACAATGTACGAATTTTGCGTACTGCTCTTGTATAGTTTGGAACGTGTACGCGCGCGTCCTGGTTTTTTTTTTATTGACAATGGGCTCACCATTGACCTCAATGCAGCCCAGAGGAGAAGAAGCCTATTCACTCTCGCCCTGAAGAGATTAGGGTTGTATGAACAGACAATTCCACTCCTTTGCTGTGCGCATCAGAAAAGATGATGAGAAGCGCTTAGTGCATATATATGGTATATTAACCAAATAGGGGTGGTATCCCGCAGTGCGTCTGGATTAAAATGGTCGTACCAAACTATACCACATCACTTACGCCAGACAAACAAAAAATGGTTAGGTTAGGTTAAAACTGTGACCCCCTAAGGAAGAAGAAGGAGCTGTAGCGTATGCGAACCATTACGGTAAGCTGTCCCGTGACGGCGGCGAGACAGATAGTGGAGGGTGGAAGACTCCTGGTGGGCTGGGTGTCAGCGCAGGTCAAGCTGCTGGAGCCCAGACCTCTGAGGTGCTATCGATGCCTCGTGGGACACCACGCGAGCGCCATGTGCACCTCGGAGGACCGCAGCACTCTGTGCTTTCGCTGCGGTAAGCCCGGACATAAGGCCGGCTCGTGCAACGCCACGCCGCACTGCGTCGCATGTGCGGCTGCTGGCAAGCCGGCCGATCACCGGGCGGGGAGCAAGTCCTGCGCCCCACCCACCGAAGCCAGGAGGAAAGGCAGGCCCTCCGCCGCCGTCGCCACCACCACCACCGTCGCCGCCACTGCTGCCGCCGCCGCCACCGCCGCCGCTGCCGCCACCGCCGCCGCCGCCGCCACCGCCGCCGCTGCTGAAGGGCCTCCTCAAGAGGCCCGGGAGGGGGTTGAAATGGAGGAGTAATGGCTCCTTTACGCCTCCTCCAGGCGAACATCAACCACTGCGCCTGCGCTCAGGACTTGTTGCTCCAGAGCATGGCGCAGTGGTCGATTAATATCGCCGTGGTCGCTGAGCCGTACTTTGTCCCGCCCAGGGATGACTGGGTGGAGGACCTTAGCGGCTCAGTGGCCATAATTTCGTCGGCTGCCGCCGGTACCCCGTCCCTCGAATGTGTCACGAAGGGACAGGGGTGCGTAGCAGCACGGTTCGGAGAGATTGTAGTAGTGGGAGTTTACTTCTCTCCGAGCCGAACTCTCGCCGAGCTCCAGAACTCTTTAACAGAGTTGAGTGTCGTCGTCGCCAGGAACCATCCCTTCTCCGTGCTAGTGCTCGGGGACTTCAACGCCAAGAACTTGGCCTGGGGTTCCCGGTGCACGGACGTGCGGGGCAGGATGGTGGAGGACTGGGCTCTGGAAACAGGCCTGGTCGTCCTAAATCGGGGTTCTGTTCCTACGTGTGTGCGGATGCGGGGCGAGTCGGTAGTGGACATCTCGTTCGCCAGCCCCGCTCTGACGCAGCAGGTTATTGACTGGCGCGTCATGGAGGAGGTGGAGACCTACTCCGATCACCGGTATATCCGGTTTGATGTCTCCGCCCAGACCTCCAGCGCGCTGGTCCAACAGGCCCCGAGTGGTCCGCGGTGGGCGCTGAAGCAGCTGGACCGGGAGCTTCTCCTGGAAGCCTCGATCGTGCAGGCCTGGGTGTATTCACCGGACAGGCCTGCTGATATCGACGATGAGGCGGAGTGGTTCCGGGAGGCCATGTCCGAGATTTGTGACGTGGCAATGCCCCGAGTCCGGCCAGGACGCGCCCGACGTCAGGTGTACTGGTGGTCGCAGGAGATCGCGGCGTTACGCAAGGCGTGCGTCGACGCGCGACACCGGTATACCAGGCACCGCAGGCGCCGCATCCGCCCTCCGGATGCGGAAGCCACGGAGGCGGAGCTGTACGGGGGGTACAGAGCGGCGAAGACCGCCCTCCGAGAGGCTGTCCAGCGGGCCAAGGATTTGGCCCGCGAGGAGATGCTGGAGACTCTGAACAGAGATCCATGGGGGCGCCCTTACAAGATGGTGCGGAATAAACTCCGCACCTGGGCCCCCCCGCTGACACAGAGTCTCCGCCCACAGCTGGGGGAGGAGGTGGTGAGCGCTCTGTTCCCTTCACAGGGGGAGCATACTCCCCCGCCTATGGCTCCGCCAATAGCGGTGTCCGAAGCGGACCACATGGACGACGACGACGACACACCCGAAGTGACCGGGGTAGAGCTGGGAGCGGCGGTAGGCAGGCTGAGGGCCAAAAATACCGCCCCAGGACCCGATGGCGTGCCGGGTAAAGCCTGGGTCCTGGCCTCGACGGCTCTCGGGCCTCGACTGGAGGCGCTCTTAAGCGCATGCATGGAGAGAGGCCAGTTTCCACTCCGTTGGAAGACAGGGAAGCTGGTCCTCATTCAGAAGCCAGGGCGCCCTGCGGACTCTCCGTCCGCATACCGGCCCATTGTGCTGCTCGACGAGGTTGGCAAGCTCTTCGAGAGAGTGATTGCGGGCCGCCTCGTCGGGCACCTGGTGGGGACAGGGCCGGATCTTGCGGATAGCCAGTTTGGCTTCCGCAAGGGGCGCTCGACGGTGGACGCCATCATGCGCGTTAGAGCCCTCACGACGGGGGATGCGGTGTCCCGGGGCGGGGCCGTCGTGGCGGTGTCACTCGACATCGCCAACGCGTTTAACACCCTGCCCTGGAGTTGCATTGGGGAGGCACTTCGGTATCACCGGGTGCCGACCTACCTCCGTCGAATAGTCGGGGCGTATCTGACGGATAGAGCCGTCATCTACCCCGGTCGCGACGGGAACTGGAGCCGGCGAGAGATGTCGTGCGGTGTCCCACAGGGATCGGTTCTGGGGCCGCTCCTGTGGGACATCGGTTACGACTGGGTGCTGCGGGCAGACCTCCCTGATGGCGTCAGTGTAGTTTGCTACGCTGACGACACGCTGGTCCTGGCGCAGGGGAGGTCGCATCAGGCGGCGGCCGACGCGATGACACGCGGGGTTGCGATAGTCGTGGATAGGATCCGGCAGTTGGGTCTCGAGGTGGCATTGCACAAGTCCGAGGCCATGTCCTTTCATGGGCCCCGGTACGGGCCACCTACGGGATCTCAACTGATGGTAGGAGGGGTTCACATCGGCGTCGAGACAACGATGAGATACCTGGGTCTCGTCCTCGACAGCCGGTGGAACTTCGTCGAGCATTTCCGACGTTTGGCTCCCAAACTGGAACGGGCCGGGGCCGCCTTAAAGCGGCTCCTGCCCAACCTGAGGGGGCCAAACGCCTCCTGCCGGAGGCTTTACGCGGGGGTCGTGCGGTCCATGGCCCTATATGGGGCCCCGGTATGGGCGCGTTCACTGCGGCTTCGAGCCGCACACTATCTGAACGCGCCCCAGAAGGTGGTAGCCGTAAGGCTGATCCGGGGCTACCGCACGATCTCGCGCGAGGCGGCAAGCCTCCTTGCCGGACTGCCGCCATGGGATCTGGAGGCGATAGTGCTTGCGCGCCTGCATGATTGGCGCGCGGAGGCACTACGCCGGGGGGAAACTCTGCACCCGCGGCAAATCGCTGCGGAGCGGACGGACCTCCGGCGCGATCTCATGGCGGAATGGAAGGCGCGACTATCGCAACCCAGCGCAGGGCACGCCGCGATAGCGGCGATAAGACCCCTCTTTGAGGAGTGGCTAGAGAGGCGTCACGGCGCTCTCACGTACCGCCTGACGCAGGTCCTCTCCGGACACGGATGTTTCGGGAGGTTCCTGCACATCATCAGGCGGGAGGAGACGCCCGGGTGTCACCACTGCCCGGATCGCCCAGAGGACACGGTGGAGCACACGGTGGAGGTCTGCCCTGCTTGGGCGGAGACCCGCCGTGTCCTCGTAGAGGCGATCGGCAACGGCGGCGACCTCTCGCGCCCGGCCCTGGTGCAAGCCATGGTCCGGGGCGAGAGAGAATGGGAGGCAGTCACCTCCTTCTGCGAAGCAGTCATGCTAGCGAAGGAGGTGGCGGGGAGGCTGAGGGAGAACACCTCACGCCTCAGCCGCCGCGGGAGACGCTCCGGGCGTCGGGAGCCGCGTGACGACTCCCGGCCACCGTAGGCGCGGCCTGCGGGCGGTGAGTAATGGGTAGCTCACCGTCCGATCAGGACCAGGCCCGTGCCGGACGGCGCGTTGTGTTCCACGCGCGCCTCAAAGAGATGTCAGCAGAGGACGGGGCCCCACAGGGCCGAAGCCTGCCGGGGCGGTGGGATTTTCCGAAAGGTTAACCGCTGCCCTGGAACAGAAAGGGCTAAGGAAGGAACACGGGTGGGTTTTAGTCAGTAAAAGTCTGACACTCCCTTCCGCTCCACCCAGAGCGGGAGGGGTCATTTGATGATTTCCCATCCACAAAAAAAAAAAAAAAAAAAAAGGACCTGTAGCGTGGCCTGCGCGTTCACCCGATTAATTGAACTCTTTTGTATTAATTTATCATCCCAAATAATCCATCCTTATGAGAACTATAAATTGCGCGTCCGGAGTGCCAACTTTTAACACTTGATAGAAAATGTTATGTTTGAGTTATAAATATGCAATATTAATTTAAAGTAATAAAGAAGGTAGGTATTCGGGCGTCTTATTGAGAAATTGTACGATTATTGCAAAAAATTATGAAAAAAAAACAGAGTTTTGATAAAAAAAACATGTTTATTTTCAATTGTGGGCAGATTTTTTTCCACAATTTTCATCATTATGGAGTTTGTTTCATCGTGATAGATCATTTAGTTTAAAAGTTACACCGTTTTGTTTACACTCATTTAGATTTTTTTAAATACTTTTGCCGTCGTTAAAATTAAGCATTCCCTCATTTCGATATGTGCACATTATAAAAGAATCACACTGTATAAAAAAAAACACTTTAGTAGGTCTAAAGAACTTCACTACTTGCCTGTAAATGATTACGAAAATTAGTACGATACGTACTGGCACTGTATATTATGGAATAAGGTAGTTATTTATGTCACTACGAAGCAT
Organism: Apamea crenata; assembly: GCA_949629185.1. NCBI lineage: Eukaryota > Metazoa > Arthropoda > Insecta > Lepidoptera > Noctuidae > Apamea > Apamea crenata. Next base: position 2,375,317 of record OX451362.1, on the reverse strand, counting down.
ACGCGAGTATTTGCGTACTACTCTTGTTTAGATTGGAAGACCTTAGTAAAAAAGTGATTTCCAATCCATACGCGATTAGTTTCACACCCTTGCGTTCTGACCTTGTATAGAATGGAAAGACGCGGCGAAACGTGACTGTGAATATTCTGAATGCTTATTTCGGAGCTTTGTTTCGTGGGATCGTGGTCCATTTTGTCTGGTACCTAACGTATTGATAGATTTTTCCAATAGAAATATTATACGATTTTTGAAGTGAACTGATGACTGATGTGTTTACAGTCTGGCCGTTGAAAGAATGCCTTCTTGATACCTGTTAGTTTCATACTACGAATACGTGTTTTGATATTTATTCTCTAGAATTTGATATTTGTTAGCTACTAGAATGGTCGCACTGACAGGTGTCAGAAACGCTTTATCTCGGCGGCCAGACTGTAGGCGCACATTGCGTTCTTTTTGAACAGTGAACAATACTGAACCGTCACGCTGGGGGCGGTGACGCTGAATCGGGTATTCTCGACTCCAGTCGGTCGGTGACGCTGACTCGTTTATATACTCGGCGCTGAATCGCGTATACTCGGCTCCAGTCGTAATTTTCCACATTTATCGTGCGGTCATAAGTTCATACCCTTTTTTTAACACCATTTGTTTATTCACAGGAAAAAACACAAGACAAATATTTTCACACGGCAAAATCCACCATGTTGGATGTTTCGAAAATCAATAAACCTAACCGAAGTAAATGATACCTCATTTGATAACATCCGTATAGTTGTTTATGCGACAACATAGAATTGAACATACAATATGCAGCCAGACCCGGAACAACTACCTGTAGGCAATACAAATATTTGTTCCGTGCGGGAATCGAACCCGCGACACGCAGCGCAGCAGTCGATCGCTCAGTCACTACGCCACTGCGTCAGTCGTCGTTAAATGCCTATATCCTTCCTCAAGAACTAGGCTATAAATGCAAAAATATTATTTCAAATCGGACCGAAAATCTTCACTTTTCAGCTTTATTATTAGTGTAGATATAGGTTACCCTGCTTAGTTCATGGCACATTATGACCCACTCGGGTCACATAGCCACGGATAACAGTTGATTTAGGCCAAAAATGATTTTAAAAAGGTATTTAAGCTATGTATGTGAATGTGTGGGGCGCAGCACAGGAAACGGAAGACATAAAGTGTGCTGAGCGCGCGATAGCAGTGGTAATGCGATGATGACGACTAGATGTGGATACCGACATTAATATATTTTGAACGCCACCGATAACAGTTTTGGGAACGGATTTCACCTACTTTTTTTATAAAGGGTGTAAAAATATTAAAATACTCTTAACGAAGCCGACACTCACTTGTTTTTCCCATACACACACATTACATAATCCGCCTATAATGTTCCCACTGCTGGGACACAAGCCTCCTCTCTGTGAGAGGGAGTAGGCCGTAATCCACCACGCGGGCCCAGTGCGGGTTGACAGATGTCACATGTCTTCGAATTTTTGGTTCAGTCGCCGTTTTGAGAGCAGTGGTGATGGAGTAATGTTGTTGTTGCTTGTTTTTCCCGTTATTATGAATTATGATTATTACAGGGTGCCAACGGGACCTTATTTCCAAGGCTCCGCCCGTTCGTCCGTCTGTCACAGGGTTTTATCTTTTGGGCCGTAATAGGTAGGTATAAAAACGGCTTTGGGTGTGGCACATGGGCAGACTAACAAACGACAATATTCAATTTCTAAGAATTTGAATAAGAATAATAATTAATTAAGGAAAACATCGTGAGGAAACCGGCATATCCTAGAACCAAAAAATTCGAACACATGATCTACCCACCTGCACTGGGCCCGCGTGGTGGATTACGGCCACTCCCTCTCGAAGAGGCCTGGAGCCGTATTACGAAGTAGTATGCTATCATGATTCCAGTGCGGAAAGGGATGGAGCTATCAGTCATGTATAGCTCCGTCTCTCTCTTACACTGGAATCATGATGGTATTAAATCGTCATAAACGAAGTTGTGTTAGGGCTGATTTTTCTAACGCCAGATAACTTTAACGGAGGAATAATGTTGAATTTTTGACAGTTCTTCCATACAAAATCTGTCAGACGTCAATTTTATTCCACGAATAAACATTAGGTAACTGTCGATTGAAAAATTAGCCCTTGGTACAATTTACAACTAGGTACTAAAATAAATAACAAGACACACATTACAAAAGACACACATTACATATACATTTATGTTCTAATTTAAATAAAAAAACAACCTTAAAATAATTATTTTTATTTCTTTAAACCTATTTATCTATATTTATTAAATATATTTTTCTCTATGTTGCACAAGTTCTTGTAATGTTTGTAAACAATTTTGTGCAATATAGGTAGTTTGACTCCAAGGCCTGTTTTCAGCAACAAAACTTCCATAAGTTTTGTTGTTGAAAACTTGCTGAATTTGACACTACTAGCGCCCTCTCATAACTAACTTTCGAACTACAGTTGCAATTGCAAGAGTCAAAGTAGATGGCGCTATACGAATGAATTTCTGTAGGCAAGTTCTACACAGAATAATGAAGTTGGACTTGGCCCTAGGTGAAACTGAACCTCTACTGTCCATTCACAGTTATTTTGCCTATGATTTTGCATCACTGTCAAAATCACATTTATCTTTATACACCTTGCAATAGGGTTGTTGGGTTGCTGTTTGAAAGGACTGTGATACTTCTATGTAGGTACCTACCTACAACAGTACAAGGATATTTTCGCGCGTGGAAAATCAGAACTAATGCCACCATCTTGATTTTTGATATCTGTGACAATTACACAAACTTTTACCAATAAAATCCCCTTGACATTGGCGCCGATTCCCTTGTTTACAAACTAAACTAAATTTAAGTTCAGTACATCTTTTTCTTTCTATCTTTTTCTTTCTTGGGCAGGCGCGGTCCGAGGGGGGGAGGGGGTCGTGGGGGTTAGGTGACCCCCCCAAAATCATTGAAGCTGCTTGGTGACCCCCCCCCCCCCCCCCCCAAATCTTGGGCTACGACCGCGCCTGCGCTTGGGGGAGGTCTGTGTCATTAAATGATGATGATGATTTAAATATGACTACTGTCATAATTAAGCTGATGTAATACACATGGGTATATTCACCAACCGGCAACAACCAAACAAAACCAAAATCGTTTAGTTGCATAAAATGTGGTGGTACCACAGGTAGGTGCGGTAGGTAGGTAATTGATAAGTATATAAAATTGTACTGCAAAGACACATTCCGCCATCAATCAACAAAGCCTATCGCAGTCCACCGCTGGACAGGCCTCTCCCAGGCTGCACCACAACGCCCTGTCCTCCGCCTTCGCCATCCAGTCTGTCCCAGCAGCCGCAGTCTGTCGTCCGTCCAACCAGCTAGGGGGCGTCCCACACTACGCTTGCCGATACGCGATCTCTCATGTAACGATAGCATGCAAATATTTAAAAAATATATGAAGTAGGTAGGTATGTAGTAACAACATACAGTAGCATATTAATAACTAAGTAACAGAAATAATTAAAAATGATTAAAATGTATTTCTGAAGTGGTAGGACTGACAAGAATATATTTTGTTCAGAAATTCGCCGACAGAATAAACACTATGCGATATCAACCATTTTTTCACAACCACATAGAATTTTTTGTAAGGTAGTTCTGCACCCTAATTGCGTAACACACAATCAATCTGAATCATTTTGAAGGATATTGCTAATCCATTGATTCACATTTTCAAAAAATGTTGTCATGAGTGTCAATGAATGTTGTTGAACTGTCAAAATGAAACCGATTCCGATTGATCGAGAGGAGGGGATAGGTAGGGGGGGGGGGGTAGGTTAGTAAGTAGCCACTTACCAACGGGTTCCTGCGTACTTCACAAGGTTGTCGGTCCACCTTGTGGGAGGTCTTCCAAAGCTACGTCTTCCGGTACACGGACGCCACCAGAACCTTTCGGCCCCATCGGCCATCTGTTCTGCGAGCAATGTGCCCTGCCCACTGCTACTTCAGTTTGGCAATTCTTCATTTTTCTCGCAGTTCTTTGTATTAAAAAATATACAAATAACAAACATACTTAGTGGAGAGAGAAGCTAAGCGCCTGACAAAAGTATAATAGCAACAATTCTGTATTTCTCCCCTCTGCGCGCAGTTAATACAACAAGGCGCCGCATACAAACGATTATTCAATTTCCTTTACAAAAGAATTGAATGTTCTCCTCCTTTACATTACATTCGAATAATACAGAACATAATAATGTGTTTTAAATTGTAAGAGCAGCGCAAGCCCACTTGTAACAGCCCCGGCTTACAAGTTGTAGGTCGTAAATCATTTCATCACCACTGCTCTCAAAACGGTGAAGGAAAACATCGTGAGGAAATTGGCATGTCCTAGAACCAAAAATTCGAAGACATGGGACATCTACCAACCTGCACTAGGTCCGCGTGGTAGATTATAGCCCACTCCCTCTCGAAAGAGGAGGCCTGTGTCTCAGCATTGGGAACATTATGGGCTAATTATGTTCCTCTCTTTGGTGAGACTAAAAAAGTAAGTACCTACATCTCATAGTTGTTTATGAATAAATAAAGTCAAAGAATAAAAAGCGAAGTTTCCGATACAAATTGAAAGTCCAATAATCCTACTAATATTATAAACGCGAAAATTTTGTATGGATTGATGTTTGTTACTCTTTCACGCAAAAACTTCTAAGTACACGGATTTGGATGAAATTTGGCACACATATAGTTTATAACCAGGATTAATACTTAAGATACTTTTCATCCCGACTCTCCCACGGGATTGAAACTTATGCGGGTAAAACCGCGGGGCGCAGCTAGTAATCTTAATAAACAAGTAGTTACTTATTTATAAGAGTTCTGATTTATTGAAACAATTACATAATATTCTAGAAAACATAACCCCTTCTTTTGGGCTCTACCGTAGTCGGGTACATTTATTATACTATACTAGCTGTTGCCCGCGACTTCGTCTGCGATCCAGAATGAAAAGTAGCCTATGTCCTTCTCCAGATCATGGTCTACCCATGTGTTAAATTTCATTTAAATCCATTCAGCAAATTTAGCGTAAAAGCGTAATTCTTAAATTATCTAATTTTCTGTGCTACTTTCTTAATGTTTCTTTCCTTATGAACCTTCTATAAAGTATTAGAAAACTTGTCAAAAATTGAAAATTTACTTTCACCATTGTACTTAATCTAGGTCTAAAAGTCAGAGAGGTAATTCTCGTAATTTTAAGAACGTTCACAGTCTGATCTCAGTCTCATTCGGTCAAAAATACGTCTAATTTCCCTACATTTTGAAAAGTTTTTGACATTTGTTTGTCGCCGAGATGAGACGGCGACTAGATTTTGAACGTTTTAAATTACGGGAATACGGGCCCTAGTATAATTCACCCTTAGTGCTTATTTTACCAAACTTAGATATATTTTATCCATGGAATAACATTGACATCTGACAGATCTAGTATCGAAAAACTGTCAAAAATTCAATATTTATTCTCAGGATAATACTCATTCTAGGTATACAAGTTTGATGTGTCTAACCGGATGCAGCTGAATACCAGTATGTCACATGGAGCGACTGCCTATGCTCCGCGTGCGCGACAGCAATTTAAACTTGTTTCAGGCTTGCAATAAGTGTGAAAACTTGCATAAAGTTTGACAAGGCAAAGGACAAACTTGTGGCAAGTTTCTATCAAACTTATATCAAATGTCTAGTTTCCGCCCATCAAACTTGCCAAATCTTTGTCATTGCAAACTTGCCAACTCTTTGTCATTGCAATGTTGCCAACTCTTTGTCATGACAAATTACCTACAATGTTGTCACATACTTGCTTAATGTTTGTTGCAGACATTGTAATCAATGGTTTATTGCTAAGACAGATGGTTAATAATATAGGTACCACAAAGCAACGAGTTTTGGTGTTTTTCAGGAGGCTTACTCGCGAACGCGAACCAATACGATAAAAAAAAATTGTGTCGTCGTTTGTGTGTAAGCGTCCTGAAAAACACCAAAACTCGTTGCTTTGTGGTATATTATTAAGCATCTGTCTTAGCAATAAACCATTGATTACAATGTCTGCAACAAACATTAAGCAAGTATGTGACAACATTGTAGGTAATTTGTCATGACAAAGAGTTGGCAACATTGCAATGACAAAGAGTTCACATTATCATTCATCATCATTGATCACATTATCTTGACAGCATTTAAAGTATGAAATGAAATAAATTGAAATTAAAATTGAACGGGTTTATTTCACCATTGCACTTCAAAGGGTATTTATTTATACAACCTGGGTAAACAGTTATAGAAACACAATCTTATATATGTCGAAAACAAATACGTAAGTATAAAAAAAAGTATAAGTAGTAATCCATCGCTTTAGACCTTATGGTCTAAGATGGAACGAGCGTGCCCAGATGCCTGTTCATTCTAGACTAGACTCCCATTATGGTCGATTTTGTATTGTCTCTCGGCCCTGAAACAATGAAATAAAATGGCTGTTAGTCAATAAACACCTGCAAAACTAACTTTCAAATTAATGGTGCCATTGAAATACGATACATTAATTGCAGTCACCCTGAATGAGTTGTCTTGTTGAAATAAATAAATGTATGCAACTACCTATACTACTTTGAGTCAGCGCCGGGGTTCGAACCCAGTACCAGTAGGCCCCACTAAACTATCTACATAGGCTCTACAGACTATTATTATAAGAGAGTAATTTTACCTTCTTGACAATTTTATTTTGGCTTGGTTTAGCGAGTCACTGATTCTCTTTCAGCTAATCGTCGGTAACATTTCCATGCACTTATTTACACATTTCTGAAAATATAAATAAAACAGCTATAGTAATGTACTATAATTGACATTAAGCAGCATGTTTCATAATGTGACTGTTGGTTATGTAGGAATTAAAACAATAATTTAAAAAAACCTGAATTACAATATTGATTTGCAAATTTCTGTGTCAAGAAATGATTTCTTGTTTGAGTTTTTTATTTTTTCCCAGTCAGAGAATATTGCTCAGCTACTTCATCCAGTAGAATTCTTCTACATTACCATCTATGGTACCATTGCCTGTGTATTGTCACTATTTTTTCGAAATTGTTTGCTTGTCGCACAGTCTGTAACAAAAATATTAAAATATCATTAACATCCTCTGAATACTGCATAAATAAATTATAAATTAAAATATATTACCTGATGGACACATTTTCGGTTGACTGGGAACAGCTGGACTGTCCACAGATGGATGGGCACGAGATGATGACTCGATTGGGCTGGAAAACATCAGAGTTGGGCTGGGTGGGCGTCGGGCAATGGAGTTGGTATCCATTTTATTAGTGTTTGAAGATTCTGCTGCTTTAGGTTTCGGGGGAGATGGGTATCTTGAGAAATCAATTAGTTTTTTTTTTGTAGATATTTGATGGTTTTGTTCATCTGAAGAATCTTCAGTCTTCTGGAAGATAAACATCTGTTTTCCTATTCCTTTTCCTCTTTTCTACTTCTTCATCGGAATCCAAATTTGATGTTTCTTCCGCTTTTCTTAAATGAAGTCGTGCATATAAGTTTCTAAAGAAAAAAAAGTTGTATTATTTTCACCAGCCAAGAATAAGAAAGAAAGAAAATATAATATTTGATAACAATATAATATATTTACCAATTACAAATAGGAATTTATTGCATACCATCCTTTAAGAATTTTTATTTTATATTGTTGCCACATATCGCCAGGTGCAGCCATTTTCCGCAAAAGCTTTTCTTTCATTTCTTCAGTGCGTACATTGGGATAAAAGCAAGTATGTCTATCTTCTTTCATCCAGTTGGAAGCAACAATGCCAGGAGCATTATTTTCATCCACAAAGGCGACAATGACAAATCAAATGTCCTCTTCCATTATCTGCATTCTGAAAAATACTTTAGTTACGTAACAGGAAACAATTTCTGAAGTGTTTAAAATAATTGTGAAACAATATTTATGTCCAGTCAACAAAAGAGATAAGTGTGCAGGATCATCGGATATAGTTGAAGTTTATAAAGAAACCAATGGATTTTCTTGAATTAAATTTTATTTTATGAATAGAAAACAAACAGCTCATTTATCAAATTAGGGAATCGTACGCACAGCTACACATAAGTCTGGACTGGTCAGATCGGGTGATCTTGCAGGCCAAGGCAAATCGCCAAAACGAGAGATAACTCGGCCTGGAAAAGCGTCCCTCACTAAGTCCATAGTGTCGCGCGCTGTGTGTGCCGTAGCGCCGTCTTGTTGAAACCAGATGTGCTCCAGCCCCAATTCGTCCAAACTGGGTATCAAAAACTCACGTAACATGGTTCTGTAGCGTTCTCCAGTGACAGTAATCGCATTGCCTCCAGCGTCTTCGAAAAAATAGGGTCCGATCACTCTGTCAACACAGATGCCACACCATACAGTAACTTTTAGTGGGTGTAGAGGTGTTTCTTGAATAATGCGCGGATTATCAGTGCCCCAGAACCGAGTATTCTGCTTATTGACATGCCCTGAGAGATGGAAATGCGCTTCGTCACTCATAACCAATTTTGAAGGAAAATCATCCTCTTCAAGGTTGAGGCTTATGACGCGCTGGCAGTAATCTAGACGAGCTCGGTGGTCAGCAGGCAGCAGCTGATGAGTCATTTGAGTTTTATACGGGAACATCTTTAAGTCTTTCACCAAAATACGCTGCAGGGTCCGTCTGGAAATGCCCAATTGCGTGGCACGTCGCCTCGTTGATGTTTCTGGACACTCTTCCACATCTTCGCGCACAGCATCGATATTTTCAACTGAACGGCCTGTTCTTGGTCTCCCAGACTTAGGTCTATCCAATGTTGAGCCAGTTGCTTCAAGGCGTGTGGCAAAGCGTCGAATTGTGCGACCAATCGGTGCCGGACGGTGGGGAAATCGTCGACGAAATTCACGTTGTGTTCTTATCACTGATGACTTATTCCGTAAGAACATTGACACAATTATTCCACGTTCTTGGGGAGTAAAACGGTCCATGTTTATTTTCAGTGTATTTTACATTTGTTCACTACACAATTTTCAACAACAGAATGACAGAAAATGTCATATAAAAAAAAAAAAGTATTTTCTTTAGTGCCAGTACTTTTGCGCCACCCAGTATTATTATAGTCGACGACACACCCAGCCCAAAAATGCTTAGTTTAAGGCGGAAGCGTCAGGGTAGCCCGCGAAATTCAAATGTCCTTACGTTTTTTGCAATTTGCAGGTCAAGGTCAGGTTGATCTAAATAATATGATTCCGCCATAACAAATATTTATTTATTGAATTATAATCATAAAAATCATCAATACAACTGTCTAATTTAAGTTTATCTAGCTTGATAGGTTCAAGCTAATATAAACTTAGACAATTGTATTGATGATTTTTATGATTATATTTTAATAAATAAATATTTAGGTTTCATTAAATCATGACATTTGAGGCCCATTCTAACCCAAGGAGTTGTATTGATAATTCTAATGATTATAATTATGTAAATTAATATTTGATACAGTTGCAAAAAACGTAAGAAAATTTGAATTTCGTAGGCTAACTTAGCGCATCCCCCTTAACCCGGCCTAAAAAATGGTTTTTAAGCTTACTGGCGCTTAAAATTCTGTAGGGAATGTTTTACGTCACCTGGGGGCTTACCACCAGCTTTTATAGCAGGGCAGAAGTTGAACTGCAGTGCTTTATTGTTCTATGACTTACGTAAGAGAGATGAAAACATCGACGCCAACATCATACAACAAGACGGCAACATTATTTGTGAAAACCTATTGCTTAAAATGTTTTTCCAAAAAAGAGTTAACGCGCCAAAAATCCAGTGTCCATACCACAGAGACGTGAAGCCGCCATTTTGCACGGAAACGGAAGTTATAAACCATCCGGCCGCGTTCGATAAGCTCTAATGTCATGGCGCTGCCACTTTACAACTATGCAAATTTTAATGCTGGCAACACGCGTTATCATGCTGAATTTTATGGTAATGCAAAAACATCATGTGTTTGCATCCTGACGGGGTTAAGCAGAGTTAGTATATCGCTAGATATCACAATCTGAAGAAGGTAGGTACGGTGATTGTTTAAATATAAGTATAAAGACGTTTCCTCGCCAGACCCCACAGTCAAACCACTACTACGGTTTTGTGGGGCTTAGTTCTAATGTTTAGTATGCGGTTAACTTATAATAAAATAATAAATAAGTAGGTAAAGAAAAAAATAACTTACATCCCTGTTTTTAATTTTGTAAGTAAATATTACTTATTCGTTTTTTATTAAAGGATCCGTTGACGAATTTAAAAAAATATAAAGACGAAACAAGCTGGCTTCTAAAAAATTTTGAACATTCGTCATTAATGTTTTCATTAGGTTTATCTTTGTATTTTGTGTTTCACGAACTGTGTCTACATAAACGTTATTCTTTCTTTATTTCTTTCTAAATGTACCGTCGTTACCGAACCGCCTATAATTTCCAGCTTTAGCCAACTTTTAACAAAAAGCAGGAGGTTATGCGTTTGGCGAGGTTTGTTTTTTATTTACGTAGGTACTCAGATTAGATAAATATTCATTTTCAAAAATACGTAGTTAATCAAAATCAAAATCAAAATCAAAAGTCATTTATTCAAATTAGGCTGAGAATCAGCACTTTTTGAACGTCAAAATAACAAAAGACAGTCCCCCAAAAACGCCCTCCCTTCACCACTTCCTAGTGCTATTGCTGGGAAGAAGAAGTGGCGCAACAAACTCCCCAGCAGCACAGCTGTCTGTTCAATAATCCACTTAGTGTTATGTTGATAATGTTATTTATAACTTCCTATATTACTGTAGGTACTTTATATTTACATAGCAAGTAAGTTTATGTACCTAGTACTCTGTCCACTAGATTAACCGTTTTTTGACAGCTGCCCTAAAACATAACTATTCCAGATTAAGTAAAAGTTAACTTTAAAATCCGTAATCAAATAAATATCTAGACTGCTTAATCTTATTGAATTATCTTATTTTTGACTTCTTTCAGACATTATAATACCTTACTTGTAGGTATTAGTTTAGGCAAAAAAAAATAATATATAATTGCTCACTAGTTCGATCTGTCAAAAAACGGTTAACCTAGTGGACAGAGTATAGTAAGTGATGAACTGATGACCGCAAAAGAGATAAATAGCACAAATAATCGTTGCGCAAGTAATTTTTAACGTTGTAGTGTTTTTTTATCATCAAAAAGCTTTTATTTTGTCTGGGTGTTTTTCTATCAATAATATGTATGTAATTACAAAAAAAAAATTGTATATAAGTAGTTTATCAGCCATCTTGTTACCATAACACAAGCAATATGTTGCTTAGCTTGGGACAAATGGTGCTGTGTGAAATGTCCAGGGATTTATTATTTTTTATTTTATTTATTTTTGTGAGCTCTTAATCCATATCATTGCCTGTTATTCTGTAAAGTATTACCTACCTTGGTAACTCTTTACTTTACTTACAGGAATAATTCAGTATTTCAAGTTAACTGCGTGGAAAGTGCAGCCTTTGATTTTGTTTTACCAAAATGTTAGTGCAATTTGTAGCGGTGTTTTATATTCGTTAAAGTGCTACCTGTACACTTCAAGCTGAACTATTTGATTCAGAGCTTTACTACAAACATCAGAAGTGTGTCTTTTTTTCGATAGATGGCACTATGATGACATAACAAAAGCACTCAGAACATTCATAAAATTAAACTATTCAAGCGTTGTCTAAATCTTTATAGTACCTACATAATTATCCCTTTCACCGAATACCACAAAAACATGTTGTTTATAATAGGGGTTAAAGTATGAAATTGCCGTTTTATTGTAACAGGTACAGACGCCAGCAGGTCAAGCTACTCGAAACTGTCAATTTTTCCCAATCAACCTTGAACCTTAATGATTTAGCTATAAAGTTGAAAATCTATCAAAGAAATTTGACAGATTGTAGTAGCTTGATGCGTCTGTACTTCGAATTGACATAGAACCTTCATGTTTTGAGATTTTTTTGTTGTTGTTTTTTTTTATTCAGCTTAGACAAGAAAGATGGATACTTCGAAAATTCGAGTTGTTTTTGAATACGAGTTCCGACGCGGAACTAACGCGGCAGAAACAGCTCACAATATCAATGTTGCGTTTGGAGAGGAAATTTTGATTTGAAGAACGAACCACGTGGAAGACCGCCCACATAGGTGAATAGCCATGAATTGAAAGAGATGGTGGAAGCCGATCCGAGCCAAACTACCCAGGAATTAGCGGCATGGTTTAACGTTACCTTACCAACAATATTGACTCATTTGCGTCAAATCAATAAAATAAAAAATATGAGAAATGTTTGCCTCATGATTTGACTGATCTGCAGAAAGAAACGCGTGTTGAAACTTGTGTCGCCTTGTTGAATCGATACAGAAATGAAGGATTATTGGATTGAATTGTGACATGGATGAAAAGTGGACTCTTTACGATAACCGTAAGCGAAAAATGCAATGGCTGACCCCAGGTCAAACGCCGCAACAGTGTCCTAAAGCAAAGCTTACCAATAAAAAGGTAGGTAATGGTAACTGTTTGATGGTCTCAGCATGGTGTTATTCATTAAAGCATTCTTCGATCTGGTCTAGCAATAACGGCAGATGCCTACTGTGCCGAACTCCGAACAATGATAGCAAAACTAGCAGTGAAACAGCCCCGACTCATGAATCGATCTTCACCATTATTGTTCCATGATAACGCGAGACCTCATACAGCACGAGAAACCGTTTTAACTCTACAGGAACTGCAATTAGAAACCATTCGTCACCCTCCGTATTCGCCAGACCTTGCTCCAACGGACTACCATTGTTTTTTGTGATTTGGACAATTTTCTACGTGATAAAAAGTTTTCTTCTCAGGAGGCAGTACAAAATGCTTTCACACAGTTTGTCGAATCTAGATCACGAGAGTTCTATCGCAAAGGCATAAATGACTTTCCTATTAGATGGCAGCAATGTATAGATAATTATGGTAATTATTTTGATTACTTACTTAAATAAATATGTTAAATTAAAAAAAAAACGAATTTCAATTTTTCAGTACAAATCGGCAATTTCATACTTTAACCCCTAATATTAATACAGTACTTGTAATAGGCTGTACTGTACAGACGCCAGCACATCAAGCTACTACAATCTGTCAAATTTCTTTAATAGATTTTCAACTTTATCACCAAACCATTAAGGTTCAAGGTTGAATGGGAAAATTTGACAGTTTCGGGTAGCTTGACCTGGCGTCTGTACCAGGATCATTTAGCGCGTGAGCAAAATCGGAACTAATGTCATCATCTTGTTTTTTTATTACATTTCCAAAAATAGGATATAAAAGGACATTGAAGCCGCTTCAAGCATAGTACAGTAGTAGTTAATAATAATAATAATAATATCCCTGGACATTTCACACAGATCCATTTGTCCCAAGCTAAGCAACCTAATGCTTGTATTATGGTAACAAGATGGCTGATAAACTACTTATATACAATTTTTTTTTTGTAAATGCATACATATTATAGATAGAAAAACACCCAGACTCGGAAAAAATACATGTAGGTCATACAAATATTAGTTCCGTGCGGGAATCGAACCCGCGACACGCAGCGCAGCAGTCAATCGCTTAACCACTGCGCCAACCCATAGACTATACACTAGCGCCAACCGTGCCGTCAATCCATAGGCAATTTTGTATCTTTCTCTTTATTCTTTCTTTCGTAGTAGTGGTTGCTCTATATTCTCCATGGTCATTCCAGTTTTCCCGAAGGTCACAATCAATGAACGATTCTGTCATTTTCGCTCATTGAGATAGGAAAAAACATGGAGACGCTGCGTTATTCTATATATACATTTGCTTATACAAATATGAGTGAAATATGATTCAGAATTTGAAATATCGTTATGTCTCATTCTTTTAATTGATAAAAGAGACAACTATATTTTAAGTTGTTGCTAATTATGGCAACATTTTGTCGTGACGTAGGGACAGTTGTAGGTAAGTGCCGTATCAGCCATCTATGCACCGAGTTTCGTGGTAGTTTTGCTGTCAAATGTTTGTTTGTTTTTTGTAATAATGAGATTTGCGAGAAAATTACGAGGATTTTACCTTTTAAAACTGCTTGTAAATGTTGGAAAACAGAAATTCAACATGCCTGTGTGTTGTATTGAAATGAAAATCTACCTCAATTGTCTTTGCACAGGATAGTAGCCGGTTTTTCATGCATTAATAATACATACAATACACATTCGTTTCGATGATACAATTGTAACGCGATCATGAATTTATGGCTAAAGTATTAATATCTGGGTTCATTTCCATTTAACAGGCCTTTTTTTGTTATATTTATTAATTCATTCGTTTGTTTACAAAAATATGTCATAATGGAATAGTGTTGTACCCTTGCCGACTTGCCGTAATAGTTTCCGAAACTAGTTCTGCGATGTTAACTTATATAATCCTGCGTCTTATTCGGTCCGAGTGACCTAGCTAGGTCCGGCCTGTGATTCATACTTCACAGCACCAGAATCCATCGTGATCCAAACGTGATAACTAGTAAAACTCGTATTTAGTATCGATACTCGTTACAGTAACACCTATGTTCCTTGATTTATACAACCCTAGCAATGGCAGACATTTTATGAGACAATATGAGTTGTAGGTATGCACCCTTTTTTTGTAGGTATTTCCAGTCCATACTTTTCTATGTCAATGTTTTCGCTTCCGTCGTGTCGTTCATTCGCATGTTCATTCGTTATTTTAGAGAGGCAAGAAGTGCCATAAAGTATCGATAAATATCATATCGACATTTTAAAATTATAGTGAAATCGAATAATAAAACTCAACTCAAAATAGAATTTCAAGTACGAATTACTTTATGAAATTCTATTTGTTTGGTTTCTATTCATATAAAAATCATACTTAAACTATTAATTTTTGATTTGCTAGACCAGTGGTTCTCAAACTTTTTTGGTGACGGAACCCTTTTGGGAAGCAAAATACTTGATGGAACCCTACAATAAAACAATAGTTTTTAAAAGTGTATTCTTTATTAATAAGCATAATAAAATTACAATGTAACAGTTACTAATTATTACTTACTTTACCACATGGCAAGTACAATAATAGAAGATATTAAAAAAGAAAAAAATCTAACTAATGGGAGGTATGAAACTGTTTTTTATTTTTCATCAATTGGTTGATATCAGGTTTGATAGAAGACAGTTGAAGTCTCATATCAGGTTCGGCGTCCAGTCTATTGCGATATTTTGTTTTCGTGGCTGCATAGGTTGAGAATCCTGTTTCGCACAAATATGTTGTTGGGAACGGGAGAAGAATATTCAGAGCCATTTTGCCAAGCATTGGATATTCATCACGGATTCTGCACCAAAAATCGTTGAGAGGCGTCGTTTTGAACAGTGACTCCATACTTGTGTCTGATGACATTTCTAAAAGAGATTCATATATCTCGTTTGACATACTTTCGGGCTTTTCCAAGTTAGGTAAAAAAGGATTATGAATCCATGAATTCAGTTTCATTTTTGTATTCTGTTCTTCGGGAAAATACTTTTCAAAAGATGCGCGCATCGATCTGAGATATTGGACCAATTCTCCAAACACATCATTTTGAAACATTTCTGAGTCGTTATCGCTAACAAACTCACTGAGTGACGTAAAGCTTTCTATTTCTTTCTTACCAACGCAAATAATCCAAAAATCTAATTTTCTTTTGAAGGCAGTTATTTTGTTATAGGCCTGAAACACTGTTGTCTGTTTACCTTGCAATGATAAATTCAATTCGTTCAGTTTTTGAAAGATATCCGCCATAAAAGACAATCGGAACAACCAAGTTTTATCATACAAACGGTCCTTCAAATTAAAAGAAGTATCTGCTGAAAGAAACATTTGTAACTCGGCTCTAAGTTCAAATAGCCTTGTTAAAGTTTTACCTCGAGACAGCCATCGCACTTCTGTATGGAGCAGCAGTGTTTTATGTTTGCTGCCATAATCTTCACACAATAATGAGAACAATCGGGATTGTAGTGGTCGTGATTTGATAAAATTAATTATTTTTACCGCTTCATCCATAACTAATTTTAGATTTGACGGCATTTGCTTCATCGCAAGTGCTTGTCTATGCAGAATACAATGGCTGGAACTACAATTAGGCGCTTTATTTTTTATTCGTGACACTGCTCCTGCTGTTTTACCTGTCATCGCCTTGGCCCCATCTGTACAAATGTCAATGCAATTGTTCCAACTGATATTATTTTCTTCAAAAAATATATTTATTTTATTAAAAATTTCTTCCCCGGTAGTGTTTGTGAGCAGCGGTGAACACATAAGCATGTCTTCTTTAAAAGAACTTTCATATGGATATCTCACGATAACCAGCAAGATAGCCAAACCAGCGACATCAGTTGACTCGTCCATTTGCAAGGCGAATCGTGTTTTTTGTAGACGTGTAACTAGTTCTTGTTTGACGTAGCTTGCCAGATCATGGATTCGCCGTGAAACAGTATCGTTTGATAGCGGCACAGTAGAAAGATGCTTTGCAGATTTTTCATCGAGCATACATTTTGTTATGTCTAATACACATGGCTTTATTAAATTCTCAGCGATAGTGTGCGCTTCACCTGCTTGTGCAATGCGATAGCTAACTAAATATGATGCCTCCGTGGCCTTTTCGTTGATAGTTTGTGTTACATGCATCATATTTTTTTGACTTTCCAATAACTGATCTTTTTTACGAACAAAAAATTCTTTATTCTTGTCTTTAGACTCGGGGTGCACAGTTTCTAAATGTCGGCGCAATTTGGCAGGTGCCATGGAACTATTAGGAAGCAGTTTACTACATAGCATGCAGAGAGGTGAGCCGTTGGAATCAACAAATCCGAAACTGATATATGATTCATCATACTTCCTTTTTTTCGTCTTTGAAACCGTCGAGCTTGACGTCGCGGCATCATCGTCTGGATCGGTGATTGCTATATTCTCCGTGCGTACTGCTTTTGAACATTCAGCGTCATTAGAAGATGTTGTTGCAACACGTTTAACACCTTTAAGCCAACGTTCCATTCTTCTTTATTTATAATGTTACACGTCAGGATAGTGGGGTCTAAATAATGCACAATCGTTACTGCGTATAAGAGACTAAGTTTAGTACAATGAAGAAATGTATAAAACTGAGACAACGAATACAGCAGGCAGTAGAACAATGAACACTAGTTTCTCGCTAGCAAGCTTATAAGTAGGTAGGCAGGAACTTATCGCTCCGAACGATAATTGTCAACTGACTGACGAGGCGCGACACGCGATCGCCGCTTTTATACTTAGTCCTAGACTCGATCTCGAATATTCTCGAAAATACTCGAGTCGGCGCCTTTGATAAACAAAAAGCAAAAATAAAAAGAGAAATATAAAAATTACGTTGTAAACAATCTCGACTTTATTTTTTTAAGTTAGAGTCGAAAGTCGCTTGTTGACAACTATAGCGTCTAATACAGAGGCGGCTTTTATCAAAGGGACTGCGCGCTCACAAGTATACCTACAAGTATACATGTTGATACCAAAGTTATGAGATATTGTACCAGTTATTGTAACACATGTTTATACAAATACAAATAAATAAATAAATATACATACGCGCGGCCGCGGTGTCAAAACGTTCGACCAGAGAGAGGTGTTTTGATTTTTTTTCTAAATTCTTGAGGAACCCCTACAGAGGTATCGCGGAACCCTAGGGTTCCGCGGAACACACTTAGAGTATAGCTGTGCTAGACCAAAATGACAGATAATATAAACTGTATAATGTCATGTTGACAAAAAAGCTCGATCGCAGCTGTAATTTTAGTCTAGCAAATAAAAAAATCTAATTTTAGGAATATTATTTCTGTTATTCAATCAGCAGTTATAAAACACATTTATGTGACTTTATGACAGTTACAAGAACTTTAATAACACTACAGTACAGCCTAGGATTAATTATTACAAATAAAGACTCTGTACAAATAAACTGACTTACCAATAAACATACTACATTTTGGATACTTAATATTTTACATCGATATACCCGTGTCGAAATAATTTAGATCGCCAAAAATGTCTTTGTATCGATGTATCGATATCTTTTTTACGAGCCTCATTTGTTTGTCCATGACTCCCTGCTCACTAGTGCTCACCATAGTCTAAGTCACCGATAATCATTTTATATATATTAGTCTATGGTGTATCACGACTCGCCCGTGCGTGGCGTGATGTGACGGCCAAAGAGTATATATAGTAACTATACGTGACGGCTCGTCCGCCGCTGTTAAGTGTCAAATTGTCAAAATATGCTGTTGTCATTCATTGGTATAACAAAAGTACTCTTTGATTGTCATTGTCACTTCATCACTTGTCACTTCGCGACGAGTCCGCATGGAGTCCGCGTCAATCGTCAAATCGTCAATCCGTGAATTGCTAAGATAATTATTTCAATTGATTTCATTATTGCTTATTAATATAAAATTCTGTGTACTACTAAGAAGTATTTTCAATGCCTCGTAAACCATGTTACTGGACGCGAAAGCTAGAATTAGATTTAGTTGCATACGTTCGCCAGAGAGATTACATATGGCGGCCTGCCGGAAATACGAATCACCAAATTCAACAAAAGTACAAGGCTTACGCTGAATTTGCGGCGAGACTGGGCCGAGGGTTTACTGGTAAGTACATAGTATGTAATATTTTGACCCATCCATAGCCCAATATGTTTTGTTCCCATGTTCTGCAAATAAATAGTCCTGGGCCCTTTAAAATAAACCTTACGAATAAGACAGTAAGAACTTTACAAGTAAAAACATTACAAATATTACTGTTTTAAATACCGTTAAACGTTCACATGTGCAGAAAACGCCTGTAGATTTCGATGACAATTGTTTATACAAGATATTTGTAATATTGTAAGTTACAAATTACATAGAATGTAAGTTTTTGTTTATGATCTTAGAATTTTACAATGTTTAGAATTTCGTTTTAACGTGTGTCACCTTTACAAATATGTCACTTATTTACAAAATTGTCGGATTGTAATGTTTATTAAACAGGGCCCTGAACTAACTGGGGGATGTCCTTGGGTGCACTTGCATAGTGCATACAGGGATAATTGTCAGTCGGTGCCTCATTTAAAATTGTCTAAGGGGCCTCTGTGAGTTTAATTTGGCCCCTCATATGCTTTTCAAAGGTCCACACAGGCTGTCTCCATAACTAAGTAAAAAGATACTTGTATCTCAGGAGCATAAACTTGTAACTTAGAGTAAGGAATTAACTGATACTTAACATAATCAGCTTATAATGTTTCTTCTTTCTGCTGGGACACAGGCCTCTTCTCAGTGAGAGGGAGTAGGCGATAATCCACCACGGGGGCCCAGTGATGATTGGTGGATGTCATATGTCTTACGATTTCTTTGTTTAAGACATGCCGATTTCCTCACAATGTTTTCCTTCACTGTTTTGCAGTGGTGCTGAAATTAAATACTCAAAGTAAAGTAGGCCTTTACTAGTAGTTCTGACCCAGGCGCTTGGTTTCGAACTTACAACCTACAAGTCATAAGACGGGTCAATACTATTGGGGCACTACTGCTCCCACTCCTCACTGATACTTGCTGTTGACTAAAACCTAATATAGGGGAAGAACATAATATATATGTACTAAAAACAAGCAAGGTAATAATTCAAATCTTTTGTTCATTTCAGCTCGCTCAGTCAGAGATCGTTGGGTTAACATCAGGAGTACTTTCAACCACAATCATCGGAGAGTTGAACGGTCCAAGCTTAAAGCAAAGACTCCGGCTGATATTTATGTGCCCTGCTGGCCACTCTGGAAGCCTTTGCAGTTCTTAAAAGATGTTTGCAAGAAAGAAGATTATGAGGTAAATATACTGACACATGGCTGCACTGACTGGTCAGGTCTACTCAACCTATGAGGTTCTCTCCTCAAAAGAACATATCAAACACCAATCTACATGGTCTTCACATGATCTGACCAAGATTATGTCTGGAATTAAATGAGACTCAGAGTGAAACATCTCATGTAGTTTTTAAAATATTATTGACATGTAAAAGTTTTTGTGCAAACCTATTTACTGAAATAAAATAATGCATCATCATGAAATTCACATGGAATTTCTGAAGAACACTGACACACGGGAATTCTTAACAGTTTGACAAAATAAACCTTACCTTTTTCTATAGGGTCATTTCATTCATTTTCCCATTAAAATGGCACACCAAATTTAATTCTCACACAGTCACATTGTTACCAGAAATAATAAAAAAGAACAAAAATGTAATACATTTATAAATAAATTAAAACAATTTATGTTGTTAAAGCATCTAAACCTGTACAAATAAAATTGAAGTGTGTTTGTAATGTCAAAATAACACCTTTTTACTAGTGTCCGACCGAAAGTTCGGTTTCGGTTTCGGTTTCGGCCGAGTTTCGGCCAAAAATCAAGTTTCGGTGGCAGTTTCGGTTTCGGCCATAATTGGCCGAAACTTTTGCCGAAACCGAAACAGTAACAATTAGTGATTTGATTTATTGATAACTGAAAAACATTTTGCTATGAGAACTTAATTTGAAAAAATAATAAAAATATTATTAATATTTTTTTATATTATCTATAATAAGTATATGAAATTCAAAGTCCTGACTGACTGAGACATCAACGCACAGCCTAAACCGCTGGTCCGAGAGACATGAAAATTGGAGGGTGTATTCTTCGTGAAGAGTAGGTATCCACTAAGGGTTTTTCGAAATTCCACCCCTAAGAGGGTGAAATGGGGGGATTTTGTTTGTATGAAAAATCTTATTCCTTGAGTTAATAAACTTGAAACTTGGCACGAATACTTATCTAAGTAAATTATGAAGTTGGGCATTTTTTGTTTTTATAAACTACCCCCTAAAAGGGGATTGGGGGGTTTCAAAGTTTGTATGGAAGAATTTTAGCGCGCGGTCCGTTTTAATCGAAACTCAGTATTTATACCTAAAATTTAAAGGAAAGAATAATGATTATCAGGGTTTTTCGAAAATCTACCCCTGACGGCCTGAAAAGGGGTAGTCAATTTTACAAGGGAGGATTTTACAGCGTGGCTTGATTAACTCGAAAATTGGTATAAATAATCTTTGAATCAAGTTATGAACACATCCCAAATGATTTTTCAAAATACCACCCCTGTGTGGGTGAAAAGCAAATAATAATCTTGAAAATTGGCATGAATACTCGCCTAAGTAAGCAATAAAGTTTATCATTATTAGTTTTTCAAAACTACCCGTCAAAGGGGGATATAGGGGTGTTGAAGTTTGTGTGGAAGAAATTGAATGCGCGGTCCGATTAACTCGAAACTCAGTATTGATACTTTCGACAGAAAAAAATTAATAATAAGTATGTAAAGTTGTCGAAAATTGACCCCTGACGGGGCAAAAAGGGGTAATTCGGTTTTTAGGGGAGGATTTGAACTTGAAACTGTATGTTACATTTTCACGCCTAAGCCACTGAACTTCTGATTTTGCAAAGCGATAGATGGCATCCTGGGGAAGCATATACTTTTTATCCTGGTAGCACGTTCCCGTGGGATTCCGACATACACGCGGGCGAAGCCGCGGGCGGAAGCTAGTATTAAATAAATGATTACAACAAAATTAATATACCTACTGTGTTTCCATTTCATGTCCTAATTAATGCAGAATAATGGGTAAAATGCACCAAATTTCAGTATTTTAAGGAATTTAATACTTAACCACGTGAGTTTCGGTTTCGGTTTCGGTTTCGGCCGAAACTGAAGCCACGGCCGAATATTCGGTTTCGGTTTCGGTTTCGGCCGGAAAACCAGTTTCGGTCGGACTCTACTTTTTACCAAATGCATATGAAAGTATATAGCACTTCTAACAACAAAGCAATAAAAAAAAAAATGATCCAACTTGTTTGTGCCGGCTCATTCCTGAAATGGCTGGACCTCTCTTGGTAGTCACCCCCTTTCTAACCATATCATCATTCACACATTCCATCCATCGTTTCTTTGGTCTTCCTCTACTCTTATAGCCCTCTTATACCCACTCAAAACTCTCCTCACATTTTCCTCATTTCTCTGTAACACATTCCCATACCATGACAATCGATTTCCACACAAGTTTTCAGTTACCGGTTCAACTTTCAGACTTCCTCTATATGTACTCATTTCTTATTTTATTCATTTGTGTGACACCACACATCCCTCTTAAGAGCGTTGATAACGTACGGCATTTCATACAAACTTTCAAGTCCTTGTTTTGCGAAATGCATGAACCGATTTTAATGAAACTTCCTACGCATAAGCAGGATATATAGGTCTAAAAAGTTAATTGAGAACATTTTCGAAAAATAGTGTTACATGTAAATTCGACCGATTTTAAATTTTCCATACAAACAGATTTCTAATTATCTTTTTTTAAATAAGACATTTCGAAAATGTTCTTAACTAACTTTTTAGACCTGTGTATCCTGCTTATGCGTTTATAGTTTCATTAAAATCTGTTCATACCCTTAGAAGAACAAGGACTTGAAAGTTTGTATGAAATGCCGTATGTTGTAAACACTCTTAACATTCTCAGCATTCTCATCTCAGGTGTATGCAATTGCCTTTCATTCATCCCTTTTAAATTGTAAATAAATATTGAGTATTCAGTTTTAATTTCTAGGTCTATATTAGTCATTTCTTGTTTCCTGTTCATAATATACAATTGAGGATATTTGTTCCTTCTTTGAACAGTTGAAAGGAAGTTTTCCTCGTCCTAGTTGATTTAACCTATTTTAATGCCACATGGAATTGTTTGCATCTGTAAAACTGTTTTACATCTGTCACCTCACACATCAGGTCCATTTGAAAACGAGTGTCAAGACACTAGTGGTCTGACATTTTTCCTGAACTGGGCCTTTATGGCGCAGCCGGGCACACTTTCCTGCTAATTTTTCTTACATTGGACTTCACACTTTTTATCTGTTTTATCTGATGTATGTATCAGAAGGCCAATTCTCGTAATTTAAAATGTTTAAAATTTAGTCTCAATCTCATCTCGGCGACAAACAAATGTCAAAATGTAGGGAAATTAGACGTATTTTGGACAGATTCAGACTGAGATCAGACTGTATACGTACTTAAAATTGCCCCTCTAGTGTATTGTGTCTTTTACACAGTGCTAAATAAATGTATTTTCTATCTTTCTTTTTATTAATTTAGCATACACAACCTCAAATCTGAAAACTTTATAAATAGTATGAAATATTTTAGTAGCTTCCACTGGAATGGATTTTCATTTTTATTTATTTAAAATTGGTACACCATCAGCATATACATTGTACGGACGGCCAGCACATCAAGCTACTACAATCTCTAAAATTTCTTTAATAGATTTTCAACTTTATCGCTAAAGCATTAAGGTTCAAGGTTAATGGGGAAAATTTTACAGTTTCGAGTAGCTTGATGTGCTGGCATGTACAAGTACATTAATTAATAATGAACAACATCATTATAAAAATATTTAATTTCTTAAGTTGTGTTAATGAGATCAAAACATCATAATTTAGTTTTTTTTTTTTCATTTTAGAACTATGAACCAGTCCCTGATGACTACAAAGAGCTGTCAAGTAGTTTGAACGTCAAAGAAGAACAACAATCAGAACTTGAAAATGATTTTGAAATAAACATCCGTCAGCGGAGTCGGCGTACTGACAGGCCCCGTCGTAAAGCAGAACCATCACCAAAATCCAATAAAAAAACCAAGTGCAAAGAGGTCATAGATGATCTATTGCTAGCTATGAACCCTTTGGTCACTGACATGTTGCCATACCAAAACTACTGGTTCTTCGGGAAGCATGTGACAGAAAGACTTAATAGTATGAGAAGAATAGACGCCGATAGTGCTTGTCATGACATCATGAGCCTGCTAAATGAATGGCGGCATTGGCAGCAAGATGATCCAACATGAAATCTCAACCAAATTGTCAAATTGGTTAATAGAAGTCTACTCCAAATTGGCCTGTGTGGGAACATATTATAATCAGCCTTGTAATGTTCTCACTGCTGGGACACAGGCCTCCTCTCTCTGAGAGGGAGTGGGTTATAATCCACCATGCTGGCCCAGTGCGGGCTGGCGGGCGGCACTTCTTCGAATTTTTGGTTCTAGGTCATGCCGTTTTCCTTCACCGTTTTGAGAGCAGTGGTGATGAAATAGTTTACACAAAGTAAAGAGCTTGCTTGGGTTCGAACAAACTACTTAAACTAAGGCTGTTACCACTGGGCCACCACTGTTCTTAAGAATGGTAGGAACATGTTGAAATAAAATGCATTCGGTCATGCATAAGGTTTTATGTATTTGTTTGAAAGTTGCATTCTATGAGCAGCTTGTCTTGCAAATCTTATGTTGTTGGGTCTTGAAAGAAAAAGAATAATTGTTGCATTGTTTCATTGTGTGTTGTTTTGCAATTTAGACTCGTTGTTGATACAAAAAAGCTTGAGGTCTCCTTGTTCTATATTGCATTGAAAAAAAAAACAGATCTGCATGTTTGGCGTTGTACTTACTTAATCATTAGGTAGCAAAATATTGTGGTCATAAAATGTCTTAAATTTCAAAACAATATAATTATTAGAAGTGACTGTCGGAAATTCTTGTCGTAGCTAGTAGATCTGATGGTATCAATAATTGAAAAAGATTTTAAAATGTTGTTATTAGGTTGTGGAACAGTCTTCATCATCATCATCCTCTTGCCCTTATCCAGTGCCCTTAACAGAGTTAAAAAGAAAACTTTGAAAACTAATTTTGATTGGGGCGTTGAGCATTGATCCCTGTGTAACTGGCTCCTGCATAGACTCGTACTTGTCGTATACATGGTCACGGGTAAAAAAAAGAAACTGTAAAAAGCGGCTCCTGCTTAAATCCGGACTTGTAATATGACTTAAAAAAAAACAACTTAATTTTATTCAATTTTATGCTGAAGTATGTTGATCTCGGTTTCTGGACTGTAAAAAGCGGCTCCTGCGTAGACTCGTACTTGTACACATGTCACGATTGTAAAAAAGAATCTGTCTTGTTCATATGTATGCTCAGGTTCTGGACTGTAAAAAGCGGTCCGTGGGAAGACTCGTCCTTGTCGTATACATGTCACGATTGTAAAAAAGAATCTGTCTTGTTTTTATGCATGGTCAGGTTCTGGATTGTATAAAGCGGTCCCTGCGTAGACTCGTACTTGTCGTATACATGTCACGATTGTAAAAAAGAATCTGTCTTGTTTTTATGCATGCTCAGGTTCTGGATTGTAAAAAGCGGTCCCTGCGTAGACTCGTACTTGTCGTATACATGTCACGATTGTAAAAAAGAATCTGTCTTGTTCATATGCATGCTCAGGTTCTGGACTGTAAAAAGCGGTCCGTGGGAAGACTCGTTCTTGTCGTATAACGTACATAAATGCTCCTATTAACGCCAATTTTAGCTGTCTTAGGATTTACTTAAAAAAAATAGATATAAGCTGTTATGTTAGGAAAGATGTTTAATTTATAATTAATCTCAACGAAGTATTCTTTGCAATTCAGTACTTAAATTCAATATTCAATAACACAATAGTTACTAAATGATTATTTAATCCAAAAGAGTAGGTAGTTGATTCTATTACCGACCCATAGAATGCGGCAAGATTCTATTACCGATTTTTCTGCTTCTTTTACCGACAGCTACAAAGTTGTCACTTCTTCTATACTATTAACCCTCTGCAACTGAGGTGCCATTTTTATTTCTATTATATTGAGGAGTGGTCTGACAGACGTGTAGGTGGAGTACTATTTATGTTGTACGTATTATATATTTTGTCAAGGAACTTGAATTAATATAACGGTTGACATATTTTTAAATGGGAATTACAATGAGAGTTGCAATAAAACTCAAATTTAAGAATTTATAATTATATTTGTATCACATAAGAGATCAAGGAACTTTTGGTACAATGACTATTAAAAATTAACAAAATGAAAAATATTAAAAAACATAACAAAAAAAACTTATATTTGCCTTCTTCTGGCTTGAAACTATTCATAAAAAAATAAAAATAGAAATCCTTAGAGTACTTTTGTTACAATACAGTCTCAAAGTTCAGTCTTACAGTCAGCGCAAACTTGAGCGGCGCACTGCAAACAAATCGGTTTTGCGCAAATGCAACAAATAAATCTCGTTTGTCGTTTCAATTTACTTGGACAGATACGACACAACTTTCTTGTTGATGATGCGCCAGTGTCGCTTGGTGGCTGAGGAGGTGGCAAATCTTGTCCTAAAACGCGCCGAAGAGTCATACGCAATTCTCTGGGAAGTTTTTCATTATAAACTCGCTGTTTTAGAGCTGGCAGTACCAATTCCCTTGCAAGGTGCATAAGAAAGTCAGCTCTTCTCATTTTGCATTCTGGATACTCACTGTAAAGCACATATGCATTAATACCAGCTAAATCCAGTAATCGATAAAAAATTGCTTGTGGCCAACGTCGAGTTTTGCGGCTACATGAATAAATGGCGCACTTTTTGTCTATTTCGTCCACACCTCCTTTACTATGATTATAATCCACAATCATGGAAGGTTTATTAGTTACTTCATCGGTACTTGCATGGTGGTGGCAAGAAGAGAGCAGAATCACTGCCTTGTCTTTTTTTGGGACATAAGAAACTAAAGTCAAATCTTCAGTGAATCCATATAAAGCACTTCCAACAGCTCTATTTTTGCTTGGTTTAAACTCAGGTGGAATCTCGCGTTTTTTTTTTAGTGTTCCTAAATATGTCAATTTTTTTTGCAGTAAATGTTCAGCCAAGGGTATAGAGCTAAACCAGTTATCAGCTGTTACGTTTCTGTTCGAATTTTCTATGGGTTTCACCAGTCGCAATACAGACTGCGTAGGTACAGCTAACTTCTTCTCTGCTTCGGTAAGCCCCAGACCATCAGAACTCTTCCCATGATAAATATAGGCATTGTAAACGTAAAATTGACGAGCATCACTTAAAATCATAATTTTAATACCATATTTGGCAGGTTTATTGGGCGTATAGATAACAAATTTGCAACGACCTTTGAAAGCTAAAGCATTTCGTCAATACAGGTGTAAGGACCGGGTGTAAAATGAGCTTGACAATTCGCTGTAAACTTATCGAAAAATGCAGAAACACGAGCAAGTGGATCTGTTTGTTTGTTTGTTCCTGTCTGTAATCAATATTATCCAATCTCAAGCAGTTCAAAAGAGTGTTAAACCTATATTTAGACATTACACATCTAAATATTTCGTGATCATTACATTTAAAAACCGAAGAGTAATATAAGCACCCCAGTAGTGATTTCATTTCTACAGAAGTTGTATCTTTGAGCTCATGCTTGGCAAAATTTGCAAATTGTCTGCGATAGGCTTCAAGTTTTTTATTTGTGCAGGAAACCAATGTTTCTATCATCTCAGCATCAAATAATTTTTGCCATAATTTTTCAAATCCAAGAAATGTATGCCCCGAAGTTGGCCTTGGCAAAGATACAATGTTATGTGCAGGTGTTCGTGAGGTCCTTGAAAATTCAGTTTTCGTCCAAACGAAACCATTCTTACCTACGTACTTATTATTACCACTTGAATTTGGCAAAACAACCTCTTCAGAGTCTATGCTTCCAGGACTGGCGGCTGCTCTTGGAAAGTTTCTTGTTCATCACCACTCGATATTTCACTGTCTTCATGTATTTCCTCCTCAATGGTGAAATTCCGATCGGCAACCTCATCGTCGACATCACTAAATTCTAACTCGTCTTCTTCCTCCAACCATTGCTGAATATGGTCGTCGGTACCCTTTCTCTTCCTAGACGGTCGGTCAGTTAGTTGTTGTTGGTTACAATTCATCTAAAAATAATAACGAACATATATTATATTTCAAAATAAACAATGAATTACGTAAATATCAACTACTTTGCTGTCGTGTAGTCTAAAATACACTATGAAAATACTGACGTGACGTCCATAATACAGTATTGGGATATAATCATTTTACTGACAATACGTCTACACGACACACTGTCAGACGTAACCTCAGCGGCAGAGGGTTAAATAAAATATAAAATCGTTTTAAGGTATTTATTATATAATGACAATAGTTATGAGATCAACATTATTACAATATGAATATAATTATTAATTGCAACGCTTAGAGCACTTATTTTTTATTTTAATTAATAAAAAATATAATCAGTCAGAAAACAGTCTTCAAATAATTAAATGCTTACTTTTTAATTATCTACATACTAATTAGATATTATAAATCAGTAACAAACATATTTTTATCTGTAATACAATCACAAAATACCTTTATAATAGGTACACACATTTATAATTCGCTCAATACAGAAGCCGACCAAGATGCTTGGGATTAATATGGCTAGGAGAAGAGAGAGAGACAGTAATCAACGTTTGTAAGTTCAAATAAAGTAGTTTTAAAAAATATTATCAGAACCAGAGTCAGATGGAAAAATAATAATGTCGTTTATACGAAACAGTTTTTGGTACATCTAACTCATCAATATCAGACGATGATGTATTTGGAAGAACTCTAGCTGATGTTGAAGCATGACCTGAATGTATTGGATTTTTAGTTTTCACCTTGTAATTATTTTGTCGTGGGATTAATACTGAGTCAGATTCTGAACTTGACGTCGTATTACGACGTATTTCCAACGCTTTTGATGTATTATGTTTTCTCACACTTGTTGGTTTAGACACAGCTCCCACATTTTTCCTTTCTTTTGCCTTCCTAAGATCTGCTTGTTTCTTTTCTCTTTCTTTTTTATTTCTTTGTAATTTTTCTTTCCGTATTTTTATCTTTTCTTCTTACTGTGCTTTTTTCTGGTATTCCATGAACTCATCTGATATTTAGTGTCAACTTTAGGAAAGAATAGGGCATTTTTAAAAGGAGTTCTAAGATTGAGCTCATTTGGTATAAACCTTGAATGACTAGAATTTTGTATTGACTTAGATGGGGTTTCATTATTAACTGTAGTGAACAATGTGTCGTCGTTTTCCGGACACTGAAGGCATAGGTTCATCACTAAAGTTTTTATTGGATTGTTTAGGAGTTGATATTCTTGCATTGTGATCTTCACTGTTTAACTCTCTGACGCAATCAGTTGAAGTAATAATTGTTCAAATTCAAATTCATTTATTCACATTTAAATAGAGTAATTACAATCGATGGTTTCTCATGTTACATTATTCGGTCTTATATTCTATTTAGCCTGTGGTATGGCATGTGAAGTTCATTTGTCTATTATGTATATAAACATATAGAACAGGAATGGGAATTTAATATTAATAATAATTTCGTCACAATGTCTCTGGAATTCTGCGTGTATGTCAATAATATAGTATGTACCTGGTTAAATACAGTCCAATACAAATACAAAGTCAGATATTATTATTATTTTTTGACGTCAGGAAATGTCACACTTTTACACACAAAATATAAAATATACAACATGTCCCGGAATTAACGCACACCACCAGACACCCCAATTAGAATATTATGTTAAATCATAATACACACTGAATTTTTAATTTAACATGTATTTGCATTGTTATTTATTAAATTAGTTATACCAATTCTTGGAGAACTTTATGTTCATACTACTACGCACGCAACGCACACAGTCGCACAAGCAGTTATCGCGCCGCTCGACACAACTTAACGAAACTACGGAAAAACCCGACAATACACGATTGTTTACGTTGAAAAAATATTATGAAACATTAACCGACGACCTCCGAGAAAAGAATTGTTTATTTACGGTCTATATCTAGTAAACATTATGATTGCATCTTTCCATCACACTTTTCAGGCTTTGGACTGTCGACTCTGAATAATTTCGTTTATTGAATATGATACAATGCCAATCGGTAATGAACTGCTGAAACTAAGATGCGATACGACAACATTATTCAGAGACGGCGTGTTTAAAAGATTGAATCAAAATTTTTACAGTAATTTAAAAAATCAAATAACTTACTGATTGCCTAAACACTCATACGTCGTTGTCTTTTTAACACACTTTCAAAAATATGTCCACCACCTTGTTCAATACATTTTAATGCCCGTTTTCTTAACTGATGTTTTAATTTAGAAAGCTGGACAGGGCCGCCGCGACCGATCCAGCGCTCTCCAAACTCTTCATCAAGGTGCTGCCGAACACTTCTAGTGAAATGGGCAGGGGCACCATCCTGTTGGTAGAATACCTCTTGTAAATTATGAAGAGGAATGTCTTCTAGCAGCGTAGGTAGAGTTTCTCGTAAAAACAGTAAATATGAGTCTCCTGTTAATCTTTGTAAAAAGACTGGCCCCAGTATGTGTGTACCAATGACACCGGCCCAGACGTTAACTGAGAAACGGTGTTGGAAGGAATCCACTCTGCATGTGTGAGGATTTTCGTGCATCCACAAATGTGTGTTATGTTGATTGTACATCCCCACGCGTGTGAATGTACTTTCGTCTGTCCAAATTATGTTCCGCTGCCAATTTTCTAATAACCAGCGGCTGGACTGCAAACGTGGTACGTAATCGTTTGGAGTCAACTCCTGGCATCTTCTGAGGTGGAATGGATGTTCTTTATCACCACGACTCCACACATGCATATGACTACATTCAAAGTGTGGCGCTGCTTCTCGGGTACTGGCATGGGGATTCTCATCGAAATAGCATTTCGGATCGGATTTCGTTTTGAAGACGAGTACGTGTACGCACGTTGGCTCCCCTATCAATGGCTGTGTTTGGACGGAACGTTCAGTGGTCGCGAATCCGCTGAGTAGCAGCTAACATTGTCCTGCGGTCCACTCTTGTTCCATACCTTTGGTTAAATGTTCTGCAAGCTAGAACCACATTATCACCACACATTGCCAAAGTCCTCACCATTTCGGTATACTGAACATTAGTGTATTGGAAAGACATTGCGCGCGAAAGAATTATTTGTCAACACTACGTAACTTATTTCCACTAATATTGCCCGCGCGTGACTAATGTTTACATTATGTTTGCTTTCATCGTAGCCGCGCAAGCGGCGGTGCATTGTGGCTATCTCGCTCTATCCTGGGCTTTTAGTTTCCAGGAGAAAGGGAACGAAAATAAGTAGGTGGTTTATCGGTGTCCTTTGTCTAGTTCCTGTTAGTGTGTGCGTGCAGTCAAATCGCTAAGTTTACAATGCATTTGTAAAGACCTTAACGTTCTTGGAATAAGGTTTATTTTTCTGCATTTTGTAGGATGATGGAATTTGTATGAATACAAATAAAACTGCGATTGTAAAATTCTTATTACTTTGACTTACGGTCCATTTCAATTGGTTTTGACTGTAGGTACAGGGTTAATATGACAATAATTTCCGTAGTTTTAATTATTTTTGGGATAAAAAATTACCTATATTAACAATGATATAAGGGTCAGGACCAAATTTTTGACGTAATCGCACAACGGAATGTGTCACATCTCATTTTATATATATTAGTCTATGGTGTCACACTGGAAAATAAATGTAGCACAATAGAATTATTAGGGTGTGTGTAAATAGTCGTAAGACTTTAGGTAGGTAAGTGGAATAAATAAAAAAAAACATTATATTTCGAGAAATTTAATAAGTAGTAGAATCCAATTAAATTACAAAACCAAAACTTTCAAATAGAATCCAAAACAGTTTGGTAACAGACTAACACTCTTGCAGGTCTGTATTACTTACTAACATCATAAGTAACATCTTTTATTCTTGGACTTTTAAAAATTCAACAACAAAAACACAGCTTATCTATAAAAAAAATAAAAAAAACTACCAATGACCTTACCTTTTTCCTTACGTAATATTTAGGTGTACTTACGTGGCTGGAGAAGTGGAGACGCGACATTATGAAACGTGCGTCCGCTTTGGGCGCGTCCCACTCACTGTCAAATTATTTCTTTCACTGGCTATTTAAACACACAAACTTTGCTCTTTTTGTTGTCCAACAAAAATACGTAACTAATTTTTAAGGTGTGACTTTTCTGGATCCCTATATTATGTCTAATATGAGTGATTTAAAAATTAGATCGTTAATAGAGTACACATTTTAGGGGGTCGTTAATAGGAGCTTTTACGTTAAATGTCACGATTGTAAAAAAGAATCTGTTTTGTTCATATGCCTGCTCAGGTTCTGGACTGTAAAAAGCGGTCCGTGGGAAGACTCGTACTTGTCGTATACATGTCACGATTGTCAAAAATAATCTGTCTTGTTCATTTGCATGTTCAGGGTTCTGGACTGTAAAAAGCGGTCCCTGCGTACACTCGTACTTGTTGTATACATGCCACGAGGTAAGGGCAACGGTTATGTCGGGAATAATTAATATTATAAAATTGATACTTATCTGTTTAATCTCCACGCACGGATTTTCTTGTACTTGTATTTCTTCGAACTGGTTTTAGTTAACTTATTGTTATAAATGTCTTCATCTCCTAATCACATTCTCTTCGGAATAGTAAATTAACATTAAGGGCGGCCACATACATCAGTTTTCCAGATTCGGAAACCGTATCATGAAAAATTTCGTACAACTACACACATTCGATTTTTCCGTTCGGAATACCTAGATTAGTCTTGTAGTAGCTTCAGTGGAGTGCACACGTTTGGAAGAAACATGAATTTCGACGACGATTTCCTCTTTGCAATCGCATTTTTAATTTCTCAGAAAAAGAAAAAGCGTCATCTTTACTGGGTACATCCACTAAACACACAAAGATTAACGGAGGTCCAATATTATGTGAAAAGAGCTTAATTACGACCTTAATGTACTCGAACATTCTCCATGATGATGCAGGATCCGCAGGTCCATGCCCACTGTAATTTGTAAAATCTATGTTGTCTGCTAAAATATAAAAAGCAGTTTCAACTAACCAAGCTGGTAATTTCTTATCAAATTTTGAGAAGTCCAAACCACAAAAATAGTCTCCTCCAGAAAATTTATTTCGCACTTTAACAAACCCGCCATTCGCAGCTTCATAACCATAGGCTATTGGATGATTTCCCAATTTATATGCCTGGATGAGTGGTAATGCAAACACTGCCTCTCCAAATGTAATGGTAGCAGTATATCCCCACACAGCACGCACTTTCACTTCAGGTCTTTCAACAACATGGGCTCTAACATAAGCACAAGCATCAGGTGGTTTCATATTTTCTCCATGCTTTATACGATGCCAAAAACGCCTAACGGAATTTATTGCATGTGGATCTTTTCTAATATCATCTTTTGTTTTATATCCGCAATCTTTCCATGGTAAACCAGGCGACTTAGACCATATTTCTAACTCCTGTTGAAAGACTTCCTCAAGGTGTAACATTTTTGCACGCCGTGGTAATGCAAACGCTTCACGCGCATCACGGACTGCAAGTTTGTAGAATACGGAAGTTGGTTCTGTAGTGTCATTGCCAAATTCTTTAAGGTCAGCACGAATGTAACCCTGGCTAACTGGCGAACGCCATAAATGATTTGGACAATATTCACTTGGTAAATAAGGCGTAGGGTGTACAGAATGATATGTACGTTGAGCAAACCCTTTAAATCGTCCCTTATACTGCATGTTTTCTGCGATACCAGAAAATAAGACCCTATGCAGAAAGATTCTTTGATTATCATCGGTTGTCCATAAGCTCTTTCGACGAATTATTTGGTAGAATAAGAGACAAACTCGTAAAACAAGATATCCACATGAGATTAGCCATTCCTGCAGAAGGCTTTTTTATTACTTTGAGGTAAGTAATCATAAAGAACAATGGCAGCCACCCATACATTAATTTAGCTGAGATTAAATTCTTGCGTCTTGTTCGATTGCGAGTTTTTCTTTAAGCTCGATAGATGGCGTTGTACCATTTGGGTACAATTCTGAATCGCGGTGTCAAGATCCTCCGCGTATATCATATAAGGTTTAGAACAAAATAAATTCTTTTGGTACTCGCTTTGGAAAAAAAAAAAAAAAAAAAGCCTCTTTGCAGCGTCTTCGCGCATCTGCAGGTAGCGTTTTTCACGCTCAACTTTTTCTTCCTGCCTTTTCGCGTCACGCTCGGCGGCAAGTTTTCGGGCGTAGTCCCGCTCACGACCGGCAGCCATCCTCTCGGAATGTTGCCGGTCGCTAGCGCGAGCGTGTCGTTCTCGCTGCTCCCACGATGCTACTCGACTGGCCTCTGCACCCATCAAGCTGAGTAGTGCACCTGCACTCTCCAATTGGGACCGGGGAGCGCTAGGTGTGTCTCGAACGTGAGGACGACTAGGCCTCTGTATTTAAAACCCTCAACCCTCAACGAATTAAAGGCGGGATTTATCGACTCCGGGGAACAGGGGTTATTGCCCTGGATTTTTGGCGGGATGAGGCTAGCAGAATATACCTGCTTTCCGCCCATATGGGTCTGTAGTGCTACGCCGCTTACGGTGTAGCCCCAAGTAGGCTGTGACGAGAGTGCGTCTTTAATAGCGATATTAAATGCCGACAACGACATCACTGCACTACTTCCTCTACCTCTCGAAACCAGTTGATGGGTCCACGCGTGACGAACCAGTAACGCACAAGTGAGCAGGAATAACCTAGCCCGAAACCAACCGCGAAACTCGCTCCCTCGCGTGAACCACACAAGTCCACGACCGATACTGATATCAGACGCACCGCCTCGCAGAGCAGAGTAAGAAGGGCCTTGCAGAGATCCAACAAAGCGTCAACTACCGCACCCAGCGTGGAAGGTACGCGAGAGACAGCACGCAAGAAGGAACCTACTTCTTCAGTATTACCACTTGCCTGTCGTCTAAAAGTACTGACACTCATTGGTGCGAGACGTGGAGAGCGTCGTAAATATTATTTCTCACCCTAACCCTATATAACATTGCCGCTTTTGCGGCCATACTATACTACGTCAGTAGTGTATATACCGAGAACCGGAGGAGTTGACAGACGAGTTCGAGGTTTAAAAATTTTGCGTGACGGATCACTCAACAACTTACCATGCTCAGGCACTCGATACAAACTCGCAAACTCTTCAGGTGAGTTCAGCACAGAATAAAGGACACAAAAGAATTTCTCCAACTCAATGTCCTTCAACTTGTACCTCTCTATGACTGCGTCGGACAAAACCTGGTGCCACTCGGCGTTACCCAACGAGGCCAAATTGTCAGCGATGGAACGCCTGTACTCCTCCACGTGTTCACCATCCCTCAAATCGCGTCGACCAAGTTTGCACAGGGTCTTCATCGGGTCTGGCACCAACTGCAGGCGACCCTCACCCAGCAGCAAGAACTTTGAACAAAAGTATGCATGTCTAAAACCGGTAAGTAATTTTGACTCTACATTAAATAATGCAGCCAACTTACCCGAGTTGTCAACGCTAGCAGCAAACCGCGAACGCATATACAACAATGAGTCATCGCCGGCAAACAGCCCCAGGACCACATCGTCAACATCGTAGGTAGCTAAAACTACCGCCATGCAAAACAAGGTGTTACCCAGGAAAGTGCTCGCGTCACCAGAGTGACGTTGAAATTTTATATCAGCAGAAATACCGTTGTGTTTGTCAACGAAACGACTTTCAGAGTGCGAGTTGTACCATATCTGGATGAGGTTTTCCGCCACTCCCATACTCCTCATAATAGTACACTCAAATTGCAAAACAGCCGCGTCTTGAGACTTATCGTACTTACGCATATCGTTCTCCACAGCGTAACACCTCGACAAAAGTCCTGCGTCGACTATGGTGTTAAGATGCTCCACAAATGCGTCGGGAGACATTCCAGTAAGAATCTGCAACTTTGGGGACAAGACACGCAAAAGCCTGTCTCGCACTTCCGGGAAGATAGTGCAGAAAACTACGTTCACATCCTTAGTATTATACGCGATAGTCTGGACGCTCGCGTACTCGTGCTGGGCAGCTACCTCTAGCGGGGGTTTTAAGTCCGCCTTGACCATGTACGAAAATAGGTTATAATTCCTCGCGTCCAAACCCTTTTCAGACTGTGCCTGCTGTACGACCTGCGGTTTCTGCGTCTCCAACCACTTCGTAACCAAGGCTGGACTGAGGTCAACGGGATCATCAAAAATTCGCTTCAAAATTCCCAACAAGGCTTCCTTCTGACTGTTGAGACGACGATTTGGCATCATGGTCTTCAGGACAGGTTGCATAGTTGCGTAGGTTTTAGGTCGCAAAATGGATTTTCCGGGCTCAATAGTCAGTCTGTCAACACCTAGCGACAAGTCACTGTCGTCAACACACATCTGGTCATTTTCATACAGAACATCCGCTTGGTCCGGAAAAGCCATGTCATACACGCTTTGCAGGTATGGCAAATCCTTGTCGGCAGATGGAACACGGTGAGGAATTGGCGCCGACTCAGTTGCTCTCCAAGCCACATAGTAATCGTTTAATCTATGGGCGAGTGCGCGTAAACCTCGCAGCAGAGCAGTCGCAACAAGGTCCTCCTCCAACCGACGCCGCACACCAAACACCTCCGTCTGTGCAAGGCAACCCCCACTCAACCGGAGCTGCACCGTTAACCCTACAACCGGATCATCCACCACCGACACTTGAGAAGACTCCCGGATGCACCTCTCCAATCGCTCTACCGAAACACTCACCGAGTTAAAGGCAGCGGTTACCTCCCCCAATAAATCTGCCAACGACACAACACCACCGGACTTCGCAAGGCGCAACCTCATAAATCCGGTGACAAGTTCTTCAAGCGTGCCGTCATCGATTTCGGCGGGACCGCCGCTTCCGCGGGATGCGACGGCCACGTTCTCCTTCCGGGTCCCATCCGAAGGAACAAACTCAATGTTTTCCTCCGACGTTTCATCAACATCGTCAGCTCCGTGCGATACCTCCAAATCGATTGACTTATTAAAATCCTCAGGGACGTGACACTCCCGCCGCGTATTTTTAGGCGAGGCACGGCTGTCAAACACTACGGGTTGCGAAGATTTATATTCAGTATGTGAGGACTTGTATCCAATATTAGTCGACTCCATACTCACGTGACCTTCCTGCCGCGCCTCCTTCTTTGATGGTACAAATACCAAGCCGGCCTCCGGTATAGGTAAACTTTGCGGCAACAATGCGTGCACAGGCCGTGCGGACGACGTACGACTCTCAAACACAACCGGCTGAGAGGACTTATGTCCACTATGAGTCGATTCCATACCTACCGCTTCTTTATGGTAAACAGCGGGTTTTTCACTCGACACGGCCTTACTCTTCATCCTCTCAACCGTGGCCCGATCACCACTCGCCACAGCACACTTTACATTGTAATCATCTAGCAACGAATCAGTAGCACGCAAGGCTCCAGTCACCAAC
Source organism: Apamea crenata (assembly GCA_949629185.1). NCBI lineage: Eukaryota > Metazoa > Arthropoda > Insecta > Lepidoptera > Noctuidae > Apamea > Apamea crenata. The sequence continues at coordinate 2,337,814 of OX451362.1, read as the reverse complement.
TTCCCAATCGCGTCGTCTACAACGTCTGAGTAGTAAGTACACCTCTTACGATGCCGCGAAATCGCAACAACTGCATGTGGTATACTTCCAAAAATAGGTAGGGGTTTTGTTGTCGATCGAACTATAACGACGCTATCGTAGGTGAGTCCCTGCGCCTCATGTATGGTCAAGACAGTAGAACCGTCACCGGCGCCAAAACCTTGAGACAAGAGGGCAGACTTATCACCCTGAGTATGTGTCAAGTACAATGTGTTAACATCCGAAGTAGGGATGGTCGCACCGGAGTACCTTGCCATCAACAATGACCTGGTCTCTCGGCGAGACGAGTAAATTCCGGGATAATAGTCTCGCAATGCGTAGGCCACGCATATTGGGTTCCTATGAGTACACAGCAATTGCTTAGAAATTCCAGCCACACAGTCGGGGCGAACATACTTCAATGGAAATAGGTTCAACCTGTCAATGTAAGGGATTTGGTTGACGTCACCAATAAGCACCAGTCGCTTCGCCTTGGTCACCCACGCAACGGCGACTACCGCTCCGAAGTGATTCATGAGCGCCTCATCAAACAGTACCCGGTCAACGACTTCACCAGATGCCAACTTTGTACCGTTGACAAGCACCGACGAGACCGTCCTGATTCTACGTCTATTAACTGCCTGTAACCTCTTCTGGACCCTTGTCGCTACATCCGACGCGGCCTCAACAGTGGTCGTCACAATCAAGTCCAGGTCTGGACGGAAATGATTGACAATCCAGGAGGTCTTACCACAACCGGGAACGCCATTCACCCACTCCAACTCGAAATCATTTTGGTCCTCCGGACTTAAATCATCCAAACGTCTTAGTATCTTTTCGTCCAAGAAAACTTTGGTATTCCTTGTAACTATTACCACCGGATCTTCAGGAGGTACGGCAAAATCTATACGATGACCGACTTGTCCACTATCGTTGGAGGGTTCTATTTCTGGTACAAAACCGTCAGTTAGGTTATATGCAGTCATGTGTCTAGTCATCGGTTTACCGGCCAGAACCTTACCCGTATCGCAATTATAGATGGTCGCCCCTTCACCCGCCAGTTTCCCGGCCAGCACCGCCACGTCTCCACGCTTATACGCAGTCAACAGATCACGAGCCGTCTTGGCGTACACCTTCAATGAGGCGCGAGCCAAAGCGGTGTACTCTAGTAGAGCATTCTTCAACTGCGATTTCTTACCTGTATCAACACTCACCTCCGGAGGTGCCACCAGACCCATCTCGGATTTTGTAAGTTTGGGAAATGTTCTTACTTCCTTCAGCTCCCGCGAAACGGACTTTGTGCTGTTAGTCGTGGTAGCCTTAACCAGACTTGGTATCAGCGGTTGCGAAACCGCTCTCTCCGGAAGAGACGCGCCCCGGCCGAGAACAGGCATGACCGAGGAAGCGGTTTTGGTGACGATATTCGTCAAAGACGATACCGTATCGTAATGTGCCTGTCTCTTGACCTGCACCTCACTCAAATGTTGGTCAAGTTCGGTACGCGCGCGCTCTAATTCCACAAGTCCTTGTGCACGCTGCGTTAGGCTCCTTCCTTCTTTGACGAGTTGCAAGTCAGGTAGTTTCACGGATGCACGTGCCATGCTCCGCGAGACAGTTCGCTCGTCGACTGTGAACTCATAAACATCACGACCGCACAAAGACATTACGGCGGTCGACACATCGGCGTCGCCAGGAAGCACCTCCCGATAGACTACGTCTTCAGAACAGTACTCCCTAGTACACCAACTCACCGTCAACACCCACTCATCGTCGATCATGGTCAAGTAAGCCCTCGGATATACTCCCCTCACGCCAACGCCGCACCGCAATGTTTCATCAGTCGGAGCACTAACGAACGTCAGGTCTGAAATGAAAAATATCTTGTTTAACTCGGCGTCAACTTCTGAATTAATTTGTGCAAGAATTTTTGTTCTAGAAGTCCGAGAACAATAGAAATTCAGTCATGAACTTTTGTAGGTTATGTTTAAGGAAGTAAAAGGGCAATATTGCATTAGTATCTTCCTTACCCAGTTATTTCAGAATGCAATGTCTTGTAAAAGGTAGGTAATCCCCGTGGTTATAAATAGCTCTTTGGTAGGCCTTACCTTAGGTATATAATTGGTATGTACAGACGCCAGCAGGTCAAGCTACCCGAAACTGTCAAATTTTCCCAATCAACCTTGAACCTTAATGCTTTAACGATAAAGTTGAAAATCTATTAAAGAATTTTGACAGATTGTAGTTGCTTGATGTGCTGGCGTCTGTACAACAGGTCTGTCTGAGGCTGCCAGTCACCGTCAGCATTGTTTTAGATATTGAAGCAATAGGATTATAATAGTATTCTGGGATTTTACAAATACTTGCTAACTTTCAGATAAATAAGTACCTATTTATAAAATCCTAGAGCGTGTGTGGGATATGTTGAGTAAGTTGGTAAGAACCAATAAAACAAGTTTTTTTTACATTAATATTTATTCTTCGATATCCTCTCTTATAATTATTTCATCCAGAAATTCTCCAGATGCTGTAATATTTTGCTGATGTCTGGCCCATCCTAAATACCAAACTAGCGTCATTACATGAGGGCAACATCCTACTGTGCGCCGACCAACTAAGCAATTACAGCAGTACTCACTGATTCCTGTCCGGCCAGGAATATCATTTTCTATTATGATATACACATAATATTGCTTCCTGGTTACGTGACGTGACTTAATTTTACCTCTTATTAGTGTTGTCACGCCAGTCCCTCTAAGATTATATTCAGAGGAATTAATATGTCATCAAAATGATTTATAATAAGGATCAATTTCTAGAGATTAGTTTTAGAGAATATTTTGACATTATTAGACTAAGATATTATTACAATGGGAATAAAATAGTGATAGCTATACAATTTCCGATACTTAATCCTACTAACTTTATCCTATACAAATTATCCCTGGCCCCTAATTATAACGATAAAGTCCTTATTCCAACTTATCCTTTCATAGCGGTTCACGAAAAAGATCGATTGTACATGGAGACAGAATGTCCGAAGTATAGCCACGGTCACCTTTGTGAGGATAACTTAATTCACCACCATGGCAAACAATCAGACTGTATCCGGCAGCTTATACTACAACAGAAAATTAATGAATCCTGTCAATTCACATCAGTCATCCTGTCTTCTGAAGCGATGGAACAGCTAGACGACCAACACTTCATTGTAAGCTTTCCTAAACCTACGAAAGTTCGCCTCACTTGTTCTGAAGATAATTAAAAATGCTGAAAGGGAGCTACCTATCTATCATACCCAGAGGATGTGCGCTAAGAACAACATCATTCACTGCAAGCAATCGTCATGACCAAACTAAGGGAAAGATTTTGAAAATTATGGACTTACCAACTATAAAGGAAGATTTAAATAATGTACCTATGAAAACTATAAAACTAGATACCATTGATCTCGGCAGTTTGCATTCAAGTAACTCTGAAATCGCTCTACAAGAACTTGTAACGCTACAGTCGTCGAACACTGAAGCTATATACCACACCACTATATATAATAATAATATATATAATATAATATCCCTGGACATTTCACACAGCACCATTTGTCCCAAGCTAAGCAACCTAATGCTTGTGTTATGGTAACAAGATGGCTGATAAACTACTTATATACATTTTTTTTTTTTTTGTAAATACATATATATTATAGATAGAAAAACACCCAGACTCGGAACAAATACATGTAGGTCATACAAATATTTGTTCCGTGCGGGAATCGAACCCTCGACACGCAGCGCAGCAGTCAATCGCTTAACCACTGCGCCAACCGTGCCGTCTATACCGGTATACCTTCTACTATCCGGTGCATGTGTGCTCATTATCATCAGTATACTTCGTCGTCGCAGATTGAAGAAACTAGTACTACAGAAAGCCACTGAAGTAATCGATATCAAGGCTAAGGATAAGGAGGCCTGCAACACCGAGATTGCTTCGCCATCGACACTATTTTCGACTAGAGTCTTCAAATAGTTGCCGATCTCGTGGAGGGAGATGTACTTGCGACATCCCATATTCTTAAGAACATGACTAACACCGCGCTGTGTGGTGCACCGTGAGATCCGCCGTCTCAGCAATCCGACCGTGGGATCGAAGATTGTGCAATGCCAGTGACGAATGTGAATTTTAGGTTTAGTGCTTCACTCTTGTTTCTGACATCGAACAATTGTCGCGTATCCTAGTTTTACCGATTTAATTGTAATACTTAATTAATTAAAGTCTTTAAGCAAAATATATCGGTTTCTTTTGCATCCTCGGACGCATCCGAACGTAATTTACTTAACGAAAAATATAATGTACCAAGTAACAATAATGGGACTGACAACCTTTCCCAAAATTTCTTCAAGATCTTATTGATGATTCTTAACTTCTTATCTTTTGGAAATGGTATGTAATCTCCAAGAACGTTGTCGTCGGCGTCGCGAAGAGTCTGATGTTGTGGAATGTTCGTAACTGATAGTATGACAACCAGGGACCGTACAACCCCGAATATAAGTTAATTCTTTCGAAAGTGTTACAGATTGTGCGCCTACAGTAACGGAAAGGGTTACCTCTTGGTAGTGGTAGCCCTTTCATAACACTAACGTTAGGGTAACCCTATCAATAAGTTAACTAGTACAAGATGTTACCGGCTCGTGTATGATTTCCAATTGAAGAAGATAACCCTTTAAAAGGGTTTGTCGGGGTTATCAAAGGGTTTTAAATCAAATCATTTTAAATTACGTTGGAGTGGAGGAATACTCGTCGTAGGTATTGACCTTGGAAGTTTGGAATCATATAGAATCGTTCCATTAGTGTTTCTTACAACTTACTCGGTTTGACAGGACGGCGGTGCTTTCTTTTTTAAGTTATAAATAATATCTGAATATTGAAGATGAACAAAGGTAAGTAAGTGTATTTTAATTAAGTATCACATATAATAAAACTGTAAATAACCTGTGACTGTACATTGAATATATTTTAAACTTTTAATGGGGGTGTAATAAGTAATCAATATAGATACCAAATCACCAATTTTTGAATAATTTGTCTGTCTGTATGTATGTTTGTTTGTGCACGCAAAAAGTACGCCACGGATTTTGATTAAATTTGGTATGGTGATAGCTGAATATCCTGGTGAACATTTAAGGTAACTTTTTAATAAATATAGAGACAGACAGACAAACATTCTAAACAAAATTTTTGTTTTTATTACTCTTATTAAGACTATATATCATATTAAATATCAGATCTATACCGACGTGGATTAGTTACAGATTTTGTCTAATAATATGAGACATCGAAAAGTGACTATTTTAAATCTATCTATATATATAAAATTCAAAGTCCTGACTGACTGACTGACTGAGACATCAACGCACAGCTTAAACCACTGGTCCTAGAGACATGAAATTTGGAGGGTGTATTTTTCGTGAAGAGTAGGTATCCACTAAGAAAGGGTTTTTCGAAATTCCACCCCTAAGAGGGTGAAATGGGGGGATTTTGTTTGTATGAAAAATCTTATTCCTTGAGTTAATAAACTTGAAACTTGGCACGAATATTTATCTAAGTAAATTATGAAGTTGGGCATTTTCTGTTTTTATAAACTACCCCCTAAAAGAGGATTGGGAGGTTTCAAAGTTTGTATCGAAGAACTTTAGCGCGCGGTCCGATTTAATCGAAACTCAGTATTTATACCTAAAATTGAAAGGAAAGAATAATGTGTATCAGGGGATTTCGAAAATCTACCCCTGACGGCCTGAAAAGGGGTATTCAATTTTACAGGGGAGGATTTTACAGTGTGGCTTGATTAACTGATGATGAACACATCCCAAATGATTTTTCAAAATTCCACCCCTGTGGGGGTGAAAAGATTTTTCATATAAAGTGTATCCCCATGCACTTTATATGAAAAATCTTATTCGTTAGGTTAATAATCTTGGAAATTGGCATGAATACTCGCTTAAGTAAGCAATAGAGTTTATCATTATTAGTATTTCAAAACTACCCCTCAAAGGGGATATAGGGGTGTTAAAGTTTGTGTGGAAGAATTTGAACGCGCGGTCCGATTAACTCGAAACTCAGTGTTTATACTTAAGACCAAAAATAAAGAATAACATGTATCAGGATTTTTCGAAAATCTACCCCTAACGGGTTTAAAAGGGGTAGTTAATTTTACAGGGGAGGATTATAATAAGTGGCTTGATTAATTAGAAAATTGGTATGATAATCTTTGAGTCAAGTTATGAATATAGGTACACCAAACGATTTTTTTAAATTCCACCCCTGTGGGGGTGAAAAGCGGGGATACAGTTTATATGAAACATCTTATTAATTTAGTTAATAAACTTGAAACTTGGCAACAATACTTGCCTAAGTAAGTAATAAAGTTTATCATTATACGTTTTTCAAAACTACCCCTCAAAGGGGGATATAGGGGTGTTGAAGTTTGTGTGGAAGAAATTGAATGCGCGGTCCGATTAACTCGAAACTCAGTATTGATACTTTCGACAGAAAATAAATAATAATAAGTATGTAAAGTTGTCGAAAATTGACGACCCCTGACGGGGCAAAAAGGGGTAATTCGGTTTTCAGGGGAGGATTTGAACTTGAAACTGTATGTTACATTTTCACGCCTAAACCACTGAACTTCTGATTTGGCAAAGAGATAGATGACATCCTGAGGAAGAACATACTTTTTATCCTGGTAGCATGTTCCCGTGGGATAACTTCCGACATCCACGCGGGCGAAGCCGCGGGAAGAAGCTAGTTAATTTATATGGTTATTTGCCCTAGATTGTATATATGTTTTATATATATACTTTAATATGGTTTTGTGCAGGTATGTATGTATATTTTTCTTTTAATGTACACCGGGGACTGACTATCTGCAGTATTGTTTTCCTTCTTCGTTAAATCATCCTAAGGTTGTCTTGAAAATATCGCTGTAAGTGATAAGGCCACCCATTGTGTCACCCTATTTTGTTCTACTTTAAGTTTATGTAATTTTATGGAATAGAAGAATAGATAGATAGAATATACTTTATTAAGTACAAATAAAGTATATTCTATCTATCTATTCTACTATCTATATATATAAAATTCAAAATCCTGACTGACTGACTGACTGACTGAGACATCAACGCACAGCCTAAACCGCTGGTCCTAGAGACATGAAATTTGAAGGGTGTATTCTTCGTAAAGAGTAGGTACCCACTAATAAAGGGTTTTTCGAAATTCCACCCCTAAGAGGGTGAAATGGGGGGATTTTGTTTGTATGAAAAATCTTATTCCTTGAGTTAATAAACTTGAAACTTGGCAAGAATACTTATCTAAGTAAATTATGAAGTAGGCCATTTTTTGTTTTTATAAACTACCCCCTAAAAGGTGATTGAGGGGTTTCAAAGTTTATGAGGAAGAATTTTAGCGCGCGGTCCGATTTACTCTAAACTCAGGATTTATACCTAAAATTGAAAGGAAAGAATAATGTGTATCAGGGTTTTTCGAAAATCTACCCCTGACGGCCTGAAAAGGGGTAGTCAATTTTACAGGGGAGGATTTTACAGCGTGGCTTGATTAACTCGAAAATTGGTATAAATAATCTTTGAGACAAGTTATGAACACATCCCAAATGATTTTTCAAAATTCCACCCCTGTGGGGGTGAAAAGAATTTTCATATAAAGTGTATCCCCATACACTTTATATGAACAATCTTATTCGTTAGGTTAATAATCTTGAAAATTGGCATGAATACTCGCAAGCAATAAAGTTTGTCATTATTCGTTTTTCAAAACTACCCCTCACATGGGCTATGTGTTAAACTTTGTGTGGAAGAATTTGAACTCGCGGTCCGATTAACTCGAAAATCAGTGTTTATACTTAAGACTAAAAATATATAATAACACGTATGAGGGTTTTTCGAAAATCTACCCCTAATAGGGTGAAAATGGGTAGTTAATTTTACAGAAGAGGATTATAATGCGTGGCTTGATTAACTCGAAAATGGGTATAAATAATCTTTGAGTCAAATTATGGAAACATCCCAATATTTGTTTTTTGAATTCTACCCCTGTGGGGTGAAAAGACGGGATACAATTAATATGAAAAACCTTTTTCCTTTGGTTAATAAACTTGATACTTGGCAATATTTGCCAATAAATAATAATTTAGTAATTAATACAGAATATGGTGACTTTTTAGTTTTAAAAAAGCCCTCACAGAGGATTTAGGGAGTGAAAAAATTAATAGGTTAGAAAAAAAATTAAACCCCTCGGACGGATTAACTTGAAACTCGGTACTAATACTTAAAACAGAAAATGAAAAGTATATAATTATTTTAAGGGTTTTTCATAAAATTTGGTAAAGAGATAGATAGCATCCTGGGGAAGGACATACTTTTTATCCTGGTAGCACGTTTCCGTGGAATTTTTTATGAAAATATTTCCGACATCCACGCGGGCGAAGCCGCGGGCTTCTAGCTAGTCTAATTATATAGACAAAATCTGTCTTGTCAATAAAATTGTTATAGGTCTAGGAGGAGGACAGGGTCTTAATAGGAGCAATACGCCACTAAATTGTTTAATACCTACTAGTTTTATAATAATAATTGTTATTTTTTTAAATATCTAAGCAAGTTAGAAGAAGGACGACGTAACAAATGTATGCATCAAATAGTTCATATGGTCATGCAAAGTGTTCATGAACAACAATCAAAACAAAAGCAGTAATTCTGAAAAATTATGTTTTTAAAAAATAAATATGTACATACCATGTCTTTTAAAGATTTTTATTTATTCAATAACGACATCATTATTTAAAATGATAAAGTAAGAGGATCAAATAGTAGGTGCCGTTGCTGCCAGAATTATTACACCAGAATTTGAAATCAACAAGAAACAAGAACAAACCTGCCGAATGCAGGCAGTTTAGTACTTTAAAGTAAAGGCACGAGAGATAAAATTACAATACTTGTAGTCCGAATGGGTAACTCTGTTACAGTCGTTGAATGGGTAACCCGTTCAAAACGTCTTACCATTAAAAAGTATAACCCAACAAGAAAGGGTTTTTGAATATACAGGTAATCAAATCGATAGGGTTTGGAAGATGTTATCCATTGATGAGGGTTTGCGTAAAAGAGTGTAACAAATATGAAATGGGTTTTAAAACAACACTTTGTCAAAACCCTATCAAAAACCCTTTCAATGGGTAACCAAAATGGTCCCTGATGACAACACGTGGATTATTGGGTGGTGTAGATGGAGTAATGTTAGTTTGATAAGTTGAATTATTGTGTTCTGGAATATTGAGGACATACCCGTAATTTGTATTCTGAACATTTGGATTAATTGTAGCTGTTTGTGATGTAATATTAGACTGAATAGTTGAACTATCATGTTCTGGAACATTGGGAACATACTGGTACTTCGTGGTTCTTTGTTGTGTTGCATCAAAACAAGAAAGTGGTGTTCCTGGATTAGAACTTAAATAATTGCTCGAACTATTAGAAGGGCGGGAATTTTGAGATTCATTTGAGCTTGTTATGTTTTTCATCAGTTGCAGCATGCCAATTTTAAAATCAAGTTTCTGGCTATGATTCATCTTTTTCATGTCACTGCGGAAACTAAGTAAAAATTTTTCATCGTCATCTTCTTTACTAGTAGAGCATGGACTATCGGAACTTTTTTCCAATACCGGTTTTGTTTCGATATTAAATTTTTAATACCGATATTCCGGTATTTCGATATTTTTCCGATATTATGGCAAAAAAGAGATCAAATTTGTTCAAATCAACACAAGTTAAAATAAGTAATTGAGTAACATAATATATAAGTAAATATTACAATAAACGCAAATAACTGGATATTAAATTGGTGGGGTGACTATATAGTCATCTTACAAGTTAAGGCTTCAAAAACGAAGCCTACGGCAATTCACGAGATCGCGATTGCTGAAATATGGAACGTAAGTAGCAGAGGGCATCCAAGGTATTGTCTTTGAGAGACGATCTTTTTTTGTTGCACGTATATGCCGCAGACGAGAACGGTCTTTCAGACTCTACACTCGTGGGGGGTATCGTCAGTAAATGTCTGTACGCCATGTCTAAATAGAACCCGCGGTTGCCACCATTTTCAAACAATGCCATTTCAATGTGAATTAACTTATGCTTATCATTTTCACCATAGCCACCATCTCTGTTAGCTTCATCTTCTGTTTCATTTCTATTTCGCATATTTGTATTTTTCTCCTTCAATGATTTTTCAATTTCTTTATTTTTATTTTTAGTTCTTTAGTAAAATCAACGCTTTCGAAATCTCCATATTCGTCTTCAAAATTTTGAGTTAGTGAATAAATTTCCTTCCACCATTTCTGGGGTTTTTGGGAACTCGGCGGTAGCAACTTCACTGAAATATGTTTCAGGATTTTGGAGATACTGCAAAGTAGATGCAATAGAAAGTCGTCTTTCGAGGGTTTCGCGACTCTATTGCGTCTTTAGAAAGCCACGGATATGTCGGCATCATGCCACGATCGCAGACCAGAAGAGGCTCACAACTTACCACACTCGACGCCAATAAATCGCGGTTGTGCACCATTTGCCGGTGGCCTGTTAAGGTGGTAAATGGACGACTGAAAGGGGATATATACCTTTTCCTTTTATATGTATGTAAACTGTAACTCAATCTCTAAAATAAGAAGTTTGAGCTCTTTTGTATGTATAAATATGTCCCATCCATAATAACAATGGCTTTTGTATGATCTTCAGTTCCAAAAATATAATTAGGTATAATTCTATTTCTTGCTATAACTTCATTCCGGGTAATATGGTCAAATCCAAGATGGCGTGGAACATAGTCATTATTGAGACATTCTCTTGCTTGTTTCATTTTTTGACATATTGCTGACTTGGATAGGCCAAAAACCGTCTCCAGTCTTCGGTAAGGTGCACCGCTTCTCAGTTTAGATAAATAGATACCCAAGATTGTGTTTCTGTTGGATCGTTCTTGTAAAGAAAAGGTTTCTTCTAATATGCTATAGAATTGCTGGTGACTTATACCGATCCAATTATGAAGTTCGTCCGGACTTATTTCATCAATTTTTTCAAAATCCAGCAGCTTCTTTTTTTTCGAGAGCCTGAGTGTATAACTACTATATCGCGTAAGTTCTCGCCTCTGAAATCGTCTTGACGTCTAGCGATGTTTCCTGGTAAGTCCTCCCAAGTAGTATTCCTTAAGTGGTGTGAACATATCCGTGCAAGAGGTGGTATGTATAAATGAAAGTAGCTTAAAATATATACTTTGAATTGGGCACAGCGCGAAGTTCCAAACTCCTACAAGCGTCGACAATACATCGTCTTGACGTGTTTGCTGCGCGTGCGAAGCCAGGTGTAGATATCGATGCAGTTGGAGGTCTGGATGGTGGTGGAGGAGGTCGTCTTAAGCTATAGTCTATGCGCTGCCAGCACGGATGACAAATAGCTCTGGAGCCATCAAATGCAATCTGAAATAAGCAATAACATTCCCTCGTTAGTCTCACATTCATTTTAAAGTACCTATTGTTTATGGTATACTATCTGATATGTATACAACGTGAGTTTTACATCTATAGCGAACACATGAAATATACGCGAAACTAGACTCATTATTATACCATACCTAATAGGTTGTTGATGAATCGACGACGAATATTACTCGTAGTTATTGTGCGTTGTCAGTTGTGTTAGTTTAATTACTATTCTATACTAATCCAAATAAAACATGACGCAATATGATAACACGCCGTGTCGAGCGACGCCGCTGACATGGGGGTGTCGCCTTGATTATAAGTTGAGATGAAACTACATACTATATTATATGTAATTGAGTAACCATAGTACTTACTTCTTGTGGCGCTTGTAAAGTGCTGAACATATGCTCCACGAAGTCCCGGTGTGACTCCAGAAACTCGAGGGACAAAACATGATGCCGCCTTTGTAGAACAGAACGGGGACAAGTCACACAACGGTTACGTTCATCCATTTTAAACAATATCCAGTCGCAAAGAAAATCGAAGTCCGGTTTAACGCGCCACAGTTTCGAAGGATTCACACTCCAGGATTCCTATGGGACAAGAAATGTCAGACTTCGAACCATCCTTCTGTGTTCTTCTACATGTTGTTTTCTGACGGGGATGATAAGCAGTACTCAATACATACACCAATTTAGTATCTTTCCATACAAAAAATGCGACGTTCTGGTTGACTCGCCATTTGTACTCTCCTTTAGCCAGTACCAGAGGAGGCGGTTTAGGTTCATCTTTCTTTTTTTTTTGGTTTTTTATAAGTTTGGGCAAGTTTGTACGATCTGCGCGTACAGTTGCAGTTGCGTAAATATTATTATCAAATAGGTACTGCAATAGCCCAAAGGACGCAAAAAAATGATCAAAGGCGATGTGAGTATTCTCAACCTTTTCATCAATCAGTGTTTTAGATAGTTCTCTTACCACACTGGCTCCTAATCCAACCTCTGTAGTGGCGTCATCTTTTTTTTCCAGTATAAATCTCGAACTGATACAAATATCCAGTCAGACTGTCACAGCGCGACCACACTTTGAAGCCCCGTTTTATTGGTTTTTTTGGCATATACTGCTTCAGAGTGCTACGCCCTTTGAATTTAAGCATGCACTCATCTATGCTTTGCGATGATGAGCACACTCCACCACTTTGGAAAGCACTATTCAAAATTTTGATCATAGGTCTTATTTTGTAAAGTTTATCATACCCTTCTTCACCTCTCTTGGGCATTTGACTGTTGTCGTTTAGGTGTAAATTTGCCAAAATCTTTTTAAATCTCTTTACTGTCATAACATTAGCAATCTCTGCAACACGGAACATAGGATCGGAAGACCAGTAGAGAGATATATTTGGAAGTACGTGAATGCCCATAAGTATCAAAATACCAAAAAAAGCTTTTAGTTCCTGCAATGTTACAATATCCCAATCTTTCTGTCGGTTTTGGGCTGCGTATAAATTTGCCTGATCAACTATGTTCAATAAGACTTCATCATTGAAAAAAACATTGAAATATGTCCCAGGAGAACTTCGATTAGGAAAAAACTGTGATGGTCGCAGTAAAATGTCATCAAATTTCTCAGTAGGCGGAATGTGCGGAAACTGCACTTTTTTCCACTCTTCATCGCCATCATCTTCCGAGTTATCTTCTGAACTGTCTTCCGAGTTATCCGTGTCATCAGCTTGTGTAACCACAGGTGCAACAGGTCTTGTGATTGAAGACATTCTAGAATTAGAGGGAGTAGGTTGAGTACTACCTGACTATCATGTGTGGCAGATATATCCATATTAGAAGATGACGGAAGAATCGAAACTGTTGATGTTGTTGGGTGTGATTCATTCAGACCAGATCCACCTAAAATATCCTCAAGTTCTGTACTGGTAATTGATGAGAAAACTGCTTCATTCTCGTCTTCATCACTCTTATTGCCGTCTTCAGAGTTTTCGCCGTCTGACAGAGCAAATAAGTCTGCGAGAGCATCTTCCAACTTCTCTAATGGGATCACCTCTAATAAGGAAATATTAAATTATACTACCTACCTAATATTTAATTGTAAGAATTCTATACAATTACAATATAAATCCTAGCCCAGCCCTGGGCGGGCAGTGTCGAATATATCGACGTCATAATTTTTCGTTGAATATGTATGTAAAAACGTAATAATTTCTGAAATGCTGAGTTATCTGCAATATTTATAATATTTAGAACAATTAATCATAAAAGAAAACTTACCTTTTTACTCATTTTTCGCGAAGATGTTCTTGGATGAAATTTGCACTTCAGAAAACGGCCAAAAAATGACGTAAGATGTCATCAGCTGTCAATGTCAGCCATACTTTTTTTTTTCTTTTTGCGTTTTGTTTTTGCTATGACCTGTCCGAATCGAATACAGACTATCGCAGTACCAAACTCCTAGCAGTTTAAAAATAAATCAATAAAAAGTATGGTGTCGAATATATCGACAGAGCCCCCTTGTTGTTTATGTCCAAATTAATTTGGTCTAGTTTTTCTATAACAAATGACGTTAATCCAGCGCCAGTTGTATCGATAATTGGACAGAAAGCTAGGAAATGCTTTCTTATTTCCAACTTTCTACTTTCTGTGTTAAAATTGACAAATCTTATTATAATACTAATTTGCTCTACGTGTGAAACATCAGGAGTACAATCCAATATTATTGAAAAATATTTATTAATTTGACATAAAGGACATGGCTAAATGACTGCCCCAAGCATGTCTAGTAACCTCACATTAACTCGTAATATTTAAATATTTTTGGAGGTGGATAGGCGAGTGCAAATGAGACGCACGATAAATATTGAACCAAAGTATATTCCGGTAAATATTAGTACCGATACAGCGATAGGCGGAAGTTATAGGAAGAAACGAAATGATTTTAAACAAGAGAGAATAACTTAGTAACAGAGTGAAGAAGTGATACGCAAATAAATAATTACGCGAGCTAATAGGTAATATGCGGTAGCAAGCCAAAGCAACGAGGGTTCGCGTCGAGGGCTTCTGGCTGACTGTTCGGTGGTCGCTGCCGACTGAGTCTTGAGCGGGCTGCGGAGGCGGCGCGGTGCGCGGCGTCCGGGGTGAGGTAGCCCAACCGGTTTCCACGACAAGCAGCGCTCGCGCAGATAGGCGGCGCGCGGCGTGCGCGCACCATCACGCCAACAAGAACTACAAGGGTAGGTAGGCTAGCAGGTAGGCATACTGTGAACAACAATGTTATATTAATGTGGGTCTGATATTGACGCCACATATTCATTCATGAATTATTAAGCGTTTAATAATTTCCTAGCACTTTCGTTAACTGTTAAACATAAAAAAAGTATCTTCGTTGCTTTTTTTGATTGACATGAAAGTTCAAGGGGAATAATAATACAGTACTGCAACTAAGGACGGGTCATGTCGCTTTTCTAAAATGTCAAATCAAACTATACTTATATCGATTTTTGATAACAGGTATCAAAACGATTTATTTTCTGAAACTAAGAAGTGGCAATCAGAGTTATTGGCGGGAATCGATGGAATTCAATTCGGTGTCCTGTTTAGATGCTTCTTATTGTGTTTTCACAGGGAAATGGGGTTGTTTCTAAGTGACAATCGATTCTATTCAATTCCACTCTTTTCGTATCGAAATCAAATAAAAATAATTGAAAGCTTCAGAATGTGCTTCTACGGTTAATGTTACTACCTATTTTGTGTCGAAAAATATTAACTGAATACAGGTCGACAAAAACTATTTATATTTTTATATTTCAACCCAATCGATTATTTTATTGATTCGATTACACTTGACGTTCAATCCTCTATGAAAAAAACAAACGTCAGATGTTAGACATCGTTGGAACACTGCCGTTTGCTTGTTCGTTGTGCTTTTTCATTTTGGATTTTCATTGACCCTCGCTTGCTTATTGTGTGTGCTTGCCTACCTACTGACCTCTTGCTACTCGACACGGACTTGACTTGCAATCAATTCATCCTGCGATGCATAAACTGCGGTGTAACCACGCAAAGGCTGCGGCAGCATATCGCCTCTTCATTGCCTGCTTTTCTACTCACTATCTTAGCACGATGGTTAACAATTGAGGTAAGTCATCTACAGCTAGAATCATTCTAGAACCGATAAATATAAGAAACATCGAACAAACGTGACTTCAAGTTGTTTACCGTGTTTTCAAAATACATAATGAACTCAATGGCAATGAATCAGAAAGACTCATCTCGTCTCAACACGTCACGACTACAACAGACTGGTTGCTTTAGATGTCATAATAATCAAATGTGTAGGTATTATAAATAATTCATGTGGGTAATAAGGTAATTGAGTTTGTTCTAGGTTCCAAGGGATGCCAACATTTGTCATCCTTGTTATGAGCTGCTGAATTCAGAAGCAACTAGTGATGTACGTTTATTTGGTCATACAATAGTGCGCATAACTTGAGGCCGTTCTGTGAGAAGTATACAACGCCATGCAGTGGAAAGAAACGATTCAATTTTGCAGAATTTACCAACGTCACATCCAGCTTTCTATTATCTAAATAAAATGTTCTTAAACACAGTCTGTCTTACCACAAAAAAGTTAGACACGCTTTAAACACGTGTTTAGCAATTGTTTAGCAAAAGTGATACCACAAAACCATGTTTAGCTATTGTTTAGGGTTAGACATGTGTTTAAATTTAAACAACGACAATCCCTTGATTAGCACGCGTTTAACCTTCGCCTTATTGCTTTCTCTCAGTAAGTCAGTACGTAAATTGCAATGGATGTCTTCGATTATGCTGATTTTAATGATTTGGACGACATTGAATTTATGGATAACTATCGTGATCAAGTGTACCGAGTGCGGGTGAATCCTTTCGAACATTACAACGAATATAACTTCAGAAAACGGTACAGATTCAGTAAAGCTTTCGGAAAAAAAATTGTTGACCTAATAAAAGATGATATTCCACATGATTCTCGTGGTAGGTGCTTAGATCCTCAAATTCAAGTTGCCTGTGCCTTACGGAACTGGGCCCGCCATCAGGTAAGCACCCTTTCGTTATTGTCTTAAGTTTTTATCGTCATTACCGGTAGGTAATGACGATAAAAACTTAAGAAATAAAACAAACAGCAGCAAATAAACAGCAGTAAATAAGCTGTACAATGACAACTGGTAAGTTGTCATTGTACAGCTTATTTACTGCTGTTTTACTTTTCAGATACAAGACGATACCGGTGACTTACATGGAATCTCACAACAAGTTGTAAGCAAGACTTGCAAAAATGTTGCTATAGCTTTGGCAAAGAAAGCTCACATGTTTATTAATATGCCGTCAACAGCCAACGAGCAACTAGACAGTGTTAGAGAATTTAGAGCCATTTCGGATTTTCCTACTGTCATTGGGGCTATAGATTGTACCCATATCAGGGTTAAAAAAGTAGGAGGTGAACTGAGTCAAGCTTATATAAATAGAAAAGGCTACTATTCTCTAAATGTACAAGTAGTATGTGATTCACATTTAAAAATCAGGGATGTTGTAGCTCGTTGGAGAGGAAGTGCACACGATTCCCGTATTTTCAATGACAGTGCTATCAAAGAACGTTTTGAAAGTGGAGAGTTCCATGGAAGGCTCTTGGGGGACAGTGGATATGGGTGCACTCCATATCTTTTTACCCCAGTGCTCAACCCACAAGGCCCAAAAGAAGAAGCTTACAACACAGCACACATCCGCACCAGAAATACTGTAGAAAGATGCTTTGGCTTATGGAAACAGCGATTCAGATGTCTTTTAAGAGGCATGTATACAAAGCTTGATACAGCTAAAGCCACAGTCGTAGCTTTAGCGGTGCTGCATAACATTGCGATTGACATGAACGAGCGCATGGACATTGTTCGCTATGTGCGCAGACGGAGGGCAAGACCTCTAAACCCTCCTGATACATTGAGAGGAAATGTCGTAAGACGGAATTTCATACAAAACAATTTTTGATTGAATTTAAAACATTTTAATTAAGGTTAAATAATGCACACACACTTAAGCTAAATTAAAATATAAAAACATAATTATTAAATTATATCATTATTTTTCTTAAAGATATTTAATTCCAGGGCCTTCTTTTCCTTTTCAAGAATTAAATCTATTTCAAGTTTATGTCTTAGCTCCTGGTGAGATAATTCTCGTTTTTGATATGCTATCTTGAGAGCATATTCCTCTTCTATCAGCTTAAATGATTTTTCCTTTATTTGTAGATTATTTTCTAATATAATATTTTTGTGACTTCCACTGAAAAAAAAAACAATCCATATAATAACATAGTTAACGGTCACATAAGAATGACAATGTGTTTTTAGAAAACTTACCCAGCCTTGTAGCAGTTCGCATTGTCAGTGACTTTTTTAGGTTTTTTCTGTGTTATGTTTTTTGGGATGTGGTTGGTCCGTTTTGTGATAATCTACAAAGTTTACAATATATTAATTTAATGATCACTGTTAATAAAAATAAAGAAACAGAAAAGTCAAATTATATGTATTATACAACCTCATTATTTGTATTATTGATATCATCAATAACAACATCCTCAATTATAATGGATTCTCCAACTTCTACATCCTGAAACAAAAGATAAGACTAATAAATCTGGAGACCAGAATTCTACAGCCTAAAATGGTCACAGCTCAGCTTCTTAATATAACTTTTCTCAAGAAACTCTCTAGCTACCAGGGACCACCGCTTCAAAATTCCGTTCAGTGGTTCTTAAGTTGTAAGCGAACAGACAGACTGCAATTTTTAAGTAAGTATAAAGATGTGACTGAAGTATGACAAAGTTAGTATCCTTGAGCTATGCCAATTTCAAAATTAATAATTATATTTTTAACTTCATACCTCTTCCACATCCAATAAGATTGAGAGGCCGTTTTCCTCTATTACAGCTAAGTTACTACCAAACTTATTATCTGCTGCTGTTAACACTATTTCTTCTTTTTCATTATTGTCTTTCATTGCAACCTGTGTACAAATAAAATGTATATAATTATTTATTATGTAGTTACTTAATTGGTATTACTGTGCACCAGCGGGAAGAATATTCTGAAATAATGGTATAGATGACAGATATTTTGATTATTTGTCTATGAGCTAATTCACATGTGAACTTAATATAAATAATTTTAAAGAATTAACTTACTTGTTTCTCAAATATGGTGTCACTATCAAATTCATTTTTGTCTTCAACAAAATCGGTTGGGCACATTTCCATAATCCTTTGCACCTCTTCCGCAGGAGTCGGTGGCCTAGGACCACCACCAGTGCCACGGAGTGCCCTTCTGTGGTCGGAAACACTTTTCTTTGCCGTTATTTTCATACGCCTCCAAAAACCTTTCATTTGGGACACATCTCTGCGCTTCATGGTCAATTCTTGTAATCTGTAAAGTAATATGATAAGTAAAGTCTGATGTTAAAGGGGTGTTAGGGAGAAACTGCCAACTATTAAACAAAAATCTGATGACTGGCAAATGGTGGTATAACCCATTATATTTATGAGGTGACATGTAGCAGTGACATTAGCAGCGTCATGCTAGGGATTAGCAACTGTAAAAAGCTGCCTGTCTATGTGACTAGTTTTGTGATTAGGGCATTACTTACTCATTTGTAGTAGGTGTGTAAACATATCAAGAAAATTCTCAATATGATGCAATAGTTAGCTAAAACTGTATAAACGGTATAAACTCACTTATTCTGAACTTTCTGCCATTCTGCTAACTTTCGTTTGTTGCTGTTTGTGTCCGTTTTTTTATCTTCTATTATGACCGCCGATTCTTTCATTATTTCCATGAAGATCTCCTAAAATCCCAGATAAATTAAATTTCAATGAAGTACATACTGCATGGTAGTTTTGCTCTACAATACAGCCATGGTAATTTTAAATTAAACGAACCTTTTCCTCCGTAGTCCAATTGTCCCCGCGTTCACGATGTTTCTTATCCATTTTTTGGTCAGTGGAATTCATAATATATAAACTTGTTGGCGTTTCGGTTAAAAACTTTTAAAACGGTTTTTCACTCAAACAATTCTCAACCATTGTCACAAGCAAGAACTGTCATTGAAATGCACGTTCCGTTCCGTTGTTAATGTTACAAAAAAACTTTGAACATTTATTTCTGTATGGTTATCTATGGCGGACTTATTAATTTGATTTAATAGTACTTATTTTACATTTTCCAACTAAGTTATTCTGTAAAAACCATTGAAACAAAAAAAATCGAAAGGAAAGAGAAAGGCTCAACAAATGAAATCAGCTTAAAACGAAACTTGTCTTAGGGTTGCCAAATTAAAACAAGGGTACGTCAATTTAGGCAGTGTTTTGCTAAACAAATGTTAAACATCTATTTGTGGTAAGAAATTTTAAACACTTGTTTAAGCAGTGCAGTTTATCTCTTAGACACTGTTTAACTAAACAGGTGTTTAAACGTTGTTTTATTTATTTTTTGTGGTAAGAGTGCAACTGTGTACAATCAATTTTATAGAGAGATCACAAATAAATTTAACTAAATCACATTTATGTCTGTTACATGTTGTAATAATATTAAAATCACATGCACAATCAATAAAAAAACGAATTTTATGAATCAAAAATTTTGATTGAGGATTATCACGGAGGCATGCAACAATCATATAATAAATGTCGTTCATTAAAGTTATAAAATTATCGTTTGGATGAAATAATGATTTCTTTGTATAATCAACTTCATAAGTAAACGAATCTAAATCAATTTCTGATCTACACAAATCATTTAAACAAATATTACAATTCTTGAAAATTTTAGACTTACATTTTTTAATCACATATCCCGTAACATATTTTTTTGATTCGGCGTGCACTAAAGAATCATTAATTTTAATTTCGTGCATTACACGAAGCAAAGAATCAACCTTACATGCAAAATCAGAGCTTTCAGAATCATGACGATTGGTTAAAATCAAGTGTGATAATGATTGCATACATGAATTATAATCTTCTTCACAATTTGCACCTGCAGAATGGGGTGAATTAAAATTATTAATAATCAACGTTTTAAATGCATTCATAAATTGATTACAATCAGGATTAACATTTCTAACTCCATTACTTCTAATACTACTAAAAAAAAATTCTAGAGGGTCTTGATTAAAGTTTCTAGTTACTAAATTAACAACATTGTGATTTAATAATAAATACTGCCACATTTCTCTAAAAGTCTTAATATTGTGGATCCAATTTCTAATCGAAGGAATAGAGTCATATTTTATCTGATCAATGTTATTTCTACGATAAATTGATTTAAACTTGATTGATTCTAAAATTGGGAGTAAATCAGCCCACAGTTGGAAGTGAGGGGAATTCCTTTTCACACAGCATTTATATATTTTTGAATCACCTTGATAGGAATGACCATTGAAAGAATCAAATAATTTATCAAATATTAACAAAAAATCAGCTGTATCTTGACACTCCTGTTGCAAAACTCCATGTCCTGAAAAAAAAAATACAATTATGTTCTCTATGATTTTTTTTCGTCATAAGAAATTTTCAGTTACAGCTGAAATTAAGAGTCTTCCTCATGTCTCATCTTAGAAACTGCACTCAGTAATTTGATCAAAAACTACTCTAAGTTGGTCTACCAGGTTTTTATTTTTCTAATTCAAGCAATTTCACATGTCTTTAAATATTATATGCGTTAAATTGCCTCTTAAGAGTCCATATGATGCAGTTTTGGTGATATTGGGCGATCTGGATATCGGTATCTATAAGACTTAGGAGTTTGCTATTTGGACATATTAAACTTGGACTTATAGTCTTTAAATCTGTTGAAGCGAAAACACGATTGGATTAAAAATACTCGATAAAAAAAAGAACGAAAAATCCTCGTTTTGCACTTATTTTCAGTTAGATCTCTGAAACCTTATGGAATTTAGTGATGATTTTTAACCTAATAGATAGGTAATAATATTATCTCAAATCGTGTCGTTTATTTTTTTAATTTTTGTACTCGTTCTTCTCGTAATTAGTAATTAAGTGATTTGGCGCTTGCGTCATTTTATTCTAAGCGAGCACACTCTCTTTCTGTCTCTTGTTTTCACGCGGTAGTAATAGCGCTATCCTTTTCGATTTGTTCAATCAGTCTGCTGCGGCATCTGTTGCAGGACGAACCTATGTTTGGCGACATTACAGAGAAAGGACTATTTTCGACATTTTTATTTTGTTTTGTGGTAGGTATTACCTACTGTAAAAAGAAGTTAAAATCTTTTAATAACCGTATAATAAATTATTATCATTATTTAGTGTAAAGTAAATAAATAAATAATAAAAAACTTGAGAGGTGTCAAGGAACACCCGGATGGAACGAAGTTTTAAAAAAACAGGTTCAAGCGATTTCCGACCTTATTGAAATTTATGCAAACACCGGATTTTAATGAGGGAGCAATGTTAGCCAACGAGAATGTGAGAAAAAACATACTAAAAAAAAAGTGGCAACACTGCCCGAGTGACATGTCAAATTTTTGTTCCGTATTTTAAAATTAATTTTAATTAACAATTAAGTAAAATTAAGGTGTAATTTTATGTGTAAACGTAATATAATTGCATAAATACTCAGGATTATTGTTTTCCTGTAAATAGAAATAGTAATACACAGTGTTTGTTACACACCGGTACCGGTAACCTAAAACCAACAGCTGACGTTCGTACTGCGGATTAAAACGGGGAGTATTTGTTTACTTTTACTTTTTATTAGCACACAATCGTTATTGTAACTCTGTTACACATCCTCGTGACCTCTTAGCATAAATAGTTCGCTGATTTAGACCTCTGCATTGGGTCTAGATCGCATTGTTTACATCATAGAAAACGAAACAACGAAGATTTTGTTATTCTTATTCTGATCCCTATGTTAATACACAACAATAAAAAGGTTCATGATCGTTATTTTTGCATTGCCGTTATACCTACTGTAATATTTTAAAAAAAAGGAATAACTTTAAAATCTAGGCAACCTACCCACATATAGAAAAGTAAAATTCGTAAGGCAATAAAAACATTCAAATTTGATAATATTGCCTTGAAAACAGCTCTTCAAGCCAATTCAGTAACCAACCTAATTTCTTCTCTGAACTAAGCTAACATCCTTCATTTTCCCTTTAATTTCCAACTTTATTTTATTTCTCTGTCCTACTTTTTCTCACCGTTGCTCTATTCTACTTTCAGTAACTAATCCTGAAACCATGCCTGTGATGACCCGTAAGGCTACTGCTCAGGAGATGGACCTTAAATTGAGAACGGCCCTCCAAAAACTTGAAGCAAAGAAACTCCAATATGACCAATTGCTACTGGAGAATGATGAAAGTGAGGAGGAATTCAAGAAAATAGTTGACAAAAACTCAAGCCTTAAACGGGAGCTAGTAGACCTACATCAACAATATCTGAATGTTGTTGATGAACGTGACAAATTGAAGGTGGTCACGGATGGTTTCAACAACTGTAGTCATTTATATGAGGAGGCTTTAAGCAAAGTTAGGGACCTAGAGGATGAATTATTTCATGCTAATAGTCGTATTAACCAGTTAGAAAAAGGAAAAGAATGTACTCAGGTTAAAGAAAATAACCACTTATATAATGAATTGTTAAATAGTAATTGTAACCCTCATTCCATAACAACTATTGACCTAACTGAAGATTCCTTGCTGAAGCAGAATTATAATTATAGTTATAAAGTTAGTCATAACAAAATGAAAAAATATGCAAGAATGAATAGAATAATTAAAAAATGTAATCAATTTAGGAGACAACAGAAACACTTTTCCAAAAATATTCCACTGAGGAAAGAACGTGTTGATCTAATAAATAAATTGAACAATCATCAAATTAAATTAGAAGACAGCAGGAAAATCTATGAAATAGATACTCAGCGCTTACAGTCTGATATACAGGTACTTGAGGGCACACTTAGTTCCCTGTACATTAAATATGTGGGTTCTCAGAACCAAATTAGAGAACATATTCTTGCTGCTAGTGAGCTAGTTATGTGTCAGTGTACTTGTCAAGTTTCAAACCCTATTGCTGTCCAGCCTGAGGCAACGGAGGACCCGTCCCAGACTGAGAGTTTATCTCAAGACTGTATCCTTAACCAGGACGTGCCTGATATAGTACAAGATCTATCTCAAGTGGCACAACTTGAGATTGGTAGTTGTCCATCTTTAAGTAGTCATTATTGTTATGATTCAGTTATGTTCTCAGATAGTATAGGAAGAGGTTTAGGTAAATTAATTAGTAACAACCTGAGTTATTGTACTCAAAATTATTGTATGCCAGGGTCAACCTACAAACAAATAATGGCATCAGTATCAGGAAATGTATGTACCCCAAAAACCAACATTACTGTATTTGTAGGTAATAGTTCTAACATCAAAAAATACGAAATCACTGACTGCGTAACTGAGTTGTTAAAGTTAAATTGTAGTAAAATAATATTGTGTGCTTTCCCATATTTTGAAAAATTGACAGATAGACAAAACAATTATATTCATATGCTTAATAAACATATGCATTTTTTAGTTAGTCATCACAGTGACAAGCTCGTATATTTTGACACCAACAGTTTTGTGGAAACTTTAAAGTCGACTAGGGATACTGTGTATCTGCCTGTTAGTTTAAGACACATAATAGCAAGGCTATTAGCTTCCTATATAAACTCAGACATAAATAGTATGTCGAAGTCATGTATTATTAACACCACAATGGTTAGTAATAATACTAATAATAAGGTGGTGAGTCTGAATAAATGTAGCTCAAATGCTATAAATACTTATACAAATTGTACGAAGGAGGTTTCATGTCCCTCACTCAATGTGAGCTCACTGCCCGGTGATGACATTGAAGTCTTGGGGTTAACTCCGGATAATCTTTTAAACTAGTTTGTAAGACAACAGAAGGTACCAGTAAGAATATTCTTATACCTAACAACAACAAGGTATCTTCTTGCTCTAAATTAAGAAAAGGAGATCAGCAGAATGCCTTGAAATTATTTCATCAAAATATTCAAGGCATTTCCTCCAAATTATTAGAAATAGAAATCTTTTTAGAAAAAACAAAGTTTGACATTGTTTGTTTAACTGAACATTGGTTAAAGGATTACCAAATGCTGATTAATTATGAGAACTATAGTGTTTGCAGTTGTTTTAACCGTAAATCTATGTTACGTGGAGGTTCTCTAATCTTGATAAAAAATAGTTTAAAATCCAAGCAACGAAACGACATAGTGGATTTATCAGTTGAACATTGTATCGAACTGTCCTGTGTTGAGCTGGATAAGCATGTTGTAGTGTGCGTTTACAGACCCCCTAATTATCAGAACTTTTCAGTATTTGAGTCAATAATGGAAGATGTCCTAGCGAAACTTGCATCCAGTAACAAAACCGCAATTATTTCTGGTGATTTTAATATTAATATTTTGGAAAATAATTCAAATAGCAGTAGATTATTAAGCCTTTTTAAATCGTTCAATTTATTTAATGTTTTTACAGAACCAACTAGAGTAACTCCAACTTCTTCTACTTGTATCGATAATGTCTTCTGCGATTGTGATTATTTAGATAAAGCCATCGTAAATTATCTGCCGTCTGATCATAGTGGACAAACGGTAACTTTTAAGTTTAAAACACCTTTGCAAAAAGTGCAAATACAGTTTAGGCCAATAACGACTGGCAAATTAAATAGATTTGATATTACCCTAAATAATAAGTTAAATGTTCTGGATTATAATAAGGACGATGCAAATAAATTGTATGAGGATTTCTTTTCAATAGTGCACACTGAATTCAATAAAACTTTTGAAAAGAAAACAAAAAATATTTGCCCTAATTTTATATTTAGTGACTGGGCAACTAGAGGTATTAGGATTAGTAGGGAAAGACTGTTCGAGCTGTATGGCCTTAAGCCTTATATCAACACTGAAACTTTCAACAAGTATGTTGCTATGTATTCTAAAACTTTTAGAAATACATGCAAGATAGCTAAAGCCCAGTTCATTAGTAACAAGATCAAAACAGCAGATAACAAAATAAAAACAGTTTGGAAAGTTATACATAATGAAACTAGTGGGAATAAAATACGAAACAATGATTACACATTGGAGACTTCACGTGGTGCCATAAGCTCTAACTTAGAAGTAGCTCAGGAATTTGTAAATTTCTTTACAAATATACCATGTAAAACGACGGAAGCTTTAAATTCCTCACCTGTTGTCTCAATTGATCTATTAAGAGCTAACGTTCCAGGATGCTCGATTGAATTTCAATTTAAACACATAAACCCTATGACAGTTATAAAAGCTTTTCGGCAAATCAAAATCAAATTGACCGAAGATTTATGGGGAATGTCTATCAAAGTTTGTACATCCATAATCGAGACTATAGCACCATACTTAGCTTTGATATTTAATTTGTGTGTAGATCAAGGAGTCTTCCCGGATTTAATGAAATACAGTAAGGTTATACCGCTTTTTAAATCTGGGGACAGCAAAGACACCAACAATTATAGACCCGTATCCGTGTTGCCCGTATTCAGCAAGGTGTACGAAAAGGTAATGCTCAATCAAATGCTTAATCATTTTAACACCAACAAAATCTTACATGATCAGCAATATGGTTTCACCAAAGGACGTTGTACGACTGACGCCGGTGTCACCTTATTAAAGCACATATTTACAGCGTGGGAGGAGGCCCAAGATGCCATAGGAATCTTTTGTGACCTCTCCAAGGCATTTGACTGCGTCAATCACGAAACCTTACTTTTTAAACTGGAGCACTACGGACTAGGTCAACTTGCGCTCAGTTTAGTCAAATCTTATTTAAATGATAGACAGCAAAAAGTTCAAATAAATGGTGTCAATTCTCTTGCTTTAAAAGTAAAAATGGGTGTTCCTCAAGGCTCGATTTTAGGTCCTTTCCTCTTTTTAGTATATATTAATGATCTACCCCATTTAATAAAGAACCAACCACAAATGGTGTTATTTGCTGACGATACTTCCTTAATTTTTAAGATAAATAGACGTGCACCAAATATTGACGACGTAAATAACGCCCTACAGCAGGTACTAAATTGGTTCACTGCTAATAATTTGGTATTAAATGGGAAAAAAACTAAATGCATAAGATTTGCTTTACCAAATGTTAAAAGTAGTGATTGTGACATAGTATTGAACAAAGAGAAACTAGAATTCGTCGATAAAACTGTTTTCCTGGGGATCACGCTCGACTCAAGGCTGCAATGGGGTCCTCATTTAACATCTCTTGCAGGAAGGCTAAGTTCAGCAGCTTACGCTGTAAGAAAAATCCGTCAAGTTACTGATGTAGATACCGCGAGGCTGGTCTATTTTAGTTACTTTCATAGTATCATGTCTTACGGTATTTTACTATGGGGACGGGCTGCAGATATCGAGTCCATTTTTATTCTGCAGAAAAGAGCCATCAGAGCAATATATGGCCTCCGCAGGCGCGATTCTTTAAGGGAACTGTTTAAAGATATTAACATCATGACGGTACCTTGTCAATACATCTATGAAAACATCATGTACGTAAGAAAAAATTTAAATCTGTTCAACAAAAGAGGTGAAAAACACAACTATAGGACTAGAAATAGGGACCAATTAGTTCAAACAGGTTTCAGACTGGCTAAAGTAGACTCAACCTTCATGGGGTACTGTTTAAAATGTTACAATAAAATTCCTCCCCACATACTCCAACTGAATGAAACGAAATTTAAATCTTGTATAAAACGCACACTATGTAGCCAAGCATATTATAAGTTAGGGGATTACATCGCTGACAAAAATGCTTGGCTCAATGCTGGTCCAGCTCCACAGGGGCGCTTAAACTAATTAGCATTCGGAAACATTGTTGGAGCTGCGGAACATTGGAAGAAAACTATACTTGCATTAACTATATTTGCATTGTATAAACTCAATTGTTTAGTATTGTATAATTGCATAGCACACGTGTGAGCACTATGTACTTTCTATAAAGCTACCATTTACTGGGTACGTCTTTCATTGACTTAAATGTGCCCTGGCGGCTGAGAGTATGTCATGCTCACTCTAATGTCTCGCTGGTGGTGGCGTGTGTGTTGGATCATTAAGTTCCCTTCAAAATGGTTGAGCTGAATGGTGCTGATCCATACGTCATGTTCGTGAACGGGCGCCGTCAGTAGGGACTGGTCATCTCTTAGCTGCCACGGCTTATTGTAATTTTTAATTTCTGAATTGTTTTTATGTTTTCTATAACGGACGCTTTTAACGTGCACGTCTTTTCTACATCGTTCTCACATGGTTAATTTCAACACGAATGATGTAATCAAATATTTTGTAAGAATTTTATGATTTAAAAGAGTGTCCATGGAGTTTCTTGCCCGTTCTTCTCCATAGGTACCTACGCTTTGGAATGGGCAACTAGCTTCATCTTTCTGACTGACCGACCCTTTGACAATTCAAAAGTGCCTGTAATTGGTTTAGTTGAATTAAATGATTTGAGTTTGAGTTTGAGTTTGAACTAAATTTTAGATGTCAATAAAGTCGAAAATCGCTTGAACCTGTTTTTTTGACTTGCTTAACGATAGCAAGTTAAAAAACAGCCGGTCGATTCTGTAAAAATCTCACCGTGAAAAGTTAGGTGAAGTGAGCTTAGAGTGAGCTGTCAATAGTGTCAATCCCTAGCATTAGTTGGAATGACAGCTCACTTCACCTAAGTTTTCACGGTGAGATGGTTATAGAATCGCACTGCAGGTTCAAGCGATTTTCGATCTTATTGACCCTCCTACCTACCTACCTTCGTACCTTATTCCTTTTTCCTTATTTATCCTAGTTGAGGGAGTGGCTCACCAACATCATCGTGTTAGACAACACCTAATAGATAATTATTTTAGTTGGTGCGTACCTACATCATACAATTTGATCTCAGTCTATGGTTCTAGAAAATAATAATTATGAAAATGATCAAGGGTATAAATGTTTTTTTTTTATCAGATTTCTACACAGAATATTTGTGGCCAGATTCAACAAAGGAATATTGTAAAAAAATATCATTAATTCTGATTATATCTAAATGATAAAGAATATTCAAATGTTTAATTTTTATATCCTTAACCTTTAGTTTCTTTTTTATAAAATATAATTAAGAAAAACAAAGAGATACTGACACAATATTTTTAATTAAACAACACAATACACAATTACACACCCCTTAACTATACACCATATGACAAAACTTAATTACTAATCAATACATGTAATAAATCAAGACTAACTTAGGTATAAATATTGGGAACTTAAACTATTCATTACAGTTAATTTTCTGCTTCATTAATTTTATTTCTAATTCTAGTTTTACAGTCTCTAATTCTATTTTTTTATTTTCTAACACAACTTTTTGTGCCTTAGCTTGAAAGTTAGCTGCCAACCCCAGATCCTTGTCTCTCTGAGCTCTCTGTACTTCTTCAGAGAGCTTCCTCCGTTTATTCACTGTAAAAATAAAAGAGTTTTATTTAATTTAAACAGTATTTGCACAAAATTCCTTTACCACTGCTTATACTAATGAATCCAATTTTTACACCTTACAACCTTTAACTAGTACTGTAAATAATCTTTGTCTCAAAACGGTAACCCATACTACTGAACTATGTGGCCAACATTGTAAATTAATTTTAGAGACTAAAGTTAAAAATATGTAACTTACAGGCACTTTCTGGAGTGTTAAAAATAAAGTTCTTTTGTGTGTAACTACCACCACCACCACCACCATTACCACCACAATCACCACCCAATACCACAACGCCACCCAATGCCCTGAGCTAATTCTGGCAATGGTTGGAAGTCTAAAACTTCTCCAATTGCTTCAGAGGTGGCTTCGCTAGCAATAGCTTCATCTGCCCTATCACCACCAAACTCTGCAGTTAAGCCATTGCATGTAGCACCTATAATAGATGCTACTCGGTCCAAAACTTCATCAGGAGGGATGTAAGACTTCCCCCCTCCAGTCTGTAAATTAAAAACAAAGTTTAGAGCAACCACAATAAAATGCATGACTACATAAATTATTATTAATATAATATATTCCTTATATACTGACCTTAAGGTTATTTTGTCTTATGAAAGCACTACGCTTCCTTGCAGACTTCTTTAAATTCTCCCACTTGAGTCGAATTTGTTCAGGACGCCGCATATTTCCCGTAACAGCACTGAACTCCTGTGCAATGGATTTCCAAGCTTCTTCTTTCAGTTTATTGTTTGTTGCGTTCGTCGCTTTGGTTGTTATCACTTGATGTTTCATAATCATGTCGAGAAGAAGAATTATGCTGTCCTTTAGAAGCGGCTTAGCCTTAATCTGAAAGTAAATTATAATTTAGGCGCGAATTGGTGGCATGGGAAGCCTTTTGTTTATCTGTTCCAGATATTATATAGTGTTTTAAACAAAATATAATCAATGGATACGCAGGCAATACTTACATTTTGTTGTTCAGCCATTTTATGAAATCGTAGCACAATACTTTATAAACAAATAAGTTATTAATTTCCAAACAAATCACAAGTCGAAACACTTCAAAACAGATGCGAGCGAGCGCGGGAGTACGAAGGTTGACAGCGTCGCGTCGCTTGCTGGCAAATGTCAAAAATGCGTTTAATTGCATCATGTTAGAAAGCATTTCATCATTATTTTATTATAAAAGTCCACCGTTTTCGTTTAAATTATAAAAGCAGGATTTTTAAAAGTACAATTTTACTGAAGCTAGTATCGTTTAAGCAAAAATAATATTTTTCACGAGAAACAAAACGTAACGCATTTTTTGTGAGGGAAAGGACCTATCTGTCTTTAACCGTAGGTATCGTTACGGAAATTTTGTTATTGAGATGGCAGTTATTGATAGATCAGATGTAACAGTAAAGCTCTGGTAGCTAACCGAGTTTAACTCTCTGTAGAGTATTGAGATCGGCCGTAAATGTCGTCTACTACAACACATACATTTCACAAAAACTTTGCAATGTTTGTCGAGGTGTCCTCTTTTTAGGCATACATAACACCCCCTTTCTTCTTAATTGCATCTTTCTTTTCTTCTTGAGTAAAAGTATTTTATTTTCATTTTATGCTTTACCACATTCAAAGGTATTATGAGACTTTTCACAGAAATAACAATGCCTTCTTTTCCAGGTTGACTAACGATGGACTTCTCCTTTACCTGTTTTGTCTCCAACACCAAACATGCTGCTGTTGGAACTGTTGCTTTAAAACTATCTATAAATTAAGTTTTTGCAATTTGCACTCTCCTACGATAGTAATGCGCTCTCTGGTAATGCCGATTCTATCATTGGAAGCAAAATACACTCATAGTTTTCTTTAACAATGCCTAATGATTCTAATATTTGCAAATTTGTAACAATCCTATCATTAAGCACGTCCAGTAACAGTTGATCTCTGCAGTTCACCAACTTCCGCAGCTCCCGTACATAGATTTCAATAAGTGTTTCATCCTTGGCAAATCGTTCTATAAACGTCTGCATAACCTTTGGATAAATTTCTTCTGTGGGCGGATAACTTTCTACCAAGATTCTTGCTTTGCTGTCCTGGGTCATCGCTTGTGTTAGGTACTGAAATTAAGTTTCGGCATCCATATTTTTCTCTTCATGTATTTTCTTGAACTGACCCCAAAACGCCAGTCACGACTTGGGGTTGTCATCCAATTTGCGAATTTCTAATTTGGGTAGGTTGAGATTATGTCTTTTAATTCCAGTCTCCTGTTTCATAAAATCATCCGATCTATTCATGTCCCGCAGCCGTGTCTTTACTTTTAGCCACCTGCATCGCAGTAAGTCGCATTCGTCACATTCTTTTTCATAACCTGTCTGATCGAATGTTTGGGAGCTTAGCAACTCATCTTTTATTGATTTGTCTAGAAATGCTAGCTTATCCATATTTTCTATTAGTAATTCAAGGTTTACCTGTGATTCTGCGGTTGCCTGGTGACGATTAAAGACACGCCGTATTTGTTCGCGTTCACGCTTCAATTTCTCGAGATCCATCTTTTACAGCTGTTTTTCGTAATCTCACGGTCGCCACTTTATGGTAATTCTTTTGGATTCCCCTGATACATGGAGATTCCGCAGGTTTTTAATAGAAACAAACTGTTCGTTTCAACCATTTATTAGATCTACCACTGATAACATATAGGCTGCATTCCGAATTACCTAGTCCTGTCAAAATCAGGGTGCGTTCCAACTTGAATATAATTACACATTCTATATCAACTAGAGTAATGGATAGGTTACACAGTGCGAGGAGCTGATGTGACAGTAGACAGCTACTGTGCCTATGTACTCGTATGACAGTAGCTCGACTCGCCTCGCTCGGTCACACTATGCAAATTGTTGGCGTCGTAAAAGACAGCTACTGCATCAGTCTACTTGCATACTTCGTCTGTATCATGTCTCGTGCAATGTTGTCGCAAAATACACGTTTAATCACAGTACATACCACAATAAAAGCGATTACGAAAATACTTTGTGTTGAAATACTTAGAATTGAAAGAGCTATACAAAAAAAGAAGAAGAAAAGACGTATTTGGGTCAGGAATTGAATGGCTGCAAAGAAAAGGGGAAACGCATACAATATTTAAAGAGCTATATGATGGAGATCCCAGAGAACATAAAGCGGTTATGAGAGTGACACCTGAACAAGTGGAAATACTTTTAAATTTAATTGCTCCAAAAATTCAACGTGATGATACACTGATGAGGGATGCGATACCTGCAAGGGTGAAGTTAGAAATAACCCTAGTATACCTTTCTTCAGGGATATCGTATAGACTGTTGTCGGTATTTTTCAAAAGCATCCATAATTAAAATAATACCAGAAGTGTGTGCTGCTATCAATGAAAGTCTAAAAGATTATATCAAAGTAAGTAATTTTTATTGTTCATAATCAGATTCACAACGCATTTTTTAAAGTTTATGCACATATTAAACATGAACTTTACATAGTAATAATACTTAATAACTACAGTACTACATAGGTTATTTCGTTATTTTAGAGATTGATATTGCTGCAGTACTCCAAATGTATATATTTTCTAAAGTGATGGTAATATACAGTAGATACTTACAGATAGATGAATCTGTTTCAATAATAATTTGGGAGTTACAGTCTTGTGTACCCCGGTTGTTTTCTGTATCTTCATCATCTGAAATAAATGTAAATTGTATCTTATAACAACATACTTTATAGAAATATTAAAAAATCTGATGAATAGAGAACTCTTTGGAAAAGAAAAGTTTTTGTTCAGATCAAAACTTGTTTTGTGTACATTTAGTGAAACTGGGAAATGATTCATATACTTTTGTAAGTGATGCGCACGGTAGCCGAAGGTGGCTAGACCATTGCGTGGTAACTGAAGCCGCGAGGGAATCTGTTACATCTGTTAAGATACATTACGATGTTTACTGGGTAGATCACTTTCCTTTGGAGGTACTTACAGTGTAATATGACGAGGGGCACGCCAAAGTCTACTAAACGTATTTGAAACTAATAAAGTCACGTGGGGTGACCGAAATATAGGTCAGATAGAACGTTATACCAAGGAATATTACTCTAAATTGCGGAAAATTAATTTTCCTAGTAAACTAAGTCATTGTTGTGATAATATGTGTAAGGAACTAGAACATAATGAAGTGGTAGACGGTTTATACCAGAAAATTATTTTATCATTACGAGAAGCTGCTGAGTACGCATATGAAGGTTACTGTAGAGGGAGGGTAGGAAAAGGTAGACCTATTCTGGGATGGAATAAGTATGTGAGGGATGCTCACCGGAATTCCAGGCAAAAGTTCACGGAATGGGTTTGGCATGGGAAACCACACATGGGAACTATGTTTAATGAAATGGTTGAATCTCGAAAAATTTTGAAACAAAAGCTGAAGTATTGTCAGAACAGGCAAGAACAAATTAAAATGGATATTTTAGCATCAAAACATGATAAGAAAGACTTTCGTGGGTTTTGGAAACACACCAAAAAATTAAACCCTAAGCCTGGCATTCCGGTGAGCGTCGCCAGTGCTGGCACGCCCAGGGAGATCGCGAACGTGTTCATGAATCATTTTAAACTGCATCTCCCTGTGAAGCCGGACCTTGAGGGTGGCGTTGCTGGGGCTGTTGTGTCTGAGGTGCCTGCCCGCATTACGGCTAAGCAGATTAGTTTAATTATTAAAAGTATGAGACGTGGTAAGTCGCCGGGACACGACAGCCTCAGCATAGAACATTTGGAACATGACCGCATCTCCCTCGGCTGTTAGCATTACTGTTTACTTTCTGTATTCGACACTCCTACCTACCTACCTACCCGCGGATTTGATGAGAACGGTGGTTGTACCAATACTGAAAAATAAAACAGGTGACGTTAGTGACGTGGGTAATTACCGACCGATCTCGCTGGCGACTATAACGGCTAAAGTACTTGACAGTGTGTTGGAGGGACAACTTAGTAAATACCTACGAATACACGATGCGCAGTTCGGCTTTAGGCCTCAGCTATCGACTGAAAGTGCTATCTTTGCCCTCAAGCATACTGTCAGGTACATACAAAGAGAAGAACGCCGGTATATGCAGCGTTTCTAGATCTTAGCAGGGCTTTCGACCTAGTTAGGTACGACATATTGTGGAGTAAAAGCGCCTACACACGGCCCTAAAATCAGAGGCAATATCGGGAGCGTGCTGGTGGGGATGAAATCGGCCACTTCTCTACACACGTCCCTGCCAGTTAGTACGTAACCCACTGTGTAGCAAAGCGCTCGTCGATCCAAGATGCCGCCTACACTCTCAAAAAATAGGCATCGCTCTGGCACTTGCTACGGTGCGACCAAAACAAAAACAAAAGAGGAAGACCTGGGTTAAGAGGTGGTTGATGAAACGCAATGAGTTGAGTCACATGAACGTGATGAGAAATTTAGAACCAGCTGATTTGAAAAACTTTTTAAGGATGGATATTGAATGTTTTGAAGAGCTCCTCAATTTGGTGACACCATTCTTACAAAAACAGAATACCATAATGCGAGAATCCAGTCCAAGAGAACGACTTACAGTTACTTTACGTTTCCTGGCTACTGGACAAAGCTACGAGGATTTAAAATTTAGTGCTATAATATCGCCGCAATTAATGTCCAAAATGATTCCAGAGACATGCTCCGCTATCTACAAAAGTTTGAAACATTACATCAGAGTAAGTGCACATCTTTAATCACGCTCAATATTATAAAAGAGAAAATTTGTATGTGTATGTATGTTTGTGAACGGATTTTAATGAAATTTGATAACAGAATAGCTTATAAGTAGGTATATACTGGGATTAACGTATAGGCTGCTTTTTATCTCGGAAATCCCACAGGCACTCCAATGTAGTCCTTGCTACTCGGTGCGCTGCTATTGTTTATTATAAACACCCTTTCTGTCTAAAACTTTTGCATAATGATAGTAAATAAAATATCCACCTTGTAGTATTGTTTTTATTTGTATTACGCAAATATTTGTACGCATAAATAAATTTAAAATAAAAAAATTACACGGTAATTAATGTAGATATTAAATTAAAAATAGTATCGACATAAAGTTCCTTACTGATTATTACTTTTCTTTTTAAACAGTAAAAACTCCTTCATTTCTGTACCAGCCGGTCGATTCTGTAAAAATCTCACCGTGAAAACTCAAGTGAAGTGAGCTTGATGTGAGTTGTCAGTAGTGTCAATCCCTAGCATTATTTGGAATGACAGCTCACTCCACGTTCACTTCACCTAAGTTTTCACGGCGAGATGGTTACAGAATCGCACTGCAGTTCTTTTTGTAATTGTAGAGCTACTAAAAGTACAGTTTGGGTGCTGTTCAGTGCTGAGATCTACATCGTTCGACGATGACGAAATTGTCGAGTTTGAAAAGCCAGTGGTAGGATTTGTGTAGTGAGACGACGACTGTTTAAACGTATATTCTGTAGATGGCTGTACCGTACTCTTGTATTGTGGAAATGGTTGACGAGATGGTTGTATCGAATATTGTGGAGATGGTTGAGGAGATTTTTTTTTTTTTTTTAAACATTGCCCCACACTAGGAATTTCTCCTGTGTCGTGGGTGCATTTACAGATATATAAACTCACATACACAAACAGCCAGACCCGGAACAACTAATTGTAGGTCATACAAATATTTGTTCCGTGCGGGAATCGAACCCGCGACACGCAGCGCAGCAGTCAGCAACAGAGATGGTTGTACCGTATATTGTGGAGATGGCTGACGAGGTGGTTGTATCGAATATTGTGGAGATGGTTGTATCGAATATTGTGGAGATGGTTGTATCGAATATTGTGGAGATGGTTGTATCGAATATTGTGGAGATGGTTGTATCGTATATTGTGGAGATGGTTGTATCATGTAAGAAAAATGAGGTGGCAACACTGAACAAGTAAACATTCGCCTAGAGCAAAGTTGTTTAAATAATAATTATTATTAAGTTATTAATCATGGGCAAAAATACAAAAAACCAGTGCATATAGTGACAATACAGTGCTGTGATTGTTATCTTCAACAAAAACTTGGTGAAATTCAAATAAACCGCTTCTCCCTAAAGTGCATAGGAAGAAACGTTAAAAATTACTGCATAACGAGTGTGGACCAAAAACTGTGAGTTAACCAAGCTACAAAGGCTACGGCCATCAAACGTAGATACATTTTTGTTTCTCAGAACTTAATTATTATCTAAAAACAAACTGTGAACAAATATTTGTGTTACGAGTCCGTTATCAGATGAATGACAAAAAACACACTAACGCCATCTATTATCAATAGCAGAAAGTTAAAAGGTCATCTGCTTTACCGACGAAGCAATTACAAATTGTTGCCAGTATTAATATTAAATCTCAGCTATCTAGGCTGACAGCGATACATTCAACGGATACTTTTTAACCTGTGCTTATTATTTATCTGTGGCTCGAAAAACAAACATTAACAGGTATTACGATTATTACGAACTCGCGAGGATAATTATTTGTCATGGAAAACATAACTTTTAGAAACATAAGGCAGAACACGATCAGAAGAAATAAATCTGAATGCGATCTATCCACAATAACCATGGATCGCACACTGCTTAGCTCAAGTTTATCCGAAGTCGCTGATACTGAGACACTGGATCTATCGACGAAAAGTATGCCTACAAGCGCCGGCCATAGCCTGGCTGACTTTCGGCATTTAAACCAACAGCTTATAGACCTTCGTTTGGAACTTGCTACCGCGCATGACGAAATAACAAATCTTAACTATGAATGCAACAGTCTTAGACAGAAGTTAGAAGACAACAACAAGCAAATACATCTCCTTAAAAAAGTGTCAAGTGAATCCTTAACAATGAGCCCAGTGTACGCACCATTCACACCACAAAACAAGGTTTCAACACCGCTGCTAAAGAAACTGACTAACGTTAAGGTACGCTTATCCCGGAGCCAAATTAATCACTCGAATAGAATAACGCATACCGAAACACCTACAACTCATATTGACAGCATTCCGCAACGGTTACTCAGAAAAATGTCGGATAATATCGGAACAGACAGGATAACAAATAACTGCAACACAGCTGAGCACCTGATCAAGAACTTACCTAGCCCATCAATCTGGACCTTGCCTACTATAGTTGGAAGTGATTGTGAACAAAAACCAGTGAAAGCTAAAACCCTAACTGAAGAGGTAAACAAAAATAATGACGCTAAAAAACGAAGTATGATTTACATTATTGGAGACGAACAAGTACAAAATCTTGCAGAAAGAATGCTTGAAAATAGGCAAGGTAAATGGAATGATGATTATGGCATCTTAGACCAGGGTCGATAATTTTTAAAACTAAAAAAAATCATAGTAGGATGAAACCCATTAGAAAAGGAGGGGAATATCATAAAAATGAAAGGAAAAATAATTTACGGGCGATCTGAGGTCGGGAAGTGGATGGGGGGGAGCTTTTAAGGGTAAAAAACGGTTTTTCTCGATTTCCGGCAAAACTAAATGTCCTATCGAAAAAAGTCAAATGGCAAAGTTGTAGGTAATAAAAAGATCTAAAACTTTTGTATTAACACTTTTTTCACATAACTTCAAAATTTATATGAAAAATTAAAAAAACCAAGTTTTTGGTTTTTTATTTTTATCTTTTACAAAAATCTTTTTTTTTTAACGAAATTTGGTGAAAACTTACCTTTTTATGTCCCAAATACGCTGTAATTTATTTGATTAAAAATATTTATTATTTCACCTTACTTTGAATTAATATCGAAAAAGCACCCTAATTTTCAATCGAAAATTCACCCGTCAAATTATCAGCTTTTTTCAAAGAATTGGTATGTTTTCTGTTCGTTGAAATCTCTATTTTCCGATGGTGAAAAAAAAAAAATATGTTACTGTAGTAAATCTTCTCAGAAAATGCAAAAAATCGAAACAAACTCGAATTCGAAAACTGATAATCTGAAAAGACAAAATCGAATTATTAATGCCTTCACTATTTTATCGTGAGTATAACGCCATGAAAAAAAAATATTAAAGAAATAAATGTCAAAATGTATAAAAAATATATTAAAAATCTATAATAAATGTATAAATATATAAAAAATATTTATAGTAAATATATTTTTAATAGCTAACTTTTGGCCGATTTTCATATATATATTTTATACATTTCAAATATATTTCAGATATATTCAAAATTTTTTTTTTTTATATTTTTAGCTATGTTTTTTATGTCTTTTAAGATATATTTTGAATGTATCTAAAATATATGAAATATACATGAAAATCAGCCAAAAGTTAGTTATTAAAAATATATTTACTATACATATTTTTATATATTTATACATTTATTATAGATTTTTAATATATTTTTTATACATTTTGACATTTATTTCTTTAATATTTTTTTTTCATGGGGGTGTATACTCACGATAAAATAGTGAAGGCATTAATAATTCGATTTTGTCTTTTCAGATTATCAGTTTTCGAATTCGAGTTTTTTTAGATTTTTTGCATTTTCTGAGAAGATTTACTATAGTAACATATTTTTTTTTTCACCATCGGAAAATAGAGATTTCAACGAACAGAAAACATACCAACTTTTTGAAAAAAGCTGATATTTTGACGGGTGAATTTTCGATTGAAAATGAGGGTGCTTTTTCGATATTAATTCAAAATAAGGTGAAATAATAAATATTTTTAATCAAATAAATTACAGCGTATTTAGGACATAAAAAGGTAAGTTTTCACCAAATTTCGTTAAAAAAAAAAGATTTTTGTAAAAGATAAAAATAAAAAACCAAAAACTTGGTTTTTTTAATTTTTCATATAAATTTTGAGGTTATGTGAAAAAAGTGTTAATGCAAAAGTTTTAGATCTTTATATTACCTACAACTTTGCCATTTGACTTTTTTCGATAGGACTTTTAGTTTTGCCGGAAATCGAGAAAAACCGTTTTTTACCCTTAAAAGCTCACCCCCATCCCCTTCCCGACCTCAGATCGCCCGTAAATTATTTTTTCTTTCATTTTTATAATATTCCCCTCCTTTTCTAATGGGTTTCATCCTACTATTATTTTTTTTCACTTTTTATTATTTTTAAAGGCTTCTACCCTGGTCTATCTTCGGAATGGTAAAATCATCGGCCACAAGCAGGGAAATACTAAGAACGTGTGAAAATATGTCAAAAAATGTCACAAAAAAAGACATTGTAATACTGTGTTTTGGTATACAAGACAAGAATGTATACAAATATGTATCCAACTTAAGTAATATACTATACATATTTAGAAAGCAAAAAGTCTTCATAACAAATGTACAACGCAACCCTTATCTTAATGAACACATGCTTAACAGACAGTTGTATCTGATTGTAAAAAAATTTATTAACTGTAAATTAATTAACCTGACTAACAGAAATGTTTATATGAATAAAATTATTGACTTTACGAGTATACTAAGTTATAAGATTAATTTAGAAATAGATTCTATGACATACAATGAAAAATTCCTGACTTTTTCTAATAAACCTAAATATCTAGTACAGCCAGGTGTTTGCATTGAAAATAAGCCGTCCATATCCCAAATGACAGAGAAAAGCAAGAAGGGTACCATTCTATACTATTTCAAAACTAAAAACCAAAAGCAATCTAATGATAACCCACAAGTACCTTACTCTTATAAGAAAGGAACTATACCTTTTCTTTTCAATAGAATGAACGTTACTAGTCAGTCAAACATAAAAGAACCATTCCGTAAATCAAATGCATCATTTTTTCGTACCTAACAGTAAATCCAGTCTGATATTGTTTCATCAAAACATTGCAGGTATTTTTAATAAGATAGACGAAATAACAGTGGCAATTAGTGAATTATCTCTGAATTCCAAGGAAATTGACATAGTTTGTTTAAGTGAGTCATTCATTAAAAACAAATCAGAATCTCTTCTTAAGATTCCTGGTTACAAACTTGTCGCATCATACTGTCGAGATACTAAACGAGGTGGTACATGCATTCTAATTAAGAATGAGATGACTTGTATTCAATTAGATAAGTTAACAAATGACATTGCATGTAATTTTAATTTTGAATGTACCGGAATTGAGTTACCAATTAATCAAATCATCATTATTTGTATTTATAGGACACCAAATAGCAACCCAAAAGTATTTCTAGAGAAATTGGAAACGATACTAATTAGAATCACAAAAAAAGCGAAGAAGGTAATTATTTGTGGGGATTGGAATTTAGATACAATTAAACCAAATAAAAGTTGCCAAGAACTCTTGGGATTATTAAAAAATTTCAATATTGAATTGCATATAAAAACACCAACACGAAAACAGTCATGTTTAGATTTGATTGCAAGCAATATCAAACAAGCTAAAGGTGAAGTTCATCACCTGGCTCTATCAGATCATGAGACAGGCCAAACCCTGACTGTGATGACTAAGAAACCTAAACCTATGATATGTTGGTTTGAGTACAAAAGGGACTATCATGAAGAAAACATACAACAGTTTTGTGACTGTATTTCTGCGCTTTCGTTCTCTGACATGTATCTGATGGATAATTTGGAAGATGCATTTCAGGTATTTCATGGGACATTACAACTGTTTTATAAACTATGTTTTCCCATGCAAAAGATAAAAAGGTCGAACCGAAAAAATAATACTCTTTGGTTGACGAAAGGCCTAAAAAAGTCGTGTATACGGAAACGATATTTACATTTAAAAAGTATTCATAATAAAACAAACAAAAATAGATTAACAAAAAAGTATAAAAAATATAGTGACATACTTAAACATTGTATTAATAAATCACAACAAATACACAATAAAAGATACATACAGAATATGCAAAACAAGTGCAAGGCTACTTGGGATATTATCAATAAAAAAATTGGTGACACACAAAAAAGTAATGACATAGAACAAATTGTATTAAAAACCAACCACATCACTGACCCTCAAAAAATTTGTGACATGTTTAACGAATACTATATCCAATTGACAAATAATAATGAATTTACATGTAATATTGACGCAATAAATAAAACAATGGACATTAATCAGAATAATACAATATTCTTGAATCCTACTGATGCATTAGAAGTATTCAGGGTAATCCAAAACCTAAAAAATACGGCGTCTGTCGGTTTTGACGAAATAAGTACCAAAATTATAAAAGCTTGTGCTAATCACTTATGCAAACCGTTGAGCTACTTAATTAATAGATCGTTCATAGAAGGCATATTCCCAAGCGCATTAAAGAACTCAATAGTCAAACCAATATTCAAGAATGGTGATAAATCTGACATGACGAACTATAGACCTATAACCTTAATTCCTATAATATCGAAAATAGTGGAGAAGACAATGTTAAAAAGGCTATACGACTATGTGGATAAGTATAATTTGCTAAGGCGGGAGCAGTTTGGATTCAGGAAAAATAGCACCACGTCTTTAGCTTGTTTTAATTTAATAAAATTAATAACTGAGGCAATGAATGACAACATACCTGTAGTAGCAATTTTTTTAGACATGAGTAAAGCCTTTGACTTCGTTGATCACACGCTATTACTAAGCAAATTAGATAAATATGGCATAAGGGGCCAAGCCAATGACTGGCTTAAGTCGTACCTAAGTGATAGACGTCAATGTGTGCAAATATCAAAAGTCGTTG
This sequence comes from Apamea crenata, assembly GCA_949629185.1. Classification (NCBI taxonomy): domain Eukaryota; kingdom Metazoa; phylum Arthropoda; class Insecta; order Lepidoptera; family Noctuidae; genus Apamea; species Apamea crenata. The sequence continues at coordinate 2,295,947 of OX451362.1, read as the reverse complement.
ATGGAAACAAAGTAGAATATAAATCTAACTATAAAACGAACGCAGTTGGAGTACCCCAAGGCAGCGTGATAGGAGCGTTTTTATTTCTGCTATATATCAATGACCTTCCCAATGCAACACGCCACGAAACAATATTATTTGCTGACGATACGACACTAATAATAAAATGTAAGGACAAAAATAAGTTGGAACAGGAAATTAATGAAGCAATCAAAGACATAATAATTTGGCTTAATAACAATAATTTAAAAATCAATATAAATAAAACAAAAATAATTCAATTTCAAACTTATAAATCAAACTTTCAGAGTCTTAGTATAAAATATGACGACACTATCTTAGAACAAGTAGTAAACACAAAATTCTTGGGCATAATAGTGGATCAAAACTGCAATTGGAAATCACACATCAATTACGTATGCGATAAGCTAGACATATTCGTATACGCAATAAAACGTCTTCGATCGACAGTGTCAGTAGCCGCAGCAGTCACTGCATATTACGGATACGTAGCCTCTGTGCTGTCATATGGTCTGATACTATGGGGCAATTCAGTTGAAGTTCTAAGGACATTTCGAGTACAAAAGAAGTGTGTTAGGGCAATATCTGGCGTCTGGTTTATGGACAGCTGCAAACCTTTATTTAAAAAATTTCACATTTTACCGTTACCCTGCATGTACATCAAGGAACTATGTATGCTAGTAAAGCAAAATCCGCACTACTTTCGCATGCAATCAGAAGTAAGCCACAAAAAGGCTTCTGTTCGAAATAAATACAAACACGAACTAAATGTACCTCAATGTAGATTGCAAATATTTAAGAGGAATGTATATGTTAATGCCATTCAGGTGCATAACAAGTTACCAAACTCATTTAAGGAACTTCCTATCCCCATGTTCAAGAAAAAGCTGACAAGTTGGTTACTGGATAATTGTTTTTATGATATTGGTGAATATATGGAATATTGTAAAAATCCAAGATGACATGTACCTACTTAATTTCGACATTAAGTTTACATTAACCACTAACTAATTATAATAATTCATATTGGACATATCTTTAATCATTTAATCCTATAATTAATTGTACTTCATTATATAAAATGACATTTTAATATTTGTACACCATATGCTATGGTAGAATGTATAGAACTAAAACTAAAATTTAACACCATACGATGTAAAACTACATTCTTACAAATAAATAAATTCTATTCTATTCTATACTCGTATTGTGGAGATGGCTGAGGAGATGGGCGTACGAGTATGTATTGTGGAGTTGGTTGAGAAGATGAATTGGTCATCGAAGAGCCGGAGGAATAAGGATGGTAGCGATGAATGCGGACTAGAGGATATGGTGCTTCGTGTTGTGGTGATAGAATTATAATGGTGATAGAATTATAATCTGTTAATTTTTCAAGCTTTCCATAAAATAGGGCATCACTTATAATTTTTTGTACAATCACTTGTTGGTGTGTACTAAGATTTCTTATTTGAACTATTGATTTTCCAATGATTTCCCAATCGTGTTCTTGTCGAGACATCGGTTCCTGAGCAGTATCCATCAGTTTTTCTTGTTTGTTTTGGAATGATATTTTCTGCTTCTTGGATAGTGATGTTTATGTGTCAATCAATCAGGCACCTCTTTAACATGTATCTCCTGTACTGATGCTGACGTTAATGATGACTCTGGTGACACGCAGTTCTGTAATAAAACTTTCACATTATTTTCAATTTCAGATGCCTGCAACGCAAAGTGAATGGGAAGACAATGCTAAAATGTTTGAAGAGAAATGGAACTTTAATCACTGTGTTGGTGCAATAGATGGAAAGCACATATCTATAGATAAACCACCGGGTAGTGGCTCGTCTTTTTATAACTACAAAAGCTTTTTCAGTACAGTTTTTCTCGGCGTCGTAAATGCGAATTATGAGTTTATGGTACGTACACACCGGCATTAATGGAAGCGTCTCTGATGGTGGCGTCATACAACACACGTCATTCTATAACAAATTAATGACAGATGAGTTAAATCTACCGCCGTCCTGTACTTTACAGGGAACCAATATTTCAGTGCCTACACATTTTTAGGAGACGCAGCTTTCGGCATTAACAGGCACATTATGAAACCATATCCATTCAAAAACATAACCCACGAAAAACGGATTTTCAACTACAGATTATCACGAGCAAGAAGAGTAGTCGAAAACGCGTTTGGAATCTTAGCAGCACGTTTTAGGATTTTTAGACAAAGAATAAGTGTGCACATTGATAATGTTGACAATATTGTGCTAGCTTGCTGTGCCTTAAATAATTATTTAAGAACAAAAAAAAGAAGTTATATTACAAAAACATGTGTCGATGCTGCAAACATCAATGATTCTAGTTTTCGTGCAGGTGATTGGCGCGAAGAAACTCCAGGGCTAGTATCTCTGTCGCAAATAAGTGAAAAAGAGCGCAATAATGAAGGCAACAGTGTACGCAATCAATTTACAACTTATTTTAATGGACAAGGCAGAGTTTCGTTTCAGGAGGATATGTTAAGAGTAGTGCCTACATAAATTTTGTAACTGAGTTCTTACAATATTGATATTTTTCTTAAAAATAAAACTAATTTTTAGATTACACAATACTTTTACTTACTTCATCCAAAGTATCAGTTCCAGTACGGCATGGCTCCGTCGTCCGCTCTAGGAAGTCGAAGAGAGGGTAATACCATAACGATGGTACATATACAATGTGGAGATGACAATATGACTTTAAATGAAAACACTGGCAATACTGGTTTATAGAAACATTTGTAAACTATCAAATAAATCCGAACATCGAAATTAAAAAAACAATTTTTTCTAACAAACTAAATAGCTTAAAACTGCAAACAAAATAAAACACCATTTATAAAATTGGTACACTGACCTGCGATAAGAATGGCAACGCAGCTTGGTTTCATTCATGTTATAGCTGTGGCCGACGCGGAAGACGGCGATGAATCACAGAATATTAACCAAATAGTCGGGCATCATTCACCCGCGAGTTATTTACTAATCAATTTATTATTCACAATCACTTTTCGATCACATAATTATGTCGCCAGTTATTATTATTTTTTATTTTCAATATGTCCGCCGTGTTCTTGAATACATAAACTACACCGACGTATAATGTTATTTCTCACTCTTGATAATAGGTCACCATTAGCAGCCATTTCTTTCAATTTATTAAAAGATATTATTATTCTATTTTTTAATTCCTCAACGGTAGTAACTTCTGTTGAGTATATTCCTCATTCTTTATGTGACCCCACAGAAAGAAATCCAGGGGCGTGAGATCTGGTGACCTCCCTGGTCCAAAACGGCCAATCCACTGCTGTCCGAACATTTGAGTCAAACGCTCTCTTGCAGACACCACTGAATGAGCTGGTGCTCCATCTAACTGGTACCACATCTGCCTGTACACGTCCAGCGAAAGTTCGTCCGTGTACTCGGAAACGGATCCGTCGAGGAGTTCAATGAACTTTACAGCATTTAAATTGCCATCAATAAATACCGGACCAATAATGGTATTTCTGTGTATGCCAGCCCACACATTGACCGCAAATCTGTACTGGTGCGAAGACTCCCGTACTAGATGCGGATTCACGCGGCTCCAGTACCGAAGGCTCTGTCGGCTCCATAAACCATTCCTTGTGAATGTACTCTCGTCAGTCCACAGCACATTGTACAGGAAGTCAGGATTCTCGAGATGTTTGGTTTCCAACCAGCGACAGAAAGTTTCTCTTATTGGCTTATCTCTCGGTAACAATGCTTGTACTTTCTTGTACTTATAAGGTCTGCGTTTGTCACGTTTTCAAAACTTAGCTATTTAACTAAGTACGTTAATACGTTTATGTGTCCTGTCACTATTAAAACAAAGCGTCAAATTTCGCACAACACAACACAACCAACAATGATACGATAACACTCGCGCGGCGACTTCAAACGGGCGGGGCGCGGGCGCATCCGAATTTCCAGAGAAAAACAAAACGCGTCACAGGCAGGAAGCACGTCCGGTGACTCACTGACTGAAGGCGTAACCGAGACACGCCGACAAGTAGCAAAGTAGGAACAAGAAAACTTAGCTATCTCTTTCGCACATACATATTTTGCGATTGACAAGAGTGCGTAACAGCAAAGTAATAACTTTCGCATGCATTTTTTCTTATAGTAGCTGTGATGACACGCTTTATGACTCTTATGGCTCGGGCATAAAGTATAATTTGCATTGAGAAAATAAGTTTGAAAGAAAAGACGTAGTTTTTATAGTAGCGAGCTGGCAACGTCTGTCGTTAACCTGTCGCGTGCTTTTCTGTTTACAATACATCGTGTAGAAAATACTTAAAATGAAAAATAAAGTCCTGTGGCTAAACTACTGGATATATTCATTTGATTTTTTGTGTGACGGTTGGGAATATCATGACTTATACGAAGTTTCATTTATGATTCTATTGTCCTCCCCACACTGTATATCACCGGAACCCGGTCCCGTCTGCTTAGAAGCGTTAACCTGAAAAAAACTTCTCATTTTAGGAGGGAGGTGATAACATATTAATCTTTGAAAGTAAATGAAACAGATTATTCTTGTTTAGCTACTGTTCCGATACATTTTAAGTTAACCGACTAAACCAATAATATTTGTAAATCAAGTGAAATTTTAAGCATAGTCTAAACGTAATTAAATAAATAAGTTCAGGGTGGAAGCGTCGGGGTAGCCCGCAAAAATCAAATTTTCTTAGGTTTTTTGCAATTTGCCGGTCAGTGTCAGGTTGATAAAAATATGATTCGCGACCGTAACAAATATGGTTTTACATAGTAAAAGTCATTAAAATCATCACATACAACCCTCTAAAGTCCATAAAACTCCATTGAATGACCTTTTCATCAAATAGTCATTTAATGGGGTTGCGTGAACTTGCCCTAAATGTAAAAGCAGATCAAGCAAAACTTGTACTAAATACTAGCTGATTTATAATGGTGATCTAATTGCCGTTAAGCGCACAGATTCTACATGATCTCACCTTTTTCAGTTCTCTTCCATATGTAGTACGCATGTTTTCAAGTTTTTTCTTAAAGTCGGCCATCGTAGTGTCTTTACCGACCTCTTCATTGTACACTTGTAATCGCATTTTATAGGCCTCCTGCCTCATGTCGCGGTTAAGATACTCTTTATGTTTATTATCCCATAAATACGACAAATCCTTGAAAAGATCAATTGTTTTCGTCCAGGCCTCTCGCTCCTTCTCCTTCGCCATATCTCCGCACGAAATAAAAATCGATCGATTTACAAAAACACGTCCTGTTGCCACTACATTCGCACGCGCACTGCGGTGAAATCAGTTCTGATTTCGCTACACACGCACGGACAACGCTCCCTAGACGATAATCGGCCCTAAATCGTAAGCTCGCCCGAACCAATTTCTGAGTTAGGGGTAATAATAATAATACTGATTACGATTTGCCTACTCACGAGGCGATCAAGGGAGCGATCTAGGGCGCTCCCCACCACTCTCCCGATATTGCCTATTGCGATATTGTATCCACTGCTCGTTTCGGCGACTATTGCCAAAAGGCTCTAAACAAACAAGACAAAAGCAATCTTCTTCGTCAGATGAATTGAGGTCTAAAAAAATAGCGATGTAAAATCAGCGGAATTGAAAAAAAAAACACAAAAATTTGTTGCTTTTTTGTTGCTAATTAGTTGCTAAAAAATTATTGCTCCAACCGATCGCAAAAAATCGGCAGTAGCGCTAACTTTTCATTAAGATAGCGTGGAAATCACTGGATGTGAACTGATCGATCAAGCGAATAGGGGTCAATTTGTTGCTAATTTGTTGCTGAAAGATGCTAAGAAGAAAGAAATTTAAAAAAATAAAAATTGATTTTTTTTTAATTATGCCAAAATAAATAATGTCCACGCCAGCTTAACTCTCGAGTTTTCCGTGGAAAAACTATAACGGTGTGACGGTGTGACTGACAGGCGCCGACCAGATACTACGCCAAAAGGAACACATAGCATCATCATCCGGCAGGCACGTGTCAGCCACACCTTGGTCCGGTCGCTCCCAACCCCTATAAACCCACCTTTCATCGCTCTGGAAGGTGCGATTCTGAGTGTATCGCTCTACTCGCCGCTTATACCGACGAATACGGTTCGCCCATGCATACACTTTCTGCTTCAGGAAGTCGATGCGCTCTGTGACACAAGACATATAGTCTTGAGGACTGGTATCAGTCCCTGAGAACGCGCGTCTCACAAAGCGCATCACTCTAGGGCGAGTATTGCCCTCCCTGAAGCAGATTAGTTTGCCGATGAGCGCCCTGGCCCCATCAATACGGCGTTCAATCCTGCATTGCCAAGCTGGTACGGTTGGTTTTGGTCGTGTAGCTCTAGAGTCATTGGCAAATTTGACGTGAGCTACACGACATGCCGCTACAGCCGCACAATACCTGTATTGTGCGGCTGTATTGAATTTGAATGAGTATCGATGAGGTCTTCGCAGGTATCAAAATAGTTTGACAACTGCGAATCCAGGACCGCCACCAGCGCCCTATTTTTGCTATGCATGGGCAAACGAGGTAATCGTGGCCTAAGTTCAGGCGACATGAACCGATATTCCTGAATCGCACCTTCCAAAGCACTCCTCAATTCCTCATTGCACTGGGTACTTACGTTTGTAGCCCTGTCATTACTCCCCTCGTCAGTATGACTCGTGTTGGACTGCGGTAGTACTACTACAGCAGTCTGCGACTGGGGGGCGATGACATGGCTACTCTGCATTTCATTTCGTAGGCGATCAAGTACAGTGTCATCTAGCATGTGATTACGCTGGATGACCCGCACCTGATCCGATAGTCGTTGTGCCGTAACGTTGACAGCTGGCTCAAGCACCTGAAAAAGAGAGAGCATCCGAACACGGTACGCGGTCAGATTGTTTCCCCCCTCTGTAGCCCCATAGTATGAGCGCATGACATTTTCATTGATGGATCGTGTCCATCTCACGCGCTGCACACTTCCGCCGGGAGCTGGGACCCTATCAGAGGCCGGTGGGCCTCGAGGTCCTAAGCCGTCCGGCGGCCGGCGTCCTCCCCGTCGACGAGCAGGTGGTGGCGTCGTGGGCGGAGAGAAATACTCGTCGCTCGAGCTCGACGCAACTGCCGCGGCCGGTGTCGTCACAGCACTCACAGTGGGGCTGGGTACCGGCGGCGGCGAGGCGGAGCTGAGCGACGAGTCCGGAGGTGGTAGGCGTGCACGTCGAGAAGCAGCTCTTGTCAACATCTTCATCATTTCATTTTTCTCGTTTTTATCGGAGGTGACATAACAGATGTCACCTCCGGTTCGGTAGATTTTGATGCAAGTTTAGGTTATCGTTCATTGTATTTATTTATAATATTATGATTATGTTTTGATAATTTTGGTTGTGCCTGATATGGTTCCACGGATAATACATATAATAAACTGCTTCTAAAAATAATATATAGAAAATTGTGAGGAGATGACAAAATAGACGTTGACGTTGACGTTGGTGTTGCTATATAGTATATAGTAATTTTAAAAAAATTTAAAAGACGTACGCTTAGTTTTCTTGATCATGTTAGTATCAGAGCGTTTTGTGGATTGTCTGCAGACATTGTGAATAGTAAATATTATACTGATAATGTGGTTTCCCACAGTGATATTATTGAGAGGGTCAGATAGTCTTGTTGAAGGCATATCATCTGTTTCCATCCTTGTGGGATCCGGAGAAATCTTGCTGGCAAAAGCAATTTTGGTTAGTTGCTCATGCATCATTACTGTTACGAGCTTCGGGTTCGTGACAATAAAACTGCCGATATAAATTACCAAAAATGACACTTTAATTAATCAACACAAACACACTAATAAATAAACACAATTATTACACTTAAGTCGCACTTGAAGATCGCTTTAGATGTATTCGCATGTATCGCTTCCAACACACTGTGTCGAATCGCGGTTATTCCCGGCCTTATATAGTGCAGCAGATTGTTCTAGTACCTTCTATGGAAACATCTAGAATGTTCGGGTATATACAGGCCCCGACTGACCTCTGTCGATAGTTCTAGTATCGAAATTTCTAGAAGGATCTACTTGTTCTACTATTCGATACTAGATGGCACTAGTGGTAATTTAGTTCTGCTATTTGATAATAGATGGTGCTATTGACTATTAGTTTTTCCACTTGATACTAGATGGCGCCAGTGGTAGCTAATGTCACCGTGTATCAGGCATTAATTGTGGCGCGCAACACTGCCCCCTCCTAAGACATGCTCGTCCCGAGCATTATCGGCTCCATAATAACGCGCCAGTCGATCCACATGGACGATCTTAGGAGTGCCTCTTGCACCTTTCTGTATCCGGTAGGTTACGTCATTGATCTTTGTCACAATCCGGTACGGTCCATCCCATCTAGCTTGAAGCTTAGGAGATTTCCCTTTGCTGCGGACTGGATTGTGCAACCACACTAGTGAACCTTCGTCGAACCCTTTGTTGTTCATTTTGCGGTCATAACGGGTTTTCATCTTTTCAGACATTTGCTGGCCCGATTGTCTAACGTGCTCGTAAATGTCATTCATTTTATTTCGCAAGTCATTCGCATAATCGGTTATACTGCGTGGGGCATCAGGTGGTATTCCGGTGATCAGGTCTGCAGGCAGCCGTAATTCTCTTCCAAAGTTTGCGAAAGCTGGTGTCACCGATGTACTTTCGTGAACAGCGCTTCGATATGACAACAAAAACGGTTGTATGTGCTTGTCCCAATCTCGTTGCCGATTTTCCACAACTTTTGCTAGGCCTCTACCTCTACTACTACCTACCTCTACTACTACCTCTCCAATGTCTGATTAAATCGTTCCACCATTCCATCCGATTGTGGGTGGTAAGAAGTTGTTCTTGTTTTATGAGTACCCATAACTCGGCAAGTTTCCTGGAATATTTGGGACTCAAAATTCCTTCCTTGATCACTGTGAATCTCTAAAGGTACTCCAAAACGACAGAAGACTTCATAAACTAATTTATCTGCAACTGTCGAAGCTTCTTGATTTGGAATGGCGAAGACTTCCGGCCACTTAGTGAAGTAATCCATCACAACCATGAAATACTTGTTACCACTTTCACTTTCCGGAAACGGCCCCGCAACGTCAAGGGCTATCCTCTCCCATGGTGCACCAACATTGTACAATTTCAATGCACCTCTACTACGAGTCTGAGGTCCCTTTACAGCTGCACAACTTGTACATTTGCGACACCAGTCCTCGACATCGTCCCGACAGTGTACCCAGTAAAACCGTTCTCGTATCTTCAGTAGAGTCCGTTTTACTCCCAGGTGACCTCCTGAACAACCATTATGGTACAGCTGTAGAACATCCGGCACTTGAGCTTTAGGGACAACCATTTGCAAATGACAGCTGTCTCCCCGAGCATTTTCCCATTTACGGCAAAGGACTCCATCCTGAATCACCAAGCTGTCCCATTGGGCCCAATAGCTTTTCGTGATCGAACTCATCGCTGAGACGTCGCTCCACCTGGGCTTAGGAGCGCTGGCCTTTATCCACTCCAGAATCGGCTTGATAATAATAATAATAATATCCCTGGACATTTCACACAGCACCATTTGTCCCAAGCTAAGCAACCTAATGCTTGTGTTATGGTAACAAGATGGCTGATAAACTACTTATATGCAATTTTTTTTTTTGTAAATACATACATATTATAGATAGAAAAACACCCAGACTCGGAACAAATACATGTAGATCATACAAATATTTGTTCCGTGCGGGAATCGAACCCGCGACACGCAGCGCAGCAGTCAATCGCTTAACCACTGCGCCAACCGTGCCGTCAGTGATGTCCGTGATGTCCGAATCTTCCTGCTGTGCACGTTGTAGGCTTTCCTTCCACTCGTTGCTGAGGTCTGTCTTAAGCATCCTCACAGGTACGACTTCTTTACTTTCTTGCCTAGTACAATGCTTGCAGTCTTCAGGACAAGGTCTTCTTGACAATGCATCTGCGTTGCCATGAGATTTTCCGCTGCGATGTTCGACCACGAAGTCGTATTCCTGCAATAGTTCAATCCATCTCGCAACTTGTCCTTCTGGATTTTTGAACTGCAATAGCCATTTCAGTGCAGCATGGTCGGTTCGTAAGTGGAATTTCCGCCCCAGAAGATATTTGCTGAAGTGCTGCAATGACTTTACCACAGCAAGCAGTTCCCGTCTCGTAACACAATAGTTCCTTTCAGGTTTCGACAATGACTTGCTGAAGTACGCTATCACAACCTCTTGATCGCCATTCCGCTGAGACAACACACCGCCAAGTCCTATGTTGCTTGCGTCTGTGTCAACTATAAATTCCTTGCCCGCATCAGGGTACCCCAAAATAGGTGTTTTGCACAGACGGTCCTTTAGCTCCTGGAATGCGATGTCGCAACTTTCATCCCAACAGAAATGTCGCTTCTCCTCGGTTAGCTTATGCAGGGGTTTGGCTATATCTGCAAAGTTCTTGACAAATCGCCGATAATAGGAGCACAAGCCCAGAAATGCTCTGACCTGCGTCTTGTCTTTTGGAATTGGCCAATCCTTGACAGCGGCGATTTTCTCTGGATCCGTGCGGATACCTTCTTCAGACACTACATACCCCAAAAAGCTAACTTGTCGCTTGAATAGTGAACACTTCTTCGGACTTAACTTGAGGTTGGCACTCTGGATCTTCATGAGCACGCGTTCCAGGTTTTGAAGATGTTCTTCAAACGTACGGCCTACAATGATGATGTCATCCAAGTAGACCAGGCAGGCATCACCAATTAGCCTGGTAAGTACAAGTTCCATCAACCTTTCAAACGTTGCCGGCAACAATCCAAACGGCATAACCTTAAATTGCCACAGACCCTTTCCTGTCGAGAATGCAGTTTTCTCCTTGTCCTTAGGATCAATCTCAACTTGCCAGCAACCAATCCACTTCCTCGCAAGTACCAACTAGTGTGCCTTTTTCAATAATCTGTTCCTGATCACAAAGGTTCAGCACACGTACCCCAGAGATGTCGGTGGCTCTGACCAAAGTTCGTGCCACTTTCCATGGAAGGTCATTGTCTACCCTTTCCACGAGTACACAACGATGAGTTTGCCCAGGATTCCGAGGAAGAATAACCGGCACCATCGTTTCCGATCTCGGCGAAAGAACAATCTTCTTAAGGCTGTACACGTTCCCTGGTAACGCCCCTTCCACGAAAAGTTCCTCCTGTCCACATCTCAAAACACCTTGCTTGACGTCAATTTCACAACAATTCTTCCTCATAAAGTCAAGGCCCAGAATACAATCGTCCATTATATCAGCCACGATGACATTATGCAGGTAGATTCTGTTGCCTAGCTTCAACCCCATCTTCTTCTCTCCATGGACGGGTATGCGCTGACCGGTGGCTGTTACCAAATTAATGTGTTCTCGGTTGTATGCGGAGTCCCCAAGGGACCGTCTTATGAGCTGGGAACTGACAACCGTGCGAGAGGCTCCAGTGTCTATGGTCAGCTTACACGGCGTTCCGTTGACCTCGCCCTTGATGATTAGGCTGTTCCCGTCTTGGGTTTGTGTGATCGAAACCCTTGGGGCTCTTTGAACATCAGCCAGCACCCGCCCCGCAGTCCTGGCTATTACTCGTTTCCCTGCTGCTGGTACTGGGCGGTGCTGTTAGCTGCACTGCCCTCTGGAGATAGGCCGTCTTCTCTTTCTGCAGTTCGCTTGGGGCAACTGGATCGAAGGTGGCCCCTTTCGCCACAGCCGCAGCACCTAGGGCTGTATCCTTTATTGCGGTCGCGAACTGTAGCCGCTGCAACCTCCCTGACGCGATGGGAACGATGATCCTGCCGCACAGCTTCCACCTCCAGTGCATGGGCCAAGGCGTCCTTAAGCGTCCAATGGTGCCCGAGCCTCACAGCAGCTCTAACTTCGAGGTCACGGATGCCGTCGATGAATGCTTGCACCAGGTTCCCATCAATAAGCGCAGGTACGGACTGGTAAGCTTTACGCACCAGCTACTCCACTTCAAGGGCCCACTGCTGCAGGTTTTCGTTACTGCGTTGCACGCGATCCTTGAGCTGCGCACGAAACACGTGTTCCAGGTGAGCGTCGCCATACCGAGCCTCCAATGCCTCAAGGAGCTGCTCGTAAGTCACTTCCTTACCGAGAGCTTCCAGAACAGTTAAGGCCTGGTCGCGTAGGCCTAGGGTGAGGGCAGTCATGGCCTGACTTTTGTTCCAACCGTTCGCCTTCATGACAGCCTCAAACTGGATTTTGTAGGCCGACCAGGAAGAAGTTCCGTCGAACGGTGGCACTTTGAATCCACGTAGCGAAGGTGTTGTAGCTACGGGAGCTGCGATTCCATCCCCAAGTTTAAGGTAATCCAGCGTTTTCTTTACGTCAGCCATCACGGTTGTCTTCACGTCAGCCATCACGTTGTCAACCCGATTATTCACTTGGTCGATCCGGATTTCAGCTTCCGACAGGCGGTTGTCGTGTTGAGCAACCCTATCCTTCACCTCCTTCATGTCTTTCCCGAAGGTATTGTGAAGGTCCTTCATAAGGAGCATCTGCTCTTCCTGGCGGCGCGCTTGCTCCTCCTTATCACGTTGGAGCTGTTCTTCCAACCGACGAGCCTGTTCCTCCTGTCGGTGAGCCTGTTCCTCCTGTCGGCGAGCCTGTTCCTCCTTGTCCCGCTGGAGCTGTTCTTCCAACCGACGAGCCTGTTCCTCCTGTCGGCGAGCCTGTTCCTCCTTGTCCCACTGGAGCTGTTCTTCCAACCGACGAGCCTGTTCCTCCTGTCGGCGAGCCTGTTCCTCCTGTCGGCGAGCCTGTTCCTCCTGACGGCGGGACTGCTCCTGCAGCATCATCATCAGGGCAGCAAAGTCTGGTGCTGCTGATGCTGAAGCGGCTGCGGACGGGTCGGCCTCCATGGTTGGTCCCTCCAGCCTCTGCGGCATAGTTCCACCAAAACGTCTCTGGTCCGTCTCCTGTTGGCGTTGACTCCGGGTACGGATACCCTCCGTGTCGTCGTCTTTAGGTAAAATCGGCATAATTTTATCCCTCGCTTCTGACACCAATTGTTACGAGCTTCGGGTTCGTGACAATAAAACTGCCGATATAAATTACCAAAAATGACACTTTAATTAATCAACACAAACACACTAATAAATAAACACAATTATTACACTTAAGTCGCACTTGAAGATCGCTTTAGATGTATTCGCATGTATCGCTTCCAACACACTGTGTCGAATCGCGGTTATTCCCGGCCTTATATAGTGCAGCAGATTGTTCTAGTACCTTCTATGGAAACATCTAGAATGTTCGGGTATATACAGGCCCCGACTGACCTCTGTCGATAGTTCTAGTATCGAAATTTCTAGAAGGATCTACTTGTTCTACTATTCGATACTAGATGGCACTAGTGGTAATTTAGTTCTGCTATTTGATAATAGATGGTGCTATTGACTATTAGTTTTTCCACTTGATACTAGATGGCGCCAGTGGTAGCTAATGTCACCGTGTATCAGGCATTAATTGTGGCGCGCAACATTACTATTGAGTTGAGACAAGAGAACTTTTTGTCTGGACTTAGGTCAATTTTTGGCTTTTTGGCATCTTCAATGGGTTTTAGAGTATCTGGATCTACTAAAATGTCTTCCATTTTGCGTTTTAAACTGGGTTCCGCAGAAGTTGTTGCCATTTTTGAATAGTTGATTTTTTGTGCTTGTAACTTCAAATTTTGATAAAAGAAAGGATCTGTTCATACATGTTATTATTATTATTATTATTAAATCTAAACTAATTTAAACCTATCCAGTCATATTTAACTGTTAAGTTTGAACATAAAGTTAATATTTTAAAAGTTTAAGTTAGCCTTGCGTCGACATATACATATTTTGTGTATTTGGCAGTAGGTTTACCAAATATGCATGTATGGATAGCGTTTATTGGTTGCTTGGTGTTAAAGGAAATAACTGAAGAGGAACACCTTTCCTGGTATGAATTCTTAAGTGTGTAATTAATTCGTCCCCCCCCCCCCCCCACATATTTGGCAATCACTGAATTTAATGTCTCAGCAGGATTGCTATCAACATCAAAAATTAGACTTTTAGTTGCAAACGCCAAAAATAAAACAATTTGACTCATTTTCCTCCACAAAACTGTGTTAGCTACATCAAGTGCCGTATTTCGGTCAGTTTTGTCAGTTGCTGGGCATATAGCGTCATCGCGACCAAAAGAATGGTGTAATGCATTCAAAATATCTGCACGAAGCTTAACCATTTTTTGACCGTCAGAAATTCTTCATGTTTCCTTAACTTTATAGCCCTCACTGTGTATCTGCGTAACTTCATGATTTTGAAGTCAGTTAAAAGTTTCCTTAATTGAATAGGAATATGAGTATCTTTAGTAGGTGCTCTCAGTTTGTTACATAGATTTCTTAGCAGATGGTTTCTGCACTCGATCTTCTGAACCTTGCAGTTTTTATATGGATTGCTTTCTAATATTTTTTTATGAATACTTGAATCACCATCTGATAGTCACAATCTAGCATATATTAAACCATGCGTTTCAAGAGAGTTACCAAATCCTTCAACAAGCTACGTTGACTCCATACTGGAAGAGCTACCAGAATAGTTCTTATAGCATATATGATTTGCAGGTTATTTTTTTTTAATTTCAGCTTTTGCACATACTATGCAGTATTATATATTTATTTATTATATATTTTTTACACCAAGATGTAAAATTTTACCACTGTATGCACCGATTATTGCTGCTGCACCTGATGATGCTGAATAGTTATTACGGAAAGATCTTTTGGACCAACGCCCGTCCACTATTACATCAATCATTGGTGTACCTTCACAATCGACACTGCCAATTTATGTCGCATGTTCTGCCTCTTCGATGCCTGCCTTGGCCATTTCTTCTACTGCCGTGTTATGGAACCATTCGTAAACGTTTTTGTTTGTTTGAGCGTATAATTTTTTTGACATGCCAGGTATATCAGTATTACCTGCCAATTCATTTAAATTTCCCAACCCACAGCCAATACTAATAATACCTGCAACTATACCGTGGTTCACATCACAAGTGTTAGACGGATCTTCAGTGCTTATGTCAAATTCGGAATTATAGAGTTCACACTTGAAATGCAGCTTTGATATAAAACCTTTACGTCGTTCACCGATACATTTCAGATTTCTATACCTGCATCCAAAAGATTTTTCGTTATGATCAGCAATCTTCCCCAAAATTTCTAAAAAATATTTGATCGATACGATTCTACGCCCTTCTAGGCAAAACAGTACGTCATCATTAGTAATTTCTGTTTCATTTTCAATTTGTAGCTGTTGTTCGTCGCTAATAATTACAGGTTGTGGACGTTTCCTTACGGAAATTCGGCGAAAAGGAAAAGCCTCCTCAAATGTCCGCTTCCGGTTCATTTTCTTGTTTGAGTTTGTTACATTTTCAGTTCTGTCAATATTTTCAATCATCACTGGTACTCCCATAGTAGAAGAGGTAGGATTAATATTTCGAGCTTCTGACAGGTTGCTAACATCTGAAAATGGTTGACGAGAGCCAGCAGCGGACCTGTGAAAATAAATAAGCCATATTATTAATTAATTTTATTCCACGGTTAAAAGATATCCGACTTTGGTCAAATTAGCCCTAAAGTATATTAGACTAGCGACCCTTACATACATAAACACTAAATACACACACACACCCACAAACACACCACATACACACATATCCATCCACACACACCCTTCCACACCCCCCACACACTCACGCCCCCACAAACACTCACGCCCTCCCCAACCACACTCTTTTACACCTTCTGTTTTATCATATTTCGATATCGATACCCATCACTTCTGCGGAGTTTCGCTATCTAATTTAATTTGACCCTGTATACGATATTATCTAAACACGACGAAATAAAAGAAAGCTTATTATAGTGTCTCCGAATTTTTAGCCGAAAAAGTTTTTTGATTATATCTTTAGTTCTTTATTTTATTTTATTGACCATAGTGTTAGAATTTTTCATATTGACAGTGTGTTAGTCTATTAAGAACTTGTACTAAATGTTTGCATAATTATGCAAACATTTAGTACAAGTTCTTACATTCTACCTTTAATTAAAGGTAGAATGTACAGGGATCTCTAATTATACATGCAACCTTGAAAACATTTGACAATTTTGTATTAATATGACACATTGCTACTGTAATTTAAGCGATTTGTCGTTTTTTGTATTAATATATACAACGTGTCACGGAAAGGGTATACACATACCAAGGGCACGGCTTCTTTGGATGATATCAAACGATATTGGAAGGGTTTCAACTCAAAATAAAATACTCTAAAAATTGATACCAAATTTTCGGTTTCTTAGGTTTCTTAAATTCAAATCATAACAAACGTGTCACCCACACACACGACACTTCTCGAGTTACATATGTGATCTATGCCAAGAAAATGTGGAACAAAGTCATCAGTTAAACATGTTCTAGCTATATGATTTTTTCTCTCTAACGTACTTTTCGATATTTTGAATTTTGTAGCTAATCGTCTGTCCGGTTCACCAGTTCTTATTTTAGTCAAGTATATGCTTAAAGCGGTTGCAGGCTTATCCGTTCTGGTACGTAGAGATGGAGTTAGACTTAATACCAAGTTGAACTGAACTTTCGTAACTCCAGTCCAAAAATGCAGTTCACCGTCATCGATCTCTTCAATATGCTCGAAATCTAATTGATGACTTCGTTCTAACCCCCATTTAAACAATTCGAACATGTCTAATACATGAACATTATTAAAATCTAGCAATGGCGTCTGAGCACTTAACTCCTCCCAATCATTTCGCACCAGGTGCGGGTGACAAACGCGAGCAAGTTGAGGTATATAATATTTATTCGTATTAAGCAAGTGGAACCTTATATACGTGGGCACTAGGGGGTTTATTCATAAACGATGACTAAAGTTAAGTAACGCTTAAACGTCAAAAATGTATAGTTAAACAGTCGCTAATCACTGCTTAACTTTAAGCAACGTTTATGAATAAAGGGGTAGATGACTAGGCGTATTCCTGCAGCCGTTAAATATACACCTTCTTGCGGTATTGGAGGCACGTGAATATCCTTGTAAGGACATGAAGCCAGGTCTTACGTCTTGGCCGTCGTTGTATACTTCCTGTTTTCCTTGCTGGTTTGATAGACCTTGATCCTGATCTTGTTGCTTTGGCTGGTCTTCAGGTTTTTTTTTTTTTTTTTTTCTTTCTTGTCGTAAGACTGTCACGTTATTAAAGCCGGCTGTGTTGGAACCGAAGGCAGCGGCGGCTCTTACTTGGCACTGCTTCTGACTAAGTCTTTGGTTGTCAGGCGTTGGCTCAGGGACTCTTACGAACTGCACGTTAGCTGGAAGAGCTTTCGGCTTAATATAGTTGCGGAGAGTAGGGGATGAGCGTCCTATGTCTCGCATTTTAAAACGTCCTCTTAATTCGAATAAAACGGTGTTGACCCTACTCATTAGTTCGGGACAAATGCGCAAACGGGCTGCAGTTGTGTCTCCGTTTGGAAAGTCAAACCCTTCAATCCTTGGTCTGGCCTCTGCAGGTAAAACATCCGCCGGTCCATGACCCAAGAGATTTGGGGTAGGAATTGCTCCTGCTGGTATCAAAGCAATGGGCAATGGTGGTATTTCCGGTTCATTCTGTTGTCGTCTAGAATTCAATACCCTATTTGATGTTACAAGTGGTGAAATATAGCATTCATAAACATTGTGGTTTGCTGGCGTTAAAATGCCGAACGAGCCAGCAGGTATGTTATCATCCGCTACTTGTGGCACGGCTGCGTCGGGGAGATTAAATTTTATCTCTTCACCCCCAACTGTAGTAGTATTACAAACGCTCGAGATATAATGGAATAAGTTATCAGGTACGCATAAATCCTCTGGTAACAAGTCTTGGCATCGAGTGGCCTCTATTTTCCGCTCGCCATTATCTAATGTGGCGTCTAGTAAGTAACAATTTAAGATTGTAGCCATTGAATGCTGGAACATGGAAAACGGCATACGCCTATCTAACCTTGGGTCTACTCCACGAAGCGACTCATAGGTACGCTCTATTTGGTCGATGTACCCACCAAATTCAAAATTCTGGCAGTAGGTTTCTTGTACGGGTATTGAACTAGTATGTGGGCCAAGATCATAGAGAGGCTCGTCTACTGGGGCCGTCTCATCTTTGGCTCGAAAGTCGTAGGAGACTGCGGTATCTACCTTCGCTTCCTTGTCTTCCTTCTTCGACTTATTCTTTTTCCAAGCGGCGCTACGTTCTGTGCGACCGCGAGGCTTTTGTTGGCGCTCTTCGAAGTCTCGTACCTCGTTCCAGTCAGTATTAAAATTCTGACGCTGTTGGAATTCGTACGCTCGTGATTGGTTTCGACTTCCGCGCGACACTCCACTAGCGGGCTTACCACGCTGAATTGGATTGTTGTTTCGTCCAGACATCTGGGTATTACTGTAATGTGCCATCCTGGCTGCAATGTGCAATAAAGGTTTAAGTTTTAACTGTCTAAAAACGACAGGTTGTTCGGGTAGTTGATCTTGAACCTGTTGATCTCGCTGACGGTGCACATCACGACTCAGTCTGACCCAGCATGCATGGCAAATTGATCTTGAGCCATCAAATGGAACCCGAAAATGTCGAAATAATAATTAACATTAATCACCGAGGAAAAATATTAAGTACAACACGAAAAATGGTGGAGCACACTGGTCTGAAAATGCCTAAATTCATTTTAAAATCCAGACAATTTTTACAAGACTTTTAGGAAAAAGTAGATAGGTACCCTTCTAACAGCACTCTCATTTAAAAAGAAATCTGAACACCGTAAAAGATACTTATTATTCTAAAATACTGTGTGCAGTTTGTAACAAAGAGAATAAAAGTAATAGTTTAAAGCGCAGAAACTTACCTCGTATGGTATTATTTATTGTAGTAATAGCACGGCGTGTTCCCGATGTGTTTCGAGAAAAATTCCAGTAAGAGGGTGATTTCTGCGACGTAACACCGATCGGTTACACGCTACACAGCTATTAAGTCTTTCCATGTCAACAAAATCCAAATCGAGAAGCAAAAAATCACTCAAGTAAACACGCCAAAGTAGTTAATTGTATCGGAATAATATAGAAACACGGAGAAAGCACAGATCACAACGACGAATGACGAAGGACTGCGAAGGGCGAGGTCAGGGAGGCGCCGCCGATGTTTTTCTACCTGCTGTGGATGTGTGCATTATATCGACCGTAGCAATTAACATAGTCGTATGTGAAAAATCGCTACTTTAGGGTACGGCCGTTCAAAGTTTCAAATATGTATAAAGTGAAAAATATTCAATGCACCTTAACCAAATTTGGTATGACTTAAAAACATTAATTACCTTACGCAGTAGTATATGAAAGTTTATCAAAACTGTATTGGAAATATGAGAAACTGCACATGCAACATTATTAACCGCAAAATCATGCAACTATTTTGTCGGAAATGGCAGATCCGACATTATTAACCGAACAATTAACATTAACAATATCTGAATTTGGTCGGATGTGGCACAACCCGCAGTATTCCCTGGACTTTAATAATGTCCTAAAAGTTGGATGTACCACTTAATACGTTATTGCTCGATGTTTAAATATTTCATGATGTAGATACAACTTACACTATCGGAGACTTGGGTAATACAATGTTGAGTTACTACATACCTGACTGAAATTATTGTTTTATGAATTATATGGACATTATTTTTAAATGACAAGTGTATTCCTATTATTAATTTAAGTTGATATTGAACTATTTATTTTTATTGTAATTTTTGAATGTTTTCTGTTTCTAATCTTAAATTCTTAATGAGTTGACATTGTAATTTTTCTTGTAGTTTGTAATTTTTAGTTGAGTTATGTTGTTAATTTTTAAATGTGATACTTGTATCATGTTAAATTATTTCTAATCTTAAATCCTTAAATTCATAATGAGTTGACATTGAAAATGTTATTGTAGGTAATTTTAGTTGAGTTATATTGTTATTATTATTTTTTCTTATGTCTTAAGTACTTGTATTTTGAATGTTGTTTGCTTTAAATCATTTTTTTTTATCATATGGAACGATTTCAAACACAATGTAAATTGTTTGTGAAGAAATAAAATAAATAAATAAAAATACAACATTGAAATACTTAGTACTGAGTTAATTAAATGAATAAATAGCAAAATATTAATTTTCTTATCATGAGCAAGACCGACTTTTTACTCTAGGTCTTTATAAAAACAAAACAGTTCTCCTACACTAATGGACAAGGAACTCGTCCTTTAAGTAACCTATGTACCTACATACTTTTACGCAAGTTATACCTATGACGTTCCCTCATAAGATAAGGACAACCGTGCCTTTAATTACCTGGCCCGGAAGGCTTTGTTAGGTACAGACGCCAGCATATCAACCGACTACAATCTGTCAAAGGGGAATGCCCATCCGCCATACAAAAAAATGCCTGAAATGAACAACAATGAAATATACGCCAAATTGTACTAAAAATCGTAGGAAACCCATAACAATTTCAATAATTATCAAAAAACTAGGTAGAAGCCAGTTCCAATGTTTTTTCTGAAATATAGGGCAAGTCAAGGTTAAGGATTAACATGCATTAAATAAACAACCAAAAACCATTTACTAAGAGATTACTTCTCATCCTTGCAATATCGAGATAGCAATTGACACAGTGTAGGTTTCTATCCATTTTTAAATGTACCCACGGGGCACAAGTCCAAAACAACAGCAACGTCGTTTATAAAGCATGTTCAAGTTCGTCGTCAAAAAGCCGAGTCGTCGTTTAGGCGGGTCCAATCTAAGTCTGTGTTCAAAAATGGGTATCATGTGCAGAAGTAATCAAAATCCTTAAAGAATGGCCACAGTCATCGTTAAATATCATAAAAAGCAATCTGTAACACAAGTCGCAAGCACAAAACCATGAATCAAGTAAACAATCGAAAAAATGAAATACAGTAATGTCAAACTGTTAGTAAGGCAAAGGACATATGATTCATACAGCCTACAATATGTTTCTATTTGTAAAATAATTTGATTTTAATTAATTTTGACATGCATATATTATTTTAATTCGATTTACGGTACATATACGTCGAATTACACTAAATTAATGATAACTGTGCACTAATTCTATAAAATAGGATTATTTGACGATTCCTGTTTGGCTGAATGTAAGTTACTCATGTCAAATAACCACTGACCACCATTATAAAAATAAGAATGAATTAGACGGATATCAAGTTAAATATTTTAATGGTCGTTATATTTTTACCCTAGTTAAACAAACTTGAGAATTATGTCATTATACGTATTTTATTCTAAATACAATTATGGACTATTAGTAGTTTCTGTCCATTTCAGGCATTTTTCGGGCGTTCCCCTTTCTTTAAAGATTTTCAACTTTATCTTTATAGCGTTAAAGTTCAAGGTTGATTGGGAAAAGTTGACAGATTGGAGTAGGTTGATGTGCTGGACATTTTACACGTTCCTAGAAAATAAGAAGTCACTGTGTTAAGTAATCAAATTAAAATCCTTTATTGGAAAACTAAATCACAATCCAGCTTTTTATAATGCAAATACTAACTAACTTCGCATATGAATCAACAAAACACGAATTAAATTTCCTGTAACTAAACAACAAAACAAATGACAGTCTTATTAAGTTACATTTGAGATCAACCTTATTTGACATTAAACTTATTTTTAGTGTAATCTATTTGCTATATAACCACACACAATTTAGGTCCAGGACAACATTCATAGATTAGGCTACAGTAGATAGATTACAAAAAGACGTACACATGGCTACACATCAAGCTATACATTTCCAGTTTAAGCTGATCTCGCATTGTACGGAAATCCTATACAATATGAGATCAGCTTATACTAGAAATGTATAGCTTGATGTGTAGCCGTATGTACCTACGACAATATTTTTAGTAGAAACCATAAAAATATAATAGATAGTCAAGACAATAGGGAACAAAATAATCACTAATTTATAAAAATAAGTAGGTACCTAGCTTAATTTAAATTCACAACCTTTTATGGCACATTATCATGGTAAGTTTTTCCTTAATATACGTACTACCGTTAATAAAACACTATTCTAGAATTAGATTGAACCTAATCGGTTTTAACCTAATCGTCTTCTGATTCACTTTCTTCAAGAGTAAGATTAGAAGTGTTTGTGTGAGGTAGGTTTAAATAAAAGTCATGGTAGCGCTCAGGAATGATTCTCCCTCTGCAGAGATCTGTAAGATCCTTGTATTTTTCTTTACTGATGAGCAAAGGCCCTTGATACGCTTGATTCAGTTCCAGATAATTTTCCAACCTTTTCTTGTTTCGGGTGCCAGATCGCAAAACAACGATTGTCTTTGGTTCTTCATCAAAATCGTACTTATAATCTATTCTGTCATTTTGTTCTGCATTTACTTTCACCTCTCTTATGGAATTCCACGACACCTTCTCGTTTTTTGTATTCTTTGTCCAATTCTTGTTTACTAGTAAGGCTTTGAAATCGAAAATGTCTTCTTGTCTTATTTCTTTCACGACGTAAGGTTCACCTTCAGATTTAGCCCAACGGACTAAGCAATACCATTCTTCTGGCACCCAAATCGTTTTGTGTTTGCTATACCGTTCTACTGTCGCGTGCACACTATCTCCCTCGTTTTGTGTATGACCTTTTTCTAGAAAACGATGGGTCACAGTTACTCCGAGCTTTTTTGCTACGAACATGTAGAGCGAAAACACGATCCGGTTCCTATTTTGACCTGCGCAGTTATCAGACCAAAAACGAAAATCCTTGACGCCTCGTTCAGCATGGAATTTGATGAAGTTGAGTAGACAACTAGATACTTCAATAGAGCCACGCCGAGCGATCGCTTCATGCCACATGTAGCAGGTGCCTATCTTGGATACTAAATCATAGACCGTGAAATTTAGTGTAGCGAATCGCCTCTTGTAGTAAAGTACGCTGATTTCTCCGTAAGGGGTCACTAAAACTTTTTGAAAATCAAAAGTAGCAGTGACCACATCTTTGTTGACTTGAGCTTCTTGCTTGTCGGATTTCTTTAAATCTCGTGCCCTATTTTTTCGACGTTGGTGTAAATCAAACGCAGCTTTCTCTTCGTCTGTTCTAGTTGATTTATTCTCAAACACGTGGCAGATATCACATTTATCTTTTTTAGGTCTATGCAGTGCCAGGTTGAAGTTGGCATTAACTACTTCTCTATACTGTCTTTTCGTAGTTGCTTTTGAGGAATATTTGGTAGCATCGAACCATTCGCAGTACAGTTTATACATCCGAGATATGCTCTCAACGCCTTCTAGGTAGAGCTTGTTTGAATTCTTACGAACGTAATGAGCCTCAACTACTGGAAAACATCTTACGTGATCGCAAATACTTTTGACCATGTCATCATTATAAACGCGTCTTTCATGTTCATAACGACCCCTTTTGTCATCTTCTATCAACGTGTTCCCATCAAACTTCTTCCAGGCCGTGCTCACCACCCGTTCACTTAGCGCTATAGTGTTGAGAAACATTGTCTTGCATACCTTCACTGGTTTCTTATCTGCATCCGGTAAAAAGTACTGATAAGTGTTCTGTCTGTCGTGCTTCGTAACTTCTGTTGTTTGGCGTCGTTTGAGACTCTTCTTTGTGTTTTTGATAACAAATTCCCAGTGCTTTTTCTTCTCACCTAAAAGCCAAAAATATTTAAAGAGTCGCTTCCGATCTTCATGAGAAAAATTTTTGTTACACTTCAATCGGCACTTATCGGTACAAGGATCTTTTAATTCTTTACTTTCGACCACCTTCCCCTTTTTTTTCACAAATTCTTCGCCGCTGTTTTTCTTCAGTTTTCTTTGGACCACAAGCCACCTTTCTTTATGGGCAAGGCGCTTCTTTCCCTTATCAGTCTTAAAAGTTTTTTTTCTGGAACTAATTGTAGAAGATGGCGTATGAACATGACTTACAGAAGAGATCTCGGATGGTGTACCCATGTTTTCATAAACCTCGTGGGTGAGAAGCGCGTGATTCATAGAAGTGATCTGGGGCGGTGTTCCTATATTTACACTCTCACCATCGTTAGGAAGCCAAGACATGGGATTCGGGGACGGCATCGGTGTTATTTCTGTGTAATCTAATAGTGTGAAAACTTCATCTTCATTGTTCTCCAGAACTTGAGGCGAGTTGCGAGTTGTTCCTAAGCTCTCAGGAGCAGGAGCGCTTGGAGTTGGTGTCTTTGGTTGAGTTACTGAATTCACGAAGCTCTGAAAAGCATAATACAACTATTGTATTACGTTAAATGAGAAAAGTTGACAAGACGTAGGTTATACGTAAAACTACAGAAGTTGAAAATCCGGAAAAGACTTTACCGGATTCACTATATCAGGAATGTCTCCCACGAGGCTCTTTGCACTGTCATCAAAGATGTCTCCAATCAGATCTTCCAGTTGCACAAGCTCATCTTCAAAGCCAACAGGAAGAGGTGACGATTCTCCTAAAATAAATGTTACTATGTTAGCAAAAAAACCAAGCAAGCCAAACCTTAAAGATAACTTAGAGCTTATTTTAAAAAAAATGTACGTAACTGATTCCTCTTCTACAAGTATTATCACATAAACAAAAAAAAAATGCGAACAAACAACAATGTCAGTAGTACCATATTCAAAAGTAGCTTGTTATCATTTAGGTGGAAGCTCCAGGGTAGCCCGCGAAATACAAATTTTCTTACGTTTTTTGCAATTTGCAAGTCAGTATTTACATCCGACACCAAAAAATTATAAATAATCAGTTAAAAAAGTCAGTATTGCCTTATCCGACAAAATAAAATCAAGCACACAGCAGTCAATAATGTAGAAAGTGGTACATCCTACAATACTATTTATCAAATGAACATGCAACATGGTCTGTAGTACCATATCCGACAAAATAAAACTATCTCCGATCAAGCAATAATGTAGTATGTGACACATCCGACACAGTAAACGAAATAGAAAACCATAAACATTGATGTATCTGGCATATACGACATTATTATCCGTTTAGAGTAGTTTTCATCATTTCTTAAAAAATATTAATTTAATAAGTCGCTAATAATAAACAATTATTAACATTATGTTTAGGCTAGGTATAATGAAATGCTAAAATAAATGATTTTACTTACTTTTTCTCTTTTTTCTTAGATGAGTTTCCACATAAGTGTCCGTTAATTCAAAATTTGAATCGTTTTGTGGCGGAACTGATGGATTCAATAAGTCTAATATCCTTCTTGACCTCGACATAATAGAAACATTGAATTTCTAATAAAATTGGCGAATTAGTTTACGGGTTGAAAAATAAAAACCGACGAGTGCGCTCCTCCCGCTAACATTGGCCGAAGTGGCAGATCCGCGCCGTGCGCTCGCGTCTGGTCCCCTCCCGCGCCCCGCAACTAACGTCTCAACGTATTATGCGACAATATTAATCGTGCGCACTGAACACATACGACTTTTTCCACTTGGAAAAACAAAGATGCTTGATTTTAGGAATTTAATAATTTGTAGGGGCATTTATAAACTTATTCTAAGACCTTTCATGCAATAAAATAAAAATCGCAAAAATGTAGATCCGACAATGTTAATTGCTACGGTCGATATTATTGCGTGAGCGCAACAAAGCTGGTTATCAACTCGGGTAAGACAGAGACAGCAATATACGTGTATTATATTACCTGACCGAACGAGTTTGCTTTATGTGTGATGATATTTTTATTTAACAAAACAATGGCAAAATAAGTTGGTTTGTTTCATTTTCAAGTCTAAACCACTGAACCGATTTTGATTAAATTGCCGTGTATGTATATTTTTTGATTTGGAGTCGGACATAGTATCTATACTTTTTACCCAAGTGACATGTTTCCATGGATAAAATAATTTACAGACAGGCGAAACCGCTAATTATTATCCAATTTTTATTGGTCTGCTGCAAGATTTCTCCAACGAATTATTTTTTTCTTTTTACATACAATGAAAAGTGGGTTATGCTTGCATTATTTAATTTACCACCATTTTCGTTTTTGCACAAAAACATTTTTGAACCGGGTCGGATTATGGGCCATGACCTTAGCTTGATTAGTTCAAATAACAATAAAAGCGCGCTTCAAATGCCAGTAATAGGTGCCAAAAAAAAATGTAAATAAAGGAAAACTGACTCATTATTGAGTGACCGACTCACTGACTAACATACCAAAGCAAAGCCTATGTTATTGAGCTAGGCGTCTAAAATTTTACATAAATGTACCTTTGAAACCTTTGATAATCCTGCTTGGAAAAAAAATTCCGAAATTTCGACGGGAAAATATGTTTTGGGAAAAATTTAAATATGCAAAGTCGCAGGCACCGTCAAATTGTAATTAATATAATTTTATCTTCAATGTTTATAATTCTAGGTATCGAGAATAGCGAATTGAAATAGTAATCATAATCAAATTAGAAAATTAAACAAGGAATTGTTTACTTTGATAAACTTAAATTCTAAACAAAATTATCTCATTTGTTTATGACTAAGCATTTTCATCTTCTAGTTAGGTAAAACTGAGAATATGTTATTAAAATTATAATCAAAATTAAATTAAGATGAAGACAGTAAAAATAAAATACCTAGCTACTTAAACAAATAAACTATTTTGAATTGGGTTCATGTTAGTCATCATCCGAAGATATTGTAGATTCGTCATCAGAGACTGTGCAATCAGGTACCCTGTCTTTACAAACAACATCGCTATTCAAATTGTTGAACCAGGGATGGTATGACACCTTTGCTGCATAGTTGCAGTAAATCTTTTTTTTTTGCAACACTTAGCTAGAGGTTTTTTGTAGAGTTGCAATAGTTTATCAGGAAAATATTGCACTTCACTGATTTCTGATCTTTCAGAAATAACGGCCGTTGCCGCTTCGTCCACAGTCCTTTTCTTTTTATTTCTTGTTCCGTAATTATGTTCTCTTTGTTGTTCAGAATCTAAGTTTTCACTGGCTTTACTTCCTTTTCTTTCATTTTTTTAGTAACATCAATTGTAGAAAAATTCTCTGACATATCGTAATTATAGAATATTTTGTTTTCTCCTTTAATATATCTCAGTCGCTTAATTTTTAACCACTGAACTTGCTTTCCTTCTGTGTCTTTTTTGTATTTAACAAAATTTTGGCAGAGAGATCTTTTAAATCTTTGAACTCGTCATATTTGAATTCTTTCACTACGTATGGGTTCTTAACAACTTTCTTATTTTGTTTCATAAGGGTCATACTCCTCCTTAAACATAAGATTAGGCCACTTCCTCTTCTGTTTGTAGTAGTTTCTTGAGAATTCCAGAACAAAGGCCCTCCTAATCTCCTCAGCCACCTCCTCCAGACCTGGTTTCAAAACTGTACCTTTTTCTATCCAGGCTGCAACACTCGTCCATGACTATCTCTGGATGACCAAAACATTTTGTCAGACCTGTTAACTCAAGAGCCACATGTGTGTCCGTGGAAGTAGTAATTCTTCGGGTTGCTATCTTGATCAAAAGGGAATGTGGAAATTTATGGACAGTGTCTAGTAGAGACTCCATGAAACTTGGGATATAGAAGGCTATGTCCTTTAAAATAGTGGCTATAACCAATGGCTGCCAGCACTTCAGTATATCACATGCGTCATCCTTGTATACACTTATATCGTGAAGTACCGCGTAAATTACATTCGCTATCTCATTTTATAGATTATATAAAGGATATTTCCTGGTGGCTATTAAACCATAGGACAAGGACGAGAACCACGCATTGATGCAATCACGTACAGCCAGAAAGTGGCTATGTGTTATAATGTATGCAAACCGGTCGGAAGGCCATACCGCATGTAAATTTCCGTAACATTTCCCCTTACAGCCAAGGAAGTCGTATGTTGCTGAATGTCTCTCGCTGAATGTTATCTGATGAGTGATATGGGACAACTTCTTCTTTATGCAATAAGTTTGTCTTATATGTTATATTGTATTATATGTAAAAGGAAAAGGAAAACTGTTGTCCAATGCCAACGCTGCCAACAGTATGGGCATACTAAAAATTACTGTATGCGGCCTTTCAGATGTGTGAAATGTGGACAATCTCATAAAACGTCAGAATGTCATAAACGTGACCGCAACACTCCTGCGCTGTGCGCCTTGTGCAATGGTCCTCACCCTGCTAACTATAAGGGATGCGAGGTGTACAAAGAAATCTTAGCTAGAAAAAATAGCAAAAATGTAAACACATTAAACATTAAACGACAAGTAACAGCTACCACCGTCAAAAACAATGGATGTACCCTAAACAATAAACCACCAAAACAAGACCCACAATCATATGCAGAAGCTTTAAAGCAGACACCACAAAATAACTACTCAACCCAAAGAAGTCCAATCACCCACCACCCAGGTCAAATAAGCCAGTCACTAGAAGACATACTCATAAAAAACAATGAAAAATTTGACCTTATCCTTCAACAGATGAGCACTCTTATGAGTCTCATAGCGAAACTAGTCGACAAGCTAACATAATGTCTGCATTACGGATTGCCACCTGGAACATAAACGGGCTAACTCCAAATAAACATGAAGTAGAGTTACTAATGACCCAACATAAACTTGATATCCTCCTTATATCTGAGGCCCATTGTACCAGTACATCATTGATAAAATTTTCTAACTATTCATGTTATGTCACAAATCACCCCGATGGAACAGGTCACGGTGGAACAGCTGTGATCATAAAGAAGACTATCAAACACCATCGAATGCCATGCTACAAAACAAATCACATCCAAGCTACTACCATTGCTGTGCAGGACAAGACTTCAATGTTTCTGCAGTATAATCACGAAGTGGCTATGTGTTATAATGTATGCAAACCGGTCGGAAGGCCATACCGCATGTAAATTTCCGTAACATTTCCCCTTACAGCCAAGGAAGTCGTATGTTGCTGAATGTCTCTCGCTGAATGTTATCTGATGAGTGATATGGGACAACTTCTTCTTTATGCAATAAGTTTGTCTTAACAGAGGTGGGGGTCTGATAGACGGCCCATCCACAGATACCCCGCAGTAATCCTGAGTGCCCAGGTCAGTAGCTTCGCGCGTCAGTAGCTTATATGCCTGGAAAGTTCCCTACCTACTGCGGAGGCCTTGCAGGACTGACTGACGTGAAGCAGTGCCCAGTGGATATATTGATCGGATCTTAGAAATATGACACCCTTGGTGTCTTTCTTGAGATGGATGTGTTCCCTTTTTAGACCCGCTGGATTTTCCCAATGCTTGAATATATACTCTCTAGGCCCTTTATGTAGAGCAGACTGTAGGTGCCTGTCACACCTGAATATAGGTTGCGTTTCGGGGATGAATACTTGGGATTTAAGTCCTCTTCCTCCATTGCAATGATTGTTCTTGATTTAGGGCTGACTTTTCAATCATCTGATAATTTTCTTCGAGGAATAATTTTGAAATTTTGACAGTTATTTCATACAAAAACTGTCAAACGTCAATTTTATTCTTCAGATAAACGTGGTTTCTCTAGTTTGAGAGTTATCCCGGCCTTTGTACACAGGTTGAGCATAATATTAGGGGTCGATACAGCATGTATAACTACCTAATACTAAGCCTATGTAAACATACAAAAGTAAATATTTACAAGGGAATAAATTCAATTCAATTTTATTTGTATGACCTACATGTATTTGTTCCGAGTCTGGGTGTTTTTGTATCTATAATATGTATGTATTTACAAAAAAAAAAAGTAGTTTATCAGCCATCTTGTTACCATAACACAAGCATTAGGTTGCTTAGCTTGGGACAAATGGTGCTGTGTGAAATGTCCAGGGATATTATTATTTCCTTTATTTAAACGTAAACATATAAATTATATTTTTAAATATTTGAATATAAAAAT
Organism: Apamea crenata; assembly: GCA_949629185.1. Lineage (NCBI taxonomy): Eukaryota > Metazoa > Arthropoda > Insecta > Lepidoptera > Noctuidae > Apamea > Apamea crenata. The sequence goes on along the minus strand of OX451362.1, from coordinate 2,265,832 downwards.
TATAAAAACATTTAAAAATATAAAAAATAGTAGCCCACCGGTATCGGGAACAGGGTCCAAGCTACCGGCGGTCAGGGCTCCAGTGAGAGGAACCTCCTGACAATGCGAGCCGTGTCCAGAAGTACCGCTTTCTGAATCAAGCCCTTGATCCAGCTGCCCAAAGAGAGCCTCCTCAGGTGTTGGTCGAGGCTCTTGGCTATTAAGCCATTGGCTGTCACGACTATCGGCACAATGATCGCTGAGTTATTATTATTATTATTAATCATGACAACATTTCTAGAAGTTTTTCTGTGTCTGTGTAATTGAGTATCGCTAAGCTAAGTAATCTGATAACATTGTACTACATTTTTAATAGCTTACACTATAGAAGCTTAGTAACTTGTTGAGTCTATTATACAGAAAAGGACCTAAGAACACATAAAATCGATTAGCAAACGCATGTTTAGTTTGAGGCTTTATGCAAACCAAGTCCTTCCTTCTCTTGTCGGAAGGTACTGGGTCAAAAGGAAGTGCAGTGTGCTGGTGTAGTACTATGCTTAGAATAAATAATGAGGAAGAAAACTGCTTTTTTATCCCGTCAGGTGGCGTTTCGTCGATTGAGCCTAGTGAGCTGTCAAACCCAATACAAAAAACGTAAACAAAGATAGTTTTTTTGGTTAATATTGCTTGAAATGACTCAATGTTCCGCATTTGGTTGCAAAAACAAAGGTAAAAATTGGAAAGCGACTAATACGCCAAGGTTATGTTCTAGTCATTTTAAATCTGATGATTACTATGGAACAAGTGCATATACTGGTAAGTAATTTCACACTGAAACCCTGAAATTACATTAATTAAATACCCAGTTAAACAATTGAAAATATAACTGTGTTTTATGTTGTTTATAGGGAATGAACCTCAAGCCAAGTTTCTGAAGCGTACTGCTGTACCAAGTGTATTTTCTTTTTCGAAAACTGAAACTCCACTAGCCAAAGAACGACAAGCTCGCATTGAAAATAGAAATCGGAGAAAACTCTTCACGTCTACCGAAACGCCAAGTACGTCCACCGAAACGCCATGTCCGTCCAGTCATATAGAAAATGTCGAAGATACTATTGAAGTGAGCACCATTGAGGGAATTCATCAGTTTCCTCAAAATATAATTATTAATCCCACTAATGAACAAGGGACTCAAGTGAACATTGAACATGTATATGGGTGCATAAAAAGATTTGTGAATGATGATGAAGCCATCTCATTCTATACAGGGTTTGAGTCTTACAGAAAATTTTATTTCGTTTACTCAACTTTAAGTCCTATGGCTAGCAATATTCAGTATTATGGAAGTAAAGTAATCAATATAAGCACAGAGGATCAGTTTTTTCTCACAATGATTAAACTTAGGCAAGATAGATGTAACTTTGAACTAAGCAGATTCTTTAATATAAGTCAGACAACAGTTTCCAATGTTTTTATAACCTTTATTAATTTTATTCATCAATTGTGGAGTAGATTAAATATTTGGCCTGATAAAGATTTAGTTGAATACTATACCCCTGAAAGTTTTAGAAAGTACAGTTGTAGTACACGTGTAATATTAGATGGGACTGAGATAAAAGTGCAAAAGCCACAAAATCCTGTGTCTCAGCAAGCTTCGTGGAGTAGCTATAAGCATGCTAATACATTGAAAGTATTAGTTGGAGCAACTCCAGGTGGTTTACTTTCCTGTTGTTCAGAAGCTTATGGTGGATCAGTGAGTGATCGACAAACAGTAGAGCGAAGCAACTTATTGCAGAAGTGTGAACCTGGTGACAGTATACTAGCAGATAGAGGATTTAATATTCAAGATTTATTTGCTGGAAAAGATATTACAGTTAACATACCTACTTTCTTAAAAGGAAAATCACAAATTCCTGGTCTAACTGTGTTACATGATCGTAAGTTAGCCAGTAAGAGGGTCCATATAGAACGTATAATAGGTCTAATAAAAACTTATAAAATTTTGAAAAATGATTTACACCATAGCTAACCTTTAGCTTTTAAAATATTTTTTGTGTGTTTCATGTGCTGTAATTTTAGAGAAACTATTATGAAAAAATAAAACCATTTTTATTTTTTAACCTTTGTGTTTTAATTTATTATAATTTTTATACATAACTTTTTCTAAAATACTTTTTTTGAAATGATTTTCATAAAATGTACTTAGTTTAGTTACCATGTCCAAAATAAATGGTTCATCTCTATAAACATACACAACTTTCAAACTCGTGAAAGTGAATATTATTAAATTACAGTATTTTTTATTTGCACAAAACAGTTGGCCTTGTATTTGGCAATAATATGGGTGATTTTTTTTCAAGAAACATTGTCCATCCCTGACTTCAAGGTATGGTACTGTAATGGGACTGATATCACAATATCGGGAAACATAAGGACACTTTATTTCAATTACTGTTTCTTCACCAAGAAGTCCATCGGGTGAAGCTCCCAAAAATGGATGTCTCTGATATAAATAATCCACATGCTTTTACTTCCAAGTCATAATTTTCACAATATTTATGTATGGCTATGGGCTCTTGTACTTTCCCATGAGTAGTAGCCTTGCTCACAAATGGTTTTGGATTTAATAACTTTTCCGATAAATGTTGTTGAGTCCATGGCTTGCTGTGTGTTACATTATAAAAATTGCTTGCTGTTATTCTAAATAACCTATGCTTATGCCATTCTTCGCATTTATGCTGCCCTCTTGTTTCCATTTCAACATCATTTATTTTCTGTATTGTCACATTTTTCAATAGCAGGTCTTCTAGACATTGATCTTGAGAGCTTTTGCTCGAGTATTGATGATCCCACTCTACAGCATATGGGTTAGCAGGCCTTATAGTTTGCAGTATTGGCATTTTAGTATTACCATGTGAGATGGCTAAATTTCTAACATAATTTTCCATAATGTGTTCATCTTTAAGAGGCAAATAATATACACTCCTTTTCCGTTTATTAGGCAATTTTTGAGCTTGCATTGGTGAGTCAAAGAACACTTTCCGTGGCCGCTTGAAATTCATTAATTTCTGAGTGCACACTTGGTGCAAAATAATAGTTTTGGTGCGTACCATATCCTCAATCCCATGTAATAACACCATAACGTGTTTGCAATGTGCTTCTACACCACTGCCAGCTGCACATTCACAATGAGTTTGTTCGATTGAACCATCAGGGTTTAGTTTTATGTTCACAACATATGTTATTTTCTTCATCTGAGCTTTACACAGACCCTGAATGAATGTGATATGACCATCGACAGCTACACGAGCAGTCAAAAGAAATCGCGACTCGTACATCTGTCTTCCTTTGAACTGTGCTTGGAATCTGAAAAAACATTTTTTCATTTAGTTGACATGTCTAAACAGTATTTACCAACTGAGCTATATATGAATATAGGTAAGTACAAGTCGAATAAGCATACGAATGAAATACATATGGATTTTAATGCACAATTACCTTTCAACAAATGCTTGAATATGCTGTTTTGTCAACTGAGGTAGACATGAGCTAGCATTAATATCTTTGAAAGATTCAGCTGCAGGAGCAGCGTAAACCTCGTCTTCGTTATCATCTTCTACACCGAAATTGAAATTGCGGCCGTATGCTTCCAATCTGTAACAACAACAAGCTTGTTAGCACTCACGAACGTATAAAAAGCACCTGCATAAAAAATCTTAACAATATAACCTACAAATATTAATTTTATTAATTTGTACTGACCTTTCGATTAAAGCCACTTTTTTACCACTAACAGAAGCTTTCCTTTTCCGCAACTCGTCTTTTAACTGAATCACCGTCATTGTGGAGTACATTTTCTAAGGTAAACTTAAGAAAGAAAACTCGACACAAATAACAACAACACAGTAGTAATCAGTAGTAATGGCGGAGCTAGGTACAGTTGCTGGTGGTGACCTCTGCAATTAGCTTTGCGTTTTGTTCCTCATTGCCTTACTGTTAGTACATTACATGCTAAGTAGAGTTGGTGCGTAGGAAATCTAAAAGGCCGACCTTTAGAACTGCTCTTTGAGCGCGCTCTAGAGGGAGTAAAATTGTTTTTGCAGCACCCCCGCAGGAAGTTATGCAGTAGGTAAGTATGGATTGACACAAAGCTAAATAAACCTGTTTAATTAATTTATAATCGGCTATGTTCCGTAAGTTCTTAAAAACATATATTAATTTGCGCACTCTGGTACAGAGTAAATCGATATGTTTACGGAAATTTAGATTGGAGTCAATTGTGACACCTAGGTATTTCAAATGGTCAGCTTTATCTAAAGTGGGGCAAAAACATGCAGTGTCAGCGGAAGCGTACGTGCTACAATTGTGAGCGTAAATGTTTAGATTAGTTAGCGGTATTTTAATATTTCTCATTGTAAATAAAATGTATTTTGTTCTCTCTCTCTCATCTGCATTTTATGTTAGGATATTATTATAAAGCCAATTAGAGACGATGTTAAAACCATTTTGAGCATATTCATAGACTTCAGCTCTTGATTTAGCTGAGAACAATAGAGCGGTGTCATCCGCATAAGACATTATGACTCCATTTTGGAGTGTGAGGCTGTACAGATCATTTATATAGATTAAAAATAACGTGGGGCCCAAAATGCTGCCTTGTGGAATTCCGAAACAACTATATTTAAGTTGAAAACTTGTATACTGACCTATTCTTACACACTGATGACGATCGCTGAGATAATCCGCAAATAGTAGAAGTTGTGTTCCTCTTATCCCCAGTGTTTCAAGCTTGTGCAAAAATAAAGTACATGAAATAGTGTCGAAGGCCTTGGCAAGGTCTAGAAAGTGGTAGTAATATAACTAGTTAATTTGTGTACTGCTTGGCTAGTTGATCTATTGGGCCTAAAACCAAATTCCACTTCCTTCTTCTCCATTCCACTTTCTTCTTCGTCGCAAGCGTTTAGGTAAAAAGTACATTCACACATAGAACAACGCAATACAAATTTTGATGAAAAACCATGCCGCTTTTCCTCAATTGTTTGGAGACAGCTCATTTGACATTCAAATTTTAAAGAATGTTACGAAATCTCTAAGAGTTTGTCAAAAAAGTACTGGTAGTCTATTATTATTCTTCCTTCAATTCGTATTGGCGTAGCAGGCTGAAAAAATATAAGTGGTTTGTTATTATTTTAATCATTGAAACAGGTGAAACAGAAAGGTGTGGTCGGATATTATGAGGAGTAACATCCATATGTACAACTTTTAGTATGAGACCAACTTTGGAATCGCAAAAAAATCTGCTGTTTTACACAACATTTCATAGCCCGCTCGAATGGAAACATATATGGAACAAGTGATATTTTCTTCGATTTCAGATTTGATCCCATTCTAAAGTTGTTCATATATCGGTAGTTGATCACACCTTTCCTATAAAGTAGTATGTACAGTAGATAATAATGTTAAGACAAATAAATGAATGTTTCGAACTTTTTATTCTAATTTGGTAGGTTTGACGTTCAAAAAGTGCTGATTCTCAGCCTAATTTGAATAAATGACTTTTGATTTTGATTTTGGTACATAAGTACGTACTTTATCCAACTCCACGACTAAATCTTCTAACGAATCATCGAGAGAACCAAAGTTCGTTGGTGTTTCTTGAATTAAATCCATGTTCTGAAATTATATGAATAAAAGAGCATGATCTGGCGTATAGTTGCGGGTTCTTTGGTATTATCATTCAAGTGAATGTTTTCAGTCAGTTTTGTTAATCTCTTTTGGGTGCAAGTTTGGGCAATATCAGCATTTCTATAAAAAGTATCAGTTGACCAATACAGATTGACATCAGGTAAGGGGTGCAGACCCATCATTATCAAGATACCAAGATATGCACGCATTTCAGCTACAAATGTTGGACTCCAGTGAAGCGTTTGCCTTTGTGCCGCATAAATGTTTGTTTGTTCAACCAGCAACTCTACGAGAACACGAGGGAAGTAATTGTCGAAAATTTCAATAGGCTGTGTTTTATAAGTGAAGCGCATATTTACAGTCAGCCGTTTATCAAACTTTGGTATACTATGCTTTGGAACCTTATCTGACCAGTTTTGTGCCACACGAATAGGTCTACTTACTGTGTTTGTGCTCGCCACTTCATTAGGCTGCGCTAATTCAGACTGAGCTGGAGTCTGGTAGCTTGAATCAGAAAGAGCGCCAAACAAGACGTCCGAATCATATTCATTTCGCGTACTTATTTCCCTCGCCGGTTCTTCAGTGACTGGTTCAATGCTTTCTTGGTATTGTACCGAAACACGTGGCTCAGGAGAGTCTTGAAAATTCTCTAATCCTCTCGTCTCCAACTCAGGCTCTTCACCAAATATTCTTGAAAGACCTCGCGAAATTTCATCGTCGTAATCCAGTACGCAATTGCCCAAAAGTGGTTCTTCCGAAACACTTTCGTCGCTACTTTCAATAGCGGAGAGATTATCTTCTAGAATACTGACGAATTGTTCTCAAATTGAAACTTAGTACTAGTAGTAGGACTACTCGGAAGCGTGACAGTTGGCTATTTAAAAAAAAAAATACAGTTGATAAAACAAAGCAAGCAGGTCAATAAAATGTGACAGTGAACAAATACATATTAATATAGTTATGCATGCACATAAAAAACACATTTTTAAACAACTGTGCCATATTAGTTTTGTTAACAAGGTAGAATTTCTTCTTAATGTGCAATACAACAATTAAGAATGATAAAAGATAAAACCAATGGTCTAATGCTTACAGTGAGTGGGTTATGCCGGACACCTGAAAGTGGCTCTCCTACATCTCGCCCTAATATATAAGTATATAAGCGCTCTTGGAGCGGGCTTAATGAATGATTTTTGCAGGACCACCACCTTAAATGCAAGTTATAAAATTATTACTAGGTATATGCTTCCCACTATAATTCTGCAAGGCCTTGCCGACTCGTAGTCACACCAGATTATCACACCAGTATGACAAACAGGATTTTTTTCTCGTTTGTCACACCACTGATTTTTCTACACCATTTATTCCTAACTAGTGCTGTCCTAGTTATACTACTTAGTTAAATTATAAACCTTCAAATTAAGTATTAGCTTATATTTTTAACGCAATGTTTCAAGGAAATGTCTCAATGTTATTTCACCATTTAAAAGTTTTAATTGGCAGAAAATGATAAAATTATCTTTATCAGTTTGGTCGACCCTTCTTCTTTTTTCGATATTAATTTCGTTTTGATTGTTGTTGTTGTTGTTTGGTTGTTTCTGTTAATAATTTTAGTATGGTTACGTAGTTTTTATTTATATTTTTATTTAATTGGGAGTGCCAACTTTCACAAACGTTGTTGGTTCTGTGCCTTTGACCAACTATATTCCAGTCGGCGATAAAATGTTCATCACTAAGCCATTGTCGGGCCATGTATGCTATGAACTGTTTCATCTTTACCCCGCTAAATTCATTACATATTGTTTTAATGCATACATAATGCAATGTCACTATTCTCCCATGCATTCCAAGACCACTTCATTTGTTTTGGTATTGAGATCAATCAGGAACTACTAATTTATGTTTTGAAGTAGGTGTTCAAAACAGTCGAAGTTTTTTGAGTGCACACTTTCAGCTCAGCACACTATAAATCTCAAACTTCTTAACGACAATGAGTGATATGTTTTAAGATTATGGAATACTTCAAATTAAAAAAGATTAACTTCTCCTGAACAGCATATCGTCAGTTCCCTTTAGTTCGCGTTGTTGTGCTGTTGCCTAACTGAAAAATGGTTGTCGTAGTAGATGTCGACAAAGTTTTAACCAAAACTGACCTAAACTTAATAGTTGCTGAAGAAGCAGTGTGGCCGTGGCCGGGTGTAACCCATTTTGTGAGGACTGAGGAGAGCTTGTGCTACCACTGTGGGCGCGTAGTTGCACCGAACCCAACCACCAACCATTTCATAATAAATTGCCATAACAGAGCAATAGTGGCCACATATTTGGCCACAAATTATGTTTGGTGCGTCTGCGGTCGATGCCTCTACGACCACTATCCGCCAGATGAGTGTCTTATTTGTGACAGCGTTTAACAAGGGTAAGTTTGTATACCTTTTCACTTTGATTACTATCTTTTGTTAAAGACAATACAAAGTAATTTTTAGTGTTTCTTTGTCTATTAAATTGCAAAAAGGATTAATTGAAAATTCAAAACACATTATTTTTACGGCTGCCAGATGTTGCTTTTAGGCGTATTGTTTGTTACCGTGAACGGTATTTTATCAAACGGAGTAATGACAACGGAATTGCACCTTATTCCGTTGTTATTGTGGGAATTTTTTCCGAATACCGTTAACGGTATTCGGAAAAAATTCCGAAAAAATCCCCATCTGAACGCTTCTCTAATAATGAAACGACATAAAAGCATTTTTAAAAATGTATACTTAAAAAATAAATAAAAATAAAACTTAAAAAGAACTAAGTACTACATTAGAACTAAACACATTATGATATAAAATAATTAACTATGTGCCCGCCTTCACAGGCTCTGCAGGCACATGGCTGCTGCGCCTCTGACGCTGGAGAACGGTATTTTATCAAACGGAGTAATGACAACGGAATTGCACCTTATTCCGTTGTTATTGTGGGAATTTTTTCCGAATACCGTTAACGGTATTCGGAAAAAATTCCGAAAAAATCCCCATCTGAACGCTTCTCTAATAATGAAACGACATAAAAGCATTTTTAAAAATGTATACTTAAAAAATAAATAAAAATAAAACTTAAAAAGAACTAAGTACTACATTAGAACTAAACACATTATGATATAAAATAATTAACTATGTGCCCGCCTTCACAGGCTCTGCAGGCACATGGCTGCTGCGCCTCTGACGCTGGAGATGGTGGCGGCGCTGCTGGCGATATCCTGGCGGACCTCTGGGAGCTGGAGCTGGTCTGGGAGCCGTCTGTTGTCACGGATGACGATGACATGCTGCCCATGGTGCTGGATCTCTTCTGGTGCACCGCTTCGGACCTCTGGGAGCTGGAGCTGGTCTGGGAGCCGTCTGTTGTCACGGATGACGATGACATGCTGCCCATGGTGCTGGATCTCTTCTGGTGCACCGCTTCGGCTTCAGGCTCAGAAGCCGGCTTTTGGCAGCAGAATAACCTTAAAATAGATTTATTTACCTATTAGAATAAGAAAGTGCGTGAAAATTAGTGAAAGTGCAAACGGACAATATTTTTAGTTTTAACATCACGTATAAATTATGAGTTATGTAAGTTATGAGAGTGATGAAATAAATGCCAATAACAGTTTTTAACAGCAATAAGAACTGCAAATTACATTTATTTGTTTAAACCATTTATTTTTTTACGAGTTATCAAGCGCTAAAATTGCGGGAGCCTAACTTCAGACCCGCCAAGATCCGACGGCCGAACTGTAAATTCCTTTAGGGCCGAGTCACACCGGAATGGCGATCACTTTCAACGTGAAATAATTTTAATACAATTTTAAACTTTATCTCTAGACTTAAAAGACCATTATCGAGTGAAGCGCCGCGCGTAGCCGCTGGCGGCCGTGCGACGCCGCTGGCAACAAGATAATATATTATATAATATTGAAGATAGACCCCCACTTTCAAGGTTAATTATTGATCATTTTTCATGAATATTCAGAATATTACGGGCGGTCACATGCCCCCGGGTGACATTGTATAGTATATTAAAGGAGAAACTAATATCAACGAAATGGGGTCCAAAGTTTGTATGGAAAACCCTACTTTCACGTGGGCGAAGCCGCTGGCAGAAGGCTAGTGTAAAATAAATAAAAAAATGTGTACTCACCACGACATCTTGGTTAACACCCGCGTCACTTCGAAGTCCACTTTAAATTAAGATTAAACTCTCAAGAACAAAAAGGTTTGTGTCCTGATTTTCTAAAACACCGCCGCCCCATCATAATAACAGTGTTAATCGATATTATTTATAATAAAGCATTTTTAGCTTAATAAGTTGATTGTCCCAACACAAAGGTCCGACACAAAGCTAACGTAACATAAACAAAATAAACTCTATACTCCAGGGCTTCCCAAACTTATTTTTGCAGTGACGCCCTTAGGACATTGCCATTTTTTTTACGACGCACCCCCCCAAACCAGCCTCGAAAAATACTTAACAATTTTAATACCTACTAGCCTAGTAATAGAAAAACTCTTTTGGAACATGTTTATTAGAAAATAAGAACAATATCAAAACATGCATAAAATATAAATATATTTATGTAACTGGCTGGCTATTTTAAAAAATGTCCAATTAAGGATCCAGATTGGAAATTGGTACTCTCATTTCCTTTTCTGCGTCTATTTTTTGACCTGTACGACAACTGTAGAAAAGCCTGTTTCGCACAAGTACGAAGTTGTAAATGGTAATAAAACCTTTAATGCAGCATTGCTGATAGAGCGATATTTATGAGAAATTAGGCTCCAAAATACAATTAGTATGGCGTCGTCGTATTGAAGCTTGAGGCTGGAATCACGGAATCACAGTACAGTAAATATATTAGTTATTCTTCTTTCTCTGTTGAATTTTTTGATAGTGTGGGTTACTAGAAAGGGTCCCAGTCATATTGTTCCAGATTATCGCGAAAATATCTTTTAATTTTGGAAAATAATAATAATGAATACTATCAAAACTCTTTATTAAATAAAGTAAACAAAAAAGTTACATTTAGGAATGTTTTTATTACACGCATAAATTAAATTACTGTAAAATTAGTGTGACTTCTGTTGCTACAGGTTAGATGACAAATAATTTATATTAGGGTTGTAAGATGTTACTTTTAGCAAAATGCCCCCCCCCCCCCAACCCACGCACTGAACACTCCGTAGTGTAGGATCACTCGCGTTCGATCGTCATAAAATACTTAACACATTTTTTCACATGTTTTAATTGTGTCGCGTGCCATCAATGGCATGCGTGCCATTGGTTCGCCTACCCTGCCTTAGGGCGTCACGACGCACAGTTTGGGAAGCACTGCTATGCTCCATTTGTTTAGGTGATTAACTAAATGTAACTAAAAACTAACTAAACAAATTTAGAATAGGAGTCTTTGGTTAAGTGGGCCCGCTCGCAAAAGGTCCCGCGGGCCCAGTTGACCAATCAATTTTAATTAATTTTATTTACAATAATCAATTCAGTATAGCAGTTATTTTAAAATAAACATTTCACCATTCATTCATCACATTTTTTATAAGTCGTATTGACAAGCTGTTTCTTATTTCTGTCCAACTCCTTAGCACACTCAATTTGCTTAATGCAAAATAAACATTTATCTTGTTATACAAGAGTGTTTTTTTTTTCCATAATGTAAAAAAAAATACAAAAAAAACACGGTTCTGTTTTACTGCTTTACTATTGGCGGACTAAACCAAGGCCGCAGCAGGTAGCCGCCAGACACTGCACGCAAAATGCAGTCTTAAGAGGGGTCACCGTGAGCGTTGCAGATAGTACTCCCATTCGTTTTTAACAAGTTCTAATGGAGTTAGCGGCAATGCCATACATAGTCCCACAATTCTTTTAGGTATGTAGTTTACTTTTCAAACCAATTGATTTCGTTTTTCGCCATAAGCTCTGACAATAATGATAGTAACACTTTTTTACCGATATATGTGGAAAAAAACATCTTAAGGCATTTGCCACGGCAATCTCGAAGTCTGCGTGGAATACAGTGGGACACCAATCGGGAAATTTAGTTTTCAAGATGTCACAACAATGCAGCATATGTCGACTTTTTTTTGTCGCTCATAAGTCGCCGAGGATAGAAAGTAATTGTGGAAACGGTCGTGGAGAACTCTTAAAAGTCGCATCTATAAAATATTCTTTCATACTTTTGAATAATTGCTTTGCTTCTTCAGAACAAAATATTAATAATCAGGGGGGTGACCACCACCTCTTAAAGCAGTATTATTTTAATCTTACTTCGTGTGGGAAAAGGATGGAGCTATACGGAATGTATAGCTCCATCTCTTTCACACACGGAAGTAAGGTTATAATAATACTGCTGTAAGAGGTGGTGGTCACCCCCCTGGTATGCTCATATTGATAGTCAGCAACGAGAAATTTCTCAAATGTAGCGGGTACTTGTACTTCTTCAATACGTTTGAAAACGATCTTGCTGACTTTTAGTTTCCGTTTTCGTGCATTGTAAAGGCCGCACATTACGCTATCGAATTGTGGTACTTTCAACCCTTTTTCTTTTAAAGGTCTTATATTTTCCTTGTAGATTTTTGTCATTGGTCCCGCAGAAGTACTAGCTACTTCATGTATTTTGTGTATCGAAATAGCTATTACATTTTGGTTCTCATCTGGTTGACATGTATTTTTGTGCTCGACTGTTTTTACAACATTTTCACTCTGTGAAGTTAAACAACGACTATGTTATCATATAACTAAATAAATATATTATGTTTCTAGACGGATATTGATGCTAGTCCGAAAGGTTACGACTTAGTTATAGTTAGTTAATAAGTTGGTTAATATAAAAAGAAATGAGATAAAAATGTAAGTACAGACGCCAGCAGGTCAACCTACCCGAAACTGTCAAATTTTCCCAATGAACCTTGAACCTTAATGCTTTAGCGATAAAGTTGAATCTATTAAAGAAATTTGACAGATTGTAGTAGCTTGATGTACTGGCGTCTGTACCTAGGTACATATGCTAACCGTTCGAATTGACAAAACCACGTACATAATTAGGAAAGAAAAAAAAATAAGCATAAATGGAAACAAATAATGCATAACAGCATACAGCTTACTGCAGCACACTGCAAGTGCTGCAAGTGTGCAGTGTGTGGCATAATGGACGGGTGGCATGGTGGAAATAAGCATCACCTCTGTACCTATTTTTTCTGTTCTGTTTTTCATTGTCTATTTATATGTGTGTACATAAATGGTAAAATAAATAAATAATATGGTACAGCTTGGCAAAAAAGAGTGTGGAATAAATGAGGTCGCCAGTATCTCGCCTGTGGCAACCCGAAATACTACGACTCAACAGTTTTTGATACTTGTTGATTTTGGGTGGTTCAGTCCTTCGAACGCTACGCAAACACCACGGAAGGCTTCATTGTCCAATATTAACAATGTCAATAGTGGGCGCTGAAGCCTTGCACGAAAGCGGTGCAGTAGGTACCCATAGACAGATAATCATGCCCCGAGGGCAGTCTAACTGTGAGATTGTTAGGAATTGACGATAATAGTTTGGTTACAGGGATAATGAAAGAACACGTTTTGTTTGAAGTTTTATTTTAATACAAAAAATTCAATCGGACGAATCGAAAACACTTTCATCTAAATATTCAATCCCAGAAAAGCTCACATTTTGGCTTGAGCTTCCTGCAACTTCAGTATCACTAGCATAGTCTAATTCTGATGAATCACTGCTACTGCTACTGTCATCTCTGAGATTTATTACCAATCGTTCTATCTGTTCATACATAGTCACACCTCTGTCATAATATTCTTTTTCTATTTTCATTACATGCTTGCATGAATTCTTCCAGTCTTCGGCAGTAATGTTTGAAAATGCTTGTTCAGCCTATATAAAAAAAGAAAAAATCATTAACAATGGTTCTTACATAGCAACACTAAATATGCATATATAAACTAGGCTACATACCTTTATATCAATGGATCCAACATTGACTGAAGCAATTTTATGCTTTGCAATCCCCCCTATGAATTCAATAGGATTCAGGTCACAGTGATAAGGTGGAAGGCGTACCACAGAGTGACCATGATCTCCTAAAATTTGGTCAATTTCGTGAATAGGCTCTGGTTTATGCCGCTTCACTAGCATTAATAATTGAGAAAGGTATATTATTTTCCATTAACCATATCTTTATCTCAGCAACTTTTGAAGCGGTAGTTGGTGCCTTGTTTAAGACCACCGAATGGTAAGGAGCATTATCCATTACAATAATGGAAGGTTCTCTTATGTTGGGGATTAATTTTTCAGTGACCCATTTTGTGAAGTTAGTTTTATTCATTTCCGAGTGATAGTCTTCATTTTTGTTTGTGCCACTAAAAATCAAAAGGGCATTTGGAACAAATCCTTTATCGCTCCCAGCATGTACAATTATATATCTCTTGCCTTTTGATATGTTGTGTTTCACTCCGCTGACATCAACTGATTGCCAACATTTTTTCAGCTTGTATGATGAGTGAATATAACTTTCATCCAAATATATTATTTCTTTTTGTAGTTCTGGGGGCAGGTTTCTGTTATCTATAATAATTTTCAAATATTGCTCCCGCTTTGCTGCTATATTAGGTTTCTCTATCGGAGAGAACCTGACTGTTTACATTTCTTATATGAAAAACCCAGAGTGTGTAATATCTTTCTCAGATGTTCACGGCTTCCATCATAACCCAAGTCCTCTCTAACTACCGGCAGTAAATTTCTCAGTGTAGGCACCTGAAACATGGTATTTTGTTTTATATCTGCTTTATTTAAATTCATGAAATTGGGAGTAATGTAAAGATAAAACGTACCTACTTTTTCACAGTGTAAAAAAAATTAACCTTTTGTCTAATTGCACATAAATCGAAATCATCTAAATCTTTCTTCGGGTGACCTTTGCGATGTTTTCCTGGTGTTGAAAAAATACCATTATTTTTTTCACCTTCCTCAACAATTCTTCTTACTGTATTGACAGATTTACCTAAGCCAAAAAAAATAACAGTATATTATTATTAATTCCATGTTCATTATCTTCAAAAAGTATCAATCATGGAGGTTAGCGTATACGTAACTTGTCAAACTACAAAACATAACCTCAATTTTTAATTTCTGAAAACAAGATTAAAAGTTAGTTAAATCTGGATATTTACAAAACTACGCATTGAAAACATTTATAAAATCTTATTTAAGGTACAATGACTTATTTATGGTACATAAACACCTGTCATATCGGCAGTTCTTTGATAAACATTGTCGATATCGGACAAAACTTGTCCCGCTTGAGATTCGGCCAAACACCGCAAAAAATACGCTGTAAATCACTGCTCTGCCACTACTTCGAATAGTTTTATTCATTTTAAATAGTTAATTATGCAACGAAAGTTGATAATTTTTAAAAATCTATGAAAAACGACTAGGATCTAAGCACTGTTGACACAGGATGTACTAGCAGTTGACAAGTAAAGCAATGTTGCCACAATCATCGATATTAGTTCCAACTGTCACCGCGTCAGACTCTTTTTTGCCAAGCTGTAGCCATGAAGTATTTGAAGTAGACCGCTGTTGACATCCCTGCACACTTCTATTACATAGCCATCATTGTCCCTTACATGTTCACCAAAATAGGAACGTGCCTGCTTTATTTGATATGTGCCTAGTAATAATAATAATAATAATAATAATATATTTATTCAAAAAATTGTAAGGCATGAAAATTAGTACAGTTTTGCTTAAATGTAAATTATATTCCTAAGACTTACGTGCCTGAACTAGGTAATCCTGTGTTTCAGGCGTGAAGAGCTAAAATAGTCTTTAAAAAAATAATAAATAATCAAAAGTTGACAATAGAAAAATAATTATAATTATGTTGAGTAGCATAACTCCTAGTTTCTAAATTTGATAATTACAATATTTGTATACCTATAATTACTTTAACACAGTTAGTAAATTCTCTGTTTCTTCGTAAGACATACTTTGGAGAGCCTCCTTGAGGATTCTCTTACAATTTGTATAGTTCAGAGAATAAATGTTTGCTTTCGAGTTTAGTCTATTATATAGGAGAGGTCCGAGGTACTGATAAAATTTGGCTATAAAAGCATGTTTTGTAGAATTTTGTGGACAAACTATATCTTTACGCCTTTTATTAGTATAACTAGTGCTGTAGGGTAGAGCTTTGTGTTGTTTTAATACAATGCCCATAATAAATAGCTGTCTAACTGTTAATACTTCACAAGATTTGTATAGGAGGTTAGTAGGAAAAAGGAAAGGGCGGGAAGTAGACACTTTGAGAATCGCCCTCTGAGCTCTCTCGATGGTTAGTAACAATGTTTTACCCACTCCACCCCATGTGGTAATACAGTAAGTTAAAATCGATTGACATAGAGCAAAGTAAACTTGTTTAACTATTTTTGGATCAGCAATACAGCGTAACTTTTTAAAAACAAATATTAACTTGCGAATTCTATTATTTAAAGCTTCTATATGTTGCTTGAACGAAAGTGTTTCATCTATTATAACACCAAGGTATTTTGCTGTATTTGCCATTTTAATGTTAGGACAGACACATTGATTATTTGTGGGAATTGTGCAATAATGAGCATATAATGTCGAGGTAGTGCCAATTGATGTTTGTTTGCGCATCGAAAACTTAATATAATTTGTCTTCTCTGCATTTAGTGTTAGTGAATTATGTTGAAGCCATTTATTAACAATATTGAATCCGTGTTGCGCAACCTTGTAGACATTTTTTTCTGAGTCAGCCGAAAATAGAAGGGCAGTGTCGTCAGCATAAGAAACAATTTGGCCGTGATCTAGACATAGATTACAAAGATCGTTTATGTATATCAAAAATAGTGTAGGCCCTAAAATACTTCCTTGGGGAACTCCGAAGGATGTGTTTTTTTTATCCTCGCTGAGAACATCTCCAATCCTTACACATTGGATACGATCTTCTAGATAACTCTTAAATAGTTTCAGCTGAGTGCCTCTGATACCTATGGTTTCAAGTTTGTGCAACAGAATAGGAATAGAAACCGTGTCAAAAGCTTTGGCGAGGTCCAGGAAGATTCCTACTGTGTGGTTACCATTATCAAGTTCTTGTGCTAGATAGTCAGTCAGATGGTGTACGGCATCGTCTGTTGACATTTTAGGCCTAAATCCAAACTGGCGCTGAGACAAAATTAATTTATCCTCCAAGTATTTGTAAAGCCTTTTATTTATAATTTTTTCTAATATTTTAGACAAAGAAGGCAGTAAAGAAATAGGTCTATAATTTGTGACTTGATCTTTACTGCCTGATTTATAAACGGGGACAACAACAGCTTTTTTTAGGCACTCGGGAAAAACACCTGCAGATAAACATTTTTGGAAAATATAAGTTAATGGCGGTACCAAAATGTGCCTGAACTGTTTAATAACTTTATTTGATATGTTATCCCAGCCAACTGCACAGTCGTCTTTCAAACTCTTAATTATCGTTTCTACCTCAGCCTCATCAGTGTCTAGCAATGCAAAGGATGATGAAATAGTGCTACACGTAAATGGTGTTGTTCTTGTTAAATATTGTGATTGGCCCCGAACTTTTTCAGCCAAACACTTTCCCACATTAACAAAGAAATTATTTGCTATGTTAGCAGTTGTTAACTGTGATGAGTGTGCTTGTAATAAACCTGAAGAAGCCTGATTTTGTTTCGTGTTATACGTTACACTTTTAATGAAATTCCAGATTTTTTTACTATTTGTACCAGCATTTTCTAGTGCAGTTTTATCGTAGTTGTTTTTTACTCTTTTTAGAAGATCATTACAAAAGTTACGATATCGTTTATACGACAGTTGCAAAATTAAATTATCTGGATGGGATTTAGCTTTCATATGCAGTTTATCTCTATTTTTCATACAGCGAATGAGTCCTGTCGTGATCCATGGTTTTATATTGTAGTTTTTGTTTTTTAGCCTTGATATGACAGTGTTCTTCTGAATTGCATGTTGTACATTTTTGATTAAGTATAACATACAAAACTGCGGATCAGCAGAATCGTAAACTGGGTCAAATTCGATATTACGTAAGTCTTCTTCGAGTTTATTTACGTTTAAACGCGAAATTGTGCGAGTGACTACTTTTGGTAATTTGCAATTTAAAATAAGTAGGTTAGCACTGTGATCGGTTATTGTTGAATTAGTTACAAGGGCAAGTGCGGGGAAATTCGACTTAAATATTATATGGTCCAAACAGGAGCCACTTTGATGTGTAGGAAGGGTGTGAGCGGGAAGCAAACCATGGAAAGCGCATAGGTTAAGGTATTCCTCAGCGGATGTGTCAGTACTTTCTGGAAGAATATTGATATTAATATCTCCAATTAAAATGGTATTTTTGAAAGATGATAGGTTCTGCAAGGTGTCGTTTAGAGAGTCGGTAAAATTGTTTATATTTCTAAAAGAGGGAGGTCGATATAAGGCAAGTATTGCTAATTCTGACCCAATTTTAACTAACAATCTGTTACAGTCGTGTGTTAGATTTATGAGTATATATATATTTATATACTAGAAGTATATGTACCTAAATAACAAGCTTTGAATGTCAGAATGGTTACTAACTGTGTATGGATTTCTGATGAATATGGTTTACAAGGAAAAGGGTTTTATGAATTAAAGCACAGAAAGACAAGGATAAACATTTATTGAATTTTTAGGCTTGTCAGTAATTAAGCAGAGAAACTAGTCGTCCGTTCGTAAAACTAGGTCATCATGGAGAAGAAGGACAAGAAACTCCATGGAAACAGTATTGAAATATTCTATCAACATATTATCGAAATCTTTAATCACAATTAATTCTATCTTTTGTACAACGGTCCAAGAGGACTCAACATATAGTAACATAATAACAATAGCTAGGAATATTGACCATAATAACATGATTTATACAATAACATAGTAAACAATAATTAAGGCATAATATCAAATTACTTAATTTACTCAATATTCATAGATACTATTTGTTTATTATCTTCACACAATATTTTAAGGAAAGCACAACATAATTTTACTATATTTATCCATGTAAATCATATTAATAATAGTATACCAACGATAAAATAAGGAACAGGAAAAGTACTTAACTGGTAGTCCGCTCGGTTCCACAACTCGACTCAGAATGCCCCCACAAGGCGTTGGGCTCTCGCTTTTATAGGCAGTCGCAAACAACTGACGTCATCGAACCATCAGTTCAGAGAATACGTATACAAAATTGATCAATTAAACTACTCTTTGCTTAATTAAAGCGATATAAATGTATTGAATAAACTGTAATTGTAAAATAAATAGTGTAAAAGTGGTTTTAACAATGATTTTATGATTTGAATTACAACCAAATCAACTTTCGGAATCAAGGTTATCTTAATTTTACTTAAATAATTAAAAATATAATGCTAAAAGTTATAAAAATATTAGTAGATATAACACGGCCATTCTGATATGTACTTCGTTCTCGAAGTACACTTTGTTAAAACAATTTATTTTATAAATTATTCTTGCTTTTTTTTTTTTGCTCACTAGTCACAAAACATAATACAAACAAACTTAACAGTTACTTATCTGTTTAAATTAATTTAGATATAACATGGTCATTCTGCTCTGTAATTAATCCTTGAAGTACATTTGGCACAGCCACAGCCATTTTTTTTTTTATATTGTATGTAAAGAGAGAAGAGAAGAGTATGTAAAGAGTATTTTAAAAAATTAAATATTTTAACTGTTCCAAGTTTGTATGTTTTAGTTTTACTCAGCCACTTTGCGAAATACATACACGAATATGAATCACAAGAAGAACGTGAACTTAGAGAGAAAACTAGAAGAAAAGTTATAAAAAATAAAATTGCACCTAAGTTTGGTATTGTTAAACATTGCTCTAAAATATACCAGGCAGTAGAATTATTTAATGGGTTGCCTACTGAATTAAGATCATTAATTTACAAAGGTACTCTATTCAAAGCTAAACTTTTTATACCTACCGTTATTTACGACATTTATATTTAAGATTATTTTATTTATTTATTAAATTAAATAATAATTTATTATTATTAAGAGGAAGTTTGAAAGTGGCACCGGTAATTGAAAAGTTATGTGGAAACCGGTTGTCATGGTATGGGCATGTATTACGGAGGAATGAGGAAAATGTCGTGAGGAAAGTTTTGAGTATGAATGTCGATGGCTATAAGAGTAGGGGACGACCAAAGAAACGATGGATGGACTGTGTGAATGATGATATGGTTAGAAAGGGGGTGACTGTCGAGATGGCGGCTAATAGAGGAGTATGGAAGAAAAAGACATGTTGCGCCGACCCCAAATAATTTGGGATAAGGACAGGAGAATGATGAAATGATATTTAAGATTATTTTAAGTTTTGAATTTTAAAGAATAGATTTATAATACAAAATTTGACATGATAATAT
This sequence comes from Apamea crenata, assembly GCA_949629185.1. NCBI lineage: Eukaryota > Metazoa > Arthropoda > Insecta > Lepidoptera > Noctuidae > Apamea > Apamea crenata. The sequence continues at coordinate 2,245,663 of OX451362.1, read as the reverse complement.
TTACAGTAATTTTATAAATAAACTGTTTCAATTGTATTGACATTCTATTGAATTTTTTTTTAACTTTCTGTTGACATAAATTCCTGATTTTATTATTAATCTTTACTGTTTGATTTTTATGTTTTATTGGTTTAATGTTTACTGTTTTATTAATGTTTACTGTTTGATTTTTATGTTTTAAAGGTTTAAATTGTAATAAATTAATTAGTGTACTAAATATTTCAAACACAATGTGAATTGTTATGTGAATGAATAAATGAAAAATGAATGAAATTGCCACAGGCACAGCTACGCACAGCCACAGGCATTTTTTTTTACCTCCACAGGCACAGCTACGCACAGCCACAGGAGTTTTTTTTTTTTTTTTTTTTTTAGCCACAGGCACAGCTACGCACAGCCACAGGCATATTCTTTTTGTTTTTTTTTTTTACCTCCACAGGCACAGCTACGCACAGCCACAGGAGTTTTTTTTTTTTTTTTAGCCACAGGCACAGCTACGCACAGCCACAGGCATATTCTTTTTGTTTTTTTTTTTTACCTCCACAGGCACAGCCACAGGAGTTTTATTTTTTTATAGCCACAGGCACAGCTACGCACAGCCACAGGCTTTTTATATAATTAAATATAAAAATATGTACATATAATACCTATATATACATATAATAATACATATTTTAAATTATTTGTTTTTAATGTTTATTATTATTTATTTTAATCATTATTATTATCTATTTTAAATATTATTATTATTTATTTTAGATATTTAGAGACTTGAATAGTGTTTTCCATAATAGCATTTCATATTTTTTTTTTTTTATTTGTTCAAAATGTATATCGCAGAGTTTGGAATTTTTATATATTAAAAACCACAGAAGCCTTTGATGGCTTATATATGGCTAGTGAGTTCGGAAAATGTTCTTATCTAATATAGGTATGTAATACAAAGAAACAAATTTAGACGCTGAGTTTGTAAGTTATACATTCAAATAATATTTTAAATATTTACTTTTTATATAATAGATAAATATTAATTAAAAATGGTAGTAAATGTATCAAACTAAAGTACATATTCATAGTTTGTTATTTGCAGAAAATGTTTTTTTAATAAACATTGTGTTTTTTTGGGGTTACAGAGGTATTTATTTTGTATGTCCGTAGGAAGTTCGTTTATTATTTTTGGTAGTATGTAGGTGTATGTTCTCATACCATATGTATTGTTACATCTAGGCAAGGTAAAGGTTTTTATATTAGCTAAAGTTCTTAATTTAGGATGACGTATTCTTGTAACTAAATTATTTATATTGATATATTCGTCTTTTAGTATTGATAGTGTTGTCATGTTTTGTATTGGCAATATGTTGCAGTAATGAAATAGTTCAGAGTAATCATTTTGGTATTTTGTTTTGATTTTAAGTGGTACAATGTTTTTGAGGATTGTTTGTTGTAGTTTGTAGATTTTATCTAAATTAGTTTTATATGTTCTCCCATAGCTACTGAGACCATGACTAATTATGGAATCAGCTAGGGCTAGGTATAGCAGTCTTAAGGTTTTATATGGCATTTTATGTTTAAGTACAATTATTCGACCCAGGATAGATCTTAGTCTATCACATATATAGTTAATGTGTGGTACCCAATTATGTTTCTTATTTCAGTTGCTCAGAGCCAACTTTTTTACCAACGTATCTAAATATATCTTAGTAACTTCTGCTATAGAAAAACGTTAAGTACTTAAAACATTTATCAAATAATTCAAATAACTTATCGCTCGGTCAATCTGACAACATTATTGAAAACTATTCAACAAACATTTCCTGTTAACATATTAACAAACATCTAACATGGCCATTCGGACAAGCACTTTGCTTTTAAAATTTGATTCTAATTTCGATTATGATTTTGTATCTTAATTAATGTTTTGTTTTTTTTTTGTTTCAAATTAATTTTTCTATCTTCACTACGACTAAAAATCTTGTTAAAACGTAATATTTAAGAAGCAATTTTTTATGTAAGTGCTGTGTACGCCTGTAAATGACTAATTCACCATAACTCAATGCTTATGTTATTTTTTATTATGTTAATGTTTCTAGTGAATAGGTCGTTGGTGTACCTATCAAAATAAATAAATAAATAAAATACATTAGAAACCTTTTTTCTACATTTGTAATTTACTTTTGTTTTGCCAAGTGCCTAGACGTGTCAAGTCCCGTCCACCTGCTGCTAGTGGGACAGACTTGCACCAAGCAAATGACCGTCCAGTGGAAACAAATTTTAGGTACCTACATGATATCTTAAAAACATTTTTGTAAATAAGTAATTTCAATATTATCTCTACAGCACAATCAATAATTAGAGATCAGATAAAACGAAATGATTAATGGGATGTTTTGAACCACATTTCATTGTAATTACGATTAAAGATAGATTGATAGATGTTTTAAGTACTTCATAGTGTGTCTTAATCTCAAAATTAAATGAGGGTATCCTACTCCCAAAAATAATTTATAAGCAAATACATATAGCTTAACATCAGGAATCACTAAATTCCACTTTTGAACATTATACTACTCTTTTATATTATTGTATTCTCAAATAAAACGTTGCCCCATACCAGGAATCCCTCCTGTGTCGTGGGTGCGTCCACAGACACAAACTCACATACACATACAGCCAGATCCAGAACAACCAATTGTAGGCCATACAAATATTTGTTCCGTGCGGGAATCGAACCCGTGACACGCAGCGCAGCAGTCAATCGCTTAACACTGTGCCAACCGTGCCGCCATAAATTATATTTTAAAGCAATTGGATCAGTGATTATCACGTGATTAACATAGTCAAAACTGTTCGTCTTTTATAAGCCAAGTGTGAACCAAATGTTTAATACTAATTATCTAAATGTATTTTGCAATATGTAAACTTTCAATGTAATCATCTTATCCAATTTCATTTCTTTTTGATGTAAAAGAGCCTCTAAGGGCCTTACCGACTTCAGATACTTCTTACTGCCGGAAAGCTTCTCAATATTCTTACAGCAGATTGAGATTCCGTATTTTCAAAGCTCATACAGTAATACGCAGCTCCGCAGCTTCAACGTCAGAGGCGGCAGCGTGATGTCATCATTATGGTGCGAGTGGAGTCAGTGACCCACCGACCAACGGCTTCCAAAAGATCTTCAAAAGCTCCAACATCAATCATGAAAATAGCAAAATAAAAAATGCATTAGTATGTGGTTTTATTAGCCTGTGAACTGATCCCACTTCTGATGTTAGATTTATGAGTATATATATATTTATATACTAGAAGTATATGTACCTAAATAACAAGCTTTGAATGTCAGAATGGTTACTAACTGTGTATGGATTTCTGATGAATATGGTTTACAAGGAAAAGGGTTTTATGAATTAAAGCACAGAAAGACAAGGATAAACATTTATTGAATTTTTAGGCTTGTCAGTAATTAAGCAGAGAAACTAGTCGTCCGTTCGTAAAACTAGGTCATCATGGAGAAGAAGGACAAGAAACTCCATGGAAACAGTATTGAAATATTCTATCAACATATTATCGAAATCTTTAATCACAATTAATTCTATCTTTTGTACAACGGTCCAAGAGGACTCAACATATAGTAACATAATAACAATAGCTAGGAATATTGACCATAATAACATGATTTATACAATAACATAGTAAACAATAATTAAGGCATAATATCAAATTACTTAATTTACTCAATATTCATAGATACTATTTGTTTATTATCTTCACACAATATTTTAAGGAAAGCACAACATAATTTTACTATATTTATCCATGTAAATCATATTAATAATAGTATACCAACGATAAAATAAGGAACAGGAAAAGTACTTAACTGGTAGTCCGCTCGGTTCCACAACTCGACTCAGAATGCCCCCACAAGGCGTTGGGCTCTCGCTTTTATAGGCAGTCGCAAACAACTGACGTCATCGAACCATCAGTTCAGAGAATACGTATACAAAATTGATCAATTAAACTACTCTTTGCTTAATTAAAGCGATATAAATGTATTGAATAAACTGTAATTGTAAAATAAATAGTGTAAAAGTGGTTTTAACAATGATTTTATGATTTGAATTACAACCAAATCAACTTTCGGAATCAAGGTTATCTTAATTTTACTTAAATAATTAAAAATATAATGCTAAAAGTTATAAAAATATTAGTAGATATAACAGTATTAGTGGTTATATTTGGTTCCTCGACAGACACATTGAGATGATTTCTTGCGTAAACTATCACCCCATCGTTCTGATTGTAATTTATAGTACTTTTATACATATTATATCCCGGAATTAGTGGTATGTTATATTGTTTGGAAAGCCAACATTCGGTTAAGACAATAACGTCACAGTTTATGTCTAGACGTTGTAGAAAAATGCAAAAATTGTCAAAATTCTTAAAAATACTGCGAATATTTTGGGTTAGTATGGTTAGTGGACTAGTATAGTTGTAGGAGGAGAGATATTGTTTACAGTGTTCAACGTCACAAACATGGGATTCAGATACAGAGAAATTATCTATGTCATTAATTAAATTATTAATCATAATTTTAACTAAATATAATAAATAACAATAAAACTAACAATAACAAGGGCCAGAAAGATACGTAACTAACGGCGCTCTTAGGCGCCTCCATAATCAATAGAATTTATGTACCTCTTTTCAGCCATTAGTTTCGCTGGACAGTCAACGGCACTTGTCTTGTGATTGCTGGGTTTTTTGAAGTGCAAGCAAGTAGCGCATTTTGGTTCCTCAGCCCTCTTTGTGCATTCTTTAATGGAATGACCCTGATCACCACAGTGGCCACAGGTATATGTGGTCTCCCGACATGATTTGGCCGCATGTCCGTACTGCTGGCACATATAACAGCGAGTGACTAGAGTAAAGTCTCTCACAGGGCATGACGACCAATTCACAAACACTCTGTCTTTAGATATCAGGGCTTTGCGTATGTCTGCAGATACTTCTATTATATAATTACAGTTCTCAGCATCCTTCTTACCTGACTTATGGCTTAACTTAATGGAGGACAAAAAGGTCTCGAGACTGCAATCCTGAAGGTTCTCGGCTATATTCTGATGGAACAAACAAGTAAAAACTTCCTTCTCTTGCATGGACGAGGGCACTCCAATAACCACTACTCTAGGCTTCCTTTTTGGGGGCTCGTCTACTGTAAGGCCTGAATTTGATGACTGCATCGATTTTTTCACCTTCTCAATGTCGTCCCTTGTTTCAGTGCTGATAATGACACCGCCATTCTTTGTCTTACGAAGTCCTCTTACCTGAAGCTTCATCTGCTCGGGGCATATAATTTTTTGGACAAGTGTTTTTGTCTCCTCACTTGACTTTAGTTTGTCGTTAGGGTATATGGCCACTGAGCTTAAATTTATTGGCTGTATATAATTATTGGTACCTTTTTTAACCATGTCAGCAAAGGAAGTTCCGGTAGCTGGTTTCACTGAAGCTCCGATTTTCAGCTTAAGGTCTTGCAGTTGCTGCGATAGATCAATTTGGTCTTCGAGTGTTTGGACAGTGGTGCGGGCCCGGACGGCATTCATCTTAAGGGACTGGTACTGAACGGCCATCTGCGATGTGCCGTGACTAACTTTTCGGCATAGGGTACTTATACGCAGTTTTTGCTCCATATTTAATTTGCCCTCTGCTGCTATAGAGCACACTTCGGTTAGGCACTGCTCAATGGATGACATCCAGTTCTGGATTTCCGGCGTCGATATCGCTTCTATAATGACATCATCTCTTTGGCTGGGCGGTTGAGGGTGACGTGCGGGTGCGGGCTCAGGTGCAGGTGCTGGTGCTGGTGCGGGCGCGGGTGTAGGAGGTGGGCTCCGAGCACATCTGCCACCCCGGCTGAAGGGACTGGTTGCCATTGTGATAAAAGTTATGTACTTCTTAATCACTACACATTTTCACACAGTAAACAATTTACACCTATTATGCCTACGTATGACACAGATTGTTTTACTACCGGATATTTGGTAGATCCAGGTCACGATTCAGCAAGTGTTTATTTATTTATTTTAATAAATCTTCGACACGTCTGTTCACAACAAGAGTGCAAAAAAATATCTTCATAGTGATATTAGTATGAGCTCATTATCAGTAAGCTGGGGAAAATCACTAAGGTTATCATTTTGCACAGTTATTGTATGGTCTAGGTTCACCAAGAGGTGATCTTTGAGCCAAGTCCCAGCAAGCGTGGCAAACATGGTCACTGCTGTTTACCTAAAAGACGCAAAAAGTTTTTAATAACAGATAAGATGATTACTTTTTAAAAAATCTACCTACTCAGGCAGAATGTACCCGGCTCACTATATTTTTATAACAACTTTAATGTATAATACCTATGTTCTATGCGAATAAATGATTTGATTTGATTTACTCTGGCTGATAGTTACTTAGTTCAATGTAATGTATCTTTATGTGGCTTTTAAATGTTTACCTATCTATACTTTATTATTTTGTTAGTGTAATGGCGAAGGAAAACATACATTTATAACATTAAAGATAGCAAGCCAGCGTAGTAGACACTGGTGAGCTAATAAACAAGAAGTGAGTAAGTATGTACTTACAAATTGTGGTGCACGCCATTGTCGAATCATTGCTAATATCATTTCGTCATCCAAAACGCGAAGACCTAGTGTATTACAGCGACTAGTCGCTATGCCACAATTTACACAACGATCCATGATGTCAATCAATATCCAATCGGTAGGTCGTTCGTAGAATCCAAAATAAAAAGTCCAAGTTCAACGTTTAAGCGGGGTTCTCCGTGTCCGGTATGGAAGCAAGGCAAGGGTCGTACAACAAGGAAGATTAGAAGTCGGTAGGAAAGCAGGGGTCGAGGAAAATATCAATAAAATTATGGGAGGAAACACTCAAAACGCACACGCCTACGATACGAACGAGTGTCGATGTCCGATGTCATGTCATTCATGTCAAGTCAGAGTTACCACAGAGTACCACAGGTTAAAAATACAATAATCGATTAGTAAACGTGAATTGATATAACTTAATTAATAATTATGTAGATATTTTATTCGTTTAAACTCTCAATAGGTACTTTAATTCTAACAGATTTAATTATTTTAATTGAATTAATCATCTGGTGAAAGCATTTTCGTAAATAGTATGAACTCTGTAACGTTAATCGATTATAATTGAATCGATATTCCAATTACTTCGGAACCCTAACTTAATTATTGGATTTCTCATTTTCCAGATTGTAAATTGAGTTGATTTTTCACATTTTGAAATAGAAAAATATAACCTTTTTTTTAAGCCATACCTCAACTTATTACAATCATGCCCAGAAATCCCCGTCTCCTTTAACAACTTACTATTACTTAAAGAAAATAATCAACAAATTATTTTTAACAAATACAGTAACTAAATAAAATGATATAGCTTCTTTAACATAAATTGTCATTGAATAACCAACGAGAGATCGACAATAGAGATAAGTATTACATAATAAAAAAAAAAATCAAACATAAAATCAAACGAACCCAAGAAATGAACATTAATGTTATCCGGAAATCAAATTAATAAAAAAGAACATAAAAAGTGTAGGTTATTAACGCAAGTTTATAGGAGCGACTCTTATCGGGAAACTAAACGGCAAGTTTCGGCTCTCTGTTCCATTAATTTTCGGCGACATTAAAATCATTTTAATATCCTTTAATTGAGCAAGTGCCATATCAGGCTCTAATAGCATCCGGAATTTCATTGTTTCTTTGTTAATCAGCCGCATAAATGAAACTTCATAATTTTCTCCTACATCCTCATCGATGATCTTTGCCACATAGTCTCCGTCAGGATGAACGGTCACTAGGCGTATTTAACGTTGAATTTATGCCTAACAATTGCTTCCCTATTGCTTCTATTTGCTTCCTATTCTCAATCAATTGCTTCCATCGTATTCTAGAAGAAAAAAAACATTTTAAGAGTGACCGTTCATTCTGACGTCAGGACGGCCGGTTACCGAGTCGTAGTGTCCTTGTTAAATAGAATTATTGAAATTCACGGTGGCAATTAATTACTTCCCTTTTGCTTCTCTCAATGTTTTAAAACGATTATACTGTAACTATCACGGCAATAAAGATATCGACAAAAGTGTTGTATAACAATATTTTTAGTGCATGCCAAAAAAATAAAGGCGAAACTCTTATTTAACATTGCAGTTACGCTTGATTAGGCGATAAATCTATGGTATTGTACCGGTGGCCTACAGCTAAGTAGTATGTTATTACAAAGAAGTGTCTATCGTATTTAGTGACAAAAATTCATACAAATGTAATAAACACCTTTAAATATAATATTTCAATTCTTAACTTCCTATGGAGTGTTCTTATAGGCGCTAGCCACTGTTTGCTAACCCCCAAAGTTTTAAAATGTTACACTGCTATAACATTGAATTCGTTACGAATAATCGCAATAAAAAAGTATTAACGTTTTATTTAAAAAGAATAATAATAATAATAATCACTTTATTTCAGGCGACTAAGGACCATAGATAAAATACACAAAATAATCTTATACGATAATAAACACAAACAAAAAAACCTTACTCTACAAATTTATTAACTACGTTGGGTCGGCGATGTATTGCGCTGAGTCGAGGTGTCATGTAGCCTTCCGCGAAAACGACGATATACGATACCCATCGGCCATGAACTGGATTAATAAAAACGGACTTTAAAAAAATAAATACTAACATAAACTTATTTATTCACTAAAACAATAATGTCGTAAGGATTGAGGAGCCACTCAAGCGACTCAAAATTACTTACAAGCGACTCAAACCCTGCACTAGAGCAATCCTATTGGTGTAAATCAGGCACATCCTGGACAATGTAGCTTAGCATATCTCAAGTTGAGTCGCAGCCTAAAACTACCATTTGTTTCACCGCAATACCAAGGCATAGTGAGTTAGTAAACAAAATCAATCAGTTTATTTTTTATTTATATTTATTTATAGTAAGTATATATAATCAGTTCAGAAAAACATTAAATAAAGGATCAAAATCTTTATTCGAAAAAACAATTCTTAATTAGTAGGGGTTTCCGAATCGGCGGCGCTCTCCATCGAAGAGAAAGATTGCTTACAAAGCTATCAAGGTTTTCTACTTTCTCAGCAGCTTTGCAGCAAGCCTCTCCCGTAGTGCATAAGGGATTCTTCTCGGAGGTCGCACTACTGGTATGGCTCCGGGCTGAGTGTGTAGCTCCAGCAGAGTTTCAAACTGTCCAACACCCTGAAATAGTTCACCATATTTCATAATAATCATGTCTTTGCTTTTAATGCTATTAACATTTCTTAAAATTTCCAAATCTCTTAGTGAGAGTAAGCCCAGAATAGGTTTAACATTTTCCTTAATTATTACAAACTCTGTGTCAAATATTTTACCACTTTTATTATGTCTTTAAGGCTAAGCGCGCACCGCGATAAAAAATCGTTGCGATTTTTTTAATGCGAAATAAAATCGCAAACTACTGCAATATTTCATACACGCACTACGATTTATTGTCGCCTGCGAAATAGTCAATAGGTACTGTGCCACCACGAAAGACGGGAGTCCACCTATACATAGCAACATGGACTTACAAAAGAAAATAACCATTGTATACTACTTAATTTTACGTAAAAGAAATTTGAAGAAGAAGAGGATAAAAACTAAACGTTACTGGGTCCATCCTTTGACAGCGTTAAGGCCTTTGAAGGGATTTTTTTACGTACGGTATAACGATCTGCGAGTGTATGAAAAAAAGTTTTTTGGTTATTTTCGGATGACTATTCAAAGTTTTGATAACCTTTTACATATCGTTGGCCCTTTTCTTCAGTACAGCAACACGTCATGGCGAAATGCTATATCTCCTGAAGAGAGGCTGTCGGTGGCACTAAGGCAAGTAAATGAAAACGTTTTGTATCAATCAATTTACTTAGTGTCCAATAATTTTACAAAAGCAAGTTAACCATGTCAATTTTACTCATTTAAGCGTGTGAATCATAATATCCTCCTAGGTCATACAACTCTTCCGATTCCGATGTATTAGAATCCGACAGATACATTGTAAACTGTTCTAAATAATTAGCGCAAGAACTGGTTGATGGCTGGGGCTCCATAGGTTTTTTTAGGATTATATTCGATGGTGGTGCAATTATAGTTTTAGAAGACTGAGCTGAGTCTCTTGTTGTTTGTGGCCGAGGTTGTGAAAATTCTGCTTGCGATGGAAGATAGTTTATTTGTGAGATAGGTAACAATGGCTGAGTAGTTGGTTGCATAGGTGGAGGAGCAAAATATCGAGCTTTATTAAGAATGTTCAATATTTCTACTTTTGCGTAATGTTTTTGATCAATGTTAAGATTTTTCAACATTGGTATTATCATTTCAGAGAAGCTCACATCTTCATCGTATGTTCTGTTCTGATTTTGTAAAATATTTAATAATTCCTCTTCGCAGTCGGTGTTCTCACGAGCATTTGTTTTTTTTCTCAATGTAGTGGCAAGTCGTCGGTTAGCTAAGGCGATATCAGCACCTGCATCGGCCTCCGATTGAGTAGAATCGTCTTCGATTGTAATATTCCCACTAGATTCGCGTTGAATTGTAGTAGTGGCTAAAAAAGATAGTGCGTCGAAATACAAATATTTCTTCTTTTTGCGAGCCGCCTGACCTGATTTATTTTTTTTCTGTAATGAAAGCTCTCTTTTAAAGGTATCTCTTAAATTGCGCCACTTTTTCTGTATTTTTAGGCCTGTGAAAAGAAAGAAAAATAAAATAGTTATGCAAGAGGAGTGTCCGTGTGGGAGAGGGAGAGGGGAGGTGTGTGCGTGTGTGGGAGAGCGTAGGTGTGTGTGAGAGAGACTTCAGGTATGTGTGAGAGAGAGTGTAAGTCCGTGTGTGAGAGAATAAGTGTGTGTGTGTGTGTGAGAGAGAGAGAAATGATGTGTGAGGGTGAGTGAAGGTTTGTGGCAACGGCGGCGACCTCTCGCGCCCGGCCCTGGTGCAAGCCATGGTCCGGGGCGAGAGAGAATGGGAGGCAGTCACCTCCTTCTGCGAAGCAGTCATGCTAGCGAAGGAGGTGGCGGGGAGGCTGAGGGAGAACACCTCACGCCTCAGCCGCCGCGGGAGACGCTCCGGGCGTCGGGAGCCGCGTGACGACTCCCGGCCACCGTAGGCGCGGGCCTGCGGGCGGTGAGTAATGGGTAGCTCACCGTCCGATCAGGACCAGGCCCGTGCCGGACGGCGCGTTGTGTTCCACGCGCGCCTCAAAGAGATGTCAGCAGAGGACGGGGCCCCACAGGGCCGAAGCCTGCCGGGGCGGTGGGATTTTCCGAAAGGTTAACCGCTGCCCTGGAACAGAAAGGGCTAAGGACGGAACACGGGTGGGTTTTAGTCAGTATAAGTCTGACACTCCCTTCCGCTCCACCCAGAGCGGGAGGGGTCATTTGATGATTTCCCATCCACAAAAAAAAAAAAAAAAAAAGGTTTGTGTCCATAGTGTGTAGAAAAGTAGAAAAATTATACACTATTATATTTGATTTCAGGTACTTGGCATCAGGAAACAGCTACAACTCATTGTATTATGAGTATCTTATTGGTGCGTCGACAATTCGTGAAATAGTAGAAGAAGTGTGTAGTTTGCTTTGGTCGTGTCTCCAACCAACATATATGCCCGAACCTACTAAAGATATGTGGTTAGAAATAGCCAAATTATTTCAAAGACGAACAAATTTCCCACATTGTTTGGGTGCCATAGATGGCAAACACGTAAGATGTGAAAAGCCAAACAGAAAAGGTTCAGAATACTTCAATTACAAGCACTATCATTCTATTGTTCTAATGGCTGTGGCTGATGCAAATTACTCCTTCATTGCAATTGATATTGGTGGATATGGAAGCAGCAGTGATTCAACTGTGTTCCAAAATTCAAATTTTGGCAAAAGGCTTGAACGTGGTCAATTAAGTCTTCCAGAGCCACAAACTTTACCCCATGACGATAACGGAAATGAATTTCCTTATGTGTTTGTTGGTGATGAGGCATTTGCACTCTCAGAGCACATCATGAGACCTTACCCGCGGCGAAAGGAGATTGTTCTAGACCGCCCTATAACCAACAAACATTTGACGTGTACGTTAATTTTAATTATATTTTAATATACTTTTTAAAAATAATAAATTCAAGCGGACACTGTTTAATTCCTAATAGGTTTTTAAAAGTGACCTCATTGATTTTATTACCAACCAAACCCGCCATCTTTCATGGAATTGTCAATGTGAATGTCACAAAAGATTTGATAGTGTCGCTCTCGCTCATATTACATAAATATCGATATCGGCGACGATGTCTATAATATCTAGTGATAAATAATAGATGTTCGATATTTATCACTTCCAAAACATTGAAAATGTGCAACATAAAAGTTTTTCATGCATATTTTTTTCATGGAATTAGTTCCGTGATCATTTTAATGGGACTTATGATAAATATGGCCTAGCACGATTATGATGAAAATATAATGCAAAAAACAAACTCACAAAATGTACTTACTAGTCGAATGAGGGATTTTCTGACAAGTGAGAAAATATTAGTTTAATAAAAGAGGCGTTGGTAAAAAAAACAACCGACTTCCATAAAAACACTACAAAGAGAAAAATAACTTTAATTTCGGAAGTCGGTGTCTTTGGTTTTTTTATTTCGTTTTTCGCCACCGACTTCCGAAATTAAAGTTATTTTTCTCTTTGTAGTGTTTTTATGGAAGTCGGTTGTTTTTTTTTTGTAAAAAAGTTTTTATTTTTCACTTTTTTGTTGTGATCATTTTTTTAATTTTTGTTGTTTTTTCAAAAACCGCTTGTCCGATTTCGATAAAATTTTCATGGGACCATTTGGGAAGTATACCCTATCCAACAAAAAAAGAATTTTTCAAATCGGTTGGCAAGCGACGGAGTTATGCGCGAACAAACATAAAAAAAAAAAAAAAAAAAAATACAAACATCCGAATTGAGAACCTCCTCCTTTTTTAGAAGTCGGTTAAAAATACGTCACTGTCTCTGGTTTTTGACATTAAATAAGCTTTCTTATTAACGGATCTTATTTTTGTTATCAGTAGCCAGTAAAACAAAGACGTATTTTTTACCCACGCCATCTATTGAAGTATGTTTTTTCACTAGTCAGAAAATCTCTCATTGAACGATTGAAATGTCATTTACGACGCAACTCTAGTGAATTGTTCTCATAACGATTCCACGACTTCAATAGCCATATTTTTACTTTTTAAGTACTTAAACTCTATTTTTAAATGTCGCAAACTAAAACGTTTCACATTGTTCGTTGGGAACAAAATATTTTATTTAATGTGAAGTAGAATCATAGCAACAACGTGTTTATGTTTGAAACGGAACAAATTAATTTACATTTGACATATTGATCTGTCATTTTGGTCTACTAAATTAAAACCACAGATTAAATAAGTGGTCATTGATAATCGATATACAATGATCGATCTTCGAGAAGCATCTCTACGTCACTACGTCAGTCCGTCAGACGTTCATAATATGTGTTGTTGTGACTACCTACCTATTTGACGATTTCTTTTGGCAATTTTGTTTCTGTTTAACGGACTACGATTTGGATTGCTTTCAACGTGACCTGGCTTCGAATAACTGATTCTGTGATCTGCTTAAACGACACCTTGGCATTTTGATAACAGATAACGGACTTCGCATACGAAATGGAAAGTGGATTTTGTATCAGCTGTGGCTCTGCTGGTGGTTGTATGTTGTTGGAAGATGAACAGATTCGTCGATATATTCAGGAAAGGGCTCCATCACTTTCGGTAAATAACTGTTAACGTGTATTTAACATAACGACATTTTGTAGAAGACATAACGTGTAATATTTTTCTAAATTGTTTATTTATTTTTGTCTAAGCTTTTAGTGCAATCATAAATATACCTACATTTTAAGTAAGTATACGTTCTTTCAGATTCAAGCAAGTGATATTATATGCACAATATGCTGGACTTCGGCACAACAAAGCATACAAACAACATCAGAATACATTGGTAGAAATTGTGCACTATGCCATAACACACTAGGACGTCGAACTCGTTCTCATCAAGTTATTGCTCTGAGAACTGACACACAGCACCATATTAATATCAAGAATATTATCACAGAAAGATTAATGCCATTGGAGGTATATTATTGTCTAATTCTGATAAGCTACTTAGAAATATCTTATTGATATACCAGCTCAAAATGTACTTTTTATTTTAGATACGTGCTTCTCACCATATTTGCCATCCTTGCTGGCAGAGAGCAGATCGTGCTGGCATTATTCAGAACCATCATCATCTACATATACTCCAACAAAAAGCAATCCCTTGCGATGTGCCAATTGTGGGATCAATTTAATAAGATTGAGAAGGCACATACTAAATGACGATGCCATTCTTCTGCAAATACAGCAACGTGTTGCACCGCAAGTGCTAGACAGAAGTCAAGTTGGAAGACAATCCATAATACAATATTGTTGCAACTGCATTGTTGGGGTCCTGCGCCCAACAATGCATAGGATGCTGCGCGCATATCATGACCATTATATGGTATTTAAGTTATGCCCGATATGAAGGCAACATCGCCCCACCTGCACAATTCTTAGACTATATTTTAATAGAAAATGTAGAAGATAATGAAAATGAATAAAACTGTAATACCTAATACAAAATAAGTGTTTTATTTCTGTTCTTAACTATGAGAATGTCATAATATGTATATGGCTACTTACAAAACCTGATGTTGGTCTGGTCGGAGTATGCGACTAACGCCAGGATTCATATCAACTGCATAATTAATCATCCTAGCTTATTATGTAAACTTCAACCAACAAATAATAACTGTACCTAAAAGGCATAATAAAACTGTAATTACAGTAATATGTTACTGTATTTGAAGTTTAATCCTTTGTAGAAACCAGAAATAGCGATTTTAGAAGGAATTACTTAAGTTTTCTTTTATTAAAAATAACCTCAAAATCTGTTCCTTTTTTTTAAATAAATCTGTTCTCTAAAGTGTCCGTCAAGAAACTTTGTTCTTATGGGTTACTAAGGGCAATTTACAAATAGAAAATGATTTTTTCTATGCAGTTGGCTCCAGGGCGAACAATGTATGGGCGTAGAACAATCTCCTTTGACATTGGCGCCGATTCCCTTGTTCACCAACTAAACTAAATTTAAGTCAGTGCATCTTTTTCTTTCTATTTCATTAAGAAAAGGACAGAAGATAAATATTAGTTTAGTCCTGTCAAATTAGTCAGCGCCTGACGTAAATTGACGTATTTTAAGTCGCCGTGTTTATAATCACGTCTAAACTGTCTATGGAGTATCTTAATTTGACAGGACTAAACTAATATTTTATCTTCTGTCCTTTTCTAAATGAAATAGAGAGAAAAAGATGCACTGAACTTAAATTTAGTTTAGTTTGTAGACAAGGGAATCGGCGCCACTATCAGAAAAGGTTTTTAATTATCGCCTATCAAGAGCAAGGATGAGGGTAGAATGCACTTTCGGAATATTAACAAATAAATGGAGAATTTTGCATCGGGCACTGGATGTCAATCCTAAAACTTGTGACGTTATTATAAAAGCCTGCTGCATTCTACATAACTATGTACGTAAACATGATGGATTAAGATCCAGAGACTTGTTATTTCAGTCAACTATAAAAGTAAAAATATTTAAGGTAATTGAGAAAAAGAAACCACTTTTCATTAGAATAAAGCTCTTTTTTTTATTCATTTTCATAAATAATCAATAACTCATCTAAAAATTGAGCTGGTGGGCATATGTGTGGCTCATGTCGAGCCCATGACAAGTACCATATAATAGACATGACATGAGCACAACACCCTACAGTGCGTCTGCCCACCAAACAGTTGCAACAATACTGCTCTATAGCGTCACGCCCGCTAAGATTATTATTTATTACAATGTAAACAAAGTACACTCTTCTGCTAACGTGCCGACTTTGGATTCTACCTCTGAGCAACCATTTATTGTCATTTTGTGAAATTAAGTCTCTTAAATTGCTGTTGCTTTCTCTGGATATTTCAATTTCATATTGTCGTCCACTTCGTATATGTTCACCATAATATGATCTGGCTTGTTTGATTTGATAAGGCCCTAACGATATTAAAATAAGTTGTTCAAAGTCCAGCCTTGGGAAATCATTAACATTATGATTATTGACATTAATTCTTTCGAATTGAGCTCGCCTCCTATTTAAATCATGACTAGTTACATAAGTAGCCAGAAGATTATCAGTGTACATTTTATTTTGAATTATATTTAATATTGTTTGAGCATTCGCTCTGTCTGTTAGAAGTGGATGAAAACTATTAATTATAGCTGCAGCTATGGTAAAATCCGTCATTACATGTTTTGAAGCAACATTAAAAAAATCTTGGCGGAAAAGCTTATAATCTCTTTTAAATCGACCGTTCACAATTTCAACCACCCACCTACAAATTGTGTTGGCTCGAGACTTATTAGCTTGTAACGTACTTAATTGATGTTGACCACTTTCAAGAGATGCTGGCATGGACACATTGAAATGATATTGTCCTAATAAGGGAACTGCATCCCGAAACCCCCTATCTAATATAAAGGTGTCCCCACTTGCAAAGTAATTTTTTAAAGGCTGCCCATCTGCAAACTCATTTCGCATAATGTCTGCATCTGATGTAGTTGCAGGATACGGCCCAAGAACATCAATGATATAACCATCCGTACATACAAGGAGAAATGGTTTTATAAGGTTTCTGTATTTATGAAGTGAGTAAGTTTGTTTTTGATACTTATAATTGCTACTTTTTTGTATGTACACATATGTCCCATCAAAAATTGCAATAGCCGTACTATAATCCGCAGTACCAAATAGCCCATTTGGTATAATTAAATTGCGATTAGCAACCTCCTGGCGGGATATGTGACTTAGTCCTAAGTGTCGAGGAACAAAATCCTGCTTAAGTAATTCCCTAACCTTACTCATCATAACCTCAAGTGTTCTTCTTGGAATATTAAATAGTTGGGACAAGCGCTCATCTGAGTCCTCTGTCCTCATTTTAATTAAATAAGCTAGAAGTGCTATTTGCCCTCTAATCATATCATTGATACGGGGAACTTCAGCAAGAATAAGATTAAATTGATCTCTAGACAACCCGATCCAATAATGAAGGTGATCATCATTTAATCCATCAATATTCTGAAAATCTAAAACATGTTTGGCTAGACTGAAACCATGCTATGATTTCTTCAAGATGGTTTGGCTTAAAAGAATTTATTGCATTTTCCGCTTCTGATAATAAATTATGCCACAGTGCTGCAGACATATGTTCATTACATACATGACAGTTAGCAGGTATATTACTTAACTTGGCGAAAAACGAGAAAAGTAAATTCACGGCCTGGCCTTCCTGGGAGCGTTGATGGCTTGGGTGATCCGGAGAGCATTGCGAACATTTTCAGAGAACAGTTTTCGGTCTGTTCGCCGCTCGGTCCGTCGTGTAGGGTGCTAAATGTTGACGGGAACAATACAATTGTGGGAATAACTTTCCTCGCGAAAGACATTGCAAAAGCCATAAGGCAGATTGAGCGGGGAAAGTCCCCTGGGCACGACGGACTCAGCATTGAGCACCTGCAGCACGCCGGACCGCACTTGGCGAGAGTTCTTGCAATGTTCTTTTCGCTGTGCGTGAGCCACTCCTACCTGCCTGCGGACTTCATGAGGACAGTTGTAGTTCCGGTGGTTAAAAACAAAACAGGCGATTTGGCAGACAAAAATAACTACAGACCTATATCTCTTGCAACTGTCGTGGCGAAAGTGTTTGACGGTGTGCTTAACACACAGTTAAATAGACATGTAACACTTCATGATAACCAGTTTGATTTTCGACCTAAACTGTCCACAGAGAGTGCAATACTGTGTCTAAAGCACACCGTTAAATACTACACGAAGAGAAAGACCCCAGTATACGCGTGCTTCCTCGATTTATCCAAGGCCTTTGACCTCGTTTCGTATGACATCCTCTGGGGGAAGCTGGAGAGCACGGGCTTGCCGTGGGAACTCATCAGCATCCTCCAGTACTGGTACGGGCACCAGGTCAATAGTGTCCGATGGGCGGGGGCGATGTCGGACCCTTACATTAACGAATGTGGCGTAAGACAGGGAGGTCTTACCTCGCCTATATTGTTCAATCTTTATATGAACGAACTGATCGTCTCGCTCAGCAGTCAACATGTCGGATGCTATATTGACGGAGTGTGTGTCAACAATATGAGCTATGCGGACGACATGGTGCTGCTGAGCGCGTCGATCTGTGGGCTGAGGAGACTACTCAATACGTGTACGGAATACGCGCATGGACATGGTTTGAAGTATAATGGGAAGAAAAGCCAACACATGGTTTTTCAGGCCATCGGTGTGTCGAGCCCTATGAACATTCCGAGTTTATGTCTAGATGGTGTTCCAATAGGCCGAGTGGACCAATTTAAATATCTAGGGCATCTACTCACCGAGGACCTTAAAGACCATGCTGACATGGATCGGGAGCGGAGGGCACTGTCGGTGCGAGCGAACATGATAGCTCGCAGGTTTTCGCGTTGTACTACGGGTGTGAAGGTCACGCTTTTTAGAGCGTACTGCACATCCCTATACACGTGTAGCCTGTGGGCTGACTATAGTGTGAGGGCATACAGTGCCCTCCGTGTCCAGTTCAACAACGCGTTCCGGGCGGTGTTGGGGCTGCCCCGTTTCTGTAGCGCATCAGGGATGTTCGCGATGGCGCGCACTGATTGTTTCCACGCTTCTATGCGTAAGCGGTGTGCGTCCCTGGTGCGCCGGGTGCGGGCCAGCCCAAATCCTATCCTGGCAATGATCGCGAACAGGCTGGATTGCCCTTATGTCCGGCATTGCTGTGGCAGGCATGTTGCTGTTCCAATGCCGACTAGAAGGTTGTAATTGTAATTATTAAGTTATTTTTGTTTTTTATATTTTTATTTTTGTGACTAATAATGTAATGAATAAGTTTAATTTAATTTATTTTATATTTTATTTTATTGTCTTGTATGTTTGTATTGTTATTGAAATTGTGTGCCTAATAATTAGTATGAGTCTCTTGTTGCTTGATTAATAAATAATAATAATTGTAATCACACAAAACACGTTTTCTAATAGAGGTGGGAATTACCCGTCTCGGTGAATTTATACAACCTTGGAAAACACAATGTCGCTGGGTATCAGGTGCACGCAAATAGGATGGAAGCTGCACTTGGCCTTTATTTTGGCTTTCATCTACTGCTGCTGTTTCATCCACTGCAGGTATTACATTAACTGCTGGTGTTTCATCAACTGCGGGTGTTGATTCCGTCTCAGTATTGTCAATATTAATTGATATAGAAGTAGATTGAGAGGTACTTGTGGAAGCAACAGATAATTGTCTATTCCACGAACGATCAGCACGCTGCCAACATGGATGACAAATATTATCATGGCCAATGCTTGCCTGAAACAAAAACATAAGTAGGTATAAGGTTTTTACAGTACGGTTTTTCTTGGCGGTAACACATTGACTTTCAATTGTATAGGTAATTACGAATAACCAATTTACTGAATAAACATCCTTTATCATGTTAAACTTAAAATTAAATTAAAAATCATTTTGAAAGGTTGATATCTTCTCGCTTGTAATCACACACAAGGTTTTTGATAGTGATAAAGTAAGCACAGAGATATAATGTACATCAATCATCACAAATATAAAAAATAGGTCATACATAGCTTTAGCTAAATGACTCGCTGTAATGTAACCAATTTATATAAATAAATGATTTCACTAACCTGACGTCCAAGTCTTCTCTGCACGTTTTCATTTACAAGTCTATAAATGTCATATGCACGCTCACTATCCATATTTAACACATGGAAACGAATTCTCAGTAGGGAGCGGCCACAACTGACGCATAGGTGTCAATGTTGAGTATTTACGTTGCTGGCCAAGGTCCAGCAGCTATCACCAAACATGATCACTGGCAGTCATCTGAAAATTAATTGATCTCTAATCAGCATCAAGGCTCCCAAATTGTTAAGTGCGTTTATAACAAAATAGGGCACAAGTCTTAGTTAAAAATATACAATTTAATACTCACTGTGCGTGGAGCAATCCATTGCGTTATAGTTTGTCGAACTGCATCGGCATTAGCCGGAGAGTGCATTCGATTGGTGGTGATCATTAGACCACAATTCAAACATCTCAGGATTTTGGATTTTACACAACTAAATCCAATTATAACACAGCCGGGTCAATCGTTTAAGCAGTTCCAGAGTCCAAAAAGAATAGCCAGGTCAAACAAAACAAGGTAAATCACAAAAGAAAACAGTCGAGTAAATCACAAGTACGCCTGTGGGAGTGAATGACATCGATTATTTGATTGATTTATTCAGCTCATTTAACGTTTCTTGAGTTAACACTTATATTTAACTTGGCTTCTATCATTTTGATCCACCATCGAAATCAACACAAACCAACCAATAATTATGAACCAAAAACGTTGAAGTTAACAAAAATATTTGTGTAATGCATCAACAGATATATTTTGACTTTCAAAATGGATCTATTATTGATAATAATAATTAAATAATGAGAAATCATGACCTCTGGGGTCTCTGCATAAAATATTATATATTTTACCCCCTTTTTTTTTTTGAGGATGGGAAATCATCAAATGACCCCTCCCGCTCTGGGTGGAGCGGAAGGGAGTGTCAGACTCTTACTGACTAAAACCCACCCGTGTTCCTTCCTTAGCCCTTTCTGTTCCAGGGCAGCGGTAACCCTTTTGGAAGATCCCGCCGCCCCGGCAGGCTTCGGCCCTATCGGGCCCCGTCCTCTGCTGACATCTCTTCGAGGCGCGCGTGGAACACAACGCGCCGTCCGGCACGGGCCTGGTCCTGATCGGACGGCGAGCTACCCATTACTCACCGCCCGCAGGCCCGCGCCTACGGTGGCCGGGAGTCGTCACGCGGCTCCCGACGCCCGGAGCGTCTCCCGCGGCGGCTGAGGCGTGAGGTGGTCTCCCTCAGCCTCTCAGCCACCTCCTTCGCTAGCATGACTGCTTCGCAGAAGGAGGTGACTGCCTCCCACTCCCTCTCGCCCCGGACCATGGCTTGCACCAGGGCCGGACGCGAGAGGTCGCCGCCGTTGCCGATCGCCTCTACGAGGACACGGCGGGGCTCCGCCCAAGGAGGGCAGACCGCCACCGTATGCACCCGGGCGTCTCCTCCCGCCTGATTATGTGCAGGATATATTTTACCCCTGGCAATAGGAAATGCACGGGAAATGTAGAAGTCATTGACTGGGAATGACTTCTACATTTCCCGTGCATTTCCTAAGTTCATTCAAAATGGCTTCCGCTATCATCTTCTTTTTATTGTGTTTTTCAGTACCCAATGGTTAAAAGGCGTTTAAAATGACTGTAAATAACTATTTAATTAAAGATTTTTGTTTATATATATATTTCATTCGTGTCCGCTCCTGGGCCTAATTTTGCCAGTGTCCTTTGCTACCTCATTGTCAAAGGCTTCCCAGATTGACGACGAGGGCACTGAAATTGACAAAGTAGGCCCTTCTTCTAGTGTTACGGTACCGGATGGCTGTACATGTCACTGTAGTTGCGCCGACTTTTAATTTTAAAGTGTTAAAAACTTTTTCAAAACAATGTACATCTTTGAATCCCCTTGCCTTAAATCTAGGATCCAGAATTGTTGCCTCGGCATTAAGTTGACTTAATTCGATGTTGTGAAAACGCCGCTCTATTTCCTTACTAAGTGATTCTAACAGAGATTTGATTTCTGGGTGATATATATTTTGGGGCTCTCTTAATTAATTCTTTATTTGATCACACATTATTTTGCGCAATGGTATTACTTTTGACAGAGAAACATTTTTCTCTGTCGATATCTCCACCGTAATATCGTTAAACATTTTTAAAACAGACACGGCGGCAGCAATCAACGCCCAGTCATTTTCTGTTAAACTTAAATCGCTTCTTATAAGTGCGAATGTTGTAATTACAGATTCCTTTAGAGCGAGGCCCCATTAGTGCGTTGCGCTGCGTTGCGTCGCGTCATCGCAACGGAACAACGCATTGTATGCCACACCTGTGTTGCGTTGACGCTGCGCCAACGCAACGCAAGAGGGTATGCACGCCGACGCAGCTGCGTCTCAGTTAGCCTTTGCAATGGATAGATACAAACGTGTTCTTTTGTTGCTTTTATTACGGCACCGCCGAAATAAACGTAGAAATCATAGAAGATTCTGGATATCTCCTTTGATAGCATAAAGAAATAGTGATGGTCAGTTTTTTATGCAGGAATATAGGGAGTTGTTATTAGATGAAAAGACTTTTTTCAATTTTTTTAGAATGAGTGTGGCCAGCTTTAATAATTTGGTTGAAACCTTAAAACCACATATAAAAAAGCAGTATACCAAATTCAGGAACCCTTTAGAACCAATTGAAATGATTGGTATTACATTGAGGTAAGTAATTCAAATATCATAATACTCGTAATGTTAATCAGTTATTAATTTATTATCTTTAAAAACAGTTTAATTTAAGTATTACTATTAGGCAACAAAGCAAAGTTATAATCTTCTTCTTGACTATCATCAGTAAAATTATTAATCGTAGTGTTGGTTGAGTAGGTAGCTTCGAATTTATCTGTTCGATACGACGATGGCGATGGTGACTGGGCATGTTGTCCAGTTTGATATCCGCGTGACTGCAATGGTGTTGCTTGATACTGTTGTCCAGTTTGATATCCGCTTGACTGCCATGTTGTTGATTGAGTCTGTTCCCCGAACCGAATTTCGGTAATGGGGTCATACTCAGAAAAAGTGTACATATTAAATTTGTAACTAACATCCACTCAAACATTACATTAACTCAAAAAACACAAAAACATTACTTAAGAAACAGATACAAATTAATAACAACTCGACCACGTACACTGACTTACGGCAAAAAAAACATACTGTTTGAGGGAGTACAACTTTACAACAGTACAACTTTACATTATGGCAAATAATTAAATTTTATGTTCTGGTTTTGTAATGTTAATTAACGAACATAAGTACCTAGTATTGTATACATTCAAGTATTTTTTTAAATTGAACAGACAGCTGTGCTGCTGGGGAGTTTGTTGCGCCACTTCTTCTTCCCAGCAATAGCACTAGGAAGTGGTGAAGGGCGGGCGTTTTTGGGGGACTGTCTTTTGTCATTTTGACGTTCAAAAAGTGCTGATTCTCAGCCTAATTTGAATAAATGACTTTTGATTTTGATTTTTGATTTTGACAACAGCCTGCCCAACGACATAAAAATGTGTGATAATTTAAATATTTACAAAAAAAAAACTAAAATCGCATATTTACAGTCATTATTTTTGATGAGATGCTAATGAGCAGATTGTGTAATAAAATTATTTAGACGTAATAGTATGAAACTTGTCGCCCTAAGCTAAAGCTGTGTTTGTATTTATTATGATATTTTTGTGAATCTCATTTTAAGTGAACTATGTATGTTCTTATGACAAAATAAAGTTCTTTAAACCCTAACTAAACTGATAGGTAACGATACTGAGAATCTCCGTCACGAAACTGATGTCATAAGGTATAGTACACATGGATTGGGCGAATAAAACACGTGATTATATTTGGCTAAACAGTCTTATTTAGATTGATTAAACAAAACTTCTTATAAACATCGGTAGTTAAAATACCAAATTAAATAATATTATTTATATAAAATTAGTAGCCTTTTAAAAATATCAAAAAGAGTTTTCAATAATTACGAGAACATAATGTTTCATCATCGTATACTAAGAGTATTTATCAATCACAGTCTCCCATATTTTTTCTCAACCCAAAGTTTTACGAATTAATGAACTAATTTTAATTAAACTTACGTGAGTAAGCTAAATAATAATAATAATAATAATAATAATAATAATATTTATTATGATACACACACAAGATTCATGAAACACAAGAGCAGATGTACAAAAGGAAAAAAACATGGTATGTCTACATAAATCTACACAGATTATGTAACCCTGCCTCCTAAACTAGGTAGTCCTGTATCTTAGGAGACAGTGTTAGGCCATACTGGGCGATTAGTCATGTAGGTATAGCAGCAGCCAGGGTGTTTAGCGCTAGGGTGGTTAAGCAATACATTTGTGTGCCAGTGTATAAGAGTGTTTGAGTGTATATGTGTGAGTGAGTGATCACAAGTGTGTGTAAGTGTATGAGTGGTGAGTATGGGAGTGAGTGCGTACCTCTAGGGGTGCGTGTGTGAGTGAGTGTGTGTATGCAGGGATAAGGGTTGGTAGATGAGTGAGTGATAGTGTTTTGAGTGTGAGTCGGGTAAAGTAATGATTTTAGGGATTATTCTATGAATTTAAGTAAAGACTCCGTGAATGAGTAGTCCTTTTCTAGTAGCCATTCCGTCAGTTTATTTTTCAGGTTGTGGGAATTTAGATCTATTATTTTAATTTTATTATTGATTTTCCTGTACAAATAGGAGCCAAGAATGCAAAATTGGTGCCGGGCAAAAGTAGTTCTGTGCTGGGTACTGGGTATGATTAGGGTGCGTTTGTTCCGGTCCGGAGGTGGGAGGTACTTATGTACCCTTAGTATTGCCTTGAACACAAAGAGCTGCCGCACTGTTAGCACTTTACAGTCAGCATAGAGGTCAGATGTAGGGTATCTAAAAGGTTTTTTAGTCATAACTTTTAGTATTGCTCTTTGTGCTCTTTCTATTCTCAGAATAAAGGTTTTGGCTGCTCCACCCCATGCGGTTATACAGTACCCGAGTATAGATTGGCAGAGGGAGTAATAAATCATCTTCAGCGTGGTACCGTCAGCAGAATCTCTGAGGGACTTGAAAATGTGGATTAGACGCATAGTTCTTGAGGTAAGGGTATCAATTTGCCTGTCCCACCTTAGTCCGCAATCGATCTGTACACCCAAGTACTTAACGGTGTCTGAACGAATCATTGTGGGACAGGCACAGGGTACCGTGGGGTCAGGACAGGAGTGAGCTACAAGGGTGAAATCTGATCCAGGAAATAGATACTTAAAATCAGATTTAAAAACTTAGAAGCAATATGAAGGCTAAATTAGAGCGCCTTAATTTAGAAGCTACATTAGATTGACAACACTCGTAACTAATATTAATATATCTTCATAAAACAAAATCTCAATATAAAAAATCACAAATATTAATAATGTGGAAGGAAAATATTCTTGAGCATAAAATTGAAAATCATACCCCCTACTTTATTGGTCCAATATCTTTATTTAAAAAATAGATAGATCTAGTGGCTAGTTGAAAGTAAGTATGTTTGAAATAAGCAGTTGAAATAGAGGGAATGAATAAAAATTAATGCATGAAGATGAATACAATTATTAAAAAATGTCAAAATTTGAGTCATCGTCACTGGAATCGTTGCTATTATTTTTAAACAAAGATATGTCATAGTTAGGATCAATCGTATGCATGGACGAAAGTCCTGGTGAAGCAAAATGAAAGTATCGTTGATTGTCGGGATGCAATCGGATATCCGACAAAATAGTTACTTTATTTTTTGGTTCCATTGTAACATCCGGTGATACTGAGTTACTTTCTTCGTTAACATAGGGACTATCGTCACTCTCAGCATAGACAACTTCTTTATCACTTTCAAGATCAGAAGAATCGCAATCAAATCGTATACACTTCGTACTTTTCTTGGGTGGCTTATTTTCTTTTTCTTTTGAGACTTTTTTATATTTATCGGGCGTCGGTTTTTGTTTTTGAAGAGTGGTTTTTCCTAGAGATACTAGTGTTTTATTAACTTTACTGCTTTTTATTATACCAGATGTACTAGGTTCAATTATTTTCTGAACATTGTCCGATTTCTTTTCTTGTATTTTAACACTTTTTGTTCTATCATTATCTTCTTTCTTCATATCACAAATCTTTGGCGTTGTATTACTTATTTTATTCTTCAACATAAGCAAGTCTTGGTATTTCTTTGAGCTTTCTTAAACAGATTATGCATTTTAACATCAAAACAAGAACAATTACCTCTATCATCGCCACAAAAAGAGCTCACATGTCGATGTTTTATTATTCCAGGCTCATTGGTGGTTACGATTTGATGGACAGCCATAGTTCCTACTAAAGGATACAAATTAGGTACGGGACATGTTTCCTTTATAAGGTTTATATCTGTATCTGACACATAATACAGTGTAACGTTTGTCTCTTGTTTAAGCAGTTTAAAAGCCTCAATCGCATTAGGAACATCTTTCCCGTATCCTACGTGCATATCTAACGTTCTCTTTAGTACTCCACCTATTCCGTCTGCTGCATTTTTACCGTGAGCAGCCTCAAAGTAAGACCATGTAGCATACTTAAACCCCAATCGTTTAGTAAATTTATCAAAAAGTGCGAAGTTTGTCTTTTGCCGGTATTGTGTTGTTGGGCCGTCAGAATGCATATGTAAAGTATTTATCTCAGGGTGTTGATATTTTATTGAATGTAGAACTGGCAAAAGATGAGCCCAAATGGTTAGAGGGCTATGCTCGGTATTTGGAGATATTGAACAAAATCCTGCTGGATTTTCATTTTTAAGGTATACTACACCAGTATGCAAAGTTATTTGATCACGTGAAGATGAAAAATGCATACTCTGTATCTCTACATTATACTTACATTGGTAATTTTCAGAAAAATCAACTATAATAACAGCTTCATTTTCTTTAATATTGTCAACACATTGTCGAAATGATTTTTGTTGATGTATCATATTGTAGTAATGTCTTTTAAATAACTGAGCCTCTTCTTGAAACTTTTGCACAATTTTTTTTAAATTATCAGTCATAACTTCTCTTGTAGTTTTTTTCACGCACCACTGTAGCCAAGACACGGTTTTTTCATTAGATAATTCCTTAACTTCAATTTTCTTAGTCACACATAATTGGCAATCTCCGTACATGCAATCTTTATGATTTAGATTACAAGAAATATCTCTCAGAAGTTCTTCAATTTTATTTGTTTTTAAAAGTCCAAGTTTGTAAAGCTTTGTTAATTTATAAGACATATTTGCATGGCGTATGCAGGCACACGTTTCTCTGTTATGTAGTTTTGGAGGCAACACGTAAAACGGACGGTGTCTAACTAACGTGGAATAAGATGCTTTGCCTCCTTCTTTTTTATAGATAGTATATAAATTGAATATAGAGTCAGTTAAAAAACGTAATTGCATTTTGGTTTTTTCTTTAGTTTTGCATTCTTTCTTGCCCGCTGTAGCACGACTTATATCATCTCGCATATAAAAATTGTGAATCTGTTGAATAAGTAGCTTCCTTTTTGTTGAAAAAGACATTTTAGTGCGAATTCTCCCTTTAATTCCGATAGCTAGTCCTATTTTTGTGGCCATACGATACTTCTTAGTTACAGAATTATTAACAATTTTTTTAATAACTGCTTTTTCCTTATGTGTAGACTCTTTGTAAACTGAACTGAGTGACTCGGATAGAATTTCAAATTCAGTAGGTGTCGATGGCTGCTCTTCTGCAGTTGTTTGTTGCCTTGTCTGGTTTTTGTTCCTTTCTTGCTTTAGCCGGTAGATTTGCTTTCTCATGGTTTCCTGTTTTTTTAACGACATATTTAATTTATCTTGGCAACGTTTTAATTCTTTTCGAAGTTTGATTGTCTTAAGTTTCCACTTCTGTATACTAAGCTCGTTTGGAATTGTTACTCTATTGTCTGCAGTCGGGTCACTAACAGATTTATTTTTCTTCTTTTTATAGTAGCGATCAGAGTATTCTCTCCACTTCTGTCTGGCTTTTTCTTGTTGGCTTTGGTTCTGCTCCTTAATTTTTAATTTATTTAATTTAACTCTTTTCAAATGTTTTTTTCGCATTTCCTCTTATTTAACTGGGTTTTGTTTAAGACGCTCTCTGTACCTTTTTTGCCTTTCAGCATTTGACACAGGAGCCATGGTGTTTTACTGAAACGAATATAAGTGGTTTATAATTTGTCTTACAAATTATGCTTTATTTTTACTTATTTATAAATTTTAGTATTTTCTAGATTTTATTTTTAAAGTAAAGGTAGAAACTACAGTAAGCTTAGTTAGGTATCGGTGATAATTACTTAACCACATCGACATACGTACATATGTATAGTCACCGGCACGTAAGTTGGCTAAAGATTTTCGTAGTGGAGTCGAGTCTGGTCGTCGAGTCGCCTTCGCATGTAAAAAACGATTTTGCAAAAAAGCCTACTTCCAAAAAACGCAGTTGACGTATACCACACAAATTCTTGTCACGAAATACTTTTTTTCAATACACTTGCTCAGAAAGTGACTTTTATTGAACTACACTTAGGTATATAATGGCACGTGTTACCAAACTGTGACATTTTGATTATCATTACGCACTAGTGCTGTAATGTAGCTATAACCTTTTTGTTCAACCTCTTTGTTCGCAAAACAAATTTTGATTACGAAAAAATAAAAATTGTTTGTGGTCTATGGTCGTCATTTAAAGACGCGCGCGGTTGTTGGCGTAATTTTTTCGAGTGAAATTCATGGTCTGTATTAATAAAATAAAATCAAATACTACATTTTAAAATGTTACCTCCATATTCTATTGTCACTACCTACATTACACACTTGTATCATAATGTACTATTACGTTGTAACTAGAAGTTACATCATGTCCTAAACATAGTCAACATAGGCCAAGAAGAAAAAAAAAACAAAACTACTGAACCGATTTTGATAATATTTCTCTGAGACCAATAGAAAATTACACCCTTTCACATAAAAAAATAATTTTTCAAATCCTAACTTCCTAACCTAAAGTAAGTTTAATTGTTTGTTACCTTTTCACGCTTAAACCGATCATCCTGAAATTTTGCACATTGCGTTGTCAGGTGTACAGAAACGGACATAGGGAACTTTAAGTCCCGAAAAAAAGTACTGTTCCCGAGGAAAACAACAATAACGTTCTTATGAGAATAGATGGCGCTACATTTCTTTCGAATCATGATTGACTTATACATTGATTGATTGCAAAATTCTAAAATAACGCGAGCGATGCCGCGGCCATAAGCTAGTTGGTTCATAAATAACGGAGGTAACAAACACATAAAAATACTTCTTTTTGTTAATTAGATTAAAAGTGTATGAAGTTGTATGTGCGCAAACTTCCCTCACTATAAAATATTTAGTCAACTTACGTGACGGTAATTATAATTTAAGAGCTTTTTGTCTTTGTGAACTAAGCTTAACAATTTCTCAGTTTCGTAACGTAACGCAAAATAACGAAAATGAGAATAAAATCTGAGAAATCATAACCTCTAAAAATATTTTAACGCAAACCACGTGTATATTATGCAAGCACTGAGCGTATTCGTTAAGATAATAAAAAAAAGTAGAAAAGAACATAGCAAGTAAACAAAAAATATAATAAACTTACCACAATAATAGTCGTTTATCACCCTGAGGTATTTTTTTTTGTAAATATTCACTTGATAGATCCCGACTTCACGACTACCGAGAAAACGTAATGGATCTCGCGACAGTGACTTTGACGTAAGTTATAGTGTTGCCAGAATGGGAAAAAATATTTATATTAAAGTAAAGTATTTATTCAAATATTTGATTGCGTGTTACTAACCCTGAGTAACGAAACTGCATAATTTTGGGACAAAATTAGTTAAATAAAAATAAATTCTTCTCTAGATGATTGACGAATATACTTGGTCCTATTTAGTTACTTGATTCATCAAGAATAATATAGCCACAGTTTATGTTAATTAAAGCAATGAATATTCGTAACAATTGTAGCCTCCACCCGTAGTACCCTACCTAATAAATGGCGACAGAATAAAAAACGGGTGTGTACCTTTAAAATTGTATTGGATAAAAGAACAGTCGGAGGCACACAAAGATTTGTGGGTCGTGGGTTACGAATATGTCTGTTGTCACTCCTGCAGGGATAGGTACTCCCCTGTAGTTGCAGGCGATATTTCCCCCCGCTGGCCGGAGATGGAAGTTGGCCGAAGTTCAGTGCTGAGCTGCACGGTGACGTCACTAGGCATCTAACGGCCCAGCCGATCGATTTGCTCGGTGCACCGGTGCGAGGCGGCGAAGGTGCCTCGGTCCGTAGGGAGCGGTCACGGAGCTGATACGGACGAAATCTTAAAGAGGAAGCGATGAACCTGGAAACCACCGTTCCAGCTGATTAGAATTCGGCTTGATAACTTCCGTGCTGGGAGTACCACCGATGTCATCGAGGAAGAGATGCCCATCCAATTGTAGTAGTATTGACGTGGTGGTACTGACCAGAACGGAGTTAACATGATAAGCAAACTTGAGCAAAAAAGAAACAGCTAAAATCATTAACAATGTAACGGTTAAATCGTTTAGAATTTAAACTTTTAAAATAAAAATTGTACTTGTAGGTAGAAGGAAATTATGTAGCATGATACAGCATTATCAGCGATTCCTGAGGCTATTCCTAAATGGTGCATACTTAATACGATGAAATAAGCAACAGAAAATGAGTTATAATAAGAATTATATAATAATAGTATACAGAATAGTGATTGGCAGTAAAGCTACATGACTATGATGTGCATTATTTGTGTGCTATTTAAAACTTACCCTAAATCGGGATTCTCACTTATTCTTAGTTGGCACTTGAAACTTTCGTTGCAAATTTTAGAAACGAAATGTGAAGGTTTACGTAAACGGGTGCTCGATAGGACGCAAAGCGATACGTGAACTTTTACATCAGCCTAGAAGCGACTGACGTGGACTGTCCGCTGCGCGGGCGCGCCGAACATCTATATACCCTAAAGCGCGGGCGCGATCTCGTTTGCATCTCTCGCCCCGCACCGCACATACCTACCCGGCGCGTTCCGAGTCGTACACAAACTAAGAACCAAGCATTCGTTTTGTTGATTATTTGTCTTTTTGCATTTGAACCATAAACAATGATTGTTCATGTAACGTGCCGTTACACAATTCATCTCTGAATATGTGTAATCGTCATTGGGACACTAAAAAAATGTATGATGAAATTTATAACAATGTTTTAACACTCAAAAAATGTACTCTTTTAATGAAAATTAAAGTTAAAATAGCAGTAAAATCTTATCTTTAATAGACTAACATAAAAATTAGGGGGGAAAAAAGAAAACATTATCATAATTTGGATATTTATTATAATATGAAGAAGTGGGACAAGAAAAGATACCAAATGTACACTTTTTCTGAGTATGACCAGTTTGATATTTATAACTTTGCTTTGGAATGTCAAAGTTTGTAATTCCGTAAAGCTGTCCAAAGAAGGCAAAATTCCTTTGAAAAATGATAAGTGGCGGTTTTCTTTCTCTTGCAACGCTTCTAAAGCTTGCGCCTCGAAATCATCTATTGCTTGGTTTGATCTCTTACGGCTTGCAGGCACGTAGCGAGAAGGACCTGGGGGTAACGAGGACATTTCTTTTGTAGGAAATGGAGATGATGATGCTGTGTTTTCATTTCGTTCCGTTTCTTCAGACTCCATTTCAAGGCTACTGTCAGTTTTATTTTGGGCAACTTTTATCAAAAACAGCAACTGATTGTAATAATGATATTTTTTCAATTGTTTTGCCTCTGATCCAGACGAACTGTTTTCTTTTTTTTTTTACGTAGGTATCGAAAAAAGTTGTCCTTCACGCTTCTCCATTTTTTCACAACCTTGTTACCTGCAAAGAAAGAAAAAAATGTGTAAGTACCTAACTTGTCTACACTGACCAATCTAAATGGGCCACCCTGTTTATTTTTTGTGTTTCTATTTCAGGTACTTAGGCAGCGGAAATTCGATAAACGAGCATTGCATTTCAAATTTAAACGTGGAAGAGCAACAATTTCTAGAACTATTTCGTCAGTTTGTCAAGCTATATGGAAATATGTTCGACCACAGTACATAGAAGAGATCACAGTAGAAAAACTACAAAATATTGCATTCGATTTTGATCTCAAAGCTAACTTTCCTCATTGCTTCGGGGCAATTGATGGGAAACATATACGTTTAATAAAACCAGACATAAGTGGCTCTCTGTTTTATAATTATAAAAATTATTTTTCAATTGTTTTGCTGGCGGTTGTTGACTCAAATTATAAGTTTGTTTTTGTCGACGTGGGTGCATATGGTAAGGAAAGTGATTCTACTATTTTTAGAAATTCGACACTGTACAAGATTTTAATGAGAAATGAATTACCATTGCCTGGTCCTCAACCACTTGGAAATGATCATAATAACGAGCCACCAATCCCTTATGTACTCGTCGGTGATGAAGCTTTTGGTTTAAGTAAGCATGTTATGCGCCCATACGGCGGATCCAATCTCAATGTGAAACAAAGAGTTTATAATTATCGCCTTAGCAGAGCTCGTAGATACGTGGAATGTGCATTTGGGATCATGGCAAATAAATGGCGCATTTTACATAGGCCAATTGATACGTCATATGATTTAACTATTAATATTGCGAAAGCATGTTGTGTTTTACACAATTTTGTTATACAACACGATGGGTTAAAACAACAAGACAATATGGCAATAAGTAGGTTCCCACAATTGAGACCCCATAGCAATGAAGAATCATTAGCCGAAACTTTTATCAGAGATCAATTTGCTAATTACTTTATGAGTCCAGAAGGGGCTTTACCATGGCAGTTGAAAAAGATATAAATTAACTTATGTATTGAATTTACAATTAATAATATAATAAATAACAACTCACCAATCTTGTTCTTTTTTTGGTCCTCAAACTCCTCGTAATCTTGAAATATTTTTTTACAAACAGCTACCCATTCACTCGCTTTACGAAATTTATCACTGTAATGTTCGTGTGATTTATCCCATATAATGGGTCTTTCTTGGACCAAGGATATGAGAAAATCTATATCAATATCCTGCTCACTCATGGTAAGATAAAAAATGTCGTTACGCTCGTCTAGCTTCCTCCACTAGCAGTGCATCACTGTCCGTCGTCGCAGCGGAGCTCCGACAGCGCAGCGCATCACCCTCCCTCCCGCTTCGTCTCTTGTCCGTCGATCCGTTGAAACGTCGCGCGCGACGACGCAACGGTCTAATGGGGCATGTCATAAAAAATGTATGGAAAACGACGCAGCGACGACGCAACGCAGCGCAACGCACTAATGGGGCCTCGCTCTTAGAATGACAATACGTGACAGCATGTCATAGGTGGGTTAGGTAGGTTGGGTAGGTTTTAAGAATCTCATGCAATTTTTTAGGTTTTAAGAATCTCATGCAATTTTTTCTGTGGTATGAGCGCTTCGTTTAAAATATTCAACTATATGTTTTACTTTAATAAAAGTTGCATTTATATGCACAAGCGATGATTGCACACAAAGATTAATAGTATGTGCAAAACATGGTATGTGTTTCCAATTAGTTCTGATGGCTAATGTGATGTTGGCGGCGTTGTCGCTCGCAATTGCCGTGATATTTTTATTTATTTTCCACTCCACAAGCAGATTCCTTAAAAATTCAGTTATATTTACACGTGTATGCCGCTCGGAATGCTCAATGCAGGGTGCAGAAGCACGGACTCTAGTTTCGTTTCAGTAGCATTTGAAATAATATAATGAGCCGTCACTGCAGTAAAACTGTCGTTGTTAATCGAAGTCCAACTGTCTGTTGTCAAACATACAGCTCTAGCAGATTGTAATTTAAATTCTAATTTTTCCTTAATGCTTTCATACATTTTCGGCAGTAAACTTTGTGAAAGTGTTTTTCCTGTGGGTAAAGAATACCCCAGACAAAGCATGTGTACAAATTTTTGGAATTCCTTCTCTTCAACTAGTCGGAATGGATGAAATTCTTTAGCAATCATTATGATCAATTGCTGATCAATTTTTTCTGCGCGACGAGGTGGCAGGCTCTTAACATTTATAACAAATTCCCTCATTGTCGGCTGCGTTGGCATTTGTAATTGAGAAGCGGTAGAAGGAAGGGAAACCAAATCAAGTCTAGGTCCACTAGGTACTCACTTCTTGCATTGGCTGAGTTGGCTCTAGTGGTTGTGATACCGGGACTTCTTGCCTTCCGGCCACAAGTGGAATTACAATTCACAGATGACAGAAATATGTAAAAAGTCCACAATTGTTGTTCACTAACTCTAAAGTAATATGTAATTATTTACACAACTTCACTAATCAACTGTACTACTCACAAACTCTCATTTAGTTATAAAAATACAGTAAAATAAATACACTATACTATGTACTTTGTTACACGCACCACGACGCACGCAGCGGCTTGCATGTCGTTTCGTCAAAACCACCGAAAACGTACTAAGTTTTTCTGTTTGTTTTTATTATGTTAGGACTTTACGAAAACACGCAATATAAAAAAAATGCGGTTCCTTTGATAATAACGTGCCAAAGTATTTTCTTCTTTAAGTCAATGACAGTAAAGCAAGTTTTACTGTTTGTTTGATTTTACGTAAACATTATGCAAAAAAAAACTACAATGCGGTTGCTTTTGATAATGTGGCCAACGTGTAGCAAGCGCATCACTTAGACATAATTCCGGATTTGTAGTTGTTGTTTTATTAATACCAGTGCTCTCTGACATTGTTCTAGCTAATGGAGTATCGTACCATGGAAGAAGAATCACGGTTGGCAGGTTTAATTCACTATCAATTATTAGGTCCACTATATCAGTCGTCTCATTGAAATTCCATGTGCTCTCTCTTTATAATTAGTCAAATCAGTCACAGTAGGAACAGTTTAATTAAGATCTTGAGTGTTATCTACTACATCATTGTTTTGACTATCTACAATCTCGATAACTATTTCGGAACTATTTATTTATTTTATTATTTATGTACACACAGTAAAATACATAATGATATGACATAGATATAATATGAGTACAAAGGTACTGCTTATTTCTTAAGAAATTTCTTCCAGCGGACCTTCGAAAGGAGAAGTAAAATAGAAATGTAGACAATAGTGTGTGAGAACAAGAAGAGAAAAATATGAATGTGTGAAGTCTAAAACTAAATTATTAAATATACCTACACATATAATGCAAAAACAAATGATTTATATACAAGTATACTTAAATAAATATATAATACAAAAATATATAAACATATATATATATATATCCCTTAAATGCATGATCTTTTATTTTAATATTTGAAAAAATGTATTTTATAGAATATTGTGCTTAGATTCGAGGAAAAATAAAAAATAAATCAGTATTATGTATTTACGTATATTTTTACCAAAAATCAACATGTGCCGTTTTCGGCACTACATGCATTAGTTAGTTTATTATTTTTTGTGAAGGTCATTGAAGCAGTCTTTGCTTTTTTAGCGCATAAATGAATTTTACATTTCGCACACATAATTACAGTCTTCAAATTGCAGGCTGAAAACATACATCTCATCCTATTAGGTGTCCTTATTTGTTCATGGCCCACGCCATCGAGTATAACGTCGTTTGGGGGTAAAACTTGACAAGGCTTTCCTTTCCGTATCTTGGGAGGCGGACCAGCTGCTGTAGTTGATGTAGAACGTGGACGACCCCTCGGTATAGGTGTGGAATATTTGCAAAGTGTGTCTGCTAATTCAGAACGAAAGTCTGCAAGATTCATGATATCTTTGCTGGCTTTCCCTCTTTGACCCATAACTTATCTGTAAAGAATCCAGGCATTGATGATGGTCAGGTCCAACAGATGATAAAATATTCTCATGTACCATTTTCTGCTTTTGATGCGAATCCTATACCTGCCAAGGTGAGAATCCATCAGGTCGACGCCTCCCATATGAGCGTTAAACTCTTTTACGAGTTTGGGGCAAGCAATTTCGATTTTTCGTTTCAATTTTTTATCATACCTATGGATTGTTTCCACAGGTTCTGCACCGACGTAAGTGGATGCCAGGACAACTTGTTTGTTGTCCTTCCACGAAACTGCAGATATGTCCACATTTTCAAAATTTGTGACATATTCTTCCATAATATGTTCCTCGAGGTATATAACTTTTCATTACGTCTTGTTTATGAGGCAATTTACAAGTTTTGCCCAAACGATTTCGCTGTATGGTTCCTAAGGAATGGATTCCTTCAGTGGCCAAATGATACATTAGGGGCAAAGATGTATAATAATTATCGAAATATACGATATGATTTTTTTGCTTAGGAACCACTCTGAGCAACCTCATGACAGTTTGTCCAACAACTCCTATTTCAGGTTCACTTGGCAGTCTCTCGTCATCCTTGTCTTTACCCGCGTATATTATAAAATTATATGAATATCCGAGTAAGCTGCAAAGGGCAAATAATTTGAAACCCCATTTGTGAGGCTTATTCGGCATATATTGCTTCAAAAAGTGTCCGATTTTTGTTGCGCACATCTGTTCATCGATTGACAAGCGTTGGTCCATCGTAACACTAGAAAATTTTTCGTTCAAATGTGTTATCACAGGCCGCAATTTGTGTAACTTGTCGTGGTCTGGATGGTCGACTGGGAGATGTTTTGAGTTATCGTTGAAATGCAATACCCTTCTAATTTTTTCAAATTTGTTCACGGGCATGGTATCTCGTATTGGGCCGAACCCAAATTTGCCCCAGTATGACCGAATATTGGGGTAGTGGTAAACAGACATGAAAGTGATAATCCCTAAATATTTTCGCAAGTCTTCTACTGTGTATGTTTCTAATCTATTAGGTTGTTGCTGAGTTGCATATAAGTTTGATTCTTGAACAATAGACTCTAAGAACTCATTAGTGAAAAAGTACGTAAAAAATTGATATGGTGTATCTACATAATTCCAAAATATTAGAAGATAATTCTTCAGAACCTGAAAATGCTATTTTATCTTCAGAATAGACCAGGTTTCGTTTTCTCCATAGTAGATTTCTACCTCCACTTGGCATATAATTAGCGCTTTCAGGAGTTGAAATATTACGTACTATTGGAGGGTCACTGTCAGTTACTGCGGGAGGATCAATAGCATCAATAGGATCAATAGCTGGATCGATATCTTCACCATTACCATTGAATGTTTCTAAAGGAGATTCTTCCAACTCATCTAAAAGATCTTGACGAAACGGATAATAATCTAGGTCTTCCCAGTCGGATTCCAGCTGATCGTCAGAAATTTCGCCACTTTCTAGCATGCGAAGCATCTCTTCTATATTTTTGTCATCCATAGCTGAATAGCAACACAACAACATGCAATAACCAACCACCCAGCAAAGCAAAGTAACAAATAAAACATTTGAAACGTGTTAGAACAGGTAGGCACTTAGCGGGAAAAAAATGTACTAAATATGCATGAAGGGTCGTTTTCGGCACAAATATATTTTTGCGTTTTTACGAGCGCATTATTGAAATTTGAGGTAAAATAATAATAAGCACATATTATATTTGATGAACTTACCTGATAAAATACTATTTTAACTTGAAAGAATATAATAAACGAACAGTTTATTTTTTTCGAAAAAACTTTCGTAACTTCGTTTGGCGCTAAGTACTCTGACTTCTGTCATAATTAGACAGATAAAATATACTGGTAATACCAAGTAGAGGCTGATATTCTCGTATTTTTTTTTTTTCATAGTTAATAGATTAAAAATACAACAGCTAATAGTATGACAGTTTACTATTTGGCGGGCTATTTGAACTTAAAGTTGTTGTGCCGTTTTCGGCACAATATGCATTTAAGGGATATATAAATACTCACGGTATAGAGGAAAGGTAATGCTAATTTAATCAACGTTTAAATAGAGAAATAGTTTTTAAATCACGAATGCTAGGCGGAAGTGAGTTCCACAATCTTACAGCATGGACAGAGATGGAATAAGAATAGTAGCTCGTTTTATGAGGATGAAATTTAAGGATGGATCTTAGGTGTGATCTACACGGTGCGGCGCTAGAGCGAGCGTAAGAAAAACGCTCACGCAGGTAGGAAGGATAAGACGGGTTGTGTAAGATGTTGAAGAGTAGACATAAAATGCGAGTGTTCCTGCGAAGGCGGATTGGGAGCCACTTGAGTTCCTTGCGAAGGTGTGAAACATGGTCATACTTTCGAAGACCGAAAACTAAGCGAATGCACAGGGTTTGCAAGCGCTCAAGCTTGTTTAATAGCTCCTCAGTTTCTCCAATTACATTCGGGTTCAATACTTTCTTGAGGCAGCTCTGCGTTTGTGTCAGTTAAGGACTGTCCACGGTCATTACAGTCCCTATATGAAACCAACAACGGTGGCCAGACAATAGGTTTAGTTCCAAAAAACAGCGAGAGGTGTCGCTTTGTGAAATTATTCATATATTTTTCTATAGCAACACTAACTTTTAGTTTTGATGTGTTCTGATTGTCCATTTATTTATACGCAAAATCTTTACGATTGTTAACTTTACGTTTAACTTATTTACTTCAAAACCAATAGCGTGATGCAAACTTTAAAAACATAAAAGTCAATAAATTAATCTATTCATCTTTAATTGTACTTACAAAGTATTTGTTTCAGTTGGGAACAACTTTAAAAATAATTTAATTTTCTAGTTCCGTTTCGTGAACATCTGCATAGAATGGAATTCGATTGTCATGGCGCCCGGCCGGCACACTGACAATTGTTGGTTATGTTGTGTGGTTTGTTTTGCTGTTATTATCGTATTTTCGTAGCTTTTTCGACAACTTTTACTCTTCCAAAGGACACCGATCTCTGTTTAAATTGTTTTGACCCGTGCGCACTACTTTGGAGTTTGATTTTGCTTTCGATCCGGTCTTGACGATATGGGATCTCCGTTCAGATGTTGTGTTCGTCATTGCACTACAGCACGTAGTAAGTTTACACTATTCTTAAATACTTAACTGTGGATTCTATCACAGAAGTATGTAAGACATAGTTGAACAACAAATACACATAATATGTGTCTCTTCAATTCCAGGTGAAGATTGCAATGTAGTTTTGCATTCGTTTCCCAACCCTATTAAGGAAGAGGGCAGATTTAGAACCTGGCTTTACTCAATTGGGGGAGATATTCTGGTTTTGGATAGCCAATTTGTATTTAAAAATAGAAAAGTATGTCACAAACACTTCGAAACGAAATATCATACAAGGAGTTTAAGATTAAGTGCTAATGCAGTTCCTACTTTGTACTTAAAAGGTATTTGAAACATTTATTTGCTTTTATTCTTTGGAGAACTGTTATAGTGTGGGCCAATAGTGTCCGTTGGCTTAAACACTGACCAAAATAGTAAATGACAATGACAACATAAAATTTATACTTATTTCTGATTTTTTTTTAGAAATATGTATAATTATTATGTTTCTTACTTTTCAGCACATGATTTTTTTACATACTCAATTTAAATAGCTTAGCCAATTGCCATCTCTATTCAATGAGGTAGAATGCATTATGCATATTATAATATGTATTGCAGTATGCATATGCATAGTGCAAGGATAGTATGCATTTATTTAGTGGTTATGAGTTACTTGTTTTTATGGGGTTAGTGTTTAATTCAGAGTATTTAAAATATATATGTATTTCCTTTACAGGCATACGTTGTAACAGACCGTTGTCAGACGTTACCAATGTGACCAATTACAATCCAACATTTGCTGAACCTACCACATCTACAGGTAGAATGCATTATGTATGCATATATAATATGTATTGCAGTATGCATATGCATAGTGCAAAGATAGTATGCATTTATTCAGTGGTTATGAGTTACTTGTTTTTATGGGGTTAGTGTTTAATTCAGAGTATTTAAAATATATATGTATTTCCTTTACAGGCATACGTTGTAACAGACCGTTGTCAGACGTTACCAATGTGACCAATTACAATCCAACATTTGCTGAACCTTCCACATCTACAGGTAAGTCGTAATTTTCAGCTATTATATAGAACTATTTTCAGTCACTAAAACTTGGTTAGTTATTATTGCTTATTTGTTTCCAAGAAGAATAATACTCCAATAAATTGGTGAAAACCACATCAAAAATACACAATTAATGTATGTATGATACAGGTCAAATGATAATCTAAAGTTTGTTAAAATATGTAGGTATTAGAAGTGGGCGCCGACCAAATTAGAATTTAGAATCAGTAAATTAACAGTAAATAAATGTGCCATGTTATGTTTTAGTTAATTTGCATTACTGAAGCACACACAAAATAAATATAAATAAATATATATATTTTTATTTTATTATTATATTTATGTATATTTCTTTTCATATTTTTATTATTTGTTAGGCTATTTGTCATGATAACACATATTCTTTGCAAATTTCAACTGCCTACCTATGGTTCAAAAGATACAGCTCTTTAAAAGTAATACAAACAAATGCATGTTGTTAGCAATATTAACAAATGAAAATGGAATCCTAAAAATACATGTATAAAATCAAGTTATTTAGTCTAATATTTTCTGAAACTTAAGTTTGCATTTTCTAACAGTTGTCATTGTACTCATATATGTATGTACAAGTTTTACATAAGCATAATATATAACTTAAAATAACATACTTATTACAATTTTTCTAGATTCAGCTGTGACTGCAAAGCCTTCAGGGGTAAAACGTATTTCCCTAAAACAACCAGCTGCAACTATGGCAAAAGGTACTTATTTATTTTATTTACTATAGCAATTTAATATACTAATTATTTTTGTTGTAAGAAGTTTCAAGTTCATTTTTATTAAATTTGTAATTTCTAATGAATCGGTAAAATAACTGGACTACCATTTGACAAAATTTCTGTTTGTTTCAGCACCAAACATAGT
This sequence comes from Apamea crenata, assembly GCA_949629185.1. NCBI lineage: Eukaryota > Metazoa > Arthropoda > Insecta > Lepidoptera > Noctuidae > Apamea > Apamea crenata. Next base: position 2,204,674 of record OX451362.1, on the reverse strand, counting down.
AAATCTGAAAAACACTATTAAAAAGTTACAACAAAAGAAAGATAGATATGCCACACGACTGAAGAAAGCCTTGAAACTTTCCGAAAATACAACTTTTCAGAAATGTTTACAAAAATTTACTACATTAGCAGCCTTATTCACTGTTATGCAATTTCGCGAAATATCCAAAGGAAAAATGGGAAGACGATTCACGAAAGACGAAAAAATCATGGCTCTCAGCCTTTATAAACAAGGCCCAAAAGCATATAGATGGCTCAGTAGAATTTTTATTTTGCCATCCCCTACCACACTGTGTCGACTTATTTCTTGTGCTGGTCTAAGACCAGGATTAAACAAAAAAATATTTACACAGTTAAAGAAAAGGGTCCAGAACATGACAGAAAATGAAAAGTTGTGCATCCTTTTATTTGACGAAATATCAATAACACCTCATTATGATTATAATAGAAAAAGAGATGCAATTACTGGATATGTCAATAATGGACGACAAACAAAAAGAAACATTGCGGATCATGCGCTCGTTTTTATGTTAAGGGGATTTATGAAAAACTACAAACAACCATTGGTGTACACATTTTGCAGAGGAACAACTCCCAAAGCAGATTTAAAATTTTTGATAAAAAGTATTATAATGGAGTTGCAACAATGCGGATTGAAAATTCTTGCAACGGTCTGTGACCAAGGCACAACAAATGTCAGTGCCATAAAGGAATTAATTGAAGAAACTCGGGTTAATTATATAAGAAGAAATCATAATTTCAAACATAATGCATTTGAAATTAATGGAAAGGAAATTATACCCCTATTTGATCCCCCACATTTAATTAAAGGGATTAGGAATAATTTAATTACGAAAGATATGAAATGCCTTATAGAAGGCAAAGTAAAAGTAGCAAAATGGGAACATTTAATAAATCTTCATCAAGAGAATCCTTCATATAAAGGAATAAGATTGATGAAAAATCTAACGGAAGCCCACATTGATCCAAAAAAAATCCCTAAAATGAAGGTTAAGATGGCAACCCAAATATTCAGCAGAACCGTTGCTACAAGTATGGGATACCTAGCAGGTCAGTAATAATAAACAGTAATCAGATACACATTTTTGATCCTATAGTATTTACCTTTAGTCCATAAATTCTTATGCTTTTTGTCCATTAAATGGGCAGATATTTCAAATCCATCCTACTCAAATAAATAGTTTAATGAAACGTCGAAAGTAAGCTAACTACAATAAGCTTACTTTCGAAGTTACGTTATAACACCGATTATCAGATCAATAGTAATACTATTGATCAGATAATCGATAACTTATTTGAATTAAAAAATAATTGTTATTTGCTGATTGTTGATCATCTTCAAAGTGTATCCAAAAGTCATATTTCTACAGTTAATTCTATTTCTAATTTTTCAGACAAAAAAATACTTCCAGTGGAGTGCAAAGATACCGCCGACGTCTTGTTGTTTTTCGACGAACTCTTCGATTCGATGAATGGCAGTCATGACAACTCGAAGAAAAGAAGCGGAAAATTACTTTTAAGAGCAGTCACACCAAATTCAGAACATAGTAAAGTATGGGCAAGGGCAAAAAAAATATTAAAATCGATTAAATTCGTCACTAAAGAAGGAAGGGAAGGTAGTGTTCCATCGGTAACTAACTGGTTACGTACGCTGGAAGGTATTGAAGTTTTAAAAGATAAATTATTTAAAGAGCATAAAGTTAAATCGTTCTGGATGCGACACTTGAACCAAGATCCATTAGAGAATTTTTTTGGATGTATACGTTCTCATGGTTACAGAAATATATCCCCTACACCATCAGGCTTTGAATCAGCATTTGCAAGTTTGTTAATTAATAATTTATCAAGTAATCATTCTGTAGGGTCAAACTGTGAAGAAGACGACTGTAAAATTTTTCAGTCTATGGACTGCTTACTGAAAAAAGAAGAGTTTAATGAAATAACAGAAATCAATGACATTGATTTCAATGACATTAATTGTGAAATTATAGATTTTAATAACAAAAGGAGGAATCCAAGAATTATTAGCCAGCTTAGCTACGTAACTGGTTATGTATTAAAAAAGGCAAAACAAAAAGTATGTAACAATTGCAAGAAATGCAAAGAAATTTTATTTAATAATAATGAAACGGAGTTGAATGAATACATAAGAATTAGAGAATTTTCTTCATTCAAATCACTCACCTACCCTTCTGAAAATACTTTAAAGCTTTTTTCTGCTATACAAGACGTGATTACTTTTATTTTAAAAAATAAGAGTGATTTGCCTCAAATTAAAAGTTATGTAAAAACAATTTTGTACACGGTAGTCGATTTTAACTTTTTGACTTGCCCAGACCACAGAAAAGAATTGACTGACTTTTTTTTTGAATTCGCATCTAGATTTTTTATAAATAACTGGTGTCGTGATGTGAATTTTTTATTAAATGGCACCAGGACCGAAAATGCAGACAATGATGTAATCAAAGAATTGGCTATAGAATATTATAAGAAAAGACATAAATAAAATATTATGTAAGTTTATCTTACTATGTAGTGAGTTTTATTTTTGTCCCCATAAAACCTGAATTACTGTATTCATCTACGTTTTCTCTGCACTGATAATTTCCCTGTAACATCAGTTCAGAGAAAACTAGATGAATTCAGGATAAATATGATTTTCTGCAAAGGAAGGAACCAAATAAAGGACAGGTATACTATAATCCTCGCTATAGCTTTATGTATGTACATAGCCGGTTGTAGTTCCTAAAAATATCAATAGATGGCGCTGTACTGCCAAGGCGACTGACTACTCTATTCTCATATAGTATAATGTACTCTGTGGGACTGTCTAAAGGATGTGCATTTAGATTGTATTTGTATTTTCTTTTTAATTGAACAGACAGCTGTGCTGCTGGTGAGTTTGTTGCGCCACTTCTTCTTCCCAGCGATAGCACTAGGAAGTGGTGCAGGGCGGGCGTTTTTGGGGGACTGTCTTTTGTAATTTTGACGTTCAAAAAGTGCTGATTCTCAGCCTAATTTGAATAAATGACTTTTGATTTTGATTGTGATCTTTTTTTTTCGTGACAAAATATGATTGTACTTTTAGTCAAAAATAGTCAAAACTCATAGCCCAAAGTAAAAAATTTGTCACTCCCAAGGGTCTTCAGTTATTGCCGAAAATGTGGATCACTCAATTCAGACATTTTGCAAAAACGGCTATTGAGCTAAATCTCAACAAAAACTTACTCTACTGACTAAATTTATATCTCAAAAAATTGTTAAAAATTTGTCACATTTTTTTACACCATCAAGGCATCTAAAGCTTCTTCCAGGTATCTTTGGACAGTATCATTGGATCACTCAGTACACTATTTGAACTGAGTGATGAGTTATTTGATGAGTAATAAGGTTTCGGATGACATTTTCTATAGATCTATGATCTAGATCTCATCTTTTCTATTGTTTATCCTAAAATGTACATGTTTCGAATATATTTGTACAATAAATATCATAACACAAATACCTTTTGTTAAAAATTTATGAGTAATTCAATCCATAAGAATACTTATAAGTAACTGTTTCGTATTGATTTACACAAACTACGATTAATTTTTGTACAACTTTATGACTAAAGTTTTACATAAAAATAATTTACATATACAGCTTAATTTACGAGATATTAGATTTTTAATTTTATTGTTAGGAAAAGTGCAGTAGGGTGACAATATAATATGAGATCATCGGAAATAAAGATGATACAGTACAAGCTCGTCTTTAGTAGTGTAGGCTCGTCTATTTAATTTAGAAAGGAAATATAAATACAATGAATGAAATAAATACAATCGTAGAATTATTTAATATACGAAAAAAAATGTGCCCGATACCATCCATCTCCTATCCGATCGACCAACGTACCAGGAATCCGGAAAACTTTGAACCACAGCCGGTGGCATTCGCTTATAAGGATATACTACAAATGGAGGAACATCGCCTTTCTATCGGCAGCGAAAGTACAAAGAACTGTTGTAGATTATTTTTCTTTACCACAGGCGAGTTCGTAGGTATTTCTATAATTCTTAGGTCCCAATATGATTCCGGTTTTGGGGCAGGTCATAATCATAACACCTGTTTCATCAGTGTTAAATATCCGACTAGGATTGTTTTTAATATCCAAAGCATGTTCTTCAGTCTAGTCAGTCAGTCAAAAACTGATCTAGTTCCTTAAACCAAGCCCTGATAGATGTTTCAGTAACTGCGGCTCTGCCTTTAGAAATTACTTCCGCATTTCTTTTAGTAATCTCAGGATGTCTGTTTAGAAACAACTTGAGTCAGTTTTTCTATGGTTGGTACTCGTATTTAAAAAAAAATCAACAGTATCAAAAATTTCCTCTGGGTGCATTGGAAAACCTAATTTGGCTTTATTTATTATCCACTCAGCAATCTTAGCCTCTTCATCCTGAGTGAGTTCGGATGGAGGATCCATTTTTCTTTGCAAGGGAACTTTATTAGTGAATTTGTTATGTAGGGTGGATTTTGGTATCTTAAAAACATTACTTGCTTTTATAATAGTTAGTTCTCCATTAGCAATGGACCTTAGAGCTCTTTCCAATGTTTCTTGGGTATATCGAAACCTTTCGTATTTACTTTTATTGGAATCCATTATAATAATAGAAAAAATAAAAATTACGTACATTCTCCAATTTTTGGGGTCGGCGCAACATGTCTTTTTCTTCCATACTCAGGACTATTAGCCGCCATCTCGACAGTAGGTACCCCCTTTCTAACCATATCATCATTCACACAGTCCATCCATCGTTTCTTTGGGCTTCCCCTACTCTACGCCATCGACATTCATACTCAAAACTTTCCTCACGACATTTTCCTCATTCCTCCGTAACACATGCCCATACCATGACAACCGGTTTCCACACAACTTTTCAGTTACGGGTGCCACTTTCAAATTTCCTCTTATATACCCATTTCTTATTCTATCCATTCGAGTAACACCACACATCCCCTCAGCATTCTCATGTCAGCTGCATGCAATTGCCTTTCATTCATCCCTTTTGTGGCCCAACATTCTGATCCATACTAGAGAGCAGGTCTAACCATTGTTTTGTATATCTTCCCCACATGTATTTAAATTCATTTCTTCTGGGGTGTTGTCTCCCTCTATTATAAAACTCATGTTGCATAAACGACATTTTAGTTTTAATTTAGTCATCAAACCTGTCAAACGTTCAGATACGATTTCAATTGACTTTAAACCGCAGTCTAAAGGTCCGTGGCTTGATATTTCTTGGAGTGATTTAAAAAAATGACTGATGTTTACTATACGCCTACCAATCGATAATTTTTCAGTTTCCCTAAAACAAAGTAAACATAAAATTCAGTTGAAATACTGTCGGCTTTAAAAATATATATAATATTTAAACAGGCAGGTTTTGATCAAACAAAATGCACAATGTTGAAAATTACCTTTCAGCTTCATGTGTCGTTTGATCTAGTTCTTCGTGTAAAACATCGAATTCAATGAGTGATGATGGCGTTTCAGTAGTAGGGCTGTAAAAAACCAACAATTATTTTTGAAAATAATACAATGTATTCTATTTTTTTTTTGTTTTGTAAAAAAGAAACGTTGCCCCACACTAGAAATTTCTCCTGTGTCGTGGGTGCGTTTACAGACATAAACTCACATACACAAACAGCCAGACCCGGAACAACTAATTGTAGGTCATACAAATATTTGTTCCGTGCGGGAATCGAACCCGTGACACGCAGCGCAGCAGTCAATCGCTTAACCACTGCGCCAACCGTGCCGTCCGACGAAAAATTTCGACGCTATGGGGTCTAAGCTCGTGTGCTGAATCCACAGTTTGCGCGTCGTCCCTACCGCCCTGTTATACAAAGAAATACGAAAAAAAATCAAGATGTTGTAGTGATAGATCACTAAATTCAACAGGAGAATAATTACGAAATTCGAAAAGTTACCTGTCTTCTTCTTGAAATGCCTTTTGATTTGCTTGAATATTGTGAACAATAGATCAGGATGGCTTTTCAATAGTAGAACTGGAAAAATAAAATATTTATTAAATATACACTAGCTTATGCCCGCGAATTCATCCACGTGAACGTATAAAAGGTATGTAGGTAAGTCAAAAAAAAAAAAAAAATCCGAACCGATATTTCGAAACGGATTTCCGTAACGGAATTCCGACTGTATGTGGCCGGCCTAATATTATTACACCGTATTTAACAGTCTGGTTGTGATAAGTAATAAAACAATAATACAAGTTGAAATTAAATTAGCTAGCGAAACTACGCAGACATGATGGATATCGTTAAAGTACTAAACACGACAAAATAAAAAATGATGAATTTTTGGGGTTAATGACCGCTGGTATTTTTGTTACTTGAAGTGTGAGTTGATAAAATCTGTTTTATCGTGTTGAGATATCGATACCCATCAAGTCTGAAAAGTTTACAAAAAAAAAAATTAAACGGATATTTTAAGTGACTACACTACCGACGGTGAATGACCCCAAAAAAGTCCTAGCCCAACTAGAAACAACACCTAAAGTTGCTATTCCCCCTGGGAATCGAACCCGCGATCGAGAAGATAGCGCTCTCACCACTAGACCATGGAGGCATTCTATTGTGTAGTAGGTAGGTACTTACTCAACATCCAATCGAGAAGCAGTATCATCCAGTTCTTGAGTAGCAATTTGCTTGTTCGCCAATCTAAAATAATAAAATCATTGAAATACAATTGGAAGCACAGCTGACCCTACTTTAGGTACTTACTCTGTGGCCTTCGGTGAGCCTCAGTTCACTCAGGTGATGATGTGATTCGGTAAATCAATTTCATATATCTATAGGCTTTATTACTAAGTTAGAAGTATTAAATTCACGAGAAATATATTTATTGTTATCATTCTTTATTTAGCTACTTATAATAAAGTTTCTTACCGTCTTCGTGCTATATTCTGCAAACTCTTGAGTAAACGCTTTCGACGAGCAGCTTTCCATCTCTTCCCACTATTATCTTTATTTCCCATTTTTATTTTCACGGTACAAAACGTAAAAATTCCACTGCGGAGAAAAGCGACACAGGTCCGTTCTCAACAACGTTCCAAGGAACACTGGCGCGGTGCAGGCAGCAAGAAATGAGCAAGCGTATGTCGTAAAAATGTACATAAAATCGTATAAAATTAAATATTAACTATTTATTAAAAAATACTGGATCACTGGATGCAGTTTGGCATTACAAATTTTATGGTATATTTTTAATTATAATTATTGTTGTTAATAAAGGGATAAACTGCTTTTAAAGACAAATAAGAGGTTTGTTTGATGATTTTTTTGATGCATTAATGTATGTTTAATTATGATTTGAGTTGGATCACTGTACTAAAAAAAGACTTGAAAATATCATACTTTTTTTTCTGGTCCTAATTATTTACGGTTTAAGAGATACACTGCTTTAAAAAAACCACTTTTTGACCGTTTTCAAGAAATCTTCGCCTTAAGTTTAAGGGGAATGCAGGAGTCGCAGATTGTTCCCGTGACCTGCCGCCATTTTTCATCCAGTGTTAATTCTGTGCTTAATCGTCCGATCTACTTCGCCTTCGCTTTGCACGAGTGAACCGAGATACCGAAAGTCGGAGCAGACTGGGAGAAGCGCGCTATCAAGCGGTATGGCTCTAGAGTTGGAGAGACCGCCGAAATTGCAGAACATATGTTCATTGTTCAGTTTTGGTTCTGCTGATTTTCAAGCCAACATCCTCCAGCTTCTGTTGCCATTTCTCCAATCTGCTCTGGATCTCGGATCCATCTTCACCGAAAAGAACAATGTCATCGGCAAACAGCATGCACCAGGGTGCCTCCTCCTGTATGTCCGCCGTCAGAGCGTCCATAATCAACAGGAAGAGGTAAGGACTTAAAGCCGATCCCTGGTGCAAGCCTACAGCCACACTGAACCCGTCGGTATTGCCAGCAGCCGATCGGACGTAGGTACCTACGAGATCGACTGTACATAGCACGAATCAACTCTACATACTTCCCGGGCAAACCTTTCTCTTTCAAGGGGTGTAAGGGGGAGCGCACAACAACCAGACTCCCAAAAAAAAGGAAAGAAAGAAAATACATTTATTTAGCACAGACTAAAAGACACAATACATCAGATACATACATCAGATAGCAACTAATTTAAAAAAAAACAAATAGAAAGTATTAAGACTAGTAAGATTTTAGCAGGAAAGTGTGCCTCCCGGCTGCACCAAAAAGGCCCAGTTCAGCAAAAATGCCAGACAATAGTGCCTGACGGTGGTTTTCAAATGAACCTGATGTGTGAGTTGACGGATGTATATCAGTTTTACACTGCAACAACAAGTTGAGCAAGATACCAAAAAAATATCGTACCTCCTGCACAATTCTTAGATGATATTCTCATAATTATTGAAGGTGAATAATAAATACTTTATGTAACATATTATACTGGTGTTTTATTTTACTTCCTCTTCTCCTTTTTTAAAAGGTAGGTACCTACTGCTTCTAAGAGACTGGTCTTCGTCTGTAGCGACTGTCCAGGGCAAACGTGTCAGATCTTCGACACGTCATACATGGAGGCTATCTACTTGCACTCCATGCATAAAACCATTACACAACCGAAGCTATTCAAAAATATTTCGCAAATAACATCAGAAAACTACAATGTTATAATGTAACCTCACTTTTACTATACTTCATATAACTTCCTGGATAGCCAAATTTCACCAACTTTTGAGGGAGGCCTTGTTATTATATCCTCTTATAAATAAGGCTAGTTTGATTCAGTTAACACCTGGGCCCAGGAAACTATAGAGGCCTTCCCTTCTCCTACAAACTTATGAGCAAAAAGTGCAAATCGATAATTTTGTGGCAACTCTCGCGCATCCATGTCAGTGGAATCCTTTACAGTACTTTGTACGCCACATACGGGATGAGACGGCTCGCAATGAAGTCAACGCGCGGTGCCGGACACTGATAGTGTTGTTCAATACGTTAATACCAGATAATAGGTATTTTAATAATAAGTTCTTTTCAAAAGAAACGGCGCCGACTCAAAATTATGTAGGTATACTTACATTAGTTTAAGAACTTAGTTATTAAGGTTAAATAAAAAAGGTTTATTATTTTTTGCGTTTCAGTTTTTTCGGCGGTTTAATTTTTTTGTTAAAAAGTTTTTATTTTAATAATCTACTAATTGCTTGCCAAAGGGCAGGCATATGTGGCACTGAGTAGAGTAATAAAAATAATACACAACTCAGCATTCAAATCTGTGGGTGTTTAGATTTTAAAATAATGACTTATTTATTCGAACTTATTGGTTCAGGTAATGTAACATTAACAACAAAATACAGTTATTATTAAAGGGAGATTATCAATCAGGCGCGCGATAGCTGTCTGTATTAATACATTGTATAAGCTTTAGCACTTTCGTCGGTATTAAATTATTTGAAATAATTAGATAGGGGAGAATGGGGGAATTGGAGCCTACTAAGGAAAAAGTTCAATAAAAGGCAACTTTATGGATACTTTAGGAACTTTTTATTAGAAACTAAATCCTTATTCACGTGACTATCAATTAATCACAGCGTTAACGTTACATTATTAGGCATTTGGCCACAGATAAACTTTAAAGAAAAAACAGAATCGCTCTCATTACCCGACTTTGCGGGAAATGAGAGCCTATTGATTCCCATATGTGGAATGGGAGCTACTTTATTATTAAATCAGCCTCAAAAATTTCCATGTCGGTCTGAAGTCTCACTTAATCATATTAATTTTAATATAAACGTAATCGTATAAAAATTAACTTGAAGGATCCAAGCAAAAACCGCAAATATAATCAACCGGGCCGTCAGAACCAGAACATTCTTTATGTGCCCATTTACCGCAACCTCTGCAACGGTACCACATTTCGTTATTTTTTCCTGTGTCACAGCAAATAGCACACAATGTCTCTTCTTCTGAATATTCTGACTCATCGTCGCAAATATTCTCAACGTCTTCTTCTTCAGACGTGTCAGTTTCATACTCAAAAAGTTTATTTTTTAATCTTTTTACTTTTTTGTTGGTTGCCTTCTTTCGTTTTTTTCCTTTTCCTGCGGTTTTAGTTTTACATTTTTTCTCTAAACTTTTCTTCTCCTTCTCTTCAAATACTGCTTTAATTGGCGTACTAGATATAATTACTGAATGTTGTTTTTGTCGCGAAGTTTTATTTTTGTTAGATATGTTAGGTAGTGGACTCACTCACTCACTGCTAGGACTTTCGCAAAATCATTTGATATGGTTGGGTCTTTACAGAGTGACTGTTCTTGAACGTCGTTTGTTGTGGACGAAGTCGTGGAAGGATTGGCAGTAGCTGGTTCCGGGACTGTTTTATCATTCAACAAATAGATTGTTATATATATAAAATTCAAAGTCCTGACTGACTGACTGAGACATCAACGTACAGCCTATACCGCTGATCCTAGAGATATGAAATTTGGAGGGTGTATTCTTCGTGAAGAGTAGGTATCCACTAAGAAGGGGTTTTTCGAAATTCCACCCCTAAGAGGGTGAAATGGGGGGATTTTGTTTGTATGAAAAATCTTATTCCTTGAGTTAATAAACTTGAAACTTGGCACGAATACTTATCTAAGTAAATTATGAAGTTGGGCATTTTTTGTTTTTTTAAACTACCCCCTAATAGGGGATTGGGGGGTTTCAAAGTTTGTATGGAAGAATTTTAGCGCGCGGTCCGATTTAATCGAAACTCAGTATTTGTACCTATAACTGAAAGGAAAGAATAATGTGTATCAGAGTTTTTCGAAAATCTTCCCCTGACGGCCTGAAAAGGGGTAGTCAATTTTACAGGGGAGGATTTTACAGCGTGGCTTGATTAACTCGAAAATTGATATAAATAATCTTTGAGTCAAGTTATGAAAACATCCCAAATGATTTTTTAAAATTCCACCCCTGTGGGGGTGAAAAGCGGGGATAATGTTTATATGAAAAATCTTATTCGTTAGGTTAATAATCTTGAAAATTGGCATGAATACTCGCCTACTATAAGTAAGCAATAAAGTTTCTCATTATTAGTTTTTCAAAACTATCCCTCAAAGGGGATATAGGGGTGCTAAAGTTTGTGTGGAAGAATTTGAACGCGCGGTGCGATTTACTCAAAACTCGGTGTGTGTACTTAAGAATAAAAATAAATAATAACACGTATGAGGGTTTTTCGAAAATCTATCCCTAACGGGGTGAAAAGGGGTAGTTAATTTTACAGAAGAGGATTATAATGCGTGGCTTGATTAACTCGAAAATGGGTATAAATAATCTTTGAGTCAAATTATGGAAACATCCCAATATTTGTTTTTTGAATTCTACCCCTGTGGGGTGAAAAGACGGGATACAATTAATATGAAAAACCTTTTTCCTTTGGTTAATAAACTTGATACTTGGCAATATTTGCCTTGGTAATAAACGATAAAGATCGTAAACATACATCTTCGATAGTTTTAGAGTAAAGTACACGCGGACGAAGTCGCGGGCAGAGTACTGTACTATATATTATTATAAATTCTGTCTGTATGTTGCATTTTTACACCTAAACCACTGAGCGGATTTCGATAAAATTTGGTAAAGAGATAGATAGCATCCTGGGGAAGGACATACTTTTTATCCTGGTAGCACGTTCCCGTGGAATAATTTCCGACATCCACGCGGTCGAAGCCGCGGGCAGAAGCTAGTTGGAGATAAAAAACCATCACCCCTGTGATGGTTTTTTGTGTTGTACATTTTTTAGAAAAAAAAAGAAATTACTGTAATTTAAAAAATTCATGACTAAGATTGTTCGGTCTAAGCAACCGAACACTTCTAACGCAGCAGTTTACAACAATTGTCCTTGTATCTAAGTGACCATTTCATGTATGGGTAAGGCCGCCAAAATTGTCAAATACCTACACCACAAAAGTAACACAACAGATTTTGTGTTACTGTTACACAAATGTAACCCAAAAGTAACGCATCTGTGTGGTAAAGGTGGTTTCATCATGGTTAAAATAACCTAAAATAATACAAGATAAAATTTTTAAATTGGACGGACTGCAGTGCAGTGCTATAGGAGTAATGAAATACAATTTTTAAACGATGTACCGCAAGTACAGACGGCAGCACGTCAACGTAAACCCTATACATAAATATAACTACGACGCGCTGCGGAGTGTTAGAAAGAAAGTATCCTTGGCACGATTGGTGGAGTTTTCAACGTTTTTAAAATTGCCCAATGGGTGCACATACTAAAAATTGGGAGCCAATTATCATGTTTTACTAGGAATAAGCCACACCCACTCGCCCCTGCGCGTCCGCCGCTGCTCCCGAGTTTCCCCGATCCTTCACGAAATTAAACGAAAGTCACTCGTCACAATTCACTAGTTTACGTCAGTCAGTTGCGTACGCATTTGGAACCCGTTAGGGTATATAAGTTCTGTGATTTGGAATCGTACTGTGTGCTGTGCTGTGCTGTGAACTTTCTTAAAACATAATGGCATAAATTTATAAATATAATGGCGCCTCAGTTGACGCAAATTCAACGAGAGCGCATCATAGCGCTTCGATTGAGTGGATGCCGGGTGATAGATATTTGTCGGCAGACGGGCTTATCGGTGAGTAATATTTTTTGTAATCTTAAATAGAAAGTCTAATATTAAAAAAATGTGTCAATGGTGTTTTTATACAGAATTTTTTAAATTAGTTAATGCTGCGCGCTGTTCCAAGCGTCACTAAAATGTAGAGTAACTGTGAAAGCTTAAATTCAGAGAAATAATTATACATATTATGTTAACAGAATTCGATGAACTATTGTTTTTGATTCCATGTCATGACACATTCTAAACAAAAGTTAATCCAGTAGGTAGGTAGTGATTGGATCCGTATTATTATTATACTCTTTGGATTGGATTCTATAGTAAATATCTAAGCAATTACGCACTTTCTTTTTGTCCAGGGCCCAGGGGCTGCAGTCTCGACATTCATAACGATCGCATTACGACCGAATTCGGTCGCAACTCGCAAAGTCCCGGATTATCAGGTGTACGTGTACCTAATGTATGGAGTGACAGGGCTTTGCGACCGAATTCGGTCTTAAAGCGATCGCTATGAATGTCGAGACTGCAGCCCCTGCTTAGTTAGGATTAGTCCATGTTCGACCCCCACAATCTAGTTAGAATCTAGTTACCTACCACGCTATCGCATTGGGTGTAACCCTGTAATGATAGCGATGTTTGTGTGTAATTAAATAACTTAATAACTTTATTATTGTAGTGTAGGGAATTATAAGTATTAATACATCTTTGCCTATAGTCATTGAGTAATAATGGGCAAATAAACTATAGCTATTTGTTTCGTTCCAGAAAAAATATGTTTACTTCTGGCTTCGGGAAGAAAGTGGAACCATAGAAGCCCATCGTCGCCAACTCTACGCGAGATCCACTACGGTACGACGGCAGACGCCGCACACTCTGCCGATCCTTTTCTGACCACACGAATAACATCAACTTCGTACAGGGTGAGTCCATGTGTAGCTTGTAATCATACCTTATCAGCTCAACTTATTCATCACTTTCATAAAATATGGTTTTCTTAAAAAGTGAATAACAAAATTGTGATTAAAATCATACCTACTACCTAATAGACATGTAGTAGGTAGTTGGAAGGGCGCTCGGCGCTCACGCAAACCGGATTTTACCGGATTGACGCGCGCCGCGCGGCCAGTCTGAATTGTTATTACTTACTACTTATTATTATTACCTACTATGTATTAGATACATCTTCAGTTCTTTACAACCCACCTCAACAAGGGTGGAAGTTCTCAATTCGATAAATAGTTTTTTTGTTTATGTTTATAATTTGAAGAATATTTTTTAACCGTCCCATACTCATCTAAAGTCTATTCAACTAATGCTTCAAATTGATGTTATTTCAAGTTGAACAAATATCAACTTTATTTCAATGGTCATTAGGTTGATTTTAGAGTGACTGGCTCTACTAGACTAGCAGTAATAAAATGTTTGAAGTTGTTGCGTAAACTGAACTTTATGGTGTAGTAATTAAAGTTATTTTTCCATAAACTCATATTTGTTTACATTTTTTGCAAATAAATCGCGAATGCAGATTAGTTAAATTGGCCCGGACTATTTGTCATATTACGGAATCCTAGGTAAGTATTAAATTGACAAAATTTTCTTTGTTTTAGATTTCAATGGACACAGTCAGGAGACGCCTTATGGACGCCGGAAGACAACTGCCGCGTGCACACCTGCAGGGTGGTGCAGGCGTGGTTCGCGGCACAGGATGACGTCATCCGCCTACCATGGCCTGCAAAGAGCCCAGACTTAAACCCAATCGAGAATCTATGGGGTCTCATGTTTCTCGATTAGGATGCTTCAGAAATCCGCAACAATGAAAACTTGCGGCGAGAAGCCCATACTACATGGGAGCAATTCAGAGGCAAGGACAAGGCCACCTGCTGGAACATGGTGGCCGGCTTGAAGGACAGGCTGGTTGCCGTTTTAGACGCGCAAGGTGGTCCGACCAAATATTAAATACTTATATTATATTGTAAAGTATATATAATATATTTTCATTTCATTTCAACAATCATTTTATAATAATATTAATAAATAAATACCTATATTTGCTTATATATTTGTATTGTTATGTTATTACAATTTTGCAGTATCTTCTAGGTATAGTTATTAGAGTTTAATTTACTTTTTATTCATAATTTAATAATAATATTATATTGTTTTGGCAACGCTTTATGCCCATGTAGTAGTATTTCATAACAACTGAAAGGCCGATCTTGGTGCGTATTTCTGAGGTCAAGTTTGGGCTCTTTTAGGTCATGGCATATTCTATGTCGCTAATAAGACACGAGCGAACTTAGTTTAATCTACAACACTATAGGCAGTACACTCAATGTCACCGACACTGACACCGTGTCAGAACACTTACACTCGGTGTCGCAAGGTGTAGGTATTCGTTGAGTTTGTGTGTTCACACATACAGACACTGTGCACGGCGTATAGTGCCGTAGCCTAAACTTACCATTAGATGACGACCTCCGATTCTACGGCACTATTAAATAATGCACTTCAATCACCCGGGTTTCCGTTCACATTAAATAGTAGCACAGTTTTACAATCCATAAGTTATGTATATTTTAATATTGTAATTATTTTATTTATCAAAATATAGGTATTTCCAACCACTGTTTCTCAAACGCTTATTCTTCCATTGCTCCATTTGGGAAAGACGCCAGACATGTCGTTCGTTGATGTTGTGTCACAATAAACTAGCTTCCTCCATTGCCTGCCCCAGGCTTCAAACTATCTCCATAGTTTTCATCACAATTGCCCAGCGGTTTGGCCGTGAAGGCGTAACAAACAGACAAAGTTACTTTCGCATTTATAATATTAGTATGGATAATTCTTTCAATAACGTGATAAAGATGTGTAAATTGAAATTTCTTTTCTTTTCGCACCATTGTTAAATTGTTGAGCATTTTTCCTTTACTAATTTGTTAGTGATAATTTAAGTTAGGGCCGTCACCCACTGGCGGCATGGCACGACAAGGGATTTTAGTAAGCGCGAATGATTTGTGATCTCATTTTATCATGGTTGGCATTCACATTTCGGGATGCCACGGCATGCCAGAACGTCCCGAAGGATGCCAAAGCAGGCTGTGACATATCAATGAAATTGTCGTGCCGTGCCACCTGTGCGTACCGGGCCTTTTGTTGGGCAACCATTGGTGATAGAGATGTTACTGTAGGTATAATTAATCTGTCACAAATATCAATAAAACTAATGCAAATATTTTTTTTTTTTGTGTTTGTGTTCCTTTTCGCGTCATGTTTACCGCAAATAAACGTATTTTCTTTCTTTCTAAAAATAAAAACTTGTAAAAAATAATATAAATAATAAATATTATCTACTTATTTTTAATCTATTGTATACTCGTAGTTTGGTTTTATAAATTTTGTTGTAAGTAGGTATATTTAAATTTAGAGTAGGTATAAGTTTTTTTTTTTTGTTTTCAATTAAGTAATATTAAATAAAAAGATTAAGATTATTATTCCCCATTTTATTTTGAGATTTTTTCGCGGTGTCACACGCGTTCCCGTAGTAACCTATCCTATTCCTATGTCCTTTTCTGATAGGTAGGTATGCAAAATTGCATGATGATCGGTTAACACTACAGTAGGCGCGCCTCTATTTGGGACGTTAGTAGTCGCGCGCTCTACATTTGTAGAACATATTTAGTGATGGAGTTTTAAAGCAAAGCTTCATAAATAAAAAGTGTTTGTATAATATTGAGATAAACTTTATTATTATAAAGCTAAAAGAAACAAAACATAATCATATTTAAACATAATAGGAACTAAAAAACAGCCTTTTTGAAAATAACAAAAAAAACGCAAAATTTTTGCTCTTAACATTTTAAGTCTCATATTTCTTGATCAGTCATGTCTTCCACCTCCATTTCTTCGTTTTTGGCACAGTCGGGACAAAGAAGAACCTGATGGTCGGGACAAATCCACTTGTTACATATATAACAAAGCTTCCTGGTGGACTTGTTGCGCGCTCTGCCACAGAAAGAACATTTACCAACACGTCCGGTGTTTGAGGGTTGTGCTGGGCCCGGGTTCAACTCAGAGGGATCATTTAGACCCAAAAGAAGTTTTCCTTTTATTTTCAGGGATTTTGGAATGCATTCGACAGTTATTCTGCGCTTTATGCACGGAGCGACAAGGTGAAAACCAATTTCGTACAAATAATCTTTTCGTGGCTTGTTAGTGTAGCCCTTGTTTATTGTATACACAACATATCCGTTTATGGCACTTATATTCATCATATCAAAGAATACAGTGAGCGGCCAACGTCTAGAGTTTCTGGAAACGTCGTAAGAACCGCACATTTTGTCCACAATATCCACGCCATATTTTGTATTATTATAAAATGTTATTATCTCTGGCTTACGTTTCTCTCCTGTTGTCAAATCGATATTTCCATCATAGTGCATAGAAGAATACATTAGCACCACCTTGTTTTTTTTTGGCACGTATGATACTAAAGTCCCCTCTTTTTGGAAACCAAATATTGAATCATTCTCATATCGATGTTTAGTAAGCTTGAAGGATTCGGGAATTTGTGGTTTGTTTTTTTTCAAAGTGCCAACAACGGTAATTTTTTTATTTAGAAGCTCTGTGCATTGCTCTATATTCGTGAACCAATTGTCCATCGTGACATTACGACTCGAGTTATTCACGGGAGTAAGCATTCGATTCACAATATCCACAACCTTGTTCGACTGTTCATATGGACCGGGAGGCTGGGCGCCCGCATATATTTCCATGTTGTAGGAGTACGGTACTTTAGCGTCTGCTAGTAAAAAGATTTTAATACCATATTTAGCAGGTTTGTTTGGGATATATTGTCTGAAAGGACAACGTCCTCGGAAAGCTACAAGTTGTTCATCTAATGTCATGTATTCACCCGGTACAAAGTATTTTTGAAAGTTGGCGACCAGTTTCTCAAAAATATCTCTCACAGGAGCTAGCTTGTCATGCTGTTTACGTACGTCTCTGTCTCTTATATTGTCGAATCGTATTGTTCGTAGCAGGAATCTAAATCTTTTTAGAGACATGACGAGATAAATTAATTCGGTACCTGTACCTCGGGTCGTATTCCAAAAATCCTCCAAGTTCCGTCTTCCGGATTTGTGGACACCCATCACAAAGAGTATGCCAAGGAATGCTTTAATCTCTAAAATATCTGTTAATTTAGCATCTCTGTCTCTAGAAAATTTGGATTTTACGTGCTCAATATAGATGTTAGTGGAGTTTACTAAGATCTCTATAACAGATTGATCAAAATACAGTTCAAAACATTCTAGCTCGGACTTCGCATTTTTGGCTGCGTCTTTAGGCCCTGCTCGTTCCGTAAGAATATTACAAGTACGTGTTCTTGTGACAGGATAAGGCGTTTTCCTCCACTTAGTACCATTTTTGGACGTATAATATTGGTCTCTGAGTGAACTTAGGGGTATATCATCATCGGAATCTATATCGGATTCATGGGTGCTAATCATACCTCGTTCCAGGTCGGGCTCTGTGCTATTTCCTTCCTGTTCCGTGTCCGTATCATGCTGGGATTCTTCCAACCAGTCCTCTTTTAATATACGATCTTCAGGGTCACTCTCCGCTATATCACTAGGATCAGTGTCTTCTCCCTCCAGCCATCTACTAATTCTCTCTTCTTCACTCCGGGAAGCCATTTCTCTGAAAAAAAAGGGCCACTCTTGTTACTACTAACCTTACAATAAGTTGTACATGTCATAACAATAAAAATAAATAAACATAACAATAAATAAAAAGGTAATAAACATTATTACAACAAAAAACATGAACGGCAACTTACGAGAAAAATATGACGCGAGTGGTCGCGCGCTCTACAATCGTAGAAATTCACTTTTGGCGCCAAATTTCACAGACATGCGGCCGCGTCCGTCGCTGCAAGGGCACTGCAATTGTTTATTGCCTAGTAATAGAGGAATACTGAGAATGTGTGCGTGAGTGACCTTCAACTTGCGACAAAATTCAACAAAATGTACACACGTTCTACAATGGTAGAACGCGACTACTGTAGTGTTAAGGCGCCAAAAGCAGAGGTCGGAGCTACCGCCGTATCTATTATACGGGGCCCCGACGGCATATTTATTACTTACTCAAAAAAACTTTTTTGAAAAAAAGACAATTGACTTCCAAAATTATATAAATAAATTCGAAAGTCGGTGTCGTTGGGTTCGCATTTTCGTTGTGAAGTTCGCCACCGGGAATTAAAGTTATTTTTCACTTTGTAGTGTCTTTTTTGGAAGTCGGCTTTTTTTTGTAAAAAAGTTTTTACTTTCGACTTCAAAAAAGGAGGAGGTTCTCAATTCGACGGTATGTTTTTTTTTTTGTGTGTTTGTTACGCGATTACTCCGCCAATTGTGGACCGATATTCAAAATTCTTTTTTTGTTCGAACGGAGATACTTCTGAAATGGTCCCATAAAAATGTTATCAAAATCGGACAAGTGGTTTTTGAAAAATCAAAAAAATTATCACAACAAAAAAGTGAAAAATAAAAACTTTTTTACAAAAAAAAACAACCGACTTCCATAAAAACACTACAAAGTGAAAAATAACTTTAATTTCGGAAGTCGGTGCACCGACTTCCGAGATTAAAGTTATATTTCACTTTGTAGTGTTTTTTTTCACTTTTAAGTTGTAAGTTTTACCAGTAATTTTAGTTTAAAAACCAGACTACTGAACCGTTTTTGAGGAAATTTATATGGGACCAATCTGAAGTATATCCTTACAAATAAAAAAAGAATTTTGTAAATCGGCTTATAAATAACGGAGTTCTGAGGTAACAAACATTAAAAAAAATACAGTCGGTTTGAGAACCTCCTCCTTTTTTGAAGTCTGTTGAAAACGTCACTGTCCTTTTGTAAAAGACCCCACCAAGGTAATTTGATATGGGCCCCATTACGGAACCCATGTTCTTTTCTTTCCGAACATCGAGTTGAATGGCGTGCAATAGGAGGGGCGGCAGTCCACGGCTGGACATAGGTCCAGCAGTGGACTGCTATAGGCTGATGATGTAGAAACGATAATAATAGATTAGAATTTTATTTGAAAATTCATAATCTTCGAAATCGTATCTTATTACTAGCGCAATAAGGTTGAACTTGCATGTAAAAGCAAACTTCGGTAGGTAGTATAGATAATTCCGTTACTAAGTTCAAACTTATTATTTTAGTAAAATAAGATCGTGTCGCGGACGTAACGTTAATCTCAAACACGGCGGACTGACAAGAGACTTTATAGGTATAATTAATTGGTAAAACTTTATAGGTATAATTAAGTGATGGGGTAAGCACTTATCCATATTTATTTCAAAATTTCAAGGAGATTGTGTAATGGGTATTAGCAATAAAAGAGCAAGGAACGCACGAAAACAGTTGACCGCCAGCCCGCCAGTAAGTAGGTAACAAAACCAGGAAAAGTTTATTAAAAGCTGCTTGAAATTAAAAAAAAAAATGTTTTTCTCACATCGGATTATACCTACCTGGCTACTTAACAACATTTATCCAAAGAGCAAATTTCGCAAATTAATTGTGTAACGGTGTATACCATACCTACCTACCTGTTTAAATGTAGGTAATATGAGTAGGTAATACCTACTTACTAATTATAGGTAATACATAGAAACATATATGTAAAAATGAAGGATTAAGAAGATATCATTTCAATAAAACAAATTGATTATAAGCTTTCGTATGTATTGTAGGCATTGCGCGGGCCGCCTGTTTTTATTACCATGCCAGTATTTCGATTCGAATTCAAGTCAAAACGTCAAAAGTATTCAACCTGCTACGTACGATATTTCTTATCGCATAGTGTCTTATTCAACACAACGACGCGCACACGCACACACCCTCACGTACGCGCTGCAGCACGAAATATTACAAGTAAGAACTGACAAAAAGCTATACATCTCTTTCGCACGATTCTCGCTGTTGTTGCTCATAACGCGTTCAAGGTCAAAGTGGGGTAACTTGATGTGCTGGCGTCTGTACATCGTTTAAAAATCGTAATAGGTTGGGGAAAAAGTTTCTTCGCAT
The DNA here is from genome assembly GCA_949629185.1 of Apamea crenata. NCBI lineage: Eukaryota > Metazoa > Arthropoda > Insecta > Lepidoptera > Noctuidae > Apamea > Apamea crenata. The sequence goes on along the minus strand of OX451362.1, from coordinate 2,183,916 downwards.
TTTTTAAGAAAATTCAAAACATTTTTTAATATAGTTTATTTACATTTAACTAAAGTATGTAGGTACCATTTTGTTCGATAACTTTTTGCCATCTTGTAGGTAGGGACATGATCCCATTGCTATAGAAATTTTGGGACTTCTGATCAAAATACCGCGACAAGTGGTTTTGGCAGTCCTCTCGTGATGTTAACCTGACATTGCCTAAAGAATTCTGAAGAGACCGAAACAGGTGGAAATCTGACGGTGTAAGGTCAGGACTATACGGCGGATGCATTAACACCTCCCAGCCAAACTATCTTATTTTTTGCTGAGTGGCTAAAGATGTGTGAGGTCTAGCGTTATCATGATAAAAAACCACACCCCTTCTGTTGATTAATTCCGGCCGCTTTCTCTCAACTTCTTGCTTTAATCTCATCAATTGTTCGCAGTAGAGTTCAGAATCGATGGTCCTGCCTGGTGGTAACAGTTCATAATGAATAATGCCCTTCCAATCCCACCACACACACAGCATCACCTTGTTGCGAGTTAACCCGGGCTTCGCCACAGTCTGTGAAGCCTAACCGGCCTTTGACCACGACCTTTTTCGCACGTTCTTGTCGTAAGTGATCCACTGTTCATCACCAGTTATCAGCTTCTTCAAAAATGGTTCGGTTTCATTACGTCGTAATAAAGAATCACAAATGAGTACACGGTTCATTAGGTTTCTTTCAGTTAGCTCGTGAGGTACCCAAATATCAAGCTTTTTTGTGTACCCAGTTTTTTTCAAATGCGCCAAAACTGATTTGTGGTCAATTTCCAGTTCTTCAGCTACGTCGTAACTACTGATATGCCGATCTTGCTCCACTTTTTCAAAAATGGCATCCATTTTATCCGTAATAGGGCGACCAGAGCGACGTGCATCTTTGACATCAAAATTTCCGGATTGAAAACGCTTAAACCAGGCGAGTCCTCTCAAACGCGCCGCCCAGTCTTCGATACCTTCGCCTTCGGATATTACCGCGTCATAAAACTTGGCTCTGTCTACGAAGGTCGACCTTTTGGGTTTGAAATGACCGTTGAGCTTCGACACTAATTCTTCGAAAGATACTGTATCCAGTTCCTTGGGATGAACTAGGTTCCTTGCCAGACGATATGTTTCATCTGACAAATGCGTGAGTAATAAGGACGCTTTGTCTTCCTCCGCTATTTTATTCAGCTTCATAAACTGGTTTAATTTTCCATAAAATATTTGCCATTCTTGATTTTTATGGTCAAATACACTTAATGATCCAATAAAACTCATTTTCTATGATCTGACACACACGCGGGTAATAATTATCCTCGTCGCCAAATGTTATGTTTAGGAAGTAATGAAACGACCGTGTGGCGTCCAAGCTGATTTATTACTGACAAGGGGTGGGGCGCGTGTGTCGCGGGCCATGCGCCGCACGCTATACATACGTACATGTGCATACATACACCACAAGATGCCAAACGTCAGTGGGGACCTCATATATCAAGTCTAGCAGGAAGGCTCAGTTCGGCTGCCTACGCCGTCAGGAAAGTAAGACAATACACTGACGTTGATACAGCTCGTTTAGTCTATTTTAGTTATTTTCACAGCGTTATGTCCTACGGTATTCTGCTGTGGGGCAAAGCCGCTGATATACAAAATATATTTGTCCTTCAAAAGCGAGCTGTTCGAGCAATTTACCAGCTAGGTGCCAGAGTTTCTCTAAGAGATTTCTTTAAAGATATTGGTATTCTCACGGTTGCATCACAATTCATCCTTGCCAACATTTTATATATTAGGCAAAATTTACACTTGTACACTAAAAATAGTGATATTCACAGTGTTAACACTAGAAATAAGGACAAACTACGTGCCCCCTTTCACCGGCTTCATAAGGTTCATAATTCATTTGTTGGGCTTGGTATAACCTTTTATAACAAGATACCCTCTTCTTTTCTAGACTTGCCTTATAATGCGTTTAAAGCTCAACTAAAATCCAACCTTTGTTCAAAGGCATACTATTCCATCAACGACTACTTAGACGATAAGAATAGTTGGTCACCCTAGTTTAACGCAAGACAATGTTTATGTTCCTTCTCCAGAATTAGCTTACTGCCAGGTCTTAGAACCCAGCAATGCATAAATGTGTAAGCTGTCACGCCCTTTATGCCTGGAGGCTTTTATTTGGGTAGTAAGTTTTTTTATTTACATTTTAATTAATTATTTTTTAGCTTGAGTACGTATAGTTTTTATTATATTTGTTGGTATATTGGCGTGGCTAGCTGACATATTATGGCAAATAATTAAATTTTATTTCTGGTTTTGTAATGTTAATTACCGAACATAAGCACCTAGTATTGTATACAATCAGGTATTTTTTTAAATCGAACAGACAGCTGTGCTGCTGGGGAGTTTGTTGCGCCACTTCTTCTTCCCAGCGATAACACTAGGAAGTGGTGAAGGGCGGGCGTTTTTGGGGGACTGTCTTTTGTAATTTTGACGTTCAAAAAGTGCTGATTCTCAGCCTAATTTGAATAAATGACTTTTGATTTTGATTTTATAAATCTATCAGCTAAAGTATACCTAGAAACCTACCTATACATGTATACACAGATTAGTTAGATCCGCCATTAATAGGTGGTGCTTTTGCTATGGGGCCGCGAGAGGGCTCTCTTTTCCTGTTTAGTTACTATACTCTTTGCTGATAATCAAGCAGCAGTAATGTAAAATCATAAATTAATAAAACACATGTATGTGACTTTATGACAGTTACAGGAACATTAATAACACTACACTACAGCCTAGGATAATTATTACAATGAAATACTGTACAAATAAACTGACTTACGAATACACATTACTACATTTTTGATACTTAATATTTCTCATCGATATACCCGCTGCCGCGCTAATTAGAAGTGCAGTAAGGAGGTTATTCTTAGTTTCGAGTAAATGGTGCCAAAAATGTTTACTTTTATTTTGTTGTTTTAGATGTATTTTTGAAGTTTTGCAAATATATTTTGATTTACATGTAAGGTAAGTCCGGGGGAGATGGCCTTACTAACTTTGATGAAGTATTGTCGGGAAATTAAGGTGATTTAAACAACTATTTTGATTGTAAACAAAACTTTGGTTATATTTCTTGTTATAATCTTATCATAATCAGTCTCATAATCAACAAAAATAAACTTATTACGAATTAAAAAAAAATCACGATTGGCCATCTCTCCCCGAGTATCCGGGAGTGATGGCCATAGGGCTCCGGGGGAGATGGCCCTTTGTTTTTTTGCCCTTTCCCTTGCCTTTACAGTCTTTCAGCTCCTTATTTTTGTTTTTGCCGCAGTTCGAACACATGTCTTCGTACTCAGTGCAATTTTCATGAACCCACAGCATACATATTTTACATTGCACCCAGTCTTCTGTGAGTTGTGTCTTGTAATAATTTTCACCGCAGCCTCTGCAGTTATCTTCTTCCTTGTCTTCATTTCCACTTTCTGAAGAATCGCAGAAAACCATTGGAATTTCTTCGCAACTACTGTCTGAGATCCTGCGAATGGCTTTACGTTTCGTAACAGTCTTTTCTTTGGAATTTTCAGTCTTTTTTTCTTGTTTTTTTATCATTGGTCTTTTTGGTTTATTTTCCTTGTCTGCCTTTTCTTTTTCTTTTATTTTTCGTTTTTGGATATGATCTTCAGACGTTAAGAGAATGCTTACTTGTTTTGCACGTTTTCGAACTTCATAAAGTTTTCTAGACAGTGGCGATATTTGGTTCAGTATTCTTGTTGGCGTAGGTTTGTCAACTAATGGCTCCTGAGTACCGGAAGTACTTGGCTCTGGATCTAAAATTTCCGAAACTGTTGTTGATTGAGTGGTTCCGGTCTCTATTTGTTGATTCTGGTGCCTTTCAATAGATGCCTCACTAAACGCGTACTTTGGTATGGCTCCTGGGTTCAGTGGGAACACTCCTGTGGCTCTAAACCCTGATGTGGCATTAGCACTGGTAGCAGATTTACCCCAACCTTGATTTATCAAGTCACGAAATTGATATCTTGTCATTCGGCGTCCCGGATTTTGCTTCATCCATAGCCTGCAGGATTCGTAGAAGTAAGTCTTGAGCGACTTAAAAACAGCAACATCTAGGGGCTGCAGGTAATGAGATGTGTGGCTTGGCATCGACAGCAAGATGATATTATTGTCATTCGCAAACTCCAGCATCTTTACCGAATTGCAGTGTGTAGAGTGACCGTCGAGCAAAAGAAGCACTGTGCCAGCTGGTTTTCGAGGCAAAAAATGATATTCCATCCATTCCAGAAATATTTCGGAGGTTATGTAGGCCGATTTCTGCGACATAAAAACCCGCGAGCCTGGAGGTAATCCATCTTCAAACTCCGGCTTTTTTCTTTGACCTTTCATAATACAAGCTGGTGGCAAAAAAATTCCCTCAGCATTGCAACAAGCAATGACTGTTATCGTTTCTCCCTTCTCTGTCGACGTCGACATAGCTACAGCTTTCGATCCTTTTTCAGCTAAAACATGTCCTGGACGGTTGTTCAGTTGCAATCCAGTCTCATCCATATTAAACAGGTTCCCAGGTTTGTCGAGCAAATCATTTTCACAGAGGGTTTTTTCGAGCATCTCAAAATAAACATTTACCTCTGTTCTGTTCATACCCTGACTTCTAGCGTCAGATACCCCTTCTGACTTTTTCAAAGAAATATCAGGGTTTCTTTTCAAAAACAGTTGCAGCCAATCATAGCCAGCTTTTTCAGAATTTTGATTGAATCTGTGTTTTATATGTAATTGCTCCGCAAAACTGAATGCTATTTTTCTCGTATCATCAATAGTTAAAGGAAACCCTTTAGATTGCATTTCTTTTATATGTTTACAAAGTCTCTTTTCATTGTCAGCACCAAACGTAGAAGCAGGACCCATAGGTCCCTTTATGTCATAATTCAGCTTGACTCTTCTTTCTAACGTTTTTCTGGGTATGCCATATATTAAAGACGCTCTGTATACTGACATTGTTTGTTTTTTCACTTCATCCATGGCATTTTTCAGGTCGTCTTCATCCCAGTTACCTCGAGAACCCACCGCCTTCCGCACGTACTAATTAGGCATCTGTAGAAAACATATTAGTTATAAGATATTCTTGAAATAACACTTACGATTTTATGGCCATCTCTCCCGAAAAAAATACGGCTATCTATCCCGATTGTACGGGTGAGATTGCCATATTAATTTAAAAAAGATTGCGTCGTCTACCGTTGCACGTTTTTAGGTTAGAATACGAGAAAAGTTAATTATTTCACAATAAAATAACAAAAGAAGGAAAATTGTCTAAAACCTTTTTGGGACCACGTTATATGTCAACCCCTTAACTTACTGCAGACATTGTATTAGAAAAAAAAGTGGATTTTACTTACTTTTTGATTTTTTTTCTCAAACAAATTACGCACAGTCTTGTTGCCGGCCGCGAGGCAAACCGAACTACATTGAAATGAACGCCATCTGTTAGTAAACAGTCGTATTTTTATCGATTGGTCATCACTCCCGTACGGCCATTTCCCCCGGACTTACCTATAGCTGAATATGCACTGTTTCTTATGAACTAAACCAATTCTCTATATGTCTAATACAACTAATTTAAAACAAAAAAAAAAACTACAAACAACACTACAAATTATAAACGTAGTGCAATAGTGACTTATAGCTGTTAAAAATAGTATTTAAATGTGAATTACTTGGTTATATTCATCCTAACCACTTCTTGATTAAATAAAACAACGTATATTTAATGAATTACGTTATTTTAAATAGCAAATAAAACATAATATTGAAATTATCTTAACCACAGACATTTACTGCCTTTATTATTAGTAATACAATATTTTCATATAGTTATGCTTAGCCTGACTACAAACCATAACCGCAGTTAAAGAGTGACTAATAGCTTTGAAATTAGTGTACACACGTAAAAAACCACAATAACTTGGTTATACCTATTAAATATCAAAAAGAGATAAATAGTACAACTATTTTAATGTATTTTTAGTAGAAGAACCTAATAAAACTTAAAACTATTATAATCACAGCCAAGTATTGTGGCGCATTATGTTGAGATCAAAATCATAGAGTAATATTAATTAGTGTAACAAGGACTTATGTATAATTATCACTAATTACACTGAAATAATGAAATCTAGTGACGATCTCTTGAGTCTTTACAAAATCTAGGAATATTAATATAACATAGGTCACACTTATTTAAGATCAGTTTCATTAATCAACTTCAACCAAACTTCCTTCTTTGTTTCGAACATTTAAATTTTAATTATCTTAATCACAGCTAAATAGTGATTTATGTCTATGGCAAATACGGAGATCAGTCAGTGTTAGAATTATTTGCACGTCTGAGAACTTATAATTAAAAAGATCTATCAGACTTCGAATACTAAAAAAACTATAAAAACTTTAACAAAACAATTTAAATATTTAAAAAGTAATAAAGAATTATCAGGCCTCTTCGATATCAGTTTCATTATTATTATTTACGGGCAAATTCAGCCAAAATTCCTTCCTTGTATCGGGCATTAGATTTAAAAGCTTATCAATTATGGCTGATTTAGTTGTCGTCTAGGGGCGTGTTTTTGTCTAACCTCAGCCAACTTTGATGCTTCATAAATTTAATTTGAAGAAAATCTAGGATTTGGTACTCATTTTCATCGTGGCTTGTTTTAAAATCTAAAGTGTATGTGGCCCGTTTTTCTACAACAACCACGATATCTTTTATGTAAATTGTTGGAGTAATTTAACGTCGACAGGATTTTGGGCTTGTTTCACAGCATCAATAAAATCGTTAAAGTCGTAAACTTTTCCTTTTTATGGTTCCGTAGTCAACACGGAACCCTTATATTTTCGCCATGTCCGTCTGTCTGTCTGTCCGAGGTTTAGCTCAAAAACTACTAGAAAGTTGTAATTTGGCATGAGTATATACGTTAATGCAAATTCTACGTACGTATTATATATAAAGGTTCCAGATATTGTTTAGTGGTTGTTTTACGGCTGTAATTAGATGGTGACTTCGGTAATAAACTCAGGTAATCCTTAACAGGCGATTTTTTGCTTGTACTGTAATTTTGAGTAGCGATAGTATTTAAATTTGTTGTAAGTTTTGTGATAAACTGAGCATCACCTCTTCCTTCGCCTAACCAATAGCGTGCAGTCCATTCCTTTATACCCAAAGTAGCTAGAAACGTTTTCAAGTAAACTTTCTCTTTCCTCCGATTGACATGTAAATAGTAAAATTTAGTATTAGAACGTCTAGAGTTATGTGCTTTCTTCTCTCTTCGAACAGGTACTTTGTCAATCATTGAAATCACAAATATTTTCTTTTCTTGCCACGACTTACTTCAAAAATCTTCAAAAATAGGTTTTTGTAAATCTTCCGTTAATTGTGAGCAAAACATTACTTTGCTTTTATTACAAAACCCTGAATTACATTTAGTACCTATTGCTCTTTTAGGTCTTTTTTGTTTCTGAATAAGGTTGTCAATTTGGTTTAAGCCTCTCTCGCCTCTCTTTGCCTTACATTCTATTTTTCTTATTAATTGATACTGCTCACGAACTTCGATCAGCCTTTCTTTTTCTTGTACGTGACTCTTGTTTGGCCACTTCAGGCTCAATTTCTCTCTCCACATATCATTCAAAGTTTTCATTAGAAATAGACTCAGATGGAGTAGCAATAGACTGTAAATTTGTTATTTCGGATAATGGAACGTAATCGGGATCATTATCTACATCATCCGGAGAAAAATCTAAAGCTTCTGGAATATTTGAAATCAACATAGATCATGCGCTAGGGCCAGGAGAAGGCTCAAAAACTGTTGTCAGAGTTTCACAGTATGCAATGCTATCATGAACATTTTCGGATGTAGAGGCATTTGGGAAACATGGCAGTTGCGTCGCTGGATACGGTTCAATGAATGTTTGAGGGATGTGTAATAAGTTAGTATTATTCCCCTTTATTCATAAACGTTGCTTAAAGTTAAGCAGTGATTAGCGACTGTTTAACCATACATTTTTGACGTTTAAGCGTTACTTAACTTTAGTCGTCGTTTATGAATAAACCCCATTAAGTTTATCCAAGATGAGCTGCTTTTTACGCACAAGTTCGGCGCGACGTTTTGCTAGACCTCTTAAAGTGACAACACACACATCCGCAAATTCATTTTCTTGCTCCATGACGTAAACTAAAAAAAATAAAGGTAGGGTCAGTTACCAAAACTATAATTAAATAGTAGTTGAATTCTCAAAGATACTCGTAGATTCAAAATATCCAGAGATAACTTTCTATAAACAGAAAAACTTTACCTCCTACCTACTACGAGTATTATTACCTTCAGGTAGGTATTGGTACACACACATCCAGCAGTCGCAGTGTACTTTTATGATAATAAATACAACAAATTAACCCGAGTTACGAGTAGGTACATACATTTTGCAACCGCGTATGTAACAGAAAATGTAAAACGTTATTGAGTTTTAAAACCGCGTATCTAACATCGAAATAGTTAAAGACGTTTTCTTAGGGTAAATATTAATAATTCAAATAACTTAAAACCACACTATTTTACGCACGCTTCGTTAACACTTAGGGATTCGCGTCCTAATTTGTCGCACAAGTACTCGCTACCGGGTCCGCTGGACCCAGTATAATGTCATAAGTTTTTTCCAGAACTGTAAGATAAACGTAAATGTTTACTTTTTTATACGGATTCTATATGTATAATAAAAGATATTATTGAATCAAATATTAATATTTATTTATTTTACTTAAACAAAGGCTATTACAAAAATATACTTAATTTCTCCTTAGTTTTGTGACAAGATTTAGGGTAATCATTGTAATTTTTATATTTACTTATTTTAAACAAAATTTTCTGTATTTACTTACACAACTATAATATACTTATATAAACGGAATAGCAATGAGAGATCAATCATCACAGAAGTATAAAAAAAAATTACAAAAAAAATAATATCTTCTTTGGAGTAAAATCACACTTGTCAACATTCTTCAGACACTTTGTACATAAAATTTAGTTCATGTTCAGATTGTATATTTGATGCTGATGACCTTGGGAAGTTGAATACTTCGCCTTCTTGTTCGGAATCCGATTCATGTTCACTTACATCTAAACAGTCTTCAGTTTCAGAGCAGTCTTCGTTTTCTATTTCTTCATTTAGATATTTATCTATCTCTTCAGGCCTTAAAACCCTATTGGTTGCCATTTTCTACGAAAGAAATAAAGAAAATAGGTAAATAAATAGTAATAACAAAATGCAAAATTCACTTACGTTTTTAGTCGCTACCGGGTCCGGCGGACCCACACACACCTTTTACGTCCGTAGCACTCACTTGCAGCGCGCCAAGTGACTGCCGACGTCGTCATTTGCTGTGCTACACTATCGTTAAAAGGTACTAAGAGCGACAACGTCGCATTCGTCGAATTATAATATTTAAGAAGCAAAATATGAAGGACTGGGTCCGTTGGACCCATTAGCGACTCCTTAAGTGTTAAACAAACACACCTTTCATGTTATGATGCGCAGATTCGCGGTTTGGGCATATTGTGCCCAAACAGCTGTCACCAACAATCACCTGACGTTACGCGGTTTAAAAGACATTCGATTTCACGGCTTCCTATTGGATAATCGGCCCGGCCAACATCACAGAACGCAGCCAATCACTACAACGAAGCTAAGCCCGCGAAATCTCGATTTTGCTACTTTTGTAAATACGCGGTTTTAAACACTGTTAATTCCGCGGTTTCAAAATATCACCGACGAAATGCAATTCATCATTTTTATTATACCAGCCCATTCCTAATGTTTTATTTTGACACTGTTCTCCCAATGAAAATCTTTTAGATATGTCATGGGCAGTAATGTCCAAATTAAATACCCATTTACGTAAAGGAAGATACGCCGATTTAAGGTATTAGTTACCTTTTCGCACATACTTAATAAACTATTTAAATTATCATTTTCTATCAACACGTCATCTACATAGAAATCATCCGTTAGTCGTCGGATAGTCGTTGTCGTTCGCAGCGTACAGATGTGCTCGTTAGCAATATTTAATAATTACCTACTTTAATAATAGTGACCTCCTTTGGTGTATTACCAACGTAATGCAACTGTAATTTTGCTTAGTGTGTAGTTTTAGTGAATAATGGACACGACTTAGTGAAAAATACAAAATGGATAACAGCCCCTCCTCGCCGTCGAAGACGACGTCGCGGAAGCCAGCCCTTGAGTGGGTCACGGCTGATGTTGTTTCAACGCCCGAGATTCAAAAATGGATGTCAGCTATTGAACAGCACTTAAATGAAATTTGCTCTATTGCCACGGATGGCAAACTCAACTGGGAGCAGAAAATGAAAATTTCAACCCTATGCCGTATCTCGAACCTCTCAAATGGCAGTCCTATATCAGTCGCTCAAGCAGAAAGCCATTCACGCGCATAACGCGGTTGATCCCTTCAGGAAAAGCGCGACCTGACGGAACATATTTCGGAGCTCAAGCAGACGATTAAGGACTCTGGTTCTGCGGGAAGTACTTCGTTTGCCGATATGGTAAGAAGGGGAGCAAATGATTTCATTCGACCGAACAATTTAAGCTTTAAGTCGAGTGACGAAACAAAAGACCTAGTGCAAAAAATGATTCGCCCAGATCAAATGAAGCTGCGTGTACTTGGTGTCCGAAAGACCAAAAATGGAGGCGTTATTATTAGTACAGAGACGAAACATGATGCTGATAAACTCAAGCACGCAGTCCAGCTCTCTACATCCGGACTTACCGCCGACGAACCAAGCAAGCGCAAACCTCGGATCGTGGTTGTAGGTGTGCCGACTACTTTGGCTGAAACTGAAGTCTTCAGGTGCATTTATGAACAGAACGTAGCCGACAAGTTTCCAGCAATGCCCATGGAGTCCTTTTTGAGCGTACTTAAATTAAGCCACAAATCTGGGAAAAAAGATGCGTCGACCTGTAATTACGTCATTGAAGTTACAGCCAATATACGTAAAGCCCTATTATCCCAACTAAGGCTCTTTATAAATTGGACGTCATGCCCTGTTAGGGACTTCACCCTTGTTACCAGATGCTACAAATGCCAACAATATGGCCATGCAGCAAAAACATGCAGAGAGCTGAAATCTACGCGTGGTCACTGCGGTGAAGCAGGACACTCGATGTCAGAGTGCGCGAAGAAAGCTGACACACCGAAATGTGCAACTTGCTCACGCTTTAAAAAGCCCAATAACCACAAAACGGGAGATGCTGAGTGCTGCCCTGCTAGGAAAATAGCGGAGTACAGGTACATCAACTCTATCGACTACGAGTGCGCCAGAGCATCATACCAGACCACCTAGACTTCCGTGATTAATGCCTGCTGCTGACTCAACAAAATATTGCACTGGCCGACAAACACTAGATTTTTTTTTATGTTTAAGCACATTAGTCGCCCGCAGCAAAACTCGAATAAACACATTGACTCGAACGTGATTTAATTTTGTGCAATATTGACTTTAACCCACTTTCCAGTTTCCGCTGACGCAATATCATATCATTTGTGTTTATTTAGGTTATAAAGTGCAAGAAACAATTTTTTACGCAAACTAAATAATTACGTATATAAGACCTTTTGTAATTTTGATTTTGATTTGATTAATAAAGGTATTTAAGTAAACTAGGTATAAAATAATGAATTAAATTGTCATTATTTCAAGACTTCTAATGTTAAATATTGTTAAGAATTTTATTGTCCTACAATTATTATAAAGTATGGTCATGCCGCCTGTGATACAGGTTTATCCTAGTACAGGCATCTAACATTATTATACCTGTGTAAGTTATTTCTAAGATTTTATGTAAATATTTTACCAATTTAATACTGAATAAAATATTTATTACTATCCCTGATCACGGCAGACACCTGTTCATCCTTACATTCGGTCGCGAGTTGATTCAGACACCTCATGCTCAAATAAGGTGCTGGCGCGGTGCCGTACGTCACGGTGTTGAGAATTGAGACGATATACACTTATTTGGTTCCGCGTAGGGTTGCCAGATCGGAAGACCAAAATATCTGGTCAAAATTTGAAAATGTCGGGATTTTGGGATTCTTGTCGGGAAAATAAATATTAAAAATAAAAATATAAAATAAACGTTTATTTTTTCAATTAATAGGCTAAAGAAAGACTTAACATTGTTGACACATAATTAATTTAAGTACACTTAACTTTTAGGTTGCCACATGTATTTGGCATTGGACTTTACCGAGTCCACCACTTTGGAACCTTTAGGAGTATTCAGAAAAGATTTAAAATTCTAACAATTTTCTTCAAAGTTCAGTCTAATTACTAACTCAGCTTTTATTAAATCAAAGGCCATACGATTTCTCTCTTTAGTGTATAAATTATTTAGCAAACTAAACACCTGTAGATAAACAAAAAACGAAAATGGCGTCTTCAAAATCTGTCAAAGCGATACGCTGTTACAAATGTAAACAACTCGGTCATTATATGAATAAATGCCCAGATAATCAAAATAAAAGTGAAACAAATGCTTTTAGTGCTATATTTATGAACAGTACTTTTCAAAAATCTGATTGGTATATAGATTCCTGGGCAAGCTCGCATATGATCACAAATAAGAGTTGTTTAGAAAGTGTCACACTCGGCCACAAAGTAAAGGAGATAGTAGTTGCAAACAAGGAAACAGTACCAGTTATATGCTCAGGAAATACAATGATTAGAACCATAGTTGATAATTCAGAATTCGACATTACAGTCAAGGATGTGTTGTGTGTTCCTAACTTAGCAACCAATTTGTTATCAGTAAGTCAACTTATTCGAAATGGAAACAAAGTAAGTTTTGAAAAAGAAGTTTGCTATATACGCAATAGACAGAATGTACTGATTGGAAAAGCAAATTTGGTGAATGGAGTATACAGGTTGAATATAAAGTCAGGAAGTTTGGTGGCGTGCTCAGCTATAACAATAACAAGATATGGCACCGTAGACTAGGACACATTAATAGCAAGGATCTGAATGCTATGAGGAACGGCGCTGTAGAGAGAATATCGTACATTGATAAAGCAGAAATCGATAAATCTAACTGCATCACATGCTGTGAAGGTAAGCAGGCAAGATTACCTTTTTCACACAAAGGCAAAAGGTATGAAAATGTGCTTGAAATCGTTCATGCGGACCTTTGTCGGCCGATGGAACAGGTCTCTTTGGGCCAAGCGAGATATTTTTTGCTTTTTGTTGATGACTTCAGTAGAATGGCTTTTGTCTACTTCCTCAAGGCCAAAAATCAAGCTTTAAAGTATTTCAAGGAGTTTAAAGTTCTTGTTGAAACGCAAACAGAAAAAAAAAACTGAATGTTTTAAGAACAGATAATGGCGGGGAGTTTTGTTCTGTGGAATTTGATGACTATTTAAAGAAAAATGGAATAATGCATCAAACAACAAACCCGTATACGCCAGAACAAAATAGTCTCTGTGAACGACTAAATAGAACAGTTGTGGAGAGAGCTCGATGTCTTTTGTTTGAAGCAAATCTTGATAAAAGATTTTGGGCAGAAGCAGTCAATACTGCTGTCTATTTACGGAATAGAACGCCAGCTTCTGGCCTACAAAAAACACCATATGAGCTGTGGAGTAATAAAAAACCAGATCTCAGCCACGTTCGGATATTTGGAAGTCGTGCAATCGTCCATGTTCCTAAAGCGAAGAGGACTAAATGGGATAATATATCATGATTGGTTATGGCGAAAATACTAAGGGCTATAGACTATATAATCCAAGGTTGAAGAATATTACTACCAGCAGAGATGTTTTCATTATGGAGAAAATAAACTCTGATATAATACAAGCAGTGGTGGAAGACACTAAAGACATTGAGCCAATTATTGAAGATGAAGAAAAAGAACAAGATATCACTTCAAGTCCAAAAGAAGATAGCTTTATTTCTGAACAGGATGATACATATATACCAGATATGACTACTAGCCAGTCTAGCTCAGAAGAATTCTGTGATAGCAAGTCTCTGTGTGATGAAGGTGAAAGCCTAGAACCAGAGTTTGCTGACATTGGGAAGAGAGAAAGAAGAAAACCAGACAGGTACGGATATGGTAATATATGTAAAATTGATGAGGGCTTGGATGAGAACAATTTCACATATGAGGAGGTTATGAGTGGACCTGAACGAGAGCAGTGGTGCAATGCCATGGAGGAGGAGTTAAAATCGTTTGAAGAAAACGAAGCTTGGGAGTTAGTGAACAAACCAAGTGATGCTAAGGTAGTGCAGTGCAAGTGGGTATATAAAAAGAAATTAGAGGTTGATAACACAGTGCGATATAGAGCAAGATTAGTGGCAAAAGGTTTCACACAACGTGAAGGCATAGACTATAAAGAAACTTTTTCACCAGTGCTTAAATATTCCACTTTAAAATTGTTATTTGCTTTGAGTGTTAAATTAGACCTTAACATATCCCATTTGGATGTAACAACAGTTTTTTTAAATGGCCACTTAGACGAGACTGTTTATATACGTTTTGGGCCCGTCAATTGGCCGCCTAGATCGTGTGATCTAACGTCTTTGGACTATTTCTTGTGGGGCCATGTTAATGCTCATGTCTACAGGGATAAACCAGCAACGATTGACGCACTGGGAGCCAATATTGAAGCATTTATTCGTGATATACCGGCTGATATGTTGGAGAGAGTGTGCCGAAATTGGGCCTTGCGAATGGGCCATCTAAACCGGAGCCGCGGCCAGCATTTGCATGAAATCATCTTCAAACATTAAATTATATTGATCGTTCTATCGATTCCAATAAAGATTTCATCAATTTTTTCAAATTTTTTGTGTTTTTTTTGAAAATCAAATCCTATACCTCTTAAAAAATCACCCGTTAGTTTGAAACAGACTAACATTTAATAAAACAAAAGAGTAAGGGTAAGTACACATAGCTTAAACTAGATGGCGCTATTAGTGGCATTTTGAGTATTTAGTTACAATAAAAACAATAGTATCTACAACGCCACATGCGAACAACGCGTCATACTGACGTCACGCAAATCCTGCATCTCGCAAGCAGAGTTTACCGCGCAATTAACATAGATACAATTTCCCAACATCAATCGTTGGGCAATTGCCCGCCAGACACAACATCCGTCTGGTCGGAGGATCCGCCCTTTTCTAACGAGGATGAGTGAACTTTACACCCTGTTCCTCATACCTCCAAACACCCTTTCACAGTATTGCTTACTGGAATTGACAACACAAATGATATAATTTTTTTTAATTTTTGACGTCGTTGTGGTTGCATTTCTTTAAAAAATATGCCCAAATTTTGTCATTTGACATGTCCTTGTCTTTTGGAAGATGTTGAAATATTTCTCGAAGACAACAGTAATCGGTATATAAGGCATCTTGGTCAATATCGTTTGAAATATGAAGTACGTCGGGCAATACTGATAGCTCTTCGCACGTAAATAAATTTGCACCTTTTAGAGACATACAGTGAGTTTTTTATATAAAGAGTTCTCAGAAAAATCATAGCATCCTTGCAAATATTGAATAGCTCGTTTTAAAAACTGTTCAGCTTCGACGCAAAAAAGGGTTTTCTCACACTCACAAACATTCCTTAGTAAGGTTCTATTTCTACTACCAAAGAATTTGTCATCCAACCTGTTTTTGAGATGACTCAGTAGTTTTTTCATTACACTGTCAATTTCTAAGACAGTGCATGCATCACTTTCCAATGCTAAAATTGCTATTTGGAACTCCGACATTACGTTGTGTACAAAGTATAAATACGCTTCTGAAATCCCTTCCTGTTCGCATTCGCCAAACCCTTCACTATTATCAATATGGCTTGGACTTTTTGTTACAAACTGCCATATCTCCTTTTGACATTCGTCTTCCCCTTTCAACAAAAAATACTGCATTACAGCAGGCCAGCAAAGCAGTAAACGATCTAAAGCGGGCAATAGAGATAGCCATCTTGTTGGGACATGACGAAGAAGATTTTTGTACTCGACACTTGCAAATAAGAAACATTCTTTTAGTTTCTCGGTTTTTGTAGAAGATGAGCTGAGCTCATTGAATGTTTTTATTACGATGCTTTCGATGTCTACTGTCAAAGCTTTAAGGGCGTATTTGACGCAATTGTTAACGACATGGCAGTTACAGTTTGCTTTAATCAGATGATCGTTTGTCTCCTTTAATTTTTGGAACACCGAATTGTTACGCCATAATTTACCAAAGCGTTTAATCCGCGCTGTATGCAGTTAACTGAGTCAATCTTAAATCGTTATCTTCTGTAACTGTTTTGATTTTTTTAAATATATCATTTGACGATTCAAATGGATCCTCATAAAAATCTAGCAGCTTTTTAGATATCCCTGTCTTTGTAATAAAAAAATTCACAATGTACGGATAGGTTTTCATGTTTCCAACATTAGAAGCATCGCTTCCTACCGAAAAATACTCAGCGTCCTTAGGTTCAGTAACGACTTGTTCCTGTGCTTATGGGGCTAGCACATTTCGTGCTATTGCTGCAGCTTTTGTGCGTCCACGAGATATTTTAGCGGCAATTTTGCTATCAGAATAATCAAGAGGAGCTAGTTTCATCTGGCAGTCGAGACTGTTATAACTTATACCATGAGTTACGATGTGAAATACACTCATCAATTCAGCTTTTGAAACTTCATGTTCCTCATTGCTATCTTTTTTTAACAAGAAATTTTGAAGATTTCTGTGACGCTACTAGTTTACCGTGTTTTTTTGTCTGCTTATGTTTGTCTAAGCCACGACTGCCTTTATACTTGATTGAAATATCAGTTTGACACAATTTGCATACAGCGGTATAATCATCTTTTTTTTGTATCCATGTGGTAGTCTGGATGATTTTCCCAGTTATTAGAATAAACTGGTTATGACTTTTTTTTCTTAGATGGCTCAGGTCCGGTCTCCTTGTCCATCTCTTCTGGTGGTTTATATGCAGACATTATCTAAAACAAAAACAGCATTACTGCCACCGCCACACCACCAAAAGCCACATCACACCATGCCACCAAGCCATAGTAAATAAAATATTAAAATCTCCTAAGGAGGAAATACGGAGCAAAATTACTATGATTTGACCGCAATACTATCATTTATAATCTCGTTAATTCATTTACTACACTTACTTATTAATTCAATTTATGAATATTTAAAAAAATAACAAATTAAAAATATTATCTATTTGTGGTGTTTAATGATAATGCAATTTGAATTAAGTATCACTAACGCATTTAGTGCGGCCAACGCGCATGCGCGTTTTTCGAACTTTGACCATGTGCTAGCGGCGCGTATGCGCGTCCATACAATTTACTTAACTTTCTTCGAGTGCGGCGCAATGCACAATGGACGCACCTGTGCGTCCATTGTGTATCTCTATTGTTTCGAAAGCATCGTAAAATAAGGGTCGGTAAGGGTGTCTACACACCTGTTCCTATTGTTACATACGATAGTCGGTTGTTACATGAGTAATAATGTTACGGGTGGAATAATATTCGTAAATACCCACCACAACTTGCTTTCCAAGTCGTGTCTATACGTAGCTATTATTGACATTTATTTGTGACCGTGCAATAAAAAAATAAAGATAAAATATTATTTTTTATTATAAATTGATTTTTTACCCACGCCCTTTCCTTTGGGCGTGGGTATCTCTGGCCGGAGGCATGGCCGTTTGGCGGGCCGGCCGTCGATGATGACGGCCCTCTTTGCTGCCTGCAGCAAGGCCGTCATTGTTGGACCTTGAGCCCCGCCGCCGCCGCTCCCCCTGGCTCCGCCGACGTCGCTCGGCCCGGCCCCGCCGACGCCGCTCGGCCCGGCCACGCCGACGCCGCTCGGCCCGGCCCCGCCGACGCCACTCCCCCCGGCCCTGCCGTCGTTAGCGGCAGTCGGAGGCAGTGACTCCGACGGGACCCAATTGCTGGGATTTGTATCCTCGTCTTGCCTAACAAAAAAGTTATAAAAATGTAATAGGTATAACTTCTAAGAAAACTGCACATATCACAGCGAAATATTTGTATTAGTACATAATTAGTACTAATCTTATATAATATATATAAATCTCGTGTCACAATGTTTGTCCTCAATGGACTCCTAAACCACTTAACGATTATAATAAAATTCGCACAACATGTGCAGTTTGATCCAACTTGAAAGATAGGATAGCTTACATCTCAATTTATGATCGCAATATTATTTAATTGCAATTTCATTTTCCCATATAAACTGTTGTACCTACTTTCCTGTCAAACATTTGACGATCGTCCCTTCGGTACGCTAGACTCGGGTCCACTCCACTCGAATTGAAGCACGAATTAAATTAAGGGTTTTGAATAGTGTAGGAGTAGGGTAGGAGCAGGATAGGAGCAGGTTAGGAGTAGGGTAGAAGTAGGGTAGGAGCAGGATAGGAGCAGGTTAGGAGTAGGGAAGAAGTAGGGTAGGAGTAGGGTAGGAGCAGGTTAGGAGCATGTTAGGAGTAGGGTAGAAGTAGGGTAGGAGTAGGGTAGGAGTAGGGTAGGAGTAGGTTAGGAGTAGGGTAGGAGTAGGGTAGGAGTAGGTTAGGAATAGGGTAGGAGTCGGTTAGGAGTAGTGTAGGAGTAGGGTAGGAGTAGTGTAGGAGTAGGATAGGAGTAGTGTCGGAGTAGGGTAGGAGTAGGGTAGGAGTAGTGTAGGAGTAGGGTAGGGGGTAGCACACCACGCAAACAAAGTAGCGCCGAGCAGCTATAGAAATAATTTATATGGCAAAACAACGTTTGCCGGGTCAGCTAGTATAGTATCTATATATATAAAATTCAAAGTCCTGACTGACTGACTGACTGACTGACTGACTGACTGAGACATCAACGCACAGCCTAAACCGCTGGTCCTAGAGACATGAAATTTGGAGGGTGTATTCTTCGTGAAGAGTAGGTATCCACTAAGAAAGGGTTTTTCGGAATTCCACCCCTAAGAGGGTGAAATGGGGGGATTTTGTTTGTATGAAAAATCTTATTCCTTGAGTTAATAAACTTGAAACTTGGCACGAATACTTATCTAAGTAAATTATGAAGTTGGGCATTTTTTGTTTGTATAAACTACCCCCTAAAAGGGGATTGGGGGGTTTCAAAGTTTGTATAGAAGAATTTTAGCACGCGGTCCGATTTAATCGAAACTCGGTATTTATACCTAAAATTGAAAAGAACGAATAATGTGTATCAGGGTTTTTCGAAAATCTACCCCTGACGGCCTGAAAAGGGGTAGTCAATTTTACAGGGGAGGATTTTACAGCGTGGCTTGATTAACTCGAAAATTGGTGTAAATAATCTTTGAGTCAAGTTATGAATACATCCCAAATGATTTTTCAAAATTCCACCCCTGTAGGGGTGAAAAGCGGGGATACAGTTTATATGAAAAATCTTATTCGTTAGGTTAATAATCTTGAAAATTGGCATGAATACTCGCCTAAGTAAGCAATAAAGTTTATCATTATTAGATTTTGAAAACTACCCCTCAAAGGGGATATAGGGGTGTTAAAGTTTGTGTGGAAGAATTTGAACGCGCGGTCCGATTAACTCGAAACTCAGTGTACTGTGTGTGTACTTAAGACTAAAAATAAATACCCCACTACTACTACCCCTAACGGGATGAAAAGAGGTAGTTAATTTTACAGGGGAGGATTATAATAAGTGGCTTGATTAATTATAAAATTGGTATAAATAAACTTTGAGTCAAGTTATGAATTTTTATGATTTTTTTTAAATTCCACCCCTGTGGGGGTGAAAAGCGGGGATACCGTTTATATGAAAAATCTTATTAATTTAGTTAATAAACTTGAAACTTGGCAACAATACTTGCATAAGTAAGTAATAAAGTTTATCATCATAAGTTTTTCAAACTACCCCTCAAAGGGGGATATAGGGGTGTTGATGTTTGTGTGGAAGAAATTGAATGCGCGATCCGTTTAACCCGAAACTCAGTATTGATACTTTCGACAGAAAATAATTAATAATAAGTATGTAAAGTTGTCGAATATTGACCCCTAACGGGGCAAAAATAATTCGGTTTTTAGGGGAGGATTTGAACTTGAAACTGTATGTTACATTTTCACGCCTAAACCACTGAACTTCTTATTTGGCAAAGAGATAGATGGCATCCTGGGGAAGCACATACTTTTAATCGTGGTAGCACGTTCCCGTGGGATAACTTCCGACATCCACGCGGGCGAAGCCGCGGGCAGAAGCTAGTTAGAAATAAATGCCTACAGCCGCGCGGTACGTAAACATGCGATAGGGCTGCCCGCCTCTAGCATTTTAATTAAATTTGCCTACTTTGTGTTTCTATTTAGTTTTGTGATTGTAAATATACTTTTTTTATATAAGCAAATAAAATACTTCGTGAATTGAATAGGAAGTGTTCAATAAAAAAAAAATGCGTGTTGTTTTTTGATTGGTAGATTTAATAAAAAAAACATGTTTATGTTTGAATAAAAAATATTTGTATATATTTATATTTTCTAACAACCGATTTGTTATAAAATATAATATATAGAAATGCTATAGTATTAAATTTTAAATGCACTAGCAAAGGTAAGGACTCCTTTGAAATTGCTGCAAGCGATAGTGAAACAAGCGATGACGGCGTGTGGAAAGTTGAAGAAACTGGCGGTATTGGCATTTTTCCTTCACATGTAGGTAAGTGTTGATGGTTATTCTTGATGTTATCCTGAGTGATATATTCTTTCATGCTCAAATCTAAGGGAAGTTCATCAACAACCACGTCAAAACTACTGCTACGAGGGGCATTTACTGTAATTATTGAAATGGGTATGGGAGTGGATGATCTTTGATAATTTTTTTCTGGTTGTGGTGTACTGTTATTAGTGTCTGTGATGTGATAGTCGGTATCATGCTGTTTTTCAATCAAAGCAATTGTGACTGCGAAGATTTCGTAAGATCTTTTATTTCTACATCAGGTGAACTAGATTTTTGGAATGTATTCGTAGGTTTTATTTGAATAGTGCACTGTTTTTTTTGCGGGTATTATTTCAGGTGAAGTTATGACTGACCCTTTATTATCTAAAACTAAGTCCTTTGGTGCAGTCACATTCAAAGAGTGACAATCAACTTTATTTAGTTGCGGTTGTAGCTGCAGCTGCTGCAGTGGCTCATTTTCTGGAGCCATCTGATTAGATTTGGGTTTCTTTATGCGACGACGACGTCGTCTTGGATTATGTACAATTTCTGGAGAATATTTTCCAAGATCATAATTAGAACAGGTATCGTTAGTCAACTTGTAAGTTGCGGTATTTAGCATGGGATCTTGTGAAAATGGTAATATTTCGTCAGAAATTGGCGAATCAGTACGACTTGAAGAAATGAATGCGGAACCTAAGATGGGCTCTGGATGTTGGAACTGCATTAAATCTTGCTGAATTAATGTATTGATAGAAGGTTCCTTGCCCGAGTCCTTCAAATATGTAACCTCGTCTCCAACAAAGTAGGAATTCTGATAATTTTTTTCACTTTCTATTTCAGATTCTTGCATTCTGTAATGAAATAATAAGAAATCAGAACTCGGATGTGTATAAGTGAGTTTTCATTTTTAATAAAAAATCGCTAATAAACACGCATTTGCCCATACGAAAATTTAATTTGTGTGATTTTATCTTAGGAAATTACGTATACGAGGTTTGTGTAAGAAAATCCGGAAGTGTGAATAAGTGTTAAGGCATATACATGATTGCATTTAAAATGAAAACCTCGTAAAGGTTTATAAAAGATTCTAAATATATAAGTGTGAATAATTTGTTAGGGCTTATACATGGTTATAATATTATATGGTTGCAATCAAAGTAAAAACCTCGTAAAGAGTCATACAAGATTATACCTACAAGTGTGAATAACTTGTTAAGGCTTAAACGTGGTTATACATGGTTGCATTCAAAGTGAAAAACTCGTAAAGGGTCATACAAGATTATCTATAAGTGGTATGATAGCAGTGAAAACCCGTCACCAAGTTTACAAGGTTTTCATAGGTATAAAATAACGAGTACGAGGTTAGCAATACATTTCAAGACAAAATCGTTAGAAATAGTACCGTGAAACCGGCCATCATTGCCCGCATTTCCACGTCAAACTGTCACGCAGTTTGGCAGGTTTATGTAATGTGTATACGTATTTGGTTCAAAATAAATTATTTATTATTATTATTATTATTACGTATTTTTGAGATTTTGCAAAAAAAAATCACCAGAACTCGTAATAAAGTCGACCATGGTAGCAATTACTGTTAAAGGCCAAAAATCACAAAATAAAGTGTTTCTAACTTTAACAGAATCCAAGAAAAAGGCGCCTAAATAGCCGGGCAAAATTATACGCACAACCGTCCAACATTGCTCAACCTTAATTTCTCTAAAATTATCAGTTCTAAAGCTTGGGTAATAGGGTATGTTTTAGTGAATTATCAAAGTTGCCATCCTTCGTGTTCAATATGTCAAAAACATATTACTTTTTATTTTACTGAGGTGGGCAATGTTACACTACACACCAGGGACTTTTTCATACATAGTAAAACAGTGGATTAGGGTTGATACATATTAATGTGATAAATAATAATCTGTTCAAATATAAACTCTTTTATTATCAATAATCAGTCAAGTACAATCATTGTAAATTGCAGGTATAAAACTATGAGTACCTACCTATTATGAGCTTTATTAACCCTTTAGCTAAAGGGTTTTAAATCAAATCTTACAAAAAAAAACATACAAAAATGGTAAAACAATCCTTAAAAAGAAAAATAAACATTGCAACATGATTGCAATGTTGTTGTTGTTTGCTGTAACATCTCTTCTGAATAATTTTTATAGGGCCGAGACCCGAGGACTCTGCGATTTCTTTTCGTAGGCGTTCCCATACTGCAACCAAACAAACTAAATGTAGGTACCTAGTTTATATTTGTCAACTGAGTGCTGATGGGTGCCAACCCTAACATTATTTTTGTAGTGGGCAATGTTGTCACTCTTATGTTCGCGCAAATTCGGGAATCATTGCCCACTCCATTATCTTCAAGATTTTATGTTGTAAAGGTCTCAAAGTAGCATTAAAATGAAGCGCGATATTTATAATTACTCTGATATTAAAATAACTTACCTGAGAGATGTAGTACGCTGACAGTAAGTAAAAACATAACACAAGATTTTGGCACCACCTCACACTAGTCCTCCTTTCAACATGTCTCGCTGACAACTGAGTGAAGTTAGCACCGTTGCTAATATTTAATGTTGCCAGAAAAATGTTTAAATTTACCCTAAAAATTAGATAATGTTGTCAGCTAAATACAATTATTTACAAATCATTATTTTAGTTATTTTTCGTGTTCGGGCAAACACATTCCGCTAAGGGCAATGATGGACGGTTTTACGGTAGTCAATTCTTCATAAAACTTATTAAATCATAAAGAGTACTTACTTTTCGATGTATTTTGACACTTTACAACACAAATTGGGCAGTTTGTACACACTTTCTTCAATTTTTAATCCGGAATAACGCTATTATCAACCGTACTGGTGAGTTTCTCAGATGAAAATGGCGGAGCCTATTTTAATACAAGGTTGTCATAGCACGTCATAGATGGCGCTAGGAGTAGCTGATTCGAAAGTTTGCTAGAGTAATCTGTGCTTACCGAGTTTATAAATCCAAAGAACAAATATATATTTTTTTTTGAGGAAATTAGACATCCGAGGTTTTCACTGCTGGGCGACGTAATACGTATGAACGTCATTCGAGATTTTTCATCCAACGCATAGATGGCGCTGTTTATACAATTAAAACTTACTGCAAGATGCAACGGGAAACTCTTTTTAAAAAATTGAACAGTATCAACATCCCTCCAGCAGTGTAATTCTGTAACCATCTCACCGTGAAAACTTAGGTGAAGTGAGCGTGGAGTGAGCTGTCATTCCAACTAATGTTAAGGATTGACACAATTATTGACAGCCCACTTCACCTAACTTTTCACGGTAAGATTTTTACAGAATCGATCGGCTGGTAACATCGACAACCTACTTTGACATTTAAATATTGACACTAATAGCTTTATGTCAATTTATTTCTATTATTAATATATTTTAAAATGATATTATTATAAACGACTTAACATTATTTCAAAACCAGATTAGTAGCGCAGAGCTAGATGGCTGGGTCTGTATCTGCGGTGAGCTTGTGGACGATCCATTTTTTAATGGACCGAGACATTACAACATGTTATTTTTTTTTTATTTTATAAATTTGATGTAATTTGTGTACTGTGTCCTTATGCTCAATGGAACTGTGTTCCCGAGCGCTCTTGTAACTTTATTTTTTTTCAATAAAAAAAGCTGTTTCTGAAAATCGATTTAAACACATGAATTATATAATCGATTTACAAAAAATCGATTAATACATATTACTACAAAAATCGATAATAAAAAATCGATATAAGAAAATAATAATCGATTTAAATAAAAATCAATTATTTTTCAATATCCCTAGTCTGACAGCTCGTCCGCCGCTGTCAATGAATGTCATTGACCCATTGACCGGATTGACTATTGTCATACTCATTTGTCATTGTCACTTCGCGTTTTTCAATAATGCGTATTATTATAAAATTCTGTGTGCTACTAACAAGTATTTTCAATGCCTCGTAAACCATGTTACTGGACGCGAAAGCTAGAATTAGATTTAGTTGCATACGTTCGCCAGAGAGATTACATATGGCGGCCTGTCGGAAACACAAATCACCAAATTCAACAAAAGTACAAAGGCTAACGCTGAATTTGCGGCGAGACTGGGCGGAGGGTTTACTGGTAAGTAGTTAAGTAATATTTTGAACCTGCGTAATTGTTATTTGACCCTTGTACTTGGCCAATAAGACAATTGACTTTAACCGGTTCCTCGAATTTTGTTTGTCCGCTGGTACAATTTCTGTAATGTACAAAACGTTGATTATTAACGCGAAGGTTCATAGAACTTAAATCAACACATCGTGTCAACTCCGTTTGTAACATTCAATAGGTTTTCCTATATTTAGAAGTTTAATTAGTTTTCCTTCCTGTTCGGTGGTACTCGATGACTGACTTGGTTGGTGTGGAAAGATATTTTCAGTATATTATTATTAATTAATTAATTATAAGTTTATTGTACTTAATCAGGCAGGGGACATAGTCCTTCCATAGTTCCAGGTAACCCACCCATCCATAGCCCAATATGTTTTGTTTGCATGTTCTGCAATAGTCCTGGGCCCTATTTAATAAACCTTACAATTATGTAACAACTTTACAAGTAAAAACATTATAAATGCCGTTTAATAAACAAACGTTTATTATACGGCATTTATAATGTTTTTACATTGAAATCTACAGGTGTCTTCTGCACATGTAAACACATGTGCAGAAGACACCTGTAGATTTCAATGACAATATTGTATCTACAAATTTGTAATAATTGTAAGTTACAAATTACATAAAATGTAAGTTTTTGTTAAAGATCTTAGAATTTAAAATATTTAGAATTTGGTTTTAACATTTGTCACCTTTACAAATATGTCACTTATTTACAAAATTGTCGGATTGTAACGTTTATTAAACAGGGCCCTAAACTAACCGGGGGATGTCCTTGGGTGCACTTGCATGGAGCATACAGGGATAATAATTGTCAGTTGGTGCCTCATTTAAAATTGTCTAAGGGGCCTCTGTGAGTTTGATTTGGCCCCTCATATGCCTTTCAAAGGTCCACACAGGCTGGCTCCAGAACTAAGTAAAAAGATACTTGTATATCAGGAGCATATACTTGTAACTTAGACTAAGGAATTCACTTACACTCACATAATCAGCTTATAATGTTCTTTCTGCGGGGATACAGGTCTCTTCTCAGTGAGAGGGAGTGGATCCACCATGTATATAATCCACCATGTGGACCCAGTACTTATTGGTGGATGTCATATGTTAGAATTTTTTGGTTTAGGACATACCAGTTTCCTCACGATGTTTTCCTTCACTGTTTTGAGAGCAGTGATGATGAAATAAAATACTCAAAGTGAAGTTGGCCTATACTAGTAGTAAGTCATAAGTCGGGTTAATACTTTTGGGGCACTACTGCTCCCACTCCTCACTGATACTTACTGTTGACTAAAACCTAATATAGGGGAAGAACATATAATTTTGTACTAAAAACGAGCAAGGTAATAATGCCAACCTTTTGTTGATTTCAGCTCGCTCCGTCAGAGATCGTTGGGTTAACATCAGGAGTACTCTCAACCACAATCATCGGAGAGTTGAACGATCCAAGCTTAAAGCAAAGACTCCGGCTGATATTTATGTGCCCTGCTGGCCACTCTGGAAGCCCTTGCAGTTCTTAAAAGATGTTTGCAAGAAAGAACACTATGAGGTAAATATACTGACAAAAGGGGTGCACTGACTGGACAGGTCTACTCAACCTATGAGGTTCTTTCCTCAAAAGACCATATCAAACACCAATCTACATGGTCTTCACATGATCTGACCAAGATTATGTCTGGACTTTAATTGAGACTCAGATAGAGTCATATGTATTATGCCAGTTTAAAAGGGACCCGTGCTGTTCATCATTGTATGGCAACTATTAGGTCATCTGGTTTTTTCCTGTTCATGTGATATAATTCAGGATATTCGTTACTTGTCTGCATTCAAGGAAGTTTTTAGGGTTTTCCTAATTTTGGTGGTTTTAACCAAGTTAAATAGGTCCTATTTAAACACAAGGAAAATGAAAACCACCACATGCATAAACTTTAATTACCATAGGGATTAATTTGCTGCTGTTATTATTAAATGATAACAATAAATGATTTTATTTCTGTAAGTAGGTTTGTACAAACACTTATACATGTCAATTATATTTTTAAAAAAATTAGATGAGGTTGGCGTTTCCTATCTGACTATTCTGAGAAGAAAGGCTGAAACAAACTCCAGAGAATCAATTTAACAC
The DNA here is from genome assembly GCA_949629185.1 of Apamea crenata. Lineage (NCBI taxonomy): Eukaryota > Metazoa > Arthropoda > Insecta > Lepidoptera > Noctuidae > Apamea > Apamea crenata. The sequence continues at coordinate 2,156,803 of OX451362.1, read as the reverse complement.
AACCCCAATTCTGATTTGTAGTTTGAAAGTTTTTGTAGTATTTATATTTTAACAAGCATTTGTAGCTTCCACTTGAATGATCCACATGTTTATAAAATGATCAATTGGTTGACTGCCGTAACAAAATTTTAAAACAGTATTTGATTTGAAGAAGTACAGTCTAGTTATCCATTTTATTCATTTTCCCATTGAAATGGCACAACAAATTTAATTCACACATATTCACATCATTACCGGAAATACATAATAAAAAAGAACAAAAATGTAATACATTTACAAATAAATTAGAACAATTTATGTTATAAAGTATCTAAAACTATATAAATAAAATTGAAGTGTGTTTGTAATGTCAAAATAGGTAACAGCTTATTACCAAATGCATATGAAAGTATATATAGCACTTAAAAAGCTTCTAATAAAAAAAAAAATCTGTCTTGTTTGTGCCGGCTCATCCCTGACATGGCTGGACCTCTCGGTGGTCACCCCCTTTCTAACCATATCATCATTCACACATTCCATCCATCATTTCTTTGGTCTTCCTCTACTCTTATAGCCCTCTTATACCTACTCAAAACTCTCCTCACCTTTTCCTCATTTCTCTGTAACACATTCCCATACCATGACAATCGATTTCCACACAACTTTTCAGTTACCGGTGCAACTTTCAGACTTCCTCTATATGTACTCATTGCTTATTTTATTCATTTGTGTAACACCACACATCCCTCTAGTATTCTCAGCATTCTCATTTCAGCTGCATGCCTTTCATTCATCCCTCTTAAATTTTATTGTAAATAAATATATATATATTTTTTTTATCAATCTTTATTTATTGAGTATTCAGTTTTAATTTCTGGGCAAGGTTTAGGTCTACATTAGTAATTTTTCCTGTTCATGTGATACAATTGAGGATATTCGTTCCTTCTTTGGGCAGCCAATCACTTATCAACAGTTGCAAGGAAGTTTTCCTCGTACTAGTTGATTTAACCTAATACGAGGATACATGAACACCACCACGTCCACCACATCAAAAACATTAACTGCCACATGGAATTGTTTGCATATTATGTAAAACTGATTAACATCCGTCACCTCACACATCAGGTCTAGTTGAAAACGAGCGTCAGACACTAGTTGTCTGACATTTTTGCTGAGCTGGGCCTTTTTGGCGTAGCCGTGAAGCACACTTTCCTGCTAATTTCTTACATCGGACTTTACACTGTTTATCTGTTTTTATCTGATGTACCTATGTACCTGGAGTATTGTGAGTCTTTTACACGGTGCTAAATAAATGTATTTTCTTTCTTTCTTTTTATTAATTTAGCATACACAACCTCAAATCTGAGAACTTTATAGTATGAAATATTTTACATTTACCTAGAGCTTCCACTGGAATGGATTTTCATTTTTATTTATTTAAAATTGGTACAGTCAACAGCAAAAGTAGATGATCAAAATCAGAAATTCAATACTAATTAACGGAGTTCGCGTCAGAACTGTGTGGCGTCGAAGTGATTCAAAAGTATGACACTGAGTCTGACATACTTTTGAATCACTTCGACGCCACACAGTTCTGACGCAAACTCCATTCATTAGTATTAAATTTCTGATTTTGATCATCTACTTTTGCTGTTGACTGTACACCAACAGCATATACATTGTACAGACGCCAGCACATCAAGGTACTACAATCTGTCAATTTCTTTAATAGATTTTCAACTTTCGCTAAATCATTAAGGTTAAAAGTTGAAAATTTTACAGTTTCAGGTAGCTTGATGTGCTGGCGTCTGTACATTAATTAATAATGAACAACATGAATATAAAAAGATTTTATTTCTTAATTGTGATAATGAGATCAAATAATCTTAATTTCGTTTTTTTTTTTCATTTCAGAACGATGAACCAGTCCCTGATGACTACAAAGAGCTGTCAAGTAGTTTGAACGTCAAAGAAGAAGAACAATCAGAACTTGAAAATGATTTTGAAATAAACATCCGTCAGCGGAGTCGGCGTACTGACAGGCCCCGTCGTAAAGCAGAACCATCACCAAAATCCAATAAAAAAACCAAGTGCGAAGAGGTCATAGATGATCTATTCAAACTCAAACTCAAACTCAAATCATTTAATTCAACTAAACCAATTACAGGCACTTTTGAATTGTCAAAGGGTCGGTCAGTCAGAAAGATGAAGCTAGTTGCCCATTCCAAAGCGTAGGTACCTATGGAGAAGAACGGGCAAGAAACTCCATCTATTGCTAGCAATGAACCCTTTGGTCACTGACATGTTGCCATACCAAAACTACTGGTTCTTCGGGAAGCATGTGACAGAAAGACTTAATAGTATGAGAAGAATAGACGCTGATAGTGCTTGTCATGACATCATGAGCCTGCTAAATGAATGGCGGCATTGGCAGCAGGATGATCCAACATGAAATCTCAACCAAATTGTCAAATTAGTTAATTAAATCCAAATTGGCCTGTGTGGGAACATATTAAAATCAGCCTTGTAATGTTCCCACTGCTGGGACGCAGGTCTCCTCTCTGTTAGAGGGCGTGGGCTATAATCCACCATGCTGGCCCGGACATGGGACAGGACATGCCGTTTTCCTTCACCGTTTTGAGAGCAGTGGTGATGAAATAGTTTACACAAAGTAAAGAGCTTGCTTGGGTTCGAACCATCGACTTACAACTCCTAAGGCTGTTACCACTGGGCCACCACTGTTCTTAAGAATGGTAGGAACATAGTTGAAATAAAATGCATTCGGTCATGCATAAGGTTTTATGTATTTGTTTGAAAGTTGCATTCTATGAACAGCTTGTCTTGCAAATCTTATGTTGTTGGGTGTTGAAAGAAAATTAGTTGCATTGTTTTTTTTATTGTTGCAGCCTTCTTCAGGTTAGGAATTCTGATTGGAAAATTAATCACTCTGTGTGTTATTTTGCCATTTAGACTGGTTGTTGAAAACGTGAGGTCTTCTTGTTCTATATTGCATTGAAAAAAAAAAAAACATCTGGGGAAGAGGGGTACAAAATGGCATACTAGTTAGAAAATCAGTCATTAAATCTTTATTTATTAATAATATTGGACACTTTAGTAACTGTGTATTCTTTGGCTCATTACCTATTAGAATTATAGAGATCAATACACTTAATACAAAAACAAAAGAATTATTCAACATTCTTTTTTATCTTAAAATAAACCGTTTTGTCCGCCCTAGTTTGGTAAAATGACACACGTGATGTGGACAAATTTTTTAATGAAAATCAGTCGATTAGAGACAGAGTTCACACGTAAAACGCTTTGTATTTTTCGGAACATCTGCACATGATGCATGAGCCCATCTTTTACAGCTCAAGCACATTAACCAGACCTCCTTTGGCTTGGACCTGGAGTAGAGGTCATTGCAATAAATGCAAGGACAATCTTCATCATCATCTCCGACTTCAGTGAAAGCTTGTAAGGAAGAGAAATCATTTTCACTGTCGGAACTAAAATCCAAAGCTTTCGTAACCTTTCTCGTGTTTTTCTTTGGAACAGGTGGAGGAGCTGATTTTGCTTTTGCCTCTTCTATATTTGGCGTTGAAGTTAACACCAATATTGTTGGTTTCTTGCGTGGTTTTCTTTTGCCTTGTCCAGCCACATATGTTCCTATCGGCACTGGAGACAGCACGCTGACTGGAACATTGATATTCATGTCTTGGAGTATCAATTTAGATGATGTGGGTGTCGTAGGTATTGCAGTAGCTGTGTCTCTAGATTGGGCAACTAAGAGTGGAAGTGGGTTGTCTGCGGCTGATGTGCTTGCAATTATCAGTGATGTCGAACTGCCTGCTTCTACCTGAAATGTACCTGATGACGGTATGCATAGGTTTTCTGCTGCCGTTGAATCTTCTTCGGGCTCTACCCGATCTTGTTGCATGGGGATGTTTGTCGTCTCAGCAGGCTCAAACAAATAATCTGGAAATATGTTTGGATCAACAGGCCAGAGACCTGTTTTTTGAAACCCATTGACGGCAGTTTGAATCGTTGCTGCTTTGCCATAAGCTTTGTTGAGAATTGCACCTATTTGAAAATGAGTAACAACTCTGCCTGGATGGTTCTTTAACCAAGTGCTCACTTCTTGATTAAAATATGTCTTCAGTGGCCCATAGAAAGATACGTCTAATGGTTGCATGCGGTGCGCGCAGTGAGGTGGCAAGCATACCATAATGATTCCATGCTCTTTTGCGAATTTTAAGCTTTCAATACCTTTATGACTTATATGTCCATCAACTACCAAAAGCACTTTATCATCAAGACTCGCTTTTACATGCAACTGAAAGTGCACCAACCATTTATAAAATACAGCTGTTGTCATCCAACCTGATTCCTGGGCAATACCCAAAGTACCGGTTGGAGCTTCGTCTATCAACTCCTGTTTCATGATTTTTCTAGGATAAATTAAACACGGCGGGACAAAATGGCCATTTGCACTCATGCAACAAACAACTGTCACATGAGACCCCTTTTCAGCACTAGTCAAAGCCCCAACCTGCTTACGCCCAGTAGTAGCAAAGACCTTTTGGGGTCTCTGGACTGTTGATAAAGCTGACTCATCGACATTGTAGAGCCTATGAGGAGAAATGTTGTTGCTCTGAACAATGTCTTGGTTAGTGTTGAAAAATAGTGCTACTTGCGGTTTGTTAAAGGCTTGGGCTCTTGCAGCTGAAGTCGCTTCAGGTTTCCTCAAGGATATGTCTGGGTGTCTGCGTCGAAATCCAGCCAACCATTCTTTGCCTGCCATCTTTTTTTCATTGTTGAAGTTATGAGGAATATTATTAACGTCTGCAAACTGGAAGGCCAATTCCAAAACTTCCTTCCTTGTGAATCCAAACAATCTCGTTTCTAGTAATTTAATATGTTCTACCAGTTCTCGTTCCATTTCATATGTGAAGACACTCCTGTACCTACCCATACCTAAAACAATAAGGCGAGTACGTGATTAAATCCGCTCTGATCATGCTTACATAACGCTACAGTTAAAAAATACTACATAATTTGGTAGGTACCTTTAGTAGTTGGAGCTAAGAATTTATTTTGTTTCAGTGCATGTCTTCTAAGAGTCGACTGTGGGACATTAAACACTTTAGAAGCCAATAGCCAGCCCATTTCATTATTATTCACAGCTTCAATAGCCTTTTCCATGGAGGTTTTATCCCATCCCTGTCGGTCTGTTTTTCTAGAATAGTTACGAGGCATGATTGTTAATAATCTGAAAAAGAAAAACGGGTGGGTCAAATGACATAGTATGCCGTTTTACCCGAACAAGGCGTATGCCATTTTGTCCACTTCATAACCTTCAACGTAAGAAAACAATAACTAAAAAAATAACTAGAAGGGGGCTAAAAGCAAATGCGCCATTGTCCATAAATTGTATTTAGGTCATTCGAAGAAACTTTAGCAAAGCAACATTATATTCGATTGTCTATAGCAATGCATGTTTTTAATGTTTGGGAAGATATTTTAAATAGAAATCAATATGCATTCTATTCTAAACTAATATAAATTCGATAAAAACCTAATAAACAGACATGACAGTGGTGACTTTGCATCTCACATTGGACAGTGGTGAATCTGCGTCTAACTGACATTGGACAGTGGCGAATTTGCACCTAAGGGAAAGGACAGTAGTGCATTTGCTTCTAAGCGTATTATTAGTAGATAAAGTACAGTCAACGAAACAAGGCAGATTGTTGTATTTTTTTTTATTCAATAAAGACGTTTATTTTATAAAAACCAGCAATACAGTAACAAATTAAGTTTTATTACGCAATTGAATTCGTAAGTCCGTAAGTAAATTGATTGATTGAGTTCAATTATGTTGGTAATTAAATTCTTAAGTCCGTATCAGGCACTGCAACTTCACAGACATCTTCATCTTCACAATCTTCAGTTTCGTTATCTGCTCGTAGCATTACCTTCTTGTAAAAGTTTAAATCATCCCTAGAATTCCAATTATCGCCAAAGTGTTTTTTTAGTAGAGCGTCAACATCTTTTATTTTATCTCTCTTTACTGCAACTTTGTCTTTTTCTACCAAATCCGGATTCAGGTCAATAAATGTTTTTCCTCTCTTTAAAACTGACTTGTAACTTCCGATATCAGCGTTATAGTTAGGCTCCCCTCTTACATAAACATCATTGCTTCTGTTTCGTTTTAAGAAAAATCTTTTGCATTGGTTAAATTGGAAGTGCCAGTTTCCCGGTGGACGAATTATATTTCCGAGAGCAGTTTTCCAATCCTTAACATTGTTCAGTAACACAACAGTCCCATATTTATTAAAGATTTCTATGTATTCCGCAGGTTTTAAAATGGTCTCCATACGTTTTATTTCCTTCTCAACAAGTCCGAAAACCCGATCAGGTGGAATGAACGAGTGACCGGGAATGGGGAAAACTAGTTCGACTGTTTTAATATGGTGCGGTGCCTGAGTTAACCATTTGGAGCACATACCGACCATAATACTGTTTTTGTTCTGGGCGCCGCATCCATCCGCCACCAGTCGAACAGTTTTGACATTTTCATTGAGCATTGTATTTTGAAGCGTGTTATAGACGGCTGACGCTATTTCATTTGCGCCTTTACGATATTCATCTTCAGTCCAGGTATACAGCGTTACGTTGTCCCTGTTCAAGGTATTTTCTGGCACCGACTTTACGACTCCAAAATTATATATATATAATTGGCGACTGTAATATGCTGCCTGATCAGATATTTTAGGCAAAACCTGATTTTTCTGGCAATCGAAAGAAAGCACAACTAAATCGTCCCTTTTTTCTTTTAGCAGTCGATAAAATGCTCTGGCCTTCAGCATGTGTACCCTTTTCTCTGTCATTAAATTTACTTTTTCAGTTGGATCTGTTGACTTTTTTATGCGTTCAAGCAGCTCATTGCACTTAGAACAAGTGTCTGTACGAGGGCTTCCAAATCCCAGATTGTAGCATGTGTTGAAGATTGATCTAAAAAACATTCACGTACTTGGAGTTCTTTGCTCTGATTATACATTCTCCACATTTTCCGAATGTTTAGAGTAGATGGCAAATATTTTCTCATAATGGTAGATCTGCAATAATGTGACTCCAAGCACTGAAATGATTCTATAAATCTTTTGACTTCTCTTAATTTATGCACATTTCTGGCCGATGTATGATCTCCACCCCTTTTTTCTTGAACTACGGTTCCTGTGCTGGCAAATGTTCGAGATACTTTTCTTATTCTGTGCTCGGTAACCCCCAAAATAGTTATGAAAGTTTTTTGGCAAACTCGTAATAACTTCACTGAATTTCTCTTCCGAACAAATAATTTTGTTATATTTCGTGTTGGCTGGCGCTGACCTACTCTTGGCCGGCGTCTTTTCACCATTGACACACTGCAGTGCTTCAATAAAAATGCATCTTGGTCCTTTTTATTTTTTGTCCTATAAAATTCTTCATGGAAATTTTGTACATCGAGCATCGTCAATTTACAACATTTAAACTGTTTATTTTCCGCATCATGATTACAGCGTGGCAAACCTGGTGGCATTCTTGCAGAGTACCTGTAAACATAAGTAGTCTGAAATAACCTGCCTTTTATGAGACCTATTCAATAAATACCCACACGATGGGGTCATAAAAGATCCACGGATAGACAGATGGGCTGAATAAAAATGATAAAAATTCTTTTTTGCCGCTTAGCGCTGGATTCCTAGAAACAATAATTAGGTAGGTACCTATTTATTACAGAAACAAGGATTATTTTTATCTGATTTACACTCTTATGGAGTCATGGGCTCAGGTAGTAACCAATAAAAAAAAACTTGGAATATTTAAGAAAAATCGTGCATAACCAATCCAAAAATAAGATTCACTTTACGTGCTGATTGTACAAACACACGCCATTGTAAGGAAAAAATGCTTACCTTTCAAACTTTGCTCTAGCCCGTTTCCACGTCTCTGGTGCTCTTTTCTTTTTGCGAGCGCATTCTGGAGTCACTTCTACTACATTTTCTTCCATTTTTTACACGTTTTATCACGAAATGCAATTTTAAAACACAAAATAGTCAGACACAGTTTCACAACGAAATCACAGTCACGATCATCTGCGGCCATCTTGAATATGCCGATTTTAGCGGTCTGTGATTGGCTAAAATGGACAATGGCGCGTTTGCACCTGATTTGTTATGGACAGTGGCATTTTTGCTTCTTACCTCAATTTTTAAACATCATTTACTATGGGACAGTGGGAACATTGCATCTAAATTGTTAAATGTAATAAATTCGTTTTAACGAGCTCTACTAGGTGGCATTCATACTTAAGTTTTCGTTCATAATGGACAGTGGCGGATTTGCTTTTAGACCCCTCTGCTGTTCTACATAAATCCATAACTACTTTATAGCCAAGTCCTCCATCACCATCTTCTTGAGTTTCACTTTTGCCAATGTATACATTAAATTGATATAAATATCCAGTTTCTGAATCACATCTAGCCCAGACTTTGTATCCCCGTTTAATTGGCTTTTGAGGCATGTATTGCTTTAATAACTGACTGATTTCCTCAAACACTGGATCACGCGGTAACGGGATGTCATTCTTTTTGAATTCACATAACGCTTTCTTTGTTCTTCTTAAGATACTAAAGAATTCCTCCCCCTTTTCATGGCGAGTTAGCAAAAATAACCACAGTCAATATAATTTTAGGTAATCACTTAACGACTCAGTAACTGTCTTTAATGCAATAAGCCTCAAATTATTTTATATTACATAGAAATCAACTCGTTATAAGCAGCAACTATCGATGACAACGATATATAAAAAAAAAAAAAGTTCGAAGCTAACATGTGGATGTTAGCTTTTATCAGTATCTCGCAGTTGGAAATTGTTATTGATTGGTAGTATTATTAATAATCGTGTAAATTGAACTTAATTGCAAAGAATGGAAAAAACACACTTGACTTTCTGTGTTATTTAACATAGTAAAAAAAAATCTCTAATCAAATCTTTATTCTATGCCCTAAAAATCTAGAAAAAATGTATGTTTAGGTATTAAATAGGTACTAAATTTTTGTAAAGGCGAATTGAAATTTTGGAACTCTTACGTGGATATTCTAAATGTGGGCAGTCATCCTGACATCAGAATGACTGCCCCTTTTTTAAATTCATCTTCTCAGTTGTTAATTAGGTACCAATTATTTAAACAAAGGTATCAAATAGTAGCAAATAGGTATTAGATTTTAGTCTTATTTTAAACCTGATCGGTCATTTTGGCTAGTCATTCTGATGTTCACAATATTTAGTGGATTTAACAAAAAAGGAAGAATATTCATTGATGAGTGTTGATAAAAATAGTGAGATAACGCTTCATACTGTAGAAAGAGGTTAGTTTAATGTGTTATTAAGGACTAATAACGTATGTTAAAGTATATAAATATGTTTTATAGTAATAAACTAGGTTTTTTTGAAAACTGGAACCACTTTGGTCAAAGTCCGTGCAACATTACGCTAACTCATAGTTAGCGTAGTTTAGTGCGTTCGTGTGTATACTTGTTCGTTTGTAAAATGAACTACTTAGCGACTTTTACATAATAAATACTTATGTGTTAACGTATTAATTAGTTTATTAATGGTAGGGGAGACCGGGTACAAAAGTAACACTTTGTACTTTGACACTGGTTCCTAGCTAGATAACATGTTTTTGATGAAATGAATATAGCCACCTATAAACTTCGTTTATGCTCTACAAATTTGTATTTATTTATTAAATTTACTTCATTATTCGCTGTTTATTGTGAATTACTGAGATTTTAAAAAAATATGACGATTGTTACTTTCGACCCTGAGGCCAGGGCGAAAGTAACACGGTGTGGGTCGAAAGTAACATGATAAAGGTGTATGTAATAAATATGAAATGCAATGTCAAATCAACTAATTATTTATTACAAAAATGTAAAAATAAAAACAAAACAAAAATAAACAAAACTGATAATGACTTCTCGTCAGGAATTATTCTTAATCTTAGGTAATAATGAGATCAACTTTTATAAGATTCAGTTCCCAAGTCTAGTCAAACTCGCAATTATGGCACACATAATGTGCATCATCATTGATACATGCAACATGTGACCAATGTTTGCATTCGATACATTGTATCCACTGCTCGTTTCGGCGACTATTGCCAAAAGGCTCTAAACAAACAAGACAAAAGCAATCTTCTTCGTCAGATGAATTGTTATGTTCAATGTTTTCTTTTTCTTTGCTTGTCTTCTTAGTTCTTTTCCCCTTCTTTTTTGTGGATGTATCAGCATCAGATTGTAAAATTGTTTTTTTGGCTTTCATTCTTTCTTTGTATTCTTCTTCAATCGCATTTTTTTCGGGCGTATCAGTCAAAATCGCAGTCTTACGTTTCTTACGCCCCTTATTTGTTGTAGACCTGCTCTTGGAATAGGTCTAATATCTCGGGGTGAGACTGAGAAAGGAATTGGCAGAGAAGAACCCACTTGTAGTCCGCTAGGTCCTGCTACTGGCGAGTTAAGATCGTCAGTTGGCATATATGGTTCAACTTGGAGGGCTGAGGGTGCGTCGGATCTGGTCAACAGATCATCAGGTGGAATTTCTTCGTTGACTTGCAAGGGACGGTCTGTTACAGATGATGGCGCAAAGTCAGCATCAGTAAATATATTTCTATTAAATGGACTTATACCAGTGCAAGTAAACCCAGCAATAGCATTTTTATCGCTGACAGCAAGAGGAAATGCTTCTTTGACAACCCCAGGAATGTAATGGATATTCATCGTTTGACCGGGATGATTTCGCATCCAGTTATCTGTAGCTGTGTTTATCTTTTTCTTGAATGGTCCAAATACTGCTCTATCCAGCGGCTGGAGTTTGTGAGTGCAGTGGGCTGGAAACGACAGCAAAACTATTCCATTTCTCTTACAAAAATCTAGAGCATGGATAGATATATGTGATGCGTGATTGTCCAGCAATAGCAAGCATTTTTGATCAATTGTTGGCTTGGCCTGTTTTTTAAAGTGTTCCAGAAATAGCAAAAAATCTGCTTCTTGCATCCAGCCACTGGCATTTCCAGCACCAGCAGATCCAACAGGTCCTTCACGTATCATGTGGTCTTGATACCGTTTCAATGGGAATACAAAAAAAGGAGGTGTATGTCCTCCTTGAGCATTAAGGCTCGAGCAGACCGGATGCGTATGCGTGACTACGACGTAACCACGTCGTAGTCACGCGCGTAGTTACGGCGTAACCCGATGTCGCACCGGGTTACGCATACGTTTACGCAATCGAGCTGAGTACGCAACGCAGGCCCACGTGCCGGGCTGTGGCACCCATATTTTATTTTACTGTTTTTGACGCTTATGTTGTGCACGATGTCTGACGAAAATTGGGTATATGAACCTAGTAGTTCATCTGACGAGGAAGAAGCAATATTACTACTATTGTGCCAGAATACTTCTGCGTGTGCAAAAAGAAAATGGGTCCATGATATAAATGAAAGAAGAGAAACAGTGTGTTCCTCTGTGGCCGGACCACAGTTTAGTACTCAGATGCTATAGTTCGAAATAATACCTACCTAAAGTCTACTTTCATCGGAATATATATATATTTTTAGTACCTCAAGAGATATCTTTTTAATTAACAAATTTATGTGGTCCGGCCGCTAGGCAGTGCTCTCTGGCCGCGCCACCTCAAATTAAATAGAGTATAATGAACTATTAATAAATCAATATCCCGAAAAAAACTACCCAAAGAGTACCTTGCATACGACAAATACGGTCCAATAAACCCCTTTAGTTAAGGAGTTATAGGTCGTAGGGTGTGGTCCGGCTGGAAGGTATACTCTGCAGCAAGTCAATTTTGCAATATTTAATATTAACTATCCATAAATCAATTTATATAATAGTACCCTTTCTCTACTCTTCGTTGATACTTTTTTCTCTCAAGAAACTATTCATTTTTATTAATTAATCTTTAAAGTATGTGGCGCGGCTAGGGAGGATTACTTTTAGCAAATATAACGAAATAAGCTTTATTTATTTATGCCAACCAAAACTGCATAATAAGTACTTTATAAAAAGACCTGGACTTCATCTATAAACTTTTATTTTTATTACCAACAATGATTTTGAAAAAGGTGCACTTTTTGGTTTTTGTTTACCTATCTACCTAAGAATAGGTAGTTAATTTGACGAAGTAAGTGAACATTATGGTTTAAAATAGACAATAATTATACGAATAACAAATATATTTTCATAATCAAATATTAACAATTGTTAATACAAGGTATTGTAAATCACGGAAAAGTGTTTTATATAACAAACTTAAGTCAATGGATTGAATTTAAGCATTTAAACCTTTATACAAGAAATAACAATGAAAAAAGAGTGTACCAAAACCGCGTATTAAAAATATAGTCAATCAGTATTACAAATAAAGGAGTTTTGAAGTTATTTTCCAACTTTAAAATGCAAGGCCTAAATTTAAAATAAACATTTTGATCTTCATGATTCTTTTTGATTGTCTGGATGATACCTACTTGGGAAACATAATTATATGATGATTTAAGTACTAAAGCTACAAGGACTAAAAACCAGCTAATGCATGTTCATTGTAAGGTGTGTTGACGGCACGGTTGGCGCAGTGGTTAAGCGATTGACTGCTGCGCTGCGTGTCGCGGGTTCGATTCCCGCACGGAACAAATATTTGTATGACCTACATGTATTTGTTCCGAGTCTGGGTGTTTTTCTATCTATAAGTATTTACAAAAAAAAAAAAACAATTGTATATAAGTAGTTTATCAGCCATCTTGTTACCATAACACAAGCATTAGGTTGCTTAGCTTGGGACAAATGGTGCTGTGTGAAATGTCCAGGGATTTATTTATTTATTTATTTTTTATTGTATTTTATACGCTAAATTGTAAATTATTACTTATTTTTGTCAAAATGTTTATTTTTAATTTAGGCCTTGCATTTTAAAGTTGGAAAATAACTTCAAAACTCCTTTATTTGTAATACTGATTGACTATATTTTTAATACGCGGTTTTGGTACACTCCTTTTTCATTGTTATTTCTTGTATAAAGGTTTAAATGCTTAAATTCAATCTATTGACTTAAGTTTGTTATATAAAACACTTTTCCGTGATTTACAATACCTTGTATTAACAATTGTTAATATTTGATTATGAAAATATATTTGTTATTCGTATAATTATTGTCTATTTTAAACCATTATGTTCGCTTACTTCGTCAAATTAACTACCTATTCTTAGGTAGATAGGTAAACAAAAACCAAAAAGTGCACCTTTTTCAAAATCATTGTTGGTAATAAAAATAAAAGTTTATAGATGAAGTCCAGGTCTTTTTGTAAAGTGCTTATTATGCAGTTTTGGTTGGCATAAAGAAATAAAGCTTATTTCGTTATATTTGCTAAAAGTAATCCTCCCTAGCCGCGCCACATACTTTAAAGATTAATTAATCAAAATGAATAGTTTCTTGAGAGAAAAAAGTATCAACGAAGAGTAGAGAAAAGGTACTATTATATAAATTGATTTATGGATAGTTAATATTAAATATTGCAAAATTTACTTGCTGCAGAGTATACCTTCCAGCCGGACCACACCCTACGACCTATAACTCCTTAACTAAAGGGGTTTATTGGACCATATTTGTCGTATGCAAGGTACTCTTTAGGTAGTTTTTTTCGGGATATTGATTTATTAATAGTTCATTATACTCTATTTAATTTGAGGTGGCGCGGCCAGAGAGCACTGCCTGGCGGCCGGACCACATAAATTGTTAATTAAAAAGATATCTCTTGAGGTACTAAAAATACATATATATTCCGATGAAAGTAGACTTTAGGTAGGTATTATTTCGAACTATAGCATCTGAGTACTAAACTGTGGTCCGGCCACAGAGGAACACACGAGAAACACATAGTGAATATCATAACCTTTGCCGTGAACTCGAATCGTATGAGGATCGCTTTTACTTGTATTTCCACATGTCAAGAAGTTCTTTTGATGAATTGCATGATTTAGTGAAACCACATATATTTAAACTGGACACCAACTACAGGAAGGCGGTTGCAACGAGAGAAAGACTAGCAATTTTTTTAAGGTAACTTTTACTTTTTTATTTTAAAATCAAATAACAAATTGACAGATAAAACCAAATAATAAACAAAAAATATGATCATTTGCACCCCTTAAACTATTGCGACTCATTCGAATTGTGATTCGTTAGATCTATGGCTAGAAAGACGTCGTCGTGTTGAGGTGGTTCATGAGAAGTTCCTTCCGCTATCAACACAGGTTGCATCGGTTGTTCCTCTTCTGTTATGAAAATGGTTTCAGTTTCATCAGATATTACAGAATAAGCAGGTGATAGGTACATTAGCGACGATGTTTGTTAACTGGTCGTTTGGTTTCGTCCTTCATTTGTTGAACTATTTTCAAATTCGTCCAATTCAGCATCAGCAAACAATTTTGCTAATGCTACTTTTATTTTACCTTGATTCCGCACTGATAATTTTTTTAAAGATTTAGCATAGCTCATGAACAAGTGGTCAGCGTCATCCCATTCTCGTTTCTTTTTATTTTTAAGATAATCAAGGACTCTATCGGCGTTGTCTACCAGGTTACGGCTGTCAGTCTTTTTTTTCGTTGTACGTGACGCTGGCGACGGTGATGGCTGTAAACTAGTTGTTGGCGGCTGCTGCAATTGTGTTGAAGAAGGTAAATCAAGTGTTTCTAATAGTGATTGTGAAGAGTCATCAACATCAGGTTCAGGATACAGCCTCGATGGTCCAGGTTGCGGGGAAGGCGGTGAGGGCATTAGTACAGGTGACGACTGTCTTGGTAAGGATGATGGTGACAGTGGCGCATCAAAACCTGGTTGCGATGGTGTTATGTTAGTGCTTGTAGGTCTTAACTCGAGCGTGCTGTCCAAAAATGACATTTGGGAACTCCATGTGAAATTTGAATATTTCCTGCTTGAACCAGTATGCCCTCTGATTGTTTTTTTATGTCGAATATATCCGTCTCTCAATGATCTCCACGCATCCTTTGCTTTGGAACCTAAAATAAGAATAAAAGATTTTAATAAATACAAAATATACTAATATTATTATTATTAGTTATTTTTCAGATACATCAGAACCGGCGACTCTTTTATTACCATCTCGTTTTCGTTTCGCATTGGACGAAGCACTGTATCTCAAATCATTGAAGAGGTAGCAAAAGCCATTTGGGAAAGATTACAACCTATATACATGCCTAACCCTGACGATAACATATGGAAACAGTCGGAATTGGGTTACAGAGAAACTTGGAATTTTCCAAACTGTGTCGGCAGCATCGATGGGAAACACGTTAATATAAAATGCCCATCCAGTAGTGGATCGAACTATTATTGATATAAAAATCATTTCTCAATTGTTTTGCTTGCTATTGCCGACCCATTTTAAAAATTTACGATGATAGACGTCGGGAGCTACGGTCGACACAGTGACAGCAACATCTATGAAAATTCTGACTTTTATCGACACTATTTACTGGGAAAAACAATATTAACATCAAAACCTCTGCCCGGTACTAACGAACCTGTACCACACGTGCTTATCGGCGATGAAGGTTTCGCATTACAAACCTTCTTAATGCGACCATTTCCTAGAGCCACAACTTTACATGATGCGAGAAAACGAAATTATAACTACAGGTTGTGCCGTGCCCGTCGTATCATTGAAAATACTTTTGGTATTTTAGCGGAAAAATGGAGGATTTTTCATAGACCCATTGAATGCCATGTCGAAAAGGCTATTCTCGTTACGAAGGCAGCATGTTGTTTACATAATAATGTAAGAATAAAACACGGTGATATTATGATGCACGAGATTCAAACTGAAACAAGTCAAACAAACTTGGAAGAAAGTGCATTAATACCTCTAAGACGCACTAACACAAGGTCACCTAATGATGCAATTACTTTAAGAGAAAAGTTTGTTACGTATTTTAATAGCTAAATAAGTACTTACCTTGTATTTCAAGTGTAGCTCCAATTTTCTCCCATAATAAACTTTTATACGATACATTTTTGTAGTCTTTACTTTTTGGATTGTAGATACATTCATATTTACGCACAATTTCAATAAGTTGTTCTTTAATATCGCTATTCATTATTAATCAAAATAAACCAAAACACTATTTTGTAATAAAATACAACTGACTGCAGTTACACGCGTAGGGCAACGCACAGCAAAGGTACGTGCGTGTTCATACTTGTTCGGTGTGACATCCAAAATGGCGCGCCATTGAATACAACGTCATCAACGCGACGTTGCCGTTTTGCTCTGCGTAAGGTACGGCGTAAGTCACGCAGCCTGTTTGTGTCTTGGAAACTGCATTGCGTAGGGTTACGCATTACGTCGACGCGCACGTCTACGTTACGCAAGCGGTGTGTCCTGTCTCATACAGTTCCATACATTACAACTCAGTGGCACGTGCACGTCTACGCTTACGTCTACGCATACGCATCCGGTCTGCTCGAGCCTTTAATGGCAACCGCGACAGTTACTAATCTTCCACGTTCCGCTGAAGTTACTGCACCTACTTGTTTAATTCCTCTCTGAGCAACTATCTTATTAGGTTTTTGGACTGTTGTCACCCCTGTCTCGTCCATATTCCAGATATCTTTCGGCTCAAATTTATACATATCCATAACGTCCGCTAGGTTATCAAGAAATTGGTTAACATTATGCTCATTAAAGCTCGAGGCTCGAGATAGGCTCGTTGCTTGAGGACATCTCAAAGACAGGGTCGAATGTCGTTTTAAAAAACCAGTCAACCATTCCTTATCCGCCATTAGAGTATCATGCCATTTTATGGGAAAATTTTTGCCATTTTTAATCGCTAATTCGTATGCCAACTTACGTACTTCAGATGGGGTCAATCCAAAATAAACTCCAGAACACTCAATTAAATAGTCCTGCAGTTTTTTTTCTTCATCATCAGTAAACACACGGTTGACGCAACGGTAGCCAACTATTGCACTAGTATTTCCTGCCTTTAATTTTTTTATGTATCTGTATAATGTCACATGGCAAACATTGTACTTTTTCGCCAAGGCTCTAATTGTGCCATTATCATTGAAATGCTCGTCAGCTGCTTTTCTGTACACGTCCATGTCAGTGGTCCCTCTTGCAGTCTTTTTTACTCGCTGTCGCGGCATTCTGTTGGTAAAAAAAACGAATAATTAACATAAAACGTAAGTGAATCATACTCATTACATTACGGGGACAAAAGTAACATGTTACTTTTGTACTCGTAGTGCTATGTTACTTTTGTACCCAACCACGTTTTTGTTAATTCATGAAAACCTACATAAAAATGGCACTTACTATTAAAAAATCAATAACAACACTGTGTAAACAATCTAATCAAGAATTACTATGTAAATAGTCACATTGATATCATCATTGTAATACTACGTAATCACTAAATAAATAAATGTCAAAAAACTTACTTTTGGTTCGTAAAATCACGTGGCGTCCTCTAACACAACCTTACGGCGCAGAGCGTGCGCGGCGACTAAATGCAAGCGGGGGGAGCGTTGCCGGCCAGTGTAACCAGATTCAAATTATCAACTACCGTGCTGACAGATTAAAAATACCATGTTTTAGGCTAAAATTACCGTGCATAATTTAAAAAAATACTGTGTAATTACCGTGTAAAATGAAAAAAAAACCGTTATGAATTATTGATATATTATTTGAATTTAACAATACTATAACAGATTTACTGACCTAATCTAAAATAATCAATTCTTGCTCATATATACTTGCAGTCATTTTCATTACCATGTCTTTAGATGGTACAAAATCCACACAGCTATTTCCATTCCGGTGAATAGATTGTTGAGAAAGTATATTCCCTTTTATGGTTTTTGTGATTAATTTATTTCTTTTCTTGGTTTTTATGTCATTCACTTGACTAAATATTCTTTCACATGATGCATTTGAATGGGGCAAGGAAAGAATATTCAACATAAAAGTGGGCAGAAGCTGAAACTTCTTCTGTCCATTTTTTCCAAAGTTTTTATTAGTTCGCCACTCGTCTTTAAATTTTTGTTTGTAATGCTTACGTTTTTGTCCAATTTTCACTATCTTGGATGATGACGCTTCTTTATCTGTCTGATAGCTATCAGTATCACTGCTCATTTTATATATAGGTATATCACTTATATTATTATAATACCGTACGAGATTATTAAATTTTATATCGGCTAAGTTAACTTTGACCTGAATTCTGCACTCATCAATCATCATACACCAAGTAAAAAAGAAACGTTCATTCATCATATACGACCAATTTGCAATATAGACGAAACAAGTGGACATTAACAGCTAACGTAAAACCTTTTTTATTTAGTCATATTACATAATCGTAGGTACTAAGTTCGGGGAGGGGGAGTCCCCAATGCGGATTCTTCCCCTGCAATGACAAGAACAAATAGTGTTGCGACAGAATACTGTAATTGCGTTTCGTTTCACGTATTATTTTATAAAATTGAACTAGTTATTTTATAATAATTTATTAAATTTACACGGTAATTTAAAATTAAAAATACCGTAGAAAATAACACGGTAGTGAAAAAATACCGTGCTTCTACGGTAATTACCGTGTATCTGGTAACACTGTTGCCGGCTATCTCCTAACGGTAGTGGGGCGGCGTTTCGACTATTTGATAAACCTACAGAGTGTTTGTTACTTGCGACCCGCCGTTACTTTTGTACCCGGTCTCCCCTACGTTGACTATTTTTTTTTGTAAGTACCTACATGCTTTTTATAAAAATATTGAAATATGATTTCAATACATTATACCTATTGTTTTAGAATCGTCGCCACTACCTGCTGGAGTTGATAATCCTGAATTCGTGTCTTTATATGAGCACATCATGTTTGATGAGCCTATTCAAGAGCATGATTATTCTATATCCAGTTCTGCGAGCCGAGATATAGTCAGTTACAAATATGATGCTGTATTACAAGATATAAATTTAAACGACTTAGGGGCTCCTAATACTCCACTTAATATTTATTCACCAAAGGCAATGACTTCTATCCAAAAACCTTCTCCATTGGCATTAACTCCAGCAAGTATTGAACCTTTGTTTTCGGTTGTCACTATCACCTTCACCCTATTGTGATTTTTCGGAATCTTCACCAAGTTTAAACGCTACTTTGGTGCCGACCTCTTGCTACAATGGGACTGAAGATAGAACACTGACACCTGAAATCGGTACATCCGCCCAGGAAAGTCTTCCTGATTCGCATATGGATAACGGCCTCACCAAAAATACAGATTCAGTATCGGCAATATCTACTCCGTGTAATTCAATTTCCTCGCCTGCAACGTTCAATGATAGTGACTATTCTGCAGTATCGACCCCAAAAAATACTAAACGTAGATCAAAAAAAAGGACTGATGTGGGTCTCAAACGTCTTAAACTTGAAAATGAATGGATAGATAGAAAGAGAAAACGTTTGTGTAACACAGGATTGGAGTATACCACGTCAAAAGGAAAAACTAAAGCAGCAAGAAGTATTAATGTCAGTTGTGTCAATTGTCGTCTGCAATGCTATAATAAAATAAGCCACGAGGTTCGTGTTGATCTGTTTGATAAGTTCTGGAGTACTGGTGATCACACGAAACAATGGGAAATCATAGCCAAATATGTGATACAAAAAAGAAAAAAAAAGACTGCCACTAATATTGAAAGTGCATCTAGTCGTCGATCACACACTTTGCATTATCATCTTCCCATAAATTCTGACAGTGGCATCACATTACAAAAAGTTTGCAAAACAATGTTTTTGAACACATTCGATATTAGTAAAGATTTTGTTTATACTGCAATACGAAAAATCCAAGAAATCAATGATTTTACTGATGACAGAGGTCGGCATAAAAACCATAAATATATAATTTCAAATGAAATGAAGCAGAGTGTCCTAGCTCACGTTAATTCTTTCACCCTGTCGAGTCTCACTACGTTAGAAAACGTACAAGTAAAAAATACTTAGATCCTTCTTTATCTTTTTCGAAAATGTTTAAGTTGTATGTTGAGTGGTGTGCTGATAATAATTATAATTTTAGAGTACAGACAGTAAGACAGTATAGGGATATAGTTAATGCTAATTTGAAGATAGGCTTTCATTTACCAAAAAAAGACCAATGCGACCTCTGTCATCAATACAAAAATACACCTAGCCCCACAGATGAATTGAAAGGAAACTTCACTAAACACCAGACAGAAAAAAAAAATCCCGTAAGTTAAAATTAGAAAATAAACTGTTGGCTATCTCTAGTAACAATGAAGCTTGTATTGTATTTGATTTTCAAAAAGTTTTAAGCTCACCACATGGTAATATAAGTGTTTATTACTATAAGCGTAAGCTCAATGTATACAATTTTACAATTTACGATATGGGATCAAAAGAAGCATTTTGTTATGTGGGACGAGCGAACGGCTAAGAGGGGGGCCAATGAAGTTGCCAGTTGTTTATATGATTTTTTTAATAAATTAGCTTCTAAGGGAGTTAACGAAGTCAACCTATGGTCAGACAACTGTGGGGGACAAAATCGTAATCGTATACTATATGTATTTAGTAGCTGCAAAAATGTTTAAAATGAAGATTAGCCACCGTTTTATGGAAAAGGGCCATACACAGAATGAGGGCGACTCAGTTCATGCTTTAATAGAAAAGACTGCAAGAGGTAGAGAGGTATATTCGCCAGATGAATGGTATTCACTAGTGCGATGGGCAAAAGTCAATGGGAATCCTTATATTGTTATCGAGGTCAATCAAAACATGATATTTGATTTTAAATTATTGATTTTTAATTTTAATATATGCAAAAAAAAATGGACTAAAAATAAAAATAACGATAAAATGATGTGGAATAAAATTAAAAAAAATGAAGTTTCTCCTGATAATTACGGTTTGTTGGAATATAAATATAGTTTAGGTGATAGTGAAAGCAATCAAATACAATGTTTTAAAAAGACAACCAGATTATCCCAGTTGGAGCCTTTTCCCGAAAAAGCATACAAAGCTTTATTAAAAATTAATGTGGCAAAATATAAAGATTTAAAATATTATTGTGATAAGAATATTATACCCGAAAAGTATCATACATTTTATAGAAATTTATTAACAACTGAACATGATGTGGACAATGCAAGTGATGAAGATTAAGAGGTTAAATAATTACATCTTATTGTTTATATTATGTGATTTATATTCACCAATTGGAAGTTTCTGTTTTCTCAGAATAACAATATTCGGTGAAATCTTGAGTTCTTAATCATTACAACTTATTGTTTAAATTATGTGATTTATATTTACCAATAAGGAGTTTTTGTTTTCTCCTAAAATTATCAATATTGAGTGCAATCTTGATTAAAATATGATAATGTTTGAGTTCATAATAATTGCAACTTATAATATAGTTTAAATTATGTGATTTATATTTACCAATTGGAAGTTTTTATTTTCGCCGAGTGCAATCTTGATTTAAAATTATAATTATTCGAAGTTGAATTGTGATTGATCTGATCTCTTACCGTTAATTAATAAGTACTTAACTATAATAAACTGTTGATTACCTATTACACTAATTTTGTTTTAATTATGTGTCTAGGTACCTACAAATATTACTATCTACACAATTTTATCTAGAATTTATAAAATTCAACGTGTATTATATCTCAACGGAAAGTTAGATAATACGCTAACTTGTGACACAGGGCGATGTATAGTACGCTATATATAATTTGACGGCTTTTAATACGAAATCCGCCAGAGACGCATGTACCGGTTAAACAAAGCTAACTTAAATAACTTGTTATTCAGCATGATATATTACAATAATATATCTTGTGGATGTATATAATACCCTAAAGTTATGATTGGTACACAAAATACTGTATTTTTTTTATTGCAACGTAATAAAAATAACACTTCTTTAGCACTACGACCTCCCGTACTACACTACGCTAACATTAGTTAGACGTGTATAACATGTGACATTTTATTGATGAATTACGTTTATACTACGGCTAACTCGCGCTAAATCAAAAAATATAAATAATTAAGGAAAAATAAATATGAGATATTACAATTAATAAATTAACTATTAAGCATAACAAATTTCAAATAAGTATCTTAATTAATGTAAAAGTTATCACGTTTTTCCCTTTAAACGCCTCTACTGTTAAGTACGCTTTTTTGAGTAAGCGTAGTATAAATTGCTGGTGTCGATATGATCTTGAAATCGGAGGGAGGATTTGACTTGCTTCCTCATATGCACATGTAGGATTATTTATCCCATAAATGCTCACTGAACTACCGGGGTTGATTGCTAGCCCTATCTTCCCTTTTAATTTGTCTGTAATGAACGATGACTGACTACCTGTGTCCAGCAGCGCACGGGCTGTATATTTTTTATTATTTATGACAACTTGGACTAGCGCCGTACTTAACAAAACTTGGTCATTAGATGCCACTGACAGTGACACAGGCAATGAGAAAGATGTACAGGGTTGTTCAGTTTCAGTAGTAGATGTAGGGTTGCTTTTACTTAGATGAATAATTAATGTGTTGTGTTTCCTTTTGCATTGACGACAAACAGCTTTCAGCTGACATTGAAAGGCATTGTGACCACTGTGCAAGCAATTTTTACATAACTTTAACTTGTTCACTTCATGTAGTCGCTCGTCTACACTCATATTTTTAAATTTCAAACATGTATGCAAATGATGATTTTCATTGCATAAAACACAACTATTCTTGTTTTCTTTTTTATCAACAGATACAATTAGGCTTTTAGATTGGTTGGTTACCCTAGGTTTATAATCCACCTGTTTGTCAGGACGACTATTATTACAATAGGTAGTCTCAAGTATGTCAGCTCGACTACGAAGAAAGGAATAAAATTCACTAAGTGAAGGTAAATCTGCAAGATTGCACTTGTATTCCTCCCACTTTCTACTCGTGTGAATATCTAGTTTTGCTGAGACCGTAAAAATAATAAGAATTTCCCACATATTAGTAGGCTGGGCAAGAGTTGACATAAGAGTGTCAAGAGCCCGCAAGTGTTTTGACACATGGTCAACAACAAACCGCAATGATTCGACTCACTGTTAAACAATGCTTTTAAATGATTATTTATTAATAAGTTTTTGTTATCATATCTTTGACATAACAGGTCCCACGCAACCTTGTAATTTTTTGAACTAAATTCTATTGATTTAATAACAACAGATGCACTACCTTCAAGTGAAGATCTTAGATAGTGGAATTTATTAATTGGTGCAATACTTTGATTGCTGTCAATCACTGACTCAAATGTGTCTTTAAATTCTATCCAGTTAAGGTAATTCCCATCAAATGTAGGAAATTTGATTGTAGGTAATTTTATGCCATTGAAGGAACGGCAGCTACCATTAGATGCATGTTCACTGTTTTCTCCGTCACAATTTCAATTTTCAGCCCTTTTTAGCGATGAATTAGCTAAAGTATTTTGGCTCTTCGCTATTAAGTGAACGAACTGAGTCTCTAAACTATCTTTTTCTTTAATTTGCTCTGTACTATCAGAATGCAATAAATCGATTTTGCTTTGTATGACCTCAAACTCTTCCATAAGCGATTGAATTTAATTTAATTTTAATTCTAATTCTCTATATTGAATAGAAGAGATTTCTTTTAAACCAATTAAACTGTTTAAATAATCAGAAAATCTTGTTACCCGTCCCTTGATAATACCACGCTCCTTGACTAACTTTGTTAATTCTACCTTTAGCTCTGATTCACTCATTTTTATAGACTGAAATTGTACCAAACAATAACACAGGTGAACGAACAATGAAATATGTAACAAATGTGCACTCAAACCCGTTTGAAGAGCCGAGAAGCTCAGGTCCAGTCGCTCGCGCTGGTGCTAGCACTACGCGATGCTCAGGGCAGCTCGCGCCGAGCAGACAGCTTAGGCCAGCAGCGCACGTGGCGGCGCACGAGACGGAACCGGACGGGGGGCTGCGATGCCGAGACCGTTGGCGCTCCTCTTCACGGAGGTACGCTGGAAATAGAACACGAATCTTTTATCATTTGCCTAATTTGAGGACCATCAAATATTCCACCTTTCAACTTTTCCATACTAAGCTTTGGAAATTTTCTACAAATGTAATTAACACGTTGAACGCCGAGCAAAAAATGGCAGTTAGTCATTTGGGCCACGGGGTACACCGGTGGGCCACCCTGTATTGAACTGTTCGGGCCACGGAGGACACCCGTGACCGGAGCGAGGTGTTCACATCAAACGTTGATTACAAGCCACGGGGCATTAATATTGAATGAAAACGGTAAAGATGTGACCCGCGTGGCCCTGTGCAACGACCAAAACAGCTTGGTTTTTTAATATTTAGAAAAGATTAAAAATTACAGCGAATTTCTTAGATGTTAGGGGTGCCCTAAACCAGCAGTGCGATTCTGTAACCATCTCGCCGTGAAAATTCAGGTGAAGTGAGCGTGGAGTGAGCTGTCATTCCAAATAATGCTAGGGATTGACACTACTGACAACTCACATCAAGCTCATTTCACTTGAGTTTTCACAGTGAGATTTTTACAGAATTGACCGGCAGAATAAAAAATGTACTTATAATTTTTCTTGTGTTTATTGATGTATAAAAATGGCTAAAAATTAAATGACCTAGAAAATATTAAAATAGAATAAAATATAAAAAAATTGACATATTATTAGTGAAGTTTATTGAAACAGGGCAAGCAAAGTGATGGTTTGGAGGGACATTGTTCGCAATAAGTGATCACTTTTTGTGACTTATTTTTAGCAATCTTGCTACCCATGGTTCAAGCTATCTCTTTATAGCACTGACGACAAGTTCTTCTAGCTGCTCTTACCATACCATCTCTTTTTGATAAAAGATGTTTTATTCTTCTCGGTCTTACTAGGACTTCAGGTTCTTGTAGTTTCTGGAATAGATGCTCCAATAACTGTTTTATGAAATCTAAGATTTGAATGCTTTTTGTTTTGTTACATTTTTATACAACGTCAAAGCATTAACGATAGCAGTATTTAAAAGATCTATCGCCAGTTTCTTGTACCATTTAACCGACTTACGCAAAGGTGTAGAATAGGTAGCCATTTGGTCCGACAAATCAACGGCCCCTTTTGCTCTATTCTATTCACATATAATTTTTGGTTTCGAAACAATTTTTCCACGTTTAGTTACTGTATGGAATCCCGTAGAGTGCTTCGTCGACAAAACAAGAACTACCCTCTTGTCTCGCCATTTCATGACAGTTATAGGTACCATCTGTGCTTTCCTTTGCTATATATGCCTTTTTGAGCTTAGTGGAAATAACTCTCTTTGGTAGATGTTTCCTGTTTTTTCTTAGCGTGCCTACTAAGTGGGTTTCCTTCTTTAGGAGTTTTCGAGCCAAATCTAAACTGGTGTACCAATCATCTGTATAGAGTGTATGACCTTTATTGAAGAGATCACTGCACAACTCCATGACCACATTAGATGGGGTATTGTTTGTGGTTTCATTGTTTTTGCCGGCATATACGTTGACCTTGTACGTATGGAATAACTTACACCGCGCAGGAAAGATGCGCGGACGCGCGGGGTGGGCCGCGCGGTGACCCCGCGGCCCCCACAGACGTAATAACGAGATTTTATATCACCAGGCCACGGGGGTCACCGGTGACCGATTACAAGTTTCCTTAAGAAAATATCACGAAAAATTGTTTAAATCAAATTAAATATGCAAATTTAGTCATTTTTTATTGATTTGTGTCGATATTAACTTTAGCGAAAAATGATGGAATTGATGATTTCCACTAAGCCTGAACGGGTTTGCTTGAATCGCCCACCGGTGGGCCGCGTGGCGTTCAACGTGTTAAAACAATTTCCGTCCTTGTCTAATGCTTTAACAAATTGCTTGATCATTCCTAACTTAATGTGTAATGGTGGGAGTATGATTTTGTCTCGGCTTACCAATGGTTCCCTTATTACATTAGCTTTACCGACAGTTAAAGAATCTCTAACAGGCCAAACATCTTGATTCCAATGATGTTGCTTTGCTCTACTGTCCCACATACAAATAAAGCACGGGTATTTTGTGTATCCACTCTGTTGACCGAGTAAAAAATTAACCATTTTCAAATCTACACAGATCGGCCATTGATGTTCCGAGTATTTAATTTTTTCTAAAACTAATTTTACATTTTCATACTCCTCTTTGAGTTTTGTTGAATGGGCAATTGGAATAGATGCAAATTTATTACCATTGTGCAGTAAAACGCATTTTAAACTTCTTTTAGAACTGTCAATGAAAAGTCGCCACTCAGTAGGTTTGTATTCTGTTAAACCCATGTCTAAAAGTAGTTTCGCGATATCATTACAATACACCAGACCTTCATCTTCACTAAAAAATTGCAATAACTCTTCTCGTGTTCTGTATGTTGTAATTGTCACTGTTGGGGCCAATAATTTTTTTTCTTTTAATCTTGTAGCTAATAATTCTGATCCGTGCTTGATATTCCATGCTTTGATAAATAGAGATCACGAATCAAGTCACTGAGTTCATTTTGAGAAAATAACTTAAGCGTCGATGTTTCACCTTCCCATTCACTTCCACTTGTAGACTGTCCCCATTTCTGTGTATTTGGTAACATCATTGTTTCTGAGGGCATTCGTAATACTTTTGAAACGTAAATAGGCCGAGGAAGATTTTCACTGTGTAGTACAGGACATTTTGTAGACTGTAAATCTGGATATCTCCAGGTTTGATTGCGATTAAAACCTTTAGCATCTACAACGCAAAAGTAACAATCATCGAAATGATTTGTAGGCTCCATCCAGATCATCGGAACACCAAAGTCTAATCCAAAACGTTCTCCTTTTTTCCATAACCTCAAAGACTCAACGCACAATTTACAAACTTTATGAGGAACCCATGGTTTTTCTAGTTTGTCTATTTTAAAACCGAAATATTCATTGTAAGCCTCCTTCACAAAGTCTGTGATATTTCGTTGTTGTTTTTTCGTTAAATAAACACCGCAAATATAACAGAACAAATCAGAACTATATTTACACTTTCTTCGTGACGAACTCGTATTTTAAAAGACAAAACAAATATAATAAATTTTTAAACAAATATATATTTAAATATAAATTCAGTAATTAGAGGAATATAAACTCATAAGAACGTATTTAGATTCCCGTATAAGTACTTCGTATTGTCGAATAACTGAGATCTCAGCTGTTCTGCAGAGCAAAGGGTGGGGAGCGCTAAGAGGAGGGATCACGTGATGTTTATATGAGCAAAAAAGTTGCGCACAAGCCTAATCATGACTGATAAAATCAATTTTTATGAACGAAAAGCTGATTATTGTTCAAATTTTGAGATTTGTGAAAATCATAAAAATAAGAGCACAGTCAGTGCTTTCATAAATATATTCTTGATCTGGATACTTGAAAACATGAGAATTTTCACAGAAATCCAGGGCAACAAAAAAAAAATCTTTTTTTGTAGAGCTGTGCTATGTATAATCTTTCCTCGCTTTCGAGGAGACATGATTACTGTCTCCGCACAGTACACACGTCCAAACAACGAAACTTAACAATAAAACAAAACTCAACAACAATAACACACAGGTAACAACGGAAAAATAACAGAAAACTATAACAAGGAATTATTCGTAATAAGGATCACTGAGCGCGTCAAGACAGCGTGGAAGCAAATCAAGACTAATATTTTTTCTGCTTACGGTACGCGCGAGAGTGAGTATAGACGGCACTAGTGTGCGAGCGAGAGAACATGATAAGCGCCGCCATTTTAGATTCCTTTCTTTAATGAACCGGGTTATACGAGTAAGGGTTCATACGCACTATGCGGGTAGCCGCATTACGGCTAGCCGCGCGGCTGAGCGCAGGATGCGGTTGCGAATGCGGCAAGCCGGATCGCGGGCAGCCGCATTCGCAACCGCAACGTGCGGTTGAAGAACCGTTGCGATTTGCGGTCATGTCGATCCATTTCAAAGATGGACGTGGAAGAAGTTGCAGCTATGTACTACATTTACACACGTTACGTAAAGAAGAAAAAACAAAGAAAGAAGTACTGGGTGCATCCTTATTTGCAAACACGAGATGAGAGCAAGCATTTTGCAATATTTTTCGAAGAACTAAAAAAATATGAAGATAAGTTTTTCGGATTTACTAGAATGAGCATAAAAACGTTTGAAGAATTATTGAACATTTTAGAAAAATTTATAACAAAGCAAGATACACAATTTCGCAATAGTATTAAACCGGAAGCAAAGTTAATAATAGTGCTACGGTAAGTAAAATAAATATGTATAATTCAATTTTTATTAAAATAATGTAGGTACACATTTCAAGCATCATCGTCAGTGATGGAATTAAAAAGTTCCATAATCAAAATCAAAATCAAAAGTCATTTATTCAAATTAGGCTGAGAATCAGCACTTTTTGAACGTCAAAATTACAAAAGACAGTCCCCCAAAAACGCCCGCCCTTCACCACTTCCTAGTGCTATCGCTGGGAAGAAGAAGTGGCGCAACAAACTCCCCAGCAGCACAGCTGTCTGTTCAATTTAATCAGTCTCCTGAGAATTTTCGGAAATTGGCGATTGTGCATTCGTCGGATTCCTCACAATTTCTTGAGACGTGTCTCGTCCAAACTCCAAAGACTGCACAGGCTGCGTGTAGACATTACTTCCTGAATACTGTGCCGTTTGATATCCATGATGGGTATTCCCTCGTCCAACCTCCGAGAAGTTTGTACGGTGAGAATAGGAACTATTACCAGAATAATGTGACGTTTGATATCCCCGGTAAGAATTAGGCCTTGGATAATCAATGTTCGAATAATTAAAAATCTGCGCATCTTTAATTACCTTTAAAATATCTAATTTACTTTGCAATTGCATATGTTTTGGAATTTTTTTAAATTCTTTTACTAGAGACAAGAAAAAGAGGCGATCCTCGTCATCTTCAACACAAAGAGTGTTGAAGATGACGAGGATCGCCTCTTTTCTCTAAATCTCTTTCTTTCTAAATTTCTATTCAAGGCCCCGACTAACTCTCTACCGATAAGATCATCACTATTATTTTTCTTGTTTCTCTTTGGTGCCCATGAAGTATTTGATGGAAGTGTTTCTTCATTTTACATAGCTGTGTTACTACCATCTTCATTTTCTGTAGTTACATTCCCCGTTGTGCTATTGACAGTTACAGTATCTTTTAAAAATAACAAACTATCGTAGAAAACATATGAAGTCTTTTTTTTGCCGCTGATCCGCTCTTAGTCTCTTTCGCTTTATGGGCCTTCACAAAACAGTCTCGAATATTTCTCCATTTTTTTTGAATACTCAAACCTAAAAAAAAACATTGTTTCAGATATTTGGCGTCAGGCTGTTCATTCGCAGAATTGCATTATATGTTTAAGATTGGAATTAGTACTATCCCCGAAATAGTTCGAGAAGTATGTGCAGCTATATGGTTTTGCTTAAAAAATATATGCCTACCACAACCAACCAAAGACCAATCGGCCAATAGAAAAAGTTGTTGTATTTGAGCACTAGAATCAGCCTCTCTATTTTCCGGACGGTAAAAAAAGTCATCCGGCAAATATACGAATGTATATCCAATACCTGTTACTTTTAAGGGTGCTACTGGTTGTGTATTTAATAATAGCCAGTAGTTACGGTTTACTGCATCACAATGCGTTACGGAAAATATTATGAAAGAAAACATTTTTTTTAAAGAAAATATTTATTTATTTCTAGTTTTATGGCGTACAAAATAATTATGTGCTAATTGTTTAATTTGGTCATTCTCATCCCAAACTGTGTTTTTGCCACATAACAAATTACTGACATCTTTGCACCAATTGAAAATTA
The DNA here is from genome assembly GCA_949629185.1 of Apamea crenata. Lineage (NCBI taxonomy): Eukaryota > Metazoa > Arthropoda > Insecta > Lepidoptera > Noctuidae > Apamea > Apamea crenata. Next base: position 2,126,764 of record OX451362.1, on the reverse strand, counting down.
TTTATAGTATCCTTTTTTTTAAAATAAATTCTTTTAATTTAACTTTATGTTGGTCGCATTTAATAAATTCGAGTGAAATAAGCGTGGTGGTTACCAATTCTATATATTTAGCAATTTCTTTGGATTCACAATTCGTTTTAAAAACTTCTATTGTAATAATTTCTATATTCATGACACATTCCAGCAAATATTTACTGGGATAGTGAAGAATACATTTATTCGTATTTTTTTTTAAAGTAGGTAATGTACTTTAGGTATGACAGGTATGTTTCTTCACTATCCCCTTCTAATGCTTTTTTACATTCAATGCAATTTTTCGATATTTTTTTATAAATTAAATTAATGAGCCAGCCACAACAATATGCTACTGCTGCACACTTCTCAATTTCGCTTGGAATTTGACTTGATAATATTATTTCTATATTTTTCAAATCTATATCTAAATGATTAAAATCAATTTCTATAGGTTTAGGTAGGGGCCTGGAGATATTTCGAGTTAAAATACATTTTAAGCTCTGTAGGCAATGACTGTCGTCACTCTCGCAATTAGCCCCCACCGACTTAGGTGACACCATATTGTTCACCAATAAGGCTTTATAAGATGCCTCAAAAGATATGAGATTTGGCATGACATTTCGTTGCCCATGAGCTCGTATGGCACCAAAAAAATTCTCCAGCGGGTCTTGGTTGAAATTGCGCAGCAGTACAGATCGGAAGCCTAAGCCGTGTAGTTTTTTTGTTATTTGCTGAAATGCTTAATAATAATAATAATAATATATTTATTCAAAAAATTGTAAGGCATGAAAATTAGTACAGTTTTGCTTAAATGTAAATTATATTCCTAAGACTTACGTGCCTGAACTAGGTAATCCTGTGTTTCAGGCGTGAAGAGCTAAAATAGTCTTTAAAAAAATAATAAATAATCAAAAGTTGACAATAGAAAAATAATTATAATTATGTTGAGTAGCATAACTCCTAGTTTCTAAATTTGATAATTACAATATTTGTATACCTCTGTATAATTACTTTAACACAGTTAGTAAATTCTCTGTTTCTTCGTAAGACATACTTTGGAGAGCCTCCTTGAGGATTCTCTTACAATTTGTATAGTTCAGAGAATAAATGTTTGCTTTCGAGTTTAGTCTATTATATAGGAGAGGTCCGAGGTACTGATAAAATTTGGCTATAAAAGCATGTTTTGTAGAATTTTGTGGACAAACTATATCTTTACGCCTTTTATTAGTATAACTAGTGCTGTAGGGTAGAGCTTTGTGTTGTTTTAATACAATGCCCATAATAAATAGCTGTCTAACTGTTAATACTTCACAAGATTTGTATAGGAGGTTAGTAGGAAAAAGGAAAGGGCGGGAAGTAGACACTTTGAGAATCGCCCTCTGAGCTCTCTCGATGGTTAGTAACAATGTTTTACCCACTCCACCCCATGTGGTAATACAGTAAGTTAAAATCGATTGACATAGAGCAAAGTAAACTTGTTTAACTATTTTTGGATCAGCAATACAGCGTAACTTTTTAAAAACAAATATTAACTTGCGAATTCTATTATTTAAAGCTTCTATATGTTGCTTGAACGAAAGTGTTTCATCTATTATAACACCAAGGTATTTTGTTGTATTTGCCATTTTAATGTTAGGACAAACACATTGGTTATTTGTGGGAATTGTGCAATAATGAGCATATAATGTCGAGGTAGTGCCAGTTGATGTTTGTTTGCGCATCGAAAACTTAATATAATTTGTCTTCTCTGCATTTAGTGTTAGTGAATTATGTTGAAGCCATTTATTAACAATATTGAATCCGTGTTGCGCAACCTTGTAGACATTTTTTTCTGAGTCAGCCGAAAATAGAAGGGCAGTGTCGTCAGCATAAGAAACAATTTGGCCGTGATCTAGACATAGATTACAAAGATCGTTTATGTATATCAAAAATAGTGTAGGCCCTAAAATACTTCCTTGGGGAACTCCGAAGGATGTGTTTTTTTTATCCTCGCTGAGAACATCTCCAATCCTTACACATTGGATACGATCTTCTAGATAACTCTTAAATAGTTTCAGCTGAGTGCCTCTGATACCTATGGTTTCAAGTTTGTGCAACAGAATAGGAATAGAAACCGTGTCAAAAGCTTTGGCGAGGTCCAGGAAGATTCCTACTGTGTGGTTACCATTATCAAGTTCTTGTGCTAGATAGTCAGTCAGATGGTGTACGGCATCGTCTGTTGACATTTTAGGCCTAAATCCAAACTGGCGCTGAGACAAAATTAATTTATCCTCCAAGTATTTGTAAAGCCTTTTATTTATAATTTTTTCTAATATTTTAGACAAAGAAGGCAGTAAAGAAATAGGTCTATAATTTGTGACTTGATCTTTACTGCCTGATTTATAAACGGGGACAACAACAGCTTTTTTTAGGCACTCGGGAAAAACACCTGCAGATACACGTAAATGGTGTTGTTCTTGTTAAATATTGTGATTGGCCCCGAACTTTTTCAGCCAAACACTTTCCCACATTAACAAAGAAATTATTTGCTATGTTGGCAGTTGTTAACTGTGATGAGTGTGCTTGTAATAAACCTGAAGAAGCCTGATTTTGTTTCGTGTTATACGTTACACTTTTAATGAAATTCCAGATTTTTTTACTATTTGTACCAGCATTTTCTAGTGCAGATTTATCGTAGTTGTTTTTTACTCTTTTTAGAAGATCATTACAAAAGTTACGATATCGTTTATACGACAGTTGCAAAATTAAATTATCTGGATGGGATTTAGCTTTCATATGCAGTTTATCTCTATTTTTCATACAGCGAATGAGTCCTGTCGTGATCCATGGTTTTATATTGTAGTTTTTGTTTTTTAGCCTTAATATGACAGTGTTCTTCTGAATTGCATGTTGTACATTTTTGATTAAGTACAACATACAAAACTGCGGATCAGCAGAATCGTAAACTGGGTCAAATTCGATATTACGTAAGTCTTCTTCGAGTTTATTTACGTTTAAACGCGAAATTGTGCGAGTGACTACTTTTGGTAATTTGCAATTTAAAATAAGTAGGTTAGCACTGTGATCGGTTATTGTTGAATTAGTTACAAGGGCAAGTGCGGGGAAATTCGACTTAAATATTATATGGTCCAAACAGGAGCCACTTTGATGTGTAGGAAGGGTGTGAGCGGGAAGCAAACCATGGAAAGCGCATAGGTTAAGGTATTCCTCAGCGGATGTGTCAGTACTTTCTGGAAGAATATTGATATTAATATCTCCAATTAAAATGGTATTTTTGAAAGATGATAGGTTCTGCAAGGTGTCGTTTAGAGAGTCGGTAAAATTGTTTATATTTCTAAAAGAGGGAGGTCGATATAAGGCAAGTATTGCTAATTCTGACCCAATTTTAACTAACAATCTGTTACAGTCGTGCATATTTGGTTCCTCGACAGACACATTGAGATGATTTCTTGCGTAAACTATCACCCCATCGTTCTGATTGTAATTTATAGTACTTTTATACATATTATATCCCGGAATTAGTGGTATGTTATATTGTTTGGAAAGCCAACATTCGGTTAAGACAATAACGTCACAGTTTATGTCTAGACGTTGTAGAAAAATGCAAAAATTGTCAAAATTCTTAAAAATACTGCGAATATTTTGGGTTAGTATGGTTAGTGGACTAGTATAGTTGTAGGAGGAGAGATATTGTTTACAGTGTTCAACGTCACAAACATGGGATTCAGATACAGAGAAATTATCTATGTCATTAATTAAATTATTAATCATAATTTTAACTAAATATAAAAAATAACAATAAAACTAACAATAACAAGGGCCAGAAAGATACGTAACTAACGGCGCTCTTAGGCGCCTCCATAATCAATAGAATTTATGTACCTCTTTTCAGCCATTAGTTTCGCTGGACAGTCAACGGCACTTGTCTTGTGATTGCTGGGTTTTTTGAAGTGCAAGCAAGTAGCGCATTTTGGTTCCTCAGCCCTCTTTGTGCATTCTTTAATGGAATGACCCTGATCACCACAGTGGCCACAGGTATATGTGGTCTCCCGACATGATTTGGCCGCATGTCCGTACTGCTGGCACATATAACAGCGAGTGACTAGAGTAAAGTCTCTCACAGGGCATGACGACCAATTCACAAACACTCTGTCTTTAGATATCAGGGCTTTGCGTATGTCTGCAGATACTTCTATTATATAATTACAGCTCTCAGCATCCTTCTTACCTGACTTATGGCTTAACTTAATGGAGGACAAAAAGGTCTCGAGACTGCAATCCTGAAGGTTCTCGGCTATATTCTGATGGAACAAACAAGTAAAAACTTCCTTCTCTTGCATGGACGAGGGCACTCCAATAACCACTACTCTAGGCTTCCTTTTTGGGGGCTCGTCTACTGTAAGGCCTGAATTTGATGACTGCATCGATTTTTTCACCTTCTCAATGTCGTCCCTTGTTTCAGTGCTGATAATGACACCGCCATTCTTTGTCTTACGAAGTCCTCTTACCTGAAGCTTCATCTGCTCGGGGCATATAATTTTTTGGACAAGTGTTTTTGTCTCCTCACTTGACTTTAGTTTTTCGGTAGGGTATATGGCCACTGAGCTTAAATTTATTGGCTGTATATAATTATTGGTACCTTTTTTAACCATGTCAGCAAAGGAAGTTCCGGTAGCTGGTTTCACTGAAGCTCCGATTTTCAGCTTAAGGTCTTGCAGTTGCTGCGATAGATCAATTTGGTCTTCGAGTGTTTGGACAGTGGTGCGGGCCCGGACGGCATTCATCTTAAGGGACTGGTACTGAACGGCCATCTGCGATGTGCCGTGACTAACTTTTCGGCATAGGGTACTTATACGCAGTTTTTGCTCCATATTTAATTTGCCCTCTGCTGCAATAGAGCACACTTCGGTTAGGCACTGCTCAATGGATGACATCCAGTTCTGGATTTCCGGCGTCGATATCGCTTCTATAATGACATCATCTCTTTGGCTGGGCGGTTGAGGGTGACGTGCGGGTGCGGGCTCAGGTGCAGGTGCTGGTGCGGGCGCGGGTGTAGGAGGTGGGCTCCGAGCACATCTGCCACCCCGGCTGAAGGGACTGGTTGCCATTGTGATAAAAGTTATGTACTTCTTAATCACTACACATTTTCAAACAATTTACACCTATTATGCCTACGTATGACACAGATTGTTTTACTACCGGATATTTGGTAGATCCAGGTCACGATTCAGCAAGTGTTTATTTATTTATTTTAATAAATCTTCGACACGTCTGTTCACAACAAGAGTGCAAAAAAATATATGGCTTGAATGCTCTTATGCCATAATTTGTGATGCGGCGATTTTGGCGAGACTGCTGACCGATATATTTTGCCGTTTACAATTTTACTGTAGTTTCCATTGACGGAATCAAAAAGCTGATCAAAAAATAACAACAGTTCTGCAGTGTCTGTGCTTTCCTTACGAATACGGCCAATTTCTAAAAAAAAAAATATACAAATTAGATTTCTCACATTTATTACATACAATTTACTCAGAAGTGTAATCACACGACATTGAAAATGTAACAGTGGTACTAGTCTGGTTCGAATCAAACTCCCACATTAGCCTTAATGTCAAGGAAAATACTTTTCTAGCCTGAACTGTCTCACTCCTGGACAAAAGCCTCCCTCCACTCTTTCCATTTCCTTCTAACTAATATGTCCTCCTGCCAGTTCTCTAGGAAGCCATCCGATTCCGGCATCTTCTCCTCGGTCTGCCGCGACTGCGTCCGGCTGTGCTAGGGCTCCAATCTTCTGATATACGAGCTCATATCCCGGACGGCATCTGGTAGACATGCACAGGAAAATAAAAAGTAAAAATGATAAGGGTAATTTGTTTACCTGCTGTGAATCCCATTGCTACACTGACAGTTTTGCTGAAGACTTGTGTGGCGTACTTCACCTTCATTTTTGGGATTAAATTTGGAATGACATGACGTGCAGTCAATTTTGGTATTAACCGCAATCCTTTGAATCCAGGTCCATTTTTATATAGAGCCTCCAGATGAGCCCATTTTGCAACTCTTTTTTTCCCGTCCAGATAATATTCTAAATTTTTGGTTATGAGGTTATTTCTCATGCCTTTTATTAGATGTGGCGGGTCAAAAATTGGATAAATTATATTATCATTTATTTCAAAATATCCTTCTTTAAATAATAATAATAAATAATAAATAAATCCCTGGACATTTCACACAGCACCATTTGTCCCAAGCTAAGCAACCTAATGCTTGTGTTATGGTAACAAGATGGCTGATAAACTACTTATATACATTTTTACATTTTTTTTTTTTTTTTTGTAAATACATACATATTATAGATAGAAAAACACCCAGACTCGGAACAAATACATGTAGGTCATACAAATATTTGTTCCGTGCAAATTCCCTGTTGCTTCTCAAATATCCTTATTTTGTCTCCTTAATCAACAAATTTATTGCTGCTATATTTGAAGTTCCTTGGTCGCATGTTACCGAGACTACTTTTAGCCCAGTTTCTAACACTTTTGTCAAAATTATTTTTATTTGATTTTTTAAATTGTGAGAATTTGTAGTTCCAGCACAAAATGTATATGCAACTGGCTGTTTATATTTTTTAAATATTCCTCTGACCATGAAGACCAGTGCATGGTCAGCAAAGCATTTTGTTTGCGTACTTCCATCGTCGCAAAATCCTTTTATTCTGTCATTGTGTTGATCATATGTTAAACTAGCAGCAATGGCCATCTCACCAAATATGACCGTACAATATTTGTGAGTTTCGGGCATTTTATTTACCCTTTTTTCCAAATGTTCAAAAATCACATCATTGGGTCCAGGTAACAAAAATATGTTTCTCATCAATTTATTTAATGTGCTTTTCTTTGGTAAAACACATATTTGGCTTAGTAAGCGATATGCTTTTGGACTTGGTTTATATAGTGATAAAGCAAGAATTATTTCATCCAAAGTGAAGCGATGTCCCTTGGGGTGTTTCATTGACTGCCTTATTTGCATATCAAAGAATGTTTTCGCTGCTGGAGATAAATTATTTGCGACAATTTTGTAAGCTTCGGAACGTATTAATTTTCTAGATATTTTTAACTTCTGGACAAGTCCAGCTTTAGCTTTTTTGCATCTGTTGATTTCCCCTTGCATTTTTGCAACCGCTTTATACAGCTCTATTTCAGACTGGTATTTCAGCTTATTATCTGAAAATAAATGAATGGGAATTAAAATTTGACTTATATTGTTTTCACCTCCTAGTTCCACGCGAACGATGTCGTGGGTTCTGGTTAATAATATTATTAAATGTAATCAATATAATGATTTACTTACTTTTAACCACGTCACTGTAGCTACTGGTTCTTGCGGTGGGCTGTACATCTTCAAAAACTACGGGCTCAGGTATATTGGAGGCAGAATCCAGTGGTGCACCTACAAACGTTTCATAAATACATTAGATTAGAAAACATTGTTTACACAAAAAGAATCACAACCTTGACAAAAAAATCAATGTAAATACAAGTTCTTATTTCCATACAAATTAAATTAAACAGAATTGTTTTGACATTTATTTAATAGTATTGTTTGTCAGGAGAGTTACTAAAGTCATTTTATACATCAAGTTCCCATGTCACGTAAAGTTGACCAACCTAAAAATGAAAAAATTGTCATACAGGGAACATTAAGAAATTCTCCCTGAGTATTTGCTGTAAACAGCTGATTGCAGCTGATTAGTATCAGCTGTTGACAGCATACGATACATAGGACCTATATGTGTAAACTGACTACAGAAGCACTAAAACTGTCAATTGGTGACAAATTTATTTGAATATTGAGGAGATTAAGATATTCATATTTATATGAATAATAATATCTTAATCTCACAATATAAGTCAGACTGATACTTCCTCATAGGTATTAGCCTGTTTAGACAAGCAAACAATATCTCTTTAATAATTTTATTTTATTTAATGTCATAATTTACTTACTCAAAACCACATCACTGTAGCTACTGGTACTTGCGGTGGGCTGTATATCATCAACAACTATGGGCTCAGGTCTATTGGAGGCAGAATCCAGTGGTGCCCCTACAAAAGTTTGATAAATACATTAGATTAGAAAACATTGTTAACACAAAAAGAATCACAACCTTATCAAAAAAATCTATGCTAAAACAAGTTGTTATTTCCATACAAATTAAATACCTGTATGCGTTGACGGTGACTTGGAGCAATACCTTTGAAAAAACACATACTCTTACTATTGTCTTCATCTTCAACTGATTTAATTAAAGTAAGCATTTGTCGATCAACTTCGCTACAGTCCGTCTTTCTCTTCTTGCTTGTTTTTGTTCTATCGGTAGTATTGGCTGGTGCGGTAGGGTCATTATTGGTTTGTGAGTCAGTTTCTTTGTTGTGAGATTGTGTGATGTTTTTTTTCTGATGTAATACTTGCTTCCGTATTTTCGTAGACTTTTTGCACCAGAGCCGGATTTACATTCCTTAACTTTTTTGTGATATTTCATCCAGTTATCTCTTGCATTGTTCCATTTTTTTATGATATTTTTGCCTAAAAAAGAAAAAATTGTTACAGATATTTAGCTGCAGGGAACACATTTAGTGATCTACATTACAGTTTCAGAATGGGTATAAAAACTATCACCTGTATTGTACAAGAAGTATTTGAAGCATTGTGGAAAACCCTTTCTCCAATTTATATGAAACTACCATCGGAAGACGAATGGTTAACAATAGCAAAAAATTTCGAGACGAATGCAAATTTTCCTCATTGCTTGGGAGCCATTGACGGCAAACATATTCGAATCATCAAGCCAGAAGAAAGTGGATCAATGTTTTTCAACTACAAGCACTATTTCTCAATAGTATTAATGGCTGTGGTAGACACAAACTATAATTTTGTTTTTATTGATGTTGGAGCCTACGGCAAAGAATGCGATTCAGCAGTATTTAAAGAAACAGAATTTTGGAAAAGAATAGTAGGCGATACATTAAATATTCCTCGACCTAAGCAGTTGCCAGGAACAGGCAGTGAGTTACCTTATGTATTTGTTGCTGATGAATCTTTCGCTTTACATCAACACGTACTTCGTACTTACGGTGGGCATCAACTTGACTCAATAAAAAAAATATTCAATTATCGTCTCACACGACAGAGCGAGACGCTACGTCGAATGCGCATTTGGTATTTTATCCAATAAATGGAAGATTTTGCATAGACCATTAAATGTTTCAACAGATACTGCTGTTAACATTGTAAAAACATGCTGCTTATTACAAAACATAATTCATAAAGTAGAGGGTATTGCTAATAATGCTACTGACAATGCTAGTTCACACATGATGTCTACTCTATGCCATTTGCCTCGTTCCCATTCAACACGAGGTAATGTAACAGCAAATATGATTCGTAACAATTAAGCAGAGCATTTCATGTCACCAGTAGGGCGTGTACCATGGCAAAATCAATATGCATAAAAATAATATAAATAAAATGTTACTTACCAAAATCATTTTTTTCTTTCTCGGACATCGTTTCAAAACCTTCATTTAACGCAAGACAAATTTCTCTCCAAGCGGCAAAACTCGACTGTCTATTTTTATAGCACTCTTGGGTTTTGTCCCACAGTACAGGCCTATTTTCAACCAAACTTATTAACAATTCCATGTCAATATCACCCATTTTTAAAAGAACGCAAACGCCTCACTGCTGAGGGTCTGATGATGAGCAGGCAAGCCGTATAGAGGATCTCAGCATCCGGGTAGGTTAGAAAAGTCTAAGTTGAACCAAGTGTTGTGGCTTAGGGAGGCGCTCCAGCACACATACTGCTGAGGGTCTGATGATGACCAGGAAAGCCATATAGAGGATCTCAGCATCCGGGTGGGGTAGAAAAGTTGAACTTGAACCAAGTGTTGTGGTTTAGGGAGCCGCTCCAGCACACATACTGCTGAGGGTCTGATGATGACCAGGGTAGCCGTATAGAGGATCTCAGCATCCGGGTGGGGTAGAAAAGTCGAACTTGAACCAATTGTTGTGGTTTAGAGAGCCGCTCCAGCACAGATACTGCTGAGGGTCTGATGACGATCAGGGAAGCCGTATAGAGGATTTCAGCATCCGGGTGGGTTAGAAAAGTCGAAGTTGAACCAAGTGTTGTGGCTTAGTAAGGCGCTTCAGCACACGCACTGCCCGCTGGAGAGTGATGTGATTATAACCTTGGTAAGGTGTGGTAGCTAATCCAGCAGTCACCAATGCACAAGACGACGCCACACCGACTGCACACTGTAGTGACCCGTGTTTGCTTACAGGTTTTTTGTGCAGAAAGCGCAGCGTCGTCTCGAACTAGACACAACAAAGTGTGTGTTGGTGTTCTCCAGGCGGACCTCTGAAGGAAGAATTTGTGTGCGAGCAACTTAAGCACGTAAAAATGTGCTTAAAATGCCTTCCGACAATTTATAACGATACTTGCGCATGGTGGAGGATGGGAAGCCAGCAATCTTTTGAGAGATAATGAAATTGTTCAGGATAGTTGTGTTTAGCAGCCTCCTGAACACTTTAATGTATTATTTTCGTCCCCGTTTCCTCTTTGTTGTAGGTGGAAACTACTGCTGGCTTAGTCTGCGGTTCTCCAGCACGTAGGCCATCTACACGATCGGCGTTGTGCCACGTGGAGATCAGCGTCACCAGTTTCCCGTCTTTCCAAGCCACTATAGAGATATCTCCACAGTGACGTGCAATTTGATCTCCACGTGCAACTCGCCGTTCGTTGACGGTTTTTATATCGTCTGGTACGTGCTGCCTACGACGGCTCATAGTTCCGATGACGTCGGTAGCCCTACCTTAAAATCTGGTCAGGACAAGCTGGTTGTACCAGTTGTCCATGACCAGTAGGTGCCCTACGTCGAGGTATCCATCCATGAGCTCGAGAACCACTTTAGCAGTGGCATTCTCGAAGCCATGCAAAGATCCCTCGACCATGCTGGAATCTCTTCCTGCTTACATTAGTATACGCAGAAGGTATCCAGATTCGGCTTCGCAAAGTTCAAATGACTTTATGCCGAATCTGGCTGCCTTCGTGCGTATACATTGTACCCAGCTCAGTCTCCCCTTTCAGAGGAGAAGAGATTCATCTAAGCTTAGCTCCCTGTTGGGAGTATACAACGCAGAGAACCTTTGGTTACAATGCTACACTAATGGAGCGATCTTCGCTATTTTAAACTCATATGGAGTTTGGCCTATGGAGGATAGGTAGTTGTTATCAATGAAATGTAAAAATCTCAAAATGAGTAAAAACCTATTTCGGGACATGATGGTCCGAAACCCGACCATCTCTAAAACCCCCGTAGTCCAATACTCATCCAGACGAGACCTGTAACAGATGGTTGTCCTGTACACATGTAGTTTAAAATGGCGAAGAACCGGTAAAGCTCCTCTGCCGTTGTATCCTCCCATTTGTCCAGGGTAGCACTAAAAGCCCTCTTTCTGAAACGGAGACAGTGGTCTACCATGCATAGCGATTGGTTTCTCTGGCGATATTCGACATGAACTGCATATCCCACACCTCCATGAACAGATCGAGGGGAGTTTGGGCATTGGTGTGCGGCCCAGGGTTTCTTAGGTAAACCTCTTCTTCTCCAGTAAAGGAGGCAAAATCACTGCTCCAGGAAAAAAATTCGCGGACGGGTGGTATGCGGTGCACCATAGCTGGGGCAAGAGGCGGTGCTGGAGGCGACCCTAAACCTGAAGGTAAGCGAGGAGGTGAACTGGGCTGACGAGGTGAGCGAGGAGGTGAATTTCGAACTGTGTCCAAATAAACTTTTTTCTTTCTAATTTGGCTGAGGTGAGGTTTCCAAACCATTAGGAAAAGAAGTTTTACCAGTTCCAGCCATTCAGCTTTCAACAATTTCATGTAAGCTTCAACGCCTTGTCTTTGTAGCCATGCCACTAAATCAGCCTTTTTGTTTGCTTGTTAACAAGTTAGTAAACCACTCTCACATTAATTTGAGTCCATTTCTTCGTGATATTCTTTTGTACTTTTATTAGACTCGAATGCGATTAAGGCATCATTCACAAAACCTCCCCCGGCTGATCCGGCGTGGCAGAGTATTAGGCGTCCACCTTTTCCCATTGGCACTTTTGACAAGATGCCTTGGTATCGTCCGTCCACGACTGCGGCGCGGTATGATTCGAGTTCAGCCAAGTCTCATCGATAAATATGGCATTGTCCCGATTTGTGACTTTGTTCATCGCCCTCAAAAATTATACTCTGTGCAAAATTAAATCATATCATTCCATCATAATTTTCCTCGTCTCGGTTTTCTTGTATTTGAATCCCATTTGCTTCATAAATGTTATTAAAGACGTGGAACTGCCACTAAACAAGTCACAATCGATATGTGAAGACGTTCTGCCAATATAATCTTAAAGGAGTCGTACCGTTGTTTGATTCCTCCCGTAACCTCACACGGCTCTTCTAATCCTCTATAGTAGTGAGCCCACAGACTGCACGAGTATAAAGAGGTGCAGTACGCCTTGAAAAGGTTAATTTTATCTGGATTAGAACAACGTGCAAATCTGCGGGCGAGCATGTTTGCTCTTTTCGACAAAGCCCTCCGCTCCCGTTCGATGTCATCATGATCCCCGAGATCAGACGTGACCAAATGGCCAAGGTACTTAAATTGATCCACTCTATCCAGAGGTAAACCATTCAGGTAAACCGGAGGTACCGCTTCTGGGCACTTAGCACCAGCTGCCACAAAGACCATAAATTGACTTTTTGAGACATTATATGTTAGACCATGATCATGCTCACCCGCGTAATCCTCGCAGATTCGTATTAACCTCCTCAGACCACAGACCGACGCGCTCAACAGGACCATGTCGTCAGCATAGCTTAAATTGATGACGCATACATCGTCAACGTGACAAACAACATGCTCACTGCTGACCGTGACGATGAGTGAATCCATGTAGAGGTTAAAAAGGGTGGGGGAGGTCAAGCCGCCCTGCCTCACACCACACTCCAACCGATACGGCTTCAACATTGCCTCCACCCACCTCACACTGTTGACCTGATGCGTATGCGAAGATAGCCACAAGTTCACGCGGCAGATTAATGCTCGCGAGCTTATCCCACAGGATATCATACGCAACCAGATCGAAGGCCTTGGATAAGTCGAGGAAACACGCGTATGCGGTTCCTACGGTCCGTATAGTATCTGACGGTGTGCTTAAGACACAGCATAAAGCACTCTCTGTAGACTGTTGTGGTCTGAAACCAAACTGGTTATGATGCAGGTTTACAAACTTACTCAACTGTATATTAAGCAAACCGTCAAACACTTTGGCTATGATGGTGACCCACTCTGAAAACTTTAACCGAGCCCGTCTGTGAGTCACTCTGACAAGCTCGTTCCATCCCACTACACGAGGACCACTACCACCCGCCCTGGTGTCCCCTCGACTCACCAAAAATGCACCACGAAGGGCAGACACAATGTCGCAGTACAGGCTGTCCAGAGTACGCGTGTGACCATACTTATTACAATGTTTATCAACACAACCTATACACCACAACCAATACATTCGGCAGGAAAATCAATAAAAGTCAGACGCTTATGATACTCATTGGGTGGCCCACAAAATCAAAATCAAAATCAAAAGTCATTTATTCAAATTAGGCTGAGAATCAGCACTTTTTGAACGTCAAAATTACAAAAGACAGTCCCCCAAAAACGCCCGCCCTTCACCACTTCCTAGTGCTATCGCTGGGAAGAAGAAGTGGCGCAACAAACTCCCCAGCAGCACAGCTGTCTGTTCAATTTAAAAAAAAATACTTGCTTCTATACAATACTAGGTGCTTATGTTCGGTAATTAACATTACAAAGCCAGAACATAAAATTTAATTATTTGCCATAATATGTCAGCTAGCCACGCCAATATACCAACAAATATAATAAAAACTATACGTACTCAAGCTAAAAAATAATTAATTAAAATGTAAATAAAAAAACTTACTAGCCAAATAAAAGCCTCCAGGCATAAAGGGCGTGACAGCTTACACATTTATGCATTGCTGGGTTCTAAGACCTGGCAGTAAGCTAATTCTGGAGAAGGAACATAAACATTGTCTTGCGTTAAACTAGGGTGACCAACTATTCTTATCGTCTAAGTAGTCGTTGATGGAATAGTATGCCTTTGAACAAAGGTTGGATTTTAGTTGAGCTTTAAACGCATTAAAAGGCAAGTCTAGAAAAGAAGAGGGTATCTTGTTATAAAAGGTTATACCAAGCCCAACAAATGAGTTATGAACCTTATGAAGCCGGTGAAAGGGGACACATAGTTTGTCCTTATTTCTAGTGTTAACACTGTGAATATCACTATTTTTAGTGTACAAGTGTAAAGGAGATTGCCCACGGCACTATGGACAAATGTACTCAATTTAACATTGTTGTGTCTTCATCAAATCATCTTTAAAATACTCGATGACATGTCTAAATACATCCTCAAAAAGTTCAACTCAAACTACAATGGCATTACCGAGATATTTTGAAAAATTAAAATATTATTTTGAGGTTATGTTCGACTACAAAATTAATTGAAAAAAGCTATTTGAAGGGATCTGAATGGGTTTACGAGTGAGCTCTGTGCCTTTGAAGTACATTTGTGTAAAATATGTAGCGGTTTAGCTATTTTAGGTGGCCAATTACTGGTGGCCTGTGACCACCTCACCAAGTCTTGATTTAGATTTGGAGCATCTTCGTGCTTCAAAATCTTATTCCCGCGTTTCATTCAAAATAATGCAAAGTATGGAAGAATCATTACTTGATAGTCAAACGCTCAGTGTTATATCTAGATCCTACTCAAATAATAGATTGTAGTAGGTCTCATGAAATGGTCTATGTACGTAGGAAGGAATGGAAAACAGCTACACTAAGTACAATAAATGAAAGCATGATTATTCCGTATAGGTACCTTTATTTTAATCTTCCAAATAAACTAAACTGATAGAAATATACAATCCTAGTTAATAAGTTATGTTATTACCGACACAATAGCAGGTACCTATCTAAGTTATTAAAATCCGTACCCCAACTAATGAGGTGAGGATTGTGAGGAACTAACATACAGACATGGATTGCACTTATTGTCCTCTAAGATTTTCATATGGTACGCATTATAAAAAGTGCAGTTCCTAAGTAAATAATATCAAAACGACAATGTTAATCATTCTTACCCGGCGGCGTTGGTGAGATCCAGACACGTAAAATGTTCATGATATTATTTGGAATCTCCGACAACATGAGTCTGCGCATAAGTGGAGTTAATCTCAAACAGCAGTTGAGACATCGCTCCACAGTCGCACTCGCCATGTTTAATGTATTACAACACAAAAAGTCCGGTTTTTAGTAATATACAACACACACGGTGCAGCGGGTTGGAAGTATGTTTATTTTCAATGGGTTAGCAGGAGTAACGGAGGAACTAAAAGGCTCAAATTCGACGCACAACGTACCAAAACCAGCAGAAAAAAACATACTGGTTAACTTGACAATGTGTATGACAGAGGGGCAATAAATGTCAATCAAGGTTGTACCCGTGCTGGTAAATGATTCTAAAACATTCGACTTTTAATCGATTTCCACAAATCACCCAGTGGTATTTCACGAATACAACTAGGTGCCTTTCCCGCGGTTGACAACTACCGGTACTTACAAATACCAGCAAGTTACATGTGATTTAGAACTCTTGTTGCGTTGAGAACCTACTTATTTTGTGTTTAAGCTTCTTTATGCTTATTATAGTAAGAAAAGCAAACATATAATATGCCCAGCAACATAAGCATCATTAGAAAAAATAAAAACCATAATGCGTTTTACAGATTAAAACCTTTATTGTTTTTAATCAACGTGGGAGTATTAGTATGATTAGACGTTTGAAACTATTCCGATTTCAATATCAAAAATAAATAAAACCAAAGCTAATAACCATACCAACCAAATATCTACCTCACCGCACACTATTGTCTCGTCTCATTTTCAATAAAAAGATAGATACATAATGTCTAATTCTGTGGGGATATAGAAACTGATTTATTTATTTTACCTTGCGAGCTATTTATCGATTTAAAAAAAATATTGTATACAGCTGTTTTCTTAAATAAAGTTATTTAACTTGATACGCAATAATAAATCGAATAATCAGAATCAGAATCGATATTATTATGTATTTTTGTAGGCGGGTAGGTAGTTAGGCACAGTACACTAAATAGAAAAAATGGACACCCCTAGTTTTGACAGGCTATAGTAAAAAATGGCGTACCTTATAGTCAGAAACTTAAAAGTACTAATTATTTTTCAAAATACTATCCCATTATAAATATTAATTAAGTCTTATTTAAAAAATATATTTTTATTTTAGATAGTTGATGCTGTTCAACTTTTTGAGACACGAGACAGTTATCAAGAGTACTGTGCCTGGGCATTCTCCTTTGCCTAATATATAAAATGTTGGCAAGGATGAATTGTGATGCAACCGTGAGAATACCAATATCTTTAAAGAAATCTCTTAGAGAAACTCTGGCACCTAACTGGTAAATTGCTCGAACAGCTCGCTTTTGAAGGACAAATATATTTTGTATATCAGCGGCTTTGCCCCACAGCAGAATACCGTAGGACATAACGCTGTGAAAATAACTAAAATAGACTAAACGAGCTGTATCAACGTCAGTGTATTGTCTTACTTTCCTGACGGCGTAGGCAGCCGAACTGAGCCTTCCTGCTAGACTTGATATATGAGGTCCCCACTGAAGTTTGGCATCTACTGTTAGACCTAGAAAAATTGCCGAGCCTACAGTTTCAAGCACCTCTTTATCTAAGACGATGTTGGGTCCTAGGTTTCTAACATTCGGTAAGGCGAACTTTACACATTTGGTTTTCTTGGCATTGAGAACGGAATTGGCGTTTATTTGACGTAAACCAATCTGTAACTATTGAGAGTGCACTGTTTACGTCGTCAAAATCTTGTCTATTCCTGTCTACTTTAAAAATAAGAGAGGTATCATCTGCAAACAGTACAACATCACAGATGCCCGTCAAATGGAATGGTAAATCATTAATGTAAACTAAGAACAAGAATGGACCCAGTATTGAGCCTTGCGGAACACCTAACTGAACTGGTAGCCCGGATGATTTCACACCATTAACATCTACACATTGGACCCTATTATGTAAATACGAAATAATTACGTTGAGAGCTTCGTTTTGGACACCGTAATGACGTAATTTACGCAAAAGCGTGTCATGGTGCACGCAATCAAAGGCTTTGGAGAGATCACAGAAAACTCCAATAGCATTCTGTGATTTCTCCCATGCGTCAAATATGTGTCTCAACAGAGCAACACCCGCATCTGTAGTTGAACGACCTTTTGTAAAGCCATATTGCTCATTATGGAGGAGGCTATTTAAATTAAAATGTCTTAGCAGCTGCTTGAGTATTAACTTTTCAAATATTTTGCTAAATGCAGGTAAGATAGAAATAGGCCTGAAATTGCCAACGTCATTCTTATTACCTGATTTAAATAATGGTATGACTTTACTACTCTTCATGAGGTCAGGAAAAGTTCCTAAATCAACACATTTATTAAAAGTAACAGCTAGATAGGGGGCTACGATGTCTATTATATTACTTATAAGTTTAGTGGAGATGCCCCAATAATCACCGGTGTTTTTAGACTTAAGTGTATTAAAAACATTAACTACATCACGCGGGGTTACATGTTCGAAACTAAATAAGGGACTACATTTAGGTACACTACTGTGCAAAAGGTTTTCAGCTTTAGACGAGGACGAATTTAAGGAGCGAGTCGTAGTTATCGGTATGTTGGCAAAAAACTCATTAAATGCCTCAGCTACGTCAGCTGCTTTATTAACTAATTTGTTGTCGACCATAATCTCAAGTAGTTTTTCTTGTTTAACCGATTTTCCCGTTTCATTATTAATAATTTTCCAAGTGGTTTTTACTTTATTAGTAGAATTTTTTATTGTATCGCCTAAAAATTTTGATTTAGCAAAAGCACTAATCTTTTTGAATCATTTTGAATAAGTTTTGACATACTCTAGGAAGGGAGTATCAAACCTGTATTTTTTCAAACCATATAACTCGTATAGTCTCGCTCTACTTTTATAAATACCGGGAGTAGCCCATTGGTTAAAGCCAACAGAGGATCCATTAATGTTAATAGTTTTGGTCTTGAAAGTGGATTGGTACTCTTTTTGCACAACATCAAAAAGGGCACCATAAATTTCATTAGGATTCTCGTATTCTACTATCGATGGTGTAATTCTATGAGCTATATTATTTTTAAACATTTTGCAACGACTAGCTGTATAAGGCCTGCATTCAAATTTATGTGGCTTTTTATGTAATGGCATGGGGAAGCTAGCTAATAAACCACAGTGGTCGGACGTTAAGTCAGTTAACACTAATTTATTTTTGGCATCACAATCACTAAATAAATTATCAAGACAAGTTGACGAAGAAGCTGTGATCCTAGTAGGTTCAAAAAACAAGTTAATTAAATTATAAGACCTCAAAAGATTGAGAAGTCTAATACTTAATGGAGTAACATCTAAAATATTAATATTGAAATCTCCACATAAGATAATACTTTTGTTATTTGATTTTAACCTATTGAGAGTATCTTCCATTACCGATTCGAAACTAATAAAATCCCCAGAGGGGGGTCGATAAACGCAAATTATAACATATCGCTCAAGTTCAACACAAGACAACTCTATAGTGCGCTCGATTGAAAGATTAACTAAATCTAAACGTTGTTTACATTTCAACTTGTTTGAAACAAGAACTAAAGAGCCACCGCGAATAGCACTTTTTCTCACAAATGCACTCTGTACGGTAAAGTTTTCATCATTTATAAACACTACTTCATGTTCCTTCAACCAGTGTTCAGTCAAACATAACACCTGAACATCGTAGTTCTCCATAAATAAACTTAATTCTAGCTCTTTGCCGGACAGACCCTGCATATTTTGATGTACAACATTCAACATATGTGGCTGACCCGTTGTCGCACCTAATAGTTTAAACTACAAGGCGTATCAAAAGTAGTATTAGTATCAGTACTAACAGTAATCGATGGTACACTACAAGTACCAGTGTCACTGTGTATATTGTATGCTAAAAGATTAGCAATTTGTCTCCTACAACTAGGTGGCAAATACATAGTATAATTTGTCAGTTTGTAATCAGTAATGAATTGATTACAATCAAAATATAAAATAGCATCACTGTGACGACAAGTCCTATTATAAATGAACATATTTAAATATGCTTATTTTGCTCATCAGTTAAATAATGGGAATAAGGCAAGGCACAAAAAATAAATTTACAATTATTAGTATCATTAAGATGCAACATCAAATGGACACATTCAATTAAGTCCTTTTTCCTTACATTTAAGCTATCCCCATATAATAATATAACAGTTGAACTGGGGTTTATTTTTGTCAATTTGATATTATTAATTAATTGGCTAATACTGGCACCGGGTAAACAATGATTAATTACATATTGTTGCGAACACTGATTTAACAAGCTACCAAAACCTTGACCAAATTTATCAGAAAAAATATAAGTAGTATTAATCAAATTATTCGTACTATTGCTATCATCACTAATACAGCTACCTACTGGTTGAGCTACTGAGGGTGTGGGTGTAATAAGTTGGGGTCCCCGGGAACAGGTACAGCTAAAAGAGAGGTTATTTGTCAAAGACTCATACCTCTCCGCATTATACTTGACCAGGTCTGCCAACTCATTAGCCTCCTGCATGCGCTTACTCAGGTCTTGTTGAGAAGCCTCATATTTACCAAAGATATCCTTTAGAGCGTATTCCCTAACAAACAGTTCATCCTGAAGGTGCTGAGTGTCTGTGTCGTACATAGCATTACACAATTCTAATTCACTGTTACAGTTTTTTAATTCTTGTATTAAATTTACTTTTTTTTGCCTAAGTTTTGTATTTAATTTGTTTACTTTTTGGCATTTCAAAGATTTTTGAGTTTTTCTAATTAATCTATTAATTTTAATATATTTTTTTAGCTTATTGTGACTGGTAAACATTTTATTTTTAATGATAGTATCATCAGTTAAATCTATTGTTACCACTGGCTCAACACATATGGGACCCGACCCGCTACCAACCAACTCATCATAAAGACTGCAGGTGATCGCAGACTCTTCACGGGCTTTGAGAGTTTCCAAGGCAGTTATTGTGTTGTGGGCCTTGCTTAATTCCTGTTCTAGTTCAGATATGCGTCTCAAAGCCAGTTCGTGGGTGTCACTACATTCCTGGAAATTTGACACTAGTTGACGGAGGTGTTGATGCTGGTCAAGTATGTCCATATGCCGTACATGTAGTTCAGTCAGCTGGTTCTTAAGCTCAGTGTTCTTGTCAATACACACACAACGTTGTTATAAGTACTTGTAGTATTGGGTAACTTTGGTGTCAATAAATTTAAGTTGCATTCAAGAATTAGGGAAAAATGGTCAGACTGATGTTATATTCAATAAAATCATTCACAACACCTCGCTTTGCCGCATGAGTCACAATACAGTGATCTAGTCAGCTACATGACCCATGCGCCTCACTAATAAAGGTACATATAAGCTTCCGAATCAGTATCCAGAAAATCAACATCCACACACGACCAAGACTGTTTCACTATAAAAATGCCCGATTTCGCTAAAAAACAATTCATGTAAATCAGCTCCTAACACAGATACAGACTCAATACCATATTCGTCTACAATTGCACTCACTGTACTTAGACACACAATACAGTGATCCAGCCAGCTACATGACCCGTGCGCCTCACCAATAAAGGTATAAGCTCCCGAATCAGTACCCAGAAAATTAACATCCACACACGACCAAGACTGCTCACTATAAAAATGCCCGAGTTCGTTAAAAAACAATTCATGTAAATCAGCTCCTAACACAAATACAGACTCAATACCATATTCGTCTCACAGTGAGTGCAATTGACTTAGACAGTCCGTAAAATCAGGCAGGTTCTCCACCGAATTCGTAGACATGTAAATACTTATTACCACAATCGCTGGTTGAACACGATATTAATAGCACATATACGAGCACTGTGTCACTGCAACACTGACACTTGCTGGAAAACACTGCTTCTCCACAACAGAGCGACACCGCCATACGGCCTCCCGCGTAGTATGCCATCGGACTTGTCGACCGCAGACGTCCCCGTGCACCCGAAGCCACTGTTGATCGTGTTTAGATATGGTATATCTTCCGGTAGCATCCATGTCTCTTGCAAGGCAATTAGATCACAGGTGTCACATAACTGCCTTATGCTGTCAATGGAGCGTTTCACATTTTTACAGTTGTAACTGCCGAACCGACAAGTAGATTTATCCATTATTTATTATTATGACTTCCTTCAGATAGTCAAACAAACAAAGACATCAATATAAGCGAGTTGAGTTGGTGTCGAGTCGTTAAGGTGTGCGACGACCATCACTTGACTACTGAATCTCCTCATAATGATTCTGCGTTTCTAATTCCGCGATTACGCGATCGTTTATAACTTGTTTGCGACGACCATCACTTGACTACTGAATCTCCTCATAATGATTCTGCATTTCTAATTCTGCGATTTCGCGATCGTTTATTGGTTGTTTGCGACGATCATCACTTGACTACTGAATCTCCTCATAATGATTCTGCATTTCCAACTCCGCGGCTTCGCACTCGTTTATTGGTTGAAACACGGACAACAGGTTTTCATAAAAAAACTGTATCTACTAATTATAAATAAATAATTATAAATTAATTAATTAATCCTAAATCACATTTTTTGCTGCATTCTTATGCGTTTATTTTCTATCCATTCTATCTCTCCCAGGCAATACTCAAACATACGCTTAGCTGCTGAAAGCTTATATGTACAATAGCAACATTATAACGAGTGTTTTTTTAGAGGTATACAAATTTCAACTTTTTCCAATTGCTACATCTCAATTTCACAGATCCATCTTTGTTCACAGTATGTTTATAAAACTGATAGTTGTGGTAAAGTAGGATTTCACCCCCTTTCTTTTAATTATTTTTATTTTGTGTAGCATCTTTTGCTGTCTTCTTATAATTTAAATATAACATTCGCAGCATTTTTTGCATTAACTGCTCGTTTTAAATCATATCCATCGGTGTGCCAGTCCAGAATATCAAAAAAGGCATTCTTCATATCCAGAAACTGTGTTGTGGATGTTTATACTTAATCCTTATTTATTCATTGATTTTACATATTTTACGCTATAACATTCGGTTAAACTAACCAAAAGTTCTCTCTTTCGCGACCAGACTGTGGGAAGTCTTCCTCGCAGCCCGCGCCTGTTCCTGCCTCCGCGTCGATTGTAGAAGTAGAAGCCAAAGAAGTTGATCTACCTCAAAACATTATGACTTCTTTCAGATAGTCCAACAAACATAGACGTCATAATATGTTTGAAGAATGGCCGTTGCACTGAAACAAGCATCACCAACTCGACTCAAAGTAAAACATTGGAATGTAAACCTAGTCTCAAGTCACGTTCAGTGACATTTCCAAAATAATTATGTGTCAATAGTTGTCGACGCGTCGTCGTTCACCAGAGATGTTGCCGCACGCGACAGTATTCCAAGTACATTCGTGCAGAATGGACGTCGAAGAAGCTGCTATAGTAGCGATACTAATAATGAAGAGAAAGAAAAATAAAAGAAAACCAAGAGAGTATTGGGTACATCCTTTGTTACAAGAACGGAGATCAAAAGGAATGTTTAAAATATTTTATGAAGACGTGAGAAAATACCCTCGTAATTTTTTTAACTACGCAAGAATGTCTGTGCGTTCGTTTGATGAGCTATTGTGTCTTTTGAAACCACATATAACTGGCACAGATACAAATATGCGGCCATGTATTTTTCCGGAAGAAAAATTATTTATAACACTAAGGTAAGTGACAACTTCATTATTTTAAAACCAGAGTGTATAAGTTACTTACAGTGCTTGCTCGACTTGCGGTGGCACTACCGTGCCTATGTCAGTGTCACTGACATCACTGAAATTGTAAATAATTTGACATCGTGTATTTTTTTATCATTTAACTAAATCAATACTATATTAACTAATTTTAAATGGACAGCACAAAAAAAGAAATAAAGATTCAAAATAAGTCCAAATATTCAGAATCTTGCGAGGCACTTGAAGTGGCAGTGGAAACTCGCGACTCTGAGCGTTCTTGCGGTGAGAAACTGAAGTAGCGTATAGTAATTCTGTTGTGTTGGTGCTTCAGAGCGTAACCATGGTGTTTGACTTAATTGTTGACTTGGTGCTGTAGAAGACCCGTCCTCTGGTGTGAAATAGCCACGCTCATACTCGTACTCATCATAGTGACGCCAAACGGAGTTTGGATATACATTATTTGGCGTATTGGTTCCGAATGAATCGACCATCGTGATTAATTGAGTTTTCGCTGCTGGTTTTTTGGGTTCGGGAATTTTCCTAAAAGACGATAAAAGGGACAGCAGAAACATTCTGTCCTCATCTCGTTTCAAAACATCCGCGTTATTTTTACGAGTATCAATACATTTGTTTAAAGTTTCCAATAATTCTCTTGTGCCATCATCTGAAGGGCTTTTCTTTTTTCTTCCCACTATATTTTCCATAAAGGTTCTTGCGGTCAAGTTTTCTTCTTCCGTAATGCTACTCTCTGTGTTTTTAACATTGAAACTCCAAAAAAAGAAGAAGTTAGGAAGAAACTACTTGAACACGATGTACTAGCGAAGTCATTAAAATTACAATTCCAAACCTCTAACAATACTGAAAAAATGATTTTGAGAAAAGTTCTGGATACCAATATTGTTAAAAAATATATAATAAATAAACTAAAAACAAGGATAAGAACCTCTCTGAAATTCAAGAGTAATTTCAAAAACTACCGTCAGCAGAAGACCAAAACCACTGCATTGCAAAAGAAAATTGAATGTTTTTTTAACAGAGATGATGTTAGCCACGCCACTGCAGGCAAAAAAGAATTTCGAACATTCAAAAAAGTTACACGTCAGAAAAGATATTTGCTAGACAAACTTATCGTACTTCATAGAAAGTTTATCACAGAAGAGGCCCAAATAAGTTTCAGTACGTTCAAAAAGTACCGCCCCTTTTACGTACTTCCTCCGAAAATCAAAGATTGCGAGAGTTGCGCCTGCAAAAAACATTCTAATATGCAATTCTAGGTTGATGAACTGAAAGCACATAATATAATTAACACAGACAATCTTAATGAGGTAACAACACATTTAGTATGTGATTTTTATTCCAAAGATTGCATGTACAACAACTGTAATGCGTGTTCAGATAAAAAGTTACAAGTTAAGCAAGCTGGTTTAATTGGGTTTTAAAAGATTACGAATATGAAAAGCAAGGGGAAAAGAAGAAAATTAAAAAGATGATTAAAATTAGGAAAGAGGGTACTTTACAAGACTTACTTGAGATATTTAGTGAGGAAATGAAACAATTTAAAATGCATGTTTTTAATTTTTATCACCAATATAAAAAATACAAAGATTGCATTAATAATTTAGAAAGTGATAAAGCATGTATCCATATAGATTTCTCTGAGAATTTCACCTGCAAATACCATAAAGAAATACAGGCAATGCATTTCATAAAAGAACAGATTACCCTACATACGGGAGTTTTTTACATTAAAGGAGAGAAGAAACCTATTTCTTTCTGTTCTATTTCCGTCGATAACCAACACAATCCAGAGGCAATATGGGCCCACCTAGATCCTGTTTTACAACACATAAAGAGTAAATATCCAAACATCTTTACCATTCACTTTTTCTCTGACGGCCCAACGACCCAGTACAGTTATCAAACAAATTATCGATAGTTAATGTAAAGTTAATTAGATGTCTGCAATCGTTGGGCAAGTCTCCTCTTGCTGTAAGGTGTTCAGTTGCAACAGCAACACTGTGACCACGGTAATTATTATATATACAGTATTTCAACTTCATACAAACGGACGAAGCGCGAGCTATACCTACGCGCCTCGATCTCGGTATGCGCTCGACATGCAGGCAGTCGCGACCAGGGGCGTGAAACATAGAACTGTTGCGATTTTCGACCTTAATGACAGACTAGTGCTGCTGTCATTGAAAGTTTTTCAGAACTAAATGTCGATAAAACCGTTTCTAAGTGATAGTATGATAGTGAAAATAAAGTAAGGTTTCGTGTCAGGCTAGTCGCTAAAGGCTTTTCACAAAAACGAGGTATAGATTATACAGAGACTTTCTCGCCTGTTGTAAGGCACACAACCCTACGTTTATTATTTTCACTGTCAGTGCAATTAGGACTTGATGTAACACATTGGGACGTAAAAACTGCTTTCCTTAATGGTGATCTGGAGGAAACCATATACATGCAGATACCAGAATGTTTTGATTCCCCAGGTAGCAGTTGATTCTCTACAACTGTCTTATAAACTTTAAAACAATCAAGAGCTTCACTTTTGTTTTTAAGAAAGTAGATGTATATCATGCGGCTATAGTCATCCACAAACAATATATAATATCTTGAGCCGCCAATAGAAACATTGCTAAATGGCCCACATATATCACTGTGAACTAACTGCAGGAGATCATCGCTTCTGCTGCCATGCTGCGGAAAAAGCAATCTACTCTGTTTGCCTTCGCAACACACTATGCACGACGACTTTGAAATATCAGCCCTTCTGTCGAGTGTGAGCCCTTCCACTGCATTCTCCATTTTATTCAGGTAGTTGCTATTGAGATGACCTAACCTGCGATGCCACATGTCACTTGAGGTCATCACTGCAGCCAAGAACCTTTCAGGCATTTTTAACTTGTAGACTCCATTTATCAAACAAGCTGTGGCAACCAACTTGTCAGCTTTATTGTATATTTGACAGCCATCACTAGTGAAATACACTCTATTACCTCTTGCTATTAACTGACTTACTGATAAGAGATTCGTGGTCAAGCCCGGAACGCACAAAACTTCTTCAACAACCACGTCATATTCACAGTCATCTGTCAATGTAGCAATCTGCACGTCGTCTGAGCACTTAACAGCCACCTTTTCTTTGTTAGCGACAACAATTTCTTTGATAGGATGCTCGGTCGAGGCATTCTTTATCCAATTTTCATTCGCGGTTATGTGAGCACTCGCTCCCGAATCAACATACCAATCATTCTTTGCAAAAACGCCATTTAAGAACACAGCACTAAAGGCATTCGTTTGTTTGCGTTCAATTATTTTAGTATTTGATGTATCCTTCTCAATATTCGTGCACTGGTTACGATAATGGCCGGTTTGTTTACATCTGTAACATTTTATTATTTTCGGTTTTGACTTTGACATAATGTCTTTGGTTCCACCAGTGCTGCCAACCTTATTTTTGCGAAAACTCGCAAATGCTCCGCTAACGTCGCCACTGACTTCCTCTAAATCCATTAGCTTTGTTTTAATGGCGTCGGCTATTATTTGAATTCCCGGGTGTTCTATCGCCATCATCATTGGCGAATATTTTTCGGATAATCCGGCCAAAAGCAAGGATCCGACCCACTCATCGTCAATTTTGAAGCCGCCCACGTAATTTTTGACTCGTTTCTATAATCTGCGTTACATACGATGTCATAGATGTACAATTCTCCAGACGGATCGAGATTAAGGTTCTCAACAAGCTGATTCGCCTAGTAAATCCCGAGTCATCGAACAATTGCTTGAGCTTGTCCCATAACTCCTTTGTACTCTTGACTTCCTTGATGTGTACGTATAGCGACGAATCTATCGTTAGGATCAATTTTGCTCTGGTTTTCGCATCTGCTGCGACTTCTTCTGGCTTGGTTTCTAGTTTACAATCAGAAATCCCTTCCAGCACAAGAAAATTCTCCGCCGCGAAAGCCCACTCTGCATAGTTCTCACGGCCCTTCAACTTAGGCACACTCACAACGTAGTTTGAACTCATTTTCACTAGCACAGTTTATTCTCAGTCTGCGTAAACTTATACAGCACTAATTTGCAAGTTTTATCTGCGAGAATTAAACGGAAAATCTGGTCCCATAACCTATAATAAAACAATCGCGTTGTGATTCAAAAAGAGAACTGAAATATATTTCTTCTAACTGACAAGACACAGATAATCAATATGATATGATATGACACAGAGGTTACTAATATAAATGACTATTTTAAATACAATTTTAACAAATATATTTTAAATATCGCTGTGGCATTGTTAATAAAGAATTATAATACATTTATAATTTTAATAATAAAAAATTGTTCAAATTATTTGGTTTTATTATTTTAATTGTTTACTATAGGCGGCCGTACACCAGCAGCCCATTTTGCATTTAATTGTTCTTGTTATGGTATTTATTTTCTTTGTTAATTGCAAATCTGACTGCGGCTGCAGTGTAAAGGTCGCCTTCCCAGTACACTAACTTTAAATTTTCAAATACGCCGATAGTACGTATCTATACATATAGTATACCTACCTATACGTAAACAGGTACAGTCAGCGTCATAGTAAACGACTCACCCCAACACTTAAAGATTATCGCCCGAGCGACGGCAGGCGCGGTGGCCCCGAGCAGCTCCCTCCCCTGCCGCCGCACCCATATCTGCCCGAGCATCCACCGATCCACCGATCACATATTATTTGCATGTTTTTAATAATATGGTATTTTTTCGGCTTCTGGCCGAACCATATACCAAGAATAACTTTCAAAAAGACACTTTACGTACGGTTGAGAATACGAACCCGCATCATCAGACGCCAGCCGATCATTTAGACCGTGCCTTATACCACTAAGCTATTCGCTCAGTTGTCAATCTCAACGAAAATTCTAACAGCATTACTCCTTTTATCGAACAAGGTTGATAACGGCCTAATCTTCGAGATATTAAGGTTTAAATTTCAACATCCACGTAACTCCTCAATTAACTAAAAGATAAGGTTGAAATTAGCATAGATTTCTTGTTTGGTTGAATAGAATGTGCTTGATTCCGATTATTGCACTACCGTCATTTTACTTCAGAAACTTAACTGCTGTATGAACTGCGAGTTAAGGTTGAATTTAGAATACTTCTTCGCCTTATTTACTAAACTGTGATTGAGGGTATAATTACTTTACAAATCGTTTCGTTTTCGTGCCGATCCGCTTGTGTGTAATATCTTCGTCGTAATATTATCCGATTTATTAAGTTTTTGAACAGTCGATTTTATTAACCGATAGTATGGTGCGATTAACTACTTTTTTCAAGGCTAAAATTGTTGTTCTCTGAGAACGGGAACAAAGCATAAAGAAAATAGCACGAGATATGGGCATAACGGTAAGATTTATTGCACTATTACTTACAAGTTGATTTTTTTTATGTATTTCTAATATTATCAAAAGAGAAAGACAGAAAGAGAAAAACAGTTCGTAGATGGATACAAAGGTATCAAGCGACGGGTGATGTGAAATGTGATCGCCAAGGCCCTCGTCCAATTGCTTACACTAATGAATCGGAGCGACACCGTAACATTGTGGAAGTTCACTCGGTGGAACCCTTCAAAACTACGCGTTCAAGTGCTGAAACTTTTGGAGTGTCGCTTAGCACTGATGTAGCGTGTGTGCTGCATGCTTTAATATGGTTTTGGGCACGAAAAGTCCTCTTCAAGAAGTGATAGACAGTGACGGTCATCCTCTTCGTTATTATTAGGGTTTTACTCAGCAGATTCATTGTGTAACTTATCTGATAAAATTTCATTGGAACATGATCAAGTGTTAATAATTACCAATATTTGTGGGATCATTAGTAGTTAATCAAAAATAAACAACCTTTATTAATATTAATCCAGTTACTCCTGTTTACAAATAGTCTTTTAATGTGTTAACGATGCACCATCTGACCTCACATATTTTTCTATAATATTGTGTTAAATGGGTTATAAGGAAATGTGATAAAAGAGAAAGATGTATATTGCTATACTGTATAGTTTAGCATGTTGGTTCTTCCTCTGTAATTCACAGGCACGAATGACAACATTTCATTTTTTTAACAAGGGCTTTTGTCCCATAAGATCATACAGAGTATAAAAAATTATGTTTTCACAACTTTAAAAATACATAGCACGTTATTTTTCTCTATATACTTTTATTTACATTTTATCGAACTAACACTAATGGGTGGATTATACAAAAGTTGGGTAACTCTTGAGGATATTTTGTTTACTATAGTTATTAAATCAAATTTCTACAAATTCGGGTGTATAAGATGGCTAATCTAATGAATATATTGTTCCAAATCGGGCCAGTCACTTTTTTAAGTAGATTGTGAGATATTTCAAATTTTCAGAATTTGACTGCCAAGGGACTGACGAGGGTAACATTATTCTGACAAAATACACCATTTTGTAAGAATTATAATAAAATTTAACAAATCTCTTAGGATTTAATAATGGCACATGTCTTTTAAGTATTAAAATCTCTTAGTAACAATTAAAAATAATTATTAATATGCAATACTGGGAGAAAATACTATCTTAGTTTTGAAAACAGCCTTTTGACATTTAACGTAACCTTATTCACTTAACTTTTACTACTTTGACTTAGTTTTACTTAACATTTCTAAGTAATCAACAAACAATAGAAACAAAAATCTAACAATATTTATCTTAAAAGTACTATTATCATGAAATTAAGAACAATAACAATATAATACTATGAAAGTCAACTATCCCAGTCTTCATAACAGCCTTTTGAGATTTTTATAATGTTATATTACTTAACTTTAATATTATTTTGAGGTAATTTTACTTAAAAGTACGTATTTTCTAATAAATCAAGTAAATATAATATGCTATGCCTTAAAAGCATCAACAAAGATAGTGCAAAAATAAAAAAATAGTAATTAGAATAATATGAGATCTTTTTCTCCACAAAAAAACGAAAAAAGGATCAAAATAGTGCAAAAATAAAAAAATTATTTTCGAAAACATCAATTTTTTCCTGAAATTGGTAATAAACTCTCTTCCCTTTTGTAATGAGGTTTGGTACGGGTAGTTTTTTTATTATTTGATCCACGGGAACATCTGACACAGCTCTTTCATCCAATTTAAACAGAGTGCCATTCTGGTTACAAATTTTGAGAAAAGTTACTCTTACTTCACCGTCTTCATCATCAACCGAAGAGCAGACCGCTGCATAATGATATTCTGTTTTCTTTGTGATATATTTGACCAAAACATAATCACCACGACTTTGATGGTGCGAATAACCGCTAGTTCCTGGTGCCGATAGATCTCTATCCAATTTAGAGCGATCGTCATTGTCTTTAACGTATGTAGATAGTGGTACATCATCTTCAGAGTCTGAGAATACGGTAGAAGTATTTAGACGTGTATTATTTATAGCACATAATTCTGTCTGATAATTATTAGATCCTAACTTGTAATGATTACATACATCGGTATGACAAAAACAACTTAGTGACTTCATTGTAAGACTGTTGGGAATATAAGCTGTGCCAGTCACCTGATGCACCAATAGTGTCCCCTTAAAAGCGACCATTTTGGACGACTTATCATTAATGATGGTGTTCATCTGCTAAATCAATTTCACACTCTTCGATCACATCCATTTTTATACCTGGGCATCTTTCACGAATGACAGTAGCGAACTCATTCAGGTTAGTTATATCTCCTCCTGTAGCAATCACTTGGTCTGCTGTTCGTTTACAAGTGGCCCCCACACCATCGGGTGCCCCCTTCCCATGTCCAGCTTCATGAAAGTTCCAGGTATATTTTATCATATTAGGGAGAATGTCTTGCAGTTTACAGCCTAATACATAAAACATAGATTTGTTCATGTATTGCGTTACAGGACCGTCGCTGAGAAAGTGAATGTTTTCAATATTTGATGGCAGTGATGCCAGCACAGGTTTTAGATGGGCCCAAATTGCTCCAGCGTTGTGAGACAAATTAGTCGAGATAGTGCAGTGTGAAACAACGGAGTTTTTTAGATAAACGACAACAGTATGTAATGAAATTTGGGTTCGCGAACCGCCAAAATGGAAGGATTGAATTTCTTGGTTGTATTTAGTACAAAAATTTTCGTAAAAAACCAAATGTACAATGACATCGGTTTCAGATAAAGACTCTTTCAATTGCTTAATGGCATTGTACTGATGTAATATGTTAAAAGAATGCCGGAAAAAGAAGAATGTTCATATTTGACCTGACTGTGTATAGAAATGAAATAAATCTTAAAATATAGCTTATTGAATTGTATATTAATTACGCTTATCACAATGTTAAAAGAAACGCAGGAAAAAAAGATATTTTTACATTTATTTAAGCTAATTCTAAACGTATTGTCATATTTTGAACGCATCCAAACCATCAACTCTTTAAAACGTTCCATTTTAAAAATTGCTGGTTGGCCATATTTAACTTTGTTCCTTAGTTTTATACTTATTTTACGTTTAATTCGACCAGTAACTATTTTTTTATTAGTCATGGGATAAAGTAAATAATTAAAAAATAACACAATAATTGAATTAAATTAATCATTCAGTGTTTCATTGAGTGTGCGCAAGTGAAATGGATTTTTTTGACATTTGACAGTTCTGTGATTTGCATCGGCGCAGTCCTTTGTTGTTGACTTGTTGCGCTCGCGTCTCGTTGTGTACTGTGGCATTTTGTATGTGTTTCTTCTTATTACGACCCTATTTACCGCCCCTGGACCCCGATATCTTCCTCATCTGACGACCTTTGCTTACCATACCTGTTACCGTTGTAAATCCGTTCTGTTGACAATGCCGCCATCAGCAACAAGTCGACGTATACTTTGCATAAACTGCAATGTCTGCATAAATACGTTTCGACGTTATCTCGTTCATGAGCTGAACACAAGAGTTATTTCATTACTTAGCGAGTGGATATCACCAGTAATCGTAAGTATTTTATGCTCATTACCTATTTTTAATCTAAAAATCATATTCTTATACATAAGAATTACACAAAGCTCTTAAACAATGTGTAACATAACACATACAACTGTTCGAAAAATGTGTTTATACAATGATTATTTAAATTAAATAATCTTAGTTTTGAACCTGTTGTTTATTGTTATGTGGAACTATTTCTTCAACATAACCTCCTGGTAATGAGCTATTGAATATTTTGTAATCAAAAGAAGCTTATATTGAGTTTCCTGTTCCAGATTACTGAGGAAGATTACATTTGTGAACGTTGTAATGAACTCCTCATGAGAACAGTAAACCAGCAATTAACAGATGGTGCTCAAGCTTCCGGGTCATCTCAACCAGGACGTAGACAAGTGTGCAGTATTTGTGGACGGTCTACACTTAATCGTCAGAGCCATGCTATTGTTATTGTGCCTGGCAGAAACGGGATAGTTGAATATTGTTGCAATTGTTTGTTAGGTCGACGAACTATCGGATGTTGCGCTCACGTGATGACGGTAGTGTGGTACCTTGGATGGGCTAGGTACGAAAACAATATATCTGCTCCAGCAGAATTTCTGGATGACGTAGTTATAAGAGATTTGGATGAAAATGATGAATATCAATATACTATTCCACTGTAACATAGTGTTTTATTTATTTTCCCCGTTTCATTCAACAGGTATGTAGGTTGGTAAATAAGTGATCATTTTTGAAAACATGTATTAAGTTAGGCATTTTAGAGCTAGGTATATATAGAAACTATCTGACTAGATAAGGTGTCGTTTTTATAGGTACTAAAAATAAAATATAGGTTAGTAAGAACTTATGAGAAGGTACCTGCTACTATTTTATACTGCTGTGTTATTATCCATTAGAACGCCACTGGGAAGTTATATAATATACTGTAATGTTATATTATAGTGGGAAGATAAATAAATTAATCCAGTTAGTATATACCTAGGTATACTTAATTAAATTAAAAG
Source organism: Apamea crenata (assembly GCA_949629185.1). NCBI lineage: Eukaryota > Metazoa > Arthropoda > Insecta > Lepidoptera > Noctuidae > Apamea > Apamea crenata. Next base: position 2,093,658 of record OX451362.1, on the reverse strand, counting down.
CAATAATTATTAGTGTGATAACAATGTACTTATTTAACCACAAATTGTACATATTATGTGGTGTTAGACAGCAGGTAGGTAGGTAACCAAATGTTAGTCTTAGAAAATAAATAATTTGTAAGTAAGTACTGGAGAATGCAGTTTTCAACTCGACACTCATTTTATAGTGACAATCATGGAGTCTTAGCATTGACTTAGCTAGGGGCACTTAGTTTCAAGGAATTAACTGAGTAAAAAAGATGTTTTAGACCATAGTTAGCTAAATATTCCTATTTTAGAGTAAACTACGAGCGTTATTAATTAGTTCATGCACGTTTGTTTCATTAATTCTGGTGACGGCAAATCCTAACCTAAAAAGAAACATTAATATTTTTTGAACTTCGTGGCGTTTAAATTGCCGAAATGACTATTAGACATTACTTTCGGGAAGTGTTTATCTACTATATCTTATAACTATACATATACTTTCATCATCAGGTTTTTAAATGTATGGAAGGTGGGCATTGTTCTTTAACCATATCATTTTCTAGTTTTGTAATGGCATTTCTAGGTGACATTTCCTGTGTTTCTATTTTACATTTCATCACAAATCGTTCGTCGTTCTTCGTTTTCAGATCTGTTATGGACTCTTTCTTACTCACCCACTGTTTTATTAATATTGGTTTTGAGTTATCGAATTCTGTATAAGTCAGAGTTTTTGAGCAACAGTTATCACATGTTCTCTCTAGACATCTTCAGAATATCGATCACAACAAAGCAGTTCCAACATATTTTGATGATTACTCACTGTTGTAAGTATATTTGCCTTCTTTAGAGCAGCAAGTTGAAGGTCCATGTTTTCGTGAATCGTGCAACTACAAGTTTCACGGTTTGACAATGTAGGGGGTACCACCCAAAATGGTCAAAGTCGGGTAAATAGGGAATAACTGATTACACATGGAGTGGTTTTCAAAAATTTCTTATGAAGATTTTTCATGGTATCAAGTAAATATCTCTTCTGTTTTTTGACTTGTTTACGAGACACAAATTCTTTCTTTCCTGCAGCTTGACAGCTGTTAGAATCACCTTCGAAAAATTTCTGCACTAATCCTTGTATTCTAATTTTGCTTTTATTTATTTTTTTATTTGTCAGATTATGTCCAGTTTTTTTGTAGGTGACTGCTTTGTTTTTTATTCTCCATAGTTTGTATTTGTCTACTAAATTTCCAGATATAACTTGTTTAAATTTGTTTCTTTCTTCATGAGTCTTTAGTTTAGTGTAGTTTTCTTCCAATTGTGTTTTAATAACTTCCCCAAAAAGGGCCTTCTTCACTAATTCTTTCTTTTTAGTTATATCTTCACTCATGTCTTCAATTCTGGTCTTTGGCGTTTTTTCAACAGATGTTATTACTTTTTTTAGCTGCTTTTTGACTCGTTTATACTTTTGACGCTGAGTATTTAGTTTAGTTTTAAGCTTTGAAACTATAGCCTTCATCTTTTTTATTTCCTTGTTTCTAGATTTTCTCTGTCTTTCACTTCTCTTTTTAGCTTCTTTTGCTCTTTGGTCTTCGTTAATAACAGGTCTGATTTCTTCATTAATTATGGGTTGTATTTCGTCGTCAGTTAGTGGAGGACTATTCTGGCGTATAAAATTATTAGTGGTTTGTTGCAGCTGCATGTAGACAAAAAGTTGTGCTGGCTTTTTCTATGACACGTTGAAAAGCAATGTCATTGGACAATTTTTCTAGCATTAGCCAACCTTGTTGTAAAATATCGCCCTCTTTTACGCAAACGACGTATCTCATCATGCTGTGATATCTTCAAAGAGCAATGCCAATGTATGGTAAATGAACACTGCAACCTAAAAACATACAAATAAAAATTCTCATAAATATCTACATAGTCTAAAACCAAAGTCGATTCCCAGGGCGGGAATCGACTTTGGTTTTAGACTGTATACTTAGATCTTTTAAACTCTGCAGCGGATTTTCATGTGATTTCACCATCATGTAGATCATTGATGGTTTATATGTATAACAAACAGTACATCATAAGTGCACCCGTGAGAAGCCAGGCTGGGTCGCTAGTTTGCAATAAAGCTGGGTTTCAAAACCAAATGGACTCGAACATCACTATTTTTAAATACATTTTGTAATAAGAATATTTGATAGTCACTCGTAATGACATCATGTGCAAACATTAACAATGCATAATGCTGACACAGAGCAAAAATTGTTTTAGGAATTATTAACAGATTTAAAGTCACTACTTTAAATAATCATTTATTGAGCTTCACATACAATCCGTATAACACTGTACAGAAAATATAAAATGAAAAATGGCTTTGCGACTGAAAATCGCGGAGGATCGCAGTCGCCCGCGTCGCTTTTTCAGCGCTCGCAGCGAGGTGCGCGGGCGGCGGAGGAGGGGGCGCAAACTGTATGGCACTGCGTAGCAACAACATCGTACCTTCCGTAGCCATAGAAAACCCGTGCTATACAGATTATTTCATTTAAATAAAAGTATATCAAAAGAGTAACCTTCTAGACTTGTGGAAGACGTGGAATTTAAAAAAATTGTGGAAATGTTGAATCCGAATTTCCGAATTATAGCTTGCCTACAAGAAAAACTTTATCAATGAGCCTCTTGGATAAACATTATTGCGAAGTGCAATCATGTGTAAAAGAGGATATTTCAAAGGCACAAGAAGTGTGTATTACAATAGATGGATGGACTTCTTTGAATAATGATTCATTTATTGCGGTTACAGCCCATTTTATTGATGACAATACAATTTTGAAAAAATATCTTTTAGACTGTGTGCAATATTCAGATAATCACACGGCAAGTAATTTGAGATCTTTTTTAAAATCTGTTTACCCAGAATGGAATATAGAAGACAAAATTATAGCTATCGTCAGAGACAACGCCGCGAATATATTAGCAGCTGTAAGAAATGGAAATTGGCAATCAATTGGCTGTTTAGCCCATAAGATAAATCTTATATTGCAGGATGCTCTTGGCACTAAATCTTTAGAGCGGCCTATTCCGAACACAATTGGCGAAACTATATCTAAAGTGAAGAGTATATTGCAATATTTAAAAAAAAAAGTGCTCAAGCAAAGGCCAACTATATAGAAATCTCAAAAAATTCTCAAAAAATATGGGTATACCAGAACTAAAATTAAAACAAGACACACCTACCAGGTGGAACAGCACGTATGAAATGTTAGATAGAGTCCTCAAAGTAAAAGAATGCTTAATTTCTACTTTGGCAAAAGTTAGAGCTGACTTATCGCTATCTCAGCATGATTGGGCAGTAATAGACTGCGCAGCACCTATATTGAAAATATTCTATGAGGTGACCACAGAGATATGTGGGGAAAAATACGCCACTCTATCAAAAGTACCATTGTAATACAGAATAATGATTGATCACATTAATAAACAAGAATCGAATTTACTGGAAAATACTGATATACCCATTTAAATTATTCAGTTAATAGAAAATCTGAAAGAAGGGCTTAATGGACGATTTCAAGGTCTGGAAACAGACATAACAGTATCTAAGGCATCGGTTTTAGATCCACGTTTCAAAAAGAAGGGTTTTAAGTTCCCACATAATTATGATCGTGCTGTAGATCGTTTGAAGGGAAAAATAACTGGTCTAATAAGAAGAGAAACGCAGGCAAAACAAAAATTGTTACCTAGCTAGTTAGATAATAAAGTACTGATTATAAATTTATTTAATTTCTTTCTTTCGTTACTATTTACACTGTCCGAAATTTAAATCATAATTATGAATAAAATGACCTAAACGGTGCCAAAGGAATAACTAAGGTGAACCGGTACCGGACTTGGAGTCGGAATAAGTGAATTAATTCACTTTCCGGAATAAGGATTACCCACGCCTAGTGGTGGTGCGAGCTTCACACCAAAAACCATTCTGTTAGAATTAGACATGCTAAATATGAACCATTTTTAAACTCTCCTGTAACCTTATTACATATTTTTGACGGCACTCAAAAATATGTAATAAGGTTACAGGAGCGTTTAAAAATGGTTCATATTTAGCATGTCTAATGCTAAAACTTGTTGCTGAAAAAGTTACAATTATGAGTATTTATTTTCCAAAATAAATTATTTGCCTTTATAATAATGATATTATCTTACTTTGAATGCAGTAGTTACATAGCCTGAGGTCATTTAAATGGAAAAAATAAAACTAATGTTTTTTTGTTTTAATGATTTTTATTCCGAATCATAAATTAATAAAATATCATCTAAAAACTGGGCAGGCGGCCTAATATTATTTTCGTGCCTTACCCAGCTTAATAGACCAGGGTCGATAATTTTTAAAACTAAAAAAAATAATAGTAGGATGAAACCCATTAGAAAAGGAGGGGAATATCATAAAAATGAAAGGAAAAATAATTTACGGGCGATCTGAGGTCGGGAAGGGGATGGGGGTGAGCTTTTAAGGGTTAAAAACGGTTTTTCTCGATTTCCGGCAAAACTAAAAGTCCTATCGAAAAAAGTCAAATGGCAAAGTTGTAGGTAATAAAAAGATCTAAAACTTTTGTATTAACACTTTTTTCACATAACTTCAAAATTTATATGAAAAATTAAAAAAACCAAGTTTTTGGTTTTTTATTTTTATCTTTTACAAAAATCTTTTTTTTTTAACGAAATTTGGTGAAAACTTACCTTTTTATGTCCCAAATACGCTGTAATTTATTTGATTAAAAATATTTATTATTTCACCTTATTTTGAATTAATATCGAAAAAGCACCCTCATTTTCAATCGAAAGTTCACCCGTCAAAATATCAGCTTTTTTCAAAAAGTTGGTATGTTTTCTGTTCGTTGAAATCTCTATTTTCCGATGGTGAAAAAAAAATATATGTTACTATAGTAAATCTTCTCAGAAAATGCAAAAAATCGAAAAAAACTCGAATTCGAAAACTGATAATCTGAAAAGACAAAATCGAATTATTAATGCCTTCACTATTTTATCGTGAGTATACACCCCCATGAAAAAAAAATATTAAAGAAATAAATGTCAAAATGTATAAAAAATATATTAAAAATCTATAATAAATGTATAAATATATAAAAATATGTATAGTAAATATATTTTTAATAACTAACTTTTGGCTGATTTTCATGTATATTTCATATATTTCAAATATATTTCAGATATATTCAAAATATATTTTTTTTATATTTTTAGCTATGTTTTTTATGTCTTTTAAGATATATTTTGAATGTATCTAAAATATATGAAATATACATGAAAATCAGCCAAAAGTTAGTTATTAAAAATATATTTACTATACATATTTTTATATATTTATACATTTATTATAGATTTTTAATATATTTTTATACATTTGACATTTATTTCTTTAATATTTTTTTTTCATGGGGGTGTATACTCACGATAAAATAGTGAAGGCATTAATAATTCGATTTTGTCTTTTCAGATTATCAGTTTTCGAATTCGAGTTTTTTTTCGTTTTATTGCATTTTCTGAGAAGATTTACTATAGTAACATATTTTTTTTTTTTCACCATCGGAAAATAGAGATTTCAATGAACAGAAAACATACCAACTTTTTGAAAAAAGCTGATATTTTGACGGGTGAATTTTCGATTGAAAATGAGGGTGTTTTTTCGATATTAATTCAAAATAAGGTGAAATAATAAATATTTTTAATCAAATAAATTACAGCGTATTTGGGACATAAAAAGGTAAGTTTTCACCAAATTTCGTTAAAAAAAAAAGATTTTTGTAAAAGATAAAAATAAAAAACCAAAAACTTGGTTTTTTTAATTTTTCATATAAATTTTGAGGTTATGTGAAAAAAGTGTTAATGCAAAAGTTTTAGATCTTTTTATTACCTACAACTTTGCCATTTGACTTTTTTCGATAGGACTTTTAGTTTTGCCGGAAATCGAGAAAAACCGTTTTTTACCCTTAAAAGCTCACCCCCATCCCCTTCCCGACCTCAGATCGCCCGTAAATTATTTTTCCTTTCATTTTTATAATATTCCCGTCCTTTTCTAATGGGTTTCATCCTACTATTATTTTTTTTCACTTTTTATTATTTTTAAAGGCTTCTACCCTGGTCTATAAGTACCACATTATGGTCATAACGCGAGCACAGCAACCCACCGTTCTTCGCCCTACAAGGCAATTGCAACAATATTGAGTAATTATTGCTTCTCTGCCTTGCAGATTATTATTAATTATAATATGTAAAAAATATATTTTTCGGCTTATGTGCTTTGAATTTTCCACGTAATAGAGTGCAATTGCCAGTTAAGGGTAAACCTTTTGAGGACACGATGGAGCACACGGTGGAGGTCTGCCCTGCTTGGGCGGAGCCCCGCCGTGTCCTCGTAGAGGCGATCGGCAACGGCAGCGACCTCTCGCGTCCGGCCCTGGTTCAAGCCATGGTCCGGGGCGAGAGGGAGTGGGAGGCAGTCACCTCCATCTGCGAAGCAGTCATGCTAGCGAAGCACGCTAGGTGGCGGGGAGGCTGAGAGAAAACACCTCACGCCTCAGCCGCCGCGGGAGACGCTCCGAGCGTCGGGAGCCGCGTGACGACTCCCGGCCACCGTAGGCGCGGGCCTGCGGGCGGTGAGTAATGGGTAGCTCACCGTCCAATCAGGACCAGGCCCATGCCGGACGGCTCGTTGTGTTCCACGCGCGCCTCAAAGAGATGTCAGCAGAGGACGGGGCCCGATAAGGCCGAAGCCTCCCAGGGCGGCGGAATCATCCGAAAGGGTTACCGCTGCCCTGGAACTGAAAGGGCTAAGGAAGGAACACGGGTGGGTTTTAGTCAGTAAGAGTCTGACACTCCCTTCCGCTCCATCCAGAGCGGGAGGGGTCATTTGATGAATTCCCATCCTCAAAAAAAAGGGTAAACCTTCAAGGAGGTTGCTGGCTCTCTCTGTACACACTTCAATAGTAGGGTCACATGTCCAACAGTTAACCACTCGTACGCAGTTAGCCATGCCTACGATTGATAAATACGACGTTGCTTATTCGTGCTACCAAGCGACTTATACTGCAAAGCGGACACCTGCCCCGCTCCCCAGTTGGTGGCGAGCTCGCGCTCACAACAGTCGAGTGACAGGTGATTGTGTAAAAACGTGGCAAAACTTAAAAAAAACGTAAGTATTTTTTCGTTTTACATCTTTTTGTTCAATATTACAAGAATCGTAATATTTTGACTCTTTATGTATACTAGGATCTCAGCTTAGTCCACAAGAAACTCCCTGGTCCTGAATCCTAGTAAGTCCAAGTATATTGTGATGGGATCTACAGATTTCCTGAACAAAATGCTTGCATGCAACCTGGACCTCAGGATTGATGGTTGTGGCGTGGAAAGAGTTCTGGAGGCTCGTAATCTGGGTGTAGTATTTGATGGGCAGCTGCATTTTGAAGCACACATATTGGAGGCCGTGCGCAACTGCTTCTACCGACTCAAGGTGTTGTAACATATCCGTCCCTACATTAGTGTGGATATGCGTGTCATGCTGTGCGAGTCACTTGTTTTATCCAAGCTGAATTACGCTGAACCTGTGTATGGGGCGTGCATTCTCGATAGAAGCGAAAGGCTGATTCAGCGGGTGCAGAATGCTTGTGCAAGATTCTGCTACAACGTCCACCACGTTCCCACATCACTCCTTTTCTAAATAAGGGTAATTTGATGAGAATGTCAGCACGCAGAAAGCTTCACCTGGCTACCCTACTATTTGGCACAATTCTCACTAAGAAACCAGACTATTTATATAAAAAACTGTCTTGGTCACGTGATGTTAACAAAATCAAAACAAGAGCATCTTCTTACCTCATGTTAGCCTCATCGCATAGAACTGCTGCATTCCGTGGTAGTTTTAAATTTGCTGCCTCCCGTTGCTGGAACGACTTGCCACCTCCTTTTCGTGCTATAAGGATAGTTGGTACTTTTAGATTGAAATTCAAACAGCATTTACTGCAGCTTCAAAAAGATACCAAACTTTGAACCTACCCTTAATGTGCACGCATCTAGCAATATCTAGCATTGGTGGTCCGAGCGTTTGGCAGCGATTGTTCACTGTACAGTCACGAGCAAAAGTATGTATACACTCGGCTTTATTCAAAAGCGATTTACTCCTTTATTTTTGAATGAAATTGTATGTTGTTACGAACATAGAATTTTCGAACCCATAGGTTTATGTAATGTATCGTATTTCAATGTTGCATTCGTTATTTCACGAAAAAATCACATTTTAAAGTTGCCAAGTGTTGAAATATTGGTGCTCGTGACTGTACAGGCACAACAGTTGTCTCGCATCTTGTTTTTGTGGTCGATTGTTACATGTATAGAACATGTAGAAGATTAATTAATTAAAATTAATGTTTTTGTTTATCACTCGCTTTTACTTGTAGCGTCTATAGAATAATATTGTTATTGCTGGCCTACACAATGTTTTGTTTTGTTTTTTTTGTTTCGTTGTCTGTCATTTGTCTCTAGAGTTTATAACATAACACTCTCGTCATTAATTCATTTCATCCATGTCGTTAATTTACTACCACATTCCACGTTTATAGTAAATTCACTGTAATACTGTTCCACTACACAGCCGTAATGTATATTGCATAGAATAATATGTATTGATTTCTTTTTAGTTACTATACTCTATGATGTTAGGTATACTGTATTTATTTTATTTACTTTCGGCGCAGGCGTCCCTATACTTGTCACATCAATGCCACAGACTGCTTCTGACATTTAGGATAAAAACGTACTCTGTGCATTTAGGGCATCGACAAGTATTGAGGTTACGTCTGGCGAGGATAGAATGAATTATTTATTTTATTTGATAAAATTTAACATAATTATATATATTTAAATAATAAAATAGATTATTAATTTATTTATTACTGTAGTAATTGCCCGTGACACCACAGCGGGCCGTATCAGAATACCAGCGCTGCGACATTTATTTTTTAAATGTCGTAGTATTATACTGAGATAGGAGCCTTTTGGCCTCGTACAGGACTTTTTGTTTCATTTTTCTTTTTGTTACTTCTTTTTTATATAATTTGGTTTTGTTACTTTTTTTTTATATATAATTTGTTTTATTTTTTATTGTGTTTAGTTTAGTTTTATGATCTTTCTGTACGAGTCGCAATAAATACTTTTTCTTTTTCTTTCTTTTTATACTTAACGAGCTTCTTTAGACATATGTATTGTGTGTGTAGTGTTCGTAATTGAAAAGTTATATTAACTGAATTCTTGCGGGAGGTGGGTAGTCTACAATCAACCAAATCACTTTGTCTAACAGTTAACCATGATTAACTGTGTACCAATCCCTGGTTAATTGTGTACCAATGCTGGATTAAATTGAGACATCATATGGGTTGCTTTTATTGTTATTATTATTTGTATGTCAGATGGGGCGAGCGAAAACGACAACTACAAAAAGGGGAGAAAACTCTATGAGGAGGCAATTGAGCTGGTCAATGCTGGAATGAGTATAAGAAAAGCAAGTAAGGAGTGTCAGCTTAAATATCCGACTGTAAGATTATATGTGGAGAGAAGCAAAGCAAATGCAGAAGGAACATTACAGTTAACACCGAACTACGAAGTTAATAAGATTTTCACAACAGAGGAAGAGGAAAGCTTGGTAGAGTATATTGAATATTGTGCTCAACTATTTTACGGTCTCACCTCAAAAGACTGCCGATGTGTTGCGTATCAAATGGCTAAATCAAATAACAAAACAGTACCGCGATCATGGGTCGATGCAGAAATGGCTGGATTCGAATGGCTACGGTCATTCAGGAAAAGACATCAAGCAATCTCTCTGCGGAAACCTGAGGCCTGCAGCTTGGCCAGAGCAACGGCTTTTAATAAGCATAACATTGGGTTGTTTTACGGCAATTTGTAATCTGCTATGGAAAGGCACACAAGCTTTGCAGATGGCAGTAGATTATATAATTTGGACGAAACTTCTACCACCACAGTACAACGACCAGGGAAAGTACTAGCTCGGAAGGGCACGAATGTAGCAAAGGTTACAAATGGTGAGAGGGGTACCTTAGTCACAACTTGTTGCATTATCAGTGCGATCGGACAAGCCTTGCCACCGGCTATGGTATTTTCCAGAAAAAAATTCAACCACGCATGTTACATGGCGCACCACCGGGTACATTAGGTTTGGCTGCAGCTACTGGCTGGATGAATGCCGAAATATTCGTGGATGTCATGAAACAATTTATCAAGCATGTATCAGCCTCCAAAGAAAATCCCGCCCTGTTGATAATGGATAACCACGAAAGCCATCTGTCAATTGAAGCTCTTGAACTTGCAAAATCATCAGGAGTAACTATTTTAACCCTCCATCCACACACAACAGCAAAGCTTCATCCACTAGACGTTGAACTGAATAGCCCATTTAAGACATATCTACAATGTTGCCGAGTGTGTTGGTCTTGCCTATTTGAAAACGATGACTCCTGTGAACATTGTGAATGCATTCAAAAAATGTGGGATATTCCCATTCGATGATTGCATCTTTACGGAAGCCGATTTCATGCCCAGCACTGTAACGGATAGGCCGCTTATTGCACCTTCAAATGAGGCAGAAGGAGCCTAGTCAAAGCTCTTCAACAGGAGATGCACATTTAGGCATGCAGCCATTTCCGGTAAGAAATTTAGAAATGCAATAGGTATTAGCTTTTTTGTATCAACTCTGCCTGACTGGTAGTGGCCAAGAATTGTGCAATCTATCTGTTAAAAGTACATAATTATAATAACGTAGTGTATTTTTATTTGAATTATTTGGCAAATTTATTAATATTATTAACCTTTTCACCGCCACGCCATATCGGTATTCCTATGCCCTGTACGCCAAGCCCGAAAATCTTAATTAAATACCTACAAAAAAATAGGGATTTCAACATTATATCGATACCCATTATTATTATTTTTTTTATCAATACTTGCCAGATAAATGGTCGATCATTAATATGTTAAAAAGAACATTCCAATATTAAATATTTTACAACGTTCCACTCAAGTAGTTCCGAAGTTGTTAATAACATAAAAACAATGATTAAGACACACAACAGTTAAAATGAAAATAACTCTAGGTACAGCACTATTCTCAGTACTGATGTACCTCACTGTCGGGAATAGCCGACATTGGCGCCGTCGACGAGTCTTTTATAAGACATCGTTGCATGTACATTAGAGTTGTACCATAGTGTCATACAGTTTATCGATGTTAGTATCTAATTAAATTCAAAGGCCACAGTAGTTTGTTTTTATTATTCTTGAAATTTACACTTATTGCAACAATTTGGGTTGTTAATGGATTGAATGCAAATAAAACTATTTATTTACCAATCATTTAGTTTAATTATTGAGTTATACAGGGTGTCAGGAGAACGCTTCCGAAGCCAGAACGTAGATTATATACAACCTTTATGCAAACGGATACCACTAACCTTTCGCCTGAAATTGATTATTTTCGCGCGTCACGTGGACTTGGGGTCGTCAGCCGCACAGCTGTCGGCGAGCGCGCGCGCACTTTGAACTTGAGGTCACGCGCAAGCGTCAGATGATATTTATTTACGAATACATTACTTGTTAAGTTGTAAAGAAAAAAAATGTGTTTAATAGCAAATAATGGTTTAATTTAACTGTTCTCACAGCATAGTGTACGAAAACTGCTAAAAAAAATAGGTAAAATTGTTCATTTTTTTTTCTCATTTTTTTATGGTATCGTATCGAGAATCAGTAGCCCTATCACCTGTCTTCGTTTTCGGAAGCGTTTCCCTGCCACCCTGTATTATTAATAATTACTTTGAGATCATATTACTTACATGTCACTTATGAATAATATTATCACGTGATATTATTTTACATAGCAACAATTTTTATAACAGGAACTTTCTAATATTCTCACTAATCAGATTAATTATATGTATAAAATAAATCAAAATTTTCGTATGAAATTGCGTAGTATATACGTAACGATTTTTAAGTATAACGATATTTATATTCTTAAAATAGATACATTATTTAGTTTCTCGTATCTAACCTAATTAAACATTAAAGGATCAACAATCAACAATTATAAATGCTCACTGATCAGTGTTCAAAAACTACAAAACTCACTAAAAATACTTATAAAATATCAACAATAGTACATAATTAGGTATAGTGTAATAGTGTTGCAATAATAGAAATATCTCTTAAAATGAAATACTGAAAATAAAATTTACTAAACCATTTTTTAAATTAGTCCTAAATCTCGTAAAAATCTATAAAAATTCAAAACATACAAATGTCAGTTATATTAATTATCATAGGTACTCAATAGTCAGTCTTGTAACGATAAAATGACACAGAAAAATAATAATATTCTTATAATAATCAACAATTGTATATAGATAATTTTAAATATCACAGATCAACATTAAAATCACATATTTTGTTAAAAATCAACATGTTATACAACAATAAAATATCTATTTATTGTGATATTTTTCGAAACATGGTGCAGCACAAAGATAAACGTTACATATTTTACACCAGTAGCGAGTCTCCTTTCGTTTTTTTTTTATTGCACAGAACTTACATCTTTGATGTTTTGCTATGCGAGTAGGCATGTGGTCTTTTGCATTGCCGGGTAATATGCTAAGGGGATTGTTAAAACCTCGTCCAGTTCTTATGGGTCTTTCTAAAACGTTACCAGTGTTGTAACAATCTATCATTTGCCGAATTAGGCTCAGTTGGAAGTCGGCAAATGCTAAATTCGGTATACCTTTTATCATTTTAAAACAAAAAAATGCATTTAAAAGGTGCATATCAAATATATGAAAGAATAGTTTTTTGTACCATTTTACTGTTTTTCGTATGCACTGAAGTGACGATAACAACATGTCTGCAGTATCAACACTACCCATATTTTTAGAGTAGTCTAAAACAGCTTTAGGTTTCATGACTGGTAAACCCGTTTCTCTATTTATTCTAGCTGATGGTTCCATGGAATTATCATGAATGGTTGATAACATGTATATATATTTTTTGTCCCTCCATTTACATGCCATAAGGGATCCAGAATACTGCGTTTCCATTTCATGTAGATTTAGTTTTCTGCTTAAATTAGCCATACACTTTCTATTTTGTTTTACAGTACCGCAAGCATAAATGTTGTTATCATATAAATATTTAAATAATAGTGGACTTGTGTACCAATTATCTACATACAAATGACGGTTTGAGCCAAAAAAGTCTTTCAGTAAAGACGATACAACGGCTCCCCCAACGCCTAAATTTGCTGGATCGTCAATATCTGTAGCTGCACCACAGTAAACTATAAAGTCTATTATTAAACCGGAATGTACATCGCATAAAACAAATAATTTTACCCCAAATCTATTTCTTTTTTTTGGTAAGTATTGTTTAATTGTTAAACGGCCCTTGAAAGGAACAATACTTTCATCTATACACACATCTCTATACGGCGTAATGATACTTTTAAATTTTCCTCTCGCGTGAGCGACACATGCTTCTATTTTAGAAAGAATTGAATTTTCTTCATTTGGCCGGGAAAAATGTAGCATGCCTAAAATCATGCAAAATCTATTTCGTGACATTAATTTAGAAAAAATGGGGGCATTTAATAAAATATCTGTCGACCAATGTTCTTCAATAGTCAAATGACGATTTCGGGTCATCAGCATCATAATTGTTAAAAAACATTGCATTTCTGGGACTGTAACATCATACCATCTATGCAGGCGTGAATGCATTCGTAAGTCTACTTTCAACAGAAAATTGTTGTGAAATTTATTTGTCATTTCGACAATGAATGACATAAAATCATTGTCCATAAAATGTTGAAACACGTCGAGTTCAGTAAAATTTTCAGAGGGAGTAAAATGCAATCCAGATGAAAAGTCATCAAAAGCGGCAACTTCTGGTGGCCGTCCTTCTGTAGTCCACTTAAACTGTTCTGTCTCACGATTTCTGTAATGACGATCATGTCCAGAAGTTGAGGGCGTTTCATCAGACAGTTCTTGGTGACCAGCAATCGTCGGCTGTAACGCATAAACCACTAATTAAATATTTGTGATCAAATAACACAACCATATAAATTTAGGAAGTTTGTTTGTTTAATCGTTTAAAATCAAACATTTATAATAAATAAAAATTCACCTAAATATCTAAAAAAGTATTTCAAAAAATCCTGATAGTAATTTTTCTATAGTCTACTGTATTTAATTGTATATTTTTGTATACTGTATTTTATATGAATTGATGGTAAATTAAAAATCTAATCTGGTAATACTGAAACCAGCTAATGACAATTCGCCGAATATTATTTATAAAATTTCGTCTGCGTGAAGTTATATTTGTGTGTCGCAGTTAAATAATTTGGCAAAATAAATATATTGTACTTATATTAGTTTGATTTCACACTGACAATAAATATAACAAGTAGGTAAGTATAATCAAGTACTATTATCATTTATTTACTTATTATAATCATTTATTATCTGAATCATTTGTTTAATTTCAGGATTAAAACAATGTCACAAAAACGACCAGGATCTCCGTCGATACTATCTGGGTATATAAAGCTTCGTTGCAAAGAAGATACAATAAAAAAAGAAGTAGCCACACAAACAGTCAATGAGCCTTACGTGGCTCGTAACAAAAACAATATATTATTTGAACCAGGCGCATTGTCCAGAGTGGACTTCTATAATCAACGCCCTTCAGATGAGAGGAACGAAAATTTCTCCAGATTAATCGCATTTGAAATGGAAAGAGTACCAGAAGATAGGCGTACTAATTTGTACGCGCAAATAATTAATTTAATCAGAATATACCGGGGTGATTCCGATTTATCCGAAAGTGTTGATTTCATACCAGAATGTCCTTCTGACGAAGATGAAAATCCTTTACCATTAAATATACGGTACAAGAAAATTGATTAAATTTTGATTAAGGTTAATTAAGGTTTGATTCAATCAATCAATCAATCAAAAGGTTTGATTATTTGTTTTTAATTATTATTTCATGATTAAGTTCCCAAATAATTTTGTATTGTTACTATTTGATTCTTACAAGACTGATTAGCATAATGCAAATAAACAATTTTCAATTTTTTTTAAGTTAGGTTCGACAAATAGGAACATGTTTGCCGGCAAACTCGCGTCGAAGCTCATGCGTGATACAATAGGGATTTATTACTTGTTATTGTAGGTAATATTGTAAGTCAACATAAAATATTATTATTAGGTATGCTCATTTTGTAAAAGTTTGTTAAATTAAATAAATTGTAGACATCTATGGTGTTTCATTTCATTTGTTAGTAACTACAAATGCATATTTATGTAAACTATTCATAATTGTTTCTGATTTATGAAACACGGTAGATTCACACCGAAGTGGCAGCGCAGCGGCCGGCACTTTTACTGTTAAACGATTTTAAGCTTTATCTCGACTAGGAAATGCGCAGTATCGCTTGAAAATTCAAAAAGGCACGCGGCTCCGCGAGACCTTGAGAGTTCACAGGCGATACTGCGCATTTTGCAGTTGAGGTAAAGCTTAAAATCGTTTGCTAGTAACAGTGCCGGCCGTTTGGTTTGAATTGTGCCATAAGCTAATTTTAATTTGTGGGTAAAAATTGATTGTGGGTAAAAATTGTTTTCGTAATTTCTCAAGCTCAGTTGAATATGATTATATAGGTACCCTTACAAAATGTAAGCGAGTAGGCGAAATAAGAGAGCACTCTTTAGAATATAATAACCAATTAAGTATGTACATACTTACATGTAAAGCAAAACATAACTTTAAATTAAAATTAACTTACCTCTAAATCATCTTCATCTAAAGATTCAGAAAACTCATCGTCTTCAGTACCTTCCAAGATACGTAATAATTGTTCAGTGGTAAATACTTCTTGTTGTTCCATATTTCCCGCACTAAAATTCACTTTATACGCTTACGACGTCACGAGTCAGTCGACTTCTGCCGACAATGGCGCAGAGGGGACTGCTTATCGAGAGCTTGCTAGGGATGCGCATGATTGGCGATAAGGGAATATCGAAAATGTATTTACGCAACTATGTTTCAGTTTTTAATATAGTAAAACTACTTTTTTCTCAGTGCTTACAATCGTTTATATTTTGTTAGAACAATAAAAACTGTAATGACAAATATTACAATACCTTAAGTTACCTAAATTAATTTAAGAATATAATATACGTCAACATGATACTACATCACTAGCAGTCGGCTCTGCACGACATTGGCGTCATGGGACTTACTTTTTTAACCATAAATTATTTTACTTTTTATCATCAAATATTTAAATGAGGAATATGCATTTTTGTTTACTGTATGCAACTAAATAATGTTTAGACATTCAGCTTTCAAGGTGTATCAATAAAATACATAAAAGTAATGATGTAATAGGTTTATTTTGTATTTTTCTGCGACCTGTTTTTTGTCGAGTATAGCCGTCGTTGGCGCACAGGGCACGCTTGCTCATGTCGGCTATAGCCGACATTGGCGTTCAAAAGGTTAATACCCGTTTCAGGAAAATGACACTCCATCTTCATCACATGCAGTGCAACAAATACAAGATGCTGATACTGACAATGTATGATATTTAAATTTAATTCATTTGTATGTGTCTGTTTATATTTACTTTTATAGATTCATTTACCACAACAGCAACAGAGTCAGGAACCACCAGCTATTGTGATTTATGTAAGTTATATTATTCTACTAACCACTAGGTACCACACACTACTATATAATATGATGTGTCTAGATCCTATTCTATTATATCTAAATGTAGTACCTATGTATATTAAAATTCATTACTAATATAATTCAAGCATGAATAATTGTATCTTTACGGTACTATTCTCAGTAAAAACATTTTTGTTTAATTTTATTACCCAAGGAAGATATGGAGTAACATTTTATCCAATTTACTTTTCAGGGTTCTGAACTGATTGAGGATAGTCAAGAACACACTCGTAATTACAGACCACCTAATCCTGCAATTTCGAGAAGACTGTTTGCTTCCTCATCCAGCTCAAATGTTGGAACAAGCCAAAGCATTTTGCAGGTATGTGTCTGGGTAGAGACAGATTTGAGTTGTCACAGTAAGTGTATACTGTGACTGTGACGACTCAAATCATAACTTGAAAACAGATCCGCTACATTCTGACCTGAGCTATAGTCTTGGGTGGTAGCAACTTACCTACTTTACTTTCTTATTTTTGTTGATTATTATTTAATAACATCCACATAAGATTTTTTTTTTTTTGAAATTTAAAAAACTAGCAATTTCCTTGTAGTGGTCAAAATTTAAATATAATATAGGTAAGTGGGTTTCCGTTTTATGATCGTTTTTGTTGTTTCAGAATATCCAGTTAGAACACACTCCTCCTCCAAATCCTCATATATATCATCCTAGCCTGTCCCCTCCACCAATAACACTCCCACACACCCACACCTTCTCCTTCACGCCGCGGTTCCACCCAAGTAGCCTCCCCAGTGATTCGTCGTCGAACTCCTGCTTCGTCATGTAAGTGACCAATAATGTTAAACTACTTTCACTACTATTGGGTCCCCACCTATGAAATCAGCGTTTTGTATGGAGAATTTTAAAGAAGTTGTTTTTTCATACTAACATTTTCTTAATTTATTTAGCAACCATGAACACTAATGTTTAAAAACTAAGATAACGTATGTCAGATTTAAGTGACAAAAATAAGTTTTGCCTAAGTTAAAACAAATAGTAATTTCTGCTAACAAAAAGAGGACTAATTTTTAAAGTTTTTTTTTTTATGTTTAGAAAACTATGTAATAAGGTTTTTTTTTACTATTGATAGTTGTCTGTGATGGTAATTATTCGTTATAATATCAAGCAATTGATGAATATTTTAAATCATAGAAGTGACGAGGTTCTCTATTTGTGAAAAAAAAACGCCAGTTTCATAGGTGGAAACCCAATATTAAGTGGCTTTGCTCATGCTCAATTATGAACTCAGTTCATAAACATATATCTGAGTTGATTTGTACTACCTATTTCATTTTGAAAAAACCATCTTTTTAGCTTCACGGCACGCAACGTCAATTGCTTCCCCTTCTGCCTGCCGCCCCAGGACAAATATGGCTCGTGCTAGTCGAGGTGCTGGTTCTGTGTGTAAGTACACAATAAAAATAATACAATACAATACAATACAATAGCATTTATTTGCAAATATGGGTAATACATAAGTAGATAGTAGTAGGTATAAATCAGAGTTCTGCCATATTTCACCATTCGGCATGCAAACATTTTCATTATACAAAATTGTTAAAATTTAAATTCTCATTAAAACATAGAATTAATATTATTACATGCAATAAATAAAAATATTAAAATTCAAATTGTCATTAAAACTAACTTAATTATTGCATTCAATAACAAAAATTATTAAAAAATCAAATTGTCCCATTAATCCGTTACTTAATGTCATAAATAAAAAAATTAAAAAAAAAAAACAATACCTTGCACAGTGATATAAATTCAAATTAATAAGTAAACAATGTCATAGATTCAAATTAAAAGGTAATGTCAGAGTATATAAATGTCAAAATAATTAAGGGAATTTACCAATTTATAATTTTTCATGCATTGTATTATTCAAATTAAAGTATATGCTATGAATCATTCAAATTACATTATATAATTGCACTTACATAGAATTATGGTTAAATAAGTAGGACATTTGATATATCGAATTATTGTTTATTTAACTTGTCTGCTAAGAATTCACCAATGGAATAGTACGCTTTTTTAACCATAAGGTCTGTTAGCATTCTTTTGAATTTGTTAACATCATTCTCAAGTCTTATAATCGTGGGTATCATATTATAAATTTTTGGAGCCATTCCCAGAAAACTTTTTGCATATAATGCTGTTTTGTGAGGCACAGCGTGAATTTTGTCCCGGTGACGTTTACTATTCAGAGTTTCAAATAAATATAAGTGCTTTTTAACGAACATTGCTACTTCAAACGCGTATAAGGATGGAAAAGTCATTATTCTTAGGTCAATAAAGTGTGGTCTACAACTATCAGTAGCTTTTATTTGGCACACAGCTCTTAAACACTTTTTTTGTGCCTTAAACACTAGCTCCCTATCCGATGAATTTCCCCAGAACATTATGCCATAGCGTAATGTAGAAGACACATACGCATTGTATGCAGTCAGTACGGTTTCGCGGCTTGCTATTTTACTGAGATTATGCAAAGCGTACTGGAACTGATTTAGTCTTTTGATTATATGTTCAATATGTTTACTCCATTTCATATTCTCGTCTATATAGAGTCCCAGGAATTTTAAGTGCTTTGTTTCTTCTATCGTTTTGTCAGCGTATTTTATATTAAGTTTATCTTGATTTATTCTTTGTTTAAATGACATAACACAAGTTTTCTCTAAATTTACATTAAGATTGTTCTTATTTAACCATGTTATTAACCTGTTTAGAGTTAGATTTATATCCATTTCATAACTATGTTGATCCCTATTTTGTTCTGTGAAAATAATTGTACTATCATCAGCGAACAAGGTCATGGGATGTTCAATAACTCTAGGCATATCGTTTATGTATACGAGGAACAATGGCGGGCCGAGGACGCTACCCTGAGGCACACCAAAGTTCGTTTTTTTTTGTTTTGATTGGTACGTTAGTTCTAATTTTGTCTTCTGGCAGATCTTTGTTATACTAGTTATTTGATACCTATTTTTTAAATATGATTCAATCAATTTTAATACGTTGCCCCTTACTCCATATTTTTCCAATTTAGACAAAAGTATGTTAAAGTCAACAAAATCAAATGCCTTGGTCATATCCATGAACAAGGCAGTCGCCCGTGTCCGTCTATCCATATTTGTTACCACTTTATTTACAAGGCTATATACTGCCATATTAATATTTTCTAAAGCCGTACTGTTCCTCCGCAAATATTTGATGTTTTTCAAGAAAAGGATACAAGTTATTATAAATGACTTTCTCAAAAACTTTTGAGAAAATTGGAATTAACGCTACAGGTCTATAATTCTTAGGATGTTGTCTGTCATCTTTCTTATAAAGCGGTTTTATTACAGATATCTTTAAATCTTTAGGGTATGTACCATTTTCTATGCACAAAGGCGATCGCCCACATTTGGGCCCAGCTCGTTACAGAAAAAAAAAAATGTGGAAAAAATACTTTATCTTATGATAAACCAAAATCATAAAAAATAATTTTAATTTACAGTTGCAAAATATAGAAAAACATTTTTTGTAATGTTTGTGTTTTTAGTTAAGATCACGCATTTCGTCGTGGAATGGCTAAAAAGGCAATGAGTCAAGTCTTTAAACAAATGTCAGTGTCAAAATAAAAATGACAGTATTTGCAAAAAACGGTCTCTCATTCGCTCTGTGTTTACGCGCAAGTGAATGTGTTGTGTTACGATATTCGTGTTTTCGGTGATTTATCCAACGACTTTGGCTGCTTCACGGAATCTGACGAATCTTGCTTTCACGAACTACCTCAGCGCGAAAACGGACTTTGATTGACCACGGCTTGTTATTTTGGACTTCGATACCACCTATCGTGATGGAAAACTGTATTAATTGCGGTATTGCAACTTCTCGCTGTAATATAACGGGAAGACGAGCTTTAAATGAAGAATCCGTCTTAGCTATTGTACGTGGATGGGTAGCTCCCCGAACAGTAAGTACCTACACATACATAAAAATATTTGATAGTGTGTTCTCCACCGCCTATGAAAGGCTAGATTTTCACTACATGCAAACTATAGACACATTGACTACAACCTACATGCTGTATTACTAAAACTTACATTATAACATTTTAGGTAGAACCTAGTCAACATCTATGCCAGGCTTGTTGGGACTTGGCCGTTGATAGCCTTCTTCTACATGGATCAGGTGAAGAGAGGCCAGCTCCACGTGGACATGTCCATGTATGCGTCTATTGTGGTCGTTCTCTATTACGGAATACACGATCACATAGGCTGAGAACTTATCCTGAACGGGAAGAGAGGATATATATTGTTATAAGTGAATGGATTCAACCCAGGACTGTGAGTATTCACATATTACCACATATACCTTTTTAATCACATGTTTCTCTTCACAACTCAGGTTATCAATAAAATGTATTTTTCACAGATTGGATCCCAAAGTGCAATATGCCACTCATGCTGGGTGAGAGCAGACAGAGCTGCACGGCACTTCACATCACAGCCATCAACATCACAACCATCAACATCACAACCATCAACATCAGCTGAAGTGGTGGTTTCCGGTACACCAATGCCTGCGTCTACTTCAATAACAGAAGTGTTAGAACCTGAGCCTGTTGAGTCGGGTATTTCAACTGAGCAAGTCGTTCAGCATCCTTCACACACTAGTGAGGCAACTATTATTTTACCCGATTATGTTAGGGCTATTGAAACAGAGAGGAGGTGTTTTATCGAAGGCTGTAGGAAGAGTGAAAGGCGCAGAATTCCAGATTCTTTAAGAAAAGACCTGCTTAATAGGCACAATCTATATATACCACCCAATAATCGCCTGTGTGATTACCACATGTATGGTGTAGAATCATGGGACTTTTTAATAGGTATTACAAATAATTATATAAATAGTTTCTCAGCAAGTCATATTCAGGATATGTTGGCTTTAAAAACCACCAAACCTACTACCATGAATTTTGAGGATGTGGACACAATAGAAGACCATATTTTTTATTATTGGATTGGATTTTCCAAAGAACAATTTCACCAATTATTAACAGAATTACCAAGTTTGGTACGGATGTCTAGAGGCGTAACAGCTATAGCAGCATACCTTATGAAACTGCGAACTGGAGAGTCAGATGACAGATTGGCCACTTTGCTCCAAATGCCACGGTCAACATTAGAACGATTAATGAAAAAAGCAAGAGAACATATGTATAATGATTATGTGCCACATCATTTAGGCCTAAATCATATAAATAAACAACAAATAACAGAGAGAACATTAATGATCCCAAGTGGTTTGTTTGGCAATATCAATAATGAAAGCAAACCTGTAGTTATTTGTGATGGCACATATATATATGTGCAAAAAAGCTCCAATTACATGTACCAAAAGGATACATATAGCTTGCATAAGTACAGGAATTTGGTTAAACCATTTTTAATAGTTTGTACTGATGGGTACATAATAGATGTTTTGGGCCCCTATCCAGCTACAACGTCAGATGCCGAAATCATGAAGCATGAATTCAAAAATGGTTCCGCAATGAGAGAATATTTTGAGGCTGGTGACGCATTTGTCCTGGATAGGGGATTTCGGGATGCCTTGCCCTTACTTAATACGTGTGGCTATCGAACATATGTACCCGGCTCGTTACAATAGGGTGAAACACAGTTGTCGACCATAGAAGCAAACAAAACAAGGGCGGTCACCATTTGTCGTTGGGTGGTGGAAGTAGTAAATGGAAGATTTAAGAGAGATTTTAAGCTTTTTAGGCAAGAGTATTTTAACGTAGCATCAAAACATTTGATGCAAGACTTTGAGGTGGCTGCTGCTCTTATAAATGCGTTTCATCCTGTTATAACTAACCGGGATGATGCTAGGGAAATTCTCCAAATAATAAATGAAAATATGTACAGGGAAAATAGGTTAGCGGATTATGTTGTACAAAATAATTTAAATAGAAGAAGAGCAGAATTTAGACCAACACCAGTTGATAACAATGTTGTAACAGATTTTCCACAACTGACATATAGCCAATTAGTATTAGTTTCCCTAGGAACATACCAAATACGACAGGCTCGTTCCTATTATGGGGAACATGTAAGGGCAGATGGCTCCTATGTAATAGAAGTGTGGAGGGAGGTTGACAATTACCTTTTAAGAGAGCTGTCGGCTTCAAATAGTACTTGGTTACTAAGAGGAAAAATGCACTCTCGCCATATTAGTAGAAAAACATATTTTGTATATATTTTAGTTGACAGCTCTCTAAGTGGAAGGCAAGCAATATTGCAATATTATTGTAATTGTATAGTAGGAAGGCGTACAGTAGGTTGTTGTGCGCATGTTATGGCAATTATTTGGTACTTAAGTTGGGCTAGGTACCAAGAAAATATTTCACCCCCTGCACACTTCCTAGATTCTATTCTAATTGTGTATGAAGACGAATGATTTAATAAAGGAGAATGACTACCTACAAAATGTTTGTTTTCTTTATTTAAAACGAATCTAATTCCACATTATAGTTTACCTGAGAATCATAAACCTATCTACCCACTAAAAAGGTATCGTATCTAGGTAACTAGGTATCTGAAATGGACATGTCAGATAATTAATATTTTTACAAAATCCATAACTATATTTCAATTGAAAACACATTGTAAAAAAATAGTTGTTCTATTTTTTTCTATTAGTAGGTACCTACTAATGCATTATCCACTGTATATCATTCAGACGTTTATTTTATGCAATGAAAACCTATCTCAAGAGTTTACTATTAGTCATCTGAACATTACCAGATTGATAATTGCAAAATCCCTAACATAACCTCACCTTAGATTCGACCCCATATAACTTGATAATGCAATTGTCAATGAAACTGAAACTAATGTAGCTTAAAGTTGATGTTTTAATCTAACAAATAACACTCATTTGGAACTTGTAACGGTTCATCAAATTATGGGCCCGACGATGTATGGGAGATGGGCAATGTCCTTTATAATGAAACTAAGAACAGAAGATATTTCCACAGCTACACTTTTTACTACTTTAGTGATAATCTCGTCATAACCTGCACTATTGGTATTTTTTAAAGTACCGATAATTTTGTATATATCGATAGGGATTGTAGCAGGCATAAACATTGAATTTACTGTGTTGGTAATAAATGATAAGTCAGGATTTTTACTATTACTTAGCGGTTGAACTAAATCAATATAATAATTATTGAACGCTTCTGCAATTTCTAGTGGGTCTGTTATCTCATTGTTATTGATAATTATTTTAGTTATATCCGCTTTTGGACAGTTTAATTTATTTTTATTTATGGTCTGCCAGGTAGCTTTCATTTTATTGTTGGAGTTATTTATTTCTTGATTTTTGTGTGAGAGAGATGATTTTTTTAAGCCGATTAGTGTATGTCTTAAGTTTTTCTTTGTTTTCCGGAGTTTTATGTCTTCTTAATTGCCATAACATGTCTCGCTTGCGTTTACAACACAGTTTGATACCTTTTGTCACCCAGTTTAGTTTCTTTCTAATAGGTATTCTAATTTTAATTATGGGGAAACATAAATCATAGAAAAGTTTAAATAAATTATTAAACTCATTAAAGGCTTCATCAGGGTCCAGACATTCATAAACGTTATTAATGGTTAGGCTATGTATAGCATTTTTAAATATGTTTATATTTTCCAAGCTATAATTTCGCTTTAGTGAGTACCAATGAGTAATTGTATATGATTTTTTTACTGGACATTTCACGATTTGTGCTGTATGATCAGATACTACTTCATTTTTCAAATAAATGTCGACGAAAAGCTGCTATTTAAGATTTTTATTTACGCATCAGTAATCTGTGTTCTCTTTTCAGCATCACGTCACACGTCTTCAGTTGCTGCTCCTCCACCATCTCAACGGCGAACGGAATTCTCCACCACTACCGAGAGATTCCTGAGGGTGGAAGAACAGCAGCTGGAGATACAACGACTAAATGCACAAATCCTGCACAAATCTTAGCTGAAGCTGTGGCTGCAGTGGGGAAAGGGCTGCAAGCATTGGCAGAGGCTAAGAATAGAGATAGGGTATAGTAATATAAGTTAATATAATATATATTTTAAATATGTGAGAACCATGTATCTATCACATAATTGATTTAGGTACCTGTCATTGCTTCGTTTTTAATTCTTTTTACCTTTTGTGGTAGACTAATTTTATTCTAGGTGCATCGTCTTCACATTTAATTATATAATGAATGTATACAAAACCTTGTAAATCATTTTAAAAGAGTAACGGTGGAGATTCTTCCCCATTCTTCTCCATACGAACACTACCTTTCGGAAGGGGCGACTAGAATCAATTATATTTTATTGTAATTTTTGACGTTTAAAAGTGCCTTTTATGTGCCTATTTGAAATAAATTATTTGACTTTGAATAAATAAAACACTTTTAAACGGATACTAGAGCGGTTTTATTGAAATTTAATTGGTAATTAGTTTGGATTTGGTTCATTTTTATACATTTCCTGATGTGCTAAAAATATAAATCTATTGAATCCGCCACCATTTCACAAATTGGGAGGCCTCTCAAAGAAAGAAATGGCAAAAAGGTTGTTGACTTCCGTCTTTTATATTTATCTATTTACAAAAACAACTAACTATCATTAGAGTTAGATCCTGCAGTGTGTTAAGGGTGGGGGTTTAACTTGTGAATTAATCACTTTTAACGAATACTAGCGCAGTTATAATGAAAGTCCATTGGTGATTTGGTTTAATTTGACACTGCAGACTTATTATCGCACCTATGTTCATGTTAGCTACATGAACATAGGTACGTTTTTGCTACATGTTTTTTACCGTGAGCATCACGTTAAGATTAGGTGAGGCGGCGCGGATGTGCGGGCGCGGCCCGTCCGGGCCGTATGGTTGAAGTGGCGGCCGAGCCGCTATTGAGAATGATAGGTAACGAGAACAAAGAACAGAAAAAGAAAGAAAAGGCAGTATAATCTATCTTTAGGTCAGTATATAATTATAATATACTACGTGGCGCTACAATGGCGACATTAATTCAACACACGGGTAGGGTTAGTGGCCAATAATTATAAAAATATATGTGCGGGACAATAATAGTAGTGTTATATATACTAAAGGGTAGAAAACGAATAATATTTAGGTTCCAGCCGAAGCTTGACCCACTGGTGAGAGAACATCTTGGATTTTACGTGTGGCAGAACTGTTTTGTACCAATGAGCGCCCTCTATGTCACGTGGAGGGAGGCTACTGTCGCCTTCCCCTCCCTAGCCGCGCGTACTTCGCAGCGCCAAGCGCTTGCGCTCGTCAGTACTCATAAGCCAGCAAGAATGTTAATTCTTAGTGGGTCAAGCTTCGGCTGGAACCGGAACCTAAATATTCGTTTTCTACCCTTACGCCTGTCTTCACTGCGCTTAAACTAAATGGACATTTGGCAACAGTTTCACCTCAGTGGCAACTAGTCTCAGTCCTGGAAAAGATGGACCAGTGCTTAGGAGCTATAACTCACGGTTTCTTGCAACAGCGTAAGGAATTTATAGATGCCTGTACTAGCGCGCCTCCGGAAGTAAAAGCGTACCTTACAAAAAACTTGGCAATGAAAGACAAAGCTCCATTCCGAAAAGTTTCGGATGCTCTCCTCCAATACACTTGTGGGAAAAGGGCAGAGGTTCTGGAGCAAAGAAGAACCCTCTTTAAGCCTCCGAATAAAACCATAAGCGATTTATTACATGCCATCCCACCTTCCACAACCCACCTGTTTGCGGAAACACAGTTGTCCGACTTGATCAAAGAACAAGGAGGATTATCAAAGGTGTTTCCAGGAAAGTTCAAAAAACCCACACAATTTGTGCCAAAACCCAAAAACAAACATGATTTCAAAGAAAAGCGGCCGTTTCGTAAACCAAACTTTCGGAACTCCGATAGAGTGGCCACACGTATCTCCAATCAGCGACCACGCCGAAAAGTAAAAGGAGATAGGGAAAAAAATACTAAATTTCAAGCCGGCCAGGTCAGTATTAAATACCATCAGTGGGAAAACCTAGGTGCCCCACGCTCTATCCTGTCAATAATATCCGGTTATCGCATCCCATTCATAAAACGTCCGCCATCTTATCGACTTGACAGGGACACTTGCGCCCGATACAAAATCAAGGTTTCGACAGAAATCGGAAAGTTAAAACAAATGGGGGCAATACGCGAGTGTCATTACGAAACAGGCTCCCTGTCCAACATATTCCTCCGACGGAAGGCAGATGGCTAAAATAGACCAATTTTCGATTTAAGAAGACTTAATTTATATTTACGTCCTCCTAAATTCCGCCTCATAAATCATCATAGAATTCCAGAATGCTTGAATGCCACAGATTATATGACCAAAATTTATTTATCTCAAGCGTATTTTCATATTCCGATTGCTAAAGGCCATCGGAGATACTTAGCCTTCTCTTACGCTGGCTTCACCTACGAAATGACCTGGCAGACAGGTCATTTCGTAGGTGAAGCCAGCGTAAGTTTCAGACTAGCAACTGCTCCTTGATCGTTTGCTAATTTATCTAACTGGTTGGCAAATTGTTTCAGGAAACAATCTATCCGAATGATCGTCTACTTGGACGATTTTTTACTGATGCATACGGACCCTTATACTCTCTGAAAACAAACTCAGTATGTCACGGACCAACTGATAAAGCTAGGTTGGTGCGTAAATCAAGAAAAGTCTGTGTTGACCCCTACAAAATGTCTGGAATATTTAGCGAATGAAATTTTGCGAATGAGTGCCCTAAACAAGCAGAGCCAATTGTGCAACATGCTTGCGATTTAAAAAACCGAGCAATCACAAAACTGGCGACCAAGAATGCCCTGCAAAGAAAATAGCTGAGACAAGATACATCAATTCTATAGATTATAATGACGTCGCGTAAGACCGCCTAAGTTTATAAGCCTTTTTTACTTTATGTAATATAATTATTCGTATTTTGTATTTTACTAGTTATACTTAATCCGTAAAATTAATTTTAGTTTTTATTCGTTTTTACAATTTATATTATAAGTAAATATGTAATCTTGACATTTTTTTGACACGGCAAATTTTTCAGTATGACAAAATAAACGCAACCTAATTAAAAATGTAACATTGCAAAAATCATAATAGAATGTGTACGAGTATGCAAAAATGTCTTACGATGTCTTGCGATGATGCAAGTAGCATACTATTTTGCTCAATTTGGATATAACCATTGTAGTGACCATCAATCCACTACATGGTCCGCTCCGCTTATGAATCTTGGACCGCGTCCTACATTGTGACGTCGGGTGGCGTGATCCTTTGTTTCGACGCGCAGGCTCCGCCTCCCTTCGAGAATGCTCCAGAGAAATCATCACCGAGGCGCGGGCGCGCCGCGGCCGGCGGCCGGCCGGCAGTCTTCCATTGGTTGTCGACACGCGCACGCGCATTTTTTTGCTAGCTTCGCACTCATTTTCATTTGTTTTAGCTTTTACAAGTTTTGTATTTTCCTTTAGTTATGTTATGTGTCAAAAGTAGTAATAAATTCTTTAGTTAAAAAAGTTAATAAAATCATTCATTTTCGTTTCTTAGTGTTCAGTAAAATCACCTTTCCGCATGTACACAAAACGCTCATATTCGCCTGCATTCGTTCAAGCATCATACACTACAGTCCCTGGTGAAATTCCGGGACAGCCGCAGCTACAGCTTACATACCTCCAAACCATACTAACTATTTATAGGAATTTTAGATAATACTTATGTACAAGCACTTGAGTGAGGTACCTGAGATACAGGTTTCTTCCTAGTTCAGGTAGAATCCAATTATTTCTTCCCTACCTCTAGTTTTAGGCCCAATTTTGTAAATGTTTATGTAAATCAATTATTTCAATAAACAATTATTATTATTATTACTGGATGGTCTGGTTTATTATTACTGTTGATAAGTTATAGATAGTTGTTTTGATAATATTCACATATTGAACATCATATTGCCTGTACTCCTAAGTTATTATTGAATGTATGATTTATTTGACTAGTCCGTCGAGTAGTGGACATGATGACATAATTGTTGTGCAGAAGGATGCCGACCTATAAGTTTAACATCACAAAACTAAAACAATAAGTACTATAATTATGTGTTTATAATAAAAACATTACTTCTTAGATATTTAGAAGGTCTTTCTGACGCTGCCAGCTGTTCTGAGTAAGTTAACCCAAGTACTTAAAGGCGGGAATACAGATTTTGTCGTGACATTTCACCATGAAACGCTACACGCTTCAACAACGCGTAGAAATTGTTAAAATTTATCATCAAAATCAGTGCTCTGTTCGCCTAACGTTCCGTGCGGCGGGAATGCCATAAATTGGACGCAATCCAATTTATGGCATTCATGGCCGTCCTTCAAAGTCCACAATCCGTCGTTTAATTAATAGCCGTATGCGTTGGGACCTATATTTTCTACCGCATATGCTGCACAACAAGGAGAGCACAGCGGATCTCATGTATCTGCAACACCTGTCGTGCACTCCGAAAACGACAAAGCAACGAGGACATCGAAATGCAACCGCAGCATCACCTCCAATAGTCGCAATACTACGATGCCAGCTGAGCCAGACGAAGACACTTCATATGCCAGCATCACCAACTATCCCACAAATCGTGACGTAGTGAAAGTGCATAGTGAAAATAATTTGTAATCAATAAAACAGTGTTCAGTGTTATTTTTAAGCAACATTAGATTAAGTTTTTGCAACTTACCTTTGTGAGTGGTTGACCAAAAAGGGACCTGGAGGGATTGGAAACCGTTAATTTTTTTTTTTGAATTTTTTAATCTGTGGTCTTTTAGCTTTGTTTTGGTCTAACCAGAATATTTTTAGGTGCTGTAGTGTTTTTTTTATGATTTTTTTTGTGAGCCGAGGCAGTTTTGGAAAAATTACACCTTGCACACAGCGCACACTAGTTTTTGTGATGTCAGGTAAGTGGATACAATCAGTTTTATTGTTTTATTGTACTTTTAAGGTTATCTCTAGTGCAACGAAGTCTCTTTATCGTGTGCAGGTCCAAAAAGACGTTCGTACTTGTCAGAAAGTGACGACGACGCTACTCAAATGGACAGTCCAGAAAGTTTAAAGGTCCAATGATACCCAAGGTAATTAAAACAACTTATTTTTGTTTCAAAGTCTATAATGGAGCTCACACTTCAATATTAAATAATCTGCCAGTAGAAACTTAACAATTTTTCTGTGTTTCAGAAGTCAAAGAAAACTTAAATCCTAATAAAATTAATGATGATAATATTTTGTTTGAACAATACGGTCAAGCTTGGGATGACACAATAAATGAAGCAATTCCGAAGATGTTGGATGCTACTACTCAAACGGAAAAAGATGTTGAAGATTTTTTTTTTAAAAAAGAGGCGTCTAATGAGGCTTTCGGAGTATTTGTCGGCAAGGAACTATCCACTGTTCCACAAATAAAGAGGCGCTTCGTGATGTATGAAATAATAAAAATAATCGAGCACAGTAGTAAATAATTGACAATAGTAATAATTATGAAGTCTCATCACAAACATTACAATCACAAATAAAAAATTATAATAATGAATAGTCTTTACTTTTTGTTTTGTTTGCATGAACGTATGGTGTGCCCTGGTTCTTTACAACGCCCACAGGTAGTAACTTTCCTGGGTTTTTTAGCAGAAGGACCTGGCTGATCTTCTTTAGCCGTCTGTTTTTTAGCAGAAGGTCCTGGCTGATCCACTTTAGCCATCTGGCTTGTAGGTTTCGCTTCTTGTGGTTTTGGGCATGTTAGGTTAGCTGCGTCTTTCGAAGTGCAAAGGGGTGCTATTTCCTCGAATAAATACCATTGTCTTGCAAGTGAAAGCCCTGGTGGAACTAATAAATTTGGCATACCAGTGATATCATCTAAAGTCACTCCCTTCTTAACAATATTAAATTTTTGAGCTGAACTGTTAGCTAGAACTTTACATTCCACTGTAAATGGATCATCCGATTTAATAGTGAAGTGGTGATATCGTGTTATTCCTGGAATAGTTGTGAAGAATTCGCTGAGGTAGGCGTTCCACTCATACCACTGAACATTTATTATTCCGTTCACGTAGTCATTCGTACAGATAGCCTTATTTTTTCCCGAAACTGTCGAGTTAGCCACACATTCTTCGATATCATGCAAAGTATCTACTGTAGATTTAGAAAACTTCTGTTTAAAAAGTCCAAACATTCTGTCTGGGGAAAACTTAGTGTGGCCCACCAATAAGAAGTTAAGATGCACTGTCTTGTTTAAATCCCTTGCTACCCTCCATGCACAGTAATGCACAACAGCATTGTTTTTATTTTGACCCACGCAGTTATCTGCACAAATATGCTGAATATCTTGGTCACAAATATTGGATTCTAAATGGTGATGAATGAGATTAATCACACTGTTTGCCCCTTTTCCTATGTTGTCACATTCATCTATGAGATAATTCGTCTGTGTGTTGTCTGCTTCATCATTTATTCCAAAAAGGCCACATTTTCTTGCAGTTTTAAAAAAGGCAGGTCCAACTTGCATTTCAGATGAGGGATAATGGATATTCTGTGCATAATCGATACTGAAGACACGCATTCCAGGTTTCTGCTCCAGTTGTTTGGCTTGAGTTAGAGCTACACTTGCATCTTTCCTTATATCATTGTAGAATTTTCTTTGAATATCAGCTTCCTCTAAATGATTAATTGCTTGCTTCAGTTTTTCAGTCTTCGTCTGATCGGGCATGTTAATATTACGCATGATGGCTATATTATTATCTCGACATACTGGACAGAGATCAGAGCTTGGTTTCATGGATGTTATGTAAGGCACATATGTATTCCAACATTGTATGAAAGTCGTCCAGCCGACATGATCAATATTGCTATCATTGCATGACTCCACATAGTTTCTATACATACGCCTTTTTGTTAAATTAGCAGGCAATTTCATGACTCTAAAGTCCCAAAACTGCGGAAGTCGACCAGGTAGTGGAATAGATACTTTTTCAGCTGTATTTTTAATAAATTTAACTATCATATCCAAATGTTCTGTGGGAGTTGCATTATGAATAGGTTTGCCTTTTAGACCATGAACTTTATCAGCCACTCCTTTCTCATCAAAATGTTTGAGAATATTTTTGAAGGCCTTGATGCCTATTGCATGAAGAAATAAAAACGTTGACTGGCATATTTCTATGGGTCCGTTCACACAGACCGGCTCGGAGAGGAGAGCAGATTCTTATCACGATGAAAACAGAGTTTTTAGTATGTGTATTAAGGTTTATTTTTTTATGTGCACAGCTTTTGTCATTAAGAATGCTTGAAGGCGCTTGGTGTGAAATAATAAGAGGAGCTGACCGCTTGCTTTCAACAAGCAAGCGACAGCCGGCTTTCGCGCCCCTATTGTATTTCTATCGTGTCTCGAATCACTTGTGTTCGAAGTTTTCAAACGGAACAGTTGTATGCACTTGTAGGAAAACATGACTGACGAAAAATTAATAATACTAGTGTCAAAATATGAGTGTTTATTTGACATAACCAAGCCATCGTATAGCGATCGGGTAATGAAAGACAATGCGTGGGAGGAAATAAGCAAATGTGTGGGGTTAAGTGGTAAGTACCTACTAAGATTTTATTGTTTTACACCTATCTCCAGATATTCGAACGAATTCTAAAGTAAGGGCTTCTTAATTTGCCGTGACTTGTTAAATTCAAAGTCAAAACAGGAATAACATGAGTTTAAATGTACCCTCACTTTACTCGTAAAAATCGTTTGAGTATCTGAACGTTACAATATACCTACTCAAGAAGTAGCGAACAATTTTTATTAAATATAACTTAAGAAACTCGAGTGGCCACTTGATCTTGCCAATCTAAAGCACCACTTGCTGAAAAATAATCCTTAAATTTATTCCTTATGGTTATACCTGCGTCGATATTAGAACTATTTTCATCATTATTGTCTGTTATCGCTGTTAATAAATTCATATTGCTGTGAAGAACATTCTCTTGTCCTGGTGATGGCGTCCGATTTTCTATTAAAAAATTATGTAAACATGTAGTTGCTAATATAATTAAGTCACAGTACTTCGGTTGGATTTTCATTCGTTTTTGATAAATCTCAAATCTTTGAGTTAGCATTCCAAATGCACATTCTACGACTTTTCTTGCTCTGCTTAAACGCAGATTAAATACTTTTTTTGATAAGTCTGTTCTTGTTTGTTCTCTCGGATACGGCCGCAATATGTTATTGCTCAAAGGGAATGCTTCATCTCCTATGAAAACATGTGGTAAGCTTTCAGTGGTATTCGGTAGAGGTTTATTTGGGGGCAGCTTTAACTTATTAGTGTTCAGTTTTTTTCCAAATTTTGAATTTTGTAAAATTCCACCGTCGCTATTTTTACCATACGATCCGACATCAACAATTAAAAAGTTGTATTTCGCGTCTACCACAGCTAGTAACACTGTACTGAAAAAAATTTTATAATTATAGTATAAGCTTCCACTATTATCTGGTGCCTGTATACTGACGTGCTTTCCGTCTATAGCGCCCAAACAGTTAGGAAAATTCCAAATATTAAAGAAATCACGAGAGACCTTGTCCCACATTTCTTCATCTGGTATCTGCATAACTAAGGGCATCAAAACATCACAAATTGCTCTGATTGTCTCATGAATTATTGAATGAACTGTAGAAATTCCCATTCGGAAATTAAATGACAAGTTTTTGAAACTGCAACCAGTAATGAGGAATCTGTAAAAACAAACAAAAAATCTAAATATAACATTGCCGCGCCAAAACGAAGTATAAATTAAAGAAAACAGTCCACTGACTGCATGCTCATTTACCCGATGAACTAAAGGAGGGTGATGTTTTTAATTTATTTATTTCTATTCTTTCCAGTTAGGCAGTGCATGGATCGTTGGAAGAAACTGCGAGATAACTTCAGAAAAGCTTATCATAACCGAAAAGGGAAGAGTGGCGATGGTGCGACATCATCCAAATTAATAAAATTTGAAAAAGAACTTTCTTTTATAATACCGTTTTTTCGTAATCGGAACCAAATATCTAATGTTACATTATCATCGGATGAATCGGAACCTGGCACACCACTACCACCAGCATCGACATCATCTAAACGTTCTGACCATTCCGAAGTTGAATCGCTTGCAAGTACTTCCGACTCGAAAAAGAGAACACGCTTAAACAAAGATGTTGCTACGGTTTTCGAAGAATATCTTGAAGAAAAAAAAAATACTAAACCCTTTGACAAGGCATTACGCAATTTTTTTTTGTCTATGTCAGATACAGTGGAAACGTTTCCAAAAGAAGTTCAAGCACGAATTAAAAAGCGCGTTTTTGACATTGTTAACGAAGCTGAATTGAGTCTGTATGAAAATAGTGCAGATTTGAATTATTCTTTGCCAATAAATTCTCCGCCATCCTCTAATCCATCTACTTACCATCAGTTATCAAACGAAACCTATATTTGTCAAAACTATCCAGATCAGACTACTTACGGGTACAGTACAAACACACAAAATACAAAATAATTAATAAACACAGACAATCAAAATAATGAAAGTCAAATCTGCACTATTTAATTACATTCAGCCATTCAATTAGGTGTAATCTTTAACTTTAACCATTTAATTTTAAGCAATGTTTAGTTTAATAACTGTTTCTTTTACTGTCTAATATTTGATATTTCAATCAATCAGGACAATAACGGCAACATACGTTAACAAAGCTTCGGCTGTGATCTTGTGACCTGAATAAGATGATTATTATAAAATGATTGTTTTTTATTTACTTACCTTAAAGTTACCGTTAATCTTTCTTCGGCTGGAATGGTGCAACGATAATTTGTAGTCTTTTTTGTTATATGTACTCTTAACAAATCTGTCAATTTTAAAAATTGCCAATATTCCATACGATAATACTCATAAAATTTAAGGCTGTCATTCTTCAATTCCTCGAAAATGGTGTGAAACTCCCCATGGATTAATCGATTCTTCCAAATATTTTTTGCCCATATTTGTCTTCGCTTGCGCTTTCGTTTGTTTTGTTCAGCTTCAAACAATCTTGCTAGCAAATATATTTCTTCATCGGAGCTATCTAAATCCATGTTCCGAAAAGCACACGTTAACACCGAAAACAAAACTTGGACTGCGTGGAATACTGGTACTGCCTTTGCAGTGTCCCACCCGGCTCCGAGCGCATCCGACCGGCTCCGAGCGCATCCGACCGGCTGTGAGCGCATCCGACCGGCTGCGAGCGTATCCGACCGGCTGCGAGCACATCCGATCGGCTCCGAGCGCATCCGCTTTCAGGCCGATTCTAGCCGGTCTATGTGGAATAGTTGACGACTCCGCTCCGACCAACTCCAAGCGTATACGATCCGGTCTGTGTGAAAAGAAAAATGCGCGCCGATGCTCTCCGAGCCGGTCTGTGTGAACAGACCCTAAATCGGCATGAAAATATTTGTTCCGCAATATGGGTTTGGTGTAAAAAAATTTTTTGTACTTATCTCCCAGCTGTGTGCTTCTTCTATGACACTCCAACTTACTCAAAATCGCTGTACACTTTGTAGATTTATCCATATCCATGTATTGCTGCCGAACACGTGATAGATATTGTCGAGAAAATATGCCTGAGCATGGGCCACCATTTGGGCCTTTACTACAATTACATGTATCATCTATGAATTTAGTAATAATTTCGACCTCTCGTATATCTTCAGTGCTTCGCTCCATAATGTTGTCATTTTCTCCTTCATTTACAGTTTTAGCACCAGTATACATGTCCTCCAAACTTATTGCATCGAAATCTAAAATTTCCACTTCAAGGTCGTGCAATTCCAACTCATCATTTTCAGTCATCCCATAATAATCGTCCAACTGACGTAATTCGTCCTCTAACAAAACAGACGTGGCTTTAGTCATAGCTCACACTTAGTTGCGCACATAAAGACAAGAAACTGACACTAAATAAGTCGCCAATAACGTAGTAACCGCAAACACGTGTTGACACTCACTAACGAAGTCGCATACTGACATAAAACATGCCGCGCCCCCCGCCCGCGCACGAGTCGAAACTTGTTTCTACACGAAATTTCAAACGCGATTTACTCGAAATCAATTATTTTCCCTTGAGGTCCCTTTTTGGTCAACCACTCACCTTTTAATAATCTTTTTAACATTATTATAATCATTTTAATTATATTTTTTTTTTACCAATGATTTAACCTTTCTTAACAATTGTTTAATCTTCTTATTTCATATTTTAAATTTAAACTTTATTTTGGATTGTTTTTGAGATGTTTGATTTGTAATGTTTTACGATGATTATTCTCTGGTTGAAAAATACTCAAATCTTTTTTTGAGTATAATTTCCAATCTAAGAGGGGAGGTGTAACCAGCCCTTACTTTTAATTCCCTTTATCCATTGTTAACAACGAGACATAAGCTGCTATTGTACTACATCAAAAACAGATACTTATTAGAAAACCTTTGACCCTTACCAAAATGATTAGAATATAAAGACTATTTGTCAGATGCTAAATTGAACTACTGTTTAGATCAACTTTGACCCTTCCCTTCATACAGAGAATTTTGGCAAAAGAAAAAGACACTGTATTAAAACACAGTAGTATGATACAACCACTTTATTGTATTCATATATCCTTAAAAACTCTTCCAAAATTTAATTTAATCAGTTATACCATCGAACTCCGTGTGTTTCACTGTGCTACAAAACCCCGAATCAGTACGCCTGTAACATTGCCGGCCTCAAGGCTAACATAACTCACGTTCTTCGTGAAAATGAGCCCCATTTATGCGAAGATGTCGTCCAAAATTGGTCCTCCAGAATATACCACCTACAGCGGAGTCGCGGCGGCCATTTGACTGAAATTATATTCCATAAATAATGTCATCGAATTTCCTTTAAATAAAACCAAAATTGTGGCAATATCACTGAAACAGGTTATTTTATTTAATTTCAAAGTTCGAGCGCTCTTAATGAAAAACCCTGAACAAGAAGACCAGCTACAAAAATACATACTTGACTGCTGCAATTCTTTTTATGGCATAACATCAATTTCATTACGCAGAACTGCTTTTCGATTTGCTGAAACTAATTAACTAAAAAATAATTTTAACAAAGAAACCCAGCTACAAGCCATAGTACCAACCAATCCTTGAGGCAAGGATTGGTGCTATGGCTTTATGTCACGACATCCTTCTATATGTTTACGCATTCCAGAAGCTACTTTACTCAACAGAATAACAGCTTTTAACGCCACCGAAGTCAATCTGTTTTTTGATCAACTAAAAACGATTCAAATAAGATAGATCCAGAAGAAGAATATACCTGGTTATCGTATTTTTAATATTGATGAAACTGGCCTAAGTAAAGTTTAAAAAAATACAAGATTTTGGCTCCAAAAGGTTTAAAACAGATAGGAAAAGTTGGTTCAATGTTGGGTTCGTAAACAGTGGCGTAAGATTGGGTTTTTAGGTAGATTACGACGCCCTCGTTTTGATTAAGAGTTATTTGAGGTATAGTGTGATTGGTATCCGTCAATTATCGGTATGTTACTCACTCTTCTCAGCCAACACTCTGTCAAGACAATAACATCGAAATCAACTTTAGTGGAATAGATAAGTGCTTGAAGACTATCGAAGTTTTTACTTATACTGCGTATATTGATAACATATGAAATACTCCATGTATTTTAATATCATTATGTTTTGAGAATTTAACGCAGTCCTCTGGGTCAATTAAAAATGAATTTCCTACGTGAAGCCTGTCTAGCTCTTCATTAATGTTACTTATAGTAGCCATTGGAATTGAGATTAATGTTGTTACTAGGTTTATAGTTGCTAGTTTCGTTGAAGCTTCTTTTCAGAACCACTAAAATATCAGGGACGGCGCTCTGTGGTGGTATGTGATGATAAAGGGATGTCGTGTTTGATGCATGTTTTTGGTGAAGTAGTGGAGAATTGAGAGTTACTGAGTTTGGGTTTGTATGTGTGTGAGGTTTGTTATTGTTTGTGTATATATTCAGGTAAACTTTTTTAAACAAATTGGAAAAATGAAAGAAATAATAATAAGGAGCTTAATATCTAGTCACATACTGGTGGTGGTGTAAGTTTTGAAAATTTCTCGCGTCGTCAACTTTTGGCACCTGCTGAACTGACACTAAGTGGAACCAATATCAGTGATGGCAGCGAGTCTGAAGAAGAAGTTTTACACCCAAGCACGTCATACCAGCCACAATCTTTATCAACCCGTAAGCGGGGCCGGCCATCGCGATCTATAGGTAATCCTCCGCTTCTACCTCCACCATATTATTATTATTAACTCTACCGCCTAAGGCAGCCCGAAAATGGTTGAAGCGAGACTTACCCCAACATCATGATGAGTGGATCGCACCATTCCCAAGATCAATAATTACTTTATCTGATGCTTCAGAACCAGTCGATTTCTTTGAATTGTTTTTTAGCCACGAAGTTATTATACACATTTGTGTATGCAGTACAAAAAGGAAACCCAGGGTTTACCCTCTCTGATAGTGACATATATTGTTTCATTGGCATTTTGATATTGACTGGACGTCGTCGTCGTCGACGTCGATGTATTGGGAAAGTAACGAAGATACACACAATATCTTGGTGGCGAAATCCATGCGGAGAAACCGATTCGAAGAGATTCTTCGACATTTCCATGTGGCCGATAACACCAACCTTTGCCCTAATGACAAAATGGCTAAAGTCCGCCCTCTTTTTGATTTACTAAATAAGAAGTTCCTGCAATATGCTGTAATGGAAAAGGACATCAGCATAGACGAATCATTGATACCTTACTATGGTAGACACGGTTGTAAGCAGCATATCAGGGGAAAGCCTATTAGATTTGGCTTCAAGACGTGGATTGCGGCCTTGCGCTTAGGATATTGCTAATACACCGACCCGTATCAAGGCCGTTATGAAACATATAGTACTGGCTTGGGACAATGTGTTGTGCAAAAACTAATGACTGAGATTCAGAATGTCTACGAAGAAACAAGATTCTCAGTTTTGGTCGACAACTTCTTCACAGGAGTACCGTTGATAACAATAATGAAAGAAAAAAAATATATTAGTGACGGGTACAGTTCGTGGTAATCGTACTGAGAAGTGTCCTTTGAAAGACGACAAGTTATGCAAGAAGAAACAGCGAGGTTACCATGATAGTCGGCTCGATGTAAACAGCAGCATTTGTGCAGTACGCTGGAACGATAACAGTGCAGTGCCACTGTTATCCAGCAAAAACAAAGAGTAAATGTGCCACAACCCAACGTTGTATACTAATACAATCGTTTTATGGGAGGGGTTGATCGGTATATATAATATATACCTATCGAATAGCAATGAGTAGTAGTAGTAGCAATGGTAGGGTAAGGTGGTGCAAGAGTGCGCGGTTGGTAAGAGTGCGCATCTATCCTACGTCGAGTACTGAGTGACATTTGTAACTAACTTCAGTCGTATTTTGGTGTTGAAGTGAACGCGGTTGTGCTCCCGAATAATAATTTGTGTAAGACTATTTACGTGGATTTTAGGTAAGCCAATAGATTTTTACTTCTCTTCATATAATTTGTTTGTGTTTTTCGTTGAATACAGTTTGAAACCTACCCAGGAAACATAAATCAAAACTTTTTATGTGCAAAACTTAGTGTCTGTTCAAACAGTTTTAAAGAGAAAATGACGATGTTTTTTAAGAGATGTCGCTAGTGACTCGTCATTTCGCGTTTGGCCGATTCGTGTAAGAGTGCGCACTATGATGCGCGAGAGTGCGCGCGCACTCTTATACATCTGAGATTTCTAGTATTTCAATAATTTTGGTTAGATTACCTACTTTAAGCTTTATTATTTATTTTCAGCACTATGTCTAGGAGAGAGAGAAAGACT
This sequence comes from Apamea crenata, assembly GCA_949629185.1. Classification (NCBI taxonomy): domain Eukaryota; kingdom Metazoa; phylum Arthropoda; class Insecta; order Lepidoptera; family Noctuidae; genus Apamea; species Apamea crenata. The sequence continues at coordinate 2,053,834 of OX451362.1, read as the reverse complement.
GAGCGACAGAATTGTCAGGCCGAAACAATGGAGGAGGCTCGGAAGCTTATAGAAAAGGGTAAATCGAAAAGATCAGTTGCTGCCGCCCTCAGTATGGCAGAGGCAACTTTGAGAAAACGACTAAAGCGGTTGGAACCTGCCACAAAATTGGGCAGGTACGAAACAACATTTACTGAACGTATGGAAAAATACTTCTCTGAACATCTAAAACTTTTAGATGATATGTACTTTGGCATGACAGCGAAAACACTGAGGGGGTTAACTTTTGAATTTGCAACCGCAAATTAAATTCCGCACAGATTTAATAAGCCTACATGCACCATCACCGACACCAATCCCAATAAATGACTAACCGACCTGTTCACGGTATTTGAATTTCAGTGACTTTTAACTAAGTAATTTAGGAACAGTCACAATGTGCACTTTTGTATGCACATAAAAATATAATCAACTTCCTAGCCACATTCAAGAAATAAGCCTTAATAAATTCAAATTTTATAAAGCGAAAATTATGACATATATAAGGTCCCATTAAAATAGGTGGACAAACTTTTAGAAATCATTCAGACCACCGAAATAAGGACAATTGTAAAAAAAATATATAAGAAAAACGCATTTAATACTTACAATTAAAATAATCAGCTAACAAAAATACACTTATAAATGTTGGTTACCCAATGCATAAACACTTTGTTAAATACAGATTGATGTAAGGATGTAACAGAACTGACTATGTACCTCCTTTCGAGCCTGCGCGCAGCGGGGCGCGAGTGCAAGTATCTACCCATTATTTTAGGTCAAAATAATATAATAATTATAATCAGTGTTTTTTTTTTGCTTGGATATCTTTGGTTAGACGTACTGAGCGCTGTGGTAAAATTTGTCCACCTATTTTAATTGGACCCTGTATGTATTCAATCAAGTAATTTCTAACTGAACAGACAACTGTGCACACATTGCCGTGTAAAAGTGTTTATACAAAACTACTTACAGAAAATAAATCATTTATCGTTTAATGGCAACATTAAAACAAAATCAAAACTTAACCTTTTGAGCGCCAGGGTCACAAATACGTGACAAGCGAAAACTGTCCCTGAGCGCCAACGACACAAATATGTGACAAAAACAGCGGTACATTAAAACACGAAATAAACTATTTAAACATTACTTTAATGCCTATTTATTTATATACCTGTAAAATAGAAGGTCCAAAATTTATTTATTTCCATAAAACTAATTAAATTGCATTATAAATATTGAGAAATTTTACGTTAAAAAGAAAGAAATAAACTCTGAAAAAAGAATGTCCTCACACGCCAGAGTCATAACTGCGTGACCGCTAGTGATGTAGCGCATGTTGGATAATATCATTATTTCAAATCAAAGATCGATTCGAAACTTTCCTCTGGAATATATTATTTTAGGTATAATTTGGTACTAGGATAAAGCAGCATTAATTTTATAAAACCAGTCTTAAAAATCATTCAATAAGCTACATAGTCAAAAATAAAATTTGGTTGGGTCGAATTTCGATATTCACTAATCCCAACTCAAGCGCATCCCTAACGCAACCCGAATTATCAGTACCCTGACGTGACGTCACAAGCGCGGCGACCAGAAATTAGTGAAGTGAATGAATAATATTTATGATTAATTTACTTGTGATATCGAGTTCAAGATTTATATTAAGTGACTATTATAATGAGTGGGAATTTAATGACTACGGAAGAACTTCTTCGCATATTAGAAGGAGTCTCAGATGACGAAGAATTTTTGGAAACAGAATATTTGGACGAATTTGATTTAGAGGTAAGTTATTTTTATCTGCTTTTATTTTAAAAATTTTGAGCAAATATTAATCTTATTAAAAATCACGATGAAATCTGTAAGTGTGGCCTGGTATTGGTGTTTGTAGACCGAAAGAAACATATTTTTTACAGAAATAAGTTACTTTTGAGAATATTATTGTTGTAAAAAAATAGATACAGCCGTTATACAGAGTTTTTAAGTTGATATATCGATCGTTGTTTGTTTACATACGATTTAATTAAGATATGAATCAGCATACAGTTACCTACTAAATGCTTGTTGTATTATTTAACCTATTGATCGCTAACATAAATAAGTAAAAATCAAGAATGATTTTGATATTTTTACTTGTGTATATGTTTAAGCGATATAATATGTTTAAATATTACATATATTTATGAAATATTAATGGCGCCTTATACCTAAGCCTGCACTCATAGGTTTCTAATATATGTATACTATTATTTCAATTAATTATTATGTATATATGTGTGCAGAGAACTCGACTTTTCAGTTTTGTTTCGGTAATTCGGTATATAGTTCCTATAGTGTTCGTCAAGCTATATGATCCCTCCGAAAATGTTTTTAAGATATAATTTATGTAGAGCACAGGGTTAAGAAAGAATTAAGCCACGTCTGAAAAGTATTTGAAATAAATAAATGAACGAATTTACAGATTTTATGATTTATTTTGGGATATTTATTAATTAGACAATAATCAAACTTATAACCTTTTCAATCATTTATTATTTCTTAATCGGAATCCTGGTAGCTCGGTAAACTAATGTCATCTAAGTCTTTTTGGTGTCGTACTTTACGTATAATATTAATTATATTGGTGTAAGTTACCGAACGCTTCTCCGCTGGTACACTATCTAATTCATGTGCGACCAATCTTGCGAATGCCTTATTGCGTGGGTCCTTTGGCTCTTCTTCGAAACCCACATTAGGTAAATGTGAAACTTCACATTTTAATTCGTCTTTGTCCCATATACTGCGCTGGTACATATTTGAGGTTGCAATATCCTCAGTCGTTACCTGTGTTTGCTTTGATATCATTTCTGTTTTCACTCCTTCACACACACAGGTCACTTTCACAGGTTCAACTGAGAACTTGATTCTCTTGGCACGGTGTATATTTTGTAATAAACTTGGTGATGAAGGTCTGCTCTCGTCACCAGAAAACATATTAATTATGTAAATAAAATATTTCAGATAGAATGAAGAATGGTGATGAATGATAGAATTTCGAATGTTCGAAACCGATGTACGAATGTCTAATAAAACGTACTTTTCTAGTCAACATGTCAGTATTACCAACCTAAAAAAATTGCAAATACCAATAATGCTTGGGAAGAAACATAAAAACCATAGACGTTTTTTTAATCTTTAGCTTATTTTAATTATATTCTATTTTCTTTACAAATAGGTAAAGCGTAGCGTAATTAATGAGAATTTAATTTAATGCAAATTAAGTTTCTTTTTGTAAAATGATATCTTGGCTTACAAATTACCAAATATACGAAATTCTAAGATCGCTAATGTTTATGTCTGTTTTTTATTATCGAAGTTTAAACTAATTGTGCTATTGACCAGTCTTCAAATATTATGCTCTAAAAATATTTTGCAGTAGTACAATAAAGCTTGAGCTTCTGCCATAAACCTAAAGATTTTGTTTTGTTGATCAAAGTAAAACATTCTAACAATAACGAGATTCTTAAAAGTTTTACCTTAAAAATATTAACTAATGGAACAATAAACTTAAACTAACTGTCATAAATCTGTAGCTTTTGTTTTGTTGTATAGCAATAACCCATCTGCAACAGCGCAAGTAGTAATTTCAAATTTCATGATGAATTAGACACAATATAAGCCGATAACTCGAGTTGGAGTACAATAATATCTTCGGATCTGTCGGCCGTAAAGATCTATTGTTTTCGGGCAGAATTTAGAACAAAGAAAAATACTTGTTTCTCACGCACTGGCTAATTAACTTCCCACAATGAATTATTGTTTTTATTTTACAGCCAGCAACTGTTGCCCATCAAGAACCATCAAATGATACACCTTCGACGTCTCGAGATGGCCACCATCGAGGTCATGAGCCGGAACCGTCCTTCCAATGGACCTCGGAACGACGTACACCCGAAGTAGCTGACTTCAATGATTTTCAATCTGGAATCCATTTAGAGCCGTCGGAAATTGCTTCTGAATGCGACATATTTCAATATTTTATGGACACAGATTTTGTGTCGATGATTGTCAATATGACCAATAAATTTCATCGATACTTTGTGCTGAATGTAGACTTGCGTATGCATTCTCGTTTACATGCTTGGTACGACGTAACAGTCCCAGAGATGTACATGTTTTTTGCAGTCATAATGTTAATGACCAGAAATAAACATTTATCTATAGAAGAACATTGGTCCACAGATATTTTATTGAATTCTCCGATATTTTCGAAAGTAATGACACGCAACAGGTTTTCTATGATACTTGGCATGCTCCATTTTTCTGAGCAAAGAGAAGAAAATACAATTTTATCGAAAATCCAGAAATGTGTATCTCATACACGACAAAAGTTTAGAAATATTATTACGCCATATAAAACTATTTGTATTGACGAAAGCATTGTTCCATTTAAGGGTCGCTTGTCCATAAAACAATACTTACCGAATAAAAGAAACAGATTCGGTGTCAAATTATTTGTTTTATGTGATGTAAATACGGGTGTTATTGTTGATTTTATTGTTTACTGTGGAGCAACCACAGAGATAGTTGATCCCTGTAATCTAGGTGTTGGCGGGGCTGTTGTTGCCACGTTGGTCAAACCATTTTTAGGATCCAATCGCCATTTATATGTGGATAATTGGTACACGAGCCCATTGTGATTTAAATATTTACACGAACATAATATTTACGCTTGCGGTACGGTAAAAAAAAATAGAAAGTATATGCCAAAATTAAACACGATTCTAGAATTGAATGAAACGGAAGTGCAATATTCTGGTCCACTGATGGCCATTAAATGGAAAGACAAAAAATATATTTTTATGTTATCCACCATCCATGATAATTCTATGGAATTATCATCGCGAATACATCGAAATACGGGATTGCCTGTAATTAAGCCAAAAGCTGTAGTGGACTACTCAAAAAACATGGGCAGTGTTGATACCGCAGATATGCTATTATCATCAATGCAGTGTATCCGCAAAACAGACAAATGGTATAAAATATTATTTTTCCATTTATTAGATATGCACCTATTAAATGCATTTTATTGTTACCGGCATTTAAAAGATATGCCAACATTGAAATTTGCCGATTTTCAATTGAGCGTGATTCGGCAATTGATAGAGAGGTACCACAGTGGTAGTATTATAGAAGGCTCCACGTTAGCTACAACTAGCAGTAGTAATCCTCTTCGTATATTACCCAGTAATGCAAAGGATCATATGCCGAGTCGTATGGGAAAATATCAAAGATGCAAGCAATGCGCACTTTTAAAACAAAGAAAAAATACACGTTTTAAATGTAACGTTTGTAACGTATATTTATGTGCTGCGCCGTGTTTCCAAAAGTACCACTCTGTGTAATATATTTAGATTTATATTGATTTTAATGTCTCTGTGATACTGATTTTTCTATTGTAACTTGAAGTTTTTTATTAGATTTTATTTACATATGGCTTACTATTAGATGATAAGATAATACAATGCAGATTTTGTATAATGTTGTTCTATTATTCTAAAGATTTATTAGTATAAGACTGATTGGTAACTGTGATAATTATATATAATCGTTAATTGTTTTAATTTGTTACTTTTTATGCCAGGTTTATAGAACTTATTAAAATTTTCTATTTTTTCATAGTTTTTATTTACCTTCTTAACCTATTTCAATCATATATTTTTAAGTACCTGTTACATTCGGAATTATAAATCTGATTTAAAAAACGTGTTTCATTTATTATAAAATAATATTGTACTAGAACATCGATAAACGAGATATTACGTTGCCACATCCTTATTTCGGAAGCGAAGTAGTTATTAAAATGGCGGGCCGTCCACGCCATGGTCACAATATGAAGACAGCAGATCAAGAATAGTGTTGTACCTACAGTTATTATATTTAAATATATTGTAGTCTCATATCTGTTATTACGGTATTATACAAGTCTGTAAATAGTAATAATAATAATAATAATAATAATAATAATAATTTTTATTCATAAGTTCACATAAGTATAAATTACATAGAAGTTACATCATTACAAAATTACATATTAATATTATGAGGAACATTTTAAACTATGCCTAAAATAAATCTAGTGTATAACTTATATATATTGGTTAAAAGCCTACTGGATTCAATAGCGACCTGCCTGATGTAGGTTTATTCAAACCTGTGTTTCAGGCCATCACTTAACAACGCTGAGTGCTGTAGTGGACTATTATGTTACTGAACATAGAGCTAGCATTGGTACATAATAATTATATTTTAAAATAAAAATTGACTTAACATTAATAAACTTATTGCATTACTTCTAGCAATTTTTCAGTGTCTGAGTAATTAAATGTTGCTAAGTATTCACTCAACATTTCACTACATTTTTTACAATTTACACTATATATGCTTAGAGACTTATTGATTTTATTATATAAGAACGGACCTAAAAATACATAAAACTTATTAATAAAAGTATGTCTAGTTTGAGGCTGTATGCAAACTAAGTCTTTTCTTCTCTTATCTGTAGGTATTGGGACATAAGGAAGTTTGCTATGCTGGTGCAGTACTATATTCAATATAAATAGTTGACGCACGGTTAAAACCTTACATGCCGTGTAAAGCTCGTGAGTGGGAAATCTAAATGGGCGAAAGGTGGCTACCTTAAGGATTGCTCTCTGCGCACGTTCTAATGGCAGTAGGATTGATTTAGCAGCCCCACCCCATGAAGTTATACAATAAGTGAGAATGGATTGACACAAAGCTAAATAGACCTGTTTAATTAATTTGTAGTCCGATATATATCGTAAATTCTTAAAAATGTATATCAATTTACGCATTCGAGTGCATAACAAATCAATGTGTTTACGGAAATTCAGATTTGTGTCAATAGTTACACCAAGATATTTCATATGATCGGTTTTTGCTAAAGTAGGACAGTTACATGCATTGTCAGCATACGTGCCGCACTTATGTGCATAAATGTTTATATTAGTAGTTGGCAGGTTAGTATTTCTCATAGTAAATAAAATGTGTTTGGTTTTCTCTGCATTCAGTGTTAGGAGATTTTCATGTAGCCAATTAGACACTATATTAAAACCGTTCTGGGCTTGTTTATATACCTCATCTCGAGATTTATCTGAAAACAATAGAGCTGTGTCATCTGCATAAGACATTATGACACCATTTTGGAGTGTTAAGCTGCACAGGTCATTTATATATACTAGGAATAAAGTAGGGCCCAAAATACTACCTTGTGGTATTCCGTAATTACTATTTGGAAGCTCAGAACTGACGTACTGACCAATTTTGACACATTGTTTGCGGTCACTAAGATAATCAGAAAGTAGTGAAAGAGTTGTTCCTCTTATTCCGAGTGTTTCAAGCTTGTCCAGTAATAAAGGACAGGAAATTGTGTCAAACGCCTTGGCGAGGTCTAGGAAGATCCCAATGGAGTGCAAGCCCTTATCCAAATTAGTTGTTATATAATCCGTCATTTGATGTACTGCCTGATTAGTTGATTTTTTGGGTCTAAAGCCAAATTGTTTATCTGAAAGCAGTTTGTTATCTTCTAGGTATTTCATTAATCTAATATTAATGATTTTCTCTAGGATTTTGGAGAGCCCTGTTAATACTGAAATGGGTCTGTAGTTATTAACACATTTTTTGTCACCAGATTTATATACAGGAGTAACCACTGCTTTTTTAAGCGACTTAGGGAATGTACCATTAGTTAAGCATAACTGAAAAATATGAGTTAGTGGCGGAGCAAGTAGGTATTTGAAATGTTTAAGTATGCTGTTTGATATGTCGTCCCACCCAACCGCGCAAACGTCCTTTAATCCAGAAATAATTGTTAGTACTTCATCGACATCCGTATCTAGTAAGACAAACGATTTGAGTGTGGGGAAAGTTTTAGGTTGGCTTTGAGGGAAGGAACTTCTAGATTGTATGGTCTTTTCTGCTAAAGTTTTACCTACGTTAGAAAAGTAGAAATTAACTTTATTTGTTGATTCAATTGGGTTGTTCTCTATTGTCAATAAGTCAAGTGGAGGTTCAGGTTGTTTAGTTCTAAATGTATTTGTTTTTATAAATTTCCAAATAAGTTTACTATTTTTGCCTGCTTTCTGTAGTTCTTTTCTATCATATTCATTTTTTATTTTTCTCAGAAGGTTGTTGCAGAAGTTTCTATATCTTTTATACGTAATGGAAAGAATTTCATTTTCAGGCTCAAGTTTGGACTTTATGTGAAGTTTGTCTCTATGCCTAATACATCGAACAAGTCCGGGTGTAATCCAAGGTTTAATGCACTTATACTTCCTTGGCGTTATTTTAGCAACTGTATGTTTTATTATTGCAGAGTGAAGTGAATTTATAAAATAATTAATAGAAATGTTTGCATCAGTAGAATTATAAACTGGGTCAAAATTAATATTACGTATGTCTTTTTCGAGGTGTGTCATGTTGACTTTAGTATAGCTACGTAAATATTTTTTCCTGGGTAAAGAAACTTGCAATGTTAGTAAAACTGCTTGGTGATCAGTAAGCGAAGAGTTAGTAACAAATGTTTTGGTTGGGTTATTTGTTTTTATAATGAAATGATCTAAGCATGAACCGCTTTGATGCGTGGGGTGGTAATGAGCTGGCAAGAGTCCGTGGAATGAGCAGATATTAAGATAGTTATGTGCATGTATATCCATTTTCCCGGAAGCAATGTTGATATTGATGTCCCCCATTAGTATTATGTGTTTAAAAGTTGTAAGACTTTGTAACTGTACGTTTAGTGAATCTAAAAATTTTGCGACATTTTGAGAAGGAGGTCTGTATATAGCCATAACTACCGTATCTGAATTAATTTTAATGAGTAAGCAATTACTATTTTGTAGCATAGGTTCTTCTACAGTTGTACTTAAATTATTGTTAACATATACAACTAAACCATCATTCTGGTTGATGTTTCTGTTGGTTTTATGCGAAACATATCCGTCTAATGATGGTATAACAGCTGTTTGGTTTGACAACCAACATTCTGTTAGGACGATAATGTCGCAACTTATACCCAGGTTCTGTAGCAATATTTCAAAACCAATTATATTTCGATTTATGCTGCGAATATTTTGTGTGAGAAGGGTCAGCGGTTTTTCTCCCAATGGAAAGAGGTGTTTACACTCATCAACGTTGCAACATATAGCTTCAGACACAGAAAATTGATCTAGGTCACTATGTAATTGATCAGTCATGATAAATGAATAACTAACAAATATAAACAAAGAAAAACTACTACTAGTGTGCTTAACAGATAGGTTAATAGGTAGCGCTCTTAGGCGCCTTCATAATCTATGGAATGGATATAGTTGTCCTCGGCATATTTTCGTGCTGGACAATTTACATCACCAGTTTTATGATCCGTTTTCCTCTTAAAACGTTTGCACGTCGCACAGTTGGGTGGACTGGTTTTTGTGCTACATTCCTTAAAAGAGTGTCCAGTGTCTCCACAGTGATTGCACGTCGGGCTAGTTTCACGGCAGAACTTGGCCGCGTGACCGAACTGCTGGCAGTTAAAGCACCGAGTAACGATCGTGAAATCCCGTACTGGGCATGACGTCCAATTGATGAATATTCGTCCTTGATTCACTAGAATCTTCCTGATGCTAGCTGGCACTTCTAATATGTAATTGCAATTAGGGAGGTCTTTTTTTCCAGATTTATGGCTCAATTTAATTTGTTCTTCAAACAACTCACGAGTTATCATCTTATCTGAGAGGTTTTGCTCGTAGATGCAGTCAAAAACCTCCTTATCAGTCAGGGCTACCGGGACTCCAATAACAGTGATTCTTGGGCGCCGTTTTGATGGTTCTTCAACCTTAAGGCCCGAAGAAGCGAGTTTTTCTAAGCTTCTGAGCTTTTGAATATCCTCTTTGGAGTCGGTACTGATGAGAACACCTCCATTTTTAACTTTCTTAACGCCACGAACATGTAGTTTAAGTTCCCCGGGCGAAATAATTTTCTGTACGAGAGACTTGGTATCGTCACTGGATTTGGTCTTGTCACTGGGATATATGGCAACTGAGCTTAAATTTGCTGGGCGCACAAAGTTATCCGAGCCTTTTTTTACCATATTCGCGTACGAAAAGGGTTCTGGAGGGATTGAAATGCCTTCAACTACTTCTTTGAACTGTAGGAGAGAGTTCGCAATGTTCTGTTGTTGCTGTAAGTGCTGAATGGTACTATGGGCTAGAATGGTTTTTTGCTTTAAGGCTTGATATAAAACAGCCATCTGTGATGCGCCATTTGAGACACTACGGCAAAGATTGGCTACACGAACCTTTTGTTCCGCGATCATTTTTCCCTCAGCGACTAAACTGCATACTTCATTTAGGATTTTTTCTATGGACCCCATCCATTTCTGTATCTCCGGCGTAGAAATAACTTCAGGTGGTAGCTCTTTCTCCAAGGGAGGTGGTAGATTTGGGTCTATAGGCTGGAAATCTTGAGTTGGTGTCGGCGGAGGACTTCGCGGTACTAGATGGCTACGGCCAAACGGACTAGATCCTGTGTTAGACATATCTAACACAGAAACACTATTTGTCTTTAAAAATACCTTAGCTCATTCTTACACAAAGTCAGTAACCTCGTAATAATCACTCGCGACACACTTATATCACTGACGACGCAAATTATTCCAACAATTTTATTTGTAATTAATTAATAGTATCATAATAAGCTAGGCAAGATACGTCCGCGCTGTCAAGCGATTGACCGCGCAATGAGATAGTGTATAACTATTACTTTAATAGGAAGAAATGTAATGTTGAATTAAATTTCAATGTTATAAGGACATTATATTTCGAAATTAAAGACGAAAATGAAAATAAAATTGATTATCGATGAAGTTTTGGAATCCCTATTTTTTTCGTAGGTATTTGCGGTGAATTTGTGGCCTGGCGTTGAGGGCAAGTTCATGCGTTTTTGCTCTGGCGTTCAAAAGGTTAAATTATTGTTTTATTTATACCAGTCGTTATCAGACATCAAACTTTATTACTACATGATGGGAAATAAATGGTCAAGTTAAATTAGCTGGCAATACCCATCATGTTTCCCTAATTTAATTTTATCTTGTGTATAAGATGTAAACAAAATACCCGGACAAACTTATATAGAACACAGTACCTATACCTAATCATGAATATGAGCAATTTTTACTATGTGTGGGACCAGCTCTGAAATATTAAAACAAAAAACAACTGTCCCATACATTTGGAGCATGTACCTGTTGCACCTTTGTATGGAACAACTGTTTTTTTTTTAATATCGACTTTCCTCTGAAAAACTGTCATAAGACGCTGAAAGCTAGTTTTGAGAAAAAAACGATTTAAATTATTTTTCGATAAATTAATGCTATTGTGACTTTTAGGTTACAAATTTTTACCTGTTTACTGTTTTAACTAACAAAGAATTTATCAAGCTATTTGCAAAATATCAGAGTATATTAAAAAATTAAATGAAATTTGTTTAAAAAGTAAATAAATTAAAAATTACCCAACTTATGACACTTTTTTACATTATCATGGTAGCAAAATAAAAATTTATGAAATAAAAAAATAATATCGTAACACAAAAAATATTTTTATTTATGGTTCTTCTTAACATTAAATCTAATCTTTGGAGTAACTTTAGGAACTTTCATAATTATCATAATCAGTCTAAAGGCAAAGTTAAAAAACACACTAAAAATTGTTAGTACTTAAAACTTAAGGATTACAAATTTGTGTAAAATTCGCTGTAGAAATTAGGTATGTGATTACTCTGTACCAGACTTAAGAGGTCTCTCTTTTTATTTTCTTTAATTTTTGGTTTCGTCCTATAAGCTTTTTTTAGTGATATTATTTGAACGGGCAATTGCTTTCTTGTGATTTCTGCTTCTTTAAAATCAATTTCTTTAAAAGAATATTTATAGTACACTTTCTTAAATTCGCCCTGAATCACTTTTAAAACCTTTATTTCAGAGGTTTTAAAATTTTTAGCATTGAAACCAATAGTTTCCGATAGGCTTTTCATAGAATAAAATTCTCTGAAGCTCATCTCATTTACTCTATACGGGTTGCCCTTCTTTTTGGCGTTCCTTATAATTTGAGCATATTGGCTAGGAACATAGATGGGACCGGAGCGGAGGTTCTTTTTGATAGCTTTTTCTATCACGGAATGTACGCTATCTCCTTCATTTTGTGTATGGCCAGTAATAAGGTATTTATGTGTTATAGATTTAATTTTAGAATGTTTCATCAACGCGTATATATACATGGAAAAAAGAAATTTGTTTTTCTGCTGGCCGCAGCAATTGTCGGAGTAAAATACAAATTCAATGCCTGAACCAGCATAATTTTCCATTACTTTGTCAATAAAGTTCAGGACACAAGACCCAATCTCATCTGCCCCTCGATTGGCCTCCCCTTCGTGCCAGAGGTAGCATTCGGTGTGATCAGGGGAACCAATTTCACTTATAGTGAAATTGAAGTTATTTAATTTCGATTTATAATAGAATACTGATACATCTCCTCTTGGAGTTTGAAGAACAGCCTGAAGGTCATAGACAGCTACGATGTAATCATTGCACGCTTTATTTTTATCACTCTCTTTTTCTATTCTAGATAAATCCTTTTCTTCCTGATGTAACATGTACTTTTCTTGTAGTTCCTCTTTTGCAGATCCAGTTGCATTTTCGTAGCTTACACACAACTCACAACGGTCCTTTTTAGGAGTAAAAAAACTTATATTAAACTCATAATTAAAGATTTTTGCATACATTTCGTAGTGTGCTGCACTAACTCCTTGCTCCAAACATTGTGCTTTATAGTCTGCATGTAAGTCTGCTAAACATTTACCACCGTCGATATATTCTCGGCTAGAATTTTTCCTGATGTAATGGCTTTCAATCCGTGGAATCGAATTAATGTGATCTCTGACTGCTTGCTTAATTGATTCATCAACTTTTTTATGATTGCCATGTTTACCTCTCTTTTCTATTTCTATAAAACCTAGATCTCTTTTCTGAAAAACTGTTCTTATAACGCGATCATTTACATCTAACGTATTCATAAAAAACTTCTTACAAACCCGTATCTTTTCATTGTCAATGTCAAAATAGTAAGCATTATTATAACCTCGAGGTTTTTCTTTTCCCGAAAAACGGAATGCGGGCACTATAGCTTTGGTAGAGGAGTTAATAAAGTTTCTTTGAAGGGTAATATCTCCTAATCCCCAATAATTAGCAAAAATCTTCTTCCTGCAGTCCTCGTCAATTTTAGTAGAACATTCCATTTTGCATTTATCGCCACAAGGTGGTTTCAAAGAACGTGCAGGTATAATTTTCTTGGTTTTAGATCTGGAAATGTAACATTTGCCAGTATTTCGTAATTTTTTCGCTTTATTACTAAGCCACTCCTCAACTCTTGCAACGCGCTTTCTACTTTTCTTAACATTACTATTTTCTTCTATTTCGTTCATGGAAATATTCTGTTCGACTATTTCATCTTGGTTTATTGATTCATTCTCATTTTGTACTGCTTCTTGTATTTCTTCGTTATTTGTTTCAGCAGAAGTCTGGATCGAAATTGGTTCCACTTGACCGTTAGTTGGTAATACTTGTACATTATTCGTAATCGCAGTTGATGTAGAAGTGCTCGAAGAACTGCTAGAAGAACTAGATGACCTACTGGAGGAACTAGACTTGTAGTTAGGATCTTTTACTGAATCATCGTCATCTTCCGAATACGATTCGTATGCAGCGGGTGGTGGCTCGTTATATGAAGATTTATTTTCAGGCGGATTGTAACTGCAATGGGCAATAGGCTCAGCTTCTTTCCAAGCTTCAAAAGTTGTAACATTATCTGAATTTTCTGAAATAAAACAAATTCATAAACTAAGCAATAATAATAACTTTCAAATTAAAGTTAACATTAAAAGTTTATATAAAAAAACTTACTGAAACATTCTTTGGTATTATCATCATTGGGAATATTATTTTGTACTATATCCTCGGAATCTTCTGTAAAAAAAATAAAAAATAAACTCACCATAAACATACTTATTAGAACAACTGTTGGTACCCACCTACATAACATATTAATGATTAATTAAGTCGTGCAGCTAGTTAAATTTACCTTTGTTCAGATTGCGGTCACAATTTTCTTTATTTTCATCACGTTCAGAATTTAAAAGTTGTAGTAACTTTTTGCCCCTGCTATCCTTAAATCTGTCACACATTTTTATTTTTATTCTGAAATAAATAAATACAAGTTTAATATGAACAGAACAACATTTCCGTAAGTATTGATGTTAATGTAGGTAAATTATACAATAAAGTTATGTAGCACTACAGTAAAGAGTAATACTAAAATCAGTTCAAAACGGCCATAACATAGTGATGTGACAAAATTGTAGTACCCGATAGTTCAAAGTAGAATAAAAAAAATGTAAAAAACAGTCATAACCTATTCATGGCTACTTTTATAAACATTCGGTAACTAAATTTTGCAAAACAATTATAAAAAAGTGCCACAAAACAAAATACAACTGTTTTTTACCCAGTTAAAACGTAAAAATATAACACAATGTTGAGTGAAATAGTATCATAACCTATGTTATGACACTTTTTTAGAGTGAAAAATGACATATTTTCAAATTACGATCGAAAAAACAGTACTATATTGTGATACTGCAGTTTTCACTCTTAAATTTACAAGTATTGTGAAAAAACTTACCCAAAATATGGGCACAAGACAGCTTATGGCGATTTTCAAGAGCACTGACACACGTTCACACGACACAAGCTCCGATACGTCACTATTGTTGAGGCGGGAGCGCGCAATATCGCTCCGTAAAAAACCGTCACTTACGCCATCTAGTTAGTTTTTTTTGTACTACAATTGTGGCGGTTTTATTGATCGATATAGAATGAAAAACTTAATATAACTGTATTTAAATCTGTGTTTCTACTTTTTCTTATGTTACGACAGTTTTTTAGAGGAAAGGCGATATGCTGTTTACACTTTTGATATACATATTTTGTTTGTGTAGTAGCACCCGTGCTCAATTAGATACATGTTGAAAGCTAGGTCATCCTAACTATTCCCGTTACATAGAACCGATAAGCATGAACCTGGTCATCATCAGACCTTCAGAATGTATAATGTAGTAGCACCCGTGCTCAATTAGATTCATGTTGAAAGCTAGGTCATTCTAACTATTCCCGTTACTGAGAACCGATAAGCACGTACCTGATCATCATCAGACCTTCAGAATGTATAATGTAGTAGCACCCGTGCTCAATTAGATACATGTTGAAAGCTAGGTCATCCTAACTATTTCCGTTACAGAGAACCGATAAGTACTTACCTGGTCATCATCAGACCTTTAGAATGTATCATTTAGTAGAATGAAAGCTATGTCAGCAGGCATAATGCATCGTGTAGTTCAAAATAAATATAAATTATGATGTAGGCAGATACTGATACTCGTACAAGACTACAAAACTAGAGGAACAAAATGTATTAGATGATCTCTCAGAGAGCGAATAAAATAGGCAGAAACACAACTCTGCGACACATCTGTGTTCTTGCTTAATCTTCTGTTCGTTTTATTGTAGTATGGTCGTTGGTCGGTAGGTGGCGCCAAATTAACAAATACTTGTACAGAGATCAAATCGTCAAGGTCAACGGGCAAGGTAACCCTTAATAGTTTTCAGCGGAAAGTTTGAATAATTGTATTTAACTAAATTGAATTAAAAAAGAAATTTAACATGGAAGTATTAAAAAGAATACGGAATGCTAATTGGAGTGAGGAAGAAAAGGTATTTATCTCTAAACTTAACTATCATAATGTAAACTGACCAAATTAATGATACAGTAACAATGAATACATCTAATCCTAATCTCATACAGTAATGCCCGGTTTCTGAGGCACTTTTATCGGTAGTTTATCTATTCGTTAGCGCTATTGGTTCGATAACTTGTGAAAGTGCGTTTCCGAACACCGCAATGTAAGATAAACTCCGTTTAAACTTAAGTTAACTTAACTGACCAATGTGCGCCTTTTATTGGTTCCATAACTTTAACTGACGTTTCATTTCATAGAAAACTACATCAGCTTTTAGGTTATATGTGCTTTTATCGTGTATTATTTAATTAAATTGCAAGTGAAAGCTAAATATTAAAATTATTTGAAAGTGAAAACAATGAGTGTTAGCGTGATGAACACGAGTAGCTCTTCAGAGTCTGATTTGGAAGTACTGGAGTTTATTTACAATATATCAGTACCCAGAAACATACGACGTAGGAGAAATCCTTTCGAAATGTTTACGGATGAAGAATTTAAATTGAGATATCGTTTTGATAAGAACACTGTGATACATCTAAGTGATATTATCAGCCCTGCTCTAGCTCCCGTTACGCATCGCAAATATCCCTTGTCTGTTTTGGAACAAATTTTTATAGCATTACGATTTTACGCTACAGGTACTTTCCAAGTAGTAATTGGTGATGATATTAATGTTCATAAAACCACTGTGTCAAGAGTGGTTTATAAAGTAAGCAGGGAAATAGCAAAACTGGCTACAAGATATATAAGTATGCCAAACTTTGAAGACCTGAGAGACGTTAAGGCAAATTTTTTTAATATAGCGGGATTCCCAAATGTAATTGGTTGTGTTGATGGATCCCACATACCAATTCAATCTCCTGGAGGTGAGCAAGCAGAACTATATAGAAATAGAAAAGGTTTCTTTTCTATTAATGTACAAGTTGTGTGTGATGCAAAGTTACACATCCGTGATATAGATGCTCGATGGCATGGATCAACACATGACAGTACTGTGTATCATAATTCATTCCTGCGAGCGCGGCTGGATAACAACGAGATAGATGGTCACCTCTTGGGAGACAGTGCTTATCCTTGTGGAAGATACTTGATGACGCCATTTTTAAATCCATCTACAAATGCAGAAAAACTTTACAATGAAGCACAAATCAAGACCAGAAACACAGTTGAAAGGACATTTGGTGTGTGGAAAAGAAGATTTGCCTGCCTTTCTCAAAAATTAAGACTAAAATTAGATCACACTTTAGCTGTAATTGTTGCAACAGCTGTGTTACATAATATAGCTCTACAGAAAAATGATACTGTGATAATTGATTCTGCTCCTGAAGAAGATATTGTTACAGAATCTATTCAACAACCCTTTTCCTCTGAAGGAAACCAGTTTCGTCGGTTATTATTGGAACAATATTTTAGGTTGGTAAAGTTTTACTTTTAAAAAAAGCTCTACCTAAGCTAACACAGCAAAATGTTCATGTTGTACATATTAGGGGAACACAAATTATAAAAACAAATGAATTTGAGTATATAAGTAATTATATTTTATTTATTTATTTTCAAGCAAAACAATGTTATCACATCAATAATAACTAAAAGGATACAAATAGGGAGATTCATTGATTTGTATCAAATTAAAGATAGTTCTTGTAGAAAATGCAAGAATGGAAGTACAACTTAAAAAGAAGAATTTTTAAATATAAATACCTATCATAAATTAAAATTCTTCTTTTTAAAATCTAGGTCCATTCTTGCATTTTCCAAATCCAAAACCAAAAGCAAGCAAACGAAGATTGCTTAACATCTAAAAAGTTAGAAATATTGGAGATTCAACGACAACAAAAAGTGACGAAACTAGAAAAAACCAAAATTATATTGATTTTGAATTAAAGAGAATTCTAGAAAATGCAAGAATGGACCTAGAATTTAAAAAGAAGAACTTTAAAATATCTATCATAAATTAAAATTCTTCTTTTTAAATTCTAGGTCCATTCTTGCATTTTCTAGAAGAATTCTCTTTATTCCAATATCAATATCCAATATAATTTTGGTTTTTTCTAGTTTCATCACTTCTTGTTGTCGTTGAATCTCCAATATTTCTAACCTTTTAGATGTTATGCAATCTTCGTTTGCTTGCTTTTGGTTTTTTCTTTTTACTATGGACGCACTGAGATTATTTATATTTTTTTTCTTTATTTCAGTTAAAGAAATTTTCTTTCTTCTTGGTGTGTCTTCGAAGTCCTTCAAATCCGGCGAAATTGGTCTTTTGGAACATTCAACTTGCTTAGAAGTTGATTGGGTTCCAGACACAATATCTTCTTCTGTATCCAACACTACTAAAATTTCTTGAGAAGTACCAGGATGTGCATCTTCACTCACTACTTGTGTTTCAATATCTGTAATAAATAAATTGTTACTACTGTGTACCTGATGATTGAACTCACACGTATTACACATAACACTGATTTAATTATAACTGTTATGTGTAACAGGCTTTTTATAATTATACCATAGCTTGCTATTTGAGTATGTTGTATGTGAATTTGTATTATTGTTTTTATTAGTAATTAGAAAAGTATAGCACTACATTTTTAAGAATTCTTCATGCTGAAACTTCTATTATAATAATAGCCCACATTACATTAAATAAGTAATTATTTTATTTTATTTTTATACCTCAATCCATTTCAGTTAAAATTCTCAGGAGTTTGATTCAATTTTAACAATATTTTGTCTACAATATTGCCTGTGCATATTAATTAGATTGCTTAAGTATAACCTGTGCTAGAACATTGCCAATGCATTGCTAACCAGTCTAATAAGTGAATACATTATTTTTCTATGATATTTAAAGAAACTCTTTGGACTTACCTAAGTTGTAATATGGTGCGGATGAGTCAAATTCATTATTCATTGGTTTGAATTGCGGAGTTAATAGAGCTACAACTTTCTCATCAACTGCGGTTGTCTTAGGACAAAATGTTCCACCTCCTGTCTTGTACATCTCGGACTAAAATTAAAATTTAACATAAATAAATTAGATTTATAGCACTGTTGTGTAACATAATGATTGTCAATGAATATATTACACTGAGGTGTAAGTTACACCTCAGTGTAACTGCATGAAATATAATTATGATTATTATTGATACCATATTACAGTTTTGTACGCTTATGGTATGCTTTGCACTTTGTACACTTAAAATATACAATATGGACTTTTAGCAAATGGGTAAAAAGTACACAGGGATACGACTTACCTTATCATCGCTCATATTTTTTCTCGCTTTTTTCTTGAGGTTATCATACAGGGCATGTAACTGCTTTTCAGTCCTAACTCCAGTTTCCGAGACAGCATTATATTTATTAGTTAGCGCTATCCAAGCCTGTTTCTTGGCCTCTACAGAGGTCCCGTCCGTTCTTTTATTGTCGATTATATGGACAAATTCTTTAGCCACTTCGACAACAAGCATCTTCTCTCTTTCAGTAAAATTTTTACTGCGTTTTCCAGATTCCATTACTTCTGTTTTATTTTACAAAATAATGGTTATAGCACTAACGATTGGCTTGGAAAGACAAATTGACTTAAAACTTAAATGAAACGGCAAAGCAAAAATAATAACACACAAACAAACAGTAATAGCGACGCGCAAGATTACATAAAAAAAAAAGTCTATGTTGTCGTTCATGCATCCACCCATAGATAGGTAACGACTTGTCATATTTTTTTATTAAAACAGTGCTAAACCACTTATTTACTCTCAAAAAAAATAATATTACTAATAAAACTAGTTTTAGAGACGAATTATAATAATTAAATTATTTTTAGATGCGATCTCTTGAACAGACCCATCTAGCGGCAACTAAGTAACTAGTTATCGGTTCCATAGTTATTGAATGGTTTGTTGCGTATTCAGAAACGCAGTGACAGTTAAACGACGTTTATCTTAAGCTTAACTTTATTGAATCAATAGCTAACGAGAAGTTATCTGGGGACTTCAGAAACCGGGCATAAGAAGTTCTTCTTAATGCTTGGTAACACGTAATTGCTCGTTTTAGAAAATGTTGCGAATGCTGGTGCTTGAGCGGGCAGAAATTATTGAAAAAAAGGATGCTACGAATAACACTCATGCCGCCAAAAAGCTTGCTTGGGAGGAGGTGTTGTCGCGGTATATTCATGTTTGGTTTTGGATTCTGTTTGATGCCGCTTCATATAACTATATCTCATATCTATGGACATTTATCATTTCAATTTTAATACAGTCAGCGCTAACAAACGCACTACCACGCAACTCCTCAATCAATGGAGAAACATGAAAAACAATGCCAAAAATTCGGAGTTTACGTATAGAAAAGCGAGGACGATGACTGGTGGAGGACCGCCCCCACCTAGCCCACCTGCTGAAGACCGTGAACTCATTGACGCAATTCCCAATGAGTTCACGGTAGATAGCAATGCCTATGACGCTGACTCCGTTTATGCCAAACAGGTAATTAGTCTTGATAAGTGTACATCTAATAGCCTGCATATGCTAGTGGTTGTGGCAAAAATTGACAGTAGGTACTTATTCTGTTAACAGCAATCGATAGGGTTCCCTGGTAAAGCGCTTATTACACTATCCAATTTAAGCAATACTAAATAGGAACACTCTAACATAACAGTTCAGTTAGAACTGTTCTTATTGCGATTACATCTGCCGATTTCCTAGTTAGCATTCGTTAAAATTGGATAGTGTAATAAGCGCTTTAATCTATATCAAGTGCATTCATTGTGATAGCATTGATAGTTGGCTAACCAATATCTTTACAATTTCTACAGAATTCTGCTTAAACAAAATGAATGTTGAACTGTGATTGTCGATCTGCATGCCTTGTGCATGTGTATTATGCTTTCAGTGCTATATTAAAAATATTTATACATTTTTAGCCGACGAACTCGCCGAAGGCACACTATATCTATAAAACGCAAACTCCTGTTGCGTTGGTATGTATAAAACATGTTACATCTTTTGTAAATCTTCGTTTACTAGTTAATGAAATATTTTTATTAAACTTATCTTATAATATTTTTAGCCTGAGACTTCACAACCTAAAGTACCTCGGCCGTCAGTTAGTCCTAGAGCAAACAGAAATAAAAAAAAGAGGACGTAAGTATGTTGGTATACTTTATTGAAATCTATTTAGCCATTATGGAATTGAATGAGAACAAACATACTAACAAAAACCTTCGATTTTATAATTTAGCGTGATATATTTTATTATATAGGTATATCTAAGAAAGAGGATACCATGTTCTTCGTGCGTACATACATACATACTAATGTCTGTTTTGCTATATTACTTCCTGTTGTTTTTACAGTGGGGTTTATTGTTTGTGTTTGAATAATAATATACCTACCTACTTGTTTACAGGAACAATTTCGACTGCTGCCGTGAAAGCCACGAGCATCAATTGTTCGTCCTCGCAAAGACAGCAAAGGAAGAAGGCGATGACACGAGACAAAGAAGCACATGAGTGTAAGATGAAGGATGAAAGAGAGTTACATGAGGGAAGAATGGCACTTATGCGTTTGGAAGAAGAATATTGGAAAGCGAAAATTATGAAATTAAAATAAGTTTATTTTTGTAATTAAATTATATATATTTTCAAATAAAGGAATTATTCATAATAAAATTGTTTTCTATAAAAATATTTCTGTTTATTCTAGCCATCTCGTCATCAATGATAGCATTATCATCTGGTTCAATTACCTCATGTTCTTGATACTGTGCTGCATCTGAAAACCAAAAAAGTGGGTATGAGAGTGCGGATAGGTACTGTAGTCTTCTCAGGTTTTACAGCTCTTTTTGGCTTATTAGTAGACGTTGCATGTCAGAAATTCTACTTTCCGATTATTCGCCAATTCCCTTGTTGGTCATAGATAGATCTTAGGGTACAGTAAAATGTTATTTTATTTAGGTAGCTGAAATCGTTAATAAATACACACCTTGTTCTTCCTTAAATACAATTGCCAGATTATGCAGCACAGCACAAGCAACAATGACTACCTTGATGGTGGCATATGAACCCCTCATCACCTCCAGCAATATTCGAAACCGTTGCTTCAAAACGCCAAAGCATCGCTCGACAACGTTACGAGTTTGTATATGCTGTTGGTTATAACGCCGCTCTTCTTCAGTTCTAGGCCTTAGAACTGGCGTTATAAGATGAGGTGTGCATGGATATCCACTGTCACCAATGAGCTTCCCCAAAAACTCGTTCTCTTCGAACCTCCTCTTAATTGAGCTTTCTCTAAAGATCCTTGCGTCGTGTGTACTTCCCCTCCAATGACACACAATGTCGCATATCTTTAGGTCAGCATCACAGACAACCTGTGAATTATTATATTGATATTAATTACATAAATTAGAAACTTAAAAGAAGAAGAGGGAATCATACAATCATAAATACTACGTCTGATCACCATCGGTTCCAGTTTGAATGCATAGTTATGTTGTTTTACCTATTACTACTCATTTAAATTATTCATCATACCAACTTACTTGGGTATTAATTGAGTAATGTCCCTTTCGGTTAATGTGGTATTGACCCACATCTCCACCTACCTTCCTTATTTTGATATGGGTGCCGTCTATTGCACCAGAGATCCCTCGAAGGCCGCAAATAGCTTCAAATTTGCGGATCACGTTGGTCTCTTCGGTCACATTCGACGGCATTTTTATAAATATAGAACTTTTTGAGGCCAACGCGATGGCCACTTTACGGACCAAACGCGACATGGTTGGTTGGCTAATGCCGTGTATGTCCGCGCAGTCTTCTTGAATCTAAAAAAGAAATACTCTCCGTGAATTCGTACATGCTTAAAACTTGAGCAAAATAATAAATACCTACCTCATGTCGACCCCAATATCTGATTGCAGCCATTACTTGCAGTTCTACTGGGATACCGCCACCTCGGGTATCCACCTGCAGATCAGGTCTTAATAATGCAATGATGCGGCACATATTTGCCTTGGTGAAACGGTATCTTAGCCTGAATTCTTCATCCGATAGTTCTTGTAGCGGATTTAATCGAGCCTTGTAGATCTTCACCCGACTACTTCCCGCCCGCGTTTCAAAATAATTTAATTCTTCTACGTCATTTTGAAAATCTAGTAAAAGATAATCAAAATTCATATTTATGCACTATTTGATATTAAAATAACCTCGAAGCACAATGATCCTATTGAATCGATCAGCTGATTCAAATAAAATCCGCCATGTTGCCTCTTAGCAGTGGTCCGGTGGTGTTTAATTTTGACAGCTATTAATCAATTGCTTAGCATCCTCTTATGGCCGTTCCCAATAACCTATCCTCAGTAAGCGGTATCTTGTTATGAACGATAAATAGTAGACTTCTATCTATCCTTATTTTACGTCCCACAAGTGACGATAACGTCTATTGAGGCATCGACATCGGTAGTTAAGCTCAGCTATCCAGCCCTCCCATACGTTTTGTTACTACAAAAGCTACAAAAAAGAACAACGTTTAAACAAATATTATTTCATATAACTTTTTCGTAAAACAATACAAATTGATCAAATTATAGCATTGGTGATATTTTTATGCTAAAATAAGATTGGTAATCATAGTGATCTGTTTCATTGTCATTATTTTAGCGAACAAATATTGCGCGCGTAAAAAGGAAGAACGAAACGTAGTCAAGTGTCAATTCAAGTTTCAACTCGTAGAGACGTCAGACGCTACCGCTATTATTGTTGTGTTATCAAGTTTGTTTATGGCCGTTCCCAATAACCTATCCTCAGTAAGCGGTATCTTGTTATGAACGATAAATAGTAGACTTCTATCTATCCTTATTTTACGTCCCACAAGTGACGATAACGTCTATTGAGGCATCGACATCGGTAGTTAAGCTCAGCTATCCAGCCCTCCCATACGTTTTGTTACTACAAAAGCTACAAAAAAGAACAACGTTTAAACAAATATTATTTCATATAACTTTTTCGTAAAACAATACAAATTGATCAAATTATAGCATTGGTGATATTTTTATGCTAAAATAAGATTGGTAATCATAGTGATCTGTTTCATTGTCATTATTTTAGCGAACAAATATTGCGCGCGTAAAAAGGAAGAACGAAACGTAGTCAAGTGTCAATTCAAGTTTCAACTCGTAGAGACGTCAGTCAGACGCTACCGCTATTATTGTTGTGTTATCAAGTTTGTTTAGTGAATTCTGCTTATTTTTTTACATATAATGAGCACTGTAAGTATTACCAGACATTATTATATACGTTCCTATTAAGTGACAGAGGCCTTTTATATGACATTTAGTAAATTACAGTGCAAACTAAACCTCGGAACAATTTGATATTTTTTTCGTCTTTCTCTACATGTAATTAAGATCAACCCTGTATTTAATATTTGTTTTGTTTTCAGACAAAAGGTGTACCTTTAGCCAAGGATGAGGTGGCCTTGCTTATTGATCTTGTTGAAGCTAATAAGGTGATAACAAGCAAGGCTACAAATGCTACAAATAATCAGCTTAAAGAAGCTGCCTGGTCTAAACTGACAGATGCATTCAATGCATCGATTTCAAGTTGCCCACGAAGAACCGATCAATTAAAATTGAAAAGGGAGAATTAAAAAAAACCCGCTCGAAAAAGATCCACCAAAATTAGGATGAACCAAATTAAGGTAATCATTTCGTCCTTACTCTTGTGTGTGGTGTTTATGAACCGCAGGATGTGATAGATATTATCTTTATTTAAATATGTGTTATAGTGTAGGTATTAATGTAACTATACTTGCAGACAGGTGGTGGCAAGCCAGATTACATCCCACCAGATGATGCACTGGACAGAGTGGCATCCATTTTAGGTGCAACGTGTGAGGGTTACAATGTAACATTAGGAGGAGATGCTGAGGTGACGGATTCAGAGGTTTTGAGTGATGGTGGTGGCAATATGGTGATTGACAATATGGTGATTGACAGTGGCGTGGGTGATGGTGATTCAGAATTGATGAGCGTTGAAAATGAGAGTGGATCATCGGGGAATAACCAACTGCTGGTTGTGACAACACCTAAACCAAGGAAATTCTTTTTTAACACTCCCAGTGGCAACAATATTAGTATGTATCTGCTGTCTGCAAAATGTACAATTTAACATTTTACCAACAACATTGTCTATTTACAATTATACATTTTACCATTCAAATATTACCAAAGTAACAAGCATTTGTAAAATGAGGGATTTCACAATTTGCATGACTAACTATACTCAATTCATTATTGCATCCCTATTGTCCATTTGGGTAATTTACATTTTTATGTATGTGTAATCTAAACAGTTTTAAGTAAA
Organism: Apamea crenata; assembly: GCA_949629185.1. Classification (NCBI taxonomy): domain Eukaryota; kingdom Metazoa; phylum Arthropoda; class Insecta; order Lepidoptera; family Noctuidae; genus Apamea; species Apamea crenata. Next base: position 2,028,561 of record OX451362.1, on the reverse strand, counting down.
TTTGGGGTGATCTGGAAAAACTAATTTACATAATTGCAATAAAACCAGTTTTTTTTAAATAATACTCATATTTATTTTCAGATAAACAAAAACATAGGCTACTGGATGAAGACATAAGGACTCGAGCTGCACGGAATCAAGCTATTGCTGATTATTACATTGTTAAAAGGAAGAAATTAGAATTAGAGTTCGCTGAGATCGCGTCGCCCCCGTAAGGGGGCGAGGCGAGCGGTACCGGGGCTTTGCCCCCCGGCCGCAGAGTGCTATGCGGTGGCCCGTAAACACGGGCCCCTCATGGTGTTAGCACATTATGGCAGAAGGCCTGTTGAACGCGCGTGAGTTGCGCGCGTCCATGTGTGTGGTTGCTATGTGTTTTTCTGTAGGCGCGCCTTGCGCCGACTCACAGCGCCGCTATCTTCACGACACCTCGAGGAGTAGCGAGGAGCGACAACTATGGTGCGCAACGCATTAGAGAATTAGAGTTGGTGTCGGCGACGAGACCTTATCTGGGTACCAGGGCGCAAGTAGTGGAGGGACCGCTACAAAGAAAACGTAATGTAAATAATTCTATGTTCATAGTTAAAACTTTAAAGAGATTTATTTTATGTTTTCTAAATTCTAATTAGTATTTGTTGTCGATATTTGTTATTAGATTTTGTATCCCGAACGGATAAGACTGTTTTTGAAAGGATTCCAATAAGTAAAATTTTGTTCATACATAATTACGTAACTTGGAAAATCACTTTTTTGTTTATGGGTAGATTTTAATAATTTTTGTTTTAAATGAAAGGTCTAGATATAAAACCGATAATACCGTTTGAATTATAAAAATCGGACCACGGGTTCCAAAGTTATAAAGAAATTTTTATAATCAAAATGCGGCTCACGCGGCTCACTAGACACAACTGAACTCCACATACATAATATACATTTGCTATGTAACGTGTGCTAAGTTAATATAGGCGCGTTACGTAGCGTACACATACAGTCACCACTGCACAGACGCCAAACTCACACGTGTATGCGCAGCGCGGGCCGCGATACACGTAGACACCGGGCGGTGTTACACAACACAATACCGCCCTCACACACACGACTGCTTCTTAGCCCGAAACGTAACCGGCTAGCTCTGGAAACGGGACGGGCGGGACTACGCATTCAGGGGTGCGTGGGACGTATGTCACCAGCGGAGTCACCCGACTCAGAAGTAGTACATCAGAGCATACGTCAAAACGTGGGAGACTGTCCCAGGTACGACCGTAGGTACTGGACGTACCCCGGTTGTCCGTTTCAGTTGGAAAACATGGAATTAACAAATAGAAAGTTAAAATTAGACTTAGAGCAAAATAAATAAGTATTAAAATAAAGTTTTCTTTTTCTTTATTGAATGCCCAACACATAATTCAAAGTTATTCACTCAAATCAAATCTGAAACAAATAAAATATAACATTAATAATTTATGTATTATGATTCAATAAAATATTGAATACCTGCATGAAAGACATGGGATCACAAATAACTTACCCTCCAAAGTAATTGTTTATCAAGTCTTGTCGCTCATCAATATTACTATCACTAGGTTCATGTAATATCATTGGGACTGCATTATAATTAGGTATTTCTACTTCTGGCATTACATCTTCAATTCTCATCTGTCTACAAATGTTATGCAGTATAGCTGTTGCTATTATTATTGACTGTGTAGTTGATAATGATAGCCGTATTTTTAATGATATGACTGGAAATCTCCGTTTCCATACTCCAAAACACCTGCAAGAAGGGTAGATTATAGATAAGTCTCACAATGAGATGTCTCATTAGAATGGAATAAAGTGACTAAAGATTGTGCACTATAATAATATGAAGGTAGTATGAAGCAACTAAACACTTTGTTAGGTACTTCTCAGTGTTGAATTGTTAAAGATTGTTGCATCATGAGTTGATCCAGGCCAACGGGCAACAACATTCATAAATCTTAAATGTGCATCGCACACAGCTTGCACATTCATAGAGAAATATCCTTTCCTATTTCTAAATTCTTCTCCAATATTAGAATCTATAAATTAAAACAATCACACAATGTAGAGAATGAATATTAAAAGTTAATTTTCTTAAAAATACAATGTACTTACTTGGTGATTGTATTAGAATGTGTGCCATCAATTGCACCCAGAACTCTTGGAAATTGGCTAATATTGTAAAAATCTTCCTGAGTATTGCTATGTATATGTATTTAATTTCTATATAACCTTGCTATTGCAGATGAGACATTGGCTATAATACGCCCCGCTGATGATTTTGAGACAAATCTGCAACAGACACTAACATTGTGCCTAATGCATAAAATCTTAGGGTTAAAAGTAGCTGATGCAAAGGAGATATCCCATGATTTCTGAAAAATGAACAAAAAAGCATTAAAAATGTTATAGGTACATTACAATGAGTAATGAACACTAAATGAATGTATATTTCTCATTCAAGTTGGTTCTTACCTTTCTGAGGTTACTTTTAACAAAGGATATATTTCTGTTAATAAATTACCAACAGCAGTTTTGTTTAAGCGAAATCTATACGTGAATTCGCTACTATTTAGTTCGTTCATATGGTTTACGACAAGATAGATATAGATATCCCTACAGTTCCTATCTAGTGATGCTTTCTTGAAGTCACTAGGATCCATGGTCAGTGGGGTTACATTCTTCGGTTTATCACTCTTAGCTATAAGGTCAATATTTAAATATTTAGCTGTAAGGCAGAGTGTTGCTACTATTAAAGACATAAAGCAACTAACTTAGTTCTGTTAAGGTCTCATATAATAGGATTAAGGTTTATTATTCATAGGTGTAGATTTAATTAGTGTAGGTTAGGTTTAAAAACCAAAAAAGGAGGACTAATGAGAGGGTAGGAGAGGCGCACAGTCAACATCGACTCCGTATTTGAAAACTTTAATTAAATAGTAATTGTGCATTAATTTATTGATTATTCGTATAATTGTGTCCGGAAAGTGACTATTGACGCTAAATACCGTTATCTTCGAAAAAACTCAAGTGTAATGTGACAAAATAATCAACATACGTGCAGTGTTTACAAAACAAATAAATCAGTGACATAGGCGTAAGAAAAGGACTTAAACCGACTTCACGACGTAATAACACCAAGGACTGCAGGTACAATAACTTAGTTCTAATAAAACACTCATTAATCAGATGAAGTGCGAATAAGGATTCGTTAATTTTCAACATTTTGAACTTGTGGTCTCGTAGACTCATCAAAACTGAGTACAGTGACATCTAGTATTAACACAAGTGACACTGTTAGACATCTAGTGATAAATATCAGTACTACATACACAACTATGGACGAAATCAATAATGTCACTGTCAGACGCGCACGAGCGCACTCAAACTCCGACAACTTGGATGAAACTTTTGTCAATCACACACTAGATGGCACTGCATGTAGTATGCCAGATATGTCAGATGATGATGACATTGAGTTAATTACTCAGTTAAAGAAAAAGATCGATGAGCTCACCATTAAACTCAGTAGCGCAAATGAAGAAATTGACTCAATAAGCCTAGAAATTGGAAAGCTTAAAAGTGAGAATGAAAATCTAATTCGGAAAAACTCACTGTACAAACAAATCGTTGCTAGTCCATTAAAATCTCCTACCATCACACCTAAAAAACAAGGGATTAAATGCTCAAAACATGTAAGATGTATTAATAAACAAACTCAGACTTATTCTGATATAGTAGCCAAAGAAAAAGTCTCAAGAATACCAGCAACATCTACACAAAAACCAAGAACCGAGCAAAATACTACGACAACCAGTAAGATATGTATTCTTAGCAATAATAAGGACAACAAAATACTTTCGATCTCAAATACCACTTTGCAACTCAAGTCAGAGATATCACACACCCAGAACAACACTGTATTATGTCGAAAAATCTCAAAATTGACTTTTATACATATTTGAATAGCCAAAAATTTGCCGCGCATACCACGAAGACAGGCGTATTTACAAAAATGTCCAATAGATGGCGCGCTAACTCTCTATTGGTGACGACGCGCTGCCAGAGTCATACCGCGAACACAAAACTATTTCTAGTTGCAACTTGTCCGCCTCAGGTAACAGCACGCAGATCCTTTACGAAACAGTGAATTATTTTGTGTTAATGCAGTGTTGTTGAATGAAGCATACAAAATAAGCCGAATTATTTCGTTTTAATTCAGTGTTGGTGACTGTATTTGTACTACGTGTTTGTTACTATTTCAAAATAGTACTCTGTTGTTGTATGTTAGATTTTTTGTATTATATCAAAATGGTTCAGTATTGTTCGTAAAAGCTAAAAATCAGTTAAATGATGCACTATTGATGGTAGATATAAATTATGCCCTAACTTTCTTATAAAAATATAATAAATATTTTTTTATACTTATAATTGTTACTTACATTATAAATTAAAAGAAATATATTTAAAATTGATATTTTTCTTTATATACAAGAAGATTAATACTTTTTTTTTGAGAACGTTTACAAACAATTGTGGTTTAGCGTTGCAATAATTGAATTTATTGGTTTATTTTTATTTGTTTGTCTTGTATTCTACAGGTCTCACATCTGCGACTGGGACGCAACAATGCCGCGGATATCGCAACTACAACCATCGAGCCGAGGATATTAGCCAGCTAACCGAACCGAGCGTGAGCATGAGCAAGAGTAAATTCTAGCAATGGGACTGTATGGCCTTAAAACAAGTTATTTACATTTTCGTGCAGCACTCACCGACAAAAACACTGACACGTACTCTAGTGGGTAGGTATATACATCATATAATTGAGACATTTAGTGTGACCATATCTAGCTTCCTTTGCGCTTCTATGAGATACTGCCGTAAACGTAGTTTAAAAACGCCTATTGTGTTAATCACTCTAATTGGTGGTGGCAAATTATTCCATACTTTGGAAGCCGCATAACGAAAGCTGCCTCTAAAAGCAGCCGTACCCTGAGACTGAGTCGACAGTTGTTGTGAGCATTGCCTTCTCCCGCATTCCCGCCTACTCGTAACCCAACTCAGCTTGTTATAAAGATAGTCTGGTTTTTGATATTTAACCACACCGAACAGAAGGCAGGCCAAGTGCAGCTTGCGTCTGGACTTCATCTTCAGCGTAAAGTGCTTGTTTAGAAAAGGTGTTACATGGCTTCTGCGAGGAATATCGTAACAAAACCGAGCACAAGCGTTTTGTACCCTTTGAATGAGGCGGTCAGTACGAGCTAATAGGCGTGGGCCGTAAACCGTATCAGCATAATTCAACCTGGACAGAACCAGGGTTTCCACTAGCTGTTCCCGTAGTTTTTCGGATAAATAGGGCCTCATATTGTATAAAACCTTTAGGCGATAAAAACAGTTTCTAACCGCGTCTGCTACGTGTTTCTCAAAACGTAGGTCTTTATCCATAACGACACCTAGATTACGCGCTTCACACACTCGCTCAATGGGTTCTCCCATAAGTTTCAAGTCAAATGTCACAGGTAGTCTAGCCAACTGCTGTCTTGTGCCAAATACTATATATTTCGTTTTTATTGGATTTAACGACAGGCAGTTCTCCTCTGACCAGGCGGCGATTCTTTCAAGATCATCGTTAAGATCCTTAATGGCAATATTGTACTCGTCTGGTCTAAAAGATATATAAAGTTGGACATCGTCGGCGTATATATGGTACTTGCATCTATGGAGACACTTTACAATATCCGCACAGTACAAAATAAAGAGAATAGGGCCCAATATGGAACCCTGGGGTACTCCTCTGTCTACAAAAATACGCGTCGATCTAAGGGTAGTGCCGTCACTCAAACGCAAGTCAACAAGTTGCTCCCTATTAGTTAGATAGCTGCGGAACCATTGCACAGCGCTGGCGTCGAAACCATAATAATTTAACTTAGCTAATAATAGCGGGATATTTATTGCGTCAAATGCATGGGAAAAATCGAGCAAAACCAGCAATGAGCACATTCCCCTATCTTGGGCGGATAATATATTATCAGTAACATCCAGTAAAGCAGTAGATGTACTGCGCTGCTTTCTGAAACCAGATTGTAAATCAGGTAGAACGTTATTTTGTTCCAAAAATTGTGTTAATTGGCGGCTAACGACTTTTTCTAATACTTTGGATAGACATGGTAATACACTTATAGGGCGTAGGTCTTTTAAAGTGGATGGATTAGAATTTTTTGGCAAGGGCCTAACTGAGGCAATTTTCCATAGGTCGGGGAACGTAGACGTCACTATGGAGCAGTTTATTATGTCCGTTACAACAGTTAATGTATGCGGCAGGGTCATGTTAATCATTTCCAGGGTAATGTTGTCGTAACCTTCAGCGTTACTTTTAAGGTTGGAGACAACGCGAGAGATGTCGTTCTCTTCCACGGGAGTGATTGCGAAAATTTCTTCACCATGACTATGACTTTCATAGTAGTTTATAAGTGATGCGCTTGCCACGGGGTTACCCGGTACAATTAAAAAGTTGTTATTAATTACGTCAGGATCTGTAAAATGCGACGGTAGGTCTTGTCTGGGCTTATAGGGCGATAAGGTGGATTTTAAATTTTTCCATAATAGTTTTGGGTTTTTTATTTTATTATTTATGTTGTGCTTAAAATACGCAACTTTTTCATTGTACAAAGAACTAATCACTAAGTGTTTTAGCTCTTTGTAATATATTTTTTTGGAATCGGCTTTCGTTTTCCTATAACTACTAAGTGCATCGTCACGTAAACTCATCATAAGTTTGATGGTATCTGTAATCCACGGATATGACTTTTCCTTTACAGTACACGTCTTGATCGGTGAGTGAACATCAAACAGGGAAGTTATATAGGTGTTAAATACATGCACCATATCATTAACGCTACCAAGCGACGAAATTAAACCAATGTCCAATAATGATAAGCCTAAATTAAAACTTTCCGCGCACACCTTTTTAAGAGGCCGAAATTTTACCACGTGTGGTTTGTACTTGTCACGCTTAATGTGAAATTCCCCAGCTACAATCGAATGACCGTTGATTGAACCGAAAGGTACTACCGTTATATTTCTAGCTGTCAGGTCAGTGCATAGGAGATCGATGAGGGTTTCACTGGATGATGTAAAGTGAGTAGGAGTTGTAACCAATTGTAAAAGACTGAGGCAATTCAAAAATTCCTTAATATTCTTAGTTTTGTTCCCATTCGTGTCTAGCAAGTTTACATTGAAGTCGCCAAGTAGAATGTAGTGGTCGCAATTTCCCAACGAACTAATGGAATCCGTTATGGCATCCAGGAAAAGGACCAGATCATGCCATGGTGGTCGGTAGGCTGTACCTATAGCAATTTTTTTGCCGTTCATTGTGATTGTTAACCACATTTGTTCGACCGATTCGAACCTTGGATCGATCGCACCAGTCCATGTACGCGCGCTCAGTCCACGCCGCAGATAAAAGCCGACGCCCCCACCACGACCCGAGCGCACACACGCTGGCCGCGGCGTGTGACGCAGACGATAGCCCGGCACCACAGGCGCGCGCCCGTCCTCGCCCGGTCGCAACCAAGTCTCGTTAATGGCCATAACGTCAAAACAATGCCTGTCGAATGCACCAATCAAGTTATCATGACCTGTGCCCAATGAACCAGCATTAAGAAGCCCAACTTTAAGAAACTTTCCTCCTTTAGTCATCATTATAATAAATATAAAGTAATTTCGTCATTTAATAATATCCGTGCACAATCAGTAATTTCAATTCTAATATCAAATAATGTGATTAGTTTAATTCCAATTGTAACTATGTAAATAATGTATATAACTAAATGAAAATGAAGCAAAGGCCAGCTGCGGTATGTAAATAGTAGATTGGTAATAAATAGATACGAGTAAATATGTGTAGTGTTGACGTATACTTGAGTGAGGCGCTCCGCGTCTGCCGCGAGACACACACCTCCCAATATAGATAGCAGACAGTAGCAACGTGAAGATAGTATTATTGAAATGCTGACACTTACTACAAAAAAACTTACTATAAGAATCAGCGTGACAGTACAAGAAAGTATGATAAACAAATTATTGACAAACACCTTAGAAACTAGATAAGTAATCTTAACAAAACAAAAACAGACAAACGAAAAGGTATTTTTAAAGTGCGCTATCGCCGCCGTTACCGAGTGCCGGTCCGAAGGTGCGCTGTAGGTCAGCCTCGCAGCGGATCTGGCAAATGGCATCTCCGGGTTTGTACCGGGCGAGAATACGGCCTCGTTTTGCCCATACGAATTGCCAACCGAGGCGACTCCCGGCTTCTCGAGCGTTCCGAAACAACTCCCGATTCACCTTCGTAAGGCACTCGTTTACATAGAAGCGCATCGCAGAGCCCGGCAAGTCGAGGTCAGCAGTAGTCATCCCGCGTCGCACCCGTGCGCCCTCCAGCAGCGCGTCACGCAGGTCTCGGCGCGCGAGGCGCACGACAAGGAAACGGGGGCGGGTCTCCACCGGCGCCGTCGCCTGCGTCGCGTTGATGCGCCTACCTCCGACACGCACGGCGCTTACTATATCGCGCGCTTTAATTTTGACGCCAATCTTAGATGCAACCAACATCACCGTATGGATTGGATTTTCACCACTTGTCTCGGGTATGTTGGAGATCTGGATATCATTTGCCAGCAGCTCCTGATCTCGGTCATTAATGTCGCTCCGCAATTGTGCTATCAGATTATTTACCTCCGACGATGCTTGGGGCTGAGTGTGGTTATTTTCTAACACAGCTACTCTCTCCTCCAGATTACTCATCCTGTCGTTCGTAGCGTTTAGAGAGGATCTTAGCTCGGACAGATCATCACGGAGCAGCTGGAATTCATTCCGTACTGTCTTAAGGAATTCCTCCCTAAAAACGCTTAGCTCTGCCCTAAGGATGTCCAGGTTGAGCTCCTGTGTGGTGTCTAGGGCTGTGCTATTAATGGGGCTGGTGTCCATCAGGTTTACGAGGCTTTCCTCACGTGTTTCTGGCGCTGGTGTACGCGCCCTTACCTTACGCCCTGGTGTTTCAGCCCGATTGTCCCTCAACAGGTTTTTATTGCACTCAGGACAGTGCCAGGGGGTCGTTAAGGGGCCGGTATTCTGTATACCCACACACGCTCGGTGGTACCAAGCCCTACATTTGTAGCAATCTACGGCCTCTGTCGACGACATAAACTTGCCACAGCCACCGCACTTAACCATGGTGAACTAGTTGTTGACAAATTGATCACAACCAATTAGTAAACCAATAGGGCAACAGATGGCGCTGTTTTGATAAACACGTTTATGGCGCTTTTCACGGTGTGTACGGTACGGATAGACACCATAGGCTGAGTACAGTATCGGTGTAAAGGTGCGCACACACTAAAGTTTGGCCGCACTTTGTGACCCGTTCACGAACAAAACACTGTTTATTTTCCCTCTGTTGTCAGGTACTTAGAGTATTTTTGGGGAACGATAAACTGCTTTTTAAGTTTATTATATTTAACACTGCACAAACACACTGGAAAATATTGTTACGAGTAAGTTGCACTTATACATGTATTTTCACAATAAACTTTTGCCAAACAAACTGGTATTTTTATTTTATTTCGCGAGAAGTAAACAGAGAGGTTAATGACTGATTGACATCCGTGACGTCAGTCCAGCATTTTCAATTTGTACATTAGGTTTATTCATTTGTGAAAACATGAAAACTCTTAAAACAATTTCGGACTTTGTTAAAGCAAAAGTAGCAACCACATTTACTGCAGCATACGTGAGACTTTTATCCGCAGTTTTTACAACGCTGACGAACATTTGCCCAACCTGCCCTCCTCCAACCTCTTCGAATACCTCCTCTGTATCTTCTTGTTCCATTTCTTGCAGATACACAACCTCATTTTCCATTACTTCTGAATCAGAATCTGAGTCAGTTTCTGCAATCGTTTTCTTTGGTAATTGATATTCATCATCATCTGATAAGTTTTCATCATCAGAGTCCTCGGGAAGTGCCAAAACACGATTATCAATTTTTGTACCTGTAATAAATTGAAATGCAAAGTGCAAAATAAAAATACGGACATAGCTAAATACATTAAAAAATCGAATGAGGTCCGGTAAAAAGTAGAATGTATTACGAATTTATGATGTACTATATACATACTGTTCCATATTTGGCCAACGGTAAATACATCCCTTACTTCATAGAGTTCCAAATATGTCCGAATGTATTTACCGTTAGCGCATCGTGTTCCAAATCAGGAACAAAATTTATGAATGGTTTTTGCTAGGATGCAGTTAATTTAACTTACGTGTTATGCCATAAAAGTTCCTGGGATCCATTTTTCTTACGATTAAAACTTGTATTATATTTTTATTTGCACAATTCCTCATAAAAATCGGTGAAACAAACAACTCAACTAGACATTTCCAACAAAATGGCTAACGGACGAGTTCTGAACTTCTGACACTGAAATATAGAACGATTGACAGCATAGAGGTTTGCCATAGACTTTTTGCGTTCGGATACACACTAGTCTACAACTATACTTTTAGTCGAGTTGAACAGATGCCACTATACTAACATTTTATCACAATTATGAAATGTACCAAATATGGCACGACATGCGGTAAAGGGTTAAACTATCATCATTAAATACCATAATTATGGTGTTATTGCTATAATATTTATTTATTCTTATTAAAATAATCACTTAATCAGTCTGTGACTCGCGTGCTGAGTAACACACACTCGCGACACTCGCAAGACGCGACGCGCGAACAGCGAACTCGCTCGTTTCGATTTTTTTTTTACAATTTCTTATTATTCAAAAATCCGGATTCCATTTTCAAATCCGGATTTGGGAGTCTAGTAAAAATGTGCGGATATCCGGATTTTTCGGATTACGGATAGTCCGGATTGCATTCCCTAGCTCCTGTTACTCAAAAAGGCAATGGAAGCAACCACAGAAGAAACCAGACCTTCTGTCCAACAAAGCAGCGTGGAAAAGGATGTTGAAAATACAACCATTGCAGCATCAACCGATGAGACGTCAGCGATGGCAGCATCAACCGATGAGACAACAGCGATGCCAGCATCAGCCGATGAAGCATCAGATAGGGAGGTACCCGTTCCTGTTTTATCTGATCATAGCGATGAAGAAGATTTTATAGATGATTCGGATACGGATCCTACTTTTATTTTGCCTGTTAAAGAAATATCTCGGCCTCTTGTAATCCCTAGAAGATTATCTTCTTCTTCCTCCTCGAGCTCCTCGTCAGACTCCAGCTCATCATCGTCAAGCTCCAGTAGTTCATCTGATGATGAATCTAGTAGACCGCGTCTTCCTACAGCGAGTACTCATGAGGATTCTAATTCTACTCCGACAAACGCACCCTCAACTTCATCTGCCATTGACACTGCTCCATCAGTGAGCGAGCCTAAGTTAAGTAAAAAGAGAAAACGAAACCCTGCTGGCTGGAAGTCTAAGATTGCTAGAACATTGCGGAATACAGGAAAAGAGTATGTTTCTTTATCAAATCCGACAAAACTGATTGCTGGGCGTCAAATCCGTCCACCTTGTGGCGACAAATGCAGGTTGAATTGTAAAACTAAAATAGATGAAATGGTAAGACAAGACATTTTCAATCAGTTTTGGCAGCTGGGCGATTTGGAGAGGCAAAGAGAATACATAGTAAGGCATACACAAGAAATCAAACCGAAATATAGGTACATCACTTCTCAAAAATTGAGGGCTTTGAATTTGGCTTACTATTTTGTATAAAATAACAACAGGATTAGGGTATGTTAAGAGTTTTTTAAGGCTACGCTGAGCATTTGTGATAGATATATTAAGACGGCTCTTTCAAAGAAAACTGATGGTGGTTTTATTCAATCTGATGAACGCGGGAAGCATGGTAATCACCGCAAAATAGACTCTGAAATAAAAGATAGTGTGACTGATTTCATAAATTCTATTCCTAGAATAGAGTCTCATTATTTAAGAGCTCAAACTAAAAGAGAATATATCGCAAGTGATAAATGTTTGGCAGACTTGTATAGAGATTACAAAACCCTCCGAGAGCAAAATAATTTAACTCCAGCTTCAGCTTCAACTTTCAGTAGGATATTCAATGAGGAGTTCAATATTTCTTTTTATATTCCTAAGAAAGACCAATGCGACCTGTGTGAACGTTATAAAAATGCCGATGATGAGGGCAAGGCCAAACTCTGTGAAGAGTATAATAACCACCTCAAAGAAAAAGAATTGTCCAGATTTGAAAAAGAGGCTGACAAAAACAGGAAAGATGTCGTCGTAGCAGTATACGACCTGCAGGCAGTCATGCAGGTTCCCAAAGGTCAAGTTTCTCTTTTTTTTTATAAATCAAGAATCAATTGCTTTAACTTCACTGTAAGTGACTTAAACGCAAAGGATGTTGCGTGTTTTTTCTGGGACGAAACCGAAGCTAAACGTGGTGCAGTTGAGATAGGAAGTTGTGTCCTTAAATACATTGAAATGGTACTTGAAAAGAGCGTTCCTGATACTGACGTGGATATGATATTTTATAGTGATAATTGCTGTGGGCAACAAAAAAATAAATACTTATTATCCGTCTATGCTTATGCAGTTAATAATCTGAGAGTTAATTCTATAACACATAAATTTTTGATCCGCGGACATTCACAAAATGAAGGGGACAACGTTCACAGTGTAATCGAAAAACAAATAAAAAGACACTTAAAATCTGGCCCTATTTATTGCCCACAGCAATATGCTACGTTAATTCGTACTGCCAAAAAAACAGGAAACCCATATCTTTTAAGGGAGCATACATACGACGATTTTTATGAAATTAAAATCCTCCAGGAAGCTTGGGGCAACAATTTCAATATAGATGAGGACAATAATCAACTTAAATGGCACGACATTAAGCAACTACGCGTTGAAAAACAACATCCCTTGACTTTCTTTTATAAAACATCCTTCGAAGACACTGATTTTAAGAAAGTCTGTGTTCGAAATCGTTCAAGGCGCTACAGAGATCAAGGCTTTTCTCCGCTGTTAGTTAAAGCATATACAGAAAAACAACCTCTGGCTGAAAACAAAAAAAGAGATATTATGGAATTAATCGAAAATATATAATTCCTGCTAATTATGTTAATTCCTATTATAAGACTGCATTAAATTTAGAATAGTAGCACAATACTGAAAAATGAAACGTTGAGTTCCTATGTTATTAGTTATAAAAAAAAGTTTTTCCCCGTTTCTATAGTATTTATTTTTTAATTGAAGATAGTGAATATTAAGGTACAAGTAAACCTGTGATAATTATTGTAATACATTGGTGATTTATATAAGACTTGTTATTCTTAAAGACTGGTTATACAGGGTGGACCGTGGCAGTTTTACAACTTAAAATTTAAATATTTTTAAAACCGTTACACGAGGGAACGGGGGAGGGGCAGCGCAGTGCTGCCATTTTAGCGCTTTCGGCGCTAGATCTAGCACTTTTTTGCAATGTTCAGCGGGCACTTGATAATTTTAGCGCCTAGCGGATAATTTAGCGCTTTCTTAATTTTTTATATGGCAGCACTATTTGTTCCGTGGAGAATAAAATTATTGTCTATGTTCAATTTTGTGCTTTATATGCCAGCTGGGTATGGCAATAGAGCACGGGGAATCCCATGAACATTAAGTACGGTTTGTTTCATGTTTGGTTGATTGACTTTGCTTCTTTCATTTTCATTCTGTCTATGTGACCGCACTGAAGTTCAAGTTAAGAAATAACGTTTTAAGCACTGATTTTATTAAGTAGTTACTTTTGCGAGTGTTCCATAGTGTTGTGTTGGTTAACTCTTTTGAAATGGATGTACCATTATCAAAAAAAACTGTGTACAAACAAAGATACAAAGTCGAATGGGAGAAATCGCCCAACTTTAAACAATGGTTGAAACCTGTGCCTGGAGATGATACAAGGGCGATGTGTTTGTATTGTAGGAAGGATTTTCTTGCCAAATTAAGCGATATCCAGAGACATTGTGATTCAGTTCATCACAAGAAGCAGGCGAAACCTTTCTTGGACAAAAAACAAACACAAATCTCTTTAATGCTGCAAAAACCCGTCGATAAGATCTGTGTTGAGGCTGAAGGTGCTCTCTCAATGTATGTTGCAGAACACACAGCTATACAAGCAATTGATCACCTCACCGAATTGTGTAAAAATAAATTTTCGGATTCTAAGGCTACTACAGAAATGAAATTGCACCGAACGAAATGTACAGCAATAATTCAGGAAGTATTAGCACCTCATTTTAAAGATTCTTTGATAAATGATATTGGTGATAATTCGTATAGCTTGATTATAGATGAATCTACTGATGTTTCTGTTCGAAAATATCTCGGTATTGTTGTTAAATATTTTAGCAGCAGTCGCAACGAAATAGTTTCCACATTCTTAGGGCTGATTGAATTGGAATCGGCAGATGCCGAAGGAATAGTTTCGGCGTTAATAGCACAACTTGAAGCTTTTAAACTTGATAAAAGCAAGTTAATTGGAATCGGAACGGATAATGCTTCGGTTATGACTGGGGTAAACGCAGGTGTCCATAAAATATTGCAGGAAAGGTATGCTTTACCCAATCTAGTGTTGATAAGATGTGTCTGCCATTCGATTCAATTGGCGGTATCACATGCGTCATGTGAGACTATACCAAGAAATATAGAATTTATGATAAGAGAAACTCACAATTGGTTCAAGATTTCACCGAAACGAAAAAACGAATACAAAAAATTATATGAAGCGATAAACTGTGGAGAGGAGCCACTTAAGATCTTAAAAGCTTGTGATACACGATGGCTGTCAATTGAACCCGCGGTAACTAGAATCTTAAGTCAATGGATAGAACTAAAATTACACTTTCAATTAATGAGAACTCGTGAAAATTGCTACCAAGCCGAATTATTATATAACATGTACAACGACGAAAGAAACAAAATTTATTTGCAGTTTTTGTGTGGAATACTTAATAATTTACAAGGGGCAATAAAAACTTTTGAAAACAAAACTTCTGACCCATGTCTGCTCTACAATACGCTACATGATTTGATACGAAACATGTGCACGAAAATAATAATAGTGCAACCGAGAATGCAATTCGAAAGCATTAATGTGAAAGAACATCTATCTATGTCACCATACCTTGGTTATTTATTTGAGAAAGAGATGAACGAGTCTTCATTAAATGAGGATGAAAAAAATGCAATGAAGAAGAGGTGCGTTGATTTTATTATTAAACTAATAAATCAGCTGCAACAAAGATTGCCTGAAAATTTAAAACTACTTAAAAACTCTATGGCATTATCTGTTACCGTCATTTTAAAACCAAACAGAAATATTGATAACTTTATACAAGTTTTGAAAAGTCTGGGTTACACAGAAAATATGGATAATGTTATTCAGCAGTGGCAAACTGTTATCCTACAGAACTGGGAAAATACCAAAGATACGGTGAAGTTCTGGACAGAAGTTCAACAGTCGAGGGACGCAGCTGGCTGTTGTCCATATAAAGACTTATTCGATGTCGCGACAAAAATAATGAGTTTGCCACATTCAAATGCTGATATTGAGCGAGTGTTCAGCTTAATGAATGTGGTTAAAAGCAAGTTGCGAAATGCATTGCATTTAAAAACTATTAACGCCATCCTATTAATAAGAACAGGATTAACCGCGATTAACAGCAACTGTTACAATTATCAACTACCAGCTGATATTTTAAGTAAGATAGGATCATCCGAAAAATATAAAGTAAATACTACTGAACCTAACCAGCCTGGACCCTCGAGTTCAGCTATGATGGAAGAAGAATTTTAATTTTTTGTTTTGTTTTTTACTTTAAGTTGATTTTATTATACCCAAACTGTAGGTATAGAATAATATTATTATGTTTTCTATCCTAAATTTTATTATTGTAATAAAAAGTTGTTTTTCACTACAATCACTTCATATTTTATTTTATTTTTGTCGTGCGTATGACGCTTTTTCCACGATCAATGTCACAGATGATATGTCCAAGGAGATTACACAATCTACCATACTAAACACATAGAGCAAAACAACGGAGGCGTAAACGAGATGCGTTTATACAAGTCGCAATCTGCGTTTCGCTTCCAAAACTTTATCAGAATTGTTTTAAGAGCTCATGGTTACAGCCCATGTTTAGTATGGGAGATTATTTAATCACACTGATCGTCTAAAAAGCGCCTCAGTTAAAAGTTCGAATTTAGCGCTTTATTGACTCGTTTGAGCCGATTTAGCGCTTTAATGGCTCGTGAATATATTCGAATCTAGCGCTTAGCGCACCGCTGTCAGCGCTGATTAGATTTTTTCATCTGGCAGTACTGGGGCAGCGTTCGACGCGGCATTCGTGCGGATTGTTTAGTCACGATGTCACAGTGGACCAGTGAGCAACGCGCGTTCGCAGTAGAAGCGTACTTTAAGAGCAACGATTCGTGTACCATTGCTCGTCGACAATTTTGTGCGCGTTTCGATATTCGACGTTTAAGTGACGGACCCAGTGTAAATTTAATTAGAACATGGGTGCAGAAGTTCCGAGCAACAGGTTCAACCGTAAACAACCCACGGCCGGGCCCTAGTCGAACGGCAACGAAACTTCACCCATTCAAGGTCCAATTGGTGCAGGCTCTTAAACCAAGTGACTTCATAATGCGTAAGGAGTTCTGTGAAAACATGCTAAGCCGATTTCAAACTGTAAACACTATTTGGTTCAGTGACGAAGCACATTTCCATTTAAATGGCTTTGTCAATAAGCAAAACTGCCGGTACTGGGCACAAAGAGGACAAAACCCGCGATTAAAGCACCAACAAGCTCTGCACAGCCCGAAAGTCACTGTTTGGGCCTCTTTATCGACGAACGGAATAATTGGGCCGTTTTTCTTTGAAAATTCCCGTGGAGCAACTGTAACTGTTGATGGTGATGCTTACCGCCGCATGATTAACGAATATTTTTTACCAAGACTTCGAGAATACCAATCGTATAGTTCACACACGTGGTTTCAACAAGATGGCGCCACACCTCACACAGCGAGAGCCACCATGACCCTACTCCGTGAACAGTTCCCTAGAAAACTGATTAGTCGATATGGTGACATCGTGTGGCCACCCAGATCGCCAGATTTAACCCCGATGGACTTTTTTCTTTGGGGGTATCTTAAGGCAAAAGTCTACGATAGCAACCCAACAAACATATCGGAATTAAAAGAAAATATCGTTCGAGAAGTGAACGCTATTCCCCAATCACTATTGCAACGCGTCGCTCGGAACTGTGTCGAGAGATTCCGTGAATGTGTACGCCGCGATGGAAAACATTTAGACGGCATAATCTTTAAAAAATAAAATCCGCATGTGTAACGGTTGATTTTGTATACAATACATAATAATTTTTCACATCTAACCAGTGTTGTTATTGATACGGCAATTGCCGTAATATACGGTAATCCACGTATTTTTTTCAGAAAATACGGTATACGGCAGGCCTTTCAATGCCGTATCAAAAAATACGGCAACTGACTGTAAGTGAAACGAAACGTATTTTAATTAGCGATAGCGCAGCGAACGAAACGTACCACTCACAGCCGGGGAGATCCCGACCAACGACTAAAAACAGAGTCCATATCGCCACAACGTGCCATCTCTTTCGTCTTAGGTTAAAATGACTGAGACAAAGTACTGAACTAAAGTAAATTGGGTTTGTCTATCTAGACTCAATCTAGAGTCGAATTATCGAATAGCTCATTCACATTCGCAAGGTACACAATACTCGAGCGCATTCGTTCGTTGGTTACGGTTTCGTTAAGAAATAAATTCTAACTAGTGTTTATTTGTGTTTGAATTGGCAAAATGAGTGATTCTGAAGGACCATCTACGCCAAAAAAGACTAAAAAAGGTAAACACATAAAACAAAAATATCGACAACAATGGGAGAGTGAAGATTTTTTCGGGTACTTAGTCTGAACGGCCCAAATCGAATGGCACGCGGGCCATTCGACCGTAAACAAAAATTGACTACGTTCGAATGGCCCGGTGGTCAAATGAATTTAAAAATAATTCAAAAGTACAGTCGCAAACATTCTATTAATCACATAGTTTATGAATTTTAACTAAATAAATATTTAATTATTTGAAATAGTCTAAATAAACGGAATACATCTTCATAACCGGTCGGCACGATTTCAGGTAGCTAGATAAACAATGACCCTTCTTGTCATCCAATCACAAGTAGGATGCTTATCTGTGACGTCAGAGGACTATGGAGAAATATGTTTAATAGTGCAACTTAGTAACACCACTGTTAATTTTGCAATTGTCCATTAATGTTGTGCATTGAACTTTTACTTTCGAGAGTTTTGTGTTTTGTTTACTGTTGGATCCTGGTAAGTTTTTTTGATATATTATAAAGCCAATTGCATATAATGCAATATTTTTCTCAAAATGTTTCTTCAGTTAAAGGCGTTTCATATGTATTCTATCTTTTTGGGTCCAAGAACATAATATGATCGAATTTAATATAAGTACTTACATCTCTTTCAACTCGTATGTAAACAACATCAATATTCGGGCTAAAGACTAAGCTACCATATTTTATTTAGAAAATAAATAATATATGACAGGGACTAGATTTTAGACCATACACATACAAATCTGTATTATATACTTTCACACTTCTAAGGCCCATATTGTATTTTCTAGGTTTAAATAATCATAGAAATGGATGACGCACATCCCTCTACATCACAATCTGCAAGTGAGGGTATATCAAGAAAAGGTGCTCGCCTTCTACGTAAAGGTGGTTATGAATATAATTGGAAAAGGCTGAACAAAGACGGAACAGAACTTTGGCGTTGTGCAAAAAAAAGTACGTGCAGTGCTTCTATTAAAACCAAAAGTAACCCTTTAACAGTTGTACGTGAAACATCACATAATCATGGACCTAAAGACTTAGAAACGAGGGAAATTAAAGAGCAAATGGAAAAATGTATAAACGCTGTTCAACACGACGTATCTATTCCGATTCCTCAAATATTTAATGAGCACATGCAAATACTTACACAAAAAGGAGTACAAATTTTACCTAAGTTTGAAAATATAAGCAAACATCTATACCAAAAACGAAATAGCTCAATTGGAGCCAAGAGACTTTGCTTTAGAAAAGGAGCTGACGTTATTATCCCTCAAAAATATTTATTTATGTTATTTGCGGATTATCAATGCAGACAAAAAAGAATATTGATATTTGGACATAAGGATTTCACTGTTTATTTGCGGCAGTCAAGAAGTTTTTTCTTTGATGGGACATTTAAGATCTGCCCGAATGGATTTTATCAAGTTTTTACAGTTCATGCAGATATAGGAAGCACTCAAGAATTTGTTAACGTGATTCCTATTTTGTATGCTTTACTACCTGATAAGAAGCTTGACACATATCAGTTACTATTCCAATTAATAAAAAGTCAAGAACCAGAATGGAAACCAACTTATGCCACTATGGATTTTGAAGCAGCTACCATAGTTGCATTACAAAATATTTTTCCAAATGTTAAAATAACAGGGTGCAATTTTCATTTTAGTCAATGCTTGTGGCGTAAAGCAAATAAATTAAATCTACACAAGACCCATTCAGGCAAGGCACATATAAAATTATGTACAGCATTATCACACATTCCTCCACAATTCGTTGACGATGGTTGGCTTTATATTATGGCAGAAAGTCCGTGCAGTGATAATTTTACAAAATTCAACGATTATTTTGTTAGCACATGGCTAGACGATAAGGTGAATTCAAGTATCTGGTGTACATATAATAAATATCATAAAACAAATAACATTGTAGAGTCATGGAACAATAGAATTAGAAAATTCATAAAAGTCAAACCAAATATTGGTCAACTTCTGCAAGGGTTGCATAACGACTTCAAATATTATTCAAATCAGATAAGGAAACCTGATGGCATCAAAATTTCAAAAAGGAAACCTGAAACTTTATCAAGAAACTGGAAAATTCAAAGTATTGTAGAAGAATTATTGACTGGACAGATAAGCGTGGGGCATTGCTTAGAAAAATTAAAGTTTTAATCAATTATATTGTTCAGACGTATTTTCTTTTTATTTTGTTGGTTTTTTATTTTAAAATAAGCCCGATTGTTACTAAATCTTATTGATTAATATTGTATTTTTATATTTTGTTGATTTGTTTTTCTAGAATAAGACTTATTTTAGGTAAATCTTACAGTAAATTCTCATATTTTGTTGATATGTTTCCTTACAATTGCTGGTTGGTTTTGACTAAACATTGTTGTATAATAATATTTTTATGTTTGTTCATTTGTTTCTCTAAAATAAGACTGATTTTCACTAAATCTTATTGTGTAATAGTAAATTCCCACGAATTGAGGATTTTTATTCTTTAAAATTAGGCTGCTTTTGACTAACTTTTTAATTGTATTTTTTTACATTTTGTTGATTGGCTTGTTGTTTTATTTTATCTTATTGTATATTTTGTTGATTGTTTTAATGAAGATAATACAAATCTAAGAAAAAATCATCTTTTATTTAAACTTTTTACTTTTGCACCCGAATGTACATAATGTAGTTTATCCATTGAATTAAGATAGATTGTGTCACCACCGGGCCATTCGAACGTAGACAATTTTTGTTTACGTTCGAATGACCCACGTGCCATTCGATTTGGGCCGTTCAGACTAAGTACCCATTTTTTCAAAGACTGGATTGCTCCTGTTGATGGTGATCTATATAGAGCAAAGTGCACCGTATGTGGCGTTAAATTATCGTGTGAACTTTCAACTTTGCGACGACATGTGGCAAATAATCAACATAAAAAAAGACACTCGCTTCGTCGTCTACAAAATCTGTAAGTGCTTATTTTAAACCGCGTGAAAAGGACACCAACACCCTTGTTGTGGAAGCCGAAATAAAACTCGTTGCATTTGTGGCCGAGCACAACATTTCTTTCCTGGCAATAGATCATTTAACAGAGGTACTAAAATCTTGTTTCCCAGACTCTAAAATAGCAGCTGATTTGGCGATAAAAAGAGGCAAATGTACAGCAACTGTAAAAAATGTCATAGGAGAAAGCCAGAAAGAAATCCTAGAAAATATTTTAAAACAGCAAAAATTCAGCGTACTTGCCGATGAATCCACAGACATTTCCACTACTAAGACAATATGCATCCTTGTCAGATATTACGACAAAGATTGCAAAAAAGTTATTGCTTGCTTATGGCAATTGGAGCCTTTGCATGACAAAAAAACAACTGATGGGGCGTCATCTTTACGAGGATGTACAGCTGAAGCGCTATATACAACAATCATAGAAACGTTTACTCAACGTGGTGTGCCATTAGATAATATAATCGGCTTTGCATCGGATGGCTGCAATGTCATGATGGGTCCTCACAACTCAGTTGCCAGTCGTTTACGTGCCGAATTGCCAGGAATACAAATATTTAAGTGCATATGTCACTCTATGCATTTATGCGCCAATGAAGCTTGCAAAAAACTTCCAAGACGTTGTGAGGATTTAGCAAGAAATGTGTACGCATTTTTCAAACATAGTGCCAAAAGACAATCGGAATACATTGAATTTCAAGAATTTATGAATACAAAAATCCATAAATTACTACACCCGTCGCAAACCAGATGGCTATCACTGTTATCAGTAATAAATAGGCTGCTAGAGCAATGGGAGAGCCTGAAATTATTTTTTAGCTACCAGTGGCTAGAAGAACGCACCGTCGCTGCTGAGCTGATCCATCGTGAGTTAAACGACGACTTTGTAAAACTCTACATCCTATTTCTACAATGGATATTACCCAAATTTGTGAAGATGAACGAGTATTTCCAAGGAACAGATTCTAGATTAATAGAACTGGACGATAGTATGAAACTGCTTTACAAAGATCTATTGCAGTGTTACATGACTAGAGACCACGTTAATCAAACTGAAATATGCTTAATTGACCCAGAAAATACACGATTTTTACTACCTCAAATGTATTTAGGTGTTAAAATCATGCAAGAAGTTCAAAAAACCAATATCGTGCAGCAAAAAGTGCTCCTGGCTGAATTTTATTCTCGTTGCCGCGACTTCCTAGTAACAGGCTGCAAGGAAATTCGGAAGCGTTATGATTTTTCCAATGAAATACTTCCACTCCTCAAACATCTGTCACCTGAAAGGGCTGTGCGCCACAGTAATAGAGAGAGTTTTCCGTCAATGTTGCCACTAACCCAGAAACTACCACGTATAGTCAAAAATGAAAATGACCTACAAAAAATCGATGACGAGTGGAGACTTTTACCCGATGTCAACAAATTTTCGACCTAGGACATCGGCACCTGGAAAGCACACGAGTTTTGGGAAAAGATCCATAGCACAACCGACTGCAAAACTCTAGCGAAGTTTGCTTTAGATGTTCTATGCCTTCCTCACAGTAACGCAGATTGTGAAAGAATATTTAGTCAAGTCAACAATATGAAGACCAAGATGCGAAATAAGCTAATAACATCGACTGTAAATAAAACTCTATTAGCAAGACAACTCATTCAAAACCAAGGGAACTGTACTAAGTTTAAGGTGTCGCGCGACATGTGTGAAAAAATGCGTAGCAAAGACAAGTACACACTGGACAAACATGAAACTGATGTAATAGATACCATAAGAAACTTATACGGCGAAGTAGAAATAAATGAGGAATAAATAAATAATATATACGGCATTTTAGTATTTTTTCCCCTAAAATACGGCAAATCAGAATGTGACATACGGCAACCCAGATTTTTAAGATAACAACACTGCATCTAACATATATTTGTTTCATTTACAAATCGTAAATCTGCCAAGGTACACCCTGTAGTAAGTAGGGATACCCTTAAGATTCCAAGATAATACTTTGAGTACCCTTTATGGGGCTCTGTCCATATATTGGACACCACACATTTTGAATTTTCGCGGCTAAACTAAACGTTGGACAAATGTCACTTTTGGCTCTTTGGGTTGAGCCTCTAGATACTGTTAACAAAACGTAAAAAAAAAAAATACTTACATGGCCGACTTTTATCAGGTGATCGATCTTATATCAAAAATTGATGATTTTTGAGTGTTGTTTATAAATCTAAGAAAATCTTCAAAAGCAATGAACCAAAAGGTAAGTTTTGTTTTACGTATCGTTCCAAATGTTGTAAATATGAGGTAAAAGCTCTGATTTTTGAGAATTTGGTTCACATGTCTTGTTAGAAACGAAAAACTATGACGTCCATATTTTGGACACTGCCCGCGTAGATAATGGAAATTTTTCATGGTTCAGATTTATAATTTTGTTTTTTTTTTTTTTTGTAACTGAGTGTTTCTATTTCAGACGATTCCATTAGATAAACTGGAAGATGTTCTGGAAGACCTGTTCGCATTGTCGGATGGTGAACACTCCGAAGACGATAACGAAAGTGACGAGAACGACACCGAAACTATTTTCATACCGCCAAGTAATGCTGAACTTCAAGAAATTTTGGATCCAAACTTGCCTCTTAGATCTGTATCAGTTTCAAACCTGGGGATAGAGTCGTCTTCTCCTGCAGGTACAGTTGTATCACATACTAGCTCCACACAGCCACATCCTTCTCCTGGAACTTCTAGATTGTCTCCTGTTCTAACAACTGTTTCTGCAACTCCAATACCAAGAACTATTACACGTCCTGCTGATGTAGTAGATACAGAATCGTCTGACGATAGCTCCGATAGTGATGACGGTGATGAACATTGGAAAAAAGCGCAGTTTCCTCACAATCCGCCAATTGATAAATTCGATGATAGAGTATTGAAACCGAAACAGTTTATTCCGAACAGAAGTAGTCCTGCTGTATATTTTAGAGCTTTTTTTACGGATGAAATCCTAGCTACCATTGTTGACCAAACTAATTTATATGCAACACAAAACCGCCAGAAAGATTGGGAACCTGTCACAATAGCTGAACTGAAAGCGTTTTTTGGAATTTTGATATTCATGGGACTTCATGTCCTTCCTAATGTGACACTATACTGGTCTTCTGATCCGCTGTTTTGCGTAAAAGAGGTTGCAGACGTCATGCCAGTGAAGCGATTCAAAAAAATTCTGTCTAATTTACACATAAATGACAATAGTAAAATGCCTAAGAGAAATGAACAAGGGTTTGATAAACTTTATAAAGTCAGACCTTTGATCGACAGCATGAATGATGCTTTTCAAAATAGTGCATCATGCTCTTCCTCACAAAGCATTGACGAATGCATGATAAAATTTAAGGGTCGCAGCACGCTCAAACAATACATGCCAAAAAAGCCCATCAAGCGAGGATTCAAGGTTTGGGCGCGCTGTGATAGTCTGACGGGGTATCTTTACCAGTTTGAAGTATACACTGGTAAAAAAGACGACACCACGGAAGTTGGATTAGGTGCAAGTGTGGTGAAAGGACTGTGCAAAAAACTGATTGAACAAAATGCTGAAAACACCCATGTCGCGTTTGACAATTTTTTTGCCTCCTGTGAACTAATGCAATTTTTATTCGAAAAAAATATATACTCAACAGCCACAGTACGTCAAGACCGCACAAATTTGCCTGAATTGATAAAAAGCCACAGGAAAAAGAAAAATACACCTAAACCAGCTGCTCTAAAATTGGCCAAAGGCCAACACAAATGGCGAGTCAACAAAAATGTTGCATTCTTCGTATGGATGGATACCAAATTGGTATATGTGCTAAGCACAGCATATCACCCTCGACAAAAGAAAACCTGTAAAAGAACGCAAAAAGATGGGACGAAGTCTGATATTGCTTGTCCTTTGGGCATTTTAGAGTACACAAAAAGGATGGGAGGTGTGGACAGATTCGACCAGAAAAGGGGCACTTACCCTATTTCAAGACGCAGTAAAAGGTGGTGGATGCGTATATTTTATTTTTTGTTGGACGCAGCTATCACAAATGCCCACATACTTCATACCCACAATGACAGAGTGCATAATCCAATAGGTGCATTGCAGTTCCGCACTGACCTGGCACGTAACCTGATCAACAATTACAGCTCCCGGAAACGAAGGGTATCTGTTTTGCCCAACTTTGCAACCAAAAGACCAAAGGGACCAACAAGCAGGCAGAAGTCTACTTATGGTATCCCTGATGAGATAAGGCTGAATGATGTGGGATCGCATATGCCGGGAGAGCTGCCCAGTTATAGAAGGTGCAGAGCTTGCAGCAGTAAAGCTCTTGGAAAAAAGAGCAAAATAGAGTGTGTCAAATGCAAAGTGCCATTATGCATTGCACCTTGTTTTGCACAATTTCATACGTGAGAAAGGGCAGTGTCCAAAATGTGGACACCATAATTTTTTTTAATAAAAAAAAAAAAACGTGTTCAAAAATTTTCATTAAATATTAGTTTTAACATCCACGTGTTTAATTTCTAACATATAAGCCAGAATCTTCTGCCCCATAAAGGGTTAAGATAGTTGTATGGTACTAAACAGTGCTTAATGTTTCTTTGTTACCAACTTTTTATACAACTTTATAAGGCTTTAAAATGTCTTGTTTTTAGAGTTTTTAATAAGAATTAATATCGCAGCTATAATTGTAAGTTGAAAGTGGCTAACTCCGCTTGGATTAAGTAGTTTAGTGGTTGGTAATTGACGTCTAAATTATAATTTTCGTTTTGTTTTAGTTTTAGTGATATGCCATGAATGATTGTAGGTAAGACTACATAGTCGTACTTTCAAAAATAATTACTTGTTGGTTGAAGTTTAAAATGATTACGTATTTTAATTACTTACTGTTGCTTTGTTTATAACTTTTAATTAGTGTTTTTGTGTTATGATTGTTTTGTATCCATCCAACTTTGCCATTTTATATTATTTTTTTGTTAAAAGAAAATTTTTGAAGACTGTTTTTTGTTTTTTGTGATTTACATGTTATAATATTAGCACAACGAGTACAAAACGAGTACTAGTTTATGTTTTAAATATAAGTACCTACTTATTTTAGAAAAATTGTCTTTTATTTCGCTTTTAATAGGTCTATTCCTAAAAACAAAATAAATGGGACGTTATTGTATATTGAATCTCAGTAAAAAAACTGTAGAATAAGAGTGCATTATTTCAGAATTAATCAGTAAAAAGCATGTAACTCGAAATATGTTTTTTTTTTTCGTTCAGTCATTCCGCAACAGTGAATTAAGTAAAAAAATGCATTATTTTGCTTTTTTAATGCGTTTTGAATCAGCTGAACTATATAATGCTGAAACGCATTGGATTCTTCACCTGTAATGTGCAAGACATTCGCAGTAACTGTGAAATAATATGAGATAACGGTTTTTCGTCAATTCTGAAAAATGAGCTATTTAGACTTAGTGCAGTGTTGTTCTGGGCGTGCGATATGTCACTACCTGATGCCACACTGTACGATAGACCAAATGATGCTCAATATAGAAACCAAAGTGAAGTCATTTACTATGAACGACTTCTGTATTATATTAATAGGAGAAGAAGACATCAAATCAAATGACTACCCTAATTTGATATTTAGTATACGAGCATCTATATATAAAATTCAACATACAAATATTATTATTTGCGCACCGACATATAAATGTGGTAGCTATACGAATATATTTAATGGGAAGATTGAATATTTCAATAGTCTACTGTGCCATGATATATTTACCAACGAACACGCTTATTTCCTCGACTCCAACATGAACCTGACCTATG
The DNA here is from genome assembly GCA_949629185.1 of Apamea crenata. Classification (NCBI taxonomy): domain Eukaryota; kingdom Metazoa; phylum Arthropoda; class Insecta; order Lepidoptera; family Noctuidae; genus Apamea; species Apamea crenata. The sequence goes on along the minus strand of OX451362.1, from coordinate 2,001,712 downwards.
ACTATAAAATGTTCTATAGACGTAGCGGAAAGCTCAATAACACTGGCATGCGAACAATTTTTCAAGATCTAAATGACTTTTTACTCGATATCAAACGTTTTTACGCAGACTCAGTAGAATCAAACAATATGACACAAGAGAGCGAAAATAACCTGACTCGACAGGATATTTATAAAATGACTATGGAAATACAATCATTAAACACTGAAAATCATAACAACGACTACAACAACGTCAACGACCAGAAACCTACTTCGCAGAAGCTTTTTCGGAAATAAATATATCACCTTAATGCACCAAAACATTGCAGGTTTGAGGAGCAAGTCCGATGCACTAACGATCTGCTTACAAGAATTATCGGACAATAACACTGATATTGATGTAATTTGTCTGACTGAACATTTCATGATGTCTGGACATGAAAATATTTGTGTGATACCCAATTTCTGCCTAGCTGCATATTTCAGCAGAAGTAATTCCAACAGAGGATCGTGTATATATGTAAAAAAAGGACATCAATGGAAAGATATTCCGAAATCGGTGTTATTCACTGAGTGTTCAACTTTTGAATGCTCTGCAATAGAGCTGATAGCTAACAAAATGATTATTATTTGTTTATATAGGGTTCCTTTAACTAGTAACATAAACAATTTCTTTGCAAGATTAGATAAGATGCTAACTTATGTCAATAAAACCTATAATAAGCATAATATTGTAATTGCTGGTGACTTTAATATTGATATTTTAAAACAAAATAATACCACTTCTGAATTTGAATGTTTACTACTGAACTATAATCTAAGGCTTAAGATAACAGAGCCTACCAGAAAAATTTGCAACACCTGCATAGACAACTTTGCTCACAATTATCACAATAAATGCAAGGTCGAAGTGATTGATTTTGCATTATCTGACCACACAGCTCAGATACTGAAGTGTCTTGTTAAAAAAGTATGCTTGATTAAGAATTGGAAAATTAAACGTAGAGACTATAGTAAGGAAAATCTTATGAAGTTTAAAACTTGTATAGAAAAATTGTCTTTTTCGGAAATGTACACAACTTGTGATCCAAATGTAGCCTATAATATTTTCATTCATCTGTTTAAGTTATTTTACGATCTTTGCTTTCCGTTTAAATACATTACTATTAACACTTATCGAAAAGCTCGTTGGGTAACGCGAGGTCTCAGGGCCTGCAGTACAAAAAAACGTGAACTTTTATGGCAATGTAGAAAAAAACCAAGTGAGGTAAATAAAAATAAACTGACACAATATTCAAAAAGATTTAAGAAAATAATAAGATTAACTCAGCGCGCTCAAAATAATCATTCAATTAATATGTCAGACAACAAAAGTAAAAACGGCATGGAAAATTATAAACCAAGCAAAAGAAAACGCACCAAAGGATACTATAACTAGTAATAAAGCGAATAATAGAACTATAACTGACCCCTGTGAAATTTCCAATGTTTTCAATAATTATTTCGTCGATAAAATTGTACCTAACCATGATTCTAACAAAATGCAGTATAACTCATATATGTCTAGTAAACTAAACTCTATATTTATGAAACCATGCTTGCCACATGATATATTGCAGATCATTAGATGTCTAAAAAGCACAAATAGTGTGGGTTATGATGGAATAGTAACTAAAGTCATTAAATATATAGCTACAAATATCTCCACTCATCTTAGTTATATATTAAATCCATGCATTTGCGCAGGAGTCTACCCTGATAAATTAAAAACTTCGATCATAAAACCGATCTTTAAAAAAGGTGATAGAGAATTTTTGGAAAACTATCGACCCATTGCCCTAGTTCCAGTTATTTCTAAAATATTTGAGAAACATATTTACATCGAACTTAGTAATTATTTAGAAAAGAACATGATTTTAGTAAAGGAACAAAAAGGGTTTAGACCTAATAAAACCATAAACATGGCCATTTATGACTTTTTGGACTTTGTTATGGTTAATATTGACAATAGAATACCCGTCTGCTCTATCTTTATGGACATGACACAGGCTTTTGATTACGTTGACCATGATATATTAGTTGGCAAACTCAATGCCTATGGAATAAGAGGTAACGTTCTTGAATTAGTTGAATCATACCTCAAGGGCCGTAACCAATACACTGAAGTGACTAAAGTGAATGCTCTTACTAAACAAGAAGAAACCTTTATATCACATAAACGTATAATAAACTACGGTGTACCACAAGATAGCGTTCTGGGTCCACTGCTATTCATCATATACATTAATGACCTACCCAATGCCACAGATAATCCTATAGCTCTCTTTGCGGATGATAGCACTGTTACCGTCAAATGTAGAGACAAAAATTCTTATGAAGATGACTTAAATAGCACTTTGAGCTCTATTATGAATTGGTTGAACTTAAATAATCTAAAAGCAAACTTAGGAAAAACAAAACTACTGAACTTTAGACAGCGCATACCGACACAAAGCACCCTAAACGTAAATTTTAACAACCAACCTATTGAAGAAATAGAAACTACTAAATTTCTCGGCTTGTACAGACGCCAGCACATCAAGCTACTACAACCTGTCAAATTTCTTTAACAGATTTTCAACTTTATCGCTATAAAGCATTAAGGTTCAAGGTTGATTGGGAAAATTTGACAGTTTCGGGTAGCTTGACCTGCTGGCGTCTGTACATTGATAATAAAATGACTTGGAAACCACATATTGAACAATTATGCAAGCGAGTGAGTCGATCAGCTTATGCCCTACATGAACTTTCATTTAAAATTAACCTTAGTACACTCGTGACTGCATATCATGGGCTTGTGGCGTCTATACTCAGATATGGCATAATTTGTTGGGGGAACTCCACCAACAAAGATCTCGTTTTTAAGGCACAGAAACGCTGCGTTAGGGCTATGTTTGGTTTAAAATCCACCGAGAGTTGTGTGCGTTTTTTCAAGAAGTACAATATCCTACCTATGCCTTCACTGTACATATTTGAAGTTGCTGTCTTTGTGAAACAAAATCCTCACCTTTTTGTGTTAGCATCTGAAGCTTTTAATCGTACTCAAAGAGATGAAAGTCGTCTCTGTGTTCGCAAAACTAATACTGCCTTAATGTATAAGAGTATTTTTCATATGGCACCAAAAGAGCTAAAAAAATTACAGGTTAATTTATTTAAGCAAAAATTAAAAACGATGTTATGTCAAAAATGTTATTATAGTGTCTCAGATTTTATAACAGACAAATTGTGACATTATGTATTATTGAACTTTTTTATTACTAGACATTTTGAATAAGTATTATCTAAAAAAAATTGTTTTATATAATTCTAATTTGACATTATGACATATCTTTACAATAATTATCTGACTGAAGCATTTATTTTAAGTGTGTTTAAATTTACTTTTTATATTACTTAATTATTTTTTACTGTTACATTTTGAAATTATTATTTTTGCTGAATTTGCTTTAAATTAATTATTACTAATTCATATTTGTACGCCGTTATCGGCAAAACATAGTGTACCTATATATTTTAATACCAACACCTGTTTTTTACACCACCTATGTTTTACAAATAAAAAAAAACTTTGACTTTGACTTTGAATAAAAATAATCTATTAACAATCATTATTTTTGTTTTTTATTTCTTTTTTTTATGACACATTCATTTAGACTCAGCTTATGACTTTGTTGAACCCCTCATTTTTTATTGCCTTCATTCTACCTCCGTCACCGATTAACTGCGATCATAATAGTTTTAGCCTACATGTTCAAGCTATATCTACATTGAAAAACGTTTTGCATGTGTAAAATAGCATCATGTTGTCCTCAATATGCTACCACTATATTATTTCAGAAAATACTCGATTTTTTTTACAATTATTCAAACCAACATATCTCGATAACCCCACTACTTACCAGATTCAAACAAAAACTGTTGTAATATTGGTATAATAAAGTATTTAATAACATATATTTTGTTCATGTACAAAGAACTTGGCATGAGTACCAAAGCTCCATAGAAAGTGGTTGATCTCCTTTGAAATTTCCCTTGGGACACCCTGTACAATCTGTCAATTCAACACCATCCCTACACATGAAATATGTTGTAGATAAGATAAATAACTTGAGCTTATTTTAACTGTTTATTTCTAGTTAACACCATCAGACCATATTTGCCATGCTTGCTGGCAACTAGTAACACACGGGTCAACATCCTCTGATAATATACCCAGAAGACAAATTGGTCATCAACATGTCTTTATTATATGTGGACGATCTATATTAAGGATTAATAGACGAAGAATTGTAATTGATGGAGCAAACGAAGAAGAACGAAAAATATCCAATGTTATATCTCAATGGATCCAACCACAGCCGGTAGCGTATAGTTTTTATCTTTTCTATTTATAAAAATATTTTTTAACGGCCTGCAGTATGGTTATAGGAAGTTAATGTCACCATACTAACTACATGTAGTATTGTAAATGGTCTCAGACTGCCATGAATTATCATGATTTCATCTGATTTTAGCTCACCCAAAATGATGAGGCTTGTGTACCATGTTGGCTTCGAGCATCAAGAACTAGGGATGTACCACCGGTACCACCACAGGCTGACAACCAGTCTTCAAATCCAATTGTGCAAAGTGAACCTGATCCAAACGCAAGCTGTTCTCTATGTGGAAATACTTTGCTTGCCACTATGAGACAAACATCTGCCACGGAAGAACAGAGGATAATGGAAACGATTTCCCACTTGATGGAAAACCAGCAGGTAAAGTGTTAATGTTTATCTTTTTTTTATGTTAACATTATGTGGATTTTAAAGTAAATATCATTAACATGCACTTGTATTTAGGTAACATCACATACCTGTTGAGATTCAGATTTTTTTTTTTTTTACAGATGCCACCTTTAAATGAACTCTGTCGTGCATGCTGGGGACGTGCACAAGAAATAGAGTATCCTCAAATAAATGTAAATGAGAATGATGTTGTTCAGCAACCTCAATTTATTTCATTGCCTAATATGAGACGAGCAGCTGAAACACCAAGACATTGCATTTTTTAAGAATGCAGTAGGCTGGAGCGACATTCTATACCAGAAGACACTCGACGCCGTGTATTGCTACATTTTAATTATTTTATACCAAGAGGTGCACGTATCTGCAGACAACATTTAGAAAATGAGCAGTATGAGAGTTTGTACTCAGCAGAATATAGCCTGGATACATTTAAAGCCGACTACATTGAAGAAATTGTATTTATAGTAATGGAAGGCTTAAATAATGTGAATTATGAAAATATTCAAAACTACCCCGATCATCAAGTCCTGTATTTTAGTTTCACGAAGAGGCCACACCAGCAGATTTTGGATGAAACGCCCAACCTTAATCGCGCGCTGCGCTGCGTGTCGCGGGTTCGGTTCCCGCACGGAACAAATATTTGTATGACCTACATGTATTTGTTCCGAGTCTGGGTGTTTTTCTATCTATATAATATGTATGTATTTACAAAAAAAAATTGTATATAAGTAGTTTATCAGCCATCTAGTTACCATAACACAAGCATTAGGTTGCTTAGCTAGGGACAAATGGTGCTGTGTGAAATGTCCAGGGATTTATTTATTTATTTTTATTTATTTAAAAATATGCATCGGGGTAGTTTTGCATTGACAGCACTTTTGTGCAAATTAAGAACAGGAGACTCTGGCGACAGGTTAGCCTGTCTTTTTCAAGTTCCCCGAAGAAATTTGGAAACGTTAATGTCTGTGGCCAGGAATATTATATTACGGGACTATGTGCCCCGAAATATAGGATTTGGCCACATGACAAGGGAGCAAGTGGCAGCAAAGAATTCTATTGTTGCTGATGATATTTTCGGTGACCCTAATGTCCCACCACAGCAAAAACCAGCTATTACCATTGCAGATGCAACATATTTATACACTCAGAAGAGTTCGAACTATTTATTTCAAAAGGATACATATTCCCTCCATAAATACAGGAATTTGGTCAAACCCTTCATTTTGTGCTGTTGTAATGGGTGCATCATTGATGTTCGAGGACCATATAGTGCCACAATTGATGCGACAGTAATGCGCGAATTATTAGATGATCCGGATTTTAATAATTTCTATAATGAAAATGATATTTTCGTCTTAGATCGCGGGTTTCGGGATTGCATGGATGCATTGCACGGTAAAGGCTATATTGGCCATATGCCAGAAACCAAAGAAGACGGTCATTCACAGTTGACCACCCTTGAAGCAAACAGGTCACGCTGTGTGACTATAAACAGATGGGTGGTTGAAGCTGTGAATGGCCGTTTCAAAAGAGACTTTAAAATATTCCGTCACGAATATTTTAATCGCGCCTGTTTACATATTATGGACGATTTTAAAATAGCTGCTGCGCTACTGACTAACGCATTTGCCACCCAATTCACCAACTTCCTCAATGCAGAGGCGTTTGTGAATATTATAAATGAACGTATGTTCCTCCAAAACACGATCGCTGATTTAGTTTCAGAACTAAACTTAAACAGACGCAGTGCAATATTTAGTCCTATTGATGGCACAACCATGGCATTCCCAAGACTATATATGGACGAATGAATTCTTTTTGCTTGTGGCACCTATCAGATTGTCTAATCTAAAGTGCTCACCTATATATGACCGTGCCTGTCTAGGCACGGTCATATGTAGGTGAGCACTTTAGATTTCATGGCATATACACCTTGGAAGTGAGTCGAGACCAAATACCTGGATTGGAGGGAATAAACCCTTTGTTGCTTCGAGCAAAAATAAAATCTCGCCATTCATCAGGAAAGGCGTACTTTGTTTTTATTGTTATAGAAAGAAATATGAATGGGCGAGAAGCAATAACAAGTTATTGTTGCAACTGCATTGGGGGGCTTAGTAAAGTAAGTAAGTAAATCATTTATTTGCGTAAAACATGGTTTACATTGATGTTAATATTATTACAGTAGCTCAACATGTTTCGCTAAGATATAACATAGCATGCAAAAATTTCTATTTTGACAAAAGGAATCAACATCTCACATCCATAAAATCTTTTAAACTGTAAAAATTAGCACGTAGACCTGCTGAATAAAATAAAGTCATTATATGATATGAGAATTATTGTTTAATTTATTCCGAGTATATTACCTACCCTACCTATTACCTACTCAAGTAGTGAAGTCAGGCTTGAGCCAAGTTCCATAATAATATTATAAATGAGAGTAATTCTGTCTTACGTTTTCATGCATAAACCGCTGAACCACTTTTTGATTTTGGTGAAGAGATCAGTCGCTATTCGCTAAGCACACACAGCAAGCACAGCTAACAGTTTGGCCTCTAAATGAAAAGTAGTTTTACAGATTTAAAGGAACATAATTATAAAGAAGTTAGTTTAATATGGTCAACTCAACCAAAAACTCAACTGTCAATTATCTAACTCTAGAAACCACGAAACCACTATCAAGTCAATAAAGACTCTTAGGCGTCGTCCTAATTGACAGCGATCGTACGATGACACGATGCGTTCTCGTCGTGCGATGAGTTCAAACATACAGATTTCATCAGAGTGTCCTATTTGAACCTCGCAAGTAATCGTGCGAGCACATGAAATGCTTAATAACGATCGTACGATGCGTTTGATCGTGCGACCATGTAATCAAAGCAACAGATCTCTTTTGAGTGTCCTAATTGGTTACATACGCGATGCGTCGACGCGCGAGGGGCGCGGGACGAAAGGGGCAAGGGCCAACACCAGTGACACAGAGTAGGTACTCGGCTCGCTCGCGGCCGGACGCCATTTTGTGTTTTCATTCTTCGTGTAAAGCGTTTGGCTATTCTGTTACATACAAGATGACATTCGAAGAAGATTTAATTAACCAAGTACGTTTACATCCTGTTGTTTGGAATAAACAGAGTGAGGACTATAAAAACAGGTTGAAAAGTGAAAGAGCATGGGATATAATTGCGAGGAACGTAAATAAAACAAGTAAGTAGATAGTAATTTGAGCTTAGTTTTAATCACAACCAGAATTGTATAATGTATACCACACACACACTCACACTCATACCTTGGCTTAAGTATCTACTTACAGTTCGCAGCGGCATTCGTTTCGATCGGACGCGTGCAGTTAACGATATTCGCACCTCATTAGTTAATGAGCTTGTTGTTCGGTTGTCGTCGTTTACCTTGAAGCGAACTAACGCATCGTTAACTAGTAGAATATGTTTATTAGAATAATTGTTTACAATGGAGGATGATAGTGAATTTTTTAACGAAAATGTCGAGTCAAGGAGTGTTTTGACTAGTAGCAACAGTTCTATACCGGAACTAGACGTGGTGGAGCAATTTAAAATGGAGGTGGCAGCATATGAAAATCCGAAGAGACCGATAAAACGACGAATTAGAAAGGAGAACGATACAGAATGGACATTAGTACAAAATAAGGAGAAGAAGATCAAAGCCGACCTCATCTAGTTTTAAAATATGATTGACGTGTAAAAGTGTTTGTACAAACCTACTTACAAAATAAAATCATTTATCATTTAAAGAAAGCAGTGTTGAGGTTTACATTTCCTCTAAAGAAAAGCTACCAAGACAGTTTGCCCTTGCAAGATTATTTAAAGATAAAGGTATTAAAGATATATCGAAGGTAAAATATATCAATAATTACAAGGTTCGTATTGATTGTACAAACGAGGTGAGCGCAATTAAGCTAGAAACGTGTAAAGATCTCATAGATATGGACTGGAGATTTAGTAGACCAGATATCAAATCCTATTCCTACGGTGTCATCAAAGATGTGGATCTAGAACTAGCTGATGATGACCTTAAGAGCTGTATAACGTGCCCTGAGAACTTTGAGTTGGTTGTATTGCAACGACTAAAGAGGCGTAATATGAATGAGTCGCCAGAAGACTTATGGATTATGAGTGAAGCAGTTCGGTTGTGTTTCAAAGGAAATTTGTTACCAGCATATATTTACGCAGATGATTTAAGGATTAAGGTGGAGCCATTTGTATTCCCCGTGTCGCAATGTTCACGTTGTTGGAAGTTCGGACATACAGTAAGATTGTGCCCATCCAAGAATACATTGTGCCCAAAATGTGGTAGTAATCACCCAAATTGCGACACACAAAGGTTAAAATGCTTAAACTGCAGCCGACAGCACATGGCGTTGTCAAAAATTTGCCCTGTATATTTATAATAATAATAATATCCCTGGACATTTCACACAGCACCATTTGTCCCAAGCTAAGCAACCTAATGCTTGTGTTATGGTAACAAGATGGCTGATAAACTACTTATATACAATTTTTTTTTTTGTAACTACATACATATTATAGATAGAAAAACACCCAGACTCGGAACAAATACATGTAGGTCATACAAATATTTGTTCCGTGCGGGAATCGAACCCGCGACACGCAGCGCAGCAGTCAATCGCTTAACCACTGCGCCAACCGTGTCGTCAAATTTAAAAGAAAAGAGACTTAAAGAGCTCATGGCAGAGTTTAATTGTACTTATAGGAAGGCCTTATCATTATATGTAGTACCTTCTCCACACAGAGATCAGACGGATCCCATTAGCGTTACAAATATTATGCCTAATTTATTTCCTCCACTTCATAATAACATCGAGCCCACAGAGAGATCAAGCTCACCTACATTTGCAGAAGTTGTCAAAACTAAGACGATTGTTCATAGTCCACCTACTCCAAAAGAGCAAAAATCTGCGAAAACACACGGAAAGACACGGGTTGCTAGAGAAGATGATTGGACCCACTGGTTACCAACGGAGGAGGAAAGGGAGGATTTGAAGGAATCAAGCAATCGCGATGACCCCAAGGTGTCTCAAAAGAGAGAGGTCCATTTTAATGAGCTTTTAGCTAGACTCAAGCTGCCTTATTCCAAAACGCGATCTAAATTTAGTACTGGGATTATTACTAGGTTTAAACCATGACTAAATAAAACGTTATTATAAAATGAAGTTTATCACTAGTTCATGAACTATATATGGTACTAAAGTTAGTCCGCCGAGACCCCTAGTTTAACCATGGACTTGACATCGGTACTAATTTATTTTAGGTTAGCGTTGATTATTATTGTGTATTTTTATTTACATAAAAACCAACTGAACAGGGCAATTGAGCATTAAATTGATAGATCCTCATAAAATAGTTCGAAGGTCTCCCTATCGACTAGCACCTATAGAGAAGCAAATAGTCCGCGAAAAAATAGAACTATTGTTAGATGCCGGTATCATTCGTGAGAGTTCCTCCCCTTTTGCGAGTCCGATACTCCTTGTAAAAAAAAGGACAATACCGACAGAATGTGCGTAGATTATCGGGAACTGAATTCCAACACACAAAACCCGAACACTATCCCTTGCCTCGCATCGAGGAACAGATAGACCAGCTCAGTGGCGCCAACTACTTCTCTTCATTAGATATGTATTTGGCACTGGCCGACTCCATTATTGATTACGGCCTAAGTAGCTACGGGCGTACATACAAGACATACGTCGAGGACATTTACAAGTTACAGTTACGCATTTTAAAAACGATTGTACCCACAAAAATAAAACATGAATTCCAAGACAATGACACGGGTTTATTTAAGCACTGCGAAATTATAAATGTCTTTGACAAGGTACGTTTACATGTTATAAGTGAGAACTTCCATAATTTAAGCAAGATTCGTAAATACGAAAGATTAAAGTCGTTGCGTTGTTTGACCTACTTACCCACATTTATTGAACCTAAATCAATAATGTTTATGGAGCGCGGACGTGGGAATGCATGCTACCATCGTATATGAATGATTTACCTATGGAAATATGCAATGTAATAAATGCAAAGAACTGTTCAAAGGTTTTAAAAAGATACTTTCTAGATTGCAGCGCGATCTAGAGAAAAAAAAAAATATATTTATGTACATACCTAAGGAGAATGCCCAGGCCCAGTACTCTTGATAACTGTCTCGTGTCTCAAAAAGTTGAACAGCATCAACTATCTAAAATAAAAATATATTTTTTAAATAAGACTTAATTCATATTTATAATGGGATAGTATTTTGAACAATAATTAGTGCTTTTAAGTTTCTGACTCATCATTCATCATTTTTTACTATAGCCTGTCAAAACTAGGGGTGTCCATTTTTTCCATTTCGTGTACTGTGCCTAACTACCTCAAAAAAACATAATAATATCGATTCTGTATTGATTGTTCGATTTATTATTGCGTATCAAGTTAAATAACTGTTTATTTAAGAAAACAGCTGTATATACGATATTTTTTTTAAATCAATAAATAGCTCGCAAGGAAAAATAAAAAAATCAGTTTCTATATCCCCACAAAGGAGACGAGGCAATAGTGTGCGGTGAGGTAGATATTTGGTTGGTATGGTTATTAGCTTTGGTTTTATTTATTGTTGATATTGAAATCGGAATAGTTTCAAACGTCTAATACTCCCACGTTGATTAAAAACAATAAAGATTTTAATCTGTAAAACGCATTATGGTTTTTATTTTTTTTAATGTTGCTAATCGATATGTATGCTTTTCTTCCTATAATAAGCATAAAGCTTAAACACAAAATAAGTAGGCTCTCAACGCAACAACAGAGTTCTAAATCACATGTAACTTGCTGGTATTTGTAAGTACCGGTAGTTGTCAATTGCGGGAAAGGCACCTAGTTGTATTCGTGAAATACCACTGGGTGATTTGTGGAAATCGATTAAAAGTCGAATGTTTTAGAATCATTTACCAGCACGGGTACAACCTTGATTGACATTTATTGCCCGTCTGTCATACACATTGTCAAGTTAACCAGTATGTTTTTTCTGCTGGTTTTGGAACGTTGTGCGTCGAGTTTGAGCCTTTTAGTTCCTCCGTTACTCCTGCTAACCCATTGAAAATAAACATAGTAACATACATACATACGAAAATGTAAGAGATACATTAGGCGCTATAGTAGGATATTATTGTTCATGCCTTGTAGGAAAAAGAACCGTAGGTTGTTGTGTGCATGTAATGTGCATAGTGTGGTGTTTGAGCTGGGCACGTTACAACAATGTTAGTGTTCCAGCTCCATTTTTGAATAATATATTTTTGGAAGATTAAAATAAAGGTATAAAGAATAATCATTATTTCATTTATTGTACCTAGTGTAGCTGTTTTCCATTCCTTCCTACGTACAGACGGCAGCACGTCAACGTAAACCCTATACATAAATATAACTACGACGCGCTGCGGAGTGTTAGAAAGAAAGTATCCTTGGCACGATTGGTGGAGTTTTCAACGTTTTTAAAATTGCCCAATGGTTGCTCATACTAAAAATTGGGAGCCAATTATCATGTTTTACTAGGAATAAGCCACACCCACTCGCCCCTGCGCGTCCGCCGCTGCTCCCGAGTTTCCCCGATCCTTCACGAAATTAAACGAAAGTCACTCGTCAGTCGTCACAATTCACTAGTTTAGGCCGGCTCCACACGTTGGCCCCAATATTGGCCCCAACGCTATTCGTCCAACGTGTGGATCTAGAAAATGGCATTGGTCCCAACGTTGGGGCGAGTGTTGGTAGTTGGCCGGCTCGTGTCGGTTTCATCAAAGGAATCTGCGCCAACGCTCGCGATCTGTGCACACGTTGGCGCTTTGCTCAGTTCTGTTACAACACGCAGCGAGTGCGTACGTCGAGCGAGAATGGCTTCCTCATCCACAAAATCGCCACCGGCATGGACAAATGAAAAAGTAATAGAATTTATTGAACTTTATCAAGCACATCCAATAATATGGGACGCAACTCGAAAGGATCATAAAAATAAAAATTTAATAGCTGATGCATGGCGCACCATTCAACAAAACATGGGAATGAATTTCTCAATTGAAGATTTAAAAAAAAAGCGAGAATCTTTAATGAGCACATATCGCCTTTACAGAAAGAAAATTAGTGACTCTACTCGATCTGGATCATCAACAGATGATATTTTTAAACCAAATTGGTTCGCTTATGAGCTCATGGATAGCTTTCTTTCTCCGATTTATGATAAATCAAATACTGTTGCTATTAACACAGAGGTAAGATAAACATTGATTAATATTTACTTTATTTATTTACATAGATAAAATCACAAACTGACAAATTACATAATTTATGAAAAAACAACCACAGGCTAGACGTACCTAACATTTTAACCTTGAGCGCGCCTTTGTGCCCTACGTATTAAAATAAGTGTGTTTTCGTAGTGCAACTGTTACATTACATACATACATGTGACCTGTGGCTGTGTGTTTTTAATTTTTGAATTTTGTAGGTCGGTATTTTTTTTATTTAGTGTGAATAAAAGTATGATGCATATTCATTTCGTATTTCTCTAGCATTTTCTGTTGTTCTTATTGGTATTTGATCTAGTGATCTTAATTGTTGTTCTTCTAAAACATTATCAATATTACCTTCCGGCATATACATACGGTAGGAGTGCTGACTCTTTTTCAAAAAATTATGAAGTACAACGCAAGTGAGTGTTATAATAGATGCTTTTTCGGGTTGTAGTAACATATTGGTTTTTAACACTCCAAATACCGATGTCATTATTCCAAATGCACATTCAATCACAACACGAGCCCTTGATAGTCGACTGTTGAATTTTCTATTTTGTGAGCCAACTGGCGGTGTACCAGGAAAAGGTTTCATGATCCTTTTAGATAATGCAAAAGCTCCATCCGCCACAAACACATAGGGCACAGGAAGATGTCGACCAGGTAAAGGAGCGTCTTGCGGAAAATGGGAATCAGGTCCATATATTTTGTTATAAAGCATGCTATCATTAAAAACTCCACCGTCACTCATACGTCCATGTGTTCCTACGTCAGCAAATAAAAAGTTGTAGTCACTATCAGCTACCGCTAGTAATATTATACTGAAATTGTGTTTATAGTTATAGAACTCTGATCCACTATTAATAGGTGACTGTATTTTAATGTGTTTCCCATCGATAGCGCCCAAACAATGTGGAAATTGCCATTTTATTTCAAATTCTCGAACAATTTCAAGCCATTCGTGTTCATTTTGAGGCATCTAAAACAGAAAAAATATATCAGTGTAGGTAATAGTTAATCATTTAAATAAGGGTTGGAATTTACTTGTTGTGTTTGAATTTTTAGACTATGGAGTTTCCTAATGAAGACAGCAATCAAGATAGAAGCTTTTATAACGAAGACAGCATTCAAAATAGAAGTTCCACGTCAGCCAAAAAACGGCGAGAATTAGAAGTCACGGAAGTACGAGCTCAGATGAAGACAGCTGTAAATGTCCTAAAAAATCTTGCCGACCGACCACGAACTGAAGTGGACGAGGTAGACTTATACTGTCAACTACTGGCGAAAAAAATTAAAAAATTTAATGAGCAACAAAGGGAGGATATAATGCACGATATAGACGAACTTATTTATCAGAAGCGAAATTACCGCCCTGCTCCTGGCAGCACTTACTCGTATGTAAGATCTACTCCGGATTCCGTGCGTTTTACACCTACACCGTCCCCTTCATCACAGACGTACGATATGTCTACCCGAGATTCCGTGCGTTATGCACCTACACCATCCCCTTCATCTCAAGTGATGCCAAGCCCGTCATATCACGTTGCTGATGATTATAGTGATTATACAGTTGTATCACCAAATCATAGCCAAGCAGAATATGTGACAGGTTCATCCACCTCCACATCTACTCCAAAGGTGACAATTATATCAAATGACATTATCTCTCAGGCATTTACTCTTTCTCAGATACAAAATAACAATTGAATGCTAATGCAAGGACTCAATTACTTTGTCTAATTATTTTTCTCAATAAACGTGTTTTTGATTACTATTATTATGGTTTTATTTTACAAAATATGTTTATATATTTTAACTACTTACTTTTACAAAAGAACGCAATGCCTCACATAGTGCTTTACATACTTCCGGCACGATCAATGATATGACTTGGGGAGAAATCTTAAATAGGTAATGAAGACTTTTGAATGAATCTCCAGTCGCTAAAAATCTAAGTGTCACAGCAAGGCGTACTTTGCTTGGTATTGAGTCTCTGAATACTGTATCTTGCTTTTTTATTTTTGGTCCAATCAACTGTAAAAGGTATTCGAAATCTATCGAAGACATACGACAAAAGTTATGAAACTGTCCTGATGGCTCTTGAATCAAATTACTCAATAATCGGGTTCCATCATACCTAAAAAGAAAGAAAATGTAAATATAGAATAAATAGGTACTTTAATATTACAGCGTCTGTAAACAACTGTTGATACAATTGTAGTCTGTTGTTGATATTATTAGAATAGGTGTGTGTAATAAATGTAGTAGTAGGTAAAGTGTATAAGAGATCTTTACTCACTGATTCCGTGTTTTATGGTGTGTCGTCATCCACCATCTTCTTTGACGTGGCTTTTTATTTTTTCTCAGTAACAAATATAAATGTGCACTCATCATTACTATAAACGCGCTCAGAGCAGTTTCGATTTCTGTATCGGACATCTTCACATTGGCCCTGACGGGACAGAACTAGTTTATTAGCCAACGTGTGTACGCCTCACCGAGTTTGCAGTCCAACGTTGGTACGAGCGTTGGGACCCACATGTGGAGCCGGCGTGACAAGCGCCAACGTATAGAGACCTCATTTGACGTAGCTTGTCAAAACTTGCAGTCGCTCGAGATCGCTTGCCTCACTTCGGAGCGGTGTCGGTTTTTCTGCACAAATCAAAGGCGCTCGCGCGCGCTCGGCCAATGGTGTTCACATGTTTGTCCGCGTGCTAGTATGCTGTTGACGTCCATTGAAGGCATACGTGAAAAATGTCGCTTTCTACGAATGAAGATGTATTTAAGTTTTTGGAGTTTTACCAGAATGAACCAGTTATTTGGAATCCCAAAAACATACAACACAAAGATAAAAAAAAAGTAAGTACCTAGCTACCTAGTCATTACAAGAAAATTAATCTTTCAGTCTTGGTGGTGTGACTTACGATGTATTTTCGTTTTTTTTTTAAATCTTCGCTATTTATTAGCTAACTGTTTTGTAATTATCATACAATTTGGAACCATGTTTGACATGATGGAAACAGTTGGCAGCATATTCAATGAATACTAGTTCATTTGCGTTGAATTGAATATTGCACCAGTCATATTTGATACTTTTGGTTCATTGCTTTTGGTGTTCCAAAATATTCCTAATGTAAAAGTGTGTTAAGAGATAGGTACCTACACTTTTTTAACTTGATTATTTTATGTTATATTTTTAAATTTCAGGTGCATGATGCTTGGTTAAGGATCTCTAATGAAATGGAGATTCCTATTCCTGAGCTCAAAAAAAAGAAGGAGGCTTTAATGGCCACGTTTAGGCAACATTCAAAGAAAAAAAAGGCCTCAAGATCTTCTGGGTGTGGTGAAGAAGATGTATACCGACCCATTTGGGTATTTTATAATGTCATGGAGTCATTTCTGGGAGATGTATATGAGTGTGATAGTAAAATAAATACTATAGTAAGTATTACAATAAAAATGCCTGTATATTAACAAAATGAAACATTTATTGATAGGTAACTACCTACATACAATAACTAGACAAAGTACAGACACATAATAATATAATTAAGTGGGTACATTAGGCACTCAATGAAATATTTTATGTTAAAGTTTTTCAACTTTACTTACTATTTACTTTTTGAATACTCTAAATACGCTAGCCATAATACCAAACGTGTTTTCAACGACAACGCGAGAGCTAGATAGTTTTTGGTTAAATATTCTTTCAGGGGTGCCTATCTCGTGATTTCCAGGGTATGGTTTCAAAACATTTTTATGAAGAGCAAATGCACCGTCCCCTAATATAACATATGGAAATTCTATATCGGTCTCTGGTAGCGGGCAAGGTGGTGGGAAATTAATACTTTCATTAATAATTTTTTGCCATAATACAGTCTGCTTTAAAACACCACCATCACTAATACGGCCTTGAGCACCTACATCAGCAAATAGAAAACAGTAATCACTGTCGACTAGACCTAACAGAACAATACTAAAGTCTCCTTTGTAATTGTAATATTCTGATCCAGTTGCAGGGGGGCATTGTATTTTAATATGTTTTCCGTCTAATGCTCCTACGCAATGCGGGAACCTAAATCTTCTTGCGACAGCAAGCCACTCTTCTGGAGATGTAGGAATCTGGAAAAAACAAAAGAATATATATTAGCATAATCTTTTTTTTTTCAGACACTAGCTGCAAAAGACGAAAGTTACTAGTTCGATAGATGGGCAGTTTGACGCTACGCAGGCCGAAGATGATCAAGGACAGCATTCAAGCTCTTCAAATCTTACCATGCAGGAAAGACCTACTTCGAATAGAACTGCAGCTAAGCGCCGTTCTTCTAACCCTCCTGAGCTTCAAAATGCAAGGGAACAAATGCAAACCGCATTAACAACTATCAATACCGTATTAACAAACAAATCTACTCAAAAGGATGATGTTTGTGATCTCTATGGAAAATTATTAGCTTCCAAATTGAAGAAATATTTTTCTGATATCGAGCAGCAGGAAGTCATGTTTGAATTGGATGAATTGTTGACAAAAAGAATTAGACAACGCCTCGAACAACGTCCCGCTTCATCATTTAGCTTGATGAGCTCTAGTGGTTCTTTTCATAGTACATCACCGGCTGAAATGCATCGTCCTTCTTCCTCTCAAACTTTTTATGTTCTTCCGGATTCACCTGTACAAATACCACAGCGGCCATCTTCGTCTCATAGTTATCCAATGTCACATAATATGCCAGAGCAAAATAATGTATTTACTCAAAACATGATATTGTCATCACCACAACAGAAACAACAACCAACATTTGACCAACCGACTAATCAAGTCCAAATTTTATCTGATGAAGTCATTGATGCGACACAACTCAGTCCAATTTTGCGTGAAGCATTTTTTAGAGCAGTTGGTGATAAACAGTAATTTTTTTTTAAGTATATGCTCCTATCATAAGGTTTCCTATATTCCATAACCAATTTTTGTGTAATTAAAAATTAATAAAAATATGTGAATGTTTCATTTAAGTACCTTAACAGTATCCTTCAAAACATCAATGAGGGCTTGGCAAACTTCAGGAACTATTTGAGATATTAATTGACTGGATATTTTAAATATGTAATGTAAACTTCTGTAGCTGTCTCCAGTTGCTAAATATCTCAGTGTCACTGCAAGTCGAATCTTAGCGGGTATGCTCTCTCTGAAGTCGGTATCTTGTTTGCTGATTACTGGAGATATTTTCTGGAGTAAATACTCAAAATCGCTATCCGACATTCGAACGAAGTTTTGAAATTCCTTTGATTCGGGTTCTTGAAGAAGCTCAGATAGCTGATTTTCCATACTTTGCCTGTAAAAAGGAATGTATGTATATTCGACAAAATTGCAACAATTAATAACAAAGCAAAGGGTTGAACACTATACATACCTTGTTCTATTTCTGTGAATACTTAACATCCACCACCTTCTTTTTTTCGTTTCTTTTTCACAACTCTATTGCGGTATAGGGTAAAACCGGGATAGATGCCGCGCTGGGATAGATGCCTCGTTTCTAAAAACTCAACTACCAGAGAACGAAACAGCAAATTCGTTGTTTACATACGCGCCACATGCACCCCCCACCTCAGTGACGCGCGAGTTGTTGTGCTAGACGGACGTTTCTCGCTTGTGTGTCGAATTACATTCGCAGCGGACGCGACGAACGCTTCAAAATTTCAAACGTAAGTATTCACTATTCCATATCTTTATAAACAGTTAAATGATTACATTTTATTTGAATGGTTTTAATACATTGGTTCTTTAAGAATACATTTAAGAGTCAATCACTGATGTTTGCATTTATTTTATATAAAAAATAATGAGAGGCATCTATCCCTAGTGAAAAGGATAGTTGGCCCGAGTTTACAAGGGATAGTTGACTTTAGGGGCATCTATCCCTCTATACTGCAAGAGCCTTATCAAAGTATTTAAAAGTCATAGTCGTGAATATTTTGGTATTTCCTAATAGTAGAATATTAAAAAAACACCAAAAAAAAATGTATCCAACTTTAATTTCATAATTCGAATGTAAAGAAATGAGTGTAGATACTGTGTTTTATTTATACTTACTTTGCTTATTGTAGGTGAGCCATGCCAAGGAAATACAAAAGAAAGGAGGGCGTACGAGCTCGAGTAGTTTCTTGGACAACAGAGCAGTTACAGTCAGCTTTTCATGAATTGGATAAAAAAGAATTGGGGATCAATGAAATATCCAGACAATTTGGGATTCCATCCAGAACATTGCGAAGGCGTTACGCTATTAAAAACCAAACTAAGTTGACTTTGGGAAAACATCCTGTCCTGGGTTTTGAACACGAAAAAAGGTTGGTAGCGCACATTTTGAAGCTTAGCGACGCGGGATTTCCCCCAGATAGACGATCTATACGTACGTTAGCATACCAATTTGCCGAAAAGCTACAGATTCAACACAATTTTGATAATGAAAACCAGATAGCTGGGAATGAATGGTTCAAAAGTTTTATTGAGCGAAATCCAGAGTTGTCTATTAGGCAAGCAGAAGGTTTATCTGTCGCTAGGGCTAAAGGTCTTAGCAGAGAAGAAGTGAATAATTTTCATGAACTTCTGACAAAAGTCCTGGCCGATAATGATCTCTTGGATAAGCCTGAAAGGATTTATAATATAGACGAATCAGGAGTTCAGCTTAACAATAAGCCTGGCAAAGTTGTTGCAAAGAAAGGTGCAAAAGTAGTAAATTCAGTTACATCTGCGGAGAAAGGTGAAACAATGACTATCGTAGCCTGTTGCAATGCCATTGGTAATTTTCTCCCACCAGTAGTAATAATTAAAGGTGTAAATAAGAAACCAGAATTCGAGAACGGTCTACCACTGGGCTCAAAAGTGTACATGAACAAAAAGTCGGCATACATAAATACCGATCTTTTCTATAAGTGGCTTACGGAACACTTCATAGCTTTGAAACCGCAAGGTAAGGTTCTGCTTATTTTAGACGGGCACTCATCTCATTCATCCGCACCAGACATGCTGCAAGTTGCTTCTGATAACGATATTATTTTGTTATGTTTACCCAGCCACACTACCTCAGCTTTACAACCATTAGACGTAGCGGTGTTTGGGCCATTTAAAACATACTTTAATCATGAGACTAATCAGTTTATGCGCGCAAATCCAAATAAAAAGATAAGCCGTTATAATGCTGGAACCCTTCTACGCAACGCATGGATACGCGCTACTACACCTGCAAATGCTCTTGCTGGCTTTCGAAGAAGTGGGATTTATCCACTAAATCCTAATGCTTTGCCCGATTCTGTTTTCACTATATCTGATATTGCACATCGCAGTGACAATGATCCTGATCAACCCTGTGTGCTACATCAAACTACAACAGCGCTTCTTCAAACATCTTCTTTAAACGAAAATGCAGAACCTTGTGAGCATGTTGAAGTTGAACACAGAACACAAACAACTATACCTCCGATTTCTTCAATTGATTGTCCAACTACATTTGAAAACGAATATTTGTATGTCGCAGACCTGAACATAACACCACCCAATATGCCATCAACTTCATTCAACCGAAACTCACCTAGCCTTTTGATCGACCCTCAGATTTTAGAAGGTACGATTATTGATATTGTTGATATAGGTGATGATTCACTAATACGGATTCTAAATAACGAAGAAAAAGAAACACCTTCTAAATTTTTAGTCGAAGCATCACCAATACCACAAATTCCTCTGACTTTAGCAAGGAGAGCTAAACAATCGGCAGATATTCTCAATTCTAGAGAAAAAATAAAAGAAAAAAGGGATATTGCTGACAGGAAAAAGAAACAAATAGAATCTAAGATAAACAAGACTGAAGCTACCAAAAATAGACGAACAATAAAAAAAGCAAATAAAAAAGCCAAAGAACAAATACAAAAAAATAAAAATAAGAAAGGAAAACCAAAGAAAAACTATGACTCAAGTGAAGAAACAGATGGTGACGTGACTGATTGCAGTCATAAAGAAAATGATTATTATTTAAAAGTAAACAAGGATCGTGGATTACGTAAAAGACTAGCTATTTATAGCTCAAACAGTGAAAATGAAGATCACCTCTCACCTAATGCCGAAAAAGGTAAAAAAACCATAGGACTACCCGTGAAAAAATTCATCATAATGTTGCATTCTCATACATTTCTTGTCACATGACGACCCTTGGACCCTTACCTACACAAGGGGCATGGGCTCATAAAAATACCCCACTTAGAACCCAGACTCACCAAGTGCCCACTTATCAAAAAATGCACTAAAAATAGCTTGCATGTTTACGTTAAGTTCTTATTCGTTTTGCTTGATTTAGTGAAGGCAATTTTTTTTCTGACGAAGATATAAAAGCTTTTTATTTTATTTCTATCTAGTACTGGATAGAATTTAAGGCGAAAACCAAGGGCAAAGCTTAAGGTTTGGTTAGGTTTGTTCAAGGAATAAATGCATCGGCAACTGGTGGAGGGCCTAACAAGCTTATTCCTCTAAATGAGCTAGAGAAGAGAGTGCTAGCACTAATAGGTCCAGTGGCGGTGGAGGAATTACGTGGAGTAGCCGTGCCATGATATACCATCAGTAGACGAGTCTCAGGCCGCAGCCGATTCTGGGATTGAAGCAACGGATCCCGCTTATCCCAGTACATCAACAACCGTCACTCCTTCCTCAGCTCCTTACTCCATTATAGTCTACAATGGAAGTGGAATGGCTTGACGACCAGATTCAATATCCACTAGGGCTAGAACCCGAATCGCAGACTTTTACGCTGCCAACCTCCGCCGTAGGAATGTCATCAGTATCGGCGGGCTGTGAGATACAGCCCTCAGATACTGAAGACATTCCTACGCAGAATACGTCAGACGAGCGACCAGAAGTTTCGTCGAGAGAAAATAGCAAGTATATTTTATAACAGAAATAATGTGGTCAAACACAAGCCTATTATGTAAATTAAAAAATATACGAGTAGATAGAAAAAAGTAGGATACATAAAAACCCAATTTACAAACTAATTTTGTTTTAGGACAAACTCGGCACTCTACTCCATCAGCCCGAACTGCCCGAAGCTCGAGGTCACAAAGGCACCGTTAGTATAATCGTGTTATAAAATAGTTTTCTGCAAGCTTTTTTTTTTCAAAAACTGAAGTCAATGTCAAATTATGTAAATTACAGTTGCTAGACAAGAAAGGGCGCCACGATGGGCTTAAGAAATTGAAACTCGACGCATTGCTGCTGAAGAGCGACTTGCAGCCGCAGTGGGAGCGGGCATGCAGCGACTTGCAGCCGCAATGGAAGCGAGTGTCCGCAGGGCTATTGCGTATCTCTGTTGACAGTTAAAATGATGATCATTTTGGCAAAGTGTACATCGATTAGCTGTCAAACAGTAAGTTTCGTATTGGTTAGCTTCAGTGACTAACAAGGATGACGTCATGGGCACCCAGTATCGCTGATAGTCACCGTAACACATTTTGACAGATGTTTTTGTATCGATACTTGAAAGATTGCGATTGCCTAAGCTTAGTGGACATCAAATTGATAATCATTTTAGTTCGTCGTGGCTTTCGTGAAAGACACTACCCAAAGGCAGTGTTTTAGAAGTTCTAGTGATAAGCACCGAAGCCGGTATTAAAGTGAAGCGTGTAAATATTGTTAAAGTATAGTTATTGTTGTAATTTCTTATTGTAAGCTTGTGTACACTCTACCTGTTATGGCTGTAAAATATAATGTCTTTGTCTAATATTACTTTGTGTGTGTGGCAACACTGAAGTGATGTCCTCTTCCGCCCTCTCTGCCAGAATGTAGAACTGTGTGCATCTGCTATAATAAAATATATTAAAAACTAGTTTGTGTTTATACTTAAAATCTCAACAGGTTATGGGCCCAGATGCCTCCTGTTGCTACACAGTTCGTACAATTAAAATAAAATAAAAAGGGTCCTTGTGATTCGATCCGATATAAAAGTCGCCGTGTTTTTCCAGTGTTTCGTAAGTCAAAAATGGCTACGTCTACGACTGAGGAACTTAAAAACATAGAAAGGCTCAGCGATATCGAGACGTATCAGCTGTGGCGGTTTCAAATTGATATAATCTTTCAAGCCAAGGGGCTGTCAGATATAATAAAGGACGACATAAAAATGGAAGATTCGGACAAGCCCGAACTCAAGGCCGATTTCAACAAAAAGGACGCGTTAGCAAAGTACTTAATATTACAGACGGTGGACAAAAAGTTAATTACTATGTTATTCCAATGCACATCAGCAAGTGCCATGTACAAAAAGCTCTGTGATATGTTCGGCGGTACAGAAGAACGTCATAAAAATAAAATCATGCAAGATTTTTTCAACTTTAAATACGACAAGAACAAAGATATGATACAAAATTTATCTCAGTTGGACAATCTCGTTTTTAGACTGCAACAGTTAAAAATCTCCATGGATGACAGCCTAGTTGAATCAAAAATACTAACGTTTTTGTCAGCAGAATATGAAAATTTTGTAACAGCATGGGAATCAACCTCTAAAGAAGAAAAAACCCTATCCAACTTAAAACTAAGATTAATCAAAGAACATGAAAAACGTAGCAGTATAACACATGAGAACGAGGCAGTATTTCAAGCATCTAAATCATTCAGGAAAACGGAGAAACAGGAATCACAATCAACAAGTAAAGTCGGTAACGATTCTCACTCTACTTATAAAAATAAAATACGTTGTTTTGGTTGCAATAAAATAGGTCATGTAAAAAAGGATTGTAAGAAAATATGTTCTATTTGTAAGAAAAATAATCATAAAGAGAGTAACTGTTTCTTTAGAAATAATAAAAATTTTACTTCATTTTTGAGCTATAAAAATAAACAAACATATAATTCCCAGGATTTTATAGTAGATTCAGGTTGTACATCACATATGGTAAATAATATAAACTTGTTAAGTAATGTGGAGTGTAATGAGATCTCTATATGTTTGGCAAAGAAAAATGAAAAAATGTTGTCAGTACAAAGTGGCACCTTTGAAGGTGAAAATTGTGTATTATACAATACTTTGTGTGTTCCAGATCTTTGTAAAAATCTGTTTTCAGTCTCAGCTGCTACAGAAAATGGTGCTGTTGTAACTTTTAAAAATAACAATGTGGAAATTACATCTAAGTGTGGCACAAAAATATTTGGTAAAAAGGAGGAGTCAACAGGTCTGTATCATTTAAAATTAAAACCAGGTAGTAGTGAAGTGTCATTGTTAGCAAATAAAAAGAGTAGTGTTTATGACTGGCACATTAAAATGGGTCACCCAAGTAATGAGGTACTGGGTAAATTGATGGACGCTGCTACGGGTGTCACATTCAGCAAGTCAGATATATCACAAATGCAGGATTTATGTGAAATTTGTGTTAAAGCTAAGCAGGTCAGGAAACCATTTAATAAAACTAGGGAACGTGCTACTAGGGTACTTGAAATAATACATAGTGACGTATGTGGTCCTGTAGAAACTACAAGCTTTGATGGGAAAAGGTACATTCTCACAGTGTTAGATGATTTTAGTCATTTTACTAAAATATACTTGTTAGCTAACAAAAGTGAAGTTAGTTACCATTTAAAACATTACATTAGGGAAACAGAGAGAGAGATGAATGCTAAAGTTTCGGTACTACGCTGTGACAATGGAGGTGAGTATTCTAGCAGTGAATTTAAAGCATGGTGTTATAAAAATGGTATAAAATTAGATTATAGTATTCCGTATAGCCCACAACTAAAGGGTAAAGCCGAGCGTTTAAATAGAAGCTTGATGGAAAAGGCTAGGGCATTGTTGTTAGATTCAAATCTTGATAAGAAATTATGGGGAGAAGCTATGTACTCAGCTACATACTTACTCAACAGGCTGCCATGTTCCGTGATAGATTATAAAACTCCTTATGAAGTATGGTATAATAAAAAGCCGGATATTTCCAATATAAAAGAATTTGGTTGTGAAGCACTAGTAAAAGAAGTAAAACCTCTAAAAAAACTTAGTGCAAGGTCACATAAATTAACACTAGTGGGTTATTCTAAAATTGGGTATAGGTTATTTGATGAAAATAAAAATAAAATTGTATTTGCTCGAGACATTGTCTTTAAAACAAGAAGTAATAGCATGGTACAAGAGAATAAACAACAACAGCTGCAAAGCATAAAATTAGATGAAAATGTTGGTGATCTGGGTGGTCATCTTTTAACAGACAGCAATCAGGATGAGTCTCCAATGTGTTCAGAAGAGAGCAGCATAGAACCTGAAAAAGAAACATTAATACATGAATACAAAGAATTAGAAGAGGTAGGTAATACAAGTGACGAGGAAGTATCAACAAAAAGAGTAAGAAAACTTCCACAAAAGTACAATGATTATGTTCTACTTACTTACCAAGAAGCCATGACATCACCTGAAAAAGAAAAGTGGAAGACAGCTATCAGTGATGAAATAAAATCATTAGAGAAAAACCAAGTGTGGGAACTAGTGGATGAAAAAGATGTCAAAGATGCTAAGATTCTAACCAACAAGTGGGTTTTTCGAGTAAAAGAAGATGGGTCATACAAAGCCAGGATTGTTGTGCGGGGTTTCGAACAAAAGGATATAGATTATGATGAAATCTTCAGCCCTGTAGCATGTCAATCTGCATTAAGAATTATTTTCTCTATAGCTGTGATTAATAAATACCATCTTATGACATTTGATGTCAGGACAGCGTTTCTCAATGGAAACTTGAAAGAAGGGGAAGTAATATACATGAAAGTACCTCAAGGATTTGAAGAATGTAATGGAAAAGTGTGTAAACTTCGAAAATCCCTATATGGGTTAAAACAGGCGCCTAAAAGATGGAATGAAGAATTTATTAAAATAATGAAAACTTTAGAGTTTGAACAAGTTAAAAATGAGCCATGTGTGCTAAGGAACAAAGAGGCTACGGTTATTATAGGCATTTATGTTGATGATGGGATTTTAATTTGCAAAAATAAAGAAGAAGGTAGCAAGGTACTTGATGAAATAAATAAAATAATAGAAATAAAAATATATGAAAAACCAAAGACATTTTTAGGTCTACAAATTACATTTAAAAATGATGGAGTTCTGCTGACCCAAGAAAACTATACCAGAAACATACTAGAAAAATATAATATGTTGGATTGCAAAGCTGTTGACACACCTTGTACAAGTCAAGAAGGAATTGTTCTAGATGACAATGGTAAAAATCTTTTTCCTTATAGAGAGGCTGTTGGTAGCTTACTGTATCTCTCAACCAGGACAAGACCTGATATTGCTTATGCAGTAGGGTTAGCTAGCCGCAAAGTAGAAAAACCTACTAGGCAGGATGTAGTGCAAATAAAACGAATTTTTAAATATTTAAAAGGTACTATTAATGATGGGTTGTTCTTCAAAAAAGGTTCAGTTAATATAAAAAATTTAGACTTGTACTGTGATGCTGACTATGCCGGTGATTGTGATACTCGTAGAAGTACCACAGGATACATTATCATGTTGGCAGGGTGTCCTGTTACTTGGTGCTCAAGAAGGCAATCTATAATTGCACTTTCATCGACAGAGGCAGAATTTATATCTGCTGCCGAGTGTTGTAAAGATGCAATATTCATAAAATCATTGTTAAAAGAACTTAAAATTAATATTCAGATGCTTCAATTTTATATAGATAATCAGAGTGCTATTCATTTGATAAAAACCGGTATATTTAATAAAAGGTCCAAGCATATAGACGTTAGGTTTCATTACATTCACGAACTATATATAAACAAGGACTTATGTATAACATACTGTCCTACTGAATTACAACCTGCTGATGTATTGACTAAAGCTTTAAATAAACATAAATTTGTAAAACATAAGAACACTATAATGAATAATAATGAAAAATTGTCTGTTATTTCAGATTTAAAAATTTAAAATAAGATATTTGCCAAATCTGTATTAAATAATTAAGATTAATAAGTACATAAGAGATGATATTGTTTAATTTGAGTCAGGTGTTTGTAAAAAGAATGTTTTCTTTTAACTTTGTCAAGTCTTTGTGGTTTTGTACCGATCCCAAGAGTGATATCGTAGGGCAAAGCAATGTTTAAGTATTTACATAAAATTATGTTAGCTTGTAAGGAATGTATCAGAGCTCATTTTTTGTTTTTTAAAAAATTGCAAGATATAGTGTTTTGAAAAATTAAGAAATTAAGGGAGGGTGTTAAAGTATAGTTATTGTTGTAATTTCTTATTGTAAGCTTGTGTACACTCTACCTGTTATGGCTGTAAAATATAATGTCTTTGTCTAATATTACTTTGTGTGTGTGGCAACACTGAAGTGATGTCCTCTTCCGCCCTCTCTGCCAGAATGTAGAACTGTGTGCATCTGCTATAATAAAATATATTAAAACTAGTTTGTGTTTATACTTAAAATCTCAACAAATATTACGTCTTACGTTGTTTTATTGTGAGTCTTGTTCTAGGCAGAAGTATGGCACGTTTATTATTGCTGGGATTTGCTGAAGAACAGCGAAAACAAAGTCTTCTGCGAATTGAGAGACGCCGCTTACGTGACGCTAGTAACCCATTGCAGTTGCCAGAGAAAGAGTTTATCGCGAATTTTCGTCTGAGTAAAGCTGGGTTCCAACAGCTGTTGGAAGAACTCGGCCCTTATCTACTACAAGCTCGACGAAAAACAGCTGTTCGCAAAGAAATAAAAGTAAGTACTAACCTACTACCTTTATACATATTATAGCATTAGCAACTTGTTTGACTGAGCAACATAATGATATTCTTAATTGTCTGTTGCAGATCTTGGCTGCATTAAACTTTTTTGCCAATGGGTCCTACCAACGTAATGTAGATGCCTCATACCTATGCAACATGTCCCAGCCAACATTTAGTAAGTGTCTACATGAAGTTACTGATGCACTCAATGTCCGGGAAGTACTCAGTAACCACATAAAATTCCCTTCATCCCAGCGGGAGAGGGAAATCATTATGAAAGGGTAAGTTTATTGTATATTTTAATTATAATAGTACCGTAAAATGCTCTTATTTGGCCTACGTAGCCTTACATTGCCTAAACATATTATTTAAATTTCATTAGTAAACTATTCTAGTTACTGGATCTCGTCTATGACACGATTATTTACGCGTGGCAACACTTACTTTTGGTTCTTACAAGAAAGATGTCAAATGTCAGTGAACGTCAGAATTTTTTAAATAGTGGCCGGTGACTTTTTTGCTGCACTTCAAAATTTTATTGTGTGAGTATTTTAAAGTATTTTTACGGGTTTTAAGGACCATTTTAAATGAAAAATAGTTTTCTGTGTTTTTATCTATGTTTTGCACTTGTAAAGCGAATTTTAGTGGTAAAATCAAGAAGAACAATCGTGTGTCGCTTTTTATGAAAAATCGACAAAACTTTGCCTAGGGGTAGGGTTGTCACTTTTAATTTTGAAACTAAAATTGGACCGATTTATGCAAAAATGATCCAACCCACAATCTCGACAATTTCGAGTTTTTGTGACTTATGTACTCTAAATAAGGTATATTTTAACATATCAAAGACTCGGAACTCTATGTTAATAATTGACGAAAATCCGTATGGTCCAAACCACAACTGTCATAGCGAACATCATTTTTTCATAATGCATAAATGTTTCAAGCTATTAGAATCATTTTTGCATTTTCTTGGTTGCCCTGATATAGGTTTTTTGTTTTTTGCTATAATGATTCAAACTACTTGGAACAATAATGCTTTTTATACAATATGGAAAATATTATAAAAATCATTCTGCTTAAATGTTCCAATAACCTTGAATCATTTTAACTCAATTCCAAATAACATTCGACTACAGAAGTATACTGATTCAGACCACATGACTATTCTATTTAATTAAAGAAAAACGAAAAATTCAATTCTTAAAAAACGATTCACGGTTAAATATAAAATTATCATTAATATCTCGGCTAAAAAGTAAACAAAATATTATTTTTATACCGAAAACTTTAATGAAATACGTATATAACTATTTAAACCTTCTATCTTTTATTGCATTTTTTTGTACCTGCAATAAAATTGTATGTTTTGCATGAAATTTATTCTATTTTTTTAGAATAATGTGGTCATGTAGACAAACTTATTGAAGATCATTTTTGCATATTTCTAAACCAACCATTTCAAATGCGCTAAAGTTTTGCAAAAAAGATTCAAGTGAGGTGGATCGTTTTTGTAAAACTTTAAGCGCAGTGAAAAATTACTGTTAAAGTTTTACAAAAACGATCCACCTCACTTGAATCTTTTTTGCAAATAATGCTGCTGCGTGTTTTCTTCATTTAAATTTTAACACAAAATGAACTTCAGAGCTTGAAACGTTTTTGCAATTTTGAAATGAAAACTATATTATACTTTAATTGAATAAACAAAAAGGATCCACTTCGCAATTTATGGCAAATTTGTTTATTAAGTAATTGTTGAGTAAATACTATTGTGTCATTAAATATTTTTCAAAACAAAAAACTGCACTCATTGCAAACATTATTACTTTATTAGGTTGTGGGTAGGTACTTTAAATAAACTTACCTACTCGCGCCGCTGCAAACGCGTAATATGTGCGGCTGCAGCGGGCGGAGTGGGGAGCGGGCGTCGTCATTTCGTACTGATCTCGTCTATTGAAACGTTGTGTGAAATTTATTGCTGCGTAGTAAAAATAAAGAAAAGTGCATGAGTAACATCTCATTGTAATTGAATTTGTTAAATTGTGTTTTGTAAAGTTGGTGATTCGAGTTTTTATCAAAAGTTTAGTCTTAAACCTAGAAATGAATAGAAAAGATTCAATATTAAAAAGTGTACGTAAAAGAACAGATGCAGGGCAAAAAGATGATGGTAAGTAATTTTATTATTGTAGATAGCTACTGGTAATAATTATTAATATGTCTCGTAGATATTTTACGATCGCGTTGTGTTTATGTACCTACTCATATTCTTTTAAATTGTTTTCATTGCAGTAACTTCTGTGGTTTATGTATTTTATAATCATATTTTGTTACAATAATTACTATTACGTGCAGGTGACATTATCTACTTAATCTACGGATGAACTTTTAGGTATATTTAGCCGCTAAATAACCTTTATGCCCGGCTTGCTACCTATACATTTTACTCAGAATAAGTTGGTAGGTACCTAGAAACACAGCTATAGGTGAGCTCCAAATTATTTGGAACTAACCTACCTACTATCTAACTACAACCGACCGTACGTACCTACTTACTTATTATTTACCTATTTGCATTTTTTTTGTTTTGCCGTAGAAGGTGGCGGTTCGCTTCTTAATTATTCACATCTCTCAAAGAAATGTAAGAGGAGTGATAACATTATAAGGATGGTTCAGAAAGACTATTGCAATAAAAACTCTCGTCAAACCGCTCAAAGTAAGCTAGGTAAGAACACATAATACTAGGTATCTACTTATTTCCACATTGTTTTTAAAGTGTTTTTTAGAAAAAAAAACAGCTGTTTTATACAAAATGTTTATACCTACTTAACCAAAATGTGTGAAACAGCTGATTTGCTTTTTCGCGCTTTGTTTGAGACCCTATATTGAACGTGGCCCGACGTAATTTTAAATAGGTGGAACGTAAAGAGTTAAAGTACTTATCAGGGATACAAAAATATACACGACGGCTCCATATTGTTTCAGATGACGAAAATCAACAATCTTGTACGTCATCGCCAATCAGAGAAATGTCTCCAGAAACGGAAAAAATTTTCAACATTTTGACAAATGAGATGCTTGAAGAACCTTGTGAAGACTCTTTTGTTGAACGGTGCTCTGAAAATCCACTTCAGGGGATTGTTAGTATTAAAGATAGTTCACATTTTAATGAAAGGCAAACATATGTAGAAGCAAGCGACAGTAATGATGAGGAAACGGTATGCCCTTTTAAGCCAAAAGATGTCATAAACTCTATGTCGGGGTCAGAATGCACAGTAGTTCAGCGCATTGACAATACTCAAAGTCGACAAGAAACATATATCGAGGCAAGTGATGACGAGGAATTAGCCTCTTGTTTACAGCGAGATTGCACGAATGAAGTACGTAACTTGAAAGATCGGGAAAGATCTTTTATTTTAGAGAATGCTATTGAAGAAACCGAAGTTAACAAATCGCCAATCAATGTTAGCCAAATGGCTTCTGGTGAAGTTTTCCAAAAACGAATATCTGAAGGTAAGGTACTATTTAATACCAGGACAGTAAAATGTTCGTTAGACTAAAGTTCAAAATACAATAATCAACATCTTAATTTTATTGCAATTAATCTTTCAGATAATGATGATGTCAGTAGTCCAACGCTACTATCCAATTTGTCAATTCCTCCGCCGTCATATTCACCTCTGACTCCACATATAACAAAGAGTGTTCCTAATGATGCGCACATTGCATTTGACCAAATAGTTGAAGAACCAACATCACCGAGATTAGAAGGTACTATTATTTACATTAAAATTCCTAAATGATGACTGTTTTATGTATGTATGTAAAATTATTATTATAAAAACAAAAAACCCGACTGCTTAAAAATAATGAACTGAAAAGGGAAAAACAAGTCTCACAATGTATATTCAAATTAGTTAAACTAAATACTTTAAGGCGCTGCAGGCGGGGACAAACAATACTTTGTTACCTACTGGCACAGAAGGATCTAGCAAAACTACGTTTAAAGCAATCCCGATTAATATCATATTATTGTTAAGAAAATTAAATTGGATTGTCAGAACCACTTATTTTTCATGTTTCAGATAATGATGGCGTTACTAGTCCAACGCTACTTTCCAATTTGTCAATTCCTCCGCCGTCATATTCACCTCTGACTCCTTATATAATGAAGAGTGTTCCTAATGATACGCACATTGCATTAGACCAAATAGTTGAAGAACCAACATCACTAAGATTAGAAGATAATGATAACCTAACATATAACAGTGACGATAGCGTAAGAGATCCAGATTTTATAGCACAAGATACCACAGATTCAGAAAGTGACACTGATTGTGATGAAGTAAGAATCAAAACCACACAGGCATTAATCCATTCTCCGAGTACGGCAACTGAAAAAAGAAAATCAACGGAGAGACTTAATGTTGAAGATGTTATGGAAGAAATAGAACGTGAAACAGAAAATAACACCGAAGGAAGTGAAGAAGCGGAAAAACAAATTAATTACCGACAAGAAATTGCTAACGATATCGTATGCAGTTTAGAGAATGCACCAGAAAACGAAAATGAAGGTCGTAAAAAAAGAGGAAGGAAACTCAAACAAAAATACAGTCGTCAGGAAATTAAAGAAAGGAAATACAAAAATTTACCTTACCAAACTAAAAAGAAGGAAGTATCATCTAAAAAATTCATAGATTTTAAATGTTCATGCAAAAAAGATTGTGCTAATTTAGTTTCAAAAGAAGATAGGGAACGAGAATTTCATAGATTCGTACATCTTGAATCGTACGCAGCTCAAGTTTTGTACATAACATCTAACATTACAGAAAGCAAAAGAAACGAAGTTACGTTACATTATGCTCCCCGTCGAAGAGGAAACCTCGCGAATTTATTCGCACGTATACACTTGGCAATATACCTGTTTGTCGAGACATGTTTTGTAGAACTCTGCAAATAACACCTCAAAAAGTTACTGTCAGTCTTCGAAAAAAACGCAATGACAGAGAAATAAAAGATAAAAGAGGAGAAACAGCAGGCGGATGGAATAAAACGCCACAAAGACATATTGAGCTTATTATCGATGTTATCAAAAGGTTGCCAAAATACGAGTCACATTATCGTAGAGAAAAGAACAGCGATGCTTTATATCTGCAGCCAGGAATGACGGTACCAAAAATCTACGAATTGTTCAAAATAGAATTCGAAAAAGAATTTGGAAAAGATGAAAAATGTCCATCCTTCAATGTTGTTAGACATATTTTTGTACAAAAATTCAATTTGAGGTGCAAGAGCCTTAAGAAAGACACGTGTAACAAATGTGATCTTTATGAAATGACATTGAAAAATTCTACTACCTCAGCTGAAAGAGCAAATGCCCAAAGAGAAAAAGAAGAACACCAAAAAATTGCCGAAGATTTAAGGAAGAAGCTGAAGGAAGATTTTGAACAGGCTAAAACTTGTGAAGAAACTGAATGTCTGACTTACGATTTGGAGAAAACCTTGCCTTTACCTAGAATACCGACCAATATAGTTTTCTACAAAAGGCAGTTATGGGTATACAACTGCGGTATACACTCGGCTTCCAACGGTGTTGGGAATTGTTTTGTTTGGGCTGAAGGCGAGGCAGGCAGAGGGGCCCAAGAAGTGGGTTCATGTTTGAGGAAATATATTAAGTGCGTGCTACCTCCTACAGTAAAAAAATTGATTTTGTGGAGTGACTGTTGCGGAGGGCAAAACAGGAATATCAAAATCGTTTTGATTTTAAAGGCTTTATTAAATAGACACCCCACTCTCGAGACAATCAGCTTCCGTTACCTAGAATCAGGACACACTTTCCTACCAAATGACAACGACTTCGCTAAAATTGAGACTCGACTCAAGCAATATGAAAGGATATACTCCGTGGATGATTATATTGCCATTATGAAACAATGCAAAAACAAAAATCCTTTACAGGTCCATAAAATGGAAAGTTGTGATTTTGTTGGATCTCAAATTCTAGAAAAGAAAATAGTTAATAGAAAAATATTTAATGATAAGAGCAAAGTAAACTGGCTCAAAACAAAAGAAATTTTAATCACAAAAAAGACTCAACATTCTTTGTTCATGAGAACTTCCTTTAATGAGGACTACAAAGAACTGAATATTAAAAAGAAATTAAAAGGTGTTGATTTGGGTGTCATAGAAGAAGATTTGCAAGAATTATGGCCTTCAGGAAAACTGATTAACAAAAAGAAGTTAAACGATTTGAAATCGTAATTCCATCTCATACCAAATGATTGCATTGGTTATTATAAAAAACTGAAGGGAGACGATGCAATAATAGACGATATAGATGGTTATTGTGATGAACCCGACTTTGATTTGGATGAGGAGTAGGGTAACATTTGTGTTTTTTTAAATAAAATAAAAATAATAAACATTTTTAAGCTTTTATTTTTGTCATAGTTTGGAACATTTTTGCATTTTTCTTTCCGCAGCCTACACAGCTAATTCCATACAAAATGTATTATGTAATAATGATCCACGCGCAAGTTTTCTTGAATATCTACGAAACTATTAAAATTTATTTACTAAATACATGCATGTAAATTAGTTTAGAACACTTAGAATAACATAAAATTAAAAACATAACATTTAGAACTACAAAGCCAGAGAAATACCGAAATAAACTTTAAACTCTATTATCTCGAAATGAGGTTAGTGTGGACTGAATCATTTTTGCTTAAATCGGTCCAATTGTACCTAATATAATATCTATTAGACAATATTTTTACATTGTTTTTGACTAAGTTTTACATTGGTAATTAATGTAGGTATAAAGATAACACCACATATTTAGATACCTAGGTAGGTACCTATATTCTAGAACCTAAGTACCTAAGAAGTCTAAAACGTGCCTCTGATTTTTACAGAGGCAGAAGATGTCTCAAAACAAGAAAAGCACCCGTTCTCAAAGTAAAAATAATCGTCGGCATTACGTGAATTACTCTACCGAAATGCTAGACATTGCCGTTGATCTCGTAAAATCAAAGAAATTGTCATCATATGAGGCAGAAAAACAATTTGGGATTCCCAGGCGTACTATTTTAAATAAAGTCAACAAATGTCATGAAAAATCATTTGGGCGTCCTACAAGACTAAGTGAAGACGACGAAAAAATAATTGCTGACACGATAAATATCGCGGCTGAGTTTGGGTCTCCACTGACTTTATTAGATTTACGACTTGTTGTGTTTCGCTATTTGGAAATTAATGATAAATTGCATATTTTTCATGGGAAGATGCCCGGAGAACGTTGGGCAAGTAATTTTATAGCGCGTCATAATATGACAAAACGTACTACGCAAAACATAAAAAGAAGTCGCGCGTCGAAAACCGTTGCCGAGTTAAATGAATATTTTAAAAATCTCGAATGCTCACTTCACAATGTACCACCGTCACATTTGCTGAACTACGATGAAACCAATTTGAGTGATGACCCCGGCTGCAGCAAAGCAATTTTCAAAAAAGGAACAAAGCATCCTGAAGTTGTACTTAACTCCAGCAAAAGTTCCGTCTCAATTATGTTTGCCGGTACAGCTGACGGAAAATGTTTGCCACCTTACGTGGTATACAAATCTGAGCATCTATGGAGTCGTTGGTGTAAAGATGGTCCACCAGGCTGTCTATACAATAGAACAAAATCAGGTTGGTTTGATATGACATGCTTTGAAGACTGGTTTGAGAAGGTTATTATACCCTGGGCGACTGCCTTAGATGGACCAAAAGTAGTTATAGGCGATAACTTATCGACACATCTAAGCGTTCAGATTATAAAGCTATGCCGCGAAAACAATATAAGATTTGTGTTCCTGCCACGAAATGCCACTCATCTAACTCAGCCGCTAGATTTAGCCTTATTTGGTCCGATGAAAAGACACTGGCGAAAAATCATGCTACAGTATAAGTTGTCAAACCAAAATGCTACAACCATAAATAAATGCCATTTTCCACAACTTCTAAAAGAACTTATGGAAAAATTAGGAATAAGTGACAATCAGAATTTAAAAAGCGGATTTGAAGCTGCAGGCATTTACCCATTAAATGCCTCTAAAGTCATTCAAAAAATTCCCGAAGCAACCGAACAGATGAAGCAGTCATTTGACCAGACCCTCCTGGAATACCTTAAAGCCGCCCGAGAAAGCAAGCCAATGAAAGGTGGAAGGAACTATAAATTGCAAGTAACTGCAGGAAAATCAGTTTCTGAGGAAGAAGTATTAGAGCCAAAAAAATCAGTAACAAGAAATAAAACAAAACAAGTTACCCGTTCCGAAAAACCCTCACCGGTCACACTTTTATCGGATTCAAGATTCAACAAAGAAAATAGTATTTACGAAGGTAAACAAGTTACCCGTTCCGAAAAACCCTCACCGGTCACACTTTTAACGGATTCAAGATTCAACAAAGAAAATAGTATTTACGAAGGTAAACAAGTTACCCGTTCCGAAAAACCCTCACCGGTCACACTTTTATCGGATTCAAGATTCAACGAAGAAAATAGTATTTACGAAAGTAACATAGATGTATCACCAACGTCAAAAATATCAAACCAAGACAAAAGTGGTACAAAGATAACTATTCTGTCAGATGTCAGATTGACCAAAGAAAACGCAGCATTTTACGGTTTAAAAAATGTTCCCATTAATTTGCTTGAAATAGATAAAAATTGCAAAATAAAATCATCATCTCATAAATCTGAAAAAGATCGTAATGAACCCCCAAAAGAAGTTATTACAAACATAAATGTATATGGCACTATTAGTAGTAGCGAAGGAGAAGAGGAAACTTACTTTTCTGATAAAAAAATGAAATGCAAAAGGTCTCGTTTGTGTTCCAAGCAATCTGTCAAAGAAGCGAAAAGAATAAAAAAATGCAGGAGAGTTTTAAACAGTTCTACAACAACAGACACTGACGCAGTCATGAGCGAACACGATGATTCAGACATATGTGATGTGTCCAGCGATGTGATAAATGAAGATTTAGCAAAATACGTTTTTGAACCTCAATTTCCGCAACCTACGTATAATACAATAGAAGAGCAGCTACAAGAAGCTAGTAATGAAAAGGAAAACTTAAATGAAGGCTTAGGTGAAATAAATGATTCATTTCAAAATATTGATAATTTAGAGAAAATTTCACAAAAAAAGGCTAACAAGAACAATAATGAAGAATTACATAATTATAAGGAACAGTTTAATGTAGGAGACATAGTCCTAACAAGATACTATGTAAGAAAATCGTGGAAATACTACATAGGAGTGATCGAAAATAAAGATTTTAATAGAGGACGTTACTCAATAGCCTTTTACAAAACAACTGGCAAAAACAATGATAAGAAGTTTGTAAAACCTAAGCGCATTGTCGATAAAGATATCGTCCCTGAAGATTCCATTGTAAAAGTAGTGGAACTTTTGCAAATAAATGAAAATCCTGACGAATATGTTTTAATGCAGGATGAAGATAACATTTATTTTGTCTGATCATGTTAAGTTTTTTAAGCATAATTTTTGATTATTTTTAAGATGCTGACAACAGCTAAAATTCTATCTCGCTCGCTCAATGCAGATATAAAATCATAATAATGGAAAATTGCAAACAAACACGTGGTCAGAAATACCTTTAAAAGGGTTCAGCACAAATATCAGTTTGATCAAAACAAGTTCTCATGTATGCTGCTGCTATTCTTTACGACTTAGTTGTTTGCAATTTTCTATAACTACCTACCTATAAACAGTAATTTTATATCTGCAATGAGCGAATGAGATAGCAGTTTAACTGTTTTCAGCGTTTAAGCATATACCTATATTGTTAATTTGGTTATTGATAACCTGTCCGCCTTGTGTTGATTTATAATAAGTGTAAAATCATACCTACCAACGATTGCTAACTATTGTAATCTAATTACAATATATAGGTAGGTATCATCTCGGACATTTGAAGTAGACTAGTTTTCGACCTTATTCTCATAGAATTAAGGTTGAAAAGTGGTTCACCTCCAGTGTCCGCGATGGTACCCACTCATTTGCGATAGAAGATTTATTTTCTTAATTAATATTATTTTGTAAGCGTATTTTTATTAGGTATTACATAACTACAAATTGTTACCAAGGTGCGTAATAAAAACAATTAAGACTGATGATTTTTGAATTTTTAAAATTTATGTTGTTTTATTTCCTATGGTGACAGCCCTGAAAGATTCCCCTCATAGGTACTAAATGCTCAAAAAGCCTACCTAACTTTGCCTACCTTCAAAAAAAAAAGTAAAGCCTTTTGGATTTTAGGACATGGTTGAACTAATCTACTAATCCATTACTCTATGGGTACGAAATCGGTTTATTTGGAAATATTTAATTTAATTGCGACATTTTTGCCTAGGCAAAGTAGAGGAAATGCCATTTACTTTGCCTGCCTTTTGGAAAGCTTATTTCTCTAAAAATTTGAGGTGTAAGCTATAATGAGTTGTTTTACTAAGAGCACAAAGTTCTGATTTCCATTTTCTCTTTACAAGTCATAAATGAATTTCCTACTCACGTCAAAGTAATTTTAAAAAACCTCGAAATCCGTGCAAAGTTAGGGCATTTTACGGTAATATTTATGATATTCATATTAATTTAATTTGATCTATGATTGGTTTCAGGTTCATGGAAAAGTTTAGCTTTCCAGGCGTTATTGGGTGCATTGATGGTACACATGTGGACATAATCCGACCAACAGATCATGAGGAGGCATATTTTAACAGGAAAAGTTATCATTCGTTAAATGTTTTAATAGTAAGTAATTAGTAGGTACATAATACTACCTACATACTTATCTGAAAAATCTTGTTAAAACAACATTAAGAAGTTCATTCATAAAATCATCATTATGAATAATATCTACTAAGTATATCAACAATTGAGTACTTTAAAGTTAAAACTTGTTCCAGATTTGTGATGCACATTTAAAAATATTGCATGTCGATGCATCATTCGGTGGTGCTTCACATGATTCCTTTGTCTGGAATCAATGCCCCTTCAAAGGTCATTTAGAAAGACTGCAACGGAATAGAGAGCACAGTTGGCTATTAGGTATGGCATTATAATTATTGATACATTATTTTGGCTGGTTATTGATAACGGAATACTCATACTGTATGTGTTAATAAATATGAGTTGGATACTAAAATGAGTAGTTCTATTGTGACATTTGCTAAGTGGAATGTGAAATAATAATCTAATTGAAATATTTACTTATAATATTTTAGGTGATTCCGGATATGCACAGCGTCCTTGGATGATGACACCAATCTTAGGCGCGGCTGCGGGTTCACCAGCAGAATATTATACTGAATTTCATTGTAAAGTCAGAAACACTGTTGAGCGGTGCATTGGAGTTCTGAAAGCACGTTGGCGGTGTTTGTTAGCACACAGGGTACTTTACTACGACGACCCAGTTACAGCGGCCAAGATAGTGAATGCATGTGTTGTTCTACACAACATCGCTACTGCAAGGAATGTTCCAATGCCTGAGCCTAACAGTGATGATCTCTACAATGATTTACAGAACCAAGTCTTTAGAGAGGTGGCAAGAAGCGAGGAAATCACAGACAACACAAGGGATATTCTGATCCAAAGATTATGGAATGCCAGAAACAATATATAATTAATATTCTAGTGTGTTTAACAATTCTTATTTTCTTGTAATAATATTAGTTTTAATTGATTATTGTATGTGGATAAAGTCCAAAGATTGTAGAGATAATTTGTAATATTCTATTGTGCGTAATGTTGCTCATATTAGTCTAAAACTCTTATTTTCTTGAATTAATATTAGTTTTTATTGATTATTTTGTGTGAATAGTCTAAAGATTATGGAATGCTAGAGATAATTTCAGCGTTCTTTTTACATGACGCGACCTGTACCTATGTCACTGGTAATATGATTACATTGGTAGCGTAGATTTTACATTCTCTTTGATTACAAATTATATTTATTTCAAATTACAAAAATAGACCAGCTGTTTTATGCAACGGTTACTGCTATAAATGGGTAAAAGATGATGTGTCGAATTTATTTTGGCGATGTGCAAATCGAAAAGAGTGCAACCATGAATGCTAACAGAACTGAAATAATCCGTGAAAGCATTCATAGTTGTGTGTGCGAATCCTGGAAAAGAAAAGGGACATCGTTGTCAACGCCGCAAAACACAAAGTACCTATGCCAAACTTTACGAACAAAACTGAGCGTACGTTAACACTACAGTAGTCGCGCGTTCTACCATTGTAGAACGTGTGTACATTTTGTTGAATTTTGTCGCAAGTTGAAGGTCACTCACGCACACATTCTCAGTATTCCTCTATTACTAGGCAATAAACAATTGCAGTGCCCTTGCAGCGACGGACGCGGCCGCATGTCTGTGAAATTTGGCGCCAAAAGTGAATTTCTACGATTGTAGAGCGCGCGACCACTCGCGTCATATTTTTCTCGTAAGTTGCCGTTCATGTTTTTTGTTGTAATAATGTTTATTACCTTTTTATTTATTGTTATGTTTATTTATTTTTATTGTTATGACATGTACAACTTATTGTAAGGTTAGTAGTAACAAGAGTGGCCCTTTTTTTCAGAGAAATGGCTTCCCGGAGTGAAGAAGAGAGAATTAGTAGATGGCTGGAGGGAGAAGACACTGATCCTAGTGATATAGCGGAGAGTGACCCTGAAGATCGTATATTAAAAGAGGACTGGTTGGAAGAATCCCAGCATGATACGGACACGGAACAGGAAGGAAATAGCACAGAGCCCGACCTGGAACGAGGTATGATTAGCACCCATGAATCCGATATAGATTCCGATGATGATATACCCCTAAGTTCACTCAGAGACCAATATTATACGTCCAAAAATGGTACTAAGTGGAGGAAAACGCCTTATCCTGTCACAAGAACACGTACTTGTAATATTCTTACGGAACGAGCAGGGCCTAAAGACGCAGCCAAAAATGCGAAGTCCGAGCTAGAATGTTTTGAACTGTATTTTGATCAATCTGTTATAGAGATCTTAGTAAACTCCACTAACATCTATATTGAGCACGTAAAATCCAAATTTTCTAGAGACAGAGATGCTAAATTAACAGATATTTTAGAGATTAAAGCATTCCTTGGCATACTCTTTGTGATGGGTGTCCACAAATCCGGAAGACGGAACTTGGAGGATTTTTGGAATACGACCCGAGGTACAGGTACCGAATTAATTTATCTCGTCATGTCTCTAAAAAGATTTAGATTCCTGCTACGAACAATACGATTCGACAATATAAGAGACAGAGACGTACGTAAACAGCATGACAAGCTAGCTCCTGTGAGAGATATTTTTGAGAAACTGGTCGCCAACTTTCAAAAATACTTTGTACCGGGTGAATACATGACATTAGATGAACAACTTGTAGCTTTCCGAGGACGTTGTCCTTTCAGACAATATATCCCAAACAAACCTGCTAAATATGGTATTAAAATCTTTTTACTAGCAGACGCTAAAGTACCGTACTCCTACAACATGGAAATATATGCGGGCGCCCAGCCTCCCGGTCCATATGAACAGTCGAACAAGGTTGTGGATATTGTGAATCGAATGCTTACTCCCGTGAATAACTCGAGTCGTAATGTCACGATGGACAATTGGTTCACGAATATAGAGCAATGCACAGAGCTTCTAAATAAAAAAATTACCGTTGTTGACACTTTGAAAAAAAACAAACCACAAATTCCCGAATCCTTCAAGCTTACTAAACATCGATGTGAGAATGATTCAATATTTGGTTTCCAAAAAGAGGGGACTTTAGTATCATACGTGCCAAAAAAAAACAAGGTGGTGCTAATGTATTCTTCTATGCACTATGATGGAAATATCGATTTGACAACAGGAGAGAAACGTAAGCCAGAGATAATAACATTTTATAATAATACAAAATATGGCGTGGATATTGTGGACAAAATGTGCGGTTCTTACGACGTTTCCAGAAACTCTAGACGTTGGCCGCTCACTGTATTCTTTGATATGATGAATATAAGTGCCATAAACGGATATGTTGTGTATACAATAAACAAGGGCTACACTAACAAGCCACGAAAAGATTATTTGTACGAAATTGGTTTTCACCTTGTCGCTCCGTGCAGGGCCGCGCCGCCCCTGTGTGCGAAGTGTGCGGCGCACACAGGCGCCAAGATCATAAGGGCGCCGCCATCGAAATTATTTTTGTTACACTTACACAACAACATATTCATTGTAGTGGAGCATCTATAAGTAAGTAGGTACAATAGGCGCAACATATGACTTGTAAATAACAAAACATAATATTGCGCTTATTGTACAAGTCTCTCAAGATAACATTCACGTTTGTGGTTTAATATTACGCTTTGGGTTTTAGTTTACATAATACATTAGTTAAGAGCTCAGCGTTAAAATCAAAAGAACCGCCGCCGCCGCCGTGAGTTTGTTTGAATGAGTTTATGAACGCAACCCGAAGCGATGCGTGTGACGCAAGCAGGGTGGGGTCACGGGAATTCCCCGACTTTAAGGAACGGGAGATCTAAAACAATTGAATAATCATTCAATCGAAAGTGTGTGCAGGGTGCGCATTGATTTTTTATAATAAGAATAAGTTCTAGTACTGAAAACGATATATAGTTTGTGTGTTAATGATTGTTTTAACGTGTTTTCACGATGAGTGATAGTAATCAAGATAAAAAAAAGAAATTATCTGGTTACCAGAATTTAATAAGGAAAAGAAAACAAGAAGAAGAACGTGATAAAAATACAACTAAAATAAGTA
Source organism: Apamea crenata (assembly GCA_949629185.1). Taxonomy (NCBI): domain Eukaryota; kingdom Metazoa; phylum Arthropoda; class Insecta; order Lepidoptera; family Noctuidae; genus Apamea; species Apamea crenata. The sequence goes on along the minus strand of OX451362.1, from coordinate 1,959,008 downwards.
AATATTTTACGGCTCTACCATCCACTTCCAAAGAATCATTAGAGACAAAAACCATTCATTTTATCGATGAAGGTGTTATACAATCTGGTTCAAAAAACGCTTCATGTAATGGTATGTACTGTTTTATGTAATTTTCTATACAAATAAATATAACTTTAGTCTGTTTGTAAAGACAAAAATAAAAAAATTAACATTTTCTTTTTTAATTTCTGTCTGTATTTTTACTAAATGTCTAGCAGAAAAAATATGCTCCTTTTCATTCATTTGTTCACTAAATATATGGCATATGACATTGACAAAAGTAAATTTTGTGAGCAAAATTCTGCAGTCAATCGATATGAATATGCAAGTTGCTTTAGATGCTTTAACGGAATTAAAGAAGTTATTGATAAAAATTAGAACCGACGCAAATTTTGAGGAAATTGTAAATGATGCCATGAAAATTGCCGAAAAATTAGATGTCGAGGCTGAATTTGAAACTTCCAGATCTAGACCCCTAAGACGTCGTAAGACTCCAAAGAGTTTTGATTATGAACACGAAGACCACACTATAAACGATCCGAAAACCGCTTTTAAAATTAATGTATTTTTTTATATATTGGATCAAGCTTTATCCTCCGTAGACGAAAGATTTAATTTATTGAATAATCAAAATTACGTACCGTAAAACCGGCCATCATTGCCCTTAGCGGATATGTTTGCCCGAACACGAAAAATAACTAAAATAATGATTTGTAAATAATTGTATTTAGCTGACAACATTATCTAATTTTTAGGGTAAATTTAAACATTTTTCTCGCAATTTTAAATATTAGCAACGGTGCTAACTTCACCCAATTGTCAGCGAGACATGTTGAAAGGAGGACTAGTGTGAGGTGGTGCCAAAATCTTGTGTTATGTTTTTACTTACTGTCAGCGTACTACATCTCTCAGGTAAGTTATTTTAATATCAGAGTAATTATAAATATCGCGCTTCATTTTAATGCTACTTTGAGACCTTTACAACATAAAATCTTGAAGATAATGGAGTGGGCAATGATTCCCGAATTTGCGCGAGCATAAGAGTGACAACATTGCCCACTACAAAAATAATGTTAGGGTTGGCACCCATCAGCACTCAGTTGACAAATATAAACTAGGTACCTACATTTAGTTTGTTTGGTTGCAGTATGGGAAAGCCTACGAAAAGAAATCGCAGAGTCCTCGGGTAATTTCCTCAGATTTTAACAGAGTTCTCCATTTTTGTAAGTTTTTTTTGTAAGATTTTATTTAAAACCCTTTAGGGCATAAAGCTCATAATAGGTAGGTACTCATAGTTTTATACCTGCAATTTACAATGATTGTACTTGACTGATTATTGATAATAAAAGAGTTTATATTTGAACAGATTATTATTTATCACATTAATATGTATCAACCCTAATCCACTGTTTTACTATGTATGAAAAAGTCCCTGGTGTGTAGTGTAACATTGCCCACCTCAGTAAAATAAAAAGTAATATGTTTTTGACATATTAAACACGAAGGATGGCAACTTTGCATAATTCACTAAAACATACCCTATTACCCAAGCTTTAGAACTCATAATTTTAGAGAAATTAAGGTTGAGCAATGTTGGACGGTTGTGCGTATAATTTTGCCCGGCTATTTAGGCGCCTTTTTCTTGGATTCTGTTAAAGTTAGAAACACTTTATTTTGTGATTTTAGGCCTTTAACAGTAATTGCTCGACTGGTCGACTTTATTACGAGTTCTGGTGAATATTTTTTGCAAAATCTCTAAAATACGTGGAAATGCGGGCAATGATGGCCGGTTTCACGGTATTTAATTTTTTATTTAAACTAAGTGATGACCATGACCAAATTAAGTCGATTACGAAGTAGCTGTCATCGTTTGCAGGAAAAACTTTCAGCAAATGATTCATTGGATATTAACGCCGATGATTTGTGTGAAGAAATTATGTCATATCAAAAAATGCGGAGCATGCGCGCCTGCTGGCTGTGGGTAAATGGGAGTCGGGTCTGTGGCTTCATGCACTACCGTCGTCGAACATAGGCACTTTGTTCGACGACAATACTTTCCGCCTCGCTGCTTCCTTACGACTAGGAGCACCGTGTTGTTCTCCCCATCGCTGTCACTGTGGCGAAGTTGTCAACAGCCTCGGACACCACGGCCTGTCTTGCAGCCGAAGTGCGGGTCGCTTAGCGCGGCACGCAAATATTAACGACATCATTCGACGAGCTCTTGTCACCGTCGGCGTTCCAGCTGTATTAGAACCCAATGGTTTGGCACGCGACGATGGCAAGAGACCGGACGGCATGTCTTTATTTCCATGGAAGGTGGGTAGGCCTTTAGTGTGGGATGCAACTTGTGTCGATACTCTTGCGCCATCCCATCTTCCAGGGTCAGCGTGCTGTGCTGGTGCTGCTGCTGCGGCTGCGGAAAACCTCAAGCGGCGTAAATATAATAACTTAATTAATAATTATATTTTCGAGCCGTTTGGGGTTGAAACCCTCGGGCCGTGGGGTCCGAGTGCGCATGGTCTTTTTAAGGAAATTTCGAAAAGACTGGTTGACACTTCCCATGACCCAAGGGCTGGCTTTTACCTTGGCCAGAGGCTAAGCATTGCCATACAACGTGGTAATGCCGCCAGTGTCTTGGGTACATTACCAGTCGACAGCGATGCGGATGGATTTTTCGACGCTATATTTTAGTTTGTAAATAGTTTTAGTTAATTTAGGATATATTTTTGTTATTTTAGTGTTATCTTACCTATAAATAAAAATCAAAAAATTAGTTAATGATGTGGTGAAAATTCTCGAATTTATATATTTAAACAATTTGACAGCTGTATGCCCTAACATCACCATAGCATTACGAATTTTGCTAACTATGCCAGTTACCGTAGCAAGCGCGGAAAGGTCCTTTTCTAAATAAAAACTTATAAAAAATTATCTGCGCTCAACAATGAGCCAGGAAAGATTAACAAATTTAGCAACAATATCCATAGAGGAGGCCACATTAGACCATATAGACATACACGAAAGTATTAAAGATTTCGCAAACAGAAAAGCGAGAAGAGTGGAAATAATATAATTTAAGCATGTTTATATTCTTACACATTTTAGATTATTGTTGTTTGTTTTTTAAACATAGCATACGTAATAGTTAAATCAGTACTATTAGAAAAAAGTCAGCTAATTTGTTATTAATATCTAAGTACACAATTGAAAGAATCAGCATTGCATTTGACGGCACGGTTGGCGCAGTGGTTAAGCGATTGACTGCTGCGCTGCGTGTCGCGGGTTCGATTCCCGCACGGAAGAAATATTTGTATGACCTACATGTATTTTTTCCGAGTCTGGGTGTTTTTCTATCTATAATATGTGTGAATTTACAAAAAAAAAAAAAAAGTGTATATAAGTAGTTTATCAGCCATCTTGTGACCATAACACAAGCATTAGGTTGCTTAGCTTGGGACAAAATGGTGCTGTGTGAAATGTCAAGGGATATTATTATTATTATTATTGCCATCCAACGTGGTAATGCTAATCCCTTTTGGGCACTTATCCCATTGACAGTGATGCGGACGAATTTTCTGATACCCAATGAGCTGCTGCCTTTTTCTATATGTTTTTGTATTATATACTTGTATATAATAGTATACAATTAGATATAACATCATAAATAAAGTATATAAAAAATTTATTCGTGTTTTATTTTTCGCAGTAAAATAAAATAAATAAATAAAAAAATAAGTTGAAACATGAAGATTCGTGAAAAAAGAGGCGCTTCATAGGTTTCGCACACAGGCGCTGTGGGGGGTCGGCTCGGCCCTGGCTCCGTGCATAAAGCGCAGAATAACTGTCGAATGCATTCCAAAATCCCTGAAAATAAAAGGAAAACTTCTTTTGGGTCTAAATGATCCCTCTGAGTTGAACCCGGGCCCAGCACAACCCTCAAACACCGGACGTGTTGGTAAATGTTCTTTCTGTGGCAGAGCGCGCAACAAGTCCACCAGGAAGCTTTGTTATATATGTAACAAGTGGATTTGTCCCGACCATCAGGTTCTTCTTTGTCCCGACTGTGCCAAAAACGAAGAAATGGAGGTGGAAGACATGACTGATCAAGAAATATGAGACTTAAAATGTTAAGAGCAAAAATTTTGCGTTTTTTTTGTTATTTTCAAAAAGGCTGTTTTTTAGTTCCTATTATGTTTAAATATGATTATGTTTTGTTTCTTTTAGCTTTATAATAATAAAGTTTATCTCAATATTATACAAACACTTTTTATTTATGAAGCTTTGCTTTAAAACTCCATCACTAAATATGTTCTACAAATGTAGAGCGCGCGACTACTAACGTCCCAAATAGAGGCGCGCCTACTGTAGTGTTAAAGAAGGAGATAGTGAGAAGATGTCTTCTTTTGAATCTGTGTGTTTTTAGAAGTAAACGCTACCGAAGTTTCTAAATCTACTGATGTAGAAATTCCAAACATTATCAAGCATAATTTTTTGGGTCAGCGAATAGTTGGATTCTCATAACAAGATATTTTATTTGCCTCTAAAATATGCAAAAACTGTACAGTTACATGAGCATGAGCTCTTTTAATAAAACTTTTTTCGGCGATGGATCTGAAAAAAGCTGATGAACTGCAGCTGGCAACTACAGACGAAGGAAAAGAAATTGCAGGACTGGTATGTAATTTACCACTGTTACCATAGAATAGAATACTCAAACTCAAAGTATTTATTTCAATTAAACCAATTACCAGCACTTTTGAACTGTCAACCTCTTTGAACCCTTTATTATGTACCTACACCATATAAATTACAGACAAAGAAAAATAGAAATTTTATAAAGGGGGTGACCAATGGGCAGTCTTATTGCTAACAGCGATCTTTTAAAGAAAACCTTTACCATCATCACTTATAAATACTGGCTGGAAATCAATAGTTGACTATACGGCAAACTGTGAAGGAATGACTGCATTCATAACCTATTTTGAAAAACAGTGGCTGATAAAAATAGCCGTATCATGTTGTAATGAGAGACACTGAACCACTAAAGCAGTGGAAGCTTGGCAATGTCGTCTTGGGGTTCGAATAAAAACAACACATAAATCCATTTTCTGTACAAACTTAAAAAAAAAGTTCAGATACAAGGATATGATAGTGAGGATTTTTTCCAAACGGATAACAGGAAGCAATACTTTTTGACAGAAAATAACGACGATACCTTACTATTATGTCCGGAAATATCATTAAAACACGAAATTAGGTACTTAACTGCATGCTTATTCAGCTAGGTAGCCTGACACAATGTGTAGATTCAAACCTACCCCCAACTTAGTTCATCCTATATGTCAACAAGAGAAACAAGTACCCTCAATAGTCTATACACATTTCCGTACTAACAAACTACAATCATGTACATGACACTTACAAAACTCAGAATGGAAGATATTACATTGCTAAACTTCCATAAATATTTATTACCTAAAATACAAGTTAATTAAACTACAAATAATTATTGTTAATCGTTACGAAATAAGAAGAATAAGGAATTATTACAAGGGAATTTATTTTTATTTTTTTCTCAGTAATATAAATTTAAAAAAATGTTTATGCCGTAAATGTCTTACTTTCCCTAGTCTGTGCGCTTCCGCAAGATTCACTCTAGCTTTACATCAAACTTGAACCAAATCGGTTGATTTTGATGCTTGAACAAATAGACAAACCTACAAACAAACATAATTTTAAAAGTTACCTATTTTGGGTCTAGATAGATAGACATATAATACATATTACATATTCTGATACCACTTACTTTTTCAAACAATATTTACCTACACAACTGTTTTGCAAAGTCATTTTGCGACTTAGGTATTTTGAGATTTGGACTAAGAGTGATAATATGGTCAATTTGCAATTCCAGTAATTCTGATACCAATCCCTTATTATTATGACAGCACACTATTATTGGCATGGCATTATTGTTGAAATGGACCTTTTTGGAGCAGCCGTGAGGCACACACACTGTTGTTATCAAAGCATTTCACTTTCTTAATCTAATATACATTTCATGCTTCATGGACACTGTTGCGAAATAAACATTCAGAACATTGAAGTGTTTTTAACTTGTCACACCTTCTGGTAGAACCTGCAATGTTCCAGATCCACGAATCCTCAAATAATAACTATACAATTATATAAGCCATCGCTATTTGTGATTTTCAATCGTTAAAAACCCGCTCGTGCCGCAAGCGATGATTTCTGACCTGACTGACTGAAAGACGGAAGTAGATTTCCTTGTTTTATGACCAATCCCAATATGACCAAACGATACGAAAGCCAAACAAAGCCAAGGATCGATAAAATTCTAACACATACGAATTCTAAAAACTATCACTCTGAATATCGAGTTCGATGGATAGACACAAATATTTAAAGAACATACATCTAAATGGACTAGAAAATACGAGTTAAAGCGGCACAGTAAATCAGCAACGAAACGAAATAATCATTCACCAATGAATGTCACCATGTTGACAAATGCCATAAATGCCATAATGCCTGCCATCCATCCCAATGCTGCCATCCTGCCAAAGCCAAAGCCATTGATTATTAATCATTGACATAGAAAAGATATATATCACAGATAACACAGACTATTTTTTTTTAAACAGAGTGAAGGATAACCACATTTTTCTATTCAACCCTGGGTTGCCAGCTCTTCAAAATTTTACCTATAGACTAAGTCATCTGATAAAGTGTGATACGCGAATGCTTTCGTTTGCCGCGTTAGATCAAACTGTTACATGTATACCGCTCGGCCAAAATCAACTCGGCCATCTTGTATTTTCAGATGAAAATTTATGCCAGTATTGATTGTATGTACGATCGTAGTAATGAGTTTGTATTTCATGGAATTTCTCGAAAATATTATGAAAAATAACGTTATTTTTGAGATTGTAACCGAAAATACCTAGAAACTACTGACGTAAATAGAAATAATAGTCACTTTAAAACCAAAATCTTTTTAGTTATAAGTTCCAACAATACCACACACGCGTGCATATTTTTTTTTTACACCACCGTCTCCATAATGTCAAATTTTATCAAACAGGTTGAAATGTTGAATTTGGGCATATACTTGTTTTATTAAATATTTGATATAATTATCATAGTGGTAGGTCGTTGGTGCGAACCCAGCCAGGCGCTTTATTTGGTGTAAAATAATTTCATCACCACTGTTCTCAAAACGGTGAAGGAAAACATCGTGAGTTAAACAACAATGGTTGCTTGAAATTGTCTATAGTTTAGTGATGAATCACTTTTTTATATTTGGTATGCAAACTTTCTAGTTGGTAGATTAGGTTAATGTGTACAACATTTATATTTCTATTTAAAAAAAAGGAAAATTCTACGCAAAGCCAAAAGCTTCTACTCCGTTCACTTAGTATATGCATTCAAGCACGTGATTTGCTTGCCAAGCACATCAACCATAGTTCAAATCGTGCAAAATTGCTTGAAAGCACCTAAAAACGTTCATGCCAAACATTTTTGATCATCTATGGCGGATGTATGGATCGCATTTTCTGGGCAAAACCGTGAATAAATTTCACGCTTTAGCGTCGCTGTTGTGGAACAAAAACTGACTTAAGAATGACATTATTAGTTTTTGAATGACACACATAGTTCCTCAAAAAGCTTAGACAAAAAGCGATTGGGCCATATTGTTGTAAGTCGTTGTAATGCTAGGTACACACGTACCGGCTTTAGCCATCGGCAAATAGTTGGTGATTTCAAATTTTCACGTCCACAGTTCCACACACAGTGTTGTGTTCAAGATTGTCTATTTTTCTTTATGGGCAACAAAAAATTGTGGTCGTCTCAGAATGAATCTTTGGTTTGATAGAATTCATCGCAAAATATTCCATGTATTTACGATTTTTTTGATAAAACTTTATAGATTGAGAGTAAATTGCCTGGTTTGTTTGTTATTGTGAACATAAATAAAACTTTAATTCCATATTATTTTCTTTATGGAAATTTGTGATTCTGCTACCTAGCTAACTCATAGATTCCACCAAAAAAATTACAGTTTTGCAGCCTTATTCATAAAAATCTCGCTAATCACTCATTAGTTACTGTTTAGCTAACCATTTATTTAGCTCATTAAATCAATGCTTAACTTTTCTTTATTCATAAAGACTAGTTAGCAGGTGATTAGTTGCGAAACGAAATAGAGGTGAAATTATGCGTTCAGCACAGATTATAATCAAAATAGTTGACTTATTGACTAAAACCTGGAATTTTTTGAATAAACTTGTCGAAACTACGATTTTTTATCTGTCGTGAACTCGTGACTTTGGCAGATCAAAGTCAGAAATTTATCGGATAATAATTTGAATATGAATAAAATAACTTATTAAGCTAAATCATTGTGTTTGCGATGGTAGCAATGAAAATAATAAGCTCCAATAATTGGAGTAAACAGGAAAAGTTATTTATCGTTGAATTTATATCTACTTACTAATAAAAACTGACCAAATGAATGTGAGAGCAGTACCCGATAATAACTATGTATTTTCATGCCCTTCAGCTTGTTTGCTTTGCTCTTTTAGAAAATTGTAAGTGAGTACTTGTGTCTAATTGTCTATATACTTCTTACTGTTTTTGCAACGGGGTTTCAGTGTCTTTTAATAACATTATTAAAATTGTTTACAGATACAAGTTTGCCTGCTGCTATGAAAACTATTAATACCTAGCACCAATACTGTTAAATCTCGCAGAGACGGCGATGGAGAAGACCGTGCTACGTGAAAAAGATGAGGAATGAGAGTGGCATGAGTAAAGAATGGCACCCATGTCTTTGGAGGAAGAGTATCGGAAAATAAAAATGATGAATAAATAGAACAAAAATGTAGTTTTATTACGTAGGTATCAAAATAAATTATTTCTAAAAAATGTCTCTTATTATTTGTGTGACTGCCACGACGTGGCTTTTCTTTAGTTCTGTACCATAGAACTGGCGTCATAAGATAACACATGGGCACATGGGATAACACATTGAATATCTGTGATCTATCTGTGATAAGCTTGTTCACGAACTCATTCTCTTCAAACCTCCTGAGCACCTAGGTACTGAGCCACCTCATTGAGCTTTCCCTATAAATCCTTTCATCATATATGTACTCGGAATGAAGAATATGCATTATGCAATAGCCGCATTAAGTAATCATTCTTAGACGGCACGGTTGGCGCAGTGGTTAAGCGATTGACTGCTGCGCTGCGTGTCGCGGGTTCGATTCCCGCATGGAACAAATATTTGTATGACCTACATGTATTTGTTCCGAGTCTGGGTGTTTTTCTATCTATAATATGTATGTATTTACAAAAAAAAAAAAAAATTGTATAAAAGTAGTTTATCAGCCATCTTGTTACCATAACACAAGCATTAGCAGCCTTATTCATAAAAATCTCGCTAATCACTCATTAGCTACTGTTTAGCTAACCATTTATTTAGCTCTTAATCAATGCTTAACTTTTCTTTATTCATAAAGACTAGTTAGCAGGTGATTAGTTGCGAAACGAAATAGAGGTGAAATTATGCGTTCGGCACAGATTATAATCAAAATAGTCGACTAAAAAACGGAATTTTTAGTATAAACTTGTCAAAACTACGATTTTTTATCTGTAGTGACTTTGGCAGATAAAAGTCAGAAATTTTCATCGGATAATTTGAATATGATTATAATAATTTATTATGTTATAACAAAGTGTTTGCGACGGTAGCAATGAAAATAATAAGCTCCAATAATTGGAGTAAACAGGAAAAGGTATTTATCATTGAATTTATATCTACTTACTAATAAAAACTGCCCAAATGAATGTGAGAGCAGTAGACGATAATAACTATGTATTTTCATGCCCTTTTAAGCTTGCTAACATGAATTTGCTCTTTTAGAAATGTAAAGTGGGTTCTTGTGTCTATATGATATTACTTTCTACTGTTTTTGTAACGGGGTTTCAGTGCCGTTTAGTAACAATTATTATACTTGTTTACAGATACAAGTTTGACTGCTGCTATGAAAACCACTATTAAGTAATACCTAGCACCAATACTGTTCAACCTCGCAAAGACGGCGAAGGAGGAAACCATGCTACGTGAAAAATATGAAGAATGAGAGTGGCATGAGTAAAGAATAGCACCCATGTCTTTGGAGGAAGAGTATTGGAAAACAAAAACAATGAATTTAGAACAAAAATGTAGTTTTATTACGTATCAAAATAAATTATTTCTAAAAAATGTCTCTTATTATTTGTGTGTGACTGCCTCGACGTGGCTTTTTTTTAGTTCTGTACCATAGAACTGCCATCATAAGATAACACATGGGCACATGTGATAACACATTGAATAATCACTATCTGTGTGATAAGCTTGTTCACGAAATCATTCTCTTCAAACCTCCTGAGCACCTACTGAGCCACCTCATTGAGCTTTCCCTATAAATTCTTTCATCATATGTACTTGGAATGAAGAATATGCAATAGGTAATCATTCTCGTAGCGGTTTTGTATGAGCTTTGTAGGTCTTCCTTCTTTTACTTCCCTCCGTCGTTTCTAAATTATATACTCTGCTACATCGTTTTGGAAATCCAGTAAAAGATTGTCGAAATCCATATTTACGCACTACTCGATACCATGAACAAAATAACCTCGAAGTGCAATGATCCGATCAGCTGATTCAAATAAAATCCGCCATGTGGCCTCTTAGCATCCTCTTAGCAGTGGTCCGGTGGTGTTTAATTTTGACAGCTACTAATCAATTGCTTAGCATCCTCTTAGCGTTAAATAGCTACTAAGAATAAGACTGCTACAGTCTTATTCATAAAACTTTAATCAATTGCTAAGCAACTGATTAGCAAAATGTTGCTTAGCTTGGGACAAATGCAGCCTTATTCATAAAAATCTCGCTAATCACTCATTAGCTACTGTTTAGCTAACCATTTATTTAGCTCTTAATCAATGCTTAACTTTTCTTTATTCATAAAGACTAGTTAGCAGGTGATTAGTTGCGAAACGAAGTAGAGGTGAAATTATGCGTTCGGCACAGATTATAATCAAAATAGTCGACTAAACAACGGAATTTTTAGAATAAACTTGTCAAAACTACGATTTTTTATCTGTAATGACTTTGGCAGATAAAAGTCAGAAATTTTCATCGGATAATTTGAATATGATTATAATAATTCATTATGTTATATCATTGTGTTTGCGATGGTAGCAATGAAAATAATAAGCTCCAATAATTGGAGTAAACAGGAAAAGGTATTTATCATTGAATTTATATCTACTTACTAATAAAAACTGCCCAAATGAATGTGAGAGCAGTAGCCGATAATAACTATGTATTTTCATGACCTATAAGCTTGCTAACATGAATTTGCTCTTTTAGAAATGTAAGTGGGTACTTGTGTCTATATGATATTACTTTCTACTGTTTTTGTAACGGGGTTTCAGTGCCGTTTAGTAACAATTATTATACTTGTTTACAGATACAAGTTTGACTGCTGCTATGAAAACCACTATTAATACCTAGCACCAATAGGCACAAATTATACGTTCTACTCCTATAACCCTAGGAGACACTTTCTTGCTGGGGTAACGTACACATACTGTTCAACCTCGCAAAGACGGCGATGGAGGAAACCATGCTACGTGAAAAAGATGAAGAATGAGAGTGGCATGAGTAAAGAATAGCACCCATGCCTTTGGAGGAAGAGTATTGGAAAACAAAAACAATGAATATATATAGAACAAAAATGTAGTTTTATTACGTATCAAAATAAATTATTTCTACAAAATGTCTCTTATTATTTGTGTGTGACTACCACGACGTGGCTTTTCTTTAGTTCTGTACCATAGAACTGGTGTCATAAGATAACACATGGGCATATATGATAACACATTGAATAATCACTATCTGTGATAAGCTTGTTCACGAAATCATTCTCTTCAAACCTCCTGAGCACCTACTGAGCCACCTCATTGAGCTTTCCCTATAAATCCTTTCATCATATGTACTCGGAATGAAGAATATGCAATAGGTAATCATTCTCGTAGCGGTTTTGTATCTTTGTAGGTCTTCCTTCTTTTACTTCCCTCAGTCGTTTCAAAATTATTTAACTCTGCTACATCGTTTTGGAAATCCAGTAAAAGATTGTCGAAATCCATATTTACGCACTACTCGATACCATGAACAAAATAACCTCGAAGTGCAATGATCCGATCAGCTGATTCAAATAAAATCCGCCATGTTGCCTCTTAGCATCCTCTTAGCAGTGGTCCGGTGGTGTTTAATTTTGACAGCGGTCAGTGGGTCGTCCTAGGGGCGGATTTCTAATTTGATATGAACAAAAAACACGTATGTTGTATGCATTACTTACATTAGAATTTTTGCTCCCCTTATTTCAGCCACGCTATGATGGCTGGCTGCTAGTAGAAATATATTCTAATATCATGACGGTCTCAACTTTAGGCAGGTTTCGCGAGTCAGCTTTAACAAAAGTATCGCTCACTGTGGTCATTTGTAGTTCAGGAAAACGAACATTAAAATAATGTCGCCGCGTGCGTTATTATTCTATTTATAAGTCGCCGCGTCCAATCGTCGATTGTTCTAGTGACGACAGAGAGTAGGATATATTCCTTGCCCCTTGGACGCCACTTACTCTTAAAAAAACCGTAAATAAATAATCAGTGTCTTAATAATAGGATTCGATTATTTATTACGTATATATAATGACACTTTGACAGATGTGAGCTGGATGACGTTGTGTTGACAGATTTATATTTTTAATTATGTACCAGTGAGGCAATGGCACTTGATCTTTTGTGCCACTAAAACTATTTAGCCAATCATCAAAATATTATTTAAATAAGTTTCTCAAAATGCCCAAAATTTAAAAAAAAAAAAATCTAATACTTAGAAATTTTGGACAATCCCCTAGCTGCCAAAATTAAACACCACCGGACCAGCGACCACTGCTAAGAGGATGCTAAGAAATAAGAGGCCACATTGCGGATTTTATTTGATTTTGAATCAGCTGATCGGATCACTGCACTTCGAGGTTATTTTGTTCATATTATCGAGTAGTGCGTAAATATGGATTTCGACAATCTTTTACTGGAATTCCAAAACGATGTAGCAGAGTTAAATAATTTTGAAAGACGGAGTGAAGTAAAAGAAGGAGGACCTACAAGGCTCGTACAAAATCGCTACCAGATTTTTTTTTTTTTTTTTTTGACATTTCACACAGCACAACCAGTCTTATTCATAAAACTTTAATCAATTGCTAAGCAACTGATTAGCAAAATTCTTATTCATAATAGCTATTTAACGCTAAGAGGATGCTAAGCAATTGATTAGTAGCTGTCAAGGTTAAAGTTAGTAGAACGGGGAGTGAATGCATAGTTAAAGCTAAAACTGTGCCGGAACACAGAATCAGCAAGAAACTATACACTGTTACATGTAACATTGATGAGTGTAATGATGTTATTATTGATTCTGTGTGTGAAGACTGTGCAGCATCTGCAGGTAATTTCTTTTAAAAACATATTAATTATAAAATATTGCTTTCTATGGATTAAAACTATGTTGATCAAATACCTTATTTCTTCTTTATAGGTGGTTGCAAACACTCATTACTACTTCTTTTTTGGCTGGCAAAGAAAAGTTCAGAACCATCATCAACAGCAGTTGAATGCTACTGGAATAAGCCTACACTATCAAGTGCAAAACAGAACTAGTCAGCAAAGAAATATTTAGACAAGCAAAAATTCCTAAACTAACCCCTAAAGATAGTACAGTCAACAGCAAAAGTAGATGATCAAAATCAGAAATTCAATATTTTGCTGTTGACTGTACTATCTTAACTGAATTTGAAGAAGAGTGCAAACGAAGGAATATTGGAAACTCTCTGATTTTAAAATTTTGTGAAGGATATAAATCAGATTCAAAAAATATTTTTGATATAATGTTACAATTTATTGATGAAGAAACTGTACATACCTATTTGAACTTCAGAGATTATTTGAAGAAAGGTACCAATGATGAGATTATCCTCGAAATTAATACAAAATCTCTAGGGCAGTCTGAAAGCAAGTACTGGTATAGTATACGCCAAGGAAGATTGACAGCTTCTAAATTATATGAAGCTGCACATTGTAAGACAGATGGAACATTAGTGGAACATATATATTAGGAGGTTACAAAGTGCCAGAAACAAAAGCTATTCTAAGCGGAAGGAGGTTAGAAAACAGAGTGCTGCAAGTTATCCAAGACAAAATAGGTGTTAAAATAGAAAAATCAGGCTTTATGCTTATTAATGGTATATTGGGAGCATCTCCAGATGGAGTCGGTGAGAATTTTGTAGTGGAAATAAAATGTCCAACCTCGGAGAAAGTTGTTCAATCATATATTAAGAATGATATTGTTAATAACAAATATAAAACACAAATATTATGCCAAATGCTAGCTTGTAAGAAATCTAAAGGATTATTCTGTGTTGCAGATCCTTTATTTGAGACTACTAAAAATATTCATGCAGTCTGGGTTGATTTTGACGAAGTATATTATATTAATGAAGTTATCAAGAAACCAGAATTTTTTGGAGTCAATATATATTTCCAAAATTACTTAAAAGTGCAAAAAAATAATAAATCAGTTTATACTCTTAATAAGTTTTTATTATTTCTCCCTGTAAATTAATTAGGCCACAAACTATGACAACAAGTTCATCTAAACATGAAACATATTTATAATTTACAACAGAGTGTGGTTTGAGTATGGAAAATTCTCTTACACGCCTGATAACTCTTTCAACATGGTCTCTTAAGCTTGCTATAAAGTATAACTTCGGTAGCAGTTTGTTTGGTACCTGAGTAGACACTTGGTGGCCTCAAGAGTTTAATACCACGTGAACTTAACACAGATTCAATTTCTTTGAATCCTCTATCAGCTAAAACAACAGCATTTGGTTGCAAAACATTTAATAAGTCACTTTTATCAACTATGGCTTTGTCAGATATTCTTCCTCCATAACCTTTTGAAATGAAGCTTACAAAACCATTAGGGGTACAGCCTATCAAATACTTTACAGTATTGCAACTTTTGTATTGAGACCATGTCTGTGCTTGCTTTACTGGATTTGAAGGTTTTGCAATCTGTATTTCGAAACAATCTATTATCATGTGTACGGACGCCAGCAGGTCAAGCTACCTGAAACTGTCAAATTTTCCCATTCAACCTTGAACCTTAAAACTGTGCTGATAAAGTTGAAAATCTATTAAAGAAATTTGACAGATTGTAGTAGTTTGATGTGCAGACGTCTGTACATCAAAATACCTTATTTTAAAAACTAAAGGTAGGTTTTGTTTGATCTGTTTTGGCTGTGGACAATAAATAAAATTTTGAAAAAAGTTACATAGGACTTCAATTCCTGTTAATATCACAGATGACAACTTAGTTCTTGATATTTGAAACTGGTCACTTATTCTTTCTATGGAATCACTTGCTTGCTTAATTTTGAGTAAAGTTATAATAAGATAAATAGAGTCAATTTTTATTGAGCTTATTTGTGCAATGTAATCTATAAGCCATAGGTACTGTTTTGGCAATCCTAAATACATATTTTTTCTACGCTGCAACTCTTTCTTATTTGTTCAAGCAGTGATGATTCTTCTGTTTCTGATGTACATCCAAATAGAGATGGAGTCGCTGCAGAAGAAGTTTCTTGTGAAGATGGCACTTCAAGTGTAACAACACTAGTAGCTTTTCTTACTTTATAGTTTGTGCTCTTGTCTATCATCTTTACTTCACACTGGGTTGAGGCATCAATCTAAAAGCAAAACTAATGAGTAATTTTTTTTCCAGTAACCAACACATCATTTAGCATACTCGTACCTTGTACCTAACTGGTTTTTGGGTATGTGAAGTATGATACAATCATAGATTTTTGTCACTATACACACTATCTTCATTACATCATTTATATTCATGGTTTGGAGAAATTATTGATTTCTAACTCGTTGACAATGTACAGCTGATCTTGCAGGATGATGCTAGTTATTATGTTAATCAACTACAAATCAGAAAGAGCTTAAGAGAAACATAAAAATAAAGTATAGTGTTAAAAAGTGTATGATGGAACTATATTTCGCCTATTTATCAACCAATTTCAAGGTTTGCTCATTGTTGCGTTACATAGTGTATTTATAGGTATAGGTGATCTGTTTTATTACCTACTATTAAGGCTAAGTTAAATATAAACCTACCTTCATTGGTATTGTGGAATATGAAGATGTACTGGGCATTATAGTATCCTCATATTTCCTTTTTACTGGTTTGCGGCTGGTAGCTTGGTGTAATAACAGCTTAGTTAATTCTGTTCAGTCTTCATTTTTATTTGGTGCAATATAGCAGAAAGAAGCTGTAGCTTTAAGGCGTGGCTCTTGGTTCATTAACTTATGTTGATGATAATTCTTCAAAACGTTTTTTGGCTGCAAAAAAGAGGAAACTTGGTAAGTAGGGGTGGCATTATGATGACAGACCATACAAAGAAATCTAATGCTTCTGAAATACTTACATCAAAGTGATCTTCGCAACAATACATTGTATAAACCTTGCAATATTCCACGCCTACATCACGACACCACTTTTCTCGCAAATCTTCTCTAATACGAACAAAAATTTTGTTAGGACTATTATTACTATCATTGCTGCAAGTAGGAACAAAGCACTTCCTGTATTCCATAACTCTTCCAATATATTAAATTAATATTGTCGAGTGTTGAAATAATGTAAGTAAAGATCTAAACGAGAATAAATGATAAAATGAGGCAAGTGCAAGTCGCAGTCGCTATGTTTATATTTTTGACATTTATATTATAATTTGACACTTGACAGATTGTAGACAATACTTGCCACTTACTTTTTATTTTATGAGGCAACGATACCAAACTGTACGGCCAAAGCTGACGTAATTTGAAGGGCAAAGAAGGTCAATCGTATTTTATCAAAAATATCAATAAAATATGAATATTTTTCATGATTAATTAGTCCGTAATGATCAGTAACGCTATTCCTCGAAATGGTTTTTCAATAACAACATTTAAAAAAATATGAACAATGCCATAATTTTGCTAATCAGTTGCTTAGCAATTGATTAAAGTTTTATGAATAAGACTGATTCTCTCCAGACCATCTCCAGACACCTATACTATCTATGACTTGAAGTTTGACCGTTGACGGGATTGGTCGCAAAATGTTCCATGCATTTACGACTTTATTGTAACAAGAATAAAGATGATACCGAATGGAAATTTATGCACGTATTTATCGTCAGTACAAAAATAACAAGCTGTTATCTAAATCGTTTAAAGGCGCTTCGTAAAAAATGGATGTTACCTACGGACTTCTCTTTCATGTATATTACTATTCTCTTTGTTCCGAACTAGCACTTTGTTTTTTTTTTTTAGTACCTACCGTGGTCACGGTAGGTACTAAAAAAAAAAAACATTTGCCCGCCAGAATTGACAAACTTTTGTTTGGAATATTGCGCTTATGCCTTCTCCATTGTTATATTCTCTATAAGGACTATGGTTACATCTCTGAATTATCTTGGCAGGTAACACAAACTTTCGAATACAAAACGATATGTATCATTAATTCATTATTCTGTGCATATAGACGTCTTTTAGTTTAGTCTGTGTAGGACATTGAGATTGGTGTAGGAGTAATAGTAATAGTGTTCTGTGAGTCTGTGGTACTACTTGGTCTGTGGAGTGGAAAGTCCATAGATAAGGATAAGGGGAAAGCATTGACCTAAGAAAAATCTCAATGGGGGAAAGTCACTGACAAATCAAACTGAGTCCTCCTTCCTATACATCATAGATATCTATACATATTGTAGTCTTTGGTCCTTTCGTAAAAACTTATAACCTAAAAACCATACCGTGACTATCATTCATTACTCATTACAAACAAAACAAAACACAAAAATTGTGTTTTAAAAATCGGTGCTTTGTAGCCTTGCATTTATCGTTTTCTTTAATTCTATTCCGTGATATTTGCGTTCGGACAGTGAGGTCGCAGTTTTATCAATTTAATTCTTGAGGGATAAAAACGTTTATGCATGCGTTAAAATTTCGGTAAGAGGGTCCTCAACTCTTGTTGTAGACTGTGAGATGCTCGTCTTTTCTTAATTAGCTTACTATAGTGATTGTGAAATGCTATCTTGGTAAGGCCATCAAGGCTTGTTTCTGTTGAAATTGTTTCTAAAACTGGCTTGCACCAGAGGGTTGGTTATGAGTCCGTCTTTTTCCAGCTTATATTATTATACTAGAAGCGTGTAGTTGCAAAAACCCCTAAAATGATTCTCCTCGTTACGTTTTAAGGGACTTTGTAAGCAACATAAAATTAAACTTGGATGGGTTTATGCATAGATAGTTTGTTGTTAACTACAAACAATCAATTTTTAGGATTAAATGGTGGTTAGTATTAGCATTAGGTTTAATAGAAACAAGTATGTAAGAAATTAAAACTTTATTTTTGCTTAGTTGTTATTCAAATATTACTCATAGCTATTATTTTCTGTAAATCCAGGCTCACACAAGTCAGATAGGGGATTATGGTACTTGCTTTCGGGAGTTTCAATAATATTATATATTTCTTCATTGGCTTTCGTTTAAAAAATAATTGGAAGCATGATGTTGTGTGTGGAATAATAAAACTTTTTTATTATTAATAGTTAGGTATAATCAAGCGTAGTATTGTATTTTCCGAGTTATATGTAAATTGATATGGTTGGATCCTTTTCGTTAAATTACATTTTCCATAGCGCAGGCTCTAGTCTTAATTTCGTTAAAACGCCCCAAGTAATAAATTGTGAATGAAAAACCTATTCCAATGAAATAAAAAACATTTATTTTGTTTTAATAATTTTAATTAAACCTTTATCTTAAATATGGCAACATAAACATCTCAAAATCAACAAAACAAAATCTCAAAACCAACTAAACAACTTCTCAAATTTTGTATTATATTTCAATTATCATAACTTCACCTTAATCAGCTTTCAGTCTTCCATTTTCTTTAGGATACAAAAATAAAGATGTCGTCAATATAAATATAGAGAGGACATCTGTTTACATAAAGATATTGACTGCTCCATATCCTTAAATGTTATAATACACTTGAACAAAATAAAATAATACTCTAAAAATTAACACAGTCAAAAATAAAACTTCTTATATCTATATTCATAAAAGAAGAGGTCTTCTTACATTTATTAATATGTAAAAAGAGGTTTTTTTAGCTTGGCACTTGTGGCGTTAAATATTAGGATGATTGATAGTTATTTCCACAAGAATCAGCCTTTTAATCTTCAGTCTCTTCGGGGACAAAATCTAGTTCTCCATCATAGCCATCTATGTCTTCAACAATGGTTTTATTCCCCTTTAATGATTTGTAAAAATCATGACAATCTCTTGGAATAAGATCTAACATTGACATCAAATCATCAACCTTAGCCTGAGGGATTTCTTTGCCGTTAGTCCACAATAAAATGAGATCATTCTGACATATATCAATAGGTTTACCTTTACTTTTTTTTGCAATATTAAGTTGGTTGAAATATTCTTTATCAATCGTTTTCATAAAAATATCGAACTTATTTTCTTTATTTATTAAAATTTGTTTTGTTTTTAACCAATTTACTTTTTCTTTTGTTATAAAAAGTTTTCGATTAGTTGTATTTTTTTCTAGTATTTTTGTGCTCATGAAGTCATTTTTTTTCATCCGGTAGACTTGCAACGGGTTTTTCCTTTTGCATTTTTTTATGATATTAATATATTCTTCTACAGTATAGATCCTTTCGTGATATTTCAGCATGGTCTCTATCTTCGAAAAGTCAGTATCGTTAGGCAAAAATGTATGTCCCGACTCCAAATATTTAAAGGTTACGGATTTCAAAGTGGGATGAGAATCTAAAACGACTTTTAACATTAATAATTTTGATATTACGGTTTTGACCGCCACAACAATCGCTCCAGAGCACAAGATGCTGCACTTTTGGGTCCAATTTATTTTTTATGTAATTGGTAATGCAAGATCCTACTTCCTGAGACCCTCGGCCCGCTTCACCCTCGACCCACACATAACAATGACCGATATTATCTGATCCTGTGTGTACTGAACAGTTGTAAAACCAAAGTTGTCGTTTATAAAAGACAACACTTGTCGGGATACGGGACAAAGGTAATGTTTTCTCCATATCAAATGTGAGACACTCATAACTTTGGTTGGTTTTTGCTTGCATCATATCATCATTCATAGCTCTCCTTAAATCTTCAGCTCTCTTCAAGTGTGCTTCTTTCTCTTCTTGATATTGTCTGCGTTCAACATCTGATGGGGTATCGTTAGAATCCTTACATCATCCCGAGTGACACTGGCTATATATATATATATATATATATATATATATATATATATATTAAATCAATATGGCGGCAGTATGGCTCCATTTTGAAAAGTGAAAAAATAAGTTTTGTTCGATTATTACAATATGGGTATCAAATTGAAGGCCTTGATTAGCACATTCCAAATATATATAATTTATGGGCACCAGTTTTACCAGTGTCACTAAAATGTATAAAATAAAAATAAATAATTAAAAAAAATTAAAAACACGACTGCCCTGCCAAATAACGAACTAAGAAGTAAAAAGCAAGTTGTATTCCCTGACACTGTACAGTACAGATAAATAAAATTGTCAATGCAGTCGGGTGACCATTCTGTGGAACACTTTTTATTCTAAGAGGTTCCCCCGACTGCAATGACAATTTTGTTTATCTGTTTAGTCAGGGAATACAACTTGCTTTTTACTTCTTAGTTCGTTTTTTGGCAGGGCAGTCGTGTTTTTAATTTTTTTTTTGTTATCCAGGGGTAGGCTCTTCATTGTGCCAAATTTGTTTTATTAGCATGTCATTTGACGGATCGAATTTCAGGCTCCCTCCTTTCTTCTTAATCCCTTCTCTAGTGGCCATAAGCGCTACTAAAGTGTCGTTGTGCAGGCGATTACGATTTTCTGTTTTTAAATTCTTCAGTACGCTAAATTTTCGTTCGACAGATGCGTTTGAGAAAGGCAGAACCAGCAATAGGCTTATTGCGTACTTCAAATTTGAAAACATTTCATGACCTGCACTGTTTTTAAGACAGAATACCTTAGCCCAGTATGTTTCCGGATCGTCATCATCTTGCAAAACAAGAGTAGAGTAATCCAGCATCGCATGAGCCCTCCATTCGTCATCTAGTTTTTGAGATGTCACTACATTTTCAAGTATCGGAAATCGTTGCAATAACGGTTTTAGGGATTTGACTTTAAATTGCTGAGCTTCTGACGGATTCACTATAGCTATAAATGAAAATAATGTGTCCCAAAAATCAAAGCGCTTAGTAATGTCCTGAGTCAGTTCAATATAAAAGGCTTTGCAGGATTTATAAAAATCTGCGATCGCATAACGGGGAACATTTGGATCTTTTTTCAAATTCTCAATACTTTCTGACGCTTTCATACCTATGTATATATCATCTAAATCATTAAAATGCGCTGTGTTTGTAAATTCAGCCGACAAAATATCTTGACAGGATCTGACATAATTTATATTCATGTAGTTTGCTGATAGCGTTTTCAACAATTTTTCCACTTCCGGCTTCAGTTTATGAAGAAGCGGTGTTTCTGATTCAAATACCGTATTAAAATCTGTCACTAGTGAAAGAACATAAGACATGAACTCTAAATACACCAAAGTGAGGTTGTTATTCATGGTGGTTAGCATTTCTTCAGTAGTTTTTGAAGGGTCAGAAAAGACAGACTCTGTCAGATATGCTTTCAGGGGAACATATTGCTCCAATACACGGTCTACGCATGCTTTTAACGAAAGCCATCGAGTTTGCGCTGGTGCAAGTATTTTGTGTATGTCTACTTTGAAAAATTCTTGGAACTCCTTAAATTTAATTTGTCTATGTGAGCTTCTGCTGAAGTGAGCCCCAATACAGCGTAACAAATCTTCCACATACCTAGGTAATTTGAGGCAAGCTTTTGATGCTGAAAGATGTATCATGTGACAAGAACACTTTATTAGAGC
Source organism: Apamea crenata (assembly GCA_949629185.1). Taxonomy (NCBI): domain Eukaryota; kingdom Metazoa; phylum Arthropoda; class Insecta; order Lepidoptera; family Noctuidae; genus Apamea; species Apamea crenata. The sequence goes on along the minus strand of OX451362.1, from coordinate 1,936,799 downwards.
AATATGTGCCAAATCTTTTTTCAGGAGTGCAAACACTGAGCAATGTTCACCCACCATTACATTGGTCGTATCCGAGCTAAACCCTACCATATTGTCCATGGGTATATTCTTCTTTTTTAACATTTCTATTAAGCAGCTGTGCAATCCAGACGCAGTTCCTGAAGCTACTTCAACCATATCTAAAAATACTGTTTTCACTTTATTAATGTCGTGGTCGTACACAATAGCTGTAAAACAACATTGTTTCAAAGTGCTCTGGTCTGTCGTTTCATCCATTATTATTGAATAAAAGCATCCGTTATTACGCATCATTTGATTAGTGCTCTCCATGAAAGATTTTCCTAAAATGTTTTTTAGAATGGTTGTAGCTTTCGTCCTATGTAAATTAACATTTCTGGCTATTGTCGAATCTGGAAAAATGTTTGCACAGAGAGGGCCTAAAGTATCTATGAATGATATTGGTATATTGTTTTCAGCTAATGCTCCAGCTAATTTTAACTCAGCCCTTCTAACATTTTTTTCTAGATCTGTGGGCAGTATATAAGATGAAATCTTAGGAACATCTTTTATTTCCAGGGTCTTTTTTTGATGACGATCCGATTTCATATGGCGAATTAAATCACTTTTGTGGGCAATAATTGAAGTCGAACAAACTGCACAAAGTGCTAACTCGTTTCCATCTTTCAGATTTGGACTTTTCGTAACCATCTTTTGAAGTCAGCTTCCTTGAGCCACTGATCATTAAATTTATTCAGACGTTTTACCTTTTTTATTTCTGTTTCTGAGTTCCTAGAGCCAGGCAGGTCTAAATCGGAATGATCAATATCTGGTTTTGGAATAGCAGCGACGGTTTCTGAGTTTCGTTTCTCATCTTCTGGTTTACGCTTTCGTTCAGTCTTTAACAAAAATATATAGGTACAGACGCCAGCACATCAAGCTACTACAATCTGTCAAATTTCTTTAATAGATTTTCAACTTTATCGCTAAAGCATCAAGGTTCAAGGTTGATTGGGATAATTTGACAGATTCGGGTAGGTTGACCTGCTGGCGTCCGTACATTATAGGCACACAAAAATTTTCGGGATAAAACTAAGATTACCTATGCTTTGAGAACCAGTGACCGATATAACATAGGTACTTTTATTTAAATATTTAAAATACGTTGATATACTAAACAACAAGATACAAATGACAAACAACCAAATCTGCTTATCACACAAACATTTGTCCGTTATGGAACCTACGATTCACGGCGTAGAAGTGAAAGCGCTAATCACTACGCCACCAAATCAGTCAGTAGATTAAAATAAAAGTAGAGAAGATACAAGAGATAAAGTTCACTGTACCTACTAAATTAATCAGGCAAGAAAAAAGTTTCTTATTTATTAACACGTTTTACCTTTTTTATTTTCGTTTCTGAACTCCCAATATCTGGACTAGCAGCGGCGATTTCTGCAATCCGTGTCTTATCTTTTGATTCTGGTATTCTTTTCCGTTCAGTCTTAAACAAACAAAATAGAAAATAAGCATGAAATAAAACTTACTAACAAATGATATCAATCGAGAAATACGTATTCCAAACCAAACCAAGTAAACCAAATACGTTAAAACAATTTTTGCATCTATTATACTACTGACTACTGAATATTGGTTTTATAACATACCTTGGAATTATCGTCATCCATAGTAACTTTCTCTTTTTCTCTACATTTTAACAACCACTTGTCCATTGTAGCTTTATATTACTTATACTAAAACAACAAGCGTCAAGCAGTTTAGAACGAGCAGTATGTGTGAACTGTGAGCTCTAAATATGAATGAACACATAACACAATAATGCTCAACAAGAGTTCTGCAATGACTGTAATACTCTGTACTACTCTGTAGTCTGTATAGTTCGATATAAAACTATAGTAAACAACAGGGACTTCTCCGATAAACGATAAAGTTTGATGGACATAAATGTTGCCATAAAATAAACTCAACCTTCCTGCCGGATAAATTGAGTTAAAAACTTGAATCAAATATAAATAATTTTACTTACTTCTTAATATATAAATTATACTTACTTCTATTACTTCTGAGTTCAGCTCCAGTGTAAATGTCTAAATTCCCCGCATTTTCCCCACATAAACGCTCTCCCCACAAATTACCCAATCGGACTGAAAATCCCCACAGTTTGGGGAATACCCCACAGATTGGCAACCCTGTTGGTCACTCTAATTTGTCTGACTGATTGAATATAACTTTTAAATAAATACTTCAATAACATATTAAAAAATCAGACATGTAAAAATAAGTAAAGTTCATTTATTTTTTGGGTAGCTTATAAGCGTCTGACAAAAGCTCTGGTCCATCAAAAGTGTCTGACACTTATGATATTACTTTAAAATAATATTCTACATGACATATATAAAAATCAGCCATGTGAATTTAAGTTAAATAATTCTTATTTTTAGTTACCTTTCTCACCTGGTACCTGCCCAGGTGTCACTCGGCAAGTTCCACAAAGCGCGTAGGTATTCAAGGCACACGAGACGCTACTGAAAACTTCAGGTTTCATCCGTGTGAAAATAAGTTATGTCTGATTGCTCTGGGATCTTACTCTATTATGCTTATTGACATATCCATTCAACCAGAAATGAGCTTCGTCGCTGAACACAATTTTTCGATAAAAAAGTGGATCTTCCTCCAACTTTGCCAATGCCCATTCACCAAATGTTAGACGTTGTGGGAGGTCGTGTGAATTCAATTCTTGCACCAGCTGTATCTTGTAAGGTTTTACACCCAAATCCTTTCGCAAAATTTTCCACGTAGTGGAGTAATAGAGGCCCAATTGCTGCGAACGGCGGCGAATCGACATTTCACGGTCATCACTAACACTGGCGGATACAGCCGCAATATTTTCTTCGGTCCTCACTCTACGTATGCGTGTTCGTGGTTTAATGTCCAATAATGTAAACTGGGTTCGAAATTTAGTCACAAGCTTCCGAATAGCTGCCTCAGTAGGCCGACCAAACTGCCCATAAATTGGAAGAAGTGCGCGATGCACTCTCTTAACCGAGCATGCATTTTGATAGTAAAATTAAATAATTTGCAAGCGTTGTTCGTTCGTAAGTCGATTCATGGTTAAATTATAGACCAAACTGAACAAGTTTGACAATGACACAAGACATGATTCACGCGTGATCTGTCAAAAACAGTGTTGCCAAAAAGATACCAGCAAAAAAACACCCTTTATAACCATCGCAACACACAAGAAGAAATGGTTTTAACAGATTCACAAACTTGTGATGGCTATACGTCAATCTTTGGAACAAAAAGTTTGCACTTTTTTGAATGTAGACATAGGTGCCATCCAAAATTACTATGCATTTGCTGTTTTCTGCGTTTCCGAATAATGTCTGAGGTATAAAAAGGTTTCGACTAAGCACTTGTTCCCTTGTCATATGGTCCCAACCCAAATGTTGAGGTGTAAAATCTTCTGTCATACACATTCTTGCTATTTTCATCTCTTTTTCCAGAGTTGTTCTGCTGATATGAAACATATCTGCCAACTTGGTGTTTGGTTCACCTGTTCTCATTTTGACCAAATATATCGCCAAAGCGGTTTTTGGTCTTTTACTCCTTCTTTGTAGAGAAGTAATTTCGTCGAACAATCTGTTAAACTGATCGACATTTCGGCCAGTCAGAAAATAAACTTCATGAGGATCCATCCTTTCAATATTTTCAAAATCTACTCTTCCCTCCTCAGGCATAGATTTTAAAACTTTCATCATGTCCATGATCTGAGCTTCGTTAAAATCATGACTGACATTTGGTGCTGATAACAAAATGTCAAAATCATTCAAAATCAAATGTTCTTCACAAACACGTGCAGCTGATGGAAAGTAGTAATTAAAATCACGCAACAAGCGGATTTTCATGCTTTTAGGGATTCGATGTCGAGTACCGCTTGTACACTCCGCTCCAGAGAAATGGAACCCCCCCGTTAATGACATCAAACCTTAAGTTAAAGCTTAAGTTTTTTGTAGTACATTGTGAATGGCACGTTGGTCTACTGGTTAAGACTGCGGCTTAGCAATACGATGGTCACGAGTTCAAATCCGCCAATGAGATATTTGATTTTTTCCAAATTTAAGTTCTTTATTTATTTATTTATTATTATTTTTTATTTTTTTAGGTTATTATGTGATTTTCGTTAATTATTATTTAAGAAATCAAATGTTAAATTAGGAATAAGGTTTGTAAGAAAAGCTAGGCATGTTGCATAACCAATATTCATTTATTTCTATAATTAAAAGTATATAGAGAAAAATAACGTGCTATGTATTTTTAAAGTTGTGAAAACATAATTTTTTATACTCTGTATGATCTTATGGGACAAAAACCCTTGTTAAAAAAAAGAAATGTTGTCATTCGTGCCTGTGAATTACAGAGGAAGAACCAACATGCTAAACTATACAGTATAGCAATATACATCTTTCTCTTTTATCACATTTTCTTATAACCCATTTAACACAATATTATAGAAAAATATGTGAGTTCAGATGGTGCATCGTTAACACATTAAAAGACTACTTGTAAACAGGAGTAACTGGATTAATATTAATAAAGGTTGTTTATTTTTGATTAACTACTAATGATCCCACAAATATTGGGAATTATTAACACTTGATCATGTTCCAATGAAATTTTATCAGATAAGTTACACAATGAATCTGCTGAGTAAAACCCTAATAATAACGAAGAGGATGACCGTCACTGTCTATCACTTCTTGAAGAGGACTTTTCGTGCCCAAAACCATATTAAAGCATGCAGCACACGCTACATCAGTGCTAAGCGACACTCCAAAAGTTTCAGCACTTGAACGCATAGTTTTATAGTTTTGAAGGGTTCCACCGAGTGAACTTCCACAATGTTACGGTGTCGCTCCGATTCATTAGTGTAAGCAATTGGACGAGGGCCTTGGCGATCACATTTCACATCACCCGTCGCTTGATACCTTTGTATCCATCTACGAACTGTTTTTCTCTGTAATGAAAATGATTATATTAGAAATACATAAAAAAAATTCAACTTGTAAGTAATAGTGCAATAAATCTTACCGTTATGCCCATATCTCGTGCTATTTTCTTTATGCTTTGTTCCTGTTCTCAGAGAACAACAATTTTAGCCTTGAACAAAGTAGTTAATCGCACCATACTATCGGTTGATAAAATCGACTGTTCAAAAACTTAATAAATCGGATAATATTATGACGAAGATATTACACACAAGCGGATCGGCACGAAAACGAAACGATTTGTAAAGTAATTATACCCTCAATCACAGTTTAGTAAATAAGGCGAAGAAATATTCTAAATTCAACCTTAACTCTCAGTTCATACAGCAGTTAAGTTTCTGAAGTAAAATGACGGTAGTGCAATAATCGGAATCAAGCACATTCTATTCAACCAAACAAGAAATCTATGCTAATTTCAACCTTATCTTTTAGTTAATTGAGGAGTTACGTGGATGTTGAAATTTAAACCTTAATATCTCGAAGATTAGGCCGTTATCAACCTTGTTCGATAAGAGGAGTAATGCTGTTAGAATTTTCGTTGAGATTGACAACTGAGCCAATAGCCTAGTGGTATAAGGCACGGTCTAAATGATCGGCTGGCGTCTGATGATGCGGGTTCGTATCCTCACCCGTACGTAAAGTGTCTTTTTGAAAGTTATTCTTGGTATATGGTTCGGTCAGAAGCCGAAAAAATACCATATTATTAAAAACATGCAAATAATATGTGATCGGTGGATCGATGGATGCTCGGGCAGATATGGGTGCGGCGGCAGGGGAGGGAGCTGCTCGGGGCCAGAGTCTCGTGACGCGCCTGCCGTCGCTCGGGCGATAATCTTTAAGTGTTGGGGTGGGTCCTTTACTATGACCCTGACTGTACATCCAAATACAACACAGGAGTTCGAAGTATTCGGGGGTCGACTAACTTGCGGTATACGTATTAAGGAATTTCGATCTTGTTCCCCCCCTATAAGCCCACCTTGATCATCAATAGGCTGCGCATCAGCGTGTTCGGGCTGATCTATAGGCTGTGCATCAGCGTGTTCGGGCTGTTCTATAGGCTGTGAATCAGCGTGTTCGGGCTGATCTATAAGCCGTGCATCAGCGTGTTGGGGCTGATCTACAGGTTCCACAGGATTTACCGGTGGTTCCTGTTCTCTCTCACCCGACTGACGACGCCTTGGGAGGTACGCTTCGCGTCGCCAACAGGACTGGCAAACAAACTCGGCGTTATTAAATTGAATCTGAAACAAAACGTAGGTTCTAGGTACTATTATTTTTATATAACATTATATAATTAAATATATGAGTGCTTTTATTTTCTTACCGCCTCTCGGTAAACTTCGTGTTTCTAACGAATAATAGCGACAGCAATATAACTGATAATGATAAGAGATGCGAACGAGCTAGCAATAGACGGCAAAGAGGCATTAAAAAAATAGAAGCACTATACGCGCTTATCTTTTTGGATTTGAAATGTTTGTTTTGCATGTAAAAGCCAGAGTCTTGGCTATTTATGAATAATCCATTTTTTTTTTAATAAAAACCGCTCCGCACATCCAGTAACTAATATAATTATTGCAATACATATTCTGAGCTACGAATATAAAGAAGCCAAGTATGTATAGATTATTAATATTACTGCATATTATCGAAAAGCACTTACTTGATAAGGAAGGGCACGTTCTGTTATATTTCTAGCTGCAGTTGGATAATTTAAAAACAACTGCATAGTCAGTACTCTTCTTCTGAAGGATAGCACTGATCTTGAACACAACAGACACACTTGTCCAGCAGATGCACGAAACATCTTTAATCGACTAATCCAGATCAAAAGGCTTAAAATCAGGTCCAGGAGTATAATACAAGTGTCAATTGGTTCACAAAGTAATAACACAAAGATAATCGCACAGTACACAACTATAAGCGGAGAGCTGCAAAGAAGGACTGCACTGATAATATGCAAGCGAAGTGTATGTGAACTTATTGCTTTCTCGCTCACACAGGTGCTAACAACAAAGGGATAAGGCTCGCTGGCCAGCATAAGTCACTCTGGCAAACTCGCGTGCTAACTACCTGCGATAATATAAGATTGCAGATGCCTGAAAAAAAAACGTAATATTTTTTTCTAAAGACTAATTATTTGCTTATATCTAGATTTCTGCAGGACAGATTTTTTGGATTCTTTACAAAAAAATATTGTATTTGAGATGATCTTTCAAACTAACCATGTGGCAGGTTTGGGGTCATACTTTTATTTTTTTAAATTATTTTTTGGACCAAAAAAAACATTCTCCTTACCACTGTCTGTTTCGTTTGTTGCACTGGATCGCTGGCCGGCTGGCGCGTGGCGGTAGCGCCGGCGCAAAAGGGGGCGTGGCTTGAGCTTAGACGGGAGTTTGCCGGAACTTATGAATTGCGAACTTGCGACCGAAATGGAAAAATACTATGCGTAGTATTTTCTAGTAGCAATTGTTATGAATGATTGATTTAAATATGAGTTTACCAATTATGTTGAATTTTCGTAGACAATTTTGGGATTTCGTTTTTTTGACTTTTGAATACAGAAATATGATCAGTAAAGGGTACGGATAGAGCCCCATTTTTTTTTGTACTAATTAAAAATTAGTCGTGTAGATTGGGTGGTAATCACAATGTTTGTTAGTGAAGTCAATATGAATTGATTTTGACTCATTCAGTTTGATCTTCCACTTTTGTGTCCAGTCATAAACTTTGTTCACAGCTAGTTGAACTTTTTCTACTGCTTCTTTGTGGCTTCATCCGGTAGCCATAATAGCAGTGTCATCTGCAAAGGTCGCAATGGTGTTGTTTTCCAGCTCTGGGATGTCACATGTGTATAGCAAGTAGAGGAATGGGCCTAACACACTTCCTTGTGGCACCCCAGCTTTTATACACTCCCGGACTCTTAAATCGAGCCACCTAGCCTAATGAGTTAGTATCGTCCATAACTTAAAAAAAATATATGAATGATCAAATAGTTTTTATGCAGTTTTGTAGCTGGCATATTTGTCGCCTAGTTGACATGCAATTGGTTCTAAATTTAAAATAGTAATCTCGAAAAAAAAATTAAGAGTTTCAGTTGTTAATTTTTTAGGTAACCTGAACAAAACAGAAATTGAAAATTAGAGCTTTGATTATTGAATTCTTCGTATCTACGGATTGAAAAAGTTCCTTAATTGCTTTAGTTAATGTTTAAAGCGTTTCTGGGTTGAACTTATGGATACTTCGCCTGAAGTAGCGGCTCAAGCTGTGGCTCTTCTTCAGTCCGGTTTAAGCCAGAGGAACGTGAGTACACAACTCCACATAAGCCGATGCGCTGTTCAAAGAGTGTACCACCGGTTCTAGAGACTGGGGAATATGTTCGTCGTTTACGTGGACCACGATTTCGGGTAACAACAGAACGACAAGATCGATTTATGGTTGCGACCAGTTTGAGATATCGTCACCTAACTTCATTTCAGATCCAGGAACAGCTTCGAGACTTTCATGGAGTCTCTATTAGTGCTCGTACTGTGAGGAGAAGACTTGCAGAACGTGGACTAAGACCGCATAAGCCTGCCAATGGGCCTAAATTAGCGCGTGCTCACCGAATGTCGCGCCTTCAGTTTGCGCGCCAACATTCACGCTGGACGCAAAGGCAATGGAGCCAGGTACTTTTTAGTGACGAGACAAAGATCATGCTTCATGGTAACGATGGAAGGAGGAAGGTCTACCGAAGGCAGGGAGAACGTTTTGTGCAGTGTTGCATAGAAGAGAAAGTAAGTTATGGCGGTGGGTCGTGGACCGTCTGGGGAGGCATTTCCGCCGCAGGCAAAACTGCACTTGAGTTTGTGTCTGGGCCTCGGATGCCATCACTAAATGCTGACCGTTATATACGCCTATATTTGGAGGCTCATGTAATGCCGTATGCCGAGTTTGTAGGCCCAAACTTTATTTTTATGCATGATAATGCCCGACCCCACACGGCAGGAATCGTTAAAAATTATCTCCAAGACGTTGGTATTACCGTAATGGAATGGCCATCAAGAAATCCCGACATGAACCCCATTGAGCACATGTGGGACGAGTTAAAGCGACGCGTTCGAGCTCGTCATCCAGCTCCACAAACACTACAGGAACTGAAAATTGCTATCGAAGAGGAATGGGAGAACATCCCTCAAAATGCGATTTTAACACTAATTAATTCGATGCCAAATCGCATGAATGCTGTCATTAATGCTTTAGGAGGCAATACAAGTTATTGAATAAACAGATTTGTTTGACTAAACCATATTTTCTTTAAAAATCCAACATATGTCTTAGACTGTACAAAGGCAAAATCAACACTTAGGTCATTTAAGTGCATTTAAAAAAAGAATGTATTCAAACTCAGAACAGCAGTACATGAGCCTAATATTGAATATGCCAGCTACAAAACTGCATAAGAACTTTTTGATTATTCGTATATTTTTTTAAAGTTATGGATGATATAAACTCATTATGCTAAGTGGCTCGATTTAGGAGTCCGGGAGTGTAGTTTTTAGCTCAGAATATGCATCCTCTTGCCTTATTCTAAACATTCTGTTACTTATATAAGATTCTAAAATGTCTGCAAATTCTGGAGGTAGCATGCGTCTGAGTTTAAATACCAGACCCTCATGCCAAACTTTATCAAAAGCTTGCGCGACATATAGGAATACGGTGGCGCAGACTTGCTTGGTTTCGAGTGTTCTTTCAATAATGTTAGTTATTCTGTGTACTTGGTCTATCGTAGAATGTTTTTCTCTGAAGCCAAATTGATGGTTTGGTATTAGCTCCTTTTTTTCTATTATTGGTTTTAACCGTTTTAATAACAGTTTCTCGAATAGTTTTGGTCAGATCATATGAAGACCATGTAGATCGATGTCTGAGATGGTTTTTTGAGGAAAGAACCACACAGATTGAGAGGACCTGTCCAGCCAGTGCACGCATTTGTCAGAAATCGTTCAACTCAACTCAAAACTTAAGGAGCTCGACGTTTCGACGAACAATACCAAAGAAAGGACATTTGGGTAGGCCACATTAATTACTCAAACTGCCAGACCATGACAAAAACTAACAAAACAGACAGTAAAATTAAAAATAATATAAATAAAATGACCACATAGTCTTCACATTCACAATAATTAAAATAATAGAATACTTTACAAAGTAAGCAAATATAGGTACAACAAATTTGTGTTTGTTCCTAGTATTTATATCATGGATATCACTGTATTTTTTAAACAATTTTATATTTTGATGGGCATATAAAAGGTTTTTATAAATATACTGAGAAGGCACAGTCATAACATTGATCTCTTTAAATTTGTCTCTGAGCGAGTATCTCGGACTTAATTTATAAATTGATCGAACAGCTCACTTCTGCAAAACAAAGATAGTCTGAATATCAGCGGCATTTCCCCACAATAGAATACCGTACGACATTACACTATGAAAATAGCTAAAGTACACTAAACGGGCTGTCTCTATATCAGTTAAATTACGAATTTTTCTGACAGCGAATGCTGCGGAACTTAGCTTTTTTGACAATTTGTCTATATGCGGACCCCACTGAAGCTTAGCATCCAAAGCTATGCCCAAGAATACGGTGCTGTCTTCAGGATTCAATTCTTCGCCCTTTATCAACACATTAGTTTTCACCTGCCTAACGTGAGGTAGCGTAAACTTAATGTATTTGGTTTTTTTCTCGTTTAGAAGTAAATTATTAACATGGAACCAGTGAGACTACTTTAGAGATCGCGCTATTTACATCGTCAGTAACCTGCTGCTGACGTTTAAGTTTGAACAAAAGTGAAGTGTCATCTGAAAACAACACTATATCATGATTATCCTTTGCGAGGTACGGCAAGTCATTAATATAAATAAGAAACAAGAAAGGACCAAGAATTGAGCCCTGTGGGACTCCCATTGTTACTATAGATCCGGGAGATCTTTTTCCATTAACATCAACGCTCTGAATCCTCTTACTCAAGTATGAAGTAAGAAGATCCAGAGCAGCGTTCCGGATCCCGTAGTGGCGGAGTTAATATTAATAATATAATTAATAATTCATAAACATTTTTTTTTCATATTTATTTCCAAACATGCGATCGGTTCTTGAACCATAAGCAGTTGTGTACATAACCTATACATAAACTCTTCTGTTTGTCTCAGGTTCCCAAAAAAAGAAAATTATAAAGAAAGCTTGAATATTATTGTTTTAATGAACTTTTATTTTTATTTTAAAGATTTTTTGTTAGTATTATTTTTGTTAATAAGTATTTTTTATTTCTAATATTTGTAAAAAGATCATATCAATACCTTAATTGGCAAACCAGCCAACTCTATAAGAGCAAATTTTTCAGGAGACACTTAAAACTGTATAATATTTTTTGGAGACTACTTGTGAAAAAATCTAAAATACCGTTGGCAGATATTATCGTAAGTTGTTATTTTTGATGCTGTTAAACCATTTATACCTTTTCATTACAATACTAAAGCGTTTTTAGGAGTTATCTGTTTTTCCTTTCTATTAAATGTATGTGATCTAGGAGTTAGCTGGTTTGCTCGATAGATTAATTTTAAATAAAATGTTAAATTTTTCTTATTAAGTTTTAATTAAAAGATATTATAAGTGCACTTTATAATAATCAAATAATGTTGAAGATATGTAAGTAAACTATTTTAGGCTTCATGAGGAAGGTTGTCATAATAGGTTTGGTAATCTTGGCATTGAATGTTTTAGTTGCTGTAAATCAAAGTATTTTTTTTTTGTAATTTTCCTGCGTCCGTTGTATAGGTTAGGTATATTGTGAAAAGGAAAGCTGTTTATTCGGGGATTCCTGCGTTGTTTGAGCAATTTGTATTCTTCGGGTAGTTTAAGTTTGTAAAAATATTCTCCAGAGGGCGCATACTTAAGGGCTCGTATGTCAGTAACCTGGAAAAGAGAAACAATTTAACGTATCGATCCAATAATATATTAGTAATAGTTATCAATTAATTGTAAATAATTTATGTACCTTCGGGTCTCCCTTCATTTTTCCTGGTCTTAATGGAGTTGTAAAATTGTAAGTTTTTAAAATTCTTGAAGTATGAATAGTCTAGGTATTCAACTGTATACGGTTTTGATTTTTTTGCTTTCTTATAAATAGTAATGTACTCTGCTGGAACATGAATTACTTCTTGATATTTTAGTTTTTTTTCTATCATTGCATGCATACTGACAACCTCCGTTTGGGTGTGGCCTAGTTCCAAATATTTTTGTTCAATTGTAACATTATCGTATATATTAACGTTTCAGTTTTGGTACGTACACCCATCTTCTGTGTACAAGGTTATAAATCTGTTGTCATCTCCCATTTTTGGGATTAGGTACTTTATCCATAATATAAATCCGGTTTATCCGAATCAGAATCACTGTAATCGACTAATTTACTCATTAATTCACAGACAGTTGGGATTTGAGGTATAGTATCATGAGCTGTTAGTTAAAGGAAGTCGATGAAGCAGAATTAGAAGCTATCATGCCCAACCAAAGCACCGTAGGGTTTTGGAAATTGGTTTGTAAGAAACAAAACTGAGTCAGGGTTATTGGTTTTATCAAGCTCATGCTGTTCATTTTGCATGCTTATTTGCAGTTTTTTTTTTAGCGCGTGAGTTGGACATTGCATGCAAAACGAAATAAAAACATCACCATAAGCACAACAATTTGTCAAAAATTAAAGTTAAATTATATAAAAAATAATTCATTAAATGAATAAAACAAAAACATTAAATTAAGAAGTGAAAAAATAATTTAACTTTAAAGGGAACTCCTCACTTTGTTTGGGCAATTTGGCTTAACTTGAACATTAAGTATAATATTTAATGACTGGTGTTTTTAATAGTTTATGCCTAAAAGTAGTAATAAGGTTACAGGAGAGCGTAAAAATGGTTCATATTTAGCATGTCTAATGCTAAAACTTGTCGCTGAAAAAGTTACAATTATGAGTATTTATTTTCCAAAATAAATTATTTGCCTTTAAAATAATGATATTCTCTTACTTTGAATGCAGTAGTTCCATATCCTGAGGTAATTTAAATGAAAAAATAAAACTAATATTTTTTTGATACATCAATAATGTATCCATCAGAGTATACCATTAGAAATGGCTTCATTAGGTTCCTGTACTTGTGCAAGGAGTATGTATTTTTTGATACAGATAATTTGAACTCTTTTGAACATATAAATATGTACCATCAATTATAATAATTGGTTTGCTGTCTTTTCCACCAAACAAACCATTGGGGATGATTAGATTTCTTTGGGATATTTCTGCCCTTGCAATATGGTTTATTCCTAAATTACGAGGAATAAAATCTTCATTTAACATGTTGCGAGCCTTGTCCATCAGTCTAGATAATGTTGAGCGTGGTACATTCAACAATGATGAAATTCTTTCATCACTATCCCCAGTTCAAAGTTTAATTAAATATGCAGTTAGATCCAATGTCCCATTATGCACCCAAGATAACCTTGGAAGGTCTGCTTTTAATTGAATAAATTGTGGTTTGGACAGTCCGATCCAGAAATGGACAATATCTTCAAACATTCCCTCTATATTATTAAAATCAAATGTTTGGTTTCTTTCTTTAATAAATGAAGCAAAATCCTGAATATATTCTGCAGTAAATGAATGGTTAGGATGAGAAATGTTTGATAAGAGTTTAGCCCAGTTATTGTCTCTTAAATGAAAGCCACATATTCTGCTGTTTTTTGGCACATAAAAATTAAAATCAGCAAACAACTTCACCCTTAGCCATGTCGGGATACTCAGCCGCTGTGGTGAGTCACAATCTGGACAAAAACAATGAACTTGTGTATCAGGTGCTCGAGTATAATTCGGTAAGGTTATTGTTTCTGTCGATGCTGGTAGATTTGCAGATATTACAGCAGGAACGCTCTATCAGCTCGTTGCCAACATGGATGGCAGATGCGATCGGATCCATGAACCTAAAACAATTTAAGTTATAGTTAGTGGTGTTGGAACACAAACTGACATCTTTTTTATTGATTGCACACGAATATATCATAATAATATAATTATCATTCATTAGTTGAAGATATATGACATTATGTCTGCACATTAAAGTGTAAATAGTATATATCACACTCTTTTAACAAAGGCTGAAACAACTTTTCATTGAACAGATCAATGTTTCTAAAATGTACAATGTTTCTAAACGCAAACATAAAATACATAAAAATATCTAATTGTACCTGCCATGGTGATATCCACTCGCTAATTACATTTCTTATGTGTGTTTCTCTTTCAGAATTTGTATGCAGAACATGATATCTACTACGTAGTATTGAACATCCACAATTTACACATAATAGTCGTTGATGACCACTACTTGTGCTTTGTTCATTTTCTTGAATCGCTGAACTGTTGAGAGCCAACATCCAGCAAGAATGACAGACCAAGCTCTGGGCTGTAACCTGTAAATAAGACATATGCATATTTATTTTTGTTCAGTTTGTATGGATAATGGAAAAGATTATTTAAAAAATATTATATAGAACATTAGCTTACTACTTGTGGAGCAGTCCATTGTTGAATTACTGATAGTATTTCAACGGGTTCCAGAGTGCGTCTCCTGCGATGCATAATATCAATGCCACAATTGACGCATCGCACTGGTTCCTCATTCCCACTAGGGGCAACCAGATCGTGCGCAGGGGCGTCAGTGTTCATGCCAAGGTTGTCATTTAAAGCCGGTTCCACGTTTAAAAAAATAGCGCCAGGGTCATCGTCATGAGCAGATTCAGTGTCCAAGGGTAAAGCCGGGTCTTGAATTGAAGCGGTATCGGAGTCCATTATAACAAAAATCAAAAACTTCGCAAAAGTAACCGAAACAACATTCACAATACACGGAGGCAAAGCGAATATTTTTTTTTTCTGGCTTCGCACGATTTGTGCATTTAGCCAATGTCATGTTTGATGTTAGTAGGATTTTTATTGTAGGAGACAAAGGTAGGGAAACTGGAATTTATTAATATTATTTAAAACGGAATTAAGGTTATAGGATCAGTAGGATTATATGATGAATGGTGGGATATACAATAGGTTGACGAAAAAATATATTACAATTTAATAATATTAGTGGTCCACTACATAAGTTTTAAAATTGTCTTTAACATTTTTTACTTTTACGGTAATTCAGTCTTAATTTCATTGTCGTCGTAAGAAATATTCTTACTTACAAGCCAATTTTGTATATCATTTTTTTTCCAGGCAGTAGTAGGAATTCTTTCAAGACGCCTTGAGTGGTATGGTGCATTGTCCATTACCACTACTGCATTTTCTCCAAGTTTTGGGAGAACGTTTTCAAACCATTGTTCAAAATGTGTTGCATCCATTGATTCATGGTAATCTCCCGTCTTCTTGCATTCAAATATATTTTCACCGCCCTCTACAAAACCGTTCTCATTGCCGATATGGGTAATTATTAATCGTTTACCTTTTGACGTTGGGTTACGTGCACCAATGCTAAGTCCTTCTAGGAAAGCCTGCTTCTTACTTTTAACTTGTTTGTCTACCCAAGTTTTATTTACGGTATGTCCTGTAAAAACAATTAAACATTTGTTAATTAGCGTCTTGCGCAGTAAAAGAGTTGAAGTACATTATTATTAATACACTTTTGTGATAAGAACTAATGTCTCAAGGTCGGCGGCGCGTGGGTTATATTTTGCAAATAGATTTGCAGTATCATACACATCACTTCACGGTAAAGGCGACGGTATTTGGTTACAATCAGGCGAACCGTATGGTAGTCTGCCGTTTCACTGCAATAAAAAAAAACACAATAACCTGCATTCACCCATGTCTCATCCATGTAAAATATCTGGCGATTTTGTTGTCTTTAATAGATTTCAAATATTTTCGCCGCCATATTGTTATGTCATCTCTATCAATATGTGCGTTATTTCGCTGTCGTTTTATATATTTAAAGTTTAAATGCTTTATTAGCCGCCTGAGAGTTGTTTCGCTAAAATTTGGCAAATCTTCATCGTCATTGACTGCCTGAAGAATCTTGGGAATTGTTGGTAATTGGCCATTTAAAAAGAAACTGTGAATTTTTTTCCTAATTACGGATTTATCAAAATCGTCTACTTTCTGATAAAATTTAGGCCTGTCTTTAGACTTGATAGGTGATTTTATTCCCTCTTCTGATTTATATTCTTTTAATATATTATACACAGATGCTATTCCAATTCCCAAAATCGATGCTGTTTTTTTATTTATTTCGGTTTTGTAGGGATATTCATTCGATGGCCAATTTTCTTTCACGTACTTATATACGTTGATCACCATATTTTTCTCATTAGCCGTAAAGCTCGTCACCTGTAAAAATCACCTGTAGTCACTTGTCACACGAAGCTATATCTCCAGGTATACCAATTAACCTAACCAATTACTTCACAATTTAAAACCTACTTCTAATATTAACCTTAAGTTTCCAAAG
This sequence comes from Apamea crenata, assembly GCA_949629185.1. Taxonomy (NCBI): domain Eukaryota; kingdom Metazoa; phylum Arthropoda; class Insecta; order Lepidoptera; family Noctuidae; genus Apamea; species Apamea crenata. Next base: position 1,920,207 of record OX451362.1, on the reverse strand, counting down.
ATTAGCGCGTTTGAACAAACAACTATTTCTTTTTACTTATTATATATTTTAGATAAATTGTATTACGCACCTTTTGACGTTTTTTTCGTGGCGAATTTATTTCCTTAGATGGCGATGGCTACTGGCTCCATTATACGTAATAACAAATAAAATTAACGCAACAATTAAAGTAACAACAATAAAAAAGTGATAATGAAACAATAACAAAATTAACAATAACAACCAGATCCGCGATATATGCAAAGCAATGAAACAAACTCGTACGCATTCGAAACTCGAATGACGCGTTTATTTCAAAATGGCGTCCCGATAGTTTACAATCCCTGCGACGGACGCGTTCCGGTACCAAGAAACACAAACGATAGCGCTTTGCGTCGTTAAAATATGATCCGACTAAATTAAATAGGTTGTTACTTTCATATAACCCATGTCTCCCCATGTGTATATTTCATGTCGATTGAATATGGTCAATTTATTATTATCTCGCAGTATAAAATGTTTAGTTAGTAAAAGATGTTTGTTTACATAATTTATAGCTTCTCGTGACGGGTACTTTAGTTCAAGTAATCATTTAAAACCTTTCAACTCCTCATATTTTTTTGTTTTATTTGGAATGACATTCTCTTCTGATGTTGATTTTTTCTCTTTTCACCAGACTTATACAGGTTATTCCGAATTTTGTCGACCAGCTTGCCCTTAGCAAATGAAGGTTTACCGGATATAGACTGTCTTTTTTTAATTGGTGGTACAAAGTATGTGCCAGTGTTTTCACATGGAAATAATGCTATTATTTTCGCGGTTAAAATGTTGTACTCTTCATATGTTATTTTACTGAAATAGGTAAAAATAAATCTAACTATAAGGGTTCCTTGTTGGACGGAATCCTAAGTAAGTATAAAGACAATAATAATAAAAAAAATATGTTCGAAACACAAGAGTTATTCTTGTGTTTCGGCCAGAATCTGTCTGATGTGACTGCCTTTTTTTTTTTTTTTGTGGATGGGAAATCATCAAATGACCCCTCCCGCTCTGGGTGGAGCGGAAGGGAGTGTCAGACTTTTACTGACTAAAACCCACCCGTGTTCCGTCCTTAGCCCTTTCTGTTCCAGGGCAGCGATGTGACTGCCCTTGGTCTCTTCCAAGAATGTTATTATTTTCGAGTATATGTGGGACAGTATGCAAGGCTCCATTTCCTCCAATGTTGCCTCCACTAATTTCAAGAAATAGAGATTTCTCTTTCGTTGGTCTGTCCTGGTCGAGGCACATGATGTGCAGTCGGTCACAGTTTGGGTAGCTTTCGCAATCACTGCACTACCTCCCGCTACTGCACTGCCTCCCGCTACGGCACTGCCTCCTGCTTCCTTTTTTTTGGCGGGTTGGGCCAAAATTGATTGGGACATATAGTCCCAATCATCATCGCCAAGCCCTGGTCCGGGGCGAGAGGGAGTGGGAGGCAGTCACCTCCTTCTGCGAAGCAGTTATGCTAGCGAAGGAGGTGGCGGGGAGGCTGAGGGAGAACACTTCACGCCTCAGCCGCCGCGGGAGACGCTCCGGGCGTCGGGAGCCGCGTGACGAGTCCCGGCCACCGTAGGCGCGGGCCTGCGGGCGGTGAGTAATGGGTAGCTCGCCGTCCGATCAGGACCAGGCCCGTGCCGGACGGCGCGTTGTGTTCCACGCGCGCCTCAAAGAGAAGTCAGCAGAGGACGGGGCCCGATAGGGCCGAAGCCTGCCAGCGCGGCGGGATCGTCTGAAAGAGTTACCGCTGCCCTGGAACAGAAAGGGCTAAGGAAGGAACACGGGTGGTCATTTGATGATTTCCCATCCTCAAAAAAAAAAAAGTCGCCCACATGTGTGCCACACGAACAACTGGGATCGTTTATAATTTTAAGTTTGGCAAGATGAGCTGGAGAGCAAACGTGACCAAGTCTCATCCGTATGAGAACGTAGGTCTCCATCTTGCCAAAATTAGCCCTGCCATACCACGGTTTTTCCGAAACGTCGGGGTGGATCAAAGAAAAATAACGACCCTTTTGTCTGCTGCTGATTTCCCAGGCCACCTTCCAGGTGTCCAAATGAAAAGTTTTGGGTAAATTTACAAGATCTGAGCTGAAAGTTTTATATGGAACTATGTCCCCACACTGCACCGCTTCACTGGCGAGAGAATTCGCCGCTTCATTGCCCTCGATTCCAGTATCGGCTGGAACCCACACGAATTGCAGGGCATTGCCCTCCGATAAGGTTCTGTACGCAAATTCTATATTAAATAAGTTATGGGAAACTGGGATTTATGTGCCAGAGGAGATTTGTTGATGGCTATAAGAGCACTTTGAGAGTGAAAAAATGATAACTTTTTTGAGCTTAAATATCCGACTATATTCAATGGCTTTTAAGATGCCAAAACATTCTCCTGTAAAAACGGAAGTCTCCGGAGGAAGTTTAATTTTTTGAACGATGTTGTATTGAGAGTGGTAAGTGCCAATCCCAACACTACCCGTCGTGGAACGCTTGGAAGCATCTGTATAAATGTGATGGTATTCAGCGTGTTCAGCCAGAAAATTGTTGAAACTAAACTGACAAACGGGGTCAGATTTACTTGCACAGTTAAATTTTATGACATCGGATTTAAAAGTAAACTATCATAGCTACTGCTAAATATGGGAAGTTTGTTGGAACGGTGAACTGGAGAAGATAGGGAAAGGTATTTTTTATAGCTTATTTACTAAACAAGGAGCACGTTTATGGGACCAGTAATCTGAAGATTCAATCAACGTCACTAAAGTATCCAGTTTGTAAATGAGAGGATGGGTAGAGAACTGAATAATTCGGAACAAAAATTTATCAGAAAGGTACTGTCTTCTAAGATATAAAGGGGCTTCCCCGCATTCGACTTGTAAGGCATTTATGGGACTCGACTTCATAGCACCCGAAAAAATTCGTAATGCTTTAGAGTTTAGACTGTATGCGGTCCAATTTTTTAAAAGCCATTACACTACCCGGTTCAAGGACAAATAATCCGTAATCTAACGTGCTTCTGATTATAGCGTTGTAAATTCATTTTAAAGTAAAAGGATGTGCACCCCACCACACGCCTGACAGGTATCTAAGCATGTTTAAATGGTTTTCGCATTTATTAACAATAAAATCGCAATGGGGAACACTGCTTAATTTAGAATCTAAAATTACACCCAAATATCTGATATTGTCTTTGACTGGAATAAGGGTATCTTTGTAGTAAAGATTTACTCCGGGAATATTTCTCTTCCGGGTGAATAAAACAGCCGCGCTTTTAGATGTTGATAACTCCAAACTGTTTAAATGTAACCATGAATCCAAAGCAGATAAAGCAGAATTAATAGAGCAGCTAGCTTGCTCAATAGACTGACTTGTAGCATATAACAATAAATTATCAGCATATTGAAGAACTTTAACAGAATTAGGCAAGGTCGAATCTAAATCAAAAGTGTAAATATTGTATAAAAGGGGGCTGAGCACAGAACCCTGTGGGAGACCTCTCCATACAATATGAGATACCGGAGAATGGATGGCTGGATGTTTGTTACTTTGAACGGATTTCAGTGAAACTTGGCACTTAAGTAGACCATGACCTGGATTATCACATAGGGTAAGTCCCTATGGAAACCCGGGTGAATGAAGTGCATTATTTACTAGTGCCGTAGAATCGGAGTTCGTCATCTAAAGGTAAGTTTAGGCTACGACACTATACGCCGTGCACTCAGTGTCCGGCACAGAGTCTGTGTGTGTGAACACTCATAAACTCAACGAATACCTACACCTTGCGATACCGAGTGTCTAAGGGCTCAGACACGGTGTCAGACATTGAGTGTACTGCCTATAGTGCTGTAGACTAAACTAAGTTCGCTCGGGTCTTATTAGCGACAAAGAATATGCCATGACCTAAAAGAGCCCAAACTTGACCTCAGAAATACGCAACAAGATCGGCCTTTCAGTTGTTATGAATAACTACATGGGAGCGTAACGCGTTGCCAAAACAATATTATAATATTAAATGATAAATAAAAAGTTACTTACATAAATGAAACTCTACTAACTATAGATACTGTAAAATTGTAATAACATAACAATACAAATATAAGCAAATATAGGTATTTATTAATTAATATTATTATAAAATGATTATTAAAATAAAATATACTTAATAATATCTAATACATTTAATATTTGGTCGGACCACCTTGCGCGTCTAAAACGGCGTCCAGCCTGTCCTTCATGTCGGCCACCATGTTCCAGCAGGTGTCCCTGCCTCTGAAATGCTCCCATGTAGTATGGGCTTCTCGCCGCAAGTTTTCGTTGTTGCGGATTTCTGAAGCATCCTAATCGAGAACCATGAGACCCCATAGATTCTCGATAGGGTTTAAGTCGGGGCTCTTTGCAGGCCATGGCAGGCGGATGACGTCATCCTGTGCCGCGAACCACTCCTGCACCACCCTGCAGGTGTGCACGCGGCAGATGTCTTGGCACAAGTAAATAATGCCCTCTGGGTAGTGCAGGCGCACGGTGGAGATCATCACGTCCCGTAAAATTTCGACGTACTGTTCCCTGGTCATGCGCCCGCTAACCTCCACCAGTTCACCCTGTCCCATTGAGCTCATCCATACCCAAAAATTGAGAGATATTCTTCCACTTGCCCGATTTGGCAAAGTATTCACCTCCACATAGCGCTCATTGCTATTGCGCCATAATATTTTTCTTCCGTCCATATCCGACCGGAAGCTTTTTCATCTGCAAAGATGACGATATTGTTTGCCCAGTCAAAATTATAATACTCTAGGCAAAAACTTACTCTTGGCTCCTTATGGGCCTGGGTCATCAATATCTTCTTGGCAGGGCGGCAGCATTTCTTTCCGGCGTCCTTAAGGCGCCTCCTGACTGTGTCCATTGAAATCTAAAACAAAGAAAATTTTGTCAATTTTAATATCCTTTTCCGATTCCTTAGTATGACAAATAGTACGGGCCAACTTAACTAATCTGCAGTCGCGATTTATTTACCAAAAATGTAAACAAATATGAGTTTATGAAAAAATAACTTTAATTCCTACACAATAAGTTCAGTTTACGCTACAACTTCAAACATTTTTAGAAGTGCTAGTCACTCTGAAATCAACCTAATTACCATTACAATAAAGTTGATATTTGTTTAACTTGAAATAACATCAGTTTGAAGCATTAGTTGAATAGACTTTAGATGAGTATGGGACGGTTAAAAAATATTCTTCAAAATATAAACATAAACAAAAAAACAATTTATCGAATTGAGAACTTCCACTCTTGTTGAGGTGGGTTGTAAAGAACTGAAGATGTGTCTAATACATAGTAGGTAATAATAATAAGTAGTAAGTAATAACAATTGAGACAGGCCGTGCGGCGCGCGTCAATCCGGTTTGCGTGAGCGCCGAGCGCCCTTCCAACTACCTACTATGTCTATTAGGTAGTAGGTATGATTTTAATCAATTTTGTTATTCACTTTTTAAGAAAACCATATTTTATGTAAGTTGATGTAAGTTAAGTAGATGAATAAGTTGAGGTGATAAGTGTGATTACAAGCTACAAATGGACTCACGCTGTACGAAGTTGATGTTATACGTGTGGTCAGAAAAGGATCGGCAGAGTGTGCAGCGACCATAGCCGCATCGTCTGCCGCCGTAGTGGGTCTCTCGTAGAGTTGGCGGCGATGGGCTTCTAAGGTTCCGATTTCTTCCCACCGCCGAAGCCAGAAGTAAACAGTTTTTTTCTGGAACGAAACAAATAGCTATAGTTTATTTGCCCATTATTACTCAATTACTATAGGCAAAGATGTATTAATACTTATATAATTCCTTTCAATAATAGCTTACAAGTGATTGAATTATTTATTTACACACCAACATCGCTACCATTACAGGGTAACGCTAAATAAGCTGGGCCCGCTGGGCACGAGAATACGTTTGACCATGTTTCAACGGACAAAAAGAAAGTGCGTAATTGCTTACGTATTTACATTAAAATCCAATCACTACCTAGTGGATTAAAACTTTTGCTTAGAATGTTTCATGACTAAATGGAATCAAAAACAATAGTTCATCGAACTCTTTTTACCTAAGTAGGTATAACTCTGAATTTAAGCTTTCGCGGTTAGGTAGGACTCTACATTGTACATTTTAGTGACGCTTGGAACAGCGCGCAGAGACTAATTTCGAAAATTCAGTAGGTAGAAAAACACTATTGACATATTTTTTCAATATTAGCCTTACCTCGTTGCGCGTGCAAAAGTCGCTATGTGTTATTTCATACTTGCAGTTTGAATCGTTATTTCAATACACACAATGTAAAAACAGCTATGTGATAAATCCAATATTTAAAGAGTTACGGAAGTAGGTATGTGACATTCATACATCGAAAGTTCCTTAAAAACACGCTAGGTTATATTTCACATAGCCAAAATAAGTTGAATAATAAGCGAAAGCAAAAATTGCGCCCGATATGTGCTGCACATGGCGAGTTTTTTGGTCAAGTTTAGTTTTTCAAATATATAATTATATTCTAAAAAAATAGCTATGTGACATCGTACAGCCAGTTTCAATAAGATTCCTTATAAATATAAAGTAGAAGTTAGACCATTCACATAGGAACGCGCGGGCGCGGCGGCGGGTGCGGGCGCGCGGTGACTTGGCGAGTTCGTGTTCACATTGGCCGCCAGGCGTTTGCGCGAGTGTGACGTGTTGTCAGAGATTGTAAACGTGGACGAAGATCTTTTATTTTTAACCGAAAATTCATATCTAAAGTGGGAGATGATAAAAATTAGAATTGGTGTGCACGAAATTAATAAAGAAAGAGAACGGTATGGAGAATTTCATACTTTATATACACTCGAGAGCAATGAATCCGGGTCACTTAAAGAATGTTAAAAATCTCGGAAACTAAAAATGATAGGGTAATGCAATAAATTGTATTTAATAGACAATGTAATACTCCTTAAATGAAAGTAAAAAAAATATGAGTCACCATACATTTTATTAACACAAAATTACACAAAGGAAAAAAACTGCTGATCTCTCCTTAAAACAAAAATAGGAAACATGAAATTTTTGAACTTTATTACGATTTTCTTGAATTTTAATACTTCGTATTGCCTCCTCGTGCTTCCATTACTGCGTTTACGTGGTTTGGCATGCTGTACACCAAGTTCCTTATACGATTTTGGGGAATATTCTCCCATTCCTCTGTGAGAGCAATTTTGAGCTCACGAAGCGTGATTGGGGGAGGGTTTCGTTGTTTTACGCATCTGCCTAGCTCGTCCCAAGCATGCTCGATCGGGTTGATATCCGGGCTGCGCGCTGGCCACTCCATACGAGTAATGTTCATCTCTTGAAGGTAGTCATTCACAATCCTGCCTCTATGAGGTCGGGCATTGTCATGCATAAATATAGCATCCTCACCTAAATTGACCATAAATGGACCAACGTGATCATTGAGGATTTCTTCCACATATCTTACGCTAGTTAAAGAGCCGTTTTCTATGATCACCAGCTCTGTGCGACTTTCAGAAGAAATTCCGGCCCACACAAGTACAGACCCACCACCGTAGGCTACTTTTTCTTCGATGCATGCTTGCTTGAATCTTTCCCCTGGTCTTCGATACACTCTGTGTCTTCCATCGTGCTTGTAGAGCATAAATTTTGATTCGTCGGAGAACATAACTTTTGACCAATCTTCAATACTCCAATTTACGTGGCTCTGGGCATATCTTAGTCTTGAAATACGATGCCCACGCTCCAGTTTAGGGCCGTTTGCAGGTCTAAGGGGTTTTAAGTTAGATTCAGCAAGCCGACGTCTTACTGTCCATGCACTTGGGTTACTTCCTCCGAGGCGTCGAAACTGATTTGTGAGTTCAGTTCCTGTGAGAAAGCGATTTCGAAGCATGGTGTTCACCAAGTATCGGTCTTCTCGTGCTGTGGTACACCTGGTTCTGCCCGTTCCTGGTCTGCGTAGGTTAGAACCAGTTTCTTCGTAACGTCGGTGAACTCTTTGTAATGTTGACAGCGACACACCGACAGTCCTGGCTGTATCGCGCTGACTCCGGCCGGTTTCCAGCATTGTAAGTATTCTGGTGCATTCTTCAGGCGTAAGCGACATAATTTCAGCTTGAATAATGAATATAGAGCACTATCAACATGGTTTATGTACCCACATAAATGACAGATTACAAACAAAAGCAAAACCAAATGCTGTAATTTCGTAGTTCCATCTTCGAAAGTGGCCCTTTTTCAAATTTGATTTTTTTATGATATAACTTTACAATAACTAAGAAGTTTTAATAACTTCATTTAAGGAGTATTACATTGTCTATTAAATACAATTTATTGCATTAACCTAGCATTTTTAGTTTCCGAGATTTTTAGGATTCTTCAAGTGACCCGGATTCATTGCTCTCGAGTGTAGTAATTTGAGAGAACATCCTTCAAGATTTTTTGGATATACCAGGATGACTGTTAACTGTTTTGATTACATATTGGATTCAATAAGGAGTGAGATTTCAAAAGAAGACACAAATTTTCGTAAAAGCGTAAAACCCGAAGAAAGACTATTTGTAACTATAAGGTGAGTTTAAAAAAAAAAGAATTTTCGTAGTTAATTATATTTTAAGTTTAATTTTCATAATTTGATGTGTTATATTCGTAAGTATTGTAACCATGGTAAGCCTGGGTCGTGACATTATTCATTTCATCCATAACAACTTGTGTAATTTTGTTTCTAGTACGTAATTTTTGCATAGGAGTTAACTCCTTCATGTACGGCAACAAACTTTAAAAAAATAACAGATCTTCGCAATCTTGTTCTTGCTTTTCGCTGCTTTGCGACGGTTTAATTTGTAATAATTCCAACTTTTTCTTCTCCAATTCCATAAATTCCTGTCTTATATCTTGTGCACATTTACGTTTGATGCTCGTATATTGTGTACTTGTAGATGAACCAGCTATTGACTGGGGAGTTGGAGACCGCTCATTATTATCGCTACAGTTTCCATCAGTACTTTCATCTAAATTGCCTTCATTTAATTCTGGGGTAACGTCATCTTTTATAAACTGCATCATTTGAAAATATGGCCACATTGAAGTGTTTTGATCAGTTCCAGCATCACCAGAACGAGAAACTGGAATTTTTTTTAATCTCTTTCATAAATTGGTCCCGAATATTCTTCCATTTTTTTCTTAAAGCCTTTTCTGTAAAAAATAAATATTGTTTAGTGTTGATGCCTTATATAAGTTTAGTAGGTATAATAAGTAATTAGTAATAGATATATTTAAATACATAATAATTGTATTTTTTTTTATATGTTTCAGATATTTTTCCACTGGGTTGGCATTTCATTCTTTGGCTTATAGCTTTCGTTTGGGTGTTAGAACAGTGTCTGAGATTGTTTATAGTACCTGTGAAGCTATTTGGAAAAAAAATTTGAATGCCCACATGCCACTGCCATCTGAAGACCAGCTTAAGCATATTTCTTCAGATTTTGAGAAAATGTAGAACTTTCCTAACTGCATTGGCAGTTTGGATGCTAAACATTGTAGAATTAAACGACCTAAAAGATCAGGATCGGCATTTTTTAACTACAAGCATTATTTCTCTATTGTTGTGCAAGCTGTGGCTGATGCGAATAAAAGATTTTTAACTATTGAAGTGGGAGGTAGAGGAAAGCAAAGCGACGGCGGTACATTCAACGCCTCGTCCCTGAACCGGTTACTCGAAAGAGGCGCATTCAATATTCCAGAACCAAGAACATTACCCAATTCTAACATTAAAGCTCCATATGTTATAGTAGCCGATGAAGCTTATCCTCTTAACCGCTTGATATGTTTGCGCGCCGATTCAATTACGTCCCGACCGCTACCCGCTCGAAAATGTCTGGCGCGCGACCGCGCGCCAGGTGGCCAAGCTCGTAAAATGTTTTTTTGTTGACTCGTTGGTAACATGAGTCACTTAAAGTAAAGTGTTTGTTCAAGCTTATGACTCTTTCAAGTCGTGTCAAGTGTTTGTTAACATTTAGTTTCTATTGTTTTATTTTTAGCGGTAAACATTGACTATAGTTAAAAAAAGTCGTTATTTGAACTTTAAAAAAGATTATTTCAAAAAGTAAAGCTGTAACACATATATTTTATGACTTTTAATGGTGGACGGGTTCTATCTACGTACGATAAAATAAAATAAAACATACTTCATAGTGAAAAAATATTTATTTACAGGCGTATGACTGCCACGAAACATTTGCTGACGGTGAATAATTTTTCACCCAAATATAATAATTTATTACAACTATACCCTTACACGTAAATTAAAAATATTGTTACTATCTGAAAGCTAAGTTCCTATTGTCACATATGTATAAATATTATGTGGGTAGGTTTATCTAATACAGAAAAATATGGGATTTATTGAAGGCATTCCCACTTACGTAAAAACGCACATAACATTTCTGGTTCTTTTTTGTTCAGTGAAGTTTGAGTAAAAAAAATACATCATAGGTAACTATTTTATACAAGAAATGCCCTTTCCAATGATGTATCACACTTGTTATTCAATAGCCATCGAAAAAAATACAAGTAAAAAAATATTACAAATCGGGTAAATTGACAAAACATATGTGCCATAAAGCCGGGGTTACATGCGGGTTTAAAGCTATTATTTTTATTCAACTCAAAATTTGGCTTTGGATTCAACTGAAACTGTTATCCAGTTAGTTGCTACCAGTAATCCAAAAAAGGATTAAAAAAAAAATAAAAAAAAAAACAAAAGAAAAAGGTCCCAATCCCTGTTTCAATGGATGAAAAAAAATGCTATGGTTTTTATTACCCGACTGCCAAAAAGGAGGGTAATGTTTTTCGAATGTATGTAAATTTGAATCGCGACATATTCGCCAAAAATGAATATATATATATTCATATTCGGAAAAATAACTTTAATTCCTAAACAATAAAGTTTAGTTTACGCTACAACTTCTAACATTATTATAACTTTTTCAATAGTGCTAGTCACTCTGAAATCAACTTTATTGCCATTGGAATAAAGTTGATATTTGTTTAACTTGAAACAACTTCAATTTGAAACAAATAAAAAGTAATATTCGTTGTTACCGTCTATAGGCTAAACAGATGGGCCGATTTGGATAAATTATATGTCGTTCAATTTGTCTTAGTAGCCTGAATGTTACTAGGACAATTAAATAAAAAAAAAATTATTTATAAGATACTCGGCAGTCGGGTAAGTAAAAAGAGATTAGGTTGCTTTAAAGATCATCACGAGAATTGTGATAATCCTTAAAGCAACCTATTATGCACAGGTTCACGTTGCAAACGTCGCACTTATAAATCGTGGAAGAATCCACTTTTTTAAGTGCGCACCATTTGCAACGTGCCCTCTTTTGATTGTTTCTGGCAGGGTAGTGGCCAGTGAGGTAGCGTGGTCGTTCTATTGTTGGCGGGCGAAATCTCTGTATGATTTCGTCCGCCAACAACACCCGAAACCGCCGCTGTGCCATATTGGCTGCCCCTGCCTTCGAGTACATGACGAATGCGTTGTGGATGGACACGTTGAGAAACCGACGGAAAAGCTTTTTGTACCAGACTAGATTACGTATCCTTTCTATGGGAAACGCCTGCAAAAGCTGGTCCTTTTTGTCGACGCCTCCCATAGCCAGGTTGTAATCTAGGACTACTTTCGGCTTATACCGATAGTAGCCGTACTTTTCTTTTCCGCCGACCTCTACCTTGTGGTAAGTGGAGAGGAGGGAAACCACATTCGCGTCCTTCCACACCGCAATTGTCATGTCCCGTGTCTGGCTAAATGCCACTTCCCCAGACCGCATGTTTGTCTTATTTTTGTGGCGCAAACTGTCAGGCACGAACTCCCGGTTCAGACGCAGGGTGCCCATTACGTCCGTCTTCTGGGCCTTGAGGGTGCGCGCCAGCAAAGGACTGTTATAAAAGTTGTCCATTACAAGAGTGTGACCTCTATTGAGTAATGGACGAACTAATTTTAGAACAGTCCTTGATGTCGCACCCTCAGGCTCAGCCTCGTTCGTGTCAGCGGCGACATTATGAAGTTCCTTCTTCCCGGTGTAAATTATCATTTGCCAGAGATATCCCGTCTTGGACTCACAGAGCTCATAGCTCTTTATACCTACCTGAGCAGCTTTCGTTGCTATCAGCTGAGAAAAGGAGAGTCTCCCTTTCCAGAGCATTAGCGACTCATCGATAGCAATGTCCTGCTCAGGTAGGTATAAAGAGCTAAATTTGGTGTTGAGGTGGTCAATAATTGGCTGTATCTTCATGAGCTTCGACGGCATACCTCTGGCACATAAAACGTTGTCTACAAAATGTAGACAACGTTTTATGAGGGAAAAGCGATAGAACGGCATAATGTCGCCGAATTTGCCCACTTTTAAATAAGGCAAACATGGGTCCCAGTATTCCTCCTCTACAGGGATTGGGACGATGCTTTGCAGCATAATGACGCCAAAAAACGTCCACAACTCCTGTGGCGTTATTGGCGTCCACTTCCTCAGACGAGAAAATTGAGGAAGGGACGAGGTCAGGAGGTTCGCTGCATATTTGTTAGTCTCATCGACAATGAGGTTGATGATGTCCCCGTCCCAAATTTTAGAAAAAATTTGGAACGGAGACATACCCTCAATGGGGAAAGTTGGCCCCGCTGGCCCGGAAAAATCTTCCCGCACTCCCGTGAATATTTGCGGATCGTGAGACCAATCAAATGTCAGCGAATCCTCCAGACATGATTCTCGCAGAGCAATGTCGTCTTGCCTGTCCATGGACCCTAGGACCTCGCGGAGTTCGCTGGATAATCCTTCCATGTTGAACTCTCCAGCGTGCCTCCTGCAAGGGCCTCCAGGTCCCAGGTAGTCTTCATCCTCGACATCGCTGCCAGGATTCAGACCCGCAGAGTGTCCTCCCTGCAGAATTTCTTCCTCCAGGTTGTCTTCGTAAATCGAAGGTTCTAAAACCAAATTATATGAGCCTATATTTAACTATCAGCTGTATTGAACCCCCTAATCCATAACGCAACCAGTTTCATCACAAACGAGAAATAAACAAAAAAAAAAAAATACCAGGTCTTGTGGACGACGTTGATGGCCTGGGAGAGAAATTCTGCAGTGTAGGACGCTCTGCAGAGAACGACGTGCTCGGCGAGAACCCAACCATCTCGATGCTTGCATCGACAAAACGGTTCTCGTCCACTTCCTCGTCGGCATCCAGTAGAAGTATCCCCGCGGACGGGGTGATGACAAACTGATTTTCCCTGGGAAATAACATATACATATGTATACTATGTCGACTTCTTTTGAATGTTTAAAATTCTTTAAGTCAGACATTAAGTTCAAACTTACTGCTGAGTAGGCGGCGGCGGCGTGGTGGCACCTTCTTCTAAGAGCTCAAAACGAGAAGGCCCACTTGCATCCAGCGCTGGATAGAAAAGTATTAAAATATGTTAGGTTGGATCAGTCATTAAGGGGTACAATATCCGGCAGACAATTTACACACCTGAAGTCTGCAATTCCCATGGTTGTGGGATACGCCGCGGCGGCACTTCTGGGGTGCCCGGCACCAAAGGGCACGGCACTCTCACCGGCGACACTTTCCTGGAAATATAAATATAATTAAAACATTTGTGAATGTGAAACTCATATTATTTTCCTAAATATTTTTCTTGCCTTTGCTTCTTGCTAGGAACAGCATCGGGCATCAAAAATTGCCCGACCTCCTTCCTTTCGCGCAGCTCGGTAAGTCGTGCCCTTTGATCAACCGATAACCGGGCCATATTCTTGCGGTCTTGCACCCGCTGTTTTTTAATACGTTTTCTTTCTTCAGCCATTGACCTAGAAGAAAAAAATTGAATGAAAAAAAATCACAGCATTACTTTAATTATTTTAAAAAATGGATAAATTTCATATAAATGTTTACATACGTTATCACTCGCGACGGTCCAGCAGACTCTGTGGACACGTCGACGACATCGTCCATTGACCTAGAAGAAAAAAATTGAATGAAAAAAAATCACAGTATTACTTTAATTTAAAAAATGGCTAAATTTCATATAAATGTTTACATACGTTATCAGTCGCGACGGTCCAGCAGACTCTGTGGACACGTCGACAACATCGTCCATTGACCTAGAAGAAAAAAATTGAATGAAAAAAAATCACAGTATTACTTTAATTTAAAAAATGGCTAAATTTCATATAAATGTTTACATACGTTATCAGTCGCGACGGTCCAGCAGACTCTGTGGACACGTCGACGACATCGTCCATTGACCTAGAAGAAAGAAATTGAATGAAACGAAAGCACTTTTAATATTTTTTTAAAGTACTGTAGCGTATGTCGTCACCGTTTCCGGCACAAAGAAGTCCAGTTAGTTAGGCAAGAATTTATTGTTCACACAATGGTAGTACAGCACTGAATATATATAGGACGAACCCACACAACCTTTTCCCAGAAGGGACGAAGGAGGGGATAAGGTGTCCTCTAAACCAAAAAAGACAATAGGTCTATAGTTTAGGCTAACTTTGTAGCGGAGTCCCGTGTAACTATTCCAAGTAGGACGTAATTCACGGATGCACCACTAGTTCAGTCTTCAAAAAAAACAAATATACCAGCGGAGGTCATTGACTCTCGGAGACTCTCGACACCGCGATTCAGAAACGTGACGTATTGCGACAGCGCCATCTAGCGTCGATTAGCGGCATGTTGTGGTGTCTCTCTTTTATGATGGGTGGCGTTGGTGGATTAAAATAAGGTTTGTTACAATCTCCCCCTCAGTTCTCGAAGTCGTCTCGGCGAGAAGAACTGGAGTGGTGTTGCTTTCTAGGACGTCCACGGCCTCTTTTACTGGCGGGGAGTGTCGTCTGCGTTACCGACTTCTTCGCAGGTCGTCCCCTTCTTCTTTCATCTGTTCTTCTCGTACTTCTTTAGTACTTCTTCTGGGCATGTCTATGGTAATTAGACATATGTCACAGGTTTCTTCACAACACGGGGGCCTGGACAGTGCGTCCGCCACAGTGTTCATTCTACCGGGTTGGTAAAAAACATTTACGTCAAATGACTGTAATTGCAAGGCCCATCTAGCCAATCGGCCTGTCGGTGACTTTAAATTCATGACCCACTTCAACGCTTGATGATCTGTGATAACAGTAATCGGTGAGCCGTCTATGTACGCTCGAAATTTGTCTAAGGCCCATACTACGGCTAGCGCTTCTCGCTCGGTTGTGGAATAATTTCTTTCAGCAGCCGTAAGTAATCTACTCGCGTATTCCACGGGGTGCTCTTCTTCCTTCTCCCCCTGGACGAGAACTGCTCCGAGTGCAAAACCACTGGCATCTGTCTTCAAGATATAGGGCTTTGTTCCGTCTGCTTGTTTAAGGACAGGCGCAGTTGTAAGCCGGTATTTCAGTTTGTTATATGCATCTTCTTGTTCCGTATTCCATTCCCAACCTGCCTTTTTCTTCGTAAGCTTAGTAAGTGGTTGAGTTATCCCTGAAAAGTTTTCAATAAACCGACGATACCAGGAAGAACACATTTGCAGGAATGATACTAGCTGTTTAACGTTTTTAGGGACTGGCCTCTCAAGGATGGCTTTGGTTTTATCTGGATCAGTTTTCATCAGTAGCGGAATACTGGTAAGGGCATCAGCATCCGTAATATTTTCAATTTGTGTGAAAATTGTAACCGCTGCCAGGAACGCTTCTAGAACTTCAGAGTTCTTGGTCCCGTCATATTGGGCGCTGCACGTCGTGAAGGATCCTTGCCTAGACGGTGAGATCTTCTCCAGTAAGGTTTGGAACTGGGCGTCGGACAGGTTGACTGACATCGCTTTAGGTGAGGTCTTCACAGCTGACGTCGTTATTCTGCCTGCACGAGTGACGTACTTCTGTTGATCCTTGTCGGGCCCACCGTTGGTCGCCAGTTTGTAGCGTATGTCGTCACCGTTTCCGGCACAAAGAAGTCCAGTTAGTTAGGCAAGAATTTATTGTTCACACAATGGTAGTACAGCACTGAATATATATAGGACGAACCCACACAACCTTTTCCCAGAAGGGACGAAGGAGGGGATAAGGTGTCCTCTAAACCAAAAAAGACAATAGGTCTATAGTTTAGGCTAACTTTGTAGCGGAGTCCCGTGTAACTATTCCAAGTAGGACGTAATTCACGGATGCACCACTAGTTCAGTCTTCAAAAAAAAACAAATATACCAGCGGAGGTCATTGACTCTCGGAGACTCTCGACACCGCGATTCAGAAACGTGACGTATTGCGACAGCGCCATCTAGCGTCGATTAGCGGCATGTTGTGGTGTCTCTCTTTTATGATGGGTGGCGTTGGTGGATTAAAATAAGGTTTGTTACAGTACTGAATAAATAAAAAATAAAAAATGATTACTTACGTTGTCGGTTGCGGCGGTCCCGCAACAGCAGAGGAAGCCTCAGCCTGTTGTCCCCTTAAAAGTTAAGTAGCATTTTAGGTAAGGCTCTAAAATAACACAGCATAGCAAGAGAACCAAATATAATAAATTATAGCATAAAAGAAAAAGTACGAAAAAGCACAAACATATTAAAATTAAGCGATCGGGCAACGCTGCGCCCACGCCCACGCCCACGCCCACGCCCACGCCCGCGCCCACGGTTTCCCGCTCGGCCACCACCACGGCTGCCTCGATTCGCTGCTTCCATTTCTAAATTGTTAAAAGTAAAGTAGGTGAAGCACGAAAACACAATAAAATAAACAAAACAATATCACAGCAAAAAAAAATAACTCGAAAAAACATTCAATGAAAATCCATTCATCCATATAAAAATAATTTCATTTCAGAAATTTCGACCGGTATAAAATTCCCTTTGTATACCAAGCTTTATCTTCACGGACGGTGGGCGGCCATGTTGTTTGCTCACATTTTTTATTTGCGGACACCCACTTGAAGTAAAAAATCGAATCTTAACATAAATTTAGTATGTTTTGGCTGAAAACTATTATCGAGTAAACATTCAATGCGATAGTTATTACTTTTTACACAGAAATAGTCTCACAAATTAAAGAGTATCTAATGCGTCCATATCCACAAAGAACATTGAATCAAGAGAGAGAACATTTTAATAATAGATTGTCAAGAGCGAGAAAAACCGTGGAGTGTGCATTTGGAATTTTATGCAATAAATGGCAAGTTTTGTTAAAACCTATTGAAACTGATGTTAAACATGCACGCCTGATCATAAAAACCGCTTGCTTATTGCATAATCTTGTAATTGATATAGATGGTTACAATTGCAATGATGAGTTAACAACTGAAACTCAGCACCAAAGGCGACAAACTGGAAGAAACAACAATTCATCAAATCGAGCTAAACAAATTCGGAGTTTATTCACGAAATATTTTTGGGAGAACAATCGTTTAATATATACGTCGCCATCTTTGTAATATTTTTGTATCTTTTGTAGTCTATCATAATATTCCTATATAAAAATTAAAAATACCTACAATATTTCATTTACTCACCCTCCATATCAGGAAATAATTCCGCAATTTCCTTCCATAACTTATTGAGAATATTTCTGTTCAAATGATGCTTGTGTTTGCTTTGCCAAATCGGAGTTCTAGCTTGAACAGCACTAATAAACTCTTCAGGGGGGTGACCACCACCTCTTAAAGCAGTATTATTTTAATCTTACTTCGTGTGGGAAAAGGATGGAGCTATACGGAATGTATAGCTCCATCTCTTTCACACACGGAAGTAAGGTTATAATAATACTGCTGTAAGAGGTGGTGGTCACCCCCCTGTATTGAAAGACATAATGAGACGTGCTACCGTTTCTAGTGACAAGTTCATACTGGTTAAACTTACCTGACGTCGCGAGTGAATCGCGCGCTCCGCCGCTAGTTCGACGTGAACACACAAACATCTCACGCGTTTGATATTGCCGCGAGCGGCGCGCGCGCGCGCCAGTCGCTAGCTTGCCCGCTACGTGCGTTTCGTATGTGAACACTTGGATATTACGCCATATGTTTGATATTTCGCGACCGCGCCCGCCACCACGCCCGCGATTCAACGTGAATGAGCACTTATATTTGCACATGGCTTGTATTTACGACTCAATTTGTTTATCTCTTTGTGTCAAATTTGCCTATCATGTATAATGTTCGCATTATTAATAATGTTATCTATTCAAAAGTAATCTAAAACTACGTCAATTTGTTAAATGTATTAAAGTAAAAGTAAATTATTTGAATACTTACTCTGGGTATTTTTTGAGAAACTCAGTTTTTTGTGTCTTCTGTAAAGTGTGTTAAAAACACATAGCGATTATGGATAACGCAGCGACGCGTTTGTTTATTTTAATTAAAAAAATTTAATTACAAATAATATTACTCACCGTTATGCCCGTCTGCCGACAAATATCTATCACCCGGCATCCACTCAATCGAAGCGCTATGATGCGCTATCTTTGTATTTGCGTCAATTGAGGCGCCATAATATTATAATTATAAACTGTTTTAGCACAGCACAGCACACAGTAAATTCCAAATTAATGCTCAAATGCTCCAAGCTCCAACTGACGAACGATGTGACGTGACGAACTGACGAGTGACTTTCGTTTAATTTCGTGAAGGATCGGGAAAACTCGGGAGCAGTGGCGGACGCGCAGGGGCAAGTGGGTGTGGCTTATTCCTAGTGAGACATGATGATTGGCTCCCAATTATTAGTATTGTGCAACCATTGAGCAATTTTAAAAACGTTGAAAACTCCACCAATCTTGACAAGGATACTTTCTTTCTAACACTCCACGACGCGTCGTAGTTATAGATATGTATAAGGTTTACGTTGACGTGCTGCCGTCTGTACCAAAGATTTCGCCTGATTGCTTTTAAAATTTACAACATCCTCCATGGCGCTAAAGAGATTAGCTTCCCTAGGGTATGATATAAGTAGATCTTTTTGGAATTGGTTCCAAGATCGCTTTTTAGGTAGCCAAAGATTGTACCATGCCCTACCTTCGCCTTCCAAAGCCTGGGTTGCGCGGTATAATTTTCTTCGTTCACTCCAATCGCAAGCAATCGCAATGTCCTCGACCTGTCGGATCCACTCTTTCACATACCTTCCCTCCTTGCTGGGATCGAAACCTGGAACAGAGCCTAGTTCTGGTTTCTGGATCTCTTACGCCGTACTTTTCTTGGAGGGGTGTAACCGGACGTCTCCGACTCAGACCTTTCACGACTACGGGACGATCGCGACATTATCACCAAGTGTCTGTTATCACTCTCACTTTAAGTTTGCTAAGTGTCACATTCACGATTTTCACTTCAGAAATAGTTTATGGATAATATCCCACCGCTGTGTTAGGATTAAAAGTCTTTATATTGAAATCAACACATTTAATTAGAGGTACGTTCTACCCATCAAAAACATGGAATACGTTCGTCACTCATAGAGAAGGGGGTCGACTGCGGGTCGCGGGCGCACGCCGCGGTCAGCTTTGAGTGACGTCACGAGGCTGCCTGCTCGGACGAGCCCATGCTGCTAACAGTATAGAAAGAAAGAAAAAGTATTTATTGCGACTGCTTGCTTCTTTGCGATTTTTTTTTTCTTTGTATAGATATTAAATACCATCGGCGCCACTATCAACCGAAACGCACACTTGCGTCGGAAACGCGTACGGTACTGAGCGTTTGCCAAGACTGTCCGAGCTCGATTGTTGACTGTAGACTGTCGCAACACTCGGTCTCTCCGCCAGTCCTCGCGGCATCCCCTCCACCGACGATCGTGTCCAAGCGGTAGGGCTCGCTTGCGTTTCCGATCACATGATTATTCGTTTATCCATAAAATTGTTAGATGGCGCTGTCCGCGGCATCTGTCCACGACATATGTATTATTTTTTTGTCTCCTTTGCTCTATCACACGCTGTCTACATCTCTGTATCTATTGTCCCATATCAGGTATGCTGGAAGAGATTTCTTACGAAATAAGCATCACCTCTGTACCTATTTTTTCTGTTCTGTTTTTCATTGTTTGTTTACATACAGTCACGACCAAAAGTATGTATACACTCGGCTTTATTCAAAAGCGATTTACTCCTTTATATTTTAATGAAATTTTATGTTGTTACTAACATAGCATTTTCAAACCCTTAGGTTTATGTAATGTGTCGTATTTCAACGTTGCATTCGTTATTACACGAAAAAATCGCAATTGAAAGTTGTTAAGTGTTGACATATTGGTGCTCGTGACTGTACATATGTGTGTACATAAATGGTAAATAAATTAATCAAAAATAATTCTACATCAGGAGAGATTTTATTAAGGCGTCTTTGGGTTCCACGTCTGTCTACTAAACCAACATCGGATCTCATTTTACACAGTGATGTATTCACACGCTTAGGAGTTATCTGGAGAGTTTTTATAAACATGTCTCTATAAACTTGTAAGCCTTACAAAAAATACAGTCGTGAATAATCTTTCTTATTGGATGTGTTGGAAGTATTTGTTGAGACATAAGAACGTTTTACTGGTTGCTCTTTTACACAAGCAGCTAGGTACATACTTTGGGCATTATAGG
Source organism: Apamea crenata (assembly GCA_949629185.1). NCBI lineage: Eukaryota > Metazoa > Arthropoda > Insecta > Lepidoptera > Noctuidae > Apamea > Apamea crenata. Next base: position 1,899,575 of record OX451362.1, on the reverse strand, counting down.
AACCCAATTCATAAAATGTCTGAAACTCTATAAACCTTTTTTCAACTGGGACCAATTCCTTACATTTTCTTATGCAACCACAGTCGTAAGCTAGAAATGTTTTAGGTTCAATAAGCATATTCTTATTATTTACATAAGTAAGATTTTTACACTTCTTTTCTGTTCGTTCTTTTCTTGAAAGCCCTCCATATTTTCTTTTTCTACCCTTCATTCATTGGTTGGTCCATCTATGTGATTATCTGTACTACAGGGTCTTTCAACAAGGACGGCGACTGTCAGGCGTCACTATATACAGCATGATTCGCTTATAACTTTTAGAAATAATAGGGCTCTAGTTTTGTTTTACTATTAATGGGTTTATGTATAATGAAATAAAAATGAATAAGCATGCTCAAAACAAAAAACGAGTTTATAATGGAATCATTTATTGAGATCAGTATTTTCGTTATATTTACGCTTAAACTTACAAAACTATAAAAAAAAAAAAATAATAATAAAAATTCTTTAAAAATGTTAATATTAATCTTTTAAGCGTTATCTTATAGTTCTAAAACAAAAAACACAACGTGATATCACGCTTCAATTAGGCGTGAACGTCAGAATCGCCGGTCAACAGCCGTATTTAGCTTTGAAATTGTGTCTAAAAATTACTTATCTAAAGCACCCATCTGCAAATGCAACACAGCGGCTTCTATTTGCTTGAGCTGTAGTTAACTGGTGCTCGCCTTCTAACAATGATTCCGGCATGAATGGTTTGTAGCCACATCCTTCCAAGCAATGCTAGTCTAAAACCTCTATCTAAAATAAAAGCGTCATTATTTCTGAAATACAACCTTAGAGCAGAATTCTCATTACTGAATAAATTATTCTTGATTTCAGAGTCTGATGTAGTTGCTTTGTATGGGCCAAAACAATCAATAATGTATCCATCACTGGCAACTATTAAAAATGGTTTGAGGAGATTTCTATATTTGTGCAAAGAATATGTATCTTTTTTAAACATATCATTCGAACTTTTCTTGATATAAAATATGTGCCGTCACAAATGACTATGGCATTGTTATCATTTCCGAACAACCCATTGGGAATGGTTAAATTATGTTCAATCAATTCATCACGAGTAATATGACTAATGCCGAGATATCTTGATACAAAATCTTGGCATAAAATCTCCCGTACTTTGTCCATTAAACCCTCTAACGTTCGACGAGGCACTTGTACCAATGTGGCAATTCTCTCATCTGAGTCCCCTGTTCTCATCTTCAGCAGAAGTGCTGCCAAACCCAAACTACCTCTACGCAGTTCAGAGATACGTGGATACGTATTTCTCCAATTAAAACATTGAATTTTTCTTTTGAGAATCCTATCTAGTATTCAAATACTCTCTCATCCATATCTTGAATATTCTCAAAGTCAAGCGTGGGACTAAATGCATTCACAAAAGAAAATACATGCTGTATTTGATCTACGTTAAATGTAGATATACTGTTTTCGGAATCATATAATGTATCCCATGAATTATTTGTCAAATGTTGACTGCATACACGAGCTAATTTAGGCAAATAATAATTATGATTATGCAGAACAGTGGCTCGTAACTTGTCAGAGATATTGTGAAATGTGGCGCTGCTGCAATTTGGAAAGACACAAGTGTGTGTAGAATTGGCTGCTCGTTTATAATTGGCTAATTCCACTGCTTGTATTGGGTCAGGTTGGGTTGATGCTGATGGCTGGATAAGATTTTCTTCTGGTTGCACATTATCAGTTGTGTCCAGTTGAGGTCTGCTTTCATCTTGACGATTCATACGTAAAACCTCTCATTTTGTGCGTAACCAGCACGCATGGCAAACACGATCTGAAGATGATATCTGAAAATAAAATAATAGATTAATTGGGATAAAAATTGCTGCCTTATAAAGGGTGAAATGTAATTAATATTTTACAACTTAAATTCCAAACTAAACAAACCTCTCGCGGTGCCACTTTGCTCTCTATATTATTAATAAAATTATAGATTGCTGCATCTCAGTAGGGTTTTGTCTTAATATTAAGTCACTCTGTCTTTGAAGGGTTGAACAGCCACATAAAAGGCACACATTTGTATGCCCCCTCGTACTTGGTCCAGCTTCTTCACTGCCAGAAACTTCTCTTCGCAAGGTATCATTAACTGCAGCCATTGCAAGATCTCTGCACGCCTCGCAGACCTAGTCATCTTCCAAAATCTAACAACAAAAGGATACTACTCTTACTACATTACAATGATTTATTATTTTGTGACCATTGTAATAGTAATAAATGTAATTGAAACTTGTCAGCTTAATGTCATTTAAAACATGATTTTAAACAACATAGTAAGCTACAAACAGAAATCAAACAAAAATCTTGTACAAAACTTGATGAACAGTTCTAGGCAATGAAGATAATCAGTATCTTGTATCGGGACTAGTCGTCAGTAATACTTACAATTTGAGGATATACCCAGCTGCAAATTAAAGCAGTGACTCTCGAGTCAAGTGCCAATGCCGGGTATCGTCGCATTTTATTTTCACATATGTTGCAGTTGACGCACATGATGCGTGTAGGCGCTACACGGCTACCCATTGTGATAAACAAACCGATGCACACACAACAAAATCCAAGGTATCAGGCAGAATCGAAAACCAGAGTTACAGAAAAATGTCGACGTCTAGTCAGACAGGGTACGGTAAATCTCAGAGTCCATAAACAGAAGCAGTTGATAAAGTAGAAAATCACGGAAAATCGATGGAAAACAAAACAACAAGACGCACGCACACATGACAACGACAAGTTATCTGTTCATTACATGTTAATATCGGTTGACAATTGAAATGTCATGTTTTTTTTTTTGGGATGTTGCTAAACTCGAATTTCTCTACGATTTCATTTGTATGTATTAAAAAACTATGGCTGCTATAATCTTAGCACAAACAATCGTGTTTATTTTAACATTTGTATTCTGATGCAGACATGTATTTCCTAAGTATATGCATTACGTAAAACCAAGCATTTTATGCAACTTGACTATGATTTATATTACATGGCAACATAAAAAGTATATCTTATCCAAAAGTCATAAAGTCAAGCCAGAAAGAAAAAAAAACTAAGCCATGATTATTTATTATCATCAATAATCTAGTCAGTTAAGCTCTCAATTATGAAGATTTTTTTTCCAGATGTTGATAGGCCTTATGATTGATTTGATAAAACATAGTAAATTATTTCGTCGGCATCTATTACGGTGACATACGTAGACGCTTAATAATTTCATCAACCATTTCCTCGCCGGTGTTCTTTAATAAGTACACATTTTTTATACTTAAAAATATTTTTATTTCAATGCAATTTAGATTTCAGTTTCTGTAGTCTCAATTTCCAAAATTGCATTTCTATTTTGTATTTATTCATTTCCATTTTGTTTTTGTTTATGAGGTATTTGGTTTCTAATTTGGCATTTCTTAGTTTTGTCCGAAAATATTGCTGTTTCATTGTAATATGTGTAGGTTTCAATCGTCCTGAAAAATTGTATTAGTACAATATTAATAAAAATGTCATACCTTTTGCACAAAGAACAATAATTAGATAATTACCAGCAGAGGATGTTCTTAGAGGTTTGTTTTGTTCTTGGGGTTTGATGACCATTGCAGCTGGCTGGTCATCTATTAAGTAAAGGAAATGCCTTTATAGTAAAATATCTAGTTAGTTTACCATATAAACTACTACAATAATGAAAATATTTACCAGCTATATTTATTGATGTAACTGTACAAGGTTTGCTATTGTCTGCTATACTCATGTAGGCCATAGTTGTGTCTTGGTGATCTAAAAAAATATCCACTTACCTATAGTATACAGTATGTAACAAAAACCCTGTTGTTCCTTGTAGGAGCGTATATATATACCTATAGGCTTACCATTATTGAAGTTATAATTAAAAAAAAAACTATGGTGGCCGAACATTGTCCATAATCAGATAGTTTTTAAATTCGATACATTGTTACAAAATGTTTTTAATATCTGAACTTGACAAGTACTAATGGATCTATCTACGGTCGATAAAGATTGCCGCCGCCGGCGGCGGCCCCTTTGATTCGCGATAGCTAGACAGGTTGGCGCCAAAACACAAAGCAGGCGGCATGCACAAACACCCTTTGTACGACCGCCACTAGCCGATTGTCTCCCTCACTGCCCCTCAGTCGCCTGCGCAACTTACTTCCGGACGGATGTATCGTACGTTGACAGCATTAGAAAAAGAACCAAATTATTGTGATTTTGTGAGTGAATTCTGTGTGTGCGTTTTTTCCAAAATGTCTTATTCAAATATGGCACGACATGCGGTAAAGGGTTACTATCATCATTAAGTACCATAATTATGGTGTTATTGCTATAATATTTATTTATTCTTATTAAAATAATCACTTAATCAGTCTGTGACTCGCGTGCTGAGTAACACACACTCGCGACACTCCCAAGACGCGACGCGCGAACAGCGAACTCGCTCGTTTCGATTTTTTTTTACAATTTCTTATTATTCAAAAATCCGGATTCCATTTTCCAATCCGGATTTGGGAGTCTAGTAAAAATGTGCGGATATCCGGATTTTTCGGATTACGGATAGTCCGGATTGCATTCCCTAGTTGCAACCCAATATGTAATGGTACAAAATGTTCCATAAAACATGAGCGTACTTTGTTCATGTGCCTCTCCATAGTTGATCGAGGTATATTAAATAAAGAAGACAACCTCTTGTTACTGTCCCCTGTCCTCATTTTAATTAAAAAAATAGCTAAAGCAGTTTTTGGTGATGGTACCAGATTAGCTACAGGTAACTCATTAAATAAATTAACAAATTCGGACACTTCGAGACCAGTCCAATAATGACATATGTGGTTGGGCATTTCTTCTACACATTCAAAATCAAATGTGACAGTTTTTTGTTTTGCAATATCAATTAAATCTTCTATTTGATTAATAGTAAATCTTGATATTGTAGATGATTGTTCTGGTAATTCTTGCCAAGTATTTGAAAACAGATGATGTTGGCAAACACGTGCTAACCGGGGCACATAAAAGTTATGTTCTGTAATTAACATTTTTTTAATAAACGTTGGTATTAAATGCATGGATGCATTACCACAGTCGGAATAAATGCAGTGTCGTGATGTACTAGCAGCTCTCTTGTTATGAGGTAAATAGACAGAGGCCGGTTCCGGCCGGGCCAGTAGAGGGGCAGGGCCAGGGGCAGGTGCAGGTGCCAGCCATTTCTCGCTGAGAATCTTGGGCAGCTTGTCGGCTAGCTCGCCGCCAACAATTATGACAAACAGCCATCTGATCGATGCAAACAGCATAGCTATCTCTTCCATTCTGAAAATAATTACTATGGTCAAATAAAGCAATATAAAAAAAATGATAAAACGCACATCTCTTAAATAACTATACTCCATTTCTATTAGCATTAGTTTAGTTTTTATTTTATATTTTTCTTTGAGATTGTATGTGTTACTAACATTATGGACTGCAAGGTCTGCAATAAAAGTTTTATTATTATTATTATTAGAAAAAAGAGGCTCGTAGAAGCAGGAATGCAAAACATTTTATTTCAAAGTTATGTTAAAACAATTTTAAGGGGGATGCGCTGGTCTTGCGTTTTTTGCAATTTGCAGGTCAGTAAGGTTGTATCTTAACCAATATTTATGATGCGTGACAAGAAATATGTAGGTAATTATACAATTTTAACCTTAGAAATCATCAATACATCCCTTTAAGTTAAAATTGCTCCAGATTCGTCTGAGTTCGCGGGCTATTGCAGCGCATCCAGCTTAATTAAAATTGTTTTAACAAATATGGACGTATAATATAAACAAAATAAAAGTAACATTTTAAATTCGGTAGAATGAAAGTGAAACGAATAACGTTCCAGGTATTGTTCATCCCTGCTTCTTTTAGGTTTTTAGTATTGACACTGTAATTTTAAATTGGAGTTAAATAATATAAATAAATGAAAGCCACATAATTTCATAAGATAAACAGTTAAAATGGTTACAATTAAGTGTGACAGCTGCTGTAAAAATAGATCATAATAAATTCAGCGTCTATCGTAATGTAACAATGTTTATTGTACTTTTGTTGCAAAGTGTGCATTAAAAATAACCTTTTTTAACTTCTTTCGAACGCTATTGTAAATGGAGTAAGTCGAGTAAAAAAACACCAACCAAGAGAGCTCTTGATGTTTATCTAAGGCTAAGGTATGATTAAAAAATGCATCAAATGTTTGTCATTTTAAAAACTACTTCCACTGATATAGTTATAAGGATTATTTTCTAATATGTTTTATATGTTATTACCAGTAAACATATTCAATATAAGTAGTAATAGGTGTCTAAGGATTCAGTATTAATCTAATCCATGGAAAATATTCATAAAATGGTCCATTTTCTTTGAGAGAGTGAAGTCTAGCTTCATTCAAGGAACAGCCACAGCCAGCACAGATATTAGTATGACCTAATATTCTAGGTGTGTTTACATCAGCATTTTGTAACAATACATAACAAGCATGACAAAATACATCTTCCATAGGAAGCTGAAAACAAAACAACGGGTGTTAGTAGTTGTCACATACGATATGTTAGCTAGTAAGTAGACAGATAAGTGATCTCACGCGTCCACGATAAGTTAAGACCTGAAGTTCGATTGTATTAAAAAAAAAAAATCTTTTTATTCAGTGAGGTCTCGCACTCAGATTTCAAGTTATCGTGCACGCATACTCTACTTAACTGCCCTGCAGATAAGATACTTACATGTTCAATTCTCAGCCAAATAGATAATATTATTAGCAACTCTTGAGGCAGAGTTGTAACAACATGCCTCTGAACTCATTGAACGCGTAACCCGCAGTTCAGGCAACGCAACATTTTGTATCACAAACGAAAAGTCCAAATCACAAAACACAGTCAAGTCCTTGATAAAAAAAGTCGTAGTAACGGAATAAAACGACAATGGTGCCGATTCTGTTGTCACAAATTTCTCTAAACTAGACTAAAAATCACTAAAATTTAGTTTATTCCTGTCAAATGACGTTTTCTATTCTGAAAAAGACTAAAGTGACACAACTTATCTATATTTTAGTTTGACAGCACTAATGTCATTTTAGTTACTCAATTTAGTGAAAATGGTAATTTTGCTATTCCGAATTTGACGTTTTTCACCTAAAATTTTGGTTGTCAAACTAAATCAGACTATTTTTAAACGCGATTAAAAAAGTGTGGAATAAAATTGGTTGTCATGAACTAAAAATTTACAAAACACATTTCTCTACAAGTTCTGTATGTTTGGATGCTTGAGTTTACGGAGTTCGTGAATTTACTATGGAAGCTTATGTGATTGTAGCTGTTGTCGATTGGCAGAGAGGTAACTAATATTTTATTGTTATTCAAATACAACACCAAATTCATTTGTGAAAACATATAGGGATTTTTGCACTGAACATTGCACTGAACATTTAGGTAGCTTTGTGTAGTACAAAGCTAATTATGATTTGGAAAAGAAGTGGTTAGATCGACTTCCAGATTCTGTGAAATAAGAATTAACTATTTTTTAGAAATCATCAAGAAAGAGTTCGATTGGAAAGATTACGAGACAATTCCAACCCATTCAACATGGCTGAAGAAAAATTTAGAAAAAATTTTAGACTCCCTAAATCTGGGGCACTTTATTTGGTGGATGTGTTAAGGAATCCTCGGTTGGATGAAGGGTTTCTTCCCAAACACATAAAGGTTAGAATACTTTTATTTCCTTTAGGTACCTACCTTTCTTTTGTATCCTTTCCTAACAGATATGTGTACACCACCCTATATGTAGGGTGTGTAGTAATTACATAAATATCATTATTTAGGAATTACTTGCTATATTACAAGTTTGTAAGTATTAAAATTCCTAAGATTTTGTGATTTTAGAGAGTGGTATCTCACTTTTATATTCCAGGATGATAGATTGTACTTACCTATTTTACTAATTACTTAGTACCTACCTGTATGATATTAAGAGCTCATAATCAAATTCAGATTCTAGCTGCACTCAATCTGTTTGCCCATGGCAGTTATCAAACAGCTGTTGGGCAAGACAGGGCATCAGTGAGCAGGTGCCTAGCTCTAACAGCAGAGGAAATTTTAAATGTATTGTCCCCTCAATACTTGAGATTTCCCATGACCCGTGAGGAAAAGGAAGCGGCTAAGACTGAGTAAGTTCAATTTTATATTTCTTACTTTCAAAGGTACTAGGTTACTGACTGGCTTTTTTTAAACCCTTCTCTGTCAAACTTCAGAAATCTGAGAAGAGAATAATAAATAAGTTTAACTAAAAAAAAGATAAATAAAACATCCCTTTTTACAGCTTACAAAACTGAGAACTGCACCACTCTTATTCATGTAACACTTTGCTTGTTTCAGTTTTCAAGACCTATATAATATGCCCAACACATTAGGTGCAGTGGATGGGACCCATGTTGCAATAACAAAACCTCCACTCAATCACCCTTCTGCACCTGGCAGTCTATTTTATAATCGAAAGGGCTATTATAGCATCAACTGCCAGATTGTGAGTATAAACCAATTTTTTTAACACTCTTAATTATCTTGAAACCTTGACTAAAATAAAAAAAAACTTTCAGATATGCAGTGCGAGGGGCAAGATTATTTGGCCTCAACCCAAATTTTCCAGGCGCCACCCATGATGCTGCAACTTGGAGGGCATCAAATATTAACAGTCCTGAGAAATGACTTTGTGCGTGGGGAAAGATCTCAGTGGCTTCTAGGTAGGTAACTAATAAACTTTTATACCTACTAGGTATATCTACTAGCTAAGTACATTATAAAGTTTTATTTATTGTAGGGCATAAGGGATACCCACTACAGCCATGGCTCATGACTTTATGGTCCCGGCAACGGCAGCGGAGGCTGCCTACAATGAGTGCCACACAAGGGCAAGAAGTGGTGGAAATGTGCAATGGACGCCTGAAGAATAAATTTAGGTGCCTACACAGGCATCGCTGTCTGCACTACCAGCCAGAAAAGGCAGCTAAAATTATTCTGGCATGTTGCACACTGTATAATATGTTTTTGGAAACATTTGATGGTAAGTGTACTTAGTTTGCTTTAATATTATTATGTAATTCTCCTTGTTTTTGCAAAATAAGAAATCTAAAGTAAGTGTATTTTTGCAGATGAAGAAGATATTGATGTGACTGAAGACAGTGAGGAGAGTGCGACTGTGGAGGATACCAGCACCGATTTTCTTGCCGAAGCAAGGGAAATCCGGCAATCGCTAATAAACCATTTTAATTAAATTAAACATCTTATTACTAAAATTTTTTTTTTATTTTTTTTACCAGTATGCCTATCCTTAACCCTAAACAAAATAATAAACAATCAACAAAATAATTAACAATCAGCAAAATATAAAAAATAATTAAGAATCAACAAATATAGAAAATAATAAACAATCAACAAAATAATTAACAACCAGCGAAATATAAAAAATAATTAACAATCAACAAATATAGAAAATAATTAACAATCAACAAAATAATATAAAACTATGAAATAATAGGTTAGCACTAATGTCACTAGCGAGTTGCTGAGGATTTGGAACAAGAACTTATTGAGAATAGTAGGTTTGATGCAGTTGTAAGCTCCAAGACAAAATAATGGAGAAGAAACCCATCAGGTTTCATTCCCATTAGCTTCGTCTTGGGCAGTTTGCACCAAGAATGGAATGCTGGAAGAGCGAATGGCAACAGCCAAAATTTCTGCTGCCGTGACAATGCTCTCCCGGAGTAACCGGCTATTCTCATTAAGTGCTTGTACCAAATTGTGGTGCACTGGCGGTCGGGGAGTCCTCGGCAGTCTTCGACGACGGGTAACTCGACCGCCTGCGCGCCGCAGTGATACTGCAGGAGTCCCGCTGTCGGTTACCACAGGCTGCTCTTCGAGTACAGGCTGTAGAGAGGGCGACACACTTTGATGGGCAGGCGACATGGGCAATGGGGATGAGGGAGGTATTCCCTGAAATTAATAAGAAACGGTTAATTCATTGAGTATCACGTGAGCACCAGTGCTCTAATAAAATAGATAACTAATTGTCTTATTTTAGTTTAAGAGAAATTTTATTTTTTCGGATGTTGAAATTGAGGTTATAAAACAATTTTTTTTTTGTTCTAAACATATTTGAATTTTTTTTATTTTTATTTATTTGTTTATTTAAGATTCATGCACAACATTACAGAATTTAATTCCAAGGCGTTGTACAGCGCAATTTATACACCAAAAACAATAATACTTGTAAAAATAAACAAAAATGTAATGAAGAAGATTAATAGAATAATTTACAACATAAGATTTACACTCACAAACATATCACGTGTAACGTAACCTTTGCGAACTCGCTCAGTGAACATGGGAAAATATCTAATTTATCAGCCACCAAAAGTGTGCGCATTGTTCGCGTCCGAGGGAATTAAAATAATAATATTGTTTAAGTTTTAATATGGATACCTGAATTTAGAAAACACTACATAACTTCTTTTCTTGCTAGATATTATGTAGGTTAAGTATTTGCGCTTATAAATATTCTTTGTCGTGCCGTGCCGGCAGTCAGCGTTAAGTAGGCTGTGGCTACCACTAGTAGGCAGTGTTGTTAAAAATAAATACCTACTTACCCACGACTAAAGCCTTAGGTTAGAGCGCACGGATCCATCTCTCATCATCCATCTATCTCATCAAGTTAAGCTAAGCTGCTCTACGGCTGCTTACTTTAAAAAGAAACAACAATAAATAGTAGGTAAAACATTTATTCTTCAAGGAACATATGGTCTAGAAATTGCGCTGGGGCGCTTATATCATTAAAACGACCCCAGCTTAAATACCACAATACGGTCATAGTATGAGCGCAGCACCCTACTGTACAATTTCCCACTCAGCAACTACAATAATAAGCAATGATACTCTCTAAAGAATTTGTCCTATGTTGCTCTCTACTTATCAATAAATATGTGTAATAAATCCTGCTACTCACATGTCTCGATTTAATTCTGGCCCTAACTATATAATTGGTTTGACCTAATATTAAGGGCAAATCTTCTTCTATTAGTTCATTGCTTATTTCTACACTGTACTGACTGTTTCTGACTGTATGTACCATTCGCCCGCACATGCTCCCCATAATAGGATCTTGCCTGTTTCAAATGGTAAGATCCTATAGCAAATCTTAATTCTATTAATGATAATCTTGGAAAGTTATTTAGATGGGGAGCACTGCTGTTTATGCTTTGGAAAATCGTACGTCTTCTATTTATATGTTCCCTTTGAATAAATTCCGATAAATAATTTACTGTATTTAATCTTGACAGAGCAATATTTAGGTACTCCACAGCATCGGGTCTATCATCAATTGTAGGATGGAACTTATTCAAAAGGGAACAAGCTATTTTGAAATCAGTCATAAGGTGACTTGACGCTCTATTAAAATATTCCTGGCGAATTAGTTGAAAATCTCTTTTGATTCTCCCATTTACAACCTCTACCACCCACCGGCACATTGTTACACATCTAGATTTATTAGCCTGGTGGGTGGTTAATTGGTGTTCGTTTTCCGATAATGACTCAGGCATGTGAGTTTTATAATTATAACGTTGTAACTCAGGAATCACATCTCTAAATCCTCTGTCCAAAATGAATACATCACCGGGTCTAAAAAATGAGCGCATGGGACCATTTTCAGTAGTAAACAAGGCACTCATAATCGACGAGTCATTTTTTGTGGCTTCATATGGCCCCACGCACTCTAAAATATATCCATCGAAGAAACAAATAAAAACGGTTTCACAAGGTTGGCATATTTATGAAGACTATACGTTTGTTTTTTATATAAATAATTGCTGCTGCTTTGCACATAAACATATGTGCCATCACATATTACAATGGCAGGTTTAACATTTGAAGCCATGTTGGCATCCCCAAAAAAACCCTCCGGTATGATTCTATTCCGTGATGCTACATTTTGGATAGATTTTAGGATAGACATTTAGGAATAAATCACACGATTTATTCCTAAATGTCGAGAAACAAACTGTTAATTTAAACAATTTCTCACAATTCTCATTTTTTTTTCCAAAGTGGATCTTGGCATTTTAAAAAGAGTAGACAGTCTTTGATTACTGTCACCTGTTCTGAGTTTTACCAAAAATATGCTGAGAGCAACAGAGGGATTCGGAAAGTGATCATATAACATAGGGTTACTACTTAGAATCTCATTAAATTGCTCTGCAGTAAGTCCCAACCAATAATGGCATAAACAAGAATCCATGGAGTTTATGTCATTGAAGTCTAAGTGTCTTTCAGTAGCTTTTTCGAGTTTTGTGAAAATATCATCTACTTGAAATCCAGTAAAATCTGAATATGGGGCTTCTAGTTCATCCCAACGATTGCAATGTAAATGATATCTGCAGATTCTTGCAGTGAAGGGAATATATATTTTATGATGTAACAACAAAACTTCTTTTATAGTGACTGGTACTAACAGACGTTCAGTGTTCGCACAATCAAGGAACAGGCAATGTCGGGAACTTGCCGAAACCCGTTTGTACTTTAATGAATTAATTTTTAAATATGTTCAAGGTAATTGTTGTTCCTGTGGCGGTGAAACCGGCAGTGGTAGTGGAGGTGGTACAGGAATCACAGCATCTGCGACGTTATCGTCCATGTTATCAATCACTGGCGCAGACTCCACTGTGGGTCTGTTAACGCCACCAGCGGCTTGGCTCTGTATTCCTCTTGATGCAGCCTCCCAACAAGCACGACAAACTCGTTCCAAATTCAAGACCTAAAGAAAATATTATATATTTACTATTTATTCGTGTTCAATTAGTTCAATCATAGTCATAATGCCATGATTAAAACACTTACGTGATGAGCTGGTGTCCATCTTAGTATAATGTTCCTTTGAGGACAGTCTTGACTAACCCTGTGAGTTCTGCGACTTGCAATTGACATGCCACACGCAAAATATATGTTGAGGTGTCCAAGAGCAGGGGATACAAGGGATAGAGTGGTGGTTGATGATGTCCGGTTTTGTAATAATACAAAACATTCAACACACAGGATGTCATCAGAGGATATCTGAAAAGATAACAAAAATAAATCAGTGAATTCCTAAATAGATAATACGTACATTTAATCATGTGCGCATTGCAATGGTCTAGATTTTCTCACATATCACCTTACACTGCTTAAAATGTTAATTTTTGTTATAGTGGAAATACTTATGAGAGATTTACAGTTGATGACCCCTCATCAACTGTAAATCTCTCATAAGTATTTCCACTTTCATTGACCAAACACAGGCATCCTAAATGCTCGTGTAAGTCTTGTAAATGACACATTATAAACTTACCGGTGTAGGTGTTACCCAGGATCTCAGAAGGTTAAGCATTGGTTCATCTAATTCTTCGATTTGACGTCTACGAAGATTAGGCGCCAAACGTAGGGAGCAATTGACACATCGGCGAGAAAGAGGGCGGTTTACCCACTGCAGACCCACCGTACCCCTGGCCGTACCCCTGGTGGTACGGTGGGTTTTTTAAAGTAAAACGATACCACTGTATGAAGTGAACGTAGTGTTGTGCTGATGAAGATACTAGACGGACAGAAAATGATAAACAGTTATCTTGCATATTGATGACTCATTCATTAGTTAGGTAGGTACATAATTGATGCGGCAAATGCATGTTAAGTACTGCAAAAAAAAAAAAAAAAACTAAACGGTTTAACTACTAAACTCTTTAGTTAAACCGTACTACATATTACATTTTTTTCAAGCGTTCATGACAGTTGACATTGACCTGAAGAAACTTATAGAATTGTAAAAATAAAAATTTCATTGATTTGAATTATTGTGGAAAAACATACAATGGACGATACTGAAATAAATTTCATCCAAATAAATGGCGGAACCAAACCGCCCTTCTTTGTGGCAAATACCGATATCATCGCCACAAAACCTATAGGTACAAACGGCTCCATGTTATGGCGGTGTGCATCTTACAGTAAGAGTAAATGTTGTGGCACTGTAACGCTTGGAAAGGTAGTTTTTGATTCATTTTTTTATTTTGTTTCTTTGTCATTCTTACTCTTACATTGATGCGATTACTCAAAGTATTGGAGCATATCCATACATTGGAGATGATTCCAATAAAGAGAAGAAAGGATCAAATCATCAATGATGACTTCATCAGAGACGTACAGTTACAAATTATAAATAAAGAAATTTGAATTGGTCACGCATTAGAATAATTGCGTACATAGATATACAGTCTCTGTGATCACATACCATTATACCTGCAAAACACCATAATTAAAATGTTAGGTGACATTTGGTGTTAGTACCTAGTTCTAACGTATTCTTCTTGGGTTTCTTAATGTATACCATCTGTTACTGTTTAACACATCATCAGGTCTTTCATGAGGTATAAAGTTTTGCTCCCTCATAACGTAGGTATATTTTTCCTACCATAGTTAGTTCTAGGTTTTCATAATTCAATTTTGTCTCGTCGTCTTGCGTTACAACACTATTACCTGATGGTATCGTTTAACTTTAAGACACCCACCGTACCACCAGGGGTACGGCCAGGGGTACGGTGGGTCTGCAGTGGGTTTACCCGACCTCTACCAGGTGTAGACATGTTTCAGGAATAAAACTAGAGTCCAAGGCTCACTTAAAAACTAAAATAGAGTCAATTTGCTCACTTATCACTAACACACACAGGAGTCCAATATCTCAAAACAAATCCATTGGAGGAACGGTAATGCTCAACTCAACAACTTCAAATTGTAACGAACAGAAGTAAATACGGAGGAATATATTCAACTCGACGCAAAACAATCGGCACGAAACAATGTCATTGATGCATTGATTTGACAGTTAGAATAGTTAGATCTGTGTAAGTGTGACCATGCTAAATAATTTGTTAATCGATTTACTAAATAGATATGTTATAAATAATACTATTTACTTAATTAAAAAGATTATAAACGCTATTTAGGTATGTGTGAGCGGTACTAACCTGAGTACTAACCATATTAATGTCTGTGGTACTAACTTTTGTTTTTTAAAGAAACTAATCAGCAGTGCGATTCTGTAACCATCTCACCGTGAAAACTTAGGTGAAGTGAGCTGTCATTCCAACTAATGCTAGGGATTGAGACTATTGACAGCTCTCTCTAAGCTCACTTCACCTAACTTTTCACGGTGAGATTTTTACAGAATCGATCGGCAGGTACGAATGTACCGGAATATTTCTGACGGTAGGAAATAACGTGTTTTTTTTAGTTTATTTACTTACTTACTTCTTTAATTTTCTTTATTTGAACCTGCCCGTCGTCTACTTCGCGCCTAATCAGTTACATGAGAGTGTTAGCTAGATTACGACGGGAGAAAAGCTATTGTAGCCTATCTCTGGTTATTTTAGTCGGCAGATTAGTAAAATATCGATATTTTCAATTGATTACTATAATTTAATTGACATAGTCTGTCGTCTGGCAACATTCAGGTTAAGTTTTAATGGCGGAACTGATATAAATTCAATACAATAAATATTAATCATGTTCTCCAATGCTAGGGTAAAAGAAATCTTGATAAAAAAAACTTAAGCATATAAAAACACGATTTAATTTTTGAGAAATAAATAGTCTTGACAGCACCAAAACAAGGGGCCAATCGGTGTCATTGTCCTTTAACAATCTTAAAAAAGTTACTCGGACGCCACGGATTTATTACGGCTTTGCAAAATGTAATAAAAAGGTGTTGTAGTGTAATTTAAAGTAAGTAAATGTGTATATTTACATAAATTTATCAAATGAATTGTGTTTCTGGCGATTTTAATACCTACGGGAGTAATAATTTCATAATTGGTTCTAGATGGCTAATGTGTATGAAATATTCGAGTTTTTGGAAGCTGATAATGCACAAGCCAATATTACACGAAAGCGGCGTCGTATGCAGCTACGTGGAGAATGTGACCCCTTTGATTTAGACGACGCGGAGTTTATTAAAAGATATAGACTCACAAAGGAGCTAGCAAATAACTTATGTGATGAGTTGAGGCCACTGATGAAGAACCCTAAAAGATCAACCGACTTGTCTGTAGAGACGAAGGTAAATATCCTTATATAAACTGCAAATAACACTACATGAGCCATGTAACCACTTTTATATACAGTAAGTAATAAAAATACTAATTTACCTAAATTACTATTTTCTAGGTGTTGATTGCATTATCATTTTATGCAACTGGTTCATACCAACGCCCTCTATAGGCAGTAATGAAGGTCATTTTGTGGCTCAACAGACTGTTTCTTCAGTCATCGCACAGGTTACAGCGTGTCTTAACTCACTGCAGATGCGACAGAAATATATAAAATTTCCAGTCAATGATCAAGAACGCAACAGAATTAAAATGAAGTAGGTATTTATTTTTATTGCAATAATATAAATGTTTAGTCATAGGATGCCTACTTTGCTAAATGACAACAATATAGAATTATCATGCAACCTTAAGCAACAAATAGTATTAAATAAGTAAAATTATTTATCGTCTGATAAGCAAGCTTATTAATATTAAGTTCGGTAACAATAGAAAGAGTAGTTGTATGTCTCATGAGTGACCTAAAATGGTCCACATGTTTATTAAAATCACTGTAGCATAATAATTTGGGAGTGGCCTATTATGTCTAAGAGTAGCCTGAAATCGTACAAGGTGGACCTTGTACGTCTTTCAGCTGAAATGATGATGTTCAATTTCATTGTAAATGGCTAGACTCCTACTGAAACTTAATGAACACTTACCATTTGAACATTCAAGGAATGAAATGCAAATGAAATAGTGATGAAATAATATTTACTTACCTAGGCATAAAGTTGGAACAGCATTTTTTGTTAATCTATTACTTGGTAAACAGTAACCTTTTATAAAGTGGTTGTTACATAACCTAATAGTGTTATAAATGTAACTATTTCCTTTTCACACTTTTCCACAACAAACCTTTTACAAAATTATAAACATTAACGTATTTTAAGTCTCCATTTGAATTTCGAATTTTACCAATGGCACCCGAAAATTTATCAATATTTAGAGTTGGCTTAGCGTTACTTCCGCCAGATTCTAATAAATCACTAACGTCTTTGTCAAGTTTTAATTGTCTGTATTCATCGTCAACTTTTTGAATTGTAGGCTGGTGGGTTAACTTTAGCGAAAAGGTAACCACTGACCCTCCTGGAGGGTCCACTAACTATATGTGTGGTGGTATCACGGCATGGCGTACCTATGAGCTTTATGAAAAGTGGGTGGATTTGGACCGTTGAATGGTTCTCCTGTCGTGTTCGGCCGACTATTTAGAAAAGTTAATTTACCCGACTGACGAAACTTACGACGTTAATTTACCGACGAAAAACAATAGGTATAATTATGTTAATAAAAAAAGTTTCTCTTCATGTAAATAAATATAAAAAAATATAAATTATAATATTAATTATGAAATTGAGCAAAATAATTATTGGCGATTTCTCGAAGGGTGTTGACCCCGTCCTGAACGGCGTCCGCTATTGCGCGGTTGCCTTCCCCCAAACACCTTAACGCGGCCGCCATTTCTCTATGCGCCTGAGCAGCGATGAGGTTCGCTTGGGCTTGCTTTTCATCTAGCGCCAGCCGCCTCTCCTCGATCCTCAAAAATCCCTCTGAGAGGGAGGTCTTGTAAATGTTTTGGTAACCAATTTCTTCTTCTTTATATTGTTCTTCTGCTTGGTAATGATGTCAAAAACTGTGACAGTGGTTTCTTTTTCCACTACTTGTATATGAGTTAGTTTATCTTTTTCAAAACAAGTCATAATCCCCTTGACCCAACCTATCAAGCTGTGACAATCGTCAACCCCATTCGACTCAAAGAAGTTATATGCATTTTCATATGCTTGCGCTGCTGTTACGCTTTGTTCTTGAAAAGGACAGAAAGTTTGTCGTCCTCTTGTCAGTACATCAGAGCTTGATAGGGTAACCTCCTGCATAGTCTGATCAACTGCACTGTCTATAAGGGTGTGGTATCTTAGTAAGAAGTTCTCTACACATTCTCTGACAAATGCAGTGACATAGTTGCCATGAACCATTGTATGAGGAAATCCCTTGTCTTTTTTCTCCCAATTCAAGCGGGCCACCTCAATCCCTCCTATATCAATGGTTCTGCCCTCTTTCTTTCTGTTGTATTCCTCTGCCCTATTGACTGTAACAGCCACTTTGGGGGCTTGTGTGCCATAACCATGGGGTGGTGTTCCAGTATATATGTAAAGTGCACTTATAAGAGAAAGATTTTTGGTCTGGTTTTCCTCAAAAACTCTCTTGTATCCCAGATCTGTTCCCTGATTATCATTGCGTTCTGGTAACAAAGCCTCAAGCAGAAAATTATTCCTCTTCTTTCTATACATTTTCTTTGAATTTGGAAAATTAACAGTTATTATAATAAGGATCTGTTGATACTCAATTGATGTCGTCGTTGTTGATGGTCAATTGAGACCTCCTTTGAGATGACGTTGACGATGATGTTCCTCGTGTGTTGTATCTGAAAATAAGTAAAAGTTGGTAGGTAGGTATATCAAAGTATACTTTATTTACCTGGCTCTAATAAAATTAAGACCTCATTGTAAGAACGTAAATATAGAGGAAATAATAGGTACTTACTAGCAGAGACATATGGGGACTAGTTGGTCGTGTAGGAGACGGAGCTAATTCCGCTCTGGGTTGGTGGGAAGATTCTGAGTTCTAAAAACCAAGAACGACATGATAATTCATTACATACAACATTTTACTATAAATATAGGCCAAAGATTGTTATTTTATTACGAAACATAGGTAGTTGTATGGTCGCATTCCTTCCTCCTCCTTCGTCACTGAACACGAGGACAGGAGACCGAGGACTAACAGGTTCCTTAAAATTAAATAATTACATTGAGTTTCTCGAATACATTTTGAGATAGGACCTACTTACAATAGAAATAAACGGTCAAGTGCGAGTCGCCGAGGTTTCCGTACAAATTTGTAGGTACCTATGTAAATAGTTTATTACGGGAATCGTGTCAAAAAAAAAAACATCACACCCGTGGTAAGCCGGGGGGATTACGGAGTCACAAATTAGTAAAATTTGAAATTACTAAAGAATAAACGAAGGATAAGAATTAAACTTACCATCATTTTTGCACCCAAAATAGCAACGTAACCGCGATTTCTTGGGCATTTTGTGGCGTAAATCCTAATCGAAAGGCAAAAATCAGCAGTCCAGGTAAATCGCAAAGTAGGTTCGGAAAAGCAGTAATCGGTGTCCAAGTTGTAAGCCAGGTGGTTTCAGATACGATGTAATCTCAGGATCCGTTAAATAGCGCCAAGTCATGGAAAATTACCAAAATACACGGAAAATCGCAAACAAACACCAACGAAACAAACGAGAAGTATATATGAGTAGAGACGAAATCAGTGTGACCAACATTAAATTAGAGATCCTGCCCCACTTACACAAGAAAACTGACAAATCCTGCCAAAATCAAAAGCACAAAATGCCAAAATAATGCCAATATAATTTAAAAATTTAAAATAAATAGACACATTATTTTTTGGAGTTTTATTTAAAATAATTGATCTTAAAGTCTAAAAGTGAACTGAATTAAATTATACATTCGTATTAGCATCGTATTCTTCTTGATCACTTTCTTTATACATCGCTTTGTTTAATCATTTCTTTAGTTGGCTGGAATGAAACGCAGTCACCATATTCACTAATGCCCTGTTTAACATGTAAAATAGAGGCGACATGTTTATTAATAAATCTATTCCGCGTTTTTGTTTTTATGAGGTTAATTTGCGAGAATATCCTTTCACAAGCAGCATTCGACATTGGCAAACACAACAAACCTTTTACAAAATTATAAACATTAACGTATTTTAAGTCTCCATTTGAATTTCGAATTTTACCAATGGCACCCGAAAATTTATCAATATTTAGAGTTGGCTTAGCGTTACTTCCGCCAGATTCTAATAAATCACTAACGTCTTTGTCAAGTTTTAATTGTCTGTATTCATCGTCAACTTTTTGAATTGTAGGCTGGTGGGTTAACTTTAGCGAAAAGGTAACCACTGACCCTCCTGGAGGGTCCACTAACTATATGTGTGGTGGTATCACGGCATGGCGTACCTATGAGCTTTATGAAAAGTGGGTGGATTTGGACCGTTGAATGGTTCTCCTGTCGTGTTCGGCCGACTATTTAGAAAAGTTAATTTACCCGACTGACGAAACTTACGACGTTAATTTACCGACGAAAAACAATAGGTATAATTATGTTAATAAAATGTAAGAAAAAAAAGTTTCTCTTCATGTAAATAAATATAAAAAAATATAAATTATAATATTAATTATGAAATTGAGCAAAATAATTATTGGCGATTTCTCGAAGGGTGTTGACCCCGTCCTGAACGGCGGCCGCCATTTCTCTATGCGCCTGAGCAGCGATGAGGTTCGCTTGGGCTTGCTTTTCATCTAGCGCCAGCCGCCTCTCCTCGATCCTCAAAAATCCCTCTGAGAGGGAGGTCCATTGAGACCTCCTTTGAGATGACGTTGACGATGATGTTCCTCGTGTGTTGTATCTGAAAATAAGTAAAAGTTGGTAGGTAGGTATATCAAAGTATACTTTATTTACCTGGCTCTAATAAAATTAAGACCTCATTGTAAGAACGTAAATATAGAGGAAATAATAGGTACTTACTAGCAGAGACATGGGGACTAGTTGGTCGTGTAGGAGACGGAGCTAATTCCGCTCTGGGTTGGTGGGAAGATTTTGAGTTCTAAAAACCAAGAACGACATGATAATTCATTACATACAACATTTTACTATAAATATAGGCCAAAGATTGTTATTTTATTACGAAACATAGGTAGTTGTATGGTCGCATTCCTTCCTCCTCCTTCGTCACTCAACAAGAGGACAGGAGACCGAGGACTAACAGGTTCCAAACTCAAACTCAAGTGCGAGTCGCCGAGGTTTCCGTACAAATTTGTAGGTACCTATGTAAATAGTTTATTACGGGAATCGTGTCTCGAATATTTTTCCCGTTTTTTTCCGATTATGTTCCAAATTTCCCCCCAAAACGTATAAATGTAATAACAATTTTTTTTAATTTTTTAATGTAACTACAAATTTACTGTTTTCGGATTTTTTCCTTTACTTGTTCGACATGACATTACTTCTTGCCAAATTTCATGATTCTAGGTCAACGGGAAGTACCCGTAATATAGGTTTTGATTTTGATTCCTTATTTATTTAACATAAACGCCCGTATCTTTTGATTTCGTTGACTTAGAGGTTTGATTTTGCACTGCTTCAAGGTATTGCAGCCTTGAGTATTTGATATTAATTTTAACTTGATAACTCCACGCGTTCCTGAGAAAAAGGGTCTTGACAGATGGACAGACAGACGGACAACGAAGTGATCTTGTAAGGGTTCCGTTTTTCCATTTGAGGTTCGGAGCCCTAAAATAGATTTATGTCTCTACCTAAAACTATTATTATCTTTAAAATATTAGAATAGCGACTTTGATAAATTAAGAATAAGTGTACATACAAAACTGTAATACGCTGGGGTATCTTGACTCTGCAAATAAATTATTAAGAGATTTTAATCATAGCTTCTGTAAAGTAAAAGTAGGTAATAGGCCATACTGAAAAAAATAAAAAACCACACAATAAGAACCTACATTAACGTGGGGCAGGATTGAAATACTGATGGGCGACGTGACTGTTGCTGTGGCTTCACTAGAGTGCTGTAAAAATAAAAGCATCTTCCAAATATTTTTTACTTAACAATGTTAAGACAACGAAGGTGGGTGGTTACAAAACTTACTTGGATCAGTGCATATCGCAGATGGCGGTCACCAACAGCGTAGCCTTCGCCGCCTAGCAGTTGGAGGATGCGCTCTTTGGTTTCGGTCAGATGTCTGACGTTTTCGACGCCCTCACCAGTCCTTTGTCGGGCAGCGGCGCGTTCCGCAGCTTTTTTTTAATGCCCGTCTTCTCATCGGTCCAATACTATAAGTAGGAATAGTCAGTGTTTGCAATGATATTTAGTATTTTGCGAATGAGAAATAACATGACCATACATTATTATTGCAGCATCTACTTTCCTGATAAAAATCACGACCACGGCCTTTGTCGACGTTATGCAACGTCACACTCGTTTAGTAACAAGCAATATACCTACTATACCTAAAACTTACTTTCATCCACTGTTTATTTGTTTTGGTGGCCCCCCCTAAACTGTTTAGTCTGGGTGCCACCCTCTCCCAGAACTGCTGCATTTTTCTTTTGGGACTAGCCGTTTTTAAGTGCCCACGTGCCATTTCCGGGTCTTGTTCCAAAACATCTACGAGGGCTCCTAGTTGAGCTTCGGTGGCTTGGCGCGAGCGAGATGAGCTACAAATAACCAACTATTATTAAACATCACTGGAATTACTTCTAGTATAATTGATGTAAGTCATAATATTTACCTACCAATTTAAAATATTTATTTATTGGATCGCCAATAGAGGCTTCACAGTTTACATGCATGTTAACATGAACATGGAGAAATACAAGTGTGCGCTTTCAATTATAGGCGACCACATCATTCACAACTTAACATCTAGATAGATATATATGTACAACAAGTTTGACAAGGACGAACGCATTAAAATAAATCACAATACAATACACGAGAATGATAGAAAGGAAAACAAAATTAAAAGCAAAACAGTAGGTATGGGTACAAAATAAAAATTAATAGGAACCAACTAATTTCAACCAAATACAAATAAAATAAACTATGTATGTTTAAGACATATTTATAATAACATCGTACTTACCTAATATTTGCAGAACTCCACTGTTCAAGTTTCACCGAATTCGCGTCTACGGTAGATGACTTTTAGAAAAAAAGAAATTCGCGCGGTTTTCGCTCTTCTACATAGACAATCTTTACCCCGAGGAGTTTCTTTTAACCCGAGGGGCAATTCTCGTAATTATAATCGTTCGCAGTTTGATTCACAATCTGTCAAAAATACCCCTACATTTTGACATTTGTTTGTTGCCGAGATGAGACTGCGACTAGATTTTGAACGTTTTAAATTACGAGAATTGGCCTACAGTTTTGTGCCCACCATGACGTACGGCGCTGCGTAAATGGAATCTATACCTTCAGCCAACGCTCTGTAGTGTTGAGTTCAGGTATATACACTCGAGAGCAATGAATCCGGGTCACTTAAAGAATGTTAAAAATCTCGGAAACTAAAAATGATAGGTTAATGCAATAAATTGTATTTAATAGACAATGTAATACTCCTTAAATGAAAGTAAAAAAAATATGAGTCACCATACATTTTATTAACACAAAATTACATAAAGAAAAAAACTGCTGATCTCTCCTTAAAACAAAAATAGGAAACATGAAATTTTTGAACTTTATTACGATTTTCTTGAATTTTAATACTTCGTATTGCCTCCTCGTGCTTCCATTACTGCGTTTACGCGGTTTGGCATGCTGTACACCAAGTTCCTTATACGATTTTGGGGAATATTCTCCCATTCCTCTGTGAGAGCAATTTTGAGCTCACGAAGCGTGATTGGGGGAGGGTTCCGTTGTTTTACGCATCTGCCTAGCTCGTCCCAAGCATGCTTGATCGGGTTGATATCCGGGCTGCGCGCTGGCCACTCCATACGAGTAATGTTCATCTCTTGAAGGTAGTCATTCACAATCCTGCCTGTATGAGGTCGGGCATTGTCATGCATAAATATAGCATCCTCACCTAAATTGACCATAAATGGACCAACGTGATCATTGAGGATTTCTTCCACATATCTTACGCTAGTTAAAGAGCCGTTTTCTATGATCACCAGCTCTGTGCGACTTTCAGAAGAAATTCCGGCCCACACAAGTACAGACCCACCACCGTAGGCTACTTTTTCTTCGATGCATGCTTGCTTGAATCTTTCCCCTGGTCTTCGATACACTCTGTGTCTTCCATCGTGCTTTTAGTGCATAAATTTTGATTCGTCGGAGAACATAACTTTTGACCAATCTTCAATACTCCAATTTACGTGGCTCTGGGCATATCTTAGTCTTGAAATACGATGCCCACGCTCCAGTTTAGGGCCGTTTGCAGGTCTAAGGGGTTTTAAGTTAGATTCAGCAAGCCGACGTCTTACTGTCCATGCACTTGGGTTACTTCCTCCGAGGCGTCGAATCTGATTTGTGAGTTCAGTTCCTGTGAGAAAGCGATTTCGAAGCATGATGTTCACCAAGTATCGGTCTTCTCGTGCTGTGGTACACCTGGTTCTGCCCGTTCCTGGTCTGCGTAGGTTAGAACCAGTTTCTTCGTAACGTCGGAGAACTCTTTGTACTGTTGACAGCGACACACCGACAGTCCTGGCTGTATCGCGCTGACTTCGGCCGGTTTCCAGCATTGTAAGTATTCTGGTGCATTCTTCAGGCGTAAGCGACATAATTTCAGCTTGAATAATGAATATAGAGCACTATCAACATGGTTTATGTACCCACATAAATGACAGATTACAAACAAAAGCAAAACCAAATGCTGTAATTTCGTAGTTCCATCTTCGAAAGTGGCCCTTTTTCAAATTTGATTTTTTTATGATATAACTTTACAATAACTAAGAAGTTTTAATAACTTCATTTAAGGAGTATTACATTGTCTATTAAATACAATTTATTGCATTAACCTAGCATTTTTAGTTTCCGAGATTTTTAGGATTCTTCAAGTGACCCGGATTCATTGCTCTCGAGTGTAATTAAAATATATACGCCCGTGTCAGGGATTTCAAAATATACCCGAACGCAACATTTTTCTGGGGTATACTTTCATGTAGGACACTCCATTTTGCTATACTGTAATGTATACCCGTTTCACTGTCTCTCCACTTTCAATCAACCACTTTAAATCACTAACGTCTTTGTCAAGTTTTAATTGTCTGTATTCATCGTCAACTTTTTGAATTGTAGGCTGGTGGGTTAACTTTAGCGAAAAGGTAACCACTGACCCTCCTGGAGGGTCCACTAACTATATGTGTGGTGGTATCACGGCATGGCGTACCTATGAGCTTTATGAAAAGTGGGTGGATTTGGACCGTTGAATGGTTCTCCTGTCGTGTTCGGCCGACTATTTAGAAAAGTTAATTTACCCGACTGACGAAACTTACGACGTTAATTTACCGACGAAAAACAATAGGTATAATTATGTTAATAAAATGTAAGAAAAAAAAGTTTCTCTTCATGTAAATAAATATAAAAAAATATAAATTATAATATTAATTATGAAATTGAGCAAAATAATTATTGGCGATTTCTCGAAGGGTGTTGACCCCGTCCTGAACGGCGGCCGCCATTTCTCTACGCGCCTGAGCAGCGATGAGGTTCGCTTGGGCTTGCTTTTCATCTAGCGCCAGCCGCCTCTCCTCGATCCTCAAAAATCCCTCTGAGAGGGAGGTCCATTGAGACCTCCTTTGAGATGACGTTGACGATGATGTTCCTCGTGTGTTGTATCTGAAAATAAGTAAAAGTTGGTAGGTAGGTATATCAAAGTATACTTTATTTACCTGGCTCTAATAAAATTAAGACCTCATTGTAAGAACGTAAATATAGAGGAAATAATAGGTACTTACTAGCAGAGACATGGGGACTAGTTGGTCGTGTAGGAGACGGAGCTAATTCCGCTCTGGGTTGGTGGGAAGATTCTGAGTTCTAAAAACCAAGAACGACATGATAATTCATTACATACAACATTTTACTATAAATATAGGCCAAAGATTGTTATTTTATTACGAAACATAGGTAGTTGTATGGTCGCATTCCTTCCTCCTCCTTCGTCACTGAACACGAGGACAGGAGACCGAGGACTAACAGGTTCCAAACTCAAACTCAAACTCAAGTGCGAGTCGCCGAGGTTTCCGTACAAATTTGTAGGTACCTATGTAAATAGTTTATTACGGGAATCGTGTCTCGAATATTTTTCCCGTTTTTTTCCGATTATGTTCCAAATTTCCCCCCAAAACGTATAAATCTAATAACAATTTTTTTTTATTTTTTAATGTAACTACAAATTTACTGTTTTCGGATTTTTTCCTTTACTTGTTCTACATGACATTACTTCTTGCCAAATTTCATGATTCTAGGTCAACGGGAAGTACCCGTAATATATATAGGTTTTGATTTTGATTCCTTATTTATTTAACATAAACGCCCGTATCTTTTGATTTCGTTGACTTAGAAGTTTGATTTTGCACTGCTTCAAGGGATTGCAGCCTTGAGTATTTGATATTAATTTGAACTTGATAACTCCACGCGTTCCTGAGTAAAAGGGTCTTGACAGATGGACAGACAGACGGACAACGAAGTGATCTTGTAAGGGTTCCGTTTTTCCGTTTGAGGTTCGGAGCCCTGAAATAGATTTATGTCTCTACCTAAAACTATTTATTATCTTTAAAATATTAGAATAGCGACTTTGATAAATTAAGAATAAGTGTACATACAAAACTGTAATACGCTGGGGTATCTTGACTCTGCAAATAAATTATTAAGAGATTTTAATCAAAGCTTCTGTAAAGTAAAAGTAGGTAATAGGCCATACTGAAAAAAATAAAAAAACCGAACCTACATTAACGTGGGGCAGGATTGAAATACTGATGGGCGACGTGACTGTTGCTGTGGCTTCACTAGAATGCTGTAAAAATAAAAGCATCATCCAAATATTTTTTACTTAACAATGTTAAGACAACGAAGGTGGGTGGTTACAAAACTTACTTGGATCAATGCATATCGCAGATGGCGGTCACCAACAGCGTAGCCTTCGCCGCCTAGCAGTTGGAGGATGCGCTCTTTGGTTTCGGTCAGATGTCTGACATTTTCGACGCCCTCACCAGTCCTTTGTCGGGCAGCGGCGCGTTCCGCAGCTTTTCTTTAATGCCCGTCCTCTTATCGGTCCAATACTATTTGTTTTACGAAGTAGGAATAGTCAGTGTTTGCAATGATATTTAGTATTTTGTGAATGAGAAATAACATGACCATACATTATTATTGCAGCATCTACTTTCCTGATAAAAATCACGACCACGGCCTTTGTCGACGTTATGCAACGTCACACTCGTTTAGTAACAAGCAATATACCTACTATACCTAAAACTTACTTTCATCCACTGTTTATTTGTTTTGGTGCCCCCCCCCCCCCCCTAAACTGTTTAGTCGGGGTGCCACCCTCTCCCAGAACTGCTGCATTTTTCTTTTGGGACTAGCCGTTTTTAAGTGCCCACGTGCCATTTCCGGGTCTTGTTCCAAAACATCTACGAGGGCTCCTAGTTGAGCTTCGGTGGCTTGGCGCGAGCGAGATGAGCTACAAATAACAACTATTATTAAACATCACTGGAATTACTTCTAGTATAATTGATGTAAGTCATAATATTTACCTACCAATTTAAAATATTTATTTATTGGATCGCCAATAGAGGCTTCACAGTTTACATGCATGTTAACATGAACATGGACAAATACAAGTGTGCGCTTTTAATTATAGGCGACCACATCATTCACAACTTAACATCTAGATAGGTAGGTACAGTCAACAGCAAAAGTAGATGATCAAAATCAGAAATTTAATACTAATGAACGGAGTTTGCGTCAGAACTATGTGACGTCGAAGTGATTCAAAAGTATGTCAGACTCAGTGTCATACTTTTGAATCACTTCGACGCCACACAGTTCTGACGCGAACTCTGTTAATTAGTATTGAATTTCTGATTTTGATCATCTACTTTTGCTGTTGACTGTACAACAAGTTTGACAAGGCCGAACGCATTAAAATAAATCACAATACAATACACGAGAATGATAGAAAGGAAAACAAAATTAAAAGCAAAACAGTAGGTATGGGTACAAAATAAAAATTAATAGGGACCAACTAATTTCAAACAAATTCAAATAAAATAAACTATGTATGTTTAAGATATCATATTTATAATAACATCGTACTTACCTCATATTTGCAGAACTCCACTGTTCAAGTTTCACCGAATTCGCGCGTCTTGTCTACGGTAGATGACTTTTAAAAAAAAAGAAATTCGCGCGGTTTTTGCTCTTCTACATAGACAATCTTTACCCCGAGGAGTTTCTTTTAACCCGAGGGGCAATTCTCGTAATTATAATCGTTCGCAGTTTGATTTACAATCTGTCAAAAATACCTCTAATGTTCCTACATTTTGACATTTGTTTGTCGCCGAGATGAGACTGCGACTAGATTTTGAACGTTTTAAATTACGAGAATTGGCCTACAGTTTTGTGCCCACCATGACGTACGGCGCTGCGTAAATGGAATCTATACCTTCAGCCAACGCTCTGTAGTGTTGAGTTCAGGTATATAATTAAAATATATACGCCCGTGTCAGGGATTTCAAAATATACCCGAACGCAACATTTTTCTGGGGTATACTTTCATGTAGGACACTCCATTTTGCTATACTGTAATGTGGTATACATTACAGTATAGCAAAATGGAGTGTCGTTTCACTATCTCTCCACTTTTAATTACGTTTAATTTTATATGTTAGGATTGAGATAAATAATACAAAAAGAAAAGAGGATAAAAAAACGTTTATTACAAAGAGAAATGTTCTTCCTATAAAAATACAATTGGTATGAATTGGTAAAATTAAAAATAAGAATTTAGCGGGCGTTATGGACATTCATTTTAATGTTCTGTCCTAAGGCATGCTTTCGTTAAATTGTGCGTTCTGTGTTAGACGGCCGCCCAGCTTGAATCCTAGACTTAGTCTTTCCTATTCCCCTGTCTTTACGTCTGCTCAGGGCTGTGCTTTAATTTTCCTTGGTACACGCCTTGTTGTTATCTTGTGTAAAATGAAATTTTGTCCTTGCTCGGATGTATTTTTTTTTTTAATCATATTTGTGAATTTTGCTAGTGCTCTTAGATTATGGACCGTGGGGTTCGTTTCAAATAGCTGTGTGAAGCGTTGTACTTCAGTCTTAAACTCTGCAAGTGCATTTTTTTATTGGTGCGGAAATTCTACAGCAACCTGTTGCGAGTAAGATGAAAAATTGTCCGCATCTTGTATCGGCTCTTGTGTATTGGAGGAAGAACACTGAGAAACTATCGGGTCCAAAGAGCACTGAGGAACCATCGGGTCCAAATCATTATTCGGTGTTTGATCCAAGTTCAGCATATTCATATAGAAATTTTCATTTATCTCATCCCCCGTCGCAATTCTTGCTAGTGACATTCTATCATGAATAGAGAGCCGAGGAGAATTGGGAAATATAACCCCAAACTTTTGCTCAATGCTACATAGGTGCTTGCAGAATCTTCCACCAGCATCACAGCATCCAGCATCACAGTCGTAAACGGCTAAATCGGCTCTGACAGTGTAAAAAGTATTTGGACTTGTCTCCGATTCCACACTGTACTCATTATCGTTGACTTTAGAAATATTTTTTAGCCCTATAATCTACACACAAGCGTTTCTCTCCGGTTTTTTTCTTGGCCAGCACTATTGGACTCTCATATGGCGAAGTGGATTCTGTTACAATGCCCGCATCCATCATCTCCTGAACCATATCTCTTACCAGCGCTCTTTCGCCGTACGACATGCGATATGGTCTGTATACCACTGGCTCTGCATCGTTAAGCTCTATGACCATCTCTGTTGCAATTGTGAAACCAAGATCTTTAAGACCAGAGGAAAAACACTCTTTAAATTTCGATAATAACCTTTGGATCTCGAGTTTCTGCTCTGAAGTGATGTTGTTACCGCACTGTACAGACTCATCCAGGGATTTATCATCAAAAGTTACTGAGTATACATTTTGTTCGTTCATGATGGGAATAGCACGCGTCAGTAAAGATCCCTGTTTTAGACAGACCGAACTACCAGAGACGTTTTGTAGCAGCAAATTACCAAAACCACCGTGTAATAATACTCGCCCGGGAGTAAATAGTGTTCTTTACCTGTGGTGCCTCTAACGGAGCCTTTCACATACACGAAGCCAGTAAGACTAGTTCGTGACTTCACACGTATCACAGTTAATTGTTTTGGAGCAATTACTACGTCATCCTGAGTCATGAGGAATATCTTCTGATGGGGATCCTGTTCGAACACTACTTCGTTAGGGGTTTTTATGATAGTAATACCAGGTTTCTCCGTGAACGTATGACCCAAGAGGACTGGGTGTCTTAAAGCGGCGTCTTCAACAATGAGAATCTCTATATTCTCTTTTATCCCTTGGACAGTTACGTCGGCATTACATTTGCCCAATGGTTTTATGTGAAAGCCACCTACACCTCGCAAGATTGGTAAACTGTCCAAGTTTGTATTCAGCTTCAAACGCTTTGCTTCCGATTCCCTAACCAAGGCACACGGGCTCCCTAAGTCTACTTGACAATTGATCGGCTGACTATTTACAAATATTTCGAGGACCTGTTCACATCAGCCTGTGTTGGTTCGAGTTTTTCCCAGCTGAATACCTAATAACTACTGCTGTCTATTCATTAACTTTACATTAGTCGCTCTTAAAAAAAGAAAAAAGTACCTATGATGTCTCGTTCATCTTCAATTTCTTCTTTTAGTGTTGTTAATCGTATTTTACTGTATGTATCTCTATTTACAGGAATTATCTGATTCAAAATCTGGTTCAATATCTGACTTTTCTGCGACATGTTCTAATTACACTCCACCGAGACACGAAGTAAGTTTAACTAAAATACTTCATTAATTCATTAATAATAATATGCTAACGGCTGTTATCCCAAAAGCGGTAGCACTCTAAGCCGAAGCAGTCCTTAAGCCATGTCAGAAACCTTCTAGGTGGCTTAAAAATATCTGCGAGCGCCAATTCAGGATTGAGATCGGGGATAGGTAATTTTGATGTTCAGCAAGGGATAGACAACACTTATATCACTAATCAAGTTGTTACCTTCATATTAACGAAGCAACAACAGTAAAGTGCAACAAAATATAATAAGATTTTTTTTTGTTGCAGACCAGTTCTGATGATTCTTTTCGCAATGAATTTGGAACTTCGAATAATTGAACGCCATTAGAATGTGTTTCGAACTTCGATTCATCGGTCAAGGAGCCTATTAATCTTAATTGTAGCGAAATTAGTCACATAAGCGGTTCTCCGTGTAGTGTTTTTTGTAGAAAGGAAACTTCTTCAACCTTTTAAAGCAGATGAATTCGTACCAAATAAAGGAATACCTCTCGATGTTAATAATTCTTTGTGTAATGTATCTTTCAAGCCACCTAATAACATAAGTTTAAGTGAAGTTAGTTGTAAAAGCAGTTCTCCTTGCAATGTAATTGTAAGTAGGGAATTTCCACAGCCTTACAATGAATCGGAACCAAATAAAGAGATTATTTACGATATTAATAGTGAATCTCAAATAGAAGATAATTCTAATGATACGAGTAGTACAACAATTATCCAAAGGCAAAAACCCAAAAGTTCAAAGGTTCGAGATAAAGATTATTGCTTTTACTGTGAGTCATTTGTTTTAAATTTTGCTCGTCATTTACTCCGACACCATATTTATGAAACTGAAGTCCAAAAAATTGTGTCAAAACCTAAAAAAAGTCTTGATAGAAAACAATTAATTGCAGCTCTACGTAAAAAAGGAAACTACCTTGTAAATTCAAAAGAGGTCACTAAACCGATGCGAAAATTCAAATTTACTGATTATTTGCCGTGTACAGTGTCTGGGATTCTATTCTAAAAAACTATTGTGGAAACATAAAAAGAAATGTAGTGGTAAATCAGGAAGTAAAAACATTCAATCTGAGGCTCAAAATCTACTGATACGTCATCTTAAAATCGACGAAAAACTTAAGGAAACTGTGTTTCCCCGAATGCGAGCAGACAAATTATCACTTATTGCAAAAAAAGATAGACCCAGACAGACACATTATATGTGCTTTCGGATCTCAATATTTAAAAACTCACCGAGAAAAACATTTCGTTAACGTAGTGTCTTGAAAAATGAGAGAGCTTGCAAAATTATTACTAGAATTAAAAAAGATTGATCCATCCATTAATGACTTCTTTTCTGCCTTAAGACCAATTCATTATGATATCATTGTACAAGCAACCAAAATACTGGGAAATTACGACATAGAAAAAGATAGGTATGAGACACCTACGTTCGCAATGAATCTGTCCACCACCTTGAAACAATGCTGCAATATTGCAATAATGTGTGCATTAAAAAAGCAAGGGCTTTACACGGAAGTAGATACTGGCAAAATAGAAGCAGACTTAAAAATTTTGATTCAACTTATTGAATCAAATTGAAAATATGATGTGTCTACACAAGCTGCAACAGATTTAAACAAGAAAAAGTGGAATAAGATAACTATTGTGCCTTTAGCAAATGATTTAAAAATTCTTAAAGAATACCTAAATAAAAAATCCTTGGATGCTGCTATAAAAATTAAAGAAGGCTTACAAACTACTGAAACATATACACCACTTTTAGAGACTGTGTATTGTAGGGTTTTATTATTAAATAGGCGCAGGCCTGGAGCACTTCAAAGAATTACAGTGCACGATTATTTAGTAAGCGACAATAATGATAATAATAAGTATGAGGAATTTGATCGTGCGCTTACTGCCTCAGAAAGGATTCTGGTAAAGAAATTTAAACGTGTTGTCATTAGAGGTAAACGCGGCCGCGGAGTACCAGTTCTGTTTAATAAAGAAGTTCAAGATGACATTAAATTATTATTATCGATTAGGCATATTTTTTTTGCTTCGACACCAAATCAATTTTTGTTTGGTGATCCCGGTTATAACAATACAATTTATGGCTACAAAGTTTTGGAAAAGCATGCCAAATTATCAGGGGCGAAACAGCCTAAAGCAATATCCTCTACAAGGCTAAGAAAACATTTAGCCACCTTATCACAAATTTTTAGCTTGTCTGAAAATGATATGAAGCAGCTGGCTACATTCATGGGCCATACTAATGAAGTACATAAAAAGTCTTACAGGTTGCCAGATGACGTATACCAAACTGCTAAGATATCAAAGCTTCTCATTCTTATGGAAGATGGAAAAGCAGACGCTTACAAAGGAAAATCTCTCGAAGAGATTGATTTAGATTTGAATGAGGAGCTAATTGAAGAGCCCGTGGACAACAACGAAATTATAGACTATGATCCTGAACCTGAACCTACTTTAGATGCTAATTCTGATTACGTACAAACATTGTAATTTAAATGACTTATGTCAGGCTGGACCATCTGGTATGCAAAATGATTCTCAACAACTTATTAATGAACCCGTGTCTCAATTAGGTAACGAAAACAAAATACGAAAAGGAAAAAAAAGGACGTTGGTACCTTGGACAAAGGAACAAAAGGACGTAGTTACAAAATACTTTTTCACACAATTTCACATAAAAAATCACCAACCGCCTAAAAGAAATGAATGTGAGAAACTAAAAGAACAACATGTAGATTTACTTAAGAACAAAGACTGGCTAAAAATAAAGGTATTCGTCCAAAATATTTACTCTAGGCTAAGAAATGAGAGAAGAAAATTTATGTTTTAAAATAGTATGTTTTGTTTTAAATATTTTTACTTTGTTAATGCATACCAATGATTAAAATACTTATAATTATGTTTGAATTGATGATTAATACCCGGTTTCTGAGCTCCGTATCAGCTGTTTATTTATTCTATAACTTTATCTGATGTTTAGCTGTCATTAAACTTTGTTTAGAAACGATTTTACTGACATAACTGCAATTACATAAGCAAATGCCTTTAAAAGCATTTTTAAACAAAGGACTCTTAATAAAGAATTAAAAAGGTTGTCTGTTTATCCTTCAGGTTCCCTACTGAATTTCTATACGCAAGCTCTAAGCTGCTCTCCGTTAGAAAACTCTACATTCTACGCATGGTACTAAGATATCACAAAAGTCTACCCTTTAGCCATGCCAAACTTAAAAAGAGACGGTGTGACATAGTAGCCCCTACATACTCAGCACGCTCAATTTTTGCTAGTCGCCAAAATGTAACTCAAGCCCCACGCGTTTATAATAAAGTAAATCGCATACTTAACATTTACCCTATGCAGCTGTATGAGTGTAAGAGGACATTGACCGAATGGCTCCTTACACTTAATTATGATGCCGTGGAGGACATTTTGGCGACTCAGAGTTGAGCGTCTTGCATACAGACATACACACACACACACACCCCAACACACACACACACTCCAACACACCCCCATTCATACACATAGACACTCCAGCACACCTCACACTCATTCACACATACACACGCCCATTCACACACACGCACATACACACAAAATATACATAAACACACATCCATACAAAACACACTCCAGTTCTCACACACTGCCATAAACACGTTTTTATTTTTCTTTTTATTTTGTTTGTTTCATAAAAATGTGTAACTTATACCTAATTAGCACAACGAATCAATTGTTAATTACTTGAGGAAGAGCGAGGTTTATCCCATCACAAGTATCTTCGGATTACTTTCTGGGAAGCCCCGGCAACTAAATTGTAATATTTAAGATAATAAACACATTTTTTTTTTTTTTTTTTTTTATCGAATTAATAATTAATGAAGAGATATCTAACAGCACCTCAGAAACCGGGCATGAGACTGAGTTGTAGCCACTGATTTATTTTAATTATAATATAAAAATACATGTTCCATTGTAATGAAGACTGAGTGATGTTCATAATTAAGTTTATTTTGTTATTAGGCAAAGGCAGAGCCCATTTATGTTTTATTATTTAGTATAGCTAAAATTTTTAAAATGTCAAATGTTTAAAATGTTTTAATTTTTATGTTTAGATACCCATTTTTTTTTACAAAATTTTAAATTGAAAGAGAAGCTGCAGATGGAGTTTAGGTTGTAGATGGAGTTTACATTTCTTTTAAGTAGATATCTAAAACAAGAATGACAACATTGGGTTGATAAAAACCCTACTGATTTCTTTTAATTATAATATTTAAAAAAAATACATGTTCCATTGTAATGAAGACTGATTGATGTTCATAATTCAGTTTATTTCGTTACTAGGCAAGGCAGAGCAAATTTATGTTTATTATTATGTCAATGTTAAATTGCATTGATTTGTTGATTGAAACGTTTTTATGTTTAGATACACATTTTTTGTAAAATTTAAAATAAAACATTAAATGTTTTATATTACGGTATGGCTTTTATTCCGTATATTCACCTGCATAAATATGACTAGGTACTATTATATTATTCGTATCATGAAACTTCCTCTTTCTACCTTTGAACCTACATGTTCACACCAGCCTGTGCATCTGAGCTAACCTGTTTATACATTCTTACCTGTCCAACTCCGAACTTACCTGTTCGCACCGGCCCGGCCTGTGCCTGAGCTTACCTGTTTATACATACAAACTTACCTGTCACTCGTCAAAAATGATTATATTGCTTTTTAAGATTTTGTAGACCATCAAAGTGAAAATACCTACGCTATACATAGGTATTGTCACTTTTGTATGCTAACTATTAATTATCTGTGCTTGGAGTCATTATAAGCTCTTATATAGGTGGAAGCCTCTTGGCTGCGCATTAGCTGCTGAATTATTAGCATTTTTTTTGCAAATGCTACTTAGATAGCTCACTAACCCTGTGCGACAAACGCTCATGCGCGTTCAAATAATTTTCGTTGGGTGCTATGAACGCGTATGCGCGGTTGAAGAAAGTTTTACCCAGTGCGGCTTACCGCATTAGTGCGTCGTTTGTACTACTTGTCCGAGTGCGGCACGACGCTTCTGTGCGTTTGAATTTTTTTGAGTTTTATGACAGTCATAAAACAATTACGCTACAAGTAAAGGTGGTTTCACACGACAGTTGTTTTTGTAACATTTTTTTTGTCAAATTACTAGATTTGCTTTTCGTACGTAAAAGTATAGAGCGAATGAATGAATGAATGAAATTGAACTCTTAGTGTTGCCATTTAGTTGTCATACGAATTTATTAATTATTTACTAGAGCAATAATATCAGACCCATACTACTTTATGATTGTTTTTTTGATATATAACAACTTTCCTCTCTTTTTCCGGCAATCTGTGGGTGGGGTGATTTCGTGACAGGGACTGAAGTGTGTCGGGACGGGACGGAAGAGTGTCACACGCGCATTCTCAATGGCCAATGAGCGCGCGCGTTGCTAGGGTTGTAAGCGTTCCAATTTATGCGTAGTCGGTTTCGCGACCAAAACGAGAACGATAGTCCGTACCCAGGTACGGACTATAGTTCTTGTGTTCTCGTTTTAGTCGCGTAACCGACCACGCGTACACTGTAAGGCTCGCTCTTTTTTTTTGATATTATGTAGGTAAGCAGTAGAATAAAACTAATGAATATTTACAGTAAAAACATTTATTAATTTATACCCCTTATTACATAATATTATTATTGTTTATTTATTTCAGAGAATCTCCATATAAGTTACACAATATTTATTAAACACAAGATAACAAAATCATAAACTATTAGTGTGTTAGTAACAGAAAATTGTACCTAAAATTAAGTTAGTATGGTTAGTACCGATTACACCACCACCACCACCACCACCACCATCATCACCACCTATCTAACTCTTTGGGCATGTGTCTTGCCCTTTGAGGCACAAATGTGTCAGCTATAGGGGGAAGAAGTTCAAGCAGCACTTTTTGCCTATATGAATCCAAGGAAAGAGTGCTGCTTGTACCTTTTTTGAACAAAAAAAAGGAATTTACTAACATCATTTGCATGATGTGGATACCTATTTTTGTACCATCTCATGGATTTGTGCTCACAAGGATAGTAGGCTAAAGTTTGGTCGTGTCGGACAACACCTTTCATGAATTTATTGTATTGTATTATTATATGTGGTTTGTTGACCACACGACCACGCCTATTTTCCACTGGTATCTGAAATATTCCTGAATATGGCTCCTTTAGAAGAAATGTACAGCGTTGACGAGGCTATGGTACCTTATTATGGAGGACACAGCTGTAAACGATTTATACGAGGGAAACCGATTAGATGGGGATTTATGGAATATAGGAGGATAGAAATGTCCTGTAAAAAAGACATGTGTCTTAAAGCGTTGGAAAATAAAAAGACGCAATTATTGTCAAGATAATGTAGAGAAGTTTAGAAATTGTATAAAAAGTCTCAGTTTTTCGGACATTTATAAAACTAGTGATGTCAATGAGGCCTACTACTATTTTCTTGACCTATTTAGATGTTTTTACGATCTATGTTTTCCCTTCGAAATAATAACAAAGTCTGTTACTGTGAAAGCCAAATGGATCACTAAAGGGATAAGAAAGTGTAGTAAAAAGAAACGGCACTTGTTATGGCAATACAGAACAAATCCTACCCCAAAAAATATACAGTCGTTTAAGACATATTCTGCAAGGTTTAAAAAAGTTATAACTTTAACACAATCATCACGAAATAACTACTTCATTAAGACATCCCAAAACAAATCAAAAGCGGCATGGTCCATAATTAACAACTCTAAGACCTCCTTCCCTAAAGAACCAATAACACAAATTCAAACAGAAACACGGAAAATTGCGAATCCATTAAAGATAGCTCAGGCCTTCAACGAGTTTTATATTAATCAAGTTCCTAAACCAAAAAACTGTTAAATATTTGTCACTGGCAACATTTATAATTTTAAGTAATATAGTTTTATTCTCTTCTATTAACTCTCTCTCTCGCCGAGTTAAGCCGGTCAAGGCGACATGTTTTTTTTCTTTGTACCTTTAAAATAAACTCACAATAATAGAAAAACCCTTTTATTTCGCTCCACCTGCAACTATTAACTTCAAAAGGTTATGGGCCCAGCCGCGCGGAGCGAAATACAAGAATTATTGCGTGACAGCCGTGGTAAAACGGCGGTGTGATTCTGCGGTCAAGCAGTAGTGTCGGTGAAAAAAAATGGACGGCGAGGGCATTTTTGGGGCGTCTAACAATCGCCTGTTGTTAGAAAATGCCGGTAACTGGCATACATGGAAATTTCAAGTAAAAGTTATATTAAAGGCGGTAAATGTCTATGACTTGGTCGATGGCCCATCAACATGCCTCGATGCCCATCAAGATGACTTAAAATTAGACACATGGAAGAAGCTAGATGCGAAGGCCCAAGGAGTCATCGTAAGCAGATTGGGTAACACAGCTATGCTGCATGTGCAGAATTGTGAAACAGCCAAAGAAATATGGGACAAATTAAACACAATCTATGAACAAAAATCTGACGTTTCACTCCACATATTACAACAGCGTTTCTTCGAAGAAAAATATAATGGTACGAAAGATGTATCAACATTCATAGCAAAGATAGAAGCAATCGTCGCACAAATAAGGCAAGCAAAAGGTGAGATTGCTGAAAACATGATTGTTACAAAAATCATAAGTTCGCTGGGTGAAAAGTTTCGACACTTTGTGTCTGCTTGGGACTCTGTGCAAATAGAAAAGCGAACCCTGTCGGAGTTGACAGCCAGGCTCATTATACAGGGTGGCAGGGAAACGCTTCCGAAAACGAAGACAGGTGATAGGGCTACTGATTCTCGATACGATACCATAAAAAAATGAGAAAAAAAAATGAACAATTTTACCTATTTTTTTTAGCATTTTTCGTACACTATGCTGTGAGAACAGTTAAATTAAACCATTATTTGCTATTAAACACATTTTTTTTCTTTACAACTCTAACAAGCAATGTATTCGTAAATAAATATCATCTGACGCTTGCGCGTGACCTCAAGTTCAAAGTGCGCGCGCGCTCGCCGACAGCTGTGCGGCTGACGACCCCAAGTCCACGTGACGCGCGAAAATAATCAATTTCAGGCGAAAGGTTAGTGGTATCCGTTTGCATAAAGGTTGTATATAATCTACGTTCTGGCTTCGGAGGCGTTCTCCTGACACCCTGTAGAAGAGCAAAGAAACAAAATGTACCAAGACAGTGAAACTAGTAGTACCACAGCGTTCAAAACTGACACAAAAACAAGAAAGTGCTTTAACTGCGGTAAAGTGGGGCATTATAAAAAAGACTGTAAAACTAAAAAGGACAACAGTGAAAAAAGTTATAAAACTGATAACTCATTTTGTAAACAGTGTAATAAACGGGGACATACAAAAGAAAAGTGTTGGTTTAACAAGAACAATAAACAAGATAAAACTAATGACAAACAAAACGCATTTGTCATGTCAGTGTGTGGACTTACGTCAAAAAGTATCAACAATGAGTGGTTCTTGGATAGTGGTGCTTCTGAGCATATGTGTTCTACAGTGGACAGTTTCACAAACTATAAAAATTTGTTAGTACCAAAAGACGTTGTTATTGGGGATGGAACAATACAAGGAAAGGATCTCAAACAATATCCTGGACATTAATTATTTAGGGACTAAAATTGAACCAACTACTGTTACTAAGTTTCTTGGTATTAATATTGACAACAATTTGACTTGGAGATCCCAGACAGACGAAATCTGTAAAAAATTAAATAAATTTGCCTATGTTCTCTACAAGCTATCAAAAATTGTGAGCCTAGAATCGGTACTAACAGCCTATCACGGCTATGTTGCATCGACTCTCAGATATGGCGTAATATACTGGGGCAGTTCAGTAGACAGAGAACTCGTGTTCAGAGCCCAAAAAAGATGTATCAGAGCGATGTGTGGCCTTAAAAGCACAGACAGTTGCCATCCGTTCTTTATACGCCTAAAAATCCTTACCTTGCCATCGTTATACATATACGAAACGAATGTGTTCGTCAAATCCAACATTTCAATATATAAAACAGCTACTATAAGCTATTACCGAAAACTACGCGATAAAAATAAGTCAGAACTTGAAGTGACTTATGGAAAGACTGCACTAATGAATAAGAGTACGTTCTGTATGGCCCAAAAAATATTTAACAAACTACCTGAGAAAATAAAAACGCTAAATCTGGATAACTTCAAAAAAGAACTATTGAGAATTTTGATAAACAAATGTTATTACTCAATAAAGGACTATTTAGACGACAATTCTATAATTAGGGGAAAAAGGGGCAATGGGAGTCAGCGGGTAATGGTGGTCAGTGTAACCACACCCAAACGAAAGAAATTAAACAAGCGAATGTCGACTTAAACGACGCGTCACGTGACACCTAGCGGCCGCCCGATCGCCCGTTCAGTGCGCATCGGTCGTTTGCGGAGGCAGGCTGTTACACGTTTTGGCGCGCTTTCGATGTAATTTTACGAGTGCACAAAATAACCGGTGACTACATTATTACGACAAATCTGACTATTTAATGTAGCATATTGAGTAATACAGTTACTCAATATGCTACATTAAATAGTCAGATTTGTCGATTTGAATCTTAAATTATATATTTTGAAATCGTTGAAGGTGTTCTAACGTCAGGTTATTTTTTTACGATTCGTTTTTTCGCAGTAGGTAAAATCGGGCAATGAGAGTCACTGCGATTCGGGTAATGAGAGTTGACTCCCATTGCCCGCAAATTTCATGATAGAGTCGATTACTTACCAATTGCATTTTTATTTCAGAGATGCCAAAAATACGACCCAGAAACACCAATAATGGACGTCTGAAACTTTAGAAAAAGCCAAAGAACTGGTGAACTAAAACCAGTCTATTAGGTCTGCGGCTAAAGCCATGGGTATTCCTTTTTCCACCCTCCAAAAACGGCTAAAGCAACAAAATCAATCAGAACCACGTCTCGGAAGACTTCCTGTTTTTACACAGGATGCAGAAAAGATCTTGGCAGACCGCATTAAATACTTATCTTCAATTTTTTGTGGAGTCACAGCTATACAAGTAAGAAAGGCAGCATACCGATATGCAGAAGAGCTTCAAATCCTACACACATTTGACCAGAGTGCCCAAATGGCTGGACGTGATTGGCTGGAAGGATTTCTGAAAAGAAATAATATATCTATTCGCAAACCAGAAGCCACAAGTATCAACAGAATAACTGCTTTTAATAAGGAAGAAGTCCAACTTTTCTATAAACTATTGGGAGATCTAATGGACAAACATAAATTCACCCCAAAAAATATCTATAACTGCGACGAAACCGGCATATCTACAGTACAAGATCCTGGTAAGATATTAGCTCCCAAAGGCATGAAAAGGATCGGTTCCATAACAAGTTGGGAAAGAGGTAAAAATACAACTGTGGCTTCTATCAATAAAAGTGAATCAGGATCCCATATAACCCCGACCATTTCACTGAAGAAGATTTTACCGCAGCTGAAGTGTTAGCTCAACCTGCTGTTCTAGTTCAAGATTCATCCATGGTTATACCTGCATCTACTTCAGTTAATCCAATGACAGCCACATCATCTGATGCAATTATTCCAGCGCCATCGACATCATCTGCTACCATAGATCCTGTGCCATCGACATCATCTGCTACCATAGATCCTGTGCCATCGACGCCACCTGCTACCATAAATCTTGTGCCATCAACATCATCTGCTACCATAGATCCTGTGCCATCGACGCCACCTGCTACCATAAATCTTGTGCCATCAACATCATCTGCTACCATAGATCCTGTGCCATTGACATCATCTGCTACAATAGATACAAGGCTGCTTACATCTCCCACAGTAATGAATGCAACGCCATCCACCTCGTCCGGAAATATACAATCAAACATCGCAAATCTGCTTCCATTTCCGACCCAAACAACTCGTGAAAGACTCGTAAGGAAAGGACAAATGAAGCAACACGCAAAGATTTTAACAACAACACCCGTTAAAGATAGTCTCATAGAAAAAGAAAATAAGAAAGCAACAAAAGCAGCAAAAACTGTAAAAACTTCTAAACCATCAAAAGACAAAAATGCAGCACCGAAAGCTAAAGGAAAACAGAAAAAACAAGTGGCAAACGAGGCCAAAAGGCGCGTGCTGCAGGAGTCAAACAGCTCTTCGGACTCAGACATCAGTCTTAACAAGATTTGCGATGACGACGAAGACGATGATTTAAATAAATGCCTCGTATGCGATGAATTTGGTCGCAATAACGAACTATGGTACAGGTGCACCTCTTGCGGATTGTGGGCACACCAAGACTGCACTGGGTGGGAATCACCACGTGGATATTATTTTGATGATTTGAATTTTATTGGCATTGGTACTAATATGACATGTAACTTAATCCTTTTGACATTTTATTGAAACTAATTTTATATTTAATTTATAATGATATGCATATGCCTAAAAATATTGACTTTAATCATGACATAAAAGTTTACATAATGAAGCGCATCACCAGCATCACCTGACCTATTGTTAATCCTAAATAAAATTGTATTTGACATTATGAAAATTAATCTCTGACATTTATTGAAACTTATTTTACTTAATTTATCATGATATGCATGTGCCTATTATTATTATTGACTTTATACAAAAGTTCACATAATAAAATTGCATGACACCTGACTTATTCTGATGGTTCTGAATTGTATTTGACATTGGTATTAGTATGACATATTTATAATTAACTTAATCTCTGTGACATTTAGTGAAACTGATATAATTTAATCCAATTTGTAATGATTGCCAATTAATATTAATTTTGAATTTATTAATGATGTGGAAGTTTACATAATCTCAGAAGGTAAATGATAATATTGACAATGTTAATGATATATATTTGTACGCCTCTGGGCAAAACATAGAGAATCTATCTATTTTTAACACCTCACACTCCGTTGTAATCTGACCTATTTTTACAAATAAATTATTCTGATTCTGATTCTAAGTTCTGGGTTGGAGCGACTAGATTGGGATACGTACTATGTTTTGATCCGTACCAAGGCCATGCAGCAATTATTCCGCCGGCTTATAGACAGTTAGGTATGGGAGCTGGTGTGATTTTGCGTTTTGATGATCATTTACAAATTTTTCACCCAGGTGTACCTTTTCACTTATTCTTTGATAATTTCTTTTCTTCTATTCCACTCTTCCACGAATTGAGTAACAGAGGCCTCAAAGCCACTAGAACAATTCGCGAGGACCGTACAAAAAAGTGTCCTTTGCCGTCCAATAAAGAATTCAAGAAGACAGAAAGAGGCACATTCAAATACAAGTCTAGCCAACCAGAGCATATTTTGGTTTGCAAGTGGAATGATAATAGTGTGGTGTCAGTAGCATCTAATTCAGAAAACATCGAACCCTTACATAAACCTAAACGGTTCTCACAGCAGCAGAACAATATGTATACATCGATCAGCCTGCAATTATAAAAAGCTACAATGAAAACATGCGGGGAGTCGATAGGTTCGACCAAAACATTGGTCTTTATCGTACATCTATCCGTGGCAAGAAATGGTATTTCTCATTGTTTTGTCACTGCTTGGACATGGCGACTCACAATGCGTGGCAACTTTACAAAAATAATGGAGGAGAGTACGATCATCTGACATTTCGGAGAACTGTCTCCAGAGGTATCTTGGAAACATATAAAAAAAATGAGAAACGCGGTCCTTGTCCCACTCCTAAAACTTACAGGGAAACTTCACGCTACGATAGAGTTGATCATCTAGTAGAGTACAATGACTTTCAGCTTCGATGTTCGCTTTACAAAAAAATACAAACTTCACTTGTCAAAAATGTAAAATCCATTTGCACCCTAAAACATGTTTTGTTACTTACCATACTCCTACATAGACTTGTTTGTTAATTAACGTTTTTTAATTAGATAATAAAGCCGTTTTCATAGTAATAACTGTGTTTCTTTAATTTAAAATAGGATACAATCGATAAAGAGGTAGTTATATGAGCGTTAACCTACCTGCCTATTACTACTGATCGTTAAAACGATCCGCATTTTCCGAGCTTTCCTGAAAACTCAGATTTTTTTTAGTATTTTTCCATGTTTACTGTATGCATCAAGGTAACAATGCTAAAAAATTATACGAGATGAAAAAAAGTTTCAGTAACAACTGGGTTAAGCAAAAGGGTATCCCATTTGTTTAAAAATATCTTTTATGTTTTAAAATGTCTTGTCTTTTTTTTCATTTTAAACAAAGAGGAACGCTTTTGTTTAAAACATAAAAGACATTTTAAACAAAAGGGTACCCCTTGAACAACCCCCCATGAACCCATGAACCCCCCATGAACTAGATAGGTACTAGTCTTCATTGTACTACGACAAAGAAGGATCTGGAGTTGAGTACTGAGAAGTGGTTGGTGGTGTGTTCCTAGCATTTTGGACAGTCCTTTTATATATTTTTGGCATGGCTACAGAGGCCTTGTGGTATTTTTTTCGTACTTATAATTCGATCCATACCACAGAATTGTTGGTTCGACATTTTATGTATTATTGTCTACTATACAAAATATTAAATTACCTCGTTAATTACAATATAGATATGACACATTATTTTGAAATAATTATAACAATTCACGTAAAACTAGGCAGTATGGTCCGATGACTGTAGCCTGATATTGAATGGCCATAAACTAAAAAGATAGTATGTTGTCGCTTGCAAATTATCTGTCAGCGAGAAAGAAAATAGCGCGAAAGCAAGAATAATAAAATGGAAGAAGATTTTCTGTAAGTATTCTTTCATAATTTGTATAAGTACTAATACAAATATTTCGCTGTGATATGTGCAGTTTTCTTAGAAGTTATACCTATTACATGTTTATAACTTTTTTGTTAGGCAAGACGAGGATAC
Source organism: Apamea crenata (assembly GCA_949629185.1). NCBI lineage: Eukaryota > Metazoa > Arthropoda > Insecta > Lepidoptera > Noctuidae > Apamea > Apamea crenata. The sequence continues at coordinate 1,854,655 of OX451362.1, read as the reverse complement.
AAATCCTAGCAATTGGGTCCCGTCGGAGTCACTGCCTCCGACTGCCGCTGACGACGGCGGGGCCGGGGGGAGTGGCGTCGGCGGGGCCGGGCCGAGCGGCGTCAGCGGCAGTCGGAGGCAGGGCAGGGGAGCGGCGGCGGCGGGGCTCAAGAGACGACAATGACGGCTTTGCTGCAGGCAGCAAAGAGGGCCGTCATCATCGAAACACCACTCATTTAAGAATCGTAAAATAACAAGTAACAACAACAAACATCAGAAATTTTGTCTGAAATTTCTAATTCTACATCCTTGGCATCAAGTAGATCTCATAGTCCACAGACGGTTTTGGACGAAAAATGTAGAAGTACATTTTGGTTTGACGTCGAAATGTATGATTTAAAAAAAAATACACCGTTATATCAAAGAAGAAAAAAATATGAGCCGGGTCACTATCAGAAATATATAACATTACCCAAATTCAAATGGTCTCATATGATTAACGAAAACATAAATTAAAACATTGAACAAAACAAACAAAATACATACTTTTATCTGCAATATTCATAATTTAACAAAATCTTTCAAACGTAATCCAAGAAAGAAAACTAAATTAACTACTTATAAACGAAGACAACTTAAATACAAGCCAGCCGTTCTCGTGCGTAGTGAGCTAATGTCAGAATCAATAGCCTTTGCTAGAGAAAATCAGACGTATGCATATTACAGCACCAGCATTGCCTTCAATTATTAATGCTTTGCGGCAGATTTAATGTGACGCAAAACTTGGGGAGTTGCCTGATGTTAATCCGTTAATTTCTTTATTCATGCTTGCAAAATATTCAGCCTATAAGGATTTTATTGGCGAAATTTTGATTCACCCAAATTTTCACATTTAGTATTGGAGTATGTGTAGGAGAGAGGGTCATTTTTTGAAAAAAATTACTTCCTGGTGGTACTCTGATGGCGAAATCACTATTTTTATATTCTGGTCTTATTACAGCGAATAAAAATCTAAAATCTGTTCCTGTTTTCCAAATGATTACTGATGCTCATAGTACGAAACCAATTTTAGATTGGTTAAAAGAGTAGCGTAATGACGTAGTTGACGTCCCACACGAGATAATAACAGATGAATCTCAGCTTTACTTTCGGCTAATATTCAAGCATTCACGTTACACACTAGTAAAAAACGAAAACTTTGTAAAGCTTCTTCTAAAAAAAACAAACACTTAAAACTTATTGCTCATCAACATTTTCTTGCAGATTCCATTTTTTCTGACAAACCTTCTTTTCGTGAAAATTGGAAAGGACAAGCTGAAGAAGAAGAAAACACCGCAATACGTGATGAAAGGGTAAAATTTATTAGAAATGGCAACTTGTGTGCTGCCATTCTCATTGATGAAAACAGAATCAATTTAAGAAATACATGCGCTTTAGATTCAGTACTGTACCTTTTATCATTAGGATGCAAGCAAAAGGCCAGTTTCCCCCTAACCCCCAACAAAACACATCGTTGACCTTATAGACACTTTTACAGATAAAAACATCCAGGAATACGTTAAATGTTTAAAATAATGACTCGTATCACGATTTTTTTACACTGAGATCTCGTTTAACGCTTCAATATTTTAACAAAAACCAGACTGGCCACGAAATAACAGTCGATTGTTGCTGTAACGTAACGTACGTTTTCGAGACACTTTTAATAAACAGCTTTTCAAGCGCAGTTACCACTAAAACCTGCTTAAATGAATCTTGCGCGGCACCTGAAATAACTAGAAATGTTGTATTTCTGCCATTGAATCTGCAAATAATATCTGTATTTGGCATTAACAGTCTAGAAGAAGCAATTTCTTTTAGCTACAAGGGGACTTGTCTTTCATGTAATAGTAATGCTATATATGGTTATAAACTTTCTAGTGTTATTTTCATGGATTTGTATGGAACAAAACAGGTAATTTTAATAAAAAGTAGATTGTACAGGTTACTTGGAGGTACTGAATCAAAAAAAATCAAAAATCAAAATCAAAAGTCATTTATTCAAATTATGCTGAGAATCAGCACTTTTTGAACGTCAAAATTACAAAAGACAGACAAAACGCCCGCCCTTCACCACTTCCTAGTGCTATCGCTGGGAAGAAGAAGTGGCGCAACAAACTCCCCAGCAGCACAGCTGTCTGTTCAATTTAAAAAAATACTTGATTGTATACAAAGGTGCTTATGTTCGGTAATTAACATTACAAAGCCAGAACATAAAATTTAATTATTTGCCATAATATGTCAGCTAGCCACGCCAATATACCAACAAATATAATAAAAACTATACGTACTCAAGCTAAAAAATAATTACTTAAAATGTAAATAAAAAAACTTACTAGCCAAATAAAAGCCTCCAGGCATAAAGGGCGTGACAGCTTACACATTTATGCATTGCTGGGTTCTAAGACCTGGCAGTAAGCTAATTCTGGAGAAGGAACATAAACATTGTCTTGCGTTAAACTAGGGTGACCAACTATTCTTATCGTCTAAGAATAGTTGGTCACCCTAGTTTAGTAGAATTTCTTCCTTCTCAACATCCTGACATTTCTGTAATGCCTTATATGCTGGAAATAAGACTACGTGAAATCTTTAAGTGCACATCACATTAAACTAAATAAAAATGAATAACGTGAATGAAATCATAAATAACTTGGATACATATGGGTCCCACGAATCCTTTATCTGCCCCCCTGATAGATGCCTTCAGATAATGGGAAACCCCAATAAAACTATGAATCTGCTGCATCTAAATATACGCAGCATTAGTAAGAACTTTGATAGTGTCCTAGTGTTATTATCTTCTATAAAAATTTGGTGTGACGTGATATTTTTTTCGGAATGTTGGCTGAAAGAAAATACTAATATCCCAATTCTCCAGGGATACTCGACTTACTCGTCTACAAATAGCCTAAATAAAAATGATGGTCTAGTTATCTACGTTCTTACAGTTTTACAACATAGTATTATGGAGCCAGAGTTTGTTGATGCTAACTGCCTAATCTGCAGACTCACTGACATAATAATCATTGCTGTGGATACGCCGCCATGTTTTCGTAAAATAGATAACTAGTTTTCGGGGGTAGGTGTAGAAAAGTTAACACGCAACTTCGTAAATCTTTTTTAATAAAAAATATTTTTATGTATTTTATTTACTTTTAAGTGCAATATTTTGTTGCATAAACTGCTAAATAAGCAGCGCTTACATTGGTGAAAGATTACATGTAACACAAGCGCTTACACTACACCACCTGCCAGTTTCTCACTAGTACTTCATAACCACTGCAAGTTTACACACTACACAATGTCGTCTTAACTGGATGATATCCAATCGGCCCAGAAGAACCTCGAGGAGTGCTTCCTAAAGAAGATGGGGGTGAGCTTGAGGCACAGATCCAATGTGCGGGACCCGCAAAGGACACTGTTGCAAAGATTGCTGAAGAGTTCCGGTCCTTTCGAGAGCTAATGTTCGGCGTGCTGGGACTTCTCAGGAAGCAGATATTGGAGTGTTCTAGAGTGGTTGACGGATTGGAGACAAGATCTCGTCGGAAAGCGCTTATTAGATATTTCAGTTTGATATACTTATAATATTAGAATATTGTTTGTTGGGTAACGGCATCTGTCACATTTAAGAAGCTTGGGACTAACGTAGAAGTACGTAATTTGACTAGATATTGTGTTTACAAAAAACAACGAGTGTGGAACCTAAGATAGAAACACACTTGTACGATACCACTACATACAGAAAGCAAAGTTAATAGAAATCTCTGTTCATAGATAGCACGTCTTACCGGAAACTTTGTTCATAGAATCCACTGTTTCCAGATACCTCGGTTCACAGAAAGTGCCTCTGGAGAAGAAACTATTAATAATTATTATATAACTAAATTTCGGTTTTCTTACTCTGACAGATATCAATAATAAAAACACGTTTATTTCATACAAAAATGCCAATTTAATCAAAAATTAAACAAAACTAAAAACAAAACAGAACTCTTCAGCTTTATAATATTTGTGTTGATGAGATATTAAACAAAAACTAAAAACAAATAAATATTCAATATAATTTTAAAAATATTGTTTATACACTAAATGTCATTATTAGTTATTTTTCATATGCAAAATTTGAGCTAATCCACCTAGAAAGGCTAATAAGTCCATCTCACTCCTTTGAGACAAGTGCTTTTGCATTCTGTGTTCATAATCAATTTGTGAAGATCGACGACGCTTTGGCATGGGCTCTGACGCATTGATGCGCTCAATTTCACAGTCAGTGTATTTTACCTCTTTAGCAAATTCTTTCCTAATTTTAAACACATTCCATGTCTTACGGTTAAGAAGTGTAGTCCAGCGTTCATGCCAAGATTCCAAGACGTTTTGTGTCTTGGGAATGTCATATGTGCGATCAAACACGGACCACAAAGCAGGTGGGAATAGTGGCTTTCTATTTATTGTTAGTTTAGTACTATTGGCATTGTTTCTTACATACGTCCCAGAGACATAATATTTCTCGAACCACTTCGCTAGTCCTGCGGCTTCCTCTGGTAATACTTTATCTTTAACAAGTTGAAAAGCTTCAGGTATCTCGTTGGGATCTAGGAATGCCAAAGCAAATAAATGCCTAATTTTATGCTCAAATGAAAAATCATTCCCATACTTCTTTGCTAAACCCTCATCCTGTACATGACGCCAAATGCTCTGCGTAAGATGGAATAAACATAGTCTTTGTTTACATTCTGGAAATTGCTGCTTAACGGCATTGATAGCTGCTATTTCAAAATCAGTTAAAATGTTCTGAGGAGCCAAAGTAGTCTGAAATGTATGAGCGCTGTATCTTTTTAATAACTCCAATAAAATTATATAACATGTTTCTGTCTTATGCGATAACTAGCTTCTGCCCGCGGCTTCGCCCGCGTGGATGTCGGAAGTTATCCCACGGGAACGTGCTACCAGGATAAAAAGTATGTGCTTCCCTAGGATGCCATCTATCTGTTTGCCAAATCAGAAGTTCAGTGGTTTAGGCGTGAAAATGTAACATACAGTTTCAAGTTCAAAAAGCAACGCTCTTTCTTCTTCTATTTTTAAAAGTGATGATTTATGCACAAACTTATCAACAAAAATATCTGCTATTTCTTGTGGATCTGAAACTACTTTGTTGTCAACGTTTAGAACAAGTTTTCTTCTTACTTTGTTTTGCACTCTCTTTGTCCGATTATTTACAATTTTCCATGTCTCTTTTACTATATTTTTGGCTTTATTGAGATGATGTGATATGGCTAACTTTCGTGCGTTCTTTAAAACTCTTCTATAGATTCTTATGTAATTCATTTTGTAGTTAATTACACTAGTATTTTTGGTGCTGCCCGAACACAAAATTCTTTTCATTTTGCTTGACACCTTAATTCCCTTGGTAATCCACTTAATCTGATTATTGTTCCTTAGTTTTACTTTACTGGTTTTCTTTGGGTAACACTCACGATATTTTTTATTAAAATAATTGAGAAATATATTGATGCCTAGGTTATCATTATTTGTATTTTGAAAGCTCTTTTTAAATGCAGCATTATTTTTTGGGTTAAATGTTCTTTTATTAATCAATATGGTATGTTCAGATTCATTTGTCTTTCTATCCGTCTTCTCAATAATTGTATTACAAATAAGGCCGCCATGCCCGTCTGCTAAACCGTTATGATCTACCAAACACTGCTCTATATCATCGTCAGAAAGATAAGTCAAAATATTGTCAATGCAAGAGTATGATTGGTTTCGAATAAAAGTAGGAGTATTTATAAGGTGCCTAAAATTGTAAGATGTTAATATGCTTATAAATTCAAAAGATTTTTTACTTTCCGCAAGTATGTCAACATTAAAATCACCACATATAACGCATTTCCTGTCAATAAAATGTTCCAACAATTTTTCTAGACTCCTTAAGAAACTGTCAAAATTCTTGTCATTTGGACTTCTGTAACAACAACAAATATTTAATCCTGTCTCAAGATCTTTTACACCACAAACCTCAAAGCTTTCTGATCTGTATAACTTCTGTATTGCATCAATATTTTCACACGTTTTATTCATATTCGCTAAAATAAGACTACCACCTCTTTTTTTGTTTTTCCTTGTGTTATAAGATACTAAGTTATAATTTCTTAATTGAAAAAAATTAATAGATTTATCATTCAAAAAATGTTCCGTTATACACACATAGTCCAAGCATTTAAAAAAAAAATGGACCAATTACCGCCGAATTCACCAGTATTATCACAAAGGATGCTCTGCTCAATACCATTTAGAAGCACAACAGAGTGAACAAGGATAACTAACTAAATACTTCCCATATAAACATGACTGGCAGGTCACCAATCTACATATCTGAAAGCCTTACTACTAAGGCTAAAAAGCTATTCTACCAGGCACGGGAGTTCACCAAAGCAAATGGCTACGCGTACAGATGGACTGCTCAAGGTAAAATCTTTATTAAAATGAAGGAAGGTGTCCGGCAAAGAGAATTATTAATGAATCTGATTTCGAAAATCTTAAAAGTTATGTTATAATATGACTTAATACACGTACGAGTATAATGCTGCAAAATCGAACCATTATCAATGCTAAGCTTTCATATTTTGTAAGTACCTACTTATATTGTTTTTTGTTACCCTATTTGTCTTTTTTATATTAGTTTTTTATTATTATTTAGAAGTAAACCTTTGTTTTGTTTTACTGCGCACACATTACACGTACGAGCATACACACAACCTCACTGCATCTAAACCATAACTTATACAAACAATCACAAACAGACATTAAACACATCGTGAAGTTTCTAAACAATTTTTTTTTATAACTGCATATACCTCATCGTGACTACTATCGCACAAACAATTTGTAGATAATGGAATATTAGCTGACATGCGTCTGCTTCACAACCGGCGGCGGAGTCGCTACAGAACTAAGATACTGGTTTGTTATTTTCTTGCATCTTTAGGTACAGTCGCCAGCACATCAAGTTACCCCACTTTGACCTTGAACGCGTTATGAGCAACAACAGCGAGAATCGTGCGAAAGAGATGTATAGCTTTTTGTCAGTTCTTACTCGTAATATTTCGTGCTGCAGCGCGTACGTGAGGGTGTGTGCGTGTGCGCGTCGTTGTGTAGAATAAGACACTATGCGATAAGAAATAGCGTAGCAGGTTGAATATTTTTGAATTGAATCGAATAGAAATACTGGCATGGTAATAAAAACAGGCGGCCCGCGCAATGATACGATAATCAATTTTTATTGAAATTATATCTTCTTAATCCTTCCTTTTTACATATTTATTTCTATGTATTACCTATAATTATTAAGTAGGTAGGTATTACCTACATTTAAACAGGTAGGTAGGAATGGTATACACCGTTACACAATTATGAATGTTGTTAAGTAGCCAGGTAGGTATAATCCGATGTGAGAAAAACATTTTTTTTTTTCATTTCAAGCAGGTTTTAATAACCTTTTCCGGGTTTTGTTACCTACTTACTGGCGGGCTGGCGGTCAACAGTTTTCTTGCGTTCCTTGCTCTTTTATTGCTGAAAGCCCATAACACAATCTCCTTGAAATTTTGAAATAAATATGGATACTTACCGCATCACGAACCTGTGTGAAGTTTAGCCAATTAATTATACCTTTAGAGTCTCTTGTCAGTCCGCCGTGTTTGAGATTAACGTTACGTCCGCGACACGATCTTATTATCTACTAAAATAATAAGTTTGAACTTAGTAACGTAATTATCTATACCTACCGAAATTGCTTTTACATGCAAGTTCAACCTTATTGCGCTACTAATAAGATACGATTTCGAAGATTATGAATTTTCAAATAAAATTCTAATCTATTATTATCGTTACTTCATCATCATCATCAGCCTATAGCAGTCCACAGCTGGACCTATGTCCAGCCGTGGACTGCCGCCTCTCCTATTGCCGCCATTCAACTCGATTTTCGAAAAGAAAAGGGCAGGGGTTCCCGTAGGAACCTATTCCTATGGGAACTCGGGTGAAGCCGCATAAAATGCGAAAGTGAGTTTGTATAGTTGTTACTCTTTCAGTTTTCACGCAGCGGCGTAGCTAGCCGTAATGGGGCCCATATCAAACTACCTTGGTGGGGTCTTTTACAAAAGGACAGTGACGTTTTCAACCGACTTCAAAAAAGGAGGAGGTTCTCAATCCGACTGTATTTTTTTTTATGTTTGTTACCTCAGAACTCCGTTATTTATAAGCCGATTTCCAAAATTTTAGGATATACTTTCAGATTGGTCCCATATAAATTTCCTCAAAAACGGTTCAGTAGTTTGGTTTTTAAACTAAAATCACTGGTTAAAGTTACAACTTAAAAGTGAAAAAAAAACACTACAAAGTGAAAAATAACTTTAATTTCGGAAGTCGGTGCAGACTTCCGAAATTAAAGTTATTTTTCACTTTGTAGTGTTTTTATGGAAGTCAGTCATCAAAAAAGTTTTTATTTTTCAATTTTTTGTTGTGATAATTTTTTTGATTTTTCAAAAACCACTTGTCCGATTTTGATAACATTTTTATGGGACCACTTCAGAAGTATCTCCTTTCGAACAAAAAAAGAGTTTTGGAAATCGGTTCACAATTGGCGGAGTAATCGCGTAACAAACACACAAGAAAAAAAAAACATACCGTTGGAATTGAGAACTTCCTCCTTTTTTGAAGTCGAAAGTAAAAACTTTTTTACAAAAAAAAAAACCTACTTCCAAAAAAGACACTACAAAGTGAAAAATAACTTTAATTTCCGGTGGCGAACAACGAAAATGCGAACCAAACGACACCGACTTTCGAAATTTATTTATATAATTTTGGAAGTCAATTGTTTTTTTTTTTCAAAAAAGTTTTTTTGAGTAAGTAATAAATAAATATGCCATCGGGGCCCCGTATAAAGCGCAGGCCACACCGCCAGCTAGCGGGCGGGCGGGCTAGGCGGGCGAACATCGTTTCACCTTTTTTCATACTTCGGTAGCTTATCTCTGTAGTTCGCGGTGTGAACCCAAGTATGAAAAAAGGTGAAACGATGCCTCGCTCGGCTCGCCCGCCCGCCCGCCAAGCTGGCGGTGTGGCCTGCACTCCGACCTCTGCTTTTGGCGCCTTAACTACACAACCGATCATCATGGAATTTTGCATACCTACGAGTACCTATCAGAAAAGGACATAGGAATAGTAGACCAGGGTAGAAGCCTTTAAAAATAATAAAAAGTGAAAAAAAAAAATAGTAGGATGAAACCCATTAGAAAAGGAGGGGAATATTATAAAAATGAAAGGAAAAATAATTTACGGGCGATCTGAGGTCGGGAAGGGGATGGGGGTGAGCTTTTAAGGGTAAAAATCGGTTTTTCTCGATTTCCGGCAAAACTAAAAGTCCTATCGAAAAAAGTCAAATGGCAAAGTTGTAGGTAATAAAAAGATCTAAAACTTTTGTATTAACACTTTTTTCACATAACCTCAAAATTTATATGAAAAATTAAAAAAATCAAGTTTTTGGTTTTTTATTTTTATCTTTTACAAAAATCTTTTTTTTTTAACGAAATTTGGTGAAAACTTACCTTTTTATGTCCCAAATACGCTGTAATTTATTTGATTAAAAATATTTATTATTTCACCTTATTTTGAATTAATATCGAAAAAGCACCCTAATTTTCAATCGAAAATTCACCCGTCAAAATATCAGCTTTTTTCAAAAAGTTGGTATGTTTTCTGTTCGTTGAAATCTCTATTTTCCGATGGTGAAAAAAAAAATATGTTACTATAGTAATTCTTCTCAGAAAATGCAAAAAATCGAAAAAAACTCGAATTCGAAAACTGATAATCTGAAAGACAAAATCGAATTATTAATGCCTTCACTATTTTATCGTGAGTATACACCCCCATGAAAAAAAAATAGCAAAGAAATAAATGTCAAAATGTATAAAAAATATATTAAAAATCTCTAATAAATGTATAAATATATAAAAATATGTATAGTAAATATATTTTTAATAACCAACTTTTGGCCGATTTTCATGTATATTTCATATATTTTAGATACATTCAAAATATATCTTAAAAGACATAAATAACATAGCTAAAAATATTAAAAAAATATATTTTGAATATATCTGAAATATATTTGAAATGTATAAAATATATATGAAAATCGGCCAAAAGTTAGTTATTAAAAATATATTTACTATAAATATTTTTTATATATTTATACATTTATTATAGATTTTTATATATTTTTTTAAATTTTGACATTTATTTCTTTAATATTTTTTTTTCATGGGAGTGTATACTCACGATAAAATAGTGAAGGCATTAATAATTCGATTTTGTCTTTTCAGATTATCAGTTTTCGAATTCGAGTTTTTTTCGATTTTTTGCATTTTCTGAGAAGATTTACTAAAGTAACATATTTTTTTTTTTTCACCATCGGAAAATAGAGATTTCAACGAACAGAAAAAATACCAACTTTTTGAAAAAAGCTGATATTTTGACGGGTGAATTTTCGATTGAAAATTAGGGTGCTTTTTCGATATTAATTCAAAATAAGGTGAAATAATAAATATTTTTAATCAAATAAATTACAGCGTATTTGGGACATAAAAAGGTAAGTTTTCACCAAATTTCGTTAAAAAAAAAAGATTTTTGTAAAAGATAAAAATAAAAAACCAAAAACTTGGTTTTTTTAATTTTTCATATAAATTTTGAGGTTATGTGAAAAAAGTGTTTATACAAAAGTTTTAGATCTTTTTATTACCTACAACTTTGCCATTTGACTTTTTTCGATAGGACTTTTAGTTTTGCCGGAAATCGAGAAAAACCGTTTTTTACCCTTAAAAGCCCCCTCCCCTTCCCGACCTCAGATCGCCCGTAAATTATTTTTCCTTTCATTTTTATAATATTCCCCTCCTTTTCTAATGGGTTTCATCCTACTATTATTTTTTTTAGTTTTAAAAATTATCGACCCTGGTCTATAGGATAGGTTACTACGGGAACGCGTGTGAACGTTCGAAAAAATCTCAAAATAAAATGGGGAATAATAATCTTAATCTTTTTATTTAATATTAATTGAAAACAAATAAACTTATACCTACCTACTCTAAATTTAAATATACCTACTTACAACAAAATTTATAAAACCAAACTATACAATAGATTAAAAATAAGTAGACAATATTTATTTATTACAAGCTTTTAGAAGAATAAGCGTTTGAGAAACAGTGGTTGGAAATACCTTTATTTTGATAAATAAAATAGGTAATTACAATATTAAAATATACCTAACTTATGGATTGTAAAACTGTGCTACTATTTAATGTGAACGGAAACCCGGGTGATTGAAGTGCATTATTTAATAGTGCCGTAGAATCGGAGTTCGTCATCTAATGGTAAGTTTAGGCTACGACACTATACGCCGTGCAGTGTCTGTATGTGTGAACACACAAACTCAACGAATACCTACACCTTGCGACAACAGAGTGTCTAAGTGTTCTGACACGGTGTCAGTGTCGGTGACATTGAGTGTACTGCCTATAGTGTTGTAGACTAAACTAAGTTCGCTCGGGTCTTATTAGCGACATAGAATATGCCATGACCTAAAAGAGCCCAAACTTGACCTCAGAAATACGCACCAAGATCGGCCTTTCAGTTGTTATGAAATACTACTACATGGGAGCATAAAGCGTTGCCAAAACAATATAATGATTTGATTGAATTAAATTATAAATAAAAAGTAAATTAACCTCTAATAACTATACCTAGAAGATACTGCAAAATTGTAATAACATAACAATACAAATATTTAAGCAAATATAGGTATTTATTTATTAATATTACTATAAAATTTAATGATTGTTGAAATGAAATGAAAATATATATACTTTACAATATAATATAAGTATTTAATATTTGGTCGGACCACCTTGCGCGTCTAAAACGGCAACCAGCCTGTCCTTCATGCTGGCCACCATGTTCCAGCAGGTGTCCTTGCCTCTGAATTGCTCCCATGTAGTATGGGCTTCTCGCCGCAAGTTTTCATTGTTGCGGATTTCTGAAGCATCCTAATCGAGAAACATGAGACCCCATAGATTCTCGATTGAGTTTAAGTCGGGGCTCTTTGCAGGCCATGGTAGGCGGATGACGTCATCCTGTGCCGCGAACCACGCCTGCACCACCCTGCAGGTGTGCACGCGGCAGTTGTCTCCCGGCGTCCATAAGGCGCCTCCTGACTGTGTCCATTGAAATCTAAAACAAAGAAAATTTTGTCAATTTAATACTTACCTAGGATTCCGTAATATGACAAATAGTACGGGCCAATTTAACTAATCTGCATTCGCGATTTATTTGCGAAAAATGTAAACAAATATGAGTTTATGGAAAAATAACTTTAAGTCCTACACTATAAAGTTCAGTTTACGCAACAACTTCAAACATTTTATTACTGCTAGTCTAGTAGTGCTAGTCACTCTAAAATCAACCTAATAACTATTGAAATAAAGTTGATATTTGTTCCACTTGAAATAACATCAATTTGAAGCATTAGTTGAATAGACTATGAGTATGGGACGGTAAAAAAATATTCTTCAAATTATAAACATAAACAAAAAAACAAATTATCGAATTGAGAACTTCCACCCTTGTTGAGGTGGGTTGTAAAGAACTGAAGATGTATCTAATACATAGTAGGTAATAATAATAAGCAGTAAGTAATAACAATTCAGACTGGCCGCGCGGCGCGCGTCAATCCGGTTTGCGTGAGTGCCGAGCGCCCTTCCAACTACCTACTACATGTCTATTAGGTAGTAGGTATGATTTTAATCACAATTTTGTTATTCACTTTTTAAGAAAACCATATTTTATGAAAGTGATGAATAAGTTGAGCTGATAAGGTATGATTACAAGCTACAGATGGACTCACCCTGTACGAAGTTGATGTTATTCGTGTGGTCAGAAAAGGATCGGCAGAGTGTGCGGCGTCTGCCGTCGTACCGTAGTGGATCTCGCGTAGAGTTGGCGACGATGGGCTTCTATGGTTCCGCTTTCTTCCCACCGCCGAAGCCAGAAGTAAACATATTTTTTCTGGAACGAAACAAATAGCTATAGTTTATTTGCCCATTATTACTCAATGACAATAGGCAAAGATGTATTAATACTTAAAATTCCCTACACTACAATAATAAAGTTATTAAATTGTTTAATTACACACAAACATCGCTATCATTACAGGGTTACACCCAATGCGATAACGTGGTAACTATTCTAACTAAGCAGGGGCTGCAGTCTCGACATTCAAAGCGATCGCTTTACGACCGAATTCGGTCGCAAAGCCCTGTCACTCCATACATTACACCTGTCAATCCGGGACTTTGCGAGTTGCGACCGAATTCGGTCGTAAAGCGATCGATGAATGTCGAGACTGCAGCCCCTGGGCCCTGGACAAAAAGAAAGTGCGTAATTGCTTAGATATTTACTATAGAATCCAATCACTACCTACTGGATTAACTTTTGTTTAGAATGTGTCATGAGTCATGACTAAATGGAATCAAAATCAATAGTTCATCGAATTCTGTTTACATTACCTATGTATAATTATTTCTCTGAATTTAAGCTTTCACGGTTACTCTACATTTTAGTGACGCTTGGAACAGCGCGCAGCATTAACTAATTTCGAAAATTCTGTATAAAAACACCATTGATACATTTTTTCAATATTAGCCTTTATAATATTATGATTACAAAAAATATTACTCACCGTTATGCCCGTCTGCCGACAAATATCTATCACCCGGCATCCACTCAATCGAAGCGCTATGATGCGCTCTCTTTGAATTTGCGTCAACTGAGGCGCCATTATATTTATAAATTGTTTTAAGAAAGTTCACAGCACAGCACAGCACACAGTACGATTCCAAATCACAGAACTTATATACCCTAACGGGTTCCAAATGCGTACGCAACTGACTGACGTAAACTAACGATGTGAATTGTGACGACTGACGGACGAGTGACTTTCGTTTAATTTCGTGAAGGATCGGGGAAACTCGGGAGCAGCGGCGGACGCGCAGGGGCGAGTGGGTGTGGCTTATTCCTAGTAAAACATGATAATTGGCTCCCAATTTTTAGTATGTGCAACCATTGGGCAATTTTAAAAACGTTGAAAACTCCACCAATCGTGCCAAGGATACTTTCTTTCTAACACTCCGCAGCGCGTCGTAGTTATATTTATGTATAGGGTTTACGTTGACGTGCTGCCGTCTGTACAGTCGCCAGCACATCAAGTTACCCCACTTTGACCTTGAACGCGTTATGAGCAACAACAGCGATCATCGTGCGAAAGAGATGTATAGCTTTTTGTCATTTCTTACTTGTAATATTTCGTGCTGCAGCGCGTACGTGAGGATGTGTGCGTGTGCGCGTCGTTGTGTTGAATAAGACACTATGCGATAAGAAATAGCGTAGCAGGTTGAATACTTTTGACTTTACGAAATACTGGCATGGTAATAAAAACAGGCGGCCCGCGCAATGCCTAAAATACATACGAAAGCTTATAATCAATTTGTTTTATTGAAATGATATCTTCTTAATCCTTCATTTTTACATATTTGTTTCTATGTATTACCTATAATTTCTCAATTTCTCATCTAATCGTCGCCTTTTGCAAAAAGGCGACGATTAGATATTGTTTATAACATACCCAAATATAGTACATGTTTTGCACACAAATTTCACAATTACCTCGGTCCTAGCCTTTACAACAAAGTAAGTAAAGAACTAAAATTAAAGAATCTTGATAGCCAAACATGCAAAAAGACTATAGATAAATATTTGAAAACACTAGACTACAATAGCACTGAAAATCTACTACGAAATTGATATAAACAAGGCACATAAATAATAAAGCACACAAAACTGCACACACACAGAAACATACATACAACATATACACATAATACATAAATATACATACATACCCACACCCAAAAACAAAACAACACAGACTGTCCCAATCATTTCATTTTGTAGCAGCTCATACTTACGACAAACAATAATAGACATACAAATTGGAGGAGCGCATACAGCCGTGCGCCACCGTGCCTTTGCGCGTACTAAGCTAGCCAAGGTTATAGGCAACGGCATGCCGGCTACATCATCGCGCTCGCTCAACGAAGGGAGCTCGGCACATTCTACCGACATTACCAAATTATGTCAGTGATGTCTGCGGGAGCAGACGTTGGCTTGACCATTGCTTGGTGTCTGAGGCAGCGTGGAAAACAATAGATAAGTTTGAAGTTTACCATGATATTTACTGGTCTGACCATTTTCCACTTGCCATTCAAGTTAACATTGGAATGGTTAGGCCAACGATTGCATCAGCTAGACTGGGAAGTAAGATAGTTGATAGGGCTATATGGGGTGAAAGAGATGCGGCACAAAAAGACTGTTACTATAGGTTATGTATGGAGAAACTCAAAAATGTAGATTTCCCATCTGAACTCGGAAACTGTTGTGATCATTTTTGCCATAACAAGGAACATAGTAAAATAATTGATGCATTGTACATTGATATTGTGACGTCGCTTCGGGAAGCGGCAGAGGGCAGCTCTAGTGTGTCGAGAGATGGGAGGGGTCGGCGTACAGTGATTGGGTGGAACAGGTATGTCAGGGACGCTCACGGGAACGCGAGAAGGGCCTTTCTTAACTGGGTGTGGTATGGAAAACCTCACACAGGGCACATGTTTGTGAAAATGAGAGAGACGAGAAAATTTAAAAAAAAAAAGTTAAAGTTTTGTCAGGATAATGAGGAACAAGTTAGGATGAACATTTTGGCAACAGAACATAGGAGCAAGCATTTCCAAAAATTTTGGAAAGCCACACAAAGATTGAGCCTTAAACCTGCGGTTCCGGTGAGCGTTAATGGCATGACTGAACCTGAGGAGATTGCGAACATGTTTAGAAGGCATTTTGGAGTAACCTCGCGGCTTCAAACGGAGGAACGGGGTTGTGTCGCGGAGAGTAGATTGTCTGGTGATCCGATTAATATCTCATCAAAAGAGATACGGAATATCATACAGTCGATGACCAGGGGCAAATCTCCGGGTCACGATGGTCTCAGCATAGAACATTTCCAGTATGCTGGTCCGCATCTCCCAAGAGTCCTAGCTATGCTGTATAATCTTTGTGTGAGGCACTCGTATCTACCAACTGATCTGATGAGGACGATAGTTGTGCCCATAGTCAAGAACAAGACCGGCGATGTCTCAGACAAAGATAATTACAGGCCGATATCGTTGGCCACGGTAACAGCAAAGGTTCTTGACGGTGTGCTTGAGCGGAGAGTAACCAGACAGCTCAATCTACATGATGCACAATTCGGTTTTAGAGCTGGGCTGTCCACGGAAACTGCTATACTGGCGCTGAAGCACACGGTCAGGTACTATACTGATAGAAACACACCTGTGTATGCTGCTTTCTTGGATCTCTCCAAGGCGTTTGACCTGGTTGATTATTATATCCTATGGTCGAAATTGCGTGAGCAAGGTCTTCCTAATGAGCTCATTAAGCTCTTAGACTACTGGTATGATCACCAAATCAACCAGGTCAGATGGGCGGGTTCTTTTTCAGGGGCGTATGGGTTGGAGTGTGGGGTGAGGCAGGGAGGTTTGACTTCCCCGGCGCTCTTTAGTCTATACGTCAATAAGTTGATCGAGGAACTCAGCAGCACTGGTATCGGATGCTCTATTGATGGTGAGATTATTAATAGTATAAGTTATGCAGATGATATGGTGCTGCTGAGTCCCTCGATTGATGGACTCAGACGGATGCTGGAGATATGTGAGAGATACGCCACGTCTCATGGTTTGTTGTACAATGTACGGAAGAGTGAGCTTGTGGTGTTTAGGGTTGGTACTAAGAAGCCTAAGACAGTTCCTCCGGTATTTCTATATGGTGTACCACTAAATAGAGTGTCGCATTTTAGGTACCTTGGTCACATTGTAAATGAGGACTTGAATGATGACAGTGATATTGAAAGGGAGTGAAGAGCGTTGGCGGTCCGATGTAACATGCTGGCCCGTAGGTTTGCACGATGTACTAGAGAAGTGAAACTCACTCTGTTCAAGGCGTTTTGCCAGTCCTTCTACACGTGCAGCCTGTGGGTTAGACATACGCAGAGGGCCTACAACGTTCTTCGTGTCCAGTACAATAACGCCTTTAGGGTGCTGTTGGGGCTCCCGCGGTTCTGTAGCGCATCGGGGATGTTTGCGGAAGCAGAGACAGATGGCTTTCATGCTATTATGCGAAAAAGAACAGCATCCCTGATGCGTAGGATTCGGGCGAGCTCCAACAGCATTCTAAAGGTGATATCTAATAAATCAGATTGCCCGTTCCTGGGGCCCTGGACCCGTATGCACAGCTGCAGGTCTGGTGCAGCGGGAAGCGGGCATAGTTATAGTTATAGGTTTATGAATTAGTATTTTTATAGTTTATTTTAGTTTTTTGCTCAGAGTGTTACTAACGTAGTTTTAAATGTGTTACTAACAACAATATAATTGCATTCTTGACGTTCAAAGTGTACAGACGTGCTCATCAATGCATTTTTTAATATAAAATAAATTAACGTTTGCATAAATAGTGACCTAGTTTTAGTGTAGGCATTAGCGAGTTATATAGAGAAACATTTTAAGTGACAAGTTTAAATAATGAACTGACTATATTATTTTAAATATTCACGTATATGGAAGGCAGCCCCTTTAATCGGAGTGCGATGATACGACGCAGCCCTCCACCGACACCGACCCCGGTACCGACACCGGTACCGACACCTACACCTGCGCCGACACCACCCCGACAACCAAGACAGGACCAAGATGAAACACTTCCAGTAGTGTCCACTTCGGAGATCCAGACCTGGATGACATCAATTGAGCAGTACCTGAGTGAGGTGTGTGCTATTGCTTCTGATGGTAAGCTCAATACTGAGCAGAAACTGAAAATCACCAATCTTTGCCGAAAAGTTGGACATGGAGTTTCGCAAATGGCTGTTCAATACCAGTCATTAAAGCAAAAAGCCATTCAAACCCATACCTCCCTTAAAAACATGACCGAAGCTCGAGACCTATCCGACTGCCTAACGGAGATGAACCGGACGATTCAGGAGTCCTGTACGAAGCAGGGGGCGAGTACATCTTTTGCAGATATGGTAAAGAAGGGGTCCAACAGTTTTGTTCGTCCTAATACTTTTAGCTCCGTGGCGATTTATCCCAGTGATAACTCAAAGACGAGTGACGAAACCAAGACCATGGTCCAAAATATCATATGCCCTGGAGAAATGAAGCTGAAAGTAAGAGGCGTACGCAAAATAGGAAAAGGAGGATTAATAATCAGTACTGAGACAAAAGATGACCTAGATAAGCTCAAGCAAACAGTCCAACTCGCTTCGTCAGGGCTTACCGTCGACGAACCTCAGAAGCGCAAACCTCGCATTATAGTTATAGGAGTTCCCACATCTATGTCTGAAAATGAGGTTTATAAATGTATCTATGAACAGAACTTGACCGACAAACTGCCGACTATGTCCCAAGATACATTTTTGACCTCAATAAAACTGAGCCACAAATCTGGCAGGAAGGATGCTGAGAATTGCAACTATATTATAGAAGTCCCAGCCATCATTCGCAAAGCCCTCATCACAGAGGACAGATTATTTATAAATTGGACGTCCTGCCCTGTACGAGACTTCACACTAGTAACTAGATGTTACAAATGCCAGCAGTATGGTCATGCAGCCAAAACTTGCAAAATTGCTGCCCCCACATGCGGTCATTGCGGTGAAGAAGGGCACACAATCCAAGATTGCGCAAAGAAGGCCAATCCGCCAAAATGTGCTACATGTTTGCGCTTTAAAAAACAAGCCAACCACAAGACGGGAGACATAGATTGCCCTGCTAAAAAAGCTGCCGAATACAGGTACATTAACTCGATAGATTATGAAGGCGCCTAAGAGCGCCACATACTAGTTTATATTTTAGACTTAATTTACTGTCGTAATTTTTGTTTAATATGGATGACATCTTAATTACCGATATCGATAACACATTTTTAACTATATCAAAGACATGTGACGTTGAGGACTGCAGACAATATTTTTCCGACTATCAAAATTCGCTAACCGTAATGACCCAAAACATTCGTAGTATCTATAAGAACATAGATAGCTTTAATGTTTTTCTTCATAGACTTAACTTTCATTGTGATCTAATGGTACTAACTGAGTGCTGGCTATCTAACCGCCACGATAATCTCCCAGCAATACCGGGTTACAACTTATTACATACCACAATAAACAACAATCAAAATGATGGTGTGGTAGTCTTTGCTAAGGAATCTTTAAAGGTCACAGTAGAGGAACATTCTACAAGACTGCATGAGTAATTGCTTAGTCATCAAAATTGGTACAACCACAGCGATAATAGCTATGTATAGATCCCCTTCCTCTAGAAACTTAGATCCTTTTAACAAATCCTTAAACCAGATTTTTCAAGCACTAAGCCCATTTAAGAATGTTATACTAACAGGTGATTTAAATATAAATATTGGCTCCGAAAACTGCGATGCAGGGACCCAAGATTACCTTAATATCTGCTTATATCATGGTTTTCTCCCCGCTCACACATTGCCTACTCATCAGAGCGGTTCCTGCCTCGATCATATGATGATCAAAACCAGCCTATCATATATTACGCTTGTTACTAACTCAACAATTACTGACCACCACGCAGTCTTACTCAACGTAAATTTAACGCTGCCTAAGCTAAATCGTCCTCAGACTATTAGCAAATTAGACATAAACAAACTCGAATATGATATGTGCAACATTGATTTTAGCCTAGTTTACAATACTGCTGACGCTAATTTGGCTTTATCGTACTTAATAAAACAAGTTCAACAAGCAATATTACGTAACACGACAGTTTCTACAGTGAATAAGAAATTGTATATTATTAAACCATGGATTACTCCGGGACTAATTCGGTGTATAAGACACAGAGATAAACTACATCAGAAAACTAAAAGATACCCTGATAATCTAATAATTGAAACCACCTATAAAAGATACAGGAATTTCTGCAACAATCTCCTGAAGAATTTAAAAAATAATTACGATAAAACTGAATTAAATAAAGCAGGAAAAAATACCAAGCAACTTTGGAAACATATTAAAAACGTCACTAACATGTCTAAACAGCGTGAATCAAATTCGAGTTTATTGTTGGCTAATCCTTCACCACTCTTATCAGCCAACAATGTAAATAACTTTTTTGTAAATGTTGGGAAAACTCTTGCCGAACAGATTCCAAAATACTGCGACCAACCATCTGTCAAAAAATCAAGCAATAGCTGTAACTCGAAATCTTTCGCCATGTTGGATACTGATGAAGATGAAATAACTCGATTAATTTCTGGGTTAAAAGAGGACTGTGCAGTTGGATGGGATAATATAAGCAATAAGATCCTTAAACTCTTTAAGCATATTTTGGTACGTCCCTTAACGCATATATTTCGAATCTGTCTTTCCGAAGGAATTTTCCCTAGTTGTCTAAAAAAGGCAGTTGTAATCCCTATCTTTAAATCTGGAAGTAAAGACGTAGTTAATAATTATAGGCCAATATCCTTGCTCCCCTCAATTTCCAAAATACTAGAGAAAATTATAAACAGTAGACTAGTTAATTACCTAGAAAAAAACAACATCTTATCCCCTGCGCAATTTGGTTTTAGAGCCAAACTGTCGACAGCCGATGCGGTGCATAGTCTGACTGGTTATATTTCAGAAGAACTTGGCAAAGGAAACCAGACCCTGGGAGTCTTTCTCGATTTAGCCAAGGCATTCGACACGGTGTCTGTTTCTGTCCTCCTGAACAAGTTAGAGATCATAGGAATAAGGGGAACGCCGCTGAAACTGTTTACTGACTATTTAGACCACCGGTACCAATGTGTTAAAATAGATAATATTACGAGCGATGACCAGAAAAATACTGGTTTTGGTGTTCCACAGGGGAGTATTCTGGGCCCCACCCTCTTCCTTATTTATATTAACGACTTGTGCAATCTAAATATCAAAGACTGTAAAATAATATCATATGCCGACGACACGGCGTTAATATTTAGCGCTAAAACCAGTAGCGAACTGTTCGAAATTGCTCAACTAGGTTTTAATACTGTGACTAATTGGCTTCAAATCAATTTACTAACATTAAATGCCGACAAAACAAAATATATTCACTTCTCCATGCGCAAGCCCCTACTTAACATTACTAACCCTCATCTATATGCCCATCAATGTGGAAACCGTACAATCACCATGTGTAATTGTCCCTTTATCCACAAAACGAGCAACATAAAATATCTGGGGATAATAATAGACGACACACTCTCTTTCAAAAAACATATTGAAAGCCTAGTGAAAAGAGTACGCAAACTAATATATGTTTTTAAAAAATTGCGAACTTTATCAGATTCCAAATTAATCACACAAGTTTATTTGGCCCTATGTCAATCTATAATTCAATACTGCATCACTTCTTGGGGTGGCGCACCAAAAACTAATTTGCTTCCTCTTGAAAGAGCTCAGAGAGCCATTTTGAAGGTAGCAAACTTCCATCCCTTCTTTTTTCCCACAGATCTGCTTTATAAATCCTGCAATGTACTAACGGTTCGCCAGCTTTTCATTATGCACTTAGTATTAAAACAGCACACCATGCTTACCTACAATGCCGACAACACTAACAAGAGACGGAATGATCTGGTATGCATGTCTAATGCAGCCTCAAAACATGTCTTTGTAGAAAGATTTATAACATTCTTAGGTCCATTCCTGTACAATAGATTAAATAGAAAACTAAGTATCTATAAACTAAATTACTATAGCTGTAAAAAAATTATTCTTAATTATCTACTAACAAACAATTATGCACAGACAGAAGACCTACTTATTGTCTGCAAATAAAACTGCTAACACGCTATTTTACGTTTATTTACCTAAGTTTTAATTTAGTTTTTACGTTATACGCATTGTTAATTTATTATTTTAAGTATGTATGCACTTCTTAGCCTGAAGCACAGGTTCAACCTAGTTCAGGCAAATTAGCAACTGTGCGCTATTTTTAATTGTTAAGGTAACCAATGTAAAATGTGTTCCCTTTTTATAAATAAACGATTTATTATTATTAATATGAATCATTTGTGTTCGAAATAAATAAATAATAATAATAAATAATTTTCTTTTTGTAATAGGTTCCTGTAAATAAACGTATCACGTACAGCATTAAAAGCTTGTTCGAGGCGAGTCAATTTCTTCATTCAGATTTGATATGTAATTTAACTTTTCTTTAGCCTTTTGTTATAAAAGATTCTGCCTGCGTTTCGGACTATCATTTTTCGTTATTTTCTGTAGATTTGTCCGAAGACTGTAGGCGGATCTTGAATTCGCCCCCACCGCTAGCCTGGGACCAGACGACAGCAAACTTCCTGTTGGGATTTGAACCCAACGCTGGTGGTATCTAGTAACAGCCTGCGAGGAGCCTACCGACTGCCAGCCTGTGTTGTAATACTAGCTTAATAGAATTTTATGTCATTGAATTACTGGCAAGTTTTTATGTCTATGGTCTTTGAAAAGATTATGTAGTTAGAAGCATTTCGAATTGATTGTAAAAGAATTGGCATAGACGCCAGACGGTGTCATTCAGTCATATGGAGATATTTGGATAGCTTTGTTAATTTTTAGTGAATTTAGTTTATTATAAAAGATGATATATTGTGTGGTATGAATTAAGAAATTAAATGTGATGGGGTAATCAAATTGGAGTTTACTTGAAGGTCCTATATTCTCACAACATGAACAAGAAACTAAGTTTTCAACAGGTTATGGGCCCAGGGGCAAATTGAACTCATGTTGTGAGAAAGAAGAAGAGAAGAGCCTGGAAAATATCTTGGGGTAAAAGCTAAAATTATTCGAAAAGAAATTATTTAAAAAAAAATTCGCTGAAAATGACTGACGATCTGAAATTGTCAAAACTGACAAACGAGTCAGAATACATTCTTTGGAAACAAAAGTTAATGTTATTTTTGACAGCTAAGGAGCTGGATTCTGTTTTGGATAATGACGCAGAATCAAAGAAAGATTTTACTAAAAAGGATGCGAAATCAAAACTTTTGATAATATGCGCTATTAGCGATAAGTATATGGTCTATGCAATAAATTGCAAAACAGCTAAGGAAATTTTGGAGAAATTTGATTTATTATTTCTCGGACATGAAGATACTCAAATTTCAAGATTATTAGAGGAATATTATAAATTTAAATTTGAAAACAGGGATTTAATGACGGACATAGCAGAACTTGAAAATAAAGCAATGAAGCTAAGAAGTTTAGGATACAAATTTGATGATAAACAATTAATAACGAAAATTCTTTCAAATTTACCGGAGAAATTAAATCATTTTAGAACAGCATGGGAATCTACATCATCAGCAGATAAAAATTTAATTAATTTGATATCAAGAATAAATCTGGAAATAAGGATGAGACAAGAATATAAAGATAGTTTTGAAGAACAAAAACCTACAACATCTGCTAAATATACAATGTAGAACATACAGAAAATAGTTTTCATGTAAGGAGTTGCTTTAGATGCGGGAAGAAGGGACATATTGCGAGATTCTGCAGAACAATGAATGGTGACGGTAAAGCTAATAACAACATAGCTCAATGTTATAAATGCATGAAGAGTGGACACAGACATGCAGATTGCAACACAAAGTTTAACTGTGTGAACTGTAAGAATGACTCACATTTTACAAAGTTCTGCCTAAAGCAAACTGTAAGTAACTACTATGCAAATAATAGTGCAGAAGCAGAGGTTGAATTTATAATTGATTCAGGTACCAGTAGTCATATTGTGACATCTGATAGTTATCTTAAAGATACGAAGAAGATTAATTATCAAATTATGACTGCAGATGGTAATATTCACCATGTCAACACTATGGGCAACATTTATACTAAAAATATTACTTTCAAAGATGTTTTATGTGTTCCTCAACTCAAGAAGAACTTAATATCTGTATCTAGATTAGCTGATGATAATTATTTACTAAAATTTTTCAGAACTAGTTGTCATATCGAAAGTGAGGGCTCTGAATGCATAGAGGTTGCTGAACTGAAGCAAGACGGTCTGTATTATTTGAATGTAAATACAAAGCCAGTTGTATGTTCAAGGTCAGTAAATATCTTTCAAATAAATGCTGATTTCTGGCATCGTGCATTAGGTCATGTACCTATTAACAGGACAAAGGATCTTGTCCGTGGTATAGATAGAGGCCTGGTAAAGGAGATTGACATCTGTGAAGTCTGCACACAATCAAAATTATGTAGAAAATCTTTTAAAACAAATAGACACAGAGCTAGTAAGCCTTTAGAAATTATTCATAGTGATATTTGTGGTCCTATTGAAACAGAAACATGGGATGGTTACAAATATTCTATTACATTCTTGGATGATTATACTCATTTTATTAAAGTTTTTCTAATCAAAAATAAAAACGAGGCATTTTCTAAAATAATTAATTATATTAATTTGGCGGAAAATCATTTTAATACAACAGTTAAAACATTCAGATGTGATAATGGGGGTGAATATACTAGCAAACAATTTAAAATGTATTGTAGTAACAAAGGTATTAATATTGATTATACTATTCCCTATACTCCTCAGCTGAATGGTAAAGCTGAACGATTAAACAGGTCATTAATGGAACGAACAAGAGCGTTGCTTTTTGATATGCAGCTGCCACATATATTATGGGGCGAAGCCGTTTTAACTTCTGCTTATTTATTGAATAGGAGTGCAAATACAATAAATGTTAAAACACCAGCTGAAATGTGGTTTAATAGAATACCTAATTTAAAACATTTGAACATTTTTGGATCTCTAGCATATTATAAAAATAATTTTCATTTACATAAACTTGACTCCAGGAGTAGCAAAGGGCTCTTAGTAGGGTTTACTAACAACGGTTATAAGATAAGGGATCCTTCAAGTTTTAGAATTGTTTATTCGAGAGATGTGGTGTTTAATAATAACAAGAGTGATGTTGCAGATTATTTGAAAATGTGTAATTGTAGAGTGAAACAGTGTGATTTAGAAAATTTATTTAAACAGGTTAGTGTCGATATTGGTGGTGAATGTGATGGTTTTCGTGGTGAAGGTAATGTTTTTCGTGGTGGAGGTGGTGATCATTTTTGTAATGATAGTGGTGATGGAGCTGTTGGTGATAAAGTAGTTTTTGAAAATAGAGCTGAAGTTAGTGATGAAGATGCTGAGGTTTTTGAAGGCAGTATTGAAGATGTTATAGTTGGAGTTAGTGGTGAAGATGTTGAAGTTAGAGGAGTTGGTGTTGAAGATAATGAGATTTTTGAAGATAGTGTTGAAGACATTGGAGTTGTTGTTGAAGAAAATAATAGTTTGAGAGGGGAAGTTAGAGATGATACAGTAGTTGAAATTAGTGATGAGTTTGAAGATGCAATTGAACCAGTTATTAATGATGGATTGCGGATTTTACCGAATAGGGAAAGGAAATTGCCATCTAGGCTGAAAGATTATGATTTAGAGACTTCGTTTTTGACTTATACAGATGTTTTTAATAGTTTTGATAAAGATTTATGGAAACAAGCAATGAATGAGGAAAAAGATTCCTTAGAGAGAAACAAGACTTGGGAAATCGTTAACAAGTGTGAAGCAAAAAATAGGAAAATAATTTCGAGTAAATGGATATTTACTATAAAGCCTGGTGGAAGATATAAGGCTAGATTAGTGGCGAGAGGTTTTCTACAAAAATACAATATTGATTATAAGGAGACATATAGTCCGGTGGTAAATACAACTAGTGTTAGGTTGTTGTTGGCGATTGCAGCTCAAAAAGGTTTTAAAATTAAGCAATTTGATGTAAAGACAGCATTTTTATATGGAGAATTAAATGGAGATATTTTTATGGAAATACCTTTAGGATATGATATAAAAGATAAAGAGAATAAAGTATGTAAATTAAAGAAGAGTTTGTATGGATTGAAACAAGCACCACTTATGTGGAACAAGAGATTAACGGAATTTTTGAAAAAATTGGGTTTTTTTACAATTAAAATCAGATCCATGTGTGTTTATAAATAAACAAAAGTGTGTTTATAAAAGACAAAGAAATATATTTGGCTATTTATGTAGATGATGGCATTTTGATTGGTGAAAATGAGATTGATTTTAATAAAATTATTAATAAATTAGAAACAGAATTTGAAATGCGAAAATTTGATAAGACTGAAAAGTTTATAGGGTTTGATGTTAAAGTAGAACGGAACTCTATTAAGATTTATCAGGAAAGTTATATAAATCAAATTTTGGAAAAGTTTAAATATGAAAGCTTAAAAGATAGTAGTCATCCAGATATTTTAGTCGATACACATCAAGAGGGGAAAGTGGGAATTGATGATGTGCATCGATATAGACAATTGATTGGTTCATTGTTGTATTTGGTTAATAAAACAAGACTGGATCTGGCTTTTCATGTTGGTTATTGTAGTAGACATCAAGAACATCCTAACTTGAATGATTTTACAAATATTAAGAACCTTTTTAGATATATTAAAAATACAGTCAGCAGTGGTATACAGTATGTTCGTGGTAACGATTTAACTTTAAAAGCGTATTGTGATGCAGACTTTGCAGGTGATCCTGATACTAGGAAAAGTACGACTGGTTTTATTATATTTTATGGTGGTGGTCCAATTCATTGGTGTTCACGTAAACAGTCAGTCACTGCTCTTTCCAGTACTGAGGCTGAATATATTTCTGCAGCCGAATGTATTAAAGACCTATTATACATTCAGAGTTTGATCTACGAGTTGACAAATAAATTACCAAAAACACAGTTGTTTGTTGATAATCAATCGGCTATAGTATTGATTAAAAATGGAATTTTGAATAGAAGGAGCAAACATATTGATGTTAAATATCATTTCATTAAGGAAAAAATAGATAAGAATTTGTTGGAAATTCATTATTGTTCGACTAAAAATAATTTGGCAGATATATTAACTAAACCACTGGACAGAACAAAGTTTTTGAGATTGAGACAGTGTATAGTGAGTGATACGTAAAGGACATTATGTAATGTGATGAGTTATGTAGGTTTATTAGAGTATAAGGTTGTTTGAGAATTAATTTGAAATGTTTAATGTTTAAGTTAGTTAAGTAAGGTGTTTAGATTAGTTAATTCAAAAGTTTGTTTGTTGTATTTAGTTAAGTTGGGTGGGTTAATTAAGCTGGGTTTTTAAATGAGTTGATGGGAGTTATATAAGAGATGTGATTCTAATTGTAATAAACATAAAATTCAGAGGGGATGTTGTAATACTAGCTTAATAGAATTTTATGTCATTGAATTACTGGCAAGTTTTTATGTCTATGGTCTTTGAAAAGATTATGTAGTTGTAGTTAGAAGCATTTCGAATTGATTGTAAAAGAATTGGCATAGACGCCAGACGGTGTCATTCAGTCATATGGAGATATTTGGATAGCTTTGTTAATTTTTAGTGAATTTAGTTTATTATAAAAGATGATATATTGTGTGGTATGAATTAAGAAATTAAATGTGATGGGGTAATCAAATTGGAGTTTACTTGAAGGTCCTATATTCTCACAACATGAACAAGAAACTAAGTTTTCAACAGCCTGGAGTCTAGGACAAGAATTGCGTATATTTAGTAGTTTTTTTATTTATTTTTTTGTTGTTTCTAATGTCATATTTTGTTTAAAACAGTCATTTAAATTGTTGCCTCGTTACCTGACCGATTGACTTGGTGAATAGTTACACATTTAGGATTACTAGGTATATATTTATTTATTGCGGAAGTTATATGAACGTTTGCAAACGTATCGTAACCGACGCGTAATAGAAATTCACTTTAGGGCTCTAACACCAAGAACGTCGCGTCAGTTATAATTTAATTTTAGTAAATATCACAAACTGTGCTGTGTCCAACATTAGGTTTGTTTTACCTTTTTTTTTTAGTTTTACAAAATTAAACGTGTAAAGTGAATATTTGCTCTCGTGGCGCAACAGTAAGCATTCAACCTGCAATGGCAAATAATTTGAGTTCGAGTCACGAGTTTACTACAATATTATTTTTGAGATTTTGTAATTTAGAGTTAATATACCAACTGAATAAAGTGATATTCTGACCGGTTTGAGAAACTACCACAAGTTCCTATGCTTGCGCTAAAAGATCCTATGGAAATAATTATGCCGCAGCATCGGGAGCAGCTGCAATTATTGGATTTAAAACTGGGAAAGTCTTATTTATGAAAGTAAAAAATATATATTATATAGTATGCGCCCGATCTGTATCAAAAAATCAGTCGCAACCCATCCATCAGTGCACTAGAAATCATGTAGGATCTTTTACAAGTATGGAACAAACTAGTTTAGTCGAGGGCTTTAAAACTTCAGTCACCACTCATAACTAAATATACAAAACTCTTTTATCAAATGGTGATGCAAGCACTTATAAAATAATATTGGAAAGCAGGCCATATCCTAATGTACAAGTGCAAAAAATTTAATGTTCAAACCACCTGCTTAGAAACTAGAGTAGTAAACTTATGCACCTACAAAAGGATACATCTATTCCACTTTCCGAAAGAAAACTGCTAACAAATGAACGAATCACTCGACTTCGTACAGCCGTAAGAGCAGCAGCTCGCTTTCGCAATGCTCAGAACACCAGCAGTTCCGATAAAATAATAAAATTAAAGGATGATATAATTAACAGCCCAAAGCATATTTTTGGTGATCATAGTATATATGAAGATTATTATTGTACAGATGAAAAGAAAGAAGAGCAAAATCTGGTTTCTTTGGCGAAACCACTGTTTAGAAAACTAATGGTTCCCACAATACAAATTGCACTAAACTCAAAAAGCTTGCTTTATAGTGTAAATAACAATAGAGCCGAACAATTTAACAGTATTGTTGCAAAGCACGTGGCAAACGTATTAATTTTTCATTGAAAAATTCGTATACAGCTCGGTGTCAAACCCCCCAACACTTAAAGATTATCGCCCGAGCGACGGCAGGCGCTTCACGTGACTCTGGCCCCGAGCAGCTCCCTCCCCTGCCGCCGCACCCATATCTGCCCGAGCATCTACCGATCACATAATTATTTGCATGTTTTTAATAATATGGTCTTTTTTCGGCTTCTGGCCGAACCATATACCAAGAATAACTTTCAAAAAGACACTTTACGTACGGTTGGGGATACGAACCCGCATCATCAGACGCCAGCCGATCATTTAGACCGTGCCTTATACCACTAGGCTATTGGCTCAGTTGTCAATCTCAACGAAAATTCTAACAGCATTACTCCTTTTATCGAACAAGGTTGATAACGGCCTAATCTTCGAGATATTAAGGTTTAAATTTCAACATCCACGTAACTCCTCAATTTACTTATTGATATGGTTGATATTAGCATAGATTTCTTGTTTGGTTGAATAGAATGTGCTTGATTCCGATTATTGCACTACCGTCATTTTACTTCAGAAACTTAACTGCTGTATGAACTGCGAGTTAAGGTTGAATTTAGAATACTTCTTCGCCTTATTTACTAAACTGAGGCTGACTGACTGGCTGTGATTGAGGGTATAATTACTTTACAAGTCGTTTCGTTTACGTGCCGATCCGCTTGTGTGTAATATCTTCGTCGTAATATTGTCCGATTTATTAAGTTTTTGATAGTATGGTGCGATTCACTACTTTTTTCAAGGCTAAAATTGTTGTTCTCTGAGAACAGGAACAAAGCATAAAGAAAATAAATAAATAATAATAAATAAATATCCCTGGACATTTATATACACGGACATAATAGCACGAGATATGGGCATAACGGTAAGATTTATTGCACTATTATTTACAAGTTGAATTTTTTTATGTATTTCTAATATTATCATTTTCATTACAGAGAAAAACAGTTCGTAGATGGATACAAAGGTATCAAGCGACGGGTGATGTGAAATGTGATCGCCAAGGCCCTCGTCCGATTGCTTACACTAATGAATCGGAGCGACACCGTAACATTGTGGAAGTTCACTCGGTGGAACCCTTCAAAACTATAAAACTATGCGTTCAAGTGCTGAAACTTTTGGAGTGTCGCTTAGCACTGATGTAGCGTGTGATGTGCTGCATGCTTTAATATGGTTTTGGGCACGAAAACTCCTCTTCAAGAAGTGATAGACAGTGACGGTCATCCTCTTCGTTATTATTAGGGTTTTACTCAGCAGATTCATTGTGTAACTTATCTGATAAAATTTCATTGGAACATGATCAAGTGTTAATAATTCCCAATATTTGTGGGATCATTAGTAGTTAATCAAAAATAAACAACCTTTATTAATATTAATCCAGTTACTCCTGTTTACAAGTAGTCTTTTAATGTGTTAACGATACACCATCTGACCTCACATATTTTTCTATAATATTGTGTTAAAAGGGTTATAAGAAAATGTAATAAAAGAGAAAGATGTATATTGCTATACTGTATAGTTTAGCATGTTGGTTCTTCCTCTGTAATTCACAGGCACGAATGACTTTCACAACTTTAAAAATACATAGCACGTTATTTTTCTCTACATACTTTTATTTACATTTTATCGAACTAACACTAATATATACTATATACAAGTATATAATACGAAAAAATATAGAAAAAACTAAAACAACT
Organism: Apamea crenata; assembly: GCA_949629185.1. Lineage (NCBI taxonomy): Eukaryota > Metazoa > Arthropoda > Insecta > Lepidoptera > Noctuidae > Apamea > Apamea crenata. Next base: position 1,823,781 of record OX451362.1, on the reverse strand, counting down.
TTAAATAAATAAATATATATGTAGTTATGTTTCTAGAAATATCTATAAACGAACCGTTATATCTCACCCAGGATATGTATTTTGTGTTTAGTTAATATTCTAAGTAAATAACCCCAATTTAACACAGATAGAAAACTGTATACTCAACCAGGAAGTGGATTCCATGAAGTCCTCGAAATGTTATTATAGAAATAAATGAATATTGTTTATGCAACATGCCTAGCTTTTCTTACAAACCTCATTCCTAATTTAACATTTGATTTCTTAAATAATAATTAACGAAAATCACATAATAACCTAAAAAATAAAAATAATAATAAATAAATAAAGAATAATAAAGAACTTAAATTTGGAAAAAATCAAACATCTCATTGGCGCATTTGAACTCGCGACCATCGTATTGCTAAGCCGCAGTCTTAACCACTAGACCAACGCGCCATTCACGATATACTACAAAAAACTTAAGCGGTTTGATGTCATTAACAAAGGGGGTTCCTTTTCTCTGGAGCCGAGTGTACAAAGCAAACTATGAAAAAAGCCCAAGGAAATCAATTAAGTTACTGGAGTCGAGACGTTGTAAGAGTAACCGTAATCGTTACCTTAGACCAGGCTTAAAAAAAAGATTGTATTTCAAAATGAAAGGAACGACTATGGCGAGAGATGCCAAATGCCGGATTTAACGCCAGACCAGTATGAAACTGCGAAAAAAATGTTTTTGCAAAACTTGAAAGGCATGGTAGAAAAATGACATGAGGTGGAACGAGACAGTTTTACAAGCTGAAAGCGCATTATGGCTGGAGCTCCGAAGATGCCTATTAACTGGCTCATCTTTTAGCAAGGTATGTTTCTAATACGAAACACGAAAATCATCCTGGAGGATTTATGTTGATGTTATTCACACTAATTACTCTTTTTAGGTTTGCAAAACGCGATGTAATATAAGCTCTGCGCCACTTGTGAAGTCTCTCGTCTATTCCTATTCTTTGAACAGCGTAACAGCCATTGAATATGGAAAAACTAACGAGAAAACCGCTATCAAGCAACTGGAGCAGCAGGAGGGGGGTATCGTCGTGCAAAAATGTGGACTCTTCATTGACCAATAAAAATTTTTTTTGGGAGCGTCTCCAGATGGTCTATTCGAAGAAGGGATCGTCGAAATGAAATGTCCATATTCGGCGCGTAACATGGATGCTGAACAGGCCATAATACAATAAAAAATTAAGTTTTGGAAAATTGATGGGTCAGCTAATACCAACCACGACTTTCAAATCCAAGGCCAGCTCTATATCAGGTGAGAATCACTATCATTTTATTTTATTATAGTTCAAGTGTAACGAGTTAACGACTGACATTCGGCTGAGACTGTGCGTATTAGGTAGATTTAAGTTTAGTCATTCATCAGAGAAACCATTGTACTATTGTAGTGTGCCGCAGCGCGTACGCCATTCGATAGATCGAGTAGGCGCTAAATCGAACGCCCGCTTTTAAGCTCACTTCACCTAGGTTATTACGATGATCTTTTTACAGAATAGCACCGCTGATTCTCTTTTATTTCAGGAACAATGCCGCGGAATTACGTCAGAAAAACTACGCGCCAAAATTGGAGTGTAAACTCAACGCTTTAGATGCTGTAAAATGTGGCATACCGTATAAAACTGCCAGTAAGCAATTCTCCGTGCCGACCATGGCCTTAAAAAGACGAGCTAAAGGAAAGAACGTACACGCCATTGGAGGTGCCAAAGTCTTGGGGAGCAAACGCACTTGGCGTTTGCTCCCCAAGACTTCAGACGTTCAGTCAAGAAAGAGCTTGAACTCTGCGAACATATTAAAGACATGGAAGCCAGGATGTACGGGTTAAAAACCAAAGATATTCTAACAATCACTTATCAATTAGCTGAAAAGAACAACATAAAACATCCATTTTCTGCAGAGACAGGCAGAGCAGGTAAAGATTGGCGAAGGGGGTTCCGAAAAAGACATCCCGACATCACCATGCGCGCACCGGAGTCTACGTCAGCCGCTCGTGCCCGCGCTTTTAATAAGCCGGTTGTAGACATTTGAACAATGGCAGAATTTGGTCTGGACTTTTTTTAACCCGTGAGAAGGCGCGCTATGAGCAATTTGCTCACACAAAAATCTAATTCAAAAATTTTTTGTCTTTCCCATGCCACAACAATTCAGGCACTTAAGTACCTTCCTAAATATTCACCCCCTCTCCCCTGACGCAATTCTCGATCCGCTCAGTGGCGTTGCGACCGCGCAGCAAGGCGTTTGTGGAGGCCGTGTACCAACGTGCGGCAATTTGCTCATCACGCGCCTATCCGTGTAAGTATTTATTTTTGTGGTTTAAAAAAGTTAGATTGTTATTTCTGCCATATTATTTCATTTGTTTGATTTATATTAGTTGATTATCATGTAAAAACTCTTTAGTAATAATGTTATTATTTTTATTTTTCTTCTAGCTACACTACAGATACTAAATGGACGATCGAATGCAAGCACAAATTTGTTCGTGGTTGGAAGAGGATTCTGGTGATGAATTGGATGCAGATCTTGAAAATGGGGAACAATATCGTGTTGACACCATAGAAAGCGATAGTTCTGTCATCCGTAGTCCTCACGAAACTGATACGGAGCAATCGTCGGATGAAAACGATGCTGATATTTCTACTCCCGCGACTCAACAACAAAGAGGTAGGATCCCATACTATATTGGCAAAGATCGTTCCACAAAATGGCTTATCCACGAGCCTTTACGTAACGTACGTACTAGGAGTTATAACATAGTTATCCACCTGCCAGGAGTAAAAAATGTAGCTAAGAATGCCAAAGAACCTTTACAATGTTTCTCATTGTTTGTGGATGATACCATGATAGACAAAATAGTCCTGTACACGAATGTGTACATAACTAAACTACAAGAAAAGTTTTCACGTGAACGGGATTGCAAACTTACAGATGCAGTTGAAATAAAAGCATTGATCGGAGTCTTGTACATGGCGGGCTTGAAAAAGATCTGTCATTTAAATGTAAAAGAAATGTGGCTAGATGATGGAACATCATGTGATTTTTTTAGAGCAACCATGTCAATAAAAAGATTTTTATTTTTGTTACGGGTTTTGCGATTCGATGACATAAATACTCGTGTTAACAGAAAGGAAACCGACAACCTGGCACCAATCCGAGAAATTTTTGAAAACTTTGTTGCTCATTGTAATCAAAATTATACACCCGGGGAATACTGCACTGTGGATGAAATGTTGGAATCATTCAGAGGCCGCTGTAAATTTAGAGTTTATATATCCAACAAACCCGCAAAGTACGGCATCAAAATCTATGCACTTGTAGATTCCAAAACCTTCTACACAAGTAATTTGGAGATTTACGCCGGGAAACAACCCGCAGGGCCATTCAGTTTGAGTAACTCCGCTGCTGATGTAGTGAAGAGAATTGCACAACCAATATTGAACACGGGAAGAAATCTAACTATGGACAATTATTTTACATCCATACCGTTGTTTGATGAACTGAAAAACACCTACAGAACAACTGCGGTGGGAACACTGCGAAAAAATAAAAAAGAGATTCCGCCTTCTTTTTTGTCAACAAAGGATAGGCCAATGCCAAGTTCAATTTTTGGTTTCGGTGAAGATAAGATAATCTTATCATATGTGCCAAAGAAAAAAACAAAGAAGATTGTCCTTATGCTATCAACACTTCACAATGACGACGCTATAGACCAAGAAACTGGAAGTGAAGCTAAACCTGAGATTGTAACATTTTACAATTCCACAAAAGGAGGCGTAGATGTTGTAGATCAAAAGAAAGAGGATTATTCCGTTGCCAGAATCACATCAAGATGGCCAATGCGCTTATTCTTCTCCATTTTGAATATAACTGGGATCAATGCCCAAATAATATACAAAGCCAACACAAACACTCTGATTGAGAGACGAACATTCTTGAAAGAGGTGGCTCTCGAGCTGGTGAAACCACATATTTCACGCCGGATTCGCATGGAGAACATATCCTCAGATCTCAAAAATCTAATGAAGCGATTTGTGCCGGCTCCTGTGCCTGTTGCGGAGCCAAAACCAAGCGGATTTTGTGCAATATGTCCTAGACGTAAAAATAGAAGGTCAAAAAAACCATGTACTTCGTGCAAGCAATTACTTTGCACCGAACATGTAAAATACATGTGTTCAGTGTGTTTCGAGAGGCACATTAGTGTAGATTTAATGGATGAATAACACTTTTTAGTTTTTGTTATGTAACAGTTTTTATTGTGATTTTTACGAAACGTGCCAAAAAAATTAATTAATACTAGGTTGTTTTGTTATTTGCGTTAGAAGTTGCTATTATGTTTAATAGTTTTGATTAAAATACTTGTTTTCTTACTTACTAAACCTTGTGTTATTTATTTAAATACATTATAAGCCAATAAATATAGAAACACTAAAAATATAAACATTTGTGATAGTGTGAGCAATTTGCTCGCACGCGCCTATTACTCGTGTAAGAAAATTAGGCGCGCCTTCTCACGGGTTAAGAGTCCATAGATTTCATATAAATATAAATATGAATCAAATTTAATTAATTTTCTACGATTTTTCAATTATTCACTCCTTCTCGTAAAGGCCGGAGTTATTTTATGTTTTTAAAAGCTTATCAAATGATGTTCGAATTAGTTACATTCGAAATGTTACCATTAAAATAGTAGTGTGAGTACAAATAGTATGAATGCAATTTATCTGTATCAATAATTAAACGAATGGTCGATCGGCTCATGTAGTTGGTTTTGTTTTTAACATAATTATTGAAATGCTCTATTCTTTCGTCTTTAATCAACTGATATCTTTGAGGAAATACTTCTACTTTTAAATCTAATTAATAATGGATCAAAATATCACAGGATCGATTCAGTGTTGTGTCGATTCTTAAGAAAATCGAATCAAAACGTGCAGCACTACTTTTGTCTTTGACGGTGAGAATGAACTATAGATTAGACACTAAAATAACAATAATAATCAGAGCGGGACACATTTATTAAACCAGTAGTAAGACTAAGCAAGACAGATATAGGGTTTTTCTATCCCTTTTTGCGACTCACCTTTTTTTGTTTGGAGCCAGTTTAGTTTGACTCCCAACGAACAACAACTGTCAACTGTCAGTGCTATCGTGATAAAATTTCTTTGGAAAACTGTGTTTGCGACGCTTTCCTTTTAATTGTGTGAATGTGTAATTGCACATAATATACATTACTTAAATTATGGGGCGCTGTACTGTATTAGGTTGTACAAATCGACCAGAACAAAAAAATGAAGACATAACATTTCATCGGTAAGTGAGTTAGTTTTTCTAATATAATAGTAGTAGTAGTATGACGGCACGGTTGGCGCAGTGGTTAAGCGATTGACTGCTGCGCTGCGTGTCGCGGGTTCGATTCCCGCACGGAACAAATATTTGTATGACCTACATGTATTTGTTCCGAGTCTGGGTGTTTTTCTATCTATAATATGTATGTATTTCCAAAAAAAAAATTGTATATAAGTAGTTTATCAGCCATCTTGTTACCATAACACAAGCATTAGGTTGCTTAGCTTGGGACAAATGGTGCTGTGTGAAATGTCCAGGGATATTATAGTAGTATTTACGATTTAAAACGTTTATAGAATTCGTCATTCATTATATTAACACGTAATTCTCAGAAGTAATGAAAAATTAAACGTGTTTTAAACGGTTTTATTTCATTTGTTTTGTATTATTATTCTTGAAGTGTATTGAGTTAGAGGGATACCAGAGCTCGCCCGGCAAGTTTACCCATAAATCCAAACTCCTATCAAATATTTATTATAACGCTATTTCTTTTTTACCAGTTTCCCAAAAAAACCAAGAATACAAAATCGAAAAATTGGCAGCCAAATCAAAGTGCTCGGATATGTTCCAAACATTTTGAATCTTCTTGCTTTCGCAAGACAAAAACCCAATTAACTTACTTGAATCCAGATTCAATTCCAACCCTTTTTATTCCTGTAAGTAACATATACATAATTATAATATTATGTTGTAGTATAGTCTTGTGTTTATTTCAGCAACAAATAATGTTGTTGTACTTCTGGAATAGTTCTAAATAACTTGTCCTTTATTATGTGCTTGCCCGCCCTCATCTCATCACAAAAGGGGCCACGGGGATTGGCTTTTTAACCGACTTCAAAAAAAGGAGAAGGTTCTCAGTTCGTCGGAATCTTTTTTATTTATGTTCCCCGACTACTCGCTAGACCGATTTGATTTTTTTTTTATTTGAAATGGTCGATGATATCATATGGAAATCTCATATGATATCTACCTACTGAACCATTTAAAATGGGTAAATTTAAATATGGGTTTTCCACGTTTCACTGTCTGCTATGGCATTTACAAGAAATTCATTCAATAATTTTTACCGTCCTTTCCTTTTTAGCCTCCAGAGAGAGAAGACAACTCTATCATACTTGAGCAACCTAGTACTAGTTAAATGAGTCAAATAAATTATCGGTAAATTGATTGCTATAAATTCAAAGTGTGGCAAAAAACATCACTTCCATAAAAGAAAATATTAATAGTTGCCTTATAATATAAAGTTCTGATTTTCACGTTTCCAAATTTTGTCTAGGCTTTGTTTTAGGATAAATTAAAAATACTTTGCAATCAATCAAGTACAAAATATACAAGTGTATAGATGGAACTGGCTATGGGAACTTTTTGGCTAATTATTTTTTTCACATGTTTTACAGGGTCTGCGTGAAGATATTTTAAACACATCTTCTTGTACACCATCTGGAGACATTGAAGTGCCTATGGTAGTTGAAAGTGCTATTGTAAGTTAAAAATAATGCATGCAAACACATAAAATATTTCTTTTGTTTCTCGTATGTATTTCAATATGGTAAATATTTTGATTTCAGGTTGAAGGTGTATCCATTGCTGTTCCTACACCTTTGACATTGTTTGAATCACCTCGGAAACGTAAATTAAGAAAACAATCTGAAGAACTCTTCTAGCCGAAAGCAGGAAAAAGCAATTGGCTACTTTAAAATAAAAAAACAGGAGGTTGAAAAAGAAAACTGCTGGCTTATCACATATGATAGCACAATTAAAAGCTCGTTCCATGATACATGAAGAATCTGCTGCTATTTTAAATTATATTGAACCGGCAAATAAGGATTTTTTTATAAGATATCTTTGTAAAGACGTCAGTAAAAGAAAATATTCTCCGGAGTTACGGAAGTTCGCCTTATCTTTAAATTTTATAAGTCCTAGGGCCTATAATTATGTTCGGGAACAATTTAATACTTGTCTTCCTCATCCACGGACACTATCGCGCTGGTATCAGTGTGTAGAGGGTAATCCGGGGTTTAGCAGAGAGTCTATAGAAGCTGTCAAACTTCTAAATAAAGCCCATAGTGAGAAAAAAACAACAAAATTACTTTGTGCGTTGAGCTTTGACGAAATGGTTATCAGAAAGTTTATAGATTTTGATGGAAAAGATTGTGTTGGATTTGTGAATTATGGCAACAATTTAGACAGTGACCAATTAGCGAAAGAAGCCTTAGTTTTTATGATGACGTGTGTCAATGGATGGATCATGGAAGATACCACTCGGCTATTTTTTAATCGATGGTATTTCCGCCGAACAAAAAGCTGCCCTAGTAAAGATTGCTACTGAAATGGTAACTCGTGAATGTGGAGTGGATATCATATCCGTAACATTTGACGTTTGTCCGGCAAATTTTGTAATGGCCAAATTGCTAGGGTGCAATTTAAATATACACGAAATAAATCCTTGTTTTAGCCTTGGGGATAAAAAAAATGTTATATTTCCGGACCCATCTCACATGTTAAAGTTAGTAAGGAATACGTTGGCACAAAAAAGTGAAGTTACTGACGGGCAAGGTAGAATAATATCTTGGGAGTACATTGAACGTTTACTAGAATTACAAGAAAATGAAGGATTGCACCTTGGCAACAAATTAAAAAGAGCTCATGTTAATTTTAATAAACAAGTAATGAAAGTAAAATTGGCAGCCCAAGTTTTTAGTGAGTCAGTAGCCGATGCTATAGAGTTTTGTAAAAATGAATTAGATCTTGTTAGCTTCCAAAATTCTGATGCAACTATTGATTTCATTCGGAAAATAAATTATTTATTTGATGTTATGAGTACACGTAATATGAATGCCTATACGTACAAAAAACCTTTATTTAATGGATTTTTTTCCAGACATCAACTTTTTTTTGCAAGACATGTTTAAATGTATAACGGAACTGAAAATAAATGGAAGAAATATCGTAGATACTAATAGGAAAACTGGATTTTTGGGTTTCCTAATATGTATAAAAAGTGTTTTGTGTTTGTATGAGAACTACGTTAGAAGTAACTCTCTTACCTTTCTCTGTACTTACAAATTGAGCCAGGAGCATTTGGAATACTTTTTCAGTGCCATCCGAGCTAAGGGTGGTTTTAATAACAACCCCACGGCTGGGCAATTTAGATCTGCCTTCTAAAGGATGCTAGTGCATGGGGAGCTTAAGCATATTACGACAGGAAATTGTATTCCTTTACAGGAAATAAATATTTTAACCTATACTAAACCTGAAGTGGCAATCAATAAAACAGTCGATCGGAATATATTAATTCACGATTCCGATGATAACTATGGGGAAAACCACAGCGGAGAAATAGATTTGATAAAAAATATGAATGATCATGATTATTTGGCAGATCCAAGTAGACTCACCGAGTTTTCTAAACAAGTCGTGATTTATATTAGTGGTTTTGTTCTCCAAAAACTCGAAAAAGATTTAAAATGCCAAGAATGTTTGTCTGCCTTAATTTCTGAAGAAAAGTACACAAGCTTACAATTAAAAAAAGATAAGGGAGGCTGGCACTATCCCAGCAAAGATGTTGTAACAATTTGCGAAATATGTGAAAAAATATTCCGCCAAAACAAAAGCTTTAGCGAGAAAAACATTTTTCACAATATTTTGCAAAAATGTCTGAAGAATTGCTTGTCCGTCAGATTATTTTGTCAAATTGAACATTTCCAAAATCAGTCATTTCTGGATTGCCATTTTTAGAATGCATGCAGATCAATAACTAGCAATAACAACAAAAAAATTGTCTGAAAAGGATGACAAGGTCCGTAATTTTTATAACAAATTAGTCTTATTCAAGGGTCAGTGACTAGTCAAGTTCGATTGTACTGAAAAACGAACGAGATCTAATTACTTGTTAAACAGGTTAATTGGGTACTACCGACCTTCTAATTTATTTTAAAATTTTCTGACCTTATCATTTTTTTCTGAAAGCTTTTTAGTTACATCTACAGTATGTAACAAAAACCCTGTTGTTCCAAGTAGGCACGTTTTCAGAATCGATATCCGATGTTAATTACGTAAGTCAATTAAAAAAATATTCAAGAAAAAAAAATCAAAATAAATATTTTATAATAAATATTTGAAATGTAACACTGATTGCTCACCCCTGCAAAGAAAAAAAGTAGCAACCGGTCGCTTTGTCGCCGCCCGCCGCGCCGCACACTACCATACTGCACTAAGGTCATGAACTCGTCACGTGTCGTTCACATCACTCAGCTGTTTGAAACATCACGAGGATTTTTTCCTCAATGTCATGGTCTCGAGTCCTTGGTTATCCTGCGTCATTGTTTTTTTTTTAATTATAACTTCAATAATGGTAAGCCTATAGGTATATATATACGCTCCTACAAGGAACGACAGGGTTTTTGTTACATACTGTATTGTGCAAAAGGATCCCAATAATAGTTTTCTGGTTTCCACAACAGACATTCAGCAAATTTGTTGGTATAGTGTATATCATATCTTTGATTCATCTTCCTCGAGTTACCAGTCATTTGAATGGCACCATTGGAACTCCTATAATTCAAGAGATAATGCCCGTAGTGATGTTTGAAAAGATTCGGCAATTTATACATTTCAATGATAACTCCCAAAACTTGCCTCGCGAACATCCGGAATTTGACAGACTGTTCAAACTTCGCCCACTAGTTCAAAAATTGAACCAAACCTTTTCCAAAGTTCCTTTAGGACAATATCTTTGCGGTGATGAACAAATATGCTCTACGAAAGCAAGAAATAATTTGAAAAGGTATAATCCGAAAAAACCTCACAAATGGGGCTATAAGATTTACGTTCTTAGTGGAGTCTCTGGATTTGCGTACAAAATAGAATCTGAAACTGGCTCAGAAAATGTAATACTGCCCAACGAATCTGATCTAGGCGCATACTCAAATGTTGTCGTGCGTCTATCACGAGAAATACCCCACAACGAAAATTATAGATTGTATTTTGATAATTATTTTACATCTTTGCCACTGCTGGAATATTTGTCAAAAAATGGTATACTAAGTCTTGGTACAGTCGTCGAAACAGGATTCCAGATTGCAAATTACCCACAGACAAAGAAATGTCCAAGAAAGACAGAGGCTATTATGTTGAGTATGTGGCTGACGTCAATGGTGTGGATGTAGCAACCGTAGCTTGGAAAGACAACAAAGTGGTTAATTTGGCATCAAGTTTTGTAGGAGAAATTCCATAAGCCCAGGTGAGGAGATATGACAAGAAGACCAAGCAGTACATATCAATTTACCGTCGTAATATTGTTGGAGAATACAATCGCCACGTGGGTGGCGTGGATCTAATCAATAGTATCATGGGACGCTACAAAATACAGCTTCGCAGCAAAAGCTGGCAGGTTCGCATTTTTTACCATTTATTGGATTTGAGCATGGCAAATTCATGGCTTATTTACAAAAGAATTCATATAGTTAAGGGGTTGCAGGATAAACATTTGAACTCGGCAGATTTTCGGCTTGAAGTTGCAACAACCTTATGTAAGCTTGGTGTACCATCGAATATGAAGAACCGTCGATCTATCGAAAACGAAATTCAAGCAAAACGACACAAAGGTCCAGCTCAACATATTCCTCCAGTGGCAATCAGGCAAGATCAGACAGGTCACTGGCCTGTTGGACAGAAAAGAGGATACGCTGTAAATATCCTAAATGCTCTGGTGTCTCACAGAAAATGTGCGAGAAATGTGGCGTTGCTCTTTGTTATAATAAACACAACAATTTGGTGTAGACTATTTCATCTAAGTTAAGTAACTTTACAAAGTTAAGTAACTTAACTTAAGTGAAATAGTCATATCGCAATATTGCGGAAGCCGCAGAGAGCGATGGCCGTCAGAGTCATCAGGAGATATCGCACGATCTCCTACGAGGCGACCTGTGTACTGGCTGGATCCCCGCCCTGGGACCTCGAGGCGAAAGTACTCGCGTCATTGTATCGGTGGCGCGAGGAAGCGAGGGCGCGGGGTGAGCGACCGATGCAGCGACACATGGAGCTGCGTCGGTCTCAGCTTCGCGAGGTCCTGGTGGCGGAATGGCGGGACAGGCTTACACGCCCTACCGCTGGCCTCGTCACCATCGAAGCGGTCCGGCCGGTGCTCGAGCGCTGGCTCGGGAGGAGGCAAGGCTCCCTGTCGTTTCGGGTGACGCAGGTGCTCTCGGGGCATGGTTGCTTCGGGAAGTACCTGTGTCGCATAAACAGGGAGCCGGACGCCCGGTGTCACCACTGTGTCGACTGCCGGGAGGACACAACGCGGCATACGCTGACAGAGTGTGCCGCCTGGGAGGAGACGCGCTGTGCCCTCATCTCAGAAGTAGGCAGTGACCTCTCGCTGCCGGCCGTGGTCGAGTCGATGGTCGGCAGCGAAGAGTCCTGGGACGCGGTGGTTTCCTTCTGCGAAACGGTCGTCTCGCAGAAGGAGGCTGCGGAAAGGGAGAGGGAGATCTCGTCCACTCACCCGGCCCGCAGCAGGCGCACCGGGCGTCGGCGGAGGGCGGACAGTGGGGACCTCATATATCAAGTCTAGCAGGAAGGCTCAGTTCGGCTGCCTACGCCGTCAGGAAAGTAAGACAATACACTGACGTTGATACAGCTCGTTTAGTCTATTTTAGTTATTTTCACAGCGTTATGTCCTACGGTATTCTGCTGTGGGGCAAAGCCGCTGATATACAAAATATATTTGTCCTTCAAAAGCGAGCTGTTCGAGCAATTTACCAGCTAGGTGCCAGAGTTTCTCTAAGAGATTTCTTTAAAGATATTGGTATTCTCACGGTTGCATCACAATTCATCCTTGCCAACATTTTATATATTAGGCAAAATTTACACTTGTACACTAAAAATAGTGATATTCACAGTGTTAACACTAGATATAAGGACAAACTACGTGCCCCCTTTCACCGGCTTCATAAGGTTCATAACTCATTTGTTGGGCTTGGTATAACCTTTTATAACAAGATACCCTCTTCTTTTCTAGACTTGCCTTTTAATGCGTTTAAAGCTCAACTAAAATCCAACCTTTGTTCAAAGGTATACTATTCCATCAACGACTACTTAGACGATAAGAATAGTTGGTCACCCTAGTTTAACGCAAGACAATGTTTATGTTCCTTCGCCAGAATTAGCTTACTGCCAGGTCTTAGAACCCAGCAATGCATAAATGTGTAAGCTGTCACGCCCTTTATGCCTGGAGGCTTTTATTTGGGTAGTAAGTTTTTTTATTTTACATTTTAATTTATTATTTTTTAGCTTGAGTACGTATAGTTTTTATTATATTTGTTGGCGTGGCTAGCTGACATATTATGGCAAATAATTAAATTTTATGTTCTGGTTTTGTAATGTTAATTACCGAACATAAGTACCTAGTATTGTATACAATCAAGTATTTTTTTTTAAATTGAACAGACAGCTGTGCTGCTGGTCGGGCGTTTTTGGGGGACTGTCTTTTGTAATTTTGACGTTCAAAAAGTGCTGATTCTCAGCATAATTTGAATAAATGACTTTTGATTTTGATTTTGACAATGCCATCTTCCAGCCCCCCTAAATGGGTCCAGGGGCGACGGACTCGGGGACGTCCGTTGCCCCCCCCACATCAGGACCCGAGGTGGCGGCGCGTAGTGTTCCACGCGCGCCCCTCTTAGACGTCGAAGGAGGAGCCTAACACCTCACTCAGGCCCGCGGTGGCGGGCCGGCACCAATGGGGTTTGCGGAAGGATCGTACGTTTCTGCGACCCCCGGCGTAGGTGTGAGATGGAACACCGGGGTGGTTTTTAGTCAGTAAGAGTCTGACAGGCCCCGTCGTCCGCCCCAGGGCGGCGGATATCTATGAGGATTATCCACCCCGAAAAAAAAAAAAAAAAGAAAGGTGAAATAGTCTAAAACAATTGTTTACCTTTTGATGCAGTGTGACATTTATGCAACACTCCCTTTAATTACGTTTTTCTAACTTATAAAAAAATTATAATTTTACAGAAACACGTATTTTTATTACTTTTGATTAACATTTTTCACTACTTATTTTTAAATGTTGATATCTTGCGCTACAGAGGGATAATTCTTAATGTAAGCCAAAGGAGGTGCAAATCACGACTCTTTCATGTGGGAAAACAGCAACATCAATAATTATGTGCAGTTGTTGCACCAAAATTTTAGTGTGGCTTTTGGGTAAGCTCGCCACAATAAAATTTAATTAAAATACTATTGTGTACATAAATAACCCTTAAATGCATAAAGTTGTAAAACTGCAACATACCATTCAAACGACTATAAAATTATTAGTATGAGTTCATTGCATGCTGTTGCAGGATTATCACTATCATGGTTATACATATTTAATCGAGTGGCAACACACTTTTTTTCTTCACGACTGTCAAATTTAAACTTGACATTGACAAATCAAAGCCGATTGTAATTTTGGAGCGGATGAAAATTGTGTACTTGCTTTGCAGTGTAATTATTTGATTTTCGAAGGTAAGTTCAAACAAAATTAGTTATTTTACGTAATAATTCATCTTCTTTTCAGTACAATTTATAAGTTAGAAAAAAAACTTTTGGTGTGTTCGGAAATTTTGTTTATTTTGTTGTTGTAAATCTGCAACAATATGCATTTACTAGAAAATGTCCCTGTTTAGATTCTAACTATCACTTTTATTGGTTTTCAGATGCCAAACTTGAATCAAAAGCAAATAGAAGAGTATTTAGCTCTAATAAATGATGGAGAGAGGTCGGAAGATGATCTTGAGGAGTCGGATACAGAAGGTCATGAGAATTTTTATGAAAATCGAGACGATTTGCTTCACGATCTTGAGAGTCCATTAGAAGAGGAAAATGATGACCCCGACAATGATCCATTCATGGCAGGAGACCCGCCATTGATTAATGAAGCTACAGCAAATGATCAAGTGCCACAGGTTCCATTCCCCTCAACAAGTCAAGCTAGTTGCCGAGCAACTATGAGAGGACTCGTATGGAAGGTAAAAAAAATTGTTTTGAATTCTGACCAGACAGCTTTTCATGGAGACACTACATACCCACCAGAACTGAAGGATGAGGCTACTACTGGTACTCCCTATAGTATTTTTTCACATTTTATTACATCAGAAATAGTTCAAAGGATTGTGGAAGAGTCTAATTTGTATTCCGTTCAAAAAAATGTGACTAAACCATTAAATTTGTCTGAAACTGAGCTAAGAAAGTTTATGGCGATACTGATATACATGTCTGTTATAAAATATCCCAATGTACGGCTATACTGGTCAAATACTGTAGGTTTTCAACCAATCAAGGACATAATGACTGTCAACAGATTTGAGACTATTCGTAGATTTCTACATTTCAACAATAACGAGAAACATTTACCCAAGGAACACCCACAACATGATAGGCTCCATAAGATAAGGCCTATAATTAGCCATCTAAATGAAAAATTTGCTTTAGTTCCTATGGAACAAAGACTCTCAATTGATGAACAGATGTGTGCCACGAAAGTGGCACACTTCATGAAGCAGTATTTACCTAATAAGCCCCATAAGTGGGGGTTTAAATTATATGTGATGTGCAGCGTGAAAGGTTATGCTCATAAATTTGAAATATATACTGGCCAAGAGAATGAACGGCTTCCAGATGAACCAGATTTTGGGCCAGTGGGAAATGTTGTAGTCCGGCTTGCTAGAGGTGTCCCAAGGCATATAAATCATATAAACGTAATAAACGTATTTTCTTTCTTTCTTTCTTCTTTCATATAACTTATTTTGATAATTTTTACACCTCTGTACCTTTAGTTACCTATCTTGCCAAACAAGGAATCTATAGCCTAGGTACTGTCCAATCTAACAGGCTAGTGAACTGCAAAGTGCCGGACAAAACAACAATGATGAAGAAATCTGTTCCTCGTGGAACTTATGAAGAGCAGATGACTGAATTTGACGGTATTGATTTGACAGCAGTTACTTGGAAGGACAATAAAGTTGTAACTTTTCTATCTTCGTATGTTGGAGCTGAACCTGTGGGCCAAGTAGAAAGATTTGACAAGGCAAATAAGACTAGAATTAAAATTTCATGCCCACATATAATAAAGGAATATAATGCCCATATGGGCGGAGTGGACCTAATGGATAGCTTTATTGGGAGGTACCGAATTGCAATGAGAAGCCGAAAGTGGTATCTTCGTATCTTTTACCACTTATTGGACATGACGGTAATACATTCTTGGCTTGTGTATAAAGATTTAAAAACAACTGAAGCCAATTCATCAGTTCTAAACTTATGGAAATAGCACTAGGAAGTGGTGAAGGGCGGGCGTTTTTGGGGGACTGTCTTTTGTAATTTTGACGATCAAAAAGTGCTGATTCTCAGCCTAATTTGAATAAATGACTTTTGATTTTGATTGATTTTGATTTTGTCACTATAGACTGGAACTAGTAGTACCAAGTACCAAAGTAAATAACTCATTTGAACTCTGCAACAAAAGAGGAAGGCCAAGTACCAGCAACAGTGTTGAAATGGAAATACAAGCAAAGAAAAGGAGAGGACCAGCTCAACATTCCTCCTAAGGACATAAGGACTGATAATGTTGGTCACTGGCCTGGTAATTGTGTTCGCAGCAGATGCAAAATGCCTGGATGCAAGGGATACACGCAAACAAGGTGTGAGAAGTGTGGAGTAGCTCTTTGTCTTACCACGACCAAAAATTGTTTTAAAAATTTTCATATGTAGTTATTGTCTAGTGAGTGCATGGTGTTGTAGTTCTGCAACATATGGTTTTTAATAAAAATAGCTATGAAGAAAATATTTACGATTTTTTTTATTATTTTTCCCTGAATCAGCATATTCATGGCTCCTAAATACATTTTTTCTCGGTCTAAAAATAAAATCATGCATTTAAGGGTACTGGCTGACTCAAGGCAATGACTCAACTAAAAGATGGTTATAATTTTAGGAGACTGGTTATCCACAACGGCCATGGTTGATGTCTCCGATTTTAGGTGCTGCTCCAGACACACTAGAAGCCAATTACAATCAAAGGCAAGCCAATTACAAGTGGCAGCCACAGTCGTCATAGAAAATATGATATAGAAAATCGATGGCGCTGTCTAAACAAAGATAGAATGCTACACTACAAGCCTCTTAAATGTGCCAGAATTATTGAAGCCTGCTGCGTTCTCCATAACATTGGTCTTGATTATAATGTTGTAGAAAGAAGAGAACATCACTGGTATGGTAACAAATTCTACAAATCAGTCTAAATGTATATTGAATACTAAATTACACTTCTTTCTAGGATTGGAACATGATGAAGAAGAACACAATGGGCCACAGAGACCCACAGAGAGGGAAATAGGAGGTTCAACATCTGACCTAATCAGAGTAAGGATTCTAAGGGAACAATTAGTTAGAAGACTTCAACACTTTTAGTTTTAATATACTTACACTTTGTAAGTTAGATGTTCAAAGGTGCCTTTTTAATGGTCTAATTGAAATGATTGTTAGAATTAAAATTTATTTATTTGTATGAATGTAGTTTTACATAGATGTTGATATTTTTTAAAGTGATTTTAGTTAGACAGCCATCATACCTTAAAAGAGGTTGATTTAAATTTCCTAGAAAGTGGTCATACGTTTTTGCCAAATGACACTAACTTTGGTAAAACCGAAACTTGCACAAAAAAGACCTCTCTAGTGCCTATTAAGATGGAAAAAGACGACTTCGTTAAATTATAAAAAAATATAAAAAATCGAAAGATGTTCATTAATAAAGTTAAAGTTAATTGGCAAAGGACCAAACATATCCAAATAAGAAAGGATAATGTACACTCTGTCTTCAAGAGGTCAGATAATATTGATGAATATCAAGAGTTATACATACGTGCCGAGCTTTACGGCTAATGAGAAAAATATGGTGATCAACGTATATAAGTACGTGAAAGAAAATTGGCCATCGAATGAATATCCCTACAAAACCGAAATAAATAAAAAAACAGCATCGATTTTGGGAATTGGAATAGCATCTGTGTATAATATATTAAAATAATATAAATCAGAAGAGGGAATAAAATCACCTATCAAGTCTAAAGACAGGCCTAAATTTTATCAGAAAGTAGACGATTTTGATAAATCCGTAATTAGGAAAAAAATTCACAGTTTCTTTTTAAATGACCAATTACCAACAATTCCTAAGATTCTTCAGGCAGTCAATGACGATGAAGATTTGCCAAATTTTAGCGAAACAACTCTCAGGCGGCTAATAAAGCATTTAAACTTTAAATATATAAAACGACAGCGAAATAACGCACTTATTGATAGAGATGACATAACAATATGGCGGCGAAAATATTTGAAATCTATTAAAGACTTTAGACAACAAAATCGCCAGATATTTTACATGGATGAGACATGGGTGAATGCAGGTTAGTGTGTTTTTTTTTATTGCAGTGAAACGGCAGACTACCATACGGTTCGCCTGATTGTAAGCAAATACCGTCGCCTTTACCGTGAAGTGATGTGTATGATACTGCAAATCTATTTACAAAATATAACCCACGCGCCGCCGACCTTGAGACATTAGTTCTTAAGGGCTATCACAAGTGTGTATTAATAATAATGTACTTCAACTCTTTTACTGCGCAAGACGCTAATTAACATATGTTTAATTGTTTTTACAGGACATACCGTAAATAAAACTTGGGTAGACAAACAAGTTAAAAGTAAGAAGCAGGCTTTCCTAGTAGGACTTAGCATTGGTGCACGTAACCCAACGTCAAAAGGTAAACGATTAATAATTACCCATATCGGCAATGAGAACGGTTTTGTAGAGGGCGGTGAAAATATATTTGAATGCAAGAAGACGGGAGATTACCATGAATCAATGGATGCAACACATTTTGAACAATGGTTTGAAAACGTTCTCCCAAAACTTGGAGAAAATGCAGTAGTGGTAATGGACAATGCACCATACCACTCAAGGCGTCTTGAAAGAATTCCTACTACTGCCTGGAAAAAAAAATGATATACAAAATTGGCTTGTAAGTAAGAATATTTCTTACGACGACAATGAAATTAAGACTGAATTACTGCTAAAAGTAAAAAATGTTAAAGACAATTTCAAAACTTATGTAGTGGACGAGCTCGCAAAAAAATATAAGGTGGAAGTATTGAGACTCCCGCCATATCATTGTGAGCTTAATCCAATTGAGCTAATTTGGGCCAACGTAAAAGGATATGTTGCTCGAAAAATACAAATTTTAAATTTGACGAGGTAAAACAATTATTACAAGAGGGACTGCAGCAGATTACTTCGGAAAATTGGAAGCGTTGTGTGGAGCATGTTATCAAGGAAGAAGATAATTTTTATTCCAAAATCGATGAGATGATTGATAAAACTGTAGACAGCTTCGTGATAACATGTCACTGATTCTGACACAGAAATGGAAACATCTGAATCTGACGAATAATTATTCTTAATTAATATATGTTAATTAATATTTGTTACTTAATAATTTATTAAATCTTAAACAAATTCATTTTTTTTTGTTGGTCCAAATGTTGTGAACTCCTGAACACTTGTTTACAAAATTTATAGCTTCTCATGACGGTTACTTTAGTTTGCGTTTCAGAGGCTTCATAGGTTTTGTAACACTAATTATTTATTTCAATAAAGATTTTTTTTTTATATAATTATCTCAAAATGTTAAGTTAGTTGGTTGGAACATTTTTCAGGAACTATGTCCAATATTATTCCTCAAATAAAATTATCTGGTGTTGGAAAAATCAGCCCTAAATCAAGAAATAAAATCATAAGTGTTTAATTAGCAAGTCAGAATCGTCATACCTCTGTTGTATCAGTAGTAAACTCAGTGCTGGAGTAGTAACATCTATCTAAAAGAAATTTAAACAAAGACTTCCTAAAGGAACCCAGACACTCTTTATTTCTAATAGCTGCCAGTATAGGTACTATTTTTTTTTAAATCTATTATTTTGTAATAATGATCCAGGCGCAAGTTTTCTTGAATATTTACTAAACTATTACAATTTATTCACTAAAGTCAAAGTCAAAGGTTTTTTATTTGTAAAACATAGGTGGTGTAAAAACAGGTGTTGTTATTAAAATATATGTATAGGTACACTATGTTTTGCCGATGACGGCGTACAAATATGAATAAGTTATAATCAATTTAAAATTAATTCAGCAAAATTAATAATATAAAAATGTCAACAGTAAAAAATAATTAAATAATCGAAAAATGTATGTTAAAGTGAATGCTTCAGTCAGATAATTATTGTAGAGATTTATGTCAATAAATACATGCATGTAAACTAGTTTAGACAGAAATACTGCAGTTAACTTTACAGTAATTTTTTTTGAAATGAGGTATGTGTGCATTGGATCATTTTTGCTTAAGTCGGTCCAATTGAAAATCAGAAAGATCAATTAGATTAATAGCACAGCATAATTAAAAGATCAGTGTGGGAATTTCCGCTAAACAACTTAAAAACTTCAGATATGTAGTTTGAAAAAGTCCAAAACAATTAAAAGAAGTGCAATCATTAAAACAGATCCTCATCATTTCAAGTTCAAAAATTTGTTTGATGTGCATTTAAATATTTCACTTTATGAAGCTCCTCTACCAAATAAAGCTCATTGTTTTACTTAGTCATAAGTTAACGGAAAAAGAACACCAATCAAAATGTTATAATGTCACTAATATCAGAAAGCATCAATATTATAATATCAGCCTATGATTGTCCCGCTGCACAGGACAAGGGCATCTTCTCATACAGCGAAGACGGGTTCCCTATTTCAGACTTATGTCAACATAGCAACAGCATGTGTCTGGCATTACAAATATATAAGCCATCGTTATTTGAGATTTTTATGGGAGCCTGATTCAAATAATATACCTAATTTTAATCGATAAAAACCACCTCGGGCTGCCAGCAATAGTTTCTGACCGGTACTAAAAGACGGAAGCAGATTTGCTTGGTTTACACTCATTTCTCGACCAGACATGATAGATAGCCGTAAGATAAATTCTTAGACCCTACGAATACTATACGAAAGCCAAACAAAGCAAAGGGTCGATAAAATTCTAACACATACAAATTCTAAAAACTATCACTCTGAATATCGAATTCGATGGATATACACAAATATTTAAAGAACGAGAATAGATACATCTAAATGGACTATGAAATACGAGCTAAAGCGGCACGGTAAAGCGGCAACGGCAACGTAATGAAACCACCATTCATGATCATAATTATGAGAACAAAAAGACAACTTGGAAAATGGGAATTTCCTCTGAGTCTTAAGACTTCACTAGATTATGCTTAATTTCGATATGAGCAGGATTATGTTATAAGGCAAATTAACAAGAACTTTGGATTATTACAGAAGAGCATATGCGATATACAGTATCAGAAGTGGCAAAATTTAAGCGCACCAAATCTTGCAATGAAGGTTGCACAATACATAACAGGGTCCATACACTCTATAGGGGATTCTCATTTTGGAGCTTATGCAGTCCAGAGAACAGAGCGTTCTGTTGTAAGGATTGACTTAGTTTTTCCTGTGGAGGTTGTGAATGGAATGTACAAATGTCGGAGAAACCCCAATAAAGAGGTGGTTTGGGCAGAACCAGTAACAGGAATAATTTTTAAGGAACCTATTCAGACACATTTCTCACTAAGTGCATCCTGACTGCCTGGTCAGAATGGTTCAGCCATCATACTTCTAACCGGTCAAGTAATACTATCTGAGATCACCATTGATCACCTTGAGATGATAAGACAATCAGAAGCAAAATCAGTCACCAGTTTATATAGTAATTCGGAATTATTCGGAACTTCTGAAGAATTTCAAAACTATAAAACTCAGGGAATCCCTCCTGCAAATGAATTTTCATTAAAAAGTCAATGGATGAGTTGGATAATTCAGGGTGGGATTTCATTACTCTGTGGATTGTTGATAACATTAATGATTCCATCATGCTTGAAATTCTGTAAACACATATTAGATAGCGGGGAAGATGCCCTTGAACGAGAGATTCACCTAAAAAGAGTGAGACCACGTAGACCCATAAAAAGGGATGATCCATGGGGTTCCTAGTTAATAATTTTAGGCTCAGGGATATCACTTAGCTTTTACACTTAGATATCCTACTAATATTATAAACGTGAAAGTTTGTATGGATGTTTGTTACTCTTTCACGCAAAAACTACTGAACGGATTTGGATGAATTTTGGCACACAGATGGTTTATAACCAGGATTAACATATAGGATACTTTTTATCCCGATATTCCCACGGGATCGAAACTTATGCGGGTGAAACCGCGGGGCGCAGCTAGTATAAATATACAGCGAACTTTGATTGACTTGACAGACTGATCAGACTGATGCCAAATGACAAATGACAATGCCCTTGCTTACTTTACTTGCTTCACTTGCTTGATTGATATCACAGATAACGCAGACTAGGTATTTATTTCCTATTCTATTTACTTCACTCTTGTGTGAAGTATATCCACATTTTTTCAATTCAACCCGGGGTGGCCAGGTCTTCAAAATTTCACCTAAGACGAAATAGTGTGATGCGTGTGAGATTATTCAAATTAATAGGAGAATATCTCATTGAATATTGATCACATATTAATAAAATAAATAAAAAGGTTTAATTGCAGAAACTTGTATGTACAACTTTTAAAGTAAATCTTACTTAATGACTTCCATTTAATTATACACATTGATGTTGTATTGTAAAACAATAAATCGCCCTGAGAACGTCAGTTATCAGCTGTCATGATAATGACATTGACGTATGGTAACGTTCCATTTCAACAATATTTTATCAAACGTAAATTGAAATTTTGTAAGGAGAAAGAATAACCTTATTTGTTATCTAATTTCATAACTTGATATTTCATAGACAAATGTGGTTTTTATTGTGACGAGGTTGCTCCACAAAAAATAATGATTTTTGGGTTGACGAACAAGCCATTATTTGTGGTTTTACATCATTAAAACAAATGTTTATTTCAATAAACGATTAAGTAGTAATTAGTATGATATTAAAAATATGTCTCACGATTTAGTTTTACAATTTTAAAGTAAAAAGTTGTTTTAGACTATTCTCAGATCTTTACTATGGTGTTACTAAATTATAAGATTTTCCTTATAGATTACAAATAAATACATACTAAATTGCTAAACAATCTTATTAAGTTTTAGAACAGTTCCAAAACACAAGATTTGTTATTACATAAGTTAGAAGTTATTTAGCAATTATGTGTGATCATCTCTGATCGGCCTAAACTCTGCCGCGCTAGCGATAAGTGCAGTAAGTACGTTTTGCATAGTTTTGAGTAATTGGCGCGCAAAGTTTTTGTTATAATTTTGTTTTTCCGGACTTCTTTTTTAGCTAAGCAACCTAATACTTGTGTTATGGTAAAAAGATGGCTGATAAACTACTTATATACAATTTTTTTTTGTAAATACATACATATTATAGATAGAAAAACACCCAGACTTGGAACAAATACATGTAGGTCATACAAATATTTGTTCCGTGCGGGAATCGAACCCGCGACACGCAGCGCAGCAGTCAATCGCTTAACCACTGCGCACACCGTGCCGTCAATTGTTTCTCGACGCTGTATGACCTACATTTATTTGTTCCGAGTCTGGGTGTTTTTCTATCTATAATATGTATGTATTTACAAAAAAAAAAATTGTATATAAGTAGTTTATCAGCCATCTTGTTACCATAACACAAGCATTAGGTTGCTTAGCTTGGGACAAATGGTGCTGTGTGAAATGTCCAAGGATATTATTATTATTATTATAATTGCATAGCACGTTACGGTTGGTACTCGGTTTCACCACTATTTCTTGAAAATAGTGCTTAAAGAAAGTATTGCTGGATTTCCAGTTCCCCTTCTTTAACACTTCATCTATGTTGAACTAATGTGCCAACTCCAGTACTTTCTCCTTTGAAGAGTGTTTATATTTCGCCGCAGTTGCTCGGTCTTTATTTCCGATAAGCCTTTTGTGTTTTTCTGTGTTCCATGTTATTCCCAAGTATTCTAGTTTTGTTGAGGCGGTTGCAGAGGTTTTTTTTTTTTCTCCGTTTAGTTGCCAATCCAGGTTTCCGAGGTACGACAAAGCTATATGAGCCTGATCTTTCAGATTGTCCGGATTCTCGTGGACTATCAAGAAGTCGTCTAAGTATACCAGAACTCTTAGACCTTTCTGTCTTAGCTGGTGCGCTATCCAGTTTGTGACTTTTGCGTAAGCTGACGGGGCGCTTGCTAAGACAAATGGGAGACAAGTCATTTCGTAAACTATCCCTTGGTACGAGAGAGAAATTCATTGGTTGTCTCTATCCAGTGTTGTGAACAGAATTATGGAGCAATAGGACGCCTTGCGATTGTACTTTGACGATAAATGGCTGGAAGACCAGGATTGCCAAGACATTCACATTCTTTTGAATGATCACATCATCAAGGCATATTTTCATTTTTTATGTTGGATGCTGCCAAAATTTACCCGCGTCAATGTATATTTTCAAAGCGAAGATCCGGTTATTATCGAAGCCCATAACAAAATGACAGAGCTATACAGAGAACTGTTATCCTTATACATAACTCCGAATCATATAAGGAACACCCCACTCGACGCAATTGACCCTACTGACAGTCAACATTACATAAATCTGGAAGATATATACCTGGGATTGGGTGTTGCTAATCAAGTTGCTCTCCCAGAGTTACATGCGAATACTCGTACCGAAGAAGTTACAGTTAGGAAACAGAAATGCCTCAATTTTATCGTTAAAGCATGCTTGGGTATTCGGAAAAGATACAGTTTAAATGATCCAGTTTTGAGCTCAATCGCAACGTTGAATCCCGATTCTTGCTTATCTGATAATAGACAGCAGACTTTGTCTTCACTGTTCCCAGTGCTACCAAGGCTTAAACCCCAAACTTTAAATGATCAACAGACGTTAGATGACGAATGGAGAAACTTAATTTTGACTGCGAATGAACTACATTTAAATACAAGTCAACCAGCAGACGTGTTTTGGCATCAGGTAAAATTTTACCATTAAGGGGGATGCTCAAGGTAGCCCGCGAAATTCAAATTTTCTTACGTTTTTTGCAATTTGCAAGTCAGTATTAGGATATTTATGGTGATCAAAATTTGATTCGCGGGTGTAAAACGTATGTATTTACAGAATTATAATAAAAAACGTAATAAAATTTGAATTTCGCGGGCTACCTTGAGCATCCACCTGAACTTTACGTAATATTGCACATAAGTTCACATTTCACACATTTGTTTTTTCTTTCAGTTGTCTCAAATCAAAGATAGCAACGGAGATAATAAATACCATTTTCTGCCTCGTTTTATGCTCCAAGTTTTATTGTTGCCCCACTCGAACGCTGAGTGCGAACGAAAGTTCAGCGAAATAAATAATATAAAAACAAAGCAGAGAAACTGTTTAGTCACAAACATTATAAAAGGAAATATTATGTTGGCTCAGCAAGCCATTCGGCGGACTTCTGAAAATTGCGTGAATTTTAATCCAACTAAGGAAATGATTTCAATGATGACAGCAAAGATTTATGAAAATCATGAGCAAATTGTTTCAGAATAAGTAAATAATAAATGTTTTTTTTCATGTTTTACTTTGTTTTTATTTATTGATTTAATAACTTATAGCATTTGTATTGGCAAACAAAGTTATAAAGCAGCTAAAATTAAAAAAAATAAATAAAAGTTAATTATTTTTAAACAAAGTTTGTCTGTAACTTTACTGTAATCGATTTTGAAATCTGCTGTTTTTTTTTTAGAAATTCCTGTATTTTTTAGCTGGCAACACTGTATTTTTACTTTTGGGATCTGGAAGCACTGGTTTAGTCTGTGGTCCTACTTGGTCTGTGGAAACGAAACTGTGGGGAATGTCACTTAATGTCACTGACTGAACAATGTCAATGATTATCCATAGAGTTAGCCTAAAATAACAATAAAAAAATATAGTGATAGAATTTAGAATGCAGTGCTCTGTTCTTAGTACCTTGCTGTTATCCTTTTGTCGGGTCCTGAATTTAATTCCGTGATATTCGGACTGTGAAGTCACAGTGTTATCAATTTAATTCTTGAATATTGGGTTACAATCGAATCTTTACATTCGTTAAAATCACGGTAAGAGGGTCCTCAACTCTTCTTGTAGTCGGCGAGATGATCGTCTTTTCTTAATTAGTTTACTAAAGTGATTGTAAACGCTTTCTTGGTCAGAGGACCACCAACGCTTGTTTCTGTTGAAATTGTTTCTAAAAGTGGCTCGCACTAGAGCAAAGCTGTCCTACTAAAATTGGAAGTGGGCACAAATAAAATTGTGAAGCCAAGTCGGCCTGCGGGCCACATTCAGTAGGTATATTTATTGTTATCGTGGTTTAAAATAAAAAAAGTGTAATTTGAGAAAAAATATAAGCTACTTAAAATCAGCACATAGCCACTATTGCCAGAAAAACAAGTTGCAACTAAGTTTATCCAAATGTAACTATTTACAGTTTACAAAAAATAAACTATACATACACTTTGAGCAATGGCCCCCCTACATAAAGTGGACTTTATTTGTGATCTCGGCATTATCCTTGATTCTAAGCTCTGCTTGGACTTACACATAGGAAAGATTGTTAATAAAGCATATCAACTATATGGATTTGTAATGCGATCAACACTCGTTTTTAAAAAGCCTTCTTCTTATATTTGCTTGTCTCTAGTATGCTCTCAACTGAAGTATGCTGCGTCCGTCTGGAGTCCATACTACAAAAAGTACGTTGAAATAATATAATATAATATAATATAATAATATATTTATTCAAAAAATTGTAAGGCATGAAAATTAGTACAGTTTTGCTTAAATGTAAATTATATTCCTAAGACTTACGTGCCTGAACTAGGTAATCCTGTGTTTCAGGCGTAATGAGCTAAAATAGTCTTTTAAAAAATAATAAATAATCAAAAGTTGACAATAGAAAAATAATTATAATTATGTTGAGTAGCATAACTCCTAGTTTCTAAATTTGATAATTACAATATTTGTATACCTATAATTACTTTAACACAGTTAGTAAATTCTCTGTTTCTTCGTAAGACATACTTTGGAGAGCCTCCTTGAGGATTCTCTTACAATTTGTATAGTTCAGAGAATAAATGTTTGCTTTCGAGTTTAGTCTATTATATAGGAGAGGTCCGAGGTACTGATAAAATTTGGCTATAAAAGCATGTTTTGTAGAATTTTGTGGACAAACTATATCTTTACGCCTTTTATTAGTATAACTAGTGCTGTAGGGTAGAGCTTTGTGTTGTTTTAATACAATGCCCATAATAAATAGCTGTCTAACTGTTAATACTTTACAAGATTTGTATAGGAGGTTAGTAGGAAAAAGGAAAGGGCGGGAAGTAGACACTTTGAGAATCGCCCTCTGAGCTCTCTCGATGGTTAGTAACAATGTTTTACCCACTCCACCCCATGTGGTAATACAGTAAGTTAAAATCGATTGACATAGAGCAAAGTAAACTTGTCTAACTATTTTTGGATCAGCAATACAGCGTAACTTTTTAAAAACAAATATTAACTTGCGAATTCTATTATTTAAAGCTTCTATATGTTGCTTGAACGAAAGTGTTTTATCTATTATAACACCAAGGTATTTTGTTGTATTTGCCATTTTAATGTTAGGACAAGCACATTGGTTATTTGTGGGAATTGTGCAATAATGAGCATATAATGTCGAGGTAGTGCCAATTGATGTTTGTTTGCGCATCGAAAACTTAATATAATTTGTCTTCTCTGCATTTAGTGTTAGTGAATTATGTTGAAGCCATTTATTAACAATATTGAATCCGTGTTGCGCAACCTTGTAGACATTTTTTTCTGAGTCAGCCGAAAATAGAAGGGCAGTGTCGTCAGCATAAGAAACAATTTGGCCGTGATCTAGACATAGATTACAAAGATCGTTTATGTATATCAAAAATAGTGTAGGCCCTAAAATACTTCCTTGGGGAACTCCGAAGGATGTGTTTTTTTTATCCTCGCTGAGAACATCTCCAATCCTTACACATTGGATACGATCTTCTAGATAACTCTTAAATAGTTTCAGCTGAGTGCCTCTGATACCTATGGTTTCAAGTTTGTGCAACAGAATAGGAATAGAAACCGTGTCAAAAGCTTTGGCGAGGTCCAGGAAGATTCCTACTGTGTGGTTACCATTATCAAGTTTTTGTGCTAGATAGTCAGTCAGATGGTGTACGGCATCGTCTGTTGACATTTTAGGCCTAAATCCAAACTGCCGCTGAGACAAAATTAATTTATCCTCCAAGTATTTGTAAAGCCTTTTATTTATAATTTTTTCTAATATTTTAGACAAAGAAGGCAGTAAAGAAATAGGTCTATAATTTGTGACTTGATCTTTACTACCTGATTTATAAACGGGGACAACAACAGCTTTTTTTAGGCACTCGGGAAAAACACCTGCAGATAAACATTTTTGGAAAATATAAGTTAATGGCGGTACCAAAATGTGCCTGAACTGTTTAATAACTTTATTTGATATGTTATCCCAGCCAACTGCACAGTCGTCTTTCAAACTCTTAATTATCGTTTCTACCTCAGCCTCATCAGTGTCTAGCAATGCAAAGGATGATGAAATAGTGCTACACGTAAATGGTGTTCTTGTTAAATATTGTGATTGGCCCCGAACTTTTTCAGCCAAACACTTTCCCACATTAACAAAGAAATTATTTGCTATGTTGGCAGTTGTTAACTGTGATGAGTGTGCTTGTAATAAACCTGAAGAAGCCTGATTTTGTTTCGTGTTATACGTTACACTTTTAATGAAATTCCAGATTTTTTTACTATTTGTACCAGCATTTTCTAGTGCAGTTTTATCGTAGTTGTTTTTTACTCTTTTTAGAAGATCATTACAAAAGTTACGATATCGTTTATACGACAGTTGCAAAATTAAATTATCTGGATGGGATTTAGCTTTCATATGCAGTTTATCTCTATTTTTCATACAGCGAATGAGTCCTGTCGTGATCCATGGTTTTATATTGTAGTTTTTGTTTTTTAGCCTTGATATGACAGTGTTCTTCTGAATTGCATGTTGTACATTTTTGATTAAGTATAACATACAAAACTGCGGATCAGCAGAATCGTAAACTGGGTCAAATTCGATATTACGTAAGTCTTCTTCGAGTTTATTTACGTTTAAACGCGAAATTGTGCGAGTGACTACTTTTGGTAATTTGCAATTTAAAATAAGTAGGTTAGCACTGTGATCGGTTATTGTTGAATTAGTTACAAGGGCAAGTGCGGGGAAATTCGACTTAAATATTATATGGTCCAAACAGGAGCCACTTTGATGTGTAGGAAGGGTGTGAGCGGGAAGCAAACCATGGAAAGCGCATAGGTTAAGGTATTCCTCAGCGGATGTGTCAGTACTTTCTGGAAGAATATTGATATTAATATCTCCAATTAAAATGGTATTTTTGAAAGATGATAGGTTCTGCAAGGTGTCGTTTAGAGAGTCGGTAAAATTGTTTATATTTCTAAAAGAGGGAGGTCGATATAAGGCAAGTATTGCTAATTCTGACCCAATTTTAACTAACAATCTGTTACAGTCGTGCATATTTGGTTCCTCGACAGACACATTGAGATGATTTCTTGCGTAAACTATCACCCCATCGTTCTGATTGTAATTTATAGTACTTTTATACATATTATATCCCGGAATTAGTGGTATGTTATATTGTTTGGAAAGCCAACATTCGGTTAAGACAATAACGTCACAGTTTATGTCTAGACGTTGTAGAAAAATGCAAAAATTGTCAAAATTCTTAAAAATACTGCGAATATTTTGGGTTAGTATGGTTAGTGGACTAGTATAGTTGTAGGAGGAGAGATATTGTTTACAGTGTTCAACGTCACAAACATGGGATTCAGATACAGAGAAATTATCTATGTCATTAATTAAATTATTAATCATAATTTTAACTAAATATAAAAAATAACAATAAAACTAACAATAACAAGGGCCAGAAAGATACGTAACTAACGGCGCTCTTAGGCGCCTCCATAATCAATAGAATTTATGTACCTCTTTTCAGCCATTAGTTTCGCTGGACAGTCAACGGCACTTGTCTTGTGATTGCTGGGTTTTTTGAAGTGCAAGCAAGTAGCGCATTTTGGTTCCTCAGCCCTCTTTGTG
Organism: Apamea crenata; assembly: GCA_949629185.1. NCBI lineage: Eukaryota > Metazoa > Arthropoda > Insecta > Lepidoptera > Noctuidae > Apamea > Apamea crenata. The sequence continues at coordinate 1,794,089 of OX451362.1, read as the reverse complement.
CATTCTTTAATGGAATGACCCTGATCACCACAGTGGCCACAGGTATATGTGGTCTCCCGACATGATTTGGCCGCATGTCCGTACTGCTGGCACATATAACAGCGAGTGACTAGAGTAAAGTCTCTCACAGGGCATGACGACCAATTCACAAACACTCTGTCTTTAGATATCAGGGCTTTGCGTATGTCTGCAGATACTTCTATTATATAATTACAGCTCTCAGCATCCTTCTTACCTGACTTATGGCTTAACTTAATGGAGGACAAAAAGGTCTCGAGACTGCAATCCTGAAGGTTCTCGGCTATATTCTGATGGAACAAACAAGTAAAAACTTCCTTCTCTTGCATGGACGAGGGCACTCCAATAACCACTACTCTAGGCTTCCTTTTTGGGGGCTCGTCTACTGAAATGAAATGATAGTAGTGTGTTCAATATAAATTTCTGCGTACCATGCATTATAGATGTTATGGATATTATTTCTGCCGTACATTGTTTAAAATACGGTTAAACCCATAAAGTAGTTTCAGAGGTATCGGACAAAAACCTGCGAATGATATAAAAATCTTTCTAAGAGACAAATGTCACTGGTTTATCAACGATTTTTTTTTGGGGTATGAAAACTGAAAACATTTTTCAGTCTTACAATAAAACAGATATTTGTAATTAAGCTTAGCATTTCTTCCCAGTTTAGTAATTAAATACTGCATAATAATAGGGCTAACCCTACTCTAACGGTATTATAACGTAGTAATTGCTTTAGAATTGTACTACTAAAAATTTTATTTAAAGTTATCAAAAAATACGTCATTACAATACGGCTAAGCTGCATAACTATGATATAATCAAGTAATGACTGTAAAATTAAGGTTTAGCCCCTTGGTTTATAAACAAGTTAAGGCACTTAGTGATCATTATAATCAAGTAATTGTGTAATAATATATTAAGCGGCGTCAAGTTAAACGGTATTGCTTACTTAAAACAAGGCTACTCATACTTCGCTCGCGGTTAGCCGTTTTATAGATAAGCAATGACTTACAATTATTCGAGAAAAAAAAAGAAAACAAGCAAGCAAATTAAACAAATTATTTATTAATCATTTATTTCAAACAATTTTAAATGGTTATCAATAACATAAATAATTATTTTTGACATTTGGGCTTAGTAATATTCATAATTAAATCACAATATTATCTTAATATCAAAACATTCTCTAACTTAAAACCCTGGAGTGAAAAGTGTCTTAAGATAATAAAAAAATATAACCATCTATCTCACTAGCTGCAGTTGTCATAAAACAACCTGCTATAACAATTTTCTTCAGTCTTAAGACTATTATATAGCTTTCTAAATTTTACAATATAATCAGTCTTTAACTAAAAAATTATCACAATCATGTAATCAACTGAGTCCTCTATATAGAATTAAATCTAATAGGGGTCCCTATTAGGTTTAATATGTAATATAATTAATAATTAGTAATAAATATATAATTATTAATAATAAAGTTAAATGTTAATATAACTACTTAAATGTATATATTACTTAGTGCCATAAGACTAAATAATTATATTATATATTAAATTATTTAGTCTTATGGCACTAAGTAATATATACATTTAAGTAGTTATATTAAAATAAAAAAAGAATTGTAGGTACTTGGGTATTTAAAATGGCTTTCTTAGGTTTAGGTAGTCCTCCTTGAATTTTTGGTCGTTTCTGTGTTATTGTTTGTAGGCAATCCATTCCAAAATACCATTTTATGTTTTGGAATGATAGGCAACAATTTAGTTATTAAGTTAGATTTACGTTCCTCATCAATGCCTTTCGGCTGTGTCCGGAAGCTTATGTTGGTACGTGGATTTCTTAAGTACTTGTCATTTAAAAATTTAAAACTTGAGTATTCATCACTAAAATCATTTTTATACAACATGTCATAACTTGACCTCTTAAACGAGACTTGTGTTATATTTTTCAGATAGACTCTAGGGCATGCTTGCTGAATTCGCCGCTCAGAGACATTATTGGGTAAATTGAGAAATTCATTTGCTTGTAGCGCTTTGACAGTTACTCTGCCATTGTTTGCAGAGGCTACAGCTTCCTCAAAATCTGAAAAGTCATATATTTTACCCTTCTTTTTCATTGCAAGTTCCACTTGATGGTGGAACTGGTCGCAGCTCATGAAGGTGTGGCCGGGTTCGAAGTAGTGTAAAGTTATTGTTTCTGTACTTATAACGTCACTGTTTACTAGGTCGACTAACATGGAATAAAACAGCCAATTCTTGTTCTGTGATGTACAATTATCTAACCAGATATTAACATTCTGAACGTCTCGATGACGAAGGAAAAAACTGTAGTACGCGCTCATAATATCCTCTTGTTTTCTACCGGCTATTCCGTCGTGCCAAATTGCAGCAAGAGGTTTCGATTCCTTTGATATTTTTCCAACCGGTGCAAAGGATTGGTTAAAGAGCGTCAAACGGGGACAAAATATAACCGCTTTGAACATCTCCATTCTAGGCAGCATGATAACTTTTTCTAGATCGCCGCTAAAATAAATACTATTTTCGTTTTGCTTTATAGCTTTGTGAGCATCATAAAGGGCTCTAGCTTTTTTGTATCGATCATGATGCTTAGCCCAAGCCAAGCAAGTGTCACAATCAGGAAAACATTGCTTACGAACATCATGGCTTGTTTCTTTAGTGTGATGTTTGTATGATTCGCACTGTTCGCACTCCTCATTCCCGAGCCGAGTGAAAGATATATTCATTGATTTTAAGTGAGATCGATATGAGTCATAACTGAGTTTTGACTCGGGATTTTTTGAACAAAAGTCTTTATACATAAAATTTATATTAATGTCATTGGGCAAATAACGCCGATTTGGTGCGTGCTCTCTACGGTAATGAGGAGCGCTGGGATTGAATGATTCAACATGTTGGTTGAGTAAATCACGATTAAACGCCGGTTTCTTGGTATGTTTACCACGTTTATCTGTATCTTTTTCAGTATCGAGACAGGTGGTAAGTATAAGATCCTTGTTTCTATTGAAACCTAAAGTTGTTAAAAAAAAAATTTTACATACTTGTCTTACGGTTCCGTCATTTTTCTGCAGCGTAAAAGTTCTTTTGGGGTTTCTTTTAGGGTCAGATGTGTACTTACGCTTGGGAATGGCTACAATATAGTTTGACCTTATAAACATTCTCATTTCCCCGCGTTGCAGACTCCAATATGTTTTATTTATATTCTCACGTTCAGATTCATCAAATACAGAACTACATTTTTTTATACATTTCTCGTCACATCCAGGTTTTACAGTATATTTCAAAAGTTTTTGTTTTTTTCTTTGGATTTCTCGCTGTTTCACACTGCTATTGTACTTTTTTCGTTTCCGCGCTGTTGAACCTTCTTCACCTTCATTATCACTGGTGGCTGGGTTGTCAAATGGTGGCATTGATATAATAACAGCAGCATCAGTCGACGCTCGTCTCTTTTTGAAAACAGGATCGTGAACAGCAGCTCTTTCGCCATTGTTAAATGAGTGACGTCGAGATATAACTTTATTGGGAAAGGAAGGCACACATTTTTCTTTCTCTGCTTTAGAGCTTCTCTTACCTTTTCTTTGAGATATGCATTTTATTTGGGACTTATGAGCAAGTGTTTTTTTAATATTCCTGTCCGTATCACTCTCTTCACTTGAATCGACGTAATTAGATGTAACCTCGTAGTCCTTGTCCTTAACCGAATCATCCGAATCAAAGTCACAGAAGATTGGAGACAGAGAATGTAAAGACGGCGGTATAGTTTCATCGCAGTACAGGAAACTGGAATCCGAAACTTTTGATGTACCAGGTTGAGGATTTGCATATAAATCGATGCCATTATTAGCTGAAGGACTAGAAGGATCACTTTCATTTAATGAATTTGGCATGCTTGTTAAGCCAATGATTTGTTCTTGAATACGTAATTTGGGTGGTTCGACAGGTACGACCTCTCTATTCACAATGCTCATCATGTTCTGAATTCTTTGTGGAACCCCGGAGCGTCTACAATAATGACAGACACAATTTATTAGTTAAATACCTAATTTAAAAAAAAAAATAATTTAAAAAAAACTTATAGGTAGGTACTTTATTATTCTATATCCTCGTCGTCAACGCAATAATGCGTAAGAATAGGAAAGAAGGTAAAAAGCAAAAAAGCGCGCGAAAGCCCATGTCCGATAGGTATTCGTTTCAAACATACCGCCCCAACGCGCTGCACCTACTCATCGTTGACCCTGACTCGAGATGCGTGTGATTTCATAGCGGCTTCAGAACGATAAGAAAAAGGATTATTTCGTTCCAATCAAATATTTATAAGCTAAAGGTTATATACCTGTCACCTACCACTACGTAATTGAATGAATGTAATACTTATTTTAAGAAAATATTATAAATATCGATTATCTACATACTAATTACATAGGTTATTAAATTCACTGATGCATCTATTCTATTTAGTGAAATTATAAAAACCTTACCTTGAGTACGTATGACGCGACATGGTAAAACATTTATGGCGCGCCGCCGCTCCGCTCCACACACACACGAGCGCTCCCCGTCGTCGCTGGTAGCGAAATGGCCGAGGAAACCGGGAACGCGGGGGACCGCGGTTCAAAAATGTTTCTGGGTTTAACTAGATTTTAATCTAGCATATCTGTATAGTCGTATTTTAGTAAAGAATTTTACACTTTAATCCATCGATAAACTTTATTGAAAAAAGGCTAAATGCCTATAACTATAATGTAATGTATTATTCTATAGTAACTTTATTATAACATAGTTTTTGTTCTCAGACACACCTGTAAGTACTTGATTATAACACGGTTATGGTCGTATAGCTTAATTTAAGTGCAGCATTGTGTGATAACTGTATTATAATAAATTAATATCGCTTGGAACGATCCGTGATAATAACGTTACCATCCTTTTGCCGTGTTATAACATAAATTTGAGGAATAGCTGTTAAATAATAAAGTAAACTGTAAAAAATATGTTACTTAACGGTTCACACCCGCTCTATATCTCGGAAAGTAAAAGTCGTACAGTAATGGGACCCAGCACAAAAGATAGAGAATTTTTCAAAACGTAATGTGTGATTCAAAACTAAAAAATGGCAGTTTGAGGCTTAACCGTGTTTTAAGTAATGTACGGCAGATTTGCCATACCAACATTTGCTTGCATAAGCTCGCAACACTTGAAAATAGACATAAGTACTTAGAAGCTATGAATTTGTATAGTATTGTTAGAAATAAATTTGACAGCATTGAACTCTCCAATATGATATGCTATGCAGTTCCTAGGACCATCCACAAGCGAAAGATGCGCGCTGGCAGATTATTTTCAGTGGGTACTTGTAAGACCAACTCTGGCTTGCGCTCGCCTGTTCACAGAATGGTTGATACCTGCAATAGGACTTTTGAACATATAGACATTTTTGCATGTGCTCCCTATAGGTTCAAAAGTCTTATACTAAGGAGCTTTCATGAATTTTATTCTTTATTTTTCTTTTATTGTGGCATTCTTTGAGTAATTTATAAGGTCAAGGTGGCGAAGTCCGTCATAGTTTATTGCAAGCTTGATTTGATAAACACCCTATGGCTGATTTTTTTTACTTAATTCTATGTTTTGAATATTAATGATGACTAAAGATTCCTTATTTATCGGTTACTGTTAGAAACATTAATGTAACTGTTGTCAACATGAAATAAACGCGTTTTTTTTTAAGTTTGTAAGTAGACGGACTTTCACGAGTAATTGGGGGCAACTCCGTCATAAGCATAAATTGTTAGTAATGGGATAGATATTTGCGGCACCCATATTCAGTAAATATTCGAAAATAAAAGTTAATCAAATACAAGCTTTAGGTTTCATGATATAAGGTAGCAATCACAATCTATGGCGGTAAAATCATGAAGTGGGGTAAGCCCGTTATATTAGCAAGGGAAGGGATTGTCAATACAATTTTAATATTCTGACTGTAGGGTATAGTAGGTAAGTATGATTGTTGGTTGCATCTAAAATGCAATGTGAAATTTGATAAGTTTTGATATTTAAAAGACTATCTGTCTTTACACCATAGAAAAACCAAATAGTAACTAACAAACACACTTGGTTATATTTGTACTGTTTGAACAGATAATAAATTAATTAAAGGTATTAATAATAGCCCTCTTTCTTTCTCTTTTTTTGAAATGAAATAAATTGCTCATAGAATAAAATAAACAACACCGTAAATACGAAATGAACTTTTTTAATATTAAAAAAGTAATTAAATCCTGTAAATGCTTACAAAGCTAAGTATCTTTGGAAAATCAACACTACGTCTTCTTATCACAGTTACTAATAAAATAATTAGAAAAACAAGTAAAACAAAAAAACAAATAATCAACAATAAGACTTTGCATTTTCGAGAACTTACAATAATTCTTTTAAAAGATTAAAAAATCAACAATGGACGGTGTCTCCTTATTAAGAAATAATATTGCTTATATATAGTAAATAATTACTAAAACTAAAAATCTTTAGAATATCAAAATTATAATTACTTTGTCTATTTTCAGTCAGGTGTCTTACCAATAATAATTATTGAAAATCTCAAAAAATCAACAACTGACGATATGTCCTTACATAATAGCTAATAAAAAAAAAGCGTGTAAATAAATATACAACGTGTCCCTGAATTAAGGCACAACCTCTTAATGGGGTCATTGATGAACCTGAAATCGCGAAAAAAAATTCACCTGTTTCCTACATTTTGACGAGTTATGCGAACATAAACGTAAAGAACAGATGATTTTTTTTTTGGTTTGTTCCCATAGTTGAAAGTTGTTCATAATGATGAGTACAATGACCCCTTATGAGGATGTGCGTTAATTCTGGGACATGTTGTATACTACAAAACTAAAAGACTTTCGAATATCAACGTTCTACCTTAGTTTACTACTTCCGAGATCACAAAAAATAAAAAATCAAGAAACCAACAAGAAACGGTACGTCCTCAATACTAAAATTGTTTACACTGTACATAATTCAGTTTTTAAAATAATCTTTGGAAAGAAAATTAACAGTATTTGGAAACTACATTACGGTATTAAAAAAAAGAAAAATAGGTTATGAAAGAGTAGACGATGTTATTATCCCTTTATAAGGCAGAGGAAACTGCTAAGGATTTGGAAATAAAAAATAGATAAATATGAAAACTAGGACGTCTTTATTAAGAATTTATATATATTTTTTTTTTATTTACTTGTTTACATGGCGTCCATTATTTGGACAGAGCCTTATTAGGGTTTGTGGAATTCGGCAAAACATGGGACAACACACAAGGCAACTTCACAGCGTATGCATTGAATCTTTGATTTTTTGCTATTTTCTTTGCTGCTGCAAGCTCTGCATCTTCTGTAACTTTCCAGTGGACCAGGGAGATGAGATCCTACATCTGTAAGCCGCAGATCGTCTGGGAGGCCATACTTAGCCTTCTGTCGGCTATCAAGTTTTGGTTTTTTACATATAAATATTGGCAAGTCAGATACTCGCTTCTTCCTACTGCTGAAAGAACCAATCAGATTTCTTCCCAGCATTGTGCGGAACTGCAAACTATTCATAGGGTATCGCATTCTTTGAGAATATAAAATATATGCGTTGGTGATGGCAGCATCTATTATAAAATAAAATATCCTCATCCACCATCTTCGACTTCGCCTAGTCACATGATATGTGCCACGCTTTTGGTCGAAGCGGTCCACTCCCCCCATCCTCTTCGTATATTCAACTACTCCCAGTGGGCAAGGCACTTCCTGCTTGCTGCCATCTTTTTGTGTCCTTTTGCAGGACACCATTTGTTTTGGATGGTAGGCAGTACTGAGAATATTGACGATCTTGGTATCCATCCAACAAAAAAAACTAACATTTTTGTTTACCCTCCACTTATACTGCCCCTTTGTAAGTTTAAGTTTTGGGCGATTTGTTTTGGCAGTCTGCTTTTTCAGTGTCAGGGGCAAATTCGTTCTGTTAGACCGAACTGTCGCTGTTGAATATATGTTTTGTTCAAATAATCTCTGCATTAGCTCAGTAGAAGAAAAGAAATTGTCGAAAGCAACATGAATATTTTCTATCTTTTCTTCCACCAGTGCTTTGCAGAGACTATTTACTACACTGGCTCCCAATCCAAACTCTGTTTCGTTGTCCTTTTTGCCATTATTTCATATTCATAAAGATAGCCAGAGTTACTATCACAACGCGCCCATATTTTGAAACCCCTCTTTACGGGCTTCTTGGGCATATATTGTTTCAAAGTACTGCGCCCTTTGAATTTCACCATACACTCATCTATACTTTGTGATGAAGAGTTCCTTGCCCCATTTTTAAATGCAGTATTCATGAAGTCAACTATCGGCCGAATCTTATACAGTTTATCAAATTCTGGTTCACCCCTCTTGGGCATTTTTTGGTTATCATTTAGGTGTAAATTTCTTAGTATAATTTTGAATCTTTTGGATGTCATTACATTTGCAATTTCCGGGACGCAAAAAAGTGGATCCGTTGCCCAATAAAGATCTAGATTAGCAAGAGTACCATACCATTAGTATCAATAATCCAAGAAACGCCTGGATTTCTACATCAGAAACATCAACCCAATTCTTCTGCTTGTTTTGAGCTGCATAGAGATTAGTTTGCTCCACTATTATCGATAAAATTTCGTCAGAGAAAAATAATCTAAAATATGTTAGAGGACCACTTCTATTTGGAAAATTCCGCTTTGGTTGTACTGGAATGTCATCAAACTTTTCAATAGGCGCCGTATGAGGAAAAAACACTTTATTCCAATCATCATCGTCGTCTTCTTCAGTGTCTGAAATGGTTTCAGGCTCCTGACTATTGCTTCTAACAATAATACTATTATTTTGATCACCTACTGCTGATTCGCTGACATTTAGAATTTCAGGAACTCCACTTCCAGAAGGTACCGGTGAATTTTTTTTTTTTTATATAAAATTTTTGTCCGCCCTTACAAGATCGGGCTTATCATAGACAAATTCGTGCTCTGTGGAGCCTTGAAACGCCGTGTTGCCGAACCCTGATGAATACAACTCAAATGTCTTCGTTATCGGGTATGGCTGCGACTCGAGCTGTTCGACAAAATCGCGCTCATCATTAGCTATAATATGGCCGTTTTGACGGTGAATATCTAACATCCTACCGTGCAATAACATGCCAAAATAATAACTATGCATCGCCGGCGACACATTCTTGGCGTAAACGTGGGACTTGGCCGAAATGGCGCGATAGTCCTCCTCGACTATATCAGTGAAGCCGATATGAGTCGGATGGATCTCGTTGGTCACTGGTGCAGCTTGCATGTCTGTCCCTAGTTCGTTCATAAACGACTCCAGGTATAAGGGGTCGTTTGACAAAGGTGAGGCCGTCTTTGATAAGTGTTTCGGCCCTGGGAGCGGCAATGGTGCCGCTGGGACAGGAGGTGGTGCTTGCTGGACTGTAATCTCACCGGGTTCCTGACGAGGGTGGCTTCGTTGTCTGCCTCCCCTATATCCGCCGCGTCTTCGCGGCTGTGCTTCCAGATCAGCAGCGGGATGACGGTTATATTCGTCGACCCCCCACTGTCTGCCACCACGACCTCCAAAATTTTGTCGGTACATGGTTGGTGAGAGAAAGGTTATTAATTAAATGCCCTATCCAGGGTCTTGAGTCTCTTTCGAGAATACTACGTTAGCAGTACAATGGTTTCAGGCTCCTGACTATTGCTTCTAACAATAATACTATTATTTTGATCACCTACTGCTGATTCGCTGACATTTAGAATTTCAGGAACTCCACTTCCAGAAGGTACCGGTGAATTGACAGCAACTTGGCTTCGAGAAGACGACGGAGAATCCAAAATGTTTTCGATTTCGTCTTGACTCATACCCGTGAAAACCGCCTCATTTTCCCTCTCGCTTTCATAACCGTCTTCCGAATGCTCACCATCGGATAAGCCAAAAAGTTCTTCTAATGTTTCCTCAAGTTTATCGTATGGTATTACCTGCAACAGAAAAAAAAACAGTATTCAAATGCGCAATTGCCGGACACGCCAACGGGCTCTGTCCAATATATGGACGTCATAGTCCAGTTAGAAAATGTGACCCTTATGACAAAAATCAATGCATGGATCAGATATTTACTATATTTAGAACATCTTGTAAAATAAAACTTACCTTTCTATTCATTTTTTTACGAAGATTAGGTTGGATTAACACAGAGCACTCAAAAATCACTGAATTTTGGCAGTTACCCGAACACCTGACAAATGACGTCCATAGATATTGTTTTTTTACTGCGTTTTGTTTTTGCTAACAAACTGTCAAATCACAGAGTAAAAACGTTCAATTCGCGTGACGTTTCATTCAGCCGCCAAAAATTAAATATCATGGTGTCCAAAATATGGACAGAGCCTTATAAAGGGTTTGTATATAAGAACAGGTTTGCTGTAAGTAATTGTTTTTAAAAGTACATCGCGTCACCTTCATCAGCTAGCACAAATTCGTTTGATTTTGACGGCGCGTGTACTAATTTAATTGGTTTAATAATCAAAATTTCAGGAACTTCATCGCGATCAGCTTTTTTCGGCATTTTAAATATTAGACTTGGTTTTTTTATTGCTTTATAAAATCTGATATCTTTTTCTTTCTATCACATCAATATGAGTGACAACCTCGGCGCCAGGTGCTACTTTTCTTCGTGTAGTTTTTTTGTTGTCACCCCGTTGAATTTTAGAAAGCAAAAGTTCTTCAAAACTATGTGAGTTTTGTTCTGAAATATTATAATTATTTGTTTGATTCTGTCTAGGTTCGTCAATGAGAAATTCTTGAAAGCTGACTAGGTTTGTTTCTAAAGTGTCATTATTTAGATTCTGTCCAGGTTCGTCAATGAGAAATTCTTCAAAGCTGACTAGGTTTACTTCTGAAGTGTCATTATTTAGATTCTGATTAGGTTCGTCAATAAGGTTGGTATTTTTTTTTGATAAATTCAAGAACTATTGAAAGTAGAGTTTTTGGGCCCTTTTGTGAAATGTTACTGTTGACTGGTTGATCCACCAGTTGGCAGCTAGCAGGACGGTTGTGTTGTCCTTTCCTGATCTAGCAATCATTCTGGTGGCTGCGTGACCTTTGCGGCCGACTATTTTCGTCTTAGATGGGTCTTTTGAGAGGCTTGTTTCATCCAGATTCCAAACTGCCCGTGGATTGTTTGTTAGACCTAATTGATTTATAGTTTTTTCCAGTAGATCGAAATATGGGTAGATAATATAGGGATCTACGGTTTTTTTCGTGCATATTCGACAGCTTGCGGCTTTTTAACAATGTTGGAAGCATTGTCTGTGATCATAAAGTTAACTTTATTTTTTAAGCCAAACTTGTTGACAAATTCTCCGATTTCTGCGGCGATATTCTCCGCTGTGTGGTGACCGGGACATTGATAGCATCCTAACAAGACAGTTTTAAATGCTTACTCTTCTGTCGAATAATGTCCAGTAAGTGCAATGTAGCTCTCCGTTTTTAAGGAGGTCCACATGTTGGCAGTTAAGCATATACTATGAACTTCTTTTTGCAGCTAAACTTGAATTAAATCATAAGTCTTAACATAGACCTCCTGCATAACAGAATTAGATAGCGTCTTCCGGGTAGGTAGCTGGTATCCTGGTATCCACCGGCAGAATTTACGGAAAGCTCTTTCTTGGACAATAGAGAATGGATGGAAGCTCTATGCACAAATCAAGCAAGTCTAAATTTATTTGTTTTTTTTTTGTTCAACACTTATTTTTTATTTACATACGAGTCCATAATTTTTTGTCGCTTGCATTTTACAGCATTGTCAGGACCGCTCGAACCTGATAAGCCTATGCTGGGAGTGAGATCCTCTTGTGGTAGTGGTGGCACGTCAGGTACAGAGGAAGTCTGAGTCTGAGCATGCGATTGCGACGGTAAAGAATAAAAAAACGAAACATGCTTCCTTTTTAAGTGACTTTTCAAATTCGCCGTAGTGGATTTATATGCCAATTTTTCTTTGCATATATTACATGACGCTTTTCCACTAGAGACATCCTTTTCGAAGTGATGCCATAACTCACTTGAATTATTACGTCCAGCCATTTTACTTTTTACACTAAAAACGTTCACTATACACACACACTTTTTATAAGTTCAATTATCAACTAGCTAACTATTTATTTACAATTTTACAAATATTTATATTAATTAAATATATACAAAACCAGTTAATCGTTGAATTCGCAAACATTCGAAAACGGTTGAACTCTGACCTTGAGCGCGGAGCGCGATTAGTCACGCACGCAATGAATTTAAAAAATCAAAACAAGATGAACTACGTAAATAATAACAAATAAGTAAAAACTGGTTTGTCTCGCATAGTTCGACCAGTCCATCGCCTTTCTCTTTCGCACACGCGAAACTACCATCCTTTTCTTCACATAGCACAACAATAATTTCATTCGACCCGTACAAATATCAACTCCCTGCTAATAGATTTAGAGTTCAAATTTGTTTGCAACTTTCAACAAATTTCAACGCACGAATGAATTTGTATGTACCAGTCTACGTTCTCGTTCTCGTCTCGCCCGTCTCGCCGTCGTCGCGTCGCGTCGCGCAAGCGAGTTGCGAGTATCAGTTTAACCGTCTGAGTCGTCTACGGATTCGACTAGTCCATCGTTTATCGGTGAACCATCGATTCGTTCACAGTACGTCGACGGCTGAATTAACTAGTTCGTTCATTCAACGACCATCACTATGGAGGAGATGCTTCCCCTTTTTATTTTTTTAGTGTTTCTGATATTACGAACTTAATGTTTATTTTATTCAATCAAGATTAATTTTAATAATTATAATAAAGATTTATTGATCAACTAGGACTAGATTACATGGCAAGGTATTATAATATAAATCATAAGCATGGAGTTTCTTATTCTAGTTAATGGGTGCCGTACTGCTCTCCTAGATAGGTTACAAAATAACCTGTGTTTAAGAGAAACAGTTTCGATCCCCGTCATAAAAAATTTGAATACTTCAATATTAAATACCTCTTCCTGATTGGTAACTTTTTATAATTTTTTTTTCTTATTTCTTAAGAAAATTGCAAACTATAGTTTTGTATAAATTAGAAGCATTTTTTAAATTTTGTAAATGTAAGAACCATGGATCCGTTTTTTATGATATTTTGATGTTGACTTGAAAGAGCATGTCAGTTGAGAATATGTCATGCTCACTTAAATGTCTCACTGATGGTGGCGCGTGTGTTGAATCATTCGGTTCCCTACAAAATGGTTGAGCTGGATGGTGCTGATCCACGCGTCATGTTCGTGAACGGGCGCCGTTGGTTGAGACTGGTCATCTCTTAACTGCCAGGGCTTATTTTTAATGTTATATTTTAAATTGTTTCTTTTTTACATTGTTCTCACATACATATAAAAGCAATAAGAATAATGTACCCAGGATTGTGTATTAATATCTTGATTTAAAAGAGTATCCGTGGAGTTTCTTGCCCGTTCTTCTCCATAGAGATCTACGTTTTTGGTATGGGCGACTAGCTTCAACTTTCTGACTAACTGACCGACTATTTAATTTTGACAATTCAAAAGTGCCTGTAAATGGTTTAATTGAAATAAATGATTTGAGTTTGAGAATATCGCAATTGAATTTTTTTGCTTCGCCATCAATGGCGTAATTTCTAGAATTATCTTTATTCTTTTAAATGATATCACTGAAGTTCGATTTTCTTCATGTCTTCCTCGAAGTCGATGTGTTTAATCACCAGCCAATATTTCATGGCTGCTTTGTTGCTGTTGGAGGTGGGAACTTTTTCTGTGAATGTATTATGGTAGGAGGCGTTATCCATAACAATTACGGACTTTTCTGGTATGTTAGGCAGTAGTTGTGTTAAGAACCACTTCTTGTAATTGTCATGGTTCATGTTGTCGTGGTAGTCCCCTGTCTTCGAACTGGCCTTGTAAATTAAAGAAGCATTGGGGACAAAACCATTTCTTACACCAGCGTGGACAATTATGATGCGCAACACTTTTTTAGAATATAGTTTTTTTTTTTTTAATAATTGTAATTTATTTCTCTCAAAAAGGTACAGTTTTGATTTATAGGATCTTTGGGGTTCCTGTTTAGTTCCCCATGACTTATTTTGTACATGTGTGGTATGGATGTAGCTTTCATCAGTATAAACAATATTCCTACCTTTTCTCTATATTTCTTCAATTGTTTTCAATATTTATAGTGCAGGAATTTTACGTCATGTTTTTCAACAAGCGCTTGACGATTGTCTTCAGTAGTTTTCCACTCATATCCTAAATCAAGAATCATCAACGCCGTAATGTCGCCAAACATCCGTCAAAATTTATTTTTTCAGTAAGCACCTTTTAATGCTGCAGCAAGCAGCTTTTAATGTTGGATATTGTTTATACTCTCTATTAAAGTTACTAACAGTACGCCTTATTACCCCTTGTCAAATTCATCGATGTCACGCTTTAACCGTTTGCGAGGCTTTATGTTTTTACGCGGTGAACTCATTTGTGTGCCATTTGCATCACATTTTGCTTTTTCTTTGAGAATTCTTGTTATAGTCCTTTCACTAACCCCCACAGCTCTTGGAGTTCTCCATTTAGCGTCTGTCAAGCGCTCCACTCCATTTTCAGCCTCATACTTCATATGTTGGTACACAGTAGCTATCACATCTCTTGCCTAAAATATATAGAAAAGATTATACAATCATTACGTTAACTTATTTCACTAACAAACAAAATTACCTGACTCCGCATCATTATTTTTCTTGAATTTTCCATGACTAACTTATTTTGCAATCAGTACTTTCGTGTCGCTGAGCGAATAGTTTCAATAACTTGACCATAAAACATATGACGACGCTGGAACCAGAATGATCTAGGGCACAATAGTATGTTTCTGAGAAAATGAAGGAAATGCGTTACGCGTTATTATTTGAAATCTATGAGCTTTTTATTATTATTTTTTAGTTATATTATATGTACTTCATGAAGTTTTAAATAATAAAATAACAATTTTTATCAGTATGAGTTATTTATTAAAACTAACATTCTTAGTTTTCAAAAAAAAATCACTTAGAACACTATGGCAGTTCACAAATTTAAAAAAATGTGATAATAGTGTAAGTTTTCACTTTGATATGTTAAGAAAAAATCACTTTAATCATCACCAAATACAGCAGGCAAAAAATGATCATCTTGTGCTTCCTGATTGCCGCCTCTTCTCGGCACATGTGGTAGGGTCAAGTAAAACTGATGATGGATAGGAGGTACAAATTTGAGAGCTTTTCTTATATCTTGCATTTTTTGATACGATATTAGTCTAGTTTCAGGGGCTTTTTCTGGTATATAATTCTTTAGGTTACAAAAGAAAGTTTCAGAATCTATATCATTTGATTTCAAATCAACCGTTTCATATGTTTCCGTGTAGTCATCATTGTAACTAAGTATACTTAAACCTTTACAAAACTTTATCTTCCGCATGTTAGAAATTTTTGCGCCTTCTCTTAATACAACCTGATAATCTTTGAATAGTGTTGCGAGGCTTTCAAAATCTAGAAACTTATTTTTCATATCTCGCACAGTAAAAGGTTTTTGTTTTCTGCAGTCTCGGACGAGCTTCATCCAATCTTCTGGTGTATAGATATCAGTCTTCTTTTTTAGTTCTCGACTTATAAAAGAGAAGTCAGTGTCGTTAGGCAGGTAAGTATGGCCACTGACGAGATAATGCATGGTGATCGTTTCTAGATATGGCGATTTATTAACCAGAAACATCATAAAGTGTAAAACATTCCAGTTTCGGTTTTGACCGGAGCAACAGTCGCTAAAAAAACACAATGATTTGACAGTGTCCGGCACGTTTGTTTAAGTATATATTCATAGATATTAAATTTTAATAAAAATTACGTAAATGATTTATGTATACCTACGCAAATAATTTATATTTCTTTATTGCATTTAGATCAGTTTGGATATCCATAAAAGCCAGCAACTTGCGACCACAGTGATCTAAGTGCGCCTCATTACTTAGATCAGTCTGGCATGTCTCCATTTTGCAAATCGCACCGATTCTATAGTGAGATGTTGTGATTTCTCAAGGAAAATAATACTGGGAAGCACTTAGATCAGTATGGCATGAAAGAATTATGATTTTTCCATGCAATTGTGTAAAAAAACCATTTTTGCCAAAAATTCATTTAGATCACTCTGGTTCAAGCATCGTCATATATACCCTGACGGGAAGAATGAAGACTTCATACAAAAAATATGCCAACAGCTTGCGACACTAGCGCGCCAGTATTCGATCCATGGAACTATTTTTCGCGCCACATTTTAAAGTGGGTGATATTATTTTAGCTACGATGATTAAACTTTTATCAGATGTATCATGAAAACAAAGTGAAATTCCAGTATTTAAATAGAATATTAACATAATTTCGGTTTGTTTTAATGATACATACATATTTAAGGAAAGATATTTTAAATAAAACGAAGTTGTAAGCATTTTTCAAAATATTTATTTTTCGTTTCATAGCTTTTTTCTAAGCTTCGTCGGTAAAATGCCTATTTTTTAAAATACAGTGTCGTTTTAAGCATATGCATGTACTTGAAATAATGTATGTAGTATGCATTTTATTTTTATCATAATGCTCAGAACTATCAAGCAACCATTCAAAATTCAATTTTCTTCTTAAAATTTCTATAAGTTCCACTTTTTATTTTTATTTGACACCCATGCTCATCCAAAAACTTATTAACAATTGTTGCAGCAATGTCCACTGTCTCAGTAAAATGTTTATTCACATAATGTAGACTATTGCGCATACAATTATATTTATGCAATTATGCAATACTTGAGGGCATTTGATGTTGTACTTCAGCAAATTATTTCTAAAGCATTTGATTAGGTGAGGTGGGTCCATAATTGTGACAATTTCATGGCCTTTAAAATCAAAATATGGTTGATCCACTGAGGAACCAAGGGAGTTTAGTGCTTAAATGTTCACACCAAAGTTGTCTGATACAGTAGTAGTGACGTTCAGCCCAGCTTGGAAGCTTACACCAAGCACCTGTAAATACAAAAAATATAAGTATATTTTGAGTATGGAATGGTTTAATTTTTTTCTCCAGTCCAGTATATTTATTTATTTTGTACAATTTATTACCATTATTACCAATTGATTTTATTTTTTTGTTTATTTATTATATGTATTACTACATACTTACTTCTTTTATAAGAACAGTTAATCTATCGGCTGTAACACAGTCACCAAAAAGTAGAAAGCTAAAGGTAGCTTCCAATTTTTTCTTATTCCAATAGCCATAAATAGCAATGCATGTGTGGCTGGCTCCATAGTTCTGCCTTGATATCCGTGATCTTGATAACCATCAATAATGTCTTGTTTATCATTATATTATATTGTAGATTTTTTCGTATAGACATTTCGTTGAATGCCAAAATGCACAGATTTTCTTCAGGTTCTCGATTATTGGTTATTCCTTTAATTGTTTCGAATATTTGGCTATTTATACCACATTTCATCGGAATTTTGTTCAGTAATGCTTTTAATGTACCTTCACTTGGTAGACAAAAAAGTCGCCTCAGCAGTCTATAGCAGTTAGCAGATCTTTTGTAGATGCTTAGAGCCATAACTTTGTCATCTATAGTCCACCTCCGTCCAGTCAGTTTTCTGGGAGTATTTTGCAGTTGACTTTGCAACAATAAAGCAAATGGCCCTGATATCTTTTTGTCCATGAGACTTTTGACATTTGTATCTGTTGTTAATTTTTTGATTAGGGCATGAGGTTGTTTCTTAATTTTTTTTCTCAGTCTCATTATTTCACTCAAATTTCTCCTACATCTTTTGTAAAGTTCGAGCTTTTTAGGGGTCAATTCTGACTTGCTTAAATCCAGTTCCCTCAAAATCCCTTTAGTCTTTGGCACCTGGAAATATGAAATGTATTAATAAGTTAAATATTCCGATCGTATTGATAGAGCCTCGTTTCTTACACAATACATAAGCAGACTGTGGGATCGAAACCTATCAAGTACTAATGTAACTCTTTAATTTACATAGGTAGTAGTATACAGGGTGGAATTTTGTAATGCCACCTGAAGGGAAAGTACTCTTAATACTGTAGATAGAAAATTTTACTCAAAGAAAACATTCCTTTATTTTTTAATAGAAAGAAAACTGCATTCAAAGATTTTCAAAAATTCGCTTGCCACACCCGGGAATCGAACCGACTAAAATCTGTAAAAATTACAACCTGTACGTACTTTTATTGCATCGATCGCTAGGATCAATATAAGAATGAAATCTGGATTATAAATTCAATCAGTCAAGTTAAAGCTCTTTAACTTGACTCTTTAGTCTTAACTTTTTTTTTTTGTGTTTTCTCTTTAGTCTTAATTTTATTAATTTTCTTAATTTGTTTCTAACTTAGATTTAGTCTTAATGTATAGTCAAGCAAAAATTCGTGCAAAATCCACGAGAACCTACTGCCGAAATTGCTTTGCAGTTTGGCAGGTGTTATCTGATTATAAAACTGTAACATTATGGATTAAATAAACTAAAAAAAAAAAAAAAAACTCAAAGATCCATCTGTTTACTTATGTTAGTAATTATAAAATGACGAATTACTATTTAGATAAGACAATTACAATATGCACGTGTTTGTAATGCAGACTCCTTTCTTAGATGCGACATAATTGCGTGTATGAGGTAGTATAAATATGGAATATTATATTTGAAAATAGATTGTCATATTTGTTATTCACATTTGATTGTTTTTACAAATCATTTCATTGTCTCACAGTAAAAATGGCTTATCAAGAACAATTTGATTTAATGGAAGCTTATTTTTTAAATAACAAAAACGTGAATCTAGCTCTGCGGTGGTATGGAGAGAGATATTGAGAGCGTCAGGCACCAACTCGGTTCGTATTCAAAAGAATAGTAGAAAATTAAAAGAATACGGGTAGTTTCAAAAAGCGACGGCAAAGTCTTCAGCAGAACTATTTCGATTTTGATCTAAATGTTTTAACATATTTTCAATCATTTCCGAAGGCTTCAAGCAGAGATGCTGCCGAAGAATTAGGCACAACCCACACTCGCGTACTTAAAGTGCTGAAAAAGTATAAAAGTATGTTTTACATGTGCGTGTTTTAGCTACTATATCTGGCTGCTACTATATTTAGCTGCTATTGGGTGAATGTAAGTTACTCATGTCAAATAAACACTGACCACCATTACAAAAATAAGAATGAATTAGACGGATATCAAATATTCTAAAGATCTTTATATTTTTACCCTAGCTAAACAGACTTGGGAATTATGTCATTATACATATTTTATTCTAAATACAATTATGGACTATTAGTAGTTTCTGTCCATTTCAGGCATTTTTCGGGCGTTCCCCTTTAAAAACATAAACATGGCCATTTATGAGTTGATCAATGAAATAGTTACAAATATGGACCAAAAAATACCTGTAACAGCCTTATTTATGGATATGACTAAGGCTTTCGATTTTGTTGACCATGGCATCCTTCTAAATAAGCTATATAAATATGGCATTAGTGGCAAAGTTTTAAACTTAATAAAGTCTTACCTTACTGGCAGAAAACAGGTAACTAATATTTCAGCAGTCGATGTTCAAACTAAAACTAAAATTAATTTCCAATCGAGAGAGAGACAAATTTATTATGGTGTGCCTCAGGGAAGTGTGCTTGGCCCTTTATTATTTTTATGCTATATAAATGACCTTCCGAAAACCATACCACATCCTATGACCCTATTTGCTGATGACTGTACTATAGTATTTTCTGGTAAAAATAGTGACTCATATGAAAATGACATAAACAGTAGCTTAAGTCTAATAATTCAATGGCTAAATAATAACAATTTACAGATTCATTTTAATAAAACTCAAATAATGACATTTAAACAAAGAACTAATCCTAAAATTCTTGACATTAACTATGAACAAATTTCTAGGTATTTGGCTAGACGAAAACATGACATGGAAAACACACATTGAGACTATGATAAAAAAAAAACATCAATTTTGCTATACTTTACACAATTTGAATAAGGTTGCAAATCGTAATACTGTCCTTACTGCATATCATGCATATGTCTCCACAACTCTTCGTTACGGCATAATATTTTGGGGCAACTCTACCAAAAGAGAAATGGCATTTACGGCCCAAAAACAATGTCTTCGAGCCATATGTTTGTTAAAAACCACCGAAAGTTGCAAACCATTTTTCGTTAGTTTAAAAATACTTACGCTTCCATCCCTCTATATTTATGAAATTTCAATATTTGTTAAGGAGAATCTGTCTAAATTTGAAAAACTTAATACTAGACGTCACCAAAGCACACTAAAATCTAAAAAACACAATACTGCACTTTTCTCAAAGAGTTGTCTCGGCATGGGTCCGAAGATTTATAATAAACTACCAAAAACTTTACAAAGCATGACCAACATAAACCATTTTAAATCGCAAGTTAAAAAATTCTTAATTGAAAAGGCTTACTACTCTATCAATGAGTTTCTAGATGATAGAAGCATAAAATAAAAAATGTCCGATCCACTTGTTATTCTATCTTGTTTACTATGTTACTTGTTTGAAACAGTTTTATTTAGTTTGTAGTTTTTTACGCCTAATTTGTACGCCTTGCAAGGCAAAACGTAGTGATACAACGCAATTTTTTTTTTATACCATGTACCATATTACCTATGTTAAACAAATAAAATACTTTGACTTTGACTTGACTTTGACTTATCTGTTCGCGAACAATAGCTAGTGACTGGTCTTATATTTTGCCAATCGGATAATGATATTTCAAAATTCTCAACGGCATAGTTATCTTGTATGAAGACTTTGGTGAATCTAAGTCTTCAGATGTCAAATTACAATCATATTCTGGAGAAGTCGAAGAACTCTGTTTCATTGTATTATTGTAGAAATAATCAAAATTCTTTTTTAAAGATAAATAGCTTTCACACTCATTCGACATGATAAGTTTTTGCGAATATCAAGAAAAATCTTACTTGATGATGGTGGCAGCAAATCTTTATCTTTAAGTTGGTCTTCATATTTCACGAACTCAGATTTTTGTTTATCAAGGGAAACTGATAGCACTTTTCCGCGTTTTTTCTTGTTTTCACTCATTTTTGCTGTTATAATGGCCGATACAAAATAGTAGGAACAAACTACTGTAGTAAAAATATATTCAAGCTATGATAATAAAATAATAACTAACTAACCTATTGTATTAACAATTTTTTATTGTTTATATTTGATTATGAAAACATATATTTGTTTTTCGTATACTTATTGTTTATTTTAAACCAAAATTTTCACTTACTTCGTCAAATTACCTATTCTTAGGTAGATAGGTAAACCAAAACCAAAAAGCGCACCTTTTTCAAAATCATTGTATATATAGATAGTTAATATTGAATTTCATTAAGTGGGTAGTTAGACGTCAATATGCGTATTCAACAAAAACTGTTATTGAAATGATATTAGGAATATAGGGTAGAAGAATACATTGAACAAGACATTCTAAGCACAAATAGCAGTGAATACGCGCGAACATTTTTACCTTGCCTTACTAAATTGCGAAAATCCACGCCGTTTTCCTTTTTATTAATTATCAGTTTTGATAGTTTAATCGTCATGTCTCAGTTTAGTGATAATCTAAAATATAAAATAATCTATTTGCATGAGGAGAATGTTGGTATTAAAGCGATTGCTAGGAAACTTGATATAGCGGTAAGTGTATTCTTTTTTATGCTTCATTTATAATTATAGCTATTCCTTAATTCGTTAGTTGGCTTAAAACCGCCGGTGAATGTAGAATAATATAAAATTAACTATGTTTCATTATGAGATCATTTACGAGTATAGGTCTAAACGTATTTTTGTGTACTTATTCGAAAAATTATGTTACTTCGTTACTAAAATTATGCTTATTGTGTTGTTTCAGAGAAATACAGTCAGATTGTGGCTAAGACGTTTTGAAGAGACAGGGAATATTCAAAAGGATCGTCCTGGACCAAAACCTGTAATGTTTACTCCTGCGTCAGAACGTCACCAAGCAATTGTTAGAAGGCATACTGAACACCCATTTTTGCCTACTCAATCAACTGCAATGCAGTATAATGTTTCTGTTCAGACAGAAAACAATTGCATATTGCTGGACTGAAACAAAACAAGCCAGCACGTAAAATTCAACGGACTTCTGCACATCGCCAAGCAAGGGTTCGCTTTGCCCAAGAATATCTCAATTTTAATTGGGAAGATAATGTTGTCATATTTACTGGCGAGAAGTCCTTTAAATCCGATAAGGATGGTCGAAGAATTTTATGGCGAAAGAAAGGTGAACGTTATAATGAAGATTGTTTACTGTCGTGGGGCTGGATGTCTTCAATGGGACCTAGTGAACTGGTAGAAGTTGGTGGCCGCTTTAATAAAGACCAATACTTAGAAATATTACGGGACGTAATGTTACCGACTGTGCGTGTAGCTTACACAAACACGGACATTTACTTCGTGCAGGATTGCAAGAGTTCCATTCACAGAGCTGCTGTGGTGCAAAATTGGTTAGCCAGTCAAGAAGATGTCAAAGTTTTAAACTGGCCATCTAAAAGTCCTGACCTTAATCCAATAGAGAACTTCTGGGGTCAAATGATTTTAAATTGGGACTCATCTAAGGTGCGGACAAAAGAAAATTTGGCCCAACTTGTGACATCAACGTGGGAATGAATGAGAGGAAGTGATTGTTGTTGGAATATGGTGCGCGGTATGTGGAATCGCTTGCAACAAGTAATAGAAAAGCCGGTCAAGTGCGTGTCGGGCCACGCGCAGTGTAGGGTTCCGTAGTTTTTATAACAGCCAAGTGCGGGTCGTATTCGCTGACTGATAGTTTCGTATCATGCTCTAACTACAACACAACTACTCGACTAATAGTAACTACTAATAACTAATAGTCGACTACGATACAACTGACGCTTGACGCGCCATCTATCGACATTTCTATGGAGTTGTTCGAAATTTTCGAGTCAAATACAATTGGTCGACTATTACTCGAAAAACTTGTAAAGCTCACTTAAGTGAGATAGTTTTCCTTTAAACTTCGTTATATATAGGTACTACTGTCGTGACATTTGAATTTCTAACTACAACCGTTTAGTTGGTAGAGGGGGGGACACTTGACTCCAACGAAAATTGGTACTTTAAAGCTTGATAAATCACGAACGATTTACTTAATCAAAAAACGGTCTTCCCAAACCCTTAATATTTTTGGAAGACCTATCGACGATATTCCACACTATGGGAAGGACGAAAAAAAAAATTATCATCCCCCCTTTACATGTAGGGGAAGTACCCTAAATAATTGTTTTTCCAAAATTTTATTTTACCACTTTTTCGGCGTCATTAACGTATAATATACTCATGCCAAATTACAACTTTCTAGTACCAATAGTTTTTGAGCTAAACCTTGGACAGACAGGCAGACAGACCGGACATGGCGAAACTATAAGGGTTGGCTACGGAACCCTAAAAATGGTGACTTCGCTATTAAAAGCACCACTGAATGACTTCACTGACCAGTGTTGGGCACAAACAATACTAACGTGTCAGTGTGTGTGTTAAATTAACTATTGTTATAATTACTAACAAAGTATTTAGCATGTGACATTTCAGGAAAGGGACATATTGGGAAAGGAACATTCTGAGAAAGGGTCACTATGGGAAGGGGACATTTCGAGAAAGGGACGTTTTGAAACCAAGGGACATTTTAGGTGGTTTTAGATTTTTCGTTTAAGGACTTTCGGTGACCTTATCCAAGTTTGTCTCTTCTTCTAATATCGTCTCCAGCATATCGTTCATTGTACCGTCGTTTGAAGAGTCATGAAGAGATACTTCACTCTCAGCGCGTGTACTGTCACTGTGTATTCTCGTATGATGAGGTTCTGAAGTTGAGGCCTGGGCTTCAACTTCAAAACATGGTTCCTCGTTTTCCTTATCGTCCTGTGAAGTATCTATCAGCTCATTTACACTTCTTCCCGGAACTATGTTGAGTTTTGTATGTCGTCTTTTCGGGTTAACGCCTCCAATACATTCCACTCTCTTCGCTTGCAGTGTTTCCAGAAAAGAATCTTCTGCCGCTGTCTTATCAACAGGTTTAGGCAATCTCCAACAAGGCATTTGCATCAATCGGATAAATCCCACATTTCCTGAAACCGGATTTCAAGTTTTCTTTTCTATTTTCTTCAAAATCGTCAACAAGTCTTTTTAGTAAGGCTTGGAAACTGCTCTTTTGAACAGTTTTTCCCGTATGCTTTGTTCGCAATTTTTCCATGACGTTAGAATTTTCCGCCATGCAACTTTCATTGGATGAAGGAAGGCGACATCAAGTGGCTGCGTCAAGTGAGTGCTGTTCGAAGGAAGGCGCACGGACCTTATGTTATTTTCTTTGCACGCCCTAAGAACATCCACCGAAATATGTGATGATATAATGTCGCCTATGAGGACTTTAGGGCCTTCCTGTTTTTTGAGCTTTGGCAGGACAAGTCAGAAAAACCAGTCATTGAATATATTCATGTCGCTCCAACCGAAAGGGCTACAATTGTAGCGAATATTTTTTGGCCCATTTGCTGTCCAAGTATTCCTCAGCTACTTAGTTCTGTACACGACATATGGCGGGAGTAATTCTCCTTCAGCACTTCCAGCAAACATGAAATGATCAATGTAAAATTTTTTTATTGGTCTTTTTAAAACACTATCGTTGTATACAGTGTTACGGCATAATTAGTTACCTACGTATATACAAGGCAAAACACTGTAATTATTTTTACAGTGTTTTGCATTGTTATAGTTATACTTAAACTTGGCAACTCTGTATTGTCAATACAAGTTAGTCGCAATATTTTTTTCTCTTACAAAGTTTATAAAAAAAACGACTTGGCTATTTAGTTAGAGATATACACTTACTATTGAATGCATAAAATAAGACAATATTGAACAGTGATAATAATATAAAATAAATAATAAGATGCCATTTATTTTTTGGTTTACTTTTAATTTTCATGAAGTATGACAGGGCTGCTAATTTAATTTGGTCTTCACCATCGTAATTGTATTTACCTGACAAAATTCTATTTACGCTTTTGCACCAACTATACACTAACAGATTTGGTGAGAAATCTGTAAAGTATTTTATAACGATTTCTCTATGTTTATTACAATCGTGATACGAATAGTCAGCTGTTATTTCTACAAGAGATTTAATTCTTTCTTTTACACCTGGTGTAAGTGTACATCGTGTGTTAAAAATTGGATACCACAGATTGGATATGGCTAAAAGATAATGACACATTTTTAGAAGGATATACTAGCCAAGTTTTGTTTTTATTATACTCCTTTAATTTTATAAAATGGTTTCCTGGTTCGTTTTTACTGCCACGAAGAGAAAGCTTACATTTTTGCACCATTGTACAGCTTTTAATACTAATACCTTTGTTAGAGCCCATCCACAAACATAAATTAAAAATGATTAATTATTATTATTATTTTTATCAGGAGTGTTCTTTTTCTCAGCTCGTAGGCTGGTTTTAGCTACATTTACGGGCCAAAGCCAAGTAAATGCAGCGTGTGGTGTGTACTTAAGATGAGGGTGTGTTTTCTTCCTCTAACTGCATGAACTTCCTAACTATTCTGCAGGTATTTAGGATGGCAGCTTTCTGCAGGTTAATATAAACGGATTCTTCTAAATCTAATAATTTCAGGCTACGGAGAAGATGGTTGGGGATAACGCCTGTCGTGTAGAGAACTATAGGAATAACGTATAATTTTTCTTGTCTCCAGATTCTTATGACTTCTTCTTTAAGGTCAGCATATTTACTTATTTTCTCAGCGATTGTTTTTTGTAGGTTATGGGTATTAGGAACTGCAATGTCTATAAGGTAAGTGATTTTTCTTATTTTATCCTGAAGGGTTATGTCTGGTCTGTTACAGTGGATAATCCTATCTGTAAGTATGGCGCGATCGTAGTACATTTTATGTGTAGGTATTATTTTCTATTATAGTTTGTGGTGTGTACTTGTAGTAAGGAGTGTTAGAGTTTTGTTTAAGACTATGTTTGAGTGCTAGTTTTTGATGAATAATGTTTGCAACCTGGTTGTGTCTATGAGTGTAGTCTATCTGTGTGAGAGTTGTGCATGCTCCAGTTATATGTTGTATGGTTTCTGATTGAATGTGGCATCTGCGGCATTTATCGTTTTTTATTATTATCAGAAATTATGTGAATTATGTTTCGGTGTCGTCTATCCTAAGCAGTTCAAGTGGGTTCACCAAAGTGCACATTTCCATATTTACCAGTTTCTTCCTGGATTTTGTCTTTTTCAGTAATAAAAAACCGCAGGGACTGTAGGCAAGAATTTGTGTCCTCTTCATAATTTGCATGAGGTGAATGGTGAGTACTAAAATTGTTCAGTAGCAATGTTTTATTATGCTCCCTCAAATCCTACACAATTTGGCGACACATTGCGTGCACCCATACTCCTGACATTTCCAAAGAAATTTTCCAGAGGATCCTGGTTGCAGTTTCGAGTCAGGAAACAATCTTGGGAGTATTTCTTATTTAAGGTTTTCCATAAAAGTTGGAATCTCTTTATGGTTTTAATCCAATATTTGACAGTTGGAACTCGTTTTACTATTTTGCTTACTCTATCTACATAGAATACAGAATTAAAAAAACGTTTTGCCTCGTTCCACAGTTTGTTATGTGGAGAGTTTTTTTTACAGCTCCTGTATAAATTTTGCCATTTTTAACACAAAAAGTGCCACGATATCAATGGCTTCCGCTCCACCCAGAGCGGGAGGGGCCATAGGATGATTTCCCATCCACAAAAAAGCCTCTAGTTTGTAAAAGTAGCCACTCAAAAGATACAATCGGTTAAGGATGGTCCCTCAGTCGTGACTGACAGGCATCCATATCTCGAAATCTGGTTAACTGCCAAAAATGACTACTCTTAGTAAAAGATTAGTAAAACTAATTTAATGAATATCAACCCTTCCTTTTCACAGAATAGAAAGAACTAGCATATGGAAGGTGGTCCCTCAACCGATCACCATAAGGTTCACCTTGAGTGGATACTACAATGGAATTTGAAATTGACTTGGGTGTACTAGTTAGTAAAAGTTCTTGAACGACTGTGAATTCAACCTCTAGTTTGTAAAAGAAGCCATTCAAAAGTTACAACCGATTTAAGGTGGACCTTCAATTGACATGTTTATTAAAAGAAAAATCAATTTACGTAGCATTCGGAAGTTAAATTGACGAATGCTACAGTCTATCCTTTAGTATTTTTTTTACTATCGATTACATTACTAAACAGTATCAAAATATTTACCGTTTTATTTCAAATAATAATCGAATTCCTGGGAAGAAATACTAAGGTAGAGGTGACCAACCAGCAGGATTTTTTAATAAGTGTAAAAACTAGTGACTGTTTGTTGATATTATTTTTTATTAATATTTGACATCACTTAGCTAATTAAAAACACAGAAAGATAAGAAAATAATAATAATAAAAAAAAATAACAAAATCTTACCCTGCAGTCCTGCACTGACAATGTAACTCTTTTTAATTCAAACATTACTGCTAATGAGACAGTAGCAAAGTGTATGAATAAAAATTTGTTCGTTTGGAGGACTTTCATCAAATTTAAAGCGTAAATCGTCGTAAGAACGTATGGTCTCATTAAAGAAGTAGTGACATCTGTAATGGCCGAGGTACAGTGGCGCTAGGTCCGGGAATAAACTCAATAGCCCCAACTAATTTGTAGAAAGGGGTATGCCTACTCTCCATGGAGTTCTAGGCCCAAGATGGACATCAAATATTACTATTGAAATGGATTGTTTTAAAATCGTTACACGTTCGCGTGAGCAACCTCATTTCTGAATGTTGGTACTGAGGCGCACTTTTTTCCCATACAAAGTTTAGCAACGTCTAAAGACGTCCCGCCGTAATACGTACGTCTTAGAACTGTGTTATGTGGCGCAACGTTATTTCACGTCCGACTTCTATATACGTTGCCGCCACCACGTAGTTCTGACATACCATGCTAAACGACACGTTCATAGGCGTCAAAATAAATTTAGGAAATTGAAATGATACAACTGGCTGTATAGGAATAGGATAAGTTTAATAAAAAAACTCTTAACATTCTTATTTGTACGAGTCCAAAATCTTTATTAATTTTTAATCAGCCTTAATTGTATATGTACCTATTTATTAATAATTAACAAACAAGATAATGTTAGGAATGTATATTAAAATAAGAAAATGTAGATTATAGGTGTGTAGCTGTTTGATTATGCCACTCTTCAAAACATGAAGGGCATAGAGCTGGCTTGTCTAGGCACCCTTTGCACCAATACCTACTTTCTCTTCGTGTCTTGTCTTTAGTACACATTGTTGAGGCGTCTACTTGGAATTTTGAAAATAAAAAGAAACCAGATATTTTCTCATGCGTTTATCCAAGGACTCAAAAAGATCGAATGAACAAAAAGACCCGACATTCATAAACGAACATTTTTCGGTCGCGCCGCGGTTGCGCGCGCAGGTCGTTGTGCGTTTTATCGCCTCGAGATGTCGCCACTGTTGCTCGCCGCCTACACCGAGTATTGAGCAGCCCGCGAGTTGTCGTGAGGTTACGATAGATGGCGTTGCGGGTAGCGAACATGCCGGCTGCCTTGAAATCCTCTGGTTTCGAAACTAAATTGCTGCGTCGCCGGCGGCCTCGACTCCGCCGTTATCCTGGCCATCACTCGTCGTCGATGGCACCGGAAGTGGGCAGATCTTAGAGAAAGCTCGCTGCACAGAGCCCGTCGCTGTTTGGAGTTCAGCTACACGGCTCACACCATCGGTTCCTGTGAACACCTTTACAATTCTGCCCATGCGCCATTTCAGAGGTGGTAAATTGTCCTCCTTGATGACGGCAAGGGTGTTAAGAGCTAAGTTCTGAGTGTGAGTTTTCCACTTAGTCCTGGTCTGAAGCTCCGAAATATAGTCGGTTGACCACCGCTTCCAGAACTGCTGCCTCATTTGCTCCACCCTCTGGAATCGCGTCAGGCGATTAATTGGCTCTTTCGTCAGGTCTTTGCAGGCTGGTGAGAGGAGCGGCCGGCCGATTAGAAAGTGTGCCGGGCTAAGTGGAAGAAGGTCATGTGGGTCTGAGGAAAGAGGAAACATTGGACGGGAATTCAGGACGGCTTCGATCTGTGCCAATACCGTGCCGAATTCCTCGTACGTTAGATTAGCGGTACCCATGACCCGCCTCAGGTGGTGTTTACAGGATTTAACTCCTGCCTCCCATAATCCCCCAAAATAAATTTAAACTCTATATCATCATTACTTAAGTCATCAATAATTTGACGTGAATGCTCAGTAAACATTAATTTAACTTCTTTCATGGCTCCAATAAAATTTGTCCCGTTATCCGAGAAAATTTGAGCCGGCTTACCACGACGGGATATAAACCTTTTCAATGCTAATAGGTAGTCTTGTGCAGAAAGGGTACTGACTAATTCAAGGTGTATGGCTCGCGTTATAAAACAAACAAATAGGCAGATGTACCCCTTTTCAAGCTTAGCCCCCCTACCTTTACGGTTCAGTACTGATATGAGTCCAGCATAGTCGACCCCACAGCGAATAAAAGGAAAACCCGGTTCCAACCGCTCCGCAGACAAGTTGCCCATGATTGGGGAAACGGTCTTTCCCCTAAGTCGCGTGCAGCGGACGCAATGATGAACCACCTTTCTGACCAGATTTCTCCCCCCTAATGGCCACCAACTCTCACGCACAGTAACAAGTAGCAGTTGGGGCCCAGCATGGAGAAGTTTATCATGGAAATGCTGAAACAATAATAATGTAAAACGGTGTTTACAGCATAATAAACTAGGGTGTTTTTTATCATACCCGAAGTTAGGCGAGTTAGTTAAGCGTCCGCCTACTCTTATTATATCATGGTTATCTAAGAATATATTAAGGCTAGAAATTGCACTTGTAGTTTGTAATGGTAAGCTACCCTTCAATTTAGTATATTCACTAGGAAAAGATTCCCGCTGTGCGAGTCGCGTCAACAGTTGCGTTGACGACCGCAACTCATTCACTGATAGCGGCCCTATAATGCGCTCCTGTCGTTGTGTGCGTGAATTGTAGATGAAACGCAATACATATGCCCCGGTACGCCTTATGCGATTATACGAAGAAAACCGTTCAAAAGTAATAAGAGTATTTTGTGTGACGTCACAGACCATTGCTGTAGTATGTGGTTTTAGTTCCGGTAGGTCATCAGAGTAGTCAGAACGCGGGACTGTGCCCTGCTGCGACTCCATCAATTCATGACACTGCAAGAATGGAGGACCGTTCCACCACAGACTACATTCACCGAGTGTGTCCAAGCTGACCCCGCGTGAGACTAAGTCCGCTGGATTATTTTTAGTACCTACATGCGACCATATAGCATTACTTGTAAGCTCATTTATTTCTACTACTCTATTTTGAACGAAGGTTTTCAACAAGTGAGGCGACATTCGAAGCCACCCAAGGACAATGGTTGAATCTGTCCAAAAGAAAGTTTTATAAAAGGTCAACCGTAATGAACTGATTATTTTTCTATATAAACGTGCGCCGATCAACGCCCCGCATAATTCTAGACGAGGTATACTAGTTGGTTTTAAAGGCGCGACCTTACTTTTGGCACAGAGTAACTGACAACTAACAGCTGAGTTATCTGAGTATGTACGTACGTACGTGCATGCGCCGTATGCACACTGAGAAGCGTCACTAAAAATATGTAATTCTATGTATTGTGAGTGCGAACTCATTACACAACGCGGAATGCGTAATGTACGTAAACATTGTAGGGTACTAATGAATTTATCCCAAGATAACACAACATCATTAGGAACTGGGTCGTCCCAATTTATTTTACACAACCATAACTTTTGCATAACAATTTTTGCTATTATTATTGCCGGTGCTAACATACCTAACGGATCGTACACCTGCGCTATCACTGACAACATGCTACGTTTAGTTAGTGGGTACGTGTTATTAATATTTACTCGTGATGTGAAATGTAATTCATCATTTTTATTGAACCATCCCATACCTAAAGTTTTATTTTGAGATTGATCTCCTAATGCCAATCTTTTTGATATGTCATGGGCAGTGATGTCCAAATTAAATATCCATTTCCGTAATGGAAGACACGCCGATTTTAACGTATTAGTGACCTTAGCACACATGTCAAATAAACTATTTAAGTCATCACTACCCATCAACACATCATCCACGTAAAAGTCATCCCTAATCACCGTAGCTACCTGTTCATCCTCACATTCACGCGCCAGTTGGTTCAGACACCTCATGCTCAGATAAGGCGCTGATGCCGTGCCGTACGTCACGGTGTTAAGGCGATATATACCTATTGAGTCAGACGGATTTTTACGCCACAGAATCAGTTGTAAGTCACGTTGATCTGGCTGTACTAAAATTTGACGGTACATTTTTTCCACGTCGGCACATGCTACGTATTGATACTGCCTAAAGCGTAATAATATGGAAAAAATGTCGTTTTGAAGCGGTGGCCCAATAAACTGTATACTGTTCAACGACTTGCCTGTAGATGTCACTGCGCTAGCGTCGAACACCGTGCGCAATTTAGTGGTACTACTATTCTCATTTATTACACCGTGATGTGGTAAGAAATAGTGAGGTGACCCGTATGTATCTACGCGACTCATGTGACCGAGACTTTCGTATTCACTCATGAAATTAATATATTTTTCCCTAAATTCGGGGAAACGAGTGAACTTACGTTCAAGCGACAACAAACGCTTTTTAGCCGCACTGTAACTTTCTCCGAGAACTGCAGGCGATTCCTTAAAAGGAATACACACAGAGAATTTACCTTCTTGAGTACGTGTTGTCGTTTCAACGAAAATATTCTCGCATTTTTGCTCGTCGGCACTAAGGATATTCCCAGCGTTGGGAATCTCTTCGAGTTCCCAAAATTGTTTTAATTGTGTATCTAATGTTTGCGAATAGTTACACTGAACCTGATTAATGCGCTGGCCATTATTATTATTATACAAAGGTCCAGACATTATCCACCCTAGCTTAGAGTTTTGCAAATAAGGTCCATTTTTCAACCTAATTTTACCATCAATCAACAAATCCCAAAACTTATCTGCACCTATCAGGATATCAATATCCGACGGCGAATGAAAGGTGGGGTCAGCCAGTTGAATATTGTCTGGGATACTAATATTATTTACATCTATAGAAAAGGCCGGTAACCTATTAGTAATACACGGCAACACTAAACATTCAATATTAGTATGATAACGCTTATCTTTCGAACGTAAGAATATTTTACAGGTGTGGGTAGACATCGCGATCGAATGACCTACACCCGTAACTTGACAAGTGGACTGTATTAAACTTGCATTTAGCTTATCGCATAAATATTTTCTTATAAAACACTGTTGGCTACCATTATCCAGAAGAACGCGTGCGGTGTGACAGTCATTATTATTAACTGCAATATCCACCAGCGCTGTGGAAAGCAGTACGGTAGGTAACACGGAATAAGTTTGTTCACAAAGCGAGTCGGTACTATCAGCTGATGAATGTAACGAAGTTGAGACATTGTTATGAATGTTAGCGGTAATCGGCTGCGACTGCGTATTATTCGCACCTACCACGTTCACGTTGTCTGTGCTATCGACATGAATCAAACTATTATGCTTTTCAAGGTGACACAGCCTACACGGGCCGAATGTACACTCTTGTACCGCATGACCTGAACGTAAACAATTCTTGCAGATATTTGTTGTGTTTACCAAGTTAATCCTATCTTGAACAGGTAAATTAATAAACTTGGAACACGTATAAAGTGAATGATTACCTTTGCACATCACACACACGCGCGGACCACGCTTGTTCGTTTTCGAAGTGTTATTATTATTGT
Source organism: Apamea crenata (assembly GCA_949629185.1). Taxonomy (NCBI): domain Eukaryota; kingdom Metazoa; phylum Arthropoda; class Insecta; order Lepidoptera; family Noctuidae; genus Apamea; species Apamea crenata. The sequence goes on along the minus strand of OX451362.1, from coordinate 1,760,908 downwards.
TATTTTTATCACCAGCGTTCGTAGCGACGTAACTATGAGTAGATTGTTTTTTGTTTTGTGTTTGTTCACTACTTTTGTTGTCGTGTGGATGTTTACTGTGGTTTACCTTAATAATATCCAACATGTCCGCCCTGTCTTTTAGAAACTTAAGTAAATCGTCTAACTTTACAAATGGCGGCTTAGTGTTCGTATTAAAAAGTGTACCTTGATACTGTTCCCATTCACGTTCAGTACTGGGATCCAACTTCGAAACAACCAAATAAATTATTAACGTGTCCCACGTATGCGTTTGTTCCCCTAGTGAGGAAAGCGCATGTAGGTTTCTTAGCACAGTGTCTATGAGCTTCCTTATTTGTGAAGCCGACTCTTTATGTAAAGAAGGAATCGCATAAAGGGACTTGACGTGGTTATGTTGCAATAGCCGTAGGTTGTTGTAACGATTCACTAGTAGCTCCCATGCGTGAGAGTAATTGTCGGCCGTAAACTCCAATGCGCCAATAACTTGCGATGCACTATTCGTTAACGACGATCGTAAATAATGGAATTTTTGTATACTGTCTAAATCCTCCCGCTCATGGATCATAGTACAATAAGAATTCTTAAACTCCAACCAGCTATCGTATGAACCGTCAAAGGTAGGTAACTTAATGTCCGGTAACTTTACACACATTTTACTTTTCATGACTACATTATTATTATTTACAGGTAGTACAGGTACCTCCTTCTGCAGCAAGAGTTTGGCAGAAGCTACTGTCCTATAGTACTGATCTTCGAAACGGTCTCGGTCTTCCAACTGTTTTGGAAGATCGAGCTCGTCCGTGCTTTCTTCAATTAAACTTTGTAACTCGGTGTAATTATCTAATAAACTCGAACTGTTATCTACGCGTAACTGTAACTCTAATACACTCGAGAGCAATGACTCCGGGTCACTTGAAGAATCCTAAAAATCTCGGAAACTAAAAATGCTAGGTTAATGCAATAAATTGTATTTAATAGACAATGTAATACTCCTTAAATGAAGTTATTAAAACTTCTTAGTTATTGTAAAGTTATATCATAAAAAAATCAAATTTGAAAAAGGGCCACTTTCGAAGATGGAACTACGAAATTACAGCATTTGGTTTTGCTTTTGTTTGTAATCTGTCATTTATGTGGGTACATAAACCATGTTGATAGTGCTCTATATTCATTATTCAAGCTGAAATTATGTCGCTTACGCCTGAAGAATGCACCAGAATACTTACAATGCTGGAAACCGGCCGGAGTCAGCGCGCTACAGCCAGGACTGTCGGTGTGTCGCTGTCAACAGTACAAAGAGTTCTCCGACGTTACGAAGAAACTGGTTCTAACCTACGCAGACCAGGAACGGGCAGAACCAGGTGTACCACAGCACGAGAAGACCGATACTTGGTGAACACCATGCTTCGAAATCGCTTTCTCACAGGAACTGAACTCACAAATCAGTTTCGACGCCTCGGAGGAAGTAACCCAAGTGCATGGACAGTAAGACGTCGGCTTGCTGAATCTAACTTAAAACCCCTTAGACCTGCAAACGGCCCTAAACTGGAGCGTAGGCATCGTATTTCAAGACTAAGATATGCCCAGAGCCACGTAAATTGGAGTATTGAAGATTGGTCAAAAGTTATGTTCTCCGACGAATCAAAATTTATGCTCTACAAGCACGATGGAAGACACAGAGTGTATCGAAGACCAGGGGAAAGATTCAAGCAAGCATGCATCGAAGAAAAAGTAGCCTACGGTGGTGGGTCTGTACTTGTGTGGGCCGGAATTTCTTCTGAAAGTCGCACAGAGCTGGTGATCATAGAAAACGGCTCTTTAACTAGCGTAAGATATGTGGAAGAAATCCTCAATGATCACGTTGGTCCATTTATGGTCAATTTAGGTGAGGATGCTATATTTATGCATGACAATGCCCGCGGGCTTATTACGTATCTTGCAGAAGCGTCGCGATAGCAAAAATTGCGCAATAATTGCTCTCCAATCGCAAATCCGTATTAAGTACCAGCGATAACAACACGATAGCAAACGAGCGATGGTGCTGCCACTATAGAGCAATAGGCAAACTAAAAGTGCATGGATTTCTACTGACTGCCGATTATTTCGTATTACGTATGGTTTTTGACAGCAAAGCGACAGCGATCGGCAGACAAACTTGACTGTCAGATTGCGATAACCTTTTCCCTAGATGTTGATCGATTGTCTATCGCTCGCTGATTGCTTCAGACATTTATTTTTATAAATTAATCCATTAAATTAGTGTTTTACCAAAAATTTACTAAAACTTAATATCTCCGTCGTGTGTCGTTATAATTTACACTATAATACTGCGTTTTCTCGCGTCGATCGAATAATCGTGACGATTGATTAAGGATGGCTCGTGCTGTTCTCTTGCTTGAAGCACTTGAGGTTGAAGCCAGAAGAATTGAAAGCCGTAACACAGCACGGTTGCGGCGGAGCCTTAGAGATGAAGCCAATGCTTTGAACTTATCTGATGTTGAGTTCAAAGCTCACTATCGACTCACGAAAGAGCTGTTTCAGGGTTTGTGCAATGAGATTAGACCATTGATGGCGCAAACGAGGAGGAGAACAAAAGTTCAAAAGTTAGTGTAGAATGTAAAGTAAGTACATAAACAAACATTGTTGTAGGTCTGTACCTTAACTAGTTACATAGTCAAATTAATATTGTGATATTACAGGTTCTAGCAGCACTGTCATTCTATGCTACGGGGTCATACCAAAAACCTGTGGGCATGAGCTATATGCATGGGCTCAGCCAAGCCAGTGTATCCATAGCTGTAAAAGAGGTGACCATTGCTCTAAATACACTTTGTATTTTAACAAAGTACATAAGGTTCCCTCAAACACAACAAGAAAGAAATACAGTCATAAATGGGTAAGAGATGTTACCTACATATATAAATAAAATTAGTTAAAGTATGTGAGTGACTTTGATTACATTTTAATCAAAGGTGAGTGATTGCATGTTAGGTTTATGCGATTGTTTGTATTTTAATGTTTACTTACTTTATTTTCTTCAGGTTTTCAAACAAATTTGGATTTCCTGGTTGCATAGGTTGCATTGATTGCACTCATGTAGCTTTAGTTCAGCCTACAGAACATGCAGAAAGGTTTTTTAATAGAAAACATTACCATTCCAGGAATGTACAAATAGTAAGTGCAACAAAAATTCTGAAAATATTATTTGAAAAGTAATATCCAGTGCAATTTACATAGGTACTTATCATAATGTTTATGTTTTTAGATATGTGATAGTGATTTAAATATAATCAATATTGATGCATCATTTGCTGGAGCTACACATGATGCCTATATTTGGAGAAACTGTGAGATACAGGAGCATCTCCAACAGCTACAAAATAGAGGAGAGACTATCTGGTTGCTAGGTAACCATAAAGTTATATTTTTTACTTGTTCATTAAAATACCTTATTTATTTGCAATTTTCATAAGAATTTATGTACAGTTTTTATTCAATGTTGTCTTTAAATACAGATCTTATGTATAATATATACAACGTTAATTTTATATGTAGTACATTCAATTATGGTCTTTACAGTGCAATTTTAAAATTTCAGGTGATTCTGGATATCCACTGAGACCATGGCTTCTAACTCCAATTGTTCGCGCTGAACCTGGTAGTGCAAATGAGCATTATACTAATGTTTATTGTCTTACCAGAAATACTATAGAACGCTGCATTGGGGTTTTAAAAGCATGTTGGCGATGTTTACTGGCACATAGAGTTTTACATTATAATCATCATATGGTGGCTATGATCATAAATGCCTGTGCTGTATTGCATAACATCTGCAACAAACATCGACTGCCAGTACCACAATTGCCAAATGCGGATGCTGAAGGAGACCTCAGGAACCAAGCCGTACCACAACCACAGCAGGATGTAGGTGCTGGTGTTGAGCAACAGCTCCTAGCTAGAGGCCGACAACAAAGAGATCGCATTGTCCAACTAGAAGGCTTTAATATTGAATTTCAGTAAATAGGATGTGTCTAGTCATAAACAATTTATTATAGTGCTTGACTCTGTGTGTAAATGAAGTGATAGACAATAAGTTAGCAAATAAGTAATGAGTACAGTGTAGATATGTTTGATGTTATGGTACAATTTATTATATATGTGCTTGACTCTGTGTGTTCAAACTCAAACTCAAATCATTTAATTCAACTAAACCAATTACAGGCACTTTTGAATTGTCAAAGAGTCGGTCAGTCAGAAAGATGAAGCTAGTTGCCCATTCCAAAGCGTAGGTACCTATGGAGAAGAACGGGCAAGAAACTCCATGGACACTCTTTTAAATCATAAAATTCTTACAAAATATTTGATTACATCATTCGTGTTGAAATTAACCATGTGAGAACGATGTAGAAAAGACGTGCACGTTAAAAGCGTCCGTTATAGAAAACATAAAAACAATTCAGAAATTAAAAATTACAATAAGCCGTGGCAGCTAAGAGATGACCAGTCCCTACTGACGGCGCCCGTTCACGAACATGACGTATGGATCAGCACCATTCAGCTCAACCATTTTGAAGGGAACTTAATGATCCAACACACACGCCACCACCAGCTAGACATTAGAGTGAGCATGACATACTCTCAGCCGCCAGGGCACATTTAAGTCAATGAAAGACGTACCCAGTAAATGGTAGCTTTATAGAAAGTACATAGTGCTCACACGTGTGCTATGCAATTATACAATACTAAACAATTGAGTTTATACAATGCAAATATAGTTTTCTTCCAATGTTCCGCAGCTCCAGCAATGTTTCCGAATGCTAATTAGTTTAAGCGCCCCTGTGGAGCTGGACCAGCATTGAGCCAAGCATTTTTGTCAGCGATGTAATCCCCTAACTTATAATATGCTTGGCTACATAGTGTGCGTTTAATACAAGATTTAAATTTCGTTTCATTCAGTTGGAGTATGTGGGGAGGAATTTTATTGTAACATTTTAAACAGTACCCCATGAAGGTTGAGTCTACTTTAGCCAGTCTGAAACCTGTTTGAACTAATTGGTCCCTATTTCTAGTCCTATAGTTGTGTTTTTCACCTCTTTTGTTGAACAGATTTAAATTTTTTCTTACGTACATGATGTTTTCATAGATGTATTGACAAGGTACCGTCATGATGTTAATATCTTTAAACAGTTCCCTTAAAGAATCGCGCCTGCGGAGGCCATATATTGCTCTGATGGCTCTTTTCTGCAGAATAAAAATGGACTCGATATCTGCAGCCCGTCCCCATAGTAAAATACCGTAAGACATGATACTATGAAAGTAACTAAAATAGTGTGTAAATGAAGTGATAGACAATAAGTTAGCAACTAAGTAATAAGTACTGTGTAGATATGTTTTGATGTTAAGGTTTTGATATGTTATACAACAATAAAAGCAACATAAAAATGATGAACTATTTTTTAATTTAATTTAGAGGCATCAATTTGGCCTAGCTGCCAGTCCACTGCTCAGCTGACGCACAACATCCACCATGGTATTGAGCACCTCTAACTGCCTTCGAGACGTCTCAGCATTTAAAAGAGACGCGTCAGCAATCTTATTGGCAGCCTCTGCTAATAAGTGAGCAGCATCCGCCATCTTGTTTTCGGCCTGCACTCTACTCCTCTCTAATTCCATGACCCAATCTGGGTCGATCCTGGTTTGTGATCCTGTAATAAGTATTATCATCACAATATCAAATACATAGCAGAGTTGTACATTTATAAAGTTATAGTAGTATGTTTAAAAGTCCCATATAATCAAGGGTGAGCTTATTACCATTTACTGGTCATATATGTAGCTGGGCTGTAACTTATATTTCCTGGCTAAATATCCCAATAACATTCTGTCCAACCAGGACCTCTTGAGATTGAATGATATAGAAGACCAATGAGGCAATAGACATAATTATAATAATTAATTATTACATTGAAAACTGATTGATTTGTAGATCATTGATTTATAGAAATGAAATAGAATCCTTAATGTTGATATACATATTATATATTGATAGATAGATATATTGACGATACGACACTAATAATAAAATGTAAGGACAAAAATAAGTTGGAACAGGAAATTAATGAAGCAATCAAAGACATAATAATTTGGCTTAATAACAATAATTTAAAAATGAATATAAATAAAACAAAAATAATTCAATTTCAAACTTATAAATCAAACTTTCAGAGTCTTAGTATAAAATATGACGACACTATCTTAGAACAAGTAGTAAACACAAAATTCTTGGGCATAATAGTGGATCAAAACTGCAATTGGAAATCACACATCAATTACGTATGCGATAAGCTAGACAAATTCGTATACGCAATAAAACGGCTTCGATCGACAGTGTCAGTAGCCGCAGCAGTCACTGCATATTACGGATACGTAGCCTCTGTGCTGTCATATGGTCTGATACTATGGGGCAATTCAGTTGAAGTTCTAAGGACATTTCGAGTACAAAAGAAGTGTGTTAGGGCAATATCTGGCGTCTGGTTTATGGACAGCTGCAAACCTTTATTTAAAAAATTTCACATTTTACCGTTACCCTGCATGTACATCAAGGAACTATGTATGCTAGTAAAGCAAAATCCGCACTACTTTCGCATGCAATCAGAAGTAAGCCACAAAAAGGCTTCTGTTCGAAATAAATACAAACACGAACTAAATGTACCTCAATGTAGATTGCAAATATTTAAGAGGAATGTATATGTTAATGCCATTCAGGTGTATAACAAGTTACCAAACTCATTTAAGGAACTTCCTATCCCCATGTTCAAGAAAAAGCTGACAAGTTGGTTACTGGATAATTGTTTTTATGACATTGGTGAATATATGGAATATTGTAAAAATCCAAGATGACATGTACCTACTTAATTTCGACATTGATTTTACATTAACCACTAACTAATTATAATAATTCATATTGGACATATCTTTAATCATTTAATCCTATAATTAATTGTACTTCATTATATAAAATGACATTTTAATATTTGTACACCATATGCTATGGTAGAATGTATAGAACTAAAACTAAAATTTAACACCATACGATGTAAAACTACATTCTTACAAATAAACAAATTCTATTCTATTCTATTCTATTCATACTATTTGTTAGACTGGGTCTATTTTGTCGGCGAGGGCGATCTGGCAGGCGTCTGGCAGGCTGACTCTCAGGATCCTCTACTCCTAAAAAACATGATTTAGTTACTAAAAATCTTGCCTACAATAAATCTAATATTCTAATAGAATGTACACTTATTCATTGAGGTATTCTAGCTATCATTACCTGTTTGATTTCTCTCGGGCACTTGTTGTGCCTCTATTTCTGGGCTGTCAACAGGCACAGGAACCTCTACAGTGTCTGTAAGTATGTAAAAAGTAATGTTAAATATGGCATGGAAAAATGTATTAAAATCTAATCTATTCATGTGTGTACACAAGTATATTGCTAAAGGTGCTATATATGTGCAATAAACTAGTGCCTGAAATGAAATTATGCATTTAAATGATAAAATAGATTTTAATAACTTACCTGATATGATAATTTCTTCAGACACCACAACATCCTCTGGTTGCACTGGAGGACTAACCGCGACTTCAGGTTGAATGTTCTAAAAAATAATAATAAATTGTTAGTAGGTGCATATTCATTCAGACTAAGTATATATTTTTACATTTTAGTAACTTACAAATACAGGAACTCTATGTTCAACATCACCATACACCGCTTGTTCCCCGACGATATCCAAGATTTTTTTATCAATCTCGGACAGATCGTCTTGGTTACTTGGGCCACCACCAGTAGCTAGAGCATCCTGCCTCCGTCTAGTTAGTCTGGCCTTTGATTTAAATTTTAAATCAAACCAGTACTATAAAATTAAAAAAATACATTTAGTACATCTATGAATTTAAGTTTTTTTAACATGCAGTAATTGGAAACTGTTTATAATCATAAAAATTAAACACCCTAGTTACCTTTTTCCACCGTTCACCCGTTTTCGTGGATCCAGAGCCAAAAGAATTGAGCCTCAAGGCAAGATCATTCCACTGCTTGTCAACTGTTTCTTTTGATCTTGCTCCAAGGCCAACACCTTTGGCTAAAGTTTTATGCCCGGCCAGAAACTCGAGGAGTTCTTCCATTTGGTCATTGGACACTCTATTTGCCATTTTATACTGAAAGATAATGTTTTATTAGGTACTGCTACTGCAAAACTTTTACTTGTATGCAATAAGTTTAGAACATAAATACTTACTAGTTGTTGAGGTGAGAACAGCCGAATATCGCTTGGAATCCAAATGAACACTGGCTTCGGGCACTTGAGACCATCTTAAAACCGACGCCAAGCTATTTTTGGTAAATTTCAAGTGGATATTAAGTTTTTTCAACTTACAAACAAAACTTTTGTCACATCTGTTTGACACTTTATTAGTACCAGTGATTGCTACTAAATGGTTTGTGGCGCTAGTATCGTTGCGATAAATGCATACTAGCAAACGGCGAACGATTAGCAATCGGGTTTTAGATAATACCGATTTTTTAAGCAATTAGCGATTGTTCGCGCGATGATTGCGCGATAGATGCGCAATTTTTGCTGATTGCTATTTCATACGTAATAAGCCCGCCGACCTCATACAGGTAGGATTGTGAATGACTACCTTCAAGAGATGAACATTACTCGTATGGAGTGGCCAGCGCGCAGCCCGGATATCAACCCGATCGAGCATGCTTGGGACGAGCTAGGCAGATGCGTAAAACAACGAAACCCTCCCCCAATCACGCTTCGTGAGCTCAAAATTGCTCTCACAGAGGAATGGGAGAATATTCCCCAAAATCGTATAAGGAACTTGGTGTACAGCATGCCAAACCGCGTAAACGCAGTAATGGAAGCACGAGGAGGCAATACGAAGTATTAAAATTCAAGAAAATCGTAATAAAGTTCAAAAATTTCATGTTTCCTATTTTTGTTTTAAGGAGAGATCAGCAGTTTTTTTCTTTATGTAATTTTGTGTTAATAAAATGTATGGTGACTCATATTTTTTTTACTTTCATTTAAGGAGTATTACATTGTCTATTAAATACAATTTATTGCATTAACCTATCATTTTTAGTTTCCGAGATTTTTAACATTTTTTAAGTGACCCGGATTCATTGCTCTCGAGTGTATTTGTTGGTCATCTAGTGGGCATTTACATCTTTTAACATAATTTTCTAATAAAGTTAACCGACCTTTGGTTACTGCTCTTTTCTTAACAAGTTCCGACATCTTAGCTTCACTCATTTTAAGGGAAAATAAGAACACAAGAGTACTCACTGTAATCCTTCCTGTATGATGTGGACTTGCGCCCCGTACCACCCGCTCAAACCCGCGAGATTACAACTCACGGCGTCGGGTTATCACACCGGTTGGGCACCGCCGCTCAACAACTAGGAACACAAAACGAATATTAAACACAGACCGAGATAGGATGGGTAATTGGTAGGAAAATCAGACCTGCCACTCCTCTAATCCACTCGAAGTCCTGAAGGCAGGTAGGTACTCGTTGCGTCGTTGCACGTGTTCTTGTAATGGCGGGTGAACTTCTTCTTCGTAATAATGCGACGAATGCTTGAAACTTCACCACGTATAGAACTCCTCTTCGTTGTTCTTAATAATCCGGCTCGAAGGACCATATGTTGAGGCGTCTACTTGGAATTTTGAAAATAAAAAGAAACCAGATATTTTCTCATGCGTTTATCCAAGGACTCAAAAAGATCGAATGAACAAAAAGACCCGATATTCATAAACGAACATTTTTCGGTCGCGCCGCGGTTGCGCGCGCAGGTCGTTGTGCGTTTTATCGCCTCGAGATGTCGCCACTGTTGCTCGCCGCCTACACCGAGTATTGAGCAGCCCGCGAGTTGTCGTGAGGTTACGATAGATGGCGTTGCGGGTAGCGAACACACATCTTGCATTTCAAAAATGTATTCTTATTAGAAGAGATTTTCTTAGGTATCTTTTCGGGTCAGTGAACAGTTGGAAAAGATGTTTCTTCATTCGAGGATGGTACAGATTCGTTTCGTACTTTCTGTCGATTATCATATCTATGATGTTTTATTAATTTGTCTGGTTTTAGAGCTCAATCTAATTTTAGGAGTTTTATTATTAAATCCTCCCGAAAGTCATATTCAATTCATAACTCTTAGCATTACCTTTACGATATTTTTTATAAATATAAAAGCTGTTCCAAACTGCTAGGTCTAGTATATGGAAAAGTACCTTTTTATACCACATTACTGTCTTACTGGGAGATGAATAATATGAGACCATTTAGACGGAACGGTCAATACCTGACATATATTTATTATAAATCGAGATTTCCAGTGGCTTAGTTTTGATTGACCGTCTCTGTTATGGTCATTTACTATTTTAGGATGGTTTAGGTAATCATGTGTACAGGTCTTTTGTCAACCCATTTGGACACGTACACTTTATTTTTTGTCGCCCAAACATGCTGTCCCTTTTTAAGCTTTATAGAAACAACTACTTTAGGATTATCTTTCCTGTTTGACCTTAAAGTTCCTTTGGTAAGCGTTTTTAAATCTAATAGTTTTTCAGACAAGGACACCGAATTATAATAATTATCCATAAATAGATGGTGGCCTTTCAACATATAAAATAAATATGACAATCGAGAGGCCTCTCGATTGTCATATTTATTTTGACGGAACGTCTTTGGACGTCTATTTTATGGGCAAATTCCTATGGCGCATCTACTTAGCGCCGCAACACATTCGATGTTGCGCCATTTCATAATTATATCAACACGACGTTGTAAGAAGTTGCTCACGCGAACGTGTTAATAGTATTAGATATCTAAAAAATATATTCAAATTGACGCTACTATTTTAGAAATATTTAAAAATAAACTGTTTGAGGTTAATTTTCTATATGAAAAAGTATGGGACTGTGAGATAATTCAAGAACTTTTCTTTTTTCAATGCTTGATTATTGATTATGCTAGGAGGGGTGTTCCTAATATATTTTTATTCAATTGTGTGTATTAGAGTAGGTATATAAAAAACACATTTGCTATTTCAAATATCTATATTCTCTTCATGTTCATAAACAATTAGCAAATCATCTAAAATGGCGCAGGAGGGCATATATTTGATTCATATCTTGCCCAACCTACATACCAAAGCACAGTCATGGTGTATGCACAATACCTACCGTGCGTTTTCCTTTATGCAATTACAATAATATCCAGCAATTGCGTCTCTGCCAGCATAATTATTATTTATTTTAATGTACACAAAATATACCTTACGGCTTATATGTCTACTTTGTATTTTGGCACACAAAAGCCAGCAGTTTTCACTAATTAATTCGCTTGGTAGGTTGCTATTTTGTTCTCTACATATTTCAATACTATACATACCGTTGGCTCTAATATGTTCTCCATAATATGATCTTGTTTTATTTGATAGGTACCACAATTAATATTAAATCATTCATTGTCAATTGTGAGAAGTCATTTAAATTGTTAGACCCAGCGGTAATATTAACAAATTGAGCCCTCCTGCGATTTAAATGATATTAATTTACATAATCTGCTAAAGTATTATTTATGGATATACATTCTTTGATAAATGATAAATGATTTTATTTTTGTAAGTAGGTTTGTACAAACACTTTTACACGTCAATCATATTTTAAAACTAGATGAGGTCGGCGTTTCCTATCTGACTAGTCTGAGAAGAAAGGCCGAAACAAACTCAGAGGTCACAGTCTCTTTTAAAGTCCAGACATAATCTTGGTCAGATCATATGAAGACCATGTAGATCGATGTCTGAGATGGTTTTTTGAGGAAAGAACCACACAGATTGAGAGGACCTGTCCAGCCAGTGCACGCATTTGTCAGAAATCGTGCAGCTCAACTGAAAACTTATGAATAAATGATTTGATTTGACGATTCGACGAACAATACCAAAGAAAGGACATTTGGGTAGGCCACATTAATTACTCAAACTGCCAGATCATGACAAAACTAACAGAACAGAGAGAAAAATTAAAAATAATATAAATAAAATGACCCACATAGTCTTTACATTCACAATAATTAAAATAATAGAATACTTTACAAAGTAAGCAAATGTCATAGTATATATAAAATTCATTAATGTCAAAGTGTATAAAATAAAAAATAAAAAACAACAAAAAGACAGAAAAATAAATAAAAATAAAAACATTAAATATGTAAAAATTGGAAGCACCTTAATCCCAAGCCTTTTTGTCCTCGATATAATCCTTAACGGTATAAAAGGCTTTCTGGCACAACTGACGTTTAATTAATGATTTGAATTTATTAAGGCTTAGATCTTGAACGGGGCTTGGAACTTTATTGTAAAAGCGTATACATTGGCATAGTGCTCCGATCCGTGTAATATCTGACAGCATGCTTTAAACTCAGTATAGCACTATCTGTGGACAGTTTGGGCCTGAATCCGAACTGGTTATCGTGCAATGATATTGTAGTGTTTAACTGAGCATTAAGCATGCCGTCAAACACCTTCGCGATGACTGTCGCTAATGAGATCGGTCTGTAATTGTTTTTATCTGAAATATCACCTGTTTTATTTTTTACAATTTGTACTACGACCGTTCCCATCAGCTCGTCCGGCAAGTACGAATGGCGAAGACAGAACGTGAACAGCATGGCCAAAACACGTGGCAGGTGGGGACCTGCATGCTGTAGGTGCTCGATGCTGAGTCCGTCATGTCCTGGAGACTTACCCCTGGTCATACACCCTATGGTCTTAGCTATGTCCGCAGCTGAGAACTTTACTCTTGGTTCCAGGACAGTACACTGTGACTCAGCATCGATCACCTCAGAGGGTGGAATACTGCTTGGCTCGACACAAAACTGGGATTTAAAAACATTGGCAATATCCCTATCCGCAGACACGCCATCGACGCTCACCGGCAAACCAGGCCTAAGGTTATGCTTTTTTGTGGACTTCCAGAAGTCTCGAAAGTCTTTTTTAGTGTGCAACTCGGCTAGGATGTCCATCTGGATTTGGTCTTGATGATTCTGGCACCACCTTAATTTGGATTTAAAGACCTTACGAGTGTGACACATTTCCTCATAAATCATGCCAGATGTAGGTTTGCCACAACTAAGCCACTCATTAAACCTAAGCCTAGCGTACGAGTGAGCCTCGCTGACGTGTTTATTCCAACCCACCACTCGCTTCGGCCTCGTACCATTCCTACCAATAACTCGTGTCGCTAGCAATGGCGGCCTCCCTTAGAGCGGATACCACATCCCGATACAGGCAATCAATTATAAGATTGTGGTCCGAATCACTACACATGCGATCACAACAATTGGATAATACGCGAGGGAAGTCAATATTTCGCAATCGCCGATGACATTCTTGCTTGTAGGTGTAGATAGCATCAGAGCTTTTTTCTCCCCACACAACTAAGTTGTCGTAGGACATACTATGCTTTACTTTCGGCCTAATTATATTGAGATCGCATTCGATCAACAAAGGGCAGTGATCCGACCACATAACATCATACTTAACGCTAACACTACGAACAGTTTTCAGAGACGATTCTGTACAGAGACAATGATCAAGCCACCGCCTAGCCCCATTACAGTCACTGACATACGTGTACGTATTCGACGTCGATCCCAGCCTATCTACATCAACGCATGAAAAGTGATTATCACTACAGTAGTTCAATAAGTCCGTAAAAAATAGTTCATGCGGATTGCGTTAAAGTCACCAAGACAACATCTGACGTTTGTTTTTTTCATAGAGATGGGATTGAACGTCAAGTGTAATCGAATCAATAAAATAATCGATTGGGTTGAAAGATAAAAATATACTTAAATAGTTTTTGTCGACCTGTATTCAGTTAATATTTTTCGACACAAAATAGGTAGTACATTAAACGTAGAAGCACATTCTGAAGCTTTCAATTATTTTTATTTGATTTTGATACGAAAAGAGTGGAAATGAATAGAGTCGATTGTCACTTAGAAACAACCCCGTTTCCCTGTGAAAACACAATAAGAAGCAACTAAACAGGACACCGAATTGAATTCCATCGATTCCCGCCAATAACTCTGATTTCCACTTCTTAGTTTCAGAAAATAAATCGTTTTGATACCTGTTATCAAAAATCGATATAAGTATAGTTTGATTTGACATTTTAGAAAAGCGACATGACCCGTCCCTAGTTGCAGTACTGTATTATTATTCCCCTTGAACTGGTCATGTCAATCAAAAAAAGCAACTAAGATACTTTTTTTATGTTTAACAGTTCACGAAAGCGCTAGGAAATTATTAAACGCTTAATAATTCATGAATGAATATTTAAATATTACGAGTTAATGTGAAGTTACTAGACATGCTTGGGGCAGTCATTTAGCCATGTCCTTTCATTGACTCACATGTATGCACTGATTTCAGTTGAATGATAATTTTTCCTGTTTTGTCTAATGTTAGTGACGCATTACAGTCTCGCCTATTTATGCACCGCCAGAAAGTACTTCCACTTTTATTTGTTTTGCTCTTATGATATCTGTACTCACAATGTATAAGTGTACTATGTCCTTTTTGATTACGAATGTATTCGATTTCTTGATCCATATTAAAACTCAAATTCACTACTGTTTTTAATAAAAAGTAACAGACAAAACACAGCTCGGCAATAATTAATGACACATACATTTATAACCTTTTTCTAACTACCCTCACATATTATTATAAATGTTGCCATCACTGAAATTTAAATTGTACCAAAATATTATTTTTAACTGTATCAAAATATTTTTTTTATTTGGAATACATTCTTAAGTAAATTGAAGTACCAAAATTTTAACATCATAATTGCACTATAATTTTAATAAATGATTTTTTGTTTTGAAAATCAAAATTTTATTTTTAAGTCCCTGGCGCGACATTTTGCGAAAGAGACATTCTGCGAAAGAGACATTCTGCGAAAGAGACATTTTACGAAAGAGCCATTTTACGAAAGAGACATTCTGCGAAAGAGACGTTTTACGACCAGGGGACATTTTGCGAAAGAGACGTTTTGCGCCTGAGCCCCCGGAGCGTCTCCCGCGGCGGCTGAGGCGTGAGGTGTTCTCCCTCAACCTCCCGCCACCTCCTTCGCTAGCATGACTGCTTCGCAGAAGGAGGTGACTGCCTCCCACTCCCTCTCGCCCCGGACCATGGCTTGAACCAGGGCTGGGCGCGAGAGGTCGCCGCCGTTGCACCTAGGTGGTCGTGACCACATTTAAAGCAGCGGGGTTTAGAGCGGCATACCGTACGCGTGTGACCAAAACGACAATAATTAAAACATTGGATAGTTGGGTACATGTATCTCTCGACTAAAAGGGCAGAGTAAAAACAAAAAACACACTGGGGTAAAATTTGACCGTCAAAGGTTAGAACTACCGTTTGAGTGGGTTTCCATTCGGTAACACCCAGAGAAGTCACCTTTTTTTTTTTTTTTTTTGTGGATGGGAAATCATCAAATGACCCCTCCCGCTCTGGGTGGAGCGGAAGGGAGTGTCAGACTTTTACTGACTAAAACCCACCCGTGTTCCTTCCTTAGCCCTTTCTGTTCCAGGGCAGCGGTTAACCTTTCGGAAAATCCCGCCGCCCCGGCAGGCTTCGGCCCTATGGGGCCCCGTCCTCTGCTGACATCTCTTTGAGGCGCGCGTGGAACACAACGCGCCGTCCGGCACGGGCCTGGTCCTGATCGGACGGTGAGCTACCCATTACTCACCGCCCGCAGGCCCGCGCCTACGGTGGTCGGGAGTCGTCACGCGGCTCCCGACGCCCGGAGCGTCTCCCGCGGCGCGGCGGCGGCTGAGGCGTGAGGTTCTTTCCCTCAGCCTCCCCGCCACCTCCTTCGCTAGCATGACTGCTTCGCAGAAGGAGGTGACTGCCTCCCACTCCCTCTCGCCCCGGACCATGGCTTGCACCAGGGCCGGACGCGAGAGGTCGCCGCCGTTGCCGATCGCCTCTACGAGGACACGGCGGGGCTCCGCCTAAGCAGGGCAGACCTCCACCGTGTGCTCCACCGTGTCCTCTGGGCGATCCTGGCAGTGGTGACACCCGGGCGTCTCCTCCCGCCTGATGATGTGCAGGAACCTCCCGAAACATCCGTGTCCGGAGAGGACCTGCGTCAGGCGGTACGTGAGAACGCCGTGACGCCTCTCTAGCCACTCCTCAAAGAGGGGTCTTATCGCCACTATCGTGGCGTGCCCTGAGAGAAGTCACCTTACGGTGTATTCTCCTAGCCTGAATAACAGGGCCGCATCCAGCGGGAACCTTAATGTTCTCTATAACTTCTTCCTCAGTCCATTCAATGGGAACGGGAACGTCACTGACAAGACCTAAACGAGTGATGTTAAATTGGGGGATTGAGGCAACAAAATTATTTTTAGCTAAAATTGGACTGATTAGAAAAATGTTAGCATCCTGGTGAGATTTGAATTCAACTGAAACCCTGTTCTTCCTAAGCGTTTGACACTGCCTAGGAGAAAGTTGCTTAAGTTATTTTGCGTCAAGAACATACCAAATTTGAAAGGGTGCAGAACAGTACCTGGGGTCAGACCATCTTTTAAAGATGCGTGTACGATAAACGGGGGGTAATCTCTAATCGTATATATCTGTCTTCTAGTAATGTTTTTAGCTAGCTTAGGAGGGTTGATTAAGACAGCCGGGGGGAAGCAGAGGATCTTTTTCTGTTTGCAGATTCGGAGTTCATAGTAATTACATTGTCGTCGGGAAGAGTAACAGTTAACACCGGAGTGTAATCAAATGGATCAGGAGGGTCAGGGGCTTTTTTGGTATCCATAGTAGATGTCGGGTAATATTTTTAGAAAATGTTTATAGCTAATCGTCAGCAAAAATGTATAGGATAAATCGTTAACGTCACTCAGTAGTTTTCACTTTAGATAGCACTGTGGATGCGTAAACACAAATATTTTTGTTTTTCCTTTCCTTTTTCAGCAAAAGTTATATTTTCTTGTAATAGTCAATCACATTATCACAATCACGCAGACCAACATAAGTTATATTAAAGCACAAAAAGTTAATTTATTTGCAGAATGAAATTGACATTGAGCGTAACCGACAAGCAAAGCGAAGTGTCAGATTGAATTCAGTGTTGTCACTATCACGAAAAAATAATAACATTAAATCGATATGTCGATTACTTTTTTAAATAACCGATAATTTATATATTTTTCTTATTCTTTTTTTTACGTTTTCTTTTTTATTAGTTTTTATTTTCATATATCGTCCCCGTAGAGCCAAAAATAATTAAGTCGAAAAATCGTGTTTTCAGATAGTGAGAGTTAAAGTTTTATTAAATTAAAATCGTTATAACTTTGGCTTGCCTTTACATTACTTTATGTTTTTCACTTTAATTGGAAGAAAATAAAATAAAATTTATATTATATGAGATAAAACACGTGAAGAACCTCTAATAATTGAGAAAAGTTAAAAACATCAAACTAATTAATTGTTCTCTATATAATCTCTGACCTAATTGTGAATTAGTTTATTGTCGAACGTAGTTAGTGATTTTTCTCTCGGTTCTAAATAATTTTGAAGAAAAACAACTAGACTTAAGTAAAGTGGAACTAACTGTTAGATGTACAAAATGTGTATTGTAAATACTACTTAACTGAATATTCGAAAGTTGTGTGGTGATTTTTGTTTCAAATAAGACATGAATAAGAAATGAAACTATTGTAATAAATTTAGTCAAGTTTTATTGAAGGAATTGTTCGAAAAAATCAACAAAATACTATTAGTTTTAAGCAAAAACAAAAAAAGTGCAACAACCTCATGAAAGAAAATTATAAAAGGAGTAGAACATTGCTATTAAAAAAAAACGATTCAGTACACTACTTCTTCTTCTCCTTCCTCTGTGACGTCTGGCTCCAAATTTCTGTCTACTGCGTCTTTACTTGTTGGTAAAGACTGGTACCACAAGTGCAGCTCTTGTGGGATTATCCCCTTTGCACATAAATTATTGAGGTCCTTCTTTTTTGCTTCTGATATAGGCAGTGGCGAGGAGTAAGCTAGTGGTATTTTATAATTTTTCAATTCTTGCATCAGTTCTTCTGTCCCTTGTCCATCCGTTAGTTCTTCTTGTTTCCTCCTCTTTCAAGTAATAAGTGTAGTTTTTGTCGTACATTCTAAAATATTAAATTCTAGGTAGGGACCATCGTGTTCATATCTAAACTTAATGAGACCCGGGCATTTTCTCTCGAAACGAAGACACTTAATTTTTAGCCATTTAATTTTATTGCCTTCTTTATCTCTGCTTGTATTTTTTGCTATTTTTTCATTAAGAGCTCTTACATCAACCATTTCCGTGTGTTTTAATTCCTTAACAATATAAGGCGGTGCTGAATCTCTGTTTCTTTAAGAGCGAGCACGTTCCATGATCGACTTCCAATCAATCATGGAATAAACTGGCGTATGTCTTTGCTGTCTTTCTATAGCACTATGCATGGAGTCCACTTCCATATGAGTATGACCACTCTCTAAGTACTTTTGCTCAATAACTTCCAGCTGGACATCTGATCTTTGAATTAAATGAACCAAAAATGCCGTGATAAATTGGTTTCTATTTTGCCCAGCGCATGTGTCGCTATACATGGTGACTTCTTTAATATTGGTTGGTATCTGACTAATCCACCAGTTCATTGCACTGGCAATTTCCACACTTACCATTAATCTCATTCCAAGTTATACAAAATGCTTCATGAGATGGTTTAGACGTGTGAATCGTATAATTTTGAACGTTTAATTTTCTGGTGTAATATAAAATACCAACACCACTGACCGGTATATGCAAGGTAGACTGCATGTCTGCAGTTGCATGTGAACTAACAGTTGTGCTGGTTTGGTCATATTTTTGTCTCTTTCTGGAATGCAGCTTCATTGGATAATTTTTCTGCATTAGCAAATCGTTTTGTGAATGATTGTCCTTTTTTGCGCAAACGACTTATTACATTTTGAAGATACTTCATTTTTTGATGAAATGGTCTCATTTGAATGCAATTGAACCGCACACGACTTTCACGAGCATCTGAAAAAATGAAAAATCCATCTATACTTCTATAATTATCTATACTACTAATACTATAAAGAGGAAAGTTTTGTATTTTCTCCACCAATAGAAAGCTAAATTATCAGGAAGTAACATAGGCTATAAATTTCGACGTCCACGCGGGCGAAGCCGCGGGCAACAGCTAGTCTAGTAGTTATATATTTTGTTCCGATCCGTCTAATTTAAAACTGTTTCTACACAAATAATCTATGTACTTAGTTGATTAGGTACTTAAAACTACATCTATTTGTAAACTAACTTATGAGGAATTTCAATACTTGTGCTGGCCAATGGAGTAGTAAGGCAAGGTTTTAAGTACAATAAGTTTTTATAAATTATTATTATTGTACAGTCGCCAGCACATCAAGTTACCCCACTTTAACCTTGAACGCGTTATGAGCAACAACAGCGAGAATCGTGCGAAAGAGATGTATAGCTTTTTGTCAGTTCTTACTTGTAATATTTCGTGCTGCAGGCGCAGCGCGTACGTGAGGGTGTGTGCGTGTGCGCGTCGTTGTGTTGAATAAGACACTATGCGATAAGAAATATCGTAGCTAGCAGGTTGAATACTTTTGATGTTTTGACTTGAATCATCGAAATACTGGCATGGTAATAAAAACAGGCGGCCCGCGCAATGCCATACATAGGTAATAGGTAATACGGGCTGGTGTCCGCAACTCCACGACAATGCGCGTATTTTGCGTCTTATGATGATGCCATACATACGAAACCTTATAATCAATTTGTTTTATTGGAATGATATCTTCTTAATCCTTCATTTTTACATTATTATATGTTTCTATACCTATAATTATTAAGTAGGTATTACCTACATTTAAACAGGTAGGTAGGTATGGTATACACCGTTACACAATTAATTTGCGAAATTTCACGCTTTAGTAGCCAGGTAGGTATAATCCGATGTGAGAAAAACATTTTTTTTTTAATTTCAAGCATCGTTTAATAACCTTTTCCGGGTTTTGTTACCTACTTACTGGCGGACTGGCGGTCTACTGTTTTCTCTCTTGTCAGTCCGCCGTGTTTGAGATTAACGTTACGTCCGCGACACGATCTTATTTTACTAAAATAATAAGTTTGAACTTAGTAACGGAATTATCTAGGTATACTACCTACCGAAGTTTGCTTTTACATGCAAGTTCAACCTTATTGCGCTAGTAAAAAGATACGATTTCGAAGATTAGGTATGAATTTTCAAATAAAATTCTAATCTATTATTATCGTTACTTCATGTCCTTCATGTGTGTCTTACCTATGTCCAGCCGTGGACTGCCGCCCCTCCTATTGCACGCCATTCAACTCGATGTTCGGAAAGAAAAGAACATGGGTTCCCGTAGGAACCTATTCCTATGGGAACTCGGGTGAAGCCGCATAAAATGCGATAGTGAGTTTGTTTATTTGTTACGCTTTCAGTTTTCACTTGGTGGGGACTTTTACAAAAGGACAGTGACGTTTTCAACCGACTTCAAAAAAGGAGGAGGTTCTCAATCCGACTGTATTTTTTTTTATGTTTGTTAACTCAGAACTCCGTTATTTATAAGCCGATTTCCAAAATTCTTTTTTAATTTGTAAGGATATACTTTCAGATTGGTCCCATATAAATTTAAAATTTAAATTATTTACAAAAAAAAAAAAAATTGTATATAAGTAGTTTATCAGCCATCTTGTTACCATAACACAAGCATTAGGTTGCTTAGCTTGGGACAAAATGGTGCTGTGTGAAATGTCCAGGGATATAAATATATACAGGGTGGAATTTTGTAATGCCACCTGAAGGGAAAGTACTCTTAATACTGTAGATAGACAATTTTACTCAAAGAAAACATTCCTTTATTTTTTAACAGAAAGAAAACTGCATTCAAAGATTTTCAAAAATTCGCCTGCCACAGCCGGGAATCGAACCGACTAAAATCTGTAAAAATTACACCCTGTACTTTTATTGCATTGATCGTTAGGATCAATTATAAGGATGAAATCTCTCTAACAAACTTGATAAATAAAATGATAGGAAAACTATAAAATCTTAAATTATTTTAATTATTTACAAAAAATTGTAAATTAGCATGTCATGGTCATTTAAACACTGTCAAGTTTCTTGAAATATTGGATCTCTTAAGAAATGAGTTAAATGGTTTCCCCGAGCAAGAGCGAAACCAAATAATTCTACAGCAAGATGGTGCTTCAGCCCATAACAGCAGAATCATTACTGCCTACATTAATAACCATTTTAATACCTGGATTGGTACAAACGGCACAATCAGATGGCCTGCGAGATCACCAGATGTCACCCCTTTAGATTTTTTTTTTTTGGGGATATGTGAAAAATCAAATTTACATTAAATCTTATGCGAATGTAAACGAGTTGAGAGTTGAAGTTCAGAATGCGATTAATAACACCACCACAACACGTCATTAAAGGTTACTAGAAATGAATTCGTTAGAAGAATACATTTGTGTATCCAAGAAAATCGAGCCCATTTCGTGCAAATAATTTAAGATTTTATAGTTTTCCTATCATTTTATTTATCAAGTTTGTTAGAGAGATTTCATCCTTATAATGGATCCTAACGATCAATGCAATAAAAGTACAGGGTGTAATTTTTACAGATTTTAGTCGGTTCGATTCCCGGGTGTGGCAAGCAAATTTTCGAAAATCTTTGAATGCAGTTTTCTTTCTGTTCAAAAATAAAGGAATGTTTTCTTTGAGTAAAATCTTCTATCTACAGTATTAAGAGTACTTTCCCTTCAGGTGGCATTACAAAATTCCACCCTGTATATTAGTAAAGGAAAAATGCTCAAGAATATAACAACAATGGTGCGAAAAGAAAAGAAATTTCAATTTACACTATCTTTATCACGTTATTATAAGAATTATCCATACTAATATTATAAATGCGAAAGTAACTTTGTCTGTTTGATACGCCTTCACGGCCAAACCGCTGGGCAATTGTGATGAAAACTATGGAGATAGTTTGAAGTCTGGGGCAGGCAATGGAGGAAGCTAGTTTATTATGACACAACATCAACGAACGACATGTCTGGCGTCTTTCCCAAATCGAGCAATGGAAGAATAAGCGTTTGAGAAACAGTGGTTGGAAATACCTTTATTTTGATAAATAAAATAATTACAATATTAAAATATACCTAACTTATGGATTGTAAAACTGTGCTACTATTTAATGTGAACGGAAACCCGGGTGATTGAAGTGCATTATTTAATAGTGCCGTAGAATCGGAGTTCGTCATCTAATGGTAAGTTTAGGTTACGACACTATACGCCGTGCACAGTGTCTGTATGTGTGAACACACAAACTCAACGAATACCTACACCTTGCGACACCGAGTGTCTAAGTGTTCTGACACGGTGTCAGTGTCGGTGACATTGAGTGTACTGCCTATAGTGTTGTAGACTAAACTAAGTTCGCTCGGGTCCTATTAGCGACATAGAATATGCCATGACCTAAAAGAGCCCAAACTTGACCTCAGAAATACGCACCAAGATCGGCCTTTCAGTTGTTATGAAATACTACTACATGGGAGCATAAAGCGTTGCCAAAACAATATAATGATTTGATTGAATTAAATTATAAATAAAAAGTAAATTAACCTCTAATAACTATACCTAGAAGATACTGCAAAATTGTAATAACATAACAATACAAATATTTAAGCAAATATAGGTATTTATTTATTAATCCTACTAATATTATAAATGCGAAAGTTTGTATGTATGGATGTATGGATGTTTGTTACTCTTTCACGCAAAAACTACTGAACAGATTTTGACGAAATTTAGCACACAGATAGTTTATAACCAGGATTAACATATAGGATACTTTTTATCCCGACATTCCCACGGGATCGAAACTTATGCGGGTGAAACCGCGGGGCGCAGCTAGTATTACTATAAAATGATTGTTGAAATGAAATGAAAATATATACCTATACTTTACAATATAATATAAGTATTTAATATTTGGTCGGACCACCTTGCGCGTCTAAAACGGCAACCAGCCTGTCCTTCAATGCCGGCCACCATGTTCCAGCAGGTGTCCTTGCCTCTGAATTGCTCCCATGTAGTATGGGCTTCTCGCCGCAAGTTTTCATTGTTGCGGATTTCTGAAGCATCCTAATCGAGAAACATGAGACCCCATAGATTCTCGATTGGGTTTAAGTCGGGGCTCTTTACAGGCCATGGTAGGCGGATGACGTCATCCTGTGCCGCGAACCACGCCTGCACCACCCTGCAGGTGTGCACGCGGCATTGGTCTTCCGGCGTCCATAAGGCGCCTCCTGACTGTGTCCATTGAAATCTAAAACAAAGAAAATTTTGTCACTTTAATACTTACCTAGGATTCCGTAATATGACAAATAGTACGGGCCAATTTAACTAATCTGCATTCGCGATTTATTTGCGAAAAATGTAAACAAATATGAGTTTATGGAAAAATAACTTTAATTACTACAGCATAAAGTTCAGTTTACGCAACAACTTCAAACATTTTATTACTGCTAGTCTAGTAGTGCTAGTCACTCTAAAATCAACCTAATTACTATTGAAATAAAGTTGATATTTGTTCAACTTGAAATAACATCAATTTGAAGCATTAGTTGAATAGACTTTAGATGAGTATGGGACGGTTAAAAAATATTCTTCAAATTATAAACATAAACAATTTATCGAATTGAGAACTTCCACCCTTGTTGAGGTGGGTTGTAAAGAACTGAAGATGTATCTAATACATAGTAGGTAATAATAATAAGTAGTAAGTAATAACAATTCAGTCAATCCGGTTTGCGTGAGCGCCGAGCGCCCTTCCAACTACCTACTACATGTCTATTAGGTAGTAGGTATGATTTTAATCACAATTTTGTTATTCACTTTTTAAGAAAACCATATTTTATGAAAGTGATGAATAAGTTGAGCTGATAAGGTATGATTACAAGCTACAGATGGACTCACCCTGTACGAAGTTGATGTTATTCGTGTGGTCAGAAAAGGATCGGCAGAGTGTGCGGCGTCTGCCGTCGTACCGTAGTGGATCTCGCGTAGAGTTGGCGACGATGGGCTTCTATGGTTCCGCTTTCTTCCCACCGCCGAAGCCAGAAGTAAACATATTTTTTCTGGAACGAAACCAATAGCTATAGTTTATTTTCCCATTATTACTCAATGACTATAGGCAAAGATGTATTAATACTTATAATTCCCTACACTACAATAATAAAGTTATTAAGTTATTTAATTACACACAAACATCGCTATCATTACAGGGTTACACCCAATGCGATAGCGTGGTAACTAGATTCTAACTAAGCAGGGGCTGCAGTCTCGACATTCATAGCGATTGCTTTACGACCGAATTCGGTTGCAAAGCCCTGTCACTCCATACATTACACCTGTCAATCCGGGACTTTGCGAGTTGCGACCGAATTCGGTCGTAAAGCGATCGATGAATGTCGAGACTGCAGCCCCTGGGCCCTGGACAAAAAGAAAGTGCGTAATTGCTTAGATATTTACTATAGAATCCAATCACTACCTACTGGATTAACTTTTGTTTAGAATGTGTCATGAGTCATGACTAAATGGAATCAAAAACAATAGTTCATCGAATTCTGTTTACATATGTATAATTATTTCTCTGAATTTAAGCTTTCACGGTTACTCTACATTTTAGTGACGCTTGGAACAGCGCGCAGCATTAACTAATTTCGAAAATTCTGTATAAAAACACCATTGATACATTTTTTCAATATTAGCCTTTATAATATTATGATTACAAAAAATATTACTCACCGTTATGCCCCGTCTGCCGACAAATATCTATCACCCGGCATCCACTCAATCGAAGCGCTATGATGCGCTCTCTTTGAATTTGCGTCAACTGAGGCGCCATTATATTTATAAATTGTTTTAAGAAAGTTCACAGCACAGCACAGCACACAGTACGATTCCAAATCACAGAACTTATATACCCTAACGGGTTCCAAATGCGTACGCAACTGACTGACGTAAACTAACGATGTGAATTGTGACGACTGACGAGTGACTTTCGTTTAATTTCGTGAAGGATCGGGGAAACTCGGGAGCAGCGGCGGACGCGCAGGGGCGAGTGGGGGTGTGGCTTATTCCTAGTAAAACATGATAATTGGCTCCCAATTTTTAGTATGTGCAACCATTGGGCAATTTTAAAAACGTTGAAAACTCCACCAATCGTGCGAAGGATACTTTCTTTCTAACACTCCGCAGCGCGTCGTAGTTATATTTATGTATAGGGTTTACGTTGACGTGCTGCCGTCTGTACTTATTATTGAATTTGTCACCTGTGTTTCTATATTCAGAATTCAACTCTGATAGTATCATTATAGGTGACGAATTAGAGGCTAGCGGTGAAATCGAGTGTACCATAGTAGATGACCCCTCTACATGTCAAATGTTATTTAATACCTCTCTTTCCAAAAACTCATTGACAATTCTCGCTGTGAACATTCGTAGTGTCAAGAAAAATTTTGATGCCTTAATGCTTTTTCTCTCTAACATTGACATTGTTATTGACTGCATAGTGTTGACGGAATGTTGGATCGATAGAGGCTCTACTATTAATCATATTGACAACTATACTCCGTTTGACACCACACGCAGCCTTAACCAAAACGATGGTGTCATAGTCTACGTCAGGGAGTGCTTTAGTAATGTGCAAGCTCAAGAGCCTGAAGTGACTGATGGTATTTGTTTATAAACATGGATATATTTACGCTTGTTGCCTCATACAGACCACCATGTTACACCAACCCAGCAAACTACATTACCTCGATCAACGTACTGCTCACTAACATTCATTCCGAAAATATAATTCTTGCTGGTGATATTAATATCAACATCCTTCCGGAAAAGATCACTGGCCTTGCTGCGGAATACATCACTATGCTAGCTGCCCATGATCTAAGACAAGGTGTAAACAAGCCTACCAGACAAGGAAACTTCCTTGACCATTTTATGGTAAAAACGCATAAGCAAGCCAAAACCTTCATTTTTGACCCTTTGACAGATCACAGTCCTATATTGTTGCACATAGAAGATATTCGCCTACCTACAAAAACGACTGAGCGCTATAGAACTACTATCAATTATGAACAATTAGAGACTGATTTGGATAATATCGTTTGGGACGATTACTACAACTCCCAAAATGTTAATGTAACCGCTGAATTCCTAGTCAACACGCTGCGAAAAATCATCACAAAAAACACAGTCAAAATTAAAAAATTAAAAAAAAAGGACCCGCTTAAACCGTGGATCACAGTTGGCATAGTGAGGTGTATACGGAAAAGGGACAAAATGCACCAAAAAGTAAAGAAATCGCCAGCTGACGAGGTACTCCGACAACAGTACATTAGGTATAGAAATGCTTGCAATAAATTGAGAGAAACGTTAAAGCGTTCTTACTACGAAAGGGAATTACAAATAAATGAAAACAACTTGAAAAAGACCAGGGCCCCAAGTCTGCTAATTTCAATGACATGTCTCACTATTACGATTCAATCGAGAGTCAATTATAATTCAATTATCATTGTGACAAAATGCGTATTCTGCTAAAACTTAAGTGTAGTGTCAATTGAATTGTAATAGTGAATCGTAATTGGATTGCAATGTTGTCAGTTGAATATTTCGCGGTGTTGCCTATTAAAATCTACCGCGACACTGAATGAATGAATGAGTTATAATTTATTTTAATACAGGTTTTTTTTTCATTTCTGTGATTGAATTACGACTCATAATAAATATATTTGCTATAATGAAATGCCTTCTCGATAGAATAAGACCAAATGTTGTAAAAATATTACTTAAAATACGTGGACTGTGTTGCCAAAGTCAAAAATTTGATGCTGTCACGGAAATGTCACTTTCAATTCAACCAACTTGTCAAAATGTCAAGTGACTTGATTGTGTTTTCAATTTTCGTAAACAGTACTTTTAAAAAGTTTTTAAAAGTTAAAAACGAGTACCTAAGTATTTGCAAAATGACAAATTAAATACTTAAAATCTTTGTAAAAATTAATTCAAATTCGTTGACTGCAATTATTACGAGGCAATAAATAGTTCCATAAATACATAATGTCTCAGAATACATTCTGAGCTGTGTAACTCTTTTAGGCGGACTACCCGGTAATATGAGTGCCCCATAAATTAAAGGCTTAGTAGACTTCCTGGAAGCCCAGCCACTTTACTAACCTTCAAATTAGGTTATATTGTATCTTTACGCCCTTGTTGTTGAAGAAGTGGAGTTAACTTTTCTCAAAGCGCCTTCGCTTGTTCTTTTCCGAGTCGGAACGTTTTGATAAATTCTGACTCAGGTAAATCACGAAACGGATCCTCATTGTAGCTCGGGATTTGCGAAGTTGCCGAGCCAATTCTAATTATCGCTGTCGTCGAAGGCGATCATTAGAATTGGCTAAAGCCAAAATACGCCAACGTAAACTTGATGATGGCCTCATTCTTATTTTAAATTACTAAAATTATACAACAATTTAAACGCTACGCGTAACGATATATTGTTGTTGAATTGTACTTCAATCAGTGTTACCAGATTCAAATTATCAACTACCGTGCTGACAGATTAAAAATACCATGTTTTAGGCTAAAATTACCGTGCACAATTTAAAAAAATACTGTGTAATTACCGTGTAAAATGAAAGAAAAACCGTTATGAATTATTGATATATTATTTGAATTTAACAATACTATAACAGATTTACTGACCTAATCTAAAATAATCAATTCTTGCTCATATATACTTGCAGTCATTTTCATTACCATGTCTTTAGATGGTACAAAATCCACACAGCTATTTCCATTCCGGTGAATAGATTGTTGAGAAAGTATATTCCCTTTTATGGTTTTTGTGATTAATTTATATCTTTTCTTGGTTTTTATGTCATTCACTTAACTAAATATTCTTTCACATGATGCATTTGAATGGGGCAAGGAAAGAATATTCAACATAAAAGTGGGCAGAAGCTGAAACTTCTTCTGTCCATTTTGGTCTTTTAGCTGACTTATCTGTAAACAAATAATAACAACGGTAAATATGTACACAACTACCACATGAGAAATATCTAAAAGAAAGCAGTTTAGTAAAAAACTATAGTTTACCTCGTGCCAAAACTCGTCAGTTTTGTCAATGCTGGGTGAACTCTGCATTTGCGACATAATAAGCGGGAAATTCCTCCATTCATCGTCCAGCATTTGTTGTTAATTGTCGATAAGCAGATAGAATTAACCGTAAAAGCTAACATTAAACAAAAAGCCCACCATTCAATGGATGCGCCCTCACAAATTGTTCAACGGTGCATTCAAGATGTACCAAGTACTAGTGCACCTTACATGCCGAATAAGGACGCCATGAGAATGATGGTTCATCGGGTAAGGAATAAGAATTTACCAAGCATTCCCAAAGATATAATATGATGTTGTGATTCCCGATAAATTAACCAAAATCAGTAACGATGAAAATTTCCTTATCGGTCACTACACTCATAATGAAGAATCCGTAATCGTGTTTGGCACAAATGAGAATTGCAGACTCTTAAGTGTAGCAAATTATTGGCTGATGGATGGAACGTTTAACTGTTGTCCTTCCCCGTTTAGACAAATATATTCTATACATGCAATAGTCGGAACTCCGGACAGTACACATAAAGTACTTCCTTTAATTTATGGTTTACTTTCACATAAAACTGTAAAATGTTATGAAATATTTTTAGAAATATTAAAACGACACACACTAAATACCTTGAATATCGATTTGTGCCCACAAATAATCCTTACCGATTTTGAACGCGCGGCAATGAAAGCTATAAAAATGGTTTTCCCAGTCTGCTTAAATAAACTTTGTTTTTTTCATTTGAACCAAAGCATATGGCGTCATATTCAATCGGCTGGTCTCACGAAACAATACAACAGTGATCCAGTATTTGCCCACAAAATGAGACATATTGCTGCACTGGACTTTTTAGAGCCAATAGAAATTCCCGATGCACTTGATATAATAAAAAACGAAATTATACCTGACTAGCTTCTGCCCGCGGCTTCGCCCGCGTGGATGTCGGAAATTATCCCACGGGAACGTGCTACCAGGATAAAAAGTATGTGCTTCCCCTGGATGCCATCTATCTCTTTGCCAAATCAGAAGTTCAGTGGTTTAGGCGTGAAAATGTTACATACAGATTCAAGGTTTTCTGGCTGCCAAGTTTCAAGTTTATTAACTAAATGGAATAAGATTTTTCATATAACCTGTATCCCCGCTTTTCACCCCCACAGGGGTGGAATATAAAAAAATCGTTTGGGATGTATTCATAACTTGACTCAAAGATTATTTATACTAATTTTCGAATTCATCAAGCCAAGCATTGTCATCCTCCCGTGTAAAATTAACTTCCCCTTTATAACCCGTTAGGGAAAGATTTTCAAATAATCCTGATACATTTATTCTTTATTTTTGATCTTAAGTATAAACACTGAGTTTCGAGTTAATCGGACCGCGCGTTCAAATTCTTCCACACAAACTTTAGCACCCCTATATCCCCTTTGAGGGGTAGTTTTGAAAAACTAATAATGATAAACTTGATTATTCATA
This sequence comes from Apamea crenata, assembly GCA_949629185.1. Classification (NCBI taxonomy): domain Eukaryota; kingdom Metazoa; phylum Arthropoda; class Insecta; order Lepidoptera; family Noctuidae; genus Apamea; species Apamea crenata. Next base: position 1,731,054 of record OX451362.1, on the reverse strand, counting down.
TCAGTATTCATGCCAATTTTTAAGATTATTAACCTAACGAATAAGATTTTTCATATAAACTTTATCCCCGCTTTTCACCCCTACAGGGGTGGAATTTTGAAAAATCATTTAGGATGTGTTCATAACTTGACTCAAAGATTATTTAACCAATTTTCGAGTTAATCAAGCCACGCTGTAAAATCCTCCCCTGTAAAATTGATTACCCCTTTTCAGGCCGTCAGGGGTAGATTTTCGAAAAACTCTGATACACGTTATTCTTTCCTTTCAATTTTAGGTATAAATACTGAGTTTCCATTAAATCGCACCGCGCGCTAAAATTCTTCCATACAAACTTTGAAACCCCCCAATCCCCTTTTAGGGGGTAGTAATTTACTTAGATAAGTATTCGTGCCAAGTTTCAAGTTTATTAACTCAAGGAATAAGATTTTTTATACAAACAAAATCCCCCCATTTCACCCTCTTAGGGGTGGAATTTCGAAAAACCCCTTCTTAGTGGATACCTACTCTTCACGAAGAATACACCCTCCAAATTTCATGTCTCTAGGACCAGCGGTTTAGGCTGTGCGTTGATGTCTCAGTCAGTCAGTCAGGACTTTGAATTTTATATATATAGATAGATGAAGCTAAGAGAGTGTTGCGATGGTTTGAAAATCATTATGTCAGTGGATCAGAGATAATTACAAAATCCATTAGCTCCAAAATGACAGTAAAACGAAGTCCGCCAATATTTCCTCCAAGGATGTGGTCAGTACACGACAGCCAACTTGCACATATACCATTATCACAAAATTCGCTGGAGTCGTGGCACAACAGGTGGAATACCTTATTAGGCTGACGAAAATGGAACATTTTCAAAACAATAGTGGAGATCCAGAAAGAACAAAAGCACACAGAATGCACTATCGAACTCATTAATTCCTCGGAGCCAACGCTCAAGAGAAAAAGATCAAACTATCAAGAGAGAATTACTCAGCATTTGTGAGAAAAAGATGATATGGACATAAAAACCTACTTAAATGGCTGGGCGCATATTTCTCATTTAATTAATACAAAATAATGTGTCCTATGAACTTTAGAATTGTTTTTGTTAATCATAGTCAGTGCTTCCAGATCCCAAAAGTAAAAATACAGTGTTGCCAGCTAAAAAATACAGGAGTTTCTAAAAAAAAACAGCAGATTTCAAAATCGATTACAGTAAAATTACAGACAAACTTTGTTTAAAAATAATTAACTTTTATTTATTTTTTTTAATTTTAGCTGCTTTATAACTTTGTTTGCCAATACAAATGCAATAAGTTATTAAATCAATAAATAAAAACATAGTAAAACATGAAAAAAAAACATTTATTATTTACTTATTCCGAAACAATTTGCTCATGATTTTCAGAAATCTTTGCTGTCATCATTGAAATCATTTCCTTAGTTGGATTAAAATTCACGCAATTTTCGGAAGTCCGCCGAATGGCTTGCTGAGCCAACATATTTCCTTTTATAGTGTTTGTGACTAAACAGTTTCTCTGCTTTGTTTTTATATTATTTATTTCGCTGAACTTTCGTTCGCACTCAGCGTTCGAGTGGGGCAACGATAAAACTTGGAGCATAAAACGAGGCAGAAAATGGTATTTATTATCTCCGTTGCTATCTTTGATTTGAGACAACTGAAAGAAAAAACAAATGTGTGAAATGTGAACTTATGTGCAATATTACGTAAAGTTCAGGTGGATGCTCAAGGTAGCCCGCGAAATTCAAATTTTATTGCGTTTTTTATTATAATTCTGTAAATACATACGTTTTACACCCGCGAATCAAATTTTGATCACCATAAATATCCTAATACTGACTTGCAAATTGCAAAAAACGTAAGAAAATTTGAATTTCGCGGGCTACCTTGAGCATCCCCCTTAATGGTAAAATTTTACCTGATGCCAAAACACGTCTGCTGGTTGACTTGTATTTAAATGTAGTTCATTCGCAGTCAAAATTAAGTTTCTCCATTCGTCATCTAACGTCTGTTGATCATTTAAAGTTTGGGGTTTAAGCCTTGGTAGCACTGGGAACAGTGAAGACAAAGTCTGCTGTCTATTATCAGATAAGCAAGAATCGGGATTCAACGTTGCGATTGAGCTCAAAACTGGATCATTTAAACTGTATCTTTTCCGAATACCCAAGCATGCTTTAACGATAAAATTGAGGCATTTCTGTTTCCTAACTGTAACTTCTTCGGTACGAGTATTCGCATGTAACTCTGGGAGAGCAACTTGATTAGCAACACCCAATCCGAGGTATATATCTTTCAGATTTATGTAATGTTGACTGTCAGTAGGGTCAATTGCGTCGAGTGGGGTGTTCCTTATATGATTCGGAGTTATGTATAAGGATAACAGTTCTCTGTATAGCTCTGTCATTTTGTTATGGGCTTCGATAATAACCGGATCTTCGCTTTGAAAATATACATTGACGCGGGTAAATTTTGGCAGCATCCAACATAAAAAATAAAAATATGCCTTGATGATGTGATCATTCAAAAGAATGTGAATGTCTTGGCAATCCTGGTCTTCCAGCCATTTATCGTCAAAGTACAATCGCAAGGCGTCCCATTGCTCCATAATTCTGTTCACAACACTGGATAGAGACAACCAACGCGTTTGGGCTGGACGTAGCAATTTGTGTATGTTAGTGTCCGTAAATGCTTGAAATTCTTTTAACTCTGCTTGACGTTTGCTACTATTTTTGAAGTAATTGTATATCAATCTAGTCAGTTTTTCTGCATCGTGAGGCAATTCCTTGCAAGCGTCGGAAGCGCATAAATGTAAAGAATGGCATAGGCATTTGATCACGATAATACCTGGGCATAGTTGTCTAAATCGTGAGAACACTGAATTACGGCAGCCCATCATGGTATTACAACCATCTTACCCAAACCCAATTGTATTTTCCAAAGGTATATTTTTGTCTCGAAATGATTTTATTATTGAATTAAATAATTTTTCAGCAGTAGCTGAGTAATCACCAGGCATTCCAGGATTTTTATCATCAAATATTTGAATAATATCCCAGAATCGACTGACTATACGTCCTAAATTACGATCATAATATTTGACTACAACACACATTGTTTTCACACTGGCAACATCGGTACTTTCGTCTACCATTATAGAGAACTTTTCGCGTTTTAAATCTTCGACTAAACATTCTCCTTCAGAAGCCCCGATAACATTATTTATTACTGCTTGTAATTTAGTGTGTTTAAGTTTGATGTTACTTGCGATTTTAGAATCTGGAAAAGCTTTTGGAAGTAAATCAACGAGATGATCCATTACTATGTGCGATATTTTATGTTCTGCCATAAAGGCCGATAATTTTAATTCCGTAATTTTCCGTTGATCATCATCACTTACACGTTGCTGACTTTTAAAAATATTATCAATGGTACGCACATGGGATAGGCCAGGAAGACGAAGTTTATGCTTAGCACCTTCACTGTGTCTTTTAATTGCACCCAGATCGGCAATCAAAGAAGAATCGCAAACAGTGCAAATGCATTTATAAGCAGACTTTTTATCACGCTTTAACCATTTACGGAAGTCTTGTATTTGGAGCCATTCATCACGGAATTGTTGCCGATATTTCTTTTTAGCACTTGACGGACCAACATCTCCACGCACATCACTTTCTTCACTGCTTGAGCTCATTTTTTACAGTAATATCGCTTTAAGTTTTTAGACTTTATTTCACATCACCCAAAACAATTAAAAAGTTTTAATCTCAAATAAAAATGTATGCACCGTCACACCGCCACCGTGGCAAAACCAGTTTTTAAGTGTAATGAATGAATTAGACGGGAATGCAATGTTCCTTTGTCAGACAGAGACGGCTACTTATTGCTAGTTGCGTCCCAGAGTGCTCCACGTTAGTTCCGATTTGCCAGGGAATTCCTCGCGCGTAAACGATCTGCAACTGTTTTGTTACAAACCTACTCTACATTGTCTATGGAGTTTAAGGTCAGTGGGTGTAGGTAGGTTTGCTGCGTTTCGTTTTACGTTATAGATTTGATAAAGTGAATGAAAATTAAATACAGTATATTCAAACACTGTATTTTATCATTACAGTATACAGTAGAAAAGTCTAAAATACAGTAAATCTACTGTAATTACAGTGAATCTGGAAGCACTGATCATAGTTGATTTGTTCTGTTTTTGTTTTGGTATTAATCATGTTGTGTAGGTGATTGTTAATAATAAAAGTTATGCTCATTTGCAAATATATTTCATTAAACCTTTTAAAACGTATTTTAATCATAACGTATATGATACATAGACCAGGGTAGAAGCCTTTAAAAATAATAAAAAGTGAAAAATAATAATAGTAGGATGCAACCCATTAGAAAAGGAGGGGAATATTATAAAAATGAAAGGAAAAATAATTTACGGGCGATCTGAGGTCGGGAAGGGGATGGGAGTGAGTTTTTAAGGGTAAAAAACGGTTTTTCTCGATTTCCGGCAAAACTAAAAGTCTTATCGAAAAAAGTCAAATGGCAAAGTTGTAGGTAATAGATCTAGATAGATCTAAAACTTTTGTCTTTACACTTTTTTCACATAACCTCAAAATTTATGTGAAAAATTCAAAAAACCAAGTTTTAGGTTTTTTATTTTTATCTTTTACAATTTTTTATTTTTTTTAACGAAAGTTGGTGAAAACTTACCTTTTTATGTCCCAAATACGCTGTAATTTATTTGATTAAAAATATTAATTTTTTCACCTTATTTTGAATTAATATCGAAAAAGCACCCTAATTTTAAATCGAAAATTCACCCGTCAAAATATCAGCTTTTTTCAAAAAGTTGGTATGTTTTCTGTTCGTTGAAATCTCTACTTTCCGATGGTGAAAAAAAAATGTGTTACAATAGTAAATCTTCTCAGAAAATGCAAAAAATCGAAAAAAACTCGAATTCGATTTTTTTTAAAATTATTATAAATAATTTTGAGCTATTTATTAAAATTTACACTTTAATTACTAGAAAAACGTAAGATTACACGCTACATTAATAAAAAAAAATTGAAAATCAAAATATACTTCTATAATTATTAACAAACAAATAAGTTAATAAAATTAATATTTGTTCGCAACGGAGCTGGAACGCGCCAATGCTAAAGCTCGTCGATGCGTCACGGATGAAACGCGACGGGCTGTCCTGCGCCGGCGGCGGCCATCTTTTTCTCTCTTTCTTCTCTCTTCACGAACCGACAACGCGCATGACTGCATGACGCGCTAATTTAATTCTATTCTCTTTCTAATAATTCTGTATCTGTAACTCATGTCAAGAGTAAACGCTGAAACCTACTTCGAGTCTAATTATTGAAGTTGATCACCCCAACATATGGAGACCACGACGTGATCAACTGAAGGAAGAGGCGACCGCGTGGAGTGGTGTGGTGCCAGGAAACGACAACGAGCTGAGCTGCTGATCTGATTCTGAGAATCCTAGATGACCGCGTGTGCGTGCTGATGACCCACCTGCCCCTGCAATCCTGTGTAGTGAGTGATTTGGTCGGTTCACAGGGAAGTACGCCCAATTTTAGTACTTAACATGCTTAACTTAATTTACAGGTCCGACATTCATAATCAGCCGATTTCTGTGCACCAGACATTCCATACTGTCTCTATTTACTGATAATTTCTTATGTAGGTACCTACTCTATACTGAAATGACACCTAGGTACCTAAATAACTACTTGCAAATGATGATTTTTATAGTTAGGTCTAAAATTCTACATACATGACAACTGCCCACCTAACTACTTACATAACCTGCACCTGGAGTCAGATTATATGACAAGTTGCTTAGTAAGGAGGTACTAATTACTAATTAAATGACAAGCATACCTGCCTTACTAGTAACTACTTACTTTCTCTTTCACTTTGCTTACGGGACCACCCTGGCATTTTCCAGACTTGCTGTGCTGCCTGCTTCTTGGGTCCCGTTGGAATGCGCTGCTTTAAACTTACCTACACATCTCTGCTACTGCTTGCATCCTGCGCTGTGTAACCTGCCTTGCTTGTGTGTGAGTCGCTGACTGCACGAGCTGTTGTCGTAGCCATTGCGCGACATATACGGTTTGGCTTTATTTTCTTAATTTTACATGTGGTATTTAATACCAGCATAGCTAATTTCTTGACGGTTTGTTCAGTTCTTATAAGTGTTCACCATGTCGGCTGAATTGAAATCTCTTGTTCAACAACGTGGTACGATAAAGGCTAGAGTAACTATATTTTCTAAATACATAAATACTATAAAACTAATAGAGGCTGATAGTATTCCTAAACAAATAATCGTTGAAACTGAATTAAAACTATCAAGATTCAAAGAATTGTTGGTACAGTTGGATGATTTAAAAACTAAAATTGAGGGTTTAGATTTAGATCCTGATCAGTTGGAAGAAAATGATATGATTGAAAGTGAATTTTGCTCTAACATAGCTAAAGCACAACTGATAATTGAAAGTCTTGCCCCTAGTGATTTAATACCTGAAAATAGGAACTGTAATTCAATATCTACCTGTCAGCATATCAATCAAGATAGTCATAACCATAACATTAAGTTGCCTACGATTCAGCTGCCTTCTTTTGATGGAAACTATTTAAATTGGATGGAATTTCGAGACAATTTCGATTCTCTAATCAACAACAATGATACTATTCCAGAAATTAACAAGTTTCATTACCTTCGCTCTTCATTGAAGGAAGGAGCATCTGATTTATTAAAGTCAATTGAGTTTACTGCTGCCAATTATAAATTAGCTTGGAAGTTACTTACTGAACGCTTTGATAACAACCGGATACTTACTAATAATCATTTAAAAGCTATCTTGAATTTTGACACAATATCTAAAGAAAATTACAAGTCACTTCGTACTATGATAGATTACTATTCTAAAAATATTCGAGCCCTATCTTCTTTGAATGATCCTGAATCCCGCTGGGATACTTTACTTGTTGATATTATGGTGTCCAAACTAGATGGCGCCACGGGTCGCATATGGGAGGAACACAGGAGTACTATTGCTTCTTCAACAACAATAGAAGAATTCTATAATTTCTTGAGAAATCGTGCTGACGTTTTAGAAACCTTACAGTACAGCAAAAACGATGTTGTTACTAAAACTGAAAAACGTACTCACTCTAAAGACAATAAACAAACTAAATCATTTGTTTCTTCAAACACTAATGAAAAGGTCTGTGTCGTATGTTCACAAGATCATTTACTACATAAGTGTGATAAATTTAAAGACATGTCGTTGGATGCTCGATATATGGAAGTTAATAAGCATAAGCTCTGTCACAACTGTTTGCGTCCTGGTCATTACTCTGCTCACTGCAAACATAATTATTGTAAAATCTGCAACAAAAGACACAATTTACTGCTACATAAACCACAGTCAAATAAAGCTAAGACAAACTCATCTGTTGATACTTCTTCTGCAACATCAGTTCCTCAAGAAGGAAGTCCCTCTCAGACATCTACTATTGCCATGTTTAATCCTGTATCACTCTCTGTGGCAATGCCCAGGCAGATCCTTTTATGCACTGCTCAAGTGGAATTAATTGATAGCCGATCTTCGGAAACACACACTGTGAGAGCATTACTAGATAATGGAAGCCAGTCTTCATTTATAACTGAAAGAATGCAACGAAAATTGAATCTACCCTGTTCTAATACTAATATTTCAATTGCTGGTATAAACAATAAGTTAACTAATACTACTAAAAGGTGTAACATAAAACTTAAATCTCGGATTAACCTATTCCATGCTAATGTTTCATGTCTTTTAGTGCCTGATATTACTGGCATGTTGCCCAGCTCAAGGGTTAACACTTCTGAATGGAATCTTCCCAAATCTATAGGAGTAGCAGATCCTACCTACTATATGCCCTCTGAAATTGACTTACTGCTAGGAGCTGATATTTATTGGGAAATTGTAGATTCTGAACAAATTAAGTTAGGGAAAAATAAACCTACACTAATAAAATCTAAACTGGGTTGGCTCATGTCAGGCCCTACCGGTGGTAGCCCTACTACTACTACTAATTCGAACTTTTCTCAGGAAATTAGGGACTCTCTGGCTAGATTCTGGGAAGTTGAAGATATTCCTGCTCTGCCAAATGAAAACACTAAGTTTTCCAATGAGGAACAATATTGTGAAAACCATTTTATTGAAAACACTGTCCGCCTGAGTGATGGGAGATTTTGTGTAAAACTTCCATTGCGTGAGGTTCCCAGTAAGGCTTTAGGGGACTCTTTATCTTATTGCTAAAAGGCGCTTCTTTAACTTAGAAAAGAAACTAAATAAATCTAAAATAAAAAATGAATATACTGATTTTATAAACGAATATCGCAGATTAGGGCATTTATCTGAAGTAAGCCGTCCTAGCTTTGGATATTACATTCCTCATCATGCAGTAATTCGCGATAGCAGTGAAACCACTCGGTTAAGAGTAGTCTTTGATGCTTCTTGTAAAACTTCTACTAATAAGTCACTAAATGATATCCAATTTGTTGGACCAGTAGTTCAGGACGATTTAATGGCAATTCTGCTCAGGTTCCGTCAGTATACCTGGTGACGGGAGACATTGAAAAAATGTATAGGCAGGTTATGGTAAATGAATCACAGCGTCATTTGCAGCTTATTCTTTGGAGAGAAGACGAAAGTCAACCACTCAAAACCTTGCAAATCAATACTGTCACTTATGGGACAGCTTCAGCTCCCTACCTGAGTACTAGGTGTCTTGTCCAACTCGCAGCGGAGTGTAGTGATGAAGCTGTTGCCAATACTATAAGACATGACTTCTATGTTGACGACCTGAATACTGGTTCAGACTCAAAATCTCTATTAAAGGCTAAAATTTCAGGAGTGATTGCCAAACTTGCTGAAGGCTGCTTCCCTTTGCGTAAATTTAGAACAAATTGTCCCGATATTTTTGATAGCATACTTACAACTGACCAATCTCAAGACTTTAGTAAACAATCTTCTGTCTTAGGATTAAAATGGTCACCTATCTCTGACACTTTAAACTACTCAGTCGAAAATAAATCGATTCCTAAAGTTACGAAACGCTCTATATTGTCGAACTCGTGTCGAATATTTGATCCCTTAGGTCTCTTATCTGCCTGCACTATTTTTCATAAAATCTTACTACAAAGGCTCTGGTTACTTAAATTAGATTGGGATGACGAAGTTCCAAAAGAAATTCAAAACTCGTGGATAGAATTCCATAATGAAACGCAACATTTTGCTCACATTCAGATACCTAGATACATTTTCTGTAGTTCTCCTATTTACATAGAGGCTCACTGCTTTACTGATGCCTCGCAAAATGCCTATGCTGCATGTGTTTATCTCAAATCGACTAATAGTTTAGTAATGTGCTAAAGCTAAGGTTTCTCCTTTGAAATCGGAAACAATTCCCCGTCTGGAATTGTTAGGCGCTTTACTTGGTACAAAACTATACTCTAAAGTATGTCGCTCTTTACAAATTAAGATTGCACGCTCAGTATTTTGGACTGGACTCTGGACTCAACCATAGTCCTAGGGTGGCTACACACTCCACCTAAGACCCTTAAAACTTATGTAAGCAATCGGATTGAACAGAATTAACTGACATAACTACATGGCGTCATGTACCTTCTGAACATAATCCCGCTGACATTGCTTCCAGGGGCATTCAACCACGTCTTCTTAATGATAATATTCTTTGGTGGCATGGTCCTTTCTTTCTGACCAAGTGTGAACATGAATGGCCCCAATCTAAATCTACTCCTTCTACTTGTGACGACTCAAGTGACGTCATACCCTTTGAAAAATATTCTAAACTATACAAACTACAAAGAATATTTGCTTACATACTGAGATTTTTGAATAACATTAAAAAATCTAATACTAAATTAAATGGTGAACTTACCTGTTCTGAGTTAAATAACTCACTGTGTCGTGTAGCGACAAGTAAAACTAAGTACGGGGTGATAAAATTAAAGAGAGGGAGGTAGAAAACAATTAAAAATATTTTATTAACAATAAAAAGATGGAGATGAACTCAAGTGGTGTGTAGAATGTGGAGGTGGGGTGTAATGATGATGATGATGGGTGACTGAGGAGACTGAGGAGGCTGAGGTGGAGCAGTTGCTGGCAACAGATGCGGGTACAGAAGTCCGATTCAGATGTGGGTACAGGTGAGGGCAGGTGCGTGCGCGGCACGGAGGGCACCCGCAGGAGGGCCCACGCAGCAAAACAGGTCGCCGCACGGCAGCAGGAGGAAGAGGCACGGCGGGCGCTGACAGCCCACCAGGTAAGGCGGCCCTCAGAAGTTGATGCGTGTGCGGGCACGGAGGGCACTCGTAGGAGGGCCCACGCAGCTAGGCCGGTCGCAGCACAGCAGCAGGAGGAAGGGGCTCGGCGAGGACGCACCCTCCAGGTAAGGCGGGCCTCAGTCCAGATGCGGCCCGACAGATTCAGATCCGTAGCCTTGAGGACGGAGCACGGAGGTGTAGTAAGATGGCTCTGGAGCAGACAGGCGGCTCTGGAGTATCAGGCCTTAACCTTAGTGTTCGCTTTAGAGGCGAAACTCGAACTGACCACTACATTGCGTGGATCAATAAAGAAAACTCGTAGAACAACATCATGTAGAAAATATGAATGCGAGCAGTATTATTTCTGTGGCTAAGTATGCATATGTTTAAACCTGGCAGTTAAGCATTTGATCCTGGCAGCTAAGGATTTAAAAGCAAACGTTAGCATGACGTTTCAAACATCAAATGCCAGAACTGTCATAATAAAATAAATATTATTAAAATACAATAAAATCTATAGTTATTATGTAATAAAAGTATAGTGTTTAAAGGAAAAATGATATGAATCAATGTGGACGAAATTACCAACCCATGGTTGACACTGAATCGTTGAAGTCATATGTTAAAGTTTGTCTGTGTACTAAGTGTGGATAAAACGTGTCCTGGTGTCGTGAGAAATAATCAGATCAGCACCTAACGGTAAAGGAATGCTTATTCTGATCTGGAGGAATGAATGAAAGTAACTGTGAGTATGTACATTATGTTACAACTGTTACTCCTAGCTAAAGCGTCACAGAGAGAATGCTTTTCAAAGGAAATTCACTCACTTGAAACTTTGGAAAAATTAAACTCTAAGTCACGAGTTCTGTCTTTGAACCCTTTTTTGGATCGACACGGTGTCTTACGTGTCGGTGGAAGGATCGACAATGCATCTCACTGTCCCTATGAAAAAAGGCATCCCATACTGCTAGACCCCAAACACACTTTCTCAAAACTTTTATTTGAGCAAGAACATCTACGTCTCCTACACTGTGGCCCTCAGCAACTGTTAAATACTATTCGTGAGCAATTTTGGCCTACAGGTGGGAAAGTATTAGCTGCGACTACTGTCAGAAAGTGTGTTCGTTGTCAAAGATTTAGAGCTAAGCCTTTAGAACCCATAATGGGTAATCTACCGGAATCTCGTGTAACTCCTGCTCCACCATTTGCGACTTGTGGCACTGATTTTGCAGGACCCTTTTTAATTTTAAATAGAAAGGGTCGCGGTGCCAAGAGCTCCAAGTGCTATTTATGCATATTTGTATGTTTTAGCACGAAAGCTGTACACTTGGAGGTCGTGAGCGACCTGAGTAGTGATGCCTTCATTTTATGCTTGCGTAGATTCATAGCACGAAGAGGTAAACCTCACACCATATACTGTGACAATGGAAAAACCTTTGTAGGAGCTTGTAATGAACTGAACAGACTGCTCAAGGAAAATGAACGTTCAGTTAGCGACTTCGCGAGCAAGGAGGGTATAACATTTAAGTTTTCTCCCGCGTATGCACCGCATTTTGGCGGTATCTGGGAAGCAGCAGTCAAGACAGCTAAATATCATCTAAAACGGATAGCGAGTAACTCTAGTTTAACCTTTGAAGAATTATACACTCTGTTTGCACAGATTGAGGCCATTATGAATTCACGGCCCATTACGTCTATGTCTGCTGGTCCTTCTGATCTGTCAGCACTTACACCGGGACACTTAGACGATCAGCTGCCACCTATGAAGTGGCTCATGGGCCGCATCATCAAGCTGTACCCGGGAGCTGACGGCGTATGCAGAGTGGTTGATGTGAAGACTAAGAACGGCGTCATTCATAGGCCCGTCTCAAAATTATCTATACTAGATTCCCAAGAGCTCCTTGGGGAACGTGTCCCCAAGGGGAGGGAGGATGTTCGCAACGGAGCTGGAACGCGCCAATGCTAAAGCTCGTCGATGCGTCGCGGATGAAACGCGACGGGCTGTCCTGCGCCGGCTTCGGCCATCTTTTTCTCTCTTTCTTCTCTCTTCACGAACCGACAACGCGCATGACTGCATGACGCGCTAATTTAATTCTATTCTCTTTCTAATAATTCTGTATCTGTAACTCATGTCAAGAGTAAACGCTGAAACCTACTTCGAGTCTAATTATTGAAGTTGATCACCCCAACAATATTTAATAAGACATCTACAATATTAGGAGAAAGTAGTCGAATCTTTTTTAAATTATATGCGTAGATGCCTATTTATAACTATTTTAAGATAAATTGAACCTGAGTGACCTACGAAAAATTGTAGCCCATCAAAAGGTATTTCATGGAAATCATGGAGAAGTGGGGAAGGGGCTAGGCGGGTCTGGGTCTTACTACATACATACCTACTATTTCGTAGCAGCTGTTACAACCGTTAGCCTAGCCAGTATTCGAAATACAGTACAGTATACAAAATCGTTTATAAAAATACACGTGCACGCTGAGTTTCTTGAAGATAATTGTGACAAGTTTACTTTAAAAAATAAACTTTTCGAATATCTGTATCAATCAACTCAAACATAAAAATAGTAATATTTTCTTTAAAAAATAGTATGCTTAACGTAACATAACCTAAAGATTAAAATTAAATGATATTTTAGTACAAGATTAAAAAATAATAATCTTAATTTTGCACAAACAAATTTAGTTAATCCCATGAAAAAGAAATATATTTCAAAATACATAAAAATATATTAAAAATCTATAAAATATATATCATAAATATATTTTTAATAACAAACTTTTGGCCGATTTTCATATATATTTTATACATTTCAAATATATTCAAAATATATTTTATTTATATTTTTAGCTGTTTTTTATGTCTTTTAAGATAAATTTTCGAATTCGAGTTTTTTTCGATTTTTTGCATTTTCTGAGAAGATTTACTATAGTAACATATATTTTTTTTTCACCATCGGAAAGTAGAGATTTCAACGAACAAGAAACATACCAACTTTTTGAAAAAAGCTGATATTTTGACGGGTGAATTTTCGATTGAAAATAAGGGTGCTTTTTCGATATTAATTCAAAATAAGGTGAAAAAATAAATATTTTTAATCAAATAAATTACAGCGTATTTGGGACATAAAAAGGTAAGTTTTCACTAAATTTCGTTAAAAAAATTAAAAAATTGTAAAAGATAAAAATAAAAAACCAAAAACTTGGTTTTTTGAATTTTTTACATACATTTTGAGGTTATGTGAAAAACTGTAAATACAAAAGTTTTAGATCTTTTTATTACCTACAACTTTGCCTTTTTTCGATAGGACTTTTAGTTTTGCCGGAAATCGAGAAAAACCATTTTTTACCCTTAAAACTCACTCCCATCCCCTTCCCGACCTCAAATCGCCCGTAAATTATTTTTCCTTTCATTTTTATAATATTCCCCTCCTTTTCTAATGGGTTTCATCCTACTATTATTTTTTTTGGTTTTAAAAATTATCGACCCTGGTCTAACATGTATTGAGATGTATTGATTGATGTATTGTATCGTTCGCCGGTGAAAGGTTCTATCGATGAAATTTTCAAAAGTGAATCGTTCTGTCGGCGAATCGTTCGCCGTTGAAACGTTCTATCGGTGAAATAATGAAAAGTAAATCGTTCTGTCGGCGAATCGTTCGTCGTTCAAACGTTCTATCGGTGAAAAAATGAAAAGTGAATCGTTCTATCGGTGAACCGTTCAACGGCGAAACGAATGTCGGAGAAATGTTTCACAATCAGACACAAGTACCCACTTACATTTCTAAAAGAGCAAATTCATGTTAACAAGCATATAGGGCATGAAAATACATACCTAGTTATTTTCGGGTACTGCTCTCACATTCATTTGGTCAGTTTTTATTAGTAAGTAGATATAAATTCAATAATAATAATAAATAATAAATCCCTGGACATTTCACACAGCACCATTTGTCCCAAGCTAAGCAACCTAATGCTTGTGTTATGGTAAGATGGCTGATAAACTACTTATATACAATTTTTTTTTTTGTAAATACATACATATTATAGATAGAAAAACACCCAGACTAGAAACAAATACATGTAGGTCATACAAATATTTGTTCCGTGCGGGAATCGAACCCGCGACACGCAGCGCAGCAGTCAATCGCTTAACCGTGCCGTCAATGATAAATACCTTTTCCTGGGGCATTGTTCATATTTTTTTAAATGTTGTAATTGAAAAACCATTTCGAGGAATAGCGTTACTGATCATTACGGACTAATTAATCATGAAAAATATTCATATTTGATTGATATTTTTGATAAAATACGATTGACCTTCTTTGCCCTTCAAATTATGTCAGCTTTAGCCGTACAGTTTTGTATCGTTGCCTCTTAAAATAAAAAGTAAGTATTTATTGTAAGTAAGTAAGTATTTGTCTACAATCTGTCAAGTGTCAAATTATAATATAAATGTGTGTGAAAAAAAAAAGCGCGGGAAATTCGTAACGAAAGGGCGCCTTTTTTAAAACAAATTTTCAAAATAATTATTTTATTTATTCATAAATTAATTCGGTTGCTTTTCTCATGATGGGGAAGAAAGGGAATCCGAAGAAAAGAAAAAAAGAAGATATTTCGTCTTCTGCTTCACCATTGGCGTCCTCTGAAGACGACGGTGGAGCCTCAAGCTCTTCAGAGGAATCTATAAAAGAAGAAAAGGATAAGTATCGGGAATTCAGGATTCCCGACTACATTAGGTCATATCCTGAAAACGGAGGCAACTTTGAATATGTTGTATTTTTAGAAAGCATTGACTTAGTCCTGATCGGTGATAGAGACATGATGTCCCTTTCAACCAGCATTAAAAAATATAATAAGGGTGTAAAACAATTATTACGCATGAACCGATACAAAATTGGCGTTATTTTCGAACGTCCTGGTTTAGCTAATGCAGCGTTATTAAACCGAAATTTTTTTGATAGCTATAAATTGAAAGCCAGTATTCCAGCAGCCGCTACGGAAAATACAGGTGTCATTATGCATGTTCCAATTGAACTGAGCAACGAACATATTTATAACGCAATAACCAGCACAAAGAACATAATTTGTATTAGAAGATTTATGCGTCGCACTATTTCAGAAGGAGGGGGGGTGTCCTTCCAGCCTACGAAGACGGTGTCCATCACATTCTCGTGTGCAGCGATCCCCGATAGTGTAGACCTAAACAGCTGGCGATTCGAAGTACGTCCGTACATTCCGCCGGTAAAACAATGCCTGAAGTGTCTAAGGTATGGTCATATAGCTAAATTCTGTAAGAACTCCCAAAGATGTTCCATATGTACAAAGGACCATAATTATAAAGAATGTCAAGTACCACCAACTGAGGCAACATGTTGTCATTGTCAAGGTAAGCATGTAGCTATTTCGGTACAGTGCCCTGTCAAACAACAAAAAGTGGAAGAAAACAAAAACAAAATTTATAAAAAATCATATGCAGACTTATTCAATGAAAAGTCATTTCCATCTCTTTCAAAGTCCAGTCCTGCTTAACAATTACAATCACTAGTTGAAACAGAACCAATTTTAAATATTTTAATACAGACAATAGTAACATTAATTTCTCAAAATAAAAATAACGTAAAGAGTATTTGCACTCAAAGCATAAAAGATGTTCTATTATCAAAAATTCAGAATAATATAAGTAAACCTTAATTTTATGGATCAGCTGAATATTGTACAGTGGAATGCTCAGAGCATAAATAGTAACAAACATGCTTTTTCGTATTTTTTATATGAGTATAACATACGTGTAGCTTTATTGGACCCATTTTTGCAAACAAGAACCAACCCACAGTTTGAGTGAAATTGAGTTTAGTACATAGATGGCGCTCAAATCACGCATTCTAGCTTCTCTAAAAAAATGGTTCCTTTTCACCGACTAACAACAGAGATACAACACTGTCACTTGCGGAACCAACCCACTTTGGCCACCTTTTAATAAACTGTAAAGAACTAT
Source organism: Apamea crenata (assembly GCA_949629185.1). Lineage (NCBI taxonomy): Eukaryota > Metazoa > Arthropoda > Insecta > Lepidoptera > Noctuidae > Apamea > Apamea crenata. The sequence goes on along the minus strand of OX451362.1, from coordinate 1,714,701 downwards.
ACGGCATGGTCCCCTAAACACTTATTAAAACTAATTGTTAAACAGACCCATGATCCTTGGTACCTTTTCAACTTAAGCATTTTAATTATGCAAACCAGAACCAATGTTCGTTGGTTCCATCTAGCATAAAAAGTTATAATATTTTTATAACTAAATAGAACCAAGAGAGTTTGGTTCTTGTTTGCATAATGCAAATTATGTTAGTCTTGAAGGAACCATGTAGCATAGTTCTTAATGGTGTTAAAATTCAGCATTATTTAATCAAAAATAAAAGAACCATTCTAATCGCGGGTATCGTTAATACAGATAATAATAAAAAAAAACAAAATGTGATTTTACTTTTGTAGTATTTTTTTTTCACGTGTACATAAGAAGTTTTTTTTTTGTATTGGACACACTAAAAATAACACTGGCAACTGGCACTGGCCTTAACTGTGCTGGAAGCTCTCGGTAAGGAAGTGACTTACGAGCAGCTCCTTGAGGCATTGGAGGCTCGGTATGGCGACGCTCACCTGGAACACGTGTTTCGTGCGCAGCTTAAGGATCGCGTGCAGCGCAGTAACGAAAACCTGCAGCAGTGGGCCCTTGAAGTGGAGAAGCTGGTGCGTAAAGCTTACCAGTCCGTACCAGCGCTTATTGATGGGAACCTGGTGCAGGCATTCATCGACGGCATTCGTGACCTCGAAGTTAGAGCTGCTGTGAGGCTCGGGCACCACGGGACGCTTAAGGACGCCTTGGCCCATGCACTGGAGGTGGAAGCCGTGCGGCAGGATCATCGTTCCCATCGCGTCAGGGAGGTTGCAGCGGCTACAGTTCGCGAACGCAATAAAGGATACAGCCCTAGGTGCTACGGCTGTGGCGAAAGGGGCCACCTTCGATCCAGTTGCCCCAAGCGAACTGCAGAAAGAGAAGAGGGCCGATCTCCAGAGGGCAGTGCAGCTAACAGCACCGCCCAGCACCAGCAGCAGGCGTTGCTTAATGCTCGCCAGGAACAGCAAGCCCTTCTAGAACGTTTAGAAGATTTGAAGCGCGCGTTTGACATGCAACAGAACAAGTTGGAGCGAGTGCGACGCGAAGCGCATGCGCGGTCCGAACAGGACCGTACTTATATCAACCAGCTGAAGGATGAGATTGCCGCCTTGAAGACTAGGCAAGAAAGTAAAGAAGTCGTACCCGTGAGGATGCTCAAGACAGACCTCAGCAACGAGTGGAAGGAAAGCCTACAACGTGCACAGCAGGAAGATTCGGACATCAAGCCGATGCTGGAGTGGATAAAGGCCAGAGCTCCTAAGCCCAGGTGGAGCGACGTCTCAGCGATGAGTTCGATCACGAAAAGCTATTGGGCCCAATGGGACAGCTTGGTGATTCAGGATGGAGTCCTGTGCCGTAAATGGGAAAATGCTCGCGGAGACAGCTGTCATTTGCAAATGGTTGTCCCTAAAGCTCAAGTACCGGATGTTCTACAGCTGTACCATAATGGTTGTTCAGGAGGTCATCTGGGAGTAAAACGGACTCTACTGAAGATACGAGAACGGTTTTACTGGGTCCACTGTCGGGACGATGTCGAGGACTGGTGTCGCAAATGTACAAGTTGTGCAGCTGTAAAGGGACCTCAGACTCGTAGTAGAGGTGCATTGAAGTTGCACAATGTTGCAGTAGATGGATCTAAAATAAGTTGGCTGGATACCAAAGAAATAGTGCTTAAAAAAGAAGAAATGTACTCTATTTTTATGAGAAACAATCTGAACGATGAGTTGAAGGAAGTTAGTATAAAGAAAAATATCAGAAGCAGGACCGTGATAACCAAAAGTGATATGGACTTACTTTGGCCTACAGGCAAAGCCATATCTGAGGCTAAGCTATCAGATATAAAAAGTATTCTGCATCTAATACCAAAAGACGCAAAAGATTTCTACAAAACCTTGACAAGTTCAGACATAGAAGACGATATCGATGGCTTTACCGGGCCTATCGATTTTGAGGTAGAAGGCGATGATGATAATACTGATGTTTAGTTTTAAGGGTTCTTGCTTCCATTGTTCTGTAATATTGTATTGAAAATGATTAAAAAGTATATTTTATAAGTAATTACTTTTATTTTTAGAAATATCACAACAATTGAATCTTACGTCCATTTTGCAAGTAGGAACTAAGCAACAAAATATGTTTTTGCTAGAAAGAACCAACCGGGTTTTTAACGATTTACTTTATACCATAACTTCATAAAATGTATAAATCTGATATTCCTAGATAGCCTACAGTATGCCACATATGGTCAACAAGTAATCATTCATTAATATACTAAGTATGCATTTTGCACACTTTTTTTACAAAAGTTTCATTTTCTCGAAAGTAATCTGCTGTGGGTTGGTTCTTGTTTGCAAAAATGGGTCCTATTGTGTGAGACTTGGCTCAAGCCTCACATGAGATTTAGTATTAAAGGATATAATATAGTAAGATTAGACTCAGGTAATACACACAATGGTGTAGCTATTTTAATACATAACAGTTTACAATTTAGTAAAATAGATACTTTATATGATGATTCCATACAAAATATAGCGATTCGTTTAAAATATGGCAATAATAAAGAAATTTCATTAGTCAGTTTTTATAGTCCCGGAAACGCTTCATTCACTAAGTATAAGTTTGATAATTTAATTCGTAATATTCCTGGTCCTCTCTTGATGGGTGGAGATTTCAATGCACATCATTCAGCTTGGGGATGTAACAGTGTGAACATCCGCGGCCGAGAGGTGCTTGAAATCATTAATGACTATAATTTGGTTTTATTAAATGATGGAGAAATGACTACTGTAGGCTCTGATAGGTGGCAAAGAAATGCACTTGATTTAACTGTAGTATCGACTTCAATTTCATTGTCTTGTAACTGGTCTGTTCATGATGATCCTTTAGGTAGTTACCATTTGCCTGTAATTACAAGATTACTTATTAATAACAATTATAATATCCCACATGATATGGTAACTTCAAATTTATCAAAACATTTTAATTTTAACCTGGTTGATTGGGAAATATACAGGAAGAGTGTTGATACTTTATTAATGGATTTTAAAATTAATCAAGATAACCCATTACAGTCATATAATGACTTGATAAAGTTATTAAATTTAGCTGTTATTAAATCATTACCAACTATAAGACCTGCTACATCTTTTGATACAGCATCAGTAAATGATAATCGTAAAAAACGCATTCCATTACCATGGTGGAATTTGAATTGCACTAAAGCAGTAGAAGACTCTAGAAATGCCTATAAAGTATTCAAGCACAATCCCACATTGGAAAAATATATTGAGTTTAAAAAATTACAAGCTCTTAAAAAGTTAGTGTTAAAAAGAGAAAGATATTTAAGTTGGATTTCTCTATGTGAGTCATTTAATAGAACTACTCCATTATCTAGAGTTTGGCAAATTTCAAAAAGATTTAATAAAACATTTACACCTCCAAGTAATAATATTTCTCCTTGGGTATTCGATTTTCTTAAAAAATATACTCCAGATACAGTCGAGGGGCCATTTCAATCAATTCCTCATGAAGTAAAAGCTTCAGGACATTATGAGTATCTAATTTATCCATTTTCTCTTCAGGTATTAAAATCTGCAATATCATCTAGACGTGATTCAGCTTTTGGCCTTGATGGAATACCTTATAAAATGTTGAAAAATGTATCAATTAAGGCACTTTCTAACATACTAAGTGTTTTTAATTTACTCTGGCAGGAAATGATCATCCCTAATGAATGGAAAACAGATTGTCTTATTCCAGTACTTAAACCTAACAAAGTAAGACACAAAGCAGAATCATATAGGCCAGTAGCATTAACATCATGCATGGGAAAAACCTTTGAACAATTAATTAAACAAAGGCTAGAATTTTATATAGAAAGTAATAGTCTATTACCATCCAATCAATTTGGCTTTCGACGCGGTTGCTCCACTCGGGATAGCATTTCTCATTTGCAATTAGACATATACAATTCTAATAAAATGGACAGTCATGTTGTTGGCGTCTTCTTTGATGTAGTGGGTGCATTCAACAACATCAATCTGCACATTTTGTCGGGTGAACTTCGTGCCCTTGGTATTCCTGAAAAAATTATAATATGGATCTTTAACTTTTTACATGGTAGAGAAGTATATGTCAAGGTGAATAAACGTTTAATAGGGCCACATTTTTCATACAAAAGGGTATGTCAAGGTGGCATCCTCAGTCCATTGATTTACCTTCTTTATATACATAGACTAAACATTGTACTTGGTCTTGAAGTGGCAAATTTGCAGTTTGCAGATGATTTGATTATCTATGCTTCAGGTTCAGATATAAGTTCTGTTGAAAGTATTTTAAACAAAGCTTTAACTCGACTAAAGAACTATTTTCATTATCTAAACTTGGATATTAGTCCAGAAAAATCTAAAGTTATAGTATTTGGAGAATGTGAAACAGACCTACATATTTATTACAATAATAGTGTTCTTCCAATAATGGATGCCCTTACATCGGATATCCAAGAGGAGGCTCCCTGGTGTATGCTGTTCGCCGATGACATTGTGCTGGTTGCCGAGAACGGCTTAGAGGTCCAGAGCAGATTGGAAGGGTGGTGGGAAAGACTCGAGACCGTTGGCCTGAGAGTAAGTCGGACCAAAACGGAGTATCTGTTTTGCGATTTTGGCGGTATCTCCAGTCCTTGGCCCATATCTCTCGCCGGAACGCCCTTATCGATCTGCTCCGACTTTCGGTACCTCGGGTCGCTTGTCCAAGGAGATGGCGAAGTAGACCGAGACGTAACGCATCGGATCAACTCAGGATGGATGAAATGGCGACAGGTCACAGGAACAACTTGCGACCCACGGATGCCCCTCAAGTTAAAGGGGAAAATTTATAAGTCTGTGATAAGGCCTGTCGTACTTTATGGGTCTGAATGCTGGGCTGTGAAGAAGACGGATGAAAGAAGATTGCATGCAGCAGAGATGAGAATGTTGAGATGGATGTGTGGAGTGACGAGAATGGATAAAGTAAGAAATGAGTATATAAGAGGAAGTTTGAAAGTGGCGCCAGTGACAGAAAAGTTGAAAGGAAATCGTTTAGCTTGGTATGGGCATGTGATGAGAAGGGACGAAACGCATGTGACTAAAAGAGTGATGAATATACATGTTGATGGATGGAGAGGGAGAGGAAGGCCGAAGAAAAGATGGATGGATTGTGTGAGGAATGATATGAAAGAGAAGGGAGTGAATGATAGCGTGACGGCTGACAGGGGAGAATGGAAGAAGAAAACGTGTTGCGCCGACCCCAAGTAACATGGGATAAGGGCAGGAAAATGATGATGAGTGTTCTTCCAATAGTGAATGAAGTGAAGTTTCTGGGTATAATTTTTACAAGCAACCTCTCATGGACTAAGTATGTTGATTCTCTATTAGGTAGAGCTAATAAAGCATTTAATTTTATAAAATCACTATCAATTGCAGCTGATCCTAAAATTTTGCTTATGCTATATAAATCTTTAGTCCGTAGTCATTTTGAATATGGATTTTTATGCTTTGGGTCTGATCAGAGATTGGTTCACAAATTGGAGATTCTTCAAAACCACAATCTTAGATGCGTAACTGGTGCAATGAAGACAACTCCAATTAATTCACTTCAAATTGAGTGTAACACTCCTCCTATGAATATAAGATTTCAGTTTTTAAAATCCAAATACATTCTCAAGCTTTTATCTTTCAAAAATCATCCTTTATTAAAGAAAATATTATTTTATTATAGAGTATACAGTCCTAATTCCGTAAATGTCCCTTTTATATTTCATGATTTTTCTAATCTAATTAGTATTGATGATCAATATCAAATTGAGAAATGTAAAGGCAGATGGCCATGTTACACTGGTAATTATATCAGCAAATTCTGGCCCATGGACATTTATGTTAATCGTGACCTAAGGAGTAAAGAAGACGTGTATCAGTTAATTGCTGAGTTCCCTGGGTACAGGCATATATTTACTGATGGATCCAAAAACAATAGAAATGTTTCGCTAGCTATATATCTACCTCATCTTACTGTTGGACATGGAGTTCGGTTACCTGGAGCCATGACTATATTTACAGCAGAATCTCTAGCCATTTTAACAGCTCTGCAGTACATACATGAAAAGAATCTTGGGCACACAACTTGGCTTATAGTGACCGACTGCATGAGTGTTCTCATGGCCTTACAAAACCCGAAACTGGACGCTAATACCGGAAATATTTTACATGAGATTCGAACTTTATACGCTGAGCTTGGTTCTTTTTTCAATAAGTTTAATATGGACACCCTCCCACATAGGAGTAACAGGAAACGAAAACGCAGATTATCTTGCAAGAGTTATTGTTGACGTTGACAATGTTGACATCCCAGAGACAAGTAATGTTGCCATACCATGTTCCGACCTGCTTACTAAATTACATGAACAAAACACCTGTATTTGGCATGAGAACTGGCAAGAAACACTAAGAACTAAAGGAAAATGGTATGCGAAAATAAATCAAACCATTGGTTCTGCGCCCTGGTTCTCCAGATCTGTTCTTCCCAAAAGCAGAAAATTTTATACCACTTTAAATCGTCTTAGACTTGGACATGGAAGATTCAATGCACATTTAGCCAGAATGAAAATTATAACATCGCCAGTTTGTATCAATTGTGACTTAGGAAGTGATCAGACCTTAGATCATATAATTTTTGAATGCCCTGCATATGATTTACAAAGAATTCGTCTAATCGATAAATTATTGGAAATATATAAAACGCCAGCAAGCATCCCGCGTGACACTCAAAGTTTGCTGGAAAATTACAGTACATACATAGCACTGTATACATTTATTGACAGCACTGGATGGGCAATTTGACCGTTCGGGGCGACATAATAGAAGGATATGACCCGGATATGACCTTATTACACAAAATGTTTATGACGAATACACGGATATGACAACATATTATTAAGATTTTGACTAATGAATACTGAAGACGTGGCTTTGGCCTAAAATACATATAAAACAAGAAGGATGTAACTGTAGACGAGGCTTTGGCCTTACTTTTAGTCAAGAAGGACAATAAAGACTGAAGACGAGGCGGTATGGTCCAAGACCTTAGCCTGCCCAAGAAGGGCGAAGGAAAAAAAAAAATATATAAATGTCAAAAATATAAACATTGCGATTGCGACTTGCCTCATTTTATCATTTATTCTCGTTTAGATCTTTAATGACATTATTTCAACACTCGACAATATTAATTTAATATATTGGAAGAGTTATGGAATACAGGAAGTGCTTTGTTCCAACTTGCAGCAATAATAGTAATAATAGTCCTAACAAAATTTTTGTTCGTATTAGAGAAGATTTGCGAGAAAAGTGGTGTCGTGATGTAGGCGTGGAATATTGCAAGGTTTATAATGTATTGTTGCGAAGATCACTTTGATGTAAGTATTTCAGAAGCATTAGATTTCTTTGTATGGTTTGTATCATAATGCCACCACTACTTACCAAGTTTTGCTCTTTTTGCAGCCAAAAAACGATTTGAAGAATTATCATCAACATAAGTTAATGAACCAAGAGCCACGCCTTAAACCTACAGCTTCTCTCTGCTATATTGCACCAAATAAAAGTGAAGACTCAACAGAATTAACTAAGCTGTTATTACACCAAGCTACCAGCCGCAAACCAGTAAAAAGGAAATATGAGTACACTATAATGCCCAGTACCTCTTCATATTCCACAATACCAATGAAGGTAGGTTTATAATTAACTTAGCCTTAATAGTAGGTAATATAAAACAGATCACCTATACCAATAAATACACTATGTAACACAACAATGAGCAAACCTTGAAATTGGTTGATAAATAGGCGAAATATAGTTCCATCATACACTTTTTATCACTGCACTTTATTTTTATGTTTCTCTTAAGCTCTTTCTGATTTGTAGTTGATTAACATAATAACTAGCATCATCCTGCAAGATCAGCTGTACATTGTCAACGAGTTAGAAATCAATAATTTCTCCAAACCATGAATATAAATGATGTAATGAAGATAGTGTGTATAGTGACAAAAATCTATGATTGTATCATACTTCACATACCAAAAAACCAGTTAGGTACAAGGTACGAGTATGCTAAATGATGTGTTGGTTACTGGAAAAAAAAATTACTCATTATTTTTGCTTTTAGATTGATGCCTCAACCCAGTGTGAAGTAAAGATGATAGACAAGAGCACAAACTATAAAGTAAGAAAAGCTACTAGTGTTGGTATCAACACTAGTAGCTTTTCTTAATTTATAGTTAGAAGAAGTTTCTTAAAGAAGAAACTTCTTCTGCAGCGACTCCATCTCTATTTGGATGTACATCAGAAACAGAAGAATCATCACTGCTTGAACCAAATAAGAAAGAGTTGCAGCGTAGAAAAAATATGTATTTAGGATTGCCAAAACAGTACCTATGGCTTATAGATTACATTGCACAAAGAAGCTTAATAAAAATTGACTCTATTTATCTTATTATAACTTTACTCAAAATTAAGCAAAATGATTCCATAGAAAGAATAAGTGACCAGTTTCAAATATCAAGAACTAAGTTGTCATCTGTGATATTAACAGGAATTGAAGTCCTATGTAACTTTTTTCAAAATTTTATTTATTGTCCACAGCCAAAACAGATCAAACAAAACCTACCTTTAGTTTTTAAAATAAGGTATTCTGATGTAGACATGATAATAGATTGTTTCGAAATACAGATTGCAAAACCTTCAAATCCAGTAAAGCAAGCACAGACATGGTCTCAATACAAAAGTTGCAATACTGTAAAGTATTTGATAGGTTGTACCCCTAATGGTTTTGTAAGCTTCATTTCAAAAGGTTATGGAGGAAGAATATCTGACAAAGCCATAGTTGATAAAAGTGACTTATTAAATGTTTTGCAACCAAATGCTGTTGTTTTAGCTGATAGAGGATTCAAAGAAATTGAATCTGTGTTAAGTTCACGTGGTATTAAACTCTTGAGGCCACCAAGTGTCTACTTAGGTACCAAACAAACTGCTACCGGAGTTATACAAAGCAAAGTAATAGCAAGCTTAAGAGTCCATGTTGAAAGAGTTATCAGGCGTGTAAGAGAATTTTCCATACTCAAACCTCTGTTGTAAATTATAAATATGTTTCATGTTTAGATAACCTTGTTGTCATAGTTTGTGGCCTAATTAATTTACAGGGAGAAATAATAAAAACTTATTAAGAGTATAAACTGATTTATAATTTTTTAGCACTTTTAAGTAATTTTGGAAATATATACACACAGACACAGTTCAGAGCAAAACAATACAATACAATAACAATTATTATTATTATTATATATTGACTCCAAAAAAGTTCTGCTTTGTTGATAATTTCATTAATATATACTTCGTCAAAATCAACCCAGACTACATGAATATTTTTAGTAGTCTCAAATAAAGGATCTGCAACACAGAATAATCCTTTAGATTTCTTACAAGCTAGCATTTGGCATAATATTTGTGTTTTATATTTGTTATTAACAATATCATTCTTAATATACAGGGTGGCAGGGAAACGCTTCCGAAAACGAAGACAGGTGATAGGGCTACTGATTCTCGATACGATACCATCAAAAAATTAGAAAAAAAAAAATGAACAATTTTACCTATTTTTTTTAGCATTTTTCGTACACTATGCTGTGAGAACAGTTAAATTAAACCATTATTTGCTATTATACACATTTTTTTTCTTTACAACTCTAACAAGCAATGTATTCGTAAATAAATATCATCTGACGCTTGCGCATGACCTCGAGTTCAAAGTGCGCGCGCGCTCGCCGACAGCTGCGCGGCTGACGACCCCAAGTCCACGTGCCGCGCGATGCGACGCGTCGCCAAAATAAATAGGAAGAAACATTACAGAGGCGTCAACAGTTTTAAATTGATGCAATGTGTCGTGTATTTAATAAGTTTTGTATTAAGTCGATAATCGATAGTGAATGAAATAAAGTAAAAGATCGCGTGTACAGTTTGAAGCAACTAGCGCGCGTGATTCAATTGAATTTGAACTTTATGTCAATGCAATTAGAGTGACACGACGCGCGCTCATTTATTACAATAACTGTATCCTTCATTTAGTAAGTAAACCCAATCAATTTAAAGTGGATAATCAAATAAATTTAATCTAAGAAACCCGTTAAATCTTATTTTAAAGTTAGAAAATGAAAACAGTTTGTACCTAATAAAGCATAAGTATCTACAATTTCCTAACAATTAAAATTAATTGGTTTCTGATTTCATAATTATTCTTTTAACATTTTCTCCTCTGTAATTTGTTGATCTTTGCACATCAAAAGACACCGCTATCTGACTCCTCGTCGCCGCGCCGGCGGCGCCGCACGGCGGTACCTTTTGTCGGCCGGCATCGCATGCAGGCGGCATGTTTGATCTTCATAGTACTTCTTCAGTAATCTCTAGTTACTTAGTTAGTTCCTTTCCGACTCGGTTCGTGAGCGAACGTGCGTTAATCGATCGATAGCCATTGAATCGTATTATTACTGTTTTGTTAGTTTTGTGTTTAGTTATTATTGTTACGTTTTTAGTGCTGTTTTATTGTTTTTTAGTAATATTTTTTTGTTGTTTTTAACAATGCCTGAGACATACGTGTACAGTGCTCGTGAATACGGCAACATGTTGATGTGTTTAGGAGAAACCCGTGGCGCGCGTCTCACTGAGCTTTTTGATGACTGCTGGATCGGAAAGCTAGGGCCGCACGCCTGGCCAGCTCGTTCACCCGACTTAACACATTTGGACTTCTTTTTGTGGGGGTATGTGAAAGAAAGAGTGTTTGATCGGGAATGTGACAGTGCTGATGGAATGCGGGGCAGAATAGTGAGCGTGTTTAATAAACTACGTGCAGAAGTGTTGAGGATCCTACACTAATGCCTCGTGTTCACGGCTCGACACAGGGACGGGCCCAGCTATGTATTGAAATGTATGGAGCGCAGTTCGAGCCAAACCTCATAAGATCACAAAAACAGGTACGTAAAATGCCTCTGTCAACTTAAATGTTTAAAAGTGGGCTACGAATGCGATTAGAATTCAAAATTTTGTGAAGTGTTGTAGCGGTAGGCATTTTGAAAGTGGTGTTTGTAAATTCCGTATAAATCCTGTGACGGCCGTACGGAGCGCTCGGCGCACGCGACGCGAGACGCGCGGTGGCGCGACGTTGCATTGCGTGTCAGTGACCTCACGTTTTGTACGGTTTCCATTGCGTGTTTGCGAAATATGAAGTCTTGAAAATAATCAATTTCAGGCGAAAGATTAGTGGTATCCGTTTGCATAAAGGTTGTATATCGACACCAGCAATTTATACTACGCTAACTCAAAAAAGCGTACTTTACAGTAGAGGCGTTTAAAGGGAAAAACGTGATAACTTTTACATTAATTAAGATACTTATTTGAAATTTGGTATGCTTAATAGTTAATTTATTAATTGTAATATCTCATATTTATTTTTCCTTAATTATTTATATTTTTTGATTTAGCGCGAGTTAGCCGTATATAAACGTAATTCATCAATAAAATGTTACATGTTATACACGTCTAACTAATGTTAGCGTACTGTAGTATGGGAGGTCGTAGTGCTAAAGAAGTGTTATTTTTATTACGTAGCAATAAAAAAATACAGTATTTTGTGTATTAATCATAAATTTAGGGTATTATATACACCCACAAGATATATTATTGTAATATATCATGCTGAATAACAAGTCATTTAAGTTAGCTTTGTTTAACCGGTACATGCGTCTCTGGCGGATTTCGTATTAAAAGCCGTCAAAATATATATAGCGTACTATACATCGCCCTGTGTCACAAGTTAGCGTATTATCTAACTTTCCGTTGAGCTATAATGTATTATAGCTCAACGGAAAGTTGAATTTTATAAATTCCAGATAAAATTGTGTAGATAGTAATATTTGTAGGTACCTAGACACATAATTAAAACAAAATTAGTGTAATAGGTAATCAACAGTTTATTATAGTTAAGTACTTACTTATTAATTAACGGTAAGAGATCAGATCAATCACAATTCAACTTCGAATAATTATAATTATTTTAAATCAAGATTGCACTCTGCGAAAATAAAAACTTCCAATTGGTAAATATAAATCGCATAATTTAAACTATATTATAAGTTGTAATTATTATGAACTCAAACATAATTATATTTTAATCAAGATTGCACTCAATATTGATAATTTTAGGAGAAAACCAAAACTCCCTATTGGTAAATATAAATCACATAATTTAAACAATAAGTTGTAATGATTAAGAACTCAAACATAATTATACTTAAATCAAAATCAAAAATCAAAATCAAAATCAAAGTCATTTATTCAAATTAGGCTGAGAATCAGCACTTTTTGAACGTCAAAATTACAAAAGACAGTCCCCCAAAAACGCCCGCCCTTCACCACTTCCTAGTGCTATCGCTGGGAAGAAGAAGTGGCGCAACAAACTCCCCAGCAGCACAGCTGTCTGTTCAATTAAAAAGAAAATACGTGATTGGATACAATACTAGGTTACCTAGATGTTCGGTAATTAACATTACAAAACAGAACATAAAATTAAATTATTTGCCATAATATGTCAGCTAGCCACGCCAATATACCAACAAATATAATAAAAACTATACGTACTCAAGCTAAAAAATAATTAATTAAAATGTAAATAAAAAAAAAAAACTTACTACCCAAATAAAAGCCTCCAGGCATAAAGGGCGTGACAGCTTACACATTTATGCATTGCTGGGTTCTAAGACCTGGCAGTAAGCTAATTCTGGAGAAGGAACATAAACATTGTCTTGCGTTAAACTAGGGTGACCAACTATTCTTATCGTCTAAGTAGTCGTTGATGGAATAGTATGCCTTTGAACAAAGGTTGGATTTTAGTTGAGCTTTAAACGCATTAAAAGGCAAGTCTAGAAAAGAAGAGGGTATCTTGTTATAAAAGGTTATACCAAGCCCAACAAATGAGTTATGAACCTTATGAAGCCGGTGAAAGGGGGCACGTAGTTTGTCCTTATTTCTAGTGTTAACACTGTGAATATCACTATTTTTAGTGTACAAGTGTAAATTTTGCCTAATATATAAAATGTTGGCAAGGATGAACTGTGATGCAACCGTGAGAATACCAATATCTTTAAAGAAATCTCTTAGAGAAACTCTGGCACCTAGCTGGTAAATTGCTCGAACAGCTCGCTTTTGAAGGACAAATATATTTTGTATATCAGCGGCTTTGCCCCACAGCAGAATACCGTAGGACATAACGCTGTGAAAATAACTAAAATAGACTAAACGAGCTGTATCAACGTCAGTGTATTGTCTTACTTTCCTGACGGCGTAGGCAGCCGAACTGAGCCTTCCTGCTAGACTTGATATATGAGGTCCCCACTGAAGTTTGGCATCTACTGTTAGTCCTAGAAAAATTGCCGAGCCTACAGTTTCAAGCACCTCTTTATCTAAGACGATGTTGGGTCCTAGGTTTCTAACATTCGGTAAGGCGAACTTTACACATTTGGTTTTCTTGGCATTGAGAACTAAGTTATTTGACGTAAACCAATCTGTAACTATTGAGAGTGCACTGTTTACGTCGTCAAAATCTTGTCTATTCCTGTCTACTTTAAAAATAAGAGAGGTATCATCTGCAAACAGTACAACATCACAGATGCCCGTCAAATGGAATGGTAAATCATTAATGTAAACTAAGAACAAGAATGGACCCAGTATTGAGCCTTGCGGAACACCTAACTGAACTGGTAGCCCGGATGACTTCACACCATTAACATCTACACATTGGACCCTATTATGTAAATACGAAATAATTACGTTGAGAGCTTCGTTTTGGACACCGTAATGACGTAATTTACGCAAAAGCGTGTCATGGTGCACGCAATCAAAGGCTTTGGAGAGATCACAGAAAACTCCAATAGCATTCTGTGATTTCTCCCATGCGTCAAATATGTGTCTCAACAGAGCAACACCCGCATCTGTAGTTGAACGACCTTTTGTAAAGCCATATTGCTCATTATGGAGGAGGCTATTTAAATTAAAATGTCTTAGCAGCTGCTTGAGTATTAACTTTTCAAATATTTTGCTAAATGCAGGTAAGATAGAAATAGGCCTGAAATTGCCAACGTCATTCTTATTACCTGATTTAAATAATGGTATGACTTTACTACTCTTCATGAGGTCAGGAAAAGTTCCTAAATCAACACATTTATTAAAAGTAACAGCTAGATAGGGGGCTACGATGTCTATTATATTACTTATAAGTTTAGTGGAGATACCCCAATAATCACCGGTGTTTTTAGACTTAAGTGTATTAAAAACATTAACTACATCACGCGGGGTTACATGTTCGAAACTAAATACGGGACTACATTTAGGTACACTACTGTGCAAAAGGTTTTCAGCTTTAGACGAGGACGAATTTAAGGAGCGAGTCGTAGTTATCGGTATGTTGGCAAAAAACTCATTAAATGCCTCAGCTACGTCAGCTGCTTTGTTAACTAATTTGTTGTCGACCATAATCTCAAGTAGTTTTTCTTGTTTAACCGATTTTCCCGTTTCATTATTAATAATTTTCCAAGTGGTTTTTACTTTATTAGTAGAATTTTTTATTGTATCGCCTAAAAATTTTGATTTAGCAAAAGCACTAATCTTTTTGAATAATTTTGAGTAAGTTTTGACATACTCTAGGAAGGGAGTATCAAACCTGTATTTTTTCAAACCATATAACTCGTATAGTCTCGCTCTACTTTTATAAATACCGGGAGTAGCCCATTGGTTAAAGCCAACAGAGGATCCATTAATGTTAATAGTTTTGGTCTTGAAAGTGGATTGGTATGCTTTTTGCACAACATCAAAAAGGGCACCATAAATTTCATTAGGATTCTCGTATTCTACTATCGATGGTGTAATTCTATGAGCTATATTATTTTTAAACATTTTGCAACGACTAGCTGTATAAGGCCTGCATTCAAGTTTATGTGGCTTTTTATGTAATGGCATGGGGAAGCTAGCTAATAAACCACAGTGGTCGGACGTTAAGTCAGTTAACACTAATTTATTTTTGGCATCACAATCACTAAATATATTATCAAGACAAGTTGACGAAGAAGCTGTGATCCTAGTAGGTTCAAAAAACAAGTTAATTAAATTATAAGACCTCAAAAGATTGAGAAGTCTAATACTTAATGGAGTAACATCTAAAATATTAATATTGAAATCTCCACATAAAATAATACTTTTGTTATTTGATTTTAACCTATTGAGAGTATCTTCCATTACCGATTCGAAACTAATAAAATCCCCAGAGGGGGGTCGATAAACGCAAATTATAACATATCGCTCAAGTTCAACACAAGACAACTCTATAGTGCGCTCGATTGAAAGATTAACTAAATCTAAACGTTGTTTACATTTCAACTTGTTTGAAACAAGAACTAAAGAGCCACCGCGAATAGCACTTTTTCTCACAAATGCACTCTGTACGGTAAAGTTTTCATCGTTTATAAACACTACTTCATGTTCCTTCAACCAGTGTTCAGTCAAACATAACACCTGAACATCATAGTTCTCCATAAATAAACTTAATTCTAGCTCTTTGCCGGACAGACCCTGCATATTTTGATGTACAACATTCAACATATGTGGCTGACCCGTTGTCGCACCTAATAGTTTAAACTACAAGGCGTATCAAAAGTAGTATTAGTATCAGTACTAACAGTAATCGATGGTACACTACAAGTACCAGTGTCACTGTGTATATTGTATGCTAAAAGATTAGCAATTTGTCTCCTACAACTAGGTGGCAAATACATAGTATTATTTGTCAGTTTGTAATCAGTAATGAATTGATTACAATCAAAATATAAAATAGCATCACTGTGACGACAAGTCCTATTATAAATGAACATATTTAAATTATAAATATGCTTATTTTGCTCATCAGTTAAATAATGGGAATACGGCAAGGCACAAAAAATAAATTTACAATTATTAGTCTCATTAAGATGCAACATCAAATGGACACATTCAATTATGTCCTTTTTTCTTACATTTAAGCTATCCCCATATAATAATATAACAGTTGAACTAGGGTTAATTTTTGTCAATTTGATATTACTAATTAATTGGCTAATACTGGCACCAGGTAAACAATGATTAATTACATATTGTTGCGAGCACTGATTTAACAAGCTACCAAAACCTTGACCAAATTTATCAGAAAAAATATAAGTAGTGTTCATCAAATTATTCATACTATTGCTATCATCACTAATACAGCTACCTACTGGCTGGGCTACTGAGGGTGTGGGTGTAATAAGTTGGGGTCCCTGGGAGCAGGTACAGCTAAAAGAGAGGTTATTTGTCAAAGACTCATACCTCTCCGCATTATACTTGACCAGGTCTGCCAACTCATTAGCCTCCTGCATGCGCTTACTCAGGTCTTGTTGAGAAGCCTCATATTTACTAAAGATATCCTTTAGAGCGTATTCCCTAACAAACAACTCATCCTGAAGGTGCCGAGTGTCTGTGTCATACATAGCATTACACAATTCTAATTCACTGTTACAGTTTTTTAATTCTTGTATTAAATTTACTTTTTTTTGCCTAAGTATTGTATTTAATTTGTTTACTTTTTGGCATTTTAAAGATTTTTGCGTTTTTCTAATTAATCTATTAATTTTAATATATTTTTTTAACTTATTGTGACTAGTAAACAATTTATTTTTAATCATAGTATCATCAGTTAAATCTATTGTTACAACTGGCTCAACACATATGGGACCCGACCCGCTACCAACCAACTCATCATAAAGACTGCAGGTGATCGCAGACTCTTCACGGGCTTTGAGAGTTTCCAAAGCAGTTATTGTGTTGTGGGCCTTGCTTAATTCCTGTTCTAGTTCAGATATGCGTCTCAAAGCCAGTTCGTGAGTGTCACTACATTCCTGGAAATTTGACACTAGTTGACGGAGGTGTTGATGCTGGTCAAGTATGTCCATATGCCGTACATGTAGTTCAGACAGCTGGTTCTTAAGCTCAGTGTTCTTGTCATTAATAAGCTTTATTTCCACCTCACTGTCTTCCCTTTCACAGAGCAGCTGTTTGCAAGTAGCTTCAGAAACCTCTAGCTTTGTCAAGGTAGCTCTCAGTTTTGCTTCCATCTCCTTGATTGTAGCACTGCGGGTCATCATGTTTCTCGAAATGTCAGTCACCTGAAATGTGTGAAGTTATGCAGCTAAATAACAGTGTGAGAAAAGATGTTCCAATAGTTAGATTAGTAGGAGGTAGAAGGGAAAAATAAAATTAAAACTAAAGTAAGTTAAACATAAGTAGTGAAATGTTAACAAATGGATTTTAAAATTAGTTGAAGTTATTTGGAATGAGATGGAGATGATAAATAGAAGTGAAGTTACAAGGAATAGGTACTGCTTTTATTATAAAACAAGAAACCTAATTGACAATAACAATTTTATGACACTTAGCAGGTTATTAATAGGAATATGAATAAGCTATAATATAGCCTATTTTTGTGCAGTAAATTATGTAGTGTTTATTGTCTGGGCGAATGTTTTCGTCGTCGATTTTGCTTCCACTAGTTGTCAAGCAAAAGGAGACATAAACCGTGCCGGTGTGTGATGGACGTAGCTCAGAGACCTGAGCAGTACTTTGTGATGTTCTGTGGTCTGTAATACAAGCACTTAAATAAAACAAAATACTCCCCGGGATCGATGAAAGTTTGAAATCCGTCACCGTTGGTACGTTGAGTTGACAGCCGGTTTTGAATCCTCTATTTTTACGAAGTTTTCGCGACAAAAAAACACTTGATAATCACTTTTTGGAATACTTAATACCTAGGTTTAACTATATTACACTAATTTAACGTATTTATAACACTTTTAATAATTTATCAAAATAATTAACCTAGAGACCGTTTTTTTGACAACCGGCTACCAGTGTTGCCACAAATAGAATCCCAATCAAGATTGCACTGAGTATTGTTATTCTGAGAAAACAAAAACTTCCAATTGGTGAATATAAATCACATAATTTAAACAATAAGATAATTATTTAACCTTAATCTTCATCACTTGCATTGTCCACATCATGTTCAGTTGTTAATAAATTTCTATAAAATGTATGATACTTTTCGGGTATAATATTCTTATCACAATAATATTTTAAATCTTTATATTTTGCCACATTAATTTTTAATAAAGCTTTGTATGCTTTTTCGGGAAAAGGCTCCAACTGGGATAATCTAGTTGTCTTTTTAAAACATTGTATTTGATTGCTTTCACTATCACCTAAACTATATTTATATTCCAACAAACCGTAATTATCAGGAGAAACTTCAATTTTTTTAATTTTATTCCACATCATTTTATCGTTATTTATATTTTTAGTCCAATTTTTTTTGCTTATATTACTTTTAAAATCAAATACCATGTTTTGATTGACCTCGATAACAATATAAGGATTCCCATTGACTTTTGCCCATCGCACTAGTGAATACCATTCATCTGGCGAATATACCTCTCTACCTCTTGCAGTCTTTTCTATTAAAGCATGAACTGAGTCGCCCTCATTCTGTGTATGGCCCTTTTCCATAAAATGGTGGCTAATCTTCATTTTAAACATTTTTGCAGCTACTAAATACATATAGTATACGATACGATTACGATTTTGTCCCCCACAGTTGTCTGACCATAGGTTGACTTCGTTAACTCCCTTAGAAGCTAATTTATTAAAAAAATCATATAAACAACTGGCAACTTCATTGGCCCCCCTCTTAGCCGTTCGCTCGTCCCACATATAACAAAATGCTTCTTTTGATCCCATATCGTAAATTGTAAAATTGTATACATTGAGCTTACGCTTATAGTAATAAACACTTATATTACCATGTGGTGAACTTAAAACTTTTTGAAAATCAAATACAATACAAGCTACATTATTACTAGAGATAGCTAACAGTTTATTTTCTAATTTTAACTTACGGGAAATTTCTTTTTCTGTCTGGTGTTTAGTGAAGTTTCCTTTCAATTCATCTGTAGGGCTAGGTGTATTTTTGTATTGATGACAGAGGTCGCATTGGTCTTTTTTTGGTAAATGAAAGCCTATCTTCAAATTAGCATTAACTATATCCCTATACTGTCTTACTGTCTGTACTCTAAAATTATAATTATTATCAGCACACCACTCAACATACAACTTAAACATTTTCGAAAAAGATAAAGAAGGATCTAAGTATTTTTTACTCGTACGTTTTCTAACGTAGTGAGACTCGACAGGGGTGAAAGAATTAACGTGAGCTATGACACTCTGCTTAATTTCATTTGAAATTATATATTTATGGTTTTTATGCCGACCTCTGTCATCAGTAACATCAGTAAAATCATTGATTTCTTGGATTTTTCGTATTGCAGTATAAACAAAATCTTTACTAATATCGAATGTGTTCAGAAACATTGTTTTGCAAACTTTTTGTAATGTGATGCCACTGTCAGAATTTATGGGAAGATGATAATGCAAAGTGTGTGATCGACGGCTAGATTCACTTTCAACATTAGTGGCAGTCTTTTTACTTTTTTGTATCACATATTTGGCTACGATTTCCCATTGTTTCGTGTGATCACCAGTACTCCAGAACTTCTCAAACAGATCAACACGAACCTCGTGGCTTATTTTATTATAGCATTGCAGACGACAATTGACACAACTGACTTTAATACTTCTTGCTGCTTTAGTTTTTCCTTTTGACGTGGTATACTCCAATCCTGTGTTACACAAACGTTTTCTCTTTCTAGCTATCCATTCATTTTCAAGTTTAAGACGTTTGAGACCCACATCTGTCCTTTTTTTTGATCTACGTTTAGTATTTTTTGGGGTCGATACTGCAGAATAGTCACTATCATTGAACGTTGCAGGCGAGGAAATTGAATTACACGGAGTAGATATTGCCGATACTGAATCTGTATTTTTGGTGAGGCCGTTATCCATATGCGAATCAGGAAGACTTTCCTGGGCGGATGTACCGATTTCAGGTGTCAGTGTTCTATCTTCAGTCTCATTGTAGCAAGAGGTCGGCACCAAAGTAGCGTTTAAACTTTGTGAAGATTCCGAAAAATCACAATAGGGTGAAGGTACGGGGGTATTATCTATGCTGTCAGAAGGATCATTAGTGACAACCGAAAACAAAGGTTCAATACTTGCTGGACTTAATGCCAATGGAGAAGGTTTTTGGATAGAAGTCATTACCTTTGGTGAATAAATATTAAGTGGAGTATTAGGAGCCCCCAAGTCGTTTAAATTTATATCTTGTAATACAGCATCATATTTGTAACTGACTATATCTCGGCTTGCAGAACTGGATATAGAATAATCATGCTCTTGAATAGGCTCATCAAACATGATGTGCTCATATAAAGACACGAATTCAGGATTATCAACTTCAGCAGGTAATGGCGACGATTCTAAAACAATAGGTATAATGTATTGCAATCATATTTCAATATTTTTATAAAAAACATGTAGGTAAGTACTTACAAAAAAAAATAGTCAACGTACCATTAATAAACTAATTAATACGTTAACACATAAGTATTTACTACGTAAAAGTCGCTAAGTAGTTCATTTTACAAACGAACAAGTATACACACGAACGCACTAAACTACGCTAACTATGAGTTAGCGTAATGTTGCACGGACTTTGACCAAAGTGGCTCCAGTTTTCAAAAAAACCTAGCTTATTACTATAAAACATATTTATATACTTTAACATACGTTCTTAGTTCTTAATAACACATTAAACTCACCTCTTTCGACAGTATGAAGCGATATCTCACTATTTTTATCAACACTCATCAATGAATATTCCTCCTTTTTTGTTAATTCCACTAAATATTTAGCTCGTTGTCGAGACATTTTTGTAATAATAAAATGACACTAATAATAGTTTAAATAACTGGTTACAATAACACTATCTATTATGATTTACTGCTAAAGTTTTAAAACCGCGCAATCACATCTAATACAGCGACAAGTGTCGTTAGACTAATGTAAACAAACAAGCGGTGCGTCCCCTCCCCGCGCACACTCCGCTAATAATAGTTGGCGTAATATATATCGAGTGATTTCAAAAAGTAGCTTTACTTAGCGTTTTATAAGATTTGTAACTTTCTTATTTTTGTATATTTCTTCACGATTTTTTTATGACATATGTAAAAACACATTTTAAGCAACTTGGCATAAAAAAACGTTTTTACCTAAATTTCGAGTTAGCGTAGTATAAATTGCTGGTGTCGATATAATCTACGTTCTGGCTTCGGAAGCGTTCTCCTTACACCCTGTATGATTGAACAGCTTTCTCCGAGGTTGGACATTTTATTTCCACTACAAAATCCTCACCGACTCCATCTGGAGATGCTCCCAATATACCATTAATAAGTATAAAGCCTGATTTTTCTATTTTAACACCTATTTTGTCTTGGATAACTTCAGCACTCTGTTTTCTAACCTCCTTCCTCTTAGAATAGCTTTTGTTTCTGGCACTTTGTAACCTCCTAATATATGTTCCACTAATGTTCCGTCTGTCTTACAATGTGCAGCTTCATATAATTTAGAAGCTGTCAATCTTCCTTGGCGTATACTATACCAGTACTTGCTTTCAGACTGCCCTAGAGATTTTGTGTTAATTTCGAGGATAATCTCATCATTGGTACCTTTCTTCAAATAATCTCTGAAGTTGAAATAGGTATGTACAGTTTCTTCATCAATAAATTGTAACATGATATCAAAAATATTTTTTGAATCTGATTTATATCCTTCACAAAATTTTAAAATCAGCGAGTTTCCAATATTCCTTCGTTTGCACTCTTCTTCAAATTCAGTTAAGATAGTACAGTCAACAGCAAAATATTGAATTTCTGATTTTGATCATCTACTTTTGCTGTTGACTGTACTATCTTTAGGGGTTAGTTTAGGAATTTTTGCTTGTCTAAATATTTCTTTGCTGACTAGTTCTGTTTTGCACTTGATAGTGTAGGCTTATTCCAGTAGCATTCAACTGCTGTTGATGATGGTTCTGAACTTTTCTTTGCCAGCCAAAAAAGAAGTAGTAATGAGTGTTTGCAACCACCTATAAAGAAGAAATAAGGTATTTGATCAACATAGTTGTAATCCATAGAAAGCAATATTTTATAATTAATGTTTTTAAAAGAAATTACCTGCAGATGCTGCACAGTCTTCACACACAGAATCAATAATAACATCATTACACTCATCAATGTTACATGTAACAGTGTATAGTTTCTTGCTGATTCTGTGTTCCGGCACAGTTTTAGCTTTAACTATGCATTCACTCCCCGTTCTACCCTACCCTACTGCAGTATCTATGTACGAATCCCGAGATGACCTGAAACAATGAAAAAATACATGGGTCAGTGGGTCGTCCTAGGGGCGGATTTCTAATTTGATATGAACAAAAATCACGTTTTACAAGGAAGCTATTTTATGTTGTATGCATTACTTACATTAGAATTTTTGCTCCCCTTATTTCAGCTACGCTATGATGGCTGCTAGTAGAAATATATTCTAATATCATGACGGTCTCAACTTTAGGCAGGTTTCGCGAATCAGCTTTAACAAAAGTATCGCTCATTGTTGTCATTTGTGGTTCAGGAAAACGAACAATAAAATAATGTCGCCGCGTTACTCTATTTATAAGTCGCCGTGTCGATTGTTCTAGTGACGACAGAGAGTAGGATATATTCCTTGCCCCTTGGACGCCACTTACTCTTAAAAAAACCGTAAATAAATAATAGGATTCGATTATTTTTTACGTATATTGACACTTTGACAGAAAGAAAGAAAGAAAATACATATATGCGGCAAACGTGACGCATAAAAAAAAAGAACAAACACAAAAAAAATAAAAGTGGGAGGTAAACATGCGTCACATTCACGCAAAACGGCCATCGCTCAGCATAATGCTAAGACCCTATACGAGACAGAGCCCCAGCGCTGGTTTTCAGCGGCAGCCGGCGTTGACGTGATGACGGCAACCAGTGCAGCATGCAATTATACTTATGTAAATAAAAACAACAATCAAAACAAGAAATAAAATAAACCATTGCAACATATGATTCGACGCGTGCGCAGCTGTCACAATGCTACTGACTTAAATATAGTTATCTGTGCAATGCTATACTTATTATTTGACATAGATTTGATGTTTTGACATCTTGAAGTTAATAATTAGCAATAACATGGCTCATTATTAAACAAAGTTATGATACTTATAATTATGAAATGGGTGAATGTGTACCTGTGGTGTTTGCAAAACAGTGTTTGGTGAAATTGTGCTAGAAGGTGAAAATGACAAACTTGGTGACTCAAAGTAGAACCAAAGTCCTCAGTCCAGGAAGAAAATGGTAAGTGTAACGTGATTACGATGAAAAAAAAGAATAAATTAAAACTGGATGATTAAATAAATTAGGACATTTTTTTCCCATCAAGCCACTATACCTGACAAGACGGTTGACGGAGACAGCCTGATTGATTAAGTTGCAAAGTGAAAAGCAAAGAGAGAATTCTTCCTTTTCACTTGGGTACGCACCCAAGTGAAAAGGAAGAATTCTACAGCAAAACACAGACGTTAAAACCGACAGAAGATCAAATTTCAAACAGCCCACGCCCTAGGAGATCTCAAACCAGAGCCTGCAAGCCATAACCCCTGAGGTACAGTGATCCAATACTAAAGTACATATTAACGATGAAGTGAAAGGACATCATCTTTTTTGGTCCAAATATGAAAGTGCCGGGCCAATAAAAAAATATGCTGTATTCCGTTAGAACTTGTCCCCCTGAGTATTTATTATTATGACACCAAAGCTGTAGGGTTATTGTCCTTGGTTTTATTGTAGTTCAAAAATTGAACATCTTCATACATTTTCAGTGAATTTAATAAACAAAAACAAATGATTTGTTCTACCATATTTATATTTTGAACATCGTTTAGTAAGATATATTGGTTCTTGACCTATTTTGGACATGTTGATCTTGTTTTGTGTTTTTGAGGATTATAAATAAAATATATATACAGGGGTTATTTTGTTTAATTAAATACTATAAAATCATCGTCGTCTGGTACAACAATAATGTTCTCCAATCCATAAGCTGGAGGGGTTATTGCTGGCAAATGTCGTGTATGGCTCATGTACCATATAATGCACATAATATGGGAGCAGCATCCAATTGTTCGCTTTCCTATGATGCACGAACAATAATAGTGAGCGATTGCTTGTCGGCCTGATAACGACCTATCGATTATAATGTAGACATAATACTGTCTTGCTCTAAAATGCCGCGAATGCAGTCGGCCTCTTATCATCCATAAATCATTGCCCTGCAATTCCGCCAAGTCTTCATTTGATAACTCATTGCTGAGCTCAATTGTGAATGCTCCATTGTCAAGGACGTGCTCACCGTAATAGCTTTTGGCCTGTTTTAGTTGATAAACGCCCAGAGCGAATAAAAATAATTCGTTCTCATCCATTCTTGGAAAATCTACGAACTCTGGCATATCTGCAGTCATTAAAGTAAACTGAGCACGTCTGCGATTGTAGTTATGGCGTATTACAAGATCTGCCAATCTATTTGGCATATTAATTCTTTGGTGGATAATCTCTAAAATCGCAGCAGCATTTGGATTATCTTCAATCAAAACATGAAAACGATTTATAATCGCCGCTGCTATCTTGAAATAGTCGAACATGCTGGGAAGGGCTCTGTTATTATATACATTTCGCAACAGGCGAAAATCTCTTTTGAACCTGCCGTTGACCACTTCAACCACCCAACGACAGATTGTTATCAAACTGGACTTATTGGCCTGATCCGTGGTTAGCTGTGTCTCATTTGGATACTTTGTTTACCTGCGCGGCCATTGTTATTGCCATTTTTTAGGAAAAAGTCCCGGCATCCTAGCCGATTATGCCACTAATGTTACTCATTAGTGGTTTAAATGAGATATATATGTTATCTTGTCAGAAATAGGTCAATAACCACTGCATCTTACTAAAAATGTTCAAATGTCAACAAGGTATGGTAGACAAATCATTTGTTTTTGTTAGTTAAATTCACTGAAAATGTATGAAGATGTTGAATTTTTGAACTCCAATAAAACCAAGGACAATGACCCTACAGCTTTGGTGTCATAATAATAAATACTCAGGGGGACAAGTTCTAACGGAATACAGCATATTTTTTTATTGGCCTTTCATATTTGGACAAAAAATGTATGAAATCCCGATGATGTCCTTTGTTCATGTAACAGTAACTTTTTGTGTTGGTAATGCGATGCCTGAAATCATTACAATCTTTTAAATTTGTAATGATTTCAGGCATCGCATTGGTGGTGGAAGATCATTCCAACAGCGTGTGGCCGCAAACTTGAAACATCCTCTGAAAGCTGAAGTTCTGTGCATGGGCACCGACAGTGGGCTTACCATGGAGCGAAGACCATACTTTAGATAATTTTGTTTCCAATTTAACTTTTCATAAAGATAGTGTGGCTTTTGTGTTGCAATTATACCAAACAATAAGTTGGCTAAATGCAGCTTTCTCCTGGCAGCCATCTTTAATAATTTTAGTTCGTTTGTGTATGGAGTAATGTGATTTCTACGCGGGACATTAACACAAAAACGAACACATGCATTCTGGATACGTTGGATTACACGCTCCGTTTCTGAAAGCAGGCATGGACCATAAACTGTGTCACAGTAATTTAGCTTGGATAGAATGAGGCTGTCAACAAGTTGTTTCCGTACTGGTATGCTTACATATTTCCGTATTCCATATAAGACCTTTAGCCTATAAAAACAGTTCCGAAGAACATTTGTCACATGAGCCTCAAAGCGCAGCTCCGGATCCATAATTAGCCCTAGATTGCATGCCTGCTCCACTCTCTCAATTTTCTCACCCATGATAGCTATCTCAGGGTTGGCAGACAGTATTGAACTAACTTGCTTTTTTGAACCCAGCACCATAAATTTAGACTTGAGAGGATTCAGAACCAGAGAATTTTCCTCCGACCAAGCAACCACTCTATCCAAGTCCTCGCCCATTCTCTGCACCGCCAAAGATGTTTCCTCCCCCTTGCAGGATATGTACAACTGAATATAGTCAGCGTAGATATGATATTTGCAGTTTATGAAGGAATTTGTGATATCCGCACTGTACAGAATGTGCAACAAAAGCCCCAGAATCGATCCCTGAGGACCCATCGTCCCGATGCATCTCTACATATTGAGACCTGTTGGTAAGATAGCTATCAAACCACTCCACTGCATCTCTGTCGAAGCCATAGAAAGCCAACTTTGACAGCAGTAGAGTGGTATTAATTGCGTCAAAAGCCCGGGAAAAGTCCAGCAGAGCCAGAATTGTTCCCTCCCCCCGGTCACGTGCTTCAAGAACATTACCCACAACATCCGCCAGAGCCGTTGCAGTACCTCTACCCCTTCTGAAACCCGACTGAAGGTCAGGAAGAACACATCATCAGGCGGGAGGAGACGCCCGGGTGTCACCACTGCCCGGATCGCACAGAGGACACGGTGGAGCACACGGTGGAGGTCTGCCCTGCTTGGGCGGAGACCCGCCGTGTCCTCGTAGAGGCGATCGGCAACGGCGGCGACCTCTCGCGTCCGGCCCTGGTGCAAGCCATGGTCCGGGGCGAGAGAGAATGGGAGGCAGTCACCTCCTTCTGCGAAGCAGTCATGCTAGCGAAGGAGGTGGCGGGGAGGCTGAGGGAGAACACCTCACGCCTCAGCCGCCGCGGGAGACGCTCCGGGCGTCGGGAGCCGCGTGACGACTCCCGGCCACCGTAGGCGCGGGCCTGCGGGCGGTGAGTAATGGGTAGCTCACCGTCCGATCAGGACCAGGCCCGTGCCGGACGGCGCGTTGTGTTCCACGCGCGCCTCAAAGAGATGTCAGCAGAGGACGGGGCCCCACAGGGCCGAAGCCTGCCGGGGCGGTGGGATTTTCCGAAAGGTTAACCGCTGCCCTGGAACAGAAAGGGCTAAGGACGGAACACGGGTGGGTTTTAGTCAGTAAAAGTCTGACACTCCCTTCCGCTCCACCGAGAGCGGGAGGGGTCATTTGATGATTTCCCATCCACAAAAAAAAAAAAAAAAGGTCAGGAAGAATGTTATTGGTTTCGAGGTATTGGATAACCTGCGAGTATACTACACGTTCAAGGATCTTAGAACTCTTATAAGATCTTAGAACAGATGTGAGCTGGATGACGTTGTGTTGACAGATTTATATTTTTAAATATGTACCAGTGAGGCAATGGCACTTGATCTTTTGTGCCATTAATGACGTCACTTACCTCAAAAATTTAAAATTTTTAAAATAACTATTTAGCCAATCATCATAATATTCAAATTAGTTTCTCAAAATGCTCAAAATTTTCAAAAAATAAAATAAAATCTAATGGTTAGAACTTTTGGACAATCCCCATTATTGGAGCTTACTATTTTCATTGCTACCATCGCAAACAATGATTTAGCATAATAAACTATTTTATTCATATTCAAATTATCCGATGAAAACTGACTTTTATCTGCCAAAGTCACGACAGATAAAAAATCGTAGTTTTGGCAAGTTTATTCTAAAAATTCCCTTTTTTATTCAACTATTTTGATTATAATCTGTACCGAACGCATAATTTCACCTCTATTTCGTTTCGCAACTAATCACCTGCTAACTAGTCTTTATGAATAAAGAAAAGTTAAGCATTGATTAAGAGCTAAATAAATGGTTAGCTAAACAGTAGCTAATGAATTAGCGAGATTTTTATGAATAAGGCTGTTAGTTAAAAGGGCAAATGGTGGGAAAGCGTAAAAGAAATATTCACTCCAATTTAGTGTAAATGAATCAATGTTAAATGCGTATGGATCTCTTTTCCAGGAAACACAGGTGTATTAATTATAGATGCAAACAAATCTATTTGTGGGGTACCAAACAGATCTTTAATTAATGAGAATCATTATTGCATAATTCCCACTCAGTATCTATATTTTTTGTATTACGGGATTCTTCATTTTCGGGATTTTTTTTGCTTTTCGCACAAGGTCCAAATACTCCTGGCGACGTCGTTTTCAGTGTTGCCGTTCAACAAAATAAGAAGTCGCTAGTCAAATCTAAAAATTCCTCTAGATATGGAAAAAATCTTTCCATAAAAATCCGCTAGATGTCGCTAACCAACCTCAGCAACGCTCAAACCGAAATATCGATTTTAGTAGTAGTTGAATAGTTGTAGTTTTATTCCTCCGTAGTTTGTTCTATTCCATCTCTGACGACCTTTGTGGCGCAGCGGGCGAAGGTCCGCCTGCGCGCAGGTTGCGGGTTCGATTCCCGCCTCGCCATAAATGTTTGTACGATCTGCAGATACCTGTTCCGGGTGTTCTGGGTGTTTTCTATGTATGTGTAATAAAAAAGAATATAATATAAGGTGCCACGTAACATGTGTACAAATCCGATAGAGGGTAGTTCTGGAACCGAAGAGGGGACACACCTTTAAACCTACCCACAATTTTTTGAATTTCATATAAATATATATGTTTGGTTTTATGAAAAAAAAAAAGCAAAATGTAAAACACGGAATCACCTATTTCAGCTTAGTACACATGCTACGTGGCACCCTGTTATATATTACCAAATTTATAATTTTGCTTTGTTTTTATTAGTAAAGTAAGTACGTAAATGGGATCAATCTATATGTACCATAATCAGAATCATAATTATTAGTTAGACACTTGTACTTAAATTTCAAAATTAAATTGGAAGTCACCAGGATCTTCAATTATAATGGCAACAGAAGATGAAGTTGAAGCCTCTCCAGTTTCTTTTGGTCTGCCTTTGCCGACTTGGTAAACAACATCGTCTGGGATATCATAAGTCGAGCAGTTCTTGTTTTTGATCTTAAGTTGATTTCTTATGAGAAGAAGAGAATTTAATGTCAGTTCCGAGAGTTTATTGCGAAGTTTGTTTTTCACAATATTCATTGCGCTAAACACCCTTTCTACTTCAGCATTGGAATGTGGCAATGACAGTATTGCGATAGCGAAATCACTTAAATCCTGAAAAGTGTTGATTCCAATTGTATTTTTATATGCGGCTACTTTAGCCCAAAATTGAATAGTGTCTCCGCTTAACGGTCTCCAATCGACGAAGTTGATAGTTTGCCATTGCTGCAAGATATTGTCATTTTTTTCGTCAGAGTATCCCATTTCCTTTATAAGATCTATTAATAATGTTGGCTCTTTTGTTTGTTTGAGTGTTTATTCCTCACTTAATAGCGTCATTTTTTCTAAAGCTTTGTAATTGGCGGGCAGTCGTTTTTGAATTTCTTCACCTAATTTCACATTAAAATCAATACACCGCTGTTTTATTCCTGCGATATTGACATTATGATTGGCTGGAAGTTTCTGCACATGTGACTCGAAAAGATATCCGAGATAAGGAGCGGGATTGAGGTAGTCTCTTATTTGGAGATCTATGTAGTCTTGGTCAGTAACTGCTGCCGTTGGCATCAAGATTCTTTGGCATATTGAACGTGTAGTAACGTCATCAAAGAACTTAACAGTTTTACGGGGTTTGCCTTTTCGCTCTCAAATATTTTGATTGTTTTTTGTACCTCGCCAAGAACTGTTCTCAAAAAGTACATGTAGAGTCGATTTTGTTCATCTAAGTACATATTATATAGCATCTCAGCTGTGTAGCATCGATCCTTAGTAGTTTGAAAATGCAATTTTAATTCATTCCACTGCGATAAAATTCTTGTTATAGCTGGCTCGATGGACAGCCAACGTGTGTCACATGCCTTCAATATTTTTAATGGTGATTCTCCACAATTGATTAATTCAAAAACCTTTTTATACTCAATTTGGCGCTTTGACGAGTGTGAAAACCAGTTGTAAGTTTCACGGACCAGAAACTCTATGTTGCGTGGCAATGTGTTTTCAGATGCATGAGTTACTGCCAGTTGCAGTGAGTGACAGACACATGGAATTAAAATTAGGTGTGGGAGATTATGCTGCGTTTTAAGAATCGTATACACGCTGTGTCTGGAACCAGTCATGACAGCTGCGTTGTCAGTTCCGATTCCAATCAAATTTTTTAATTGCAGACCATTATCATTTAAACATCTTAACAATGCTGTTAGTATTCCAGCAGCATCGGAACTCTCCAGTGACTGCAAAGCTAAAAACGCAGACACAACTTTGTTTTGATCCAAACTAAAATATCTTACGACGATTCCAAGGTACTTTGTGACGCTTACATCTGTTGATTCGTCTTATTAGACGAAACTACACTATTACTATTGTAAACTATATTTTTTATCACCTATGTCATTCAGGAGATCCTTTCTGAAATATGGTACCAGTACATAATTTATTATGTCTGTGCATTTGGTTCTATGTAATTTAATGTCTTTTGTTGAATTGGAATCCTTGAAGCATTTTTTACAAACATCTGTCAAGTGATCAATGTGACAAATTGAGCTATGTTCAGCTATGTACAAAGCTAACGTACACTCAGCTCTTGCGTAAGCCATACATATTTTTGCTGGTCCTGGAGAAAATGTCAAAACCTTATTTTGTGAAATCAATTCGGATTTTGCTTTATGTTTTTTAGTTTATAAATGCTTCTTCAAACCGTTAAGTTTCGCATACATTTCGGAGTGGCAATAGCTACAAAATGCTTTAGTTGAATCACCTGCCACGGGTTTTAACCAATGTTTGAACTCTGCAAAGTTTTCCCATTCTTTTCTATAATTCTGGCTGTATACTTTTTTTTTCACCGGAACTTCCATAATTATCAAGATAATCTTGCAAAATCACTCCGTAACTACTAGAACACAACACACAATAAGAAATAACAACAACTTCCAAACAATGATAACTGCAAAAGAACTACAACGAAACTGACGACACAATGAATGACCTCCTTCGAAACTGCCCACCGGGGAATCCCTGCATGCTCTGCTTCTATCGGAGTTGCCAGCGTAACATATTGAAAATAAGATAATACTTGACGATCAATGTGGCACGGCGGGCGATCATTTAGAATCATTTATTTATTTGTTCACATGTTGTTGCGTTACACTAGGTCTTATGTGGTAAATGGAGTATCAAACATGTACCCCGTTGGGGCGCTACAAAATCACTTAATACCTACTAGCTTAAAATTAATACCTACTAACATAATACTTAATGCTGAATAGTAACTGAAAGTATCTTATGTCTATAATTGTTTATTTATTTATTTTATTTTTGGCACAGATGTTTAAAAGTAAATTTTATTTTTAATATTATTTATTCATATTTCAAAGTATTCTTTTATGTTGTAATAGCTTTTATCCAGTAGATATTCTTTGAGTTTTTTATAAAAGGTTGAAAGTCTCTATTGTTTTTATTTGAAGGGGTAGTATTAGATATTGTATATTTTTATGGCCTTATGGTGTGTTGCGGATCTTACTATTTGGAATTTTGTATAGGGAAGAGATAATTCGTTTTTGTTTCTAAGGTTATAAGATCTTTGGTGTCTTTATTTTGTTTGTTCGAAAAGGTTTTTATGATTTTTTACAAAGGGGAATGCCCATCCGCCATAGAAAAAAATGCCTGAAATGAACAACAATGAAATATACGCCAAATCGAACTACAAATCGCAGGAAACCCATAACAATTTCAATAATTATCAAAAAACTAGGTAGAAGCCAGTTCCAATTTGACGGCACGGTTGGCGCAGTGGTTAAGCGATTGACTGCAGCGCTGCGTGTCGCGGGTTCGATTCCCGCACGGAACAAATATTTGTATGACCTACATGTATTTGTTCCGAGTCTGGGTGTTTTTCTATCTATAATATGTATGTATTTACAAAAAAAAAATTGTATATAAGTAGTTTATCAGCCATCTTGTTACCATAACACAAGCATTAGGTTGCTTAGCTTGGGACAAATGGTGCTGTGTGAAATGTCCAGGGATATTATTATTATTATTATAATTTTTTTTCGAAATATAGGTTAAGGATTAATATACAATAATCAAACAACTAAAATATCATCAAGAAATTGTGCAGGGGGATAGATATTGGTTTGGTACCGGGCCCATGCTAAGTACCATATTATTGACATAGTATGGGCACAGGTACCAACTGTTCGCCGTCCCACCAGGCAGTTACAATATCGATGCTGTAAAGCCCTATTTCCAGATAAAGAATTGTTAACTATTATGTAAACGAAATATACTTTTTGAGAAATATGTCTACTCTGTATTTTTCCTCGCAGCAAGAAACAATTACCCGGAAGAGCTAAATCCTCAACCAATGCGTTATCAATTTCCCTGCATATCTCAATCCTATACATACCATTAGCTCGCCTATGCTCGCCATAGTATGAACGAGCCTGTTTTATTTGGTAAGTTCCGCATGCCAACAAAACCATTTCGCTGTATGTCAGTTGTGGAAAATCACCAACATTGTTATTATTTGGGTAGCAATAAAACGAGTGACTGTAAATTACAATTTTAAGTGTCAAAATTACTGACTGTAAGTGACGAAAAATCAACAGAATAGTATCTTACAAACATTAATTTGAGTTACTTAAAATACAAAATGAGCAGCTTCATAATATTTGAGCGACTTAATATTTGTTTAGCAAAATGTTTCTGGCACTCGCCGGCCGCTGCCGCGGCACCGCTTGCTTCGCTCGCTCGGCTCGTGCGTTATGTGGTCACAGTTCTAACCTAACCTAGCTTTTTCGATTTCATTTTTAGCCGTTTCATTTCTGTTAATGTGCACATTAGCCGGCTAAAGATGGAATATCACGACACAAACTGTATTTCCAGTCGCTCACTTAGTAATGTAGTCGCTCGGATAAAATTTTAATATATGAAATGGATTTATCACAATCCACTGTTTGTAAGCTTGTTCTGGATTTTATTATTAATCAATATTCGTCGTTAGTTTAGTTAATTTTTCGCTTACTCAAATTCATACCGCTCAAGTTATTAATACAGTATGTCATCATCAGTCGCAAAGCTTTTTTTTAATCGCTCGTTTTATAATTCCCCTTATTATTTACATTAATACTTTGGAATTGCGCTCTGCGACGATTCAAATTATTTCTGATCACATAATCAGCTAGTCTGTTTTCTAGATACATATTCTCATTTATTACTTGCAGTATATCAACAGCATCTGGCCTGTCAACTATTCTTACATGGAATCTATTAATTAATGCTGCTGCTATAGAGAAATCTATCATTAAATGTTTAGATGCTCTGTTAAAAAAATCTTGGCGAAATAATTTGAATTGCTGCTTGAAGATCCCATTTATGACTTCCACTACCCAGCGACAAATGGTAACTCTTCTGCTTTTGTTGGCTTCCAGAGTGGATAGTTGGAATTCATTTTCTTGCAGTGTTGATGGCATATGAACACTACAATTGCATGATTCCAAAAGTGGAATGGAATCCCTGAACCCTCTATCTAAAATGAACACGTCACTGTCCTGAAAATATTGCCTCAGCGGCTTACTGGGTTCATCAAATTCACTGTTCATTATCTGAGCATCGGATGTTGTTGCTGGATAAGGGCCTAACACATCGATAAAATATAGCCATCGGAGCAAAGAATCATGAATGGTTTCACAAGATTTCTATATTTGTGAAGCGAATATGTCTCTTTTTGGTACAAATAGTTTTAGCTTTTTTGAACATAGATATATGTTCCATCAATAATTACAACAGGCTTCCTTTCTCCATCGACTTCACCAAACAACCCATTTGGTAGAATAAGGTTTCTTTCTGCAATTTGTTCTCTTGTTATATGTCCAATTCCAAGGTTCATAATAACAAAATCTTGATGCAGTTTTTCCCTTGCTTGAGCCATTAAACGTTCCAGTGTACTTCTCGGTATTTGGAGGAGAGATGATATTCTTTCATCGGAATCTCCAGTTCGCAATTTCATCAGGTAAGCTCCAAGGGCAGTAGAAGCTCTATGCATTTGCGCCAAACGAGGGACCTCTCTCATTAGAGTACCAAAATGATTTCTACTCATTCCTAGAAAGTACCACATCATGTGTTCTTCCATCAAGTGTATATTTTCTAAGTCCAAAGCACGACATTCATAATTCACAAACGATGCAAAGTCTTCGATTTGAGCCACAGTGAATTCATGATTCATATCTTCCAAAGCAGGAAGTTCATACCATAAGTCACTGTTTAAATGATGACTACATATTTTTGCATTCTCTGGCACATAATACTTGTAGTCCTTGAAGAGCCACACCCTTAATGAAAGAGGTACCAAATGTCTGTCTGTCATATTACATCCTGGATAGAAACAATGACTTTGAGTATCGACTGCTCTTCCATAATTAGGCAACAGGACGATGGATCTCATTTGAGAAACTTCCTCATATTCAAACCATCTGCCTGACTGGATACCTGACTAGGACTAGGTGAAGGAGTAGAGGGTGAGGCAGCCCGGTTGCATTGTTGCCAACATGGGTGACAGATCAAATCTGATGAACGTAGCTGCAAGAAAAATAAAAAGTAAAAGTTACTTTTGTTTTATTAAAATTCCATAATTGATATACCGGATGACTTTTTTTATCGTCTTGAAAATAATAGGGTATAATAGGTGAACAGAGTAGAAGCCTATGGCATAGAATTTTTCGTTTTTTTTTTTTTTAATAACATACAAAGAAATAGATCTAGCGTTAAATACTACACATTTGAAGTAAACTTTTCATATTAGAACAATAAAATCTGAAATTATGAAAAAAAATTAAAAACGACTTAAAAATGTAAACATTCAAATCATACGCACCCTACTAAATTCGAGTAATTTATCAATGAATTCGTAGCGCAGTACCTACTATCCTTTGAAGCCGGCCGATAGGCGATAGGTACTCGCCGCACATGCCGTCGGTCTCTTTATTACCCATTTCTGCGAAAAATATCAAAGAAGCCGACGGCACACGAGCCGCTTGCGCATCCCTCCCGCCCGCACCCCGCGCTCTCTCTCTCTTTCATTTCAGTACTATCCCTTTTCAAATTTCAGTCACCTACGATTAGTCACGGTGTGACGTCGCGTTGCTTTCGTATCCGCGTGTGCTCGTGTGCCCGTTGATAGTTATCATAAATATGCCAACCGAATATTCAAATGTGGAGTACCTAGGCAATGGTGCGATTTTATATTCTATCTGGTGAAAATTTAGACGATGCGAGGCGAATGTACGCCGAAGAAGTTCACCTACTGTCGTTGCGAAGGAACGGTATCCCTGACCCTCAAATTCCCAGCACTGCTCTAATCCTACGAACGTATCAGCGGTTACTTGATCATGGGCAGTTCCGGCTACCCAATCATGCCAGAGGCAGGGGCCGGCCACCCTTGGCCAGAAACATAGAAGACGCCATACTGGATTATTTTGAAAGACACCCGAGGAGGAGCACTCGGCAAGCCGCTCGTCGATTTGGCGTAAGTCAGTATGTGGTGTGGAAGCTACTTCGCTCAATGGACATGCATCCATACCATTACGCACGCGTGCAACATTTGCATGCACCGGACCCTGGACCCCGCATAGACTTTTGTCACTGGCTGCAGAACCATGCGGAGGCTAATATCTTGTGGAGCGACGAATCCATATTTACCCGCGTTGGTATTTACAACGTGCACAACGAACACTGGTGGAGCTTCCAAAACCCACACAAAATTAAAGAACATGCACATCAAGTTCGTTTCAGTGTCAACGTTTGGGCAGCGATAATTAAAGACTGCATAATTGGTCCAGTTTGGATCGAAGGTCGTTTGACGGGAATAACGTATCTACAAATGATACGCTCCGTCATCGACACCCTGTTGGACGACGTTCCTCTGGGCTATCTGCAAGACATGTACTTCCAGCACGACGGATGTCCAGCTCACTATGAGCGATCTGTGCGCGCATATCTTGATAGCCAATTTAGTGATAAGTGGATAGGTCGCGGTGGACCTGTGAACTGGCCGCCGAGATCGCCAGACCTGACACCCCTTGACTTTTATTTGTGGGCCGAACTAAAACGTTTAGTGTATACTGAAGAAGCTCAAAGTGTGAGTGATTTAAAACAGCGAATAATAGAAGCTTTTAATATTTTAAAAAGTGATAGAGACACGCTAAGAAGTTTAACAAACAATTTGCAAAGACGTGCTAATTTATGTTTAGAAAAAAACGGTGGACATTTTGAACAATTACTGCGATATCGCTAAAAAGGTACCTTATTTTTTGTAAATATTTATAATTTAGTGTAATTCTGTAATCAATCAGTGTTATTTGTAAATAAGTTGATTTCAATATTTTAAATACGCCTAGGATGTTGTAGCAGACGATTTACATTAAAAACTTGATAGAAGCATTTTATTAATCAACTATAAAAAGTTAAAATTTAACATGTAACCTGCTCAACATTTAGACGGTCCTAAGCCCGCAACAGTATGAAGGAATGATCGAAATAAAAAAATAATAATGTTAATAAACGGATCACCTCAACCTTGGATTTTTTGGTTAGTGATGGCACAGTAATGGGTAATTCCACTGCCATTTACAAATACATTAATTAATTGATGTAAGGTTGTATGTCTTTATTTACCACCAAAACACAATTATACAAGTACAGACACTCAAAATAGATGGAACACAATACAGTTTGAAGAAGAGGTGCGGGACATGAAAGATATTTTGGC
This sequence comes from Apamea crenata, assembly GCA_949629185.1. NCBI lineage: Eukaryota > Metazoa > Arthropoda > Insecta > Lepidoptera > Noctuidae > Apamea > Apamea crenata. The sequence goes on along the minus strand of OX451362.1, from coordinate 1,677,796 downwards.
GCGAACGACGCGTAGGCGACACGAGATCGTATGCGACTGCTGTGCGCGGGACGCGGGCGGCGCGGCGGCGTGGCGGGCGCCGACCGAGGACGAAGCACAGCGGATTACCACGAGAGCGCGCGGTTGGCGCGATTATTCAAACGTTGGTAAAAGTACGGCGAATTGCAAAGAGCGCGAGTATTCGAACGAGCGTGGCGCGAGTATTTGAACGTTCGTCTTATATCCTCCCCCTCTAACCCAGGCGTTGCGTCCCCGAAGCCGGGTTAGCCTTACGAGGTCTCCCTCTCTTACGTTTCTCTTGAATAGGATCTTGGATGGGACCAACGAACGGTGTTAACAACGAAACGTGATACCTCCCTAGCGAGACGCCGTCACTTATACGCTCCAAAGCGTATGTCGTACTACCGATCACCTCCTGAATACGATACGGTCCATCGCGGCGGGGGATGAACTTCGGAGTCTGCCCTTTGCTCGTATCGTTAGAGCCCTGAGTCTTAAGCAATACGAGATCTCCTACCTTATAGTCCGGCGCGTGGCGACGACTCTCATCGGCGAACTTCTTCTGAGCTTCTTGGGCCTTCTCGTGCACATCCCGTGCATCGAGCAACACGGCTGAAAGTTTATACCCTCTAAACTTCGACACGGCCCATACCACGGCCAGTGCCTCTCTCTCCGTCGTATTATAATTCTTCTCAGCGGCCGTGAGGAGGCGACTGGCGTACTCGACGGGTCGCTCATCGGCCCCCTCCCCCTGGAGCAGAGCCGCCCCAAGCGCGTAGCCGCTGCTGTCGGTCCTAAGGACAAATGGCTTCGTCCCGTCAGCCTGACGGAGAATAGGAGCCGATACCAAGAGGGACTTGATGGTCTCGAAAGCGCTCTGCTGTTCGGGGCCCCACTCCCAGGTGCTCCCTTTCTTCAGCAGAGAAGTCAGCGGTCTACTCACCTCGGCATAACCCGGTATGAAGCGCCTGAACCAGCTCGAGGTCTGCAGAAAACACTTCAGGTGCCTTACGTTCTGAGGGGGCGGCATGCCGGTTATAGCAGACGTCTTGTCTGGGTCCATGCGAATACCACCTGGTACGATGACATGACCGAGAAACTTCACGGCATCTCGGGCGAAGTGGCTCTTTTCGCGATTCACCCGCAGGTTAAACATAGCAAGGCGGTCGAACACAGCTTCCAGGTCTGCGAGGTGCCTTTCGAACGAGCCTTCGGACAGCACCAACAGATCGTCCAGATATGCGAGCAGAGTTATACCTGGTAAGTTGGATTTGAACCGGTCGATCAATCTCTGAAAAGTTGCCCCCGAATTCCGGAGGCCCATGGGCATGCGCTTGAACCTGAAGGTGCCCAGCGGTGTCGTGAACGAGGTAAGGTCCCTATGAGCAGGGTCAACGCTCACCTGGAAATATCCGGATCGCAGGTCCAGCGTAGTCATGTACTTGGAGGTTTTCGCCGCGTGGAGCACATCTTCGATCCTGGGAAGTGGGTATCGGTCAGGCTCCGTGACCGCGTTGAGCTTGCGGTAATCGACGCAAAGCCTGTAGCTCCCATCTTTCTTCTTCACCAGGACGACGTTGGAGGCCCACGGTGACTCGCATTCCTCGATGACGTCGGCGCTGAGCAGCTTTTGCAGCTCCTTTTCTAAAGCTTCTTTCTTGGACGGCGACAACCTATATGGTGGGGAGGCAAGGGGTTCCTGATTATCTCTTACCTTAATTTTATGACAGGCGAAGTCCGTGGGAGGTCCATCCGTAGCAAACTGGTTCGCTCTGCTACGCAGAAATGCGTTGAGCGCGTTCCTGTGCTCTGGTGGTAACTTCGTTCCCTCGTTGTCGCGCATGGAGACGTCGGAGATATCTGCCTGCATCAGCTCTGTGCTATTCAAACTAAATGATTGCACGAAAGGAAAAATCTGCTCAGGATTATCAGTAAAGAACCATGACTCCTGTGACAAGTCCAGTGTGACCCCAGCCTTAGTAATAAAATTACGACCTAACAATGTTCGAGTACTCTCACCTGGGAACACCACGAACTCGGTATCGACCTGCCTTCCTTCTAAAATCACGGGTACCGTCGCCGTGAGGACCGTTTTCACCTGGCGGGAACCAACCGCGAGTCCGATGGTTCGCTCCGCCTCGTGAAACTGTACCCCAACCGATGTTAAAATAGAGTACAACAAGGAACCAGCAACGCAGCACGTAGCCCCTGTGTCGAGTATTGCGGCACCTACCCTATCCGCGATAGTGACCGATACCATAGCGTGTGACGGCGTCGTCGCGTGAGTTTCGCGTGTGACGTTCCCGTCGTTCACCATATTAAAATCGCATCGCGTCGCGGGTAACTGTTTTCCGTTACAATTCTCACATTTCGACTTTACAACACCGGGTTGGCCGCATCCGTAACAACGCAAATTACTAGCCCCATTACTGGTACTTTTACCCTCGGAAACCGCGCTAGTTGGTTGTTGTTTATTACTTTTACTTTGCAAATTGCGACAATCTGTTATAACGTGACCATAACATTTACAGAACGAACATCGAACGCGCTTATCACGTTTCAAATTCTCGTTCGAGTTTACAGTGAGTTTTGCGACACTAGTACCGCACGCACTCGTGGTAACGCTGCGTTCGCGCTCGCTCGACTCGAGTTCATGACCCCGGTCGCGCGGCGCGTCGTGCGATCGCGGCAAGTTTTGACTTGCCGATATTTTCGTCGTAGACACGATCGGGTTCGCGGCGTACGTACGAAGATTTAATTCGACAATAGAATCTTCTATGGCCCTCACGTTTTCTATCATAATATCAATATCGTTAATATCATTTCTAGGTAATCGCTTTCTCACACGTCGGTGTAAAAGGCCGTAAATAAGATCTAATTGCATACACATCGGCACCGCGTAAGGTAATTTAGCAAATAACGACCGCACTCTACACACAAACACTTCTGCACGTTCAGAGTCTTTCTGGTCCGTGTCGACGATCTCCCGTAGCACTTTGTATGGCGGCTGCTGCATCCCGTACATGGCACGCAGGCGCGCCACGGCGTCCGGCCAGGTGTTCACGCTGGCGCGCGCGCCGCGCCACCACACGGCCGCGTCGCCCTCCAGCAGTATCGGCAGACCGCGCAGCGCGTGCTCGTCGCTGACGCCCGCGCACTCCTTGTACACCTGCACCGCGTCGACGAACGCCTCCAGTACTTCCGCGTCGCGCGACCTCCCATCGAAACGTGCAGTGCACTTGGCGAAGTTGCCTGTGACCGCGGACGAGTAGGCGCTGGGCGGACGGATGTCGGGCGTTGGCGTCGATGTCGGTGGTTTCCCGGAGCCGTTGAAAGCCCTCAGGGTTTCCACTAGGGTTCTGTTTGTTTCTGCTTGCATTCTGACGAAGGACTCCATGAAACCGGCTAAGACGGTCTCGGTGGTCGCGCTCGTCGAAGCGCCGCCGGCGCGACCATGCGCCCCGGCGGGGACGGGGGCGGGGGCGCTCACGGCGCGCGGCTCCGCCTGGTCGTAGTATTCGGGCTCGCTCGTGTCGTCGCTCATAATATCTTCACTCGATAGTACTTTCGCGTTTCGCAGTTCCATCGGCATGTCAACAGTTCGTCACGTAACTTATGTTTTCGCGATTTGACGCTATGTAGGTATCTATCGCGGCACTCGCGACGAAACTTCTCGGAAATATCTCAAGGTGGATTCGAAGCCACGAGTTGGGCAGCCACTGTAAGGTTGTATGTCTTTATTTACCACCAAAACACAATTATACAAGTACAGACACTCAAAATAGATGGAACACAATACAGTTTGAAGAAGAGGTGTGGGACATGAAAGATATTTTGGCGCGAACGACGCGTAGGCGACACGAGATCGTATGCGACTGCTGTGCGCGGGACGCGGGCGGCGCGGCGGCGTGGCGGGCGCCGACCGAGGACGAAGCACAGCGGATTACCACGAGAGCGCGCGGTTGGCGCGATTATTCAAACGTTGGTAAAAGTACGGCGAATTGCAAAGAGCGCGAGTATTCGAACGAGCGTGGCGCGAGTATTTGAACGTTCGTCTTATATTGATTAATAAACACCAATTAAGAACTTAATTTTCAATCACCTATCTTTGATAACATCACCTAACATCAGATTTCTCAATTAAATTAAAAATAATAATGTTATTCTAATGAATATTATACGAAAAAGTGGTCATGTACCTACGTACTTATTTATCAAGTTAAAATCTTAAAAATACAGATGAATAAACTTATTAAGTTATTACTAATTTCATTTACTGAGTGATTGTGTAAGAATTTTACCTAAACAGTTTTGTTTTTTACACAACAGACCTTAAAGTACGTACCTACTCGCCACGGATAATAATCTTTGTCTCTGAAAACCTAAAAAGTACCTATTCAGCATGCGCGGGCGCGCGCGAATTTACCTACCTACCTCTCAGCTGCTCTGCTGTCGTACGTGAACCCGTACCTCTCACGCACACATAAGAGCTTCTGTGATCGTGCGCAAAACGCTGAAATATGCGCGCCGTCGTAGATAATATTACCGTGTCGTAGCTTAGCAACGCGAACGGGGCGACCGAACGACTGTAGACGTTCTCGCTCTCGCATGTATGCACGTCCTTTTCATTTTGCTTGAAGTACAGTCGAGTAATTCTTGCTTATTCAAGTATTGTTTCGATTATTTAAAATATTAGATTAAGTGTTTTAAATTATCGTTCGTTGTTTTGTTACTGTTATCGTTTTATAGGTACGGTTAGGTTTTTCTTATTGTAGGTAAATTGTTGTGATTTTTTATTTGTAGGTTAGGTTTTCTTATTATTGTGTTAGGTTAGTACTTATTCTTTTGGTCCGAGGCTTATTTAGTTAATTGAGTATTTGATTTAAGACTTTGTTGATGTTAGGGTATAAATTGATTAGCAGGCACATCAGGTTTGTCTTATTATCTTAGTTTATTAGAAGTGGGATATTAATGTTATTATGTTGATTTTGAAAATGTTTAAACGCGACTGTACAAGCGGCCGCATAGTACCTACAACTTTCATTCATGCGCAATCGCAGTTTACGTTGTTTACTATATCTTATTTAGCTATTATTAGTTTTACGCACGGCCGTAGGATGGATACTTTTCCTGATTTTGAAGGATTTTCCGAACTTTTACAATCTTAATGGTATTAAGCAAATATCCTTGTGTATGACTTCTGTTCCACTTACACAACACACCCTATTATTTCCGAGACGGTAAAAAAATCATCCGGTATAATTGTTCTTTTATACGGCAACACGATGCTTAAAAAAATATTGTGTCAATTTGTCAAAGTGACAGATAACAATCGCTTTGTTTCTTTGCATCGTGAGTGTTGTTTTTGAGTTTTATAGCGGCTGCTTTGGTTTTTTGTTAAAATGGATTCCGATTCTTCCCTTCTTGACGACCCTGGCACTTCTATGGACCCCGAACCTTGTATTTACGTTGAACCTGGCACACCTACGGACACCGAACCTCGCCCTATCGTTAACCCCAGCTTGAATGTGGACATGGATCCCGTGTTGCCTCACGGTGAGACAACGTAGCGATGTGTGACACAGTCTCATTCTAATGCTGCCCTCGTAACAGCAAATGCAGTAATCGACATTTTTTCGATTTTCCGTTTTTGTCAAAAATTACATAGGGAGACTTCAAGCTATAAGTAGTTTTTTTTTTTTTTTTTTTCTATAGCTGGAACATGGTGAAATAATAAGAAAAAATGCAGCATTTTGTGTGAAATAATCTGATATTGTTAGCATGAATGCAGCAATGATCATATACCAGATTGAAATGCAGTAATCACGTATTTAGTACCAAGTTAGAATGCAGTATTCACCTAAGTACTAGTAAGAAACGCAGTACTCGCATTTTGGCTGCGTTTTAATTTTGTAAATTCGTATATTTGTTTATTACTATGTTTTCTAAGGTGAAATGCAGTAATGGCTTACACTGCGATTGACCCTAGTATCATGAAATAAAATAGTTGAAATATGATGTGTTGTTATAGCGCATACTGCGTTTTACATTAGTGCCGCAGTCTGTGATCGTCACTCGCGGTCGTGAGACGTGTTCCGGCCGCACGCGGCTTTCGGCTCGTGTTTTGTTGTTCATGAGCCGTGAGCTATTTGGTAAGTTGATAATTATTTTATTAAATTTATTCCAATTTTTATTTTAAGACGTCACAAGTCTGTATTGATTATTTCTTTGAAGATAATTGTTTCAAATACCTACGTAAAGTCGAATCATTTTAAAATGGCCTTGGCGCCAATTCCCTTGTTCACAAACTAAACTAAATTTAAGTTCAGTACATCTTTTTCTTTCCATTTCATTAAGAAAAGGACAGAAGATAAATATTAGTTTAGTCCTGTCAAATTAGTCAGCGTCTGACGTAAATTGATGTATTTTAAGTCGCCATGTTTTTAATCACGTCTAAACTGTCTATGGAGTATCTTAATTTGACAGGACTAAACTAATATTTTATCTTCTGTCCTTTTCTTAATGAAATAGAGAGAAAAGGATGCACTGAACTTAAATTTAGTTTAGTTTGTGTACAAGGGTATCGGCGCCAATGTTTCATGAACTATTTTTGATGTGATTTTACGGAATTCTTGACTACAAAAAAGTATAGAAGATCGTATTGTTTGTATTTAATGAAATTAGTTTTCACTGTTTTTCTGTGATTGCGTACCTATAATTTATTTTGTATATTTTGAATGCAGGTAAAATGTCTTCAAATAATTTACGCGGTCGAAGATTAGTCGATATGGTAGTAAAAACCGAAGAAAATACTATAATAGAGAAGAAAGAGACAGAGTTAGAACCATGTACACTTGTGGAAACTGTAACCGTGGAAATAGAACCCTTTTGTGATATTCATGATTTTGGTAGTCATTGGGCGCATCCATTTGATTACAACTGCTATAATCACATTTTACAACCGTCAGTTGAATATGATTTTTCGTTATACTTGCCGGTTGCTCAATTGGAAGAAAAAATTAAAATTTTAAATGATTATTATTATGAAGATACAAGCATTAGCATAATATGTAATGAAACAATGCCAAACTCACTTATGGGCACCCCGGCTGCAGAAAAGTCACCATTAGAAGACCAAAATCACGATTGTATTTTACAAAAAACGATTGATGACGGCGATGTTGATATTTTAACACCACCCGCCGCTGAATTTGATTCCTCGTTAAACTTGCCGCTAGCAGCTGAATTTGATGAGCCGATTGATATTTTAAATTATTCCTATTCAAAAGACGACAGTTTCAGCTTATTTTGTAATGAAGGAATCACAAGGTCACGTATAGTCACTCCAAAGGCTGTAGAAAACTCGCCAACTACAGAGAGAGAAAAGGAAATTGAAGTTGTTAACAATAGAGACCAGACCAGAGAAGAAGTTATGCAAGAAAGTATGATTGAAGATCATAACAATAGAGACCAGACCAGAGAAGAAGTTATGCAAGAAAGTATGATTGTTAGTGATGCTCCAAAGGGCCGAACAAAAACAGGCAATCCAAGGGTTAGAAATCGCTATCAAGAATCTTTAAAAATGAGAAAAGAAGCAAAGAAACGCACTAAATTAGAAAAATTTTGTGTTAAACAAGCATGTCCTCCATCCTGCAAAAAAAAATGTTCAGAAATATTTTCAGAATTAGAACGTTTGGAGATCAACAAGATTTTCTGGGAGCTTAGTTACGAGGGACAGGGTTACTTAATTCAATCATTAGTCAAGAAGCTAGCAATTAACCGGCGCATACAAGGGAGTACCTTATCACGTAATAATACTTATAAATACTACTTTGAAAAAGACAATCAAAAGATAGAAATCTGCAAAATATTTTTTTTAACGACATTAGGTTATCACCAAAAAAATGATCGCCGAATTTTGGACGCTTTAAAGAAACCACTTAATGCACAAACTGACAAACGGTAAACAAAAGGTAAACGAGAGCACAAAGAGAAAATAGATAGAAATATACTACGGGATCATATTGAAAGTTTCAGACCAGCAATTGCACATTATAGAAGAAATCACGCGCCTAAGAGACGATACCTACCTAGTGATCTAAACGCAACCTATATGTTTAACGATTTTAAAGAAAAATACCCTGAAATAAAAACCTCTTACGAACTATATAGACAGTTTTTAAAAAAAGACATGAACATTTCGTTTGCTCATTTGGGAAACGAGGAATGTGAAGAGTGTGAAGGCTATAAATTACATCAGCCCACGTGCAGAGAACCAGCATCTTGTGATGTATGTAGTTGCATAACACACACCAAGAACGATACAAAAAAGCCCGAAAGTTGTATCAAGAAGATGTTGATTTATCAGCTGCTGATCCCAGAAAAATATTTTATTCTGCCGATTTACAGAAAGTTATTATGCTGCCAAGGATCGACATGTTTAAAGCCGTAATTTTTTGTCCAAGAATTATAGCATTTAATGAGAGTTTCGTGCCTTTAGGGCCTACTAAGGCTCCCTCTCTACAGCCCTTCGCCGCAGTATGGCATGAAGCTACCTCGGGCAGAAAACAAGAGGATATTATCAGTACTTATAAAGCATTTTTTCTCAGCAAACGTGACTGCACCGATATAGTGGTGTGGACAGATAATTGTTCAAGCCAGAATAAGAATTGGGCTTTTTTTACATTTCTTGTTCAAATTGTAAACGGTTCTGAAATATGTGCCGAAACTATTTCAATAAAATATTTAGAACCAGGCCACACTTTTATGTCGGCTGACAACTTTCACCACCAAGTAGAAAACCAATTACAAAAAGCAGGAAAGGTGTATGATTTTGCTGATTACATTGATTGTGTGCAGTTAGCAAATTCAGGGAAAGTCACAGTAAAACCTATGGAAGTTTCGGACTTCTGCAAATATATAGATCATTCATCTCAACATAGACTTAAAAAGAGCACAAACAGAGTATATTTAAAAGACATTGTGATTGTGGAGGTACACAGAAATAAAAGTAACTTGTTTGTGAAGACACAGTATGATGGAATGATTCACGAAATTGAGTTCCTAAAAGTTAAATACTTAAAGTCATCAATTCCTGATCCCATTATAAACATTCTTCCAAGGGGTATAGGGTAAAACCGGGATAGATGCCCCACTTTTCGAAACTGTTTCATTATTTGAATACCAAACATATTTGCTTAGATTGACCCTGTAATATAGTTAGTTTAATCATTCATAAAGCTTTAGAAACTGTATTTATTTACCTAACCATTACTGGTTTTGCAAAAATGTAATTCTTGCGAAACACATTTTTTGGGGATAGGTGCCTACCTATATGGATAGATGCCCCACTATGAAATCACTTAGGAGGATAGATGCCTGTGATGCGGGATAGATGCCTTTTTAAATAATCAACAAGAATATGTAATCACAATGTAATATTTATTTATTATCTTCATGTGTAGGTAATATAAAATGCTTAACCATAATTATATTTATGCATGTCTTTAACAAAAAATACAAAAAAACTGTTTAAGCGATAACATATTAAAACTATCATATAGAATCATCTCAAACGAAACATTCCCGTTTTAACGTAGAAATAATTATTTAACATTAAAAAAAAATCAACATTCATATGAATCTCTAACAAAATAAAAATTAATAATTTCGTTTAACCTTAGTAATTATTTAAACATTCAAAAAAATCAACATATTCGTAAGGAACTATCCTTCATTAAGTGGAACCGGACATTTTAAGTTTTCCACATCTTGAGCAATAGTTCTTAAAAAGTGTGCATGTTTCGTGCAGCCACTTCTGACACATAATACACTGGATCCAATCAGATTTAGACTTCGTGTTATTATAGGTATCGAAGCATTCTACGCAAACATTTTCATCTATAGCATTAGTCTCTTCTAATTTTTTTTTTTTAGTTTTTTTCACGGGTAGTCCTATGGTTTTTTTACCTTTTTCGGCATTAGGTGAGAGGTGATCTTCATTTTCACTGTTTGAGCTATAAATAGCTAGTCTTTTACGTAATCCACGATCCTTGTTTACTTTTAAATAATAATCATTTTCTTTATGACTGCAATCAGTCACGTCACCATCTGTTTCTTCACTTGAGTCATAGTTTTTCTTTGGTTTTCCTTTCTTATTTTTATTTTTTTGTATTTGTTCTTTGGCTTTTTTATTTGCTTTTTTTATTGTTCGTCTTTTTTTGGTAGCTTCAGTCTTGTTTATCTTAGATTCTATTTGTTTCTTTTTCCTGTCAGCAATATCCCTTTTTTCTTTTATTTTTTCTCTAGAATTGAGAATATCTGCCGATTGTTTAGCTCTCCTTGCTAAAGTCAGAGGAATTTGTGGTATTGGTGATGCTTCGACTAAAAATTTAGAAGGTGTTTCTTTTTCTTCGTTATTTAGAATCCGTATTAGTGAATCATCACCTATATCAACAATATCAATAATCGTATCTTCTAAAATCTGAGGGTCGATCAAAAGGCTAGGTGAGTTTCGGTTGAATGAAGTTGATGGCATATTGGGTGGTGTTATGTTCAGGTCTGCGACATACAAATATTCGTTTTCAAATGTAGTTGGACAATCAATTGAAGAAATCGGAGGTATAGTTGTTTGTGTTCTGTGTTCAACTTCAACATGCTCACAAGGTTCTGCATTTTCGTTTAGATAGCTAACGTTCCTGAACTTCTATGATAAGCTAACCATTCGACTTTTTGACGACCATTTTTTAAACGTGATTTTTATTAAAATTGTATGGTATTTTAATCACGTTTATTATATTAATGGGCAATATGGGATATAAATTAAAGATAATTATTACATAAATGAATATTTATTTAACTTTTAAGTACTAAATCACAAATCAAAAATGGCACATGTTTCTTTGAGATCAATAAGGCACTAAATCTTACAATTACTAAATTAGGAACTATTTTTTAGAAATTTCTTCTTTTCTTTTTGGTATAATAAAGTAAAAAGCTTAAAATTAAACGTAAGTATCAAATTACTTAGATTTTTTTGGCACAAGTGGGGCAAAAGTCGACTGTATGTTCGCCACAAATGGGAATTCTGCAACTATTGCAGTGATTCTTTGTCATGCGCCTTTTCTTATAGGAACACAAACTGCAGCTTTTCCTTTTCCTTGTTGAGGCATTTTCAGGTATCAGAGGACTACCAGGATCAGATTGCTCAAGAATTTGACCTTGAACTTCAGCGCGTTCCTCATGGTTCAAACCCAATACATCTCTTATTTTATCTTTTATTCTTCGAGGCATTGTTGGTATTTCAAGTCGACGTTTTAGCCATGGTTCAACGAGTTGTTCATGCAATTGTTTCATAAAGCTTCTTCGTGACAGTGGTTTACCTCCAGACACCAAGACATTATGGCAATATAGGACGTAAGAATTGATACTCGATATATTGAGCATGCCATAAAACATGCACATGGGCCACCGGTTGGTCTTACGATTACACGACATATTTGAACACATCTGGTCAAATGTGTCTACGCCGCCTTTTGTGGCATTGTAAAATTCTATAATGTGTGGTTTTTTCGATGTTGGGTTCACAGTTCCTTCTTCGTCACATGAAGACAACAAATATACCATTTTGCTTGGCTTCGGTTTGAATGATAGGAGAGTTAGTGGCCCATCATAACAAAACATGGAAGTGCCAATCGCTCTACCTCGGCTGTTCTTCATTTCTTCCGGTATTTCTCTTTTGTTGGCCCGCAAAGTTCCGACTATTGTTAACTTGTAAGGTTGTTGTAGCAGTTGTTTAGCTAATGGGATGGATGTAAACCAATTGTCAGTGGTTACGTTTCTGTTTGAGCCATAAATACTCCTTGTTAGTTCCTTGACAACATATTCACCAAGGGGCACTCCTCCAGTATTTGTTCCTTTTCCAAGATAAGGCATGGCGTCAATCATGTACCTGGTCCCACTGTCACACATCATTTCAATTTTTAGACCGTACTTAGCAGGCTTGTTAGGGATGTACATTTTAAATTTACACCGACCACGAAATGCCAGCAATTGCTCATCGATGGTAACGTTAGTCCCAGGAACGTAATTGTTTCGGCATTGAATCATCAGTAAGTCCCATATTTTTCGGATTGGTGTGAGTGGATCAGACTGCAAGGTTCCTATTCTTATAGCCCTGTCATCAAACCTAAGGCATCTTATGAGGAAATCAAACCTTTCTCGACTCATACACGAGATGTATCGGGTTGCGCAGAAAGACGTGTTGAACAATTCATCACTTGTAAGATGGTTATCTTTCAACGCAGCTGCCAATAATAAGACACCGAAGAGTGCGTTGAGTTCCTCTTTGCATGTTTCGTTTTGGGTTGATGTAATAGTCTCATAGCTTTGTTTCTTTATGGCTATTTCAGCGTTGGTCCACTGCAAAATTTCCTCACATATTTCGTCTGTCATAAAGGAACCAAATAAAATGAAAGGATCTGTTATGTTTCTGACTGAACGGGCTGGTCCTCTAGCCGTGCGAACGATATTTATCGCAGAAGTACGGGAAGAAGTGTGCCCTTTATTAGTTGCCCACACGTGACGATTTTTGCCTCGAATATTGGCTTGAGTCAAGTGGATAATGTAGTTGGAAGCCGATGAAGAGTTGTCACTGAGAAGAGCATCGGAAGGTGAACTTTCTTGTTCCTCTTCAATATCTAAAGGTGCACTTACTTGTGTTTCTTCAGTGTTCGAGGGTTCGTCGTGAAAGTCACTTTCCACGTCATCAGCCAACAAACCATCCTCATTTTCACTATCAGAAAAGACATAATTTGTGTTGACATAATCGTCATCATCTAACGCACGAACTATGTCGTCATCTGTGATCAACCTCGCAGCCATTCTTCACTATCAACGATATAACTATAAAAAAAAACAAAACAAAAATCAACACAAAGTACAGGTTTAAAAGTTACGCATAAGCTAACCATTCGTCAAAATGACGAGTATGCAGTAGGTATCTCAATAACAAAAGTACTTACCGGCTAAACGCGACCACCACGCGATGGAGTCTAGCGGTCACTAAGTTGGCTCGAATCAGCGAGTGTGTAGGTAAAACCATTAGAAAGGGAGAGGAAGATATTTTATAGATGCTCGTCATTTTGACGAACGTTAGCTATCTAGGGTTAAAGAAGATGTTTGAAGAAGCGCTGTTGTAGTTTGATGTAGCACACAGGGTTGATCAGGATCATTGTCACTGCGATGTGCAATATCAGATATAGTGAAAACAGAATCGGGCAAAGCATTAGGATTTAGTGGATAAATCCCACTTCTTCGAAAGCCAGCAAGAGCATTTGCAGGTGTAGTAGCGCGTATCCATGCGTTGCGTATAAGGGTTCCAGCATTATAACGGCTTATCTTTTTATTTGGATTTGCGCGCATAAACTGATTAGTCTCATGATTAAAGTATGTTTTAAATGGCCCAAACACCGCTACGTCTAATGGTTGTAAAGCTGAGGTAGTGTGGCTGGGTAAACATAACAAAATAATATCGTTATCAGAAGCAACTTGCAGCATGTCTGGTGCGGATGAATGAGATGCTTGCCCGTCTAAAATAAGCAGAACCTTACCTTGCGGTTTCAAAGCTATGAAGTGTTCCGTAAGCCACTTATAGAAAAGATCGGTATTTATGTATGCCGACTTTTTGTTCATGTACACTTTTGAGCCCAGTGGTAGACCGTTCTCGAATTCTGGTTTCTTATTTACACCTTTAATTATTACTACTGGTGGGAGAAAATTACCAATGGCATTGCAACAGGCTACGATAGTCATTGTTTCACCTTTCTCCGCAGATGTAACTGAATTTACTACTTTTGCACCTTTCTTTGCAACAACTTTGCCAGGCTTATTGTTAAGCTGAACTCCTGATTCGTCCATATTATAAATCCTTTCAGGCTTATCCAAGAGATCATTATCGGCCAGGACTTTTGTCAGAAGTTCATGAAAATTATTCACTTCTTCTCTGCTAAGACCTTTAGCCCTAGCGACAGATAAACCTTCTGCTTGCCTAATAGACAACTCTGGATTTCGCTCAATAAAACTTTTGAACCATTCATTCCCAGCTATCTGGTTTTCATTATCAAAATTGTGTTGAATCTGTAGCTTTTCGGCAAATTGGTATGCTAACGTACGTATAGATCGTCTATCTGGGGGAAATCCCGCGTCGCTAAGCTTCAAAATGTGCGCTACCAACCTTTTTTCGTGTTCAAAACCCAGGACAGGATGTTTTCCCAAAGTCAACTTAGTTTGGTTTTTAATAGCGTAACGCCTTCGCAATGTTCTGGATGGAATCCCAAATTGTCTGGATATTTCATTGATCCCCAATTCTTTTTTATCCAATTCATGAAAAGCTGACTGTAACTGCTCTGTTGTCCAAGAAACTACTCGAGCTCGTACGCCCTCCTTTCTTTTGTATTTCCTTGGCATGGCTCACCTACAATAAGCAAAGTAAGTATAAATAAAACACAGTATCTACACTCATTTCTTTACATTCGAATTATGAAATTAAAGTTGGATACATTTTACTATCAGATGTCATACTAACGTTAAAAACTTGATCTAATAGCGTGGCCAGTTAAATTATCATTTTTAAGGCACAACCGGTACAACATGAAGTGAGATCTCTAAATGCAGATTGTTATTCAAAGTCTCAGATAAAAATTGTAGGGTACTTTGCACACTTTGACTTAACAAAATCTTTTGAAGCCAGAATCGCAATAAACTGGATATGACTCACCCAGTATTCATCAGTACACTGCTCGAATTGCTGACATAGCAAACTTTAGCGCTTCGCTCGCTATTAGCCACTGCTGCAGGCGCTGGCCCGGTACCGCCTGGGCCCCTCGCCATGCAGGCGCTTCCATAATTGCTTCGTGGACATTTCGAAGCAAAATGTCCGGTGTTGCCACATCGAAAACAGATGCTGTCTGATCGCTGCTTTGGTCCTGCAGAACTTGACGCCAAATTGGTAGCATTGGATACCTTGCCCAAGGTTATCATCAATGCACTTCCTCGAAGCGGAACTTTCGATAAGCACCGGCCTACTGTAGTATTCTTCTATGTCCACGTGTGATAATCTGTAAAGAAACATACCCGCAAAGTATCACATAGCTCGGTCACTCCTGACCACATTTGGTACAGGCAAAAACACAATGAAATTTCTAACAAACTAAAAATAGCAGAGTTCCGAGCATTACCCACTATTTGATTCCCAAATCTTAAGGTTACAATAAAAATAAACTAAGATGCATGTGTCTCATATTATCTAGTAACCTCCAGTTACTCAACTCGTCAAATTCATTTGCGCATCCCCCTCGGATCGCCAAGTCACTCCTGGACTTTATGGTTTCTCACGAAACCCCACATAACACATACAAAACACACACAACCTAATCTCTACTTTGTTTCAGCAACTAAACCATTACTTGGCTTTCCTCAAATTCTTGAGCCGAGCGGCTCTGGTTGTAATGTGCCCGTAAGGCAACACGCCCCCTTTGGTCTGGATTTCAAGCGAAACGGTGGCCCTACCCAATAGCCGGGGGTAGGGAAACGGTCATGGTGTCCCGTCAGAGGGCCACAGGTGAGGTGCGTGAGGTCCGCTGAGGTCGTCCTCGGACGGCCAAAGCGGTAGGTAAAGGTCATGCTGACGGTGTAAGTGAGGGTTGATCAGTTCGTTGGGGGGTGGCCCTATGAACCTTCCACGCCAACCCGATCGAGCGCCCGATGTCGAACTGTAAACCAGCCTTGCGCCCCTATATCTCTCTGGTAGTCCTAACGTTCGAGCTTTTTAGTAGCAAGACGTTCCCAGGTGCGGGCTCCATGGAGGGTGGGAGCCAGAGAGATGAAATTTCAAAACCAATTTAACATGGACAATCAAAGGCCAGTTAAAAAACCAAACACCAGAGTGGAGGCGAAAGCCAATGAGACTCCAAAGGAAGGTGCTTGCACCTCCCTTGCCCCTGGTGGCCTGGCGGCTTACGCTGCGGGTACCAGCGCGGGTATCGGTCCGGCTGTGGCGAGAACCGCAGCTAAGACCAAAACAAAAAAGTGCCAAAACAAACAAAGGACGTCGGCGCTGACTGGGACCAGTACCGACCCTTCTAAAACTCAGGGGAAGACCACGGCGACGGCTTATACCACTGCCGGTCAGACCCTCTCCACACAGACCCTGGCTCTGGCAAACACCGGCGCTGGGGATCCCCACAAACACCCTCCTTATCCTATGGCTCCTCAAGCCTCCTCCCATCAGGCGGCCGTCACCGGTAAAACGTAGACGGTTGGTTGCACTGAGGACGCGTTCTCGCCTCGCCTAGGTCGGCCAAACTGACGAGCGGCCAGCTGAACTTCACCGCCGGCGTACGGTCGCAGGCAGAGGCCGGCACGAGCCGACCAACGCCCAGTCGACCGCCAACCGGCTCTCCGAAGAAACCAGCAGCAGGTACCGTCGAAACACCGGGACCAGAGTGGAAGGGTCAGGCCGCGGCCAAGCGAGCTCTCAACGAGACTTTGTCACCTCGGGGAGAGCATAAGCGGCCGTGTCTTGATCAATCCAAACTGGTCCCACATAAAAGCTACGCCCAAGCTGCTAGTGCGACCCTGGACGTCGCGATCACCTGCGACCGCACGGGTATACTCAGCAGGGAAGCATCGGACCAGGTACTCGCTGCCATTCAGAGGCAGATCATCCTCGAGGCCTGCTCCCCCAAACCAGACACTCCGGGACCGACGTTCAACGCCAAGCCGGTGGTCGCCGGGGGCGTCGTGAAACTGTGGTGCGGTAACGCACACTTTAGCATGGCTGAAGCAAACGGTCTCCGACCTATCTCTTCCCGACGGCACCTCGCTGGTGGTCAAGAGTCAGTCGGAGATCCTAAAACGATCACGGTGTGGAATCGTCATCCCAGACGGACAGGGAGTATTCGGAGAGTCAACCAACATCGGGCGGGCTCTCAGTTACCAGAACCCCTGGGTCAACATCAAGAGGTGGGTGCTTCTTTTTGCCGACAAACAAAACGCACAATGGTTCGTGGTGGTCGGTGTCCCTGTGGACCAAATCCCGACGCTGATGGAGGCCGGACGCCGCCTCTCGATTGAACTGGGGACGGTGTACATAAAGTTCCAGGGACGGAATGGTAGGTTCACCGACACCCCTCAGGGATGGGACCCCGCCACGGGGACCATGGGCGAGGTGCCGAACCAGCCGCTGACACCAGCGGGGGAGTCCTCCCCCGCCGTAAACAACCCGGAAGCATCTGCGACTGAACCTGCTCTGGCAGAGTCGGCCGCCCCTGCTGCCGCCATTGTGGTGGCTGTCCCTTCATCTGGTGAGGAGCTGGACGACATGATCCTGTCCCCGGCTTCGGACCAGGGTGGGGACGGCTTAGACGAGGGCGACCTGTTCGCCGGGCTCAAACTGGGGGACGAGGAGGGCTCAGCCAGCGATGGCGTCCCTTTCGTCAGCCTGTAAAACCGTCCAGGCAAACCTCCACCACAGTCAGACCGCGACGGCTCAGCTTCGCAAGTGGCTGGAGGTTCAACACACGGCAATTGCCATGATCCAGGAGCCGTGGATTAGGGCGGGCCGCATACAAGGACTCTCCAATCTTGGCGGTAAGCTCCTGGTCACCACAGATCACGATCACCCCAGATCGTGTATCTATGTCACAGGTAACCTCAAAACACAGCTCTTAACCGACTTCTGTTGCAGAGATGTCTCTGCAGCAAGGCTGCTAATACAGGGTGTAGACGCCATGGAGATGGTGATCGTTCTCGCCTCGGCCTCATGCTATGGCAACTGCGAACTATAGAAATATTGTTTTTTTTTTTCTTTAAAACAGCGCCATCTAGTTCATAGTTAGGATAAAATAAAAGTCGATGTTGCTACAATGAATATATAAAACACAATGCTGGAAAAAAAGTCCCCACAAAGTGTGATTATTAAATTGTAAATGGTTGATATTCTAATAAATATTACAAAATAATTATGATTTATGTTTTCCAGCATTTACAGATATGAAACCACAGTGTAGAAAAATATTATTAAATTAATTTTATAAGGTATATCATGCAGAATCTATTTGCGTTATAGCAACACTTTAAGTGCAAATGTCAGCTGGGCTGGTTGTGTACTCGCTCCTGCGCATTTTTGCAATTTTAAAGTTTTGGTTATTTCGCATGTGCATCTGGTATCCACGTCGAGTAGATCTTATATCCTCCGTGTCCCTGTGCCGCTTTATAATCGTCTTTGTTACGTACGTTCGCGCCGAGTCGAGCTTGCTCCTCCGTGTCGCCGTATCGTAAACTTCTTTAACAAGAATTTTGTAAAGTTACTGTGAACCATTTCGCATAGGCACTCTCTCTGTAGAGCTTGGACCCATAATTGCAAATAGTGAACAGTGAGCTTCAATCATGTCACAAAATTGTTGTTGCGTGCCTGGATGTCGATCGACCAGGAGAGATGGTATGTACACTTTATCACTTGTTTTTCAATGCTTATTTCCTGTGCTTCTTACTTGAAACTCCAATGCCCTATTTTAAAGAATAAATGGAACGAGTGAGACCCATGTGCTCATAATTTTCATGTACAGACGCCAGCAGGTAAGCTACCCGAAACTGTCAAATTTTCCCAATCAACCTTGACCATAATGCTTCAACGATAAAGTTGAAAATATACTAAAGAAATTTGACAGACTGTAGTAGCTTGATGTGCTGGCGTTGTTTTATTCTTTTGCTTTTTCCCATAATATTATCAACAACATTTTATTACATTAACATAACATCACATCTGTGTTTCTCAAAATCTTGGAGGTATATACATAAACTCACGCCTTTTCCCCATGAGGGTAGGCAGACACTATAGAACGCCACCTGCTACAATCCTTACATACTCCTTTTGCTTCGTTTACATTCATATATCTCATACACGCACGCCGGTTGTGAGTACTACAAACTTGACCTTTCTGAAGACCTTCACCAATAAGGTCCGTCTATGTCCTTCTAGTCTAGGGCGTCCCCTTCTGACGTTTCCACTCACATCTGCCTTGTAAACACCTTTTGTCAGACGGCTTTCATTCATCCTCTCAACATGACCAAACCATCTAAGCATACTCTTTTCAATGTAATGCTTTATTAATGTTATTAGTTTATGTTATTGTACATAAAAACAGTATTACATACTTAACATTTTAAATGATTACTTTTCCAAATGAATTTTTATGGAAACTTTGAATTTTACTTTCAGGTGTTCCTCTACATCGTTTTCCGAATCCGGAAAAAGCTGCAGACAAATTCAAAACCTGGATATTAAATTGTGGTGGTGAATTAGCTACATTGGACCATAAGACTACCTATGACAACAGGCGCGTTTGTCATAAACATTTTCAAGATGTTCATAAGTATCCGAAGAATAAACTCTGCAGTTTAGCAACTCCAGTTCTGCACATGCCAGGTAAGTGAATGTTCTTTACAATGAAAAGAGTTCCATAAAAATGGTACCTTCAAGTGTTTTCAATTTTGTGTTTCTACTTTCTAGTGCTTATCTTCAGATTGGGCAAATTTCTGTGCTCACAATAAAAAATAAATTTTTAATAATAATACAAAAGAATGAAAGTTGCATTATCAGTATTAATGATTTCTTTGCAAACCTATGTGATTATTGACTGGACTAGTGATTAGTGGCCCTGACTGCTGAACTGGGGTTGTGGGTTCGATTTCTACCCAGGACAAATTTTTCATTTGTTCGAGTGTCTGGGTTTGATTTATCTATATACAGGGTGTCAGGAGAACGCTTCCGAAGCCAGAACGTAGATTATATACAACCTTTATGCAAACGGATACCACTAACCTTTCGCCTGAAATTGATTATTTTCAAGACTTCATATTTCGCAAACACGCAATGGAAACCGTACAAAACGTGAGTTCACTGACACGCAATGCAACGTCGCGCCACCGCGCGTCGCGTGCCCCGAGCGCTCCGTACGGCCGTCACGAGATTTATACGGAATTTACAAACAAAAATGCCTACCCCTACAACACTTCACAAAATTTTGAATTTTAATCGCATTCGTAGCCCACTTTTAAACATTAAAGTTGACAGAGGCATTTTACGTACCTGTTTTTGCGATCTTATGAGGTTTGGCTCGACCTGCGCTCCATACATTTCAATACATAGCTGGGCCCGTCCCTGTGTCGAGCCGTGAACACGAGGCATTAGTGTAGGATCCTCAACACATTCTGCACGTAGTTTATTAGACACGCTCACTATTCTGCCCCGCATTCCATCAGCACTGTCACATTCCCGATCAAACACTCTTTCTTTCACATACCCCCACAAAAAGAAGTCCAAATATGTTAAGTCGGGTGAACGAGCTGGCCAGGCGTGCGGCCCTAGCTTTCCGATCCAGCAGTCATCAAAAAGCTCAGTAAGACGCGCGCCACGGGCTTCTCCTAAACACATCAACATGTTGCCGTATTCACGAGCACTGTACACGTATGTCTCAGGCATTGTTAAAAACAACAAAAAGATATTACTAAAAAACAATAAAACAGCACTAAAAACGTAACAATAATAACTAAACACAAAACTAACAAAACAGTATTATTACGATTCAATGGCTATCGATCGATTAACGCACGTTCGCTCACGAACCGAGTCGGAAAGGAACTAACTAAGTAACTAGATTACTGAAGAAGTACTATGAAGATCAAACATGCCGCCTGCATGCGATGCCGGCCGACAAAAGGTACCGCCGCGCGGTGCCGCCGGCGCGGCGACGAAGAGTCAGATAGCGGTGTCTTTTGATGTGCAAAGATCAACAAATTACAGAGGAGAAAATGTTAAAAGAATAATTATGAAATCAGAAACCAATTAATTTTAATTGTTAGGAAATTGTAGATACTTATGCTTTATTAGGTACAAACTGTTTTCATTTTCTAACTTTAAAATAAGATTTAACGGGTTTCTTAGATTAAATTAATTTGATTATCCACTTTAAATTGATTGGGTTTACTTACTAAATGAAGGATACAGTTATTGTAATAAATGAGCGCGCGTCGTGGCACTCTAATTGCATTGGCATAAAGTTCAAATTCAATTGAATCACGCGCGCTAGTTGCTTCAAACTGTACACGCGATCTTTTACTTGCGCGTGACCTCAAGTTCAAAGTGCGCGCGCGCACTTTGAACTTGAGGTCACGCGCAAGCGTCTCAAATCTGTATTAAAACTGTTAAAGAAATGCGAAAATGATAAGCTGCATCTCAAACGGAAATATATTATTGCCAGAAAAATGACAAAAACAAATGCATTTAAAATTGTTTCCAAACACATGTCGCCTACTGCAACTATGTTCTGTGCAATGCAAGCCTCTCAGAGTGGGAAGAAAAAGCAAGGAAGGCGGTTCACATTAGATGAAAAGATTTTGGCGTTGTCTCTGTACAAACCATCTCCCAGAGCATATCGCCTACTGAGCAATTTGTGTGTTTTGCCAAGCAGAAGAACACTGCAAAATTTGCTGCATGAAATTAATTTAAAAACTGGCACAAATGAAATGATTTTTGATAATTTGAAGCAAAGAGTGACAAAACTTCCTGACAGGTACAAATACTGTACCTTATTATTTGATGAGATGGCAATTGGACCAGGTATAGAATACGATAAAAGAAATGACGAAATAATAGGCTTTGTGAATAACGGCGAAAAAACGGAAAAAGAATACTGTGATCATGCCCTAGTCTTTATGATTAGAGGCATTGTTAAAAAATATAAACAGCCCCTGGCCTATTACTTCTGCAGTGGAAGCACCAAGTCGGCTGAACTCAAGGTTCAAATAAAAAAAATTATTAACAAAATTCAAGAAACAGGACTGAAAGTCGTAGCAACTATATGCGACCAAGGTAGCTCCAATATGGCTGCTATTAATATGTTAATGAAGGAAACTAGGGAAATGTATATAAAAAAAGACAAACCCTACACAGAAGGATTTTTTGAAATTAATGAAGAGAGCACATTCCCTATTTTTGATCCACCTCACTTAATGAAAGGAATTAGAAATAATTTGATAACAAAGAATTTAAAATACCGAATGAAGGATAAGGAATGCGTTGCAAAATGGAGTCACATAGTAGCCTTATATAATAGATGCCCAGGGTACAGAGGCGTAAAACTAGTACCTAAGCTTACAGCTCATCATGTAATACCAGCACTAATACCGAAGATGAGAGTGAAACATTGCACTCAAGTTTTCAGCAAGTCTGTAGGAGTAACGCTTGGATGCATGGCAGGTATGCATATTTTCACTAAACATTTAATAAAATCACGCTGTACCACATACCATTCAAGCTTCTATTAGTGGAAATATCAAAATATAATTCCGTAGAGTTCCAGCTAAATTATAGTGAGCAGAGTATCAATATCCTAACTAATAACTAATTCCTTAAATCACCACCCACATCACAGACAGAAGAGGGTTTACTGAACTTATGTCACACCAAATATATTAAGTATATTTTTTCATTACAGAATTCGGGACTGTGGAAAAAGAAAGCACCGACACAGCAGATTTGCTAATTTTTTTTGACGATTTGTTCGATAGTGTAAATGGTAGCTACAGTGAGATTAAAAATGGAAAAGTTTATAGGGCTGCAGTAACCCCAACCTCACCTCACCATAAATTATGGAATTATAGCATTCCAGTGCTAAAATCAATGCAATATTTGAATGCCAGAGGTAGAGGTCAAGGAGTAGTGCCATCTATAACAAGTTGGATCAAGACCATTGAAGGCTTTAAAAAAAATTTAAAATATTTAAATTCTAAGGGCGTTAATTCCTTATTGCTGCGCAATTTTAACCAAGATGCATTGGAGAACTTTTGGCTGCTGGAATCTTCTCGGAGGACTTCAACATACACATAGCCACACCATTGGGGGTCCACGACACAGTGTTCCAGGCCGAATGCATGGGCATTTCCCTAGCCGCTTCAGCCATTATGGCCAGGAAGGTAAAGGAACACTCGATCCGCATACTCTCAGACAGCATGGCTGTTCTGCAAGCGCTGAACAGTTATACAGTTGATTCTGGGCTAATATACGACTGCCACCTGCGCCTCAACCAGGTAGGTAGCCTCAATAACATAACCATACAATGGATCAAAGGACACAGCGGTTCGCTAGGTAATGATGCAGCCGATGAACTTGCCAGAAGGGGGTCGAGCATGGTACCAGTGGGACCTGAGCCCATCGCGCCACTTCCCTTCGGATACATACGTACTCTGGTAAGGAAACGCACCAGAGACCAACATGACAAACTTTGGACGGAGCTGGGTGAATGTAGGCAGGCCAAGGAAGCACTTCCCACAATTGATGGTCGCCTCACGAAGCAGGTTCTCCGTCCAAATAAACTAAAGCTGCAGTTACTGCAGCTTTAACTGGCCATGGGTCATTTAACAAACACCTCTATGTCTTAGGAGTAACAGACAGTCCGCTGTGCAGGGCCTGCATGGAGGATGACGAGACAGCGGCGCATGTGCTGCTAAACTGCCCGGTGGTCGCCACGTACAGGGCAAAGTACTTCGGTAACCCAGGTACCCTACGTGAGACGGTCAGTAACATCAAGGCGTTGCTGGCCTTCCTTGAGGAGCTGGGGTGGATCGAATGATCGATTTTCCTACCCGTACGCAAAATACGCGCATTGTCGTGGAGTTGCGGACACCAGCCCGTATTACCTATTACCTATTAACAAAAATAAAATCTTAAGAACTCTGGCAAAGACTACGAAGGCTGCAATTAAAAAAAAAATACCCTAAAAAATCAATAGGTCCTACTTGCACGTGTAAAAAGGGTTGCGGCGAAAATTTTTCCTTATCAGAAAGACAGAATATATTAGACAAATTTTATAGTCTCGCTGATCGCGAACACCAGTGGTTGTATATTGGTAGACACATCCAAACTGAACCTATTAAACGAATGACGTTAGAACGTAAAAACAACCGCACACAAACAGTTAAATATATTTTACCTTTAAATGATGAAAAAGTACTTGTATGCAAGATTTTCTTTTTAAATACTTTACAAATTGGAGAACAAATGGTATACACAGCAATAGAAAAAATGAATACAGAATCGGATTACAAAGATAAAAGGGAGACGCATGATAACAGACCAAGGAAAATGAGCACTGTCACAGAAGGCACTATTAAAGCTCATATTGAATTATTTCCAAAAGTGGAATCCCACCATACGAGAATGAGTTCTAAAAGGGGAAACCTTTCAGAATATTTAAATATCTCAAAAATGTATCGCTTTTATACCGTCTGGTTTGCACAACAAGGTTACGCTGATGATGTTGTGATGGCATCTAAGCGCCAATATGAAACAGTTTTTAATACACAGTATAACTATTCATTTTTCAAACCCAAAAAAGACCAATGTCCTTCGTGCTCTGTATATAATCAGGCTGACCCTGAAGTAAAAATCACCCTAGAACAAAAACACAGATGCCATTTGGAGAAAAAAGAAATTGTTCGACAATTAAAAAGAGAAGAGATAGACACAGCTGACAAAAGCAATACTACAATAGCTATTTTCGCCCTAAAAAGTTTTAAATATACCCCAATCACAAACGTAAATATCCAGTCTACAATTTTACCGTTTTTGATGCCCTACGCAAAATAGGTTATTGTTATGTATGGCACTACCAAATAGCAAAAAGAGGCAGCACAGAAATAGGGAGTTGTTTGTTTAGTTTCTTTAAAACTGAAAACGATAAAGGCATTACCAAATTTTAATTATATTCTGATGGATGTTATGGGCAAAATAAAAACCGATATATTTTTGCCCTTTACGTTTATGTTGCCAAATTACTAAGCGTATCTATCACGCACAGGTTTTTTGAAACTGGGGATAGCCAAAACGAGGGCGATTCTATGCACGCATGTATAGAAAAGAACCTGCAGAACAAAGTTTTATACACTCCCGACCAAATATACAGTATTATTTTAAATTCGAAAATATCTGGTGAAAAATATCGGCTGAAAGAATTAGAGCAGTCTGAAATTTACGATATTAAGCCACTTGTAGATCCCAATCATTGGCGGCGTGATGTAGACGGTAATATAATCCGATGGGCTGATGTGATGGAGGTTAACGTTGCGCAAGGAGGTAAGCTGTTCTATAAGTACAATTTTAACGATACATATTCCGAGCTTGATTTAAATAATACCCACACTGCCTTAAATGCTAGACGAAGGGGACGAAAACGAACACAAGATGCATCCATAGGCTTAAATAATGTAGGGTTGCAAAATGCATACCACCAACCTATTCTAATTAGTAAACCTTTGCATACAGACCTTATGAGTTTATGTAAAAATAGAGCAATTCCGCGATTTTACCATCCTTTTTATGAGTCATTGTCATATACTGATACCACGAACGTTAATATAATTGATACGGATGAAGACTGATTAATTAAGAAATTGATCTGATTCTTAGTTTTGTGAAGTTATTTTATGGCTGTGTATAATTATCATTGATATACTTGTAGTTTTTAATGTTTAATCATGTGGATGTAGACTGATTAATTAATTAGTGATTGATCTCATAAAGATTCATAGTTATTTAAGTACTTACCTAAATATTTCTAAAACCTAAGGTGATAATTTTGTGATATTATTTTATTGCTGTGTTTAATTATCATTGATATACTTCTAGTTTTTAATGTTTAATCATGAATATTGACATGACTGACGTCCCTATAATTATTTTAGTTCATAAATGTTTATGTTAATTCTTCTAAAGGTTAAGATGTTAATTTTTTACTCTGATTTCATTATTGTGATTATTAAACGTTATTATACTCATCATCTACAGTCTTTTCTTGTAAACCTAGACATATTACACTTTAAAAATTCGATTAAAAAATATTAGCATTGGATGGTTACACAAAAATGTTTTTCAGAATTTTCCCCCAAAAACAATGTTCTGTAACGATACTGTTACTGTTTCAATTTAAAATAAACACAATAACACCGTAATAACCAATTACATATCGTCTTCAAGATGGAAAATTACGCTGGAAAAGTCCGTATTGTAATGTTACGCACCAACATTGTTTACAAATTTACTGCAATATGGCGTAAGTGTATATTACTTAAACAATTTACCTAATATATTTTTGTAATATATATTTTCTTAAATTGCAAGGCTTTTCACGCTCAAAATTTAATATTAAAATAATAATTGAATTAAATAAAAAAATAGCTTTCGTTTGATGTATCAATGACCTTACTACTCCGACTCGTTGAAAAGCTATTCAACAAAAACAGAAAAACATTTCTCCTGTAAAATTTAAGTTTTTCGATTACCGACTTATTGCTTGGGGGCGTCGAGATGTTTAATAAAAATCAAACGCTTATAACACTAACAATATCTATTTTTTGGTTTGTTTAGATTGAAGATGATAGTTTAGTTTGTCATCCTTGCTGGACTATGGGTCTTCATTATTCGAGGATGCAAATAATAAATGAACCGACAACTAGCAGTGGTCATCGTCGAAGTATCTGTGTCTGCTGGGATGCTCTTTGTTACGGACAAGATCTCATAGGCTGCATACTGACACGGAAAGAGAATCTCGTATTAGGAATATGGTGACGGAACAGATTGCTCCTCGTCAAGTAAGTACCTATTTTAAATATGTAATTATTGAGTGTTTTTATAAAGTGCAATAAGTATAGGTATCAAATCTAAGCATCATTTTAATCATTCATCATTTTAATTCGTTTTTTTTATTACTTCTGATATTTATTTATTTTGTTATAGTTACATGGATCCGATCAAATCTGTCATACCTGCTGGCAACGAGTAGACCGAGCTGCTGTCCCGTTCCACTGAGGCTGAAAGACATTCCAATGAAACAACTATCAACTTGCCTTTGTATTCCAGAGCATCAGGCACTCAAAGATACTGTTTTTATCGAGATTGTCATTCGACCCAAAGGTTAGCTGTCCCTAAATGGCTAAGGGTGAAGTTATTTGTAGATTACAAATTCTATGTGCCACAGAATTGTAGGATTTGCACATTACATTTATACCATAATGATTGGGAAGTTCTAGCTGATATCCAGTCACCCATTCAGTTTTAATGCAGAACACATCCAAGATTTTGCAACATTTGTAAATGAGCGACAGTTAATCCTGGATTTTTCTAATATAGAAACTATGTCAGATGAACTTTTGCATTATTGGGTTGGGTTGAGCAAAGAGCAATTTGAGCAACTCTATTTAGAATTGCCAGAAATGCAAAACATTCGCCAAAATAAATTAGCGCTTGCTGCGTATCTAATTAAATTGCGAACGGGTGATAGTGACCAAAGGATCTCAACACTTTTAAATATACCTCGCACTACACTAATGAGGTTAATGGGTCAAGCTCGAGATATAATAGAGCGAGTATTTGTCCCAAATAACATTAATAGTATCAATAATATTAATAGATCACAAATCTCCGAAAGGAATTTATTAATACCTAACGGTTTATTTGGAGGTGAAAATAGGCAACCATAGGATTTTATTTTTTAATTATTATTATAAGTGATGGAACATATTTATATGTACAAAAATCATCTAATTATATGTACCAAAAATATACATATTCTTTGCACAAGTATAGGAACTCGATGAAGCCTTTACTTATGGTTTGTTGTGATGGATACATTATTGATGTATTGGGCCCCTATCCAGCTACAACATCAGATGCTAATATAATAATAAATGAATTTAATGAAGAAACAAAACCACTAAGGAGATATTTCCAAGCAGATTATGTATTTATTCTGGATAGAGGCTTTAGAGATTCTGTGCCATTGCTGAGAGAATGTAATTATTCAGTTCATATGCCTGCATCCTTACAACAAGGTGAAACTCAATTGTGAACCATTGCTGCTAATAAGTTGAGAGCCGTCACGGTTTGTAGGTGGGTGGTTGAAGCTGTAAATGGCATATTTAAACAATCATTTAAATTGCTTAGGCACGAATTTTTTAATCGTGCATCAAGACATGCAATGACAGACTTTCGCATAGCAGCAGCTCTGATAAATAGGTTTCACCAAAGAATTAGAGACAGAGAGGATGCAGGGCAAATACTAGAAATAATAAATCAAAACATGCACATAAATAATTCTTTTGCTGATTTTGTCAATCAAAATAATTTAAATAGACGGCGAACAGATTTCCTCTCAATAAATGTAAACATACATAATGTATCCTTTCCGAGGCTGGAATATAGTGATTTAATTCTAATTGCATGTGGAACGTATCAATTGAAACAAGCACGTTCTTACTATGGGGAACACATAAGAGGCGATGGTTCCTATACTATTGAGCTGTGCAGAAATACTGCCAGCAACCTACTGGAAGGTTTCCCGCTCCCTTCGGTCAACTGCAGTTTATTGCGTGGGAAAATACAAAGCAGACACATCAGTAGGAAAACATATTTTGTTTATATACTATATGAAAATAATACTGAAGGGAGGGCAGCAATAAAACAATATTGCTGCAACTGTATGGTGGGCCGTAGGACAGTAGGTTGCTGTGCACATATTATGACCATTATTTGGTTTTTAAGTTGGGCAAGGTATCAGGATCATATTAATCCACCTGCCCAGTTCCTTGACCATGTACTTATAACATATGAATCTGAATAAATATAAAATTATAAAAAAAACATGTTTTATTTCATACATAACCTGTTTCAATTAAATGTTTAAAAAAATCTAAATATACATTTTGATACAAAACTAGGTTTATAGACTCATTCTTACTGATATGAGCTATTAAATCAAACACATACTATTTGCTGAACTGTTTGTTTATGAGTGGCCAAAGTCCTATAGAAATTGGACAATCCCCTTTATTTTAACGATTACGGAATCAGCTGCAACAGACACATAGATCAGATGAGAAAATATAATTTTTGCCGTCGTCTTGTCACCATGCATTGAAACGTGGGTCTACCATTTCGATCCTGAAACTAAGAGACAAACCAAGTCTTGGAAACAACCATCCTCTCCATCCATTAAGAAATTTCGAGTTGCTCCTACCGCTGGCAAAGTTATGGCCTCAGTGTTCTGGGATAGTGAAGGAATCCTTTTTATTGATTACATGCCAAAAGGCCAGCCGATTACTGGACCCTATTATGCAAATTTAATCCCGAAAGTGCGTGAAGCGATTAAAGAAAAACGTCGTGGAAAACTATCGTTGGGCGTGTTGTTTCTTCAAGATAACGCTCCTGCTCATCGATCGGAAGTTGCGCTCAACGCAATCCGCTGTGCTGGCTTCAATCTCCTTGACCACCCACCATATTCTCCGAACTTAGCCCCGAGTGATTTTCACTTATTCCCAAAATTAAAAGAGGACATTCGTGGAACAAAATTTTACGATAATGACGCGGTTATGGCTGCCGTAGAGGATTTTATCGAGAGTCAAGATAAACATTTTTTTCACAAGGAATAAGGAAGTTAGAAACGCGTTATTCTAAATGCATTGAGAGATTATGTAGAAAAATAAAATATTTTTGATTAAATCTTTGCATTTTTTTATATTGATTCCAAGAATTTTTTGATTCATAACAACCCTCGTATGTAGTTATTTTAAACTTTTTAGTGAATCTCTGCTGTTACATTTGTCGGTGTCATCCATGAAATTTACCCTGAAAATTGAAAGTTATAAAGATAATGTGGTACTTAATTTATAAATACTAACTAACATCCAGAAGTCCAAACTCAAGGTCTGCCAACGAGCAATGGAGCGCAGTATACTAGGTGTTAAGTTAACGGATCGTGTTCGAAACACAATACTGCGCTCCAAAACAAAGATAGCTGACGTGGCTCAAAAGGCTGCCCAACTGAAATGGGACTGGGCAGGACATGTCTGCCGTATGTCTGCCGTGACAAACTGTGGGCCCAAATAGCACAGAATTGGTGCCCTGAGACAGCGAGGCGAGGTCGTAATAGGTTAAATCTTTCAGAAATTAAGATGACAAAGGCCGAACTGGAGATGAAGCAAACTATTAAGAAATTAAGAACCAAAATTCATGGCAATAATAAATTAAGAAAGAGATATGTGGAGAGATTATTGTTAGCGAAAAATGCTTCTTTAGATGTATTGACAAAAAAGTTAACGAAACCAGCCAAAACTTTTGTGCAAATGCAAATATCACAAGCTGGAAAATGTAAAAGAGGAAGAAGATTTACTCTTCGCCAGAAAATTTTGGCATTATCATTATATAAGACTAGCCCAAAGGCTTACAGAGTACTCAGTGAAATATGTATATTACCGAAACGCAGTACTCTCCACAGTCTTTTGAAAAAAGTTTTTATCAAACCAGGCATAAATAAATTTATGTTTGGTAATTTAAAGAAAAGAGTGGATAAAATGCCCCAATGTCACAAGTTTTGCTCCGTGGTATTTGACGAAATGGCTATTGCAGCACATGTTGAGATGACAGATGAAAAAATTATAGGCTTTGTGGATGACGGTGAAACAAGAAAACCTCAGCTAGCAGATCATGCACTGGTATTTATGGTGCGGGGTGTCATAAAAAAATATAAACAGCCAGTACAGTACACCTTCTGCTCTGGAAGTACCTCAACATCCAATTAAAAAAAAATTATTGTGGATGTAATAAAAAATCTGTGGACTAAAGGTGGTGGCATCAGTTTGCGATCAAGGTGCGACAGGCTGCCATTAATTCTCTAATAAATGACACTAGAGCCGACTATTTAAGAAAGGTGAAGAATACCCAGGAAGCCATTTTACGATTGGGGGCCAAAACATTTTTGCGCTCTATGACCCCCCTCACCTTATGAAAGGTATTAGAAATAATATGCTCAACAAAGATTTATCTTATGTCATGAAGAATAAGAAATGTGTAGCCAAATGGCATCACATTGTAAACCTACACAAGAAAAGCCCAGGTTATGGAGGTGTGCGTCTAGTACCAAAATTGACGCAATACCATGTGCTGCCACACCTAATACCCAAGATGAGGGTTAAACACTGCACCCAAGTTTTCAGCAGCACTGTTGCCACAACCCTTGGATTTTTGGCAGGTCCGTTATTTACTATATTTCTATCTGTACAAAAAACAAGTTCAAGATGGCATATAGTTTAATATGTTGTTTTTTTTGTCTCTGGTCGTCACCTTATTTCATTATTTAAATGATGACTTTTCAGATGCTGGCATGCTACCAGAATCGGCCAAAGAGACGGCAAATATTCTTTTATTTTTTGATCGACTCTTCGACTCCGTCAATGGGAGTTTTAGTAAACAAAGGGAAGGCAAGATTTATAGAGCAGCTGTAACGCCCACATCACCTCACCACAAATTATGGCGGGAAAGCATCCCCATCCTAAAAACGATGTCATATGTGGATAAAAATGGCAAAGCATCTGTGGTCCCAACACTCTCCAGCTGGATTAAAACTATAGAGGGGTTCAAAATGTTGTGTGCACATATGTACAAGTTAGGAGAAAATTCCCTATTACTGAGGCATTTTAATCAGGACCCGCTTGAGAATTTATTTGGAGCAATACGTGCACATGGGCACAGCAATATAATGCCAACTGCTGCAGGCTTTCAAGCCACATACAAAACACTTTTAATTAATAATTTTACTTCGGCACATTCTGTAGGGGCGAATTGCGAAAAAGACAGAAACACCTGTCTGCAAAACCTTAGGTTCTTCTTTGATATTGAAGGTCCTGCAGAACCACCAATAAATAGACCTGCGATGACAATTGAAGAAGAGCATTTAAACATTTATATTAATGTTGATGCCTTATTAAGAAGCAATTCGCCCAAAGACGTAGAAAAGTGCGCGGCTGTAGGATATTGCAGTGGTTGGCTAGTGAGAAACGCAAAAAAAAATGTATATAAGAACTGTGTCACGTGTAATAGCCAGCTGGAGAGTACAGAAATGCAAAGTTTCCACAATTTTATAAAAATATCAGAGTATGATAATAAAAATTGGCTTTGCTATCCTAGCAAAAATGCTTTCGACATTTTTGTCCACATGGAAGTAATTGTCATAGAAATAATGAAAACCATGAGTCACAAAGAAAACATTATAGAGTATGTGAAATTAATTGTATCAGCTGTAGTTGATTTCGGGTTCTTAACATGCATTGAACACAAAAGTACACTTATAGAATACCTTTTAAAAAAAAATATTGATTTTTGTATAAAAAATTGGTGCAAGGAGGTCAACAGAATACTATCTGGAAAATCCACCAACTGTGATGAAAGTGACCCTATAAAAACAGCTGCACAAAATCCACCAACTGTGATGAAAGTGACCCTATAAAAACAGCTGCACAAAATCATCATATTAAACATAAAACAAAAACAAGACAAAGAGTAACAGGTGTGCAGCTGACAGTATAAATGGCTAGCCTGGAACTAAAGTGGTCTATGATACAACATAAATATTTTGAGATTTTTATTAGAACAAAATAAATAGAATCTCAAAATGTTTATTTTGTAGCATAGACCACTTCAGTTCCAGGCGCCATAGACCACTTTAGTTCCAGGCTAGCCAAATATGGTTTCTACAGATAAGTGTTCTGTAATATGGTTATTGTAGTTTTATAGTTAATTCAAATGCGGATTACCCACCGCATTTGATAATTATTATATCACCATCTTTGAAAAAACTAAATTCACAATGAGATTTAATTCTCATTGTGAATTTAGTTTTTTCAAAGATGGTGGATACCCATTCTCTCTTTCCTACGTTGTTTACTGCTATTTACGCGATCACTTGTTATTGTAATAAATGTGTATTGTAAAAAAAAACAGCTTAATTGAAGTTCACGATTATTCAAATTAGCCTATTTTTTACAATACACATGAAGTTTTGCATGAAATAGAATGCGATTTCATTGTCTATTTCCACTTGTTAAAATCCACTTGTAAAAAAAATAATGATATCAAAATGTGTCACGAATTGAGCTTTAGATAAAATTATGTAATTGGTTAGTTTGAATTACCTACTGCATTCTTAACCCGAAAGAACTATAGTTGCCTATGTTCTCAGTAGTTCCTTTAGCAGTTCCTATAGAGGTCCTACTTACTGTACTCTGACTGAGACTGTCAGTCATTGTGGTTCCGTGGGAGTCAAAATGACAGAACCTGGATCTCAAACCTACACTTGCCACTTTATTTAATTCATAGTTTTATTATACCCCAACAGCTTAGGTAATTTAATAAAGTTGCATTTAAAAAGCAGTAAACTTACAAATGAAGTTTATGTAAACATTTACTTAAACTTCATTTGTAAGTTTATGTAAACATTTACTTAAACTTCATTTGTAAGTTTATGTAAACATTTACTTAAACTTCATTTGTAAGTTTATGTAAACATTTACTTAAACTTCATTTGTAAGTTTATGTAAACATTTACTTAAACTTCATTTGTAAGTTTACTGCTTTTACATTTATTGGTAAGTTTGCTGACTTTTTAAAAGCTTGTTTATTTAAAAAGTCATGTCAAGATTGTTTAGTGCATATGTTTATATAAATATGTCGTCGGCGCATAGATAATTCTGTGAATATAATGTCTATGTAGATTAATTGTATTTGGAACAACGAATATCTAAAAACAACACCGCTTTTTATATAATAATCATTGTTCCAAAATCAATAAAGTTATTAATAAATTGTAATTGTCAGTATATTTCTGGCCGAATTCATTGTATACCTAATCTATATATATAAAATTCAAAGTCCTGACTGACTGACTGAGACATCAACGCACAGCCTAAACTGCTGGTCCTAGAGAAATGAAATTTGGAGGGTGTATTCTTCGTGAAGAGTAGGTATCCACTAAGGGTTTTTCGAAATTCTACCCCTAAGAGGGTGAAATGGGGGGATTTTGTTTGTATGAAAAATCTTATTCCTTGAGTTAATAAACTTGAAACTTGGCACGAATACTTATCTAAGTATATTATGAAGTTGGGCATTTCTTGTTTTTATAAACTACCCCCTAAAAGGGGGTTGGGAGGTTTCAAAGTTTGTATGGAAGAATTGTAGCGCGCGGTCCGATTTAATCGAAACTCAGTATTTATACCTAAAATTGAAAGGAAAGAATAATGTGTATCAGGGTTTTTCGAAAACCTACCCCTGACGGCCTGAAAAGGGGTAGTCAATTTTACAGGGGAGGATTTTACAGCGTGGCTTGATTAACTCGAAAATTGGTATAAATAATCTTTGAGTCAAGTTATGAACACATCCCAAATGATTTTTCAAAATTCCACCCCTGTGGGGGTGAAAAGCGGGGATACAGTTTATATGAAAAATCTTATTCGTTAGGTTAATAATCTTGAAAATTGGCATGAATACTCGCCTAAGTAAGCAATAAAGTTTATCATTATTAGTTTTTCAAAACTACCCCTCAAAGGGGATATAGGGGTGTTAAAGTTTGTGTGGAAGAATTTGAACGCGCGGTCCAATTAACTCGAAACTCAGTGTTTATGGGTCATACCCAAAAAACGAAAAAAATATGTTCATGTAACATAAAACCGTTATTTTATTATTATATCGACATTAAGTACATTTAATAGTTCTTTTGTCTTGAAAACTTATCATCTTTTATAAAAAAAATAGCGCTTTACTAAAATATACATGATATTTTTCCCATTTGAATCTGAAAAAATCTCCTTCTGTAGACTGTTCGGATGACAAGTATTTGAGTTTAAGTGATGGTAAAAAATATAAACACATACTTTAGATACTTTTATTTAGTTTCATTACATCAGTTATATTATCAAATATACTTAACACAACGTATTAAAAAACATATAATTCTAAATTTTGAAATAAAACGTATAAACATGTTGTTCACAGATTTTAGGTCTACTTCTGTAGACGCATAAAATAAACCAAAATTTGCCAAAGATGAACGCATCGTTAATATTTTGTTTGTTGTGTTGGTAGCACTATATTCTCTGTCATTTGCCCGGTTGTGAATTTTACTTAAAGAGCGTGTGACGTGAGAAATCCTAATTTTATTTAATTACACAAGTTTCCGGTCGAGATCAGTGTTTCTTTCCTGTGCAAAGGATACCTAAGTAAGTATCCTTTTCAAATACATAAAAAGATCAAGATAGTATATGCGTTTGGGCGCGGTATGCAAATATCATATTGCTTAAATTCTAACCTCATAATGCAGGATGCCATCTTTGATTTACCAAAATTTGTCTCTCGTGTAGACATCTTTACTGTAGACGTAGTGTCTACAGAAGGGAGCTATGTCAACAGAAGTGAATTAGTAATGCAATTTCACTGTATTTGAAAAAAAAAAGAACAGTGGTGTTACTCACTTTAAGAATGTATTTGTTTTTAATCCTTTTTTAACCGAATTGGATGATTATTCTTTTTTTTTAATGAGCATATTTTAGTGCGGTTCCATATTAATTTGGTAGAGGTTGATGGGTTTCCTAGATAATTAAAGAAGGTTTTGTAAAAAGAGTTTCTTTTAGAGTTTCGTAGTTGAATAATGAACCTTTCTATATTTTCATCATTTACTTTGTCTGCCACGCCAGATTTTATCACTTTTACCATTCACTTTTTTTTTGCCATTTTTTTTTGCATTTTTTTTTTTTTTTGCATTTTGTTGCTTGCAGCGCATGAATGTTAGGGTATTTTATTTCAGGTAGGGTACAATGCCACGAACGATCAGGGCAGCTATCCGAAGAAGAAAAACAGAAACGCAGGCGCGAACAGAAAAAAATTAGTATACGCCGTGCCGTACAATTTGTCACCTGATTGCCCTGAAAGATCAGCATCACCAGACTCCTCATCTGAGTATTTGCCTATACGAGATTCTCCTATTGCTCCAGCTACTCCTGAAGCTCCGACTGAGTCAAATTCACCAGGATTGTCAGATAGACTGACACCAGATCTTTCCATCGAAATATTCAGCCAAGCATAGACCCCAGAAGATAAGAATCTATTCAGACGACTCTGAGGCTTCTGAAAATTCACCACAGAAAAAACGGCCGAAGAATTTCATGTGTAACGATTCTGACGAGAATAATATATTTTAAAATTCTGTTCATTTATATGCCCACAGAAGCATAATGTCTGTTCTGTGGACAAATTTCTATTATTTTTTTGTACTCAATTGGTAAAGATTTTTGATTATAATTTCTTTAGGGGTTAAGGAGAACTTCATTTTAAGTTTTTTTCATTGTTTCTATTCTTGATGTTATTGAAGTGATTATATAAGGCCCATTATTTTTATCTTCTGTAGACAACACGATCTCTTCTGTAGACGTAAAAAACAAAAAATGAGATTTATGCCTAAAATATCCAAGACTGATCTCTTGTGATATTATTGTAAGCACATTAATATCTAACTTTAAATGAATATAATGTTTCATAACAATTCGTGGAGTTTTATTATTTATATTTTGTAATGTTCACTTTTTGTGTATGACCCTTATACTTAAGGCCAAAAATAAAGAATAACATGTAGGTATCAGGATTTTTTGAAAATCTACCCCTAACGGGTTGAAAAGGGGTAGTTAGTTTTACAGGAGAGGATTACAATAAGTGTCTTGATTAATTAGAAAATTGGTATAAATAATCTTTGAGTCAAGTTATGAATATATCCCAAACGATTTTTATAACTTCCGACATCCACGCGGGCGAAGCCGCGGGCAGAAGCTAGTCTCATATAGTATACTGTACTCTTTGCTCAGCATCTCCCGTTTTGTGGTTATTGGGCTTTTTAAAGCGAGAGCAAGTCGCACATTTCGGTGTCTCAACTTTCTTCGCGCACTCTGACATCGGGTGTCCTTCTTCACCGCAGTGGCCACAAGTAGATTTCAGCTCTCTGCATGTTTACCACCAGCTTTGGCATACTGGAGATAGCAAAACAAATGAAACAATATGACAATTATATAGGTTTTCTGTTGTTTCATTTGTTTTTCTATTTCCAGTATGTGATAGATAGGTTATTGGGTTCGGCCGATAGTAAAGACACAGTAAGCTGTAGACAGATAGATATGTGCATTTTTGCAATATTGTTTGTCTTAAGATTGACGGCGAATTCTTCGTCGTAGATGGACAGGTCTGTAGTTAAAAGAGTTATAGGTTAATCGTCGTGTCGGTGAAATATTTAGTAACTGGAAAGGGCTGTCGTCGAAAGTGACGCATATGAAAGGTTCTGTCGGCGAAATGTCCATAGGTGAAAGACCCTGCTGGGGAAACGGAAATAAATGAATCGAATAATCGACGAATCGAAAAAAATTGAACCTGTCGACGAACAGTCCAATGGCGAATCGGTCGTAGGAGAACGGTTGCTGAATCGTCTAGGCTGGCCACCTCGAAAGATCTGCCTTTGTACTATGGCGATCCGTTGGAATGGATACAATTTCGGGAAGCGTTTTATGAATCTTCACCGGTATGTAAGTACAGTGATACTGAAAATGTGTGGCGTCTACGGAAGTGTTTGCGCGGCGACGCAAAAGATGCAGCCGCTGCATTGCTGATGGGAGCGAGCTCGCCCCACGAAATCATAGAAACACTCGAACTGAGGTTCGGCAGACCAGAAAACGTCATGCGGCACGTTATATCACAACTGAAAAAGTTATCACCACTGTCTCACTCATACCACGCCGAAATTGTGAAATTCGCCATAGAAATAAAAAATTACGTCACCGCAGTAACTATATTGATTATACAAACAAACAAATAGATTACTTGAAAAGTCCAGAGTTGTTAACAATTGTCGTATCCAAATTGCCAACAGGACTCGTTAACAAATGGGTAGAATACCTACACGAAAACGGAGTATAAAAAATTACCTCACCGTAGTAACTACATTGATTATCACGTACAACGCCATGTCGGACATTGCTGGGCGACACTTAACTTACCACATAAGCCATACAAAATATTTGAAATTGACAAAAAATCAAATTTTTGTTTTATTGTTAGTATTATTAAATATGAATTTCTAACTTACAAAACATTGACATAACTGCAGAAATCTTTATAAATGTGAAGATAATTCATGTCGCCCAACATTGTCCGCCATGGCCTGCTGCGTATGATTATTTGAGTTTTCTTCCGTTGAAGCCGCGCGGGTCAAAGTGTCGCCCGCTCCCGAGCGTCCCGCCCGCGCACCCCACTCTAGCGCAGTGTGCGCGACTGCGCGCACAAGTCTAGTGCCTCGCAGGACATTGTCGAGAACGCCAGTTGCACATTTTTTTTCCCGCCAAATCGTAAACACGCTACGAGTAACGACTACAGAATAGAATATATTTTTATTAGGTATTGAAAATGTGTGACTTTGATGATGCTTTTGAAATAACAGAGGAAGATTTGACACAACTTCAAAATATTGAAATATCACTACTGAACAGTAGTTTTCATATTAGTTCAGATGAAGAAGAAAGGCAAATAGTGCCTACTAGGCAAAAACGAGGACGTATTATCAGATCGGATAGTGAAGGCAGCAATTCAGGATATGAAGTCAGTACACAAGAAACTTCAATTCTTACACCTACCACGAGTTCTTGGTGTGAACCAACAGGTAAACAACGCCAAATAATTCCTTTTACCGAGATTTCGGGTGCCCCGCTTCATGTCAGATTATCTATGACTGACAAATCACCCATCGATTTTTATTCACTCTTTGTGACTGATGACGTGTTTCAACCAGGGACCATTTTGGTTACCCATTGAAAGGGTTTTTGATAGGGTTTTGACAAAGTGTTGTTTTAAAACCCATATCATATTTATTACACTCTTTTACGCAAACCCTCATCAATGGATAACATCTTCCAAACCCTATCGATTTGATTACCTGTATATTCAAAAACCCTTTCTTGGTGGGTTATACTTTTTAATGGTAAGACGTTTTGAACGGGTTACCCCTTCAACGACTGTAACAGAGTTACCCATTCGGACTACAAGTATTGTAATTTTATCTCTCGTGCCTTTACTATAAAGTACTAAACTGCATGCATTCGGCAGGTATGCGTCAAGTCGCAACACGCAGTCTAGGCCCCAGCGACTCCATACATACGATTATAGTTATTATTGTAGTGATTTTAAAGTTCAATGTATTTTTTTTTTGGAATTGTCGGGATTGTTTCATGTATAATCTTGTCTTTTTTACGGAATCATAAACGTCATTCGATCGTCTCACTCATCATTTAGTGCTCGAAGGGAAAGGAGCTGCGTCAAACTGTAAGATTTATAAAATGCCACAACCGAGGCGAGATGCCGTACATAGATATTATGAATACGATGCACCTACTCAGAGCAGCAAATGCAATTTGTGTGGAAATCGTATAAAGGTAAGGTGATCATTATTATTATGATGTGATTTTCCAAATCTTCTAATCTAGCAGATACCTTTGCGTTCTCGTTTAAAAGTTGAGTTTAGGTTTATGAGTGTGTTACGCACGACACTTCGCGTGGTTATTTAATTTAGTCATACCATACCTACATGTAAAATCCAGTTTCCAGAACACCTTACCTAACATTGCCCTAAAATTATGAGAGAACTTCCTGTTCTACTTTCTTCTAATTCACCCTTGTTCATTTTTACTATTTCTTCCATTTTCGTTTTGGGGCCATTCATTTATTACGTAAGACGATTTGTCGGGGTCGACCATGTCTTATTTTTTACTTACAAGGGGGTGGGAGGGAGTCTCGATAGTTCTTACGTAAGATCACAAAAATGCGCAAAGTTTAAATTATACTTTGAAAAAGCGCGGGCAACCGCGCGAGTGCCGAGGTTCGCTCGGATGCGTATAGGTAAACGATTTCTATTTCCATGGCAACGGACCCGCGCCACCCGCACTGCGCCTCCCGGGAACTCCCCGCTTGTGGACTAGTCGTCTTTGTTTGCGTAAGCAACACTCGTTTACCAAAAAGTAAAAATTATTAGTAGGTAAAATGTGTCCCCCCCCCCCCCCATAACTTCTGAAATAAGAGAATGATAAAACTAAAAAAAATATATGATGTACAAACGCCAGCACATCAAGCTACTGCAATCTGTCAAATTTCTTTAATAGATTTTCAACTTTATCGGTAAAGCATTAAGGCTCAAGGTTGATTGGGAAAATTTGACAGTTTCGGGTAGCTTGACCTGCTGGCGTCTATACATTACCATGTAAACTTCCACCGAAAATTGGTTTGAACGAGATCTAGTAGGTAGTTTTTTTTTAATACGAATAAAAATATTTTTAATAATTTTAAATTGTACGGAACCCTCGGTGCGCGAGTCCGACTCGCACTAGGCCGGATTTTTTCTTTCTCACAACCTCATTAACTTCGCCCTCTATCCAAGTGTCATTCGTTCTACTACTACATTTCCTCTGCGCAAGACCACATATTTAGTGGCCACTTTCACCATACTGCTTTTCACAATATTTCTAATCTTCTAAACTCTAATCATCATCAAATATCCTATCCGCCTTCTTTTTACTTCCCCTTTATATTCCTCTTTTACTTTCAGTTCTTGCTGTCTACTTTTATTGTTACTAAAGCGTTCACAGGAATTCGAATTCGGTGTCGCCAATGCTTGAACAAACCAGATTTATACTTTTTTTTTGTTTTAGGGAAAACATACCACCAATTTGAAAAACCACAAATCTTTAAAACATCCGGAAGAATATTTACAGGTAACCAATATAAATAAAGAAAATGTAAATCAACCAACTACGTCTAAAGATACTTCTAACTCGGAAAAAGTAAAAAATTTGTGTGTAAGATTAGTAACAACTCATGGACGACCATTTGCGATACTACAAGATGCTGCATTTCAAGAAATCATTAATATTGCAGTCCCATCCAATTCTAAAACAAAAAGGATAAATTTAAATGTTATTAAAGGAATGATACCTCAAAAGGCATACCAAATAAAAAGGAAAATTTCATTAGAAGTTAAAAACATTATGATAAGTTTAAAATTGGATTCGGCATCTTACGTTGACAGGAATTTTTTGGGTATCAACTTGCAGTATATGAAAAACGGTCAAATTATAATTAGAAATCTAGCTGTATTAGAAGTGTTGGAGAGACAAACCGCAGAATATCTAAAGGAAAAGCTTTTGGAAGTTTTAAATGAGTTTATGATTTCACATGCACAAATTTATTCAATAACCACAGACAATGGCAGTAATTTTAAAAAAATGACAAAGCTGTTGACTGAATTTTGCTACACAACTGCTCAAACTGAAAATAACTCCGATTTCGATAGTGAGGCTAGCGGTGAGTACGAGGAAAATGAGGTAAATGATGATGATGATGATGATGAACAAATATCTGAAAGGTATGAAATCAATGATAACATGGACCTAAACAGTTTCATCAACAGTGGGAGCAATGACTTCAAGCCACGTGCAATGTTTTGCGCTGCACATACTTTGCAACTTGCTGTAAAAGACGCCTTTCATGAAAATTTGGACGCAAAAGTTACCACACAAACTGCACGAAGAGCCGTTAAAATCTTACGCCGACCAAATATAAAAAATATTTTAAGGGCCTCCAATTTAAATAAACCCATAATTGACTGTCCGACGAGGTGGACGTCTACCTATCAAATGTTGGTACGGTTGTATTCGTTAAAAGATGTTCAAGACTCTGATCTTACGAGTATTTATTCTGATAGTTTCTGGATGGAAATACAAAATTTAATTGCTTGCCTTGAACCCGTTTATAAGGCGACAGTATCATTACAACGCGAACAGCTCACGATTGGTGACTTTTTCACAGAATGGCTTAATTGCAAAATAAAGTTAGAAGCTATTAGAACCTCATTTGCAGAGGACTTAGTTAAAGCCATGAAAGGTAGAGAAACTGATTTATTAAATAATGATTTAGTCATAGAAAATTTATATTTAGATGGTCGCCTCAACGTAATTTTGTCTGATCAAGAATGTGAGAAGGCAAAAACATTAATAGCGCAGACTTTCCAGCAGTTGCAATCTCTCACAATTTCTGAGTCTCCAACGGAAATTTCTGAATTACCAGATGACTCTAACACCAGGCAGCATGTTCAAACAACGTTACCATTAGAAAATTATTTAAAAGAAACTGAGGCAACTCGTGGGTTAGCTGAGAGGTCGTCATTAAATACATTTGATGGAATGTTAAGTAAATTAAGATTTGAGCCCAGACTACCCTTGAATACCAATATATTAGCCCACTGGGCGAACAAAGGAGCATCAATTGATCCCTCTCTAACGAAAGTAGTTAATGTAGTGTTTGCAGCTCCTGCAACGCAGGTATCAGTGGAGCGGTTATTTTCATCAGTAAAATTTATATTAAACCCTCTAAGAAGTAATATGGGTGGAAGTTTGTTACAGGATATAATGTTGATTCGTTCAAATCAAGATTTATTCGAATGAGAGAAATACTTTTAAAATTTGAAAAATAACATGTACCTGCTTATTTATTGTCGGGGGACCGTTATGTAATAATTTTCCTTTGTTCTCACTAGTTTCAAAAGTAAAAATAAAATGTAGGTACCTACCTATTTTTGTAACGTTGGGAGACCACTAAGTAGTTCGATTCATTAGTTTGACCGTCGAAATAGCGAGATATTTTTTCAGTTATTCGACCGGAACTTAGGATGTAAGAGCGAGCGAAACGAGCAAGAAATCATATTTTTTGCTGTTTTACCTTTGTTATACTTAGCGGTCTCCCAACGTTCAATAAATAGGTGCTTACATATAATTTTTACTTTTAAATGCTTTTTGAGCCAATTGTATTTTTTTTTTATACCGTGCCATATTTTCGTTAATTGTTGATTTCAAATTCTTGTGTAATCATTCCGGCAGTAACGGCGCCTAGTATTTGATCCTCTTACTTTATAATTTTAAATGATGATGTCGTTATATAATAAATGAAAATCTTTAAAAAACATGGTATTTATTTTTTTTAAACACAATTTTTCAGAATTACTGCTTTTCTTTTGATTGTTGTTCATGAACACTTTGCATGACCATATGAACTATTTGATGCATACATTTGTTAGGTACGTCGTTCTTCTTCTAACTTGCTTAGATATTTTGCAATTAATAAAGAAAAATAATAACACGCATGAATATCATCTTCCTTGCTATTGTCTGAGTTATCAGTATTTGTAGTCTTATCTTCCATTTCTTTAGAGTCATTTTCAAAAGCCAAATCGGGAGTAGACGCATTACCGTGTAATGTCGGTTGCAATGTCGGCATTGACACGCATGAAGCATCGGTTGTCCTTAATTCCTCAAAATATGTTGATTCACTTTCGTCTGAGCTTCTGTCGCTGTCTGAAATATATATGTGCTTTAAAATAATAAGAATTATTATTATAAAACTAGTAGGTATTAAACAATTTAGTGGCATATTGCTCCTATTAAGACCCTGTCCTCCTCCTCTTAGACCTATAACAATTTTATTGACAAGACAGATTTTGTCTATATAATTAGACTAGCTAGAAGCCCGCGGCTTCGCCCGCGTGGATGTCGGAAATATTTTCATTAAAAATTCCACGGAAACGTGCTACCAGGATAAAAAGTATGTCCTTCCCCAGGATGCTATCTATCTCTTTACCAAATTTTATGAAAAACCCATAAAATAATTATATACTTTTCATTTTCTGTTTTAAGTATTAGTACCGAGTTTCAAGTTAATCCGTCCGAGGGGTTGAAATTTTTTTCTAACCTATTAACTTTTTCACTCCCTAAATCCTCTGTGAGGAGTTTTTTTATACTAAAAAGTCACCATATTCTGTATTAATTACTAAGGCAAATATTGCCAAGTATCAAGTTTATTAACCAAAGGAAAAAGGTTTACATATTAATTGTATCCCGTCTTTTCACCCCACTGGGGTAGAATTCAAAAAACAAATATTGGGATGTTTCCATAATGTGACTCAAAGATTATTTATACCCATTTTCGAGTTAATCAAGCCACGCATTATAATCCTGTTCTGTAAAATTAACTACCCATTTTCACCCTGTTAGGGGTAGATTTTCGAAAAACCCTCATACGTGTTATTATATATTTTTAGTCTTAAGTATAAACACTGACTTTCGAGTTAATCGGACCGCGTGTTCAAATTCTTCCACAACTTTAACACCCCTAT
This sequence comes from Apamea crenata, assembly GCA_949629185.1. Classification (NCBI taxonomy): domain Eukaryota; kingdom Metazoa; phylum Arthropoda; class Insecta; order Lepidoptera; family Noctuidae; genus Apamea; species Apamea crenata. The sequence continues at coordinate 1,633,613 of OX451362.1, read as the reverse complement.
ATCCCCTTTGAGGGGTAGTTTTGAAATACTAATAATGATAAACTTTATTGCTTACTTAAGCGAGTATTCACGCCAATTTCCAACATTATTAACCTAACGAATAAGATTTTTCTTTATATGAAAAATCTTATTCGTTAGGTTAATAATGTGTGTATGGGGATACACTTTATATGAAAAATCTTTTCACCCCCACAGGGGTGGAATGTAAATGTACACTGTAAAACCCTCCCCTGTAAAATTGACTACCCCTTTTCAGGCCGTCAGGGGTAGATTTTCGAAATCCCCTGATACACATTATTCTTTCCTTTCAATTTTAGGTATAAATACCAAGTTTCGATTAAATCGGACTACGCGCTAAAATTCTTCGATACAAACTTTGAAACCTCCCAATCCCCTTTTGGGGGATAGCTTATAAAAACAAAAAATGCCCAACTTCATAATTTACTTAGATAAATATTCGTGCCAAGTTTCAAGTTTATTAACTCAAGGAATAAGATTTTTCATACAAACAAAATCCCCCATTTCACTCTCTTAGGGGTGGAATTTCGAAAAACCCATTCTTAGTGGATACCTACTTTTCACGAAAAATACACCCTCCAAATTTCATGTCTCTAGGACCAGCGGTTTAAGCTGTGCGTTGATGTCTCAGTCAGTCAGTCAGGACTTTGAATTTTATATATATAGATAGATTTAAAATAGTCACTTTTCGATGTCTCATATTATTAGACAAAATCTGTAACTAATCCACGTCGGTATAGATCTGATATTTAATATGATATATAGTCTTAATAAGAGTAATAAAAACAAAAATTTTGTTTAGAATGTTTGTCTGTCTGTCTCTATATTTATTAAAAAGTTACCTTAAATGTTCACCAGGATATTCAGCTATCACCATACCAAATTTAATCAAAATCCGTCGCGTACTTTTTGCGTGCACAAACATACATACATACAGACAGACAAAATGTTCAAAAATTGGTGATTTGGTATCTATATTGATTACTTATTACACCCCCATTAAAAGTTTAAAATATATTCAATGTACAGTCACAGTTTATTTACAGTTTTATTATATGTGATACTTAATTAAAATACACTTACTTACCTTTGTTCATCTTCAATATTCAGATGTTATTTATAACTTAAAAAAGAAAGCACCGTCCTGTCAAACCGAGTAAGTTGTAAGAAACACTAATGGAACAATTCTATATGATTCCAAACTTCCAAGGTCAATACCTACGAGTATTCCTCCACTCCAACGTAATTTAAAATGATTTGATTTAAAACCCTTTGATTACCCCGACAAACCCTTTTAAAGGGTTATCTTCTTCAATTGGAAATCATACACGAGCCGGTAACATCTTGTACTAGTTAACTTATTGATAGGGTTACCCTAACGTTAGTGTTATGAAAGGGCTACCACTACCAAGAGGTAACACTTTCCGTTACTGTAGGCGCACAATCTGTAACACTTTCGAAAGAATTAACTTATATTTGGGGTTGTACGGTCCCTGGTTTCAACAAATAGTGCATTACACAAATCAATATGCTATTCATAACATTACCAGTATGCCTGAAGCTTCAAGAGGTGCACGTATTAACCAGTGGAGTCCGGAGAATATAAAAGAGATAAAAAATTTTTTTGGCCTAATTTTATTCATGGGTTTGGTAAAATTACCCAGGTTGGCATACTACTGGTCTAAAAATAAAATTATCGGGCATCCTTTTCCGAGAACGGTGATGTCCAGAAACCGATTTGAATTGCTTTTGAAGATGCTACATTTTTCTGATAAAGATGATGAAAACAAAGAAGACCGACTACATCGAGTACGTCAACTAGTGAACAATTTAAATGAGAACTACAAAAAAAACTATACCCCTGGTGAAGATATTTGTATTGACGAGAGCATGGTTCCATTCCGTGGCAGAATAATATTTAGGCAGTATAATAAACAAAAAAGACACAAATACGGAATTAAAGAATTCAAATTATGCACGATTGCTGGGTATACCTACAAGATTAGCATTTACGCGGGAAAAAACGACGATACAAATACAACGCCTACAAATGTAGTTATGTCTTTATGCGAAGATTTACTCAATAAAGGACACACATTGTATACTGACAATTGGTATATAAGTGTAGATTTAGCACGGCAACTATTAGACAAAGAAACTCATTTAGTAGGCACTATTCGAAAAAATAGAAGACAGCTTCCCAAACATGTTGTTACTGCTAAGCTCAAGAAAGGCCAGTTTGCTGCAGCCGAAAGCACCGATGGAATAACCATGATGAAATGGAGGGACAAGCGCGACGTATATGTTCTGTCCACAAAGCATTCGGTACGGTTTAGTCATGTAAATAAACGAGGAAATGTGATATCAAAGCCAAAGATTGTTGTAGACTACAATAAAGTCAAAGGTGCCGTTGATTTGGCTGATCAATTAGCTGCGTACTCTACACCACTGCGAAAAACCATAAAGTGGTATAAAAAACTCGCTATTAATTTATTACTTAATACTACATTAGTGAACGCTATGATTTTATATAAAAAAGTTACCAATAAACAAATGTCTATAGTAGACTTCAGAACAGAAATAATGCAAGAATTTTGTTCGAATCCTATGACTGAGACGGAAGAGATTCGTGAAAAAAGAGCAAAAAGAGGAAAACACAGACTCGTCAAGAAAGAAGGAAAGAGTAGTATTATTAGAAGAGGGTGCTCTGAATGTTACAAGGAAAAAGTCAAAATTCTAGGTAGAAACCAAGCGAAAAATAAAGTAATAAAAGTAAACACTTTCTGTGACGACTGCCCAAATAAACCGTTTCTTTGTTTAGATTGTTTTAATAAAGTACATCGTTCTTTTTAAATATTTTTGATTGTTATTTTGATTCTTTTCTTATATGATTGTTATTTTGATTCTTTTAATTATTTCTAAACCTAAAGAACTGTTTGATTTATGTTAATTTACCTGGTAAATATTATTGAAAATTTGATCTCAAATATTTAAGTTTAAATGTGATAATATTGTTCCTATTTCCTAAGTTTAAAACAATAAAACTGATTTTGATTTTTACTTTCATGATTTTTTAATTTATCTATAAACCGAACTCTAAATTTTTCCATAAAATTGAAAAATATTGTTCCTAATATAATGTATATAATATAGAAAGCGCCGCGCCCATTTTAAAACTTTTTTACGATATCACCGTCGCAATTAGTGCCGAGAAGAACGTGTCACTGGCTGAAGTCATCCCTTTGTGTGGCATCATGAATAATCACGTCAACGCGCACTTAAATAATAACACGCTTCCAACGCCAGTGCAGTTAACGCAGAAAACTATCGATAAGCAGTTAGAAAAGCGTTTCTCAAATATTGAAAATCATGTTTTGTATAGTGAGGCGACGATATTGGATCCTCGATTCAAAAATAAAGGATTCAGTCAAAAAAAATATTTTGACCAGGCTGTGGCTACATTGAAGAGGAAAGTCGGTAAAGTGCAGCAAACTGCAACGACAACAACAAGAGAGCCATCAACATCAGAGCCGTCTACATCCACGTCAGTACCTACTACCAAGACGTACACATGGGACCAATTTGACAAAGAAGTGGCAAAGTCAGCGTCTAAAGGATTTGTAGGTGTCAACCTACAAATCCTTTAGACGCTGGCATTGTGGAGCTAGATAAATCACTGTATATATTTCGATTTTTAAATACGCCAACCTTGTCTAGTGTTTGGTGCAATGAAGACAGCGTTGAGGGGGGCAGGCAGGGCTTCTTCAATAAGGCTCGAAAACTTATTTTACATCGTATATTGTTCGTTTTACAATATTTTTGTAAGTCACGTACGCACGGTTCAACGATAATTTTATACACTCCCGCTCGGCGGGCGGATCACTCTGATGGCGCGAATTGATCGCCGCGCGCGCTTCCTCCGTCGAACAACAGATGGCGTTGCTTGATGCAACATTCGCACTCAGCGCACGGATGCAGAGAACGTATCGATGAGAGCGCGCGCTTCCTCAGTGAGACAATAGATGGCGTTGCTTGACGCAACATACCGGCCACCTTGGAAGATCCGTCTTCCAACTGAAGCTGGAGTCGCGGAGTCTAAACCGGCAGCGGGCAGATTTTTGAAGAAGCACGCTTAATTGTGCCGTGGGATGTTTGGATCTCAGCCACTCTGGAGACACCATCATTGCCTGGAAACAGTTTAATAATTCTACCCATTCTCCACTTGAGTGGTGGCAGGTTATCTTCCTTTATTACGACAAGGCTGTCCTTAGCAATGTCGTCTTTCTTGTGAGCCCACTTCGTTCTTCGTTGCAGCTCCGACACATATTCCTTAGACCACCGCTCCCAAAAATGCTACCGCAACTGCTCCAGCCGATGGTAACGACAGGCAGGCGTAGATGTCGTGTTCGTGAAGTCCTCACTGGCAGGTGCCATCAACGGCCGGCCGATTAGGAAATGGGCAGGTGTGAGGGGAAGGTAATCACTTGGATCTGAGGACAAAGGTGACATAGGGCGGGAGTTTAGGATGGCCTCAACCTGGGTCAATACCGTACTAAACTCCTCGTAAGTCAGCTTAGCATTGCCTACGACACGTCTCAAGTGATACTTACACGACTTGACTCCCGCCTCCCATAAACCACCAAATTGAGGCGCGTATGGCGGAATGAAACTCAATATTATTGGTACTAGCAAAATCTATTATTTTGTTTGATTTTTCAAATATAGCTGAAACCTCCCGTTCAGCTCCAACGAAATTCCTACCATTATCGGAAAAAACATGACACGGCTTGCCGCGTCGTGATATGAATCGTTTGAATGCCAATAGATAATCCTGAGTGGACAAAGAACTAACCAATTCTAAATGCACAGCTCTGGTAGCAAAACAAACGTATAAACAAATATATCCTTTAATTAGTTGTGAACCTCTGCCTTTGCGATTCAATATGGATATTGGCCCGGCATAATCAACACCACATCGCATGAATGGAAATCCAGCTTCTAAACGTTCGGCAGGGAGATCACCCATTTGTGAAGTTAACGTATTTCCTTTCATGCGAATGCAGGTTACACATTTATGAACCACTAGCCTTGCTAAATTACGTGCTCCCAGCACCCACCATCTAACACGCATGGCAGCCACGAGAAGCTGAGGTCCAGCATGAAGTAAACGTTTGTGTTCGTATGAACACAAAAGCCAAGTGAATCGATGTTTACGACACAACAACACTGGATGTTTCTTATCGTAATCGAATTTAGAATTACTAAGTCTACCACCAACACGAATTATATTATCCTTATCTAAAAATATACTTAAACCTAATGTTTTGTTACTGGACTTATTGTTTAAATGCACCTGTTCTTCAAGGTTATGATATTCTTTACTGAATGATTGTGATTGAACTAAACGTGTCAGCACAACTAACGCATTATTAATCTCGCTCACGTCCAATGACCCGGTATGACGACCTTGACCGACATGCGATGCACGTAAGTTAAAGATGTACCGTAAGACATACGCGATTGTTCTTTGCAAACGATTAAAACAAGAAAACCTTTCGAAATCAATTATATTATGACTTTCAACATTTAACAAATTTGTAGTTTTAGGACATTTTAATTCCGGTAACTTATCACTATTAATAAACTCAATTTCATTAGTTTTTATTGTCAACCAACTTGAAGTTGGTTCACGAAGAAAAGTAGGACCACACCACCACAAACTAGTGTTGTCTTCCTTTAAGGAATCAAAGAGAACACCTCTTGATAATATGTCAGCAGGATTCTCCTTACCTTTAACATGCAACCAAGTAGTGTTGCTTGTTAATTCGTTGATTTGCACAACCCTATTCTGAACAAACGTTTTTAACAAATGTGGTGATGTCCGAAGCCAGGTTTGAACTATAGTGGAGTCAGTCCAGAAATAGATCTTATCGAATTTCAGCTTAAGAGAATTTATGATTTTATTATAAAGTTTAGCTCCAACTAAAGCTCCACATAATTCAAGTCTCGGAATACTTAACACTTTAATTGGTGAGACTTTACTCTTAGCGCATAATAATCGACTAGTAACCTGCGACTCGTCAATATTAGTGTGTGAACGTATGTACGCACATGCACCGTATGCAGACTGAGAAGCATCGGTAAAAATGTGCAACTCTTTATTTACAGCATTAGTACACATGACATAACGCGGCACTAATATTTCGGGCAAATATTGTAACGACTGAATTAAATTATCCCAGACACATGCAATTTGACTTGGGACTTCATCATCCCAACTTATTTTAGCGAGCCATAATTTTTGTAATAACACCTTAGCCGTGGTAATAGCTGGTGCCAATATCTATCCTAGTGGGTTGTAAATCTGTGCAATGACTGACATAATTAAACGTTTAGTTATCTTCGTGTTATTATAACCTTTAACTACACTAGTTGAAAAATTAAATAAATCGTTCTTGTTAGACCAACCAACACCCAGGGTTTTAGACTGACAATACTCACCAATACATAAATCCTTAGTGCTTTCTGATGTTACATCAAAATTAAAACTCCATTTTCTTAAGGGGAAACAACCGTTTTGTAGAATAGCGGACGTTTTATTACAAATATCTACCAACATGTCGCGCCGATCATGCCCCGTCAAGAGATCGTCCACATAAAAATCGTCATTGATAACGTTAGCAATGACGTCATCCGTGCATTCCTTTGCCAGCTGTTTCAAGCAACGGTTGCTAAGGTACGGTGCTGATGCAGTGCCGTACGTCACTGTGTTGAGACGATAAACTTGAATTGGCATGGTGTTATCAGTTCGCCATAATATTATTTGTAAATTACGTTGTTCAGGATGAATTAAAGTTTGTCTAAAGAACTTTTCAATATCTGCGCAAGCTACGTATTGATATTGCCGGAAACAAAGCAATATTGAGAAGATATGGTTTTGTAGCCTAGGGCCCACGTATTGAATATCATTCAACGAATTATTATTAGAAGTTGTCGCGCTTGCATCGAAAACGACACGTAATTTGGTTGTCACGCTACTTTCTCGATATACCCCATGGTGTGGTACAATATAATACGGCTTATTTAAACTACTAAAATCCTCAAAACGCGTCATGTGACCTAATTGCTCGTACTCGTGCATAAATTCACAATACATTTTTTTATACTGTGGTGAACGATCTAGTTTTCTCTCTAAAGATAAAAAACGCTGTTTAGCAGAGTTATGTGAATCACCCAAGCAATCAGGTGATTGTTTAAATGGCATTCTTACAGTGAACCTACCGTGCTGATCGCGTTCAGTGGTCTGCAAGAACAACTCTTCACAAAAACGATCCTCCTCAGTAATAACGGGAGGGATTTGTACTTCTTCGATTTCCCAGAACTTTCGTAGTTGAGAGTCAACTAACGACAAATTGCACTGAACATCTATCATGCTAGCCGCTAATAAACGATTATTATTATAAACTGGACCGGATATAATCCAACCTACCAACGAATCTTGTAAGTAAGGACCGGTGTGAAGTTTTATTTTATTTTCTTTTAGCAAATCCCAAAAGACATCTGCGCCTATTAATAAATCTATGTCGCTTGGTACATAAAATGCGGGATCTGCAAGTAGAATATTGCTAGGTATACTAATAGCATCACTATGAACGTGTGTCGAAGGCAACTTCGAAATGACACTAGGCAACACTAAACAATGTAAGGTCGTATTAAAATCATATACCTTAGAACGAATATTAACATCGCATTTGTGACTGGACTATGAAACGGTTTGTCCAACGCCACAAACACGTATAGTGAAAGAAAGAAAGAAAGAAAAATACATTTATTTAGCACATACCAAAAGACACACAATACATCAGAAACATACATCAGATAGCAACTTATAAAGAAAACAAGACCTAGTGGACTGTATTATAGGTAATTTCAAACGTTTACATAAGCTTTGAGCTATAAAACAATTTTGACTGCCGCTGTCAAGCAAAGCGCGAACTGTATGATAACAGTTTTCAACATCAGCGATCTCAACTAAAGCCGTAGACGGCAAGACAGTCTGTAACGATTTAGCATTATTTCCGAACGCGTTACAACTACGATTATCAATATTGTCAGCTGTTTCACTAACGCAGTGTAATACAGACGACCGTGGCAACGTATTATTGATAACGGAATGTTGTGGTGACGTATTTGGAATAACGCTTTTATTGTCAACATGAATTAACGCATTATGTTTATGTTGACATAATTTACAAGAACCGAAATTACAATTTTCAATTGTGTGAGTGTTTGTACGTAAACAGTTTTGACAAACGTTTTTTGACTTTACAAAATTCAATCTTTCTTGTACCAACATATTTAAAAACTTAACACATGAATATAATGCATGTTTACCACTACATAACGGGCATGTCAAGTTTTGTTTATTGGTTTTACCTTTACTACCAGATGAGACCTTATTATTATTCGCACACGCGTAACTAAGTGTGGTTTGAGAGTAAGACTGTTTTTTATGATCGGCTGACTGTTTACCCTCATGTTTACTTTGTGAATGTGACTGACTATTTTTACTGTTACCCGAATTAATCATGTCTAACATGTCAGACCTATTGTTTAAAAACGTTAATAAATCTTCTACTTTTAAAGTTTTAGAGGTTTTGTTAGAATCAGAGATAAGTGAGCTTCTGTAGTTCTCCCACTCGCGTTCAGTACTGCCGTCTATAAGCTTAAAGGCCGCTAAATGACATTTGGTCATTTTTACTTTTTAATGTCATGGTATTAAAAAAAGATTCTCTATCGATCTGTCTAGAAACGGTTATTCTATCTTTTACCGTTATCAAGATATATTTTTTTAAAAGGCAGCTAAATACAAAAAAAATACATTACATCGCTTAAAGGTCGCTAAACAGCACAACTAGATTAGAAGGCAGCTATACTACTTTAACGTTTGGATCGATTGAACATTTTTACTATCAACGCTTAGCTATAAAATAGTTATTATTTAACAGTTAACTAAAAGGTAGCAAAAGTATTTTAGCGGCTTTTTGCCTTGGTTACGTTGGAGTATAATACCTTGCATAGACTCAACTAAAAGGCGGTTATACGCTCTTACCGAACTAAAACGCAGTTAAAATCATTTAGCTGCCTTTAAGCGTTGTAGTGTTACTACTTTTACAATTAATAAACTATTATAGAAAGCCTTATTAGACCGTACGTAAAGTAAAATAAATATTTTCTTCTGTGTTTTACATAACAAAAAAGCCGTTAAATAACTTAACATCGCTAAAAAGCCGCAAACTGCATAACCCCCGCGCCACTCATAGGGATTCTTCCGGGGTGCGGGGGACGCGCTTGGGCACGCACGGGAAAGGGCTCTAGCCGGCCAGTTTAGTGCAAATCAAGACATCGAGGGAGGCACGGTTGCGCGTCCGCGTTTCGCGCCAAAATCATCCAGTCATTATGGCGGGAAGGGTTCCAAGGTACGTATTTTATTTAATTAATATGTAGTTTTTTCAAACCAATAAAATTATCCAATGCGATATTATATTAGGATTTTTTTTTAAATAGTACGCCCATCATCAAGAGGCAGTTTGCTAAATCAAGGATAGAGACTCAAGAACATTCTTTGATTCTATAACTATTTAAGAGGATATAACTATATTACTTATTTACCTATCATACTGCTTAGAATGAAAACTGATTGCTGTCGAGCAGTGTCATTCGTTCATCCGTCAGCTAAGAGTGTTTCATCAATCCAGTACCTACCTACGGAAGGATTTGTTATGTAATTAATTTTACCTATGCATGCGTGGCAATCAGATTGCAGATGCTTTTGGTTTGGTGTTATAATAGTTTTCATCTAAGTATTTTATAAGTAGCTAAAGCTTATAATATGGGTGCACGGATGCACGCTAGGCGTCCGGGTTCGATTCACGGAAGGGTATATTTTAGGAAACGATGTTTGATTTGTCTTTAGATGTTCCGATTTAATTATTGTTCATTTAATACCTACTAGCATATCATAACATACTAACCTAGCCTAACTTTAACTATAATAATAAATACCTTTAAGGTACTTAATGTAAAGTTTTGATGTTACCGTGTGTTTGAAGTGTAATAAACCATTTCATTATTTCATAGAAGCAACATTACTTGTTACAGATACAATGCAAGAGCTAAAACCATTTTAAATATGGTTAGTGATAGTGGTGAATTAGATAATCAGTACTCTGTTATTCAAGATAAAAAAAAAATCAAAATTCCGAAGTATCCAACAGTCAACATTCAAGTAATGATTCGAAAGTGCAAAAGTTGAAAGGAAGTACTGAACAAGATTTAGTTTATGATTTATATTCCCCCGAATTTTTTTTTAACAACTCCGGTTTTCAACCAGATTTGTGAAACACAAATTTCGCTTAATGTGCCTGAAGCAGAGCCTACGGAAACGTAGATTGTACCTTCGGTTGCTGCATCTGCTGCGGTAGTAAATATTTTAACACCCGAAGTCGTGAGGCCTTTTCATAGAGCTCTGCCTCGTAAAGAATCAAATAAAAGAAGAAAAAAAGGAAAATCTCGGATCCTCACGGACACTACAGAAAAAGACGAAATTCAAAAAGCATATCTCGAACGCCAAGCACAATTAAAGAAGTCGCAAGAAAAAGCTTTAAATAAAAAACGAGGAAAAGCTAATCATAAACGATTAAACCGAAGAAATTGAAACGAAAAAACACTAAAACTATATTGTTGTTACTATGTTGTCGTTCTCTTCGGATTAGGGCTTCCAATACCGGGATCCCGGTATCAGCCAATACCGGGATCCCGGAATTTTTTTCGAGTTTTTTAATACCGGTATTGAAATGTTCATAACCGGGATCCCGGTATTAGTGATTTTATTTTTATTTTAGTACAAAACACAAAATAATAAACTATCACTACCGCACATAGACATTTTTAGCCATATATTTTATTTTGGAATATTTTAAATCGGTATAATATCAATGATTTAACGACATGGCAGTTACACGCACGCAACGCTGCTACTCGTATTCGTTTACGGATTTATTTCTGTAGATCCAACCATGCAACATTTATCAATGTTAAAAAAGGCAGAAATCGTTGTTCTACGTGAGCAGAACATATCTGTGAAATTGCAAGGCGCCCAATGATATCGGTGAGTAACAGTTTGATATTACGTTGATAGTACACCTTTTTTTTTTTCTCGCTGAGAAATGCTTTATGCATGCCCGCCTCGCGGGGGACGAGACGGGGTATATGGGACTCCCTGTCGGAATGCCAGTATACCCACTAAAACTCAGCGGTGTTCCCACATCGCCGTGATGGGAGGACCATGGGAGATCGGCGTAGCCTTTACTTCCACAGCCCTCCCGGCGCATGCCCGCCTAGTTGGTATGGCGGGCCCGGCATGCCCCCCACGTGGGGGGCTACGGGAATGGCCGGGAGCACCTAGCCATTCCCGTCCAACACTGGTGGAGGCCTGTGCAATACAAGCAACGGTGCCCCCGCACCCGTTGCCTGCTGGCCCCCACGCCCGCCTAACTGGCGGGCCCCGCATGCCCCCCAGGATGGGGGGGCTACGGCCGCAGAGGATAGGGAGAGCGGCAACGTCACACCGACACTCCTCTACCCCTGCGGCCCCACCGCGACCGCCATCGAAAATAAATTTAAGTCGTTTTCAGTCTTAGAGCAACACAGACTTCCCGGAAGTCTGTGTTGCTCTAAGTTTTAAGTACAGTACGGAAGGTGGCGGCGCCCGCCAGGGGTGAGGGGAAATTCCCTGTACGCCCCGCCCGCTCCGCATCCCCCCAGGTGCATGCAACGCGAAGCTGTTATAGTCTGTCAACGTCGTGCTTACCATTCCCTAGGGCAGTGGTTCCCGAAAGGTGGTCCGCGGAACCCTGGGGTTCCGTGGAAAGGCCGCAAGGGTTCCGTAAAAAATATTATCACACGTTTCGTGACCAACGTTGTTCGCTCACGCGCACCGACTTGTTAACGCACGAGATAGGGGCAGGGCGTGCGGGCGAAGTAGTACAGCGCCACAGATTACTAAATAGTGACAGCGCGCACAGCCCTCCCCGCCCCGCGCGCCCGTGTTGCAGCGCCATCGGCTACGGCGCGGCGGGGCGGATTATACCGGTCTAGAGCGCGATAAGAGCACACGTATTTCAATTATTGAATTAGTGAATAGCTGCAGTAAAAAAGAAATACCTGTTGTTGGGTACCTATTGATCTGTAATTTTCGATGTTTACTGGTAAGTCACAATGTTTTTGTTTATTTGTAGACACATTTTCGAAATAAAATACGAGAGATATATTCACGTGTTATTTTTATTGTAGGTAGTTCAAAATGGAAAGTTGGCTCAAAACGGGGCGCCTCACAAGTGGCAAAAGTGTTTCGGATTCTTCATTAGATTCAGAGCCACCAGCAGTGTGTACTGAAAATATTTCAGAAAATGTTCCTGGTTCGTCGGTAAGAAAGTTATGCATAAGTTTTTTTTACAATTATTTGGTTAATTTACTGTGATACAAGTTATTTACTAAATTTACTCATTTTATTTATTGTCGATTGTACGTATTGCTGTGGTTGTTATCATTGTTTGTCAATTCTTTTCAGGGTTTGCTAAATACACAAGACCCTAGTGCCGGACAGAATATACAACATACAATCACCAAAAGAGTTGCAACCCAGGTAAAAACTTCTTCAAAAAAGAGAAGATACGACGAATCCTACTTGTCCTTTGGATTTGTTCCTGTGGGAATGACTGAGAACTCGGATGGACAATGTGTTATTTGCAACAAAATAATAAGTAATAGCTCACTGGTACCTGCAAAGCTTAAACGACATCTTGACACGAACCACCCAGAACTGAAAGATAAAAGCGTCAGCTTTTTTGAAAGACACAAAGAAGTACGTAGAACTGGTGCAGCTGCTATACAAAAATTTGTAAAGACCGATAATGAGAATGCAACAGAGGCATCATTTCTGCAAGTTACAAAATCGCTCGTGCTGGTAAACCACACACGATTGCAGAGGATTTAATAAAACCATGTATGACAGAAATTGTCACCTGTGTACTTGGAGAAGAAGCAGCAAAGAAAGTGTCAGCAGTGCAGTGTTCAAATAACGTCATTTCTGATCGAATTCATAAGATTTCTGACCATATTCAAGATGAATTAATTAGTAGACTGACGACCAGCGAGATGTTTGCAATGCAACTGGACGAAAGTACAGATGTCGTCGGGTTATCAATACTGCTTGTTTTTGTGAGATATCCCTTTGGAGGATCTATTGAAGAGGATTTGTTTCTTTGTACTCCTTTAGAAACCAACACAACCGGAGAAGAAATTTTTAAAGTTATCGATAGTTACATGACTAAGCACCATATTGATTGGAACAAATGTATTGACGTGTGGAGTGATGGAGCGGCAGCTATGGTTGGCAAAATAAAAGGCACTGTAACAAGAATCAAGGAGGTTGCACCTAAATGTAGTAGCAGTCACTGCGTTTTACATCGCCATGCCCTTGTCACAAAAAAAATGCCATACGAGCTCAAGACAGTTCTCGACCAAGCAGTACTAATTGTAAACTACGTTAAATCACGTCCACTCCAGTCGAGGCTTTTTAAAAAAGTGTGTGAGGATATAGGAAGTCAGCATCAATCACTTCTTCTTCACACGGAAGTAAGATGGCTTTCAAGAGGAAGAGTTCTATTAAGGCTGTTTGAATTGCACGACGAGCTTAAGATATTCTTTACCAAACAACCTGTTTCTGCACACGTTAATAAGCTTGCTGAACTGCTGCATGATGAGCAATGATTGACGCAATTGGCTTATTTAGCTGATATATTCGATAAGCTCAACGTAATCTGCAAGGCATTACAGGGACGAGCTACGACCAAATTTACAGTAAATGATAAAATGTCTTCACTGAAAAACAAGCTTGCGTTCTGGATTGAATGTGTTGAAAAACATAATTACGAATGTTTCACAATATTAAATGACTTTCTAAAAGAAAATGAGCTGCGGGTATCTTCAGACGTGGAAAAGAATATACATGAGCATTTGACAAGCCTTACAAACTCTTTGCATGAGTATTTTCCGGAGCAGTTGCAGGACATGGACTGGGTGCAGAATCCGTTTGTAAATCACACCAAACCTTCGATGCTGTCGGTGTCAGAGTATGAGAATTTGATTGACATCAAATTTTCATCAACGCTAAAACAAAAGTTCGAAGAAGGAACTTTTGATTTAAACGCCTTTTGGATTGGACTCAAAGATGAATACCCAGAAATTGTTAATAGAGCCATCACATTACTGTTACCGTTTGTGACGACTTACCGATGCGAGACTGGTTTTTCCGCATAATTATGCTTACACCAAAAGCAAGTACAGAAATAGACTGGATGCAGCTCCAGATCTTCGCGTTCAACTGTCGGACATTCAAGCCTAATTTTAATGCTATTTTAAGAAAATATGTAAAAAAATTTCATTCGTCACATTAAATTCACAAAGGTATTTTTATGAATTTAATGTGACGAATGAATTTTTTTGTACGTTTTATTACTTTATGTACCTACCTACATATTCACAGTAAATGTATAAAAATAATTTCATAAAAACTTAATTGTCTTTCATTTATACCTTTTTTAAGGTAGGCAAATTTCCAGTTATCAACGTAGGGTTCCGCTAGGAAAAGTATAATCAATTAGGGTTCCTTGGCAAAAAAAAATTGGGAACCCCTGCCCTAGGGGTACAGGGACGCGGTAATAGGTCTCAGAGGGGGTGCGGGCGGTGTAGCGGAAGGGTGATCCGCACGCGTCGTGCTCGCTCGCCCTCCCACTACACCGCCCGTACCCCTTCTGAGACCTATTACCCCGTCCCCGACGTTATAGACGTAAAACAGTGAGCAGTGGAATTGCACGCGTTATCAGTGATTTGACTTTGTGTGTGACCTTATTGTTCGTGCTAAACGCTTGATGGATACGAAGTAAATATATATGTGTCTATGTCTCTCTATGCCTGTACAGTCCATAACTTTATAATCTGTAGTACCTATTTTATCTACTACCTGCCCCGGACTCCATTTTTCATTTCCCCTATATTGTCTCATCCATACTTCCTCTCCTATCTCTAAAGAATGTTTGACGTCCGTTCCTACTTTCTGTTGTCGTTCTTGAGCCTTCCTAACCAAGGGTCGGTAACGTTATTTAAAATAACGTTTTTTAAACGTTTCTAACAGTTCTTCGTATTGTGTTCGTTGCATTGCGTTCGGAACGAAAACGAAATGGGAACGTTTTCAAAAACCGGTTTAATCCGCAAGACGGTGCAGCGAGGGTCGTGCGACGACAAGTATGGACTTGTTTGTTTATGCTGCCGCGCGGCTTCATTGTAACTATAGATCAATTATTCCGATGCACTTGCTTACTGAGGTTGTGTTTACTGTTGTTATTGGGACTTCGGGAGTGGTAATTAGTTACCTACCTATTATAGTTAGTGGTGCTTATTCATTGCTTAAATGGGACGTAAAAGAAAAAACCCAATTTACTCGTATTACACTTACAATAACGAAACTAACAAATCAAAATGTCAAATGGAAGGATGCCAGAAAGAAATACGAGTAAGTACCTATATAATTATTCAATCTTGAGGTTCTTGTAGTATACTGTAAGTCCTTAACACTAGTTTATACAACATGATTTGTACCTATATGAACAATTTTTTCTATAGGAATTAGGACTAACATCGAAATCACGAAAAAAATATCTGCTGTTTCATAAAAATCATCAAAAACTACTTATGATGAACAAGCAACATGTATTGAAACAGCTGTATTTAATTTTTGCGATTTCGAAATTGGTCTCATAGTAGAAGTTGTTCATATACCTTTATTAATTCTGTTATACAGTTTTTATTTATACTGTTTATTGATAATATTTTAGTGAAGATTGTGAATGAATTTAGTACGGACTGTGAAGGATCAAAAATTATATGATACGATTGTAAAAAATATTGTTCCAGGGACATCACGCCGGAAATTTAGTACGACATTTTTTTACGCAGCATCGTGCTGAATATGACAAGATTCAAGAAAGGACTTTTTCTGATAAAGATGTAAATTCAGAATACAATAAAGTTCTTGAATGCTGCATAAATTTAGTTGCAATCCACGGCAGGCCGTTGTCTTTGCTAGAAGATGAGGCATTCCAAAATTTAATTACAATGATACCTAATCCTGGGTTAAAACCCAATATTAGAAACATAAGAACATGTATTGAGAATAAAGCCTACGATGTCCGAAAGAAAATCTATGAGGAATTAAAAAATAAACTGGTATGTTTAAAAATTGATGTAGCTTCTGTAAAATCAAGAAGATTCCTCGGAATAAATTTGCAGTTCATTTTAGATAAGAAGCTGCAGCTTCGTAATTTGTGTGTAGTTGAGCTTCATGAACGAAATACTGCAGCATTCTTGAAAGACACAGTGTTGATGGTTTTAAGCCGCTACGGAATCGAGCCTCAGCAGCTATACTCCATCACCTCGGACAACGGCGCTAATATGCTTGCAATGTCTCGTCAAATTGAAGAAGAAATACAGGATTCTCTTGAAGATTTGAATAACACTGAAGAACAGGTTGAGGAATCTGATATTATATTTTCACCAGCAGATGGTCAGGAAATGCTTGATTTGGTGGAAAGTTTGGAGTTCGAAAGGGAAAATATAGCCCAACCTATCGTGACAGCTGTACGTTGTGCCGCGCATACATTGCAGCTTGCTGTGAGAGATGCCTGCAAAGAACTTGAACCCGTTTTCGAATTGTGTCGTCGTGCAGTAAGAACTCTTCGTACACCTAACGTGGCACTGGAATTAAAGCGTAACCAATTGCTTCAGGCTATTCTGGATTGTCCAACTCGATGGGACTCTACCGCCGATATGTTGGACAGGCTAGTTAACCTAAAAGACTTTTGTAAAGAACATTACTCAGACTTAATTGGAAATGAAACATGGTCAAAAATTGAAGAGAGCTTGCAGGCTCTCAAACCGTGCAGAGTACTATCCAAACGGTTGCAAGAAGAACAATTAACATTCGGTGATTTTTACATTTATTGGATAAAATGTATTACAGAGTTAGAACAAATGAATACTCCTATTGCATTATATTTGGTTATATGTATGAAAGCGACAGAGGGCAATCTTCTGACCAACGACACATTTTTATCTGCTGTTTATATGGATCCGAGAGTAAATTCTATACTTTCCGAAGAACACAACGAACGAGCTCGGATTCATTTAATGCATACACACCAAAGATATATTAATTTGCAATTGCAAACTCAGGATCGACCAACAGATGAAAATGATCTTAATAAAGATTATGTCCCGCACACATCACGAAGTAATATAGATGGTTTCTTTGAAAGGCGATATAGAGAACGTCAGAGAGAACGACCAACAGAAGCTTGCAATCAATTAAAAAACTCGTTGATTGATTTTTTAAATTCGCCACTTTTGCCAACGCATGAGAACTAACTAAAATAAGGCTAAAATTAGTAGTTTAAGACACAAATTAAGGAATAAGCGTAATATTAATAAAAATGATATGAACCTCAAGACAACTAAAAACGTATATTCTGTCAATGACCATGTTTTAGTAAGGTACTTACTATAACAGGAACAAGTGGACATACTATGTTGGCATTATAGAAAATAATTATATTCAAGGTGGAGAGATTTATTACTCGGTCAGATTTTATAAAACCATAAAAAAAACCGAAGCTTTTGTTTAAAATGACTAAAAGAATTGATCAAGATAATGTGCCCGATGAATCAATCGTTAAAAAGGTCAATTTACACAATGATGAACAAATGTTAAATGGCTTGGTTTTATCTTGTGAAGATGATGAGCTCTATTTTAATTAAAAAAACATACTTATTAAGAGTATCACAAAATAATTATTTTGTTTGTAATTTTATACTACATGTTGTAAAAGTAAAAAAGGATTAAACTCTCTTTTAGGTTTTCTTTTACGTTGATTGTATTCGTGTACTAAAACTAGTACTTACAGTAGGTACCCGGCAATTAACACTTAAAATGTTGATGTAATATGTACAACATTTATTGCCGGGTACAGTACCTTGTTTTCATTTTTATGTTTAATTGATTGGTTTTAGTTAGTAGTAGTGGTAGTTAGTTTTAGTTCTATTTTGAATGTTTTTGTTTTTTTTATTCATCGATAGGCTCGCGTTTGACTGCTATCTCGCCTAAGTTAAGCGAAGATTTTTTTGTTTTTTATATTTTTTATCTTTGATACTTCTCATTTTATGTTTAGTTGATTTTATAGTTACTATAATGAGACTGATTGTTAACTTTATGAAGACTAAAATATCAGTTGATTTTGATAGGTTTTAAGTTTGTTACTGAATTAAAACGATTTACGATACCAAATGTGTATTTTTATTTTATGAAGGTATGTACCTTAATTTTATCCAGATAATTACATATTTTTCTGTGTGCTTTTTTTATCTTAAGTTTGCTAAATTAAAGTGTTTATTTCATCCGCGACGCCGCCGCGACAGCATAAAGTTTATCACACAAGAATATTACGGGAATAAACATCATATATGTTAGTATAGGATGTTTTTAAACATGTAAGTACCAAATAACATGATTGCACTCTCAAAATCGAATCACCCAATGTTTTGTACTATAAGAAGAACAATCATAAAATTATATTTTTTTGTGCATAATAGCAATAAGTACCTATTTAATTAAAAATAAGAAATGAGCTAAAAACGCTCCACTAAAATATGTTGACCACCCCTGCTTGCTCAGGGATGCCGAAATAGCCCCCAAAAATGATTTTTACGTATTTAACCTGACAGACTTTATTTTTAAGATCGTTAAGCACAGAATTGACTGTCTCTTACGAACGCATGTCATTATTACGTGTTTCCTTAAAACCACTAAAGATTTCAATAAATTCTTCCAGTATGACGGTTTTTCCCGATTTAGAAGGGAAAATCCGTCTACTGGTCAAGTTTTAAAAAAAGTTGTATATCCTAGTACTGGTGATAGTTTAATTAAATATGATCACTGTATTTGAAAGTTTAAAACATTATTATTTTCATGAGACCATAACATTGATCATAAATCAAAACGTTCATCGGATACTGGCACTCAAAATATGTAAGTGGGTAAGGCCGTAGATTTTGCCACTTTTTTAAGAAAATAATTTCGTGATTGCTTACAAAACACAAGATAGTAGGTAAATTGTAATGAAGGTATTTGAATTGGGTTATGTATGTCTTAAACTCTTATTCCATATTGTTAAAATAAATGTTAGTAGTACATTAAAAAAAATACAATAAGTTAAATTCGCCAAGACTCCCAAATTTAACGAAAAATACACTGTCTTTTTGACACTTATCGCTATAAAACTTAATTTTTTTCTACTGAACATTTAATTAATTGTGACTATCTGAAATGTGTCAAAGTTAAGCTGTTACATCGTGCTTTTCGTGTCCTTAAAAACGCATTTTTTATAAATTTATTACTATTCAAACCTATGCTCAATATTTTTGCTTCTATGTTACTTCTTTGTATGTTACCAAATTGTTCCCTTAAAAAGTATTGAAAAAACAAACAGTTTAGTAGTGTTTTGTCATTGCACTGGCAACACCAAGTTTTCAGGGAACGCATTTAAAAAAAAGACGCCATCTTGTCTCTGGAGTCTGTCAAAGGCGCACGCGTGTGTTTCGGCAGCGAATTTTAACTGTGAATTTTGGCGATTTCTAAGGTAAATAACACTTTTAATTATACTCATTTTATATAGTATTATGCATAAGTGATTAATATGCGCATGGTAATGTGTCTATGTTCAAAATTCACCTCGATGTCGAGTTATGCCTATTTATAACCTTGAAAAATCGCGCTTTAACGTTACTTCTATGTAACTTCGATGTTACTGGTAACGTTGATTGTATGTTACGTAACGTTTTACATTTATAAAGGTTTGTTCATATCGTAATTTATTATATATTACTTTTTTGTTGGCATAGCGTCCTTGTAAAAATAAATATCTACTTCTTTTTTCTAAGTTTTAATCGTGTAGAGTAACGAAAAATCCGCAGTATTTTTTATTTGATGTGCAGAAGGCAATTTTTTTCAGTTTCCAATCAAGTTCAAATTCCCTAATGAGACTCTTTTATTTATTGGTATACATAGATTGTTTTACTAAATTCAAAACACACATACCTAACATAACAGTAGTTTAGTTGCATAAACTACTATTATGTTGGGTTCTGGTCATTTCAGGAGTTTGGACAATAGTGGAAACTAAAAAAAAAGGTTTTATATGGTTTACCTATATTTTATGCTACTCAGTGGAAAAATAAAATAAACACAAAAAAGTAAAACATGACTTCAAAAAGACTAAAACAGTTAAGAAAATCGATGCCATTTCTTTCTAAAAATTTAACTAAATCTAAATGTATTTTTTTAAGTCTTATATTCTTACTTTTTTATGTTTATATTTGTACCAGAGTTAGCGTGTCTGCATAAAAAGTAAACAACGAGCACCCGTCCATATCAGAATCCGCTCAGATTGTTTTTCTTTCCAGCTAACGATGTGACCCTTGCCATTCCAGTGTGACCCTTAGCTGACGTAATAAAAAATACTGTATGAATGAATTAGAGCCCTTAACCCAAACTGTACCTATACTTTTCTAATTAACGATAAAACATTGCCACAGATGCCGCCAATGAGTGCAGCTGAAAAGCGAAAAAAATATCGCGATAAGTTGAAAAACGAAAACCCGCAAAAGTACGATGAAATACAAAGGAAAGCCAAAGAAAGATCTGCACGTCACTATGAGAAGAAAAAAAAATCACTTACTGAAGAACACAAGCAAGAATTGATCTCATTGTGTAGCTTATTTTCTGTTTGAATCATTTTAATGAATGTTATTTAGTGTTTTGTTTTTTTTTTTTAAGAGAGTTTCTGAGAAACTATCTGTGACATTAAATATTTTTGCTACTTCACACTTATTTCGTATTATTTTTTCCTGATAATATATTTTTTATTTTTTGGTAAACTTGGCCATATTTCACGATTGTGTAATAATTTTAAACTGTTGACAGTTTTAAACATTTTTCAGTCTCATCCTCGTCCATTTAACTTATTATTTCTATCACTGAACTTCACACACTGAGCGAACTGTACAGTTCGTTTAGCTTATGCGTCGAAACCTCTCCTTTTTTGAAGTCGGTTAAAAATAGCACGTTTTGCAATTGGCCTTACAAACATTATGCGTTACTTCTATGTTACCATAACATACAAGTGTCTATGTTGCTCTATGTTACTAAGTGGCAAAATCTACGGCCTTACCCAAGTCGAAAAAAAACTATGCCGGAATTAGCCACCCTGACCTTACAGCATATTTCCCTTTGACCGTGACACTCTGCGTCTTCGTGGATTGCACTATCTATAACTAATATGAAATAAAAAGGCAAAACCAACTATTTTGTACTATCAGAGAGGCAATTCTAGTAATTTTAAGAACATTCACAGTCTGATCTCAGTATCAATCTGTCAAAAATATCTCTATTATCCACACATTAAAAAAAAAAAATATGACATGATTGCCGCTGAGACGAGATTGCAACTAGATTTTGAACGTTTTTAATTACGGGAATTGGCCTTTTGGGATGCTGGAAGAGATTTCTTATGAAATAAACATCACCTCTGTACCAATTTTTTCTGTTCTGTTTTTTCTTGTGTGTTTATATGTACCGTAAAATGCTCTAATTTGGCCTACGTAGCCTTACATTGCCTAAACACAGGGCCGGATTTAGGGGAGGGCAACCGGGGCGAAAGCCCCGGGGCCTCCACAAGCAGGGGGCCTCCACAATAGAGACTTCGGAAAAAAAAAAATCTTTCAAATTTCAACTAGTAAACCTAGTAAACATCTTTTCCTTTGATATTTTTTTTTCGCTTTTACCTTTACCTACAGCCTAAAGTACTTTATACATACATGATTATTTGATTATATTAATCTTAAATATTAACAGAAATCATTGATCTATATTTGTTCACTCCAATCAGGCAATTAGTGAAATATCAAAATCTCAAATGGCCCTGATAAGCACTTCCAATTTACTACCCATCTTGAGGGAGTACCCCAATGGCTCAATGGCTCAGTGGGGTGGTACTTGCCCGCAACCTCGGAGGTTGGGTATTCGATTCCGTGTCTCGACCATTAAAAAAAAAATATATATATATATACATATAAATTAATTGCAGTATGTGAACAATTGGTGTTCTTCAATTCTTAAACACAAACAAATCAATTCTTATTGACTAATTGGTAATTTTTTTTCATATTTTTTTATGCAGCAAGGTATGCAGTTTGATAGGCAAATAATTATTATTGTGACACAATTAAATGCCATCAATTATTCACGAACTTTACTGCATGCAAATGCAAGGAATTGCAAAAAATCATAGTCGATCAATAATAATTTATTTGTATAATTATTGAAGAATATCGATTTCGATTGTCATACAAAACCCACCTCATCGTGACAAGGAGTCGAACGCTAACATTAACAATCGAGTCATGAGTCATGATCGAGGAAAGAATGTGTCCATTGAAGTTTCCGTGCGTAATTTCATCTTCATGTACTTGTCTATTCTTTTATTAATATATTTTTCCAAAAGCATAATTTTCTTCAACCAGTGAGCGAGTGTGAGTTTTTTGTGCCCTCTGCCTGTCCATGTGAATCTACGATAGAATAAAAATTGCCAGTTCGGATGGGGAATTTATAGTATATTCTGCGGATTTTACAAGCCTATTCAGCCTATTTTTCGTATTTGCGTGTCGATACGAGATACGACGGCACCGACGGTACCTGTTTCCGGTATCCCCCGTTTTTTGTCTGTACGAGTGTACGACCTGTCGCAGCGTTGACGAGTGTCCGCTGAGTGGCGTGCTTGTAGCAGGGAATCCCAGAATTTGATACATTCTCGTGCGTCTGAGAAGCTAGGAACTTGCGAACATTGTGCAACAAATGTAAATCATTTCGAATTTTTACGGACAGACCACAGACGTTAAGACGTAAGTATTTTCATCGTTATCTTGTAATCTACAATATAAACCGAATGTCATATTTGATTGTGCAATTACGAAAACGTGTTTTTTTTTCTTAACATATAATTTTTCCTAATTTAATTTTAAAACAATTTGTTCTCAATTCACTTCTGTTTTTGTCTCTTATTTTTTGAGTGCATACACATAACTGGACAGGTTTCAGTACATTGCTTGCAGCTTCTCTATTCTTTTCATTTTTCATGTGCACTGCTCGTAACTCGTAACTCTTTTTGGTGTTTCTGCGAATATATTATTTTTCTCGACTATCAGCTCCACGACTATGTTCGTATTGGTGAAGGGCTTTTTCAGGTGCATGTTTTCTTAATTTTACAGCGGAATCATGAGTGATAGTGATCGTCACAAAACTCCTCGAGTTTTTGCTAGTGGCTCTCAGAAGAGGAAATTGCAAGCAGAACGTATAAAGAAATTCGAAGAAACTTTAGCTAAAACACCCAAATTGACCAGTTTTTTTACGTCGTCAAATAAAGAAGAAATCCCTGAAGATCCTAACAAAACAGCAGGAGATTCAACAGTAGATGAAGATGTCGTCGATAGTATTCAAGATCATCCTGAGGCTGAGGTTTCATCAGGCAACACCACACAATTTTCTATAAGCGAATATCAGACCCAAGAGGAAGCAAAATTTTGCGGTTTCGAAAATGACATCGGTCTTTGGCCTGCTAATATAACAAAGGAAATGATCGAATATTGGGCGAAAAAAAGTTCCACAGAACTTCAAAATTGCGATCAAGTATCTCTGCAAAATTCAGTTCATCAAGATCAGCCGCGAGATAATTCCAACTTTGTTCGGAAATGTACGAAGAACATGTTTACACGCCGCAATAAAAATCAAGAGACCGTCAATCGATTCTGGCTGTGCTTTTCTCCAACTACGGGGAAAATATATTGTTATGCGTGTAAATTGATGTCCCCTCAAAACAACAAACTCAGTGGAGAAGGCTTCAGTGACTGGAAGCATGCATCCGATCGTCTCTATGAACATGAGATTTCGAAAATTCATTTGGAATCAGTAATGAGTTTAGTGCAACGGGGAAAAGTCACAGGACGCATCGATCAAGAGCTAGCGATGCAAGAGGCTAATCAAATCGAGTATTGGCGAAAAATCCTGAGAATTATCGTTGGTACCATCAAATTCATTGCTGAACGTGGATTAGCCTTTCGAGGTGACAATGAAATTGTCGGCTCACCAAGAAATGGAAATTTTCTGGGAATTTTGGAATTGCTAGCCGAGTATGAACCAATCCTGGCAACCCATTTGAAAGAGCATGCAAACAAAGGGAGTGGTCATGTCAGTTACCTTTCGTCTACGATTTGCGAAGAACTGATCGGTTCTATGGGTGATAAGGTACTAACTGAAATAGTATCCAGGATTAAAAAATCGAAATATTATTCCGTATCAGTGGACTCTACTCCCGACGAAGCTCACATCGATCAACTAACTATAGTTGTTCGATATATGGAAGGATCGACGCCAAAAGAAAGGTTTCTCACCTTTTTACCGAACTGCGGTCATACTGGCGAAGCCACAGCAAACGCTCTGCTCAAATTTTTAGGTGACCATCAAATAGACATCATGGATTGCCGCGGTCAATCATATGACAATGCTGCAAACATGAGTGGCAAATACAAGGGGATGCAGGCTCTTATTTTGGAGAAAAATCATTTATCGGCGTTTGTACCTTGTTGTGGTCATTCTCTGAATTTAGTGGGAAAGGCAGCTGCTAACTCTTGTCCATCGGCTGTTCAATTCTTTGATTTCGTGCAGAATTTGTACACGTTTTTCACAGCCAGTACAGAGCGACACCGAATTCTGATCGAGAAATTATCGGAGAAAAAAAGCGGCCAGTTTTTAGTGTTGAAAAAGCTCAGCGACACTCGTTGGTCTTGTCGAGCTGAAGCTACGAAAGCCTTAGTCAACGGCTATTCGAAAATCGAAGAAGCTCTAACCAGCATATCTTCCGATAAAGAGCAAAAAGACATCGTGAGGAATGAAGCAACGCACCTTCTACAGAAGATGAATGGTCTCGAAACCGCTTTGTTTGCAACATTTTGGAACGATATCTTGGAACGATTCAACGCTACAAACAAGATGTTGCAAGACCCGAAAATGATTCTTGAATCGGCAATGCGTGCAATAGAATCATTGAAATCATTCGTGGAATCCAAACGAAATGATTTCGATAAATACGAGGAAGCAGCCAAAAAAATATCCCATACTGATGAATATGTACAATCACGCACCCGCACCCGAACGAGAAATGTGAGGTTGAATCCACTCGATTACGGGAAAGCACAAAACGCAAATCTGTCACCCAAGGAGAAATACAAAGTATCCGCCTTCATCCCAGTGGTTGACCAGCTATCTGTTTCTCTTACTGAAAGATTGCATGCCTATGAAGCTGTACGTTCGAGATTTGGATTTCTGAATCACATCGAGAAGATGGATGCTGAAAATTTGCACGCTGCAGCAGAGGCATTGGTGAAAGTGTATACGGATGATTTAGAGCCTAGTCTTGGTAATGAGTTGGTTCAATTTGTGTCTTTGATTGATTCATACAAAAAGGACTATGGAAAAGATCAATCGCCGGAACTATTTTACTACCAAATTCTCGAAGATCAAAATTTCAGAGCTACATTCCCAAACCTCGAAATTGCATTGAGAATGTATTTGGTTTTGATGGTATCAAATTGCACTGGAGAGCGCTCATTTTCAAAAATGAAAATTATAAAAAATAGGCTTCGAACCACGATGGGACAAAACCGTCTATCAAAGCTTTCTCTCCTGAGCATTGAAAGCGATTTACTCCGAGAACTGGATTTCAGCGAAATCATCAACGATTTTTCGGCAAAAAAAGCTCGAAAGGTTCCGTTCGTTAACACTAAATTTTAATTTCAGATAATTCTTGTTTCCGATTATGTTTATATGTGTTTGTTAAATACTAAGAGAATCTACTTGGTTTCACAATAAATTATTTATTGAAAAACTCGACTGAAAAAAATTGTTCATTTTATTTGGAAAATAATTTGGGGCAAGGGGGCCTCCACTCCTTTGTTGCCCCGAGGCCTCTGGACCCCTAAATCCGGCCCTGCCTAAACATATTATTTAAATTTCATTAGTAAACTATTCTAGTTACTGGATCTCGTCTATGACACGATTATTTACGCGTGGCAACACTTACTTTTGGTTCTTACAAGAAAGATGTCAAATGTCAGTGAACGTCAGAATTTTTTAAATAGTGGCCGGTGACTTTTTTGCTGCACTTCAAAATTTTATTGTGTGAGTATTTTAAAGTATTTTTACGGGTTTTAAGGACCATTTTAAATGAAAAATAGTTCTCTGTGTTTTTATCTATGTTTTGCACTTGTAAAGCGAATTTTAGTGGTAAAATCAAGAAGAACAATCGTGTGTCGCTTTTTATGAAAAATCGACAAAACTTTGCCTAGGGGTAGGGTTGTCACTTTTAATTTTGAAACTAAAATTGTACCTAATATAATATCTATTAGACAATATTTTTACATTGTTTTTGACTAAGTTTTACATTGGTAATTAATGTAGGTATAAAGATAACACCACATATTTAGATACCTAGGTAGGTACCTATATTCTAGAACCTAAGTACCTAAGAAGTCTAAAACGTGCCTCTGATTTTTACAGAGGCAGAAGATGTCTCAAAACAAGAAAAGCACCCGTTCTCAAAGTAAAAATAATCGTCGGCATTACGTGAATTACTCTACCGAAATGCTAGACATTGCCGTTGATCTCGTAAAATCAAAGAAATTGTCATCATATGAGGCAGAAAAACAATTTGGGATTCCCAGGCGTACTATTTTAAATAAAGTCAACAAATGTCATGAAAAATCATTTGGGCGTCCTACAAGACTAAGTGAAGACGACGAAAAAATAATTGCTGACACGATAAATATCGCGGCTGAGTTTGGGTCTCCACTGACTTTATTAGATTTACGACTTGTTGTGTTTCGCTATTTGGAAATTAATGATAAATTGCATATTTTTCATGGGAAGATGCCCGGAGAACGTTGGGCACGTAATTTTATAGCGCGTCATAATATGACAAAACGTACTACGCAAAACATAAAAAGAAGTCGCGCGTCGAAAACCGTTGCCGAGTTAAATGAATATTTTAA
Source organism: Apamea crenata (assembly GCA_949629185.1). Classification (NCBI taxonomy): domain Eukaryota; kingdom Metazoa; phylum Arthropoda; class Insecta; order Lepidoptera; family Noctuidae; genus Apamea; species Apamea crenata. Next base: position 1,606,265 of record OX451362.1, on the reverse strand, counting down.
AAATCTCGAATGCTCACTTCACAATGTACAGACGGCAGCACGTCAACGTAAACCCTATACATAAATATAACTACGACGCGCTGCGGAGTGTTAGAAAGAAAGTATCCTTGGCACGATTGGTGGAGTTTTCAACGTTTTTAAAATTGCCCAATGGTTGCACATACTAAAAATTGGGAGCCAATTATCATGTTTTACTAGGAATAAGCCACACCCACTCGCCCCTGCGCGTCCGCCGCTGCTCCCGAGTTTCCCCGATCCTTCACGAAATTAAACGAAAGTCACTCGTCCAGTCGTCCGTCAGTCGTCACAATTCACATCGTTAGTTTACGTCAGTCAGTTGCGTACGCATTTGGAACCCGTTAGGGTATATAAGTTCTGTGATTTGGAATCGTACTGTGTGCTGTGCTGTGCTGTGAACTTTCTTAAAACAATTTATAAATATAATGGCGCCTCAGTTGACGCAAATTCAAAGAGAGCGCATCATAGCGCTTCGATTGAGTGGATGCCGGGTGATAGATATTTGTCGGCAGACGGGCATAACGGTGAGTAATATTTTTTGTAATCATAATATTATAAAGGCTAATATTGAAAAAATGTATCAATGGTGTTTTAATACAGAATTTTCGAAATTAGTTAATGCTGCGCGCTGTTCCAAGCGTCACTAAAATGTAGAGTAACCGTGAAAGCTTAAATTCAGAGAAATAATTATACTTATGTAAACAGAATTCGATGAACTATTGTTTTTGATTCCATTTAGTCATGACACATTCTAAACAAAAGTTAATCCAGTAGGTAGTGATTGGATTCTATAGAGTATAGTAAATATCTAAGCAATTACGCACTTTCTTTTTGTCCAGGGCCCAGGGGCTGCAGTCTCGACATTCATCGATCGCTTTACGACCGAATTCGGTCGCAACTCGCAAAGTCCCGGATTGACAGGTGTAATGTATGGAGTGACAGGGCTTTGCGACCGAATTCGGTCGTAAAGCGATCGCTATGAATGTCGAGACTGCAGCCCCTGCTTAGTTAGAATCTAGTTACCACGTTATCGCATTGGGTGTAACCCTGTAATGATAGCGATGTTTGTGTGTAATTAAATAACTTAATAACTTTATTATTGTAGTGTAGGGAATTATAAGTATTAATACATCTTTGCCAATAGTCATTGAGTAATAATGGGCAAATAAACTATAGCTATTTGTTTCGTTCCAGAAAAAATATGTTTACTTCTGGCTTCGGCGGTGGGAAGAAAGCGGAACCATAGAAGCCCATCGTCGCCAACTCTACGCGAGATCCACTACGGTACGACGGCAGACGCCGCACACTCTGCCGATCCTTTTCTGACCACACGAATAACATCAACTTCGTACAGGGTGAGTCCATCTGTAGCTTGTAATCATACCTTATCAGCTCAACTTATTCATCACTTTCATAAAATATGGTTTTCTTAAAAAGTGAATAACAAAATTGTGATTAAAATCATACCTACTACCTAATAGACATGTAGTAGGTAGTTGGAAGGGCGCTCGGCACTCACGCAAACCGGATTGACGCGCGCCGCGCGGCCAGTCTGAATTGTTATTACTTACTACTTATTATTATTACCTACTATGTATTAGATACATCTTCAGTTCTTTACAACCCACCTCAACAAGGGTGGAAGTTCTCAATTCGATAAATTGTTTTTTTGTTTATGTTTATAATTTGAAGAATATTTTTTTACCGTCCCATACTCATAGTCTATTCAACTAATGCTTCAAATTGATGTTATTTCAAGTTGAACAAATATCAACTTTATTTCAATAGTTATTAGGTTGATTTTAGAGTGACTAGCACTACTAGACTAGCAGTAATAAAATGTTTGAAGTTGTTGCGTAAACTGAACTTTATAGTGTAGGAATTAAAGTTATTTTTCCATAAACTCATATTTGTTTACATTTTTCGCAAATAAATCGCGAATGCAGATTAGTTAAATTGGCCCGTACTATTTGTCATATTACGGAATCCTAGGTAAGTATTAAATTGACAAAATTTTCTTTGTTTTAGATTTCAATGGACACAGTCAGGAGGCGCCTTATGGACGCCGGAAGACCACTGCCGCGTGGACACCTGCAGGGTGGTGCAGGCGTGGTTCGCGGCACAGGATGACGTCATCCGCCTACCATGGCCTGCAAAGAGCCCCGACTTAAACCCAATCGAGAATCTATGGGGTCTCATGTTTCTCGATTAGGATGCTTCAGAAATCCGCAACAATGAAAACTTGCGGCGAGAAGCCCATACTACATGGGAGCAATTCAGAGGCAAGGACACCTGCTGGAACATGGTGGCCAGCATGAAGGACAGGCTGGTTGCCGTTTTAGACGCGCAAGGTGGTCCGACCAAATATTAAATACTTATATTATATTGTAAAGTATATATATTTTCATTTCATTTCAACAATCATTTTATATTAATAAATAAATACCTATATTTGCTTAAATATTTGTATTGTTATGTTATTACAATTTTGCAGTATCTTCTAGGTATAGTTATTAGAGTTTAATTTACTTTTTATTTATAATTTAACAATAATATATGTATTGTTTTGGCAACGCTTTATGCTCCCATGTAGTAGTATTTCATAACAACTGAAAGGCCGATCTTGGTGCGTATTTCTGAGGTCAAGTTTGGGCTCTTTTAGGTCATGGCATATTCTATGTCGCTAATAAGACCCGAGCGAACTTAGTTTAGTCTACAACACTCTACCATTAGATGACGAACTCCGATTCTACGGCACTATTAAATAATGCACTTCAATCACCCGGGTTTCCGTTCACATTAAATAGTAGCACAGTTTTACAATCCATAAGTTAGGTATATTTTAATATTGTAATTATTTTATTTATCAAAATAAAGGTATACCCAACCACTGTTTCTCAAACGCTTATTCTTCCATTGCTCGATTTGGGAAAGATGCCAGATATGTCGTTCGTTGATGTTGTGTCATAATAAACTAGCTTCCTCCATTGCCTGCCCCAGGCTTCAAACTATCTCCATAGTTTTCATCACAATTGCCCAGCGGTTTGGCAGTGAAGGCGTAACAAACGGACAAAGTTACTTTCGCATTTATAATATTAGTATGGATAATTCTTCTAATAACGTGATAAAGATAGTGTAAATTGAAATTTCTTTTCTTTTCGCACCATTGTTATATTTTGGAGCATTTTTCCTTTAAGTACTAATTTGTTAGTGATCATTTAAGTTAGGGCCGTCACCCACTGGCGGCATGGCACGACAAGGGATTTTAGTAAGCGCGAATGATTTGTGATCTCATTTTATCATGGTTAGCATTCACATTTCGGGATGCCACGGCATGCTAGAACGTGTCCGAAGGATGCCAAAGCAGGCTGTGACATATCAATGAAATTTTCGTGCCGCGCCGCCTGTGGGTACGGCCTTAAACAGCCCAGTCAAATTATATTAATCTAGGTAAAAGCTTACTTTTGTTTGGCGGCAGCATTTGATTTTGATAGAGATGTAACTGTAGGTATAATTAATCTGTTACAAATATCAATAAAACTAATACAATTTTTTTTTTGGTGTTTATGTTTCTTTTCGCGTCATGTTTACCGAACATAAACGTATTTTCTTTCTTTCTAAAAATAAAAGCTTGTAATAAATAAATATTGTCTACTTATTTTTAATCTATTGTAGGTATAGTTTGGTTTTATAAATTTTGTTGTAAGTAGGTATATTTAAATTTAGAGTAGGTATAAGTTTATTTGTTTTCAATTAATATTAAATAAAAAGATTAAGATTATTATTCCCCATTTTATTTTGAGATTTTTTCGAACGTTCACACGCGTTCCCGTAGTAACCTATCCTATTCCTATGTCCTTTTCTGATAGGTACTCGTAGGTATGCAAAATTCCATGATGATCGGTTGTGTAGTTAAGGCGCCAAAAGCAGAGGTCGGAGCGCTGGCCACACCGCCAGCTTGGCGGGCGGGCGGGCGAGCCGAGCGAGGCATCGTTTCACCTTTTTTCATACTTGGGTTCACACCGCGAACTACAGAGATAAGCTACCGAAGTATGAAAAAAGGTGAAACGATGTTCGCCCGCCTAGCCCGCCCGCCCGCTAGCTGGCGGTGTGGCCTGCGCTTTATACGGGGCCCCGACGGCATATTTATTTATTACTTACTCAAAAAAACTTTGTTGAAAAAAAAAAACAATTGACTTCCAAAATTATATAAATAAATTTCGAAAGTCGGTGTCGTTTGGTTCGCATTTTCGTTGTTCGCCACCGGAAATTAAAGTTATTTTTCACTTTGTAGTGTCTTTTTTGGAAGTCGGTTTTTTTTTTGTAAAAAAGTTTTTACTTTCGACTTCAAAAAAGGAGGAAGTTCTCAATTCAACGGTATGTTTTTTTTTTTCTTGTGTGTTTGTTACGCGATTACTCCGCCAATTGTGAACCGATTTCCAAAATTCTTTTTTTGTTCGAAAGGAGATACTTCTAAAGTGGAATTAGAATTTTATTTGAAAATTCATAATCTTCGAAATCGTATCTTATTAGTAGCGCAATAAGGTTGAACTTGCATGTAAAAGCAATTTCGGTAGGTATAGATAATTACGTTACTAAGTTCAAACTTATTATTTTAGTAGATAATAAGATCGTGTCGCGGACGTAACGTTAATCTCAAACACGGCGGACTGACAAGAGACTCTAAAGGTATAATTAATTGGCTAAACTTCACACAGGTTCGTGATGCGGTAAGTAGGTATCCATATTTATTTCAAAATTTCAAGGAGATTGTGTTATGGGCTTTCAGCAATAAAAGAGCAAGGAACGCAAGAAAACTGTTGACCGCCAGCCCGCCAGTAAGTAGGTAACAAAACCCGGAAAAGGTTATCAAAAGCTGCTTGAAATGAAAAAAAATAATGTTTTTCTCACATCGGATTATACCTACCTGGCTACTTAACAACATTCATAATTGTGTAACGGTGTATACCATTCCTACCTACCTGTTTAAATGTAGGTAATACCTACCTACTTAATAATTATAGGTAATACCTACATAGAAATAAATATGTAAAAAGGAAGGATTAAGAAGATATCATTTCAATAAAAATCATTGCGCGGGCCGCCTGTTTTTATTACCAAGCCAGTATTTCTATTCGATTCAATTCAAAAATATTCAACCTGCTACGCTATTTCTTATCGCAATATCGCATAGTGTCTTATTCTACACAACGACGCACACACGCACACACCCTCACGTACGCGCTGCAGCACGAAATATTACGAGTAAGAACTGACAAAAAGCTATACATCTCTTTCGCACGATTCTCGCTGTTGTTTTTTTTTTTTTTTTTTTTTTTTTTTATTTATTTACTGATATTCTAATACAGTGGTGGTAACATAATTATAAACTCGCCAAACTTTTACGTTTGATGGCGAGAAGCGCTCTTAACATAACTACTACTTATATATTATAAAAGAGAATACAAAAAGGAAATATAAATAAAAGTACGTCTCAATATATTATATACATACAGTGTTATATACATACACTCGGCCTTATTCAAAAGCGATTCACTCCTTTATTTTTTAATGAAATTTTATGTTGTTACGAACATAGCATTTTCGAACCCATAGGTTTGTGTAATGTGTCTTATTTCAACATTGCATTTGTTATTTCACGAAAAAATCGCAATTGAAAGTTTCCCAGTGTTGACAAAAACATTATATAGGATACTGTACAATTCTTTTTAACTTTGTCTTAAGTGATCCTTTACTAATTTTGACATTTTCTCTCAATAAATCAATTTTGTTAAACACTTTAGGTACCAAATACTTAGATGTTCTCTTACCATAATAATTTGTTATCTGTGGTAGAACCAGTTTGTTCTCTCTAACTCTACGTGTGTTGTACTTGTTTATAACATTGACTTTGTGTTCATGGTTATTATAATATTCCAGACCTACCAAATAATCTAACTTTATATCTATGGGTATAATGTTACAGAGGGGAAATAACTTATCATACTCTTTGTTGCACTTATCTTTAACATTTTTACTAACCAGAAACTTTATCAGTCTTATTTGTATATCTTTAATATCTTTTAAATATGTAATAAAGGTTCGCCCGTACACAAGAAGTCCATAGCTCATTAGCGAGTCGGCAAGTGCAAAGTACACCATTCTTAGCGTCTGTTTGTTCAATACATTTGTTAACTGGTAAAACTTACTTAGCACCGATCTTAGCCTATTGCAAATGTCATTTACATGTAATCTCCAATTAAAGTTCTTATCTATTGTTATACCTAAATATTTAAATTTATCTACATAGTCCAATTTTGCACAGTTACAATTACGTTTATCTCTATGCAAACATTCGTATGTATGTCCTATCACTGTGAGATATTCATTATTTACAGATTTAGCATTTCGATTATATGGCGAGTGTATGTGCATACATTTAGTTTTTGAAAGATTTAATATAATCCCATTGTCGTGTGCCCATTTGCTAATATTTTCAAAGTCACCTTGAACACACTTTTGTACCTCAGCTATATCTTTGGAGGCATAAACAAGACACATATCGTCGGCGTACATGAACACCTCACATTTACGTACGACATTTGATACACTATTCACATGCATTATGTATCCTACAGGGCCGTAAACCGATCCGGTAGGCACACCCAAATCGACATCCGCCTCTTTCCCAGCCACACGATTGATAATTGTGCTCATTTTTCTATTGGTGAGGTAGTTTTTAAACCAATTATTTGTGGGACCGCGTATTCCGCATTCGTCCATTGCCTGTAATAAGATCTCATGGTCTAAAGTGTCAAACGCCTTTTTGTAGTCAATGAATAGTGCCATAACTTGTTTGCCAGAATCTAAGCAGTCATTGATATAATCTGAAAAACCCAACAAGGCAGAGACAGTGTTACGCCCTCTCCGGAAACCGTGCTGAGTATCACACAATATGTTGTATTGTTCTAAGAACTCACTAATCTGTCCTACAATTATTTTTTCGGTTATTTTATCTATAACAGATAATATTGCGATAGGCCTATAATTACCATATTCTAAATGACTTCCTGATTTGTATATAGGACGTATAATTGCATTTTTTAACTGGTCTGGATAAATACCGTTAGATAAGGACATGTTCACTAATGTAGCTAGAACAGGACTTATTTGCTTACATATATATATAATGTCTTGTACCCGTATTCCATCTGAACCGGGTGCTTTTTCACAGGACAATGTTCTTATAACCTTTTCTACCTCTGACGAGGTCACCTTATTGTATCTAAAGCTTACCTCGCTTGGTTTTACATATTTATTTCTATCTAAAAACTTCAAACTACATACATGTTTAATTCCCTTTATTTCCTCCGTAAAGGTTTTAGAAAAGTTTGTACATATCTTTTCTATACAGTCTGTTTTTCCCAAATGCCTTAAAATAACATCGTCCAAGCTAGTTTTGCTTCGACCCAACCATATGTTTATATTTGACCATATTTTCCTAAAATCTCCGTTACATTTTACAATTTGTTCCTGTCTATATTTATTTCTTGCTATATTTATTAATTTGTTTACTTTATTTCTATATTTTGTATAGTATAATCGCTTGTTCATATTTTTTGGATCCGCTTTCCAAACTCTAAATAAATAATCCCTTCTCAATAACATTGCATATAAATTCCTATCTATCCATGGTTGCCTTATTACATTCTTATTATCTGTGCTAATTTTAATTGAACTTTCCTTGTAAATGCGATCAAATACACTACACATAGTCTGATACAATAATACCGGACACGTTATTGTTATTAACTGGGCCCATTCATATTCATCCAGCTTTTGCTTAACAATTTTATCACTTATCACTTCGCGCATACTATTGTTCTCGATATTGCCACTCACACCTTGATTTTCACTTCTACCCGCACATAAGTTCAACATTAATCCGATTCCATGATGATCGGCGATTCGAGACTCAAGCACGTATGCGCACGCGTCATACTCACTCCGTCCCGCTCGCACCCAGATATGATCCAAGCACGATACCTCAAGCCGGCCGTCGGCAATCGCCTCGCGCGTTACCTCTTCACTTGGTATTACACACATCAGGCCGCATGCACACAGGGCGTTTTTGTACGCTGTTATAGTGGGATTAACCCTGTCGCTTAATATGTTTATATTGGTATCGCCAATCACTATAAGATTGTCAGATGCTGGTACGGATTTTATTAGCGTCTGTAATTGCTGAATGAATATCAATTTATTTTTGGCAGGTGGTCTATATATCGCGATTACATGTGTTCTATTTTCCCCGTGCTTCAACTGACCATGAAGTGTTTCTACTGCTTTTGTATTTGCTATTTTAGCTTCGAAATTCAATCCATTCTTGGCGTATATTAATATTCCTCCCCCTCTGCTCTTTTCTCTAGTGTGTATAAATGTATTATATCCTTCTATCTGATAAAGTGGAAGTTCTTCCTTCTTTATATTTATTTCACTTAATATTAATATATCTATGTTATATTTATTTTTATCAAGTAATATTAATAGCTCGTTAAAATGTTTCCGAAGTGATCTTATGTTCAAGTGTAATATGTGTGTATTCCATGTATTTTGGGATAGGTCGTTATTTAGTGCTATTATATCACAGTACCTTTTAAAACTGAAATTACCGGAATAGTTATCTATACGATCGAATGTTGCTGTGCAATATCACCTCGTGTGTCTCGCACTCGCCGCGTCATGCACGCGTGTTTATATACATTCATCGAACTTATTCAGATCTTCCTCCGATCTAATGTTATATATCTTTTTTTCTTCACTATTCTTTTTGACCAGGATACTGCAATTCTGCACCCAGACATATTGGAAACCTTTAGGCTTAAGTTTATTTCTTACAGTCCACAGAAGCTGTCGTTTGTATTTTGGTAAATCTTCGTTAATGTATATCCGCTTTTCGCTGCCATTATCATACACTTTATTATTCGTTATTTTTGTTTCCTTCTTTACCATCATCCAGCTGCTGCGAGCATATTTAGACCGTAGCGTGACCACCACAGTCTTGGGCTTTGTATCATCTGGTTTTTCTTGGCCTACCCTCTGTGCATCTTCAATTTCATTTGGGTCTAGATTTAGTTTCTGTGCCAACTTTTTGACTACCATTATAGTATTTTCGTCTTCGTGTTTCTCTAATCCGTGTATTTCAATGTTGCTCATAACGCGTTCAAGGTCAAAGTGGGGTAACTTGATGTGCTGGCGACTGTACCACCGTCACATTTGCTGAACTACGATGAAACCAATTTGAGTGATGACCCCGGCTGCAGCAAAGCAATTTTCAAAAAAGGAACAAAGCATCCTGAAGTTGTACTTAACTCCAGCAAAAGTTCCGTCTCAATTATGTTTGCCGGTACAGCTGACGGAAAATGTTTGCCACCTTACGTGGTATACAAATCTGAGCATCTATGGAGTCGTTGGTGTAAAGATGGTCCACCAGGCTGTCTATACAATAGAACAAAATCAGGTTGGTTTGATATGACATGCTTTGAAGACTGGTTTGAGAAGGTTATTATACCCTGGGCGACTGCCTTAGATGGACCAAAAGTAGTTATAGGCGATAACTTATCGTCACATCTAAGCGTTCAGATTATAAAGCTATGCCGCGAAAACCATATAAGATTTGTGTTCCTGCCACGAAATGCCACTCATCTAACTCAGCCGCTAGATTTAGCTTTTTTTGGTCCGATGAAAAGACACTGGCGAAAAATCATGCTACAGTATAAGTTGTCAAACCAAAATGCTACAACCATAAATAAATGCCATTTTCCACAACTTCTAAAAGAACTTATGGAAAAATTAGGAATAAGTGACAATCAGAATTTAAAAAGCGGATTTGAAGCTGCAGGCATTTACCCATTAAATGCCTCTAAAGTCATTCAAAAAATTCCCGAAGCAACCGAACAGATGAAGCAGTCATTTGACCAGACCCTCCTGGAATACCTTAAAGCCGCCCGAGAAAGCAAGCCAATGAAAGGTGGAAGGAACTATAAATTGCAAGTAACTGCAGGAAAATCAGTTTCTGAGGAAGAAGTATTAGAGCCAAAAAAATCAGTAACAAGAAATAAAACAAAACAAGTTACCCGTTCCGAAAAACCCTCACCGGTCACACTTTTATCGGATTCAAGATTCAACAAAGAAAATAGTATTTACGAAGGTAAACAAGTTACCCGTTCCGAAAAACCCTCACCAGTCACACTTTTATCGGATTCAAGATTCAACGAAGAAAATAGTATTTACGAAAGTAACATAGATGTATCACCAACGTCAAAAATATCAAACCAAGACAAAAGTGGTAAAAAGATAACTATTCTGTCAGATGTCAGATTGACCAAAGAAAACGCAGCATTTTACGGTTTAAAAAATGTTCCCATTAATTTGCTTGAAATAGATAAAAATTGCAAAATAAAATCATCATCTCATAAATCTGAAAAAGATTGTAATGAACCCCCAAAAGAAGTTATTACAAACATAAATGTATATGGCACTATTAGTAGTAGCGAAGGAGAAGAGGAAACTTACTTTTCTGATAAAAAAATGAAATGCAAAAGGTCTCGTTTGTGTTCCAAGCAATCTGTCAAAGAAGCGAAAAGAATTAAAAAATGCAGGAGAGTTTTAAACAGTTCTACAACAACAGACACTGACGCAGTCATGAGCGAACACGATGATTCAGACATATGTGATGTGTCCAGCGATGTGATAAATGAAGATTTAGCAAAATACGTTTTTGAACCTCAATTTCCGCAACCTACGTATAATACAATAGAAGAGCAGCTACAAGAAGCTAGTAATGAAAAGGAAAACTTAAATGAAGGCTTAGGTGAAATAAATGATTCATTTCAAAATATTGATAATTTAGAGAAAATTTCACAAAAAAAGGCTAACAAGAACAATAATGAAGAATTACATAATTATAAGGAACAGTTTAATGTAGGAGACATAGTCCTAATAAGATACTATGTAAGAAAATCGTGGAAATACTACATAGGAGTGATCGAAAATAAAGATTTTAATAGAGGACGTTACTCAATAGCCTTTTACAAAACAACTGGCAAAAACAATGACAAGAAGTTTGTAAAACCTAAGCGCATTGTCGATAAAGATATCGTCCCTGAAGATTCCATTGTAAAAGTAGTGGAACTTTTGCAAATAAATGAAAATCCTGACGAATATGTTTTAATGCAGGATGAAGATAACATTTATTTTGTCTGATCATGTTAAGTTTTTTAAGCATAATTTTTGATTATTTTTAAGATGCTGACAACAGCTAAAATTCTATCTCGCTCGCTCAATGCAGATATAAAATCATAATAATGGAAAATTGCAAACAAACACGTGGTCAGAAATACCTTTAAAAGGGTTCAGCTCAAATATCAGTTTGATCAAAACAAGTTCTCATGTATGCTGCTGCTATTCTTTACGACTTAGTTGTTTGCAATTTTCTATAACTACCTACCTATAAACAGTAATTTTATATCTGCAATGAGCGAATGAGATAGCAGTTTAACTGTTTTCAGCGTTTAAGCATATACCTATATTGTTAATTTGGTTATTGATAACCTGTCCGCCTTGTGTTGATTTATAATAAGTGTAAAATCATACCTACCAACGATTGCTAACTATTGTAATCTAATTACAATATATAGGTAGGTATCATCTCGGACATTTGAAGTAGACTAGTTTTCGACCTTATTCTCATAGAATTAAGGTTGAAAAGTGGTTCACCTCCAGTGTCCGCGATGGTACCCACTCATTTGCGATAGAAGATTTATTTTCTTAATTAATATTATTTTGTAAGCGTATTTTTATTAGGTATTACATAACTACAAATTGTTACCAAGGTGCGTAATAAAAACAATTAAGACTGATGATTTTTGAATTTTTAAAATTTATGTTGTTTTATTTCCTATGGTGACAGCCCTGAAAGATTCCCCTCATAGGTACTAAATGCTCAAAAAGCCTACCTAACTTTGCCTACCTTCAAAAAAAAAAAGTAAAGCCTTTTGGATTTTAGGACATGGTTGAACTAATCTACTAATCCATTACTCTATGGGTACGAAATCGGTTTATTTGGAAATATTTAATTTAATTGCGACATTTTTGCCTAGGCAAAGTAGAGGAAATGCCATTTACTTTGCCTGCCTTTTGCAAAGCTTATTTCTCTAAAAATTTGAGGTGTAAGCTATAATGAGTTGTTTTACTAAGAGCACAAAGTTCTGATTTCCATTTTCTCTTTACAAGTCATAAATGAATTTCCTACTCACGTCAAAGTAATTTTAAAAAACCTCGAAATCCGTGCAAAGTTAGGGCATTTTACGGTATATGTGTGTACGTAGGTAAATGGTTAAATAAATAAATATTTTTTCGTTTTTTTTTTTTAATTGTTTCTCAACGAAATCAGCCATAGAAGCAAAATTATCAAAACAATACTTTAACACATAAATGCGAAGTTTGTTAGAAACAGGGCAATTACTTTTCCAGATATGCTTGTATTTCTACCCTTAAAGGGCAAAATCAACTAAAAGGTTATAATTAATTTAATTTTGTTGTACAAATGAAGTTAATTTTTGTGTTTAGTATGTAACTGTTTGAAAAGATAATTATAGAACACGCTCTTACATTTGCGACTGACATAATGTTAATAAGTACTAGGGACTTAATTTTAATAGCTAACTTTCCATACGCGCTTATTGAAAATTTTATACTGACTTTATTGGATTAAGTAACTGGTTTTTCCTTTAACACGGCTGGTCGGAAAACTGAGGAAGTATTTGGGAATCTTGATTTATACGAGCATCTACCACTACCCGAGTGTAGTGTGGCTAACAAACATGGGTTTAAGGTAATAGTAAAAGCGATGCCTGTCATAATTTTGAAAAATAAGACTTATTCGTCACTTCAACGATAATAATAATCATTTACCAACAGATGATCTCCAGCATGACTGACTTCACAAGCTTCGCCCAATTGACAATCTCAATGAGAACTTCTCCAGCTTTCCACTTAGTCAAAGTGTGTCTATTAATGAACAGATGTGTGTCACCAAGATGGTAATTTCTTGAAGCAGTACTTGCCCAAATTATTTGAAAGGAAAATGGATATAGAAGGATATATAATGGAATAGGAGTTGTTTCACAGACCATAATAAAACTTGCAAGAATAATTCCCCGCCATGTCAATCATATATTATTATATACCTACCACGATAATGTCTATACTTTGTTACGCTTGATGTACTAATTTGCCAAGCAAGGGATACTATGTGTAGGAACTGTTCAAAGGAACCGCCTGGGCAAAACTTGCATTACCCTCAAAGCAGGATACTATGAAAAGGGACAGGTAGGTGCCTAGAGGGTCGCATGCGGAATATTCTACACATTTTGATGGACTTGACATTTCCTCTGCCAGCTGAAAGGATAATAAGCAGGTAGTATGTCGCCGAGTGTACCTTTTTAATGGGCTGGGATGATTGGTTTACGTAGTAGCATTATGATGATGAATTTTTTTGCTAAACTGTCTTGAATGAGATTTATGTTTCCTTCATGAAAATCATACAAATCGATCCAATGTAATCAACAATATTACCGGAAAAAGACAACATTTTTTGGCAAGAAACGACAGTCATTTCCTGTTTCTTCGACAACGACAATAATTCAAGAACATTGTGGACCAATTCAGATTTCAGAACAAGCTACAAAGATCTACGCAATATTCTACATTTATACCACTTGAAAAACTTTTTTTTTTTTGCCACTGATGTAAGTAATACTCGTTCCCGTAACAGCTTTCACACCGTTTTTAATTTATAACAAACAAAATTGCATTGCTAATGAACCACATCAAGATAACCCACTGACCACATCCTGCCCGAAATCCAAATTAATTAATTGATTTCTTCTTCAACTTAGATTGAAACCATATAATTTTACAGACTATAATAGGATTGACACAACAAACCACAGACGGCAGACCGTAAACAGTAAACCATTGAATCTTGAGATAGGAAAAAACATGGAGACACCGCGTTATTCTATGCATACATTTGCTTAATACAAATAAGAGTGAAATATGATCAAATATGATTCAGAATTTGAAATATAGTTATGTCTCATTTTTTCTAGTGAGATAATCTTATTTGATAAAAGAGACAACTATATTTTAAGTTGTTGCTAATTATGGCAACATTTTGTCGTGACGTAGTGACAGTGGTAGGTAAGTGCCGTATCAGCCATCTAAAGGTAGCCATTGACGATACGTCTGTTTGGAATGCTTCTAAATGGAAGACTTTCTTATGGAGGTACTTCAGTTAAAGGCACATTGACTTACTTCCATTTGGACGTACGCGCCGCCACTTCGAAGATAGCACGCTATCAAGTCGACGTCGTACGGAAGAATTATCACAATGGATTTTTTAATGGTGGCAACAGCAGTGTGTATTTCGATAAAAAGACAGAAAAGGCGAAGGAGAAAATGGTTGAAAGGCTTGTTGGATCGTCAATGGCTACCTTTACAAATAAAACAGTCCTAGTTACATAGACTCAGCTCTTTCTAGCACTGCAGCACATGTACCCCCCGTCAACACATAGCAAAAACTGAGACAAAATTTACAAAAAGTGGACGCGGTTTTGCCCATTCACAGACGATTCCCTGTATAGTTATTATACTCTTTGGATGATTCGAACGACTTCCAAATTGCGTGTCGCACGTTTTTGACATTGACAGTCGGCCGCGGATGACGTTCATTTGGATTGAATACATGGATTTCAATCCGTTTGGAAATCCAAAGCTGGAAGGTGTCCATTTGATTGGCATACGTTTATCACATTCACAAAACCATTTTGGAAGACGTCCACTCCATAGAGCAACACAGGCCACCGGCGCGCGGACCGGAGGGGAGTAGCCATTGCGTTTTTTACCGATACAAAACTGTCTGTAATTTTTTGCGGGGGGAAATCACACATTCTCAAATTCTCACACAAAAACATTCTATGTCACTACGAAACTTACATTATGACAATTGAAAAATACACTAACAATTTCACACACACATTTAAACAATCCACACTATGGCTCGGCGACAGCGAATTCTAGGAAAAAGACTCGGATCTGTCGCTCGACCGATCCGCGTTTTGTATGAGGACGCACGGCCTTAGTTGGTAAACAAATCCGAAACAACACGATTGATAATATTGTAGTTTTTAAGTTTAAAAGAAGTAAATAGCAATAATGTGATTAAAAATTAATTACATATGAAAGGTAACGTCATCTTTTTGTAAATTTGACGTGGCAGATCTCTTTTTGCAGCAAAAAACAGAACAATTTGGCATTTTTACGACGTCGTCAATTCACTCACGCAACTAGATTTAGTCTAGTGAGCAGTGCAGCTTTGCAACTAGTTTTATTGTACGCATAGGACCATGTGGACTTGTACTTTGACAGAGGGGAACGCCTGCGTATGGCTACTCCCCTCCGGTCCGCCGGTGGCCCGTGTTGCTCTATGCGTCCACTCCATTTGGATTGATGGACGTATCGTCACCTTTAGGCGCCGAGTTTCGTGGTAGTTTTGCTGTCAAATGTTTGTTTGTTTTTTGTATTATTGAGATTTGCGAGAAAATTACGAGGATTTTACCTTTTAAAACTGCATGTAAATGTTGGAAAACAGTTAGGTAACATGCCTGTGTGTTGTATTGTGAAATGTGGTGCAAGAAAGAATGAAAATCAACCTCAATATTGTCTTTGCACAGGATATTAGCCGGTTTTCATGCAATAATACATACAAATAATACACATTCGATGATACGATTGTAACGCGATCATGAATTTATGGCTAAACTATTGATATTTGGGTTAATTTCCATATAACAGGCCTTTTTTATTATATTTGTTAATTCATTCGTTTGTTTACAAATATATGTCATAATGGAATAGTGTTGTACCGTTGCCGACTTGCCGTAATAGTTTTCGAAACTAGTTCCTCCGCTGAAAAGATATTCGTCGATTCTGCGATGTTAACATAAATAATCCTGCGTCTTATTCGGTCCGAGTGACCTAGCTAGGTGCGGCCTGTGGTTCACACTTCACAGCACCAGAATCCATCGTGATCCAAACGTGATAACTAGTAAAACTCGTATTACTCGATACTCGTTACAGTAACACCTATGTTCCTTGATTGACACAACCCTAGCAATGGCAGCCATTTTATGAGACAATATGAGTTGTAGGTATGCACCCTTTTTTTGTAGGTATTTCCAGTCCATACTTTTCTATGTCAATGCCGTAGTCGTAGACAGAGTAAACTCTGTCTACGCCACAGACCCACAGGAGACCAAGGAACATATTTACATAATAATCTATGCATATTTACTATTTTTACTCTAGGGAGAAGCATACAAATCACATGCTGTGGACGCTGTGGTACAAATAAAATGGTAAGGTTTTTGGCGCCTCCTGGTGGACGCCCCCGAAATCTCGCGCAAGCGGGATATTCAAACTTGAATTTCTTTGAGATCACCAATGCAGAACTGGGAAACTGTAACCGATGCTAAATAAAATTATCGCGCAATTTCACTTGTTACAATTTCCCAGCTCCGCTTTGGTAGTCAAGCATTTATTTGTACTTCTGGTATATTGCGAATCTGGTACATACATAGATAATCTGTTATATTGCGAATCTGGTATTTTGAGATTGAGCCGCCTTATTTATTTACTTATAACTTAAAAGATGAATAGGAGTGTACAAAACTTTGAATTTTGACAAAAATCACAAGTTTGTGGTTTTTTTGTAAAAGTCAAAGCTTCTTACTAGTATTTTTATAATAAAATAAAAACAGTAGTTTGTCTCTTATGTCAAAAGTACTTTATTATAAATTACACAATAGATATACATAAGAACTATTAAAATGGGCAGCCGAATGTATACCTATCAACCGACAACATGAATTTACATAAGTAAATATGGGTGATGTTTATAAATTCCTCCTATTGTGCATAACAGAGCTTAAAATACCTAGGTAGTTAAATTTAACATATTACTTATATCAAATTAGTAACATTAGCACATAAGTCAATTAGTAACCAAAGACATCAGTGTTAAAGCAACAATTATTGATGAAAGGTATTTTTTTTAAATCATATTTTATATTGCGCAAAACCTAAATCAACTTCTGTTTGGTTTTACCAGGGACTCAAAACTGTAACTGTAACAAGTGTTATTAACACTGGTTTAAAAGAGAAACACTTCTAAATGTAACAGATACAATAATGTTACAGAATCAAAGTTTATATGTATTAATATGTGTAACAGAAAAACAGAACACACACAACACACACACACAGAACACACAACAGAACACAGAGAACAGAGTGACAGAACTTATTTTTAAAACAGATTTAAAAATAAGTTAAAAAGATAATTTAGAAAAGTGTTAAAGTGCTACCTACCTTTTAAGTGTGAAGTCTAAGTAGTGTATAAAGACTCGCCAGACCCCACAGTCAAACCACTACTACGGTTTTGTGGGGCTTAGTTTTAGTTATGTTGTTTAGTATGCTGTTATAATAAATAAATAATAATAATAACTTATAATTGTGTAACCTTTATGAAGGTGTTTTTAAGTCCCTGGGTTTTACAAAGCTGCATAGTATGACTCCTACCAACCATGCTACTAAAAATAAAATGACATCATTGCGGTCTAGCTCAGTTTCCACCACCAATGTGAGAGAGGTTACTTAAAATAGCTGTTTTTAAGCCTGCAACAAACTAGCCAGTGGTGGGACTGTAGTTTGAACCACAATTTCCTCGAATGCACCCAAATAAATTCTCTAATGGATCTTGTTGTAGCCTTCGTGTCGCTAGACTTTTTATAGATTTGTGTTTTTGGCGCAAACTCTTACATAACATTTCAACTCCATTAAGCGTCCATAGCCAACCTATTTGCGACGGTGGTGTGCATTTGGAGCCTATGAATTTGAGTGATTGTAAAAATAATTTCATTTCACTTATAAATAAAAGATGTGACAATGAAATTTTTAAATTCGTCGCGAAACGTTTTCCTCTCCGCAGATCCACCGTCTCGCTATTTAGAGTGTCGAACAGCTTGTCCATTCTGGATATAATATCCGCCGTCACAGCCGCGTCAGCAGTTAATTCACCTGTAACAGAACATAATAATTATGTAATTTTTATTATGATGATTTAAAATATAAGAATGTATCAATTTATTTACTACTAGCTTCCGCCCGTGGCTCCTCCCGCGTTGTCAGGATTAATACTACCCTGTGTCATTTCCCAAGGTTTTTTTTTCAGTACATACTGTGATGTTTGTTCGGTGGAGTAAATAAAAAGCGTATAGTCGCTTAGCTCGTATATTGCGGACTGCCGGCGGCGGCCGGCGCCTGACCTACCTCACTTACAATCATATAAAATGTAATATATTCATCTACCTATATTACATCCCTCCACCACTAATTAACTACAAGTGACTAACTTAATAATTACTACAACTAACTTACTCTATACACTGATAACATAACATATACTTAACTAAATCTTATAATTAACATCTTTATTAAACCTGCATTTCCTAATGGGGCGAGACTGGGGCGGTACCGATATAGACGGTGGCGTCGAAAACTCTTCTGCCTCTGTATTTTGATTGGTCTGATCGTTTTTCTGAGGCGGTGACGCAGGCTCTCGCGCAGGCGACGACGATGCCACCGAGACCTCCGGCCGCTCCGACCTGCCTTCGAGGGGCGACGTAGGAGCTGAAGCTTCTGGTGAACGTGACCAATCTGTGGGGACCACTAGCGAACTCCTTGTCCTTCGCCTAAGCTGATCGATATGCCTATGTACTTGTTTACCGTTACTGTCTAGTACCTTATAATTGCTTGGCCCTGTCTAGTTAACTATAGTACCGGGCAGCCATTTCTCCCCCTTTAGGTATTGTCGATACCAAATGTCGTCTCCTACTTCCACCCTCCTTTCCGTTCCTCCCGCACTATCAACCTGCCCTTGCTACACTTTTTGTATTCTAGCTTCCACATCGGGTTTTAGCACGTCCAACTTGGTTCGCAACCGTCTCCCTATGAGTGCGACTGATGGGCTTATTCCCGTAGTGCTGTGTGCACCATACGTAACTGCGTGCCAACGTCCGCGACCGCGGCACGCGCGACACTCGCGCTCCACCGCCTCGTCGACGCCCGGCCACCATACGTAACTGCGTGCCAACGTCCGCGACCGCGGCACGCGCGACACTCGCGCTCCACCGCCTCGTCGACGCCCGGCCACCATACGTAACTGCGTGCCAACGTCCGCGACCGCGGCACGCGCGACACTCGCGCTCCACCGCCTCGTCGACGCCCGGCCACCATACGTAACTGCGTGCCAACGTCCGCGACCGCGGCGCACACGGTGCACGCGCGACACTCACACGAAAAATAACGTTCGTAGGTACAATTATTTCAGGGCGGCGGGATCTTCCGAAAGGTTTACCGCTGCCCTGGAACCGAAAGGGCTAAGGAAGGAACACGGGTGGGTTTTAGTCAGTAAGAGTCTGACACTCCCTTCCGCTCCACCCAGAGCGGGAGGGGTCATCATCATCATCATCTGCCTAGCCTTTTCCCAACTATGTTGGGGTCGGCTTCCAGTCTAACCGGATGCAGCTGAATACCAGTATTTTACATGAAGCGACTGCCTATCTGACCTCCAGAGCGGGAGGGGTCATTTGATGATTTCCCATCCTCAAAAAAAAAAAAAAGGTACAATTATTTATACATGAAATCGCCGTCCCTGTGTCTACCTCCATTTTTAACACGATATCATCTATAAAAATAGGCAATCTTACGGGCTTATAATTATTGAGTCCAATCAGGTTTAAACTCTCTTCGATGTCCTCCACGTCGGGCTCACTGACGACCTCCGCGGAAAACATATTTCCACTCCGTCGACCGCGACGATATGTAGTTCCTCGCGACGATTGTTCAACGTTCTCCGGACAGACCCGACGTAAATGCCCCGTCCGCTGGCATCTGCTGCACACGAACTCCCTATAGCGACAGCTGGCCACACTGTGGTTGGTGGCTCCGCAAGCTGCGCAGTTGTTGCTGCGACCCGATGCGAAACTCGTGGTAGACGGGCGCGCCACGCGGTTTGCGGCTCGCTTGCCGCCGCCGCCACCGCCACCGCCGCTGCCGCCGCCGCCACCGCCACCGCCGCTGCCGCCGCCGCCACCCGGCGCGCCGCCCGGTACGCGGTGGCTGTGTGGCCGCGTGCTGCCACCACTCCCTCCGCAGCTGTCTCCAGTAGTTGATGCGACCAAATGTACCGCTTCCGCCTTTGGACTGCATATGGACGTTCCATCCACTACCTACTGCTGCATCTCTTTCCGCCGCTTCCATTGCGTTCGCTATCTTCACGGCTTGTGAAAATGTTATTGAGTCATCCTCCGCAAACAGTCTTTGCCTGATGACGTCACTCTTGAGTCCGCATATGAACTGGTCCCGCAAGCTCTCACTTAAATATTCTGAAAACTTACAGTTTCGAGCTAATCTTTATAACTCCGTGACATAGGTTGCCACGTTCTCGTCCCCTCCCTGTCTTTTCTGCCGAAAACGGTACCTTTCCACTAATGAAGATGGCGTTGGCTGAAGGTGCTGACGCATTATACCAACGGCTTCACCGTACTTTACTTCGACGGTTTCTTTGGGCTCGATAGGTTGACGAGTAACTCATACGCTTCATCACCGATTATAGAAATTAGGGTAGGTAACTTCAACTCCTCCGCCACTTTATTCACTACAAAGTACATTTCCAACCTATCCACGTAGGATGACCAGCAGTGTCCCGTTTCCACGTCAAATTCGCTCAACTTCCCAATCGACATCTTGACTATTGTTCTAAAACGCACGCGCACAAAGGTCTCTCTCAAAACTCTCGTCGCCACTGTGATGTTTGTTCAGCGGAGTGGATAGATAGATAGATAAATCAAATTATATAGATCAAATTATACGGGGTGGAAAAAATCAATAGGCCCTGAAGGGAAACCACTTTAAATCCTTAAGATAGATTATTTTACATTTCAATATGATATTTTAGCAAACATGCCAGCAGCAACTGTGTGGCTCAGCACTTGAACGGCTAGTTTTACCCTCATCTTTTGCTTGGTATTGGGATTCAGATGTTCTTATCTGAGACAGGGCGCAAACACAAAGTTTGGATTTGAGTTGTCCAATTCAACGAATTTGACAATGTGACTCCATTTGGCTACACCTGAAACAATAAATATGACCAGTTTAAACATTGTCACTTGAATAATTATGTTTCTTCATGAGTCAAGAACTACTAGTTATCGGTCAGTGGGTCATCTTAGCGGCGGAGTTGTAAGAGTTGGAGTATACGCTTAGGGGCACTATGACCAGCAAGAAAAAAAAAATAATATCGCTTTTTTTTTTTTGTTTCGGAGTTTTTATTACTACATATCTTTATTGCAGTTTCGGGTTAACCTTGACTAGAATCCATTTACGTTCCGAGAAGCTTGACTCTTGACTCTTCGACGCATTGTCTACGAGAAATACGCTCCATAGCGCCCCTTATGCTACACTCCAACCCAGTTGTCTATAAAATCTAATGTTTACCTGTTTCCTGGTTTCCATCAGCTAATGTTATATTTGATGAGCATTTTATTTCATACTTCAAAAATAAATTTCGGAAGCACTTTATTAGATGAGGTGCATCAAAAAGTGCAACAACTTTTTTGTTATTTAATTCAAAATAGGGACAGGTAGCAGTTGCCCCTAAAATGCTTAAAGCCCTTCTAATAACTCCATCCATGTCACACACTGGCCGCTTCATTAATGCCATGTTCATCACAATGTTCACCTGCACCTGAAAAAGAAACATAATTTGATTTTCATATCATTGCCATGTTGGTAAAGTTTATGCAACTGCACCATAGAGACAGTAAAGTATTGACATTATACATTCATACACTGAGTATAAATTAATTAATCTTAACTCTTTTATTAGGACTGCTAATCTATCGGCAGTGACTGAAGAGCCTGATAAATAATAGGCGATGGGTTGCTTTATTTTTTTTTTTCTGATCCCAGCTACCATGAATACTAGTGCATAAGACACTAGTTGTCACGGATGGATCCAAAACAGGTAGTGGTACGGGTGCTGGAATCTTCTCCGAGGACTTCAACATACACATAGCCACACCATTGGGGGTCCACAACACAGTGTTCCAGGCCGAATGCACGGGCATTTCCCTGGCTGCTTCAGCCATTATGGCCAGGGAAGTAAAGGAACACTCCATCCGCATACTCTCAGACAGCATGGCTGTTCTCCAAGCGCTGAACAGCTATACAGCAGATTCTGGGCTAATATACGAGTGCCACCAGCGCCTCAACCAGGTGGGTAGCCTCAATAACATAACCATTCAATGGATCAAAGGACACAGCGGTTCGCTAGGTAACGATGCAGCCGATGAACTTGCCAGAAGGGGCTCGAGCATGGCACCAGTGGGACCTGAGCCCATAGTGCCACTCCCCTTCGGATACATACGTACTCTGGTAAGGAAACGCACCAGAGACCAACATGACAAACTTTGGACGGAGCTAGGCGAATGCAGGCAGGCCAAGGAAGCACTTCCCACAATTGATGGCCGCCTCACGAAACAGGTTCTCCGTCTAAATAAACTAAAGCTGCGTACAGTTACTGCAGCTTTAACTGGCCATGGGTCATTTAACAAACACCTCTATGTCATAGGAGTAACAGACAGTCCGCTGTGCAGGGCCTGCATGGAGGATGACGAGACAGCGGCGCATGTGCTGCTAAACTGCCCGGTGGTCGCTACGTACAGGGCAAAGTACTTCGGTAACCCAGGTACCCTACGTGAGACGGTCAGTAACATCAAGGCGTTGCTGGCCTTCCTTGAGGAGCTGGGGTGGATCGAATAGTCGATTTTCCCACCCGTACGCAAAATACGCGCATTGTCGTGGAGTTGCGGACACCAGCCCGTTTTACCTATTACCTATTACCTAAGACACTAGTTGTGCTGTTCTACCCTGCCCACCATGGTCTTGGAAGCCTTCAATGATATCTTCTTTCACATTATATTGTAAATGTTTTTTTAATGCCATTTCAGACATACTACAACATACTGATTATCAACAGCTTCTTGGGATGAAGAAAACTTTCCAACAATCTCAAACAGCTGTTTGTTGATGCCAAAATTGAGTTTACATTTTTGCAAGAGCACTTTCAAAGTTGTTGGAGCCGGAAGGCAAAACATTCGCCTTAGTAATCTGTAGCAAGTGGGAGACCGTTTTGCAGATATTGCTTGGTTTTCATGTGCTTCAATTGCTTTTTCAACAGGCAAATTTTTCTTGCATTTCATAAAACTTATATTTTCAACAGGAATTTTGTTACTAATTCCAGAGGGGCCGGCAAGAGGCTGTGATGGACCAGCTACAGGTTCTCTAACACAATCAACTTCTAGAAATGGCATGGTTATATCCTGTAAAGAAACTATTACATTAGTTATATATGAAATTCTAATGTACTAGTAGAGATTTGTATAGTTTTTTAAGATTTTTAACTTAACATCATACTCCTGCCCTTATCCCAATTTATTTGGGGTTGGTATCTAAGTCTATCAGATTTAATTTAGATGAAATTATTTATTTACACAAAGTAAAGCCTGTCTGGGTTCGAACCCACAAACTGTGCCACCACTATAAAGCAACCCTACCACTGAATATCTTTGATAGATTTTATATTGAATAGGTACGTACGAGTCTTTTTGACTATGTGTACCATAAGTATTTTTTCTTATTTTTTTTTATATTATTATTATTTAGTTGTAATAATTGTGCGTTTTGTTTGTGCAGAATAAAATATTTTTCTTTCTTTCTTTATTTTTACGTAAGAGAAGCTCTGCTTACGTCGGGTGTTTCACGACACCTCACTTCATTGTTACTTTAAATTAGACAGTCTATGATGGAGCATGCATGCATCTATTTAACCAGTGCAGTATAGAGGAGCACTTACCGGAGAATATTTGCGGAACCAGGTTTTGGGATCATCGAAAGGCGAAGAACCACACTTAAATCATTTCCTTTTATCTCCTTCATGTTTGAAAACGCAAATTAGAATCAATATCTCGTCTCGTACACAGCACTAAGATTTTTCGATAAACCACAGACAAAGATTCACACAGACGGAGGAAACTAGGCTCTACTCAAGTACTCAACGCCGATAGCGAATTAAAACGTTGCAAAAAAAAAGATGGATGACAAGAGTATTCGCAAGAAATAAAATGTGCTTACGCCGCCGGCACTCGGCAGACATTTTTCTTGTGAAGTGTGAATGTGAACTTAATAACATAGTACTGGGTGGCGCAAAAGTAAAGACCCTATTTGGTTCAGCTATAACATTTTTTCTAAATTAGAAAACTAGATTTAGATTTTTTTAAATGTATATTTGTGCCATTAAATTTCGTACCATTAGGATTTAAAGATGATGTCTTTTAAATGGTGACCTCCAGAGTTGATACACATTTGAGCCCTATTTATGACATTTTGCATAACTTGCCGTAACACTTCCTGCGATATGTTCGTTATTTCTTGACGAATGTTTTCTTTTAGAGCTGCGAGAGTCTGTGGCTTGTTCACATACACCCGAGATTTCAAAAAACCCCAAAGAAAGAAAGGTTGAGGTTTATGACGCGCTGGCAGTAATCTAGACGAGCTCGGTGGTCAGCAGGCAGCAGCTGATGAGTCATTTGAGTTTTATACGGGAACATCTTTAAGTCTTTCACCAAAATACGCTGCAGGGTCCGTCTGGAAATGCCCAATTGCGTGGCACGTCGCCTCGTTGATGTTTCTGGACACTCTTCCACATCTTCGCGCACAGCATCGATATTTTCAGCTGAACGGCCTGTTCTTGGTCTCCCAGACTTAGGTCTATCCAATGTTGAGCCAGTTGCTTCAAGGCGTGTGGCAAAGCGTCGAATTGTGCGACCAATCGGTGCCGGACGGTGGGGAAATCGTCGACGAAATTCACGTTGTGTTCTTATCACTGATGAATTATTCCGTAAGAACATTGACACAATTATTCCACGTTCTTGGGGAGTAAAACGGTCCATGTTTATTTTCAGTGTATTTTACATTTGTTCACTACACAATTTTCAACAACAGAATGACAGAAAATGTCATATAAAAAAAAAAAAGTATTTTCTTTAGTGCCAGTACTTTTGCGCCACCCAGTACTTTACTCTTTACATAACTTTCAAACTTTGTGAAAATGTGAAGTAGGGTTAATGGTCTGTGGTCTGTGCCGTGGGCCTGTGGGGTTGTCACACGATAAACGATAATAGATAATACTACCGTGGTTGTCAGGAATTCAACAAATGGTTACCTACCTAATTTTGTGAAATTATTAAAATAAATTAAGAAGGTAGCCTCTACCCGATGCGTTACAGCAAATTAAATTAATTATTTATTTTTGGCTTGGTTGGTTACTTTTTTATTTTTAAATTTAAAAAATACGCTATACGAGCGTATATCTAGTATATTCTGCATGAATTATATTTATTCAGTTTTAATAATAATAACACTGAATAAATTAGCCGAAATTTTATATCGGCTAATTTGTTGATTAATCATTTAAACTAGAGATGAGTCTGATATCATGTCACAGGTAAAAATCATCGATATTTTAAAATCATCTCATCATGAAATGACAACGACAGAATCATCAATGCTTTTAAATCATTTCGGGTGCTGCGGTGTGCCTTAAATTGATCATTGTAAATATACCAATCTTTTAAAAGCGCCAAAGAAAATCAGAATGATAGCTTTTTTTTATTATTAGGTACAAGTATTACATTTGTAAGTTACCTGCTAAATACTATTACTTTGCCAGTCTTAGGCCTGGAAAAAGCATGAAGGGTCTGATGAGATTGGAATATTACTTGTTGCAAAAGTGCGTAATACGCGACCGGGTTTTTACACGTATTTACTTGCAAGAACGCCAGATTGACATGATAATTATACTAAATATTCATAATATCTTACAGCAAATATTATGAATGGAAACATATTGGTGATTTCCATGATTATTAATCAATAACTAAATATAAATACCCTGCCATGAATATCACAAACTAAGAAAAATTTAATTACGCGGGCTAAACTAACGGGGAAGTGAAATAAATTATCATTAGTTATTTATGTAGATAAATAACTAATGATAATTTCACTAAGCCGTTCCGCGATCATTTCAGCTGTGCGATTCTGTAACCATCTCACCGTCAAAACCTAGGTGAAGTGAGCGTGGAGTGAGCTGTCATTCCAAATAATACTAGGGATTGACACTACTGACAACTCACATCAAGCTCACTTCACTTGAGTTTTCATGGTGATTTTTACAGAATCGACCGGCAGTATCTAGTCACAATTATTGAAGTGACGAGATATAATACTCAGACAAAAATCATTGATGATTTTGTCATTGTTCCCGTCATCGATATTTTTTTGTCATTGTCATGCAGTCCACAGAGCATGTAACCTTATGCAGTCATTGATACAGAAAAATCATCACTCAGCCCATCTTTAATTTAAACAAAAATGATGCTAAAACTACCAAATGGTAGGCTTATAAAATCTAAGCACTAAAATGTTGCCATCCTCGAAAACGTCATTATTAAAGACCGAAGTTTTTAGGTCTCTCATAATAGAGGAGAACTTGGCAACACAGGTCTAGCCCCCGTACCCCGTAGGCATTCCTAGGTTTTCCCAATGAGAAGACACAGAACCTAAATATACCCTGGTTTCTTACTCTAAGACCCTGTATACAAATTGTAGTCTTGGCCACAGACCACTGCTTGGTTGGCGACTGGCGTGCCGTGCGTGACGTGCCGGCTTGACTTTCGCTGACCTTTGTAAAGTACCTACTGAATCCATAATACAGACATGGCTACAAGCATTTTTGGGCGCCGCTGATTATCATTGACAAGAGGAAGAGGGAGGCTCGACGCTCGATTGACAAGATTTTTTTTTTTTGTACAAAGGTCTTTTAGCGTGTGGTCAATATGGGAACTAACGCAACATCTTTTTTCAGTAATTAAAATGTCGTGTCATACATGTATGTGTGTGTAACACACAATGTTTACTAACGCGCCTGCATGTCAACGTCACTCAAGCGCCAAATTTTTGAAGTGAAAACTTCAATAATGGCGTTTGCATTTTTGTTGTGATGGGTAAAAATGTTAAACTCGCGTCAGGAGACGTGACCTGATTGAAAATTCGTAAGACAGAGCTCGCGTCAGGACACGTGACCTGATCAAAAATTCGTAAGACGGAGGGAGAGTAGACCGCATTCCCAAATAACAAAAATGCACAACGTTAATATTCAAGTTTTCACTTCTACCGGAACTCCCGGAGTGCAACCCGTTTTTCTTTTTTTGTCTATCCAAAATTCCCTCTTGTCAATGTCAAACTTCATTTTCTTGTCCACGGTGCTACTACCTATGGAATGTACCACCCATGGATAGTAGCACCACTGACCACAGAGTACATTTTTATATAGGGTGCAAGATACACACGCAATGAATTTAGTCGATGGTGACTCGCTGACGATTTCATAGTATTACGTCTAAAGTTCTAAACACAAATTTTGAGGTTAGTAGCAAAAAATCAAATATTGAAATCTTCACATCTTCCATATCGTGGACGTGATATTTTGAAATCGCTAGCAAATCGCCAGCGACTATAGTCGTTGCGTGTGCACTTAGTTTTAGACTTAAATTCAAACTCGAAGCTTATAATTCAATTAAGCGCCAGGGAAGCCCGAGTTTTCCTACGTTTTTTGCAGGTCAGTGTCTAATCAAACAAAATATGATTCGTGAGCGTACAATTAAGACTTTGCAGAATTATAATCATTGAAATCAATCAATACAACCCTCATATAATCCTATTTAATTATAATTTCATGAAATATCAGAAACGTAAGAAAAGAATCTCACAGTCTACCTAAATGGATCCCTCTCAAGTTTGTGTGTATGGACTGGCTTGCTTTAATATTCAGAAGTACACCACGTGTAAAAAAATGTTAACAAAAAAGGCTGAACTTACAAATTATCGACCACATACCACAACGCCTGCATTCCCTCTATGGATAGGCTGGGGCGTAATTATAGTACACCCACATTTTGCACGTTATGTTCAAGTCAAGTCAATCAAGTTCAAGCAAGTTATGTTAATTGGGAAAATTTGATACTTTCTGGTAGCTTGACCAGCTGGCGTCTGTACATAGTTTTCAAGTCGTGATGTGTGATTTTTGTATACTTAGTGTGTTGATTTTATGGGCCCAGGATGGAGAAGGTGGGATGAGCTGGACTTCTTCAACAAGAACTGGTCCTTAGCAGTTTTAAACAGACAGAGTGAAAAGAGAGTAGAGAGGCCTTTGCCCTGCAGTGGGACATCACAGGCTTTTTATAATAATTATTATTATGTTGGCTTGGTGCGTAGTGTAGTAGGTACGGGGACTTCGGGGACGCCATGGTGTCAAACGGTCGTTGTTGTAAACTGGCGAACGTATGGCGGCCATTACACGCTCAATATGGCTGACTGGCAGTCGTCTGACAGACGCTTGACTGTGCAAGCACATCAAGCTACTACAATCTGTCAAATTTCTTTATTAGATTTTCAACTTTATCTCTAAAGCATTAAGGTTCAAGGTTGATTGGGACAATTTGACAGTTTCGGGTACCTTACCTACCCGAAACTGTGCGCTGAGCGTGTAATGGCTTGCTGTCACTCTCGCATCAGTCACGCGTTAGTCAGTCGTGATTTTAATAGCGATGGAAGCACGCGTTTTTTCGGCGTCGCCTTCGCTGCCACCAGCATTGCCGTTGAATAATTTAGAAGTCGAAAAGGAATTTACATTTAGGTTGGAAACATAATTCCCGCTTTGTGGAACCCCAAAAATAATAGTTACACGAATAGTTATGAAAGGTAAAAAGCTTTATTAAAACTGCAATAAATATACAAAAAAATCAAGCCGCGTGCAACCGTAGATAAACAAATTCTACTTTTTTTGCAACTACGATTTCACGTTTCTCTATTATGATATTGCAAGGATACACGCAACGCATGCTTTTACTTTATTAGTGTCCATAATCTCCAGCCGGATTTTTGAAGATCTTTTTCACTTAGCATGGTCTCCTCCATCGCCGTCTCTGCGAGATTGAACCAGTATTAGTGCTAGGTATTAATAGTGGTTTTCATAGCAGCAGTCAAACTTGTATCTGTAAACAATTATAATAATTGTTACTAAGAGACACTGAAACCCCGTTGCAAAAACAGTAGGAAGTATATAGACACAAGTACCCACTTACATATCTACAAGAGCAAATTCATGATAACAAGCATAGCATAGAGGGCATGAAAATACATAGTTATTAGCGGCTACTGCTCTCATATTCATTTGGTCAGTTTTTATTAGTAAGTAGATATAAATTCAATAATAAATACCTTTTTCTCTTTACTCCAATTATTGGAGCTTATTATTTTCATTGCTAGCATCGCAAACACTACGATTTAGCATAAATTATTTTATTCATATTCAAATTATCCGATGAAAATTTCTGACTTTTATCTGCCAAAGTCACGATAGGTAAAAAATCGTAGTTTTGACAAGTTTATTCTAAAAATTCTGTTTTTTAGTCAACTATTTTGATTATAATCTGTGCCGAACGCATAATTTCACCTCTATTTCATTTCGCAACTAATCTCCTGCTAACTAGTCTTTATGAATAAAGAAAAGTTAAGCATTGATTAAGAGCTAAATAAATGGTTAGTTAAACAGTAGCTAATGAGTGATTAGCGAGATTTTTATGAATAAGGCTGATGTGTACTAAGGTGGAGCCTCACTAGACCACTGACACTGACAAGGCTAGTAAAGGCCGGGCCAGACTGTTCTAAACAAGCTTCCAACAGACCCCTGTCCACCTTGGTGGGAGGTTTGTGGAGCCCACGGTTGGTGTTTGCGTCCACACTGTTTACAACAAGGCTTCCACCTCAATTTGTTGTCGATTCTTGGTTTGGAAGCACGCGTTGTGATATGGGTCGTTATTTAACTAAACTTCAAAAAGTTGGCGTGGCATTGGCACTTGTGTGCGCAAGTGAGGAGAAAAAAGAAAAAAAGAAAAGAATTTGGATGAATCGTTGGCTTAAGAAAGAATAAAACTTAGTCATCTAAATTAAATGAATCTACTTGATTTTGGTGACCTGCGCAACTTTCTCAGAATGGAAAAGGAAACATTCTATGAGTTATTAGAAATGGTGAGGCCATTGATAACTAAAAAAAAAATACGCATCTGAGGGTGCGTGGTTTACAACAAGCGTTTACACTGTGGAATACGTGTTTACAACGGCGGCATCCACACGCGGTTGGCAACGCGCGTCCGTCCACAGAGGTTGTTGAAGGTCAAACGAACTTTTGTTGCAAACAAGTGTTTACACTGTTGTAAACCGCCGGTGGAGATCGATGTGGAGGGCTTGTTTACAACAGTCTGACCGGGGTTTAATACAATCACAATTTTTTGTATCTCAAAGGGCTATATTTCAAAACATCAAAAAATGGCAAATACACGTCAATCAAACATTATCAATGTCATAGACACAAATAGCTCTACCTACTCTATGAGGTCATGTACTCAGTCATCATGACTCCATGAGTCATGTCAACTCATGTCTGTCATTCGATTTGATGAAAGAGTAAAGTAATATTTAATATATTTGATTCGATTCGACGACGACGACATTCGTAGAGATCGGGAGTAACGGGTAATTATTATATGTTTTGGTAACTTTTCTCATCGATCCGATCGATTCCGTTGACGAAACCACTTGGTCATGAAATAATGGCGACTTGTAAGTTGCATACTCGCATTTCTTGGATTTTGATTGTGTTACATTATTTCCACGTTGGTTTTTGGCCTGGTTGAAACTTTCTCTTGTCAAGCTCAGTAATTCATAAACAGTGAACCATTTATTTTATTTACAATACATTATTAGGGTTGAAGTGAAAAAAGATTATTATACCTATAGTTTTAGATTCTAACAAACTAAATGCGTTTATTAGCTGTGTTCGTCCGCTGTTCTGTTCAGCTTGCGGCATTTATTGAAAACGTGTATAGAATCAATGATAGTCAAACATAAATTACTGAAAAAAAACCAGGGTCATCGTAGGGTTTCTTTGAATCTTGCAAACGAACAAAGATTATGTTGCAAACGAAATTTGTTGCATTTGATAGAATATTATTGAGGTGGGTTGTTGTTTGGTTTGTAGAAGGAATGTTGTTACCAAAATGTCGAAAAGATAAAAATGTCTTGGCGTCAAGTGTCTGAGGTCAGAAGGTCGAAATTACGTCCAATGAAGGAAAAATATATTGAAGTTTTAAAAAGGTTTCTATTGTGAATTGTTGGTAGGCTAAAGATTGTGTTCTTGAAAGGTTTTGTTTGTTAAAGGTTTATGTTGCAAATTGGCTCTCAGAGCATAGATCCAGATTTCAGAACCATGTGGTACTTGTGTGCCAGTACATTCCATGGTGTTCTATACTTTTAGAGAGTAACTTAAATGTTACCTACTGGTATCTTCTGATCTCCCCTAATCTCTATCAATAAAAATGAAGTATGGTTTGTCGGCAAGCTCATCAATTATTGAGAATGACTGAACAATTTTGCTACTTTCTGTTTTGAAATGTTGTCAAATGTGCATTGCTGGAGGATTTTAATAAAGTTATACAATATGTCTTACTCAGATGGTAACCACCTTGGTATTAGCCCTTAATTACTGATTTACATAAAATCCAGTTATGTCAAAATATATTTCAATGTCTATTCTATGTCGTACGGGTTGTTTTAGGTATAAAATGATGCAGGAATTTATTTTTCCTGTTGTACAAGTAGGTATACTATTCTCACAATAAGCTTATTATCTACTGCATAATACTTGTGAAAATTGTTGAATCACTCTGGACAAATGAATACATATTATTTTTATTTGTCACATATATAAATATATTAACGGGTAATTATTCTACGTATTCTAAGTCCATAGAGAATACGGCCACCGAGAAAAGTTTTTGTTTTTTCATTTAACACTTATACAGTAGAATTAGGATATAACGACCTTAAGGGACCGGCGATACTATGTCGTACCAACCGGATGACGGACAAAACGGCAGGATTATTTCTTAAGTACATATGGACGTAGATTAGCAGAAAGGACTCAAACCACAAAATGTTACTTTTGAGTAATCAATGCTTAAAATTCAGATGTGTATTCTTCAGTGATGTACTCAGAATGTTAAAATGTTAGGTCAAGTTAAGGGAATCCACAATTGCATTTTAAATGGGTTTCAGTTTGATGCTGTTTGCATGTGTTTCATGAGTTATTGGAAAAAATATAGGTTTGAGTCCTTTTTGATAAATTAGTATTTTCATAACGCAGTCATTATTTGAATTCGACTAAAATGACTCAAATGATTAATTAAAATTAAAATGAAAGGAAATTTTAAATGAAAGTCAATAAATTAACTAAACTAAAACTATTTACATATTCATTTCCATGTATCACTTAAAATTAAACACAAGTAGGAACTGATCACCCGTGACTCTTACTATTACAAAATCCACATAAATTGAAATTTCAACTACAAAAAAAAGCATGCACAAAAAAACTTTCACCTTATCTTTTTAACTTTGTATTACACTGTATCATTTAACAATAAGTCTTCCTCGTCATTCTGCTCTGTCTGCTCAGTAAGTATCTCAAAATCAGTAACACAATCGAAGCCGTCTACATCCTCATTAATACGAGGCATGCCTTTTAACCGATTCATTGCCACCTTCATTTTCGTGAACATTTCAGCCAGGCCCCATTCATTGGTCGGTGGCTCACCATTTGAGTCATCGGCCTCCCTGAAGGATGACTCAACTGATGAGTCATTGGCTCCTTGTAATGATTTAATGCTTTTCGCCATCATTCGAGCCAGTCTGACAACCAGAAACGTGTTACTGTGTTCTCCTATTCGAATTTGTGGATATTAAAAGTGAATATGGCATTTCAAGGAAGTATTTATTGATTTTAATGAAATATTGCAGAGGTAGTAAACATTTTAGTAACCTTACCTACATGTATTCAATCATTATTTATTATTGTAATATTATTTGTAGATAATCAGGACTACGACGATTTTACTGAATGTAGCCAGGCAATGTTTACTGATTTCCATGATCAACAAAATGAAGATAAGGAAAATCAAGGTTTTCCAAGCTGTAGTCAATCGATTTTACAAAAAAGTATTACCAAAGAAGCGTCCATTCACTGAATCTCGTAATAGTTGCAATGTAGTTTCTAACAACAGTTCAGATACTAGCATTGAAGAAATTTTGGACTCTGATGAAGACGAAGATATTAAAAGAAAAAAAATAGTTTTCATATGAATGAAAATAAAATGAATAATGAGGTCTCTATAGAAAAAAAAACAGAACATGTTTGCTGTGCAGCAAAAAAATATTTTAATGCATTATTCTCTAAGGATTTGACAGCAGAATTGAATACACAAGATGAGTTGCCTCCAATTTATGCTCAGTTTGAGCATGATTTAGGCATAATGCTTGCTTTTAGGTTGAGAAATGTACCAGCAGACAAACGTTTAGAGTGTTATGAGAAACTAATTAATACTGTTAGACAATATGAAGGGAAAGAATAAAGAAAGATATTAACACTTAGGGATTCGCCGCCTAATTTGTCGCACAAGTACTCGCTACTGGGTCCGCTGGACCCAGTATAATGTCATAAGTTTTTTCCA
The DNA here is from genome assembly GCA_949629185.1 of Apamea crenata. Lineage (NCBI taxonomy): Eukaryota > Metazoa > Arthropoda > Insecta > Lepidoptera > Noctuidae > Apamea > Apamea crenata. The sequence goes on along the minus strand of OX451362.1, from coordinate 1,572,315 downwards.
GAACTGTAAGATAAACGTAAATGTTTACTTTTTTATACGGATTCTATATGTATAATAAAAGATATTATTGAATCAAATATTAATATTTATTTATTTTACTTAAACGAAGGCTATTACAAAAATATACTTAATTTCTCCTTAGTTTTGTGACAAGATTTAGAAGTAGAACCAACTGCTGCATCCAACCCACCTGGGTTGGATGCAGCAGTTGGTTCTACTTCTGGTATTATATTTCGGATACGATTTTTGATGTGCTGAGGAATGTTTATAATAGAAATTCTTTCATGAAGGTGTGGTACAATCAGAGAAATAGCCAATGTTTTGATAAAATCTCTTCGTGTGAAGTTATCAGAAGGTAACATGGCCTTTTGGATAACGTAAGCGTTTAGTCCGCCAATATTCAATAACCCAAAAAATATGCAAAGTGGCCAACGTTGAGTTCGTCTAGACACAGAATATATACCAGTCATTTGGTCAACTACATCGACTCCACATTTGAGGTTATTGTAATCGGTTATTATTTCAGGTTTCTTTTGTTCACCGGTTTCTACGTCTATTTTAGCATCATGATGCATAGTAGATGCTAAAAGAACTACTTTGCCACGTTTAGGCACGTAAGATAGCAATGTGGTATTATTTTGAAACCCAAAGTAAGTTTCGTGCTCCTGTCTTCCTCTGGTTTGAGTAAACTCAGGAGGTATTTCTTTTTTGTTCTTTCTGAGAGTTCCTAAGCATGTCAAGCCAAAGTTGTCCAGTAAATCTGTCATCAATGAAACACTCATAACCGGGTCCACCAGTCTTTTCACCACATCGCTTGGAGAGTTGCTGATCTGATTTGGACCGTCATTTTGTTTGCCGGCGTAAATTTCAAGGTTTGATGTATAATAAGTTTTTGCATCACAGACTGCAAATATTTTTAGGCCATACTTGGCTGGTTTGCTGGGAAGATATGAGTCGTATAGAAACAAAAACAGCAATCTGACATTTCACTAATTAGTGGTAAATAAAAAAAAAACATGTAATTCTTTATTAAAGTTGATAAATTCATCATTTATGATTTAATTTGGTAAATTAAAGGTTTGCATTTTATTTAAATATTACATTGGGTAGATTGCATTTAGAAAAAATTAATAAAAAATTAATTAATTTTTCAGATTGCTGTTTTTGATACTTACATTTAAATATTGCTGGATTTGATTCTAAACAAACACCAGATTGCTGCTTTTGTTAATAGCTATGTCAAAGATTGCTGTCTTTGATTATAATAATGCAACACGTAATTTAGGGTTGTCACTCAAATTAAAATTCACAAAGATGTTTAATTTTTATTTATTTCACAAAATTAAATTCGAAGTTCGGCAGGTTCCTGAACTTCTTCATCACAGTATATATCTTCAGAAGGCGTTTCTTGTAAGGTCTCCTGTCTTAGTAATATTTCTTTATAAAAACTTAATTCCAATAAGCCTTGCCATTCGGTACCAAAATGTTTGCTCAGTAATTTATTCACATCACTTAATTTACTTTTATTAACACGTTCATCGCCACATAGGTCACCGGTGACCGGACCCTGCCCAGTATTTAGGCGCTTCGTAGGCCACCGGTGACCTCAGGGCAAACCTGTTTTCAAATCTGTTTTGTGAGCCGTAGGATACTTATTCCGTTGATTTTGTGCATGCATGTGACCGCCGTGGCGCTGTATTACACGGGCGCACAATGGTTTTCGTTTACCTCGACATTTGTTAGATTCACAGAGAAAAATCTGGAGTTTTTTCCGAACTCGTTCATGGATGCGGAGGTTTGGGCTTTAAGTGCAACATAACTATTCGTTTTAAATACTTTACGTAGATTATTATACTACCACTTTTGTAGGCTTTTTAACAGTAAAGTAGATTTTTGAAATGCGTCAGTAGTTTCCGAAAAAATTGAAAAAGCCTTCACTATTTTACAATATATTGGGTAGTAAAGTAATAAAATTAAATAATAACTACAGTGATTGTGTAAGTTTTGAAAATATTTATTAGAAAATGAATAACAATAATGAAATTACTAATTATAAAAAAAAATACGAATAATATAATAATAGAAAATACTACTTCTTGTGGATCATGTTGAAACATTGTAAACATAAATGCGGTTTATTTTCGCATTCATTGCAAAATGTTGAAACTTTTTTTGTTTTATTTCTGGCAAGTTTCGAACCATATAGTTCGACATTATTTTTGTAACATTTATTACAAAAACGTCGTGTGTTTCTAACTGATCCCTCTTTTTTAGTTAAGTTATGCTTTAGCCTCTTAGGTCTTTCAACCTCTTCAACAGTTTTATTTTCTGGCTCAGTCAAATCTTCCACCAACTGCCTTCGAAATTCTACAATCCCCATTTTATTTTTATTATTCTCACAGAACATCACCCAAGAGTTCATCAAAGCAGTGTTCAAAATTAATTCTATTCCTAACTTTTTGTACCACTTTACAGTCTTTCTTAATGGAGATGAATAGGCATTCATTTGATCACTAAGATCGACTGAACCTTTTGCCATGTTATATGCAAAAACCATCTTTGGCTTTCGAACTATCTTTCCTTTTTTCATGACAGTTTTGAACCCTTTAGAATGCTTAGTGGACAGCATAAGCACATCTCTCTTATGTTTCCATTTTAAGACGCAAATACCCCGCTCATTTTCCCTCGCTAATGACTCACCTGGTTTGAGTTTGGCTTCAATTACTTGCTTCGGTAATCCTCTTCTGTTTTTTCTCAAGGTGCCAACCAGGTGAGTATCATTGTCGAGTAATTGATTTGCAAGCTCAAGATTCGTGTACCAGTTATCAGTTGATACAGTATGCCCTAAATTAAGTAGTCCATCACATAGCCCCATGACCACATTAGTAGGAGATGTATTCAACAATTCATGGTTTTTCCCTGCATATAATTGTAGCTTACACGTGTATCCGGGTAAGGTGCAAAGCTTAAATAATTTCATCCCATATTTATGTCTTTTGCTTTTATTATACTGACGGAATATAATACGGCCCCGAAATGGGACTTGACTTTCGTCCACACATACATCTTCTTTCGGAGCATAGCTTTTCTGGAATGTATCATTGAGAGCATCTATAAGAGGCCGAATTTTGTTAATACGATCCGATTTATCTGCGGTTTCGTTATTTACATAGTGGAGATTTTTTAAAATCAATTCAAACCTGTTTCTGCTCATCACAGTTCCAGGAAACTTTTGACCAAAGATTTTATCTTTACTCCAGTAATCCACTATTTTTGGAAGTCTGACGAGGCCCATGTAAAGGATTAATCCAAAAACTTGTTTAATTTCATTGGTTGTCGTTGGTTTCCATGAATGTGAGCGTGATGAAGGTTTGGAACTTTGACCAGCTTGTTCAGCAAATAAATTAGTTTGTATGGCGATATCTTCAAAGATCTTATCTGGGACTACTAAACTAAAATATTCTCTAGGTGGGCTGTTTTGAAGTTGAGTTGCAAACGGTTCTTTCATGCCTGAAACAATAAGTTTATAGATAATAAATTAATAGTCTAAACAACCAAAGTAAAAAACACACATTGTTTCGTATTCTACTTTATAGCAAGCCCAAACACGAGTAGCATACGTGATTCCGTTATGGAGTTCAAGTGTCTACCTTCCAGGTCCATCATCAAATCAGTTCTATGGTACCATATTATTGTATTGTCATGGATTTTACATATATTTCCAAAGTTTCAAATCGATACGATTAGAAGTTGATTAAATTCGACTTCCACGATTTAGAAGACAAGTTTTTTTAGAAGACAAGTGAAACTAATAAAAACGTGTTAAAAACCTGTTTGAACAACAAAATATTTTACAAATATTTAGAATGAACTTTCAGGCTGGACAACGGCTACTTTTATCCCAGTAAAATAAGTAGTTCCCGCGGAATAATTTACAATTATAACCAAATCGGAGCCGTGGGCAATTGGTAGTAGGTATATAAAATTCTCACCTGTAGGTTCCGTAAACGCGATTACAGATGGTTGGTGACCTCTTGGCTCTGACCACCTTTGAATCGAGATATCCCGAAGCTTGTCGATTTGATTTCGAACCATGTCTCCCACAGAATCTTTGTCACTTTCCGAGTCACTGTTAATAACAACTCGTGCACGTCGTTTCGGTGGACGGATGATTTCGTCTTCGCTTTCCTCTTTGCATTTTTCTTCCGAGCATCTTTCTTCAATCTCACGGAAAATACTGGCTTCCAATAAGTCAATACGATGCAAATCTTCTTGAGATATGTCTAAATCTATTATATCAAAACCTTCAGAATCCATCATAGAGAACGAACACGCGAATACGAAATAAAAACAGAATGACGTGCATCCCACTCGAGCGCAAGTATTCGACTGCGGGGGACGAGTGACCGGGGGTGTGTCCTATCTGGCGCCAAAATAACGGAAATGCAATTTTCAACATCACAGCGCCGCACGGTGGGCTGAAAATCGGCTTTCATAGACTTAGGGATTTCAAATTGCAAGTGCTTGTTTTTATGCCGGATATCGCTTCTATTAGTCATTACTATGTACAAAAATGACACCCGAGTTAATTCTACCCAAAAACGAAGGAAATATAATTTTTTTACGAAAAATTTGTATGAAGCTAGTATGAAAAATCGAATTATCTCCTAAACGGCATGTTTAACCGTAATATCCTTGGAGATGGTCATAGTGCTAATTATTTATGATTTTTTGGTTGGCGATTGGACAAAAAATTTAATGCCGTTTTTTTTTTAAAAATCGTCAAAATATTTTTATTTATTTTTACATGTAAAACGATCCCTTTTAGTGTCTAAGTTAAAAAGTTCGATATGTTATTAACCCAAATATTAAGAACACACGAAACAAGAAAAATAAAATAAAAAAATTGCTGTTTTTGACACATTTATATTAATTTAAATAAAAAAAGATTTATATTGAAGTAACATATGAAGTTATATTTTATACAAAATAAGTTAATTTAAGGAATTAATACTAAGCATTCGTAAAATAAAGTAAAATAAATAAAAAAAATAAAACATATCATTAAATATTACAAAAAAACCCAAACACACTCAAATACAAATTTACAAATATGTACATATATATCTTTTTTACAAATTTTCCTTATCACTCTCGTTGTCAGACTCCAATTCTGAGTCAGCATCCAGATTGGATATATCCAAAAATTCTAACTCAGTTTCCTGAAATTGAATTAAGTCGAGAGTTTCAGCAAAAAAGCTCTGCTTTTTCTTGGCATCTAACTTAGGCCTTTGTGCACTTAGCAAAGGGTCCGAAGAAACAACAAGCATATTTAAAATGTCTTGATTGGAATCCTGCCTGCTTCTTTTCCGCGAATGATGTTCTCGAAACCTCCTAAAATCTTTGTTTCGAGACTCTGAGGCTTCTTCCGAGAGAGTCCCAATCGGCACAATATTATTTTTCTCGATTATGTCAGCCCCATGGATTAGTAACTTATGAACGGTTGACGACATGTAGTACCAGTCGTATAGTAATACGTACTTTTCTGCTGTTTTGCGAGCATAATCTCTAAATTTTATTATATCGATCTGCTCTCCAGATGTAATTGCTTGTAAAATTACAGCAAATCTTTTGATGAGGTCTTCATCCAAACCGGTTATAGCTGCGGTTTTATTAGGAAACTCAAAAAAATTTCTTGCAGTATTCCCGTCATTGGTGGTTCCCGAGCCTTGTTTTACTATATCAATCAACAGATTGAGCTCATCTTTGAATTTATTTTGAATTATTTTCTTTCTTGTCTGTAGCATTTCTTTGTGCTCATCACTTCTCGCTGCCCACCGTTTGAAGTCCAGTCTGTATGCAATGTGTAACAGACATTCCATACAATTTATACGGGCGTGTAGGGATGACAAGCCAAACTCATACAGGTCCGAACACACAATTTTTGATGTTACAGCATCTAAGCGGTTCATTTCTGTAGGCTTTGCTAAGCACAGGTAGCACGATGCATTTGATCTAGCTTCAGAAAGGTAAGTACAGACTTTAGCGTCGATCATCGTCATCATTAGTTGATGAGTCACCCTATTATTATTATTGCACTCTGTGGGGATAAGGGCCTCAATTTCTTCATCCATTTGTTTTTTCAGCCCAAGGACAACTGCTTCACTCTCCTTTACAAAAGTAAACTGAACTGGACGACAATACAAAACTGAGCATGGTTTTGGGTTCGTCCATAAAATGTTGTCTCCATCTGTCAGTTTTAGTGGCACCAAGGAGGTCATGAAAATGCTTGAATCATCTTCCTCACCCTCAAATTTCTGCTTGTATCGGCTTTGGTTAGAAGCACCGTCAAATCCCCACTTGGATATCAGCTTCAACTGCTTGTTATGCTCTTCGTTAGAAAGGCTTTGAAGGATTCTTGTAACCGTGATATCAAGTAAAGCTTGAAGTGTAATCCTAGCCGATGAATCAGTAACTGTCACTGATTGCTTCGGAGGGTAGCAATCAAGCTTAGTTTGTTGCACTTTATAGTAAGATGGATAAATATCTTTAGCACCTTCTCGAATGGCAGCCTCACGCAACGTAATATATTGCCACTTTGAGAGTTTTAGCGAAAGAAGCAATCCAAGCGCCTTTTCTGGCGTAAATATGATTGTTTTCGCTGGTTTCTTAAGCGTTTCATTTAATTTAGCGGCTGCTTCAGGATTTTTCATCATGTATTCGATGACAGAGGCGATATCTCCATGCCCTTCTTCTTTTAAACGTGCTGCAGCTGCATATGCCAATTCACTGGAACCTTCGCCTGTGTGTTCATCAGATCTTCTCTTTTTTTGTTTACTTCCCAGGTCTTCGAATGGTTTACGGGATCTTTTCGTCATTGTTCCAATGGACGTTGATGTCGACGGTTCTGGAGAGACTGAGGGCGCTCTTGGTATCTCATCAACACTTGGTTCTTGATTAACTAAAGTTTGCACAAAACTCGGCCAATCAATATTTGCTCCCAACCAATTCTCGTACTTTCTCCTGAAATTATCAAGGAATCGGTTGGATTTCTGCCACCTTTGTAAAGCGGCTCGCGTAAATCTCCGACAAAATTCTTTGAGAACAACATAATCTTCGTCAGACAGGCAATCGCCTATGCGGGATACAACTGCACTAAACAATACTTCATGATCAAATGAAGTACTCTCACTTCGTAGAAGAACAAACAAGTCTAAATTGGTGATTAAACTTTCCATTTTAAGATTTTATAGTCGCAGATTTAGTGTTAGCAGTTACACAGTTGTGAACAAATTAAATTATAAAACAAAACTTTAGCCCTTTTATTGCAAAACGACAATAATTAGGTAACTACCCTCATTAGTTATCTCCTCATTAGCTAATGAAAATCTATAATTGTCACTAACTATTCTTAGAACTCATAGCACTGCTAATTAACAAATTAGCTTACTTATCAGGAAATGTTAAATATAATCCATTGTCGTGAGATATTGAAAATCATTAAATCACCTATTAAGACTCATTAGAAGACCTAATCAGTGTAGTTACTTAATCACTTCTTTTTGGACTCATTAGAAGACAATTGGTAATTTGGTTGTATGAAAAGTTTTAAAACTCATTTTGTGTTGATAAATATCTAGCTCAAACATAGTTGGCTACGTGTGGGTGTACTACTGGGTGGCGCAAAAGTAGTGGCACTAAAGAAAATACCTTTTTTTTTTTTATATGACATTTTCTGTCATTCTGTTGTTGAAAATTGTGTAGTGAACAAATGTAAAATACACTGAAAATAAACATGGACCGTTTTACTCCCCAAGAACGTGGAATAATTGTGTCAATGTTCTTACGGAATAATTCATCAGTGATAAGAACACAACGTGAATTTCGTCGACGATTTCCCCACCGTCCGGCACCGATTGGTCGCACAATTCGACGCTTTGCCACACGCCTTGAAGCAACTGGCTCAACATTGGATAGACCTAAGTCTGGGAGACCAAGAACAGGCCGTTCAGCTGAAAATATCGATGCTGTGCGCGAAGATGTGGAAGAGTGTCCAGAAACATCAACGAGGCGACGTGCCACGCAAACGAGAACGCTACAGAACCATGTTACGTGAGTTTTTGATACCCAGTTTGGACGAATTGGGGCTGGAGCACATCTGGTTTCAACAAGACGGCGCTACGGCACACACAGCGCGCGACACTATGGACTTAGTGAGGGACGCTTTTCCAGGCCGAGTTATCTCTCGTTTTGGCGATTTGCCTTGGCCTGCAAGATCACCCGATCTGACCAGTCCAGACTTCTTTCTTTGGGGTTTTTTGAAATCTCGGGTGTATGTGAACAAGCCACAGACTCTCGCAGCTCTAAAAGAAAACATTCGTCAAGAAATAACGAACATATCGCAGGAAGTGTTACGGCAAGTTATGCAAAATGTCATAAATAGGGCTCAAATGTGTATCAACTCTGGAGGTCACCATTTAAAAGACATCATCTTTAAATCCTAATGGTACGAAATTTAATGGCACAAATATACATTTAAAAAAATCTAAATCTAGTTTTCTAATTTAGAAAAAATGTTATAGCTGAACCAAATAGGGTCTTTACTTTTGCGCCACCCAGTATAAACCTCTGCCAACTCCTTCGGAAATATAGGAGTGATGCTATTTTATGTTATGTGTAGTTAAAAGTCCGTGTTCTTCAACATAAACACCAAAAGGAATCGTTTCATACGTAAAAACAAATAAAAATATTTTGACGATTTTTAAAAAAAAAACGGCATTAAAATTTTTGTCCAATCGTCAACCAAAAAATCATAAATAATTAGCACTATGACCATCTCTAAGGATATTACGGTTAAACATGCCGTTTAGGAGATAATTCGATTTTTCATACTAGCTTCATACAAATTTTTCGTAAAAAAATTATATTTCCTTCGGTTTTGAGCAGAATTAACTCGGGTGTCATTTTTGTACATAATAATGACTAATAGAAGCGATATCCGGCATAAAAACAAGCACTTGCAAATTGAAATCCCTAAGTCTATGAAAGCCGATTTTCAGCCCACCGTGCGCCGCGTAGGGCACCGATGACCTCATGGGGTTTTTTGTGATTATTTCATAAACCATACATACGATTGCAGCCTAACATATACATAAATTCATATCTTATTAAACTACATCCAGGAACATCAAAAAAAATCGGATTTATCATATTCATAAGTTTTCGTGGTCTGCAAATATTTTGAGCGGTAGCTAGGTCACTCTTATAATATATTTCGCCCCTCACAAGCACGTTACCAGGTTTTTTTGAACGACGCAGAATAAATCTTTTACACTGGTTGAATTGAATATTCCAAGTTGTGGTGGGTTTTACGATGTCTTTGATAGATGTCTTCCAGTCAAAAACCGTACAATCTTCACCAAATTTTACTAAAGATGCGTTTTCAGACACAATATCTATGATTTCTTTGGGATGAAGTACTACCTCCATTTTACGCAGCTTTTTTTCTATAACTCCAAAAAAGCGATCAGCAGGCATAAAGGAATGACCGGTGACAGGAAAAATGACTTCTAAACTCTTAATGTTTCTATTTTCTAATAGCCATTTGCAGCACATACCAATTAAAATACAATTTTTGTTTTGCCCGCCGCATCCGTCTGCAACCAAACGAATTCTTGTTATGCCCGTTTTATCAGTTTTACAAAGCCGGTCATAAACTGCAGATGCCACCAAATTCGCATTTTTGCTAAACTCGTCTTCTGTACAATAATAAGAGAATACACGCTCTTTATTTAGAGGCAAATTTGAATGCCCTTCAACTACGGCTAAATTGTAGAAATATAATTGTCGGCTATAATAGCATGATTGGTCAGGCACCTTTGGTAACGGTAAATTTTTTTGGAAATCAAAAGATATTATTTTCAAACCAGGTGTAGTGTCTCTCAAGTTTTCAAAAAATGATTTCGCTCTCAAAGAATGAACCCTCTTCTCTGTCATAAATATTTTCTTTTTATTTTCGTCTTTTTCCATTTTGATCTTTTCTTTTAGTTCTAGACATTTTGAACAAACATCCGTTTGTGGTGTGCCGAAGCCTAAATTATATTCAGTGTTGAAAATATACCGAAAGTATGATAATTTTACCCCAAGTTGTGCATTACGCTGGTCAGTGTTATACATTAGGTAAAGTTTTTTAATATTCAACTCACATGGCAAGTATTTTCTTTCAGCTTCCTTGCTTTTTCGGCAATAATGAGACTCTATACATTTGAGACTTTGAATAAAATGATGAACAGATTCTTTTTTCTCTGCGTACTTTTCAGTCTTCCGATCACCTCCACGAGCTTCACGAGGAAATTCTCCCGTTTCATAAAACTTTTTCATCAAGTACTCCACTCTATACTTTTTAATGCCAAAAATACTCAGAAAAATTTTTTGGCAGATTGGCACCCTCTTTTTGTTAATGAATACGGAATAGTTAGTTTTAAATTTCTTTTTGCCTTTAAAGTTAGGTCTTTTTTGAGTTTCTTTTATTGAACACAGTTTGAAAAGAATTATATTTTGCTCATGCTTTGTCGAGTTCTTATAAAAATCCCGATGTATTTTTGATAAATTATTCATTGTCAATGTTGCACATTTCAATGCTTTCGTATTATGTTCGCATACTCGGGTTGGCATGCCTTTTGACGAATATCTAAAAAGAAAAACAAAGCATGTTAACATAATTATGTTAGGTAAACTAAATTACAAAATAGTGTATAAAATAAAGAAATCCAAAACTGATTTAAAATAATAATGCGTATTCAATTAAAATTTATTTTGATAATTTCAATATGAACTCAACATTCATTAAGTGTAAACCAATTTAATGTGTTGTGACAGCCCTACGTTAAAACAATGTTAGTACATACCTCAAACATTTTGCAATATTTGTTTTCCATTTTGTAGGATCTCTTTTTTTCTTTCGTGCAAACTTATTATTAACACGCGTGGGGTGCACCTCCATGTCCAGTTTTTTAATGTTAAAACTAACTTTTCAACGTTATTTTTATAATAAAACAAGAAAATACACGCACAAAACTCACAACAAAAACAACGCGGACGCCATTTTGACGCACAACCGAAGCAACGCTTGTGATTGGCTGACACTCACAGATTGCTGTCTTTGAAACTTATCGTCAGTATATTGCTGTATTTGATACTAACACAGTTTTTGAAGTTCAATTTTCGGTTGTAATTTGCTGTTTTTGATACGATGTTATTAAATAAGCAAAGAATATTCTAATGGAACAGTGTTGCCCTATATATAACTTGATTTTAGTTAAAATGACAGATTGCTGTTTTTGATTCTATACGACTCATATTGTCGGAATGGACATCGACCACGGAATGCTAAAAGCATTTCATCTATGGTGACATGCTCTCCATGCCTGTAGTATTTCCGAATATAACCCACAAATTGCTCAAAAATCTCTCGAATTGGCGCCAATTTATCATTTTCCTTTCTTGTTGGCCTTGTTCTTATATCATCAAAACGCAAGCATCTAAGCAAAAGGTGAAATCTACTTCTTGACATAGCTGCTATGCAGATATCACATCCGGTACCATCGGTGGCCCACAGGTCCTTAGTATTCAAGTGTGCTCCTCTCAATTTACCAATATAAAAAAGAAGTCCAAACAAAGCTTTTATTTCCGTGACACTAGTAGGTTTACAGTCTCTCTCTCTTTCAAAATTGTCTCGAACTTTTTCAGTCATGTAAATATTTGTAAAATCCGTTATTTTCGTCAACATTTCATCGGGGAAAAAAAGACAAAACTTTTCCAACGGTGTAGTTGAGTTCAACATTTCTTGACAAGGCCCAGGAACTTCACGCATGATATTATGACTCCGAGTTCTTACATTTCTTGCGGGTTCTTCAATACTCCATAAAGTAGTTTTGTCTTTACCAATATAATAGCCATTTTGTAAAATCGACAATGGAACACAATCTAAATCCGGACGTCGGAGATCAGGCGCCGGTCGACGGATGCCTTGCCTTGGCTCTGAGTTTAGTTCATGTTCAGATTGTATATTTGATGCTGATGACCTTGGGAAGTTTAATACTTCGCCTTCTTGTTCGGAATCCGATTCATGTTCACTTACATCTAAGCAGTCTTCAGTTTCAGAGCAGTCTTCGTTTTCTATTTCTTCATTTAGATATTCATCTATCTCTTCAGGCCTTAAAACCCTATTGGTTGCCATTTTCTACGAAAGAAATAAGGAAAATAGGTAAATAAATAGTAATAACAAAATGCAAAATTCACTTACGTATTTAGTCGCTACCGGGTCCGGCGGACCCACACACACCTTTTACGTCCGTAGCACTCACTTGCAGCGCGCCAACTGACTGCCGACGTCGTCATTTGCTGTGCTACACTATCGTTAAAAGGTACTAAGAGCGGCAACGTCGCATTCGTCGAATTATAATATTTAAGAAGCAAAATATGAAGGACTGGGTCCGTTGGACCCATTAGCGACTCCTTAACCCTTTATAAGGCATAAGCATCTAGGGGCGGAAAAATAAAAGTAATTATGGTTTTACATTAGTTTTATTATGCTTTTTCAGAAAATGAAAAAAAAAAATGAAATTAAAAAAAAAAAAACATGGTGGGAAGTCACTTCCCTCTGCCCGTGATACGTAGGTGATAGGTGATAGGTGTCATAGGCACCAAGTCTGATTGAAGCGGATTGATGTTGTATTACTTATTCCTTGTGAAACGCAGTAAAGCATGGTAATATGCAAAGGGCAACTCCACACTTTGAGCACATTATTTTGGAACGTTTGTCCTTTTCTTTAGTGCTGCACATTCTGCAGCGCTTGTAGCTCGGCAATTCCACCGGCATATGGTCCCCAACGTTGGTGTAGCGAATTTCTTCGGCAATAACCATGCCATCTAATCTCTTCACCACCCTTGGTTGACTGGTAGAGAATGCCTAAGGCATTAAGTCCGCCTTTGTACCTTTTTTGTGCTAAAAGTTTAAATAAATAAATAAATAAATAAATAACGTGTAAGGACTTTTGACGGTTCTCCGATAAACAAGATTTCTTTCTGGAGACGTAATTTACCAGACCAGAACGTCGTTTTCTGTTCGAGAATCCACTGACCAGTCCTCTAGCAACAGATACTCGGAATTCAAGAGTGGAGAGTTTTGTCACATTTCTGTTTTGGCAATACAACAAGTATGCATTAGTTATACTTGTATCTAAAAGAAAGTAGAAAATGCGGACCCACCATCTCTTACTCCGTCTGCCAACTGAGTAGGTACCTTTTAGCTGGTCGAAGCGATCTACCCCTCCCATTCTTTTCGTGTACTCCTTTATGGCTAAAGGGCAGTCAATTGCTGTCTTGGTGCCATCTTTTTGAGTCCGTAAAATAGTCGTTTTGCCAGACTTGGGATGGAATGCATTACTCATCAGAAGTATCTTTCCAAATCAGGCAAGATACATTGCCCTTGACTCTCCATTTGTACTGCCCTTTTTGAAGCTTCGGGTTAGTTTTTACAAGTTTGGGCAGGTCTTTTCTGTGCCTTCGTACGGTTCCTGTAGCAAAGATGCCATTCTCATAAAGATATTGCATTATACTGTAGTCACAAAAGAAATTATCAAATGTCACAATGACATGAAATTCCTCCAATGCTTTATCTATCAGTTTCTCTGTCAACATCTTCACAACTTTGAATCCTAATCCTTCTTCTGTACCCACTTCTAATTTTCCAGTGTAGATGTAAAATTCGTATAAGTAGCCAGTATTACTATCGCATCGGCACCATACTTTGTAACCCCTTTTGATGGGCTTGAGGGGCATATACTGCTTCATCGAAGACCGCCCTTTGAACAAAATCATAGATTCATCAATACTTTGAGATGAGGAATCTTTGGCATTCTTTTGACAAGCGTGATTTATAAGATCCAATAACGGGCGAACTTTGTAAAGTTTGTCATAGTTCTCACTTGACCTTTCGGGATGTTGGGTGTTATCGTTTAGATGTAAATGTTGCAATATTTTCTTGAAACGTTTTATAGTCATAATGCCTGCGATTTCGTCTACTCGGAATCCAGGGTCTGTAGACCAGTAAAGGTCCATCGAAGGCAGGATGTTGTACCCCATTATTATAAAAATAGCCAAGAAAGCCTTCAGTTCCTTTTTATCTAATTTTGTCCAATTTGCATCATTCTTCTGTTCAGCATATAAGTTTGTTTGATATATTATCAAATCATATACCTCATCAGTAAAATATTTTTCAAACAAAGTCACAGGTCTAATACGGCTGCTAAACATATTTTCGGGCTGCAATGGAATTTCATCGTAAACGCTAGGGTCCGGTCGAAAGGTGGTCCACTTAGTCTTTTTCCATGTTTCCTCTTCGCCATCTGAATCGTCAGTTTCTGAATCTGAATGGGTATTATCTACTGGAGATGCTGATCTTGAAGTAGTCTGCTGCGTACTAGTAGAACTGGGTAAATCTTGGGATCTTGTTACTCGTATAGGGCGATTATTTTGAATAGAAGGTTGAAATTCAAAGGATGCTGGGCTATTTGGATGAGTATTATCTACTGGTAATTCTGGTCTTGTCCTTGAAGTCTGCTGCGTACTAGAGGAACTAGGTAAATCAAGGGCTCTTGCTACTCGTCTAGGGCGATCACTTTCGACTGATGGTTTAGGTTGAAATTCAACAGAGGGTTGAATTTCAAGGGATGCTGGGCTGTTAGGTGGATCGGGTGTAGGTGGTAAAGGTCCATCGTTAGGCTCATCAAAGTTTTCTAAGATCCTTTGAAGTTTTGCGGTACTTATTTGGATAGTCTCTTCATCAGATTCTAAATTGTCATCTGACACTTCGGGATCGTCGGGTAAACCATAAAGCTCATTTAATTCGTTGATTATATCCAAATCTTGTAGTATCTTTCTACTCATTTTCGAACAAATCTACAAGAAACAAAAAAATAACATTTACATGTGCCAAGGCAAAGGGAATATTTTTCCCACCACAACCAACCCATATAATCAAATTATGCAAATTCCCAAGTTGAAAATATGCCTAAATTTTAATGGAATAAACATTTTTCTTTAGAAATAATAACATATTACCGTTTTTGAATCGCAGAAAATGAAGATTTATAAAGATTTATCTTGTTGTACAAAAATTCACCAGTTTTTCACATTGAGAACGTCAACCGAAGAAAAAAAAGTATGGCGACCTGTCATCACCATAGATAAAAATATTGAATTCAAAGTCAATTGAAATATTGCCATACGAATAAAAACCGTACCTTTACAATCTAAGCCAAAAATATTGGAAAAAGTTGGTGGGAAAAATATTACCTGTGCCTTATAAAGGGTTAAAGTGTTAAACAAGACATTTATTAATAATAATATAATAAGAATAACTAATTACAAGATTCATATTTTTAAAAATCAGGTAGGTACAATTTTTTTACATTAATTTGTATATTATAATCATATTCTGATGGCAGTCATATTATTATTTCCTTTATTCAAAATTACACATATAAATTATATTTTTAAATATAAAAATTATAAAAACATTTAAAAATATAAAAAATAGTAGCCCACCGGTATCGGGAACAGGGTCCAAGCTACCGGCGGTCAGGACTCCAGAGAGAGGAACCTCCTGACAATGCGAGCCGTGTACCGCTTTCTGAATCAAGCCCTTGATCCAGCTGCCCAACGAGAGCCTCCTCAGGTGTTGGTCGAGGCTCTTGGCTATTAAGCCATTGGCTGTCACGACTATCGGCACAATGATCGCTGAGTCCACATCCCACATGTCGACAACCTCGCGAGCCAAGTCAAGATACTTGATTTGTTTATCTTTCTCGGCCTTCACGAGGTTCTCATCATGCGGGACGGTTATGTCAACAATCATTGCGCGCCGCTCTGATCGATCCACCACCACTATATCAGGCTTATTGGCAACAATAGTCCTGTCAGTGATGATGGATCGATCCCAGTACAATGTGATATTTCCATTTTCGAGAACTGGGTCGGGCACATACCTGTAGTACGGCACCTCAGATTCCACAAGGCCGTATTTCAGAGCAAGTTGCTGATGGATTATCCTGGCTACAAGGTTGTGTCTATGCAAGTACTCTCCGTTAGCTAGACGAGAAACGCAGTCATATTATTATTATTATCATTTATTTATTCAGACTACAAATGCGGTCCATTGTGTTAGTAATTAATTATGGTGATGACTAATCAACAAAGAATAACTAGTTTAATAATAAATCAACCAAGAAAATATTAATTAGTTTAATAATTGTGATACGATCTAAAACAATTCCCCAGACATAACCCAGGAAAGCCTGGGCAATCTGGGCAACCAAAATAAACTTGCACTCTTTTTTTTGATGTATTATAACACTGTCTACATCTCTTCCTAATTTTTTTTCCACCTGTTTTAGGCAAATGGTCAGGCACATGAACCCTACCTGGCACAGAACATCTTTCTACGCTTGGTTTCTTAGGCAAGAGAAACTCTATAATTTGAAGCCTAAAATCATACAAACTAATCTTTGTTTCTCTGTCTAAATTAAACAGTAAAAAACCATTAATTATGTTAATTTGAATCACATGAATGATAACTTTTTTATACCACCTTAATGTTTTATGTTCAGCACAATAGTAACTCAACAGTTGATCATGTTTATCAATGGCTCTCATGTATTTATTATATTTGACTCGCACTTTTGGTTTAAAGGAAATATTTCCATATTTATTTTGGGTTGGTATACATTCACTAGTATGCTCTGTACTTACAAAACTAATTTCTCTCTTGTCTTTCCATTTAGTAACCGTAACTTTTTTACTATTGTGCATAATGCATGCTTCATTTGGCTGTAATCGGGTATTCATGACTTGTGCAGGATTGCCTTTTCTATTAAATTGTAACGTACCAGTTAAATAAGTATTTTTATTTAACAATTCTTCAGCCATACCTACACTTGAATAATAATTATCCACATATAAAGAGTGGCCTTTATGAACGTAATTGCTCATTAAAACACGCATTACTTTTTTTACATGGTCTCTTCCACCCACGACTTGGTCTTGAGACCCAGCATACAAATGTATTTTCATGCAAATACCGTGCTTATCTGCTAACATATATAATTTTATACCATACTTATGGACTTTATTTTTAAGGTACAGACGGAAAATTAAACGACCGGTCCATAATATCATCGACTCATCTATTGCAATCTCTCTAGCAGGGTAATATAAGTTTTCCATCGTTTTATTAAATAGTTCGATTAATGTTTTCACTTTATTGAGGCTTAGGTTTCCTGCTTCTGTTTGTACATTAAGTGCTCTCAAAATCATACAAAATCTATTTCTTGACATGTACTTGGAAAACGTTAAATCAAAAAGATAATGTTTCTTCCAGTAATCAGTCAATCTATTCAATTTAATGACACCCATAAGCATGATTAATCCTAGAAACACCTTAAACTCCTCTATTGTCACTGGCTGCCATCTACGAAACCTTGCATAAGGACCGCTGGCATTTCTTTTAAGAATATCTCCATTTCTATTTGTACACGTCAATAAAAGAGTGTAGAAATCCATATTAAATAAAATATTAAAATAATCAATAGGCTGTGTACCTGACATGGCTTGTTTAATACCAGGGTTACCGGTAAATAAAAATGTGTTAACTTCTGTTGGATTGCCTGGTATCCAAATTGAAGAGGATTCAACACCTGCTTGCTGAGTGTCTATAATTTCTGTTGTGACAACTTCTTCTTCGATGATGTCTATCCATTCATCATGCATTTCTAGATAAGTACCTTCATCTAAAATACCATAGAGGTCTTGGTCTGTCAGTGAAAAGTCACCGGGTACTGCTATGCATTCTCTTGGAGATGTCATTGCACCCAACATGTCTTCAATTGTTTGTCTGGACGTGGATGGTTGATCCATATTTCTGAAAAATAATATTCATTTACATAAAAAAAAAAACATATGGTACATTTAAAAAAAAAAACACTAATTTTTATTTATTTGATTGGACTATAGTTGATTTTAAATCATGTGTTAATCGGGTAATATAGGGACAATTCCTTTACCTATCCTATTTAATGTTGCATTCTAAAATAAAAGTTTATGAAACGAAATAATGTACTTTTTATTCATTATGAGCATACAGGGTGGAATTTTGTAATGCCACCTGAAGGGAAAGTACTCTTAATACTGTAGATAGACAATTTTACTCAAAGAAAACATTCCTTTATTTTTTAACAGAAAGAAAACTGCATTCAAAGATTTTCAAAAATTCGCTTGCCACAGCCGGGAATCGAACCGACTAAAATCTGTAAATATTACACCCTGTACTTTTATTGCATTGATCGTTAGGACCAATTATAAGGATGAAATCTCTCTAACAAACTTGATAAATAAAATGATAGGAAAACTATAAAATCTTAAATTATTTTAATTATTTACAAAAAATTGTAAATTAGCATGTCATGGTCATTTAAACACTGACAAGTACCTATCTTGAAATATTGGATCTCTTAAGAAATGAGTTAAATGGTTTCCCCGAGCAAGAGCGTAACCAAATAATTCTACAGCAAGATGGTGCTCCAGCCCATAACAGCAGAATCACTACTGCCTACATTAATAACCATTTTAATACCTGGATTGGTACAAACGGCACAATCAGATGGCCTGCGAGATCACCAGATGTCACCCCTTTAGATTTTTTTTTTTTGGGGATATGTGAAAAATCAAATTTACATTAAATCTTATGCGAATGTAAACGAGTTGAGAGTTGAAGTTCAGAATACGATTTATAACATTCACCACGACACGTTATTAAAGGTTACTAGAAATGAATTCGTTAGAAGAATACATTAATTTGTGTATCCAAGAAAATGGAGCCCATTTCGTGCAAATAATTTAAGATTTTATAGTTTTCCTATCGTTTTATTTATCAAGTTGGTTAGAGAGATTTCATCCTTATAATTGATCCTAACGATCAATGCAATAAAAGTACAGGGTGTAATATTTACAGATTTTAGTCGGTTCGATTCCCGGCTGTGGCAAGCGAATTTTTGAAAATCTTTGAATGCAGTTTTCTTTCTGTTAAAAAATAAAGGAATGTTTTCTTTGAGTAAAATTGTCTATCTACAGTATTAAGAGTACTTTCCCTTCAGGTGGCATTACAAAATTCCACCCTGTATAATTGCAAAATCTAAAATTAAATGTTAAAATAATTAAATTATTTGATTAAATTGAGAGCGGCCACATTCCTTCCATGTGTCAAGTTAACTTCTGCGAGTAGTAAATATGTATCTAGTGAAAATGGTAATGGTAATTATGTATATACTTACAGAAATTCGGAATCCTTATAACCGGGATCACAATAGGTAATGCAACACCTTACAGTTCAAAGTCACATATAAATAACAGAGTCCATATATCGAAGCTAGGTCACAATAAAAAAAATCCAATAACAAAACCTTGAATTGCAGCCAGGTCACATTATATGAAATCAATAGCAAATCCAAAAATCACAGCCAGGTTAGTCAGAAAAATCAGGAACTTTAGATAAACGTGATATCCGTAGCGGAAATCTTCACAACAAAGTAACGCCAGTGACACACAGTGACAGACACAATGACACATTCTCAGTGTTGCCAACTGCTATTGTAAGAAATGCGCTAAACAAAACCTAAAATGCACTAGGTTTGTGCTAATTTTAATAAAAGACCACCAAATAAATAAAATCAATATCTTGTTAATTATTAAAAACTAATAGTTTTTACCAACGTGCGTGATAAATTGCAGACTTTAAAAAATGCGCTAGAGGCACTAGGCACTGTTATGGAATTTTGAGCGCTAAAACCTCAAGAAATGCACTAGATCTAGTGCCGAAAGCACTAAGTTGGCAACATTGCACATTCTTGCCGAATAGAATAGTTAATAATAGTTCAAAATACACGCTACCGCAAGATGGAGACGCATGTCGCATTCGCATGTGGGGCTAGTGGTGCAGCGTAATGTTGCCATGTTAAATGTATTTTTGCGTCATTTGTTAGGCTGTTTGTAATATAATCTTATTAGAGAAATACCTGTATAAAAATATACAGATAGTATGTATAAAATCGAAGTAGATAATGGGTGATTCATTCGGAGTTACTTTTTCCAAAACTAAAAAAAATATGAATAAAACAAATTTATCGGGTAATCTTTATTATAATACAAAAGAACCATTCCTTACATTTACCTTTTAAAGATTATTTCTTTCAAATGTTGTCCGTAACTGCGATTAAGGTGGTCCATTCTGGAGTTCCAGTTTTCGATGACCCGACCGAGCATTTCCAGTGGTATTTGGCGAATAACGCGAGTAATGTTGGCTTCCAGTTGATCAATCGCACGCGGCTTATCCATATAAACTTTGGACTTTACATAATATTTGGCGAATAACGCGAGTAATGTTGGCTTCCAGTTGATCAATCGCACGCGGCTTATCCATATAAACTTTGGACTTTACATAACCCCACAAAAAAAAGTCTAAGGGTGTGATATCACAGGATCTAGGCGGCCAACTGACTGGTCCGAAACGCGAAATTAACTGTTCACCAAATTTTTCTCGCAACAAAGCCATGGTTTCACGTGCTGTGTGGCAAGTGGCTCCGTCTTGTTGGTACCAAAAGTTTTGAAGATGACGGGCTTCAATTTCAGGAAACAAATAGTCCGTTATCATGGTACGATAACGGTCACCATTGACAGTGACGTTCTGGCCGGCTTCGTTTTTGAAGAAATATAATAATAATAATAATAATAATTCCATTTATTGCAGACTAAATATTACATGTTCATAGTTGTTAGTAACAAAGATCTTAAAATTATGTTAGTTAATAACAAAAATCATTCAACTTCTCAAAATAAAATTCAAATAATAAAATCATAAAATGTCAAAAAAAAATATTTAAAACATAATCAAAATAATATCTTAACATTAGTCAGTACGTGAACCATACAACAGTGGTTCACGTACTGACAGTCGAAACGTTCCGCAAAAGCGCTCAGGATATTGTTGCCGCTGCTCCGCACCCTACGCAGCAGGGATGTGCACCGCTTGCGCATGATTGTGTGGAAACAATCCACACGCGCCTCGGCAAACATCCCCGACGCGCTACAGAAGCGAGGCAGCCCCAAGAGTACTCTAAACGCGTTGTTGTATTGGACGCGTAGAGCACTGTACTGTTTCTGCGTGTAATCCATCCACAGACTGCCAGTATAAAAGGACGTACAAAATGCCCTGAATAGTGCTATTTTGACGCCCCTCGAACACCGAGCAAATCTGCGGGCAATCATATTCGCACGAACAGACAGCGCCCTACGTTCCCTTTCAATATCAGCATTGTCTTTCAGGTCAGAGGTTAATAAATGTCCTAGATACTTAAACGTATCAACTCTATTAAGTCGGCACCCGTTGAGCTTAATTGCCGGCAAGTAACCAGGACACCCTCTCCTGGCCCGAAAGACCATGCACTCACTCTTATTTGTGTTATACAACAAACCATGTTCTTCAGCATACTTTTCACAAATGCCAATCAGCCTTGACACACCACAGACAGAGGCGCTCAGCAGCACCATATCATCAGCGTAACTGATATTGTTCAGGCACACACCTCCAATATGGCAACCGACATGCGTGCTGCTGAGCCTCTCTATCAGCGCATTAACATACAGGTTAAAGAGCTTCGGTGAGGTTAGCCCCCCTTGTCTCACGCCACACTCCAACCTATATGGGGCCGAGTAAGCCCCCGACCATCGAACAACATTGACCTGATTGCCATACCAGTATTGAAAGATACGAATCAGTCCGTCTGGCACTGTTGCTTGCTGCAGTTTTTGCCACAGCAGATCATAGCAAACCAGGTCAAATGCCTTCGATAAGTCGAGGAAGCAAGCAAAAACAGGTGTACTTCTATCAGTGTAGTACTTGACGGTCTGCTTTAAACACAATATAGCTGTTTCTGTAGAGACCGGCTTTGAAACCAAATTGGTTATCATGTAAATTCAGATATTTATCCAGCTGAGTGTTCAGCAGACCGTCAAGCACTTATGCAATAACAGTTGTTCTTATCACTAACATCACCGGTTTTATTCTTAATAATTGGCACCACCACAGTTTTCATCATCCGCTCAGGCAGATAGGAATGTCCTATACACAACGAGTAGAGCATCGCTAAGACTCTGGTCAGATGATGACCAGCATGCTTAAGGTGTTCAATACTTAAATCATCATGGCCTGGAGACTTGCCCCTCGACATAGACATAATGACATGTCTTACCTCCTTTGCCGTAAACCGGACATTGCACTCCTGACCACTACAACCAGCACTGCTTGTAAACTGTGACGGTCCCAACGGTGACGAAACAGTGAAATGCTGCCTAAACAACTCGGCAATCCCTGTGACATCGGTCGCGCCGCTGACACTCACCGGCAGGCCCGGCCTACTATTGAGTTTATCGGTGGACTTCCAAAATCTGCGGAAGTCGCCCCTAGCATGATGCGACGCCAACATGTCCATTTTAATTTGGTCACTATTATTCTGGCACCATCGTAAGCGCGACTTAAAATTTTTTCGACTAGTTTGCATATCAATCCAAGCACGACCCTCTCGCGGTCTACCATAAGACACCCACTGCTCAAACTTTAGCCTGGCCTGCCTGTGAGCATCACCCACGTGCCTATTCCACCCTATTACTGGCCTCCTCTTTCGCACATGATTTATTTCGTAGCCTTCAGAAGCTGCTTGGCATAAAATATTAACAATGTCATTATACATTTTATCAATAATAATTCTGTGGTCCAAATTATTACAAACATAGTCACAACATGCACTCAATTCAATTGGAAAGTCAATATATTTTAAATTTAGTATAAATGTCAATTTGCTTAGGTTTTCTATCACCCCATTTTATTGTATTACATGTCAGATTTCTATTATCATTTGAGTTGTACAATTTTGGTTTTATTTCATCGAAGTTGCATTGTATTATAAGAGGGAAGTGGTCAGACCAAAGTACATCATATTTAACATTTATGTCAACAATAGTACACATAGCTGCTTTCGTGGCAACACAGTGATCTAGCCAACGTCTCGAGCCATTCGCATCGCTTATAAAAGTATAAGTGTTAGAGTTTACTCCTAACAGTTCTACATCAGCACATAATAAGTCAGATTCCCGACAAAAAGAAAACAATTCAATATAAAATTGTTCATTGGGATGCGAATTAAAGTCTCCGAGTATAAAAGCAGTTTCGATATCGTTATCATTAATTATAGCACTCACCAGGCTGAGGCAGTCCGTAAAATCCGTTAAGTTCGCACTAGTATCCGTCGGCATGTATACACTGAACACTAGAAATGACCTTGATTTCATGCATACTTTAATGGCACACACTCGTGGGTTATCGCACTGCACTACCGAAACCTTCTCAAAAACACTTTTCCGCCACAGCAATGCAACCCCGCCGTAGGGCCGTCCTCGTAACATGCCGGCCGTGGTGTCCACCGCCGACGTCCCGGTGCATCCGAACTCAGCGTCAATTTCGTTCAAGAATGAGATATCATGGGGCAGCAACCATCAAATCAAATCAAATCGTTTATTGCAATCCATAATGTACAATTTATTACAGGTGGTAAATAAAAGAAAAAAATAATAGAAACAATTATGGACCCTGTCGGGCACAGCAAATTTTTAAATAGGTAGAGAGAGGAAGAGCGCTTTATTATTATTTTTGTTATCAAGTTAGAATTATTTTATATCCTATTAATTATTTTATACCTATGTATTTATATTTCATCTCATTCACGTCTTATATTAATATTTTGTATGCTGGTCTATCTATTCATTTATAATTAAATTTAATATTGCTTATTTCTCTACTCGCTTAAACATTTTTCATTATTATTAATGTAGTATAATTCTTAAGTATTGTGTAATAATTTATTTTGCTTATTAAAATATATCTGTTATTCATAATTATGTATATTAGTATTGAATTTATCCATCAGAATTATTTTATATCCTATTATATGTATTTATATTTCCATTCGTTTACTTACCTATTTTATTAATATTTTATATTCAGGTATATCTATTCATTTATTATTTACTTATTTATATTTAATATCACTTATTTCTTTACTCGTTTAAAAATTGTTCATTATTATTAATCAGTCCAGCCTCGCAAATTCAATTGCAAATTTGAGCGTTTAATGTATTATAATTAATAAGTATTACCTATAGTATAATTTATTTATGTTAATTAACTTGTTAAAATATATCTGTTATTCACAGTTAAGTATTATTATTATTGAATTTATCCGTTAGATATTCTTGTACTGTGTAATAGCTTTTTTTAATTAAGTACTGCTTTAGATTATTTAAAAATATACTGGTTTTATTTTCTTGTTTTATGTCATCAGGTATTTTATTATAAATTTTTATTGACATTGAATAAGGACTAGATGAATGCAGTTTAAGACGGGAGGGGGGCAAATTAAGTCTATTCTTATGGCGAAACGAATAATTTGTTTGTATGTCTCCCCGTGTGCTGTAAGAATCTGGATATTTACGAACTAATTTACATAATTCCAAGATATAGATACCAACTAAAGTGAGAATCTTGTGTTTTTTAAAGCAAGGCTTGCAACTGTCTGTTGGTTCTATATTGGTTATTATTCGTATTAGCTTTTTTTGGAGGGTAAATAAGGAGGGAGCGTCTGTGCTATTTCCCCATAAGATGATGCCATAGTTAAACCAAGCGTGGGCATACGCGTAGTATGTGACTAGTGCGGTTTGTAGGTTTGTAGTCTTTTTTATTTCTCGGAGAGCGTATGAAAACTTTGAAATTTTTGATTTTACTGTCTGTATATGTGTTTTCCAGTTTATATGAGTGTCTATTGTTAAACCTAAGAGGGTGAAATTATTAACCTTTTCTAATTTATGTTGGTTAAAAGTAAAATCTATATTTATATTATTTTTCTGCCAGGGGTGAAACGCTATTAATTTGGTTTTGGTAAAATTTATTTCGAGATTATGGTCGCTCATCCAGTTTACAGTTTTTCCAAGAATAGTCGTAATCTTTTCATTTAAATTATCATTTGTTTGGCATGAAGTCAGGATCGAGATATCATCCGCGAAAAGTACACATGGCCCGTCTATGGTTTTGGGGAGGTCATTTATATATATTAGGAAAAGGAGGAACCTATAACACTTCCCTGGGGAATTGAGGCATGTATAGATTTAACATCGGATCTAATGAGCTGTGCTTCTTTTGTTTTTTGATTGTAATATTCAATCTCCACTATTTGCTCTCTATCTTTTAAATATGATACGAACCAGTCATGGGCTTTTCCGCGTATTCCTATTCCGTATAACTTATTTAGTAATATTTTAAACTGCACTTTGTCGTAGGCCTTGGTCATGTCCAGTAATATCCCTATTGCATATTGCTTATTATTTATAATATTTAATGCTTCTTGGATGTATTTATAAACCGCTAGTGTTGTAGATCTGTTTTTGCGAAATCCGTTTTACCATGTCTCCTGCAAGGCAATTATGTCTGACGTGCTGCATAGTTCCCTGACACTCTCCACCGAGCGTTTTATACTCTTAAGGCGGGTACAGACTGCTGCAACGCAACATGCAATGCAACACGAAACGAGCATTGCATCAGTGTAGACGCGGGGCGCGCACAACGTGCGCACGAACCGCGCATGTACCTACTCACATCTGTTTCCGAGATGCGCGCGAACGGATCGCTCAGTCTGCAAAAGAACACGCAAAGGAATGGATCGTGACGACCAATTGCGGGCTCTGATGATAGTCAGTGCTTCATTATTAATAGTGAATCATGTGATAAAACGCAGAAGACATCGACGTTGGTGGCGTACAGAGTTGTATAGTCAGAGAGCTGGTGCAAAACTAATGGCCGATATGAGATTAACTGGACAATTTCAAAATTTCTTAAGGATGAGTCCAACGACATTTGAAGATCTACTCAGATTAGTCGGACCAAGAATTTTTCGGAATCGCACACAGTTAAGGGCTCCAATTTCAATCCAAGACAGACTGGCAATAACACTTCGTTTTTTAGCTAGTGGTGACTCTTACACAAGTTTACAGTATATATTCAGAGTATCAAAACAAGCCATAAGTGGCATTATTACAGAAGTATGCTCCGCCATAATTGAGGAATTAAAAGATTATATCAAGGTAAGTTTTATTCTTAATAAGTCAATTAAAGAACAGTATTATCACATCAAATCATTAAAGTCGTCATAGGATTGGTTAGATTCTAGTGACGTTACAGACGATGGCTGTTGGGTCGTATATTCTTCGTTCCTTGCCGTGGTATAGCCATAGCGTCCGGCTTGATTTGTATCTGGAGTTTGCGCGGAAGGCGAGGGACGATTAAATTCGGAAGTTCCAGGACGATTAACATATCCGGTCAGATCCACATAATCTTGTCCTTTCTTCTGTGATGCATAATAGGATTCTTGGTATGAACTGGGGTAGTTATCCTGCTGTCGATATGATGATTCATAATAACCTCTGTCAGCCTTCATCAAAATTTCAAAAATTCCATGTTCGACCGAATTCCTGGTTTGAAGGGAATAAGTATTCATTTTAGCTGATATATAGGAAGCGAAAGTTGTAGTTAAATCTGGAGCGCCTGAATTTCCCAACTTATTGGCAGTAGTTTGTAATATGCCCACTACATCGGCCAGTACACTGCTGCTTTCATCTTTTTTTGCTTGTTTAGCTCGCGTAGGTTCATACCGTGTACGTGGAGTAGCAAATTCGTTCTGCAGATTTTCTTCATTAATCGGTTGTTGAACCGCCTCCTGAAAAACATAAAAATAATTTATAACTGTAGGTCCCATCTCTTGATATAAACTACTAGATAGTAGATATAACTCTCCAGGAAGGTAGGTATCGTGGCACCGATGGACAAATGTCGAAACGACTAAATATTTAGTTCGTTTTTTAGTCTAGTTCAATATAGCTAGCAATAAAATCAAGAGATGCTCACTATAATGGCAACTCAAAAATTGTCACCAGCGAGTGTTGGGCTACTAAGTACAATGACTGTATCGTAGCCATAAATTAAATAAAAGTTTTTTGTTTTAGCTTCCAACGACAGAAGAAACTTGGTTGAACATAAGCAAACAGTTTGAAGAGAAGTGGAATTTTCCACACTGTTTAGGGGCACTGGACGGAAAACATGTTGTGCTTGAGGCACCTATCAAAAGTGGAACTGAATTCTACAACTATAAAAAATTCTTTAGCATCGTTCTTTTTGCTTTGGTTGACGCCGATTATAATTTTCTATTTGTAGATGTGGGATGCCAAGGAAGGATTTCAGATGGTGGCATCTTTAAAGATACAAAACTCTGTGAAATGATAGAAGATCGTACAATAAACCTTCCATCACCTGATTCACTCCCACGGAGACATATTCCAATACCATATTTCTTTGTGGGTGATAGTGCCTTTGCTTTAAGTGAAAATCTGATGAAACCATATGCTGGGGCACATCCAAAAGGCACTTCAAAGAGAGTATTCAACTACAGGCTAAGCAGAGCCAGAAGAACTGTTGAAAATGCATTTGGTATCATATCGTCTGTCTTTAGAGTTCTCAGAAAACCAATGCTTTTACAGCCTGATAAAGCTGAGCTAGTGGTTATGGCAATTGTCCTTTTACATAATTATTTGAGACGTCACTCTAGAAATACATATATGAATGACACTGAAGATGAAGTTACGAATGAAGACACACGTAGGCAAAATAATGAAGATATGAGATCACTACTACCTATGAGAAATATTCCTCGACGATCGCCTGCACATTTGAATGCGTTAAGAGATGAGCTCTCCGATTATTTTATGAAAGAAGGGAAGGTTCATTGGCAAGACAGATGTTCGTAAAAGAATCAATCCAGTTTTACTTACCGTGTTCGTTCTCTTTCTCGGTTTGTTACGGTTGTCCAAGAACTTCAAAGAATCAAAGGCAAACCATCGACTTTTGTATGTCTCCGAGGCACCTGAAAAAATAAAATAATAATCATGAAAAAAATTAAATAAAAAACATAATTCAGTCAGTTTTAAACATAGTTGTTTTTAAGTAAACTTGACTAATAATAATTAATAATATTTAATAATTAATTTGTGATTTCAATCCATTAAAATATTGTAGTTGTTGTCAAAGTTGTCATTTTGTAGAGAAAAAAGCCAATTTCAATATTAGTCGGCTATGCCAATTTACATTTCAATACACAAACATTTTTGCGGTTTCCAACCTACGATTGTACTAAGAATAAAGTATATGAATAAATAATAAATAGTAAATTATTATTATTTATTTACCTTTTCCTGTTCCTTTCGATTTCTTTTCCTTCGCTTTTTCACGACGGTAGGATGATAAAATACTAATCATTTTACTGTAACATTTTTCTTGTGTTGTTTCCATCAAATTAGCAATTTCCATCCATGCATCCTCTTTAAAATGTTTTTTATAAAAATTCTCATGTTGTGGATTCCACAAAATTTCCTTTGATCTGTAC
The DNA here is from genome assembly GCA_949629185.1 of Apamea crenata. NCBI lineage: Eukaryota > Metazoa > Arthropoda > Insecta > Lepidoptera > Noctuidae > Apamea > Apamea crenata. Next base: position 1,543,666 of record OX451362.1, on the reverse strand, counting down.
ACTTCAATTAATTGAAGCACTTTTTCTTCACTCCACGTAAATGTAACCGCCTCCTCCGCCGCAGTAGCGTCGTCTTGTTCCATGTTCGCGCGCGTCTAGCCGTACACACCACACAACCTGTCCACACTGACGCTCCGCGCATACTGCGCGCCTCTTTGTGTTCGGGGAAAAAACCGACAAATTTCGGGTCGCTACGCGCAAGAGTTGCAACAATCTGTTCGTGCGCGTAGTAGACGCGGTTCGTGCGCGCAAGGCGTCTACACTATGGGAATTCTGTTACTTTACATGATACATTGCAGCAATGTGGACGTCAAATTCTTGCATTGCATGTTGCATTACATGTTACATTGCACCAATGTGTACCCGGCTTTACAATTGTAGCTTAATAGGTTATACATTAATATTTATTTTACGCCGTTCACAGTACCGATGTTTGCACCGTTCTTGTAATTTCTCACTTTAAAATTAACGAATCTCCTAAAAATAATTCCCTCGGGCCATAGTTTACTATCAAGAAATTTCTCCATTTTAGTTTCGGAAACAAAGAATTTGTATGCGGTATGCGGTAATATGGACCGATGATTCCACCACCCCATAAACCACACCAAACTGTTGTTTTATCTGGATGTAATGGTAGCTCTTGAATCTCTTCAAGTTGCTCTTCAGACCAAATACGGCAATTTTGTTTGTTAACATATCCGTTGAGCCAAAAATGTGCCTCATCGCTAAACAAAATTTTCGTTGAAAACAGTGGATTTTCTGCAAGCTTTTCAAGAGCCCAAAGACTAAATCGGTGGCGATTAGGTAGGTCAGTCTGCTTCAATTGTTGCACCAGTTGAATTTTGTATGCTTTGAAACCAAGATCTTTGCGTAAAATACGCCAAGTTGTGGTATACGACAAGCCAAGCTGTTGCGAGCGGCGCCGAATCGATTCTTCGCGATCATTGCGTACACTCTCAGCTACCGCCGTAATGTTTTCTTCAGTGCGAGCTGGATGTGGTCTATTTGGTCGTGTATTGTCTAATAATGAAAATTCCCTTTCAAACTTTTCGATGGTATAGCGAATAGTGCGTTCGGTAGGGCGATTATGTGGACCATATGTTGCTCTAAGTGCACGAAACATATTCCTCGTAGAACGCTGATTTTCGTAATAAAGTTGAATAATTTGTAGGCGTTGTGCCGTGCTTAGTCTTTCCATGATGAAATGTCAAACTATAGTGAATGAAAATATTAGGTTAGGTTGTCATGACTGACGCTTTATCTGTCAAAAAATGCATAGACAAAAAAGTAACTCCAAATGAATCACCCGTTAGATTTAACTTCACCCATGTGCACATAACATTTCGGCCCATAACGTGTCGGCACACGTTTGACTCAACTATTGACTCATTGGCCATGAATCGGCCACCTCGGCTATCGGCTAACAAAAGGTTTATGACACCTGACTATTAAAAATATTCTGTAAAATGAAGGGCCAGGTCTGATATTCACGGAAATGTTTAATGAGATCTGAAAAATGGTAGTTTAAGTGATATATTTTTTTAATATCCGTTTTTATACAATTTTGGTTTGACTCACCAATTGAGCCATCGGCCTTCCTAAAGGTTTTTTAATGACTCAACCAATCAATCAATCAATCAATCATTTTATTTGCATAATATGGGTTTACAGAAGATGTTGCACAGGTACAGTTTCACCATATTCAGCTATGTTAGCATGCAAATTTTATTAACAATACAATTGTTATACTAAAGTCAAAACAATAAAGTTATTAAATAAAAGAAATCATTAATAGTCAATCCATTACAAAAGTCAAAGTCATAATGGTAAAAAAATAAATAAATGTCAAGAGTAAGATTTAAATTAATTGAATTAAAGTAAATTAAAATATATGCTGTGTAATTAATGTATGGATAATAAAAATTTGGATTGCTATTGATTAATTAATTCGTTATCAACTTAATTGCATTACAATTTTTCATCAAAGAACTCCTTAACTGAATAGTAAGCCTTATCTGTAAGGAGAGACTGGAGTTTCTTTTTAAATAGATTTACGCTATTGGAACTGCGAATAACTGAGGGTAGTTTGTTGTAAATCTTTGGCCCCATGCAAACAAAACTTTTGGAAAGGAGAGCGGTTTTACTTTGTGGAACGCATAATTTATCTGCATGGCGCTTTCTTGTGCGATACTCAAACAGTTCCAGATTGGAATGTATAAATCAACAATCAACTGTTGAGTCATTGGCCATGAATCGGTTAAGTTTTGTCGTTTGAAGAAAAAAACACAACTAGAACTTTATAGTACTTTTTTATTGTTTTACAAAGTATTCACCACGTAGCCTAATACACTTTTTCATTCGCTCAAACCAGTTATTATAACATTTATTCCACTCTAAAGTGGTGGTGTTCAAAATGGCTGACTTGAAAGCGTCGACTGCTTCTTCACCGGACTGGAACCTTTGACCACGAAGACTTATCTTAATTTTAGGAAATGTAAAGAAATCGTTAGGGCTTAGGTCAGGACTGTATGGAGGATGGTCAAGAATTTCTACTTTTTCCTGCTTCAAATACTCAATCGTTTGACGAGCGCTGTGTGAGCTTGCGTTGTCGTGTTGCAGGATGATGCGTCGCTTTGAGTTACATTTTCGAAGTTCGGCGATGACTTGTGGTAAACAAACTGTGGTATACCACTCTGCGTTAACCGTTCTACGATCTTCAAGTGCAATAGTCGCAACATGGCCGGTTTTTCCAACGAATGTGGCCACCATCTTCTTTGAAGTGCTTTGAGAACGAACAACTTTAGTCGGTTTTGGCTCGTCTTGAAAGACCCAGATTGTAGATTGTTGTTTGGAATCAGGATCGTAGGCATAGATCCAAGATTCGTCACCACTGATGATGTCGTAGACGTGATTTGACTCTCCTCGGATGAACCTTTGCAGAGTTTTCTTACACCATCTGACGCGGGCCGCCTTGTGATCGTCGGAAAGCACATGCGGTATCCAACGGCAAACTAGCTTTCTCACACCAAGCGCTTCATGCAATATCTTCTGAATGGTTGTCCCTGAGATGCCTAATAGAGCCTCTATCTCTCGATACGTCACATGACGATCTTCGAGAATTAGTTGTCTCACAGCAATGACGTTATCTTCAGTGAAGAGGATTTTGGGCGTCCTTCGCGAGATTTGTCGCTAACACTAGTATGTCCACGCTGGAATACTAAATACCAGCGTTCGGTCAAATCAATCAATCAAGTCATCCAGTTTTGCTTGGGCAATTTCTTTCCCGTTCGGCCTCAGCAACACTAAGCCCTCCTCCGATATTTCTAATCGTTTTCCTCTAAATTTCTTCTCAATGTTTAGCTCTTCAAACATTCCGTTAGCGGATTCCATGTAGATTGTATACTTTCATCTCTTTTTAAGAGTTTTTTTTTGTCTTTAACCAGTTAACTTTAGTTTTTGAGACGAAAGTTTTTCTGTTGACAATTTTTTTCTCTATTTTGCTGGTAGAAAAGAAATCATTTTTTTGTATCCTAACGGGTGATTTTTTAAGCGTAGTTTTTTTTAAAGTCGAATAAAACACTCAATTTGCATCATATATTCAAAATTTTTATTGAAATTTATACCTTGACTTTTGCCATTTACATTTTAAACATAACTTCATGTAAATGTTGTCCGCGGCTCCGTTTCAAATGGTCCATTCAGAAGGTCCAATTTTGCGTCACTTTTTCGAGCATTTCGGCCTGTATCCCAGGAATTACGCGTGTTATGTTATCCTGTAAGGCTTCAATCGGCTTGTCCACATACACTAACGACTTTACATAACCCCACAAGAAATAATCCAGAGGCGTCAAATCGCATGATCTTGGCGGCCAATTCACAGGGCCATTTCGAGAGATAAGCTGCTCACCAAATTCACCCTTCAACATGTCCATTGTTTCACGAGCTGTGTGGCATGTGGCACCGTCTTGATGAAACCACATGTCAACCAAGTTCAACTCGGCCAACTGGCGCAAAAAAAAGTTGCGTATCATGGCTCGATATCGTTCGCCGTTGACGGTAACGTTTCTTCCACGGTCGTCTTTGAAGAAAAATGGACCGATGATGCCACCAGCCCATAAACCACACCAAACTGTCTTTTTTCGGGATGCATCGGTAATTCTTGTATGGCATGTGGCTGTTCATCACTCCAGATGCGACAGTTTTGTTTATTTACGTATCCGTTATGCCAAAAATGAGCCTCATCGCTGAACACAATTTTAGAAAAGTCGGTGTCATTAGGAAGAAATGTATGCCCTGACTCTAAATATTTAAGGGTTATTGTTTGTAGCCTTGGATGAGAATCCAGTACTGCTTTCAACATTAAAATTTTAATATTATGATTCTGCCCCCCGCAGCAATCGCTCCACAACACAAGGTCTTCCACTTCATGGCCAAGATCGTTTTTAATGAACCGTACGAGACACGATCCCACTTCATGTGCTCCTCTTCCCGCTTCTCCTTCAACCCAAACGTTACAGTAACCTACGTCGTTTGAACCGGCATGGATACCACTGTTATAAAGCCAAAGCTGGCGCTTGTAAAAGACTATATTTGTGGGTATCCGGGGAAGAGGAAGAGTTTTTTCAAGGTCATACGTTAGGCACTCAAATTTTTCGTCGATTTTAGCTCTGTAGATCCTGATTCATTTGAATCCTCAATGAGAATTGAGGATTCAAATGAGCTCGTTTCTGATGCTCTTCTCTTTCAGCAACTAATATCGACTTTTCATCTGATGAAGAGTTTTTTATTTTATTTGTTAGCGTATCGCACTTGTTGCAGGTATCTTTTTTTAGTGACTTACATCGCTAGTTAAAATTAGTATATAATATACGTTTGAACGTATTTATAGAAACAGGGCTTTTTAATCCACCGAAAACAGTTTTTAATTCATCATATTTGCATTACGCGACTTTGATAAGTCAATGTTTGTTGGTCGTCTAGTTTTTCCAGAAACGATAAAATTGATTTAAAATATGAAACGTGTCTGTTTTCTGCATTTTTCAAAGTTTGGAGAATTTCATTCTCAAAATCATCTTCACAGTATTTTTTTTTACGCAAAGTGGTAGTATGAGGTTGGTAACGAGACCTTGTATTGTCATTTGTCTTTGGATCTTCAGACTGTACTTCCAATATACTATTGTCAGTTAAATTTGGTGCGTTTTTTTTCAAAAACATTAGCTGTTTGAACAAATGGTATTCTTTCAATTTTTTTGCACCAGCTCCAGATTTGTTTGCGAGCTCTTTCTTTTTCAAGTATTTCACGTAGTTGTCTTTTATGTTAGTCCATTTTTTAACTATATTATTTCCTGGAACATAAAAACATTCGATTATTTTTTTATTACGAATAAATCGAAGATCAATTTTAACTACGCAAAAGATTATATTTGATTTATTCTTGTTTTATATACATATGAACGTACGCCTTTTTATGAATTTCGTGACAATCAGTACCGGTATAAAAACTGTTGCGCACATCATTGCCCCCGATCGTTTTTTGTAAGAGAATTGAACCACCACCTTATCTGTTTGTGGTATCTCTGTTCTAAGAAATTGTGAAATATATTTTTACCTTTCAGGTTTTTGGCAACTGGGAATTCATTTAGAGATATGGAATTTACAGATTATCGAGGAAAAAGTACAATCAGCAGAATAGTGCGAGATGTCGTGCTGTATGGGACATTCTTTTATCTGAATGTATGCTGTTAATAACCAAAGACCTAATAGAACATAAAAGCGAAACAACATGAGTTTAGTATATGAGTTTATAAGTTTAGCTAGTATTTGCCAACGTGCTGTTGACGCAGAAAAAAAAACATAAATGTCTTGCACAATTGAAAAGAAATTTACAATTTGTAATGAACTTTTAGCAGTGTCATTCACTACCAAATTTAGGCTGTGTGCCGCACAAGGTGCATAAAATGCGCGCGGGTTTAAATCTAAAATTCGTTTTTGTAGACCTATATTTTTCCCTTTCATGTTTGCACCATTATCGTAACCTTGACCACGCATATCTTGTATGTCAATTTCGTTTGATATTAAAAAATCTAACAAAAATTGAGTTAAGCCCAGGCGGGTAGTGTCTGTAATAGGAAAAAAACCCAGAAAGTGTTCTTTTACTCGAGCCTTGTTGTTGCTTGAATTTAAAAGAACGTACCGTACGACAACCGATATTTGTTCTTCGTGTGCAATATCTGGAGTGCAATCTAAAATAATTGAAAAATATTTCGATTGTGTCAATTCCAAAACAATAGCTTTTTTTATTCTTTCTCCTAATAATTGTATTATTTCATTCTGAATATTATGGCCAAGATAATGAGTTAGGCGTGACTCAGATTTTTGAATAAGGGCAATGTGTTCCGCAAGCACATTATCAAAATTAGAGGTATATTCAATCAGCTTTAAAAAGTTACCATTATCAGAATCGTAAATTTTTTCGGATCTTCCCCGAAAAGCCAGACATTGCCTAGCTAAAAAATGAATTATGTTAATTATTCGTTCGAGTACTGCAACCCAACGTTTTTTTTCCCGTTCAATTTCATTTTGGTGCAAGAAATCTACCGACTTTTCTTTCAAAATAACAGTTTTCAATGTGATTTGTTTCTTAACCCTTTACCGCATGGATTTTTAAAATTCGCTCAAATTAATTTATGATATTCCAAGCCCCAGAAAAATAATAATAAAAAAAAATAATGCATACAAATCGTATAAAAATCGAGAAAAACCCGCTGTTCCATATTTGGAACAACATGCATTCATGGTTATTTTGAAAGACGTTCCACATTTGGAACAACATGCAGGTATGGTAAAGTTCATGGGTTTAATAAATAAATATACAGGGTTACTGGTAATTCGACGTATATCCGTCAGGGGCTGATAAGGGGGCCAAAATGCAACAAATTGAACCCCCCATATGTATGGCCGAAATTCAATAGTTTTCGAGATATTTGAATTTTAAGGGTTTTAAAATTTGACATTTAATTCCAAATAAAAAAAAAACTACATATTTGAATGGGTACCATTAAAAATGATGTTGTAGCTGGCACTTTAATTAAGCTATGGACATAATTAAAACTACTTAATTAAACAAAATAATTAAAATAATGAGCGATATGAGAATAATATCTTACCAATATTTTCATTTTACGCTTCAAAAATGTTGTCTCGTCACAAAAATTTCTATGACATTAATCGTACAAATAACTAAAACAACTTGCCTATTCTGTAAGCTTTCCAAAAAGGTATAAAAGTCAATTTTAAAATACATATTTCGTGGCATGGCATGTGTTTGAATCGGCGCGGGGAGAGAAAGGCGCAGGCCAGACAGAAGAGACGTAAGACGAGGACGCGTCGCGGACAGGGCGGAGACGAGACACGGACGCGACTTTTGAAGTTATATAGAAGAGACGGGGCGCGGACGCGACGCAGTCGCGCAGTCAGGACTATTTTCGGCATTCAACAGTCTGATTTTGTCACGTCGACATGTCTTCTTCTGAAGATGAAGATGTACTAGCACTGGTACATCTCGCTAATATACAGAGGGTTAGACGTTACTGGGTACATCCGGTATGGCTAAGCAATCAAGACAATCGATTTTTTAAAATAATGGAGGACCTACACAATTACCCAGATCGTTTTGTCACAGTGTATAAAATGACTCCACAGTGTTTTAATATTATCATGTCCAAAGTGAGAAATGCTTTACAGAGAAAGCACACAAATTGGAGAGTATCTATTAGTGCTGAAGAAAGATTACTTATAACGTTAAGGTAAGTGAAATACATTATCTTTTTTAATTACTTTAATACTAACAGAAAATTGTGTTACATAATAAGGTTTAATTAACTTTTGAAATATGTGCACGCTCAAACCGATGTTGATGTGTATAATTTTTCTACACTAAAGTAATCCGATGGATTACTTTGGTGTAGAAAAATTGTACGTGTAGTTCAGAGGTAATTCTTCATTCAAAAAAGATGTATTGGTGACGTGTGCAGCCGAAACTGAACTAATTGTTGAATAGGGTGATAGAGTGAAAAACGTTGGGGTATTCTCATCCTGCACAGATATTGATGGAGATGCAACATTCTGATTTTGCTCTATTGTTGATGGAGGTGCAACATTTTGATTTTGCTCTATTGTTGATGGAGGTGCAACATTTTGATTTTGCTCTATTGTCGATGGAGGTGCAACATTATGAAACGGCTGTTGTATAGAAGACACCGTGGCTATGTTGTTTTGAGAAATGCGGGTAGAATATGCTGGTTCTGATGTCGATGCTGCCTCGTTTCCATCTAAGATTTGCGCCGCCAACTGCATTACTCCCATCTTGAACCTTCGTTTTTGAACAAGATTCATGGCCTTCATATCAGACAACATGCTTTGAAGGAAGGCAAGATCTGTATCAAGAGGTTGCATTTGTTTCTCGCTATTTTGTCGTTTTCTGTTAAAGTAATCAAAAGCAGATTGATTGACGTCTTTCAAAGTAGGCATTTTACTTTTTTTACTCGAGTCCGATGATAACGGCGAAGGATGATTTTGAGCCTGTGGAGAGGGTGAATGGGACGGAGGCCGAAACGGCGACATTGACTCCTCCTCATCAAGTTCACTTTCGTCCGTATGAGTATCTGACCTGCATTGTGGTTCTAGATTAGATTTGGAAGGTCTTGATTTCAAATATTTATCCAAAAAATGCAAGTGCTGGGCAAGGTAATATTCTTTTACCTTCTTGGCTGCAGAGCCAGATGGAAGTGATAGAAGTTTTTTGTATTTTGCATATCTGTTCCTTATGTTTTTCCAACGATCTTTGCAAGCTTGTACTGAAACAATCAAATCATCGAATAAATATAATGAAGTGAATTACTTATTGTGAGTTTTTATTCGCAGAGACTATAGAGCCTATATCAGTAATACGAGTACCTACTTATGTAAAGAATTAAGAATGTTACTTTCTGGCTCAATAGCCTCCGCGAATAAAAAATCACGGTGCACAGTATAGAAATATGTATACCTAATTTATATTTGTATATTTATTTACAGGTATTTCGCAGATGGGTGTTCATTTAAATCACTGTCAGTTTACTTTCTACGAGGAAAATCTACAATTCGAGAAATAGTACATAATACCTGTCAAGTTCTATGGCAAACATTACAACCCGAATATATGCCTACACCCAATGTAGAAAAATGGCTAGAGATAGCTGCGCGTTTCCATACTCTTTGGAATTTACCGAATTGTGTGGGAAGTCTGGATGGCAAACATATTAGAATAAAAGCTCCATCTAACACGGGATCAGCGTACATAAATTACAAAGGATACTTTTCGATTGTGTTATTAGCATTGGTAGACGCTGACGGGTTATTCGTAACGATAGATGTTGGGGAATACGGGAGAAATAGTGACGGGCGTGCATTTCAAGCCAGTGCTCTCGGACAAGCAATGCAGCGTGAAGACCTTAATTTACCGGACCATAGTCCATTGCCCGGAGAAGTACAACCTATGCCATATTATTTTGTGGCAGATGAAGCTTTCTCTCTGAAAAAAAACGTAATGAAACCTTATTCGCGGAATCAATTGACAAATGATAGAAGAATATTCAATAACAGACTAAGCAGAGGACGGAAATCAGTAGAATGTGCCTTTGGAATGGCAAGGACTAAATTTCAAGGACTGAGCATGCCCATGTGCTGTGAACCTGCTAAAGCTGATGTAATTATACAAGTGTATATTGCACAATGTTATTCGAAGATGCGATGGAAAATTTACAGCGCCATACATCCAAAATACGTTGGTTGGAACAAGAATTGATTCACTATACAGAGAAACTGCAGATGGTGTCAGGGAATACCTCACCAACTATTTTGTAAATCGGGCACCTATTCCGTACCAAAATAGGCACAATGTATAAACACACACACACACCATCACACACACACACACACACACACGCGCGCGCACGCACGCACGCCGCACCCTCGCACACACACACACTCACACAACGCATACACACAACACGCAGAGGAATTAAGAAAATATTACATTAATATTACATTAAAATATTTCTGTTTTACCATTAAAACAAAGAGTACACATTTTTTTATTTCTAATGTACTACGTAAAGAACAGATGTAGGTACGCACGAGGATAAGTTGATGTTTTTTAAATAAAGAATAGGTACTACTTACCGTTTTCGTTTATTGTCCTGGCAATCGATTCCCAAGCTTGGTCTTGAACATTTCTGTTACAATAGTCAGACCTATTGTAATCATAAATAACAGAATGATTCTCAATTAATTCACAAAACTGAATATTAAAAGCTAGGTCGTCACGCATTTTTATGAAAAAAATTATAACAACTCAAAACATGACGCAACCATTCAACGTCAAGACGGTACACGTGACTGTGCGACGCGAGCGAGCCCCTCCCGGCGGGCATGCCACCCCGCGCCCCGTCTTCGCCCCCGCCGCGTCCGTGCCCCGTCTCTCCTGTGTGTTTTGAACAAAAGGCGCAGACGTAAAAGCGTTGCGCCCGCGCCCCGTCTATTCTGTATGTTTTGCGTCACGACGCTTCTATACATTTTATATGAAAGGGACGTGGAAGAGACAAATGTCCGCGCCCCGTCTGCGTCTTACGTCTTTTCTGTGTGTCCAGCGCCAAAGGGTCATTTGTATTTGTATGAAATAAAATGCATTAAAAAATGTACGTCAAATTTTATTAAAAGTTTTACACATCTTGTTCAAAATGAGCCCCTCGATTACGAATGCAGGTTCGAATTCTCTTCCTAACTTCGGTTTTCGTCACTCTTGATGTGAACGTTGTTCTCATCTGTTACGCCGCATTTATTATTCGCTGTCGAAGTTCTTCGACTGAATTTATTGGGGTCACATAAACTAATTCCTTCATATGACCCCAGACGTAAAAATCAAGTGGTGTGATATCAGGGCTTCGTGCTGGCCACGGAATTGGCCCTCCCCTCCCAATCCATCGGTTTGGATATCTCTCGTCTAGCCACTGTCGGACAGTAATCCGGTAATGTGCTGGGCAACCATCATGTTGAAACATGAGGTTGTTTTTTTTGGGAACATCCGCCAACAAATCGTCTAGGTTGTTTCTCAAAAACTCCTCGTAATTTTGGCCGTTCAAATTTTGGGGCAAGAAATGAGGGCCCACCAAATAATTATCAACGACACCCATCCATACGTTCAGGGAAAATCTCATTTGCGACGCAGTTTCTTAGTTTTTTTTGGATTCCTGCCTGCTTTAGGTGCCCAAAAATGTAAGTTATAGCTATATGATGTTGATCAAAGAGTAAAGTGTAGTACCTCATTTGAATCAGCATTAAACCAGCAAGTTTTTTTTAATACAGGGTCAATTTTCCGTAGTACATTTTTTTTTCAAATGGTGCTCTTAAAGTGAGAAGTAATTTTTTGTAACGCTTCAAAATTTACGGGACAAAATTAATTGTTCGTTAAGTTTGATACCAAGAGCTGCAATACAATTTTTTTAGTATTGATACATTATCGAGTCATAATACAACACCTTTTGTTTGATTGTTTTTAAACAATTTAATTTTTTACTGATTAAATTGTAAAAAACTCTGTAGTTTCATTGAAAAAACTAAAATAATTCATATCTTTTCGTGCAATGAAGTTATGGCCATGCTGTAGAAAGAGTTTTTGTTGGAAATTACCTCCTTTATCTCCCTGTTTCGTTTGATCCACGACTTTTTGCCCATCCTGTATATATTATAAAAAAAGTATAATAAACGCTACAATAATTAAAATTATTATAGATACGAAATAGAGAAAACTACAATTTACAGAAACAATGTAATAGACCAATATGTCAAATAAATGAAAATAATTAACTTTCCTATTACCAATAGTAGCACAATGTTGACCATTTAAAATTGAGAAAATTGGCAGGGTGGCGATCCGGGCCCTATTGGGCTGCTCCGTTACTCTTCAATGCACAGCCGAAGCGTACCCGGTCGCGCAGGTCCGCTGGAATGTACTTGTTTTCGCATAGACATAATTATAATAATTAATTATTACATTGAAAACTGATTGATTTGTAGATCATTGATTTATAGAAATGAAATAGAATCCTTAATGTTGATATACATACTATTTGTTAGACTGGGTCTATTTTGTCGGCGAGGGCGATCTGGCAGGCGTCTGGCAGGCTGACTTGCAGGATCCTCTACTCCTGAAAAATATGATTTAGTTACTAAAAATCTTGCCTACAATAAATCTAATATTCTAATAGAATTAACACTTATTCATTGAGGTATTCTAGCTATCATTACCTGTCTGATTTCTCTCGGGCACTTGTTGTGCTTCTATTTCTGGGCTGTCAACAGGCACAGGAAGCTCTACAGTGTCTAAGTATGTAAAAAGTAATGTTAAGTATGGCATGGAAAAATGTATTAAAACCTAATGTATTCATGTGTGTACACAGATTGTAAAAATTGTCCATCACTACACAATGCCCCCGATGTTCAAGACCTTGCAAAAGTTCAAGAACCACTTTCGTGCTTTTCCCCCCCAAATTGACACCAAGGGAATTGTCTCTATCGGCTCCGTCAAACTTGCCCGTGTATATTTGGAATCCAGCCATATAGCCTGTGCTGGACTCACACAGTTCATATGACTTGATTCCAAATCGGGCAGACTTTGACCTTATTGTTTGGACCCAAGACAAGCGGCCCTTGAATAAGGTCAAAGACTCGTCGATAGACACGTCAGGCTTTAGGTTATAGAGCGATTTGAACTTCTTTCCGAGATGTTCAATTATAGGTGCCAGCTTACCCAGCTTAGCCGACAATTTTACTGAGGAAGCAACTTCAGTTTGAGGCAAATGCTGACTCGCGACAGCGGTATTGTCTACAAAATGAAGAAACTTACTCAGCAAAACGTACCGATTATAGGGCAAAAGAAGTCTGAACCCCGGTAGTTGGAGAGCCGGGTCTTTTGTCCAATACTCGGATAACGACGTCCGCGGGTCGAGGGAAAAACACCGCGAAAAGAAGCATTATCTCGTCTGCATTCGTGTCAGTCCACGAATGTAAGCGAGATGATGCGGACAAAGTCCCTCTATTACGCTTAGCCTCGATCGTCTGCTGGGCGTAGCGGTTTGTTTCACGGACAATCAAGTCTATGATATCTTTGTCCCATATGTCGACAAAGGTATCATAAGGCGAATCGTAATCTTTGAGTGGCCCAGGGGTAGGTCCTGAGAACTCCTCACGAACACCCCTGAACGACTCAAAGTCCGACAGCCACGTGAAACTAGGTGACGTACCCAGTAAAGCGATCAGCTGCGTCGTCCATCCCCGTGTCGATGATGTCTACAATTTCGCGCATGGGTTCTTCTAACTCCTCAGTGTCGGGAATGTCCTTTCTTGAACTACCTGGCATGGCGTCGATGTCGAACTCGCTGTCCAAGTCGCTGCCGGCCACCTCCTCCCTTCCTGACGCTGTCGCTGCCTGCAATCCCGAAGTTGATGGCTCCGGCAGATCCTGCACCCATCGCCTGACATGCCAGGGGGCCTCCTCCATCATCTCCTCGGCTTCTTCCTGCGACATGTCCAAGGCCTCCACCCGCTTGACTACATCGAAACTGCACGCAAGTACAATATTGTAAAAATATAACCTTAATATGAACACGTACCAAGAACCTTACTCTGTGAAGGAGAGCTAACTTACCAGAGAGGCACGGCCGGCTTGGTTTGGACACGTCGGATGCGACCACCAGGGGTCTGCTCAACGGGTACAGCCTCGCCCTGAACGTTGAGAGAACCACCTGGCGTCGGTAACACTGGGACAGCAATGAAGCGGCTAAAAAGATAAGAAATACAAATTATTCCACTGAAACTAAATAAATATAGTAATACGCTATGCAGAAAATACGCGCTTACCTTGGCGGCGGGGATGGTGATAAATGAGGATCGCGGCGCGAGTCAATCAGATCCATAATAAGAGCGCGACGCGCGGCGCTCTCTCTGGGCGGCCCCCTTTCAGAAGGAGCGGGGGTCACGCTCCGCGACCTTGAACTCGAGGCCTGCGTCGCCATGCTGAAAATATCACAACGATTCATCAATGATTTACTAAAGTAATGGCCTAAAATTCATTCTATTTGAGGTCATTCACCTTTTTTGAAGTCTGTAAGAAAAAAACAATAATCTCGACAGATAAGAAAACAAAATGAAATAATAAAAATCAAATCACAAAAATATAATAAATATAATCAGTAAATTTTTTTTTGCAGTTAGTACTTTGCACTGACGAATGTCCCTTGTACCATGACCGCGGTCTCGTTATCTCATGGTACCGGCAATCGCTCGCCGATTTGCTAATTTTACTCTTTGAAATACGTTTCCAATGATAATACGCAATAATATTTGTAGCAAATTATGTTCTTAGATAAATAAGCTAGCAACTTATCTGTATTTCAAACAATATACAACAATATTTATTATAAAAACATGACTCAAATTGATTCGATACGGCATCCATCGTCTCGTTATCTCATGGTACCGGCAATCGATCGCTGATTTGCAAATTTTTACGTTCCAATGATAATACGCAATAATATTTGTAGCAAATTATGTTCTTAGATAAATAAGCTAGCAACTTATCTGTATTTCAAACAATATACAACAATATTTATTATAAAAACATGACTCAAATTGATTCGATACGGCATCCATCGTCTCGTTATCTCATGGTACCGGCAATCGATCGCTGATTTGCAAATTTTTACGTTCCAATGATAATACGCAATAATACACTCGAGAGCAATGAATCCGGGTCACTTAAAGAATGTTAAAAATCTCGGAAACTAAAAATGATAGGTTAATGCAATAAATTGTATTTAATAGACAATGTAATACTCCTTGAATGAAAGTAAAAAAAATATGAGTCACCATACATTTTATTAACACAAAATTACATACACATTTATAAAAAGTAACAGCTAGATAGGGGGCTACGATGTCTATTATATTACTTATAAGTTTAGTGGAGATGCCCCAATAATCACCGGTGTTTTTAGACTTAAGTGTATTAAAAACATTAACTACATCACGCGGGGTTACATGTTCGAAACTAAGGGTACTTAGTCTGAACGGCCCAAATCGAATGGCACGTGGGTCATTCGAACGTAAACAAAAATTGTCTACGTTCGAATGGCCCGGTGGTGACACAATCTATCTTAATTCAATGGATAAACTACATTATGTACATTCGGGTGCAAAAGTAAAAAGTTTAAATAAAAGATGATTTTTTCTTAGATTTGTATTATCTTCATTAAAACAATCAACAAAATATACAATAAGATAAAATAAAACAACAAGCCAATCAACAAAATGTAAAAAAATACAATTAAAAAGTTAGTCAAAAGCAGCCTAATTTTAAAGAATAAAAATCCTCAATTCGTGGGAATTTACTATTACACAATAAGATTTAGTGAAAATCAGTCTTATTTTAGAGAAACAAATGAACAAACATAAAAATATTATTATACAACAATGTTTAGTCAAAACCAACCAGCAATTGTAAGGAAACATATCAACAAAATATGAGAATTTACTGTAAGATTTACCTAAAATAAGTCTTATAGAAAAACAAATCAACAAAATATAAAAATACAATATTAATCAATAAGATTTAGTAACAATCGGGCTTATTTTAAAATAAAAAACCAACAAAATAAAAAGAAAATACGTCTGAACAATATAATTGATTAAAACTTTAATTTTTCTAAGCAATGCCCCACGCTTATCTGTCCAGTCAATAATTCTTCTACAATACTTTGAATTTTCCAGTTTCTTGATAAAGTTTCAGGTTTCCTTTTTGAAATTTTGATGCCATCAGGTTTCCTTATCTGATTTGAATAATATTTGAAGTCGTTATGCAACCCTTGCAGAAGTTGACCAATATTTGGTTTGACTTTTATGAATTTTCTAATTCTATTGTTCCATGACTCTACAATGTTATTTGTTTTATGATATTTATTATATGTACACCAGATACTTGAATTCACCTTATCGTCTAGCCATGTGCTAACAAAATAATCGTTGAATTTTGTAAAATTATCACTGCACGGACTTTCTGCCATAATATAAAGCCAACCATCGTCAACGAATTGTGGAGGAATGTGTGATAATGCTGTACATAATTTTATATGTGCCTTGCCTGAATGGGTCTTGTGTAGATTTAATTTATTTGCTTTACGCCACAAGCATTGACTAAAATGAAAATTGCACCCTGTTATTTTAACATTTGGAAAAATATTTTGTAATGCAACTATGGTAGCTGCTTCAAAATCCATAGTGGCATAAGTTGGTTTCCATTCTGGTTCTTGACTTTTTATTAATTGGAATAGTAACTGATATGTGTCAAGCTTCTTATCAGGTAGTAAAGCATACAAAATAGGAATCACGTTAACAAATTCTTGAGTGCTTCCTATATCTGCATGAACTGTAAAAACTTGATAAAATCCATTCGGGCAGATCTTAAATGTCCCATCAAAGAAAAAACTTCTTGACTGCCGCAAATAAACAGTGAAATCCTTATGTCCAAATATCAATATTCTTTTTTGTCTGCATTGATAATCCGCAAATAACATAAATAAATATTTTTGAGGGATAATAACGTCAGCTCCTTTTCTAAAGCAAAGTCTCTTGGCTCCAATTGAGCTATTTCGTTTTTGGTATAGATGTTTGCTTATATTTTCAAACTTAGGTAAAATTTGTACTCCTTTTTGTGTAAGTACTGGGTGGCGCAAAAGTAAAGACCCTATTTGGTTCAGCTATAACATTTTTTCTAAATTAGAAAACTAGATTTAGATTTTTTTAAATGTATATTTGTGCCATTAAATTTCGTACCATTAGGATTTAAAGATGATGTCTTTTAAATGGTGACCTCCAGAGTTGATACACATTTGAGCCCTATTTATGACATTTTGCATAACTTGCCGTAACACTTCCTGCGATATGTTCGTTATTTCTTGACGAATGTTTTCTTTTAGAGCTGCGAGAGTCTGTGGCTTGTTCACATACACCCGAGATTTCAAAAAACCCCAAAGAAAGAAGTCTGGACTGGTCAGATCGGGTGATCTTGCAGGCCAAGGCAAATCGCCAAAACGAGAGATAACTCGGCCTGGAAAAGCGTCCCTCACTAAGTCCATAGTGTCGCGCGCTGTGTGTGCCGTAGCGCCGTCTTGTTGAAACCAGATGTGCTCCAGCCCCAATTCGTCCAAACTGGGTATCAAAAACTCACGTAACATGGTTCTGTAGCGTTCTCCAGTGACAGTAATCGCATTGCCTCCAGCGTCTTCGAAAAAATAGGGTCCGATCACTCTGTCAACACAGATGCCACACCATACAGTAACTTTTAGTGGGTGTAGAGGTGTTTCTTGAATAATGCGCGGATTATCAGTGCCCCAGAACCGAGTATTCTGCTTATTGACATGCCCTGAGAGATGGAAATGCGCTTCGTCACTCATAACCAATTTTGAAGGAAAATCATCCTCTTCAAGGTTGAGGTTTATGACGCGCTGGCAGTAATCTAGACGAGCTCGGTGGTCAGCAGGCAGCAGCTGATGAGTCATTTGAGTTTTATACGGGAACATCTTTAAGTCTTTCACCAAAATACGCTGCAGGGTCCGTCTGGAAATGCCCAATTGCGTGGCACGTCGCCTCGTTGATGTTTCTGGACACTCTTCCACATCTTCGCGCACAGCATCGATATTTTCAGCTGAACGGCCTGTTCTTGGTCTCCCAGACTTAGGTCTATCCAATGTTGAGCCAGTTGCTTCAAGGCGTGTGGCAAAGCGTCGAATTGTGCGACCAATCGGTGCCGGACGGTGGGGAAATCGTCGACGAAATTCACGTTGTGTTCTTATCACTGATGAATTATTCCGTAAGAACATTGACACAATTATTGCACGTTCTTGGGGAGTAAAACGGTCCATGTTTATTTTCAGTGTATTTTACATTTGTTCACTATACAATTTTCAACAACAGAATGACAGAAAATGTCATATAAAAAAAAAAAAAGTATTTTCTTTAGTGCCAGTACTTTTGCGCCACCCAGTATTTGCATGTGCTCATTAAATATTTGAGGAATCGGAATAGATACGTCGTGTTGAACAGCGTTTATACATTTTTCCATTTGCTCTTTAATTTCCCTCGTTTCTAAGTCTTTAGGTCCATGATTATGTGATGTTTCACGTACAACTGTTAAAGGGTTACTTTTGGTTTTAATAGAAGCACTGCACGTACTTTTTTTTGCACAACGCCAAAGTTCTGTTCCGTCTTTGTTCAGCCTTTTCCAATTATATTCATAACCACCTTTACGTAGAAGGCGAGCACCTTTTCTTGATATACCCTCACTTGCAGATTGTGATGTAGAGGGATGTGCGTCATCCATTTCTATGATTATTTAAACCTAGAAAATACAATATGGGCCTTAGAAGTGTGAAAGTATATAATACAGATTTGTACGTGTATGGTCTAAAATCTAGTCCCTGTCATATATTATTTATGTTCTAAATAAAATATGGTAGCTTAGTCTTTAGCCTGAATATTGATGTTGTTTACATACGAGTTGAAAGAGATGTAAGTACTTATATTAAATTCGATCATATTATGTTCTTGGACCCAAAAAGATAGAATACATGTGAAACGCCTTTAACTGAAGAAACATTTTGAGAAAAATATTGCATTATATGCAATTGGCTTTATAATATATCAAAAAAACTTACCAGGATCCAACAGTAAACAAAACACAAAACTCTCGAAAGTAAAAGTTCAATGCACAACATTAATGGACAATTGCAAAATTAACAGTGGTGTTACTAAGTTGCACTATTAAACATATTTCTCCATAGTCCTCTGACGTCACAGATAAGCATCCTACTTGTGATTGGATGACAAGAAGGGTCATTGTTTATCTAGCTACCTGAAATCGTGCCGACCGGTTATGAAGATGTATTCCGTTTATTTAGACTATTTCAAATAATTAAATATTTATTTAGTTAAAATTCATAAACTATGTGATTAATAGAATGTTTGCGACTGTACTTTTGAATTATTTTTAAATTCATTTGACCACCGGGCCATTCGAACGTAGTCAATTTTTGTTTACGGTCGAATGGCCCGCGTGCCATTCGATTTGGGCCGTTCAGACTAAGTACCCGAAACTAAATAAGGGACTACATTTAGGTACACTACTGTGCAAAAGGTTTTCAGCTTTAGACGAGGACGAATTTAAGGAGCGAGTCGTAGTTATCGGTATGTTGGCAAAAAACTCATTAAATGCCTCAGCTACGTCAGCTGCTTTATTAACTAATTGGTTGTCGACCATAATCTCAAGTCGTTTTTCTTGTTTAACCGATTTTCCCGTTTCATTATTAATAATTTTCCAAGTGGTTTTTACTTTATTAGTAGAATTTTTTTATTGTATCGCCTAAAAATTTTGATTTAGCAAAAGCACTAATCTTTTTGAATAATTTTGAATAAGTTTTGACATACTCTAGGAAGGGAGTATCAAACCTGTATTTTTTCAAACCATATAACTCGTATAGTTTCGCTCTACTTAACGTCACCATACACCGCTTGTTCCCCGACGATATCCAAGATTTTTTTATCAATCTCGGACAGATCGTCTTGGTTACTTGGGCCACCACTAGTAGCTAGAGCATCCTCCGTCTTGTTAGTCTGGCCTTTGATTTAAATTTTAAATCAAACCAGTACTATAAATTTAAAAAAATACATTTAGTACATCTATGAATTTAAGTTTTTTTAACATGCAGTAATTGGAAACTGTTTAAAATCATAAAAATTAAACACCCTAGTTACCTTTTTCCACCGTTCACTCGTTTTCGTGGATCCAGAGCCAAAAGAATTGAGCCTCAAGGCAAGATCATTCCACTGCTTGTCAACTGTTTCTTTTGATCTTGCTCCAAGGCCAACGCCTTTGGCTAAAGTTTTATGTCCGGCCAGAAACTCGAGGAGTTCTTCCATTTGGTCATTGGACACTCTATTTGCCATTTATACTGAAAGATAATGTTTTATTAGGTACTGCTACTGCAAACCTTTTACTTCTAAGCAATAAGTTTAGAACAAATACTTACTAGTTGTTGAGATGAGAACAGCCGAATATAGCTTGGAATCCAAATAAACACTGGTTTCGTGCACTTGAGACCATGTTAAAACCGACGCCAAGCTATTTTTGGTAAATTTCAAGTGGATATTAAGTTTTTTCAACTTACAAACGAAACTTTTGTCACATCTGTTTGACACTATAATAGTACCAGTGATTGCTACTAAATGTTTTGTGGCGCTAGTATCGTTGCGATAAATGCATACTAGCAAACGGCGAACGATTAGCAATCGGGTTTTAGATAATACCGATTTTTTAAGCAATTAGCGATTGATCGCGCGATGATTGCGCGATAGATGCGCAATTTTTGCTGATTGCTATTTCATACGTAATAAGCCCGCCGAGCTAATTCCGGTATCTAAAAATTTAATTATAATTATGCAAAAGTTGAAACTTAGCATACGGTGGTTTCATTTCTGCAGTTTGGAAAAACACAATGCCTGGCTGTATTTGATGCTCGCAAATATCCACTAGGCGCAACAAAACCGGGACCCAATTGTGGACCCGCAACATCTCTCTGGTCTGCCTCTCCTTCAACTTGATGGGGTACATGATCTTGAACTGCTTGATCTTCCACTGGTTGATCTTGCACGGGTTGGTCATCCACTGGTTGATGTGGTATATGTTGATTTAGTACAGGCTGGTTTTCTATGGGTTGGTTGTGCAATTGACGATCAAATCTCACCCAGCAAGCATGGCATATGGCCCTTGAGCCATCAATACGAATCTGAAACAATTGATAAAAAATTGCATATACTGAGAAATATTAACATCGTCATCTTCACATCAACTGGAGAACTTCTACTGTCAGCATACAAAGATCTCCGCCAACTGCCAATGACACTCACACACATCGCTTTACGACGACGCGTGCGGCGTTCCCGTCCCGTGCATTAGCGCTTCATGGCAACGTGCGGCACCCGGATCTTTCCATCGTTTATGACCAAGCAGTAGGTATAAATTATATTAATTAGCAATTTATAAATAGTTTCATTTTAGTAAAAACGATTGCAATTCCTCACAAACAAAGAAAACGTTTGCGATAACTGCGACTATAATCACGGTAAAGGCTACGATACCAAATAAGCGTACCTATAATGACAAAAGTATGGTTAAAAGTATTTCTTTCTATCGCTATCTCATAGTCAAGGTTTGGTGAGCCGGTAAGTAGGTATAATAACTGTGTAGGTTACTTACCTCGTGTGGAACCATTTCTTGCAATAATAATACTGCATGATCTCGGTATCTTTCTATAGTGTATTCACGGAGACGAGTTAGTATAGCGCCTTCTCTATCGCACATTATCATACAAATGACAAAGACAAAAAAAACTTTTTTAGGGTCAGTGGGCGTTAACAATACCTTAGAAATGTAAATGTGCGTTCACACTGCGCTTCTTAAAAGTTCGCTTAGTTTATTCCTGCGGCTTCGTCTGTCGTATAAATTGAGAGACATTTATTTGATAGAATTTTTTTATGGGTACCTACTTTTTTATATATATGACTAGCTTCTGCCCGCGGCTTCGCCCGCGTGGATGTCGGGAGTTATCCCACGGGAACGTGCTACCAGGATAAAAAGTATGTGCTTCCCCAGGACGCCATCTATCTCTTTGCCAAATCAGAAGTTCAGTGGTTTAGGCGTGAAAATGTAACATACAGTTTTAAGTTCAAATCCTCCCCTAAAAACCGAATTACCCCTTTTTGCCCCGTCAGGGGTCAATTTTCGACAAATTTACATACTTATTATTAATTATTTTCTGTCAAAAGTATCAATACTGAGTTTCGAGTTAATCGGACCGCGCATTCAATTTCTTCCACACAAACTTCAACACCCCTATATCCCCCTTTGAGGGGTAGTTTGCAAAACTTATAATGATAAACTTTATTACTTACTTAGGCAAGTATTGTTGCCACGTTTCAAGTTTATTAACTAAATTAATAAGATTTTTCATATAAACTGTATAACCGCATTTCACCCCCACAGGGGTGGAATTTAAAAAAAATCATACAAATTCATAACTTGACTCAAAGATTATTTATACCAATTTTATAATTAATCAAGCCACTTATTATAATCCTCCCCTGTAAAATTAACTATCTACCGCTTTTCACCCCGTTAGGGGTAGATTTTAGAAAAGCCCTCATACGTGTTATTATTTATTTTTAGTCTTAAGTACACACACAGTACACTGAGTTTCGAGTTAATCAGACCGCGCGTTCAAATTCTTCCACACAAACTTTAACAGCCCTATATCCCCTTTAAGGGGTAGTTTTGAAAAACTAATAATGATAAACTTTATTGCTTACTTAGGCGAGTATTCATGCCAATTTTCAAGATTATTAATGTAACAAATAAGATTTTTCATATAAACTGTATCCCCGCTTTTCACCCCCACAGGGGTGGAATTTTGAAAAATCATTTGGGATGTGTTCATAACTTGAGTCAAAGATTATTTATACCAATTTTCGAGTTAATCAAGCCACGCTGTAAAATCCTCCCCTGTAAAATTGACTACCCCTTTTCAGGCCGTCAGGGGTAGATTTTCGAAAAACCCTGATACACATTATTCTTTCCTTTCAATTTTAGGTATAAATACTGAGTTTCGATTAAATCGGACCGCGCGCTAAAATTCTTCCATACAAACTTTGAAACCCCCCAATCCCCTTTTTAAGCCAACTTCATAATTTACTTAGATAAGTATTCGTGGCAAGTTTCAAGTTTATTAACTCAAGGAATAAGATTTTTCATACAAACAAAATCCCCCCATTTCACCCTCTTAGGGGTAGAATTTCGAAAAACCCTTTCTTAGTGGATACCTACTCTTTACGAAGAATACACTCTCCAAATTTCATGTCTCTAGGACCAGCGGTTTAGGCTGTGCGTTGATGTCTCAGTCAGTCAGTCAGTCAGTCAGTCAGTCAGGACTTTGAATTTTATATATATAGATGGATATGAAGGAAAGAAATAAAATCGAGAGTTGATGATTAAATTTTCTTTATTATATTATAATATCTACCTATACAAGTTTATAACATATCATCATCATCATCACTCTCCGTACTATCACTACTGTCGTCGTTTCCTACATTTATTATGAATCTTTCAGTCATTGCTTCCACATTTCTGTCCATGGCATCCATTTTGGGCTCAACTATTTCTATGACATGCTTTATACATTTTTTCCATTTCTCTGCGTCAATATTTTGAATTGATTCGTTTAATAAAATTTTTAATTCTGCCATTTTGTGTGTTTTCATGTGTGAAGCTACATTTCCTTTAACTTGAGCCCACACTAGCTCAATTGGATTTAATTCGCAATGATACGGCGGCAGTCTCAATACAGTTTTGTTTTGTGATTTTGCCATTTCGTCTATAATGCAAGCGTCGTATCGCTGTCTATGATTTTTAACGATGTTTAATAATTCCCGTTTCAACATTTCAGCGTTACAGCTAATATTTTTTTCGCGTAACCAATTAAATATATCCTGTTTTTTACATTTGGCCGTTGGGATTCGCTCTATTTTCCTAGAGTGATAGGAAGCGTTATCCATGACTATCACAGAATTATCATCTAGCTTATTTAAAACTTCTCTAAACCAATTTTCAAATTCTTCGGCATTCATCTCCTTGTGATAATCGCCTTGTTTCTTCGACTCAAACATATTTAAACCACCTTCGACGAATCCATCCTCACTCCCGATGTGAGTAATAATTAGTCTTTTGCCTTTTCCTGTAACGAGAATATAAAACATGTTATAAAACACGTGTTTCAACAATGAGAATATAACAATAACTTAATGATAATGATAACAATGGATGTAGCGCACCTGGGATAAGTTTACTATACAAAAATTGGGAAAAAGTATGTTATTATGACAATGCTCATTTATGACAAAAGAACAATAAACGGGTCATTAGCACACCTGGGCTGCTTAAAAATTTCCATTGACCATTAAATTAGAAAAAAAATACACACCTGAAGGTGTTTTCAAGCCAGTCGTTAATCCATTAATAAAAGCGTCTCGCCTGCTTTTCACTGTGGTATCGACCCAAGCTTTTGAGGTAGTGTGACCTTCATTCACCCAAGTTTCATCTAAATAGTAAATTTTTTGATGATTATTTCGTGCATTTTTGATGGCTCGCAGATAATTTCTTCTCCAAAAGAATATGTCATCGCGATCCAGCAATAAGCTATTTCTGCTTCTCTTACAGAATTTAAAACCAATTTTTTTTAATATTTTATGTAGCGTCGTTCTCTTTATAATGCCCAAAGTGCCATCATCACTGATTTTCTTTAAAATCTTATCTAGAGTAGGTATTTCATTCTGCGCGAAGAAATTGTGGACTATATTTCTGATGGCACATTTTGTAAAGTTATCAATCGTATCAACAATTGACAAACGTTGCTTCAATTTCTTCGGAGATTTTAGCTCACCACTATCATTCTTCTCTTTTACTATTCTATGAACAGAAGCCCAGTGAACACCTAAAGAAGATGCAACAGCTTTCAGAATGTCACCCTTGGAGGCCGAAGAGTCTGCATTTCTCATTGCGTGGTACATATTTAAAATCATAGTCTTCTCGGTAGACAAAAAAGCCCGCCGTTTTCTTTTCTCAGCAGTTTGTTCGATATCCGCCATTATCGCACTATTTCAGTTCACAATGAAAAGTCCTTTTCACAAGCCGCCAAGTCGTCAAGAAAGCAATCAATCATAAAATCCAATACACCAGCCGGTTCACAAATTGAGCATACAGTCACAAGTAAGAGCACGTCTGCACAGTACGGGAAGTATGAGTAGACTAAAAAGTACTCGTACTGTGTACACCGCCTTAGCGTTTATCACTGACCAATCGCAGTTAAAAAATTGTGTGAGTGAGATAGCGCTCTACTAACTCGTCTCCGTGAATACACTATAGAAAGAGCATTGTCAATATGTGTTTTCGTCGACGTAACACAGATCGATTACACGACACACAACTATTTTGTCTTTCCATTTCAACGTCCATAAAACGCGCACAGGTAGTCGATAAAAAGAATAAATAACAGAAACACAGTTGTAAATGCACAGATCGAAACGACGGATGATGTACGACTGCGACGAGGTCCAAGCGGCGCTGGCGCATGCACACTTCGGTGCCTACCTGTTTTTATCTACCTGCCACATGTGCGAGAGATATTTCGTAGAGCTATACAAACATTTATAGTGACTGAACGACCCGTTTCCACAATGCTGAAAGTAAAAACTTCTGTTTTATTAACAAAAGTTTATTAACTTTTTAAATATTAAATAACTTTATTTTCCCATTGGATACTTAAAAAAAAATACATATTTTGAAAAGTGGGATTGAATTCTTCAATTTAGAACTGATTTGGTCTGCGTACGCGAACTTTCATAAAGTGGGTCAGAAACGCCCAATGACCTATTTTTATTTCTAGGAGCTACGTTTCTTTTGGTTACATCTTTGTATTTAATGAAAAATTCCGGATGTTGTTGTACAAATAGGCATAATTCTCTAAAATACATACACGGCAATGGCAGAATTTTGTACTTTTTAAACAAGGGCTTACAACTATCCGTATACCAGGCTCCACAGATTGCACGTACACATTTTTTTTGTACTCTAAACGCTTTTGTAATATCCACCGAATTACCCCACAACAAGAGCCCATAAGCGAGTACGGAAGAAACGTACACGCACAAAGAGCCGTTTCTGTTGATACCGTGACTCTTAATCTTTTTATTGCGTAGACAAATCTGTCGAGTTTATCACAAACGTAGTCGACTTGTGTCTTCCAGTCGCAATTCTGATCCAACATTATACCCAGAAAAGTACTTGCAACTTGTTCGATAATAGTATCATTATATTTAACATTTAACGTCAATGGCTTTCTTTTTAGGTTTGGAATTGGATCATTTTAGTTTTCTCCATATTCATTTGTAGGTTGTTAGAATGTATCCAGTATATTATGTCGTCTATTTCTTTGTTTATGTCTTGTTCATGTGTCTGCATTTTCACGTTTCACAATGAGAGTTGTGTCATCGGCAAACAAGATTGTGTTATGGCAAGTGATATTTGGGAGGTCATTAATATATATGAGGAATAAAAAAGGTCCCAATACACTGCCCTGTGGCACTCCAAAATTATTTAGTCGATAGTCACATCTATATAAAACCTTTTTTTTTTATAGGCCAAGCAAAGGTTTCACCCTTACGTCGTACAAACTTTACCTCCCAACGACTGTCGATCTGTTTTTGCACAAAGCCTACGTAATATTTATGTCCTTTCACCAAAGTGTATTTAACAATCACCCATTTATTAATATTGATATCTAGTACAGTCTCCTCTTCTGCCTTATTTTCTTTGTTCATTTCTGTCAATGCAGCTTCATTGTCTGTCTCAAAGGTCTTTACCAAAAGGTCTTACCTTTAGTGTGTACTAATTGCAAATCCGGCGTACAACGACCTTTTACAATCATTTGTTTTTTTATCACCAAATGATAGTTTTGAAAATGCATCATTTTTTATTTTCTCTACACCGTGAAATTTTAATGGTTGTTTTCCCGCAGCGAAATGGTTTTGTCTTGGTAATACAATCGTTTTATAAACAAATAAAATATTAGAACCAAAAAATGGCAGATTAACCATTGTGAAAAACAAAACTCGAAAGTGACCATGGACCAATAGTAATACCTCCCGATACCTACGCGCTCGGCGCCGGGCGCAGATCGGCCGCGCGGCCGTTGACCCACGTGCTTTTCAATCAGCTGATAACTTATTCTTGATGATAATAATAAGCTTTACCCAACAAGTTATTCAAATTTTCCCTTCATACTTTTACGGGCTTAGGACCGTCATAAATACTTTTTAACTGCAATTTACTGAACACGAAATTAAATAAAAACAAGGTTATCATCTAAGAAAAATAATTTTCTGAATTAGATACCTAACAAAGTACTTGAGGCGTATTAAAAAAATTTGAATCAACTTATTTACAATAATTTTAAATAGCTACTTTTAACACAATTTACAAAAGTACGAGTAGGTACTTACACTTCCCGGTAACGGAGTAATTGTTCGAAGTGCAAACCACTGCGTTGAATACACAATCGAGCACGTTTTAATTGATTATCTTTCAATTTTAATAAGGTGTCTCTGTCACTTCTTACGATATTGAAAGCGTCCACTATCGCAATTATTAACGCGTCGCGAGTTTCGTGTTCCTCACGATACACCAAGCGCTTGAGCTCAGACCACAAGTAAAAGTCTAACGGAGTTAGGTCCGGGCTTCTTGCTGGCCAAGGCACTGGCCCGCCGCGTCCGATCCAGCGCTGGGGAAACACCGAGTGCAGGTGCTCTCGCACAGCGCGGTGATAATGAGCCGGGCACCCGTCATGCTGATAGTACAGATTTTCCACGGACACCGCTAGCGGAACGTCGTCCAAAAAGTCCGGGATAACGTTATGTAACATTTCCAGGTAGGTTCCACCTGTTGAGTGTCCTGTCACGAAATGCGGTCCAATGAGGTGGCCATTAATTATTAACACTAAAACGCACTTGATGCGCACACTCGCGAATAACATGTGGGTTATTCAACGCCCAAAAATGTTCGTTACGCTGGTTGAAGAGTCCAACTCGCGTAAAAGTTGCTTCATCCGTCCACAAAATGTTCGTATTTTGATTGTCGATCAACCACTGACAAAAAGCAATTCTGTTCGGCGCGTCGTTATCATGGAGAGCATGAACTCTGTGAAAATGATATGGATGCAGTCCTTCAGAGTTCAGCAGTTTCCAGACGTAGTATTGGCTTACACCAAACCTAGCCGCAGCCTTACGAGTACTTCGCCGAGGATCCCGTTCAAAGTACTCGATGATCTCTTCGTCGAGCTCTGGCGAAATAACGGCCGATCGACCTCTGCCCTGTGCATGTGCTGGTGTCTGGAACTGCCCATGATCGAGTAGCCGCTGTGTCGCCGCTACGATCGTCCGGGCCGATGGGACTTGGATTGGGGTTCAGAACCCCGCGAAGACGGAGCGACTCCAAGTGTTGCGACTCCGCGTAAAGTCGCCGGGCAGCATGGGAGTCATAATCAGCCCTAGCATACAGTTGCACCATAGCGACGTACTCCAAATTGCAATAATTGTAATGACGATCCATTACACTGATAACGCGTGCTGCGCGTACGACATTCGCGGGAAAACTAAGTGCGCCGTGACGGCGGGCGCCCGTGCGGCTTCGTTTGTAATTGTAGTTAGTTTGTATTTTATGCCGTATCACTACACATTGTCGTGTAGCGACAAGTAAAACTAAGTACGGGGTGATAAAATTAAAGAGAGGGAGGTAGAAAACAATTCAAAATATTTTATTAACAATAAAAAGATGGAGATGAACTCGAGTGGTGTGTAGAATGTGGAGGTGGGGTGTAATGAAGATGATGATGGGTGACTGAGGAGACTGAGGAGGCTGAGGTGGAGCAGTTGCTGGCAACAGATGCGGGTACAGAAGTCCAATTCAGATGTGGGTACAGGTGAGGGCAGGTGCGTGCGCGGCACGGAGGGCACCCGCAAGAGGGCCCACGCAGCAAAGCAGGTCGCCGCACGGCAGCAGGAGGAAGAGGTTCGGCGGGGCGCTGACAGCCCACCAGGTAAGGTGGCCCTCAGAAGTTGATGCGTGTGCGGCACGGAGGGCACTCGTAGGAGGGCCCACGCAGCTAGGCCGGTCGCAGCACAGCAGCAGGAGGAAGAGGTACGGCGAGGACGCACCCTCCAGGTAAGGCGGGCCTCAGAAGTTGATGCGGCCCGACAGGTTCAGGTCCGTAGTCTTGAAGACGGAGCACGGAGGTGTAGTGGGGTGGCTCTGGAGCAGACAGGCGGCTCTGGAGTATCAGGCCTTAATCTTAGTGTTCGCTTTAGAGGCGAAACTCGAACTGACCACTGCATTGCGTGGATCAATAAGGAAAACTCGTAGAACAACATCATGTACAAAATATGAATTTGAAATATGAATGCGAGCAGTGCTAAGTATGTATATGTTTTTAAACCTGGCAGTTAAGCATTTGATCCTGGCAGCTAAGGATTTAAAAGCAAACGTTACCATGACGTTTCAAACATCAAATGCCAGAACTGTCATAATAAAATAAATATTATTAAAATACAATAAAATCTATAGTTATTACGTAATAAAAGTATAGTGTTTAAAGGAAAAATGATATGAATCAATGTGGACGAAATTATCAACCCGTGGTTGACACTGAATCGTTGAAGTCATATGTTAAAGTTTGTCTGTGTACTAAATGTGCATAAAACGTGTCCTGGTGTCGTGAGAAATAATCAGATCAGCACCTAACGGTAAAGGAATGCTTATTCTGACCTGGAGGAATGAATTAAAGTAACTGTGAGTATGTACATTATGTTACAACATGAGAGCTTATTTTGCTTTGAAAATTTTTATAAATCGGTCTTTTCTTTGTCGGTTTCGCGACTGTTTTGTGTTGTTGCGTGCAAACTA
Organism: Apamea crenata; assembly: GCA_949629185.1. Taxonomy (NCBI): domain Eukaryota; kingdom Metazoa; phylum Arthropoda; class Insecta; order Lepidoptera; family Noctuidae; genus Apamea; species Apamea crenata. The sequence continues at coordinate 1,513,953 of OX451362.1, read as the reverse complement.
GTTTATGCCGTATCACAGCGTGCGAGAGTTTATTTTGCTTTGAACATTTTATGCATCGCTGTTCCCTTTGTCGGCGGCGCGTGCGATTCGAGTAGTGCCTACAAGCTACCTCTAGTGTTACTATTGATTCTCACTTGTTCGACTTGATGAATATTATTTAAATTATTTGAAAACAAAAACATCTTTATTTTTTTACTTTTACTCTATGCTTCGAAAGTACTCCATATGGCAAGTTGTTCTGCCGCGGGAAAACAACCATTAAAATTTAACGGTGTATACACACACCACCTGGGCCCTAAGAACTTAACAATTTTGTTCGCGTTCTTCTCATTTAAAGCTTTTTTAAAACCGTATAAGTGTAAATTCCTTGAATTAAATGTATCAAAAAGATTGTTGCAAGTAATCAAAAACTTTTCCGTGGGCTCGCTATCATGAAATTAATCTATTCCTGATTGTCTGCAAAATTTAACAGCTTCCGCTACACTTATGCTGAAAAGTTGGGTAGCTAACTTAACTTTCATTCTTTCATTTTCAAAGTTAATATGGCGGTCTCGTAATTTATTGGACAAATAAAATGTTTCGTCGTTTTGTAGTTTGTTTAGTTCAACTAGATGTTGCCATTGAATTTTTTTTCCATCCTTGTCCACTAGAATTTTATACATTTCTAATGTGTTTCTTAGTAATTTTATCATATGATAGGGATATTATGACTGCAATTATTATGTCCTTGGTAATAGGATGTTCAAATTTAACTTGTTGTTCTTCAAAAGAGCAACCAAGATGTTTTGCCATGGAAATATTCGCCGCACAACCGTCAAAAGTAAGAGCAACTATACTAACGCCAGCCTTGTGAATTAATTGTAAGCAAAGTTTTACGAGGTCAGCGCGCTGTTCTCCACTTACACCATCTACCCGAAAAAAGCCAACAGGAACTTTAAAGTTACCGTTTAACGCAGTAACTAAAAATACCAAGGCTTCTTTTGCCTCCGCCAAGTGATCACCTTCTACTTCCGTGCCCATATTAACATATCCATGAAATTTGTGCCCGTCCCATTCCACAAGGCGACGAATACTCATTTCATCCAGAACTAAGGTGGCTAATAATGGTTGATTAGACACCTCAGTTTTTTGCTTCAAAGCAGCTCCCTCCTCCCAGCAACAGCAGCAGCAGCAGAAGCAGCTTACTCCTTGGTAAATCCAGGCTCTCCTCCGACTTTCGAGTACCAATTCTTTAATGTACGGGTATGTAGTAGGCTTGTATGGAAAGTCTTGCGCACGTAATCATACGCCTTAGGCGAGTAATAATGTAATATTAGGGCAAAGCTGCGCAGTGCTGGCGAATACTTTCTCCTTGATATGACTCCTGATTCCGTGTTTCCAACTTCTCGGGCGATCAATTCTTGAACCTGTAAAAACACATTTTTATATATTCACATTTGATTCTACCAATATTTATCACGAGTAAAATGATGTAAGATAATGAAAACAAACCTCTAAATTAGTATTTTTGAGGCAATCCAAGTTTTCTTTGGTCATGGCAAATTTTTCTTCCAATCTCAATAATACTTCATCAATATTATTTATTTTCTTTTTAAGCCTTCGATTTCTCGATTGCAATCGTTTTATTTTTAGACCTTGTTTTATTATTTTGCCTTTGCAAAATCTTAGCTGGCCTTTTAGTTTTTTTTCCTCGGCGTTGAACAATTCGAACCACCCGACCATCGAACCATCTATATTTTTAACTGTTTCTCCTTCGAACTGAACTGAACTGTCTGCGATATGGAACGGCACAGGAATCACGTCATCTCCTTTCTGTGTAAAATTTTGTTCAACTATGTGTGTATCCACGAAACCTTTATAAGTCGACTCTTCTTTTTTTGCTGTGACTTAAACTCAGAGCTCTCCGAATCACTTTGTCTTTTTGAAGAACCTGCAGTGGCTACATTAACATTTTGCGCCTGAAACCAAAATAATACAATTGAAAACAATACCAATATAACAATGAACAGAAGAAAAATTTATTAGCGTATTTATGAATTAGATTTGATATTTAGTCAGTAAATGTTGTTTTTTTCTGGTAATCGTATCCTCATACAAGTATACAGGGTGGCAGGGAAACGCTTTCGAAAACGAAGACAGGTGATAGGGCTACTGATTCTCGATACGATACCATCAAAAAATTTGAAAAAAAAATGAACAATTTTACCTATTTTTTTTTAGCATTTTTCGTACACTATGCTGTGAGAACAGTTAAATTAAACCATTATTTGATATTAAACACATTTTTTTTCTTTACAACTCTAACAAGCAATGTATTCGTAAATAAATATCATCTGACGCTTGCGCCTGACCTCGAGTTCAAAGTGCGCGCGCGCTCGCCGACAGCTGCGCGGCTGACGACCCCAAGTCCACGTGACGCGCGATGCGACGCGCCGCCAAAATAAAAAGGAAGAAACATTAGGGGCAACGCAAATAGAAGACGGCGAGACGAAGGTACGGTACAGACACGGCGCAGATACGGTGCAGGCGCGATATCTGCGCAAACAGACGCGGGGACGATACGGCAAGTTAAGTCATTATAGAGCGTGATATTGACGGGATAAGACATGTATTCCTCTTCAGACGAAGATGAAGATGCACTGGCTTTGCTACAGATTATTAATTTACAGCAAAGACCAAGAAGGTATTGGATACATCCAGTGTGGAGAAATGCAGAAGAGCACAGGTACTATAAAATAATGGAAACATTATATGAATATCCTGATCGTTTTCGCACAGTTTATAAAATGTCACTGGAATGTTACCATATCGTATTGTCAAAAGTAAGAGAAGGACTTCGGAAGCAAGTTACAAATTGGAGAAAACCAATCAGCCCTGAAGAAAGACTACTGATAACTTTAAGGTAAGTGAAACTATTTTTTACAGATCAAACTTTTATTGACAAATCAAAAGATAATATTCATTGAAAATGTTTTTGGTTTAGCATCTTTGCTACAATTAGTATTTATAAATTGCTCTCAGTGTTACAGCTAATTTGAGTATCTGTCAAGCTGTCATCATGTGCTGTCCTTATCTCACAATACAGAATCAGCGCATGCGGACAGGGACAGCACATGACTACTCAAGCTAGCTGTCGCACTAAGAGCCATTTATAAATAAAGTTCAAGGCATTGGATAGTTCTCATTAAAATCACTTATTTCGTCTTCATGAGATTGGATAGATGTCTCTGGATTCGGGTGAGGTGTAGCTGGAGTTATTGGTGAAAATATTGGCAAACATAATGTAGTTGGAGTTGCCGGAGGTGCTAAGGATTGTGCTCTTTCATAAGCTCCCGGTGTCCGCGTTTGCTGATATTCTGAAATGCTGAGTTGATGATAAGCTTTCTCATCATAAGTTCGGTGTCTTGAAGGCCCAGCTATTTGTTCAATTACAGCCACTGCCGCCGGTGGTGCTGGATTTATATACTCTCCGGATATCAAAGTCAGCTGAGTTTCCGGATTTTTGTTAGCTGCTGCAGTATGTTTAGCTGTCTGCTGAGTCGAGGTAAACGAAGGTGCTGGACTTGTATTAGCTCTGGATGTAAGAGTCTGCTGGGTTGCACCTTCATTAGGATCATAATCTGTCTCTCGAGAAGGTGTTCGTGGATAATACGGCTGTGTCCTAGGATAACTAGGTACTGGGTCATTTAAAATTTGCTCTGATAAATTGAGAACGCCCATTTTAAATCTTCGTTTTTGGGCTGGTGTCATTGATTTCATATCTGGAAGCATGCTTTGAAAAAAAGCTAGATCGCTGTCTGTTTCAGGCTCAGCTCTATGTATGGTCTTCATTTGTAATGCTCTTTGACTGAAATATTCATGTGCTGATTTATTGACATCTTTTAAAGAGATTGCCCTAGATTTATTTAATAGTGGTAGCAGTGGCGGTGTTGGCGTGGATTGATTGGAGATGGAATCCGAATTTGTGTTTTCAGAAGCTAGTTGACCAGTAAACAGTGTCTCATCGACTTCTTCACTATCATTACCGTCTGTGCTATCATATTTGCTTAGATTGCTTTTGGTTGGTCGGGACTTCAAGTAATTGTCTAAAAAATGTAGATGTGGTGAAAGGTAGTACTCTTTAATCGTCTTTGCACCTGATCCAGATGGCAAATCTAGCCTTTTCTTGTTTTTGCTGTAACTACATCGAATATTCTTCCACCGTTCTTTACATTCTTGGGCTGAAAAATATTTAAGGAGGTTAGTTACAATGTGTGTTTAGATTGAGGTGCCACTTTTCGCATCGTAAAGTGGCTAATGGAGTTATTTAGTAGTAGTTTAGAAAATTTTGTAGAACGGATATTGGATTTTGTATTAGAATACTTCAAAAGTTAAATGAATATAAAGGTGGCACCTCAATCTAACTGTTTGGATTGAGGTACCACTCAGAACTGGGAATATTATGGATGAGTTTTCATCAAAATTTCGTAGTACTCCAGAATTCTGGAGTACTACAAAATAATACAAAATTTTGATAAAATTTCATCCATAATTTTCCCAGTTCTGAGTGGCACCTCAATGCAAACAGTTAGATTGAGGTGCCACCTTTATATTCATTTAACTTTTGAAGTATTCTAATACAAAATCCAATATCCGTTCTACAAAATTTTCTAAACTACTACTAAATAACTCCATTAGCCACTTTACGATGCGAAAAGTGGCACCTCAATCTAAACACACATATGTTACATACTTATTGCTATTTTATTTTTGTTACAGATACTACTCAGATGGCTGTTCGTTTACATCACTTTCTGGATATGTATTGAGAGGAGGCAGTACCGTCCGGCAAATTGTGCATGAAACCTCTAGCGTTTTGTGGGAATGCCTACAGCCGGAATATATGCCTGTACCTACACGACAAAAATGGGTAGAAGTTGCTGAACGGTTTTACATTCTCTGGAATTTACCGAATTGTGTTGGGAGTTTAGATGGAAAGCATATTAGAATTACAGCGCCCATCAACTCGGGTTCGACTTTCATAAATTATAAGGGATATTTCTCTATCTATTGTATTGTTAGCAGTTGTAGATGCAGATGGTTTCTTTTTAACTATAGATGTTGGTGAATACGGCCGAAATAGTGATGGGCGAGTATTACAAGTTAGCTCTTTTGGACAAGCTATGGATCTAGGCGATCTCGATTTACCGAACCCTACACCTTTGCCTGGAGAAACACAGAATGTGCCCTTTTATTTTGTGGCAGATGAAGCTTTTCCACTAAAAAGAAATATTATGAGACCATATGGTCGAAATCAATTGACTAATGAGAGAAGAGCTTATAATAACAGGTTGTCAAGGGCACGTAAGTCAGTAGAATGTGCCTATGGTATGTTAGCGTCAAAGTTTGGTAGACTTTACACGCCTATTTGCTGCAAACCAGAATATGTTGATAATATTATAAAAGCAATGTGTGTGTTGCATAACGTAATTCGCACATGTGATGGTAAAAAATCAAATCCACGGTTTAGAAATAATTTGATAGGAGCAAACATTAACATGCGATTAATGGGAGAAAATCCCTACCATATCAGGGAATATCTTACAACATATCTAACACAACGATCTCCGATTCCGTTTCAGACTAGACATAATGTTTAAAATTTAAATAAAATACATACCTGTTGCACCGACTTTTATTGCTATTTCTTGCCATATTTTGTCTTGCACATTTCTGTTACTGTACCCTGTCTTAGTGTAGTCATAGATATTCGGGTATTGCTCAATTAACTCGCAAAACTCAATATTAAACTCAATATCGTCACGCATCCTGTATACGAAGCGACGTGCGTCTTGCGTTATCTTTTGTTCGTGACTGAAGGCGGCAAGCGGACGGCGCAGGCACGCCGCTCCTCGCCCCCCGCCACGTCGCCAGCAGATGTAGGCGCAAGCGGCGTCTCGCATTATATACAGTATGAACAAAGATACGTAGCGATATATTTTAAACTGTTCAAATTTTCGTCCATATGGATATTTAAAGGCTGATTTACATTGATACAGTAGCTGGCGCCAGCTACTGTATCAATGTAAATCAGCCTTAATCCATGATTTTAATGAAAATCCGATGTAATTTAACTTATTATGATTTGATTTATGTATTTCGATGTTATTCGTATTTTAAAGTAGTTAAATAGCAAACATAGCGGTTACAGATTGCAAACATAAGTACAGTCGACAGCACATCAAGCTATACAGTTTGACCTTGAGCACGCCTTTATTGCACTTGTAATAGTGGCGGCTTTCGTAGCGCAATGTTACACTTGATGTGCTCTCGACTGTACATAGGAATTATAATGATACAAAAGGAGGGAATTAGTATTCGAAAAAAAACCGAAAGGAGGTGTATTAAATGTTATTTCCACTAAATAGCACCTTGTATAATAATACTCTGTGCCGTACCGTCCCCGCGTCTGTTTGCGCAGATATCGCGCCTGCACCGTATCTGCGCCGTGTCTGTACCGTACCTTCGTCTCGCCGTCTTCTATTTGCGTTGCCCCTTACAGAGGCGTCAACAGTTTTAAATTGATGCAATGTGTCGTGTATTTCATAAGTTTTGTATGTAAGTCGATAATCGATAGTGAATGAAATAAAGTAAAAGATCGCGTGTACAGTTTGAAGCAACTAGCGCGCGTGATTCAATGGAATTTGAACTTTATGTCAATGCAATTAGAGTGACACGACGCGCGCTCATTTATTACAATAACTGTATCCTTCATTTAGTAAGTAAACCCAATCAATTTAAAGTGGATAATCAAATTAATTTAATAAAATAAACCCGTTAAATCTTATTTTAAAGTTAGAAAATGAAAACAGTTTGTACCTAATAAAGCATAAGTATCTACAATTTCCTAACAATTAAAATTAATTGTTTTCTGATTTCATAATTATTCTTTTAACATTTTCTCCTCTGTAATTTGTTGATCTTTGCACATCAAAAGACACCGCTATCTGACTCGTCGTCGCCGCGCCGACGGCAGCGCGCGGCGGTACCTTTTGTCGGCCGGCATCGCATGCAGGCGGCATGTTTGATCTTCATAGTACTTCTTCAGTATTCTAGTTACTTAGTTAGTTCCTTTCCGACTCGGTTCGTGAGCGAACGTGCGTTAATCGATCGATAGCCATTGAATCGTATTATTACTGTTTTGTTAGTTTTGTGTTTAGTTATTATTGTTACGTTTTTAGTGCTGTTTTATTGTTTTTTAGTAATATTTTTTTGTTGTTTTTAACAATGCCTGAGACATACGTGTACAGTGCTCGTGAATACGGCAACATGTTGATGTGTTTAGGAGAAGCCCGTGGCGCGCGTCTCACTGAGCTTTTTGATGACTGCTGGATCGGAAAGCTAGGGCCGCACGCCTGGCCAGCTCGTTCACCCGACTTAACACATTTGGACTTCTTTTTGTGGGGGTATGTGAAAGAAAGAGCGTTTGATCGGGAATGTGACAGTGCTGATGGAATGCGGGGCAGAATAGTGAGCGTGTTTAATAAACTACGTGCAGAAGTGTTGAGGATCCTACACTAATGCCTCGTGTTCACGGCTCGACACAGGGACGGGCCTAGCTACCTATGTATTGAAATGTATGGAGCGCAGTTCGAGCCAAACCTCATAAGATCGCAAAAACAGGTACGTAAAATGCCTCTGTCAACTTTAATGTTTAAAAGTGGGCTACGAATGCGATTAAAATTCAAAATTTTGTGAAGTGTTGTAGGGGTAGGGATTTTGAAAGTGGTGTTTGTAAATTTCGTATAAATCCCGTGACGGCCGTACGGAGCGCTCGGCGCACGCGACGCGAGAAGCGCGGTGGCGCGACGTTGCATTGCGTGTCAGTGACCTCACGTTTTGTACGGTTTCCATTGCGTGTTTGCGAAATATGAAGTCTTGAAAATAATCAATTTCAGGCGAAAGGTTAGTGGTATCCGTTTGCATAAAGGTTGTATATAATCTACGTTCTGGCTTCGGAAGCGTTCTCCTAACACCCTGTATAATAGGTAGGTGCGTTGTTTAGTATCGTACCATATCAAGTATTTTCAATCCTTATTTTTAAGTGATAAAAATAAAACATGGTAACTTACTTGATTAAAAAACTTAACGATTTTCTTAGATGGTATGGCTGTAGGTTTCGTGTATCTATATCCTTAATTTGATATAAAAAAATCGACTTCTAAAAAATGTTCAGAGCATATTGTGCTTGATTTGGATGGCATCCAATTAACTCTCAATCAATCAATCAATCAATCATTTATTTGCATAAAAACATGGTAGGTAACAAGATGTTCAATAAAATATTATGTACAGCATAACAGCTTATGTGCAGCACTCTACTCGTTGCATCTATCCATTTCTCTTTGACGCTACCGTCTTTGGGAAACCTAAAAATATTTTAAATAAATGTTAGGCCACCTTATATTTGTATTGAAATGTTATATATTAAATTACTAATTTTCTTTAATCGATATTTATCGATAAAACCAACATCCGACCCGACCACATCACTAATTGAGTAGCGAAGAACTTTCGAGCACGAAATAGTGAATACCAGTGAATACAACGACTGGGACCAAGTAAGCGTAACAGCGCTTATTTGTGGCACGCGTGCCACGCCTACTTTGCACTTCCACTGTTTTTTCTGTTCCGTGTGGAGGTCCTTAAAATATTTGTTATTTATTTGGTCGGCGTAAGATTTTAATAGCTCTTCGTGCAGTTAGTGTCGTAATTTTTGCATCCAAATTTTCCTTCTAGTCCTTCTCGTGGCGCGTCTTGGTCAATCACGTTTGCCAGCTCACTTGCCTGATTGGCTGTTGGCGCTTTGGCCCGACGCCAACCTAAAAGATTGACGGTCGGTAAAGAACGAGGTAATATGCGCTGTCGTGCGCGAGGCTCCTCTTCATCTTCTTCGTCTTCTGCGCCTCCTTCCTCGTCTTCATCTGGGTCTCCCAACTCCTGTTCGTCGCGAGCTTCTCTCATGCGTGCTGCTGCGGCGTCTGGTGCTGGTAGATCCTGCGCTCGTGGCTGTGCTGGGGCTATGCCCTGCACCATCCATTCGTCGGCCGGTCCTGCGTTCCATTGGGATTGCTCGATATCAGCTGCTACACGTTGCAGTGATATTGCCGGTGCGGGTAAGGTCTCGTAAAGTCCATGAGTAAGATGGTTTATATGCCCGAAGTGACCTTCGTCGTTCGGCTCCGTGGCGTGGAGGCGGTGTTTAATGCCTGTGGCATCTGTGTAGTCGCCTAAACCCTCTAAATACTCCCCTGCTCCGGCAGCGATTCGCGCAGAGCCGTAGCCCTGAACAAACTGTACTAACCTCTCTTGTGGTAAGGCCGTGCCGTTCTTCTGTGCGATCAACGCTAATACCAGTATAGGATGACATGATAGTAAGCATGCGCCGACTGTGTGACAGATTTGGCGTAGTACTTGTCTACGTCGCTTATCGCCTTGTATTCTGATTCCACGAGGTGTTGTATGTATCCGTCTGCGTCAGCTTCAAATTCCTTAGTTGCGTTCTCGTTGCAGAAACCAGTCTCTCCATCAATTATGAATGAGTCCTTCCATAGGGGGTCGTTCGTCAACGTTGTCTCTGATTTTGATAAGTTTGTAGGTTTCGGTATGACTTTCCCTGTTTTGTTTTTTGGACGCTGGAAGTTCGGTTTCGGCTTCTCTGCCTTGGGTGGTTGAGCATTGCGATCGGGTGCAACATTCTGCGTGGTATCTGCCATTACGGCTGATGCTACCTTTCAAGTGTACTTAAATTAAAGGCGTATTTTACAGCAAGTTGTAAAGTATGTGTAGCGCAAAACATTGCACGTGGCTTGAATGATTCATTGCTCCCACTGTTGATAAAACTGTATAGGTCCATATTTTCATTGAGTTCATACCTGTCAGACATTTATAAGATACACAGTCAGATACACACGCCCACGCCTATTTTCTACTGGCATCAAGTCGGGTGAATGCTCAGTGGAAATAGTGAGCACATGTCTCTTGTCTTTCCATTTAATGACACAAACACCTTTTCCGTTATACCTATAAATATTTCCACCTTTCAAAAGTTTCTTAACTACAACAGCTTTCGGATTATTTTTCCTTTAACAGTCAATGTTCCAGTGCAATATGCTAACAGCGTTTCTGCTAACTGGACGCTATTATAAAAATTGTCCATATAAATGGAATGGCCGCTATTCAAATAATGTTTTAAAGCTAGGTTCATATTGCTGTGTCGGGTCGCCGTCTGTTGTGTCGCGGAGTGTTCATACTAATGTGTTGTCTTGTGGCGCAATATGTCGCATTTTTAGATCATTCTCATTTTAAGAGTTGTAGAGTGAATACGTGTTTTAAAATGGAATCGTCTGACGACAGTGACTTCGATGAAGATATTCAATTTTTTCTATTGATGACTCTTCTAAAAAAAAAGAAAAGGAAAAGGAGATATTGGGTTCATCCCGTAAATAGATTAAGAGAGACTAGAGGCGCATTTCACTGTCTTGTTCGAGAATTAGAAAGTGATGACAAAAGATTCCAACGATATTTCAGATTTACTAAAATACAGTTTGAGCAAGTACACACTTTAATTGAAAAGGATATCAAAAAAATACACACTCAGTTCCGCCGCCCTATAGGAACAAAGGAAAGACTTGCTGTATGTTTAAGGTATGCATTGTAATAGTAGTACCTACTTAATCAACAATCACATTACAATTAGGTTATTTTTTATACTTAAATCACAACATACATTGCAAACAATTTATTAATTTATCACTCACAATCACTATAATCAACTGAACTGTAGTATGTCACAAGATTTTGATCCGCCAATGGACCTATTTGCTGTGGTTGTGATGTGTGAGATGACGATGTGGATGGCATAGAATCTATGCCATCCACATCGTATGGCGCCACAGGGATGGCGAACCTTTATGCGTATACGTGCCAATTTTCTGGAATAATATTTAATGACGTCGCAGCCGTGCCATCAAATATTCTTGACTTTGTGATCAGTGGAAAAATAATGTAAAAAAACAATATCAACTCAAGCTCTATATTTACCAAAAATACAATTACAATAGCAATTAAAAATTAGTGCGACTTCTGTTGTTGCAGATTGGACGATAATTGACTTATATTGGGGTTGTACGATGTTACTTTTAGCAGAATGCATGCTGAACTTGATTCATCAGTCAGTCGATTTCTAACAGAGTCTTTGATGTTATTCATCTCTGAAAACAATGACTCGCAGGCATATGTTGATGAAAATACAGTTAGAATAGCGTGAGCCAGCTTCTTTAAACAATTAAATGTTTCTGGCAACGCATTCCAGGTTTCTAAAATTTTATTATGGGCATCTTTACTTATATTACTGGTCAATCTTTCTGTTTCAATTAACTCTAATTCTTTTGGATACAAAAATTCATAGACATGAGGTCTATGAATTTTTGTATCCAAATTGAACTAGATTGGAAATCAATCAGCTGCATTTCAAAATCTTCAATTTCCAACCAATCGAACTGGGAGAAGTTCAGTGTATGAAAGGTCGTTACATCTGGGTACATAATAAACTTGACAGTTTCTGATAATTCTTTGAACTGACAAAATCTTGTTGAAAATTCCTTAATTGAAGAATCAATCACAGAGATAAATTCCTCAGTAATATTTTCTGCATTTGTTGTCTCATGTATATCAGATTCATTGATATATTTTTTCAAGTATGGAAAATACTTGTAGTTTTTTGCGATAATATCGTTTCTGAAAACTTGCAGTTTAGCCTCAAAGGCGCGAATGAGATCGATCATGACGATTATTGTTTTGTTTGTGCCTTGAAGCTTCACATTTAACGTATTTAAGTGTTGGCATATGTCTGTAAAAAACATCAATTTTGAAAGCCACATGACGTCTAAAAGCTGTGGGTATTGTTCAATTTTTCCCTCATTTTGCAGAAACAGTCTGATTTCTTCCAAGCATTCAACAAATCTTTCAAGTACAGTAGCCCTAGCACGAATCACTATCGAAAAAACATTCGTATCGTCAACGAAAGCATTTTGTATGGGAACTTGAACAGCGCCTCTGGTGTGCGTAAATTGAACTAATTTTCAGAGCACGAACAAAATACATGTAGGTTTCGTATCGTCATCGTATCGAATACGAAACGTAACTTAGCCGTTTGTATGAAGATAGCTAGCACGAAGGCATGAAGTGACGGATAGTATCGTAATTGTCGACGGCTGGCTTGCGAGTTTCACGAATGTTTATTCACTTTAAATTTGACAGTGAGAAAACTTTCGTCGGAGTTTATTTTATGCATAAAATTATAATTTAAGTGTTTGTGTTGACATATTTTGTTAGAAAATGTTTAGATTAACAAGAAGCACCCCACGACGTAGTGCATTGTACTATTATCTTGCAGCGCGATTGATTGTTGAAAGTAGAAATGTACGAAGAGAAACAAGGCGAGTGATTTTTTTTTACACTATATATTTTTATAAATAAAAAACAAGTTATCTTTTAAATTTACTATTACATTTGCAGAGAAATCTCAAGGAGAGCTCTACTCAGAAAGAATTTGGCAAATATTAACCTACGAAACCTTAGCGACACAGAATTTAAAAATAGGTTTCGTCTAAGTAAGGAAGCATTTTTGTTCTTGTGTCGTGAATTAAAAGAAAAATCCAGTCTAAAATCAAGTAAAAGGATCAGCCTGGAACACAAAGTAAGTGTAATAAATAAGCTACTTACGTACCTTTCTAACTAAAATATTTTTTTATATTTTCCACATAGAATGTGTACATTAATTATTACATAGTGAGTATAATATACAGCTACACTACTAACTATTAACTCTTTAATTAATATTTCTAGGTGCTGTGTGCTTTGTCATTTTATGCTACAGGCTCCTACCAAAGAATTGTAGGAATGGCTAAATATTTAGGGCAAACTACAGTGAGCAAATATGTGAGGCAGGTTACTGATGCTCTTGTTAACCCTTTAATATTAAATAATTTTGTGAAATTTCCAACAACACGAGAGCAGCGAAATATTGTAAAAAACAAGTAAGTAATAATAATAACTATGTAGGCCAATAAAACGAATTTAGTGCAGAATGTTAAACAGCGAAAGGAGGATCAACTGAATAACCACAAATATGATAGCTACCTAATACTAGAAAATTTTACTTACATTACTTTATTTACAGATTTTATACAAAATTTGGCATCCCTGGAGTAATAGGAGGGTGCATTGATGGATCTCATTTTCATATATTCACTCCAAAAAGAGACATAGAACAGTTATTTTACTGCAGAAAGCATTTCTACTCACTGAATGTGCAAATGGTGAGATATTACTCTACCAATTTATACCAATTAAATTTTAACTGTATTATGTTATACAGTAATAAATTTTCTACGTTTTTAAATTGTAGATATGTGACAGTGAATGCAGAATTTTAAATATTAATAGCAAGTATGGAGGTGCCACCCATGACGCTTTTATTTGGGAAAATAGTCAAGCCAATAGGTATATCCAAGACTTACACCAGAATAATGAACAAGTGTGGTTTTTAGGTAACATTTTATTTTTACATGTAGGTTGTTTTAATTATAAATAAAGACATAAATACTTAAGTGATAAGGTTACTGTCTGTTGTAGGATTATTTAATTCAATATACAAAAAATATTTTTTCAGGGGATTCTGGATATCCACAGAGGCCTTGGTTGATGACACCAATCACAGATGCTGCTGAAGGCACCCCACAGGCAAAATATACTACCGTCCATGGGAAGGCCAGAGTTGTGATTGAAAACACTTTTGGAAGACTTAAAAATAGGTGGAGATGCCTTTGTAAGGACCGAACATTACACTACACCCCTGAGAGATGTGCTTCTATCATAATGGCATGTAGCGTTCTACACAACCTAGCATTAGATTTTATGTTGCCTGATCCTGAAGATGATATAATATATTCCTCAGGATTAGGCGTTTCAACATTTTCTTCTCTAGAAGAACCTTTTCGCGAAAGTGGTTCTACAGATGAATTGATTCGCGGTAGAGCCATAAGAAACATGTTAGTAGATAGGATTAATCAGCTTCATAATGTAAATAATTGATTTCGGTATTTGTGGAAGCATGTTGATATAATGTTAGTTATTTACAAAACAGGATTAAGTACCTTTAAGATATTACTTCCATGAATATAGTTTCACCATATCAGGCGTACGACGCCCACTGCTGGACATAAGCCTTCCTCAAGTATGAATATAGCTTAAGCAAAATAAATTTAATTCTAACATATTATACAAAATGTTTTCTTTTTAAGAAATAGAAGTGAATAGTGTATGTAAAGTCTGTTAACAAACCTTAATACAAATAAAGTTTTTTAGTTAATCGTACGTTGTTGGCTTGTTGCGCGCTTTGGTGTGTACTGTAAGTGTAGCAAGCAATTGATATATAATAAATAAATAAAATGAAAATTCAGACACTATTCACTTCTTTTCTCTAAATATAATTTTAATACATTTAACGCCTCTCTCATAAAATCTAACCACTGAGCTTGCAACTGAAGCTCTACATCACGCTGACGAATCCTCTCTCGTTCTAATTCTTGCGCAATGCGGTCACGCTCCCTTTCATACTCCCTAGCATTCCCCTCACACTCCTTAAATATTTTTAAAACAGAATCTTCTGGCTTCTTCTTTTTTTTCGGCGGTTGCCACTGGGTTTGCACTGGAGCTGGTGGTGGTGTAAGTGCTGGTGGCGGAGTAGGTGGAGGAAGAGGTGGAGCGACTGTGGGTTGACTGCTCGTTCCTGGAGTATTCCATTCTTCTGAAAAAATTGTGATTCAACAATCAACGTAAATACTATTCTGCTACCTAGCTTTAGTTATCAGGATCTTTTTTTTTACTTTAAGTATTTGAAGATCTTATTTTTAAATATTTTGTTGTTAATAATAGTTATGACAAACAAAAGAGTTATAAGTTAGTTCAACCTTCAGGAATTGGTGTATATTCATAAGGAGCATCATCCACAGTCAATTCTTCTACAGTTTCTGTGGCAGATACTTGTAGACCCGACAAGCTATCTTTAATTCCACCAACACCCTATTGAAAAAAAAAAAACAATAATTGAGTATTAGTGCTTACTTAAAATTTGTGAGTAAGGCCACCTTTACTGTTTAGTATACCTACTGTATTTTTTTTATTAAACAAAATACTACTCTATTGTAATCATTAATGCTCATAGAAACATCAAAGTTTATACATTGTAAATTAACAAAAATCATAATTGAAATGCATTATGACGGCACGGTTGGCGCAGTGGTTAAGCGATTGACTGCTGCGCTGCGTGTCGCGGGTTCGATTCCCGCACGGAACAAATATTTGTATGACCTACATGTATTTGTTCAGAGTCTGGGTGTTTTTCTATCTATAATATGTATGCATTTACAAAAAAAAAAAATTGTATATAAGTAGTTTATCAGCCATCTTGTTACTATAACACAAGCATTAGGTTGCTTAGCTTGGGACAAATGGTGCTGTGTGAAATGTCCAGGGATATTATATTATTATATTATATTATGGCACTCAAACCCCAGCCAGTCATCCACACAAGAATTTCAAGTGTCACAATACTAACAAAAATACTCAAGTGGGTCACCACTTGAGTATTTTTGTTAGTATTGTGTTGCTAGTATCGTGATTTGTAAAAAAGGGTCACCTTTTTTACAGGATTAGGTAGGTAAGTTGCAGACAAGTTAAACTTTTGTTCATATTCTGTCCTAATACAGAATTAAATATTCAGATAATTCTAAAATCATAAATTATTATCACTTTATTATATTTCCCTGAGATTACTCCAATTGAAAATAAAAAAATAGAGATATGTATATTATACTACATTACCAAGCAAAAAATATCACCTGTACAAATCCAGCTTCTTGTATAGGCATCCCAGTAGCAGCCTGCACTCCAATTAAATCTAAAACTCTGTTTTCAAGGTCTGTTAATGTCATTTGAATCGCTGGCCCACCGCCTGTACCCTGAGCAGACCTATTTATTTTCGCCCACTTTTTCTTGACATTATTTTTTAAATCACTCCAAACCTTAACAAACATGAACAAGAGCAGGATGTCAGCACCAACAAAAATGCATGCATGTATTTCTAATTGTGTAAAGTAAGTTTATTTCCTTAAATGTGCGTAATTAAGATATAATAGGCTTACCTTCCGCCACTTTTCCTCTGTTCGAGAATCCCCAGTGCCATCACTATTGAGCATATCCATTAACTCCTTCCATTTTTGCTGCACATAATGTCTACCACGAGGACCCCCGCTGGGTTTGGATAAGTCTCCATGCCTAAAATAAATTTAACGTGAGTTAAAGGACCGTGTGCTCCAATATTTTATAGTACTATTACGAGTATGTGTTACCTTTCTATTCAACTTTGTTTTTCCAATTTTCACATGACTAGCGTTATACTTTATTTAACTGGAGTATACACATAAACTTTAGCTCTTCTAAACTTTACAAAAATATATTCCAATTAATATCCCATTGAAACACTATTTTAATATTATGTGTTTTAAATTAATTATTTTCTAGAATATGAATAAATATAATCAACTTTTATGCCTATGACAATAAAATCTTAAATGTAATACACTTACTTTTCCATAAATTCTACCATAATGGTGTACTGCGGGTGGCTGGTTCTCATTGTAGAAGAATAAAATAGTTCCAAACTTTTCACAAATTAAATCACAACACAAAACACAAGTTCACTTCAAAACAAAGTTGGCCTTGAATGAGCTTCGAGGTCCGTCGTTCGTTTAGGAATATAGTCAAATCAAACACAACATTTTAGTATTCAGTTAAATTATTATGCCATTTATCTAACTGAATATTAACTTTTTCTGCAGTTTATTCGTATTGCGTCATAAATTGAACAGTTAAATGCCCTAAAATCACTAAATTTTTAATTAACTAACTACTTATCCAGTTTCTGAACGAAACATTCATTCAATGGTAAGATCATTCGTTCTATTTTTCCCATCCTTCCTTACGATAGTATGACGTCACTAACGTTATCGTATCGAGCTCTCGATACTAGTTCGAAAGTGCTTCGTGCTTCCGACTTTCGTTGTATTCCGTTATCGTATCGACAACTCGAAACGTTTACGATACGAAACCTACAAATATTCGTGCTAGGCCTACAGTGAATATTTTACTTTTTTCCAAACTGCTGATGAAGAAACTTTCGAAAAATCTTATAGAGTTTCAAGATGTACTTTTCATGAACTTCACTCCCTGATTGAACCATATATTCGGAAACAAGACACAAATTACAGAAATTCAATCAGTAGCTGTGAAAGATTAGCAGTGTGTTTAAAGTAAGTACACATTTTGAAATCAAAGTAACTTTTATTTTTGCATACAGTCGATGCCATGTTATATTAATTTAAAAATCATAATCTGTCTCAAAGTTGTCCGCATTTTCATTGGGTCCTGTTTGCTCTGCTGCAGATGTTTCAATATCCTGGGTTGTTTGAATTTGTGAAGCGCTAGGAGTATTAATACTAGTGTTAATATCATTTGGAGCACTAGGAGTATCGATATCGATACTAGTATTGATATTATCTGTTGTAGGTGTTGATGAGGCTGTAGAATAACCATAATTATTCGGAGAATACCAACTATGTTGAAGATTACTTTCTTCAGCTGATATTACCGCATTAAAGCAGGTTTTTTTAATTTGTAGTTGTAAATAATACGGCAGCTTTTTCGCCGATGCAGCCAAATTTAAAAAAAATAAGTCTATTTCATCGTACTTATCACTAGCTGACATCATGTTTTTAACTTCTATCCGTTCTTGTTCCAACAGTTCGCGGCGTTTTTGATTTTTTTTCAAAAGATCTAGAATTTCATCGTTCTTTCTTTTTTTGGATGTGGATGGGAGAGGCCCAGAAGCTGTTGAATCATTAGGAACATCGACAGAAGGAAGATTATTTGAATTTGATGGCAACAAATTGCATGATTCCCGTGAACTCTCATCAATGGTATTTGGCGGATTTGAAGTTTCGCTTACTGAGTCATCCAAGGGCGCAAAATTTGATGACCGGTCTCTGTTACACATGTAAGGCAATAAGAATGACATGGCTTTCTGATATTTCCATTCTTTTCGTTGTTTTCTAGCCTGTCCACTCCTTGTTGCATTTTGTCTTTTTAAGGCATCTCGATGATTATCTCTCAGTTGTTTCCATCGCGACTTGACAGTTTTAACTGAAACAATCAACAAACAAAAAATTATTCCATGGTCTATTTATAAAAAAATATTACTTTTATTTTTCAGGTATTTAGCAACCGGCCACTCATTTACAACGATGGGAGAAAATTTTAGAATTGGATTAAAAAGTGTATCAAGAATTATTGATGAGGTTTGTGATGCTTTATGGAATGTATTGCAACCTCTTGTCATGCCGCAACCAACAGAAAACGACTGGAAAGAAATAGCAAAAGATTTTGATGAACTATGGCAATTTAAAAATTGTACAGGTGCTCTTGATGGCAAGCACGTATATATCAAGGCTCCCTCGAAAACTGGGTCCTCGTTTTTCAACTACAAAAAGAGATTTTCTGTAGTATTGATGTGTTTAGCTGATGCCAGAAGGAAAATCAGAATGGTTGATGTGGGATCTATGGGAAGATTTTCTGGTGCAGGAATTTTTGATGACAGCATTTTCGGAAAGAGTCTAAAAGAGAAGAGATTGAATTTACCTGAGCCGGTACCATTGTATCAAGGTGGTGCAAAAATGCCGTTCGTATTTATAGGAGACGAAGCTTTTCCATTAATGGAAAATTTTATGAGGCCATACCCACGTGATGGACTAAACGCAGAAAGAAAAATATTTAATTACCGATTATCAAGAGCACGTCGCATTGTTGAGGCAACTTTCGGTGTATTGACGAGAAAGTGGTACGTGTATCATAAAGATTTCGAATGCAAAATAGAAACAGTTGACAAGGTAATAAAAGCAACATGTGTTTTGCACAATTATTTAATTCAAAGACAACCTGATTATATAAACAATATTGAAAATAACATGGAGCAAACATTATTATCAGTTGGTGATATTACACAAACACAACATTCTATTAATGATGGTTTTCAAGTTCGCGAAATGTATTGTTCATACTTCAATAATCAGGGGAAGGTTCCATGGCAAGATACTCGAATTTTGAAAAGAATCTATAGTCAGTGATGTGTGACAGATTTGGATAGTTTGGCCAGCCGCGGACATTATTTAGGTATTATTTTGTTAAATAAAAAAAAGATATCAATATGTACCTACTAGAGGGTATTATAGAATAAAGATACATAATATTATTTACCATCCGATATGTTTGTTTCAATGATTATTTGGTCCCACGCAGCATCTTTTGTTTCGTTGCATTTGTAAAATTCTGAAGATGTGTTCCAAATGCACGGAAACTTTTTCACACTTTCAATAAGTTTTTCATCCATTGTGTTCACTGCGTCGGTCACATACGCACTGGTCGGACTACGGCGGCACACTGCGGGCGCAACTGGCGCCCGCGCCTGCACTCGCTTCCCCGCTCCGCTTCCCCGCTCCGTTTCTCCGCTCCGCTGCCTTGCATCCCCGCTCCGCTTACCGGTTTTGTATGAATTTTTAAACTAGTTCGCAACTCCCTGTCCACTAAAGAGGAGCGGAGATTTTGTGCAGTCCTATTGGTTAATATTTCTCCGTTTCTCCGCTCCGCTGCCTCGCTCCGCTCCGGTGGACAGGCAGCCTAATGTTACGCAGCATGATGACAACTGATCCTACTTTTAACTGCAAATTGTGAGGTGGTAATCCAGGCAATTCCAGTGAATTTAAGAACTCAGTGGGATAGTTGATTACGTCATCCTGGTTCATTACGGTGTCGACTGATTTGAAGGAAACCAACTGTCCTGGAAGAAAATTCTGAATGGTCGCATTAAGATCCTCGACATCTTTATTTTTCGCTGCTAATATTGCTCGTTCACCCAGCCAATTATGGTTATTGAACTTTTGCGCTATATCTGGGAAAACTCGCTGAATAAGCTCCACTTTTGAGTCTGTGATGTGACAGAAATCTGTAGGTAATGTGATGAATCCGGTCGAGGTGTCCACTGCAACTTTATTATTTCCAATGTCTAACAACTGCTTCGCAAACACATTTACAGTTTCATCTTGTTGCAAAAATACTCGCATGTTAGTTGTTAAGTGGAGTGTCTTTACGTACTGCCACAAATTTGATGATTTTAGGCATGCATTTAGTTCATCAGCAACAGTTGATCGGGGAATAACTGGAAGAGTCTGACGAAAATCACCTGACAACAGATTCATGGCCCCACCGAAAATATTTTGGTTGTCACGAAGATCTTTCAACGTTCTGTCCAGTGCCTCCAGTGACCTCTTATGGGCCATTGTGCATTCATCCCAAACAATCAATTTGCATACCTGTAGGATCTTGGCCATTGCGCTATTTTTGGCGATGTTGCAAATTGGTGTTTCGGTGATTTGCATGTTTAGTGGTAATTTCAAGGCAGAATGTGCAGTTCGCCCGCCTTCTAGCAGAGTTGCAGCTATTCCAGATGAAGCCAACGCTAGAGCAACATCATTTTGCGATCTGATCCTCGCCAAAAGCAATGAAATTAAAAACGTTTTTCCGGTTCCTCCGGGAGCATCAAGGAAATAAATTCCACCAGATCCACTGTTCACAGCTTCTATCAAAGTGTCGTACGCAATTCTTTGTTGTTGATTTAATTGTGGAACATTTGTACGAACTGTTTCGGCCAATGCTTCAATGTCGTACTGATGTTATCTTTGCAACTCGTGGTTTAATGCATCGTGCATATGACGATTGGGTGCTGTCATTCCCAAACACGACAATACTTTATTTGCCATCAATAAACACATATCTTCTGTCATGATCAATGTGTCATTGTAAATTTCTTCAGTCATTTGTAGTGTAGGATTCAAAGTTTGACGGCGCACACGATGCAAAACATCCTCAGACATGTCATCTCTATACTTAACCCACAAATCTTTTGGATTCGAGGGGAAACATGTCGATATGATAATCGCAAACAATGTACGAATTTGATGCGGCGACGAAGATATTACGGAATCCTTGAGCGTATCATCCCAGTGCGAATCGTTCTCAAGTAAATGTAATAGTTGACATGCCTCACGGTAAGTCGCACACAGCTGTCCATTAACTGTTCTCAGTTGTTTAAACGATGTCGGACCACGAACATTCACCAACAACAACCGCAAATAATAACATTCATCGTTATTTGGATGTACTGTGTAGATGCGACCCAGAGCATCTGAAACAAATACATTTGGATGTCCTTCAACTGGTGTTCCTTGTTTTCGACGCTGAAACGATTTCGATGATGCGTTCCACGTGTAATAGCGTGGCATGTCAGCATACAGCAAAGTGCGAGCAAAATCATCAGTTTGACAGACTGTGAAGAAACTTGTTAATGTTGTCGACGATGGATGTGCCGCCCTGTCTGCCGCGTTAGATTCATTAAAATAAACTCGTTGACCATTTTCTAAATGGACTGCCAAATGGACTACTGTCTTGCATGGATCGCAAATGAAAAGATACGCCAAATAGCTTCGTTGCTACTTACATAGCGACCCATCTGGTACTGTGATATTTCATCATTTGCATTGGTTACACCGAAGACAGCCATATCACTACCTTTATTAACACATTTACATATATATTGATGTGAGTCTCAAAAGCTTTGGACAATATTGGCGAGTATGGCACAATCCAACGATTGTCTACATCAACATTTTGTCCTCTTATCTTCATAACTACCGATCGCCCACTGTCCGCAACTGATCGCCGACGATACAATGGGTATCCATCATTTCCCGTTATGGTTTCAGCAAGCAGGTCTCTTGGGTATCGCTTGGAACACCTACCGTCGACCATACAGGGTGAATTGCAGTTGAAATGTCCGCAAGGTCCATGTATCATGTGTTTGGTAACTACTGCATGCAATTTTGGGTCAACTATTTCATCTGGAATTTCAGCTGAAATTATGGAATCAATCTCATCTGGCCTTATTTTGTCCACTAACCAGACTAAAATGTGCGCATGTGGCAATCCACGCTTTTGCCATTCTACAGAGTACATCCAACAACGGACTCGGCCATACACACAATGCTTTATTAAGAAATTCATGAGAGATTTTAATTTTTGTTTAAAAACTCTGGCAGTTATGTCATGTCTATCAACTGGTGTTTGGCTATGTAGTAATTCCTTCTCGATTTCGGACCTTTTTGGGTTACATGTGAATGTAACAAATAAGTCTGGGCGGCCATAATGCCTAACATATGACATAGCATCCTGAGCATATTCATGCATGTGGCGTGGGCTTCCTATATAAGTAGCTGGCAAAATTGTCATTCTTCCTACATTATTCACATTGCCATCAGCATTTATAGCATCGCGGAGATGGATGTATTCCTCTGACCGTAGCCGTCGTTGGTTCAAACGGATGTATGTCAATCGTTCAGTCTCAATTTTGACATACATGTCAACTGCAAACTGATGAAAAAGTCGTTGACACATCAAAATATGATTTACTTCACCTTGACGGATCATGAGTCTGTATGAATAGAAATTCATAGCACTAACTTTTTTGTTGGTTTCAGCACCTGCAATCAAAAATGATAACACTCTTACCACAAAAAATAAATAAAACAACGTTTAAACACCTGTTTAGTTAAACAGTGTCTAAGAGATAAACACTGCTTAAATAAGTGTTTAAAATTTCTTACCACAAATAGATGTTTAACATTTGTTTAGCAAAACACTGCCTAAATTGACGTACCCTTGTTTTAATTTGGCAACCCTAAGACAAGTTTCGTTTTAAGCTGATTTCATTTGTTGAGCCTTTCTCTTTCCTTTCGATTTTTTTTGTTTCAATGGTTTTTACAGAATAACTTAGTTGGAAAATGTAAAATAAGTACTATTAAATCAAATTAATAAGTCCGCCATAGATAACCATACAGAAATAAATGTTCAAAGTTTTTTGTAACATTAACAACGGAACGGAACGTGCATTTCAATGACAGTTCTTGCTTGTGACAATGGTTGAGAATTGTTTGAGTGAAAAACCGTTTTAAAAGTTTTTAACCGAAACGCCAACAAGTTTATATTTTATGAATTCCACTGACCAAAAAATGGATAAGAAACATCGTGAACGCGGGGACAATTGGACTACGGAGGAAAAGGTTCGTTTAATTTAAAATTACCATGGCTGTATTGTAGAGCAAAACTACCATGCAGTATGCACTTCATTGAAATTTAATTTATCTGGGATTTTAGGAGATCTTCATGGAAATAATGAAAGAATCGGCGGTCATAATAGAAGATAAAAAAACGGACACAAACAGCAACAAACGAAAGTTAGCAGAATGGCAGAAAGTTCAGAATAAGTGAGTTTATACCGTATATACAGTTTTAGCTAACTATTGCATCATATTGAGAATTTTCTTGATATGTTTACACACCTACTACAAATGAGTAAGTAATGCCCTAATCACAAAGCTAGTCACATAGACAGGCAGCTTTTTACAGTTGCTAATCCCTAGCATGACGCTGCTACATGTCACTGCTACATGTCACCTCATAAATATAATGGGTTATACCACCATTTGCCAGTCATCAGATTTTTGTTTACTAGTTGGCAGTTTCTCCCTAACACCCCTTTAACATCAGACTTTACTTATCATATTACTTTACAGATTACAAGAATTGACCATGAAGCGCAGAGATGTGTCCCAAATGAAAGGTTTTTGGCGGCGTATGAAAATAACGGCAAAGAAAAGTGTTTCCGACCACAGAAGGGCACTCCGTGGCACTGGTGGTGGTCCTAGGCCACCGACTCCTACGGAAGAGGTGCAAAGGATTATGGAAATGTGCCCAACCGATTTTGTTGAAGACAAAAATGAATTTGATAGTGACACCATATTTGAGAAAGAAGTAAGTTAATTCTTTAAAATTATTTATATTAAGTTCACATGTGAATTAGCTCATAGACAAATAATCAAAATATCTGTCATCTATACCATTATTTCAGAATATTCTTCCCGCTGGTGCAGAGTAATACCAATTAAGTAACTACATAATAAATAATTATATACATTTTATTTGTACACAGGTTGCAATGAAAGATAATAATGAAAAAGAAGAAATAGTGTTAACAGCAGCAGATAATAAGTTTGGTAGTAACTTAGCTGTAATAGAGGAAGACGGCCTCTCAACCTTATTGGATGTGGAAGAGGTATGAAGTTAAAAATATAATTATTAATTTTGAAATTGGCATAGCTCAAGGATACTAACTTTGTCATACTTCAGTCACATCTTTATACTTACTTAAAAATTGCAGTCTGTCTGTTCGCTTACAACTTAAGAACCACTGAACGGAATTTTGAAGCGGTGGTCCCTGGTAGCTAGAGAGTTTCTTGAGAAACGTTATATTAAGAAGCTGAGCTGTGACCATTTTAGGCTGTAGAATTCTGGTCTCCAGATTTATTAGTCTTATCTTTTGTTTCAGGATGTAGAAGTTGGAGAATCCATTATAATTGAGGATGTTGTTATTGATGATATAAATAATACAAATAATGAGGTTGTATAATACATATAATTTGACTTTTCTGTTTCTTTATTTTTATTAACAGTGATCATTAAATTAATATATTGTAAACTTTGTAGATTATCACAAAACGGACCAACCACATCCCAAAAAACATAACACAGAAAAAACCTAAAAAAGTCACTGACAATGCGATGCTACAAGGCTGGGTAAGTTTTCTAAAAACACATTGTCATTCTTATGTGACCGTTAACTATGTTATTATATGGATTGTTTTTTTTTTCAGTGGAAGTCACAAAAATATTATATTAGAAAATAATCTACAAATAAAGGAAAAATCATTTAAGCTGATAGAAGAGGAATATGCTCTCAAGATAGCATATAAAAAACGAGAATTATCTCACCAGGAGCTAAGACATAAACTTGAAATAGATATTTTAATTCTTGAAAAGGAAAAGAAGGCCCTGGAATTAAATATCTTTAAGAAAAATAATGATATAATTTAATAATTATGTTTTTATATTTTAATTTAGCTTAAGTGTGTGTGCATTATTTAACCTTAATTAAAATGTTTTAAATGCAATCAAAAATTGTTTTGTATGAAATTCCGTCTTACGACATTTCCTCTCAATGTATCAGGAGGGTTTAGAGGTCTTGCCCTCCGTCTGCGCACATAGCGAACAATGTCCATGCGCTCGTTCATGTCAATCGCAATGTTATGCAGCACCGCTAAAGCTACGACTGTGGCTTTAGCTGTATCAAGCTTTGTATACATGCCTCTTAAAAGACATCTGAATCGCTGTTTCCATAAGCCAAAGCATCTTTCTACAGTATTTCTGGTGCGGATGTATGCTGTGTTGTAAGCTTCTTCTTTTGGGCCTTGTGGGTTGAGCACTGGGGTAAAAAGATATGGAGTGCACCCATATCCACTGTCCCCCAAGAGCCTTCCATGGAACTCTCCACTTTCAAAACGTTCTTTGATAACACTGTCATTGAAAATACGGGAATCGTGTGCACTTCCTCTCCAACGAGCTACAACATCCCTGATTTTTAAATGTGAATCACATACTACTTGTACATTTAGAGAATAGTAGCCTTTTCTATTTATATAAGCTTGACTCAGTTCACCTCCTACTTTTTTAACCCTGATATGGGTACAATCTATAGCCCCAATGACAGTAGGAAAATCCGAAATGGCTCTAAATTCTCTAACACTGTCTAGTTGCTCGTTGGCTGTTGACGGCATATTAATAAACATGTGAGCTTTCTTTGCCAAAGCTATAGCAACATTTTTGCAAGTCTTGCTTACAACTTGTTGTGAGATTCCATGTAAGTCACCGGTATCGTCTTGTATCTGAAAAGTAAAACAGCAGTAAATAAGCTGTACAATGACAACTGGTAGGTAATGACGATAAAAACTTAAGACAATAACGAAAGGGTGCTTACCTGATGGCGGGCCCAGTTCCGTAAGGCACAGGCAACTTGAATTTGAGGATCTAAGCACCTACCACGAGAATCATGTGGAATATCATCTTTTATTAGGTCAACAATTTTTTTTCCGAAAGCTTTACTGAATCTGTACCGTTTTCTGAAGTTATATTCGTTGTAATGTTCGAAAGGATTCACCCGCACTCGGTACACTTGATCACGATAGTTATCCATAAATTCAATGTCGTCCAAATCATTAAAATCAGCATAATCGAAGATATCCATTGCAATTTACGTACTGACTTACTGAGAGAAAGCAATAAGGCGAAGGTTAAACGCGTGCTAATCAAGGGATTGTCGTTGTTTAAATTTAAACACATGTCTAACCCTAAACAATAGCTAAACATGGTTTTGTGGTATCACTTTTGCTAAACAACTGCTAAACACGTGTTTAAAGCGTGTCTAACTTTTTTGTGGTAAGACAGTAAATGTTTAAATTGTTACTTAGATGAATTGAATTTAAAAATATTATTTAATCTTGTTCAATTCATTTACCTGTTACTTGATTTACCATTTTGATATTAAAATGGTATCCATCTTCCCCCTGCCAGAAGATCAAAGGATATTGTAGTGCATCATAACTCCTGTGTGTTTCAGATACACGTTTTAAATCACTATTCCGACGATGAAGCACAATATCTCTAGATTGTAAATTTTCTCCCACAATGACAACAGCCACTTCATCAATGGTAGGTGAATTGAACCTCCTTGTGTGTTCACCGGCAGGTGTTTTGTCAGCTCGAATAATAATATTATGGCTATCAGATGGCATCCGATCCAATGCTATTTTGAACATGTTTACTAAATTGTTATACTGATGAAGAAACATTTGTAATTGTTGGACAATGGTTCTCTTCACTGTTGGATTGTGAGCACAACGATTATTAATTTCCGCATCTGAATTGCCCATAAAATAAATTTGTAAAAATTGATGATCTGCATCAGGTAGTGGTAACAGAGTTCCCAGTAAGTGATAAATTTGTCCTTGTATCTGTAATTTTTAAAAATTTGTCCATTAATTATTTCCGATATATATATTTATTTTATTATTTTTACGACTATTTTCTTGATCTGTCTGTCGAGATGGCGGCTAATAGAGGAGTATGGAAGAAAAAGACATGTTGCGCCGACCCCAAATAATTTGGGATAAGGGCAGGAGAATGATGATGATATATATTTTAGTACAAACTTGAATAATATAAAAAAAATCTTCTTATATAATACCTTGAAAGTGGGCATGAAATTGTCTTGTATAATATGTGTAGCACCAAATGATGTCATCTGGAAACAGTTGTTATATTTCTGAATGTTGGTCAAGAAGTGCTTAGAATCATTTCCAATCCCAGAAACTAAAGAGCGTAAAGGATCTGATGGTGGGACCAATTGTGGCAATTTTACTTTGCCTTCAGCACAACATAATCCAGTAGATTCACCAGTGTATTTTAACTTAACGCCTTACAATATTTACAAATTGTTTTCATTTCCCCAATTGTTACCGATTTGTCGGCACAATAATCAATTGCCGGATCATAGTGGAATGCAGCTCGTTCAAGAATCACAGGAGCACTGCGTCTGCGGATTCGCTCAATTTCATTATGTCTAGCTTGCTGTTGTTGTGTTTGATGTGCACGAACTCGTTGCATTCTAAGCCTATCTCCTACATTGTCACTCACTAAAGAACGCAATTCTGACATAGCAATACGACTATTTTCTTGATCTGTCTGTCTCTGGTCATCAGTGCGGTTAGCACGTGAGGTAGCTCTTCGCACATTTGATTGACTACGACTACCTAAGTCAGGTCGTCTTCTCCTCGGCATCGTAAATTGTAATTAATCAAAGTGAGAAAATTTCCCACTCATTTAGCAGTAAAGTGTCACTATCACAAAAAAGAGCACATTACTTGGAATGTCACTATCACAAAGGATCACCAAAGTAAAGAAAGTTCTCGCGCACGTAGCCACAAAGATAGATATAATATCGTAATAATACTTTTTTCCGTGCTCTGAAATGCGACAGGATGGATTGACATATTAGTTGGTTGTCAAATCTAATGTCAAATATTATGATTGCGTTCAGAAATTTAACTTAAGTTAAGATTTATCTTTCGATTTCTATATAGTCTTATTAAAAAAATAATCGGACAGATTAACTGAAGTTAGCTAAAATTGAGTCTCTCGAAGCCGACCACTATTTATGTACTATGTATTTTGAGACTATGCAATTTTGTCGCGTTCGCGATTCACTTTCACTTTTGTTGAGTTTCAGAACGCGATATTAGATCCTCCAACGCGCACGCGAATTTGAACTTTATGCAGCGGTAATAAATTACAAATTGACTCTCCATTTTATTTAGAAAACGTTTGTATGGGAAATAGAAAAATGCTGTTTTGAAGATTTTCCCGGCAATTATTCGAATTTTTCTCACCTTTTAAACCTTCCCTAGACCTCCACGAATAATTCAAGACCAAGATAAGATAAATCCGTTCAGCCGTTCTCGAGTTTTAGCGAGACTAACGAACAGCAATTCATTTTTATATATATAGATAACACATCATTGTACAATGATAAATTGATTTAAACGTGATTGATTCTAAAATTGGGAGTAAATCACCCCACAGTTGGAAGTGAGGGGAATTCCTTTTCACACAGCATTTATATATTTTTGAATCACCTTGATAGGAATGACCATTGAAAGAATCAAATAATTTATCAAATATTAACAAAAAATCAGCTGTATCTTGACACTCCTGTGCCAAAACTCCATGTCCTGAAAAAAAAAAATACAATTATGTTCTCTATGATTTTTTTTCGTCATAAGAAATTTTCAGTTACAGCTGAAATTAAGAGTCTTCCTCATGTCTCATCTTAGAAACTGCACTCAGTAATTTGATCAAAAACTACTCTAAGTTTTCAATTTCACATGTCTTTAAATATTATATGCGTTTAATTGCCTCTTAATACTAGGAGTATTGCTGAATTAAATAAAATGTAATAAAAGAACACCAGCAAAATGTTAGTATAAATTATTCTAAAGGAAATCTATTCATACTTACTTGATAAAAATCTCATTGCAGAAGACACTCTTTGACTAAATACCTGAGCGGCTAATTTAACTTTCATTTTTTCTATTTTCTATCAATATGTCTCTCAGTTATTTTATTTACGAGACGAATTTCATCTTCGCCTACGTCCACAGCTATTAACATTTTTAAGTGTTCCCATTTTGCCCACTTCTCCACTCCATTTTGTGTAAATTTAGCATCTTTAATCAAAAGATTATTTGTTACACCTTTAAGTAGATGGGGTGAATCAAATAATGGGAACACTTTAACGTTGTTTACCTCAAAACTTGTTTTTATTCCATGGGCTTCTGTTCAATGGCATATTTTTCTGCTGTTTCTTTTAATAAATCCTTTATGGTGGAAGTATTTGCTGAACATTGGTCACATATTGTGGCTATTGTGGCTATTCAAAGCCCTGTGTTGTTTATTTCTTCTATGATTTTTACTAAAAGTTCTTTTAAAACACTTTTTTTTGTGCTGTTTTGGCAAAATGTAAAAGAAATTGGTTGTTTTGTTTTTGATTTTATACCTTTAATCATAAAAACTAGCGCATGATCTGCAATATTATTGTTTTTATTAACCCTTAATCGGGCCGAACAAAAAAAATAACTTTTCATGGTTTAAGTGTAAGTTCTTGTATCATGTTAGATAGCAGTGTACATAAAAAACAATATAAATCACTGAAACTGAAAAAAGATGGTTTTTTTCGTGTGGGAAATTATTTCCCTTTGCCCGTATAAGGATAACCTCAGTGGGAAATTATTTCCCTTTGCCCGATTACGTCTATAAATTTTAATAGACTAGTAACTTACCCCGACATTACTTTTGAATTTATGTTCTCCTCAAATAATCCTCAAATAACTGTGCACTGAGTTGTATACTTGGAAGTGAGGTGGAAGATCAGTGTGTGAACGAGGGATTCAATAAAAATAAAAGCAATGTGATAAAAATTTATTCAGCCAAATGAAATAGTTTAAAACATTCTTGCGGGCATAAGGAGACCTTGCATGTGCAGCACAAGATGTTGGTGCGTTTTTCTTTAATTTTGGTACTGCAATATCGGCACCTTTTGTAGGTAGCCCCTTTTTCGGGCAGATGCACACCGACATTTTGGAGCCGAATTTCATTTGGAACTCCAAAATTCCCCCCTTTCTTATTTTTAAAAATAATTGTACCCCTTTTCGTCTCCGTGTAATTATTTATTAACCCTCGCGCCAGCCGTAGCCTAAAGTCCTTATGTGAATCGCTCGTAATTCTATGGATAGTTGAATAAGTAATATAAGAATTTATTATGGCAGCATCAAACAAGAAAAAAAATAATCTCATCCAAAATTTTCTACTTTTTCGGTTTATGGGATATGACGATCTAAAATGATCGAAACGATCGACACCTCCCATAGCTTGCGTATAATCAGCTATTGCTTTTGGACACAAAACGTCTGCTTTGGTGCCATCTTTTTGAGTTCTTTTTATAAAAACAACATCCTTTGGATCGTGTGCTGTGGTGAGCACGGATACATCTCGGGTATCCACCCATTTTATTGCTGATACCGGTGATGCAGTTACTGCTGCGAATTCATGTTTCCCTAAACGCATATTTCTTGGCTGAGTCTTCTTGATTATATCTGGTAGTCCCTTCCGGTTGCTACGTACTGTTCCCACAGCATACACATGTTTCATGTATAAATCATCCAGTAAGTTTACTCCAGTAAAAAAATTGTCAAATGCCAATAATGTGTTTATTGGCAAGTTTTGGCTAAATTTCCAAACAACATTGTAACCTAAACCTTCATGTTCCATGTTATCTCCCTTTCCAGTATACACCTCAAATTCATAGAGATACCCTGTTTCAGCGTCGCATCTAGCCCACACCTTAAATCCGCGCTTAATAGGCTTCTTCGGCATATACTGTTTTAAAGTAGATCGCCCCTTAAATTTCACCATACATTCGTCTATGGACTGAATACTGGAGTTAGCTGTTTGCTTCTGAAAAATTAGATTGAGTTCGTTTATAAATGGTCGTAGCTTGTATAGTTTGTCATAATTCGGAGTGTTTCTTGATGGTTCCAGAGAATTATCATTTAAGTGTAAGTTTTCGGTGATTTTCTTAAATCTTTTTAGTGTAAATACTTTTGAAATCTCAGAGTTATTATAGAAGGGATCTGTCGACCAGTAATATTCCATATTAGGTAATGGGTTAAGTCCCATCATAATTAATATACCTAAATAAGCACGCATATCGGTATCTGTTACGTCAGACCAGTTTCTGCTCGATTTTTGGTGTGCATATTTATTTGTCTGTTCTGCTATTTTGGCTATAAGATATCTCGGAAAGAAGTTGTTAAATACTTGGACAGGTTGTGTTTTATGAGTATAGATTGACTGGGGTATAATTTTATTGGTAAAGTTTGGAATGTTATGAATCTGATCTTCAATTTTCCATTCACGAGGATTAGTATTGAGTCTTTCTATTCTATCTATTCTTATAGTTGGTCTTGCAGGGGTGGGTTGATCGTTAGCCGGTCCTGTTGGTTCGTGCGATAGAAGCAAAGGTGGTGTAGAAAGCGGCAGCACAAAAACTGAACTTGTTGGCGTAGTTGGTGACAGCAACGATGGCGTAGAATTTGGTGGTGAAGAAGCAGAAGTACTTTGCCTGGATGTTGAAGGTCCTTGTAAAATTTCTACGAGTGAAGAAGTAGATAGCTCTGTTTTGTTTGTAGTGTCATTTGATACAGGGTCTAAAGTTTGTTTACCCAATATTTCCTCTAAACGCCTCTCGACTAAGTCTTCTGAATTTGTACGGTAAATTGAATCCGTTGGACTTATCAGGCAATCACCATAAATATCGTCATCATCAGAAGTATCGATGTCTGATAAATCAGAAATATTCTCTAATATATTTTCAAGTGTTTTATCATTAATTCTTCTATTAAAAGACATGATCTAAAACAATTAAAACCAACAATTAAAAACGATAAAACAGGTCAAATACATAATCCTCCTTTTTTGGCTTCACCGCAGTCGGGTAATAAACAAAATTACAAAAATAAAAAGTCGACAGAAATAAATCCCTACATTTTATATATATTGACGCAATATGGAGTTCAGGAACGGGCAATCGCAACTATTTTCCCACTTGCAAGACAATATTTCAAATGAATATAATCCACACAAATATAACATTTTTGTATTGAATATCATAAGAATGTTACACAGAATATAATATACTAGTCAATAACGGATCAAACATCTACTTACCAGAATCTTTTCTGAAGAAACTTAACAGAATTATGTCTCCACTACATGAAAAACGAGCAATTTTTTCAAAAGTAACCATAATTTGATTCTGACGTTGACATTTGACATTTGAAAGAGTGGGGTTTGTCAATAAAATAAATCAGTAACTAATCAAGAATATATTTAGGAAAAAAATAGACTGGGGAGTTGCCATTTTAAAAACATACGATTGTTTATGACTCGGCTGTCGGGGTGGGAAAATACTTCCTTGTGCCCGATTAAAGGTTGCCATTGTCTTCGAAGCCTATGATTTCATTTTGGGAAGCGTTATATACGAGACCAGGCGACAAAGACACTTCGTCAAATAATAAATTGACGAGTTTTTTCTGTTCTGGCATGCGGCGAACCACATGTTTCAAATTTTCTAATATTTCTTTATTAATGCCTGGTGTCATCCTAAACGCCGCAAGTATTTTTTGTAAACAACGTTTTGAAGGTAACACAAACATTTTTTGTAAAAGTTTATAGGCTTTTGGACTCTGCTTCATAATTGTTAAGGACATAATTTTTTCTTCAGTAGTGTAGCGTCTCCCTCGTGGTTTCTTTTTCCACCTCATTTGCATTTTCATGAAAGTTTGTGCCGCATCAGGTAATTTTTCAATATATTTCAAAATTTTTTTGGACGTAGCCATTTTTTTAGCTACGCGTATTTTTTTTTATTGCGATTTGCATTTCGCCCGTAGTCTCTGTAGGTTCTCGTTTAGCCTCACAATGGCCTTGTCCGTGGGTTTCAAATAAGATGTTCTCTTAGGGCCTGTAATAAAAAATAATCCAGTTGTATCCAATGTTTACTACCTACAATCCTACTTCCTACTTATCCTACTAATATTACAAATGGAAAGTTTGTGAGGATGGATGTTATTATTATTTATCTGTGTGTTACGCACTCAAGCTTAAACTACTGAACCGATTTGTGATAGTCTAGAGCCTGAGAAAGGTCATAGGCTACTTTTTAATGCGAATAAAAATGCTGCCGAAAGTCACTATTCCACGCGGACGAATCCGCGGGCACAACTAGGACAATGTAAAAATAATTACTCACGTGGAGGTACTGTGCGCATTGAATTCGAGGAATCATCAACGGCTGTTGTTGGTGGTCTCTCTTCATTTGGCAGTGCAGTAGATGTCGAAGCTCCTTGTCCACCGAAAGCTGAAAATATATATGAGAAAATTAATTTAATTTATACAATAATTACATATCACATGTAGTGCAGACATTATTAGAATACATAATTTCCAGTAGTGAAAACCAAGTGGGGAGATTGTTACACTGCCAAATACACTCGAGAGCAATGAATCCGGGTCACTTGAAGAATCCTAAAAATCTCGGAAACTAAAAATGCTAGGTTAATGCAATAAATTGTATTTAATAGACAATGTAATACTCCTTAAATGAAGTTATTAAAACTTCTTAGTTATTGTAAAGTTATATCATAAAAAAATCAAATTTGAAAAAGGGCCACTTTCGAAGATGGAACTACGAAATTACAGCATTTGGTTTTGCTTTTGTTTGTAATCTGTCATTTATGTGGGTACATAAACCATGTTTATAGTGCTCTATATTCATTATTCAAGCTGAAATTATGTCGCTTACGCCTGAAGAATGCACCAGAATACTTACGATGCTGGAAACCGGCCGGAGTCAGCGCGATACAGCCAGGACTGTCGGTGTGTCGCTGTCAACAGTACAAAGAGTTCTCCGACGTTACGAAGAAACTGGTTCTAACCTACGCAGACCAGGAACGGGCAGAACCAGGTGTACCACAGCACGAGAAGACCGATACTTGGTGAACACCATGCTTCGAAATCGCTTTCTCACAGGAACTGAACTCACAAATCAGTTTCGACGCCTCGGAGGAAGTAACCCAAGTGCATGGACAGTAAGACGTCGGCTTGCTGAATCTAACTTAAAACCCCTTAGACCTGCAAACGGCCCTAAACTGGAGCGTGGGCATCGTATTTCAAGACTAAGATATGCCCAGAGCCACGTAAATTGGAGTATTGAAGATTGGTCAAAAGTTATGTTCTCCGACGAATCAAAATTTATGCTCTACAAGCACGATGGAAGACACAGAGTGTATCGAAGACCAGGGGAAAGATTCAAGCAAGCATGCATCGAAGAAAAAGTAGCCTACGGTGGTGGGTCTGTACTTGTGTGGGCCGGAATTTCTTCTGAAAGTCGCACAGAGCTGGTGATCATAGAAAACGGCTCTTTAACTAGCGTAAGATATGTGGAAGAAATCCTCAATGATCACGTTGGTCCATTTATGGTCAATTTAGGTGAGGATGCTATATTTATGCATGACAATGCCCGACCTCATACAGGTAGGATTGTGAATGACTACCTTCAAGAGATGAACATTACTCGTATGGAGTGGCCAGCGCGCAGCCCGGATATCAACCCGATCGAGCATGCTTGGGACGAGCTAGGCAGATGCGTAAAACAACGAAACCCTCCCCCAATCACGCTTCGTGAGCTCAAAATTGCTCTCACAGAGGAATGGGAGAATATTCCCCAAAATCGTATAAGGAACTTGGTGTACAGCATGCCAAACCGCGTAAACGCAGTAATGGAAGCACGAGGAGGCAATACGAAGTATTAAAATTCAAGAAAATCGTAATAAAGTTCAAACATTTCATGTTTCCTATTTTTGTTTTAAGGAGAGATCAGCAGTTTTTTTTCTTTATGTAATTTTGTGTTAATAAAATGTATGGTGACTCATATTTTTTTTACTTTCATTTAAGGAGTATTACATTGTCTATTAAATACAATTTATTGCATTAACCTATCATTTTTAGTTTCCGAGATTTTTAACATTCTTTAAGTGACCCGGATTCATTGCTCTCGAGTGTAGTTATTCAATAAATAGAGAACATAATATCTTAAACTGTATATATGAAATTATTTAAACAGTTTAAGATAACTTGAAGATTTTATGGTTGTGTGGTGTGGGTATATCATTATCACGCCTGTACGTGTATCATTTCAACATTTCTTTAGTTATGTGTGAGTTTCTTTATTGTATGAAAAATTGCATTGCCTGTCTAATAAAGACATAATAACAGTAAAACTCATAGCTCTATGATATGAATTTGATACTTACTTGAAGCCATTATATGTCTTAATTCTAAAGAATCAATTCCAGATGTTGCTGGCAACCTCTCTTCATATGCCACTGATACAGCTGATGTTGAGGGCTGTTCTTCAGTTTGACTCAAAGCTGTGGATAAATGAGAAATGCTTAGTTATTTCAAAATCATCTCAGGTATGGGACCCTAGAGATATGCTGTTTGTTGGTAAGCGCTTCACTCAACAGTGACTCAACAAATCGCTGTAAAAATTCATAGCTCTAGTAAATGTTTCTATATTGAAAAGGTTTTTAGAGATTAAATGCTTCTTCTGCTAGATTAGATGCAGATGCAGATGATATCAGTACAATGGGACACTGCAGGCAGTTAACAATAATAATAGCACATATTTATATTTAATTAATTATATAAGTAGAATGGTATGTACTTACAAAATATATTCAACGTCGGTACTGCATTTTTGGTCAAGCGATGACTTGGTAATTGAAATTTTTGTTCTAAGTGCCTGTAGCATAACCGAACATTATTATAAATATATTCATTGCCTCGTGCTGAAGTTGTTGGACTGAGTATGGACTTCCATTGATTAAATTTGTCTGTATGTGGATAATCCCATTTAGGGTAACGGTGAAAGGGACCTGAAAATTAATATTCCTATTTGAGTGAATCCTTCACAAGTCAGAAATTGAAGATACATTTTATTGTGATTACCTACTACAATAATTAAAAAAATAAAAAATATGTAGCTTGGTGCACAGCACAAGCAAAAGTATTTTACAGATACGTAAAAAACAGAATTACACTGATAGAATTTAGAGAATATAAAATTCCTAAATGAAATAAAGCTTACCATCAAATACACATCCAAAATAACACTTTAGTTCGTTTGCTTTCGGCATTGTAAAAAGTTCACGTCCGGCGTCCCAGGTCGCAAACAAAAACAAAGTCCGTGTAATGAAAAGCCAAGTTATCAGGTTTGCAAGTAATCGGTGTCACAGTAACAGGCCAGGTCGTATCGTAAGCAGAGATCTCACAACCCGTTAGAACGCCAAGTCGTATAAAAAGCAAGGAAACAGAAACACACAATAAACCAACGCAGAGAAAACTTGAAGAAAACCGAACAATGGCTGCCGTCAAAAAGTTTCCCGACTTTGGTTTTCCCCGACGTTCGGATTCGGAAGTACCTACAAAAAGTTGCCATTATATAAAAATATTTTCATTACACATTACCAATTTTTTTAATAAATAACATTATGAAATTAATCAACATAATTAATTATTATCTAAATATCATAAATTTGTAGTATATTCATCACATTTATTATTTCTATTTGTAGAATTTAATTAGTATGTTACCTATGTTCTTCTACTGCTGCCATCTAGCGACTAAATTTTGTAAATTTTGTGGGAAATTGACTTCCACCAGCACAAGAGGACGCTTTTCTCATGTTTTTTTTGGAGTTCGAAAACTGTATAGAAGTTTCATGGCTCTGGATTGGACCAACTCTCCGGTAAGTACCTACTGGGATAATAAAATACATCTCATTTCTTAATTTTTTTATTGACGTTTCTATACTTATAATCAAATTGAACACAGTTTAGTGCATACATAATGTCACTAAGAATTATGTAATTAATATAAATAATTTAAAAGTAGCCACTTGTTTTATACTTTAGCTCGTTCTTTAAAGGCGGTCGTGTTTTCTAAATACTTAAACTTATTTTTAAGTCGGTTTATTTTTTATAGGTACTCGTAGTTTTCTTTTATTTATAAATCAATTATTTCTGATTCCGACTCTGAGAAGTTTGACCAGTATGTAATAATACTGTCATGATCTTCTGGAGAAGGAATTTTAGGTTGCGGGGGTGGCGTTTGACTTTCTGGAGATGGACTTGAAAGTTGCACATAAGACGGTATTGTATCCTGTGGCCCTGTGATAGAGTGCTGATAATGAGATTCTGTCAGATGCTGTGATAAATTTGCTTGATGTGTGGAGTGGGCTTAATGACTATGTTTTGGCTGAATAACTTGATCAGAAATAATACGAACAGAAGTTGATGGAGTAGTCCGCCTGGAAGCTCTTGAAAATTGGGAAGTACTACGTTGAATGATATTAAATGATGTATTTGGCAACAATCTTTTTTTCTTTATGTCTTTGAATGTTTGTAAAATACTTATGCGCACATCTAATTTTTCATCAGAAGTCAGCTCTTTCATAAAAGGAACCAAAGATAAGCAATAGTTTGTATCGTCATCTTCATTAGCTTGAAGCGCTTTTATTATTTGTTCATCACAGTCGCTTTGTTTAGTTCTCCGTGTCCGTTGCGGGTATGATTGTGAGTCTGATGTATTAGCGTCATCTTGGTTTGATTCACTGTTCTCAATACTGCCTTCAGTGGGTCGTGATTCCATGCAAGGCACTAAAAACAACATGCGCTCAAAGTAAACATATGGGCGCCGTTTTGAAGCTGCTTGTCCAGATTTTACTGACTTTTGAGCTTTCAGTTCTCTAGCGAAGCAAGTCCGCAAGTTATTCCATTTTTTCTGGATTTCATGACCTAAAATAATAATTTAAAAAAAATATTTAAATTGATTTTATATTTTTGCATATAGCAGGAATGAAAGGATAGTGGTCCTGCCTAATTCATTCTGCACACAGCACAATATCAAGTTACCACAAACTGTATATCCTCATTCGATTTTTAACTTAATTGACATTTTAAAATCATATATCGAAAGTTATAAATAAACCTAAGTCCTGTTCGCTAGGTACCTAGTTAATTGTGACAAACTATATTTAAATGATGAATGTTTTTTTGCAGGTATTTGGCAACAGGGGCATACTTTTCTCAACTTTCGTTAGATTATTTGATTGGTGAATCTACAATCAGAAATATAGTGAAATCTACTTGTGAGCAAATATGGAATGTACTTCATTCGCAAAATATGCTTGAAAAAACTGAAGAAGATTGGATTAAAACGGCTCATGAATTCTATGAACGTACAAATTTTCCAAATGTTATAGGAGCCATAGATGGGAAACACATTCGAATCGTACAACCGCAAAACTCTGGATCGTCTTTTTTTAATTACAAGAAGTTTTTTTCTTGCGTTTTAATGGCTTGGACTGATGCTGACTACAAGTTCGTCCATATTGATGTAGGTGCGTACGGAAGCAGCAGTGATTCTGAGCTATTTAAGTCATCTCAAATGGGCAAACTTTTAATTGAAAACAGACTTAATATTCCAAGTGGACAACACTTGCCTTATGATGATAACGGGCCTGTAATGCCATTTTACGTTGTCGGTGATGAAGCCTTTGGCCTTTCAAGTCACATATTACGTCCATACTCAAAGAAAAATTTGAACTACGCAAAACGTATATTTAACTACAGACATACTCGAGCACGTCGATTAGTAGAATGTACGTTTGGAATTTTAGCAAATAAGTGGCGTATTTTTCATCGTCCCATAAATGTCAATATAAATTTGGCTGTAAAGATTATAAAGGCAGCATGTATTCTACACAACTACGTTCGCACCAGGGATGGAATAACTTTTAAGGATACGTTGTATGAATGTCCTTTGGATGAATATTATCACACAGAAAACAACAGGGGAAGCAATATCACACATGGTGTAAATGTTCGACAGTATTTAACGTCTTATTTTCTTCAACCTCATGGATCTGTTCCATTTCAATATGATAAAGTGTAGCATTATATAATAATAATAATAGAATAACATACAAACACAATAAATAAACATAGACTAACCTTGTTCTTTTCTTTCATTTACACTGAGTTCTGCCCAATTGCTTATTAAAACTTCGCAGACTTCCTCCCATAATCTTTTCTTAACATTTATATCAGAGTATTGTTTCAAGTCTTTTTTGTACAACGCTGGCCTTTTTTGAACTTCGTCTATGAGCTCTTCTACTTTTTCGTTTGCAACAAGCGATCGGGAGGCAGACGTTGTACCCGTCGACGAAGATGCGAGCGCGGGGAAATCACGCGCACGCGTGTGGTCGTCTTGCATCCTGCCGTGCGACTGCCCAACAAAGTTGGATAGTCTGCGAACTTGCATAGGGTAACCGTGCTAACAAGCAGTTGACCAATAGTTGGACAACTTTTTAATTGTGCGTAATCGGAAGGGAATCTCGTTTCTGATACGATCGGTATCCAATTAGTTAGCACAAGATGCAATAGGTATCTTTTGTGACCTATCCAAGGCATTTGACTGCGTTAATTACGAAACACTGCTTTTGAAACTTGAGCATTACGGACTGGGTAAACTAGCTCTTAAATTAATAAAATCATATTTAAATGAAAGATTTCAGCGAGTTCAAATAAACGGTGTGAATTCATTGGGGTTAAAAGTCAAAATGGGTGTACCGCAGGGCTCAATATTGGGGCCGTTCCTATTTTTAGTATATATAAATGATTTACCTCATTTACTAAAAACCCGACCACAAATGGTGTTATTTGCTGATGACACATCACTGATTTTTAAAGTAGACAGACGTGCACAAGAGCTTGACGACGTAAATAACGCTATGCTTATGGTCCATAATTGGTTTACTGTAAATAATTTAGTATTAAATGAGAAAAAAACTAAATGCATTAGATTCGCTTTACCGAATGTTAGAAGTAGTTTATGTCACGTTGTATTGAATAAGGAGATACTTGAATTCGTCGAAAATACGGTTTTCTTGGGGATCACGCTTGACTCAAAGCTGCAGTGGGGTCCTCACCTAACATCACTTGCAGGGCGGCTAAGTTCAGCCGCTTACGCTGTTTGGAAAATCCGTCAATTAACAGACGTGGATACCGCGAGACTGGTCTATTTTAGTTACTTCCATAGCATCATGTCTTACGGTATTTTGCTGTGGGGACGAGCTGCAGATATTGATTCTATCTTCATTCTGCAAAAGAGGGCTGTCAGAGCCATCTACAATCTCAGCAGACGCGAATCTCTAAGAGAGCTGTTTAAAAAAATTAACATCATGACGGTTCCTTGTCAATATATATTCGAAAACATTATGTACGTTCGAAAAAATCTACATCTTTTTAGTAAGATAAGTGACAGGCATAATTTTAACACTAGGAATAGGAACAAACTAGATCAACCGCGCTTCAGATTGTCTAAAGTAAAAACTTCTTTTATGGGGTACTGTGTAAAATGTTATAATAAAATACCACTCGATATTCTTCAACTAAATGAGAAGAAATTTAAAACATGCATTAAACGCACACTATGTAGACAAGCATATTATAAGTTGGATGAGTATATACTAGATAAAAATGCTTGGCTTAATGCTGGTCCTGCTCCACAGGCACTTGGGCTCACTAGTTGATCACAATTTCTATATTTTGGAGGAGATGCTTCCCCTTTTTATTTTTGTTTTTTTTTTTTAGTGTTTCTGACATTATGAATTTAATGTTTATTTTATTCAATCAAGATTAATTTTGAATACTTCAATATTAAATACCTCTTCCAGATTGGTAGTAACTTTTTATATATATATTTTTTCTCTTATCTGTTAAGAAAGTTGCAAACTATAGTTTTGTATAATGTAGAAGCATTTTTTAAATTTTGTAAATGTAAGAACCATGGATCCGTTTTTTATGATATTTTGATGTTGACTTGAAAGAGCATGGCAGTTGAGAATATGTCATGCTCACTTAAATGTCTCACTGATGGTGGCGCGTGTGTTGGATCATTCGGTTCCCTATAAAATGGTTGAGCTGGGTGGTGCTGATCCACGCGTCATGTTCGTGAACGGGCGCCGTTGGTTGAGACTGGTCATCTCTTAACTGCCAGGGCTTATTTTTAATGTTATATTTTAAATTGTTTCTTTTTTACATTGTTCTCACATATAGAAGCAATAAGAATAATGTACCCAGGATTTTGTAATAATATCTTGATTTAAAAGAGTGTCCGTGGAGTTTCTTGCCCGTTCTTCTCCATAGAGATCTACGTTTTTGGAATGGGCGACTAGCTTCAACTTTCTGACTAACTGACCGACTATTTAACTTTAACAATTCAAAAGTGCATGTAAATGGTTTAAT
The DNA here is from genome assembly GCA_949629185.1 of Apamea crenata. Lineage (NCBI taxonomy): Eukaryota > Metazoa > Arthropoda > Insecta > Lepidoptera > Noctuidae > Apamea > Apamea crenata. The sequence goes on along the minus strand of OX451362.1, from coordinate 1,472,253 downwards.
TGAAATAAATGATTTGAGTTTGAGTTTAGTTGGACGATTTAGTTGGACAAGATGTGCGGGCTAGCATATGTCATTATACCTATTGGTATACTCTGCGATTTAGTCGGCCAACTTATAATTGTATGTCTGCGGGCTCTCTTATTGTTAGCCGCGAAGGTAAGTGATTTCTACCAATAATTTACCGCAATTTTCTTAGAATTTCTGCAATACATGATTTGGTTGAGTAGAATGTTTTAATAATTAAAACACGTTCTTCAGCCGTAAAACGCTTCATAACAAATTTGCCGTATCTTCACGAAAAAATTTGAAACAACTGTCATATTTGCCGCCAAAACAAAATGGCGGCAAAAGAAAGCAGTATACCTCCAAGTTGCCCATCCTGTATTTGTTGAGTATAACTTTGAATTGTTTTTCATACCTTACTAATTACTCTGTCATATAATTATGTAATATTTTAAATAGGAGCAAAGAAAATAAACAACAGTCCAAGTATCTAAATAATTTTTCTTTAATTATGAGATAATCAACTTACATAAAGACAATAAGAGTGCCAATTCTAATAATTTTCATATCCATACATTTTTGACAGTTTGCGATAGAGATGCGTTGTTTAAAATTTAGTAGAATTGGCTCTCAGGTATTTGAACTATTAATAACAAAACAATGTATTATAGTTTAAGACCTTTTTTTTACCCTTTCCGACCAGAATATTATACAAAAAAAAAAAACATTTTTGGCAACAAATAAAATTAAAAAGTTTGTTCGCACGAAATACATAGGTACGTGTAGAATGACTGTACCTATTCTAATTTACTTGCAGTCACGAGATAATCTTTAAGCGTCATCACTTGTGTGACAACCTGGCAGATTAATTTCTGGAACCACCATCGAATCTGGTTATGGCTGATTTAGCTGGCTTTCGACTGACTCTACCGGTTGGGACTGTGGTCGGTTCTGAGTTTTCTTTTGTCTGTTTTTCTTTGAAGATAACCTTAATTGCTTATTATTACATCGCTGAAGTGAGTTTCTTAGAATAACTTTCAGGAACTTGTTGCAATCAACTAAATTGCAGTCTCCATCTGATTCATGAATTATATTGAAGAATAATTATATTGTATTGGTAAAACTTCTGAATCAAATTTTTGGTTTATCTGATTTGGAACCTCCAGCCCATGAACAGTCCTTTAAAAAGTATCTTTCAAATGAAACATCTGTTAAAATATAGGCATTATTATATCCTTTCCCTTTGCCTTTACTGCATATAAGATATTTGTTCTCGTATCGTAGGTGTAATAATAAAAAACCAAAATGTGTTGCTGCTGAAGTATTTACCTGCTGTGGTTCTTTCCATCTTTGAATAAGACGTTGCACCTCCGCGATAACCAATGGATGTCTTCGCAGTCTCGATATATTTATGCCACAATTCACACAACGTAAATGTATGTTTGGATCAATTGTTGAAGCTTGCGAAAAACTCGAATGCCAGGGTGATCATCATAGCTTGTTATCGGGTCCATGTCCGCGCGAGGAGTTTCGGATGAAGCGGAAGCAGAGTCCATATTCACGCCAGTCATTAAGGTTAGAAGAATTATCAGAGTCCATTTTAATGCCAATTCGTTGGATTTATGTAAAATCCAGAATAACAAAAACAAACGCGAACAAAAAAAACTACAGTCGAGAGGTTATACGTGACGGTTGTAATTTGTTTGACAACTTACACTATGACTTTTTTTATCAGGGAGCGGTTGCCAGAGCAAATAAAATATAAAAATCGATACTTACTTGATTTTGATCGATAATAATTTTAATTCGATTTCACTTGATGACAATATTATGTATATTCTCTAACTATTAATAAAGTATTCACGCACCACCCAATTTTTATAACTGTCAGAAACAAAGTCTGTTTTATGGCGATTACTATCACTTAACTAAAATAAATGTATCGATAATCGATATAAATTGGCTTCTCGTTTTAAAATGGCAAAACTTCCCTGCCGGGGTTTTGTAGATCCTTTATTACAATAATTTCAAAACTCATTATTACGATAAAATATAGCTTTCTTCTATGATAAAATGTATAAGTTGATAATTCATATTTAATTAAGATGTTTTTTTTTAACACATTCTTTTCGTGTGCGTTTCATGGCCAAAAATGGGCAATTGCCTTTGTGTCATAAGTAGTGTGTATATCTGTGGGTGGAGACAATAAACAATTTCCGGTACCAATAAAAGATAAGTTGCTAAATACAGCTGTTTTAAGACCATCAACAAACTGTCCAGCAGTGGGGTTTGTATTGCAGCCGCAATTGACCCGAATGCAACCGAAAAGGTTTTCTAGTGGGTCCTGCTCGAGCCTCCTTGTTTCCAAAACTTTTTATAAATTTATTTGTACTAATACTCGTATTTCTCCAGATTCGCTCTATTCCATTGATGGACCAAAACCATCCTTCTTGGGATGGAGGGCGTCGTCTGCATTCCAAAAATGTCAATTCTTTAAAAAAAGTCTTCATAAAAGCGAAATGTTTCAGATGCGGTGATTTTTTTTTTCATGTTAGTTGAAAATGGTTTCCCCTTTCTTAAGTCTGGTGTGCATGCGTTGACGCTATCGAACCGCTTGTCCATATTTGAAATAACATTGGCTGTAGTGACAGTTCCCCTGTAAACAAAACACATCATTTAAGACCTTAAGAATTACATAAATAGGATTTATAGTATGTTACAAGTCAACCCAAAAAAATGATCACGTATCCCACATTAAACAATATTTATACTTGGGAGAGGCTTATTTCCAGCAGTGACATCCTAGATTATTTTTTCACTTAATAATTATTTTAATTGGGGGTAAAATATTACAAGATTATACTTTATAATTATAAGTTTTATTTACCTTGTGAAATTTTAGCATACGGGATGTACCTATGCTAAAATTTCCAGCAACTGAATGGCTTAACACTAGGGCAGCTAGCTTTACCTTCACCTTCTGCTTTGTGTTCGGGTTTAAATGTTCTTGTTTTAAACAAGGCGCAAATACGAAATTGGGGTTGATGTTATCTGCCTTGTAAAACTATTTTATATTGCTCCATTTACCTGTAACAAAAGTTACAGTAAATTAGAAATATGTATTATATTATGATTGTTATAAAACAAAATATCTTACCAAATCCAATTTGATTGTTTCAAAAGTGATAATATAATAAAAACATGGCTGCCAATTTTTTTTTCTATTTTTGCGGCTGATTTTATTAGGTTGATTAATATCACCCACGATAGAAGTCAACTAAAAAGTATTCGACATTCGACCTACTCAGTACATCCGCTCTGCCAACTGAGCTATTCGTGATCCTACTCGTGTTATGAAAAGTATCTCACAAATTCATCCGTTCTGTAGGTATTGGGGGTAGATGTTACTACTGTCAGAAACGGTTCAGTTTTGTACTAAAATCTGCATGCATTTCACGTTTGTTAGCAAAATCAACGATAACCGCCATTCTTACGAAAAATGTAAAAAAAAAATCACAGTACACAATACATATTTAATAATCTCATATATGATTCTTTTATTATTTTATCACAAACGTTGCAGAAAAACAACCTCTGAGGCATGAACGTCAGAGATATGCGAATAAACAAACATTAAGACTTACCTAAGTATTCACTTGTATTGTTTCTACTCGTTGCTAATTTCGATAACATTTGAATTTCTCAGATTTAAAATTACGTTACTTACAAAAATCATAAGCATTATATACGGACACATCCGTAGCCACACTCAATGCAAATATCATATAATAATAATAATTGAATAATTGTAATAACTGTAATAATTGAACAGACAGCTGTGCTGCTGGGGAGTTTGTTGCGCCACTTCTTCTTCCCAGCAATAGCACTAGGAAGTGGTGAAGGGCGGGCGTTTTTGGGGGACTGTCTTTTGTAATTTTGACGTTCAAAAAGTGCTGATTCTCAGCCTAATTTGAATAAATGACTTTTGATTTTGATTTTTGATTTATCATAAGAAAGTAAATGAGTCCCTGCATCTTCACTTCAAAAAGGCGAAATTATAATAAGATAGTAAATTGGGTTAAGGTATAATCTATCGCACTTGTAAGTGATATTTTTTTTAAACCATTATATATTCTAATGAGACCTTGTAACTGTATCCTACTGCTGTTGCTGTATATTTCAGCCACTTTCTGTAAGTTGAGGAGCAATGTCTCCATAGTGGTGTTGCTCTATTCCTGCAAAAACCATTTTATATTTTAATGGAACCTTTAGCCTGCGTTCAGACATGCGGGAATCGTGCGTTTACGAATCGCGCGGTTTCAAACCGCAAAATTGTGAAGCTATTCAGACACGCGCGGTTAGTATGCGATTTCGTGCGGGTTAAGCGTCAGTTTCAAAATGGAGGTCGACGAAGAAGTGTGTTTACTGTGGTTGCTCCTTAAAAAAAAGAAAAGAAAAAGGCGGTATTGGGTGCATCCAATATTACGTGACCGACTAGTACATGGTCAGTTCGTAACATTATATCCCAAATTAAGAATGTATGATAACAAATTTTTTGACTATTTGAGAATGTCAATAAAATCTTTTGATGAACTAATTGAACTGATCAGGCAAGATATTTCATGCTCTGAAACGCATTTGAGGCCAAGCGTGTCACCGGAAGAGAAACTCGTAATAACTTTAAGGTAAGATTTATTTATTGTTCTTCAAAATCAGCATAAATATTTTCTATAACTGTAGAGGACTGAGAGCCAGAACTAAATTGCGATGGTGACGGTGACGGTGCCGGAACAGGAGGAGATGATCCAGATGTAGTAAAATATCCTTGCGGGCTTGTATACTGTTGTCCTTGCCAATACGTAGGTGTGATCTGCTGAGTATTGTAGCGAACAGGGGGTGGTAAGCTTTGTCCTTTTTGTATCACTTGAAGTAATTCAATTTTGGTTGCTAAACGCCTATTTTCTGGTACTTTTCTGAGTTCTTTATATAACGACAAACAAAAGAGTTTGTCGTCATCTTGCTTGGTAATACTATTTTCTTGAAGTTCATTCTGAAAATGTTTTCGTGACTCGATACTTTTTTCTATTAAAACAGCTATTTTTTCTTCTGGCACTTGTGTTTTCTTACGTTTAGGGGGACGTATTTCAGTGGCTTCGGTTGCATTAGCGTTTAGTTCACTTGTCTCCTCACTTTCCCTTTCATTCTGTTCTTCAATATTAGTTGTAGTGTCTTTATTACTTACACTATTCTGCAGGAAAGATAATCTTGAAAAATACATATATCGGGCTCCTTTACGAGCACATGAACCAGAAGGAGTTGTTTTTTCTTTTTTGTATTCTTTATTGTAGCAATCTCGTATGTTTTTCCATTTTTTTTGGAGTTGTGTACCTAAAAATAATAACATTATTAATAATATTCTTGTTTCAGATATCTTGGTACGGGTTGTTCATTTGGAGAACTAAGCTACAATTATCGCCTAGGAAAATCGACGATTACTGGAATTGTCCGCGAAGTATGTAAATCATTGTGGAATAAGTTGGTAAACATAGTCATGCCCGAAGCGACTGAAGATATCTGGAAGACAATAGCACGAGACTTTGAGAGATATGCAAATTTTCCAAATTGCATTGGTGCTATAGACGGCAAGCATATCCGAGTTATAAAGCCTGTTGATTCGGGTTCTTTGTATCATAACTATAAACATTACTTTTCCATAGTGCTCTTAGCACTTTGCGACGCCAACTATTGCTTTACTTATGTTGATATTGGGGCTTATGGCAAAAGCAGTGATTCTGCTATATTTAAAAATTCGGTTTTTTATAAACGCCTGACAGAAAAATCATTAAACATACCAACACCTAAACCAATATCTAATGTAGACCTAACACCAATGCCTTATGTTATAGTTGGAGATGAAGCCTTCGGCTTAGCAGAAAATTTAATGCGCCCATATTCAGGCAAATGTTTACCATATGAAAAAAGGATTTTTAACTATAGGTTATCGAGAGCCCGACGTAATATTGAGTGCACTTTTGGTATTTTGGCGAACAAATGGCGCATCTTTCATAGGCCTATAAATGTAAACATAGATTTTGCCGAAGATATAATAAAAGCTTCTTGTGTTCTACATAACTATGTGCGGACTAGAGATGGTCTAAAATTTAAAGATACTTTATATAATGCACCCATGACTAATCTCAATACCTTGCATGCGGGAAGAGGGACACCGTCATCTTTGAATATCAGAGATAAATTCGCTCATTACTTTGTGAACGATGGGCGTGTTCCATGGCAAGACACAAAGATATAGCTGCAACTAACATACCGTACTTGTAATGTTTAGGTACATAACTAAATGTAAACAAACGAAATATGGTAATACCGTTGTGACCTTCATTTGAAAAATGCTCGAAATGTCTGCATAAAGCAGCCGAAGTTTGTTTATATTTATTTAAGTACCTAAAGTATACGGAGAGTATAATATACGCTTCATAACAATAATTATAACATAATTCTGTCAATTATTTTTTGGTGAATAAACCTACTTACTTAAAATATTTTTTCTTTCCACCGTGTCTTCGCAATTTCCAAATATCTCCACCAACTCTTGCCAAGCTCGGTTCTTGATAATTTTATTTGAGTAATCATCACACCGAATGTCCCATATTGCAGGTCTCTTCTCCACCTCATCAATAAATAGTTCAGTGTCGAAACGATCCATGGCGAACTCACGAACAGTGACGTGCTCACCGCGCGGTATCCGCAACGCAACTGAACGCGAAGTAAAGACTCCATTGTAATAGAAACGCGCGGGAGCAGCGCGATTCTATTTTCTGGCGGTTGGGTTGCGGTAACCGCGCGGCTTGATTAACCGCGCGGTTATGTCTGAACGATTACTAACTAACTCATATAAATAAGACCCGCGCGATTTCCATGCGATTCTATAATCGCGCGGTTCCCGCCGTGTCTGAACGAGCGCTTAATTGTATCCTTCTGCTGTATATACAGTAAAATATTTCAGCCACCTTCATTAACTTGAGGTGCAATTTCCTCATAGTGGTGTTGCACTATTTCAGCGATCTCCTGATCACACTCTTCCGAAGAGCATGTTCGGATAAATGAATGATAGGCTTTTTATGGATCTCGTGGTACATACTTGCTTAATTAGCACACTACGTTATGATACACTCAACATGAACACAAATCTAATATATGATTATTTTATTATTTGATCACATGAGTTGCAGAAAAACAACCTCTGAGGTATGAACGTCAGAGATATGCGAATAAACTAACATTAAGACTTACCTAAGTATTCACTTGTATTGTTTCTACTCGTTGCGAATTTCGATAACATTTCAATTTCACAGATTTAAGATAACGTTACTTACAAAAATCATAAGCATTATAAAAGGACACATCCGTAGCCATACTCAATGAAAATATCATAAAAAAGGAAATGAATCCCTGCATCTTCACTTAAAAAAGACGAAATTATAATGAGATAGTAAATTGGGTTAAGGTATAATTTATCGCACTTGTGAAATGATTATTTTTTCAAACCATTTTTATATTTTAATAAAACCTTTAACTATATTCTGCTACTCGAACAGTAGTAAATTTTACATTTCAGCCATCTTCAGTAACTTGAGGAGCAATTTTCTCCCAGTGCTGTTGCTCTATTTCCGCGATCTCCTGATCAGATTCTTCGGAATATCATATTCGGGTAGAACGGTTCTATGCTGAATACAAGTATTTTTTTAATGAATAAATGTTAGGCTTTCTATGGTTCTCGTGGTACTTATAGTAGTAAGTTTTATATTTCAGCCACCTTCAGTGACTCGAGGAGCAATTTCCTCATAGTAGTGTTGCTCTATTTCTGCGATCTCCTGATCAGACTCTTCGGAATAGCATGTTCGGGTGGAACGGTTCTCTATGCATAATATATTGCATTTTTTAACGAATTAATGTTGAGCTTTGTTTACTTGTTCTCGTGGTGCATACTTGCGTAATTAGCTACAACGCATTTTGATACATTTAACATGAACATAAATCTTATATATGATTCTTTTATTATTTGATCACAAGAGTTGCAGAAAAACAACCTCTGAGGTATGAACGTCAGAGATATGCGAATAAACAAACCTTAAGACTTACCTAAGTATTCACTTGTATTGTTTCTACTCGTTGCGAATTTCGATAACATTTCAATTTCTCAGATTTAAGATTACGTTACTTACAAAAATCATAAGCATTATAAACGGACACATCCGCAGCCATACTCAATGCAAATATCATAAAAAAGTAAATGAATCCCTGCCTCTTCACTTCAAAAAGACGAAAAATAATAAGATAGTAAATTGGGTTAAGGTATAATGTATCGCACTTGTAACTGATATTTTTTTTAAACCATTATATATTCTAATGAAACCTTGTAACTGTATCCTAGTGCTGTTGCTGTATATTTCAGCCACTTTCTGTAAGTTGAGGAGCAATGTCCTCATAGTGGTGTTGCTCTATTCCTGCAAAAACCATTTTATATTTTAATGGAACCTTTAATTGTATCCTTCTGCTGTATATACAGTAAAATATTTCAGCCACCTTCATTAACTTGAGGTGCAATTTCCTCATAGTGGTGTTGCACTATTTCAGCGATCTCCTGATCACACTCTTCCGAAGGGCATGTTCGGATAAATGAATGATAGGCTTTTTATGGATCTCGTGGTACATACATGCTTAATTAGCACACCACGTTTTGATTCACTCAACATGAACATAAATCTTATATATAATTCTTTTATTATTTGATCACAAGCGTTGCAAAAAAACAACCTCTGAGGTATGAACGTCAGAGATATGTGAATAAACAAACATTAAGACTTACCTAAGTATTCATTTGTATTGTTTCCACTCGTTGCGAATTCTGATAACATTTCAATTTCTCAGATTTAAGGTTACGTTACTTACAAAAATCATAAGCATTATAAACGGACACATCCGTAGCCATACTCAATGCAAATATCATGAGAAAGTAAATGAATCCCTGCATCTTCACTTCAAAAAGGCGAAATTATAATAAGATAGTAAATTGGGTTAAGGTATAATCTATCGCACTTGTAAGTGATATTTTTTTTAAACCATTATATATTCTAATGAAACCTTGTAACTGTATCCTACCGCTGTTGCTGTATATTTCAGCCACTTTCTGTAAGTTGAGGAGCAATGTCCTCATAGTGGTGTTGCTCTATTCCTGCAAAAACCATTTTATATGTTAATGGAACCTGTAAGAGGGTTTGTGTGTGGAGATGAGACCAAACTCACAATAGGCAAATAAACAAGGACTTTTATTTGATTTGTAAAAAAGTTACATAAAAACACTAGATCTAAACTAACAAAATAACAGGAAGTAAAATAATTTATAAGTTAACTATATCGGCTAGCTACGTAATCCCTACGGGCGTCGTATATCGTAAGAAGGTTGCGCAGACCGCTAGCGATACTGGCACAACAAACATACGATACATGACCGGAGTCCCAAATACGGCAAGAGGCGGAGTAGGCGTGACCGACCTAAGTCGATGCGGAGCGTACAACCGGAGCGTGCCGACCTGAGACTGGCGTTCCTAGCCTCTGGGTCTTTTATAGGCGCTCGCGGACACGGCGGGGACGCGTTGCGCGGGGAGGAGGCGTTGACTCGTTGGGTCGGACGGCGCGGGAGCAGCGATGACGCGTTGATGTGTTCGCCGCGTTACAGTCTCCCCCTCTGGTCCCGAAGACGACCCGGCGAGGAGACCAGTTTCTGCTTCCGGAACTGCCTTCTGCTTTCGTGGTCTGCCGCGTCTGCGCAAAGATCACTAAGGATTAGGTGGATAGAGGGCTGAGCCCTGGTAGGGGCTCAGCGTTGAGGAGTGAGAAATACCCAACGGAGTGTTACGGTCCGCTTTGGTTAATAAACGGCTGGCATAGTATACGGGGTACTCGTCTGTGCCCTCCCCCTGCACGGAAAAGCTCCGACAGCGTAATCGCTGGCATCCGTTCTCTTGTCGTAAAACAAGGGCACTAGTTAGGCGACGTTTGAGCTCGCAAAAAGCGTCGTCTTGCCTCTGTTAGTGCAATCATTGCTAAATCAATAATGGGACCAAACAGCGCATTACTTTTTGGTGATAGGGTCACCTCAGCGTTGTTGATGCTCGATTGTGCATCCCGGAATAGGGACCCGACAAATCTTGGTGAGTACCCAGTTAGTGCAGGTTCCTTTCTCGAGGGCGATTGCGGAGGAGTAACAAATTCGATCAAGGGCGGAGGCCCATATGAATCCTCCATTTCATGTTCTTCAGGTAGGTTTGAAGGCGGGGACGGAGTCATGAGCATCGGGCTCACAAATGGTTCCAGAGACGTCATTTTGGCGAGTTTTTCAATCGCCGTCTCGGTTTTCGCAGACTCCGTTTGCACCGTGGACACGGGTGCGCCATCTTCTTCCTCAGGAAACAAGTCATACTTCCGGCCGGGTTCATCCAAGAAGTGGAACAACAGCTGTGGCACGTTGAGTGCCATGTTAGCATCTTGGAGGAAGTCAACTCCTAAGAGGGTCCGGTTATCGTGCGATTCTGGCAACACGATGAAATTTGTGGGGATCGTCCGACCACAAAGCGACACAGGCACCAAAGCAGCCTGGATTTGCTGTCTTCGTCGCAGGCCGTCTGCTAGAGTGATTGTAGCATTCTCCGAATGGAACTTGATGCCTTTTTGCTGCAACACTCTGTACAGCGAAGTCGATGCGACACTTAATTTTGCTCCTGTGTCAATATGAGCTTGACCTTTGACACCGCTGATTTTGACCCTCAGTGTTGGTCTAGATTTTGTGTATATATATATATATATATATACCGGATTTTAGCGCACCGGGTCCATTGTAACTGACTACTTCTTCAAATAGTAGTTACGCTCTATAAAATTGGATAGAGCATTCGTCCTCACACCAGCAGAAGCATGTGAATTGAAGTGACTCTCTCTGAGGTGGGGGTAATCGGCATGTACAACTGGAGCATAGAGTCCAGCCATATTAAAGTTGTCGTTTAAGGTCGCGTTCCAACCACCGGGACCCTGCCCAGCTGGGGTAGTGCAGCAAAAGCCGCGTGCCATATTATGTCCAACATGAATACGGCGACGGTGGAAGCATTCAATATTCGCCTGGTTTGCCGAGGCTGCTCCTTGTGCTCCGAAGCTATGAATGGCGACGTTGCGGCTATATAGTGGGACGGCCGCATCGTTGAGTGGTCCTGATGACTCAACGAATAAAAGGTTGACAGCAGTTACCTTATGTTGTATTTTCTCAGTAACGTTTAAACCTTTATCATTATGGTTCCTTCGAAATTCTACGACCTTAAATCGGTCTTTCATTTCAGCTAAAACGGTGTAGACCCGTTCTTGTAATAAGGAAATCACTTTATACCTTCCCTCGATGGTGTCATCGTCTGGGAATTGGATGCCTTGTAATCGCGACATGGCGCCAGCGTTCTGTATATCGATAGGCTCAAAACCAAGTAGGTTTCTGTTTGGTACTAAATTACCAGGAATTAACGCCTCTGGCAATGGTACATAATCGGCCTGATTGTTCATTGAAGCAGTGACTCTGTTTGCAGTAACCAATGGTGAAAAATAACATTCATAGGTGTTGTGGTTATTTGCGACTAATGGGCCGAATGAGCCGCTAGGCTGTTCAACGCCATCAACCACAACGGGTCCTAGCGGAATTGCCGTCGCTGGTAAATTAATGCGTACCTCTTTTCCATCCTGTGTGATTACTGGTGCTACATGCGAAATGTAGTCTACTACTGCTTGTGGGAGTACCTGGTAGTCGGGAAGCACTTCTCTAGCATCAGTCCTGAGATTGAGGACGTTTTGGCCCGCTTGACGAGCTGTCTCCAGAATCTCTAAGTTTAAATGGACCACCATAGCGTGGGTGAAAATGCTAAGTGGTAGACGTTCATGAAGGCGAGGATCAATGCCGCGCATCTTTTCGTATGTCTCATTTATCAAGGGTAAGAACCCCGAGAATTCAAAATTTTGACAATAGACGTCTTGTGCTGCTAGGAGAGAGGAGTGAGGTCCAATGTCGTACATCGGTTCATCACGATACGGTGTTGATGTAGTACTGGGGACTACTGTTTGTTCTGGTTCCCTTGGCCTCTGAGGTTGCTTCGGTTTCTTCTTCTTGTTGTCCTTAAAAGCAGTTGACCGCTCCGTTGGGTTACGTTGTCTGGATTGAACGCGAGCGGGGTCAAACTCTTCTGGCTGGTAGCTCCAGTCCTGGACTTGGCGGATGTTGTTGTAGTGATTAAATGCACGCTGAGCATCTTTCATATCTCGGCGGTTGCCGCCGGAATTATGGCTTCTGCCACGTGGATTTCCACTTGAATTATTTGTTTGCATCTCTTTAGAGGAATAAACTTGTCATAAAAAAACGACTCTTGCTAACGAGATCTTGCTCCTGATGCAACTGTGGGACTTAAGGCATAAAATCCCACTGCAACTGCTCCAACTTTAGATGTCGTGCATTTCGGACATTTGCTCCTTACTACGCCGGGTTCGCCACAGCCGTAGCAAGTGATTTTCTGGTTTGGCACAGATCTGGGGTTAGGCTTGGTAGGTTCGTCTGTTGCAATCGTCTCACTTTTGACGGCTTTCTTCCGGCACTCCTTTTCACTGTGGCCAAATGCGCGGCAATACGTACACCTTTGCCTTTTCGCCATAGTAGTGGTGCTACTGTCATTTGCGGATCGTTCAGCAACCACCTCTTCAAGCTGCCGAGCCTTCACAAGAAACTCGTCAAACGTTTCGATCGAGTCCCGTGGTATTCTGTCTCGTACGTTGATATGCAGGGAAGTATAAAGCAGGTCCAAGCTTTGTGATTGCAACAGGGGCGGTTTAGGTAACTCTGCCATTAATGCTCGCTTCTTCGCGACGAACAATTCTGTACCTGACGGAGTCTTCTGCTTGTCCATGACAATGTCATCGTAAACCTTGTAGGCTGGCCTCACCTTTGCTATCCATTCATGCATTGTAGGGAGGAGGTCTGGCCTCACCCACTCCTGTGAAAGATAGATCTTAGTCTCCTCTAACAAGTCTTCCACGTACTGTTCCTCACATACTTTCTCCCCATTATGTTTCGTCACTGTCAACCAATCATCGACATCGTTTTTCAGCTCCTCTAGGGGGACAGGTGCTACATACCCGAAAAAGGTTTCCCAATAGGTCAGTAATCGCCAGTTCGGGTCAATGAACCTCCCTCCCAGCTTGAGCCAGCCTGTTGATTCTTTCAATAGCCTTTTGACTGAGTGTATGCACAAGTGCTCGGAAATCCCCCTTATACGAAGGTACTCTCTATGGATGGTAAAGGCCGCTCTACCCGGGTGCAGCCGCATGAGCATGTGTACCCCCTCCTCCATCACCCCCTGAGGCATCACACAACCCACGCACTCATGGTCTTTCGGCAGCCTGTACCTGCGCAGGTTCTTATTGAACCCTGACATCTCCGCACCCCACCCCTTCTCCTTACAACAAGGCTCTAACCTGGACAGTAGTTCTCTCTGCTTCTGCCGGTACCTCCCCGTGTCCCACTCCCAATCTTATGGTGCAAATGTGGATCTCAACAATGCCGTAGCCTCATGCCAAGTAGTTACAGTGCCCTTGACTCCAAGCCACCAGATCGACGCATCTCCAACCAACAGCAGTGTAAGACCCTCAATGGCATTCTCGTCGCTAACGGACTCAATTTTCTTGAAGGTGCATACCATCGACAGGAATGCCTCGACTACTGCTATGTCACGAGATCCATCGTAATGGGCAGTACAGGTAGAAAAACTACCTGTTTTCCTAGCTACTGAACTATCCCTATTAGCCAGAACTCCTAACAGATCACGGAACTGATCATCAGTAAAGCTGACGTTTGCCATGTTTTGTTTATTTCTTCGGCTACGTCTAGGTAAAATATGATACAACTCAATTTTGACTATGAACTATAGGTAAAAACAAAGCAATCAATAACCTAGCTCCCAAACTATTAAAAAAACTAACTCACGGACTAAAATAAAACGAAATAACAAACTAACCTAGCTCCCGGACTAAAAAAAAAAGAATACTATCTCCCAGACAACAACAAGTACTCCCTAACTAACCTGATCAATACCTGGGCTAGTATTGATTGAAGAAACGAAAAAATAAAAAAAGTGAGGGTAGGAAAAAACTTTGACTTATATCGGATAATCCAACAATGAACGTAAACAAAACTAATTAATAACTAATATGGGAACTGCCCCACGTTGGGCGCCAATTAATTGTAAGAGGGTTTGTGTGTGGAGATGAGACCAAACTCACAATAGGCAAATAAACAAGGACTTTTATTTGATTTGTAAAAAAGTTACATAAAAACACTAGATCTAAACTAACAAAATAACAGGAAGTAAAATAATTTATAAGTTAACTATATCGGCTAGCTACGTAATCCCTACGGGCGTCGTATATCGTAAGAAGGTTGCGTAGACCGCTAGCGATACTGGCACAACAAACATAAGATACATGACCGGAGTCCCAAATACGGCAAGAGGCGGAGTAGGCGTGACCGACCTAAGTCGATGCGGAGCGTACAACCGGAGCGTACCGACCTGAGACTGGCGTTCCTAGCCTCTGCAGGGTCTTTTATAGGCGCTCGCGGCCACGGCGGGGACGCGTTGCGCGGGGAGGAGGCGTTGACTCGTTGGGTCGGACGGCGCGGGAGCAGCGATGACGCGTTGATGTGTTCGCCGCGTTACAAACCTTTAATTGTATCCTTCTGCTGTATATACAGTAAAATATGTCAGCCACCTTCATTAACTTGAGGTGCAATTTCCTCATAGTGGTGTTGCACTATTTCAGCGATCTCCTGATCACACTCTTCCGAAGAGCATGTTCGGATGAATGAATGTTAGGCTTTTTATGGATCTCGTGGTACATACTTGCTTAATTAACACACTACGTTATGATACACTCAACATGAACACAAATCTAATATATGATTATTTTATTATTTGATCACAAGAGTTGCAGAAAAACAACCTCTGAGGTATGAACGTCAGAGATATGCGAATAAACTAACATTAAGACTTACCTAAGT
Source organism: Apamea crenata (assembly GCA_949629185.1). Classification (NCBI taxonomy): domain Eukaryota; kingdom Metazoa; phylum Arthropoda; class Insecta; order Lepidoptera; family Noctuidae; genus Apamea; species Apamea crenata. Next base: position 1,457,099 of record OX451362.1, on the reverse strand, counting down.
ATTCACTTGTATTGTTTCTACTCGTTGCGAATTTCGATAACATTTCAATTTCTCAGATTTAAGGTTACGTTACTTACAAAAATCATAAGCATTATTTAACGGACACATCCGTAGCCATACTCAATGCAAATATCATGAGAAAGTAAATGAATCCCTGCATCTTCACTTAAAAAAGACGAAATTATAATAAGATAGTAAATTCGGTTAAGGTAAAATTTATCGCACTCGTGAAATGATTATTTTTTCAAACCATTTTTATATTTTAATAAAACCTTTAACTATATTCTGCTACTCGAACAGTAGTAAATTTTACATTTCAGCCATCTTGAGTAACTTGAGGAGCAATTTTCTCCCAGTGCTGTTGCTCTATTTCCGCGATCTCCTGATCAGATTCTTCGGAATATAATATTCGGGTAGAACGGTTCTATGCTGAATACAAGTATTTTTTTAATGAATAAATGTTAGGCTTTCTATGGTTCTCGTGGTACTTATAGAAGTAAGTTTTTTATTTCAGCCACCTTCAGTGACTCGAGGAGCAATTTCCTCATAGTAGTGTTGCTCTTTTTCTGCGATCTCCTGATCAGACTGTTCGGAATAGCATGTTCGGGTGGAACGGTTCTCTATGCTTAATATATTGTATTTTTAACGAATGAATGTTGAGCTTTGTTTATTTGTTCTCGTGGTGCATACTTGCGTAATTAGGTACAACGCATTTTGATACATTTAACATGAACATAAATCTTATATATGATTCTTTTATTATTTGATCACAAGCGTTGCAGAAAAACAACCTCTGAGGTATGAACGTCAGAGATATGCGAATAAACAACTTTAGCCTACTCCGTCTCGTCAGCAACCGCTGCATGCTAAACTGTGCCTAAATACTCAAACGTACAGTTGTGATTGCTTCACACCGCGCGATTCCCGTATTATTATTATACTCTTTGGTGCGATCCCACAGCACTGAATTTGGGCCGCAAACGGCCCGGACCGCTCGGCCGGGCGGTAGGTAATTATAACGTGCAAGTACATGGAGTGACATAGGCCTGGTTATGTGTTTATTGTAATTATCAATCGTTAAACTTGATAAGCCAACTTTTTGAAAAATTCAAACTAATGTTCCCAAAGTGTTATCTATCAGTCAAACAGCTGAGTGATGTGAACGACACGTGACGAGTTCATGATCTTAGTGTAGTATGATAGTGTGCGGCGCGGCGGGCGGCGACAAAGCGACCGGTCGCTACCTATTTCTCTTTGCAGGGGTGAGCAATCAGTGTTACTTTTCAAATATTTATTATAAAATATTTATTTTGATTTTTTTTTCTTCAATATTTTTTTAATTGACTTACGTAATTACCATCGGATATCGATTCTGAAAACGTCCCTACTTGGAACAACAGGGTTTTTGTTACATACTGTATTTCAGCCACTTTCTGTAAGTTGAGGAGCAATGTCTTCATAGTGGTGTTGCTCTATTTCAGCGATCTCCTGATCACACTCTTCCGAAGAGCATGTTCGGATGAATGAATGTTAGGCTTTTTATGGATCTTGTGGTACATACTTGCTTAATTAGCACACCACGTTTGGATACACTCAACATGACCATAAATCTTATATATGATTCTTTTATTATTTGATCACAAGCGTTGCAGAAAACAACCTCTGAGGTATGATCGTCAGAGATATGCGAATAAACAACAATTAAGACTTACCTAAGTATTCACTTCTATCGTTTCTACTAGTTGCGAATACCGATAACATTTCAATTTCTCAGATTTAAGATTACATTACTTACAAAAATCATAAGCATTATAAATGGACACATCCGTAGCCATACTCAATGCAAATATCATAAGAAAGTAAATGAATCCCTGCATCTTCACTTCAAAAAGGCGAAATTATAATAAGATAGTAAATTGGGTTAAGGTATAATCTATCGCACTTGTAAGTGATATATTTTTTAAACCATTATATATTCTAATGAGACCTTGTAACTGTATCCTACTGCTGTTGCTGTATATTTCAGCCACTTTCAGTAAGTTGAGGAGCAATGTCCTCATGGTGGTGTTGCCCTATTCCTGCAAAAACAATTTTATATTTTAATGAAACCTTTAATTGTATCCTGCTGCTGTATATACAGTAAAATATTGCAGCCACCTTCATTAACTTGAGGTGCAATTTCCTCATAGTGGTGTTGCACTATTTCAGCGATCTCCTGATCACACTCTTCCGAAGAGCATGTTCGGATGAATGAATGTTAGGCTTTTTATGGATCTCGTGGTACATACTTGCTTAATTAGCACACCACGTCTTGATACACTCAACATGAACATAAATCTTATATATGATTCTTTTATTATTTGATCACAAGCGTTGCAGAAAACAACCTCTGAGGTATGATCGTGAGAGATATGCGAATAAACAACAATTAAGACTTACCTAAGTATTCACTTCTATCGTTTCTACTAGTTGCGAATACCGATAACATTTCAATTACTCAGATTTAAGATTACATTACTTACAAAAATCATAAGCATTATAAATGGACACATCCGTAGCCATACTCAATGCAAATATCATAAGAAAGTAAATGAATCCCTGAATCTTCACTTCAAAAAGGCGAAATTATAATAAGATAGTAAATTGGGTTAAGGTATAATCTATCGCACTTGTAAGTGATATTTTTTTTAAACCATTATATATTCTAATGAGACCTTGTAACTGTATCCTACTGCTGTTGCTGTATTTTTCAGCCACTTTCAGTAAGTTGAGGAGCAATGTCCTCATGGTGGTGTTGCTCTATTCCTGCAAAAACAATTTTATATTTTAATGAAACCTTTAATTTTTTTCTATCTTTTCTATCTATATTATGTATGTATTTACAAAAAAAAATTGTATATAAGTAGTTTATCAGCCATCTTGTTACCATAACACAAGCATTAGGTTGCTTAGCTTGGGACAAATGGTGCTGTGTGAAATGTCCAGGAATTTATTTATTATTTATTATTATTAATTGTATCCTGCTGCTGTATATACAGTAAAATATTTCAGCCACCTTCATTAACTTGAGGTGCAATTTCCTCATAGTGGTGTTGCACTATTTCAGCGATCTCCTGATCACACTCTTCCGAAGAGCATGTTCGGATGAATGAATGTTAGGATTTTTATGGATCTCGTGGTACATACTTGCTTAATTAGCACACCACGTTTTGATACACTCAACATGAACATAAATCTTATATATGATTCTTTTATTATTTGATCACAAGCGTTGCAGAAAACAACCTCTGAGGTATGATCGTCAGAGATATGCGAATAAACAACAATTAAGACTTACCTAAGTATTCACTTCTATCGTTTCTACTAGTTGCGAATACCGATAACATTTCAATTTCTCAGATTTAAAATTACATTACTTACAAAGATCATAAGCATTATAAATGGACACATCCGTAGCCATACTCAATGCAAATATCATAAGAAAGTAAATGAATCCCTGCATCTTCACTTCAAAAAGGCGAAATTATAATAAGATAGTAAATTGGGTTAAGGTATAATCTATCGCACTTGTAAGTGATATTTTTTTTAAACCATTATATATTCTAATGAGACCTTGTAACTGTATCCTACTGCTGTTGCTGTATTTTTCAGCCACTTTCAGTAAGTTGAGGAGCAATGTCCTCATGGTGGTGTTGCTCTATTCCTGCAAAAACAATTTTATATTTTAATGAAACCTTTAATTGTATCCTGCTGCTGTATATACAGTAAAATATTTCAGCCACCTTCATTAACTTGAGGTGCAATTTCCTCATAGTGGTGTTGCACTATTTCAGCGATCTCCTGATCACACTCTTCCGAAGAGCATGTTCGGATGAATGAATGTTAGACTTTTTATGGATCTCGTGGTACATACTTGCTTAATTAGCACACCACGTTTTGATACACTCAACGTGAACATAAATCTTATATATGATTCTTTTATTATTTGATCACAAGCGTTGTTGAAAACAACCTCTGAGGTATGATCGTCAGAGATATGCGAATAAACAACAATTAAGACTTACCTAAGTATTCACTTCTATCGTTTCTACTAGTTGCGAATACCGATAACATTTCAATTTCTCAGATTTAAGATTACATTACTTACAAAAATCATAAGCATTATAAATGGACACATCCGTAGCCATACTCAATGCAAATATCATAAGAAAGTAAATGAATCCCTGCATCTTCACTTCAAAAAGGCGAAATTATAATAAGATAGTAAATTGGGTTAAGGTATAATCTATCGCACTTGTACGTGATATTTTTTTTAAACCATTATATTATATTCTAATGAGACCTTGTAACTGTATCCTATTGCTGTTGCTGTATTTTCAGCCACTTTCAGTAAGTTGAGGAGCAATGTCCTCATGGTAGTGTTGCTCTATTCCTGCAAAAACAATTTTATATTTTAATGAAACCTTTAATTTTTTAGACAGTGCTACCCCACATTTCTCACACATGTTATACGTAAATCCAACGCACTTTGGAAGCTTGCATCTCATTTTTTTTTCAGACCATTGCGGCCAGTGGCCTATCTGGTCTTGGCGTACTGCCATTGGCGGTACGTATTGTGCAGGTCCTTTGCGCTTTTTGGCTTGAATCTCGGTCTCCAGCGAACGCCGGCCAGACATACCAGACTTTGTACCCATTTTACATAGGGTCACTGCAACCTCCTGGCGAAAATCTGCTGATGATAAAATGCTTGATGCTGAAAGATTTTTGTATTTTGAGACTCTTTTATAAAGTAACCATGCATTAGCCATCGTGAGGTCTAGATAATGGTAGAATAAGCGCACCTGCCATCGTTTACTACGTAGCCGTATCTTATAGATGCCCATGATGCTGTCGATGAGGTCGACCCCACCCATGTGACGATTGTACTCTCCAACTACATAGGGTCGCTTTATAGTCACATACTGTGACTTTTGCTTGTCCCATCTTCGAACATCAGCTTCTGGTTTTTGTCCAGCAAAAGTTGAAGCAAGGACGACTATTTTGTTATCCTTCCAAGCAACAGTCGACACATCGATTCCGTTGACGTCAGCTACGTATTCTTCTGAATAACCCCGTTCTTTTTTCATAATTTCCTTTTCTGCTTGCAATTTACAATCTGGTGTCCTATTTCTTCTCACTGTACCAAGACTGTGGATACCTTCTTTAGCCAGATACTCCAACAAACGAAGAGAGGTAAAATAATTATCAAAATATAGCTGGAAATTCTGGTGTCTTGGAATTATGCGCGCTAGTCTTATGACGACGTTGGATGATGCACCCAAATCAGGCTCTTCTTGTAGGACAACATTCTCCTTACCAGTTTCAATTTCAGTTTTATAAGCGAATCCAGAAATGCCACTCAACACGAAGATTTTGTAACCCCATTTGTGTGGTTTGTTGGGATTGTATCTCTTCAATGTATTTCGTGCTTTAGTGGAGCACATTTGCTCGTCAACGCAAAGGTGCTCTTCCAATGGAACTTTGCTGTAGACCTCATTCAAAGAGTCCACCACCGGTCTTATTTTGAAAATTCGGTCATAACACAAGCATTAGGTTGCTTAGCTTGGGACAAATGGTGCTGTGTGAAATGTCCAGGGATTTATTATTATTATTATTATTATTATTATTATGTTCAGGGTTGTTTCTGGGAAGGTCCTGGCTGTTATCATTGAAATGTAAAGTCTGGCGAATTTTCTCAAATTTATTCAATGGCATAGTTTCTTGAATTAGTGTTGTACCTAGGATTGGGCTCCAATGATTAGTAACTCTAGGTAACTGGATAAGAGACATTACATATACCACACCTATGAATTGCCTGACATCCATTTCTGTCATATGTGAAGTGTTATTGGGATCCTTTTGAACTCGGTAAAGGTTTGTCTCTTCTGCAATCTTTTGTATGAGTTCTTGAGGAAACAGGTACAAAAAGAACTGTATGGGAGTATCTAGTTCTAGAAGATCAGGACCCAAGGTCTTGTTTCCCTTGAACATGAGCTGCTCGGCATTCAACTCAAGATTTTTTTTCTTCCAGCGTAATGTCAACTTGGCGGGCTTTTTTTTACCTTGGGATTGTTCGTTGCTCATTTGTTGGTTGTCTTGAGCTGAAGGAAGTGTGAGGAACACTTACGTTTGACGGGGCAATTTCTGCGCTAGTCGATGGGTTTTCGTGGTCATCTTCTAAAGTTTCGATTAGAGAATCCATGTCAATGTCCAACGCCACATTGTCATCTTCGAATGTTTCCAGTTCGGGTATAAAATCAGGGTCCGCAAGGCTGTCATCGTCATAATCTAGCCCATCCTCACTATCCGCACCATCTTCCAGCGCTGCAGCAATGTACTCGTCCGCAAGGGATTGCTTCCGAGCCCTCCTAGAACATAAAAAAACTCCTATAAACACTTTTGCCCTCATACAGAACCACTCATAATAAATTCTCCTTTTCGATCAATGTAGCCTACGAGCAACAAACAAGAATTTAAAAAAATAAACAAAACAAGACAATATTTTCGTAAAGATAACTTTATATATTAAAATTCAGACACTTACCTATCCATGTTTCCAAAATAACACCAAAACACGTCCAAAAACGAATTATTTACTATTTTTCAAATCGAAGCACGCACGCACTTGTTCAAATTACCCACAACTGACAAATGAAGTTTGATTTGCGACACATAACGCCATCTAGTAAATTTTATTAGGACTACTTCTATACTTCGGTTTGTAGACCACAGACTACAGTGCAATATGACGACAAGAAATGAACCATTTTAATTTTATGAGAGATCAAACGGTATGTTGCTTACAGTCTACAACATGATACAGAGGGTTAACTTGAGGTGCAATTTCCTCATAGTGGTGTTGCACTATTTCAGCGATCTCCTGATCACACTCTTCCGAAGAGCATGTTCGGATGAATGAATGTTAGGCTTTTTATGGATCTCGTGGTACATACTTGCTTAATTAGCACACCACGTTTTGATACACTCAACATGAACATAAATCTTATATATGATTCTTTTATTATTTGATCACAAGCGTTGCAGAAAACAACCTCTGAGGTATGATCGTCAGAGATATGCGAATAAACAACAATCAAGACTTACCTAAATATTCACTTCTATCGTTTCTACTAGTTGCGAATACCGATAACATTTCAATTTCTCAGATTTAAGATTACATTACTTACAAAGATCATAAGCATTATAAATGGACACATCCGTAGCCATACTCAATGCAAATATCATAAGAAAGTAAATGAATCCCTGCATCTTCACTTCAAAAAGGCGAAATTATAATAAGATAGTAAATTGGGTTAAGGTATAATCTATCGCACTTGTAAGTGATATTTTTTTTAAACCATTATATTATATTCTAATGAGACCTTGTAACTGTATCCTATTGCTGTTGCTGTATTTTCAGCCACTTTCAGTAAGTTGAGGAGCAATGTCCTCATGGTAGTGTTGCTCTATTCCTGCAAAAACAATTTTATATTTTAATGAAACCTTTAATTTTTTTCTATCTTTTCTATCTATATTATGTATGTATTTACAAAAAAAAATTGTATATAAGTAGTTTATCAGCCATCTTGTTACCATAACACAAGCATTAGGTTGCTTAGCTTGGGACAAATGGTGCTGTGTGAAATGTCCAGGAATTTATTTATTATTTATTATTATTAATTGTATCCTGCTGCTGTATATACAGTAAAATATTTCAGCCACCTTCATTAACTTGAGGTGCAATTTCCTCATAGTGGTGTTGCACTATTTCAGCGATCTCCTGATCACACTCTTCCGAAGAGCATGTTCGGATGAATGAATGTTAGGATTTTTATGGATCTCGTGGTACAGACGGCAGCACGTCAACGTAAACCCTATACATAAATATAACTACGACGCGCTGCGGAGTGTTAGAAAGAAAGTATCCTTGGCACGATTGGTGGAGTTTTCAACGTTTTTAAAATTGCCCAATGGTTGCACATACTAAAAATTGGGAGCCAATTATCATGTTTTACTAGGAATAAGCCACACCCACTAGCCCCTGCGCGTCCGCCGCTGCTCCCGAGTTTCCCCGATCCTTCACGAAATTAAACGAAAGTCACTCGTCAGTCGTTAGTTTACGTGTACGTCAGTCAGTTGCGTACGCATTTGGAACCCGTTAGGGTATATAAGTTCTGTGATTTGGAATCGTACTGCGTGCTGTGCTGTGATGTGAACTTTCTTAAAACAATTTATAAATATAATGGCGCCTCAGTTGACGCAAATTCAAAGAGAGCGCATCATTGCGCTTCGATTGAGTGGATGCCGGGTGATAGATATTTGTCGGCAGACGGGCCTAACGGTGAGTAATATTTTTTGTAATCATAAATAGAAAGGCTAATATTGAAAAAATGAGTCAATATTGTTTTTATACAGAATTTTCAAAATTAGTTAACGCTGCGCGCTGTTCCAAGCGTCACTAAAATGTAGAGTAACCGTGAAAGCTTAAATTCAGAGAAATAATTATACATATTATGTAAACAGAATTCGATGAACTATTGTTTTTGATTCCATGTCATGACACATTCTAAACAAAAGTTAATCCAGTAGGTAGGTAGTGATTGGATCCGTATTATTATTATTCTCTTTGGATTGGATTCTATAGTAAATATCTAAGCAATTACGCACTTTCTTTTTGTCCAGGGCCCAGGGGCTGCAGTCTCGACATTCATAGCGATCGCTTTACGACCGAATTCGGTCGCAACTCGCAAAGTCCCGGATTGACAGATGTAATGTATGGAGTGACAGGGCTTTGTGACCGAATTCGGTCGTAAAGCGATCGCTATGAATGTCGAGACTGCAGCCCCTGCTTAGTTAGAATCTAGTTACCACGCTATCGCATTGGGTGTAACCCTGTAATGATAGCGATGTTTGTGTGTAATTAAATAACTTAATAACTTTATTATTGTAGCGTAGGGAATTATAAGTATTAATACATCTTTGCCTATAGTCATTGAGTAATAATGGGCAAATAAACTATAGCTATTTGTTTCGTTCCAGAAAAAATATGTTTACTTCTGGCTTCGGCGGTGGGAAGAAAGCGGAACCATAGAAGCCCATCGCCGCCAACTCTACGCGAGATCCACTACGGTACGACGGCAGACGCCGCACACTCTGCCGATCCTTTTCTGACCACACGAATAACATCAACTTCGTACAGGGTGAGTCCATCTGTAGCTTGTAATCATACCTTATCAGCTCAACTTATTCATCACTTTCATAAAATATGGTTTTCTTAAAAAGTGAATAACAAAATTGTGATTAAAATCATACCTACTACCTAATAGACATGTAGTAGGTAGTTGGAAGGGCGCTCGCTCGGCGCTCACGCAAACCGGATTGACGCGCGCCGCGCGGCCAGTCTGAATTGTAATTACTTACTACTTATTATTATTACCTACTATGTATTAGATACATCTTCAGTTCTTTACAACCCACCTCAACAAGGGTGGAAGTTCTCAATTCGATAAATTGTTTTTTTGTTTATGTTTATAATTTGAAGAATATTTTTTAACCGTCCCATACTCATCTAAAGTCTATTCACGGTCTAAATTCTTTTGACGGCACGGTTGGCGCAGTGGTTAAGCGATTGACTGCTGCGCTGCGTGTCGCGGGTTCGATTCCCGCACGGAACAAATATTTGTATGACCTACATGTATTTGTTCCGAGCCTGGGTGTTTTTCTATCTATAATATGTATGTATTTACAAAAAAAAAAATGTATATAAGTAGTTTATCAGCCATCTTGTTACCATAACACAAGCATTAGGTTGCTTAGCTTGGGACAAATGGTGCTGTGTGAAATGTCCAGGGATATTATTATTATTATTATTATTCAACTAATGCTTCAAATTGATGTTATTTCAAGTTGAACAAATATCAACTTTATTTCAATTGTAATTAGGTTGATTTTAGAGTGACTAGCAGTAATAAAATGTTTGAAGTTGTTGCGTAAACTGAACTTTATGGTGTAGTAATTAAAGTTATTTTTCCATAAACTCATATTTGTTTACATTTTTCGCAAATAAATCGCTAATGCAGATTAGTTAAATTGGCCCGTACTATTTTTACGGAATCCTAGGTAAGTATTAAATTGACAAAATTTTCTTTGTTTTAGATTTCAATGGACACAGTCAGGAGACGCCTTATGGACGCCGGAAGACCACTGCTGCATGCACACCTGCAGGGTGGTGCAGGCGTGGTTCGCGGCACAGGATGACGTCATCCGCCTACCATGGCCTGCAAAGAGCCCCGACTTAAACCCAATCGAGAATCTATGGGGTCTCATGTTTCTCGATTAGGATGCTTCAGAAATCCGCAACAATGAAAACTTGCGGCAAGAAGCCCATACTACATGGGAGCAACTCAGAGGCAAGGACACCTGCTGGAACATGGTGGCCGGCATGAAGGACAGGCTGGTTGCCGTTTTAGACGCACAAGGTGGTCCGACCAAATATTAAATACTTATATTATATTGTAAAGTATATATATTTTCATTTCATTTCAACAATAATTTTATAATAATATTAATAAATAAATACCTATATTTGCTTAAATATTTGTATTGTTATGTTATTACAATTTTGCAGTATCTTCTAGGTATAGTTATTAGAGTTTAATTTACTTTTTATTTATAATTTAATAATAATATTATTATTATTAATAATTATTATTATTTAATAATTATTATTAATAATATGTATATGTATTGTTTTGGCAACGCTTTATGCTCCCATGTAGTAGTATTTCATAACAACTGAAAGGCCGATCTTGGTGCGTATTTCTGAGGTCAAGTTTGGGCTCTTTTAGGTCATGTCATATTCTATGTCGCTAATAAGACCCGAGCGAACTTAGTTTAGTCTACAACACTATAGGCAGTACACTCAATGTCACCGACACTGACACCGTGTCAGAACACTTAGACACTCGGTGTCGCAAGGTGTAGGTATTCGTTGAGTTTGTGTGTTCACACATACAGACACTGTGCACGGCGTATAGTGTCGTAGCCTAAACTTACCATTAGATGACGAACTCCGATTCTACGGCACTATTAAATAATGCACTTCAATCACCCGGGTTTCCGTTCACATTAAATAGTAGCACAGTTTTACAATCCATAAGTTAGGTATATTTTAATATTGTAATTATTTTATTTATCAATATACTTAAAGGTATTTCCAACCACTGTTTCTCAAACGCTTATTCTTCCATTGCTCGATTTGGGAAAGACGCCAGACATGTCGTTCGTTGATGTTGTGTCATAATAAACTAGCTTCCTCCATTGCCTGCCCCAGGCTTCAAACTATCTCCATAGTTTTCATCACAATTGCCCAGCGGTTTGGCCGTGAAGGCGTAACAAACAGACAAAGTTACTTTCGCATTTATAATATTAGTATGGATAATTCTTCTAATAACGTGATAAAGATAGTGTAAATTGAAATTTCTTTTCTTTCGCACCATTGTTGTTATATTCTTGAGCATTTTTCCTTTACTAATTTGTTAGTAATAATTTAAGTTAGGGCCGTCACCCACTGGCGGCATGGCACGACAAGGGATTTTAGTAAGCGCGAATGATTTGTGATCTCATTTTATCATGGTTAGCATTCACATTTCGGGATGCCACGGCATGCCAGAACGTCCCGAAGGATGCCAAAGCAGGCTGTGACATATCAATGAAATTGTCGTGCCGTGCCACCTGTGCGTACCGGGCCATTTGTTTGGCAACCATTGGTGATATAGATGTAACTGTAGGTATAATTAATCTGTCACATTATATCAATAAAACTAATACAAATATTTTTTTTTTGTGTTTGTGTTCCTTTTCGCGTCATGTTTACCGCAAATAAACGAATTTTCTTTCTTTCTAAAAATAAAAGCTTGTAAAAAATAAATATTATCTACTTATTTTTAATCTATTGTATACTCGTAGTTTGGTTTTATAAATTTTGTTGTAAGTAGGTATATTTAAATTTAGAGTAGGTATAAGTTTTTTTTTGTTTTCAATTAAGTAATATTAAATAAAAAGATTAAGATTATTATTCCCCATTTTATTTTGAGATTTTTTCGTGGTGTCACACGCGTTCCCGTAGTAACCTATCCTATTCCTATGTCCTTTTCTGATAGGTAGGTATGCAAAATTCCATGATGATCGGTTGTGTAGTTAAGGCGCCAAAAGCAGAGGTCGGAGCTACCGCCGTATCTATTATACGGGGCCCCGACGGCATATTTATTTATTACTTTCTCAAAAATAACTTTAATTTCGGAAGTCTTCCGAAATTAAAGTTATTTTTCACTTTGTAGTGTTTTTTTTCACTTTTAAGTTGTAACTTTTACCAGTAATTTTAGTTTAAAAACCAGACTACTGAACCGTTTTTGAGGAAATTTATATGGGACCAATCTGAAAGTATATCCTTAAAAATAAAAAAAGAATTTTGGAAATCGGCTTATAAATAACTGAGTTCTGAGGTAACAAACATTAAAAAAAATACAATCGGTTTGAGAACCTCCTCCTTTTTTGAAGTCGGTTGAAAACGTCACTGTCATAGGATTAGGTTCCTACGGGAACCCCTGTCCTTTTTTTTTCGAAAATCGAGTTGAATGGCGGCAATAGGAGAGGCGGCAGTCCACGGCTGGACATAGGTCCAGTTGTGGACTGCTATAGGCTGGTGGTGATGATGAAGTAACGATAATAATAGATTGGAATTTTATTTGAAAATTCATAATCTTCGAAATCGTATCTTATTAGTAGCTCAATAAGGTTGAACTTGCATGTAAAAGCAATTTCGGTAGGTATAGATAATTCCGTTACTAAGTTCAAACTTATTATTTTAGTAGATAATAAGATCGTGTCGCGGACGTAACGTTAATCTCAAACACGGCGGGCTGTCAAGAGACTTTATAGGTATAATTAATTGGCTAAACTTCACACAGGTTCGTGATGGGGTAAGCGTAAGTATCCATATTTATTTCAAAATTTCAAGGAGATTGTGTTAGGGGTTTTCAGCAATAAAAGAGCAAGGAACGCATGAAAACTGTTAACCGCCAGCCCGCCAGTAGGTAGGTAACAAAACCCGGAAAAGGTTACTAAAAGCTGCTGAAATTAAAAAAAAAAATGTTTTTCTCACATCGGATTATACCTACCTGGCTACTTAACAACATTATCGAAAGCATGAAATTTCGCAAATTAATTGTGTAACGGTGTATACCATACCTACCTACCTGTTTAAATGTTGGTAACATGTAATTTATTTTACTTAACAATTATAGGTAATACATAGAAACAAATATGTAAAAATGAAGGATTAAGAAGATATCATTTCAATAAAACAAATTGATTATAAGCTTTCGTATGTTTTAGGCATTGCGCGGGCCGCCTGTTTTTATTACCATGCCAGTATTTCGTAAAGTCAAAAGTATTCAACCTGCTACGCTATTTCTTATCGCATAGTGTCTTATTCAACACAACGACGCGCACACGCACACATCCTCACGTACGCGCTGCAGCACGAAATATTACAAGTAAAACTGACAAAAAGCTATACATCTCTTTCGCACGATTCTCGCTGTTGTTGCTCATAACGCGTTCAAGGTCAAAGTGGGGTAACTTGATGTGCTGGCGACTGTACATACTTGCTTAATTAGCACACCACGTTTTGATACACTCAACATGAACATAAATCTTATATATGATTCTTTTATTATTTGATCACAAGCGTTGCAGAAAACAACCTCTGAGGTATGATCGTCAGAGATATGCGAATAAACAACAATTAAGACTTACCTAAGTATTCACTTCTATCGTTTCTACTAGTTGCGAATACCGATAACATTTCAATTTCTCAGATTTAAAATTACATTACTTACAAAGATCATAAGCATTATAAATGGACACATCCGTAGCCATACTCAATGCAAATATCATAAGAAAGTAAATGAATCCCTGCATCTTCACTTCAAAAAGGCGAAATTATAATAAGATGGTAAATTGGGTTAAGGTATAATCTATCGCACTTGTAAGTGATATTTTTGATATTTTTTTTTAAACCATTATATATTCTAATGAGACCTTGTAACTGTATCCTACTGCTGTTGCTGTATATTTCAGCCACTTTCAGTAAGTTGAGGTGCAATGTCCTCATGGTGGTGTTGCTCTATTCCTGCAAAAACAATTTTATATTTTAATGAAACCTTTAATTGTATCCTGCTGCTGTATATACAGTAAAATATTTCAGCCATCTTCATTAACTTGAGGTGCAATTTCCTCATAGTGGTGTTGCACTATTTCAGCGATCTCCTGATCACACTCTTCCGAAGAGCATGTTCGGATGAATGAATGTTAGGCTTTTTATGGATCTTGTGGTACAGACGGCAGCACGTCAACGTAAACCCTATACATAAATATAACTACGACGCGCTGCGGAGTGTTAGAAAGAAAGTATCCTTGCCACGATTGGTGGAGTTTTCAACGTTTTTAAAATTGCCCAATGGTTGCACATACTAAAAATTGGGAGCCAATTATCATGTTTTACTAGGAATAAGCCACACCCACTCGCCCCTGCGCGTCCGCCGCTGCTCCCGAGTTTCCCCGATCCTTCACGAAATTAAACGAAAGTCACTCGTCTCGTCAGTCGTCACAATTCACATCGTTAGTTTACGTCAGTCAGTTGCGTACGCATTTGAAACCCGTTAGGGTATATAAGTTCTGTGATTTCTGTGAATCGTACTGTGTGCTGTGCTGTGCTGTGAACTTTCTTAAAACAATTTATAAATATAATGGCGCCTCAGTTGACGCAAATTCAAAGAGAGCGCATCATAGCGCTTCGATTGAGTGGATGCCGGGTGATAGATATTTGTCGGCAGACGGGCATAACGGTGAGTAATATTTTTTGTAATCATAAATAGAAAGGCTAATATTGAAAAAATGTGTCAATGGTGTTTTTATACAGAAATTAGTTAACGCTGCGCGCTGTTCCAAGCGTCACTAAAATGTAGAGTAACCGTGAAAGCTTAAATTCAGAGAAATAATTATACATATGTAAACAGAATTCGATGAACTATTGTTTTTGATTCCATTTAGTCATGACACATTCTAAACAAAAGTTAATCCAGTAGGTAGTGATTGGATTCTATAGTAAATATCTAAGCAATTACGCACTTTCTTTTTGTCCAGGGCCCAGGGGCTGCAGTCTCGACATTCATAACGATCGCTTTACGACCGAATTCGGTCGCAACTCGCAAAGTCCCGGATTGACAGGTGTAATGTATGGAGTGACAGGGCTTTGCGACCGAATTCGGTCTTAAAGCGATCGCTATGATTGTCGAGACTGCAGCCCCTGCTTAGTTAGAATCTAGTTACCTGTAATGATAGCGATGTTTGTGTGTAATTAAATAACTTAATAACTTTATTATTGTAGTGTAGGGAATTATAAGTATTAATACATCTTTGCCTATAGTCATTGAGTAATAATGGGCAAATAAACTATAGCTATTTGTTTCGTTCCAGAAAAAATATGTTTATTTCTGGCTTCGGCGGTGGGAAGAAAGCGGAACCATAGAAGCCCATCGTCGCCAACTCTACGCGAGATCCACTACGGTACGACGGCAGACGCCGCACACTCTGCCGATCCTTTTCTGACCACACGAATAACATCAACTTCGTACAGGGTGAGTCCATCTGTAGCTTGTAATCATACCTTATCAGCTCAACTTATTCATCACTTTCATAAAATATGGTTTTCTTAAAAAGTGATTAACAAAATTGTGATTAAAATCATACCTACTACCTAATAGACATGTAGTAGGTAGTTGGAAGGGAAGGGCGCTCGGCGCTCACGCAAACCGGACTGACGCGCGCCGCGCGGCCAGTCTGAATTATTGTTATTACTTACTACTTATTATTATTACCTACTATGTATTAGATACATCTTCAGTTCTTTACAACCCACCTCAACAAGGGTGGAAGTTCTCAATTCGATAAATTGTTTTTTTGTTTATGTTTATAATTTGAAGAATATTTTTTAACCGTCCCTTACTCATCTAAAGTCTATTCAACTAATGCTTCAAATTGATGTTATTTCAAGTTGAACAAATATCAACTTTATTTCAATGGTCATAAGGTTGATTTTAGAGTGACTAGCACTACTAGACTAGCAGTAATAAAATGTTTAAAGTTGTTGCGTAAACTGAACTTTATGGCGTAGTAATTAAAGTTATTTTTCCATAAACTCATATTTGTTTACATTTTTCGCAAATAAATCGCGAATGCAGATTAGTTAAATTGGCCCGTACTATTTTTGTCATATTACGGAATCCTAGGTAAGTATTAAATTGACAAAATTTTCTTTGTTTTAGATTTCAATGGACACAGTCAGGAGGCGCCTTATGGACGCCGGAAGACCACTGCCGCGTGCACACCTGCAGGGTGGTGCAGGCGTGGTTCGCGGCACAGGATGACGTCATCCGCCTACCATGGCCTGCAAAGAGCCCCGACTTAAACCCAATCGAGAATCTATGGGGTCTCATGTTTCTCGATTAGGATGCTTCAGAAATCCGCAACAATGAAAACTTGCGGCGAGAAGCCCATACTACATGGGAGCAATTCAGAGGCAAGGACACCTGCTGGAACATGGTGGCCGGTATGACATGAAGGACAGGCTGGTTGCCGTTTTAGACGCGCAAGGTGGTCCGACCAAATATTAAATACCTACTTATATTATATTGTAAAGTATATATATTTTCATTTCATTTCAACAATCATTTTATAATAATATTAATAAATAAATACCTATATTTGCTTAAATATTTGTATTGTTATGTTATTACAATTTTGCAGTATCTTCTAGGTATAGTTATTAGAGTTTAATTTACTTTTTATTCATAATTTAATAATAATATTATATTGTTTTGGCAACGCTTTATGCCCATGTAGTAGTATTTCATAACAACTGAAAGGCCGATCTTGGTGCGTATTTCTGAGGTCAAGTTTGGGCTCTTTTAGGTCATGGCATATTCTATGTCGCTAATAAGACACGAGCGAACTTAGTTTAATCTACAACACTATAGGCAGTACACTCAATGTCACCGACACTGACACCGTGTCAGAACACTTACACTCGGTGTCGCAAGGTGTAGGTATTCGTTGAGTTTGTGTGTTCACACATACAGACACTGTGCACGGCGTATAGTGCCGTAGCCTAAACTTACCATTAGATGACGACCTCCGATTCTACGGCACTATTAAATAATGCACTTCAATCACCCGGGTTTCCGTTCACATTAAATAGTAGCACAGTTTTACAATCCATAAGTTATGTATATTTTAATATTGTAATTATTTTATTTATCAAAATATAGGTATTTCCAACCACTGTTTCTCAAACGCTTATTCTTCCATTGCTCCATTTGGGAAAGACGCCAGACATGTCGTTCGTTGATGTTGTGTCATAGTCATAATAAACTAGCTTCCTCCATTGCCTGCCCCAGGCTTCAAACTATCTCCATAGTTTTCATCACAATTGCCCAGCGGTTTGGCCGTGAAGGCGTAACAAACAGACAAAGTTACTTTCGCATTTATAATATTAGTATGGATAATTCTTCCAATAACGTGATAAAGATGTGTAAATTGAAATTTATTTTCTTTTCGCACCATCGTTAAATTCTTGAGCATTTTTCCTTTACTAATTTGTTAGTGATAATTTAAGTTAGGGCCGTCACCCACTGGCGGCATGGCACGACAAGGGATTTTAGTAAGCGCGAATGATTTGTGATCTAATTTTATCATGGTTGGCATTCACATTTCGGGATGCCACGGCATGCCAGAACGTCCCGAAGGATGCCAAAGCAGGCTGTGACTGTGACATATCAATGAAATTGTCGTGCCGTGCCACCTGTGCGTACCGGGCCTTTTGTTGGGCAACCATTGGTGATAGAGATGTTACTGTAGGTATAATTAATCTTTCACAAATATCAATAAAACTAATGCAAATATTTTTTTTTTTTTGTGTTTCTGTTCCTTTGCGCGTCATGTTTACCGCAAATAAACGTATTTTCTTTCTTTCTAAAAATAAAAACTTGTAAAAAATAAATATTATCTACTTATTTTTAATCTATTGTATACTCGTAGTTTGGTTTTATAAATTTTGTTGTAAGTAGGTATATTTAAATTTAGAGTAGGTAGGTATAAGTTTTTTTTTTTGTTTTCAATTAAGTAATATTAAATAAAAAGATTAAGATTATTATTCCCCATTTTATTTTGAGATTTTTTCGCGGTATCACACGCGTTCCCGTAGTAACCTATCCTATTCCTATGTCCTTTTCTGATAGGTAGGTATGCAAAATTTCATGATGATCGGTTAAGGCGCCAAAAGCAGAGGTCGGAGCTACCGCCGTATCTATTATACGGGGCCCCGACGGCATATTTATTACTTACTCAAAAAAACTTTTTTGAAAAAAAGACAATTGACTTCCAAAATTATATAAATAAATTCGAAAGTTGGTGTCGTTGGGTTCGCATTTTCGTTGTGAAGTTCGCCACCGGGAATTAAAGTTATTTTTCACTTTGTAGTGTCTTTTTTGGAAGTCGGCTTTTTTTTGTAAAAAAGTTTTTACTTTCGACTTCAAAAAAGGAGGAGGTTCTCAATTCGACGGTATGTTTTTTTTTTTGTGTGTTTGTTACGCGATTACTCCGCCAATTGTGGACCGATATTCAAAATTCTTTTTTTGTTCGAACGGAGATACTTCTGAAATGGTCCCATAAAAATGTTATCAAAATCGGACAAGTGGTTTTTGAAAAATCAAAAAAATTATCACAACAAAAAAGTGAAAAATAAAAACTTTTTTACAAAAAAAAAACAACCGACTTCCATAAAAACACTACAAAGTGAAAAATAACTTTAATTTCGGAAGTCGGTGCACCGACTTCCGAGATTAAAGTTATATTTCACTTTGTAGTGTTTTTTTTTTCACTTTTAAGTTGTAAGTTTTACCAGTAACTTTAGTTTAAAAACCAGACTACTGAACCGTTTTTGAGGAAATTTATATGGGACCAATCTGAAGTATATCCTTACAAATAAAAAAAGAATTTTGTAAATCGGCTTATAAATAACGGAGTTCTGAGGTAACAAACATTAAAAAAAATACAGTCGGTTTGAGAACCTCCTCCTTTTTTGAAGTCTGTTGAAAACGTCACTGTCCTTTTGTAAAAGACCCCACCAAGGTAATTTGATATGGGCCCCATTACGGAACCCATGTTCTTTTCTTTCCGAACATCGAGTTGAATGGCGTGCAATAGGAGGGGCGGCAGTCCACGGCTGGACATAGGTCCAGCAGTGGACTGCTATAGGCTGATGATGTAGAAACGATAATAATAGATTAGAATTTTATTTGAAAATTCCTAATCTTCGAAATCGTATCTTATTACTAGCGCAATAAGGTTGAACTTGCATGTAAAAGCAAACTTCGGTAGGTAGTATAGATAATTCCGTTACTAAGTTCAAACTTATTATTTTAGTAAAATAAGATCGTGTCGCGGACGTAACGTTAATCTCAAACACGGCGGACTGACAAGAGACTTTATAGGTATAATTAATTAGCTAAACTTTATAGGTATAATTAAGTGATGGGGTAAGCACTTATCCATATTTATTTCAAAATTTCAAGGAGATTGTGTAATGGGTATTAGCAATAAAAGAGCAAGGAACGCACGAAAACGGTTGACCGCCAGCCCGCCAGTAAGTAGGTAACAAAACCAGGAAAAGGTTACCTACCTATTAAAAGCTGCTTGAAATTAATAAAAAAATGTTTTTCTCACATCGGATTATACCTACCTGGCTACTTAACAACATTTATCCAAAGAGCAAATTTCGCAAATTAATTGTGTAACGGTGTATACCATACCTACCTACCTGTTTAAATGTAGGTAATATGAGTAGGTAATACCTACTTACTAATTATAGGTAATACATAGAAACATATATGTAAAAATGAAGGATTAAGAAGATATCATTTCAATAAAACAAATTGATTATAAGCTTTCGTATGTATTGTAGGCATTGCGCGGGCCGCCTGTTTTTATTACCAGGCCAGTATTTCGATGATTCAAGTCAAAACGTCAAAAGTATTCAACCTGCTACGATATTTCTTATCGCATAGTGTCTTATTCAACACAACGACGCGCACACGCACACACCCTCACGTACGCGCTGCAGCACGAAATATTACAAGTAAGAACTGACAAAAAGCTATACATCTCTTTCGCACGATTCTCGCTGTTGTTGCTCATAACGCGTTCAAGGTCAAAGTGGGGTAACTTGATGTGCTGGCGTCTGTACATACTTGCTTAATTAGCACACCACGTTTTGATACACTCAACATGAACATAAATCTTATACAATGTGGAGATGACAATATGACTTTAAATGAAAACACTGGCAATACTGGTTTATAGAAACATTTGTAAACTATCAAATAAATCCGAACATCGAAATTAAAAAAACAATTTTGTCTAACAAACTAAATAGCTTAAAACTGCAAACAAAATAAAACACCATTTATAAAATTGGTACACTGACCTGCGATAAGAATGGCAACGCAGCTTGGTTTCATTCATGTGGCCGACGCGGACGACGGCGAATGTTTGGCGTATTCTTATTATTATTAATGCTCAATTACACAAATCAAATCACAGAATATTAACCAAATAGTCGGGCATCATTCACCCGCGAGTTATTCACTAATCAATTTATTATTCACAATCACTTTTCGATCACATAATTATGTCGCCAGTTATTAATTTTTTTTATTTTCAATATGTCCGCCGTGTTCTTGAATACATAAACTACACCGACGTATAATGTTATTTCTCACTCTTGATAATAGGTCACCATTAGCAGCCATTTCTTTCAATTTATTAAAAGATATTATTATTCTATTTTTTAATTCCTCAACGGTAGTAACTTCTGTTGAGTATACCTCATTCTTTATGTGACCCCACAGAAAGAAATCCAGGGGCGTGAGATCTGGTGACCTCGCTGGCCACCGCACTGGTCCAAAACGGCCAATCCACTGCTGTCCGAACATTTGAGTCAAACGCTCTCTTGCAGACAACACTGAATGAGCTGGTGCTCCATCTAACTGGTACCACATCTGCCTGTACACGTCCAGCGAACGTTCGTCCGTGTACTCGGAAACGGATCCGTCGAGGAGTTCAATGAACTTTACAGCATTTAAATTGCCATCAATAAATACCGGACCAATAATGGTATTTCTGTGTATGCCAGCCCACACATTGACCGCAAATCTGTACTGGTGCGAAGACTCCCGTACTAGATGCGGATTCACGCGGCTCCAGTACCGAAGGTTCTGTCGGTTCCATAAACCATTCCTTGTGAATGTACTCTCGTCAGTCCACAGCACATTGTACAGGAAGTCAGGATTCTCGAGATGTTTGGTTTCCAACCAGCGACAGAAAGTTTCTCTTATTGGCTTATCTCTCGGTAACAATGCTTGTACTTTCTTGTACTTATAAGGTCTGCGTTTGTCACGTTTCAAAACTTTTTGAATAGTTTTGTGATTTACACGAAAATTTCGACCTGCATTATGCAGACTGCACGTCGGATTGCGATCATAATAATTAATAATTCTTTCGTCTGAAATCACATTTGCACGTGGAGGAGCACCATCTACGTGCGGGATCAAGGATTGATTTTCCCGTATCCTCAAGTTACCTAAGTTTACTTAGCTATTTAACTAAGTACGTTAATACGTTTATGTGTCCTGTCACTATTAAAACAAAGCGTCAAATTTCACACAACACAACACAACCAACAATGATACGATAACACTCGCGCGGCGACTTCAAACGGGCGGGGCGCGGGGGCATCCGAATTTCCAGAGAAAAACAAAACGCGTCACAGGCAGGAAGCACGTCCGGTGACTCACTGACTGAAGGCGTAACCGAGACACGCCGACAAGTAGCAAAGTAGGAACAAGAAAACTTAGCTATCTTTTTCGCACATACATATTTTGCGATTGACAAGAGTGCGTAACAGCAAAGTAATAACTTTCGCATGCATTTTTTCTTATAGTAGCTGTGATGACACGCTTTATGACTCTTATGGCTCGGGCATAAAGTATAATTTGCATTGAGAAAATAAGTTTGAATGAAAAGACGTAGTTTTTATAGTAGCGAGCTGGCAACGTCTGTCGTTAACCTGTCGCGTGCTTTTCTGTTTACAATACATCGTGTAGAAAATACATCGTGTAGAAAATACTTAAAATGAAAAATAAAGTCCTGTGGCTAAACTACTGGATATATTCATTTGATTCGAAGTTTCATTTATGATCCTATTGTCCTCCCCACACTGTATATGATTCTTTTATTATTTGATCACAAGCGTTGCAGAAAACAACCTCTGAGGTATGATCGTCAGAGATATGCGAATAAACAACAATTAAGACTTACCTAAGTATTCACTTCTATCGTTTCTACTAGTTGCGAATACCGATAACATTTCAATTTCTCAGATTTAAGATTACATTACTTACAAAAATCATAAGCATTATAAATGGACACATCCGTAGCCATACTCAATGCAAATATCATAAGAAAGTAAATGAATCCCTGCATCTTCACTTCAAAAAGGCGAAATTATAATAAGATAGTAAATTGGGTTAAGGTATAATCTATCGCACTTGTAAGTGATATTTTTTTTAAACCATTATATATTCTAATGAGACCTTGTAACTGTATCCTACTGCTGTTGCTGTATATTTCAGCCACTTTCAGTAAGTTGAGGAGCAATGTCCTCATGGTGGTGTTGCCCTATTCCTGCAAAAACAATTTTATATTTTAATGAAACCTTTAATTGTATCCTGCTGCTGTATATACAGTAAAATATTGCAGCCACCTTCATTAACTTGAGGTGCAATTTCCTCATAGTGGTGTTGCACTATTTCAGCGACGTCCTGATCACACTCTTCCGAAGAGCATGTTCGGATGAATGAATGTTAGGCTTTTTATGGGTCTCGTGGTACATACTTGCTTAATTAGCACACCACGTTTTGATACACTCAACATGAACATAAATCTTATATATGATTCTTTTATTATTTGATCACAAGCGTTGCAGAAAACAACCTCTGAGGTATGATCGTGAGAGATATGCGAATAAACAACAATTAAGACTTACCTAAGTATTCACTTCTATCGTTTCTACTAGTTGCGAATACCGATAACATTTCAATTTCTCAGATTTAAGATTACATTACTTACAAAGATCATAAGCATTATAAATGGACACATCCGTAGCCATACTCAATGCAAATATCATAAGAAAGTAAATGAATCCCTGCATCTTCACTTCAAAAAGGCGAAATTATAATAAGATAGTAAATTGGGTTAAGGTATAATCTATCGCACTTGTAAGTGATATTTTTTTTAAACCATTATAATTATATTCTAATGAGACCTTGTAACTGTATCCTATTGCTGTTGCTGTATTTTCAGCCACTTTCAGTAAGTTGAGGAGCAATGTCCTCATGGTAGTGTTGCTCTATTCCTGCAAAAACAATTTTATATTTTAATGAAACCTTTAATTGTATCCTGCTGCTGTATATACAGTAAAATATTTCAGCCACCTTCATTAACTTGAGGTGCAATTTCCTCATAGTGGTGTTGCACTATTTCAGCGATCTCCTGATCACACTCTTCCGAAGAGCATGTTCGGATGAATGAATGTTAGGATTTTTATGGATCTCGTGGTACATACTTGCTTAATTAGCACACCACGTTTTGATACACTCAACATGAACATAAATCTTATATATGATTCTTTTATTATTTGATCACAAGCGTTGCAGAAAACAACCTCTGAGGTATGATCGTCAGAGATATGCGAATAAACAACAATTAAGACTTACCTAACTATCGTTTCTACTAGTTGCGAATACCGATAACATTTCAATTTCTCAGATTTAAGATTACATTACGTACAAAAATCATAAGCATTATAAATGGACACATCCGTAGCTATACACAATGCAAATATCATAAGAAAGTAAATGAATCCCTGCATCTTCTTCAAAAAGGCGAAATTATAATAAGATAGTAAATTGGGTTAAGGTATAATCTATCGCACTTGTAAGTGATATTTTTTTTAAACCATTATATATTCTAATGAGACCTTGTAACTGTATCCTGCTGCTGTTGCTGTATATTTCAGCCACTTTCAGTAAGTTGAGGAGCAATATCCTCATGGTGGTGTTGCTCTATTCCTGCAAAAACAATTTTATATTTTAATGAAACCTTTAATTGTATCCTGCTGCTGTATATACAGTAAAATATTTCAGCCACCTTCATTAACTTGAGGTGCAATTTCCTCATAGTGGTGTTGCACTATTTCAGCGATCTCCTGATCACACTCTTCCGAAGAGCATGTTCGGATGAATGATTGTTAGGCTTTTTATAGATCTCGTGGTACATACTTGCTTAATTAGCACACCACGTTTTGATACACTCAACATGAACATAAATCTTATATATGATTCTTTTATTATTTGATCACAAGCGTTGCAGAAAACAACCTCTGAGGTATGATCGTGAGAGATATGCGAATAAACAACAATTAAGACTTACCTAAGTATTCACTTCTATCGTTTCTACTAGTTGCGAATACCGATAACATTTCAATTTCTCAGATTTAAGATTACATTACTTACAAAGATCATAAGCATTATAAATGGACACATCCGTAGCCATACTCAATGCAAATATCATAAGAAAGTAAATGAATCCCTGCATCTTCACTTCAAAAAGGCGAAATTATAATAAGATAGTAAATTGGGTTAAGGTATAATCTATCGCACTTGTAAGTGATATTTTTTTTAAACCATTATAATTATATTCTAATGAGACCTTGTAACTGTATCCTATTGCTGTTGCTGTATTTTCAGCCACTTTCAGTAAGTTGAGGAGCAATGTCCTCATGGTAGTGTTGCTCTATTCCTGCAAAAACAATTTTATATTTTAATGAAACCTTTAATTGTATCCTGCTGCTGTATACAGGGTGGCAGGGAAACGCTTCCGAAAACGAAGACAGGTGATAGGGCTACTGATTCTCGATACGATACCATCAAAAAATTAGAAAAAAAAATGAACAATTTTACCTATTTTTTTTAGCATTTTTCGTACACTATGCTGTGAGAACAGTTAAATTAAACCATTATTTGCTATTAAACACATTTTTTTTCTTTACAATTCTAACAAGCAATGTATTCGTAAATAAATATCATCTGACGCTTGCGCCTGACCTCGAGTTCAAAGTGCGCGCGCGCTCGCCGACAGCTGCGCGGCTGACGACCCCAAGTCCACGTGACGCGCGATGCGACGCGCCGCCAAAATAAATAGGAAGAAACATTACAGAGGCGTCAACAGTTTTAAATTGATGCAATGTGTCGTGTATTTAATAAGTTTTGTATGTAAGTCGATAATCGATAGTGAATGAAATAAAGTAAAAGATCGCGTGTACAGTTTGAAGCAACTAGCGCGCGTGATTCAATTGAATTTGAACTTTATGTCAATGCAATTAGAGTGACACGACGCGCGCTCATTTATTACAATAACTGTATCCTTCATTTAGTAAGTAAACCCAATCAATTTAAAGTGGATAATCAAATTAATTTAATCTAAGAAACCCGTTAAATCTTATTTTAAAGTTAGAAAATGAAAACAGTTTGTACCTAATAAAGCATAAGTATCTACAATTTCCTAACAATTAAAATTAATTGTTTTCTGATTTCATAATTATTCTTTTAACATTTTCTCCTCTGTAATTTGTTGATCTTTGCACATCAAAAGACACCGCTATCTGACTCCTCGTCGCCGCGCCGGCGGCAGCGCGCGCGGCGGTACCTTTTGTCGGCCGGCATCGCATGCAGGCGGCATGTTTGATCTTCATAGTACTTCTTCAGTATTCTAGTTACTTAGTTAGTTCCTTTCCGACTCGGTTCGTGAGCGAACGTGCGTTAATCGATCGATAGCCATTGAATCGTATTATTACTGTTTTGTTAGTTTTGTGTTTAGTTATTATTGTTACGTTTTTAGTGCTGTTTTATTGTTTTTTAGTAATTATTTTTCTTGTTTTTAACAATGCCTGAGACATACGTGTACAGTGCTCGTGAATACGGCAACATGTTGATGTGTTTAGGAGAAGCCCGTGGCGCGCGTCTCACTGAGCTTTTTGATGACTGCTGGATCGGAAAGCTAGGGCCGCACGCTTGGCCAGCTCGTTCACCCGACTTAACACATTTGGACTTCTTTTTGTGGGGGTATGTGAAAGAAAGAGTGTTTGATCGGGAATGTGACAGTGCTGATGGAATGCGGGGCAGAATAGTGAGCGTGTTTAATAAACTACGTGCAGAAGTGTTGAGGATCCTACACTAATGCCTCGTGTTCACGGCTCGACACAGGGACGGGCCTAGCTATGTATTGAAATGTATGGAGCGCAGTTCGAGCCAAACCTCATAAGATCGCAAAAACAGGTACGTAAAATGCCTCTGTCAACTTTAATGTTTAAAAGTGGGCTACGAATGCGATTAAAATTCAAAATTTTGTGAAGTGTTGTATGTGTAGGCATTTTGAAAGTGGTGTTTGTAAATTTCGTATAAATCCCGTGACGGCCGTACGGAGCGCTCGGCGCACGCGACGCGAGAAGCGCGGTGGCGCGACGTTGCATTGCGTGTCAGTGACCTCACGTTTTGTACGGTTTCCATTGCGTGTTTGCGAAATATGAAGTCTTGAAAATAATCAATTTCAGGCGAAAGGTTAGTGGTATCCGTTTGCATAAAGGTTGTATATAATCTACGTTCTGGCTTCGGAAGCGTTCTCCTAACACCCTGTATACAGTAAAATATTTCAGCCACCTTCATTAACTTGAGGTGCAATTTCCTCATAGTGGTGTTGCACTATTTCAGCGATCTCCTGATCACACTCTTCCGAAGAGCATGTTCGGATGAATGAATGTTAGGATTTTTATGGATCTCGTGGTACATACTTGCTTAATTAGCACACCACGTTTTGATACACTCAACATGAACATAAATCTTATATATGATTCTTTTATTATTTGATCACAAGCGTTGCAGAAAACAACCTCTGAGGTATGATCGTCAGAGATATGCGAATAAACAACAATTAAGACTTACCTAACTATCGTTTCTACTAGTTGCGAATACCGATAACATTTCAATTTCTCAGATTTAAGATTACATTACGTACAAAAATCATAAGCATTATAAATGGACACATCCGTAGCTATACTCAATGCAAATATCATAAGAAAGTAAATGAATCCCTGCATCTTCTTCAAAAAGGCGAAATTATAATAAGATAGTAAATTGGGTTAAGGTATAATCTATCGCACTTGTAAGTGATATTTTTTTTAAACCATTATACAACGTGTCACGGAAAGGGTATACACATCCCAAGGGCACGGCTTCTTTGGATGATATCAAACGATATTGGAAGGGTTTCAACTCAAAATAAAATACTCTAAAAATTGATACCAAATTTTCGGTATCTTAGGTTTCTTAAATTCAAATCATAACAAACGTGTCACCGCACTACGTAGGTCAATCACTTCAATTTCAGTTGCCAATATTACGATAAATCTCTTCCGTAATTCTGCGCACCTAGTATCGTAGTAGCCTACTGCAGGCGCTGTTCGAAACATGTCGCCGCACGTGCCGTCAAAGGGACGCAATCCCTTTGGCGGCTTTTTCGGCGGCGGCGCGCGCGCAATATTAAACCATACGGACCATACCTACTTTACCGTGATGTAAAAATTAATGCGTAATTATTGATTTTCAGTTTACTCGTTATTAACAAGCCAGAAATTGCACGTAAAAACTGAGATTCAAAACTTACGTAAAAAATCGAAACAAAGTTTAGGTAGGATAACGAGTTTCATCCCTTATTATTACCTACTTATTACCGAGTAAACAGTAAAATCTTAAAGCTTTGCTTAATTTAGTAAATTGACTTACATTTTTAAAGATGGGGCTCGATATGTTGACCTTGGTATTGTATGCACAAGGCCGCTCGCTTGTTGATGGACACCTGAACATTGCGTAGCATGTCTGGTGTTATTGTCCGGAAAGCGGCCTCAATCCGCACTTTCATTTGGTCTATTGTATCACACTGCACTGCGTACACTACATTTTTAATGTACCCCCACAAAAAAAAGTCTAACGGGGTTAGGTCTGGGGATCGCGGAGGCCAAGCCACGCTTCTACTACCACGCCCAATCCACTGAGGAAAGCGCGCATCTAAATAATTGCGCACATCTCGAGCAAAGTGTGCCGGTGCACCGTCTTGTTGAAAAATTAAATTATTCTCCATCACAAGATTAACACATGTTAACACTGGTAGCACTGTAAGGACATCGTCTAATTCATTCCTCAGGAAGCTTAAATAGTTTTGGCCGTTTAAGCTTTGCGGCAAGAAAACTGGTCCTACGACGACGTCTCCAATTATACCTGCCCACACGTTCAGTCGCCATTGGTGTTGGAATGACGACTCTGTCGACGCATGCGGGTTCGTGTGAGACCAAACATGTTCGTTGTGGATGTTGCTTATTCCCGCTCTCGTAAAGGATGCCTCATCGGTCCATAGCACTCTTGAACCAAAATCTGGCGAAGCTTCCAACTGGTTTCGGTACCACTCGCAAAAGGCCACGCGAGGCAAAAAATCTGCCGGTATCAGCTCCTGGGTGCGACGGAAGTGGTATGGGTGCTGACCGTCATTGCTCAGCACTCGCCATACCTGCATATGGTTAGAGGCACCCAGCACTAATGCAGCTCGACGTGTGCTAGTGCGTGGATTCAGTTCGAAATGCTCCAATACGGCTTCTTCAAATTCTGGATCGGAAGTACTCGGGCGACCCTCTGAAGCAGGTGCGTGGAATGACCCAGTTTGGTGCAGACGATGTACCATCCGACCAAAACATGCCGACGAAGGCAGCTGCCGGCGCTCAGCATCTGGTCTTCCCTCAATAAAACGGCGACGGTACAGTTCTCGGGCAGCGCGCAAATTACCATCTTCTGCTCCGACACACATCATCATTTCGTAATATTCGCTATTACTTAACATTTTGCAAACAACAAAAAAAAGTCAATTAGGTGTAGTCGTACTGAACTGATGCGCGTATCACAGGATAACGAGTGCATAAGACACGGAACAGACGTCGACTGACGAGCAAAACAAATAACAATAATGTAATGCTAAATAAAACTCCTATTCTCTGCTTTCCTGGTACTGTCCACTACTGGCTTACTACACACATTATGATACTTCATTGTGTGTGTAACGACGTAATCAGGGTTCTGTGAGCAAACCATTTTCAATTCGGGAATAACAATTCCTGTTACTCATGCGCTCCTAGTACTTTATTAATTTCTTTCCACAGTTAGATGCAGTTTTGCGACATTTTTTATTGACTTCATTTGAATTATAATAAAGACTAAACGTGCTCAAACCAATAAAACACATGTACCACTCAAACAGCACCGACAGACTGTGAACTTCCGATAATTCTTCGGTTAGTCCTACAGACAAAAATTATGCGTGCGTGCGTTATTTTGTAATTAAAAAAACTATTAACTTGTTAATAATAGTTTTCGTCATAATTATTTAAAAAAATAACTTTATTTTAAAAATTATGAACGGAACCCGATGTGTGAACTGTGATTTTATTTGTACTAGGAGAAGAATAAGTTCCGAAGAGGTGAATTGAAATGATGTTTTGGGTTCATTTGGACATAAATTGAACTACTAAATCCTTTTTCTATTCTAAGTTCTAATGGCAAATAATAATGTTTATTTTCAATGGTAGATCCATTGAATTGACCATAAAAATCGAATCCTTACGTGCATTCAGGAATTAATTGCTTAAATAAACATTATTATTTGCCAACTTGGAATATTTAAATGTGTAAAAATTATTATGTTAGGGGCTCACAATAGTTGAAGTTCATATTTGCCCAAAGTATTGTGCTGACAAGTGACAATCATAAACAGCGAATCAGTAGGTTTGTCTACATATTTCAAATAAGATCAATTACATACATATGCCGCCGACACTTTTTAACTTGTCCGCATTGTTTATGT
Source organism: Apamea crenata (assembly GCA_949629185.1). NCBI lineage: Eukaryota > Metazoa > Arthropoda > Insecta > Lepidoptera > Noctuidae > Apamea > Apamea crenata. The sequence continues at coordinate 1,426,862 of OX451362.1, read as the reverse complement.
TAGCACTAAGCGAAGATTGCATCATTTGACGGTTTGATCATTTCGAATGACATAGCTGTAAAGGTTAAGTTAAGAATAACGTTACGAAATTTACAGGAATATTGTTTTTGAATTAGGTATTTAATTTATTGTGTTGCAGGTACGATGGTAAGGTGGGTGGAAGATTACTATGTAGGTATTAATTATCTACAAAGTAATCTTCTACAAAAGGGCAACTAAATAAAAACCAACAAGTGTGTAAATGATACGTGACAATGCAAGCAGGTATCTAAATATTATTTCGTTAAATGATACCAAGACCAATTAATTGTATTGTAGCTAGTTCACAAACATAATCAAAGTTTAGGAAAAGTCAGTAATAATATTTTGTAAAAAAAAAATAAACATGCGGAACCTTTTATTCAGAATAACCAGGAGTAAGAGGTTTATTTTTACTTACAAACAGTTCGCTGACACCGATCAGCTGACTTAGTGCTAGTGATGTGCTTATTTCTATTTTAAAAGTTCGGTTTCTGGTATCAATGTATTAAAAAATCTCATAACTTCCGAATATGTAGACATAGGATTAAAAAACCCTTCCAATATAGTTTGATGTCATCCAAAGAAGCCGTGCCTTTGCTATGTATATACCCTTTCCGTGACACGCTGTATATTCTAATGAGACCTTGTAACTGTATCCTGCTGCTGTTGCTGTATATTTCAGCCACTTTCAGTAAGTTGAGAAGCAATATCCTCATGGTGGTGTTGCTCTATTCCTGCAAAAACAATTTTATATTTTAATGAAAACTTTAATTGCATCCTGCTGCTGTATATACAGTAAAATATTTCAGCCACCTTCATTAACTTGAGGTGCAATTTCCTCATAGTGGTGTTGCACTATTTCAGCGATCTCCTGATCACACTCTTCCGAAGAGCATGTTCGGATGAATGAATGTTAGGCTTTTTATGGATCTCGTGGTACATACTTGCTTAATTAGCACACCACGTTTTGATACAGTCAACATGAACATAAATCTTATATATGATTCTTTTATTATTTGATCACAAGCGTTGCAGAAAACAACCTCTGAGGTATGATCGTCAGAGATATGCGAATAAACAACAAGTAAGACTTACCTAAGTATTCACTTCTATCGTTTCTACTAGTTGCGAATACCGATAACATTTCAATTTCTCAGATTTAAGATTACATTACGTACAAAAATCATAAGCATTATAAATGGACACATCCGTAGCTATACTCAATGCAAATATCATAAGAAAGTAAATGAATCCCTGCATCTTCACTTCAAAAAGGCGAAATTATAATAAGATAGTAAATTGGGTTAAGGTATAATCTATCGCACTTGTAAGTGATATTTTTTTTAAACCATTATATATTCTAATGAGACCTTGTAACTGTATCCTGCTGCTGTTGCTGTATATTTCAGCCACTTTCAGTAAGTTGAGGAGCAATATCCTCATGGTGGTGTTGCTCTATTCCTGCAAAAACCATTATAAAAACCATTATATATTCTAATGAGACCTTGTAACTGTATCCTGCTGCTGTTGCTGTATATTTCAGCCACTTTCAGTAAGTTGAGGAGCAATATCCTCATGGTGGTGTTGCTCTATTCCTGCAAAAACAATTTTATATTTTAATGAAAACTTTAATTGCATCCTGCTGCTGTATATACAGTAAAATATTTCAGCCACCTTCATTAACTTGAGGTGCAATTTCCTCATAGTGGTGTTGCACTATTTCAGCGATCTCCTGATCACACTCTTCCGAAGAGCATGTTCGGATGAATGAATGTTAGGCTTTTTATGGATCTCGTGGTACATACTTGCTTAATTAGCACACCACGTTTTGATACACTCAACATGAACATAAATCTTATATATGATTCTTTTATTATTTGATCACAAGCGTTGCAGAAAACAACCTCTGAGATATGATCGTCAGAGATATGCGAATAAACAACAATTAAGACTTACCTAAGTATTCACTTCTATCGTTTCTACTAGTTGCGAATACCGATAACATTTCAATTTCTCAGATTTAAGATTACATTACTTACAAAGATCATAAGCATTATAAATGGACACATCCGTAGCCATACTCAATGCAAATATCATAAGAAAGTAAATGAATCCCTGCATCTTCACTTCAAAAAGGCGAAATTATAATAAGATGGTAAATTGGGTTAAGGTATAATCTATCGCACTTGTAAGTGATATTTTTTTTAAACCATTATATATATTAATGAGACCTTGTAACTGTATCCTACTGCTGTTGCTGTATATTTCAGCCACTTTCAGTAAGTTGAGGAGCAATGTCCTCATGGTGGTGTTGCTCTATTCCTGCAAAAACAATTTTATATTTTAATGAAACCTTTAATTGTATCCTGCTGCTGTATATACAGTAAAATATTTCAGCCACCTTCATTAACTTGAGGTGCAATTTCCTCATAGTGGTGTTGCACTATTTCAGCGATCTCCTGATCACACTCTTCCGAAGAGCATGTTCGGATGAATGATTGTTAGGCTTTTTATAGATCTCGTGGTACATACTTGCTTAATTAGCACAACACGTTTTGATACACTCAACATGAACATAAATCTTATATATGATTCTTTTGTTATTTGATCACAAGCGTTGCAGAAAACAACCTCTGAGGTATGATCGTCAGAGATATGCGAATAAACAACAATTAAGACTTACCTAAGTATTCACTTCTATCGTTTCTTCTAGTTGCGAATACCGATAACATTTCAATTTCTCAGATTTAAGATTACATTACTTACAAAAATCATAAGCATTATAAATGGACACATCCGTAGCCATACTCAATGCAAATATCATAAGAAAGTAAATGAATCCCTGCATCTTCACTTCAAAAAGGCGAAATTATAATAAGATGGTAAATTGGGTTAAGGTATAATCTATCGCACTTGTAAGTGATATTTTTTTTAAACCATTATATATTCTAATGAGAACTTGTAACTGTATCCTATTGCTGTTGCTGTATTTTCAGCCACTTTCAGTAAGTTGAGGAGCAATGTCCTCATGGTAGTGTTGCTCTATTCCTGCAAAAACAATTTTATATTTTAATGAAACCTTTAATTGTATCCTGCTGCTGTATATACAGTAAAATATTTCAGCCACCTTCATTAACTTGAGGTGCAATTTCGTCATAGTGGTGTTGCACTATTTCAGCGATCTCCTGATCACACTCTTCCGAAGAGCATGTTCGGATGAATGAATGTTAGGATTTTTATGGATCTCGTGGTACATACTTGCTTAATTAGCACACCACGTTTTGATACACTCAACATGAACATAAATCTTATATATGATTCTTTTATTATTTGATCACAAGCGTTGCAGAAAACAACGTCTGAGGTATGATCGTCAGAGATATGCGAATAAACAACAATTAAGACTTACCTAACTATCGTTTCTACTAGTTGCGAATACCGATAACATTTCAATTTCTCAGATTTAAGATTACATTACGTACAAAAATCATAAGCATTATAAATGGACACATCCGTAGCTATACTCAATGCAAATATCATAAGAAAGTAAATGAATCCCTGCATCTTCACTTCAAAAAGGCGAAATTATAATAAGATAGTAAATTGGGTTAAGGTATAATCTATCGCACTTGTAAGTGATATTTTTTTTAAACCATTATATATTCTAATGAGACCTTGTAACTGTATCCTGCTGCTGTTGCTGTATATTTCAGCCACTTTCAGTAAGTTGAGGAGCAATATCCTCATGGTGGTGTTGCTCTATTCCTGCAAAAACAATTTTATATTTTAATGAAACCTTTAATTGTATCCTGCTGCTGTATATACAGTAAAATATTTCAGCCACCTTCATTAACTTGAGGTGCAATTTCCTCATAGTGGTGTTGCACTATTTCAGCGATCTCCTGATCACACTCTTCCGAAGAGCATGTTCGGATGAATGATTGTTAGGCTTTTTATAGATCTCGTGGTACATACTTGCTTAATTAGCACACCACGTTTTGATACACTCAACATGAACATAAATCTTATATATGATTCTTTTATTATTTGATCACAAGCGTTGCAGAAAACAACCTCTGAGGTATGATCGTCAGAGATATGCGAATAAACAACAATTAAGACTTACCTAAGTATTCACTTCTATCGTTTCTTCTAGTTGCGAATACCGATAACATTTCAATTTCTCAGATTTAAGATTACATTACTTACAAAAATCATAAGCATTATAAATGGACACATCCGTAGCCATACTCAATGCAAATATCATAAGAATGTAAATGAATCCCTGCATCTTCACTTCAAAAAGGCGAAATTATAATAAGATGGTAAATTGGGTTAAGGTATAATCTATCGCACTTGTAAGTGATATTTTTTTTAAACCATTATATATTCTAATGAGACCTTGTAACTGTATCCTACTGCTGTTGCTGTATATTTCAGCCACTTTCAGTAAGTTGAGGAGCAATGTCCTCATGGTGGTGTTGCTCTATTCCTGCAAAAACAATTTTATATTTTAATGAAACCTTTAATTGTATCCTGCTGCTGTATATACAGTAAAATATTTCAGCCACCTTCATTAACTTGAGGTGCAATTTCCTCATAGTGGTGTTGCACTATTTCAGCGATCTCCTGATCACACTCTTCCGAAGAGCATGTTCGGATGAATGATTGTTAGGCTTTTTATAGATCTCGTGGTACATACTTGCTTAATTAGCACACCACGTTTTGATACACTCAACATGAACATAAATCTTATATATGATTCTTTTGTTATTTGATCACAAGCGTTGCAGAAAACAACCTCTGAGGTATGATCGTCAGAGATATGCGAATAAACAACAATTAAGACTTACCTAAGTATTCACTTCTATCGTTTCTTCTAGTTGCGAATACCGATAACATTTCAATTTCTCAGATTTAAGATTACATTACTTACAAAAATCATAAGCATTATAAATGGACACATCCGTAGCCATACTCAATGCAAATATCATAAGAAAGTAAATGAATCCCTGCATCTTCACTTCAAAAAGGCGAAATTATAATAAGATGGTAAATTGGGTTAAGGTATAATCTATCGCACTTGTAAGTGATATTTTTTTTAAACCATTATATATTCTAATGAGACCTTGTAACTGTATCCTACTGCTGTTGCTGTATTTTTCAGCCACTTTCAGTAAGTTGAGGAGCAATGTCCTCATGGTGGTGTTGCTCTATTCCTGCAAAAACAATTTTATATTTTAATGAAACCTTTAATTGTATCCTGCTGCTGTATATACAGTAAAATATTTCAGCCACCTTCATTAACTTGAGGTGCAATTTCGTCATAGTGGTGTTGCACTATTTCAGCTATCTCCTGATCACACTCTTCCGAAGAGCATGTTCGGATGAGTGAATGTTAGGCTTTTTATGGATCTCGTGGTACATACTTGCTTAATTAGCACACCACGTTTTGATACACTCAACATGAACATAAATCTTATATATGATTCTTTTATTATTTGATCACAAGCGTTGCAGAAAACAACCTCTGAGGTATGATCGTGAGAGATATGCGAATAAACAACAATTAAGACTTACCTAAGTATTCACTTCTATCGTTTCTACTAGTTGCGAATACCGATAACATTTCAATTTCTCAGATTTAAGATTACATTACTTACAAAGATCATAAGCATTATAAATGGACACATCCGTAGCCATACTCAATGCAAATATCATAAGAAAGTAAATGAATCCCTGCATCTTCACTTCAAAAAGGCGAAATTATAATAAGATAGTAAATTGGGTTAAGGTATAATCTATCGCACTTGTAAGTGATATTTTTTTTAAACCATTATAATTATATTCTAATGAGACCTTGTAACTGTATCCTATTGCTGTTGCTGTATTTTCAGCCACTTTCAGTAAGTTGAGGAGCAATGTCCTCATGGTAGTGTTGCTCTATTCCTGCAAAAACAATTTTATATTTTAATGAAACCTTTAATTGTATCCTGCTGCTGTATATACAGTAAAATATTTCAGCCACCTTCATTAACTTGAGGTGCAATTTCGTCATAGTGGTGTTGCACTATTTCAGCGATCTCCTGATCACACTCTTCCGAAGAGCATGTTCGGATGAATGAATGTTAGGATTTTTATGGATCTCGTGGTACATACTTGCTTAATTAGCACACCACGTTTTGATACACTCAACATGAACATAAATCTTATATATGATTCTTTTATTATTTGATCACAAGCGTTGCAGAAAACAACGTCTGAGGTATGATCGTCAGAGATATGCGAATAAACAACAATTAAGACTTACCTAACTATCGTTTCTACTAGTTGCGAATACCGATAACATTTCAATTTCTCAGATTTAAGATTACATTACGTACAAAATTCATAAGCATTATAAATGGACACATCCGTAGCTATACTCAATGCAAATATCATAAGAAAGTAAATGAATCCCTGCATCTTCACTTCAAAAAGGCGAAATTATAATAAGATAGTAAATTGGGTTAAGGTATAATCTATCGCACTTGTAAGTGATATTTTTTTTAAACCATTATATATTCTAATGAGACCTTGTAACTGTATCCTGCTGCTGTTGCTGTATATTTCAGCCACTTTCAGTAAGTTGAGGAGCAATATCCTCATGGTGGTGTTGCTCTATTCCTGCAAAAACAATTTTATATTTTAATGAAACCTTTAATTGTATCCTGCTGCTGTATATACAGTAAAATATTTCAGCCACCTTCATTAACTTGAGGTGCAATTTCCTCATAGTGGTGTTGCACTATTTCAGCGATCTCCTGATCACACTCTTCCGAAGAGCATGTTCGGATGAATGATTGTTAGGCTTTTTATAGATCTCGTGGTACATACTTGCTTAATTAGCACACCACGTTTTGATACACTCAACATGAACATAAATCTTATATATGATTCTTTTATTATTTGATCACAAGCGTTGCAGAAAACAACCTCTGAGGTATGATCGTCAGAGATATGCGAATAAACAACAATTAAGACTTACCTAAGTATTCACTTCTATCGTTTCTTCTAGTTGCGAATACCGATAACATTTCAATTTCTCAGATTTAAGATTACATTACTTACAAAAATCATAAGCATTATAAATGGACACATCCGTAGCCATACTCAATGCAAATATCATAAGAAAGTAAATGAATCCCTGCATCTTCACTTCAAAAAGGCGAAATTATAATAAGATGGTAAATTGGGTTAAGGTATAATCTATCGCACTTGTAAGTGATATTTTTTTTAAACCATTATATATTCTAATGAGACCTTGTAACTGTATCCTACTGCTGTTGCTGTATATTTCAGCCACTTTCAGTAAGTTGAGGAGCAATGTCCTCATGGTGGTGTTGCTCTATTCCTGCAAAAACAATTTTATATTTTAATGAAACCTTTAATTGTATCCTGCTGCTGTATATACAGTAAAATATTTCAGCCACCTTCATTAACTTGAGGTGCAATTTCCTCATAGTGGTGTTGCACTATTTCAGCGATCTCCTGATCACACTCTTCCGAAGAGCATGTTCGGATGAATGATTGTTAGGCTTTTTATAGATCTCGTGGTACATACTTGCTTAATTAGCACACCACGTTTTGATACACTCAACATGAACATAAATCTTATATATGATTCTTTTGTTATTTGATCACAAGCGTTGCAGAAAACAACCTCTGAGGTATGATCGTCAGAGATATGCGAATAAACAACAATTAAGACTTACCTAAGTATTCACTTCTATCGTTTCTTCTAGTTGCGAATACCGATAACATTTCAATTTCTCAGATTTAAGATTACATTACTTACAAAAATCATAAGCATTATAAATGGACACATCCGTAGCCATACTCAATGCAAATATCATAAGAAAGTAAATGAATCCCTGCATCTTCACTTCAAAAAGGCGAAATTATAATAAGATGGTAAATTGGGTTAAGGTATAATCTATCGCACTTGTAAGTGATATTTTTTTTAAACCATTATATATTCTAATGAGAACTTGTAACTGTATCCTATTGCTGTTGCTGTATTTTCAGCCAATTTCAGTAAGTTGAGGAGCAATGTCCTCATGGTAGTGTTGCTCTATTCCTGCAAAAACAATTTTATATTTTAATGAAACCTTTAATTGTATCCTGCTGCTGTATATACAGTAAAATATTTCAGCCACCTTCATTAACTTGAGGTGCAATTTCGTCATAGTGGTGTTGCACTATTTCAGCGATCTCCTGATCACACTCTTCCGAAGAGCATGTTCGGATGAATGAATGTTAGGATTTTTATGGATCTCGTGGTACATACTTGCTTAATTAGCACACCACGTTTTGATACACTCAACATGAACATAAATCTTATATATGATTCTTTTATTATTTGATCACAAGCGTTGCAGAAAACAACGTCTGAGGTATGATCGTCAGAGATATGCGAATAAACAACAATTAAGACTTACCTAACTATCGTTTCTACTAGTTGCGAATACCGATAACATTTCAATTTCTCAGATTTAAGATTACATTACGTACAAAAATCATAAGCATTATAAATGGACACATCCGTAGCTATACTCAATGCAAATATCATAAGAAAGTAAATGAATCCCTGCATCTTCACTTCAAAAAGGCGAAATTATAATAAGATAGTAAATTGGGTTAAGGTATAATCTATCGCACTTGTAAGTGATATTTTTTTTAAACCATTATATATTCTAATGAGACCTTGTAACTGTATCCTGCTGCTGTTGCTGTATATTTCAGCCACTTTCAGTAAGTTGAGGAGCAATATCCTCATGGTGGTGTTGCTCTATTCCTGCAAAAACAATTTTATATTTTAATGAAACCTTTAATTGTATCCTGCTGCTGTATATACAGTAAAATATTTCAGCCACCTTCATTAACTTGAGGTGCAATTTCCTCATAGTGGTGTTGCACTATTTCAGCGATCTCCTGATCACACTCTTCCGAAGAGCATGTTCGGATGAATGATTGTTAGGCTTTTTATAGATCTCGTGGTACATACTTGCTTAATTAGCACACCACGTTTTGATACACTCAACATGAACATAAATCTTATATATGATTCTTTTATTATTTGATCACAAGCGTTGCAGAAAACAACCTCTGAGGTATGATCGTCAGAGATATGCGAATAAACAACAATTAAGACTTACCTAAGTATTCACTTCTATCGTTTCTTCTAGTTGCGAATACCGATAACATTTCAATTTCTCAGATTTAAGATTACATTACTTACAAAAATCATAAGCATTATAAATGGACACATCCGTAGCCATACTCAATGCAAATATCATAAGAAAGTAAATGAATCCCTGCATCTTCACTTCAAAAAGGCGAAATTATAATAAGATGGTAAATTGGGTTAAGGTATAATCTATCGCACTTGTAAGTGATATTTTTTTTAAACCATTATATATTCTAATGAGACCTTGTAACTGTATCCTACTGCTGTTGCTGTATATTTCAGCCACTTTCAGTAAGTTGAGGAGCAATGTCCTCATGGTGGTGTTGCTCTATTCCTGCAAAAACAATTTTATATTTTAATGAAACCTTTAATTGTATCCTGCTGCTGTATATACAGTAAAATATTTCAGCCACCTTCATTAACTTGAGGTGCAATTTCCTCATAGTGGTGTTGCACTATTTCAGCGATCTCCTGATCACACTCTTCCGAAGAGCATGTTCGGATGAATGATTGTTAGGCTTTTTATAGATCTCGTGGTACATACTTGCTTAATTAGCACACCACGTTTTGATACACTCAACATGAACATAAATCTTATATATGATTCTTTTGTTATTTGATCACAAGCGTTGCAGAAAACAACCTCTGAGGTATGATCGTCAGAGATATGCGAATAAACAACAATTAAGACTTACCTAAGTATTCACTTCTATCGTTTCTTCTAGTTGCGAATACCGATAACATTTCAATTTCTCAGATTTAAGATTACATTACTTACAAAAATCATAAGCATTATAAATGGACACATCCGTAGCCATACTCAATGCAAATATCATAAGAAAGTAAATGAATCCCTGCATCTTCACTTCAAAAAGGCGAAATTATAATAAGATGGTAAATTGGGTTAAGGTATAATCTATCGCACTTGTAAGTGATATTTTTTTTAAACCATTATATATTCTAATGAGAACTTGTAACTGTATCCTATTGCTGTTGCTGTATTTTCAGCCAATTTCAGTAAGTTGAGGAGCAATGTCCTCATGGTAGTGTTGCTCTATTCCTGCAAAAACAATTTTATATTTTAATGAAACCTTTAATTGTATCCTGCTGCTGTATATACAGTAAAATATTTCAGCCACCTTCATTAACTTGAGGTGCAATTTCGTCATAGTGGTGTTGCACTATTTCAGCGATCTCCTGATCACACTCTTCCGAAGAGCATGTTCGGATGAATGAATGTTAGGATTTTTATGGATCTCGTGGTACATACTTGCTTAATTAGCACACCACGTTTTGATACACTCAACATGAACATAAATCTTATATATGATTCTTTTATTATTTGATCACAAGCGTTGCAGAAAACAACGTCTGAGGTATGATCGTCAGAGATATGCGAATAAACAACAATTAAGACTTACCTAACTATCGTTTCTACTAGTTGCGAATACCGATAACATTTCAATTTCTCAGATTTAAGATTACATTACGTACAAAAATCATAAGCATTATAAATGGACACATCCGTAGCTATACTCAATGCAAATATCATAAGAAAGTAAATGAATCCCTGCATCTTCACTTCAAAAAGGCGAAATTATAATAAGATAGTAAATTGGGTTAAGGTATAATCTATCGCACTTGTAAGTGATATTTTTTTTAAACCATTATATATTCTAATGAGACCTTGTAACTGTATCCTGCTGCTGTTCCTGTATATTTCAGCCACTTTCAGTAAGTTGAGGAGCAATATCCTCATGGTGGTGTTGCTCTATTCCTGCAAAAACAATTTTATATTTTAATGAAACCTTTAATTGTATCCTGCTGCTGTATATACAGTAAAATATTTCAGCCACCTTCATTAACTTGAGGTGCAATTTCCTCATAGTGGTGTTGCACTATTTCAGCGATCTCCTGATCACACTCTTCCGAAGAGCATGTTCGGATGAATGATTGTTAGGCTTTTTATAGATCTCGTGGTACAGTCTGTTGTCAACATTATCTGACCCACCCTAAAAACAAACGAATTTGGACCCTCTACCTGTAGCATTAAGGTTTATTCAATTTATAATGAGCTTAGTAGACAAGTGCTCGAGGACTCGAAGAATAAATACAATAACAATACAGACACGCAAATTTGATCTTTAACACGTAACGTTAAGGTAAACCCACCTAACATTGTCGGTGCCACCGGCATTATATATCATTTTGTTAAGCTATTTTAATCATTATCTCGTTCACGTTAAAGTTGGAAAGCTTATAAATCACACTACATAATTACAACGGAATCTTTAATTTCGCGTATTTCCAACAAGTTCTTGTGGCTTAGCGGTTTGATGCTGGATTGGCGACGAACAACATGTGGGTTCGAAAACACAGTCCACCTATTATCAGTTTCTTTTTTAATTTGTTTTCATTTCTACAATATATCTTACATTATTAACGAACGACCAATATGATTTACGCCTAATAACTTATCTAAACAGGTGGGTAAATTAAAAAAACTTTAAGTTCACAGAATTTATATTTACCAAGAATGGTTGGATACGAAGTAAAACATATATTTGCTCCGTGAGGTAGATAATAAATTCATCTAAGTGACAAAAGTTACACTACGCCTAATAGCAGTGACTGCGCACACACATTTGTAAATAGTTTCACATAACTCGTTAAGTATTTTTAAGCAATTTGGTGTAAAAAAGCATCATGTTGTCGCAATTTAATGACTATACCAAACAAAATCATATTTTTACATGAGCAGAATGTTGGAATTAGAGAGATTGGTCGTCGACTTAATATAGCAGTAAGTGTTTTTTTATTTCTATTTTATTTGATTGATTGTGATTAATGAACGCGTAGTTGGCTATTTTAGCATTACATCCACTCCTTACAAGTTACATACACGGTTACAAAAATGTATTTTTTTGTTTTAGTGAAATACGGTCAGACTATGGCTAAGACGTTATGGAGACAATGGCAATATTCGGCGGATTCGTCCAGGAGCAAAAGCCATCAAGTATAGTCCTGAATTCGAACGCCACCGGGCCATTGTTTCAAGCCTATGGGGTCAAATGGTTTTAAATTGGGACACAACGGAAGTCCGTAACAAACACAACTTGGTTGAGATTGTGACATCGACTTGGGAGCACATGAGAGGCAAAGATTTGTGTTGGAATATGGTGCGCGGTATGCGTAGCCGCTTACAGCAAGTTATAGCAGGGGACGGTGCGCCACTCCGCTACTAATTAATCTACTTAGTAGGTATTTTTAAACACACCATGTAAATAAATGCTCAATGGATTGATTGTTGAACCATTAAAAGGCTGCAGATTATGTGGTGATGTTATTGTTACAAATAGATTTTTTCTATTTAAATAACATGTTTATTCACTACATATAGGCAGCTATAAATCTGTAAAGCATTTCACAGATGAATTCATTTTCTCGATAGCAAACTTTTAAGCATATGCATGCCTTTTTTAATGTTTATAAATGGTTAGATTTGATTATGGCATACTAATATAAAATGTATATTAATTTGGAAATATGTATATGAGCATTTACTTACTTTATCTTACATAAGTGTTTTAATGAAATAATAAACATTTTAAACTTGCAATTTTTTAGTTTGATTTATTTACAAACTGCCCGTTTAAAAAGACAAGACCCTACGTCATCCATTAAATAAATGTAAAAAAAGTGTAATAAAATAATAAAAAAAAAAACAGCAGAGTAAAAAGCTATATTTAGGTCAAACTTGGTTTCGAACGTAGACAACGATGAACACCGCACTACCTTAGTGACCACAAGACCAACTCAACTCTTATAAGCAGTATTGAAATTTGATCTTAGTTGTAATGTTACACGCAATATTCTAAAGAATTTGAACCATATAGTATACTATCATAAAGTTTATTTTTGCACAGCACAAGTAGCCAACCTTCTCCTCGTGCAAATAGATTATTTTTTATTTTAAATAATCACTCCATTGAACATGATAATAAATAAAACTACCTTTAAAATAGAAAATAAAAAATTGTAAAGAGACGTTGTTTTTCCAATTTTATAAGGCAAGGTAAAATATGTTTGCGCGTAGTCACTGGCATACCCTTAGTAGCATTTGAATACCAGTTTTATACTGAATACGAATATTTATTTTTCAACTACCCGCTTATTACAAGCTATGCGAAAATATTACCATTTTAGAAAGTTTACATTTGAAGATTATCCATCTATAGTTCTTTACAATAATACAAGAAATACTTTTGGAATAAATTCTAAATTGAAAGCAAAACAATATCTTCGTCGCAGGATTCGATCTCGCAACTTGTTTTTCTCAGTCTTATACACAGACCACGAGACCAGAATTACTTGAACGTAGTAATTAAAATAAGCTATTACACTAATTATATTATAACAAGTAGTTATAACATATAACTTAACGCTAACGTTATAAAGATCAAATTTGCGTGTCTGTATATTGTTATTGTATTTGTTCATTGAGTCCTCGAGCACTTGTCTACTAAGCTCATATAAATTGAATAAACCTTAATGCTACAGGTAGAGGGTCCAAATTCGTTTGTTTTTAGGGTGGGTCAGATAATGTTGACAAGAGACTGTACATACTTGCTTAATTAGCACACCACGTTTTGATACACTCAACATGAACATAAATCTTATATATGATTCTTTTATTATTTGATCACAAGCGTTGCAGAAAACAACCTCTGAGGTATGATCGTCAGAGATATGCGAATAAACAACAATTAAGACTTACCTAAGTATTCACTTCTATCGTTTCTTCTAGTTGCGAATACCGATAACATTTCAATTTCTCAGATTTAAGATTACATTACTTACAAAAATCATAAGCATTATAAATGGACACATCCGTAGCCATACTCAATGCAAATATCATAAGAAAGTAAATGAATCCCTGCATCTTCACTTCAAAAAGGCGAAATTATAATAAGATGGTAAATTGGGTTAAGGTATAATCTATCGCACTTGTAAGTGATATTTTTTTTAAACCATTATATATTCTAATGAGACCTTGTAACTGTATCCTACTGCTGTTGCTGTATATTTCAGCCACTTTCAGTAAGTTGAGGAGCAATGTCCTCATGGTGGTGTTGCTCTATTCCTGCAAAAACAATTTTATATTTTAATGAAACCTTTAATTGTATCCTGCTGCTGTATATACAGTAAAATATTTCAGCCACCTTCATTAACTTGAGGTGCAATTTCCTCATAGTGGTGTTGCACTATTTCAGCGATCTCCTGATCACACTCTTCCGAAGAGCATGTTCGGATGAATGATTGTTAGGCTTTTTATAGATCTCGTGGTACATACTTGCTTAATTAGCACACCACGTTTTGATATACTCAACATGAACATAAATCTTATATATGATTCTTTTGTTATTTGATCACAAGCGTTGCAGAAAACAACCTCTGAGGTATGATCGTCAGAGATATGCGAATAAACAACAATTAAGACTTACCTAAGTATTCACTTCTATCGTTTCTTCTAGTTGCGAATACCGATAACATTTCAATTTCTCAGATTTAAGATTACATTACTTACAAAAATCATAAGCATTATAAATGGACACATCCGTAGCCATACTCAATGCAAATATCATAAGAAAGTAAATGAATCCCTGCATCTTCACTTCAAAAAGGCGAAATTATAATAAGATGGTAAATTGGGTTAAGGTATAATCTATCGCACTTGTAAGTGATATTTTTTTTAAACCATTATATATTCTAATGAGACCTTGTAACTGTATCCTACTGCTGTTGCTGTATTTTTCAGCCACTTTCAGTAAGTTGAGGAGCAATGTCCTCATGGTGGTGTTGCTCTATTCCTGCAAAAACAATTTTATATTTTAATGAAACCTTTAATTGTATCCTGCTGCTGTATATACAGTAAAATATTTCAGCCACCTTCATTAACTTGAGGTGCAATTTCGTCATAGTGGTGTTGCACTATTTCAGCTATCTCCTGATCACACTCTTCCGAAGAGCATGTTCGGATGAGTGAATGTTAGGCTTTTTATGGATCTCGTGGTACATACTTGCTTAATTAGCACACCACGTTTTGATACACTCAACATATACATAAATCTTATATATGATTCTTTTGTTATTTGATCACAAGCGTTGCAGAAAACAACGTCTGAGGTATGATCGTCAGAGATATGCGAATAAACAACAATTAAGACTTACCTAACTATCGTTTCTACTAGTTGCGAATACCGATAACATTTCAATTTCTCAGATTTAAGATTACATTACGTACAAAAATCATAAGCATTATAAATGGACACATCCGTAGCTATACTCAATGCAAATATCATAAGAAAGTAAATGAATCCCTGCATCTTCACTTCAAAAAGGCGAAATTATAATAAGATAGTAAATTGGGTTAAGGTATAATCTATCGCACTTGTAAGTGATATTTTTTTTAAACCATTATATATTCTAATGAGACCTTGAAACTGTATCCTGCTGCTGTTGCTGTATATTTCAGCCACTTTCAGTAAGTTGAGGAGCAATATCCTCATGGTGGTGTTGCTCTATTCCTGCAAAAACCATTATAAAAACCATTATATATTCTAATGAGACCTTGTTACTGTATCCTGCTGCTGTTGCTGTATATTTCAGCCACTTTCAGTAAGTTGAGGAGCAATATCCTCATGGTGGTAATCATAATCATAATCATAATCATTTTTTTATTTGTGTAACATAGGTAGTGAATACAGTTCTTATATTAAGGTTCATAGGTCGCTATGTTATGCCATGAGGCGTACAAATATGGTTGCATGCTAAATAAAAACAATATGGAATAATTTTTACAGTCAATGCATAAAATAACATAAATTACAATAAAATTTGTCACAATATTCAATAAAACTTTGTTTCTCCAGTCAAATAAATAAAAAAGTCTACATTAATTTATCATTCAGAAATTCATCAGTCGTATAATAACATTTTTCAATTAATAACAGTTTTAATTTTTTTTTAAATTGAGTAACATTCAAATTTTTTATGACATCTGGTAATTTATTGTAAATGCGCGGTGCCATACCTAAAACGCTCTTTCTCACTAAGGCAGTCTTACAGCGCTGATTGCTTAAAGAGTTTGCGTATTGGCTACGAATTTCAACATCTCGTAACGTTGACACTTTTTCGAACAACCTCATGTTTGTTTTGACGAAAACACTAATTTCAAAAATATATAATGAGGGTAAGGTAAGTATTTTCAGCGATTTAAAGAATGGTACACAGCTAACATCAGTTTTCAAACCGCACATTGATCTTATGCACCTTTTTTGTGCCTTAAAGATGGATATCTTTATCAGTAGAATTGCCCCAGAAAATAATACCATATCGCAAAATTGAGGCTACTAGGCCGTGATATGCAACTAGTAGCGCATCCATATTTATTTTTCTAGCAATTTGGAAAAGTGCGTATGCTGATTTATTTATTTTCTTACTCAGGTCATCTATGTGGGCCTTCCAGTTAAGCTGGTTATCAAGGAATAGACCTAAGAATTTTGCTACTTTAACTTCTTCAATTTCACAGTTACTATGTCTGATATTTACTTTTGGTACTACAGTTCTTTGGTGAAAGTGCATTATATTGGTTTTCTTTAAGTTTATAACTAAATTATTTTTACTAAGCCAATTAATTATGTCCGATAGTGTATTATTTATGTCATCTTGATAAATATTGCGATCAATACATTTCACTATGACAGTACTGTCGTCTGCAAACATGACCATTTGATGTTGAGTCACCTTTGGCAGATCATTTATATAGATTAAGAAGAGAGGTGGCCCAAGGACGCTACCCTGTGGGACACCAAACTTTATCAATCTAGAGTGAGATAAAAAACTCTTTTCAAATTTTGTTTTTTCACATACTCTTTCAATCTCTGTACATTGCATTCTGTTGGAGAGATAGGATTCGAGTAGTCTTAAAATGTTACCTCTGATACCATAGCTACGCAGTTTGCCTAATAAGACGTCGTGCTTTACGTAATCGAAGGCTTTGGTCATATCTGTGTAGATAGCACAAATAGGAGCTTTTTGGTCTACTGCTAACAAAATGCTACGCAAAAAATCAAAAATAGCCATGTTGATCGTGGTATTCTTTCTAAAGCCATTTTGTTCCTTGCAAAATAAGTTAAATTTATTGAGATAATAATACAGAGACTTATAAATGATTTTTTCGAAAATTTTAGAAAATATAGAAATTTTAGCTATTGGCCTATAGTTCTTCATATCGGTTTTGCTATCTTTTTTATGAAGTGGTTTAATAATAACTTTCTTCAAATCTTCAGGATAAATTCCGTCAATAATGCTGAGGTTCATAATATGCACCAATACGGGTGCTATAAGTTCAGCTACAAGTTTTATCACCTTTGTTGACACACCGTCAAATCCTACAGTACTTGTATTTTTAAGTGATTTTATAGCCGTAACAATATCACTTGTTAGAACAGGCTGCATAAACATGGATTGCCTTGTCATATTGTCTAATTTATTGTCGAATTCTATATCAGTTTTCATATTATTCTCAATTTCATCTATAAAATAATTATTAAATGCATTTGCAATGTCAATGGGTTTTGAAAAGGTCTGGTCACATTTATTAATGGTCATTATTTGTTCTTTAGGAGAATTATTTTTAGGTTTATTGACTATTTGCCATGTAGCTTTTGACTTATTCTGCGAGGTTTTTATAAAGTAATCATTTTGAGCTTTTTGAGTTAGTCTTATTATTTTCTTATATTGTAAAGAGTATGTTTTAAAATTAGTTTTATTTTTTAATACAGGATTTAGTCTGTATGTCCACAGTAATTTTCTTTGTTTTTTACTACAGCTTTTCATGCCACGCGATACCCATTTTACGTTTTTATTAGCATGAATAGTTATAATTTTATCAGGGAAGCAAAGTTTGTAGAATAGGAAGAACGTTTCATAAAATATTTTATAAGCTATATTGGCATCGTTACTTTCAAACACATCCTTAAAAGTTAAGCTTCGAATGCATTCTTGGAATTTTTTAAGGTTCTCTGTAGAGTAGTCTTTTCTTAAAATTTTCCAGAATTTTAATCGGCATGTTCTATTTATGGGAACCCTGAGTATTTGTGCCGTGTGATCAGAAAGGATGAGGTCTATAATTTCAGCTTTACATCCTCTTTGTATGTTATGTGCGAAATGATCGATACATGTATTACTACTAAGCCTGGTAGGTTGATTTATTTGTAATGTCAAGTTGTAGCTCAGTAGAAAATTCTCTAGTTCCAGAGTAGTCCTATTCCTTTTTAACGTATCAATATTTAAATCGCCACAAATAACAATTTTTTTATTATTTAATAAACATAACTTACTCAAAACAATGTCAAGCTTATCATAAAATGTCAAATAATTATATTTAGGAATTCTATAAACACAAATTACAATAATAGAATGAGTTGTCAATTCAATTCCACAAATTTCAAAAACGCCTGACACAGAGTGCTTAGCAATATCTGGTAGTTCTTTATATTGATGCCCAGTTCTAACTAGAATACAAGTCCCTCCGCGATTTGTTTTGCGACAAAAGAAGGCGGCTGGATGGAAACCAGGAAGGTACAATAAACTTTCATGGCCAGATGTAATAAAATGTTCAGTTATACAGAGAATGTCTACAATAGTTCCTTGATTTTCGAGGTTTTTTAATTGAATAGTCAATAAGTCCGATTTGTTCAGCAAACCGGCAATATTTTGGTGAAGAATATATAAAGTATTACAGAAAAAACTGCGAGTTTTGTCCCTCTGTAATAGTCGCAGATGTTGTCATAAACATATTCGAATTGTAATTAGCATGCATTTTGTCATTTATGTCAAGTCCACATATTTCATACTCAGTATTGACACTTTGAATATAAACAATCATATCATAAATATCATTAAAAATAGATTTCATTCCGGAGTAATTTATCATGCCTGTGCGTCTATTGAACATGGTATCATCGTATTTTAAATTGTTGTTGCTATCCAGAAAATATGCATGTCTATGAGTAACTGTGTCCAGATATAACAAGTTATTGAAAGTTTCCACCCTCGAATTGTATAGGTAATTATTATTGAAGAATTTGTACGTTGGTGCGCATATAATTATGTTTGTATTTGTGATTTCTTGTAAAACTTTTCTTATTAATAAAATACTGTCATAATATTTACATGTGACTAGGAAGTCCTCACCACCTAACACCTGGTGTTGCTCTATTCCTGCAAAAACAATTTTATATTTTAATGAAAACTTTAATTGCATCCTGCTGCTGTATATACAGTAAAATAGTTCAGCCACCTTCATTAACTTGAGGTGCAATTTCCTCATAGTGGTGTTGCACTATTTCAGCGATCTCCTGATCACACTCTTCCGAAGAGCATGTTCGGATGAATGAATGTTAGGCTTTTTACGGATCTCGTGGTACATACTTGCTTAATTAGCACACCACGTTTTGATACACTCAACATGAACATAAATCTTATATATGATTCTTGAAGGAATAGTAGCAGTAAATCAAGCTTTAAGTATTAATTCGTGAAATTTATTAATAGAGTAAACCGTTACAAGGCAGTTCTAGGTGAAAAGGGAAAAAGTGAGCGCCGCACAGCGGGAAAAATGTGAAAAGCTATGGATGCGTTCATACAAATTAAATAATCAACATAATCATGGCTGCGTTCCATTCCTAACAACCACCCCTGAACGCAAACCCATTTTTGCTATACAATACAAATTTTTATGGTCAGTTGTCCCCTTGGTAAGTATATCTGCAATCATTTTATCACCTCTACAATAGTTGAACTTTATATCTAAATTGTTTACATGCTCTCTCAAAAAATGATACCTGATATCGATATGTTTAGAGCGAGGTAGATAACAATCATTGGAAGACAATTTAATAGCGCTCTGGTTATCGCTGAATATGTGAAGGGGTCCGGCGAGGGGCTGGTCGAACTCGACGTGCAGTTGTCGCAGCCACAGGGCCTCCTGTGCTGCCGACGACATTGCCATGTATTCTGCTTCGGCCGTCGAAAGAGCCACCGTCTGCTGTCTCCTTGAGCACCAGGATACTGCGCCTCCCTGAGAAATAAAAACATAGCCCGTGCAGGGCATACGGTCAATGTTATCGCTGGCCCAGTCTGCGTCACAGAAGCCCTTCATGATTGATTCACCATCTTTGGTATAAGTGAGCTTCAAGTTTTTGGTTCCTTGTAAGTATCGTAGGACTCTTTTGACTGCTGTCCGGTGTTCAGCTCTGGGCTCTTTATTGAATCGACTAAGAGTATTAACTGCAAAGGAAATGTCAGGCCTTGTGCGTTGAGCGATGTAGAGCAGGCATCCTATAGCTTGTTGGTAAGGGTAATCTACTTCCTTGCTGTCAGCACACTGAGCAAACTTTTGGCCGACCTCAACTGGTGTTTTGCATGGTTTACAATCAGACATGCCAAACTTGTTGAGTATCTAATCTTTAATATATTTTTCTTGGTCAATCATAATGATGTCTTTATCCCTTGTTATGTTCAGACCAACACACTGACTGGCTTTACCTAGATCCTTCATCTCCAAGTATTGCATGAGCTTGTTCTTTATCATATCCTTTTCTACTTTATTCGGAGTAAATAAAATAAGATCATCAACCCATACAGCAATATAGATATTCTTGTTTACATTAAAATATACACAGGGGTCAGATTTCGACCTTTCCATACCTATGTCCTGCAGCACAGTGTTCAGTTTTGAATTCCATAACCTGCTTGCCTGTTTCAGTCCATATAAAGATTTATGCAATTGACATACCTTAGACCCTTGTTCGTACAACTCTGGTTGCATCATATATATTTCCACATCAATGTCTACTTGAAGAAATGCTGATACTGCATCTAGCTGATCAATCTCAAGCCCCAATCTTGCAGCTAGTGATATTAGATAGCGTATGGTGCTGTATTTTACAACAGGAGAGAAAATTCTGTCGGTACCAGGACATTGCTTCTGTGACTTGTGGAAATAGATTGACTGCCACACAGCTGTGACTCTACTTGTTTATTTTGGCAGTTTGTAGATGAAGCTAAAACATCATGAGTAACAGTTAGATCTAAGTTTTTACAACTTTCAAAGAAGGTAACATCTCTGCTTTTGGTAAGTTTGTTTGTTTTTTCATCTAATAAACGATATCCTTTTGTATTGTCACAATATCCCACCAGAATCATCCTTTTTGACTTCTTGTCCCACTTTTGGCGTTTCTCCTTTGGTACAAAGACCATGGCCTCGGAGCCAAATATTCTTAGATGCGACAGGTCAGGTTCTAATCCATTCCACAATTCAAAAGGTGTCTTACCATGCAAAGCTTTATTAGGGGATCGGTTTACAATATATGCTGCAGTCCCCACTGCCTCGGCCCACAGTTTCTTTGGTAGGTTGGCTTGGAACAGCATACATCTACCTTTCTCAACCAGTGTCCTATTCATCCGTTCGGCCAATCCATTGTGTTGAGGGGTATAGGGAGTGGAAGTTTGATGTACTATACCGCTATTTGATAGAAATCTTGCAAAATGAGTATTACAGTACTCAGTACCATTATCTGTTCTTAATACCTTTATTTTCCGAGAACAATGGTTTTCAACTTTATTTTTATAATCCTTAAAAATTTCTAACACTTTGGTTTTATTTTGCATGAAGTATACATGCACCATTCTAGTATAGTCGTCTATAAAGGTGATATAGTATTTCATACCTGAGCAGCTCAAGTTCTCCATTGGTCCACAGAGGTCAGAGTGGACAAGCTCTAATGGTCCTGTAGCTCGGGAACCAATATTCTTAAACGGGCTCCCGCTTGACTGCTTGCCTTCACAACAGGAAATACATTTAGTCACATTATTCTCAGTATCAGTTAGAGTGACGCCCTTGACACAGTCAGGTAGCCTGTTGACATCTTGAACATTTAAGTGACCCATGCGCAAGTGCCACAGGTAAGTCTCACTACACTTCTCCTCACTAGAGCTTAAATGTGCTGCTTCAGGAGTATTTTCTGTATCCAAAATGTACAATTTATTATTTAGAGTTGCAGAACATATAAATTTGCCATGTGTATCATGAACATCACAGCCTCTTTGAGTAAATGTTACTTTGTAACCACTATTAACAATAGCACTCACTGAAAGTAGGTTGACGGCTAAGTCTGGTACAAATAAAACATTTTTTAGCTGAATGTTCTGACCCTGCACTAGTCTGACATCAGTGTATCCAACTCCTCCAACTGACAGTGGCTCTTTATTAGCTACCGTTATTTCCTTTAACGCGGTCAACGCGGGTGACAGCTACCTCCATACCAAATTTTATCATTGGTCCAGCCGCTTGAGCATGGAGAAGTAACAAACACACACTGTGTGTGTGTGTGTGTGTTTGTTACTTCTTCATGCTCAAGCTCACAAACATTCGTCTAAATAATATCAGTGTGATAATAATAATAATTTAGTGTGATTAGTGGGATTATTAACAGATGAATAAACTTTTGCCTATTGTCTTTTACCGCGACATGTAATTATAAAGTTAGACAGAAACAAACGTTACATAACTTAGTCATCTGTTAACCATCGTTTATAAGTTAGGGGGTTAAATTTTTATCTGTGTCGCAGGATACCTACAAAATTTATCTTAATAATGATAATCCTATAGCTAACAAAATCTTGATAAAAAGTATCTCAAGCTATGGCTTGATACGATAATTTATTATTAAATTATTCGTGTTAAAATAATTCGTGAAAAAATTCAGAGAATAAGATCATAATTTATTCCAGATTTAATTTTATTCTAGCCCACAGACACGTGTTTTTCTAATAAAATTAGTAGGTATCAAAATTCAAATCTCGTAAACATCCTTGGATTTTTCAAATGTTAATCTCAATTCAACATAATAAGAATAATAGATTACGGACGAAAACATCTTAAATCATCGTAATTAGGATACATTTTCGAGTATTATACCTACCTAATATTATTTTTCTATAGGTTCACTTTAGTTTAATTATCATTACTGTCATTAAATTATGATTAAATCACTTACCGTAACGTCTTGCTTTGGTACCGTGTCATTAACTTCAATAACAAAGTCGTGAGGAGCAATCGCCATTACTTCTAAGTCCTCAGGAGAAGGTGATGGTGGTTTGTCGCCCCCGCCTGTCTTTGATTGTTCCGTCCTATGGGTAGATAAGTTGGATTTAGCGGACAACTTCATCCTTTTCCAAGCCAACTTTAATTCTCCATCTGATCATGCGCGCATCACGCGGGCTGTCGCCGAATGTAATTCACTCCATTTCACGCTAGAGGTGTTAAAAAATATGAAAACTTGATTATAAACAGTGCGTCATAAGTACAAATTGTTCTTGTTCGTTATATTGTAATAATAATAATAATATAATAATATCCCTGGACATTTCACACAGCACCATTTGTCCCAAGCTAAGCAACCTAATGCTTGTGTTATGGTAACAAGATGGCTGATAAACTACTTATATACAATTTTTTTTTGTAAATACATACATATTATAGATAGAATCTAAACAAATCTAAAATAATATTAAAGTAATCTTAACAAAGAACAATTTGTGACATATCTATGTAATGATAAATAATTCTTAAATCATTTCAAGTGTTATTATAATATCAATATTTAGAGAAACAGAACGTTGCTTCAAATAAAGCCTGTACGAACGAATGAAAGAATGCCATTTTTGTTTCTTATCTGTGGATATTATTTGAACCATGGACCATCTTTGGTACTAACAGATCCTCGGATAGTCTTCGTTTTGTAATCGGGACACATTTTGATCCTGGTACTAACGTTGATACCGTCACAATCCTAGACCTTTTAGTCTTGGTTTAAACCAGTACTTAAGCATTTTTTTGTAATAAGACCGTTTATGTTTTCAAGTATTATGTTATAGTAAAATGAGCAGTACTATGTTACACATGCCTACTCTAAGCAAATATATGTTAAAGATGGAAAATACATAAAACCCAGATAATAACTAATATGAAAATTCGCTTTTTATAGATTAAACTAGGTATGTATTTGTAATAATGAAAAACAAAATGCTTACCACACAATTAGTATTTTGTGATAATAGGACAGCCAGCAATGGACACTCCATACTGACATTATGGTGTCTTATTTTCCTCACAGATTTGCCACAACCAAGGCAAACCATGTTATGCCCCAGTAGTCTTTCGTGTTTACCAGCTTCGGTATTTAATAATATTAAGCATGGATGACAAATAAATGTATCCAGAGGCAACTGAAAATAAGATGCACTGTAAGTTAATTTGGCATAAATTATATAAAAATAAATAACAATGAAGATAGTTTCGTAAGAATAAAATGTTCCTAATATGAGCATTTTGTCGTCCACATCACATGTCTACAAGTAGTATGCATGGTGTGGAACGCCAATTATTATATTTATCTTTCTCTATGGTCCACTATGGCGGATGTTGACAAACGGTATTTTGAATTCATCTTGCATTACTAAATATTTTGAAATACAAACTGACGAGTTCAGAGAGGTTAAAAACTACGTATTAATTCATTTTTCTATTTTTAATATACAATATTATTTACTATGTATGTGTAAATGGAATGTACTTTTTTGTCCATGTCATTTATCATGCTTTCATCGATGGAGTTGTACTGGGAAGGTGAGCAATTTTCTTGAAAAGTTTCACTCAGTTTTTCTATAACTTTACACAATTTGTCATAATTTGGGTCTGTTCTAGGTGATTCTTCAAGAATGTTAGATACATGTAAATTTTCTGTAATCTTTTGAAATCTTTTGTAAGGCATAACTTTGCTTATGACTGGATTATTATAAAATTCATCAGAAGACCAATACAATTTTATATCTGGCACTGAATTTATAGACATCAATATTACCACTCCGATGTATGCATTCATTTCTTCAAAACTTGTATCCTTCCAGTGATTTGAATTTTTGCTAGCTGCATAAATGTTTGTGTTCCTAACTAATATATGAACCAATTCTGTTGGAAACAAATCTTGAAAGTCAGTGGAGTGGATCTATTGTTATATTGCTTGTTTACAGTAATAGGTCTTTCAAAATTTGGAGCAGAGAAATTTCCCGAGTCATCAGACCACACTCGAACTTTATTCAGCAATTCATTATAGCTTGGCAAGGGCTCATCAGATGCTGGTTCCAAAGTGGGTTCTTCGGTAGGTCTACATGGTAACAAGGATTCATTAGGTGCAGCTTCTAACTGAGGAATAGATGGCAACGAGATCTCCCCAGATACACTTTCCAAGGTAAATTCTTCAGTAAGAACAGGTGGCAATACTGGGTCAGCAGATACAGTTTCAGAAGACGCCCAAAAATTAGATCTCAGCATAGGGCTATAAGATGTAGATGGTACTACATTTTCATCGTCAGAAGAAAGAATGGAGAGTAGTTCGTTGTGTGAGTAAGATTGAATTTTATTCGTGAAGGGCGGGCGTTTTTGGGGGACTGTCGTTTGTAATTTTGACGTTCAAAAAGTGCTGATTCTCAGCCTAATTTGAATAAATGACTTTTGATTTTGATTTTGATTCAATTGTGTATTTAAGAACTGTTTCATCATTTTCATCATCTTCGTCTTCATCAGAAGACTGCATTCTGCACAACTCCTCCTCAATCCTTTTATCATTCATCTGCAAGGAAATACAAACAACGTTTCTAAGTGGACAGCATGAAAATAATTACCCCATAGATCTAAGAAATTTACTAATGGTCAACAGGAAAATAATTCCCACGTATTTTTTCGAAGGGTCATAAAACCCACACCATTTGATGTTTTAGGAAACCGCAACCAATACAACGATTTCGATGCACAAATTGATTCAGTTGGCGCATTGCTACTTGTTGGATTACTTGTTTGTTCAATTAATAACCAACAGTAATGACAAACAACACTGTCATTTGGAATCTAAAACAAACAAGATACAGTTGTGTTACGAATGAAAATTTACCTCAGTTAAAACAGTTTACATTCTATGAATAAGAATCGTACTTTACTTCAGAAAGTGAAGTCCATTGCCGTAACAATGAACGGAAATCGTCAAATTCAATTAAATGCCGTTTCATCCGGAACACATTTATTCCACAATAATGAATACAACGTAGTTGATGGGGTTTGGGGTCACAAAATGTGTGGTATGGATATAACACAATAAGTCTATAAGAGTAATTTGGGAAGAAAACAACCGTACACATAGAAAAAGACCGGCAACAACACATGATGTTTGACATCCCGTAAAACCGTACAACTTTGCCCAGATTTTTTATTCCACTTCCGCTAAATATTTTAATATATAATAATACTTTTAATTTGTGATTGTGCTACATCATTCATAAATGCAATGTTCTTTGCATAGAATATATGATAATATCAAGACAATGAATGTTTATTTTCTAAAATCTCAATTTGGACAATGGGCCAAATATATATATTCTTGCAAATTTACAAGTTTGCCCATTTTGCAGAAACCTCCGTAACTGCAGTATTTTCTAACATAAGAAAAATAGTCAATCTGTCATAGGACCTTATTACTAAACGTTTAAACGTTCATATTACCTGTCAAATTTGAGTGGGCAAAGTAGCAATTTTTTTTTTGTAATTTTTCATTCAAATAAAACGTTGTCACTTTTTATTGTTAACCAGAACGGTGTTTGAGAGCGAACTACGTACGTAGCTCGCTCTTAAACATTAATCTACACATATTTGAACAATCATAAAATTAGCAATATTTTAAAGCAAATGCTTACTAGCTTTAAAACAAACAATACATAATATTAAAATTAATATAAACCTTAATACCTATAAATAATAGGAATATTGACTTTAAAGACTCATAGAAGTGAAATAAATCTACCTATATTCTAGATAAAGCTTTTAAAAACCAACGGTAAAATACTATACATAGATTAGCAACTCTTTGACCTAAGTAATAGGAAATTTTTTTTAGGCTCATCAAAATTAAATAAAATAAACTTAAATTAAAAAAACTTAATTTCACTTTTCTATCAGCTTGTAGTTGTACCTACTATACAGAGTGCAATTAAATTCATGGGCATCCTGTTAATCGCGAAAAATAAATCTGCTGTTCCCTACATTTATGTTCGCAAAACTTTTTCGCGATTTCAGGTTTGGTCCCATAGTAAAAGTTGTTCATAATGCTGATTACAATGACCCCTTAAAAGGATGCCCATGAATTCAATTTCACCCTGTAGAACTGATACAAAACAAAGACCTGCACTATACCTGGGATTGGACTGTGTTTCACAACTATAGAGCAGGTCTATGTTTTCAATGACTTCTATAGAAACCTAATTCTATAGCAAAATATAATAGGTAATACTATTTCTACATCATTACGATTAACTTCACACACATTCTCCACGTTCGGGTACGTGAAAATCATTTTACCTTCTTTTGCATTTTTCACTTTTCTTGCAAATTTTACAGTAGGAATACTGTTTTTCATATATAAAACACGACCGACAAAGTGTTTTATGCTTTTTTTTGTCGCAAATTTTACAACAACCCAGTCCCCTTTTTTTAAATCTACATCGCTTGTAAAATAGCTGATATCACTGAACCCAAATGTTGCAGTGATGTTTTCTGGCTCACAGTTTTCCTTGTTGTCTATCTCTTGCAAACATGTTGATAAATATTCATCAAATGCATCATAATCAGAATCATCTGTGTCTGCAATATTCAGAACTCGTTTCACAATAATATGATCTCAATTTCTTCCGTTTCGTAACCTTTGTTTTTCTTCGAGTAGTTACATTTTCCCGTTTTCTTTTAGTTTTTTTCATTTAATGAATTTCCATTTTCATTGTCCACTTTCTTCGTAACAATTTTCATCTGTAAAGCTGATTTTGCGATGACTTCAGTACCTAATTTAATATTTTTCTTGATGTCCTTCATTTTCTTAGGGGTTACTTTAACTTAACATCTGAGGTTATTATCCCTTAATTGGGCCTGAGCTAAACAGTGAGGCTATACAGTAACTGCAGTTAGTTATGTTATGTAGTTAGGGAAATAAAGAAGACCAGTTTTTTTTTTTTGATATTTTTATTTCTAAATATAAAAAAAATTGTGTGGGAAATGTGTTCCTTCAGCCTTCCTAGGACCTGTATGAAAAGTATTATGTGGGAAATAATTTTCATGTATCTTGTGCAGGAAAATTATTTCCTACATTACAATTACCATGGAACCTTTCAAAACATGGAGCTGGAAATAATGGCACTTGACATACACTGCAAATGTATTTTGAACGCACTTCACGAGCACGAGTGCTGCAAAAGCGGCATCTTCTGAGTTTATTCAATCTTGTCATATGGTTTCCTACATTTGAGAGCCGAAGCTCATCAGGTACACCGTACACACCACCTTTTTTGTTTTTGAATTCTGATGGCCTTCTTGTCCTGCTGGAAAAACAGTCTATCATCGATCGACCTAATCGCAATCTGAAACTTCTGTGAGTGTTCCTTCTGCCGGAACCTTGCATGTACAAAATATAAGCATTGATCATTGCAGATTCAAACAAAAACCAAAAGAGTCTATGTCAATTCTTTTTTATTTCCTCCCTAGGGGATAGGATGACCTGAAATGATCAAATAAATCCACACCCCCCATATTTTCTGTATACATTTTTATTGCCAGCGGACAGAACATCTTTTTCGAACCATCTTTTTGCTTTCTTTTTATTACCGTTACTTCTTTAGGGCAGTAAGCCGTGGTAGCAACAAAGACATCTTTGGTATCTTTCCACTTTATTATAGATATAGGCCTGCTATAAACATAAATAAACTCACCAGCATTGAGACGTGTTTCTCTAAGATTTTTACTGTAAGCTTCTGGTAGACCTTTTCTGTTACTACGGATTGTAGCTACACTATAAATTTGTCTTTGATGCAGTGCTGAAAGTACAGTCACAAGCAAAAGTATGTATACACTCGGCTTTATTCAAAAGCGATTTACTACTTTATTTTTTAATGAAATTTTATGTTGTTACGAACATAGCATTTTCGAACCCATAGGTTTATGTAATGTGTCGTATTTCAACGTTGCATTCGTTATTTCACGAAAAAATCGCATATGAAACTTGCCAAGTGTTGACATATTGGTGGTCGTGACTGTACTCCTAAACTTGTAAAAAGTTGTCAAATGCCAGTAAGGTATTTGTAGGTACATTTTCAGACAAGTCTTAAACAACTCTATATCCAAGATTTTCTTCACTGGCAGTGCCTACTTTTCCAGTATAAAGGACATGGCTAAATGACTGCCCCAAGCATGTCTAGTAACTTCACATTAACTCGTAATATTTAAATATTCATTCATGAATTATTAAGCGTTTAATAATTTCCTAGCGCTTTCGTGAACTGTTAAACATAAAAAAAGTATCTTAGTTGCTTTTTTTGATTGACATGACAAGTTCAAGGGGAATAATAATACAGTACTGCAACTAGGGACGGATCATGTCGCTTTTCTAAAATGTCAAGTCAAACTATACTTATAACGATTTTTGATAACAGGTATCAAAACGATTTATTTTCTGAAACTAAGAAGTGGCAATCAGAGTTATTGGCGGGAATTGATGGAATTCAATTCGGTGTCCTGTTTAGTTGCTTCTTATTGTGTTTTCACAGGGAAACGGGGTTGTTTCTAAGTGACAATCGACTCTATTCAATTCCACTCTTTTCGTATCAAAATCAACTAAAAATAATTGAAAGCTTCAGAATGTGCTTCTACGTTTAATGTACTACCTATTTTGTGTCGAAAAATATTAACTGAATACAGGTTGACAAAAACTATTTAAGTATATTTTTATCTTTAAACCCAATCGATTATTTTATTGATTCGATTACACTTGACGTTCAATCCCATCTCTATGAAAAAAACAAACGTCAGATGTTAGACATCGTTGGAACACTGCCGTTTGCTTGTTCGTTGTGGTTTTTCATTTTGGATTTTCATTGACCCTCGCTTGCTTATTGTGTGTGCTTGCCTACCTACTGACCTCTTGCTACTCGACACGGACTTGACTTGCAATCAATTCATCCTGCGATGCATAAACTGCGGTGTAACCACGCAAAGGCTGCGGCAGCATATCGCGTCTTCATTGCCTGCTTTTCTACTCACTATCTTAGCACGATGGTTAACAATTGAGGTAAGTCATCTCCTGCCGGGGCGGCGGGATTTTCCGAAAGGTTAACCGCTGCCCTGGAACAGAAAGGGCTAAGGACGGAACACGGGTGGGTTTTAGTCAGTAAAAGTCTGACACTCCCTTCCGCTCCACCCAGATCATCTCATTTGATGATTTCCCATCCACAAAAAAAAAAAAGGCAAGTCATCTACAGCTAGAATCATTTTAGAACCGATAAATATAAGTAACATCGAACAAATGTGACTTCAAGTAGTTTACCGTGTTTTCAAAATACATAATGAACTCAATGGCAATGAATCAGAAAGACTCATCTCGTCTCAACACGTCACGACTACAACAGACTGGTTGCTTTAGATGTCATAATAATCAAATGTGTAGGTATTATAAATAATTCATGTGGGTAATAAGGTAATTAAGTTTGTTCTAGGTTCCAAGGGATGCCAACATTTGTCATCCTTGTTATGAGCTGCTGAATTCAGAAGCAACTAGTGATGTACGTTTATTTGGTCATACAATAGTGCGCATAACTTGAGGCCGTTCTGTGAGAAGTATACAACGCCATGCAGTGGAAAGAAACGATTCAATTTTGCAGAATTTACCAACGTCACATCCAGCTTTCTATTATCTAAATAAAATGTTTTTAAACACAGTGTGTTTTTTTATCTTTAAATACCCGTCCGGTAGCATTTATCATCTTCCTCTTCAGATATTCAGTTTCTCGGCCTACAAATCGTCAGGACTACTGTCCCTGACCTCTCTCTCTCTGGTTGTGTTATTGGGCAACATCCAATCAGAATGATTTGATCAGACAGACAGATAACCTAAACTAACTTTTTTATATAATGTTCTTATAAAATTCACAGAATAAATAAATTAATCGCATTTTTGTTGTTTTATTTCAATATCTTTTAAAGTAGTTTTGAGTATGAATGTCGATGGCTATAAGAGAAGGGGACGACCAACGAAACGATGGATGGACTGTGTGAATGATGATATGGTTAGAAAGGGGGTGACTACCGAGATGGCGGCTAATAGAGGAGTATGGAAGAAAAAGACATGTTGCGCCGACCACAAATAAATTGGGATTAGGGCAGGAGAATGATGATGATCTTTTAAAGTCCTTGGTTACTCACTGTATTCTTTATCTAGTTTAGGCAGGATTTAACAATCACCACATACTAATTAAACTAAGTCCTCCTGGCGCGTTTGTCTGTCTGTCTGTACGGATGTTTCAACAAACATATTTTGATGGGGTTGTCACTTCCGGAAGGTTTAGCTATACATTCGTGTAGGTTGTATTGACCAATGTAAATCAAGTCAGAAAAATCCTGCCGCCTGAGTGTTTTCTTGCGCGCGTTGCCCCATTCAGCGTCCAGAACCCATCTCTCGAGTACATTTACTATAGGGATTTGGTTTTGGACAAAAATCTAGTGTTGTTTGGGTAACACCTAGGTAAAAGTTCATAGCAATGTAATTTATTTGCAGTTTTTTATGCCTATTGACGTAGGAGTTACACGATTTCATTTTCAGGATTATAAAGATATAAAAAGTGCCTGAAACTTTTTCTGTATGAAATACTAATATACAGCTATTCAGCATTACATATTGCTAGGTACCATGTCTAGACATTGCTGGAAATTCGTCCATACTTCAATTTAGCCATCTCCTTTGAACCTGGTAGAGAAATCCTGTCTTAGCATCACACCTCGCCCAAGACTTGTACCCTCTCTTTATGGGCTTTTTGGGCATATACTGTTTCATTGTGCTTCTGCCCTTGAAGCGAATCATGGATTCATCAATGGATTGGTTTGATGATTGGTCATGAAACGGACAACCGGGGTACGTCCAGTACCTACGGTCGTACCTGGGACAGTCTCCCACGTTTTGACGTATGCTCTGATGTACTACTTCTGAGTCGGGTGACTCCGCTGGTAACATACGTCCCACGCACCCCTGAATGCGTAGTCTGTACAATTACTAGGAAGGGCTTCTTAGAGACGGGCAGCGAAGAGGCGGTGAATAAAAGAAGATTTTCTTGTTGATATTTGCTTGCAGATTTCGGCTTCTTGCTTGTAGTGTTGCCTCTTCGACGGCTGAGCTGCGACTGACTTTTCGTCAAAAACTGCGCTCTATTTATACCGGCCTAAGTTCCCTTAAGGCGGACCGTGTATTTTGAGCCCTTTTTTACCGTGATTTTCGCTAAGCCGAAATCTGTCAAGCCCTTGTTTTATTTATTTTTCCTTATTATTTCCTTACAATTTTCACATATAATATTCCTTACATAATCCTTAACCTAATTACAGCTTAATAATTAACTTAATTATTCACAATAAAAAGTTTCTAGAAGAAAAACTGTTCAAATTCTCAACTTGGTACATTTTGATTATAAAAATTTCTTTATAACTTTGGAACCCGTGGTCCGATTTTTATAAATCAAACGGTATTATAGGTTTTATATCTAGACCTTTCATTTAAAACAAAAATTATTAAAATCTACCCATAAACAAAAAAGTGATTTTCCAAGTTACGTAATTATGTATGAACAAAATTTTACTTATTGGAATCCTTTCAAAAACAGTCTTATCCGTTCGAGATACACAATCTAATAACAAATATCGACAACAAATACTAATTAGAATTTAGAAAACATAAAATAAATCTCTTTAAAGTTTTAACTATGAACATAGAATTATTTACATTACGTTTTCTTTGTAGCGGTCCCTCCACTACTTGCGCCCTGGTACCCAGATAGGGTCTCGTCGCCGACAGGTCACATGCCTCTCCAAATGTCACACTCAAAATATCAATGAATGGTTGGACTTTACACAATTTATTGTAATGTTGGTAATTCTTCTCTTATGTTGGAAACATGTAGATTTTCTGTATTTTTTTTTAAACGTTTTAGAGTCATTACCTGGTATATTTCTTGATTATTATAGAAAGGATTCACAGACATTAGTATTGTTATCCCGAAATATGCAAATAATTCTGCTTTTGTAATGTCAATCCAATTTTTCGAATGATTTGTTTGTGCATAGATATTAGTATTTTCTACAATTAGATCCATTGCTTCTTCAGGACACATATCCATGAAGTAATCCTTGGGCTGACTCCTGTTAGAATATTTTGTTCTAACTGTCATTGGCCTATCAAATATAGGAGAATCAAAGTCTTCAATATCATTTGTCCACTGCCAGTTTCTATTTTGTACCTCTACATAGCTTGGCCTAGTTGACATAGATCTTGAAGGTTGATTCCTCGATTGATTAGTAGAGCTGGGTGGCAAGTGAATGTCAGGGTCAGATATGGGCACAACAACTGGAGGAGAACATGAAGGTAAGTAAACATCAGGGGCAGGCATGGGCTCATCAATCGGAGAAGAACTTTTGTTCTAACTGTCATTGGCCTATCAAATATAGGAGAATCAAAGTCTTCAATATCATTTGTCCACTGCCAGTTTCTATTTTGTACCTCTACATAGCTTGGCCTAGTTGACATAGATCTTGAAGGTTGATTCCTCGATTGATTAGTAGAGCTGGGTGGTAAGTGAATGTCAGGGTCAGATATGGGCACAACTGGAGGAGAACATGAAGGTAAGTAAACATCAGGGGCAGGCATGGGCTCATCAATCGGAGAAGAACTTGCAGGTAACTGAACACCAGGGGCAGGAGTTGGCACATCAATCGGAGGAGAACCCGGAGGTAAACCAGAATTCACAGCAGAGATTTGATCATCAACTGGAGCTGGAAAATAATAATTAGTATGTTAGAAATTCTATGAAATTTTGCAGTGACCTTGTCTTGAAAATAAATAGGTTTATACCTGATAATATTTCATACAAATCATGGTCCGTAATTTTGGATGTAGTCTAATCTATCATTCAACTCCTCTCCTAAATCCTCGTCATCATCTTCTTCAGAAGACATCATATCTTGTAGTGTTTCATATATTTCATCACAGTGTTTCTCGTTCATCAGAGAAAAAATCTTTCTCTTCTTAGCAGGCTGCAATCAAAGAAATAAATGTATAAATGACAATTAAAACGTTTGCGGTGCTAACAACATCAATCAACGCTCTAAAATAGAATAAATTCTGAACCGACGAAAATAAATGCCTCGACAATCGGGCTCTAGGCACATATTTCCCACGTTTTTGCAAAAGCATTTTACCTCATATACAACATTTTATGCACCTCAAAAACTAGTAATTCAGACAAAGAAACAACAAATCTACTAAAAATAACCATTTCTGTTTACTTACCTGATTTTTTTTGGGCATTGTAATTATTTTTCTAAGAAACTTTCACGAAAACACAAACTTTCACCAAAAAACTTCAAAGGGCCTAAATGAATTGACATTGACAGCAAAACAGTGCGTTCCGATTTACGATTCTACATTCCGGACCATAGATAATATTACTGTTGTTGTGTGTTTGACATATTGTGGGAATATCTTGTCTAAAGCTCGAGTAGAACCTCAAAAATTAATGTGGGGAATATTTTCCTTCAGTCCAGTTAAGGGTTATAACATTAGATTTAGATCAGCAGCAGCAGCATCTGCTTCAAAATCGCGCGGCATTTTGTTTCAAAATTTTTATTGAAATTGATAACTTGCCCTTTGCCATTTACATTTTAAAGATAACTTCATGTAAATGTTGTCCGCGGCTCCGTTTCAAATGGTCCATTCGGAAGGTCCAATTTTGCGTCACTTTTTTGAGCATTTCGGCCTGTATCCCGGCTTCAATCGTGTTCGGCTTGTCCACATACACTAACGACTTTACATAACCCCACAAGAAATAATCCAGAGGCGTCAAATCGCATGATCTTGGCGGCCAATTCACAGGGCCATTTCGAGAGATAAGCTGCTCACCAAATTCACCCTTCAACATGTCCATTGTTTCACGAGCTGTGTGGCATGTGGCACCGTCTTGATGAAACCACATGTCAACCAAGTTCAACTCGGTCAACTCGGTCAACTGGGGCAAAAAAAAGTTGCGTATCATGGCTCGATATCGTTCGCCGTTTTGTGACGCAAAATTGGACCTTCCGAATGGACCATTTGAAACGGAGCCGCGGACAACATTTACATGAAGTTATCTTTAAAATGTAAATGGCAAAGGCCAAGTTATCAATTTCAATAAAAATTTTGAATATATGATGCAAATTGAGTGTTTTATTCGACTTTAAAAAAAAACTACGCTTAAAAAATCACCCGTTACTAATAAAATTATAACTGTATATTATGTTATACAGTTATAAATTTTCTACGTTTTTAAATTGAAGATATGTGACAGTGAATGCAGAATTTTACATGTTAATGACAAGTATGGAGGTGCCACCCATGACGCTTTTATTTGGGAAAATAGTCAAGCCAATATACAGAGTGGAATTTTGTAATGCCACCTGAAGGGAAAGTACTCTTAATACTGTAGATAGAAAATTTTACTCAAAGAAAACATTCCTTTATTTTTGAACAGAAAGAAAACTGCATTCAAAGATTTTCGAAAATTTGCTTGCCACACCCGGGAATCGAACCGACTAAAATCTGTAAAAATTACACCCTGTAGTTTTATTGCATTGATCGTTAGGATCAATTATAAGGATGAAATCTCTCCAACAAACTTGATAAATAAAATGATAGGAAAACTATAAAATCTTAAATTATTTGCACGAAATGGGCTCCATTTTCTTGGATACACAAATGTATTCTTCTAACGAATTCATTTCTAGTAACCTTTAATAACGTGTTGTGGTGAATGTTATAAATCGTATTCTGAACTTCAACTCTCAACTCGTTTACATTCGCATAAGATTTAATGTAAATTTGATTTTACACATATCCCCAAAAAAAAAAAAATCTAAAGGGGTGACATCTGGTGATCTCGCAGGCCATCTGATTGTGCCGTTTGTACCAATCCAGGTATTAAAATGGTTATTAATGTAGGCTGTAGTGATTCTGCTGTTATGGGCTGGAGCACCATCTTGCTGTAGAATTATTTGGTTTCGCTCTTGCTCGGGGAAACCATTTAACTCATTTCTTAAGAGATCCAATATTTCAAGATACTTGACAGTGTTTAAATGACCATGACATGCTAATTTACAATTTTTTGTAAATAATTAAAATAATTTAAGATTTTATAGTTTTCCTATCATTTTATTTATCAAGTTCGTTAGAGAGATTTCATCCTTATAATTGATCCTAACGATCAATGCAATAAAAGTACAGGGTGTAATTTTTACAGATTTTAGTCGGTTCGATTCCCGGTTGTGGCAAGCGAATTTTTGAAAATCTTTGAATGCAGTTTTCTTTCCGTTAAAAAATAAAGGAATGTTTTCTTTGAGTAAAATTGTCTATCTACAGTATTAAGAGTACTTTCCCTTCAGGTGGCATTACAAAATTCCACCCTGTATAATATCCTCAGCAGTCACCTTTACACCATTCTTCCCAAATAACTCAACCGAATGTTTTGCCTTCCGCAAACTCCCCTCATATTTAATTACCTCCACCTCAATCGCCCGGTATCCAACACCCTCAGCAATCACCCGTACACCATTCCTCACAATTCTTGGAACAAACTACTACGCCCTCCACAAAACCAACGACTTCGCTAATAAACGTAATTGATAATCAGGTAGTAATGTATGCAGAGGGTCCGGCTGGTGAAATTTATCAGGAAATGTTGATTTTTAGAAAATAAATATTTTTTTAAACTTACCTTTATTGTTTCTTTTAAAACTTTGTAAATTGCCCAACAAGTTTCAGGAATGATTTCCGATGATAGTTCATGTGATATTATAGAGCTGTATCTCAGATATCTATAACATGATCCAGAGGCTAGGTATCTGAGAGTGACTAATCGTCTTTCTTCAGCAGAAACAGCCTTCCTCAGATGCGTATTTTTTTTAGTTATAAATGGCCTCACCATTTCTAATAACTCATAGAATGTTTCCTTTTCCATTCTGAGAAAGTTGCGCAGGTCACCAAAATCAAGTAGATTCATTAAATTTAGATGACA
This sequence comes from Apamea crenata, assembly GCA_949629185.1. NCBI lineage: Eukaryota > Metazoa > Arthropoda > Insecta > Lepidoptera > Noctuidae > Apamea > Apamea crenata. Next base: position 1,389,313 of record OX451362.1, on the reverse strand, counting down.
AGTTTTATTCTTTCCTTAAGCCAACGCTTCATCCAAATTCTTTTCTTTTTTCTCCTCACTTGCGCACACAAGTGCTAATGCCACGCCAAGTTTTTGAAGTTTAGTTAAATAAGGAGCCATATCGCAACGCGTGCTTCCAAACAAAGAATCGACAACAAACTGAGGTGGGAGCCTTGTTGTAAACAGTGTGGACGCAAACACCAACCGTGGGCTCCACAAACCTCCCATCAAGGTGACCCCTGTTGGAAGCTTGTTTAGAACAGTCTGGCCCGGCCTTTAGGAATGAAGAAGAATGAGAATAATTATTTCAGGTAATAAGACTGTAGGCTGCGTAATAAAAAGACTGTTTCAGTTCTGATTCCTATACAATTGTGATAAAAACTTTAGTTGTTACCTTGGTAAGCTAAGAAGTTGTTGCTGTTCCTAGGTGATTGTCATTTTAAATAAAAAACAATTTATTGAAGTGGAAAAATATGGTACACCAAAGATAGAAAATTTAATTCTTTTATGGATACAAGAAAAAACCACTGACATTTTGTCACCTGTCAAGTCATCAACTATGGTGACTCACCAAAGAGTACCAACGCTACACTACCCCCCTCTTGAGACCGTCAAGGGCGATAGTGATCAGGGAAGCGCACCTTACGGCCCGACCGTGTCCTTTTAATATTGTCGTCTTCGGTCGTCGGCGTTAAATTGATGACTGGTGCATCTTGTGGAGTCTGTTCTTGTCTATGTTCGTTATGGTGTGCAGTGTTGTTGTGTGTTATTGTGGTGTGTGAGTCTCGGAGTATGTAGGCCGGTTTCACTCTGTCCCGCCAGGTGGCGCAGGTGTCGCAAAAACTGCGAGGGCTTGCGGTCAAGAAATACGATCCTTTGAGTTGAAAGTATTTCGAGTTCGCTATCGTATTTAAAGAAGAAGTGCTTCACTAACCACTTTACAACTAAGCATTCCTTGTGGTACGTTACTCCGTCTAATTCGACAGGAACGTCACAGTGTGGACACATAGTCGCTGGTTCTCTAGGTTTGGTGAATAACATCGCCTTTATTTCAGACTGCGTTAATTCAGACTCGGAAAACACTGCTGCCAGCACTTTCTTTGGGTCTGTTTTTATGTCGTCACGTTTACTACCCTTCACGCGTGAGAACAAGTTTAGCTTTGCAGCTGCTGTTTCTCTCGGTTTTCGTGAGAATGATAGTGCGATTAGACTTTGAGTTAAATTGTCGTCTAACTCATAGGTTGAGATTACTCTCCTTTCCCTCGCTGCCAGAATGGCAGGATGGTTTTCGTCTGGATTGACGATCCACAGCCCCGAGGATAGTGGGTCAACCCACATCTCTGGTTTGCTGTAGTGATTGCATATCGCTTGTAGCTGCCTTTCCTTAACTCTCTCCACGATCAAGACGTTTAGGATAGACTCCATCACATCTTTTCGATCAAAGGTTTTTGAGTGTTTGGCGACTGCTGACTTGCTTACGCTTTGTATGTGCGCAATGAGCTTTGCTACGTCGATTCCACGTTTGTGCATCAATAGTGATGTGTCGCGTAGAGTCTTTATAGCGGCTGTTGCGGTTGCGTTTAACACCTTTTGATATTTTGGGATTGCGGAGGTTGTTGGCATCGGCACTTCGAAAACACCATACTCGGTGTTAATCATGGCGATATCCTTCTTCTCGATTCCCGAAATCAGGGCGTCAAACTCATCGGATGACACGGGGCTCGTGTTCAACCGGATATTCAACTTCTTATCATCGTCATAAGCTTCTGCAATTTCGATAAGGTCGGTGAAACCTTTTGATGTTGCTAGAGCTTTTGCTACTCGTGTCTCCAGGCTTTGGAGATAGAGTTGCGGCTCCACATCGACGGTCTGACTTCCTTCATCGGTGCATGCTGTGACATAGATGTCATCGAACGCGAAGAGGCTAGCCTCCTCGTTTGTCCATGAACTTGATGGTTGGGTGTTTGCATTTTCAAAATATTCTCTTTAGCGTTCGGCGTAGAATAAATTGGGTAGGTGCACGAAGGCTGCGCTGACGTTCATGTTCGGGGTCACCAGTTTGGAGGTATGAGGAACAGGATGTAAAGTTCACTCATCCTCCATTGAAAAGGGAGGATCCTCCAACCAGACGGGTGTTATGTCTGGCGGGCAATTGCCCAATGGTTGATATTGGGAAATTGTATCTATGCTAATTGCACGGTAAACTCTGCTTGCGAGATGCAGGATTTGCGTGACGTCAGTATGGCGCGTTGTTCGCATGTGGCGTTGTAGATACCGCTATATTATAATGTGTGTTTTATTTTTCATTTCATAATTATTAACAAGATAGGTTGTATGTACCTTTTAATTTATCAATGTTTTAACCGCCATTTAGCTTGGAACAAGAAATAATAAACCTAGGCCGTTTAGTCATTTAGCCTGGAATAAGAAACAATAATCATAGGCGGTTAAGTCATTTAGCCTAAAACAAAAAAAAAGTAAAATATGGGCCATTTTGTATTAAGCGACATTTATCTTCGTTAAAAATAGGAATATTAGAAAAAAAAAATAATCTGATTATGGGGAATATATTATAAAAACAGTAAATTCCTTCTTTTTAGCCCTTAATTTGATTATGTTCACTGTGATAATCATTCATAAAAAAAAAATATTGAGCGACTAGTATCTACTATTTATCGGTTTTTATTTTAGTTAGAGCAAGTTTAAAGTATATTTATAGGTATAAAAACAATTCTACTAGTGGTAACAACGTTTATCTGTCATTATCGAGACAAGATGTCAGCGAGGCGCCGGCACTCGATTCTTCGCAAGGTAAATGTTATAATTTTACAGGTTTTACATTACTAAGTTTTTTGTGGTTTTTATTTACTAAACAATGTGTATGCGTTGGTTTGGAATAGGTTTTACGTAATGTTTTGTGTTTTTAGTAACTTTTTTTTGGAGGCAAACTTGTTTGTTCATCACAGTGAACACTGCCAAATACTCGAACAAGTATTGTCAATTTGATACGTTCATTCAAAATCAAAAGTCGTTTATTCAAATTAGGCTGAGAATCAGCACTTTTTGAACGTCAAAATTACAAAAGACAGTCCCCCAAAAACGCCCGCCCTTCACCACTTCCTAGTGCTATCGCTGGGAAGAAGAAGTGGCGCAACAAACTCCCCAGCAGCGCAGCTGTCTGTTCAATTTAAAAAAATACTTGATTGTATACAATACTAGGTACTTATGTTCGGTAATTAACATTACAAAACCAGAGCATAATGGCATAGTAGTATTAGTATAAGTACTAACAGTAATCGATGGTACACTACAAGTACCAGTGTCACTGAGTATATTGTATGCTAAAAGATTAGCAATTTGTCTCCTACAACTAGGTGGCAAATACATAGTATTATTTGTCAGTTTGTAATCAGTAATGAATTGATTACAATCAAAATATAAAATAGCATCACTGTGACGACAAGTCCTATTATAAATGAGTACGGTACGATGCGCGGTCGAGTACGGTCGCGTTTGCGCTGCACAGTACGAATATTTTATTCGCGAATTGCGCGGCTATAGCCGCTGCCCGTTTTCCGTTATGAGTTCCCAAACTCTCATAGCCAACGAAGTATTGGCATTCATTAAACATGCCATTGACTACATGGACGAGATCAGCATCTTGCAGATCTGCAAGTCATCGTACAAGGAAGAAGAGATTAGCGGTGCCAAGTTGCTGCTGTTCACAACGCTCGGCAAAGTCAGCTAGATGCCGTCTCGTCGAAGGGACGGTACACAGAAGAGTCTCCAGGACATCATAACGCTGATGAAGGAGACCGACCCGGACGACGTGCCTGAATTCGTGGCGAAGGATCTGCACAAGCTGCCTCCCGTCACGTTCGACCACGTAGACGTCACCAGGCTGCTGAAGGACATTACATTTCTGAAGCAAAGCCAGGTCGAGATGCTGGCGGTGTCCAACAATACCATCAGTGATCTACGGGCAGAAGTAGTGCTCTTGCGCAACGCAATTTCTGTAAGTAGGTCACCTACCGACGCTGACGCCGCAAATGTGAACGCGCGTCGCGGGGCACAAAACGCCTCCATCTGCAGTTTCGAGTCGGCGGGCTCGAATGCGTCACCAACTGCCGAGAATGCATGCGTTGCAACGCGTGCCGTAGCCGTCCCTGCCTCGACACAGGTGGAGACAACGACGTGTGTAGGTTCGTCGACCCCCAAACGAGCCTACGCAGCAATAGTAGCCGCTAACAAGCCTGCTGAGTCGCAAAACTCGCAGGTAAAACTAGCGGAAAAACCAAAAGGGGGTAAACGGAGCCGGTCGAAACCCAACAAGGTTTTGAAAAGGCAGTGTCTAGAGAAGGACAAGTGCGACAAGGATGGTTTCATCAAGGTAGAGAAGAAGAAGAAGAAGAAGCCTCCTTGTCAGAACCAGTACGGCACCGCGCTAGCAGGACCCAACATGCTGCTGCGACCAGCAATCCCGACGACGCAGCTGTACGTGTCCAGACTGCACTACTCCACGAAGGTTGAGGAGATCGTGGAGTACATGCGTGTGAAGACCAACTGGACTTTGAGGGTCGAGAAATTGGAGTCTCGTCACAACACGAACTTCAAGTCGTTCGTGGTGCGTGTTCCGACACATCATCTCGAGAAGTTCCTCAAGGAAGAGTTCTGGCCGAAGGGTGTTGTGTACCGCCGGTTTCGTGGCCGGCTACATGACACCAGCCAGCGAAACACAACGCAGACACTTCCTGTGACTTAGTTAGTTTTTAGTGTAATTATAATGTTGTATGTATTTATAGTATTTTTAAGCTATATTAATATTGTATTGTATGTGTTTTATATGGGCCTTGATGCCTGAAATAAATGGATAAATAAATAAATAAATGAACATATTTAAATTATAAATATGCTTATTTTGCTCATCAGTTAAATAATGGGAATAAGGCAAGGCACAAAAAATAAATTTACAATTATTAGTCTCATTAAGATGCAACATCAAATGGACACATTAAATTAAGTCCTTTTTCCTTACATTTAAGCTATCCCCATATAATAATATAATAGTTGAACTGGGGTTTATTTTTGTCAATTTGATATTATTAATTAATTGGCTAATACTGGCACCGGGTAAACAATGATTAATTACATATTGTTGCGAACACTGATTTAACAAGCTACCAAAACCTTGACCAAATTTATCAGAAACAATTGTTATATATGTTCATTGTGATGAACATTGCCAAATTAGGTATAACTTTTATTACAAACAATATGCTTTTATATGTACGTCAGGCTGGCCCGGCCCCATGGAATTTAATAATGAGATTGTTATCAATCCAATGTACCCGGGTATACTAATATATGTAACACCTTCATTTTCAATGTAACTCTTTTTAAAAGAAATTACGTGCACTTCTTAGTGGCCGGGCCAGCCTGACGTTTTCAGCCCGGCCACCTTGTTTCCCACTAATCTACAAAAAATACTGGCAATATTGTGCTACAGATGAAATATACCCTATAATTTATGCATATGTAACACAAAATCGAATCCTAAAATGCAATAGCATACGAAATATTAGCGGTTGCAGGTGGCCGGGCTGAAATTATTTCGTTACTATAAAACAGTAAAACTGCAACACCTACCAAAAAATAATACCAGTACATAATGAGATATAGAGATATAGAATACATGTAACGCTTTCATTTTAAATTATAATACATATTTAGAAAGAATAATCACTTGAAATTATATTTCAGCCCGGCCACCTAAAAGCGGTAATATTCCCTAAAATCTTATGCTAATTTGTACAGTAAAACCTGATACAGCTATGAAATGAAAGTTACATTCGTTTTGTTTTAGTCGTATACCTTTAAGCCTTCTGTTTGACTAGATTATCAAAATCTGAGAAACTTTCCGAAGAGTGACTATCATTTATTAACTAATTTCAGGACATTTGGTTTGTTGAGTGAAACAAAATTGGTAATTGTCATATTTTTTTAATAATCATTTTTGAAATTAGTTAAACAACATTTGTACTTATATTAATTAGGTACTATAACAATTGTTAATTATAAATAATGTAAAAAAAGGTTACACATTGATAATAACACAGTTATCAAAAAATTATAGTAATATCAATATTACCTTAACATCGAACATTCATTCATTCAGAATATTAGAAGATAATTTTTGGTTAAATACTTATTATACCTTGGTAAAAAATCACAGATTTTCATAATGATTTTTACATCAACTTTGAATTTAAAGTTTTGAAAACTTTCAATTAAAATTATGCTAATATAATTATTACAACAATTCTTAAATAAAGAGAGAACCATAGTTCTTTCAGTGGCAGCTAATGGAAATATAGCTATGTAGTATATATAATTTAACATAATATTAAAATCACAGCTAAAAATCACAATGTTAACTTGTATAATTAAACGTATGCTAATATAATAATCATTGCTAGCCTATATCTGGCATTTGTACTATAAGTATTTTGACTAATTCAAATTTAAATATATTGCTTATTAGAATCGATAAAAACGTACTAATCACTTGATTATGTTATTTAATCAAGCTAAAATGTACGTCAAGGAATGTAAAAATATTAAATCCAAATTACTTTTTTTAACACTAGACTGTAAATCGTCATAACACATCCACAGATCTTGATTAAATAAATGGCATTTATAATGTCCTAGATTTTCCCCCAATACTACATATTCAATAGCACCTACAATCACATAAATATTAGTTCTAACTTTGATAGATAAAGGTATATCGTTCAATATTATTTGATCTGTTCCATTTAAATCAAAAGATATAATATTCTTTACATTATAGCTGGACAAAACAGTGCCCGGGCAATCGTGTTCACAATCCTTCGAAATAACGTCTATACAAATTGAGTCTTCTAGGGCTGATATTCCAAATGTTTTAATTACGTTCATATTAATGGGTAAAAATGGTACTGTTCTTTGAAGTTGAAATGCACATTTTTCTTCGGTACATATTTTTGTAAATAGAGCGCTATAAAATAATTCTAAAATCATTTGTTCAAACAAATTTGCGACATTGCTTTCACAATTTATATCTATTGTATTTTTCGAGGATAGTTTGTAGTACTTTTTACATATGGTATTTCTTAGTTCGTATACTGCGGCTTCAGATATGTTTTTGTTACCTATAAATTGTATATAATTACATAACATATTATTATTATTTTCAGTCTGATCTATTTCTAATTTAAAGTTATTAAATGCAATATAACCATAAGCTATTAAATATGTAACAGCATCAAAACCACATGTATTTGTTAAAGTGGAACCAGTTACAATATTTCCATTTTTTATAAATTTTAACATTTTATAAATCGGTACGGTAACTGGCTCTTCAGCTTGTCCTTTCCAATTTTCTACAAAACTTGGCATATCACTGAAAATAGAATCTTGAGGAAATAACCGTTTTTGGTGTGTTCTTTTTTGACGATTCTTTTTGATTTTAATCTTTCGCTCTTGAAGGGGCGGTGCCTCATTATTTTGTAGTTCACTAGCAGCGATATTAAGCTCTCCATTTAAATGATTAATATGTATGTTTAGAAATTCGTCAATCCTGTATTTTCTTACTTTAGTTTTGAGTAATAAATGTTTTATTGTTTTAAAATAATCCTCTGATGCACTAGACGATGGATTTTTGTTTTTTGAATTGTATAATGGAGCCATAACGTTTGACCACATGGGCAATTTTCCCAATAAACGTTTTAGAGTAGATATTAGAGGCGGATAATATAATTTGTTGGGGCGTTCACAAGATTCCTCTTCTTGTTTATTTTTACAAGCAACAATATTATCAAACCATACCATAAAATTGCTTACATCTAAAACATTCTCCTCATTTAGGAATCTTTCTTCATCTACGTAATTGTGTGCGTTGTTAGAATCTTTTTTATCAATTGTAATACCTTGAATTCTTCTTTTCAAATTACAGTGGGCATCAAAGCAAATTTTTGAATAAAATTTAGTTAAAATAACAGTTAACATATTTTCAATTATCTCTCTTATGACTACGATACACTCTGCTGTTTTAATGTAAAGAATACAACGAACAAAGAAAAATTTTACATTTTCTGTTGTATTATTGAAGCACGAAAGATTATGAATAGTTTTGACAAAGTGACTTGTATCTATTCGCATATATACTACAGGCAAACTATTTGTATGTCCCTCCAATGCACTGTAAGAAGCTTCTAAGTAATCTTTTGTAGATTTATATGAAGTAAAGCATTGGATTGTAGCAGCAATCAAAGCTGAGGAATCGTCCGTGATTATTTCTGCAGGAGGGATAATTCCATTACTGGCCCATTTACCCAACCAATCCGCAATGCTATTTTTAGTGTGAGAATCACTAAGCATTTGTGAAATTGGAATAGATTTTAAAAAGCTATCAGCAGTTATTAATATAACATATAAGAATAATCTTTTAGTAAATTTAGTCCCATTAGGTAACACAATTGGTTTAATTATAGAGCCTGTGGCATCTAATGATATGGTTGGTCGACCATACTCTTGAACATATTGTTTGTAATATTTTATTTGTTCTTCTAACCAGTAGTAAATATGAAAAGTTGGTTTCATTAAAATTTCCTGAATTACGGAAGAGTATGTTGAAGTATTTGCCATAATGACAACAGATAATATTTGATTGGTATGGTACCATTTCTGCTTCCTTGTTTCATGACGTATTTGGCGTAATGCTCCGACTGATGGCAATACAGGTGGTTCCTTATCTTGAAATATCATATCATGACTCGCTATTTGTTTTCTAACTATTGTTGCTGAATCAAATTTTAATTTCTTAGATAATGTTCGTCTTGAGTACGGAGTGAGTCGTATTTTTTTTAAAGGATTATGCTTAAAATTTGGTTGAAGTTGATCAATTTCACATAAAAAATCAATAATATGATCAGTCTTATCTTTATTTTGAATTTTCACTGTTGCTTGACACTGAGTGCAACGTCCGTAGAATGTAATGTTAGCGCCTTGAATAACATGTCTTTTAAATGCTACAGTACAAGGTAACTTATAAAACTCCCAGAGTTTTTTTCTTAAAAGACCGGACCACTTAAATTTGGGAATAGCTCTGTACGTCTGATATCTTGCACTAGGTTTATTTTTATCGTGTCGTTTATACGTATAACTTAAGGGTTCAATTTTCTTCCATTCATGAACATCAATTGGAAATTTAAAACTAATTTGATGAAGTAAGCTTGCTTGTTGAATAACTGGAGAAGACCCTGATGATGATGTTGACGAAATTATAATACTATTGGTATTATCTTCATTTCTTTTAATGAAGCACTCATCTTTTGCCCGAGGTGAGTTCTGGTTGTTTAAAAAGTTTCTTCTAAAGCTGAGATATAGTGCTTTTGGTGACATCACATAGTTTATATCTTTTGCTATGGTATTGTATATAATAGAACTATATCTTGTCGTGGTGATCAAGCGTTTATGTTTCTCAAATATTTGTTTTTGAGCCACAATATCTAACGCACTACGTTTTCCCATGGTGTAGGCACGCTCAACTGAAATAAAATATATTCATTTTAACTATGGTTTCGTAATAGGTATTCATGTAGGCTAAATAACTACATTAATATTTATTTAAATACAAATTCCCTAAAAAGATAAGTGTATGCAGTAACATTTGCATGCATTATCAAGTATATACATAAATCTATTAAAAAATATTTTAGCACCTAAGGAAAGAAAGAAAGAAAGAAAGCAAAGAATGTTCATAAGAATCAAATTTACTTTCACAAAACTTATAACTTTTGGGACATTAGAAATATATAAGATAGAATAGAGATGGGGAGAGGGGCGCGTGTCGCGGGACGAGGAAAAGAATGCGGTGAGCGAGGGACGTGGATCGCTGTGGCAGGCCGTACAAGGGGGAGTTACAAGAAGCGCGGGTACAGACGAACACCGTCGACGGTTGCCTGATTACAATGAATAATTCACTAAAATCCAATATATAAATCTTACAGTAATTAATAAGAAACTGATTAATTATTGATTTCACGAAATAAATAAGTACACAATAATAATAAGTAAATACATAGGGTAGGTACACAACAATAAGATTCACAAAAACTAAACACTTACTGTTAGTAAATCACCAAAATTATTACCTATTGACTATAAACGAAAGGATAAAATATATTTAGTTGATGGCATTGTATGGAGTTTTATTATTAAGTAAATGAGTGTTTAGATTTACTTTACTTTACCTGTATATTTTTTTAAATAATTACTTAGCTACCCATTAACATTGTTTGTCGATATATTTTAATTTATCAAAACTATGACTTACCTTAAAAACATCACATCACAAACAACTACACTGCAACAACTGATCAAATTTTACACTCACAGTAATATTAAAACGTAAAATATTATGTCAGAAGTGTTGATAACTACACGGCTCTTGCGCATCTATTCTGTCTACTCGGGGAAAATATCTTACGACTTAGGTTGGGACGCGACACAGGCGCCGTCTAAAAATCGGTGGTAGCGTCTGTGAACTATTATCTTTGTATGGTTATGTTGTGAAGCCAAAAACGGAGAAAATATATATAGGTTTAAGTATTATGTATCCAACAATTATTATGTGTGATTTATACTACTTAGTTTATTAATAAAAATATCATAGTAACGCATTTTGTTTCACTCAACAAACCAAATGTCCTGAAATTAGTTAATAAATGATAGTCACTCTTCGGCAAGTTTCTCAGATTTTGATAATCTAGTCAAACAGAAGGCTTAAAGGTATACGACTAAAACGAAACGAATGTAACTTTCATTTCATAGCTGTATCAGGTTTTACTGTACAAATTGGCATAAGATTTTAGGGAATATTACCGCTTTTAGGTGGCCGGGCTGAAATATAATTTCAAGTGATTATTCTTTCTAAATATGTATTATAATTTAAAATGAAAGCGTTACATGTATTCTATATCTCTATATCTCATTATGTACTGGTATTAGTTTTTGGTAGGTGTTGCAGTTTTACTGTTTTATATTAACGAAATAATTTCAGCCCGGCCACCTGCAACCGCTAATATTTCGTATGCTATTGCATTTTAGGATTCGATTTTGTGTTACATATGCATAAATTATAGGGTACATTTCATCTGTAGCACAATATTGCCAGTATTTTTTGTAGATTAGTGGGAAACAAGGTGGCCGGGCTGAAAACGTCAGGCTGGCCCGGCCACTAAGAAGTGCACGTAATTTCTTTTAAAAAGAGTTACATTGAAAATGAAGGTGTTACATATATTAGTATACCCGGGTACATTGGATTGATAACAATCTCATTATTAAATTCCATGGGGCCGGGCCAGCCTGACGTACATGCTTTTATGTAGTGGGCTTCTATTGGGCTTATTTGTTTTTTCTGCTTGTTAACGGAATAAAATACAAGACTGCACGCATAATACGAGCACTTGTTCCTGTCGAGCATGCACCATCCGACACTAGTGATAAATCCAAAAAAATTCGATGTGATACCGAATTGCCGCCACCTTCTCCAAGCCCTGTTCCATCTTCTGCGCCTTCCATTAATTCTTCTTTAGAAAGTTTCGACATCAATAGTAGTCCCGAACCTGAACATACTCAAGATGACGATGAACAGCCGTTAGAACCATCCAATTTATACCAATCTGAAGCTCTTCAATTAACTCTAGTTTTGCAGGAAATTAGCCCTAATACACCATCGAGAGAACCAAACTATGGTAATGTTCCATCATTATCTTTGATAATATCGCTTCCATCTGAGATACAATCACCAACACCTGGTACGTCTTATACTAGAAAAACTAGAGCAAAAAAGCTGACAACTCCAGCTGCCAAGAAATCGAAAATTCCAAAATTTTCTCTTTCTTACAAAGTCATTGAAAGTTTTTCGATATGAGATTTACTTAAGTTTAACAAAGAAAAACAGATCTATACCTCATGAAAAAATGCAGGAATGTGAAATTACAAGCCCAAGGTCCGCCAGGCCTTCAAGCTCCATCAGATTTGATAATACAGGACATTATCCTAGCACAAAAGAAGACATGAGGCGATGCAAGTTTTGCCAAAAAAATACAACTGTATATTGTATAAGATGAAATATGAGACTTTGTTTTGTTACGGGAATAAATCCTCGCAATTGCTTTTGACATTTCCATAATAAATAATTTGATTTATTAATAAACATAGGTGTTTTTATTTTACCTGTTTAAATGACACTAATTTGACAATGTTTACCACAGTGAACATTACAAATTACTTGTTGTTCTCAACGTATTTCGCAATGTTCACTGTGATAAACATTGATTTCCTGAAAACCTGTAAAGAAAATATTTTTTTGTCATTTTTCCTAAGTTGTATTTAACCCTAGGACTTCAGAAATACATCTTATTTCATAAAATAAAACAACTCGGATCTCTGCCAAATTAAGGGTTAAAAAAATAATGCGATTTGTTAAAGTTATTTTTTTTTTCTAAAAATCGAAACTTTTAACTGCTCTGGGGGTCTACTCCGAAGTGGTAAATGTATCGTATCGGCCGAATGTTCGGCCGTTTCCTACTACGAAGCATTCCGATCCGACTGAACTTCATTTTGACATTTGTTGTATTGTAAACCCTACTCTGAACGAGAAAAGACCTACCGATAATTTGATTTTGACCAAGAGTTACAGCGTCAAATTAATGTCAAAATACACGACAGCAAAATAGCTATCGTTTGAGCATCGTAAGTATCGAATTTAATTAATTATTACAATTTTATTGAGTTTTATGTTTGTTTATAGTGTTAAAGTGAATGTATCATACTTGAAATTGTAGCAAAATGGCAGCACGTATGTTTTTGGTGGAAGAGGCTCTGCGAGAAGAGCGTTTGGAGCGGAGAAGGAATCGCAGACGACTTCGTGACTCCTTCGATATGAATTTAGTGCCCGACCTTGAGTTTGTAAACAATTACAGACTCAGTCGATCCCTTTTTGAGGAACTCTGCCAGGAAATAGTGCCCCTGTTACCCCGGAAGCATAATAGCCGTGCAGTTGAGCCTACTACAAAGGTGATTAATTTGATACATAAAACGTAGACAGTAGTTTTTTGTACCTACTATATTAGCTATCATAATATTATTAGCAACCTACTATACATTAATCATTCTTTTTAGATACTTATTGCCTTAAATTTTTACGCTCGGGGCAAGGCTCTGTGGGGCAGAATGATGATGCTCCAATGGCCCAGCAAACCGTCTCCCGATGTATACGAGAGGTCTCATTTGCAATCAATACACCCGAAATCATCAGAAAATATATAAAATTTCCACAAAATGCAAATGAAAGAAATGCCATCAAGAGGAAGTGAGTTTGAAAGTTTATTAATTATAACATATTTTGTAATTATATCCGAAATCTCTTTTGATTAAATTATGTTGTTTGTTCACAGATTTCATGCAAAATATAATTTACCGGGTGTGATTGGGTGTATTGATTGCACACACATTGCGATCGAGAGGCCCTGTGAGCATGAGGAGCGGTTTTTTAATCGAAAACATTTCCACTCCATTAACACCCAAGTGGTAAGTCATTTTGTGAAAAAAAATACTACATTTTGAAGAACAACAAACGTTCAAAGAGTCATAAGAGTATATTTTCCAGATATGCGATTCTGATAACTACATTTTAAATGTGGATGCTACTTATGGTGGAGCCACGCATGATGAGTTTATTTGGTCTCAATGTGAGATCAAGAGGCATCTGGAGAGTCTCACTGACACATCATATCTGTTAGGCAAGTACAAAATAAGATGTTCATCTTTAAAATATACTATACCTACATATAATTAAAATTAACAAATAATATTTCACTTTGACAGGTGATTCAGGGTACCCTTTAAGGGAATATCTTCTGACGCCTATAGGTAATGTTGTGGAAGACAGTTCAGGAGGCAGGTTTAATGCTGTGCACAAGCGTGCCCGCTCCACCATTGAACGCACATTTGGAGTACTCAAGGGTCGGTGGAGGTGTCTCTTGGCAGCGAGGGAGCTGCACTACGATCCACAAAGAGCAGGCAGAATAATATTGGCTTGCTGTGTTTTGCACAACATGTGTTTAAGGGCCGAAATGAGTGCTCCAGAGCTAACACAAGACGAGTTTCAATCTGAGAACTCCCGGCAGGTCATATACGAGCCTGCTACATCTGCCACAGAGGCTTTCAGGAGGGGACAAATACAGAGGGAAAGATGAATTCAATTATTAGAAAATAATCATTAAAATATATTTTTTTAAATCTATATTTACATATTTTATTATTTAATATTATATAGAACTTTTACAATCAATCAATCAATAAAAGTTCTTTGTGACTTTTATTGATTGATTGATTGTAAAAGTTCTTTGATCTGTTGCATATGCCCGCACAACTGAACAACAGCCATCCGTATGCCAGCTAGTTCCACCTTCCTCTGTTCTTCGAGGACCAAGCGACGTTCTTCCGATCTGAAAAGTCTGTCCCGCACAGAGCTTTCAGATCGAAGCGCCGTCGAATGCCGCCGAGATTCTCTGCGCTGTCGTGTGGCTGTAAAATGACAGAACAATAAAGTTTCAGTGTATGAACGTGGACGACGAAAAAGGAGTATGTACGAAACGTAGCAGGTGGCCGTTCTTTAGTATCTGCCTACCCCCATGGGAAAAAAGGGGAATGCAGATGTAATGTAAAATCAAAATACTTTACATTAAAATTAAACAATGTCACTTACAAGTAAGTTGGCTACGTGTTGTTGAGGCATTGCTGACTGGTATGGCTAAAGCTTGCTGGCTTGGTTCTTGCTGTGTCTGTGTTTCTATTGGCAAAAGATGTGCAAAGAATAAGTATATAATAAAGTAAGTAGGTATATATTATACACACTATATTAAAATGAAATTGGAATATTATTTAGTTGCACACATACCACTTAGTAAATTAAGGTCCCTTTCTTGGATGGATGGCGTATCGGTAGAGGCAGTAGCAGTATTTGTCTCTTGAGATGGCTGGAAATATAGCTTTTATTATAAATTGTCACACTCACAGGTGATTTGCATTAAAAAGTTGACTATATTGTTTGTTTGTTTTGTTTAAAAAAAAAAACGTTGCCCCACACTAGGAATTACTCCTGATCGTGGGTGCGTTTACAAACATTTAAACTCACATACACAAACAGCCAGACCTAGAACAACTACCTGTAGGCAATATCAATATTTGTTCCGTGCGGGAGTCGAACCCGCGACACGCAGCGCAGCAGTCGATCGCTCAGCCACTGCGCCAACAGTGTCGTCGCCCGTGTCGTACTTTTATTAGATAGAAAAACAAATAGAAAATAATACATACATGCTCAACAAAAGCTTGTGATCTTGCCGAGGTCTGCGGTTCACCAAATCCATCTCCCATTATGGAAATAATTTTAAGTTCCCATTGGGAGAGGGCAGGAGCCGTAGATGGTCCACCTCCTGTGGTAGACGCAGACAGCCGTCCAGCTGCTGCTGCCTTTTTTGCCAGATGCTTTTTATCTGTCCACACCTAAAATAAATTGACAATGTAATTACACACACACTCTCTTATAAAAAAAAAATATTGTACAACTCGTCATCCAAGCGAAGTCTCAAGTTGACTTGCGGGTAGTAAATATATATAGGTACCTATAATATACTATAAAGTATGATATTCGTCTAAATGTACCTAAGCACTTAATAAATCAATGAAACCTTACTTTTTGCCACTGTTTCGTAGTTTTAGTGCACCCGCCCATAGCATTCAGCGTGGTGCAAACATCTTCCCACAGTCGACGACTTAGCACACGACCGTCGATGCTCCTCATGTTTCCTTGAGCCAAATCTCGATGCTCCTCAAGGAAATTGAGGAGAACATCAATTTGTGCCGCTGTTGGCCCGGACATCGTAACGTATTCTCAAAAAAAAAAAAATATAAGTATATTTTTTTTTTCTTCTTTGGCAACAGTCGTGTCCACTATTCTGCCAGCGTCCACAAATATAATTATCACTATAATGTAGTAACTTACGTACGTCATGCTTTAGCTTTTTTATTTTGACAATCGGCAAAGGCAATCTGAATGCCGGCTACAAATATATGTATTTTAAAATTTTATTTGTTTCAAATTTACATTATTTCAAGTTAATCAAATATCAACTTTAATCCTATGGAAATTAAGTTGATTTCAGAGTGATTAGCACTATTGGAAAAGTTGTAAAAATGTTTGAAGTTGTAGCGTAAATTTAACTTTATTGTGTAGGAATTAAAGTTATTTTTCCATATTTGTTTACATTTTTGGCGAATATATGTTAGGTTTATTGAATAAAAAGCAAAGTTCAATTTCCTTATTATAAAAATAATTGTACTCTGTAATTCAACAGTTAAATTTAATTATATCAAAATGAATATTCCTCTAGACTCTGCTGTGTATTGCATGTATAATAATAAAAATAATAACGTTTATTTAAAGAAACTTAGACATAGATTACAAAATATTTTACAGGCTAATTTAGATCTGATTAAGTGGTGAAGTCATCTGTAGCCGAACTAGGCAGAGCCTATTTTGGCTATCAGTGCCAAACCCTTCTAGTATTATACATAATGTTTAATAGCCATAACATGATTTTATTTTCCTCTCGTAGTTATTAGGGAGAGAGAGCAGTATATACAGGGTGTCAGGAGAACGCTTCCGAAGCCAGAACGTAGATTATATACAACCTTTATGCAAACGGATACCACTAACCTTTCGCCTGAAATTGATTATTTTCGCGCGTCACGTCGTCAGCCGCACAGCTGTCGGCGAGCGCGCGCGCACTTTGAACTTGAGGTCACGCGCAAGCGTCAGATGATATTTATTTACGAATACATTGCTTGTTAGAGTTGAACAGAAAAAAAATGTGTTTAATAGCAAATAATGGTTTAATTTAACTGTTCTCACAGCATAGTGTACGAAAAATGCTAAAAAAAAATAGGTAAAATTGTTCATTTTTTTTTCTCATTTTTTTATGGTATCGTATCGAGAATCAGTAGCCCTATCACCTGTCTTCGTTTTCGGAAGCGTTTCCCTGCCACCCTGTATATCTATAAAGAAAAAAGTTTGTGTAGTGTTTGCAAGCAGGTGGTCTTATTAGTGTGAGATGGGAATGTACGTGTCTGATGTGTTACAGGATGTGTGTGGTGTTGTTTAGTGTTCTGCTGTGTGTTGTGGTGTGAGTGGGCGTGCAAGCGTTTGTATGTAGTATGTATGTTATAAAATTGCGACAGCCTACTGCCGCCACACTCGAGGTGGTGGCGGGGTATGTATCTTACTCGTACTACAAAATTGTTTAGATTTTAGGGAAGTATTAGATATTAAGAATATGTCTGTTGAATATTGTATTGAAATGTGTGCTATAGAACTAATTAAGGAACAAATGCTAATTGTAGCTATTTATTGGAATAGAAGAGAGGAAGATATATTTATTCGGCAATTAAAACAAGTTATGAAATTTATAGACAAAAAATACAGAAAATTGAAAGTAATATTGGGAGGAGATTTTAATATACATATTTTAGAAAACAAATTAAAATCTAACTTGTTCTTAGATCTCATGTTGGAATATAAGTTTAAACAACTGATAAAAAACCCTACTCGTATTTCACCAACTACCTCTACATGTTTAGATTTAATATTTACTAACTTTAATGAAAAATTTAACTATACTTCTGTTGAAGAATTAGGCTTCTCAGATCACTGTGCCACAATCTTACACACCAAAATACAGAATGTTACAAAACAAACGACGTACTGGTATACACAAAAGAGATTTTATAACGAACTAAATATCCAAAAATTTAAATCCGAATTAATTAAACAAAATTGGCTAGATGTAATATTACCAAGCAACAATATTGAAGAAAATTATAATTCATTTAGTAAAGTATTGAATACAATCTTGAATAAGGTGTATCCCTGAAAAAGTTGTAAAACTAAAAACTAATTACAGAAAGTTCTGGCTAACAAAAGGCATTAAAACATCATGCCTAAATAAAAGACTACTTAAAATCCTTACACTAAAAATAAAGAATCCCATTTTATCAAAATATTATAAAAATTATGAAAAAACGTTTAAAAAATCCGTTAAAACAGCGTGTACAGGCTTCAGGTTTTCGAGATATTGCATTTCCTGCTGGAGTAACGTTTTGATGAATCGTATATCTCTACAACCATTGCATGTGCCCCTGTGGAATAAACATACACGAGTAGCTCTTAATGTGTGCCCCTTAGTGCCCCAATTAGATTTAAGAAAATATTTATAGTTTTCAAGTTATAGCGGTTTTATGAAAACCCGAAAAAACATCGCAGCGCCTAAATTAGACAAGGCACAAGTTCGCTGAATACTGTATTTGGTCCTTCTTGACGCTAATAATAACCATGCAAAGTTTCAAAACTGTTCATGCATGCGTTTTTGAATAATCTTGCTAAAAGTCAAAACGATGGTGTCATAACTTTGACGGCAAAATACAAGGAACCGGCTCAATCCCAGATGTGTAGGTGTAAACCAAAATCTTGTGCCTTTAGTCAAAAATATATGGTGAAAATATTCAGCTTAGAATGTTTCGCATTAAGTAAATATAAACAAAAAACCAAAATATGTAAACAACGGCTGGTTATTCGACCAAATTCCAATGACTACTAAAAAGCGACTGATTCATAGCAATCTAAAGAAAAACGGCCACATTCTTCTAGATCGGATTTTGTTGCTTCGTGCCTCAATATGAAACTTAATAAAAGGTATTAGAAAATTCTAGACACACTTACCGAGATCGCTGATTGAGCAGATTTTCATAATTCCTTCTCAGTCACGAGATAATATTTTTTTAAAGGAGTGGCGCTAGTGGACCGTTGTACGCGCTCTTAAATCACTAACAGCTTTTCAAATCAAAGCACATTTTTTTACAAATCACAGCTATTCGTTATAAGTATGCTTACTATAAATAAGGAAATTTACTGCATCAAATCCCTATTACTCTTTTCCAACTGTTTTTTTATAATTTGTATTTGCAGTTCATGCTTCTGCTGTTCAAATCTAAATTTTTGCATCTCATTTCTTTTTTGGTAGTAAGCAAGTGGTATTTTTTTCTTAAAATAAATTTTCTTCAGAGCTTCAGCTGTGTGATAACTGTGATAAGCTATCTATTGTCTTCTTTTTTCGTTTTGGCAAAAGTTTTCGTTTCCTTAACACAGGTACTGGATTAGGAGGTTCTGGTAGTGGATTGGACTCTGGTACTGGGTTAGACTCTTTGGAAGTTCCTTCTATTTGTTCTCCTGAAAAATCGAATTTGCAGTTTATTTAATACTATAAATATACATCATTTTATGGTGTATTATAGAATGCCATGAAAAATATTGATCTATACCCACCAAAATATTCAGCTGCTTCATCATATGGATTCTCATCTGGACGTACTTGGTCATCTAAGAAGGAAAGGATTTGATGATCAGCATCGTTTAATATAGGAGTGTACGACCCACCACCAGTCTTCTTTAAGTTTGTCTAAAAAATATTGATGCCAAAGATTAAACCATGTTCCAAAATCAACGAAATTTGATAATATAATTATTGCTGCATGTGTCAGCTAACCTGCTCATTAGACCATTTCTTCTTCAAATCCTTTATTAATTGTTCATTTACAACTATAATCTGGAAACAAAAAAACATAACTAGTTAAATAAATTAAACATGGTTTCATGATATTTTAATATTTGTACAAGCAGAACCATGGTTAAAATGAAGAAAACATAAAAAGTAATTGACTAGCAGTATACTACCACTTTAAATAGGTTTAATACATACATTGTCATTAGTTACCTCATCCACATTTAAATTTTGCTCAGCCTCATTGTTTTGTGGTGGATGGGAGACTTCCACAATGTTTGTTTCTTCTGAGAGTGTATTAAGGTAACTTTGCTTCTGAAAAATGTTTGTTACTAGAGTATTTTATTTCAACATCTTTGTTATATTAGTTACATTCTATAAAAATATGGGAATGATAGGAGATACATAGGAGCAAGTGTCAATCTGTGGTGTCTATAGCTAAAGAATGATTTTAAATTTATATGCTCACATTCTCATTTGCTGAATCTTTTCTTGCACGATGCTTAATATTGTTGTAAAAATGTTTTAGCATTTTTTCATCCCTAGGCCCAGTCGTGCTTAAGCTATTGTACGCTTTAGTGATGGACTTCCAGGCTTCCTGTTTCTTCTGCATATAGTAAGCCTCTGTCCTTTTGCACTCTATACTTTGGTATCTGAAGCAATAATAATCACAAACATCTAAATAACTTATGTGGTGAAACGTAAAATTATATTATGGTATATGTACTTACTTTGTTATTATTGAAAGAAGATGTTCTTTCTCCTCTAGAGTGTAGTTAGGCGATCTTTTTTTGTTATCTTTGTCCATTTTAATTAGTACAATAGGTAGTTTAAGTAAAAATACTAACAGAACAGAATTCTAATAAAACTTGTGTTTATTTACTTGCCAGTTTGTTGACATTCACGATTCGTTCATATAAATACGTCAAATATTAAATTGCTAAAATATGCATTAGCAACTCTAATAACATGAATTTGTTGAAATTAATGCCGTTATTTAAAATTAACTTACTTTTTAAGTCTGTTTTAAATTTATAAGAATAAAATTATTTGGTATTATGACCTTTTGAAAAGTACCGGTTTTTGAATGTAAATAGGAACGTGTTAGCTTTGATCAGGAATACTTAGGTAAATGATCAGTTGATTAAGGTTTGACAAAACTCGATTTTAACTTGTGAAACGCAAAAAACTTAAGCGCATACTTATGTATTTGAGAATAATCAGTTGAGATTTGAAACTTTTCTCAAATCAGAAACCGGGTGTTATTATACAACAATAATAACAGTTTCGTTTTTCATTTATGTTTTACTTAAAAACTTGTTATGTATCTGTGCAAGGCGCGCACACTCCCGCGCGCCATCTACTGTAAGACGAGTCCAACTCTCGAATAAACCAGTGCGTTGCTAGCCAGCGATCGTTTCACTTGTGTACACACCCCCGCACCCGCGTACTTAACATTGGCGACGAGAAGTTTACCTACTACGTGAAAATGTCTAGTTCTGTGCAATTTGGAATTTTACATACGTTCGACCATAATACACAGACATGGAAAACGTACAAAGGGCGTATAGCGCAATATTTTGTTGCAAATGGCGTCAACGAGACGACGGATCCCGCGGGTGAAAAACGAAAGGCCATCTTGCTCAGCGCACTCACTGAGGGTACCTACCAACTAGCAACGGATTTAGTTTTACCTAAAGCCGTTGAAGACGTGCCCTACGAAGACCTTTTATCACTACTGGACAACCATTTTACCCCCAAATGTGTCGGGTTTGGTGAGCGTCATAACTTCTACGCGGCGTCTCAACAAGCCGGGGAAACTCATTCACAATGGGCAGCGAGATTGCGAGGGCTGACTGAAAAATGCGCCTTTCTCAACGTGGAGGAGGCCCTCCGCGACAAGTTCATTATGGGGATGCAGCCTGGACGAGAAAAGGAGAAGCTGTACTCGAAAGACCTGGCCGACCTCACGCTGGCCAAGGTCGTGGAGATGGCAGAAAACCTCCGAAGTTCGCGCGCTGCCGCCGCGGCCAGTGCGGGACCGCTGGCACAGGCGTCTGCGGCAGACCAGCAGCTGTTCAAGATAGCGGATAAAGGGAAAAGTGGTAGTAGTGTAGTGAAGGTGAAATGTAGTGTATGTGGTTATACGAATCATAAATCGGCTGACTGTAGATTCGCTAATTATGTTTGTAAAAAGTGTCACGTAAAAGGCCACTTGCGTAAAATGTGTCCAAAGGTGAATTACGGGAGAAGAGAGAGAGAATTAGGGGAGAACCCATGGTAGAAACTGTTTGGATTGATAACGTGCCATTCAAATTCGAAATTGATAGCGGGTCCGCGGTAACCGTTGTTTCGGAGGGATTTTACAAAAGTAATTTCATAAAGGTGCCATTATCAAGTACACGTAAACAGCTCGTAACGTATAATGGCGGGAAAATTGTGTGCCTAGGTACGTTGCGTCTATCGATACGCTACGCGGATCGAACGAATATTATGTACTTGTATGTGGTCCGCGACGGGGCGGCCCGCCCATCCTAGGTCGAGATTTTTTATCATTGTTTCGCTTACAGCTAATACCGGTCAACTTTTGCGAAACTTCTGAATCTGGATTGCAACTGCAATACCCGAAGTTATTTTCGGATGAACTAGGGAAATTTAATAAGTACAAAATAAAACTATCATTGAAGGTAGGAGCAAAACCGGTTTTTTGTAAAGCGCGTCCAGTAGCGTTTGCGTTGCGAGCAATGGTCGATAAAGAAATCGACAGATTGGTCGGTTTAGGTATTCTTGAATCTGGTGGTGGTATTCGGAATTCGCTTCACCGATAGTTCCTGTTCTAAAGCGAAACGGGACAGTCAGATTGTGTGCCGACTATTCAGTTAGTATAAATAAACAGTTACTAGTAGAGCAGTATCCGCTTCCCACAACTAATGAACTGTTTTCGAAGATCCATGGGGGTCAACAGTTTAGCAAACTCGACTTATCTATGGCCTATAACCAGTTAGTTTTGGACGATGAATCAAAAAACCTAACCTGCATAAATACAAACCGCGGGCTTTATAGATTTACACGTCTAGTGTTTGGGTTAGCCAGCGCGCCGTCTATTTTCCAACGTGCTATCGAGGGCCTGTTATCCGGTATAGACGGAGTGTTGTGCCTTCTAGATGATATCCTAATAACAGGAAAGGATAGGCAGGAGCATTTGCAAAAACTAAATTTCGTTTTGAAACGCTTAGAAGAAGCAGGGAACTTTACAAAAAAGTAAATGTAGTTTTTTTCAAGACGAAATCAGTTATCTAGGTTACATCATCACTAAGGATGGCCTAAAAAAAGCGCCGGGGAAAATTAAAGCAATGTTGGATGCTCCGGTGCCCACAAATGTTAATCAGCTTCAATCGTTTTTAGGGCTAATTAACTATTACAGGAATTTCGTACCTAACGCATCCACAATCCTCAGTCCGTTGTACGATCTGCTAAAAAAGGGTTGTGAGTTGACATGGACGGATACTCATGACTCTGCTTTTAGGTCAATAAAAAAGTCCATGACATCGGAACAGGTTCTCGCACATTTTGACCCGAACGCGACGATAATATTAACGGTAGACGCTTCCCCAAGTGGATTGGGAGCAGTCCTCTCACAAATAGGTTCAGACGGCGTGGAAAGACCTATTTCATTTGTTTCGCGTACCTTAAACTCTGCTGAAAAGCGATATGCTCAGATCCAAAAGGAAGCAACCGCCATTATTTACGGAGTGCGTCGGTTTCATCAATATTTGTATGGCAGATCGGAACCGTTTATCCTGCGTACGGATCACAAGCCCCTATTGGCAATTTTCGGGCCCCATAAAGGCATACCAGAAATGTCAGCAAATAGGCTACAGCGGTACGCCTTGTTCTTAAGTAGCTATAACTATAAAATAGAGTATGTTCGCAGCGCTGAAAACAGCGCCGATTATTTTTCCCGCGCGAACTTGCCGCGCGCGGTTCACGAGTGCGCGTGCACCGAACAGTGTAATTGTTGTGATTGCGAAGTATCATACGACCGCGCGACTTATGTTTGTTTTGTAGTAGACGGAAGTATGCCCGTGACATTAGATAAATTGCGCGAAGAGACAAGTAGTGACGTAGTTTTAAGACTAGTGAAAGACTTTATTTTAAATGGTTGGCCACCGAAGATAAACGATATAAGGGTAAAACCGTACTACTTATGTAGATCACAATTATCCTTTGAGAATGGTTGTGTCATGAGAGGCCATAAAGTTGTTATTCCTTCGAGCTTATACAAAGTCATTCTTAAAGAATTGCATTCTTCCCATTTAGGCATAGTAAAAACTAAGACCGAAGCGCGATCAAGATTTTGGTTCCCGGGAATAGACCAGGCTATAGAAACAACGATAGGCTCATGCGATATTTGTATTCAATTGCGCCCCTCGCCGCCGCGCGCGCCGCCGTCTCACTGGGAATTTCCATCTTGCCCCTTTTACAGAATACACATAGATTTCCTAGGTCCGATTAAAGGTTGCGTTTATTTGGTAGCGGTAGATGCACATAGTAAATGGGTCGAAGTTTACAACATGAATACGGCTACTTCTTCGGGCGCGGTGATTGAGAAGCTATGTGATTTTATGTCAAGGTTCGGGGTTCCGAAAACGGTAGTAAGTGATAATGGCACAGCTTTCTGTTCGCGGGAATTTGAACTATTTTGCGCGGCAAACGGGATTACGCATATGACGTCACCGGTCTATCACCCACCTAGTAACGGCCAGGCCGAAAGTTTCGTTAAGGTAATTAAAAAGGGAATAAAGTCTAGTATCATGTCGTCTCATAGCCCGAAAGAAATATCAGTGAAATTACTAAGATATCTTATGGATTATCGTAATTCAGTTCACTCTGCTACTGGGTTGTCCCCTGCGCAATTGGTGTTTGGGCACCAGTTAAGGTCACGATTGGATCTGATGGATCCAAAGTCATCGGCACCTTTGTCACCGTCTGTAGCTAATATTGTGAAAAATCAACAGTGTATGCAAACTAAGCAACAAGGGAAAAATAAAACAAAATATTTAGAAAAAAACGATATAGTATTATACAAAAAGTTTGTTAATAAAGCAAGTTATACATGGTGTAAGGGCGTCATACTTAAAAGATTAGGAAAAGTTTTGTATTTAGTAAAAGACAGTCAGAGTGCAGAAAGTTACAAAAGGCACATAAATCAGCTGATGCTGTATAAAGGAACAAGTAACAATAATGAGGATAATGTACAAAAATCGAATCAGAACTTACCTGGGTTATCTTGTTCTCCTGCACCGCAACCATCACCGCCACACTCGCCGTCGACGTTGCCTCCGTTATCACCGTCGCCTTCCCTGTCGCCAGCTACGCCTGAAACGCACATACTCCAGCCGGAACCTTACTTACCAGATCCCTTGCCGGGTAGGTCGGCCAGAGGAAGGACAGCAGAATTGTGCACACGAAGTACTTCGTCGTCAGGAGAGGACGAGTCTGAGAAGGATCCACAACAGGCTCTTGATGATGAACATCAAGCTGGTACGAACGACGTAGATGTCGAAAGAACAGAGAGACATTCGACCTCCGAGGATGTTGTTCACAAAGCAGGGACTGAACTCGATACCCAGTCCTCACATGTTACACCAAAGAGATCATCACGTAATCGCCCCGTTATTTGTTTTAAAAAGTATTTCTAGCGTAAGTTGTTATGTAGCACTAAAGTTAATTATGTTTATGGATACCTACTAAGTATGTTAATTTGTATTCGGTGTTTTTGGACTAGAGGGAGGAATTGTTATGTATCTGTGCAAGGCGCGCACACTCCCGCGCGCCATCTACTGTAAGACGAGTCCAACTCTCGAATAAACCAGTACGTTGCTAGCCAGCGATCGTTTCACTTGTGTACACACCCCCGCACCCGCGTACTTAACAAAACTATACCTACTTTCTATCACCTATTTGAAAATAAACTTTCTAACTAGTTTATCAAACAACTCATCTGATTTTTTATTAACCAAATATTTGATTTAATTACTTACCTGGTTTAAAAATAATTACATTATTAACGTAAATTGTCAACAAAAAATATTGTTTGATTTTCTAGAGCATAACCGCCAATATTTTATTTTATTTTATTTATTTAAGGATTACCAACGAGATACATTACAATTATCTTAAACCATTATATAACTTGTATTATTATACATTATCCTGTAATGCACACTCAATTACAGGTAACCACAGCTTACACATTATCGAGTACACATGCTCTGAATACATACACAATATGACAAAATGTGACCAAAAATAATAGGTAAAAACAGCAAACGTGACTTTTCCTGGCCAATATTAAATTAAAGTAGAAAAAAAAGTGTTTAATACAATCAAAACACATTAATTTAGTTTAAAATATATTATTTTAAAATAATAGTATTTATGCAGTACATTTTATACAGTTTTTTTTGTCTCCTGTAAAATTTGATGAATGTTGCATTCGCGGTATTGGATGCCGAGCGACGTTATGGTGATTGCAATTCTCTCTTCAGCTGAAATATTCTTCCGCATGATAGTGTCTTGACGAGACACTGATTCTTTTAGTAAATCGTTTAATAGATCAAATGCAGCAATTGACATTCTAAAGTAGTTGTAAAATTTACGTTCATCTTGTCTTAATTTCGCATACAGTATGAAAAAATCACCTTCCGTATGGCAATATAATAAATAATAATAGCAAAGGATTAATCCATATCCGCGCTGCACGTTGTAGCTTTTTAATTCGATTACATCGCTGCCGGTGGCGGCGCCGTATTAATAATATTAAGAGAAGTAGTGTCTGTGCTTCCATTTCGACGTCAAACCTAACACTGAGCTCCTGGTCTAGATGCTTGGCGTCAACTGCGTGAAGTCAGATCCGACTGTAGACAACTACATGCAGTTGAATATAGCGACTGCGTGCGGTTGCTGATTCGACTTCGTGCGGTTGTTGTGGTGCATTTCGTGTGATGGCGGCCTTAGGTTAGGGACTCCAGTTGATGCGGATTGGAATTCATTTAAGAGTAACATCCGAGTGGGACTAGGCGCGAGGACCGTAAGCCCATTAGTATTAGCGTCTCAAGCTGGAGCGACTCTACTCCAGTCCCAACTGACCGTTTTGCAAGGCGCTCCATCTTTGACTATGACACTAAGCCGAACCGAATTTAAAAACATCCAAAATCTGTATCGTATCTACGAGTATAATGAGGATCAAACTAGTAAAGGAGTCGATATCTTGAGTGAAAAAATCTTTCGACAAATATTTAATACAGATTTTAATGTAGGGTTTCACGTACCTAAGAAGGATAAATGCATAAAATGTTTGCGTTTTGAAGGCCCGAATCCATGAATGTCCCGAACTGCAGGCCTATTTAGAAGAAAAACAAGCATCAAAACAACGCCAGGAATGTCATAGAGAATTAGGCAAAGAAAACCCTACTATTTTGTGAGCATCTTTTGATCTCCAGAAGGTTCTCAACACTCCCCATGGAAACAGTATGCTGCTTTTTTTACTCCCGAAAATTATACGGTTTATAATTTATGCTTTTATGAAAGTATAACAAGAAATGGTTTCTGTTTTGTCTGGGGAGAAACAGAAGGAAAGAGAGGGGCCAATGAAATTGGTACAATTTTTTAAAAATACATAGGAGACGTAGATTCGCGAACCACAATAAAAACTTTAATTTTATATTCCGACTCTTGCCCTGGACAAAATAAGAATAAAATGGTCCTTGCTGCCGTCCATAACGCGTGGTTACAGTCTAAACATCTAGAAACTATTCAAATGAAATTTCTTCTCCCCGGACACACGGAGATGACAGTAGACAGCATCCACTCGACTATTGAGCACTCCGTGCGAAATACGATAGTGTGGGCTCCTTCTCAGTGGGCAACAGTGTGCTAGCTAGCCCGAAAAGAGCCAGCGCTTAATCAGACAGTGTGTTATTTTATACAGGAATGCCGATGACTCCCGCAGAAAGACAACGTAAGTACAGAGAAAGACTTAAGTTAAACAATCCTGAAAAGTATAATGAAATAAATCAAAAGAACTCGGAAAGGATCAAAAGTAAATATGTCAAAGTTTCCAAACTAACAGAGAGTCAAAAAGCTTTAAGAAGAAGGATTGACTGGTTTTATGACTGTAATTCAATAGATTGATTACTATTATTAATATATGATTAAAATGCGATTTCGTTGTTTTAATTATCTTCTGTGAAATAGCCCTAATATTTCCTTTTTAGTTTTTTTTTTTTTGTAACGGTAATCGTTTTTCTATCTATCATAATCTATCATAATATGCTTAGAAGCCCTGTTGAAAAATGCTTGCCTAAATATTATAACATAACGTACATACTCACAGTTACTTTCATTCATTCCTCCAGGTCAGAATAAGCATTCCTTTACCGTTAGGCGCTGATTATTTCTAACGACACCAGGACACGTTTTATCCACAATTAGTACACAGACAAACTTTAACACATGACTAAAACGATTTAGTGACAACCATGGGTTGGTAATTTCGTCCACATTGATTCATATCATTTTTCCTATAAACACTATACTTTTATTACAAAATAACTATAGATTTTATTGTATTTTATTAATATATATGTTATTATGACAGTTCTGACATTTGATGTTTAAAACGTCGCCATGGTAACCTATAGCTGCCAGCATCTTTTTAGCTCAATATACATGCATACATAGCAAAAATTAAATAGCCCTGGCCACAATCATATCTCAAATTCATATTTTCTACATGATATTGATCTACGAACTTACATTATAGATCCACGCAATGCAGTGGTCAGTTCCAGTTTCGCCTCTAAAGCGAACACAATATATAAGGCCTGATTCTCCAGAGCTACCTATCCATATATAGCCATATCCATAGATAGCTCCGATATCTGACGGACCCTACCTACGCCTCCGTCCGTGCCTCTTCCTCCTGCTGCCGTGCTGCGACCTGCCTTACTAAGTGGGCGGGTGTCCTCCGTACCGTACACGCATCAGCATCTGCCCTCACCTTTACCCGCATCTGTCACCAGCAACTGCTCCACCTCAGCCTCCTATCACTCATCACCATCAATACACCCCACCTCCACATACTACACACCACTCTTCAGTCCATCTCCATCTTTTAACTGTTTATAAATATAACTTTAATTGTTTTCCACCTCCCTTTCTTTCATTTCATCACCCCTGACTTTTAAAGTTAAGTTTTACTTGTCGCTACACGACAATATTTTAAACTTAGTTTTAAAAATGCTATTTGCCGCTTCCACCACCCATCGACATAATGTGACTGCTCTTGTCTTGTTAGCGTCCCTAGTGGAAAGTTGTGTCTCACCCTCTTCCAGAGACAAGGGCACATGCGCATCATAACCACAACTCTCGAATAATACTAATGAATCCCTAAAGCCTCTGTCCAAAATAAATACATCCCCCGGTTGGAAAAATTGTCGGCAAGGGCTATTTTCATTTGAATTTTTTTTATTAATGATATCAGCATCAGTCGTTGTTGCAGGATAGGGACCAAATATATCGATACTATAACCATCTCTGCATTCAAACAAAAATGGTTTTACCAAATTGCGGTATTTATGTAAAGAATAGGTTTTTAAATTTATTATTATTTTATAATTTATTAAATTATCTTTATTCAAGTTTATAACGTTCGGTGTCGGAAGCAAACACATTGCACCTTTAACACTTTGTCTTTATTTATGTAATGTAATGAACATGATACATGGCTCCGAAATATATCCATAAACAACAATCACAGGAAATCAATTAGATCGCGAAGACCCGAGCGGTACACGCACGAATGCACATGCGGACTTCCGAGCCCTTCCGATCGACGACTGGCGCGAACGCATCACACCACCGCGATCGGGGTGTAGCGCCCCCTTCCGCAGGCTTCCCACCCGCGCGGGCCCTACGCTCTATTAGAGCAGGGATGAGCGCGTTACATACTCCCCCTTTTGATCAGTCAAGGGTCTCCCGCCTGATCAAACAACCACGAATAACGAGAGCTAACACTTAGACAATAGCCTTACGCGGGCGACCTCTACCACGCTTCGGAACGACCGGCTCAGGACATTCACCCTCTCTGGCATGATAGCGCCTTAAGTCCGAGACGTGGTACTTACCAAAAACTTCGCCAGATTGATGGGCTAATAGGTACTGTTATAAACCTTATTACAAGGTAGTAAAGCCTAAGTCAGCTTTTACTTATTTATAGTGTACTTTTCCATTACTAAAGTACTGATGTTGCATTTTTACCCAATGCACAGAAATAATATGGATAATTGAGTTAGTTAGATTCTACACGCTGCACATTGGGGTATTAGTATGAAGAAAGCTGCTCGAAACTCAAATTTAATAATTTCAAAATCAGAACGTTGTAATGCGTTTTGGGAGTAGTGTAACTAATGACGCGTCAAATGGCAGCCATTTTGAGATGTTATTTTAGGCGGTAAATTGACAGCGTTAGTCGGAATCTGGTCATTGTTTACGTTGCACGTTGCAGTTTTCGGCGCTTTGAAAAACACGTACTTTTAGTCCACCTATAAGTCAGTGCTACTTTGATTGAGAGGAGGATTTTAATATGGATATTGAAAATAAAGGTATGTAGTCTATTTTTAGCCATATACGTTAATTTAAAACAAAATGTTTAGGCTTTTGTGATCTGTGAAAATTAATGATAATTTTTTTTTCTTGCTATATTTTTGTTACAAATTGGTAAATTAGTTATGTTTCCGAGTCTGTCCGAGTAAAAATTGAAATAGAATATGAATAAAGACTATATTAGGAAGTAATTTGAAAAGTAAATAGTAGCGGAAGTTTGGCGTTTTATTTACTATGATTTTTTTTTTATATGAGGTATCACAAAGTG
Organism: Apamea crenata; assembly: GCA_949629185.1. Classification (NCBI taxonomy): domain Eukaryota; kingdom Metazoa; phylum Arthropoda; class Insecta; order Lepidoptera; family Noctuidae; genus Apamea; species Apamea crenata. The sequence goes on along the minus strand of OX451362.1, from coordinate 1,358,653 downwards.
TGGATTGTATCATTATTGAGTGTTTTTCTTGTTATAGGTGACTCGAGGGAAATAAAGACGTTTACCAAACAATATTTATATGACATTGTGCTTCAATGTCCTGTTAAACAAATTGACAAGAAACTTGAATATTTGAAAGACCATTTGTTTGAAATCACCAGATGTGAACGTCATATCCTGAAGCATAAACTGTCTTATTATAAATCAGATTTTAAAAGTAAATGGATGGCTGCCCACAAGAAAAGAGACGTATTTGAAAAGAAGAATGGTACATGGTTACAAGGTGTTATCACTTTGCCAATGATGACGTCATCTTTACCACGTGCAGGCGGTCGGCCTAGTAAACCATTCGTAGAATCTAGCGACTGCACGAAAAGGAAAAAAACTAAAGATTTACGAGAACGTGCAGATCCACAGCAGCTAACATTTGCAGCACAAATGAGCTTGAGAGCCACTGGCAATGTAGATGCTACAAATATTATAAAGGACATTATGAAATCGCCAACGAGGGCATCAAAATTCCGCAAACGTATTACTAAACCATATCATATTCCGCAATTATCACCAACAGAAGCATTATCTATGTTTGTGGAGGTAGATTTAACGAGGAGACAATATAATATCGTAAGAAATGTTGACAAACAGCGCTTTCCTTGTTACTCATTACTTCAAAAGGCAAAGCAGCAATGCTATCCGAAAACTAATGCATTTCGTGTAACATCCACATGCGCAGAAGTGAAATTGCAAGATGTTCTGGACCACACTTGTTCCCGTTTATGCCAATACCTGGACGAAGTTTTAGAAGAATGCAGTGAAGAAGAACGATCTAACTTAGAACTTATTCACAAATGGGGTTACGATGGATCCCAGCAGAGTCAGTTCAAACAGAAGTTTGAAAACACAACAGATTCAGATGCTAATATCTTCCAGAGCTCCTTCGTTCCACTTAGATTACAAACAAAAGAGGGCAAAATATTGTGGCAAAATCCAGTGCCATCCTCCCCCCGATATTGTAGGCCCATAAGAATCAGGTATATTCATGAAACAACGGACGTGACCAAGGATGAAATCAACTATGTAGACAGTCAAATAAAAGACCTACAAAAGAGTAGAGTACCTTTTAAAAATGGACCTGATCTTGAAGTGGAACACGAACCTTTATTTACCATGGTTGATGGGAAAATATGTAACGCGGCTACTAACACAGCATCTACAATGCGGTGCTACTTGTGTGGGCTGACTTCAAAAAGTTTTAATGACCTATCAAAGAAAAAAGATGTGAACCCAGAATCGCTATCATTGGGGATATCCGTTCTCCATGCGAAAATACGGTTGTTCGAGTCAATCCTTCATTTGTCATACAAGATTCCAACTGGAAAATGGCAAACTAGATCTGAAGAAGATAAAAAGACTGTAACCAAGACAAAAAAACTAATTCAAGATAAATTCAGACAGGAAATGGGTCTTTTAGTAGATATTCCAAAAGCTGGGTTCGGAAGCACGAACGATGGGAATTCTGCCCGAAGATTTTTTCAAAACCCTAAATTGACCAGTGAAATTACTGGAGTTGACGAAACCATAATTTACAGATTAAAGATTATATTGGAGGCAATATCAAGTGGCCATGAAATTAATGTTGCTAAATTTGAAAAAATTACATGCGAAACAGCTCAATTATACGTAAGTTTATATAGCTGGCATCCAATGACACCAACCATGCACAAAATTTTAGTGCATGGTGGTCAAATCATTTCACATCCCTTGTTACCAATCGGGCAACTATCAGAGGAGGCTGCCGAAGCCCGGAATAAGCACTTTCGCACATACAGGCTTGGGTTCGCAAGAAAATTTTCCCGAGAGGCATGCAATAAAGACGTTACACACAGATTACTGTTGAGCTCAGACCCTCTTTTAACAAGTATACGTCCATTGCCAAGAAAATCAACGAGACCGTTTTCGAAAGAAACGATCGATCTTCTTCTGCCATCCAAATCTGCAACAACTTCAAGGCAAGAAAGTTCAGAAAGTGAAAATGAAGACGATGAATCAAATGAAGAGAGCTCGTGTGACGAATCAGAATATTTTTTTAGTGTAGCATAATATTATTTTTTAATAAACATCCAGTTTTCAATAAATTTTTAGTTTTATTTAAGTTTCTAACACTAAAACTAGCTTAGGTAACGGTTTTACTGACCTATTACTATAAAAAGAGTTTTGATCAACTTTTGATGTCTAATACCCCTATGTGCGACGTGTAAATAGCCTTATACCAAAGAATCCAAATTTGTATTTTTTTTTAATATAAGATAAAAAAAGAAAGCAAATACTGGGATGGCCGTATACAGGATTTACTATTTAAGCAGACCAACCGCAGAAGAAGGCTCAGAGATATTGAGTTCGATAGAAAATATGCAAGATATTTAAAACAATTACAAGGAAATCATCTCACAATCCAACAATTTTTAAAGAAATTGATATTTTTGAGACTTGCTTTATTTAATTGAATTTCTTTCTAAATTTGATAATAGTTTAACGATTAATTATCAGTCTGTATCTGACTATTGAATTACTGTGTACTTGAACGTATTAGTTCTAATTAAAGTTATTTTTTATTGTTTTTTATAATAATTATGTTGATAATATATAACTATATTTCATTTCAAATTCCTTTTCTAATAAAAAATTGACGAAAGAGTTGATACCACAAAGTAATTAAAATAAAAAATTTGATTATTATATTGTTTTTTATTTTTTAGTTGGGTTATAACGCTTAATTCTAAGAATGGGGGACATTTTGGGAAAGCGGCATTTTGGGAAAGGGACATTTTGGGAAAAAGACATTTTTGGGAAAGAGACATTTTGGGAAAGGGACATTATGGGAAGTTGACATTTTGGTACCAGGAGACATTTTGGGAAGTTGACATTCTGAGCCTCAACGGCAATCTTAGGTGCAAAGGTTACGACAGGTCATAACAACCGGCGCGGCGTAAAGGTAGCATCGGATCACGGCAGTAGCGGCACGGCAGCCGCGGCCCTGCAGCCGCAGCCGTGGTCGCGCCGCACTGCTTTGTAGGAATTTATAGGCGCTAGTTTCCGACGCAAGCGACCGAGGAGCGCGGCCGGGGGGCGTGGCCTACGCGCGACCTTGGCAGCGCCGCCGAGCCACTCCGGAGGCAGTACGGTCGCGCTGCCCGCTCGCAGTGGGTGACAAAATGGCGACGTTTACAGGTGAAAATGACGAGTTTTTAGTTGAGTTAATTGCTAAAAATCCACCGCTTTATGATTCTCGACTCAAAACCTATGAGGATAATATTGTTCGAGATAATATATGGGAGTATATTGCTAGTAAACTCAATAAAACAAGTAAGTACCTACTTATTTTTTATTTTTACATAGTTCATACAAATAAACATTGAGGTAAAATTATTATGTACTATTAACGAAGGCATGTTCCATTTTGAAAAGTCTAGAATGTAGTTTTGACGCAACATGGCGTCTGTGAAAAATGTATAATATTTAATTTTAAAATTATTATACTTATCTAATTATGAGTCGTTTACTCAGCGTTCGAATTTTTTTTGCACGTTGCCTTATTTCTTGTATTATTAGTGCAATGACTCAGCACACACCACATTTTCCTAGTTTTTTATGTAGTTTTATGAAAGCCTTTAGGCGCGCGACTGAGTGAAGTGGAGAACGATCACCACAATTGAACGGAACACAGATGCATTTAAACAACAAATAAAGCTTGCTTGTGCGTACAACATTGCGTAGTTCATACCTACTCTAATTCATTCTATTTATCCACTGTTCCTGCCATGAGACTTTTCCAGCTTCTGAGATAAAGTAATCTTTAAGAGTATCTCTGATTTGAAATCCATCAATGTTAAGAAATCCTCCCCTACGTGTCAGTGGAATCATGTTCTCCGTTGGTTTCGGATTTTTTTCATTAAAATTATAATGTGGTATTCCATTTTTTTCTAAATAAGCATCCCGTAGTAAATTATGGAGGCAACATAGTGTAATAACTAAGTCATCACATATTTCTGGTTTAATTGCTATAGGTGTATATAATATTCGGAAAACTTGACTCAGAAGTCCAAAAGAATTCTCTGTGACTCGTCTTGCTCGGCAGATGCGGTAGTTGAAAATAGCTTTATCACGATCGCCTCTAATATGGTTTCTGTAATAGGGTTTCATCATGTGAACGTCTAACGCAAACGCGTCGTTGCCAATTAGATAATGTGGGGTTAATATATCTGTCCCTGGTAAGGCTGCCAGTTGAGGCACATTAAAATGATCGGACATTATTTTTTGGCCTCCTTCCTTCCCATACGAACCCACATCAACAGCAATAAATTTGCAGTTAGCGTCTACAATAGCCAATAATACAGTGGAATAGTAGTCTTTTAAGTAAAAAACATCGATCCACTGTTTTTCGGACTTTTAATACGTACATGCTTGCCGTCAATAGCTCCAAAACAATTTGGACAATTCCACCTATTCCAGAAATCTTCTGCAATTTGTTTTAGTTGATTTTCCGTTGGCACAGGAAGAAAAATTGGTACTAAATTTTTTCGCAAACTTGCAAGAACTTGTTGCACTATTCTGCTTATATAGCTTGCCGATATACGATAATTAAATTCCAAAGACGCGTATCTTTCACCAGTTGCTAGGAATCTGAAATTGCAAAAAAATAAATAATAATTGATTTGTTTTTTGTTCAACGAATTCTGACAATCATAAGTAATAAACATATATTTATATATACTATCAGTTTTTATTCTGTTTTAGGTGAGGACTGCAGAAAACGTTGGAAATGTATCAGAGATTCCTATCAAAGAATTAAGCGTAAAAATAAATTACCAACGGGATCAGCAGCCGGCAGCAAGTCAAAAAAATGGCCTCTAATTGAAAGACTGACTTTTTTGGAAAATGTTCCTACTGAAAGAAAGACTGTATGTAATATTGAAAGAGCTAATGACATTTATGACAGCGAAAACGAAGTATCAAATAATAATGAAACCTGTTTCAATAAAGAGAACGTGGAACCTAACGAAATCGAATTGAATAGCGAAGAAACAAGTAGAAATGTAATGGATAGTGCGCCATCGACAAGTGGAACAGTAATGGTCAATGCGTCATCGAGTGCAATAGAGGTAGATGTTGAAGAACCTGCTTATGATGAGAAACTTCTTCTTCTTCCCAGCGATAGCACTAGGAAGTGGTGAAGGGCGGGCGTTTTTGGGGGACTGTCTTTTGTAATTTTGACGTTCAAAAAGTGCTGATTCTCAGCCTAATTTGAATAAATGACTTTTGATTTTGATTTTGAAACAAAACAAAAAAGCAAGATCTAGAGAAAGCGTATTGAAAAAAAAGAAACAAAGTCAAAATAGTACTATGCAGGCGGCTTTACTCAATTATTGGAAAGAGAGGGACACGAAAGGCGAGCCCAAATTCATGCCCTCGCGCCTTTGACACTTCGAACCAAGACAAGGAAGATGTTGATGGCATAACATCGTTTTGCTCGCACGTTGGGTCAATGTTAAAAAAACTTACTCCTGCTTTAAGAGTAGAAGCTAAAACTAAAGTTTTCAATATTTTAGCAGATTATGAATTAAGGAGCCTGAACGAAAGTTCTAGTACTAGTAGTTCTTTAAGCAGTCCCCCGTTTGATTAAAATTCTCAATTTTCCTCAACAACTCCTTATTCTCCGATAAGTTCCGTCGCATCACCCAGTGCATTCTGTGAAGCTACTGACTTAAGTATTTCAAATACTTTTAATTTGCCAACAAATACTTCAGAAAACATGTCTAATACATATTTCCAGCTAGATAACTTTTCATATTTACCTGAGAGTGAGAAATAATTTTTCCTCGGCTGTGATTGATCCTTTTTTCATTGGTTGAATACCGCGTTCAATTAAACTAAGTACAAATTGAAATTGAGTTTTATTTAGTCTGCAGTACTTCCTAAATTTCAGTTCCTTTAAATTTAAGTGTCGTTTTATCAGGATTTGATAGCTGCCTTCATCGATTCTGGACTTGTATAATGAATCAATTTTATTCCTCTTTGATGAAAGTAAGAGCAACATTATTTCATCATCCTCTTCCTCATCCTCTAGCAGTTTCTTCACGAGATCTCGCTTGTTTTTATTTAAATTGTCAGACATAGTTAATGTTCGATACACGAATGGAATGCACAACCGGCTCTCACTGACTCTTGTTTGGCTACTGCGCGTGGCAGTCGCTGCCCGGGTCGCGGACGCTGCTATCCGAAAGCTTCTGGCAGCGCCGCACAGCAGCGACAATGGGCCGCGGCAGTTAGCCGCCACTGCCAGGTCGCGACTGCCGTGATCCGAATGTCACCTTAAGGCGTGCACGGCGCACAGGCAGCGCTACGCGCAGCGGGGCAGCGGGGCGGAGCTATCGCTCCCCCCAACCCCTTCAGTCGCCCCGTTGCAACAGTCGCATACGCACGTGTAAGCGCTCGTTCAGACACGGCGGGAACCGCGCGATTATAGAATCGCATGGAAATCGCGCGGGTCTTATTTATATGAGTTAGTTAGTAATCGTTCAGACATAACCGCGCGGTTAATCAAGCCGCGCGGTTACCGCAACCCAACCGCCAGAAAATAGAATCGCGCTGCTCCCGCGCGTTTCTAATACAATGGAGTCTTTACTTCGCGTTCAGTTGCGTTGCGGATACCGCGCGGTGAGCACGTCACTGTTCGTGAGTTCGCCATGGATCGTTTCGACACTGAACTATTTATTGATGAGGTGGAGAAGAGACCTGCAATATGGGACATTCAGTGTGATGATTACTCAAATAAAATTATCAAGAACCGAGCTTGGCAAGAGTTGGTGGAGATATTTGGAAATTGCGAAGACACGGTGGAAAAAAAAAATATTTTAAGTAAGTAGGTTTATTCACCAAAAAATAATTGACAGAATTATGTTATAATTATTGTTATGAAGCGTATATTATACTCTCCGTATACTTTAGGTACTTAAATAAATATAAACAAACTTCGGCTGCTTTATGCAGACATTTCGAGCATTTTTCAAATGAAGGTCACAACGGTATTACCATATTTCGTTTGTTTACATTTAGTTATGTACCTAAACATTACAAGTACGGTATGTTAGTTGCAGCTATATCTTTGTGTCTTGCCATGGAACACGCCCATCGTTCACAAAGTAATGAGCGAATTTATCTCTGATATTCAAAGATGACGGTGTCCCTCTTCCCGCATGCAAGGTATTGAGATTAGTCATGGGTGCATTATATAAAGTATCTTTAAATTTTAGACCATCTCTAGTCCGCACATAGTTATGTAGAACACAAGAAGCTTTTATTATATCTTCGGCAAAATCTATGTTTACATTTATAGGCCTATGAAAGATGCGCCATTTGTTCGCCAAAATACCAAAAGTGCACTCAATATTACGTCGGGCTCTCGATAACCTATAGTTAAAAATCCTTTTTTCATATGGTAAACATTTGCCTGAATATGGGCGCATTAAATTTTCTGCTAAGCCGAAGGCTTCATCTCCAACTATAACATAAGGCATTGGTGTTAGGTCTACATTAGATATTGGTTTAGGTGTTGGTATGTTTAATGATTTTTCTGTCAGGCGTTTATAAAAAACCGAATTTTTAAATATAGCAGAATCACTGCTTTTGCCATAAGCCCCAATATCAACATAAGTAAAGCAATAGTTGGCGTCGCAAAGTGCTAAGAGCACTATGGAAAAGTAATGTTTATAGTTATGATACAAAGAACCCGAATCAACAGGCTTTATAACTCGGATATGCTTGCCGTCTATAGCACCAATGCAATTTGGAAAATTTGCATATCTCTCAAAGTCTCGTGCTATTGTCTTCCAGATATCTTCAGTCGCTTCGGGCATGACTATGTTTACCAACTTATTCCACAATGATTTACATACTTCGCGGACAATTCCAGTAATCGTCGATTTTCCTAGGCGATAATTGTAGCTTAGTTCTCCAAATGAACAACCCGTACCAAGATATCTGAAACAAGAATATTATTAATAATGTTATTATTTTTAGGTACACAACTCCAAAAAAAATGGAAAAACATACGAGATTGCTACAATAAAGAATACAAAAAATAAAAAACAACTCCTTCTGGTTCAAGTGCTCGTAAAGGAGCCCGATATATGTATTTTTCAAGATTATCTTTCCTGCAGAATAGTGTAAGTAATAAAGACACTACAACTAATATTGAAGAACAGAATGAAAGGCAAAGTGAGGAGACAAGTGAACTAAACGCCAATGCAACCGAAGTCACTGAAATACGTCCCCCTAAACGTAAGAAAACACAAGTGCCAGAAGAAAAAATAGCTGTTTTAATAGAAAAAAGTATCGAGTCACGAAAACATTTTCAGAATGAACTTCAAGAAAATAGTATTACCAAGCAAGATGACGACAAACTCTTTTGTTTGTCGTTATATAAAGAACTCAGAAAAGTACCAGAAAATAGGCGTTTAGCAACCAAAATTGAATTACTTCAAGTGATACAAAAAGGACAAAGCTTACCACCCCCTGTTCGCTACAATACTCAGCAGATCACACCTACGTATTGGCAAGGACAACAGTATACAAGCCCGCAAGGATATTTTACTACATCTGGATCATCTCCTCCTGTTCCGGCACCGTCACCGTCACCATCGCAATTTAGTTCTGGCTCTCAGTCCTCTACAGTTATAGAAAATATTTATGCTGATTTTGAAGAACAATAAATAAATCTTACCTTAAAGTTATTACGAGTTTCTCTTCCGGTGACACGCTTGGCCTCAAATGCGTTTCAGAGCATGAAATATCTTGCCTGATCAGTTCAATTAGTTAATCAAAAGATTTTATTGACATTCTCAAATAGTCAAAAAATTTGTTATCATACATTCTTAATTTGGGATATAATGTTACGAACTGACCATGTACTAGTCGGTCACGTAATATTGGATGCACCCAATACCGCCTTTTTCTTTTCTTTTTTTTAAGGAGCAACCACAGTAAACACACTTCTTCGTCGACCTCCATTTTGAAACTGACGCTTAACCCGCACGAAATCGCATACTAACCGCGCGTGTCTGAATAGCTTCACAATTTTGCGGTTTGAAACCGCGCGATTCGTAAACGCACGATTCCCGCATGTCTGAACGCAGGCTAACACTTGCGCTCAGCGACATAACGCGAGACGCGAAATAGTTTAGTGTGTACCTATTTGTAATAAGTGATTGTGTACCATGTCGTTTGCGTACTCAAATGCCCAGTACACCGAAATGGTGCGTACACTAGCGGTTTGAGGTGATAACGTATCCCTGGCAGTGCGGCGATACGAGGAACAATTTGGTATCCGAGTGTCGTGGAACACAATGCTTTCCGCCACTCAAAGATCAAGGGACTATGGTACGTTTCGGCCTCCGACAGCCGTAGATAGAGGAGTGATTCGAATACCTACCAGAGTTCAAGAAGGAATTTTGGACTACATAGCCAACAATCCCGAGAGCAGCAAAACAAAGGCCGACAGGATGTTTAACGTCAGCCAGACCTACGCATGGCGCACGCTGCACGATGATGGACAATATCCTTACCATTTCCGACGTGTCCAAGAGCTGTGCGACAATGATCATGAACCACGCATTTTATTTTGCCGGTGGTTGCTGAATAATCGTCACGCCAACATTCTGTGGACAGATGAGTGTACTTTTACGCGTCGCGGACTGTTCAACATTCATAATAGTCACCACTGGGCTCATGAAAACCCGCACCTAGCACGCGCAGACTCATTTCAGCACCGTTTTTCCGTGAACGTATGGGCCGGCATAGTTAACGGCCATGTGATAGGACCTATTTATTTGCCAAGGTTAAACTGTGCCACCTACTTGAATTTCCTCACCAATACGCTACCAGATCTGTTAGACGACTTGCCCCTGGACTTGCACCGCGGTCAGGGTATTTTTTACCAGCACGACGGGGCTCCCGCGCACTTTTCAAGACAAGTCCGGGAATATCTTGACCGGGGGTACGGTGAGCAATGGATCGGTCGTGGCGGGCCAGTTCATTGGCCAGCCAGGTCGCCTGATTTATCACCCTTAGATTTTTATCTTTGGGGTCACGTAAAAGACCTAGGGCGGCTTGCGCAACATTTGGTCTAAACAGAATTTACTTAAATGCGTTTATCTTGCTAAATATGTTTAGCCTAAATACAATTAAGAAGGTCTTGCTCACGTCCGTTTGGATGGTAATTTAACTAATCGTAGTTAGGGAGTCGGTAAAGCAGTTTCTTGCGTTCCTTTTTACGTTTTCGTGCGTTGTACACTTGACATAGGGCAAAATGGTTGCATTTCTTTAATAAATGCGTGAAATGGACCGACGAGCTTTCAAGTTTCAACTGTCACATCAAGTCAACCGAGCGGTCAAGTCACACAAATTGTGTTGTTGTGATTTGTGAAGTGTTCTCGTTGTGCTTGGAAATTTTATATACATCTTAAACAATAATGCAATGGCATGAGTAACACGATGCACTATTCTACAAGCTGTGCTTTCATGTACACCAATCATGTCACCACAAGTTATTAGCTGACTTCCTGTCGCATAAAATCTCAGCGTACATAAAAGTTGGTTCATAGGAGTGACTGATTTGATCCTGCAAAACAAACAAAAATAGCTAATTAGCTACCTATCTATTTATTGAATATTCATTAATAATGAGTACATTTTCTTACTTGTTGCTGGTTTTTAAATGTGGGGCTATTTGCTGTAACAAAATTATAGTGGTTTCTTTCGATAGACGAAACCTTCTGAAGAATTTGTCGTCCGAATACATTCCACATAAGTCTGCTCTCTCAAACGATTCCCTCGGTCTGTTGATATATTCTATAATCTCCTCATCGTCGTCAGAATACAATTCCCACAAATCCATCTTACAAACTTCCTACCGAACTTTTTACAATCTTTTATTAAATAATAGTAAAATTTCTATAACCTCAAAATGATGACGCGCGATTGCTACTAAACGTATTTAGCGACGCTAAATAGCCATCTTTGGGTATTTAACTTTGACAGTTCGTTAAACGTGATTAGTGCCTAAATTTTTGTTGTGCAAGACGCTAATTATAATTAGCAGACTAAATGCGTTTACGTCGCTCTTAAACTGTATTTAACGACGATGCGCAAGCCGCCCCTAGTCTACGAAACAGAGCCTCAAAGTGAAACAGACTGGCAAAACAAAATTGAAAGTGCTTTTACTAGTGTAAAAAACAATACCTATGTGTTACGTAAATTAAACAGAAATTTGCGTAAGCGCGCTCGTCTGTGCTTATGGCAAAGAGGTGGACATTTTGAACAATTATTGAGATACGTCTGAGTGATTACAAATACATTGTAAATAGTGATTAAGTAAATTATTGTAAATAGTGATGATTAACATTTTTAAACACGTCAAGGTGGTTAATTGTAGAAAGTTATTATTTGTACCTACAGCCTGCAGTGGTTAAGTAATGCGATGTTTAACACTTTTCATCCACTTTGAACTTTAAGTGGTTGGCATAAGTTGCATCATATCGCATTGACTACATCTTATCACTTACGGCTGCATTTAAGAATAAAGTAACAATAATAATATCTACCTACACTTAACTATTACGACAGTTCAAAGCCTGCAAGTGTGATGGAAAAATGTTATCACCAGTGTTCACGCAACGAACCGGTCGGCGGGGTCCAGAGGGAGCTGAGGGGCGCGCGGGAGGCGCGCGCGCGGCTCGCGCCTGCCGCCATGACACACCGCTACGAACGCCGAAGTGAGACCACGTATAATAAATCTAACCTCACTCGATCATATTACATACCTCTAAATATTTAAGTAACTACCTATGCAGAAAAGTATTAAAGAATTGTTTGTATGGAAGCCTTTCATCTTGTGAAGAACCCAACCAACTCAAAACGAGCTGCTCGTGAATATCAGCTCCGACGACCAGTTAATTACAATACATTCGCCGTACGGTTAGGTACTAGTAATAATAATAATAATAATAATTGTTTATTATCAGAAAGGTGGGTACAAAAATCGTCTATCCTATTCAAAAAAAACAGTAAGTATAAAAAGTTTGACTTTTAAAGGATAGAGTAAACGATGATGTCCGTGCTAGTGTAAACTGTGTGACGGACATCAGCGCCTTCCTCTTACAGATTTAAACAGCAAAAATTAACTTTATTTGCATTATAAAATTATAAAACTACAAGATTTCGATACAAAATGTTGGTTCAAAAGTTAGTAGAATATAAATTTAAGTGAACTACAATGAACGTGCGTGCGACTGTGGAAGCGCGGGCGGGGGGCGGCCGGCACGGACGCGCCCGCACCCGCCGCCGCCGCCGCGCCGCGCCGCGCGGTGACTTGGTAAGCATATTTTTGAACGGACAACCACGTAACTTAACAGACCTATAACTTTGTGATTTTTCAAGATACAGTTTTGAAATTTTGTTCATGAATTCTTTACATAAAAGTACTAGACACGTGTTTCAGGTTTCGCATAAACAAAAACTAATGTATATTCAATACACTGATGCCATAGAAGCCCGGGATAGGCTCCAGGTTATTGTGGACGGGTTCAGCCAGTGTAGCATAGAGTATGAACAAGCTCTTAGTCATAAACACTTATTACAACAGCAGCTACATGAGGCTCAAAGTCAGATTACACAACTTGAGAATTCAAATCTTAACATCACCGCCTCGCTGAATCAAAGTCTGTTCAATGAGCTGGTGTCTATTGCCCCGTCAATGGTTTCTGCCGTAAGCCCCACTATTGATTTAACAGGTGATGATGAATCAGAATCACGTAATTCAGTGAGGGTAGTATCCAGTAAAAAAAAACTTAAAAAATACATTAAAATCAATAAATACATTGTTAAAACACAAAAAATGGTGAAGAGACAAAGGTTCTTTATCAAAAACGTTAAATTGAAGAGAGAAAGGTTGAATTTGCTTAAACAATTAGATATGTATTCTTTTAATTTGGAGCAAAGTACTAGGAAGTACAACATTGACACAGAAAACTTGCAATCTGAACTTGACCATCTACAGGAGAAACTTAGTTCAGTGACCAAAAAAACTAAATCTGGGCAAGCGGCAACGCAAGGGACTCCGTGGAAATACGAACATCAAATGGGTTTTTTACGTCCATACATGGAAATGAGAAACACTAAAACTAATTTGATACCGCCATCATCTCCGTCGACATCTGCAGAGACCATCACATCGGAATTGCCTGCAGAAAGTCCTGAAGTTCCTCAAAGTCCGCCTGATTTCAGGAGTGAGTCACAACAAAGCAGCTTAAGTTCATATTCTCAAAGGAGCTTATCTTTGAAGAGAAAACCTAATTTAGCAGACATTTAGGGCGCTTTCAATTTAGACGATTGGTGCCGGACTGCTGCAGTCCGGGTATCGTACTGCGCACGGGCGGTTATGATTTTTCATACAAAATGTCTCGACGCAAAGTCGTGCGACAGCAGTGCGGCGCACGTACGTTGGCGGAACGGCAACAACCTGTCTCAGTCGTTGTTCGCTAGTGCTGTGAACGCATCGTGTTTCTTAGACGTTTTCGTGCATACCTACCTAATTATGGATGATTTAAATACAGAAGATTTTATAAATGAAATAGAGTTGCAGCCCGCCGTTTGGATTCTAAATGTGACAAGTATTCAAATCGCTTGGAGAAAAAAAAGGCTTGGGATGTTTTATGTGAAAAATTTATTACCGATTTTAAAACTAAAAAAGCAGCTGAAAAGAATACTGCAGGTACAACAATAAACAGGTTATTATATTATAATGTAATCAATTAGTATTATTTATATTTTACTGTTTTGCCACGATACTTGTCCTTTTGGGCTAACAAAATAGTCCGTAAATATATCGCGGACTGTTGTGGCTGACAAATTCTGATAACTTTGTGGCTGAACTGGCCTAACTCGAATTGGTTGACCATGCATAGTGGTATTTTCGCGTTGAACAAAGTTATGTAAAACACAAATAGCCTTAGCAATATCTGTTGCAAACGATATTTCCACATTTAATGGTCGATGTAATATTCGCCATTTATTTGTCATAATACCAAATGTACACTCAATGTACCGGCGTGCACGTGACAGGCGGTAGTTAAAAATTTTTTTTTCCCCTCCAAAAAGTTTCCACTAAATGGCCGTTGTATGAAATTGCTGACGGCAAATGCTTCGTCGCCAACAAAAATAAAAGGTAGTGGTGGCCCATTGTCTTGTATTGGTGCAGGACTTGGTATATCTAAATTATTGTTTTGAAGCTTGTTAAAAAAACTACTGCTCCGAAATATTTGTGAATCTGAAGCCTTCCCATAGGAACCGACATCAATATAAATAAATGTATAATTAGAATCGCAAATAGCCAACAACACAATAGAAAAGAAATGCTTATAGTTGTAATACAACGATCCACTTCTTGTCGGTTTTATTATTCTCACATGTTTGCCGTCTATAGCTCCCAAGCAATTAGGAAAATTTGCTTTTGTTTCAAACCCTTGAGCTATTTGTAACCAATCCTCCTTTTTAAGATCAGGTATACAGATATCTTTCAAAACTTTGTATATCTCTTGACATGTATCTTTAATAATTCCACTAATTGTTGAGACGCCATGTTGGTAAGAGTGATGCAGATCAGTCATAGTACAGCCAGTTGATAAATATCTGAAAATAATAACAGAAAATATTATTTCAGCCTTGTTACTCCAAAAAAAATGGAGAAATATTAGGGATTCCTATTCACGAGAGTTGAATAAGCAACGACAGCTAAAAAGTGGATCTGTTGGAAAAAATCATCGGAAGTACGTATATTTTGATCGGCTTCAGTTTCTGTCTAATCTTTATGAATCAAAACCTTCCAACTCTGGTACCAACGAGCAATCTGATTCTCCTGAAACCGATTCTTCTGTAATAGCATCGTCATCAAAAATTAAAAAAGCATCTTCGAGCAACGATGAGACTAATAAGATTTTAAAACTTCTTGCTGAAAGAATGCAAAATAAAAACAATGCAAATGCAGACAATTTTGAAGAAGGCGATAGATATTTCTTGTTGTCATTATTAAATGATTTAAAAAAAAATCCGGAACATCGCAAAATGGATGCTAAATACGAGATAATTGGAATCACAAGAAAATACGTCGGGTCAAGTTCATATGCCGCTGATTATTATGAACAACAGGGTTACTACACAGGTCAATCTTCCGAATATCGTAGTCAGGCTCATGCTCCGTCTACTGAGTTACAACAACAATCACCTATGTCTAATACATCAACGAATTCTGATTTTACTCTTTACTCTTTTTATATGAAGATCTTTTTAGCGATGGTGACACAGTATAAATGCGTGCGTATCAACAAAAAAGAAAACATTAATCATCAAAATCTCTATCGGATCTGTTTAAGAGTAGCAATAAATACTTATTAAAATACTAAATGTGTTTATATTACTTACCTTATCGTTATCACAAGTCTCTCTTCGGCGGATATAGTATTTTTGAATTTAGTTTCTTGACGTTGTATTCCATTTTTAACAAAGTGATAACGATAAGGTAAGTAATATAAACACATTTAGTATTTTATTTTTGAGTTCAAAAAATCAGCTGAGCTTTCTTTTAATCTAGGGTAAAGTGTATAAAAATCACCAGTTTTATATTTTAAAGAAAACATTGGCGACGCCCTAGTACGGCGTCGTTTATGTTTCTGCCGAAGCAAGAGAACTAACAATAACACTTCCTCGTCAGAGTCCATGGCACCGACTAAAGTTGGGTTTCGATGGAAATCACTAAAATTCGATCGGACTGCAGCCGCGTATCTCTTCAAATAAGACGATTTACGTCGTACTGCTGTCGTCCGGCAGCAGTACGGCTCATGGTCGTAACAACCGTGCGGCAGCAGTCCGGCACCAACCGTCTAAATTGAAAGCGCCCTTACGATATGATGAAGACACAGCATAGTCTGAGGCAACGGAAACAACAGTCAAAACTAGAGTTTGATGAAACAGACATGTTTTTCTTAAGTATGAGCAAAGCAGTCAAAGTACTACCGAAACTAGACCAAACAAAAATTAAATTAGATTTACATATGGCTATTTCTCAGGCTGAAATTCGTAACATTGAAATGGAACGTGTAGTAAAGACACCGCTTCGTATAATTTATCAAACGGTAGTTTCGCCAAGTAACCAGCCTCTTCCAGAGCCATCCAGAGCCTACTACTATCATAATTCACCTACAGAAATAAATGATTTTTCACCTGAATCCCAGTCCACACTCGATCCTCAGGCTCAAAATTCAAATTCAACCGGAGAAGAAAACTTATCCACTTATTACAGCGGTGTAACTTTTGAGTACCGTCTTTGAATGATTAATATAATAGTTTCGTACTTGTTAAAATTAAAATTGTTTAATTGTTGATTTTTAATACAAAATAAATCTTACCTCAAACATACTGCTAGCCTTTCTTTTGTTCCAATGGGTCAGCGAAATCTTGTTCAATTAAACAATGTATGTAATTGAATTGTTGTTTTGTCATCCTGAAGTATTGTTGAAATTTAATTTCATCGCTTTTTAGTTCTTGCACCAACAAATGATATTCACTTCGGCTTCTTCTTGAAGTATTTATTGGATGCACCCAATATCTCCTTTTCTTTCTTTCCTTTTTGAGTAGGCTTAACATGAGCAGGCATGCTAGATTTTCTTCAAAATCCGTATCCGAGTCTGAAGAAAACATTGTAAACGTTTACTCTAAAGGCCACCACTGTACTGACTGAGACGATTTTTCGTGAGGCCGCGTGGCGACACGACACGCAAAAGTAATAACCCGCCGTTGCGTTAGGCAGCGTGGCGACACGCGGCGTGGGCTAAATATAATTGCGGCTTTAGACACTCGGTGTCGCATAATAACGTTAGCGTGAGGGTCCGATCTACCGCTAATTTAGCGTGTTGCGGAAACGTCAAAATATCATTAGCGTTTGTCACAAGTGGCATTTGTCTACCATTTTGATGAACATTTTTGTCGTTTATCTGTCACGCCCGCTTCAACGTTCCTTTCCGCATGAGGAATAGTGACTTTGTCTACCAATTTAGCAGCAGTCACGTGACATCTCGTAAGCAAATGTCAACTCCAAACAATTTGATCTTTCCGTTGGCGTTAACGCTTACAGAAAAGGGATTTTGTCTAGGCCCCCCCAGGAACGGTCTTACCACAACAGCTACCTATATCTGATGCGGCACACAATGTGAACATTCAGTCAATCACACCACCGCCATATGGTGCTGTTGAGTAAGTTTACTCTCCAGTGAAATTGTAGTTTTGCTTATGCTAATAGATGTATATTTATATTTTTTGAACATATATTTTTTTTTAAATTGGTGGGGTACGGACTACAAATAGTCATACCGATACACCAGTTTTTACTGGTTATTATTTTATGGAGGATACAAAACCGGCATCGATTTTGTAGTACTGCTATTCATCACATTTAAGTACACGCTTTTTATTTCAAATGTTTTAGCGCCCAAGAAGACCTGCCCTATCAAGAGGAATATGAGTGTGAAACAACGTCTGTCAAAGAAATCACCGGTCGCAGAATTGTAGACGTAGTACATTTCTTTAATCAACTGCAACAGCAAGAACACGTCCCTCTTTTTCAGTGTGATTTCAGCTGCTTGGTTTTAGAAACAGATAAACGCACCGGTCTGGTTTCATATTTCAATTTTAAATGCAGGATGTGCAAGAAAATTTTCAAGGTGTGTAGTGATGACTTGGACAGTGTTAATAGTGTAGATGTTAACACTGCAGCAGTCTCAGGTATAGTATCCTCTGGGATTGGATACTCTCAATTCGAAGAAACTATGGCTGCCATGGACATTTCTGTTTTTCGAGAAAAATATTACGTGAAAATTCAAGATAGCATTTTCAATGAATGGGAGACTACAGCAGTGGAGGCAATGGAACGAGCTGCTGCTATCGAACGTGAAGCAGCAATCCAAGAAGGGCGAGTTGTTAATGGCATACCTGTGATTGACGTGTTTGCGGATGGTGCATGGTGCAAACGTTCTTATGGGAATAACTATAAAGCAATGTCTGGTGTTGCTGCAATTGTGGGACGAAAATTTGGAGAAGTTGTTTTCATTGGTGTCAAGAACAAATATTGTATATTATGTGCAAGGGCAGAAAAACATCAGGAAAAACCCAAAAATCACGTATGTTACAAAAATTATGAAGGCTCGTCCAGCGGAATGGAAGCAACGATCCTATGCGAGGGTTTCAAGGAATCCATCACCATTGTTTATTTACGACGATTAATCTTCTATTATTTGATTACTTGTAATGTAAGTCTTATTAGATTTAGCACATTTTAGTGTTGTGTATCAATTAAACACGATGACGTACTTCCGTACGTCACCGGACTGGGTTGTTGTGGGGCAAGTGCGTGGTTGGACAAACCCTTTATAACTGAGCACACTTGTTTGTGCCGGCAGTCAGTCAGTCAGTCAGAAGGTCTTCGGACTCGACTCCTTACAGAGCACTAGCTCCCACCAAACCTGTCAGTTTACTTAAGTTCAGCCTTGCTGCTGGAATTACATACCTGTATTCTAAATACGCTTCATCTGGGTGGCTCTGTCACTAAACGAGCAGTAATCGATCCTTCGATTTGTTCGCAATTACTTAGTTACTTGTGTACATAATTATTCTACTGTGTATCGTATACGTAAATAACGCCCTACTGCAAGTGCAAAATTGGTTCACTGCTAATAATTTAGTATTAAATGGGAAAAAAAACTAAATGCATAAGATTTGCTTTACCGAATGTTAAAAGTAGTGATTGTGACATAGTATTGAATAAGGAGAAACTAGAATTCGTCGATAAAACTGTTTTCCTGGAGATAACGCTCGACTTAAGGCTGCAATGGGGTCCTCATATAACATCTCTTGCAGGACGGCTAAGTTCAGCAGCATATGCTGTAAGAACAATCCGTCAATTTACTAATGTAGATACCGCGAGGCTAGTCTATTTCAGTTACTTTCATAGTATCATGTCTTACAGTATTTTACTATGGGGACGGGCTGCAGATATCGAGTCTATTTTTATTCTTCAGAAAAGAGCCATCAGAGCAATATATGGCCTCCGCAGGCGCGATTCTCTAAGGGACCTTTACCATAGTAACTTTTGAATTATGATATGAACTTCCACTTAACAACATTTCAGGGTCGGCAACATGGCAAGTGTGAGCGAAAACCAGTTCTCGGCTCTTATAGATTTTTTAGTCCTTTTTTTTTATTGACAATGGGCTCACTCTTGACCTCAATCCAGCCCAGAGGCAGGGATGAGATCGGGAATGCAGACGCAAGCAGACAATCCCACTCCTTTGCTGTATGGTATAAAGTATGTCAGACTCAGTGTCATACTTTTGAATCACTTCGACGCCACACAGTTCTGACGCGAACTCCGTTAATTAGTATTGAATTTCTGATTTTGATCATCTACTTTTGCTGTTGACTGTACCTGTTTTTGCGATCTTATGAGGTTTGGCTCGAACTGCGCTCCATACATTTCAATACATAGCTGGGCCCGTCCCTGTGTCGAGCCGTGAACACGAGGCACTAGTGTAGGATCCTCAACACATTCTGCACGTAGTTCATTAAACACGCTGACTATTCTGCCCCGCATTCCATCAGCACTGTCACATTCCCGATCAAACACTCTTTCTTTCACATACCCCCACAAAAAGAAGTCCAAATGTGTTAAGTCGGGTGAACGAGCTGGCCAGGCGTGCGGCCCTAGCTTTCCGATCCAGCAGTCATCAAAAAGCTCAGTGAGACGCGCGCCACGAGCTTCTCCTAAACACATCAACATGTTGCCGTATTCACGAGCACTGTACGCGTATGTCTCAGGCATTGTTAAAAACAACAAAAAAATATTACTAAAAAACAATAAAACAGCACTAAAAACGTAACAATAATAACTAAACACAAAACTAACAAAACAGTAATAATACGATTCAATGGCTATCGATCGATTAACGCACGAACCGAGTCGGAAAGGAACTAACTAAGTAACTAGATTACTGAAGAAGTACTATGAAGATCAAACATGCTGCCTGCATGCGATGCCGGCCGACAAAAGATACCGCCGCGCGGTGCCGCCGGCGCGGCGACTAGGAGTCAGATAGCGGTGTCTTTTGATGTGCAAAGATCAACAAATTACAGAGGAGAAAATGTTAAAAGAATAATTATGAAATCAGAAACCAATTAATTTTAATTGTTAGGAAATTGTAGATACTTATGCTTTATTAGGTACAAACTGTTTTCATTTTCTAACTTTAAAATAAGATTTAACGGGTTTCTTAGATTAAATTAATTTGATTATCCACTTTAAATTGATTGGGTTTACTTACTAAATGAAGGATACAGTTATTGTAATAAATGAGCGCGCGTCGTGTGACTCTAATTGCATTGACATAAAGTTCAAATTCAATTGAATCACGCGCGCTAGTTGCTTCAAACTGTACACGCGATCTTTTACTTTATTTCATTCACTATCGATTATCGATCTCAAGATGGTGGTGGACCGGGTCGATGTTTGAATGCAACCCTCGGATGTTCGTGAGGTGCACTTTGACTGGCAGGAAGTGCAGCCGTTGAGAAACCTTTTTTCTTTTTGTACTTCGATTCATGGTGGGAGTGTGGTGTTACAAATAAAAATTTGTGGCTCATATGACAAGCTAAGTAAACCCTAAAGGTAAGGTGGTTTAGTATCAGTTAAAAAGGAAACAACAAACCACCTTAAAAACTGTATATTTAATAAAATTATAACTAAAGGCAATAAAAGGTGAACCTTATAAAATACTTAATTTACCTTATGTAAAACAATAATTTAGTTAGGTACGGTCAGCAACAAAAGTTGGTTAACACTTCAGTTATTTAAATCTTAATTATTGAGCAAAATATTCTTCAAAAACATGTAGTAATAGAATATTTAAGAATAATTAACTCTTTGTGTCCCTTCGTCCAGCATACTCACCATGGAATCCTGATATTTCATGAATGTCAAAAAACTGTTCTGAAATAGTGCTAAATAGTGCCCAAAGGAAAAAAATAGTGCTCTTGTACTTGCGAAGTTATAGCCATAGTTCGATGAGTATGCTGGACGAAGGTTTCGCCCAGCATACTCACCTCCGTCCGGAGAATCTGTATACGCTTCAAACATAATTCATACTTCAAAAAATAGTTCCCAAATAGTGCCAAACGGTGCCCAAAAAGAAAAAACAGTGCTCGAATAACTTCGGAGTTATAGGCTTCGTTCAGTGAGTATGCTGGGCGTAGGTTCTACGCCCAGCATACTCACCTCAGTGCGCGAATATCGAACGAGCTATAGGTACAATTTACGTCTCAAAAAATTGTGCTTGAAATAGTGCCCAATATCAGTCCAATTTTTGCTTGACTTTTGACTTAGAAAACCATTAAATTTTAATGTAAACTTCTACATACTAACGTAAAATGGGGTACAGTCGTCGACACATGTTTTTGGACAAAAATATTAAACTTTCTAATTGTAGACTTCATGTTATTGGAAATAATTATGGTATTTTCTCACATGTCAAAAACTTTCGATTAAATGCATTATTATATATTTTATAAATAATAATAAATGAATGAAACTTTAAGCGTAAATGAAGTCTATTACTTCATTGCATTGTGTGTTTGTCTGAATAAAAACAGTCATTTGCAGCCAATAAAATTAATATCTTGAAAAATTGTAAAAAGGAAATTATACAGTTTCTTTTTGTATATATGTTGCAGGCAAAACTTATAACCAGTCAAAACTAGTACTGTGACATAGTTATACAAATTTTTAAAACTCTTTCCAATAGTTTCATCAATGAAAGGTTTAGCAATAAAAAACATTTTTAATTACTTACGTTATTTATTACTATTTAAAGGGCCAAAGTAATCAGAATTCTAGTTAACTAGTTCACAGCTTTTGTTAACATTCATAATATAATCAATGTAAATAGAAAAAATTGTAGTTTTAATATTGTATATAATATACATATAAAAAAATGTTTAGCCAAATATTGGTAAAACTTTCTAAAATATAACACGTAGGTACTTGTACTTTGTTTTACTGCTACAACGTTTTAATCACAATAAAATTATCTTACAAATAAGTATAAATTGAGCAATCACAGTTTATAATCACGTTTTTTTTATTAATATTAAATACCCTATAGTAATTACAAATTAACAATCACAGTTTATAATCACATTTCTGTAAGTTATTAATAAAATAACTTTTACAAGAACAAAAAAAAAACAAACAAACAATAACAAAATAGGAACTAACAAGTTAGGACCGATCTTCATCTTACATTCGCGTATAAATAATGCAGTGTGGTACAGTATATTGGGAATTACTACAAACTTTTTTACTAAGGTCATCATAGCAGTTCCAAGTTCTCTTTAGCAATCGATAGCACTTTGACTTGTAATGCCCCATGCGTCCTGATTCACCATTTGTAAAATCTATTACCGACAGAATTTTAAAGGTGTCACCGTTTATTATGATCTCTTTAGGAATTTCATCAATTTCTATTTCAATTGAAGTATTAATTTCAATAAATACGAAGTCTAGTACTTCATATTTGTATGCGTTTTTACCGTTACATAATTGGTATTTACATTTCCTTTCAGTATCATTTACTAATAGAGCTTCATTAAGGGCTCCAATACCTTGAGTCGTCAATATGTTTACATTTATTGGAATCCAACTACATTTTGTGCCAGAACCTTTATTGATTTCACAGTTCTGGTTTGTACAATTTAAGTATCTATTAGCACTATAAAAACCATAACTTTGTATGTTATCTATTATAAAAGTTACATTACACTCACAATTTTTGCAACTACTAAAATCGGATTCCACAGTATCATATATTTTAGCCAATACCTTAGAACGAGTAGTGTAAATATCTTTTGGTTTTCTAGCCTTCTTAGTGATTTTCTTTAGATTGTCATACGTGATCAAACTTCTGGTCAGTTGTGAAAGATCGTTTTTTTTATCATTGATATATTTTCTAATATTAGGTCTATCTAAATATGCAATTGAAAAACTTTGGACCACGGAATCAAAAGCACACGTATTAATAAACGTGAATCTGTATGTTCCTGAAGTAGAAACACTGCCGTTTTGTAAAATATGTAATTTTGTACGACGATTGATTCGTTTTTTATTTTTCTTCTGTTTAGACACCAGTCCCCGCCAGTCTTCAATATAATTTGGTTCGCTCCTAAAAATTGAGTTTTCATAAAATGATTCATCATTGACGAGAGTATTTATTTGTGGTGTGTTATGGTCACTTATTTCATTTTTTTCATCGACAATATTTTCAGTTCCTTCTTGAACATCAATCAAGTCACTTTTGGCTAAGCGTATGGAACCGGTTATCAAAGGCTCGTGTTTAATAATAAACTCATCTACGCGGTACTTATTTGAATTTGTTTTAAAAAATAACTTTTTTACGTCTTTCATATAACTTTCTACATTTGAACTGGTTGGAGTACAATAATTACTGTTAAAATAAGTCATCATTATATTTCCCCATAGTGGAAGTTTTTTAAGAATCCTAATCAAAGTGTCCTTTATTTCCGGCAAGTAATAAATATTTTCGATTTCAGTTTCTTGATCACACAATTGTTTAATTAAATCTTCTTTCTCCTCAAGATCTTTATACATTTTCAGAAGCGGGTTTTCTTCTTTATCTAATCCCTCCCATAAAGAATGTTTAATTGGAACGTGATTTTCCGAATCTACATTTTGTATTTCACATTCCTGCAAATTAGTTTTGATCCGGTTTTTTAATTCTAAAATCGCCGTTTCACACCGTGTTAAATTTCCATTTCTACTGCCGCGGTGTTTATTATTTGCTATAATATAAACATTTTCTATAATTTTCTTTACCTCTCCGTATGAAACACATTTTTTAATCAGAATCATACAATCAACAAAAAATTTTGTTACTCTAGTGTCTATATTTTTGAAAATACTTTGATTGTACAATGTTTTTATGAAATGCGAAGTATCAAGGCGAACATAACAGGTTGGAATTTTTTTGGTTCTATTTTCTAAAATATTAAAACATGTATTTAAGTAGTCAGAGGTGGATTTATAACCACAAAATACTTTTACCACCGCACCTAGTAAAGCTGCGGAATCATCAGTTACTACTTCATTTGGAGGTTTTCCATTAGCCAACCAAGATTGTAACCAGCTAGCAATAGTATCTAAAGAGTGACTTTCTGATATACACTGTGAAATTGGCACGCTACTTTTAACGGTTGTATCTGTCATCATAACATACAAAAATATAGGACTTTGCGACTCTTGAGATAGTTGTGTGTGTTCATTGACGACAGGCCGAAGATTTTTATTAAATATAGAACCTGTTGCGTCTATAGAAACTCTAATATAATTAAACTCTTTTTGGCATTTTTTATAATAATTCTTTTGATCGTCCGTCCAGTAAAATGTATAAAATGGAAAAGCAGAAACATATCTAACACATTTATCAAAAGGTGGTGAAACACACATACAAGTAAGTGACAATATTGGGTTGGGATGGAAAACATCAACTTTTTTATTTTCATGTTTAATTCGATGTAGTGTTTGTAATTTTGGCAATACTGGAGGTTCCTTGTCATTTTTCTTCATTAAAGTTGAGGCTAATTTATATCTTATAGAAGCTGCTGCTTCGTGTTGTAATTTTTCACCTAATTCCCTTATTTGGTAATACCGTAATCGGTTTTTTTTACTGGTGTTATGAGAGTACTTTTTATTTTCATTAATTATGCAACATTCTAGTTTAATTAAATTTTCCGTTTCTAAGTTAGTTGTTATAATTATTTTTGCGTGACATTGATTACAATATCCTGTGCATTTGATTTCGTAATTGTCTTTCACAATATTATTTTTAAAACACCAAGTGCATAAAGATCTTATTTCTTTCCATAGATGCATTTGAATTACATTAGTCCATTGGTTTGGTTTTAATTTACGTCTGACATTATACAGACTACCAGGGGCGATTTTGCTATTTCGGTGATAAAAATACCTTTGAGGCTTAATACTATCCCAAGTTATTGTATCCATATAAAATGTATGCGTACTGGTGTTCTCCGAAACACTATTAATGCTTTCGTTTGATGACGATGTAGACTTTTGATTTATCAAATTAGAATCATTATTACGAATTATTTCTTTTTTATCAACACCAAAAAAGTATTCGTAATTTCGTTTTATGCTTAATATGATTGATTTAATACTCATTTTGTAATTTAACCGTGTTTGAATTTGTTTATAAATTGAGTCATTTGCGGAAGGAATATTTTTAAAAAAGTCATCTTTGAATTCTGAAATTACTAATTTTTGCGTTTCTAATGAAACCTTTGGTTTAGGCCCTCGTTTTCCTTGCTGATCCATGTCGTTAGATTCACAAGAATTATCACAAATTATTATGCCATTTGTTTTCAATATTAACATAATATGAAATAACAACTAACTAACTAACATATAAATCAACATCAATAACATTATGAACACTTGTGTACTTATACTACCTATATTACCTGAAAATACCAACTATAGATGTAAAAAACATAACGGGCCCCACCGCTCACGCAGTACGAGTCAGAAAAAGTTGTCTTCTAACGTGGTAAACATTGTGTCTTCAAGATAATCTGAAAATAACACGTATTTAAATAATTTAATATAGGTATGACAGGCTCCAGCCTTCCTCTAAAGGTACTTAAGCACTTACGTGTTTTCCATTATTTTAGCGTGATTTCTATTATAAATAGCGAAGGGGCAAAACACGAGGCTGAAGACGATTTCCCGAAGTCACAACTCCCATAGAAAATGTGATGAATAGGTTGACGACACTTAAAAGTTTAAGTGCATTCGCCGGATGACAATCGGTAATAGTCTTCACTTCACGTCATATTATCTAAAAAATACATCTGTGTTAATTCTATAGTTACGTTTATACTTACTACCGACGCTCGCGCTGACTGATTCTACCTATTTCGATATTGAAATGTAACTAACGTGAACTTAAGACGAGAACAGATCCTGACGGGTAACGAGGACAAGCTTGTAATAAAAAAATTGAAGAAAAGTAAATTATATCCTAGCAAATAAGACAGTGTTTCATTTCCAGTAGAATTGGAGGATAAAACCAGGCCTCCGCAGAAGTAGGTATATAAATAGGTATTTGAGATCCAATTAGATAAACAAACAAGTTACATTACGTTATTATGTGTGTACCTACCTACATCAAACCTTTAAAAAAGTAACTAAGTAGGTACCCATTTTTAAAACTTCTTAAGCATGTCCTTAATTTTAAGTGTACAGTGTCATATTCAACGAAAAAATGAACGTGTTTTTGTAAAAAACAACTCGCTTGCTACCTAGTTTTACAGTGCAATTAATGAATGAGTGTAAAATCAATTTAGTTAAATGCCACTATTATAAATTGAAATATACTTACTGATTTGGGTGCAGCTCCTATATTGATTACGTACTAGATACACAATTTTATATAGGTAAATAATGACATCACCAACACATTGTTTGGTTTTGCAACCCACTATGTAGTCAAACTCAAAAGCCGGCGTTATTATAATGATGTGCGACGAAGTAAACAAACAAAGAAACTGAGAAGCGCTTGTTCGTTTCGATTGCTTTGTGACACAAAATGGACCCTTATCACCTTCAAAATACAGATCAGTCTTGTCTAATAATCGTAAGATGTTAGGGCAGCGCCATCTAGTATTTAAACATAAACATATTCATTTGCGTCGCGGGCGCCGCGCGTCGCTTTGTGACACAAAATGGACCCTTATCACCTTCAAAATACAGATCAGTCTTGTATAATAATCGTAAGATGTTAGGGCAGCGCCATCTAGTATTTAAACTTAAACATATTCATTTGCGTCGCGGGCGCCGCGCGTCGTAAGCCCCATACCTATTGACCGTACGTGCATCCATTACTGCCACACTATATTGAACTTTATCACATGAGGAATACAGGTCAATTCCGTAAACGTTGTGGTACCGTCCTTGATCCGGAAAATGATTATTTTGAATAATTTTGTCAGTTGTAATGTAAGCATTAATAACAGCAACTTTATTTTTCATGCATGATTTACTTCATTTGATATCTTAATCCTTCAAGCGCCGTGATCTAGACAAAATATATAAAATCATTGTTCCGCGTCGCATGGGACCCCGGTAGCTAGGTCCCATGCGACGCGCGAAGGCTTAATCATATTATTATAAAGTATTATTAAAATAATGTGTAATTAATAATATTGCGATTCTAAAGTAAATACTCCCTTACATAGACAATTAATAATTTACACAAGACAAAAATTGTTAGAAAGAAAGTTAATAATATTGTATTCGACTGTACTCAATGTAATGTATGTAGAAGTTTACAATCAAATTTAATGGTTTTCTAGGTCAAAAGTCAAGCAAAAATTGGACTGATATTGGGCACTATTTCAAGCACAATTTTTTGAGACGTAAATTGTACCTATAGCTCGTTCGATATTCGCGCACTGAGGTGAGTATGCTGGGCGTAGAACCTACGCCCAGCATACTCACTGAACGAAGCCTATAACTCCGAAGTTATTCGAGCACTGTTTTTTCTTTTTGGGCACCGTTTGGCACTATTTGGGAACTATTTTTTGAAGTATGAATTATGTTTGAAGCGTATACAGATTCTCCGGACGGAGGTGAGTATGCTGGGCGAAACCTTCGTCCAGCATACTCATCGAACTATGGCTATAACTTCGCAAGTACAAGAGCACTATTTTTTTCCTTTGGGCACTATTTAGCACTATTTCAGAACAGTTTTTTGACATTCATGAAATATCAGGATTCCATGGTGAGTATGCTGGACGAAGGGACACAACTCTTTGCTATTACATGAAATAGTGAAAACCAATGTATCGCATTATTTTGTATCAGTTTAGAGGATTTTTAAAAGTTACAGAGTTAATTGACTTTTGTTGCTGACTGTACCTATAGCTATGTCCTAATAATTGCCAGCCAGCTAAAATCTCAGTATAAAGAGCTAGGTCGTGGGGAGTTGGAAATAAACCCAATACGGTTCCGTTTAATCTAAATATCCAATATAAATCCTAAATCCTTAATTCTTAATCCTCAATCCTTAATTCTCAATCCTTCCAGTTAATTTGTAGGTTATTATTTAATAAATGGGCGCCAGGGACTCTAAGAGTCCCGGATCCTGGAGCCGACGAAGATGTTCCATATTCTTCCAGATGAAAGTAGAGAGTCGAACCCCAAGGTCCACAAGTTAAAGACCGGCTTCCTTTATGGATAACCGGAGTAAGGTTATCAACCGGTTCAAGTTATTAAAACCGTATTGACATGTATAAGTCTTGATATGATAGTATAATTGTAAATAAAAATAAATAAAAAAAAACCGTCCCGCCTGCGCTCTCGCTTGGCGGACTCCAACAGCCGCACAGTCGTCTCCCTCAGAGGCTTTGAGTTAACCCGAGGAACGGGTCTAGCGTCCAGGCCCCAGACGCTCTTCTAGGTCCTGGCGGCGAGACGTGTCTCTCGAGTTGCCTCCTGGGAATGACCATACGGGGTTCTAATTATATAAGGAGAAACCAAAGCTAAAACACTAGTCGGTTAACACGTTAACCGCCGTAGTAGAACAGTCAAAATTTACATTTTTTTTTTTGATGTTCCTGGATGTAGTTTAATAAGATATGAATTTATGTATATGTTAGGCTGCAATCGTATGTATGGTTTATGAAATAATCACAAAAAACCCCATGAGGTCATCGGTGCCCTACGCGGCGCTGTGATGTTGAAAATTGCATTTCCGTTATTTTGGCGCCAGATAGGACACACCCCCGGTCACTCGTCCCCCGCAGTCGAATACTTGCGCTCGAGTGGGATGCACGTCATTCTGTTTTTATTTCGTATTCGCGTGTTCGTTCTCTATGATGGATTCTGAAGGTTTTGATATAATAGATTTAGACATATCTCAAGAAGATTTGCATCGTATTGACTTATTGGAAGCCAGTATTTTCCGTGAGATTGAAGAAAGATGCTCGGAAGAAAAATGCAAAGAGGAAAGCGAAGACGAAATCATCCGTCCACCGAAACGACGTGCACGAGTTGTTATTAACAGTGACTCGGAAAGTGACAAAGATTCTGTGGGAGACATGGTTCGAAATCAAATCGACAAGCTTCGGGATATCTCGATTCAAAGGTGGTCAGAGCCAAGAGGTCACCAACCATCTGTAATCGCGTTTACGGAACCTACAGGTGAGAATTTTATATACCTACTACCTATTGCCCACGGCTCCGATTTGGTTATAATTGTAAATTATTCCGCGGGAACTACTTATTTTACTGGGATAAAAGTAGCCGTTGTCCAGCCTGAAAGTTCATTCTAAATATTTGTAAAATATTTTGTTGTTCAAACAGGTTTTTAACACGTTTTTATTAGTTTCACTTGTCTTCCGAAACAATGTGTGTTTTTTACTTTGGTTGTTTAGACTATTAATTTATTATCTATAAACTTATTGTTTCAGGCATGAAAGAACCGTTTGCAACTCAACTTCAAAACAGCCCACCTAGAGAATATTTTAGTTTAGTAGTCCCAGATAAGATCTTTGAAGATATCGCCATACAAACTAATTTATTTGCTGAACAAGCTGGTCAAAGTTCCAAACCTTCATCACGCTCACATTCATGGAAACCAACGACAACCAATGAAATTAAACAAGTTTTTGGATTAATCCTTTACATGGGCCTCGTCAGACTTCCAAAAATAGTGGATTACTGGAGTAAAGATAAAATCTTTGGTCAAAAGTTTCCTGGAACTGTGATGAGCAGAAACAGGTTTGAATTGATTTTAAAAAATCTCCACTATGTAAATAACGAAACCGCAGATAAATCGGATCGTATTAACAAAATTCGGCCTCTTATAGATGCTCTCAATGATACATTCCAGAAAAGCTATGCTCCGAAAGAAGATGTATGTGTGGACGAAAGTCAAGTCCCATTTCGGGGCCGTATTATATTCCGTCAGTATAATAAAAGCAAAAGACATAAATATGGGATGAAATTATTTAAGCTTTGCACCTTACCCGGATACACGTGTAAGCTACAATTATATGCAGGGAAAAACCATGAATTGTTGAATACATCTCCTACTAATGTGGTCATGGGGCTATGTGATGGACTACTTAATTTAGGGCATACTGTATCAACTGATAACTGGTACACGAATCTTGAGCTTGCAAATCAATTACTCGACAATGATACTCACCTGGTTGGCACCTTGAGAAAAAACAGAAGAGGATTACCGAAGCAAGTAATTGAAGCCAAACTCAAACCAGGTGAGTCATTAGCGAGGGAAAATGAGCGGGGTATTTGCGTCTTAAAATGGAAACATAAGAGAGATGTGCTTATGCTGTCCACTAAGCATTCTAAAGGGTTCAAAACTGTCATGAAAAAAGGAAAGATAGTTCGAAAGCCAAAGATGGTTTTTGCATATAACATGGCAAAAGGTTCAGTCGATCTTAGTGATCAAATGAATGCCTATTCATCTCCATTAAGAAAGACTGTAAAGTGGTACAAAAAGTTAGGAATAGAATTAATTTTGAACACTGCTTTGATGAACTCTTGGGTGATGTTCTGTGAGAATAATAAAAATAAAATGGGGATTGTAGAATTTCGAAGGCAGTTGGTGGAAGATTTGACTGAGCCAGAAAATAAAACTGTTGAAGAGGTTGAAAGACCTAAGAGGCTAAAGCATAACTTAACTAAAAAAGAGGGATCAGTTAGAAACACACGACGTTTTTGTAATAAATGTTACAAAAATAATGTCGAACTATATGGTTCGAAACTTGCCAGAAATAAAACAAAAAAAGTTTCAACATTTTGCAATGAATGCGAAAATAAACCGCATTTATGTTTACAATGTTTCAACATGATCCACAAGAAGTAGTATTTTCTATTATTATATTATTCGTATTTTTTTTTATAATTAGTAATTTCATTATTGTTATTCATTTTCTAATAAATATTTTCAAAACTTACACAATCACTCTAGTTATTATTTAATTTTATTACTTTACTACCCAATATATTGTAAAATAGTGAAGGCTTTTTCAATTTTTTCGGAAACTACTGACGCATTTCAAAAATCTACTTTACTGTTAAAAAGCCTACAAAAGTGGTAGTATAATAATCTACGTAAAGTATTTAAAACGAATAGTTATGTTGCACTTAAAGCCCAAACCTCCGCATCCATGAACGAGTTCGGAAAAAACTCCAGATTTTTCTCTGTGAATCTAACAAATGTCGAGGTAAACGAAAACCATTGTGCGCCCGTGTAATACAGCGCCACGGCGGTCACATGCATGCACAAAATCAACGGAATAAGTATCCTACGGCTCACAAAACAGATTTGAAAACAGGTTTGCCCTGAGGTCACCGGTGGCCTACGAAGCGCCTAAATACTGGGCAGGGTCCGGTCACCGGTGACCTATGTGGCGATGAACGTGTTAACATGGCCCTCAACTAGGAACAAGGGCCACACACGTGGTGTTCATGGCCACCGCGGAGAAATGAAACGCGATGAAAAGCAGATAGGGGATTAATACTCACGATTGGTCTAGACAGAGAACTGTTTGGTCGACTGTAAGGGTCTCCA
The DNA here is from genome assembly GCA_949629185.1 of Apamea crenata. Taxonomy (NCBI): domain Eukaryota; kingdom Metazoa; phylum Arthropoda; class Insecta; order Lepidoptera; family Noctuidae; genus Apamea; species Apamea crenata. The sequence continues at coordinate 1,326,809 of OX451362.1, read as the reverse complement.
CTGGCTTGGAAGCCGACAGCACAAGCACATTTCAGAATCCTGTAATAAATATCAATTTATCACAACAATCCTTTTTTAACAGCCAGAGAAGGGCTCACAGCACATTTCACAACACCTCTTTAAAATGCTCACCTCTTATAATTATCATGGAACAAGGTTTGCAATGATACCCAAGCGCGTTCAAAGCCGAAAGCAGTTTAATAATATACTCTGTAATGTACTCTGTGGCCGAAAGAAAGCCATTTTTTCAATAACCTTGTTAGGAGATGTCAAACCGGAACTAGACGTAAACTAGACGGAGCATTATTAAAACCTCCCCGACTTCAGGGAACCTGATTGAAGAACGGGAGCGGATAAGTACAATGTCAAGACACCTAATTCTTGAAAATCACTAACAACTGTCCAAGGTGACGTTTACAAGCTGAAACAAGAAGAATCCTCACGATCCAGATTAACTAAAATACTTCTCCTTTCAATATCAAGACCCTTGGAGCAACTATCCCAGAATATTAATTCCGGCAAAATTAGAATGTTACTTGGTCACACCTTGTCACAGATTAAACAATGGTTTCATTTGGCAACGAAGTATTACACTTCCGTATTAGGCTAATTAGTTTATAATGATTTTTTACTGAAAGTTGAAAATTATTAGGGATTGCTCCATACGATATTAATTCGATGGTTTGCAATCATTATGTTAAAATATTGATTAAACTACAACTGTGAATCGGCGACCACTAGATGTCGCCCCTTTCGTTTTTTAAGTAATCTGTGACCTTTAACTGTCAGAACGATCGACTAAATGTCATTCCAATACGTAAACATTTAACTAGGTTATAAAATTTGAATTAATTTATTGTGCAAACTTGTTTAATAGGTTTTAAAAGTGATTTATTGTGAAAAAGTGTTAACCAAACATTCTAGTGACGAAATACAGTTGAAGGAATGATTCCTTCAATGAAATGCTGGCGAAAGTCAATAGCAGGTACCAAATAAATAATGTGACAGTGGCGGGGAATGGAACAAAGTCCAGGCGCTACTCTTTTGCCCATAAGGACCTCTTAAGCTCAGCTGACCTATGGGGAACTCATTTGGAGACTGCGGGGACGCCCGAACCACCCTGAAATCTCCACCGGGTCCTGCCTTCCAGTCGCCAACTGGCACGGTGGAGCAATCCCAGGATTTTTCGCTAGTTGGCGGGGCAGCCTTTTGCACGTGGCTGGTGCACTACTTGGGCCCCCTACTACCTGCGGTCGGCCAACGGCTAAGACCGTGCTTCGGATCCCGCTACCCTTCAGAATGATTTACCCGGTACAGCGTTGCTTGGAGGCCAAGACCGGCCAAGAGCTGCGCAACAAACTTCGTTTTTCTTCCCCAAAGGCACTGGCACTCCCGCTCATCGACGGAACGCAGCAAGCTGCTTGGCGCCGAACTCCGGCGGGAGGGTGGTCGCGAGCCAGGCGGTCCCTTGTGGTACCTACCACCGAGAGTTGGCTCTTGGCTACTGCAACAGGAGCTTAGAAGGTCGCAGTCAGGCGGCTTTGGGAGCAATGCTCCACTGTGCTCAACAGTGTATCAGCAAACTGCGTGCAAAAAACGCCGGATCAGTGGAGACTGGTGAGAATGAGATATTCTTGTTGATGTATATTTTTAGATGTACCTATACCTACATTAATCTTTTTCAGTACTACAATGAGTACAAGTCTAAATTATTAAAAAAAAATTAAAACTGAGAAAGCCGAAATGTCAGCTACAGGTGGGTACCTAATAACAATTTTATATAAATCACTCCGGTAATAGTTATAGTACAAATTCTACCACAACTTGTTCTCAATCGTTAATACTTTTGCTTTTAGGAGGGGGACCATCAAGGGCCAAAAAATTAAGCCCCATACAAGAGAGGCTGTATGATTTACTTGGGCGAGACGTAGGTGAACCTTTGCCAGGGGTCCGCCATAATCCTCTCGTCATGTCACAGTCTGTCAGTTTTATAACTTAAATAAAATTGCAAAATTGAATAGGCATATAGACATAGGATGTGTAATGGTTTTGCTGGGCACCGGGCATTGTTAACGGTTGGTATCCAGCAGCACTGACGGCATGCTGTGATGTGTGATGCGTTCCGCTTGCCTGCCCTTGATGTGAAAACAACAACTTATGCCGCAGTGGAATGAGATCATTATTTAAGCTTAATGAGTTGGAAGACATACAAATACCACACACTAAAATTTGGTTTTTCCCTTACAGCAAAACAGTCAAGCTTTAGTGGAGGTGGTGCAGATTCCTCAAGCTGTAAGTTTTTCTTTTTATATTTATTATTTAAGGAATAGAATGGGTTTATCAGGCAATTTTCAATGAGATCTTTCAATCTGTCTTTTTTTTCTCTTATTTACAAATGCATATTAAATGGTTTTAAACTTTTATTATTTTTTGTTACAATATACCTACTATTAGCTATGCCATATGAATAATGTTTTGATTTTCATTTCATAGGAAAACAGTCAAATTTTAGAGGAAGTGGTGGTGCAAATGGTGAATTTTCTTTTTATATTTAAATCAGCTTTTGCCCTCTGACTTCATACTTTTATATGTTTAATTTGAAATAGGTAAAAATTCCAAAAAAAAAGTCACTTTACAGCTAGACAATGACGCGGACATAGCAACAGACACTGATGCAGTGCTGGAGTGGGCAATACCACCAGAACTTGAGCCACCACCTCAACCGTCAGGAGTAGGACCCAGCATGAGCCAGGAGGCTAACAGGATGCCAGAACCCAGCACACCTACCACCACTCCTGCACCGCGGCAGACTGTGCCTCCAGCACCGCGGCGACGACAACGCCGCGTACAGAGAAGTCCTCGGCTAGTCAACAGCAGCGGTGGGTATCAAAGTTATTCCTATTTAATTAATTAGCCTGTCTCAAATTCTAGTAGCCACGAATGTTCTGTAAAATTTAAATTTATCTCACAGAATATGTTGCTACGCACGAGGCGTCTGCAAGGCTGGAGGCCATGGAACAAATAAGTGCAGAGGCCACAAGGGAACATGCTCAAGCCACTCACCGACTGGCAGCTGCATTGGCAGCACAAGCAGAGAGGCTAAGAGAGCCAATAGTAATTGTGCTTCAAAACCCCCCGACACGCTAGAGTATGTATTAAAATTTTATTTGCATTACTTTTTTTTAACAGAGGAACCAACCAAGACTATATTTGTCAGAATCAGAAGGTACTGAACGTAGGGAGGTCTATGTCCAGGTAGTGGATGTCTTTCGGCTGATATGATGATGATGTTAATACATTTATTAAAAAAACAAAACTTGAAATTGTAAAAAAAGTTTTTTAATTTCCACTCGTTATTTAAATTATTTTGTTGTTCTCTCCACAGCCTTGAAATGAGTGACTGCTGAATTGCCCGGCCTCTTTGCAGCTCTGGGTTGACACGATGGTTCCCCGGATTCTTCATGGTTCTCATTGGATCTGCAACCTGTAATATTTAAAAGACTGATTAGATTACTTATAATTATAGTTTGATTAGATTAATTATAATGATAGTTTTATTAGATTACTTAGAATTATAGATTTTAGACTGTGTTAATTTAATGTGTAACTGAGAAGACTGATTTTACCAATGATAGCTGTTGATACTGATAATTTAGAGAATTTGATTTATTTTGTAACTTTGTTGATTTTTGTTTCATTTATTGTTGATTTTTATAAATAAAAACATACGGATTTTATTTGGTATATAATTTTTAACTGTATTTAAAATACAAAATATTATCTTGTTTTTTATGTCAATTGAGTAGAAAAGACTTGCCTGGTGTTGTAGCTGATTCTCCAATTCTTCTTCCTCGTTTGTAAGCAATATCATGGGTAGCCTGCTGCGGTTTGCTAGGTTATGTAGCATGCAGCATGCATTTACTATTTTCCCAGCAGTGATGGGGTTGTAATGCAATGCTCTCGCTGCTAACAAACATCTGAAAACAGATAACTTTTATTATTATTTATACATACATCATCATATCACCCCATATGCGTCTCCTCTAAGGAGCGGGTTTAGGCTGTAATTCACCACACTGGCCCAATGCGGGTGTGGACTTAACAAATAAATTTATGTGACTGTATGGTTGTTTATTATAGGTATTAAATTAAAATAAAATATTAAACCTGAATCGAGCCTTCAGTACTCCTATGCAACGTTCCACTGTGTTGCGTGCTGACACATGAACTTTATAGTAATTGTGTTCAGCAGTCCCCTCTGTATCTAAAATTGGTGTCATCATCGTTGGCCGTAAAGGATAACCGCTATCACCTATAACTTGAAAGATAGTTGATTACCACTTCTTTACATTGCTGTTACTGCTTTATTTAGGTTTGTAATATTATAATAAATACTACGTATTTGGTACCTAACAAAAACACTTTCTCTCCAGCATTAGACACCTCAATAAGATGGTGGTTCAGTAGGTGTACTTGCCACACCATAGAATCATGGGCCGCAGTGCTATTCTCTAAAAGACAATTCCATGGCTGTAAGCTACGACGAGCTCGTCGACGAGACAGCCTTGAGATCGACCGAGCGTGCAGCGCTGATTCAAACCGAATTCTCTAGCGTAGGTTTGGTCGTCGACGAACCCAAGGCTGTAACCTCCCGTCGCTGTTTCGTGGACGAACGTAGGGCTGGAAACAAACTCTTTATATTATAATCGATCAATCTCGACTGAGAGTTTTATGGGTTTAAAATTTATATTAAAGGTCTATCTTTACGTATTTTAAGGAATACAGTAAAACTATAACCAATATCATAATTAAAAGGATATATACCTACTGACCTACTGAAATGTGAGTATGTAATGATAATTTTCACTGTTAGTACATGGATAATAATAATAGTGTTTCTCAATAATATTGTATGATCTACGAGATAATAATAAAATTTAAGTAAATTACTTAGATAACTGTTGTTTTACAATAATATGTACCTATAACTTTATTGTTGTAACGTAAAATTGTGTATTTTAAGCATGCCAAGAAGTGCTATCCCATCCCGTGCGCAAGTAGAGATGTTGGTAGAGAGTTTGGAAGAGCGACGTTGGCTTGCCACAGGGCACTCTCGGACATCACATGCCAGAGATCGCGGAAGAGCAGCATGGCAAGAAGTAGCTGGCAAATTAAACAGTGATGGAAGTGGCTGCATTAAAAGTTGGCAGCAATGGTCAAAGGTTTGTTAGCAAATGTACCTAGGTATTGCATTACTGGTGTGCTTCATCAGCTTGCATACTTTGACTGTTTCTTAAGAGTAAAGTTCCAGTACCTATGTACATTGGGTCTACGTATAACATAATTATTGTGTTATGATTATGCGAAATCTAGATATTTAATCCTACCCAGTCTACTCGTAAGCGTTCCAGAATATTAAACGTATCCAGAACATCGTTACAGCGGATTTTAAAGAAAGATTTACGTCTGCACCCCTACAAAATTCAGTTGGTACAGGAATTAAAAGACACTGACGCCATCCAGAGACTAAATTACGCGAATGAAATGTTTAGCCGCTTTTCTTCGTTCAATAACGTGTTATTCTCTGATGAAGCTCACTTCCACATTAATGGGCATGTAAGTAAACAAAATTGCCGCTACTGGAGCCCCGAAAATCCAAAACGTAAACATCAGAAGCCATTACACAGCCCTAAAGTGACGGTATGGGCCGCTATGTCAGCTCGTGGCATCATAGGCCCTTATTTTTTTGAAGACGGCAGAGGTCGCGCGATTACAGTTAATTCAGAGCGATATGTAGCAATGATCGAGGAGTTTTTTACACCAGCTTTGCAGAATTTTCCAGGCTACAATACGCGGACCTGGTTTCAACAGGATGGCGCGACGGCCCATACCTCTAACACCGCTATGCCCGTCATTCGTGAACTTTTCCCCAACAAAGTGATCTCTCGAAGAGGAGACATTTCCTGGCCACCACGTAGTCCGGATCTAACCCCGATGGACTTTTTCTTATGGGGTTATCTGAAATCTAAAGTGTATGACACAAACCCGCGGTCAATTGAAGCCCTAAAAGAAAATATTCAAAGAGAAATGGCTAACATCACAGAACTGACTTGCCGCGCAGTCGTCGATAGTTTTAGACGTCGCTTACAGGAGTGCCGTGATCGTAACGGGTTACATTTGGATGATGTTATTTTCAAAAAATAATTCCCATTTTATAAAGGTTAATACGAAATAAAAAGGTATTTCTTATTGTAATTAGTTTTTTATTTATTAATTATTTACATGTGTAAGGACTTATGGGCCAGCCTGTATAAACTGTCCCAAGATCACCTTGAAATATTTTTTGGAGCTATCAGGTCTTTGGGTGGTTTTAACAACAACCCTTCAGCAAAAGCCTTCATGACAGCATATAAAAAACTCTTAGTGCACGCAGAATTCAAGATCAGTCGAAATGGCAACTGTCTGCCACTTGATGATATACGAATACTTCATGCAAATAAAAAACAATACATACAAGCAATTAATGAAACTACACAAACAGTCAAAATGCTGGATGGTGAGCTGAAAGAGTATTGTGAAAATAATGTAGACCATGACTACATTCCCGATCCCAGTTTACTAACTGAATACAGTGAAAATGTAATTTCATATATAGCCAGATTTATTGTCAGAAAAATTAAAAAAGTCATACTATGCGAACACTGCTTCAAAGCGCTTACCAATGACACAGTGTACAGTTGTTTGATCAACGTGAAAGACAGAGGTGGCTTAATCAAACCGTCCAATGACGTCATATACATCTGCAAACATACCGAGAAGGTTTTCCGTCATTATCTACGATCAGTAGGAGTAAGTCAAGTCGGGAAACCTTATTATGCGCAGAAAATGACCATGGCAGTGTTTGAAATATGCGCCAGATCAGAAATTTTCCCTCAACTGATAAGTCATGGTTACGACAATTGTGCACTTAACAATCATTTACATTTAATCATCAAAGCAGTTGTGGACTTCTATCTCAAAAATCGTATTCATCATGAATGCAAAAAAGCTTCTGCACCGCACGGTGAAATTGTCAGAAATTATTACAACAAACTTGTCCTGTTTAAAGGCCAGTAAAACTGGATTAAAATATGATATAATTATTGTGAGAAATTAAACGACTAAACATATATTTTGTTTTTATTTAATAACATAATAGGTACTTATTTATATACAAAAAAAGAAACTGCAGACCCGCAGCCTTATTGCTTAAGGGTCGGGACACATTGACGACGGCCTTTTGCACTTTGCCGATTGAAAAGGAGCACACATGCTCTCTTTTTGTACTTTTTCTGTGGACAAACCGTCGGAGCGCATTCGTCGCCGTCGCATCGACGCGAAAGGATGCGTACGTCGTTCCATACTTTGCTCTTTTTTGTATAGAAGCACCGTCGAACGCCGTCGACCAATGTGTCCCGACCCTAAGCGATTTCGGCAAGGCAAAGAGTATGAACAATCGACCAATCACATAGTCGGAAATCCACATCGCGTCTTTCATATCGCATGTGATTGCTTACTGCCTTGCAATAAGGTTTCTTATAAAAAAATGATTTATAAAACATTTACTGATTTTCCCTATTTTTTTACCATGGATGGCTCAAGGCTGGTCACATTACCAGTCACGGAACAGATTTTTCTGTTCCGTGTTACCAGTAATGGTCTGCGATTGCAAAATACGCGAATTGACGTGGAGTTGCGGACACCAGCCGTATTACCTATTTTAAATATTGTTATTATTACGAATTTAATACGTATTATAAAACGTTACTTTTTACTTCCATAGAACGCATTTTATAAAGAAATAAATAACCATCTGCCTATATTATAATATTTTTTAGTTTATTACACACAAGAGACTACAAGCATAAAGACGGTCAAAAACATATGAAGACAAATAATATCTATAAAGTAATTTTGATATTATCAATCATTATTATAATGGAATTTTAGTATTTCACTACGAAATACCATTTTTTTGGTGTTTGATGTGGCGACTGGCTCTCACTTGGCGATTTTCTTTTTTCGATAATCGACAAAAAATACACATCACTATGCAGTGACATATCAATAAGTAGAATTGTATAGTCGAACTGGCGACATTCGATAGTTTTCGACCCACTACAGACACTATACCTCTCTCTTTCACGCAGACGACACTTTGCTTTTGTAAAAAGGAGACAGAACGTGTTCGCAAGTTTCGGTTTAAAGTAATCTAACTAGGTAGTCATTCTTTATCTGAGACTCACACATTCATTAATTTTATTCTACTGTGTCTACGACTGTTCCTAATTCAAATTTAATTAATTAAAATCATGAATAAAAAGTTGAGTGCTCGAACAAGGGCACTTCTAAGTGCTTGCCTACAAAACAGCTCAGACGAAGAAGATGAAAACAACAGTGCTGTTGGTAAGTAATTCATTAAGTATTTCATTTTGTTATTCTAACCTCAAAGAGTTGTAAAACTTTTTTGTTTTGTAAATGTTAGTTAGTAGGCATAAAAAGGCAATGGCATTTATTAAGTCCTATGCCCGTAATCCGTCTCACTGTATGTGATCATACCCACCTTTGGTTATGCTTGTAAAAAATCAGCAACATGAACTCATTTTGTGAAACACACATTTTGTGAAAAACACTAATCAAAATCAAAATCAAAAGTCATTTATTTAAATTAGGCTGAAAATCAGCACTTTTTGAACGTCAAAATTACAAAAGACAGTCCCCCAAAAACGCCCGCCCTTCACCACTTCCTAGTGCTATCGCTGGGAAGAAGAAGTGGCGCAACAAACTCCCCAGCAGCACAGCTGTCTGTTCAATTTAAAAAAATACTTGATTGTATACAATACTAGGTGCTTATGTTCGGTAATTAACATTACAAAACCAGAACATAAAATTTAATTATTTGCCATAATATGTCAGCTAGCCACGCCAATATACCAATGTTGCTTGCATATGTTTGTTCGTTAACTATTATAATTTTATTTCAGATATTATTGAAAATTCTCCACAAAGCAGTCCCACAAAAAAGTTTAAAACAGGTACGTTAGTCAAGAGCACAAAACCATACCTATCAATTTTTAATTTGGGGATCACAGAACGGAATCTTGTTATTGTCGGGATCATATTGAGATTTTGAGCTTTACAATGATGCTTTTTTATCCCGTGTGATTTTTATTAAAAGACAGCTATGGAGCTGTCTTTTAATAAAAATCATACGGGTATGTGCAGAAAGAGTAGAATGTTTAGCAGATTGAATATGATTGTTTAAGTGAATGGAGCTTTTGGTTTTCTAAGTGCTTTCTGCGTGCATATCTCAGTAGAATGATGCTTCCAGTTTTTTTTTTTTAATCGCCTTGGTGAGCTTGAAGTTTTGTCTCCTGAGATAAGTGGTGAGAAGGGTGTCGAATCGCTTTTTTCTGGTATGGGGTGCTTTAAACATTTAACCACCAAATCTCAGGAGGATGTAGGAGAAAAAAGTATAGAGGCTCCACCCTATTCTCCGTTAACACCTAGACCTCTTAGCAATTACAATGTACGGATGTATGAAAAACAATGCATGAACTCTTCTCCTAGCAATTTCCAGTGTATGAAATCACCTGAATCCCACGTGCAGCTTCATGAAACCATTGATAAGAAGAGGATCGAATCTTCAGTGCCTTCTCTGCTAACTCCAAGGCCCAAACAAAGCGCCCTCATCGATCCTCCTTCATCTCCCTTACGTTCAATGTCACCAGAGACAGCAAACCTACTTAACATTTTAACGGAAGACTTTGAAAAGGACTGCGGAGCTCCCGAAAATACATTTAACATTAATGAAAATAGTCCAACAGTTTCACCAGCATCTTCAAATAGAACTGTAGTATTTGATGATGACGACTCAGTACGGGATCCAGATTTTGCTAGTGCAAATTATATTGGCGGCAGTGATACTAGTTCAGGAGTATCAGAATCATTGATTACCACAATAACAGAAGTGTTCGAAACTACTGCTGATAACAATGGACTTCAATCCTTCAGCCATTCCAACCAAATATTACAAGAGACAATCTCACTTCTGAAACCGCTAGGTCTCCGCTAGGTAGGCCAAAAAGGGGCAGGTAGAGAAAATATGGTGATTACACTCGAGAAGAAAGGAAGAAGAGGAAGTACCAAAATGTATCCTTTGTCAACTCTAGGAAACAAAACATTGAACCAAAGCCTTTTTTAGATTACAACTGCCACTGTCCAAAAAAATGTCAAGAGAATATTTCGAGGGAGAATAGATTAACCGAATTCCAAAAATTTTATGCTTTAGGCACTTATGAAGCGCAGAATATGTTCATTGCAGCTTGCGTGAAGGAAAAACCAATAAATCGTTCATACGTGTCTACTAATAGCGATAATTCAAAGAAAAAGACCTTTAGGGCTCCCACACAAAACCGCGAATTCGCATCGCATCGCAAATATCTGCGAATTCGCACGAACGCACCGCAAGAATTTCCGATCTGCTTCGCATCGCACATTCCTGCGATATTACGTCATCCTTGGTGACGCCATTTTAGTCCGCTCTGAGACAGCTTTAGAGAAAGACGCGCGGCGCCTGCGCCGCCTTCTTTGTTTATAAAAAAATGGCGGAATATGATATAGATTTTTTAATATCTTTAATTGAGGAGCGTCCCGTCCTTTGGGACACAAGTGATGAACATTATAAAAATAGATTTATTAAGCAAGATGCGTGGAAGAGCGTCTGTGAAAGTTTGTTTCCAAATTTCCAAGACAAAGAAAACAGTGAAAAAACAAAACTTGGTAAGTACTTTTATTTCTACAACAATACAATCAATGCATATAACCTTCTGCGACTGAGGTGGTAGTCTATCGGACACCACCAAACACAAAAAACGTTGCCAGATCGCAACATGGCGTGATATAGCTCTGTCTCGCTCAGTACCTTCCTGTAACGGCTCGCGCTAACGGGCAGTGAGGCGCGGGCGGCCCTGCGGTGTGCACGTTTGGAGTTTTTGACTGCTGGTGTCCCACAGACGTAAGTACAGCAATAAACGTTGATTCTGATAGACGTCACCTCACCAATATCGTTTTAGATTCATAGTGTCTGTTAGTCGTTTCATCAGTAAAATATTAATACTACCATAGTGTCTCTCAAACATAACCTCACATTTAATTGCCTTAACTTATAATATTCATAATTGTTTAGATGGCGACTCAAAGTACAGATAGTAGGCCACCAAAACGAGACAGCAGTGGAAGATATACAAATGATGATGGGCAGATTGAGGAATGGCTTGAAGAATTAGAAGAAGAAAACGAGTTTAGCGATTTTGATGATTCGGTAGAAGATCCTAATTGTGTGGAAGGAAATGTACAGCAAGAGGAAAATGAAGACCTCGTGGAACAGAATGCCCAATCGAGTGAGAGCGATTTTAACTCTGAAGACGAGGAGCCCCTTAGCTCTTTAGTTTGTGGTGATCAAGATGGTCCAAACTACATTGGAAAAAACGGATTTTTATGGTCTAAGAAGGAAATAGCGAGGACAAGCAGAACTCCTGCACATAATATTATTCAAGTATCTCGGCCAAGAGAAGAGCTTGTTTTCAGTAGCCCAAGCACGAATATTTGCGAAAAGTTATTCGTATCGAAATCGAGTAACATTTGTATGAGAATTGTACAGCGCCCCTATCGGGCGTAAAAGGAAACAAAACATGGCAGCACGAATGATTTTAGCGCGCTCTCGTAATCGAAATCGAAACGACATGGTAAACGAAACTCGAAACTTATAAACAATTGTGAGATTTTTGATAGCACGAACATTGTTTTGACGTACGGTAACGTAAATCTCGAAGGCTGGCTATCGAGTATGCTCGAAACATTATTCACTTGAAAATAGTCGGTGAGAAAGGTTTCGAAAAGTGTAAAAATAAAGTTTTAACCGTGTTTATGTTTTGTTTAGAGTTAGTTTTGTGAATAAAAGTGTTTTAAAATTATTGTTAAGTTATTGGAACAATTATTAATAGCTCCAAAATAATTTAAAATGCAAAGACCGCCACTGTATGAACGTAGTACCATATATTATTTTTTGGCGGCAAATTTACTAGAAAATTATGGATATCAATCACGAGAAACAAGGTAAGTACTTAAATCATGTTTTATTTATTTGCGTACCTATAGAATTAATGTGTTTGAAAAAGATTTGAGTTGCTTATGTTTTTTTTTTATCATTATAGAGAAATTACGCGCAGAGCAAAACTTAGGAATAGAATTAACCCACTGGACATAAATGAAACCGAATTTAAAAATAGATATCGCCTAAATAAAGAAACTTTTATGTTCCTCTGTGAGCAACTTCAACAAAAAACATTAACATCGAGTCCTAGAATTAGTCTAGAACTTAAGGTACCCACTTTGATGCTACATAAGTATACCTATTCAATATCTTCTACTTGTATTTCAGTATTGAAATGGAAGTGGATACCTAACTAAAACTTATTTAGTATTTAATATCACAAAATAGGTATTTATAAAGCTAATAGTAAATTGTTACATCCTAAAAATCAAATAAGTAAATATTTTATGTTACAGGTTCTTTGTGAGTAAGTTTATGCCACTCAAACTTATTAAAACTGTTTACTCACGCTTCCATGAATTCAACCATCGTTTCATATTGCGTCTGACTAGTTCTCATAATTATTTATTCACTTAAAAGCACTTAATTATTTATAGAAAAGAAATAGAAATACTTTTGCTGTGGACGTGTAGTAAAACATAAACAAACTTAGCTTTAGCTTGGCGCCCTCACGCGTCGGCGGATGTCAAGTGGGTGCGTTTGGTACCCGTAATTTTTTTTAAATAAAATCTCCGAAACTATGTTATATTGCTGAAGATAATGCCACTTTATAATGTCTAATAATTAACTTTGGATCTCTTCTTTATATAACACTCAGTTTTTATTTAAATTTAATAATAATAAAACGTTTAATCAAAGATGAAAAAAATATTAACAACTTGGTTTAGTTTTCGAACGCACGATTCATTCAACAATCGTTCATTTTGCTCACTATGGCGCGTCCCTATTTACATTAGCATGACGTCACCTTCGAATTCGAATCGAGTGTTCGATAGTGCTTCGAATGTGCTTCGTGCTGCCTACTATCGACAGACTCTGTTTTCGAATCGAGGCCTCGATACATTGTCGATTCGAAATCGTTTGATATTCGTGCTTGGCCTACAGAAGTTTTCAAGAACTTTGGTCTAAAATTTTCGACCTCGAAATGCTAGAGACTGTTGTTTTGCACACCAACCAAAAATTACAAACGTATCGAGAACGTTTTCGGAACACAAATAGGCAGGAACTCAAAGATACAAATGAAACTGAAATGCGAAGTTTGTTTGGCCTTTTGTACTATAGCTCAGTATTCAAATGCAACGACGCAGACGCTAACTACTTGTTTGCTACAGATGGCACTGGTCACGAAATTTTCCGCTGTGTGATGTCTAAATACAGATTCTGGGGGCTTAGACAAAGTAACAATTTAAAAACGATAACGAAGTTAGAAAAGACTAAAATGTATGGGATTGACATAAGCCGCGTTAAGTCACGTGGTCAATCGACATCGTTATCGCAATTTGGTAGACAATGTTATATTTCATAACGAAACCATAGAGTAACGAATCGTTATCGTGTTTATCCCATACAAATGCGTAGACAAGCTGCGCTTTCAATGTTCGCCTTCGCTCGATCGTGATCGCCAAAGAAGATAACGAAAACGAATGCTAAAACGTTGTAGTTATTGAAACAATATGGCCGGATTTCATTCGGCAGCAGATTTTTGACATTGTTTGATGACATACTCCTAGTATTTTTTTTGTGTTAGAGGCATTATTGCAGATCAAATAAATTACAAAATGCATTCTCTACGTTTATTGTGGGCTGCACACAATGAGAACGCCTGGGAGAGGCGCCAAAAGCGATTAAGACAGCGACGGCAATTGGAAACAATTGAAGAAATGCCTGAATTGTTGTTCATCCAACATTTCAGGCTTAATAAAAGAGCATTTAAGAAGTTATGCAAAGACCTAAAAGCTCATGCACGATTAAAAGGTTCCCCTGAAATTCCCCTGGAAATGAAGGTAAGAAATTTTACGTTATTAGAACAATATAAATAAGGTATTGCAGGCACAGGTAGGTACTTAATGTTGTTGGTTGTTGTTCCTCAGAACTTGAGTTAAAACATCTTCGTCTGCTTAGTTTATAGGTACTATACAACAAAAATATTGTGGTACCACACAATACTATAATAACTGCTGTACTTATAAATAAAAATAAAACCACATCAACCTAAATAGATTAACCTACCTATGTATTATTATATTTTTCAGGTTCTGTGTGCTCTTAGCTTTTTAGCTACAGGGTCATACCAGAAAATTGTGGGTGTGGGCCAGCATTTGACGCAGCGGACAACAAGTCGCTGCATCAGGGAGGTTGTAAACGCCCTTAATCACAATTGGATGGTCAGCAGGTGGATAGTGTTTCCACAAACGCCACACGAGAGATCCTTAATCAAAGAGAAGTATGTAAATATATTTTTAAATAGTTTAAATACCTAATTAAATATTTTCTTAGGTTCCTACATACCTAAATAATTACTTAGGTACTCTTTGATATTTGTTGTAAAATTGTTAAATAATTTACAGATTTCAAAGGACACATAATTTGCCTGGTGTGATAGGGTGCATTGACTGTACCCATATTGCTATCACAAGACCGGTTGAGGAAGAACACACATTTTTTAATAGAAAAGGATATCATTCCTTAAATGTTCAAATGGTAAGCTGCTGGATAAATTCTAATCATAATACATATAAAACTATGTGGTTAACAAACTTCTCTGAAACTATGTGTATATGTATTTATAATATGAGCTCAATGGAGAATGTAAGAGCAAGCCTATGTGCCAAGCGGCACAGCGCATTAAAGGGACATATTGTATACATAGTGAAATCTATAAAATATCTTTTAAATGTTTTGTAAGTAGGTACCTTAATTCGAAATCAAATCCCTTCCCCACATTGCAATTTGGTTCTATGTGGAAACCAAACAATAAGTACCTATAGTTTTATTTTATTTTCTTTTCAGATATGTGATTATGACTTGCGCATTATAAATGTGAACTCTAAATTTGGTGGAGCAACACATGACTCGCACATATGGTCTGCGAGTCACGTGAGCACATACATGAAAGGACTTCATGAAAGTGGTGAACATGTTTGGTTATTAGGTAAGTTGTTCCGTATAGGTATTGTAAATAGTGAGATATCTGAAATAGGCCTATACGCCAAGCAGTAATTGCACTATATTTAAGTGAGCATGACTACAAATAAACAACGATTATTCAATTATATAGAATAAATAAAATTACTATTGAATATTTTAATATTTTTATTAAGTCACTTGATAAACTCTATAAAATTTTAACCTTATATAATTAGTATCTCTACTTAAACATAATTATATTAATCAGCCTTTATACGTCAACTGCTGGGCACAAGACAAGCCTCACCTCAATAGGCCATAATCCAACATGCAAGCTAGATCTAATCGTCTTTTTTGACGAATCGTCGTTGACGGACCCTGTGTGAATGAGCCCTTACAGTCTTAAAATTGAGCAGTAAAAGAGGCCATATTAGATAATTTAACGAAGTCACTTCTTTCGCCCAAAGGGTTCACATTATGTAAAAACAAACTTAACATCTTAAACAGCCTTAGGAATTCTGCATCTCAGACTTTTGCACTAGCAAAAGTCTGAGATGCAGAATTCCTAAGGCTTCAGACATACATAGTAAAAACCTTATAAGAAGCATCCTGGAATACTGCAGTGTGGTATGGAGGCCTCACTACGCAACCCACTCGCTGCGGATAGAACGAATCCAAAAAAGGTTTATCCGATACCTAGGGTACTTAAAGGGAAGGCAATTTAAATATCTCTCCTACCATGATAAACTAGGCTGCTACAAAATGAGTGCCCTGGAAGCTCGGAGGGAGCTCTTAGATCTGAGATTCGCATATAAACTGCTCAATAACACCATCGACTGCCCACAATTGGTATGTAGGTTCAATTTCAGAGTACCCCGTAGACCACCTCGCAAACCTATAACACCTTTGGCTCCACCAGTTCGCCGTACAGTGTCTGGTGCTAATTCACCTGTACCCCGCATGTGCAAACTCATAAACGAACGCAGCGACCTGGTTGACGTCCACGCAGACTCAATATCGACATTTGTCAGACGTCATTAATATTAGTATTTAGGTATTTAGTCATTATAATTATCTAGAATTGTAAGTACAGTCTTTAAAATTTAGTTTATATTTTCTAAAGAGCATTTTGCATGTGGTGTTTACCTGTAATTGGTTGTGCAGTTAGTTTTAAGACACAATTACTTGTATGTTCCTTTGTATCTGTGTAATGTCTGTAACAACTGTTGGTGAACCTTAATTAAATAAATAAAAATAAAATAAAAAAAACCTTTGATTACTATAGCAATAGGGACAAGACAATTGCTGAACTACTCAGTGTTCAGCGGTTCTGTGTTGTCCCTACTGCGATAATAGTCAAGCCAAGCTTGAGCGACGTTTACTAATGAGCTAAAAACCTGGTTCCGTTCGTGCTCAACCTCCAACGCTCGCAAGTCTCGCTCGTGTTGTAGCCTAGTCCGGGCTTCCTCCAGCTTCAGGCGTCGTAATTCCACGGCCGTAAACTCGCTTGCCGCTCTCTCGAAGGGGGTCGGTGCCCGTCTACGGCGGGCGCGCAAACGAGGGCGGTCGGGAGAGGCAGCAGACTGCGGTGTCGCTGGCGACCTCAACCGCGGATGACGCCTGGTAGATGGAGAAATAGCAGACGTGCGGGGGGCAGGTGGCCGCCTTCGCCTCGGAGTAGTGGGCGCTGCAGGGATTGGCGGGGATTGGGCTGGCGCTGCCGGGGCCGGGGCTGGTGTGGCTGGCGCAACAGGCTGCCGTCCTTGAGCCGAAGTCTGAGTGAGCACGAGCGGAAGGGGTGGTGGTGTCTGGTATGATGAGGAAGGCGGAAGCCAATTATTTGAGGGCTGTGAAGTGGAAGGTTGAGGTGACAAAGTCAGTTGTGGAGTTTCTGCAAAAGAAAATGAGTGTTATTTTGGACAGTTTAGGGATCCTTTGTTTGATCAAAATGTTTTCGTAAATCAAATCCTGCTAATATTGTAAAATGTGAAGGTTTGGATGTTTGTTAGTTTCTTACTCAATCATGCAAAAACGGCTGAACGGATTTCGATGAAAATTGGCACACAGATATAGAATATAAATAGCAAAACTGAGGTACCCTAGGAATTTTAGATAATTTTGTATTTTACATATACATACATAATGTTAACGCCTAGCATGTGTGCGCTCACCAACGCCTCACGCACACACGCACACGACGAATAGACAACAGCCGCGAGCGACGATGTCGCGTCACTCGCCCATAGACCGTTGAACCCGCCAAGCATATTGCATACATATTTTGTTTTTTTGTAAATTTATTTTGGTCATTAAACCAGTAATTCTAAAAATCAAGGTGCATCATTCTTCCACCCCGTCATAGTCCACGTGAAGCTCAGTACCGGCGTTTACATTTTGGTCCCTCGATGCCGGATTGACCTGCGGCCCCAGATTATTGAATCTACCCACAGGCAAGAAGAACAAAGGAAATACTGCGCTGACATGGATGGCGGCCGTCACGTGGAAGATTAATACAACGGGTTCAACATTCAACGAGTCATATAAACGATTCTTCTACAAGGAATCCATCATTAAAGAAGAATTTCGTCAACATCGAGTTATTTGGAGTTGGGAGCTGAAGACAAAGAGAACTACACCTACAACGAAGGTCACACGTGAGTCCTGAGGGTAGCGTTACTGTAAGTTCGTTCCAATTTGTCTATTTGCCCCGTAAATCTTCTTAATTTCCCCCACAAATCCTTCATTTTGTGAGCCTTAAATCATAATCACAAATCCTTTATTTTGTGATTCTTGTGTTTATCCCCATTAAAACGGTCACTAATCCTTCATTTAGTGCTGTTAGATATCATAACATATTCACAAATCCTTCATTTTGTGATCCATTTCATAGACCTAAAGATCAGTCATTTATTGCATTGCGCAACAAACATCCCAATCTATACATAAAAAACAGGTTAGACTGTTCTTATCTATTCCTGCATTACCTACTTATTACGCTCAGTAAAATCTTACTTAAAAATTAAAAGACATTATGCCTACAACTTATTCGTAATCTAATCTAACGTAAATTTCATTTCAGAGGCTCCAGGTGTTCCAGAGTCCATTGGTGTGTATAGGAACTGTATTGTATCGCGTAGTTAACTATTGTTATTTCGCATGTTCTAGTGCATTCGATTGACCGCTGCCTATCGCCCGCGCTCACAGCGGGCCCGGGCCGGACCGGCTAGCCGCGCGATCGCTGTTTCTGCGTCCACCCGCTGCTTGCTTTTTGCACATTTTACGCGTACCCTCACTTCGCGTCATTGTGCTGATTTAAGTAATCGTTCCATTTTTCTTATCTTTAAACTAATTGCATTGAAATAATTGTTTGTGATTCTTTCTAGCAACTCATTTCATCGCGTTGTTTGGTATAATAAACATAATATATTCTTATTTTCACTTAACTTAGCTTGCATTTGAACACATAGATTTCATTTCTTACGTATCTAAATATATCAATTTACTTGCTTCACCATGGAAGATAAAACTTTAATTAAAAGACGTGCATCATACAAAGCTAAGCTTACGCTATTTGAAAATTATTTGCAAACCGTCGAGAGTTCTGACAGCTTGAGTAGATTGCAAATAAATGAATTGAACGTCCGTTTATCTAAAATTGAAGAAATCTATACCGATTTTGATTCAATTCAGTGTGACATAGAAAATTCTATGGAAATTCCAGACGAGCAGTACAAAGAACGTGAGGCGTTCGAGACCAAGTACTTCGGGACGATCGCGCGCGCTCGTGTACTGCTGGCTCCAGCAGCCGGCGTAGCGGGCAGCGACCGCTCGGGGACAGGTTCTTGTTGTACTGCGCTTGAAGGTGGGCCAAAACTTGCACTTCCTACTATTAATTTGCCTAGCTTTTCGGGTCAGTATCATGACTGGCTGGAATTCCGTGACACATTTAGTAGTCTCATACACTTAGACAAGTCGATACCAAACATTAACAAATTTCATTATTTACGTGCCGCGTTGAAAGACAGTGCCGCTGTAATAATTCAGTTTTTAGATTTCTCGAGTGATAATTACGAAGTAGCTTGGGAACTTCTTTGCGATCGCTATAATAATAAAAGATCATTAGTAAACAATCACATTCAAGCTATTTTTAACTTGGAACAATTAGCGAAGGAATCATTTAAATCATTACGAAACTTAATCGATACGGTCAATAGGAACATCAGAGCACTCAAAAAACTTAACCTCCCTACTGAGCACTGGGATGTACTACTAATTCAGATCATTTCAAACAAACTTGACACAGACACGAGCTCTAAGTGGGAATCATATCGAAATAAGTTGAAAGAGTTGCCTACGCTCAAAATGTTTAATGACTTTCTAAAAGACCGTGCTGATTTTTTGGAAACAATGGATAATGCTCATAAAAAGCGTAGGTCAAGTGACACTACACATGTTCGTCAAAAAACATTTGTGGCTAACTCATCTTCTCCCCCAGCTCGCAAATACACTTGTCCATATTGCAAAGATACTCATGCACTTTATGTTTGTCAAAAATTCAAATCATTACCCTTAGAAACCAGACTTGAAATAGTTAAGGTACTTAAATTGTGTTTAAATTGTTTACGTCAAGGTCATGCTGACGATGTATGCAAGTTAGGGCCATGTCGCTCATGCGGCCTGCGACGCAACAGCTTGTTACACGAGCATGAAGCTCCTGCGCCGTCTGCGCCTGTACCTTCAACAAGTAACGTCATGTTACACACTTTGCCACAGCCTGACGTTCACGATCAACCTCCTAGTCCTTCTCAAGACATTGCTTTGTCAACCATTCAAAATAATTGTGTTCTACTGTCCACGGCCTTAATCCATGTGACAGACATCAATGGTAATTGCCACCAAATACGGGCTCTACTCGACAGTGGAAGTACCTCAAGTTTTCTAACTGAAAGCATATGTGCTAAACTTAACTTACCTACTTCTTCTACTTCAACCGTAGTCGAAGGGTTAAATTCCCAAATATCATGCTTAACAAAGCGTTGTGACGTACTCATATCGTCATTATTGAACAATTATAGCGAGAGCGTCTCCTGCCTCGTCGTTCCGCGCATCACTCAGTTATTGCCAACTACAAAAGTTGACTACACAACATTAAATATACCGCCACACATTACGTTGGCAGACCCTAAATTCCACATACCTGCTCCAGTGGATTTGCTTCTTGGAGCTGATATATTTTGGACAATACTCGGTTCTCAAAATATATCGTTGGGTAAAAATAAACCAACATTAAATAACTCTAAACTGGGTTTCTTAATATCAGGCCCAGTGCCAACACAACATACAAAATCAATTAATACAGTCCACTGCAATCATCTTAGTTTACAAAATAATGACGACAAACTACATAACCAATTATCAAAAATTTTTGAGTTAGAAACAGTTGCTAAACGTAAACAAATATCTAAGGAAGAGCTCGAATGTGAACAAAGCTTTATACATAATACCACTCGGTTACCTGATGGGCGATTTAAAGTGACGATTCCATTAAAGGATTCGCCTGATAAGCTGGGCGATTCTTACGAACAAGCTTTGTCCAGATTCTTGTCCTTGGAACGTAGATTGTAAAAACAACCATCACACCTACAAGAGCTTGAATTACCAGAGTTCAAGGTCAAATGTCATCTGACTGCTGACTGTACCGATTATGTTACTTACTACTCTGACTTCATAAAGAGTTTCTCCAGTTTTAGTAAATTACAACGTGTGATTGTATACGTGCATCGGTTCATTCACAATTGTTTAAACCCACTAAACAAACGCAATGGTTTCATAAAAATCCATGAATTAAACTCATCTTTAAACTCATTATGTAGATTTGTACAACTTGAAGTTTTCAGCTTAGAATATAACTTATTAAAAAATAATAAACAATTGTCGGTTAAAAATAAATTACTTCAATTAACTCCATTTTATAATGAAAATGACGCATTACTCCGAGTAGGTGGTCGACTTAATAATTCACCTTATGATTTTGATACGAAACACCCTATTCTGCTCGATTCCCGGCATCATTTTGCTACATTAATATTTAGGCACTATCATATACTTTTGTTGCATGCACCACCGCAATTATTACTTTTTACACTTCGTCACAAATTCTGGTTTATTAATGGTCGAAACCTTGCCAGACAGGTTGTTCAAAAATGCATCAAATGCTGTCGTTTTGCAGGAAAAAGTATTCAACCCATCATGGGGAACCTTCCTTCCAGTCGCCTGCATACGGATTATGTGTTTACCAACACGGCAGTCGATTACGCCGGTCCCGTCATGATACTGAACCGAAAGGGCAGAGGAAGCAGACTCATAAAGTCTTATCTCTGTATATTCATTTGTCTGGCCATTAAAGCGGTTCATATAGAACTTGTCACCGATTTGTGTAGCACAACATTTTTAGCTGCATTAGATCGGTTTATTGCCCGCAGAGGACGACCGCGAACCATTTACTCTGATAATGGTACCTGTTTTGTCGGTGCATGTAATGAGTTGGCTAGATTTTTAAAGTCAAATTCCTACGAAATTAGCTCTCAAGCATCTAACTTACATATAAACTTCAAATTTTCACCAGCATATAGCCCACATTTTAATGGATTAGTCGAGGGTTCCGTAAAATCTGTAAAATATCATTTAAAGAGGGTTCTAGGTTTCGCTAACTTAACGTACGAAGAGATGAATACAGTTCTTGTACAGATCGAGGGTCTTTTGAATTCTAGGCCTCTTACTCCGTTATCATCGGATCCTTCTGATCTCACAGCGCTCAGCCCATCACATTCTTTAATTGGACGAGCGCTAACAGTTCTACCTTCTCCTCAGGACACAGAACCTTCGGTGATACCTACTCTCTCACGATATATGAGAATCCAGCAATTAAAAGCCCATTTCTGGAAACGTTATTACATAGAATACATTACAGAACTCCAAACACGAAAGAAATGGCGCCAGCAAGGAAAGGAACTCCAGCTCGGAGAAATGGTGCTGGTGAGAGATGACCGGTTGCCTCCCTCCCGGTGGCTGCTAGGGCGCGTGGTGCGCCTGTACCCCGGCTCCGACGGCGTGACCCGCGTGGCCGACGTGTTCACCAATTCGGGCACTCTTCGACGAGCCTTCAACCGACTGTGCCCGCTACCAGTCATGGACCAGAACTGCGTTCCTGGGGCGGCAACATGTTAACGCCTAGCATGTGTGCGCTCACCAACGCCTCACGCACACACGCACACGACGAATAGACAACAGCCGCGAGCGACGATGTCGCGTCACTCGCCCATAGACCGTTGAACCCGCCAAGCATATTGCATACATATTTTGTTTTTTTGTAAATTTATTTTGGTCATTAAACCAGTAATTCTAAAAATCAAGGTGCATCATTCTTCCACCCCGTCATAGTCCACGTGAAGCTCAGTACCGGCGTTTACACATAACAAATAAATATTATGATACTAGCTGTTGCCAGCGGCTTCGCCCATAATCGGGATAAAAACTATACTATGTGTTAATCTATAACCCAGATTAAAAACTATCTATGTACAAAATTTTATCCAAATCTGTTCAGTAGTTTTTGCGTGAAAGAGTAACACACATCCATCCAAACAAACTTCCACATTTATAATATTAGTAAGAAGTAAGATTTTAAATCTTTAGACTTACCATCTACAATTTCCAAATATACTGAATCATCTTGGGTGACGGGATCATCTTGGGCGGCGGGATGATCTTGTGCAGTATTTAGAGGTCTCTGAAAAAAATTCGCAGTGGAAGATTTAATAAAAATAAGTGGTAGATGTAATGAAATTATTTATTACTGAAAAAGTGTATTTATTTTTAGTATGTAGTTATGTAATAATTACAGCAACGTTTTTTCAGTTATATAATAATATTTATAAATACTAATTAATAACCAGTTTAACCAAGTTAAAACTAATTTATCAAAAAATGAAATGGTGTCTTTCATGTTAACTAAGTAACTTTTGTTGCCATTAACTAACATGTTGACCAATGTGAATAGGAATATTTTATAAAACATCTGCCAACTAGAGTAAATTAGCTCATTATTGAGCAGGAGCCTTGAAGGTGTATATAGTACTTACATTAAATCCTAGCTCTTCTACAGAGACTTGTCCTGCCACTGCTAAAGCACCCATTATAGCCAGCACTCTTTCATCGCTAGCTGACAAGGTTTGCCCGCTTGCTGGCCCACCTCCAGTACCTCTTGCATGGTGCCTTATGGTCAATGCCTTCTTTTTTGTTTTGGACTTCCAATCTGCCCACACCTTTATTGAATAAAAATCAGTCATAGTTATAAGTACCTACCTATGTTATAAATGAGATTAAAAAGCCAATTTGGTAAGAACTTTTGAAATAAATTGAAAAATAACAATAACATGCGGGGCATCTTCTCATACGGCCATCGGACACCAAAGCATAGCTTGTACTATACTTGTACTTGTTTGACTTTTTGTAGTAAGAAGGTTAATGTTTAGTTGTAAATTTTCTTTGAAATATTTGCTTTCTTTGTTTATGTTGTGTGTACTTATGGTATGTGCCAATAAACGTTTTTTCTTTCTTTCTTTCTTACTATGGGTGACAGAGATTGATCATCATCATCATAATTATCAAAAGTCCCCAGTCTAGTAATAACGGAGAAGTGATTACAAGCCAACCCTCCTAACCGCAAGGTTGTGTCCACTTATCCAAAACCCTTGAGAAAATAGCTTGCTAGCCACTCTACCATCACACCAGTCTCTCCAAAAATGTTCATTAGATCCTTACTTTTTTCCACTTGTCTGTAGTCTTGCTGACACCACCACCAACAGCATTCAACATGTTGGTCAGTTCAGTCCACAGTCGGTCTGACCGTACCCGACCTTGTGATCCAGCAAGAGGCCTCGCCAGGTCACCATGACTGTAACATAAACAAACATAGATTCAATATAAGTGCTTCATTGTTAAGATCGCGTCATTGTTTACATTACATACTCATGAATAAAACTTGGATTTACTTACGTTTCCATATACTCAAGCAGCGTTGACAATTGTTCGGGACTTGCTCGCACTCTTGATTCCATGTTTTATCACTAAAAATTATAATAGATTACTCCATCATCGTTTGAACACCAGTCACTTAGAAAAATTAGTCTATTTTGATTATCATTAAGTTTTGGAGACGAAAAAAGTAAAAGACTAAAAGTAATAACACTATTCACTTACCACTGTAAAAATATTGTTTGTATTATAACTTAAAAACGATTAAACGGAACACTCACTTAATCTTATTAATATACTTTGAAAACAACAATAACTCGCGGGTTTCATCCGATTTGAACTTCTTGACTGACACTGACAGCTAAATTTTCGATACCATAACCAATTATTTTGGTTTTTAGCGAACTAACAATTCGACACAACGATCGCGACCATAGTGTTACATTGGCTATGAAATGTTTGTCGTTATCTCAGAGACGATGACGAATTTAGATATCGTTTCGCTACGAAGCGATGTTACTTTGTCTAAGGACCCTGTACATTACTCAATTGTTTGAGATTTGACAATGGAACCGATCGCCAAGAACGTTTGAAGTCTGATCGATCAGCAGCAGTATCATGGTTATTTGACAAATTTGTTTCAAACTCTCAACAAAACTACATCCCTGGACCAAACACATGTATTGACGAGATGCTTATTCCGTTCAGAGGTAGGTGCAAGTTCCTTATATATATGCCTAACAAACCTGCCAAGTATGGGATTAAAGTTCTTGTATTATCTGATGCTCAAACATACTATACATACAACGCTTATATTTACACCGGTAAAGGTTCTGATGGAGAAGGCCTGTCACCTGCTGAGAAAAACCTAGGAGTTCCTACTCAATCCGTTCTTAGACTGTCGAAACCTATTGAAAACAGCAACAGAAATATTACTGCCGATAACTGGTTCAGCTCCATTCAACTAATGCAGCTTTTGAAAGCTAAGAAGTTGACTTACCTGGGAACTCTAAAGAAAAATAAAAGAGAAAATCCACCAGTTTTTGCCAGCGAAAAGAAGAGAACCAGGGAGCTCCTTGTATGGGTTTACCAAAGACTTTACATTACTTTCCCACGTACCAGGGTCGTTTTCACAAAAAGTGTACATTCATGTTTTCGGCGTGTCCCACAACTTTTGTTAAATATTTAACAAATAATATCCACGTTCAAGAAAAACTACACTAAAAATAAGGATCTGTGGTCAGTTTTTAACAATATTATATATTGTTGCTACTTAAAAACACATTCCTAATACCTTAATTTTCAAAAATTCTTATAGAAGGTGTCTATTTTAGCGCTGTCCTACTACCAATTTCATTAAAATAACATAACTTTTATATATTTTGTTGACTTATTTATACTAATGTGATTGATTTTTCAGAAAGTATAGTTATTTACGATTGGTTTTATAATGGCAGAAACATTGTAACATTACGCATAATATTTAAATAATTATATCTATGTGAGGACAAAAATTTGCTAAAGTGGAAAATTCCCTTCCGAAACCACATTTTTTACGAAAGATTGCAAACAAAACTACCGTTTATGCATATGTTTTGTCAATTGGCAACATTGGTAAAGCTGTAATTGGATTCCCACAATGATTCGTCCTTTTTGACGGCGACTAGCGGACGACGAACTACGCACCTCAGTAACGGTCCGTTTTTGATATTCCACAACCGCAACCAATTTCAAAGTAAGTTTACAAGTTTATTTCTTGCTAATTATTTTGATATCTTTATAAACTTTCAGTGAACCGAATTTGATACCAAGCTTGTTGATCGGATGTGTTAGTTAAAGATAAATAAAACAAAAATGTGCAAAGGTAGACTTCCGATACTTCCGTTCCGTAACCAAAACGCAGGTATCTAACGTAGAATTGGAACTAAAAAGTTTCGGAATGGAATTCTTAGGAAGATGGTACATTATATTCATGTCGATTTATTATGACAATTTACTTTGTGTATTTGTATACTGAATTAAGATACTTTTTTCACTTTAAAGATGCCACTTACGCCAGCTGAAAAAATGAGAAGATACCGGGCAAAATTAAAGAAAGACCCCGAAAGGTAAGAGTATAAAAAGAAAGATTTAAATAGAATTAAATTAAAGAATAAAAAAATAAGAGCTATAAAAAAATGAGAAGGTAGACCAGAGGCAAAAATGGAGAGAACAGAAAAAAAAGACAGAAGAAGAAGACTGTATTAGAAGAGTACAATTTGCAATATTTTGAGTATAATATCATATTTTCAAGTTTTCTTGTTAATGTACCATAGTCTTAAGAATTCTATTCCGTTACTGGAACAGTCAATTCCGTGACTGTCCTATTTTATATTTTTATTTAAATATTGTTTTTAGAGCGAAATGCCATCTGATTGTAATCAGATTTTGATAATTTAGAGGCTAATAATTTGATGAATATAATAATTAAAAAGAGTTCCTATATTGTGTCCTAATTGAGTAACATATCAAAAAGTATTAAACTAATTTCGTCCAAAGAGTAACGTAATGGACATTAAATTGATAAAAAAGTGTGTTTTTTATTATTGATTTTATTTTTTATTTATTTTGTATTGTAGTACAAAACATTATTAACAAATAATACTAGTTGATTAAATCCAAGTTTGTTTTATTTTATTCCTATAACCGAAGGTTTATAGTTGCGGAATGGAAGAAATTTTGTTCCCCAAGGACAATAAATTACCTATATTTCACTAATTAATAAAGAATAAGAGGTTTTATTATTATTTTCATATAGTGAAAAGAATATCGATTGTAAATTTAATGAAAATAAACGAATTCCAACAAAATATTAAATTTCGACACATTTAAAACAGTGTACACTTTTTGTGAAAATGACCCACCAAAGAAAAATAAGGCCGTAATATTGGTTTCATCATCTCATCATATTAGAAGCTTAGATGATAAAACGATGAAACCAACTATGATCGCCGACTAGGTGGAGTCGACGAAATCGATAAAATGTGTTCTATTTATTCAAGCAATCGTAAAACACGCCGCTGGCCCATGACGATATTTTACAGAATTCTGGATTTAGCTGGTACTAATTCATTCGTCTTATACCAATCTTGTCCAGGTGCCAAGCTGCGAAGAGGGGACTTTTTACTATCTTTAGCAAGAGAATTGGTTCTTTCTAGCTTAAAAGAACGCGTTTATAATGACAGACTGCCCAGAGAACTCCGTCTTACTATAACGCGAGTTTTAGGCAATAATTTGCCTCCCCCTCCACCCGTGGCTCAGCTTCCAGGTCCAGCTGGAAGGAAGCTATGCAGCATTTGCCCCAGTAAATTGAAGAGGCAAACAAGGTACCATTGTTGCGCATGCAAAAAGCCAATTTGTCTACAATGTTCTTCTCCACTATGTCATGACTGTAAACCTAAGTTTTAGATTTAGGGTTAACTTTGAAACTGATTTGTGCCTAATTGAACCGTGATATCACGTTGTGTTTTTTGTTTTAGAAAGAAAGAAAGAAAGAAAAAGTATTTATTGCGACTCGTACAGGATCATAAACTAAACTAAACACAGTTAAAAATAAAAATAAAACAAATTATACAAAGTGGGGAGGACAATAGGATCATAAATGAAACTAAAAGTCATGATATTCCCAACCGTCACACAAAAAATCAAATGAATATATCCAGTAGTTTAGCCACAGGACTTCGCCCTCCATTTAGTAAACAAGTATTTACGTCGGTTTAACCAAAATTTTTCGAGGTTCAACTTTACCAAGCAACTGACTCGATAACGTTCTTTTTCATTTTAAGTATTTTCAACACGATGTATTGTAAACAGAAAAGCACGCGACAGGTTAACGACAGACGTTGCCAGCTCGCTACTATAAAAACTACGTCTTTTCAAACTTATTTTCTCAATGCAAATTATACTTTATGCCCGAGCCATAAGAGTCATAAAGCGTGTCATCACAGCTACTATAAGAAAAAATGCATGCGAAAGTTATTACTTTGCTGTTACGCACTCTTGTCAATCGCAAAATATGTATCTGCGAAAGAGATAGCTAAGGTTTCTTGTTCCTACTTTGCTACTTGTCGGCGTGTCTCGGTTACGCCTTCAGTCAGTGAGTCACCGGACGTGCTTCCTGCCTGTGAGGCAGCGTTCCCACTACGCCGGACCGGCAGATCTGCCGCGCCGGTAAATCTGCCGGAAGGGCTAGTGGCTGTACAATTTATATGAAGCTATTCACATTATCCCGGGTCCGGCATTTTTGCCGAGCCCGGCATTTTTACCGAGCGTTTTGTCACTACGAATTGCCGGTAGAACGACCGGGCCCGGAGTAATGTGAACGAGTTTGTGCCGGTATCTGTCCCCCGCTCGCCCCGCTCGTGCTCCCCTCGCCCCGCCCGTGTTCCACTCACGTCATTCGGCTCGCATTTTCTGGTAAAAGTAGACGTTTAGCATGGATATTCAAGCAGAAACTTTAATTACGCTTGTCCAAGAGAGACCTGTTCTGTGGGATAAGACCGAAGACGTCTATAAAGACAAAAACTTAAAGTTAGCAGCATGGCGTGAAGTATGTTTAATACTGAAACCAAACTTCGATGAACTGGATGAAAAAGAAAGAAAACAGTACGGTGAGTTTTTAATGTTTTATTGATAAAATGTAAATGCATTGATAAATTTTATTTTATAGCTGCTGCCTGCCACGGAACGGAACCAATATCCGAAACAAAATAATTAGTAAATGATGTCCGTATAGCGTTGGCATTAGGGCCACCTCGACTTGACACATTCCGATTCATGGGTGTGGTTTCTTGTTCTTGTCTATGTTCTATATTTTGGTAACTTTCAAAATTTATACCATCTTTTTCTCTTACAAAATTATGTAAGACTGTACAAGCTTTAATTACTTGAATTGCTGTGTCTACGTTCAGATCTATAGCTCGATGGATTATTCGCCACTTATTTGCCAGAATACCAAAAGCGCACTCAACATACCTTCTTGCTCGACTTAGTCTATAGTTAAAAATCTTTTTATCAGTATTCAAATGTGTACCTCCATATGGACGTAGGAGAGTAGGTGTTAAAGCAAAGCCTTCATCGCCAATAAGTATAAACGGTAATTCTTCGTGCAAGTTTTCATGAAGCGGTCTAGGCTTTGGTACATTTAAAGTACCATCATTGATCTTTTGCCAAAATGTACTATCCTTTAATATAGTAGAATCGCATTCCTTGCCATATGAGCCCACACTAATAAAAATAAATCGGTACTCTGAATCGACAACTGCCATTAATACAAAAGAATAATACTCCTTGTAATTAAAGAACATAGAACCACTCTTGGCTGGTTTCAAAATTCTGATATGTTTGCCATCTACTGCTCCAAGACAGTGAGGAAAGTTGGCTTTTCTTTCGAATCCTGAAACGATGTCCTCCCATTCTCTCTCAGTATCAGGTAGCTTAAGGAAATCGTCTTTAGGTTTTCCCAAATGACGTGGGTCATTTCTTTTATTAGTTTACTTATTGTCGAAACGCCTACTCTGTATGAGTAATGTATTTCTTTGAATGAACATCCTGAAGCTAAATATCTGAAAAAAAAAGTATTTTTTGTTAATACATTATTACTTTATACGTCACCAAGAAACAAATTGTATTGTTTTATGATATTTTTTTATTGATTTCAGGAAAACAGGTTTCAACTAAATGGAATAATATACGAGATTCGTGGCTTAAGACAGTAAAGAAACAAAAAGATGAGTCTAAATCTGGATCTTCGGCCAAAAAGACACGAAATTATTTATATCACGAGCAATTAATGTTTTTGAAAAAAGTCTCCGAACCTCGACCACCACATGAGTCAGTTTCAAAAAAAGCAAGAACCGAGACTGAAGTAGGCATGGAATCAGATTTTCGTTCACCTTTAATTAAAGATAAAAGAAAAATTGATAATAAAGAGGTAAATGACAGGATGGTAAAGTTTTTGGACTCCAGAATAAACCCAGAAAAGGAAAACCATCATCTGTCTTTCTTCAAAGGCATTATACCAATCTTGAACACTTTAACTATCGAAGAGACTTTAGAATTTCAAGCTAGCGTCATGACAATGTTGCAAAAAATTAAAAGTAGGAATAATGAGAGACCAAATTACGGACATTGGCGTGATTCATATAATCAGATGACCGGACCAGATCAGTATTCTGGATACTACACACATAATAGCGTCAATCAACAGGCAACACCTACGCAAGATCAACACCACCCTGGATACTCTACGCAATATAATAGTAGCAATCAACAGGCAACAACATCTATACCATCAACTTCATCTCAGTCATCGAATCCGATTCCAGCTTCGCCATCAGCATCTAGTAATCATTCCATACATTCCCAAGACTCAGATTACTTAGATTTTGAAGGGTTTTAAGTTTGAGTACAAATAAATACATAAATAAGTTATTTGCATTTTTAATTCATAATGATTATCAAATACATAAACCCTCCCACACACACACATTATATATATTCACATTCATCAAACAAACATACATAGCAAACATTCATTCATTAATTCAGTCTTAAGTAGGTACCTACGTCAAAACTATTATTACGCAATCTAGTGCATAAAATAATCATACCTTAGACATATGGCTAATCTTTGTTCTGGGCAAATACATTCTCTGAAACTTGTATCTCGTACTCTTATGTCTAGTCGTCCCAGTAAATCGTCAAAAGTGGTTGCTGTCATTCGAAAATAATTGAAGAACTTTGATTCGTCTCTTCTAAGTTCACCCATTAATGTTTCAAATGTTCCAAGTGAAAATCTTTCCCGTAAAATAGGGTGTACCCAATGTTTTCTTTTATTTTGCCTTCTATTAAGATACCACCACAACACAACAGTTTCGTCGTCCATTGTGCGCGCAGGTCCAAATTCAACTGAGGTAAGTACTTGACTGTCTGAATTTCTTCCGGGATCCGATGTAATGTGAACACTCTGTCCGGTGTCCGGTTTCCGGCAGGTCTGCCGGTCCGGCGTAGTGGGAACGCTGCCTGACGCGTTGGATGCGCCCGCGCCCCGCCCGTTTGAAGTCGCCGCGCGAGTGTTATCGTATCATTGTTGGTTGTGTTGTGTTGTGCGAAATTTGACGCTTTGTTTTAATAGTGACAGGACACATAAACGTATTAACGTACTTAGTTAAATAGCTAAGTAAACTTTGCGAAATTAGACGCTTAATACTTGGTGTTTCAAGGTTTTATTATTAAATAATCATGCCTCGTTACAATTATACCGCTTCGGAGTACACCGATATGATTTTAATTTATGGGGAGTGTCACGGTCATGCCGCTTTAGCTGTACGGACATACCGTGAGAGGTATGGGAACACGCGTATGTGTCCGACCCACGGACGCACTATTGTACAAGCTGTCCAGAGGATACGGGAAAATCAATCCTTGATCCCGCACGTAGATGGTGCTCCTCCACGTGCAAATGTGATTTCAGACGAAAGAATTATTAATTATTATGATCGCAATCCGACGTGCAGTCTGCGTAATGCAGGTCGACATTTTCGTGTAAATCACAAAACTATTCAAAAAGTTTTGAAACGTGACAAACGCAGACCTTATAAGTACAAGAAAGTACAAGCATTGTTACCGAGAGATAAGCCAATAAGAGAAACTTTCTGTCGCTGCCGCTGGTTGGAAACCAAACATCTCGAGAATCCTGACTTCCTGTACAATGTGCTGTGGACTGACGAGAGTACATTCACAAGGAATGGTTTATGGAACCGACAGAACCTTCGGTACTGGAGCCGCGTGAATCCGCATCTAGTACGGGACTCTTCGCACCAGTACAGATTTGCGGTCAACGTGTGGGCTGGCATACACAGAAATACCATTATTGGTCCGGTATTTATTGATGGCAATTTAAATGCTGTAAAGTTCATTGAACACCTCGACGGATCCGTTTCCGAGTACACGGACGAACTTTCGCTGGACGTGTACAGGCAGATGTGGTACCAGTTAGATGGAGCACCAGCTCATTCAGTGGTGTCTGCAAGAGAGCGTTTGACTCAAATGTTCGGACAGCAGTGGATTGGCCGTTTTGGACCAGTGCGGTGGCCAGCGAGGTCACCAGATCTCACGCCCCTGGATTTCTTTCTGTGGGGTCACATAAAGAATGAGGTATACTCAACAGAAGTTACTACCGTTGAGGAATTATAAAATAGAATAATAATATCTTTTAATAAATTGAAAGAAATGGCTGCTAATGGTGACCTATTATCAAGAGTGAGAAATAACATTATACGTCGGTGTAGTTTATGTATTCAAGAACACGGCGGACATATTGAAAATAAAAAAAATTAATAACTGGCGACATAATTATGTGATCGAAAAGTGATTGTGAATAATAAATTGATTAGTGAATAACTCGCGTGTGAATGATGCCCGACTATTTGGTTAATATTCTGTGATTTGATTTGTGTAATTGAGCATTAATAATAATAAGAATACGCCAAACATTCGCCGTCTTCCGCGTCGGCCATATGAATGAAACCAAGCTGCGTTGCCATTCTTATCGCAGGTCAGTGTACCAATTTTATAAATGGTGTTTTATTTTGTTTGCAGTTTTAAGCTATTTAGTTTGTTAGAAAAAATTGTTTTTTTAATTTCGATGTTCGGATTTATTTGATAGTTTACAAATGTTTCTATAAACCAGTATTGCCAGTGTTTTCATTTAAAGTCATATTGTCATCTCCACATTGTATACTTTGAAAAAAGATATGTGTGATATTTGTGTTGGCCATAATGAAGGTAATATCGATGAGCATATTTATCAAGAGCATCTTATTAAAAAAAATAGAGCCAGGGAAGAGAAGGTAAAGGATAAAGAGGATGCAGCTAAGGGACATTGCATTTTATTAACGATGGACTTAGAGTCGGTTAAAGTTTGCCCTTACTCCACAGCTAGCGCTTTATACTTTAAAACGAAATTGACATGTCATAATTTTACACTCTTTGATTTGACTTCACGCCATTGCACATGTTACTGGTTCACAGAAACGGCAGCAGACCTTACTGCAAGTACTTTCGTGTCATTTGTGATAGACTACTTAGAGCGCCATTGCTTGCCGAAGAAAATGCCAATAATTATTTATTCCGATGGTTGCACGTACCAAAATCGGAACGTTATAATGGCAAATGCGCTTTTGAACTTAAGTATAAAGCACAAAATCACCATCACCCAAAAGTTCCTCGAACGTGGTCACACTCAAATGGAGTGTGATTCGGTTCATAGTGCGATTGAACGGAAGCTCTCAAATCGTGTAATTCATTTGCCATGTGATTATGTTTCTGTAACTAAAGAAGCAAGGGCATCAAATCCCTATGAAGTAATTCAGATTGACCATAGTTTTGTGAAAAACTATGCCGATACATCTACTTGGCTTTACAAAACTATAAGGCCAGGACGCAAAGCTGGTGACCCTACTGTAACAGACTTAAGAGCTATTCTTTACAACCAAGAAGACACAATTAAAGTAAAACTGCATTTCGACCAGGATTGGTTTGCCTTGCCACAAAGACCAAAAAGATATAACCCCGACGTGTCTTATTTGACCTTACATGAAAATATGATTCCTATAACTGCCTCGAAGTACCAGCACCTCCAAGAGCTCAAACAAATTCTACCAAACGAATGTCATAATTTTTATGATACACTGCCCCATTTGTGTGTGAGTGTGTGTGTGTCAGTTGTTTGTTTCTGTTTCTACTAAATTTGAAGATTCGTTTAAGTTATTTTGAAGATTTTTTTAGTTATTAAAGTATAATTATATGTAATTAGTTATTTAGAAGTCTTTTTCAGTTACTTTAAAGTCTTTTTACTTATTTTGAACACAATCATTTCATATCCCATTATGAACATTATTAAAAAATGTGATTTTTTATTGTGTTGGTTTATTTCAAAAACGGCTAACTACTACTTATTTCAAAAATATTTACACTAATAAAACCAATACCACCTAGCTCACGTTAATTCTAAATAGGCCAATCTTAAGTTAATGCTAGGATATCTATCGTATTTCAGCATATTTTTTCTATTTTTACTTATATAAACATTTCAAATATCTTTCTATTCAAAGCCGAGAAATGTTTATTTTATCTCTTGAAAAGTTCACTTTTTTGAGATAAACACTATTGTACCTTTACCGTCGATAATTAGTCTATTTTATGAAATTATTCCTATTTTAATACATTATAACCACTTAGTTTTTCTTTATAACCAATGCAACAAAAATATTTTCTAAGATTTTTATTCAGGAGTAAGTTTTTTATTTTTTCTTGAAAAGTAACTACATACACATGCATTATTTTAAATTTGCAACGACGATATGTTTTTAGTAAATCAATAACCACACAAAGAAGCATTTTCTATGCAATAAAACAACTTTTTCCGCTAAAACTTATATTGTAATAATAACATAATTGTATTGTTGTATTGTGTGTCGTATTGTAATATTGATGTTCTTTGTGTTGTAATTGGTTTTGTATTGCAAAAAAAGTTACAAAGTGGATATCAGAAACACTACCATGGCCCAAACTAATCATATTTTCTCAGAAGATGGATATTCCTTTGTTGTTGCAACTATTACAATAATCTTTAGTGAATATCAAATAATTTTAATATAAAAACACTATTTCATAAAAAAAAATCCACATTTCTTGCTTTTGTAACCGTAAAGTATTGGTAGGTAAAGTATTGGTAGGTCATCATTCTCCCAAACTCACTACAGGTTAATAACCAGTAAGTAACATTATAGTTACACTCTAGAACACTGTGGTATCTTCTGGCACATTAATGCCAAATGGTTCTAGAATCTGGATTTATGCTCTGAGAGCCAATTTTCAACAAAAAACTATTACAAAAAAAAACCTTTCATGAACCCAATGTTATGACTAGGTATATTTTAAAACTACAATATATGAGGGGTCTAGAATCAAAAGCGCCTCTGTCCAGTTTTTTACTCAACATGGTTTTTGATTATTGGCAACACATTGCATGTTTATCTATGACCTCACAAAGTTAAATACGTGCAAAAACGCCTTTATCCCATACTAAATACAATTTCAAATACTCGGTTAGATGCAAAACCGCTTCTATTGTTTTAGTTCAGACCAAAAGCGCCTCTATCCCGTCTCGACCAATCACAGAGCCAGGCTATGTAAACAACAGTATGGCGTCCGTGTGTGGTTTCTTAGCAATTGTGTCCCGTTGTTTTATTAAATTATAATAGTAAAAGAACACAAAATGGAAGTTAATATTGCCCCAGTGCAGCATAATACAGGAAGAAAACGGATTCGCAATGAAAAACAGTGGAAACGCAACGTGCAAAAGCTTGCAAGGTAAGTTTCCCTGGTAACTATGCTTGTAGGAGAAGATGATTAATGGATGAGTCAATACAGATATGAACCAAACAACGACGAACATCACATCGCTCTTGCAATAAAATTTACTAAGATGATTGTTTAACTTTACAAAACATTTTGCACTTTTGAAGTACCTAATATTTTTTCATAAAACATTGATTTTAAAAAAATCTTCCAAAAAACTGAAAATATATTTAATTGTAATGAATTACTTTTATTTAAAATATTAATATTAAACAGACTAAACATTTGATTGATGTAAAATTTTACTTTTATTTTTTAATTACAGGTATTCTGCCAAAAGACCACCGGATATAAATGATATTAAAAACTGTACACATAAAAAAATAGGTAAGCTTAAATGCAACCATTTAAATCCGCAAGATATAAGAAAATTTCACCAAGCATTTTTTGCCAAGCCGGATAAAATGTATCAAGACAATTTCATTTTAAAATTCATGAAGGTCAGTACACCACAGAGACGCAGACGTAAAGTAAAAAACCGTGCTGAAGCTAAATTTTTCACGTCATACCATATTCGTACATTCACAAAACCGTACAAATTAGTGAGAGTTTGTCAAAAAGCTTTTGAAAAAATATTAGGCGTTGGTACCCATAGACTCCGAAGGATAGCAAAGAATTTTTTAGTATCAGGCCAAATGCCACAAGAT
The DNA here is from genome assembly GCA_949629185.1 of Apamea crenata. Classification (NCBI taxonomy): domain Eukaryota; kingdom Metazoa; phylum Arthropoda; class Insecta; order Lepidoptera; family Noctuidae; genus Apamea; species Apamea crenata. The sequence goes on along the minus strand of OX451362.1, from coordinate 1,290,383 downwards.
CGTCGAGGCGGAGATAGAATATCTAGCAAAAATTTAGCTAAAAAAGAAAATGTGATGAGATTCATCGAGACATTTCAATGTATAGAATCGCACTACTGCAGATCAGCCACGTCAACAAGAAAATATGTATCTTCAGACCTAAACATAAAAAAAATGTGGAGACTTTATCAAGAAAAGCAGGATGATGAAAATCTTAAAGTGCGTCATTGTTTTTTTCGAAGAATTTTTGTGGTACACTACAATATTGGTTTTAAAACACCTAAAGTTGATGTTTGTTCAAAATGTGTTGAGTTGTCAGAAAAAATAAAAAACGAGAAAGTGGAAACTGAAAAAGTAACTCTCATGACGACATTACGGATTCATAAGTTGAAAGCCAAATGCTTTTACATGTTTTTGCGGGAGTTTAATGACGAAACATTCACGATTTCGTTCGACTGCCAAAAAAATCAGGTTCTGCCTAAAGTTGCAGACCAGATTGCATACTACTCACGGCAGTTGTACAACTATAATTTCACTATCGTGATAGGCACAAGTACAAATAAATTTCCGAAAGAAAACGTACGCATATATACGTGGACTGAAAATGTCCACGCTAAATCATCAAATGAAATTGCATCGGCAGTTTTTGATTTGCTCTCACAGACAGATTTGACGGGAAAAAAAAAGATCCGAATGATGGCTGATGGATGCGGTTCCCAGAACAAAAATAGCACAATGATAGCTATGGCTGCCCATTGGCTAACAATTTGTGCTCCAACAAATATTAAAACTATTGAACTTATTTTTCCTGTACCCGGGCATTCATTCATGCCGGCAGATCGAGTGTTTGGGTTGATTGAAAAAGAACTCAAAGAAGTAAAAAATAAGGAGGTCATAATCGATCCATCTGAATATCAAAACATTTATGAGAGTTATGGGGTTGTTACAAAATTGGGTGAAGGCTGTAAAGTGAAAGATTGGAAGACTTATGGTAGTGAAGTGATGAAGCCTCCAGCACAATATCACTTTAAATTTAACGAGTGCAAAAGATATTACTTGACAAGAGTCAAAAATAAGCCGGGGCGGTTTTTACTAAGAGGCGAAACAAACTATAAAAATGATATGGGTGTTCCCAAAAGTATAATGAAACGAGGTGTAACTTCGATGTCTGATTTTGAAGTCAGAGACGTGCCACCATTACTTGTTAATGTGTCTGCCTTAAAGCTTGCCGACGTGAATAAATTGTTATGGAAACACTTCGGTGATAATTGGAAAACAGAACTTGGTTCCAGCCAGCTAAAGTTTTACAAGAATGTTTTGGACGAAACCACTCCTGGTGAAGGCGAAAATGAAGAACCCTGTGAATATTTAGAAGAAGTTGGAATTACTGTTTAATTTTTATTAGCTTTTAAATTAAATTTTTGTAAATTCAATGACATTGTGTTCATCAGTTTTCAATAAAGAACACATTCCAATCTATTATCTGGTTGTCTGTTTTTTTCCTGTTGTTGAAGGACCATTATTAGGAATATACATATATTAAATAAATAATTCCTACCTTTACTCATACTGATAATGCTGACAGTTTTGCATAAAACCGTCCACAAGGCCAGGTCGCATGAAACCAAAACCGCCTCTATCCTTAGTAATACAATGCAAAACCGCCTCTATCCAACGTTTAAATGCAAAACCTACTCTATCCAGATTTCAAAATATAATATTAAAAAAAACGTTTGCTATGCTTTTAGATAATGTGTATTTATTTAAACATTAGACTATTTATGATCAAATGAAATCTAGTTGTTAGATATAACGTTACTCTAGTAGTTGCAACAGGTATTAGGCGTATTATGAAAAAAATAAAAAACTGGACAGAGGCGCTTTTGATTCTAGACCCCTCATTATTTTCCTGTATTTGGACATAAGTTTGACCCTCTGACCTCAGACACTTAACACCAAGATGTTTTTCCCTTTTCAACGTTTTAAAGCAGACATTTTAGAGACAACATACTAAGAACCAGACATAACAACCCATCTCGAGATTAATCTATCAAAAACAATTTGCAACAAATTCAATTTGCAATTTAGTCACTGTTTGTTTATAAATTTAAGATCTATTTTTCTCAAAAAAATCTTAATAATCAATGAGCCTAGTTTTTTTTTTTTGTAATCTAAGTTTACTTTGATTAGTTTGTGAGGATGGATGGATGGATGAATGTTTGTTACTCTTATACGCAAAAACTCCTGCACTGAATTGAATGAAATTTGGCACACAGATCACTTATTACCAGTTCTATGATACAGATTTGGTTTCCGCACTTAGTCATTCAGGTGGACCATTGTGCGTGGGCCATGGCGGCCGTTGGTGGTTATTCCAGCCAGCCCATCTCCCTCCAGAAGCTTATTAATTCTCCTGCTCTGTTGAGAACATCTGTGTTTGATCCGGGTGTTCTGCTTATAACCAGTATTAAATCATAGGATACTTTTTATCCCGATATTCCCACGGTATCGAAACTTACGCGGGTGAAACCGCGGGGCGCAGCTAGTTTTTAATAAATGTGACATGAACGAACACAGCTTCAGTACGCATTCATTACTTTGATTTAGTCTAAGACCGTATGTGTTTAATAAACCTTCAAAAGAATAGAGTTTGACAAAAGAAAGTTTCAACCAGGCCTAAAACCAACGTTGCATTATGTAACCCAATCAGAATTCAAGAAAAGCAATTTACAAGTTGCCATTATTATGACCAAGTCTTCTCGCGTCTGGTAAATGTACTCGATCGGAGCGATGAGAAGTAACCAGAACATTTTCGTGCCTAACCTCAATATTAATACCAAAATGATTATCAATAGTATCGTAAAACAACAAAGTATCCAAATAATATAATCACAACTTTAGAGACAAAGCACCAAGCTTATTTAATAAAGCGCACGACACGAATTTCCCAATCTTCTACACGATTATACAACACGAACACGCAACGGCGCAAATCGCAATGCAGAGAAGCAAGCTCACACTGCTCAAGTGCTCACAGTCACAGACAGAAGAGCCTGTATAGTTACTATACTCTTTGCAGAAGAGAAAACAAGCCCCTAGAAAGTAAAATATGTATGACTAGGAATTAGTGAGTGATGGAAAGGAACTGTTTCAACTACTAAAAAGTAGGAATTATAGTAACTGTAAAACTGTAAAGTCCTCTGTGGTAGGTATGCATTTTGTTTGATTCATTTGATTGTCCTCTTTCGGTCCATAGATTATACACTATATTATTATTCTGTGGTTTCGGTCGTCGTGAAGGCGTTCACCGCATGGACGTAATAAATACTAACAATACGTCCATGGTTCACCGTTTTTACGTTTTTATGTGATTTGTGTAGCCTTTTGAGACTTAAAAAATCTGTGACTTAAACTGAACTAAAAAAAAACTATCACTATCACTAAAAAAACTGTAAACTATCAATAAAATTCCTTATTTTTGATTGTGAGAATCTTAAAGTTATTCTGCAAAAAAAAATTGTCACAATTAAAATCGAATTTGACAATCGCGACTTCACGCGCAGGTACCTACTTGTTTCATGTTTGCCCTACCCATTGACATAGAAAATATCTCAATGGCCCTACCTCATGAATTTTTGAGCCGGTGCCTTGCATTAGGGCAGCCTCGACGTGTTTTTTAGGGAATTTGTCACTTTTTGTATAAAAAAATATTACCTACATGTTGAATTTTAGGGGTTTACTTTACAGCTTATAGAGGGGGTCGAAATTTTCATTATTTTTGCTATAGGACACCATTTCCCAGATATAAGCATAAGAAAAGGAAAAAAAGATACAGTAGGTACTGCAGTGCGACTCTGTAACCATCTCACCGTGAAAACTTAGGTGAAGTGAGCGTGGAGTGACCTGCCGATCGATTCTGTAAAAATCTCACCGTGAAAAGTTAGGTGAAGTGAGCTTAGAGTAAGCTGTCAATAGTGTCATTCCCTAGCATTAGTTGGGAATAAGTTGGGATGACAGCTCACTCCACGCTCACTTCACCTAAGTTTTCACGGTGAGATGGTAACAGAATCGCACTGCTGTTATTCCAACTAATACTAGGGATTGACACTATTGACAGCTCACTCTAAGCTCACTTCACGACTTCACCTAACTTTTCACGGTGAGATTTTTTTACAGAATCGATCGGCTGGTTTTGCACCTGAAATCGAGGTGTTGGTGTGACAACTAATTTTATCCCACACCTTTTGAATCGCGATTAAAAGTAGTCAGATTTAGATTTTTGATCGTATAAGTATTAAACGATCAAAATTTTAGGTGAAAAACGTCAAATTCAGAATAGCAAAATTGCTATTTTCAATAGATTAGTACCGACTGATTGTGGTCTGACGGACGCTTGACTGAGCGTGTAACTGTAAATACGTGAATAGACGTGATTGACTGACTGACGTCGAATATCTAGATATTTGTCATCAATCAGTCACTAAGTTATGAGTTTATGACCGAGCGTGCAGTGGCATGATGACACTTACGCGTCAGTAACTCGTGATTTGATACTGGTACAACTTTCTCATGCAGGCATCTTGTTTTGTTAAATTTTAATCAATGGAGTAATCGATATCAGAACAAAACGATAATTAACAATAAAAAAAAACAATTATTTTTAATTATTATAACTAGTTTAAGTCTCAACATTTGACAACTTCAAAGCTACTGTTTTAGCATTATGTTTTCACGACGATGAGTTAGAACGGTGTTAACCCTGTCTTTTTCATTCATTTCATTATTGTAGCATATTATATCTGAAATGCACAAAGATAGGTGTAGGCCAAGTATAAGTTTGATTAAGTAAAATATTCATGATGACGTAAACTAGTGGATATACACTGGATAGTCGATGCGAGTAATAGCGATGGAGCGATGACAAAAATAGGTTGCTTAAATTCATTTTATTTATTTATTTATTACTTTAATTAAAACGGTTTAAAACCAATTACAGTAATTAAAGATACACAAACACAAGATAAAATAAAAGATAAAAGTACACACACAAGATAAAATATAAAATCATCGAGTAAAACAACTTTCTTATATCCCTCTCACAGTACTTCTGACATGCCCAAGGGCGTAGCCAGGATTGTATATAGGGGGGGGGGGGGGGGGGGGGCAGACAGAGAAAATCCTAGATTATATTGTTTTGATCGTCGTTCATTTTTCTGTAACAAAGAAACTACGCTACCCTTATCGTTTTATGTGGCATTTTTTAGAGTAAGAAATGATGTAAAAAAATGATTATATTAGAGATTTTTAAATTTCACAAGCCAGCCTTCAACCCTGTTAGTTTCTTAGGTCTTATAAGAAGCGTCGCAAGCTCTAAAGCTCGTCAGAATTACAGTTTACCGGCGATCGACCGCTCTTCTAAAGGAGTTCCGACACAGTCAAGCGGCTTGATTTTTTTTTTTTTTTTTTTTTTTTTTTTTTTTTTTTTTTTTTGTGTATGGCATCTCGTAGTTGACCTTAAAGGTCATAACTACTTAACCGGACTATCCTGTGGATGCCTTAAGTAAACTTAAAGCCTCCAGCCAGGGCTTAAAAACTAACTAGAATTAAGCGACTGCACGCTAAGGGCACCCCCTGTGGGGTACGGGCCTCGGCTTAGGTCGTCGCTGGGAGAGGGCAGCAAAGGGACAGGCTGGATCGAATCGGTATTGTTAATGCTTTGATGAGCGCGGCGTTTCCTAGGACTATCTCTGAGAAGAAAGGCCGAAACAAACTCAGAGGTCGCAGTCGGGGAATTTAAAACTACAGGCTCAGCTACGGCGCGGGCTGGCACTTCTGCGGGCAAGGGACGGGGAGGGCAATTTACTCGGGGGCGCGGTCGCGAGGGACCTCGGCGGCGAGGTCGGAATGACGGTTTTCTAATTCTACGTACTGTACTGGTGGCCCTATCACACTCTTGGAGGAGGGTTATGGGGTCGTCGGGGTCTACGAGAGCATGCCTTGGGCGGCGAACTTTACTAATTTTGGAGGGGATGTAGTTTGCGGCCGCTACCACCAGAGGGTTGCGGTGTTTAGCGGCTGAGTCAAAGAAACGCTTGGAAAGGCGTTTCATGAACTGCTGGATAGTGGGGATTTTGAGATCAACATGGAGGATCTCATTACGAACGAACCAAGGGGAGTTTGTGGCCTTGCGGAGGAAGCGGTTTTGGAGGGTCTGCATCCTATGGATATAGCTGGGCCTAGCTTGTGCGAAGACTACACAAGCATAGGTCATTATGGGACGGATACACGCCGTGTACAGGCGCATTTTGCACTTCAGTGACAGCTTACTGCGTGCATTGAGGACGGAGTGGAGACAGCTGAGAGCGAAAGCGGCTCGCGAACGGGCCGACTTTATGTGCTCTCTGAAGGTGAGATTTTGATCTAGGATGACACCTAGGTATTTAGCTCGCTTTTCCCAGGGGATCGGCTTGCCAAACATGGTGATAGGTGGAGGTGGGGTGAGAAAGCGTCTAACTTTCCTATAGAGGACAGCTTGGCTTTTATCAGGATTTACCTCGATACGCCATTTCCTAAACCAGGCAAGCGGCTTGACGGCAAGCGCGCACTTATAAACTGCCGTCAAGCCGCTTGACCATGTCGGAAACCCGGGGTTAAGGGGGGGCAGCTGCCCGTCCTTGCCCGTACCTCGCTACGCCCATTGCCGACAAAATCTTCGTCCATTCGTCCGCTAACAGATCGTTTGTTGGATTAGAGTAATAATAAGTCTACATTGTTGAATAGATGTTCATAAAAGCGATTTACACAAACATAAAAGCCTTACGTATTTTGGAACCGCGGTATTAACGAAACAGTTTTAATCGATAAAATAAAACTGAAATCGATTTATCAATCGATCGATTAAAAATAATTGATCTGGCGACATTTACTTGCGCATGTCACAGCACTTGGTTCCTGAGGTCTGACGTTCGTTACGTTCGTGATTGCTTTGTTTATAAATACGTACGTAATACGTTGAGTTTTGAATTCCGTATTTATTTACATAGTTATTATTTACGATACGTGCTTTTTCTGCTACCACCGAGTTGAGCTAATAAGTTACTCAAGTACTGTATTGTATGTTTTGTGAGATATTTGACTCTTAGTGCTATCTTTGGTGAGATATTTGACTCTTACTCTTAATGCTATCCTTGGTGGATTCCCGAACTGTTTTTTTTCAGAACTATGTCTACCCCAGCCACAAGTCGGGCACACCGTCTGCCTTCCCGACGCTGTATTAACTGTTCGACAGTTCGATTTTATTAGCGCCTAATTTACGCCGGTTTACAGTTGAGGAGTTGAACGAGCAAATGACAGTAAGTTCTTCTACGAACTTGGACAATGACTACACCTGTAAGTTATCGTATGCCCATACAATAATAATTATTGTGGACAATATAGTGCCTAAATGCATTGTGCAAACTCAAAATAACATTTGATCACAGTAAACAAAGCACGTATAGTCCTTTTTGAGAGTTTATTTTATGTATTTACAATTTTTGCACGTATTTTTCAGTCAAAACTTAATTAAAAAGTTTTTTATTTAATAATTATTTTATCAGTTTTGAAAGTAAGACATAAATAAATCGATTATACAACTACTTATGTATAAGTACAATACTTATGCATTAATTAATGTCAGTGAAGCAGTTATAATTAAAGAAGAGTAATGATTTAATCATTTTTATTAGGTAATGTCGGATGATATCCTGTGTATTGAATGTTATTTGCTGTTGCAGGAAAGGATGTTATCAAATATAACTGGATCCCACGAGGATATGTCACCTGCATATGGTCACTTGAACATTTGTTATGGATGTGGTATCTCTATTGCAAGTCGGAGAACCCATAGAGTTGAGTTAAACTGCCCACAACGTAGCATGATTTTAAGATGGACTTTAGCACACCTGGTCAGTATTTTTTTAATAACATTCCATATCATCACGCCTGTAATCCCCAATCACAAGCGCGATGATGATTAGGCAGAGGTGTACCTAATAGTACCTACACATACATTCTGTCAGTTATGTTTATGTCCCAAGTAATAGTTGTGAGACTATTGCCATCAACCGGGCACAAACCCAGTCTGCCAGAATCCTGGCGTTTACGTTACCCCAGCAAGAAAGTGTCTCCTAGGGTTATAGGAGTAGAACGTATAATTTGTGCCTTATCTGCTGTAAATGTGCCCCCCCACATAAAAAAATGTGTGCCCCCTGTCGTTTTGAAAAAAAACGGAAAAAACGATTCTTGCTGGGGTAACGTTTTTCTAGCAGGAAAATTCTAAACGAATGATCGGAGAGAGAAAAATTGTGCATGGCCAGAGAGCTTATATGTGTGCTAAAATGTGCCCCCAAAAATAAAATCTGTGCCCCTTCAGGTTTTCGAGATATTGCATTTCCTGCTGGAGTAACGTTTTGATGAATCGATCTCTACAACCATTGCATGTGCCCCTGTGGAATTAACATACACGAGTAGCTCTTAATGTGTGACCCTTAGTGCCCCAATTAGATTTAAGAAAATATTTATAGTTTTCAAGTTATAGCGGTTTTATGAAAACCCGAAAAAAACATCGCAGCGCCTAAATTAGACAAGGCACAAGTTCGCTGAAAACTGTATTTGGTCCTTCTTGACGCTAATAATAACCATGCAAAGTTTCAAAACTGTTCATGCATGCGTTTTTTAAATAATCTTGCTAAAAGTCAAAACGATGGTGTCATAACTTTGACGGCAAAATAAAAGGAACTGGCTCAATCCCAGATGTGTAGGTGTAAACCAAAATCTGCTACTCAGGAATTCTTAATGGAAAAACCCAGAAACCCAACCTGGCAATCGAACCTGAGCCCACATGCTCTGCAATTGTGCTTTACATTTTCTAAATACATTTAAGAAAAACTGCTGCACTGTTTTTTTTCTAATTGGTAGTATTTTTATTCACATGCTTGCACAATAACAATATAGGGTTTGGTGCGTATTCTGACATTCACTAATACCAACTATTTCATTTTAGGCTCCACATTTACAAGAGTGTGCATTCCTTGCTGGTTAGCAGCAACACGGGAAACACGACGATTGGTGGTTCAAGATTCAAACAGACCCGACAGTATCATGGATGCAGCTTCACCTTCATTAGAAGACACCGGGATACCTGAACCACCTCCAATGCCAGCTCCAACACCTCAACCACAACAAGCACTACGCCTACAATCTAAAGTAAACTCACAAAAGTATAAACGAGTTGCTGCAGCTTCTCGTCACTGCATGTTTGTAGGATGTGAAAATAATGAACGTCTTTTAGTGCCTATGACTATCAAGGAATGGTAGGTATTGCAGTACAATATATATATACCCTTAAATGCTAGAATCTGTCATCACCATTTAAATAGTAATCAGTGGGATGAACTGACTGCCATTTTAAATGACTTTACTGGCTTTCAAGTCGATGATATATTTTCCATGCTGGAAAGAGCTTCTCAAGACTTTAGATTTTAATAATATTGCAGTAGACTGGGACTAACACAAGTGCAGTTTAATGAACTATTAAATAGCATTCCTACTTTAAATAATGAGGTTATAAATCATAGCCTTGCATTGAGCATATAAATATCTTGTTATGCTTAGGACAGGGAACAGCAACCAAAGACTGGCAACTCTTTTTCAAATGCCACGATCTGCATTAGATAAAAAAATGAAGATTGTTAGAGAATGTTTAAAAGAACATTTTGTACCAATGCATTTGGGACTTACTCACTCTAATATACAAAATGTGGCCTTACGTAACAGGACTATTCCTGAAGGTCTATTTGGAGACAGTAGCATGGCTTCAGATGCTAAAGCTGCCATTGTCATATGTAAACAGACATATAGTCTACACAAATACACTAATTTGGTTAAACCCTTTTTAATCACATGTTGTGATGGATATATTTTAGAGTGCATTGGACCGTATGAAGCAACAAAAAATGACTCAACAATCATGAGTGATCTATTTTGTAATGAAAGTGGTCCAATGCGCTCATTTTTTAGACAGGGGGACGTCTTTATATTCGATAGGGGATTTAGAGACGTGATCCCTGAGTTGGAAAGCTATAATTATAAAACTTACATGCCCGAGTCATTATTGGAAGAGGAATTTCAATTTATAACTGACCAAGCAAATAAGTCTAGATGTGTAACTATGTGTAGATGGGTAGTTGAAATTGTAAACGGTTGCATTTTTTTTTTTAAACGTTGCCCCACCCTAGGAATTACTCCTGTATCGTGGGTGCGTTCACAAACATTTAAACTCACATACACAAACAGCCAGACCCGGAACAACTACTTGTAGGCCATACAAATAATTGTTCCGTGCGGGAATCGAACCCGCGACACGCAGCGCCCAACCGTGCCGTCAAAAAATATCACTGCGCCAACCGTGCCGGCATTAACCCATTCATTGCCACTTAAATTTTAAAAACATCACCTGGGTGCCACTTAATATTTTTAATGATTACAATAGAAAATACGTAATTAAATGCGATTGTTAATTTATAAAATACCCTAAATAAAAAAAACCCACCCAAAAATGGTAAACGCAACAAATGCGTTGGTGGCACTGGTAAAAGAATTTTAATCGTAAGTGCTATTAACACACCGTTTGCGTTGACGTTTGGATGGTATTATGCAATATGTTCTGGGAGACTGCTGATGCCCGATATGTCAATATACAGTACGGCCAACGGATCTTGGCGAGTCTGAAGTTAGGCTCTGCGAACTTTAGCGCTTGTGCACTCGTGAAAAAATAAATGTTGACAGCAGTTGTTATTGCTGTTATCAACTGTTATTGGCATTTATTTTCTTAAACCATGCCATGCGGTTATATTCTTTATTCATATTTATAATCTATGTTTATTTATAATTTAGTAATATTTCCTACTACCTACTCCTACTAATATTATAAATGCGAAACATTGTGTTTGCACTGCCGAAACAATTACAGGAAAACAAGTTATGAACGTATATTGCCGACGCTGACAGAATACAATATTATTTGATACTTTCTAACAAATGCCCTTGGCCTGCCGCTAAGCGGCTACATTATATTTTACATGTTGTATTTGTGCCGAATTTCATCCAAATTCGTCCAGCCATTTATGCATGAAGAACGTCTGGACGCACTTGCAAAGGCCATGCAGAATCGACGATTTTAATGGATTGCTGGAAAATAAACAATATGTATAGAAGTTGAAAATAAGACAAACCAAAAAGAATATAAATGAAGATATATTTATTTTAAAAAAATATGTTAGAAAAATATTTTAACACACAAAAGAATATTTTTTATGATTATTTAAATAATCACCAACCTCTTGTCACTAATAGGATTTACATTAAAGCTAACTCTAATAAATGATCGCTTCTTCGTTTCATAGTTGAAAAGGATACCTACTGAAAATCAAATTTGTTATTTATTAATATCACTCCATTTGGAGAAGTCGGTCTCTGACCACCGAAGCGGACGGACGTGCTTTGTCTCTAGTCTCAGTTGATGCCATGTGCTCAGCAGATGTAACGGTTAACGTTGAGTTTGAGTGTCGCATTTAAAATCGGAACGGTATTTCGTGTGTTGTTTTGTGGGTGCAAATTAAAACACCCTTAAACGGTGGTTAAGTGGCAGTGGTTCCTGATCTTCAGCCGGAAACTTAGGCTTTCCGGCCGAGCATCGTGGTGACGTCGAGCGAGCCTGAGGACCCCCGTCAATCTGGTGAGATCTTTCCGTTTATTTCAGGGATCTCCATCGGTAGCCGATTCGATTGTGTTTTTATTTGTTAATTTTCAGCTTTGAAGCCACGCGTGAATTCAACATCATTTTGAGCCATAGCTGAGTTTTAGGAAAAAGTTTTCATTTTATATAGAGGAGAGAAAAGACAAAATTACACGCTTTATTATTCTAGCCTAATATACGGTACGATACGGTACTCTAGATTTCCTACTTCACGCCAGTCTTATTTGCTTTCTGTGCTAAACAACCAAAATTGTCTTAAATAAGTTAACAATCTCCTAACTTGTAAATCAAGTTTGCGTGCCCACGCGCGTTATATGACACCCGCAGCAAAACAATAAAAAAAAAAGGTTCCTAAGATCAATAACGAAGCTCATAAATTTCAGACAGTACGCTTTCTCTATTGTTTTCTAAGCACAAAGCCGCACGTGTGGCGTAAAGTTCTACTAAAACGTCAAAAACAATGGCCAAAATTGTCCGCATGGAAAAAGATGGGAACTGTTTGTTTAGGGCTCTAGCCCATCAAATAAATAATATAATGGGGTTAACTTTCGACCACATGTCTCTCCGTCACGATTTAGCTTCATATGTTATGGAGCACCGATATGACGACAGAATTCTCCTAGCACTTCTAAATAATATACAAGAGTTCCTTCCTAACAGCGGTCTCTCCCAGAAGCAAAGGATAACAAATTACATAACCATGCAGTTCAACAATTCGTTCTGGGGCGGAGAGGATATCCTAATCGCCGCGTCTGAGTTCTATCTAGTTAATGTGCATGTGCACACGGATACAAGAAACACACTGGTGTATTCACCTACAGGTGAACCAGTACCCGGCAACATACACGTCCTATACAAGAACCAGCACTATGATAGTTGGGTCATGACCGACGGCGAACATTACAATGATCTAATACAAGAAGCAACCAATGTCAAAATATCACAACATACTAAGCCTTTAAATAACGGACAACCCTCGAAAACCCAGTCTCAAACTAACAACACCCAATTGACTAGGTCATCAGCACAATATGAACAACAAGTATCAATATATACACCGTTATCAGACGTAGTCGCAGATGTCAATGGGTTCACAATACTAAGAAACCAGCCGTCTACCGCAATAAAATACACTTGCCCAGACTTGCGTATTGCTACCTGGAACGTCCGTGGGGCCTCAAAACCGGCAAAAAAAGATAGAATAGATGCCGAACTTTCACTTAGAGGCATTCATTTAGCCTGCATACAAGAAACAGGCATGAACTCAGGAACATACAACTCCACACACTACCAATGGCACCTCTATGGAACCACAGGTAAGACACACCGGGGACTGGCAATTCTAATCAGAAAAGAAGCCCAAATTGAATTAGTTAACAGGAAAAAGGATACAGACGCAATGTCAGCTACTCTTAAAGTCGACAGGGGAAATGACAAGCCTGCTCCTCTGTATATAATCAACTCCCACATCAACAGTCGTCCATCCATAGCAAACAGATACTTCACAGGCTTATTAAACTTGATCAGACAAAAACCAAGGAGATGTACGTTAATAATTCTTGGCGATTTTAACGCACATATTGGTCGCCATGATACACAAAAATACCAACATATAGGGCTGATTCAACAAAATCTACTCAATGACTTCTCCAACTGCAACGGGGAACTGTTAATGGATATTGCCAACAGGGAAAAACTGCAAATAGAAACGACAAAAGCGAGATCATCATGCAGGCTAACATGGTCAAAGGGCACTCAAAAGTCCCAATTGGATCACATTATAACGTCACACGCTACAGAAAATCTCTTCGAATTTATTAAAGGTGAATGGGCCGCTAGGAGCATATCCGATCATAAAATAATCTGGGGTCTGCTAAGGACAAACCGAATTTCAAACAAAAAAGAAAACACAAAAGACAATAATGCACAAAGGCAACAGAATATACCCATGAAGGAGGCAATAATAGTTGCCAAGGATTTCAACTATAAACAATGCTATTATGCCGCCCTCAATAGCAAATTCACCAAAACAAAATACCAAGATTGCATAACGAAAAAGCTAAAAAATATAGGAATCATCTCAACGGACGCAAACATCGAAATACCCTGGAATACCATAACGGAGGTATTAAAAGCGGCTGCCCAGGAAACTCTAACTCTTCAGCCAGTTCTCTCCAGAGATCATCGACTAGCTCTTGCTAACCTACAAAAGGCTAAATTCTTACAAAGCAGGCAACCAGATAATCCAAATAGGCATAACCGCGTAAAAGAATGTCGGTCAACACTTCAAAAGGTTAAGTATCAAGAAGAACAAAAAGCATGCAGGGCCTGCCTCAGCGGACTGGGGAAAAACCACCCTGCAAAACGCATGCAGATGCTATACTTTTTTTACAGGAGAAACAAACTGCAAAAAAAACGTCGAAAAAGATCCACTCATGTACCGATGACCAAATGGGAGCAAATTCTAAAAAAATCCGCGGGCCGTATTATATCAACAGTTAATATAAAAAAGCCAATAACCGAAGTACAAGGCGATGGACCCACTACAGATGACGTAATGGAAATCATCAAGAAAATGCGGAATGGGACAGCTCCCGGGACTGACCAAGTAGTAATCGAGCTCTACAAAGCGATGCCCCTAATACTACAGGAAGCCGTCACCAAACACATGAATAAAGCCTGGACGCAGAACGAAGCACCTGATACATGGCTGGAGACCGTGCAGATGCCAATCCCAAAAAAAAACAACCCTAAAGACGCGAATGACTATCGACGCATATCGGTTTGCAATACGGGTTACAGAATCTATGCCTCATACGTCCTAAAAAAACTAGATAATGTAATAACGGAATTGGGCAACTACCAAGCTGCCTTTTTAAACAATAGATCAACAGACGACCACATCTTCACACTCAAAAGGGTCCTAGACGAGGAATGGCGGGCAGGTAAAAGAATTTATGTACTCGCCCTTGACATAGAAAAAGCCTTTGACAACGTAGACCTCAACGCACTAAGAGATATCCTATTACAACGTACCAACAAACCGCTAACTAACAGGATAATCAAGGTATGCTTGAATGAACGAACATGCATCAAATGGTGTGGCCTGTGGAGTCAAACAAGGTTGCCCTCTGTCCCCTCGACTGTTTACACTGGTCATTGACGAAGTCCTCAGAACCCTCGAGGAGGAAACTCAACTAATAAAACTTGACCAGGATCGTGAAATCTCACTACCCCTGGTACTATCATTTGCGGACGACCTTATCTTCATTACAGATGACTTAGATGGGTTAGAAGGTATCCTATACCATATTAAACCCCTACTAGATAGTGTAGGCCTCCAAGTAAACGAAACAAAAACAAAAATACTAATTAGGGACCCCATAGCTACACAGAAAACGACCTACGTGACCCTTAATGGAATAAGCATACCGACATGTGATGAGATTAAATACCTAGGTACCTACACTTATAACATCTAAATTAAGCAGAAAATGCACTATTAAAAAACGTTGCAAACAGGCCATAAGAAACGCCAAATCGTTACTACCATTCATAAAAAACTCAAATATGGACTGGAAATTAGCCAGACTTATGTATCGTATGGTGATCGTTCCGTGCATGATACATGGTTTGAAAGTATCGACACTTACTAAAGCTAACAGGTCAAGACTCAGAAAATATGAGCGAGTTATCATGAGAGATTTGATAAACCACTCCAGGAACAAACCGAGACAAAAGAAAATGCATGAAATCTTAGACGGAAAAACAGTAACCAAACGCATCAAGAACCACAGGATGTGCTACCTCGCACATGCTTACAGGCGCCGCGTACCACATCTTTTGCATGCAGCAATGGAGTACAAGGCCAAGAGCAAGAAGGTCGGTCGACCTATCTACACGTGGAACGACAACCTAAAACAGGACATGAAGTACTTCGACAAGGGAATCGACTTTTGGATGGATACGGCTGAAGACAAAAACAAGATCAAGACTGCTGCTAGTGAAATATACAAAAAACCGGAAACGGATAGTAGCGAGAACTCCGACGACGACATTGAAAACAGAAACATCTAACACAATTTAACACAGCAGAGCAAGGACATACAAAAGAACCGAGAAAGCAGCAGAACCTCGCCAAAAGATTCACGGGTGAAGCTCGACCTGAAGCACCTGGCCGCGTAGTCTTTAAAAGATGCCCATCCATAGACAAATAGCACCCATCTCTCCACTAATCCAATGCTTACTCTAGGATGCATATCCGGTAGGCTCTTAAATCCTACCCTTTCCTACGGGCACGTCCTCCTTACAAAAACTGCGCCCCCCGGTCTACTTCTTGATATGCAATGGTCGCTGTAGCACCATGAACATGAGGCTACAGGAGCTAGTGTGAATCTTGGGGTTCATTCGATTAATCGAGTCTGGTCAAACCATGCTGGGATCGGTGCCATTCATTCATTCATTCATTCATATTAATATCACTCCATTTGGATGTGCGAGGTAGCTAAACTAACACCAGAGAGTATAATAATCCTAACACGCTTGACGCTGGATCGTATCGTACTGCGTAGCTGCACGAGTAACCTAGAGTCTTTATCACCTAAATTGGTATGGATATAATTTAGCTTTGTTAAACCCTGTTCCACTAGAGAAATCCTATTAAAAAAAATATATATATATATTTTAGCATGCATTTATTTTAGTACTTTGTCTTATTTAGTTAGTTACAAAAAAAAAAAACATTCGTCGGCAGGATAGTGTTCATAGACAGCAAAATTACATAATTTAAGCACCAAAAAAAGTTGTTGTTGCAGCGAATTCGAATTTGTAGGGGAGCATGGGGATCAGTGGATCCTTTTTTTTTGTAAGTGCTGTAACTTCACTTTTGCCACCCCAAATTGGCCAGTGTTTTGACAAAGTTCTAGAAAATATATTTAAGTTTGAAACTACATGACAAAAACAGCCTTACAAAGACTTCGATATGAAATAATCTAGTTTTTTTTTATTGTTGATAAGTATCCACTGTGACCCATGACAGGATACAGGGGTTGGGTTACAATGTATCGTATGGGGCACACTGGATAATGTCTATTTACAATCCAATAAAATATTTATTTACGTTTATTTACACATTAATTTGTACTTACATTAAGTTACAGTCTTAAAATCACCTGTTACACTGTTTTATAAACTACAGGTAACTCTATTATCAATATAACATTACCTTTTAATAAAGGTACTTCAAAACAGTCCTAAAAGAAGCTACAGTTTATCACAATGTTGTAGACACATTAATTATCTTTTAATAAAATTAAGGAACACAATCTTTTCAGTCAATATCATCATTACGTTACTGCTTTTTAATTTAAGGAACACGTCTGCTGTCCTTAACCTATTAAAAAAAAAACAATAGTATAAGCACTAAATAAATTTTTGGCTTCAAAAAACAATCATTTTAAGCAGAACTATTGGCCTTATTGCCACGAGATCAATGTGTAGGTAATCTTAACTAATAAAAACTTAACGCAGATCTTTTTTTGTGACGTCAATATCGACATGATACAATCCTTGGGTTCTTTTAGTGCTTCCGGTAAATCCTGGTTGAGGTAAAATCATTTTTATGTCATGCATTGAAACTGTTGCAATATCCGGAACATCTGGTACATGAAATTTGTTGGGATTCTTGAGTTTTTCTGAGAAAACTGACCTCGATATTTAGATTTTTATCTCCAATAACCTTCGCGATATAATATATTTTCTTTTGTTTTACCTCAAACTCTACATCATTAAAACATTTTAAGTTGTGCAAAGTTTTTACAAAATGACTTGTGTCAAGTCTGATAAAAGTAGAGGGCTTTTGTTATGAAAGGATTGAAGTTTATCTTCTAAAATTGAAAACATGTTTTTTATGTATTCTTTTGTACTACTGAATTCTGTAAAAGCTTCAGTATTAGCTGCGATCAGGGCAGAAGAATCGTCTGAAATAATCTCATGAGGTGATCTATCAACTGATTTTTTCCATTGATTTAGCCAATGTAATATAGATTTCTTGTAGTGTGCATCGGTAACCATCTGTAATACTGGTACAGATTTTAATTTAAGATTTGCTGTTATCAGACCTGCTTATAAAAATAATCTTGTGGTCATCTTTGTACCATCAGGTAGCCGCATTGTTTCAAAGAATGAGCCAGTAGCATCTATTATAATAGTTACCCTTCCAAATTTCCGTAGGTACCTACAGATTGTAATAATCAATTTGGTTCTCGTTCCAGTTTTAAACAAAGAAATTAGGGTGTACACTTAAAGAACGAATTACATTTTTATGTGTACTTTTGGCCATAACCACTAGAGATATAATTGGATTGTGATCAAGCCACTGTTCTCTCCTGGCCTCAGATTTTATTTGTCGTAAACAAGAAAGAGAAGGCAACGTTGGTGTATTTACAACCTCTTTTTCATCTTTCATAATACTTGGATCTCTGAAGCCATTTCATTATGAACTACTATTGCAGGCTTGTACCTTAATATGTTTGCTAATTGTTGTCTTTTGTAGGGCGTTAACTTGAATTTCTTTGTTGGATTGTATTTAACAGTTCGGTCTATATTCGTTATTTTACAGTAGATTGTGTGAATTTGATCAGTAGTTTCATAACTTTCTATTTTAGCATTTAGCAGTACATTGCGAACAATTGCCTTTCACAAAGATTTTGTTGTTTACCACTTTTTCGCGCTTTAAAGTCCAAGTACAAGATAGTTTAGTATATTTATAAATGTTTACTTTTAATAGATTACTCCATTTAAACTTGGGCATGGTTCTGTATTTCTTATAGGTGGAAGCGCCTGTTCGTTTTTGACATGCGTATATAGGCTGATTTTTTTTCCAGTTATACAAGTCCATTTGATATGAAAATGTTGCTGTATCATTTTGTGCACTATTCTCGAAATCAAAATCTTTGCTTTTAAATGACGTATCGATCTGTGTCACTACTGCTACAACTTGCACTTTTTATAGTATGTATTTCGCCAGTTGTTTGTTGCTCAAGAAGTGATCCATCGTTTTCAAAAAATATTATGACGTTTACGTTTCAATGATGTATACAAGGCTATCGGGGTCATTTTAAAATCTAGTTCTTGTGAAATGGTTAAGAAAATAGGGTCAGTACTTTTAATTTTAGGATTTCCTAGTATCTCAGCATATTTAGAAAATACTTTTTGTTGATCCTCAAGATCTACTATCGATTAGTATCGATTGGCGGCCTTTCGGCATAATGGTTCTGAAACAAAAATATTTCGTTGAAAAAAAAATTACTTTCAGTAATGTTTATAGCATGGCACGGCACGCCGAACGTCACAGGTTCAAATCCCGACTGGTCGTTGAATTTTTTCATAACTAAATATTAAAAAATATTTTAGTGCTTCAATTTTGTCTATTTTAAGAATCGACCGCACTATGTATTTTAAATTGTAACCTTTGAACCGGAACATACTGCATATTAAATAAATAAATGTAAAAAAATAACAATAGTCGGCACAAATGTAGGTACTTACATTGAAAACAGGATATCAAACTGCACTTAATTATCAGTCACTGTACGATATTGCACATATTAATATCCCCACAATTCAATTATGATGACACAAACATGATGATTAACTTTATAATATAAGAAATCCAAGTTAATTATTTATTTCGTACATGAACGTACCTATTCACGAAGGGGTAAGGGTTAGAAGTCGAGTGACATTGTCACGAAGAAATAGATTGTAGGTACCTTCTTCTAATGAGTAATTTCTATACTCTATAGTATACACACACGCACTCTATTCAAACACTCTATACACACACCCTCACATTGAACCGCTATTACCTGCTTTACTTCAATAAATTGTTCTTTATGAGAAAATAAACTGTTTTAACTAGAAGTTTATTTATTTCTAGTTTATAAAATTATAACGAATAAACAATTTGAAATCACTTATAAAACATTTTTCAGAAACGACGAATACTTCACCGCTGATGAATGTTTTGTTACTAAATAAATATTATTGTGGGTAGGTAAGTGAAATATTAATTTGTAGGTACCCCCAAAATGTGGTCACCCTTCACACTGAATTTACAAGAAAATAGTTAAGTATTGTTTTTTCAGAATCCAAAATATATTATAATTAACATAACATACATTGCTGAACTGTGCAGATATATTTAGCAGACATTTCTGCTAAATGTTAGTATCCTCTGGCTTTAGATTCCGTTGAGATCTCTGGGTGGCTACAGTCAACATAATATAATTAGAACGTCAGGATTGAGGAGCCAAAGAAAATGCGTTCATCTACAAAATTTACTCTGTTTTACGATTTTATTCCTATACTGCAAAAACAAACAACACCTGCTAAAATAATGATCATTATGTCGAATATATTTTAATTGATCGCTCACATCCAATAGAAATTCACCCCTTGAGTGTAGATTGAGGAGCCATACTAAAAGTATTGTAGGTATTTTCTTTCATGTCAGCGCTACAGAAGCTAAATTTTTAGACGGTAATATGCACAATTGCTACTAAATGATACAATTTTTTTTAAAGTATTCATCTATTACTTAACGAGTTCCAGGTGGCTCCTCAATTCAGACGTTTAGATTGAGGAGCCTTTTGCATTAAAATAACTAGTGATATATTTTGCTGCTAAATCTAGAATTCGTGCTGCAAAATCAGCTACATTGCTGCTAAATAATGGTGAGATCAGATTTAAAAAATCTGATGTGGCTCCTCAATCCTTACGGACATAAAAATAATACTAAATAAACTAACCCGTGTCTATGCAATTTTGCTTTGTGGTTTTTAAGTAGGCATTTTCATCATATTGGACCAAATAAGTTTTATAATATGTTTTGAGTGGTATGTCAAACGATTTTATATTTAATGGTATGTTATATCAAACGATGTTATAAGTATTTAATGTATGTTATGCTTATAAAAATTAGTTATTTTAAAATTATATCAATCGTTCATTATATTAACTAATCGCTATATTAAATAAAATTATAGGTTCTGTTGTTATATGTTGTTAATATTAGAGATTTTGTTGTTATATCATCTATTACTTATACGTTGCATATGCGTGACTGTGTGACGATCCACGATCCTTAACAATCCATGTCAGTGCGAGCCCGAATAAAATTTATCATAATACCTAAAAGTGTAAAATAAATGGGTTGGAACTTGTCCCTGTCCGTTGCGCGTCTGGCGTCCAATGAAGAGTATCTTATTAAATAATAACAAAAAATACAATGTTTCAACTCAAACTTTAATAATAAACAAAAAAAATTTGTTCTCACAGACAATTCCTTCAAAATCTATTCTTGCGAATTTTTTTACCACGTTTTAAATCTGGAACAAAAAGTGACGATTAAGAGGAATAATAAAAACATCTTGAATTTTGTTTACTGTTGCTAGGGTAGTGACATAGGTACTGCATGAAACTGACTTTTCTACTCCTTTCAAACGTAAACGTGAATCTGCTTTTAGCTAATTTGCGCACAGCTAGCACAGCGCAGCATAGCTTGATGACGACCCTGTTCGGTTAAGCCACGGTGATATTATCTATACAGTATTCCAAGTTCATACAAACTGACGAAGCGTGAGCTATGCCTACACGCCTCGATCTCGGTATGCGCTCGACAATATTATACTCGACATGCAGGCAGTCGCGACAGTCTATGGTCGCGACTGTGCCGCAGTGACGAACGGACGGTGTGTTGTTTTTTAACAATAACCGCGCGATTTTTTCACTATATTAAGCTTTATATTAGAATGCGGATTTTTTATACTTTAAAATTTAATAATAAAGCATTTCGTACGTCTCAGTCGAGGCGCAAATATTTTTCGGTCGCAAATTTATAAGATATTTGTAAATATTTATATTTTATAAAAAATCGGTTGTTATAAAATATAAATACATACAAATACTTTTTATTCAAACATAAACATGTTTTTTTAATTAAATCTACCAATCAAAAAACAACACGCATTTTTTTTTTATTGAACGCTTCCTATTCAATTCACAAAGTATTTTATTTGTTTACATAAAAAAAGTATATTTACAATCACAAAACTAAATGGAAACACAAAGTAGGCAAATATAATTAAAATGCTGGAGGCGGGCAGCCCTATCGCATGTTTACGTACCGCGCGGCTGTAGGCATTCATTTCCGAGATGCGGCCGAGTTACAATACTGTATAGATAATATTACCGTGGTTAAGCCAAGCCGCACACTACAGCCTCAACGCATACAAAACAGTGCGGTGCGGGCCGCTTGTATTGTGCGTTGGTGCATAGAAAATGTACGAAAGTGATGTGTCCCACATCACGTGGATTCTTGCGATGCGGGGCGACCCGCCAAGTCTGCTTCAGCCTTAAAACTTACCTCGTTATGCACGGTCCTGGGTCGATTATATGATCCGCTGGCTTGTAGACACACTTGGTGCCTGGGAAGCCGAGCAGCTCGGCGAGCGTGTTGATCTCCAGGTATGATGGCTTCGCGCGCAGCAGCTGCAGACACAAATAAAAAACTAGATCGATAACGAGTAATTTTTAAGAAAAAAAATGCTGCAAATGTGTTCATTTGTTGCCTCACAACTCCTAACTAAATACAGACGATGAGATGCAGGTCAAGCTACCCGAAACTGTCAAATTTTCCCAATCAACCTTGAATCTTAATGCTATAGCGATAAAGTTGACAATCTATTAAAGAAATTTGACAGATTGTAGTAGTTTGATGTGCTAGCGTCTGTACGTCGTCGCATTTTGAGAAACGAGATAACGTTGGAAGCGTCTTGTTGTTCCGCGGGTCTTGTCCGACCAGCTGCGGTCGAACTTAGCGTACCTTATTATGACCTCGTGCTAGGGGGCTAGATTCACAAACCGCACTCTGACTTTACTAAATAATCGTTTCATACGAATATGAATCGCGTAGGTACAGACGCTAGCAGGTCAAGCTACCCGAAACTATCAAATTTTCCCAATCAACCCTGAACCTTTATGCTTCAGCGATAAAGTTGAAAATCTATTTTTGGCAGATTGATGTTAATATTCGTATAAAACGGTTGTTCAAATTCGCTTACATAAATATGAACATTATTTGCAGAAGCTTTATATTCGAACCACTTACTTTGTTTGGCAGAGTAAATCTGGCCCTCGGTGGGTGGAGTATTGGGTATACTTACCTCAGCACACACTTGCTTGCGATCTTCAATGGGCGGCATGTTCCAGAACACGAAGCCGACCACGACCTCGTCCCGCAGGTAGAACAGCATGCCGCGCTTGTAGCGGTTGAAGTAATCCGTACCCCTGGGGCTGCGACACGACCAACAAGCTATTCAAACCCTTGTTCCAATACATTAATACCCGGTTTCTAAACTGAGAACTTGTCAAACTCTACATTACTTGAGGTGATTCAAAATCAAAAATCATTTATTCAAACTAGGCTGAGAATCAGCATTTATTGAACTACAATGGCACAGATTCCCTTGTTCACAAACTAAACTAAATTTAAGTTCAGTGCATGTTTTTCTTTCTATTTCATTAAGAAATAAAATTTTGATTTTTTTTTAATTTTTGTGCATGTTTTTTTTTAATTTCAATTTGTATGAATTTTGTTTTTCTAAAACAAAATTCTTAAAAAAATATTAGAAACTAATGAAAGTTTAGTTTATAATATTTGCTTAAGAATTGTGTTAATTTAATATTTATTTAATATTTTTTGTGTAATACCTATTTGTTTTATAATTCTATACTATTTTCTTTGTTTATGTTTTGTGTAAAGTTTCCTTGTTTATATTTTGCTAAATATTTAAAACTGTTATTTAGCAGTATTTTTATAATTTTAAAGGCCTTACTGTACACCCATTACCTAATGGGTAAACAATATTTGTACGCCGTGCAAGGCAACACATAGTGACAACATATTTATTTTCATTTTATATCATCATGTACCACTCACTACATTACACCTATGTAGGTATATATGTGTACTTGCAAATAAATAAATTTGAAATTTGAATTTTTTAAATAACGAATTGGACACTAAGACTGGCGGGGGAATTCCGTAACACACTAAAGCGCAGGCCACACCGCCAGCTGGCGGACGGGCGGGCGAGCCGAGCGAGGCATCGCCTCACCTTTTTTCATACTTCGGTAGCTTATCTCTGTAGTTCGCGGTGTGAACCCAAGTATGAAAAAAGGTGAAATGATGCCTCGCTGGCGGTGTGGCCTGCGCTTAACAGTAGGATTCGCTTTCATTTTGACAGTTCAACTACATACACTGCGTTATTTACGATGCTGAGCTGACATTTTCCGAATATATGAAGCAAGTGTACGTTACCCCAGCAAGAAAGTGTCTCCTAGGGTTATAGGAGTAAAACGTATAATTTGTGCCCTAACTGCTGTAAATGTGCCCCCACATAAAAAATGTGTGCCCCCTGTCGTTTTGGAAAAAAACGGAAAAAACGATTAAAACGATTAGAAAAATTGTGCATGGCCAGAGAGCTTATATGTGTGCTAAAATGTGCCCCCAAAAATAAAATCTGTGCCCCTTCAGGTTTTCGAGATATTGCATTTCCTGCTGGAGTAACGTTTTGATGAATCGTATATCTCTACAACCATTGCATCTGCCCCTGTGGAATAAACATACACGAGTAGCTCTTAATGTGTGCCCCTATGTGCCCCCAATTAGATTTAAGAAAATATTTATAGTTTTCAAGTTATCGCGGTTTCATGAAAAACCGAAAAAACATCGCAGCGCCTAAATTAGACAAGGCACAAGTTCGCTGAAAACTGTATTCGGTCCTTCTTGACGCTAATAATAACCATACAAAGTTTCAAAACTGTTCATGCATGCGTTTTTTAATAATCTTGCTAAAAGTCAAAACGATGGTGTCATAACTTTGACGGCAAAATACAAGGAACCGGCTCAATCCCACATCAACTAGCTGTTTCATTTATTATAGTCACAGGGTGCATTTAATATATTTTTTAATTAGCCCCCAAAACTTTTGAACGCGACTGTACGGACAACAGCTTAGGTATAATACGTCCAATAAAGAAGGTCATCGATATGTATGAATCCGTCGCTTTTTAGTAGTCATTCAAATTTGGTCGGATAACCAGCCGTTGCTTACATATTTTGGTTTTTTGTTAATATTTACTTAATACGAAACATTCTAAGCTGAATATTTTCACCATATATTTTTGAATAAAGGCACATGATTTTGGTTTACACCTACACATCTGGGATTGAGCCGGTTCCTTGTATTTTGCCGTCAAAGTTATGACACCATCGTTTTGACTTTTAGCAAGATTATTAAAAAACGCATGCATGAACAGTTTTGAAACTTTGTATGGTTATTATTAGCGTCAAGAAGGACCGAATACAGTTTTCAGCGAACTTGTGCCTTGTCTAATTTAGGCGCTGCGATGTTTTTTCGGTTTTTCATGAAACCGCGATAACTTGAAAACTATAAATATTTTCTTAAATCTAATTGGGGGCACATAGGGGCACACATTAAGAGCTACTCGTGTATGTTTATTCCACAGGGGCACATGCAATGGTTGTAGAGATATACGATTCATCAAAACGTTACTCCAGCAGGAAATGCAATATCTCGAAAACCTGAAGGGGCACAGATTTTATTTTTGGGGGCACATTTTAGCACACATATAAGCTCTCTGGCCATGCACAATTTTTCTCTCTCCGATCATTCGTTTAGAATTTTCCTGCTAGAAAAACGTTACCCCAGCAGGAATCGTTTTTTCCGTTTTTTTCCAAAACGACAGGGGGCACACATTTTTTATGTGGGGGCACATTTACAGCAGTTAGGGCACAAATTATACGTTTTACTCCTATAACCCTAGGAGACACTTTCTTGCTGGGGTAACGTACACATGAAGCAATGGATTAGCAATATCCCTCAAAATGATTCAGATTGTGATATCAATTAGGGTGCGGATTCAAAATCTATCAGGATCGTCTCTGTTGTAGTATATTAACACAGACAGCTCTCGATGTGATCGCGTTCAGTTTCAATGGTGAAATTCGCCCTAAATAGGCGAATAGTGAGCTAAATTAATAAGTACATACTTCTTTTTGTAGCAAATCCTTTTGTCCTTTTCTTTGGCGATGAGTCTATCAGCGTCCTTTTTGGATTCCTCATCATCGCACTCCTTGAACAGAGCTACGATGGGCATGCAGGCTCCTACTTCACCGAACACCTGCAGATAGAATAGACCACATAAAATAAAGATTAATCAGACTTTTTGACCTTGGGAGTTCGATATTTGAAAAGCTCGTGAATATTTCGTGTTCTCGAAGCAATTTTGATCGTTTGGAACTGCAGTCCTTTCGACAGTTACTTTAGCCCTAACGACAGCAACGTTATGGTACAGACGCCAGCAAATTAAGCTACTACAATCTGTCAAATTTCTTTAATAGATTTTCAACTTGTATCGCTAAAGCATTAAGGTTCAAGGTCGATTGGGAAAATTTGATAATTTCGGATAGCTTGACCTGCTGGCGTCTGCACCTATCGACAGTAAAAATTATTGTAATTTTGACAGATTTGTCGGCTTATTAGTTTCGCACGAATTTACCTCGCCCGAAACGGGTTATGAAAAAAGTACGCGCTTTATAATATTCTACTCTTATCACTTATGTGCACTAGAAAGAAAGAAAAGAAAGATTTTTTTTTAGTCTGCACGAACAAAACGCACATTACAAACAAAAAAAGACAAAAATATACACATACAACGTAGTCAAAAGCTTCGTAGTCAAGCATATAAAATGTTGACAATTTCGTCGTTCTTGACAATACAAACTAATCTAAAGCGAGCTGTTCGAGCAATTTACCAGCTAGGTGCCAGAGTTTCTCTAAGAGATTTCTTTAAAGATATTGGTATTCTCACGGTTGCATCACAATTCATCCTTGCCAACATTTTATATATTAGGCAAAATTTACACTTGTACACTAAAAATAGTGATATTCACAGTGTTTTAACACTAGAAATAAGGACAAACTACGTGCCCCCTTTCACCGGCTTCATAAGGTCATAACTCATTCGTTGGGCTTGGTATAACCTTTTATAACAAGATACCCTCTTCTTTTCTAGACTTGCCTTTTAATGCGTTTAAAGCTCAACTAAAATCCAACCTTTGTTCAAAGGCATACTATTCCATCAACGACTACTTAGACGACAAGAATAGTTGGTCACCCTAGTTTAACGCAAGACAATGTTTGTATTCCTTCTCCAGAATTAGCTTACTGCCAGGTCTTAGAACCCAGCAATGCATAAATATGTAAGCTGTCACGCCCTTTATGCCTGGAGGCTTTTATTTGGGTAGTAAGTTTTTTTTATTTAGATTTTAATTAATTATTTTTTAGCTTGAGTACGTATAGTTTTTATTATATTTGTTGGTATACTGGCGTGGCTAGCTGACATATTATGGCAAATAATTAAATTTTATGTTCTGGTTTTGTAATGTTAATTACCGAACATAAGTACCTAGTATTGTATACAATCAAGTATTTTTTAAATTGAACAGACAGCTGTGCTGCTGGGGAGTTTGTTGCGCCACTTCTTCTTCCCAGCGATAGCACTAGGAAGTGGTGAAGGGCGGGCGTTTTTGGGGGACTGTCTTTTGTAATTTTGACGTTCAAAAGTGCTGATTCTCAGCCTAATTTGAATAAATGACTTTTGATTTTGATTTTTTTTTTGATTCTGTGATATGCCCGCGACACTGGCAGATGACAACAAAATATGGATAGAATAAAACAACAACAATCAAAACAAAATGCCAATTGCAGAGTGGAAAATAACTACTTTTGTAACAAACACTAATATCCCTTTTTGCATAGAATTCAAAATGTGCCAATTCATGCGAATCACCTATATAAAAAATAATTGTACATAATTCGCCCGTTTCGGGCGAGTAAATTCGTGTGAATCGGCTACGAAGCCGATATGTCAGTGGCAGCAAGCCAACAGCAACCTTATTTTAACGAAAATAAAGATCAGTGTTTTTGATAGCGATTTTGTTTTTATTTATTTATTAAGGTGTTAAGTAGCTGTAGTCCTACACTTAAAGTAGACCCAACTAAGCTAACAAAGTTATAATGTTAATCACAGTTAAAAAAAATTTTCAAAAGGAGATTGTAAAAATATTGTTAAAAGCCTAAAAGAAAAAAAATAACAAAATGGTAGCCACTTAAGGAACCTTTAAAGAATCGATAGCTGACATCAGTGCAAACGGAAAATATAATAGGCCGAACCGTACAAAACGTACCGAACGTAAAGCGTCACGTTTCCGAGATATTAACGTTCAAAGTTGATCACGTAACATCCATATTTTATTTTGAAATAAAAAAAAAACAAAATGGCGCGACAGCAGGTATGTCACGGAGCTTCCAAGCCATTTTAAAATTATGTGGTGAAAAATAGAGTAAAAACAATTGTTAGATGTTATAGTTTATCGTTTACAGTAAAGTAGCATTTTCTTATTGAAAATTGTTTTAGTTACATTACCTCCATCTGGAAGGCCTCTCCCAGCTGCACCCAATAGTTGGGTTCCATGTTGCAGGGCAGCCAGAAGCCCGTCATGTTGGCGCCGGCGACGAAGCCCTGTTCCTCCGCGTTGATGTAGTGCTCCACGCGCAGCCGCGTGTCCCGCCACTGCGAGTAGTAACTGGCTGCGTCGCCCGCCTGACGCACACAAACATAATAAATAATAATACCAGCCTGTTACTGCCCCACTGCAGGGCAAAGGCCTCTTCTCACACAGAGAAGGCACGAACATTGACCACCACGCTTGCTCAAGACGGGTTGGCGATTTCGGACATTAACTAAATCCAGCAGTGCGATTCTGTAACCATCTCACCGTGAAAACTTAGGTGAAGTGAGCGTGGAGTGAGCTGTCATTCCAAATAATGCTAGGGATTGATACTACTGACAAATACACCAAGCTCACTTCAGTTTTCACGGTGAGATTTTCACAGAATCGACCGGCTGGTTTCCTCACGATGTTTTTGCTTCACCGATGTCAGTAATCTTCAAGATAAACTCAGAAAGTATCTACATAATTATGAATTTAAAATATCATTGTTACTTGCTCGGATTTGAATCCACAACCTCGTGCATGAGACGCGAAGCCTCAACAACTGGGCCATCACGATAATTCACAGACATATTCTTTTTTGTAGGACACTACGCTGATTGATGACTGCCTCGGTGTAGTGATCGCAAGCGCTACTGCTGAGCATGAGGTCCTGGGTTATACTCCCAGGTCGGACAAAGTGTTAAATTGGGTTTTACCATCTGGAATTTCTCAGTAGCAGCCCGGAGACTGGGTCGGCCGGTTGATGGCAATACACTTGCCCGGTATTTACGTGGCCCTTAAACATAACTGGCAAAATGTGGGTGTACTATAGTTACACCTCTACCTAACCCTTCGAAGAATGATTTTATGTTACAACACGGATTGTTCATCATAGAAAAACTTAGCCAGAGTAAAAAGCAAAAAAGTGCAGTGATATGGGTCCTAAAGTCTATGCTAGACAGGGACAAAACGCCATAGTAACTTGAAGAATAATTTCCAAAGCGTGTAGCTTCCCCATTTTTCCACCGATTTTATCACTTTATTTATTTATTAAAACATTATGAACAAGTAATAAAAAATACTGTACAAAGGCGGACTTAATGCCCGAGGCATTTTATACCAGTCAACCTTAGGGTGTGGTTTATTATTTTTTTCACAAATCTTTTTTTAATAACATCTAATATTATAAAATTCTCGTGTCACAGTTTTCGTTGCCATACTCCTCCCGAAACGGCTTGACCGATTTTGATGAAATTTTTGGTGCTTATCCGGTATCTATGAGAATCGGCTACTATGTACTTTTTTTTTTTTTTTCAAACCCTTAAGTGATAAGGGATGTCCACCCTAGGGTAGGAGTAGTGTAGGAGTAGGGTAGGAGTAGGGTAGGAGTAGTGTAGGAGTAGGGTAGGAGTAGTGTAGGAGTAGGGTAGGAGTAGGGTAGGAGTAGGGTAGGGGGTAGGACACCACGCGAACGAAGTAGCGCCGGGCACCTAGAAATAATTTATATATGGCAAAACAACGTTTGCCGGGTCAGCTAGTCATTAAAATAAGTACCTATTCATTCATGTATGTCTTTGATAGTAGTCAAATGCCATATTTTCCACTCATGAAGATCCGTGAATACCTATTAATAGCCGAGTGCAGAAAGTACTTCACATTGAAAAAAAAGTACGGTATTTTATTGTCAATAGAGAAGAGTACTTTCTGTAACAGCTCTAACTTATCGGATCTAATTCTTAAGACAACAAACAGGTAAAGCGAGCACAACTTACAATGTATAGGTGTGTCCTGGCTTCCAGCTCGGTGTTCACGAGGTACCCTCCGTTCACATAGTCCTTCTCTAGGGTTGAGTCTTCAGCGATATCGACTCGCGGCTCCGCTCCTACCGCCAAAAACGCCTGGACAACAGACCAACATCTCTTATGTATATTAAGATTATTATATACTAGCTTTTGCCCACGGCACGGAACGTACTAACCTAACCTAACCTAGGTCGTGGTATATCCGTGTGCTTTCATCCAAATCCATTCCGGCGTTTAGGCCTGAAAAGGCAAATGACAGAGAAACCGAGTTCCTTCCGCATTTTGATAATATGTATAGGGGACCACTAGGGGACACCAATAGAGCGGGCCTGATGCGCGACGGCGGAAGCTTATTTAATCATTATTCATGTATTATTAAAGAACTTATCATCATTGAATCATCTCTTAACTGTTGAGATTGAGCATCGGCTTTATAATAAAATATGCTGTTTCATACATTTTGATCGTGTAGCTGTGGTTATTGTATGAAAGTTTTTTCTTTAATTTATAAAGACAGCTGTGGAATTCTTGAATCATGTACTGAATCCATGGTATAAGTTCTTGTCACATTGACTAACGATCTAAATAATATAAAACAACTCTTAGAAATCTCATAATTAAAAAAAAAACAATTACATAATCTGTGACGAGGGACTTTCCATTTGATAAAGTCAATTCCAGTCTTCCATCTTTTGTTTCGAAGACATCGTACACTTGAGCTGTAAACGTAAATTATATTGTAGTGTGCGTTAAATGAACGTGTTTTTCACGTTCATTTAACGCACGCGTATTACTCGTAGGTACCTATACGTAAAAAATGGCGCTAACGATCGTCAAACCAAAAAAACGTTGTTTCACAAAATTATGGCCTGTACAGTTGTCTGCTAATTATGTAACGTTAGCCAACCAGGGTGCTGATGGCGCTGCGGCGATTCTGTAGTGCATCAGGGATGTTTGCTGAACATCGCGTAGACTACTTTAACGCTACGATGCTTAAAAGATGCGCATCCCTGGTGCGTAGAGTACGCGGCAGCGTCAACAGCATCCTCAGCATGATCGCTAGTCGGCTGGACTGTAATTACATCAATCATTGCTGCGCCATTTGTCATGGAATGGCGCAGTAGTGATTGTTGATGAGTTTACTTTGTTTTGTGTTGTGGGTAGTTTTAAGTATTATTATCACTAGTCTCTATGAACATTGTTACTAACAAAATGGACACCATGGTCTGAAATAAAGTCATTATTATTATTGTTAACCAACCGTTTTTGTGGATGGGAAATCATCAAATGACCCCTCCCGCTCTGGGTGGAGCGGAAGGGAGTGTCAGACTTTTACTGACTAAAACCCACCCGTGTTCCGTCCTTAGCCCTTTCTGTTCCAGGGCAGCGGTTAACCTTTCGGAAAATCCCGCCGCCCCGGCAGGCAAACAACAGACCCTTAGTTTGATTTAAGAAAATATATATAAGTATCATAATTATAAGCAGACCACAGCGTATCAGTCACTATAATACATTTAACTAAAGGTCAAGCCACACGATGCGACACTAGGCGTACTTTTTAGATAACAAACAAAAGCATTTATGAACAATTGCATAAATTAAGAAAAAAATCTTAAGCAATCTAAAGTCAAGTCCTCATTGGTGTAGTAGACGCAAGTGAAAGTCCTTGGTTCAATCCACTGGTCGGGCACAGCATTTTTTGGTTTCAAGGTTTACTAGCACCAGCCCCGTATCAGAAGTAGTGGCCGGTTGATGGCAATGAGCTCGCTCCTATTACTTAAACATAACTGTCCAAATGGCCCGAGGAACACCTCTTTCTTTCTCTGTCTCTTTCTTTCTTTCTTTCTTTGCCGTCAGTTTGCCTTTGTGATGTTAATGTTTATGCAAAATTTAGGGTGACTCACGTAACATTCACCTCGGACAAGAGGCAAGTGCACTGCTATAAGGTCCTTCTGACGCTTGAAAGATGTTGATAGGCACAAAACAATTGCTCAAAAGTTTACGAACAGCGCCCGTTCGTAAACTTTTGAGCAATTGTTTTGTGAAATACAGGGTCTAATTAAATTAGCTAGCGAAACTCCGCAGACGTGATGGGTATCGATATCCTAGACATGATAAAACAAAAAAATAATTAATTTGATGTTTTTTTTTGTGGGGACGTCTTCCGCAGTTAGTGTAGTCACTTGAAATAACTACATAAGACGTGATGGTGCTGGTTTTGATACCTAAAAACTACTTAACGTTTTATTCTATCGTGTTTAGATATCGACACCCATCACGTCTGCAGTTTCGTTAGCTAATTTCATTTGACCCAGTATATTGAAAACCCAAGATGGCGGCGTTCGTTCCGATTTTGACCACGCGCCTAAAGACCCTTGTAGCCCTATAGCTCGTAGAACGGTAAGACGTTACCCCACGTACCTTTAGGAATCTGTGTGACCCCTGCACACTTGATTTGTTCCGCCGCATACTCTCCCAGGTACTCTGGCAGGATGCCGGAGAGGACCCCCTTGTCTTTGTACAGGTGGACGATCTCTACTGGGGGTTCATCTTCTTTCCTTTCTACGACAGTATCTGGAAAAATACGGTTACAAAATATGGGTTAGTCTTGCGCCTTATTTTTTTGTAAATAATTTCGTCATTTGCCAATTTATTCAGTCTAGCAACGCATCTACGGAAAATACACGTCGGAAGATTTTTTTTTTTTAAACAAGCTTCTTATTTGGCTAAACATTGGTCGGGCTTGGGTGGAAGTTCGACAATAGCGCCTTCTTTGCATATAGACTAAGAACTGCGTCGCGTAATTTTGGACAGAGAGTGTCATAGCAACGCTAAACTCCAAAGCGTTCTTACTGCCTACAGTTAGGGCGAATTTGAACAATGATGACACTGACAGCTCTTGAACGCGATTCAATTGGTGAAATTCGCCCCTAGCTGTATACAGCGACGTAATTTCGGCAGGTGTGTCACTACTCTGGCGCTCTCAAGTGCTAACTTACTCATCCTGCCCAAAGACCACGCGAGCTCGCAGCCCAAGGGGCCCGCGCCGATCACTGTGACATGACTCGCTTCTTTTACTTTCCTGCGAACACATCAAACTTGAAGTAATTATGCTTATTTGTTGTTTTCGGAAGTAAATCTGTGATGACGATCTAAGTGTATTATTTATTACCTACATTAAATTCATGAGTGCGTTTCGCCAAATCTCGCTTGTTATTCGAGGGATGTTTAAATACTAGCATCCATTTCTAGTAGGTATGTCTAAGAGATTTTTACAAAGTTGATTTATTTTCCTTTTCAGGGAATGGCGCCGATTCCCTTGTTCACAAACTAAACTAAATTTAAGTTCAGTGCATCTTTTTCTTTCTATTTCATTAAGAAAAGGATAGAAGATAGGTAAATATTATAGTCCTGTCACATTAGTCAGCGCCTGACGTAAATTGAAGTATTTTTAATAGCCATGTTTTTAATCACGTCTAAACTGCCTATGGAATATCTTAATTTGACAGGACTAAACTAATATTGATCTTCTATCCTTTTCTTAACGAAGTAGAAAGAAAAAGATGCACTGAACTTAAATTTAGTTTGTGAATAAGGGAATCGGCGTCAATATATTGGTAGTGCGCTATGCTGTGATGTGTGCGCTGTGTCTTGTTGTGTGCTGCGTGTAAAAACAGCTGAATGTTGATGCACGAACAAATGAATGGAACAGCGGTTTCTTTTACATTATTCGACGAAATATTTCAACGCTGTTGGATCCATAATTTCATGGAAAAGCTTGCTTGCGCGTCCATTTCAGTTACACTCTGTATATTGGCAAAAACAAAAACATATTTTCGTACCTAAATGCAATTTCGAAATCCCTAATTGTTCGCAATTTGCAAATCTTGTCGCGTACTGCCTTAGGCGCAGCTTTGACGATAGCTAAGCTCTTGGATTTTACACCTGCACAAAAAATAAAAATAAATCTTCATTGCAACACAAGGTTAATGCATCTATACATATTCAGTGTGGCAGAGACATCATAATTCTAGAACAACCTTTTTTTTTTTCGAACAACCCGCGG
This sequence comes from Apamea crenata, assembly GCA_949629185.1. Classification (NCBI taxonomy): domain Eukaryota; kingdom Metazoa; phylum Arthropoda; class Insecta; order Lepidoptera; family Noctuidae; genus Apamea; species Apamea crenata. The sequence continues at coordinate 1,256,094 of OX451362.1, read as the reverse complement.
CCTCGGCAGGCATCTGCCCTAGCGGACCCCGTCAATTCTAGAAAATCCTGGCGTTGAATTTTTCGTCGGTTATTTGAAACAAAAATTAGCTGTTCCATACATTTTGACTGCATAGGTAATTGCACTTTTGTACGAAACAGCAAATTTTTTTTTTAATAGGCGACTTAATATTTCAACGCTGCGCCTGCCACCCTGTATACAACTGGTTTAGTTGAGGGACCTTCTGGCCTGGGTCCACGTTCGTTAGAGCATGCTGCAGATGAAGTTTGAATTGCCCAAAGCCCGTAATGCCCTAACTCTTACCCCTGTTAGAATTTTTAAGCGATCTGGACGTCTAACGAGCCGAGGCCTCATCTAATGGAAATTGGACCTCTGCAACACCAGAGGCATCACAGACGCCTTGTAATCCTGGATACTACACGAGCAGCAATGCCTCGTAAGTCTGTAACTACACCGGCACCTATACTCTTCCAGCCAAAATACAGCAGCGCTACTCAGCTGCAGAAATACATAGGTATGATGGTGCTGCTGGTAGTACATTTCCCCGGAAGAGCTCCTTCACAAAGAGTCCTACTGCAAAGTGCTACGGGTATGTAAAAAGCCTGCACCCTAATTGCGTAACACACTATCTATCACAATCTGTATCATTTTGAAGGATATTGCCAATCCATTGCTTTATATGTTCGAAAAATTTGTCTGCTCAACAACGTAAATAACGCAATGAATGTTGTTGAACTGTCAAAATGAAAGACATTGCTACTATGAGTGTGTTCCGCAATTACCCCCGCAGCAGGTTAGCTCACCAGGTGCGAGAAGACATCGCTCGTAGTAGATCGGACGCTCCCCACACAAGGTCTTCACCCAGACCACGTGGTCGTCAGGGTCGATCCTCAGGACACACCAGCCGGATGCTATGGACACCGCCGGACCCCTCTTTTTTCGATAGAACTTAATGGGGTCCATAAAATCTATACATTCTGCATTAAACATCCTGTCAGAAAAATATATTATTTTTGATGCTTCACACTACTAAGATTTTACTTTATAACTTAACGTTATTCACCGGCAAATTGCGGACGCTATGTGGTGGCCACTCGTCTTAGGAACCGGAGCTTTTTACAGTACTTATATAGATACCAGCCGGAATATGGCACATCGAGTTTTAGGAAAAGAGCGTCCCTCATCACACAGGTTACAGGTAATGTGTGTCAGAGAGTAAGCTATATCTATAACATCAAACTTTCTACCCGATTGTGGCGATGCCAAATATGTTTTTAACCTTTGGACAGGGTTATTTTAAATTGGCTAGCTTAACTCAGCAGACGTGACGGGTCGATATCTAAGCACGGTAAATTAAAAAATAAAAAGATTTCATGCTTATTTTTTTCGAAGCCAACGACAGTTGTTAGTGTTGTTACTTGAATTATGAGTTGACAAAAACGGTTTTCTTGTTTTATCCTGCCTTCAATGCCATCACAACTGTGAAGTTTCCTTTTTTTTTAAGTGAGCAGCGTTTTCTCTTTAGCGGCGTTGTGCACTTTTGTTGTGATGGGTAAAACACGTTAAACTCTCGTCAGGACACGTGACCTGATCGAAAATTCGTAAGACAGAGCTCGCGTCAGGACACGTGACCTGATCGAAAATTCTTAAGACGGAGGGAGAGTAGACTGCATTCCAAAATATCAAAAATGCACAACGTTAATCTATTCAAGTTTTCACTTCTGCCGGCACTCCCGGAGTGCAACCCGTTTTTAGGGTTCCGTAGTCAACAAGGAATCCTTATAGTTTCGCCATGTCCGTCTGTCTGCCTGTCTGTCTGTCTGTCCGCGGTTTAGGTCAAAAACTATTGGTACTAGAAAGTTGTAATTTGGCATGAGTATAAGTACACGATAATAACGCCTAAAAACTGGTAAAATAAAATTTTGAAAAAAAAAAAACAATTATTTACCTCCCCTACATGTAAAGTGAGTTTGATAATTTTTTTTTCGTCCTTCCCATAGTGTGGGATATCGTTGGATAGGTCTTTCAAAAATATTAGGGGTTTGGAAATACCGTTTTTTGATTAAGTAAACCGTTCGTGGCTTATCAAGCTTTAAAGTACCAATTTTCGTTGAGTCAAGTGTCCCCCCCCCCCCTTCTCACACACATACATACACTATGTATGTGTGTGTCTGAATGTGCGTGTGTGGTTGTGAGTAGTTGGCGCGTCTGTGCGTGTGTCTGTGTTTGCCTGTGTAAGAGTAATGTTGATTTTAATGCTTATTTTATATTTATGCTGTTAGAAACTTTTCTGTCTCATCGTAAGTTTTATGTTGAAGATATGAGTAAACTGCATTTTTGCATTTATGGTACGTCATACCATAGATTGGACAATGTTTGTTAATTTTATTGTACGGACGCCAGCAGGTCAAGCTACCCGGAACTGTCAAATTTTCCCAATCAACCTTGAACCTTAGTGTCTTAGCGATAAAGTTGAAAATCTATTAAAGAAATTTGACAGATTGTAGTAGGTTGATGTGCTGGCGTCTGTACAAGTTTGGGCTTTGGAAGTAGCAGAATCTTTTAGTGCAGGAAGATCGTGTTTGCGGTACCGTACATATTAGATCTTTTCGTCGTTTTGTGATTTTTTTTAATGGGGTTTTGCGATGTTGTAGTAGGATGGCTTGTAAGATATAGTGTTGTCTTACATTAAGAATTTTCCAATTCTTGTACAATTCACTGATAGGATACAAGATAGGGCGAAAAGTAGCAACTTTTAAAACCGCTCCGTGGGCTATTTCCAGAGGCTTTAAAGTCGTTTTTGCTGCACCACCCCAGCAGGAAATACAATATGTAACAATTGAGGAGCATAAAGCAAAATAGACGGTTCGTATAGTGTTGAAATCTGCTACATGACGGAGGTTACTAAATACATATATTAGTTTGCGGACTCTTGTAGTGAGCGGGTTTATATGCGTCTTAAAGTTTAGGTGCTTATCCAACACCACCCCTAAATATTTTGTACGCTCAACAGATGCTATAGTAGATGGACAGTGACAGGAGGTTTTAGTTTTACAAAGATGTGCTATTATTGTGATTTGAGTGTGTGGCTGTGCGATTGGGCTGATTGAGTAAGTTAGAAAGTTTGTTTTGTTAGTGTTCAGTGTAAGAGTGTGTGAAGTGAGCCATTCCAGAGCTGTGTTGAAACCATTTTGAGCTAGCTAGCATAACTTTGCCATTAGGGATATCAAGGTTGCACAGATTATTTATAAATATCAGGAAGAGTGTGGGGCCTAATATGCTACCTTGAAGACTGGATGAATTATAGCCCTTTTCATAGAAGTGGGAAAGACGGCAGTTTCAAAACATAGGTTAAATATATGGCATAGAATGGGTGCTAGAGTACTTGCGTGTTTCTTTAGGAAAAGTGTTGAAATGGTATCCCAACCAGTGGCCGCGTTTTGTAGCAGCGACCCTATAGCCGATATAATTTCATCAGTATCCGTTGGATCTAGGACAAAGGACGTTAATGGAACATATTTTGGTTGGGTTTGTGAGGGTGTAGCTGGCTGTATGAGTGAGCGGAGGGTAAGGTTGACGGCAAGTGTTCTACCAATACCGACAAAAAAGGAATTAACTTCGTTGCAAGATTGTACGGGCGATGACGAGAAATTGAGAAGTTGTGTGGATGATGACTTAGTTTTATTTGTATTCGTAACTCGCTTTATAGTATCCCAGAGTGTTTTCGGATTGTGACTAGCAGAATTTAGTTCTTCTGTGTCGTATTGTCTCTTAGCCTTTTTTTAACAATTTAGAGCAATAGTTTCTGTATCGTTTATATGATAGTTTCGTTTATATGATACAATTTAGTGCAATAGTTTCTGTATCGTTTATATGATAGTTTCGTTTATATGATAGTTAATTCAAATGTCACGGCAGTAGTACCTTTATACAACGAAGTTTAAAGGAAAACTATCATACTTAGTGGGCTTTACAAGTTTACGAGTAATAGTCGACCAAACAAGTCTTATCCAAATCTTTAAAAAAAATATTAAAACTTTCCGTGCAAATTTAATCAGATGAGGCTTTGTATAGGAAGTCAAATTAGGTAGGTAGTCATGTTTGGCTTTTAGTTAGAGCATGGTACGAAACTATCAGTCAGCGAATACGACCCGCACTTGGCTGTTATAAAAAAGTGTGTGTGTGTCAGCTACAACGCACGATTGGAGTTTACTACTTACGAACGATAATTTATGATATATATCGAATAGAAAAAAAGGGTAAATGAACGCATCTGCTAAAATGATAAGAGAAACAAACATATATCTGTAATTATTCGGATTATTTATATTACTTCTAAATCTTAGACGTACATAAACAATATTAGTACCTGTAGTAAGCTTATCTAATACTTCAACCTAGTTGTAAAAATCGTGGCAGTGGAATCAAACACTGTACTAAAATAAGGTTTCAAGTTATAAAAAAAGTATATTACTGGCATTTATTTTCAAAAAAGGTTTTATTTTGATAAAAAGTAAACAAAGAGGAGACCCCGAGAATGAGATACGCTGTGTAATGTATTCCATCTCATTCTTTTACACGTTCAATCCTACAGATATATATGTTTGTCTCTTTCTACGTAACGCCTCAACTTTTCGTGTTACACTTGATTTTACTCCTCATAAAATTTCCGTACCGGGCCTTATAACTCATATCGTTTCTTAAGGAGTAAACTCCAAAAACTACGGAACCCTACACTGCGCGTGGCCCGACACGCACTTGACCGGTTTTTTATTTGTTTTATCGTTTTAGATATCGAACCCTTCGCGTCTTCGGAGTTTAGCTAGCCAATTTCAAATAACCTGTATCAAGGTTAAAACCAGACTAGCGGCTGCGTGATGTAGAAGAAGATAAAACTATTCTCGAACTTAAGATAACACTATCAAGGCAAACCAGGCGTTTGAAATTGCTAGAAAAAAATTGAATGACTAACGTTTTTCTTCTCTCATCTTCTACGTAATGGAGTTTCTGTACGTCGGGCGGGTCCATATTCCACCACATGTGTTTGCTGAGAGGCGGCCGTTTATATGGTAATGAGTCTTCTTTGGTTATGAAGAATACCTGAATAATTAATAGTTTATGGATAAGACCCGTTTAATAAATGAGTTTTAACATAGTCCCTAAGTCGACGAGCGCTGGTATGCTCATCTCCGCGGGTACCGTCAGGCTCTCGGCCGGATATCCAGTATCCGGCTGTAGTAACTATCCGTTTCGTCAGTATAAATAATTATACAAACAGATCATTTCTTGTATCGTGTAGTGCCTTACTTACCTTAGCGAATTTGTCATGTTGCATGATGGCCCGATATGCGGCCCAGCCCGCCGCGCCGGTGCCTATGATGAGATACTGAACGCAATCAGGCAGATCCCGTTCTGAATAGGGTCGTTTAATCTTCCTTCGAGGTCGCCCTAAACAACATATACGATAGTTATGATACGCCTCACGCCTGTATTCATCATGGGTGAGAGAGGCGTACAGTACAAGTGCCTCCCAAAACTACCACTTTGGGTTATGTAAGAGCGACTCTGTTGAGCAGTGGGTCCTAGGTTTAATCCCCAGTTTGGGCAAAATGGGGTTTAACCATAAAGAATTTCTCAGTAGAAGCCCGGAATCTGGTTTATGATAACAAAAGGCGCGCCTTCTATTAAATGGGTCTTAAGCGTCGTAACTGGTAAAATGTGGGTTTGTTGGTTGTATTCCTGGATGCTTGTACAACACCAACATTCAGGAGTACATTCCTCCTTGTGGAATACAGGCATGATATGTTAAAAACTCTTAAAATAATAAAAAGCAGTGAAAATGTTTCACTTACATACTGCTTTTTCACTCGTTTTCCGCTTCATTTCACTCCATAAATACAACTTATACATCTGAAAGAAAATGAAAATTAGAGATGCAACAGATTTGCTTTGACAAATACCGGATACCCGGCCTTGGCCTGAATAGGCCGGATAGGTGGATATCCGGCAGCTTGATATTTGGCAAATTCAGAAAAAAATATAGGAACTGGTAGTAACTGTTATTCGTAAACGATAACTTTAGATCGTATAAACAGGATAGCTTATGAAAAAGTCTTCATCGACTTTTTAACTGCCAAAAAAGCGTATAAAACATTTTATATTATTAAAAAAAAACACGAATTACAGCAATCAAAATGCAAAACGATTGTATCATGTCTGACATGCAAAGGTTTTACTACCTACAAAATAATTATCACTTAACATTAAGAGAAGTTTACATATCGTTTAGTAGAAAAACTTAGATACTAATAATATTATACTACATTGTGTAACTATTGTTTTCTATGCATACATAAACGCACGCCTTTTTCCCATGGGTGTAGGCAGAAACTACATATTATTTTCTATCTTGTGCAAATATATTGATAGATAAATATTTGCACAAGATTGCCAAAAGCAGTCTCCTATCTCGCTGTATGACAAAATCTGAAGGACCGGCCGGGTACCGAATGTCGGATATTGAACGGATATACGTTGCATCTCTAATGAAAATTAAATTGATCCCAACTAGCAAAGCAATGAATGTCATACCTATACTTAATTCTTTCTTTTTCGGTTTTCCAACATTTGGTCTGGTCGGTTGGTCGCTTAAACGTGCGAAATTATTTTGTCGCGTGAAGTAAGAGCCAGGCCAGATATCGTCGCATGTAATTATTTCAAATCAGATTTTAAACTAATTTTCAACATCGATATTTAAGAGCTGCCCGACTTGAGAATTGAACTCGGACCTCACGCTCAGCGGTAGTGCTTTCGGGCGTGAAAATGTGTGAGTGACATTGTGCGCTTTTTAATCATTTCTAACGTGACGATATTTTATAGTTTGGATAGTACGAGTACAATATTAGGTACGAAATTGACAAGAAGAAGTGGTCGCAACCATCTTCCTTGCTAGAGAAGAGTTTGTACCGCCGCCGATGGCCCACAGTCACAGAGTCAGAAGAGGAGGTCGTTAACGTCCCTGAGGTGACACAGCCGGAGATTACAATAGAACGGCGTTCAAAATATATGTTCAATTTTTTTTTTTAATATTCGACCAAATTTTTTATCTATAGCCTAGAATGCTCTGACCCTAACTATCAATGGATAGACCCTAAAGGTCGACCCACACATATGTTGCAATACCACTGAATATAAAACAGCAATAAGTAAATGCATAATGATTTTACTTGATTTGGTTGGCTGATATTCGTCCATGCGGCTCAGCCATCGGTTCCGCCTATCGCAAAACCCCTTAAACCTGGATAAGGGTTTTAAATTTTTAAATACCTGACCTAACCTAACGATTAACATTCCGGTGAGATAATGATTAACTAAGAGAAACCGACAAAATTAAAAAGAGATTACGGTGTCAGGTCAAAGTTCAGCAATCGTATAATTCATGTTTGACTGATATCTTTGCTAGTTGGGACTTGTTTTGGGTGACTTTGTACTGTTGGTCCAGAGCAGGCGTTCGTTAAGCGTACGAGCAGCGTAGATGCAGCGCAAACACGTCGTAGTTTCGGTGCCAAACCTTCTATGCGACCCTTGTGCGACGCATGTAGGTATTTACGCAACGTCTACGCGATGTCAACGCGTACGCTGGACGTACACTCAGTACGAAGACACTCTTTGGAGTTCCGCGAGCCCTCACCCCTTTCGATGCTCTCTTGTAGACAAAGCTGGCTTCCGGTGAGGTCATGGTTTCAATGAATGCCGCAAGTCGTGCAGAGCTCTGGGCTTGGTTTTGGACGTACTGGCAGATTTCAAATATTTTGATTAAATTCATTGCTGTAGCCTGACTAGCCCACGGTCGAAAGATTTTTTCGATAGTGTATATCGTATCCATTATTTATCATTCGTCATTTTAAAGCACAGCAATGACTCCATATTCGTAATACTTATTCGATATGGCATTTAGAAAAATATCTACTTATTAATCTATAGGTACATATTGGCCTGACCTGTCATATTAGTTAGCGCCTGACGTAAATTGACGTATTTTTAGTAGCCACGTTTTTAATCACGTCTAAACTGTTTAGGGAGTATCTTAATTTGACAGGACTAAACTAATATTTATCTTCTGACCTTTCCTTAATGAAATAGAAAGAAAAAGATGCACTGAACTTAAATTTAGTTTAGTTTGTGAACAAGGGAATCGGCGCCTGTATTAATCTTATTATATTAGACTGTAGGACTTGGCGTGTCTAAACAAAGGAAGTATTTTGAAATACAAAATACTTACACACACACTTAGGTGGTTTACGATGTATTTATAACAAATAAACGTTTGATTTGATTTGAAAGCGGGCGATTAAAAGAGTACGGTGCATATTTCATGTTTTTTTAATTTTTTTGTGTATATGTACTGAACTGGTGAGCTGTCATTTGATCTTGCTAGTGATTGACAGCTCACTTCAATAGACCGGCTGGTACCTATGAAATTATATAAGTATATAAAATTCCGAATTTATATTTGTCTACCTGTATTAACTTGAGAGCCCTGACACCCACCCATAACACAAGTTCAATCTTAGCTTGGGTGTCAGAGGTTTATAAGTCTGTATAAACCTACAATTTGTAAGACTATAAATGGTATGATAAATCAAGTAGTAATGTAAATTGTTAAACTGAAAATAAAGATTTTTATTATTATTATTATGTTAAGAGTAACATCAGAGCGTAAAAGACAACGGGTGCCTGCCAGTCTGATCGGGAGTAGGGTGGGTCTGTTAACCAGTATTTATATGGAAGACAACACACGGGCAAGAATGCTTGCTACCAGCAAGCATTCTAATTGCGTAACACACTTAGGTACACCCACAATCCGAAACATTCAACAACATCCGAAACACAACAAAGAAATTGCTTATCTATTGCTTCATAGATTTGAAAAATTCGTCTGCTCAACAACCTAAATAACGCAATGAATGGCGTTCAACTGTCAAAATGAAAAGCATTGCCATTGTAAGTGTGCTACGCAATTACTTCGCCTCTCTCTCGTCCCGTTCAGTGTTTTGTTTTGTGTCTTTCAACTCTCGGCGCTAAGCAGGGCGTTGAAAATCCAGAGCGCAAAAAAATCCCGCCACGATATTTTTGCGTTCGTGCGAATGTCGGCTTACGTGTTACAATTTTTTTATTTTAATGGTGTCAGCACCGCGCGCAGTGTTGCTGTCACACCGTTTATTGCGCTTGGCTACGGAGTCCATTCAACTGATGTCAAATCTCATGGCTGCACAACTAAGCGGTCGCCAAATTGGTCAAGACCAAACTACGAATGTAAAATGCAAAAACTGCTAGCAAGTTTTACCTACAAAGAGGCTCAGAGATCATGGATCTCAAACCATACACTTTAATAGCAGGCCAATATTTGAAAAAAGTGAAGCCATGCGATTTTGTACCAACAGTGGTGCATTTATATCTGTCCCTGCCCACAAATGATTATGGTGGGCCCGTACGTTAAAGTTAAATTAATGTAGATACTGACCGCACCGAATGTACCGAAGAAGGACAACAGAGCCCACACATAGATCCAGGGGAAGGGCGGGGGAGGCGGCGGCGGGGGCGGCGGAGGGTCCAACAGAGGCTTCAATGAACAGGGCCCTCGCTGCCTGGTGCAGTCGATCATAGGCTAGAAGGTTAAGTCAAAACACATTATCAAAATTAACTAGTATAAGCAGTGCTATCGTTACTAAAGACACCCAACAGTCGTGTGCGTGTGGATTGAGTGCTCCTTTTTAAAAGTTAACTATATTTTTATGAAATCAAGAAAGAATTTAAGAAATAATTGTGAAAACTTCATGGTGAAGACAAAAAAATTGTGAAACCCATGGTGAGAAAGTCGTGGTCAATTATCTAGAACACTCAATCTGCTAGTCTGGTAAAATACTGTAACTCGTGTTTCAACTTATTACTAGATATCTATATGTTTAACATTTTTATGTGGAATAATTGTGTTGAATTTGTGAAAACTATTCACAAATATTCAATTGATTTTAACCGTTTATTTGGATTTTATATAGGTTTATTTAGAACACTCAATCCTCCTATGGTGCAGACGGAGTGTTCCAAAACTCTCCAACTTTGGCTAAATAAATGATTAATATTCTTACTCTATTTTACGAGTATAATTCAGACTCAATTTGTGCAACAAAAACCTTGACATAAAACATAATAGAGAGTAAATAAAAAAATACTTTCTTTTAAACGTCCAAAAGTCCCTCACCTTTTACAGTTTTCTAGTCTATTTAAGCTGGAAAGAAAGCCCGAAACAAGTCCCCAGTGAAGAATTTTTCTAATATTCAACAACTGTGTCCGTACTGTATCAACACAACGGCTTCGGCATTTCTGTTGATGCGGCCACCTGACATCAGGATTCCTTGGAGCACTTCTACCAGAGTTCACAGTTGCCACTACAAGCCCGAATTCGAAAAGGCTGTTTGGGTCAAAAAGGTTCCGATACCGAATGCCGGTTGACGACGAAGTGTAATTGCGCCTCAAGACATATCTTTTCAAAGAATGAACCTATAAATGTTATACCTAAAAAGTGTGTAAAAGCTGTAATACTCAAAGTCGCTTGAAAACTTGTCTGTAGTTTTAAATTGATCAGGCGTAAAACATCGAGGTCAGTGAGACAGTCACACAAAAATTAACTTTTTCGTAAAGCACTCAAAATAAAGGCGCCATCTTAGATACAGCTCAGCGGCTCGTCAAACAAGAGTCAGCACAGCGCGTGCTCATGTTATTGAACTTGCATAGTACCTAAATCTTCATGTCTCATTCATTAGCCGTGTGTTACATGTGTGTAGAGTACATCAAATATATTAGTAAAAGCCCCAAGTGATCAAACAAGAAACGATAATTTATTAGAAACTATGCGACATTTTAAGAAACGTTAAGTTCAAGAATTTATTCTATTTTTTTATTCCGAATGAGAAATCAGAGCCCTTGTGATTAAGTTTCTGCTTTCAGACTTGTCCTGGACGTGTCCCCTATCAGCTCGACCTCCTGCTGCTCCGCCTCCTGCAGCAAGGCGATGCGATCCAGCGGCTTCCACGGCTCGTGGAACGCATACTTGTACTTGTTCTTGCCGTGGTAGCCCAGGTTCGGCAGCACCTCCTTCACTACTTCGGCCAGTCTCTTCGATGGCTTATCTTTCCAGTAGTCTGGGTGCACAATAGGCGAATTGTGGAACAAATCTTGAACACTAGAACCCGATTGCAAACTACATGTTGGATTTTTGAACAGCTCCGTCGAATCCTCAGTCGGAATTTCCTGTCAAAAAATGTTACTATTCACTTCAGGACTATCGGCAGGGAGGTGTTATAGTGCGTTGGACGAAATTCAGTGCCCTCGATAACTTTATATAATAATAAAAATGAAACCATTTGATTGTATTGTAAAAGGTCTATTTCAGTATGCTCTTTGGGTGTGTATATTATAATTATAAAGTCCTGTTTGCAAGTTGAATTAAGCACTGCTCAAACTGTGACTTGAGCCGCGCAGGACGCCAGCGCGTGTTTGTTTAATGGTTAGGAAGTCACGCGACTATCAGCGCCAGTTTGAACACCTCCATACAAGTTAGTTGACACAATCGGTGCGAGCGAAGTTCATCCCGCGTCCCGCGCGGTTCGCCTCAGTTTGACCAGAGCTTTAAGTCAAGTCAACAATGTGTTGAGTTAATAACGGTACAGCCAGTTGATGTTTTGGCTGCCGGTCATCATGGTGTCTCCGTCTTGCTTCCCTTTGCCTCTCAGTCTTCCGAAGAAGCCTTTGAGTCGTCCAAGGAAGCTCGCGTCTTTCGGTTCCTCGTCCTCGTAGCTCTGCGGGTAGCCTTGGTGGTGGTAGCCTTGTTGGTATCCAGGTGAGCTATGTTGGCGTTGGAAGGCAGCTTGCTGATCTTGATTTTGCTCGTCAGAGGTCGTGTTCAGCACGTCGATCGGCTGATGAACAAAGCACAAGCTGGATTTCATTAGATACTTAATTTCACGGCGCGGGGTTCTGATTTCGTCAAACGCACTATTCAAACACCGTTTCAAGAATGTCGCAAAGGTTCCATTAAACTTTGTATCGATAAATGTATGTAAAAAAAGGGTAGGTGTACCTTGACATTACTAGGAGGGAGCGGTGGGACGACAGTTTCGGGGACCTTGATTCTGTACGGGTCGTAGTTCGGCGGCTGCGGCTCCTGGGGGCACTCGGCGCGCCACGGCTGCGGCGACGTGTCGGCTTTGGGCCATGGCTCCACTTTCATGCCAGCGGTCTGCGAGAGGTCTTTACAGCACCCTTGTCCTTTGTCGTCTGCGTAGTTGTGACGACCCGCTGCAACAACATACCAATCATCATTAACTTCGGTACCTACTATGCTTTTTGATTTTTTAATACAAATACATTAACTGTATTGTTTGCCGTATGTGCAGGTACAGTGTAAATATGTATTGAATGTTGTGTATGAGTAATTGTAACTTGAATAATAATAAGTAGTATGTAGTAGCATGACAAGTACTTTTTAATGGCAACAGACAATTATTTACAACTAAAATAGCTATTTGCCTAAAAAATTGTCCTTATCTGTGGCATACCACCTGTCCCGTCTCTTGAAGACGATGAGTAGGTATGCTCAAGAAATTTTTATATGTTAGATATCTAGTTTTAATCTTTATTTGTAGGATCCATCCATAATGTTCCAAGCCGGCAATGTTCTCGAAGAGTACTAGTTGCCCCCAGACGCGGTTCTACGGGGACGGGATCACGGGGGTCATGGCCCCATATCGTTCGATTTGTCGACATCCGACATAACCATGATTTTTACTTGTAAATTTGGTCTTGAAACTGTTCTCGAGACAAGTCACCCCCCAAAATCTTAGGACGAACTAGTCTCGCCTCCCCAAATTATATAATAATAAATAAATATTAGTTGACCCCCCAAAATCATAATTTTGGGGGGTCAACTTGTCTCCAACCCCCGAAGATCTAGGACTGCGACAGCGCCTGATTCCCCTCCCAGAGTGAAGGTGAACTCGAAACTCATGGTGAAAAAATTGTGCTCGCTCCTCTTTGGAAGACGCCCCGTAAAGCTTCGACGCACTGACCTCCATGGCTCCAGTGCCATCATGAACATGGCGACTCTGGAAGCGAAGACATTACGAAGAAAATGAAAAAGTGTCTTACCTAGACCGTTGATAACATGCCCGAGATTATTATTGGTTATCGCTAGGGCAGCATGGTTCAAGTGCTTAATCGGAGGGCAATGACGAAATGGACTCAGCATCTTGACTCCCAACACAAAATTTATCATCAATATAAAAAAAATATAAACACACCCAATTTAAACTTTATTATTTTAAAAATTACATTGTTTTTGTGTAAAACGGTTTATGTTAGGTTTTGAGAGAATTGTTTTCTGACAGCATTTGGAAATAAGTGAACAAAATGAAATTTTCTATTTTATATGGCTTTGGGAAAAAAATATGTTAGGTTGCCGGTTTTGTGTCAGATAACATTCTACCTCCTTAAATATTTAGGTATATGTCCTTTTGATTATTTAAGGAGGTTGAAGGTTTTTTAATTTTGTTGCACTTTTATTTGGTCGTGGAACAGTTCGGTTTTGTAATAGGTACCGGTAATTTTTTGTTGTTTCGTAATTACACGAGGAGAGTTTCCCGGTCGTTGAGAGACAAGAATTTCCTTGCGAGAGTCATACTGTGAAATGTGTACCGTGTCTTTAAGTAAATATTATGTTGTATATTTTAAGCACACGTGCGGTTGCTTCTAGCGATTGTAACCTACGAGCCCACATCTTGATCGTGGACATTGTCCTCGTCTAAACGAGACAATAGATCTATTTTTCGTGACCCAAAGAGAAATACCCAATTTGGTCCATGAAACGCCCAAAAATAAAATAAACAAAACTGTATTTGTGAAAATAAAAACTAAAATATCTTAACAATCCGGACTTTTTTTCTAAACCAATTCCTTTACCATTTCATTATTTAAATTGTATATTATCATTTCCATAATGCTTTTATGTGTGCACCCAGGGCCGAAGTGTCTATGGTCGGCGGGCATTCCCGTTTGGGTTCTATAGATATCTTGTCACCACCCCGAGCGCCAGCGAACCTGTGTCTGTGTATTGGCTTGGAGATGCGGTGGTACGCCCTCATTGGGGTACCTATACTAGCTTCTGCCCGCGTGAAATTTCGATCTAGACCCACCGCGTCGCATTCCATCGCCCGCCCGCGTTATTACCTACTTACTTCGTTTTCGCTAAGCGTCCTTTCACTTTTTTCTTTTTGCTTGGCTCCTGAGGGTCGTAGCGTGATGCTAACGTCTATGTTAATAGTCTGTAACTTTCCTCAAGAATTGGGCTATTAAATGCGTTTGAGAAAAATGAGTTTCCAAATCAAGTAGTTCCTGAGGTGGTTTTATTATTAGTAGGTATAGATAGAGGTAAACATCTGTACTATTTTTTTTTCCTGAAACGTATTGATATAAAACAAGTTTTTTTTTATTTGGTTACTTAGTTAATTCCGATTTTAGCCACGCGCCAATAGATCCTTGTACAGTACTTTCAAAATTATTTTAGATACCCAACAGCAACCTTATCGTAACGGGAATAAAGATCACTGTGATTTTGACAGTGATGCAAGTGTTTGCGTGCGGGGACTATGAAGGGAGTGTAGAGCGATACTATTGACCGGCCGAGTCACGAACGCGCACAGAACGCGAAACAATCCAAAATGTGACGAAAAAAAAACACAACAATACATTCCAAACATAATTTATTTTTGTACAAAATAATCTAAGAATTATTTTAATAAATACATTACTTAATTGATCGTTTTTTTACAAAAATACTTTTAATAAATTCACATAAATAGTTGTTTCAACATGGAATGGCGTAGCACAAATATTATTAGGAAGAACGCATAACATACAACTACATACTAATATTTTATCTTCTGTCCTTTACTAAATGAAATAGAAAGATGCACTAAACTTAAATTTAGTTTAGTTCGTGAACAAGGGATCAGCGCCAGTCTCTATCACTGTAAAAATTATAGGGTAAATACTGTACATATTAGTATTCAGTAAACTAAACTTCGATATCTAAGGAACGCAGAAGGTTCGGTTTCATTGAACGGTATAAATGTATAGACACCCTATTTTGGAACACATTATTTGTAGGAAACTAGGGACTCTTTATAACAACCTGCTTCTGAAAGGTTCCACAAAACATAACATCACCTATATGCTCCTAAGGGATAGGCAGAGGTGTAGCCACAGTACACAGACATTTCGCCCGTTACGTTGAAGTCCCACGTAACAGGGGTCAGCCTATATACAGCAGTGGAAGTCTTTTGGCTGAAATGATGATGATGATGATGATAAACAGGAGGCGAGCCTATTGCCATCAACCGGGCTGCTACTGAGAGATGCAAGATAAAAGAACCCAATAACACTTTGCCCGACTCGGTAATCGAACCCAAGACCTCATGCTCAGCAGCATGGGCGTAGCCACGGTGGGGCAGGGTAGGGCTTGCCCCACCCTGCCAGAGCCCAAACGAATGAAGTTTGAAGACACATTTTTGGATGGAAGATTTCGTGGTGTAGGTAAGTGAGCAATAAGAAAGTGTTTTGGATAATTCGGATTATTCATACAGATACAGGATGCTATAGGGTGTAACCTTTTGGTATGAAAAATTTAACCGGGGTAAGACCGCGGGTATAGTTTGCTAGTTACATATTATTTTAGACTGCTGCCCCACCCTGAGCCCATGACTGGCTACGCCCATGCTCAGCAGTAGCACTTGCGACCACTAGAACGAATTCTGAATGTCGCAGGCTACATTGAAGGCGTCACAGAGTAGGATATGACGATTTTTTTACATCAAATTCTCAATATACAGAAATGAGCTTTGAAGGTCATACATCTACGTTTAGTTCCACTTCATCTTTAAATAAAACGTACTGTGTGTACAAGTGAAGGCCTATTGACCTTCCGATCTATTCTGTAAAAATCTCACTGTGAAAACTTAGGCAAAGTGAGCCTGTCAAGTGTCAATCCCTAGCATCAGCCGATCGATTCTGTAAAAATCGCACCGTGAAAAGTTAGGTGAAGTGAGCTTAGAGTGAGCTGTCAATAGTGTCCCTAGCATTAGTTGGAATGACAGCTCACTCCACGCTCACTTCACCTAAGTTTTCACGATGCTGAAGAATTTTGTAAACTGCTAGTTCGACGCCACGAATAAAATATTGTATTTTATGTGTTTTATATCGGCCTTGATGCCTGAAATGAATGGATAAATAAAAAAAAAATGCATTACAGGTATAATGGAAATTAAGGAATTATACAATTAAAAGTAGGAACAGACACGCCATGTAACATGTAAGCTGCATCTCAGACTCCGAGCCTAATACCAAAAAATTTTACAAGTGGAGGCTTGTTTTTTCAAAAATTTTAAATTTTGGATAAAATCCTAGCGAGAAATACGCGCCCCTGCGAATCTGAGTTTACAAATTTAACTGTAAAGTTTTGTGGTACAGGGCCCAGCAGGGCAACTACTAATATGGTGCCTCACACAAAACATTTATCGTACAGTCACACCGCACGTGCATTGTAACAATTTGCATATGCGCAGTCAGCCTATAATGTTCCCACTGCTGGGACACGGGCCTCCTCTCTTCGAGACGGAGTGGGCTGTAATGTACCACGCGGGCCAGTGCGGGGTGGTAATTATGTCACATGTCTTTGATTTTTTTATTCTAGGACATGATCCACGATGCTTTCCTTCGCCGTTTTGAGAGCAGTGGTGATGACATTATTTACACAAAGTATCGCGCCTGTCTGGGTTCGAACCCACGGCGTACACCTCGTAAGTCGGAGCCGTTACCACTGGGCCACCACTGCTCACGCTCAATTTGACATCGACAGCGCTTTAATTTCGTAGCTCTAAGAGTTGTTTTTCTAACTGTTCGAATATTGCTACTGTGGGTGACCATACCTACGTCAATATTTCAATGCCGGTGTGGTGTGCGCATAGACAATACAATCATTTACAAGTGTATCATACAACACAATCTTCAACCACTACATATATGCCCTTGGTCTGTGATGCGCCTAATGTAACATGCCACACGTAATGCAACAATTATATATGTAAACTATTCCAAAAGTATCTATTGTGAATGTAAACAAACGGATCAGAGAAGAAAATGTACCTGTGATGCAATTGGCTGTTAATAGGTAATTCACTCAACCGATCACAGTAGTTTACGCGCCCTTGATAATTTGTTAGCTGATTTTTGTGTTGATTTTCGTTCCAGAAATCGGGCGTTACTGAGTGATAGCTCAAGAATTTAATCTGAACAGGGTTTGTTTATACGTTCATCAAATACTTTTGGAACATACTATACTAGCTCTTTCTTAGTTAGAACTTATCATCAGTCCCGCCTGATGACAATTTATAAGTGAATTAAGCCGATATTATTATCTTAGCGGAAGCTAAATAAATAACATCGGCGTCTTTAATAAAAATTATAATATTTGAATATTCTGAGCAGAGATCGGACTAAAGGCCTATTATCGCACTTTGGACCTGAAAGTGCCTTGTATTACACATTGGCATTGCACATAAGCACACAACAATAATTTGTGACTAATGTATTCAATCTCCAATAAATAATTCCTGATTCTTAAATCCCGGAATGAAAAGGCCATGATTATTATTAAATGTTTCAGAAGGCGGTATTATCCACTCTATATTACTTACTTTCTTGAAGTTTAGGCAAATGAACTCTACCTATTCCGATCTCTGAATGTAAGACTCCTTGCATATAAATGTACAAATATCGCGGCGGGATTTTATCGCGCACTGGATTTTCAACTCTCGGTGTTGAGCCGAGCGTTGAGAATCCAACAGAGAGCGTCCCAGCGCGTCTAAAAAAACCTACTGTAGGATTTTCAACTCCCAGCGCTAAGCAGAACGTTGGAAACCGAGTGCGCGAAGAAAAAAATGATGAGAAAAGTCAACCGTGCAATTTTGGGCTCATTATTCGTGTAATCGTGACGATTACATGAAGTGTTATGTATTGTGGAGTAATCATACCGGCGACGCTCTAAAATCTATTAGGTATTATTCGGTATTTCTTACTGAATTATTATAACGACTCGTGTCAAAAATAATTATTTGTAATATAATATTTACATAGTTTAACATACAACTTTCCGTAAGATAACCATTATGTACAAAGACAATCATGCGTCGAAAGATGTTAGTATACAGAGCACGGAGACGGCTCGGCGGCCGCTGCTAGGGGTGACATTGTCAAGACTTTCCATACAAACCCACTGTGACATCGTTCTACTCGCACTTTGACATAAATGACGTATAGAAACTGACAGCTTTGAAGGATAGAGGTTTGACAGTTGTTGTGCGCTCAAAGCACTTTCGCCGTCACGAATTTTATTGGTACTAGTGTCTTTATGCTGCCGTGACCATTCCGTGTTCTTTGAGGTTTTTATACAATTTACTTTCATCTTAAATAAACCCTCGTATTTTATTTATCATACAAACCATAATAGCATGCGTTTCTAGATAACGCAAAATGTTAACATCTTTTTCCGCATGACTGTACATACAACACTGTTGTATAAAATTACGATTAATCTTCTAAAAACTAATTAATCATTGCCATTTCAATAAATATTCAATAACTTCCAGGCACTGGCAATGAACAGTTTAAAAAAAAAATAATAACCCTAACAGAACCCATGTCAACTAAAAGGCGAAAAGTCCCTTATGTGGTTTTATTATTACGATTTATACTATACATACACACTTAACCCAGGTACGCACGAACGTTTTTTTAATGGATTTATATGGATTTTCAACACAGTACTTAACGTCGAGAGTTGAAACTTAACGCTCGGTTCAACACCGGGTTGAAAAAATCCAGTGCGGCAAATAAAACCGCCGCGTTTAAAAATCTCCTACGTTTACCCGATTCAAACTTTATGGCGGCTCTGAAGTGCGCTAGTCCCCCGGGGGGGGGGGGGGGATGCTCCCGCAGTCTGTCTGTGTTACTGCCACATTTTCTACGCCGCCATAAAGTTTGTGGAGTCCATAGTAAAGTTAAGCTACATTATTTTTCTCACAAATTTAAAATTGTTTACGTTATTCGCCTAATAGCTGATACAGGTGGACCCCTAGTAACTAGTTGCATAAACAATGTATCAGAAAGGAGTGCTCATATTTATACAGACCGTCAAACTGAACCACTTTCTCCATGGGACCAAAATTGTAATCGCGAAAAATAATCAGCCACCCATACTTGATACTACATATACCACAGTGATTGACTACTTACGACAAACATACACCCTCTTACATTCACACACACATAATCATATCACACAAATAGAGGACACACACAACTACTTACACACGACTACTGTTCAGCTTTTATCTTAATTTAATTTTTGATTTATTTTTGTATGTTTAATATACGTTAAGTAGAATACGTGGTTTCAATTAATGTGATAACCTAATCGCCACACTGTATATATTTTAATCAACAAAATGTTAGCATCTCTACTTGATGACTATTTTTAAGTGTTTGTTATGTGAGGGTTTGGGCGCTAATAGCCGAAATACAGGCTTTCGCCTAGATGTCTAATTCGTTTGTAACAAGAAATTATAGCCTATAATATATTTGTGTATCATTGTAAACAATTATTGAATAAACTTATTATTATTAAAAATACATACGGCTCGAGTAGGTATTGAAGCTTTGTATGGTACAGTTGATAATTGTTTCGCGATTACTACGTAAATATGACCATACATTTCTGAGACACGCTATAGTATAGTATATTTCTTATATACTATACAATTTGATGTACTCATATCGTTGCGGCATAGTAACGAATTACATTATTATGTTGCGTTAATTTTTATAAAATTTAATCAATACAATATATTTATAAATTTTGGACAAGAGATCAAATAATTTAAATACATAAAGGTAAATGGTATTAAAGGATAAAATAAATGGAAATTAACTATTAAGTGGTAATTTTAAACTGTAGAAATATCTCTTCATTTTGACGTGAAAAATATGTATATAATTAAAAGGGAAAATATTTAGCAGTATTAAATTACTGTTTCTCATCCACATAACCGTGAAACAGGAAACTATAGTGGGTTTGTATGAAACATGTTTATTGCTGTAGAACAAATTTAACACACTATATTTCTGCCTAAGTGTGCATACAAACGAGCGACCCGCGTCGGCGACAGAGGCAACAGCAACCGTCGACGCGCGTCGCCCGTGTGTACACTTGTATGACACGCCATATCAATACGGAAACATGACATGATTCAATAAAATGGCCGGTTTTTTTCAATTACTTATTGATAAAAAACGGCCAACTGCGTGTCGGACCACAAACTCTGAAGGGTTCCCTAGTTGGGATGAATGTTATCTAATGACGAAATTCCGGGTTCCGTTTTTGCCTGGCTACGGAACCCTAAAAAGTGCGGTCGCGCACCCTGGTCCGCCCGACACCATCTTGCAGACTGGCTAATATTTATACCACAGAGTTAATTGTTGTTACATCGTGTCTATAGGAGATGGAGTTCATTATTGTTCCAATTTATTGCATTCAATCGGCAAGAAAATTGTTCGGCGCCGGCGGGCGTGAGGTTTTAATGACAAATGAGTAGTCTTTTTTAATGTCGTTTTTATAATGTCCAACGTCACGATATTATCGTGAACGTCCACGGCATAACGATAACACAGGCAAGTAAACTGTATGGAAATATATAAAGTCGCTTTTAAATTACCGTTCATGATGAATGTAACTACGTGCACGTTCGACGTATTTCCATACGTTTTCTGGACGTGGACGTCCATGATAATATCGTCACGTTATCAATTATAAAAGCAAACAATGGCGTGTCATAAGTACCATTCTGGAGCTACGCTTATGTAACAAGATCCGGCCTTAGTGTGCATACACACGAGCGACGCGCGTCGACGACAGAGGCAACTGCGGCCGTCGACGAGTGTCGCTCGTATATGCACACGTAGATCGACCTGACCCAATCGATTATTATTGGTAGAACTAGTCTTTATAAAAGTTCAAAATAAATAAGCTAGCGAAACTCTCTCTCTCTATCGATATCTGAATACGACAAAAAAAATATCTTTTTTTTTGTTTTTATTTTGTTTACGCATCGTGTTTACCCATTACGTCTGCGGCGTTTCGCTAACTAATTTACTTTGACCCTGTATTGAGCCAACTAGGCGGGGTCGATCCCTCATATTTTAATTTGATTAATTGCTACTCAATCACGCAGACGCGGCTGAACGGATATGGATTTTATGTTGAATTTTCTATCTCTTATCCAAATAAAAGACGAGGGTAGATCGATTTTAGACCAAATCTCAGACCACTTCGATGTAACTTTTCTAAACTGTAAAGGCTTACAAACCACTGCGCTGATATAAAGAACGCTTTCACTTCACACACTAATGTCCTCAAACACCACAGTTCACTAAGTAAGCGCGGAGGTCCTGTGTGGACGGCGCTGTCCTCATTCGAGGCCGAACAGCCAGTTGATGCCCTGCGCGAGGAACAGGATGAGAGGCTGCCAGGCGACCAGCCAGCGGATCCAGTCCAGGAGCTGGCCGTAGAGGATGTGCGGCCGGTCCCAACTGAGGACGCGTTAAGGAACTGCTTGGCTTGACACATGAAGTTTTAGAAACAGTTCGGTTTTACCAATAACTTAAGTAAATTTGAATTTCAGGGCTACCTTAGCGCACGCCTCTCGCTACTACTATAGTTAGGAAATAATATAAAATGCTGGAGGTATAAAAGGATACGGGTTGGTGAACATCCTCTTGAGGTCCACCTTCTCCTTGCAGTAGGGACAGGTCTGCTTCTTGCCGACGATGCACCAGCCTCGGATGCAGAACTCGTGGAAAACGTGCCCGCACGTCAACTTGTATGTGTTCTCTGCAAACAGTTAAATACAGCAAATAATATATACCGGAAAACATTATATTGAAAATAGGGACAGAATGTCTCACGGTCAGGTCCGTCAACAAAAAAGTTATTACAAGAACACCGACGCGCAACCTGGTAACATGGATTCAGTACATGATTATGAACCCTACTGGGTTGAAATTTTACGTCAATTATTAAAAAAAACATGCTGTATTTATTACATAACATACATAATCAGCCTATAATGTTCCCACTGCTGGGACACAGGCCTCCTCTCGGTGAGAGGGAGTGGGCCGTTATCCACCGCGCGCCCAGTGCGGATTGGTAGAAGTCACATGTCTTAAATTTTTTGGTTCTAGGACATGCCGGTTTCTTCAAGATGTTTTCCTTTCACCGTTTTGAGAGCAATGGGGATGAAGTAATTTACACAAAGCGCCTGTCAGGGTTCGAGCCCACGACCTACAACTCATAAGTCGCCGCCGGTACCACTGGACCACCACTGCTCTTATGGTGTTTTATTTGTATACATTAAAATAATGATAAAAGATTGTTTTATTTCTACTGTTTTCAATCTTGATTGAATATTTCAAAGTAATTTATTCCTAATAGGCTGAGAATCAGCCCTTTCTTAAAGTCAAAATTACATAAGACAGTCCCCCGGCACGCCCACTTTTCACCACTTTCACTAGGAAGTGGTGAAAAGTGGGCGTGAAAGCAAGCAAATTTAGCTGGGAAGAAGAAGTAGCACAATAAACTCCACAAGCACAGCTGTCTGTTAAGTTAGAAGAACTTGTTTCTATACAATAGTATGCAGAGTAACTCTTCCCAGATAATATTCTATTACAATGAAGCTATTAATCTGTGGTTCTCGCATCCAGCGGATTCCTGCGGCCTTCACAAGGTCATCGGTCTACCTTGTGGAAGGCCTTCCAACGCTACATCTTCCGGTACGCGGTCACCACTCCAGAACATTTCGGCCCCTCGGTCATCTGTTCTGCGAGCGAGCTAGATGCGAGAAGCACAGAACTGGTCGAAGTGGCTGTGCTTGGGGGAGGCCTATGTCCAGCAGTGGACTTCTTTCAGCTGAAATGAAGATGATGATGATTAATCTGTCGGTGTGTACATACCTAGCACGCCCTCTACATTGACGTCCACCAGCAGCTGGTTGCCGCAGACTGCGCACACGTTGCTATCTAGCTGACGAGTCGGCATGCCCT
Source organism: Apamea crenata (assembly GCA_949629185.1). NCBI lineage: Eukaryota > Metazoa > Arthropoda > Insecta > Lepidoptera > Noctuidae > Apamea > Apamea crenata. The sequence continues at coordinate 1,232,829 of OX451362.1, read as the reverse complement.
CTTGAGTGTAGTACTGAAATACACAAACGTAATTCAATAATGACGTGCATAAGTTGTGGCAATCACAAAAAAACAACCCGGCCTCTTTAATATCATAATCAGCGCGGGTTGGTAGATGTCACCTGTCTTCGAATTTTGGGTTCTACTACATCAGGACGACAGCTTCGGCTTCCTCACGATGTTTTCCTTTACCATTTTGAGAGCACTGGTGATGAAATAATTTACACAAAGTAAAACGCCTGCCTGGGCTTCTGTCAGTATGTCTGGAGTGATTTGAGATGAACATAATGATCGTCGAGTAATTGTGGACTTTATGTTATGCTTAATGCCCTTTATTCATAAACGTTGCTTAAAGTTAAGCAGTGATTAGCGACTGTTTAACCATACATTTTTGACGTTTAAACGTTACTTAACTTTAGTCATCGTTTATGAATAAACCCCATTGTCTTTAAGAGCGTTGACAACGCTTTTTTAATGAAACTTCCTACGCATAAGCAGGATATATAGGTCTAAAAAGTTAATTGAGAACATTTTGGAAAAATAGTGTTACATGTAAATTCGGCCGATTTCAAATTTTTCATAGAAACAGAGATTTCCAATAATCTTTTTTTAAATAAGACATTTCGAAAATGTTCTTATCTAACTTTTTAGACCTATGTATCCTGCTTATGCGTATAAAGTTTCATTAAAATCGGTTCATGCCTTTCGAAGAACAAGGACTTGAAAGTTTGTATGAAATGCCGTACGTTGTAAACGCTCTTAACTACTGTAATTGATCTTGGCCGTTTTATGTTAAATAAATACATTTTTTTAAATTAATTAATAGAAGTGAACTATAGAAAAGGTTTCAACTATTAATAGTCCTCACCCCAATAGAAGCCGCCATTTTATCCGTACAGTACTCAGCGACGTCTCTTCCTAGGACTCCGAAGTACAGGCCATAGAACAGCAACATGAGCGCCACGTCCATCCACTGCTGCGGCTTGTGACCGAACGCCAGGTTGAGGCCGAAGAACGTCAGCATCATCAGGATGTAGCCCACCACGCCGAGGAAGCAACTCACTTTGTATATTAAGTAGAACCATTTGTATACTAGCCTGGAATTGTTGAGAGGTAAAATTAGTCACATTTTTTTTGTATACGGGATCAACACTGAACAGGATGTTTCAATGAGATGGGTCAGAGTGGACATTTTTTATCTATTAGAGGTAGATAAATGTGTTTCTACGGTCCTACTTAGAAACACAATTATCTACCTCTAATAAGTAGGTACATTTCAAAAATCCCATACAATCTTGTCACCACACACTTCTTCTAAGTGTGTCGATGATAATCTTAACGGAATCTGCCCAATATTCGGCTACAAGTTTGGCGCCACCACTACTGTCCATCAGTTCCTGTAACGTGCAGCTGATAGGACAAGTAGGACATCATATTAAGTGTCCCATCGTTTGTGGAAAAGCAACACATTTACACTCCAAGGCGGAGTCGTGTATGAATCTTCATCTGAACAGGTTTTCCTTGCTTCGGCCAACCTGGGTCCAGATTCTGGTTACACACTCAATGGGTAGTTCCGCATGCCTCGCACTGTCTGCCTTTACATTTTACATTTATGTAGGTAGTTATAGAATACGAGTAGGAAAATATTTGGTTACCTAGGCAAACGGTTCCATTATAGTACAACGGCCGTCATGAAAATCTGTTATTTAGACCAGTATATATTATGCTATTAAGGTGTCAAGAAACGCTCTGTGTTTGTACAGCCGTTACGTGTAACCGTTCACCAGTGTCTTAAGAAAACAAACGTTTTGACAACAATAAAATCACCTTACCTAGGTGTAGTAACCGACATGGGTCTATTGGTAGACTTCCTTATGACTAGAGCGGTGAGCATGGTGAATATACTCCAGATGATGATGAACCTCCACCACTGGTTCTTGACGCTCATCAGCACCGGTATCGACCACATCGCCACCATCGTGAAGAACTGCAAGTAACATAGCATAACATTACGCCTGCAATCACCGAAAGGTTAGTGTGAGCGTTGAAAATGGGGCGCAACTTTAGGTTTTTAATGTTCCCACTTTTGGGACACGGGCCTCTTCTCTGTTAGAGAGAGTGGGCCGTAATCCCTCATGACCGAGTGAGAAATTCGCAAAGGCATGAGCATGAGGTCCTGGGTTCCGATTCCCAGGTTGGGAAAAGTGTTACAATGGCGTTTTCCAAAATAACACTTTGCCCGATCCGGGAATCGTCGGCGTCGGGTAAACCGCATAATAATAATATCGTCAATTGGTTTTCAGAATAGGTAGACAGGAATTTAATTTCGTCGTATTAACTTGAACGAGTAAAGACCAATGACAATGTGCGAATAGTACGGGAGCCGAGTAGGCCGTCTGGCGACTGCCTACTGCCGCGCGAGTTTGTATGAAGATTTTGTTTTTTGTTAGGTATGATAATTTAGTGAGTTTCCTAATTGTGCACTAAAATGCAAATGACAGGATTATGGTGATTTTTCGAGGTAGGCACCGCTTATATGCAATGCACGCCACTGCGTTATAATAATAACTATTAGGTAAACCGCTTAATAACAATCATCCATAAGTTTGGAGGAAGGAAAAAAATAAATAATTATGTGGCGTCTCCAAACTCGTCGCAATTTTGCGAAAACATTCTATTGCTATTTACTACATAATTATGTATGTAGCATTCTGCCAGTATACAAAATAGTATTAAACAAAGCCGCTTTTCGTGCCTGTCTGTTTGTTCGGATTTTGATGCGGTTTTCATTTAGAGATTTTTTTTCCCGTTTTATGTGTCAACCTCAAACCATTTATTTCAATTAAACCAATTACAGGCACTTTTGAATTGTCAAGAAGTCGGTCTGTCAGAAAGATAAATAAATAAATAAATAACCCTGGACATTTCACACAGCACCATTTGTCCCAAGCTAAGCAACCTAATGCTTGTGTAATGGTAACAAGATGGCTGATAAACTACTTATATACAATTTTTTTTGTTGTAAATACATACATATTATAGATAGAAAAACACCCAGACTCGGAACAAATACATGTAGGTCATACAAATATTTGTTCCCTGCGGGAATCGAACCCACGACACGCAGCGCAGCAGTCAATCGCTTAACCACTGCGCCAACCGTGCCGTCAAAGATGAAGTAGTAGTAGGTACCTATGAAGAAGAACGGGCAAGAAACTTGTTACATATAACTCGTGTATATTAATCTATACTTAATATTATAAAGAGATATTTGTTGGTTTGTATGTAGGGGGTAATCTCTGGAATCACCAGGACCAGTCGGAATTTGAAAAATTATATTTTGCATTTGATAGCCTAATTCTTGAGGAAAACTATAGTATAGGCATTTAACATTACGCTAGGACCCTAAGGAGCCGAGCAAAACTCAGAAACAACGCTAAGCGAAAACGAAACGATAGCGCGGCCAGGTGATGCGATGCGACGGGGTGGGTCGGAGGAACAAGAGATTTTACGCGGACAAGGTCGCGGACAGAGGCTTGTATATCTATAATATAAAAATGAATCGCTGAATGTGTTGCTAAGCGCAAATCTCGAGAACAGCTGAACCGATTTCGCTAATTATTTTTTTAGAATATTCCTTGAAGTACGAGGATGGTTCTTACGGATGTTTTTTTTTAAGAAAATTGTTTCACGCGGACGAAGTCGCGGGCAAAAGCTAGTTTAACATAAATATCGTACAGAAATCTTGTTTTGATTTGTCGCCGTACTAGTAAATTTCATAGCTAAGTAAAAACAGCCGCACGGTTCGGCCGACCCCAACATAGTTGGGAAAAGGTTAGGCAGATTGATGAAATTGAAATTTGACTCGCTAGTTTAAAATACAAGTCTGAAAGATAAGATACAGGATCTACTCACAGCATACGACCTGTAATGCCTCTTCTTCCACTCCATGACAACGATTTGTGCTACGATGAGGGTTACGATGAGGATCATCACCATGGTCGTGTGCATGGACTCATGGCCCTTGTGCAGCTCGTGCAGCTTCTGGTGATCATATCTGGAAAGTTCACGTTTACTTTTTAATAATTTTTAAATGAAGAAAAAAGGAGTTTCTAATTCGACGCGTTTACAGGGTCAAATTAAATTATCTAGTGAAACTCTGCGGACGCGATGGGTATCGTTATCTAAACACGATAAAATAAAAAAGATTTGATGTTTTTTCTTAGGGGTCAACGACCGCTATTAGTGTTCTGTGGTGTGCTGTATTGTTACTTAAAGTATAGTTGAATCTGTGAAGTTCGCACAAAAAAAACAGATTTTTTAAACTGATATCTCAAGTTAATAGGTACATTAACAACGGTCGATGACACCACAAAAAGTCACCAAATTAATGTTTTGCATGTTTAGATATACCCATCACGTCTGAGGAGTTTCGCTAGCTAATCTAATTGGACCCGGTATTTCAACGTTTTTTTTACACCTTATCAGAGCAGTCTGATTTAAACGATTCTTTGTAATGATTAGATTAGTGATTGAAATGACATGTTTATGTTTAATCTATCTATCTTCTGTCTTCTTCTCTATCTATATAAATAAAAAAAAAACGAATCACCGAAATGTATGTACGCGCATAACCTCCGATCGACTGCACCAAATTGAATAATTCTTTTTTTGTGTTTGTTATTGTCAGGACAAGGTTTGTTAAGAAGAAAATTAAAACAAAAAAAAATATGGCGGTACGACGTTCGGTCAGCTAGTTAAAAACATTAACTAACATGACGCGTGTATTTCCCCCAAGGGTTTGTCACAGTTGTACGTATAGTACACCCACATTTTGCTAGTTATTAATTTGATAGAAAATAATTATACAGTTTGATGACGTAAGTATTATAACAATATTTACTCAGAACATAAATCGCACCCCTAGGTGAAGACTCCGGCAACTCAAAATAACACTTTTTTGAGTAAAAGCAAAAAAACGTTCTACTGGTCTTCTATAAAATGACCGATTTAAAATATTGTTGTATATTATTTTACTAAGATATTTATTTGCTCAATTACTTACCTTCAACGACACGTATAAAAAACTAGGAAAACGTTTTTGCTGTTATTCATAAAAGTGGTATTTTGAGTTGCCGGAGTCTTTATCTAGAGGTGCGAAATGTTAAAGTAACTATTTGGCATGGACATCAACTCACAACCTGTTATCATGGATTCAGTACATGATTCTGGGCCCCCCGGCGCGGACGTTGAGAAATCTCGTCGGTTATTATAAAAAAAATGCTGTTACATATATTTTGACCATGTAGTATTGCACTTTTGTAGGAAACAGCTGGTTTTTTTTAGTAACCATCTAAAACAGGGGATCATGTACTGAAGCCATGGTCACAGGTTGTGCATCAATGTCCCTCTGCCAGCCTGCATTCCCAGGGAGGTATTTTTTGTGTTAAGAGAACATTTGAATATCTTCAATAGCTCTCCTTCTTCTTCTTCTTTATTTCTTTATATTCTTCTTTTTCTTCAATATTATAGTTAAGCTCACTCATAGTTCATATTTATTTCTTGCCAACCTTTTACAGAGGTATATTGTAGTAAGTTAACAGTTCAAACTCAAATAATTTATTTCGATTAAACCATTTAGAGGGAACCAAATAATCCAACACACGCCACCACCAGTGAGACATTTAAGTGAGCATGACATATTCTCAACTGCCATGCTCTTTCAAGTCAACATCAAAATATCATAAAAAACGGATCCATGGTTCTTACATTTACAAAATTTAAAAAATGCTTCTAAATTATACAAAACTATAGTTTGCAATTTATTTAGGAGATGAGAAAAAAAAATTACTGCCAATCAGGAAGAGGTATTTAATATTGAAGTATTAAGAATTAAAATCTTGATTGAATAAAATAAACATTAAGTTCGTAATGTCAGAAACACTAATAAAACAAAAAAAAAAACTTTTTAAAAACAAGCTTTTATTACTTTAAAAAGAACTAAAAAGTAAAAAAATAATTTAAAAGACAGACAGACAATGGGACAGGTGAAACTAAATAAAAGCTTGTAAAAAAGGGAAGCATCTCTTCCAAATATTGAAATTGTGATCAAATAGTGAGCCCAAGTGCCTGTGGAGCAGGACCAGCATTAAGCCAAGCATTTTTATCTACGATATACTCATCCAACTTATAATATGCTTGTCTACATAGTGTGCATTTAATGCATGTTTTAAATTTCTTCTCATTTAGTTGCAGAATATTGAGTGGTATTTTATTATAACATTTTACACAGTAGGTACCCCTTAACAGAAGTTATTACTTTAGATAATATGAAGTGAGGTTGATCTAGTTTGTTCCTATTCTTAGTGTAAAAATTATGTCTGTCACTTATCTTACTAAAAAGATGTAAATTTTTTTTCGAACATACTTAGTGTTTTCGTATATACATATATTGACAAGGAACCAAAATCAAAAGTCATTTATTCAAATAAGGCTGAGATTCAGCACTTTTTGAATGTCAAAATTACACTTATTATAAACGAAATAAGAACTAGTTTACAAGGTTAAAATAACTATTAACTTATTACAAATGTTATCTCTATTACAAAGGCTGTGCTGGTCCAAATATTTAATTTATTACTGCAGTCCACGGTACATTTAAGAAGGTCTTATTTGAAGGGACCTTAACGATTTAAAGACCTCTGGAAGGGTCTAGGTTTATCAACCATATGGATTTTTATCAAAATTTTACCTATCATAATTATTGTTTTTATTAAAGTAGATTGATGTGAGCATGATTTCCATTACAAATTATTAACCGTTGGCGTATTGAAATGCCTAAGGGAAATGTAATCATGTGTCAATGGGCTTATCACTAGTGAACCGACCAAATGCTAATGACCATGAAAACAATACGAAACAGATAAATGAATGAAAACCTTACCTCAACTTTTCTTCTGAAGTCAATTCCTCGTAAGTCTACACAGAAAACACAGTCGAATTAACATTAACACGTCAAAATATTACCAAAATCTTATTATTAGAATCCAATATGTTTTACCTTATTAGGATCGACTGGTCTGTGGAGATCCATGGCTACTTTTTACATACAACACTAACAAGAAATTAAAGTATCCTAATATACAACCATACGTGAAATAATTCAATTATATTAAATTAATCGAAAAACCCCGTGCTACAAAACTGATGCCGGAGAGACCTAAACGTTTCAAAGCCTACGAGTTGGGATTCGTATACTTTTTAATCATTGGAAATGTGCTCTCTCTGTTTCGCTTTCATGCTTTTGCTATGCTTATCTTTGTTTAGCATGCTATTAATGTACAACTGTACAAGTGACCTGAGCTTTTCTGATAATTTTGTCAAAGTGACAGTTGTAGAGTTGCACAACACGTTATCAACCCGTTTACGATAGAATTTAGTCGATACTCGATTCAAACATTCAGATATTGATTGTTTGTTATAGTTTATCGTCTCAAAACAAAATATTTTGACGTCAATAAATGACATTGGACGTCAAAAGTTACGGGAAAATAAATTTCGACAGTGCTATGTTTTCATTTTCACAAATGTTAATGTTTTGTTTACTAGATAAATAATTACAAATCAGGCAATGAAATGTTTCTGACTGATATCTATCGGTGATTGCTTGCAGCACAATGCCGAATAAAGGTAAATACTGTAATATTGGCTCTGTAAAAGCTACTCAACACACCAGCAGTATAAAAGTTTTAGCCGTTCTTGAGCAAAATAGTTCTAAAAGCCAGTACGATGCTTTACATAATCATGTATGCTGGATAGACAAACTGGTTAAATGCTTCATCATCCACAATGAAACCAGAACGATATCCTCAAATTGCGCCTTTACACCCGGCAATCCGCCATTCCTACCTTTCGAACTTTCACAAACAATTTTATGACGAACACAGATTGTAATCCTTATCCAAATCATTTCCTTTAACTGTACAGACCTTACCTCTACCATTGGCAATCGCTTGCTACACAATCCACCTATATTCCAATTTAGTTTTTCTTCCCTTTAAAACTTTAGTAGCTGTCATTTTATTCAATTCCTTTCTTCCATATCATGTCACACCAAGTCACAACCCAATCTTTTGTATGGTCTGCCTCTTGTTATAGCCATCCACAACCATATTCATATATATTTATTGTGTTTCTTAATGTTTATGAGATGTTACACATCATACTTAACCATTTACTTGGCACATGCTCCTCATTCCTGTGCAACACTTGTTTATAGCTGGACAAACCCTTTTCCAAGACCCTAGTATACAAGGTGTCATTAAAATAAGTGAAATGGGCTCATTGAACATAATGCATAACTCACTATTGGAGCAACCCACAAATCAGCAAAAAATTTAAAAAATCATCAGCTGTCCCATATTTGATTTTTTGATTTATGTGAATTCACACAAAATGCACTGCAGGGGTATTGGTGCCATATTAAAAGTTGCCATCAATATTGAATTGATCCCATATTTAAAGTTGTTCATAATGTGCTGCAATTGGGCAGTCTAACTATTTTTTTGACACATTATATCAAAATCGACCATTGAAAAACGATGTGGTTTTATTGATTTAAAAATATATTTAAAAACCCCCATCGAAAAGTCATGCGGAAGCAGTAGCTTGATTGCGCTGAAAAATATCAGTATGAACAACTTTTAATTTGGTGCCAATCCAATGTGGATCGCTACTGAAACCCTGAAAAGTGGTATTTCCTGGGTTTTGCTTGGTTCTCATGAACAAAAACAAATCATTTTGCTTACCGGTAGCATTTTTTTTATTGTCAAAATGGGTATATAAATAGATTCCTAAGCAAATTTTACCTGTGATAGCTACTTCCATAGGTCTACTATGCAAAGCTATGAGGTCTTTGCTGAGTCTTAATTTTTAACCAATAACAGTAGGTAAATCTATAATAAAAAAAAGGTAAAGGTATTGGAATCAGTTAATAGTCGTCTTCAATTAACTACCCCTTTTCATGTTTTCAGTTAGATAACTGAAAACATGACAACAAAATACATAAGATGCAATTGAGATCAATTGCATCTTATGTATTTTTTCTTTAACATAACAACAGTAGCATTCTTTTATTTAATTTAAATACTTAAATACTTTTACAGTAGCATAATTATTATAATGGTTTATTCTTTTTTCAGAAATGAATCGCAGTCTACCGGTGGACAACAAGGTGCTAACTCCAACACCACAGCATGGGGTAGCTGTCAAAGTGCCACCAGCTGTCAATAAAGCTGTAGTTGTCAAGGTAAGTGGTGGATACAGACTGTCTGTAATATTATGTTATGATTAATGCTCTGGAAAACGAGAAATGAGAAAAGTGTATGTACCCCTTGAAAAGATAGCAGGATGTCTTGGTGAGGATGGCTGTGAAGACATGGAATGGTTGGCGGAGGCCTTTACTTTTGCCTTTACCGGCACACAGAGACTTGAGAACTGATATTAAATGTGTATCTGTGTCAATCGTATTTGTACTACACTACACTACTACTATTGTTTCTGTACTAAAACTATCACTCTGAAATCAGGTTATAAATAAAATTAAATTAAATGCTCCTAATGTGATGGACTTGGTTGAACAGGTTGACTGTCAAAAAATCATCACAGCCTGGGTCATGGGACTCTGGATGGGTTAACTGTTAACTAAACAGCCTTCATACTCTTCATACTGACAGTTCTATATTTTATAATGAATAGGATTATGAAAATTGGAATTCAACTCCTGACTCAACATAATGTTAATGTAAAATAAATGGTTTTTCAATATGTCATTTGACAGTTGTAATGGAGTGCTAATATGATAAATCTGCTCTTGAAGCAAGTCTTAAGAACTTCAATGAAGTCACAAAGTCTTCTTCTTAGCCTGTCGATAGCAATCTAAATGGACTCTGCTCAGAATTCGGCTACTTGTTTGGCGCCATCACCAGCGTCCATCAGTCACAAAGTTACTAGCTATATGCATAGTAAATTCATCTGTCTGATGATCTGAACTTTCTTTAATTGCTTACTATTATTTAGGAGTGACTGACATATAGGTTTTTTTTTTTTCTTGATTAGTAATTGATTACAATCTAGCATCGCTTGCCTAAGCGGACGTGCATTTTGTTTTGCTTGTAATCTACTATATAAAAATAAGTCGGGTTTTCCTTCCTGACGCTATAACTCCAGAACGCACGAACCGATTTCCACGGTTTTGCATTCGTTGGAAAGGTCTCGGGCTCCGTGAGGTTTATAGCAAAGAAAATTCAGGAAAAATAGGAGTAGGGTAGGAGTAGGGTAGAAGTAGGGTAGGAGTAGGGTAGGAGTAGAGTAGGGTAGGAGTAGGGTAGGAGTAGTGTAGGAGTAGGGTAGGGGGTAGCACACCACGCGAACGAAGTAGCGCCGGGCAGCTTGAAATAATTTATATGGCAAAACAACGTTTGCCGGGTCAGCTAGTGCGTTATAATTAAATAATTACCACTAAATTGTTATTGGAATTACATATGCAGTGTAAGCTGTGTGTAAATAAAGTGTGTCGCGAGTGATACAAACACTGACCTACGCTTTCATTGCATGCAATGAACTAAATATATAGACTATAGACTACTGTTACGGGAGTGGATATGGCTAGCTCAGGAGCTAGCCCGTTTGGCCGTAGCCAATTGCTGCAGCGAAGTCCTCCGCCATCACCGAATGAACAAGACAAGCCCATAGTCCCAACTCCACCAGCACCCACGGAACATGTATTACCTGCTGAGGTTATACCCACATCGGAAATTCAGAAATGGATGAGCACAATAGAGTCCATCTTGAGCGAAGTATGCAATATAGTAACGGAGGGCAAAATTAACGCTGACCAGAAGATCCGTGTGACCAATTTATGCCGTAAAGTGACTAGTGGGACTTCTCAGATGGCTGTCCTGTATCAATCCTTGACGCATAAAACTACTCAGGCGTACACCACTATTGAACACCTAAAAGAGAAGCAGGGCGTTGCGAATTCACTTCGGCAATTTAAAGAAGTCGTAGAAAGTAAAATGAAGCCCACAGAAGCAACTTCCTTCGCGGATATGGTCATGAAGGGCACCGACAACTACATCCGCCCTGCAAATTTAAGCTCCATTGCTATTTACCATAGCGATAAATTCAAAACCAGCGACGACACGAAATCTCTCGTCCAAGAAATCATCTCTCCCGAGGAATTGAAACTTCATGTTCGTAGCGTTCGTAAAGTGAGAAACGGAGGGGTCATCATCAGCACGGACAAGAGAGAAGACATAGAAAAATTGCGGAAATCGGAGAAACTAGTTTCATCAGGCCTTACCGTTGAAGAACCAACAAAGCGCCGTCCAAGGGTTGCAGTTATCGGTGTCCCCGCAGCCCTAACTGAACAGGAAGTATTTGAGTGTATTTTCGAGCAAAACCTCTCTGAGAAGCTGCCTAACACAACCCGTGAGTCCCTCTTAGCTGCAATGAAATTAAGCCATAAATCAGGTAAGAAAAATCTGAGCACCTGTAATTATATTCTAGAATTACCAGCTAATATCAGGAGAATTCTTATTGACCAAGGGCGAATTTTTACGAGAAAGATTATGTTACTGAGTAACTATAACCATTCAAGCTCTTTTCCTTTTTCTAAGATCATCATTGTCTGCCTAACCTTTTCCAACTTTGTTTGGGTCGGCTTGGGTCTAACAAGGTGCAGCTGAATACCAGTATTTTACATGGAGCGACTGCCTAACTAACTCCCACAAACCAGTTAATGGGTAGGTAATGCAATACCCTTATTCTAAAGGTATTTTAATTAATGTCCCAAATATACTTGTGTATACAAGCTGTAATTGTAATAACTGGGTAAGGTAAAGCACTATGTGGGGAGTAGGGATCATGATCATAGCAAGGGACATTCCGTAGTTTCTGTTCCTAGTATAGGAAAAATTGTCCACATTACATATCCTTCTTGATTTTGTTTGTATTAAGGTAAAAAGAAAGAAGGAGAGGGAGAGGATGGCTAAAGAATAGATGGATTGTGTGAGGATATGATATGAAAGAGAAGGAGTGAGTGATAGCGTGACGGATGGCAAAGGAGAATAGAAGAAGAAAACGTGTTGCGCCGACCTCAAGTAACATGGGATGAAGGCAGGAGGATGATGATGTGGTAAACAAAAGAAACAATCATACAGTACTATATTTATTATACATTTGGTCTATATGCTTGATGAGTGGTTTGTTCAGTAGTGTCCCTACATCCTTCGCAAACACAAAGTCTAAGTGGTTGAATTTGGGCCATGAGCAACCTGGCCTGACTTCCTCTAGGACACCATTGGCTTTCAGCTCCTCTGCTAGCCGCATTATTTGCTGTAAAAAAAAAATGATGTTATTAATACTTAGGAACTTGGTTTTGCAAATTCGGGGCTTGTAGCTAAGCAATAACAGCTTCACGGGTCCACCGATCAAGTAAATTACGCTTGCCAAGGCCGGTTCGTGGATGAGTGACCACTTTACATACCGAGACCCCCCCGTGCGTCTGAAAGCACATTTGGGTATTGAGATGGCATTTCCACATAGGTGATTTTTGACAGTCGTTACGAGTCGTCAAAGGCCGAAAGTTTGCCTAGTACCTGGGTTGTGGAGGTCAGATAGGCAGTCGCTCTATGTAAAATACAGGTATTCAGCTGCATCCTGTTAGACAGGAAGCTGAACAGACTTAGTTTAAAAAAAGGCTAGGCAGATGAAGATGATTTAAAAATTCCTAATCCGATCTCTCTCTCTTGTTATAGTCTATTGGTCTTCAGCACGACTGCTCAGCCCATCCTCAACAGTTATTTCTCTCCATTAGGAATTTCTCAGTAGCAGCCAGGGATTTGTGGTCTGTCAATGCTAATGGCTCGCCCCATATTACATGGGACATAACTGACGAATTGCAAGTGTTCCTCTGCCCAACCCTTTGGGAAATAAAGCCGTGATGTTATGTTACTTAAATAATTGAAGTCAGGCACTTACTGCCACTTACCAGCTTCTCAGTGAGCTGATCATTCTCCCCATACAGTATTGAGACGGGAATTTTTACATTGCTTATATTGTACGGTTTTACTGGGCCGGACAAACCGCCGCTGAATGTCGTGAACACGCCTGAAAGTGGAAATAAATACATTTTATAATGTTTCCTTATAACTGGGCAAAGTCTGGGGACAAAGTTGAATGACTCCTTTGCTAAATAAGCGTTTCATAACAATTCGAACCTTATTGCTCTGCGTGTAATGTTCATATATTCGTTTAAGCAAATGTGAGTAAGCGTATATGAACGAATATGTGTGTCTATGATGTTTTTGCAATCCCTAGAAACAGTTATGCCCGTTTTCACTAACCCTAAGCAACACCTAAATAAAAGCGCGCTGTTGGATGTTTTACTCTCGGCTCAGCGCCAAAAGTAGAAAATCCAACAGCGCACTTCAGGGATTTATTTGCAAACTGGCCCAACTTCAAGATGTTACGTTTGCCTGTCTAGCATAGATAGTGGAGTAGTTACCTGTCATGGCGATTTTTCCGAAATGCTCCAAAGTGCGCCACGACGCCGGTTGTACTCTGTACATATATATAGGCAGCATTTCCTGAAAACCAACAATAAAAGAAAATTACAATGATTGCTTATGAAAACGAACTAGGGTACATGGGTAGGGTAGGGTACAGTCACGAGCACCAATATGTATGTCAACACTTAACAACTTTCAGTTGCGTTTTTTTTCTTGAAATAACGAATGCAACGTTGAAATACGACACATTACATAAACCTATGGGTTTGAAAATGCTATGTTCGTAACAACATAAAATTTAATGCAAAAATAAAGGAGTAAATCGCTTTTGAATAAAGCCGAGTGTATATATACTTGTGCTCGTGACTGTACAGTAAGAATTTTACTAATTTTAGTTGAAGTTCCGCTTTGTAAAGCGCCGTCGCCGTAACTAGTTCATACCTGTGTGGCAGTCTCTTTAGGGCCAGCTGGCCATAGAAATGGTCCAGACTTCATTCCGTACTAGGTATTAAAATGGGAGAGGCTTGTGCCTAAGTAATAACAGCCGCACGGGTCGATCGATCAAGTTAAGCTACGCTTGCCGCGGTTGGTCCGTGGATGGGTGGGTGACCATCTTCATATACCAAGACCCCTCCGTGCCTCGAAAACCACGTTAAGCCGTTGGTCCCGGCTGTTATTCGCGGATCTTTGATAGTTGTCGTTACGGGTAGTCAGAAGCCCGAAAGTCTGACAACCAGTCTTACCAAGGGGTATCGTATTACCCAGTAACTGGGTTGTGGAGGTCAAATAGGCAGTCGCTCCATGTAAAATACTGGTATTCAGCTGTATCCGGTTAGACTGGAAGCCGACCCCATTATAGTAGAGGGATACAGAAGTGTATTTTAATGTCTGGTGGGTTATTTATTCAACATTTCGTAAATAATTCCTTAACAGCTATAACGCTGTTTAAGTCTCATGTAATATGCTCGAGCCTATTGCCATCAACCATAAACGTTTTTCCGGTTGTAATAAAACATCAATTTAAGTAGGTACCCAAATTTTACATGTCGCGAATATTTTAAACAGGCTTTTACGCGATTTCGCTTCCGTGGAGACTATATTTTTTTCTGGGATATAATGCCCATGTCACTCTCTGGCCATAACCATCTGTATGAAAAAAAAATCACTTCGCTTCATGGATGCGTGAAAGTAGAACAAACCAAAAAAAACTTAATTATAATATCCTACTTCCTACTACTATTTTTTATTAAGTAGATATCATATTGCCGTGCATTTATTCTTATTCGTCTGCTCTCAAAACAGTGAAAATGAAAAATGAAAAATGTTTTATTCAGTTACAAACAAAGTTCGTTCAACAGTTTTGAGGTTGACCTCTCCTTTTAATCGTGAAAACACATGTGCCAGGAGAGGCCGAGAGAGTAAAAAGCAAAACATTGTAAGGAAACAGGCATGTCCTAGAACCAAACATTCGAAGACAGTCAAGACACACCAATCGACACTGGCCCCGCGTAGTGTATTACGGAGGAATTATTGGGATCGGATTCGGATTCGAGGATTATTGAGATCCAGGAAGAAGCCATTGGTCCCAGCAGAATTCCACTGTCCCGGCTGATCATGATATTTATAATATTAGCAGTATCGTAAATATTCCATACCAAGTCATTTTGTTCGTAATCTTCACCGACTATGGCGTAGATGAAGGTCGTGCAGAGGTCGGTCTCAGGTTGCTTCAGGTTACACAAGTTCGTTATGAGGCTGTGCAGAAGTGGTGGCTGGAGTGCCAACATGCCTCTCGCTTTCAACACAGTCTGTAACATTACAATAAAAATGAAAGTCTAAACTCAAAACATTTATTTCAATTAAGTAAACACACACACACACACACAGGCACAGGCAGTTTTATTGTCAAAGGAGTCGGTCATTCAGAAAGATGAAGCTCGTTGCCCATTCCAAAGCGCAGTGGGTTCCTATGGACAAGAGCGGGCAAGAAACTCCAAACACACGAATCCTTAAAGTAACCATGATATCGGTTACTTTAAGGATTCGTGTGTTTCATCTGCCGTTTTCCTAGCTGGATGCAGCTGAATTCTTAAAATAATTATCTTTATATATTAATATATTAACTGGAAAAACAAATATATAGCTGTTATTTGACCGATTTGGTCCTTGTGCTCAAGAAAACGGGCAGGGGCTAGAACCACAATTTGTTTTCGACAAATTGTGGTTCTAGCCCCTGCCCGTTTTGTTTGTGTTACTATTCAGCAAATAAAACAAAATAATTTAATTGAAATTTGCTGATGTCTTTTGTCCCCCTCTCACAGAGAGGAGGCCTGTGTCCCAGCAGTGGGAACGTTATAGGCTGATTATGTAATGTCCTTTGTATAGACCGTCAACAAAAAAAACAAAGATAAAATTCTATCAAGGATTTACTTTTTGCTATGTTACTGATAATCCTAATTAGGGGCTCGTGGCTAAACTATGACAGCCTCACGGGTCTATCGAAGGTTAAGTTACCCTTGCCGCGGTCCGTTCGTGGATGGGTGACCATCCATTACATATCGAGACCCTTCCTTGCCTCGGAATGATTTTTGGCACTCGTTATGGGTAGTCATAAGCCCAAAAGTCTGACCAAGGGGTATCGTGTTACTTAGTAACTGGGTTGTGGAGGCCGGATAACCAGTCGCTCCATGTAAAAAAAACAAAATTAAAATCGGTTCATCCGTTCGGGAGCTACGATGCCACAGACAGACATACACACACACACCCCGACACGTCAAACTTATAACACCCCGTCGTTTTTGCGTCGGGGGTTAAAAATACTGGTATGCAGTTTAGACAGGAAGCCCACCTCAACATAGTTGCGAAAAAGGCTAGGCAGATTGATTTACTCCTAATCCAAATTAACGCTATAAAAACATAAAACTTGTTTTATGTTATAAAAACATAAAACTTTTTGTTTTATGTTATAAAAACGTAAAACTTTTTGTTTTATGTTTTAATAGCTCACCTGACTAAACCGGCTTGTAGCTGTATTAAGTACATTCTCATTCACTTACCGGTAAATCCAAAGTATTCAACGCCAAGTTCGCTATCGGTTTTACATTGTTCAGGTACACCGCTGGGGCAAGAGCCACGAACGCTATCAGCTTCTCATTATACTCTGGTCTCTGAGACATCATGGTGAAGAAGCTGGTGGTTCCCATGGAGTAGCCCAGGTACATGATCTTGTCCAGACCTGTAACGTTCAAGACCTTGTCGATCATTGTCGGCACGTCGTACTTTCCGTGTTCGTGGAAACTGAAAAAGGGAAAAAGCTTGTATTAGTATGACAGGACGAAATAATATCGTATTCAGCATTTATTTCAATTAAACCATTTACAGGCACTTTTGAATTGTCCAAGGTGTCGTTCGGTCAGTCAGAAAGTTGAAGCCAGTTGTCCATTCCAAAATACGTTTTAGTTTTTTTCTCCATAGAGAACTACTCTCAACTCTATGGAGAAGAACGGGCAATAAACTGTACTCTTTTAAATCAAGATCTTATATATAAAATTCTCGTGTCACAATGTTAGTCTGCATACTCCTCCGAAACGGCTTGACCGATTCTTATGAAATTTTGTGTGCATATTCAGTAAGTCTGAGAATCGGCTACTATCTATTTTTTTTTTTTTTTTTAAACCCGTTAAGTGATAAGGGATGTCCACCCTAGGGTAGGAGTAGTGTAGGAGTAGGGTAGGAGTAGGGTAGGAGTAGTGTAGGAGTAGTGTAGGAGTAGGGTAGGAGTAGGGTAGGAGTAGGGTAGGAGTAGGGTAGGAGTAGTGTAGGAGTAGGGTAGGAGTAGGGTAGGAGTAGTGTAGGAGTAGGGTAGGAGTAGGGTAGGAGTAGGGTAGGAGTAGGGTAGGAGTAGTGTAGGAGTAGGGTAAGAGTAGGGTAGGAGTAGGGTAGGAGTAGGGTAGGAGTAGGGTAGGGGGTAGGACACCACGCGAACGAAGTAGCGCCGGGCAGCTAGAAATAATTTATATATGGCAAAAAAACGTTTGCCGGGTCAGCTAGTAATATTATAAAATCCTGAGTACATTAATATAAAACTATTCTAAAAATACAATTAAAAATGGCAGCTAAGAGATGACCATGAACAGGGAGAGACCATGCCATGAGACCCATCCATCCCGGCCTCATTTCATCCCCGGATCATCCCGGATTCATCATCATCTCATGGCACGGCCATGATGATGAATTGACGGCGCTCGTTCACGAACATGACGCGTAGATCAGCACCATTCAGCTCAACCATTTTATTTAGGAAGTCTTCTAAGCACTGTGTTTCATCAATCATTTGCACTTTAATTTCTTTTTATGGGTTCGCTATCAGAGTAATGTTTATGTTGACTGTTGATACTGAATAATTCATGCAATTGTAGGGATTAAAAAGAACTTATGATTATTAAAAAAAATACTTATTTCTTCCATTACGTGATAGTGTGACCCATTTGCTGCGTTGTTATTCCTTTGGGTACCTAATACTTTAACAAACCTTTCGATGTAAGCATTTTTTTTAACATCATTTAAAAGTTACAGGAGCAAGTTTATTAATCATTTTCTAAAATAATCTACGTCCTTTGACTCCAGTTATCTCAAAATTGTACTATGACTTTAAGCGTAGAAATTACTGGGAGACATATCTTCATTTACACTTCGTTTTACACTCCGGGGTCTAGAATCATGTGCTGAATTCATGGTTACTGGTAGCGCATCAATGTCCCTGCCTGTATGTACCTATAGATATTCTTCCCACAAAGCAGTGCTTAAGGGTTGGTTATAGATCATAGTCAGAAGAAGCACATTAGCACATATTGATCGTACCTGTAGTCCCAGAACTTCTGGTCATTTCTGGTGAGGTTCGTATGAGCTGTGTACAGGTTGCCTCGTAGGTTGGTTAGCCACACGTCGTACCCTGCATCAGCTAGCAGGTACGCTGGAAACATATTAAAGACAATTGAGTACTTTAGTGTTCCGTCTCATGCGGTTTTAGGAGGTAAAACAAAAGCCCGTATGGTTAATTAGTTCCAAAAATGGCGGCTGAACCGAGTCGTTTCTGCCGGTACATGTTTCTAGCAAGGTTGCTGTATCGATCGATTGAACATCCACCTAAAGAGTATACGTCGCTGCCTGCTCATGTCTACAAAGTTTTGTATAAGTATTCAACAGACTCTTATCAGCGGGATATCTTGAATTAAAGGACAATGCTCATGGATGTATAGAATCCCGTACCATGAGCATCAAAGTCAAACTTTGTTTTTATAGACTAGCTTATCATATTAACTCCTACAAAAAATAATATAATATGAATATAGTATGACAAAAATCATATCCCCGACGCGTAATGTCGTAAAAAATTATGAAAATAATTACTATAATAGTTTGATCTTGATGCATGAGACTTTTTGGTACGACTTTTGTTCATTGTCCTTTATGTAGTACTAGCGGCTACCCGCGCCTTCGCTCGCGTGGATGTCGGAAATGATCCCACGGGAACGTGCTACTAGGACGAAAGCCTTTGATACGACTATGTTACTCCTTATAACATCAGCTATGTGCCAGTGAAAGTCCCGTCAAAATCGATGCAGCCGTTTCGGAGATTAATAAATTCGGAATAGACAAAAAAAATGTTTTTTTGTTATGAATACCGTATACTTTACTATTTCTGATGATACGGTTAATAGAATTAATTAATAGGGGGTGGCTACCGAGATGACAACTAATAGAGAAGTATGGAAGAAAAAGACAAGTTACGCGTACGCCGACCCAGGATACGAGCAGGAGAATGATGATAATATGTGGGCGTCCAAGCAAAAAGGGTCCAGTAGTGGGGTATTGAGTTAAGACTAGATTCGGTATCTAGAATAGTCAATTGATAGTAAAGATTGAAAAAATATTCAAAACCTGCCACATAATTTTTTTTATCAGACATTTGAAGTTGAAATCCTGAATAAAAAAAATACTACAACAACAACAGCTTCAGCTCCACGCTTACCAAGACTTCTCTCGGGCCCCATGATCACGAAGTCCCCACTGCTGCCGAGGAGACCGTGTACGATTAGGATAGCCTTCTTCCCTTTATTGAGGTCCCCGGTCCTTCTAGCAGAGCGTCTGCCAGCCGGGATCCTGTGCATCTGCAGGACGTAGCCATCCGGCGTGGTCACGCGGTGCTTCTCTATGGGGTAGCCTGCTGCTTTGATGAGGCTTGGCTGTGGATGATGGGGATTCTATTATTATTGTTATACTATTATGTTTCGTTATTTATAAAAGTTAACAGCAGCCTTACACTTAAAACTATACCCCACAAAACCGTTTTCACGGTTTGTATGCGGGAACAGGCTATACAAATAAAGTTACGTTTATAACGTTGTGAAAATCGTTGATAGTCGCTTCCTCGTTGGCAGCGGGACTGGTGCCTTAATCTGCATTCGCGACTTATTTGCCAAAAATGATTTATGAAAAAATAACTTTAATTCCTACTCAATAAAGTGCAGTTCACGCTACAACTCCAAAACATTTTTGTAACTTTTTCAATTACATTGGTCATTTAGATACATGTTTTTTGGAGATCACCTTTTAAGCAAGGAAATGGTGCTAGTCACTCTGAAATAAAAATAATAATAATTTATTTGTTCAAAAATATACAAACAATCAGATAATATTATGGTAATACACTATAATAATCAACTTAATTGCCATTAAAAAAATCCACAACTAAAGTATTCTCTGTATTTATGCTGAATTATGTCTATTTGTTGTTGTATAATTTTCTTTTTTGTTACTGTGTTGTCCCAATCGTGTTCACAGGAAGTGTTTTATTAAACCATGTAATCACCGCGTTCGCAGCTTTTTGTGTTTACTTTTCTAGCAGTATTAAAATAAAGTTGATATTTGTTTAACTTGAAATAGTATCAATTTGAAACATTGTACTTTAGACACGCTTGTCAGCTGCTTGTTTGTCTTTGCAAGACATCCGTCACCCCATCATTGTGGGTAACTTAACCGATTCATTCGTATTACATCAATTTTGCTTTACCTACGAAGTCTTCTCCTTGAATAATTAACGTAATTGATATGACAATCTATTTTCCACCTATTAATATAAATCGATCTTCATTACGTCTAATGGTCTCATGCACGTTAATCTACGATTACCAGCTGTTCTATGGAAGTCTGTCTAGGAAAAGAAATTGCTTTATTTAATGAGGTCGTTTATTTTTTTATTACATTGGTAGTTTGTTAAGGCATGCGGTGGCGTCCTATTGTTCTATTCTATCTTAGGTCTCATGTTGTCTCTTCCATTTTTCCCTGACAGCAGTCGCATTATCATTCACTCCCTTTTTTTAGGGTTCCATACCCAAAGGGTAAAAATTGAACCATCATACTAAGACTTCAATGTCCGTCTGTCTGTCTGTCACCAGGCTGTATCTCATGAACCGTGATAGCTAGACAGTTGAAATTTTCAATGCTTCTCTTGTAACTTATGCATAAAATAACGTCACGCATGTAACCCTTGAAGGGTTAGGCAGAGGTGTACCTATTGTACACCCACATTTCGCTAGATGTTTAAGTGCCACATGTAATAGGGAGCGAGCCTATTGTCATTAACCGGACCCAAATCCAGACTCCGGGCTGTTATTGAGAAGTTCGCGATGAAAAACCCAATAACACTTTTGCCCGACCCGGGAATCGAACCCTGTACCTCACGCTCAACAGCAGCACTTGCGACCACCAGACCAACGAAGCTGTCCCTTGTAACTTTTCAATCTAAAAACTAGTCTTAATTTACCCATTGATGTATAGATGGTACTAAATCTATTGATTCCGTGCATGTAGGGTGTGTAAACTTATAAAATGTATTATCTTAATTTTATAGGCTTTTATGTTATCATACAGCGAAGTGCGTTTTAATTGCGTTCTTAAGGACCATTTACGATCAACTAAGTGGAACTAGCTGCCTGTTTGACAGTCATAGTGCCATAAAATATTACTTAGTAAGTGTTAATTCGACAAAGGCTAAATATGACCTACATTAAAGTTTAAAAGGGCGTTAAACGAATTTTTGATTATGAAAACTTATTACACGATTGACGATTTTCATAATGATGATTCACAAACTGATTGACATACTGTTTTTATGATTGACATAATTATTGTGATTGGCTTAATTTTTTTTTTTATTACTGATCTGAATGTGATTTTTTATTTGGAATTATTATAAATCTTTGCATGCCCATGTGACGGTAAAATATGAAGAACTTTATTTTCTTTAAAACACCTATGTACTATACCCATGTTTGCAAAGATATAAATGATTTGATTTGAAAGGCTGTTTCTGATCTACGCACATTTCTGATTTACGCGCATATGTGCCTGACAGGGGCTTTACTTTGTGTAAATTATTTCATCACCACTGCTCTCAAATCGGTAAAGAAAAACATCTTGAGGAAACCGGCATGTCGTAGAACTATAAATACGAAAACATGTGACATCTACCAACCCGCACTGGGCTTGCGTGGTGGATTTCGACCCACTCCCTCTCACAGAGAGAAGCCCTGTGTCCCAGCAGTATATTTATCCCCAGCTCTAAATTATATGCTGATTATGTGAATGGTAGGTAGTTCTTATTGCAAGTCATCATGAACTAAACAATAGCGTATTATCATTGTGTAAATAATTGCCACTCCGAAATGTTGGCAGCAGGAGGTTTATCATCCGTTCGTATTTGTCCGGAAATGTCCAGGTTTCCGACTTATTATGAGTATTGTCCATCAAAGAAGAGACTAAAAATATGTCTTCACTTTTTTTTAAGTGTTCGGCTTTTTGTCAGAACTATTTTTTTTTACGGTGAACCTCTGCAGGCTTGACTGCCGGCTGGACCAGACCCTCGTTACTTAAAGAAATTCCTTAAAAAATGCTTTGCTTTAAAGTTCGTTAATGAATCAAACATATGAAAATTGTAACATATATAAATTGTTGTTAACAGCATAATTTGCGAAAGGAATATTGGTTCAGCATGAGCATTATTATGATTATTGCATTATCCAACTAGGACGATTGAAAATAAACTACGATGAGATCACTGACCAAGCGAAGTAATACTGATTTAGACCACAATAATCAAACAAGTCCTCATTTGCACCGGCCGCGGCCAGGCGGCCGCCGCACATTAGCAGTTTTGTCAAGGTTTATCAGAATATCGTGTTATATAAGAATCCAGGTTAGGTCAATTTGTTAAGGGCCTTTTCTCGGTACGACCAACCATAATAAATCTGTCAAATTTGTTGCCAGATCTAGAAAGATTCTGAATGAAAAACTCATGACATGAGTCTCTCAGAGTGAGACGAAACTACTTGTATCCATAGGCACCGCCCCTAGGTATCTCATTTTTTTTATCCGTGAAAATGTAGTATTTATAACCGACTTAAAAAAAGGAGATTCTGTATGCGACCCGTATGTATGTATGTCCGCGATTTTAATATTTTACTGTTATATTTTCTATTTATAAACTTGTTTGTTTTCTCTATTAAAATAAAAATACCGAATTCAAAGCCCATCAATAAATCGAGGACCTTACTCCTTGGGATCATAATTGAACCTTGGTCCTTTTGAAATTTCACCGCTTAAGGAGGAGGAGGAGGGCACATGCAACAAATCTGTACTGCTAATAATAAAGAAGAGTTTGTATGTTTGTTTGATAAGGTAAATCTCTGCAACTACCAGTCAGATTTGGAAAATTCTTTTTGCAGCTGATAGCCCAATTCTTGAGGGATTTAACATCACGCTAGGACTCTTAAGAGCTGAGCAAAAAGAACAAAAGTTAGAAAGAAAGCGAAACCGAACTCCACGGGGAGGCGATGCGATGCGACGGGGTGGGTCGGTGGAACAAGAAATTTTACGCGGATAAAGTCGCGGGCAGAAACTATCTACTTATAAAATTGCAGTAGCTACAACTAGTCAATCAAATCTACAGCTTAAACCGTAGCCCTGAACTGATTATCTCACCTAGAACCAGACCTTTATTATCGGCATTACCTAACGATCAACCGACAGACCTCGACATCACTAAACGTTGTCGTTTTTGCATGAAGTCGTCATTAAAGCTCTATGTTAAGTGCGAATTGATTTGTAAATACCGACGCTTACATTAAGTACAGCTGTGCAGTAGTATTACCTTACTTGTTTGAGTGTCCATGGAGTTTCTTGCCCGTTCTTCTCCATAGGTACATACTACGCTTTGGAATGGGCAACTAGCTTCATTTTTCTGACTGACCGACCCCTTGACAATTCAAAAGTACCTGTAATTGGTTTAATTGAAGTAAATAGTTTGAGTTTGAGGTATACATATTATTGAATACGCTATTATTTTCTTATATGTACATACATGGTTGCAGGGACATTGACGCGCTACCTGTTACAATAGATTCAGAACATGATTCTGAACGCCTGCGTGGAAAATTTTCGGCAGTTAAAAAGAAATTTGCCGTTCTATACATTTTGACCGTGTAGGTATTTTACTTTGTATGAAACAGCCTATTTTTTTTTTTATAACCGACGAATAATTTCTACGTCAGGCAATTTGTCGTCTACGGGGTGTATATTCATATGTACGTTAAGCCGTTGGTCCCGGCTATCATTCATAGATCTTTGACAGTCGTTACGGGTCGTCAGAAGCCCGAAAGTCTGACAACCAGTCTTACCAAGGGGTATCGTATTACCCCATTAATAACTGGGTTGTGAAAGTGAGATAGGCAGTCGCTCCATGTAAAATACTGGTATTCAGCTGCATCCGGTTAGACTGGAAGCCGACCCCAACATAGTTGGGAAAAGGCTAGCAGCTGATGATGATGATGATGTGTATAATCATGTGCTGAATTCATGGTTATAGTTTCCGCGTCGATGTCCCTCCCACCCTGTATAAATAAATATCTGATGCCGAAAATATAGTGTTTGGAGTTTTTGTCCCGTTGTCTAGATGTATGTTCCGGATTGGCGCAAAAACGGCTGAACGGATTTGGATGAAAGTTGGCACACAGATAGTTTATAACCATTATTAATCCAAAAGGTACTTTTAATCCCGGTAATAGGTCGCCCGCCGCCTCCAAATGTTTAGGTTTCGGAGAAATACAGGCGAATTATAATGTTTTGTTATGCACAATGACATTTATAATAGCAGCCTGTGACTGTCCCACTGCAGGACAAAGGCCTCTTCTCATACAGAGAAGGCACGAGCATTGACCACCACGCTTGCTCAAGACGGCTTGGTGATTTCAAACGTATCCTACACGTGAAAGTTTGTATGATTGGATGGATGTTTGTTACTCTTTCACGCAAAAACTACTAACGGATTTGAATGAAATTTGGCACACAGGTGGTTTATAACCTTGATTAACATATAGGATACTTTTTATCCCGATATTCCCACGGGATCGAAACTATGCCATAGCGTCGAAATTTTGCGTCGGTTATTAAAAAAAATATATTGCTGTTCCATACATTTTGACCGCGTAGGTCTAGGTATTGCACTTTTCTATGAAACAGACCATTTTTTTTTTGATAACCTGTACTGTATATTAATTGAAAATGTCGCATTGGTACCTGTCCGAATTTGAACCCAACCTAGTGCTCGAGGGACTACAGTGTGGTTTGTCCCTAATAGGCGAGGCCTTAAGCACTGGGACCATTATAATATTTTACACCATTTACTGTGGAAAAACAAATATCATTTACGTAGCAATAAAAACTATCTAATTTCATACTATAAGTAATAAAAACGCGATAGTAAACTGATACTTATCCAATGATAATATAGTACTTGATTATAATCTTAAATGATTGTTGTGATCTCGTGCAGCGATCTAAAATAAGAGAAGAATGGATACTGTAAATGCTTCTCACGTGTCGCAGTACATTATGCAACGTTACCAGTTAACCTCTAATTTTGAGAAATGCATAATCTTTACCTTTTAAATTTTAATGTTGGTCGGAATCAGATGAGTTATGTTTTTTTTTGTCGTATGGAATTCCGGGTTCGTAAATGTCACTTGTCTTCGAATTTTGGTTCTAGGACATGCCGGTTTCCTCACGACATTTTCCTTCGCCGTTTTGAGAGCAGTGGTGATGAAATTATTTATTTTACACAATAGTAAATTACCTGTCTGGGTTCGAACCTACGACCTACTACTCGTAAGTCGCGACCGTTACCACTGGGCCACCACTGCTCTGGTGGATTTACGAGAGAGGAGGCCTGTGTCCCAGCATTGGGAACATTATCGGCTGATTATGCATTATACCTGGAAATCCGCATGGATTAAGACCTGGCTGTCATTATGTAAATGTTTTCTAAGGGAGAAATATTGAAAAATAAAATGTCCGGAGATTTTTGCAAATGACTTGCTGTCAGGACTCAGGACTCAGATTTTTTTTTTTTTTATAATGGAATTTCCAAATTACCTATTATGCAGTGCAATGTAAAAAATATTTCTTCCACGGTAACAAAATGATTACTACATGCATACCGGCGCGGTGTCCTGTGGTTGATTAAAAGCAAATCCAGATCTGCGGCCGAGCCATAAGCTTGCGGTATACCGAAGAGCAGTTTTATCCGAAACACCCCGGCGAGCCAGCACTATCTCGGTAAAGTTCGTCAGACCCTTAAGAGTCTCCACAAGAGATAAAGTATCCTATTTCAAAATAATTATTCCTCGAATAAAATCAGCCCCTATGGCTGATTTTTCAATCATCTGATAACTTTATTCGAGTATCTAATAATTTTGAATTTTTGACAGTTCTTCAATACCAAATCTGTCAGTTATCTGGCGATGGAAAAATCAGCCCATAAATATTTTTATACTTAAACAAAAAGATTAAAAAAAAAATTAGTAGCCCACCGGTATCGGGAACCCAGGTTACGACGGTTATTGTATTAATATAATCAGCTGTTTGTGTCCCATTGCAGGGCAAAGTGGGGGGGGGGGGGGGGGGTCGTTCTCTCCACTTATCCCTATCTACTGCAGTATAACGGTTGACGTTTATTTTTCTTTATCTTAAATGAGAATCCACAACTGAGAGCCATTTCATGAAGTAGTTTATCTTCTTAATAACGGCCAACCACATCTTTGTCTTTCATTGATATCAACTAAATCTTAAGTATCTATTCACGTTCAAGGAAATTAAAATATAAGACTCATACATAAAAATGGGTGCGCGTGATACAAATTTGAATGCGGAATTCGCAGGGCTTGCGCGCGCATCTTTATGACATAATCGGTGTAAACGTGACGCGAATCCTGCGCAGGCATTGTTGTCGTTTTTGTTGCGCGCCTTTGTGATATTAGACAATTATACTGTTTGCGTGTAAACATATGATTACAGTGTGATGGGCAAATTGGATCCACCCTTCAGTAATAGATTGGAGACATGGAAAATCAATTACAATGTCTAGCTTCAGACAGATTGATCAGATAACATGGGAAATCTTACAATGCAAGTCTGTGTTTATACAGGCTGATTTTATAATCTTACCATTATTAAACAGAAATTATTACGGCCCATCAAGACGGCGGATTAAGACCTCGCCTCTCATGCTCGAGTTTGTGGTTTTAAATCCGGGCAAGTAAAAATGTGACATTTTCAATTTATATGTACTTTCTGAGTTTATATTTGACAAAGCTGACATTATTGGTGAAGGAAAAGATCCTGAGGAAACCTCATAGTTAATTTAAGTCTGAACTTGCCAACTCGTCTTGAGCAAGTGGTGACCAATGAGAAGAGACCCTTGTTTTGCTGTGGGAGACAATAATAGGCAGGTATTGCCATTTACTTTTTATTATTGTACGATATTCTTTCGTGTAAATAATTCGTTTTAAATGTTTTGGGACTAAAAATTGATCACCTTATAGGTGTGGCCCTGTCCTCCTTAAGATCGACCCTCGTGTAGGACTTCGGCACAGTATAAATATGGACAGTACATAAAATACGAACACACGATCGAAACGCTACACTCCCTTACCTTTGACGCTAAAGCGACAGTCGCTTTGCTGCGACTTCGGGCACAGTGGACAAACCAGGAAGTATGTCACATTTTCCGGTCGTGTTCGGCATCGCAGTAACATTTAAATAGTTCAGCCAGTCTATTCTGTAAAAATCTCACCGTGGAAACTTAGGTGAAGTGACCTTCGAGTGACCAGTTATTCTATCTGATGCTAGGGATTGATAACATTGACTGTTCACTTCTCCATCTTTACATACCTAGACCCCCCGTGTCTTGGAAAGCACGTTAAGCAGTTGGTCCCGGCTGTCATTCTTGAATTTTTGACAGTCGTTACGGGTCGTCAAAAGGCCGAAAGTCTGACAACCAGTCTTACCAAGGGGTATCGTATTACCCAGTAACTGGGTTGTGGAGATCAGATAGGCAGTAGCTCCATGTAAAATACTGGTATTCAGGTGCATCCGGTTAGACTGGAAGCCGACCCCAACATAGTTGGGAAAAGGCTAGGTACTTGATGACGACTGTTCACTTCACCTAAGTTTTCACGGTGAGATTTTTACAGAATAGGTCGGCAGCTTTGACACTTTTTCCTTAATTTATCCAGGCATTAGTTTATAAAGGATCTTCCAATAGGGACTTCCGAACTTGACAGTTGATAGCGGCCGTACTGTTGAAGCTATATCTGTCAAATTGGCTGTGATTTATTCAGTCTGTTTTGCCAAATCACCATGGACGGATATAGCGTTCAACAAAACGTGCAAATGATAAAATTGTTTTATCAAAATGGGCGTTCTGATCGGGTATAAATTTGATAAATTTGAGTCCACTGGTGACAATACCAATCCACATGAGATCCAAGAGATAATGGCATCGATAGGCCTTGCAAACAAATAAAAAATTTCGATGATATCTCACACACACTTTATTTTATTTTTTAAAGGTAGCGCTTACTGAAAGACCCGGTATATTATAACGATACTTATTCATCAAAGCGCGATCACCAAATAATTATGCGATAAAATCAGTATTTACTCTTGTGAATGTTGCGTGTTTTTGAGTAATTATTGTACTGTATTATTATTGCTGTTCACGATACAGCATTTAATATGAAATTGATTTGAATTTTATTGCCTGAACTATCATGTAAATATTATGTATGTTTACGAAGGCTCACATATTTCATTTGTATGAGGAACAGGGTGTAAAGTACAATCATCCTCCATAAAAAAGGGAGGATCATCCGACCAGACGGGTGTTGTGTCTGGTAGGCTAATGCCCGACGTTTGATGTCGGGACATTGTATATGTATATGCTAATCGCGCGGCAAACTCTGCTTGCGCGATGCAGGATTTGGCGTGACGTCACGTGGCAATGTAGATGCCACCTTGGTATCTCTGTCATCAGCAAGTGGTATTTGCAAAGTTAATATTTGAACTGAATTCACCTGCTGGCACAGGCGTTGGGATTGGCACAAGAAAAGACAGATTTATGCTCAGCAGTGGGTGAAGTCGGGCTGTGGATGATGATGATGACCTTCCGGAAGTGTTATAGCTAAATCTGGACAGAACGCAATAAAAAAGGGACAACTTTATTACTAGCTATTTCCCGCGAGTTTGTCTGCGATCCAGGATAAAAAATACCCTATGTCCTACACCAGGTCATGGTCTACCCATGTGCCAAATTTCATCCAAATCCGTTCAGCCGTTTTAGCGTGAAAGCGACAAACAAACTGACTTTCGAGTTTATAATATTAGTTAGGATGCTCGTTATCAATGTTTGGTGACAGCAAAGTGGTCAGGTCATAAAACATGAAGCCTAACATTTGAATAAAATAACAGTTATCTCTCCTCGGAGGACCAAATGACAAAAAAATACATTCAATCTCGAATGTTTGTCAGTAAGGCACACTCCAGAATGAAACTGTTTGGGATTACTCACAAGTTTACAACTCGATATAAACGCAGAAAGAGAAATATGATGTAGGTACTTATAGAAGAAAAAAAAAATGGTTTTGCCAATAATTTCCTTAAAATTTACTAAAATATCAAAGTAACTGTAATTCATGCACACGCCGCACATCAAGCTACCCGAAACTGTTAAATTTACTCAATCAACCTTGAACCTAATGCTTTAGCGATAAAGTTGAAGACAGATTGCAGTAACTTATGTGCTAGCGTCTGTACAGTCACGAGCAAAAGTATGTATACACTCGGCTTTATTCAAAAGCGATTTACTCCTTTAATTTTAATTGAAATTTTATGATGTTACGAACATAGCATTTTCGAACCCATAGGTTTATGTAATGTATCGTATTTCAACGTTCCATTCGTTATTTCACGAAAAAATTGCAGTTGAAAATCGCCAAGTTTTGACATATTGGTGTCGTACGTATTTTTGTTACCTTATGTAGGTAGGTACTTCTATGTATAAACGCTGTCATGTGCCCCAAAAATACATAACGGAACGATTTTAAATCGCTTTCAACTAATGATAACGCCACTGCTGATGCATGACCTAACATTATGACCAAACGAAAATTCTAGAAAAACTTAAAAAAAACGTTTGTGAAGGGTAATTATATAGAAGGAATACTCTTTATTATGTACACCATACACATTACAGTTAGAAATGTATTTTACAAGGGGTGCAACATGGGAGAAGGAGATAATGCTGCAGGTAATCCCTGTGTGTATTTATTTGATATAAAAAAAAATACATACAAAAAAAAACAAACAAACAACAACATTGCAAATAAATACATAACATATCTATCCATATAAATAAAAATGATTCACCGAAATGTATGCACGCGCATAACTTCCCATCGACCAAACTGGATAATTCTTTCTTTTTGTGTTAGTTATTGTCAGGACAAGGTTTGTATTCTTAGAGAGTTTTGTAAGAGAGTCCATGGAGTATCTTGTCCGTGCTTCTCCGTTCTTCTCCATAGGTACCTACTACGTTTTGGAATGGACAACTAGCTTCATCTTTCTGACTGACCGACCCTTGCCAATTCAAAAGTGCCTGTAATTGGTTTAGTTGAAATAAATAGTTTGAGTTGAGTTTGAGTTTATACACAATCGGACCCGGTAGCTGGCGCTGCTTTTTCGGGCAGGACGACGTCTGCCGGGTCCGCTAGTATAAAATAAATACAACATAAAACATACAAACACAAACAAATAAATACATACATTAAACATATAAATTCGTGTTTGATATTATTAGTAACGGTTTTTTATACTTTAGGTAAGTAAGTACTCAATATGTAGATTTTTTTGTAATACTCGTATTTTCCACTTAGACGTGTGTCCTTCATAGACACTTGAAAAGTCGTTTTTATCAAAAAACTTTATTATTTATATTTCTACGCTTTATTATAAACACGTTATAATTGAATGCATAATTAAGTAAATTCGTCCGTTACTCCGCCAGAGTTTTTATATAAAAAAAAACAATTGGATTGCCTTAAAGAGTACCTACCAATGCTTCAACCTACTGCTGACGCTCCTCATAGCTCTTCACAACCATTGGAGGACTTCTACGAGAACATTGATGGATGTTCGATACGGTACGTAAGCGTATCGAATGGTTGCTATGCAGGTATCCATTCGGCAGACAGATCTTATGACCTACCGACACTGCTGCGGCCTGCAACTGATACAGCCTCTCAAACTCGAGAAGGCAGTATCTCGACGGTATTCAACATTAGCAGGTAAATTTCATAGTAGACCGTTAGACTCCCAGCATATTTTGAAGAATCTTTGCTGATAACAAAGTCCTTTGTGACCGAAGAACGAAGAGATATAAATGCGCAGCCGCGTGAAGTGTCAGCAAATTTGGGCGCAGAAGGCCTTATAAAACATGATAACGTGACGCATCAGCATAGGATAATCTATAATATAAAAATGAATCGCTGAATATTTTGCTACTAAGCGCAAATCTCGAGCAGCTGAGAAACAGCTGAACCGATTTCGCAAATTATTTTTTTTAAATATTCCTTGAAGTACGGGGATGGTTCTTACGGGAAAAAAAAATTAAGAAAGTTGCTTCACGCGGACGAAGTCGCGGGCAGTTAGCATATAATGCTCACACTTCTGGGATACAGATCTCCTCTCTGTAAGAGGTTTGGTGGATGTCGTGTATGTCACAAGGTCCTTGAATTATTTGCTCTTGTCTAGGACACTAGTTACTTCACCTATTTTCCTTCACAATTTTGATAACATATAAACAAGAAAATTTCGTAACAGCTGCTTCATACAAGTCAATTAACATAAAATGAAGAAGTTAACAATGACAGGTACTTAACCATTATTAGTATCAGGTCATCATTCATTAGGCCCCGAGCGAGTAATTATCGACGCTATGAAGTGATAAATATAATTGGTTTAGTTGCAAAACACAGTTTATCTTATTAGCACTTTGCGTGTATTCCCTTAGGGGCCATCATCATCTTTCAGTTGAAAAACGTTCACAGCTGGACATAGGCCTCCTCCAAGCATTGCCACAACGACCGGTTCTGTGCTTCTAGTGCCAGCGGATTCCCGCGATCTTCACCAGCGATTTCCCGCGATCTTCCCCATGTTGTTTGTGGAGCCTACCTTATCTGCCTTTCTACCGAAAGGCCGATGGGTTAGTGGGGCTAACTGGTAGCACCTTGCTGATGGTGTAGAATGCCAAATGATCGAAGGACAAAATTAACGTAGAAGCGATGCTTTAGGACATGGAACGTATTAGAGAGAAGATGATGATGACGCAAGTACCTTTGTCAATTGGTCCAGAATAGTAACACTACTTCATATGCTTTTGGTAGCTGTAAAAACCGTTTTACATGCCCATGGGAAGTTAAGTAGCCCTTTTGTAGATAAATAAATGATGGGCCGGTGTTTTGTCACCCGAGACTCGGTGCACCGTTGCGCGCGCTTGTTTGATATCTATTATTTTAATATAAGGCGCACGTGCCGCGTGCGTGGCTATTGTCAACAGTCTCTGGTTGGTCTTTTATGTAGAGACAATATACGCGGAATTAACTAGTATTGTTGTTATGTTATACGTGATTATTATAACTTGCGTGTGAGGTAAGTATCTAACCAGTGAACTATTCACAACCATCCGACAGGCTATCGTACCGAAAATGACACGTTTCGATAACCAGCACCCTAATTGCGTAACACACAATCAATCTCAATCTGAATCATTTTGAAGGATATTGCTAATCCATTGCTTCATATGTTCAAAAAATGTGTCATGTGTCTGCTCAACAACGTAAATAACGCAATGAATGTTGTTGAACTGTCAAAATGAAACTGATTCCGATTGATCGTGTGATACGCAATTAGGGTGCTGATTTGGCTTGAGAAGAATATCGGTCGTCTATCTGATTTGAACTGACAAAATTTTCGGGTTTTCGACTTGTGCACAGCGTTTCGAGGACTCCTACGATAACATTGATTGATGTTCGATACCTTACGGAAGCGTATCGAGTAGTTGTGGTTGTGAAGCTATGCAGGAGCTATTGTGAGAATGAGATAATCGTATGAGAATGTGTATCTCGCTTTTGAATGTTTCAAATAAGTAAATTAAAGTTGGAGGATGTTTACACAATTTTCACATACAATCGAGTTCTTCTTATCGAAAACTGTGCAGGTATGTATACTGACAATCTTCCCCCCATATAATTGAAGCCTGGTCATTTTGGATTGAAGTATAAATCATCATCATCATGCACCTGCCCTTATCCTAATGTATTTGTGGTCGGCGAAACATGTCTTTTTCTTCCATACTTTCTATTAGTGGTCACCTTTCTAGCCACATCATCGTTCACTAAGTCCATTCATCGTTTGTTTGGGTTTCCCCTAATCTTAAAGCCATCCACATTCATGCTCAGACCTTTCCTCACAAGATTTTCCTCACTCCTCTGCATTACATGCCTGTACTATGACAACCGAAATAGAAGTATACAAATCACCTTTAAACAATTGTGTGAGCAATAATAGTATACATAGGCAGGCTATAATGTTCCCACTGCTGGGAAACAGGCCTCTTCTCTGTGAGAGGGAGTGGGCCGTAATCCACCACGCGGGCCCAGTGCGTGTTGGTAAATGTCACGTCTTCGAATTTTTGGTTTTAAGACATGCCTCACGATATTTCCTTCACCGTTTTGAGAGGAGTGGTGACGAAATAATTTATACAAACTAAAGCGCCTGTCTGGGTTCAAACCTACGACACAATATTGTACACTAGGCATATATCCCCTCTTAGTGTTACCCTATTAACCCGTGTCAGTTTCGCAAACATTACCTACATAAGCTTTTTTCATATTTTTCTTTTGAAAATCTGCAATTATTAGTTGAGACTCTCCGTCCAACTCAGGGAAGGAAGTTATTACCATCTAACATGTCAATCATGCATTAAGATAGCAAAAACCATCAACCGAATAATTTTATTTGACATGTAGTTAGCTTGTCTATGATCTTTGGTTTTTCTAAAACTATATCTTTACATGTATGTATACATATCATAAATTAAAGTCGCTTTTCGTGTCTGTCTCTATGACCAAACTCCTCGACGGATTTTGATGCAGTTTTTACCATCCTTCAGAGAATGTGCATTGATATTAAACTTAGATAGAACTAAATGAGCCCGCGACTTCGCCAGCGTGCATTTCACAAATATCCCACGGGAACGTGCTACCGGGACAAAAAGTACATCACTCGTCTACCAGTGAAAGTCCTTTCAAATTCGGTTCAGTCGTTTCGAAGATTAGTCGGAACCAACAGACAGGCAGACAAACAAACGTTAAAAAACAAGTTTTTTTTATAAGTACCGTACTTATATACTTTCATATGCATTTAGTAAAAAGCAGTTATTTTGACATTACAAATAGACACTTCAATTTTATTTATTTGTTATGTTTTATAGATAAAGATATCAAGATACCAACAGCTTGTTATAAAATTATTAATTTAACAAAGGTAGGGAGAATAGGTGCGAACATCTTGTCAAGGATATCAAATAACCAAATAACGTCTTCTAACTTAGAGATATATGTATTATACATCTAAAACGGGTTTTTGGTCCTAAACGGCCACTTAGGACCAAAGTCTACTGACGAATATATGTATATACAAGGTAACTATCTCCCTGGTCGTTTATACATTTTTTGCCCATTCGATAATTATCAAGGTATATTGACGACTAAACTTACCTAACCTATGTAAGCAGCGAATAAGAAAACCTGAAGTAAAAACGTAAAAAAAAACGTATAAAAAGCGGTAAATAAGAATAAAAAGCTGACGCAACTTAAAGTGATTCAAAGGATTTTGCCTTTTTTATGAAGATAGGTTGTTGTTGATTATCAATTTGCAATTGAACAGATTAGTAGAAAAGTTATAGGTACATAATTGTATGTATTTAAATTAGGCCTATTTATAAAAGTCATGTTTTCAACCACTGCTTTCAAAACGAACAAAAAATTCGAAGACATGTGACATCTACCAACCAGCACTGGGCCCGCGTGGTAGATTACTGCCCACTCCTTCTCGAAGAGAGGAGGCCTGTGTCCCAGCAGTGGGAACATTATAGGCTGATTATGCTTTGTATTCGAACACGATTCCATTCCATCTAAATTTCGGTATGTGCTTGTGCATCAGTGCTGCATGCACACGGTGGAGCAAATAAATAGTAAAAAGAATGTAATATTTTCAGGAAGTTTATTAATGTAAACAAGACAACAACAACAATGACAACAACAACAGTCAACAACAGTCACAGTCACAGTCTGCTGTTACAGTCTCAATGTAACAACAGTTTGTTTATGTTTGTTAGTGTGTATGTGTGTGTCGTGTGTGTATCATGTGTGTGTGTCATGTGTGTGTTGTTGTTTGTTGTGTTCATTAATGTATTTTTAAAATATGGACTACAGTTGTCTGAAATAAATGAATTATTATTATTATTAAATAGGAACTCTATGTTATCTTGGAAAACGCCATAACACTTTTCCCGACCTGGGATGCGGAACCCAGGACCTCATGCTCATGCCTTTGCCAATGCCCGATTGATGGCAATAGGCTTGCATCTTACTACATGGGACTAAAACATAACTGGCGAAATGTGGGTGTTACCTACTATAGGTAGATCTCTGCCTAACCCTTCAGGTATTACATGCGTGATGTTATGTTATGTTATTTTGAACACAAATTAACTTTAATCCCAATTATCTCCTACATTAATTATTTCTTTTATTCACGAAGGATCTTGCAATTTTGGGTAAAAGGTGTCTTACCCAAAATTTTAATAGTTTTCCTTTTAATAGTTTATGAAATAGTCCGTTAATTAAGCACATAACAACTTAAATAAATGTCTGGTTAATAAAATAAGTGCTTTGCACGAGTTCATTATACTTTTCTCATCATCATAAAAATTAGAAGACATGTGTCATCTACCAACACGTCCTGGGCCCGCCTGGTGGATTACGGCCCACTCCCTCGC
Source organism: Apamea crenata (assembly GCA_949629185.1). Taxonomy (NCBI): domain Eukaryota; kingdom Metazoa; phylum Arthropoda; class Insecta; order Lepidoptera; family Noctuidae; genus Apamea; species Apamea crenata. The sequence continues at coordinate 1,196,745 of OX451362.1, read as the reverse complement.
GAAGCGAGGAGGCCCGTGTCCCAGTAGTGGGAACATTATAGGCTTGCATCATGCCTTAATGTACTTAGTACACGCAATTTTTTTTACGACAGGTTCATGTGGTATAACTAAACTGTCATGTAAACGAATTCATCGGCTAATATAGGAAATAATAAAACTACAATAAAATGCCACGAAATGAATTTGTACCGAAGGCCATATATTTCTTAATTTATCTGACGCACTCGCAGGAGCAACAGAACGAATGTCAAATAACAAATAGCTGCAGTAAAAATAAACATTGTGTTCTGTTTCTCATTTAACACGTCTGCCCTCAAAGCAAGAGTGAACAGGCATCTTCTGGGCACGCTCGTTCCATCATAGACCTCATCCATCGCTTACTATCAGGCGTGATCGAGGTAAAGAGCAAGCTCATTTTTGTTTTGAATAAACAATTATCCAGGCTCATACTGATGCAAGGATGCAAGCAACACAAACCCCCTTTGAACACAAGAAATTGTTTCTCAGACAACTTGAATTATTAGCACGCTCGCTCGCGTCACCCGGTAGACTCAGCAAAAATAGGACCAGATTCTGAACTTACTCATAGGTGCCATAACAGGCGATTAATAGATTCGGGATTAATAAGACTATCAACTTCTTCATTCTTTCGTCTGTTAAGGTAACGGTGGAAATACCAATTTTGGACCATGAACAGCTTGGCAAAATGATAACAGTCGCAGGGATCTTCAAGGTTCAGCTACTTACAGAGATCCTTCTGTGTCTCGGAAAACACGTTAAGCAGTTGTTGGTCCCAGCTGTCATTCGTAGATCTTTGACAGTCGTTACGGGTAGTGGAAGCCCGAAAGTCTGGCAATCTTGTCAAGGGGTATCGTGTTGTCATATAACTGGGTTATGGAGGTCAAATAGGCAGTCGCTCCATGTAAGATATACATTCAGCTGCAGCCGGTTAGACTGGAAGCGAACTCCAACATAATTAATATAGTTGGGCTAGGCAGATGATGATAGGTTTTGGACATGTACGGATAATACGACATTCTCGCGGACAGCATGGAGTAAACTTTTTACTCTTTTTCTTTTACCATCATGCCGACATAGTATGTAAACAACACATTGTACCGCGGTGTGTGAATGAATAACAACGTGTCGTTGCACTTTATTACAATCTTGAAAACGAAATTTAATACATTGTCGGTGAGTTTTTAATGTCCTTGATTTACTGGTTTTATACAATGTTTATTTGTATTTATTTTTATAATGTTATTGAAATTAGAAGGCCAAATCCCGTACTTAAAAACGTTCAAAATCTTGTCACAATCTCATCTCAGCGACAATAAATGTCAAAAATGTAGACCGATTGAGACTGAGATCGGCACCCTAATTGCGTAACACACAATCAATCTCAATCTGAATCATTTTGAAGGATATTGCTAATCCATTGCTTCGTATTATATTATTTATTTTATATGCCTTCGCGTGTTATATCATATTACACGCGAAGGCATATAAAATTATAATGATGACTAACTAGTCTTACACGTAGAACCATCTATAGGTAGGTCGTAGGTCGTGGGTTCGAACACAGACAGGCACTTCGTGTAAATAATTTCATCACCACTGCTCTCAAACACACAGTGGTTGGTTTACGGAAACCGGCATGTCCTAGAACCAAAAATTCGAAGACATGTGACATCTACCAACCCGCACTGGGCCCGCGTGGTAGATTACTGCCCACTCCCTCTTGAAGAGAGGAGGCCTGTGTCCCAGCAGTGGGAACATTATACGCTGGTTACGCATAAATGTGGTTATTAATACATTGCTATAGGTTATTCCTGATTCCATCATGGGCTATCAATGTTTGTTTATGAAACTGATATTTTTAATTCCTTTTATTTATCTATAAAAAAAATAAGTTTTGTACTCACGACTGTCATATAAGCCTCCTTTCTCATTGTCTGTGCCTCGCAGTAAACACCGATAAACAAAATGAAACATAATTTATTGAATAAACTCATTTTTAACTATCAACACTAAATCACGTTCCGAAAAAATTGATGATTATTTAAAAATATTCTCTTTAGTCCTTAGCCTATTTTATTTAAAAAAAACTAAGGTTCCAAATTCAATAGCGCGCGGTCGCGCCGCGGTCTCATACTCTAAAGCGGCCGTCCATGCAGGGGTTTTTATCATTCAGCCTTTTGCACGCATCCTACGTCAGCGCTCGTGTCGAGAATACGATGCATATTGCGGAAAATGGTAGCACGATATTAATTCATTGATCGCTGTTTGAAAAAGCCGGCCATGTGCTTGTCGAACTCCTATCTACCTATTACGATTAAAATACGAAACAGCCCTGTGGCACACAGGCAGATAAGCTTAGTAACAGGGTTCGGTTTTATCTTTTTGGTACTGAAGGCTCTATTTTTAACACTCACTTGTAACTAACGAACAATGGTTACATTTTATTACAAAGTTTCATTTGATACGACAATGATAACTTGTAGGTACTTATCACTATCGTATCGAAATGAAACTTCGTATCAATTTGTAATGTATTTTACCTATTCTAATTATTTCTTTCAAATAAAAAGTTCAGGTTAATTTGTGTGTGTCTCACTGTTAGAGTTCGAATCTGGTTTTTGGTCTCTTTATTAAAAACATTTAAAGGTTATTAAAGTTAATGGTTTTATTAACTGTTTGCATCAAGCAAAGAGTTAATAAAACCATTAACTTATTATCCTATTATGTAGGATATGGTTTATTTTGCCCCTGCCCAACCCTTCGGAGAAACAAGGTGTGATGTTATGTTATATGTTTTTATGATATGGTTTATTTTTCATTATTAACATCTTATCGATGCCCGAAATGACCGCACTCGTCAGTGGACTGTCTTACATACCTAGTTCACCGAATGACAGGTTCTTCCAGCCAGATTTAGGCTACAGGGACAAATCTAAGCACGGAGTAATAAAAGACACATTATTCCACGGATGAATTTTTGTGAACATTTGAACCGGAGCGGATATACGCGTACATGTAATTAAATGCAAGCAAAACTACAACAAATTTCGTGCTGAAGAATGAGTCGGAATCGGGAAAGTCCCGCTTGCATGGTTCTCAAAATTGTCAAACAGCTGCTGCTCCTATGATTCATTCCTCATTTAATGGGTTCATTCCACATCCTTGGTTTGGGCATGTGATGAGGAGGGAGGAAATGCATATGACTAAAGTAGTGATGAATATAAATGTTGATGGATGGAGAGGAAGCGGAAGGGCAAATAATAGTTGGATGGACTGTGTGAGGAATGATATCAAAGAGATGGAGTGAGTGATCGTGTGACGGTTGACAGGGGAGAATTAGAAAACGTGTTGTGCGGACCCCAAGTAACATGAGACAAGGGTAGGTAGATGCTTAATCCCATCCAGTCTGTCCCTTGCTGCCCTCCCCCAGCGACACCCTGAGCCCCTAAGCCGATGCGCGTACCCCACAGTGGTTGCCCTTAGCGTTTAGTCGCTTAGTTTTTAAAGTTTTTATGCTCTGACTGGAAGCCCTAATTTATTGAGGCACCAACAGCTGACAACCTTCCAGGTTGACCTGTGCGATGCCATTTATAAAAAAAAAGAACAGGAAGACGATGATGATTGGGTTTTTATTCTTATGTCCCTAATGCCATAAGAAATTTGTTTTACCTGAGATAGCAATGACATGGGAGTAAATCCCATCACTGGAAGAATAATGTGCCCTCGCCATTAAATTGTTATTTTAATTAAAAGTCGGACACGTTTCACGAATGCACCCGGAGCGATGGGCAAAATCGTCACTCACTAGACGTCTGGGGGCGGACATCGCCGACGAGGTAGACCCCGGCAAACGTGGTGCGACGATGTGGTAACATTTGCAGCCAACATGGCCAGAGATCGCGCAAGACAGGGATGTTTGGAAGAAACAAGGGGAAGCCTTTGCCAGTGGGATACAAGGCAGGCAAAAAAAAAAAGTTGCATTGCGAAGTTCTCAGGATGGGCACAGAAAACTATTGTTATCCAGCATTAAGTCTTTAATTTAATACCTACTTTACTTTGTATGTAATAGTTTACGTTTTCTTTGTGAGTCAATTTAAACAATAAAATTATGGCAATAGGTAGCCACGTGCACAGTCAAACGCGTTAGGACTGTAAATGCGTCTCATTGTTGTTACAGAATGTAATACGGTTAAATATATTTGTGGGTTTTTAAAAGTATGCATAGATTGTGGCTTGGGTGGTCCTTTATAGTACGTGGTCTTTGGGTATGAAATATACCAATGATAAGTACTTCGTAAAGTATGGAGAATCAGTGTAGCCTGTAGTCGTCTCCTACGTAGAATTTTAGGCTGTTTTTTTTTTAAATACAGGGTGGCAGGGACATCTACGCGCAGCCTGTTACCATGGATTCAGTACCTACATGATTTTTCGTCGGTAATTAAAAAAAAAAATTGCTCTTCCATACATTTTGACCGCGTAGGTATTGCATTTTTCTATAAAACGGCTGTTTTTTTTTTTGATAACCGACGAAAAATTTCTACGCTCTAGAATCATGTGCTGAATTCATCATGGTTTCAGTTTGCGCGTCGATATCCCTGCCACCCTGTATAATATGCTACTGGATGGCGGGAGGACCAAAGAAACTATAGATGCACTTTGCGAAAGATGATATGGCTAGGAAGGAGGTGACTACCGAGAGGACGACTGCTAGAGAAGTATGGAAGAAAAAGACATGTTGCGGCGACCACGAACAAATGGGATAAGGATAAGAGAATGATGGTGATTTATTGTATTGTATCCTGTTCGGGAAACTTGCGGCTAACATAAACAGTGTTCATCTTACTCCTACTAATCCTACTAATATTATAAACGTGAAAGTTTGTATGGATGGATGAATGTTTGTTACTCTTTCACGCAAAAACTACTGAACGGATTTGGATGAAATTTGGCACACAGATGGTTTATAACCAGGATTAACATATGGGATATTTTGTATCCCGATATTCCCACGGGATCGAAACATATGCGCGTGAAACCGCGGGGCGCAGTTAGTAAACAATATGCAATAGAAGGCCATTTACAAGTTTCCACTGATAATGATAAATTTTCTGCTGACCCAAAATACACCTTAATCGCGTTTAGTCCTCATCGACACCCATATTGTCGGTAATGACCATCCGATCAAGCGGATTAAGAAGTGGCCCAATTATTATTTAATTAAAATTCAATTAATGTCTCTAAAAAGAAACCTATGGAAAATTCAAAGTAAACATCAGTCGTTCACCTATAATTAGAGAGTCGTCAATCATTCACAACGTATTTTTCCTCATCGGATATTTTTAAATCATAGCTAAGAGCACTCAAACTTCAAAAAAACAATATCGGTTCAGCCGTTTCGGAGCAACGATGCCGCAGACATTTAGTCTGCCTTTGTATTTACAGCATTTTTTTTACTTGTGCACAAAAATATTTAATAGATAAATTAGTAATTATTCTACATACAATAAACGCTATAGTACTGTTACAAATATGTCTGGAATCTGCCACCTTGCAGCTATACTGTATCGGTTTGAAGGTGATGCCGATGTAATTCAACTTTTATTTTCAATCAACTTTATTTTCTCACCACAATATACATAAACTATTTTACGAGCAATGTGTTATTTGCTCTATAAGTAATTAGTAATACTGGCTGTTTTTTGTGCCTTTGCCTTAAAAAAAAGTGTTGATGCGCATCGCTAATTTGTGAACAAGTAAAAATTATTCCGCGCGCTTTTTCTTTTCGCTGTTTTGTTTTTATTTGAAAATGTCGTCAAGTAATGATGAATTTATTAATTCGACACCGCCAGAAGTCTCAGAGGCAGCGAAAAAGACTACTCTAAGGCTCTTACCCGAAAAATCGACCGATAGATACTTACAAGCGTATCAAAATTTCATCATGGAAAACCAGCAAAGATGCAAATTAATTTTCAGAAATTGTGTTTTTAGCCTATTTCATGGAACTTTCTCAAAAATATAATCCAAGCTCATTGATAAATGATAAATGATTTTATTTTGTAAGTAGGTTTGTACAAACACTTTTACACGTCAATCATATTTTAAAACTAGATGAGGTCGGCGTTTCCTATCTGACTACTCTGAGAAGAAAGGCCGAAACAAACTCAGAGGTCACAGTCTCTTTTAATGTCCAGACATAATCTTGGTCAGATCATATGAAGACCATGTAGGTCGATGTCTAAGATGGTCTTTTGAGGAAAGAACCACACAGATTGAGAGGACCTGTCCAGTCAGTGCACGCAGTTGTCAGAAATCGTGCAGCTCAACTCAAAACTTAAGGAGCTTGACGATTCGACGAACAATACAAAAGAAAGGACATTTGGGTAGGCCACATTAATTACTCAAACTTCCAGACCATGACAAAAACTAAGAGAACAGAGAGAAAAATAAAATATAATAAAAATAAAGTGACCCACATAGTCTTCACATTCACAATAATTAAAATAATAGAATACTTTACAAAGTAAGCAAATGTCATAGTATGTATAAAATTCATTGATGTCAAAGTGTATATAAAAAAAAAACAACAACAACAAAACAGAAAAATAAGAACACTAAATAGGTAAAAAATTGGAAGCACCTCAATCCCAAGCCTTTTTGTCCTCGATATAATCCTTAACGGTATAAAAGGCTTTCTGGCACAACTTACGTTTAATGAATGATTTGAATTTATTAAGGCTTAGATCTTGAACGGGGCTTGGAACTTTATTATAAAAGCGTATACATTGGCATCTGAACGAGCCACCTATTTTCTTGAGCCTTGTTATAGGTACAACAAATTTGTTTTTGTTCCTAGTATTTATATCATGGATATCACTGTATTTTTTAAACAATTTTATGTTTTTATGGGTATATAAAAGATTTTCATAAATATATTGAGAAGGCACAGTCATAACATTAATCTCTTTAAATTTGTCTCTGAGCGAGTGTCTCGGACTTAATTTATAAATTGATCGAACAGCTCGCTTCTGCAAAACAAAGATAGTCTGAATATCGGCGGCATTTCCTCACAATAGAATGCCGTACGACATTACACTATGAAAATAGCTAAAGTACACTAAGCGGGCTATCTCTATATCAGTTAAATTATGAATTTTTCTAACAGCGTATGCTGCGGAACTTAGCTTTTTTGACAATTTATCTATATGTGGACCCCACTGAAGCTTAGCATCCAAAGTTATGCCCAAGAATACTGTGCTGTGTTCAGGGTTCAATTCATCAACACATTCGTTTTCACCTGCCTAACGTGAGGTAGCGTAAACTGAATGCATTTGGTTTTTTTCTCGTTTAAAAGTATATTATTAACATTGAAACAGTGGACTACTTTAGAGATCGCGCTATTTACATCGTCAGTAACCAGCTGCTGACTTTTACTTTTAAGTGTAAACAAAAATGAAGTGTCATCTGCAAACAACACTATATCATGATTATCCTTTATGAGGTACGGCAAGTCATTTATATAAATAAGAAACAAGAAAGGACCAAGAATTGAGCCCTGTGGGACTCCCATTGTTACTATAGATCCGGGAGATCTTTTTCCATTAACGACAACGCTCTGAATCCTCTTACTCAAGTATGAAGTAAGAAGATTCAGAGCAGTGTTCCGGATTCCGTAGTGGCGGAGTTTCCTGACTAACGTTTCGTGAAGAACGCAATTGAATGCCTTGGACAAATCACAAAAGATGCCCAAGGCATCGCATTTATCTTCCCATGCATTATAAATATGTCCTAATAGTTCAACACCGGCATCAGTAGTTGAACGACCCCTTGTAAAACCGAACTGTTTGCTATGTAACAACTTGTGTTTATTAAAAAATCTTTGCATGTGGTTTACAATTAGTTTCTTAAAAATTTTACTAAAGGCAGGTAGTACAGAAATGGGTCTATAATTTCTATGGTCTCATATACTACCTGATTTAAACAAAGGTATTATTTTACTATTTTTCATAAAGTCAGGAAACTCCCCATTGTCTATACAACTATTAAAGATAACAGCTAGAGCAGGTGCCACAATGTCAATAATAGACTTAGCAACTTCTACAGAATTACCCCACAAATCTGCAGTCTTTTTAACATTTAAAGTGTGAAAGGTTTTAATTATATCTCTACAGGTAATATGTTCAAAATGAAATTCCGAATCGCAACCATTAACATTTTTCCTTTAGCAAAGATTCAGCAACAGAAGGTGATGAGTTTATGGTGGTGCTACTATTCAATGCTAAAAAGCACTGTGAAAACAAAACATGGTATTGATTATATCAAGGCATACTCCAACCTCAGAATACAGAACAAACCAGAAACCGCGAACGCGCCATAGACTGAAGCTACAAAAACTACTCTCGAATAGTGTAGTTTGACATTTGGATGACTAGTCTATCTGTGACCACCGTGTGACTTACGCGCGAAAAATTATTTCAGTTTTTATTTAATAATGCCGTCTTGTGTGGTTTCCACCTGCATGAATGCAGTTGGAAAAATAAAAAAACAAGATGGGATCACATTTCATGTGTAAGTAGCGCATATATTTTACATCTCATTTTATTTAAATAATGAAGTATTTTTACTTGTTCAAAATGTAAACCATTTGGGCGAGTCTATTTAGTGAATGTTGCCAATTTTGCTGGAATTTTTTGCGTACTTTCACTAGTTTATTTTTTAGAAGGTTGATAAAAAAAGTAAATGTGTATAAATAATACGTTTGATTTTATTATAAAAAAATATACAATATATAAATAAATATTCATTAATTTAGTGTCAAAATATTTACTTCTTACAAAATTTATCATACAAATGCATTTTTATATTTCTTCTTACATGGTATAAAATAGCCTATTGAGATATTTTAGTGTTAATATAGAGACTTAAATTCAGGTTCCCCGCTAATGAAACTATAAGAGCAAAGTGGATTAAAATTATAAGACAAGCTCGGTTAGGTGAAATCTGGAAACCTTCTAAAAGCGGTGTTATTTGTTCAAAACATTTTCAAGATGATTGTTTTTATGACACAAAATTACGAAAAGAATCTTTTTCAAATAAGGTAAATATAGATTTAACAGCATTGTAATATCTATGTGGTTTTTCAATAGAATATATATATTATTTTATTTTAATACTGACTGACATTTTTCGGATTGCATTATTTTGAAACATGAATTTTAATAATTTACCCTACAATAAGCGAACTCTTCCTAAGCTAGCAACACTGTACGGGTGGCAAGTGTGAGGAATGCGGGGGGTCGCAAATTGTTTTTGAACACAGTGAGCGGCATACGTTATCGGCTGTAGGCTCCTTCTGGTTTGTTCTGTATTCTGAGACTCCAACTTGCTGACATTTCTAAAAAGACGCTCAAGTGGCCATGTGAGTAAAAAGTCGAAAGTATTTTCGGCTGACAATGTCAAGAAGTTCCTAAAAGAAGCTCCAGATTGCCGATATTTGGCAACAAAGGTCAGTTGAAACTAAATTATTGTTAATAACTTCATTCACTTTCGTATTTCTTTACAATATAGCTGTTTTGTACGCTGTTTTTAACTCTTTTCAGGTTGTATTAATATTTGGTATAAATGGTGCATGTAGACGTCAAGAGTTTGCAAACATCACAACTAATGATGTCGAGAACCATGGGCGAGTTCTTCTTGTCCAAGTCAAAAACACAAAAAATTAAATTCCAAGATCGTTCACAATACAGGCCTTTTCACGACATAGTGAAGAAATACGAAGCGCTTCGTTTAACAAAAGCGATGACTAACAGATTTTTTCAAAATTACCAAAATGGAAAATGCACTAGCCAACCCATTGGCATAAATAGGAGCAATGCCGAAACAAATTGCCACTTTCTTAAATTTGGATGATCCACATGAATACACAGGGCAGTTTCAGAAGGTCCTCGGCTACATTGCTCGCCGATTCAGGTGCGAACTTATTAACACTAAAACGCCACGGAGGGTGGCGGTCGAACAGTTTAGCCGAGGGCTACAGAGATGACTCGATGAGAAATAAAGAAGAAATTAGCTCCCGCATTACAAGGAATATAAATTTGACTCTCGACCATCTACGAGCACACACGCGTACATTCCACCATCGTCGCCGCCGCCGCAGCCGCCTCCGTCGTCGCCACCGACTGCACCACTCTGTGGTCTCGTTTCTCCTACTTTTACTCAAGAGAGTGAGAGAGAGACTGGTGAAATTGTAACTAATAATAATAACTTGACCACATTAAAAATGCCAACTGGCAACGTAATAATCAATTTTACAAGCTGTTCAAATTTTTATAACTGCTTTAACAAGTGATTAAAGATTTATTCGTATAAGAAATTCCGACTTTTATTTATTTCCTCGCAAATAATATGTATGTTATAAAACTTCGTATGACATACGTGCGCTTTGATAATTACAGCCTCTGCTTTCTTGTAGCCCTCGCCATCGCCTCGGCTGTAATTATTACCGCACTTGCGAGTACATCATAAAGTACTATTACATTGGTCAGATCCGACAGTGAAACACAATTTAGGTAAGTATATATTGTGACAGACTGGTGCACAGTGTGGTATTAGGCCCTAAAAGTTGGCCATAAATGATTATTTTTTAAATTGGTAAACTATTCCATATTACCGATCCTTTAAAAGTTGAGTAGTTGGTGAAGTAAATGGCCGGAGAACTCCGTGCCACCTCGCCTACACGTGCTGCGCGCTCAGTCGGAAGTTGCCGTTCGCTTACAGTGGTCCTGTGATTGTGCGATACGCTCAAATTTTACTTGTTTTTGAAACGTGATATTTTAGGAACAAACGGTTTTGTGGTGGTTTTTGTGATGGATTCCTCTCAGTCAGGTATGTGACTATATGAAACATGATTTTTTTCTACAAAAGTCTCAATCAATTTTAATCCATAGGTCCAACAGTAAGTTGTCAATTCATAAACTATTCCAAAAATTCTTACTTTTCTATGTTTAAGAGACTTTTTTTACATTATTTAGCATTATTTAAATACAAATACTATTGTTTCTTGTAGAGCCAATTTATAAAAAAGTTAAAGTTTTTTTTTTAAGTTTTTTCCTTATTACCTAACAATCTTGTATAATTATTCGTTCCTAAGATTTAGTCTTATTTTTTTACAGGGACTTCAGGATTGAGGTTCAGGACTCGGAATGAGTTGTATGCGCGGTTCTAATGAGTCAACATTTGACGGAAAATTGACGTTTTTGAAGCAGCAACTGCTAAGTTCCTACTCTGATGATGATATAAGAATTCATGATATAAAGCAAAAGATCGCGAATCACCGCGAAGAACCGCGCATACAACTCATTCCGAGTCCTGAACCTCAATCCTGAAGTCCCTGTAACAAAATAAGACTAAATCTTAGGAACGAATAATTATACAAGATTGTTAGGTAATAAGGAAAAAACTTAAAAAAAAAAACGGGGCGGGTACGGGCGGCTATGTTTTTTTATAAATTGGCTCTACAAGAAACAATAGTATTTGTATTTAAATAATGCTAAATAATGTAAAAAAAAAGTCTCTTAAACACAGAAAAGTAAGAATTTTTGGAATAGTTTATGAATTGACAACTTACTGTTGGACCTATGGATTAAAATTGATTGAGACTTTTGTAGAAAAAAGACATGTTTCATATAGTCACATACCTGACTGAGAGGAATCCATCACAAAAACCACCACAAAACCGTTTGTTCCTAAAATATCACGTTTCAAAAACAAGTAAAATTTGAGCGTATCGCACAATCACAGCAGGACCACTGTAAGCGAACGGCAACTTCCGACTGAGCGCGCAGCACGTGTAGGCGAGCTGGCACGGAGTTCTTCGGCCATTTATTTGACCAACTACTTAACTTTTAAAGGATCGGTAATATGGAATAGTTTACCAATTTAAAAAATAATCATTTATGGCCAACTTTTAGGGCCTAATACCACACTGTGTGGTGACTAGGCTAGGCTCGTGGCCTGTGACACCACCCCTTTACATTTTCATTTTATAAATTACTAGCAGCGCCCCACGGTTTCACCCGCAAAAGTTTCGATCCCGTGGAAATATAGGGATAAAAAGTATCCTATATGTTAATCCTGATTATAAACCATATGTGTGCCAAATTTCATCCAAATCCTAGTAAGGAATCATACGACATTTTATATTTTTACAATTACATGCACATGAGATATTTCAGCTTTGTCTCCGGGATGGCACAGCATGCCTCTGGAAATGCAGATCCCTAGGTACTGACCAATTACCATCAGAAGCATGTTTCCACCCAATTACCTACGTTAAAAAAAAACCAAACAAAAACTTAAATTAAATGCCTAAATGACAGCAATTATTGTAAAAATCGCAATTTCCTGTACATTACCATCAGCTCACATGCTGCATCAGCTACATGACGTGACCTCTGCTTATTATGTCTAATTGGACAAGCTCATCCCACTGTCTGTACTTATTTAAATCTGTTATACTTCCGCTGCCCATTGTCCTTTATCGTTAGGACCAAATAGATTACGTTGTTACACAGGGTTATTTGTAAAACACCAACAACCTCTTAAGAGGTCATTGTACTCATCATTATGAACAACTTTTACTACGGGACCATACCTGAAATCGCGAAAAAAAATCAGCTGCTCCCTACATTTTGACGAGTTATGCGAACGTAAATGTAGGGAGCAGCTGATTTTTTTTTCGCGATTTCAGTTTTGGTCCCGTAGTAAAAGTTGTTCATAATGATGAGTACAATGACCTCCTAAGAGGTTGCTGGTGTTTTACAAATAACCCTGTATTGTTTTTTACCCGATTATCAAAGTCAAAGGGAGGTTATGATTTTAACAGGGTATGTAAAATCCGGTGTCACATGTAATCTGTTCGATTTATCTTTAGGTATTCATTAACTAGCTTTTGCCCGCGACTTCGTCCGCGTGAGGCAACTTTCTTCATTTTTTTTTCCGTACGAACCTTCTACTTACTAAGTATTAGAAAACTTAAAAAAAAGATGGATGAAATCGGTAAAGTCGTTCTCAAGTTATGACGTGACCAAGGGAAATAGGGATTCATTTTTATATTTATAGATTAGGTATGTACTTGACGTGTGACTCCGGATTTTTGTCTGGTTTATAGTTTTTTAGTTGGCGTTTTAGTTTTTATCTTTTTTTTTTTATCAGAGACTTCCTTGGGGGCTGGGCCCTCGGTATGTGCGAGAAATCAAGGACATGGTGTCTTGATCTGAGAATTAAAATGATTTAGGGGGATTAAAATGATTATGCGCTTAGGTAACCCGCGAAATATTTTCTTTCGTTTTTCAGGGCAGTATCAGGTTGTATGTTGATCAAAACATGACTCGCGACCGTAACAAATATGTATTTACAAAATTATAATCATTGAACTTATCAATACAACTCGTTTAAATTGCCGTGTAATGTAACGTTCTTACTACAATACAGGCAAAAGCTCAGTTTCTAAAAGCATTTCCTTGTAATGTAACTTTCCTGCGAATGCTCGACGTTACGTTCGACGTAATAATTTTCACGGCTAGTGAGCATTTACCTGTAACAATTTTGTTCCTATCTTGCGTTCATTGTTGATGATTGTGCGTTCTTGCGCTCGTGCCTTTGCTCGATAAAATGTTACACCAGTACGCTCGTAATATTACCTCACTATAATTGTGTTTATGCCAATTAATTGAGGCATTTTGTTTTGTCAAATTCATATAATATGATGTCATCGTAACGTACCTGTTTTTTTCACGGATCAGGATATATGCAAATCTTAATAGCAACGTGTTAGAATAATTCACAGTCTACGAATGAGCAATATACATAATAATCAGCCTATAATGTTGAATTATGATCATAACCAGAATTGGGGCGTGCCAGAAATAAAATACAGTTCAGAACAACGTTGTTTGATATCCAACTTCAAGGTATTAAATATGCATCTTTTGATTAGATACTGAATAGTCAACTTTTTGTATATTTTTTGCCCAAATAATTCATAAACATATTTACAACAAATAGAATAACAAAAAAACAATAAAACCTACATATATGTAGGTATACTTACCTAAGACTATATATACAAACAAATAAAATTGAATTGTCTATTTGAAGGTCAAACAGCTTTTTACTAAATGCATGGAAGTACCTAGGTATATACGGTATCTATTTATAACAAAAATACAATGTTGTCTGTCTGTTTGTTCCGGCTAATCTCCGATACTCCTGGACTGATTTTGACGGGACTTACAGCTACAGGCTATTTTCCGATACCCACGCAGGCGCAGCCGCGGGCAGAAGCCAGTACAAAAAAAAAGATTGCATCGAAATATTAAAATTGAAATCACTAAGTTTGGATATGATAATATGATTATGTTACGAGTATGTAGGTATACATATTATAAATTGAAGTCGCTTCTCGTTTTTGTCTGTATGACCGTTGATAAGACGTTTTACCTACTGGACCTCCTCCTTTTTTTGAAGTCGGTTAAAATAAAACCCTTCATCTTGTTCCAGGTTTTGAAAGATGCGACCATGTCACCTGGAGCGCCGTCCAGCTTGGAAGCTGAACGGACGGAACTCCTGGGCTCCCTGACCACACAGCAGCAGCAGAGGACCAGCGCCAGGGTCATCAAGAAGCTCCTACTAGAACCGCCTGCCGAAAGGGACAAGAGACCTGGGAAGAAAGATGGGTCTGATGGTGAGTTTGGCAATAGGCACTGACAACATACAGGGTGTAAGGGATATCGACGTGCAAACTGTTACTACGAATTCAATGATTCTAAAACCATAATCAGCTTATAACGTTTCTACTGCTGGGACTCAGGCCCAGTGCGGGTTAGCGAATGTCACATGTCTCCGGATTTTTGGTTCTAGGAAATGGCGGTTTCCTCACGATGATTTCAGTTTTGAAAATTTTTCATTGGTTTTAAAATGAACTAAAACGCAACAAGAATAGGGTTGCAAATAGCATGCAAGAGATAATTCCCTGTGGCGTCGGTTCGCGTATGCTTGTTTTTTATTGAAAACCTAACTGCTCAGTGGGCGCTCACGTAAAAACTAAGCAGACCTAGGTGTATTTCAATTACGTCAAGTCAGGGAAATTAAGCAAATAGACTACCAACCTAAATTTTTAGTATATCCAAATCGGAACTGTCATTCTTTGACAGTTATATGAAATAGCTGTAACACAGCAAATTGACGTAGGGTGTACACTTCTCGCGCGCTACGCTTCAATGGACAGGTAGGTAGCCTTCAAATTGATTTATTTTTGAGGATTACGCCAAAAAAGCAAATTTAAAAAAAAAGTAATAAAAAAATAAAACATCAATATTACAATTTTATTTTTCTTTCAATGAATAGAGTTAAACGAACGACAAAACTCTTCTAAGTAAACTGCCCGGTCGAATTAAAAAAAAAAAAAAAAAAATATTAATATTAGGTAGGTAACCGGACGTACCCACAAGGTTAACAGCATTTGCGATTTAATTTTCAATTTGTTTGTTTGATTGATTGATTGATTTTGTTTTGGTGATTTAGAAAATATTTATTTATTTATTAAAATCTCCCTAATAACTATCATTATAGGTGTAGGTACTCGTATGTAGCTAATGCGACAGTGCGGTCATTTTACAAATCTTATGCTAACTTATTGTAATATAAAGAACATAATATTATTTTACATCAATGACTTCAATAGTCCCACTTGTTGAAAAGATATTTGATAAAATCAGTAAATCTTTTCTCCTGTAAAATTTTGATTTTTCGATTACCGGGTTATTGCTTGGGAGCGTCATATACTTAATCAAGATAATATTTACATAATATAAGCTAACTGGCTGGACAGGTCCTCTCAATCTGTGTGGTTATTTCCTCAAAAAACCATCTCAGACATCGATCTACATGGTCTTCATATGATCTGACCAAGATTATGTCTGGTCTTTAAAAGAGACTGTGACCTCTGAGTTTGTTTCGGCCTTTCTTCTCAGACTAGTCAGATAGGAAACGCCGACCTCATCTAGTTTTAAAATATGATTGACGTGTAAATGTGTTTGGTCAAACCTACTTACAAAAATAAAATCATTTATCATTAACATTTAAAATAATAATATGTACATGTATAGCAAAAGAATCATAGGGCATCAAACAATTCGTCTGCATCGTTGTCAACAGGAACAGTGCCCAAAAGGCTGGCAGCATTGCCACGTTGTATGGCGATGCTTATTCTTTGGCCAAGAAACAGGCCAGCCCTCTGGTCGCGTGAAGAGTCGACTAACCGCTTGGCGATATCTCGAAAAACCAAGTGGGCACTCGGACCCCATCCATGGCCCTAGTGTTTCAACCCCAAACGGCTCGAACATTATAACTCCCAATCAGATAGGAATATTTTCGCCGTTAGAGGTTTTCTTCACCTGCAGCAGCCGCACAAGCACAGCCCACCGTGCTAGGAAGATGGGATGGCGCAAGGATGTCGACACAAAGAACTAAAACTAATAATCTAAAAAATAATAGGAACTTTAACACAATATTACATAATATACAGAATGCTGAACACACAACAATAATATTATGCTACCTAAACCTACTATATTATATTAAAACATAAAATAAATGACAGTGTCCTAGCGAATACACTCAAATGACACGTGAACAATCAATATTATGACATAAGTTCGTTAATGATGCGCATAACAACAGCCGATCGATTCTGTAAAAATCTCACCGTGAAAAGTTAGGTGAAGTGAGCTGTCAATAGTGTCAATCCCTAGCATTAGTTGGAATGACAGCTCACTCCACGCTCACTTCTCCTAAGTTTTTACGGTGAGATGGTTACAGAATCGCACTGCAGGTATTTTTACAACACTAGTCTTTCTGAAATCAACGTAATTTATACAGAGAGGTAAAGTTGGTATTTGTTTAAATGTAAATAACATGTAGAATTATTGGAACAAGAATTTAAATATGTAGGTTTAACTTAATTAATGTCTTATTGATTTTTATATTTTTTTTTAATTACGCATATCGTATGTAACATCTGGTCGCATTCGTAGCCGAGCCTTTTCCTAACTATGTTGGGGTCGGCTTCTAGTCTAACCGGACGCAGCTGAATACCAGTATTTTACATGGAGCGACTGTCTATCTGACTACCACAACCCAGTTATTGGGTAATACGATACCCGTTAGTAAGACTGGTTGTCAGACTTTCGGGCTTCTGACGACCCGTAACGACTGTCAAAGATCCACGAATGACAGCCGGCTAAACGAGCTTTCCGAGGCACAGAGGGTTGTCGGTATATAAAGATGGTCACCCATCCACGGAACGACCGTGGCAAGCGTAGCTTAACCTGATCGAACGAGCCACGAGCCCCTCTTTAACATCTATCTATCTGTACTAATAATAAAGCTGAAGACTTTGTTTGAACGCGCTAATCTGAAACTGGGTCGATAATAAATCACGTGATGATATTTAGCAACTTTTTAAATTCTACTCTCAAATATCTTTTTACTTGACATTAAGACTTATGTAGGCATCTTATAGCGTATTTGCCTCATGTAAAGTTTGTAACCTAGCAGAGGGGCAATTCTCGTAATTATAAGAACGTTCAAAGTCTGATCTCAGTCTCAATCTGTCAAAAATACCTCTAATTTCCCTACATTTTGACACGTTTTTGGCATTTGTTTGTCGCCGAGATGAGACTGCGACTAGAATTTGAACGTTTTAAATTACGAGAACTGGCCTACTGGAATAATAATAATAATACCAGCCTGTTACTAACCCACAGCAGGGTAAAGGCCTCTTCTCATACAGAGAAGGCACGAGCATTGATCACCACGCTTGCTCAAGACGGGTTGGCTTTTATATTAACTATACCTACGTCCAGGTTTCTTCACGATGTTTCCTTCACCGATGTCACATTGGTACTTGCCCCGATTTGACCCCACTTAGGATGATATCTACCAAAAATAGGTGACCTATAATATTTTCTTTCTTATTTCCAGACATCCCAGAATGCGAGACCCCGAGCAAGATCGACGAGAAAGAGCTGAAGTTCCCGACCGTGAAACAAAGAATGCCCAAAGCGCTCTGGTCCACTGACGAGAAGAACTTGTTCTTCGAAGCGCTCAACGAGTATGGAAAAGACTTCGACGCTATAACTGCCTACATTTGCGCCAAGATGAAGAAGAAAGGCATGCCAGATGTCAACCTGAAGACCAAGACGCAAGTCAGCCATTTTTACTACAGGACCTGGCATAAGCTGTCGAAACATGTGCATTTTGATGAGAGTAAGTTTCGTTTTTTTGCGTTACGGTGTCTGCCTCGCTAGGGCTAAGGAGGCATAGCAGAAAAAAACCTACTCACAGCCGCTGTCAAAGTGACTGCGGCTTTACCACAGATTACTAAATAGTTACTTCGGCTGTACATCGGAAGGCCAGCCTTCAGCCCGAACCGACGATACTGTGCGTTCCCTCTTAATATCTGCATCGGCCTTCATAGTCCAACCACATTTTGGCAGTTCGAACGAAAGAAATAAAAAATATGTATTAAATACATATTTTTTATTTCTTTCGTTATAAGTCACTCTAATAAATGATACTTAGTAACTTAAACAAAACAGATCTATAATTACGAGCACAGAAAAGTAAAAACATAGTGTATGTTGAAGTGACTTAAACATACACTCTATATTTTATATTAAGTGACATGTAAAAAGCGGGAAGCAAAACTATTGTCAGCAACCGGCAAATCCAGATTCCGGCTTGCTCCTGAGAAATTACTTCATTTGCCACATACATCACGACTTCATACCACAATAGCATAATCAGCCTATAATGTTCCCACTGCTGGGACACAGGCCTCCTCTAGGTGAGAGCGAGTGGGCCGTAATCCACCACACGGGTCCAGTGCGATTGGTAGATGTCTCATGTCTTCGATTTTTTTTGGTTCTAGGACATGCCGGTTTCTTCACGATGATTTCCTCCATTGTTTTGGGAACAGTGGTGATGAAATAATTTCCACAAAGTAAAGCACCTGTCTGGGTTCGAGCCTACGACTTGCAACTCGTAACTCGCGGCCGTCATCACGATAGTAATAAATCATAAACATTGAAGCTGTAACACTAACGAGCGACATGCATGTCATCAATTCAAAGTATCTAATAGTATCCATACTATTAAATAAATTAAAATAACCATATCCATGACTACACGGTACTTAAGCTATAAATTATATTCAATGCGACGAGCCTCGCTAATGGGACATCGCGATCGGTATGATTACACGAGAGATGTGACGTCTTAATAACATTAAATTAATTTATCTTTTTCATTGTAATGCTGGTTGGACATGTGAATGCCACCTGCTGCCTACATAGTTAGACAACTGTTTATTATGTGAGGCAAATTACCTACAATAGACAGGGTCGATTTTTTATATAGGGCAGTAAGAGCCAGTACCACCCGTAGTAGGTGTCCTTGTTTCAAGTAATTGCTAACTGCACAAGGTTTTTACAAGGCAGATGTGAGTGGAAACACAAGGGACGCCCTAGAAGGACACACAGGGTCAAATTAAATTAGATAGCGAAACTCTGCAGACGTGACGGGTATCGACATGTGAACACACCTAGTAAAAATAAAGAAGGTTTCATGATTTTTTTGGGGTGTTAACGACCGCTAGTAGGTTTTTTTAACTGAAGTAAGTATGAGTTGTGATTTTGATTGCATCGTGTTTAGATATTGATACCCAACACATTTGTGAAGTCTACAAAAAAAACTGATATTTCATGTGATTACACACACATGGGGTAATTTTAATTTTTTTTTGGGGTCATCGCCCGATGACCCAAAAAAAAAACATCAAATAAATTTCTCTTTTGTTTTATCATGTTAAGATTTGATACCCATCACGTCAGCGGAGTTTCGCTAGCTAATTTGATTTGACCCTGTATATGTACCTATACCTTATTGGCGATGTTCTTTAGAAAGGTCAGGTGCTTAGTACCCGCAACTGGCGTGCTTGTATGAATAGTTGTATGAACGTAAACGAAGCAAAAGGAGTATGTTAACATACTAGCGGTGGCGTTCTGTAGTCTCTGCCTACCCCCATGAGACGAAGGCGTGACTTTGTTATGTTTATGTAAACTTGATGAGAGATTTTGGAAAAATGCTACAGTCAGCTGGAAAACCGTCAAATCGAATCAAATCAAATCATCAAATCATTCATTTATTTGCAAACATGGGTAAGAGATACATAGATATTTTTGCTTATAATAAAGTTCTCCATATTTTACCATCACATGGGTATGCAAATAGTGTAATACAATTCAAAACTATCAATAATGTCAACTAAATTCAATAAATCACAATATTCTAGAAACAATAAAAAATAATTCAAAATAAATCAATAATAACTAAATTAAATAATAATAAATAATACATACCTAACATTTAAATTCAATAAATCATAATTCTAGAAACAATAAAAAATAAATCAATAATAACTAAATTAAATAATAATAAATATTACATACCTAACAATTAAATTCAGAATAATCAATATTAAAATTCAAAACTATCAAATAATTTCAACTAAATTCATTATATCACAATTTTAGAAACAATGAAAAAATAGTTCCAAATACATCAATAATAACTAAATTAAATAATAATACATACCTAACAATTAAATTCAGAATAATCAGTTCTAAAATAATAAATAACAAATGATTTTTCCTAACATAATAAATCAGATGTATCAGGCCTAGCATCTTTCATTTAAATACTCATTAATATGTAACATTTCGCAACTAAAAATTCGTGTATTTTAGTTTTAAATAGATTTATATCTTGAATCTCCATGATGTGTTTAGGTAGTTTATTGTAAATTTTTGGTGCCATACCTAAAAGATTTTTATGGAAAATAGCTTTTTGTGGTGGTGTGTGGCGCATATTTTATTTTGTGTCGTAAACTCTGGGTGGTTATGTAGGTGCATATTTGCTTTAACATAGCTTGCTACTTCGTAAATGTATAGACAGGGATGTGTAAGTAGCTGAAGCTTTCGGAAATGCGGCTTACAACTGTCTGTGCTTTGAATGCCACATATTGCCCATAAGCATTTCTTTTGTGCTTTGAACGCCATTTCTCTATCAGTCGAGTTCCTCCAAAACATAAGTCCGTATCGCAATGTTGGTGACACATATCCGTGGTACGCCATTAATAATCGCACAATGCATACATACATAATAATAAATAATAATACATAATTTTATTATGGATGTAGGTATATAAGCATCAGTCTATGAGAAGGAGCCACGGAAACGTATTACCGGGATAAAAAGTATCCTATGTATGTATCCAGGTTATAATAAATTATCTGTGTGCGAAATTTCATCCAAATCCTATTAAAAACATAATAGTACTAGGCTTGCATGAATTCACGATAGTATTTCAATCATTAGTGATTGAAATACTATCGTGAATTCATGCAAGCCTAGTACTTTTTGTTACAATACTGCTTAGAAAGTTGGGTCATATTTCAATCATGATTCGAAAGATACGTAGCGCCATCTAGCGTTCTAAAGCAATTGTGACCGTCGAAAGTTATTGTTCTTTTCCTCGGGAACAGTAGTTTTTTTCTGGATGAAAGGTACCCTGTGCCCCTTTGTATTTCCCTGACAATGAATATGCAAAATGTCACGATAATCGGGTCAGTGGATTAGGCGTGAAAATGTAACAAACAAACGACTTACTTTCGCGTTTATTAAATTACTAGCTGACCCGGCAAACGTTGTTTTGCCATATAAATTATTTCTAGCTGCCCGGCGCTACTTTGTTCGCGTGGAGTGCTACCCCCTACCCTACTCCTACCCTACTCCTACCCTACTCCTACACTACTCCTACCCTACTCCTACCCTACTCCTACCCTACTCCTACCCTACTCCTACCCTACTCCTACCCTACTCCTACCCTACTCCTACCCTACTCCTACCCTACTCCTACCCTACTCCTACCCTACTCCTACCCTACTCCTACCCTACTCCTACCCTACTCCTACCCTACTCCTACCCTACTCCTACCCTACTCCTACCCTACTCCTACCCTACTCCTACCCTACTCCTACCCTACTCCTACCCTACTCCTACCCTACTCCTACCCTACTCCTACCCTACTCCTACCCTACTCCTACCCTACTCCTACCCTATTCCTACCCTACTCCTACCCTACTCCTACCCTACTCCTACCCTACTCCTACCCTACTCCTACCCTACTCCTACCCTACTCCTACCCTATTCCTACCCTACTCCTACCCTACTCCTACCCTATTCCTACCCTACTCCTACCCTACTCCTACCCTACTCCTACCCTACTCCTACCCTACTCCTACCCTACTCCTACCCTACTCCTACCCTACTCCTTTTTCCATATTTTCTGACCGTTTAAACCTTCCCTGGACTACGACAAACATTTCAAAACCAAAATTAGCTAAATCGGCCCAGCCGTTCTCGAGTTTTAGCGAGACTAACGAACAGCAATTGATTTTTATATATATAGATTGTGGGGCAACGAGTTTTTTCAAGAAGTCGATATTTTATAATCATGTACGCCGTATAATCATGTAACGCCATCCTAAGCATATGTCTGCGTGTTACAGTTTTCACCTTAAAAACATCTTAAGCATTATTGTTTACATACTTCTGGCTAATACTAAAGCCTAAAAATGGATCAAATCTGCTGTGGATGTTACGAAACCCTGTCTGAGTCTCAAACAATTAAGTGTACTGGCTGCTATGGCGAATTCCACCTGCAATGTGTGAATGTACTGCAAAATGATTACCAACATATTGTTCATAAATGGGCATGCCCCACTTGCAGAGCAAAAACTCCCAGAGGCGACAACACAAATACATTTGTGCGACCGACAAATACTATGCTGGACGACACTATGAATGTTAACACGCAACCGCGTTCCCGAGGTGCCTTTTTAGAATCACCTATTCTTACTCCTGAGAGTGATTCAAACGCCCTTAATTCACTAACCCGTGAGATACGCATGATGAGACAGGATATGTCACAAATTAAAGACCAGCTGAATGAGTTAACTATAAGCATAAAAACATGTAACAATAGACTTGATAGCTTTGATGACAGAATCATCCAGTCCGAACACAAAATTTCCGTTCTAGAGACTCAAACCAATAAGCAGATACTAGAATTAAATGACACCATCTCTCAGCTCCAAGACCAGCTAAATACACAGGTGCAGGTGGCAATGTGCAATGAGGTAGAAATTATGGGATTAACCGAATCTAATAACGAAAACCTGAAACATACGGTCCTACTGACCGCGTCCAAAATAGGGGTGAACTTAAAAGAAGATGATGTTGACTGGGTGACTCGGACCGGAATCGCTCAGAAACGTGCTTCAGGGGATGCTGACGCAAAAATGCCACGGCCGATCATTGTACGACTTTTGCGACGATCTAAAAGAGATGAACTTATTAAGGCCGCAAAGACTAGAAAGAATTTAAACTGTAAGGATATTGTCTCAGACGGCTCGCCGGGTAGAGTTTTCATCAACGAGCACCTGACGAAGCAAAATCGGCAGCTTTTTCGTGAAGCGAGAACAAAAGCGCAGGCAAAAGGATTTAAGTTTTGCTGGATCCGAAACGGACAAATTCTACTTCGCAAAGAAGAAGGCATGCGAGCCACAAGAATCCAAAATAAAGCTAATATATACCAGTTTCTCGGTCCTGACATACCAGATAATAGCACCGATCCCGGATTTCTCCCTAAAATACCCCCTGACTCCGATAAATAAGATAATTCTGTATCCCTTTTGTTCTTTTAGAAGGGCGTCATTTATATTTTGTCTATTAATTATGTTACTTTCTCTTAAAACATTCTATACCGCGACAACCAACGCTGACACACACACTTATCTTAACACAACACGTGATACCATAAATAAATACACTCAACCTCACACACATACTTACTCGTATTTGACACAGAAACACACCTTCAAAGAAATATATAGAAATTTATTTAAATTCCTTCAAATGAGAAAAATTATATTGCAGTTACACAAAAAAATAAGTGACAATATTAGCCATACCCCAACCCATATTAAGTTACTTTCTCTATCGTGGATAACTTAGAAGTATTTGAAAATATTGATGAAACCCTTAGTATAGATTGTCACTTGCTCGATAACCTCGAAGTATGTGAAAAACATCTTAACTGCGAGTACAACTTCAAAATGCTGACGTTTAACATAAGAAGTGTACAGTGTAACTTTGACAGTTTTTTAGTGGCGCTAAAACTATTAAAAATTGAATACGATGTTATTGTACTTACTGAGTGCTGGCTGCATGAGAGCTCTGTTATCAGACAAATGGAAGGTTACAACGTTTTTAACACTACTCACCACAAAAACAAGGCAAGTGGAGTAATAATATATGTGCGGGACTCTATCACAGCGGCGGTATCTGAACCAGCCATAGATGACGCGGACTGCTTGTTGGTAAGTATAAACGGTTTTATGCAAATTCTTGGAATATATCGCTCCCCTTCTACTGCTAGTTTGGATAAATTTTTAGTATCTCTCGACTCTAATTTAAGTAAACTTAAGGACAATTCCAGATTAGTACTACTTGGAGACCTAAATATAGACTTACTTACAGCAAACCCAAACGCTGATAACGTAGCGTATCAATGTTTGATGGCGCAACATGGCTTACTCCCCGCCATTACAAAGCCAACAAGGGGAAACAGCTGCTTAGACCATATTTTTGTAAAAAGTAAAGACTCTTTGGTTGGTGTGGTTAGTAAATGTGCGGTAACAGACCATGACATTGCTATGGTCGGCCTCAATATATCAAACGATAAACCAAATAGGAAAAAAAGGATAATGTTGAAGACAAGTTTTGAAGCTGTATCTGCTGATCTACAAAAGGTCGATTGGACTAACGTTACCAGCAAAAGCGATGTAAATGAGGCGTTAGAATGTTTCAATAATATAATCAGTTCTACAATAAACACTCACACTCATTTCATTAAAAGTAGCCGCTCGAAGTACAACCTAAAGCCATGGATTACTCCCGGTTTGATGAGATGTATGCGTCATAGAGATAGTTTACACCGTCAAGTACATATAAACCCTAAAAATGACACTCTTAAACTTTCGTATACTAGGTACAGAAACTCCTTTATAGAGATTCTACGAAAAGTGAAGAAAGACTACGAAAGCAAAGCCTTAGAGGACAACAGAGGAAACTCAAAGAAATTGTGGAGTACTATAAAAGAAATATGTGAGATACGACGGAAAAGAAATGACTCTGCTGATCTACTAAAAGCGAAAAGTACACCACAGGCATCGCTTAACTACTGTAACCACTATTTTACAACAGTGGGCAAAATCCTGTCTGAGCGGATACTTCAGCGACTATCAACTTCTGAAGAAGCACTATCTGCTGATATCGACACAAACATCTCACCCGTTGACTCAATGTTCACTACACCTACAGATATGTATGAGGTTGACTCTATTATAAGAAACCTCAAACACGATAGTGCACCTGGTCTAGATGGAATTAAACCGTCTCTAATCAAAGTGATAAGGACCATTATTTTGGAACCTTTCACTTACATTTGCAATCTGAGTATGTCATCAGGAGTTTTCCCAGAACATTGGAAAGTAGCTCTAGTCTCTCCGATTCATAAAGCCGGTCCTAAGAACTCCCCGGATAATTACAGACCTATATCTCTGCTTTGCATTTTCTCAAAAGTCCTCGAGAAATTAATGAATAACCGTTTAGTTAATTACCTAGAAAATCACTCACTTCTCTCAGAAAGGCAATTTGGGTTTAGAAAAGGAAAATCAACCACTGATGCGGTCGAACTGCTGACGAACATAACATCTAAACATATAGATGGTGGCGAACGTTGTATTGGATTATTCTTAGACCTTGCTAAAGCGTTCGACACCATCTCTATTCCTATCCTTCTTAGAAAACTCGAAAGGTTAGGAATAAGAGGAACAACACTTGACTGGCTTCGTAGTTACCTGAGCAACAGGCGGCAATGTGTCAGAGTTGATAATCTAGTCAGCGATGAACAGGAAATCAGCTTTGGAGTCCCGCAGGGGAGCATACTCGGCCCAACACTATTTACTATATACATGGACGATATACTCAAAATTACCATCCCAAACGCTGACCTCATTTGCTACGCAGACGACACTGTAATAATATTTCACGGAACCGATTGGGAAGACTTGTACAAGAAAGCAGAAGCAGGAATGATCAGGATCGCTAATTGGCTCAACACGAATTTGCTGACACTAAATGTCAAAAAGACTAAATACATAACCTTCAGGAAAACTCTAGCTACCAAAGTACCTCAATGGAATTTAAAGTTTCACGGAGAAGATTGCCATAATACAGTTATTAACACCAATAATCAATGTTCATGCAATGAAATCGACAGAGTAGATGAAATAAGATACTTAGGAGTTATTATAGACCAACACCTTTCATTCAAACCACACATTAGGGAACTTGTTAAACGCGTTCGGAAGCAAATCTACATAATGAAAATGATACGGGACAGTGCATCGGTGGATGTAAAAAAACTCGTCTATATAGCTTTATGTCAGTCGCTAATACAATATTGCATTGTAATCTGGGGAGGAGCTTCAAAATCTCATCTATTAATCCTCGAAAGAGCACAACGCGCAGTGCTCAAAACTCTGTTACATAAACCATACCGTTTTCCTACAGAAATCCTGTTCGCAGAAGCTTCCCTGCTGAGTGTAAGAAAATTATATATGCTGAACGTAACAATGAATACCCACATTAAAACTTCGAAAAGGAGTGATTTGAGTAGTTTACAGGCCAAACGCAAATTCAGAGTTCCAAATCCCCCAGTAAAATCCGCATACGCACAAAGACTCCCAAATTTTCTACATGTACACGTCTACAACGCGGTGATCAAACAGTGCAATATAAGAAACTGCACTCGCAAACAAATAAAAAATACACTCACATCCTGGTTACTAAACATGTCATATGACGAAGCAGAAAAGATTATTACAGTGGTTAAATAGTTTTTTCACAGATACAATTTATTGGTTTGTCTCACATACACCTACTCTACTACTACTCTCGCTTAAACATCCTCAAACTCACCATCACATGATCACACACTCTCACACTCATTCACAACACATGATCACACACACTCGCACTCATTCACAACACACATGATCACACACATAAACTCACACTCATTCACATAATAATAGCGTTTTTTCTCTCTAGTTTTATTACTATTATTTTATTTTCATTCTCGATTTTGATTGTTATGTTTTCTTTAATTTTGATTCTTAAATTTTATTTAGTTTTTTGTTGTGATTTGAAGCAAACATATTATATTTTTACTGATTCGAACATGTTTTTAAAATAAATGTTTTAAATGGTAAACCCTCCATATTGGTGCCCAAGATACAGGCTTGCCTAGTTTGGGGCCAATGTAAAAACTCTGTAATTTTTTTTTGAGCAATAAAGTTTTATTATTTTTTTTTTTTTATGTGATGTTATGATAATTTTACCGAACTCTAAAATGTAGATGACTGCCTCAATTTATAAAAAGCAATTCACATAAAAATTTAAATAAATAGTTCTAGTATGTAAATAATTTACACTAGGTACAATATTTGCATATTTTTTTTTTGTGATCTACGGAATTTTACCATCTTGTATAGGTATGACATAATTATAATTTGAGTACTAAGGTACTGATTTCTTTTTGCTGATATTAAAAACAATGCTGATAATCCGCGGGTTCTGATGCTGATATTCGTGACAAACCTGCTATTTAGGTACGGTATAGTAACCGGCATGAGTCGTGAGCACAAACTGACACCTGCGGAGTAGTTCATTTTTCGGTCTCTTTGGCGGAATGAAGAAGGCGAGGGGCTCCGAGGCTGCACGCGATTGGTTCGTCTGTCGATGCTCCTCGTCTATTGGACTCTCACGTGTCATTCGGCTACTGTACACTTTATTGTCTTACGTTTTTAATTTGGAAATAGTTTATTTTTGTTAATTCGTATTTATTAAGTCAAAGTCACGGATAAAATTGGTTCTTCACTATTTTAGCAGTTACTTGAACTAAGAAAACATTTGCCGTAGTATCAGTAAAGGTCAAGTAAAAGTTAATACTTTGACTGATTGTGTTGATGAAGAAACTGGCCGTAAGACACAAAGGCCTGCAACATTACTGTATGAAAGTAAAATTTCAAGTACCTACCACTAATATTTTAATTATAGTTTGCGTAAGTACAGCTATCAATAATTTGAGCAAAAGCGGTACTAAATAAATTTGGCCGAAAGTGTACAATGCGCGTGCTTGCCCCCACTACTGCCCATCTGTGCTCACGACTCGTGCCGGGCATTATACCTACATGATGACGAAAGTTTCTAGATTTTACTTCTAATATACAGTGAACGCCTCCCCCTTAGCTTTCCACGCCTTTTTGCGTTGTCTTTACCGACAAATTTGTCTTAAAGACTTTAATCATCGAAATAAATAATTAAATTAGAAAAAAAATATTTTTATCTCTTTCAGACGTAAAAAAAGTAGCTCAAGAGCTATACGCCCTAATAAACTACGGCGAGCTTCGTAAGAAGCTGGTGTCAGTGAACGAGAAGACGTGCGCTCGGCTCGGCGACATGGTGCTGTGTGGCAGCATAGTGGTGCGCGCGAGGGGACGGAATCTGCGTGTGCGCACGCCTATGTGTCGCGCGCTTCGGAGGCTCAATCAGATCAATGGTATGTGCCTTTTTTTTTTTTGAGAAGTATTATTTTATCGCTCTGATATAGTTTGTGTATTCTTTTATATTAATAGGGAATATGCAAGTAATTATTCTTTTTTCATTATTTAAATATATGACGGAAAAACGTTAGTCATTCGTTTGAATAATCGGCACGCCAGCGCCGCGGCGCTGGAAGGAGTCTATAACGTAACGCTTAGGCACCTGTTCCACCGCGCGTCGACGAGGAAGCGACCAGCTTTCAACGATTTCCCCGCTTGAGAAACGTACAAAAGATTGTAGGTCCCGTTGTAGTCGAAAATGGATGTTTTGGTCGTAAATTGCCGAAAAAGGAAATCAGGTCGGACTCCAATAGTTAGTCGCTTCCTCGCCGGCGGCGGCGGGACAGGTGCCTCATGTCGGAGTGCGCACAGAGCTGGCGTGCGGCGCGCGCGTGTGCTCGCGTGCGCAGGTGGTGCTGCGCGCGCGCGACGCGGGCGCCTGGGCGCGCGTGCAGGCCGCCGCGCACAACCCGCGCGCCGCGCTGGCGCTGCCGCTGCGCGCGCGCCTGCGGCCGCTGCTGCGGGCGCTGCACGCGCGCTGGAGGGGCGTATCCTTTACTAGTACGTTTATACAGGCTGACTTGTTATCAGACATCGAGCGATAGGCACTACCCAGTAACTGAGTTGTAGAGGTCAGATAGAAGGTCGCTCCATGTAGATCCAAAGAGAGGTACTGGTAGTCAGCTGCATCCGCTTAGACTAGAAACCGTCCCCACACAGTTGGGAAAAGGCTAAGCAGATGATAATGGCAGGCTGACTTGTTACCTGTGTTGAAGGAAGGTACTCAGTAAATAAATATGTAAAAATAAAAGAAATAAAATTTGTTTAACTTTCAATCACGACCTGAACCATGTTGAAGGATATGGCTAATCCATTGCTTCATATATTCTAAAAATTTGTCTGCTCAACAACGTAAATAACGTAATGAATGTTGTTGAACTGTCAAAATTAAAGCCATTGCTACTGTGACTATGTTACGGAATTACCCCGCTGCAAAATATGCCCAAAACATCCATAACTCGACACAGTCTACTTTCAAGCTAAACAAAGTCACTGAACACGTCGACATCAAACCAGAAGATACACAGAAGGAGCCAGAAGAGTACCCTGACCTGCCTCGACCGTGCACAGAAGATACGGAAGTTAACAGAGAATTAGAAGAACACCTGAACCTGGAGACTGATAGGATTATATTGCAAGGTAACAACGTTTCTAACCATATCATCATTCTCACAATCCATCCATCGTTTCTGTGGTCACAAAAAACACAGACTTATTAAATTATATAATACATACCTACTAGCGAGCCGCATCTGCTTCGCACGGGTGCATTCGACATGCATCATCGGTATTAATAATATGAATTATACTTTTTTTTTTTTTTAAACGATGCATAAATTACTTAAAGGTCGTCGTGACTTTAATCGCAGCCGTGGAATTATTATATTTATTAGTTAACATGCACACGCGCTTAGATCGAAAGGTTAACAGAAAATCTAGTGAAACAAAAACTCACATGACTGATGTTTTTACCCAACAGCAAAAAAGGATTAAGTGTATTTCTTAAACATTATTTTGTTGGTTACAAGCACGATTCTTAGAAATCTAAAGCAAATAATAGAAAAATGACAGTTCATAGCCTCTGGTCAGTCTGCAGTCACTCTGCATCACTAACAAAAATTAACCTTAATCAATTTGTTAAGAATTTACTCATTTTGAGCTTTCACATAATTTACTTTCAACTTTCACTTTCACATATTACTCAAAAGTAACAAAAAGCTTCATTGGTTCATTTCTTTTAGATCCAATTGTTATGCAATGAATTGTTATTATTATTTTATTACATTTTCATACTTATTATTTATATACTTAAGCAGCAAAAGAGCCCCCTGAGGTGTTGGTCGAGGCTCTCCGCTATAAGGCCATTTACATGAATGAATTGTTATTATTGTTATGAATCCATCGCCATCTACATAATAAAAATCTTAAATTCATTCACTGACAGACAACGCACAACCTGAATAGCTAGGATTTTAAAAATTCATCCCGTAAAGGGGTCAAATGAAAGTTTGTGTGGAATTATAAAAATAATTGTAATTTATGCCCAGAACAAAAAGCGCCAAAGAAGCTGGCCCTCCACGTGGGTCCAAGACCAGGAGCTGATATCCACCTGCCTGTAGTCAGTCCTAGCGAACAGCTCTCCAGCCAGAAGATATGCTTCTCTTCTTATCTCGAGAGGATGGGCTCACAGAGGGACAAAGATGGCGGAGGTAAGGACTTCAAACTATAACTATTGCTGACATCCACCAGCCCGTGGTCAGTCTTAGCGAACAGCTCTTCAGTCAGAAGATATGCTTCTCTTCCTATTTCGAGAGGATGCTCACAGAGAGACTTACATAGGTAGGGGAGTTTAGGGATTAACCACACTTATTCAGCTCTGTTCATCTTTTGTCCATAGAAAACAACGATTTTGTATGGAATGCGTTAGCATCCGCAAAGCTGAACGGATGCTTACGCATTCCATACAAAATAGTTGTCCCTAACAATTAAAAAAAATAACCTTAATGTTTAAATAAATCTTGGATCATTACACTTTTTATTACATCATTGGTTTATTCTCCATTTTGCAATGCTTTCACAAAATATAATAATAATAATTTACATTCATTTGGATAGAGTCTTCTTCAATTTTTTATATTCAAATTGAAACAAAAAAGTCAAATTTGCCTGCACTAGGCGTCCTTCACGTCCAAGTTTTAAACATAATCCCTGAGTAGCCTTTAATGCTGAATACCCGAAAGAACCGAGTTGCTTACAAAGTGACCATTCATGACCATTGTAAATGACAGCGTTCCAATTTGCAGTCATCATCATTAATCACAACCAACAACAGTGAAAATAAATACAGTCAGTAAATAATGAAAAAAAAAATACATTGTCCACAGCGAAAATTCGAACACCAAAACGCCAACGGAAAGACAGCGCAACAGAAAAAGATAAAGAAGACCAAAAGAAATTCAAAATGGACGATCAAGATAAACTTATAAACATTGAAGAAACGGCTATAGATGGAATAGAACTCATGGCCAACTACAAAATACTACAAGAAGACGAAGAAAAGCCTAGCACGGAAGATGAGAAGGAACGAGAAGTCACAGAAGATGATGTAGCATACCTGCCAGACAGAGACAAAGATATGTCCGAAAGAGACAAGGAGATGTCGGAAAGAGACAAAGATATTATGTCGGAAAGAGAGAAGGATAGCTTTTCTGAAATGGAAGACGATGAGAAATATAATAAGAGTGATACGGACAATGAAAGTGATGGCAAAGATAAGACTGGGAAGGATAATAAGTTTAAGAATTTAAAGGTATAGTGTTCTTATATGTATATAGGTAGACCACGGCGAAGGTGGTGTGACGCTCTAGCGAGGTTTGCAGGGCCAATATGGCCAGAGATCGCCCAAGACATGGAGGCTTGGAAGGAAAAGGGGGAGGCCTTTGTCTAGCAGTGGGACACAATATAGGCTAACGAAAGAAAAAAAATAGTGTTCCTACTAGTAGATTGATATAGAATGCTTGATTTCGATTTTAAGAAGAGAACAGTAGAGAAATCATTTAAAAAACCTGTTGATTTGCCACATACTTTCATGATTTGATACTTATCATGAACATTCGGGCTTGGTTATAGTAGAAAACAACATAGACAGAAGATTTATTTAGAAAATAAACCTCAATTGGGACCTGGATGAAAGTTCGTTTGGTTTATATAAAAAAAAAACAATTTATTTCTTTTGAGCATTATTTCTATTTGAAATAGTTTGGGTTTTCGCCCTAATTGCCCTTTTCAAAAACTTACTCCTCAAGTTTCGACTGGCTCTAGTTTTAGGCTAAAGTTGTAGCTACAGATAAATGACAACACGTCTTTTCCAGGTAAAATTCCGAATACGACCAAAAAAGCGTGGAGGCAGCATCTACACGTTAGTGATGGACAAGGATGCGGAGGAACCAAAGATCGAGGAGCCGAAGACTGAGGAGCCAGCGAAGGTGGGAGAGGAGGCCAAGCCTGACATCGACGTGGAGCTGGCGCTGAGGCAGATACGGAAGGGCTGGAGTGTGCATGATGCGGGGGATCTCACGATAGGGGACCTGTATCTTATGGTGAGTTGTCACATCGTCTTTTTTAACCGACTTCAAAAAAAGGAGCAAATTATGCATTCGGAGAGTTTTTTTGTATAGGAATTTGTGTGGGGTAGATTCCACACCAAAGTGAAAATATAAAACTGTCGGAAGTCAGTGGCAAAAAACGAAAATACAAAACCAAAAACACCGACTTCCGAAATGAAAGTTAATTTTAACTTTGTGTTGTGTTTTCTGTAAGTCGGTTGTTTTTTATTAAAAACTTTTTGTCGTGTTGACACGAACTCATACCGCCGTAAAAACTGATAATAGCCAATCTGCTAGATAGCAAAGCAGCCGCCTAGTTATTCCGGATGTAGATGTATTGCCATTCTTTATAAATTAGCCAGTTTCCAGGTACTTCAGGTCAGTTTTGTAATAAAAATCGAATTTATTCTAGTCGTCCCTTTCAAAAGGTAGTTTCGTATGGAGAACAATGGGCAGGAAACTCCATAGTTAATAATAGTGTTTTGAAATTAAAACAAAAACAATACAAAATCATATTATGACAATCACGAATAACCATTGTTCCAGTTCGGATCCCGTTCCAAACTCGAACTAGACTACTGGTGGGCAGAACCAACCCCACCTTTACCACAGCCCCAAAAATCTGCCGTCACCATCCCCACGACGCTACCGTCCGACAAACGCGACAAATCCGACAAAATGTCCGACAAAGGAGCCGACAGTTCTGTCGAAGATGAAAAAGAGAGAGCGAGAGAGAGTGATAATGATATTCTGTCGCCAAAGAATACTTACAGCCAAGACAGTAATGATGGGATGTCGGGGGATGAGAGAAAGTGTAAGTGTTACGTTTTATAGCTAAAACACTAAATTAAGAAATGGTTCTTGGAAGCGCAAATATTCTAACAATATTGCCCTTCATTCTCTGCCTTTCTATTCAACAGCATTTGCACTCTTTTTCATAAAACTCACTCACCAAAAAGTTGTAAGGTTTTAAAAACAATAAAATCCGACTCTGTTTCAATCTGACATAACTTGGACACTGTACCTTTTTAAATAATAATAATGAATGTATTAATTGTTTAATAATTTGTGGTGCTAGGTGAACAGTTAGCGTCTCCGGACCACAAGTCTTCGTCGACGGGTGGTACTCTGAAGTTGGTCAGTAAGCTGATCAATAGGCCTCAGGGGCCTCCGCCGCAGAATGGGTTTTCCATGTTGAGTGACAGGTATGTATTTGCAGTTTTAGTAGTAATTAAATTTTTCATGTATTTAATCGCATCCCAAATAATTTCCATTTTGATGTCCTAAAATAATAATGGACACTCGAAATGTGCCGTCTTTGTAAGCAAAATGTGAATGAAAAATTATTAACGATTCCCATTAGAAAAACTTAAAGTACTTTATTCTGTGGTTTTGTATGAATTATTGAAATTTGGACAGGACAACGTCTGTGGGTCAGCTAGTCACCAATAATGATTTCGGTGGTCTTCTTAATGTATGTATTGTATTGTCCGTGTCCCAGACTGAAGCGCCTGCTGGCCCTGGTGGGCAACCCGCACGCCAGCGCGGCCGCCAGCATCGCGCGCTGCGCCTGCGGCCACGTGTGTGCGCAGCACAGGAAGCAGCCCGTCGCGGTACACACTCTCAAATTTATTGATTCAAATTAAGCTGAGAATCGGCACTTTTTGAACGTCAAAAACAAAAAAATAATAAAGAAAAATGGTTTATTCTGCTGTCTGCACAAACAAAACGCACATTAGAAATAAAAAAAAAGACATAAAATATACACATAAAACGTAGCCAAAAGCCTCGTACTCAAGCATATAAAAAGTTGTCAATTTTGTCCATTGCTTGATGTCAGGAAAGAAACTTTGTAATTACATTTTTTTCATTTCCACTTTTTGGTCGTGGTACCTACTCCACACAAATTCGTATACCACTAACTTGCTATGTAAACAATAGTGGCCGGGATTTCTATAATATCATCAGGTGGATTAAATACGTATTGTTGAAGCCTGCAAAAAACGACCCAAGTAGAGGTAATATATAATCTATATGAGACCTCCGCGCGAGCTTCCTCTACCAAATGAAAAAAAAAAACACATAACTCACCCCAGAAATCACGGAAAAAAAATTGCACTGCTACCTCTGACTAGCATAGTACACATGCGATGTTGCCATTTTTTTAGATATTTAAAAAAAAAAGAAATTATTCTGGCTTAGTCTGTTTCTAGGTTTCGAAAATCTACAAAAAAATCCAGCCAAATATCCTATTGTTCCTGTTTCAGAAACCTCCGCAGTACTCAACGCAGACGGCGCGACTGGACGACGCTAGCTCCGTGTTTAGACATCCCACGCCCATCGCGCCGAGACCCGACAGTGGAGAGGTACTGGCAAAACAATGGCTTTTTATTTGTTTAACTTTAAATCATGTCTATGTACTTACTAATAATAAAGCTGAAGAGTTTGTTTGTTTGAACGCGCTAATATCTGGAACTCCTAGTCTGATTTGAGTGTAGTATAAAGGTAACATTTCATATAGTTGTGATCATTAGTTGGCTAGTTAACCTTAGTCAACGACAACTGGAATGGCTAACGTGACAATGTTGAAGAAAATCGAGCACCGCGCTGTTATTAAATTCCTTACCAAACAAGGAAAAGTGATGGTGGCTGTTTACCAAGATTGTGCACCTTCGTTATCTACAGTTCAAAAGTGGTCAAGTTAATTTAAAAGGTGCAGAGAGAGTATTAGACTACACTCGCTCGGGCGGCCCGGTTACTGCCTCTACGGAAGAAAACGTGAAAAAAGTTGAGAAGCTTATACTGGAGGATGCCCGAATGAAGATCAAAATGATAGCAGGGATGACCCACCTCTCTGTTGGTTCCATACACACTATTTTTCATGACCTTCTTTACCTTTCAAAAGTCAGTGCAAGATGCGTGCCTCAAATGCTCACGGTGCCTCAAAAGCAAGTGCGAATCGAATGCTGTAGAGAGTTTTTAGAGCTCTGTGGTGAACTTCCATCAAGTATTTTCGATCGAATTGTTACTGGACATGAAACGTGGGGTCATCATTATGACCCTGAAAATAAGCACTCTTGCTTACTCCTACCCTGTGTGCCACTGCAGGACCCTTCCTGCAGTGGAAAGACCAACCACAAATGGTATTATTTGCTGACGATACTTCCTTAATTTTTAAGATAAATAGATGTGCATCAAATCTTGACGACGTAAATAACGCCCTACTGCAAGTGCAAAATTGGTTCACTGCTAATAATTTAGTATTAAATGGGAAAAAAACTAAATGCATAAGATTTGCTTTACCGAATGTTAAAAGTAGTGATTGTGACATAGTATTGAATAAGGAGAAACTAGAATTCGTCGATAAAACTGTTTTCCTGGGGATAACGCTCGACTCAAGGCTGCAATGGGGTCCTCATATCTCTTGCAGGACGGCTAAGTTCAGCAGCATATGCTGTAAGAACAATCCGTCAATTTACTAATGTAGATACCGCGAGGCTAGTCTATTTCAGTTACTTTCATAGTATCATGTCTTACGGTATTTTACTATGGGGACGGGCGCAGATATCGAGTCTATTTTTATTCTGCAGAAAAGAGCCATCAGAGCAATATATGGCCTCCGCAGGCGCGAGCGCGATTCTCTAAGGGACCTGTTTAAAGATATTAATATCATGACGGTACCTTGTCAATATATCTATGAAAACATCATGTACGTCAGGAAAAATTTAAATCTTTTTAGTAAAAGAGGTGACAGACACACATATAGAACTAGAAATAGGGACCAATTAGTTCAAACAGGTTTCAGACTGGCTAAAGTAGACTCTTCCTTCATGGGGTACTGTTTAAAATGTTACAACAAAATACCTCCCCACATACTCCAACTCAATGAAACGAAATTCAAATCTTACATAAAACGCACACTATGTAGCCAAGCATATTATAAGTTGGGGGATTACATCGCTGACAAAAATGCTTGGTTAAACGCTGGTCCTGCTCCACAGGACGCATAAATAAATTGATTAGCATTTGGAAATACTTCACACACGCCTACCCTACCTGCATACTGTTGGAGCTGATGAAGATTTTAAAATACTATTTTTGCATTATATAAATTCAATCTCCTAGTATTGTATAATTGCATAGCACATAAATGTGAGTACTATGTACATACTATAAAGCTACCAATTACTGGGTACGTCTTTCATTGACTTGAATGTGGCTTGGCGGCTGAGAGTATGTCATGCTCACTCTAATGTCTCGCTGGTGGTGGCGTGTGTGTTGGATCATTTAGCTCCCTTCAAAATGGTTGAGCTGAATGGTGCTAATCTATGCGTCATGTTCGTGAACGGGCGCCGTCAGTAGGGACTGGTCAACTCTTTGCTGCCATGGCTTATTTTTTATAATTTTATATTTGAATTGTTTTTTTTTATCAGTTCATTACGGACGCTTTTAATGTTCTGCATCGTTCTCATATGCATAATTTCTAACATGAATGATGAATACTTTGTAACCATATTATTCTGATTTAAAAGAGTGTCCATGGAGTTTCTTGCCCGTTCTTCTCCATAGGTACCTACTACGCTTTGGAATGGGCAACTAGCTTCATTTTTCTGACTGACCGACCCCTTGACAATTCAAAAGTACCTGTAATTGGTTTAATTGAAATAAATACTTTGAGTTTGAGTTTGAGTGGCACAAGAAGGGTATTGCGCCCCCTAAGAAATTCAAGTCGTTCCGTCTGCCGGCAAAATCATGGCCACAGTGTCTCAAAGGGAATTTTGCTGATTGAGTACACAAAAAAAAGGGGAAATCATAAACGCAGCATCCTACGCACTCTACGAAATTTACGGGAAGCAATTAAAGAAAAAAGGCGGGGTAAACTGACCACCGGTGTGTGGCTTCTTCACGACAACGCCCCGGTCCACACGGCGCGTATTTCCAAGGCTGCTGTGCGAGATTGTGGTTTGGAAGAAATTAATCACCCACCCTTTAAGCCCGGACCTAGCCCCGAGTGATTATTATTTGTTTCCTAATTTGAAAAAAGTCCTTCGTGGGAAACGATTTTCCAACGATGAAGAGCTCAAGGCAGCAATAAGTGCGCGTTTTTCAGAGAAAGAGAATTTTTTTTTTTACAGGGTATTGAAAAGTTAATTTCGACATGTAATAAATACATTGGGGTACAATATAAGGGAACTGGGGGATAACATTTAAAAATAAAATTTTTAAAAATACCGAGAATACATTGAACGCCCTTCGTACACCTCTCACACACATCACGCCTGCCGAACCCTTCGGGGATGCATTCCTCGAAGGGTTCGGCAGGCGTGATGTTATGTAATATGTAGTAAAATAAAAAACCGCGCCAGTATAAGATGACTCAATTGGTTTTCACTGTTATTGTACACGTGACCTACGGCAATATTCCATTGTAACTTGTACATACTATAGGTAAAGAAGACGGAGATGGCGTTGGAAGGCCTGCCGCGCTGGCGACGCGGGCGGCCGCGCCTGGCCGAGCGGCGCGTCGTGGTGCAGAGGCTGCTGCCGCTGCTGCCCAAGCTGGCGCCGCGCGCGGGCTGCACCGGCCACGACGGTAAAGCCACATTTACACCATGCACGCTTCTTGCCTGTGCTACAATTGGAGCAACAAATGACTTGCATCCTCTTAACACTGCTTAAAACGGTTTCACTACCACAACACAATACGACAATTGGCCTCATGTCACGACTTCATGAAATAGTCATTCATAGGGTAGTTTGAATCTTGACAGTTACATTGATAATAAAATTTCAATTATTCTACTTATAATAATAATAATATCCCTGGACATTTCACACAGCACCATTTGTCCCAAGCTAAGCAACCTAATGCTTGTGTTATGGTAACAACATGGCTGAGTAAATAGTAGTTGTGTAAATACATATTTGTTTGTGCTTGTAAATTGTAAAAAAAGTAAGAAAATTTGAATTTCGCTGGCAAACCGGCCACTTTTGCCTTAATCACACTAATATTATAAAAGCGAAAGTTTGTGAGTGAGTGTGTGTGTGTGTTTGTATGTATGTATGTTTATGACTTCTTTAAGCTCAAATAGCTGAACTAATTTTGATGAAATTTGGTATGGACGTAGCTGAGACCCTAGATTAACACATAGGATACTTTTTATCCCGATATTCCCACAAGATCGAAACCTATGCGGGTGCAACCGCGGGGCGCAGCTAGTGAATAATAAATTACAAATACATGAAAAAAAATTGTCAAACAGGGATTAGATCACCGCGCTTGCTCAACACACTAGCCACTTCTAGCCATTAAAAACATAGTTTTGTGTATAGCAGCTCTGATGCCAATGAAGGCGACGCCCACGTCCCCGCCGCCGCCGCCGCGCATCCTGCCCAAACCAGCGCCGCCTTCTTCCGCAGAGTAAGTTATGTTCCATTCAAACTACAACGCTGCAAACTTATTTTAGCGCGTGGCCACGATCGGAACTGACGCCGCCATCTTGCTTTGCCAATATAAAATGTCTGTACCCTCCTGTCAATGTCATTCGGGCGCCAAAAGATTAATGTAAACCATGAGCACTGGCAATTTGCAAAAAGCAATAACATTGAACTTGCTTGGGAATTGAACGCGATATCTGCGTGTCACTGATTAAATACGCACTAAATAGGATACACGTATTATCACACTCACTTTTAAAGCCCGTGCGCGTTTCAAAACTTTTATACATATATGCAATTTACTATATTATTAATATTATTATCAATAATTTCGATTTTTATAAAATGTCTAACGCCCGTCATCCTTTTTTGTCTCGTATCAATTTATCTTGTCATTGAAATGCAAGTGATTGACATAAATAATATCGAATTTTTGTACAAGGAGTATTTAATACTCCTTTATTGAAAAAAAAAACAATTGAATGTATTTATATTCATTATATTGACAACAATCGTGTTTTTCGGTTAGGATTTTCAAGATGATGTTGGAGCTAGCCCGCATTCTAACGATGCGGTTTTTTTTTCCTTATTAAATGATGTCGTAGGTCAGGTAATATGGGGACCTCTCAAGTTTTAAACTATTAGACTAATACTACATTGAATTTGTTAGTTACGACTTGTAACGCATACTTAAAAAAACAGCATGGTTTGACGTGGATTCGAACCAACGTATTGCCCAATGTCGCCATCCAATCGAATGTTTTTGAAATAATTAATTAATTTCAACACGAATGATGTAATCAAATATTTTGTAATAATTTTATGATTTAAAAGAGTGTCCGTGCAGTTTCTTGTCCGTTCTTCTCCATAGGTACCTACGCTTTGGAATGGGCAACTAGCTTCATCTTTCTGACTGACTGACCCTTTGACAATTCAAAAGTGCCTGTAATTGGTTTAGTTGAATTAAATGATTTGAATTTTGAGTTTGTTACTTCTCGCAATACTCATGTCGCAATACAATGTTTTTGTAAAAATACAAATAGCTATTATTTAGCTTTTTCGAATTTCAAATTGCATGTCTTTTGCTGGGGATGGTACCTAGTGGGTTATTCCGTTAATTCACCCCAAAAAATCCACCCAAATAATCGATAGCACCAAAACTTAAAATTCATACGACATCACTAAATCATAAACAATTTCGAGCGGCCATTGTTGTTTACATCTTTGGCGAATTTTGAAACTTTAGCACTCTTATTTAAAGTGACAGCGACTTAAGTTTGAGTTACGCCTGAGTACTCAGTAATGCTGTCAAATACCTGTCCTGTTCCACAGCATCAACATAAAACGCCAATGTTTTTAAAAGAAATTGTTTATCATTGCAGCAGTCTATCGATCGTGTACGTACTGAGCGAGTCCAACGGGCAGTTCTTCTTCCACGACGGCGAGCGACGCATCCCCATCACGCAGGCGGCGCTGCACCAGCCTATGGTCATAAGTAAGTTTACTTATAATAATAATAACGATCATTATTTTCATCACAACCTGTACAATAATATTAGTTTGCTCGTTTAATCATTTATTTATTTATAAGTGTAAACATTATTGTTCAAACGATCTTTTTCTTATTAGTTAAGAAAAAGATCGAATCGAGGTCTGTGTGGTTCTTACCTCTGGCGAGCCTTATGAGCTCACCAGAGGAAAGAACCACACAGATTGATTGGACCTGTCCAGTCAGTGCCCGCATTTGTCGGTAATCGACGAGACACTAGGTGGCCAGTGTATACAACACACACACCTGTGTGTGGTGCGGTGTGTGTACATTGTCATGTGTAAGGCATGGAGAAAGCTTTTAAAAGGATTGCGACCCTACAGGCCAACTAAAAATGTCAGTTTCCCCGGGGGAAACCCTCTAGAAGACGCCACGTTTCTCTAATATCAAGCTTACGCAGAAGTAAGTGGCATTCATAGACCGCCATCGTCCATGATAACATTATACTGAGGGAAAATATAAGTTACTCCTTACGAAGTTACGAATTGTTGATCATATTAATACCAGCCTATTCCCACTACAAGGAAAAGGCCTCTTCTCATACAGCGATTTCAGACTTATATTTACTAAAAGTCCAAGTTCCTCACGATGTTTTTCCTTCCGATGTCGGTAATATCCCAGTCATAATTTTATACCCACGCATGGAAAATATTTTTTTTTTATTCAGATTGACGTATTTAGTTCTCATTTACAGAAAACGAGCTGACCTCGGACGACGCTTCGCCCTCCGAAGATACACCGACTAATGGAAATGTCAAATTAGAATCTAACTCATGTTCCGAGAGTAACAAGGACACTAAGTCGGGGCCCGCTAGCGAGCGAGAGGAGAACAAGGAGGGACCCTCGGATATACCGCGTGAGTTACACAACATGACATTATACAGCGTTTACCTTTCTGATACCCACTACAGACTATCAAACTGAACAACTTTCTCCATTGGACCAACATCGTAATCGCGAACAATAATCAACTGTGCGCAATGTTGTAATGTGCAGCGATGCCATAGAGTGCCACAGACACTAAAGGCTTAGACAAGTACAACGGATTACAATAATTTTGTTAAAATTATCATTATATTTTTTATTTATTTTTGTATCTGTCCGTGACATCATGGCGGGCCCTATCAGAATACCAGCGCTACGACATTTATTTTTAAATCATGCAGCGTCACGCACCTATTTCAGCATCATGCTGAGATAGGGGCCTTTTGGCCTCGTACAGGACTTTCTGTTCCTATTTTAATTTTCCTTTTTTTATGAGTGCGTTTAGTTTGTGATATTCCTGTGTGATCGCAATAAATATTTTTTTTTTTTTCTATATATGGGGGTCGAGTAGGCATTTCTTTTGCATGGGGCAACTGATTGTTTGCATCTGTCTGGCATTCATGCTGAAATGGTCATTTTTGGCGCAGCCATGAGGCACAGACCGTTGTCGTTAAAACATTCCACTTTTTAGGGTCCTTCCGTACACAAAGGGTGCCAACGGAACCTTATTACTAAGTCTCCGTTGTGCGTCCGTCTATCTGTCAGCGGGCTGTAACTCATGAACCGTAATAGGTAGACAGTTGAAATTTTGGCCGGTATTTTTTATATATGTATTTTTGGTTTTACGAACTGTTGCCAAATAAATGTTATTCTTTGTTTTTAGCGGACTTTCTGGTGTCGGAGTCAATGTCGCTGTCCCCGTCCCGCTTGCTGCACGACGCGGACGGCTGGCTGGACGGCTCCGTGCACGACTTCTCGCTCAGCAGCTTCCTGGGCCACCTGGAGGGCCACCGGCCGGCTGTGAGTGTACTACATCGGCGATACATACAACGTGCTGCTAGAGTGGCGACATTAATGTAACACACGAATAGGGCTAGTTGCCAGTTTGACGGCACGGTTGGCGCAGTGGTTAAGCGATTGACTGCTGCGCTGCGTGTCGCGGGTTCGATTCCCGCACGGAACAAATATTTGTATGACCTACAATTAGTTGTTCCGGGTCTGGCTGTTTGTGTTTGTGAGTTTATATGTCTGTAAACGCACCCACGACACAGGAGAAATTCCTAGTGTGGGGCAACGTTTTTTAAAAAAAAGAAAAGAAAAGAAGAAAAACGTAATCATAAAAATTATAACAACAGAAAATCATTCATAATTTGATAACTTTCGCTCGTTGACATAGGGCTCTGTCTCTTTCCTTCAATTCGCCTACTCTGTCTACGTTATTCGTTTTAATTTCATTGATGAGATGTTATGATCCGTGGCCCCGGCAATTGACCCCTGCGCTACAGTTCTTTAAGTACAGATTGCTCCGAGATGCTATTTTACAGAATTGAAAATAATAATCGTTTAATGAAATTAAAATATGTTCATAAAGCGAAAACGCAAAACCGTATACGTGTGTTAAATTATTAATATCGCCATTAAAGCGGCACGCTGTACACGTAGGTGCTGAAGAAAAACAGAACTTCGTTCGGAACTCAAACTGTAGAAGTGTAGGGTAAACATGACAACTAGAATGCTGATCAGACAATATTGAGCGCGTCACTGATACATTACTGTGGATTGATCGATGAAGGTAATTTGGGTGACCATTGACCACACTGATCGGTCTTGTGCACGCCATCGTGGTCACCAATATTATAATTATTATGTTGGACATAAAAACCGGAACGTGCGCGTGCGCGTACACTACGTCATCTTGGGGGCTGTTACTACTGTGACTACACATCGTGTAGCGTGAGCCACCACTCGATACAACAGTCACCCACGCGAATAAATCTAGGTACGCGTCCCAAGAATAATATGTTTGTAAATGCAAGCAATTAAAAAACATTTGATTCAAGAAGATAAATTCATATTTCACATCCCCTTCAGGTCTGAACGGTCGACATCATCGGTAGCACCTAGGTCGACCGCAATCTAGTCTCAATTTGTTCCTATTTATTTATTCTTCAGAAAGCTTGCAGTCTAATATCTAGGTAAATAATATACAATGAACGTTTACAGTTGCCATTTTCATGCTCCCACAAATTATATACCTAAAGTTAAAATAAATAAACATACACACAAAAATCGCGGACATTCAAACATACATACGGGTCGAATACAGAACCTCCTTTTTTGAAGCCGGTTAAAAATAAAATAAAATCTCCGCAAGGATTAAAAAATGGGCCTTCAGTCGATGATCTCTGTTTCAGAAATCCTATTCAGCATATGGATGCTGAATAGGATTTCTCATCATCAACCAATCGTGGGATTGGTTGATGAAATAACTAATTCCAATGATCAAATGAGAGTTGTCTTTGCCTAAGAAACCTTCACTATTATAACACTGTTTCTTCCAACTCTTCAGGTGGAGTCTCACCTACAGTCCCTGATGGCGGAGTCGAGCGTGGACTACGTGGCGAAGTTCGCCGACCTGGCTGCTGAAGTCACGGATGAACCGGACCCTCATGCTCCCAACGAAGAAAATACATAGACAATATGACTTTTAAACGTGTTAAGGAAATATCAACTATAACTTTGTGTCAATTAAGTTCATTTTTGAATGCGTCTGTAAAAGTTTTATAATGTTTTGAGGTGCACTGGACATTGAACTTTTTGAAGATTTAAATAAGGTTTATATTCTCGCGCCCACTCACACAAACGCAAAGCTCGTGTGGGCTTTACATTCATCTTCCATATCAACCTGATAGACAGTTTTAATATTAAAAATAATTATTATAAAAC
This sequence comes from Apamea crenata, assembly GCA_949629185.1. Lineage (NCBI taxonomy): Eukaryota > Metazoa > Arthropoda > Insecta > Lepidoptera > Noctuidae > Apamea > Apamea crenata. The sequence goes on along the minus strand of OX451362.1, from coordinate 1,151,950 downwards.
AAAAATGAAATGTTTTCTCTTTACCATGTTGGTGTGATAGAAGATAGTATTGTTAAATTGTGTTGTTTTGTAGTTTACTGTGATTGTTGTTATTGATGTTGGTAGGAGTTGCACGTTTGTTAATAATGAGCATGCTAGATTTAAGCGAAAATGTATTTAATTGAAAAAATATAAATTGTAGAAATCATTTATAAACGTTTTATTGTTTCCTCTCAATCTATTACAAAGTTAACTGGAAAGGGGAAAATGCATTGGTGACTGAAGCCAGCATACGACCAGGGCCCTATACCACAAAACTACAAGTCTACAATTCTACATTTTTTTTAAATTATAGATAAAAAATGTGCAACACAACAGAGTTTTGTGAATAAAATAGAATATCTTTATTTGCAAAGAATTTAGGTATACGCACTGGTAAGATATACCTAAATATAACTTCTTGTAATTGTAAAGTTTTGTGGTATTACGAGTAGCCAATGTCGTTAGAAAAAAGTTAAGGCAGTCAGCAACATACAGATCTATGATGAGTGTCTTGGGTCAGCCAGGTGGTTGCGAGGTTGAATACGTGTGTGTAAATACATACGGACTAAAGTGGCTGCGTGTGTATCTAGCAATAGACAACCAGCAAAACCAACGCCAGGCAGCATTCTGACATGTATGCTGAACATTTGGCGCAGCCCGGCAGCCGTGAGGCAAACAATACCATTTTAACTTTTATACTGTTTTTATTATTGTTTTTGTGTACAGACTCCAGCACACCAAGCCACCAAACCAACCAACAGCAATCTGTCAAATTTCTTTAATAGATTTTCAAAATATAGATAGATAGATTTTCGCTAAAACCAAAGAGATTTAAGATAGGTACAAGTAAATAAATAATCAAGTAAATAATTTAATGTCTTTGGCTAAAACATTAGGTTCAAGGTTGATTGGGAAAATTTGACAGTTTCGGGTAGCTTGATGTGCTGTTGTCTGTACCTACCTTACTTACGTAAGTAAGGTAGGTCTGTACAGACAACAGCACATCAAGCTACCCGAAACTGTCAAATAAACTCATTTTATTTCTTTCCTTAGACAAACTGTTAAATATCGTCACTCGCGGAGGTTATTTTGATAAACCCCAGCAGTTTGGAAGTCAACATTTGGTGAACCGCGCGCGTTTCAAATACAAACGTGGTTGGTTAGTCGTAACAGGTGCTTGTGATGATAATAATACCTACCACGTAGTCTGGCCTAATAGGGCTCTGTATCAAAATATGTTGGGGGCCCTTTTAATCGGACTGCCACTAAGCTTGAAAGGAAAAAAATTGATTAGGATAGCGTACGATCTGCTGATGATAACAAAATTAATTAATTTCAAACAAAATATAAAAAATCGACTGCTAAGTTTACATTTTGAATAGTCGAAGTTTCATCGCGTGACATTTTAGCCTGACTGATGAATGATGACCATGGACGTATTATACTAAATGATGACTATGACTTTGACTAGTCAGGTCTACTATTATTTGTCTATGGCTTACCTGCCAACGGGAATGTTTACGTTGCGAGGTTATGTTTAATTTATATTCCTCCGATATTTATTAATATCACCGTGAAACATATCCAGATGTGTTTGCTTAACACAAACTCAATTAATTACTTTTAATGCCGTGACCCTACCGTGTGTAGGTCACTAAAACATTTGTTTTAACAATGTTTCTGCAATGGTTCATGTAAGTATTTTTTAAACTAATTTCTTATATTTTTCATGTTATTTGACTTGTTTTAACCATTTATGGCAAGGTTTGTTTATTTACAATTGTAACGTAGTTTTAGTAATAAAATGAGGTTTTGTTACCTACAAAGATTGAAATGACGATAAGATTTTTTTGTGAATAATATTATAAAATATAGAATTTTATAATTACATTGATAGCACCACACTGGGTTTTCCTGTCTTACACACTCGTACTTAAGACGCTTATCAATGTCCTGTTCGGCCGAAAACGCAAAATTAGCACAAAACATAAAATCCATACACATTAACAAGGTATTTTTTTTGTTTCTAGCTTACTTGTGATCCTACCCCTGACATTCATAGGATTCATCCTATTCATAACGTTCGTGCTGATCCCGTTCGCGTTCATCTTCGCGTCATGGTACATGAGGATAAAGGAACGCAAGTTGACCAGACGTAAGAGGGATGGAGCCAATGTGGCTTTCTTCCATCCGTACTGCAATGCTGGCGGGGGCGGAGAGAGGGTGCTGTGGGTGGCAATCAAGGCTGTACTGGCCAGGTTTGTTGTTAAATCGGAACTATAAGAAATGTGCATGATTCAAGAATATTGTTGCTGATGCAATCAACACAGCCTGTAAATCATAGCCATAGGGAACTGCAATAATTTCTTTATTCTTATAATAATTGGAACAAATCATTAAGTCTGTTAGTGTGGCTTCATTTAATTATATTAAATTGTTGTCTTATCCTATGCTGCCACTCTGATAAATTATAAATGAATAATATCAACCATATAATGCATTATCTAGTTTTATTTTGACTGAGCTATTCTTTACAATGTTTGCATAAACATTCACCCATTTTATACAGGTCTTGTCCATTCCATGATATTGGATTAAATAGGTAATTAAGTCCCAAACTGAAATCTCTACTATTGCCTTTCTCCTAGCATCTATAACCCGAGCCCTGTTTCCCAAATTGCAAAATATAGATTGAGTGGAATAGATATATTTTGAAGGTTTTTTTCTTGCAGTTTAGCAGTACTAAAATAAATCTTGATAGTTGAGTATACTCAAATAAAGTTGTTCTTTAAAAGTGCAAAACCTAAAACACACACCTCATCTAGTTTTAAAATATGGTTGATGTGTAAAAGTGTTTGTACAAACCTACTTACAAAATAAAATCATTTACAATAACATGGTTACAAAATTATGTACAGTCAGCAAAAGAGTAAAACTGTTTGTTTTCTATTAATGAAATTAAATTTCATTCGAAAACATCCATCGGTTTCTTGCCAAACTTCAACTATATCCGACGGCCCTGGTTACTTATCTCCTTTGGTGACCGTACCCATGCTTGAAATCATCCACTTCACCCTATATTTTGCAAATCAATGTTGTAATCTTGTTTGACATAAAACTAGCTACCCAAAATTAACTGTTGTCTATTCCTCAGGTACCCAGATTCGAATATCCACATATACACAGTGGAGACAGCAGAACCGCAGACGATCATAGACCGGGCTCAGAACCAGTTCAATGTGAAGGTTGACCGTACGAAGGTCAACTTTGTGCGGCTCAGTATGAGGAAGGTTATAGAGGCACAGTCCTATCCTTACTTCACGCTGCTGCTACAAAGTTTGGGTTCCATGGTACTGGGGCTTGAGGCTTTCATGAAGCTGAATCCTGGTGAGTTATTGGTTACTTGTCTTTCTATGTAATATACTAGCGGACCCGGCAGACGTCGTCCTGCCCGGTTGAATCTTCAGGTGCACTGCACTGACTGACTGCACCAAAGCAGTCAGTCAGTGCAGTATCTTGCGCCGCATGCCCGTACCTGTGCACTTGATGACCTTATGACTGTGTCAGTGAGTGGCAGTTCGCGTAGTTAAACTTTGGGCCAAAAATCATATGAACTTTTTGCCATTGATATGCTAATAAGAAGGCTGAATTTAAATTATATTAACTTTATATTAAATCTTCTTTCCAGACATATACATAGACACAACAGGCTACGCGTTCACGTTCCCCATATTCCGGTACCTCGCGCAGTGCCCGGTCGGCTGCTACGTGCACTACCCGACCATCACGAGCGCCATGATGCGGCGCGTCAAGCATCGCATCGTGTCGTACAACAACCAGAGCGTGATCGCCCGTAACCCGCTGTTCACGTGGCTCAAGTTGTTGTACTACAACATATTTGGATGGGTGGGTGTAATAAATTATAATAATACCAACCTGTTACTGCCCACTGCAGGACAAAGGCCTCTTCTCATACAGAGAAGGCACGAGCATTGATGATCACTACATTTGCTCAAGACGGGTTGGTGAAAATCTAACGAAATATAATGTATGAGGAATTAAAGCCAGCTATGCTTCCAAAAATTCGAATAAATGTGAAATCTACCAACCACCACTGGAACCGCGTGGTGGTTACAACCCACTCCCTCTCATCGAGAGGAGGTTGTGTCCCAGCCGTGGGAACATTATAGGCTGTCAATGCTTTATGCTACGCTTCCAAAAGCCTCGATAATCGATGGAGAGTTTCTGAACTATCAAGAGGCCCGAATCGACAGGCGATTCAACAATATTGACTAAAAACGTGTACCTTTTTGTGTAGTAAATAATTTCTAATGTAAACACATGAGTGCTATAAATCGTCTGAAGATACTTGCCTACTGTCTCGCAAGGATACTTTCGCCTTTCGACGGTTTAGAAAATCGCCTGACAATTATTCTAAAGACAGAGACACATCCACCAAAAAAATTGCGCGTGCTTTTGTACACACGATAGAAGTGAAAAAATAAAGAATTAGAGAGATTTAGTATGAGAGACAGAGAGAGTTATAATGTTTGTTTTCTCTCGTGTAACGAAATTTGCCGAAATGTGGCGCATCAATCGCGTCCAATTAACGATTCGCCGCCTAAGAAGTTTCACTTTAAGAAGCCCTCATAAGACTAACAATACCTACTTATCTTCTATCTCTATAATATAAAAATGAATCGCTGAATGTGTTGCTAAGCGCAAATCTCGAGAACAACTGAACCGATTTCGCTAATTCTTTTTTTAGAATATTCCTTGAAGCACGAGGATGGTTCTTACGGAAAAAAAAATGTAAGAAAGTTGCTTCACGCGGACGAAGTCGCGGGCAAAAGTTGATAAATAATTTGTTGTTGTGTCCTCAGATGTACGGCGTGGTCGGTCGCTGCGCTGACGTGGTGATGGCGAACGGCACGTGGACAGAGGACCACATCAACGAGCTGTGGCAGATGCCGCTCAGCACCTTCAGGGTCTACCCGCCATGCGAGGTAAGTGTTGAAAGTCTTTAATACGCGACTTTTTTTGGGGGTATTGTATGGCATGGCTAGAAAGGACTACCGAGATATATGGAACTAAATAATAATACTTATGGAAGAAAAACATGTTGCGCCGAACACAAATAAATTGGGATAAGGACAGGACAGTGATGATTTTTTTTGATGACCAGCGTCAGGCACTAGTTGTCTGGCATTTTTGCTGAACTGGGCCTTTTTGGTGCAGCCGTGAGGCACACTTTTCTGCTATTTTCTTACATCGGACTTTACACTTTTTATTTAATCTTTATTTTTTGTTTTTATCTGATGTATGAATCTGGTGTATTGTGTGTCTTTTACTCAGTGCTAAATAAAGGTATTTTTTTTCTTTCTATTTGTGGGTATGTTTGAATAATAAAAAACAGTTGCCTTCCTCGGTCTAGTGGTCGGAAGCGCGAATGCTGAACGTGGGTCAATTCCCAGGTCGAACAAAATGTTCACAGGCTTTTCTGCCATGAATTTCTTAGTAGTCTGGATTTACTATAGGTACATCTCTGCCTAGCCCTTCGGGGAAACAGGGCGTGATGTTATGTTTTTTTTTACTACAGAACAAATCAAAATTTTTCTATTGCAGGTAACAGAGCTGAAGCAGCTCCGCTCTCTAGTGAAAGACTCTGATCCTATCCGCATCCTGTCAGTAGCTCAGTTCAGACCGGAGAAGGACCACCCTCTCATGCTGCAGGCCATGTACGAGCTGCGGAACTTGCTGATCAAGAATGAGATGCTGTGGAATAAGGTAAGCAGAATTAGATATACCTGGAATTGCCATGTTCACTGAAGATCTAAGTCTAAAAGTTTTAAAAAATGGGCTGAAGGTAGCCATTGAGAGTATTTAGGGTAGAGAATGGTACCTGCTGAGATACTTACATACTCCTTTTGATTCCTTTACATCATACATCGTCTTCACGGACGAACACGCACACCGGTTGCGAGTACTGCGCATAGTACCTTTCTAAAGAACATCACCAATAAGGTCACTATTATGTCCTTCCAGGTTTCCGGTCGCATCTGCCTTGTAAATACCTTTTGTTAGTCTCCTGTCACTCTCCCTCTCCACATGACCAAATCATCTCAGCATACTGTTACTCTCTATTACTTCTTCCCTCTTATTTTAAACTAGCTTCTGCCCGCGACTTCGTCCGCGTGACATTTCTTGATGCCCCGACCCATCGCATCGCATCGTCTGCCCACGCTATTCGTTTTCGGGCGAACAAACGAACTCTTCAGCTTTATTATTAGTGTTCTTTACTTATTCTTCTGACTGACCCTTTTTATCATTTATTTCCGCCTCACTCCCTCATTCCAGATCAAACTAGTGCTAATAGGTTCCTGCCGAAACGCAGAGGACGAGGAGCGCGTCCAGAACCTGAAGGACCTGGCCAAGCACCTGTCCCTAGAGGACAGCGTGCAGTTCGTGGTGAACGCGCCGTACGCGCGCCTGCTGCAGATGTACCAGACCAGCAGCCTGGCCATACATGCCATGTGGAACGAGCACTTTGGCATCAGTTAGTATAAAAACGGTTTTTTTTGGAACTGTCTCTTCCTTAACGGAGCTTGCGGTAGGAATAAAGTGAGAGAAATCGCCACGTAATGAAAAATCGTTATGCTTTTTTTATTACATAATTTAATAGAAAGAGTCAGAGAGAGAGAGAGATAGTTTTCATGGTTTTCGAGGGTGATGAAGTCAATATTTTTTATTTTTCTCATATTGCTTTTTCTTTCTTTAGGTGTGGTAGAGTGCATGGCGGCCGGGCTCATCACGATCGCGCACCGCTCGGGCGGCCCGCTGGCCGACATCGTGGAGACGTCGCAGGGCTCGCGCACCGGCTTCCTGGCCGCCGAGCCCGACGAGTACGCGCGCGCCGTGCTCGAGGTCATCGCGCTGCCGCACGACGAGAGGAAGAGGATCGTGGAGGCGGCTAGGTAAAGCATACAAGAATTGCCATATGAAGTGGCAATTCCACCAGTCTCCTGGGTACATCACCAACCAACAGCGGTGCCGAGCAATGTTTCGACGCCAAATTTTAGTTATATGGGACATTACGGGCTAAAAATATAAATATTTAAGGGCTGTTTTTTAGTGTCCGACCGAAAGTTCGGTTTCGGTTTCGGTTTCGGCCGAGTTTCGGCCAAAAATCAAGTTTCGGTGGCAGTTTCGGTTTCGGCCAAAATTGGCCGAAACTTTTGCCGAAACCGAAACAGTAACAATTAGTGATTTGATTTATTGATAACTGATAAACATTTTGCTATGAGAACTTAATTTGAAAAAATAATAAAAATATTATTAATATTTTTTTATATTATTAGCTATATATTGTATATAAAATTCAAAGTCCTGACTGACTGAGACATCAACGCACAGCCTAAACCGCTGGTCCTATAGACATGAAAATTGGAGGGTGTATTCTTCGTGAAGAGTAGGTATCCACTAAGAAAGGGTTCTTCCACCCCTAAGAGGGTGAAATGGGGGGATTTTGTTTGTATGAAAAATCTTATTCCTTGAGTTAATAAACTTGAAACTTGGCACGAATACTTATCTAAGTAAATTATGAAGTTGGGCATTTTTTGTTTTTATAAACTACCCCCTAAAAGGGGATTGGGGGGTTTCAAAGTTTGTATGGAAGAATTTTAGCGCGCGGTCCGATTTAATCGAAACTCAGTATTGATACTTTCGACAGAAAATAATTATTAATAAGTATGTAAAGTTGTCGAAAATTGACACCTGACGGGGCAAAAAGGGGTAATTCGGTTTTTAGGGGAGGATTTGAACTTGAAACTGTATGTTACATTTTCACGCCTAAGCCACTGAACTTCTGATTTGGCAAAGCGATAGATGGCATCCTGGGGAAGCACATACTTTTTATCCTGGTAGCACGTTCCCGTGGGATTCCGACATTCACGCGGGCGAAGCCGCGGGCAGAAGCTAGTATTAAATAAATGATTACAACAAAATTAATATACCTACTGTAAATTAATGTACCTCCATTTCATGTCCTAATTAATGCAGAATAATGGGTAAAATGCACCAAATTTCAGTATTTTAAGGAATTTAAAACTTAACCACGTGAGTTTCGGTTTCGGTTTCGGCCGAAACTGAAGCCACGGCCGAATATTCGGTTTCGGTTTCGGTTTCGGCCGGAAAACCAGTTTCGGTCGGACTCTACTGTTTTTTCAATTAGGTATCTGATAACTTTATTCGAGGAATAATTTTGATAGTTATTTTATACAAAAACTGTCAAACGTCAATTTTATTCCTCAAATAAAAGGCGATAGAAAAATCAGCTCTGTCTCTTATAATTTTAGTTAGGTTATATGGTTTTTTTTTGTGAAAATGATTGTTGTTGTAACTATAGTTTAAGTCATTTTAATTAATATAATAATAAATAACAAGGAAAAAATACATAGCTGCAAAACTGGGCGTAACGCGTAGCTCAATAGGTCTAAATTATGGTGGTTTAAAGCAATAAGGTGTTGCGCTACAGGTTGCAGGTTCAATTACCGCACGGACCAAATATTTTCACATCATGCAGATTTGTCAAAAGGCTATGGTATTCCATCTAGAGGGAGTTGGCGTTGAGTTTTTTTTTTTTAGTAGTAAGGTTGAAAATTGGTCCACCGCCAGTGTCCGCGATGTTATACTGACGGCGTCAGAGACACTAAAATTCTTCCTTTGGTCTTTAGTGGCGTCAATTTTAGTATATCTGGGATCCAACACATATTGCAAGTAACCTGCTAAACACAAACTAATCATCTTTCTTTTGTTCCCAGGGCCTCCGTTGACCGCTTCTCCGAGATGGAGTTCGAGAAATCATTCCTTAGAGCTGCGGAGCCGCTCATAAGATTAGATTAAAGATACACGTGCTTTTACCCTTCTGTACATTTCGTTCCATTAGTTTTAAGCGTACTAATAAAGTTAAACCAAAGCTTTATCTGTGTTTTTTCTAACACCATTATTCAATCTGGCAATAAGGTCTGGATAAGACATTTATACCTTATCCAGACATATCTTATTCACATTGTCACTTCCTAGATAATTTTTACAATCCAACAATTTGGTTAAAATTGGACAAGCAGTGGCGGACTATGCCTGTCGGGAACCTGGAGCGGCAAAACTAAAGCAGAGCTCGAAAATGTTGCACCCCACTACGGATAGGTAAAAAAAAAGGTTCCCACATTTGAACCTGTAACAACTTTCAAAAAGAAACTAACTTCTATTAAATAAATGTTACTACTCCATATCGGTATTTCTAGCTGATAAAGAGTTGTGTATCAATGTCTGTATGTTAGATGATGAACTGCATGAATGTTTGCATGCCTAAATGCTAGAATGAGAATGTACAAGGATTCTTTACTATTATTGTAAATACCTTATTCTGAGCAAACAAATGACTATTCTATTCTTTTTGCCGCCCTAGGCCTACTCAGCCTGCCGCCATGGGATCTGGAGGCGATAGTCCTCGCGCGCCTGCATGACTGGCGCGCGGAGGCACTACGCCGGGGGGAAACTCTGCACCCGCGGCAAATCGCTGCGGAGCGGACGGACCTCCGGCGCGATCTCATGGCGGAAGACCCCTCTTTGAGGAGTGGCTAGAAAGGCGTCACGGCGTTCTCACCTTCCGCCTGACGCAGGTCCTCTCCGGACACGGATGTTTCGGGAGGTTCCTGCACATAATCAGGCGGGAGGAGACGCCCGGGTGTCACCACTGCCAGGATCACCCAGAGGACACGGTGGAGCATACGGTGGCGGTCTGCCCTGCTTGGGCGGAGCCCCGCCGTGTCCTCGTAGAGGCGATCGGCAACGGCGGCGACCTCTCGCGTCCGGCCCTGGTTCAAGCCATGGTCCGGGGCGAGAGGGAGTGGGAGGCAGTCACCTCCTTCTGCGAAGCAGTCATGCTAGCGAAGGAGGTGGCTGAGAGGCTGAGGGAGAAAACCTCACGCCTCAGCCGCCGCGGGAGACGCTCCGGGCGTCGGGAGCCTCGTGACGACTCCCGGCCACCGTAGGCGCGGTGAGTAATGGGTAGCTCACCGTCCGATCAGGACCAGGCCCGTGCCGGACGGCGCGTCGCGCCTCAAAGAGATGTCAGCAGAGGACGGGGCCCGATAGGGCCGAAGCCTGCCAGGGCGGCGGGATCTTCCGAAAGGGTTACCGCTGCCCTGGAACAGAAAGGGCTAAGGAAGGAACACGAGTGGGTTTTAGTCAGTAAGAGTCTGACACTCCCTTCCGCTCCACCCAGAGCGGGAGGGGTCATTTGATGATTTCCCATCCTCAAAAAAAAAAAAAAGGCCTACTCAGCCTGCTAGTAAATCCGCCACTGATTTATACTGTAAAATACTTCAATCAATCCCAACTCAGCCTATAGCAGTCCACTGCTGGACATAGGAACCTCCCAGTCTGCGCCACAACACTGTCCTCCGCCTTCCGCGTCCAGTCTGTCCCAGCCACCTTTCCAAGGTCGTCGGTCCATCTAGCTCTTGTAAAATACTTACTGTATGACAATACTAGGTACTAGGTGATGTTGTTCCATTATTTTTGGGGCAATATAATACGAAATTCTTGACAGATAACGGAATTTAATTATCTCATAATTTAATTCTCAAGTTCGCACCTACACCTGTGGTTCTGGCACTCATGGTTTTCGCAGAGTAATAAAGTCATTAATCGCATGTATCTTGATGAAACTGTCTTTATACCCGACAGCCCCCGAAGGAGGGTTGTGAAATTAATTTTTTTTATATCCGAAATTGTTGTAAAAAATCATATAATTATTTTAACATAAAGATAAAGTTTATATATTATGTATACAAAGTAATGCTTAAATTAACATCGGAATGATATGTCGTCTATGTGTGGCCGACTCTGTCTCTGGGAATCAACCTCAGTTCTGATCCGTGCTTCAGGAATACATTGCCTGGAACAAAATGATATTATAAGTGAAAATTGAAATTGACGGAATGAAAGAAACAGATTAATTAAAGGTTCCTGAAGTGGTGGTGGGATGGTATGCACTATAGATGTTCAAGTTAATTAGATAACCGTATGCCATGACGCCGTACTAAAATATTTGAATACGGCACCTGAGGTGCTAAGGGGTAGGTATGTTCCCCACAAACTCTGACAAAACCGGTTTTATATCTTACTTTTAACAGATTAATTAAAGGTTCCTGAAGTGGTGGTGGGATGGTATGCACTATAGATGTTCAAGTTAATTAGATAACCGTATGCCATGACGCCGTACGAAAATATTTGAATACGGCACCTGAGGTGCTAAGGGGTAGGTACCCTGCCATTCTTTCCAATGGGGGTTATCGTTTGTGTGCTCACCAGTTGGCGCCACTGGCGATTAAGGTCCTGTCAGTACTTTACGCGGTGCATGCCCTTTTAACTGTGCACTTGACGATCTTATGACTGCGTCAGTGAGTGCAATTCGCGTAGCTGTATTTTGGGCAAGGGCGTAGCTATCGCTGTATCAGCCGTATCCATGATACAGGGCCCCCTACGTGACGTGTATGAGCAAAAAATTTTAAAATAATATCCAGAACCTAAAATTCTTGTTGATAAATGATATTTATTTCTGTAAATTGGTTCAAAAATATGTTTTAAAAGGGGGTTAGTACCGAGATGACGACTAATAGAGAAGTATAGAAGATACTCATAGGTCTGCCTCATAGGTCTAGTGGTCCCATGCCCTACTGCTCAGCAGGAGGTCCTAGGTTCGATTCCCGGGTCGGGCAAAGTGTTATTGGGTCTCGGCTTCCAATCTAACCGGACGCAGCTGAATGCCAGTATTTTACCTCCGGAGCGACTGGCTATCTATCCCTTGGTAGTACTGGATGTCAGTTCATTTCGGGCTTCTGACGATCCGTAACGACTGTCAAATATCCACGAATGACAGCCGGGACCAACGGCTTAACGTGCTTTCCGAGTCACGGAGGGGTCCCGGTAGGTTGAGATGGTCACCCATCCATGGACCTACCGCGGCAAGCGTAGCTTAACCTTCAATCGACTCGTGTGGCTGTACAAAGTTGCTTAGCCACGAGCCCCTCACCTTCTAAGTCAGTATGCTATATTCTTTATTTTGTAAAAACAATACCCTCTGTAGCTTCACAGTTGGGTAAAAAGGGCCCCCAAAAAATTTTGATACAGGGCCCCATTAGGATGAGCTACGCCACTGATTTTGGGCCAGATTTATGCGGGTGAAACCGCGGGGCGCAGGTTTTTTATGAATAATTGGTAAAAATCCGCGATAAAATCGAATTTATGCGCGATAGCCCGGATTGTCTTGGCCGGCTAATAATTAGTGAAGGTCGGTATCTCACCAGCTGTCTGTTGAGGGTTGATGCCGATACCGTCATCGGTGATGATGGCGCTAGTAGCCGGCTCCACTCGGAACTCCTCAGCTGCAAACTTGAGCACTGCGGTGAAAGGTGTCGCTTCTGGCACGCTCAGCCTGTGGACAATTTACCGAAATAGTAATAATGGAGAATTACATTTTGAAAAGCATTTTTGTTACAAAAAAAATCCTGCTTTTCATCATTCTACAGTGGTGGGCCTCCCATAACTGGCCGTCAGGTTTACCACAAGCCCCCCATACATTAGTAAGTGTGTTATCAGCAGAGGATTTTGCCAACACTTTGTTGTGTCATCTTTAAATCTGAAGAACTATAACATTTTTAAATAAGTCCATTTCCTTCTTACAGTATGTTTTTATTTCAGTTGTGGATATTAATTAAATGATGAATGGACTGTGTGAATGATTTATGGTTAGAAAGGGGGTGACTACCGAGATGACGACTAATGGAGAAGTATGGAACAAAAATACATGTTGCGCCGACTCCAAAATAATTGGGATAAGGGCAGGAGAATGATGATGAGTTGTCGATATTAATGAGTCCAAATGGGTTCCATGTAAAACTACACAAAAGAAACAAAGGCTTGAAAAGAAACATAAAAATATATTCACATAATTCACAAAACATTTTGCCAATAATGTAAATCAGAATCATAATCCTTTACAATATCGAAAAACTGAGACTTCAGGCAATCATTACTGCATATTCTTTGAACCACACCTACTAACTCCGAATAATTTAGCTCTATGTAAAAAGATTCTGCGGACATTCCCTCTCTCAGCAATTTCCCGCAGTCAGCCAAAGCTTCAACTATGTATGTGAAGATATCAGAGTTCTCAACACACATTTCAGTAAAATATTTGCTGTCCACTTTAAAAAGTAGTCTCCAAAAGTTTTTATATGTACTGTCTTTACTTAGCACAATGTTCAAGATCCCATCGGCAATTAACTTTACCGCTGCAGCATATTTTGGGTCATTGCTTAATAAACTAACAACTAGTAACTCTACAATGTCCTGATTACAGTTGTTTAATAACTTTAGAATGTCTGAATTGCATGAATTGAGTTCTATTAGGAGAACTTTGCTTTTGAACTCTAGTATTTTATCTTTTGGTATTTTGTTGGAAACATTTCTTAGTAAGGTTTCTTTAGAAGCTGCTTCAAGCATCAACTCTGTTAGACAGTTTTCTAACTTATCCTCAGAAAATAACTCGAGAAACAGTTTAAAACCCACATCCATTTGATTTATTCTAGTATTTGAGTTAATTATTTTTTTAAGAACAAATTTTGCAGGATCCATAAGACAGTTTTTGATGAGACTGTTTGATGTCTCATTGTAACTGTTCAATACAGATAAGAATTCACTGATGACGTTCCTCTTTTGTAGTCTATCAAGACTTTTCTCAACATGTTTTGAAATAATCAAAGCATTTCTTAGTTCAGCCTCAGTTGTATTATTGTCAGGCCACTTTTCTAACTGGCAAAGGTTAATATAGTCTTGGAAGAAGTTGAGGAACTGTTGTACTACAGCTGTATCCATTTTTAAGCCTTGTAACTTCAACGCAGAGCCCTGGGACATTCAGCACCTGTTGAAATGAACAAACTAACATTGACTATGAAAATTACATGTAAAGTAAGTTATTTAAATATATGCGCCACGTTGAAGTTACAGGGGTTTGTAGGGGTATTGTTAAAGCTAAAACTTACACTTTGAACGGCAGTTTAGGGTCAGAAGTTAGAGTAATCTTGAAAGTTACTTTCGACCTGAAGAAATAAAAGAACAATGAGTCAAACACCCATAATATTATACCACAATATACAACGAACATAGTTTTCATATATTCTTCACTTACATTTTCCTAGATTTAGCAATAGAAGTATAGAAAATAAATATCTGAATATTTTCGCAACTCGCCCAATCTACGAAATGCGAAATCAAGGTGACGTTTTCATTTGACGTATACACGTTTTTAAATGTCAATGTCATTTACATACACCTTTCGGATACATTCTCATCCTTTTGCTTAGGTATTTATTTGATTTGTCTAGTAAGTTAGTTAGCCGCTTAATTTAGTTCTTAGTGTAAATAGATAATAATTGTTATTATCTCACAGTCATATTACCTGTTAGTGAATGTGCATCTGTATAGTATAAATCTCAAAACAAAATGTACATACATAGAGGAAAAGCGGTTTTCCAAGCAACAATACAGCACTCCTGTGGATTTAAATGAACTCTAAAAAATATTGCATGTTCCTACATCACGTAATGGGGGCCACACCGCCACAGAGCATGTAACCATATGGGGGCTATCGCGTGTGAATTTGCCACAAGAGGCGCTTGTGTCGCGTGAGGTCCAATAACATTCACTTTTCACTGATTTTGGCGGGCTTCGGCCTTCGTGACATAAATTATAATTTCTTTCATTTACCTGTTGAAAAGTGATCTCCTTCGTGAAATTATCGCGAATATGGATTATTTGGCGATGAATGTAAACGCACGGAAAGCGAAATTGTGAAAAAGAGGCGCAAAAATAGGCGGCCTCAAAGAGCAGCTATATTGTATTACAAAAAGATTCGGTGTATACTGTTGAGTGGCCTTCAGACAGTTTGTACAGCAGTGTAATGACTAAAAGCGAATCACCAGACTTGGGTATCGTGAATATTACCACTTACTTTTTAAAAGTGTACGCAGACAATGTGGGAATGACTGAGTATGCTGCACTGCTACAGTACATAGAAAAAGCTATAACATGATGATTAATGAATACTTATAGGCTCTAGTGACATGTAATCAAAATGATGTGATTTTTAATAGAGGACAGGTACCTACACTCTGAAAACACAAAATCGTTGTCACATTTTGTGAATATTGCCAGTGAGTGTGCTGCTGGTAAAGGGCCAAAGGCAGTCTGCAAGCACATAGCTGGTGTTGAACATTGCGGCATAGCTACTCGATATGATGATAGCTTTATTTATAATTTTCTTTAATTAAACTTAATGAGATTCAAGATTTAAAACTTTGTTTCGGCGCCGATCTTATACAGTCGCCTCTAATAGCTATACCTCTAAACCTCAGTCAACAGTGGCGCCAACTGGTGAGCAAAGAAACGATAGTGTCGAGTTAATAAATTGGTTCGCATAATAAATAGATAATCGAAAAATAACTAAAACTCAAAAAGCGTTTATCATGTCATGCCTAAGCATATATCAGCTGTCTGACTGGTTTTCAAAATAATGTCAATATGTCATTTTAACTGTCATAATATAATATCGTCACAGAGAAGTAGGCGAAGTAGCAAAACATTGGATCGATCGATCAAGAAAATGTTATAATTAATTGATCCACATCACAAAAGGAAAAGCAAAATGTTACTCAAAAGAAATCTACTAGAGTGCACAATAATTATATCATGCGCGGGAACATTTATCTGCGTCCTACTAAACTACATTACGAACATTTCGCCCATAACCGGAATTTGGTTTCCACTTTACGTTCTAACTTTATTTATAGTGTCACTATGTGTTAGTTTTAAGTTTATTCAGTGGTTATTGCGTTTGAACAAGCCTCTAAAGTATGATTTGGATGGAATTGTGGCGGATTACCCGTATTTATCGGCGTTGTCCCGGGTGTTGCCTCAGCCGCGGAAGTCGTCGAAATCGGAGTGTCGAGAGTATGATACGAATGAGCTGAGCGTGATATCGACAGTGCTGGAGAGGAAACTGGTGTCGTCGTGGTACGTGCCGTATATATCTCAGGAGATTGGCTTTCCTTTCGCTTGTAAACAAATGTTGGATCAAATGATTGGCAAGAGTTTCCAGGTTTGTGTTCTAAGGTTTTCAATAAGCACTAAATTTTACCTATTTGGGTGTACATTCATAAATCTTGTACCTTATTATTTTAACTTAAATCTTATCTATCTTAAATTTAAATAAGATTAAACATTAAAATAAACCTTTTTTACAGTCCGTTCAACCGATTTTGACTTCTATTGTGTTGGTGGCATGACAAATGGCAGCTGCAGTAAATAGTTTATTTTATTTTATTCAAGAGGAACAGCAAAAAAATAAAATAAAATAAACTATTTACTGCTTACTTGCTTTTCTGTTTACCTTCTTTAGTTGGTATTGTAATCACTTTTTTGCTTTTAATGCCATCCTTATGCCTACTGAATAGAAGTTAAAATTGGTTGAACAGATTGTAAAAAAGTCTTGTTTATGTGTCTAAACTTATTTCGAATGGAGTATAGATTGTCCTGAAATAGTTCTGTGGTTTTTACAAAAAAGTAAATATTCTCTTTGATTTGCCTATCCATAGAGGAATTATCAATTTATCATATCAATAAAAAATTAAAACACCCACAGATCTGCAACAAGATAGAAACCAAAGATGTTTATGTAGACATAACCACAGTCCTTACTACTCATTTGAAAGAGTACCAGAAGGCTCAGAAACGCCATGAAAAAATGCCGAACAGCACAATAGAATCATTGTACAAGAAATCTCACCCAGTATTTGACACTACCAACAAAACAATCCAGTCTGCTGACCACTGTACCAATATCCTTCGCATTGTATTCAAAGAACTAATACCCTGGGAACTATGGGACACACCACATTCCGAATTGTTAGTCCGCATACTATCAAAGAAACTTGACACCTTCATCAACAGTACGTTGGCTGAACCAGCATGGCTAAATGACAAGTTGCTAACAATTTTGAAAGGGAAACAGGACCCGGTAGAAGTTGCGGCGGCAGGTGTTGAGGAGCAGAAAAAAACTGAATCTCCTAAAAAAGAAATAGTAATGGATAAAAAAGTAGAAGCAACAAGTATGGAGTCAGAATTACCTACGGGAGTGACAAAAGGTACCGCTAATACACCACAGTCGGTTCTTGAAAGTGTGAAGGAATCTGAAGTGGAGAAGATAGAGAATATAGTAGAAGAAGTACCAGTCACTAGTACGGAACCAGTTGATATAAAGGCTTCGCCTATTCTGAGACAGAGGAGAGGCAGACAGGGACGGAACGAAGTGAAGATCTATGATAGAATTATTGAAGGTAAGGCAACTTTTTGTATTTGAAATGTTATGCTGCAATCAAAAGAATATTGTGATTTACATAGGTAAAGGAAATGATTTTATGTCCAAAATAATCACCATCATCATCACCTGTAATCGTGCTAGCAAATTGCTAGCATGCATTATATGATTCATGTGCCGTTCATAAACATTGACAAAAGGTTTAAATTACATTGATTTAGTAGCACTTATGAAGTTCACCAACTATAGCAGATTCAAGCTAGTAAACTGTTAGTGACGCAATAAAACTCGATCCACACCTTTATCAGTAAACCTTACTAAATCAGGCAGGAAAATAGTGTAGGAGGAGGCAGAACTACGGACAGCAAACCTGATTCGAGATTGGTAACTCGAGTTGCATGCTAATTCTGGTGTCCAGATTGGCCATTCGTTGAGATAAACGTTTTTTCAAACATCAAAATTACATAAGACAGTCCCCCAAAACGCCCGCCCTTCACCACTTCCTAGAGCTTTCGCTGTAGACAGAGTCCACAAGTGAGTTTCTGCATAAGTCGACAAAGCAACTCCTATTTCCGAAACCTAACCCAGAATTCCGAGACGAGATGCAAAAAATTTCGAGCTCGTCTCGCCCGCTCTTGCATCGTACGTTCTTGCTTTTCGTAAATAGCCTATTGGGAAGATGAAAATACACCCCCCTGAAAAAAAAAAAACAATCCTGCCGGTTGCGAGGCCCATGGCGCAGGAAGAGAATTTTTGGCAGAATACAACAAATAAATTAATGTATTTCTCTTATTTTTTAGGCAGTGTAAAAACCTGGGAGACGGACATAGACCTGCAGTGCATCAGCATGGGTCAGGACCTGCTGGCGAGCCTGGACGGAGAGATCACGCTGAGCCGGCTGTGGGGGCAGGACGCTGACATTGATAGCAGTCCCAACCCACCGCGCAGCAAGTCGCCACAGCCCCTGTGGTTTGGTAAGCGTTAATTGATGCATTATAATAACTATAACTTAGAAAAAAAAATATTAGAATATTTTTTTTTTTTTATTAAAAAAAAAAACAACTATCCTAACATAAAACCTTACTCTATTGACAAAATATATTGTTGAGGTGACAATACACCTCAATATTTCATGATGCAAGCTTTAGATTTCATGTCATGTTTGGAACAGCATACTAAGCCCAAGGACGCACGGGTGATTTTTAACGCAACGATTTTATATATTTTCAACTCTTGGGGTTGAGACTATCTTTGAGAATGCAACTGCGCGTCAAAATAACACATTGTTGGACTTTCAACTCTCGTTGTTAAGCGGTGTGTTCAAAATCCAGTGCGAGAAAACGAATCACCGCGATAAAAAATGCCAAATTAGGAACCACACGTTTCTAAAGTACAGCCAAACGCACGTCAGTGGTAACAAAGTAACAATTGAACTATGAAGACAAACACATTTTTTTATCAACAATATGCTTTATTTTAAAATGTTACATTTCTTTCATTCAAAAGCCCTAAATTCCAGGTGAAGAAGAAACAATAGAAGTAGATCCCTTAGACCCGAGTCTATACAAAGAAACGAAGAAGGAACAGAGCCCAAAGCCAGCAGATGCCTTGCTGAAAGACCTGCAGTCGACCGTCAGAGAGGCCAAGACGAAAATAGGGGACCTACAGGTGGACTCCAAACTTGCCTTAGATGTGCCCCGCAAGCAAAACTCCAGTGTATGTTGTTTGCACGATCTTTCTGCTTATGCTTTTGTACATAGGTGCTGGGCATTTACCATATACGAGGGTTTTGACACAGATATTTTTATTACGCACTAACCCAGTTTCTGAAAGGTTAATCAAGTTACACTACTGTCAAATCTCATTATAAGTTATTTTGTCTCTTAGATAATAGATAATGAAAACTAATAAATAATAATATTGATAATGATCCTTACTTATTTATGTAATTTAGTTTAAAAAACAAAAAACTTTTACACAACAGAAATGAATTATGTTTAAAACTAAAACCTATTAGGATTAAAGGGGACACCAAAGGAAAGGCCGTTCTAAGGATTTCAATAATTTCGTTTATTATCCTTGGTTGAGTTTGTTGTTTTATCCGATTACTCTGAGATGTAAAATTGAAACAAACTCAGAGGTCAGAGTCTCCTTTAGTCCAGACATAATCTTGGTCAGGCCATCTGGGGACCAGATTCTGCTAATATGATCTGATTTGACAGTAGATAATAATAATAGATTTATCAACCAAGCTTGAAACTGTGGGTATGATGGTCAGATGGCCAGGCACATACCATGCTTTGATTTGAAAGAATTAAACAAAGAAGAATGATTTGATTTGAAGCTTGCAATTTATATAATAATGGAGGTCAATTTATAGGGCGGTGGCCTTTTTAATATGCAAAAAAAGTATACGAGTGTAGTAGTAGTAAGTGTTTCAAGTTTCAAACCATATATTTGAGGTTTTATCTGCAACCAAAAAATTGCAACACTATCCACCAAATAGTACACAGCAAAATCGTCACTAATGTCTTTTATACAGCAACACTCTTAGGTCTTAAGTCCCTTGACAACTGCATTTAAATATTTTGTACCAATTTTGTAGACAGGTACCACAAATAAGGAGCAAGCACCGCACTGGCTCAGGTTACGATTGCTTTGAATGTCACTGTCCTACTGTACAGTCACGAGCACCAATATATCAACACTTGGCAACTTTCAATTGCGATTTTTTCACGAAATAATGAATGCAACGTTGAAATACGACACATTACATAAACCTATGGGTTCGAAAATGCTATGTTCGTAACAACAAAAAATTTCATTCGAAAATAAAGGAGTAAATCGCTTTTGAATAAAGCCGAGTGTATACATACTTTTGCTCGTGACTGTACTATCCTACTGTACTGTCCTCAAGACCGGAGTTATCGTACTTGGTGTTACCTTGGGCCTTATTTGATACAAGCTCGTAGATTGTGTGTTTGATTTTGACATAACATTACTTTCTAGAATTTGTGACATTGCTATTTTTTTATTTACTAGAATTTTCAAGAATATTCATAGTTTAGACAGGTCTTAGATAGACATGATAAAAAAGCGGCCATGTGCGAGTCGGACATCGATACGAGAGGTTCCGTACCACCGTACAATATTTAGCCGTTGGACCTGCGCCTGATCTACCTCCGGTCGAGAGGGCAATCCGATATTGCCGTCTCATTGGACTATAGGAGTGAGGGAAGAGAGAGTGCACGTGCAAGATAACGTTTCTTGAATGGGAACCTTTAATTTTTTACTTTATTTTATTTTTATTTGTTGTCATAGCGGCCATAGACACACTCTGTGAAAATTTCAAGTCTTTATCTATTACGGTTGGAAATATACAGCCCTGTGAAAGACGAACGGACGACCGGACAGCCGAGCCTTAGTCCCGTTGGCATCATTTGGTACGGAAGCTGCTGGTTGCTTTGCGTCTTGTTTTAATTGGTCCTGTTTTTTGAATGTTTTTGGAGACAGAAAGCTCGCATGCACAAAACTGATTTCTATTAAATTTTATAATTTTAAAGGTCAGAAATCCAGTCGCAACCATCTACGCAGCCTATTTACAGATTCATTTTATTCTATGCACAGCATTAAAGACTCTAACCAATAACTATTAAAGTTCAAAATCCAATATACAATCTATGTGCACAGTCAAGTAAGGCAGTTTGTTTGAATCTGCATGAAACAAACGACGAGCATGTCTGTTACTATGCACGGATATTTAGACCATTTGTATTAACCCAGGTTCATACGTTCGTGTTTGTTCCGCGGCGTTTTTTATTCGCGTACTGGATTTTTAACGCTCTGCTTACTGCAGAGAGTTGAAAATCCAACAGTGTATTTTTTTGACGCGCTGGGATGCGCTCGGTTGGAATTTCAATGCTCGGCTCAACACCGACAGTTGAAAATACAGTGCGCGATAAAATCACTCCGCGATATTCGTACGTGTGTGCGAACGTGGGGTAACTGTTTCATCCTGAACTGTTGTGTGACTGTGTTAAGTTGAGAGTATACCCTGTTTGATTACTTGAGAATGTCCAATCTTTATTTGGGAATATGTATATCTTTCTTTTCTTACTTGAGAACACGTCTTATGTAGGGTGGGAGGGAAATCGACGCGCAACCTATGCATTACAATGGATTAACGGACATGATTCTGAACGTCAAAATTAGTCGTTGGTTATTAAAAAAAATATATATTAACTGTTCCATACATTTTGACCGCGTATATGCACTTTACTAAGAAACTATTGTTTTTTTTTATAAACGACGAAAAATTTCTAAGCTACGTCTAGAATCATGTGCGGAATTCATGGTTTCAGTTAGCGCGTTCATGTCCCTGCCACTCTGTATACCACTTATGAGTTTACTTATGGATGAAAATGCCAGAAATAATCAACCAGTCTCTGTAAATCTACTGAATTTATTTTAAAAAGCTGGTATTGCGCACGATGTAAGTAAGAATGTTGCAAGTTGCAAACCTAAAACTTAATGAACTTGTCAAATCACACCCTTTATCTATAAACTCAAGTTTAGCTAAAAATATTATCAGTTTTCTAAAGCTCACGGACGAACCGCGATTCCTTCCTTCAAATTCACTTCTTGTTAATTTCTTTCATTCAACATTGTTTCCCGTGCATCAATTGTATTGTGTTGCGTCATATCTCTAACTGGTTGTTAACTGTTCCCTGGTGTAGGACGAAGCGGCCGGCATGATGGAAGGTCTGCTGGATTTCGGCATCGCTGGACTGAAGAAGGGTCTCCGCTTTACCGGGCTCAGCGACCAGGTTAGCATGGTCTAGGCATTCAATATTATATTTTGAACTCTTTTTGAAGATACAAAAAAAAAGAAAGACGTATCTTATGACAAGTATTATGTGTTCAGGACAAGTCGCCGTCCCACAATCGGGAACATCGGGGTAGCGACAAGACGCCCCCGTCGGAGCATCCTCGCGGCAAACCCATTCCAGAACACAAGGATATACATACCACCAATGGACAGAGAGGTATGATATGCATAGTTTGGTTCTTCATCACCATCTGCCTAGCCTTTTCCCAACTATGGGATGTTGGGGTCGGCTTCCAGTCTAACCGGATGCAGCAGAATATCAGTATTTTACATGAAGCGACTGCCTACCTGGCCTCCACAACCTAGTTACTGGGTAATACGATACCCCTTGGTAAGACTGATGGTTGTCAGGCTTTCGGGCTTCTGACTACCAGTAACGACTGTCAAAGATCCAGGAATGACAGCCGGGACCAACCGCTTAACGTGCTTTCTGAGGCACGGAGGGGTCTCGGTATGTCAAGATGGTCACCCATCCACAGACCAACCGCGGCAAGCGTAGCTTAACCTGATCGATCGACCTGTGCGGCTGTTATTATTTAGCCCAGTTGATACTGATAGTAATAAATTCATTGAAATAAAAACAGGTTACAGAAACATTGAGACCTTGGCTCCAGAGCTAGGTTAGAGTACCTGTATTTCAAGAGCCAGTGAATTCTTCAGAGCCGAAAAATTTAATTACAACAATATTAATATTGGAATAAATTTTAAAGTGATTAAAATGAAATAAAAGTAGAACAAAATACAATAAAGCTAGGATTAAACAAAATTAAATTACTGATATTTTGAAGTTATTCTGTCCAACTGCTGAACAAAGGCCTCCCCCAAATCCTTCCATGCATCCTTTTCTAGCGCCAGCTCGCTCCAACCCTCGCAGCCCGCAGGTACCCTGGCCCCTCCCTGGCCCCTCCCTGGCCCCTCCCTGGCCCCTCCCTGGCCCCTCCCTGGCCCCTCCCTGGCCCCTCCCTGGCCCCTCCCTGGCCCCTCCCTGGCCCCTCCCTGGCCCCTCCCTGGCCCCTCCCTGGCCCCTCCCTGGCCCCTCCCTGGCCCCTCCCTGGCCCCTCCCTGGCCCCTCCCTGGCCCCTCCCTGGCCCCTCCCTGGCCCCTCCCTGGCCTCTCCCTGGCCCCTCCCTGGCCTCTCCCTGGCCCCTCCCTGGCCCCTCCCTGGCCCCTCCCTGGCCCCTCCCTGGCCCCTCCCTGGCCCCTCCCTGGCCCCTCCCTGGCCCCTCCCTGGCCCCTCCCTGGCCTCTCCCTGGCCCCTCCCTGGCCCCTCCCTGGCCTCTCCCTGGCCCCTCACTGGGCCGCCTCGGCGGCGCCATACACGCGCTTTTGTGTTAAATTCTAAAAATCTTTTTTTTTTCATTTCAGATGAGAACAATGTGCACCCATTAGTTAAGCAGCAGAGAGTCACCTCACAGGATAGCGTGGTCAGTGTGTTGACAGATTTCTTCAAAGGTTCCTTGTAAATGATCTTGTTTTGATCCAGTTGCAAAAACTCATGGTCACAGTCTGATCTCAGTCTCAATCTGTGAAAAATACCTCTAATTTCCCTACATTTTTGCCAAGTTTTTGACATTTGTTTGTCGCCGAGATGAGACTGCGACTAGATTTTGAACGGTTTAAATTACGAGAATTGGCCGTGAGATATATTGAATAAGCCTGTTTTTAAAAAGTGTTTTCAAATTATTAATTTTATTTCAAATTAACATTGGTACAGTCCGTTTTATGCCTAAAAATAAAATTAATTTGTTGATGGTTCTTATTTTAGTCACCAACTGATTTTAAGACCTTATTTACATAACTCTCGTCCAATTTCCTCTCCAGCCATCTCAAGCTCGATCAGTCCCCAAAGCGGACCTCCCATTAGTACCTGAACCGGATTCTCCTGAACCGGAATACGAAGAGGCAGCCGACCTGTCCACCAGCATCGCCAAGTTACGCTGTCTGTTGCAGCAACGCGCCGAGACCAGTCCGAGGTACTTTAGAAATAAAGCAAACTGTAAAGGAAGTATGTACCAGCAGTGAACTGTTATAGACTAATGGTGATGAGGGGTTATCAGGAATAGTTATGTTCATCTCAAATTGTTAGAAGGCTACACAATTTATTTTCATGTATCTTGCTTTTATTTGAACCTCAGAGCCGAGCGCGCGGAGGACGTGTGGTGGGAGAGCGCGGAGGAGACTCGCGGCCGGACGCAGCATCACCACTCCTCACGACCGGTTGACACCGCCACGCTTGCTGGTAACTATCCACACGCACTGTAAGAATATACAACGAAAAAACGCAACCCATTTTCTGGAGCAGTCGGATAAAAAAAACATAAATTGAATACCTTTTGGCGTATCTTGCTAGGATCCATGTAATCGACATTACCGCACACTTTCCGATGTGTTTGTTTAACGCATTTGAAATACTTTCAGACGAGTACGACATGAACATGGACAGAAACTCGCCCAGTCAGACGTCAAACAACATGCAGAGGCTTGACAAGTTAGTGTACTCATCTCATAACACGCGAATGAGAGTAATTATTGCGACAAGTGTATCACTTGCGAGCGTGCGTGTGTATCGTGTGTGTCATCCACGACACAATTTCTCTGTATAATTCCAGACTGTTCCAACGCACGGTGACTGGCGTGTTCAACTCTATAAAGACCGCCGTCGGGGCCGAGGGCGAGGAGCCCGCGCCACGCACTCTACACGACTGGACCTATGTGTGCACCTCTATCGACCTTAATGTGAGTACTGTTACAGCCCACGCACCGTGCAGTCAGGAAAAGTAATTGTTAACCAAAATGACACCATTCGTGAATTGGTCGTGTCATGGTATTATAATCAGCCTATAATATTCCCATTGCTGGGAGGCTGGGACACGGACCTCTTGGTGGGAGGGAGTGGGCTGTAATCCACCACACGGGCCCAGTGCGGGTTGGTGGATGTCACATGTCTTCGAATGTTTGCTTCTAGGACATGCCGGTTTCCTCACGATGTTTTCCTTCACCCTTTTGAGAGCAGTGGTGGTGAAATAATTTACACAAAGTAAAGCGCCTGTCTAGGTTCGAACCTATGAACTAAAACTTGTAAATCGCGGCCGTTACCACTGGGTCACCACTGTTCCGGGTTATAGTATGTGTCTTTAATTATTATTGTAATTGGTTATTAACTGTTTCATTCAATAAATAAAGAGTCCGACATATTCGCCAAAAATGTAAACAAATATGGGTTTATGGAAAAATAACTTTAATTCCTACACTATAAAGTTCAGTTTACACTACAACTTCAAACATTTTTATCACTTTTTCAATAGTGCTAGTCACTCTGAAATCAACTTAATTGTCATTAAAATAAAGTTGATATTTGTTTAACTTGAAATAACGTCAATTTGAAACATAAATAAAATTTGAATATAGATAACATTCATTGCGTTATTTACGTTACAAGTAACGTGGTGATACTGGCAGAATAGTTTATACCAGTACAGCTGTTAAAAAGAAAAAAAAAACGCTTATTATTGATATTTCTACTTTCAAACATTACCGTCAGATAAACCTGCCAGTGGGAAGTCACATTAGTTTTGCAATATGAGCGGTCCTGATTGTGATCTAGAAGAAAACTCGAAACATTATACTGTCAGATTTTTATGCTTCCAAAGTAATGTCAAATATTTTTGATCGTGGACTTTTTCTCTGGATATCAAAAAATATAATTACCAATACTAATTTAACTTGAACACTGGATGAATTCGTCGAATAATTAAATTATGTGTCAATCACTGCCATGTGCCAGTGGAGTTTGCATGTCCGAAATCTCGGCCACCATTGTTATCAAAATGACGATTATCGCATTGACTTGGATTTTTAACCGACTTCAAAAAAAGAGGAGGTTCTCATGTTTCTTCTTTTTTTTCTACCAAAACGCCCACCATCCTTTCCATATTTAGCGCGCAAGTTTATTAATTTACTTTTATAAAACTTTTCGCAAAAAAAAAACAACCGGCTTCCAAAAAAGACACTACAAAGTAAAAAAATAACTTTAATTTCTGAAGTCGGTGTCGTTGGGTTCGCATTTTCTTTGTTTCCCAACAGCAATAATTGTAGTGGCCTTTCCAACACGAACAATATTTACTATGACGACTTTTACCAATTCGTTATCCCGATAGGAACATGAGTTACTTTGCAGATTTTGTATTTCTTCAGTCCATTTTTATTAGACCAACTAAGGAAACGACGACGATCACACGATAACGTTATTTATTGAAATAAAACGTGTTTTCTTTATATTATAATAAACAGCACAACCCAGATGATGATGGTGACGATGATGATGTCCATCAAACCCCGATATTTGATGGTATAGACTATAGACCCTCGCGAAACCGTTAATTCGGCATTAGTGAACAAGAAATAGAAAAAAAAAAATAGGATTCAAAATTACTCGAAACCGACAATAAAATAAAACAAGCGCTAAAGTATAGTAACCGGCATGAGTCGTGAGCACAAACTGACACCTGCGCAGTAGTTCATTTTTCGGTCTCTTTGACGGAATGAAGAAGGCGGGGGGCACCGAGGCTGCACGCGATTGGTTCGTCTGTCGATGCTCGTCGTCTATTGGACTCTCACGTGTCATTCGGCTACTGTACACTTTCGTGCAATTTTAGTGACTCACGTTTTTAATTTTGAAATAGTTTATTTTTGTTAATTCGTATTTGTTAAGTCAAAGTAACGGTTAAATTTGTTTCTTCACTATTTTGGCAGTTACTTGAATGAAGAAAACATTTGCCGTAGTATCAGTTAAGGTCAAGTATAAGTTAATGACTGATTGTGTTGATGAAGAAAATGGCCGTAAGTCACAAAGGCCTACAACATT
Organism: Apamea crenata; assembly: GCA_949629185.1. NCBI lineage: Eukaryota > Metazoa > Arthropoda > Insecta > Lepidoptera > Noctuidae > Apamea > Apamea crenata. The sequence continues at coordinate 1,124,737 of OX451362.1, read as the reverse complement.
ACTGCACAAGCTGCCTCCCGTCACGTTCGACCACGTAGACGTCACCAGGCTGCTGAAGGACATTACATTTCTGAAGCAAAGCCAGGTCGAGATGCAGTATAAGCTGGAGGTGTCCAACAATACCATCAGTGATCTACGGGCAGAAGTAGTGCTCTTGCGCAACGCAATTTCTGTAAGTAGGTCACCTACCGACGCTGACGCCGCAAATGTGAACGCGCGTCGCGGGGCACAAAACGCCTCCATCTGCAGTTTCGAGTCGGCGGGCTCGAATGCGTCACCAACTGCCGAGAATGCATGCGTTGCAACGCGTGCCGTGGCCGTCCCTGCCTCGACACAGGTGGAGACAACGACATGTGTAGGTTCGTCGACCCCCAAACGAGCCTACGCAGCAATAGTAGCCGCTAACAAGCCTGGTGAGTCGCAAAACTCGCAGGTAAAACTAGCGGAAAAACCAAAAGGGGGTAAACGGAGCCGGTCGAAACCCAACAAACTCAAACTCAAATCATTTATTTCAATTAAACCATTTACAGGCACTTTTGAACTGTCAAAATTAAATAGTCGGTCAGTTAGTCAGAAAGTTGAAGCTAGTCGCCCATTCCAAAAACGTAGATCTCTATGGAGAAGAACGGGCAAGAAACTCCACGGACACTCTTTTAAATCAAGATATTAATACAAAATCCTGGGTACATTATTCTTATTGCTTCTATATGTGAGAACAATGTAAAAAAGAAACAATTTAAAATATAACATTAAAAATAAGCCCTGGCAGTTAAGAGATGACCAGTCTCAACCAACGGCGCCCGTTCACGAACATGACGCGTGGATCAGCACCACCCAGCTCATTTCCATTTTGTAGAGAACTGAATGATCCGAATCCATCCGAATGATAACAAGGTTTTGAAGAGGCAGGGTCCAGAGAAGGACAAGTGCGACAAGGATGGTTTCATCAAGGTAGAGAAGAAGAAGAAGAAGAAGCCTCCCTGTCAGAACCAGTGCGGCACCGCGCTGGCAGGACCCAACATGCTGCTGCGACCAGCAATCCCGACGACGCAGCTGTACGTGTCCAGAATGCACCACTCCACGAAGGTTGAGGAGATCGTGGAGTACATGCGTGTGAAGACCAACTGGACTTTGAGGGTCGAGAAGTTGGAGTCGCGTCACAACACGAACTTCAAGTCGTTCGTGGTGCGTGTTCCGAGTCCGACACATCATCTCGAGAAGTTCCTCAAGGAAGAGTTCTGGCCGAAGGGTGTTGTGTACCGCCGGTTTCGTGGCCGGCTACATGACACCAGTCAGCGAAACACGACGCAGACACTTCGTGTGACTTAGTTAGTTTTTAGTGTAATTATAATATTGTATGTATTTATAGTATTTTTAAGTTATATTAATATTGTATTGTATGTGTTTTATGTGGGCCTTGATGCCTGAAATAAATGGATAAATAAATAAATAAATTACTATATCAAAATAAAATTTCAAGTACCACTAATAATCAATTACATGGCCTTATCATACCCGAACAACACGGATTCGTTAAACGGCGTTCGACAACTACCAATTTAATGATATTTACTAACTTTCTATTTGAAAATATGGATAAGAGAGTCCAGGTAGACGCTGTGTACACTGACTTTCGGAAAGCTTTTGACAAGGTGGATCATACAATTCTTCTGGAAAAGCTTGCCTACAACGGTATTCGAGGCAATTTACTTCGATGGTTTGCATCATATATTTATAACAGGACACAAAAGGTCGTTATTAATGGATTTGAATCTGAAATTGTGACTGTCAAGTCTGGGGTTCCTCAAGGGTCTATTTTGGGTCCTTTGCTTTTTGTCTTGTTTATAAACGACATAAAACAGTGTTTTGTTAATTCCAATTTTTTGTTGTATGCGGATGATGTAAAAATTTACAAAGCCTGTCATAAACTCCACGACTGCCTATTGCTCCAAGAGGATCTTCACAGACTTGATACCTACTGTAAAAAAAACAAACTCTTAGCCTTCCGAAATGTCACAGTATAACCTTTACTAAAAACAAAAACAAACTTAATTGTCTGTATACATTGAATAGCCATAATTTAAGTATAGTAGATTCCGTTCGCGACCTTGGTGTTACAATTGATTCGTGCTTGCACTTTGACTTGCATATAGAGAATATAATAAATAAAGCTTTTCGGATGTATGGTTTCGTCATGAGATCCTCGAACAACTTCGTGCGACCCTCTACTTTTCTGTTATTATATAAAGCTTTGATAAGATCTCAATTAGAATACGCGACTCCTATTTGGAATCCGCACTACGACAAATATAACTTTAAATTGGAATTAGTACAGAAAAAGTTTTTACGTACTGTAAACTATAAATGTTACCATTCGAGGATTCCTTACACACAATTACTACAGCAATATAATGTCTTAAGTTTAGAATCTCGGCGATTACTTTTGGGGGCCATGATGTTGCATGGTTTGTGTAACAATAGATTTGACTGTATTGAAATCACAAATAAGTTACGCTATACAGTACCTAGAACCGTTATCAGACGGGCGGCACGCGTGCCCCGGTTGTTCCATGTAGATTCATGCAGGACTAACGCCGGGGCGCGAGTGCCTCTTCGTCAACTTGTGGAGGCCTATAGCACTTCATTGACATAGATATATTCTCTCTTTCCAGCATAAAATTTAAAACCTTAGCGATAAATTCTCTTTTACCGCAACCTTAACTTATATTCACTTAATTCATTTCCGTTCCTAACTCGTTCTTATATTAATCCGTGGACAGTAGTGTGAGTTATATGTTTACCTATTTGTGTAATTAATCATAATTGTTGAACTTAACATGTAACTGTTTTTTGTCCCTAATAAATAAAATAAAATAAAATAATTTAATTATAGTTTGCGTAAGTAGCTATCAATAATTTGAGCAAAAGCGGTATTAAATAAATTTGGCCGAAAGTGTACCTGCGCGAGCTTGCCCCCACTACTGCCCATCTGTGCTCACGACTCGTGCCGGTCATTATACCTATTATTATTAATAAAAAATCGGTCTAGTCCTATAAAAAATATTGCTGTTGGAACGGGTACCAGGTTCCATACATTTTTAACCGCATCATCCTATAAAGGCGTTGACATAGAGCTTTTTATTAACGCACACTCATATAAGATTTAATGGGTAGCGTAATAATTAATTTAGGTGTCAATGTGCCATTATTCTCGGATTCTCTAGGACCGACTACGAGCGCGCGGAGTTTGGTATATTCAGATCCAGTCGGCAGCGCTTCCGAACTAGACGGTTACTAACGCCCCCCACAGGTGGGCGGCGCGGTGTCGCGGCTGGTGGGGTCGCGGCGCGCCTTCTCGCACGTGGAGGCGGCGCTGGACTCGCTGGACCAGCTCACTGACAAGGGGCTGGTCCGCCCACACACGCCTGATGACTTCGGTAAGTCCCACCGATGCGTCGTATGTGTTGGTTAACTTATGTTCCACACAAATTCAATGCTGCATAATGATTAATGGTATGGAGTGACGCGAATGTGACGGCTGTCCGTGAGAGGCACACGAGTGTTGACGGGGATGTAATTACATTCGTCATAAGGAGGCTGTTGGTTTGCTTCCACTGATAAATCTGTCAAAATCACAGTGATCTTTATTTTCGTTTCAATAAGGCTGCTGTTGGATTGTAGCTGGCAGAGTTAAAAGGATCGTAGGACACATAACCATAATATTACACCTGTTATCCCTGAAGAGGTCGGGCAGAGGTGTAGTTACGGAGGAGTAGAAGGCACAACCAAATATCGCCTGTTATATTTAAGTCCCGTGTAACAAGGGGCGATTTTATTCTATTAAGAGGAGCCACTTTTACATTGATATAACGTTGGATATATTTTACTACAAATTTCAGAATTTGGCCTACAACATTATCTGCTTTCCTACTAAATATGGGGGAGAGTTTCCTTTTAAAATCGTGAAGTGGCTCCTCAATCCAATCGGACATGTACATTCCAGAGGAGTGGTGCAGCGTGTGCGGCGCGGGCTGGTGCGGCGCGGGCGCGCTGGCGGGCGCGGCCGGCCTGGCGCGCTCGCACGTGGCGCAGCGCCTCGCCACGCTGCTGCTGGCGGGTACGGCATCTACTCTATATATTTTCACCGACTCAGCATTACTTAGTTTGTTACGCTGGCGGGCGCGGCCGGCCTGGCGCGCTCGCACGTGGCGCAGCGCCTCGCCACGCTGCTGCTGGCGGGTACGGCATCTACTCTATATATTTTCACCGACTCAGCATTACTTAGTTTGTTACGCTGGCGGGCGCGGCCGGCCTGGCGCGCTCGCACGTGGCGCAGCGCCTCGCCACGCTGCTGCTGGCGGGTACGGCATCTACTCTATATATTTTCACCGACTCAGCATTACTTAGTTTGTTACGCTGGCGGGCGCGGCCGGCCTGGCGCGCTCGCACGTGGCGCAGCGCCTCGCCACGCTGCTGCTGGCGGGTACGGCATCTACTCTATATATTTTCACCGACTCAGCATTACTTAGTTTGTTACGCTGGCGGGCGCGGCCGGCCTGGCGCGCTCGCACGTGGCGCAGCGCCTCGCCACGCTGCTGCTGGCGGGTACGGCATCTACTCTATATATTTTCACCGACTCAGCATTACTTAGTTTGTTACGCTGGCGGGCGCGGCCGGCCTGGCGCGCTCGCACGTGGCGCAGCGCCTCGCCACGCTGCTGCTGGCGGGTACGGCATCTACTCTATATATTTTCACCGACTCAGCATTACTTAGTTTGTTACGCTGGCGGGCGCGGCCGGCCTGGCGCGCTCGCACGTGGCGCAGCGCCTCGCCACGCTGCTGCTGGCGGGTACGGCATCTACTCTATATATTTTCACCGACTCAGCATTACTTAGTTTGTTACGCTGGCGGGCGCGGCCGGCCTGGCGCGCTCGCACGTGGCGCAGCGCCTCGCCACGCTGCTGCTGGCGGGTACGGCATCTACTCTATATATTTTCACCGACTCAGCATTACTTAGTTTGTTACGCTGGCGGGCGCGGCCGGCCTGGCGCGCTCGCACGTGGCGCAGCGCCTCGCCACGCTGCTGCTGGCGGGTACGGCATCTACTCTATATATTTTCACCGACTCAGCATTACTTAGTTTGTTACGCTGGCGGGCGCGGCCGGCCTGGCGCGCTCGCACGTGGCGCAGCGCCTCGCCACGCTGCTGCTGGCGGGTACGGCATCTACTCTATATATTTTCACCGACTCAGCATTACTTAGTTTGTTACGCTGGCGGGCGCGGCCGGCCTGGCGCGCTCGCACGTGGCGCAGCGCCTCGCCACGCTGCTGCTGGCGGGTACGGCATCTACTCTATATATTTTCACCGACTCAGCATTACTTAGTTTGTTACGCTGGCGGGCGCGGCCGGCCTGGCGCGCTCGCACGTGGCGCAGCGCCTCGCCACGCTGCTGCTGGCGGGTACGGCATCTACTCTATATATTTTCACCGACTCAGCATTACTTAGTTTGTTACGCTGGCGGGCGCGGCCGGCCTGGCGCGCTCGCACGTGGCGCAGCGCCTCGCCACGCTGCTGCTGGCGGGTACGGCATCTACTCTATATATTTTCACCGACTCAGCATTACTTAGTTTGTTACGCTGGCGGGCGCGGCCGGCCTGGCGTGCTCGCACGTGGCGCAGCGCCTCGCCACGCTGCTGCTGGCGGGTACGGCATCTACTCTATATATTTTCACCGACTCAGCATTACTTAGTTTGTTACGCTGGCGGGCGCGGCCGGCCTGGCGCGCTCGCACGTGGCGCAGCGCCTCGCCACGCTGCTGCTGGCGGGTACGGCATCTACTCTATATATTTTCACCGACTCAGCATTACTTAGTTTGTTACGCTGGCGGGCGCGGCCGGCCTGGCGCGCTCGCACGTGGCGCAGCGCCTCGCCACGCTGCTGCTGGCGGGTACGGCATCTACTCTATATATTTTCACCGACTCAGCATTACTTAGTTTGTTACGCTGGCGGGCGCGGCCGGCCTGGCGCGCTCGCACGTGGCGCAGCGCCTCGCCACGCTGCTGCTGGCGGGTACGGCATCTACTCTATATATTTTCACCGACTCAGCATTACTTAGTTTGTTACGCTGGCGGGCGCGGCCGGCCTGGCGCGCTCGCACGTGGCGCAGCGCCTCGCCACGCTGCTGCTGGCGGGTACGGCATCTACTCTTTATATTTTCACCGACTCAGCATTACTTAGGTTGTTACGCTGGCGGGCGCGGCCGGCCTGGCGCGCTCGCACGTGGCGCAGCGCCTCGCCACGCTGCTGCTGGCGGGTACGGCATCTACTCTATATATTTTCACCGACTCAGCATTACTTAGTTTGTTACGCTGGCGGGCGCGGCCGGCCTGGCGCGCTCGCACGTGGCGCAGCGCCTCGCCACGCTGCTGCTGGCGGGTACGGCATCTACTCTATATATTTTCACCGACTCAGCATTACTTAGTTTGTTACGCTGGCGGGCGCGGCCGGCCTGGCGCGCTCGCACGTGGCGCAGCGCCTCGCCACGCTGCTGCTGGCGGGTACGGCATCTACTCTATATATTTTCACCGACTCAGCATTACTTAGTTTGTTACGCTGGCGGGCGCGGCCGGCCTGGCGCGCTCGCACGTGGCGCAGCGCCTCGCCACGCTGCTGCTGGCGGGTACGGCATCTACTCTATATATTTTCACCGACTCAGCATTACTTAGTTTGTTACGCTGGCGGGCGCGGCCGGCCTGGCGCGCTCGCACGTGGCGCAGCGCCTCGCCACGCTGCTGCTGGCGGGTACGGCATCTACTCTATATATTTTCACCGACTCAGCATTACTTAGTTTGTTACGCTGGCGGGCGCGGCCGGCCTGGCGCGCTCGCACGTGGCGCAGCGCCTCGCCACGCTGCTGCTGGCGGGTACGGCATCTACTCTATATATTTTCACCGACTCAGCATTACTTAGTTTGTTACGCTGGCGGGCGCGGCCGGCCTGGCGCGCTCGCACGTGGCGCAGCGCCTCGCCACGCTGCTGCTGGCGGGTACGGCATCTACTCTTTATATTTTCACCGACTCAGCATTACTTAGTTTGTTACGCTGGCGGGCGCGGCCGGCCTGGCGCGCTCGCACGTGGCGCAGCGCCTCGCCACGCTGCTGCTGGCGGGTACGGCATCTACTCTTTATATTTTCACCGACTCAGCATTACTTAGTTTGTTACGCTGGCGGGCGCGGCCGGCCTGGCGCGCTCGCACGTGGCGCAGCGCCTCGCCACGCTGCTGCTGGCGGGTACGGCATCTACTCTATATATTTTCACCGACTCAGCATTACTTAGTTTGTTACGCTGGCGGGCGCGGCCGGCCTGGCGCGCTCGCACGTGGCGCAGCGCCTCGCCACGCTGCTGCTGGCGGGTACGGCATCTACTCTATATATTTTCACCGACTCAGCATTACTTAGTTTGTTACGCTGGCGGGCGCGGCCGGCCTGGCGCGCTCGCACGTGGCGCAGCGCCTCGCCACGCTGCTGCTGGCGGGTACGGCATCTACTCTATATATTTTCACCGACTCAGCATTACTTAGTTTGTTACGCTGGCGGGCGCGGCCGGCCTGGCGCGCTCGCACGTGGCGCAGCGCCTCGCCACGCTGCTGCTGGCGGGTACGGCATCTACTCTATATATTTTCACCGACTCAGCATTACTTAGTTTGTTACGCTGGCGGGCGCGGCCGGCCTGGCGCGCTCGCACGTGGCGCAGCGCCTCGCCACGCTGCTGCTGGCGGGTACGGCATCTACTCTATATATTTTAAGGGCTTAAAGAGTATTTTGGTCTGCTCGTTGCACGATAGAATCTCGTTCACCGACTCAGCATTACTTAGTTTGTTACGATGTATTTGATAGTTCTAAACTACGTTTACGCATTAGTATTGCCATTGTTTTCATTATGTCCGATATTTATGCATTCTGAGAGGTGATACATATTTTTGAAGCCGATGCGCTATTCTATATTTTGGCGTCACCTGTTTCGTCTTTCGTCTATTTCTTCGGTGTTACATAATAATAATGAATGCAGCATGAATTCAGATATTAATGCCGATCTGATCATCCTAATATATTTCTGTACGTGACTATGCACCTGTAATTTAACCTTATACCTACAACGTTTATTTAACACACAGGCACAGGACTTGTTAATTAATAGTCATTTTGGTCAGTGGTAAATCTACCATGGTCAAAAATTACAAGCTTTCACGCAAACTTTAGTATCTATTCACATTTTTTTAAAAGGGGAAGTCAAAAAAGGGTGTTATTTAGGGTACGAGAAATAAATTCCACATTAACTTTCAGACCTGGCTGAGTCCCTGCTAGATGCGTGGCTATCAGACCTGGCCGCGTGGCTGCGGAGACAGATCTTCGCGGTGTTCGAGCAGCTGGCGGAGAAGGACACTGGCTTCTTTGAGCCTAAGGATCAACTGAGGGAGCTCAACGTGGAAGAAACTTGTGCTGCTGTGCTGGAGAATACACCAGGTAAAGATCAACTCATAAGAGTTCAAACTTTCTTGTAAAGTGAATGGCTAGTAATAATAGCCATATATAAGAATTGGGCTATCGAATTCAGAAATAATTTTTCAAATCCGACTGGTAATTTTAGAGGTTAGCGCCTTCAAACAAACACTTCAGCTATATTATTAGTACTAGCTGCGCCCCGCGGTTTCACCCGCATAAGTTTCGATCCCGTGGGAATATCTGGATAAAAAGTATCCTATATGTTAATCATGTTTATAAACCATCTGTGTGCCAAATGTCATCCAAATCCGTTCAGTACTTTTGCGTGAAAGAGTAACTAACATCCATCCACGTTTATAATATTATAAGTAGGATTTATTCTTAACCTTAAACTTGACTTGCCCGTTTTAAACCAATCTCCTATTTTCACCACGCTATGATATTATCATTCCAGCACTTCTTTTCGCGTTCGGCGAAGAGACAGTGTCGCAGGCTGCGAGGCTGGTGGTGACCAGCTTCACGCACAAGGAAGTCAACGCGGACGTCATCTTCAGGGTGCTGGACCTGCTCGCCGGACACTTCAAGAAGTCGGCCGGCCTCAGGAACCCTTCTTTTGATAATAATTAATATTAATGGAAAATACTAAAACTTTGCGACCTTCTCATAATGTACGCTTTTTTAAATTAACTTTTTTTTAAAATGAATGAGCCTCTTCTTAACGTTCTGGCCTTTTTTCTCAGTTGGTAGAAGTAACGAAGCTCGGGTACCCCAATCAAACGGGTTAGGTTAGGTTAGAACTGTGACCAACAGCTACATCCAGGTTGGTCGCAGTTCCTTGGCTGATTATTATTTTAGGTCCTCAAAATTGGAATTCTTTTTCTTTTTAGAAAAAACATTGCCCCACACTAGGAATTTCTCCTGTATCTTGGGTGCGTTTACAAACATTTAAACTCACATATACAAACAGCCAGACCCGGAACAACTACTTGTAGGTCATACAAATATTTGTTCCGTGCGGGAATCGAACCCGCGACACGCACCGCTGCAGTCTGTCGCTTAACCACTGCGCCAACCGTGTCGTCAGATTTGTTTGAGGTTCTCCTATAGAGGCGCCTAACCCTTGGGCCAGATAGGCGTGATGTTATGTTAGTTTTATCTTTCAATTGTAATTTGTTGTTCTAGTCTTACTTCAGATCTGATGTTTAAGTGTTGAGATTACAGTTAATTGTGATTTTACTATTAAAAGTTATTCTAAATGTATTTTTTGAGACATTCCTTGTAATTATATGTAGGAATTACCAAATAAATAAATATTATTTACACTTAAATGATTTTTTTATTAATGATGCTGTTTTCCGACCTAAATGCGGGCGAAGCCGTGGGCAGAAGTATATTAAAAAATTACAATTGTGTGGTTGAGATTCTTACACCAATCAGAAGGCCAATTCTCGTAAATTAAAACGTTCAAAATCTAGTCGAAGTCTCATCTCAGCGACTGTTGAAGACAAAACGTAGCACCGCCCGCCACTGCGACCACGGGAGCGGGGCAGCAGCGTGCGGGGAGCGGGGGACGGGTTGCCGATCGCCGATGGCCTGCACTGCCCTTCACTACCAAAATTAGAACGGTCCGAGAGGCGCGCGTCCTTATGTCAATTATACGAACCATACCTATCGATACAGTCCGCTATTTTATTTCTAACACCTCTGAGAATCGCCCACAGCGACAAAAAATGTCAGACACTTGTCACAATGTAAGGAAATTTGACTTCGGTAACCCAGGTACCCTCCGTGAGATTGTCAGTAACATCAATTCGTTGCTGGCCTTCCTTGAGGAGCTGGAGTGGATCGAATAATGGATTTCCCACCCGTCCGCAAAATACGCGCATTGACGTGAAGTTGCGGACACCAGCCCGTATTACCTATTAATTAACATCCCTCTATATAAGACGGTGATTAAAAAAAACAATTATCCAAAAACCATTCTTTATTATTTAATTTCTAGAAAAATATTAAATATCACAGAGATTGCATATTTGTTATATTTTAAAGACAACGTACGGACAGCAACACAAAGCGTCTGTGTTGCTGTCTGTACAATAATATTAAATTAGTTTTATTAATCATTACATATAGTGATGTAGAGTCAGCATAAAAAAAGAAAGGTAAATTTATATTTTCCAATAAATAATTTTACGAGTTACACGTTACATGGATGATTTTTAGTATAAAAAGCCATTTGGTTTCTTAAGCTGACTGTACATGTTTTAATATATTATCTTACAAGTCACACTTATATCGATATCGAAATATATCAATTGGAAACAGTATTAAATTCGTAAAAATGTGCTCTTATTGAGAAAACAAAACATTGACCTACTATAATACAAGTCTTTTAAAAAAACCAATATACGTATTTACCTACAACTCTTACCAATATTCCACTTACCACCTAACTAATCTAACTATGGGCCATTTAAAAAATAACTTTAATAACACCGAATTTTCTACAATATTATTTCGTAAGTCTTTGTGATTGATTATGTGTCGATTATTAAACGACATTGGTAACTTGTTCCATTCGATTTACTTGACCCATTTCAACGGAAATTATCCTACAAACATTTGGCTAATTGGCTACAAAATAGTTTCAGAGTTTTTGGCTGTTCTCTATCAAGGAACAATTCAAAAGTAAAATTTGAAACCCCTGGTGTCTGATAGTTTTTTTCAATATCATTTATTAAATCTCATGTCAACTTATTGTAATACAAGCCGTTCGCCCGATGTGATTTTCCGTCGGCAAAATGTTCCCTCTATCCCTTTTGAGACGAAGAGATAATTTTCAAAAATCCATCCTTGGAGGAACTCTTGGGCAACATTTCATGCTTGCATGACGCAGAGGTTGAAGCTGTGCTTGTGTCTTTTAATGAATGGCTGAATGAATAATAATAAATCATTTTAACAACCCATATAGCAGCTGACACGCAATTTATCAGCCAATAAATCATTTATTTTGATAATTACATTATTTGATAACATTAGGTATATAAATATCCCAATTTCTGAAAACCATGAGGGTTTTCAGAAATTGGGATATTTAATTAGGGGTTATTATTATTTTTGTTCTAAATATTTACAAGTCCAAGTACCTATGGGTAATTTATATCACATACCTATATCGCGTCACATTTACTTGTATTTTAGGTAACATTGAGCAATTAATATGTATATACAGAGTGCTTCCTTATACTAAGATCTTCCTATATTCTAGTTCTATCCTAATTCGTGAGATTTGAAGCAGACGATCGAATGCTCAAAGCAATTTGACACGTCGTTGGGCATTGACAAATCATCTGGAAGATTGGAGCTTTTATAACAAGGAGCACAATCCGTGTTTCTTATTAAAAAGCACCACACTTGTAGTCCCATTCTATAGGACTAGCGTCTAAATAGTTGTCGGTATATTCAAACCACAACTGTCATTCTTTGACAGTTGTATGAAATGGCTGTAACACGGCAAATTGGCATAGGGTATCAATTTGCTTAACATTTGATTTCCCTGAGTGCATTACGCACATATTTATTTGTGGTATTTCCGGCTAGTTTCGAACTCGAACGGAGCTCGTTAATCGTCTGTTCGAATTCGGAACAAGTCCGAAACAAAACCGCGAGTAATAACTGCAAAACATTAATAAATATGAGCCTTCAAAATTCTACTTTACTCCGTCCCAATGACAATAACCTTTTCTAGCAACCTGAACCTGACGTTCCAATGATCTTTTGTCGGGTGGCCAAAATCAGTTAACGCCGCCATCTTCTTTCAAAACTTCACACATGCATGTCTACTAGTAACGCCTCCTGTCATTGTCATTCAGGCGCCAAAAGCTCCTTGTCTATGAGCAAGTTTTATGCAACGTGGAATTCCTAATAGTGTAGTGAATAATTAGTAGTTATAGTGCGGTGACGACGGCGAGTTCTTCATTCTGTCTTATAGATTCTGTCGAAGGAAGGGGTTCCACTTCTACCGTGTCTGACTCTATGTCCGACTTGTCTGTGAAACTTAGGAACATCTGTGGAAATAACAGTAAATTAAATTATTTGCGTTGTCAAGTTTTTGAAGAGGCTAGATGTTAATATTGGTAGTCATTTAAGGTTTTTAAATCATAACTGTACACAATAATATAAAAAATTAGGGGCATTCCTGCATTTTTAAGACGTATTTTAATCTCAGTCTCAATCTGATTTTAAACATTTTATAATACGAGAATTGGCCTTCAGGTGTTATATTTAAAATGAAAAGCAGTTTATCGAATCACTGTTAAGTAATAAGTAGTGTTAGGTACTTAACTTATTTTTTGTTACTGACCGTACATTTTCGTACACAGCTTTGTCAATCAAAATAATTTCATAGTAACTTTTGGACTTAATGGAAAACATAAGTTAATAGATTACCTGCTCGAGAGAGCTTTGGTTGACGGTGTAGTCTTCAATATCACAGGTGCCCTGCAGTTCCGCCATCAGCCGGAAGATGTCGCTCAGACGAGTCGTCACTTCTTTCTTGTTAACTGCAAGAAAAATGGGCATAATATTATAATGTAGAAAGGTTTAGAAAAAGACTGATATGAGTGAATGAGACTCGGCGAAATCGAACATTTTTAAAAGTCGATGTGCCATATTAATGGACGGATTGGTATTCCAGGTTTTTTTTTGAGTAGATGCTCTTTGCATAAACCTGTGGGTAATGTGTTACCTGTAGTGTGCCTAGGCATGAGGAAGTGCAGCGTGTGCTGGTGCAGCACTCTCAGCTGCGCGGGCGGCGCGCGCGCCTGCACGCGGCGCCACGTGTCGCGCGGCGACGTGCGCGACACGCGGCACTGTACTATGTAGCCGCCGCCGAACCTAACAAAACAAGTAGAAAATTAAATAACAAATAATAATAAATCTTTACTTTTCTCTCTTCACATATCTACTCTGTGTGACGGAACGCCAGGCTATCACCCCGAACTTACTTAATAGAAATATTTATTTCGGTACATAAAAATAGTTTTAAACATTAATAAAATCTAAACGTAGCTGCTATATGACGGCACCGCTTTCTTAGGAAGCTCAAACTTATACATATATCCATTAAAAAACGAATGAAACATGGCGGCGCGAATCATTCCCTCTCGCTCACACATTGTACTGTGCGAGTGCAAAAGCAGTGTTAATCAGCATCACGTAAGCTCTACAAATTGCTCTAACAATAATAACATCGAAATGATCACACTAGGCCTCGGTAACTGCACTGTAACAATTAGTGACTTCAACAGCCATAGTCCCAGCTGGGGCTATCGCTCCACCAACACAGACGGGCAAACAAAAGGCAGAAGCTAACGAACTGACTTTAATCCACGACCCAAGACAACCTGCATCATATAATAGCGGACGATGGAAGTGCGGAGAACTGAGCTCAAAAATTAGTGCCCAGAGCAAAAAGACCAATTGCCCATCTATGGGAACGATTTTCAAAGTGTGGATGCCATCTCTACAATTATGATTCTTTCTCAGAGTAGACCGTTGAAGCCGGTGAAAAACTGCTAGCACTTATTAGCGAGTGACGCCAAGAAAAATGGATGGAAACGGTTACTAAAATCGGCATGGCTTATGCGCCATGTCGATTTTAGTAACCAGTTCACTAATCGCAAACTCGAATCGCCACTACCTCATACGCCTAGCACACAGTAACGGCTAATCAAGTTGCTCACCAATCGCTCCTAAATTGCAAACCACCAAAACGCCTAGGCAGAACTTCCAAAATAAACAACCCCTCCACCTACAGTGAATCTGTGTGCGATCCATTCACACTAACGGACCGCCGCATGCGAACTACGCATCATACCGACATCACGCAAATTCCTGCCTCGCGCAAGTAGAGCTTACCGCGCGACTAGCATATTTATTTATTTATTATAATATATACAACAGCCCGACATGCACGAACGCAATCATATGTCTCCCACTTCACGTCACCTGTGTACTTGATGATTTTATGACTGAGTCAGTGAGCGGAGTTCGCGCAGCTGAGTTTTGGGCCAAAGATGTTTGAACTTACTTCGTTTCTTTTATTTATTGCACAATCTACGCAAAGTTACATGGCTAATTAGATAAGTATTGAACCCTGTTGGGTTACCAAGTAACTCGCATCTACATCGTCCGCGTCACTCACCTATTGAGGCACTCGTCCAGGGGCGCCAGCGCGACCAGCTCGCCGTGGCGCAGCAGCGCGACGCGCGCGGCCAGGCGGCGCGCGTCGTCCAGCGCGTGCGTGGACAGCAGCACGCCGCGCGCGCGCGCGCACGCCGCCACCACGCCGCGCGACACGCAGCCGCGGGACACGGGGTCCATGCCACTGAAGAGGGGATACAAGCTGTTAGTTCCTGTATTCATTAGAGGTTTAAGGTTGTTACCGACTTCTTCGGGTTTTAACTCGAATGGAATTAGTCTGAATGCCTAAATAACAGCACAATCAACCTAAAATGTTCGTTCTAGGATACAGGATACAGGCCTCCTCTCTGTGTCCTACATTTGTGTACCGTCATAATATTAACCTTTTTAAATAGTTCCCAGATTCGTGGCGACGTAGATTGTAAATGGCTCTGACAGCTCTTTATTGCAAAATAAAATGGATTCAATGTCAGCAGCCCGACCCCATAGTAAAATGCCATATAACTTAATACTGTGGAAGTAACTAAAAAACGTTTTAAAATAATTAAACCGCCGAAAAAACTGAAAAGCAAAAAAGAATAAACCTTTTTTATTTAACCTTAATAACTTTGTTTTTAAACTAATGTAAGTATACCTAAGTAATTTTGAGTCGGCGCCAAACAATCAATAAACAAAGAACACTAAATTGCCTTAAATCTAAACGGCGCCGACTCAAAATTATTTAGGTCTCTCTCTCTATTTAATTTTCCTTCAATCAAATTTATATGCGATCAACTTTGGGGTATACCATCGCATATAAATTATATTTATTATTCCAATAGAAAAAAGAATTATCAAAATCGGACTACTCTGTAAAAAGTTATGCGTAGTCATACATAAAAAAATATATATATATACGAGTCGACTTGCGAACCTCCTCCCTTTTTTTTTTCGTCGGTTAAAAATAGACCAACCGCGCGGTCTCTACATCTGTTAACTGTCTTATCTTTCTAACATCATAATCGGCCGAGCTTAGCCGCCCCGCAATAGACCCCAAATTAAAATGTATTATTTTGCTTTAAGTACGCTGTACCAGTACAGCGTCAGAATAACTGTTTGCTTTTAAAATATGTATAATTGTCTTATTACTTGTTGATGAATAATTGTTTGCTGCACCGGACGACGTCATTACGTCGGCGCCGGCTGTCGCTGAAAACCAGCGCTGGGGCTCTGTCTTGCATAGGGTCGCAGCATAATGCTGAGCGATAGCCGTTTTGCGTGGATGTGACGCATGTCAACTATTTCTTAATGTTTTATTTTTCTATAATATTGTTCTTATGTTCTTTTGTGCGTCATGTTTACCGCAAATAAACGTATTTTCTTTCTTTCTTTTCTTTCCATATAGGAGTCCCCACAAATTTATTTAAAAATAAGTAAGTATAAATTAAGTAATTTCTCGTCTAGCGTGATTCCTAGGAAAACTGTCTGATTAATCAATTCTAGTTTTTGACCATTCAATATGATGTTACATTCGCTACTTCTAACATTAGGTTATTTAAACCTAATGCATTTGGTTTTTGTTCATTAAGTACTAAATTATTTACCGTAAACCAATCTTGGGCATGAAGAATACAGTTTCACAATTCACGTCGTCAAGATTTTGTGACCGTCGGTCTATTTTAAAGATCAATGATGTGTCATCTGCAAATAACACCATCTTCGGTTGATTTTGAAGTAATTGTGGTAAATCATTAATGTAAACTAAAAAGAGGAATGCACCCAATATCGAACCTTGAGGAACGCCCATTGTCATTTCAGACCCTAATGAGTTTATGCAGTTTACTTGAACTTTAACCTTTCTATCTTTCAGGTATGATCTTAGTAAATCAAGTGCTGTTATCCTAATCCTATAGTGCTCCAATTTCATCAGAAGTGTCTCATGGTTTACGCAATCGAACGCCTTAGAGAAGTCGCAAAAGATACCAATGCCATTTGTGCTTCTTCCCAGGTAAGAATAATGTCACAGTTATACAGTATACATTCCTTCGTTCATGAAGTAGGTTAAGCAAATAATACCTACCTTTAAACGATGCGAATTCTGATCCATAGAATTGCAGCAATAAAAGTTTACAAATATGGTTTTACTTTAAGCCCCCCCTATTAGCTCACTTTCACACGGACGTAAAAATATCGCGGCGGGATTTTATCGCGCACTGGATTTTCAACTCTCGGTGCCTGAACAGAGAACATCCCAGCGCGTCAAAAAAATACACTGTTGGATGTTCAACGTTTGTGCGTTGAAAATATAGTGCGCGAATAACGACGAGCGAACCTGGGCTTACCCTATATTATCGTAGGTTCGTTCGTAGTAATACCCAGCCCAACATATGACATTCAAATAGAAAAAGACAGACAGACAATAAACATAGATTGACATTCACCTGGTAGGCTCATCGAGCAGCACTAGCGGCGTCCGCGCCATGAAGGCGATGGCAGTGCACAATTTCCTCTTGTTCCCGCCGCTCAGCGTGCCGGTGCGCACGTCGGCGTACTTGCCCAGGTCGAACATGGCCACTGTTCGCTTTACCACCTGCACAGAAACAAGTTATATTACACTTTTAGGTATTTTTGGTAGGTAGGAATGAAAGAAGCGAATGGGAGTGAATAATAGCGTGACGGTTGTTGAGAATGGAAGGAGAAAACGTGTTGCCCGGGCCTCAAGTAACATTGGCCCATTAGGTCAGGAAGATGATGATGATGATGAGACTGTTAGACATTGCTATAGATCAAACTCTACCGTAAAAGAAAACTGTCTGTAGTTCCTCCGTATGACGTTTTATTGAAAGGATTTTAAAAAAAATCTCTCAATTCACTCTTATGAACGAGTTTAACTTTAATTAGCTGAAACCTTCTAGTCGTTTTTGTATTTTGAACTTTAATCCGACTACAGTAAAGTTCAAAATACAAACACTGGCTTTAGAACCGGGTCTAAGTTGTCGATTTTGTTTTCAGATATCTACCTCAGTCGGAATAAAGTGAAAAAGGAGTAAGTTCAAAATACAAAAACGGCTTAAAAGAGTAAACTTTTACTATAGTTAGAAATCGTTATGTAATGAAACGTATTATTTTTCTTAGTTTGTGTAAGCCAGGGCCGTTGACGCTGAGCAGCTGCAGTTGATTGAAATAATTTTCCTTACCTCTTCCTGGTCGGTGATCCCTCTGAGCCGACAGTAGAACAGCAACGTTTCGTTCACAGTCAGCAGCGGATCTATCGCGTCGCTTTGAGGACAGTAACCTGTAAGTAGCACCAATGCATTGAATAAACATAGCTAGACCTCAAACTCAAACTCAAATCATTTAATTCAACTAAACCAATTACAGGCACTTTTGAATTGTCAAAGGGTCAGTCAGTCAGAAAGATGAAGCTAGTTGCCCATTCCAAAGCGTAGGTACCTATGGAGAAGAACGGGCAAGAAACTCCATGGACACTCTTTTAAATCATAAAATTGTTACAAAATATTTGATACATCATTCGTGTTGAAATTAACCATGTGAGAACGATGTAGAAAGACGTGCACGTTTGAAGCGTCCGTTAAAGAAAACATAAAAACAATTCAGAAATTAAAAATTACAATAAGCCGTGGCGGCTAAGAGATGACCAGTCCCTAGCCTACCCTACCTATCTAGCTCAGTTCTACCTCCCAGGATCCTAATCTTGGGAGGTAGGCGACTTTGCAGTTTCAAGAACTAGGAAGGTTTGCAATAGTTCGGCTAAGAACACTTCACGCTCTTCAAAGGTTTTTTGCTGTGAAGCTAGTCTCTTGACCATCGTCTCATTAAACATACTCCGGTCACCCATCCTTTTAACACAATGATAACTGTAGAAACACAACCCTGCAATTTTGTCAGTGTCCTAAGTAGACCTATACAGGATGGCTGGGCATCGAGCGCAAACTGCAACCGTGAAATTCAGCACATGATTCTAGACCCCCTAGCGGAGAAATATTTCGTTAGTTATAAAAAAAAAAATTACCGGTGAAAATTTTCAACGCTGGGTGTTCAGAATCATGTAAGTATTGAATCCATGGTAACAGGTTGCTCGTCAATCTCCCTGCCACCCTGTATTGAGTAGTTAGTTACAAACTCATCTATTGCTGACACAAGAAAATAAGAAAGAAATATATTGTTAGTTTGCGAGGGGCTTGTGGCTAAGTAGTAACAGCCTCACGAGTCAATCGATCAAATCAAATCAAATCAAATCATTTATTCATTTGCAAACATGGGTAATAAGTATACATACCTATAGATGTTTTATTTTTATAATAGTGCTCCATGTTCTACCGACACATGGGCATGCAAATCGTATTATAATTTTAAGTAACCATTAAAATGATGATAATACAAAATACAAAATAATGTCAAATCGTCTGAACTACAGTAAGAATGTCATAATAATTCATAAATGTCAAATCGTTCAAATTACAACAGATGTCTAATTTTTTGAAATACACTAATAATAATATAATACCTATTTAGATTAATACAAAAAATGTCAAATCGCTTAAATTACAGTAGCAATGTGTCATATTTAGGTATACAAAAATGTCAAATGTTTCTACCTTAAATTATGCAAACATTTAGTACAAGTTCATAATAGATTAAAGAACAAAAATAAAATAAAGAACTAAAGATATAATCAAAAAACTTTTTCGGCAAAAAATTCGGAGACACTATAATAAGCTTTCTGCGAAAGAAACATTTTTAACTGACGCTTGAATGCACTACCATTTAGCTCCTTCCAACGTTTAGGCAGTATGTTGAATATAGCAGGAGCCATGCAGATTATACTTTTGCGCATGAGTGCCGTTTTTGCTGGATAGACGCGAAGAATGGTCATATCCCGTCTGTTACGCGGTATCAGGTTATGCTACGCTTGCCACGGTTTATCCGTAGATGGGTGATCTTTACATACCAAGACCTCGTCCGTTCCTCGGAAAGCAGGTTGAGCTGTTGGTCCGTTGGCTGTCAATCGTGGATCTTTGACAGTCGCGACGGGTCGTCAGAAACCTGACAGCCTGACAACCAGTCTTAAGTCCAAGGGGTATCGTATCACCCAGTAACTGGGTTGTGGAGGTCAGATAGGCAGTCGCGCCATGTAAAATACGGGTACTCACCTGCATCCGATTATCCTGGAAGTCTACTTCAACATAGTTGGGAAAATACTAGGCAGATGATGGCTTTCTTAGATTACTTACTGATTAGTCCTTTGCACAGCTGTGTCGAGTTAACCAGCTCATTGTTAAGGTACAGCCTTCCGGATGAAGGTCGCACCTCGCCCGTCAGCATGGAGAATGTTGTGGACTTGCCCGCGCCGTTCTGACCCAACAGGGCTGTGCACTGTGGGGAGACAGATTAGAATTGATATGTTCAAATAAACTTATTTTCTTTCTTTTTTTCATATTTTCGATGATCGAAAGTTGTAAAGTTTTTATTTGTCGGTAAGTAACCTGTCCGGGCGGTATCCCGAGCGTGAGGCCCCGCAGCGCGACGCGCCGGCCGCTGAGCCCCGGGTAGCACTTGGCGAGCTCCACGCACTGCGCCGCGTCCGCCGTGGGCGATACGACGCGCTGCATGGAGTTCTTCTTGCCCTCCGTGTGCACGAAGCCTGGGGGAACATTTATGTTAATGTATGGTAAAGGCTAGGGTTAATCTGCTAGGTTCTAGGATTCTCCCTTTCTGCTGTAGAATCATATCATGTTAACGTGTTTAGCGTGTGTAGCTTGCCGGGAAAGCAAACTGAAGTAGCAGTGGGCTGGCCATGTCTGTCGAAGGACCGATGGCCGCTGGAGCAGACGAGTCCTGGAGTTGAGACCGCGTATCGTACTCCCAGCTAGATGGACGGACGACCTAAAGAAGGCGGCTGGGGTAGACTGGATGCGGAAGGCGGAGGGACAGGGTCTGGTGGCGCAGCCTGGGAGAGGCCTATGTCCAGCAGTGGACTGCGACAGACTGAGTTGATAACGCGATTCTCCAAGCCCTTATTAAAAAGTAAGGTAGTTTACTTAAATTATCATAATTTATGACATTTTAATGACCCACGAAATAGGGTTGGCCAATGGTTTATTCAAGGTTACTTTTAACATAGCAGACACTGGATACGATGCTTTATTTTTTATGTTAAACACCTGAATTTGACCTGATTTGATATAAACATCACAACATGCGAAAGACTAAACACTATTTTAGTCTTCCGCTTAGCATAGGCAATCAGTGTATGTATAATGTTTCCACTGCTGGGAGACAAGCCTCCTCTCTGAAAGAGGGAGTAGGCTGTAAACCACCACGTGGCTCAGTGCGGGTTGGCGGATGGTCTTCCGCTTACATAACATACATAATCAGCCTATAATATTCCCACTGCTGGGACACAGGCATCCTCTCTTCGAGAGGGAGTGGGCTATAATCTACCACGCGGGCCCAGTGAGGGTTGGTAGATGTCACATGTCTTCGATATTTGGTTCTAGGACATGCCGGTTTCCTCACGATGTTTTCCTTCACCATTTCTTCCGCTTATTATGATTTAATCCGAAGTTTTTAGCGAGCTTTTGATGGTCACAGCACCAAAATAATACCTAAATATTTTAGAATTGAATATAAGAACATTTTTAACCACGTTGAAATCACAAATGTAAAAAAGACAAAAGGCTCACCTCTATTGATATTCGCGATGGTGTTCACCCTGAGTGGTGCGTGCAGCACCCTTGCGGCGTGCACGCGCTTCTTCTCCGCACTCACCTCCACTGGCTCTAGTTCACCTCCCATTGAAGGAGGAATGGTTTCTGGTCGGAACCTGAATAAGAGAACCAAGTATTACCTTAGAGGGTTCCCATCATACGAAGTGATTTTTGCAGATGAACAAGATCATAAAGTGAGGCTTCATTTATAGGTGACAAAAAAGTTCACCAAATTTGTTAGACAGATAAATGTTTTCATTCATCCAAAGGATAATTAATGACGGAAAATTCTGTTTCAAAGGCGCCGTTCCACAGCCTGCAGCCCACGGATAAGCTACGCACGTGTACTTAGCTCCGTTTTGTATCAAAATGTAGGCTAGATATGCACTGCGACCCACGACCATGGAATGCGTGGCTGCCAAACAAATGAACTGCACAGTGAACGTGTCAAACTTCTCCGTGCACATCCTACATAGTCGTGGACAGGCAAATTCGTATCAATACAAGTTGTTGACTTATGTAGTAGTTTAGTACTAACCTGGCTAGCAGCGAGTCGAAGCAGTTGTACTCGATGGCCAGGTTGAGCACCAGCAGCAGCGTGCCCACCAAGAAGAGGTACACAAAGTGCAGGGTCAGCAGACTGCTGTGCAGCGGGTCCTTGTATGTGTCCATGCCGAAACGGCTCAGCACCTGATGAAGGAGGCAATATTTAAATAATAAAAAAAGAAGCCAAATTAAATTAATACTTAATTGTATTTATTTATAACATAACATTATGTTATGTAACGTTATTTAATTAGGCTTAGCCTGAATTAAATTAATTTATTAACAATATGAATATTCAAATGGTAATTCACCTGTGCCTGTATGGTGTTCTTGGCGATGTCGAGCAGGCCGTCTCCGAGCGCGAACTGCGGCGCGCACATGAACAGCTTGTGCAGCCACCAGCGGGCGTTGTCCGTCGCCTGCGCACACAATTGCGCTCATTGTAGGTATTTATGTTAAAACATACTTGTTCTACACACAACTTTATTATTACTACACACTTGTTCGGGGCGGCATGATTCGGCACAGCTCAAATTTAAGCGGTCAAATTTAAGGGTTCTAGATTACGATGTTGGTCCTATGAAGAAAGTTGTCCAGTTTGATGGTCTGTACCACACCTTTCTGATACACCCTGTATACAGACTGGCATGGACATCGACGCGCAACTTCGCACCGCGGCTTAGTTCGAATTATGCAGAGCCGACGCAAACACAATTTAGCGACGGTACATGATGAACGGAGTTTGACGATTGGCACTAGCTGAATAAAAGCCGAATATTGTGTAGCGTCGAGTCGGCTTTGTTGTGCAACAAATACTGCCGAATCGAATTCGATTGACTATAGCCGAGTTGTTTTACCGTGGCAATAGCGGTCATTGAGCCACAATACATTTTCTAGCATTCTTTAAAGCAGCACGCCGTTGCTTTTTCAACTTTCGGCACTATGCCGAGAGTTGAAAATCCATAAGCGCGCAGGAGGGTCCTAATAATCAGAAAGCTGTACTTTTCCAAAACTTACCTCAGACTCGGAGATGATGTCAAACATGAGCAGTATAGCCATAAAGGACAGCCCCAGGAAGGCATTCCCACAGAACAGGATCATGTTGGCCATGCTGGCGTCGCTGAACAGCTTCTCAGCCACGTGGATGAAACTGCCACAGGCGTATCTGAGGATAAAATATATAGACATTTAAAATGTCGGTAATCCTCTCTAAAATTATGTAAAATCAATCAAACAATAAACCTAGCATTTTCCCCGACTATTTTAGGGTCAGCTTGCAGTCTAACCGGATGCAGCTGAATACAAATATTTTACATGGAGCGACTGCCTATCTGACCTCCTCAAGCTAGTTCTAGGTAACAGGATACCTTGGTAAGATTGGTTATCAGAGTTTTAGGCTTCTGACTACCGATTTATCCAAAGCAAAGGTTGTCTTTGAAAGAATAGAATATAATTGAATACTTTTTATTACGTACACCATACGAATTACAGTTATAATGTGTTAAACGTATTTCGAAAATATCGCTCTGAGCGATAAGATCGCCCATTGTAAAATGTCTACGTTTATATCTGAACTCGTATGGTGTACCTACATAATAAAAAGTATTCTAATCATTCATGAAATGGGTCTAGGGACACTTTCTTTGTCCTTCTATTGTGTATCCTTGATACTTTTAGCTGATAAAAACCTCATATTAGCGTTAAAGATTCACGTGGTATGTAAGTTGGATATTTAACCTTTTAACCGCCTAGGTCGGATTAATCCGACAAATATTTTCGGGTCCATTTCGCCAGAGTCGTATATTTACGACCAAAATATCACTGCTCGTTTAATCAGCTTTTTTATTTAATTACGCTGTATTCTATCAAAAATATGTTTTCGATTCACTGTGCCGGGCGCTAGGGACACGCCAACTGTTCTGAAGTCGGGCGGTTAAAAGGTTAAAACCTATCAACTCTCGGCTCAACATACCGATTGTGCAAAATGCAACTTTTAGTAGTAGTTACAAAGTCCAAAATACTTTTTGGCTCATTTTGATAGGATGACTTTGGAAGACTACTCACCCATACAGCACGAACAGCACGCAGATGGCGGGCAGGTTGTTTCGCTCCACGAACACGGGGAAGCCAAACGCGAGCATCACCGCCGCCGTTATACCCATGTTTATCGTCATTATCTGCACACAAGCATAAATCTTAGTTTATTGCTCACCACTTTTATCGTCTAATTTTCCAAATATGTAGGTCTAAATAGATGGTCGCAAGACGTGATCTATAAACGTTACTTAGCATGAACTTTGGCTTAACGTTATTCCTATTTCAGCCGCACAACTCAAAATCAAAACTCATTTATTCAAATTATGTAGGTTGAGAATCAGCACTTTTCGAACGTCAAAATTACATAAAGACGGCACGCCCGCCGTTCACCACTTCCTAGTGCTTTCTCTGAGAAGAAAAAGTGGCGCAACTTCACAGCTGCTTCTGTCAAAAAACTTGCTTCTATACAATAGTAGGTATGCAAAGTCAAACTACAAGTGCAAGATAGAGACTGGAACATGTTTAAGCCCTAGTACAAGTAGAACACAGAGTCATACTCTCTACTCTCACAAGATTTTTAAGGATCATCATCTGTAATGTTTTTGTTAACACATAAACATGATAGATGATGATTCTTTTTTTTTTTTTTTTGTGTATGGGAAATCATCATAATATGGGTCATATTATGATGATTTCCCATACACAAAAAATACTTACTCCCGCTCTGGGTGGAGCGGAAGGGAGTGTCAGACTCTTACTGACTAAAACCCGCCCGTGTTCCTTCCTTAGCCCTTTCTGTTCCAGGGCAGCGGTTAACCTTTCGGATGATCCCGCCGCCCTGAGATGATGATCCTTAAAAACCAATTAGCATTTTTATGGTCCACTAAAAAAACCTCTTGAAGAAAAGAGGCCCGTGTCCCAACAGTGGGGACATTATTAGGCTGATTATGTATGTTATGTAGAAATTGTAGTACAGTGTTTTTATTGCAAATAAAACAAATTGGAATGCAAATAAAGTATTGAGTATTGTACCGTCCGAGACCATGGTGAATTCAGAAGTGTGTGTGTTATGTGCTGACGCTACTCGTCTTCACGCACCCGCAGCGTGCCTGCACACTTGTTTACTACAAGTAAAGCGGTAATGCTGGGAACCTTTTTATAAAAAGTTTAAGACCGCTAGGTAGCGTTCACCACTTTCTACCAATCCTTAGTGGAACCATTAACCTAGAACTGCTAAACCACTCACCATCATGTCCCACACGAGGGCCGTGCCCCAGTACATCACAGGGCTGACACCACACAGCAGCTGCAGCCTCTTCTCCTGACTCCTGCGCGACCGCACCAGGTAGATGGCGGCACCGGCGCTCATCAGTCCGTATGCGAGAAGGACCAGACCCGAGATACCGGCGTCAGCTATGTGCTGGTAACTGCGGGGAGAGGGAATGGGGCTAGATTATTTCACTGTAGACATCGATGGTAGATAGGTAGTCGCTTCATGTAAAATAGACATAGGTACTGGTATTCAGCTGCATCCGGTTAGACTGGAAGCCGACCTCAACATAACTGTTATTCCCAGTTATGTTGGGGCCGGCTTCCACCCTGCTAGGCAGATGACATAGGTGGCAGACGTGCAAGATGAAGGTTTTCGTAAGCGAACCCGGTAATTTTCATGTTTAGAAATAAAGTATATATTTGTTACTTTGTTATGTTACTTGTTTGTTGTTTGTTTGTTACTTTGTTTGTTTCTTTGTTTGTTTGTGTGTGTGTTTGTTTGTTTGTTCTTTGTTCCTTTCAGTAACAAATATGGCTTTACAGAATTGTAATCATTAGAATCAGCAATACAAGTCCTTAAGTTTGAATTAACCTTAAATATCATGATTTCACGAAATAGTCATTCAATAGGTTAATATGAACTTGAGAGAGGTTTGACGATTTTTATGATTATAAAGTAAACATTTCTTCCCTGATAGTGGCCTGCCAATCAACGTAAGAATATTTGAATTTCGCGGGCTACCCTGATGCTTTCGCCTAAAGGAGATCTTAACTGGATACTCACACAGTAGCCTTACTGATCTGTTCTTTGGAGATCTTGAGCGGATGCGTGTACGTAGTAATATTAGCTCTGGGAGCGTCGGCGACGGTCCTCAGTATGGCGCTGTTGATGCTGTTGATGTAGGCTGGCAGGGCATGGTGACCCTTGTTGTTGTACCAGGCGACCAGGTTTGTTAGGTTGTTCTTTAGAGATGAGGAGAATCCGCCGTATCTGAGGAGGAAAGGAAGGGTTTAGTCTTTTGAAGTAACCACCAAACAAACGTCTGAAAATTAGAACGAGCTGTATGTAGTTAGTATGCAAAATAAAGATCCATTTAGTTACTAAATATTTGAGAAGAAAATTATCGCTTTATTGTGTGATATTCAGGGGTCTTGAGGCCACCGAAAGCCACTGATGAAGACTTTATATAATTTGCATGACCATAGTGTTTCAGGACCAAATAAAAACTTTAAGAATGTGACATGTGCTTGTTGCAATAGAATATCGGTGTGAAGTTTTATTTTAAGTGTAGGTCTAAACTATAGATGCTGGAAGATGTAAGAGAGATGCGCTTAGGTAACCGGCGATTTTTTTTTTGCATTGATTTGTAAGTCAGTGTCATGTAGAATGTTGATTAAAATATGATTCGCGACTTTATAGAAATACAATCATTAAAATCATCAATGCGTCCCTTGACCTTATAATCATTAAGCTTTACTTACTTTTTTAAATGATTATAATTCTGTGACGTCATATTAGTTACACTAGCGAATGATATTTTAATCATCATGACACTGACCTGCAAATTGCAAAAAACGTAATAAAATTTGGATTTCACGGGCTACCGTGGCGCTTCCCAACTTAAGACCATCTTTTTCCGAAAACCAGCAAAATTATTTTGTTTTAACCGCCTGCAGCAGAGCTGAAAGAAGGTTATGGACTTACCTCTTCTCAATGTAAATCTCTTGTGTGTCGACGAGCCAGTGGTTCAACGTGCCTGCGTCGGGCAGTACCATCATCTTCGGCAGAGAACTTGTCTGATTGGCTGTGACGTCACAGTGCTGACTGATCTCAGTACATACGCAGCGGGGGTTTTCCTAAAGGAATCACAAATAATTGTGTGATTAGAATACTCAAGGGTGAAGGGCGGGCGTTTTGGGGTACTGTCTTATGTAATTTTGACATTCAAAAAGTGCTGATACTCAGCCTAGTTAATTTAAATAAATGACTTTTGATTTTGACTTAATATACCGGTTTAATGTCAGACATCGTCAAAAACATATAAGGTACACCTAACCGTGAACATCCACTGTTAGACATGAACGAATGCCACACACAAAGCAGTCACACCCCAAAGTTTTGTTTGAGAAAATCTGAGTAACCGATCAGCATCGAAACTTTATACAAACTTATAAACAAACATTATTATCTAAAAGAAATATACCAGCTGAGCTATAAGACAATTTAGTCTTGTTGTTAGAAGGTATACGTACGTCAGAGGTCCAGTTCCTGGCCTGTTTATCCTTCATGAGGTACTGTAAGACGTTCTCCGCAAACGATGAATCCACCTCCTCAGAGTATATTGACGGTTGCGGTCTGTGTACAAGAAGAGCAATTATACAACAATTAAAATTAATAGGTACTGAGTAAGGATGTCAACACGCTTTGCAAACGGGCTGGTGGGCGCAGTTTGGAAAAACATTATAATTATGAGTCCTTAAGGGTATCTTGGGTATAACGTTTTAAACTCTTAAAAGTATATGTGGTATATGCAACAAATATTACCTATAATATGCAAAAAATATTTTACGTCAAATATATTTCGGTCAGGAATCGAACCTGCAACCTGCTGTTGGCGGTGTAGACCCCTAGCGTAGACATTTTTGGCCGGATATCAAAAAAGGACAAGAATCATTTCAACCCCTGCGTTGAAATTATTCTTGTCCGTTTTTGATGGGTTCAGAAACATGAACTGAGTCTATGTTACCAGGTTGCGATTCGAGGTCCTTGCCACCCTGTAGGAACTCTTGGGCAAAATTTCATGCTTCTAGACCCAGCGTTTTAGGCTGTGCATCGCCTGATTTGATTTTGTTTACGAGTTTTACTAAGCCGAAGACGATAATGTACTTACACTAAGAACTCAGTAGATCCCTCATACAAGTGGTCATCAAGCTTAAGCGCGATCTCGTTGTCTGCAGGCGGACGCAGCATGGAGAAGCCCATCGCCATGGTGATGAACATCGTGGGCAGCAAGATCAGCATGAACAGGAGCCATCTGGGTGTATAAGGAAAAAGTTGTAATCCACTACACCAAAGAGGTAGCGTACGGTCGGCAGTAGAAGTTGACTTGCAAAGCCAACCAAACACACAACACACACACAAAATAATACGCCACTGCGACACTTCTCATAACGAACCTGAGGGGCAATTCTCGTAATTTTAAGAACGTTCACAGTCTAATCTCAGTCTCAATCTGTCAAAAATACCTCTACTTTCCCTACATTTTGACAAGTCTTTGAAATTTATTTGTCGCCGAGATGAGACTGCGACTACATTTCGAACGTTTTAAATTACGAGAATTGGCCTTCTGGTAATGAGAAAAGATTTTGTTTTTACTTTATCATGGTTCATTATCTACCTAGCCTTTTCCCAACGGGTGCACTTGCCTCCCCCTGGGCTCCGACCAAACTGTGTGTAAAACCCTAAATTAGACATAGTTTTATAACCTGTACCATAGTATTATTATTAAGATATAGATTCGTCGTGTTTGACGTCGAAAAGGGGGTAGGTACATTGTTGAGTTTACAGAAAATAGGTTGCGATAGTCTTTTTAAAGGGCTTTCAAGGATTGAGAAATTACCCCCCCGCCCTCCCCGTTCTCCCAGAGTCAGAGACATTTGCCCCCTCCCCCTTGAGCGAAAACCTAGATCTGCGCTTGACTAAAATAAGGTGCTTGTACAAAAGCTGTAGTCATTAGAAAATTACTCGCAATTAAAGCCTTAAAACTGAGAGACAGCATTATTGCTAGGCTGTATTCCCTGAAAAAAAAGAACAATTATTCTTCTATTTAACAACCAACACATACCCATTCCTAATATGATGCACGTATCTGGCGTGCATGAGCGCCAGGAACTGTTGCCTCGCGGTGCCCTTGAGCGGCCCTTCAGACGGGACCAGCTCCTGAGTAGGACGGTCTGTTCTGATGCTCGAGGTGGACGCACTCTTGGATGGAGAGCCTTCGGGTACTGTGGCAAAGGTAAAATAATAATAAAAAATAATTAAAAATTTAATAATAATAAAGGTAAAATTAGGGGAAAAGGGGGGGGGGGGGGGTGTAATTTCCTATTGAAAAAAAAATGCAGCAAAATATTGTTAGAGAATGGTTCTTCAAACAGAGCTCAAGATATAAAAAAAATAACTAGGCTGCTGCCAATCGAGAATCGAATCGAGTAGTTGTGGCCCAGTTTTAACGGCCGTGACTTACGTGTCGTGTTACGGTCGTAGGTTCGAACCCAGACAGGCGATTTACTTTGTGTAAATTATTCCAGTACCTCTGCTCTCAAAACGGGGAAAGAAAACGTCGTGAGTGAATAAAACTCTTAGAACCAAGAAAAAATTTATTATCATCACTTACGATACTCGATTCCGTTTTGCGGCGCGTCGGCCTGCTGGCAGATGCTGAAGAACACCTGCTCCAGACTGCTGCAGTCCAGGGTGTAGTTCTTGAAGCCCAGAGCTGACTGCGTGGCTTCGAGCACTGAGCACAGTTGTAGGAAGCTGATGGAAGATACACTATTATCACTGTTCTGTGAGACGTGGTCGAAAGCGCGCTGAGCATGAGGTTCCGGATTCATAAGGTTCATAACTCATTTGTTGGGCTTGGTATAACCCTTTATAACAAGATACCCTCTTCTTTTCTAGACTTGCCTTTTAATGCGTTTAAAGCTCAACTAAAATCCAACCTTTGTTCAAAGGCATACTATTCCATCAACGACTACTTAGACGATAAGAATAGTTGGTCACCCTAGTTTAACGCAAGACAATGTTTATGTTCCTTCTCCAGAATTAGCTTACTGCCAGGTCTTAGAACCCAGCAATGCATAAATGTGTAAGCTGTCACGCCCTTTATGCCTGGAGGCTTTTATT
This sequence comes from Apamea crenata, assembly GCA_949629185.1. Lineage (NCBI taxonomy): Eukaryota > Metazoa > Arthropoda > Insecta > Lepidoptera > Noctuidae > Apamea > Apamea crenata. The sequence continues at coordinate 1,094,561 of OX451362.1, read as the reverse complement.
TGGGTAGTAAGTTTTTTTTTTATTTACATTTTAATTAATTATTTTTTAGCTTGAGTACGTATAGTTTTTATTATATTTGTTGGTATATTGGCGTGGCTAGCTGACATACTATGGCAAATAATTTAATTTTATGTTCTGTTTTGTAATGTTAATTACCGAACATCTAGGTAACCTAGTATTGTATCCAATCACGTATTTTCGTTTTAATTGAACAGACAGCTGTGCTGCTGGGGAGTTTGTTGCGCCACTTCTTCTTCCCAGCGATAGCACTAGGAAGTGGTGAAGGGCGGGCGTTTTTGGGGGACTGTCTTTTGTAATTTTGACGTTCAAAAAGTGCTGATTCTCAGCCTAATTTGAATAAATGACTTTTGATTTTGATTTTGATTTTGATTTTGATTCCCAGGTCGGGCAAAACGCTATTGGATTTTTTCTCAGTAGCAGCCCGGAGTCTGGATCTGTGCCCCCTCCCGGGGCCTCGCCCCTGTCACAAGGAACTTAAACATAACTGGCGAAGTGTGGGTGTACTGTACTATAGGTACACCTCTGCCTAACGCTTCCGGGACAAGAGGGCGTGATGATATTGTTATAAGCCGTGTGCCAAATGGGATTTTCTATCGGAAAAAAATTCTAAGTTTTGGACAAACTATTATCGCCTATTTAACCTAGTTAGGGGATCCATTTTCAAAAATACTTCCTTAGTGCGCTCACTCGATTTACAGGGTTATTGGTAAAACACTAACTACCTCGCAGGACTGGATTACTAACATCATAAACAACAACTTTTGTTCTATGACTTTTTACAAAATATAATACATTTACCAAAAACAAACCTTTAAGATTTCGTTGTTCTATCTGACCCCCGCTCCCCTCCGCTGAATGTTGTACTAGACACGGTAGTTTGTTTACCTAACTAGCGCTTTCTTTTGCTTCGCGTAGAGTTCATAACAGAAAATCGTATATTTCAATTCTTTGAATTGAAATATTTTTATTTTTATATGAAAATCTGTTGAATTAATAAAAGTCATAGAACAAAAGTTGTTGTTTATGATGTTAGTAATATAGGCCAGAGAGGTTGATAGTGTTTTACCAATAACCCTGTATAGGAAAATTTTGTGCAAAAATCATGCTTCTAGGACCAACAGATTAGGCTGTGCGTTGTCTCTCAGTGCATATCATATTTTTAAGCAGTTGGTAAGTAACAAATGCCGTTCATTCTGTACCTACGCTACAAGTACCACAAGAGTGAGACACGCGTGTAGCTATTGGACTGATAAGTTCATACAAAGCAAGATAGATGTCTCTCTTGGTATCCAGTCGGTTAACAAGAGCGACATCTATCTTGCTTCCAGATGTAGACTGAGTCGAGTCCATGTGTTCATGACTCTAATAATGTTACACAAAGTTATAAGATGTCGAGATGGTCTGTGTAGAATTTCGTCCAGTGATTCCGCAATCGTAATATATCCAACATATCACACAAAAAAAAATATAATATGCAGTTTTGCGTCTAGTGTTACCCTGCGTCCTAAACTCTGATTTTAATATGCTAGATCAAATTGACAGCTGCGGTCGACCTCTTTTGTCATGTTGACAGTTTTTATTACCACGCAGCTGTCATGTTAGTCTAGCAAATATAAAGTTCTGTGTCTAAGCGAAAGCAACTGTCGCACGTATATGCGATTACACGATCGTTTAGCTGAATAATTACGGACATACGCGACTTGCTTGATCGCGTATCATATTCATAAAAACAAGGGCAATCATTGCGTACTTCCGCGACTGTCGCTTTCGGTTAGGACGCAGCCTTAGTCATCGCCATGTCATAAAGTAACAAATAAGATTTAACATAATATCAGGAGGTATAATCGTAATGATTTTATTTCTGTAAATAGGTCTGCACGTCAATACTGGTATTCAGCTGCATCCGGTTAGACTGGAAGCCGACCCCAACATAGTTGGGAAAAGGCTAGGCAGATGATGATGATGAGGTCTGCACGTCAATCATATTTTTAAAAGCTAGACGAGGTCAGCATTTCCTATCTGACTTTCTCTGAGAAGAAAGGCCGTCACAAACCCAGAGGTCACAGTTTATTTTAAAGTCCAGACATAATCTTGGTCGAGATCATGTAAACTAGACCATTATATTAAAACTAATTTTTTTTTTAGGTTGGTGTCTGAAATGGTATTTTGAGGAAAGAACCACACAGATTGAGTGGACCAGCACCCCAATTGCGTAACACACGATCAATTGGAATCGGTTTCATTTTGACAGTTCAACAACATTCATTGCGTTATTTACGTTGTTGAGCAGACAAATGACACATTTTTTGAACATATGAAGCAATGGATTAGCAATATCCTTCAAAATGATTCAGATTGATATTGATTGTACGTTACGCAATTAGGGTGCTGTTCAGTCAGTACGAGCATTTGTCAGTAATCATGCAGCTCAACTCAAAACTTAGGAGCTCAACGAAAATTTAGAAAATCTACTCACTTATTATTCAATCCATTAGCATCGAAGAACGGCAGCGCTATCTCCACCTCAAGTCCATTAACATCAACCACATTAGCGTTCTTCACGACGTCCCTGACGACGGTCAGCAGTTGCTTGGTCTTCTCCTCTTGGCTGGTCTCCTCCCACGTCTCCTCGTGCTCAGGGTCGCGGCCAGGATACATGACCGTCAGCTTGTAGCCGTTGCCCAGGGTACGTTTGATTTCTATGGGGGAGCCGGTTGTGTGGATTTGGCCCTGATTGAAAAAAAACATGTTTTGTTATTTATTCATGTTTCCTCCGCATCGCTGTCAGGGAAAAGTGTCCCAAAAGGCTGGGACAATTTGAATGTCTGCATAAGCATAATCAGCTTATAATGTTCCAACTGCTGGGACACAGGCCTCTCTGTGCGAGGGAGTGGGCCGCCGAACCCACCAGGTGGGCCCAGTGCGGGTTGGTCGATGTCACTGTCTTTGATGTCAGAGATGAAAATATATTTTACAGTTGAAAGATTCATAAACGTTAAATTCATAAAATAAACCGCACAGTGTTAGAATTTTAGAAATAAAGCTAGTGCTTTAGCTTCCCAATATAACGCAATAAAATATCTACTATATAAAAATCTATCCAGAGAACATACCTACTCATGTATTTGTGAAATAAAATAAGAACTACGTAACGCACTAGCGGAAAGCGGTTTCAAAGTATCCTTAAAAATATTCATATACAAAGGTTTTAAAACTTAAAAAAAAACACAAAAAATACCAACAAACCCTTCAAAAAACTTACAGAAAAAAGAAAAAGAGGTTTATCTAACACGTCTAAAGTAAAAATTAGCAAAAGGAGGTCAAATGGGCTACTGCCGTGGGGTTGAGGCCTGGGCCTCTATCATCATTATCTTGACTCAGTTTACTTGTAACTATTACCGTTAGGTGATTGCTTAAGTTGCTTAGCATCGCATAGCATGGTTTGTGGCAGGACTTAGACCGGCTCCTGCCTGAACCGGCTTCCGGAGTAGCCACGGACCCCCCGAGATACATGACAAAATAAGGTTTCGCTATAAAACGGAACGGAAAACTTCGCTTGCGAGATGTAGGATTTCAACTTTCAGGATTTATTATGCGATACTTGCTTGACCTTGGTTCGATATTTTGATTCAGAAGGTGAAGAAATCGGATCAAGTTTCGTGTACAAATTTTCGTTTTCGTGTAGATTTAGTATTTTTAATTATATTCAAAAAGTCGTTTTCGGATATTCATAAATGTGATTTCCTATAAGGGTGAGAGGGATGGATAGACGTTTGCGCCCTACCGTTTTCACCCTAGCCAGGCTCGCGTCAGTGATCCCGCCCAGTTATTGATTTCAGGGGAGTTTGCTTTTGCTTTCACTTCGAGCTACGTAATATTCCTCAAACGTACAAAAGTTTTAGTAACTTTTCATTTGTGTATTGTTACGTTACGTTACATCATTATTAATAAAATAACAGCTAGTATGTTGGATACAATTCTGGTAGTTCGGGGAAATCATACTATGATAGTGGGGAATAATATTAAAAAATGTAAAGTATCACACTTCAATTGAGAACTTCAAATGGCAACGCGCTAACCCAAAATACAGCGTAAGCTACGGCGTAGCAATGTGCGAGTTACATTGTAGCAAGGAGAGAGTTACGCGCGCCGTAGCGGTGCCACGACGGGGTAGTCAGCTCTCAGAATGTTTCCTTTTTTGTGTGATAAACTTAACCCATCTATTGGTTTACGTGTTTTTTTTTATTTTTTGTAGTCCCTAAATGTTTTTTTATGAAGATTATAGATAGATAGAATATTGTTTATTGTTTATACCATATACATTACAGATATATTTAACAACTTGTCTTTTCGCTAAAGTGATCCTTGTTTATATCTTACCTTGTGCATAATGACAATCTGGTCACTGAGCAGTTCCGCCTCGTCGAGGTGATGGGTGGTCAGCAGGATGGTGCGGTCTTCCTTCAGCTTCACTATCATCGACCAGATGTCCCTGGAATTATGAATATGTTAAGCCTCCTGTTATCAAAGCAACCTTCATTTACGAGGTCTGAGTATAATTATCAAAGAGTAGCTTCTGCCCGCGATTTCGTCCGCGCGAAATGTTTGTTCCCCGACTGATTTTTCAAATCCGACTGGTAGTTCCAGAGATTAGCGCGTTCAAACAAACGGTTCAGGAAACTAGAATGGTTAGAATTAGCTCACCTCCTAGCAGCAGGGTCCACTCCAGCCGTAGGTTCATCCAAGGACACGAGATGCGGCTTGCCAATGAAGGCAAGCGCCACACAGAGCCGTCTCCTGGTCCCGCCTGACAGACGCGCCACGGGCTCGGAACATACCGCGCCTAGCGATAGGACTTGTAGCATTCTGAAATAGAGGAAGTGTGAGAGTAGGTTGGCAATAAAGGACCTTATTGGTCGAGAAATGAGAAAAAATTCGATTCTGACGAATTTTAGTAGTCGGTTAAAAAATAAATTATATAAATTTCTGTAAGTAGATCTTTTAAATCCAAGCCAGATACTCACTTGTCCACCTCGTCCTGCACCTCGTGCGCCTTGCGGCCGCTTTTGAGCTGCGCGTACAGCTGCACGTGCTCGCGCGCGCTCATGTACTCCAGCAGCACGTCGCGCTGCGGGCACACGCCCAGCCGCGTGCCCGCGCCCTCCGAGCGCACGATCACGTGCCCCTTGCTGGGCTTCAGCATGCCCGTGAGGATGTTACTTTGGAGAGATTGTCAGTATTAGGAAGTAATATTTAGCTATTTATGTAGTAAAAAATTATGCGTAAGTCAAAATAACCGTACGAAGGCAGACATCGCCTTATGCATTGTTTACCAGTCTACCTTAACGAACCAAAAAAATGAAATGCAAGAGTAAATACATAGTTACGTACATACATCTAAACAAAATATACTAAGTCAAGAGAGAGTAAAATGCGCTGATGAAGAGAAAATTATCAACCAACTCTTCCCACAGTCTCTGTGTGTTGATTCTGTGATATTTCTTCAAATCATAAATAATCTTCCAAGCCAGAAATTAAAAATGTTAGTTCGGCTACGGCGTAGTAAGGCTGCGGCGTAGTTTGGCTAAGGCGTAGCTCACTACGGCGAAGTTACGCTACGGCGTAGCTCACTACAGCGTAGTTACGCTACGGCGTAGCTCACTACGGCGTAGTTAAGCTACGGCTAAGCTCACTACAGCGCAGCTCACTAAAGCTTAGTTACGCTACGGCGTAGTTACGCTATGGCGTAAATACGCTACGGCGTAGCTCACTACGGCGTAGGTACTCTACGGCGTGGCTCACTACGGCGTAGTTATGCTATGGCGTAGCTCATTACAGCGCAGTTACACTTCGGCGTAGCTCACTACGGCATAGGTACTCTACGGCGTGGCCCACTACGGCGTAGTTGTGCTATGGCGTAGCTCACTACAGCGCAGTTACACTACGGCGTAGCTCACTACGGCGTAGCTACGCTACGCGTCGTTACGCTACGGCGTAGTTACTCTACGGCGTAGTCATGCTACGGCGAAGCTGACTAGGGCATAGTTACACTAAGGCGTAATTCGGCTACGACGTAGTTCAGCTACGGCGTAGTCCGCATTGAGTTACGCAGTAGGTGATAGAGGTGTACAATAACTTAAGAATAGAATAGAATTATTTATTTTACCAGAAACATGGTTACAGGGTGTTATTTCGGATAATATAGGACCACGAGTAGAGTATTAATTCTAACAAAAAACTGAATGTTCCTCGATATGCAATACTCGCATATTTTGTGTCATTAGCTATATTTGTCAGTAAATCTTAAGGAAAAATATAAATACGCAACGTCTACCAAAGAAATATTAGATACCCGCATCGTACTCGTAGGATCTTACAAATTGGTAACCCACACAGCAGTGGTGAAGGGTGTTCGTTTTTGAAGCTGTATTTTTTAGATAACATTTGATCATAATAAAGTGCAGATTCTCGCCTTATTAAAATAACGGTTTTTAACTTACATAAGCGTAGTCTTCCCCGCTCCGTTATGTCCCAGTAGCGTGGTGATCTGTCCCTTATGCAGCTCGATGGACACGTTGTCCAGCGCGACCTTGGGCCTTCTAGAACGTTCTCCGTATATCTTGGTGACGTTCACTATGCTGACGCCTGCCTTCTCGTCTGTGGTGGTGCAGTGCGTTATGTTGCATTTTAGGGTTTTTATACCTGTGAGTAGAAAATATAAATTAGATAATGTTAAAGTATGAGTTCTGATTGGATGACGGGGCAAGGTGTGGAAGAGCATGTTATACGAGTAGTGCACTATTAATTTAAAAGTAGTAAATTGTCCATTTCTAATTCATTATCCCCTAGCTGCGGCCCGCGGTTTCACCACAGTCAAACCACTACTACGGTTTTGTGGGGCTTAGTTTTAGTTATATATATTTAGTATGCTGTAAACTTATAAAAATAAAATAAATAAAAATACCCGCATGGAGATTACCACACGAACCATAAAGAAATTTTGGCACAAAAAGTATCATATTATGTTATTCGGTAATAGTGTAGCATTCTATCATTGAAATAACTTCATTGAGATTATTATGCAAACATATAAATAACTTTACTTCTTTATAATATTCATTATTCGAGCGTAAAATAACCAACGACGATTACTTACCGAAATATCGATCAATAATCTTCCCCACGATGAAGTACAGCACAGCATCCGCGCACATCATGAGTGCTGCGAGCCCGATGCTCATGTCCTCGCTGTCATCAGGCGAGGACCACAGGTCCGCCCAGTGCGCGCCGGAGCCGCGCGCCTCGAACCGCGTGATGAATAGGAACGCGTAGCATAGGGACGAGGACATTGAGAGGCACTGGAATAAAAAGGTTGGTGAATAAAAGAAGAAGAAGTGTTTTTGAAGAGCCATAAAAACATTATCGATAGAAAAACTATAATAAACATAGATTTAAGACGAATTAAATATTAATACAATGAGAGACGGACAAACATTTGTGACTATTTTTTGTATCATTTCAAAAAGCCCTTAATCCGTATATGAATTAAATATTTATCGAATGCAGTGACTGATGAATAAATGTCTCATTTTTTGGTCAAATGTTCAATTTATTACTCAAATAAATAATGGGTGTAAAAATACTCTTAACGAAGCCAAGAGTTACTGGTTCCGCCAATTATTATGTTTTTTTTTTGTACTGGACTATTTATGGGATACTTTCTTTTTACGGAGATATTGAAGGTCACTCTTTAAATAAAACTGAAACTTACAATGAAAGTCTTGAGCGAGCTGTAGAGCACGGCCTCCAGCGACAGGATGATGATGAAGGGCATAAAGCTGACCAGGTACATGATGGCGGTGAACACGGCCGCCAGGCTGGCAGAGTTGAACATCTTCGAGAGCATGTAGCTGTTGGAGGAATGTGGCATTAGAGATAGCTGGGGGAAGTTAACTCCTTTGACTTTGTAGTGAAATTATTTACCGTGAACCAATTTTCTACCTGAAGAATAAAGTTGTTCATGTCGTCAAGATTTTGAGTCTGTCTATTTTCAAAATCAATAATGTCATCATATCAACAGCAAATAACAGCATCTTCGGTTGCTTTTGAAGAAATGCCAATATCGATTTTTGAGGAACGCCCATTGTCATTTTCAGAACGTAATAAGTTAACGCCATTTAACTGAACCTAACCTCAAGGGTGACCTGTAGTTCCACTCACCAGGAACTGCACAGACAGTTCACGTGTAAAGCGCAGCGTGAACACAAGTCTGGGGTCGATGTTGGTCAATACATTACCCAGGTACAGCACCAGGGTCACGCAGATGCTCATTTACATCTCTAAACAATTGATGATAACTTACCAGAAACTAAGCACGGACAGTCCAAATATGAAGAGAAGTGAAAACACGAGGCTGGGGTCAGTGTTGGGCAACACGTGACCCAGGAACAGGATCAGGGTCACGCTAACGCAGGTCAGGGTCATCTCTAGGAATGATGAGATGAACCAGGAAAGAGTGTGCCAGCGCAGGTCCACGCCCATCACTGACATGAGCTGGAGACAAATAATGATAATGATTATAATCGTTTTTCTATGATGATTAAGGCACATGATCATCTTCTGAAGGGGGTTCGAGTTCAAAATTATTAGGGAAGTCGTTATGATAATAAGAAAACATTTTTTTTCTGTTTGTTTCGGTATTTCGTCTCAGAAGGAGCAGACAGAAAATGTCTACTCTAACTAGCTTAAAATGAGAAAACCACGAATAAAAAAAGATTTATATCCATATCCAACAATTAAGCTTACCCAAAATAAATCTTCTGGTTGAATAAATGATTATAAATTATATCTCACCATAGTATTTCCAGTCTCTTTGTCCGACACGATGAACCTCACCGCCGACGCGACGGTGAACAGCAGCGAGAAGAAGAACGCCACGATCAGCGACTGAGACTCGTACAGAGACGTCTGGAAGCTGTCACAAGAAGAGGATATTAATATTGATAGAATTCGTACAGAATGGTCCTTGTGAGAGAACAGTGGTGACCCAGTAGTAACGGCCGCGATTTACGAGTTGTAAGGTCATAGCTTCGAACCCAGACAGGCGCTTTACTTTGTGTAAATTATTTGATCTCCACTGCTCCCAAAACGGTGAAGGAAAACATCGTGAGGAAACCGGCATTTGAACCAAAAATTCGAAGACATGTGACATCTACCAACCCGCACTGGGCCCGCGTGGTGGATTACGGCTGATGATGCGAGCATTGATTTGTGTGAATGAATTGTGCTTCATAGAATGATACCCTCGTTGGCTGCTCGCGAATGTGTCCAAATGTGGCCATACTATTTGGACATGTTCCTAAGATGCACGCTAACCGCACTGTTCTCGAGAATATAATGATACTCACTAGTCCTTCCTATAGCAGGGGTAGGGCGTTTGCTGCGTGTACACAGCCCAGTCTATCTCTTCCTCGATCTCTCTCTTTCGTCGAGTGGAGTTGTGTGACAGCCGAATGATGGCTTTATCCACGATGTCCTGGATCAGCACGAAGCCGCGGAAGTAGCGCATGTGCTCGATGAAGCTCGATTCTGGACCTGGGATCCAGAGGCTAGAGGGAAAAAGAGAATTTTGGTAATGGACGAAAAAAGGCATTAACAAGTACCACAACTAAACTCAAATAAAGCACTTTGCTGGATTTTTAACGCTTGACTCAGCGCCGAAAGTTGAAAATCCAACAGCACGCTTTTGCTTAGGCATTCATTAGTAAAAAAGTAAAGACAAGTCGTTTTTTAATAAAAGGTTATAATCTACCTGATTGAAGAGTACAATTTTTAAGATAAGTGATACATTAATATTGAGCAAAGAAATCTCGATGTTTTGACGTGTCGCCATTGTACAAACGCCAGCACCTCCAGTTATTCGAAACTGTCAAATTTTCCTAATCAACCTTGAACCTAATGCTTTAGCAATAAAGTTAAGATCCATTAAAGAAATTTGACAGATTGTAGTAGCTTGATGTGCTGGCGTCTGTGCCATACGAAGCAGGGGCGGGTCACTAGTAAAATAGGGTGGTAATAATCGACGCGCGTTCGTGAAATATAACGACTATATTAAATACGACATAGAAACCGTAAAATATACATACTAGTCTTTAAGTCGTTTAGTCGTGGGGGCGTTCTCGATGTCCATCCTAATCTTATACTCCACGTTAGTTAGAGACTCATCTTGTTCTTCACTGTTCAGGAACACCACGCCTAGGGACAAACAACATTTTTGGTTTAGGTACTGCTTATGAAGCTAAAGGGTCCTTAGGAGAAACTTTTGTTGGCGACTGTTAGGATCTTTTATTGACGCTTCGTAGAAAAAGCAAAATGATAAATTCAGTCACTAATGTCTAGATATGACCGATTCTGGTTAGAGATGACCGAAAAGTCTGACAACTAGTCTTACCAAAAAGTTTCGTGGTCCCCATTAACTGCATTGTGCAGCTCAGTTATGCATTTAGATAATCAGCCTATAATTTTCCCACTGTTGGGACACAGGTCTTCTCTCAGTGAGAGACAGTGCGCCGTGATCTACCACGCGGGCCCATTGCGGGTTGGTAGATGTCTTCGAATTTTTGTTTCCTTACGATGTTTTCCTTCACCGTTTAAGAGCAGTGGTGATGAAATATATAAAGAATAATACAAAGTAAAGCGCCTGTCTGGGTTAACCCACGACCCACAACTTGTAAGTCACAGCTGTTACCACTGAGCCACCACTTCTCTCAGTATAGTTTCTTACCTGCAGAGAATTCGTTGACAATGCTGAGCTGGGCCGCCTCGTGCGTCAATTGCAGTTCGTTGGGGGACGGTTGGAACCGGTTCAAGTTGATACAGTGCAGCAGGTCTGATATCTTTGTTAGTATGCCGCCGATAGCCTGGATGATAGGGAGCAATTCAATATTATGGTCTGAGAACAGGTAAGGAGTTAAAAATAATATCACTTTGTTAGAATATATCTAGAGTGCGCGCAAAATAAGTCTTCGCGCGGCCGATATCGGGAATAATCGTTTGCCGCTATCTGGTCGTTTATTTCAGGTGTCAAGAGAGTGTGCTCTGTTCCGAGTTTTCCAAAGTATTTATTTTTATTTTTTATTGACAATGGGCTCACTCTTGACCTCAATCCAGCCCAGAGGCAGGGATGAGATCTACGGTGGAACGAGCTTGCCCAGAAGAAGCCTATTCACTCTCGCCTTGAAGAGATTAGGGTTGTATGAACTCGAGAATGCAGACTAATTGCCATCATTACGCCGAAACTGATTAAAAGTGTTGGCAGGGATATAATCTTGAAGTCAAACTTCGCGCAGACTTATATCTTGCGCACACTTTAGGAGCAAATCTTATTGACACATAATCGAACTTAGAAAGAATTATAAAAAAACAATAATGCTATGTTTGCACTTTTTTTAACTTACAAGGCAAGTTAATTAAAAGCTTGTAAAAAAAAGGTTTTAGTTAGTTAATATCTATTCACCAAATCTTGCAAACTGAATAAATCCTACGGAGTTGACAGTTTACATGTTGATTTTGTTCGAAGACAATGCATTTTTCAAGTACTAATCAATAGTGCCGTGCTTTCTTATAAGTTAGATACATGCGAGATCTATAATTCTGACAAAGATTGGTGTTTTTATTTGGTGAGTTTTTAAGTAAATAATAAACCGCAAAAAAAAATCATCCTTACATCCAAATCCCCGAACTGATCGAACAGTCCGTCCATGTCGAAGTCAGGCACATCCACCTCCCCCCCCTTGGCCAGCACCTGCCGCACGGCGCGGAGGTGCGGCGCCGTCATGACGCGGCGCAGCACGGCGGCGCCCGCGCGGTGCGTGCGCAGGCGCAGCAGTGCGGGGAGTGACGCGGAGCTCGAGTGCACGAGGCCCGTGACCTTCACCATGGTTGCGAATGTTGTGTTGGCCTGTGGAGTCAAAATGAACAGAATCATCATCATCTTCCTGTCCTTGTGCCATATTACTTGAGGTCGGCGCAACACGTTTCCTTCTTCCATTATCCGCTGTCAACCGTCACGCTCACTCAGTCCCTTATTTTTACCAACAAATTAATATTAGTTAGTGTTCTATATTCAGTTTTAAATTACATTTTATTTCGGGTTCGTATGCTGAACAGTCTGACTGAGCATAAATTGCTTTTGGCATTTGTGACGGCAGAACCTGTTACCATGAATACAGTATATTTTGACCGCGTAGATATTGCACTTTTCTATGAAACAGCGGATTTTTTTTGATAACCAACGAAACATTTCTACGCTTTCAGATTCCCTATTTCTGATTTCATGGTTACAGTTTGGGCGTCGATGTCCCTGCCTCCCTGTATAAAGTATGCTGCTTAAGGGTGTCACTACATACCTGCTGTATGATCCTGGTGACGGTGGGTGTGGGGGGCGTGTACAGGATCCTGCCCATGATGAGTGGTTTGATGAAGCTCCACACTATTTTGCCACCTTGGACGTTGATGACGTCCTTGTATAAGGAACGGCAGAAATCAGCTGTAAAACATAAAAATGATTAATATAACAAAAACAAAACAGAAACGCTGGTTTCTGAAAGTCAAAATATTTACAACCGGTTTCTGATAGTCAAAATATTTACCAACCGTTTCTGATAGTCAAAATATTTACCACTGGTTTTTATGATAGTCAAAATATTTACCACTGGTTTTTCTGATAGTCAAAACATTTGCTACCGGTTTCTGAAAGTCACAATATTTACTGCAAGGTTTTTGAAAGTCAGAATAGGTATTTACTAGCTGTTATTTAGGACATGAAGGTGTTGCTTACTGGGGAGTACATCGAGCTGTGCCTGATCAGGTTCTGTGGAGAAGTCCTGTGTTTCCGCGATAGACTTGTAGAATCGGTTCATGCTCAACGCGAACGGTTTGCCGCACATCATGTTACCGGCGCTCGCTAGGAACTCAGGAGCTGAGGAGGACAATTCAGTTTTGATAATTATGATTCTTACATTACTGGTTAATTATTACAGGGTCAAGTTAAATTAGTTAGCGAAACTCCGCAGACGTGATGGGTATCGATATTTAATCATGGAAAATGCACAATCTAATTATTTAAATCTTTTTTTTTTTGGGTCAACGACCGCAGACGTACTCATACTTGAAGTATGAGTTTAGTAAATCAGCGGACTAATTACGTAACAATATGGTCAGTAGCAATGGCTTTCATTTTGACAGTTCAACAACATTCATTGCGTTATTGCAATATCCTTCAAAATCATTCAAATTGAGACTAATAGTGTGTTACGCAATTAGGGGGTAGTTTGTTTTTATGTAAACTTTACATACCGTACGTGAAGTGTAGTGCACTTTGTATAGCGATACCCAATGACATGGATATCCAAAAAAAAAGTAATTGAATTTGAATTTTACGAGCATTTTACTGGCTACGCAGTGTCAATACATACACGAAAGTAAATCCCCAATGGAGCTGAAGTCCCTCAACTTCTGGAACATCGTCTCGCCGCCGAGGGTCTGCCCTACGTCTGCCATCTTCTCCTGAATCATAGGGATCAGTGCTGCCATCTGTTGGTACTTGGACAGGACCGTGGAGCCTTCCTCTTCCGTCAGGTTCGATGCGGAGTAGAGTTTGTTGAGAAGAATGTTTGCGACCTGCAGAATAAAAAATATTTTTTGTGATATGTTGTATGTACAGTCGGCAAAAGAGATAAGTAACCAGGGCATCGGATATAGTTGAAGTTTAGTAAGAACCCGTTGGATATTTTTGAATGAAATTTAATTTGATAAATAAACTGTTTGTTTTCTATTAATGAATTTTATTTCATTCGAAAACATCCACCGGTTTCTTGCCAAACTTCGACTGTATCCGATGGCCCTGGTTACTTATCTCCTTTGGTGACCGTACATAAGAAGTTGGATAAAAATGTTTGAAGCAGACATATTCAACTGGTAAAACCGACTTAATGACTGTAACACTACCTAGTTTGAAAGAAATAAGAAAAGAAAGGAAATACATTTATTTGGCCGTAATTTAAAAACCCTTTTTTTAAAAGCATTTTTTTAGTTTTTTGGGTTGTGCCAAAGGGAAAACAGAGTAGGCACTTATGGGTACACCACGATGTCTGTCTGTTACGCGCAGAAAAAAAACGCACTTTCATAGGCATCTGTCCCACTGCCGACGAGGAAGCGACCAGTTATCGACTACTTTCTCGCTCTAATAGCAACTTATAATAGATGCAGGTCCCGTGTCATTACAAGAGCTACCTACAAATGTTACTAGTTGGTCACTGATTGATCACACTGCCGACGAAAATTCTTTCTATTCTATTTTTTAGTTCGTTTCGTTTGGAGTTCTCCATTTTTTTTATATTAGGTATATATCCAACATACCTTATCAATAATCACGCTAAAGTTGAAGTTCCGGAGCAGCACAGGCAGCACTTGCTTGGCGACATCGTCCGGCAGTCCACAGAACTGCTCGGTAACGGCCCCGAACACGTCGTCCGCAGTCACCACGTTCAGGTCGGCGGGGGCCAGCACCTTGGACATGGACTCCATCTGGCACACGTACTTGGCGATGTGGCTGTCGTCCGGCTTTGAGGAGAGGAGCTGAGAAAGATAAGATGATGTGAAACAGTGCTCGTTCCTCTCTCAAAAAAAAAAAAAATCAAGTCTTTAAAAAATATATTTCATCGTGTTTAGGTATATCTGCGTCTGTGAAGTTTAGCTAGCTAAGAACTTATGTTAAATTGGCCCATATCAGAATCAGGGTTAGAGCCAGTTGCTCAGCCCTAAAATACACACCTTGTTTCATTATGAAAAACTTTCCAATGTACCTACAGTATTCGAAAGTTTGGGCGTTTTTCCGAAAAATTAAAGGATTTCCAGATTGCCATACTAGTAACCATTTTCCCTGACTTTAACAGCGTGATGTTTTATATACAGCTTTCAAATCAATTATTAGTTCCAACGTACCGGCTTCAGATGTATGTGTCCAGCATGTATCCTGGGAGCGGCGATGGACCAGAAGTTCGTGTTGTTGATGCCGAGCACGCTCAGACCTAACTCCACGTCTTCAGCATCAGGGAACAGCTGCGATACTTCCACTGTTGAAGAAAGTTGTTGTTATAAAGAGACCATTTGTGTGCGTGGTGGGCATACAGTATTATACCTTATTAAGATTTAACCCTCCGTATCTTCGCCGTAACGTGGATCCACGCGACACACAATGACTTCTTAATTGTTTCTATAATTACGGCATTCAACCGGTTAAAATATGTTAATAAAGTTGAATAAATAAGTCAATCTAATGAGATTAAATTTAGATAGGTATGTAGGAGAAGCAAAAGAGTAAGGAAAAATACTTTAAAACTTCAACACTGGATCGTCTTTTATTTAAATAATTTTTCTGATTTTTCAGATGATGGTTTCTCTGAACCGCAAATATTCTTTTTACAGCACTTTATAACTCGACAAAAAAAAAGTAAAATTGCCCACATTTTCCTTTAGCAACTGACCTTTGAGATTGACTTCCTCCAGCATATAGTTCTTCAGTTGCCTGACGACGACGAGTCCAGAAGACAGCGCGTCCAGGTCCTGTTCCAGGGGCGTGTTGCGCAGCAGTGGGTGCAGCTCTGTTATCATACCCTGCAGACTGAAACGTAACACAGGTTGAGGAAGCGTTTTTAAAGAAATTTTATTTTATTTGCTTAACACATGTGGAGACCACACAAAAAATCAAAATCTGAAAAGCTAAGTTACTTCACGTTACAGGATGGGCATTCATGATTTTGTTCAGGTGCTATACAGGTCCAGAATTTTATTGGCAGCATCCAGAATGAATTCTTTGGGTGCCACCAATGAAGATACTCTTAGTAATAATTATAATTATTGTCTCTTGAAGCCTCGTGGAAAAGGGGAATGTGTAGTTATATGTTGGCAAGTTCGATGCGATAATGAACCCCTATAGTTTAAAGTTGGGTGGGAAAACATTCTTGGACTTAAGTTTTCGGTTAGCTGGTTAGGGTGTCGTTATTACACACCGATGTCCATATTATGCAAATTTCACTAATGTACCATATTCTGAAACATAAATTATTATGATTACACAATCTCACCTATACATAACATTGTCCAAGGCATCTTCACTGATGAACAGCATAACGGCGTCCATCATGGCTTCCATTCGGCCATCCATCACGCCAGCCACGTCCAGCTTGCTGGCCAGGCCCAGCAGACGCGCGCCGTGTGACATGAAGTCTCCGATGTGGTGGATGATGGACGATACGAAGTTGAAGCGCCAGAACTCGTCGATTTGGTATTTTGGTAGCTGAAAGGAATATAGTGCACGGTTTTATCAATCATCATCATCAAATCATTTATTTCAGATAAATATCCCATATAAATCAAATCAAAATAGAATCGCAGACTTATAAAATTAAAGTAAAATCAAAATTAAAATCAAAACTAAAATTAAAATTAAAATCAAAATCAAAAATAAAAGTCAAAAACATCAAAAATAAAGTCAAAATTACAATCAAAATTAAAAACAACAACAACAAAATTAAAATCAAAATTAAAATTTATACAAACATTACATTAAACGTTTAACATTTAACGTTTTATAAAACTTAAAAATAATTAAGAAAACATAGTTTTTTTTTGTCACTTCATAAGAAGTGGTATCTTTTCTTTTAACAGGGTGGTTAAATAGGGCTTGCACCTACAAAAAGCTTAGTTGTGCGTGGCAATTTTTTTATAAATTAAAGTCCTCCAGACCATATTTCGGCCACGGCGGCCAATCTTAACGGAGACTAGCCTTCGGCGCGAGATATATTATAGTGCACAAGTGTGTGCGCAGACACAGGTGCACTCCCTCTTCCCTCACTCTCACAGTCCGATGGGACGGCAATCCGACACGACCGGACAGAGATCAGGCGCAGGACCAACGGCTTAACGTGCTTTCCGAGGCACGGGGGTATCACACCGCCAACTTCTAAACTCCGGGCTGTTACTAAGCCGGGAATCCGGGAATCGAATCCAGCGACAATCTTTTTATAGAAAGGCTATGGACCCATGGTCAGATCAGAGACCAATGAAGGCATTACAAGATAAGTAAAATAGGCTTTACACGTCTCCAGACAGGAATGATAAAAATTCTAAGGTTAGACTGGTCCACTATGTACATATATCTAGATCGAAAGAATTGTAAGAAAGGTGAGTTCTATATTCACACTGAATACTTACAGCTTTTTCAATGAGTGTCTTGTTAAGATTGTTTTTGATGACGGAAGTGATATCAGTGCAGTTGTATCTGTCACAAATGACGTCCCATCCGCTGTTCGGAACGATGATGTTCTGGTCTGACGGCTCGGAGATACTGCGGATCTAAACATGAAAAAATATTTACTCGTTAATCATTAATTAAGGATACATATATCTTGAAAAAAATTTGCTCGTTCTACACATATTATAGTGTATATTTTTCTTAGATATTTTTCCTTCTATAACTTGCACGAACCAAGTAAAAGTGCAGGCAGGCGATGCAATGCGACGGGGTGGGTCGGGGGAACAAAACAAAATTTGAAGCAGAAGTTAGTATTTTTATAAGCGAGCGCGATGATCGCGTACTCTTTCAGTTAGGACACAACTTCATAGAGTCGTATTACATATTTATCAATAGGCCTCAAAAGGCTGAGTTAACTTTATTGTTTGCTCATTATAATCATAATCAGTCTATAATGTTTCCACTGCTTCTGGGACACAGGCATCCTCTTTGTGGGAAGGAGTTAGCCCAATCCACCACGCAGGCGTAGTGCGTTTTAGTAGATGTCACATGTCTTAGATTTTTTGGTTCTAGGACATGCCGGTTTCCTCACGATGTTTTCCTTCACCATTTTGAGAGCAGTGGTGATGAAATAATTTACACAAAGTAAAGCGTCTGTCTGGTTTCGTGCCTACGACCTATAACTCGAAAGCCGCGGCTGTCACCACTGGTCACCACTGCTCTCGTTCTCTTGTTTGCTCACCTTTCGTAAATTAACTTGAGCATTCTCAATATCACCAACAACGTCATGATCATGGACGATCCTCATCAGTTCTCCGTGCAGCTCATTCTTCTCCAGCAGGTAGTCCTTCAACGGCTTCACCACGTCAATGTTGTGAGCTACTTCAGTGGACAGCTCCTTGAGGTAAGGCAGGTCTCGGACGCCGTCGACCTCGTGGATGTGGGGGAGTTCTGCCCTAATGAGCTTGGTGGTGTGGGCTAGGACCGAGGCGAAGCTGGAAATATGAAGGGTTTACTTATATTGAGGTCTTAACATAAGATATTATCACACCTGTATTATTCAGAACGGTTAGGCAGAAGTGCACCTTCCTGGTAGTACACTCGCATTGTACCAGTTCTGTTTTAGTTCCCATGCATGCATGCATGTTGCATGCATGTTGGGGTGAGCTTATTGGGCTTAAATTCAGAATTCATGCTACTACTTAATTCTCACCAGGGCCCCAATTCTGTATTATTCCCCGCGAAGTCTTACCACGTGCAAACCATGTCATTATCGTGTTTTGTTAACGGCAAGGAATCGAAATGTCAACCGTACACGGACAACATGTATTTTGACAGTTCAAACCACGCCATTGACACTGAGATCAGACTGTGAACGTTCTTAAAATTACGATAATTACCCCTCAGATCTCAGTCTCAATCTGTCAAAAATACGTCTAATTTCCCTACATTTTGACAAGTTTTTGACATTTGTTTGTCGCCGAGATGAGACTACGACTAGATTTTGAACATTTTAAATTACGAGAATTGGCCTTCAGATATGTCGTGATTAATTAAGGACTTGACGTGGTTTCGAAGTGAGGAATCGTTAAGTGGTCATAGTGAATTAGGGCCCAGGGAGTCAAAGCTCAGCAACAGCAATTCTACTTTAATTCTATTCTAGCTTTTTTTTCTACAATTGGATTGGATTTTTTTTTCTTGGTGTGCGATTAATGATAAATGGCCAACGGAACAATGTTTTAACTGTTCAAATATGGACTCCACAATACGTCAAATAACTGAGTCTAGCATTTATGTAGGAGGAAAAGAATCATAGGTATATATACACTGGATAAACTTCTAATACTAAATAAACGAACAGACTATAAAAAAAAAAATGTCCTGACCTAACTGAAACGTTTAAAACGAAAATAAAACTATTAACAAATTAAAATATGGCGTCGAAAAATTCCCTCGCATCGCTGCTGTCGACTAAGTAAATATAATGATTATACTCACAGTGTAGCATTTCCGAACTCATTCCTGGACACGTTCTTGGCGAGACACTCCGTGAGCTTCGTACTCTTGGCGTTAATGTCCTCCAGCAGGTGCACCTTCACTTGTCCCAAGAACTCGTTGATCGACTTGTTCATCTCGTACTTGGTGTAGTTTCGTGTTGATATTAACTTTGAAAAAGAAAGGTGATGATCAAGAAATTTGTAATGTTACAGTATAGTTTTATTTCTTCTAGATAGGCATAAAAATATTCTTGCGTACAAAATCATAGTGTCAGAACATTGCAAAGGCCCCAGGGTCCCAAGAGGAGCGCTAAGCTAAAGATTTTTGTACGACAACCAACTAAACACTTTATTTTCCGGGTCATCAAAGGGTAAAGTTGTTCGAAGACCACAGATTTCAAACAGCTTCTCATGGGCCCTCAAGTTGTTAGCAACTTTAAGACACTTATTATAAGATTCATTATTCAACGTCTGCGTAATGCATTCTCAGCTCTATGCTCGTCTTAGTTCCCCGTTGCACCTCTCTATAAGTTTAAAACCGAAGTGGTAATTGCGTAACACACTTTCAATCACATTCCTATAGATTTTGAAGGAAATTGTTAATCCATTGCTTCATATTTTTGAAAAAATCGTCTGCTCAGCAACGTAAATAATGCAATGAATGTTGTTGAACTGTAACAATGAAAACCATTGCCATTGTAAGTGTGGTACGATCACTTCGTAGAGCATAAAAGACTGACCTCTCTGATGGCCATGTCCCAGTGGAACTCGTTCTTGAGGGAGTGGTACACGTCGTCCAGGCTCATGGTATGCAGGTGGCACAGCAGATTGTCGTACTCCTGCTTCTTGAACAGCTGTAGGTTTAGCTGCTTGAACCACGTCGTGAATTGGGAGCAAACTGTGCATTGGCTGGCAGAAAGAAACATTGATTAAAATTAAAATAGTCTTCATCACCTTAAAAAACTGGTCCCAAGTATTTGCCATTTATTCTGAGAAATAAAATATGAAAGCTCTTGTAATATTTTCATTTTCAAAGGTTACTATAATTATCTACTATCTTATCGTATGCCGCACCGGCTGACGTCATCACGTCAACGCCTGCTGTAGCTGAAAACCAGCGCTGTCTCACATAGGGTCTTAGCATTATGCTGAGCGATCATATTATCCCCCAACTCGTTCTTTTTCTGTGTTTGTGTCCTTTCTTAGTGTCATGTTCGCCGCAAATAAACGTATTTTCTTTCAATACTATTACGAAACGCATAAGCAGCAGTAGTGTAAGTTTTAAGCCAATATCATATCGTACGGGAAAGATTATGGTCATTAATTGAACACGACTCCGGGCATTTATTCAAAATCTGGACTCAAACTGAGGAATTTTTTATTAAAAAATACAACAAGCCCTTCAACAAGTCTTCAACAAGTCTTTGCCCTGGGGATGGACACTAGGACACCGTGTTCAGCAAGGGGCTTGCATCTGCTACATCAACGACATCGAATCTGTGATTTTTTTTAAAGCATTGCCGTTACTTGGAGTGGAGACCGCGTATCGGCAAGCGTAGTGTGGGACGCCCTCCAACTAGATGGACGGACGACCTAAAGAAGGTGGCTGGGATAGAGTGGATGCGGAAGGCGGAGGACAGGGTGTTGTGGCGCAGCCTAGGAGTGACCTATGTCCAGCAGTGGACTGCGATAGGCTGAGTTGATTGATTGTTATTACCTGTTATTCAAGAACAGCGTGCCAGCATCGACTCCGTTGCTCAGCATCGCAAACGAGATCTTTGTCAGGGTTTCCTTGGACAGCAGCTGCAGAGCCACCATCCTCAAGTGCTGGATCTTCTCGTCTGTCACCCACGACGGGTTCTGAGGCGGTTTCGGTCCATCTCTGATGAGGTCTAGTCTTGATTCTATATTGGATATGTCCGCATCGACCGCGGTGTAGTCGATATCTTTGGATAGTGATAAGGAGTTTTCGTAGCCCTGGAAATTGCAACTCATTGAGATGCTAGTAACATACATGCCGGTAACCTCAAACTCAAATCATTTATTTCAATTAAACCATTTACAGGCACTTTTGAATTGTCAAAATTAAATAGTCGGTCAGTTAGTCAGAAAGTTGAAGCTAGTCGCCCATTCCAAAAACGATCTCTATGGAGAAGAACGGACAAGAAACTCCACGGACACTCTTTTAAATCAAGATATTATTGCAAAATCCTGGGTACATTATTCTTATTGCTTCTATATGTGAGCCACAAAGGGTTAGGCAGGGGTGTACTAATAGTACGAATATAGTACACTGACATCTTGCCAGTTATATATAAGGTTTTATTGGTTTATATTAATTGCTTTGAACATTCCAAGTCCGACTTGCTATTGTAATTAACGTTCAACGTTTAAAACTCAACCTTATTTTTCACTGACTATATAGATGCAAAAGTAAAATAATAAGGACCCATTAAAGCGGGTGCTTATTATTTTGCCGTTAAAAGACCATCATAACCTTCATCTCTCAATCATAAACAACACACACATATTACCACACAAAACAGATATTGAAATTATGTAGGTACCTACTATAATAATGTAAACTTTAATTTTATAAATGCGAAAGTGAGTTTGCGAAAGGATTTGCATGATAGGCACACGGGTAGACCATGGCCAGGGTGAGGACATAGGCTATTTTTTATCCTGGATCGCAGACAAAGTTGCGGGCAACCGCTAGTACTGTGTGATCACTTACTTGAGACGCAAACAGCAGTGGCGGCAGTTCCTTATACAGCTCAGCCTTATTCTCTGCACAAATCTGTTGCTTGATGTCTGACCACAGACCGGTCCGGTCCGGGATGTAGTCGGACAGCGTGATGTTGGGTAGGCAGAACGATTCCGTCTGATTCACGTCGATGTCGTGGAGAAGGCGGACTATCTGAGGGTAATAAAGTTACATTCAGTCAGTCGGTATTGAGACTCAAGTTTATGAACTATCCCAATGCACTTTATCATTTTGGTCGAAAGACGTCCAAATCTCGACATAGGCTTCCCTTAAGCACTGCTACTTCGACCGGTTCTGTGCTTCCCGCATCCAGCGGATTCTTGCGGCCTTCACCAAGTTATCGGTCCATCTCCAGAAACTTTCGGCCCTATCGGTCATCTGTTCTGCGAGCAATCTGCCCTGTCCACTTAAGCTTAGCACTCAATGCACTTAGATCGATAAATAATAGTAATAATATTTTATTCAGTATTCAATTGGTAAAATATTAACATAAAACGTAGCGTTATTATTAAATATTCTGAATTAGCATATCTTTCGGATACACGTGAATAAGAAGCAGTGACGGTAATATCAAGCAGTTGCAGCAATTGAAAGTCAGGTATGGGCAAAACCTGACATTTTTTTGACCGTTTTGTTAAAAAAAAAACAAATGAATAAATTGTGAAAACGGAGTATACCGCGAAAGCAAAATATTGTGAAAAAATTATATTTTCAAGCACATGCTTGTGATACAGCTATGGCTTCTGAGATTTTAACAATAAAAGAATATCACTTACATGTATCTCATCGAAGTTACTGAGCAGATCTTCAGCGACATCGAAGCTGTTTTCTAAATAGCCCAAGAACTTGCTAGCATAGGGTCCGTTGTAGAGATCCCTGAGGAGTTTCCACCAGTCTTCACCGGCCAGGAAGCTCAGGATGACGTCATAGCTCTGCATGTTGGACTGCAAGTACTTCAGGTAGATAGGAATGCTCAGGTCGTACGAATGCTTGGTTGAAGTTCGCAGTACGTTTATAAGTTGTTTTCTGTGGAATGGACGAAATTTTCACATCAATTTATACATCTATCTCCAGATATATTTTTAAATTGCTTGCCTTGCTTTGCCTTGTTTGCTTTTTTGATTGCTTTATTTGATTGCTTTTTTTAACTTAGACAAATGTAAGTAGACTTACCTATTGCTTAGAAATTCAAATACATCTGTAACATTATCTCCACTTTTCAAAGTGTCCACTAGATTCATCAAACTTTTCCTTGCAGTTTCGTAATCTTTTACTGTTACATCTTGTACAGCGCCATATATCAGACCATATGCTTTAGTACAAATATGACTTTTTAATCTCTCATCACTAACTAAAATCGTTTTCATTGTATTTGCTTCCAAATCATTGCACATTTTGTCCATGGCATCAACAATGCCATAATTCTCATTATTAGTCCATATAACATCTGTTAATATGTCAAAGTGTATATTTAAAGCGTCTGATGGTTTTCTTTTAAACAAATATTTGAACGTGTTCCAGTCACCGGCGACCGCTTTCATTTGTTGATCAGTGCCTGGGTATAAGTTGTTAATATCTAATGTATTGATCTCTGTCGACAGTTTATTAATAATACTGACAATTCTAGCTAAATAAATATGTGCTACAAATTGTTTCATATTAATTTCGTTGAACAACCGATATGAAGGACTGTTTTCATTGAATTTGAAACTTAATACTGCATCGACGATTTTCTCTAGTTTTCCTTCGATTGTATTCAATTTGATGTCATCATCTGCCAGTAGAGTTTGGTTCTTCTTAGATATTTCAGTCAAGTAGTCAGCTAACTCTACAGCTTTGGTGTAAGCGTTTTCAAATCTGCTTGTTAGATTTTCCACATGAATTGTGAAGAAGTAATATTGCTGAAAATAATAGCAATAGCTTAGATGTTGACCCCTCTTAATCTTTTCATTGCTCCCCAAACAGGCCAAATGATAAAGGGGCAACGTAGACCACAGACTTTTTTGGCGATCTAGAATCTAGACTGTGACGGTAAAAGAATCTGCGAAATTTTGTATGAATATTCGCGATATAATTATTCTTTTAGTCCATATAAAAGACAACTGTTATAGTTATAATTATGAATGCAAAAATCAGAAAAGAACGCAGAGCTTTCACTCTCGATCGCACAGCAAGTCTGTCGCCTGCGTACAATATTGATCTGCACACAATCAAATAATACATCAAAGATATTATTTCAGTTTCATACTCACAGGCTTAGAGAACACATCGAGCAGCGTGTTCTCTCCTCTAGGCAAGGAGAGCCAGTGCAGCAGAGAGGGACACACGAAGGGCTGGATCTTCTTCATGAAGGTGGCGTCGATGATGCTGCCCGTAGGAATCACCATGGAGGAAATTACGGCCCCACAGTCCCAGAACTGAGATTGAGTTGCGCGACGAACCTGATAATGTTAGGAGTTCAGTTTGAGTATTAGATAATATTTTAATAAGGGTTTTCAGTTCATCAAAAGCATATAATTAATGGGGTAAATATAAATATTGTGGCAGAACAATTTATGTTTATGGACAATTGTCATGTAAGCCAAGATATTCCTTGCCTTATTATCAAAAAGAAATAAGGGATAAAATATTGACTAACTACATAACTAAGTTACCTGGCTCATAAACCCGAAGTCCCAGTAGGAGTTGAGCAGCACTCCGATGAACTCGGGCATCTTGTCGTACAGGATGTACAGTCCCGTGCTCCGAGTGAAGCCGAGTACTTGTAGTATGTTCGCGTTTGGTTCTGTAAACAAGCAAACGATGTAAGAGATAATTATTAGGAGATCTAAAAGTTAACTTTCTGACATCAAGTTTAAAAAAAAATCCTACTAATATTATAAACGTGAAAGTTTGGATGGATGGATGTTTGCTACTCTTTCAAGCAAAAACTACTGAACGGATTTGGATGAAATTTGGCAAACAGATAGTTTATAACAAGGATTAACATATATGATACTTTTTATCCCGATATTCCCACGGGATCGAAACTAATGCGGGTAAAGCCGCGGGGCGCAGCTAGTGTAATATATTATGTAAAATATATGTGATGATGATGAAAATGTAACTCAAAAAAAAATGGAAGTATGGAATTTTAAGGATACATTAAAAGAAATAAAGCATCAAAGTCGCATAAATAAATTCTGTGCCGATCAGAAAGCAAAAAAAATATTTTGTCACAATAAATAGAAGAAATTAATCTGCCTAGCATTTTCCCAACTATTCCAGTCTTACCGGATGCAGCTGCGTACCAGTATTTGACATGGAGCTGCTTATCTGAACCTCCAGAACCCAGTTACTGGGTAATACAATATACCCCTTGGTAAGACTGATTGTCAGACTATCGGGCTTTTGACTACCCGTAACAACTGTCAAAGATCTACAATTGACAGCCGGGACCAAAGGTTTGATGTCCTTTGCGAGGCACGGAGGGGTCAACATGTAATGAATGGTCACCCATCCACGGACCAACTGCGGCAAGAGTAGTTTAATCTTGGAGCAACCTGAGCAGCTGTTATTATTTAGCCTCGAAATGGCTAAAAGCAATGAATCGTTACCATTTACTTCCGTAAAGTAAGTCAACAAGTCAGTGGCAATGTTCTCGAGGATGATCGAGAGGGATCCGAAGAAGTTCTTCCAGGCCTTCCTGCCGAGCAGTCTGCAGTCACCATCCATGTTGACTATGCACTTGGAGTACCTCTCCCAGAGGTTGCTCATCGGCACGTTGCTAGGGATCGAGGAGTCGTTCATCGCGTTGAAGACTATGTCGACTTTGGTGAAGAGTTTCCTGCCAAAGTGGAATTCATTAATCAGTTTTGGAGTGGTTAAAAATATAGTTATCAAATGCTTTGAGCGCTTCAAACTTCTTCGTAATAACATAACATCACGCCTGTATTCTACAAAGGTTTAGGCAGAGGTGTGTTCTACACAATGTCTGTATTCATGTACTATATCAATGTGTGTTACTGTATTTAGCCTACCGTGCAAATGTGTAGTTATTATAAACTTTTCAAAGTGTGATGTCTCGTTTTGTAAGGAACAGTTTTCAATTTAATACAATAAGTTTAATGTCATACTTTTATGAACAAGAAGATAACTAGAATCGTATACAGAGAGTGCCACCCAGCAGATCGGTGGTCATCAAAAATTGTTTTATCAATTTATTCTATATTTTTATATTATGTTTTCATAGCTATATAAATTCTTCTCTGACCTACTAAGAACGACTACTGAGTCCTGAGTCCAGATTCCTCGTGGAAAACACGCCAATATCCAAGTATTGGTGTATGTCTCAATAATCTACCCTTTTTTATGCTCTGTTTTTTTTACAAACCTTAGCACAACATCTCTCTCCGTAGTATTGAGTGCCTGTACAGCATACTGCCAGGCCTCCTTCAAACCGAGGCGTCCATCAGCAGTGTCATTGAACACGTATTGCATGGTATCCTTGGTGATCAAGACATCTTCCAACAAGGAGTCGAACATGGACGAGAACTGGAGGAAGAGGTGGGGCGGGTAGTCTGTGGTGTTCCATGTTGAAGGGATCTGGAAGATAAAATTAGGATTGTAGACATCATAAAAAACGCTGACTGCCAAATCTTTTCATCGCGGGAATATATCTCAGATAGCTATTGCCAACTCGATAGAAGTACACTGCACTAAAACCAAGGAAAGTGTAATGACCGGGGGTTCAAAGTAAACTGAATATAGAAAGAAAAACATAGGCAGTATCAACAAATTTACTTAACGAATGGTTTCAAGTTTCTTTGCAATCTACTCGTAAATACTTACACACACACAACACTGACGGTACGGCTGGTTCATTCAAGGTCGCTCAGCGAGCTATGGAGCTATGCTTGGAGTCTATTTGATGGTTAAAATCCGAAATGAGGTGATCCGGCAGAGAACCAAAGTTGTCGGCCATAGCCCACAGAATAAGCAAGGTGAAGTGGCAACGGGCTGGCCATATTAGCCGTAGAGCCGATGGACGTTGGGGTAGACGTGTTCTTGAGTGGAGACCGCGAAACGGCAAACGTAAGGTAGGACGTCCTCAGGCTAGGTGGAGCGACGATCTTCAATGGGTGGCTGGTAGCAGCTGGATGAGAGTTGCCGAGAATCGAGCTAAATGGCGTGCAGCTGATGAATCATGAGCAAATACACTTATGATCATGAGACAATTCAGCCGTGATCCTGGCATTCCGATGCACCTGCGATGTGTACATGCTGACCACTCATTATCAGGGGGTCAGATTGCTTTTTTACCACCAAAATAACATATAAGCTTATAATGTTCCCACTGCTGGGACACAGGCCTCCTTTCAGTGAGCGGGAGTAAAACTAACATAAAAACTATGTTTAACATACTTCTAAAATTGTTACTTACTTTGACATAATTATTCTTAGCAGCAAGATACTCGACCCATTCCTCCATGAACTCCTTATTCATGCACAGTATGGTTTCTATTCCTCTCACTGCGTCTTTGGAAGTAGGGTTCATCTTCAGCAGTTCTGACAGGCTGGTGGTGGAACATGGCCATGGGGGCTCAGAGTTTACAAGGGAGATTATTGGGGCCACCTGCAAATGTAATGAGTTAGGGTCAAAAATGAGACAACAAGTCCAGGTCGATTCACCGTACTCAAATACACGAGCGGCACGTCGTTGACGGCAGCCGCCGTCGCGTTGGCGGGTATCGGCGGCTGTCGACGAGCGTCGACGGCAGCCGCCGTCGACGCTCGTCGACAGCAGCAGTTGCCTCTGCTGTTGACGTGCGTCGCTCGTGTGTATGCACAATAATGCATTTTAGATGCTTCAAAAGGAAATGAATACTTACATCCGTATCATCACGCATGATGATGTCCACAGCATCCACAGTGAGCTGTGGGATGTTCGGAATGATGTTACTGAGAGCTTTCACGGTGGTCGGAGGTAGATTACTACTGAACGTGCTGTTTGTCAGTAACGCTGAAATTGTAAGATCGTTTGTTAGACTGCTCACAATAAGGTAATGAATTTTCCATCAAGGCCCAATGTACTGGACATGGATCATTTATCTTGGCAAAGACATTACTTATCACAGTAAAAAACCATTTGAATATATTAAAGAAAATGCTGGTATACTGGGCGGCAGGGACATCGACCCGCAACCTATTGCCGTGGATTCAGGACGTGATTCTGAAAACCTCTGCGTTAAAATTAAACGTCGGCTATAAAAAAAAATGCCGGCAAAAAAAAACTATTCTAAGGAGTCTAGAATCATTTGTTGAATTCATGTACAGTTTACGCGTCGATGTCCCTGCCACCCTGTATCCTTAACCATTGGGACCTTTCCATGTAAAAGGAGTAACGACTATTAGCGTTTACCGGGCGTACTACTACGGTTAGTTTCCTGTCAGAAAAACCAAATAAACTTTGCAACTTGGAATCTAACCAAACAGCCGCACTAACAACCACTAGATCAAAAAGGTTTTAGCTATTCTTCTTCTTAAACTGCCCCATTAAAGGAAGCTAAGTCCGTTACCTAGATTCTTAAATAGTCTACAAAGAGTAAAGTGTTACCTGCAACCAATTTGACAGTTTCATCGAAAACGCTGACGGGACCAGCAGTGGTCGTGATCGCGTACTTCATCCTCAGCCAGAATTCGCCACTCACGTCGAACAGACCATGGTCCAAGATGTCCAGAAACCGGAAAAATAGTTTTACGCTGGAATGGAAGAGTTAGAGGAGATCAGAAAATCGTGAAGTTCAATAATAGTTGAGATAGAAAGAGACAAATAGCTATTTGTCAAACACGGGTGTAAGATACACAATATTGTTACAGCAAAATGGTTTTGTGTTGCGGGAATGTTGCAGTATTGCTGGCAGTATGATAAAGTTTCGCATTCATAGTGAGTGATGTTTAAATACCCTGTCCATTAGGTTAACCGTTTTTTGACAGCTGTCTTAGAACGTAACTATTCCAGATTACGTAAAAGTTAACTTAAAAATGCGTAATAAACTGCCTTGTTGAATTATCTTATTTATGACAGACATTATAATACCGTACGTGTATCAATCAATGTATTGTGTGTAGCTGCAATCACTAGTTTCATCTGTCAAACAGAGGTTTACCTAATGGACAGGGTAGCAACTGTTTCTTCATGCATGTTCATTAAGCCACACTTAAATTCTCACTTTCGTGATATGCCTGTATAGCTATTTGTTATTTTCCCTGTATCGCTTAATCACTCTTATCGTAAGTTATGGCGTAGTTGAAAAGCCAATGATTAATTAAGTTACGCTTATAATATCGCGAGTCTAATCTGACAGATTAATGCATTTTGACCTCTTTGATGTTGCCGGATGTAACGATATCATTAGCGGTGAGGGAAAACCCGCTTTATATTCATTAGAAACGCCTATATTTTAATGAATAAGTAAATATAGGGGACGATAATACAGATAGAGTTTGATGTATTTATTTACAACATATCCCACAACATTTTGTATTTAGCATACCAATATCCTCCATGGGGATACCTACTTAAACGTACGCCCAGAAAACTCTTTAAAGCCAACCACACTAGAACCTTAATCCTAGCCTCTTCCCAATTATGTTGGGGTCGGTTTCCAGTGTAACCGGATGCAGCTGAATACCAGTATTTTACATGGAGCGGCTGCCTATCTGACCTCCACAACTCAGTTACTGGCTAACACTATACACCTTGGTAAAACTGGTTGTCAGACTTTTGGGCTCAATACTTTTGTCTTGATATGTTATCAAGGTCACACAAGGTCACACAGGTCGAGCGAAGCTACGCTCGTCGGTTCGAGGGAACCGACGCGCGAGTACCGTAGCTTCGCTCGACCTTCTTAATTAGCCATGAGCCCCTCACTGCAACCTTTATTGGCTGATAATAATACAAGAAGAACAAGCTGATGTCAAACAGCACTAAATATAAGATCAGAGTGAATGGTGAGGAATTGCAATATATCCATGAATACATCTACTTGGGCCAGTTACTCTCTTTCCAGTCCAGACCAGACAAGAAAGTCTTAAGACGAACCGAAAATGCCTGGAAGAGCTACTGGTCCATGAAACAGTTTATGAAAGGAATTCTGCCTTGGACTCTAAAGCGAAAAATTATGGGCATGTACAGACGCCAGCACATCAAGCTACTACAATCTGTCAAATTTCTTTAATCGATTTTCAACTTTATCTCTGAAGCATTAAGGTTCAAGGTTGATTAGGAAAATTTGACAGTTTCGGGTAGCTTGACCTGCTGGCGTCTGTACATCCTTCTCATTCTGACCTATGGATCCCAGACTTGGTCTTTGACAAACATTCAAAAGTCCAAACTCAAAGTCTGCCAACGTGCAATGGAGCGCAGCATTCTAGACGTCAAATTGACAGACCATATCCGCAACACCACACTGCGCTCCAAAACATAGATTACTGACGTTGCTCAAAAAGCCGCTAAGCTGAAGTGGGATTGGGCTGGCCACGTCTGCCGTATGCCCTAAGCTGTGGGCCAAAATAACCACCACGTGGAGCCCAGACACGGCTAGAAGGCGTCGCGGCAGACACCGTAGAAGATGGCGGGACGAGCTGGACAAAACAAACGACTAGTGGTCTACTTTAGCCCTGGATCGAAAGAGCTGAAAGTCATGGGGAGAGGCCTTTGCCCAGCATTGAGATGATGCAGGCTAACAGTAACAGTAATTCCACGTCACAAATTTTAGTTCATGCCTAATTAGAGTGTCTTTAAGTTAAGTATCCTTAGAATATTTAAAAGTTGAATACTAGCTCAAAATCTATAACTATTTGTAAATACCTTAGCCTCAGACTTCTTTCCATATTCTTGAGTCCAAACCAGAACTCCTTGGCCTCGTCGAACAAGGAGTCTACCCGCTTCTTGGTGGCCTCATCCATGTTATAGCTGTTGTACTGGAAGAGGTACGTGTAGTCTCTGTCGAGCTTCACGTAAAGGAACTTCAGGTTGTTGATGAGGTTATTCCAGTTTAGGTTTATCACTGGGTGTGAGGAGTTCTTGATAGTGGTTATCTGGGAGAGGAAAAAAAATAAAGTGTGGGTTTTTGGATTATGAGTTTCTTTGAGTTCATTATAAATCTGCCTAATGAAAACTTGCAAGGAATCGAAATGTATTGATGTGTTTTTTTATCTATAAAAAAGTATCTTGTACACATACATAATCAGCCTTTAATGTTCCCAATGCTGGGACACAGGCCTCCTCTCTTCGAGAGGGAGTGGGCTGTAATCCACCACGCGTGCCCAGTGCGGGTTGGGTTGGTTGGTTGTTGTTGGTATCTTGTATGTGACTGGAGAATATAATTCCGAGTCTTTAAATATACCACATATTATAAATTGAAGTCGCTTTTTATGTCTGTTGTCTGTCTGTGCGACCACGTTGTACTTTTAAACTACACAACGGATTTTGATGTGGTTTTCATTAGAATATTCTTTATTTGATACACCATAAATATTACAAAAATGTGAGTGTAGAAATTTTACAAGGGGCGACACAATAGGCGGTCACTATCATTTAGAGAATTTATTCCGGAAAGTTTATGTGTAAAATAAATTAATAATAAACTTACATAATTATAATAAAGAAATCTCAATGTTTTATCAAGTTCTGAAAACCGTGCAAAGGGGCGGGTCGCTAGTATGTTATAAAGCCGAAAGCACATATATCAGTTTGTTTGTAATGTTTTGATTCTTCAACCTTCTAAACTCGACCTTTTTTAGCATAGTTTATTTCACTAACATAATGATAAGTTAATGACTAACAATATTGTACCTTTTTTTTTTTTGAGGATGGGAAGTCATCAAATGACCCCTCCCGCTCTGGGTGGAGCGGAAGGGAGTGTCAGACTCTTACTGACTAAAACCCAACCGTGTTCCTTCCTTAGCCCTTTCTGTTCCAGGGCAGCGGTAACCCTTTCGGAAGATCCCGCCGAACAATATTGTACCTACGTCTAACTTTAAACATACCGTTCTGATACTCGTTCCAAGGAACGTTTATATGTATTGTGTTTCTCATTCTATGTAAATGAATAATTGTATTCTGTTTTTGAGAAATAAGTGTCTTAAACCATAACTCTTGATTTCAATGAAATTGAGCATATGGCGTATACTAGAGTGTATCATTTATGCTATGTTTATTTGGGACTGTAAAGTTGATCGACACTAAAAGAACGTAACCGTTCTTAGTAACAGTTACAGATGTTCCGAATAGTTCACTTACAGCTTTCGAAATAGCAGAGTCAGCTGTGAGTCCGTTCTCGATGGCAGTAGTGGCGTCACACATTGCTACCACTAGCTTGATCTTTCTGTCTTTTTCTGTTGGTAGTTCCAAGTATTCACTCGCTGTTTCCACACCGTTGCATAGGATGTCCTCACCGTAGGTTGATAGAGCTTTGTAAGTCTATCATGGAAAAATATAAGCATTATTTTTGTCATCTTAGTTTTAATCATGGTCGATTTCCTCATAATAATGTACGTAAAAAGTACGTACGAATGTATAAGCAAAAAAAAAAAAAACAGGAGTTACTAGGGCAAGTGTTCATTGTTCTTTTGTGAAAAAAGGATGGCGATGTTCGTTCTATTGTAAGTCTATCTCTTTCTCGCACTGAAATAATGATAGCTTCTACACTTGCACCTGAACAGCAAAA
The DNA here is from genome assembly GCA_949629185.1 of Apamea crenata. Classification (NCBI taxonomy): domain Eukaryota; kingdom Metazoa; phylum Arthropoda; class Insecta; order Lepidoptera; family Noctuidae; genus Apamea; species Apamea crenata. Next base: position 1,061,750 of record OX451362.1, on the reverse strand, counting down.
TTCAACAAAATTAACAAGTTTACTTATAATTTTATGAAATACTCTAACCATTTCGTTTTCAGTAATTCAGTAAGATTACATTATAATGCAACAAAGTCCTTCTAACAAAATAAACATTTTCGTTATTCTTCTTCTAATTCTTATCTACAACCACAATTAAACTATCTTCACGTACCTTTTCTTCATTCAGGGCCGTCATCAACAGTGTTACAACCACATCAACGTACACATCCTTGAAAGCCTTTGCCTGAGCCTCTGTGGTCTGCTCCAACTGTTCGTTGATGGCCGACACCAGGATAATGACGTCATACAAGTACGGGGAGATCTTGAAGTCAAGGATCGGATTTTGCTGGACGATTTCTTTGGCTAAGGCTCCGTGGAGGACTATTCTGAAAGAAAATTAACAGCATAAGAAAATCATTATATTATACATGCCCAGGATTTATAAAAGTCGGTAGTATAGTTAATTGTTTTGGGGTTTTTATCTAAACAGAATAGAATAGAATATAATAGAATACTCTTTATTGTACACCATACAAATAAAAACAACACAGAAAAACAGACACAAAACAAAAACAGATATGTCAACCCCATCGTGCCTTTTACTATTGTTATATTAAACTTTATAATTAACAGATAAACTATACTAACCAGTTAAGAAATTATATAAAACACTTGGGGTAAGGATAGAAGTCACTGATGAAGGGCTGTTATTAAATGACTTAACTTTTTGGCACCTTCTGAAGTTGGTTGGGATAGAATTTATTGTATCAATCCTACGTTAAGCCTGTTTAAGTCTAATTCTTTCAAAAGTGACTCCCTCTCGCGCCTGTTGCGGACACAATCCAAAATGCAGCAAATGCTGCACGTCCTCAATCTGATTACATTCTCTGCAATTCGGTGAATCAGTTTTTTTCATAAGGAATGCAAACTTCGCTGATGGATAGTGTCCAGAGCGAAGTCTTCAAATTAATTTAATATAATGTCTACTTAGTTGATCGACATCGAACCAAGGTACACGAGGAGGTTCACGTTATAATGTTATTGAAAAGGTTTTTCTTGTACTGTTACACAAATAGTATTGCATACCCTAATGGACTTTATCCAGACATAAATATGAACATCGGACATCAGAAAGAGACTGTCACGCAGGCAAAGGTTGCAGAGATGACTTGTCTATACAATTATTATAAATCGATGTGCCATACTTATGGCCTAGTATTGTAAGCATATGAGCAATTTCTGAGTCTACTTACAGCATCTGTTTCCCCAGATGTCCCTTCGCTCTTGCCACCTTCATAAGCTTCGACTCTTCGTTCACTTGGAACAGACTGCCCCAGGCCACTTCAGGTCTCTTCTCCGTCTCTATCCTCACGAGGGCCTGGCTGAAATTCTTGAGGACTTGAAAGTCTTGATCGATGGTGTATAGCTGGTTACTCGTGTCCTTGCCCAGGGTTTCTTGGATAAGGAGGGATGCCATGTTGTTTATCTGGGAAATTAAAAATGAATTCATATATAAACCCTTCATATTGAACGTAGATCCACGCGAGACATAATGGTTTTATAATTGTTTTTGTAATACGCCATTGAACCGATTAAGATAGTTTAGTGATACGATTCCGTTGTTAGGGCAAAACTCTCGAGTTTTGGTGTCCAATTTTTAATTTGTTAGAAATTATGCAATTAGCTGCTCATGGAACGTAGTGATGACATGGAATGTTACTTTTAATTTAAAGTAGAGCCAGTTACAATTTATACTTAAAAAATAAAAAGTATAATCTCAACATACATTGTTCTTAACTTCAGATACTCCAAAAGACTCAATCAAGTCGGTGACATAGTTCTTCCACGCGTCACTGCACAGCTGTTTCTTGAGAGACTCAGCATCCACCTCAGATATCACGAAGAACGTTTGAAGTTTATAGACATCGCAGAACATTTGTCCAGGGACGTTGATTTTTGAGGTCAAGATCTGTAAGACAGTAAAAGAAATAGTCGATATTTAATCAAAATTATTTATCAAAAGCGTTTGACAAACTATGCACATAAAAAACTACGTTTACTTAATTTTACTTTGGATAATTTACCTGAGTCCTCTCAGCATCAGCCAAAGCTTCAAAAGCCTTTCCAACAATATTCGGTGGTATTTCTTTAAGTATTTTAATAGCGCCGGGGTTCCTCAGGGTAACATTGTAGGTCAACTGTTCAATATGCATGTTTATATCGATCACTTTGTAGGCGCTCTCCATCAGCTTGGCCAGAAGTGTGGAGTAGAACAGTACATCATGTTTTGTTTTTTTTTCAAGGAACTTGTTGATGAAGTTCATTACTTGGGATAAGCTGAAATATAAACCGTAATCATTAGTGTTAAGGTTAATTTTTGTTTTAAACGCATTTAGTAATTTTATATACTTATCTAAGTTTTCTACTTACATACTGAATGCATCAAGCGACGAATCCTTTTCCATAGCTTCATTAAACACATTAGCTGCATTGTGGAATACATTAGATACAGCTTGTAAACCAGTTTCTTGTGTAGTATCAGCAGCTCCACCTATTTGATCATGGCGTTGTTTGGCAAATATTTTGTCCATATATTGGAGTCCAATCACAATAGCGTCAGTAAAATCTTTAATTATTTCATAGGATTGAGTGTCGCCAAATGTTGGTTTGAATAGATCCATTAGTTTTGGTATTCTAAAACAAATATATGCATTTGTAAAATAGCTTCGATGAGACAATAAGGCTATTCATTATACCGATTATTTGGAAACTTACAAACTTAGCTGTATGTAACTAAAGTCCGCCTCTTGACCTTGGAAAATGGAGACCAGCTCCGGAGGCAGGAAGTTCTGGAGCCGCATCATACGTAGCACAGCCGTTAACATATCGCCTAGGGTACTTAATCTATTGTCTCCTGACAGTTTGAAGTACATATGGCCCAACTGAAACATAATGGTATCATGTAGGTTTGAAAGGCTGGCTTTACAATATAGATAGCTAATCAAATTTTATAAGTCAGCTGAAATGTAAAGTCAGTATCTGTTTGTAACTCACCATGGTCATATATTTACTATAATCTACTTGGAACAGTACATCAATAAATATCTTTTGTAAGTCCTCCATTGACATCGAACACAGCTTCTCCACTAATATTTCCATGTGTTCATGGTTTTCCATTATTATCGTTTGATTTAAGGAGGTTATGCTGCATCTGTTCATCTCGCCTTTCAATAACTGTAAGTGAAAAACACTTAGATGATTAATATACATTTTTACAAATAAATTATGTTTTATCCTCATCTTTTTAATCGTTAATTGCAATAACATTCTGCTTTTATTTACATAGTAATTTCTGTCTACGCCATTGTCTTCTTTCCATCATAGTGTTTTAATGTTATAGTAGTATAATCAATTATTCTCATCATAAATTATTTAGTAACAGTATACTCATTATTAATTTATTACCCATTAGTAGAGTTTATTTCATTTTACAAATCTAGCATTAGTTCTTTTTCTTAATCCCACACTTGTGTTAAATTTTACTCTTCATCTACTGTTATTATATTATAGTTATTAGCGTTATTTCCAGCTACACACAAACTTACACCTTGAAAACTGAGCTCGGCATCCATGACACTCTGTGTGACGTCATCGTTCAGCTCCAACTTATCCGATATGTACCGTTTTATTCTTCGCGGTTTGACGAATAGGTCTTTCACTTTTAGACCATTTTCTGTAAAAGAAAATATCATTATTGCTATGGTTCTACTTGCTACTGCTTTGTCTCTGGATGTGTCGGTAGGTACGATATAGTAACACAACCTGGTAGGTACAACCCGAATAATAACTTCAACTGATATGTATTACATAGCAGCTTAAGTTTTTCTTCGGATTGTAAATATTGTAAGAACAAATATTATAAACATCGTAATGTGATCACCACTATGCCTTTAGGGTTAGATGATGATAATAATTTCAAAATGGTCGTGACACACACTGTATACATAATTCCAACGAAATACAGTGGGTTATTTTTCTTCGTAATGTTTTTGACGTGATAAACTGGTACTTACTACTAATATCTATAAATGCTGGCTCGTCCACGACGTCTGCTAATGTAGCCAGGAGTTTGATAGCATCTGGCACGAAAGCTGCTACGTCCAGCACTGAATCATTAAAGAGAGGTGCTAGCTTTCGTTGCAGATAGGTTAATCTGTAAAAGATTTTCATATTTACAAGGATTTTTACTTATTTAAAAAATATATCTAATCTTCTGGATACGCGCCAATTTAGATTTTGTCCATCGCTTTCTAGTAGCCGAGATCGAGATCAATAATGGGCACCTGTTTTGAATGAGTATACTTTAAAAAGTTTTCTAAAAAAAAAGCTGTGGTAAGCTTACTTGGAATTCTCATAAGTTGGTAGTTCGTCAGATTTATTCAAAGGTGAACACTCGTTGTTGACACTGCAAATGAAAGACTGCATAAACGTCATCATACCAGCGCTGGGAAGCGCCCGCGCAGGGAACCCACCTAAACAAGTAATAGAATAGATATAATACGGACAAAATAACAGAATATTATAAAGAAAACAAAAATAAAAAAATACGTTTAGGTATATGCTATACAAACAAAAAGAAATAACACAAAAAAGCAAAAAATTTGGGGGAAACATGCATCTAAACACGCGAAACGGCCATCGCTCAGCATAATATAAAATAATAATAGCTCAGCATAATGATGTGACCCTAAGCGGGACTGCAGAGCCACAGCGCTGGTTAATGTCGTCAGGATGACGAACATGTTGTACGGAAAGCTTAAAGTATAAATATGGATGGCTATCCTTAGAGGAGCCGAAGACCAAAAAAGCAAGAAACGATGGATGGGGTGTGAAAGATGATAAGGCTAGAAAGAGTGACTTCTGAGATAACGGCTGATAAAGATGCGTATGGAAGAAGAAGACTTACTGCGCCGAGCAAATAATTAAGGAAACAGGAGAATGAGTAATGCAGAAGAAGATATTCATAAGAGAGTATACTCTACATTTCAAACCTCCTACAAGGTAACAAAAACAATTCGATAATAAAAAAAAATTAAGTTTTTATACGAATTTTCAGGTGAGGTCTCAAATTCAAATCACATTATTGACCAGCGGGATATAATGAACTTCAGTGCAAGATTGTTACCCGGTTAGACCCCAGGGCTTTAATGACTAACTTTAGATTAGGTGTGCATGACATATAATTTGACATTATGTAATACACAGTACATGATAATCAAATTAACATTGCACATTAAAGAGATAGAGAAAACAATCGAAAGTGAAAATTTCGTCATCACCGGACGATTAAAGAAACTTAAAATGATTTAATTGAATGCTGCTCGCGTACTTAGCGTTACGTTTGATGTTTGCTGATGAATTTGTGATAAGCACATCTGGTATTCACAGTCAGTGATTTATTATTCTGGTCAGCTTGACAAGGAAATGGTTAAAAGAAAAGACGATTGTTGTATAACTACTTAACATAATAACATAACATTACGCCTAATCCCCGAAGGGATAGGCAGTGGGGTATCTATAGTACACTCACATGTAATAGAGGGCGAACCTAATGCTATCAATTGGGCACAAGTGCGATATTCCTGGTAGAAAAACCCAGTAATACTTTGCCCGACCTGGGAACCGAACCCATGCTCAGCAGTAGCGCTTGCGACCACTAGACCACCGACACAGTTGTATAACTCGTCATCATCATTCTGCTGTCCTTATGTCAAATTGTTTTGGGTCAGCGCAACATGTCTTTTCCTTCCATATTTCTCTATCTCTATATCTCGGTAGTCACCCCGTTTCTAATCATATCACCTTTCACACAGTCCATCCATCGTTTCTTTGGTCATCCCTTACTTATAAAGTTCATTCTCAATTCTACATTCTACATTCATACTCAAAACTTTCTTCACGATATTTTTCTCAGTTCAACCAACTTAATCGAATAAAAAAGTTGAGCAAAAGTCCAGCACATACTTATAGCATCTACGTTTGATTTGATCCTAAATCTTTGCTTCTTTGTGGTTTTATTGCATTTATATAGCAGCCATATAATCTTTCAGACATTTGTAGAACTATTAGTTTGTTAAACCTGCGAGCCACTAAAAAGTAGTGGGGTCATCCCCACTAACACCTTGCGTACCGTACCGTACGCAAATATTTTGACTATGGCACGAACCATTCTGTTCGTGACAAAGAGAGAGGAAAAGAAGTGTGAGACTTACATGTGGGATAGTCTTCATTATTTATGTTAACTCTAACTACGTATAAACTGAACATTATTGCCGACGCCCATAATATGCCCGTTAGTGTGATCTGAAACAAAAGAAAATGATTTTAAAACAACAAACTTAAAAATACAGATTCTGCACCCTCACCACACTGAGGCTTTAGAATTTGTTCGATAGTCAACACCCAGCCTTAAAATGAAATATAAGGTATATCCACACTATATAACATAGTATATTTATGTGTTATGTACGTATGTATTATACTCGTATAACATGTTACTTAATCTGGACGCACCCTTAGGTGTACACTCGTCAATTAACCCAGAAAGGCAAATACATTAATCTATGTTTATCCATTGCCATTAAACGTATCCAACGACGGTAAAGCATCATAATGTTACCAAAGGCGCTAAAGAGCTGATAATTTTATAAAAACTGTACAAGGATCTTTCCTAAAAATTGGAACTCACGCCGACATTTTGTTTTTACGATATAATTTTACAGATGTTTATCAACAACGCCTCCCCTACCCCTGTTAATATCATTCAGGTGCCAAAGTCCTTGTAGTAGGTACCTTAAAACTTTATCGCAATTCCTGCAAATGTTAGCTAACTAGGGAGGAGAAAATAATTATATAAACAACTCACTAGTTTTCTCTTTCGTATGAGGTAGTCCTTCCACAGCAGCAAGCGTAGTTGCTGCCCGCCCGCCATGTTGAACTGCTACTAGTACCACGCGACATTCCTGCAACAATACAAGCAATATGGAGTTGAAGTATATGTGGACGACATGATCATTGAAGCTAAACAAATAAACGACATATGAGTAGTTATCTATTTTCTCGGTTTTTGGTATCATAATCAGCCTATATTGTTCCCACTGCTGGGACAAAGTCCTCCTCTCTTTGAGAGGGAGTGGGCTATTATCTACCACGCGGGCCCAGTGCGGTTTGGTAGATGACACATGTCTCCGAATTTTTGGTTCTAGGACATGCCGGTTTCTTCATGATGTTATAATTTACACAAAGTAAAGCACTGGTCTGGTTTCAAACCTATGACCTACAAGTCCAAACTCGTAAATTGCGACCGTTACCACTTGGCTACCACTGCTCAGGTTTTCGTATAGCTGGAGAAAATTACCTTTCCTTTTGACTTCGCCGTAGTCCGGTAAAATAGATTGAGACAATATGATGGAAATAGAAGACATATATGTTGATATTCACAAAACTTTACACACCTTAAGATATCTCAAGGAATTAGATGTTTTATTTTATAGGAATTATATATCTTATGATATAAGAACCAAAACATCGCCGGTTCCACTGCTTCATCGGTGGCAGTGTAGAGGACTCTGACTGCACCTCGTCTTTGAATGATAAGCCTGATAAGGTGAGTATATACCTTTATGAAAGAGATTTAAACCTTTCAGCAATATAATGTAGAATGGTGACTGATGAGTCGTAGGTACTCACTTCAAGCGAAGTAAGTAACGCAATATCAAATGACAACAACATAACACATTCAATTTACAGATTACAATCCAGTTTCAATTTCAACACAAAAAAATCTTTACACCCAATTGTGTTTCAACAAAATTGAATGTTAATGAGACACTTCCGACTCATACATTCAGTTCATACAATGTACGTAATGACAATCAAAATCACAAACAAATGTCATACAATTTTTACAAAACACATCGTTTTGGGGAAATCCGTTTCAATTAAGATTCGCTTAAAACGTTGATAAAGATCATAGGAAATTGTTTAGGTGTGGCGTTTTAATTGTATCTAGGTACTTAAGTGCCATCTAAGATTATAGGAATACCCCATGTTATCATAAGCATGGAATCGTTCACTGTTGAACCTTGGACCGCTATAAATAGTGGATTTCGTCAGTTCCGAGTCTTTTAATCACCGCACTTGGAAGATTGATTCATAATATTTGAAAGCAGGAAGATATTGCTAGCTGTATTTATACTTACTTCCTGACTTGACACCATAAATGCTACAGAAACTCTGTCTGTCTGTAACCTGTTCACACCTTACGGCTAAGCGGAGCGATACGCGTAAACGTCTCGTGTGTGTGCTCACTATTAAATGCTGAATATCCGACCGTTTCTTCCGGCACACGCGTTCCGTTGTTATATCTAAGACCATATTGTCTGGTTTCCAAACAACAGCCCCGATCGGGTCCGGCGCGGCTTCCATTGTCAACTTAGTATTACTTCGTGTTATATACATTATGTCAACAATAGTTGCTACAATTATCAGCTGCAAGGCCATTGTGACTCCAATGAGATTCGAAATGATGCTGATTTTCATTCGCAGCCGTCATGACCTAGTGTTCATTGAGAATGGTAATTGAGATTACCGGTGTCTACCATCACAATACTGTAACGATGTGAGTGTGAACAGGTTCCTTTTGTATTAAGTAGTAGAATTTGTGCTGCTATTGAAAATGCTGTAGGTAGTCGCTAAGTTTTGGTTTTTACAAGTTTAAGTCGTTTCGACACGAAGAAGTGCTCATTGGTACAGCTTTTTGTAAAATGATTCTTCTGGGGAGGTTTTTGGTAACAATTTGTGGTAAGCAATGTGTGCTAATGAAATTGGAGCCATACCTAATAACGTGCGCCTGCTTTTGTTTCTTTAAGTGCTGGACGAGTGCGAAAGCAAATAGTAACGTGCATGGCATGTCATACGAGTAGATGGAGGAATCCAACTAATTCCCTAACTATATTACAGAATAATTAAAGGCCCTGAAATTCCTGAAATCTAGGGGCTACGCATCTCCACATCGGAAAATGCTGTCAGAAAAGTTTTGAATATGAATGTGGATGGCTATAAGAATAGGGGAAGACCAAAGAACTGATGGATGGACTATGTGAATGATGATATGGCCAGAAAGGGAGTCACTACTGAGATGACTAATAGAGAAGTACGGAAGAAGAAGACATGTTTCACCGTACCCTAATAAATTGCGATAAGGACAGGATAGGGGCTACGCTTCTCTACGATTCGACAATAAAGTGTCCATGTTTGCCATGAAATCACTGTCAAAAATCGACAAAAACTGAAACTATTATGATATTACATTCATAAAGCTACCTCCAAATCTTGTATAAACATCTTATAACAATGTATTGTTTCAGTGACGACCTTCAAGACGTCTGGTATAATAATTATTGTTCGTGTTTGGTCGCATCCTGTCATGATGTCAAGCGAAGCCGCTTGATGGGCAGATGTCACTCTGATTACATGTTTACCGCTGAGGTAATTCATACGGTAAGGCACACGTAAGACGTATGTGGTGGTTCTTGTTAAGTTTTTAATCATTTAAGTGGGGTGTTATTAGTTTTGTCCAGGTTTTTGGGGTCTTGGCCCGTTCATAGTCGATCGATGCTACGTACCTTGATAAATCACAAAGAACGGATTTTAAACAAATAAATAAACGGACGGAACGGTATTATATTTATAGTTGTAATAGGTTTATGCGTATCTTTATATTTAAAATATAGATTCCTCAATTTTCATGATTGCACCTACCACGGTTTTTCACTGCATCACCCACAGGTTGACTGGTAGAAAATGTCTATGGTATTAGGTCCTCCCTGTACATGTATTTGCTTGAAGTATGTATTAAATAAATAAACGGACCATTTATTCCAGCTAGGGCCGGCTAGGGTCCCAGGCGGCTACATAACATAATATATTATCACGCCTGTAATCCCTAACGGGTTAGGCAGAGGTGTACGTACCTATAGCCTCACTTCGCCGGTTTTGTTTAAATCTCATGAAATCCCACTGTAAAGGCTTTTATATCTATGTATGTAAAATATGAGTAGCCAATCATGAAATGCCTATAAGTATGTAGAGCTCTTTGCAAAGCGTCTGGGGAAGTACCATCATATCAATTTCTTTGTTCTGGTTTGAAAGGTTTTATACCCTGTCCATTAGGTAAACCTTTTTTTGACAGATTGAACGCGTGATTGCAGCAACACCCAATACATTGATTGATACACGTACGGTATTATAATGCCTGTAAGAAGCCATAAATAAGATAATTCAATAAGATAAGGCAGTTTATATATTTAATTTACTGCGCATTTTAAAGTTAACTTTTACGTAATCTGGAATGTAATATGTATGTTCTAAGACAGCTGTCAAAAAACGGTTAACCTAATGAACAGGGTATAGGTGAATTCATTTTGAGGCATTTGACACAATTCAGCTGTCACAAAAAATTCTGGTATGTCACGGTATTATATGAGGGGATGACCACATAACATCAGCCGTGGCAAAAGTTATGTATGTATGTGTGCCATACCAGAAAAAAAGGTCCCGATTCAACACTTCCTTTATGGGCTTGATAAATAACCTAAAGACCGTTTATTCTATTGTGCACAAAAAATAGTGATAGTGGTTCTATTAGCCGAAAAACTGTATGAACGTAGGATGACGAGGCACTTCTATGTATAGCCACTTTTTACTATCAAACATTGCAGATCTAATAAAAGCTTGTAAAAAGTAGTCAACACAAAAACAGTCAGTGTCAATCTACCAAGTTAGCCGTTTCCCAAATATGTATGTTGGAGTCGGTTTCCAGTCTTGCCGGATGCAGCTGAATACCAGTTTTTACATGTAACGACTGCCTATCTGACCTCCTCAACCCAGTTACTGGGTACTACGATACCCCTTAGTAAGACTGGTTGTGAGGCTTTTGGGCTTATGAACTCGTAACGACTGTCAAAGATCCACAAATGACAGCCGAGACCAACGGCAAAAGGTGCTTTCTGAGGCATGGAGGGGTTTCTATAGTATAATGTATCACCCATCCCCGAACCGGCCGCGCCAAGCTAGCTTTACCTCCAATCGATCCGTGCGAGAGCCCTTAGATACAGGCATAATGTTAGATTGCATTGAAAGATAAACAAACAAAGAACCAGGCTTACATTGACCCCGCATGTTTGTAATTCAATTCCTAATGTAATACCTACTTATGTAGGTACACACGGCTACACATCAAGCTATACATTTCCAGTTTTAGCTGACCTCGCATTGTATAGGTTTTTCGTACAATCAGAAGTCAGCTTATACTGGTTATGTATAGCTTGATGAGTAGCCGTGTGTACCAGATATTTGTAAACTAATTTGCAAATTTATTTACACGTTACAGAGTTAAGGTCACAACATGATTTCGCACTCAAGTTCTGTGGTTATGGCATGTTATTTTAAACGCGTTTTCCGCCTCTTTTTTATTTATTAGAATTGGTATCATAGAGGTATGAGGAACAGGCTGTAAAGTTCACTCATCCTCCATAGAAAAAGGAGGATCCTCCGACCAGAGTTGTATCTCCGAGCAACTGCTCGATGAATCGTCTTATTGCGCGATAAACTCTGCTTGCGAGATGCAGGATTTTGCGTGACGTCAGTTTGTCGCTTAGTTCGCATGTGGCGTTGTAGATACCGCTACAGTATACATACCTACTTTTTTCTGCTAAATATGTGATCGATATTAATGTTGGGTAAAGTGTTACATAGTAGGTTTTTCCTTATGGGGATTCCTTCAATGTAGGAAAAACGAAATTCAAACTTACGTTTTTTGCTAATGCCGGCGCGGTTTTAAAAAAATGTTTACAACATTATAATCATTTATAAATAAATTTTCTGCACATTAGACTACTTTGTGAAAATATGACGATTTGATTGAATCTTAGTTCTTAGAATTTCGCTGGCTACTTTGAGGGATCCCCCTTTATAAGATACTAGCTTTTGTCCGTGACTTCGTCCGCGTGAAGCAACTTTCTTACTTTTTTTTCCGTAAGAACCATGCTCGTACTTCAAGGAATATTCTAAAAAATAATTAGCGAAATCGGTTCAGCTGTTTTCGAGATTTGCGATTAGCAACACATTCAGCGATTCATATTTTTATTATAGATTACTCAGAAGCAGCCCGGAGTCTGCATTAAGGTGCGGTCGCCCCCTAATACGTGGGCTTAGAACATAACTTGGTAAATGTGAGTGTATTTTATGGATAACTCTGACTAACCTCTAAGGGAATGCGGGCGTGATGTTACGGTATGTTACTAGTACAGCAAGAAATTAAATAACGCATCACTAACTGTTTAACGGTTGTATTATTGAATATTTTGTCACGTTTCAGTCAAACTGAGATAACGCGCTTGCACAGAATCACGTACCTGTGAGGTGTTCAAAATAAGATCGCATTTTGCAGATTTTGTTACAACTGAGAATATTAACGTGTGTCTAACTAAATTAATGATTTAAATGAAGGCATTTATTATTATTTAGGTAAATAACACTAAAAAGGTGAAGAAGCCAGACTTTCCAGACTAACCGGGTGCAGCTGAATACCAGTATTTTATATGGAACGACTGCCTATCTGACCTCCACAACCCAGTGTCTGGGTAACGCTATACCCCTTCGCAAGACTGGTTGTCAAACTTTTGGGCTTCTGACTACTCGTAACGATCAAAGATCTACGAATGACAGCCGTGACTGCTTAACGTGCATTCCGAGGCACGGAGGGGTCCCAAAAACCCCTGAAGCTATTTATTTATTTATACATAGATAGAAGCCATGTGGAATATAATTTTATATACTTAGGCTTACTACTTCTTAATTACCCAAGACTTAATGACCACTAAAACAAAACTAGTTGAATGTCAATCAAAAAAATATAGCATACGTATGATCTGAGACTGCGCGTGCGCAGCCAGCTGTGAAGACTAATGTGGGCACTTACGTTGTTTTTATTGTACTTAGGTACAAGTGAAATAATTGTACCTACCTGCTTTTAAATGGCGTTATGTTTGTCTGTGGAAGATTCCATGTTTTTGGACGACCAACGACGAATTTCTTGGAGGAGTTTTTGTTAGCTCGATTGAACAAATGTGAAATTACAAATTATTACAAAAACTATTTGTTTACAGTACGAGAGAATGCGTTCTTGACACCCGTTAGTTTCATACAAACGAATAAGTGTTTTGCGAATTTGATCTTTGTTAGCTACTAGAATTGTTGCACTGACATGTGTCAGGACTACATTCTCTCGACGCGACGGCTGTACTAAAGTACAGCCATACAAGCCGCGCAAGCCGTCGCCGTAGCTTTTGTTACAAGTTACAACTTGTAATAAAATATGACCTAGATGAGCCCATGAATGTCTACAGAATACCTAGTTATCAAAACTTTTCACAATGATTCTACTGTATTTTTTCTTTCTCTTCTATCTCTTTTCCCACATTTCCTACATTGTGTTTTGAAGCAAAGTTAACTGAACTGAAACCTTATCGAACCGACACTCCGTCATTCATCTTTCTCGTTTCAGATCTACACCCAGTAAGTATGTAGGTTGTTAATGACCATAGTAAAATTTTCCCTAATATTCATTAATTACATTAATATTTCTGATTGTTTTGAACATTATATTTGTATTCATTTACAAGATAACACTAAAATAACAAAATCATATGCTAAATTAACTAAAACTATTTACAAACTAAAATATAGCGTCGAAAAATTCATTCGCATCGCTGTCGACTGGTAATGTACCCAAGACACTGGCGGCATTGCCACTGCTACTGAGAAATTCCTGATGAAAAATCTGAAGTTCATTCAGTTGGTACTTCCTGAAGTTCATTCAGTTGGTAGTTCCTGAAGTTCATTCAGTTGGTACTTCCTGAAGTTCATTCAGTTGGTACTTCCTGAAGTTCATTCAGTTGATAGTTCCTGAAGTTCATTCAGTTGGTATTTCCTGAAGTTCATTCAGTTGGTACTTCCTGAAGTTCATTCAGTTGGTACTTGCTGAAGTTCATTCAGTTGGTATTTCCTGAAGTTCATTCAGTTGGTATTTCCTGAAGTTCATTCAGTTGGTACTTCAGGAAGTTCATTCAGTTGGTACTTCCTGAAGTTCATTCAGTTGGTACTTCCTTGTTGAAAATATGTAATTACGCTACATCACATTAGTTACGATTAGATCGAATCCAGCATCATCCATTACTCCAAATTGATGCAAGCTGTGTATATCTACATTAAATTAAGCTCAACAACTACAAATTAGCATGCTTTTCAATAGCGATCACATTGTACCACAAGCTATCATTACGACCAGTAATGTTACAAATGGATAAGCAGAATGATTGCTGTGTGAACGATGATTTTTATTTTTCGCAGGAAACTGTGTTTTTTTATATCTCACGTAATTAGTGATCTGAGGAGGTACCGAAATAAAGGCAACGCTCCACAGCATCCCACGGCTTAGCTTATGCACGTGTAGTTAGCTTCGCTTTGTATGTAAACAAATGTAGGCGGGATCGTCACCTGCGACCCACGGCCACGATACGCACGAAACTCCCATCATCACCTGCCTAGCCTTTTCCCAACTATGTTGGGGTCGGCTTCCAGTCTAACCGTACTTAGCTGGATACCAGTATTTTACATGGAGCTACTGCCTATCTGACCTCCACAACCAAGTTACTGGGTAATACGATACCCCTTGGTAAGACTGGTTGTCAGACTTTCGGGCTCCTGACACACGTTACGTAACGCCTGCTACGCACGAAACTAACGCTGGCAAACAAATGAACCGCGCTGCTAACGTGGCACACCTCTCCGTGCACATCCTACCTAACAGTGGACGGTCTACTTTACATATCAATAATGATTTCAGTTTAGTGATGGCCGTAAATTGCTCTTGAATCTTTTTAATGTTTGATGTTGAGAAAATCCATATTCATCTAAAGTTTTATTAAAAATTTTAAAAACTTATTCAAGTCCCTTATCAGCAAATCTTTTAAATCCTAGACTAGAGACTTTATACAAAAAATGCATATTTTCTGGGTTTTTATTAATAAAATTAAAATTCTTCTTCTTTTTAGCGTGTCGATGCAACCTGGTAAAGTGGGGCTACCTTGACGGAACGGCAGTAGGGTGTGATTGTGGAGCTATGTCACAAACCATGCTCCACCTCCTATCCTGCCCTCTGTGTCCCAAAACATGCAGTCAAAGTGACCTCTGCGCTGCCACCGACAACGCCGTGGAAGATGCAAAGCCACGTGTTTGGTGCCATCACTAGCGTCCATCAGTTCCTGTAAGAAGCAGGTACCAGGACACGTAGGACATGTTAATAAGTGTCCCATCGTTTGTGGAACTGCAAATTAAAGTTAAAAAATATTTTTTACAATCATTTTGTACAATCTCCAGTAAGTTTAATTTACGTTTAAATTCAACAGAACAGGTAGAACAGGTCTGTAACCTGTTCTACAAAACTTGTTTAGGTATTATTAAATTATTAACTAGCACCTAACGTACTGACAGACTCAGAAGTGACGTCACTGCATCTTTTTATAATTAGTTATGTATTAGTTTATTTACCTATCCTAACTAATTCTACTAATATTATAAACGCGAAAGTTTGTGAGGATGGATGGATGTTTGTTACTCTTTCATGCAAAAACTACGGAACGGATTTTTATGAAACTTTACAGTAATATAGCTTATACATCAGAATAACACATAGGATACTTTTTATCCCGACATTCCCACGGAATCGACACTTTTGCGGGTGAAACCGCGGGGTGCTGCTAGTATATTATAAATGCGAAAGTGAGTTTGTTGTTGTTACGCTTTCACGCTAAAACGGAAGAACGGATTTGGATGAAGTTTGACAGATAGGTAGCCTGGGACCTGGAGAAGGACATACTTAGGGCTATACTTTTCATCCTGGATCACAGACGAAGTCACGGGCAACAGCTAGTAATTAAATTTTTATGAACTCTGTTCATAGTCATTTTTAAGTGTGCACTTAGCTTGGCTTCTAGTATTTTTATTGTTAATTCTATATTTTAATTTAAAAGAGTGTTCGTGGAGTTTCTTGCCCGTTCTTCTCCATAGGAACCTACTACGCTTTGGAATGGGCAACTAGCTTCATCTTCCTGACTGACCGACCCCTTGACAATTCAAAAGGGCCTGTAAATGGTTTAATAGAAACAAATGCTTTTAGTTTCAGACAAGTATTTTTACGGCATAAATGGCCGATGGCCATGCCAACGGTTCATAAGCTCACGCCTTTTTCCCCATGGGGGTATGCAGAAACTACAGCACGCCACCTGCTGCAATCCTTACATACTCGTTTTGCTTCGATTACGTTCATAGACCGGCCTGTCTACCTATTCAGTAAAAATCTCACCGTGAAAAGTTAGGTGTCTATCATCGTGAAGTGAGCGTCACTCCACCAGAAGATAGACAGCTCACTTCAAGCTCACTTCACCTACGTTTTTACGTTAAGACATTATAGAATAGACCAGTTGATCATACACGTACGTCAGTTGCTAGTACTACGCACCTGACCTTTATGAAGAACATCACCATTAGGGTCACTATACATATATTGTATGTCCTATGCCTTTCTATGGCGTCCCCTCTTGAGATTCCCACTCACTTCTCCTCGTTTCATTTCTGTAATATTTATGTGTGTTTTTCTAGATACTAGACCACTTTTAAGAGATTGTTGCAAATCAATAGAGCTGCTGTTTAATGAATCTGTTCATACAATGACTGCTATTGTGACCCAAGTTATAGTAAAAACTAATAAGGTTGATCACTACACGCGATGGCTTGTAGCTAGTCAGGTCATGGCATTATTTGCTCATACATAAATCATTAAATGTCGTGAGGAAAGTTTTGAGTATGAATGTCGATGGATAAGAGTAGGAGAAGACCAAAGAAACGATGGGTGGACTGTGTGAATTAAAATATGGTTCGAAAGGCTGTCGAGATGACGACTAATAGAGGAGTATGGAAGAAAAAGACATGTTGCGCCGACCACAAATACATTAGAATAAGGGCTGGAGAATGATGACATACTCGTAAGTAAATATGAAACTTAGAGTCACAAGATCGCAGTTTGTGATTTTGAGCAGATAAGATGATGACGCTACTGCATCTCCTCCTGACGTAGGTAGTAAGTTGACGGTTCATGGTCCCGGCTATCATTCGTAGATTGACAGTCGTTACAAGTCGTCAGAAGCTCGAAGTCTGACATCCAGTCTTACCAAGGGGTATTCTATTACCCAATATCTGGGTTGTGGAGGTAAGATAGGCGCTCCATGTAAAATACTGATACTCAGCTGCGTCCGGTTAGACTGGAAGCCGAACGCAACATTGTTGGGAAAAGGCTAGGTAGATGATGTATGTTTGACGGCACGGTTGGCGCAGTGGTTAAGCGATTGACTGCTGCGCTGCGTGTCGCGGGTTCGATTCCCGCACGGAACGAATATTTGTATGACCTACATGTATTTGTTCCGAGTCTGGGTGTTTTTCTATCTATAATATGTATGTATTTACAAAAAAAAATAAAATATATATAAGTAGTTTATCAGCCATCTTGTTACCATAACACAAGCATTAGGTTGCTTAGCTTGGGACAAATGGTGCTGTGTGAAATGTCCAGGGATATTATTATTATTATTATTATATACATATTATTTTTTTTAATCTGTTATCTTATATAATAAGGATGGAGGGAATAGATAGACAATAGGCATTATAGATAGGTATGCACCACACTAATATCCATGACATCACAACCTACATGCGCTGACGATACGTTGTCACTAAGTTTTGAGAAAACAATAAAAACATGTCGCCAAAACAAATGCTTCAAGAAAACACAAATAAATAAAAACGTGCTGAATATTTGATTCAGCAATCATTTAAACGACTACTTAGAAATCGAATCACCATAAAAACATAAATATTTTTTTATTTTTTGTGTACGTAATACTCCTTAGAGGTATTCTTAGTATCTAACATTATTCACTAATGCAATAAAACCATAAACAACCAGAGATTTATGATAAAATCAGACGTGTTGTACTCGTAGGTAGTGGATTTTGAATAAACCTTTTTCATTCGAATAAACTATCGTGAAGAGCAGTGGTGGCCCAGTGGTAACGGCCTTGGCTTGGCGAGTCGTAGGTCGTAGGTTCGAACCCAGGTAGGCGCTTTACTATGTATAAAATTTCATCACCACTGCTCTCAGAACGGTGAAGGAAAATATCGTGAGGAAACCGCCATGTCCTAGAACCAAAAAATTCGAAGACTTGTGACATCTACTAAGCCGCGTGGTGGATTACGGCTCACTCCCTCTCATCGAGATGAGGCCTCTGTGTCCCAGCAGTGGGAACGTTATGGGCTGATTAATTATGTAAGCTATCGTGATGGCTCTGTGGTTAAACCCTTGCTTATCATGCTTGGGTTCAAATCCCAGCAAGTACCAATGTGACTCTACCAATAGAGAAATGGCATTTAAGGCCCAAAAACAATGTCTTCGAGCTCGCGCGAGTGGCTCGTTGGTTTAAAAAATACATACGCTTCCATCCCTCTTTAGTTATGAAATTTCAATATTTGTTAAGGAGAATCTGTCTAAATTTTAAAAACTTAACAAAGCACACTAAAATAAAAAAAACCACAATATTGCACTTTTCTCAAAGAGTTGTCTCGGCATGGGTCCAAAGATTTATAATAAACTACCAAAAACTTTAAAAAGCATGACCAACATAAACCATTTTAAATCGGAACTTAAAGAATTCTTGATTGAAAAGGCTTACTACTCTATCAATGAGTTTCTAGATGATAGAAGCATAAAATAAAAAATGTCCGATCCACTTGTTATTCTATCTTGTTTACGATATTACATGTTTGAAACAGTTTTATTTAGTTTGTAGTTTTTCACGCCTAATTTGTACGCCTTGCAATAGGCAAAACATAGTGATATAACGCAATTTTTTATAACATGTACCATATTACCTATGTTCAACAAATAGAATACTTTGACTGTCACTTTTCAATTCATATGATGTACTTTCTGAGTTTTCCTTCGACATAACTGAGATCGGTGAAGGAAAGACGTTGTGAGGAAGCCTGGAACTATCTGTACTAATAATAAAGCTAAAGAGTTTGTTTTTTTTTGTTTGTTTGAATGCGCTAATCTCTGGAACTCCAAGTCGGAGCTGAAAAAATATTTTTACAGAATAGAGAGGGGGACTCTGTCCGCCTACCAAGTGACCCCAGGGAAGACGGTGGCACAGTGGTCACGTGCTGCTGTGCACAGCTTAGGGGAGGCCCCTTTACAGTCGCCTTACAGGCGTTGCGCAGGAGTGGTTCTGGAATTGGTCTTTTAAGAGGAACCGGGGTGATGGTGGTGATCACCGGGGTGGTTTTAGTGAGGTAAAAATCCCACACTCCCCGACCCCACTCCCCGGAGGTCGGGTGCCTTTTGAAGGTTAAAAACTGAAAACAAAAAAAAAAGTAGCCGAGCAGAAAGAATGAAAGTTAGAAATAACGCTAAGCGTAGACGAAGTAATACCGCGGATGGGCGGGAACAAGAGATTTGACGCGGACGAAGTCGCGGGCCGAAGGTAGTAGATAATAGATAATTAGATAATATAATAATAAAGCTGAAGTGTTTGTTTGTTTGTTTGAATGCGCTAATCTCTGGAACTACAAGTGAGATTTAAAAAAATCTATCGGCTATAGGCTACTTAACATGACGCTAGAACCCTGAGGAGTCTAGCAAAAACAAAAATGTCACAATCAATCCTAAGCAAAAAAAGTAATAGCGCGGGCGGGCGATGCGATGCGACGGGCTGGGGCGGGGAAACACGAAATTTCACGCAGACGAAGTCGCGGGTGGAGGCCAGTAGTTAATAATTATAGGTCTGAAATCGCCCCCCATCTTGAGCAAGCGTGGTGATCAATGCTCGTGCCTTCTATGTGTGATTAATAACGATTATTTAAGGCTTTGCCCTGCAGTGGGACACAGATCGTTGGATCCATAATAATGATTGGACTGGTAATATTAGGTTGAATGAACTTATAGTTCCTCACGCTTGTATCTAGACTCCGCTCGCAATTTTGTTTCCTAAAGTGTAAACAAATATGTGTTTTTCGAAAAATAACTGTAGGTTATTGTACTGTACACACATAAAGTTCAGTTTGCGCTGCAAGTTTTTAACATTTTAATGACTTTTCTTGTCATTCTGAAATCCACTTTATTTACACTTTGTTTAAAGTTGATATTTCTTGAAGTGGAAATAAAACCAATTGGAAACCAGGTGGAAAATATGGAATAACTATATTTCCATACCTGCGAGTTTATGAAATGCATTGACGCACTGTACACGAGAATCGCGCGAAACACGCATTGTCAGCAGTTCTCAGTATACTCAGCTGTTTAACAAACAATAACAATGTAGTCTAAGGGACAAGTTGTTATTATTTTTGTGATAATGTATTGTAACTGTAACGCCATAATGGCTCGTATTATAGCATGTATTTAAATAAAATACTCGAGTTTTTTTGTGAAATTAGTGTTAAAATGCCTTAATAAGATATTATTGCACATCTTAAGACGATTATGTGAAAAAAACAAGGTATTATTAACACGTTGGCTGCCATACGAGTATACTCGTAGTAACTTTTTTTATGCCCATTGCCACCATACAAAATGGTAGGTACGAGTATACTCGTAGTTGGCAGTGGAACCTAGTTCAAACTACGAGTTAACTCGTAGTATGGCAATGAGATAGGATTTTTATTACCTATTGCCAATCTACGAGTATAGTCGTAGATAATTTGACAATAAAATCGCAAAGGTAACCCTAAAACTCTGTTGAGCACCAAACTGAAAAAAGGTCAAATGATTACAAAGAGAACTGATAAGGTTTAGGTGTGTAACTGGAATGGTAAGAGGGAAGTTTTGTGTATTTCTAATATGCATAAATCTATTCTGGTTCCTGTGTCAAACAAAAACGGTAAGGTTTCGATGAAACCTAATGTGGTTAGAGATTACAACAAGGGAATGTCCGGGATCGATCTTTCAGACCAAATGCTGTCATATTACTCAGCTCTTAGAAAGACGTTGTTTTGGTACAAAAAACTAGCGATACACATTTTCGAAATCTACATTCACAACGCCTGCATGATCTATAACCAACAAGCCAACCTTCCTCCGGAAAAGAAATTGGATGCCCTTTCGTTCAAAGATGAAGTCATAACTTCATAAGACATCTTTTAGGCGAAACATTTGCAAAGTATAGTCATCACGTACAAGATTACAAGTACTACATAATTACAAGTACTACATAATTTAGAGCTTCTACCACTCACACAAAAAAAAACAGAGACCGACGAAACCGTGTCGTGTATGCACAAAAGAAAAAAAAAACGCAAAGAAACAATTTATTACTGTCCGGTATGTCCTGAAAAACCTGCCTTATGCGTAGAAAATTGTTTTAAAATGTATCACTCCTTTTTGATTTCAGAGTGATGTACCCAAAAAAAAATCTATTAAACTTTTTTTTCTGATTAAATAATGTTTTACTTCAAATGCCAAATAATGTAACCCCGCCCTCCTTTCACTGCCACTTGTCTAGAATTCGTTAGAAATCGCATACAATCAACTACGAGAATACTCGTAGTTGGCAGTGGGGCCCAGATCTTGTACTACGAGTATACTCGTAGGTTGGCAGTCAACGTGTTAATAGAAAAAAACGGCCAAGTGCGAGCCGGACTCGCACACGAAGGGTTCCGTACCACAGTACACTATTTAACACTACATATTATAAAAACAATACTTCTTATTAAAATGAACACGTTTCTTGTATGGGGACCTAAAACTTTATTTGATTTTTATTACTTGTTGTTATAGCGGCCGTAGATTTACATACTCTGAGAAAATTTCAAGTGTCTACCTATTACGGTTCAAAAGATACAGCCATGTGACAGATCGACGGACAGCTGAGCCTTAGTAATAGGGTTCCGTTGGTCGGAACTCTAAAAAGAATCAGTGAAAGCCACGCCCACTTAATGAAGTTTGTTAGAAAAATGGTAAAATGTAAGGAAGATTCCATTAGCCTCGTGTGAACTGTGACGTCACAAGTTATAAACAACGGAACAACATTATCATTATCCGTAATCGTCTGTAATTCTAGATAATATGCATTTTAAGCGGGTACGGACGACGGCAAGTGTTTCGGAATGAAAAAACAGTCGAGAGGTGTCGTGGGGCACTAGAGGAACCATTCTCGTAATTTTAAGAACGTCTGCACTCTAATTGCGTAACACAATATCAATCTCAATCTGAATCATTTTGAAGGATATTGCTATCCATTGCTTCACATGTTCGAAACATTTGTCTGCTCAGCAATGTAAATAACGCAATGAATGGTGTAAACTGTCAAAATTAAACCCATTACACATATGTATAGAGTGTGTTACGAAATTACCCCGCGGATCTCAGTCTCAATCTGACAAAAATACTTTTTTGTCAAATTTTTGACATTGATTGTCGGTGAGTTGAGATTGCGACTAGATTTTATGTTTTTTACTGGAATTTGCCTTCAGGTTACTAGCTGCGCCCCGCGGTTTCACCCGCATAAGTTTCGATTCCGTGGGAATATCGGAATAAAAAGTATCCTATATGTTAATCCTAGTTATAAGCCATCTGTGTATCCAAATCCGTTCAGTAGTTTTTGCGTGAAAGAATAACAAACATCCATCCATCCATCCATACAAACTTTCTCGTTTATAATATTATTATAGTAGGAATAGGATCTTTTAAGTGTTTGTAATAATTTCCTACTTTGGATTAAAAAAAAGTATTTTTTTTTAAACCTGTCTAGTTACAAGGTCTACGCCTAAATTATTTAAATGAAATCTATACCTATATCAATAATAAAGCTGAAGAATTTGTTTGTCTGTCCGCTCATCTCTAAAAAAATACATAGCATCACGCTAGGGCCCTTAGGAGACGAGCAAAAGCATAGTCAGAAAGAACGCTAAGCGAAAACAAAGTAATAGCGCCGGCAGGCGATGCGATGCGACGCGGTGGGGCGGGGAACAAGAAATTCCACGCGGCCGAAAGCTAGACGTGTTACATAGTAATGTAGGCATAATGGTATTTTACATTTTGAAGATAATATGTAGATACTGGGTGACAAACTAAAAGAAACATTCGTCCAACTCCATGTTGGTAGTATGACCAACGACAGCACGTTTTTAACTAAATTGCGACCTAGTTTCCAATTGCAATGTAGAAAATTATAATGTGACATGACGATCTGTGTTCGCAATGTAGTTGCCAAAAATGTAAACAAATATGAGTTTATGGAAAAATGACTTTACGTCCTACAGAATAAAGTTCAGTTTACGCTAACTTCAAACATTTTAATAACTTTTTCAATAGTGCTAGTCACTCTGAAATCAATTTAATTGCCATTAAAATAAAGTTGATATTTGCTTACTTGAAATAACACTAATTGGAAACAAATTAGAATAGACGGTAGATACGTTGGGATAATAATTTCAATATATGAGTAAACAAGCTGTAATTGGTAGTAGGGTAGCATAAGGTAGTGTATTGGGACCTTCACTTTTTACACTATACATTAATGACTTGCCCAAATCAATTTCACACCCTATGACTTTATTTGTAGATGATAGAACGGTGACAATTTCTAGTAATAATAATGACATGATCCAATATAAACTTGATATTCACAATACCTTGACATCAATTTAAATTATTATTGTTTAGCACAAGAATAATTTAAAGCTTAATTTAGATAAAACTAAAATCGTAAATTTTAGCCAACGTTTGACGATATTTATATGGACATAAATATAGATAATAAAATTATTGAAATCGTAAATACTACTAAATTCCTTGGAAATCACAAATAGAGAGCCTTTGCAAAAAAAAATGTAGTTCTGCTTTTGCATTGCACTCTCTAGCTGCAGTTGTGAATGTAGATACCCTGATTGCGGCCTACCATGGCTTAGCTGCGTCTCACTTAAGATACGGCATCATATGTATATTGGGGAAACTCTACCGACGTTTACACGGCATTCAAGAGTCCCAAAAGGCCCAAAAGACATGCATTACATCTATGTTTGGGCTAAAAACGGTTGATTCATGTAAGCCGTATTTTAAAAGGTACAATATATTAACTCTTCCTAGTTTGTATATACTCGAAACCGCAATGTTTGTTAAAACAAACCCCAAACTGTTTCCACGTCTACAGGACGCTGTACCGCGTAACAGACGGGATATGAATATTCTTCGCGTCTATCCAGCAAAAACGGCACTCATGCGCATAAGTATCATCTGCATGGCTCCTGCTATATTCAACATACTGCCTAAACGTTGGACGGAGCTAAATGGTAATGCATTCAAGCGTCAATTAAAAATGTTTCTTACGCAGAAAGCTTATTATAGTGTCTCCGAATTCTTAGCCGAAAAAGTTTTTTGATTATATCTTTAGTTCTTTGTTTTATTTTATTGACGATATTGTTAGAATTTTTCATATTCACAGTGTTTTAGTCTAAAGCATTTGTACTAAATGTTTGCATAATATAAGGTAGAATGTACAGGGATCTCTAATTATACATGCAACCTTGAAAACATTTGACATTTTTGTATTAATATGACACATTGCTACTGTAATTTAAGCGATTTGATATTTTTTGTATTAGTATATATATTTGTGTATTTCAAACGATTTCTCATTTCTGAATTATTATGACATTTTTACTGTAGTTCAGACGAGTTGACATTAATTTGTATTTTGTATTATCATCATTTCTTAATTGTTACTTAAAATTATAATACGATTTGCATGCCCATGTGACGGTAGAACATGGAGCACTATTATAAAAATAAAACATCTATAGTATACTAATTACCCATGTTTGCAAATTAATAAATGATTTGATTTGATTTGTAATATATCTTGCTAATGCATGATTGGAAAATTAAAACTAAACATATTTTGATAAAGTCGTCGTTGTTATCGCCTAGTTGGGCTAGTGGTCGCAACTCGCAAGCACTACTGCTAAGCATGAAGTCTTGGGTTTGATTCCCGGGTCGGGGAAAGTGTTATTGGAAGTTTCCATCTGGAATTTCTTAGTAGCAGTCCGGATTTGTGTCCGCTTGGTAGCAATAGGCTTGACCTCTATTACAATAGCTGGAGAAATGTGGGAGTACTTATCTAAACCTCTGTCTAACCCTTGGGAAATTACAGGCTGTTATGTTATGTTAAAGTTTTGTTGAAATAATTTGTTTGAAATACCTGATAGGAATTCTGCCTAGCTATTTGATTCGTTGTCGAATGTAAATTCTGTTGAAGAATGTCTCAGCGAGCTCTGTGAAACCGATCCGCGATCAATTAATGTTTGTTTCGCGGCACGATTCGCACGCCGAGGCTCTGAAGCAACATTACACCAGGGACTGTGAACAGACAACTAATTCTATACTTACTTTAAGGTTTTTCTTTGTATTTACTAAATAGCTTCCACACGCTATAATGTTTACTGCATCATGGTTGCATTGCAATAACGGATGGTAGGTTATTTTTTATGGAATACACACAGTGACAAATGTATTTAGAGAGTCCTACAACTCCCTCTTGTATGTATAAACTAGCTGGTGCCGGCGACTTCGTCTGCGATCCAGGATGAAATAAAATTCTCCTCCAGATCACGGCCAAATTTCATCCAAATCCATTCAGCCGTTTTAGCGTGAACGCGTAACAAACAAACAAACTTACTTTCACATTTATAATATTCGTTAGGACATAAGTTTGAAATATATGTGTTTTAAATTGAAATACAGCTCCAATACAAAATCCTGTGGCACACAGCCTTACTGACACATGACAAAACCCTTGTGTTTAAGTTTATACAGCTATCAGAATCACGCGTGCGAGTGGTCCCGCTGCAGGGCAAAGAACTTTTTCCAGCAGAGGTGATTAAAATATAGCATAACATAACCAGCCTATAATGTTCCCACTGCTGGGACACAGGCGTCCCCCCTGTGAGAAGAAGTGGGTCGTAATCAACCACGCGGGCCCAGTGCGGGTTGGTAGATGTCACATGTCTTCAAATTTTTCGTTCTAGGATTCCTCACGATGTTTTCCTTAACCGTTTTGAGAGCTGCAGTGGTGATGAAATAATTTACACTAAGTAAAGCGACTGTCTGGGTTCGAACCCACGACCTTCAACTCGTTAGTCGCGGCCGTTACCACTGGGCAACCAAATATAAAAAAGAAAAAAGATAACCAAATATAAAAAAGAAAAAAGATACCTATCTATCTATCTATCAGTTATGGATGCGCATCTCCAAAATGACGTCACACTTCAACCATCTCTAACTGCCTGCAATTTATGTTGATCACGAATATCACGGAATTAACGTCGAAATATATTGCATAATATTTTTATTATTATCATTATCATCTAAAACAATCTCGTTTGTAAGTGTTTGCAACGCTTTCGCCAGGTAGAACCCGTTTTTTTTTGTTGTAAATTGCATGTGCATGGTTTGTTCCGTTACATACACATACATATGTACAATACAGTTCTTAAAGCTGTCCCACGCCCGTCCAACGCTTCTGCATTCAGCCTAACTGTCAAACAATAGGAAATGACCGTCTGTTTGTCCGTACGCACTCGTATTGGTAATGAATGAACACATTTCGATGCTCTCCGTGTTCAAATAGCTCTTTTAAAAGTTAAATGGCTCTTTTGTGCGACGAAGGCTGGTTAAACCTTGGCAATTTGAGGCAATTAGACAAAAATGTATGCAGATGTGGGAAAATAGTTGAGAAATGTTATTGTTACATTTCTTAAAGATTTGACAGGTTTTAAGGAAGGATTTTTTTTTAATGCTTGATGCTTGCTAGATGAGGTCTATGTTGGAACGAGCGTGCTCAGAAGATGCCTGTTCACTCTTGCTTTGAAGGCATACGGGTTAAATGTGGGATCCCAACACAGATAGAGAGACAGAGACAGACAGACAGCAGAGATTTCCACACTTTGGCTGTGCGCATAAACGTGGAGGAGAAGCGCTGAGTGCGACTCGTTGGGATATCGACCAAGTGTGGATGGTAGGCGTTTAGTGTCTCGCAAAGTGTGAATCTGAGTTAATAAATTAAATTTATTTATTTCTTTTCTTTTTATTGCAAGATAAGATTATGTGTGTTTACAGTTTGCATTTGTGAAGTTGTATGAGTTTACAGCGGGGTAGTTGTGAAAGCACGATCAGTAGCAATGTCTTTCATTTTGACAGTTCAACAACTGTCATTGCGTTATTTACGTTGTTGAGCAGACAAAATCGAATATATTATGAAGCAATGGATTAGCAATCCTTCAAAATGATTCAGATTGTGATTGATAGTACGTTACGCAATAAGGGTGCTCGACCGAGATACGATGTCAAGATTCATATTGTCTAACTGTTATCTTCACCCTATCTACGCACTTCTGCTAAGTCTCATTTCACGTCATCAATGGCGTTTTCAAATTCTTGTTCTGCTGTCCTTAAAGATGTCTAACTAAACTTTTTATTTTATTTGCTAGATCAACGTCGTAAATCATCGATGGCGTCACAATTGATAAATAATGAGTAATGAAATTAGTTCATAGAACAAATCCTATGACCTAATTCTTTTTTTTTTATCAAATCCGATTATACTATTCGACCTTCTATTCAATTCTTATTGTTTATTTCGGTAAATATAACACCAAGTTATGGTATAGAATAGAATATTTATTTGCCAGAAACATGGTGTTTACGTCACCCAATTAAGGGCAATGGAGAGGGCTTAGCTTGGAGTTTCCCTGCGTGATCGAATCAGAAATGAAGAGATCCGCAGGAGAACCAAGATAACCGACATAGCCCGAAGAATTGCCAAACTTAAGCGGCAGTGGGCAGGGCACATTGCTCGCAAGATACAACGAGTTGTATTGGTCTGTCAGATTCCACGATTAAAAAAAAAACTATAAACAAGAAGCTTTTTGCGCGTAACGTAAATCACACTGACCTCTAATAAACAAGTACGCTGGACTAAATATAGTATACGAAATGACAGTTGTTTTTTGCCGATTCAAAGCGCCCCGCTCGAGCGTCTGTGGAACTAAAATTGACACACTGCACTGTTGCAAATGTTCGTCGCGTCGTTTTCGTACGTCTCTGATGATTTAGGTCTAAATCATGGAATACGACTTTTTTGTGTATTTTGTGTTTATTACTAAATATTTAGAACATTTTTATCATGAGAATACTCTCGTGATAAAAATGTTCTAAATATCTCGTGCATTTTGTAAAACTCACTATCAAAAATATTAGTTCCGCGAACGCTCACGTCGTTATCAGCGCCAAAATGGCGAAAATTAAATGTCTTCATTTTGTCATCGATACTATGATGTCCAGCGTACTTGTATATACATAGGTCAGTGCGAAAATCAGAATGAACACCGCCATCTTGTTTTATCAATACAATTTCGTAAATGTTTGCCAACAATGCCTTCCCGTCAATGTCATCCAAGGGGCAAACAATCTTTGTAGTAGGTACTTATGTCATAATAATTAGGTGTTCAAGTAAGACGCTTTTTTGTCAAAACTCATCTCAAGTAAGTAATTGTTCTAGGTATTCGTTTTTCCGTTAAAATGTTAATAGGTACTTATATAAAGACCTCCAGACCGAATTTCGGCCATGGCGATTGGCGACCAATCTTAACGGAAACTAGCCTTCGACGCGCCGCGCGGCGGATATTATAGTGCACATGTGTGTGCGCAGACACAGGTGCACTCTCTCTTCGCTCACTCTCATAGTCCCATGAGACGGCAATCCGACACGACCGGAGAGAGATCAGGCGCAGGATCAACGGCTTAACGTGCTTTCAGAAGCGCGGGGGTATCACACCGCCAACTTCCAAACTCCGGGCTAAGAAATTCGTAATGGAAAAAGTCAATAACATTTAGCCCGATCTGGGAATCGAACCCAGGACCCCACGCTCAACAGTCACGCTTGCGAAGACGAAACCAACGGGGCAGTCGAAAGTGTGACAGACAGACAGACTGCACACACATTTGCAATAAGTAAATGTTGACTCAACATTATTCAACAAACATAATATGTAGATTATAATAAATACCTAAGTATTGTTTCCTCGCATTTTTTCTTTAAGTTAGCATTTGCATATAAATAATAAATGTTAATTAGTTACTTCCTTCTAGGTAATAAAACAAGTGTTCGTAATTGATTATTTCTTGTGTAATAAATTCATACTTATGCAAATAAATTCCGACAATTCCTTGTGGCAGAAATTATACCGTGCTATGATTAAATTAAGAAGTAATATTGAGTGCGAATCAAGTATTCTAAGTAATTAATAGTCATTTAGAGTATTTTGAGCAATCTTAATAAACTGGACTACCTCGTTGGTCTAGTAGTCGCAAACGCTACTGCTGAGCATGATGTCCATGAGGGTTTTTCCATCTACTATTTATTTATTTAGGGACAACAAACAGTAGTGTAATAATAAGTAAACATTCACAACGTTATCCATACATTACTAAACAGATCTACTAGTTGTTACTATTTCACAGTAGCAGTAGATTTGTGCCCGATTGATGGCCATAGCCTCGCCTCTATTACATGGGAATTAAACAGAACTGGCGAAATGTGGCTGTTGCTATAGGTACACCTCTGCGTAACCCTTCGGGGAATTACAGGCGTGATGTTATATGAGGTCTTTTTTTAAATTTGGTTTACCAAGTGTTTTGTGATATTTTGCCAATTAATTTTAAAAGGGCCCTGATGAGTCGATTGATAAAACATTTTCATATGTACTGTGACAAAAACATACAGTGACATACGTAGATAATCACTCCTTCCCATGGGCCTTCATCCCTATGTCATACTCCTTTTGCCTCGTTTACGTTCATACATCTGGTCATACACGAACAGTACTACGATCCTGACCTTTCTAAAGAACATCACCAATAAGGTCACTATTATGTCCTTCCAGAAGGAAAATTCTCGTAATTTAAAACGTTCAAAATCTAGTCGCAGTCTCATCTCAGCGACAAACAAATGTCAAAAACTTGTCAAAATGTGGGGAAATTAGAAGTATTTTTTGACAAATTGAAACTGAGATCAGACTGTGAACGGTCTTAAAATTACGAGAATTGCCCCTCTGTGGTTTCCACTCGCATCTGCCTTGTAAACACCTTTTGTTAGTCTCCTGTCACTCTCCCTCTCCACATGACCAAACCATCTCAGCATACTGTTACTCTCTATTACTTCTTCCCTCTTATTTTAAACTAGCTTCTGCCCGCGACTTCGTCCGCGTGAAATGTCTTGTTCCCCGACCCAGCCCGTCGCATCGTATCGCCTGCCCGCGCTATTACTTCGTTTTCGGTCAGCGTTTTTCTGACTCTTTCTCTTTTTGCTAGCACCGCACTACTGCACCTATACTGTGTATATCCTAATAACAAATCTGTAGGTAGCTATGTTCTAAGGCGGCACGAGCTTCGAATATAAATAGCAGAGAGTAGTCGTGTACTGGTAGTGAAGCATCGCCCGGGCAATGAACCTGGGAGTACACGCCGTGAAACACAATACGTTGATTTACTTTACTTGGACGATAGTCTAGTCTAAGAGCTTTTGTTTTTGAAATAGAAGGAAGTTCGTGTTTTTTTATAATATAGTATGCACCAGTGATGGCTCATAGGAAGGCTCATAAGTATGTATTGCTGAACTCAGAACAATGACAAAACAATTAATCTGTACCTAAGTCAATTAGTTTACGGGTCTAATAATCTATACTAATCTGTACTAATAATAAAGCTGAAGTGATTGATTGTTTGATCGCGCTAATCTCTGGAACTATAGGTCGGATTTGAAAAAATATTTTAGCATTTGATAGATCAATTCTCGGGGAAGGCTATACGCTGGTTAACATCACGCCAGGGCCCTTAGGAGACGAGCAAAAAGAGATAGAGCACAATAAGCGAAAACGAAGTAATAGCGCGGGCCGGCGATGCGATGCGACGGGGTGGGGCGAGGGAACGAGACATTTCACGCGGACGAAGTCGCGGGCAGATGCTAGTTAAATATAAATTATTATAAACTGAGCCGGCGAACTTCTTACCGCCTCAGAATCAATCAAAATCAAAAGTCATTTATTCAAATTAGGCTGAGAATCAGCACTTTTCGAACGTCAAAATTACAAAAGACAGTAAAATGTTGTATGATAAAATTGAATTTTTCCTATGTTTTAATAGTTGTTCTGCTATCCGGGGCGGAGACAAATCAAAGATCCTATACTTAAATTGATCCAGCCGTTCTAGAGTGATAAATGGTGTAACTAACCTGACTTTGTTTTATTTATATACATATAAGTAGATATTGTTGTAAAAAAATATTATTTCAATAAACAATATCAAGTTCAATAATTATTATATTATTTTTATTGTTGTGTATGTAGTTAGTTATTTAATTTAGTACCTAGTGTTAATTAGTTCATCACCTATAAAGAAATCATAGATATTAAAAACCTGTTAGATATGCTGTGACTGGCAAAATGTCTGGTGTAACCTACTACAGGAACCCTACACCTCTGCCTAACACTTCAGGGAAAACAGGCGCGATGTTATGTCAGTTAGATATCTTGTGACGCATACACACCCATAAGTTCACTAACTTATAGTATAATAATATGAACATAAGCTTCATGCAAACCAGGTAAAGTTAATGACCTACATTATAAACTACAGCGATGAAGATGAAAACAAAACTCTACCATATCCAGTCACAGAAGGTTCTAATTTAGTACAAAACAGATTACCATACAGTTTAGGAGTAACTTGCCATATATCACCAACCGTCGCAAGGACGTTCTTAATTGCAGCCTTAAAATTTATTTAAGTGCCAGCACAAACTATGCATCTTGTCGCTGCAAGAAGATGCGGAGTTGTCGTTACACGCGACTAGTCGCTACGACAGACTTCCTGCAGGAAGCGATTATTTTCTTTAAGTTTTCGAAAGAGACGGTCGTGTTCTTTATATGTCACCTGACCGCAAATAACACCATTTGTGGTCGGGTTTTTAGTAAATGAGGTAAATCATTTATATATACTAAAAATAGGAACGGCCCCAATATTGAGCCCTGAGGTACACCCATTTTGACTTTTAACCCCAATGAATTCACACCGTTTATTTGAACTCGCTGAAATCTATCATTTACGTGCGAGTGCATCGCGCGTTTAGACGTTGTGCTAACCAGCAGCGAGAGCGTGCGACTCTCCTAGCCTGTCGTTGCGACTCTGCAACTCGGCGTCAAGTGTGCGGGGCTTTGAACAAAATATATAAAAATTGTCGACTGCAGTCTCATGTCGTATAGTGTGCGCCATGTATAAGTTTATGGGGGTCAAGGTACAAGTGAACTGATCAAAATGTCTTATGTAAGTAATGTAAGCTCGTGCTTTGCTTAAACCTGTTTTGAACGAAGCGACTGATCATTCGTTCATGCGGTCGACAGGTCGTGCGTTCAAATCCATGCACTCTTAAATGATAGTAAGTACTTAGTTAATTTACCTTGTGCACGGAAATAATAAATAATCTATATACTTTGTAACTAACTCGTAGCAGAATCACAGTAACACTGACATAGCATAACATCGCGCCTGTAGTCCCCGAAGGGCGAGGCAGAAAAATACCTATAGTACCTATGTACATGTTTTGCAAGTTATGTTTAATTCCCATATAATCTCAATGGGGAGCGAATCTATGTCCTCGACCGGGCAAATCTATATAACACTGATAATATAATACATTGCAAACATTTGGGTTATCCCGAATGCCATCAGCAGGAATGTCAAAGGGTTTGGCTATTTCATACTTGCGCTCCTTCAAAAGTCTCACCAGTAATGTGGGCAAAATTGAGAGCCTAGTGATGTATAGACAAGGATCCGTATCCTCCATAAGTTCCGTAGTAGGCAATAAAGACAAGGGACCCGCTATCCATCATGGAGAGCTACTCTTCAAAGGGCGAGCAAAAGTATAGCAAAATATCTACCCACATCATTCAAACTAGAAGACAATACAAGTCTATAACTTATATAGGTATTAACGCCCATCATCGATATATATCTCACACAACTAACCAATTTTACTAGTTTAGAATTTGCCAAATTATTAACAAGGCTTTCGAAGGTGTAGTCTCGGTCATGGCCGACACACTGGCCCAATTTGGGCCACCAATGGCATCATTTATGTAAGCTGTAGACCCAATTGCCAAGCCAGACATTTCTGGTTTCACCTTTCATACCAGAATGTTGACATTATTTCCTCGTTCCTCCAATGTCATGAATTATAGCAAACTTATTAAAACCGGTTCTAAAAGGTCGATTACATACTTACTGTTAATTTCGGTGAATGAACCAAAAACATGACAACTAAAGATAAAGATTTAATTGTCGTTAAAATTAAGCCAGACTAGAAGGCCAATTCTCGTAATTTAAAACGTTCAATATCTAGTCTCATCTCGGCGACCAACAAATGTCAAAAATGTAGGGAAATTCGACGTATTTTTGACAGAATAAGGCTGAGATTAGACTGTGAACGTTCTTAAAATTACGAGAAATGCCCCTCTGGTATGATTGTTGCCTGGACTGAATGTTTAAAAAAAATAAAATGCAAGAGTTCTAGACCGTAATTAGAAGTGGTTGTAAATTATATTGTCGGTACATACATCTGTTTCAAAATGCTTCTAGCAATAGCAAAGCAAACCCCTCGGTGACCGGAGAGAGACCAGCCGCACGAGCAGGCACGGGGGTATCATCACACCACCAACGTCGACACTGTTATTCTGTCGACGCTGTTATTGAGAAATTCCTAATAGAAAAACCTAACAATCTAACCCAGGACCCCACGCTCAGCAGACTGTCAGAGTGAAGGAAGAGGGAGTGCACCTGAGTCTGCGCACACAGTTGTGCTGTACCTATAATATCTCGATGGCTAATCTCCGCTAACATTGACCGCCATGCCCGAAATTCAGTCTGGAGAATAATTATTATAATTAGGGTAGAGTTTTAAGGGGTAGAAAATGAGTCTCGTTTTTATTAAAAAATCTTTGACCTGAATATGCAGTGCTCCGAATATGTAGCCATTAATTTCGATAAAGGTGGCTATTAAAACATAAAAATCGATAAGCAGTTTTGATGAGACAATCACCTTGCAATCTTAAGCAGTTACGCATTCACTTAACGAGCACAACCTCAAAGTCAGTCAGGCAATCATATAAAATAAAATACTAACTTAT
Source organism: Apamea crenata (assembly GCA_949629185.1). Taxonomy (NCBI): domain Eukaryota; kingdom Metazoa; phylum Arthropoda; class Insecta; order Lepidoptera; family Noctuidae; genus Apamea; species Apamea crenata. Next base: position 1,027,280 of record OX451362.1, on the reverse strand, counting down.
ATAACTTGATATCTCATTTCGCGGCGCTTGCACAGATCGGATAGACACGGTTTTATGTAACATGTAGGTAATATTTATCTTTAACTTAATATTATTCTCGATCTTTTTCATTCAAATTGAATTTGCAGACATAATGCATATGCAAATCAACCATTAATTTGATTATGACGGTTTTTCCTGAGTCAATAACCTGTCTTTTAAAATTTCAATTTCTCATTTAATTTTGTCATATTAATTTTGAATACTGACAAGAAAAACCTCATTCATAGACAACTTAAGATATACACTTTAGTCTATGACTTAAGAGTTTGATTCTTAATGACAGTCATTAGTTTTTCGAACTTAAGAAGCAAAGGATTAGCATCCTTTTTATTAGATTAGTATCCTTCAAAATGATTCAGATTGTGATTGATTGTGTGTTACGCAATTAGGGTGCAGTCACATAAACATGTTATTGTTTGTAGCCAAACATGTTTTATCATTAGGCATAATCATAACGGAACATCAATCCAATACTAGCTAATGCTAGCATTACATGGATTTACAAGTACTTAAGTAGTTGATGACAAAATAGTTTTTTTGAAAAAGCTTTTTTGTGATCTTAGAGATCAGTGAGGTAATTAATAATAATAATACTCTTTATTTCAAACAACTTTGAGTACAGGTAACTAAAATACTACATCATGAGCGACAGATAGGACTATTATAGTGGATAGTGAAGCAAACCCAGTTCCGCGCTAGGAATTAACCTGTGTTACAGACACTAGGGCCGCTCCATCACCTCGCTAGAAACATTACTTCAAACGTCCGTAGTACTAAAATTATTGAGTTACTGGATTTAGGCATGCCTGTATGGCTGTATATAGGGAAAAAATTGCGTAACACATTAACAGTAGCTCTGGCCGTTTAACAACATTCATTGCGTTATTTAAAACATTGTTTTACAATTTTTCAATTTTTTCGCGATTAAAATGTTGGTCCCACGGAGAAAGTGATTCAACTTGACGGTCTGTACCACAACCTTAAAAGTATATCTACAGCTCTCAGGTACATGCTGTATGGGTAATAGGTAAAGGAAACGTTTTGAAAAAGACGATTGCTGAGAGCCATGTAGCGATTATTAATACTTTTTACCGCATTTTTTGTACCACCATCAACTCGAAATGGCATCCATCATAATTTTCAACACAAAAACCAGTGTTTACGAGTAGCTATCGTGCAAAAGTATGAAATGTTGCAAAACAAGCTTATGTAACGTTTGTCGGCGACAATCTCGCGACTATGCTGCAATTATTAGCTCAGGTTCACAAGGACGCGTTTTTCCCGCAGCGACTTTTTTTTCGCGCACTTCATTTTTAACGCTTTATTTAGCGCCAAGAGTTGAAAATCCAACAGTGTATTTTTTTGATGCGCTGGGATACCCTCTGTTATATTATCAACTAATCAAATGAAATCAAATCAAAAGTCATTTATTCAAATTAGGCTGACAATCAGCACTTTTTGAACGTCAGAACTATAAATAAGATAGTTCCCCAAAACGCCCGCCCTTCACCACTTCCTAGTGCTTTCGCTGGGAAGAAGTGGCGCGACATACTCCCCAGCAGCACAGCTGTCTGTTTAGTTAGAAAAACTTGATTCTATACAATAGTAAGTACATACGTAAGTATTACTTTGTGTAAATAATTTTATCACCACTGCTCTCAAAACAGTGAAGGAAAACATCGTGAGGAAACCGGCATGTCCTCGAACCAAAAATTCGAAGATATGTGACATCTACCAAACCGCACTGGGCCCGCGTGGTAGATTATAGCCCATTCCCTCTCGAAGAGAGGAGTCTTGTGACCCAGCAGTGGGAACATTATAGGCTGATTATGCAGAGTAACGCTCGGCCCAACACCGAGAGTTGAAAATCCAGTGCGCGATATTTTTACGTCTGTGTGTACGTGGGCTTATGTGGGAACAATCGTCGCTTAAGCTATACAGACAGTTTTTATCATACAAATTGGTTAAACCTTCGATATTTTAGTCCTTTGCATGTTCATTTGATAATATTATTTACACAGCAGCGAAGGCTACAGTTGTAATAGTATTTGTTCGGTGTTTTCACCGAACACCTTAGTTAGCAATACCGGCGCGTCGCGTTGACCTGATTTTATTACTTACTAGATTCATTTTTGTCTACCGCGTTAGCGGGGTGTATTCGAACATTCCATCAACATTTTAACACTAAGAACAACTGTTTGAGAGTCATCATCTGCCTAGTCTTTTCCCAAGTATGTTGGGGTCAGCTTCCAGTCTAACCAGAGCAGTTTAATACCAATATTTTACATGGAGCGACTGCCTATCAGTCACAACCCAGTGACTGGGTAATACGATACCTCTTGGTAAGACTGGTTGTTTAGTTTCGGGCTTCTGACCACGAATGACAGTCGGGACCAACGGCTTAACGTGCTTTCCGAGGCACAGAGGCGTCTCGGTATATAAAGATGGTCACCCATCCACGGCAAGTGTAGCTTAACCTGTTCAATCGAACCGTGCGGCTGTTATTAATTAGCCACAAGCCCCTGAAATCAAGAGTAAGTCAATGAATAGTGTTGAACGTAAACATTTGTTTCGCCTCAAACCCACCGACACCTCGCTACGTACCCCGAGACCCCGACAGTATTAATTTCTTTTATTTAATGTAATTTGATTATGTTAATTAATTCACGTATGTGCGAATGTGTTTTGAATAGATTGTTGCTTTTCGTCGACTGCTAACTAACTAAAAGTTTTTAATTTATGTATACGAGACGTGTTTGGCTTTTTTGCTCATCGAGTGATGAGTTCGATTCCCGGATGTAACACATTATTTGTATGGCCTAAAAGCTATAGATGGGTTTGTAGTCAGATAACATGAGATGTGTGTCAGTAATCACACTACATTGGGATTTCTACAATTTAGTCTTTCTTCAATTAATGTTAGAAACCGCAATTTGAGGCAGTGGCGCCGATTCTCTGGTTCACCAACAAAACTAAATTTGAGTTCAGTGCATCTTTTTCTTACTATTTCTTTAAGAAAAGGACAGAAGATATATATATATTAGTTTAGTCCTGTCAAATTAGTCAGCGCCAGAATTGACGTATTTTTAGTAGCCATGTTTTTAATCACGTCTAAACTGTCTATATCTTAATTTGACAGGACTAAACTAATATTTATCTTCTATCCTTTTCTTAATGGAATAGAAAGAAAAAGATGCATTGAACTTAAATTTAGTTTAGCTTGGCAACAAGGGAATCGGCACCAATGGTTAAAAAGAAAACTTAAATTAAAATACTTTTGCAAGCAACGTTTGTCAGATCGTAAAACTGGTTTATCAAACTATTAACTTGCTGCCTTTAATCTCTACAGTTGATACAACGTAGTTCTCACAATCTGGTTTATAGACCAATAATTAAATTAATTATTTTTTTCTCGCCTGTATCTGCCTAACATACGCAGTAAGTACCTACTACATTGCAAATGTAGTTGTCACGTGTGAAAGATGCTACAAATACCTTGCTCAGACCGATTCAGAGCACTGCATAAATACTGACATAAATGACCTGCGGGGTAGTTGCGTAACCCCCTATCTAGTAACAATGGGTTTCAATTTGACAGTTCAACAGCATTCATTGCGTTATTTACGTTGCTGAGCAGACACATTTTTCGAACATATGAAGCAATGGATTAGCAATATCCTTCGAAATGATTCAGCTTGAGATTGATAGTGTGTTACGCAATTAAGGTGCTGGAAGGTCATGTTATATTGAAGGCCAAAGTCCTTTTTTTACGAAAACAAGTTTACTACCTACACTAAACGAAAATAATACTCCCCAGAGCCTGGCCTGGTATTACGGAGGTCTTAAATTATTATGTCATTAGAGAACGTAGTTTTCGTAACATGTAACGCTTGACAGAACGGAAGACACGTCATTATAATGTCCTAAAAGGTCAATGGTACTTTAAAGTCAATCATCCCATACTGTTTGGAATGAAGACATGATATAAATACTGACTTTTTTTAATATTGACGTTTTTATACGACTGCCAATCTGACCTCTAAAACTCAGGACAAATCCAAGATACGTTCTACCTAAAAGGTTTTACCTTTCTTGTATATCCGTAGTCGCCTCGATCATCATTATAAATGAGTTTATTATGTTACCTAAAGACCTTATTACTTTGTGGACACCTAGTTGCAATGTTTATCGTAATAACCATCATCTGGACTATGGTCCCTCTAATTGTAGCGCCATTGCGGCCATTGTCTGCCTGAGAACATCCAATGCAGTCTGACGGGTTATTACCGAAGGCTGTGTTCGTTGTAGGAGACGACACGGGATTATGAACTGATTTCATTTTTAACATTGACATTGACAACAAGGTGGAAAAGACTGAAATGGAACTGGGCAAGACATGTCAAATGCTGTATAAACGGTGGGCTCAAGTAGCACAAATCTAGTCAGAGAGGTGTGGTCACGGCACGCCACGTAGGAGATGGTATGACAAACCGGACAGATTTCGCCAAATCTGAAGAGAGGAAGTATCGCAAAAGATGGAAGGAGTGAACGGAGGGCCTTTGCCCACAAGTGAAACGGAATAAGCTAACCAAAAAAAAAATACATTCGTTTGTAGATACCTACTTTTAAAAGCGGTAGTAAAATAACTTCCTCGTTTTGGTCTACATCTGCTACCACTTCTACACAAGAGCTACATGACAGAAAGTTCTAGGGAATATTATGTGCATTGTTAGATCCTGTAATGCAGTACCAGAAAATATAGAAAAGGAACCAGGGTGAAAAAAAGAGTGCAATCGTAAGTATATATAATTGTCTTTGGTTAAGAACACAAATAGCAACAATAGGTCAACCGTAGTTAGTGAATATGTCGATACTAAGACAACAACAACAGGATTAACAATGTATCTCGAATCAACTGACATTGTGAGTAAAGTAAACACGCTACATTTAATGGTGACTTAGTAAATTGTTTTAACTTATAAATAACATCGTGTTTGTTAACTCATCTAGTAACTGCAGCACAACGAAGACTACAATTAGGTCATCTACATCTGCCTAGCCTTTTACCAACTATGTTGGGGTCGGCTTCCAGTCTAACCGAATACAGCTGAATACCAGTATTTTACATGAACCGACTGCCTATCTGACCTCCACAATCCAGTTACTGGGTAATACAGTTATCGGGTAGTCAACTGTAACGACTGTCAAAGATCCATGAATGCCAGCCGGACCAACGGCTTAGCATGCTTTCCGAGGCACGGAGGGGTCTCGGTATGTAAAGATGGTGACCCATCCACAGACCAACCGCGGCAAGCGTAGCTTAACCTGATCGATCAACCTGTGCGGCTGTCATTATTATACACGGGCCCCTCTAAGACTATAATAATGTAGTAAATGATAATAACACAGAATTGTCATAATTACAATATTGCATGTTAGTTTTACTTATTAATATTATACTGACCCTTTGGTCTAAGTCGCAAGCGCTACCGCTGAGCAGGAGCTACTGGGTTCGATTCCCAAAGTCAGACAAAGTGTTATTAGGTTTGTCCATTAGGATTTTTCTCAGTAACCGCCTGAGTCCAGCCCGGGTGATGGCATTAGGCTCGTGGGACTTAAACATAACTGGCGAAATGTGGGTGTGTGTAGGTAGGTACAGTCAACAGCAAAAGTCAGAAATTCAATTTCTGATGTTGATCTTCTACTTTTTCTGTTGACTGTACTATGTAGGTACATTATCATCATCAGCCTACAGCAGGCCACTGCTGGACAGAGGCCTCTCCTATTGCATGTTATTGTGTATGTGTATTGCATGCTAAAATAACAAGCTGAGTCGAGACAAGTGGAAATTGTTTATTTCCACTTGTCTTGTCTTGCTTGTTATTTTTTCAGATTACCATCTGATCTCACTGTTATTTCATTTCTTTTCCCGACACTTTTGATAAATATATCATATTTTATAAATCCGCCGATTCCCACGTGCGTTATTGGAAACGAGACTGGTGACGTCACGAATTGGCCAACCGACCGGCGCGAGCGCAGCTTACGACACATTATGGGAACTGTCGCACATTACTGTAATAATACTTAGCTTTTTGTTTTCATATCAATACTGATTTTTATGATCTGAGATTGGCTCAGGGAAAGATATACAACACCTATGTTTCAACATCTTATATTGCAGAATATTCAGAGGTATATAGTATACTCGTATGTGTCTGCTTTATGCAAAATGTCAGCAAAATGTTTCCGTGTGAAAGAAATTTGCTTAACAGACACACATCTGGTTTAAGAACTGGTGATCCCAGTATTTTTTTATTTATGATCCTAATCATGGAAACATGGGCAACTTCTATCTTCTAATTCATAGATCTATTTTTTCGTGCAGTTTGAGTAATTTATGTGGCCTACCCAAATGTCCTTTCTTTGGATTATTCGTCGAATCGTTGAGCTCCTTAAGTTTTGAGTTGAGCTGCACGATTTCTGACAAACGCGTGCACTGACTGGACAGGTCTTCTCAATCTGTGTGGTTCTTTCCTCAAAAGACCATATTATCAGACATCGATCTACATAGTCTTCATATGATCTGACCAAGATTATGTCTGGACTTTAAAAGAGATTGTGACCTCTGAGTTTGTTTCGGCCTTTCTTCTCAGACTAATCAGATAGGAAACGCCCGACCTCATCTAGTTTTAAAATATGATTGGTTTTATTAACTTAATATGATTTATCATTTACTGGGAGATAAATTTTGACAAGGTCATTATTTCTAGGTGTTTATCTAATAGTAGTAAAAGCCGCAGAAAAACAGTTGCATGTTTAGATGATAACTCATAAGTGTTTACCTAAAACTTGCAGTACCGATAGTTCTCTAAGCAAACATAGTCATGCAGTTCTCGTTTATCCTAATGTATGTCATTCTCGGATGGTGTAAGAACCGGCCGTTGTCGTACGGATTATATCATAGATCGGCAGCGTATGTCGATATTAGTAACATCATTTACTATTAAGTAATCTGCGATTACACTGAGATCGTATGTATGCAGCGATATATTATATTATTAGACAATATTACTTTGGTCTGTTATCGCGTTACCCAGTAATTGGATTGTGGAGGTCAGGTAGGTAGCCGCTCCACGTAAAATATTGGTATTTATACATTGGGCCAGACTGGAGTGGACCCCGATGTGGCTGGGAAAAGGCTCGGCAGATGATGATGATAACGAGGTCACTTGGTTGACGACTTTTGTGTCAATGAAATACTGCGTGGCTCCTAATAAGAATAGCCATCCTAGGAATGTAACTGTTGTTTTGCTATAGGAGTTAGTCAACAGTTTTTTGCTTTCCAGCGTTATACCTATAACGCTGGAAAGCAAAAAAGCTGTTGACTGTATTACAACACATTACAATACACTAAAAAACTGTTGTTCACATAAATTAGTAGATGCCTTAGGATAACCTTATCATAAGGCATCTACTAATTTACGTGCATGATAAACACGATCAAGATATTAACGTTTTTAAAGTTCCTGCCCATCATTTATATGAAGAGAAATTACAATAGACTGAAGACCAGTTTATATAAAAAACCTTTATGAATAGCCATATTTACTTCGTCAGTGTTCCTAAAAATCAATGCCAGTGGAATTTAATGGGCTATTGATAAATAATAAATACCTATTATTTTTAATTTTGCTTATTTTGCTATAAATTACGTCTTTAATGATTTGAACAGACGTTTTTCTTCACTCAATTAATTAAGCCTTTGTTTTCTGTGGTCGAATTAAAAACATTAGTGCAGACCGGATTATCGAAACTGGTTTATTATTATTCACAGCGGTATTATGAATACGGACGTAATATAATATGCAACAAGTACACTTAAATTAACGTTCGTGGCACATAAAATAGGATAGTAACAGAGTTTGCTACACAAACGGGCGTTTTGATTTTATTTTTACTGTCATAAATACATGCTGCGTAGTTTTTGAATAATGAGGCCGATTGTGAAATATCTTTTTCTTCTTAATCATCAAATTATAAAAAATAGTTGAAGTACATAACATGACGTGGGCATTCCCCGGAGGATTAGGTTTAAGTCCCATGTGACAGGGGCTGGACCCATTGCCATCAGCCGACACAAATCTAAAAATATTTTTTTTTTTCGAATTAACAATTTGTTAGTTGTTTCCTACCTAATACATCAAAATAATTGATTATACCTACAAGTTTCGCTATAACGTAAGTAGTAAAGAACCTTTAAACGCTGCTTGTGATATTTTTACTGACAGGGACATAAAAGTTAAATACTCGTTTGACAGCTATGAGCGATTCTCGCCACAGTGTGCTTTTGGGTAACACGTGCGTTAGAATTTTTGCTGTTTTTCCGTGATATTGTGTTTATTGTGACTTGTTATTGTGATTGTTTGTGTGTTTTGTCTCGTGTATACCTGCTAGCAGGTTTGTCTAGTGTTTGTTTTCTCCTTTTTATTTATTTATTTTTAACTTACGTCACGATTATCCTTATTCAATATGAATATGGATAAAAATAAACCCCCAGACCCTCCTGATGATACACCTGGTACCCCCCTATCTGGCTTCTCCACATCCATTCCAAGTCCCACCCTCAACCCATTAAGTCAGTTTGCAGATGTGGTCTGTAACCTGGAGTCCCAGTTCCTTCCCTCCCAGAATTCCCAAACTCTTCCCTCCCAGAATTCCCAGACTAACATCCGAAAACGCCCCGGTAATGATGAGGAGGTATCTAATCGCCCTACCAAACAACCAAGAACTCACGTAGGCCGTGTTAGGTACTCGGCAATTGACAAAGGACCTTTCATCGTCCACGTTTCCCGTCAGGAAGCCCAAGCTAACTCTGGTACTACTTTACACCCAGTTACATTTGGGCGATTTTTGGCAAACCAGAATATATGTAACATTGTGGCAGTCAAGCGTGTTGGTCGAAACCGTGTATCAGTGGAGTTTGCATCCCCTCAGGACGCCAACGCCTTCCTTTCAAATAATATGTTGGGCACAAATCTGTATGAAGCTACAATTCCGTCCTTTAATATAACCCGTATGGGGGTTGTAAGTGGTATCCCTACTGACTTCTCAGAAGAGGAAGTCTTAACATATTTAAAAGTTCCAGTAGGTTGTGGACCAATTATAAAAGTTAGGCGGTTGAACAGGAAAGTTAACAGAGACGGTTTAACTGAATACAGGCCCACAGAAACTTGTGTCATCACATTTGATGGCCAAGTCTTACCAAACCGGATTTTCTGTTTCTACACATCTCTTACTGTAGAACAGTATGTGTACCCCACCATTCAATGCCGCAAGTGTTGCCGATTTGGTCATGTAGAATCCCTCTGTCGGTCCAAACCCCGCTGCAGCAAGTGTGGCAATGATCACCCCGGTGATGGTTGCAGCGTTGCTGAGAGCGAGGCTTTCTGCGTGTTGTGCTCTGGAAGTCACTTTGCGAACAGCAGGTCCTGTCCGGAGTACAGCAGGCAGAGGACTATTAAAACGATCATGGCTGAGAAAGTGATTTCATATTCTGAGGCAAGTAAAACTGTTCCTATTTCCACTCGTAGCTATGCAGACATTGCTAAATCACAAAGCCAGTCATACCGCAAAACTGTTTTTCTTAAGCCAAAGACCCAAGCTCCCCATTCTCCTTCCTATGATAAAACAGCTCATCAGCAGCTCACTACCACTCCTCAGTCTTCTCAGCCTAATGGCTGTGCTCTCAATAGCCAACTTGCAGAATCTCCTGAGAACTTATCTTCAATAATTGAACTTCTTAGTAAACTCTTACTAACTTTAATGTCTTCATCCAATAAAACTCAATTACCGTCCAACGTTGCCATTTCACTCATAAACTCTCTTTCTTCCCACAATAATGCCTCGATTTGTGTTCCTTCAATGGAATGTGAGAAGCGTGTGGCATAAGAAGCACGAGCTCACATTCCTTCTGAACAAATACAAACCCTTAGCTTGTTCCCTTGCTGAGACTTGGCTAGTTCCAAGTCTTAGTTTCCGTTTACCTTCCTTTAATATTCTCAGATGCGACCGATCTGATGGCTATGGCGGGTCGGCTCTCTGCATGAACAACCGTGTTCCACTTGTGGCTGTATCGTTGCCTTCTATAGGAGACGATATTAGCATTGTTGCCGGTAGGGTGGAGGGTATAACCCTCTTATCTGTTTATATTGCTCATCCTCACCAAAGTTTCCTCCCAATCATAAAGCGTACCCTGGAAAGCATAGAAGGCCCTGTACTTGTAATGGGGGACTTCAACTGCCATCACTTTAGGTGGGGCTCTGAACGTTGCGACTCTTTTGGGGAAGGTTTGGTTGAAATCTTAGATGACCTTAACCTGTGTATTCTAAACAATGGTTGCCCAACTCGTAGGTCTCTTCCTGGACAGCACAAGAGTTGTGTTGACCTCACATTTTGCACACTGGATATCGCAGCGTCATGTCATTGGGAGTGTACCAGTTTGTCACATGGAAGTGACCACTATCCAATTGTAATATCTTTGGCTGATAAAACATACTTAGAAAAATCGAGCCCTCCACTCTTGAGGTATAATTTATCTAATCCTGATTGGGAAAAGTATTCCTCATTATTGGAGGACAAAATTAATTCACTTCCAAATTTAGATTCACATGATTTTGATTGTCCTAGTCCCCTCCAAGTGTCAAACCGGTATAATGACCTCATTTCGGCCATAACAGCTAGTGCAGACTCATGTTTCCCCGTCAAAAACTCAGCACGTGGGAAGATTCCTTCCCCTCCATGGTGGGATCAGGAATGCACAGCAGCTATAAGGGAAAGGGATGATGCTGAAAGGATGTACAATGGGGCGATGACCAGCGATAACCTAATAGCGTTCAACAGGACCCTTGCTAAATCCAAAAGATTGCTGCGAAGGAAGAAGCGCGCCGGTTGGGCTAACTTTTGTGGTTCTCTGTCCCCATCCACTCCTTTATCAATTGTATGGAAGAAGATCAACCGGTTTAGATCTGGGTGCTCCCCTTCAATTTCTTCTCCCATCCCTCGAGAGACTGCTGAGCAGTTCTTTGACAAACTGGCTCCTCCATATGTACCATCGGAAGCTGAACATAATCAGCCGGCTCTCATTTCTTCTGAGGATCCTTTTGATGCACCATTTTCTATACAGGAGCTTAACTTGGTTTTAAAACATGTTCATGACTCTGCCCCCGGTGTTGACGGTATTGTCTATTCTTTTATGTCACACGCGGGTCATAGAGCAAAAAACTTTTTTTTAGGCATCTTGAATTTTTGTTATACTAATGGCTGGGTACCCGATCAGTGGAAAACTCAAATAATCATACCCATTTTGAAGCCTGGCAAACACGCTGATGATCCAAACAGCTTCAGACCAATCGCTCTGTCATCAGTCCTTGCAAACATTTTTGAACATCTAGTAAAGAACCGACTAGAATTCATAGTTGAATCCAGAGACTTACTTCCTAGGTCTCAATTTGGATTTAGGAAGGGGCTCAGTACCATGGATAGTGTTGGGGTTTTGGTATCTGATATACGCTCATCGTTTTCGAAAAATGCATCCGTAGTCGCTGCCTTTTTAGACATTTCCTCTGCATATGACAATGTCCTTCTTCCCATTCTCAGGCAGAAATTGCAACAGCTGAGTATACCGGAAAGAATGGTACAGTGCATCTGTAGTTTACTTATGTCTAGGTCTTTGGTTTTGAGAGTCCCAGGGGAAGAATTTGACGCCAGAATGTCATGGAAGGGCCTACCACAAGGATCTGTGCTTAGTCCTTTACTGTACAATTTATATACAGCTGACATATGTACATGCCTTAATAACGACTGTCAAATTCTTCAGTATGCTGACGACTTGGCTTTATATGTCACAAATATCTCAGTTAGCGACGCTGCAACATCTCTTAGCGTATCCCTGGACTCTCTAAACCAATGGCTCAATCTCCACGGCCTGACTTTGTCTGCCCCAAAAAGTGCTGTGGTTGTGTTTTCTCGCAGGAGGTTGATTCCACAAATTCCAGTTAGCATCCAGGGGCATCGTGTACCGGTTTCTTCTAAAGTAAAATTTTTAGGCGTTTTTTTAGATTCAAAATTGAGTGGTTTGCATCATCTAAATTATCTAGTTAGTAGATGTGAGAGAACTATACCTGTTCTTAAAGTTCTTGCCGGGGTCTGGTGGGGTGCTCACCCCTACACTATGAAACTGGTATACAATGCTTTAATCCGGAGTGTTCTGGACTACGGATCTTTCCTTTTAATCCCCTGTAACAAAGGTGCTTTGGCAAGGTTAGACAGAATACAGGCTATGTGCCTACGGATCATATCGGGTTGTATGAAGTCCTCACCAATTAACGCATTGCAGGTAGAGTGCGCAGAACCTCCGTTGGCCTTGAGAAGGCAGTATCTAGCATCGAGGTTTTGGGCTAGAGTCATTACCAAATCCTCCCACCCTCTGGTACAAAAAGTGGATGACCTGGATGCCCTATGCCGTAGTTCCAGTTATTGGAAGCATAAAGAAGTCCCTTTGTTTTTAAAATCCTTCCGTTGTTATCAAAATTTAGATTCCCCCATTATTCAGTTTCCGAAACTCCCTATTTACAGTTTTAATTATGAAATTATATGTTTTAAACCTGATATTTTTTACAATATTGGCATATCCAAAAAGTCTTCTTCGGCGAACTCTATTTTCAATGCGGCGGTTGGTGAGAGATGGTTCAATTTCGAAAGATTTTTCACAGACGCCTCTAAATTGTCAGATTCAAGCTGCACTGGGGTTGCGGTATACTACCAAAACTCCAAAATCGTTTTAAAATTTAAATGCCCTATACAATCATCAGTGTTTACGGGTGAGTGCGTGGCCATATTAGAAGCTTGCCTATTCATAGAAGCCCATAGTATAAATTTTGGTGTCATCTTTACGGACTCACTTAGCTGCCTGCAAGCTTTGGAGCAGAGTCCTTTCAAGAGTAAACTGCACAGTCCAATTTTACTCGAAATTAAAAAGTCCCTTTTCTCTTGTGCCAAGAATCACAAAACCGTTCACTTGGTTTGGATTCCAAGTCATTGTGGCATAAAAGGAAATGAATATGTGGATGCTCTTGCTAAGGATGCTGTTACGTCCCAAGCCGTTGACCTTAAACATTTTAGAAGTCCGGGCTACGAATTTGCTGAGCCTTCCAAAAAAGAGCTTGCTAACCTCATGGCAGGTGCAGTGGCAAAATTCAAGTAAGCGGAAAGGTGCTTTTTATTACGCAATACAGCCTAATGTTACACCCAAGCCTTGGTTTTACCCCTATAAAAAAATATCAAAGAGGGTAACATCAACTATTTCCCGCCTCCGTATAGGTCATTGTTGTTCCCCGGTATTCCTTCACAAAATCCGGGTCAGAGATACATCGCTTTGCGAATGTGGGTTGGATGAAGGCACTTTGGAGCACATCTTTTTTAACTGCTCCAATAATAACCCAGCCCACGACTTGTATAGCCATCTCCCTAAACTAAAGATCCCTGTCCCAATTAACTTTCCATCCCTTCTAACACATTCCTCCCCAAAGCTCTTTGGGGCTTTGATGTATTTTATCCGTGTCAATGACATCAATTTATGATGATTTTTGTGTGATTGTCTATGTACATATTTGATAATATAATTAACCATATTTTTTATTTGTTTGTTTCAGTGTACTTACTAACACTCGTCAACAAGTTTCACATTAAATTCAAAGTGTTGTCAATGACTTAGTATTGGATTTAGAATATTAGGTTTTTTTTTTTTTTTTTTTTGTATTCTCTGCACGTTTTCTCATATCACATCTGACATTGGCAGAATTGTCGACATCGGCACCATTGCCATAGATGAAAATAGAATAGAATAGACAGCTATGAGCGCCAGAATGTCAATTTTAACGATAACCAATACTAATTACTTAAAATTATCGAATCTGTCATTGATCTGGTAACAAAGTAGATTATTTAAATCCGGTTTCAGAATTGAGAATTTAAAGTTGAGAACGTATCAAACTCTACTTGGTGAAAGCCCGTGAAATTGAAATGTTTTTTTTTTGCAAAAAACATTGAATTTCTCAAATTCAAATTCTGAATTCTGAAACCGACTGCTAAACATTTGATTTTATTTATGTTTTTGTCAACCAAAATAGTTTGCGTATTTATCAACTTGGCTTAAACTTACCCAGCACCAACTGAACACAAATTCATACCTTCTACAGGAAAACTCACAACGTCGTGTCTGTCCTTGTCCACATAATTTCCTTTGTCAGTCTCATTAATCTAGTCGTTCATATTCCTCAATCACGGCTGCCACGTGCGCCAGTCAAATCCAGATCGTAAGGATATTAGAAGACACGTGTGTTTCTATCTACTTCCTAGTTTTTAAGTTGTTGATCGTGAAATTGTTATGTCGTGAGTCGGGAGATTATCATAACATCTGTCTACGTATATAAGTTTCATTGGGTGAGGAAAAAGCAGTTTTGTTTAATAAATTATATGTTTTAAGGATTTATTGTTTTTGTTGTAGTAATTCATGAATTCTTCCATGACTGTAAGGATTCAGCCAAAATGTCTTATATTGTTTATTTACTGAAGTTAGTTAATAAGGGCTGATTGTTCCATCGTTACATAACTTTTAGTCGAGGAATAAAATTGACGTTTGATGAAATAACTGTCAAAATTTCAAAATTATTCTTAGAACAAAGCATCAGATGATTGAAAAATCAGCCCTAAGTCAATAAAAAACTATATTCTTAGAACAAGTATTACAGCAAAGTTTTGTACGTTATATTGATTAATCGACTGAGTTTTGCCGTGTTAATATTCTCAGAGGGTCCACTTCAGCTTAAATATGCCATTTTCTATTCAAGGAACTGCAGAAATGCTAATGAACTCGACCATAAAAGGCAAATAAAACAATTGGTTAAAGCATTGGTTTACAATGGGAAATCGGCGGCCTCGTATTTGATAAACGATAAACGGTAGCTGTACAGTCAACCACACGACCAGGATAAGATTTTAACTTCGCCTTTATTTCGTAGCTTTCAGTCAGGTTTTTGGACTTCACATCCGAAGTGCGGTTGACTGCACCTAGGTACCGGCGATACACACGTGCTTGAAATACTTGAAACAGTTTCTTTTGGTCAAAACGAATAAGAAAGTAGTCAATTCTGTATTACATTCATGTTCATTTTGTAAATTAAATTATTGTAGTATTAATGGACCGTAATAGGTCCAATAATACTACAATAATTTAATTATTGATGATGATTTTAAAAGTCTGTAGCGGTATCTACAACACCCGTCTGGTCGGAGGATCCTCCCTTTTCAATGGAGGTTGAGTGAACTTTACACCCTGTTCCTCATACCTCCAAACTGGTGACCCTGAACATGTACGTCAGCGCAGCCTTCGTGCACCTACTTCAGCGTGACATCATCATCATCATCACTCCCGCAAGCTTTAGCGGCGAAGTCACCCAGCCAGCCAGTATCCACGGCTTCAACGGGTATCCTGACCACCAGCATGCAGCGACCGCGCATACCTGGTCATCACCCTCAGCCTCATCAGCAACCTTGGCACAGCACACTGCACTTTCGGCCGGTCAACAAGCAGAGCACCCTCTCCTGGGTCGACGCAGCAGCCAGCCTCAACCCGGCGCTGTACGACATCCGACGCACTGGAGTATAACGCAGCGCCATCCACACTGACTCACTGGGGACATCTTCGCAGACAGTTCCGACTCACTGCGAACTATGCGCCACCCCGACTCACTGGGGCATCTCCGCAGACAGTTCCGACTCACCGTGAACTATGCGGCAACCGGTTCCGACTCACTGGAACCTCAGCTGGCCTGGCAAGCATCGCAAGATACAAGACTCAGCCAACTATCGACCTCCGGTCTCCGGAGGGGAGTGATGTAGCGGTATCTACAACACCCGTCTGGTCGGAGGATCCTCCCTTTTCAATGGAGGTTGAGTGAACTTTACACCCTGTTCCTCATACCTCCAAAAGTCTTTATTATTAACATGATAACACAAAATGCATACAATAAGATCTTATTCTAATTGTGAACAACCATATACATAACAAGTTCTTAGGCTAACTTACCATTACAAATATTTTACACTGAGTTTACTATTCTATAAACATTCTATAATAAGTCCATAAAAACACACGAACTTTAAAAAAGCACAAACGCCTTAGCACTGTCTTCAAACGCATGCTACTGTTTACCTACTAAAGGTAATGCACTCACTGACTATTTGGAGCACATATATGGGTTATATATATCATATTTGGGATTTTTATTGATTTTCGGGCTGATTTTAAGATAAAATTTTGAGTGGTTGGTAATTTCGTTTGTTCGTGAGCTCGTTTTAAAGTACGAAAGGCAGTGTTAAAAGATATTTTGATTGCCTTGTTTTGAACAACTTGTAACTTATTGTAGATTTGATCAGTCAGGCTACTACTATTTAATAGGTTTCGTTAGTCATTCGTGACATTAATGTTTATGACTTTACTATTGTTCATATTTCGGGTATGTCTTCTTGGACTCTAACGTCTGTATTTTGGGTATGCATGACTCGAACATTTTTATAGGTATATCGTGTATTGAATTCTTGATCGCTGTGGCACAGAGGTTAGGGGGAAGTCCTGCTTTACGAAAACCTTCTTACGAGGATTCAGATTGTCAGTAACATCAAGGTATTGCTGATCTTCCTTGAGGAGCTGGGTTTTGCCACCCGTACGCAAAATATGCACATTGACGTGGAGTTGCACCACCAGCCCGTATTACCTATTATTACCTGAGGTTACAGATTCAAGCCTCAACTCAGTCTATATGCCTTCCAGTCTCAGTTACCTTTTAAGGTCGTCGGTCCATCTAGCTGGGGGGCGTCTTACGACAGATATAACCAGCCCGCTTCCACTTCAGCTTGCTTACTCTGCAAGCTATCTCGGTAACTGCGGTTCTTTTCTGAATGCCTAACTTCATGATTTCATAGTATCCTTCATAGAAACTTCGAGCATAGCCCACCCACTCGCTGTCACCTTTTGCGACGTACAGACGCTAGCGTATCAAGCTACCCGAAACTGTCAAATTTTCCCAATCAATCTTGAACCTACTACTTTAGCGATAAAGTTGAAAATCTATTAAATAAATTTTACAGATTGTAGTAGCTTGATGCGCGTCTGTACGTAAATGGTCGACATTGTAGGAATAGGTAACTATCAGTAAAACTTTTCATAAATCATCTATTCTTTCAAGAGTGATCATCAGCTTGACCGGCACCGCTAAAACCAAGAACCAACATTGTAACGAATGAACTATTGTTAACATTTAAAAGTATACAGCGTGGCGCTTTAGTGGCGACATTAATTTAACACACGTATACGGTTACGCGTTTTAGTTTTATGAATATATTTTAATTTAATTAAACATTAATATCTACTAACAATTTTCTAAAATAGCATCTTAGTGCAACCCGACTTAAACAACTGAGACGCAGGGTCATTTGCTGGGGTCACGGATCATAACATCGCAACAATGTAATTAAAACAAAATAACGTGCAAAGAGAAGGCGAATTGAAGGAAAGAGAGAGAGTCGGCGAGCGGCGCAGGTGGAAGTTTTCAAGTTACGATTTTTTTTATGTTGTTATAATTTTTATGATTACTGGCCACTAGCCCTACCCGTGTGTTACATTAATGTCGCCATTGTAGCGCCACATTGTAGAGTTGCGAACTTAACATAATAAATCATTGATAACCGATCCCTATTCAAATTCATTAGCACCTGTGTCTAGTTGAGTCAGGCTACTTAACGAATGATACTCAGTACCTACCTATTGTTATAACAGCTATAAGTACCTAGGTGGTTTACATACAAAGTGTATTTGAAAATTACTTCCGCTGCCAAGACAAGCATTAGCGTTGCAATGTCATGCTGTACAGGAAAAATTAGCAAGTTCTCAAGCTGTTATAATAAAAATTATTTATTTATTTAACAGACAACTGGACCCAGTTACAGTCACTTAAAATTCTAGATGTTAGTGTTAGAAAATGGTATTATAACATTCATAACATATTATGTTGAAGATAGGTGGGAGTGTTGACAGGCCAACCGCCAGATGGGTGGGTCACCTGCTACGCAAAATCGAGTATGAGCTGGAAGAGACTCGCACAGACCAGGGAATCCTGGCACAAAAGGGAGAAGATCTTTATAATACTCATCTGGGCCTTTTTGGAGCAACCGTAAGCCGCACTTTTCTGCAAATTTCTTACATCGCACTTTACACTTTTTATTTGTTTTCTTCTGTATATTAGGTATACTGTGTGACTTTAACTTCTTTGGTTATACAAAATGCATTCAATGTTGTGCACTTCCTGCACGTTAACCTTTGGCTTGACAACATTTACTTAAAATGACGCTGCGAGCGTCAACACACGGGGACAAGATAAAATATTTGTTCACCGTACCTATACAAGCTTATTAATTTTTCCACCTTTTCTTTTCCTTCAAAATAGTTTCCTCTAGCGTGAAGTCCTAGGTTATAATCGCATGTTGAGGAATACACTGGGCCGAAAAGCACGTTAAGCGGCTGGTCCCGGACCCGGCTGTCATTCGTAGATCGTTGTCAACTGCTACCGTCCAGAAGAGCAGCAGTTAGACAGAACCCTAAAAGTCTAACTAATAGTCTTAACAAGGGATAGCGTGTTATGTTACCCAGTAACTGGGTTGTGGAGCTCAGATAGGCAGTCGCTCCATGTAAAGTACTGGTATTCAGCCGCATCCGGGTTTCCCAAATATGTTGGGGAGCCGAAATCCTAGGCATAATATGATGGCGTGACGAGACTGGGGTAATTCTTAATGACAAAGCTCCTCTGTCATTTGCACTTCCGAATATAATATCTAAAGTCAAATAGGTAATCACAATAACGAAGGACGTTTTCAGGGAAGTTAAAAACAATAGATTCGCCAATATATATCCTGTAGTTAATGTGAATGTCATTACAAAAACAGTCGTATCATTAAATATCATAATTGAAATAAAAAAAACGACCTTTGAGTTCGAGGTTGTGCGATGTGTATCTTTATAAGATATTTAATAAGCAGTTAGGATTTTATGTCTAAAGTAGATTTGAATTGGCGATTTGATAGTGCTTTTAATGTTTCTAGATTTATTTGGTGCTAAAAATCATAAGGTACAATACAGTGATGGAAAATAATCTATACTAATATTATAAAGAGGTAAAATTTGTATGTTAGTATGTATGTATGGGGTAGTCTCCGGAACTACCAGTCGGATTTGAAAAATTCTTTATGCATTTGATGGTCCAATTCTTGACAAAGGTTATAGGTTATGTAGCATCACGCTACGACCCTTAGAGGCCAAGCAAAAAGGGAAAAAATGCTAAGCGCATACGAAAGTAGTAGCGCGGCCGAGCGATGGGATGTGACGCGATGGGTCGGGGGCTAAAATTATACGCGGACGAAGTCGCGGGCAGAAGCTATCTGTTGATAAGTAAATTGACAACCTATGTCAGTTTGCCGTATCATGGCCATTTAATGTATGAAAAAAGCAAAGCAAATATATTCAGATCACAGCAGCTGTGATTTGAATATATGAACAATTTATGTTGGTAGCCAATTTGCTTAGCGGTTAATTTCATTGACTTTACCAAAAGCACAACTTATTTGGCGCCACCACACCAGGGCCCCAATTCTCTATTATTCCCCGCGACATCCTAACACGTACAGTAAACCACGTCAATATCGTGTCTTGTTAACGGCAAGAAAACATGTATTTTGACAGCTCAAACCACGCCATTATGTCATAGAGAACGTTAATAGCAATTATCGTGATTAACTAAGGAACTGATGTGGTTTCGAACTTTCGAAGTGAGGAATCGTTAAGTGGTCATAGTGAATTAGGGCCCTGTATTCCCGGAAGAGAACCGTATTTCTGAAGTAATAGCAAAATGCCGTTATTAGGGAACAAAGGTAGAATCCCGGATGTTAAGTACCTACTGAAATTTTATAATTGGAAACCCAATATCACTTTGGACGATCCCGTGATGTAACCTAGACCCTAAGCTCTTCAGTCTTGCGTTCTACTCTACTACTCTAACCAGGCAGACTATTTAACTAAATATTATATTTCCTATTCATTCTTCTCTTTATTTCATTTTGATACATATTGATTACATATTTAAAAATAGTAGCCCATCAGTATCAGGAAAAGGTTCCAAGGTGCAGGTAGTCAGGGCTCTAGAGACAGGAACCTCCTCACTATGAGTGCTGTGTGCAGGAGTTCTGCTTTAGACCCAACATTGCATGCGCATTGAGAGCCTCCTGAGGCGGATATTGTTCGTTTTATTAGAAACAAATAAAGTCGTCTTTGATACCCATGAGAACAGAGAAGGCCTTTTAAACACTCTTGCAAATTGTAAGATGTCACAAAATTAGCGTTTATTTCCGCGTATCGTTGCAATAACTGACATCTAATAAGAAAACAAAACGAAGGGATTACACGTATTTCCCAATGACGCTTGTCAACAATGTTTAATGTAATATTTATTCAAACACTTACGTAATAAAGTTTATTTCTGTTTATTGCATATAGGGCGACGCTGCCGTTTGTCATGGCAGGGCAGAATATTTTTTTTTTATACAATCACCAGAGGTATGATTGCGTAACACACATAAAATGGCAATTGATCTGAATTCATCCACGTTCATTGCGTTATTTACGTTGTTGTGCAGATGGATTTTTCAAATCTATGAAGCAATGGAAGGGGATTTTTTTTAAAATCCCTATTAGGGTGCTGGTTGAAAAACAGACCTAATGAACCCATTACGGAACCTAAAATGTGAGTGCGTGCAGCATTTAGCTTGGTTTTCAGGCCTGAAAATTGACATTTATTTACTTCAAACCGATAAACAGCATCGTTGGTTTGTAGCTAAGGAAAGTCGGAGTAGTAAACATTACCGGTAGATAGGGCAAAGTCTTTCAAAATGAGGTACAACTATCTTTAGGGCTTTTTCGAGTTAAGCGTTTGATGCGGTGCGGTGCGGGGGTCGTAATGCGCACGGACAGTGGTTTTTTTCATACAATTGACACGTTGCGAGCGCAGTACGACGCCGTTCTGCACGCGTAGCATGAACACCATAGAAACGGGTTTTGTCGACGGAAGAATTAACAAAATTACAGATAGAATAGCACCGACTGCTTCCACGTGACGATGCGCAAGCGGTGCGCGTCTCTGGTGCGCAGAGTGCGGGGCAGTACCAACTCCGTCCTGGTGATGATCGGCAATGCTGCAGCAGTCATATGAGATTGTAGTCTGTACTTGTGAGTGTTCGCTTTTGTCTGTGCATGTTACCCTTGTTTTTTGTATCTGTTTGTATGAGTCTTGTTACTTGAATTAAACGAATTTTATTTATTTATAGACAAAATGACAGATACACGGATGACAGACAGAATAAACAAAATGACAGATAGAATAGACAAAATGACAATCTACAATTTTTCATTTGTCATTCTTCCGTCGACAAAACCCGTTTCTATGTGTCATGCCATGCCGAGCCCTTACAGTTAGTCGCTCTTCCTATGTGCTGCACATTCGGTATATCAAAGTCCAGCCCACTTTCTCACAATCGCCGGTCATTGGATCTGTTGTGAAAACAGTCCGATGTTGACACGTTGTACTTCGTATGACCACGGCTAACGCGTCTTTAAATACGCACTCTTTTATAAAAACTTCCGCATCAGTGACGGTACGTACACCAGTTCTTATAATGCGTTATTCCTGAGCCTGACCTAGGTCCCAGATGTGGAAGTGTGGACACCTAGCTGGCGTCGAAGCGGCGTAATGTTTTACAGATACGGTACGGTCTGTACGTCAAATCATGGTGACGTCATATCAATACTTCTCCGTGCCTCAAAGACACATTAAACTATTGGTAACGGTTATCATAATGTAAGGTACACAGTACCTATCAAAATCTCATTCAATCAACTCAGCCTATCGCAGTCCACTGCTGGACATAGGCCTCTCCCAGGCTGCACCACAACACTCTGTCCTCCGCCTTCCGCATCCACTCTGTCCCATTGCAGCCACCTTGTTAAACTCATCGGTCCATCTAGCTGGGGGGCCCATCCCACACTACGCTTGCCGATACGCGGTCTCCACTCGTGGACTCATCTGCTCCATCGGCCATCGGTCTTTCGACAAACATGGCCAGGCCACTGCCACTTCAGCTCGCTTACTCTGCAAGCTATGTCGGTAACTACGGATCTTTAGCGGATATTCACTCCTTATTTTATCCTGTAATAAATGAACTTATGCAAAGCCATGCCAAGTAAACCGTCATGGGTTTCACATGAATGGTGGGGACTGGAAATATTATCGTTATTACGTACTTACCATGTAAAGAACATAGGTTTTGGACATAAATCCGTGCTTGCTGTGCATATCAATTCTGATATTTCTTGTTTAAGTATAGGATATATTACCGATTAGATACATTCAATCTGCCTAGCCCCCTCCCAACTACGAATACAAGTATTTTACATGGAACGACTGCCTATCTAACCTCCACAACCCAGTTAGTGGGTAACATGAAACCCTTTTGTAAGACTGGTTGTCAGACTTTCGGGCTTCTGACTATTCGTAACGACTGTCAAAGATCCAGAATGACAGCCGGGACCACCGGTTTAAAGTGCTCTCCGAGACACGGAGGGCTCTTGATATGTAATGGATGTTCACCCATCTACGAACCGACCGCGGCACGATCGACACGTGCGGCTGTTATCATTTAGTCATGAGCCTTAATTACCGAAATTACTAAAGGGCCATAAATACTGTTTAATTAAGACTTTATAACGGCCAGAACGTTCTTTTACAAAACTTTATCTCAACTTGGTAACTGCTATTGAACCCGTGAGCAATTGATAAGCAATTAAATTAATGGGTGTGAAGGCTGTGATGCTCGTTGTGGGGCCATGGACGGAAATGAATTATAACAACGGTTCCCCAATGAAAATAATATTTATAATAAATAATTAAAACATAACGTAATTTGTAGAAAATAATAAAGTGACATTCTTCTTGTCAAAAATCTAAGCTTAAGGGTGAAAATGAAAAAAACGCTTGCATAGTCTTCTGGAATCTTCCAATCTTCTTCATACGTGCATAATTATGTGTGTATGTATTTGCGCTCCTTAGCTAGCAATGGTAGTAACAGTATTAATAGTAGTGGTTTGGAACAGTCATTTACTGATTGGGTAGAAATTATAGGTACTTTTACTGATTGAGTGTCTCGCTGGTCTAGTGCTCGCAAACGCCACTGCTGAGCAGGGATTGCTCAGTAGCAGCAGTTGATGGCAATAGGCTCGATCCCTATTACATGGGACTTAAACATAACTGGTGAAACGTGGATGTACTATAGGTTCACTTCTGCCTAACTCTTCGGGGAAAACCGGCGTGATGTGACATATGTTATTGGTTGTTAAAGGAACCCGCCGTAGCTTAGTCGTGATGTTGAAGTTTGTAAGCCCTAGGAAATTCACTTACATTGCTATGCAGTACATCACAAAAGCTAATAAGTAGGCATCTACCATTCAGATCAGGTCTGAAGTCATTACAGAGATAGCGAGAGAATACATAGCTTTTAATTATTGAAATAAGATGTCTGTGTTAGTCACCGTCTAGTAAACACATGAACTGGAATTCCGCTACCAAAGCTCTTGGAAATATTCTTGAACTTCACGTTTGATAATAGTTTAATTACCGAAGAAACAACCCTTTAATTTTGATTTCTGAGTAATAGAAAAACAAAACCTTTTATGTTTTGGTCTGTCTACATATATTCAACATTATATTTCAAACTAAGCTGCGCCCGCGACTTCGTTAGCATCGATGCCTAAGTGTAGCCTAAGTTACTCTTTATAACATCAGCTATATGCCAGTGGAAGTCCCATCAAAATCGGTGCACCACCGGTCGGGGATTAGCCGGAACAACAGAGTTTTTTTTGTCATACTTATCGTATATAATTTCATATGCATCTAGTAAAAATATGTTCTGTTCTGTTATTTTGACATTACAAGCAGACACTTCAATTTTATTTATTCCGAAATCAAAAATCAATAAGTGATTTGTCTCACATAACAATAAGTAGTTAACTTGTCGCTACGACACTATGTGCTACTGACCGTTTTCAAGAGCCCATTATTGAGTGTGCAAGTCACCCCCAAACATTGATCATGATTAGCCAGGGGCCATGATAATCCTTTCTAGTTCTTGATAGCCAGTCCACTTTAATCACCCAAATCCAACGTCCAATATATTTTTTCCATGTCCTGCAATAGTCCTACTCCAACAAAGAATGGACTTGTGGATTATTCCATGGACTTACGACTGTTATTAGTCAAAGGCATACCAAGAACTATGAACGATAGTAAGGCTAAAAAACATTTTAGCAAATTACATCAGCGGTTGCCAATACTCGGTAACAAAAACGAAGGAGACACAAGCATTATACCATCGTAACTGATACTAGATTCAATAACCGCGGCATTGTCTGCACACACTTCATTACCCTAATGATGGGAAACCACACGATTTTCATTAACGTTGCAAGCCGAGAGGTAAACGTTAGGAAATCTAACCACTCAGACCGCAAGGATGAATAACCAAGCCAGAAGTAATTTGTTGTCATCAAATATGCGATTGATGGTACTGATCGGCTGTTTGTCATATTGAGGGGGCTTGTGGCTTAATAAGCGTGGGGATTTATCCATTTGAGAGGTTCAGCTGCGGTTGCCGCTGCGTCAGACCCTGAGTTTTATCAATTCTGATCGCGTTTAGAGTCATGTTTTGAAAGGCTCGTTGACCCGTGTCACTCGTATTGTCATATGCAGAATTAGTTACCACAAAGATTTGACTTTGTAGTAGGAATCTTAAAAGACTGACACCAGATTTAACCGGGGGATATCTGTATTATTTAGAAATCAGGCAAGAGTGTCCGTGGAGTTTCTTGCCCGTTCTTCTCCATAGGAAGCTACTACGCTTTGGAATGGGCTACTAGCTTCATTTTTCAGACTGACCGACTCCTTAACAATTCAAAAGTGCCTGATATTTGTTTTATTAAAATAAATGCTTTGAGTTTGAGTTTTGAGCATTGGATACAAGCTGCTTCGTAATTCATAAATTCATTGACGATAGTTCCATCACCAAAGTGGTCATCATCAATAGTTTTATCATCTTCTAATGTTACAATATGCAAATAATTTACGATAACGATTATTTTATGCTATAATTAGCATCAAACAAATTAGACGATGACGAAACTTTTCACAATTCTAATTAAGAGACGCGACCTTGATATTCAAGACGTCGTAGTGGATGCCTAGTGCTAGAAAACGGACGAGTTGGGGACCTTGACCTCGTCTTAGGTAACAAAGGCGGGAAATTTTGGGCATGGGGCAACTGATTCGGTCAGATTTGGTGATAATTTTAACTCTGCATTGAAGGATTTGGAAGGTCATCGGTCCATCTTGTGAAGGCCACAGGAATCCGCTGGATGCGGGATGCACGGAACCGGTCGAAGTAGCGGTGCTTGGGGG
This sequence comes from Apamea crenata, assembly GCA_949629185.1. Classification (NCBI taxonomy): domain Eukaryota; kingdom Metazoa; phylum Arthropoda; class Insecta; order Lepidoptera; family Noctuidae; genus Apamea; species Apamea crenata. The sequence continues at coordinate 1,001,571 of OX451362.1, read as the reverse complement.
AGGCCTATGTCCAGCAATGGACGTCTTTCAGCTGAATGGAATGAAAGTACCGTTCATCATAGATTTTAATATAAATACATACACACACATGGGCACAAAGAAGGGGATCCCCTTGTTTGTGCCCATGTGTGTGTATTTTGTGTATTTTGGTTACAATTCCTTCTTTTAGGGTTATTTTAACTATTAAGTATCAAAAGCCAATTTTGAGTCCTGTAAAGAGTAAGCATCTCTTTTAGCAGGGTGGGTAACAGTATCCGTCTCTGTTTCCAAATTCTTTTGCCAAGCCTGGTGATTATTTTATCACGGAAGTTAATTATTTACTTCCAGTGGGCAGGTAGAAAGCAATAATAATAATGACAATAATAATGACAATGGTGAAATAATTTGTATTATTTTAACTTTTAATTTGACTGGTAACGTTATGGAAGTAATTTCCAATGACCTAAATGAATGATAACAAACGAAAGACAGCCGTGATCAAACAAAAATTGCGAATACAGTGAAAACAAACGAAGTGTGTGCAAAATATAAATATCTACTTAGCGCAACGAGAATCACCATTCGAATAAATTTACCAGCTATGCAAATACTCGTGTGTAATATTTTTATTTAAAGATTTATTAAAGTGTTTGTTGATTACGATGGACAAATCATGCGTTCATTAAAATATTGTGTTACACTCTTGTTCATGTTTAATTCAAAAAGACGTAAACTGCGAATGACAGACAAACAAAAATCATTTAGTTGTATAGTAAACTCATCTAATTCTGTGACTCGCCTAATTCGGTGATATTTGGTTTTGAATTTGAACTTTATCACAGAGGCTTAAGGTTGTATTTCAAACCATTGATTTCACTCGTATAGCCCTATGATAGCGCTCAAACCAAATATCACCGAATTAGGCGAGTCACAGAATTAGATGAGTTTACCCTATATGGTGGTGAAAATCCCTATAACATACGGGGTGGCAGGGACATCGGCGCGCAAACTGTAATCATGAATTTAGCACATAATTCTAGAGCCCATAGCGTAGACATTTTGTTGTTCCATATCTTTCTATGAAACAGCAGATTTTTTTTTTATAACCGACTTAAAAATTTCAATACCGGGCATTTCATTATTTATACAATATTCGGGGAATCATTTACTGAATCCATAGTAACAGGTTGCGGGAGATGTCCTTGCCACTCTGTATACCTATTCGGAAATATACTTAAAATTCTTAAAAAAAGATGCTGATAAAATCGCACAGTTAACTACGCGCAACAATATTTGGACACAGCATCACAAATGTTGGCTCAATTAGATGCTAATCAAGTCAGTCAGTGCTGATGCACCAACATTACACACAACGAAATGTTTGTTGTGACCACACATGACTTTAACACGTGCTAGCCAAGTTATCTCACATTCGTTATGAGGAGAATTATTGATTCTTATTGGGAATGTTCTATGACAGTCGTTACGGGTAGTCGGAAGCCCGAAAGTCCAACAACCAGTCATACCAAGGGGTCGTTATCAGTAGTTCGGTTGTGGAGGTTAGACAGGCAGTCTCTGAATTTAAAATTACTGGTATTCAGCTACTAAAATCTTTACATTGGGACTTTAGAAAATGCATGCTTCTAATGCAACTCCTTTAAATGATATTTTCAAAACAACACTCATTTGTGTTTTATCTTGCGTGTGAAACATTCATTTGTTTATTTTTGTTTAGGTTTTCAATCACGTGTGTGATAGAGGCGTGCTAAACACTTGCTCGGGTTGGCAGAATTCGGCACACAGCTGGCACAAATATTTAATATCTGCGGAAAAAAGCCGTTCGGCTTGGCTCGACTGCCCCTAACATGATTCAGCGACGGTAGATGTCGAATGTAGCTTGACAATGAAAGCAGGATATGTGTAGTAATTGCTGTGGGTCGGTTTTGTTGTTGAACAAATACTGCTGGATCGATATTAGTTTGAACCCGAAAAAGGAGCAACTTGTCCCATTAGCTAAACGGATCAACTAGCTCTATTGCGCTTTGAGTGCACCGTGCACGGATCAATCTAAGTGATCGTGAAGAACAGGTTTTGCTCAGACCTTGTTGTTTTCGTTTCTTTTTTGTAATGATATGAATTTTATGATTACTAGTTTATTTATAAGTATAAAACAGTATGTATTAGGTATGTTGAAACTGTGTGTACTCCCCGTCACTTGTTCCTTAAGGTTCATTAGAAAACCAGCGTCAGACAGCATCTGTCAGGCATTAATACTGAAATAAAACTTTTTAGTGCAGCCGTGAGGCACTATAGTTGTTTCAGGCTTGGCACCTGGAGGAAAATATGTACACAGGTTTCCTATTTATGTTTTTCTGGGGAATCTCAGATTCACAGTCAATGGTTAAAAGTTATGTTGTTGGGCTGTTGCGCGCTTTGGTGTCTACTGTAAGTGCAGCAAGCAATTGTTATATAATTAAGGTACTTCTACCTATTCCTAAGTGAACTGATTAATATTTCTGATGAAAAAACATGTTATACTTGAAGAAGAACATGTTTACTTACGCAAAAACATGTTCTACTTGAAGAAGAACATGTTTTTTCTAAGAACATTACCGTAGTGACTGCGGTAAACAAGCCAGGCAGTAAAAAAAAAACTTGTGAGATCGACATGCCTATTTTTATTTTGGGGTTTTATATAACTTCCAGTTTTTATACGAGTTTATATTTTTCCATGCCATTATAAATTACGACTGTGAGCTGGGTTTATTGAAATAAGTGAGGTAAATTAATTTTATTACAATAATTACTAGCCACTGCCCGCCTCTTTGATCGCGTGGAATTTCTCCACGTCGCATCGCATCGTCTGCCCGTGTTATTGCTTCGTTTGCGCTGAGCGTTCTTTGTGACTTTTTTCAGTTCTAGTCCCTAAGGGTCATAGCGTGATTTTAATAGCCTTCCTCGAGAATTGAATTATCAAATGCAAAAAGTTTTTTCAGATCCGACTGGTAGTTTCAGGGATTAGCGCGTTCAAACAAACAAAAAAACAAACAAACTCTTCAGCTTTATTATAAGTAGGAGCTTCAGCTTTATTATAAGATTAGGTAAGTAGGTACCTTTAATTTTTAATTTAAAGATATTTTTAAGAGTTAATAAATAATAGGTAATTATTTTACATAAAGAGTTAGGTAGGTATTTTGGTCACATAATTAACATTAAAAAATACTCTCAGTGCAATAAAATAACGAATTAACTGTGTTTTAATTAGTAAATTAATTTTGACTAGCTACTGTTTCCGCTTAGCGTTCCTTCTGACTTTATTTTAGCTCGGCTCCTCAGTGTCCTAGCGTGATGTCAAATAGCCTAAGCCTTCCTCAAGAATTGGGCTATAATGCAAAAAATATTTTTTTTACCCGACTAGAAGTTGGAACAAACAAACAAAAAATCTCATCAGCTTTATCTAAACTAATATTATATCTGAACTAATATTATAAAACTGAAGAGTTTGTTGGTTAGTTTGTTTGGTTGAACGCGCTAATCTCAACAACTAGGTACTCATTCGAATTGAAAAATTATTTTCGTGTTGGATAGTCCATTTATAAAAAAAAGCTTTAGATTATATATCATCACGCTGCGACCAATAGGAGCGGAGAAAAATTATCAATGGAAAATGTTACAAAAACGGGAAAATGATTCCTTATGGTGAGCTTCCGTTGCGTGCGCTGCGTAAACAGTTTAAGTTACGCAAAAATCATATATGAAGGAAATGTTCAATTTTAAAAGTTATAAAAAAAATCGCGACAGCATAATGTCTATCTTTTAAGATTGACTCACTATAACCCTTTTTATGGTAATCAAATTTGTTCGAAATTAATGCATTATTTGCTAAGGTGTTTTATCAACATGATTTTAATCCTTATTCAAATAAATACGTTATTCATCGCAAGTATTTAAGAGATATCTTAAGAGATATCATAATTTTAAAATACCTCTGCAACAAAATAGTTTTTTTTTGCATTGGGTAGCCCAGTTCTTGAGGAAAGCTAAAACAGGCCATTTAACATCACGCCAGGACCCTTACGAGCCCACATAAATAAAAATGTCAGAAAGAACGCTAAACGATAACGAAGTAATAGATAATGCGGGCGATGCGATGCGACGCGGTGGGTCGGTGAACAAGAAATTTCACGCGGACGAAGTCGCGGGTAGAAGCTAGTTATTAGTATAGATTACAGTCTAGGTATAGCCATCAGGAATTAGCCTCGGTCATCAAAGCTAGTTAAGCGCAAAGAAAATTAAATTGTTCAAGAATAATCCTGCTGACCACAAAAATAAACAAAAAACACGTTAGGTTTTACCCACTTCCTCAGATGAGGGTAAAAAACTTATTTTGTTTCTTGTGACGTCAATCTATTAATAGGCGTTAATTGTGATATTTTTAGAGTCATTATTTATAAACATAACATTCCTGGGAATAATCTACACTTTGGCCTTAAACCCCTACCTTGATTGGTCGAAATCACTCGTATTTAGCGGCCGCGCTATTACGTCGTTTTTGCTTGGTGTTATTTCTGGATATTTTTGCTCGGCTCCTAAAGATCGTAGCGTGATGTTAAATAGCCTTCATTTCATTAGAATTGGGCTATTAAGTGCAAAAATAACTTTGCAAATCCGACCGGCACCCTAATTGCGTAACACACAATCAATCTCAATCTGAATCATTTTGAAGGATATTGCTAATCCATTGCTTCATATGTTCAAAAAATGTGTCATGTGTCTGCTCAACAACGTAAATAACGCAATGAATGTTGTTGAACTGTCAAAATGAAACGATTCCGATTGATCGTGTGATACGCAATTAGGGTGCGGTAGTTCCAGAGATTAGCGCGGTCATATAAAAAAACTAACTCTTCAGCTTTATTATTAGTTTTAAATATGGGAACTGGAAAGATGGACTTCTGATGCGTCTGAAAAACCAATCATAACATAAGATGTAGGTCCTGTATCTATTTGTCAAAAACACGTGTATGTTTACAATCAGTTCAGAACGATTACAAAAAAAGTTTCAGCATGTTTTGCCTTGAAAGGCGTACAAGTATAATCCGTTTCGTATCGAAAGTTTGTATGGATGGATGTTTGTTACTCTTTCACGCAAAAACTACAGAACGGATTTGAAAAAAATTTGGGACAGAAATATTTTATAACCAGGATTAACACATAGGATACTTTTTTTTCCCGATATTCGCACGGGATCGAAACTTACGCGGGTGCAACCGCGGGGCGATGCTAGTAATAATATAATTCAAAGTACATACAAAAATCATAAAGTTACGTTAAATTAATGAAAATAATAATATTATAATATTATAGTAGCATTTATTAGTATAAAATAATATTATAGTAGCATTTATTCATTAAAAGTTTCTTCATGCTTTTATTATTATATATATACCTATATATTTTTTCTAACTATGTATTAATATTCAAAACCATCATATCCAAGTAATGATACGTTTAAATTTTTGAGTTGAATTTATGTATTTCTTCGTTTAATTAAAATGCACAATAATATATTAATTTGACTACCTATATAAAAACTGAACTATGAATTTCGTCTCTTTTATATAATCTGTATGTTTACCTTGCAAAAAAGCAATAACACGATTGACATTTGTCAAAATAAGATCGGAAGGATATTGATTATGATCTCAATATTAGACTGAGAGTCTGGATTTGTGCTCGGTAGATGGCCGTCTCGCTCCCTATCACATGCGACTTGAACTATATTGGCGAAATGTGGTGTACTATAAGTGCACCTCTACCTGACCCTTCGGCACACACGCATCACGTCAACGCCGCGCCGGCTGTCGCTGAAAACCAGCGCTGGGGCTCTGCCTCGTAAAGGGTCTTAGCATTTTGCTGAGCGATGGCCGTTTTGCGTGAATGTGACGCATATTTTCCCCCAACTTGTATTTTTTTGTGTTTGTGTTCTTTTTATGCGCCATGTTTTCCGTAAAGAAACGTATTTTCTTTCTTTTCTTCTGTCTTTCAGGTCACTGCTAAAAAAGAAACATGATTTTATACGATTCATGATGTTCTGGTTTTGAGCTAGGCAAAGATCTAGTGTTTTGTGGGAACTTCCCTAATCAAATATTATTTCACAAAAATTAAGTCTTCCTAATTAATTTTATGAGCAAAAAGTTAACTTTTAATTACATATTTAAGAGTTTTTAGAGAACAATGCCCAATGGTAAGCAAAAACTTTTATTATAATAATTATAATATTATTATGTAACGACAAAAACAAACTAATTTATAACAGAAACAGTTCCCACGCTCATCTCGCTTATTATTTGAAGAAAAAATTAAGACAACTACCTAATGACAACTTATCTAGCATTATAACTATTAAAAGTATTATATCTAGCTAATCGGGCTATCGGGCTGGTTCTTGTTGCAAGAAAACAAGCAACAAGAACCTGTGATTGAGCACGGTGGATGATTTTGGGATGATTATACAAGGTGTAACAAAATGCCCCGCCGTGTCCTCGTAGAGGCGATCGGCAACGGCGGCGACCTCTCGCGTCCGGCCCTGGTGCAAGCCATGGTCCGGGGCGAGAGGGAGTGGGAGGCAGTCACCTCCTTCTGCGAAGCAGTCATGCTAGCGAAGGAGGTGGCGGGGAGGCTGAGGGAGAGAACCTCACGCCTCAGCCGCCGCGGGAGACGCTCCGGGCGTCGGGAGCCGCGTGACGACTCCCGGCCACCGTAGGCGCGGGCCTGCGGGCGGTGAGTAATGGGTAGCTCACCGTCCGATCAGGACCAGGCCCGTGCCGGACGGCGCGTTGTGTTCCACGCGCGCCTCAAAGAGATGTCAGCAGAGGACGGGGCCCCACAGGGCCGAAGCCTGCCGGGGCGGCGGGATTTTCCGAAAGGTTAACCGCTGCCCTGGAACAGAAAGGGCTAAGGACGGAACACGGGTGGGTTTTAGTCAGTAAAAGTCTGACACTCCCTTCCGCTCCACCCAGAGCGGGAGGGGTCATTTGATGATTTCCCATCCACAAAAAAAAAAAAAAAAAAAAAAAAGGTGTAACAAAATATGCGCAAGTCCTGAAATTAGTTTGCTTAAAATATTGAATCGATTTACGTTTTTTGTTTCTAGAATAACAGTTTTTTTTTTTTAATTATGTATTTTGCCACACTGACCTCCGAATGAGTCAAAGAAAATTAAATCTTATTACAAGGCAATAAGACTCACTTTTAAATGCACAAAGTATTGCTTGGGTCAACAAGATTTGAAAAAAAGGCATTTGTACTAGGAGTTCCAGTACCACAAGAGCCAGACCTCTCAATTTACAGGAAATATGATAATGAAGCGCGATAAACAAAACTTACATAATATAATTGTCTAAATTATAGATAAGCATGCATTAAAAGGCAGGATTGCGTCAAAACATTTGGTCGAGGTTTCTTTAGGTATTTAATGTAATATACACATAAACCTTCCGTAAAGAATTCTCTAAATGAGGGGAATACCGCATCAGAACTGATTGTGTATTTTAAAAGAACTAAGCGGTCACACAAACTGAAACGAAAAGTGATTTCAGTTTATAATAAGTATATAATGTCTATACAAAGGCGATTTTTGTGATACACTCAATATCGCTCGAATACCTATCTCCCGAATTATATAAGTCGGTGTAAAAAAAATTACTTAAAATTAAATATTTAGTGACTCGGTATTAGTTATTGCAATTCATAATCAATTAATAGCGTACTATAGAGCGATATTACATAATTGTATTACAAATTGAGTGTCATGGTCTGGCAGTTTGAGTAATGTATGCGGCCTACACAAATGTCCTTTCTGCGGTATTGTACGTCGAATCGTTGAGCTCCTTAAGTTTTGAGCTGAGCTTCACAATTACTGACAAATGCGTGCACTGACTGGATAGATCCACTCAATTTGTGTGGTTCTTTCCTCTAAAGACCATTTCAGACATCGATCTACATGATCTGACCAAGATTATGTCTGGGCTTTAAAAGAGACTGCGACCTCTCAAGTTTTTAAAATATGATTGAGATCTAAAAGTGTTTGTGCAAACCTACTTACAGAAATATAAATCATCAATCTGATTAAGTAATATATTAATTTATTAAAGTTCTTTATAAGGGTCGGGGTGCTTTTGTGACCGGGACCGCGGTCCCGGATTCCACCTATAAATATAATCATTATTTTGAGTAGTATTTTGGGACCACAAAACAACTTACAGCTAAACAAAAAGGAATATAAGTGTACCTGTCAGCCAATACCAAGTCTTCACTTATAAAAAATCTAATATTGATGAATCAGAACAGAGATATATTTGACAGCTATTAACTTCCAGAATGCTCTCTCTTAAACCAGCCGTTGCCGGCTCGAGCAAAGGCTGGTTTAGCTAGTAAGGGTGCTTACATAAAGCCGCGGGTTCCCGGTAAAGACAAGCCGGTACCGACCGGTGTGGGTGAAATATCCCCGTATTAACTTATGCAGTCACACATAAAGAAACAGTTAAACATTGTGACCGTTTCTTTCCCTAAATCAACCTACAGCGATCTAGGCTCTAATTCACTATTACCACTTAATGATTCCCCACTTCGAAACCACGCCAATTCCTTAGTTAATCACCATCTAATTCTCTATGACACAATGAACGATACCGCACGAAATGAACGTGAAGTTGGCGCGGTCTGAAGTAGCCCTATTTTGACGTTCAAACTTTGAACGTCAAAATAGGGCTACTTTTGACGTTCAAACTTTGAACGTCAAAATAGGGCTACTTTTGACGTTCAAACTTTGAACGTCAAAATACATGTTGTCCGTACGGTTGACATTTCGATTCCCTGCCACTACGGGAGTTTCTACAAGATACGATATTGAAGTGGTTAGCACGTGGTAAGATTACGCGGGGAATAATAATTACCATACAGAATTGAGGCCCTGTACCGGAACACCTGGTGCTTTATGTAAGCACCGATGTTATCGAATCTAGGTGAACTCAATTATATCGAGCGAACTACCAAAATAAGTAAATATTAAAATTTTGCGAAGTTTCCCATCTAACATCCATATTCATACATGCAATCTTGACATTTGGGCCTTGCGAAACCAGCTGCATATTTACCGAACGTATAATATATAAAAACTAGTTTTTTAATAATAGTTTTGTTCCAGTATCAAGTGTTGGAGTCGTTGAATTAATGCGACTTGAATTGTGCTAGTATTTGAGATGTTTAATATTGATTTCTATCTATTTAAACTTTTCGCACAAAAAGGTACAAAGGCGGACTTAATGCCTTAAGCATTCTCTACCAGTCAACCAAGAGTGGTGAAGAGATAAGGGATACCGTGGCCCCTGGCACAGGCAACTGGAGGAACACGGGTGGGTTTTAGTCAGTAAAAGTCTGACACGCCCTCCCGCTCGGCCCAGATCGGGAGAAGTTATTTGACGATATAATAATAATAATAATATACATTTATTTCAGAACTGTCAAAACTGAACTGTGTGATATGCCAGCCAAAAAAAAGGGTGGTGAAAAGATTAGATGGCAGAGATTGAATGGATTTTTGATTGGGAGATTGGATGGATTTCGTCTAGAAGATTAAGTATTTATTCATTATACTTCAATAGCTACATCAGCATTAGCTAAAAGAATATTTTATACAACATAAATGTTTTGCAGACAATCAAAATATCCATATATTGATTGTCTGCCTAATCAGAGTCAACTTTTACTGCTTCATCTTGGTATTTCGATGCAGTTCGTCAATTTATTTTTCATTTATTATTATCTAATGTGACGTTTGTTTTATAAATAAGCTTTAATTTATCTATAATGATTTAATTGGATATTTTATTTAGGCATCTGTTCTAGGTGGATAACATGTAGGTTTTGTTTCGATATAATTTAGCTTTTTTATATATGTATATTCAATGATTAGGTATAATCGTCAATGTGTCGTAATCAGTAGCCTAATGTGAACTATCTGACGACCTGCTAAGTGCTCGCACAGTTGCATCAATAGATTGCATCCGAAGCCACAGTGATATGCATGAGTTCAAATGACATGAAACTCAGTATTAACTTCAGTGCATCCGGTCAAGGAAGCGTGCTTGACTGTGCATACAAACATACACTTACTGCGAGCTCAAATTGCCAAGTTAAATTGCAAGTTAAACGTCAACAAGGAGTATTCTCTCGGCGAGATGTTGTAATGATAGATCATGAAATCACGACTCAATTCAAGGCAAATCTCAGACAGAAGCAATAATTTTCCGATTGTTATCTCAGAAATAATTGCACTGTCTTCTTCCAGTTCGAACAAAACAAACTACCCTACAAAACGAAATAAAAAAGTGGACATAAATACAAAAAGTACTCACACACACAATCCTCCTTGTGAAAAACCTCCTTTTTTATCACTTCACAAAACAGCACTGTTGTTTAATTGTTAAATAAATAATTTTATAAATTAATGTAAGTATTAAAACACTCGCGGTGTAATTTGGTGGGTGGCGCGACAGACGTGCGCCTGGCGCGAGCTGTTGTCGTGAACTGAGTAGGTATTGAGAAATATCACAGGTAGTGAGTCGCGAGGGCTGGTGCCTATGCGCAGTCGAAGGCTCTACTAGGCTTTAATTGATAAAGGTTAATACATACGTCATGCGCGAAGGATCTGTATATATTTTAGGTAATTACACATAGGCGTCACGCATCACACATCATTGCATTGCTTGGAGTGGTAGGCTGCGATGTAGGAATTGTTGCATAAAACCATCTTATTTTTTGGATGGCGAAAGGCGAATTATTTTTTCGTTTTGTGCCAATACCATTTGATTCTTATTTGTTACTTTACTTGTTTTTTTTGTTGTTTATTTGTGTATTATTTCGTATTGTAAATATGACTGTTGTTATTTAAACTTGACTTTGTAATAACTTGAATTTATGTATGTAACGTCGTGCATATTTTTTCCCAAATACATAAAAAGTAACTAACTGACGATATATAATATATTAAATTAATATGTTGTCATTTAATAAGGACAGTAAAAAATCTAAAAATAGCACTGATAGTGAAACGTTATTTAGTAAATGATTTGTTAAAATAAACAATAGCTACTTACTTAGTCAATCAAAGTTTTTATAATACTAATCGTTCAATTTATTTAATGTTTTTACAGAACCAACTAGAGTAACTCCAACTTCTTCTACTTGTATCGATAATGTCTTCTGCGATTGTGATTATTTAGATAAAGCCATCGTAAATTATCTGCCGTCTGATCATAGTGGACAAACGGTAACTTTTAAGTTTAAAACACCTTTGCAAAAAGTGCAAATACAATTTAGGCCAATAACGACTGGCAAATTAAATAGATTTGATATTACCCTAAATAATAAGTTAAATGTTCTGGATTATAATAAGGACGATGCAAATAAATTGTATGAGGATTTCTTTTCAATAGTGCACACTGAATTCAATAAAACTTTTGAAAAGAAAACAAAAAATATTTGCCCTAATTTTATATTTAGTGACTGGGCAACTAGAGGTATTAGGATTAGTAGGGAAAGACTGTTCGAGCTGTATGGCCTTAAGCCTTATATCAACACTGAAACTTTCAACAAGTATGTTGCTATGTATTCCAAAACTTTTAGAAATACATGCAAGATAGCTAAAGCCCAGTTCATTAGTAATAAGATCAAAACAGCAGATAACAAAATAAAAACAGTTTGGAAAGTTATACATAATGAAACTAGTGGGAATAAAATACGAAACAATGATTACACATTGGAGACTTCACGTGGTGCCATAAGCTCTAACTTAGAAGTAGCTCAGGAATTTGTAAATTTCTTTACAAATATACCATGTCAAACGACGGAAGCTTTAAATTCCTCACCTGTTGTCTCAATTGATCTATTGAGAGCTAACGTTCCAGGATGCTCGATTGAATTTCAATTTAAACACATAAACCCTATGACAGTTATAAAAGCTTTTCGGCAAATCAAAATCAAATTGACCGAAGATTTATGGGGAATGTCTATCAAAGTTTGTACATCCATAATCGAGACTATAGCACCATACTTAGCTTTGATATTTAATTTGTGTGTAGATCAAGGAGTCTTCCCGGATTTAATGAAATACAGTAAGGTTATACCGCTTTTTAAATCTGGGGACAGCAAAGACACCAACAATTATAGACCCGTATCCGTGTTGCCCGTATTCAGCAAGGTGTACGAAAAGGTAATGCTCAATCAAATGCTTAATCATTTTAACACCAACAAAATCTTACATGATCAGCAATATGGTTTCACCAAAGGACGTTGTACGACTGACGCCGGTGTCACCTTATTAAAGCACATATTTACAGCGTGGGAGGAGGCCCAAGATGCCATAGGAATCTTTTGTGACCTCTCCAAGGCATTTGACTGCGTCAATCACGAAACCTTACTTTTTAAACTGGAGCACTACGGACTAGGTCAACTTGCGCTCAGTTTAGTCAAATCTTATTTAAATGATAGACAGCAAAAAGTTCAAATAAATGGTGTCAATTCTCTTGCTTTAAAAGTAAAAATGGGTGTTCCTCAAGGCTCGATTTTAGGTCCTTTCCTCTTTTTAGTATATATTAATGATCTACCCCATTTAATAAAGAACCAACCACAAATGGTGTTATTTGCTGACGATACTTCCTTAATTTTTAAGATAAATAGACGTGCACCAAATATTGACGACGTAAATAACGCCCTACAGCAGGTACTAAATTGGTTCACTGCTAATAATTTGGTATTAAATGGGAAAAAAACTAAATGCATAAGATTTGCTTTACCAAATGTTAAAAGTAGTGATTGTGACATAGTATTGAACAAAGAGAAACTAGAATTCGTCGATAAAACTGTTTTCCTGGGGATCACGCTCGACTCAAGGCTGCAATGGGGTCCTCATTTAACATCTCTTGCAGGAAGGCTAAGTTCAGCAGCTTACGCTGTAAGAAAAATCCGTCAAGTTACTGATGTAGATACCGCGAGGCTGGTCTATTTTAGTTACTTTCATAGTATCATGTCTTACGGTATTTTACTATGGGGACGGGCTGCAGATATCGAGTCCATTTTTATTCTGCAGAAAAGAGCCATCAGAGCAATATATGGCCTCCGCAGGCGCGATTCTTTAAGGGAACTGTTTAAAGATATTAACATCATGACGGTACCTTGTCAATACATCTATGAAAACATCATGTACGTAAGAAAAAAATTAAATCTGTTCAACAAAAGAGGTGAAAAACACAACTATAGGACTAGAAATAGGGACCAATTAGTTCAAACAGGTTTCAGACTGGCTAAAGTAGACTCAACCTTCATGGGGTACTGTTTAAAATGTTACAATAAAATTCCTCCCCACATACTCCAACTGAATGAAACGAAATTTAAATCTTGTATTAAACGCACACTATGTAGCCAAGCATATTATAAGTTAGGGGATTACATCGCTGACAAAAATGCTTGGCTCAATGCTGGTCCAGCTCCACAGGGGCGCTTAAACTAATTAGCATTCGGAAACATTGCTGGAGCTGCGGAACATTGGAAGAAAACTATATTTGCATTGTATAAACTCAATTGTTTAGTATTGTATAATTGCATAGCACACGTGTGAGCACTATGTACTTTCTATAAAGCTACCATTTACTGGGTACGTCACTCACTCTAATGTCTCGCTGGTGGTGGCGTGTGTGTTGGATCATTAAGTTCCCTTCAAAATGGTTGAGCTGAATGGTGCTGATCCATACGTCATGTTCGTGAACGGGCGCCGTCAGTAGGGACTGGTCATCTCTTAGCTGCCACGGCTTATTGTAATTTTTAATTTCTGAATTGTTTTTATGTTTTCTACAACGGACGCTTTTAACGTGCACGTCTTTTCTACATCGTTCTCACATGGTTAATTTCAACACGAATGATGTAATCAAATATTTTGTAAGAATTTTATGATTTAAAAGAGTGTCCATGGAGTTTCTTGCCCGTTCTTCTCCATAGGTACCTACGATTTGGAATGGGCAACTAGCTTCATCTTTCTGACTGACCGACCCTTTGACAATTCAAAAGTGCCTGTAATTGGTTTAGTTGAATTAAATGATTTGAGTTTGAGTTTGAGTTTGACTATATTTTAATGTCTAAAAATGTTCTCAAGTAAGTGGAATTAATTGATTGAGAAATAAATTTCTTTAACCATAATCAGATTCTTGGTCTCATAGATTAAGTGCATAAACTGGTCAAGCTGGGTTTTATTTATAAATAAAAAAAAATAAAAATAAATAAAAATTAAATAATATATTTTTTTTTATTAATAAATAGAAGGATTTCTGATACTAGCTAGCTATGCGAAAAATCTGTCATTTACATAGTTACATTTGAACTGATAAATGGTTTTGAGAGCAGGGTGATGAAATTAAATACACTAAATAAGGTGCCTGCCTGGGTTCGAACTCACGACCAACACAGACGTATTAACAGGTGACCCATAGGTCACCTCAGCCTAACCCTTCGGGGAAAACAGGCGTCATATTATGTTACGTGTAGTTCATAACATTTTTATAAGACTTGTGTATGTACGGTCACCAAAGGAGATAAGTAACCAGGGCCGTCGGATATAGATGAAGTTTGGGTAGAAACTGATGGATGTTTTCGAATGAAATTTAATTTCATTAATAGAAAACAAATTGTTTATTTATCAAATTAAATTTCATTGAATAATATCCAACGGTTTCTTACTAAACTTCAACTATATCCGATGCCCTGGTTACTTATCTCTTTTGCCGACATATCGCAGCCAACTGGTTAAATTATCAGTTTAGTTAACCGCCTGGCCGTTGGAAGTAGTGCTCGCTTCGCTTCTCTCTCTCGGCTCGCACGCGGTTGATCACAGTTATAACTTCTAACCTAACCGATTTGGTCGGGGTGCCCTGGCTTAGTTACTGCGACCAATTTGGCTCGCACGTGATTGGTTACAGTTCCAACCTAAACTATAATTTATTGAATATCATTCAGGCCGTTAGTTGAAAGGCCGCCGTTTAGTTAAAAGGCTAGGTGGTTAACTAAACGGCTAATTAAACCAGTTGGCGGTGACATATACATTTAGAATACCTATACCTACATTTGATAGGAAAGGAAAGCCTAGCCCTGGTTCTGCCGACCCACAAAAGCGGTCTGGTGAGACTATTGTGTAATTCTGGCTAGTAATAGGCAATGACAAATGTTGCTTACAACGCTCAGTACCTACCATCAGCTTGGTGCACTGCAAATGGTGATAAAAAGCGATATAACAATACTAATGAATAGACCCATCTAAACCAATGTCATAAAAAGAAAAGATTTGACTTTTGGTATGTTTCATTGTTACGCTTTCACGCTAAAACGGCTGAACGGATTTTGATAAAATTTGGCAAATGGGCAGACAATGACCTAGATTAGGACAAAGTA
The DNA here is from genome assembly GCA_949629185.1 of Apamea crenata. Lineage (NCBI taxonomy): Eukaryota > Metazoa > Arthropoda > Insecta > Lepidoptera > Noctuidae > Apamea > Apamea crenata. The sequence goes on along the minus strand of OX451362.1, from coordinate 986,094 downwards.
TACTTTTTATCCCGATATTCTAACGGGCTCGAAACTTATGCGGGTGCAACCGCGAGGCGCACCTAGTATCTCATAAGCTGATGAACCAATTTGAATATATTAAAGTCTTGCTTGCATTGCAACATCAACTGCAGATGAAACTCTCATTGTTTGGTTTAAATTAGAATTACAAGCAACCAACCGGTTTAGGTTGAGCAACCAGTCATACTGGGCTACGAACATTAAAGGCTTGAATCTGCCTAGCCTTTACCCAACTATGTTGGGGTCGGCTTCCAGTCTAACCGGATGCAGCTGAATACCAGTATTTGACATGGAGCGACTGCCTATTTAACCTTCACAATCCAGTCACTGGGTAACACGATACCCGGATAGTTGTCAGACTTGTGGGCTTATGACTACCCGTAACGACTGCCAAACATCTAGGAATGACAGCTGGCATCAACGACTCAACGCGCTTCATTGGAGGCTTATCAAATAGTACGAAGTATTGGGTACGGTCTGCTGAGAGCTACCATAATAATCAAAGATCGTGCGTGAAAATTATTGATTAAATTAAACGTTCGTTTGTTAAATTAGTCGATAATTATGCAACATTAAAAAAACATGATTTGATAGGTTAAATCTTTTTGTTGTAGCTATATTATGTAGGTGTAGTTATTATTAATACAATAAACATACCAGCCTATTACTGTCCCACTCCTGGGCAAAGAAGTGAAGGCACAAGCATTGATCTCCACGCTTAGGTACTCAAGACGGATTGGTGATTTCAGGCTTACATTAACTAGCGGGTTTCCTTCATCGATGTTAATAATGTCCAAGATAAACTGAGAAAGTATTTTTTTTAACGATATAAACTAGTGTTTGACTGCGATCCCGCCTGATGGAAAGCAGTGATGCAATCGTTGATGGTAAAGCGCACTAATTTACTATGAGCCTATTCACTCTAGCCTTGAAGACACTTAAATTATAATCGGACGGGAAGACCGCTGCAGGCAAATTGTTCCAGTCCTTCGATGTACGCGGTATAAACGACGAGGCGAAACGCTTCGTCCGGACTGTAGCGGTGTATACAACGTAAGGGTGGAAACTCGCCGTACGATGGGTTGTCCGATGATGGAACGGTGATGGCGGAATTAAGTCATGTAATTCCCGCGCACACTCTCCAGAATGCATCCTATAGAATACCGAAAGGCTGGCTACCCTACGCCTGTGCTCCAGGCTTTGTAGGTTGGTCTAAACCAGTATAGTCTATCAATTGAAAAAGTAATAATGGTATTTGCCCGGTTTTGAACTCACAATGAGGGACGAGGCTTAACCACCGAGTCATCACATCCCTTTTTTGTCGTGTTCTTGTAGTACCTATTATCGTAGTACCATTCGACATCCTGTGGTAGGCATTGGGTTGAATGAGAGAGAAACAAATGACTTGTTCAGTTCTCTGACATAACCTTAATTCTCATTCATCATGCGAAAGTTCGTAGGCATAGCGTCTTTTACGCCATCACCAAGCCAAGTCTTAGGTGGTGCCTGGTGCACTTGTACCTGACCCTTCTCCCTCGGCCCAGGCTATATGATAAAAACTGTGAATAGTCAGTAAACAACTTTATGGCGGGCTGTCTACACAGGGTAGGTATACATAATTCCGGCTGAATTTCAGTCACGGCAGCCAACCTAGACAATTGCAGGAGATATTATAGTGCACAAGTGTGTGCGCAAACTCAGGTGCACTCTCTTACAAGTATCTTTTACTCCCATAATCCGATGGGACGGCAATCGTCGACGGCTTTGATAATAATAGCAGTGTATGATTGTCCTGCTGCTGGGCAAAGGTAGCATACAGAGAAGGCATGACCATGGATCACCACGCTTGCTCACGATGAGTGGGCGATTTTAGACTTTAACTTTTACAAGTCCAGGTTTCCTCACTCTTTTCCTTCTTAGTAATCATCATCCAATCACCTACCCTTTTCCCAACTATGATGGGGTTGGCTTTCAGTCTAACCGGATGCAGCTGAATACCAGTATTTTACATGGAGCGACTGCCTATCTGACCTTCACAACCCAGTTACTGGGTAATACAATACCCCTTGGTAAGACTGGTTGTCAGACTTTTGGACTTCTGACGATCCGTAACGAATGAATGACAGCCAGGACCAACGGCTTAACGTGCTTTCTGAGGCACAGAGGGGTCTTGGTATGTGAAGATGGTCACCCATCCATGGACCAACCACGGCAAGCGTAGCTTAACCTGGTCGATCGACCCGTGCGGCTGTTATTACTTAGCCACTAGCCCGCAAACTTAGAAAGGACATTATGAATTGAAAAAGTCACATTGGTACCTACTTGCCCGGATGTGAACCCACGACCTCGTCATCACTTACTCAAGAAAAAAAAAATCTCGTAGACTCTATTTCAATTCTCCCCTGTGGCCATAGGATGTTAGGCATCCTGCCGCTTGGTAATGTTTTAACTTGAATCTTGATATATCTAAATAACAATACTCTATTGTTAAGGCACCTCTTCCTAAGGACAGGATCGCCTCGCGCGCTTGTTGGGAGCAGACGTGTTTTGCTAATTATCGCAAAAATATTAAAACTTAATACATTTCGTTCACTCAAAACCAACGTTTGGAATCACAGTGTTAAAGTCGTTATTCTTTTGGTTCTACTAAATATCGCACAGTGCGCCGTACCTACACAGCACGCGCACCTCAAGGATAAAAAGAGATACAACTATCGGCATCGCACTCGCACCCGCTGGGACGGACGACGCAATGAACCTACAGAAAACACCGCCTGGTGGCATGTTAACAAGCGGAAGCGAAAGCGGCAGCGGATCAGTACCGAACTTATCCACATTTAGTGACAATGAATACCACACCAACATCTGCCTGAGAAAACGAAAACAGCGCACTGATGAAATAGACTACAAATCAGACTTTGCAAATTTTCGCACAGACATTATGAATTTTCTAGAGGACTTTGGACGATCTCAAAAAGAAAACCTGAACTTCATACGAGAGCAAATCTGTGAGATTAAACAAGAAATTAAAACGATAAAATCGAGTACAGAAAACTTCAAAGAACAATTTGAAAAAATTAATACTGAAATCATAACTATTAAATCCAACAACGAATTAACTCAAGAGAAATTTAAACACATAGAAAGTGAAATTCTACAGATACAAAACCAGAACAATACTCCAACTACATCCGATCAATCGCCCATTTTGCATCACGAAAACCTCATCCTAGAACTCAAGGATCGAGGTGACCGCGAGAAAAATATCATAATTGTGGGTATAATGGAAAAAAGCGACAAGAACTATAACTCTCGACAAAAATACGATTACGAAGAAATAAACAAGATACTAACCACACTGTATGAGGCCTGTCCGAAGCCAATTAAAACCACAAGACTGGGAAAATACATCACAGATAAGAACCGGCCCGTCAAAATCTATTTTACCAATACAGAAACACCAAAATACCTGCTCCGGAACAAAAGTAAACTACCCGAGAATATACAAATTTACTCAGATTTAACTCCAACTCAAAAACAATATTTACAATCTATAAAGGGAGAACTCGAAAAACGTAAGGAAGACGGAGAAAAAGATCTCGTTATCAAATATATAAAAGGAAAACCTACAATTATTACATCTATTACCAACCAAAAAAACTTCAAAGGGGTTCACAACACAATAGAAAACACACAGATAAACTAAACCATGAAATCGTCAAAAACTACGAAGACATACCCTTACACCCATCATCACTTAGATTCTTTTATGCTAATTTACGAAGTATTCGCAAAACTGGCAAGCTCGATGAAATAAAGTGTATAATAAAAGCGATACCGAAGACTACCCACCTATTAGTATTCACCGAGACCTGGATTACTTCCGATGATGATGCAAAAGTATATCACTTGCCAAACTACAAGCATGTTTACAACTACAGGAAAAGACGTAAAGGTGGAGGGGTATCGATTTATATACACGATAGCATAAGATACGACATAACGGAAGAATTATGCGAAAATGGAAATCACTACCTATGGATACATATAAACAAACTATCCCTAAACATCGGAGCAATTTATAAACCTGGTGATTCAAACAACGACGATTTCTTAGCGACGTATTCCTTGCAGTTGGAGAAGAGAAGAAGAGCAATTGTGTTTGGCGACTTTAATATTGACCTCCTCAATGCAGACAACCACGTCACTAAATACTTGAATGAAATCAAGAGAAATGGATATCAAATACTGAACAAAATTAATGGTCTACACAGTACTCGTGAAACTTCGACTACAAATTCTATACTGGATCATGTTTGTACAAACATAACTAACCACTCATTTAATTTCTCCATAGTTGAGTCAAGTTTGTCGGACCATAAACAAATATATTTGGAAATAGGCAGTCTAGAGCCACAAATAAAAAAAACAATACAATACAAAGCACTAAACTATGAACAGTTATACAGCGACGCACTAACAGATAATTATGTGAATGAAGAAAATGATTACTACCACCTTGAGCGCTTTATCACAAAACATGTAAATAATAACAAAATCGATAAAACAAAAATTCTAAATCTACCTCAAAACGACTGGATAAACCGCAGTATTCTTGATTCAATAAACCTACGTAACATCTTATGGCAACAGACAAAATCTCACCCAAAAGACGGAAACATACAAAAAACCTTTTCTAAACAACGAGACCATGTCACCAACCTAATCAAGACACACAAGAAAAAATACTATCACGATCTATTCTACAACAACAAAAATCAACCGAAAAAGATGTGGGAACTTATTAATAACCTAGCACTAAATAAAGTCAAGGAAAGCAATGCTCCTCCGAAACTAATGTCGAGCTCGGGACCTGTAACTGAAGGTAACTCAGTATGTGACTTATTCAACTCATTTTTCTCATCAATAGGCGAGGAATTGGCTAACCAAATACCCGACATATATCACGCGAACGACGGCAACACTCTTATGTACGAACACAACCACTCACACGACGTGACCCTGAGTAAACTCACTCCTTGCACTGAAGACGAAATCTCTAAAATAATTGACGGTCTTGATAGCAATACAAGTACAGGGTTAGATGGTATCAGCACCAAGACGATCAAATGCCTCAAAAATGTAATTGTTCCGAAACTAACTAAGTGCATAAACGAATGCCTGATGCGCGGCATTTTTCCGAACACGCTAAAGGTTGCCAAAGTCAGCCCTATTTTCAAATCGGGTAGTAGAACTGATCCAGGTAACTACAGACCAGTGTCGGTTTTACCTGTATTATCAAAAATTTTTGAGCGTGTTTTGTACAGCCGTTTAAACACATACCTTCTTGAGAAAAAGTTCCTAATTGACGAACAATATGGCTTTCGCTCGAAATCTAGCACTCTTACAGCTACAGTAGACTTGATAACTAAAATTAAAACACACATAGATCAAAAAAATGTTGTGTTGGGGGTATTTATTGATTTAAAAAAAGCATTCGACACAGTATGTCACCACAAGCTTCTCCAAAAATTAAACAACATAGGAATCGTAGATACAGCCCTAGAAATGTTTACATCTTATTTAAATAATAGACAACAGGTAGTTAAAATAGATAAATTCACTAGTTCCATAAAAAATGTACCATATGGCTGTCCTCAAGGCTCAATTTTAAGTCCGTTACTCTTCTTAATCTATATAAATAACATAAACAGAATAGGGTTAACGGGACACCTAACTTTATACGCGGACGACACATGCCTCTTTTATTTCGATAAATCTATACATAATATTATAACCGATGCTCAAAAAGATCTCGACATACTCAGTGAGTGGCTTAAATATAATCTACTCACAATAAATACCTCAAAAACAACATACATGATATTCACCGCAAAAAATAAACCATTACCAGAATTCTTGTCTCTCACTATAAACAATGACATAATAAAAAGATCCAGTCATGAAAAATACCTCGGTCTGAGGGTAGATGACAAACTCACATGGAAACTGCACATCGAACATATAAAAACAAAATTAATGTCATTACTAGCATCACTACATAAAGTTGCAAATTGTATTCCAAGGAAAATACGTACTGTTATATACAACTCATTAGTAAAATCACATCTCGAGTATCTTATCGAAATATGGGGATCTGCCGCGAAAACTATCCTGATGCCTTTGCAAAGAACCCAAAATAAAATCATTAAAACCCTATACCATTATCACTATCTTACTCCAACTAAAATACTATTTGAAAAAACTAAACTATTAAATCTCGCACAACTATACACATACGGCACCTGCATTCTAATTAAAAAAATCACCACAAACAGCATACAATCCAATTTACAATTTCACAAAAAAACACTATCACACAACCTAAGAAATAAAAATAAATTACAACGAAGACAAGCTCGTACTAACTATGGCAAAAAAACCATATTGTTCGAAGGAGCACAGCTGTATAATGACCTACCAAATGACGTAAAAGATTGTGACAACATTAACTCATTCAAAATGAAACTAAAAAATCATATTCTTAAAATGTAGTTATACCGCATACCTATCAATTAATGTTAGCAACTTCTTACCTACCTAATATTTATTTGTATAACTTCACCAGCATGCGCCTGAGGCAAAATGTATTTCTTTTAGATTTAAGCAATTACTTTGTATCTCATTGTAAGTGAACCTATATAATTGTTCTTATGAGAATAAATTCTTTAAACCTAAGGATGACACGATATCCTTGTTTATTATGCCATTTTGTTTTTCTTTACTTAAGTCCGTGATCCAATGCCTGTTTAATTAAACAGGAAAACCCACAGCTCCTTGTAGCTTACAAGGCGAAATAAACAAACGTGTTAAATATTGACATTTGATTGACAATTATTACGTAAAATTGCTTTGACATTTATTTCATTTAATTAATGCTTTCCTTTATTACCATTGAGCCAATTTAATATGTATTTTTTAAATGCATAGTTCGATTTCATACATAATCTTATATAATTTATATATCATATCATAATTTTACCTATGTAGTGTTCTTATTTTTCTGTTTTGTTGTTGCTTTTCTTTTTTATATACACTTTGACATCAATGAATTCTATATATAAGTACTGTGACATTTGCTTACTTTGTAAAGTATTCTATTATTTTAATTATTGTGAATGTGAAGACTATGTGGGTCACTTTATTTTTATTATATTTTATTTTTCTCTCTGTTCTCTTAGTTTTGTCATGGTCTGGCAGTTTGAGTAATTAATGCGGCCTACCCAAATGTCCTTTCTTTGGTATTGTTCGTCGAATCGTCGAGCTCCTTAAGTTTTGAGTTGAGCTGCACTGATTTCTGACAAATGCGTGCACTGACTGGACAGGTCCTCTCAATCTGTGTGGTTCTTTCCTCAAAAGACCATCTCAGACATCGACCTGCATGGTCTTCATATGATCTGACCAAGATTATGTCTGGACTTTAAAAGAGACTGTGACCTCTGAGTTTGTTTCGGCCTTTCTTCTCAGAGTAGTCAGATAGGAAACGCCGACCTCATCTAGTTTTAAAATATGATTGACGTGTAAAAGTGTTTGTACAAACCTACTTACAAAATAAAATCATTTATCATTTATCATTTATCATTAATCAGCCTATAATGTTCCCACTGCTGGGACACAGGCCTCTCGGTGAGAGGCAGTGGGCCGGAACACAGAACAGAAAACTTTTATCTGTTCTGTGGGCCGGAATACATCACGCGGGCCCAGTGTGGGTTGGTAGATGTCACATGTCTTAAAATTTCTGGTGCTAGAGCATGCCAATTTCTCCACGAAGTTTCCTTCACTGTTGTGAGAGCTGTGTTGAAATAATTAAAAAAAACACAAAGTAAACCGCTGGTGTGGGTTCGAACCACCGACCTACGACTCGTAATTCGCGGTCGTTACCACTGTGCCATCACTGCTCGTCGTACAATTTTATTTTAATTTTACATCGCAAAAGGCTTAGGTAAACATCTAGTATATCTTTCCAAGCTGTAGTAATAATGCCTTCACCTTAATTTAGAGCCTACATCACAAACTCAACGCGTCATACTATTGGTCGCTCGGAGCCCAGTGCGAGCTCAACAAACATTAGGACATCTTCAATGAGAGGGCAACAGGCGTGACCTCCGACCGGCAAAGAACAGCACATCAATCACACAATCTGTCAAATTTCTTTAATAGATTTTCAACTTTATTGCTACAGAATTAAGGTTCAAGGTTGATTGGGAAAATTTTACAGTTTGGGGTAGCTTGATCTGCTGGTGACTGTACCCAAGACTAGAGTATTTCGTATCTGTGTGTAAGAAGATTATGATATACCGCATTGCTTAAATATTACACACTAGCTTCTGCCCGCGACTTCGTCCGCGTGAAATTTCTTTTTCCCCCGTCCCACTGCGTCGCATCGCCTCACCGCGCTATTCTTCGTTTTCGCTTAGCGTTCTTTTTTTTTTTACTTTTTTCTTTTTTCTCGGCTCCTAAGGGTCGTAGCGTGATGTTAAATATGCCTATAGCCTTCCTCAAGGATTGCGCTATCAAATGCAAATATAATTTTACAAATCCGACCGGTACTTCCAGAGATTAGCATGTTCAAATAAACAAAAAAATAAACAAGTTCTTCAGCTTTATTATACATAATACAGGGTGACAGGGAAACTCAACGTATTCCTTGAAAGGCGTTATACTAGAGGTCGGTTCAAAACTGGATGCTTACCGAGCGAGAAATTTTCTGACTTGTTACCAAAAACAATTAATTATGAGAAAAACTACTCCACTCCAAACATTTAATTTATACTTTATGAAAGTTGAAAAAATAGTGATCACTTAAAAAAAATGCTTGCAAAACTTACATAATCTCAGAAATAAAAGGTCTTTAATAGCAACGTTATAATTTTTTCATTTTATTTAAAACTGAGGCAGTTAATCTTAAACTGTAATTTACTGAAGGGTTATTCATAGTTACATCACAGAAAAAAAAATTAAGAAAAGTTAATTATTTGTAGTCACAGGACTTGAAAGATCATCGCAGGGTGTATACAATATAACAGCATTTCTATGTTATAAATTTTAATATAATATAATTATGATTTAATATTATACATATACTTACAATCAATATACATTTATTATTTTTGTAAAACATTTTTGTGCCTGACAGTACATTTGATCAAAAATTGCTTTGAATTAAATTAATGGAATCGGGGGCGTCGGCCACAGGTGCCTCAACCACTGGGGGCCTAAGCCACGGACCCGATTTCTAGGACAGTCTGTATGAAGGCCTGCGTTAGCCCTTTGAACTTTTTGTCACTCGTGACCATACAAATGTAAACATTCCTATATCTATGCTCGCGACGCTCACGAGTCGCCCGGGAACATGTTTATTTATTGACCAATGACATGTTTGTTTGATTAAATGTTATTGTTTATAAATAGGAAGATGCGAGCTCAATTGTGCGCCTAAAGTTTTGTTTTGAATTAACTGTTCCCATTCATAAAGAATGGTCTTCAACCAGTGTGTCCTGCCCGTTATAACATACGATGCGCAAGGTGGACTCTGACAGTTAGGCTGGTTCAGAGATTCAAGGTTGCTCAGCGTGCTATGAAGCGGGCTACGCTCGGAGTTTCCTTGAAGGATAAAATCAGAAACGACATTATCCGGAAAAAAACCGTAGCTTGCACAGTAAACAAGCTAAACTGGAAGTGGGCTGGCCATGTTTATCGAAGAACCCAACCCATGGCCTATGGAGCAGACGAGTCCTGGAGTGGAGACCGCGTATCTGCAAGCGTAATGTGGGACACCCCCCGGTTAGATGGACCGACGACCTCGAAAAAGTGGCTGGGATAGACTGGATGCGGAAGGCGGAGGACAGAGTGTTGTGGCGCAGCCTGGGACAGCCCTATGTCCAGCAGTGGACTGCGACAGGCTGACTTGATTGTTGCGTGTTTTCCCCCAACTTGTTCTTTTTGTGTTTGTATCCTTTCTTTGCGTCATTTTTACCGCAAATAAATGTATTTTATTTCTTTCGTCTTCTATTTATAAATATTTGCCTAAGACGTAATTCGTGCAGAAATTGAACCCGCGACCTTTAATAGCTCAACTACTGAACAATCAAGTTTTTATTTAACTACGATGCCGTATATTTAAGGAAATAAAACACTCCACTTTGATCACAACCGGTCTACCAATTATAACATCTGACTAACAATAATAGTCATATCAAATCGGCACATATCATCACGCTGTTACGTAAGGGACTGAGCAGTACAATACGCTCTTCGGCTTAGTTAGGTAATACTGCACGGAATCGAACCGGTCGCGGTCGACCGTGTTTCACGGCTAAGCCATGGAGCTAAGGGCCGCTTGTATGATGAAGTTGTGTAATGGCTGGTTAGTATGCAAAAAGTGTTATTCTGTACGTTATACAATGTTCATAGTTTCGGCTGTTTCACTTCATTAAGTCAATAGCGGTGCTAGTTGATTGTTGAAGGATATCAATCTGGGCTGATCTAGCTAGGTATACAGAGTGGCCATTAGATTATCTATCACAATAAACAGGGACTACAGCGGTTATAAAAATTTGTTATCAGTCGTTAAAAATAATAAAATATACTTACAATTATGCTAGAAATAGAAAATTGTTTTTTTTAACGAAATAAACAGCTTCAAAATTGGCACGAAATAAACTACCCTTGACAATAAGGCACTAGATACACGCGGGGCAAAGGTATCAACAATTCAACACAAACTTTATGGTATTGTTACCAAATAATGTTGTTAAATATTAAAACAAAAAAAAAACCCATTTAAGAAATCAATAAAAAATAAAAATACGTAATGTAAATAAATAAAATACGTAATGTAGAATACGTGATTTAAGAATTTGAATTGATGTTTGATTTGGCACGGAAGCGTGTCGAAGGTTTGAGAATAGCTATGCAGTTACAGTTTGCCATTTGTTGGGAATCGAGCCCAACTCCTTGCGCGACATCAGCACACAGGTGCGGCGCGGCGGCGACACGGCTCTGCCCGATGACCACTTGCTTCCGCGGACTCCACCGCAGCGGACGGTTATATGGTACGGATTTGATATTTGTGTAGGAACAACATCTTAACCCTTGTGTAAACGGGCATCAAAATCTGACCCGGCGATTTGCAAGATGGAGCGACAATATAGCAAAGACAGCCGCAGATTAGTGACAAATGAAGAATGGAGCAGAATCGCCACAGACTGAACAGCTTGGTCAGGGCTGGAGGAGGAGTTTACCACTATCGATAGCGGCCCTTATACATAATCTTGATAAAGACTATTTTGTGGGTAGGTACTTCATTCAACAAAATAAAAAAATCAGTTAATAAATATTTTAGTTAATATTGTTTCTTAAAATCCTAATATTAAAAAGTCATAAAAAAGTGTGTAATGAAAATAAAGTAATAATAAATATAAATAAAATCGTTTATTTCAACCAACACAGGGTTATAGGCACAAAAATTACAAAATTTTAAAAATAAAATAAAAAAATACAATATTTAAAAAAAAACATAAACATATTACATACTTCGATTACTCAGTATGTGAACCATACCAGTACCTGAATCATTGCTGGTTCAGGTACTGGCAATCGAACCTCAGCGCGAATGCCCTCAAGATGCCGCTGGAGCTAGCCCGAACCCTGCGCACTAGGGAGGTGCATCGTTTTCGCATATAGTAGAATAAGAACAGTCTACTTGCGACTCGGTGAACATACCTGAAGGCCAATTCTCGTAATTTAAAACGTTCAAAATCTGGTCGCAATTTCATTTCAGCGACAAACAAATGTCAAAAACTTGTCAAAATGTAGGGAAATTAGAGGTATTTTTGACAGATTGAGACTGAGATCAGACTGTGAACGTTCTTAAAATTACGAGAATTGCCCCTCTGATGCACTACAGAGTCGGGGCAGGGTAATGGGTTGCATAATTCCAAATTAAATATTCAAGAACAAATTAAAATATGTCAAGCTTCAGGAAGAAAAAATAGATATTTTTGAATGCTTCTGCTACTTCGCTCAGATCCCGCAGCGTTATGTCGTCTGGAAAACATGAGATTGCGCTACTGCAAAGGTCAAAGCTCGTCACATAATTATTATAATATTTATCATACGGAAAATTAATGCCAACAGCCACCGATTCCATTTTAAAATAATCCAAAAGCAGCACGCAGCTCTTAAGTATTCGTTATGTTTATAGGTGTGGGTTTCTTTCAAAAAACCGTCAACCAAATATCCAAAAAAATAATCAATCGTTTCTTTTATATAAAGATTATTAAGTGGTATCTTAGACTTCCAAAATGTGTTTAATAATGTGTCCTGTTGAAAGCGAGAAAAGTTTTCAAGTTCGTACGACGGTCCAAACTCGTCTTCTAAATCAGATTTATAGGGATAGAACGGTCTGCTTGTGATCCAGACTTTTTGCTTAAGAGGATAACTCCTGATGGAATCCAGTAATAATAAAACTTCGTTTTTAAACGGCATAACGATTTGAAAGCCATCGAAGAGGAATATCAGTTTTCCTCTGTTATAAAAATGAAGGAACATTTTCAACTCGAATACTGTTGATTTATCACCTGAACATTGCTTTAGGGAAACGTTCCCATTTGGTGATTCTTGCAGCTCTACTAATAGTTCATCAGAGGGTGAAGAGAGGACTGCAGTTTGACACATAAATGTTAAACTTTTCAAAGTATTAAAAGCATCGTCTCCCTCCCAAGCACTGTGATGCTTGAGCTTCTTCCCGTGCTCTGGTAAGTTTATTTTTACAATCCAAACATTAGGATCGAATTCCTTTGTCTTAAGTGACAAGTGAGTTAGTAGAGTTGACTTACCCATTCCCGATTCTGCTGTTATAAGTATAATATCGTCTTCTAAATCATAAAACGTTTCTAAAACCTTATCTTTGACTTCGTCAAACTTATTGTGTTCCTGCTTTTTGATGCGGCTGACCCGTCTGTCAATAAAAAACTGCTTTTCGTAATTATAATAAATAGCCATATCACCAATTTCTATTATTTCATTATTTATAAGTTTATTAAAAACATCTTCGTCAATAAGTTCCACAGACTCATCTTCTCCGATTATATCTAAGCTTACGTCTTCACCTTGAAGTTTGATTTTAGAAGTCGCTAAGAAATTCTTCCGTGATTCAAGATTCAAGTCGGTGAAAACACTTCTTTCATCTTTCAATAATTTGCTTGGTTGTGAAAAATATTGAGTCATAATGCCAACGGAAGTCTTGTTCGTAATGATTATTATTTGCTTGCCTTCAACGGCTTTTGCGATATATTCAAGCCTTTTACTTTTATCATTTTTAGGATCTTGAAAATTATGACAAACAATAATAAGTATCATCTCCTTAGTTGTGTCTTTAAATTCTTTACATAAATGGTTGTGGTTCTTTAAGGGCAGGTTAAAAATGTCTTCCAAGTCTAAAACAACATGGTCCTTATTGCCTAGAAATTGTTCCACCTTTGCAACTGTTAATTCACAACTCCCTGTAACAATAATAGTTCCAATAATTTGGCCATGCAACTTGAATCGTTTTTCATTAAATTTATAGTCTTTACATTTAATCTTATACATTATGTTTAATACACCCATTAATGGCTCACTCATGGCATTAGTTACTGCTTTCTCATATATTTTACTTTTCATTGTAAGATATGATCCCTCTTTAGGCTTCATCCAAAGTCTTTGTATTTCATCATGATATTTTAGAAATATTACGTCAGATCGAACTCTAAAGTTGTTTACGTCACTGCACGGGTAATCTTCTATTTCTCTTCTCAAAATTTCCTCTACGCCATACTGATCAGCTTGATTAGTGTAAAATAGTAATTTGTCATAGAAATCTCTCACCAAACTCATATCGTATTCTCCTCGTTCGAATGAAAGTTTTGGGAAATTTTTAACTTTTATGTCCAGTTTATATTCGTGCAAATTTTTGATGTTACTCTTTAATTTTTCATACCATTTTTTGGCAAGATTGCTTAGTGATTCACAGTTGTCTGTAAACTTCAACAGTTTTGAATTTTCATCAAAAACGAGAATATTGCCGACAGCAGACGCTATGCCTCCATTTAACTGAAGATATCCCTCTTCCTCTCCCTCATCTATAGTGACGATGTCATTGGGATTTGATTTTTCTAATATTTCTTTGGTTTTTGTTGTTAAGTAGTCTAATCTCCTTTCAATTTTCTCACTTTTGCCTCTTATTGTCAAATCTTTGTTGCCAAAGAAAGCTGGGACTCTAAGCTTCAGCTCCGGACATAGTAAATATTCTTTAGCAGCCAGTTCTGCTGCTTCATAGACAGTCGATTCAGACACATTTGCTTTTTCGAGCTGTCGCTTTAGGTCGTCTGTCATTGATTTGCTAACCAACCCAAGCTTGCCCTTTTTATAAGTAAGAACACGTCCTATCAGTTTACTTAGTGTCGTTACCTTAGAGGGTTCGCTAAGGAACTCCAACAATAAACTCTGTACATCGGTCTCTTCCGGCTTTCGCTTTAAAAGCATAACCTCCAAGCATAATATATTTTTGAATAACACAAGGAATTCTTCGTTGGTTGCAAAGAAGTCTTGTCTGAAGCTTGCAATCCGATGTCCTTCATGTTGGATTTCAGATACGTGTAAAACTTTCTGCGCTAGAATAACATGATAAAGATGCAATATGAGATCATTATTCATCGACATTACGCTATCAGACCCATCACAAATAAACTTCGCTAACTGTTTAGCTAGTGTTGTGATTTGTTCTTGCATTACTATTTTACATAAAAAATCCAATCCTTCCTCTGTGTATGACGGTTGCTTGCAAGAGCCTCCCGTTCCTAAGAGTTCGTTCAAATAATCAGCTAAACTGCCTTCATATATTTTGTTATTAGGATCGTCCTTCGCTGTAGTATACATAACGAAAAGGCATTCAGTTTCATCAAACTTTCCTCCAAAAATCACATCTTTACTGTTCGGTTCAAAAGCGCGTCTAATGTCCAAGTAACTATCAAAATATTTGGCCAAATCAGTTTTACTAGTAAACGTCAGAAGTTTCTCGTTCTCTCTGTGCTTCGCTTGAATGAACACAGCGACTGGTTTCTTAAATCCCTTTATTTTTGCTTTAAAACAAATATCATCGAAGGCGCCTATGTCATCTCTATTGGTGGCCAAACTAAACTGACTAACACTGTCGTCATGCGTCATTCTAAAATATATTAGACTAATTAATTTAGTCTCATACAACTGTCCCTGGATGCCCGACGTGCCTGCACGCTTTGTATACTTAGTGTTGTCCATGCTTTGATGGTAATGGCTTATGTTTTGTCACTAGGACGCAACACACGATATCCAAGTGACTCAAGAATTAAATTCACCGTTTTCTTTCTCCTATTGGTAGCTTAGCAAGTGCATCGCATAGCGCGTCACATCTCGCCTTGCAGCCTCCTTGTGAGAGTGAACTGGTTCAAGTTCCGTGTCTTCTGCGGATGATTAATGATCTGCAAAAGTAAGGTTATATTATTATTATTCGTTATGTGCATTAATTCGTTAAGGAGGATGCGCTAAGTTAGCTCGCGTAATTCAAATTTTCTTACGTTTTTTATCAATTCACGGGTCAGTGTCAGTGTGTTACGGGTTATATTATGTTGATCAAAATATTATTCGCGACCATAACTTTCCACATCGCTGAACTCCATGTCGCGTTCCTTCTTTTTAAATTATTTTCAATCATGCACTGTAAATCGAGTGGGTTTAGCCTAAAACGAGAATTTATTTAACTTATGATGTTAGCCCTAGGTACTCGTAGAATCTGCTTCCATATAGTTTTTCTAATCTAACTCTTACAGAAGTGGCACGTCACAAAAATTAAGGTCAAGCAATTGTTATGTTGTCTTATGTCAAACAAAAATAAAAGAGCAAACTTGCATCAGCTCAACTTGCTACAGCTCTCTTAGTTTAAATTATCTTATTAAATGACTAATAGAGAATATCGTGGGCTGGGCTACCCGTAGACATATAAATGGTCTCTTGAAATGAAAGGGTTTTCCATGTTCTAAAGTCACCGAGTCAGATAAGTTTGTGTCACTATGCCTATAGCCTATAGTATCCCGCCCAGAGGGTTTTTAAGCAAGCATATTCAGGGCGAAAACTTGATAGCTGAGTAGGTGTGGCATGATGAGAGAAAACCGAAAATATATTTAAAAAGTTTCTTATTAGGAGCCAAGTGACCAGGAGTCCACTTTCAGATTTCCTAAAAGGGCCAATAATAAAGTGATCTTCAGATACGTTGATTTTGGCATGACCTGGTGCGGCCTAACCCATAATGACTTAAATAGAAAAAATCTGATGATGAAATTGTGGGTTTTTCCTAAATCTGACGACTTTGATAACTCAGATTTGGACCATTTTTAAAAGGATATTCAGGGTGAATAAAAGTTATTCTTTGCAACATTGTTACATGTCCTGATAGTGAATATATAATATGTATAAATATCTGACGGATTGATGGAGTCTTTTGGCAAATATGACAAAATTTCATTGATTCACAAAAGTACCCAAAAGTGGTTATAAGTTTGCAATTATCTCTAAATCAAGGAACCGAGTAGACCATAAAAAAGTTGATTATTAAAAATACAGTCGAATTGAGAACCTCCTCCTATTTGAAGTCGGTTAAAAACGGTATGTTTGGTAATTAATATTATGAATGTCTACGATTCTTGGCACCTTCCATAACAGACAGCAAGTAGGACTCATGTCGCAGTGCTTAACAGACTCATCATCATTCTCCAGTCCTTGTCCCAATTTAGTCGTGGTCGGAGCAACATGTCTTTTTCCTCCAAACTCCTCTATTAGCCGCCATCTCGACAGTCACCCCCTTTCTAACCATATCATCATTCACACAGTTCATCCATAGTTTCTTTCACATTCATACTCAAAACTTTCCTCTCGACATTTTCCTCATTCCTACGTAACACATGCCCATACCATGACAACCGGTTTACACACAACTTTTCAATTACCGGTGCCACTTTCAGACTTCCTCTTATATACTCATTTCTTATTCTATCCATTCGTGTAACAAACACCACACATCCCTCTTAGCATTCTCATCTCAGCTGCATGTAATTGCCTTATATTCATCCCTTTTGTGGCCCAACATTCTGATCCATACAAGACAGCAGGTCTAATCGCAGGTTATTCCCGTGACCTGCCGCCATTTCATCCATGCAGTGTTAATTCTGTGCTTAACCGTCCGATCTACTTCGTCATCGCTTTGCACGAGTGAACCGAGATATCGAAAGTCGGAGCAGACAGGGAGAAGCGCGCAATCAAGCGCTATGGCTCTAGAACTGGAGAGACCGTCGAAATCGCAGAATATACATATATTCAGTTTTGGTTCTGCTGATTTGCAAGCCAAAATCCTCCAGCTGTTGCCATTTCTCCAATCTGCTCTGGATCTCAGATCCATCTTCACCGACAAGAACAATGTCATCGGCAAACAGCATGCACCAGGGTGCCTCCACCTGTATGTCCACCGTCAGAGCGTCCATAATCAACAGGAAGAGGTAAGGTTAAAGCCGATCCCTGGTGCAAGCCTACAACCACACTGAGCTCGTCGGTATTCGCAGTACTTAACTATTATCTTGTTTATTCCTATACTTATTAATAGAACTGTGACGTAACCTCTCGGCGAATATGGCGTAGGTATTGCTGTTTTATAATGATAATGTGAATGTATCGCTTATGTCTACTACATCAGTATTTGGTTGATGAAACGTATTATTATACTTACCTGTTTTCTATTAATTATTACAGTCAGGCAGAGGTGCACCTATCGTCACCGACATGTCGCCCTTCGGGGGTTACAGGCGTGATGATAGTTTATGTTGTATGTGTTGTTTATTACGGGCAGTCATCCAATATACTGTACGATTAGGAGAGCAGTCACTAATTCACGAAATTGTGCTAAAAAGATACAGAATCCTTTGTGTGACCCAATTGTTGTTATCGTACTAAACGTATGTTTAAAGATTATCAGTGAACAACAGAGTATGCCACAGCTTATCCATTGTAAAATTGTGGCATTGCCATGTAAATAATTCCGATCTGAATCACCTGTGTACTTTTATTTATTAAATAACAAAAAAAAATATATAAAGCAGTACGTAGGTACTTAAATATTAATAAATAAATAAATTTATCGTACCTAAGTTATTGTAAGTACCTTGTTTTTCGTCATGGGTGTTTTAATTGTTTTCAAGGGCGCTGAAGACGAGTCACCGAGCAAAATAGGTGATCTCCTTTCGTTGACGCCATCTTGAATTTTGATTTAGACCCAATTCTCGTTGTCAGAGCCCTCTAAAACCATGAAAATGACGCCCGTGTCGAAAATAAATAAAAAGATAAGTATAATAAAAAACTAAAATAACGAAATTAAATACATTTTCGATTTGATTTATTTATATTTAAGTACCTATTTAATCTGTATATATATAAAAATCAATTGCTGTTCGTTTGTCTCGCTAAAACTCGAGAATGGCTGGGCCGATTTAGCTGATTTTGGTTTTCATATGTTTGTCGTAGTCCAGGGAAGGTTTAAACGGGTAGGAGTAGTGTAGGAGTAGGTTAGGAGTAGGGTAGGAGTAGGGTAGGAGTAGGGTAGGGGGTAGTGTAGGAGTAGGGTAAGAGTAGTGTAGGAGTAGGGTAGGAGTAGTGTAGGAGTAGGGTAGGAGTAGTGTAGAAGTGGGTAGTAGTGTAGGACTAGGGTAGGAACCCTACTCCTACACCCTCCTACTCCCTCCTCCCTCCCTCCCCTCCGTTCCTCCTCCCTGTAGGGGGTAGGGTAGGCGGTAGGACACCACGCGAGCGAAGTATCCTACTCCTGTAGGGGGTAGGACACCACGCGAACGAAGTAGCGCCGGGCAGCTAAAAATAATTTATATGGCAAAACAACGTTTGCCGGGTCAGCTAGTATTTTATATATTTCTGTGTTATTTGATAAATATAACTAATTCAGATCGGAGTTATTTATATGGCAATACCACAATTTTACACTGGATAAACCGCGGCATACTCTGTTGCTCACTGACTCATAGTCTATAAACATTAGTTTAGTATGATAACAACACTTGTGTCACACCACTCAAAGACTTCTGTATCTTTTATCACCGCGCCTGTAACCCCCGAAGGGCGACATGTTGGTGACGATAGGTGCATCTCTGCCTGACTGTTATAATTAATAGAAAACAGGTAAGTAATAAAACATTAATCAACAAAATACTGATGTAGTAGACATAAGCGATAAATTTACATTATCATTATAAACATCGCAATACGCCTGTATTCCCCGAGAGGTTACGTAACAGTTCTATTATTAAGCTTCTGAATAAACAAGATAATAGTTAAGTACTGCGACATGAGCCCCCCTACTGGCTGCGTGTTAAGGAAGGTGTCAAGAATAGTAGACATTCATATTATTAATTAACAAACATACCACGTACGTACTTACATAACGTTTTTATAAGACTTCAAATAGGAGGAGGTTCTCAATTCGACTGTATTTTTAATAATCAACTTTGTTTATTGTGTACTCCGAGTATGTTTTAATTTTGCTACTTCTTTAGTGACTGAATTTAATCGTTACTATTAAGTGTTTGATATTTTCCAACTTCTGAATACCGAACCATCTTCACAAAAGGGTCAGCTTAAAATTCAAATAGCAATAAAAGCTACTCGGTTCGTTGATTTAGAGATAAATGCAAAATTATAACCAATTTTGGGTGCTTTTGTGAATCAATGAAATTTCATCATATTTGCCAAAGGACTTCATCAATCCGTCAAATATTTGTATTATCCACTATCAGGACATATTTCACTATTGCGCAGAGTATCTTTTATTCGTCCTGAATATCCTTTTAAAAATGGTCCAAATCTGAGTTTTCAATGTCGTCAGATTTCATCAATTTCATTTCATCAGATTTGCCTATTGGGTGCCCGCACCCGATCATGCTAAAATCAACGTATCTGAAGATCACTTTATTTTTGGCACTTTTTTGGAAATCTGAAAGAGGACTCCTGACCACGTGGCTCCTATTAGAAACTTTTAAAATATATTTTCGGTTTTTCTTTCACCTATGTACTCAGCTATCAAGTTTTCGCCCTGAATATGCTTGCTCAAAAACCCTCTGGGCTCCCCTACTATAGTGACACAAACTTATCTGACCCGGTGACGTTAGAACATGGAAAACCCTTTCATTTCAAGAGACCATTTATATGTCTACGGGTAGCCCAGCCCACGATATTCTCTATTAGTCATTTAATAAGATAATTTAAACTAAGAGAGCTGTAGCAAGTTGAGCTGATGCAAGTTTGCTCTTTTATTTTTGTTTGACATAAGACAACATAATAATTGCTTGCCCTTAATTTTTTTGACGTGTCACTTCTGTAAGAGTTAGATTAGAAAATATATATGGAAGCAGATTCTACCTAGGGCTAACATCATAAGTTAAATAAATTTTCGTATTGGGCGAACCCACTTGATTTACAGTGCATGATTGAAAATAATTTAAAAAGAAGGAACGCGACATACAGCTCAGCGATGTGGAAAGTTATGGTCGCGCATAATATTTTGAACAACATATAACCCGTAACACACTGACACTGACCCGTAAATTGATAAAAAAGCTAACTTAGCGCATCCTCCTTAACAGATTAATGCACGTAACGAATAATATAATATAACCTTATATTTGCAGAACATTAATCATCAGCAGACGATACGGAACTTGAACCAGTTCATTCTCACAAGGAGGCTGCAAAGCGAGATGTGACGCGCTATGCGATGCACTTGCTAAGCGACCAATAGGAGAAAGAAAACGGTGAATTTAATTCTTGAGTCACTTGGATATCGTGTGTTGCGTCCTAGTGACAAAACATAAGCCATTACCATCAAAGCATGGACAACACTAAGTATACAAAGCGTGCAGGCACGTCGGGCATCCAGGGACAGTTGTATGAGACTAAATTAATTAGTCTAATATATTTTAGAATGACGCATGACGACAGTGTTAGTCAGTTTAGTTTGGCCACCAATAGAGATGACATAGGCGCCTTCGATGATATTTGTTTTAAAGCAAAAATAAAGGGATTTAAGAAACCAGTCGCTGTGTTCATTCAAGCGAAGCACAGAGAGAACGAGAAACTTCTGACGTTTACTAGTAAAACTGATTTGGCCAAATATTTTGATAGTTACTTGGACATTAGACGCGCTTTTGAACCGAACAGTAAAGATGTGATATTTGGAGGAAAGTTTGATGAAACTGAATGCCTTTTCGTTATGTATACTACAGCGAAGGACGATCCTAATAACAAAATATATGAAGGCAGTTTAGCTGATTATTTGAACGAACTCTTAGGAACGGGAGGCTCTTGCAAGCAACCGTCATACACAGAGGAAGGATTGGATTTTTTATGTAAAATAGTAATGCAAGAACAAATCACAACACTAGCTAAACAGTTAGCGAAGTTTATTTGTGATGGGTCTGATAGCGTAATGTCGATGAATAATGATCTCATATTGCATCTTTATCATGTTATTCTAGCGCAGAAAGTTTTACACGTATCTGAAATCCAACATGAAGGACATCGGATTGCAAGCTTCAGACAAGACTTCTTTGCAACCAACGAAGAATTCCTTGTGTTATTCAAAAATATATTATGCTTGGAGGTTATGCTTTTAAAGCGAAAGCCGGAAGAGACCGATGTACAGAGTTTATTGTTGGAGTTCCTTAGCGAACCCTCTAAGGTAACGACACTAAGTAAACTGATAGGACGTGTTCTTACTTATAAAAAGGGCAAGCTTGGGTTGGTTAGCAAATCAATGACAGACGACCTAAAGCGACAGCTCGAAAAAGCAAATGTGTCTGAATCGACTGTCTATGAAGCAGCAGAACTGGCTGCTAAAGAATATTTACTATGTCCGGAGCTGAAGTTTAGAGTCCCAGCTTTCTTTGGCAACAAAGATTTGACAATAAGAGGCAAAGGTGAGAAAATTGAAAGGAGATTAGACTACTTAACGACAAAAACCAAAGAAATATTAGAAAAATCAAATCCCAATGACATCGTCACTATAGATGAGGGAGAGGAAGAGGGATATCTTCAGTTAAATGGAGGCATAGCGTCTGCTGTCGGCAATATTCTCGTTTTTGATGAAAATTCAAAACTGTTGAAGTTTACAGACAACTGTGAATCACTAAGCAATCTTGCCAAAAAATGGTATGAAAAATTGAAGAGTAACATCAAAAACTTGCACGAATATAAACTGGACATAAAAGTTAAAAATTTCCCAAAACTTTCATTCGAACGAGGAGAATACGATATGAGTTTGGTGAGAGATTTCTATGACAAATTACTATTTTACACTAATCAAGCTGATCAGTATGGCGTGGAGGAAATTTTGAGAAGAGAAATAGAAGATTACCCGTCCAGTGACGTAAACAACTTTAGAGTTCGGTCTGACGTAATATTTCTAAAATATCATGATGAAATACAAAAGCTTTGGATGAAGCCTAAAGAGGGATCATATCTTACAATGAAAAGTAAAATATTTGAGAAAGCAGTAACTAATGCCATGAGTGAGCAATTAATGGTTGTATTAAACATAATGTTTAAGATTAAATGTTGGAACTATTATCGTTACAGGGAGTTGTGAATTAACAGTTGCTAAGGTGGAACAATTTCTAGGCAATAAGGACCATGTTATGTTAGACTTGGAAGACATTTTTAACCTGCCCTTAAAGAACCACAACCATTTATGTAAAGAATTTAAAGACACAACTAAGGAGATGATACTTATTATTGTTTGTCATAATTTTCAAGATCCTAAAAATGATAAAAGTAAAAGGCTTGAACATATCGCAAAAGCTGTTGAAGGCAAGCAAATAATAATAATTACGAACAAGACTTCAGTTGGCATAATGACCAAATATTTTTCACATCCAAGTCAAATATTGAACGATGAAAGAAATGTTTTCACCGACTTGAATGTAGAATCGCAGAAGAAGTTCTTAGCAACTTCTATAATAAAACTTCAAGGTAAAGACGTAAGCTTAGATATAATCGGAAGTGATGAGTCTGTGGAACTTATTGACGAAGATGTTTTTACTAAACTTGTCAATAACGAAACTATCGAAGTTGGTAATACAGCTATTTATAATAATTACGAAAAGCAGTTTTATATTGACAGACGGGTCAGCCGCGTTAAAAAGCAGGAACACAATAAGTTTGACGAAGTCAAAGATAAGGTTTTAGAAACGTTTTATGATTTAGAAGACGACGTTGTACTTATAATAGGAGAACCGGGAATGGGTAAGTCAACTCTACTGACTCACTTATCACATAAGACAAAGGAATTCGATCCTAATGTATGGATTGTAAAAATAAACTTACCGGAGCACGGGAAGAAGCTCGATTTTCATAATCAGTTTGAGGGAGACGATGCTTTTAATACTTTGCTAAGTTTAACATTTATATGTCAAACTGTTGTCACCTATTCACCCTCTGACGAACTATTAGTAGAGTTGGAAGAATCACCAAATGGAAACTTTTCCCTAAAGCAATGTTCAGGTGATAAATCAACAATATTTGAGATGAAAATGTTCCTACATTTTTATAACAGAAGAAAACTAATATTCCTCTTCGATGGCTTTGAAATGGTTATGCCGTTTGATTACGAAGTGGTATCGTTACTGCACGCCATCAGGAATTATCCTCGTAAGCAAAAAATATGGATCACAGGCATACCGTTGGATAAATCAGATTTAGAAGAAGAGTTCGGAATATCATCTTACGAAATAGAAAACTTATCTCGCTTTGAACAGGACACATTATTAAACACAATTTGGAAGTCCAAGATACAACTTAAGAATCTTGATTTCAATGAAATCCTGGAAATTGATAAGTTTTTAGATTATGTGGTTGACGGTTTTTTGAAACAAACCCACACCTATAAACATAACGAACACTTGAGAGCATACGTGCTGTTTTTGGATTTTTTAAAAATGCAGTCAGCGGCTGCTCGTATTGATTTTCCGTATGATAAATATTATAATAATTTTATGACGAGCTTTGACCTTTGTAATAGCACAATCTCATGTTTCCCAGACGACACAATGCCGCGGGATCTGAGCGCAGTAGCAGAAGTCATCAAAAATATTTTTTTCTTCTTCCTGAAGCTCGACTTATTTTAACTTGTAATAAAATAAAATTAAAATATATTTTATTTGTCATCATTACTCATCTATTAAATGGGATAATGATGTTTATTTGGTATTATATTGACATAATATTAGGTCCTTACCTGTGTAATTGCCGATTTTCGATGCTGGCTATTGTGAAGATCGATATCTTTCACTCTATTTAGAATTCCAAATTCAGATTAATTTTATTATAAAATGTATAAATTAATTCAACATATAAATTAAACAGGGAGCGCTGTCGTCAAGTCAATTTTGGCACTGGGACAGTTTAGATTTAACGGTACGGTCCAAAATTGGGCATTGTGCGTAAACAGATTTATCTCAAACCACGTTGGAACTTGCAGCAGCCTTCAACGTAAGTGATTAAACTATAGGTACTTATTCATTTACTTCAAATTGGAAAGCTAAAAAAACTCTCTGAACAATAACAACAAAATCGCTTCAAAGCACCGCAAAATGGACCGTCTCAAAACTATAGTCCACGACTGGAAACTCTTCGTTAGGTACCCACCATACTCACCAGACCTTGCTCCAACTTATTTCTATTTTTATTTGGATAACTTTTTACAGGGGGAAAAGTTCAAATCCAATGAGGCGGTGAAAAACGCCTCTAAAGAGTAAATCAATTGCCGTTCCCAGTCATGGCCAATACTCCGATTAATTAAATAGAAAATAATTTACAATAAAAAAAATCTCTATTACAACGGCAATTTCATAGGTAAGAAATTATTATTATCATTTTATCTATCTTCTATATAAATATAAATGAATTACCGAAATGTATGTACACGCATAACTTCCGATCGACTGCACCAAATTGGATAATTCTTTTTTTGTGTTATTGTCAGGACAAGGTTGGTATACCTAGACGAAAATTAAAAGAAAAAAAATATGGCGGTACGACGTTCAGCTATTATATGATAAAACAATAATAGGTAGCTTTATTTTCCGCACTTGTTTTATGACTTTTTAATATTACGATTTAAGTAACATTAATAAAATAAATAACAATAATAACTAAAATAATATACGTACTTATATTTGCTGTTTTTAGGGTTCCTGCTGCACGTTGTGTATTTATTTAGTTTTCTAATTTTTATACATTTTTAAATATTAGTATAAAAAAAAACATTTAAAAATATAAAAAAATTGTGATCCACCGGTGTCGGGAGCAGGGTCCAAGCTACCGGTGGTTAGTTAGTTAGTTATTATTATTATATTATTATTATAAATAGATAGACGATCGCCATTCTTCTGACAGCTGTTCGCTATCGGGGATTAAGCAAATAAGGTAACCAAAAATGTGTCATTTTCGATTCGGAAGCCTGTCGAATGGTTTTGAATAGCTATGCTGTAGAACTTCATTAGTCGCTCGCGGACACCATCGCTTGCCTGCACGTGGCAGTGGCACCCCCCCCCCCCCCCCCCCCTACAGCCGTTCATTCATAAAATCAAAAGAGTATTATTTCATGCCTATGGTGGGACTTTTAGTTAGCTGCAGTAAAATAACATTTCTTACTCTCATTTCGTTAAAAAATGTTGCCACACAGGACAATGATATCAGAGATTTGATTAAAACGCAATGGAACATCGTTTTAGGTCAGGATATTCGAAATTTACCCATTTTGATTTAACTGTAAAGAGTTGAATGGCGTGCATAGGAGAGGCCTACCTATGTCCAGCAGTGGACTGCTGTAGACTGATGATGATGACTTGTTGACAGGCCTACCTACACTGTCCTCCCATACCTATTAGCAATGTAATTTGAAAATATTGTAAAAGCCAATTATTTTTAAAAGAGCACCAGTAAAAAAGAAGTTTCTTGCCGACTCTTCTCCATAGGACACGACCAATTGCAACCGTGCACCTAGATAGCTTCTGACGTTTTCTTAAGTGCCCATGTAAGTTTATGTGAAATAAATTATTTTGATTTTGGTAAGTATATGGTAATTTCAGCACCTATTAATTTTAAGATAATGCCTAAAACTACATTTCTATGCAGAAATATTGAAGTTACTAAAGGTACTAAGGATGATCTCTAATAGGCCACAGTCTGCAGTGCTGGGAGATTCATGTGAAGAGAATCCAGAAGTACAAGGTGGCGCAAAAGTTTTCACCCGATGTTCTATGGCAGATTTTTTTTTATGAATGAACCTTTGTTTCAACTTTTGGATTTTGTTTATTTGATGTCTTATTTTTTTTATTAAGTCGAGAAAATGATATTGGCTTTTTGGCCGCCGCCGCCGCCAGAATTGATAACCATTCGGGCCCGATATATGGCATTTTCCATCACTCTTGCCAGAACTACCGGTGATAGGACCTCGCGTTCTCTTTGAGGGCTTCAAGAGTCTGAGGCTTGTTCACAGAGACTCGTGACCCACAAAAGTCTGGAACGGTAAATCATGCGATCTTGCCGACCAGAGCAAATCCCCTAAACAAGAGACATTGGGTGACCCCAAACAATTATTCCGCGTTCTATAGGTGTAGAGCTTAAGTAATTCATCATCTGCCTAGCCTTTTCCCAACTATGTTGGGGTCCGCTTCCAGTCCAACCGGATGCACCTGAATACCAATATTTTACATGAAGCGGCTTCCTATTTGACCTCCACAACCTAGTTACTGGAACGTGTAACGTGCTCTCCTAGAGTTTAAGTAATTACAGAATATAAATTAATGTCAAAATATAAATTTTACAATTACATTAGCAACCAGTTTGGTTTAGTCTAGACTCTAGAGATTGTCCTGCGGAGCAGGACCAAGCATTCTTGTGTATGTCTAAACCCGTTAGTGTCAAAATACAATAATTTGTCATTATGACAACATGTCAGCTTATGAATAGTATTATCCAACTTATAAATATAATTATTTTCTGATAAAGTATCAGAGTAAGGAAAAGCACACAACATTAGCGTTCCTATATTCAACTATAATAAGGGGTTTACACCATCCACTTTGTCCTTCCTAGTAATACCAGTGCTATTATACCTAATAGCAAAACCATAGTAGAATATTTATCTAGGTTAGTGTTGGCAATTCTTTTAATCATTTGGTTAAAACTTATGTTATGATAACTATGATTGGTAAACCTATGGCTAAGGTAATTGAGGAAAATTGTTCCAAAGCCAGAACCTAACTCGTCAGAATAGAATATTGATTTGTTTATCTGTGAGGTGTCTACTGGAAGAGCCAATACTGGAGGGCACCAGTCAGGCTGAGGCTGAAGAGGTGGTGGTAGGTTGGCACAGCTGCATGAAAGATCATTAGTCAGAGATTCATACCTTTCAGCATTGTACTTCACCAAATCCAGTAGTTCCCCAGCCTCAAACAAGCGGTCACTTAGTTGTCGTTGTGAAGTTTCATATTTTTCAAAAATATCCTTCAGTAAGTGCTCCTTGTCTATATCATTATAGAGGAGCTAGATAACAGTATCATACTTTTCCCTATAGTGTCATACTTTCCGACAGCGTGATGACTTTTGCGCGATTTTTTTGACATAAGTGATTTTCTTATTCGAATATTAAGAATGATTTCATTTGATTTTATTTATTAAATTTTATTTCAATTATGGACAAATAATTAATCTAAAATATATGAAAATTAATATATTTAATTAATTTACTGAGGTACGAATGCCGATCAAAATACACCCATAATGACAAATAATACTCATTGTAGTGGGACTGTAGGAACGCTGACACATTCATCTTGTATCCATTTCAAATGTGCAGCGATCGGCGACGTTAGTTCGCCCGTAAAAACCTTCAGCTATAGACGCGCTTACTATAATATCTTACTGAGTAACTTCCATTGTAATACGTTATGTGAATAAAAGAAATATCCAAAATTATTTCCATCGTTTAATTTGTCTCCGTACACACACACCTTGAACATAATACACGCAACACTCAAAATTGTGAGTAATTTTTGTCATTATGTAAACATGGCATTCTGTAAATTAATCGGCTATTAAATAAATAGCGCATGTTAAGATTATTTTATATAGGTAAGGCTGGTAGGTAAATAAATGAAATAATGTTTATTATTCTGGACCCTAATGGCGTATGTAACACACTTTTAATCACAATCCGAGAGTTTTGAAGGATATTGCTAATCCATTGCTTCATAGGTTTTAAAAAATCGTCTACTCAACAACGTAAATAGCGCAGTGAACGTTGGTGAAATGTTAAAATTAAACCCATTGCGATCAATTGTCGTTTTATGTGAGTTACGCAACTACCCCGTTGATTTTTATCATTTTTAGGGTTCCGTACCTCGAAAGGAAAAAACGGGACCCTAATAGGATCACTTTGTTGTCCGTCCGTCCGGCTGTGTGTCTGTCAAGACCCTTTTTCTCTCTTCCCATATCAAATACTCAGGTCTACTGACCCTTGGAGCTGTGAAAAAATCAAACTTCTTAGCCAGCGCAATCAAAAGATACATCCGTTTATGCCGCAAATTTTCGACACTAGCAAGGGAATCAAAACCTAAAAGGTAGGTACTTCCCGTGAACTCAGAATCTTGAAATTTGGTACGAAGCAATGTCTTATAGCACAGATAAAGGAAGAATTGCGAAAACCGTAAATTTTTAGTAAGGTACATCATGTAATAAAAATATTTTTAATAATTTTAAATTGTACGGAACCCTCTGTGCGCGAGTTTGACTCGCAGTTGGACGGTTTTTATTAATGTATATCTACATTTAATACTTTCGAGTCTTTTCTCATAGCACTTGTGAAAAGTTTAAAAGAATTAATGGTGACCACACCATCAATATTTGTCTCGTGGTCTTAGATTTCCAGGACCAAAAAAAATTAGGTAAGTAATAGTACTTAATAAGCACTATTAGTTATTCTATGGTACATACTAGACAAGTTCGTTGCGAAATAAAGATACCGCAAATTAGGTACATATTGTATTTGCCCTTGAAATCCTAAATCCTTTATTCAAAATAATCCAAAACATTTTCCCAATACATATTGCCACTGATCGATCTACCTTGACCTACAATACCACATATTTGATCACATAGTATTTGCGAGCGCTTATCAGCGTCAAACAACGCCCCGTATCAGGTATCAGTGATAACGCTGAAGATACCATGATTCATTTTAGTGGAGACTAACAGCACTACAATACTTGGAAACTGTTTTGTTGCAACCTTTTTGTTATGTACAAGTAAATAGAATAACGCTTGTTTAAAAAAATGGGGTTTGAAAGCAGTGTTGTTCGAGGTTTCGATCAATTTTTCTCGAGTTTATCTTCTTTTTAAAATCAAAATACGATAAAATACTAATTGATTAATCTATTTTCCGGGAATAGTTTTATCAATCGACACGGTTTTATCTTTCTGGTTCGTTAAGTTTCGGTTAAAGTGTTGGAGTGAGTAGTATTAGTGTGAATGCAAATATCCTGAAATATATTGTAAGTGTTCCTTTTGTGCAAATTGAGGACTGAACTCGATTCATTAGAAAAAGGTAAGATTTTAATGTCAAATGATAAATATTAGGCAAGAACAGACTCAATGTCTATGTATATGAATAAAAGCGAAATAAAACTAATTCACTTTACATTCTTGTGTGGCGATTAGAAAGGGTCCTACAATGCTACTAATTAGAAAGGGTCCTACAATGCTACTAATTAGAAAGGGTCCTACAATGCTACTAATTAGAAAGGGTCCTACAATGCTACTAATTAGAAAGGGTCCTACAATGCTACTAATTAGAAAGGGTCCTACAATGCTACTAATTAGAAAGGGTCCTACAATGCTACTAATTAGAAAGGGTCCTACAATGCTACTAATTAGAAAGGGTCCTACAATGCTACTAATTAGAAAGGGTCCTACAATGCTACTAATTAGGCATTCGGTGAGAATGGAGGTAGGTAGGACCTCGTTATCTTCATTTCAGCGCTGAGCTACATGATGAGCAAATGATTATGTTTTAAATGTAGGAAATTGTGTTTATGAAAAACCACTGACTACTCGTACGCACTATAATTTAACCCTGTCCTTTATTTAATGATTGACTACATCTCATATATTATACATACATAATATAAATACATAAAATTGAAGTGTCTATCTGTAATGCGAAAATAACAGTTTTTTTTAATAAAAGCATGCGAATGCGTCTACGGTACCTACCTACTAAATTAAAACCCATGAAATCCAATTTTTTTTCTTTTTACTTAATATGTAGTTTCCACCCTGTATAGCACTATAGTGATGTCACTCGGATCAAAAGGATTTGATATGCGATGAGAAAATAATCATGATTCCCACTAAACAGGCAATAATTCATCCACCAACCCGTAACTACTGTACCCACGTGGTGGATTACGGCCCACTCCGTCTCACAGAGAAGAGTCCTGTGCCCCAGAAGTTCGAAAATTAAACCCGCAATACCCATGCCTGAAACTTGCACAAAAGTATAATAATAATATCCCTGGACATTTCACACAGCACCATTTGTCCCAAGCTAAGCAACCTAATGCTTGTGTTATGGTAACAAGATGGCTGTTAAACTACTTATATACATTTTTTTTTTTTGTAAATACATACATATTATAGATAGAAAACACCCAGACCAAGACCAGACCAGACCCAGTATGCAAGTAGCTTGCATGTCATTATGGTATTCACCCATCAGAAGTGGTTATGGCACATGGCATGCAAGCTGTTTGTATACTTTAACTATTAGTTAAAAAAATAACCATTAGTAACCATTAGATAAAGTAAAAATTGATCAAAAAACACATTTTGCAATAATTAAATCATTACTTACTATTTTTGACAATTGGTTGAGTTTAATACCTCTACCCCTTGGTAAGACAGGTTTCCAGACCTTCGGGCTTCTGACGACCCGTAACGACTGTCAAAGATCCAAGAATGACAGCCAGAACCAACGGCTTAACGTGCTTTCCGAGGCACGGAGGGGTCTCGGTATGTAAAGATGGTTACCCATCCACGGACCGACCGCGGCGATCGTAGCTTAACCTGATCGATCGACCCGTGCGGCTGTTATTACTTAGCCACGAGTCCCTCCATCCCTCAAGAGAATAACTTATTTTTTAAAGGTTTTAATCTTAATCATGGTCTCGCAGTTTCAGTAATTTATAATACGGCCTACCCAAAAGTCCTTTTTTTGGTATTGTTCGTTGAATCATATAATCATTGAGCTCCTAAATGCGTGCACTGACTGGACACTGAACTGGGTCCACTCAATCTGTTTGGTTCTTCCTCAATAAACCATTTCTGATATCAATTTATTCACACGATCTGACCAAGATTATGTCTGGACCATATATAGGATATTTTGGTCTGGACCATAGAAATGTAAAAAATAGGTCTGGACTTTAAGAGACTAAGTAAGATACCTTTGAGCTGAGTTTACTTTTCTGTCTGAGTAGTCAGATAGGAAACGCAGACCTCATCTAGTTTTTGAAACATGATTGCATGACGTGTAAAAGTGTTTGAAATCTACGTACAGAAATAAAATCATGTATCATATTTTCATTAACACGAAGCGGGCATTGGGCATTCAATGTTTTTGGTCCCCAGGGTCACGCTTTGGATTCCTTGTTATGCATAATTTTGTTTCGTTATCTAGTTAATTTCTTTCCCGCGCTCTAGATTGTAAACACATACATATGCACAGACGCTAGCACATCAAGCTACTACAATCTGTCAAATTTCTCTAATCGGTTTTCAACTTTATCGTTTAAAGTTTAAAGCATTGAGGTTCAAGGTTGATTGGGAAAATTTGACAGTTTCGGGTAGGTTGACCTGCTGGCGTCTGTACATATGTGCAGTTATTTATTTTGCTACGTGTTCAGGACGAAGGTAGGTATAGTAAATGTCATATATATTTCCATTCAGCGATAGCGGTGACTGGTAGAGTAGGTACACATGTTCAGCAAACAAATTATCATGTAGGTATTTACAACTGCGCCTTTATTTCAATGAATTTGTTATTTATTCTATGTTCTTTATGTAACTTATTTAAAGTTCAGTTTATCTTCAGGCAATTTCAAACTTTGTGCTGTAAAGGCCAAACTTTATCGTATGGAGGTCTCTTACTGTGTCTATCAGGAAGATAACACACTACTAATTTTATTTCATCTTACAGTTTTTGGAAAACTTACAGCTAAACACTTTTGCACGATTGAAAGTAACAAAAATAAGGCCAATTACAAGTTTTCACAGTTAGAAGAGAGCGTAAAACAAAAAAAAAATTGAGAAGGTAGACAATGTTTTGAGTAAAAACATTATCATAAGTAAAAAAGTTTCAAAAAACGTAAATTATTATCAATTCGTTTACGTGATGATAATGCAATGTTTTGTGATGGTTTCATGACGCATGATTAGCCTACAAACTTGAATTCCCCGTCCATTAAACATGGCCAAAGCCCATGTTCGCTTGGACGTACGATTATCGCGATGGGATTTTATTGTCCACTGGATTTTCAACTCTCGGTGTTGAGCCGAGCATTGAGAATCCAACGGAGCACTATTCCTGTGCGTAAAAAAAACCCCACTGTTGGATTTTCAACTCTCAGCGCTAAGCAGTGCACGAAAACTTGAAAATTCAGTGCGCGAAAAAATAATCGCCGCGGGAAAAACGCGCCCGTGCCTACCTGGGCTAAAACGCTAAACTTCTTATTATTCTTGATTTCAGAAGAACAAATGGAGCAATCATGAAAGATTACATTTTTGACTAAAAGAACAATACAGATCGCCATCAAAATGAGTTTGAACAGTTACAGCCAGAACCTCGACGCAACGATGAGCAAGTCCAAGGATAGTCCTTGTTATTTCTGCAATGAGATGTTCGAAATGGGCCATCTGCAGGTAAATAGTAGTAAATAATAATAATATCCTCCAGACCGAACGCCCTCTGATTGACCGCCACGGTGCGCGGCGCGCGGCGGCGGCGGCATGTGTTGGTAAACACACTCGATGCACTCTTTGTTCCTTTACTCTTATAGTCCGATGGTTCGGCACTCCGACACGACGGGGGAGAGTATTAAATACATAACATAGAAACGTAGAATAATCGAAAAGTACACCCATTAGATTTTTCTCTGCATTTAAACAACGTCCAAACACACCAAGCTCGTCACCGTAGTATGTATTTAAATGTTCATTAATTAACGGCCAGAGCATTCATTCTTTTAAATGGTCGAAGCCTTTAGGTGTAAATGGTTCACGGCAATGTACGAGTTTACCACTTGCTTTAAAGTGACTAATCTATTTGCCACGATTGGTGAAAATAGCAATTATCCCTTAAGTAATCTTTGATTCAAGAGGACACTGGTTCCTGCAACATAGTTATAACTAGCGCAGGAGTCGAAGAATTCTATCATTTGTTGTAGGTACATCTTGTTTTGAAAGAAGTAGTGGCCCAGTGGTAACTGCCGCGATTTACGAGTTGAAGATCGTAGATTCGAACCCGGACAGGCGCTTAACGTTGTGTAAATTATTTAATCACCACTGCTCTCAAAACGTTGAAGGAAAATGTCGTGAGGAAATCGGCATGTCCTAGAACCAAAAATTCGAAGACATGTGACATCTACATACTCGCACTGGGCCCGCGTGGTGGATTACAGCCGACTCCCTCTCGCAAAGAGGAGACCTGTCTCCCAGCAGTGGGAACATTAAAAAGGCTGATTATTGTTATATGAATATGTCGCAGCCAACTGGTTTAACTAGGTAGCCGTTTAGTTAACCGCCTAGCCTTTTAACTAAACGGCGGCCGTTCAATTAACGGCCTGAATGATATTCAATAAATTATAGTTTAGGTTGGAACTGTGACCAATCACGCATGAGCCGAATTGGTCGCAGTAACTAAGCCAGGGCACCCCGACCAAATGGGTTAGGTTAGAACTGTGATCAACCGCGTGCGAGCCGAGAGAGCGAAGCGAGGCGAGCACTACTTCCAAAGGCCAGGCGGTTGACTAAACGGCTAATTTAACCAGTTGGCTGCGACATATACGAGTACATCTTGTTTTATGTCAATACATTTAGGAGATCTATCTTCAGTATTGGAGGAAAATGTCGATAACTGCCGTCCTTACTCGTACGTATCGGTACAAATACCTACGTCTTTTTGGTAGTTTCGATTGCATTGCTGTTTGTGTATTTTCCAGAGATAAGATCTCCGCGAGGTATTTGTTATCATATACCTACCTACTGTTGATTCAAGTGTCAATGTTGTAACACCGGGAGCGGCCGTGTGAATGTCTTGATTTTATTTTATAAAGATACTTAATTTACAGACCGAATAGAATTAATCGAATCCGATCCGATCCGATCGAATTAATAATTATGGTACCAAATGAAACTGAACTTTATGGAATATAATGATATGATATAGAAAATAATTTATTACACATACATAACCTCACGCCTGTATTCCCCGAAAGGTTAGGCAGAGATATCGACGTGCAACCTGTTACCATGGCTTCCGTACATCTTATATAGATATGTTCTAAGCCCCGCGTGGGAACCACGATGTATGTGTATAGTACCTACACCTAGACGCACATTTCACCCGTTACGTTTAAGTCCCATGTATCAGGGGGCGAGCCCGTTACCATCAATCATGCACGAATCCAGACTCCGGGGAAAAACCTGCTGGACAAAACCCAATAACACTTTGCCCGACCTGGGAATCGAACCCAGGACCTCATGCTCAGCAGTCGCGCTTGTGATCATTAGAACAACGAGGCAAGACAAGTCCTATTCATAGGTATATTATTATTATTATTGACCATTATGAATACCTATGACATCATAGTGTACCTACCTACTACCTACTCATAAATAAAAGAATGGCCATTGAAATGCTGATATAATAGGTAATATTTTCTTAATTTGGTTTGTTTTCAATCAGACGTGCGCGCTTAAATTCACTCTTTTCAGTTATTCCGCGGGTATAAGTGTGTCTTGAATGATGAAAAATAGTGTCAGTTAAAGTAAAACAGGTGTAAAATGAATCCTCAGCATGCTGCGAGTCACATACGTCTCGTCATTGTCATAATTTTATTGAACTGGACCATTCGTTGGAAACGACTCATTTTATCGATAATGAAGGTCAGCCTCAATATTTTTTTTACTCAAGTAAGTACTTGGTAAAGCAGTAGCGGTATTCATAGACTATACACTTATAAACTGAAAGCGGTATTCATTACCATTGCTTAACGAATTAATATATCACCAGGCCCACCTGAAACTATGCGGCAGCATACTGGAACAGTGTCCACTTCGCTGCGGCGCCTGGATTCAGAGGAAACACAAGGAAACACATGTTAAGGAGTGCCCTAAAATGGAGAAGGTAAGAGAAAGTTCTAAAACGTCATATTATCTACTACCTACTTATTTAGACTGGCTTAAGTTTTTATCTAATCTATATCTATATGTTTGTATGTTTATCTGAACGCGCGAATCTCTGAAACTACCGGATGGATTTGAAAAGTTTTTTTTTTGCATTTGATAGCCGTAGCCCAATTCTTGAGGAAGGCTATAGGCTATTTATCGTCACGCTAGGGCACTTAAGTGCCAGGCATGAAAGTCAGAAAGACCACTACGCGAAAACGAAGTTATAGCACGGACTGGCGATGCGATGCTACGGGGTGGGCACAAGAAAGGCGGACAAGGTAGCGGACAGAAGCTAGTAAAATATAATTTCTGACCACATATAAGCTACCACCAATTTTTTTGATACAACTAGGAAGGGGCTTCTGATCTTAAAGTCACCATCATCTCCCTGCCCTTATGCCATGTTACTTGGGGTCGGCGCAACACGTTTTCTTCTTCCATTCTCCCCTGTCAACCGTCACGCTATCATTCACTCCTTTCCCTTTCATATCATTCCTCTCACAATCCATCCATCTTTCATTTGGTCTTCCTCTCCCTCTCCACCCATCAGCATTTATATTCATCAATCTTTTTTTCACATGCGTTTCTTCCCTCCTCATCACATGCCCAAACCGAACGACTTCCAGCACATGTTTACATCAATTTGTTTTAAGTACAACCTTAAGCATCTGCGATACCCGCAAGTCACTGCGTCATTAACTACTCGTAGTAACTGCACTGACGTGCACGGTTGACAGAATTATCGTCCGCGTAACCTTTTTCCCAACTATATTGGGGTCGGCTTCCAGTCTAACCGGATGTAGATGAATACCAGTATTTTATAAAGAAAGAAAGAAAGAAAAGAAAAGAAAAATACATTTATTTAGCACATACCAAAAGACACACAAGAACGACTACCTACCTATCTGATCTCCACAAACCTGTTGCTTGGTATTGCGATACCTCTTGGTGGGACTGGTTGTCAGGCTTGCCAAAATATTTGCGAATGACAGCAGCAACGAATTGATTTCAATACAACGGTACAAAGGTCTTCTGGCGTGTGGTTGCAATCTAAACTTTCGTCGCCATCTGGTTTTTAGGGTTCCGTACTTCAAAAGGAAACAGTGGAAGCATTATAGGATCCGTTGATCAAACTTCGTTGTCTGCCTGTCTGTCTGTCGGTCTGTCAGGACCCTTTTCTCTCAGGAACGCGTGGAGTTATCAGTTTGAAATTAATGTCAAATACGTAAGTCTACGGTCCCTTGGAGCTCTAAAAAAATCAAGCTTCTAAGTCAATGCAATAAAAAATCCGGCCATTTATCGACATATTTTGATACCTACTCACAAATAGATCAAAACCTAGGCCAACGGGAAGTAGGCTACTAAAAAAACCTTTCCTTCCTACGAAAAAAAAAAAAAACGATTTCAAAATCAAACCATTATCATTGCGTCATGTGAATTTCCTCATCATCTGTTGACCACAGACTCGCACGTCTTCAAGTCACGTCAGCGTGCCTGCGCCGGCGCCGCCTCCACCCCCCGTACCGGTCTCCAACCACACGTGGTCACCCAACCGAGTCCCCCTGGATGACTGCGTATCCTATCTGGAGAAGGAAGTTACTTCTATCAAGTAAGATATGTTTTAAATGTGTAAACACGGAGTATATGTATAATAAGACTTGTATGTCCGGATAGGCACTGTGCAATGAAAAATCGTACACATTTTGTATGAAAATAACTGCCGGAGAAGTAACCGGAACTTATCCGGAGATGAAACCTTAAAACCGTGCTCCGAGGAGCCGATGATTGAGGGTCATTATGTAGTTCCAAATCGGGTGAAGAAGACTTCACAAAGCCGAAAGTTACTTATTAATCTTCTTTAAAGATTCTGGCCCATAGTTTTGAGATACTAGTTCACAGTTTTCAGATATCTATTAGCTCATAGCTAAGAAATTTGTTAATATTTTTGATAAACTACTTCATAAGTAAAGAAAGAAAGAAAAGAAAGAAAATACATTTATTTGGCACAAACTAAAAGACACAATACATCAGATACATACATCGGATAACACAAACAATAAAAACAAAGATTAAATAAAAGTGTGAAGTCCGATGTAAGAAATTACCAGGAAAGTGTGCCTCACGGCTGCGCCAAAAAGGCCCAGTTCAGCGTAAATGCCAGACAACTAGTGCCTGACGCTGGTTTTCAACTGGACCTGAATGTGTGAGGTGACGGATGTAAATCAGGTTTACACTGCAACGTGACGTAGGTATGTGTGCATACTTAAATATATTCATAAAATTATATTGTGTTAGATAAAAAAAGTACAGATATGTGAGTAACATTGCAAAAAAATAAACAAGAAAATACTGATAATAATATTTAAAGGTTACTTAATTAAACAAATAACTAAATAAGTGAGACCGCCGCATGATAGACCTTCCCATGCAAATAAGGAGATTCCTAGAACCGAGTCAGAACAAAAAACCTGCTTTATCTGTTTTAAACGCTGCCTGACACAATTTATTAATCCGTGCACTGTAGTGTCATCGCACAATACGCTGCAAGCAGCCGAGCGTGACGGAGTACTTTCGGACAGTTAAACTTATCTTAGCTGCTGTTTGCATTGGGATTAAAATTACCCAAATACGATGGACATTACATCTATAAATAAATAAATAAGTCAGCTAAACATTGTTGGCGAAAGTGGAAATGGAAATAAAAACATGCACAAATATACGAAAGATATATGAAAGGTAAGTGCTAGTTGGTAATAGAAATATTTGAAAAAAAAAAAAAAAAAAAATACTTGAACTGTGAAAAAAAAATGTGAAAACTACCCACTTTTAATTTCCGTCTCCATTCTACAGCCTTATGGATAAGGTTTGCCCACTACCAGCGCTTGGTGAAGGATGGGTGAAATGGCGCCATCCGGGCATCCCGACATCGTGCGTTCCACTCGCGTGCAAGTAGGCCAGTCAACATAGGGTACGTTGACAAACAAATGTGGTTTAGCGTTGCAATAGTTGAATTTATTGATTTATTTTTATTTGTTTGTCTTGTATTCTACAGGTCTCACATCTGCGAATGGGACGCAACAATGCCTCGGATATCGCAACTACAACCATCGAGCCGAGGATATTAGCCAGCTAACCGAACCGAGCGTGAGCATGAGCAAGAGTAACTTCCAGCAATGGTGTAGCCTTAAAACCAGTTATTTACATTTTCGTACAGCATTCACCGACAGAAACACTGACACATACTCTAGTGGGTAGGTACACACATTATATATATTTATAATTGAGACATTTAGTGTGACCATATCTAGCTTCCTTTGCGCTTCTATGAGATACTGCCGTAAGCGTAGTTTAAAAACGCCTATTGTGTTAATTACTCTAATTGGTGGTGGCAAGTTATTCCATATTTTGGAAGCCGCATAACGAAAGCTGCCTCTAAAAGCAGCCGTACCCTGAGACTGAGTCGACAGTTGTTGTGAGCATTGCCTTCTCCCGCATTCCCGTCTACTCGTAACCCAACTCAGCTTGTTATAAAGATAGTCCGGTTTTTGATATTTAACGACACCGAACAGAAGGCAGGCCAAGTGCAGCTGGCGTCTGGACTTCATCTTCAGCGTAAAGTGCTTGTTTAGAAAAGGTGTTACATGGCTTCTGCGAGGAATATCGTAACAAAACCGAGCACAAGCGTTTTGTACCCTTTGAATGAGGCGGTCAGTACGAGCTAATAGGCGCGGGCCGTAAACCGTATCAGCATAATTCAACCTGGACAGAACCAAGGTTTCCACTAGCTGTTCCCGTAGTTTTTCGGATAAATAAGGCCTCATATTGTATAAAACCTTTAGGCGATAAAAACAGTTTCTAACCGCGTCTGCTACGTGTTTCTCAAAACGTAGGTCTTTATCCATAACGACACCTAGATTCCGCGCTTCATACACTCGCTCAATGGGTTCTCCCATAAGCCTCAAATCAAATGTCACAGGTAGTCTAGCCAACTGCTGTCTTGTGCCAAATACTATATATTTCGTTTTTGTTGGATTTAACGACAGGCAGTTCTCCTCTGACCAGGCGGCGATTCTTTCAAGATCATCGTTAAGATCCTTAATGGCACTATTGTACTCATCTGGTCTAAAAGATATATAAAGTTGGACATCATCGGCGTATATATGGTACTTGCATCTATGGAGACACTTTACAATATCCGCACAGTACAAAATAAAGAGAATAGGGCCCAATATGGAGCCCTGGGGTACTCCTCTATCTACAGAAATACGCGTCGATCTAAGGGTAGTGCCGTCACTCAAACGCAAGTCAACAAGTTGCTCCCTATTAGTTAGATAGCTGCGGAACCATTGCACAGCGCTGGCGTCGAAACCATAATAATTTAACTTAGCTAATAATAGCGGGATATTTAT
This sequence comes from Apamea crenata, assembly GCA_949629185.1. Lineage (NCBI taxonomy): Eukaryota > Metazoa > Arthropoda > Insecta > Lepidoptera > Noctuidae > Apamea > Apamea crenata. The sequence continues at coordinate 945,970 of OX451362.1, read as the reverse complement.
TGCGTCAAATGCACGGGAAAAATCGAGCAAAACCAGCAATGAGGACATTCCCCTATCTTGGGCAGATAATATATTATCAGTAACATCCAGTAAAGCAGTAGATGTACTGCGCTGCTTTCTGAAACCAGATTGTAAATCAGGTAGAACGTTATTTTGTTCCAAAAATTGTGTTAATTGGCGGCTAACGACCTTTTCTAATACTTTGGATAGACATGGTAATACACTAATAGGGCGTAGGTCTTTTAAAGTGGATGGATTAGGGTTTTTTGGCAAGGGCCTAACTGAGGCAATTTTCCATAGGTCAGGGAACGTAGACGTCACTATGGAGCGGTTTATTATGTCCGTTACAACAGTCAACGTGTGCGGCAGGGTCATGTTAATCATATCCAGGGTAATGTTGTCGTAACCTTCAGCGTTACTTTTAAGGTTGCAGACAACGCGAGAGATGTCGTTCTCTTCCACTGGAGTGATTGCGAAAATTTCTTTACCATGACTATGATTTTCATAGTAGTTTATAAGTGATGTGCTTGCCACGGGGTTACCCGGTACAATTAAAAAGTTGTTATTAATTACGTCAGGATCTGTAAAGTGCGACGGTAGGTCTTGTCTGGGCTTATAGGGCGATAAGGTGGATTTTAAATTTTTCCATAATAGTTTAGGGTTTTTTATTTTATTGTTGATGTTGTGCTTAAAATACGCCACTTTTTCATTGTACAATGAAGTAATCACTAAGTGTTTTAGCTCTTTGTAATATATTTTTTTGGAATCGGCTTTCGTTTTCCTATAACTACTAAGTGCATCGTCACGTAAACGCATCATAAGTTTGATGGTATCTGTAATCCACGGATATGACTTTTCCTTTACAGTACACGTCTTGATCGGTGAGTGAACATCAAACAGGGAAGTTATATAGGTGTTAAAGACATGCACCATATCATTAACGCTGTCAAGCGACGAAATTATTCGATTGTCCAAAAATGATAAGCTTAAATTAAAACTTTCCGCGCACACCTTTTTAAGAGGCCGAAATTTTACCAAGTGTGGTTTGTACTTGTCACGTTTAATGTGAAATTCCCCAGCTACAATCGAATGACCGTTGATTGAACCGAAAGGTACTACCATTGTATTTCTAGCTGTCAGGTCAGTGCATAGGAGATCGATGAGGGTTTCACTGGATGATGTAAAGTGAGTAGGAGTTGTAACCAATTGTGAAAGACTGAGGCAATTCAAAAATTCCTTAATATTCTTAGTTTTGTTTCCATTCGTGTCTAGCAAGTTTACATTGAAGTCGCCAAGTAGAATGTAGTGGTCGCAATTTCCCAACGAGCTAATGGAATCCGTTATGGCATCTAGGAAAAGGACCAGGTCATGCCATGGTGGTCGGTAGGCTGTACCTATAGCAATTTTTTTGCCGTTCATTGTGATTGTTAACCACATTTGTTCGACCGATTCGAACCTTGGATCGATCGCACCAGTCCATGTACGCGCGCTCAGTCCACGCCGCAGATAAAAGCCGACGCCCCCACCACGACCCGAGCGCACACACGCTGGCCGCGGCGTGTGACGCAGACGATAGCCCGGCACCACAGGCGCGCGCCCGTCCTCGCCCGGTCGCAACCAAGTCTCGTTAATGGCCATAACGTCAAAACAATGCCTGTCGAATACACCAATCAAGTTATCATGACCTGTGCCCAATGAACCAGCATTAAGAAGCCCAACTTTAAGAAACTTTCCTCCTTTAGTCATCATTATAATAAATATAAAGTAATTTCGTCATTTAATAATATCCGTGCACATTCAGTAAATTCAGTTCTAATATCAAATAATGTGATTAGTTTAATTTCAATTGTAACTATGTAAATAATGTATATAACTAAATGAAAATGAAGCAAAGGCCAGCTGCGGTATGTAAATAGTAGATTGGTAATAAGTAGGTGTAGATAAATATGTGTAGTGTTGACGTATAGTTGAGTGAGGCGCTCCGCGTCTGCCGCGAGACACACACCTCCCAATATAGATAGCAGACAGTAGCAACGTGAAGATAGTATTATTGAAATGCTGACACTTACTACAAAAAAACTTACTATAAGAATCAGCGAGACAGTACAAGAAAGTATGATAAACAAATTATTGACAAACACTATAGAAACTAGATAAGTAATCTTAACAAAACAAAAACAGACAAACGAAAAGGTATTTTCAAAGTGCGGTATCGCCGCCGTTACCGAGTGCCGGTCCGAAAGTGCGCTGTAAGTCAGCCTCGCAGCGGATCTGGCAAATGGCATCTCCGGGTTTGTACCGGGCGAGAATACGGCCTCGTTTTGCCCATACGAATTGCCAACCGAGGCGACTCCCGGCTTCTCGAGCGTTCCGAAACAACTCCCGATTCATCTTCGTAAGGCACTCGTTCACATAGAAGCGCGTCGCAGAGCCCGGCAAGTCGAGGTCAGCAGTAGTCATCCCGCGTCGCACCCGTGCGCCCTCCAGCAGCTCGTCACGCAGGTCTCGGCGCGCGAGGCGCACGACAAGGAAACGGGGGCGGGTCTCCACCGGCGCCGTCGCCTGCGTCGCGTTGATGCGCCTACCTCCGACACGCACGGCGCTTACTATATCGCGCGCTTTAATTTTGACGCCAATCTTAGATGCAACTAACATCACCGTATGGATTGGATTTTCACCACTTGTCTCGGGTATGTTGGAGATCTGGATATCATTTGCCAGCAGCTCCTGATCTCGGTCATTAATGTCGCTCCGCAATTGTGCTATCAGATTATTTACCTCCGACGATGCTTGGGGCTGAGTGTGGTTACTTTCTAACACAGCTACTCTCTCCTCCAGATTACTCATCCTGTCGTTCGTTGCGTTTAGAGAGGATCTTAGCTCGGACAGATCATCACGGAGCAGCTGGAATTCATTACGCACTGTCTTAAGGAATTCCTCCCTAAAAACGCTTAGCTCTGCCCTAAGGATGTCCAGGTTGAGCTCCTGTGTGGTGTCTAGGGCTGTGCTATTAATGGGGCTGGTGTCCATCAGGTTTACGAGGCTTTCCTCATGTGTTTCTGGCGCTGGTGCACGCGCCCTTACCGGCGTTTCAGCCCGATTGTCCCTCAACAGGTTTTTATTGCACTCAGGACAGTGCCAGGGGGTCGTTAAGGGGCCGGTATTCTGTATACCCACACACGCTCGGTGGTACCAAGCCCTACATTTGTGGCAATTTACGGCCTCTGTCGGCGACATAAACTTGCCACAGCCACCGCACTTAACCATGGTGAACTAGTTGTTGACAAATTGATCACGACCAATTAGTAAACCGATAGGGCAACAGATGGCGCTGTTTTGATAAACACGTTTATGGCGGTTTTCACGGTGTGTATGGTACGGATAGACACCATAGGCTGAGTACAGTATCGGTGTAAAGGTGCGCACACACTAAAGTTTGGTCACACTTTGTGACCCGTTCACGAACAAAACACTGTTTATTTTCCCTCGGGTGTCAGGTACTTAGAGTATTTTTGGGGAACGATAAACTGTTTTTTGAGTTTATTATATTTAACACTGCACATACACACTGGAAAATATTGTTACAAGTAAGTTGCACTTATACATGTATTTTCACAATAAACTTTTGCTAAACAAACTGGTATTTTTATTTATTTCGCGAGACGTAAACAGAGTGGTTAATGACTGATTGACATCCGTGACGTCAGTCCTAAGTAGGTACTGTATATTCCCATAACCATACCCTAATCAGCCTATAATGTTCCCACTGCTGGGACACAGGCCTCCTCTCTTCAAGAGGGACTGGGATGTAATCTACCGATGATTTTTTGCTCACGATGTTTTCTTCACAGTTATGAGAGCAGTGGTGATGAAATTATTTACACAAAGTAAAGCGCCTGCCTGGGTTTGAACCCACGACCTACAACACGTTATTCGGGACCGATACCACTGGGCTACCACTGCTTCTTACCTTACCTTAGATAAACACACCGATGCACCACTGACCACGGCTTACACAACTATGAACTACTCCTAATACCCTGTTTTAATTTTACCCAAAATTCCAGATTAGTCCTAACCGAAGAGTCCGGCCGCCGCGACGTGCAAACGACAGAGATAGAAACTATTCGTTCCAAGCTGGTGCTCGTGGAGGAACGCAGCCAGCATTTCCTCTCGACTCTGGTCTCCTTGAGGGCAGCCGTGGATGACGAGGCCGAACGGTCTGCGAACTGGGCCGCGCAGTTCAAACATGACCTAGCCAATGTGCAGTTGGCTTTGCAAGTATGTTTTATGAGCTGCTTACAATCTATGTAGATATGGTAGTTCTAGTTTAGATTGTTCGTAACCATTTTGATGGTAATAACTTGTGTCGTGCTGATAAAACAAGCCAGGATTCAGGAATGGTTGCGCGGCTGCCTGTCTAGCGGGGGACAATTGCGTAACACACTCACAGTAACAATGACTTCCATTTTGACAGTTCGACAACATTCATTGCGTTATTTTCATTGTTGAGCAGACAAAATTTCAATCATATGAAGCAATGGATTATCAATATCCTAGCAATAAGGGTGTTGAATGCTCCGCACGTTGTAAGTACCGCCACTCAACGAAAACCGAATGAAAATCTTTCAACTATCCGAACTAAATACTGGCGCCACGCGCCGATCCCCTTGTTCACAAACTAAACTAAATCTAAGTTCAATGCATCTTTATCTTTCTATTTTATTAAGAAAATGACAGAAAATAAATATTAGTTTAGTCCTGTCAAATTAAGATACTCCATAGACAGTTTAGACGTGATTAGAAACATGGCTAAGTACTAAAAATACTTCAATTTACGTCAGGCGCTGATTAATTTGACAGGACTAAACTAATATTAATATCTTCTGTCCTTTTCTTAATGAAATATAAATAAAAAGTACTGAACTTAAATTTAGTTTAGTTTGTGGACAAGGGAATCGGCGCCACTAGAAAACGCACAGGACTAAGTACTCGTAAATAAGAAAACACTTCCAACTTAGCCAACTCCTCACTACTATACTCCTGGTGAGTGGGGACATACCGTCTAGGCGTCTAGACTGCATCATATAACTTTCTATTATTTCCAGGAACTTCAAAGCCAGCAGCTGACCACGGTAATGCGGCTGGAGAGTGCGGTCAGCAGTCTCGTACACGAACAACACGAGAGGGAGCTGCTGGAACAAGCTCTGACGCAGCATGACAACAGGATCAGAGCTGTCAATAATTTAGGTAAGGAAATATATTTAATTATAATAAATTTATCTTATAGGTAGAGTGTAACATGGAGCCGCCGCGCCGTAGGGGAATTTAGCTTCAAATTTAACAGCTGCAAAAGAATATTGCTATCGCGATGGAAAATAAAATACGATGGCAGTAAATATGTTATTTTATTGTAGAGCATGACATCCTCATTCGGATAACAAGAGAAAGCGGGGGGAGGGGGTTAACCCCCCCACAGCTTTCTTGCGATTACAATCTTAAATACATATCTACTAGACCCTACCCGACCGCGTACAGGAAGGCGACCGCATACCAGAAGACTTAGCGTTGGAAGGCCTTTTTTTTTTTTTTTTTTTTTTCCGGGGTGGAAAATCCTCATGGATGTCCGCCCCCTGGGGTGGGCGACGGGGTCTGTCAGACTCTTACTGACTAAAAACCACCCCGGAGTTCCATCTCACACCTACGCCGGGGGTCGCGGGAACGTACGATCCTTCCGCAACCCCCGACTGGTGCCGGCCCGCCACAGCGGGCCTCCTCGGGTCAGGGGGGGGAGTGAGGTGTTAGACTCCCCCCGCGACGTCTAAGAGGGGCGCGCGTGGAACACTACGCGCCGCCACAGCGTTGGAAGGCCTCCCACAAGGTGGACGGACGCAGCCGCGCGAAGCCGCTGGATGCGGGAAGCACAGAACCGGTCGAAGTGGATGTGCATGGGGGAGGCGTATGTCCAACAGTGGACATCTTTGGGCTGAAATGATGATAAGACCCTATATAATGATGATAAGACCCTATATAATGATGATAAGACCCTATATAATGATGATAAGACCCTATATAATCATCAAACGTTTAAGTGTTGGGAAAAGTAATTAAGGAATGAATATCAACTTACAGAGGACGTGATAGGCTACATAAAGCAAACAGTCGAAGAGGAACGGGAGAGGAATGCGGAGAACCGCGCGGCGTTTGAGGCTGAGCTCATGGAAGCCAGGAGGTCCTCAGAGCAGCTCGCCAACCTGTCAGCATTGAGGGTCCAACTGCAAGCTACATCCAGCGAAAGACCGGTGAGTGAATAATTTGTTCAACTTGATATTCAATTGTGTCTAATACGAGCTCGTAATGTAGACTTATTTCCTCACAAATTCACGATTTTTTTCGACATTGTATGTTTTTGGTGTTCAAGTTATGTATATGTAGTAATAGTACATACGTACACACATTACGATACGAGTCCATTATTGCACGCCGTAAATATATTCTACTAAAGTCACACGTATCGTATACTATTTTATAACACGTGTGACTTAAACGCTCACTCAAGTCACGCTTTTCTGTATAAAAATGAACTACTTATGTCACAGAAAAGCGTGACCTAAGTGTGGATTTTGGTCACACAGTGCTATAAAGACATTTAGGTACTTGCAAAAACTGCCCTAATATGGGTTCAGTCTCAGAGCACGGAAACGATTTGGTGGCGCGATTTCTAGCTCTGTTCGCATAGTATAGAAATACATTTGGACCTTAACTTTTGAAAAATACAAGTCAGGAATCGCAAACACTCAATGTGCATGTGCAAGAGTGGTGATCAATGCTCGTGTCTTCTAACTCTCTCTGTATGTGAAGAGGTTTTTGCCTTGTAGCAGGAGTGAATCGTAATAGGCTGCAATTATAATGCAGACAGACTTCGCTTAATTTCAGGCGATAGACCGCGTAGCAGTTCTAGAAGTAGCCACGGCAGACTCCAGAGCGGAACTATCAGAGCATTCTACGAAAGTGGACGCCGTACTCCGAGACCTGAGGGCGCTCACCAAGTCTTACCACAAGCTGAGGAACGAGCTCGCTGACTTCCAGGCCAGGGTCACGTTTGATAGGAGTGAGATGGGCACTGATGATGGTACGTATGAGGAGTCCTATGATGAGGGAAGGTACAGCTGTATGGCCTCCCAGAAGGTGTTTATTAGAATGTATTTGTTCTAGTTAAGTTTTCACTGACATAAATTCCATCCTACCTTCTTCATAGCCAAGAAAACTCATACTCGATAACTTCATCACAAACGACACGCGTCAACAGCAAAGCAGCCGTCAACGCGTGTCGGCGGCAGCCGTCGACGCGTAAGCGACTGCCGTCGACAATATGCCGCTCGTGTATTTGAGCACTGTACTGACGGGTGTCGATGGGGTGTCGATGAGTGTCGACGAGTGTCGATGGGTGTCGACGTGTGTCAACGGGTACCTCTACCGTTGACGAGTATCGCTCGTGTGTATGCACACTTAACCTTATTCTGAAAACGGATGGAAAACTAGGCCGCACGTCAATGGCTACCTATCCAGTATAGGTTGGCCTCTTATTTGATTGAAACTCTGTACTACTGTAGCTCCATGTCAGACGATGACGGGAACCGGTACCAAAGTACAGGTTCTCTAACCATACTTAGCGGTTTTTCCGATTTCGGTACCTGGGTACCGATTCCAGTGGGGTACCGGTACCCGACCTAACAAGTACCGGCACCAAATTCAGGTACCCAGCAAGCACAACAAATCTCATATTTGTACGAGGTAGGTACCTCGTACCGTTGGCAACTATTTCCTATTAATAATCCTTTTTACTTACTATTATCTGTTTCCTCACTCTAACGTACGGAAAAAAATGTTTGGTACCGGTACAGATTGGAAATACCAATAGTACAGGTACTACTCACATACCGGTACCGGTATCACATCAAGGCGAATGGTACCGGTTCCCAAAAATACCGGTATTTCAAGCCCTGCGTGCCATCGAGTGTACCTACCTAATTTGCATTCGCAATTTATTTGCCAAAAATGTAAACCAATATGGGTTTATAGAAAAATAACTTTAATTATTCCTACACAATAAAGTTCAGTTTACGGTACAACTTCATACATTTTTTTTTATAACTTTTTCAATAGTGCTAGTCACTCTGAAATCAACTTAATTACGACTAAAATAAAGTTGATATTTGTTTAACTTGAAATAACATCAATTGGAAACATACATTTTATTCTTGTTTCATTGAATGTTCCAGGCCACTTCATCTGGAGGATAGACCGTTTCCTGACGCGAATGAAGGAAGCCAAAGAGAATGACACAGTGCTCAGCAGTCCGATGTTCAGGACTAGCAAGTATGGATACACTTTGAAGGTATTGTATAGATGTACCTACTGAGAAAATAAAAAAGATTGACATAAACCTTTTGCTTCGTTTACGTTCATACACCTAGCACCCGCACGCCGGTTGCGAGTAGGTACCTACTTACTACGCACCTGTCCTTTCTGAAGAAAATCACCAATATGTGGTCCTAGAGAGTGGGGTCCTGGCGTTTCCACTCACATCTGCATTGTAAATATACCATTGTTAGTCGCCTTTCAATCATCCAATCAACATGAACACACCATCAGAAATCTAAGCATACTCTTTTCAATTTTTGTCTCGACATCTTCAAAAAATATTGTCTATAAACTCGTAATTTCATGTAACGTTTATCTTTGTATTGTCTTGTCTACGGAGTGTCGCTAGCTAATTTAATTTGATCCTGTATTTATGTTGGTTAAGGTTTCTTTTCAATGTTCCTTCATTCATATAGCTAGGATGAACGCCACAACTCGTTTTCAATCAATTCGACAGATGGCGTCGAATTAGAACTGGCTAATGTTTCGTTCACCAAGCGGATATAAGTCAGGGATGTGATTCCTTCAGTACTCCTACTGTAGCTTTAAATTCGTCCTTATATAATTCCGATGCAGCCTGTCCCTTGCTGCCCTCTCCCAACGACGCCCTAAGCCGAGGTCCGTACCCCACAGGCGGTGCCCTTAGCGTGTAGTCGCTTAGTTTTTAAGCCCTGGCTGGAGGCCTTAATTTATTGAGACCTCCACAGGCAAGTCCGGTTAAGCAGACGACAATTTTCTAGGTTGAACAGCGAATTGCCATTCTAGAGTTTCGGGCTCATGACGATCCGTAACGACTGTCAAAGATCCACGAATCGCAAAACGACAGCCTGAACCAACGGCTTAACGTGTTTTCCGAGGCACGAAGGGGTAAAGGCTTGGTATGTAAATCCACGGAGCAACCGCGGCAAGCGCAGCTTAACTTGATCGATCGACCCGTGCGGCTGTTATTACTTAGCCACAAGCCCCTCTATACTAGTATACACTTCTATTGAATGATTCCAGGCGGAACTAAACCTGAACGGCATAGGCAAGTGGAAGGGGCGTCACATCACGTCCACGGTGCGCCTGGTGGCCGGGCCCTACGACGCGCTGCTGGAGTGGCCCTGCGACCTCAACATCAACATCGTGCTGAAGGACCAGCCTAATAATAGGAGTCAGGTGAGTCTGAGTAGAGAGATAAATTGGTACATGACTAACCGGACCAACGGCTTAACGTGCTTTGGCACGGAGAGGTCTCGATGTACTGGTCACCCGTCCACGAACCGACCGCGGCAAGCGTACATTAACCCTTCAATCGACTCGTGCGGCTGTTATCAATTAGCCACAAGCCCCTTGTATCACTGTACTTTTGAATTTTACTTATTTCTCTTTCCACTGACATTTTACTCATCACTCAACTCCCAGGCAATGGACATAGTGAAGTCTCTTCAACTCCGGCGCAAGTCATCGTCGAAACGCCACGATTACGACGATGGCGACGAAGAGAAGAACAGGTCGTCTGAAACCCTGGACAAGTCCGTGACGCAGCTGAAGAGGCAGTACATCTTCATACCACACACCAGTTTGGACAAGTTCGAGTATGTCAAGAATGACGTTATGTTTGTAGAGTTTATGGTTAATCAGTGAGGTAGGTGGGTAGCTATAGAAAGTACCTATAGGTACGTGATTGCGCAACACAGCTGCGCAAATAACTAAAGTAGTCTCAAGATGGCCACTCGACACCAGATAAATTCAAAAATGAAATTGAATTCGTTTGATTCGGACGCATAAATAAATTATAATTTATCCACATTGCGACACAACACAACAGTCCTCAGCCTCATAGATATTAAACATCGTCTATGATTTTACATTTCAACGACATTTAGATACGATTATTTAGATTTCGTTGAAAAACGCAATTGTTCAACGAAATCTTAGTTTTTTGATGGATGAAGTGACCGGGAAGTAGTTTCTAGTACAGCCAACAACACATCTATAATACTATCTGGATTTGATTGAGTTTAGCTTAATCAGCTTCTGTGCTTGAGCTGATAAGAGATAAGGAAGGTAACGGTACCTTATCGACAGATATTCTAATTAGAACAACGGATTCGCGTACAGGTACTATCGCCAAAATCTATATCTACATTATGGTGTATTCTTCATTTGTTTCCTATTCATGTTAAACAAATATCAACTTTATTTCAGTAGAAATTAGGTTGATTTCAGAGTGACTAGCACTATTGAAAAATTTATAAAAATGTTTGAAGTTCTAGCGTCAACTGAACTTTATTGTGTAGGAATTATAGTTATTTTTCGAAAAACTCGTAATTTTTTACATGTTTGGCAACTAAAATCGCGAACGCAGATTAGGTACTGCAGGGCAGTGTTTATAGACCTTTCGTCAGGACCTTTAAACTCCCGTGTAATAGAAGGCGAAGACCCATTGTCTACAGATTCATGATGGACATCATTTTATACAATACACTACACAGGGACCATTTGAATGTAAGTTTATACCATGTATGAGTATTTCAATGTAAAATAGTACAATATAATTATTATAAAAGACCCTAGACACTAAGTAGCACTAGTACTTTTTTCACCAAAATATTTTAACTTTTATAACAAAACATGAGCAGTGCCTGTGCGCATGTGCGAATGCTTTTAGGAGCCCTATTGAATGATTATCATAAAATCAAGACATTTGTGTGGCCAATAATTCTAACTTAGAGAGTTGTATTGATGATTTTAATCATTATAACTCTGTAAAGACATATTTGTTACGGTCACGCACGATTCATATTTTTAACAACATACAAAACCTGACACCAACTTGTAAAATGCATAAAACTTTTTTTTTTAAGAATGTCGCGGGCTACCTTGGTTTGCTTGCTTATAACCCGATTGGCACATGATTTCAACCGATCCCATGACAGCATTTACGCACACAAAGTTTATTCGTTGTAACGGAAAATTTTCTACCTTATGAACATAAGACTATCTAAACAAATTCTCTCTAAATTGTACAATGAAATTATTATTAAATAAAACTATATTTTACTGTATACATATTTTTATTTAATACAAGTATTGTATACTTATTACATAGAATTCATGGATAAATCAATAAAAAATATTTTTGACAAATTATAACATTTCCAGGACATTTTTTCATAATTACATCAACTAGTTTATTAGTTTTAAATTTTAAAATGGCACTACTTTACAGTCGGTCATATAAATGTTGACTGCTGTATGCAACGATATTACGTAACAAGAGGTAGGTGGGTTATACACGCTGCGCTAGTGGCACGTCTAAACTTGGCTAATTAGCCTAGTTACGTATCGTCTTCTCTTTCTCGCTCCCAATAATTACGACATGCCATCCTACTTCCACGTCGTTCCACTTACAGATCGAATGATGGGTAGGTAACCTACCTCTTTTTACTTTTAATATAATTGACTGTATGTTTATAAGTTCTTAGTAATCTAGGATGAAAATCGACCTTACAAGCTATCGGATATATTTCTCTACTTTATGTGAATATCATCGAAAACTGATCAGCAGTTCCGGCGAGACTGAATACAGACATCCAGAAGAATTTAATAATATTATTATTTAATGTGACACAACATGAATATTACTTATTTCTTTTATTTGAGAGTATGACAACATTGTAAGTGAGATCCTATTTGATAGAATGTGAGTCTATGGTGCTGTGATCACTAAATATTGATTGTTGAACGACTCGTGTATAATATAAATAGACAATAATCTTTTGGCGCGTTGCAAGAATCTGTATTAACGCTGCCATTTTGTTTTTTCAATATTCACAAAACAAATTAAAAAACTGGCAATCAACAACGCGCCAAAAGATTCTTAAAACACTGTACGCACGAGTAGGCGCGTTCTTCAATAAATAAATGCAAATATAATACATATGTGTGAATAATACGAGCGCGTAAAAACGTCGCTTCGCCACACTGGAGTTGTTCATACATACCCAGTTAGGCGTGCTACGCGCTTGTTCGGGTCGGCAAGACCGGGCCGCAAAAGTATATTCGACTAGTTGATACACAATCAAGTATTTTCTAATTGAACAGACAGCTGTGCTGTTGGGGAGTTTGTTGCGCCACTTCTTCCCAGCGCACTAGGAAGTGGTGAAGGAAAATTGCAAAAGACAGTCCTTTGATTTTTCTTTCCACAAAAACTATAGACAAAACATAGGCAAATCGGTTCAGCCGTTCTCAAGTGTTGCGCTTACTAGCGCACAGCATTTCATTTTTATTAATATAGATTTCGCCGCGCGGCTTTACCGAACAATGTGTATAGCACCCCTAGGGCCCTTTCCGCTGACTATGTGGCGTAAGGTTATACACAGACAGACACTACAACTAGTCTAATAGTCAATTATCACGAGAAACAAGCTCGATTGAAGTTAATACACATCGAAGTTACACAATTCCATACAATCATGATTGATACACACAAATTACATCGAAATTTATAGATTACATTAAACATGTACAGCCAACAAAAGAGATAAGGTATCACTGACAAATCGGTGTACATACTTGAAAAAGAAACCTTTTTTCTGTGCTAATGCTCATACACACGAGCGACACGCGTCAACAGCAACTGCAGCCGAACACCGTACCAAAATACACGAGCGGCTCTTGTCGACGGCAGCGACCGACTCCCGTCGATGGCTGCAGTCGCCATAGACGTTGACGCATGTCGCTCGTGTGTATGCACATGTTGCTTATGTAGTACAAAAATGCATATTTCTTGAATGTATATCAAGTTCTTTTGTTGCCTGTACAATATTACACATCGTATACATCGTCATGTAAACCTGTTGGACCTGAACCAAAGGTACACCTGTGTAGAGATCGTCAAATATCTTGGCCGCTCTGAATATAACGCTTTAATTAATGTGTGGGGACCATACAGTGCAAACATTACGAATAGTTTTTTCCTAAAGTCATCATCTGCCTAGCCTTTACCCACCTATGTTGGGGTCGGCTTCCAGTCTAACCGGATGCAGCTGAATACCAGTATTTTACATGGAGCGACAGCCTATCTGATCTCCACAACCCAGTTCCTGGGTTACGGGGTAGGATGTTCCAAAAGTATCCGCTGAAAGTGTACAAATAGAGCAGAAAACGTACCCGTGGAAGTCAATTTGTAGTGTCATACACAAATTGAATGCTTTGATTTGATTATTTGAATAGGTACTTAGACCCGAAATTATAATTTATTTCACCTCACAAATATGTTTTACATTTGACAATTGATGTTAATTTTATAACCTCAATTTTCGTCGATGATGTTTCAATTACAATTTACTAATGGTATTCAAACAACAATTGTTGGAAAAAATGCAGAGATGTAGGGTTACAACCTTCTCAATACAGCGGGGTAATTGCGTATCACTCTACCAGTAGCAATAGCTTTCATTTTGACAGTCCAACAACATTCATTGCATAATTTACGTTGTAGCGCAGACAATTTTATCGAACATACGAAGCAATAGTTTAGCAATATCATTCAAAATGATTCAGATTGAGATTGATAGTGTGTTACGCAATTAGGGTGCTGATACGTGTGTTACATATTCCTTTTAATAAATGATTAACCTAAAGATTAAGAATTAATTGAATTAAAGGATTATATTCCAATTTACTGCGCAAAAATCTTACACAAACTTTCTTTGCGCTATAGATCATATTTCCTGTGCAATCATTCTGCGCTAAATCAGAGCGGTCAAGAAGTAAGGGTGTGAGATACAAGCCGGTATTACAGAACCTAACTCGAAAACTCAAATAATGTTCTCTCAATAAAATGGCTTTAAACTAGTTTCAGCCACCATCTGTATGTGTGCCTAGCCTATTCACAACTATGTTGGGGTCGGCTTCCAGTCTAACCGGATGCAGCTGAATACCAGTATTTTACATGCAGCGACTGCCTGTCGGACCCGAGTAACACGATTGGCCTTCGAGGCTTTCTTCCACTTCGTTTGGTTCTCGGCTTCTCTCAGGGCGGTCGTAACAGAGTCCAGTGAGGGCGGTTACTTGGTCTGACCAACCTTCACCAACTGCTTTAAACTTACTTAAATACTTTCTCAGATGCCGTAAACTGACAGGCCATGCGTGTTTTGACACTTTCACTCAAATATTGTAAAATCAGCTGTATTCCTCTTACAAAATCAAAGTGTAGAATAATCACGTGATTAATTGATGGTTTCTGAGGTGCCCCGGGTATAAGAACCGTCTGGTTGATCGGATGAAGGACGCTGAACTGACACTGACAGCGTTTTGTTTATAGCCGACTCAAATTCATGAAAATAGAGGCGAAAATGAAAGTTGTAAGTAATGCTTGCTTCGAGTTAGGTTCTGTAATGGTGGGTACACATATGTGAGATGTAACATACGTTGAAACGAACATGTCACCCGAATACATGCGATGTGTTCGCGCCAATTCTTCACCTAATCATAGAGTAAGTTTTGGGTACATTAGTACTTCCAGTTTAAGTTAGTCAACGAGTGAACGAACGACGAGAGTGTTTGGAGCGCCTCCGTTCATGAGTCGTTCGCTCCACGATCTGCGCGGGACCCGCCGCGCTGCAACACTACCTGGGGCCGTATTAATGCGATCATTATTCCATTGCAAAAAAGAGATGGTGCTATCGGCCATCTTATATAATCTATACATACTAATAATAAATCTAATCAGCTTGTGTTTTTCGCGTCGCGTGGTACGACAGTTAATATGCTAGGCTTTAACACGGCAACTAGGTGAATTTGTTTCAACGTGTGTTACATGTCACATATGTATACCCAAGTTAACACCGGTCCCCGAGTGCTGTGATCGTGGATGCCAATCTACAGCAGTGACTTGTACTGCACGAGGAACTCCTCCTCCTCAGCGAGGGACGTGTCGAGGTAGTCGTCCTCCTCGGTCCGGATGGCCGCGTTTAGGCGACGCAGAGCTAACTCGCGCTGTTTTCGCCTGAAAATATTAAGAACACAGTGAGACTCAAACACATTTCGTGAATACGTTAATTTTGTTTACAGTAGCTGGTCATAAATATCGCAAATCGAGTTTTACTTCACAGAGGAAGCTCTACAATGTCGCACTTTTGCAAAAAATCGGAGTCAATTTTTTTTTTGTTATCTCACAGTTCAACCTATGAGGCTGTCGTCTGCTTAACCGGGCTTGCCTGTGGATGCCTCTGCTGTTCCATACATTTTATAGCTAGTCTGCTAGCTAATTAATACTTTTCAGGTTTAAGGGAAACAAAAACTAAGGTTGTGTAAGGTCACATACTTTTTATCTCTCTTGTGTTTCTTCGACTTCCTCTTGTTGGCCACTCCAGCACTCGTAGACGGATCCTCTTGGTCGTCACCTGCAGTAGAAACAAGGTTACGTATCAAAATTCACTTTGGAAACCCAGCTATGGTCACAAAATCAAGCTTAACATAACAAAACAAAAATGAGCAAATACAACGTAGCATTATGCATAATATACACATAAAAAGTATAGTTAAGGCAAGCTAGAACACGAAAAAAGTCTTTTATTATTTTGTGAAGTGCAAAGGAATTTCAACTTTGAAGACCACTATTTTGGTAGACTATACCCTTCTCAGTCGTATTTTTGTCTTTAAAGTGTATTATTACATTGCATATCAGACCGGCCATGCTGTTTCACTATGATTATACTACTTACGCGGTTGCCCGGGGGCGACGTCTAGCATGAAACAAAATTACAGGTAAGTTAGGGGTCTCTCACTCAATTTGAGCACAAATGCCAAGACTTGCGGCAGTCACAGTCATGAAACGTGCGAGTAGGATAGTGAAAAAAAAAAGAAAAAATCCTGAACTAAATCTCGCGTGATCTCGCTCTCGCGTCTTATGACCGCGGCTGACACGAATGTTGCAATTTCTTCGTGGTCGTCGCTGCATGTCATCTTCTTCCATACCTTTCTATAAGCCCACATCTCAGTAGTCACCCCTTTCTAGCCATATCTTAAACCGTCCATCCATCGTTTCTTTGGGTAATTATATGCCGAAGATTAAATGCGATGCCTGGCATGTGCGTGCGTGTCTATTAGCATGCATTTGTTTTACATGGAGGCGAGTCGAGGGGTCATCGAGGAAGCGAGCTAAACCACCGTCAGTTATCGCAGTGAGGCATATCTTCGGCATGTAGTTACCCATCACATTCATACACACAACTTTCCTCACGACATTATCCAATAACTGGGTTTTGGAATCAGATAGGCAGTTGCTACATGTGAAATACTAGTATTTAGTTGCCTCCGGTTACCCAACCCAACATAGTTGGAATAAGGCCAGGCAGATGATGATGTTTCAAATTCCCTAAGGGTAGTTGATAGAATGTAAAGTACTGCTTCAAGGATCTTTAGGCACTCGAAGGATGTTGACAAGGGGGTGCTGTTGGTAAACATTTGTGCACCCGTGTGATATGACGATAAAAGCCTATCTCGTTCTCCAGGGTTCAAAGTATCCCCACACTAAATTTCATCAAAATCGGTCCAGCCGTTTCGGAGATTAGCCGGAACAAACAGACAGACAAGTATTTTAAAAATGTTATTAGTACCGTATATACTTTCATATGCATTCAGTAAAAAGCTGTTATTTTGACATTACAAACAGACACTTCCATTTCATTTATTTGTATAGATGTACTGAAAAGCAAGATGGCGGGGTTGTTCCGATTTTGGTCACGCGGCAAAAGATCCCTGTACCGTCGGATAGTAAACTAGTAGGCAGGTTCAGTTGAAAACCAGCGTCAGGCACTAGTTGTCTGGCATTTTTACTGAACTGGGCCTTTTTGGTGCAACCGTGAGGCACACATTCCTGCTAATTTCTTGCATAATTATGTTTTATACTTTCTATTTGTTTTCTTTATTAGTTGCTATCTGATGTATGTATGTATCTGATGTATTGTGTGTCTTTTAGTCTGTGCTAAATAAATGTATTTTCTTTCTTTCTTTCAATACTACGTGACACTGACTGAGTACGACCCTGCCACCGCCCGCCACCAGCCTGTCCACAGCTCCGCTGATGTGGTTCCGCGACAAGCGCAGCGCTGTCTTCGCCTCCTCAGGGTCGTAGCCCATCGCTTCCAACTGTGGAATATGAAAACATGAACACTAGCCCCCTCATCGTAAACATGGAACATGGAATAGGGGTAACATTACTCTGGGTTTATTATGGAGGCAATAGATTTACAACGAAGACCGGAAAACTCGATTTAATTTACATTAAAATAATTAGGGGATATTTACGTCAAAAATGGCGCTAACTATCGTCATCGCAAAAAAAAGCGTTGTTTCAAATTACAATTACAAAATTATGGCCTTGCCGTACGTCAAATAGTAACGAGCAGTTATTGAGAAGTCCACATTCATCTATATTCTACGAATAGTATAAAACAAAGTCGTTTTTCATGACGTCTATGTGACCGCGTTGTTCTCCTAAACTTCGCAATGGACTTTTGATGCGGTTTTCACAATCATTTACGTTCCCTCTGTCATTCGTGGATCTTTGACCGTCATTACGGGTAGTCAGAAGCCCGAAAGTCTGACAACCAGGCTTACTAAGGGATATCGTATTTCCCAGTAACTGGGTTGTGGAGGTCAGCTAGGCAGCCGCTTCGTGTAAAATACTGGTATTCAGCTGCATCCGGTTAGATTGGAAGCCGACCCTAACATAGTTGGGAAAAGGCTAGGCAGATGACGATGAGTTGTTATATCGTCTATCTATAAAATGATGTGATGATGATTGAGGTGATGTGATCTTACCTATGAGTATGTAAGGATCATAACAGTTGCGTTCTGTAGTTTCTACCTACTTCCATGGGAAGAATGCGTGAGTGTATGTATGTGTGTCTGTGATCTTACCTCGGCGACTAGTTTGTTGTCCGGTATGACCGCGGAGTCGTCAGAGCTGAGCGTAGACGCGTCGTCTGACGACTCGTCGCTGTCCGCTAGCTGTAAACAAACAAATACTTCATTGAAAATATTGTTGTTGTGCTTGTTGTTTTTTTAAGTTTAATTTTTCACATGCAAGTGAATTATAACTGATATGAGAAATAAAGGTCTTCTCTACTAGAACAGACTTCTGAGCGGACATTCCCGAATTTTTAATTAAGGTCGCATTTTAAGATCACTCTCAACTTTCATAAACATCTCTACAGTACGACTGTAGAAAGAATGCGTTTCTTATACATGTCAGTGCGATAATTCTAGTAGCTAATAAAGACCAAACTCGCAAAGCACGTATTCGTTTGTAACCAACAGGAGTCAAGAACGCATTCTCTCGTCGGCCGCACTGTAGTTTAGTTTCCTTTTTTTGACATTGATTGTCGCTGAGATGACATTGCGACTACCTTTTGAACGTTTTTTAATACGGGAATTGGTTTTCTGATCAGATCCTGAGGTAAGTGGTAATGGAGCCTACCAGCTCTGGCTGCTCTTGTATGAGCCTGACAGCTTCAGCGACGTGGTTGTTGGAGTTCCTCAGCGCCATGGCGGCGAGGCGGCGCGTGTAGCCCATGCCCACCAGCGCGTCGATTAGTTGCTGACTGACCACTGAGCCGTCCATGCAAACGCCTATAGCTCGGCGTTGCCTGCAAACAAGACAATTGACATTTTAGCACGAAACAATCATCATCAGCCTCACGCCATTAAACTGGATTTTCGGCAACTCTCATCCAGCTGCTACCAGCCATCCTGTGGATCGTCGTTCCACCTAGCTGCCTACCTTAGGTTTGCCGATTCGCGGTCTCCACTCAAGAACACGTCTACCTGAACGGTCATCGGTTCTATGGCTAATATGGCCGGCCCATTGCCACTTGAACTTGCTTATACCAAACAATCGACTGATAAATATTATTAAGTCATCATTGTAGTTCGAAAAGGCAAAGAATGAAAACGGTAAGGAAGGTAGGTGATGACACCTTTCTTAGCGTTTAACAAAACACGCAGCCAAATTCTGGGCCGAGTCCATTTAGATTGCCATCGACACTCTAAGATGATCATCTTCCTGCCCTTATGCCATTTTCTTTGGGGTCTGGGCAGCATGGCTTGGTCATACACACATCTATATTATTCATTATTTTATTTCAAACATAATTACTAAGCAGTAACGTTGGAAGAAGTCCCAGGATGCAATTGCCATTTTCTGTGACCTCTCAAAAGCGTTTGACTGTGTTGACCACAATACACTAATTTGTAAATGATCAGTACGGAATTCCTGGATTAGCTGCTGATCTTGTTCTTTCCTATCTATCAAAGAGGCAGCAAAAAGTAAACGTTAACGGGGCGACGTCCTCGGGGTCTCTAGTTAAGATGGGCGTGCCTCAAGGCTCAATTCTTGGCCCTTTCTTATTAGTATATATTAATGATCTTCCTTACATGATGGCTACCTTATCGGATATCATTTTATTCGCTGATGACACTTCCCTTATTTTAAAAATAGAAAAGATACGGATGTTTTACATGTCAACGATAGTCTGGCCGTTCTTCCGAAATGGTTTGCAGCTAATAATCTTTTACTCAGTGCGAACATCATGAAACATGGTACCTTACCTTTCCAGCCGGTGCGCGTCCCGTGCGCGCTCGCGCTGCGCCCTCCGCTCGGCCAGGTAGTGGTGCGCGCGCTCGGGCGCTCCGCCCGCCGCGCGCAGCCCCGAGCGCGCCGCCGCGCGCGACCAGCCCAGCTCCATCAGCGTCAGCACGGAGTTCTCGTCCACCTGACGGACACATACATGACGGGTGTAAAAAGACGGTCACTTATGTTGCCCGCCTGTTGACAGTTTTTCCTAGACAATTTGACTGAAGTCGATCAATCCGCGTCACTCAAATGATCGTCTTTTTACTTTGCTTTCCCACCAATTGAGGAATACAATAGACATCTCTATTTTAAAACTGAAAATTTTATAATTATAGTTCTATTATAGCTTCTGTTGTAATCCCTTGATCATTATTAAGACGACGTGCTAGGAACACAGTGCTGCGCTCCAAAACACAAATCACCGACGTCACCCAAAAGCAGCCAAGCTTAAGTGCAACGGGGCCGGACACGTTTGCCGCATATCGAACCAGTCATGGGCCAAACCTACCAACCACGTGGGACCCAGAAAAAATCCCAGGCCCAGGAGAAAACAGCGAGACGAGCTTAACGCCTACAGACCGGATTAGACATGATGGACATGGAAAACCCTGGTTAGTAGGCATGCATTCAAATTACATGACACAGTGTTCAAACATGTACCCTGTAGTTCAAGATCGCTCAGTGAGCTATGGAACGGGCTATGCCTGGAGTTTCTCTGAGAGATCAAATCCGCAACGAGGTGGTAGAGAGTAGAGAACCAAGGTTGTCAACATAGCTTACAGAATAAGCAAGCTGAAGTGGGAATGGGCCGGCCATATTAGCCGTAGAACCGATGACCGTTGGGGTAGATGTGTTCTTGAGTTGAGACCGCGAATCAGTAAATGTAAGGTAGGACGCCCTCAAGCTAGGTGAAGCCACGATCTTCGTAGGATGGTTGGGAGCATCTGGATGAGAGTTGCTGAAAATTTATTTTAATGGGGTGCAATAGGAGAGGCTTATGTCCAGCAGTGGACTGCTATAGGCTGATGATGATGATGTTGATGAATACCAGTAACCTGATACTGCAGCACCCAACAATATTGATGTCTGAGAGTAAAATAAGCTATCTTTTCTAGACCCTGCCCACTAAACAGTAATGAACAAAACTCACCCTCAGCGCGTTGAGCTCTGTCTCAGCTTTCATGAGCAATGCTTTGGCTTCGTTCCGCTTGTTCTGATGGTACGCCACGATGCCTTGCAGCAAGTACAGGCGCATCAGCAGCACTCGCTCGTTGGCTGTAAGGAAACACACGAGATCAGAGCATACTCACGAGCGGCACGTGTCGACGGTAGAGGCGACTGCGGCCGTCGACGCTTCGACGACGGCCGTCACAACTGACGTCGAGCAATTAGCCGTAGAGCCATTTAGTTATTTGTATTCGAGGTGTCGCTCGGTATCGCTTGCTATTTGGGTTTGCTTTATCTACATCCAATACGATAGTGAAACATTTGTGAAGCTGACCAGCGCTCCCCTTGAGCGCGATGAGCCGCTGCAGGTCGTCGCCGTACGTGAGGCGGAAGGCGCCCTCGGCGGCCGCCAGCCGCGCGCCCGCGTCGGCCGCGTGCGGCAGGCTGCGCAGGCACAGGTAGCACCACGCCACGTCCAGCTGCAGCACGGCCCAGTTGTCCACGGTCTGCAGGATGGACGAGCGGCACTCGCTGCGGGACGTTTTGTGAATACATTAAATATCTTCACGCTATTTGATACACGCACATCAGTCAATTAGCTGCCAACTTAAAGTAAATGAGACTTCAAAGTCAAAGTAATTATCAGTGCGATTTTTGGTGATATAACAGGTCTTACAAATATTTTATAGAAACTCAAAAATCTACCCTTTAGTACACCATTAATTTAACAATATTAGACATTAAATAAAACATTATATACGATACAATTCAAATAAATTAAAAGTCTTCAGATAGGAATATTACATTATAAATCATAAATACAGGATCAGTCACAAGAAATTTTTGTCAACAAGAAATTCGTCAATAATAGCATTTGTCTATTAAAAAAATATTTAGGGTGCATTTAAATTGAGTCTAGTTTAAATCTTTTATGTCATTTGGTAGCTTATTAAAAAATTTTGGAGCCATGCAAAGTATGCTCTTGTACACAAGGGTGGCGTTTGATATTCTTAGGCATAATATTCATGTATGCTGGTCTTATAAATAGATAACTTTGCTCTAACTTTGATCACCGTTTTTTTACGAACAATACGGTCTCGTAAATGTAAAGACAAGGCAGCGTTACTATTTTGTGGGAAGTAAAGTGTGGTTTGCAACTTTCTGTTGATTTAAGATTGCATATAGACCTAATGCACCTCTTTTGTGCTTTAAAGATATCATGCTTTTCGCATGAATTTGCCCAGGAAATGACTCCGTAACGTAGTATGGAGTCTACATAGACATAATACGCGGTTACGACAGCTGCCTGATTTAATTTTTTTTTTTAATTTGTAAAGAGCAAGGGCAAACCTGCTTAATTTTTTAATTAGGATGCATGCATGCTCTTTCCACGTCAGTTTAGAGTCTATTGTCAATCCTAAAAATTTCTAAAAGTCCTTCTGCCCGGCTGAGCCGATTCCATATCGGTAGGTACGGTGATATACAGGATGGCAGGGACATCGACGCGCAAACTGAAACCATGTCTCAGCACATATACCTACATAAACATCTGCCGTTTCATAGAAAAATGCAACACCTACGCGGTTAAAATGTATGGAACAATTTTTTTTTTTTTTAAATAACCGTCGAAAAATTCTGGCTCTCTCGGGGAGGTCTAGGAATCATGTGTTGAATTCAATATTACAGTTTGCGCGTCGATATTCCTGCCACCCCATATGCACAGACTGATTTAAAAGCCCTATCGACTGACCTGAGCTGCCTGTCAGCTTCCAGCAGCAGCACCAGCGCCAGCGGGTAGTCGTGCAGCCTGGCGGCGGAGCGGCCGCGCTCGTGCAGCGCCAGCCCCACCAGCAGCGAGCGGCGCTCCGCGGGCGGCAGCTCCACCGCCTTGCCCGACTGGTCTTCTAGCTGTGAGCAATGGAGTCTACAGTGATATGGGAAGTGATCATTTTGGCATTGATATTATTTATTTAACCCATTATTTTTAAATTAAGTATTAATATTTTTTTTTAATTCTCATTCTCTTGCCGAGCCCTAGTAGGGTCCATAGTTTCTACCTATAAGCCTTTTTCTAAGATCTTTAATTAATTACTAGCTTCTGCCAGCTACTTCATCAGAGTGAATGATCTTGTTCCCTGATCAACCGCGTCGCGTCGCCCGCCCGCTCTTTTATTTCGTTTTCGCTTAGCGTTCTTTCTGACCAAGTCGCGGGCAGAAACAAGTAATATAGGTATAATCGCAAAAGCACCGGGGCACAAACAATCATTCGGAACTGTTGTATTTTTTAAACGGTAGCTTTCTTGTTGCTTCTCAACATTTGTCACCGTCTCTCTCTGGCGTGCTGTATCTGTCGCTCCCTTTGTTTTAGTTGTTTATAGTTCACAGGCGCTCAAGTAATTTTTACATTGTTTATTATTATGCAGTTTTTAATAAAAAAAATGTGAAGGATTGCAGCAGGTGGCGTCCTGTAGTTTCTGCCTACACCCATGGGAAGAAGGCCTGAGCTTATGTATGTACAGTCACAAGTACTAATATGTCAACACTTGGTAACTTTTAATAGCAATTTTTGAGTATGTCGCTTTTGAATAAAGCCAAGTGTATGCATACTTATGCTTGTGACTGTATGTAAGAAATCAAAAGCCTTGTTTAGTTCAACTGGAATTTTCAGGCTGCACAAATTAATGAAGATAACTTTATTAATTTGTGCAGCCTATAACCTAATAACCTACCTGCATATACTCATCATCGTCAGCGAGCTCATCCACATACTCTGACAGCAGTGTGGCATCATCACGCACCGTCTTCATCTCCATGTACATGGTGTCCTCTTTCTTCACCTCCTCAGGAGTTTCTATTAAAAATGAGAACTTTATTACTATATATACTAAAAATGAGAACTTTATTGATTTTAAAAACACTGTTACTTGCTAGTAAGAAATAATAATATTTTAAAACTAGACGAGGTTGGTGTTTCCTAACCAACTATTCCATTTTCTTTTTTATTTATTCTATTCTAAACATAAGCACCGAAATAAATTTAACTTTCTAGTCAGTGAGTTGACTAAGTACCACATTGATTGCAATCTTAGGAATGTAAAAAAAAATCTGTGTTATTTATTGAAAGGAATATTGTTGGAAGAAGTGGTGATATATGAAGATGAAACCTTGGCAAAACAGATCAACATTAATGATAAATTATGGTGTATGAGTCCAATATCAAATCGTCGAGCTCCTTAAGTTTTGAGTTGAGCTGCACTGATTTCTGACAAATGCGTGCACTGACTGGACAGGTCCTCTCAATCTGTGTGGTTCTTTCCTCAAAAGACCATCTCAGACATCGACCTGCATGGTCTTCATATGATCTGACCAAGATTATGTCTGGACTTTAAAAGAGACTGTGACCTCTGAGTTTGTTTCGGCCTTTCTTCTCAGAGTAGTCAGATAGGAAACGCCGACCTCATCTAGTTTTAAAATATGATTGACGTGTAAAAGTGTTTGTACAAACCTACTTACAAAATAAAATCATTTATCATTTATCAATAAAGAGTACCTATTATTTTTATCTTCCGTTAATAGTGTTTATTTCCCAGAAGTGAGTGATTGTGTAAGAATTTTTACATTTCTATCAAAATGAGCTGAAGTAACAGTACTTACTCCAGGCTTCTTAAACACAGGTTTAAAATGTTGTTTTTATGTAGATATTATACAATACATACCTGCCATAACAAGTGCCATCAGTGTGGCACCATTCTTCAAGCCCTGCTCCTCTAAACTTGGGGTAGGTTTTATGACTTTGCCATTGAATATTAATTTCACCCTGAAATAATAGAAATTAGTGTTAGAATGGCAATATGTTGGGGATCTTCTTAGCGTGTTGATAGCAATCTAAATGGACTCGGCCCAGAATTTGGCATCACTAGCGTGCATCAGTCTCTGTACTGTGCAGCTGACAGGATGCACTGGCCACCCACCTGAACAGGTTTTCCATGCTTCGGCAAACCTGGGTCTGGAGTCTACACTCTATACAATCATTAAGAGAGTTGGATTATTGGATTTGCAGCAAGCATTGAATTTTAAAGTTGTGCATAACAACAACAGAGATCTCTCATTTAAACAATAGTATTATTTATTATTTTTAAACCTTTAAGCAGATATAAACTGGCATTAATAGTAAATTGGAATAACCATCGACGGTTGCCATGGATCCACTTGAAGGACTAAGTGCGGAAACCAAACATAGAACAGATATTAAGATTCAAAATCAAACAAATAAAGGAGAATTTCAGGCTGTGTTGTGTGCCATTTAGTCTGAGCTAAATAAATGTATTTTCTCTTTTTCTTTTATTCTTACCTATTCTCAGCCACCCCGATCTCTCCAGCAATAGCAGCAATCAGCTCATCTCCCATAGCCTCCAACTTTTTCTGCATTTTCATCATCCTGGGTTTCTCCCCCGGTATTGTTGCTTTGACCCTGAAGGTCGCAAACCCGGTCTCCTGGAACTCTGCATTGTCCTTAGATCTCTCGAGGGAGTGGAGTTGAAGTTCACGCAACGCTTGAAGCATTACCTCATTGTCCAGTGACAGATCTGTTGCGTACTTTGCAACAACATCCTGTAAGAGGAATAAGGCTGTGTTAGCGAACCATTTGGATGACTGCTGTAGCTTTAGAAACTGGAACTAAAACTATGGAATTGCTGTTATCATTATTCCTGCATTTAGTAGCAGCCCGGTCTGGCTCTTTGTCCAGTTGATGTCAATAGTCTTGCCCCAGACTTAAATATAACCGGCTACATATTATATGTCTTCACTTTTGCCTAACCCTTCAGAAAAGCAGGTGTGATGTGCATTCAATAAAAAGTAACATTGTAATTAGCAGTGTTACTTGTGAAGATACAAATAAAACAAACCGGTAATTGAATTAATTTTAACAAATAAAGAAATTAAAATGTGATTACTTAATGACATTAAAAAAATACACCTTAAAACTATAAAAATAGAAATCAATGACGATGAAGATAAATTACTCTCTAAATAAGAGTTAAAATACTGCATATTTTTTGTAAATCTTTGTCAAATAATATATATAAATAAATATAAAATTTTGTAATTGGTTCAGCGGGTCCGCTTATTATCTCCAGAAAACTGCTGAATGAGGTTTTGAGTCTGTATGATTATATTTGGCTTCAATAACAAAACCTACCTAAATATATAAGCAGGATGGTAACTACTTACCTAAGATGAAACCATCGGGAAATAATAATATTTTACATACGTAGGTACATACTTTCTTTGAACGAGCCTCGCCCAGATGTAAAAATTAGGCTCCTTCGTATTATACGTAGACATTATACCTGTTCTTAGTGAACCCGGCGTAAATGACTCAAAATCCCTGGCATCAACAACAAATAGCGTTTTCTACATACCTTGAAATTTTGGGTGATTTCATTATCCGGTGTGATATAGGGCGGTTCCCATAATTTTACCTTCTCCTCGTTCAATTTGGCACGCAGTTTTATCAACAAATCTTCGTGTTGGAGATTATTCTCCATTTTGAAATACACAAACAAAGAATTCAACAATGATTCGCAAAAACACCAACTATTTTTCACGAAATTCAGTTTTGTATGTGACAGCTGACTTTGACAGCTGGTACAGATAACAATTTTTGCTTGTTCGATTCATGTAGAGATATTGAACCGCTGTACGGGAAAATCCAAAATGATTCAAATAAAAATGCAATAGATTTATTCCTATAATTAATTATTTTCTGTTTATTTCTTTAATTAAAACGGCTTAAAACCAATTACAGTAAGTAAATATACGATATGTATGTAGATACACGAACACAAGATAAAATAAAAGATAAAAGTACAGACGCCAGCACATCAAGCTACTACAATCTGTCAAATTTCTTTAATAGATTTTCAACTTTATCGCTAAAGCGTTAAGGTTCAAGGTTGATTGGGAAAATTTGACAGTTTCGGGTAGCTTGACCTGCTGGCGTCTGTAGGTACATACACAAAAGATAAAATATAAAATCATCAAGTAAAACAACACTTTCGTAAATCCCTCTCACAGTATTTCTGACATGCCGACAAAATCTTCGTATAATCCGCAAACAGATCGTTTGTTGGATTTGAGTCCAAGAGATCATAAGGTGCGGCCAGAGTATGTGGTCAATACCACACCACCACCGCGCAAGTGTGTGACATGGAGGCACAGCAAACAGCCTGTGCTTTCTGCCACGGCAGTATTTGCCTGGCACAAAGAAGCAAGCTAGCAGTAGCATGTAGATCAGGCGCGTCAATAGTGCCACGGAGCGTCTTACAGGATATGGTGAGCTGGTCTTTTGCTCGCTTACCTCTAACGAGTTATATCCGAGGCATCCCAGAAGAAATTTAGTCGGATAGGGGTAAGGATAATAGCCATGTTTACGCATATAAGTACCTAAATAAATCTTAGAAACGCTTTTTGTAACTTTTCAAGTAAAAGCACATAAGTAATTTCGTGCGGATTCCACACGCAGGAGCTAGATTCGAGACTCGAATTAAAATTAATCTAAGTATGTATATCTGAATTAATTACACGCAGTGATGCAGGCAATAATTTTAAAGCCACAACGCCACCTGCTACGATTCTTAAATACTTACCTTTGTTTAAGTTCCAAGAGTATTAAAGTTTCTACCTGCCCGAATAGGAAAAAGGCGAAGAGTTTTAGTATAGTGCCATAATCAATGAGCAGGAGCTCAGACCATTTTAAAAACGGTCACGACGAGTCATTGATTTTCAAGAGTTTCTTGCCCGCTCTTCTGCATAGGAACATAATACGCTTTGGAATGGGCAACTAGCCTAACCTAATATCTAGATAGCCACTCTCTGTATGTACATACAGTGAGTGGCTATCTAGAATTTACTTGTGAATTTATTTTTAATCGTAAAATTCTTATGTAGGTATAGAAATTGCAAGCGTGTGTTTTATGTCTTTATGCCCGACTGCCCCGTTGGTCTCGTGGTCGCAACCGCGACCGCTCGACTGGTCCTGGGTTTGATTCCAGTCTTATTGGGTTTTTCCATTAGGAATGTCATAGTAACAATCCGGACTTTGGAAGTTGGTGGTGTGATACTGAAAGCATTTTAAGCCGTTGTTCCTGCGCCTGATCTCTCCCCGGTCGTGTCGGATTGCCGTCCCATCAGACTATGAGAGTGACGGAAGAGTGAGTGCACCTGTGTATGCGCACACACTTGTGTGCTATAATATTTGCCGAAGGCTAGTCTTCGCTGAGATTCGGTCTGGACTTTTATGTATGCATGTATGTACCTATCATAGATATAAGGCAGAAGGTATGTATAGGAGTTGTAGGTATCTAGGTGCTGCTATAAAATATTCATAATTTACTGCCAATTATCGCACTTAGGTAACTGTTTATGCCACACTCAATAAAACTCGATAATTCAATGTTACTACCTACTAGAGTAATATTAATTTCCTAATGCAATAAAATAACATTTTCAGTGGAACCATGTTTACTACCAAGATCTGTTTGGCGAGTAAGTTTTTAATAAATCATACCTTCCTATTTATTTAATACCTACTTCAAGCAGATAAATGTACAGAGGTGGACTTAATAACATAGACATTTTCTACCAACCTTTGGGTGATGCAGAGACAAACAGTGTTAGGTGCAATCATGAAAACTGAGGAATACTTAAATATTTAAAATATAAAGATACGAATTTAAACCTATAAAGCTCAAGAAAGCCAGGGAAAATAGGCAGATATAGGTACTTAAGTACCTAGGTAGCAGTGTTGAGAAATATTTTATCGGGCAAAGCGGGATTTTGATACCTTTAAGTAATAAAGCGGGACATATTATAAAAACCTAAATAATCATGTAGCTCAACTCGGAACTTAAGGAGCTCAACGATTTGACGAACAATACCAAAGAAAGGACTTTTGGTTATGCCGCATAAATTACTCAAACTACCATCAACAACCAACCAACCATGATTAAAACTGGGAATAAAAAAATGACCCACATAGTCTTCACATTCACAATAATTAAAATAGTATAATACCTTACAAAGTAGATATTCGTGTTATTGTTTATGTAAAATTCATCAATGTCATTGCGTATGATAGTGTGATATTGGGAAATAATCTAAATAGGCCACATAAAGTAAAGTATAAAATTAATAGCAAACATGTTGTACCTATCTAAGGCACCAGCCCCACCGCTGAAGTGGAAGCGACTAGCCAACGACTATTTTCCCTACTATCAGTTATATGTAGGTCTCGTGTCAGTTGTAAAAGAGATATACAATATGTAACTGAATTAACACACTGGTACGGTTAAAGGAGAACCAAAGGAAAGGCCGTTCTAAGGATTTCAATAATTATCCTTTTATGTATATTGGAAGGTGTGCTTACTAATATTATGTAAGACGTGTGATCCCACACAAGGCATATAGAGCCTACCTACTTTTCCTATGAGTAGGTACCTACTGTCACTATGAGAAAGTAAGAATTTCGGTCAAGTGTCAAGGGCGGGCTCGGATACAAAAAATAATATTTATGAGTTAGAATGAGAAAGATAGTGTTGAACTAGGATCGATGTGTTTTTGCCATACTCCAACTTGGACATTATGAAAATAGTTTGTTCATAATCGATTTCTGACATTTTTAATATAGGTAGGTAATTTTTTATCCCAAAAATTATTGAAACTATGGCAATTACAGTCGCACTTCCACTGTAGATTCAGTCAAACAAATTAGAATGGACGAAGTACCTACTAAGCGAAACCCTTTACGTGTCCGTCTGTGTGCGTGCATCGATTTGTAATGTGACCACAATTTTTTCCTATAATTAGTATAACTAATTTAATTAATAAACAATTTTTTATACATAATAGTAAAAATTCAGTGTAGGTATATGTATTATGATCATAAAATAATATTCTATTTGGGGTGTTTGGTGGTGCGCATTAAATCCGGGACATGTTGTACAGCATGTAGGTAACTTGGCTAGTCTTGAGTTGTTTCTCTAACTTTCTTCACAACAGATATGATTAAAAATAAATCTTGGCAATAACCATAGAGTAATGACAAGTAAGTGTCGATTTTTTTGTTGCACTAAGTATACATGCTCAAACTTAGTCCCGCTTCACTAAAACCTGGCCAAGTAACGTGCCGTGACTGTTCACACTGCCGGCGAGGACTCTCAATCCACTAGTTTGTTGCAGCAACAAGAGTTACCAAATAAAATAGGTACTTGGCTCAGCGACGCTTGCTTGTGCGGGTAGAACACTCGCTGAGAGACTCGTTTTGCACATACTACGCATACTAGCAAGTGACTACAAGTAACACAGTCATGCTGAATAAAGTTTGAGTAATAGCGATCCGCGAAACTATAAGCTGAAACTATTGTCTGGATAATGTTTGAATAAACGTCTATTCAGCTGTTATTCAAGCAATTTGGGCACAGTTTTAAATGCTTGAGTCTGTATAACAGCGATTTAAAGTCTGGGTAATAGCTTAGTAATGGCCTACTTAGCTTAGTAACATCAGAGAAAAAGCTGACAGCTCTTTTATAGAGCTGTTATTTCATATTTATTCAGACAAATGCATATGGATATTGATATTCAGAAATTATTCAGGATTAAGTTCATTTGCGTAACACTTTTCAAACAAAATTCAGAGTTATCTTGTAAAGTAGAAAAAAAGTGGTGTTTAATCTTGCAGTGCGTCATGTCGTTGCATTGAATAAAATCAATAACGACGTGTACCTATAGTGAAACTGAGAATTAGTAAATGTTATTATGTATTATAACCATGATACACGTTAAATATTACTGCGCAAGTAGTTTTATCGTGAATACTCGTAGCATATGAATTATCTCAACATTTTTCACGCGCCGCTTATGTAATCAAGTTTAGTGATAGTAAATAATCCTACTAATATTATAAACGTGAAAGTTTGTATGGATGAATGGATGTTTGTTACTTTTTCACGCAAAAACTACCGTTCGTATTTAGATGAACTTTGGCACACAGATGTTTTATAACCAGGATTAACATATAGGATACTTTTTATCCCGAAATTCCCACGGGATCGAAAATTATGCGGGTGAAACCGCGGGGCGCAGCTAGTAAGACATATAAAGATTTTTGGGTTGACAAAAATACTTAGGATAACACAGCTAATGCTTATCTTTCAAAAGTCATCAAATACATTATTAATTGTATTTTTAACTGTAATTAAATACCAAAATGATATTTGAAATACATAATGATTTAATAATTTACTTAAAAATAAGTTTTAATGGCGATTCATTATAAGCTGAATAAAAGGTATCCACGCACTGCAGTTGTTTTACTTATCTCTGAATAAAAAGTCACGTCTTTCTAATTATTAAGCTTTTATTTGAGAAATAGTGATCTGGTAGTACAAATATCTGAATAACACTTGAATAAGTAACTCTCTTCAACTGGATCTGTTCGGACTTGACTCAACTTATGACTAACAGTACATATTTGATTCTTTTGTGCTGTCGCTAAAACTGTATCTCTTAACTTCATGTACTCCTTCATACATTCACGACGAATTCCTCCAGTTCTTCTCCTAGATTTCCATGATTTTCTTTCCATTTTTTATCAATCTGTTGACATCAAACCCGCGGTACAACAATACACAACGACAAAAAATGTTTTAAACGTCCTAATTCAATTACTACCCAGAAAAACTCTGTATAACTTGTTTAAAAATGGTACTTTTACAAGTAATTGCGGAATAAGAATACATCATTCAACTTCCATATGTGTTAGTTAGCTATAAACCATGACTTTATTTCTAATATACCGAAATAAGCTCTATAAAGAACCCAGAAAACATTTTTATACAGTAGCTGAATAATTGATAAAATATGGAACCGTATGTGACTTGAGGACAAAATAAAAGCGGTTATTCAAAATCAAGCTTTTTAATAGAAATTAATTACACCATTATTCAGAAGACTCACTATTTTACAGCATATAGTGGTTTCATAAACAATAAGCTGAGTAAAGTTTGTATATTAGTATTAGATAACTATGTTTATTCAGCTACTTATACTATTATACAGATAAATGCTGTCCCATGCTTTCTTTTTCAAATTAAAGTCATCTGTATTGTTTTAGGCTTAATAACATCTGTGTTATATGTGGTATAGAAGTCATTACTAAGCTTTAAGAAAAATAGTCAACTTAATACAACTTTTACTAAGCTGAAAGAGATAATAAGGCCAAAAGAGAATATTATTCAGAATTTGGCTCTTTCAATATCCACTTACTCACACGTTTTGTAACTTATAGCTGTAAACATTTGCGAATTGCTATTACTCAAACTTTATTCAGCATGTCTGTGTTACTTGATATATATATGCAGTCATTCTACTCGTCGCATTTGCTCATAGCCTAGCGTAAAACCTATCCGGAATTCACACTCACTACTCGTTGCTGACTGAATTATTTCTAATTGCTACATAGTTGTAGTCGCTTGTCGCTAATCGTACGCGGTTGGACGGGAGCCTAACGAAGTACGGAGTGGTTATTAGGAGATGTAACGGGGGTAAACATTTGAACAGTGTTTTGGTAATTAATTATTATTGATGTAGGTAATTAGCGTCATCTTTACCATGATGTGTTGTAGTTCTCATGTTTGCCTATTTCTAAGTTTACTATGTATTATGTAAATGTGTGGCAGTAGATAAATGTTCGCCATGGTTGTTTAGATTCTTCGTGTCGCCGTAGGGTGCGTCATAGTCGTCTTTCGTCATTCGTGTTTTATTCCAGTTCATAGTTCAGTCGCGTCATAGTGCAATTTGTTTTTATATCTATCCCGGACGAGCTCCCAATTTGGGGGTCGAATGCAAGCCCATAAATGTAGAACAATCGAAACAAGATAAATGTTCTAAAAGAAATTCTACAAGCATCCAGCAAATTTTTGAAAAATATACCACCCCAAATGTGTGCAAGGAAAGCCTATTATAATATGGCTGTTTGTGTATGTGAGTTTAAATGTTTGTAAACACAACGTTGACGTTGACGGCACGGTTGGCGCAGTGGTTAGATAAGCGATTGACTGCTGCGCTGTGTGTCGCGGGTTCGATTCCCGCCCGGAACAAATATTTGTATGACCTACAAGTAGTTGTTTCGGGTCTGGCTGTTTGTGTATGTGAGTTTAAATGTTTGTAAACACACCCACGATACAGGAGAAATACCTAGAATGGGGCAACGTTTAAAAAAAAAATGTAGATAAAATACAACCAACAATTAACGCGCGGACAAACTCAACGTCATGAATTCTTGGCAGAGCTAATTTGAAAACAATCAGCAATCTTAATATTTAATATACTAAATATCAATCAAGCTGACACAACAAAACTGGGACTAATAATAAATTCTAAATTGAATTGGAAACCTCAAATAGAGGCACTTAGTAATTGAGTAGTGAAACAGCTTGCTGTGGTTCTCAACACAGATGCGCTAATAATTGCTTACTATGGATTAGCCGAATCAATTGTTAGATATGGAGTCATCTTTTGGGGGAATCCGAATAGCACGGACAACAATGAAATAGCGTTTCGGGCACAGAAAAGGTGCATTAGATCGAAGTTTAGACTGCAAACAACGGACAGTTGTAAATCTTTTGTAGAACGTATAATATTGAGATTGCCCACATTGTATATCCTGGAAACGGTAAGGTTCATTAAATCAAATTTTCATTTATTTCAGCGTTTGTCCGATGCTTTCCATAAGAATAGACGTGATAATTTCAAACTCTGTGTTCACGGCGCTAAAACAACTCTTATGCGTAAGATCATCTTTTGCATGGCTCCGACCATTTTTAATAAATTGCCCAAATCATGGAAAACATTAAATAAATTGCTCTTAAAAGTAAATTGTAGAGTTTACTAAATGAAAGAGCATATTACAGTATAGCAGAGTTTATGAAAGAGGCCAATTTACTTCGTTTTTGAAATGACAATGTTGTATTTTTGACATGTTATTGTAATCTATTGTATTTTTTGGAATAATTGTAATTTGAAATTTTTAATGACAGTAATTTATATTTTTATTGACCAATTTATTTAATGATTACTTTGACATTGGAATTGTATCTAAAACATATGCATAATGAATTGTAATTATACCTAATCTTTAATGAATAATGATGAAATGTAATTTATGCACCATCTCTTCCTATCAAATTTATACGCCACGATATACGGCTGAACATGTTAGAACTTTTCTGTATCCCACTATTATCCTGCATTCGCACTACACCATGTTTAAACAAATAAAATTTACTTACTTACTACCAATTTATGTGGGTTGACTTGAATTTAATCGCATAAGGCACTTTTAAAGTTAGTATATTTAACGTAGATTTATTGATAAACTAGGACTAGATGTGGCAAAGTAATATAATACTTAAAAAGCACAAGCATAAAGTATCTTAATCTAGTTAGTGGGTGCCGCACTGCTCTCCTATATAGGTACAAAATAACCTATGTTTAGGAGAAGAAGTTCATAAATGGTTCACTTATACACGCGCGCGCTTATGGTGCACATGTTAAATATGTATAGGTATTATAAATATGTGTATAATAATCATTACAGCTAAATATGGTCCCACTTGGGCGCCATTAACGGCCCAACCACAGTATCAGGACACAATATGACAAATTGAGTTTTAGAGACTGACAGACTGATATGAGTGACAGAGTGACGCACAGTACTGTACATTTTTACAAAAATCGACGAGCCCTTTTGTCATTGGTCCGTTAACTTAATTGCGGATTGCGCAGACAATTAATGGACGATCATTTGGAAAAGGTATTTACCGTCAAATCACTTTCCTTATTATTTAGGTACATATTAATGTTAGATAGTCCATTTTTAAGATTTTATTCTAATAATTTTTGGGATTAAATACGACACTCTTCTTCTGATGGCTCGACTCCCTCTCGCCTTTTTGCCGGAAAAGTCTCAAAATAATGTTTTTAAGAATTGTCACCGTTCAAAGAAATTTGCTTAGACATCCATTTATTACTTAGGGCAAAATTGGAGCGATAAATAAATTGATAATTATCATAATAATAATCGATTCTTTTATAAAAAATGTTTGACGATTTCCAAACAAAATCTTATTACTCACGATATCTCTGTCTCCGACAGGTACCTTTTTAAATGTAGTATCTACCTACCTACATAGATCAAATCGCCATTATCACTTGCGTAATTTGGGTACCTAATAGGCCTATGAATGAATGTGATGAGGCGCGGTCGCAGCACAAGATTTTTTTGTCACCAAGTAGTACCTAAGTTAGTAACTTAAGTTAGTAAGGCAAGCAAACCATGAAGACTCTCGACAGCTTGAATGATTTCGGACCGCACCTGAATGTGATGAGGCAACGGTGTGGTTTAGACGAAGATGATAAAAGTTGTATTCGTGAATGTTTTAGCGGCATTGTGCGTTTTAGTAATTTTCTATTATCTCCGAAACTATATGACCAATTGTCAAAAAAAAAACCTACTGTCAGGGCAAATCTTATCGCTATAATACTACTACTATAGCACTACTATAGCACTCGCACATAATGTAGCTTTCTACCAGTGAAAATATTTTTAGAATTGGATGATTAACTCCGAAGAGAATTGGATGATTAATCCCCTACATACATACAAACAAACAAACAAACAAATTTCACCTCTTTAAAATATTAGTATAGATTACAAAATGTAATTACCTATTTAATAAATAAAATTATACGAGAGAAGAGTGACGCACCATAACAAATTTTTTAACAACATTGTAACTAGACTGTTCCAAGGTTCATTAATTACTTTCAGACCTTTTCGTTACTTAATATACTTTGTGTAGGTAATTACTTACTTTATGTAAAGTCTAGAATCTAAATAAAAATTTAGTTAACATAATGAATTACTATTCTAGTCTGAGCGCTATGTAAGCTTTTTAAAGCCGCTTTAGACAAAAAAAAGGTTGCAAAAAGGTTCTATTCACGTGCAAAATCTTTGGTCTTTTGCAGAAAAAGCTTGTCAAATTCGGGTCTAATAAAATTCGACCATAATGACTTTATTTTCGTGTTTGTGACCCATTTTTCTGCTGAACCTGACAAAGGCAACAAGTCCCATCTCTTTGTTGATCTTTCACTACCGACTTCCTGTGTTACTTCCTGACAAACCATTCCAGTGATTACGAACAATGTTGGTTTTCAAAGAAAAATACACGATTTCTGGTCGCTCGTAGGTATTTGTCATTTCTCGTTGGTTGTTAATAATTGGTTTAAAAAAAAAGCCTCAATCTAACTTACTGCAATAAACAAACTAATAGCAAACTTAACATGCCTTGGAAGTTGGGTAGGCCTTTAGTGTGGGATGCAACCTGTGTCGACACCCTCGCGCCATCCCACCTTCCTAGCACGGTGGGCTGTGCTGGGGCGGCTGCTGCAGGAGCAGAAAACCTCAAACGGCGCAAATATAACAACCTTATTGGGAGCTATATGTTTGAGCCGTTTGGGGTTGAAACTCTAGGGCTTTGTGGTCCGATTGCTCATCGAATTTTTCGGGACATCGCCAAGCGGTTGGTTGACTCTTCACGTGACCAGAAGGCTGGCCTATTTTTAGCCCAAAGAATCAGCATTGCCATCCAACGTGGTAATGCTGCCAGCCTTTTGGGCACCTATCCCATTGACAGTGATGCGGACGAATTTTTTGATGCCCAATGAGCTCCTGCCTTTTTCTATATTTTTTCGTATTATATACTTGTATATCTTCTATATATATAAAATTCAAAGTCCTGACTGACTGAGACATCAACGCACAGCCTAAACCGCTGGTCCTAGAGACATGAAATTTGGAGGGTGTATTCTTCATGAAGAGTAGGTATCCACTAAGAAAGGGTTTTTCGAAATTCCACCCCTAAGAGGGTGAAATGGGGGGATTTTTTTGTATGAAAAATGTTATTCCTTGAGTTAATAAACTTGAAACTTGGCACGAATACTTATCTAAGTAAATTATGAAGTTGAGCATTTTTTGTTTTTATAAACTACCCCCTAAAAGGGGATTGGGGGTTTTCAAAGTTTGTATGGAAGAATTTTAGCGCGCGGTCCGATTTAATCGAAACTCAGTATTTATACCTAAAATTGAAAGGAAAGAATAATGTGTATCAGGGTTTTTCGAAAATCTACCTCTGACGGCCTGAAAAGGGGTAGTCAATTTTATAGGGGAGGATTTTACAGCGTGGCTTGATTAACTCGAAAATTGGTATAAATAATCTTTGAGTCAAGTTATGAACACATCCCAAATAATTTTTCAAAATTCCACCCCTGTGGGAGTGAAAAGCGGGGATACAGTTTATATGAAAAATCTTATTCGTTAGGTTAATAATCTTGAAAATTGGCATGAATACGCGCCTAAGTAAGTAATAAAGTTTATCATTATAAGTTTTTCAAACTACCCCTCAAAGGGGGATATAGGGGTGTTGAAGTTTGTGTGGAAGAAATTGAATGCGCGGTCCGATTAACTCGAAACTCAGTATTGATACTTTCGACAGAAAATCCTACTAATATTATAAATGCGAAAGTTTGTATGTATGGATGTATGGATGTTTGTTACTCTTTCACGCAAAAACTACTGAACAGATTTTGACGAAATTTAGCACACAGATAGTTTATAACCAGGATTAACATATAGGATACTTTTTATCCCGACATTCCCACGGGATCGAAACTTATGCGGGTGAAACCGCGGGGCGCAGCTAGTAATTAATAATAAGTATGTAAAGTTGTCGAAAATTGACCCCTGACCGGGCAAAAAGGGGTAATTCGGTTTTTAGGGGAGGATTTTAACTTGAAACTGTATGTTACATTTTCACGCCTAAACCACTGAACTTCTGATTTGGCAAAGAGATAGATGGCATCCTGGGGAAGCACATACTTTTTATCCTGGTAGCACGTTCCCGTGGGATAACTTACGACATCCACGCGGGCGAAGCCGCGGGCAGAAGCTAGTAATTGTATATAGTACCTATATATTAGTGTTAGTTCGATGAAATGTAAATAAAGCTTCCATAATAAAGATACTTAGACTTTAAAATACTTACTAAATACTTATTTTGCACCGTGTTATAATTTTTTTTAACGTTGCCCCACACTAGGAATTTCTCCTGTGTCGTGGATGCGCTTACAGACATATAAACTCACATACACAAATAGCCAGATCCGGAACAACTAATTGTAGGTCATACAAATATTTCTTCCGTGCGGGAATCGAACCCGCGACACGCAGCGTAGCAGTCAATCGCTTAACCACTGCGCCAACCGTGCCGTCAAAACCATTTAACCTCACATACACAAACAGCCAGACCCGAAACAACTATCTGTAGGCAATACAAATATTTGTTCCGTGCGGGAATCGAACCCGCGACTATTTTCAAACGGCCCCGACTTAGAGATGTACCTACGTTCGTGGGTTCGAACCCAGGCAGGAGCTTTGTTTTTGTGTAAATAATTTCATCACCACTGCTATCAAAACGGTGAAAGAAAACATGTCCTAGAACCAAAAATTCGAAGACATGGGAAGTCTATCAACCTGCACTGGGCCCGTGTGATAGATTACATTAGATTAGATTACGACTCGCTCTCGAAAAGAGGATGCCTGTGTTCCAGCAATACATGGGAACACGGCTGGTTACGCTAAATTATTTATATTACTTTTTATATTAAAAGTAAAAACAACAGATTTTCAGGAAAAAGCACTACTCACCAAAAACCTCCTTTATTATCACACAGTCGTGCTGCTCTCGCTCCACGCAGCGCACTCCTACATCCTGCTGACTGCGAACCTGGATGATGTACATTCCTTAGCCCAGCAGCTAGCATCCTCCCCGGTGGCCAACCAGCTCCACGACATTATCCGCCGTGCCTCCTCCATCTTCAACCAGCACAAGGAGAGGCAATCGGGAAACAACGCGCAAATGCGAACTGACTCCAAATTGGATGAGGATCGGCCTCCAACAAACGGGGGACAAAAAAAGCTAGAAGCATCTGAAAAAAGTCAGCCAAACCCAACGGAGGGACACGAAACGACAAAAAAAACTGGTATGTATAGATATGGCTCGTGTTCTAGAAGGACGTCTTTCTTCTGAGCGTGGCGCTGGTCATCTAAATAGAGTCGATCCAGAATTCAGCTATGAGTTTGACGCCATCAATAGCAAAGCATTTATTTCAAATAGGCACATAAAAGGCACTTGTGAACGTCAAAAGGTAGCGTTCATCAGTTCCTGTAACCGGACACGCAGGGCACGATATTAATTTCACCATCGTTTGTCGATGTTGATGATCTTGATTTATTCAATCAGTACTATCAGTGCAAGGCTTATACAACCCTGCCTGTTAGAGCCTATAGCCTAGCAGTCCACAGCTAGACATAGGCTCTTCAATTCTTCAATTGCACGCCACTGTGTTCCATCTTCCGCTACTCTAGTCCATACAATACCAGCCAACCTGCGAAGATTACCGGTCCATCTGCAGGGCTTTCTATATTGCGTTTGATGTCCACTACGATTAATCATTGAACATCGTTTTAGACTATGAGCCTAAAATCTTTGCTATACAGGGTGGCAGGGATATCAACGCTCAAACAGTTACCACGGATTAAGTAAATACATGATTCTAAAGCCCCTGCGTTTGTCGGTTATATTAAAAAAAATATGCTGTTCCATTCTGTTCGACCTCTTAAGTACCTATAGCACTTTTTTGTAAAACAGGGTTGTATTTTTAATAACCAACCAAATATGTCTACGCTTTAGGGTCTAGAATCATGAGCTGCATTCATGGTTTCAGTTTGCGCGTCGATGTCCCTGGCAACCTGTATAGCAAAGATTTTAGGTCCATATTACAAAACGTTTGTAAATAATAGGTACTTATAGACTAACGTTTTTTATAATAATTGTCAATCTACTTCAGATGCGACAACTGAAAATAATGTAGAAGTCTGGATACCTGACCAAAAAGGTAATATTGAACAGAAACCAGAAGTAAACGTAACTAAAGATGAAAGAGTGTGTGATGTCGGGATGTTGCAGATATTTGACGTCAGTGTGATGCGTAGTTTGCATGTGGCGTTGTAGATACCGTCACAAACTCATTAATCGTCTTCCCTCACAAAATAGAGGCCAAAAACGAGACCCATTTATCAAAAATTATCGTCTGCCCGCGACTTCGTCCGCGTGAAATTCCTTGGTCCCCCGGATCACCCCGTCGCATCGCATCACCTGCCCGCGCTATTTCATCGTTTTTGCTTATCTAGCCCTTAGAAACCGAGTAAAAAGAAAAAAGTCGGAACGAATCCGACTTTTTTCTTTTTACTCGGTTTCTAAGGGTCATAGCGTGACGTTAAATAGGCCTTCATCAAGAATTGGGCTATCAAATACAAAAATAATTTTTCAAATCCGACTGGTGGTCCAGAGATTAGAGGTAACATTTCGTTTGTAGGGGGCTACATAAAAACAAACAAACGAAATTTTACCTCTTTATAATATAAGTATAGATAGGTTAAACAACCTAGGTAATGCATTCTATTCAAGTATGACACAAACTGTTCTTGCTTCAGCATTGAATGCGGAACTAAACGCAAAAATGTCGGATTCTTCAAGCGGAAGTTCAGGGGAAGCTAACGCTATACAAGCCCAGCGTCACCGCTTCGTGAGGAGGAACGACCCGGACATCGCGGAGCTGGGCAGGAATGCTAGCTTCTACCTCAAGTCTATCAAGAAGATCTTTGAAGGTTTTTAGTTTTTAATAAAGACTTCTAATTGGGTATTTGGTGCTTTTTCTTAAGCAGTCCGTCAGGAATAGAATAATTAGTCTAACGTTCCCACAGCTGGGAGACAGGCCTCTAGAAGGAGTGGGCAGTAAGCTGCCACGCGGGCCCAGTGCAGGTTGGTAGATGTAGTATATCTTCGAATTTTTTATGACACGCTGGTTTCCTCACGATGTTTTCCTTCACCATTATGCGTAGTAGTAAAATTCAAATTCAAAATAATTATTGTGGATCATAGGTTCATAGGATGCCTTAGGTACAATTATTACATAGGCCAGCTATGTCCCGCCATTGAGGCATACAAAATTCACAAAATTATACGGTATATAATCCCTAAATTGACATGCAATACATTTTGACTGTCAAGCAATTTTTAAAAGATAATATAAATAAATGTCAAATTACAAATGTCAAATTGCTAAGTTTACTGTTAATTAAAATAAATGTCAAATTACATTTTGCTGATTAAAGGTCATGGCACATTATACCGGCACCGCAACGGCACCGCTCCAAACCAACATTTAACTTGTCATTCAATTTAGAGCATTAAATTGTGTGTAGTAAAATATATTTCATAACGTCAATATGAAAAAGCCAACGGCGGGCAGTCAGCGCATTTGCCGCTACCATACAACTCGACTCGCAGCCCGCGTGCTGCAAGCGAGCGGATCATGTGCTTACAGCGCGTCGACCGCATGCTTATTACGCGCCGACTCCGAGTCGCCAGCGAAACAACGTCACTGCGCCGTCGCGCGTCGCCCGCGCACCACCGCCATATATGCCATATAACAATATTTAGTTCGCGGTGACAGCAAGCTTGCACCTCGCGAACACCGCGCGGACTGTGAGCTTACAAGTTGCGGCCG
The DNA here is from genome assembly GCA_949629185.1 of Apamea crenata. Classification (NCBI taxonomy): domain Eukaryota; kingdom Metazoa; phylum Arthropoda; class Insecta; order Lepidoptera; family Noctuidae; genus Apamea; species Apamea crenata. The sequence continues at coordinate 904,002 of OX451362.1, read as the reverse complement.
GCGCGCGGACTGCGAGCTTGCACCCTGCGGACGACGCGTAGTTAGCGCGCTGGCAGCAAGCCGTAGCCTAAATTCGAGGCGACGCCGTGCTGCAGCTGTGCAGTTGCGGTGCTGGTGTAATGTGCTATAACCTTTAGAGTAGATGTCAAATTACAAATTGTCATTAATTATTAAAAATTACATAATAATAGTCCATAGTCTGTGGATACAGACTTTTACATTTCATTATTGGTTTGTACAAAGCGGCTGGTTCAATGTCTTGTCATTTAAATATTCTCTTATAGAGTAATAGCATTTGGCAATCAGTAAATGCTGTAACTTTAAAAATACATAAGTTAGTGCCTGTCTGGCTTCGAACCCACGACCTATGTAGGTACAACTCGTTAGTGGGGGCCGTTACCACTGGGCGACCACTAAACCGTCACAAAGGCTGCGTCCTAACCGAAAACGATCATCGCGCTCTTTTTTAGGAATATAACTTACATGCGCGATAAATTAAGTCGCGATGTTACGTCATAATTCATAGAAACTATTCGGTACAGAAACAAAAACGAAACGAAAACGCGCCAATTCGATGAGGAACCGGTTACTAAACGAAGGCACTGCCGTGTTTAGCAGTGCCTTCGTTTAGTAACCGGTTCAATATTTTATTTAGTACCCTGTATTATAAGGCACAAGTGCGTGGCAAGGACGCGGCCCTCACCTTCATAAGACAAAGCATTTATTTCAAATAGGCACATAAAAAGCACTTTTGAACATCATATTTTGATGGAATAGCAATCCAACACGACCGTGCGTTGAAAATTCAATGCGGGAAGAACGCGCCCGTGCCTACCTGGGCAAAATATGCAAACGAACAGCCTGTATATCTAGCGCTAGGCGCACGTACGGGATACACCCTGTATACTATAATGCGTTGTGGTTGTCACCCACACTACTAAGTGAATTGAGTTATTGGAAAATTACGGCAAACACCTGTAGGTGCCGTAAATAACCTACCTACGCTCTTTATTACCTAAACAAAGTGTGTATTTTAATTGAACCTCTAATGATTTCCATTTTGCGCTCCTAAAAATATGATTGAACACTCTAATATAATAATTGTTTTTTTGTTTACCTCAAATAATTCACATTTTTGGAATCTAAAAATACTAAATAGCCATGTAACTGTGACCAACTTGGATGTAGCGCTTGCCGGTCGCTGCCGTGGCACCGCTCGCTTCGCTTGCTCGGCTCGCGCGCTGTCTAAGATTATCACACCCATTTGGTCAGGGTGCTCTAACTTAGTTCCTGCGACCAATTGGACTCGCGCGTGGTTGGTCAAAGTTCCAACCTAACCCATATCCCGTTTGATCGGGCCTAGTTATTGTGACCAACTGTCAGAAAAGGCCAGAAAGTTAAAAAGAGGGTCAATTATTTTAAAAAGATCGCAAAAAAATTTTAGAGGTTTATTAATTTTATAATAATGTTCATCATTAGAAAGAAGGTCAACAAGAGGATCAATTAAATATTTCTCTTTAACAACCCGTATATAGATTCAATAAACACAGTCTGATGTCAACAAATATATGAAATTCAGTGGAATCTGTACTAATATTATAAAGAGGTAAAAGTTTGTTAATAAGTTTGTATGTAGGGGGTAATCTCTGGAACTACCAGTCGAATTTGCTCTCAAAAATGTTGAAGGAAAACATCGTGAGAACACCGGCATGTCCTAGGACCAAAAATTCGAAGACATGTGACATCTACCAACGCGCACTGGTCCCGCGTGGTAGATTACAGCCCTCTCCCTCTCGAAGAGAGGAGGCCTGTGTCCCAGCAGTGGGAACATTATAGGCTGATATCTATGCGCCATGCGTATCAACACATGGTTTTACTATTGCAAATAGGCAGTCGTCCCACTGACGTGTGCCGCTACGCTGCATGAATTATCACTCGTGCGAGCTACGCGACTCACTTCAACAAAGCTCCTATCTATTCGTATGTAGCTTTGGCCTAAGGCTCATCATCCACTTCGCTACTCAAAAGTATCAATGGCTGCACACGACGCAACCAATCACAAACTAGTTATTACGATTTGATTTCTCATAAACCTACATCGGCACTTATGAAGCTTCAGAAGCTAGGTGCACAGTTCCAATTGGTCGTTTCCTATGGAGAAGAGCCGGCAAGAAACTTCACGGTTACTCTTTTAAAAATAATTGGCTTTTATTATTATTATTAATACATTGCAACTTAATAAAAATAAAATGGTCTACACATTTACAGTCCACAAGGCCTACAACGTTCTCACATTCACAGAATATAAAATAATCTACGAAAAAGATAAATAATAAAATCCGCTTAAAGCCGAATGGTATGATTGCCGATTGACGTTACTTTTGAGTAAGGTCGTGGATGATAGGCCCGCGGGGCATTTGGGTCCCAACACCTCGTCGCGTAGCGTGTTGTACTGTGAGATCCGCCTAAGCTCAACAATAGCTCCAACATGAATGGTGAACGCGACCTAACTCGGTAGTTATGTAGTATGCTACACCGCTGCTGTTATATCACAACAATAAGCTTTGTATTGGCTTGGCGTGACAGTATACCTGGCTACCTAACTAACACCTAGGTTTGTTGCAGTAAATTAATCCAGTCTAAAGAATTAGATGAGAATTTGTAACAATAGATTTTGTGATATAAATCAGATGAGATTATAGAGGTATGAGGAACAGGGTGTAAAGTTCACTCATCCTCCCTTTTTTCCCTCCAGACACAACTGTCTGGGGGCAACTGCCCAATGAATCATGTCGGGCTGTTGTATATATGCTAATTGCGCGGTAAACTCTGCTTGCGCGAAGCAGGATTTTGCGTGACGTCAGAATGATGCCTAGTTCGCATGTAGCGTTGTAGATACTGCTGCAACAACAAAATTAACCCAGAATAATTTATTAAAAAGCAAATAAAACAATCTTTTAGCCAAAATAATAAATTTAATGATTAAACTAAAACTATTACAACGATGATTGATTTCGATCTTGTTGCACACTATTAAAAACACAGTAATATTAACTTTATACGATACGTAAGTGATGCGCTCGTCCGCGGAGCTGTCTCGAGTAAAAGTGAGTGTTCAACGATGTTATGTTCGATCTGTCAGTTGATTTTGACAGTTCAGCTAACTTCACATTGTTGATCTTTCCCTAAAGTATTTTTAGCAAGGTACCCAAATGTCACTTTAAGTAATAGACACCTTGAATACTATGAACGGTCTGACTCCCATAATAATATATCAATCAATCTGCCTAGACTTTTCTCAACTATGTCGGGGTCGGCTTTCAGTCTAACCGGATGCAGCTGAATACCAGTATTTTACGTGGAACGACTGCCTTTTTTTTTGTCGCTGAGAAATGCATTACGCGGGGGACGAGACGGGGTATGTGGGACTCCCTGCCGGAATGACATTATACCCACTAAAACTCAGCGGTGTTCCAACATCGCCGTGATGGGTGGGCCATGGGAAACCGGCTTAGCCTTTACTTCAACAACCCTCCCGGCGCATGCCGGCCTAGCTGGGCTGGCGGGCCCCGCATGCCCCCCAGGCTGGGGGGCTACGGGAATGGCAGGGAACACCTGGCCATTCCCGTCCGACACTGGTGGAGGCCTGTGCGATACAGGCAACGGTGCCCGCGCACCCGTTGCCTGCTGGCCTCCACCTGCCCGCCTAGCTGGCAGGCCCCGCATGCCCCCCACGCTGTGGGGGCTACGGCCGCAGCAGAGGATAGGGAGAGCGGCCAACGTCATTCCGGCACTCCTCTCCCGCTGCGGCCTCCAATCCTCAGCCACGATGTCTCCCATACGACATCGCGGCCTGCCTCAGGTAGGTTGCAATGTCGCCCAAGCGGCACCGCAACCTACCCGCCGGCCACTACGTCATCGGCCTAGCCGCAAAAGCCCTGACGAGTGGCCCCCGCTCGGGTTCCTCTTAGCTTCACCGTGGTCCTTCAAGCCACGGCTTGCATGCCCACCGGGGGGGGGGGGGGGTGGAACGACTGCCTAGCTAACCTCCACAACCCAGCGAAACGACTTTTAGGCTTGTCACTACCCACAAAACACTTACTGGGTAACATGATACCCCTCGGTAAGACTGGTCGACAGATTTCTGGACTTCTGACTACCTACTAGCGACTGTAAGCGATCTACGAATAACAGCCGGGTATTTGTTATTTTATTTAGTTATTTTATTATTTATGTACACACAGTAAAATACATAGCGATATGACATAGTTATAATAGGAGTACAAAGGAACTGCTTATTTCTTAAGAAATTTCTTCCAGCAGACCTGCGAAAGCAGAAGTAAAAAGAAATGTAGACAATAGTGTGTGAGAACAAGAAGAGACAAATATGGATGTGTGAAGTCTAAAACTAAAATATTAAATATACCTACACATATAATGCAAAAAAAAGTATCTAAGTATACTTAAATAAATACATAATACAAAAATATATTATAAACATATATACTTATATAGTATACAAATACTCACGGTATATTTATAGTATACCTAGAAGGAGAAAAATTGAAGTTATTCTTCCCACCGTGTAGAAATATTTCTGAATTTTGAAATGAAATACTTATTCAGTATGATAACGAATGGTAAACAAAACTTCAGGAACGGGCATTAATCTTTATATCTACTGAAATACTTTTATCCTAAAGAAAAAGTAACAAATTCACTTCGAACGAACTAACAAACCAGGGTAGTCTGTAGAAATCCGTTCTATATCTCGTTACTTGATCGCGCTGTCCCAGATAGAGCAACTTCCAAAGTTAAAGGCAACAAATTTAGAAATTTCTTTTCTGAAGTACAAGTATCAAAGAAAGTTGTAGCCTAAAGAGTACTTAAGTATTTCAACTTTGTTCTAGAAAATCTATATATCTATCCAATTAAATAAAATTGGAGTGTCTGTTTGTATTAGATTTAAGTAAATGTGCTAAAAACCGGTCTAATCTTCTAACTAGTATGACCCGAATGTTAACGAACCAACAACGCCCATAGATAGACCATGAATTAGGATATAGGATACTTTTTATCCTACGGGATCGAGACTTATGCGGGTGAAACCACGGGGCGCAGCTAGTTTTAAGATAATTAAGTAACCAGTCTGCAAAAGTCTACATCGCCAACTTGCAGTAAGCAAGCATAATCAGCCTATAACGTTCCCACTGCTGGGACACAGGCCTCCTCTCGGTGAGAGGGAGTAGGCCGTAATCCACCACGCGGGCCCAGTGCGGGTTGGTAGATGTCACATGTCTTCGAATTTTTGGTCCTAGGACACGCCGGTTTCCTCACGAGTTTTTCCTTCACCGTTTTGATAGCAGTGGTGATGAATTCATTTACACAAAGTAAAGCGCCTGCCTGGGTTCGAACCTGCGACCTACAACTCGTAAGTCGCGGCCATTACCACTGGGCCACCAGTGCTCTTAGCAAGCGAGCGTGGAGATGAGTACATAATACTTACCTCTATGTGAGAAGGTCCTTTGCCGTTAGACGATCGCAGGCAAGTGTAAATATTTATAATTAGGTATATAATCTTGTAATAAAGAGTAATCAATAAACTTAAGCAATGCTTCCCCAACAATCGCGCAAATTTTAGTTTTACGGAATCAACATAATATTAAAAATAGTATACACATTTCAATTCATCTACTAATTATCTTCACCCTTTTTTTTGTTGCCCGGAGGAAATCCTCATGAACTTCCTCCATCGTGGTGGTGACAGAGGGGATAAAACCACCGCGGTGTTCCACCTCTGCCTTTAGCCGGGGGTGCGGAATTCGTATAAGCATTCACCGCTCCCGAAATTAGCTTCACTCTACTAAAACTACCTACTAAATATACCCGACTACCCTAATAATTTCTCAAAACTATTGAAATAACCATTTAACTACTACAAACTATTAAACTCAAATAAAAGTAATCTATAAAGTTGTGGACTCGTTAGAGTTTTAACATAAAGATGGCCGCCCTTCGGCGTAGACCTCCTTGGAGCTGAAGACCATTTATACAGACATCTGTTACAGGCAAGTGAGGACATCAATCAACTAATACACGCAGAAGAATGGCAAAATGTCGCAGATGCTTTTTTCTCAAACAAAGACTTGAAGGATAAAATATTACTTTAACCTAGATCGTTTTTGTTAAGAAATATCGGTTTTTGTGATAATACTAGTAAAGGTGCGTTTTCATTTAGCGTTCTGAATAGAGATAATCAACTAACACACTATCAGAAGGAATGGCTTTCATTTTGACAGCTCAACAACATTCATTGCGTTATTTACGTTGTTGCGTAGACATTTTTTTCCAACATATGAAGCAGTGGATTAGCAATATACTTCAATATGATTCAAATTGTGATTGATAGTGTGTTACGCAATTAGGGTGGGTGCTCTTCTGATCGAGCAAGCGTTTGTTCGCGCCGTGAATGAAAACACTTGAGCGAGCGAACATGTTTGTTCAGTGATGATTGGTTGGATTCGGCGATGGATTGCTCGCTCGCCAAAATACCTCTAATTTACCTACATTTGTAATATTGATTATCGCTGAGATGAGATTGTGACTAGATTTTGAACGTTTTTATTTACGGGAATTGGCCTTCAGATGTTTTCTGTTTTGAGCGAACATCGGCAGAACAGCAAACATTTGCTCAAAGTAAAAAGTTCGCTCGGTAGACAAAATGCGGCTTAAGAAGCAGTGTCTCGTATTTTCAATGATTCTTTTTGCGTTTAAAATACGAATACGAATTCATTTATCAGTTGTTTCTTATCAAGTGCCTACGACAGGCTACGGCGTAGCTGGTGTGCTATGTCGGCTAAACATTTGCTCAAAGTAAAAAGTTCGCTCGGTAGACAAAATGCGGCTTAAGAAGCAGTGTCTCGTATTTTCAATGATTCTTTTTGCGTTTAAAATACGAATACGAATTCATTTATCAGTTGTTTCTTATCAAGTGCCTACGACAGGCTACGGCGTAGCTGGTGTGCTATGTCGGCTACGCCGTCAGCAGCCGCGTGCGCACACAATTCATTATGAGTGTAAACAGCGTCAGAATAAACTCCTGACGTCTATAACAGAACGAGTTTCAACTTTAGACACAGATTTAAACCATCGAGGAATTTTTCAATTTTATTGCTTGGTGGTTTAAACCTGAATTTGGGTCTACTAAAAATAAAATTTGTGTTTACTCTCTAAATTAAACTTACAAAATACACTAATTCAGCTTTTATAAGGTTAATACTGGCCATATTGCGCTTATTTCGCCAGTTTGTATTGTTGAAATGAAAATATAGCAGTTTTTCCAAATTTGTTTTTAGAAAATAAAGTTTTTAGGCCTCTTATAAACCAGGATACTATACAGGGTTAAATTAGTTTGCGAAATTCCGCACACGTGATGGGTATCGATATTATGGCTCTTTAGTCAACTGAGGCCGCTCAAACTTATCCCGCGGGATGAGTTGCCCTAATGAATGTTTTGAATCGGTCAACTGATCCTACACACTATAAAACGAAAAGGAGTTTTTTTTTGCCGTCCGTGGCCCACCGTTGGGCAAAGGCCTCCTTACTCTTTTCCACCTCTTTCTGTCCAGAGCTGCCAAGGACCAATCTTTATCAAAAGAGTCCAGCTCATCCCGCTATCTCTGTCTGGGCCTGCCGCGATGTCGTTAACCATTAAGCGGGACCCACTGGATCGTAAGTTTAGCCCATTGATCGTCCGGCATGCGGCAGATGTGTCCCGCACTCCCGCCCAATTCCGCTTTCCGAGTGACATTATGGCGGCGGCTGATTTTGTCTAAACCTCTCTCATGACACACAAAAGGAAATTAATATGTGGATTTTTTTAATTTGTTAATTTAAGCAATTAGTGTATTCACTTGAAATATCAGATCAAAAAACACTGTTTTCAGCGTTCCGTACCTCGAAAGGAAAAAACGGAACCTCTATAGGATCAGTTTGTTTTCCGTCCGTCAGTCCGTCTGTCTGTCTGTCAAGACCTGTGTAAGACTTTTTCTCAGGAACGCTGGAGGTATCAATCTGGAATTTGTATCAAATACTCAGGTCTACTGACAACACAATCAAAAGATACAGCCGTTTATGCCGCAAATTTTCGACACTGCCGTGAACTCAGAATCTTGAAATTTGTTATTTTTAGTTACATCATATAATAAAAATATTTTTAATCATTTTAAATTGTACGGAACCCTCGGTGCGCGAGTCCGACTCGCACTTGGCCGGTTTTTTGTGTAAAGACGTGAAACGAGACGTGTTTGGTATCGATATCTGAACAACATAAAACATATTTATATTATCTCAACTCATACTTCAAGTAACAACACTACTAGTGGTCACTGACCCCTATAAAAACATTTAACTTTTTATTTTATTGTGTTTAGATATTTATCGATACCCATCACGTCTTAGAGTTTCGCTAGCTAATTTATTTTGACCCTCTATTAAATAGTAGGGTTGGCAACCCTATATGTGACAGTGATGTACGATGGAACATACTCATTTGATTAAAAGTCAACCCTTTCATACCGCGAGTGGCAATACCTGAACACCGGTACGTATACCTTTGACCCAGTAGCATTATCCTTCACCGCTCACCTTGCTAATCGAATGCCAGTCATCTTCAATGGTCGGAGCTTCATTCATGCTCGAACAGCATCCGTCTTACATCTGACATGTGTTTAGGTAATCATTATGTGGGCAGTTTGAAGGGCTAAGGGGTTAAGTCAATGTAATGTGTTGGGTACTGGGGGAAATGGGACACGACATTTTATTCATTGACATTTTTACGCTCTGTATTTTTTGTGAATGGAACTTTAATGGGTCATAAGGGGCTTGTGGCTAAGTAATAAAAGCCGCACAGGTCGATCGATGAGGTTACACAATCCGTGTACTGTAGTGTCATCGCACAATACGCTGCAAGCAGCCGAGCGTGACGGACTATTTTCGGACAGTTTGCAACTGGTCTGTTCTGAAACTTGTCTTAGCTGTTGTTTGCATTGAGATTAACCAAATACGATGGATATCACATCTATAAATAAGTCAGCTAAACAGGACATCTACCTACCTACACTGGGCCCGCGTGGCGGAATACAGCCCTCACCGAGAGGAGGCCCGTGACACAGAAGTGCAATATTATGGACTGATAATGCTGAAAGAGAAAGATTGAAGCTTTTACGTATCGTAATTTTGTATACTTTAATAATAACATAACTAGCGAAATATAGGTTGATATTCGCATCGGGCTATCCCTTCGGAGTATCCTACTAATATGCTACTAATATTATAAATGCGAAAGTTTGTATGGATGGATGAATTGATGGATAGATGCGCCCCGCGATTTCACCCGCATAAGTTTTGATCCCGTAGGAAGATCGGGATAAAAATTCTATGTGTAAATCCTGGTTATAAACTATCTATGTACCAAATTTCATCCAAATCCGTTTAGTAGTTTTTGCGTGAAAGATTAACAAACATCCATTCATCCATCCATCATTACAAACTTTCGCATTTATTAATTAATATTAGTAGGAAGTAGTTAGGGTTGGTGGTTTCAGACTAACTATAAGTCTAGGTTTCCTCATGATGTTTTTCCTTCACCGATGTCAGTAACGTCCAAGACCAACTCTCATTATATTTATTTATTTTGTCTGAAAGCGGTCTTATGAATTCGGCCACTTGCAATTTCACAGACGAGACGCTTAGGTACCAGTCTGACACATTTCAAGTGCAAAATTACGAAAAGCTGTCGATGAACTATCCAATTTAATCGTATTTCAGTGAGAAATTATTTATTTTTCTTTGTACGTCTCCCAACATTACCCACCACTTTGTTTGCAGAGAGCTCAATATTATTTCACGTGACTGCGACTGACAGTATCAATAAGAACTCTTTCGCTATCTATAGGCACTATACCAGCTGTCTATTTTTATCGTCTGTACAAAAACAGGGTATAAAAGGTAAACGGAGTAGAAGCCATGGCGTGCAATGGGAGAGGCCTATGTATGTCCAGCAGTGGACTGCTATAAGCTGATGATGATAATGATGATGAGTAGGAGCCCATGACACAGAAAAAGAGGTTCGACAGATCGACAAATAATATAAAAAATCAAGTTAAAAGCATCCTTTTAGCTACGCTCTACGCTCGGAAATCAATGATTTTGCAGCGATATTCAATCTTTTGATTGAAGCCATCGGCCAGCTTCAATAAATTATATAAAATAAGAAAAAAAAAAATCTTTTCAAGTTAACCATCGGGCTTTAAAGCCAAGCGCATATTAAAGCCGCAACAGGCCGCAGCGCAACGCATTTTCATACAAAAAAGTGGGGTGCGGCCCGCTTGTTGTGCGTGTTATACATATAAGATGTATGAACGTATATACCTAAAGTATGATTTTTGCAACACGTTGAGTTGAGGTGAAATTATTTAATTTATGTATAAAAAATATTGTTAAACATTTTAAAAGAGTAACGAATAACGGGTGGAGTTTCTTGTATGTAATTGGTGTATTGTGTCTTTTAGTCTGTGATAAATAAATGACTGTATTTTTTTACTTCTTTATTTCTTTATTGCTGATTCTTCTCCATACAAAACTGCCTTTTGGAAGGGGTGACTAGAATCAATTCTATTTTCTTGTAAATTTTGACGTTCAAAAGTGCCTTTTATGTGCCTATTTGGAATAAATTATTTAACTTTGACTTGTGCGGCTCGCCCTAATTTGCGTAAGCCTTTATTACTTCAAAATTAAAACAAGTTTAGTATCCCATTTTAATAAAGATTGGCAAAATTGTAAGAATCGCACGATTCTTTTAATTAATGAATTTATTACCGCTTAAAGTGATTCTCAATGAAAATCTTAATTGAATTAATTAATTGGACACCCGCAGCACTCGGTGAAGATTTAATGGTTTTGCTTGAAGAAATTAAAGTTATTTTCTTTTCTTTTAGTTCCTTTGAATTACTTCTAAATTCGTTTTTTACCTTTTTGTACCATTTAATTCCTTTTTAGACGAAATCTTCTTTCTGTAAATGAAGATGACTGAAACACATCTTCAGTTATTTATTAACATCAGCATTATCCTGTCCTTATTTTATTTGATCAGGGATTGGAGCAGCCTCTTCTTTTCCATGCAATACCAATCAGCTGTCATCTCAGCATCATATTCGGAATAGCTATTTTTAGATTTTAAGTTATTTATTTTTATTTTTTTGTTTTGTTTAATTACCTAACTATGTCTCTCATTTTGTAGCTTGCTGTAATGATTACCATACACATAATTATTTATAATATACATATTTTACACGTGCTGTTATAGGTCAACCATTTATGACGGGGATCGAAACTGTTTATCTTAAACACAGGTTATTTTGTAACCTATCTAGGAGAGCAGTACGGCACCCATTAACTAGAATAAGAAACTCCATGCTTTATAATACCTTGCCATGTAATCTAGTCCTAGTTGATCAATAAATCTTTATTATTATTATATTCACTCAAAGCTTTTAATAACTTCATTCAAGAAATGTTAAGAAAAGTTCATGTTACAAAGATTTTAACAATTTGAATAAAAGCCTTTCAGAGTTGCATCAAGTTGAACCGCCAGTACCGTGCATGCCACCGCGCGCTACGGTCGTAGGTGCGTAGCCGCGTAGCAGCGTAGCGCTACGATCGCGTAGACATCAACTTTTGAAGTTATTTCGTCAAGGTGGAGTTTAGTGTAAAGTTTTGTTTATTAGTGTATGATATAAAATTATATGAATTATGTTTGATTGATATACTTATACTTAGTTAAAATAATAATCGTCTAAATAAAATGATTAATGGAAACTTAACTTAGGAAATTATAAGTTAAGTGTAACATTTAAAAAAAATACAAATATACAATTTTAGAACTTAAAATAATATGAATGAATATAATTTTATTATTAAAAGTTCAATTATACAGTGTCACATCAAACATATTTAAAAAAAAAATGCGAACACTATAAATCCATTTTCAAATATTCAAGAACAAAACAAAACTTTAAAATGGCGGAATTCTTTCGGGCCAACGAGACCACCGGCCAGTTCTTCCAGCGCTGCACCAACCTGTCTTACTTCGACTGCTCGGAAGAAGAGATGCTGTGGTTGATGATGGGCCCGCGCACCCTGCCGCTGCAGAAGATAGTGCCCATCTCCGTGCTCCTCCTGGTGATCTTCCTGACCGGCGTGGTGGGCAACGTGGCTGTGTGCGTGGTCATAGTGAAGCACCCCGCCATGCACACCGCGACGAACTACTATCTGTTCAGTTTGGCGTTGAGCGACCTGCTGTTGCTGCTTTTTGGTGAGTGGATTTTTTTTGATGTTTTAAATATTCAGCGCTAATTCTTGGCGCGAGTAGCCCTTAGCCATATTCATACGTATAATGAATATTCAGGCTGTTTGTTTGGAAGATTTTAAATTTAAGCAAGTTACAGGGATCAAGTCACCGTGTGAAAAATAACTTATTTAAATAGTCATTTTTAAAGTTAGAAGCTAGTCTTAAGATGATCACATATCTGAATTTAGTACAAAGCTCAAGTGGCTTCCCATACGTCTTATATATGTATATATTTATTTAGATGAGTAAAATATACTTTATGTATATAATATTTTTTATTATATCAAAAATTGTATAATGTAAATGGTACACCACAAACTACCTACTATATTGTTCTCTCCTTAATTTTAATCTATCCAAAGGTTGTCTTTAAAGATCACTCTTAGCGATAAGACCGCCCAGTGTGTCATCCTATGCAACATTTTAATTATTTATGTTTCTGTAATTTGTATGGTGTACAATAAAGAGTATTCTGTTCTATTCTTACTTTAAAAAACACTTTTTCTTCGTGATATTTTATTATCTAATTCCCAAAACAATGAATATTCAGTTAATAAGAATAATCTATATTTTACGTTATAAATCGACGCCATTAATCTTCATTAAGTTTGAAACTGAATAATTCGCAATCAGCACATTGTGAGAAAACAAAGCTAGACTAAATTCCCTTATTGTTCCAAAATCTTTATTGTTCTCTAATATCTTTGAAACTAAGTTCTAAATTAAAATACTCGTAAGGATACCGGTATGATTCATAGAGATTTATAACAACGATTTTTTTTTTATTTGGACAATTATAATTCATATCAAAGGTTGTCTTTAAAAGATCGCTCTTAGCGATAAGACCATTGTGTCACCCTTTGTGAAAATTCTATATTAATGTCTGTATTTATATCATGTACCTACATAATAAAGAGATATCCTATTCATATAAAAATCGTCGTATAGTCAGTCAGCCTCAAAAAGAATTCAATTGAATTATTTATCTACAATTTGTGTTCCATAATACTGTTTCAATGTGTAGCTATAATTAAGTACTCATTCCATTAGCATAATCAGCCTATAATGTTCTCACGTAGGGCCGTAATCCACCACGCGAGCCCAGCGCGGGTTGCGGATGTCTTGTCTTCGAATTTTTGGTTCCAAGACATGTTAACTCACGATATTTTCCTTCACCGTTTTGAGAACAGTGGTGATTAAATAATTTACACAAAGTAATGTTCCTGCTTGGGTTCGAACCCATCACTACCTACAATTCGTAAGTCCCGGCCGTTACCACTGGGCCACCACTGCTCTCTGCTAAGTACCCATTGTGTAATATATTTTGCGGCTACACATTTTTTTTTTTTTATTGATACAATAATAAGTAAAAAAGATTGTATAATAATAATAATAATAATTTTATTTTAGAATACAATTCTATAATTACAAGATTAGATGTTAGTAACATAAAAACTTAAGAAACAAAAAAAAAATATATATAAATAAATTCTTGTCGATGTTAATTTTTTTTTGGTACACAATACATTGTCTATAATATATATAGCGACGACTCCTTCTTGGAGAGTAAATATGGTGCCGTTCTATAAACGATGGGATTTTTTTTAAGCAATGCCTTCTGGTAACTGATAAAAAAGCATCAGAATATGAAATAAAAATTATGTTCAGGTAAATAAAAACGTTTAAAAAAGTAGCTCACCAGCATCGTTAACAGATTCACGGACATGCAATAATATGGAACAATATACCTACTTGTACACAGCGATCATACCTTACTACTAGAGAAGATTCAAATACTTAGATATAGGCCGGGCGAAACGTTTCTGCTGGCGGGAAGGGATTGTGGTTTGTTTTCGTCGTGTTGTTACTATACATTATGGTACGCAATATAGAATTGAATTGAATGGGTAATATAGGCCGTCATGTGCACGTTACAGGGAATACGAATACAGGGAATATACATAAATAGGTTTAGTTTAAATAACCTTAAATAATGTCTTTAATTTAAAAGGGCAAGAGATTTGGGGCAGTACCTATCATCACTTGAATTTGATTAAATTCGGCAGAGAGGTACTCGTAGCTCGACACTTGAAGATTTATTATAACTTATAATTTCGTAGAATATTACGCTGTTGGATTTGCGAGCATTAATAAATATTGCAGATTTATTTATGTCTGGAAATATACTGTTATCAGCTGACAAAGAAAACACCCTTATATTATAATTTCGAGATTTTTATACGGTTAGCCTGGAACTACGTAGGTGTAAACTGCCTCGTTGGTTTCGTGGTCGCAAGCGCGACTGCTGTGCACGGGGTCCTGGGTTTTATTCCCAGGTCGGGCAAAGTGTTATTGGGTTTTTCCATTAGGAATTTTTTAGTAGCAGCCCGGAGTTTGGAACTTGCGATACCGATTGCCTCGGAAAACACGGTAAGCCGTTGTCGCATCAGCGGTCTTCAGCTCTTCGGTCGTTTCGGATTGGCGTCCCATCGAGCTATGAGAGTGAGGGAAGAGTGAGCGCACCTGACTCTGCGCACACACTTGTGCACTATAATATCTCCCGCATAGATGGCTAGTCTCCGTTGAGAATGGCTGCCATGACCGAAATTCGGTCTGGAGGTTAGGTGTTAGCTTATTAGCCTATAACTTCTTGTCATAATAGTTAAGATTATATGTCGGACTTATAAATTCTCAAATAATTCCCATTTTACCCTTCTAAAAATATTATTTAACACTCTAATATAATGCTTGCGCCTCTTTTCGCTGTTAGCGATAAGACCACTGTGTCTCTCTTTGTAACTACAATTATATCTGTAATTTATATAGTGCACATAATAAAGAATATTCTATTCTATTATATTCCCAGATGATTCGAGGTCTAACCTAATCCATTTTTTCGGGGTTAGTTAGCTACCCATATAATGGTATTTTTCTTATCAGGTTTAAATTATTTTTAAGTTTTTAGTTCTTTTTATTAAAAAGTAATAAAAGCTCGTTTTTAAAAAGTTTTCTTTTAATTTTATTTTTAACTTTTTAGTATTTTGATTCGAGATTGGCAAAAACACTGATACGCGCTACGAATTACGCCGTAGCGTAGTTCGTAGCGCGCAGCAGTGTTTTTCCGTTAATGAACGAACGAACTTATTTTCCCAAAGATGAGGTCGCGTATTCACGTCCACCAAACCACTACCACTCAGCATCCATCAAAACGGTCCACCCATCACGACGAATCAAACTCGACGCAGTTGTGTCGCTTAATTACTGAGTTCCTATGGCCACCTTCCAGCCCCATCATCAGACCCTGGTTAGCATTTAGCACCAAAGTACTCGTCAAAACGGATCAAACGAGTTCAAACTCGATGGGGTTGTTTCGTTTAACTACCGAGTTCCTATGGCCACCTTCCGGTTCCATCATCAGATCAGCTCCATGTCATAATAATTTTTCACTGTCGTCCGATTTACACATGCATGCCAAATTTCAGCTCAATCGGTAACCGGGAAGTGGATCAAATTTAACTTGCAAGATTTGATTACAGACAAACATCGGACAGGTGAAACAAAATAAGAGCTTGTAAAAAAAGTGCATCGTAAGAAGCTCGAAATTTTTTATAGAGGTTCGTTTAAATTTTTAGAGGATCAGTTCCATAATTCTGCTAAAGACAATAAAACAAATCCAGCTAACGAGAGTCATGTTGTTCATTATTTTGCAACATCTTGTACCTATAGTTGAACATGTACTAGTGACTACTAGTTTACAAATGAGGATAGTTACAGCCGGTCGATTCTGTAAAAAGCTCACCGTGAAAACTCAAGTGAAGTGAGCTTGTTGCGACTGGTCAATAGTGTCAATGCCTAGCATTATTTGAAATGACAGCTCACTTCACGCTCACTTCACCTGAGTTTTCACGGTGAGATGGTTACAGAATCGCACTGCTGTAGACGAAAAGCCGGCCGTTACATACTCACTTCAAACAAATACCTATTAGGTACATAAAGAGTTCGTACTTCGTTATTTCTTTTTTGGTATTTAATTAACGTTGTTCTAAGGTGAACAAGTACCTACTTGCGTGGCATTGGCTCAGTCGATTCCTTTAACAATATTGGTAGCTTAAATGTCACTATAGTATAAGTTTGAAATTCATTTAGATAACCCGTTTGGCTTTCTAGGATAAAAACTTGTGATCTCTCGCTCGCCAGCCTAATGCTTTAGCCACTAGATATTCATCATCATCATTTCAGCCGAAAGACGTCCACTGCTGGACATAGGCCTTCCCCAAGCATTGCCATTTCAACCGGTTCTGTCATTCTCGCATCCAGCTGATTCCTGCAGCCTTCCTAAGGTCATCGCACTACCTTGTACGAAGCCTTCCACCGCGACGTCTTTCGGCCACCTGCTCTGCCCCTGCTACTTTTGGTAATTCTTCGGGTTATGTCGATTACATTGGTTATTAGATATTTTATTAATACTTATCTAATAATAGCCAAATTATAGGTACACAGATCTCATAACTCATGCAAATAGTCAATTAGAAATTAATAGTTTCCAATTGGGTCTTTAATGAAAAAGTCTTGTTTAATGTTTGTGTTGTTATTTTTAATGGTCAATATTGAAGCCGGAGTGTGCCTGGAAATAATGTGTTGTTGAAAATAAAATGCGATGTTTTTATGAAACTTTTATTAATACATTTTTTTATGGACATGATAAATAACTGTAACGACCTTGTGGCTGACAGGTAATCGACGCTAATTACTTTGCAAATTGCACTTGTGTGTACTTTATGAAATAGTATTATCGCTGTAATGACTATTTGTAACGAACACTGGTCTGTTTTAGATAGCTGTTTGAACACGCAAGAATTAGAATAGATGCTACCTAAGCCTTAGCCATACATTTCTTTTAAACTCGAATCAAAATCGATTCGAATCAAAATCGTTTATTTGCATAAAATGTGGTAGATATAAAAGATGTTACATATAATATTCAGTGCAGAGACACATTTCGCCTTGCTGTGATGCAAATAGTTGTGGATGTTGAACAGTAACTTAGAATTATACACAAATTAATAACATTTTTTTTAATTAAATTCGAGTTTTAACGTTAAGAACTATATGAATGAACAATTTATAAAGCTGAATACAACTGCAACTTCAGAAGGCCCCCTAACTAAAAACGTTCAAAATCTAGTCGCAGTCTCATCTCAGCAATCAATTAAAATTTAAACAATGACAAAGAATCAATGAAAGACTTGTCAAAAATGTAGATATTCGAGGTATTTTTGACAGATTGAGACTGAGATTAGAATGCAAACGTACGCCAGCAGGTCAAGCTACCCGAAACTGTCAGATTTTCCCAATCAACCTTGAACCTTAATGCTTTAGAGATAAAGTTGATAATCTATTGAAGAAGAAATTTGACAGAATGTAGTAGCTTGATGTGCTGGCGTCTGTACCTAGAAATACGGGAATTCTCCCTCTGGCAACCATCTGAACTGCGAATGTTTTTAAGTTTCAGTTTGTATTCCTTTTCCTTAGTTTCAGTTATTGGCTTTCCAGAAATCCTCTCAAACTAAGTTAATACTAGTAAGTTGACAGGGTTAACTTCATTAGTAAGTACTGCAGTGAAGGGTTACCGGATTGGAGTAAGTTGAACTGGCTATCGTTCACGCTACGGTTAGACAGAGCGCACACTTGAGTCAAAGCCGTTTTGTCTATGAGATATAGAATTCCCACCCCCATTCTTGTCAACATAAATGGTCTTGTATTTATACCGCCTCCAAAATAAGGAGGAGGTTCTCAATTCGGTTGTATTTTTGTAATGTTTGTTACTTTCGATCTCGATAATTTATAAACTGATTTGAAAAATTCTTCGTTTGTTTGAAAGAATATTTTGGTGAAATTTTGAAGAGTGGTTTTTGAGTTAGCTTCAATAATACGTACCTATTATTTCCACATAGTGTTAGTAATGTTATAATATATTCCTGTCACTATTTACTAAGTGAACGTCAGAACTGTGTGGCGTCGAAGTGATTCAAAAGTATGACACTGAGTCTGACATACTTTTGAATCACTTCGACGCCAGACAGTTCTGACGCAAACTCCGTTAATTAGTATTGAATTTCTGATTTTGATCATCTACTTTTGCTGTTGGCTGTACAACAAAAAAAAACTAAAAACTTTATTATTAAAAAAAACAACCGACTGCCAAAATAACTTTAATTTCGGAAGCCAGTGGAAAATACGAAAATACACAACCAAAGACACCGACTTCCGAAATTAGAGTTATTTTTCACTTTGTAGTGTTTGTTGGAAATTGGTTGTTTTTTTTTTGTAAAATAGTTATTCAGGATAAGAATACAATGTCTGTTCTGTTCTGAAGAAGGTTTTTGCTTACACTTTCAGCTGATACTTTTGTATCAAATGACAGTGACCCTCTTCAAGTTAAATTCTTACACAATCACTCTCTGAAGGGAACCGGTAACACATTCAACTATATTTAGAAGGTTTCCACTTTATATAATACTAGCTTCTGCCCGCGACTTCCGCGTGGTATGTTACCTACCTCCGCCCCGCCGCGTCGCAACGCGTCGCCTGCCCGCGCTATTACTTTGTTTTCGCTTAGCGTTCTTTCTTCTTTCGGACGTTTTTTCTTTCTGCTCGGCTCCTAAGAGTCGTAGCGTGATGTTAAATAGCCTTTTTCAAGAATTGGGCTATCAATCAAATGAAAAATATTTTTTTCATAATAATATCAGACTGGTAGTTCCAGAGATCGCGTTCAAACAAACAAACTCTTCAGCTTTATTATTATTAGTACCTACCTCAACATGAGATAGAAAGCCAGAATTACTAAGAGGAGAAGGAAAGAAATATTTAAAACAACCAAAACTAAATAGGAATCAATAGAAAGACATCCAACCAATTTACATCACAATGGCGACAATGTCATTAATCCGCGTAAAGTATGAACACCGTGATTCAGAAAAATTACGTATTTGTACAACGCCATCTATGGGTAAATCGATAAAACGTCTGCACAAAGCATGTGTTGCTGTATTCGAGTCTGGGTGTTTTTCTATCTATAATATGTATGTATTTACAAAAAAAAATGTATATAAGTAGTTTATCAGCCATCTTGTTACCATAACACAAGCATTAGGTTGCTTAGCTTGGGACAAATGGTGCTGTGTGAAATGTCCAGGGATTTATTTATTATTTTATTTATTTATTATTTATTCGTGAATGTTTTAGCGGCATTTTGCGGTTTAGTACTTTTCTATTATCTCCGAAACTATAATATGACCAATTGACATACTGTAAAGGGCAAATCTTATCTCTATATCCTTGTGATTACTTAACTATTAAACTAAAAAATTTAATAATTTATTTTGGTAAGGATTCATAATTAAAAATTATATTTTTATCCAAACATAAGCATGTAGTATTTTTAAAACATAAAAATGATATTAAAAGATAAAATATAAAAGATAGAAAGATGGTGTTGCGGACTTTTTTGTAGAACCAAAATTGCTATAGGTACATTGTTTTTAGTTAAGTATATATTGTAACTGTTCAGGCAGCAGCGCATGCAAATAATTTTATTCTGTTTTAAGAGATATTTCTTTCCGACTTGCTAGACAAAAGTTGTGATAGCTCAGCTAACAAAATGCATGATGTAAACATGATTTATAGCCTATACTCGTAGCACTCACACATAATGTAGCTTTCTACGAGTGAAAACCTTTTTAGAATTGAATCATTAACTCCGGAGATTACCCCCTACATACAAACAAACAAAAAACAAACAAATACCTCTTTATAATATTATTATAGTATAGAAGTATAGATATTGTTTGAATGCATAATCAGCTTAAAATGTTCCCACTGCTGGGACACAGGCCTCCTCTCTGTGAGAGGGAGTGGGCCATAACCCACCAAACGGACCCAGTGCGGGTAGTATATGTCACATGTCTTCGAATTTTTGGTTCTAGGACAGTTTCCCTCGTATTATAAAAGTTGGTAAATATATATTCTTGTGCGATGACATATCCATCCCATTATAAATACGAAAGTAACTATGTGTGTCTGTATGTTACCTTTCACGCCTGCACTACTAAACGGCTACTTTTTATAGACATACCACGCGGGCAAAGCCGCGAGTGGAAGCTAGTTCCGCCATATTTACCATGCACACACACCTTGAAATACACACTCACCATACCTTGAATTGAAGATAATTACTAAGCATTCATCATCATCATTATCAGCCTGTGATGTCCCACTGCAAGGCAAAGGCCTCCGTACTCTCTTTCCACTTGTCTATGTTGCTGCTAAGGACCAGTTCTTATTGAAGGAGTCCAGCTCATCCCGCCGGCTCCGTCTGGGCCTGCCTACTAAACATTACATTATTTAAATTACATTAATCTTCAATTTACACAACTTAACTAAAGAAAGAAAAAAAAAAGCGATTGCTCCCGGAGAGATGGGCAAAGATCGTCACTCACTGGACGCCTGAGGGAGGACATCGCCGTCGAGGTAGACCACGGCGACGGTGACGATTTAGCGAGGTTTGCAGCGCCAACATGGCCAGAGATCGCCCAAGACAGGGAGGTCTGGAAGGAAAAAGGGGAAATCTTTGCCCGGCAGTGGGACACAGTATAGGCTAACAAAAAAAATAAAATAAAGAAATAACATTTGGCCCAACATAAAAAAAAAACTTGTTTACATTTTTAGCAGAGACTTTTGTATCTGACCTTACTGTGACAAGATAGGTACTGTTTTGTTACGAGTTTGCGCACCATCGTTGTTTTCATAGACCTAAGACGCTTGTCTATGGTCTGTATAAGGACACTCTTAGGTGGATCACACACTACAACGCGCCACTCTGTAAATGGAGCCAAATTCCCCGCGTGGAAACACTTTTTTATTAAATTTGTATGTAAAAAATCACGCTCGGGGTGCGTTGTCGGTGCCTTGTCGTGTAGCACGTTGTATGGTGACCCGCCTTAACTCGCACAGGCTTACAACCACTTAAGGAGGATTGTGTAAGCAGTTAAGCACTTACCAAAACACGCACCAGATATTTTTCGCGTCACTTTACAATAATTCGCTCACGTACTGCTGCCCCTCTCGATCGGGGCCCACGCTAATACTATCACGTCTGGCCGTGATGCCCTTTGATGTTCTCTGTATGTTGTTGAGTATCCTTGCAGCCGTTCCATCACTGCGGGGAAAAATACTTCCTATGGAGAAGGGACCAGCATTGTTCATGACAGTTGTTTATTGGTTGTTTGTTTATTTTTTTAATTGCTTTTACCAGCGGCTTCGTCCGCGTGTATGTTGGAAATTATCCCACAGGAACGTACTACTGTTTGTGTGCCAAATTATAGAAGACGGATTTTTGTCCCATATAAGTTTGGCCCAGAAATGGACACAAATAAAACAAAATGTATTATGAAGAAATAGGTAAAACCCTGTATATTTTTGTTCGTCGTAAAACTTGGTGAGGGGCCATAAGACCCTTCCCAAATCTGATGTGCAGCCGTTTTTGCCTGATTGAGTAACAATAAACAGACAACTTTCACATTTTCATTTTAGTGTGATTTATTGGTACTCATGGTACCTACATACCTTCAGCAGTACATTACCAAACCTTATTAAGTAATAATAGTTTCTGCTTCGTCTCCCTAAAAATTCTCAATTTAAAATAATAACCTACGACACTCTGCAATACTGTAGCTTCCCATTAGTGAAAGATTTTTTGGAATCGAATCAGTAGTTCCGATGATTAACCCTTTTAAACAAACTCACAAGAATATGTGTGCTAATTAGAGGGTTGTTATAAACAGCGTTCACATAGCTTATTGCAACTTGCCGAATTCACACTACAAACTAACTACTGTAGGATTCGTCATGATATTTTCGTCCTCCAATATGCTACCTATACATCCCCTGCCCGCGCCATTACTTCGTGTACGCTCGGCGCCCTTTCAGTTTGTTGTTTTGTTTTTCTCGGCTCCTAAGGACCCTTGTGTCCCGAGATGTTAAATAGCCTTCTGTAAGAATTGGGCTATCAATGCAAAAAAAAAAACAAATCCAGCGTGTAGTTCCAGAGATTAAAGTGTTCAAACAAACAAACTCTTCAGCTTTATTATTAGTATATGCATATGTAGTGTACATAATGCTTGTATGAGCTATGCATAATAATATACCATATGCATAACTCTCATAAGATATTTATAAACTAAGTAGAGGACAGTATTTTAAACGTTTTTGATGCAAATACTTTAATCTGAAATTGCAATTATAAATGGATCAGTTTCAAAGGTTTCTAGAAATGAAATCCTGTGGGAGTGCTGCCAGAGTATTGTATTTAATTAATTATTAGAACTTGTGTTAGACTGGCCATTGATACGCTTCACACGTATTCTCTTACAAACAAATGAATGTTGACCGCAACGTCTTCCATTGATAGTAATGTAACTATGGATTTATTGGAGCGAAGTCCTTTAACGGAACTTGCAGTAGGAGTAAACTGGTAGAAATCGTCACGTAACGAAAAAGCGTTATGCCCTCTCATGCGACTTAGGGCTGATTGTTCAATAGTCAGACCACTTTAATCTGAAGAATAATTAAGTATTTCAGTTTGACATAATTTCTATACAAAAACTGTCAAACCGCAATATTTATTCCTCAGATAAAAGTTATCTGCCTATTTAAAAATCAGTCTTTAGAGAGATAAATTTAAAACATGAAAATCCAAGATCGATAGCTTCATGAGAGCTTCTAAAAATTTAGACTAGATGGCTCTGTGTTAAAAACGTGTATTAAATTCAGTCTCTTTCCTTTTCTGTCTGTGTTTTTCTATTATATTTAGGTTAACGGAAAAGTGTGTAATCCGTCATTGTATACAATTCCTAGGAAATGTGTACAATTCCTAAAATAGATAGGAAATCTATGATATATTTTGTATTAAGCACTTTTCCTAGGAAATCTATACATTTCCTAAATAGCAATCGGAAATGTATTACATTCTTGCTGTTTGTAAGTATAGCGGGGATAGCGGAGCGAGGGGAGAGTATTGCGTCATCCGATCAGGGAATCGCCGGAATACTTTGATGTCATATGATAGAGTCTAATTGTATGTATCTAGCCACATGTGCGGCCTTCTTAACATATCGTTTAAAAAACATAGAAAGACTTCTACTCTTATATTGTGATGAAATAGAATTACTTAAATGACAGACTGATTACTTACCAAATGAAAGTGTTTATACGTAGATTTGTATGTGTGCTAGTTGGGCCTTAAAAAGGAATAAATAGTTGTAATTTTGTTGTTTAATTAGTAATAACGACGGAGTAATTTCGACGGCACGGTTGGCGCAGTGGTTAAGCGATTGACTGCTGCGCTGCGTGTCGCGGGTTCGATTCCCGCACGGAACAAATATTTGTATGACCTACAATTAGTTGTTCCGGGTCTGGCTGTTTGTGTATGTGAATTTATATGTCTGTAACCGCACCCACGACACAGGAGAAATTCCTAGTGTGGGGCAACGTTTTTTAAAAAAAAAAAAAAAAAAAAAAAAAAAACAAAAAAAAAAAAAAAAATAAGCCCTATGAATATTTTATATTTTACGATGTGATTGTTATTAAGGCTAATTATGTCAACGAGAGCCTTAATAAAAAGTCTGATTTCAGTTTACAAACGTGTTTTATTCATTTTAGTCACAGAAAGCATTACTTTTTTATATATTTCCTAGTATCATCTCGGAATTGCATACAATTCCTAGGAAATACATACATTTTACAGGAAATGTGTGTATTAAGGAATCTTTGAAACATGATTTTACACATTTCCTAAGTAGACTCGGAAGGGTATACATATATTTCCTAGGGATTGTGTACAATTCCTAGGTTTCATACATTTCCGGTAACATATATATGAGTGCCACTATTTTCTATTATTATACGAATGTTTTAATTTAAAGGTCGTCAAGAAATACGTACACAGGAGAAATGTAGTTTCATAACATGACATCACGCCGACATTCCCGCAGGGGTAGATAGAGGTGTACAGACTATAGACATCTACTTTACAATAAAGTGTATAATTTACTTTATTGTGTTTTCTTTGTGCTTACGTCGCCGACCCAACGCAGTTATAGTATTTTTATCTGATGAAGCGACGCGCACTTTACTTGTGGTTATTTTGGCGCGTGGAAAAAAGACGGAACTGATTATTTTATATGATATTTTGATTTAAAAAAGTGTCCGTGGAGTTTCTTGCCCGTTCTTCTCCATAGGAACCTACTAAGCTTTGGAATGGACAACTAGCTTAATCTTTCTGACTGACTGACCCCAAAAGTCAATTCAAAAGTGCATGTAATTGGTTTATTTCAAATAATGAGTTTGAGTTTAAAACGATAGATTAATCTCAACCTCGGGTCTACCCGTATGCATGTGACATTTTGTATCAGGTTCTATTCAATCCACACCAGCATAACATCCCGAAAAAGATCACAACCGGGCGGAGCCACAAATAATAAGTCATCGCATTGTAGCCACACACAAGGGACGTTTCCAATTTATTCAAACGTCAAATATATATGAACCGTATGAGGTTTGGCGTAAAAACATAATGGAGTTTTATTTTAATAATTTGTAGTTTATAAAATAAGATAGGATAGATAAATAAGAAATAGAAATTATTCTAGTCGCGCGTCCGAAAAGGTAATGGAGAAGAATGGGCAGGATACTGCACCGTTAGGTACTCTTTTGAAAAGTTTTACAATATTTTGTATACCAACATTAATTGATGTAACTGTATGTGAAGACGATGCACCCAGAATAAAATTACTATACCACAATAGGTAAAAAAATTAAAAATAATAATACCTATTTAATTATTCATCTAAATACATACTTTATTGTACACCAGAAAAAACATAACCAAAAAATACGACTATCACTATACAAAACATACAAATACATAATGTCATGTTCGTGAACTGGAGCCGTCAGTTGGGCCTGATCATGGCTTGATTTCATTATTTTAATGTCTGAATTGTGTACTACGGACGCTTTTAACTTGCACGTCTTTCTACATCGTTCTCACATGTATAATTTCAACTTGAATGACGTAACCTATATTTTGTAACAATAATTTGACTGAAATGACATGAAGTTTCTCGTCTGTTCTTCTTCATAAGAACCTAATACGCTTATTTGGAATGGGCAACTAGCCTCATTTTTCTGACTGACCGACTCTTTGACAATTCAAAAGAGCCTGTTATTGATTTAATTTAAATAAATGTTTCAAGTTTGAGTCATATTATACACAAAAGTGTACCTTCTGCATACTTATTTATATAATACTAGCTTCTGCCCGTGACTTCGTCCGCGTGGAATGTTAGCTTCCTCCGCTCCGACCCGTCGCAACGCGTCGCCTGCCCGCAATATTACTTTGTTTTCGCTTTTTTTCTTTCTGCTCGGCTCCGAAGAGTCGTAGCGTGATGTTAGCCAGAGATCGCGTTCAAACAAACAAACTCTTCAGCTTTATAATTATTATTACCTCAACTTGAGGTAGCAACAATCCTAAACCAGAATTACGAAGAGGAGAAGCTACGAAGTATTTAAAACAACCAAAACCAATAGGAATCAATAGAACGACATCCAACCAATTTACATCACCCAATAATACCGACAATATCATCAATCCGCGTAAAGTATGAGCCAGAAAAATTACGTATTTGTACAACGCCATCTACATAATTACGTGAAAATGGATAAAACGTCTGCACAAAGATGATGAAAGTTGTATTCGTGAATGTTTTAGCGGCATTTTGCGTTTTAGTAATTTTCTATTATCTCCGAAACTATTTATGACCAATTGTCATACTGTAAAGGGCAAATCTTATCTCTATAATGTCCTTGTGATTATAAAATATTTATTTTGATAAGGATTCAAAATTAAAAATTATATTTTTATCCAAACATAAGCATGTGAAAAAATACTTTTTTTAAAACATAAAAGTGGTATTAAAAAATAAAAATAATATAAAATAGAAATATGGTGTCGCAGACTTTTTTGTAGAACTATTTAAGGCCAGAAGACCAGATTGCCATTCATTGTTTTTAACCGACTTCTAAAAAAGGAGGAGGTTCTCAATTCGGATGTTTGTATTTTTTTTTTATGTTTGTTCGCGCATAACTCCGTCGCTTGCCAACCGATTAGAAAAAATCTTTTTTTGTTGGATAGGGCATACTTCTTAAATGGTCCCATGAAAATTTAAATGTGAAAAAAATGAAAGCGGTTTTTGAAAAATCAACAAAAATCAAAAAAAATATTGCATAAAAAAAGTGAAAAATAAAAACTTTTTTACAAAAAAAAAACAAACGACTTCCATAAAAACACTACAAAGTGAAAAATAACTTTAATTTCGGAAGTCGGTGGCGAAAAACGAAATAAAAAACCAAAGACACCGACTTCCAAAATTAAAGTTATTTTTCACTTTGTAGTGTTTTTATGGAAGTCGGTTGTTTTTTTTTTGGAAAAAAGTTTTTTTAGTTATTATACAATTAGGTACTGTTGAGGCAGCGCATGCAAATAACTCTGTTTTAAGAGGTATTTATTTCCGACTGGCTAGACAAAAGTTGTGATAGCTCAGCTAAAATGCATGATGTAAATATAATTTATAGCCTATATCACTCAAACATGATCGGGGTTTATTCATAAATGATGACTAAAGTTAAGTAACGTTTAAACGTCAAAAATGTATGGTTAAACAGTCGCTAATCACTACTTAACTTTAAGCAACGTTTATGAATAAAGGGGAATGTAGCTTTCTACCAGTGAAAACTTTTTTTAGAATTGGATCATTAACTCCGGAGATTAGCCCCTACATACAAACAAACAAATTTTACCTCTATTATATTAGTATAGATGTTTTTCAGACAGTTGCACGACCTTTTCACTTCAAATTCAGTTGAATTCATCGCTTGGTCCTTTGGCCACGCTGTGCAAAGTTATTTTGTATATGTATAGCATCCCTTTAAAAGGGATGCTAATCCTAATAAAGTGCTGGCTTTAACTGTCTGTTAATTTGCCCGTTAAATCCGTAGAATAGGCGGCAGTTACAACTGCATAATCAGTCCAATTATCTACCTAGCCTTTTTACCTATTTTTTTAAACTATTTTTGGGTACCAGTATTTTACCCCTTGGTAACAATGGCTGTCAGACTTTCGGGGCTTCTGACTACTCGAAACGACTGTCAAAGATCTACGAATGACAGCCGGGACCACCGGCTCAACGTGCTTTCCGAGGCACGAAGGGGTCTCCATATGTAATGTATCGTCACCATCCAGGAATCGACCGCGGTAAGTGTAGTTTACCCTACGATCGACCCATGCGACTGTTATCAATTAGCCACGAGCCCCTCTGACAATCAGTCCAATTACTGCTCAATAAAATCACGTGTTCCATTGATTCAGCTTGCCATAAACGACCAAGGTTTTTCACCCATTATGTGTTGTGAAAGGAAATTAAATGCAAAAAAAAATACAAATGGATACAAAATGACCTACGTAGGTAATTTCCGCTGGGCTGGGGAATACAACGGGCCCTGACAGGCATGTATACTAATCGTCTCGCTAGCATAATGTACATACTTTTCCTGAGCGTCACTGTAATGTTCCTGACCGGACAATCAAACCCAGACACTTATGCTAATGATCGTGCCTGCTCTGTAAAAATGGTCGCTTAACAAATTATATATCTACATCTTGTATACAGCAGCAGCTTTCGTTAAAACATATTATTTATTAACCCCTGACCATAAGGGGTTATATTTATGTTTAACGTGTGCATCTGTGTGTCTGTCTGCGCCACCGTAGCTACTAAACGGCTGAACCGATTTTGATTATTATTTTTGTGTTTGAAAGGTGACTTGATCGGGAGTGTTCTTAGCTATTAACCTCAAAGTATTTTTTTCAACTAACTTTTGTATTTTCAAGGGTCGGTTAGTCAAAAAGATGAAGCTAGTTGCCCATTCCAAAGCGTAGTAGGTACCTATGGAGAAGAACGGGCAAGAAACTCCATGGACACTCTTTTAAATCACAATAATATGGTTACAAAGTATTGGTCATCATTCATGTTAAAAATTATGCATGTGAGAACGATGCAGAACGTTAAAAGCGTCCGTAATGAAAAGATTAAAAAAAAATCAATTCAAATATTAGATTAAAATAAGCCATGGCAGCAAAGAGTTGACGCATAGATTAGCACCATTCAGCCCAAACATTTTGAAGGGAGCTAAATGATTCAACACATGCGCCACCATCAGTGAGACATTAGAGTGAGCATGACATACTCTCAGCCGCCAAGGCACATTCAAGTCAATGAAAGACTTACCCAGTAAATGGTAGTTTTTTGTATGTACATAGTACTCACATAATTATGTGTTATGCAATTATACAATACTACGAGATTTTATTGATATAATGCAGAAATAGTATTGTAAAATCTTCAGCAGCTCCAACAGTATGTAGGTAGGGTAGGCGTGTGTGAAGTATTTTCAAATGCTAATCAATTTATTTATGCGTCCTGTGGAGCAGGACCAGCGTTTAGCCAAGCATTTTTGTCAGCGAAGTAATCCCCCAACTTATAATATGTTTGGCTGCATAGTGTGCGTTTTATGTAAGATTTGAATTTCCTTTCATTGAGTTGGAGTATGTGGGGAGGTATTTTACTGTAACATTTTAAACAGTACCCCTATGATTCAAGAAAATCGGTTCAGCCGTTTTTATTATTATTATTATTGATTCCATTAATTTACAGTAGAGATATCGCGTTTGGGGTCCTTGGAATGGTCTCACTGAATAGGTTATAGGTAGATGGTGATCAGGGGTTGAGGATGGAGTAGGAAAGACAAATGGGAGAACCGGACAAAGTGGTCCCCACACACGTAACATTGTACAATCTTTACGTCATTAAAGCATTAGGTAAGTAGGTACTCTGCGTTCAGACTTCAGATTATGTAAATACTGCGTGGGTAGCTCGTATTATACGATATTATTTTCAACAAGACCACAGTAATTGTCTTCCTGCAAGCAAATACCTCTTTGCATAATAATATCGAAAAGGAATAAAAGTGCCATAATCGCTGCATGCGTTTGCGATTTCAAACCATAAAATGCAGGTTTTATCAATTTACTATTGAAAAGTCGAATCTAGGTTAGCGGACTTATAAATTGTCGAGTTTTGGCGATTCTACACGACTACTCTGAGAAGAAAGGTTGAAACAATATCAGAGGTCACTCTCACTTTTAAAATCCAGGCAAGGAAGTATTGCACTTTTTGAAAATGGATTTCGATGGCCATGCGGCGCACCTCTAGTAGCTCGTCCGCACACCTCCCCGCGCAGTGAATCGCCACAAAATTCGTTTTGCCGCTTCCGCCCGAACTGCCAAGGACAAGAGTCAGCATAAGAATCCATGACTACCTGTTTATAGAAATCGATACAAAAAACACAATCGAATTCCAAAAATACACTACAAAGTACTACTTACTAGTATTTTCTTTTTTTTGCCACCGACTTCTAAAATTTAAGGTATTTTTCACTTTGTAGTGCTTTTTTTGGAAGTCGGTTGTTTTTTTGCCACTACCACTACTTGCTATGTCAACAACAGTGACAGGAAGTTTTATAAAATCATCAACATAATACATAAAGCGGATTAAAATACATAATATATTATTGAAACTAACTTAAAAACTACCACAGGAAACTTAATAACATTAACTCATTTTTTTTTAAATTGGTCCACAATTGATGAAAATATCGATAAACATACAACTCCTTTGTTTGAAGTCGGTTAAAAAATACGCAGTTTATCTGTGGTAGATACTCATGACTTCACGAGAGAGTCTTTTTAAACAGTAAAATGATTTAAAAGAAAGTACAATAAGTATTGTTTACTTGCGTGACGTGTGTGACAACGTGTGACGCAAACGTAAGGCAATGACAATCCAGCTGAACGTTCTTCAGCGGTTTTACGTAACGGAGCTGTTTTCTAAAACAGCTAGCGGCTATGTAAAAATCCGCGGATTCTACAATCCATCTGCGACATATAAATTATATGTACGTGCGTCCGTTATCTTATTATAACTTAACTAATATTGAACATGACTGACGACCACACAGTTATCTCACTCGGGTTCAAGCCGCAGGCTAAGGGTTTAGTGAAGCATACTTGAGATAATCGGCATAGTTTCACTTTTGGATTGAGTTGAGCTGACATGACACAAGCTTTAACTGGAAGCCGGCCTTAGCAACATTGTTTATTTACATATGTATTCTTTACTAGCGACCCGCCCCTGCTTTCACGGTGTTTACGACTGGGCAAAACATCAAGATTTCTTGATTAATATCTCATCATCTGTTTAGCCGATAGACGTCCACTCCTGGAGATAGGCCTGAAACAATAATTAGGTAAGTATGTATAAGTTTTTACTATTGTATTATACACATAAGCCTTCCGGAATAAATTCTCTAAATGAAGGTGAAAACCGCAGCAAATTCCGTTGCGAAGTTTCGAAGAATGGAGCGGGATATGCTCGGAGTTTCTTTGAAGGTTAAAAACCGGAATTACCGACATAGCTTGCAGAGTAAGCAAGCTCAAGTGGCAGTGGCCATGTTTGTCGAAGGACCGATGGCCGGTGCAGCAGACGAGTCCTGGAGTGGAGACCGCGTATCGGTAAGCGTAGTATGGGGCGCCCAGCTAGATGGACCGACCTTAGAAAGATGGCTGGGACAGACTGGACGCAGAAGGCGGAGCCCGGTGTTGCGGCGCAGCCTGGGAGAGGCCTATGTCCAGCAGTGGACCGCGGAGGCTGAGTTGGTTTTTTTTTTTTTTAATAATCTTTATTTTTCTCTCTTCACAAAGGTTCACATAGCTATAACAAGCACAAGAAATATAGCGTTTTGACAACAATGCATAAAATATGATCCTTTGTGAGAGACTGGCGTCCATACTAGGATACCCTGTGTGACGGATCACCAGGCTCTCATCCCGAATTAAACTTAATTAACATTACATACAACGGTTATATATCCTCTAGACAATTAATGAAGGAAAAAAAAAAGAAAACATGTACTTTAAAAAATTAACTAAAAGAGTAAAAATAGAACAAAAGAAAAAAAAATAGGTATAGTGTAATGTGTGTTTAGTGTGCAGGTGAAGTGTACGGAGATGTGAATGATTGTGTGAATGTGGGTGTGTAGGGTGTAAGTTACAGTAAAGTATCCGAAATTATTAAATATTACGAAGGAACTATGAGTAGGTAGCTGCTCCGTGGCATCATAGTCCAATTTTTGTAACCACGCTGAGAGTTTTTTTTTGAAAGGTTGATTGATGATAGATATGGAATAGCGCAGCTGTTCTCAATCTCTCATCAACTTTTTAATCTACTCAACAGCTATTTTCGTTGATTACTTGTATGGGGTCAGGTTGGAAGTGCAAGCCTAATGGTATGATGTAAGTATATGGTATTGGTATGGCATCCCCGTCTGCCTACTTAGCCTTTCTCCAACTATGTTAAGGTTGCCTTCCAGTCTTACCGATGCAGCTGATTACCAGTATTTTAAATGGAGCGTACTGTACTATACTGTCTAGTAACTCTAGTAACTGGGTTGTGGAGATCAGAAACTCCACAACCCAGTTACTAGGTAACACTATAGATATTGGCGCGACTCATTGTCCGACTCTCGGGCTTGTGACTAACGTAACGACTGACAAAGATATATGAATAACAGCTGGGACCAACAGCTTAACGTGCTCTCCGAGGCACGAAGGAGTTTGGGTATGTAATGGATGATCACCCATCCACGGTCAGGAGGTGAGTACCTCGACAAGCGTAGTTTAACCTCGACCCGTGCGGCTCTTAGGTATTACTTAATTTACCAAAAAAACACTTTGTATAGGCCAAGGGCTAATCAGCGTCTCAAAAGATTCTTTTTAACCCGACGCTAATGAGAGCGCTCAAATAAGAATATGTCTATTAATGAGGGTCTTATTCTGTTCGCACTAAAGTTCGCCTGATTGACACTTAAAAAGTTAGGCGTTCTCTACGCGAAGCTTTCATCTTTTAAAAGCGTTTACAGGTGAAATTGTGCCAAGATTCTTTAAAAGGGCCAGTAAAGTTTAGTAATTCAAATGGTTGCGATTGATATGAAATGAAATGTTTATTTTTGTAAAAAGATCTTTTATTATTTTAAAAACTAGATGGCGCAGGGATTTCCTAGCCGACTGATCCCTGAGAAGAAATGCCGAAACAATCTCAGAGGGCGTGGTCTCTTTTAAAGTCCAAACATTATTATTAGGGTTTTATGAGCATGAAGGGCCTTTTGAAGAAAGAGCTGTTGCAGCTTTGAGTTGACCTGTAGCACACAGCATGCATGCATCAGTCATCGAATAGATCATGTTTTAAGGGGCTCAACGACTCGTCATACGACGCTACCAGATTTGCAGGACATTTGCGTAGGTCATATACAAAATGCTCAAAACCGCCAGGCAGTTATAAAGTCATGTATTCAATTTAACGCGCATGGTTCTCGCATTCATAGTCAGGCAAATGATCCTTTTTCCTTTGCCACTAAACATATCGGCACCTGAGTCTGACATTTTATTACTATTGGGCCTTTTATTATTAGCTCTCGGCCTTAGCCAGTTTCATCATCTGTCTCGAATAATCCGGGTAATACGATACCCCTTGTTATACTATCAAGCTTCTGACGCGTAACGGCTGTCAACGATCTAAGAATCAGAGCCGGGCACATCGGCTTAGCGTGCTTCCCGAGGCACGGAGGGGTCTCGATATTATAAAGATGGTCACCCATTCACCCATGCAGCTGCTTTTACTTAGCCCCGAGCCCCTGCCCCTGCCGTAGTCAGGTTTATAAAACTGGCTAAAAGTCGTTATATTCGACGCTGGATTAAGTACCCCTTATTTTTTACGGGATTTTTGTATAGACGCGACCTTTTAAATATTTACAGCCTGTGAATAACTCCGTGGTTTTACTTGCTACCGGCCGAGCTGGTTAGGATTACTGGTGTCTTTATACTGCAGGCACGGTACCTCAAACCAAAATACCTGTGTTTGTTGAATTATCTTTGACTGAATTCTTGATACCAACGGTAGGTATGCGTGCGTGCTCGCTTTCGGAGTACCGACACTGCTGAAGTGGAAAGTAAATATGAGGTTCCCAAATATTAGTATAGAATGATATTAGCTGGCGAGCTCGGTTGAGTCTGAGTCTAATAGGTTGAGTATTGGAACTACTGGAGCTGGTGCTCAATGATCCATCCCATCATAGGTACACTGAAAAAAGTAGTTAAGTAGGTACCTACCGTAAATTGACATACTGTCAAAGTATAAGTGGTGGGTTTTGTCGAACACAAATACTTTGACTTCGGTGCCCAAGTAGTCACCTAAATAGGTGAATAACTCCGAACTGACTAACAATAGGCAAAAGTCGTGTTAGTAGCAAAGATTCTACTTGAAAAGTTCTTTCCGTTTGTATCTCATGGTTTTTTTGGCTTTAAGGCAGTTACGCATAGTCCGTTTTCCTTTAATCGGAAAATAGTAGATATCGTCTCTTTTCCTCGGTTTTAAAAGCGTAATCTGAATGACGATGTCTGTCCTTAAACATATTACATGTTTTAATTTTTTGTTAGTTATATCAAAGCTTTCCAAAAAACTTTCTATTTAAATTATGTTAATTTGTATAGATTTTTTTTAGAGACAGAAGCTGGGCGTTATTCATTAACATATAAATTAACACACGAATGTTAAGCCGTTAAGGAAGTAAAACTAGTTTCAATTGCTTTCAAGTCTTACATTGCATTTCAAAGTTTCGTTTCAGTACGAAGTTGTTCGCGAGCAACGCGGTAAGTGAATGGACGAAATTCGGATACTTAATTATTTTTCTGCGGAGTGAGTGACGACATCGTTCACATAGCCGGAAACTGATGGCCCAGGTGGGCAAAGGATAGAGACAGCCACCTGGAACGGTTTGGAGGAGGCTTTCACCGCAAAAGGCGATGTATAAAACTAGATTTTTGAACTTTAAAACAACAGCTGAAGGAATGGTCGTAGAGATTCGGCGCAATAGTAAGAAAATATAAGGAGGACTTCCCCGACCAAGCTAATACATTTTTTTTCTCTGGCCGTACTTAGGGTTTTGGGCCCAACTTTGTATGAAACGTTACCGCCGATTGATTCTGTAAAAATCTTACCGTGAAAAGTTAAGTGAAGTGAGCTTAGAGTGAGCTGTCAATAGTGTCAATCCCTAGCATTAGTTGGAATGACAGCTCACTCCACGCTCACTTCACCTAAGTTTTCACGGTGAGATGGTTACAGAATTGCACAGCTGGTCTCCTTTGTTTACTAACATCTTCAGAATGCTATTATGACTTGACCGCGTTCTCTCCAATAGCGACGCCGCGCCGCCCAAATGCGGAAAAAGATTTGCACAAAAAATTAAAAAGCGAAAGGTATGGAAATGTTGCACACCCGTGCCTACTCCTTCGGGAAATGAATAGGTATATAATGTTATGTTACGCACACAAACGTTAAAAACCTCTCACTTCTCATTTCCTCTCTGAAATTGGCAACAAAAAGTATACAAACCGCTCAAACAATTAACCACTGAGTAAAAGTTTTCAAAACTAGCTCGTTCCCCGCAGATCGAAAAGTTCCGCCTGCGTTTAAGCCCGGATTAGTTTACCAATCACCTAGGTACTGCATTTTCTTGAACGCCTCATACCTCCAGCTATTAGCGCAACTCGTGGAAAGTTTAATGTGATTATTAGCCAGGTAGACGAGGGTAGTAGGGAGGGGGAGAGTTGAGAATAAATTCAGCACGTAGATAACATTTTCCAGGATTCTTTTAATACATAGGCTCGGTTTTTCCTCGACTTAAATTCATCACTGTGTCATGAAAACACTCTTGTTTGACGAAATATACCGTTCCACACGTCATTTTTATGGTTCCGCACCTCAAAGTGAAAAAACGGAACCCATAAAAGGGCTTAGTTTTTTGACAGACAGACTGACACACGGACTGACATCGAACTGATCCTTTAGAACTTATAGGATCACTTCGTTGCACGTCCGTTCGTCCGTCAGTCAGTTCACAGTCGTCTCAATCTGTCAAACTTATTTCTAATTTCCCTACATTTTCGACAAGTTTTGTTTTTTGACAATTGACTGTCGCTGAGATGAGATTGCGACTAGATTTTGAACGTTTCTAATTACTAAAATTGGCCTACAGATGTATGAACGTAAAACGCAACCAAAGGAGTATATTACCATTTTTTTCGGTCACCTATACGAAATACATATGGAAAGAAAGAAAAATAGGTTTATTTGACACAGAAACACGTGCATATAAAAAGATAAATAATTCTAATTTTAAGGAAAACAAAATATAATTATCTATAATCAGACTTCTTTAGAAATAAGCATCACCATTGTGGTCATCCATTTTGCTGATATTTTTTTTTCTTGTTTGTACACATATAATATATATGTGTGTACATAGATGGTTAAATAAATAAATAATAAAAACTAAAGAGTTTGCTTGTATGTTTGAAGATTGCGCTAATCTCGAGCTGCCATGCCAGTCGGATTTGCGAAATTACTTTTTGCATTTGCATTCTTGAGGAAGTTTATAGGCTATTTAACACGCTTTGAGGAGCCGAGCAAAACGAAAAGAAGCCAGAAAGAACGGTAAGCAAAAACGAAATAATAGGACGGGCAGACGATGTCGCGAAGCTAGTTTAAAATAATAAAAATGTACTGGTAGGCGAGCACCTTATTACCCTGCCGGCTTACCGGGCCGGCTGTCGCAATAGAAGCGTATTTTTTGCTCATATTTATCCATTTGCTGGTTATTGCTATTAGCCTGTTGAACCTTGCTCAGTATTAATGGACCTGCTGATTAAGTGCCGATAACGATAGAAAAAGGAGTCTTTATGCCTCGCGCATGACTGGCTTTATGATGCGAAATACTAGGCATGGAGCTTTTTTTCGCTTTTTTTTGCGTGTATCAGAAATGTGTGCATATTTAACCAATTGAATGCCGTAAATACAGAAATATAATTAAAAATCGACGTCGATTTTTAATTCAGTTGAAAGAAAGTTGTTCAGCTTGATGGTCTGTATCACAATACAGACCATCAAGCTGAACAACTTTCTCCATGGGACCAACATCGTAATCCCGATAAAAGTATCTGCTGTCCCATACATTTGGGTCAAGTAGATATTGGAGTTTTGTATGAGATAGCTGTTTGTATTTTGGCGATTGCGATGCTGGTCCCATGGAGAAAGTTGTTCAGCTTGTAGGTCTGTACCACACCCTTAAATATAACCATAGATTTGAGATACACGCTGTATAGCTTTATCAAGCATTCAAATATAAACACACTGTATACCAGCAATGCGACATTTATTTTTAAACTAGCTAATCCGACAGATATTGTTTTTCCCAATGACGAGTACTATAGGAAAAGAGCACTCAATTTTTCCCAATTTTTCCGATATTCCGGGCAACTTTTCCAATTTGTCTTGCCTTAGAAACCTTATTCGGTCTATTACGAACGTTTAAAACAAATCTGATCGTTCTTTCCGTTCTTAAGTGATTCGCTTCGCAACGAACCGCAATTAATTTTGATTGGTATATAATATAGATGTCTCACGACCGTCCTGAGATATGGGTTTTTTGGCCTCGTACAGGTTTTTTATTATTATTTAGTTTGTATCCTCCTGTGCGTGTCCCAATAAATAATTTCTCTTTCTTTCTTTCATCGGCCAAGTAATTATTATTATAAAGCCCCCGTCTCTTCTTTGAAAAATACATTTTTAGTTGACAATCTTTAGAATTTTCACCGTCAACATCGTGTACCGACGACTTGAAACACTCAAGTTTCAAGATGTTCTCTGCTTGTACACTTTGTAGAACATTCCTACATTTCCTGACATTCGAGCACTTTGCAGGAATGACTAGGATTTCAACCTCTTACGTGATTACTTACTACGGGACTTTAGCTGTAGCTTCTAAAACATTTGAACTACGAGGTCGAGTCGTTTGTTACCACAGAGTAAAAAAACACCGTGATATAGGTACTGGAGCTCTTTGATCATTGGACATTAATCAGTCTAGCCTTTTTCAGTTATGTTGAGTTCGGCTTTCAATCTAACTGGATGCAGCTGAATACCAGTATATAACATTGAGTGACTGCCTATCTGACCTCCACGATCCATTTACTGGGTAACACGAAATCCCCTAGTAAGACTGGTTGTCACACTTTTGGGCCTTCTGACTACCCCTCACGAATGACAAAGATCTATTAACGACCCGGCCGGGACCAACGGCTTATTTTGTTTTCCGAGGCACGGAGGGGTCTCGATATGTAAGGTATCGTCACCACCCAGGAACCAATCGTCAGGAACCTTTGGTCGATCCGTGTGGCGGTTATTATTACCCACGAGCCCCCCTTTGGTGCACAAAATACATATTTATATTTTCTAATGTTGTGAAGCTTGTCCAAAGATTGCAGCTAGACTGGCGACCCATTTTTTTTTTTTTTTTGTCGCTGAGAAATGCTTTATGCATGCCCGCCTCGCGGGGGACGAGACGGGGTATGTGGGACTCCCTGTCGGCATGTCAGTATACCCACTAAAACTCAGCGGTGTTCCCTCATCGCCGTGATGGGAGGGCCACGGGAATAGGCATAGCCTTTACTTCCATAGCCCTCCCGGCGCATGCCCGCCTAGATGGTACGGCGGGCCCCGCATGCCCCCCACATTGGGGGGCTACGGGAATGGCCGGGAGCACCTAGCCATTCCCGTCCAACGCTGGTGGAGGCCTGTGCAATACAGGCAACGGTGCCCCCGCACCCGCTGCCTGACTGGCAGGCCCCGCATGCCCCCCCGGCAGGGGGGGCTACGGCCGCAGAGGATAGGGAGAGCAGCAACGACACACCGGCACTCCTCTTCCCCTGCGGCCCCACCGCGTCCGCCATCAAACGGTGGCGGCCCCGTCAGGGCCGCGGAAGGTAGGGAGAGCGGCAACGTAACACCGACACTCCTCTCCCGCCGCGGCCTCCAATCCTCAGCCGCGACGTCTCCCACACGGGGGACATCGCGGCCCGCCTCGGGTAGGCTGCGATGTCGCTCAAGCGGCACCGCAACCTACCCGCCGGCCGCTACGTCGTCGGCTTAGCCGCAAAGCCCTGACGAGCGGCCGCTCCTCGGGTTCCTCTTAGCTTCACCGTGGTTCTCCAAGCCACGGCTACTGAGCCCCCCCGCCTCGACAATGCGCGAACCCACTGGCGACCCCTGCTTTGCACGCTTTTTACGACTTGAAAAAACATCGAGATGTCTTTAATATGTAATTTCAATATTTATGTATTAGACATTTCAAACTTTGGCATGCCATAACTTGAAGCAACAGTAAAAGTTGCATCGACTTAACAGTGTTGCATCGTATAAATGGGGATTTATTTGGCAATAAAAAATCGGTACGGAATGTTCACCTCTTTATAAAATTACGACCTTTTTCTTTGGTTGTAATAGTGCTCCAGATCGAATTTCAGCCATGGCAGCCAATCTCAACGGAGACTAAACATCTACGCGAGAGATATGTTAGTACAGTCACGAGCAAAAGTATGTATACACTTGAATGAAATATTATGCTGTTACGGACATAGCATTTTCAAACCCATAGGTTTGTGCAATGTGTCGTATTTCAACGTTGCATTCCTTATTTCACGAAAAAATCGCATTTGAAATTTGCCAAGTGTTGACATATTGGTGCTCGTAACTGTACACATATACACAGGTGCACTTACTCTTCCCTCACTGTCATATTCCGATGGGACGGCAATCCGATACGACCGGATTGAGCTCAGGCTCAGGACCAACGGGTTAACGAGCTTCCAGAGACACGCGGGTATCACGCCGCCAACTTCCAAGCTCTGGACTGTTACTGAGAAATTCCTAATGGAACTTCGATCAATAATCTATTATCGATCGAAGTAATAGAAAAACCGGGGCAGTGTTTGATTGTAGGGAGTGGGAGAACTTTAGAACAATAACTCTGTGTTGTCTGTGACCTATCTTGCTCCTCCGCTGACATTCTGACTGACTTAACCTTTACTAGGACGTTTCACAAACTATCCTTTTGTGTATCCTCTATCGAAATAACCTTAAATTAATGGCTTTTTCACCACCCTCCGATAAGTTCCGGTTAGATGTTTGGTCGGTGAGATATTTCCATACATCCTGTTATGTGGTCCGGTTTTGCAGTTATCTAAATCTCCAGAAATTACCCCCAGATAGTGATTTTAAGAATCAGTGCGAACTTTTGCCACAGCGCAGCGCAGAGCTTTTTTACACAGTGTGTTTGTACACTTGGTAATAACAAGTAAAGCGCGCATCGCTTCATGAGATAAAAATACTGTAGCAACAGAACTAGCTCGTTCGTCTTTCAGTTATCTAGGTCGTGTTTGCTGTGTCTTTCTGAAGCGGCATTATCTAAGTTAGACAATTGGTAGAATATTTAGTGAGGTGTCACAATGATTACCAATTTTAATTAATGTTAGGCTTTGTTTCTGTTAAATGCACTGATAATACTTACCATATACTTACTTACCATTAAGATCAGGATGCTTTGAAGTCGGCATGGTTTTGCATTCCTTGGGTACCAGTATGTCGCATGGTTGTCGTTTGCCGATGCCATGAATCCTGAAGACAGCACAATATTCTTGGGCATAACTTTGGATGCTAAGCTTCAGTGGGGTCCACATATAGACAAGTTGTCAAAAAAGCTAAGTTCCGCAGCATACGCTGTTCGAAATATTAGTAATATATATATACTGATATAGAGACAGCCCGTTTAGTGTACTTTAGCTATTTTCATAGTGTAATGTCATACGGTATTCTGTTGTGGGGAAATGCCGCTGATATTCAGACTATCTTTGTTTTGCAGAAGCGAGTCGTTCGATCAATTTATAAATTAAGTCCGAGACACTCTCTCAGAGACTTTAAAGAGATTAATGTTATGACTGTGCCTTCTCAGTATATTTATGAAAATCTTTTATATGCCCATAAAAATGTAAATTTGTTTAAAAAATACAGTGATATCCATGATATAATTACTAGGAACAAACACAAATTGGTTGTACCTACAACAAGGCTCAAGAAAATAGGTGGCTCGTTCAGATGCCAATGTATACGCTTTTACAATAAAGTTCCAAGCCCCGTTGATGATCTAAGCCTTAATAAATTCAAATCATTCATTAAACGTAAGTTGTGCCAGAAAGCCTATTATACCGTTAAGGATCGAGGACAAAAAGGATTGGGATTAAGCTGCTTCCAATTTTTACATATTGAATGTTTTTATTTATATATTTTTTTCTGTCTTGTTGTTGTTTTTTTTTATTATATACACTTTGACATTAATGCATTTTATATATACATGACATTTCCTTTCTTTGTAAAAAGTATTCTATTATTTTAATTATTGTGAATGTGAAGACTATGTGGGTCATTTTATTTATATTATTTTTAATTTTTCTCTCTGTTCTGTTAGTTTATGTCATGGTCTGGCAGTTTGAGTAATTAATGTGGCCTACCCAAATGTTCTTTCTTTGATATAGTTCGTCGAATCGTCGTGCTCCTTAAGTTTTGAGTTGAGCTGCACGATTTCTGACAAATGCGTGCACTGACTGGACAGGTCCTCTCCATCTGTGTGGTTCTTTCCTCAAATAACCATCTCAGACATCGATCTACATGGTCTTTATATGATCTGACCAAGATTATGTCTGGACTTTAAAAGAGACTGTGACCTCTGAGTTTGTTTCGGCCTTTCTTCTCAGACTAGTCAGATAGGAAACGCCGACCTCATCTAATTTTAAAATATGATTGACGTGTAAAAGTGTTTGTCCAAACCTACTTACAAAATAAAATCATTAATCATTTATCATGCCTCGATGCATGCTGTTATGCAAATGGCCGCCATCGCAATCTTAATTTCCGAAGATGCATTCAATAAAAAAAAATATGGTGTATTAATGCAGACTGCTTTACTTAATTATGGAGTATCGACGTTATAATTACTAAGATAGCATGTGTAAATAGGCAAACAGACCACACTGTACACAACGTTTAGAGTTATTACTTACAATTTTTGTTATAATAAAATTGTATTACCTATGGTTATAGTTTATGTATTTTTTAATTATAAGAGTTACGCATAAATACAGATGCATATTTTTCTTTATTTTATATTATAAGTACACACTATGTTCAGTTAGAATCACAGTTATTTCTGCGGAAAACTAGACGTACCCGATTTATTATGTAAATGTAAGAGATAGTTGCTGAAAACACGCAGCCGAATTGTAGGGCGAGTCCATTTAGATTGCCATCGGCACGCTGAAAAGAAGATTAAAACTAACAAAAACGTGAAAACAAAAAATAGATCTGTGCGACGCGACGCCAAAAAGGCTCGTGCCTCAACATAAAGTCATAAAGTTATTATTATTATTATTATTTTTTAAGCAGCGATATTTAATAATAATATAATAACAATCACTTTATTTCAGGCAACTAAGGCTCATAGATGAAATACACAAAATAATCTTATACGATAATAAACTAATCCATACAAAAAATATTTTACTTATTCTCCAAATTTATTAGCCACGTTGAGTCGGCGACGTATTGTGCTGTGTCTCGTATGTAGCCTTCCGCGAAAACGACGATACACGACACCCATTGGCCCAAATTCCTCCTTCAAGAAACTCTCCAGATGGTGAGTCGGAACCCGCACCACAAAAGACTTAATTAATCTTGTGGCGCGACTCCAACTTCTCGACGACCTCCTCTGCCGTCGTAGAGTGATGTAGACGGGACACATACAGCTGCGTCGATGGAATAGCGGGACGCAGCAACATGTCCGGATCAGCCAATGCGGTACCGCACTGATTGCGAAGAGTAGGCTTCTTCTTATTTTTCTCAACACGAATGAAGCCTTCTTTATCCGCCTGTCCTTGGCTTGTTACCGGCGGAAACGAGCTTCGGACTCGTTCGTAGGGCCCCTGGGGACTCGTATGTTTTGGTTGCCGCTTGATGTTTTGCAGGAGTTGCAATAACGGCAGCCGAGTAAGCACGCCCCGGGGTTGTCGTGCTAATATTCTTCGGCGTCCCAATGATAGGGGACGCGGGGAGGGCGGAGCGCAATTATGCATCGCTTGCTGTGTCGGCGGCCGGCGTCGAGTCGAATTTTGCTGACTCGAAGCTCTGCTGCAATGTGTTGACTGCGCCGTGACGTGTGTCGACGTTGGTTGCTGGCTCGTGTGACCTACATACCGTGTTGCGCAAATCTGCTATTTCGGTAAGTAGATCACTGATGGTTGATTGCGATGCTTCCAACTTCAACTGCGTCTCGGCCAGGGTCGATCTTAGGGTTGTGATGTCCTGTAGCAGCTTGGTGACGTCAACATGGTCAAAAGTGACGGGGGACAGCTTTCGCAAATCCTTCGCCACGAAAGTCGGCACGTCGTCCGGGTCGATCTCCTTCAACACCTTGATGATGTCTTAGAGACTCCTCTCTCCTTTTTCATCCCTCCTGCGGGACGGGATTCGGTCAGCCATTTCCAGCGACTCGTACAGCAGTGTCTTAGACCTGCATATCTCCTCTTCATTGTTGGAGTTTCAATTGGATGTGCAGATCTGGATCACACTGACATCGTCCATGACATCCAGCTGGTACTGCAGAAATGCCAGGACCTCGTTCGCCACAAGTTCTTCCGAACGCATGGTGACAGCGGCACATGCCACGCTCAGTGCAAAATAATTTCCGCTAAAGTGTAAGCGCGTCCGAATGTAACGGCGGATCGCACTGCACTGAATTTAAAAAACAAGCAGTAGTAGTAGTACAGTAACTTAATAACAATTTAAGTCAAAACACCCGAGTTCAGTTTAAAGCGAGCTCTACAGTGCACGAATGTTAATCTCTACTTTGTTTGTTTTGTTGAACTAACTCGGGCCAAACGTGTGCGCTTACGTATTGAAACGTTGAACTTTGTTGGACTTTGGAACAATAAGTAGACTACAAAAATGTTGTATGTACTGTTTTCTAATTTGTATTCAATGTGTTGTGTTCCGGGGAAAAGCTTATACTTACGTAAATGTTACGTAATTTTATATATATACATATAAATTCGCGCTATCTTACCATAGGGGTATTCAGGAACTACAGAACGCCACCTGTCACTGTCCTTACATATACTCCTTTTGCTTCGTTTACGTTCATACATCTAATCATAAAGCACGCTTGTTGCGAGTAGTACTACGATCCTGACCTTTCCGAAGAACATCACTAATAAGCTCACTAGATTATGTCCTCCTTGGGCGTTTTTTCCACTCCCATCTGACTTTTGTTAGTCGCCTATCACCCTTCCTCTCAGCATCACCAAACCATCTAAGTAGGTATACTCTTTTTAGTAACGTAACCACGTACGTAATTTAGTCTCCGGAAAAAAAACATAATTGTAGATGTATTAATAACCTATAACAAAATACTTTGTAGCAATAACGCAGCAAACTTCTTGGCAAATTAAAATGATGACGTTATCAAAGAGTAAATACTCGTAATAGATGACCTGTGTTGAACATAATATGAAGTGATTCTGCTCCAATCAAACTAAGGTCCGCTTGCACCAACAACCATTAAATACATATAACATAACATCACGCCTGTATTCCCCAGAGGGTTAGGCAGAGGTGCACATTTTACTGTACATCCACATTTCACCAGTTATATTTAAGTTCCATGCAATTTAAAACATCACTGTCTCTTCACTCTTCAAACGATTGTCAGAAACAAAGAGATGTTCCAAGTTCGTTTAGTATTTTTTATTTTCTAACAAGATAATATTACGGCACTCGGACCTTTTGACCATTCTGGTGTTAAATGTGTTTAGTGATTTGTGGTGCTAGTGGGGCTAAGTATAGTTACTGGTACCAATACCAACTAAAAACCGTACCTACTGTTTAAGGAAATGCCATACCGACTCACAAACAGTAGGTATTGTTGAAACGCAGTCAATAATCCAGCTTGAACACACAAGAGAAACTCCCATTAATCAAATGCTTGCCGTGCTAGCGTGTTCAGGCCATTAAGTTCAGGTTTACTCACGATATGTTAATTTCATAACAACATGCAGAAAATCTTTGTACTTACATCTACCAACATACAACACAGTTTTGTGGTTGACGGAAAGACTGATTTCCAGAGAACGCATAGCTTACCTCACGGAAATGCACTTGAAAGGATTTCTGCATTTCCG
The DNA here is from genome assembly GCA_949629185.1 of Apamea crenata. Taxonomy (NCBI): domain Eukaryota; kingdom Metazoa; phylum Arthropoda; class Insecta; order Lepidoptera; family Noctuidae; genus Apamea; species Apamea crenata. The sequence continues at coordinate 859,186 of OX451362.1, read as the reverse complement.
TGGTCTCGGTTTCGTGATCCCATGGTCTTGATGGGTTAGACAAAGGTATACCTATAGGCCGACCGCGTAACTGGGACGTTGCCTGAGGTAGCTGCGCGGTGCGAGATTTGTTTAAAGATATTGGTATTCTCACGGTTGCATCACAATTCATCTTTGCCAACATCTTATATATTAGGCAAAATTTACACTTGTACACTAAAAACAGTGATATCCACAGTGTTAACACGAGAAATAAGGACAAACTACGTGCCCCCTTTCACCAGCTTCATAAGGTTTATAACACATTTGTTGAGCTTGGTGTAACCTTTTATAACAAGATACCCTCTTCTTTGCTAGACTTGCCTTTTAATGCGTTTAAAGCTCAAGTAAAATCCAACCTTTGTTCAAAGGCATACTATTTCATCAACGACTACCTACACGATAAGAATAGTTGGTCGCCCTAATTTAACGCATAACAATGTTTATGTTCTTTCTCCAGAATTAGCTTACTGACAGGTTATTGTTATTAACTTATTTACCTATTTATTTTACTTCGATGGTCTTAGTTTATAATTTGTGACTTCAAGTGACAGCTATGTGAACAGAACCCAGCAGTGCATAGATATGTAAGCTGTCACGCCTTGTATGCCTGGAGGCTTTTATTTCGGTAGTAAGTCTTTTTTAATTTACATTTTAATTTTAATTATATTTTTTTAGCTTGAGTACATATAGTTTTATTATGAGGTGAAGGGCGGGCGTTTTTGGGGGACTGTCTTTTGTAATTTTGACGTTCAAAAAGTGCTGATTCTCAGCCTAATTTAAATAAATGACTTTTGATTTTGATTCTGTGTTTGAAAAAAAATCTGTAAGTCCCATTATTAGGGGGCGAGCCTATTGGCAGCAACCACTAATACGGACTCCGGGCTGATACTAAGATTTTTTTAGATGGAAAGACCCACACACTTTGCCCGACTCAGGGCCTCGCGACCACAAAACTAATAGGGCAGGGGCAGACGAACCCTAAAAACCATTTAAATTCAATCTCGCCATCTCCACTTCAACAGAAATCATAAAAGACCAATAAATGTTAGCCAGATGAGATCATTGAGATAATAATTGGCTATTTGATGAAACGAACTCCTGCATATTAACGAGTAGGTACGGCCGATGTATAGCCGGCCATTATGACTGCAGTACAGAGAGATGATGATATTTTTATTAAAAGCTTCAGATATTGGATTTTATAGCAAAGATGAATATTGTTGAATATTTTTCAGCTTGAAATACCTTCTAGAGTTCTGCGTTTTCTCTGGTTTTTTTCTGTAAGAGCCAATTTGACTGGCCACATTGTTATTTTTACAGTATTTTAAAATGCAATGCTCTCTGTCTGTTAGTCGGTCCATTAAATCCAGTCTTTTATTTCAAGAACCACTTTTCCGATTTAAGTTCATTTTTCTTAAAAAATATTATCTAACAAAATGTGTAAGTATACAAGTCACTTGGCAGGCCTAAAAGCATAAAAGAAAAAATATTACCGTTACTAAAAGTTCAATTACTGAGAGGTCTGGCCAATTAATAATCCTGGAGTTTTTCATTTAAGGGAGTTTTCATTAGCAGACCGCACCCTGAAATTATTAGTGGCAGGTGAATGACAAAAAGGTAAAATATCACAGTTTAAAAAAGCTCTATGTCATAATATCCAAGTCATAAATTACTTATTGTTTTTTTTTCTTGTCTGTTGTCTTTTATGGTTATTATTATTCATTTGTTTTTGAAGTGATAACTTTTTATGGGAGGGTAAACGCTTCGTAACGTAACGCGTTACGGCGCCAGTCTGTCTGGCTTCCCTTTCTCTGACGCCTAAGGCAGCTTTAGGCAGGCTCTTCCTCTATCACTCTAACCCACAGCACTAGTCGTATTATTTTCGGACAGACGCTTCCCCCTCTCTCTACTCATGTGCGATAGACATCATATACCATAGATTCGTTTAAGTTATCACTTCTGTCGGGCGTCTCGAGAGGCACACGTTTTGTTTTCCTTTTATTTTCGTGTTGTATGGTGTCATCATCATTTCAGCCTGGAATCACCCACTGCTGGGTATAGGCCATTATTTTTTAAACACAAGCAGTGCTCCGCGGTTTCACCCGCATAAGTCTCGATCCCGTGAGAATATCGGGATAAAAAGTCGTATGTGTTAATCCTGGTTATAAACTATCTATGATTTCATCTAATTCTGATTTTTGCGTGAAAGAGTAACAGACCAGTCCGGGGCAGTGGTCCAACTGCTCTGTCCAACTAGTTGGTTCATGGGTCTTTACTAGGGGCAGTAGTCCAACTTTGAAAATAGTTGGACCACAGCACCTTTTGAGAGTTCCGTAGTCCAATTCATTTAAAAATAACTTGCCAACTCTCCAACCAACATCCATAAATCCATCCTCACAAACTTTCGCGTTTATAATATAGTTAATTATTAGTAAGACTAGTGGGAAATAGGAATCAGTAGGAAGTAGGGTATTAGTAGGATAGGAAGCAAGAAGGAAGTAAGTTTTTCGCTTTGTCAAACTTTCTGTATCTAGTTAGATGAAAATGATGTGGTCTTCTACACTTGGAAGCGCACACGAGTATTTGTGCCTGTTCTTGTAAATTTGCATGAAATTGTGCCTCTGTTGGAGATCCAAATAAACAAATAAATCAAAATATGCTCGTCCTCTAATCCATGGGGTTTTATACCACGAAATGTATATACTTAACTCTAACTAGAAGCAACTATCTCAATTAAACCAATAACAACTATTTGGATTGTCAAGGAGTCGGTCAATCACAAAGATGAAGCTTGTTGCACATTCCAAAGCGTAGTACGTACCTTTGAAGAACGAGGAAGTCAATCCACGAACATTATTTTAAATCAAAATATTGATTACATCATTCATGATAAAATACGAATGTGTAAACAAGAAAGACGTGCACATGTAGGTAAATGGTAGTAAATGGTAGCTTTGTAGAAAGTGTTCCTATTTGCACAATCCGAAAGAGTTTGAAGGACTCATGTGTTTGAAACATTCGTAAATGATGCAATGAATGTTGCTGATTATCAAAAAAGGCGTTGTTATTGTAAGTCATCAATCTCCTGCCCTTATCTCATTTGTTTGGGGTCGGTGCAACATGTCTGTTTCTTCCATACTTCTCTATTAGTTGTCATCTTGGTATTCACCCCCTTTCGAACCACATCATCATTCACACAGTCCATCCATCGTTTCTCTGGTCTTCCCCTACTCTTATAGCCATCGACATTCATACTCAAAACTTTCCTCACAGCATTTTCCTCATTCCTCCGTAACACACACATTTGTTTTAGTTACTGGTGCCACTTTCAGACTTCCTTCTAAGTAGTTATTTCTTATTCTATCCATCATCACCATCTCATTTCTTTTGCAATAGTGAGTGCGCTACGCAATCACCCCCCAGCACTGGTTTTTACCTCCTACTGCTTGTGTCGGTACATTATTTCGCAACAAAGAACCTATATTTTATTCATAACTTCTGCCAACTTCCCGTAGCCTTTTCTCATAATTCTTGTAATATACAGTTTAATACTTTTAAGTAAAATATCGTCTTAGTTTCGGAAACTCGCTTACATACATTGTTTTCATCTCGTATCGGCACGAGTTATATGAGGAAAGCTTTTAATGCATAATCAGCCTATAACGTTCTCATGGATGGTACACAGACCTACTCTCTATGAGAGGGAATGGGCCGTAATGCACCACGCGGGTCCAGTGCGAGTTGGTACATGTCACAATTCTTCGATTATTTTACTGTAGGACATGCATGTTTCCTCGCGATGTTTTTCTTTACCGGTTTTGAGAGCAATGGTGATGAAATAAATTACACAAAGAAAAGCGCCTGGCTGGGTTCAAACCCACTACCTCTCGACTTGTAAGTCGGAGCCGTTACCACTGGGACACCACTGCTCTAATGCTTAATAATACTTTATTTTAAAAAAATATTAAAATTAGTAGCATGAAAACCAAATCGTGAAAACAGCAACAGTTTTCTTTCTAAGTCATGGCGCACGCTACGCGACATGTGTTTGCCGCTCGACGACTAGAAGCAACGACAGGCTGCGGTCGACAATTATCGACGCTCCTTGGCCGCGTACACTCGACGAAAGTTGCATGCGACAGATAAGCACAAAGGCTAGTGCAACTAGAGGTTCCATATTCACTCACAAGATGAACCACACCACCGTCTCTCTCGGACACTCAAAGAAAATTATCGCTTCCTGAACGACGACGTCTGCCATAACTACTACGTTGCAGATGCAAACGACAGTTCTGCGTCTGGTCGCAGCGTCAAGGTTCAGATGCAAGCTCACTCTAATAGATTAACGTACCTAATCGTAAAATATTATCGTTAGTATGTTGTGTAATATTTGTGACGTGTCTTACGCATGACGCGTAAGACATGAAGATTGAGGTAAATAACCTTTTTTTATCAGTACGTAAGTAAAATGATTAGATCTTCAAGCAAGGGCTGATTGACATTGATATAGGATCGCAATCGATCCCAAATTTATAACAAAATGTATTAGGAAGAGATATCGTAATATCGTGCCCGGGGCTAAAATATAATACAGTATCGTGTAGGCGTAGCGTACGTTTCCAATATAAATATAAATCTTTGACGGCTTATGGACGACCGAATAAAAGGCATATGGTTCGGCCGATTTGTTACGTAGTATAGATCTAAACCAGATTATGGGCTTTATCTATCTATATCTAGTAAGCTAAAGTTTGTTTGTTTGAACGCGTTAATATCTGGAAGTATTACCAATCGGATTTGAAAAATTCTTTTTGCATTTCATAGCCAAATTCGTGAAGAAGGCTATCGCCTTTCTCAAGAATTTGGCTATAGACTATAGGCTATTTAACATCACGCTAAAACTCTTAGGAGTCGAAAAAATACAATAAAAGTCAGTAATAAAACAAAGTAAGAGCGCGGCTAGCCGATGCGATGCGACGGGCTGGATCGGGAGAACAAGACAATTCACGCCGACGAAGTCGCGGGCAGAAGTTGTATAAATAAAAGGCACATGGTCTGATTTGTAGGCACTATAGATGTAAGACCAAATTATGGTCTCCATACGAATATTAACTGGGCTCAGTACGTATTCGTAGTCTCTTAACTAATCTTAACTCAAGATATTTTATTTTATTTGGAAAAAAAAAACGATATTACATTACATAATTATAACACTTATAAGTAAGGTACATAAAACAAAATCAATGTAATAACCACCACATTTTCCACATATGAACAACTCTTTGTTAATATGTGGAAAATGTTGTAGTTACCAATGAGTCCTCATCATAGCATACCTCTGTATGCTATGATGAGGACTCATTGGTAAGCTAGTAATTATTATTCAAGGAAACATTTTATAATATTGTTCCAAATAGTCGGTTACCACAAGATTTATATCCAAGCTGTTTAGTACATTATTAACTTTACTGCGAAAAGCATTTTTACTTAGCATAAATATATCAATATCTATGAAATGTTCATTGTATACTTGCATGAGTCGCTGAAGGGGTGCACGCTTACCTGCGTTTGTCCAGCCTGAAGGCTAATTCTCGTAATTTAAAACGTTCAAAATCTAGCCGCAGTCTCATCTCAGCGACAAACAAATGTCTATAACTTGTCAAAATGTAGAGAAATTAGAAAGAAGTATTTTTTGACAGATTGAGACTGAGATCAGACTGTGAACGATCTTAAAATTACGAGAATTACCCCTCTGATCAAGCAATCAGTAAATGCACACTCCACGATGATGAATTTGATCTAGGAATTACAAGTTTAATATCATTACTGAGGTCTATACAATTTTACTTATTATTATAAAGGTTGTGCAATATCATTACTTGTAGAAGTATTCGTCTCTTCTCGAGTGAGAGTAAATTATACATTGCTAGAAGATCTTTGTAAGATAAGCGAGAAAGTTGGCATCTGAATTGCATAGTTCGTAAGAACTTTCGTTGCACTTTTTCAATGGCTATTTTAAATTTATTATATATTGGATCCCATATCAGACAGGCATATTCAAGCTGAGAACGAATAAGTGAACGATACAAATGTAAACAGCCGGTAGCTGTTCTGATAACAAAGCCGTACATTTTAAATGGGTTATGATGTTTTCTATATGTAGATCCAAGTGTCATTTACAGTCAAATAATATTCCTAGGTCTCTAAGGTTCGTCACTCTGTTTAGTATAGTACCTACTACATAAGGTATAATCATATTTTATTATAGTTTTGTTTTTAGTAAAGCTGATGAAATGGCATTTATGTATACTTAAATTTAACTTATTAATTGTACAATATTCAGAGAGTCGGTTAAGATCGCTCTGGAGTTCTGAGCAGTCGTTAACATTTTCTATGGTTTTAGGTATATAATTTTAAATCGTCAGCATATAAAAGAAAATTGTGTATTGAAAGCATGTATTTATGTCGTTTATGAACACAACAAAAAGTAGAGGACCTAATATAGAACCCTGAGGAATACCGGACGAGTAGTTAAGTAGTTATTGTATTAAAACAGTTAAGCAAGTTATCATACTCGTAGATCCAGTAGATCTACTTTGAAAACTGTGTCAGAGGAAACTGCTTTATATTTGTTTATTTCTCAGTAACGATAGACGAGTAACTTCGAATCGAATGCGCGATTCAGCACTATACAAACTTTGTGGAAGTTAGTTTCGAACACAACTGACTAACAACAGTATTTTATTCATTTAAAGATTATACCATATCTAGGAAGCTTCTGGTTACGGAGATATTGAAGGCCAAAGTTCCAACTTTATTTTCACGAAAACAGGTTTTAAATGAAATAACGTAACTTTAAATGTCCCCACAACTTGTACCGTTGCGTGCACCCAAAAGTACACAAAAATAAAACAGCGATTTTTGGTAATTCCCAGCAATAATTTTTGCTTAATGTTTACTTAGCTTAATGCTTATCAGAATGCGTAGATTACGGCTATGTGATGGGGTTTCTTACACCCTGTACCTATAGAAGACAACGAATTGCACAATCAAATGCCAAGTACTCCAAGAAATCCAGAATTCTTTGCATACTTACGGAACCCTGTAAAATGTTCGATCCAGACAGTAATTACGAGATATTTACAGTTTTTTCTGTACTTGAGTTTATTTTCAATTGAATATTTATACGCTCTGTTTCACTAATTACAAACAAAGTGTCTCTCAGATAAGAACATGATACTTTATTCATTGCTTTTAGTGGAGAGGCTTTTTGGATTGTTTATGTTGTAGGTACCTACTCGCTTCAGGTTCGCGACTTTTTCTATCGTGTTTATTATCCTCAGATTCGAATAGTTTGAATTGTGTCTGGGGGATAAACTTTAATATTAAAAACATTTAAAAAACAATACATTCCGCAAAATTTCTAGTATTAGTTTACCGGCTTTCATATCCTCGGTCCACGGCACTGAGAAATTAATCAGGAAAATCCTAGCCTCCACACTGATTAATTTTGATGTGCCCTGCTTCACCGAGGCTATGGCTGCCTGGAAACTCGCTTGCCCGAACTCAGATCTACCCGATAATCCATTTTCCCAGAGACGGCGGGATGAGCCGCTCTGCAGAGTAGTTGTGGATAATTTACTTAACACGTCTGTTACTACTGAGGAGCGTGCTGGCTGTGGTTAAATGGGAGTCGGGTCTGTGGCTTCATGCACTACCGTTGTCGAACATAGTCACTTAGTTCGACGAAAAAACTTTCCGCCTCGCTGCTTCTCTACGACTAAGAGCAACGTGTTGTTCTCCTCATCTCTGTCACTGTGGCGAAGTTGTCAATAGCCTCGGACACCACAGCCTGTGTTGCAGCCGAAGTGCGGGTCACTTAGCGCGGCACGCAAACATTAACGACATCATTCGACGAGCTCTTGTCACCGTCGGCGTTCCAGCTGTATTAGCCGTGCCGTGGGACGGGCGGGCCGTGGGGTCCGAGTGCTCATGGTGCGATTTCTGACTTTTTTGGTAAACGTCAGAAATCGCAAAAAGCTTTTCCTATACAATTCGTAGGGAATGACTCCATCTCGAAGAAAACAGAATTGATCAAGAATTATAATATCTGTCAAAGCTGAAGCGGAAAAATGTCAAGTAACTTTTGGAGGCCACTGTATATTGTTGTGTAGGTAGGTACTTAAAATAAAGCTGAAGGGAAACAAACTCACTTTTAGATTTATAATATTATTAGTTAGGATGGGAGCTATGCATATATCTATTATTAATATGCATAGCTCATACATTGTATGCTTTTAGCATACTAATAATACAACAGGATCGTTTGTTTGTTTGAACGCACTGTTCTCTGGAACTATCAGTCGGATTAAAATGGTAGCCTATTTCTTAAGGAAAGTTATAGGGTGTTCTTTTCTATTTTAATTCATTAATATCCTCCACGAGTATCATTACTGTAACTCCGAAAAAACTTGGGCAGTCAAAACCGCTGTCAATTTGCTGACTGGCCAATGTTTTACTATGGCAGGAACTGTTCTTATAAAATTCAGAATACTAGTTACCTACTTTTTACGTTGCGTTTTACGTTTAGGTAGCACTACCACGTAAAAAACTTAATAAAATGACAGATAAGAAAGCTTTTCAAAATAGAGTTTAGCTAAAATAAGATTTTATTCACAATCAAAATAGATCGCTGTTTTTATAAAACCACTAGCCTATTAAAAAGGCCATTAGTTAACATCGCACCACGACCCTTGAGAACCGAGCAAAAAGAAAAAAGGCAGAACGACGCTAAGCGAAAACGAAGTAGTGGCGCGGGCGGGCGATGTGATGCGACGCGAAGTAGCTGAAGAAGCTATACTTTGACGAAATTACAAATTTTAGTTCGCTCAGGCTAGACGCTCGTAACAGAATGTGTCACCGAACAAGAACCGGGGGATCTTGGTCGATGACACTTTCCCAACCGCCCGCCGTTCAAATTCCAATATCGCCAACGTAAAAATAATAGTAACGAAGAATGAATGAATCACCTATTAGTCGATTTTTAGATGCAAATTCTCGATTGTTGATTGTTAATTAGACAACCAGTAAGGCTGGTACTGGGGATGGTTGCTACAGGTAGGTATGAAGAATCTGTAGGTACTTCTTCTTTCTCCTGGCTATTATCCCAATTTATTTGGGGTCATCCCTCCTAGTAGGTACTTTTGCGCCACACTGTACGGTTGTGTGTCTCTTTTGTTGTGTTGCTCACTATCATGTCATTTTTTATTGTTCGTCGTCCACGGCCTCTTTTTCCATCTTCTATATTCATGACTCTTTTAGTGATATGGTCAGCGTCTCGTCTCATCACATGTCCGTACCAGCGCAAGCGATTTTCACTAAGTTTTTCGTGTATCTTAGCGACTAAAGTACCACGGATATATTCGTTTCTTATTTTATCCATTTAATGAAGAACTTTACGTTGAAAAATAAAACAACATGTTCTGGTCTATAAGAATAAGGCCTTATTCGCCTTAACCCTCACTAAGGCATGATCTATATTCCGCAGGAACCTTACAAAAAGCCATGACACCGACTTTCACAAGTAAAATTACATTATCTTTTATTAAACGAGAACTCAATAATCTTTATGGTACATTTCGCAGTTGACAGCGCTCGCACAGCGGGAGGGTTGAAATAAAACTTCATTGTACGTCGTTGTTACCCCATGAGTCGGTATAGCCGCTGATAACATTTAAGAACAGTGTATTAAGACCACTCCCTGCAGTATGTAGGAGGTTAATAATTCTGTATTCGCTTTTGCTCGCGGTTTTATTCGAGTGGTATAATAAAATGGTTTTTTAGGATGAATATTAGAGTTCTCCTCACGCTTTCTTCCCAAGGGGGTAGGCAAATGCTACAGAATTTTTACGAGCCTCACATACTCCTTTTGCTTCGTTTACGTTCGTACTTCTGGACATACGATTATTACGCATCAGACCTTACTGAAGAACATCATCAAAACCCCTCCACTAAAAAGAAAAACGCACATACATATAAATATGTATATTATACCTACCACAAGACCACTCTTGCTTGAGTAATGGAATACCTGGCAGAGGGCTCTCAAAATTACTTTTTATCATGAAAAACTTAACATTTTATGTACGCAAAGTCGTGAAAACCGAAAGTCACATACATATTTATTTCGTTTTACGATACCCTGAACACTTTAGCTCGACTTCAAGAGATCTAAATACCTAAAAAATTATGTCGTTTTCAAGTGTAGTGCTTGAAATAGCAGCTGTCTTAGTACTCACAGACGTAGCAATTTTTATAGTAGTCTCGTGTCAAGGCGTCGCTCCACAGCAGCCAACAACGGCCACACGTACACACGTGACACTACGCTTCGCTTTGTGTGAGAATGTAAGCGGGATCATCCACTGTGAGCCACGGTCACGCTACGCACGGAGACGTGACTGGGAAAAAAATGAACCGTGCAGCTAACGTCACAAACTACTACGTGCACATCCTAATGTCAGTTTCAAAAGTATCAGGTGAAAGTACAAAAGAGTTTAACCCCAACAGGGCTGTTGAGGTTAAACTCTTAGGCAATGTGCAAATAAGTCACTAAAGATTACATTGATCTGTGTTTAGTAGGTATCAACATTATATCTCACCAATTTTTCAAATTAAATTAAAAGGTCATCGACAAAAATGGATGTTATTAAATTAACCTCAACAGCTGTAAAACGAAAAACATCTATAAGGTGAATAAAAATTAGGATTTAAGTATTTAAATAATCAAATCTAATCTAGCATTCAATTTATAAGTGGTATTACACAAATTGGCATACACACTGCATATTTACGTTTTCAGATCCTGTTGTTTATATTTTCATCAGCTACTTTTGGAACAGAGCATAATTATTATGTAGCAGTGTACGGTCGACGTGCACAAGTTCCACAGTAGGAGCTCTTGTAACAGTTTAGTGCCGCGTCACTAATAGATGCCTGCTCACGACCGCGTTAGATTTGATTCAATTTCAGACAGTACTGTGATACAGACTAATGGAACTTGTTTGTGACATGTGCACTCCAGTTGAAACGACACTTGGGATGGTTTGTAATATTTGTAAAGGCAGCTACAGGAAAAGGGATGAAAAGGAATAATTTACACTGTTAGTTTGACAAATCTTAAGCACAATATATAATCTACCAATGACAACTCACATTAGTTGACATTGAAGATACAGATATTGGCAGATTACCACAAAACAATAACAATCATAACAAACATCCATCCAAACAAACTTTCACGTTTATAATATTAGTAGGATAAGTAGGAAAAGTAGGATTGAAAAAAAGGGAAGCGCTCATTGGGCATGAAAAAATTCGTTCGCATTGCTGCCGGTGGGAAAAGTGCCCAAAAGGCTGTCAGCGTTGCCACGTTGGATGGCAATGCTGATTCTTTGACCTAAAAATTGGCCAGCCCTTTGGTCACGTGATGAGTCGACCAACCGCTTGGCGATGTCCCGAAATACTCGTTGAGCACCACTCGGACCCCACGGCCCTAGTGTTTCAACCCCGAACGGCTTAGAAAAGTTCTATTAGTTGGTTGGAATTCACTTTTCCATTTATTTTCTTTAGCTTAGCTAGTTGGTGTTGACATTAACCTGCCTACTATCCGGCAAACTGTGAAATAAATTGACAGAATCTGAGAAAAAAACCGGCCATGAGCAAGTCGGACTCACACACGAAGGGTTCCGTACTGCAAGGCAAAAACACCGAAAAAAAACACGTTTCTTGTATGGTAGTTAAGAAAAATTAAAGGCGAGTCCCCTTCATTTTTATTTTTTGTTGTTATAGCGGCATCGGCAGTAGAAACACACACTCTGTGAAAATTTCAATTGTCTATCTATTACGGTTTATGAGATACAGCCCACTGACAGTCAGACGGATGGACGGATGGACGGACAGCGGAGGCTTAGTAATAGGGTTCTGGTGGCACCCTTTGGGTACGGAACTCTAAAAATAACGAACAAAATAAAGCTTTATAGGTATGTCTTGTTTTGGAAGGGAAGGAACATTCAAAGGAACCTTTTGCTTTTGTACCTAATTGGATTAAATGAGTTGACTGTGACCTTGACTTTGAAATGTAACCGGAATTCGGGTGACCTAGTGTGGAGTTCATTAGCAAATTGCTTCCTTTGCGTGTTTTTTTTTTTTTTGTAAAACTATTAATGTAGACTATATTGTTGCGCGCCACAATTAATGCCTGCTACATGGTGACATTAATTTACCACTAGCGCCATCTAGTATCGAGTAGTAGAACAAATAGATCCTTCTAGAACTTTCGATACTAGAACTATCGACACCGGTCGGTCGGGACCGGTATGTACTCGAACATTCTAGATGTTTCTACAATAGAAGATTCTAGAACTATCTGCGGCACTATTTAAGGCCGGAGATAGCCGCGATAAACACAGTGTTCGATAAGCGATACAGGCCAATACATCGAAAGCGATCTCCAAGTGCGACTTAAGTGTAATTGTGTTTTATAATTAGTGTGTTTGAGTTGTTAATAGTGTTGATTAATTAAAGTGTCATTTTTGGTAATTTATATCGACAGTTTTATTGTCACGAACCCAATAGAGAGAACCCAAAGCTTGTAACAATATTATTAAGGAAACGTAAACACTGTTTTTGGCAAATAAACATTGGCACCGATTCCCTTTTTCACAAACAAAATTTAAGTTCAGCGCATCTTTTTCTTTCTATTTCATTAAGAAAAGGACAGAAGATAAATATTAGTTCAGTCCTGTCAAATTAAGATACTACCTAAACAAGTTAGACGTGATTAAAAAATAATACGTCAATTTACGTCACGCGCTACTAATTTGACAGGACTAAACTAATATTTATCTTCTGTCCTTTTCTTAATGAAATAGAAAGAAAAAATCGGCGCCATTATATATCTTATCTTATCCTTCTGTGTGTCTGCTTTAAACCAATAACGAGTTTTAGAACCAGTTTTTCTATAACTTTCGCTCACCAATCATTGTAGTAATAATTATAGACACACACATCAAGCTACAGATACCTACACTGGTAGACAGCTATAAGAACAGGTATAAGATAGGAAGGTGTCGTACACATGGGGTGTTGTAATTAGGACGTTAATTGCCGGCCAGTAATTAGCCAAGTAGTTCTACGAATCCCGTTTTTCTGATTGACAGGGTTTGATTTGAAAGCATAGCCAGCCTTTAATGTAGCCTGCTTAAAGTAAAATACCTCTAGTTGCATTCGAACAGTCAAGCCAATTTAGAATAAGCTTTCAAATTATTGAGAGCCGTGGTGACGGTCGCGGGTTACAAGTTTTACATCGTGGGTTCGAACACAGCCTGGTGCTTTACTTTGTGTTAATAATTTCATTACCAGTGCTCTCAAAACGGTGAAAGAAAATATCATGAGGAAACCGTCATGTCCTAGAAACAAAACTTTGAACGTAGGCCCAATGCGGGTTGGTAGATGTCACATGTATTCGAATTGTTGGTTCCAGGACATGCCGGTTTCCTCACGATGTTGTCGTTCTAAGTCGCGGCCGCTACCAGTGTCTCTGCGAATAATTATTATTATTAAGCTACTGAACCAATTTCAATAAACCTAGAAACCCTCGGATTATTCCTGACCCTGAATGCTAGGCTTAACGGCGTAGCAAGAAATTCAATAAAAGACGCTGAACGTCTTGTAGAATTATTTCCATATTTTGCAATCTGATTTCAAAAATATTGCATTCACTGAATGCAATCCAAAACAGACTGAATGCACCCTGTGTAGCAGTGGCGAAGGGCTCTTACAACTTGATTCCTACCGATACCCCTTAAAAAGTTAGAAACATCAACTTTACCGACATTGTTAAATGGCACAGTCAGTAGTGTCTACTACTGTGAAATACCTAGTTAGTGTGTATTCAGGCTTGTCACCAACCTACAGATACGGTACCCTAGACAAGCGGTGGCCGCCACATAAGGGCCGCAGTAACAAACGTCATGAAAATGATAAATGTACTGTACGATGTCAAAAACGCTCTCTGGGGAAACCCTCTTTCATGTTTCACAAATAATATTTTATTGACGTTATTCGACGGCGACAAACGCTATCTTTCCTGACTAGATATATATTCCGGTAGTCCATGTATACATATAAACGAGTAAAAGAAAACATTGGAATTACTCTAGTTGGGTGGCCCGATTTTCTACTTATGTAAGTACGTACTACAATATCTCTTGAACCCAGCTATTCTACAAATGTTTGAAATTGCCCCTACTTAAAGTACGAGGTATTAAATCCTCTTACTGCTTCTGTATAAAAATGTAATGCAGGGCTGCGCGTACATCTTAACTAGATCAACGGAGTTTACCATCAATTAAAGAACTTCAAATAGTAACCGAAATTATATCTAAAACTATTTGTGCCTGCGACTTCGTACGCGTGCATCTCGGAAAACAAATTATGGGTGAAATTTCATGCATTTTCATTTTTTTGCGCGGAGCCCTATTTCTTTTTCTAAAATAAACATAACCTAAGTTACTTCTTATAACATCCGCTATATGCCAGTGAAAGTCCCGTCAAAATCGGTCCAGGAGTTTGGAGATTAGCCGAAAAAAACAGACAAACAGAAAAAAAGACAAAATGAAAAAAAGATTATTTTTTTGGTATAAGTACCTACTTAATAATAATATAATAATATGTAACTGTTATTTTGAAATTACAAACAGACACTTGAATTTTATTTATTTGTATAGATTATGATGCATGATTTTGAAGGAGGGGGGGGGGGGGGGGGACGAATTACAGGGCAACAAAAAATTCGTCCGCATCGCTGTCCACAGGAAAAGTTTAACATGAGTGAATTCGGACATGAAGAGCCTTGGAACAATTTTGAAAAACTGTCCATTGAAAGCATCCCCGACCCCACTTTCTCATAGAATCGATTGCCTATCCTGAAACTAAAATGATTGGTGTACTGTCACGTCAGAACGAATCTAGTGTCTATGAAGGACGGCTGTGCCATTTACACAACCTTCTGGCAGCCCTACTGTGGGGAAACTCTTCAGATTTCTGATAAAATTCGCAATAAGGCTGGTGATATTAAATATCGCGGTCCAACGTTATAGTTATAATTTAGCTATATACATATAACTTTCATACATATTATATCGAATACTTCTATACCAATATTATAAAGAGGTAAAATTTGTTTGGTTGTATGTAGGAGGTAATCTCCGGATCTACCAGTCGGATTAAAAAAAATCTTTTTGCATTTGGTAGCCCGAGTCTTGAGGAAGACTATAGGCTGGAACATCACGCTAGGGCCCTTAGGAGCCAATCAAAAAGATAAAAAGTCTGAAAGAACGGTAAGTACGATGCGATGCGACGGGTGGGTCGGGGAATAACACATTTCACGCGGACGAAGTCGCGGGCAGTATCTAGTATTTACATGTATATTTTCGCTGTTCATCATGATCATCATTGGCAGCCTTGCTTAGTATTATAGGCCTCCGCCCTTTTGTGCCCTACGTTGTAAGTGCTTCAGAAAATAGAGATTTTAAATGTGGATTTTAGAGCGCTATAGAACTCGAGGTAAAGTCTGGGAAATTAATTGTTAAGAAAATTGACTTGGTAGGTACAGACGCCAGCACATCAAGCTACCCGAAACTGTCAAATTTCCCCAATCAACTTTGAACCTTATGCTATAGAGATAAAGTTGAAAATCTACTTAAGAAATTTGAGAGATTGTAGTAGCTTGATGTGCTGGCATCTGTACCAACTTAAACACTTAATTTTTTGATGCCCTGTGATTCTTTTGCTTATTATTTCAGAATTTATTCATGGCAATTGTGCCTATGTCGATAATTATGTCAATGTGATATGGAGAATCGTGTGAAACGTAGGTTGTCAATTTACTTAACTATAAACCATGACTTTCCTTTTTCGTTTTTTTTTTTATGTTTTTTGTATGACATTTATTATTTAGGTATAGTTTAGATTTTACCTATTGAAACCCCATTTTAAAACGTGTTCCATTACATACCCCTTTTTTTGTTCGTCGATAAAATAAACGGTTTCAGTAGGTACGTGTGCGGGGTGAAAGTATTTTATTTGTAGAGATTTTTAAACTCGTGATGGATTGTGAGAGGTTTTAGCAATCTCATGCAGATAGCCTGTTAGCCCTGGAACAGACTGGCTAATGAATTACTAGCGCAGTTTTGATTATATGCGGATTTCTGAAAATGTTACCAAAAATTGTTCCCGTGTTTTTAAGAAAGAAAAAAAATCATTTTGTTTGAGACACGCACAGGAAATACAAACAATTAAAAAGGCGTGTTAAAATGAATATTAAAAGCAACAAAATCATAATGACAATAAAAAAGAACGTTAAAAACTTTAGGTATGATGTGTAACTCGAATTATTTTGAAGACTACATAACATAAAAATATCAACACGCCTGTAATCCCCGAAGAGTAAGGCACAGATGTACCTATAGCACACCCACATTGCGACAGTTATGTTCAACTCCTAAGTAACAGGGGGCGAGTCTCCAACCACCATCAATCGGGCACAAATCCCGATTCCGGGGACTGAGTAATTCCTAATGGGAAAACCCAATACATTTCATTTTGCTTGGCCTGGGAATTGAACCCAGGACAGGACCTCATGCTTAGCGGTAGCGCGACCACGAGACCAACGAGGCGGTTACCGATGAACTTTAAAACATTCAAAATCTCTAAGCGAATAAAGCTGAAGAGTTTGTTAGTTTGAACGCGCTAATCTCTGGAACTACCGGTTGGATTTGAAAAAATCTTTTTGCATTTGATAGCCTCATTCTTGTGGAAGGCTATAGATACACGACATTACGCTAGGACCCTTAGGAGCCGAGCAAGGAGAAATAAAATCAGAACGAACGCTGACCGAAAACGAGTAATAGCGCGGGTGGGCGATGCGATGCATGAAATTTGCTCATTTCACGCGGGGTAAGTGGGGGGTGGAATAAAATATATAAATTGAGTTCGTAGAATTGAAATCAGAACCAACGTAATACAATCTGTATGTAGCGCCATAGCTCTCACTCTACCACTCTGCCACATTGCTAACCTATGTCTTAGCACTGGTATTTTTACCAAAAGCCTCAAACCACCATCATAAAACCACTCCATAAAAAGGATTGTAAAGAACAAATGCAAAATTATAGACCCATTGCCTTAATACCAGTTTTCTCGAAGGTGATAGAAAAGGTGATTTAATGATTTTAGAAATATTAAATTAATTTACAAACAGTACTGATAGCATACCATATCAGTATTGAGATTTGGCATAATATTTTGGGACAATTATGCTGAAAGAGAAACTATATTTAGATATAAAAAAAGATGTATACGATGTATGGTAGGCCTAAAAACTACTGATAGCTGTGAGCCTGTCTTCAAATCATTGAAAATCTTGACTTTCTCATGCCTATATTTGAAGTAGCAGTGTTTGTCAAATGTAACTTTAACTTATTTCCTGCGATAGTAGTAGATACTAGAAAAGGAACCACTCAACTTAGACCTCAATACAAAACCATGTTGTGTACAGGTAAATACAAAACAGCATTAGAAAGGAGAAGTATTTTAGGCATGGGTCCGGTTAAATACAATAAAATTCCTGATACCATAAAAAATTAAAATTTGCACAACTTTAAGAGAAAAATAGATGTTTTTAATACAAAAATGCTATTATTTTCAATCACCGAATATTTGAATGACATGCTGTTATAAAATTTCTGATATTTCCTGAGTAACAATTATTGATCTTCCTTAGTGCCATTTTAATATAATTATGACATCATTCAATTTCTTTGACATTCTTAAAATAAGTAAATGGCGATAATTTTCATTTTATTACAATGACTGCGGACATTATTAATTTTTTCTCACTACACATAATTTATCAAGTTAACTAATCAACATTGTTAAGTGAGATGATCTAATTTATTTACTTGTTTATTTGTGATTCATATAATGTCTATATTAATTTATTGTTTTAATTATATTGCATGTTACTGCTTTACTACTTTTGTACGCCCTAGAGGCAAAGCATAGCGCCCTCAACGTATTAACAAATAAGAACTTATAATGTACCTATGTTTTACAATGAATAAATGAATATGAATTCTTCCATTGTAAATATGGTACACAACTATCTCCGCGTCAGTTTATACGCTTTTCACCGCGACAGGCTCCTAATGTTTTTGTGGCCCTTGTTTTTCAGTTCAGCGATGATTAGCTAGATTTTGTTGTCAGAACCACAACTTAGACAGACGGTCTGAGACGTGGGGAGTCCGACACGTGCCATCCCTTTGTCCCTACCTCCAGTGTTGACAGTTATGATGTGAATATACTTAGATCTAAAATTGAATGTGAAGAGTTTGTGGGCCAAAGGTTGCCAATGGAACCCTATTACTAAGCCTCTGCTGTCCATCCGTCTGTCTGTCAGCGGGATGTAACTCATGGACCGTAATACAGTAAGCAGTAAGACGGTTAAATTTTTTACAGTGTGTATTTCTATTGCCGCTATATGAACAAACAATAAAAATAAAATATAGAAACTAGTTTTTTTTCGGCGTTTTTTTGCCTTGTGTTACGGAACCCTTCGTGTCTGGACTCTTGGCATTTTTCTCTTTTTCAGTTAGTTTTATTTTGCATCAATTTGAATAGGTACTTTAAGCGGCTTACCTAAATGTCCTTTCTTTGGTATTGTTCCTCGAGTTGTTGAGCTCTTTTAGTTCTAAGTTGAGCTACACGATTACTGACAATTGCTTGCACTGAGTGGACTGGTTCACTCAAATCTGTGTGGTTATTTCCTCAAAACCATTCCAGAACCTCAGGCCGTTTCAGACACTAATATACTGGGACCTCATATAATCTAACGAAGATTATGTCTTTGACACCAGTTTGTGTGTGTTTTGTCGCCATTTCTTTCTCATGGCAAGTCAGATAGGAAATGTTGACTTGATCTAGCTTTGTATATATTTTTAATATGTCGTGTAAAAGTTATTCCGATATCCTGTTTACAGAATGAACAACTTCATTTCATTTCAATAATCAGATCTGCTTTTTTAAATGTCAGATATTTCGAACTTTTCGCAGCTTTTCGCAAACACCGACCTCATCTATTTTTTTAAATATGATTGACATGTAAAAGTGTTTGTGCAAACCTACTTACAGAAATAAAATTATTTATCACTAGCTGCGCCCCGCGGTTTCACCCGCATAAGTTTCGATCCCATGGGAATATCAGGAATAAAAGTATCCTATATGTTAATCCAGGGTGTCAGCTACTATATCAAATTTCATCAAAATTGGTCCAGCCGTTTGAGCGTGAAGAAGTGGCAAATACACACACACTCACAAACTTTCGCCTTTGTAATATTAGTGTGATTTAATCTGAGATGTTTGATATCGCGCAATGTAGCCAACATTGCAAATCTTGTGAAGGTCAGATGGCAATCGCTTCTTGTAAAATGTTAAGGTTACAACCTCACAGCATCATTATTGTGACTACGTATTTGTAGGTACCGTGGTTATTCTTGTTACACAATAGGTATGTTCTTATCCCTGGCTGAGCACGTTGCCAATTATTTTGGTATTATGGAATCAGCTAGCATCACTGTGGGATTTGGTTTTTAATGAGGTTTCAAATACGGCTTAACTTCAAATATATATACGGTTAGTTTATGGAAGCAAAGATGTTATGGCCCTGTCAGAATACCAGCGCTGCGACACTTATTTTTAAAAGTCGCGGTATCAAGCCGAGATATGAGCCGTTTGGCCTCTTATAGGAATTACTGTTGTTTATTTTCATATTAAAAAAAAAATATATATTCACATTAGATTGTGTTGTATAAACTCTGATTTTTCATTTGCTAGACCAAAATGACAGCTAATATCTAGTCAATGATGTCATGAGGACAAACGAAGGTTGATCGCAGCTCTCATTTGAGTTTAGTTTGTGATCTTCCTGTGCGAGTCACAATCACAATACATACCTACATTTTCTTTCATTCTTTATGTTTATTTTGATTTCCGCATGACCTTTTTTTGTAATTTATTGTTTCCCCAAATCGAGCCCATATCCTTTCAGACCGCTTTTCTCTATTTCGTATAGCTTTGTAATTCTATCTCAAATCTCACTCGTGTTTATCTATCTGTTTGTTTATGTGCCTGTTAAGCTGGGGTTTCCTAAGGCTGCGGTAGCCGCCACATGGCGTCCGCAATTTACCGACGAATGACGTCGAAGTCAAAGTCAAATCATTTATTTCAAATAGGATTTCAATAGCACCTTTGACAGTTAAAATTTAAAGAAACATATAGGTAGGTAGTTTCGTATGTAGCAGAATGGGCAAGATACTCCACTAAGTACATTTCTCCACCTTCCTCTCCATAGACGATCATTGAAACATTTATGAAAGTAACTAAGTTGGTGTTTCCCTAGAGAGCGCTTTTGTCACATTAAAGTCAAACTACAGTGTCAATATTTTCATTACGGCCGTCAATTCGACCATTATGTGGCAGCCGCCGCTGTCGTAGTAAACCCAAGCTATAGATAATACGAGTATGTACCTTAGTGAACTTTCAATTTACTGGGATTTGTTGTAAAAAAAATAGGCAATTACGAAGTTTACTATACCTACGGAGAGTAGTGGGGACCGATCATTTCAACACTGCAAAACACCGTGAGGAAGCCGGCGTCCTAGAATCAAAGATTCGAAGACAGTGACATGTATCAACCCGCACTGGGTCCGCGTGGTAGATTACACAGCCCACTCCCTCTCACACAGAGGATGCCTGTCATTGCCTGTGTCTCAGCAGTGGGAACATTATGGATTGATTATGCTTATGCTATACCTGCCAGTAATTCCAATATCACATATTTTCAACATGGTGGAATAGATACTGTGTCTCCGAAACCCGAATGTCTGATAACCAGTCTTACCAAGGGGTATCGTATTACCCGGTAACTGGGTTGTGGAGGTCAGATAGGCAGTCGCTCCATGTAAAATACTGGTATTCAGCTGCATCCGGTTAGACTGCAAGCCGACCCCAATATAGTTGGGAAAAGACTAGGCAGATACTTATGGAACAAATTATACCTACCCCTATTCACATACCCTTCATTCAAGTACTAATAACTACATTAGTGCCAGTAAATAACTAGTTCAGCGCAGTTCGTGTCCTGCAGTATCTAACATGAAATCACGTCGTTAACATTACTGCAGCAGTAATAATAGTGTTACCTACATTAGGCTAATAGAACTGACCATAGTTAGTCCTTCTCTGTCCCTCCTAATTAATATCATGGGTAATTTGATATTGGTAGCTAGTTACTGTTTAACATAATTTATTCGTTTTAAAACCATAATATATCTTTTTCGTTATTTCAATGGAATTTTTCATTTATTTACTATCATCTACCGTTACAGGATAACCCAATGCCAAAAATGCACACTCACTTAATACACTGAAAAGTCCTCCAGACCGAATTTCGGGTATGGCGATCAATCTCAGCGGAGACTGGATATCGGCGCGGGAGATAATATTATACCTACTTAGTGCACAAGTGTGTGCGCATGCAGACACTCTCTCTTCCCTCACTCTCATAGTCCGATGGGACGGCACGCTATCCGACACGACCGGAGAGAGATCAGGACCAACGGCTTCGTGCTTTCCGAGGTACGGGAGTATCACACCGCCAACTTCCAAACTCCCAGTTGGTCTCGTGGTTGCAAGCGCCACTACTGAGCGTGGGGTCCTGGGTTCGATGCCCGGGTCAGGCAGTGTTATTGGGTTTTTCCATTGGGAATTTCATATTTAAATATATTAACATCTTTAACTAATTATAGACAATGTATTCCTTGTAAATTCACTCAAAGAACAACAGAATAAGTCCGTCTTACTCACTATGAGGTTATCATTTTTAAATGTATTCTTACTTACTTCAAATTCTATTTTGTCGTAGGAGCGATCATATTCACAAATTTCCCACCCACAACTACCCAGAAAAACGATATTTTATGCATTACTGTCATAACACTATTTCCTTAACAGAAAACAGACGATTTTGAACCAAAATAGCAAATCTGTTATGTCAAAGACACGTTCAAGGCGCCAAAGGTGAATCTACATACAAAACAGTTCAGCAGAACACTGCACTGGTGCCTCGAACATCAAACTATAAAGCTCTCTTGCAAATTCACAATTCAATTTGTGTTGTTAAAACTGTTAAGTACTACAAACCATTGTGAGAGAAATAAATAAACTTATTATCAATTAACGGCAACGGTGAATGTATCGGACTATCATTGGACTAACGATACGAACTCGTGTTTGCGACCCCGATCGATCGACGTGAGCCCAGTCCTGACAATACGAGAGGCTGGCAGATCTTCTAATGAGACCGTATCCAAAATGAAGATTGAAAACAAAGCATAAGCTACGGTTGGCTACAAGAGCGGTGGCTGCCAAAAAACGGCCGCAGTGACTGCTGACATGAGAATGGCAGCGGGGTTGCACTTTGCGGTGTCAAAAAACGCTCTCTAGGAAAATACACCAACTTACTTTCATAAATAAAGATTCAGTGACGTCATTCGCCAGTAAAACAAAACCGAAGCGAACTGCACAAGTGAAGAAAAAATCCCCTTAGGGTCAGTTCACACCGATACGCGACGCGACGCGACGCTGCGCGCACTCTTTAAAAGAGAGAGCTGCACGGCGCAACGTATTCTGAACTCTCACAATGCAATGTGTACCTTTTCGTGTAAAAATAAAGTATAATTTGAGTCACTCTTGTAAAATGTGCGCGCAGCGTCGCGTCGCGTCTCGGTGTGAACTGACCCTTACTCTAAGTCTGACAATAATAAATTTAATTACTCACTCATCAATTCCATACAGATCCACATTTCTGTAGGTACCCAAATTCGGCGCGATTAGGTCCGTCCTTACATCAGGTAATGAGGCCCTCCTGATTTGATTGTTAGTATGATTGCGGCTCATTCTCTGTGGGAAGCCCTTAGAAGGGGCTCGTGTTGATAAGTGCCTTTTGAAAGGATTCTGGCACGTGAGAAATTTCCTAGGTCATGAATGGGATTATAACATAGCATTTAGTTAATTGTCAAGTAAAGGCTTATTCTTATGCAAAAACACCACGCTAGCTTTCTGCGTGAGGGCAATGTTGATTTAGTTTCTTTAAAAATAACATAATACTCCCTTCTGCTCGTGACTTCAGCTGCGTGATAATTCGGCCCGTCGTCCCCCGCCCCACCGCGTCGCATCCCATCGCCTACCGACGCTATTACTCCGTTTTCGCTTTACGTACCTTAGAACTTTATTTCTATTTGCTGGGCTCCTAATTCTTTGTAGGGTGATGTTAAATAGCCTTCCTCAAGAATTGGGCTATCAAATGCAAAAATAAATTTTCAAATATGACAGTTTCAGAGGTTAGCGCGTTCAAACAAACAAACTCATCAGCTTCAGTATTAGGATAGATAACGCCTAGGGTTAGGCACAGTACAGGCACAAGCAAAAGTATGTATACACTCGGCTTTATTTAAAAGCGATTTACTCCTTTATTTTTTCGTGAAATTTTATTTTGTTACGAACACAGTATATTCGAACCCATAGGTTTATGTAATGTGTCGTATTTCAACGTTGCATTCGCTATTTCACGAAAAAATCGCAATTGAAAGTTGCCAAGTGTTGACATATTGGTGCTCGTGACTGTACACCCTGTGAGCCTATATTTACCATCGACCGGACATACATCTCGACTCCGGCTGCTACTTTGCACCTAGATGGAAAAACCCAGTAGCACTTTGCCCGGCCTGAGAATCGAACTCAGGGCCTCACGCTCAGCAGTAGCCCTTGCGACCACTAGACCAACGAAGCAGTCCCTAAAAAAATCTCACGCCATTTAGCTACAGATCATACAACAGTGAGATATATTATGTGAATATTATAGCTGGTATATAGAATCCGGCTGAATTTCGTTTTCGGTTTTGCAGTAATATATATAATATATTACTATAAAATATATTATAATATATAAATGTACGGCCGAAATATCCTGTTCCGGCAATTTTGGAAACTGGAAATACGTTTTCGGCCAGATACAATTATCGAATATATCCCAACGGCTAAAATACGTCCGGCTGTGTGGTTCTGAGTTCTAACCCTATTCGCTACACTGTGAAATTGATGTTACTCTTAGCAAGTCCATAGTTTGGGTAGGTAAACAGGAATACTTTACAAAAACCACCCACATAGCCACAGTAGTCATAAAAAATAGCAATTTATTTTCTAAGAAAAAACCACATTAATCTTGTTATACTTTTGGAAATGGTCTCAGAATAACAAATGTTATTATTAAGTTTGTAACAACAATATTTCAGTCTAGCTTTATGATAATAATATAAGGCATAGCTTTCAGTATAAACTTATTTATATTTTCCGTACAATAAAATATAGGTAAGGCACATTGTATTACATTGTTATAGTTTCGTCGCTTATTCATAAATCTATACATACAAATAAATCAAATTGAAGCGTATGTTTGTAATTTCAAAATAACAGCATGATATTGAACGTTTATGAAATAATATACGATACTAAAAAATATAAAATTGTTTGTCTGTTTGTTTGTTCCGGCTAATCTCAGAAACTGCTGGACACATTTTGAAGGGACTTTCACTGGCACGCAGTAGATGTTATAGGGAGTAAACTTAACTTTAGAAACGTATAGTATGTTTACCTCACGAAGCGACGCGCGCGTTACTTGTAGTAACACGCTGTGAACGTGTGCGTGAAGACGAGTAGCGTCAGCACATAACACACACGCACACACACTTCTGACTTCGCCATCGTGTCGGTTGTGTGTGTAAGCGCAGGAGCTCTCGGCAGACAGTTGTTCACAGCGTGTTTGTTGACTTGGTAACCACAAGTAAAGCGCGCGTCACTTCATGAGACAAAAATAGTGTACCTGCAGCCTATTAAACTCTGTGCCGCCGCATATAAAAACAGGCAGCCTGTCTAGACAGGCTCAAAATTCTTTAGGCAATAAAAAATGTTTGATGCCTACGTGCTACTCAGCTTTATTCTAAGACAAAGAACATAGGACCACAGTCGCGTAACATCTACATAGGCAGAGCAATAAATTGTGAAGGTACAGACGCACATCAAGCTACTAGATACAATCTGACAAATTTCTTTAATAGATTTTCAACTTTATCGCTAAAGCATTAGGTTCAAGGTAGATTAGGAAAATTTGACAGTTTCAGGTGGCTCGATGTGCTGGCGTCTGTACCTACTCAACACCCATCTCTCTCTGCCTGCCTAGCCTTGTCTCAACTATGTTAGGGTCGGCTTCCAGTCTAACCGGATGAAGGTAATTACCAGTATGAAATCTACCACGCGGGTGACGCGGGCCCAGTGCGAGTTGGTAGAGGTCACATGTCTTCGAATTTTTCGTTCTAGGACATGCTGGTTTCCATAACCGTTTTAAGAGCAGTGGTGATGAAATTATTTACACAAAGTAAAGCGCCTGCCTGGGTTCGTACCCAAGACCTATAAAATGTAAGTTGGAGCTAGTACCACTAGGCCACCACTGCCCAACCAAGTTATTGGGCACTCCTTGGTAAGACTCGCTACCTACTCAACACACAGCAATAACAAAAACCCTTCTTTGTTCCAGGCCTTCCCAACGACCTGTCCGTCTCCTGGCATCAGTACCCCTACAGCCTCGGCATCGTGTTCTGTAAATTGAGAGCTCTCATATCTGAAGCGTAAGTATTTCTAAGAAATTATAGCAATATGATTTAGGAAAAAAGCAAAACTTTTGATATTTTCAGTTATGAAAGATTTTCTTTGTTTTTCGTATTTGATTGAAATTGTAATATTTAGTATCGTATCTACTAATGAAATGCCGTCATTAGATTTTTCTAGTGCGGACAACGGTAATACTTGTATAATATCAATGGACATTTTTAAAACCAAACTAAAATTAACAACTTTTTTAAATGTAAATAAAACCAGTCTGCCCAGCCTTTCCCAACTATATTGTGGTCGACTTCCAGTCTAACCGGATGCAGCTGAACTACAAGACCAGTATTTTACCTGGAGTGACTACCCATCTGTCCACGACCCAGTTACTGGGTAACACGATACTCAGTCACGATAGTCGGACTTTTGGGCTCTTGACTACCCGTAACATTCAAAAATCCACGTATGATAGCCGGGACAAACGGCTCAATATGCACCCATCCATGAACCGACCGCGGCAAGAAAAGCTTAACCTTCAATTTAACCGAGCGGCTATTATTATTTGGCCACGAGACGAACAGGATTTTTTTTAAATTTAGTGCTTAATTCATTCGTTTTATTTACCTAGCACAAAGCGTTATAAGTTCGACCCAAAAATCTTTCTCTACCACTGGGACAGAAGTCAATCCATTTGCAAGACATTTAATTTAATCCGGTACTATTTCTAACTCACAAACTGCTTGCTGCTTGTAAAGAAGAGTTGAAAGTTTGTAAAGAACTTGTAAACTCAGAACTTACATGAACTGACAACTATTGGGCTGTTGAGTTCTTAAACACAGCAACTTCAGTTTCGGACTGATAGTTCAGACCATAGATATAAGTTACATTTCAGACGCAACGGGCTTTGTAACAACTTGTTGTAGCTAAATTTAACTTCTCTTTGTTGTTAAAACTTTACTCACAGGCAAATTGATCAGGCAGATTGACCTCTCACCTCTTGTTTATTATTTTATTCCAATTATTTATTTATTTAGGTATTTCTTCCATAAAAATATTACAAATTGGAGTCGCTTTTTGTATATTATGTCTATTGTCTGTGTACCTAATCGTGTTCTTCTTCGAACATTCACAATAAATGTTCATGGGGTTTTACCATTTGGGAATAATCTCAAAATAGCTCACTGCTTGCCAGCTACATGTCACATGGTTTAGCGTTTTACATGACTATACTAGAGAATTTATGACAGTCAATTTAAAAAATCACAACGTTGAAACTGTTGATTTTCGCGGAACATAATAATATATGTTGCGTTTAGGTGATGAATCTCATCTCTCTGAAATCCATGGAACGTCATAGACAGAAAAAAAGGGCTATAAATTAAATAAAACCACTATAAATGGGCCAACCTGTCTAATAAAGAAATCTCCAAATCTAAAAACTGCGAAGTAGGGGCGAGTCGCTAGTTCGTTTGTAAATTAGAAGTATTCTTTGCGAGAAATCCACATCTATACTTTCTGTATTAAGTACCTGTATCTTCAGCACAAATTGTAGGTAGTTTTATTTGGTCTCAGCTGCGCGTATATTAGGGTTATTTGTTAAGGCTCTGTGTAAACACGGCATAAAAATGAATGAAGTGTTGGAACACAATAGCTTTAGGGCTGCACCATAGACAAAATTGCATTGTTGTTGAACTGTCAAAATAAAAACCATGCCTACTTGTGTTACACAATTACCCCAATTACCCCGAAATTACAGGGCACTGCTGAAGGCTAACCTCATTAATGGATAGACTTATTCCAAAATTCATAGGGTTCATGTAGCGACTTTGACAGATTTATTGGCGCAGTGGTTGAGCAATTTACTTCCACGCTACGGAATTCTAGATAGGTACAGACGCCAGCACATCAAGCTACTACAATCTGTCAAATTTCTTTAATAGATTTCAACTTTATCACTAGCGCTTTAAGGTTCAAGGTTGATTGAGAAAATTTGACAGTTTCGGGTAGCTTGACCTGCTGGCCCCTGTACATCGATTCTCCATCGTTTAGCTAAATAGGTGCCTACTAGGTGTCTTCTCCCTCATCCTCGCCGTTTCTATCCTACTATCGTACTAATATTATAAACGTGAAAGTTTATATAGATGGATGGATGGATGTTTGTTACTCTTTCACGCAAAAACTACTGGAGTGATTTGGATGAAATTTGGCACACAGATGGTTTATAGCCAGGATTAACATATAGGATATTTTTATCCCGATATTCTCACGGGATCGAACCTTATGCGGGTGAAACCGCGGGGCGCAGCTAGTAATTTTTATATTACCCTTCAACCATAATTCATGAGCGGAGGGACCTATTACGATGACGCCATAAATCTGTAACGTCATATTCTAGCGAGTTGGAATTTTCATAAAAGATATAAGAACATTTTAATTTTCTTAATTAAGAATTATTAACCCAGAGAATGATAGTAATTTCTGAGATTTATGATATGCCACTTCATGCAAGCTTCTGGATTGAGAGCCCAAGTATTTTTCTCATAAATATTTTTTCACCTGACCTATGCTTCCAGTTCTTATTATTTTTCACTAATTTCCCGCATCATCTGCCTAGCCTTTTCCCAACTATGTTGAGGTCGGCTTCCAGTCTAACCGGATGCAGCTGAATACCAGTATTTTGCATGGTGCGACTGCCTATCTGACCTCCACTGGGTAATACGATCTAACTAATGTCCCTATAAGTCTCAATTTGGTTTGCAAGGATTTTAAAAATGGCCCCTCAGTCCACATACGTACGCACGTGGCCGCGTCCACAGCGTTGTCATTGACCTATTTAGAAGATGTAACTGAGATAAATGAAAACCTCTTAAGGGGTCATTGTAGTCATCATTATGAAAAACTTTCCTAACTAAAGTAGCTCGCGAAATTCAAATTGCCTTAAGTTTTTTTGCTAGGCTAGGCAGATGATGATCCCGTCCTGGGACCTCGAGGCGGAAGTACTCGCGTCATTGTATCGGTGGCGCGGGGAAGCGACGGTGCGGGGTGAGCGACCGATGCAGCGACTCATGGAGCTGCGTCGGTCTCAGCTTCGCGAGGTCCTGGTGGCGGATTGGCGGGACAGGCTTACACGCCCTACCGCTGGCCTCGTCACCATCGAGGCGGTCCGGCCGGTGCTCGAGCGCTGGCTCGGGAGGAGGCACCCTGCCGTTTCGGGTGACGCAGGTGCTCTCGGGGCATGGTTGCTTCGGGAAGTACCTGTGTCGCATAAACAGGGAGCCGCACGCCCGGTGTCACCACTGCGCCGACTGCCGGGAGGACACGGCGCGGCATACGCTGGCAGAGTGTGCCATCTGGGAGGAGCCGCGCCGTGCGCTCATCTCAGAAGTAGGCAGTGACCTGTCGCTGCCGGCCGTGGTCGAGTCGATGGTCGGCAGCGAAGAGTTCTGGGACGCGGTGGTTTCCTTCTGCGAAACGGTCGTTTCGCAGAAGGAGGCTGCGGAAAGGGAGAGCGAGATCTCGTCCACTCACCCGGCCCGCAGCAGGCGCACCGGGCGTCGTCGGCGGAGGGCGGACATCGCCCTCTTCCTAAATGGGTCCAGGGGCGACGGACTCGGCGTAGGTGTGAGATGGAACACCGGGGTGGTTTTTAGTTAGTAATAGTCTGACAGACCCCGCCGCCCACCTTAGGGCGGGGGACATCCATGAGGATTTTCCACCATATATAAAGAGGGTCACCCATCCACAGACCAACCGAAGCAAGCATAGCTTAACCTGATCCATCGACCTGTGCGGCTATGTGTCATGTTGTATGGATT
The DNA here is from genome assembly GCA_949629185.1 of Apamea crenata. NCBI lineage: Eukaryota > Metazoa > Arthropoda > Insecta > Lepidoptera > Noctuidae > Apamea > Apamea crenata. The sequence continues at coordinate 829,517 of OX451362.1, read as the reverse complement.
AAAATATGATTTTCGACGGAAACAATTAATACTTTACAGAATTATAATCATTGGAATCAGCAATCAATCATCTCCTTGAGAATTGGCCTCAAATGTCATGATTTCATGAAATAGTCATTTTTATTATTAAAATTCTATAAATAAATATTTATTGCGGTCGCGAATCATATTTAGATCAATATGCAACCTGATACTGACCTGCAAATTGCAAAAAAACCCATAAGCCCATATAGTGGTCCATAAAGACAAGTACCTACCTACAATTCAATGACACCTCGTAGATGGTGCAAGTTTAATGTATGTGTGTAACAAAAGTTTTTCTTTAAAAAAGAACTTTAAGAACACGTTCTGTGTGTTCATGTCAATCACCTTCATCTTCAAAGACTTTCAGTTTAAGAAGACTTTGATACTTGTCGATCAAAGCTCTTAGCCAGGTGCCATCGAACTAATTAAGAGTGCCTATCGAAGCGAATTGAGCGACAATGTAATTTGTGAGCAAATTGAATGTATTGTTTCAACGCTCAAAGCGCCGTTGAGGTTTGTGGCTCCCGACATGTATAATAATGTATGTACTGTCTTGGTCGTGTGAACTGTACAAACAAACGCAGCATCTGTAGTATATATCACAGTACACCAGTTTGTTTGTAATTGTTATCTATGGGTTATATGGGTAACCCCATGTTTGCACCCATATTATACTAGTTGTGATACTTGCAGATAGATAGGTAAAGATATGTGAAACGGTGGGCACAGTCAGTAGAATCAGGATGGTCACAACAAACGATCTATTTGCACAATAATACGAGTTTTTCTTACGGCGTTTGCACTTGGTGACAGTTACAAAACATGTGCATCTGGATTGAGGGCCCATTTTTTGAACCCTTGCGAAACGAAATAAGACTTTAGGGGAATTAGTTGAAAATAGTAAAAACTTAATGCAAAGGGAAACGACAGATTCAAACCACAGATTACCAAGTAGTTACTAATTTCAAACTGCCTAACACATCGGTATTTATAGATTTCCCTATAACTTAATATTTTGATGGTTTACTAACTATTATGAAGAAAATGAAATAACAATTATTAACAAAGAAATAAAGTATCTGAAGTCTTAAGCAATCATTAATTTAAACTTAATACTTGGCTCGCCGGAAATACCAGTCTTACCAAGGGGTATCGTATTACCCAGTAACTGGGTTGTGGAGGTCAGATAGGCAGTCGCTTCATGTAAAATACTGGTATTCAGCTGCATTCGGTTAGACTGGAAGCCGACCCCAACATAGTTGGGAAAAGGCTAGGCAGATGATGATGACTTGGCTCGCCGGAAGCTGACAACCTAAAGGCGCCATAATCATTTATTTGATGCACACAAAAGATGCCGATTAAACAATAACTAATTACATGTTATGAATGTTAGGAAATACCTACAAGATCCAATATTTAAAAAAACTTTTTACAAAAAAAAAAAAACAACCGACTTCAAAAAAAATAGTAGGTATTTTTAAGATATAAACTAGTGCTTGACTGCGATCCCGCCTGATGGAAAGCAGTGATGCAATCGTTGATGGTAAAGCGCACTAATTTATTATGAGCCTATTCACTCTAGCCTTGAAGACACTTAAATTATAATCGGACGGGAAGACCGCTGCAGGCAAATTGTTCCAGTCTTCCGATGTACGTGGTATAAACGACGAGGCGAACGAAACGCTTCGTCCGGATCGTAGCGGTTCAACAACGTAAGGGTGGAAACTCGCCGTACGACGGGTTGTCACCGCGTACACTCCCGATAATGCATCTTATAGAATACCGAAAGGCTAACTACCCTACGCCTGTGCTCCAGGCTTTGTAGATTGGTCTTAACCAAATCTGGATCACCAATTAGCCTCTTCGCACGCCTCTCCACTGAGTCCAAAGCTTCTAGATGGCATTTTGCAGCACCAGCCCATACGTGGCTGCAGTACTCTACACACGATCGGACCTGTGCTTTATTCTTATTTAGCATTGATTTTCATTAGCAAAGTATGTAAAGCAGTTAATTATCATTCTTACAGCATAGTACAAAAACTTTTGTCAATCTCTTTCATTATAAAGTGAAACTAAAATGGCGTCATGGTCTACTTCCCTCTCGCTCCATTCGAATATAAATGGCAAGGGCAGATAGTATTACAAAGCGTTTATAAATTTCAAGTTATTTATAAAAACGGAAGCTTTTAGGAACTCTGTAAGCGGTGGAGGAGATATTTTCGGAGAACAATAAGATGAAGGGCGTCTCCGGTACAAAGAGATGCTGAAGATTTAAAAATAAAGCAAGATTTTCTTTGAGATCACAGGTTTTACATCCGCTTTTGTTGGTGATGTCCATTATTTGGCATTTTATCAGAGAAATACCTTCTGCACGCGACATCGCTCGCATGGATATCGAAAGCTACACATGTTTATAAAGCGTCCTCTTCCCCGACCCACCGCCCGCCTCGCATCGCATCGCATCGCCCGGCCGCACTATAGCTTCGTTTTCGCTTAGCGTTCTTTCTGACTTTTCTTCGTTTTCCTCGGCTCCTAAGGGTAGTGTGCCTATATCCCTCCTCATGAATTGGGCTATCAAAATCAAAAATATTTTTCAAATCTAACTAGCAGTTCCAGAGATTAGCGCGTTCAGACAAACAAACTCTTCAGCTATATCAGTATAGATAAGATAATATTGATAACAACATCATAAGACATCACTCTACTACTGCCTTAACATAAAACTGTTGGCATTGTTATGTCGTGGCAGAGCGTGGAGGAATAAAGTCGCCCGCTAGTTCAGCATTTAGTTGAAGGTTTGTACATACATAACTTGTTAAGGCTATAGTTGAATGCAAAACTTCTAGAAAACTAGTCAAAACTGTCACAAAGGATGTCTGCAACTCTGAAACAACGGCAAAACATCTACACCAGTATGTTCTATACATGACATGTATTTGACAAGTGATTTACAAGACTTGTTGAATACAAGTCCACCAATACTTCACGAAGTTATCTCATCTGCTCCACGGCCGTATGTCACTGCCAGGAGTGCCAGGATCCAGTAGAATATCAGTGTCAGGTACATTTGCCTGACACATGCTGAGTTGGACTCCCATTTGGTGCAACCTTGAGACGCACACCGCACTTTGTTTAATGCTCGTTATGTCATTATTTAAAAGTGTGTCATAGACGATAGTGGATGGAAATGGATGTCCATTCGCCAAAGAAGAAGTTTGCGCGCTTTGACCACGCTTTTCTCCCTTCTCAACTCTCCCACTCCTCCTTCTTATCTAATATCTCACTTCCAATATCTATGTTCTTCACACACTAAGAATCTGCGTTCTTCTAACAATCTCCACTTACTCTGTCCTTCTCATACGTCTGACTTTGTTCATTCTTCTTTTCATATTCAGTCCATTCTTCTTTGGAATGCGCTTCCTCTTGATATCAGGACGGCCACCAGTCGGTATGCATTTAAGCGGAAATTGCAGAGTTATTTTCAAAACAAATTTAAAAAATAGCGTAGAGTCATCTTAACACCTCTCTTCCTTGATTTTGTATATATATAATATATATATTATAAGTATATATGTAGGTGTCCTCTTCAATGAAACCACCGTTTTACAGCAAAAAGAAGTATATTTTCCCAAAACCAAAGATTTCAACAAATAATTATTAATAAAGTAAGCGAGATCACACATTCAACGTCCAGTGCCTGTCTAGGTCTACCCGTTCCTCCATCCGTTCTCCCTTTTCTCATTCATTCATTCCGTACATCCTAGTCACTCTTACATTCAATCCGCTGTCAATCCGTATTCGTTCCTACAGTCGGCCGTCCTGCATCCTAGCCTGCCCTCAGGCGCTCCTGACTTTACAACAATTTAAAACATAACAATAACTCTATACAGGGTAATAATGGAAGTAACGTCGTTATCAGAGCAGTCGGTAATGCACAATATGGTGCAAATGGAACCTTACCATGCGTGGTGTAGAGTTCACTGACCCCTGGGCCATGGCTTCATGTTATCGGCCGACGTCGACGTGCGGGCTGGTCCTTCTGTCGTGGTGTCAATTTTCTCTACATCATACCTATCTTGCCCTCTGATTGCTGTTACCCTGTATGGTCCAAAGAACCTGGGCTTCAATTTTAAACAGGTGCCATACTGCGTCCTTAGAATAGCAACTCTATCTCCAATCTGGTACAGTGTACTCTCCTTACGTTTCCTATCGTATGTCGATCGATTCTCTTCTTGTATTTTCATTATTTGACTCTGAGCCGATTTTCGTAGCTGTTCTCTTTCTTCTACGAAACTGTCGTAACTCTCTTGTTGTAACAGTTCAACGACCTGTAAGTCGTCCTTGGAACGCAACTTAGTCCCCACCATAAGTTCGAAAGGCGTTGTATCGATACTTCGTTGGTACGTACTATTAAGAGCAGTCTGTACTCTCGCCACGTGCCTGTACCACTGTCCTGGTTCCGAAATACAAAGTTTAGTTAAAACTGATATAATGATACAATGGATACGTTCAACTTGGCCGTTCCCTCTTGGTACGCCCGTCGTAATGAGTACATGTTGAATATCCTCTGTATTGCAGTATTCCTTGAAATCATTGCTGGTGAACGCTGCCCCGCGATCTGTTATCATTCTGACTGGGTTCCCAAACGTCTGTTGGTGCACACGCAGCTTGTCAAGTGTCTCTTTTGTCGTCGTGCCCTTTGTTGGATACACCCAAACAAACTTGGTGAATGCGTCTACCACGGTCAATATGTAGTTATACTGTTTCTTCGTTTCTGTGAGAGGTCCTACATGATCGCAATGGATTGTGTGGAGTGGAATGCTCCCTTTATCAATGCAATGAAGAAATCCTTCTTGCTTTCCACTCTTCTTTGTGGCTAATAAACATGGAACACATGTGACAATAAATTCGTCTATTTTCCGGGATAAATCCCTTATGTGGTAATCTTTATCCAACATCTCCATCATTTTCTTTTTCGCGAAATGTCCTCTCTCATGGACCCTCTTTATGATATCACCTTCCATACCACTTGGTACCACCAACTTCAGTCCTTTATACAGCACATTGTTTTCTGTACTATAATCTAGATATGGTTTCTCGTTTAATATCTCTCGGATTGCCACTAAGCCTCCATCTTGCTGTTGGGCAATTTTCAATCGTTCATGGAGTTCTCTTGTGACTACTCCGACATAAGGTGATCTGCTCAAAGCGTCGACATGTCTCATCTGAGATCCAGTACGGTGCTCTACTGTATATTCATATTCTTGAAGAATCAGAGCCCATCTTGCCACACGGGTCGACAGATCTTTTTTCCGCAAGGTCAACTCGAACGCTTGACAGTCTGTAACAATTTTGAATTTGATACCATATAAATATTGCCGAAATTTCTTTACTCCTTCTATCACCGCTAAGGCTTCCAACTCATAACTACTATATTTCTTCTCTGCGTCACTCGTCTTCTTACTCATGTAGTATACAGGGTGCAATCGGCCGTCTTTTGGGCATCGTTGAAGTAGTATACAGGCCAATGCTAACTTAGACGCATCCGTATGTAGTTCTGTATAAAGTTCTGGATTAAAAATCCTTAGTATTGGCATACTAGCTAGCTTCATCTTTAACTCATGAAATGAGGCCTTCTGAGGTTCCTCAAACACAAACTCAACATCTTTCTTTAGCAACTCCGTCAAAGGTCTTGCTATGAGAGCATAGTTTTGAATAAACTTCCTAAAGTATGACGTCAATCCTACAAATCCATGTAATTGCTTTACATTAGTAGGTTGAGGAAATCTTACCACAGCATCCGTCTTGTCGGGTGATGGTTGTACTGTACCATTCTCAACCACATGTCCGAGGTACTCTACTCGTCTCTGCACTAGTTGCGACTTCTTCCAGTTCACTTCTAAGCCATACTGGGATGCTCGCTGTAGCACTTCCTTCAGTCGCTCTACTGCTTGTACCTCGTCTGCTGCGAGAATTATCACATCATCAATAAATATAAGAACCTTTTCTTTTTCGATGAAATCCCTGAAGATACAATTTATAAATTTGGTAAACGTCTTCGGACAAACTGACAGACCAAATGGCGCTTTGAGGAATTCATATTGTGCATTATGCGTCACAAATGCTGTATACTTTATTGAATCCTCGTGCACAGTTAAATGGAAATATCCATTTTTCAAATCAAGTGTACTAAACACCTTTGCCTGAGCAAGTTTGTCTATATGATCCTCGATAACAGGTAATGGATACTCATCCTTGACCATTTTCTTGTTTATTAGCCTATAATCAACACATATCCTTGTGGCGCCGCACTTCTTCTTGACAAGAACCAAGGGACTGGCATATTCAGAAAAACTTACCCTAATAATTCCCTCTTCAAGCCATTGTTTCACCTGACGCTCAACCTCCTTTTGTTCTGCCAACGCCAAACGTCTCGGTCGTTGTGCAACTGGTACGTCATCCTTCAATGTAACACGCAGTTGAATCGGAGCCTCACACGTCTTATTCGGTCGGTATGTTTCAACTAGCCGCGTCACTTCGTCTTGCAACGCCGTGTCACGCACGTAACCTACAACATCAGAAACACATACATCACACATAAAGTTATGAAACCAACTTTCGCCAGACTTCAACAACAAAACACGACTGCCCTCCATAACCAACGTTACATCCTTCAAAAACTCCTGTCCTAAAATTACCTCGAATGGCATAGCGTCTCTAGGCACAATGTATAAAACTATATTTTCGTAACACTGACCGTCGATAGTAATGTTTGTTTTGAAACACCCCAACGATTTCACTCGCGCCGATCCAAGTCCCGTTAACGACATTTCGTTTCGCACATAGTCCGGAGCGTTTAATGATAGGTAGCACTCGAGAGTTATAAGGTTTATATCGCTTCCCGAATCAATTAACGAAGAAACACGTTTATTAAACAACATAATGTCCTTCATCGGTTTACAAGTAGCCGTCATCGTCGTAATTTCACCCGTTCCACCGCCACTGTTGTTTACGTTCATGCCGGTCGCCGCCATATTGCTGCCATCCAATCCGGTGCTAATGTCACTTGCGTTCGATCCGTTTGCCGCGAAGTTCGACTCATTCGCGCGCTCAGTGAAATTCGTTCCGGTCAATCCAATCGGCGATTCATTCTTGTTCGCTGCGAAGTTCATTCCGGTTAATCCATTCGCCGATTCATTCTCGATCGCTGCGAAGTTTGTTCCGGTCTCCGCTACTTCGTTCATTCGTTCCTTCTGAACGCACATCTGTCTTCTTGGTGAACCGCCATTTTTTTTCGAAACTGATGAACTCTGCGCTTTTGTTCCCGACGTCGATGATGAACACTGCGATGAAATGTGACCGAACTGATTACATCGGAAACATTTTAATCCCTTCTCCTTATGCGGACACTCGCTGGAGACATGACTGCTCTCGCCGCAATTATAACATTTCTTCCGGTTATTTTCAGCTTGCCTCGGCCGGTTATTCTTCATCCCATGTTGATAGGTAGTTTGCGACTTTTCCTTTATAGTTTCGTAGATCTTCAATTTTTCTTTTAGCTCTCCATACGTCGTAACTCCGTATAAAATCATTTTATTTACCGGGTTGTCTGGAATCCCCTCGACGATGTATTTTATAGCCACATAGTCCGGCATCTTTCCTCGTTTTCCTAACTCCTTCATTATTAGCATATAGTCAAAACATGACTCATCACCTTTCTTTGTTCGTGAGCTCATAAGTTCGTGTATGGTCTTAATGTCAACGGTGTCTGGGAATTCTTTAACTATCGCCGCCTTTAATTCTTCCCACGTCTTAAAAGTTTTCTCAGCCCGTAGCCAGAGCGCTGCAGTACCAGATAATGACCGCCTCGCCATTAAGAGTTGCTGCACTGGAGTCCATGCAAACACCTCGGCATTACCTTCCACGTCTTCAATCCACCTGGCGACTGGATACGTCTTATCCTGCCCCGTGAACTTTGGAATAAGATCCTGCGTTAAGTGCAACATTGCTGTACCGCTCCGTGCTGACGAAAATCTCTCGTCATCTTCGAAATCCGCCTGCCGGCTGGCACGTCTTCCGTCTTTAGGCATAATCGTCGTAAATTCTATCGCTTACACGTCGTAACTTGGCTGGATACTTCTTTGTTCCACGTTGTACTTAGCTCGTCGTAGCCGTTGAATTCAATCTGAAGAATTCTCTTCAATCCCGGTCGTGCCCCCAAAACTGTAGGTGTCCTCTTCAATGAAACCACCGTTTTACAGCAAAAAGAAGTATATTTTCCCAAAACCAAAGATTTCAACAAATAATTATTAATAAAGTAAGCGAGATCACACATTCAACGTCCAGTGCCTGTCTAGGTCTACCCGTTCCTCCATCCGTTCTCCCTTTTCTCATTCATTCATTCCGTACATCCTAGTCACTCTTACATTCAATCCGCTGTCAATCCGTATTCGTTCCTACATATATTATAGTAATAGTATGTATGTGTATATAACCTATTTATATACATAGTTTTAAGTTTTTTATCATTGTCCCTCTCAACCAAAGCACCTGCCATCTAATCTCTTCACCACCCTTGGTTGACTGGTAGAGAATGCCTAAGGCATTAAGTCCGCCTTTGTACCTTTTTTGTGCGAAAAGTTTAAATAAATAAATAGTGTCATCAGAAATATGTCTTGTTTTCTTCTATTTTTTAACCGACTTCTAAAAAAGTTCGAACGTTCTCAATTCGGATGTTTATATTTTTTTTTTAGGTGTGTTCAGAAATAACCGTCATATATAGACGGATGTGCAAAATCCTTTTTTTTATTCGAATGACCTTTATTCCGAAATGGTCCCATTTAAATTTCTTAAAGTTTTGATGGTGAGTTTCGGAGACAGACAACGGAACTCCTCAATAAATGCCACCAAAGCAACCGCGATTGCTGCTATCGCTTAATGTATGTATTGTTTACGCAATCACAGAGTAGCATAGAATACCTACTCTCTGTTACGTAGACCAGTGGTTCTCAAACTTTTTTGGTGACGGAACCCTTTTGAGAAGCAAAATACTTGATGGAACCCTACAATAAAACAATAGTTTTTAAAAGTGTATTCTTTATTAATAAGCATAATAAAATTACAATGTAACAGTTACTAATTATTACTTACTTTACCACATGGCAAGTACAATAATAGAAGATATTAAAAAAGAAAAAAATCTAACTAATGGGAGGTATGAAACTGTTTTTTATTTTTCATCAATTGGTTGATATCAGGTTTGATAGAAGACAGTTGAAGTCTCATATCAGGTTCGGCGTCCAGTCTATTGCGATATTTTGTTTTCGTGGCTGCATAGGTTGAGAATCCTGTTTCGCACAAATATGTTGTTGGGAACGGGAGAAGAATATTCAGAGCCATTTTGCCAAGCATTGGATATTCATCACGGATTCTGCACCAAAAATCGTTGAGAGGCGTCGTTTTGAACAGTGACTCCATACTTGTGTCTGATGACATTTCTAAAAGAGATTCATATATCTCGTTTGACATACTTTCGGGCTTTTCCAAGTTAGGTAAAAAAGGATTATGAATCCATGAATTCAGTTTCATTTTTGTATTCTGTTCTTCGGGAAAATACTTTTCAAAAGATGCGCGCATCGATCTGAGATATTGGACCAATTCTCCAAACACATCATTTTGAAACATTTCTGAGTCGTTATCGCTAACAAACTCACTGAGTGACGTAAAGCTTTCTATTTCTTTCTTACCAACGCAAATAATCCAAAAATCTAATTTTCTTTTGAAGGCAGTTATTTTGTTATAGGCCTGAAACACTGTTGTCTGTTTACCTTGCAATGATAAATTCAATTCGTTCAGTTTTTGAAAGATATCCGCCATAAAAGACAATCGGAACAACCAAGTTTTATCATACAAACGGTCCTTCAAATTAAAAGAAGTATCTGCTGAAAGAAACATTTGTAACTCGGCTCTAAGTTCAAATAGCCTTGTTAAAGTTTTACCTCGAGACAGCCATCGCACTTCTGTATGGAGCAGCAGTGTTTTATGTTTGCTGCCATAATCTTCACACAATAATGAGAACAATCGGGATTGTAGTGGTCGTGATTTGATAAAATTAATTATTTTTACCGCTTCATCCATAACTAATTTTAGATTTGACGGCATTTGCTTCATCGCAAGTGCTTGTCTATGCAGAATACAATGGCTGGAACTACAATTAGGCGCTTTATTTTTTATTCGTGACACTGCTCCTGCTGTTTTACCTGTCATCGCCTTGGCCCCATCTGTAGAAATGTCAATGCAATTGTTCCAACTGATATTATTTTCTTCAAAAAATATATTTATTTTATTAAAAATTTCTTCCCCGGTAGTGTTTGTGAGCAGCGGTGAACACATAAGCATGTCTTCTTTAAAAGAACTTTCATATGGATATCTCACGATAACCAGCAAGATAGCCAAACCAGCGACATCAGTTGACTCGTCCATTTGCAAGGCGAATCGTGTTTTTTGTAGACGTGTAACTAGTTCTTGTTTGACGTAGCTTGCCAGATCATGGATTCGCCGTGAAACAGTATCGTTTGATAGCGGCACAGTAGAAAGATGCTTTGCAGATTTTTCATCGAGCATACATTTTGTTATGTCTAATACACATGGCTTTATTAAATTCTCAGCGATAGTGTGCGCTTCACCTGCTTGTGCAATGCGATAGCTAACTAAATATGATGCCTCCGTGGCCTTTTCGTTGATAGTTTGTGTTACATGCATCATATTTTTTTGACTTTCCAATAACTGATCTTTTTTACGAACAAAAAATTCTTTATTCTTGTCTTTAGACTCGGGGTGCACAGTTTCTAAATGTCGGCGCAATTTGGCAGGTGCCATGGAACTATTAGGAAGCAGTTTACTACATAGCATGCAGAGAGGTGAGCCGTTGGAATCAACAAATCCGAAACTGATATATGATTCATCATACTTCCTTTTTTTCGTCTTTGAAACCGTCGAGCTTGACGTCGCGGCATCATCGTCTGGATCGGTGATTGCTATATTCTCCGTGCGTACTGCTTTTGAACATTCAGCGTCATTAGAAGATGTTGTTGCAACACGTTTAACACCTTTAAGCCAACGTTCCATTCTTCTTTATTTATAATGTTACACGTCAGGATAGTGGGGTCTAAATAATGCACAATCGTTACTGCGTATAAGAGACTAAGTTTAGTACAATGAAGAAATGTATAAAACTGAGACAACGAATACAGCAGGCAGTAGAACAATGAACACTAGTTTCTCGCTAGCAAGCTTATAAGTAGGTAGGCAGGAACTTATCGCTCCGAACGCTAATTGTCAACTGACTGACGAGGCGCGACACGCGATCGCCGCTTTTATACTTAGTCCTAGACTCGATCTCGAATATTCTCGAAAATACTCGAGTCGGCGCCTTTGATAAACAAAAAGCAAAAATAAAAAGAGAAATATAAAAATTACGTTGTAAACAATCTCGACTTTATTTTTTTAAGTTAGAGTCGAAAGTCGCTTGTTGACAACTATAGCGTCTAATACAGAGGCGGCTTTTATCAAAGGGACTGCGCGCTCACAAGTATACCTACAAGTATACATGTTGATACCAAAGTTATGAGATATTGTACCAGTTATTGTAACACATGTTTATACAAATACAAATAAATAAATAAATATACATACGCGCGGCCGCGGTGTCAAAACGTTCGACCAGAGAGAGGTGTTTTGATTTTTTTTCTAAATTCTTGAGGAACCCCTACAGAGGTATCGCGGAACCCTAGGGTTCCGCGGAACACACTTAGAGTATAGCTGACGTAGACTAATGGTGAATGAATGATGAAGAGCAGTGGTGGCCCAGTGGTAACGCACCCGCCTTACGAGTTTGTGTGGTCGTGTGTTCGAAAAGCGCTGAAGCGCTTAAAGCGCCTGACTGGGGCGCTTTACTTTGTGTAAATTATTTCATCACCACTGCTCTCAAAACGGTGAAACATCGTGAGGAAGCCGGCATGTCCTAGAATCAAAAATTCGAAGACATTTTTTGACATCTACCATCCCGCACTATGTCCGCGTGGCGGGTTATGGGCCACTCCCTCTCGCAGAGAGGAGGCCTGTGTCCCAGCATTGGGACGTTATAAGCTGATTATGCTATGTACACCATACGAACCACAGATATAAATCTAGAAATTTTACATAGGGCGACACAATGGGCAGTCTTATTAGGTACTAAAAGCGATATTTTAAAGACAACCTTTAGATGGTTTTGAAGGCAGAAGAGAAGACAATACTGCAGGTAGTCTGTGGTGCACAAAAACAAGTATCTATTTCCAAAATGAAACCTTCAAAATAGATCAACCGACTGTCTCATACATTCTTTAAAGAGAATGAGGAGAGATTAGTGGCATCAGAGCTAATGCACTTTCAACACTTCGACGATTTAATCTAATGAGGCAAGGCGCATTTCCAATCCCCAGGATTTGAAAATAAAACCAATAAAACTCAGACGTCACTACGACCCATAGGAGCTGAGCACAAACAAAAAAAAAGAAAGAACGCTAAGTGAAAACGAGGTTACAGCAAGCAGGCGATGCGATGCGACGCGGGGCGTCGGGGGCCTGTTATTTTAGCATATTGTGTACTTATATAGATACGAGGAGAGGTAATATTGGCATCAGTGCTAATGCATTTTCAATACTTCGACGATTTAATCTAACGAGACAAGGCTCGTTTCCAGTCCCCAGGCGGATTTGCGAACAGAGCCATTAAAACTTTCAGAAATCCAGAACGGATTGCCACATTTAGAATTCCCATTTTGAATCTCGACAATAAAGTGACTGTATAATCTGCTCCTAAACTTTTTGCGGCAGCGGTGTTTTTGGTCATAAAAGTTACATATTGTATCTGTCAATCAATCAACTCAGCCTGTCGCAGTCCACTGCTGGACATAGGCCTCTCCCAGGCTGCGCCACAACACTCTGTCCTCCGCTTTCCGCATCCAGTCTGTCCCAGCCACCAGTCGTCGGTCCTTCTAGCTAGCATATTTTATGACAGCGAAATATTCCTACATGGCAAGTTTTAAACCGCTTACGAACCCAATAATAACGTACAGCGCAATGTATGTTCCACATAAAATTCTAAAAAACTATTAAATCCCATTCACATTCATCCGTCCGTACGTATCCGCCTGTACCTGTGCTCATGCATACTGAACTTTCCGCGTGATTGCAGCGCTTGCATCCATGTAGCAGCAATATTTTTAACGTTTACAGCGCTTTCGAGCGCTCCCGAGTGTAAAACGACGGACTATCGCTCCTTCGCACACCTCGATCGTTATGAAAAGGTGCATGAAATAATAGTTCTGGAATACCTGCGAACGTATGCGATACGGGCGTTCGATTCCTATGAGCGTAGCTCGGCTTTATGGTTGGAAATCTATTTGAAATGTTTTTGGCGGGCTGTTAGTGTGGGAGTATATCGTATAAGAAGTTTGTTTGTTTATTTGTTTGTTACCTTTTTACGTCTAATCCACTGAACCGATCATCATGAAATTTTGCATATTCGTTGTCACAAGTATACAAAGGGACATAGAGTACCTTTCGTCCAGAAAAAAAATACTGTTCCCGAGGAAAAGAACAATAACTTTCGACGGTCACAGTTGCTTTAGGACGCCAGATGGCGCTACTTGTCTTTCGAATCATGATTGAAACATGACCCGACTTTCTAAGCAGTATTGTAACAAAAAGTACTAGGCTTGCATGAATTCGCGATAGTATTTCAATCATTAGTACCTATTATGTTTTTAGTAGGATTTGGATGACATTTGGCATACATATAGTTTATTATAACCTGGATTAACACATAGGATACTTTTTATCCCGGTAACTAATACGTTTCGGTGGGATAATTTCCGACCTCAGCGCGGGCAAGTTGCGGGCAAAACCTAGTTTAATATAGTTTCGTGAGTTATTCTCTTACTTTTTACTTAAGTATCTTCCCAGAACTATGAATAATAAGCAGTATATTTCCGTAATATTATTGTTAGCCGTTGTTTGCACATACATAATAAACACATCTTTGTTCCGAGTCGACTTCCTTACCGTATGTGGTAGAATATCGATATTGAACCTACTTATGTACAACTACCTATTGCAACAAACTGCCATCTGTCCCTTTATCAAGAAAGCTAAATCACCTGCGCAGCGTTTTCCCAACTACCTATGTTAAGGTCGGCTTCCCGTCTAACTATGTTAAGGTCGGCTTCCCGTCTAACTATGTTAAGGTCGGCTTCCCGTCTAACTGGATGCAGCTGAATAACAGATGTTTGCGTTAAGCGAACTGCCTATCTGACCGCCATTACTCAGTAACTGGGTAACTGGTTGTCAGAATTTTAGGATTCTGACTAGGTACCCCGTAACGACTGTTAAAGACCTACGTATGAAAGCTGGGACCAGCCAGAGAAATGTGCTCTCCGAGACACGTAGGGCTCTCGGTATGTAGAGATGGTCACCCATCCATGGACCGACCGCGGCAAGCCTACTGAACCTTCGATCGACCCCGGCGGCTGTAATCATTTAGCCACGAGCCTCTTGAGCCATAAAACTATCGCTTACCTATATTTATGCAGGTACGTAGCTTATCGGGCCTTTTCTGTACTATCTACCTTTAGGTACAAACTTTATGAGGACTAAAATTGGTCGTTTAAAAGTTTTTCGTTTAAATTTCTTTGACAAATAAGTTAAGCGCCTTCGAATGTATTAATATTGAGAGGAGGAGGTCATAGGTCCAGAGGTGGAGGTCAAAGTGCTCTCCTTTTGAAATTACTTGTGCCAATATTACTTTTATACAGGATGGCAGGGGACTCGACGCCCAACCTGTTACCTGTTACCATGGATTCAGTACGTGATTCTGAACCTTAAGTAAGAAATTTTAATTTGGTTATTAAAAATAAAAAAAAGATTTCTAGAATCATGTGCTGAATTCATGGTTACAATTTGCGAGTCGATGTCCGGATAACACATAGTGTACTTTTTAACCCATCCCTTGGGATATTTTCAGACATCCACGCGAGTTAAGCCGCGGGGAAATGCTAGTTTTATATAAAAATGTACAAACTGATGTGTCAAGATATGGTTCACCTACGAGACAAGATTGATCTGAAACCATTTCTAATCAAACTATCCCAACGTTTTCAACTTCCCGAAAAAAATGAATTAACGACCTGTACACGTCTAGATGGGTTTTCTTATTTCATTACAGATCTCTTAACCTGAATTCTTTGAGGCGCGTTTCAATTTAAAAACGTAGGCAGTTTTAGTTGATTGCTTTCAGATAAACGTCGGTAAAGATGTTTACTGAGCTACTCTATTTCTGTTTTTTTATTTCTGTTTTTCATTAAACGATTTCAAAAAAGATCCTTTATTTATGATTTTTGGGTAGATAATAAACATCTTTCACGAGCCCGCGCGTTAGCCTTCCAGTTTTGACGGAACCTATCCAGCTCGTCTCGCCATCTACTACGTGATCTGCGGCGACCTCGCCTCGCTAACTCAGGGCACCAATTCTGTGCTATTTGGGCCCACAGTTTGTTTGTTTGTTATGCGGCAGTAATGTCCTGCCCAGTCCCATTTAAGTTGGGCAGCCTTCTGAGCCACATCAGCTATCTTTGTTTTGGAGGCAGTATTGTATTTCGAACACGATTAATTTAACGCCCAGTATACTGCGCTCCATTGCTCGTTAGCAGACCTTGTGTTTGAACTTCTGGATGTCGTGAAAGATGGAAGGAGTGGAGGGTGTGAGGAAGTAGTGGAGTCGAGTGTGTGGGAGTGGTGGGTGGCCTTTGCCCAGGAGTGGGACAGCGTAGGCTAGCTTAAAAAATATAGAATGTTTCGGGGTTAGTTTTGCTTCGAGGTTGTCTTGAAGGCGAAACTTTGTAAGAGTAAGAGGTCAGAAGGGTAAGGCAAGACTTTTTGATATTAATATTTATTTGTAAAAATGCAAGGTTCATTTTTAAACATTGCCAGCATTTGTCAAACTAAACAGCGGGATAACTGCGTAACACACTACCAGTAGCAATGGCTTTCATCTTGACAGTTCAACAACAATCATTGCGTTATTTACGTTGTTGAGCCGAATCATTTTTCGAACATATGAAGTAATGAATTATCAGGGTTAGCGTTTTTTCCTGATTTTTAGGGTTCGGTACCTCGAAAGGAAAAAGCGGAACCCTCATAGGATCACTTTGTTGTCCGTCCGTCTGTCTGTCAAGATCCTTTTTCTCAGGAACGCATGAAGGTATCAAGCGTGGAATTTATGTCAAATACTCAGGTCTACTGACCCTTGGAGCTGTGAAAAAAGCCAACGCAATCAAAAGATACAGCCGTTTATGCCGCAAATTTTCGACACTCGCAAGGGAATCAAAATTTGGTACAAAGCAATGTCTTATAGAGATAAAGGAAAATTTGCGAACACCGTAAATTTTTAGTTGCATCATATAATAAAAATATTTTTAATGATTTTAAATTGCACGGAACCCTCGGTGCGCGAGTGCGACTCGCACTTGGCCGGTTTTTTTTTCTTTTTGCTTTGGTTCTTTGGGTCCTAGCGTGCGATGTGTTAAATAACCTATAACCTTCCTCAAGAATTTGACTATCACAAGAATACATAATTTATCAAATCCGACGGGTAGTTCCAGAGATTAATTAGCGCGTTCAAACAAACAAAGTATGTAGGTCATATTTTTTTAGCTTTGTTATTAATATAGATTAATTATTCTTGGATATGTTGTAGTTTGGGTGGGTCTTATCAGATACCAAACTAATAAATACCCAAGGGTAGTATGAATGTTTTACAAGGAGCGACTGACTAGGATTCAGACTTCAACAACCTCATTACTCCCGACTTACTTCGTTCATACAAAAGCAAGGACAGTCCTTGTGTGAAAGTTAAACAAAAGTTGGAGCCCTGAATAATACGTAGGACTCCAAACTTTTAACAAGTTGAGCATAGTTGGAGCATAAGTGTGCAAAGCGGCACGTGCATAGATAATTGTAATGTGCATAACTCTGTTTGTAATGAAACCAAGAACCTTTCAAATGTCATGTAATTCAGTTTACGGAAAAGCATTTTGAAAGGACATAAATTCGATCAATTTTGTATCGAAAATTATACCAGTCGGTATAATTTTCGATACAAAATTGATCGAATTTATGATACGTTTACTTCGTCCGTTCGTGCCAGGGCCTCTGTGTCAAGGACAAAGGTCCTTTCAAAGTACAAAATTGATCGCATTTTTTTTCTCAACTCACTATGTGTCATCATAGATATGAAAATGGATATCTAACCAGTCAAAACGAACAATCCGAGATTTTGAAGAATATTGCTAATCCCATTGCTTCATAGGTTCGAAACATTCATCTGCGCAACAACGTAAATTCCGCAATGAACGTGACTGTCAAAATGAAACCCATTACCCCGCTTAGCTATATTCCCATTAACACACCGTCCGATCAAGACCAGGCCCGTGTCGGACGGCACGTTGTGTTCCACGCGCGCCCCAAAGAGATATCAGCAGATGACGGGGCCCGGTAGGGCCAAAGCCTGCCAGGGTAGCGGGATCGTCCGAAAGGGTTACCGCTGCCCTGGAACAGAAAGGGCTAAGGAAGGAACACGGATGGGTTATAGTCAGTAAGAGTCTGACACTCCCTTCCGCTCCACCCAGAGCGGGAGGGGTCATTTGATGATTTCCCATCCTCAAAAAAAAAAAAAAAACTATTTTCCCATCCGTCCGTTTATGAAATAGGTATAAGAATAGCAATAGTTCGAAAATATCCACCCTGGGGAAACCTATATCTAAGGTAAAAAAATATGTTTCTGTACATTCAACATTGCTCCAATCACCGCAGACACCTGTCTGTAGTCCGCGGGGATTTATCACATGAATTGAATTGTGCTTGATATTTTTGTGGATTATTATCTAACGCTAACCTATACTGTTGACCATCTCACATCGTGGCTAGCATATTTAACTTTGCGTTATTTTAAGCGCATAAAAAGACGCTTAACGAAGCTGAAAGTCACTTATACTCCCCGTCATTAAGATTTTTTTTTATTTAAACATACCTGAGAACTTTCTGCTTACAGAAATATGGAAGGTCAAAGTTCCATCTGGCAAAAAATTTCCACAACGTTATGAAGTTGTCATTTTCGTGAAAATACTTATATTGAAAGTATGAGGAGAAAAGGGGTATACAATTTTTCGTGAGGCGCTCAAATGTTTCCTGAAAGCTTAGAAAATGTTGGCGGACCCCTTAATATTTTCTTAAACCTATTCATCCATACTCGGGAAATTTTTATAAAAGTAGTGTAGTTTCCAGGCTCAGTTTACGAAGTAGGTTACGATGACCATGAGTCGATTCTAAAACCAATTCCTGGCCCACACTCTTTCCTTCTTCTTCTTATTAAAATTCTCCATCAACGCTGCACACAATGCAACTATGAAACTTGCATCCTCCGGGTCAGTCCTGGGTAACACGACGTAGGCAGCTATGGATTAGTACAACGCGAGGCGCCGTCTTTCCTTCGCGAAAAGCTTAATCGACACTGAAATGTTGTGAAATATTAGTTTATTTACAGCTCCTGTACCGTTGCATGCCATAAGCACAATGTTTTGAGTTGGTTACCAAAAATAAGAGCCATTTCCCAACAATTGTTTTTACTCAATGTTACATAATTTGATGTACAGAATGCGTACATAACGGCTATGTGACGGGCCTTATTACTTGTATTATACCTGGGATTATTCAATTTAGTTCTTTTCTTTTTTTCTTACCCTGACACGCTGATACGCTGGTGAAACTTATGAACACTTCCACGTAGCAACACAACATACGTGGATAAAAAATATAGGAACCATCTGAAAAATAGGAATTTGCAAGTATAATGTCATCTCGCATGAAATTAAAATATATATCACATTTCCTACCGCACGATTGTAAGATGATTTAATACTAAACTGGGTGGAATCCCTGCCGCGCCACGTACGACTCCCGGCAAGCGACATTTAAAGGTGAGTATACACTAGAAAATTCTCTCGAGCATTTCCATGTAATGTTACGTTCTTACGAATGGTACATTACAGGCAAAAGCTCAGATCAAAGCATTTTTATGTAATGTAACGTTCCTGCGAAGGCTCGATGCTGGGTTCCTGCGAATGCTCGATGCTGCGTTCGCAGAATGCTCACGACTAGTGAGCATTTACCTGTAACATTTCTTTCTATGTTGATGATTGTGCGTTCTTGATCGCTCGTGCATTTGCTCGATAAAATGTTAAATCCGCTCGTTGGTTTTTAAAATCAGGTCAAAATTCGGGCGTCATGTGCGAAGCGCCGTTCGATTAAATTATAAAATAGCGAATGCTCGATGTTCTGTTACATCAAATGCTCTAGTGTCTAGTGTATACTCACCTTAAAATGGTACGGCCATTTTATTGACGGCACGGTTGGCGCAGTGGTTAAGCGATTGACTGCTGCGCTGCGTGTCGTGGGTTCGATTCCCGCACGGAACAAATATTTGTATGACCTACATGTATTTGTTTCGAGTCTGGGTGTTTTTCTATCTATAATATATATATATTTACAAAAAAAAAATTGTATATAAGTAGTTTATCAGCCATCTTGTTACCATAACACAAGCATTAGGTTGCTTAGCTTGGGACAAATGGTGCTGTGTGAAATGTCCAGGGATTTATTTATTATTATTATTTATTTATTATATGAGTTCATTTTTGTTCGTGCAGTAACCGTCACAGACTAGTTGGAATGTACGTAAGTAAACACTTCCGTTTCCGGCTTTAAGGCTACTAGCACACAGACTACCTACATCCTACTTCCTACTAATATTATAAATTCCTACTATAATTATAAAGTTTGTAAGGATGGATGGATGGATAGATGTTTGTTACTCTTTCACGCAAAAAACTACTGAACGTATTTGGATAAAATGGCATGGCACACAGATAGTTTATAACCAGGATTAACACATGAGCTACTATTTATCCCGATATTCCCACGGGATCGAAACGTATGCAGATGAAACCACAGGGCGCTGCTAGTCCTTTACATGGATTAGTTTACGTTACGCCGATTCGAGCTCAGGCCGTGCGCACAGAGCCTATGGTTGATCAAACACTTTGTTTTAAAATATAGGTCCATGTGGAGTAACACCAAAAGATTATCTACTAATTAGATCTGTAATTACTAAAAGAGGGATATAACAGGTATTAAAGCCAATCAAGATGAGCTAGTGATGTGAACACGTCGATAATAACGATGAATGGCTGAAGGATCATTTGTTATACGTTGGATTTTCATTCGTTTCCATTACGTTCCCACGGTTACGGTTACCGCAATTTTTCCCACTTTAGATAATTGGTAGATGGCGATGTTATTGGTGGTGTTCTAGACATTGTAGGTCATTCATTAGGATTGTAAACACCTTGCTATCAATGCTCATTGATTGTTAAGCCACTTTTTAAGATAAACTCTAAAAGACTTGACAAATTATAGGCCTATCGCTATAATTACAATATTTTCAAAAGTTATGGAAATAATAATTTATGACGCGATAAATAAATTTTTATCTGAATATAATATTTTGAGTTTAGAACAAATGGGATTTAGGAATAAAAAGGTATAAATAAATACGGCCGTTAACAATTTAATGAATATGATAGTGAGAAACGTCGATGAAACAGTACCAGTTTGCGCAATTTTAACTGATATGACGAGGGCCTTCAACTGTGTTGACCATGAAACTCTGTTACATAAGTTACACATCATAGGTATCAGAGGAAATATGCATAATCTCTTGAGATCATATCTCAGCAACCGAAAACAGTACACAGAAATTTCAAAAATATGTTTAAAAACTAAGCGTGAGGAAAAATACTTATCGGAACATAGACTTATTAGGTATGGCGTACCACAGGGCACTGTGTTGGGCGCTTTATTTTTCTTAATTTATATTAACGACTTGCCACGACGCATAAAACATCCTATGGTCTTATTCGCTGACGATAGTACTGCCTTGATTAAATGTACAGACCTAAAAGCGTATGGACATGATGTAAATAATACTTTATCGGACAATATAGATAGAGTGAAATGTAGGTATCTATTGCAGTTTCTAATATTATTATGTTCCAAGCACCAATAAACTAACTTTGACTATTGGTGCGTTAATGTCACAAGTAGAAACCACTAATCGCGTGATTTGCGACAGAGCTTATATGACAATCCGACCACGATATCATGGTAATCGCATCAAAGCACCTGAATTCTCGGGAAATGCAATGCCAGTTAACGAATCACAACCTTAGCTAAACCTAAAAGGGGAAGATACGGTACGCTCTAACATCGCAATTACTAAACCGAGGCTCGGTGTACACAGTTTCATAATAAGAGTTACTGATAGATTGGCTATCAGTAACTCTTACGGCTACGTACGTACGAGTGCAATCGCGTTAGCCGCCGAATGTTTACCATTATAAACTTTGATAGTACATACGTAGCCCATCGCGCGATGCGTCGGATTGTGTCTCTCACACCTATTTTGTATTACCTATCTTGCTCTCGTAAAAATGGCGAAGCAAACAATAACAAAAAATAATCATTTTCAACAAATTAACCTTATAAAATACACAAATACGCATTTTGATGCGTATTTATATACAAAAACTGAAATGATTGAGCTGTATCAACACGCGCAAGTAACGTATTTTCTCCCTTATAAGTTTCTAAAATCACGACCATGTTTATTAGTGCGGCAGTTAGTTCAACAATATATTCTAGGAACCTGTGCTAACACTGCCGTTAGCACGGGTTCCAAGAAGATATTGTTAATATATGATAATGGGTTTGAGTACTCAATAGATTAGCAATCATTATTAAAATTAGTGCGTCACAGATGTTCGCTGAAGCGAACATTGACGATTATTTTGCGATCAAGCGCAAGAAAATGGCGTCAATAATACGCTGAGTGAGAGGAAACGCCAACAGCATGCTGACGGTATTTTCTGAAAGGTTAGAAGGGCCAACAATGGATAGGTTTATCAAGCTACATATCAGACATGGGGCTAAACCTTCCTGTAATTTGGATGCTTTCTTTGTATTTTGTCTTTAAATGTTTTATGTATTTGTGTGCCTAATTTCTTGCCTAATACTAAAATATTTTTTTAAGTTATTTGTGATACTAACAGGCTATGGGCCTACGATGTCTTCCAATAATTTTTTTTTTTTTAAAGTACCTTTGTGACTAAATCATGAAATAAATC
Source organism: Apamea crenata (assembly GCA_949629185.1). Taxonomy (NCBI): domain Eukaryota; kingdom Metazoa; phylum Arthropoda; class Insecta; order Lepidoptera; family Noctuidae; genus Apamea; species Apamea crenata. Next base: position 807,157 of record OX451362.1, on the reverse strand, counting down.
ATGCTAGATAATTAATTAGGTATTAATCCATCAGCGTTGATTTGGTTGAATTTCGAGTTATGATTACCTACCATTTCTCTTGAATTTGAACGTGTCGGGAAACCGGTACACACGGCGACGTTTCAAGTTTTAGCTGACCTCGCATTGTATAAGCTTTTCGTACAATGAGAAGTCAGCTTATACTAGAAATGTATAGCTCGATAATGTATGAAATCGTACGTACGAGCCATTTTTTCGACTTGACGAGACAGTTTCTCAGCTCATACAGACATACCAAGTAAACCTGTATTAACGATAATCGCCTGTATTAATTATATCGATAACAATTTATCACATCACACATGATATGACATGTGTGATGTGATAGATTGTTATCGATATTAATAAAATAGTGATGCGTGATGGGATCCGTTCTCGTGGAGGTAATCGAATGTTGTAAAGATGTGGATACACGTGGATTGTTGCGTGAGTAGCGTTCATTATTTATTTTTTATTTTGTTCCTAGCTTCTGCCCGTGACTTCGTTCGCGTGCATCGCATCGTTGACTCGCGCTATTACTTTGTTTTCGTTTAGCGTTCTTTCTGACTGTTTTGGTTTTTGCTCGGCTCCTCCGGGTCTTAGATCCATATTAAATAGCTTAGAGCCTTCCTCAATAATTGGGCTATCAAATGCAAACAAACAAACAAACGTTTAGCTTTATTATTAGTATATAGATTGCTGAATGGGCCTGCTCATGACCCGATCACGCGTGATTAAGAGCGATGGATAAGGACTATGATAGAACGAGCGTGCCCAGAAGATGCCTGTTCACGCTTGCTTTGAGTGCTTGGAAGGGTTAAATGTGGAAGGGAACATACTACTTACTATAGTTCACACTTCTTTCGCGTTTCTTATGGCTTCTCAAAGCGAAAATAATAAGTTATTATTTTTCATGCAGGCTTTTATGGAAAAGATTGGTACTGGAGCTGCGCCGGACGTGTTAGTGAGATTCTCTTAATCTATATCTATATAATATACCTATAAAAGAAAGTCGTGTTAGTTACACTATTTATAACTCAAGAACGGCTGAACCGATTTGGCTAAAAATTGGTGGGGAGATAGCTTAGAACCAGGAGACGGACATAGGATATATTTTTTTTAATTATTTTATACTTTTAATGAGTAGGGTAGGAGTTGGGTAGGAGTAGGGTAGGAGTAGTGTAGGAGTAGGTTAGCAGTAGGGTAGGAGTAGGTTAGGAGTAGGGTAGAAGTTGGGTAGGAGTAGGGTAGGGGTAGGTTGCGGGTAGGACACCAAGCGAACAAAATAGCGCCGGGCAGCTAGAAATAAATTATATGGCAAAACAACGTTTGCCGGGTCAGCTAGTGCTTTATATTTCCTGGTAAATAAGTTGGTTGTGCCTTTGTGGTTATAGGTAAACCTCGGGAGGCTCATTGCTAAATGATAACAGCTGCACTAATCGATCGAAGGTTGCCGCGGTTGGCCCGTGGGTGGGTGAGCATTCATTACATATCGAGACTTCTCTGTAGCTCAGAAAGTAAGTACGTCAAGACGTTGGTTCGGCCTGTCATTTGTAGATCTATGACAGTCGTTACAGACAGTCTGAAGCCCAAAAGTCTGACAACCAGTCTAACTTAGGGGCATTGTGTTACCCAGTAACTGGGTTGTGAAGCTCAAATTTGCAGTCACTCCATGTAAAGCTGCATCTGGTTAGACTGGAAGCCGACCTCAACATAGTTGGGACAAGGCTAGGCAGATTGATTGGTTCTAGGTACACCTCTGTCTGAACCTTCTGGTATTACAGGCATGATGTTATGTTTTGAGGATTCAGGTCCTATCGCTAAGTTATTCTAATTCCAGTTGGTTGTGAATTAAATAGCTCGCACAAGTTGAAAGTTCACGCAGAGCAATTCAATTTCAATGTCACGGTCGGGGAAGCAAGCGGCGGAAAATAAATTCAGGTCACGCCCCACAGAGGGCGCTCTACTGACCCGGTGGGGAGGCAGGAGAAGAAAAGCTATATGCTTAGTATTGCGTAAGACTGAGCGGTCATGAAACCACTCTGTCAAAGGTTTCATAACGTTTTTACTGGATTTTTATTCAGCTTTATTCGGTTTGTTAAGCAACTCAGACAGCACTTTTCTTTACGTGCGTACAATGCCTTTGACATCAGCTGTGGGCCCAGCACGAACGCGCGGTGTAAACGCAACGTAAATTCGAACGATTTTTAAGACGTCATCGTATAATAGGGCCCAAAAAAATAGTTTATTTCTCACCATTCAAAAGTTACAATTATACAAGTAGGTACAGACGCCAACACATCAAGCTACTACAATCTGACAAATTTCTTTAATAGATTTTCAACTTTATCGTTAAAGCATGAAGGTTCAAGGTTGATTGGGAAAATTTGACTGTTTCGGGTAGCTTGACCTGCTGGCGTCTGTACATGACAAGTATTTTTAACATTTTTGTGGTGAATATAATAGCTGCACAGAGTATTGACCCTAGCCCCTGAACTAGGCGGGGACCTATATCTCAGGGGAGCGCCTACCGCTTGATTTTCCCTTTGGCGCAGCTGTGAGACACACAAAACTATATGTTTTTTCTGTTTTTCGTTTTTCTGTGAATACGTTCCAATTAACTTTTTTTTTCTTATTTTAAAATTGAAAATAATCTTTTCGCACATTTTTTGTATTCCACCCCTCGTCTACTAGGCAAGCTTATTAAGTTCGGTAACAATATAAAAAGTCCTACCGTCTAATTACAAAATTAAATCTAACTTTGGTTTTAGCCTAAATCTTTGAGCCAGTATTTTTATTTCGATTTAGGAACCTAACAGTTATAAAAATGCAGTTCTTAATACTAAAATGACAACTTCGCACCGAACAAAACTGTCATTTTTGTATAGAGAACTGCATTTTTATAACTGTTAGGTTCTTAATTCAATAACTGGCTCAGTGGTTTAAACCTGATCTAAAGAAAAACAAGAAAAATGTTTTGTAATAAGGGGGATTGTGTCTCATTAGTGACAGTTGAGCTCATAGTTTTAAGGCTTACCTATTCATATTATGGATCATAAATTAAACGAATGAATTGTGCTTGCCGCATAACCTAAATTATGTAGGTGAGATTGTATCTTCGATAAAAAAATCGTTGGAATTTACGTTAGGTTTACTTCGCACGTTCGTACTAGGGCTTCAGATCTGCGTCTAGGGCGACAAGCGCGTGTTTTTCCGCCCTAACATCTAAGGAAGTGAACATACCAGTCGCGGTTTGGTTTGGATGCCTTGTGTCATTAAATCCATCTGCGTAGGTACACGATTTTAAAATAAAATAAAAAAAACACGCTTTTATCACGCACTAAAAATTAACGCTGGAAACTGATGAGGTCCACTATCCACCTCCTGGCTCCATCATCCGATCAGCTCCAATATACCACATTATAGTTTTGTCATCCGAACTTAATATACGAGTACATACAAAGTTTCATTTCGATACGACAGTTAGAGTAGGTTAAAATTGACTTTTAAGAAAATCTTTGGATGCTAAGCTTCAGTGGGGTCCACATAATAGATAAATTGTCAAAAAAGCTAAGTTGCGCAGCATACGCTGTTAGAGAAATTCGTTATTTAAACGTAAGTTGTGCCAGAAAGCCTTGTTGTTGTTTGTCATATTGAGGACAAAAAGGATTGGGATTGAGCTGCTTCCATTTTTTCATATTGAATGTTTTTATATTTTTTTTCTGTTTTGTTGTGTTTTTTTTCTATACACACTTTGACATTAATGAATTTTATAAATACAATGAAATTTTACTTACTTTGTAAAGTAAGTATTCTATTATTTTAATTATTGTGAATGTGAAGACTATGTGGGTAATTTTATTTAGATTATTTTTCCCTCTGTTCTGTTAGTTTTTGTCATGGTCTGGCAGTTTGAGTAATTAATGTGGCCTACCCAAATGTCTTTTCTTTGATATTGTTCGTCGAATCGTTGAGCTCCTTAAGTTTTGAGTTCAGCTGCATGATTTCTGACAAATGCGTGCACTGACTGGACAGGTCCTCTCAATCTGTGTGGTTCTTTCCTCAAAAGGCCATCTCAGACATCGGTCTACATGGTCTTCATATATGATCTGACCAAGATTATGTCTGGACTTCAAAAGAGACTGTGACCTTTGAGTTTGTTTCGGCCTTTCTTCTCAGACTAGTCAGATAGTAAACGCCGACCTCATCTAGTTTTAAAATATGATTGACGTGTAAAGGTGTTTGTACAAACCTACTTACAAAATGAAATCATTTATCATTGAAGTTTGTTGTTAGTTAGTTACAAGTGAAGCTAATAAAAGCGTGTTAGTAATAAATATTCGTGGGAAACGGGTATGCAAGTATGTGGTTGTAACGGGTGTGTTGAATTACTAAACCCGCACTACCCGTCAGCCCACAGTTTCTTTGGTGACGACGCGGCGACGTGTCGGTTTGGCTCACAATAATTGTCACAAAAGCCGAGAATATTCGCTAACGAATGCTTTCAGTGTGAGACCCTCCTAAGAAGCGAATCTTACGCTTTGTACAAATATCTCCGTGCAAACCTTCGCTTTTATGCGCACATAATTGTCATTGCTAACCGGGGTAACACGGGTCCTGCCACTTTGGTATGCCATGCCCTTTCATGGCTATTGTACGGACTACAATAGGATGGCTAGCAAGGATTATTGTTGTCATATGGCATCCCGGAATACCACGAATGGTCGTGATTCTGTCCGTTTCCGTTTGGTAGAGCTAAATTAATTGTTGTGTATCCATGTTATCCTATGGCAAATAATTTGCGCCACCCAAATTGCGTTGAATCATTTTTGCTATCGTACTATATTATAAACGTGAAAGTATTTATAAATTTTGGATGGATGCTTGTTACTCTTTCACGCAAAAAACTACTGAACGGATTTGGATGAAATTTGGCACACAGATGGTTTATAACCAGGATTAACATACAAGATACTTTTTATCCCGATATTCCCACGGGATTGAAACTTATGCGAGTGAAACCGCGGGGCGCAGCTAATAATATTATAAACGCGAAACTTTGTGAGGATGGATGGATGGATGTTTGGTACTCTTTCACGCAAAAACTACTGCACCGATTTTGATGAAACTTTACAGTACTAAATCTTAATAACACATAGGATACTTTTTATCTCGATATTCCCACGGGATCGACACTTAGGTATGCGGGTGACACCGTGGGGTGCTGCTAGTACTTAAATAAAAATACCTATTGAGCACACACGAGCATTGATCAACACGCTTGTTCAAGACGGGTTGGCATATTTGATAGGCTATATTTGTTTTAGATACCATTTAATAATCAATACACTCCACAATAAAAACATGAGTTCATCTGCCTTCTTTGTGGATAGGAAAACGTAAAAAAGCATAAAGCCATGCTATGTTTATTAACATAAGTAAGTAGATTGGATGGGTATTATAAATACACTTATAAACCGATCCAATTGTCGCAATTGGAACAACATAGTAAAAGCGTGTCACTTAGTGTTTAATATTTTTTATTGCCTTATAAAATGGTCGTAACGACCGTGATAACAGGCTGGAGTGACATTATTGCTAATGTTTACAGCCTTCGATACACGTTGTATGATGTATGATGTTTGTTCTGCGCCAAACTGCCACTAATCACCATTATAAGTGATGTAATTATGGCAATTTATGTCACATACACAGTTTGTTATTGTGTGGTATTATGGTGATTAATTATGATTTATAATTAATTAATGACATCATCCGCGTGCTCTTAATTGTCACTGCCACTGCATCGGAAGAGACCAGATGGAATGCCCATAATACCCTGGAAGTTAGGCAGGCCTTTGGTGTGGGATGCAACATGCGTCGACACCCTTGCGCCATCCCATCGTCCTAGCACGGCGGGATGTACTGAGGCGGCTGCTGCAGGTGTAGGAAACCTCAAACGGCGAAGATATTCCAATCTTATTGGGAGTTATATGTTCGAGCTGTTTGGGTTGAAACACTAGGGCCATGGGGTCCGAGTGCTCACTTAGTTTTTCGAGACATCGCCAAGCGGCTGGTCGACTCTTCACGTGACCAGAGGGCTGGCCTATTTTTTGGCCAAAGAATCAGCATCTCGATAGAACGTGGCAATGCTGCCAGCCTTTTGGGCACTTTTCCAGTTGACAGCGATGCGGACGAATTTTTTGATGCCCTATTCTTGCCCTATTCTTTTTTTATATACATGTACATATTAAGAATACTATTTTAAGTCTTATTTTCTTGTCTCTTGTTAGCTTATATGTGTGGTGATCCATACAAAAAACAATATTCGTTCCTCTAACTTAACAGACAGCTGTGCTGCTGGGGAGTTTGTATCGCCACTTCTTCCCAGCTAAAGCACTAGGAAGTAGTGAAAAGTGGGCGTGCCGGGAGACTGTCTTATGTAATTTTAACGTTCGAAAAGTGCTGATTCTCAGCCAAATTTGAATTAATGACTTTGATCTTAATTCAATAGGTACAGTCAACACCAAAAGTCCTAAGTGATAGTTTCACAAAGTTGTGGTTGAACATTTTTGTGCCAGGACCAACGGCTTGACCACCCATCCATGGACCGTCCGCGACCTGTGCGACTGTTATTTCATAGCCACGAGCCCCTCCAATGATGATAATAGGTATAATAACTGTTTTAGAAACCACCTTGTTTGTTTTAATCGTCTCATAACCACAGATTTGAGACTGATTATACCGAATCCTACAGTACACTGAGCTTATAAGCAGCTACGACGTGACCCTCACCACACATAGCTACACAACATAACGTCACGACTTCAATCTGTACCTAGACCGTCACCGCGCGGCACAGTGAGTGAAGTTCACCGCGGGGATTATACTCGTCATTAGCGTAGCGTTTATTGGCGCGGCTTTCAAGAGTACCAGACGCCATATTGTGGGCACGTAATAGTTAAGTGTTACCGAGCTCTGAGCGGCTAGTATAATTTTATAAGCTAATATAATTTATTTCATAAAAACGTTCAGAAGTTGTACATTTTGCCAAGAGTAGCTTTCCCACACAATTATAGTGCCTAAAAATAAACTAAAACTAAAGTAATTACAGGTGCAAGTAATGATGGTTCGGAATTAGTGTTAGGGAGCGACCCACCCGAACTAGGTTTATTCAAACCTATGTTTCAGGCCGAAATTTGACTGACGTCAGTCATATTTAGGGGACTAGCTGTGGTTGGGTTTCTTCTTTACAAATTAGTCTGAGAACCAGCACATTTTGTTCAAAGGCGTACTATTCCATAAACGACGACTTATACGATAGGAATAGTTGGTCAATGTGATTAACTTAAGACAATGTTTATGTTCTTTCTCCAGATCAGCTTAGGTACCTACTGACAGGTTATATGATAAATGATAAATTATTTTATTTCTGTAAGAAGGTTTGTACATACTAACACTTTAACACGTCAATCATATTTTTTAAAACTAGATGAGGCCGGCGTTTCCTATCTGACTGCTCTGAGGAGAAAGACAGAAACAAGCAGTCCTGAGTAACAAGTATATGAGATCATATGTATACTTGATTATTTTATTTGTCTGTAGAAGTAAATTTATTATTGACATAATCTACTCAATGTTTTTTTAATGAGTTGTATGTAGTTAGCTAGCGACCTGGACAATAGATCATATTATTCTTGCCTGAGCAACCGACAGCAAGTTCGTCATTCTCCCTTAGATGTCACTGCTTGGGGTAGCGTCGGGGGTCGGGTTGCCCCCTTCCCTCAAATATGGCGTGGGGTAATGGCTGATCTTTGGGTTATGCTCGTGAACGGGTGCTGCTTGTGGTGACAGGTCGTCTTGCTGACCATATTTTGTTATTAGTAATTAACTGTTCATTTATTTTACTTCGAAGGTTTATCATTTATGACTTCAAATTACAGCTATATGAACATAATGCAGCATTGCATATATATGTAACCGTACACGCCTTTGGTCCTGGAAGCTTTTCTTTAGGTATATGAAAAATAAATTTCACGCGGACGAAGTGGCGTGCTGAAGCTAGTTTGTATAGATGTATAGATCAGTAGTAGTGATTACACGAAATACAACAGGTAAACTTCAAACTACATCAACAACTCATTCAACAATACAGTTCAAGTTAGCTTTCCTAACTCTCTCCATTGTCTCGCTGATCCCCATTTCTCGCTTCCTCACACACCATTGGTGATAAGCCAGACAAATTCATGTCATTACCACTACAACCACGACACCCAGGATTACATAGCGAAGTTTGACACAATTAGTAGTGTCTGTACCGCTAAGCCGTACGTGAGGGCTAATTAACGGGAATTCCATTAATCAATTGATAAGCTTGTTATGGTACAGTCAGCCTCAAAAAAATATATACTACGACTACAATTCATTTAGTTGTCTACGGGCGTACTTTTTTTTGTTATGGAAAGAATAAACATGTTACACAATTAGTCAATACAAGATGTTGTTTTGCATCCTCGTTAAATTTCAGGAGGCTGTTCTGAAAGACACAAATAATCAAATAAAATTACGATCCCTGGTAAATAATGAATACATACTTGTTTTTTTAGTTATTTAAGTTTGAGAGTATTTCAGAATACACCACTTTCAAAGAACATAATCGCATTATGGTATCGTACGAGTATAAGCGGCTGCGATCATATTATTATGCAAAAATATTTTTTTCAAATCCGACTGATAGTTCCAGGGATTACATAATCAGCCTATAATGTTCCCACTGCTGGGACACATGCCTTTTCTCTTTGAGAGAGAGGGGGCTGTAATCTACCACGCGGACACAGTGCGGGTTGTTAAATGTCACACGTCTTCGAATTTTGGTTCTATGACATGCCGCTTTCCGTTTTGAGAGCAGTGGTGATGAAATTATTTACACAAAGCAAACCGCCTGGCTGGGTTCGAACCCACGACCTGCAACTCGCAAGTCGCGGCCGCCGTTACCACCAGGCCATCACTGCTCCAAATTCATGTAATTGTCTACAATCTTTGTACCCCCTCTGACTGTACTTAATGCTTGATTAGTTAGGATGACGCATACTGGGACTGAAGCAAGGCAGACATGGCGGCTCCAGCTGATGTAGGAACGAATTAATTGACACGCATTGTTCATGTTACTGCCATCGTATGCCATTTATCTTTCCTTCTAAGATTAAAGACCAGCGGGGTTATTTCATATCACACGAACAGTATGAATAGCTTTCACTTTGACAGTTCAACAACATTCATTGTGTTACTAATGTCGTTGAGCAGAAAAAAAATTCGAGCATAACAAGCAATGGATTATGGATTTTTATTATCCTTCAAAATGATTGAGATTGATAGTGTGTTACACAATAGGGTGCAGGAGACTAAAGGACGGTCTTAATAGGGGCTGATTTTTGTAACTTTGATGGTCGGAAATAGGTCGAAAAACTGTTTTTTTTTTTCTAATAACAACGAAAAATTTCAATGTTGCGGGTCTAGAATCGGGTTTGATTCGATTTTCCTTATATCCTCAACAATTATGATAATTTTGACTGCTTCGTCGCCCGTTGGTCCTGAAAACCGATTTTGGTCCTGGATGTAATTCTCAGGGTATATTCTTCATGTTAACCCAAGAAACCTCGGTAACAGTCCGGTTTTTTTTTTGTGTTGGCCGGTTATTGGTGTGTTGGTTGGATTTGGGGGCTGCCAGTTGTTGACAGTAGGCTTAAATTGTCTCCTAACTACTTAAGAATGTATATACTATTCACGTCTGCGTACCCCTTCGAGGAATACAGCTGTAATGTTATGTAAGGGGGAAGCGCCAGGGTATCCCGCGAAATAATTTTTTTCTTACTTTTTTGCAATTTGCAGGTCAGTGTTATGTTGTGTGTTGAAGAAAATATGATTCCCGAGAGCTTAGGGTTATATTGATGATGTTCATGACTATAATTAACTATACACTTGTTCCTGTCGCGCATATTCCCCTTTATTCATAAACGTTGCTTAAAGTTAAGCAGTGATTAGCGACTGTTTAACCATAAATTTTTGACGTTTAAACGTTACTTAACTTAAGTCATCGTTTATGAATAAACCCCATTATGTTTAATATACAACCTGACACTGACCTGCAAACTGCTAAAAACGTAAGAAAATTTTAATTTTACGAGCTTCCTTATAGCATCTCCCTTAAACAATAACTTTTCTGTTGCGAAACTACACTCTAGAGTAAATAGCGGTAGAAAGAAAAGTTAGTGTAGTATTTGAGTTACTTCCAACAGGTGGCGCGGACGGCTGTGCGGCATGCCGGCAGACTGCCACAAAAATATTGACAGTAGTGGTTTGGTCTAGTTATTGTTGTTCTTTTTAAATATTGGCAGTCAACAAAGGAAGTACTGACCTGAAATAGTTTTAAAGCCGCCGTTTAGTTTCCTGCACCACGCAAGTGCAGAGGCAGAGTTTACCGCTCCAATAGCATATATACAACGTCCCGACATCAATCGTCGGGTACTAGCCCAACAGACACAACACCCGTTTGGTCTGGATCCTCCCTTTTCTATAGAGGTTGAGTGAACTTTAAGCCATGTTCATCACACTTCTATATCTTCATTACTGATGTACCGACTACACATGCCTACACATAAACTCACGCCATCTTCCCATGGGGTAGGCAGACATTACAGAGCGCCACCTGCAACGATCCTTACATATTCCTTCTGCTTCGTTTACGTTCATAGTATACGCACGCCGGTGGTGAGCACCTACTACGCAGCTGACCTTTCTGAAGAACATCACCAACAAGGTCACTACATGTCCTTCTAGGGGGGCCAACTAGTAGCCAACTAATTAGGAAAGCCAAATATCCGGCCATATTTGTAGTCGGTGACTAGTCGGCAATTAGTCATGAAAAAATTCCGAATAATCGGCTCTTTACTTTAAGTACTCATATTTCTATGCAAATCGTAAGTTTTAATGTGCATTATTATTATTTTAGAATCAGCTTTACAGGTTGTAGGTTGTAGGTAATATAATCTGGGAATTGGAAATTTCCCTTGAGACTTCTAAATAATTGTGTACTTCTAAAAAATATATACATAATTTAAAAAAAAAATATTTTCAAATCTCGATCTTCTAGAGCTCCGAATAAAGATAAATGATAAACATTATTGATCGAAAAAATATTCCCGGCAGCACTGATTAAAAAAATAATTCAGTTGGAATGTCAGCTCACTCCACGCTCAATTCACCCAAGTTTTCACGGTGATATGGTTACAGAATTGCACTGCTATCTAGAACCTCTTGCCACGACAGGTAGCCTTTTTTTTTAATCAGTGCTATCAGCAATATTTTTTCGATGAGTACCTACTTAAAGTAAAGAGTCGATTATTCGGCACTTTTTCACGACTAATGCAAGGGATTGACACTATTGACAGCTTACTTCACCTAACTTTTCACGGTGAGATTTTTACAGAATCGATCGGCTGGATTCACAAAAGCTTCTGCCAGCTACATACCGTTTAAATGACGATAACGCTCTTTGAGCGAAAAACCAGGCCACAAGGTGTGCGGGCGCTTTCAAAACAGCCACAAAAAGAAATTCGTGTCGTGGCTGTTTGATATTCGACCTTGTGGTCACGTTCTGACTATGAAGAAAAGCCACGCCTTGTTCGGAGCCTTTTTGATACAACCACGACACGACGGACAGGTTGTATGGAACTTGTCGATCCGTTTACTAAATTAATTTGAAGTGTGACGGGATCTAGTCGAGGGTAATAAAAATATAATAATATGTATAACACTATTAATTTATTCTTCATGTATATCTTCTATAATAATAATAGAGGGTGCCCATTAATTTTGACAGTTATTTCATACAAAAACTGTCAAACGTCAATTTTATTACTCGAATAAAAGTTATCTGGAAATGAAAAAATCAGCCCTAAATTGAATCACAGGAGGTCAACAAAGTCCCATACAACTTTTTCGAAACATGTGCCTCGAATATTTATCTTTAAATAATTTAAAAATTACATATTTTTTTTATTTTTAAGTTCCGTACCTCAAAAGGAAAAACGGAACCCATATAAGATCATTTCGTTGTCCATCTGTCTGTCCGTCAGTCAAGACCCTTTTTCTTAGAAACGCGTAGAGTTATCAAGTTGAAATCAATATCAAATACTCAAGGCTGCAATCCCTTGAAGCAATGAAAAAACCAACTTCTAAGTCAACGCAATCAAAAGATACGGGCGTATATGTTCCGAAATCAAAACCTGGGTACCTACTTCCCGTTAACCTAGAATCATGAAATTTGGCAAGAAGCAATTTCATGTAGCACAAGTAAAGGGAAAAATCCAAAAACTGTTTTGTAGTTACGTTACAATAAAAATAATTAGAAAAATATTTACATACCTACAAATTTGTACGAAGCCCTCAATGGGCGAGTCCAACTCGCACTTGACCAGTTTTTTAACCTTGAAGACAATTGAAACATGTGGCAACCTTGCATGCATAATTGCGTTACATTTGGTTGACACTCAGTTGACATTATTTCGTAAATGTCATGCACATGTCATTCCGTACCGTACGAGTTATCATTGAATTCAGATTGAATTATTTATTTATAGATATTCGAAACGAAAAAAAAAGTGAAACAACAGCTGTGGCTGAAGCCGACAGCAGACAGCTGTCAACTTGACGGTTTTTTTTAATAATAATAATAATGCTTTTTTTTTGTTTTTTTTAATAAGTAAGGTAGTTGTGTTTGTGCCGATGATAGAGTGCATGTTTTGATGTTTGATAGAGTGCACGTCTTGACGTGTGTACTGGTGGGACTGTTGCTCGATTTTTTAGCACATAAGCTCGTCAAAAATAAATTATGTTTTAAGACTAGATAAGTTCAGTGAAAGTATCCTGTCCGACTACTCTGAGAAGAAAAAACCAAAATAAAGTCAAAGGTTTTCTAAAAACTCTGTTCTGTGATGGTAGAGTAAAAACCCCATATTTACTGAACCAACAATACAATACTCTACTCTAGTTAGTTCAAAAATCGAAAAGCGAAAATAAACATCGGTTTCCTCGACGTACAGTGGACAAGCCATATTGTTACAGCAACATTGTTATAACAACAATAATGTCAGGACATCACTAATGAGGTGCTCTTATTTCTATAATAGTTATGGCTTTTTATGAAGGTACGTTCAGCGCCATGTTGCCAATTATTTTCGAATCAAATTATAATAAAGGGATAATTGTATTATAGTAGTACTATCATGATTCTAGCACACATTGTAGCTTCGGGAATAATTAATTTCTTAATATAGAAAGGTTTAAATCCTTTTTGAAAGGTTAGGACTACACCATCCAACATTTATTAAAAATAATTAAATGCTTTCAGAGTTTGTAGCCCAGCTATGTTTGTATGTAAGTAGGAATGTATTATATCACAATCGTAGTATCTAATCTATCTAAACTATTATAAAGAGAAAACATTAGATTTCTTGTATGTTTGTTTGTTACGCTTTCACGATAAAACGGCTGAATGGATTTAGATGAAATTTGGCACATGGGTAGACCATGACCTAGATTAGGACAAAGGATACTTTTTATCCTAATATTCCCTCGGGGTCGAGACTTATGCGACTGAAACCGCGGGGCGCAGCAAGTTACTTTACTATAATGCATGACAAATAACAATAAATAGGTAATGCCTGTTCCAACAAAGATGGTATCGAGTATTTGTCACCAGCACTAACAATCACAATCTGAATAATTTTGAAGGATATTACTAATCCATTGATTCGTACCTTCGAAAAATTTGTCTGCTCAACAACTTAAATAACGCAATGAATGTGGTTGATCTGTCAAAATTAATGCCATTGTTACTGACAGTGTGTTATGCAAGTACCCCGCAGGTTTGCTTACTTGATTTGACCTACATTATGTATGGTGTCCAAGGTGGGCTGGCCTTGAATAAACTACGAGTATATTGCACAATACCACGAATTATGCAGTGTTTTTGACCGTAATGATTGACCCAAGTTTTTTTTTTTTCATTGTAAGATCAGTATTGCGCAATAATTTTAGTCTATTTTGAGAAGGACTACACGCGCGTAAAAATGGCATCGCAGGGTTCCATAATGATTAAGGAAAAGCATTGTGTGTACATCTTCGGGAGTATTTCCAGGTGCTGAATAGGTACTATTAATAATGTTATTAATAGACGAAAAAGCGGTATTGCTTACCTCATATTTGTATTTTTCTTTTCTCAATTAATTTTTCTTCAGGTATCACCAATTATTTATAAAATTTTCTTTTAAATCACTCTTTCGACCAGGGACGTGCAAGTAGCAACAAAATAACTTCAGCTAAAATAATCTTGAGGTGACATTCTCTCGGAACACTACAGTCCGGCCGACGAGAGAATGCGTTCCTGGCACCTGTCCGTGCGAAAATTTTAGAAGCTAATAACTGTCAAATTCACAACTGACTGGGGGGTGACCACCACCTCTTACAGCAGTATTATTTTAATATTACTTCCGTGTGTGAAAGAGATGGAGCTATACATTCCGTATAGCTCCATCTTTTTCCCACACGAAGTAAGATTAAAATAATACTGCTGTAAGAGGTGGTGGTCACCCCCCTGGTGTCTATCAGTGTCATACAGGAACGCATACTCTTGACGGCCGGACGGTAGGCCAGGCTTGCTCACGCGAAAACATTGACACTTATGAGCCGTCAAAAGATGATGAGGGCCCGCCTAAAGGCAAATGTCACCAATAAAACTGAACACGATCAGCACAACAACATCTAAACCGCGTTCAAGAGCTGTCAATGTCAATATTCCACAACAATGATGACACGACCAAGTATGTCACGATTCAAATTTGGCAGATCGATTTGGATAATACAACCACATGCGGGCCATTCCCGTATTTTTTAAGAATGTTCGCATTCTAATATCAGTCTTAATCTGTCAAAAATACAATATTTTTTCCTACTTTTTTGACAAGTTTGTAACATTGATTGTCGCTGAGATGAGATTTCGACTTGAATTTGTTCGTTTTAAGGTACGAGAATTGGCCTTCTGTTCATTTATTATTAACTTTTCTCTTTGAATGAGAAGAATGTGTGGACATACGTTTATTGGTCAGTCAGTGCCGAGCATGCATTGTTGAGCGGAACGATAAAAGCACATTACTTACAAGAAATAACAATGTCGGAATAGTTTAGAAAACAGATCGTTCCATGATTCTCTACATCTAGTTTGACGACAGCTGTTGATGTTAGGGTTGTCTCATGTGGTTAGAGGTTGTTAATACTTTTCAGGACGACGAAAACCGCATCAAAATCTGTTACGTTCACATGCGTCACACAGACAGACATGAAAAGCGACTTAAATATGTATAGATATAGATTATGTGCATCACAGCATAATCAGCCTTTAATTTTCCCACTGCTGGGACACAGGCCTCCTCTATGTGAGAGGGAGTGGGCCCAGTGAGGCTTGGCGGATGTCACATGTCTTTAAAATTTTTGTTTCTAGGACATGCTAGTTTCCTTACGATGTTTTTGTCCACAGTTTTAAGAGCAAAGGCGATGGAATTATACACAAAGTAAAGTGCCTGCCGAGGTTCGAACTCACGACCTACAACTCGTAAGTCAGAGTCGATGCCTCTGGGGCAGCACTGCTTGCATCACAGACTTAATTAAAATGAAAAACTTTGAAAACGTCTTAAGAAACGTGATTTTTCACGTTTATTAAGACGTTTTCAAAGTTTTTCAATCAAAACACCCACTATTGTTCTAACATACCAATATTGTTCTAACATTACATGCCACTGCGCTGGATCGTCAGCCATAACTAGGCACTCTCGTCACCCATGTCAGTCAGGGCAATTAAATATTAAGTAAATTGACAACTTCGCCTTCGTCAACTTGCGGTATTATACCCACTGTCAAATAATGTCCCATTGTGACCTAGTCAATTTTGGAACCCCGCTCAGATCGGTGACGCAGAATCGGGTATACTCGGCTGCAGTCGGTCGGTGACCCTGAATCGGGTACGTACCTATACTCGTAAGTTTTCACTTTTAACGTGTGGTCATGAGTTCATAACCACACACCCTCTTTTTTATTATTCCCTCTTGCTTTTGCAATTCACTTGAGTGATATCAAGAAATAGACTGGAAAAGAATGATGAACAAATATTATAAATAAAAAAAACCCAATGCTAATGGGGTTTTTTTCAACATTTTAGTGGAATATAGTTTACGAATCGTCTCCGCAACCACGCTTTTTAAAATCAAAATATCTTTAGTAATATGACCACATCATGGTCATGTTATTGAATTGATAAAGGATCCCACATACTAAGATACACAGATGTAAAGATACACAGACAAGCGTCAAAAAATGACAGTCTTTGCTGTCGCGCCGTCGCGCGTCGGGTAACAAGTCATACAAATGTGACAGCCCTGCCTGTTAACCACTAGGTACTAGAAGCCTTTCAATAGTGATTGAAGTCTGCAGCGAGCACAGTAAAGTGCTCTTATTATTGCTCGTTGTTTTGTGTCGTCAGTTCGTCACCCCTTCATCCTGTACCGCCGCACGACAGTAATAGCACTTACCTACACAGCTACACGAGGAGATTTTGAGATAGATCCGCATGGTCAATGTTTTAGAGGAGTCACGCCGTCTTCTGTTCGCTTTGTTCACATAATTCGTTAAGCTTTATGATTATACTCACAGAAATCTAAACAAATAAATTATAAGGTAGACAGATGCAGTTAACTTACAACTCATTCACCGGGACTAAATAGAACGTAATTTGTTTTGGTTGGTTGTTATTGTAGATAAGTGACGTGTGTTTAATCTATTAGTGGTGTTGTAGGTCATTTTGAAACGTAAGGAAATTTAAATATTGAGATGAAAGCATAATATATTAATGCGCTGCGTAAAAATGGACTTACAGATATTTGATGAAGCCGGACTGAGTATGAGTATTATGATTTAATTATTTTATCGATTTTTTTCTAATTAAAGTATAACTGCTGATCCTTTTAGTTATTTTTTAAACGTTTTATATTTTTCATAAAGCCTAAATAGAAGAAAAAAAAATATAATGATGAATATAAAATATAACATTAAAATAAATAAAATAAATAAATAAATCCCTGGACATTTCACACAGCACCATTTGTCCCAAGCTAAGCAACCTAATGCTTACACACACACACACACACAAAACACACATAAAGCATAAGCATAAGCTTACATTAAGTAATATGTAATATTTTTATTTTCAGAATAATTTTGTTTCAAATTGGTAATATTCGTATTTTGCTAGTAACAGTACTCTTTTTTTTTTTAAGAGAAATACCTACTGTGAGTCGGAGGGTCAAAGGATATCAGGAAAAGCCTTGCCAGTCGAAAGCGAAGTGGAAGGCCCCAGCCTGCTAGTCAGTGAATATGAAACAAGTGGTTGCGGCAACAACCGAAATGCGAGATATTTTGGCAAATTATTCGACACATCTTTACCAATCGTTCGCCGTGCAAACGCCCATATTTGATTGAAAAACAAACAAGAACGTTTACATTTTGCGATACGGCGATGGGAAGCACGGAATGAGAGCTCTGATGAGCAGTTGAAGTTGCATTGCATGGAAATATGGGAACATTTAAGAGGAACAGATATATGTTTCAATATTGTTGGACTCATGCGCCAGCCAGCGTTTACTTGATAGCTTTGTTAATAATGGGGGTCATACAAAATATCCTACTAATATATAATATCCTATATATATAAATATTATAAACGTGAAAGTTTGTATGGATGTATGGATGTTTGTTACTCTTTCACGCAAAAACTACTGAACGGATTTGGATGAAATTTGGCACACAGATGGTTTATAACCAGGATTAACATATAGGATACTTTTTTTCCCGATATTCCCACGGGATCGAAACTTATGCGGGTGAAACCGCGGGGCGCAGCTAGTTAAGTTATAAATTGATTTTAGTAACATTAAAATAATATTGTGTCATATCCGTAATAAGGATTATTTTGAGGTTAAGTTTCAATCTTCTTTTCATAATGAAAATGAATACTTAAGCCATAACAGCAATAAGTCCTAATAAATACGATTTGTTAACTTTGACGTTTGAGATAGGCAACTAAAGTTAAAACGAACGCATTGGCAATAAACAAAAAGTTTAATACCTACTACTGAGTAATTTAATTGTATTGTGACAAGGAGTTCACACTTTTTTTTATTTACGTGGGTAGATTTGCTAGTTGTAATTTCTTAGAGTACCCACACACATTAGTAGTTAAAGCACAATATTATTATATTACTAAGATACAATATTTTAAGTCTAAGGGTCGCCGGAGGGCGCGTATGTGTTCCACGCGCGCCTCAAAGAGATGTTAGCACAAATGAAGGGCCCCGATAGGGCCGAAGCCTGCCGGGGTAGCGGGATCGTCCGAAAGGGTTACCGCTGCCCTGGAACATAAAGGGCTAAAGAAGGAACACGGGTGAGTTCTAGTCAGTAAGAGTCTGACACTCCCTTCCGCTCCACCCAGACCGGGGGAGGTCATTTGAGACATTTCCCATCCGCAAAAAAAAGGGTCGTAGTTCACTGATTACCAGGGCCCTGTTTAATAAAGCTGACAATTCGACATATGTCAAAAAATGACAAAATTGTAGAATTGTCGCACATAATTATTATGTCGAGTTTTATTAAACGCGTTTTCACATGACAAATATGTCAAGATTTCACAAGTCGATTTTTGACATATTTGTCACTTTTATTAAACAGCATAATGATATCGCGACAGAGGGTAACGTTCCTGTCCGAATTGTCGGACAATTCTACAAATATGTCAATATGTCATGACAATTTTCTGTTTATTAAAGCAGATTTGACAAGATTTTCACGACAAATTGTCACCTGTCGCTTAAATTTTTTTATTAAACAGAAAAATGTCGAATTGTCGCGACAACCCGACATATTTGTGAATTTTCCACCATGACAATTTTGTTACCTGTAAGTTTTATTAAACAGAAAAATTGTCGAATTGTGAAAAAATTGTATATAAGTAGTTTATCAGCCATCTTGTTACCATAACACAAGCATTAGGTTGCTTAGCTTGGGACAAATGGTGCTGTGTGAAATGTCCAGGGATATTATTATTATTATTGTGGACAAGCCTACACTCCCAATAACATTAATTTGTAAATATTGTAAATGACACAATTATTTGTAAAAGGCTAACCGTGGAGTGTCTTGCCGGCTCTTCTCCATAGGAAACGACCAATTGGAACGTTCCTTAAGTGCAGTTTATGTGAATTAAAATATTTCCTTTTTTTTCAAATCAAATGTATTTGAAAAAAATGGCGCTTTTACTGTACCTACATATCTACCAATCAATTCAGAGCAATTTGCCGCTCTTCATTTCATATTTAATTAAAAACATATTTCGTAATTGCAAAAACGAAATGAGAAAATCGTGCGCGGTACACATTCCACATTAAATTAATAAATAATATTTAAAGCTGGCAATACTTTCAATTGGAAACTTTCGGACGACATCCAATTTGAGTTGAGTGCGAGTTCGAGCGGTTACATAGGAATCGGGGCGTAATTGCCTGTATCCGTCATATTGGTTTTTCCACAGGATTTAATTAATAAAAGAAATAAAAGTATCGACGTTTTCGTACGTTGAGTTTCGTAACTTTGTATGTTTTATGACGGACGGACGACCGCTAAGTCAATGATACCAAATCGTCACAAGTTTGCTTTATTACTTTTAACCAGATTTAGAATCAGGTTAAAAGTAATAAAGCAAACTTGTGACGACATTGACTTAGCGGTCGTCCAAGTATGGTTGTGCAGCGGGACGTAGATTTGATTTCCAAGTCAGGCAAATATTTTAGTAGCTACTAATTGTTCTGCTGGATAAGTAACACAGTCGTTTGAGACTTTCGTCAAATCGTATGGTACTTAAGAAGTCTTAGGCTGGAAATAGTGTTACGGCGACGTCGCAGCCGCGTACCGATTTGTATGGACTCGCGCTCGCTTACCGCCAGTGCTACAATGTTGAAAGAAAGAAAAATATTTTATTTGGGACATGCACAGGAACCACAAATAATTAAAAGAAAATTACCATTAAAAACGCAGTGTAGGATTCCGTAGTTTTTGTAACAGCCAAGTGCGGGTCGTATTCGCTGACTGAAAGTTTCGTACCATGCTCTAACTAAAAGCCAAACATGCTACCTACCTAATTTGACTTCCTATACAAATCCTCACCTGGTCCGACAATTTTGCACAGAAAGTTTTAATTTTTTTTTTTAGATTTGGATAAGACTTGTCATAGCCGGTGTTTTGAATTTAAATACAGGACACAGAGCTACACTACTCACTCGTCACAAAAAAATAAAATTGAGGAATTCTATGGAGTTGTTCAAAATTTTCGAGTCAAATACAATTGGTCGAATATTACTTATAAACTTGTAAAGCCCACTTAAGTCTGATAGTTTTCCTTTAAACTTCGTTATATATAGGTACTACTGCCGTGACATTTGAATTTCTAACTACCACCGTTTAGTTGGTAGAGGGGGGGGGGGGCACTTGACTCTAACGAAAATTGGTACTTTAAAGCTTGATAAGTCCCGAACGGTTTACTTATTCAAAAAACGGTCTTTCCAAACCCCTAATATTTTTGAAAGACCTATCCAACGATATCCCACATTATGGGCAGGACGAAAAAAAAAATTATTATCTCCACTTTACATGTAGGGGAGGTACCCTAAATAATCGTTTTTTTCAAAATTTTATTTTACCACTTTTTCGGCGGCATTAACGTGTATACTCATGCCAAATTACAACATTCTAGTACCAATCGTTTTTGAGCTAAGCTGCGGACAGACAGACATACAAACAGACGGACATGGCGAAACTATAAGGGTTCCTAGTTGACTACGGAACCCTAAAAACAAATAATAAAAAAGATCCTGTACGTGGTCGAAAAGGCTCCTATTTCAGTGGATACTTGTAAATGGCCTTCAAATGCATATTATTTAAGAACACTGTTTATATTAGCTGTAAGAAATATATATATTACATCTATTCACACAAGAACAACAAGAATATAATAAGTAAAATTTTAAACTATTATTACCTACTACTATTTAGAGATTAATAATTTTATAATAAGTGTGTTTAAAATAAGTTAGATTATAAGATACGTAAATGATAAGTCCTCTTCTCCACATACCTTTCTGCTGCTGTGCTCGACAGGGTCTATTATTGTTTCTTTTGGCAAATATTTACCACCTAAGCCGACATTGTGGAATGCAATAAAGAATTGAGCATTAAGTTTCCCGAATAGAATAAAATAAAATAATGCTGCGATATATAAAAAAACAATACCGTGGTGCACACACCTACGGACATCTATAAATCTCACCAGGGGAATAAAACACGGACACTGTACACGCCCTTTTATCGTCAGCGTCTTGGTAAGCCTGACGACGGTACGCCACCGACGTCAGCGTGACACTATTTCCAGCCTCACGTAGAATATGTACGTTGCTACCTAGAACTCTGCCTAGCCTTTTCCCAAATATGCTGGGGTTGGCTTCCAGTCTCACCGGATACACCTAAATAGCAGTATTTTACATGAAGTCTATCTGATCTCCACAACCTAGTTACCTACTGGGTAATACGATACCCGTTGGTAAGACTCATTAGCCTGCTTTTGGCTGCTACCGACTGCCAAAGATCTTCGGAAGACAAAAGACAGTCGGGACCAATGGCTTAACGTGCTTTCGGAGGCACGGAGGGGTCTTGAATAGTCTTGATACATGAAAATGATCACCCATCCACGAACCAACCGTGGCAAGCGTAGCTTATCCTGATCGATCAACCCGTGCGGCTGTTATGACTTAGCCAAAAGCCACGCTCCGCTTCTCAACAGCAATATTCTATTTTTCTAAGTGTCCGTTTTCTTTGTTCCAGAGCCTCCTACGTGTCAGTGCTGACGATAGTGGCGTTCTCTCTGGAGCGGTACCTGGCCATCTGCCACCCTCTCCACCTGTACGCCATGGCGGGGCTACGTCGGGCACTACGCATAGTGGCGGCACTATGGCTAGTGTCACTGCTGGCTGCCTCGCCCTTCGCGCTGTACACTACAGTGAGCTACCATGATTACCCACCAGGTGAGATGTTTCCTGTAAAAATACGGACGGCATTATTAAATGGTAAGTACCTGCACAGTTTTAGTAAATAGTCAATCAAATCAAATATGTTACTTATTTGTGCACTCAGGTTATAAGGTGCTACAACATTGTAAAGCATAGTATTTCTATCTCACATCTTCGCGATTTCTAACAGATAGGTATGTTGCATTATTATAGTTCACGATTTTTGTTCCTAATTTTGTAATATTTTTGTATGTTACCTACTTGTGATAGATAAGACACAGTGATATCTAACTGTATTTTTACCTCACGAAGCGACGCGCGCTTTACTTGTGGTTACCAAGTGTATAAACACGCTGTGAATATTGTGTGCTTAGCAAAAAGAAAAAAAGTCAGAAAAAACGCTACGCGAAAACCAAGTAATAGTGATGCGACGGGCCACGGGCTGCGTCGCGGGAATAAGACATGTCACACGGACAAAGTGGCGAGCAGAAGCTAGTCAAGAATAATGTCTGTGTCTTGGATGTTTGCTAAAGTAAATAACTGTCTTCTGGGAATAAATTATCGTCTAGATTCCCATAAGTTTACGACGTTTTTAGATAATAGTATCGTCTGTCTCGCTACAAAAACTAGTAGTTTCTAGGGAGACTCGCGAGTCTTTTAGCTCCGCTATTTGTTGAAGGAAAAATGTGGTTGAAATATTGAGTTACATAATAAATACAAGATAAAGAAAATGCTCGCATTTATCAGGAAGTAAGATCGCAAAAAATCTTCCGCATTCTGATACTTTCCAAGTTTACAATCAGTAGGTACCTAAATCTGCTCTCGAATCATGTTAGCCGTTAGTGATGGCTATAACCAAAAATACAATAACCAATCAAAGCGGGTGAAACCGCGGGGCGCAAGTGGTAAAAACATAAAAATAAAAAAAACAATTCAGAAATTGAAATAATTAAAGCAATGTCTTTTAATGACACAATTCAATATCCTCAAGAAAAAAGAAAAATACGTTCGAAGAAAGAAAAATATGTTTGGCGTGTGTTGAAGTCCTGTTGTAGTACCTATTACAATGGGACACACCTGGCGATAAAATGTGGGTGTACTCGTACTATAGAGCACATCTGCCTAAGACGGATCACACGGTACAACGCGCCACGCGTGATTTTTTACATATAAATTCAATTAAAACGCGCTTCCGCCCGGGGGGTGAAGGTGGCTCCTTTTCCCACGCCTCGTCTCGTGGCGCAATACAGTGTGATCTGCCTTACCCTTCCGGGAAAACAGGTGTGATGTTATGTTTATGTTAAGAAAGGAAACGTTGAAAAGTGCCACGTGCCTGCGGTACTTGTCACTGTCATTGGTACCCTTCCTCCTTCACTAATGGAAACACCAGGCGCCGGCCATGATAAATGACGGCTGAAACTACTGATATCCAGTATCCTAACACCGTATATCTCACAAAGAACTCTACTACTAACAAAAATGAAAAGAATAATGAAAACTGGATGTGTCCATCGAAAGAAATATTGGAAACTGAACGTCGAAGCGATATTTCAAGTCCCCATATTTCGATATCTGCAGCGACCATCGTAACGGACGAATGTCATTTATCTTTTCTTTCCAATGCGTTAGAAATAAAACATAAATGATTGATGTCTTTCGGGTAGCGGCTCGTGGCTCATAATAACAGCACTGGGTAGATCGAAAGTGAAGCTACGATTGCCGCGGTCGGCTCATGGATGGGTGACCATCCATTACATATCGAGACCCATCCGTGGTGTAGAAAGCACGTTAAGCCGTTGGTCCCGGCGTCTTTCGTAGATCTTTGACAGTCGTTACGGGTAGTCAGAAGCAGAAGACGTTTGACCACCAGTCGTAACAAGGGGTATCGTGTAACCCGATAACTGGGTTGTGGAGGTCATTTAGGCAGTCGCTCCATGTAAAATACTGGTATTGGTTGGACTGGAAGCCGACCCCAACATAGTGGTAAAAGGCTACACAGATTGATAGTTTTCTCTTTCGGTTAGCTCTGACAGGGAAATTTGTGTAGCCTGTTTTGTCTCAAGGACTATTGAAGGCGAAAGTTATTCGCAGATCGGCCTTGTCAAGAAGGCAGACGTATAATGTCAAATATAATTCCTTATTTTTGCGATCAGGGACAAAAACTTTATTGAGAAAATTGAATTGTATCAAAATAATGGTATTGGTCGATCTATTCGTAGATATTTGTGGTGTAGACAATAGTGACAATAGTCTGGCCTGAACAAGACGAGCTTTAACGTTCATTAGCGCGTCGATGTCCCTGCCACGCCGTATACTACGTATACTTCTACAACGAACACAACGACAACAATAGCTGCGCCGCGGGTTCTGCCGCATCAGTCTCGATCCCGTAGGTATATCGGGATACAAATATCTTAAGTTCTTATCTAAGTCATGATCTGCCCATATACCAAATTTCACCCAGTAGTTTCAGCGTAAAAGCGTAACAAACAAACGTACAAAAAATCTAATCTGTTCTCTTTTTTAATATTACACACACCTAAATAAGCTCACGCCTTCTTCCCATGGGGGTAGGCAGGAACTAAAGAAAACCACACGTTACAATGAAAATTACTGTCTTTCATTGACGACTGTATGAAATATTATAACTATAACACGGCCAATAGGGCGTAAATATTTGTTTAACAATTAATTTACCTGACAGTATCCCACTTTGTGACGCTCTTTCGTTCAATGTTCAATCAATATTATATCAATCTCTCTATCCCCAAGGTTCCGGCAACGCCTCCCTGGAGTCAGCGTTCTGCGCCATGCTGGAGATGCCGTCCTGGTACCTATGCGAGCTCAGCAGCCTGCTGTTCTTCATCCTGCCGGGGCTCATCATCCTCGGCTTGTACGTGCGCATGGGGCTCAGAATTAGGTACGTGCTGGGGTATGTATCTTTATTTTATTTAGAGTCTGTATGTTTGCATGTGTGTTGGTCTGGTGTGCTAAACGGCTACCTCCCGATTCATCACTATAACTAATAAATATCTAAAACACTATCTCTCTCCTTATACACCATTCCTTTTTGATATTTGCACTTGTTTCATGATTATTATAGTATATATTCTTATGGATAAGTATAATATGTTTTATGTATCTATTTTATATATATGTACATTGTCCACCACTGCAGTATTGTTTCTCTTACTACCTTAATCCATCCAAAGATCGCTTTTAGCGATAAGAGCGCTTATTATGTCACCCCTTGCAAAATTTCTAGATTTATATCAGTAATTTGCATGGTGTGCCACCCTGCATTCGTGGGGTATTGCTAGTGAGTGGCATGAAAAGGGCTTTATGTCAGCTTCTCTACCAATCTTGCTGATAAGGAAGGTATGTTTACACAACGGCCTTCTTCTTTATTACTGAAGGTCGTGCCCCTGAAAGTTCTTCGTGGTTTTATGCACGATGTCCTTCCACTTCGTTCGGTTCTCGGCTTCTCTCAGGGCAGTCGTAACAAAGAGTCCAGTGAGGGCAGTTACTTGGTTTGACCAGCGGTTATATAGGTGACCGGCCGCAGGGTCTTTTCCCATCTACCTTGCCCATCACCACCCACTTTTTCGAGGTTATTTTGTTCCCGACGTGCAATGTGTCCTTTCTCCTTCCTTCCTTCCCTAATCCTTTATTAGCAGGTATACAACGGTGTGACCTGGTATAACTTTGTGCCCATAGCTCCAATGTTTAGTGCTTTAGTAATTAAACTTAAAACTTTGTATTATATTGCTAGGTCTATACGAAGTCTAGGTCAAAGTAGAAGTTTACTTAGGCGTAACCCTTTGTGAAATTCACACTTTGCACCTACATATTGCTAAAGGTAGCTCCCGAAAGTCATAGGTGGGTCTAAAATAACACTCCAGGCTGTATTAAAGCTGCATTTCATATTGTTATACAATGCTAACTCTTGGTTTGGCTAGCGGGAGCGGGAGAGGGTCATCTCTGAAATAACTTTGAACTCAGAAAATTTACAACTTTTTCTTGTTTTTATTTTGCTGAATATTTATTTAGTGTGCCATTTAGTCTGTGCTAAATCAATGGTTTTTATTCTTTCTCTTTATAATTATGATAGTTTCAAACTTAAACACCCTGTACTTGACACCTCTGTGCATCCCTTTGGTGTTCATACTCAAAGTATTTATAATAAACTTTAAAATAGAGTATCGTATGAATCGAATCTTGGTCAGATCATTTGAAGACCATGTAGATTGATGTCTGAAATTGTATTTTGAGGAAAATATCACACAGATTTGAGTGGACTAGTCCAGTCAGTGCCAGAGCATTTGTCAGTAATCGTGTAGTTTAACTCAGAACTTTCAACGACAAAATAATTAGAAAGTATACAACCAGCGGGTAGCAAGCCACAGCAAGCCCTACTGTGGTTACAATGTTCATGCATTACTCATCGGGCTCAACATTTATAAAACTTAACTCTCAACCACTCCACAAGTTGGTTTACCTTTCACTAAAGTTTATTTGAGCTATTTGTTAACCAAGTTAGAAATATTTGCGGCGACATGAGGTCGTGTCAATTTGTAATAGCGTTAGACACGTTTGAAAACTGACATCATTTAAAACATTTTCTTAGAAATAAGTTTTGTTTGAGAAGTTCTTTGCCCTTTATATTCACGTAACACATCGAACATCCAATATTTAAGCTCATTGAAAAAAATATCTAGCAGATCGATGATATTCATATTTCTGTTATCTCTCTCTACGGCCTGCAGGCATAGTTATACAGGTCACCCTGTATAAGTATGCCTGCATGCCGCAGTAGCACTTAGCATACAGTGGTCCAAAACGATTAGTTAGAAGCCTCTCGCCGACGGCTTGCCGAAATGCCTATAGAAATATGTATTATTTATAGTTTAGGATCTCCTAAACTATAAATAATACATATTTCAAATTTCGAAAGAATGTTGTCTTTCGAAATTTTCTGTCCTCGACGAAGGGCGACGTCTAAAAAAATATTTTGGACCACTGTAAACGAGCCAGCTCTCGAGATCGATACGGGCTATATCTATAGCAGTGTTCATAATCTCAGATAATTTACATGCTTTAGTCATTCTTATGTATTGTAAGTTGATTTGATATTTGATTTGATATTTGAGTAACCATTTGTAACAAAAAGGTCCCAATAAGTTTTTGATTGCAACGGAATTTAAATTTTGTTTAAGTATGACGTTCAGTTTGATGTTTCATAACTTAAAAATAATACGTCGAACACAGTTCGGCATTTACTGAAGAATATAACAGTTGACTTTGATATAAAACATTCAAATCAGAGAAGTGTGGGCTTTTTCCGAGGACTACCCACTCGATAAACCATTATTCTACTACTACTACATAGACATAGCATAATTATTAGCCTATAATGTTCCGACTGCTGGGACACAGACCCTACAATGTTCCCACTGCTGGGACACAGACCCTACAATGTTCCCACTGCTGGGACACAGCCCCTACATAAAATGATTCTTATTATTTATCCGCCGGGTCCTGCCTCACTTAACACGAAGAACCACTTAAGATTAATCTATAGGTTGAATTTATTATTCTAGTTAAAATTAGCGATGTTTATTTTGGTCTATTTGAGGAGGGTTCTCAGTAAAGTAAACATTATGGTAATGTCTTCGTCGGAGACGAAGATAAATAGATGTTCGTCTGTATTCGTGTTCGTCTTCCATTTATTTTAGCTATTAGATAATTATGGGCTTGTTTGCTTGTTAGTTTCGTCTTTTCTTAGTAATATGTTTCTGGTTTATTTTTAGTTCAAGTATATTCTAAGGAAAGACCTTAAGTTGCGTTTTTTGTAACGTAAATATTAGTATCATACATTAAACATACACATACTAATTGATGAGTAGACATAGGTATCCATCGTCTATAAATAAATAAAAATCTAGTAGTATATGTATACAGGGCGGCACGGACTTCGACGTACAACCTGTTACCATGGATTTAGTACATAATTCTAGACATAACCTCCTCGCGTTCCTGAGAGATAGGATCTTGACAGACTGACAGATGGACAACGAAGTGATCCTATAAGTGTTCGGCTTTTTCCGTTTTAGGTACGAAACCCTGAAATCGTATAATTACCAAGTTTCATGGTAATCGCTCCAACGGTGTTGGAATTTAAGAATCACATGCACACAGGGTGACAAGTACAGGACGAGCAATCTGTTACCATGAATTTAAACATCATTGTTTTTTTGTTTAACGTTGCCCCACACTACGAATTTCTCCTGTATCGTGGGTGCGTTTACAAACATTTAAACTCACATACACAAACAGCCAGACCCGGAACAACTACTTGCTGTAGGCAATACAAATATTTGTTCCGTGCGGGAATCGCACCCGCGACACGCAGCGCAGCAGTTGATCGATCAGCCACTGCGCCAACCGTGTCGTCCAATTTGATTCGATTGATGCCCAAGAAAGTGCCTACGATTTACTTGCCAGACATGTAAACAAATATGAGTTATAGCTTCTGCCCGCGATATATTCCAGCTTGATACCTCCACGCGTTCCTGAGAAAAAAGGTCTTGACAGACAAACAGACGGACGGACCACAAAGTGATCCTATAAGGGTTCCGTTTTTTCCTTTCTAGGTACAGAACCCTAAAAATTACATTTTTTTTCGCTAGCCCATTGTGTTTGGTTCAACTTTGTATGAAACGTAACTGGTCTCCTTTCACTTCTTTAATGAAGGTTTTTAATTAAATATTTAATTCTGCTATACTTCTGTGGTCTATGACAGTATAACTTGTGGTAACTGCCTCGTTGGTCTCGTGGTTGCAAGCGCGACTACTGAGCGTGGGGTGCTGGGTTCGATTCCCAGGTCGGACAAAGAATGTTATTGGGTTTTCCATTAGGAATTTCTTAATAACAGCCCGGAGTATGGAAGTTGACGTTTAA
Source organism: Apamea crenata (assembly GCA_949629185.1). Lineage (NCBI taxonomy): Eukaryota > Metazoa > Arthropoda > Insecta > Lepidoptera > Noctuidae > Apamea > Apamea crenata. The sequence continues at coordinate 777,962 of OX451362.1, read as the reverse complement.
TACCCCCGTGTCTCGGAAAGCACTTAAAGCCGTTGATCCTGCGCCCGATCTCTCCCCAGTCGTGTCGGATTCCCGTCCCATCGAGACTATGGGAGTAAAGGAACAGAGAGTGCACCTGTGACTGCGCACACACTTGTGCACTATAATATCTCCTGCGTACCTGTCTAATCTCCGTTGAGATTGGCCACCGTGACCGAAATCGGTCGGGACGCTATTATAACTTGTGGTTTCATCATTCATTTCGTTTCCATACTGTATGAGATAGATATATATGTAGACAAACTTCGACACCGTTTGACCGAAAACCATAAAAGTTGGCATATAACTACGTTTTTCTTCTTGGAGAAGGTTTATTTTATTTAATTTTATCTTAATATATATAAATCTCGTGTCACAATGTTTGTCCTCAATGGACTCCTAAACCACTTAACCGATTATAATAAAATTCGCACAACATGTGCAGTTTGATCCAACTTGAAAGATAGGATAGCTTACATCTCAATTTATGATCGCAATATTATTTAATTGCAATTTCATTTTCCCATATAAACTGTTCTACCTACTTTCCTGTCAAACATTTGACGATCGTCCCTTCGGTACGCTAGACTCGGGTCCACTCGAATTGAAGCACGTATTAAATTAAGGGTTTTTAATAGTGTGGGAGTAGGGTAGAAGTAGGGTAGGAGTAGAGTAGGAGTAGGGTAGGAGTAGGGTAGGAGTAGGGTAGGAGTAGGTTAGGAGTAGCGTAGGAGTAGGGTTTGAGTAGTGTAGGAGTAGGGTAGGAGTAGTATAGGAGTAGGGTAGGGGGTAGCACACCACGCGAACGAAGTAGCGCCGGGCAGCTAGAAATAATTTATATGGCAAAACAACGTTTGCCGGGTCAGCTAGTTATTTAATAAGAATAAGTTTTTTTTTCTGACCAACTAAAAGACAATGGCGAAATCGCAGGGCAAAGCGAATATTAATTAAAAATTAAATATTTGATGTGAAGTTCGTTTATTTTAGGTACAATACTTGTAGATTTAATTCTACAAACATAGCTATAGTTTGTTAATTCAAGTCGATTTATTTCGTTAATTCATCATAAAGTTTGGCTATTGTTACTACTTAGTGTAGGTACTTTCAGATTGATTGCTCTTTTGTGATTTTAAAATTGAATGCTAAGTTAATTCAAATACGCTATTTCAGGTCTCATAAAAGATACAGACTTTAATAATTATTGAATTAATTTAAAGCACCCACGGACTGGTGAGAGAATAATCATTTTGATACCAAGACCACTTTTAACGAAAACTTTTTCCACATCAAGCATATTTAGTTTCGCTAGGGTTTACAGAAATACTGGTCTTATCTTAAAAATAAGTATTATTTTTCATAACTTGTACGAAAACCTCAAAGTCAAACGAATATATTATTTAAATTTAGATAACCCAATTAAAAACACCTACCCCAAAATATATTATATCCATAACTAAATAACATCAACGTACCTCTCACCCGAATCTCATTAAAATCTGTTCTATCTTAAGCTAAGCAAATACCCAAAATTATTTAAAATAGATAGAGATCTGAGACTCTTTTTCTTAAAGGCTTTGCTGAAACAGTGCAGAAAAAAAGAAAAAAAGGTAACCCTCTCACTGCACACCAAGTAATAAAAAGGTCACAGCAATGAACCCTCTCGCTGCATACAGGTTACGTCGGGTTGAGGAAAGGTCAAAGGTTTACTTACCCGATGTTTTACTCTATTTTGTTTACAACTTTTATAATCCGTGCAGACCGTTCGGAGGCACGGGTTTGTCTGAGCTGATTACACGTACATTTACCACGGCACCTTTAGTAGCCAGAATAGGTTATAGTCAGCCCTAGAATACTCTGGTACGGCATCGAAGTGTATGTAGTCTACTAAAATAACTTGTTGAGCACTTTTTCATCATCTGCATAGCCTTTTCCCAACTATGTTGGGTTCGTCTTCCAGTCTAACCGGATCCAGCTGAATACCAGTATTTTACATGAAGCGACTGCCTATCTGACCTTCACTACCCAGTCACTGGGTAATACGATACCCCTTGGTAAGACTGGTTGTCAGACGTAGGTTGTCAGACCCGTAACGAACAGTCGTTACGGGTCGTCAGAAACCCGAAAGCCGTTCGTCCCGGCTGTCAATCGTAGATCTTTGACAGCAAAGATCTACGATTGACAGCTGGGACGAACGGCTTAAAGTGCTTTCCGAGGCACGGAGGGGTCTTGATATGTAAAGATGGTCAGCCATCCAAGGTCCAATCGCGGCAAGCGTAGCTTAGCCTGATCGATGGACCCGCACGGCTTTTATTACTTAGCCACAAGCCCTCCTTAGCCACAAGCCCCTCTTTTTCAAGCCCATTTTTTCATTAACACCAGTGGACCCCTAAATTCAACTAACACCTGAATGTCTAAATAAAAGCGCGCTGTCGGATTGTTGCACGTTTTTTGGCTGAAATCATGATGATGATGAGAAATTAACTTGGAGTTTACCAAAATAGTTAAACAAGGCTATGACATTCAGCCAGGAAAATGTAGGGTTGAAGGTTTAACAAGTTTCTCACTGAAAATACTTTGTGAACGTTCAGATAATCTGTTTTAATTGAATAATTACGTTAACTACTTACAGCTAAAACTTTAAGTAATCTGAAAGTTACGAAACGACATGACAAGATGAAACGACATGACAAGATGAAACAGTGTCTTTTGTTATTAGTGCTGAGTACTTAGAGTGAACTTAGCTAAAACATTGTGCTTTTTGGAACAGTCAGGTTTAACTAAGGTTAAAGTACCCACTTACCATTAGTGTTTTTAAAGTGAAAACTTATTTAAGTGCGTCGCGAATTTTGGTAAGGGAACATCTTATGGCACCTCTTCACAATCGGCGATCATAGACGATTACCCGCGAGCACGATTCGCGGCTTCTTATTTTTATTTTATTTTTTGGTCATGTGCGTTTTGTTTGTGCAGAATAAACAAATTTTCTTTCTTTTATTTTTTTAAATTTATTATATCAGCACCGCTCAAATACAGCAAATAACTTGACATTCAAGTTAGGATTTTAAAACAACTGCATTAAAGTAAATCGCGGCGGCGCCCGCGCACGCTGTTTGCGCCGCTCACACGGCTGTCTCATGTCTCACGTCGCCTGTTAATTCTCTCACTCAAAAATGTTCGCAAAGCTACTGTAAGCTGAAAACTAGCCGTTGGCGCGTGGACGGTGAGCTACCAACTAGTGAGCGGTGCGTGAACAACAAGCTGGTACGTCACCGGTGGCGTGCCAGCAGCCAGCGGTCGATGGTCTCTTGCTGACGGCGCGTTGGCGACAAGCGGGTGGAATTTTTGGCGGGTGGCTTTGATTGTGGGTGGAATTTTTGGAGGCTGTGACGGACGGTTACTGACTCGTCTGTCTTACCTTTACTCGTCTGTAGTCGCCGATCATCGTCTATGCTCGCCATATGATCGCGCGGGTAGGTCCGTTTGTTGTCGGTTTTTCGGGCTCGCATCAAAGGGAACTTTGCCTAGTTGCGTATACGTGCCCACACGATCAACGGTCATTCATTTACCGGGCGACAGCGGAGCCGTGTAGACGTGCGAGCGCCGTTATGGTTCACGTCACCAACATGCTAATGATATCAGTATATATCTGTAGGTAGTATAGATAGTAGGACGGTGGGCGGTCGGTGGTTAGAATGACGTTATATTGTGTGCCGGTACATGTGAAAACTAGACTAATAGTTTTAATTTTTAATATTATCTACACTTAATTGGCGACACGGTTGGCGCAGTTGCTGAGCGATCGCCTGCTGCGCTGCGTGTCGCGGGTTCGATTCCTGCACGGAACAAATATATTTTGTATTGTCTACAGGTAAGTAGTTGTTCCGGGTCTGACTGTTTGTGTATGTGAGTTTAAATGTTTGTAAACGCACCCACGATACAGGAGTGATTCAAACATTTTTGACAAAAATGTACAACTGTGCTCCGTTTTTTTTGCTGAAGTCAAAACAAGAAAATTAATCTTGACAACGTGCCGCATTTTTCATTGTTTTTTCAGATTTATATTTTCGTTAGAGTTCAAAAGCAATGATGAAACCGTTTGAAGTTAGTTTTCTAATTAACTATTTTATTTTACCTTACACGTGTGAGTATTTCAATAAAAACCTCAGTTCGAGAAATATTTCTAATTAACATTGGGGTACAGATTTATGTTATAACTTTTTAATTGGAAAAATGTCGACGGCACCAATCGCAGAAATGTAGCATCGCATCGTGTTTTTCTGCGGTGTAATTGCACGTAGATAAGATAAGATAATCATTTACTTGCTCAAACATGCGTACAATACATACAACACAAATTGTCAGCATGCAAGAGATGTTATAAGTAGGGATAACATAGCTCGTCACGTTTGCCATAAAAATTGGCATGCAAATATTAATAAAATTTAGGTATAAATGATTAAATAATAAATCACTCAAAATGAATGTCATGTTAATAATAAAAACATAAAAAAACACACACAAAAATTACATTACATTATATTAAAAATATTATAGATAATTAAATTAGTATACATGGGTAAAATCTCTCATCGAAAAATTCATTTAAATTATAATAGGCTTTATCTGCTAAGAAATTTACAACTGTGTTTTTGAATGCTACGTCAGTTAACTGCTTCCAAATTTTAGGTAGTTTATTATATTGTATTTTCGGAGCCATGCAAAAGACACTTTTCCGCATATAAGTGCCTTTCTATAATGATGTAGGCAAATGTGACTGTTGTCACGTCTATTACGAGGAAATCGATCTGCCATTCGAGAAAAGAGGTGAGGGTTGGATCTTAAGAATATTGCATTTTCTATTATATAAAGTGAAGTTAATGTCAAGATTTTGTATTTTTTTAAATAAGGCTTGCAACTCTGAGTGGTTTCAAGTTTGAACATCGATCTAATGCAACGTTTTTGAGTTTTGAATATAAGTTCCCGGTCAGTTGAGTTGCCCCAAAAGATAATACCGTATCTTAAAATGGACTCCACCAGGCCGTAGTAAGCGGTGAGCAAAGCATCCACACTAATTACTGCTGTCAGTTTGTACAGAGCATATGCTGAGGTACTTATTTTCTTACTGATAATCTCAATATGTGCCTTCCAATTTAATTTATTGTCATTTGTAAGTCCTAAAAATTTTGTTGTATCAACTTCGTCAATATTATTATTAATATTATAGTTTATGTCTAGATTGTTATTTAATGATTTTAGTCTTATTTAAATAAATTTTTAAATTGTTTCTATTTAACCATTCTATAATTGCAATTAGTGAGTTATTAATGTCAGATTTATATGTAAACAGTAAACAGGCTCCCCTATTTACATTATATATTAGTCCCAAAACACATCCCTGTGGGATACCATACATAACTTTACGTTCTTGCGACCGATGTGACTCTTCTCGCTCTGTAGTTATGTTTATCCTACCGACTTCGGTTATTTGCTTTCTGTGCTGCAGATATGACTCAAATAGTTTTAATGTATTACCTCTAATGCCATATGCTTCGAGTTTCTCAAGTAAAATATTATGTTGAACATAGTCAAACGCCTGAATCATATCACAGAATATACTGCACACAGGTTTATTTTGATCCATATTCGTCATCACTGTGTGTAAAAAATCATAAATTGCCATGTTAATAGTTTTTTTCTCTCTGAAACCTTTTTGTTCATTGCAGAGGATATTATTGTGTTCTAAATATGAGTTAAGTTGCTTATGAATATATTTTTCAAAGATTTTGGAAATTATAGGGATGAGCGATATCGGTCTATAATTCTGCATCAACTCTTTATTGTCTTTCTTAAACTTTACGATAGATGTTTTTAGAGCAGATGAGAATATGCCAGCACTGATACTAAAATTAATTATGTAACTTAAAGGAGAATATAATGATGTCAGCTACAGCTTTGAGTATTTTTGTGGACATTCCATCGTAGCTTACACTATTTGTGTTTTTGAGTATTGTTACGATTTTTGGTACGTCATATGGTGTACTAGGTGCCATATACAAAGAGTCTCTTTTTTTCAAAATATGTTGCGTTACTGTGGTTCCAGCATTAACAATGGGTTGAATTTTGTTGATAAAATAGTTGTTAAAGAGATCAGCTATGTGCCTTTGCTCTGTGATGGATTCATTATTAATTTTAATTTTATATATAGAGGGTTTTGGTATATTTAATTTGTTTTGTTTAATTATTTGCTTTATATGTTTTTATACAGCTTGGTATAATTTTTAAGACGCAATTTATTTATCTGATTAGGTTTTAACCTATATTGCCACAGCAGTTGTCGTTTCGTTTTGCTACAAATCTTAATGCCACGAGATATCCAATTTACTCTTTTTTATACTTACAGTTATCTCGATTTAGCGGAGGCACAGATCATAAACGAATGTAAATGAATCTAAAAAAAGCCTTATACGATATATTGGGGTCGTTAACATTATATACCTCTGTGAATGTCAAGCTGCTTAAATGATTTTTAAACTAAAATAAGTTTTCGTCACTATAATCCCGTCTATTTATACGCCACTTGTTTATTGCGAACGTTTTACTTACGGGAATTTAAGAAGTTGCGCCGTGTGGTCAGACAATGCGAATTCTAATATTATAGTTTTGCAGGGCTTATTGAAATTATGAGCAAAATTGTCTACGCTCGTTTGGCTCTTCAATCGTGTAGGTTCGTTCAGTGCTAGTTTTAAGTTAAAATTTAATAGCAGGTTTTAAATTCAATTATTTTATAGTCTCTTTTTAATATGTCAATGTTAAAATCTCCCGCTTTGACAATATTTTGAGATTTCTTAGTATAACTTTGTAACAATGTTAGTAATTTATCGAAGAACTGAGATAAATTCTTGTCGTTAGGATGATGTATAGATGCATATAAAAATGGTGTTATGGTTAATCAGTTCTATGGCGCAGCATTCGAATACACCAACGGAAGATATTTTATCCATTTTTGGCAGTTCTCTCCATTGATGTCCGTTCTTCACAAGTATACATGATCCACCTCTCTTACTTTCTATTCTACTGAAACATGCTGCCAAACAATAGTTTTCTAAGCATAATAAATTATTGATTCTCGTATCCCTGCATCATGAAATGTACCGTTACGCATAAGATGTCGACATCGATGCCTTTTTCTGGTAATTCCCGCAAACAGACAGATAGCGAGTCAGCTTTTGATATCAATCCTGCTATGTTTTGATGCATTGCATAAAGGTGGTTAGTCACGAAAAAAATTGTTACTTTCTGTGTTGTCATTGCTGTATTCTTCTCCGTTAAATTGCGTGTTATAGCTTTGTAAGTCAGTAACCAAATTCAATATTTTTTTGATGATTGTATGCAGTCCAAAGTTATTAATTCCACCTGATTTATAAAACATACTATGGTCACATTCTAAATTTAAATTACTATCTACTGGGTGGCGCAAAAGTACTGGCACTAAAGAAAATACTTTTTTTTTTTTTATATGACATTTTCTGTCATTCTGTTGTTGAAAATTGTGTAGTGAACAAATGTAAAATACACTGAAAATAAACATGGACCGTTTTACTCCCCAAGAACGTGGAATAATTGTGTCAATGTTCTTACGGAATAATTCATCAGTGATAAGAACACAACGTGAATTTCGTCGACGATTTCCCCACCGTCCGGCACCGATTGGTCGCACAATTCGACGCTTTGCCACACGCCTTGAAGCAACTGGCTCAACATTGGATAGACCTAAGTCTGGGAGACCAAGAACAGGCCGTTCAGCTGAAAATATCGATGCTGTGCGCGAAGATGTGGAAGAGTGTCCAGAAACATCAACGAGGCGACGTGCCACGCAATTGGGCATTTCCAGACGGACCCTGCAGCGTATTTTGGTGAAAGACTTAAAGATGTTCCCGTATAAAACTCAAATGACTCATCAGCTGCTGCCTGCTGACCACCGAGCTCGTCTAGATTACTGCCAGCGCGTCATAAACCTCAACCTTGAAGAGGATGATTTTCCTTCAAAATTGGTTATGAGTGACGAAGCGCATTTCCATCTCTCAGGGCATGTCAATAAGCAGAATACTCGGTTCTGGGGCACTGATAATCCGCGCATTATTCAAGAAACACCTCTACACCCACTAAAAGTTACTGTATGGTGTGGCATCTGTGTTGACAGAGTGATCGGACCCTATTTTTTCGAAGACGCTGGAGGCAATGCGATTACTGTCACTGGAGAACGCTACAGAACCATGTTACGTGAGTTTTGATACCCAGTTTGGACGAATTGGGGCTGGAGCACATCTGGTTTCAACAAGACGGCGCTACGGCACACACAGCGCGCGACACTATGGACTTAGTGAGGGACGCTTTTCCAGGCCGAGTTATCTCTCGTTTTGGCGATTTGCCTTGGCCTGCAAGATCACCCGATCTGACCAGTCCAGACTTCTTTCTTTGGGGTTTTTTGAAATCTCGGGTGTATGTGAACAAGCCACAGACTCTCGCAGCTCTAAAAGAAAACATTCGTCAAGAAATAACGAACATATCGCAGGAAGTGTTACGGCAAGTTATGCAAAATGTCATAAATAGGGCTCAAATGTGTATCAACTCTGGAGGTCACCATTTAAAAGACATCATCTTTAAATCCTAATGGTACGAAATTTAATGGCACAAATATACATTTAAAAAAATCTAAATCTAGTTTTCTAATTTAGAAAAAATGTTATAGCTGAACCAAATAGGGTCTTTACTTTTGCGCCACCCAGTATAAGAAATGCGTGTCCGTGAGATTTTTAATAATTTACTATATCTTGACATATCTACGTCAAGATATAGTAAATTATTAAAAATCTTTATTCTCTATATAAATTTGCTTAGTTCGCGTAGATGAATGTCGAAGAAATAATGATATTTGTATGTTTCATCATGGAATGTTTCTCTTATGTTCAGGATCATGTCAAAATAATTATTGGTAATTTTAAAGTCTTCTTCACCTAAGAAAATTATGCAATAGTCATTCATGGTAAGCCAGTATTCCATCTAAAAGCTGCGCAGTCTCTCCACCAGGCTTAAAACAATGACGTAACTTGAACGCTTCACCAAATGTTGTATCCGCTATTGGTAGTACTTTGTTTTTATTGTACTCCTTGCATATCTTATTTAACTTTTTGATTACTTGTGGCATGTTTGGGTGAATCAATTTGTTTTGTTTTAACTCTATTTTTCTTCAACGGCGTACTCAATCTTGCTACTTTAGTAATAGCGCCATCTGTTGTGAGATCCTCGTCAAGTTTTAAACCTAAGTGTGTACAACTCACATTTGAGTATTTTTTTCCAATGTTTTGCGTAGGCGTTTATGTTTGCTTTTTGTTGCACTTTTGTTCGAGTTCCCTACCGAATCAGTGCCTAGCGATTTTAGTTTATTAATAAGACTGTCTTGCTCTGTAGTCCTCTTTTTAGGGCGATATTTTCTAGGTTTAGTGTGTCAATTTTAAGCATGCGAAGTTTGTAGTTCGAGCATTAATCTTTCAATTTCTTCCTTCATCTCTTCGGTTTCGTCAATGCAAAGGTTTCCGGTTGATAAATGAGGAAATGATTTTGATAGACAGTCCGACTGCGTTGACATAAATGAAATATTTGGCGATCGGTCTTGGTCCTGCGTTGGGTAATATTATCTATATCCATCTTTTTTTAATTCTTGTATGTTGTTTATCCAAAGAATAATAATCCCAGAAATAAGATTTTATCAAATTACACGTCGCAAAAGTCGATGTCGGCGTTGGTAGGGACGGAACTCGGTTCAGTTTACTCGGTAGCGACCGAAACCACTACGCCAACTTGTTCTTGTTAAAGTTGGTTCAAATAGTTGTTCTGTACATACAGCTAAATAAACGTTATTAAGACGGACTTTTTGAACTTTTATATTTTTCTACAACCGCCACTTTTATAAACCATCGTGATCATCATCGAGATGTTCCACTTAGATTTGATGTTATTTGAACTGTATTTGTTGTTTTTTGTTATTTATAGTCAAACATTGTTAGTTTTAGATGTAAACAAAACTGTCTTTGCACTGTATTTTGTAAAGAGTTATTTAAGCACTGTACTTGCATATAACGCTAAGATAACACTAGTACTTCGTTATTATGCTATTTTATTTAAACCGTACTATTACGACTTAGGTAGCTTTTTATTATTTTTAGTAATTAAAATACGCGGAGCTGACGTTATGCCTGGTACTAGCGCCATCTAGTACAGTACAGTGGCAATCCCTTTCATTTCGATAATTCAACAATACTTACTCATTGCGTTATTTACATATGTCGCCGACCAGACGAAGTTTTCAAACATTTAAAGCAGTAGATTTATAAGTTTCCTTTAAAATCCTCTATTTTTGAATTTTCGGCATTCTCCTGCATAGAGATTGTTCATTAGCTAGGACCACATCGGACGATCCAGTGCGCTCCGATCGGGCGCAGCAGTAGCGCGTTCGGTGTGGACGTGCCGCGCGCGGCAGGAGCGCGGTCCATGTGGATGTGCCGCGCGCGATCGAAGCAACGGGAATTATAGACCGCTACTATACCTATTTATGTTTCATGTGTTTGATTTAACACATTAGTGTTAGACAACAAGATGAATGGAAAGCAGCACATGAAGTATTTTTGCTCCGTTGGTTGGTGTAATTGCTGTATGGCGTTCCAGTTGGAGGATAAATAAATAAATAAATAATAATAGCAGCTGGCGCGCTGATTCCCTTTCAGTGTTTATTGAGAAAAATTAAATCATGTCCGTTTTAACAAAAACAAGTAAATGGTTTAAGCTCGGGTCCAATACAGTTAAGAAGGGTTTCTTAACTTTATTACACCCGAGTACCATTTCCTTGGTAATACGATTTAAATAAAAACATATAGTTACTCTTAATAGTATCTATTATATTCAATTGAAATATCCCAATAAATTGAATTGAACGCGCCGCTTTCCAATTTAATTGAACATTCACGCTCTACTTCACTCGTAAGTTGCGGTGTGTGGTTTTAAACAAATATAAAAAATAATCATTTTGATTGAATTAAGCTCTATCGTAACTTTCCGGGTCGTTTAATCTGATAGGGTTTCATAATAATATTATAAATGTGAAAGCAACTTTGTCTGTTTGTTACTTTATTACGCCTAAACCACTGAATCGATCGTTATGATGTAATTTGACAGATAGCTTGGGACCTGGAGAAGCACATAGGCTACTATTAATCATGAATATTTTAATAGAAAAGGATGAAATGCAAAATATACGCAGACAAGGTCGCGGCCAATAGCCGGTTTTTTATAAGCAGCACCCTAATTGCGTAACACACTATCAATCACAATCTCAAGTATACCTACATAATTGCTAATCCATTGCTTCATACTCGTATGTTCGAAATAATTATTTGTCTGCTAAACAACATAATTAACGCAATGAATGTTGTTAAACTGTCAAAATGAAAGTAGTTCTTAGCTGGTGGCATTGGTATTTCTATCACTAGCAAGTTATCAGCGCCAGCCCTGAGTTTGGTACCTATTCTGTCTGTTAAATGTGTCGCCCTGATTACAAATGAACTATTTAATAACCTAATATTCATTAAAAAACTAATTTCTTATTAACTTGAATTAATGTATTAGTAAGCCTAAAAGTTTAGTTCGCTAAATTTTAAAAACAAGTTAGATATTATTCTGTTCATGACGAATTATTTTATAAATAACTAGCTGATCCGGCAAACGTTGTTTTGCCATATATAAATTATTTCTAGCTGCCCGGCGCGGCGTTACTTCGTTCGCGTGGTGTACTACCCACTACCCTACTCCTACACTAATCCTACCCTACTCCTACCCTACTCCTACACTACTCCTACCCAACTCCTACCCTACTCCTACCCTACTACTACCCTACTCCTACCCTACTCCTACCCTACTCCTACCCTCTAATTAAATGACGATTGATCAGTTTTCGACCGGAGAGGAAAAATGATTAAATTACTAAAATGGCTATTAAAAAATAAGGGTTGATCGTAGAAGGGTGAAAATTGAGGATTGTATGTATTTTTGTATGTTGTATCATAAAAAAATAGAAATTAAAAATTTTGTCTAAAAAATAAAAATTTAGGGGTGGACTACCCCTAACATTTAGGGGGATGAAAAATAGATGTTGGTCGATTCTCATAGATACCGGATAAGCACAAAAAATTTCATAAAAATCGGTCAAGCCGTTTCGGAGGAGTATGGCAACGAAAACTGTGACACGAGAATTTTATATATTAGATTATACAAATGTTATACAAGTAAATTATAAGTACGGTATCTGAATGTTAAGCTTTTGTATTGTTAGGTGATACGTAAAAAAAGAGGGGCTCGTGGCTAAGTAATAACAGCTGCACGGGTCGATCGATCAGGTTAAGCTACGCTTGCCGCGGTCGGTTCGTGGATGAGTGACAGTAACCATCTATACATACCAACACCCCTCCGTGCCTCGGAAAGCACGTTATGCCGTTGGTCCCGGCTGTCATTTGTGGATCTTTGACAGACGTTACGGGTCGTCAGAAGTCCGAAACTCGGACCACCAGTCTCACCAAGGGGTTTCGTATTACCCAGTAACTGGGTTGTAGTAACGCTCCATGTACTCAGCTGCATCTGGTTAGACTGGAAACCGACCCCAACAAAAGGCTAGGCAGATGATGAGGTGATACTTGAAAAATATCGTTCTATTCTGCCAATCGTTTGAAGATGACTGAGATAGGAGGAAATTTTAAATAAAAGCATTTAGCGATTTGTGCTGCCAGCTAGCCTTAGTGTTTTATTTTTTCTTTTTTTTTAATTATTTTTTCTTGCAATCAGTTTTTAAAACTATGAGCAGATGAGTTGTAGGAAAATCTGACAGAGAAGAATTACTCCTCATCAGGAGCAACTCTCTTATTACTAATGCAGCTCTCTACAAGTTATTTAATTGTAGGATGTTGCGTCTTTTGAGTCTGCTGACACAAGCTGGTATTGTGAGTTGACTTGTACTTTTGCGAGCATGAACTTATTTCTTCCGTGACCGTTTTCATGCTCAGGTGTTCGTGGAATTCAGCATTCCTAATAAACCACGGCGAATTCGATAGCTATTTTAAGATGTTATTCTGAGTTCTCTGAATCATGTTGACACTAGAGCCACACGCGGAGCCCCACAGTTGCCACAAATGCCATGAGTCCAGTTTTAATATGGTCTTATAGATCGAAATGTTATTGTCTACGGACAGCTTGGGATTACTACCCAGGAGTCAGTACATGCCTTTTTATCTAATGTCGAGCTCTTTTCGTTTTGTTTCGATGTGTTTTTTCCACGTCAGTCGCTGGTCCAGATGCATACCAAGGTATTTGACACAGTCACTTTGTGGGAGTTAACTATGACCGAGTTTCACCGGTGAACATTGCTGGTGTCATAATGTAAACATGACCGATTTCGATGTATTGGCTCGTGTCCTCGATTTAACAAGCCAGTTGTGAATTTCATCTAGACTTTCTTGTAGTTTTTGCGACGCTCTGTTGAGGTACCCTGCGTAGGTAGCAATTGTCACTCCAGGAGCTTGCGGTAGGTCTGCCGTTAAGATAGTGTACAACACTGGTCCAAGAACAGAGCCCTGAGGTACTCCTGCTAGTATGTTATGGAAAAAAGAGGTCCAATCATCTTCCTTAACCTGAAATATTCTATCAACTAGATAAAGATTACAGAATTTTTAGTAACAGTGTGGCAAATGTGATTTTATTTTACTTAATAGGCCCTTATGCCATACTCTGTCGAAGGCCTGTTGTACGTCAAGGAAGACTGAGGAACAGTATTGCTTTATTTCTAGGGCATTTCTGATGACGCGGCACACTCTATGTACTTGTTCTGTGGTGGCATGATTTGTCTATAGCCAAATTGATGATCGACATTATCAACATTGAACCTAGAAGCCGGCGCAACAATATTTTCTCAAAAAGTTTGGAGAGTACGGGCAGCAGACTAATGGGTCTATAGGACGTCATTTCATGAGGCGGTTTTCCTGGCTTGTGTATCATGATGATTTGAGATACTTTCCACAGCAATGGGTAGTATTCTACGATAAGCATACTATTGAAAACAGTTGTCAGAAAAATGATCACCTATGTAGGTAGCTCCTCAAGGACCTTTTTGTCTATGAGATCAAACCCTGGTGTGGTTATGAGTCATAAGAGGGTGCTCATCTGTTGTAAGATAGAGTCAATCTTTTCACTTTGTTTAGGGAATATTTCTTCCAGTTTGCTGGTGGTGTGTTGTGTGGTTTGTTTGTAGGTTGTTTGAGTTGTGGTCCTTTCATGCGGTATTGTTTACGTTCAGTCATAATTTTGTTCTTTTTGAACTGTGAGTTGTGTTCTTCATAGTTATTACTGATCTGTGTGTTTTGTTTTATTTTGCCTCTTGTATAGTTGGCTTACGATATGATACGAATACTATTATGTGATAGTTTTATAAACTCTGTAGGGGTATAACTTTGGGTCGGTTTTGAATTGGCTTCGATAATACATATTTAATCCACTTTGTGTATCTTGATGATGTCATAATACTTCCTGTCACTGTTGTTTACATAGCAAGTAGTGGTATACGAATTGGTGCGGGATAGATACCACAACTAAAAAGACAACTGACTTCCAAAACATAACTTTAATATCGTAAGTCGGTAGTAAAAAACTAAAATACAAACCCAAAGACACCGACTTCCGAAATTACAGTTATTTTTACTCTGTATTGTACTTTTTTATTTTTAATAAATAGGTGGCATTGGTTTTCCTATCACTGGAACATTATCAGGGCCAGGCCTGAGTTTGGTATTATGTCCGATAAAAGGGTGGCCCCGATCACAAAAGAAACTATTTAATAACCTAACCGCCCATTTATTAAAACTCTTTGTTGTGAAGTAAAACTACCTTCATAATAACTATTAGGTAATATTACCTTAATTAAATGTAATATTTACCTAAAAGTTTCGTACTTACGCTAACTTTCATATTATAGTTTTTCTCTATTACCAATTATGAGACGAATATTTGTAATATTATGTTGTATAATGAAACAAAAACCAAAGTTGTTGCTCTGTAAAGAGAAATTTATTTGTTATGTATGAAACATATCACAAAAATTACTTTTGCAAACACAACTTACTTATACACTTTAGTTACAATTATTTAGTAATCTGTAAAGAGAAACAACATTAAAAGCTATTGTTTCAAATAATAGTTTTTATAATCTGAAATATTTCTTTTAAAAACCTCGTTAACTTTTAATTGTACAAAGCCAAAGAGAATTTCTCTAGTTACAGAATGAACATAGTACAAAGTGCTGCCACCATAGATAATACTGGAGCCAAAAGAGCTTCATTGACATATATATTAAGTAGGTAAATGTATTACCTTGATGTTACAGTTTCATATTGTTAGTGATTCATATTTTTTTTTTATCTTAGCATTACTTTTGCCAATGGTTTGACTAAGACTTTTTAATAAACATTATTAATGTGCGTATTTGTATTGTCTCTCCTTCTTCCATTATATTCATCCAAACATTGACTTTAAAAGATCGATTTAGAGCGACAAGACCGCCCATTGTGTCACTCTACGAAAAAGTTCTACATTTAGATCTGTAATTCGTATTTTTCGGAATAAAGTAAGTAGTCTATTTATATTTATTTTAAGAAAATTAATCCGTTGGTCTATTTTAATAATGAAAACCTATTCGTATTAATTTAGTTTATTTATATTTATTCTTAATGATAAAGTTCTCAGCAATGCAAACAAATGAAATTGCAGACGCCTTTCAGTTTATATACCAATGTTATTTGTTTTCCTTTTGAGTGATAATTAATTAAACTTTATGATTCTGACACTTTTCATAGAATTAAAATGGCGTAAAAATAATGAGTAGAAAGGTTAATTAACTTTCCTGAATTAATCGTTAAACTTAAAACATTTTAAAGTAATTTATTTTTAAATTATAGAGACCCGCGACTTCGTTCGCGTGAATTTTCTTGTTCCCACGTCAACTCTTGTCACATCGTATCGGCTCCTAAGGGTCATTGATAGCCTTCCTCAAGAACTGGGTTATCAAATTGAATGAAAAAGATTTATTCAAATCGAACTGGTAGTTCCATGGATTAGCGCATTCAAACAAACTCTTTAGTTTTATTATTATATAGATTAAAAATTAAAATGAGAGACTTCTCAATCTTGTAAGATCTTATAATTTAATTAACTTGTTTTTTGAACCTACTAGGATCACAGCATCTTCGTCAACTGGTCTTGATAATATATGCAGTGATTGTGATGCCAAAAATAAATTAGTGTTAACTGGCTTAACGTCCGACCAGTGTTTTATTAGCTAGCTTCCCCATGCCATTACATAAAAAGCCGCATAAACTTGAATGCAGGCCTTATACAGCTAGTCGTTGCAAAATGCTTAAAAATAATATATCTCATAGAATTACACCATCTACATATATTTTTTTTTATATTATATTTGTTGGTATATTGGCGTGGCTAGCTGACATATGGCAAATAATTTAATCTTATGTTCTGGTCTTGTAATGTTAATTACTGAAAGTAGGTACCTAGTATTGTATACAATCAAGTGTTTTCTAAATGAATAGACAGCTGTGCTGCTGGGGAGTTTGTTGCGCCACTTCTTCTTCCCAGCAATAGCACTAGGAAGTGGTGAAGGGCGGGCGTTTTTGGGGGACTGTCTTTTGTAATTTTGACGTACAAAAAGTGCTGATTCTCAGCCTAATTTGAATAAATGATTTTTGATTTTGAACTGTTTGTAAATAAAAATAATCTATCAAACTAAAATAATGATGACGTCAAAACATCCCTTTGTATCGCTATTGACTGGTAATGTTTTAAAGTTAGGTAAGACTTTGTACGAACTTACCTGTCCAATCAAATAGCCCGGAATGAAACTCAAACATGAACTTGTACTTCGAGAGTACCCTAAGTACATAAGATTGTTGTGTTCGATCACCGCGGGCTCTTGATTGGCTGTGTTATTGAGTTTTGAAGACAGTTAGTGTAGTTATTTAGTAGTAGGTCTCATAATGAAATAATTCGATAATCTTTAAGATGGACCCAAACAGCCGTTCAGACGGTTTTATGATCGTAGAATAAGAAGATATAGTTTATCATTCAATTTAGATTAGAGAATATTTACTTGACTACTTTGGCTCTGAATAAATCTAGATCATAATCTTATTTTGTAGATCTTTATTTATTTTTATTTTATTTCATTTTGTTCGGCTATCTTGTCGCAGTGTGCTTAAAAATAGGAAATTTATTTTCACTACCCTTTCCAACCTTCTTCAATAATTAGCATAATCAGGCTATACCTAATTGAAAGGTCGACCCTTCCCTAATCACGCACACTGGTACTAGAAAAGAACACGCGTCTCTCTTAAAGGGTCCGTCTACAGGATACTTAGTCTGAGATGCACACCCATTACAATAAGAATAACGAACATGTAATGTATTTCAATAAACCTTGTACGTATGTTTCGTTGCTGACTGTCCCAAAAATCTGTTAATAGATATCTAGGGGATCAGAACGGAATGACAAAGCGCCTGTCTGGTTCGAACCCACGGGGCCACCACTGGTCTATAAATATTTAGTGAGTGTTCATTACCTACTGAGAGCAGTGGAGGCACAGTGGTAACGGCCCCTACTTACGAGTTGTGGTTCGTAGGTTCGAACACAGACAGGCGCTTTACTTGGTAAAGCGCCTGTCTGTGTTCTTTGTTTGTGCAAATAATTTCATCACCACTGCTTTCTGAACGGTGAAGGAAAACATCGTGCGGGAACCTGGATGTCCTAGAGCCAAAAATTCGAAGACATGTGACATCTAGCAACCCGCACTGGGCCCGCGTGGTGGATTACAGCCCACTCCCTCTCACCGAGAGGAGGCCTGTGTCCCAGCAGTGGGAACATTATAGACTGAATATGCTACCAAACCTTCTTCAGTAATTAACACTGACTAAATATGTATTCATAAATTTTCCGCGCTATTAATACTATACTATAATAACTAAACCTACCTAATTCTTCAATGTCGTAAACAGTAAGATAATGCTCATAAATAACGTCCTGTCTTCTTCATGTACCGCGAGGACATCCACGCGCTACCTCCGCGGAGCTGCGGGGAGAGATAGCGCTAATTAGGTGTCTGTCACCAGCCTTATTATTATGAGTAT
Source organism: Apamea crenata (assembly GCA_949629185.1). Taxonomy (NCBI): domain Eukaryota; kingdom Metazoa; phylum Arthropoda; class Insecta; order Lepidoptera; family Noctuidae; genus Apamea; species Apamea crenata. Next base: position 759,659 of record OX451362.1, on the reverse strand, counting down.
TACGTACGTAGATACGAGTCGGCGTATTTATGGAAAGCTGACAGTTGTTCATCATAATACCTAAGTTGAACTTTCGTTAGTTTTAACGAAGTACATACGTGCCTGCTGCACGTATGTATGTAGGTACTTTGGAGGAGGTTAATTGATTTACTGTCAGATCGAATATTTTGCATTTCTTTGGTATTTTCACTATAAAATTCAATTTCGACCTGATGTTCTCTATTTGTTAAATAGGATTTAAAAAAAAAAAAAAAAACCATTCGTGAGCCTTACCGCGGATCCCTATACCTTGTAATTTATCTAATAGAATGTCATATTGCACTTTATCGTATGCTTTTGACATATCTAATAATAAACCTACGGCGTATATATATTAAAAGCTTTGCACGCGAGCCAAGCCCAGGGCATGATCAGTATTTAATATGTTCGCTTTCCCAGTCTCTATTAGGAAACCTTGGATTCATCGAAGGTCACAAAATTAATTAGGGATCAATAATTCATCGCAATAAGCCTGCCTCCCTCATAATGGACGTGCTGGGAATAAGTGGTGTACACATAGTTACTAGAGAATGTTAGTTTCGTTCACGTCGTGAATTTAATAAGGGTAATTAAATGCCGAAGATGCTTAACTGCGATACCTAGCGATCGCAGTTCAGTTACCTCGATGTCACCTCCACGTCCGTCGGGCCGGCTCATGCAAAATAAAAGCGCTTTTAACACAATCAGTGCTAAATACTGTTCCAAAGCGCAGATTCTGGATCCAATAGGGATGATCGCACATAAAACTCATTTCATCCGGATGAATACTGATGCCATTCTCTTCAGCCCTCGCGGATGCTATCAGAGTCAATTGAATAATGAGTAATGAATGCATTAGGACGCCATTATATCGCCATTACCGCACAGTGTTCCGGAAGACGGCCCGGAGTGAAAGCTGGCTATAAATAGCTGTCAACATTATTATCAAGTAAATGAATGGAAATATATATAAAATAATTCTGATGGATAAATTCAATACTAATATACATAATTATGAATAACAGATATATTTTAATAAGCTAAATAAATTATTACACAATACTTAAGAATTATACTACTCGTACATTAATAATAATGAAAAATGTTTAAGCGAGTAGAGAAATAAGCAATATTAAATATAATTATAAATGAATAGATAGACCAGCATACAAAATAATTATAGAATAAGTGAATGAATTGAAATATAAATACATGGTTTAAAATAATGAATAGGATATAAAATAATTCTAACTTGATAACAAAAAATAATAATAAAGCGCTCTCCCTCTCTCTACCTATTTAAAAATTTGCTGTGCCCGACAGGGTCCATAATTGTTTTTATTATTTTCTTTTAATTACCACCTGTAATTTGTACATTATGGATAGCAATAAAAGATTTGATTTGAACATGAGGTGGGGCGGCAGTGATTCAGGTTTGTGGAGTCGCAGTGCTAGAGGGTCTAAAGATAAGGTTTAGAAGAGCGCCGGTCGCTACTCAACGGCCGTCATGAAAATGATGGCGCCGGAGTTTGACTTTACGGTGTCAAAAACACTCTTAAGGAAAACATCAACTTACTTTCAATTAATATCGTTTCTGTGACGTCATTCGACGGTAAATTGCGGACGCTATGTGGCGGCCACAGTCGTCTTAGGAAACCCTTTTTTTTTTTTTTTTTTGTCGCTGAGAAATGCTTTATGCATGCCCGCCTCGCGGGGGACGAGACGGGGTATGTGGGACTCCCTGTCGGAATGACAGTATACCCACTAAAACTCAGCGGTGTTCCCTCATTCGCCGTGATGGGAGGGCCACGGGAATAGGCATAGCCTTTACCTCCATAGCCCTCCCGGCGCATGCCCGCCTAGATGGTATGGCGGGCCCCGCATGCCCCCCACATAGGGGGGCTACGAGAATGGCCGGGAGCACCTAGCCATTCCCGTCCAACACTGGTGGAGGCCTGTGCAATGCAGGCAACGGTGCCCCCGCACCCGTTGCCTGCAGGCCCCCACGCCCACCTGAAAGGCGGGCCCCGCATGCCCCCCAGGATGGGGGGGCTACGGCCGCAGAGGACAGGGAGAGCGGCAACGACACACCGACACTCCTCTTGCCCTGCGGCCCCACCGCGTCCGCCATCGAACGGTGGCGGCCCCGTCAAGGCCGCGGAAGGAAGGGAGAGCGGCAACATATCACCGACACTCCTCCCCCACCGCGGCCTCCAATCCTCAGCCGCGACGTCTCCCTCACGGGGGACATCGCGGCCCGCCTCGGGTAGATTGCGATGTCGCACAAGCGGCACCGCCACCTACCCGCCGGCCGCTACGTCGTCGGCTTATCCGCACAGCCTAGACGAGCGGCCGCTCCTCGGGTTCCTCTTAGCTTCACCGTGGCCCAATCCACCACGGCTACTGAGCCCCCCCGCCTCGACAATGCGGGAACCCACCGGGGGGGGGGGCTTAGGAAACCCTAGCTTAAGCTATGGTTACGGTGGTGGTGATTTTTGTGAAGGATATTACTTCTGAAGAACATTCATAGACTAGCCATATTGTCCTTACTGGTCACAACCACGACAGTATTGTAAAACCAGAAACAGCGTTTTTCAAATAAATCGTTCTGCACAAATATTCATAACAACGACGTCAGGTTTATAAACCACTTCAGTTACGACGTTAAACAGGAAGGATGTTTATTTATGTTTATGACTTTACTACGGGAAGCACAATAACCAGATCCATCCGGATCATCATCATTCTCCTGTCCTCATCCCAATTTATTGGGGGTCGGCGCAACATGTCTTTTTTTTTCAATACTTCTCTATTAGTCGTCACCATATCATCATTCACATAGCAGTTCCATCGTATTGACCTATACAGGGTCAAATCAAATTAGCTAGCGAAACTTCGCAGCTTTGTATCGATACCTTAAAAAGATGACAAAAAAAAATTTTTTTTAGTCAACGTTGAACGCGTTGTACTTAGTTGAAATCAGTTTAAAAACAGTTTTTATGTGTTAACTTAAAAAAAAAAAAAATGTGATTGGAATCATAATTTCAACACGATAAAAACTGATTTTCTCCATAAGTACTTCAAATAGGTAATTAAACTACCAGTAGCCGCTGAGTCTAAAAAAATACCTCTTTTTTCATCGTTGTTACTTAAAGGTATCCATGCCTACCACTTTACACTATTAATAACTTTCGCTAACTTTAATATAATTCGACCCTGTATTTAGTCATTTTCCTGATTCTCTTAACTAGGTTGTCATCCTTTCGCAATTAAGTAAATCCTACTTCCCAATCTAAACGACATGTTAATGGAACTCCGCTTCCCCCCAGCGCATTCCAATGAAGCCATCGAATACGCCGAGAATTAGGAATAACTGACATCCGTACAGAATTAATTGAACAACCCGCATAATAAAACAACCCATTAAAATCAAACGAAAATAATCACAACCATTACTCTTCAATTCCGGAGTTCCGTAGATACGGAAGTCCGCTCTGCGTATCACCGGATCTACTTTAAATCACACGACACAATATCGCACATATATATATATATACAGGGTTATTTGTAAAACACCAACAACCTTTTAAGAGGTCATTGTACTCATCCTTATGAACAACTTTTACTATAGGACCAAACCTGAAATCGCGAAAAAAAAATCAGCTGCTCCCTACATTTTGACGAGTTATGCGAACGTAAATGTAGGGAACAGCTGATTTTTTTTTACTTCAATAATAATTATTAAGTCCACTTTTACGCGCTGCGTAAAAGTGGACTTAATAATTATTATATCACAGATATTTGATGAAACCGGACTGAGTATGAGTATTATGATTTAATTATTTTATAGATTTTTTTCATAAATGATTTGAGTTTGAGTTCGCGATTCGCTCGACTCATTTTCTGCCGAACATAATCAATAGTATATCGTTTGGTAATTTTTGGTGGAAGGGTTGCGATTCGGATATATTTTATGGTTGCGACACATTTTTCGTTCTGTAGCTCTACCATGAGCTTGCACACCCAAAACTCGCTAGTGTCTCCGTAAATAATACATAGGTATATATGAAATATTGTACAGCGCCCCTAGCGATCACAGAAAGAATTAAAATTCGTACCATGAGCACTATATATTTCGATAGGTTAAAAACCTAAAGTAATCTATTCGATAGTCGCTAACACTACTCGATGACACAAATAAAACAGGGAATACAAATTCAAGAACCACTAAATTACCTTAAGTAGCTCACTAACCGCCAACTTTTCTATTTAGTCGGATTATTGACTGTCATAACATTTTTAGCATCGGCGATAGCACTACATTTTGACCATATAATTAATTATGCCGTTCTCTCTTCTTATTACTGAGAAAGAAAGAAACAAAACTTAAGTAGACACGATCTATCGCGTTTACCTTAGCGCCTGCGTAAGACTCCGTAAAAGTCATGGTGCAAGCATTATCGAAATCTATTCGATCCACGTTAATACGCTATCGAGTAAGTTTGTTTTCGATAACAACTCATGGTAGACGTACTGATAGTGATCGTGCGGCGTTAAGAAAGCTGTCAATGTGGTAGAGAAATATTTGAGGTGGTGACGCGTTGTAGGAAAATGTTACAGGCTTATAAATTAGAAAAACAAGAAGTTACTTTGTCTGAAAGCTTTTCACTTCTTTCACGAAAAGTCGATTTGCTGAAACGATAGAGAACTTCCAAATAAAAACTCCTTGCGTGGAACAATTTTCATTTGTTTTTAGGGTTATTTATGACCTCTGGGCCCCAGTTCCGTATTATTCCCACGTACCTATATAAACTATTTTCAATTTATTCATTTGAATTGAATACATTCGATCCCAACATTTTAGTACGATAGAATGGACATTATATTTTATACACATAACAATTTTTTTTCTTTTTTGTAAAAAATGATGTAATTCAATAAGATAAGGCAGTTTATATATTTATTTTATTATGCATTTTAAAGTTAACTTCTACGTAATCTTGAATAGTTACGTTCTAGGCAGCTGTCAAAAAACGAATAACCTAGTGGACAGAGTGTAATTGTAATTACTTGATTACATCTTAGGTACCTACTTTTCTAAAAGATTAAAACAAAACATGACGAATGTCAAGTTTATAGTGGATCAGAATTAAAACGTAATAACAACCAGCAAGGGATCAGTTCAGGGGATCCGACCGGAATAACTCGATAAAAACATTCTCCCATTCTATTCCAGTTAGGAGAAATAAATTAATAATGTATTATTGCATTGATTTAATAAACTTATATAGAATACAATTGGACTTTGGGGGCGAAACGATTGCAAATTGCTGGATCTAACTTTATTATCCTTTAAGAGACGCTATTCATTTTGTTCGTGGCCCTCTGCGTGGTATTTTCCACACATTAGTCACGCTTTTAACACATATATTTTATTCAGTGAATCGCAAATGTGAATTTTTTACTTAATGGCGCCGATTCGTTTGGCGACGGTTTTATACAAAAAAGCAAAATCGCGATACGGTCGCGATAAATTTGCAATTTGTTTACCTTTTTTTACATTCAGGGTTTGTATTGTATTCCAATGTCGATGAGCTCTGCCATTACGGTTTAAAAATACGATCTTTAAAAGCCCGCTAGACGTATGTTTAGTTACCTATTCTTAATTTGAATAAATTTATATACTTAAATACGTAATCTTAGATAATTGATCTGATTTTTCATTAAATCAACTATCTACTTTATCGTTATGTAGTCGAAATTGATTTTTGATTGACTGTTTGTAATAAAAAGATCCAAAGAAAACGGATGCAATTAAATTTGAACTTTATTGGGTTTATGTTAACAAAACTTATCTGAGATTTAAAATCAAGTTAGGTACACACACACACTTAGGTACAGCTAGACTTCGTAGCAAGACGTTTTTCATTGAATTATTAGAATAGCAATCTAAAAAAAAGAGCATTATACGTGGTATGTTAAAACCTCGCGTCTCATGCATGAGGTTGTAGATTCAAATCCGTGCAAGTACCAATGTCACTTTTCAAATCATATGTACTTTCTGAGTTTTTCTTAGACATTACTGACATCTGGTAAGGTGCAACATCGGGACAAAACCTAAAAGCCTGAAAGCGCCAACCCGTCTTTAGGAAGCGTGGTGATCAATGCTCGTACCTTCTCTGTGTGAGAAGAGGCCTTTACACTGCAGTAGGACACTAATACGGTGACCCTCGTCACTGGGTCTGTACGTGAATGAGTTTGTCACTTTATAACGTGATCCTTTTACTTCAAACGTGTTCTCAAATGTCAGCTTTATTTTGTTACCTCGTTATTACTCAAGTGTCTGTACTCCAAATACAAAAGGTCTTAAAATACAAAAAAACCAAACGTAGAAAAGGAACAGGCTGCGTTCTCATTTATTTATTGCATTTTTTTTTTGTTGGCTGTTCAAGTCAATATACCTACGTTTGCCCAGCGTGACGATAAGACGTGATTTTTAGCAATGCACCTTTATGTAGGCATAACCAGCGCTTAATGTTCCCACTGCTGGGACAGAGGCCTCTCTCTATGTGCAGGTTGGTAGATGTCACATGTCTTCGAAGTACACGATGTTTTCCTTTACCGTTAGTATGGTAGCCTGTCTGGGCTAAAATCTACGACCTAAAACTTTTAAGTCGCGGCTGTGTAGGTAGACGAATAAGGAATATTCTATAAATGGGGCACCGTCTTATCTCTCCTCATAATTACATTTCTTGACTCATTTATCAAAGACAAAGACATTTATTCGTCGGATATGGTAGGTACAAAGATGGTTGGTACATATGGATAAGTTCGACACATCCGGCGCTACTAGCGGCATACGAATATTTACAATGTGAACTTAATGTACACGTGGGTATAAAACCTAACTTATAATTATACTACTTATACTCTAGTAAACAATGCAAAACACTTATACTATGGACATTTGTACTCTAATAATAATATACAATATAAAATAAAATAAAAACACAACCGTAACAACATAGGTCTATAATTATTTTTATCTAGTGTAGTCTTGCTTTTATCCTCCCACTGGAACGCCTTACAACAACTACACGAACGGGTTAAAAAACTGTTGAGAGGTGTCGTGACACCCCGTTGGAACGATGCTCCTTTTGCAAATATGGTATGGCTGAACCTATTTCCCTTTATCACACTGTACTGACAGTTACTGACATGTACTGTTGACATGGTGATAAAAGGAAATAGGTCAGCCATATTTTACCAGTAGGCATGCAAAAGTTACAAAAGTAAAAACTATAACAAACAGGACAAGAAACAATACAAAACACAAAAACAAAAGAAAAAGAAAATTTAAAAAAAAAACACGTCGTTCCGACATGGGCCAAATGTCACACTTTTTCGGTCTATCTCTCATTCGTCAAGTGTGCAAAGTATGATGTGCGACAATAAGGACCTTCGCTTCTTTACCTCCTCTGCTGCTCTCCATCCATGGTGTCAGTGACTCATTCTCGCTCACATTCATTAAAGCTGCTCATGCTAACAGTTCACTAGGCAGCACATTATTATCAGTCATCATCCTCATCTGCCTAGCCTTTCCCAACTTTGTTGGGGTCAGCTTCCAGTCTAACCAGATACAGCTTAATACCAGTATTTTATATGGAGTGACTGCCTATCTGATCTCCATTATTATCAGTATGGCTTACTAAAATGTCCCATTATTAAATGTAACAAAACTTTCAGAACAACGCACGCCAGCAAGCCGGGCAGTCCAGGCACTTTGAACGGCGTCAACGGCAGCGTGCACGGAGAGGCCCGACAGGCGCAGTCCAAGAAGACCATCATCAGGATGCTGGGTGAGAACTCCTCAACCAACTATTGCCTCACTTTTCACCAGGAATTGATTTGTGGTCACATTAATTTTTTCATCTTTTTATTACGGACGCTTTTAACGTTCCGCATCGTTCTCACATGCATAATTTCAACATGAATGATGTAACCAATATTTAGTAACCATATTATTTGATTTAAGAGAGTGTCCGTGGAGTTTCTTATCCTTTCTTCTCCATAAGTACCTACTACGCTTTGGAATGGGCAACTAGCTTTAATTTTGTGACTGACCGACCCTTTGACAATTTCAAAGTGCCTGTAATTGCAATCGCTTTACACATTTTTTGCAATAACCTGACATTTAGTACCAAGCTTAAATACAGCAAAGTGATGTGATCTAGTGTATGTACCTATTTTTTTAACACAGCCTAACCTAACCTCACCCCGTATTTTTCAAAGGGCTGAGGGTTTTTTTTGTTTTACTGAAAAGCTAAACATTTACTTTCCCTATTATGAGATTTAATAAATGACCACGAATATGTCTCACTCTGCCCTCATAAAAATATACTTCGTAAACAAGGATATTACAAATTGGAGGATTATATCCAAGATGAGAATGCTTGGAAACATGCTGGTCCTGCTCCATAGGACAATCTAGAGCCCTGATTTTCACAGTCGCGACTTTTTTCGTTATCATTCGAGTTAACTTATCTTTTTGTATGCACGTGTTTCTGTGACAAATAAACTTATTAAAAATATCTTTATTTTCTTTCAACGTTCCTGTTAAGCGTACATAAATATCGTAAAAATCAATATTTTGATAATACCCACACAAACTTTTATATTTTCATATAACAATAATGATACCATAACTCTTCCTGTTATCGCCGTCTCCATGGCAACGCTATTTATCTTCTACACCAACAAACAGCGGCTTCTTTTCGACTGTTGTCTAAAGATCCATATCTCTAACTGAACCATGTTTACATGTAAACACAGTGGACGTGTTTTGTCATTGTCACGCTGACAAAGCTGAGTCACGTCAATGTTAGGGAAATACCTAATGTCTTTCTTTATTTCACATTTTTATCTGCTCTAGTATCAAAGCGATAGTCCTCCAGACCATATTTCAGCCACGGCGGCCAATCTCAACCTCTCTCGCCTTCGCGAGAGATATCATAGTGCACAAGTGTGTAGGAAGACACAGGTGCACTCACTCTTCCCTGACGCTCATAGGCCGATGGGATGGCAACCAACACGCACGGAGGTATCACACGGCCAACTTCCAAACTCCGGGCTGTTACTAAGAAATTCGTAATGAAAACCCCAATAACACTTTGTCCGACCTGGAAATCGAACCCAAGACTCCACACTCAAGAATCGCTTTTGTAACCACGAGACTAGCGGGGCAGTCAAACATATAACAGAAGCACCTTCGATCCCTAAAAGCTTCGTCAAATTGACTCTAAACTATTTTCAGGAGAGCGAGGATATTGATAGGTAAGCAAAATGTTCCGAGAAGTGCCCTTTGAGCCGTGCGTCGATTTGACGACCAATATTTCCTTTTTCCTGTATTTGAAGATATTTTGAGAGCCCTCCGCTATAGCCTCAGTTTTTGTGTCCTCAGCATGTTGGCCCCACGATTTGGCCCCAATATTGTACACAAACTACTTTGACACACGAGTGCTTCGCAGTATTAGACTACGGCTTCTATCAGCGAAGCATTTCTATGAAGTAATTTAACAGCAACGTAGACACAGTGTTATCCACGTGACATTTTACTAAGGTGCTGTAGACCCGGGAACTCGAAAATAATTGTGTTTGTCAGTCACCTGCGTTGTAAGGGGGTAGTGGACAATGTCGCCCTCTGGTCAACGTGGGTGAGGAATACAAAGCGAAGCGACAAAGTAGCACACGCTAGCCCGACTGTCGTAGCTCATTATCTATAGTCATCACAGAATATTGAGGTGTGATTCCATGCTCACTTGTGTGACGTCCGAAATTGAACTTTACGGAATAGTACTAAAGCTTGAGTTTCCTTCGACAGCCGTGGCCGCCACATAACGCAGTGATGATCGTCATGAAAATGATGGCACAGGGGTCTGACTTTACTGTGTCAAAAAACACTATGTTAAGAAACATGCATAAATAACGTTTCAGTGACGTCAGTCGACGGTACATTGCAGACGCTATGATGTAGCCTCTGCTTCGTACGGTTTTTACGACTTGACATATCAAAATCGATTCGGTTTTTTTTTTATAAGTTAGACTGCACTCTAGTGATCACAATCGCTACAGCTGCTGAGCATGAGGTTCTGGGTTCGATTCCCGGTACGGGCAAACTGTTATTGGGTCTTCTCATCTCAAATTTCTCAGTAGCAGCCCGGAGTCCGGATTAGTGCCTGGTTGACGGCAAAAGGCTCATGGGACTTAGACATAATGGAAATAGAAACATGGTGACCTGTGAGTGTACTATAGGTGTGCTTACCCCTTCGGGAAATACAGGCGTGATTATAATATTATGTTAATAAGTATAGATACAGATGTGAAAGATTAGGAAATGTGAAGCACACCTATCTATCTAAGCATCGTAGTTCATGACACACGGGGATTTTCACAACAAGTTACTGTCTAGCTAACTGAGTGTGACATTGCGCCAATTAAGGTAGACACCGTTCGCAGATTAGACCGAACGGCTATCCCCTGTCTGACAAGGTGTCTGGGTAATTCATTTTATCCCGGATTTGTACATACGCCAGGCAGGAGTGTTACGTAAGTGTGTGCACCTGTAGTTAAGTAAAAGGGCTCGCTTAGTCGCTTACACCATTTAATGGAATCAAAACTGATAGTGTCGTAATATACAATGAAACTAAAAACCATTATTGTCGTGATGCCAAACAGGTAAGTATTGCATGACTGGGTCTTGTGTTTTGTGATAAACTAGCTGTTGCCCGCGACTTCGTCTGGATCTTCGTCAATCCAGGATGAAAAGAAGCCTATGTCTTCACATGATCTGAAATGGTCGTTTGAGGAAATAACCACACTGGTTGAGTGGACCCGTCCAGTCAGTGCACGGTTTAAAAATTACACAGGATACAGACAGTTTTCTCATTAGTTGTACAAAGATCTTTTGACGCCCGGCCAAAGTCGGAACTAATGTTGTCATCAATATAATATCACAAATCTTTACCAACAGTCTTTACCCCCTGTCAATGTTATTCAAGCGCCAAAAAATTCATAGTGCAAGTTAAAGTTATTTAACCTCTGACAGCAGCAACTTGACAGCAACCTTATTGTGACGAGAATAAATATCACAATGAGTTTGACAGGCTTGCCGATGGCAGCAGCCCAACTGTAGGTAACCTTATTTGAATGAGAATAAAGACCACTTTGATTTGGACAGTGATACAACATCGAGCAAAGAGTAAAGTAATATAGAGGGAATGACATCGAGACTGTACCTATTTAAGTCCACATAATTGAGAGATGTCAAGGATAAACGTGTTATGTCGCAAAACTTTTCAAATATACCTCAATGGTCTAAAACTGTGTTGAACTCTTCGAGGGGTTGACAGGGGTCTGTTTATAAATACTTACATACCTGCCACTCGATTGATTTGGGTCAGAGAGCCACATTATTATTGTGCTTATGTCTGAGTGTCGAAGTTATAGATTACTTTATTGATCTAGGGCTTGGAAGCGAACTGTGCAATAGTTTGGTTTTCCGTTAAATGATAAATGATAAATGATTTTATTTTTGTAAGTAGGTTTGTACAAACACTTTTGCACGTCAATCATATTTTAAAACTAGATGAGGTCGGCGTTTCCTATCTGACTACTCTGAGAAGAAAGGCCGAAACAAACTCAGAGGTCACAGTCTCTTTTAAAGTCCAGACATAATCTTGGTCAGATCATATGAAGACCATGCAGGTCGATGTCTGAGATGGTCTTTTGAGGAAAGAACCACACAGATTGAGAGGACCTGTCCAGCCAGTGCACGCATTTGTCAGAAATCGTGCAGCTCAACTCAAAACTTAAGGAGCTCGACGATTCGACGAACAATACCAAAGAAAGGACATTTGGGTAGGCCACATTAATTACTCAAACTGCCAGACCATGACAAAAACTAACAGAACAGAGAGAAAAATTAAAAATAATATAAATAAAATGACCCACATAGTCTTCACATTCACAATAATTAAAATAATAGAATACTTTACAAAGTAAGCAAATGTCATAGTATATATAAAATCCATTAATGTCAAAGTGTATATAATAAAACAAAAAAAAAAAAAACAACAACAAGACAGAGAGAAAAAAAATATAAATAAAAATAAAAACATTAAATATGTAAAAAATTGGAAGCACCTTAATCCCAAGCCTTTTTGTCCTCGATATAATCCTTAACGGTATAAAAGTCTTTCTGGCACAACTTACGTTTAATGAATGATTTGAATTTATTAAGGCTTAGATCTTGAACGGGGCTTGGAACTTTATTGTAAAAGCGTATACATTGGCGTCTGAACGAGCCACCTATTTTCTTGAGCCTTGTTATAGGTACAACAAATTTGTGTTTGTTCCTAGTATTTATATCATGGATATCACTGTATTTTTTAAACAATTTTATATTTTTATGGGCATATAAAAGATTTTCATAAATATACTGAGAAGGCACAGTCATAACATTAATCTCTTTAAATTTGTCTCTGAGCGAGTGTCTCGGACTTAATTTATAAATTGATCGAACAGCTCGCTTCTGCAAAACAAAGATAGTCTGAATATCAGCGGCATTTCCCCACAATAGAATACCGTACGACATTACACTATGAAAATAGCTAAAGTACACTAAACGGGCTGTCTCTATATCAGTTAAATTACGAATTTTTCTAACAGCGAATGCTGCGGAACTTAGCTTTTTTGACAATTTGTCTATATGCGGACCCCACTGAAGCTTAGCATCCAAAGTTATGCCCAAGAATACGGTGCTGTCTTCAGGATTCAATTCTTCGCCCTTTATCAACACATTAGTTTTCACCTGCCTAACGTGAGGTAGCGTAAACTTAATGCATTTGGTTTTTTTCTCGTTATAATTAACAAGAGGAAAACAAAGATGGGGACAATGTTTAGAGGTTGTGCGCAACAAGCGACAAAAGTTGGAGTATTGGCCTCATTATGTTCGTGTGTTTGAACTCCAAGTTGTGTGGCACAAGAGAAGAGAGCTCTATGTCCAGCAGTGGGTGAAGTTGGGCTGTGGACGATGATAATGATGATGTGTGAACTGTGGACGATGATGATGATGATGTGTGAACTGTGGACGATGATGATGTGTGAACTGATGATGATGTGTGAACTGTGGACGATGATGATGTGTGAACTGATGATGATGTGTGAACTGTGGACGATGATGATGATGATGTGTGAACTGTGGACGATGATGATGACGATGTGTGAACTGTGGATGATGAAGATGACGATGTGTGAACTGTGGACGATGATGATGATGGTGTGTGAACTGTGGACGATGATGATGACGATGTGTGAACTGTGGACGATGATGATGATGATGTGTGAACTGTGGACGATGATGATGATGATGTGTGAACTGTGGACGATGATGATGATGATGTGTGAACTGTGGACGATGATGATGATGATGTGTGAACTGTGGACGATGATGATGATGATGTGTGAACTGTGGACGATGATGATGATGATGTGTGAACTGTGGACGATGATGATGATGATGTGTGAACTGTGGACGATGATGATGACGATGTGTGAACTGTGGACGATGATGATGTGTGAACTGTGGACGATGATGATGATGATGTGTGAACTGTGGACGATGATGATGACGATGTGTGAACTGTGGACGATGATGATGATGATGTGTGAACTGTGGACGATGATGATGATGATGTGTGAACTGTGGACGATGATGATGACGATGTGTGAACTGTGGACGATGATGATGACGATGTGTGAACTGTGGACGATGATGATGACGATGTGTGAACTGTGGACGATGATAATGTGTGAACTGTGGACGATGATGATGTGTGAACTGCACCAGCGGGGTAACAAACACACAGTAGCAATGACTTTAATTTTGACAGCTCAACAACATTCATTGCGTTATTTACGTTTTTGATGAGACAAATTTTTAGAAAATATGAAATCGAATGTCATTTATTCAAACTAGACTGAGAATCCGCACTTTTTCTTGATTTCGTAAAAATATACTTAACTTTTATAAATGATAAATGATAAATGATAAATGATTTTATTTTGTAAGTAGGTTTGTACAAACACTTTTACACGTCAATCATATTTTAAAACTAGATGAGGTCGGCGTTTCCTATCTGACTACTCTGAGAAGAAAGGCCGAAACAAACTCAGAGGTCACAGTCTCTTTTAAAGTCCAGACATAATCTTGGTCAGATCATATGAAGACCATGCAGGTCGATGTCTGAGATGGTCTTTTGAGGAAAGAACCACACAGATTGAGAGGACCTGTCCAGTCAGTGCACGCATTTGTCAGAAATCAGTGCAGCTCAACTCAAAACTTAAGGAGCTCGACGATTCGACGAACAATACCAAAGAAAGGACATTTGGGTAGGCCGCATTAATTACTCAAACTGCCAGACCATGACAAAACTAAGAGAACAGAGAGAAAAATAAAATATAATAAAAATAAAGTGACCCACATAGTATTCACATTCACAATAATTAAAATAATAGAATACTTTACAAAGTAAGCAAATGTCACAGTACTTATATATAGAATTCATTGATGTCAAAGTGTATATAAAAAAGAAAAACAACAACAAAACAGAAAAATAAGAACACTACATAGGTAAAAAATTGGAAGCATCTCAATCCCAAGCCTTTTTGTCCTCGATATAATCCTTAACGGTATAAAAGGCTTTCTGGCACAACTTACGTTTAATGAATGATTTGAATTTATTAAGGCTTAGATCTTGAACGGGGCTTGGAACTTTATTGTAAAAGCGTATACATTGGCATCTGAACGAGCCACCTATTTTCTTGAGCCTTGTTATAGGTACAACAAATTTGTGTTTGTTCCTAGTATTTATATCATGGATATCACTGTATTTTTTTAAAAAGGAGCACTCAATCCACACGCACACTTCAACCGCGTGCCTGTCACAACAACCGCGCAAGTAGTTACAACATTGGTAGAAAGATATTTACAACGGCTATTTGGTAATCATACTGGACCCACAGCACTGGGCTGCGGGTCCAGTATGATTACCAAATTAATGAGGAACTCACCCTAGATTTGGGGTACCAGTATCTTGAGGATCAGGGAATCGCTCCTGCTAGCTACGCAAGCGGATGTTAAAATGACAGAGTGTTCTTAAGAAATTAGTGTTGTACCATGATATTTAGTAATCTGACTTGCTCATTGAGAAAGTCAACTTACTCATTGAGAAATATTTAGCATCAGTCAACTACTTCCCGTTGAGACCCTCACAACGCTACAGCTGGAAGAGCAAAAGTAATTTGTGCCACCCATACGGTTGCTTTAAAATAGAAACCTCTACTTTTAGCTAACATTAATATCCTAGGACGGTTTTAAATCCTCTGCCCACCCACTCTAGAAAAACAAGCATTAGATATTTATAAAGGTGGTTCTAAACTACTTCGTTGAAGCGTTCTTTCCTTTTTGTTAAAGGATAAAGGAAGGCTCTGCAGCCATTTTTAAGTGCTCTATTGTAAAGAGCTTTTAGCGTCACAATGTGGAAAATACTTATGAAAACGTAAGGAAATTATGCAGACGAAAATGTAGTATAAAGTAAATGAAGTAAGCTAAAGTAGGCGCTAAGCTCAATGGAGCTGCTAATATCTAAGCTCAACGGAGCTGCTAATATCTAAGCGCAATGGAGCTGCTAATATCTAAGCTCAATGGAGCTGCTAATATCTAAACTCAATGGAGCTGCTAATTATCTAAGCTCAACGGAGCTGCTAATATCTAAGCTCAACGGAGCTGCTAATCTCTAAGCTCAACGGAGCTGCTAATATCTAAGCTTAATGGAGCTGCTAATATCTAACGTCCTGCCAATCAGAGAAACAGAATCCTAAAAAGAAATGGTGTGTTTTAGGTTTCGCTCTTAGTTTGCAAACTGTGTTAACGAGTTCTTTGATCAAAACGACGACATGGCGCACGTGTGTCACGGCGGGATCTGACTATTTTTTTTTCAAAGGAGACTGACCGAGTTTAAACGGTAAGTGGTCTATGGACACCTAGCGATACGGTTTTGATATGTAGGTTTGGTTTTGTTTGTTTAGGGATATTTCATTTATACCCTTGTGAAAAGAGGCATCAAAATATAACCTGGCAATTTTAATAAAAATATATTTTCAGAAATTACAGGATTTTCAAGGGCGTTCGCCGCTATAGTGACATGAAAACATTGTTAGAAGACTGTCCTTAACGTTTTTTAACCATTATAATCTGGAAAAAAACATTACAGTCAGTTTAAAATAGGCCATTCCAACTGTTTTTTTCATGATCCTGTTTCACTTAAGGATCAAAAAATTCAACAGGGTCGATTATTATAAAAATGCATTTTTCTCACCGGTTCACATATTGATGCCACTTTGCACAAAGGTAAATATGAGGTATCCTTACACAAACATCACAATCATATCGCTGGTCATTGGTCCATAGACCGCTTTCTATTAGTAGAGTCTCCATCCTATTAGTTTTTATTGCTCTAAGATACCGATACCCACGTCTAAAGTTTCGCTAACTTATTAAGAAAATATACCTTGTGTACCCACTGGTTGTCATTCAATATAATCTGGGATATTGGAACAGCTTTTTAATAAGAATTTATAACCACCTAGCACGTTAATTTAAAAGCACCTGGATAAACTACAATCAGTGCTATTCATAATTTATTTAGGCGATAGCACTAGGAAGTGGTGAAGGGCGGGCGTTTTTTCGGGGACTGTCTTTTGTAATTTTGACCTTCAAAAACTGCTGATTCTCAGCCTAATTTGAATAAATGACTTTTGATTTTGATTTCCTCAGCATAAGTGCACACCCGAAGTGACACCGATGTATTTTCTAAAATGTACCAACATGTTTGGGAGCGACACAATCTGGGCACAAATAAAGTCTCCTGGCTATTACAAACTACTCTTTTCTCGACTGCTCCCAGGACTCCAGAACATAATGAGTAAATCTAATACAACATTTTGCCCGATAATCGATTCCAGAACCCCGTTAATCTATCCCTTTCGTTACAGCGGCGGTGGTGGTAGCCTTCTTCGTGTGCTGGGCGCCATTCCACTTCCAGCGGCTGTTCTTCATCTACGGCACCTCAACGCGGCACTACCACACCATCAACGAGTACCTGTTCTACGTGGCTGGAGCCTTCTACTATATCTCCGCTACTGTCAACCCTATACTGTACAATGTCATGAGTCATCGGTGAGTGCTCCTACTTTTTGATGATCATTACCATCAGCCTAAGCTTTTCTCAACTATTTTGAGGTCAGCTTCCAGTCCAATTTTACATTGAACTACTGCCTATCTGACCTCAGCAACCCAGTAACTGGGTTACACGATAAGATTTGTTCTCTGCCTTTCGGGCTTCTGATTACCCGTAACGACTGTCAAAGATCTACAAGTGATCTTAAGGCGGATCCACGCCAGCACACGTGCAGCGCACGCGCACAAACTGTGCACACTACGCGTCTTTAAAGAGTATTTCAAAGTGTGGATCTGCCTTAACGATTGGTATCAAAGTTAAATACTGTATGATTGTTGTAACAGCATGAGGAGGGGGAATATAATGAAGTGCTTCCCTGAAAGGGCAAAGGTTACATACAAGATTAATGTTATAACAACAAAGAATTCTACTCGTACTACATCCATAAAAATCCGCGCGTAGCTAAGGCCGAGAGCTTCTTAACAGTGCCACGCGCACGGAATCAATTACCTTGTGCAAACTAACAACGAAACTTCTAAAGTCTTGCAAAATTTCTCGTTTAACCAACGTGTCACGTCACCTCGGCTAGTTCTTTAATGATGCATTTATCTCTCCACAGATACCGCATCGCCTTCACAGAAACTCTCTGCTGCGGGCAGGTTGGTAGGAAGAAGAGCAGGTGCCGCGAACACTCCAGCATTCGGGAGACCACCGTCAACCACACCTCGGACGGGACCCACCTCGTCCGGATTCGTTCCGAGGTCCAGGACAAAAGAAACCGCCTCGACAGGAGGAGCAGGAGATGCAGCTACTACGGAACAGAGACTACCAGTCTATGCAGCGAGAAATGGAGACAGGAGACCCCAAAGAAGATGAACAGCATCCTGATCAATGATAGGAACAGCGTGACGTCGACGTTGTGCAACAATAATGATAGTCAGTTGATGTACAGTGACTTTAAGATAGATGGAGATGTAACTTAAAGCTATAGACGTAAGGTTTGTGTAACAGACGATTATTCAGCAGATATTGTGATAAAATGATTGTAGATACGTAATATTAAAATAATACTTCAAGAATTATTTAAACGTTTTCTGATAGCCTAATAAATTCTTTGGTAAAATATGCTGCTAGTCGATGTCAGCCAGCTGGTACGATTGATAACTAAAATAAGCACACGTTGGTTATGAGGTTGAAGTATAGATTTAAGCTAATTATGTATTTTCTTTATCTGGAGCTCAATACTTATTAATCACAAATGCTTTTTGTGTCGCTCCTGTTTATATGTTTAGTCAATATAAATGCTAGACAAAAACAAGTATGGAAAACTGGCTGTGAATAAATTTTGTCACTATGCACAAAATATTAACAAAAGTTTTAGTAGAGCTCAGCAGAATTGGCACCATTTTTTTTTTCTCATGAAATTCCAATTATGTATCTTGTCCACTGAAGATTTCATTGTTTATGACGAACAACGAAAGAATTAGTGATGGTAATTGGCAGTGGTGATGAAATAATTTACACAAAGTAAACCTGCTTGCCTGGGCTCAAACCCACGACCTAACAACTCGTAAGTCGTCCCCGCCACCACTGCTCCTAATTTACTTCCTTTGTCTCAAGGAAGTAGAGGAATTTACTTTCTTATTCTTCAATTTCTGTATACGTTACAAAAATATAACTACTGAAATAAGTACGCATTACTAGCCGATACTACAAATACTATTAATATATAATTCTACTTACCGTTCCAATTTACGTGATTCTCAAGGGAATGAGCCCCAAGAATATAGTGTGGTGGAGTGAATCGATGTTTCATTCGTTTGTGTGATTGCTTATGGTTATGCTATGAAGGGAACGAGTGGGGGACTATGTATTCTCTGAGGAGTGGACGTAATAAATTGAATGTTAACGAAAACGTCAGTTTGTGTGGTATTATTTACCTATTATACACATCAACGCGGTCACTATCACAAGGCATCGACGCGATGTCGAAGGTGTGGATGTAATTAAACCCGTATATTTGAGTTAGTATGGCTTTCGTAACTTTTTAGTTATTTGAAATATACAGGCTGCCTGTGCGACGCGCACATTGTAAGGAATTAACCACGCGCCAACAGTAAATAAAATAAGATTATGAGTTCACGGGAAGTACCCTGTAGGTTTTAATTCACTTGCGAGTGTCGAAAATTTGCGGAAATTTGCGGCATAAACGGCTGTATCTTTTGATTGCGTTTTTTCACAGCTCCAAGGGTCAGTAGACCTGAGTATTTGATATAAATTCCAGCTTGATACCTCCACGCGTTCCTGAGAAAAAGGGTCTTGACAGACAGACGGACGGACGGACAACAAAGTGATCTTATAAGGGTTCCGTTTTTTCCTTTCAAGGTACGGAACCCTAAAAATAATAAAATCTGGTTTCTACATTTGGACTGCGTAATACCTATTGCACTTTGCTGTTTTTTTTTATAACCTTAAAAAAATTCTCCGCTTAGAGATTTCAGAATCATGTACTGAATCCATATAACAGGTAACAGGTTGCGCGTCGATGACCCTGCCAGTCTGTATTATTAAAATGTTTTATTTGTTTAGTACTTAAAAAAGAGTGGTTTACTCGTAGCTTGAATTATTTTTGACTTATACAGTTAGGCTGTGATACAGAACTTCACTTAAGATTCAAGCACTACTTTTAATCAGTTTGAAGCCGTTTGATTGGTCGAAAACTAATGTTAAGTGATGCTTGAGGGTCTGTAATTGGTTCTTAGTCTTCATTTCCTTTATTTCTGCAAATATTTTTGTTGTTTTACGCGCATGTGTAAGATAAGATTATGTTTAGTTTAGGAACAGTCACGAGCATAAGTATGTATAGGTACACTTGGCTTTATTCAAAAGCGATTTACTCTAAATTGTATGTTGCTACGAACATAATATTTTCGAACCCATAGGTTTTTGCAATGTGTCGTATCTCATTGTTGTTTTCGTTATTTCACGCAAGTGTTGACATATTAGTGCTCGTGTACCTACTCGGTGCCCAATAGTTTTAGGGCCAAGGACGCTATGCAAAACTAACCCAAATAAAATGGAGATCTTTGTTTAACACACCTAAAATGTTATTGTGTATTATATAATCATAACATTAAAATAATTAACAAAAAATAATACACTTTCTACTTTAAGATAAATATAATTACCTACTTGAAACGAGATAATTATAAATAAAAATACATTTTGTACATAGATATAACTAAAAATAAATGTTATAATATTGTTTTATGATATCATTGTAACAACTACTTCTAATTAATATTAAAGACTAAGACACTATGTAAACTCTATGTAAAATCATAAGAAAATAAACTGAATAAATTCTAAAATAAATTACAGCCATTTCATTTTTATTTTAAGAACTCAAAAGCTTTAAAAATAAGGTCGAAAAGATAACATTTTGAAGTAAATTGTACTTAAATGTAGTCAATTTAATATTGGAGTCAGCCAGCCTTGAGTGACACTTAGCCAACCCTCCTTCAATTGGGTCAAAAAGACTTTATTTACTCGTAGATTATATTTTAATACTATAGGGCTCGAATTATGAGAAACATCTTCTAATATATAAAATTCTCGTGTCGCAATGTTTGTTACCAAACTCCTCCGAAACGGCTGGACCGATTTGTATGAAATTTTGTGTGCATATCAGTTAAGTCTGAAAATCGGCCAACATCAATTTTTCATACAAAACAAATTATATATATTTCCTAGAAATAATGTATATGGCAAAACAACGTTTGCCGGGTCAGCTAGTAATTTATAATATCACGCCTTGTTTCCCCGAAGGATTAGGCAGAGCTGTAGCCATAGTAGTAATAGGTACCTCCCACATTTCGCTAGTTAAGTTTAAGCCCCATGTAATAGAGGGCGGCTCTATTGCCATCAACCGGTTAAATATCCACACTACGGGCTGCTATCGAGAATTTTTTAATGAAAAAACCCAACAACACTTTGCCCGCCGGGAGTAGAGCACGAGCCCAACGGGGCACACCACATCACATACAAATAAATAAGTGCGGAGCGGCCCGTGTGTAGTGTGCGATGGTATGATGAAGATTTGTGTAATGCGGACGGGACAGTCCGCCCAAATCTGCGTTAACCTTTACTTTATGACAACGTTTGGCAATTTCCTTTGAACTATGAGAAAGAGGATCGGAATAAAGCAATTTTATTGATGATCAGAGTAGGTACGGTCAGCAACGAAAGTTGAATAAAACTTCAGTTTTCATTATTAAGTAAAATGTTGAATTAAAATCGTAAGAAGATTAATTCTTAGCTAAAATGCTGAAAAGCAGTTTATCGAATCATTTTGTTTTGATTGAGTAAATGTGACGATGGTAATAATGAACTTACGTTGCTAACCGTACAACGCTACACAAACTTGCACAAACAAGGAATTTAATAGGAAATGCCGACTGTATGACTGAGCGTGGCTTTGCTTTTGTACCTGACTAGCTTCTGCATGCGGCTTCGCCCGCGTGAAAATTTGTAAATTGTCCCATAGGAACGTACCACTGGAATAAAAATTAGCCTAAGTCAGGTCATGGTTTATCTGTGTGCCTTTCATGCAAATCCGTTCATTCGTTTTTACGTTATTGAGTAACAAACATCCAAACATACAAACTTTCACGTTTATATTATGTAGGATGAAGGTCAAAATAGTACGAAAATGTTAAAGTCTAGCTCGAAACGTAAAAATCCCATCATCTGACTTTACGCGATTTCTCACATATCCTTATTCACTGCCGCATAAAACAGAGTTAATCAAAAGTCAAGTCATATAAAACCAGTATTGTACTAGTAACATAAATATAAACCCACACAACGAACACTGAACGTCACATTGTGTCGTGAATCCTTCAATTTGTAATGAATTTCCAAGCTTACTTATATCAATAGCTATTTGGAACTCTGGCTTGTAGACAGTAAAGTCCAATATTGTATGACAAGGATTGGTAAGGTTTAAACTTAGGAGTTAGGACGGATGGAACAACAGCTGGATAGAATTCATTTCATGCAAATGGCCTATATTTATACTAAAGCAATTTGCGGCATAACCGAGTGCTTGGATTTGAGAAGTAGCCGTCTGCTCTTAAAATTGTTTTAATGATCGCAAACTTTGATACGATCATTAGGGTTTATCGTTTGTATGATATTTTAGGTAAGTGCGCGCCGCCACCCCGCACCCTTAAGGTCTATATCCACACATATCAGGGCCGTGTTCGTGCTCCGTCAGCGGTTCAAAAAATATCGGTGTATACATTTGATATGAACTCGTTCACACACGTCCGGAGCTGCAGTGTGCCACGGCCCTGTCACATCCCGGACACGGCCCTGATATGTGTGCATAGACCTTTATTGCGTAACACACTATCAATCTCGATATTGCTAATCCATTACTTCATATCTTCGAAAAATGTGTCTGCTCAACAACGTAAATAACGCAATGACTGTTGTCGAAATGTCAAAATAAAACCCATTGCTACTAAGTGTGTTATGCAATTAGCCCACCGCGCACCGCTCTGTTAGCCCACCGCGCACCGCTCTGTTAGCCCACCGCGCACCGCTCTGTTAGCCCACCGCGCACCGCTCTGTTAGCCCACCGCGCACCGCTCTGTTAGCCCACCGCGCACCGCTCTGTTAGCCCACCGCGCACCGCTCTGTTAGCCCACCGCGCACCGCTCTGTTAGCCCACCGCGCACCGCTCTGTTAGCCCACCGCGCACCGCTCTGTTAGCCCACCGCGCACCGCTCTGTTAGCCCACCGCGCACCGCTCTGTTAGCCCACCGCGCACCGCTCTGTTAGCCCACCGCGCACCGCTCTGTTAGCCCACCGCGCACCGCTCTGTTAGCCCACCGCGCACCGCTCTGTTAGCCCACCGCGCACCGCTCTGTTAGCCCACCGCGCACCGCTCTGTTAGCCCACCGCGCACCGCTCTGTTAGCCCACCGCGCACCGCTCTGTTAGCCCACCGCGCACCGCTCTGTTAGCCCACGTTCGCACGGAACTAAAAATATCCCGGCGGGATTTTATCGCGCACCAGATTTTCAACTCTCGGTGTTGAGCCGAGCATTGAGAATCCAACAGAGCGTATTCCAGCGCGTCAAAAAAATACACTGTTGGATTTTCGACAGTCTGCACTAAGCAGTGCGTTGAAAATCCAGCGCGCGGGAAAAATCGCCGCGGGAACAACGCGCTCCTGCGAACATGGGCTTAGACGTGCCAGCGGCTAGGAGTAACCTACTCAAGTGAACCCCTATGTCACGAGCAGCACGTATTATTGATGTTATTACGGTATCGGAGGATTTATTTGGGCTAAACCTGCCGTAAGTCATTCAAATGGCACACCTAATAATTAAGGGAGGCCCGATATTACAAACGTTGTCTTTTTTATATTAATTTTTATATTAGTTAGTAGTTAGCCTATTTGTCTCACAAGCGAAATAAATACCTAGTTTACTTTGTAAGTAATACTGACATATTGAGCTATATCTTCGTAATTTCTTCAAATGATAAAAATTACCAAATTTTTGTTGTTCGGTTTAGGAAAGGTTGGATTTTTATTGTTTTTTATTTTATTTTATGTGTAGCTCAATTATAATCAGACGTCGGAATTAGGTAGAGTTATTTATGTACTTACACTGATTTCATAAAGCGAAAGAATAAAGTGGATATGCCTCAAATCCCGAGATTAATTGTTTAAATAAGCAAACTTCACGAGTCTAGGCTAGAAGTAAAAGTATTTTCGTATTTAAATAAAAGGCGAAGTATAACTAAGGGAATTTGCTTAAGACTATTAATAATTTGTACTGTGAATACCTCTGTGTGTACCTAAATACTAATATAAATTCTATGTTAATTATCTTTGTTTTATTTATCTTATCTATCTCTAGGGTTTTTATTATTATTTATTTGTAATATTGTTGGCCACACGGGATTGTCTATTAGGAATCCCGGGAAGATCCACATTAATATAAACATTTTGATGCAAGTACATAAATAACTCTACCTAATTCCAACCTCTGATTACTCGTATAATCAAAATATCTTATTTCACATCATCCTATATGGGCACTTATGAAACGTCAGAAGCTAGGTGCACGGCTCTGCCGGCTAGGTGCATGTAATGTCAAATTATATTTATATAACACCCCCCCCCCTAAACCCCTACCTATCTCACCGTTGGTTTTATCCTACGAGACATTTGTTTACCCGAACAAGGATGACGGCTGCTGGTAGGTGGGATCAGACCAACACGCCGGGATCCCGGGGGACACGCGATAACAATGTTGTGTCTGTTCATATCTTGTATCTTGTTATATTCGACAATACGGGTGAGATTGTAACTACAGTGCGGCGAATCGAATGGGGGCTGATTTTGTATGTGGAATCGCAAGTGACTTGGCCACGTAACAGAGGTAAGTCTGATTAATATATCTACCGGTTTTAAAACCTCAGAATGTTTGTACGTTGTGTGAGACTTTTTCATATTTTTAAAATAGGTGTGGGCTGTTCCAAAAGTATCTAATGTAAAGGTAAACAAATGAGTCCGCTGTGTCCTATGGATCAGAAAACGTACCTGGTTGATTTGATTAATTGAACACTTAGGTATACCCGAAATATTTTTTAAAAATCAAAATAAAGATTCCTTCCTAGAAACCTTCTAAATACAGAAAAATGTGTTACTAATGTAAACTTTACACCCTGTTCCTCATGCCTCTAAACTAGTGACCTCCGGTCTCCGGAGGGGAGTAGTTTGGAGGTATGAAGAACAGGGTGTAAAGTTCACTCATCCTCCATAGAAAAGGGAGGATCCTCCGACCAGACAGGTGTTATGTCTGGCGGGCAATTGCCCAACGATTGATATTGGGAAATTTTATTTATGCTAATTGCACGGTAAACTCTGCTTGCGAGATGCAGGATTTGCGTGACGTCAGTATGACGCGTTGTTCGCATGTGGCGTTGTAGATACCGCGACATCACTCCCCTCCGGAGACCGGAGGTCGATAGTTGGCTGAGTCTTGTATCTTGCGATGCTTGCCAGGCCAGCTGAGGTTCCAGTGAGTCGGAACCGGTTGCCGCATAGTTCACGGTGAGTCGGAACTGTCTGCGGATGCCCCAGTGAGTCGGGGTGGCGCATAGTTCGCGCTGAGTCGGAACTGTCTGCGAAGATGTCCCCAGTGAGTCGGGGTGGATGGCGCTGCGTTATACTCCAGTGCGTCGGATGTCGTACAGCGCCGGGTTGAGGCTGGCTGCTGCGTCGACCAGGAGAGGGTGCTCTGCTTGTTGACCGGCCGAAAGTGCAGTGTGCTGTGCTGAGGTTGCTGATGAGGCTGAGGGTGATGACCAGGTATGCGCGATCGCTGCATGCTGGTGGTCAGGATACCCGTTGAAGCCAATAAATTACGTGTCACGTTGTTTGTCCGCGATGGACTCCTAAACTACTTAACCGATTTTAATCAAATTTGTACACCGTGTGCAGTTTGATCCAACTTGAAAGATATGATAGCTTACATCTCAATTTATGATCGCAATATTATTTAATTGCAATTTCATTTTCCCATATGAACTGTTCTACCTACTTTCCTGTCAAACATTTGACGATCGTCCCTTCGGTACGCTAGACTCGGGTCCACTCGAATTGAAGCACGTATTAAATTAAGGGTTTTGAATAGTGTAGGAGTAGGGTAGGAATAGGTAGGAGTAGGTTAGGAGTAGTGTAGGAGTAGATTAGGAGTAGGGTAGATCTGGAGAAGGACGTAGCTACTTTTCATCCTGGATCGCAGACAAAGTCGCGGGCAACAGCTAGTCTGTAATATTTATGGTCTACATATTAAAGAGTATTCTATTCTATTTAGTTCCGTGACTGTTATTTACTCTGATGCAAATAACCCAGAAGCACTATTTCTAGGCTATATCATTATAATGATATAGCCTAGAAATAGTGCTTAGTGCTCTATAATTTGTCTGCCGTCTGCCGCCATGCCGAACAAACTGAATTAGCCACATAATATACGGAATTCACCATCAGATGCGATTGGAGGACATTGTAAATATAGCTCTTTGGTGTTGGGGCGAGATGAATCGGATTGGCTTTGTCAAAGTCAAGCGAAACTATTTTCACGAAAACTGTTTGGAATACAGAGATTGTTATATTGTGCGGCTGTGTGTTGCGTTGAAAAGAAAACTTCGTCTCTGGCATTTGATGGATTATATCACCCAATGACCCAAGTAGGTAGAATTTTCAGAGATACGCAATTGGTACTGAATAGGTTCCTAAGTTAGAATCGGTTATTTATAAAAGGGGCACATTTACAATAAACACCGTAAAAATTAAAATACAGGGTCAAATTAAATTAGCTTGCGAAACTCCGCCGACGTGATGGGTTTCGATATCTAAAAACGATAAAATAAAAAAAGATACGGTAGAGCACAGTTGCTTGTTTACCTCAACCTTGAAACCAAATAGAAGCCAGGGGGTTAGTTGTAGATCTATGTTGTAATTGTTAAAATATGTTCAGATTGTTATATTCAATTAAAAGTTGGTATTTTTTAAATCTTATGCTTAAAACACTTGTTGTAACAATATCATTGTTGGCATTTTTAATCACAAATAGCAGGGGGTTAGTTGTAGACTTTGCTGTAATAGTAAAAAATGCTCAAGATGTATGTATGCACATATAATAAGAAAACAGTACAAAATGAATGATGTCCTTTCAATTTATCAACTTGATTACATCCACCTGATGGACTCAAGTACATTCAAATAAGCTCACCAACTTTAAAATATTCAAGCAATTTTCCATAAAATACGGAGCTCTCAAGTTACGTTCCGCTTCATTTAACTTTGAGATGTTGCGGAAAACGGTCCAGTGTTCTTTACAAAGGTTCGTGGTTTATGAAGTTCGGGCTATTCAAGCTAAGACGTGGTTTTCAAGAAGAACGAAATAATCACGAATAACATTGGTTTTAATCTAATATATACTGATAATAAAGCTGCAGAGTTTGTTTGTTGAAACAATATTCTTGCATTGATAACCCACTTCATTTCGCCGACGTCAATTGGCAAGGTGTCGCCATTGAACACTATTTTGTAACTAAGTCCTGTCATCATTGTCATTCAGCCGAAAGATGTTCACTGCTGGACAAAAGCTTGTTCAAAGTGTCCCAATAAGTGTCGCCATATTGTCTATATTCTTCTCGCATCCAGCAGAGTTTACAAGATCAATTCATCTTTTCTGAGTTTATCTGGACATTACTGACATCGATGAAGGAAAACATCGTGAGGAAACTCGGAATACTTAAACATATAATCTGTAATCACCAACTCGTCTTGAGCAAGCGTGGTGATCAATGTAATGAATATGCCTTCTCTGTATGAGAAGAGATCTTTGCCCTGCTTGTCTACTTCTTCTTCGTGGCGCTGGCACCGTGGCACGACTGAATTTTATATCTTGATGGCCCAAAACTTTGCCACTTCCACGGCGTCGTCAGTGGCTGCCCAGAGGTCACTTTGACTGCATGTTTTGGGACACAGAGGGCAGGATAGGAGGTGGAGCATGGTTTGCGACATAGCTCCACAATCACACCCTACTGCCGTTCCGTCAAGGTAGCCCCACTTTACCAGGTTGGAGTTACATCCTCCTGCATTGCCCTGCAGTGGGACCACAATGGGCTGGTATTATATACAATTCAACCTGTACCTAACAAGCAATAAATACAATTATTATTATTTATTTAAATCGTCACAAATGATACATATTAGTAACACTTATAAAATATGTTATTATATTCCATTCTTCAATTATAACGGATCGGTGAAACTCCTGTGTGACCGGTTCCTATATTATTTCTGACTTTGACGGCGACACAACAACTGAATTACAGCCACAGTAACAGGAACTAATTAATAGCAGCCCGCCCGTGAATGATTGTTATTTAACCAGATTAGCTCCGTGAAATTATGTGCCTCTGCTCATCACAATGTCGCGATCGCTTGGCTGCTGGCTGATTGTGTTTCTCGTGCACATCAAGGTAATCACTGATATGTATTTATTCACAAGCCCTATCATTCTAGGCCCATGGGATCCCCATATTCAGCTGTAAAAATGTCGAACTTCCACAAACTTTCAACATTTAGTTTATTTTTAGCTTTTTTTTCATTAGCCTATTTTGTGTCCCACTGCTGGGCAAAAGCCTCCCCTTTTTTCCTTCTAACCCTCCCTGTCTTGTGCGATCTCTGGTCATGTTGGCCCTGCAAACCTTATCAGATCGTCACACCACCTTCGCCGTGGTCTACTTCGACGGCGATGTCCCTCCTCAGACGTCCAGTGAGTGATCGCCTGTGGATCTTGGACCATCACTTCAGCCTGGCTTATGCTTAGCTTTAGCTTTAAAATTAAGTAAATATTTAAAGATAATAAAACTAAAACTTTATTTTGCAAAGATTGAATTGCTTAAAACTGACCCCACCTTAACCGAATAAGTTTGAAAAACCTTAGTGCTGATTCCTTCGTTATAAAAGGAAATCCTGCTCAACAGCTGACCTCACAAAAAAAATCATGCTTCGAGTCCGCGGCTTGAGAAGAGCTACTTAAGCTGTGTGTTGTCTGTCTTTAAATTAATGAATTTAAGTAGATTGAGGACATAAGGCCATAGCTTATCCCGATATACTTGGGAAAAGGCAGATGATGGTCTATCAATCAAAATATCTCCGAATGTGTCATCGCACCCCCATCTCGTACTGTGTGTGGGCCCAGCAGGGACGCGCTGAGTGAACGTAACGTAACTGTGGACGATTTCAAAAAAATTATTACCAATTTTTACAAACGCACATAATGTTATCTTAGTTTTAATGCTTTATTCATGTCGATGGTTTTATTGTTTTATGTTCTTACCTGAATTTTATAATTTTATATTTCCTTTTCAAAGTGTCTCTGCCTTTAATTATTGTAATTGGTTTTGGTGTTAATCAAAGTGAAATAATCATAACTGTGATAGGTACTATTAATTATTATTGTGCTTGTCGCAAAAACTTATAGCAAATTACTACATATACCTAAGTCGTTGCATTTTCGATTCAAAAAGCGTTTGAATTTACGTTACGTTTCCAACACCCGCTCGCCTATGATAGGGATTCTGTTCCTACATACTGCTATTATTAGCACACGTGGGTTTGTACATAGATACATGATAATACGGTGCTCGATTCAGGAAATTGAACGAGCAGTCTCGAGTCCAATCGAATTGGTTATAGCTGGAAATATCATCTGACCGGGGATTCCACATCTAACCAGGAGTCGTCGGTTGTATGCAAACAAAGTCGCGAGCAGCAGCATATTATAAATGTGACTGTAATCTAGTCGGTCTGTTACCTTCTCATACTCAGAAAACATCTAAACAACTATTATAAAGAGAAAAGATTTGATTTTTTTGTATGTTCGTTTGTTGCGCTTTCACGCTTAAACGATTGAATGGATATTGATGAAATTTGGTACACTGGTAGACCATGACCTAAGTTAGAACGAAGGACTACCTACCTAACTAACCTACTACCTAACTACCTATTGTCTCGATAGTACGTTTCTGTGGGATAACTTCCGACCTCCACGCAGATGACCCCGCCGACAAAAGCTATGTAGTTATTTCCGAAAGGATTGCAATTTGAGCTCAACGGCTTATTTTTGTTTACGGTATAATCAATGTGCACTTAATAAATATGGAATTGTCGTGTAAGGGTAACATTAAGATGAACGATTCGTCTTTGTCGCACCCACCGACCAATCAGAAGACGGCTTATTTGTGCCTTTTCTTTTACCAGATGGTAAAATTACCCATTAAAAAAAAAACACCGCCTTCAAAAAAAAAAAATAATACAAAGAAGTGACTTTCTTTAATTTCGGAAGTTTCTGCTTTTGTATTTTCGATTTTTGCCTCCGACTTCTCTTGTTTTTGGAAGACTTTATTTTTTTCTTTCAGTACCTTCCTCCCCATGGGTAGGTACTTCCAAAACGGTTTCAAGTGAAATAAACTATAACTTTAATTAATTTAAAATTGTGTTTCAAAGTTCCGCGTTAGAGCCACAACTATGAACTACTTACCTACTAACCTTGGAAATTGTGATAAAGAGGAAAACAACTGTACACAGCTCCTGGTGTTATTTTTTGGGTTCCGTACTGCAAAAACCAAAAAAACGGAATCCTTATAGAATCACTTCGTTGCCCGTCCATCTGTCTGTCAGTCTGTCAAGACCCTTTTTCTCAGGAACGCGGTGAGGTATGAAAATAAAATTAATATCAAATATTTATAAAACTAAAAGCCTACGGTTCCTGGAAAATAAATCAAGCTCCTAAGTCAACGCAATAAAAAATACGGCCATTTATACGACATATTATGATACTCGCAAATAAATCAAAGTAAGTAAGTAAATCATTTATTTGCGTAAAACATGGTATACATTGATGTTAATATTATTACAATAGCTCAACATGTTTCGCTAAGATATAACATAGCATGCAAAAATTTCTATTTTGACAAAAGGAATCAACATTCACATCCATAAAATCTTTTAAACTGTAAAAATTACATTCATTAAGCCACTTGTGTAATTCTATCTTAAATTTCCTAGAGTTCAATATTTTAAAGCGACTTGGTATTTTGTTATTATGAGGATCTCGTCTGTTTCTGGGATTTACATCATTTGCTGATTTAAATAAATGTTTGTTGTTAACTACAAATACACATACCTCATATATATACAGACACGGTAGAGGTAGCAGACCAAACCTCTTGAACATTGGTCTACATGAGTCATCAGGTAGAAGACCACTTATTGCGCTGATGCACTTTTTTTGTGCGATAAATGCTCTATCCATATTGGTACTGTTACCCCACATTACGAGACCATATCGCAGTATCGACTCAACATAGGCGTAATATGACATAATTGCAGTTTTTGTGTGAGTTATGTTTTTAACTTGTTTCAGTGCGTATGCAAATTTATTGATTCGAAGGCTTACATTATCTACATGTTCTTTGCAGTTAATATCTTTGTCTATTATTACGCCTAAAAACCTTGTATGGGTTACCTCTTCGATTTTATTTATATTGAGTTTTATCATTAATATATAAAAGAAACAATATTGGACCAAGCACGCTTCCTTGCGGAACGCCATATTTATTTTGCTTATATTCTGATGAGAACCTGAGAAAAACCTATAGGGTACTTCCCGTTGACCTAGAATCATGAAAGTTAGCAAGAAGAAAGATCTCACAGCACAAATATTGGAAAAAGTCCGATAAACGTTAGCTTGTAGTTTTATTACATAAAACAATATTTTTTGCGATTACAAACTAACATTTGCAGTTGGAGAACTGACCGTGATGTATATCGATGTATGAGAGAACATGATTTTCAACTGCAAAGTAAATTTTGTTCTTGGAATAAATTTTATTCAACCCAACTGCGGAACCCTTCATATTGTGCGAGGTCCGACACACACTTGCGGGGTAATTGCGTAACACACTAACGTAGTAATGGCTGTCATTTTGACAGTTCAACAACATTCATTGCATTATTTACGTTTTTAAGCAGGCATTTTTTTCGAACATATTATGAATCAATGCCTTAGGAATATCCTTCAAGATGATTCAGATTTTGATTGAAAGTGTGTTACGCCGTTAGAGTGCTGGCCGGTGTTTTTCAGTTTAATTACCTTTTACATAAGTAGTCTCAAGATAAGTTTTTTGTGGACAGTAACTGCATCTTTTATAATTATTTCTTTGTGGATTCGTTTCCGTAAATAAAACACTCATAACATTAAAAAACAACCATTTACGAGTACTTACAGACATGACATACAAACAGAGAGAAGTGGATAGAGAGTAATAATAAATGTACTTTATGTATGCTTATCCCTTTCAGACGATATGGTGTAGCTGTGACGCCAGAGTGAGTATTTAATAAAAATAAATCAGCATCATTTTTATGTAGGGGCCAACGATTCCCCACGCACTTATGTATATGAGATGCATACATATACAGGATGGCAGTAGGAACATCGACGCGCAAACTATAACCATGAATTCAGCACATGAGTTTAGACCCCATAGCGTCGAAATTTTTCGTTGGTTATCAAAAAAAAATCTTCTGTTTCATAGAAAATGCAAAACCTACGCGGTCACAACGTATGGAACAGCAATTTTTTTTTATTGACCGCCGAAAAATTTCGACGCTATGGGGTCTTTTTTTTTGCGGGTGGGGAATCATCAAATGACCCCTCCCGCTCTGAGTGGAGCGGAAGGGAGTGTCAGACTCTTACTGACTAAAACCCACCCGAGTTCCTTCCTTAGCCCTTTATGTTCCAGGGCAGCGGTAACCCTTTCGGACGATCCCGTTACCCCGGCAGGCTTCGGCCCTATCGGGCCCCTTCCTTTGTGCTGACATCTCTTTGAGGCGCGCGTGGAACACATACGCGCCGTCCGGCACGGGCCTGGTCCTGATCGGATGGTGAGCTACCCATTACTCTCCGCCCGCAGGCCCGTGCCTACGGTGGCCGGGAGTCGTCACGCGGCTCCCGACGCCCGGAGCGTCTCCCGCGGCGGCTGAGGCGTGAGGTT
This sequence comes from Apamea crenata, assembly GCA_949629185.1. Classification (NCBI taxonomy): domain Eukaryota; kingdom Metazoa; phylum Arthropoda; class Insecta; order Lepidoptera; family Noctuidae; genus Apamea; species Apamea crenata. The sequence continues at coordinate 726,685 of OX451362.1, read as the reverse complement.
CTCTTCCTCAGCCTTCCCGCCACCTCCTTCGCTAGCATGACTGCTTCGCAAAAGGAGGTGACTGCCTCCCACTTCCTCTCGCCCCGGACCATGGCTTGAACCAGGGCCGGACGCGAGAGGTCGCCACCGTTGCCGATCGCCTCTACGAGGACACGGCGGTGCTCCGCCCAAACGGGGCAGACCTCCACCGTATGCTCCACCGTGTCCTCTGGGCGATCCTCGCAGTGATGACACCCGGGCGTCTCCTCCCGCCTGATGATGTGCAGGAACCTCCCGAAACATCCGTGTCCGGAGAGGACCTGTGTTAGGCGGTAGGTGAGAACGCCGTGACGCCTCTCTAGTCACTCCTCAAAGAGGGATCTTATCGCCACTATCGTGGCGTGCCCTGCGCGGGTTGCGAAAGTCGCGCCTTCCATGCCACCATGAGATCGCGCCGGAGGTCCGTCCACTCTGCCGCGAGTGCCTCCGCGCGCCACTCATGTAGGCGCACGAGGTCTATCGCCTCCAGATCCCACGGTGGCAGTCCGGCAAGGAGGCTTGCCACCTCACCCGAGATCGCGCGGTACCCCCGGAACGCTATGGGGTCTAAACTCATGTGCTGAATCCATGGTTACAGTTTGCGCGTCGATTTCCCTGCCAACCTGTATATATTTATTTATTCAAAAGACAACTTTTTGGTGTACAGTACTCAAACTCAAACTCAAATCATTTATTTCAATTAAACCATTTACAGGCACTTTTGAATTGTCAAAATTAAATAGTCGGTCAGTTAGTCAGAAAGTTGAAGCTAGTCGCCCATTCCAAAAACGTAGATCTCTATGGAGAAGAACGGGCAAGAAACTCCACGGACACTGCTTTTGTGTGGATACTTTAATACGTACCTTACATTTTTGCTTCATCTCGTGTGATAATATATTTCTAACATTTGTTTGAACGTCAACTGAAGTCTAGATGCAGTTAAAGAAAGAAAAAGTTATTTATTGTGGCTCGCACAGGACGATCACATACTAAAATAAACACAAAAAACGAAAAAATCGCAAATCACTTTTGATTTCTATTTTAACGTCATTGTTATACTTTCAGTGTTCAGGTGACCCATGTTACGCGGGGGTAAGTGATCAATATAAATATATAATGCTCTTACTGCAATACAAGAGCCTCTTCTCATACAGAGAAATCTAAGAAAAATGCTCGCTTCATTACTTCCTCCTGTCATTTTCTTGTGCCCGTGATACATAAATACTTAGAAACAATAATAAAGGTCACCACAGACGTAGCTTTAATACATATATATTAACGGCTGTCAAGAGCTTACCATGTTGTCATATTGTCACTCATCCGGTATCTGGAAGGCAATTCTCGCGCATCTCGCATTCGTTATTGTCGTTCGACTCGTAATTTCCCTCGTAATAATCAAGTTGACCTTTTTTCGGTATCTCTATTCGATCATTTCTCGCAGAAAAGCCAAGTGACATCAATTATGTATTACCGTCAAGCGTTACCCGGACTCAATATTGACAAGATAAAAGCAAGGCAATTCCCGACTTCACATAAGTCACGTACCATCCTGTGACGCATAAAATAAAATTATGACTTTAATTTGCCGTGAAAAATATCGTTGTAGGTATATAATATAATATTAATAATAAAATAAAAATGGAGTAACGCAATCAATAATGCGTCATAAATAAAATAAATAAATAAATAAATCCCTGGACATTTCACACAGCACCATTTGTCCCAAGCTAAGCAACCTAATGCTTGTGTTATGGTAACAAGATGGCTGATAAACTACTTATATACAATTTTTTTTTTTTGTAAATACATACATATTATAGATAGAAAAACACCCAGACTCGGAACAAATACATGTAGGTCATACAAATATTTGTTCCGTGCGGGAATCGAACCCGCGACACGCAGCGCAGCAGTCAATCGCTTAACCACTGCGCCAACCGTGCCGTCATGCAACGAGTATGAGTAGAAACGCGAGAATTACCTTCCTGAACCTGTATCTTTTTACCTGTAGCTTTGTCTCAAGCAACCACGAGACCTACGGACATAATCCACTCGGACGTCAAATATAAAACTTTCTGGTTCTATTGCAGTTCAATGGAGTACAATGTTTATCTAAAGTAAGTAGCAAACAAAATTAGGATAATATAATACTAGTCAAAAACCTAGAAGACCCTGAGGTCTTCTAGGTTTTTAACTAGTTTTATATTATTACTCTGAAGTAAGGTGGATGAAAACATGGTGAAGAAACCTGGAGGAATGGCTAAGAGGTCATCTGCTAGTATTTTGCTAAACTTGGGTAATAAGTAATCAGCATACTGGCTAAATAAGTGAGAACATTGTAATCACCACGATTATAGTACAGACACGAGCATAAATAGGTACCTTACACTTTCGCACGATTCAAAGGCAATTTTCAGTACTAATGGATATTCATGGTGTTACGAACATAGTACTTATTATCGAAACTTTCCTATTCTGAAATTAGTATTTTCTCAATTTATTTACAAAAACGCTTTTGAATTTTGTGCAAATGTAAGGTTTTAATGCTCATTTGAAAAACTTTCGCCACCCACCGACACCCAGGAGAATACAAACAATAAATAAGTAAACTAATTGTGTCCCATTTCTCGAAAGGTTAATAGACCGAAGGACGCAGCTGCCTTCTCTTAAATAAGTCTCTTAATTATATTTTATTCGTAGGTAGCTAAAGGAAGACCAATATTCTTGAGCCGTTCTTAAGACCCGGAAAATCACAAGTGACTTAATGTGTAAACCTACGGAGTTTTTTCGTGCCCTTTATTTCCCTTCCTTTTATATAATTATGCTTGTACTTATTATTTTAAGACTGTCAGCTTTTCAAATTATGTAAATATTAAATCGGGAATTGAAATAAAACAGTCATCTTGATTTTACAAAACCTACAGATATGATTAACATTTAAATTTCTTGCTTGCAGTGCGATGGTACCATGTGTTCCGCTGGAGTAAGTATGGAATAAGTAACTTTTACATTTAATTGGAAGTTCACTTATACAGGGTAAAAATAAATTAGCTAGCGAAACTCCGCAAACGTGATGGGTATCTATATCTAAACATGAATCATGATAGAATAAAAATAAATTAAATAGATGATTTTTTGTGGGGTCATTGACCGCAGTTTAGTGTAGTCACTTGAGCTATCAACAAAAGAGTACAGATTTTCTCAACTCATAATTCAAGTAACAACACTAACAGCGGTCGTTGACACCAAAAAAAAAACAACAAAATTGTTATTTTTATTGTATCGTGCTTAGACGTCGATACCCACCACGTCTGCAGTCTCGCTAGCTGATTTAATTTGACCCTGGATTATCCTCATGCAGTTTAAAACTGCTACGGTTGCGGTTGTCAAACTCACAAGTATTATAACAAGACCGATTACAAACTTTCTCGTAATTATTGGTTAATTCCCCGTGAAACTCCATTGGTAAGTTTACCAATGGAGTTTTGCGAACTCATAAGGACCCCATGATATGATTGATGGTCATTAATGGGCTTTCAAATAAGCCGGGGTCATGGACTCATGACCTTTGATTTCGATCGAGGGAAAAATAACATAATATATGTAGTGACCTCTCACTAGTCGAGGCTATAACGGGATCTAGTAAAATTAAACTGCGCTTACCACGGTCAACACTTTGATGGGTTACCCATGCCAATTATGTTCCTCGAAGAGCATGAAAAAATCCATCTTTTGTCTTTACCCTTTCTTACACCGCTTTAATAGACAAATTAATAGGTTGACTGCAGCCACACAATCGTCATCGCACATATGTACATGTACTATTCAGCAATCATCAGCTAATCAGGACATTTTACATGAACTCAGCTCATAGATGTTTTAGAAATTTAAAGTTATTAAAAAAAAAACTGCTGTTTCATAGAAAAGTGCAATACCTACGCCGTCAAAATGTATTGAACATCAATTTTTTTTTTAATAATCGACTAACAATTTTCGTCCATTATTATAAAAACAAAAATAAACAAAAATTTAATAACCGAGGTTCAGAATCACGTACTGAATCCATGGTAACTGGTTGCGCGTCGTCGTCCCTGCCACCCTGTTTAATCAAGTTCTGTGCTACTGGGGAGTTTGCGCCACTTCTTCTTCCCAGCTAAAGCGCTAGGAAGTGGTGAAGGGCGAGTGTTTTGTGGGACTGTCTTATGTTATTTTGATATTCAAAAAGTTCGTGCCGATTCTCAGTCTAATTTGAAAAAAAAATCTTTTGATTTGATTAACGCGTTCTAACGTTTTCCCCGGAATGGAATTTTCGCCTCGCGAAGTTATTAGCAGTCAATTCGCCCCGCCCCGCTAATCGCTCCCGCTTCCGCTATGACCCACACCGCACCTTAAATTACCCATAATAACCTTAATAAACGACCATACGATCAACCGACGACCAAGATAAAGGTCATCATACTTACATGCCGAACTTCAAACTCAAACTCAAACTCAAAGTATTTATTTCAATTAAACCAATTACAGGTACTTTTGAATTGTCAAGGGGTCGGTCAGTCAGAAAAATGAAGCTAGTTGCCCATTCCAAAGCGTAGGTACCTATGGAGAAGAACGGGCAAGAAACTCCATGGACACTCTTTTAAATCAGAATAATATGGTTACAAAGTATTGGTTACATCATTCATGTTAGAAATTATGCATGTGAGAACGATGCAGAACATTAAAAGCGTCCGTAATGAACTGATAAAAAAAAACAATTCAAATATAAAATTAAATAAAAAATAAGCCATGGCAGCAAAGAGTTGACCAGTCCCTACTGACGGCGCCCGTTCACGAACATGACGCATAGATTAGCACCATTCAGCTCAACCATTTTGAAGGGAGCTAAATGATCCAACACACGCGCCACCATCAGCGAGACATTAGAGTGAGCATGACATACTCTCAGCCGCCAAGCCACATTCAAGTCAATGAAAGACGTACCCAGTAAATGGTAGCTTTATAGTATGTACATAGTACTCACATTTATGTGCTATGCAATTATACAATACTAGGAGATTGAATTTATATAATGCAAAAATAGTATTTTAAAATCTTCATCAGCTCCAACAGTATGTAGGTAGGTTAGGCGTGTGTGAGGTATTTCCAAATGCTAATCAATTTATTTATGCGTCCTGTGGAGCAGGACCAGCGTTTAACCAAGCATTTTTGTCAGCGATGTAATCCCCCAACTTATAATATGCCTGGCTACATAGTGTGCGTTTTATGTAAGATTTGAATTTCGTTTCATTGAGTTGGAGTATGTGGGGAGGTATTTTATTGTAACATTTTAAACAGTACCCCATGAAGGAAGAGTCAACTTTAGCCAGTCTGAAACCTGGTTGAACTAATTGGTCCCTATTTCTAGTTCTATATGTGTGTCTGTCACCTCTTTTACTGAAAAGATTTAAAGTTTTCCTTACGTACATAATGTTTTCATAGATATATTGACAAGGTACCGTCATGATATTAATATCTTTAAACAGGTCCCTTAGAGAATCGCGCCTGCGGAGGCCATATATTGCTCTGATGGCTCTTTTCTGCAGAATAAAAATAGACTCGATATCTGCAGCCCGTCCCCATAGTAAAATACCGTAAGACATGATACTATGAAAGTAACTGAAATAGACTAGCCTCGCGGTATCTACATTAGTAAATTGACGGATTGTTCTTACAGCATATGCTGCTGAACTTAGCCGTCCTGCAAGAGATGTTATATGAGGACCCCATTGCAGCCTTGAGTCGAGCGTTATCCCCAGGAAAACAGTTTTATCGACGAATTCTAGTTTCTCCTTATTCAATACTATGTCACAATCACTACTTTTAACATTCGGTAAAGCAAATCTTATGCATTTAGTTTTTTTCCCATTTAATACTAAATTATTAGCAGTGAACCAATTTTGCACTTGCAGTAGGGCGTTATTTACGTCGTCAAGATTTGATGCACGTCTATTTATCTTAAAAATTAAGGAAGTATCGTCAGCAAATAACACCATTTGAGGTTGGTTTTTTAATAAATGGGGTAGGTCATTTATATATACTAAAAAGAGAAAAGGACCTAATATCGAGCCTTGTGGAACACCCATTTTTACTTGTAAACCAAGTGAATTGACACCATTTACTTGAACTTTTTGTTTTCTATCATGTAAATAAGAGTTTACTAAACTGAGCGCAAGTTTACCTAGTCCGTAATGCTCGAGTTTCAAGAGTAAGGTTTCGTGATTAACGCAGTCAAATGCCTTGGAGAGGTCACAAAAGATTCCTATGGCATCTTGGGCTTCCTCCCACGCGGCAAATATGTGTTTCAATAAAGTGACACCGGCGTCAGTCGTACAACGTCCCTTAGTGAAGCCATATTGTTGATCGTGTAAGATTTTGTTGCTGTTAAAATGATTAAGCATTTGATTGAGCATTACCTTTTCGAATACTTTGCTGAATACCGGTAACACGGACACTGGTCTATAATTATTGGTGTCTTTGCTGTCCCCAGATTTAAAAAGTGGAATAACCTTACTGTGTTTCATTAAATCTGGGAAGACTCCTTGATCCACACACAAATTAAACACTAAAGCTAAGTATGGTGATATAGTCTCGATTATGGATGTACAAACTTTGATAGACATTCCCCATAGATCTTCGGACAATTTGATTTTTATTTGTCGAAAAGCTTTTATAACTACCATAGGGTTTATATGTTTAAATTGAAATTCAACCGGGCAACCTGGAACGTTCGCTCTTAGTAAATCAACTGATACGTCCGGTGAGGAATTTAAGGCTTCCGTCGTTTTCAATGGTATATTAGTAAAGAAATGTACAAATTCTTGAGCTACTTCTAAATTAGAGCATATGTCACCACGTGAAGACTCCAATGTGTAATCAGTGTTTCGTTTTTTATTCCTACTAGTTTCATTATTTATAATTTTCCAAACTGTTTTTATTTTGTTTTCTGCTGATTTGATTTTGTTGCTAATGTACAGGGCTTTGGCTATCTTGCAGGTATTTCTAAAAATTTTGGAATATGTAGCAACATACTTGTTGAAAGTTTCTGTATTGATGTAAGGCTTAAGGCCATACAGCTCGAACAGTCTTTCCCTACTTATCCTAATACCTCTAGTTGCCCAGTCACTAAATATAAAATTAGGGCAAATATTTTTAGTTTTCTTTTCAAAAGTTTTATTGAATTGAGTGTGCACAACTGAAAAGAAATCCTCGTACAATTTATTTGCATCATTCACATTATATCCCAGATCATTTAACTTATTATTTAGGATACAATTGAATCTATTTAGTTTACTAGTTGTTATTGGCCTATATTGTATTTGCACTTTTTGCAAAGGTGTTTTAAACTTAAAAGTTACCGTTTGACCACTATGATCAGACGGCAGATAGTTTACGATGGCTTTATCTAAATAATCACAATCGCAAAAGACATTATCGATGCAAGTAGCAGAAGTTGGAGTTACTCTAGTTGGTTCTGTAAAAACATTAGATAAATTGAAAGATTTGAAAAGGCTTAATAATCTACTGGTATTTGAATTATTTTCCAAAATATTAATATTAAAATCACCACAAATAATTGCGGCTTTGTTATTGGATGCAAGTTTCGCTAGGACATCTTCCATTATTGACTCAAATAACGAAAAGTTCTGATAATTAGGGGGTCTGTAAACGCACACTACAACATGCTTATCGAGCTCAACACAGGACAGTTCGATGCAATGTTCAATTGATAAACCCACTATGTCATTTCGTTGTTTGGATTTTAAACAATTTTTAATCAAGATTAGAGAACCTCCACGCAGCATAGATTTACGATTAAAACAACTGCCCACACTATAGTTCTCATAATTAATTAGCATTTGGTAATCCTTTAACCAATGTTCAGTACAACAAACAATGTCAAACTTTGTTTTTTCTAAAAACATTTGGATTTCTAGTAATTTGGAAGAAATACCTTGAATATTTTGATGAAATAGTTTCAAGGCATTCTGCTGATCTCCTTTTTGATATTTACTTAATTTATAGCAAGAAGATACCTTGTTGTTGTTAGGTATAAGAATATTATTACTGGTACCTTCTGTTGTCTTACAAACTAGTTTAAATGATTATTCGGAGTTAATCCCAAAACTTCAACGTCATCACCAGGCAGTGATGAGCTCATAGTGCATGAGGGAAATGGAACCTCCTTCGTACAATTTGTAAAATTATTTATAGCATTTGAGCTACACTTACTTAGGTCAACCACCTTATTATTAGTATTATTACTAACTGTTATGGTGTTAATAATACAAGACTTCGACATACTACTTATGTCTGAGTTTATGTAAAAAGCTAATAGCCTTGCTATTATGTGTCTAAAACTAACAGGCAGATACACAGTATCCCTAGTCGACTTTAAAGTTTCCACAAAACTGTTGGTGTCAAAATATACAAGTTTGTCACTGTAGTGACTAGCTAAAAAGTGCATATGCTTATTAAGCATATGAATATAATTGTTTTGTCTATTTGTCAATTTTTTAAAATATGGAAAAGCACACAATATTATTTTTCTACAATTTAACTTTAACAATTCAGTTACACAGTCAGTGATTTCATATTTTTTCACATTATAACTGTTACCTACAAATACAGTAATGTTGGTTTTACAATTAAATAAATTTCTTGTTACTGATGCCATTATTTGTTTGTAGGTTGACCCTGGCATACAATAATTTAGAGTAGAATAACTCAGGTTGTCACTAATTAATTTACCTAAGCCTCTTCCTATACTATCTGAGAACATAACTGAATCATGACTACTGAAAGATGGACAAATACCAGTCTCAAGCTGTACCACTTGAGACAGATTCTGTACTATATCAGGTATGTCTTGGTTACGGTTACAGTCTTGAGACAAACTCTCAGTCTGGGACGGGTTCTCCGTTGCCTCAGGCTGGACAGCAACAGGGTTTGAAACCTGACAAGTACACTGACTCATAACTAACTCACTAGCAGCAAGAATATGTTCTTTAATTTGGTTCTGAGAACCCACATATTTAATGTAAAGGGAACTAAGTCTGCCCTCAAGTACGTGTATGTCAGACTGTAAGCGCTGTGTATCTATTTCATAGATTTTTATGCTGTCTTCTAATTTAATTTGCTGGTTGTTTAATTTATTTATTAGATCAACACGTTCTTTCCTCAGTGGAATATTTTTGGAAAAGTGTTTCTGTTGTTTCCTAAATTGATAACATTTTTTAATTATTCTATTCATTCTTGCATATTTTTTCATTTTGTTGTGACTAACTTTATAACTAAAATTATAATTCTGTTTCAACAGGGAATCTTCAGTAAGGTCAATAGTTGTTATGGAATGAGGGTTACAATTACTATTTAACAATTCATTATATAAGTGGTTTTTTTCTTTAACCTGATTATATTCTATTTCTTTTTCTAACTGGTTAATGCGACTAGTAGCATGAAATAATTCATCTTCTAGGTCCCTAACTTTGCTTAAAGCCTCCTCATACAAATGGCTACAGTTGTTGAAACCATCCGTCACCACCTTCAATTGGTCGCGTTCATCAACAACATTCAGATATTGTTGATGTAGGTCTACTAGCTCCCGCTTAAGGCTTGAGTTTTTGTCAACTATTTTCTTGAATTCCTCCTCACTTTCATCATTCTCCAGTAGCAATTGGTCATATTGGAGTTTCTTTGCTTCAAGTTTTTGGAGGGCCGTTCTCAATTTAAGGTCCATCTCCTGAGCAGTAGCCTTACGGGTCATCACAGGCATGGTTTCAGGATTAGTTACTGAAAGTAGAATAGAGAAACGGTGAGAAAAAGTAGGACAGACAAATAAAATAAAGTTGGAAATGAAAGGGAAAATGAAAGATGTTAGCGTAGGTCAGTGGAGAAATTAGGTTGGTTACTGAGTTGGCTTGAAGAGCTGTTTTCAAGGCTATATTATCAAATTTGGCTGTTTTTATTGCCTTACAAATTTTACTTTTCTCTAAGTGGGTAGGTTGCCTAGATTTTAAAGTTATTTTTTGTTTGTAATATTACAGTAGCTATAACGGCGTTGCAAAAATAATGATCATGAACCTTTTATTGTTGTGTATTAAATTAAGGATCAGAATGAGAATAACAAAATCTTCGCCAAGTTTCTTTTTCTATGATGTAAACAATGCGATCTAGACCCAAAGCAGAGGTCTAAATCAGAGATTTACACTAAGACTTCACGAGGATGTGTAACAGAAACAGAGTTACAATAACGATTGTGTGCTATTATAATGTAAAAGTAAACAAATACTCCCCGTTTTAATCCGCAGTACGAACGTCAGCTGTTGGTTTTAGGTTACCGGTACCGGTGTGTAACAAACACTGTGTATTACTATTTCTATTTACAGGAAAACAATAATCCTGAGTATTTATGCAATAAAATTACGTTTCCACATAGAATTACACCTTAATTTTACTTAATTACTATTTAAAATTAATTTTAAAATACGGAACAAAAATTTGACATGTCACTCGGGCAGTGTTGCCACACTTTTTCTTCACTTCACTTTTTCAACGATGTTCGTCTTGGCAGTCATCATATTTAACTCGACTAATGGATAATCATTACACAGATGTGTAGCTATGAACGCTAATCTATTGAACAATAATGGTTTTTGATAAAGATAACAAAATTAATTTTGATCGTTTGAGCAATCAGTCATTCTTTCAAAGTGATATTTAGTTGGAAAACTCGCAACAAGTGGACCGACTGGTAAACGTTTCTACAGTTACGAACGACCAATTAATGTAAATAAACCTACCAATACATTACATACCTAAAGTCTGACACTTGGCTACAAAATGTTGAGAGTTTGTGACACTTGGCGATAAAAAGTTGAGAGAGTTACTGATACATGGCAACAATTTTGCTGTGCCCGACAGGGTCCATAATTGTTTCTATTGAATAATAAACCTGTATGTATTGTGTACATTATGGATCGCAATAAAGATTAATTGAATTGAATTGTTGTGAGTAATGACAAAATTTCGCATGTCTGACACTTGGTGCACGCTTCTGACGCAAGAGCTCCTGACACCGGGATGGTGTGTTGCGGTTTTAGCAGCATTATTTCTACTGCACCACACACCCTTTGCACACTATAGGTACGCCTCTGCCTAACCCGTCGAAGAAGACAGGCGTGATGTTGAGTAGGTGTTATGTTTGCTAGCTAGGCACTACGCGATCAGAGGGGCCATTCTCGTAATTCTAAGAACGTTCACAGTCTGAAGGCCAATTCTCGTAATTTAAAACGTTCAAAATCTAGTCGCAGTCTCATCTCGGCGACAAACAAATGTCAAAAACTTGTCAAAATGTAGAGAAATTATACGTTTTTTTGACAGGTAGAGACTGAGATCAGCCTATGATCGTTCTTAAAATTACGAGAACTGCCGCTCAGATCTCAGTCTCAATTTGTCAAAAATATCTCTAATTTCCCTAGATGTGACAAGTTTTTGACATTTGTTTGTCGCCGAAATGAGACTGCAACTAGATTTTGAACGTTTTAATACGAGAATTGGCCTTCTGATCCAAGTAGGAATAAAATTGACCTTGCAGAACCGTTCTAACATTTTTACTGTAGTCTTTATCATAAGGTTTCGCTGTAATTAACAATGATACTTCATCTAAGCAAAATTATGTTAGTTTTCAAGGCCACAGCCATTCTCAATTTAATTACGTAGCACTTCAGAAGTATTTTTCCATCGTCCCATTTTACAATACCACTGTAGAATTTTATAAGAAACCAATCTTACTTGGAAAAGCAAGGAGCCATTTATATTACAATTTCAAATGGCGTTTATTAACAATCATAAAACTAGTTTTACATTTTTTTTAATTAAAGGTCATGTGAAATCTCCAGATTGTTTTGCGCTTTAGCATAGGCCTCCCTCAGGCCTTTCCATAGCTCACGGTCGTGAGTATTGCTCCTTCATGACCCTCTCAAAGTAGTTTTCAAGCCTTCTTCGCATCTTTGGAATGGTCTTCTGTTTGCATCTTTACTTCTCTGGAATACCATTCTGTTACTTCTGTGGCCCATCTTCGGTGTTTACCCGAAGATTACCTGATGTCATGACCTGCCCATTTCCATTATAGTTTTTTAACTGTTTTTCTTCTTATAACATTAAGTGATCTATATACATACATAAGTATATTAAAAAAGTAACAGAGAATTTTTGTCCGTTTGTCTGGATGTATTTTCATCCAAATCCGTTCGGATTAAAGATAGTTTTAACATGGTTTGGCAGATTGGAATAGTCCCGGTAGTACGTTCCCGTAGGATATTGTCCGACATCTACGCGGTCGAAGCCCCAGGCAAAAGCTAGTTTTAAATAAATTCGTCTCTGAGGGTACACAATGAAATATTGCTCTTAGTGGAACATCCTCCACACGCTCTGACGCTCGACTAATAACATCTGCTCACCGCTAGGGAAATAAGCTCCTCATTTGTTCGTGTGAGACTTTGCATGGCCTGGATTTCACAGGGGGTGTATTAGAAGGTACTCTGCAAGATCAGAGGACCTAGCACGAACGCGCGAAGTACACGTAACGTAAATTCAAACGATTTTTTATTAACACCATTCTGGTGCTTCCACCTCATCCGTTCATCATATGAATAAAGTCGAAAAACTAAGCAAAAGTAGAATAGAATACTCATGTACATTGTATACCATAAATATTACAGATATAAATATAGAAATTTTATATAGGATGACACAAAAACAACGAGTATTTCCAATTTTAAACACATAACACCACGCCTGTGTTCCCCAAAGGGTCAGGCAGAGGTGCACCTACAGCCACATGTCACAGAGGTGCACCTAAAGCCACATGTCACAGAGGTGCACCTACAGCGACATGTCACAGAGGTGCACCTACAGCCACATGTCACAGAGGTGCACCTACAGCCACATGTCACAGAGGCGCACCTACAGCCACATGTCACAGAGGTGCACCTACAGCGACATGTCACAGAGGTGCACCTACAGCGACATGTCACAGAGGTGCACCTACAGCCACATGTCACAGAGGTGCACCTACAGCGACATGTCACAGAGGTGCACCTACAGCGACATGTCACAGAGGTGCACCTACAGCCACATGTCACAGAGGCGCACCTACAGCCACATGTCACAGAGGTGCACCTACAGCGACATGTCACAGAGGTGCACCTACAGCGACATGTCACAGAGGTGCACCTACAGCCACATGTCACAGAGGCGCACCTACAGCCACATGTCACAGAGGTGCACCTACAGCGACATGTCACAGAGGTGCACCTACAGCCACATGTCACAGAGGCGCACCTACAGCCACATGTCACAGAGGTGCACCTACAGCGACATGTCACAGAGGTGCACCTACAGCGACATGTCACAGAGGTGCACCTACAGCCACATGTCACAGAGGCGCACCTACAGCCACATGTCACAGAGGTGCACCTACAGCGACATGTCACAGAGGTGCACCTACAGCGACATGTCACAGAGGTGCACCTACAGCCACATGTCACAGAGGTGCACCTACAGCCACATGTCACAGAGGTGCACCTACAGCCACATGTCACAGAGGCGCACCTACAGCCACATGTCACAGAGGTGCACCTACAGCGACATGTCACAGAGGTGCACCTACAGCCACATGTCACAGAGGTGCACCTACAGCCACATGTCACAGAGGTGCACCTACAGCCACATGTCACAGAGGTGCACCTACAGCCACATGTCACAGAGGTGCACCTACAGCCACATGTCACAGAGGTGCACCTACAGCCACATGTCACAGAGGCGCACCTACAGCCACATGTCACAGAGGTCACCAGCTATCTTTAAGTCCCGGGTCGAAGCTATTGTCAATTTTAAAATCGTTCGACTTTGCGATACCTACGTTAACACGTTAACGTTCCGCGCGCTCGTGCTAGGCCCACAGATACTTAGGTCCAGCCGGCGCGCCTTAGCTAGTCTGCCCCAATATCTAACCTTCTCGTTACTAAGTCCATCTTTTTGTTCAAACACGAAAAACCTCATACCTACAGAAACCATTTGTGATGAGAAAGGAAGCCCAAGTGAGCATCTATCTGTCCTTGCGAGATTATGATTACCAACTGAGTCGGATTTGTCTTGTACGAAAAAGAATAAACTAAATTTATAAAAACTTTTTTTATAACTACATTTTTAGTGGCCCATATAACTCAGTAAAACCTTTTACAGGCTGCAATGGTCATTATTAGCCTACTTTTAACCTTTAAGTATAAGCACTATATTGTCTTTATAATAAATCTGCCTATAATGTTCCCACTGCTGGGACACAGGCCTCCTCTCTTCTACCGGGAGTGGGCTGTAATCTACCATGCGCGCCCAGTGCGGGGTGGTATTATTAGCCTACGATTATTGTTAATCACAGACTGATAATTTGACCATTTCAAAGATAATGAGACCATTTCAGCCTCTCTGGGACCAGGATGGAAAAATCATGGCAATGTGTACGTTTTGAGTACCAAGAGATAAAGTTCTTGTACAGTTCTTAATCGATCTTGTTAGTTGAGCATTCTCTTACAAGTATACAGGGTCAAATTAAATTAGCTAACGAAACTCCGCAGACGTGATTTGTACCTATCGATATGTTAACAACAAAAACAAAAATAAATTAATTTGATGATTTTTTTTATGGGTTCATCCGCCGTAGTTAGTGTATTCACTTGAAATATGAGTTTTTTTGGTGTAAACTTCACAGACGAGATTAGTATCGATATCTGATATCACGTCTGCAGAGTTTCGCTAGCTAATTTAATTTGAGCCTGTATAACGAAACCATATCTCATTACAGTGTATTGGATCAAACTGCACGTCGACAGTAAGTGGACATCAGTTATATTATTATTTACTAACAGAAGGAGAGTGCAACAATGATCTTTTAATGCCTGAATGACAGTGACAGGGGTAACATTATTGGTAATACGCATACATACTCAGCCTATAAAATTCCCACTGCTGGGACACAGGCCTCCTCTCTGTGAGAGGGAGTGGGCCGTAATCCCCCACGCCGACCCAGTGCGGGTTGGTAGATGTCACATGTCTTCGCAACTAGATACTCGTATTTAACGTTTTTAATTACGGGAATAATTGGCCTTCTGATGTTGGCCACGCCAAAACATTGTAGTACCTACCGTTGTAGTTCTAAAGTTTAAGTTGTCTATAATAAATGTCAATAAACATTAGTAAATCGAGGGAGCTAATTAAGAAGAATTTATTAAAATTCGTCATACCTAGCTCCCTCGATTGTAGCAAGTATTTTATTGATGTTTTTAAATTTCAGTGTAAAGGGCTGAAGTGCTCAGCAGGGGTGAGTTTGTAAAATTATCATACTTAGTTATACAGAATTACTACTAAATATTTCTCACACAGCCTGGGTACGGAGAGGTTTGTCATTGTCACTCTGTTAACAAATCAAATGATGACTATTCTATTGAGATCCAGTAATGACAAAAAATCGATTGAATTTCTTATCGCGATAATTTAGTAGAAACATCCCATAAACAACCTAGATTTTCTTACAAAGTTACGACTTTACGACATGGTGCTCATACGCAAACAGACTCCATGTAAATCAGCCAAGCATGAATGAAACAAGAAGTTTAATAATACGCTTTTTGCCAAAGGAGCGCAAATGTTTGTACTCCACGCTCCGTTTACGACTTGTAAGAGTGAAGGCATTCATTCATCTGAGCGTTCATACAAAAGTGTGTAAATACAGCTGTATATCATACGAATTCTCTCCATTGACGCGATCAACGGGCGACAATGGCGGGTTCTGATCCTGGCCTATATAACAGGCATCTCGTATATTTGCAAGTCGCAAGATCGAGAAGTAATCAAGATCAATCGCAATCAAATCAAAACCGTTGTAGCGAAGTTTTGATGTCGATATAGTAAGTTCACGCGAGATATTCTGCTACTTTTGGGAGTGCTTATAGCGGGTTACGTTATTCGCGAGCCTCATTTGCGGAAGGTTTTAGTAACATTTTGTATTTAGATTTACATTTTGGATGCATGATAAGCCACGTACGTAAAAGTTTTGTTTGACAAGACAAATATAAACAACGAACGCTAACGAACAGACAAAGCTCCGGTTTCTTAGAAGAGCGGCGGCCGCACTTAACGGCCGTAGTGACAGCTGTCAATGATGACAGTGGCAAAGATTTAAATCGTTAGATTCGCCCTACCACGTCAAAAGATACTTCCGTTTCTGTTTCGTTTTGAAACCTCTAACACACAATGACGCAGCGACTTGACTTGATTGTCATGGAAAAGATTTTCGATAATGTGTCACTCTTCTCACTATGGACACTTTTTCGCGTGAATAAGTACGGTGAGGGCAAATCTAGCGATTTAAATCTTTGGGCAGCGGGGTTTGACTTAATGTCAAATACTGGTGTATGTGACAGATTTTCATGAAGGCCGTTATAATATGATGCGACTTTACTAAGCAAAAGAAGTAGCTATGTGACGACTCAGCAGGTGGCGTTCTGTAGTTTCTTTCTACCCCCAAGGGACCAATCTACGGAAGACACAACCAATTTAACTGACAAGACTGTTATTCCACAATTGACAATACATTTGTCTGTAGTCCGTCTTTTCTTAAACATATTCTAAACAGAACTATTCTAGAACATTGTAAAGGAAAGTCCCCAAAATATTTAGTCCGTGGTTAGCAGACATCAGTCTACCTGTAGGACATCCAACAGGTAGACTGATCTCCTGATGAGTTGGATCATTAAGTTAATACCCCCTTTTACTTGGCTTACGGGGCTCCGGAAGTGTTTGGGTGTGTACATGACGCATTTTTATTCCGTACCTTCCTTTCTTCCGAAGATTTATTATTTTGCCTCAAAGACGGTGAAACGGAGTTCAAGGCCTATTAGAAGGAAATAGGATCTGTCTGGGAGGCCTCTAGAAGTGGTACCTTTCATCTTACGATACCTACTTGAAATCGAACACCGGGGATGTGTTAGTGCACAAGTCAATCCATCTACGTAATCAGCAAGGCCAACAAACACACTCAGGGGTCAAAGTCTCTTTTAAAGTCCAGACATAATTTTGGTCAGATAAATGTCAATCCAGTGTTGCCACTTCCTATATGAGCTCAACTACTTGAACAGTAACAGTAATGTTGTCAGAGCTCAAACATAATTGACATCACGCTTCAAAACACATTATGTACATAGAGTGTTTTGAAGCTCGCTACTCACATATTCAGTCAATTAAATTATAGGACTAAGGGAACCTATTAATATCTAATAATAATAATAATAAATCCCTGGACATTTCACACAGCACCATTTGTCCCAAGCTAAGCAACCTAATGCTTGTGTTATGGTAACAAGTGGCTGATAAACTACTTATATACATTTTTTTTTTTTTGTAAATACATACATATTATAGATAGAAAAACACCCAGACTCGGAACAAATACATGTAGGTCATACAAATATTTGTTCCGTGCGGGAATCTAACCCGCGACACGCAGCGCAGCAGTCAATCGCTTAACCACTGCGCCAACCGTGCCGTCTACCGCAACGTTTATTAATTACCGTTAAAATTATTTCAATCACACATGGCGTTGTTCTATTTAATGTAATATGTCCTATTATTCATCAGTACAATGACTAACACCTGCTGCGCTGGTGTGATTATTGGCAGTTATAATGTTTTAAAATTGATACATTAACAATAGATACATTTAGAAACGATTCGGGTATATAAAAGAGCTTCCTTGAAGTTTCCTACCCGGTCTTCTCCAGAGAGATGTACGGTTGCAATGGGCCACTAGCTTCGAATTTCTGACTCACTTCTACTTCTTAGCGTGTCTATGGCCAAAATTACAATATACATATACATAAATGGCCGAAATTAAAATTACCATATATATATACAAATTAATACATGTCTTAACGTAATGTTTACGTAATATCTTACACGTAATCGAAAACACATACGAACAAGCAAGTTAACTACCAGCTTTAAAAAGGCAATGTTTGCGGGATGCTACGAGCTCGTAGCGCGCGTAGCCGGTGCTACGCTTTGAGAGCTACGCCGTAGGCCCGGAGCAAAATCTAGAAAATGCCACTCCAAACTTAACAATTTACGGGGTGCGAACAACTGCCTATAGGACATGCATATTCGGCGCGTGATAATTAGAAAATAAAACGAAAAAAAGTAACAGAATTCTGGCATGTTAAATGTTACTTTTTCCATTGTGGTGGTTTCCACACACATTTTATGGTTTTTTCTCTTCACTAAACAAGCGATGTATTACACAGTTTTATTGTGTTCATTCGGCGAGTAATTCATTACTACACTACACTTATATTATGTAATCACTAGAATGAAAACTTTCAGGCGAATGCACCCATTCAGCATGTTCCATTATTTGAATATATGTATATATAATATTGAATATATAAAATATTGTAAAATTATTCGCCAGACGCATTGCCTGTGTGTACAGAACCTATTAAGTATCAGTAGCTACCAATTTGGTATAGCTAGTTAAAATAAGTAAAATATAGAGGAAAAAAGGAAGTGTATTATGTATAATGTCCGCACTAGTTCAAGACAAAGAGGAGTGGAAAGGAGAAAGGGGGGCCCTGCAGTGACAACACAGGCTTACAATAAGTAACAATAATATATAATGCATATTGTGTGTTTTTCGAGACATCTCCAAGCGGTGCACCGCAACCTGAGGTTGGTCTATTTTTGACGTGTGACGAATGAAGTGACAATGTGCAGACTAACTTTTTGATGCCCTATGATTCTTTCCCCCCTTTTTTATAAGTTATATACTTAGACACGTAAATATTTTTTTTTTCAGTGTACAGGAGATAAATGTCGTGCGACGGTGAGTATAGATACAGTTTACATAATGCCCTCAAACCGTTTTGCGCCACTTTTTAATAACAAAGTTACTACACTACACTTTATGAAGTTGAAAAATATGAGCTCAGAAATAAACTAAGAAACAAAAGACTGTGCTACGTAATGACTATAAGGCCGCGTTCACACTCACTCCGGGGAGTCTGTATAGTACATAATAATTCCGTGAGTCGACCTGTGAAAATTAATGAAAAACAAAGGACAGTCAGTCAGGCTGCTGAAGTGGTTTTTTCATACATTATGTACAGAGGCACTAGCGCCGCGCCAGCGGTAGCACTGTGCAACAGACTAGCGAAGTGCATTCGAAGTCGAGAAGTGTCACCGTCCTTCCGCATAACACTATCCTATAGCATTTTAGTTTAAATTTTTGCGACAAGCACTGTTAGTTTCTAATATCACCCATAGATATGAATGCAGTCTTAAAACTAGGTAAATTTAAAAAGATTATGCGCCAAACGAGTATTTTCAATGTTACGTTATGTTGGCTCCGCACGTTAGTGCTAGGCTCACTGGACGCTCACAGTTGGCGGTTATCTATACGCGGTGGTGTGAACGCAGCCTAAAACATAGCGTTACATTAATTTAATAAAAAAACAGTGAACGCAGCCTAAAACACGCGTTAAATTATTTTATAATAAAACAATGGTTGTTTTTTCAGTGTTACGGATTTAACTGCAAAGCATTTGTGAGTATTTTTGTACAGGCCAATTAAAACATTTCTATTATTTTATCTGTACCGCCCTGCATCTGTCCCACCTGTCGTAAAAGACCCTTTACTCAACAACTTTACTTTCACCGTAAAGACAGCGCTCCACTGCAGCCCACGGCTAAGCTATGCACGTACAGCTCCGCTTTGCATGAAATGGCGGGATATGCACTGCGACCCACGACCAAGCTACGCACTAATGCATGCCTGGCAAGCCTCTCCGTGCACCTCCTACCTAGCAGTGGATAGTCGATTCGGCGAATCTCACACTAGTCACACTCTCGCGCTCTAGAATGAGTTCCACCTTAAGCCTTAAGTTACCTAAATATAAGTTTATATCTAGTTGGCCCACCTGAGCCGAAACCGGTAGACTGTTAGCTTATTGAATGTCATGTCCGTCACAACATTAGACTTAAGATAGAAAGAGCCCGCTGAATAGAAAAAAAATCGAATATGTTTTCTACTTTACTTTTAAAGGTTTTTGAAAATGTTATTCCTTCCAGTGTAATAAGGTACACGAACCAATAACATAATAAACGACTGCGGTTGGAAACCGAAATGGAATGCCATTGCTGCCGTGTGGCGGAGGTACATTAAATATTCTCGTTAGATTAGGCAGGTACATTTAACAAATCAACAAGCTGTCAGTCTGCACCGGTTTTGTTACTGTGGCTCAGGAGAAAATTATACTCGTATGACTAAATTGACTTAGAAAAAAATACTTGTTACACGTATTCGCTAACCGAGAACATAATGAAAACAACAAAACATGTGGTTACATTGTCACACGCAGGCGTTCAGGTAATGTCGAAATGTAATTACTTCGCAAACAATAATTCTACATTAGAAAAAGTTTTGTTTATATAGTGGAACAGTAACAGGCTGTTATTATTATCGTGATGGCCGGTTGTAGGTTCGAACCCGGGCAGGGACTAATGTGACTTTTTCAATTCATATGTACTTTCTGAGTTTAACTTGTACATTACTGACAGTGGTGAAGGAAAAACACCGTGAGTAAACCTAGACTTACAGTTAATATCATCTGTCTGAAATCATCAACCCGTCTTGAGCAAGCATGGTGGTCAATGCTCGTGCCTTCTCTGTGTGAGAAGAGGCCTTTGCCCTGCAGTGGGACAGTCACAGGCTGGTATTACAGACAATATGACACTTTGTAGGTATTACAGGTCGACCTTGTCAAAAACAAAATCAAAAGTCATTTGTTCAAATTAGGCTGAGAATCAGCACTTTTCGAACATCAAACTTACAAAAGGCAGTTCCTGCTAGGAAAATAGCGGAATACAGGTACATCAACTCTATCGACTACGAGGGCGAGAGCGTCATGCTTAAGGCCAGACTTCCGTGATGAATGCCTGCTGCTAACTCAGCTAAACACTGCACTGGCCTACAAACACTCGATATTTAGGGTTCCGTAGTCAACTTAACCCTTAACGGAACCCTTATAGTTTCGCCATGTCCGTCTGTCTGTCTGTCTGTCCGCGGCTTAACTCAAAAACTATTAGTACTAGAAACTTGTAATTTGGCATGAATATACACGTTAATGACGCCAAAAAAGTGGAAAAATAAAATCTTAAAAAAAAATTAAAACTTTCTGTGCAAAATTGTCGGACCAGTGAGGATTTGTATAGGAAGTCAAATTAGGTAGCTAGTCATGTTTGGCTTTTAGTTAGAGCATGCTACGAAACTATCAGTCAGCGAATACGACCCGCACTTGGCTGTTACAAAAACTACGGAACCCTACACTGCGCGTGGCCCGACACGCACTTGACCGGTTTTTTTATGTTTAAGCACATTAGTCGCCTGCAGCTCGAATAAACACATTGCCTCGAACGTGATTTAATTTTGTGCAACATTGACTTTAGCCCACTTACCAATTTCTGCTGACGCAAAATCATATCATGTGTGTTTACCAAGGTTATAAAGCGCAAGAAACTATTTGACGCAATTTAATACTGAATAAAATATTATTATTATTATTTATTAAGTTTCAACCTAACGCTTTGGTCTCCTACAACAGTGGTGGCTGCCACATCACGGCCGCAGTGACGGCTGTCATGAAAATAATGGCACCAG
This sequence comes from Apamea crenata, assembly GCA_949629185.1. Classification (NCBI taxonomy): domain Eukaryota; kingdom Metazoa; phylum Arthropoda; class Insecta; order Lepidoptera; family Noctuidae; genus Apamea; species Apamea crenata. Next base: position 704,865 of record OX451362.1, on the reverse strand, counting down.
GGTTTGACTTTATGAAACACTCTCTAAGGAAACCAACTTACTTACTTATTACATCGCTGACAAAAATGCTTGGCTCAATGCTGGTCCAGCTCCACAGGGGCGCTTAAACTAATTAGCATTCGGAAACATTGCTGGAGCTGCGGAACATTGGAAGAAAACTATATTTGCATTGTATAAACTCAATTGTTTAGTATTGTATAACTGCATAGCACACGTGTGAGCACTATGTACTTTCTATAAAGCTACCATTTACTGGGTACGTCTTTCATTGACTTAAATGTGCCCTGGCGGCTGAGAGTATGTCATGCTCACTCTAATGTCTCGCTGGTGGTGGCGTGTGTGTTGGATCATTAAGTTCCCTTCAAAATGGTTGAGCTGAATGGTGCTGATCCATACGTCATGTTCGTGAACGGGCGCCGTCAGTAGGGACTGGTCATCTCTTAGCTGCCACGGCTTATTGTAATTTTTAATTTCTGAATTGTTTTTATGTTTTCTATAACGGACGCTTTTAACGTGCACGTCTTTTCTACATCGTTCTCACATGGTTAATTTCAACACGAATGATGTAATCAAATATTTTGTAAGAATTTTATGATTTAAAAGAGTGTCCATGGAGTTTCTTGCCCGTTCTTCTCCATAGGTACCTACGCTTTGGAATGGGCAACTAGCTTCATCTTTCTGACTGACCGACCCTTTGACAATTCAAAAGTGCCTGTAATTGGTTTAGTTGAATTAAATGATTTGAGTTTGAGTTTGATTAATATAATAAAGTAAGTTGTTGTATCTCCCTAGAGAGCGTTTTTATCATTTCAGTGACGTACCGCCATTTGACGGTAAATTGTGGACGCTAAGTGTGTGGAGTTCATCGCAGCCTTAGGAGGCGCTAACTTTGCTAAAGTATTTTTACTGGGAATTTTTGTCAAAAGTATTAAAGTAATTACGAGGCTACTCTGTACTTTGAATGAACGTAATATCTGTTTCCAGTGTGACGGCGAGAGCTGCTCATTCGAGGCGAAGTTGTGGATATAAACTAACAGAATATTATGTGAAGAATATAAACTAACAGAATACTAACTGAAGAATGTTTTGTTGACGTTTACTGTTTTAACCTGCAATAAAACATTATAATTATGTAGAATGTCCAGTGTTTTGAAAACTTTGTTATTTTCCCGCAACTTTACCAGCGTTTACATTTCTCTTTTTTTGGGAAGGAACGTGTCGCGACTGGGACCACGCGCGACACGTTCCTTTGTTTAATCGAAATTTAAGTTCAGTTTCAAGAAAAAGCCGAACATGTTTTGTTTGGATCTAGAGAATCTAGTCAGTGAAGTGAGTGATGCCTCGGCAGCGGCGCGCGGCGGGCAAGCGTTGCATCTAAGTTGGTCGCAGTTACTTGGCTATTTAGTATTTTAAGGACACCAAAATGGGAATTATCTGAGGACAAAAAGAGGCTCGTTCATTATATTAGAGTGTTCATTAATATTTATCAAAATGTGAAAAAGTCGGCGTTCAATTATTAAATACTCGCCAAAAACAACGATTTAGTCCAAGATCCCAGAGCAATCAGACATAACTTATTTTCACACGGATGAAACCTGAAGTTTTCAGTAGCGTCTCGTGTGCCTTGAATACCTACGCGCTTTGTGGAACTTGCCGAGTGACACCTGGGCAGGTACCAGGTGAGAAAGGTAACAAAAAATAAGAATTATTTAACTTAAATTCACATGGCTGATTTTTATATATGTCATGTAGAATATTATTTTAAAGTAATATCATAAGTGTCAGACACTTTTGATGGACCAGAGCTTTTGTCAGACGCTTATAAGCTACCCAAAAAATAAATGAACTTTACTTATTTTTACATGTCTGATTTTTTAATATGTTATTGAAGTATTTATTTAAAAGTTATATTCAATCAGTCAGACAAATTAGAGTGACCAAACATCCCCTAAGACAAAAATTATTCAGCCAGAAGTATGAGAGCGAGAGCACTATGCATGCGCTTCAGAGTGAGTGAGACGTCCATAATAACTCGGTTCCCCTTCTTAAACTCACCATCTGTTTCAATCTACTGTGTATGTGCTGTTTGCGTGTAATATAACTTATAGTATACAGTATAGTTCGAGCCTGCGAGAGCACATGTTTTTGTTGTTTACATCAGGTTATTTGTGAGTGTTTTATTAAGTTGTTTGTAATAGTGATAATCATGGAAGAAGAGAAATTGAAATGTATATTTTGTAAAAAATCTCATGATAAACTTATATTATTCTCCGAAGAAATATTGAAAAAGTGCAAAAACATTTTAAAACAGCGAATAATCCATAATCTCAAATTCAAAGATGTAGTTTTACCGGATGACTTGTATGACAGTGGTTACCATCGAGAATGTTATAAAAATTTTACTGCTCTGCCAAAAAAATATTTTTCCGCCATACCAGAAAAACCAAAAAAATGCTGAAAAAAAATCATCGAGTATTGTTGAAAATTCATTAGTTGCATCGACATCAAGCCAACCTTGTAATCTTAGTACTAACGATGATCATGTACAGCGTCTACCTCAAGTCAACAAAATAATTCAACAGTTCCAGATTTAGATGTAGTGTCAAACTCAAGTCCAGCTAATTCAATGCCTGAACCAAGTGTTGAGCCAAATGTGAAGTCAAGTGTTGACTTAGAATCAGTTGAACCGGTGTCATGTGATTGTGAAGAACCTTCTGAACGTGATGATAATTTCTCTTCTGAAAATATTTCTCTTAAAAGTAACGTGGATATAGACAGAAACCAGAAATGTATATACTGTAATCAACAGACTAAACGACATAAACTGAAAAGACTACCGTTACATTCGTGCGAAAAACGCGAAACGAATTTGAGGTTATGGATTATTCGCTGTTTTAAAATGTTTTTGCACTTTTTCAATATTTCTTCGGAGAATAATATATGTTATCATGAGATTTTTTACAAAATATACATTTCAATTTCTCTTCTTCCATGATTATCACTATTACAAACAACTTAATAAAACACTCACAAATAACCTGATGTAAACAACAAAAACATGTGCTCTCGCAGGCTCGAACTATACTGTATACTATAAGTTATATTACACGCAAACAGCACATACACAGTAGATTGAAACAGATGGTGAGTTTAAGAAGGGGAACCGAGTTATTATGGACGTCTCACTCACTCTGAAGCGCATGCATAGTGCTCTCGCCCTCATACTTCTGGCTGAATAATTTTTGTCTTAGGGGATGTTTGGTCACTCTAATTTGTCTGACTGATTGAATATAACTTTTAAATAAATACTTCAATAACATATTAAAAAATCAGACATGTAAAAATAAGTAAAATTCATTTATTTTTTGGGTAGCTTATAAGCGTCTGACAAAAGCTCTGGTCCATCAAAAGTGTCTGACACTTATGATATTACTTTAAAATAATATTCTACATGACATATATAAAAATCAGCCATGTGAATTTAAGTTAAATAATTCTTATTTTTAGTTAACTTTCTCACCTGGTACCTGCCCAGGTGTCACTCGGCAAGTTCCACAAAGCGCGTAGGTATTCAAGGCACACGAGACGCTACTGAAAACTTCAGGTTTCATCCGTGTGAAAATAAGTTATGTCTGATTGCTCTGGGATCTTACTCTAATTGTTTGAAAACTGGTCTTCTTGTTTAAATTTTTTTCTATATTATAATTATAGCTTTTGCAATTAATTTTTTATTGGATCTTTCATTTTTTTCATATCTGTCTCTATTTTGCCAAATAATGACCTATACTAATGACTTTCACCGCATTTCCATTCACTTAAAGCACAATCATTTCTCCTTTCTTTACAAAAATATTGGCATGCCGTTTGACTTTTGAAATAAATCAAATGTTTTCTTTTCTTTTTTTTTTTTCGTAGCATCAAATTTGAATGTAGTTCCTCTCCAGGGCTCACTTCAACGTTCCACCTTGTTGACTAAATTAATAAAACCGCAATGTTGATGTGTTTGAATACTTATGTAGCCAGTGCTACTCGCGCAAAAGAGCCATTCAGACGAATTGAAAGACACCTCACATTTGTTAAAATCGTTCCAATCCTATCCTACTAATATTATAAACGCGAAAGTTTGTGAGGATGGATGGGTGGATGGATGTTTGTTACTCTTTCATGAAAAAACTGCTGCACGGATTTTGATGAAATTTTACAGTACTAAAGCTTATACATTAGAATAACACATAGTACATTTTTTATCCCGATATTCCTACGAGATCGACACTTATGCGGGCGAAACCGCGAGGCGCTGCTAGTCGTGCATCTACTAACATTCTACTTACTATCGCAAATCATTACTCTCCTTTTGGGCCCCGCCATAGTCGCGATTAAACTGGGTATGGTTTTTGATTTCGCTGGCGACTGTACACTTGGCGTCACGTGGATTGTGGTCCCACAAACAGCATGTGTCAACTGATGCAAACACGCTACTGTGCGAGTGGGACCGCTGTCCTAGTCGCCTCAGTACTCATAGTATAAATCAATAGATTTTCACGTCAATTAAACCTAATGTTCATAATGAAGGTCACGCCATATACTGTCGTCTTCCAGTATCACTTGGCTTCACATTGTCTAGTGCGTAATGCTTGGCCGGGCATAGGATCACACCCTGTAATTGGGTTGCCGGGATCAAATGGTTGTTCCGGGTAAAGTAAGATAATGTTATGGTTCATGATCCTGCCCACCCGCATGAGATTATGTAAAAACTTGTCTTTTTATTTCTCTTCCACAATTTTATCTTTTCATAAAATATAAAACTTTGTAAGCTAACTTTATTGTGCATGCCATGCTCTCCTGTATGTGAAGGAGTAAACCTACCTACTGTTGCCCAATATGTATGAATGTCATTGATTACAGAGGGGCAATTCTCGTAATTTTAAGAACGTTCAGTTTGATCTCAGTCTCAATCTGTCAAAAATACCTCTAATGTCCCCTAAAGTTTTGACAAGTTTTTGACATTTTTTTGTCGCCGAGATGAAACTGCGTCTAGATTTTGAACGTTTTAAATTACGAGAATTAGCCTTCTGAAGATTTGTTATCTTTTAAAAAAAATATGAGCAATAATTTTCTCCTAGCTGGCGCATTTGTCCCTGGCACAGCAACACGGCGATTAACGGGAAGCGAGTAGAGCTAGAACTAAAAAGGAGTTAGCGAGCAACGAGCATCGACTGCGTGACGGCGACGAGCGATTAATCTACAGAGCAAGCATTAGTCTCTCAGCGAGTGTTCTGCGCGCCAAGCGAGCGTCGCTGAGCGAGTACTCTCTTTGATAGCTCGTCTCGCTGTGTCAAACGAGTAACTATTAATATTAGTAAACAGTCAACGATCAACTGTTAATATAATAAGTATCTCTTCAAAAAGAGAAATGAATCTGCTTAAGAAATGTACAAAAAGATACACACGGGAGCTACTAACTTTTTGTACGTTTCTTGAACCAGAAAAATCGCTTATAGCTAGTCGCTTCCTCGTCGGCGTCGGGGGTGGCTGGTAGAACAAACTGCCATCACCAATCAATTAATCACCTAGTATTAGCTATTCGTCCTATATCACATATTTGGAGTTTGAAAGGGCTCTTCAACATCGCAATAATGCCTTCAGCAGGATAACCGCAGACGAGAGGGGGGGGGGGGGGACACGAGAGGGCAGGGTGGCATAGGGTAGGGATAATTAAACTACCCTTATGTGGATGACAATCTCTGACTTGTCTCCGATATTTCATAGTGTAGCATAATAAAAACAAGGAACATCTTCGCTTTATCACGTTTTAATTTTTGTAAGTAGAATAAGATAGTAATAAAAACTTAGCAAAAGACACAAAATACTTATAATTAAGATAGGTACGTTATCAAACGTTCCTAAGCTTACCTACGTAACTAGATAAATACAAGGACGTCCGAAATGGGCAATTGGCACCAAGTCAATTCGTGATTAGGAATCGAGATAATCATTTAAATTACAGTTTGATCGAAATTGTATTAATGGTAATATACGGCTTACTGTTAGTATATCAAGTAATAGGCTCTTCTGAAAACTAAGCTACAAAATATACGAAAATCCGGTCCTAGGCTCCACGCTGACAATCGGAAGGCTCCTCGCTGGCCGGAATCAGAATCCTCTTAAATGTGCAGGTCGCGCGCAAGGTGTTGTGTTGGGTTCGATTCCCAACAGGAAGCTTGTAGACGTCTGGTACTTGGGTGGCGGGTAGGGCGAATTCTAGATCGCCCTACAGTGTTTGGACAAATCTACAGAAAATAACGGAAAATGATAATCCGAGACGCAGGCAGAATGTTTTGTAACAAAAGAGCTGAAGAAAAGTTAAATTACATACGTCTTCATGAAATTCGCCTCGAGACCACTTTTTAGTTCATTTATTTTTGGGAACACTGCCTATTACAAAGAAAATAATGGAATAAAATTTAGGAAACGATAAGAACTTTTGAATAATCAATAGGAAAGCAAACATACCCTTGGATCCAGTCGATAACCGCACAGAACTCGGTCGTTCAAACCGTTATATATGTAGTTTACCGTTAATATCGTGGCAAATTATTACATTGTCAAAGCGGAAAAAAAATATATAATAAACTTCCGTCCTGTGTCCAAAAAAACTTCAAATGAAAAATCTCGGTAAGAGAAAAGACATGACACTTTTAGATTCAAAATTCAAAACCAATATGAAGAAAAAAACCTTTCTGGTTAAAAATAAGGTTGGATTTGTTATAAAAGAAGGTCGTTCGTGATAAAATTATAATGTAGCATTTGCCAATGCTGCAATAGGTACCTACTTATTGGTTTTGTTTGGGACTTAGTATCTTTATCGTTAGACTTTTTTCATTCACACTATATAACTGATATATATACCTGATACCTGGATACCTGAATAGAAGCGTGCTGTTGGAAAAGTTGAAATCGCTTTTATCTAGTAAAAACGGCCATACGCCAGTTGATAAGTCGTGCTTTAAAGTTTATTTTGGTTACGTTTAAGTCCCATGTATTAGGGGGCGAGTGTTTAGACATCATCCAGGCACAACTCCAGACTCTGCTACTCAGAAATTCCTGATGGGAAAACCCAGTCACACTGTGCACGACATGGTAATCGAACTCAGGACATTACGCAGTTGCGACCACTAGACCAACGACGCAGTCCAACACAGTAGGGTTCTGTTTAAATATTTGGCCATAAGTTAGCTAAAACTTAGTAGGTATAATATTTGCCCATAGTCGTGTCCCAAAATAGTTTCCATCCGTATGTTTGTGTGTGGAATATGAAAGCCATTACAGTAACCTTTGGTGTGACACGTTATATGAGAGGAGTTACAAACTTAGGTACTTACCGTTAACTCACATCGTGTAGCTTTGATACTAGACAGCTATTTGAACACAGATATACACTATTAATAGATACTAAATCAAAATCAAAATCAAAAGTCATTTATTCAAATTAGGCTGAGAGTCAGCACTTTTTGAACGTCAAAATTACAAAAGACAGTCCCCCAAAAACGCCCGCCCTTCACCACTTCCTAGTGCTATTGCTGGGAAGAAGAAGTGGCGCAACAAACTCCCCAGCAGCACAGCTGTCTGTTCAATTTAAAAAAATACTTGAATTTATATAAATACAATTTACAACTCAAGTCTGTTCAGTTACACACAAGAACTCACGCCATCTTCCCATGGGGTAGGCAGACACTACAGAGGGCACTACACACTTCAATCAAAAAGGCCAATAAAATGAGTTCAATAAGGCCAATTCTCGTAATTTAAAACGTTAAAAATGCAGTCACAGTCTCATCTCGGTGACAAACAAATGTCAAACACTTGTCAAAAATGTAGGGAAATTAGAGGACTTTTTTGTCAGATAGAGACTTACCTACTTAAAGATCAGAGATCAGACTGTGAACGTTCTTAAAATTACGAGAATTGAGAAGTCAGTACAAAAGACGATAATACAAAACCCAAATACACCGAACTCCGAAATTAAAGTAATTTTTCACTTTGTAGTGTTTTTTTGAAGTCGGTAAACTACTGTACCTAAGTTCGTATTTTATATATTACAATTTTTCTCAGAAAATAAAAAGACATTAATAGAAACTTCTCCAAAGGATTCTGTCAAAGAACTTGGTCTCATGGATATCAAACCCCAACATTGCACACTACTCACAGGTGTATCCTCCTGGAACTGTCCCCGGTGCCATCAGCCGCAGAGTTAATAAACTAGTAATATTAAAACGGTCACAAGTGCAGTACAAACACACTTCTCTTCGATATTTATCTTGCAGCGTAAAATAATATTGTAGTACCGAGCTACCACAATTTTTGTGAAAGCTGGACGTTTTTACAAATCGAAAAGGGCGAGTACAATATTAGTGTAAACCTAAGGTAAGGAATAGGAAACGATGCTCACGTCAGCGTCGCTAGTATACAAAGTGCAAGACTATTTTTTTAATAAACATGTGGAATGTTAAGACGTAATATATCATCATAACGTGGGTGTTTCCCCCACATTTCGCCAGTTATGTTTAAGTACCATATAACAGGGGACGAGCCTTTTGTCATCAACCGGCACAAATTCAGAGTTCGGGCTGCTATTGATAAATTCCTAGTGGAAAAAACCTATTACACTTTGCCTGACCCGGGAATTGAACCCAGGACTATAACGAGACAATCACCATCGAGGCAGTCAGAGCGGAAATGTTGACGTACTTATATACAACGTGCCGAAAAGTGAGCTACACTGAAAAAATATAAGATACTAGCTGCGCTTCGCAGTTTTACGCGCATATGTCTCGATACCGTAGGAATATCGAGGTGTCCTATATCCTCTCTCCTAGTCCAGATCATGGTCTACCCATGTGTAAAATTTCATTTAAATCTGTTCAGCCGTTTTAGCTTGACAGCGTAACAAACAAAGATACAAAATCAAATATTTTCTCTTTATAATATTAGTTTAGAAAAGTTCTCTCACTCAAAGTTCACATAAAGAACGACTCGGAGCACACTAGAGCCGCACGCCGCATGCTAAAACGGACAGTCATGCGTGCGGCATGTGTGCGGCATTCCCGACATTCCTCGTTCATTCCAGACAACTGGTCACCTGGCTACATAGCTGCGTCATAGGGCGTGTACCTACCGAGTAGATATGTAGAGGGAGGGGGGGGGGGGGGATTATATGATTGTATTCATCTACCCGTGTAAAGACACTTAAAAGTTTCAGAGGAATAATATAAAGGCGTTTAAAAAGGTGATTTTTTAAAGAAGAGTTAAAGAAACTGTACAGGGTGGCAGGGATATCCACGCGCAACCTGTTACCATGGATTCAATACATGATTCTGACTACCCGTGTTGAAATTTTGGGTCCGCTATCAAAAAAAAATCAGCTGTTTAAAAAGGTGAAAACGGACTAAATGTATGGAACAGCAATTATATTTTTAATTTTTAAAAATTTCTTCGCTCTAGAATCATGTGCTGAACTCATGGTTACAGTCTGCGCGTCGATGCCCTGAACTTAGTTGCACGTTTTAGCGTGGTAGGTAATAGCGGCCATTGCCCTTTCCCTAATATATCTCCGAAGGAACCCAAACAATAAACTATGTTGAAACTATTGGAACATGTTGAAGATCACGATATATATTGATTCATAACGTAAACGGAATTTACTTCTGGTTTTGAAATAAAAAGAGTGTGTGCTTATGACCACACGGTAGAACTGAAAACTTGCGACTGGAGCCGCGTATACGTGATTCAGTGTCACCGATCCGAGCGTACGGTTCAGTGTCGTCTGCTGTCCAGAAAGTGATATGCGTCTTAAAAAAATGTTCGCATAAAATATGCTCGAAAATGTATGTCGGTCAATGACCGCTATTGCTATGCTAAAACGCGACGACTATATTAGATATTTAAACACAGTTAAGGCTCCCGCAGACCGGCGCAACGCCACAGCATGACGCGATCCTAGTAGAACGATTAATATGAAAACTTCATAGAAATTGTTCTACTAGAGTCGCTTCGCGCCTGTCTGCGTGAGCCTTAAGTAAGAAGTGTTAGTTAGAGGCTAATACTACTGTAATACCTTGTACAATCCTCTTCACAAAGTCGACAGGCAGAAGGCGTTTCCAAAATGTACTAAAACGAACACAAAGTAGATAATATGAGCACTGAGCAGGTGGGTACCGACCGCGAGATTACCCGCGCTTTCCTTTGTTCACCCATTCCCTTTGAACTACCGCCGACTTAAGAAAAATACTGCACTCCTTATTAATTGCTGTAATTACGGTAATTAGAAAAGTTTTCTGATGTTGGACTTGCTGAACTCCCTCGCTGTTAATGTAAGCTTGTTCTTCTCGAAAAGTATTCTTTAAACATTGCATACCCAGTGTAAAGTCGCCAGGAATATTGAAAACGGGAAAAACTGACTGGATGGATTAGGCACCTGATTCGATAATAAATATTAATAATGATTAGGGCCTGATTTACAAGGCACTACTCCTAGATATGGCTCACATTGTGAGGAGGTTCCTGTCTCTGGAGCCCTAACCACCGGTAGCTTGGACCCTGCTCCCGACACCGGTATATTTTTAAATGTTTTTTTTATACTTAATTTTAATATTTTAAGGATTATTACAAAATGTAATAAAATAAGATAACTAAGTAAATAAACGACATAATAATGATAATATTGGAAATGCGAAAGTAATTTTGTTTGTTTGTTACGCTTTGACGCTAAAACAGCTGAACGGATTTGGATGAAATTTGGCACATGGGTAGACCATGACCTGGAGAAGGACATAAGCTTTTCATCCTATATGGCAGACGAAGTCGCGGGCAATAGCTAGTTTATCAGAAAAATGAAAAAAAAGTCAGATAAACATCACACGGATCCTCCTTAATAAAAACGTGCTCAAACGAGTCTGGTTGCATCTACTATCACCATTTCATATCTCTTATAATATTAATTAAAGTATATAATCTTAATTAAAGTACGTATTATAATAATAGTCCTCCAGACCGTAGACAACAGCCTACTACTATACTAACTAGCCTTCGGCGCGGGAGATGTTATAGTGCAGGCGTGTGCGCACACACAGGTGCACTCTCTCTTCGGCGCGGAAAGATCTATATACTCGACAATACTACTGAGAAATGTAAGTATTATATCAGCAACATGATCAAACAAAACTTACATAAATACTTCCCAGTGAGTCAGCACATCGTATACATAACAATTTAAGTTATTAATAAGTAGCCTGCACCACCGCCCCACTTAGTCTCGGTGCCTAATTAAAAGTTGTGTGCATTCATAGCCGCCCGAGTAGGGAAACGTGACTTATTTACAGTCGTATAATATAAATATGAAAGTTTTGATGTTAGTCAGTGAGCTGCAATGTTATGGATATGCTGGAATTTGGTGCAGATGAAGGTTGATATTTAGCTAAGTTTATTGATATTATTATTATATTGATAAAACTTTATGCACAAGTAAAAAAATACTGTACTAAGTCGGACTTAATGCCTGAAGCATTTTCTACCAGTCAATCTTAGGGCGATGCAGAGACAAAACATGGCAAGTGCAACATACGGGATAAATAGCTAGGAAATGACTATAAAATATAAGAATAAATACTAATACATAGATAGATACATATAGTATATATCTATGTATTAGTATACTCGTACATATAAACAAAATGTACTGTCAGGAGAAAAAAATATTGGTAGACGAGAAAACGAATCCAGCAAATCAGCGCTGGGATGTCACGGCCAAATTCTGACTACTAAGTACGTACTAGTAAGTACTAAGTTCCCTTTGTGAAATATCCTTTGTATTTAAATTTCAAAGGACATTGCCAAACGTTGTCATACATTATTAAGGCGGAAGCTGATTTGGGCGGGCCGCACCGCATTGCATACCTCCTTCTAGGTATATGTGACCTTTGTGCATATTGTATGAAACAGCGCACACTACCACACGACAGACGGCCGCACAGCACTTATTTGTATTGTCTGCCCCCTTGTTCTAGTGGTCGCAAATTAACTGAAAAGTACTCCTTAAAAAATAACCTCTTTCGAAAGTAATTATTATCTATTAAGCATTATATTCCTGACTGTCTCATTGGTCTGTGTGTGGGATGGATTCCCAGGTCAGGCAGTGATATTTATTTATTTAACACTTGCAGCACACAAATGTGCAAAGGCGGACTTAATGCCATAGGCATTAATTTATGATTGGGTTTTCATTAGGAATTTCTCAGTCAAAGCCAGGAGTTTGGAAGTTGGCGGTGTGATACCCCCATCGGGTCCTGCGCCTGATCTCTCTCCGACGATCGTGTCGGATTGTCGTACGATCGGCACCTGTGTCTGCGCACACACATGTGCACTATAGTATCTTCCGCGTAGATATCCGCTAGTCTCCGTTGAGATTGGCTGCCATGGCCGACATTCGGACTGGAGGACTATTATTGGTGTTACAATGCCTAAAATGTGCGCTTAGATTTATACTACCATTATTAATATTCTATGATGTTTAAACATGATAAACAGTGTATTGAGAGAACTGCCAATGATTAAATAAACATTTATAATAAATCAATATAAAGTGTGGAAACAACGGCTGTGTTCTACAACATTGGGGATAAATCAACAACAGCTTTTGATTAAAAGTGATGCTCAATAAAACGTTTATGAAAACTCAATTCCACCCTCGAACATCGAGAGCAACAGAACAGCGTGTGAACATGTCGAACTGTAGAAATATTTGCATGATTCTGTAAAGTGCTCGAATAAATAGTAGTTCAGTATTTATTGGAATATCATTTCAGCAATAGCATTCGCTATATGTTCATATGCACACAAATAATACTTATCTATGATAACTCTTCAATCGTTTTAACGTGTCGAGTGTTTTGAATCGACGTGTAAACGTGTTTGTATAGTATTTTTATTTCTCTAAGCGACGTGCGCTTTACTTGTGGTAACCAAGTAAACAAACACGCCATTTACACGTACTCGCATTCATGTAAACGGAGTTAGCATACAACGACACACTGTTCCGACTTTTCCATTCTCTCGGATTTTACCGAGAGCTCCTGCGCCCACACACACATTCACAACGACAACAGACAGACAGTGTTACTTTCACATTGAATGTGAAAGTAAACGCTGTCTGTCTGTCTGTCGGTCTGTACCTTTTAACGCCCAAACTGCTGAATGAATTTGGATGAAACCTGGTAGACGGATAGCCCACGTGGGTTTGGACATATAATGATACTTACATCCCGGTAGTACGTTCCTATGGGATAATGTTCAACCGCCACGCGGGCGAAGCCGCGGGCACAAGCTAGTTAACCAATAGAATAGACCACCAACATCAAGTTATGGTCACTTGAATGTTTCAGCGATCTCTGCCAAAACATGAGACCGTAATTTTTGCAAGTTAATTACGAAATTGGCCCAGAAAATTTAGATTTCATTATTGGATTAACCCGTCATCCTGCCATCAGGTTATCACCTGCGTCCCTGGCTGACTTTAATCAAATGAGTATCAATTCTAACGCCCTAGTTACCTCCGTGATGATCTACGGTAGGTAGAGCGTAGGCGCGGAAGTCGTAATTACACTATTTTTAGGGTTCCGTACCCAAAGGGTGCCAACGGGACCCTATCACTAAGGCTCCGCTGTCCGTCCGTCTGTCTGTCGCAGGGCTGTATTTTTTGAACCGTAATAGGTAGGCACTTGAAATGTTCACAGAGTGTGTACTTCTATAGCCTCTATAACAACAAACAAGTTAACAAGAATAAAATAAAGTTAAAAATTAAAGGGACCGTTCAAGAAACGTGTTACAAGAGCTCGTGGCTAATAACAGCCGCACGAAGGATAAGCTACGCCGTAAAGTGGTCAGGAGCCCGAAGGTCTGACAACTGTGGTGCAGGTCACAGAGGCAGTCGCTCCATGTACAATACTGGTATTCAGCTGCATTCGATTAGACTGTAAGCTGACCGCAACATAGTTGGAAAAAGGCAGGCAGATTATGTTGACGAGAAACGTGTTAAAGAAATAAGTAGTGTTAAATATTGTACGGAGGTACGGAACCCTTCGTGTGCGAGTCCGACTCGCACTTGGCCGCTTTTCTATATCCTAGATGTCAGGCTTAAGTAAAGAAATTAATGTATTCAGTACCTATACAATGTGAAGCAGCATGAATACGTCTTATAAGTACAAAATTGTATCGGACACAATTTTGAAAGATCTATTGAATATGATAAATGGAAAAATACTTTGGCGTTTTTCTGAACACCTATTCAATATGACTCATTGACTGGTAGGTACCTATTCTTATTGGGACAGTCTCGCTGTGCTTTAGAATTCGTTATTTGTTTAGGTACAGTAGGAGGTCATTACTTCATAATCTTGCTGTGAACGCGCGGTAACGGCCGTACTACGTCTGTGTGCATAAGTGATGTATCAACACAGAACGCTCACCTCATAATTCGCACACTGGCTGGCGTCGAACGAAACAGAAGACATACCGTCGCTTTCGCACACAGGCTACATAATTACTAATTACGTATGACATTGGTTGGTTCATACCATTGCTAAAATTGAAATCATTACATCAAGTACCGATAGCTGGTAGTCTTACGTATTGGATTATCGAACACGTAGGTCTGGGTTCCAATCTCGAGTTGGAACTTTTATTTTTCTTTTCCAACAATAATCTTTATCGGTTATTTTGTTATTCGTTTTTTATAGATTAATAAACAAGAATAATAATGTAATAATTATTTTATTTTAATTATTATATTGTTATTGTTAAAACGGGATTAAAAATAAAAATGTTTTAAAAGTGATTTCAAAATTTTTATTAACTAGAAATAAATAAACTTCTAGTCAAAACAGTTTATTTTCTAATAAAGAACAATTTATTTATTGAAGTAAAGCAGTTAATCAGAGAACTACGACCCTTAGACTTATAATATTGTATCTTAGTAATGTAATAATATTGTGCTGTAACTACTAATGTGTGTGGGTACTCTAAGAAATTACAACTAGCAAATCTACCCACGTAAATAAAAAAACGTGTGAACTCCTTGTCACAATACAATTAAATTACTCAGTAGTAGGTAGTAAACTTTTTGTTTACTGCCAATGCGTTCGTTTTAACTTTAGTTGCCTATCTCAAACGTCAAAGTTGACAAATCGTATTTATTAGGACTTATTGTGGTTATAGCTTTTTTTTTTTGAGGATGGGAAATCATCAAATGACCCCCTCCCGCTCTGGGTGGAGCGGAAGGGAGTGTCAGACTCTTACTGACTAAAACCCACCCGTGTTCCTTCCTTAGACCTTTCTGTTCCAGGGCAGCGGTAACCCTTTCGGAAGATCCCGCCGCATTGCGGTTATAGCTTAAGTATTCATTTTCATTATGAAAAGAAGATTGAAACTAAACTTCAAAATAATCCTTATTACGGATATGACACAATATTATTTTAATATTACTAAAATCAATTTGTAATTTATAACTTAATACTTTGTATAACCCCCATTATTATCAATGCTATCAAGTAAACGCTGGCGCATGAATCCAACAATATTAAAACATATCTGTTCCTCTTAAATGTTCCCATATTTCCATGCAATGCAACTTCAACAGCTCATCAGATCTCTCATTACGTGCTTCTCATCGCTGTATCGCAAAATGCAAACGTTGATTTTCAATCAAATATGGGCGTTTGCACGGCGAACGGTTCGTAAAGATGTGTCGAATAATTCGGCAAAATATCTCGTTGGTATGAAACCACTTGTTTCATATTCACTGACTAGCTGGGGCCTTCCACATCCACTTCGCTTTCGACTGGCAAGGCTTTTCCTGATATCTTTTGACCCTCCGACTCACAGTAGGTATTTCTCTAAAACAAAAAAAGAGTACTGTTAGGCTACTAGCAAAATACGAATATTACCAATTTAAAACAAAATTATTTTGTAAATAGAAATATTAAATATTACTTAATGTTTTATTTTATATTCATCATTATTTTTTTTTCTTCTATTTAGGCTTTATGATAAATATAAAACGTTTAAAAAAATAACTAAAAGGATCAGCAGTTATACTTTAATTAGAAAAAAATCGATAAAATTAAATCATAATACTCACACTCAGTCCGGTTTCATCAAATTATATCTGTGATATAATAATTATTAAGTCCACTTTTACGCAGCGCGTTAATATATGCTTTCATGTCAATATTTAAATTTCCTTGCATTTCAAAATAAACTACAACACCGTTAGAATAGATTAATGACGTGTGTTTAACACGTCATTAATCTACAATAACAACCAACCAAAACAAATAACGTTTAACTGCATCTGTCTACCTTATAATTTATTTATTTAGATTTCTGTGGGTGTAATCATAAAGTTTAACGAATTATGTGAACAAGGCGAACATGATACGGAACTATATTCAATAGCGTGTTTATTCGAGTAGGTAATTTTAAAAACATTTAAAAAATTATCACCGCGCGTGAGATTCGAACCCGCGGCTCGCTACGCATGAACGTGCTTACCGACGTACGTGTAATAACCGCTAGGCTATCATGCCATTTATGCTAATGGTTGAATTTATGAACTACATACAATCAGTCGCAAACGAATGTGAGTGTGTGTCTATAGTATAGAAATTACTCATTAGATGCAGGTCGTAAGTTAAACAGAAGTGTCAATCTATTGCTTCGTGACAATGCCACTCAACTTTTGGCCGTTACTGTACCTGAACCTGTCATGTCAGTTTGAAACTGAAATAAAATCTTGATGAAAAGACCATTGAAGTGAAGGTTTTCTTAGGTTTCTTTAGTTAAAGAATAGCAGCTCGATGCTAAAGTAAGATTATGGTCATAATTTTTTGTAATGAGTATTTTTTCTAAAATAACAGCAAGATGATTAAAAATATACCTAACACAAATGTTACCTTTCCGTTAAAATTGTGGTTCCACGGAAGTCTCGTGGCTAAGTGGTAACAGCCGTCAGTCCGTGAATTAGTCCATCTTTACAAACCGAAATACTCCGAGCCTCTGAAAACACTTTAAAAGCTGATTGTCCCGGCTGCCAAGTGTGGATCTTTGGTAATCGTTACGCGTATTCAGAAGCCCAAAAGTTTGACTACCAGGCTTGCCAAGGGGTATCGTATTACCCACTAACTGGGTTGTGGTGGTCAGATAGGCAGTCACTCCATGTAAGATACTGGTATTCAGCTACATCCGGTTAGACTGTAAGTCGACCCCAACATAGTTGGGAAAAGGCTCGGCAGATTGGTCGAGTGAAGAAGGACAACCGACAAAATATACCGCATCGAATGTTCATACATAGTAGTCCTTCACATTGCTCATGTGGATACCTACATGAATGAAGCAAAGTTTTCCCGAAGTGACAGTAACGACAGCTAGTTAGGGAACTGTACCAGCACCCAGTTCTACTTATATAATGACGGGTAACTTATTAGTGTGACATAAAGTTATCAAACCAGTGGAGCAGTGATTTGCGCGGCTAGTCTCTAAATAGACTCCGGACAGCGTCAGGTTGGTTGAAGCTAGGAAAACCTGCACAGGTGGAGATTTATAAACTAGCTGTGCTCCGTAGTTTCACCTACATAAGTCTCGATCTCGTAGGAATATCTAATTGTTTTGTTATGTCATGTGTAGGTATCGATAGGTACCCATCACGTCCCTTGAAGATTGTCATCGACCTTGGTAACAAGACGTGGCAGGGTAACAGACTCAAATAAAAGCGGATTTCACACAATTTCCTACGTTTGAACGGAGTGAAAATATTTTGATAACTCGTAACTTGAGTTTAATCGTATCATAAAGTTATGAAGTTGGCGTTACATTGAGTTGTTTCAAACAAGTTTAACTAAGTCGCTTGGAGTTCTCATTGCCAACTTTGTGTATTGAGTTTTACTTGGTGGCAAAGTTATTATTTTATTAGTAATTCGGCTAATTTTATACAGTGGAAGGGTTTTGTTTAAATGGGTTGGTTGGAAAGCGAATTAAAAAATATACAGAGTGCACTTACAAGATGGGGCAGTAAGTTACCTGAACCGTTATCGATACAAGAAAACGGTCTTAGGAGACTGTCCTGTACTCTCTGCGACATATTGTACAGTTAGCAAAAAAAATGGTGATTTACAAAAAAAAACTTTTTTGATGCGAATCGATCCTGTTTCTTATAAGGATTAAAAAAAAACGTAGGAAATGAGACTGCAATTACTTTTTTGTATGATGGACTGGCCGAATTTAAACAACAAAAATTAAACTTCGAATTCCGAACGAATGCGCATCTGCTTTGAGCACCAGCGGGGTAGCTACTGTTAAGGACAATAAAGACTGAAGACGAGGCGGTATGGTCCAAGACCTTAGCCTGCCCAAGAAGGGCGAAGGAAAAAAAAAAAAAAAAAAAAAAGGTAGCTACTGTCACTAATGTCAGCTGTCAGTCACGAGGAATGGCGGGAAACAGACAAAGTGAAGGCTAAACACGATGGCGCTTGGTGTAGTAGTGTCAGTGAAGTGATATATCTATATAAATAAAAATAACGCGCATAACTTCCCATCGACTGCACCACATTGGATCATTCTTTTTTTTGTGTTTGTTATTGTCAGGACAAGGTTTGTATACACAATCGGACCCGATAGGTGGCGCTGCTTTTTCGGGCAGGACGACGTCTGCCGGGTCCGCTAGTTTAACATAGGTAAATACGGAATCAACAGCATTCTACAAGTTGCGACGAGGCTGGGAATTATAACGCGTATTCGTTTGAATTTCGAGTTTAATTTGTTTGGTTTATTTTCGGCCAGTTGTTTAAGTTTGAGTGCTAATATAACTATTCTTGTTATCTGCGCACTGCACGCAGCAGTAGAACGCGCTTTATTGCGCTCGCGTGATGCGAAGTCTACGTGAGAGTATCAAACAGCGATAGAGAATACGAAAAGCGCGTTGTTTTGATTGAAACTTAACTGCAACTGAACTTCTTTAGTTAGCTCTTTGAATTAGTCTACTGGTGCAAGTACCTACAGTATTTCCTACTTATCTACGTTACAGCTTCTCCCCGCGACTTCGCGTGAAAGTCGTAATAGATACAATATACTAAAATAACAGGCCACGTTTTTATAACCCTCGTTCGGCCCCAGTTCCGCCGCGTCGCTCCTCCGCCGCTCGTCTCTGCTTCCGCGTCGCATCGCATCGCCCGCCTGGCTCTGACTTCCGCGTCGCATAGCGTCGCCCGCCTGGCCAGACTTCCGCGTCGCATCGTATCGCCCATCTGGCTCTGACTCCGCGTCGCATCGCATCGCCCACCTGACTCTGACTTCCGCATCGCATCGCCCGCCTGGCTCTGACTTCCACGTCGCGTCGCGTCGCCCGCCTGGCTCAGACTTCTGCGTCACATCGTATCGCCCGCCTGGCTCTGACTCCGCGTCGCATCGTATCGCCCATCTGTCTCTGACTTCCGCGTCGCATCGCATCGCCCACCCGACTCTGACTTCTGCGTCGCATCGCATCGCCCATCTGACTCTGACTTCCACGTCGCATCGCATCACCCGACTGGCTCTGACTTCCACGTCGCATCGCATCACCCGACTGGCTCTGACTTTTTCGCTTAGCGTTCTTTCTGACTTTTTCGGTTAGAATTCTTTCCGATTTTTTTACTTCATTTTTCTTGGCTTCTAAGGGTCGTAATTGTGTTGATGGGATTGTTTTATATAGCGTATAACCTTCCATAAGAATTGCGCTATCAAATGCTCCAGACATTACGGCGTTCAAACAACAAAAAAACTATTCACGTGGCCATTCGTTCCATTCAATTGGTTTGGCGGTGCCTTTTAGTAAAATCACCAATCACGAAAAAACACGAAGTGGAGTGAATACTGTTCTGGCTACCATTCAAGAAGTCAGATCAAGGACGATCAGGGCTTAAATAAAAATGAACGTATTTTTTAAAAATGTATGGAAGGCAAGTATGTTAACCCACTCTTATCTGATTGCGTTGGGAGTTCACTGGTGACCCGTAAGAGGTCAAATTTGTAAGTTTGTATGTAAGACGTAATCTTCGAAACACCGATTCTGAAAATTCTTTCACTACTTAGAAGCTACAGTATTGCCGACTGTCATAACTAATAGGATATATTTTATGTTAAAACAAGAAATTTCACGCGGATGAAATCGCAGTCCAAATAATTTATACTTATAATTTTGGATCGAATTAATATGAAAGAAGTTATGACTGGGACTGTCCTTCTTCTACTTTATGAAAATCGTGACATCAAAATGTCTTGTGTGATTCGCAAATGCTCTTTATCCCATTTCACGCCAAGTAATTGGGGGTTGGCACAGTTGGGAATGTATATGAATAATTGGGATTTGGGGTTGGGGTTGGATTGGGATTGTGTATGAAAATGACAAAAAAAAATGTATTTTCTTTCTTTGGTGGTTGGTTTGCCAAGATGTTTGTAGAAAACGGAAGCTAACATCTCATTAGTATTCTGAACCAGTTTATATTAATCGTGACCATCTCGACCCTCACCATTTCCTTATCGAGACTTGGCCAACTTTTACTATCGCTTCTTCTAAACATAAATATTTGTATCAAACACTTTCAGGGTGATTTACAGCGCTGTAAATAAGATTTAATCGATTAGAAATCGAAGAAACAGGAATTGTTTTCTGATAAATTACATTTTTATCGTTTAAAATAGTTTATTATCTTCTTTAACAGATTTTTAATTGGATTATTGTATGTCTCTTTAAAATTGGTCATTCGTAAAAAAATATAATTGAAGGAAAGAATTTATTAGAAGAGGGAGTAGTCAACCTGTGCGGTGTAACATAGAGCAAGTAGAATGTGAAGGTATGAGGAGGTAAGGTCACCAAAGGAAGTAAGTACATAAGCAACCAGTCCTCGGATATAGTTGACATTTTGTAAGAAACCGATGGATGTTTTCTAATAAAAT
This sequence comes from Apamea crenata, assembly GCA_949629185.1. Lineage (NCBI taxonomy): Eukaryota > Metazoa > Arthropoda > Insecta > Lepidoptera > Noctuidae > Apamea > Apamea crenata. Next base: position 683,829 of record OX451362.1, on the reverse strand, counting down.
TTATTAAATTAATAGAAAACAAACAGTAAATATAGTCAATTAATTTAATCGGCAGACGCAACAAAAAAATGTCAACTAAAATTAGTTTGAGTGGTTGCCATTGTCCTTTCATTCAAAAACATCCATCGAGTTCTTACTAAGCTTCAATTATACCTATCCGACGACCCTACTTATTTCTTTTGGTGACTGTACATAAATGGAATGGAATGAACACTGCTCGGAGAAAAGTGTAGCTCATGAATTAACGATGGGTACGTATCATGCACATTTTGCATAATTTATGAGACAAAGTTGAACACGAAAATGTACACATTAGCTACATTATGTAAATGTGGCAAAACTGGTGATAACATTAGTGAAATGATTCCATATTCCGTGTGTCAACAACCGCACGCTTTGAGGTAACATCGCCTGATCACATTAATTCATCAGTGACAACTTACCATACCAACATTGCCACAAACATGACTGACCAACATACGCCATTAACAAATACATAATCAGGGGCTCTACAGACAAGAGTAATAACGATGCGTGGCGGTTTGTAGATGTTTGAAGAGAAAACTTCTTTACACTTCTTTCGCTTTGCGCTATTTCTGAACAGTGAACGAAACTGAACGGACGCTGAATCGGGTATACTCGGCTCCACTCGGTCGGGGACATTGAATCGCGTAAAGTCGGATCCAGTCGTAAGTTTTCACTTCTGTTTGACCACACGATACTTGATAAGCACACAACCTCTTTTTTAAGCTCCTGTTATAAAGTACCTATTTCATTTAAGTACGTCAAACCTCAGTAAAACTCAGTAAAATAAACAAACAAAAGCGTAACTACAGCGCTGTGCACTGTCTCTAAAGCTCCTAAAAGTCTGGCGATAAAACACAGACTTTATCTAGGACATAATATGCAAAATCCTCGTGCATATGTTCCAGTGTCAGTCTTTCAGTTGCACCTAATATTAGGTGCTGTTCAGACAGACGGAGAGCCGCAATATGCTGAGTGTACAGTAACGAAGTGCACATTATTATTCTTCTCTGTGTCGCGTATGCTTTATTTTACAATGGAGAAGCATTTTAGGAATGGAGATTTCCATATACCATATCATTTTGACAGAGTAAGTACTGCCCAGTTGTAATGGCCGAGACTTACGTGTTGTAGGTCGTAGGTTCGAACCCAGATAGGCGATTTACTTTGTGTACATTATTGCATCACGCTCTCAAAACGGTGAAAGAAAACATCGTGACGAAACCAGTATGTCCTAGAGCCAAACATTCGAACATTGTGACATCTAACAATCCGCACTGGGCCCGCGTGGTGGGTTACGGTCCACTCCCTCTCACCAAGAGGAGGCTTGAGTCCCAGCAGTGGGTACATTATAGGCTGAGTACGTAATATGTGTCATGTTCAGTTAAGTCATTTATCAAGGACCGAAACTGCTTTGGCAGTAACATACCTCAAGTCCAGTCGTAGAACTACGTTACATAGCATCACGTCACGCCTGTATACAGTAGATTCCAGATACAAAAACCTAATAACACTTTGCCCGACCCGGGAAACTAGAACCGGAACGGGTTTCGTGGAAGTTATCCTTATACTGTACTGTGCAGCCACAGTAATTAATGCATCAGGAAAATCGAAAATCCTACTAATATTATAAATGCGAAAGTTTGTATGGATGGATGGATGTTTGTTACTCCTTCACGCCAAAACTACTGAAAGGGTTTGGATGAAATTTGGCACACAGTTTATAACCAGGATTAACACATAAAATACGTTTTATCCCGATTATTCTCACGGGATCTAAACTTATGCGGGTGAAACTGCGGGGCGCTGCTTGTATATTATTATTAGGTACTTAGTTGCTACATTATAACAATGTATTTCTAGCAAATAAACGTTTGATTTTATTTGATTTGATTTAATTAGGTACTTCAATCTCTGCAAAGCCCTGAAAAACCTCAACATAATTTAACTTCCAGACAAGGGTTTGTAATTAAGAGACGAATTTGAACACCACCCGACAGTTTGTGGGGCAAGTCAGAATTATCATTACAACCCGCTGATGACAGGGAAATGAAACAACAAATTAAATATTTACAGTCCGGCCGCCGAAAAATGCGCTCCTGACTTAGCTGTCAGTGCGACAATTCTAGTAACTAATGAAGATCAAATTAGCAAATCCGTTTGTATGAAACTGACAGGTGTCAAGAAGGCGTTCTCTCGTCGGCCTCACTGTAGTAACAATACTCGTATTATAGGTAATTATATGTATCAAATGCAAAATGTATCTGTCCAGTCTGGTTAGATAGGTAGCTCGTAACTGTTTCCCGCCATTCTTAGTCACTGACAGTTGACATTAGCGACAGCTGCCTCACTACTGATGTGCATGAGATAGTGTTTTCATATCAAGAAGAGACACTACCGATACCAAAGGCACAATTTGTCGAAGTAGGGGATTACTGAAATACTGACCCATCCAACACCCAGTGCGAGTGCGGTGCGCCTAATTAGACCACGCCCCACTGGCTGCAGTGCCCGTTAACCTGCTCCTTTGATGACTCAATGAATGCCATTGATACCGCAATCAACGCGGCCACCTACTGGCCTCTAACAATATAAAATAAAAGAGAACTATCGACACGAAAAGAAGAAGAAAAAAATGCCAAATGTACGAGTATATGAATGCCAGGTTGTGACCCCTCCATCAAAAAGGCGAGTCGGAAAATATTCAGACCTTCATAAAGTAGGTAGTTAAATAATTCCACAACATTTTCATAGCAATTTAAAGCGTTTTAATAAACATGGAGCGGCCTTAGTAGTGGGTGATGCTTGACACAACACAACTTTCTACGAGAGCTGTTCAGTCATTAACCTATGAACGAGCTGAATTACATTGGACTAATTTTGTAAGTGTTCACATGAATGCTTTGAATATAATTTTATTTTTAAAATATTTAGTTTTGAGGTGTCCGTGGTTATTTAGTGACGGTCAAGAAAAAAAGAGATCGTAGTAATCAAAAACTCTTTACAAAACTCTCTTGTTTCTTCAAAAGATATTGTTCTTCAGATATTTAAATTTTCAAACAAAGAACACAATATCTAACAATCCTAGCTTGAAGACCCTTATCAAATATCAAAGCCTTCATCTTTTTTTAAATAAATGTTGATGGAGATTCTAAATGTGCGCGGAATCCAATTAACGAGTGGACCACTTTTGTAAGAGTACAATGAAGAATTGCAATAAATAATAAAAATAAGTTCAAATCAGCTGCTCGAGCATCCAGTTTGATTTACACCCGGTTTCTGAATTGAGAATTTGTATTTAAGAATTTGTCAAACTACTATAGCATTACTGCATCAGTTACGGTGAAAACCCGTGAAAAATGGTTAAAGAAATTTATTTCTCAATAAGGAATTACAATGATTTCACTTACTTGAGTTGAGAACATTTTAAAAACTTAAATATATTATAAAAACTTTGACACAGAAACTAAGCAGCAATTTGTTTTCTTTGCAACAAAATCATTTAGGTAATACTCGTAACATTTCCACGCAAATAACATTAAAGAATACAAAACTTTAAACTTTTCAATCTACCCGCAAAAGAAATAATTACCGTGGTCGCAAATATTCATAGTAGTTAAGGAATTGCGAACCCGGTGCCACCACAAAGCAACGCAACAGTAGGGCAAGTCTATTTATGATAGTACTTAGTGTTTGAACATTTAGAATGTGATTTTTTTATTTAATTTTGAAAATATTAAACGAGTTCGCTTTGTGTACCTCTTTAGGTACTTCATTATATTGTTGTACTCCCGCAAAAATAATTTTGTACTCTCGCCATTGACTGTTCGCACTCGCGATCGCGGTAGCAAAATGTGATCCTTCCTACGAATACTACGATTATGAAGACTAAGAAGTGGTGAAGGGCGGGCGTTTTTGGGGCACTGTCTTTTGTAATTTTCACGTTCAAAAAGTTTGATTCTCAGCCTAATTTGAATAAATGACTTTTGACTTTTTTAGTTTTATTTACCTACTTGATGTATGTATTTTAGTGAAGTGTATTTGTGATACTCATGAGTTTCGTTCAAAATATAAATATTTGCAAAAACCGTAAGATATTTTGAATTACGCGGCTACTTAGTAGTAATCGCCTGCAGTGGCGCCGGAGCGCAGCGGGAGTCGTACTGCGCATGGACGGTCGGTTTTTTCTTACTTGACAAGTCGCGAGCGCAGAACGACGCCGGTATTAAGCGCACACGACGGCAGGACGGCGTCGTACTGCACTCGCTCCCGCGCACCGCTCCGGCGCCGCCGCACTCCCGGATCAAACACTGAAATTGGAACAGCCCTAAATAATGCTAAAGCACCTAGAGTTTGGCAAGTTCTCAAGTTATTCTCAATTTAGAATCTGGGGGTTGAAGTCGCCCACTTGAAATACGATTTCATTTTGACAACGAATTCAGGGCTGGGACAGATTTTGAGTTTAAATTACAAAAATGTAATTTAAACTCTAAATTAATAAAGGTACGTCGATAGTGTTCGACAGCTGCAGGACATCTAGGTTAAGTATATTCATTCTATATGTCTTCAGAGTTTTGTGATTCGAATATTATTTACGAACTAACTTTCAATACGTTACCTACGTATTGAAAGTTAGTCTCTTCATATTGCTCTGTCCACATTTAGTGATATGCGTCTAAGCCAAGTTCTCTGATAAGTCCTGGCGATTAGTAAGACGTGCTGCGAGGTACTTGCACATTTAATTAACATACGAATTAACTTTCATATTTTGTCAGTGCACATAACATAACACCACGCCTGTATCCCCGAGGGGTAGGCAGAGGTGTAACTATACTACACCCTCATTTCGCAAGTTATGTTAAGTCCCATGTAATCATGTAAGCGAGCCTGTTGCCATCAAAGAAAGCTTAGAAGAGCCTAAAGTACAAATCGGGGCTGCTGCTGAAAAACCCTGATGGAAAACCCAATAACATTTTTCCCGACCTGGAAATGGAACTCAAAACGTCTTGCTCATCAGTAGCGATTGCGACCACTAGACCAACGAGGCCTTAGTACACTTAGGTTATAATAAAACCTTTGATTTTTTTAATTCTATACACAAGTATGTACTCGTATTTACATTTTACTTCGTTGTATAGCACTTAAAACACGCTTAAATAAGATAAACTTTTTTTTCCGGTTGGTTTATTTGTGTGGTGTGTGGTGGAAATAATACATTCGGAATAGAAAACCCTTCTCGGTTTCAGTGCACTTAACACTAAGTAAATACTTGCATTCAAGCACTTGCACTGGGTGGTGGTTTATCTGGAGCGACTGTCTATCTGACCTCCACAACCCAGTTACTGGGTAACACGATATTCCTTGGTAAGACTGGTTGTCAGACTTTCGGGATGCTGACGACCCGTAACCACTGTTAAAGGTCCAAGAGTTAACGTGCTTTCCGAAGCACGGAGGGGTCTCGGTGTGTAAAGATGGTTACCCATCCACGGACCGACCGCGGCAAGCGTAGCTTAACCTGATCGATCGACCCGTACGACTGTTATTACTTAGCCACGAGCCCCTCAATGTAATGTCCGAGGCCCTATCAATATCTAAATTCATATCTTACTAGTTTTAGATAGCAACGAGAATATAAACTTCTGTAGGAAAAATGAAGTTCATAAATACTGATGGAAGATATAATTTAACACTGAATGGAAGGGACTTTTAATAAAAGTGTGCATTACTTGTGAGCATTGATGGGCTATGGTGGCGCAGTGTGGTGCGGTGGCTCGGAACTACTTTTGTAGCTTGATTGATACGACGACGGTTCAATCAAATTGTACTTGGGTTTGGAAAAATAATCTTGAGCTTTATAGGTATCATACTATGACCGATATACAGGCTTAGTGAGGAATGTTTTCTAAATAACTTATTTATGCATGAAATATCTTTAGCAAGATAAAGTCAAATAAAATTATCTAGCGAAACTTCACAGAGTGACCTTCACAGGGTATCGATATCAAATGACGATTGACGATTTTCTAAACTCATAATTTCAATTAGCTACAGCTGATTACAGGGATAGCGGCTGCTAGTATAGTTTATGAATGTGGTATACCTACTAGTGTATTCTTATGTATAAACTAGTAAGAGATATTTAACGGACGCTTTTATCGTTCTGCATCGTTTTCATATGCATAATTTCTAAGATGAATGATGTAACCAATACTTTGTAACCATATTATTTTGATTTAAAAGGGTGTCCATGGAGTTTCTTGCCCGTTCTTCTCCATAGGTATACCTACTAGGCTTTGGAATGGGCCACTAGCTTCATTTTTCTGACTGACCGACCCCTTGACAATTCAAAAGTGCCTGTAATTGGTTTAATTGAAATAAATACTTTGAGTTTGAGTTTGAATGAGAGCCTCCTCAAGTGTTGGTCGAGGCTCTTGGCCATTGGCTGTCACGACTATCGGCACAATGATTGCTGAGTCCACATGCCACGTCGACAACCTCGCGAGCCAAGTCAAGATACTTGATTTGTTTATCTTTCTCGGCTTTCACGAGGTTCTCATCATGCGGGACGGTTATGTCAACAACCATTGCCCGCCGCTCTGATCGATCCACCACCACGATATCAGGCGTATTGGCAAAAATAGTCCTGTCAGTGATGATGGATCGATCCCAGTACAATGTGATATTTCCAGAACTGGGTCGGGCAAGTACCTGTAGTGTACGGCACCTCACATTCCACAAGGCTGTATTTCAGAGCGAGTTGCTGATGGATTAACCTGGCTACAAGGTAACCATTATTATTATAATTTAAAAGAATGTCCGTGAAGTTTCTTACCCGTTCTTCTCCATAGGTACCTACTACGCTTTGGAATGGGCAACTAGCTTCATCTTCCTGACTGACCGACCCCTTGACAATTCCAAAGTGCTTGTAATTGGTTTATTTGAAATAAATGCTTTGAATTTGAAACACATATAAATATATCTTATAAAAATTCACGTCTTAACATCGACACTCCGTCATTTAACCTTTTTAAATTCCTTCCACGTCATCCCAAGCATACGTCTTTGGCATACGTCATCTGTCTCACTTACACCTTATCAGCTCTTTCACACAATCATGCATTCATCACCGTTCCATTCCTACGAACATAAATTTGTAGGCCGTTACACTCTGGTCACATCATCAACAATTTGAATAGTTTTGGAACAGCTATAGACACCAATTTATGAGATTTAGTGCTCCGGCAGTTATTCAATTAAGATTAGTGAAATTAAATACTCGACGAGTTGTAGGCGGCCATGAGACCAGCGGGGGCGACGCAGGTGTGAAAATAATTACATTTTGCTGAATGGAGTTTACATGAAAATTGTATGTAGGTATTTCTCATTTTACAATCACGTCTACTGGACGTTTACTGGACAGTTTTAATGACACTGCCTTTCATTTGAACTTTCGACAATACTCATTGCGTCATTTACGTGGTTTTGCAGGTGAATTTTTGAACATTTGTAAAGCAATGGATGAGCAATTTCCTTCAAAATACTTCGGTTTCGATTGAAAGTGTGTTACGCAATTGGGGTGCAGCTCACCAATAATTGCAAGTATCGGATTTGGACAAGATCCAAGGATATTAGGTGAAGAAGAATCATATTGGGAAGGAATACCACCTCAAAGAATGTCATCACGAACACGTTCATGTTGAGTACCAACTTGTTGACAGGCCCACACCATCCTCTCATACCTATGAACACTGTAGGTAATAGAATAGACAACTTTTATTTCCGACGGGAGTCTGGGAGACGAGAGTTAGTAACAATTTTAGTTAACTCCTAGTGTTAGTAGTTACAGACACAGATATACAATTAAAATTCAGCGCGGAGCTGCATCCACCTCCGCAGCATCGGGGAATCCCACCGGTTTACGAACACACGGAGAATACTGTTGGTGCTGCCGCGAACACGCGTAATATAAAACATTGTAAAAAACAATTATTTAAAAAATTGTAACCATTCTCGTAAGATTGATTATTTTGTATTACTAATAAAGTATCGATTATTATTGTTGTTATGTCACCATTTCAAATGTAGTATTTGAAACGTAAAAATATAACAATAAATTATGATCCATAACTCAATGCAAAATTAACATAACCGTAACTTTAAAATCACAGGATTTTTAAGTTCGCATAAAATAAAGAGACGTTTTATTTTTATTTTCTTGCTGGGTCTTCTCACCCTTAGAAAACCACCAATTAAAACCGTGCACCTAGCTTCTGACCGGGCGTGCCCATGTAGGTTTATGTGAAATAAAATCTTAAGACTGTGAATTTGAACACCCAGCGAGCAATCATCGAAGATCGACCCGTGCTGATGTCATTATTTAGCCAGGACGGGGGCTTGGGTAAATAATGAGCAAACGTGGTGATAAATAACAATATTGCCTCTTTAGTATTAAATTATCTTGGTTTTAGTGGCTCTCCCCCGAGTAATCAGCGCGTCACTCGTGCACGATAATGTATGTAATAAACACGAGCGACGGGGTAACACCAGCACATTTTATTCAGTTTTAAATTAATCCGCACTCATTGGATCACTGTAATACAGGCCCAAATTACTTTACACAGAGGGCTGAAAATATAGCCAATGAACCCATTGTTTTTTTGCGTAATTTTGAAATGTTGTTTCATTTGCTGTTCTACTTGTTTCATAAATTATAAAAGACAGTTAAAATAATTTTTTTAAAGTATATTTTTCCTAAACTCAAAAGGAAAAAACCAAACCCTTAAAGGATCACTTCGCTGTCCGTCCGTCTGTCTGTCTGCTTGTCAGTCAATGTGTCAAAAGCCTTTTTCTCAGGAACGCGAGGAGGAATCAAGTTGAAATTAATATTTAATATGTAGGTTTACGATTCCTTGGAGCTCAGAAAAAAACAAGCTTCTAAGTTAATGCATTAAACACATATAGCCATTTATGCGACATATTTTGATACCCGCAAATAAATCAATACCGGTACTTCCCGTTGACCTAGAATCATTAAATTTAGCAAGAAACAAGGTCTCATAGCACAAGTAAAGGAAAACGCCCGAAAATCATTCTTTTGTAGTTTTATCGCATTTTTTTTGCGATTACTAGCTTACAATGTTGCAGTTGGAGAATTAAAAGTGATGTATATAATATGAGAGAACATGTTTTTAAACTAAAATGGTAAGTTTGTTTTTGGGATAAATTCATCTCAACTACGGAATCCTTCATTGTGCGTGACACGCACTTGGCTGGTTTATTTTTTATTAATATTTCTATTTTTTTTTGACGCCTTATGCAACCAAAACATTGATCCCACCTATATAAATCTGTTACGGAACATTTACAAAAATAGTACAGCCGCAATTAAACTTGAAACCACCACCTGTCCAAAATTTTAAATAGAGAAAGGAGTCAAACAGGGCGACCCGCTATCTCCTAAACCTTGAAGAAATCTTCAGGAAGTTGGCAGCCGAATGGAGGGAAAGAGGCATTGTCCTTGACGAAGCGAGAGTGACAAATATACGTTTCGCCGACGACATTGTTCTCTATTCATCCTCAGCCACTGAACTTGAACGGAACCAAGAACTTGCAATGCAAGCCTTGAAGTTGGATTAAAGATGAGTATTTCAAAGACCAAAGTTATGTGCAACGAAACAACACCTAGAAGCATAAAAGTAGATGGCGAGATAATACAACATGTCCAGGAATACCTTTACTTGGGCCAAGTAGTCTCTTTCCAGGCGAGACAAGATAAAGAAATCACAAGACGAACGGAAAACGCCTGGAAGAGCTACTGGTCCTTGAAGGATCTATTTAAGGGTGAGCTGCCTATGGCACTGAAACGCAGGCTCATGGACATGTGTATTCTTGCCGCCTTAACCTATGGTGCACAAACTTGGTCTTTGACTAACATCCAGAAGTCCAAACTCAAGGTCTGTCAACAAGCAATGGAGCGCAGTGTACTAGACGTTACGTTAACGGATCGTGTTCGAAACACAATACTGCACTCCAAAACAAATATAGCTGACGTGGCTCTAAAAGCTGACCAACTTAAATGGGACGGGGCAGGACATGTCTGCCGTATGCTGCGAGAATCTCTGGGCCCAAATAGCACAGAATTGGTGCCCTGAGACAGAGAAGCGAGGTCGCGGCAGACCACGTAGGAGATGGCGGGACGAGCTGGATAGGTTCCGTCAAAACTGGAAGGAGGAAGCGGGCTCGCGGAAGATGGATGGAGTGGAGGGAAAAAAATCTATTTACAGTGATTTAGTGAGATCGACTCGGATAAGCTGTGAATGTCAAAAAGCTCATAAATACCATGTACATCCATTCGAAGAAAAATTGATGATATAATATATTACATATTCCTTGGACGAAATACTACGGTCCCGTAACGGCCGGGCCTCTGCTACGCCGTAGCTCGTGTAGCGGAGAAATGACCTACGCCGTAGCGACTACGCAGGACCTTCGAACACGGCCAATCTACATCACTATTTTAATTTTAGTTTCTAAATAATAATAACCCGTACTAAGTTAAGTGTAAACTGTTTACTTTCACTTCAGTTGTTTTACTGCCTTCACTTACAGATGACTATTCAGGGCCGATTTTTTGATCCGTAGTAAAACTCAAACAATTGTTAAAAATAGTAACCAATGGTTAATGTTTTGAAAATGTGTAGATAAACTAAAACTTGATCAAAAAGATCAATGTTTAGTTTATCTAATGATATAATATCATTGCTAATGGTCAAATAATTAACTATTAGTTAAAAAAATAACCATTAAATAAACTATTTTATTTTTAACAATTATTTGAGTTTAACTACGAATAAAAAATCGGCCCTTAAGTTCTAATTATAACTTAGTGACTTGACTGGCTGCCTAGTTAGTCTACTGCTCGCAAACGCTACGGCTGAGCATAAGGTCCTGGGTTCAATCCCAGGCCGAGCAGTGTCATTAGGAATTTCTCAATAACAGCCCGTAGTCTGGATTTGTGTTTACGTGAGACTTGACCATTTCTGGAGAAATGTTTGTGTACTATATGTAGATACACGTCGGTCTGACCCTTCGGGAATACGGGTGTGATGAGTAGCTTACTGTTTCTGTAATTGTTACTAATTTATTCATTCACTGGACCAGACAATTTCACAGCGGGGTTTTGATATATTTTTCTCAATTACTGTAACAGTTGAGACAGTTAGACATTCTAATAGTTTTGCATGTTTTGCCCTCTAAAAATATTATTATAAATACAGTACATACACTTAAAACGTGGTACTTTTAGAAAGTATTTGTTCCGCAGTTACTAAAACAAAAAAACACTCCATGCCTACGAGTTCCTCAACGGCGTGAATGTTGTCAAGCGTGTTTCTATTATCATAACAGTCGCAGTTTGTTGTTCGCTCCTCAAGTACTGTTTGTATTGTTTCTTATCTCTTTCCGAGTGTTTTACAAAAGATTATAAACTCAACTCAAACTCAAAGCATTTATTTAAACCAATAAACCAGTTACAGGCACTCTTGAATTTTCAAGGGATCGGTCAGATAGAAAAATGAAGCTAGTTGCCCATACCAAGGCGTAGTAGGTACCTATGAAGAAAAACGAATCGAGAAACTCCATGGACACTCAATTGTAACACAAATATTGGTTACATCATTCATGTTGAAATTATAAATGTGAAAACGATGTAGAAAGACGTGCACGTTAAAAGCGTCCATTATAATAAAGATGAAAACAAAAAAATCTGAAATTAATATGAGCCGTGGCAGCTAAGAGGTGATCAGTCATTGAAAAAGACCATTTCGGTGTCCGCCTTGAAATGGACTTCTTAAAAGACTGGCCACCTGCTTCTAGAACTACTGCAGCTGGCCAACACGTAGCGTCATTGTTAGTTACATAATTTTGTGAAGCTGCCTCTTCGATCTAGTGATCGCAAACGTTACTGCTAAAGTGCTGAGCATAAGGTCCTGGGTTCGATTCCCGGTCGGGCAAAGTGTTATTGGATCTTTCTATCTGCAGCAGCCAGGGAGCTGGTTTGATACTTGGGTAATAGGCTCGCCCCCTATGATGTGGGACTTCACTGGAGAAATGTTGGTGTACTACAGACACACCCCTGCCTAACCCTCCGAGGACTCCAGGTGCGATGTTCTGTTGTGTGAATGAATCGAAACTGCGACTTTTGCACAAAAGTATTTGGAACATAAATCCAGACCGTCAGTCTTTCCGACACTTTATCGTGAAATCCCTGACGTGCTCAATAAAACAGGGAAAGAAAGTGTTCGTGAAGATTTATTTGCAAGTAAAACATTGTCGGATGCTTAGGCTGAGCGCCGCATGGAATATTTAGTTTACTTCTAAATAAAAAAGCTTTCCCGTCGTGAATAAGAATCACAATAAACAACAAATTACACTAATCTGTCTTCCAAGACTTGTAATTAATAATCGACTAAAATATATAACGACTAATTAAAAACCAGCAGCGGTGAACTTGAAACTGGACACTTTGGAAAAGTAACTGTCCTCAACTGTTGTCTTCAGAACCTGTTAATTAATTTGACCTCGGTAATGAACATAGCAAGAGCAGTGGTCGCCCAGTGGTGACGGCTGCGGTTTACGAGTAGTAGGTCGTAGGTTCGAGCCCTGACAGGCGCTTTACTTTGTGTAAATTATTTCATCACCACTGCTCTCAAAACGGTGAAGGACAACATCGTGAGGAAACCGGAGAACCAAAAATTTTAAGACTTGTGACATCTACCAACACGCACCGGGCACGCGTGGTGGATAACGGTCCACTCCCTCTGAGCATATAGTATCGGTTTTATACTAATAAGCAAAACCACAGTGAATTCATATCATATTGTTTAGAAAATGTGTACGCGGCTACGTCGTATTTGTTGTCGTAAAAACACCTGCGAGTAAAAACACTTACTATAATCAACAATTCTCTTTGTTTTTAATGTAGAATGATTGAAATGTTCCAATTCAAGATCATCCTCGTTTGTAAAAACTTGTCGGTGGTACCCAAGACTCTTTATTTTGTCAAAGGAACTTTTTCAAAAGATTTTCCGTCGATTTGTTCTGAAATGTTGGCATTTAATCGAGTTTATTTGTACTTTGGTGAAAGCTCTCAGCGGATCTCGTGCGGAAGGAAACAGATAGAGGAATTCGGTGCTTGATTTTCTTTAATTACGATAGAAGGCCTTCGCGCAGCAGAGGGGGATACAAGCTGACAATAACCTGATCTTGTCTAATTAATCTACAGGTTAGGCCAAAGCTGACAAGTGGGTATTAGACCACGCCTGCCACGCCACGTGCCACGTGTTTTTTTTTTTTTTATATCCCATAACTCTATGGGGTCATTATGAACAACTTTTACTATGGGACCAAACCTGAAAGCACGAAAAATAAATCAGCTGTTCCCTACATTTATGTTAGTATAACTCGTCAAAATGTAGGGAACACCAGATTTTTGTTTCGCGAACCCCCTAGAGTTATGGGATATAAAAAAAACACGTTGTATATATTTAAATACTAACAAAAATATACGTGAATTAATATAATAATAATAATATAAATCATAATAAATAAATCCCTGGACATTTCACACAGCACTATTTGTCCCAAGCTAAGCAACCTAATGCTTGTGTTATGGTAACAAGATGGCTGATAAACTACTTATATACATTTTTTTTTTTAAATACATGCATATTATACATAGAAAAACACCCAGACTCGGAACAAATACATGTACGTCATACCGTGCGGGAATCGAACCCGCGACACGCAGCGCAGCAGTCAATCGCTTAACCACTGCGCCAACTGTGCCGTCATAATAATAAATCATTTATTAAGTATCTATAATTTGGTCACAAAAAAAAATTTCAATAATTTGGTAAGTCCAAACATGTGAGACTAATTTATCTCCTGACTCCCAAACTAGGTTTATAGCCTGTGACTTGGAATACTTATTTTAAACAGCATCACGCCTGTGTTCCCCGTAGGGTTAGGCAGAGCTGTACCTATTGTACACTCGCATCTTGTTAGTTACCTATGTTTAAGTCCCATGGAAAAACCCAATAACACTCTGCCCGACACGGGAATCAAACCCAGGACCTCAAGCTCAGTGGCACCACCATGCGCGACCACTAGAACAAGGCAATTGCTTATTTTAAAATGGAGATTTTACACACTTTTGAAATTATTCATCTGTCCTCGTCAAGCTAAACAATCATTGTACTGAATGGCGCGAAGTTACTATGGCGGTTCCATGCTGTGATATCAGTACGCAATAGTGCTATCTCTGTCTAGCATAGAAAAAAATATTAAACTAGATTTTTCAACTTTAAAAAACAGCTGAAGGAAAGGTCGTGGAGATTCGGCGCAATATTAAAAAATTATAAGGAGGACTTCCCCGACCAGGCTAATACATTTTTCGCTGGCTGAATACTTTGGCTTTTGGGCTCAACTTTGTATGAAATGTGTCTTGTCTCCTTTGTCTCAACGTGTGTTACATTCATGTTATGCGCCCCCTATCCATACCATAACATAAGATTACTTAAAGAATTCTTCCATTGTGCTCATATATTTAATTAGCAAATGGCTGAACAACTCCGCCTGGCCTGGCTGGCCTCTGCCGCTCTTAAGCAAATGAAATGTGTACGCTTATAAGATTACGTAGGTTCGCATAAGTAATGCTTTTTATGTGGCTCAGGGGAACACATAGTAAATAGGCACCTCTCTTTGTAGAGGGCCTCAGAGACGAAGTTCAAAATGAAAAACTTTTTACCAAAAAAAAACAACCGACTTCAAAAAAAACACTACAAACTGAAAAATAACTTTAATTTCGGAAGACGATGTCGTTGGTTCCGCATTTTCGTTTTTGACACCGAAATTAAGTTATTTATTTATTTATTTATTTATTTATTTATTTATTTATTATGTTATGTTTTCAGTTTGTAGTGTTTTTTTTTTTTTGTAAAAATGTTTTGCTGAACACATCTGCGTACCCCTTTAGAGGGTACAGGCGTGATGTTATGTCGTGTGATTGCGTAAACAATGTATACATATGCGATACCAGCAATCGCGGGTGATTTGGTGGCATTTATTGAAGAGTTCCATTGTCTGTCTCCGAAACTCATCATCAGATATTTACGAAATTTAAATAGTGATCCCATTTAAATTTCGTTCGGAATAAACCTCTTTCGAACAAAAAAGAATTTTGCAAATCCGTTCATATATGACGGAGTTATGCCCGAACATACATATATAAACATCCGAATCTGAATTGAGAACCTCCTCCTTTTTTTAAGTCGGTTAAAAATCCAAGATTTAATGCGAAAATATTAAAGTGACAAAAAAAATTAAAATTTTCGGTACTGTCTTGGATTTTCATTTTGACCTAATTAAGTGCAAAAAAAATTGTTTGTTGTGTTTTTTGTGCAAATCCTAGCCTGCATACCTGCAGTATTCTAGGACTTCGGGGAGTACCCTAGAGGTTTTGATGAATAAGGGTATCTGTGACGAAATCGACGTATTTTAGGCATTTATAAAATCCAAAGTATGAAAGCTAGACAAATGAGATGAGACTTTTAGTGTGTTTTATAAATCTGCTAACTACATCTTATCCTGAGAATTTGAGCTCTCTAGCATTATCCAGGCCGAAGCTATGAGGATTTGAGATTAGGACGACGCTTCAAGAAAAGGCAGGTAATGCTACGATGTCCCCAGGTGAGATTCTTTTGCAAGTATAGTTTTTAAATTTCCTAATTTGAATACGAGTAAATGAGGGTTGTTTTTTATATGGAGCGTGTTTACTTTTGACAAAACATACTTATTATATTTCCTTGTTACTTACGACCGTAGCAGGTGGCGGTCCACTGCCTACCCCATGGAAATAAGGCGGAGTTTATGTATTTAAGTGAATCTAACCTAACTAACTTTTAAAATTCTGGTCCTGCTCCACAGGCACTTGGGCTCACTAGTTGATCACAATTTCTATATTTTGGAGGAGATGCTTCCCCTTTTTATTTTTTTTTAGTGTTTCTGACATTACGAACTTAATGTTTATTTTATTCAATCAAGATTAATTTTGAATACTTCAATATTAAATACCTCTTCCTGATTGGTAATAACTTTTTATATAATTATATTTTTTTCTTATCTATTAAGAAAATTGCAAACTATAGTTTTGTATAATTTAGAAGCATTTTTTAAATTTTGTAAATGTAAGAACCATGGATCCGTTTTTTATGATATTTTGATGTTGACTTGAAAGAGCATGGCAGTTGAGAATATGTCATGCTCACTTAAATGTCTGACTGATTGTGGCGCGTGTGTTGGATCATTCGGTTCCCTACAAAATGGTTGAGCTGAGTGGTGCTGATCCACGCGTCATGTTCGTGAACGGGCGCCGTTGGTTGAGACTGGTCATCTCTTAACTGCCAGGGCTTATTTTTAATGTTATATTTTAAATTGTTTCTTTTTTTACATTGTTCTCACATATAGAAGCAATAAGAATAATGTACCCAGGATTTTGTAATAATATCTTGATTTAAAAGAGTGTCCGTGGAGTTTCTGTCCCGTTCTTCTCCATAGAGATCTACGTTTTTGGAATGGGCGATTAGCTTCAACTTTCTGACTAACTGACCGACTATTTAATTTTGACAATTCAAAAGTGCCTGTAAATGGTTTAATTGAAATAAATGATTTGAGTTTGAGTTTGAATCCTTTCAGTTCAATGTTCTGTTATTTCATACAGAATTTGTAACAATCGTATGTGCGATTATTCCTGTAAACGAATACTATCGATCAAGGGACCCGACAGGCATGTCACTGTAAAATAAAACGTACACATGTGACACCAACAAATAAATGAGTTTGCTACAATGATCACTTTAAACTGAAATAAATAAAATAAATAAAAACGACGGCGCGCGACTGAATTCAATAAAATGGAAGTTTCCAAAAAAGTGGCCAAGAAGGGTTCCTTACTACCGTACAATATTTAACACTACGTATTTTCATAAAATGCCGTAAAAACGATTGCTTTATTGGCGGGACCCGCTTTAATTTCTTCATTTATTTTATATTTATTATTTGTCGTTACAGCCACAGGTACATCTCTCTGCAAATTTCAAGTGTCTTCTTAATACGGTTCCAAAGATACAACCCTGTGACAGACGGACGTACAGCCGAACCACAGCAACAGGGTCTCGTGGGCACCCTTTGGACACGGAACCATAAAAATACAAAATGACTACCATTACTTATGTTCTTCATTGGATTATTTTTACTTCACCGCCCGCAAGTAATTAGTTGACACAAGGAGCTTTACAACGTTGTAATGGTTCAAAAACACGGAACCTGGGGCTTATGGTACTCGCTTTACGAGCACAAAGTTGCACATTCGAACTCAGCAAGCACAATTAAAGTTTATTAGCTTTTGCCTGCGGCTTCACCCGCGGGGATGTTAGAAGTTATCGCACGGGAAGTTGCTACCGGGATAAAAAGCCATGTATGTTAATTCTGCACGCTAATTGCGTAACACACTTTCAATCGCAATTTGAATCATTTCGAAGGATATTGCTAATCCATTGCTTGACATGTTCGAAAAAATTGTCAGTTCAGCAATGTAAATAATGCAATGAATTTTGTTGAACTGTCAAAATGAAGGCCATCGCTATTGAACACTGTTAGTGTGTTACACAACTACCCCGCAGGTTATAAACCATCTGTGTGGAAAATTTGATCCAAATCCAAAAAAAATATAGGAAAGCATGGCACTATCAATTAGATAATAGTGCCTACATTATACAAAAGAAGATATATTTTTATAAACATTTAATAATAATAAAACAATAAAAAATGTATTACTACGTTAGAGCTTACAAAATTATTTACATATTTATAACTAGATACAACTATAATGTGAGTCGATAGTGCTGATGACGTCACTAGGTGTACTCTTTGATTAACCGACTCCAAAAAGAGGAGGAGGTTATGCATTCGGATAGTTTTTAATTCTTTGCAGACCTTACAACAAATATTAATGAGACTCATGAACTATGACAAATGTTGATAATTTAGGAAATATCCTTAATGAGGGTGCGTTTTTCATGAAATAGTCATTCAATAGGGATTGTATGAACTTAAAGAGTTGTATTGATGATTTTAATGATTCTGTAGTCATATTTGTTACGCTCGTGAATCATATTTTAATCAACATTCAACATTGACCTGCATATTGCAAAAAACGTAAGGCAGATTTGACCATCGTGGTCTACCTTGGCGCCTCCCCTTAAGGTCATTCATTATAAAGGTCTGCTTAGAATCCAAAAAGAGACATGCTCGTAAATGAGATGACATGATGATGACTTAAAACTAAAGTCTTCAACAAATCCAAGGTGAGTTCACCAGCCTCTACTCCCAACCCTCTCTTTCAATAAACTTCAGTCGGATGCCACCAACTGACTGCGTCACTATGGCTTTGGGCTCGGTCGGCTGTTCCTTCATGCCCGGAGCCAGCTCCACGCGGTAATTCTTCAGTATTGTTATCAGACTGGCTGCCATTTGCATTCTTGCGAATCGCATACCTGTAAAAGCCTTATAAGCGCTTTCGTAAGTACTTGCCAAAATACGGAGTAGTTAGTAATTACTCAAGAAGTTAAGGACGACTGTCCTTAACTTCTTGAGTAATTACTAACTGCATTCATAGATTTTGAAACAAAAATGCGCACACGCATGGATTGGTTGAACTATGTGTGATATCGGTATTTCGGCAAGTACTTACGAAAGTGCTTATAAGGCTTTGGTTAACACATAAGCTGGGGGAACCACAACTGCACAACGTCATTCTCGAAAAAAAAGACATATTCCATTTCAATATTTTATAATAAAGCTGCGTCTACAGCGCGCCGCTTTAATGGGGACAATAATTTAGCACACGTGTACGGTTTCGTTTTATTAAAATATTTTAATTCATTAAACGTCGTGCATCGCATCAATGAAATTAAAACGAAAAACGTGCAAAGAGTAGGCAAATTGACGGAAAGAGAGATAGCCCTATGTCGGCGAGCGGCGCAGGCGGTACCTACTTTTCCAATTACGAATTATTTTATGTTGTTATAATTTTTATGATTACTGGCCACTAGGGCCCTACCCGTGTGGTAAATTATTAAGTTTGTAGCCATTGTGGTGGCAGGTTTTATTATAGTTGATAAACACGTAACATAAATATAACATATCTACGTATAAAATTAAATTATAATATTTGACTGTGTATGTTTATGTAAAAAACAATATTTACTATTATGTTAACATTAATTTTAGATTTTTAATTATGTTTTTTTAAACTTGGCAAAACCTTTATTTTATGCAAATAAGTTATATTTCCTAATTATTGAATAATTCTTAAAATGTATATTTATAGTGATAATGTTTATCTACTAAACTTCAACATGATTGCGTTATTGGTGCTCGCCACGCTCCCTCTGATCTTATACCTCACCTCACCTCACCTCAAAGCGAAAGTTCCATTATCGGGAGGAGAAGAAAGTGACACATTCCCGCGTTTTTCGGAAATTTCTCCGGATATATTTTACAGAAGACTTACTTGAGTCAACTCACACAGGAAATATGTCGGAAATTCCCGAACGTGCCGTAAATTGGCACCTACTACGTCACAGAACCCACTCTCATCATACAAGATCCAGAACTCATCAAGCTCGTAATCACGAAGGATTTCTATTTCTTCAGCGGCCATGAAGTCTCCAACTACTCCCACAGGAAGCTGTTCACACAAAACCTGTTCTTCACCTACGGCAACAGGTTGAAGGTGCTACGTCAGAACCTGACTCCACGGTTCTCCTCCGCCAAGATAAAAACATGTTCCATTTGATCGAGAAGTGTTCTCACGTGTTCGAGAACATACTCAACGAAGAAGTGCAGAAATGCAACGAATTTAGAAGCGAAGATGGCCGTGGCGAAGTACACGAAGGACTGCATTGGATCCTGTGCTTTTGGCCTTGAAACAAACATGATGGCAAAGAAAGAAAACAATCCATTCTGACATTGGTGATGTTATCTTTGATACTCATAGGTTTAGAGCATTCAAGACTGTTGCGCGCGCTATTGGCCAGCCATCTTCTACGCCCTGGGATTCAGATCGATGCCGACAGAAGTGGACCACTTCTTCAATAATTTGTTGAGAGGAATATTCAAAAGCCGCAACTATACGCTGACGTCGAAGAACAACTTTGTTGATCTCGTGCTCAAATTGAAGAACAACCATTCGATGACAGGCGACTGTTTGACAAATATGAAAGCTGATTCAGGAAAGAAAGTACATTTAGATGTGGACGACGATCTGTTGGTGGCGCAGTGCTTCTTGTTTTTCGCTGCGGGATACGAGACTTCAGCAATCAATTAAAACAATGAATACAGGGTGACTTATAAAAAGATGCATTGAAGGATATATGTACACTGTATTCCTTTTTCGTTCCAAATATATGAAAATAGGACCATAGTTTGAAAAAAGAAAACCTATAAAATAGATCCATCAGTTGTGGTTCCCCCAGTTTATAATTATGTTAACCAAAGCCTTATAAGCGCTTTCGTAAGTACTTGCCAAAATACCGAGTAGTTAGTAATTACTCAAGAAGTTAAGGACGACTGTCCTTAACTTCTTGAGTAATTCCTAAGAATGTTTTTCTGTAGCTGCAACAGTTACGCTAGCTTCCCTTACTGCCTCGTCTCAACTTCCACCCTGTATTACTCCGATCGGACAAGGAATCAAGACAAAGCCCATTGGAATTCTTGTACTTAATCTTAATACCTTTCTAATGATATATCATTTATTTCTATTGAAGCAGATACCATCTTCCATATATTTCGTGGCATCTTCCTTTCATGATTCTAGGTCAACGGGAAGCCCCCTATTAATAGGTTTGGTTTATTTGTGAGTATCAAAATATGTCGCATAAAATGCAATAAATGTATTTTTTTATTGCGTAGGTTTCGAAATTAGATTTTTTTAGAGCTCAAAGAGCCGGTAGATATACGTATTTGATAATAATTTATATTTGATGAACCTCAGGTTCCTAAGAACAAAGGTTTGACAGGCTGACACACAGACGGACAGCGAAGTGATCCTATAAGGGTTCCGTTTTTCCATTTGAGGTAAGGAACCCGAAAAATGTTCAGAACAATGACTTCATAAGCATTTGGCAGCATTTGTAAATTGTAAGTATGTGTACATATAGTACACATACTTACAATTTACAAATGCTGATTCTGCAAAGATTTTGCAAATCTCCCTAGCTAATTACATAGGTGTAATTATGAGTTTTCAGAATTGCTTCGCTTATGGCACTCTTCAAGCTCTTGATACACCTACATATTATGTATACTAACAATATTGTAACACAGTCACATTAAAACAATCGATCTCCTCGATCTTCATTTGTTTTCCATTTTGGCGGGCCACCGCTGACCCGGGGTTACGTCAAATTGACAGCTGTCAAATTCGTTCTAAATCTACTCCGCAAGTTGAGCGTCGCATAACACACGCTTACACGCCGTCAGATTGAAATATTATCGTAACGTTATAGTTAGCAATGTCACATGCTTCCGTGGTGGTCTGACTAGTACCTAGTTAGTAAAAAAATGAAACATTTTTATAAAGTAATTTTCTATGCATACATACAGATAAATAAAATTCAAGTGTCTGTTTGTAGTCTCAAAATAGCCTTTACACTATAAAAGCATATGAAACTTATACCAAAAAAACGTTTTTTATTTTATTTTATCTGTCTGTCTGTTTGTTCTGGCTAATCTCCGAAACGGCTGGACCGATTTTGACGGAACGTCACTGGCAGATAGCTGATGTTATGAGGAGTAACATGGCTACTTAACTTCTATTAAAAAAAAAATTAGGGTCCGCGAAAAAAATAAAACACATGAATTCCGATATGCGCGCGAGCGAAGTCGCGGGCACCGCTAGTAATTAAACAAATAGCCTTTAACGAATCGAATTTCCTAAAATAACAAAATATAAAAATCCGTGATTTTTATATTTTGTTATAAGCCTTTCAGTTGATGAGAACGCACGCAATTTCCTTTACGTCACCTTACATAGGTACTCGTTTCCCTCATCTTTTGTGAACCGTTCATAACATATTTTTGAAAAATTTACACAGGTAGAAGTGGCCCCGGGCTCCAAGGGTCCCACACAAAAGGTGCCGCAAATAATATTTCAATAGGTGTTTTAGCACATGTTGTGACAGTGTTCCATTAAGGTATTGAATGGGGTTTACTGATCACATCGAAGGGGTGTACGAATGAACGACAGATAGTGACAGCTTCGCGAAATTATTGGATTTTTGCTGCCGCTGTGGAAATTGTCAAATCCTCTCTTGCGCTGATTTAATTTTCTTTTATCATGAACTAGTGACTCGACCCTGCTTCAATGCTTTTTACGATTTGACAACACATGAAGATTTTGTAGTGATGTGTAAGTTTAATTTAAATGTATTAAACACATAAATCTTCTCGAATAAATTCTCTAACGCTACGACCACAGTGTCGCGATAGCGGGAACTAAACTTCGCGCGCTCTCTGTTGTACAGCATGACGCCGAGTGGTGTGCGAGAGAGAGGAGCCGTATAATTAATGATGGTGAAAACCGCATCGAAATCCATCTCGTAGATTAAAAGAACGATGCGGTCACAGACAGACACGGAAAGCGACTCTAATTTATAATGTACCTATAGATGTGGAAGAATAGCCTTGTTACTTATAGTTATAATTAGTTTTTTTCACGAGTGCACAACTCTTTTCGGACTCAAACTTTACTTTCACTTTCAATTAGTATGAAAGACACCAGTACAAGCTGCTGGGTCCAACCAGTAGTCATTGTTAACAATATCATAGCAACTACAACAGTTCTAGAAAACCTCGTTTTCAGAGAAAATTGAAACATCCCAATTTCTTGTTTTCTCCATTTATTTATCACCTTTGTTTTTTAATGTTAATTACTTTGTATAGAGAGAATTGTGTGGAGCAGGGAGAGGGAGGCCTTTGTATAGACAGAATTGTGTGGAGCAGGGAGAGGGAGGCCTTTGTATAGACAGAATTGTGTGGAGCAGGGAGAGGGAGGCCTTTGTATAGACAGAATTGTGTGGAGCAGGGAAAGGGAGGCCTTTGTATAGACAGAATTGTGTGGAGCAGGGAGAGGGAGGCCTTTGTATAGACAGAATTGTGTGGAGCAGGGAGAGGGAGGCCTTTGCCCTGCAGTGGGATACAGGCTAGCTAGTTTAGATTAGACTTTGTATGGAATCAAGTGCTTCCAACTGAACACAAAGCTGTACTGCTGGGGAGTTTGTTCAGCCACATCTTCTTCCCAGATAAAACAATAGGAATTAGTGAAGGGCGAGCGTTTTAAAGCAAGAAAGAAAGAAAATACGTTTATTTGCGGCAAACATGGCGCAGAAAGAACTCAAACACAAAAGAAGAACAAGTTGGGGGAATATATGTGTCACATACACGCAAAACGACCATCGCTCAGCATAATGCTACGACCCTATGCGAGACAAAGCCCAGCGCTGGTTTTCAGCGACAACCGGCGTTGACGTGATGACTCGGCGTTTTGGGGGACTGTCTTATGTAATTTTGTTGTTCAAAAAGTGCTCTCTTTCTCAGCCTAATTTGAATAAATGACTTATAATTTTGTTTTCACTTCAATTAGCCCACACGAGCGGCTATGCGCACGGCCTAAACAAATATGTAGATACCTGTCAAAGAGGGCTAGAGTGAACCGTTGATGTGTTTGCTCTGCTCGTTTGTTCAGAAACTCATTAACATCATACAGCAGTGTGTACCTACTCATTTAAAATTAAAGCCTATAAAGAATTGTGTATGTTCCATGTGGGTAAACTTATGTTACTTCAAAGGATGGGCGGCGGCCTGCTCGGCAGCCGATATCAATAAACTATGTGCCAATCCAACTGCCAGGCTTTGTTATTCATTTTATTTTTATAGAAAACTTGCAGCTGAAATGAAATTGAACGTTTATTACGGTCCGAAGTACCTAAGAAGAGGTTTTAAAGACGTTTTAACACGTCAATCTCGGTCAGTATTTTAAAACAACATGGCACCGGCTAGAAACGGGTCTTGACTTCGAGAGTAATATGATCAATTAATGGAAAGTCGACTGAACGATTGTTCAATTGGAATTTATTGCGAAACAACCTTTTATCGCCAAACGCTACTTGGACTGACGATTCATAGAATATTTATTAATCGATGGACTGCTCTTTCGCATGAGTTTAAGTTATAAAGAAGTGTTAAGGAAACCCTCATTACAAGCTTTCACAGACTTTTTTGTATCAAAATACTTATTGTGATGTAGGGTAAGTAAACGTTTTTACTTGATATAACATTGAGATTTCTATAATATATTATAAATGTAAGTTTAACATGAATGTATTATTGTATTTTATACTACCCGTTCGCGCTAAGTTTGCCGGTCCGAGGAATTCGCGTTGGGGGGAGGCCCCAACCGCCTGCCGCACGTCACCATCCCTTCAGCAACGTCATCGCAAGCGTGTGATTGTTATATCCGGCACCTTTATACTTTTCAGTGTTCTCGATATCTGTCACTAACAGGTACAAAGTCGCAGATCCCCAAATATATCAAGCTTGAATAAGAATTATTCATCCGTGGAGGTGGGCATAGAATATCTTTATATAATAGGAATCCTGAGGGAAATCGGACGGATGAAAAGGTAGCCGGTGTGTTACTGAGACAGGTAAACTGCTTTGTGAGGCCCTTTGATACGTGTGCGATATCAATTGAATATTGATCATATGACAAGCGACCTGCCCTGCTTCGCACGGTTTTTACGACTTGACAAAATATCGAGATTTCTTTATTACCTACCCCATCGCATCGTATCGCCCGCGCTATATATTACTTTTCTTATTTTTGCTCGTCTCCTGAGAGTCCTAGCGTGATGTTAAATCTCCTCTTCTCCTCCTTAAATCCTCAACAATTGGGCTGACAAATGCAAGAAGAATTTTTAAAATCGGACTTGTAGTGCCAGGGGTTAGCGCGTTCAAACAAACAAACAAACTCTTCAGCGTTATTATTAGCATAGATAGAAGTTTCATATTCATTTATAACTTGAAAACGTGTTGCGCCGACCACAAGTAATAATGGGACAAGGGCAGGAAGACGATGGTGAATATTAATGTATTACACATAAAAACCTTCCGGAACTAATTCTCTAAGCGATGGTGAAAACCGCATCAACATCCGTTGCGTGCCGGACACTTGAATGACTTTTAAAAACATTGTTTCATTACTGAAACAGCTCCGAGCAAAAAGCGAACAAAGGACAGTTACCGTTAAGTTGATATTAACGAAAATATTTTATTTACACAATCATTTACATAATGATTACCATGGATAATGTGTATACAATGTTTGCGAAGCTGCTCCACCATATTTCATAGATATTTTATAGATATTTCATAGAAAATTTGAAAAAATGGGAAAGCGAAAGGAGAGGTATTATAGAAAGAAAAGGAACCAATTAAAAAAAAGCTGTTCTTCAAAATCGGTACGTATCTGTCTCTTTAGACTCATGAATCCCATAAATACCTACATTTATTTATTCATTTATTTTTTCGATTCTATTGTAGGCGCGCCGCTTTGAGGCCGCCGATATATGTATGCCGATGTATGTGCCATACTAAAGATTATTAAGTGTATATTGTTTCTGCACATCTATTTTATTGACAATGTTTTCTGGTTTTATCTTAGATCAATCGTTTCGAATGATATAGAAGAAGAAGAACAGTCAGACGTAAGTGTTAAGTTTACGTTTCAATTTAGCTTTTTATGGGAACTTTCAGATCCATTTGTAGACTTTCAGAACAGTTGACAATAGGTGAAATTATTAGGGATTTATGTTAAATTGATTTAATATGAAAAACTTATGTAATTGTTTTTTACATCTTTTTTGTTTGTTTTTCAGAAATCGCTATAAGAAAATGACACTAGTTCTGAAACAATAATAGGGAAAGAAACCGACAATCAAGAAGTTTTTGTGACAAATGGAAACAGAATAGTCGATTTTACGTATATTTATGAACAATTTCAAAATATTGCAAATCACAACTCGGCCTTCGGTTGTAATTTAACTTGTTTAAAAATGACTAAAGAGATACGCAAAGGGTTTCTTTCAACATTTCATTTCACTTGTCAAATGTGCAATATAAAACTTGAAGTTAAAAATTTTTAAGTTCCAGAAAATTCCGCAGACCTCAATCTCAATGACCACGCAGTAAGCAGTTTATGTCTATAGGTACGGGATTTTCTGGTCTGGAACAGATAGCAGCTTCTCTTGACATACCTAGTATGAGTGATAAATTGTATGGAAAGTGCCATAGTAAGGTTTGTGAGCTTTGTGAATTAGCCAAGGAACAAAGCATTGCGGACGCAGCTAAAGAGGAATATGACATGGCTGTGCGCAATGGTGCCGTTAATTTACATGAAGTACCCATGATAACTGTGGTAGCTGACGCATGCTGGTCGAAGAGATCTTAGGTATAGGAAAAATTATAACGCATTATCGGGCGCGGCGGTTATTATAGGCTACAGGACGAAAAAAAATTGTATATGGCGGTGAAAAATAAATACTGCATGGTTTGTGCTAGAGCAGAAAATAAAAAAGACGATACCTGAGCACGTTTGCTTAAAAAATTATGAAGGCTCTTCTAGTGGCATGAAAGCTGCAGCACCAGTTGAAGGATTTAAATCTTCAGAGTAAACTCACGGACTAATTTATTCTAGACTGAAAGGTGGGACGGTGGTTCAACACTCATCGAAATATAGAAAAAGCAAAACCGCACGGAAACTTATTAGTGGAAAAAATTGAGTGCACTAATCACTTATTACGAAATTATTACACAAAGTTGGACGAGCTACCTATTAAAATATAGAAAAGCTGTTGAAAGTAACTTAATGAGGTTAAGACGTACGGTTACTGGGGCTGTAAAATACTTGAATGCTCAAGAAAATAAAACTTTCGAACAAAAGTCTTAGAACTAAAAGAAGATTTGTTGAATTCTCCACATCACGTTTTTGGCAATCATGCTTGTCGCAAACACGTTTGTTACTACTGCAAAAATTCCAATGAAACTGCCTCAAAAGAAAATTTAGTACCGGCAATGAAAAGTAAAGAAGGGGTGGCTTCATTTTTTCCGCTATAATATTTTTTTTTTTCGATTTTTCGAGATTAGTAAATAATGTGATAAGTTTGATACACAACGTAAATAGAAACATAGCTGAGATTTTCAACAGCGAAATTGCAAAGTTTATTGACGGAAAACGCATAAATTATTCAGGAAGGCAATCTTATTCAGGACACTGTGCTGCAGCAGTAGTCAGTTTCAACACTAAACAACCATGTACGTACTTCAGTAAAACATTTTGCAGAAAATCAAAATCAAAAGTCATTTATTTAAATTAGGCTGTGAATCAGCATCTGCAAAACGTGTATGACATCGATCGCAAACTTTTACTAACTAAAAAGACTGCATCCAAACGGACCTATGTAGAACTACGGTGAATTTTGCGATTTTTTTTTCTAGAAACAATCAATGCACGGACAAAGACATATAAACGAAAAACTGAAAATGAAAAATTGACAAATGTGAAACGTAAAAGAATAAGTAATGATTAGTTGATAGACATTTAATAGTATCATCTATGTCCCTTATACAATATAATAATTCAGAAAATATAAATACTGTGTTTATTGTCACACCACCTGCTGTTTGATACGATCCATATAATATACCTATAAAACGGTTCTGAATTGTTTTCTTACTTGTCTATAATGAACACAATTTTAGCCCATTTTTTAAACTTAAAATGCATTAAAAACTTTAAAATAAAGTAGTTTCAAAAGAAATTTTATACAAATCGTCATTAAGCTTAACATGGAATTTGATATTATATTTGACGACATGCGGCGGGACGCGACGGTATGCGCCAGAGTCCGCTAGCATACGATCGCGGGATCGATGATATATATGTTCGTAAACGACGGTACTACAAAATCCAAATCCACCATTTAATAACTTCAACACAACCAACTTGTTCAGAAACATGTTTTCAACTTTGTTGCGTAGTCGCTAAGCAAACTTAAGGTGCCACCGGCCACGCCCCGTGGCATGCCGCGAGATGTTGTGGGATCCAGTACTTGTGCGGCGTTGGCCGCTGGTGGCATCGCAAATCATCAGTGTGCGCTGGCCGGTGGTAAATCCCTCTCGTTGCTATCTCCGTCCGCCGGTATGCGTCGGCCTTTACAGATGTCATACCAATGGATTTTTAAGGATAGCATTTGAGTTTAGTATACGAGTACACCAGGGAGTTTCAATTGGAAAGGCTGAATTGTTCAAATAAATATGGACAGAAAGACAAGCACAAAACTCCCAGTGGCTATTAAATCAATAGTAATATAAGCGTTTCGAAAAATGAATGGTTCCGTAGAACTTGCAAAACGCTTGAAGTGATACCTAGACACAACTAGGATCTTTTGGCGCGTGGCCAAATTCTGAACTAACGCTGTCATCTTGTTTTTCAATACAATTTCTGTGACAGTTTCACAAATTTTTACCAACAACGTCCCCTATCTATGTCAGTAAGGCGCCAAAAGATTCTTGTAGCACTTTAGATTGATGATCGATTTGCTGTAACGACTCGGAGGACCTCGGAGGCCTTGGTCCTCCTTTACCTAAATCAATCCAAGAGCTTGGTGTCGTAAAGCAAAAATCGTGAAGATAGGGTCCTATTTTCAATGCCACGCGTGATAATTATATTGTTAAAACTATGATAATAATAATAATATCCGTGGACATTTCACACAGCACCATTTGTCCCAAGCTAAGCAACCTAATGCTTGTGTTATGGTAACAAGATGGCTGACGCTAGTGATGGACACTAGTGATGGACGCTAGTGATGGACGCTAGTGATGGACGCTAGTGATGGACGCTAGTGATGGACGCTAGTGATGGACGCTAGTGATGGACGCTAGTGATGGACGCTAGTGATGGACGCTAGTGATGGACGCTAGTGATGGACGCTAGCCATGGACGCTAGTGATGGACGCTAGTGATGGCGCTAAACACTTAGTAAACGAATTCAGGGCCGAGTCCATTTAGATTGCCATCGACACGCTATTAAGAAGTAGGAGAAGAGCAGAATATATTTTTTGTATTTCTTTTTTTCTTCCATCCGCGGAACCCAATCCCAGCTAATAATATATCTCCCAACATATTAAAATGCGCTCCTCGTCCCTCTTACATTGGCGCTGTCTCCCGAGTGTAAGCGCCCCTCCACACTTAGTTCCCTCGGCTCCCACTCACGGACTCACGGAGTGAACTGCCTTCTATTTAATGGGAAATACTTGTGCATATAGGTATGGTCTGTTCCAAGCGTATCTGAGGAAAATGTAAACAAGTGTATCAGGAAACGTACCTGTGGTTGCCAATTCGTAGCGCCACTTACAAATTGTTTGCTTTGATTTGATTATTTGAATAATTATTCCCGAAATTTTAATTTTAAATCACCTTAAACGGTTTTTAATTTGACAATTCTGGTTCAACACAACACAAACACACACAACACACACACGCACACAACACACACACACCCACGTCTTGTAACGTCTATTAATCGTATTACACTTAAAAAAACGTAACCAATTTATCAAACTCAAAAACAAAGTTATTAAAGCTGGCGTGCCTCAGGGTAGTGTGTTGGGTCCAGTGCTCTACCTGTTGTACACGCATGATATACCAGAGCTGGAAAATAATACGATTGCAACCTGTGCGGGCGACACTGCCATTATGGCTACAGGGTCATGCCATACGGAAGCAATCATAAAGGTACAAGTCGCTGTAAATGAAGTTCATGACTGGGCACAGAAATGGAGAATCAAATTAAATGAATCGAAGTCACTTCACATTGACTTCACCAACAGGGATTGTAATTACCACCCAATCTTCATAAATGGCCAACAAGTGCCATACGCAAATACAGCCAAACCTTGGCATAACGCTTGCCGCGAAACTGCGCTGGAAACCGCACGTCAAAAAGAAAAGGCAGGAACTAGACATGCGTTTTAAAAACATGTATTGGTTGATTGGACGGAATTCCTGCCTATCATTACATAACAAAAAAAATTATATAAGCATATCCTTATGCCGATATGGACATAATTATGGCATCCAACTATGGGGCTGTACTAAGCCGACCAACATCAAAATTATACAAACATTCCAGAATAAGGTACTCAGGAGCATTGTTAATGCGTCCTGGTATATAAAAAATGACGACCTCCATCGTGACCTAAAAATGGAACCCGTCACCAATATAATCCAAAAATTTGCTGAGGCCCATGAACACCGACTTCACCGGCATGTGAACATCGAGGCAATTCAGCTGTTAGACCAAACAATTATAGTGCGAAGACTAAAACGGACAAAACCTTTTGAGTTAGTGTAGTGTAAAAAGTGTAGAAATAGTAGTGCCAATGACACACATAATAACACATGAACAAAGAGCTTATATCATCATATCAGACTCTAAGAAAGTGGAACGGACTTGTGTAAAGTACCTACAATAAACACTATTCTAAGTTTTAAAATAATTATCACGTAGTAAATCAAGTTAGATTAAAATTGCTTATTAGTCTTATAGGCTAGATTCTAATTAATTATTAAGAACCTGGTTCTTTTTATTAAGGATAAAAAAAACATTTATTTAATTATTTATTGTAAAAGTTCCTCACTCTCATCACACAATCACAAGCCTAAACTAAAATACAACCTGGGTGGATTAATATTTAACAATATTATTATTATTCATGCAGGACAAACAATTAAAAATAGATCAGTAGGTACTTCCGTATTATACATGCGTAGGTAACTTTGTCTGTCTGTTACCTTTTCACGTCTAAAGTACTGACCGATCGTAATAAAATTTGACTGATAGGTAGCCCTCTCGCCTTGGCACCTGGAGAACGACATAGGCTACGTTTCATCCTGGATCATAGACAAAGTCGCGGGCAACAGCTAATAACATATAATTATCGTAGTAGCTCCTGCAACAACTGACTGCAAAATTGATTCAATTCCAATAAATCGCAATAATAACGATGAAATCCAAGACGAAGATCCCGAAGAATGTATTAAAAGAGACCAAACAAATGATAGAAGATAACATTATTGGAAATGTACTTAACCTCGAAACATTATAGGTCAATAGGAGATTACCGGTGTTCGCCTCCAAGCATGTTCCAGTGTTGATCAATGTCAGGTTTCTTCTTACTATTTAAACCACGGACTTAAAAGAAAAATGTGGAGAGCGAGCCTGCGGGGTCTGCGGGGTCTGCGGGGTCTGCGGGGTCTGCGGAGTAGTTGCGTACCTAACACACTAACACTAGGAATGGCTTTCATTTTAACAGTTCCATTTATTTTGTTTGTTTTCGATCTGCAATATCCTTCATAATGATTCAGATTCTGATTGATAGTGTGTTACGCAATTATGGTGCTGGACATCATTTCAAATGACCAATTCGCAGTGCGTGACCCTAATGAACAATGTCCGCGCTTTTTGTGTACAGAAGAATCCCCGTTTTTGCAGATATGACGTAAGTAATTAATCTTGCGGACAGCGGTCAGCCTGGCTCAACACTGATAGCAGTGGCTGGTCAGGCAGGCCGGGTTAGACGGCCATTGTGGTGCTCAAACATTTAATTGGTAGATAAATGAATTGAAACGGATGAGCTTTACAAATCTGTGGCTTAGCCCATAGGTACTAAACATTGGCGATAACTCTAAACTTAAACGTTAGCTGTACTAAGTGAGAAATATTTTACAGCATGTTCAAACGTTAGCTGTACTAAGTAAGAAATATTTTACAGCATGTTTGGCGCAGCGGTTGAACGATCAATTTTAGTTAACCCTTGTGTCACAGGTTCGTTTGGCACAAATAAAAGATTATATTATATGGGTTGGCGGTTGGTGGCTAAGCAATCGAACCCGCGACGGGTCGATTCCCGCACGAAACAAATATTTGTATTGCGTTCAGGCAGTTGTTTCGGGTCTGGCTGTTTGTGTATGTGAGTTTAAATGTTTGTAAACGCACCCGCGATACAGGATTGATTCCTAGTGTGAGGCAACGTTTGTAAAAAGAAGAAGAATTTGTTAAGGCCCTAAATAAAAAAAATGCTATATGATTCAACCAGGGGCATCCAAAAGCGCTTTGACGACCTCTTCAAAATCGCGGGAAACACCTGGAGGGACGCACGGAACCGGGAAGTATGGCAGAAGAAAGGGGAGGCCTATTTTACCCAACAGTGGGTGATTTCAGGCTGAAGTGAAGATGATGATATGATTCAAAAATCCCTGCTTCGAGCCTATACACTTTTTTTGAAAAAAGTAGCGGCCTAGCCCTGACACATTGTGTGGTTACTAACACATTAAGTGGTTACTTAGTTAATTACCTTCTGAAATGGAGCTAGACCGACGTACCTCCTCATTTTTTGAAAATGAATATTATTAATGAGACTGTGGTCATTTAATGAATACCTCCCTCTTATCTGCGGCTCGATGAGATCTCTCTTTGACCGTAGATTCTATTGAGATGAAAAAGGTAAAGAAATAATGATATTAAACTATAGTTCAACGAAAGAGGAAGGGCGAAATGTTCGGAATTCAATTGTGAACATCGATTTTGAAGTTTAATATTCTGATATTTGCAGAACATTAAACTTCAAAAGCATGTTTTTACAAACGTTTGCGCTGTTTGCATTCTATCGCCCGCCCGCGCTATTAAGTACTTTGTTTTAGCTTTTTATTTTCTTTTTGTTTGACTCATAAGGGTCGTAGCGTGATATAAAATAGCCTTCTCTTCCTTAAATAGCGTGATTTTTTTTAATCAAACGGGTTGTTCCAGAGATTGGCGCCTTCCAACACAAAAACTCTTCAGCTTGATTATTAGTATAGAGAAACTTTCGAAAAAAAGCGCCTCGATGCTCTAAACAGAACATGCCGAGTGAGTAAAGAGACTTAAGCCCTCCTATACCTATACTTGACTCTGCCGGCCAACTGAACACTCACGAGTTGTGACCAGAAGGCCAATTCTCGTAATTTAAAACGTTCTAAATCTAGTCGCAGTATCATCTCGGCGACAAAAAAAATGTCATAAACTTGTCAAAATGTAATTAGAGGTATTTTTAACAAGTTAGTATAAGCGCATTTACCACATTGGGTTATATCCTGTAGTAGTACATGTAAGTAGACAAATAAATAAATAAATAAACAGATTGAGCCTGAGATCAGACTGTGAACGTTTTTAAAATTATGAGAATTGCCCCTAGGGTATTTAAAGCAAAATTCGGCCTGGCGCGACATATTACACGCTAGGAAATAATCATTTCAAAAGGTCGCCGTTATCAAAGTCGTTATGGAGTACTATATGTAGGATACATATATAGTAGTAGTATAGTAGTTATAACAAATTTATATTATAAATTTGTCAGACATACAGGTACTTACACATAGGTTACCAGCTTTTGACCACAACTTCGTTTACGAATAAATCCCCTCCTGATCCTCCTATAGGGTGGAATTCGGAGATCCTTTCTTAAAGCATCTCTACTAAAATACGTATGTAATACGTAGGTACTTACCTGATATTTTATGAAAGCGGCCCCATCTGAGGAACACAACGATATTAGACATTGTATTTGCAGTATTTTTTTTTTTTGTTTCATTTAAAAGGAAATGGGTCCCTATCTACGTACATAAATACATGTTAGGATTTTCTAACAAATTATATCGTAAAATTACATACATATTTAAACAAAGGCATCTCTCTCGGTCGCGGGTGTAATTATGAAAGTTTAGGGTAAAACAAAATATTTAAACCAGCTCGTTGCAAACCTTCCTTTTTGATTACATTCCGAGGTATGTGATACATTTAAAAACGTTAATTACATTGGACATTGCTGGTTTTATTACCCGACTGTACGACGGCCACGAAAGGGTTATGGTTTTAGTTCATCTTTTGATATCCAAGAAAGGCTTCGTACGTTTTGTAAGGCATTGGTCCATAATTTATCAAAAAACGTCCATATTTTTTCTTCTTTAGCAGACCATTCTTACTTCCCTCGACACCTGGAGGCCAATTCCCGTAAAATTATAGTCGCAATCTCACCTTAACGACAATTAAATGTCAAATACTTGTCAAAATGTAGGGATTTTAGAGGTATTTTTGACAGATTGAGACTGAGATCAGACTGTGAACGTTCTTAAAATTACGAGAATCTCTTACTTTTTATAAAAAATCGCGGGACCTACTTTTTTTCTGTAAGCCCCTCCAACTAGCTTAGCCAGATAATGAAATATAATGTGCAGTGGCACATTACATTTCATCATCTGGCTAAGCTTTTTCTATTCGAAGACATGTGACAACCACCAACCCGCACTGGGCCCGCGTGGTATATTCCAGCCCACTCCCTCACCGAGAATATTCGAGCCTTTTCCCAACTAAGTAGGGGGTCGGCTTCCAGTCTAACCTGATGCAACAGAATATCAGTACTTTACATGAGTGACTAACTATCGGACCTCCACAACCCAGTAACTGGGTAACACGATACCCCATGGCAAGACTAGTTGTCAGACTTTTGACTAGTAACGACTGTCAAAGATCAAGGGTCATTCTTTGATCTTTGACAGTCGTTAGCCGGGACCAACGGCCTAACGAACTTTCCGAGGCACGGAGGAGTATCGATATGTAATAGATGGTCAGTTGGTCACTCATCCAAGAACCGACCGCACCAAGAAAGGTAATCTTCAATCGACCTGAGCGGCTGTTATTATTTAGCCACGAGCCCCTCACGACCCAAAATAAATACTTACTACTAAGTAATTCAAAATAACCTTTCCTGCTAAACCTCTAAAATGTTAAGTGTTAGGTACATAATCATTAAAAAGATAATAAAATCGATTCACTTGTTATTAATCCATCCATGTGACAATGATCGATGTCGAAGGGACGTCATTCATCACATTGACGACAGCGACTTCACCGGGATGTCATTTGTTTAGCTCTCCCTTGGTGACTGGTGACTGGTGACGAAATCAATTGATCAGTACGCGAGATTTAATATCATGGCTGTCTGCATGTCAAAGTCAACCACACACGGTAACAATGTTTAATTTCGTTTTTATTTTACCTACTACTGATGTGTAGATGTTCTGAATTTCTGACTGACTGAGTCCTTGGCAATTCAAAAATGCCTGTAACTGGTTTAATTGAAATAAATGTTTTGAGCTTAAGTTTGACCTAACGGAAATTAATTGATAAGCAAATTGCCACCCTATGTCAACTTTCCGTGTATAGTACAGCCAACTGTGTATAGTATAGCCAACTGTGTATAGTACTGTCAAAGAATGACAGCTGTGATTTGATTCTAGGACATTCCGGTTTCCTCACGATGTTTTTTTCCTTCACCGTTTTGAGAGCAGTCATGAAAAAATACACAAAGTAAAGCGTTTGAACCTACGACACTGCATTGTTGAGGCGGGGGGGGGGCTGAGGGTTGGAGGCCGCGGCGGGAGAGGAGTGCCAGTATTGCATTTCGCCGGTCTCCCTACCTTCCGTAGCCTTGACGGTGTCGCCACCGTGTGATGGCGGACACGGTGGGGCCGCAGGGGAGGAGTGTTGGTATGACGTTGGCCGCTCTCCCTATTCTCTGCGGCCGAAAATGGGCAGGTGGCGGGGCCAATGACCTGACCAGTCACAGGGGTACCAAGGGTACCCAGACACGGGGTCGTCTGGCGCCCATGTGCTGGTTTGGTCCCTGGGCTGGTCACGGCGTGCTATATTATGTGTTCTGGTGCGCCGGTGATGGGGAGTACTCCCGAGAGGAGGGTCCGGTGACGGACAGCTGAGTGGCAGGTCCAGGTGGACTTTCCATTGATGGTGGCAAACGACTGCGTGCAGCCGTATCCAGCGAGTCAGTATCGGAGAGTACCACCGGTCCGCCAACGCGCGCAGGAAATGTTTTTATTTTTTTATGAAAGTCTGATGAATTAAAATCTGATGAATAATTATTAAAAGTCATAGAACAAAAGTTGTTCTTTATGATGTTAGTAATATAGTCCTGAGAGGTCGTTAGTGTTGTTGCGCGCCACAATTAATGCCTGATACATGGTGCATTAGTTACCACTAGCGCCATCTATTATCAAATAGCAGAACTAATTTACCACTAGTGCCATCTAGTATGGAGTAGTAGAACAAGTAGATCCTTCTAGAAATTTCGATACTAGAACTATCGACAGAGGTCAGTCGGGGCCGGTATATACCCGAACATTCTAGATGTTTCTACAGTAGAAGGTACTAGAACAATCTGCTGGACTATATAAGGCCGGGAATAACCGCGATGCGATGCGACACAGTGTGTTGGAAGCGATACATGCGAATACATCTAAAGCGATCTTCAAGTGCGACTTAAGTGTAATAATTGTGTTTATTTATTAGTGTGTTTGTGTTGATTAA
The DNA here is from genome assembly GCA_949629185.1 of Apamea crenata. NCBI lineage: Eukaryota > Metazoa > Arthropoda > Insecta > Lepidoptera > Noctuidae > Apamea > Apamea crenata. The sequence continues at coordinate 647,149 of OX451362.1, read as the reverse complement.
TTAAAGTGTCATTTTTGGTAATTTATATCGGCAGTTTTATTGTCACGAACCCGAAGCTCGTAACAATTGGTGTCAGAAGCGAGGGATAAAATTATGCCGATTTTACCTAAAGACGACGACACGGAGGGTATCCGTACCCGGAGTCAACGCCAACAGGAGACGGACCAGAGACGTTTTGGTGGAACTATGCCGCAGAGGTTGGAGGGCCAGCTACCAACCACGGAGGCCGACCCGTCCGCAGCCGCTTCAGCATCAGCAGCACCAGACTTTGCTGCCCTAATGATGATGCTGCAGGAGCAGTCCCGCCGTCAGGAGGAACAGGCTCGCCGACAGGAGGAACAGGCTCGTCGGTTGGAAGAACAGCTCCAGCGGGACAAGGAGGAACAGGCTCGCCGACAGGAGGAACAGGCTCGTCGGTTGGAAGAACAGCTCCAGCGGGACAAGGAGGAACAGGCTCGCCGACAGGAGGAACAGGCTCGTCGGTTGGAAGAACAGCTCCAGCGGGACAAGGAGGAACAGGCTCGCCGACAGGAGGAACAGGCTCGCCGACAGGAGGAACAGGCTCGTCGCCAGGAAGAGCAGATGCTCCTTATAAAGGACCTTCACGCTACCTTCGGGAAAGACATGAAGGAGGTGAAGGATAAGGTTGCTCAATATGACAACCGCCTGTCGGAAGCTGAAATCCGAATCGACCAAGTGAATAACCGGGTTGACAACGTGATGGCCGACATGAAGGAAACCGTGATGGCTGACGTGAAGAAAAACGTGATGGCTGATGTAAAGAAAACGCTGGATTACCTTAAACTTGCGGATGGAATCGCAGCTCCCGTAGCTACAACACCTTCGCTACGTGGATTCAAGGTGCCACCGTTCGACGGAACTTCTTCCTGGTCGGCCTACAAAATCCAGTTTGAGGCTGTCATGAAAGCGAACGGTTGGAATAATAGCCAGGCAATGACTGCGCTCACCCTAGGCCTACGCGACCAGGCCTTAACTGTTCTGGAAGCTCTCGGTAAGGAAGTGACTTACGAGCAGTTCCTTGAGGCATTGGAGGCTCGGTATGGCGACGCTCACTTGGAACACGTGTTTCGTGCGCAGCTCAAGGATCGTGTGCAACGCAGTAACGAAAACCTGCAGCAGTGGGCCCTAGAAGTGGAGAAGCTGGTGCGTAAAGCTTACCAGTCCGTACCTGCGCTTATCGATGGGAACCTGGTGCAGGCATTCATCGACGGCATCCGTGACCTCGAAGTTAGAGCTGCTGTGAGGCTCGGGCACCACGGGACGCTTAAGGACGCCTTGGCCCATGCACTGGAGGTGGAAGCCGTGCGGCAGGATCATCGTTCCCATCGCGTTAGGGAGGTTGCAGCGGCTACAGTTCGCGACCGCAATAAAGGATACAGCCCTAGGTGCTACGGCTGTGGCGAAAGGGGCCACCTTCGATCCAGTTGCCCCAAGCGAACTGCAGAAAGAGAAGACGGCCGATCTCCAGAGGGCAGTGCAGCTAACAGCACCGCCCAGCACCAGCAGCAGGGAAACGAGTAATAGCCAGGACTGCGGGGCGGGTGCTGGCTGATGTTCAAAGAGCCCCAAGGGTTTCGATCACACAAACCCAAGACGGGAACAGCCTAATCATCAAGGGCGTGGTCAACGGAACGCCGTGTAAGCTGACCATAGACACTGGAGCCTCTCGCATGGTTGTCAGTTCCCAGCTCATAAGACGGTCCCTTGGGGACTCCGCATACAACCGAGAACACATTAATTTGGTAACAGTCACCGGTCAGAGCATTCCCGTCCATGGAGAGAAGAAGATGGGGTTGAAGCTAGGCAACAGAATCTACCTGCATAATGTCATCGTGGCTGATATAATGGACGATTGCATCCTGGGCCTCGACTTTATGAGGAATAATTGTTGTGAAATTGACGTCAAGCAAGGTGTTTTGAAGTGTGGACAGGAGGAACTTTTCGTGGAAGGGGCGTTACCAGGGAACGTGTACAGCCTTAAGAAGATTATAATAATAATAATAATAATAAGGTGGTCAGGTTATATCGCACCTCCTCTACATGGATGACCTGAAACTCTTTGCTCCAAACAATTTGCAACTGATGGAGCTACTGAAAGTAACTGAAACTTTCAGTAGCGCCATCAGGATGGAATTTGGTGTGGACAAATGTGCGGTCATGCATGTAAAGCGAGGGGAGATTGTGGAATCCGTGGGAACCCAACTCTCGGATTCCACAAACCTTAGAGCCCTCTCCGCATCCGAAACCTATAAGTATTTGGGTATGTCGGAAGCGTTAGGCATCAATGTTACTGACATGAAGCAATCGTTGAAGGAGCGCTTCTTTGACCGCCTGAAAAAAGTACTTAACAGTCTTCTATCAGGTGGAAACAAGGTGCGTGCCTTCAACAGTTGGGTCATGCCGGTTTTGATGTACTCTTTCGGCATACTCAAATGGACTCAAACCGAACTAGACGCCTTGGATAGGAGGGTCCGGACGCTGCTGACTGCAAATCGAATGCATCACCCACGGTCGTCGGTAATGAGGCTGTATATCCCGCGAAAGTGTGGAGGTCGAGGCTTTTTAAACGCTAAGACCCTCCACAATCGCGAGATATGCAGTCTCAGGGAATATTTCCTAGAAACCGACGTGGGGATGCATCGAGATGTAGTCGCAGTGGATAAGGGCCTCACCCCGCTCTCCTTGGCTAAAGAGAACTGGCGCAAGCCAGTAGTGCTTGACAACAATGATCGCATGGAAGTATGGCAGAGTAAGGAGCTTCACGGACGCTTTTACCGGGCCCTAAATGGACCCGATGTAGATCAACTAGCGTCCGTAGCCTGGCTACGTTTCGGTGACCTCTTTGGAGAAACCGAAGGTTTTGTGTGTGCAATTATGGACGAAGTTATGATGACGAACAATTACCGGAGATTTATTGTGAAAGACGGTACGGTTGACATCTGTCGGGCATGCCACCGGCCGGGAGAATCAATCAGACACATTATCTCCGGGTGTTCTCGTCTAGCTAACGGAGAGTACTTGCATAGACACAACCTTGTAGCCAGGATAATCCATCAGCAACTTGCTCTGAAATACGGCCTTGTGGAATCTGAGGTGCCGTACTACAGGTATGTGCCCGACCCAGTTCTCGAAAATGGAAATATCACATTGTACTGGGATCGATCCATCATCACTGACAGGACTATTGTTGCCAATAAGCCTGATATAGTGGTGGTGGATCGATCAGAGCGGCGCGCAATGATTGTTGACATAACCGTCCCGCATGATGAGAACCTCGTGAAGGCCGAGAAAGATAAACAAATCAAGTATCTTGACTTGGCTCGCGAGGTTGTCGACATGTGGGATGTGGACTCAGCGATCATTGTGCCGATAGTCGTGACCGCCAATGGCTTAATAGCCAAGAGCCTCGACCAACACCTGAGGAGGCTCTCGTTGGGCAGCTGGATCAAGGGCTTGATTCAGAAAGCGGTACTTCTGGACACGGCTCGTATTGTCAGGAGGTTCCTCTCTCTGGAGCCCTGACCGCCGGTAGCTTGGACCCTGTTCCCGATACCGGTGGGCTACTATTTTTTATATTTTTAAATGTTTTTATAATTTTTATATGCAAATATTTAAAAATATAATTTATATGTTTAATTTTAAATAAACGAAATAATAATAATAATAATATATTTATTCAAAAAATTGTAAGGCATGAAAATTAGTACAGTTTTGCTTAAATGTAAATTATATTCCTAAGACTTACGTGCCTGAACTAGGTAATCCTGTGTTTCAGGCGTGAAGAGCTAAAATAGTCTTTAAAAAAATAATAAATAATCAAAAGTTGACAATAGAAAAATAATTATAATTATGTTGAGTAGCATAACTCCTAGTTTCTAAATTTGATAATTACAATATTTGTATACCTATAATTACTTTAACACAGTTAGTAAATTCTCTGTTTCTTCGTAAGACATACTTTGGAGAGCCTCCTTGAGGATTCTCTTACAATTTGTATAGTTCAGAGAATAAATGTTTGCTTTCGAGTTTAGTCTATTATATAGGAGAGGTCCGAGGTACTGATAAAATTTGGCTATAAAAGCATGTTTTGTAGAATTTTGTGGACAAACTATATCTTTACGCCTTTTATTAGTATAACTAGTGCTGTAGGGTAGAGCTTTGTGTTGTTTTAATACAATGCCCATAATAAATAGCTGTCTAACTGTTAATACTTCACAAGATTTGTATAGGAGGTTAGTAGGAAAAAGGAAAGGGCGGGAAGTAGACACTTTGAGAATCGCCCTCTGAGCTCTCTCGATGGTTAGTAACAATGTTTTACCCACTCCACCCCATGTGGTAATACAGTAAGTTAAAATCGATTGACATAGAGCAAAGTAAACTTGTTTAACTATTTTTGGATCAGCAATACAGCGTAACTTTTTAAAAACAAATATTAACTTGCGAATTCTATTATTTAAAGCTTCTATATGTTGCTTGAACGAAAGTGTTTCATCTATTATAACACCAAGGTATTTTGTTGTATTTGCCATTTTAATGTTAGGACAAACACATTGGTTATTTGTGGGAATTGTGCAATAATGAGCATATAATGTCGAGGTAGTGCCAATTGATGTTTGTTTGCGCATCGAAAACTTAATATAATTTGTCTTCTCTGCATTTAGTGTTAGTGAATTATGTGATTGTTCTTCCGCCGAGATCGGAAACGATGGTGCCGGTTATTCTTCCTCGGAATCCTGGGCAAACTCATCGTTGTGTACTCGTGGAAAGGGTAGACAATGACCTTCCATGGAAAGTGGCACGAACTTTGGTCAGAGCCACCGACATCTCTGGGGTACGTGTGCTGAACCTTTGTGATCAGGAACAGATTATTGAAAAAGGCACACTAGTTGGTACTTGCGAGGAAGTGGATTGGTTGCGTCGATGCCAACATCTATCGACTGGGACCCTCAGCAAGGATGCACAAACGAGAGTGACCACACTTTTAGAAGACTGCCGCGGCGCTCTGTCCCAAAATGAAATGGTCAAGGCAAAGAAAATGTTACTCAAGTATGCCGATGTTTTCTCGTCAAACGATGCTGACATCGGGAGGACTGGCGTAGTTCAACACAAAATAAATACAGGAGAAGAATTGCCTATCCGTCAGCGGCCAAGGAGATTGCCGGTAGCACGTGAAAAGGAAGTGGAAACCATGATTGAGGGAATGGTGAAGGATGGTGTTATTGAACCTTCATCTAGTCCATGGTGTTCACCTGTAGTGCTGGTAAGAAAGAAGGACGGCAGCATGAGGTTTTGTGTTGACTATCGTCGGCTGAACGACGTTACGAAGAAGGACAGCTATCCTTTGCCCAGAATTGATGACACGCTGGACATGCTTACTGGAGTAAAGTGGTTTAGCACGCTGGACCTGAAAAGTGGCTACTGGCAAGTTGAGATTGATCCTAAGGACAAGGAGAAAACTGCATTCTCGACAGGAAAGGGTCTGTGGCAATTTAAGGTCATGCCGTTTGGATTGTGCAATGCTCCGGCAACGTTTGAAAGGTTGATGGAACTTGTACTTACCGGGCTAATTGGCGATGCCTGCCTGGTCTACTTGGATGACATCATCATCGTAGGCCGTACGTTTGAAGAACATCTTCAAAACCTGGAACGCGTGCTCATGAAGATCCAGAGTGCCAACCTCAAGTTAAGTTCGAAGAAGTGTTCACTATTGAAACGACAAGTTAGCTTTTTGGGGTATGTAGTGTCTGAAGAAGGTATCCGCACGGATCCAGAGAAAATCGCCGCTGTCAAGGATTGGCCAATTCCAAAAGACAAGACGCAGGTCAGAGCATTTCTGGGCTTGTGCTCCTATTATCGGCGATTTGTCAAGAACTTTGCAGATATAGCCAAACCCCTGCATAAGCTAACCGAAGAGAAGCGACATTTCTCCTGGGATGACAGTTGCTACATCGCATTCCAGGAGCTAAAGGACCGTCTGTGCAAAACACCTATTTTGGGGTACCCTGATGCGGGCAAGGAATTTATAGTTGACACAGACGCAAGTGACATAGGACTTGGCGGTGTGTTGTCTCAGCGGAATGGCGATCAAGAGGTTGTGATAGCGTACTTCAGCAAGTCATTGTCGAAACCTGAAAGGAACTATTGTGTTACGAGACGGGAACTGCTTGCTGTGGTAAAGTCATTGCAGCACTTTAGCAAATATCTTCTGGGAAGGAAATTCCACTTACGAACCGACCATGCTGCACTGAAATGGCTATTGCAGTTCAAAAATCCAGAAGGACAAGTTGCGAGATGGATTGAACTACTGCAGGAATACGACTTCGTGGTCGAACATCGCAGCGGAAAAACTCATGGCAACGCGGATGCATTGTCAAGAAGACCTTGTCCTGAAGACTGCAAGCATTGTACTAGGCAAGAAAGTAAAGAAGTCGTACCCGTGAGGATGCTCAAGACAGACCTCAGCAACGAGATTGGAAGGAAAGCCTACAACGTGCACAGCAGGAAGATTCAGACACCAAGCCGATTCTGGAGTGGATAAAGGCCAGAGCTCCTAAGCCCAGGTGGAGCGACGTCTCAGCGATGAGTTCGATCACAAAAAGCTATTGGGCCCAATGGGACAGCTTGGTGATTCAGGATGGAGTACTGTGCCGTAAATGGGAAAATGCTCGGGGAGACAGCTGTCATTTGCAAATGGTTGTCCCTAAAGCTCAAGTACCGGATGTTCTACAGCTGTACCATAATGGTTGTTCAGGAGGTCATCTGGGAGTAAAACGGACTCTACTGAAGATACGAGAACGGTTTTACTGGGTCCACTGTCGGGACGATGTCGAGGACTGGTGTCGCAAATGTACAAGTTGTGCAGCTGTATAGGGACCTCAGACTCGTAGTAGAGGTGCATTGAAGTTGTACAATGTTGGTGCACCATGGGAGAGGATAGCCCTTGACGTTGCGGGGCCGTTTCCGGAAAGTGAAAGTGGTAACAAGTATTTCATGGTTGTGATGGATTACTTCACTAAGTGGCCGGAAGTCTTCGCCATTCCAAATCAAGAAGCTTCGACAGTTGCAGATAAATTAGTTTATGAAGTCTTCTGTCGTTTTGGAGTACCTTTAGAGATTCACAGTGATCAAGGAAGGAATTTTGAGTCCCAAATATTCCAGGAAACTTGTCGAGTTATGGGTACTCATAAAACAAGAACAACTTCTTACCACCCACAATCGGACGGAATGGTGGAACGATTTAATCAGACATTGGAGAGGTACCTAGCAAAAGTTGTGGAAAATCGGCAACGAGATTGGGACAAGCACATACAACCGTTTTTGTTGTCATATCGAAGCGCTGTTCACGAAAGTACATCGGTGACACCAGCTTTCGCAAACTTTGGAAGAGAATTACGGCTGCCTGCAAACCTGATCACCGGAATACCACCTGATGCCCCACGCAGTATAACCGACTAAGCGAATGACTTGCGGAATAAAATGAATGACATTTATGAGCACGTCAGACAATCAGGCCAGCAAATGTCTGAAAAGATGAAAACCCGTTATGACCGCAAAATGAACAATAAAGGGTTCGACGAAGGTTCACTAGTGTGGTTGCACAATCCAGTCCGCAGCAAAGGGAAATCTCCTAAGCTTCAAGCTAGATGGGATGGACCGTACCGGATTGTGACAAAAATCAATGACGTAACCTACCGGATACAGAAAGGTGCAAGAGGCACTCCTAAGATCGTCCATGTGGATCGACTGGCGCGTTATTATGGAGCCGATAATGCTCGGGACGAGCATGTCTTAGGAGGGGGCAGTGTTGCGCGCCACAATTAATGCCTGATACATGGTGCATTAGTTACCACTAGCGCCATCTATTATCAAATAGCAGAACTAATTTACCACTAGTGCCATCTAGTATGGAGTAGTAGAACAAGTAGATCCTTCTAGAAATTTCGATACTAGAACTATCGACAGAGGTCAGTCGGGGCCGGTATATACCCGAACATTCTAGATGTTTCTACAGTAGAAGGTACTAGAACAATCTGCTGGACTATATAAGGCCGGGAATAACCGCGATGCGACACAGTGTGTTGGAAGCGATACATGCGAATACATCTAAAGCGATCTTCAAGTGCGACTTAAGTGTAATAATTGTGTTTATTTATTAGTGTGTTTGTGTTGATTAATTAAAGTGTCATTTTTGGTAATTTATATCGGCAGTTTTATTGTCACGAACCCGAAGCTCGTAACAGTGTTTCAGGATAATAAGAAAAGCAAATAATTGGTGTAGACTGCAGAAGACGTACAGTGTCCATTATAATTATGAACATTCCCTGCGAGTGACAGTAAGCGTTGTTCTTCACCCTTTAATTAACTCTCTTGTACTGTGGCCCTTTGTTAATTAAATCCGGTGAAGCTCCGGTCAACAACAGCTTGGTAGTACGGTGGGCTGGCAAATATAAAGTATTCATGTGGAGGAATCCTTAAGTGAAAAGTGGTCTTAAGTGGATCGTGCGTGACCCGACCGTGTGAGTTCTGGAAGACTCGTTCGCTATACGGGCTAACCGCTAAGGGCTAACAGTTATATATCTTTTTAACAATTTGTTGAATTCGTGTAAATTAACATTATGTCTGACAACCAGTCTTGCCAAGGGGTATCGTATTGCCCAGGAACTGGCTTGTGGAGGATAGGCATTCGCTCCATGTATGTAAAATACTGGTATTCAGCTGCATCTGGTTAGAGTGGAAGCCGACCCCAACATAGTTGGGAAAAGGCTGGTAGATGATGATGATGTCTGCCAAAACGTAATACGTCAGTTATTCATCACACCTGTAGTCACCGTAGAGTTAGGCAGATGTGTACCCATAGTACACCCGCATTAGGGTTCATGAGGAAGAAGATGCGGATGAGGAAGTATTAGAAATATGATTTGAGGAAGTGGATGAGGAATGATAACCACGAAAAACAGTTTAATGTAGCACACAGTATCACACAACAACAATATGGTCTGCAGTTTTACTTAGGTAAAATTTTGGCGGGAGCAAACGAGAGCCGTGGACTGTGCGAAAGCGTTACGTGCGCTCGACGGGACGGACGGACTCGGAGCGCGTGTTGGTCACATGTCTTTGAATTTTTTGGTTCTAGGACATGCCGGTTTCTTCACGACGTTTTCCTTCACCGTTTTGAGAGCAGTGGTGATGAAATAATTTACACAAAGTAAAGCACCTGCCTGGGTTTGAACCCACGACCTACAACTCGTAAGTCTGGGTCGCTACCGCTGGGACACCACTGCTCCAAAGGGATGCAAAAAGATGTAAAACAATGTGATGTAGAGCGATTTCTAGGAATCATTTTATTGAACATATGCGGTAAACCGTGGTTTAATTCCTCCCGGTACCCTGAGAGCTCGTAAAGCTGCCTTCCCAAACCACCCACCTACTCAAACTTATATTCCTGCTCCTGCTGCAATTGACATTAAAGCAGCAGGTTGGAAAGTCAGGGAAATTCATTGATAAGCAAATTGACTAACAAGTTAAATTGTCTCTACATTCAAATAACAACAGCCATTTCATACAACTTTTAAAGAGTTACTCTTTGACAGTTGTATGATATGGATATAGCACAGCAAATTGACGTAGGGTGTCAAGCTCAAAGCATTTATTTCAACTAAAACCATTACAGGCACTCACATATCGGTACTTTTTTATCTAACACAATATAATTTTATGAATATATTTAAGTATGCACACACACGCCACGTTGCAGTGTAAAACTGATTTACATCCGTCACCTCACACATTCAGGTCCAGTTGAAAACCAGCGTCAGGCACTAGTTGTCTGGCATTTTTGCTGAACTGGGCCTTTTTGGCGCAGCCGTGAGGCACACATTCCTGCTAATTTCTTACATCGGACTTCACACTTTTATTTAATCTTTTTTTTTATTCTTTGTTTTATCTGATGTAGGTATGTATCTGATGTTTTGTGTCTTTTAGTTTGTGCCAAATAAATGTATTTTCTTTCTTTCTTTCTTCTTTGAATTGTCAAGGGTCGATCAGTCAGAAAGATGAAGATAGTTGTCTATTCCGTAGCGTAGTAGGTACCTATGGAGAAGAACGGGCAAGAAACTCTATGGACACTCTTTTAAATCATAAAATTGTTACAAAATCAATTGCTCAATCAATTTGCTTAACAATTAATTTTCCCTGACTGTACTTAACCGGTTGAGCATCCTGTTTTTAACAAGTTCCAGTAACTTAACGGAACACGCGTAAACTGTAGACGACGCCGAAGGCAAAACTAAGTTCCTTTAACGAAACCGATACCAGTTTTACATTCAATTATAGTTCCAAACTTCAGCCGAAACATTGAACTTCGACGCTCTTACACAAACTTATAATAGCTATAGAAAGGGACCTTCTCAAACACAAGCTATCGTTTTTAAATTGGAATAAAAACAATAATTTAAAGTTTCTTAAGTATTTCATGTTTGCAATGCAAATATTTAATATTTTCTTTTCATGTGCCAAGTGAAAACATAAAGTTTCCCATAAATGTTCATAAACGCATTTATAAGCCGAAACTACAACCTTACCTATATGAGGTACCTATACCTAGATAAGGTTGTGTGTTTCCTGTCCAGGTGGAGATTCATAGACGAATCAGCCTTGGAATGTAAATGTGGTGTGTAAAAATTTCAGAAACGATGGGACACTTATTATCATGTCCGACAGCTGTCAGCTGCACGATACAGGAATTGATGGACGCTAGTGGTGGCGCCAAACACGTAGCCGAATACTGGCCGAGTTCATTTAGATTGCACATCGGCACGCTAAGAAGGAGAAGAAGTTAAAACGAATGTCCCGCGTCGTGACACTCATATTCGTCGTGACACTCAATAAGTGTAGTTATTAAAAAAACGAGATTTAAATTTTAAGAGAAAATATTCGACTGTTTTACTGAAGTACCTAACGAACAAACATCATCATCATCATCACGCCTGTAATCCCCGAAGGGTTAGGCAGAGGTGTAGCCGGGCACAACTCTAGACTCCAGGGGCTATTCACAAATGTACGACACGCTTTCGTATCGTATCGTATCGTATCGTATCGGACGTCAATGTTATCGACGAAGTCCTTTAAACGCTTAGAAATACCATTTAGCTGTGCCTACTTTTGATTGTCGAACAGTTCATTTATGCAAATAGTTTGTTGAAATAAAGTGTACTGTGATCTCCTTTGACTCTATCGTCCAGGTTCCTGATAATTAATTATATCACTCCTTCGTGTTTCAAAAGGGTGGCCTGCTTCAAAATACCTAAATAAGATTTTCACTAGTGACCCTTTCATTTCTAAGACTAATTATTAATTAATGTTTCATTCCATTGTTGTGTTTTTGGGGTAGATTCTACTTTACATAACATCACGACTGTATTCCTCAAAGGGTTAAGCAGAAGTGTTACCTAATAGTAGGTACAGCCACATTTCACTAGTTATGTTGTAAGTCCCATGTAATAGGGGGCGAGCCTTACGCCATCAACCGGACACAGGCTCCGGACTGCTACTGACAAATTTCAGATGGAAATACCCAACAACACATTACCTCACTAGCACTTGCGACCAAAAGTTCAACGAGGCAGTAACCCGGCGAGGGAGGAAATGTTCACTAGTTATTTCATTAGCAATATTTAACACGTGTTTTAACAAAATAACAATGAAGGCATTCACTCCTGTAATATATTAATCCCCGCATTAAAACCTCATCCCACCGTGTAAACTCTTTCCCCCGAACATGCGCCAAACATTCTTGTCGAGATAACCGCCCTCTATCGGCGGTTGCCCGCAGTCGCAAACAATGGCGGCCAACTCGTTGAACTACCCACGTTGTTGTTATAACTTCATAACAACACTGTCATATTATGATTTTCGGGCGACAAGGACTTAGCAACTATGTTTTGTGGTTTACAATCTCTAAAATCCGCATTTAGACAGCGTACACACGAGCGATTTCTTAACGCGGCAATTTTTTATCGCGCACTGGATTTTCACCGCACAGCTTAGCACCGAGATTTGAAAATCCAACAGTGTGGTTTTTGACGCGCACTGTGTTAGATTCTCAACGCTCGCCCTAACAACGAGAGTTGAAGATCCAATGCGCCATAAAAAATCGCCCGTGCGGTCGACGGCTTAGACTGTGGAATGCGTATGCGACATAGAAGAGACGGGTGTCAGTGGTAGCGGAGCGACACGGATAGCAATAGACGTTGTTCGTCTTTGTCTAATTTGACACCGCAGTGTCCACTGAGACCAATTTCACATTTTAGAACAAAATTTGTTCTAAAATGTCAAATTTGAGAATAAGCTTAACATTAATGTTAAGCTTATTCTCAAATATGTTTTCGGTATACCTACTATAAGGTACACCTCTGCCCAACCCTTCAGAGATTACAGGCGTGATGTTATATTATGTATAGTTCCATTTAAAATAAGGTTTTTTCAGGTTTTAGATAGTTCATTGATATACATATACCGGCTGATTTTTTTACCGTCTGGACTAAAACTGGGTACCTATACTTAAAGGGTGAATGGAGTGGCACAGAAATCCCTTTTTTTACCAAAAAAAAGAATACATCGCCAATAATTAAAACAATCAACATAAAGGCACGCTTCTCTACACGCAGAAAATTATCAATGAATTCGTAGCGACATTCAATCCTTGAATGCCAGGATTGAATGTAAAAAAATAGATTTATATTTTACGTTTTGTGAAAAAAAAAAGTGTGCTCAGTACAATACTCCGTTCACCTTGTATACCCAGTTTTTATACAGTAGATAAAAAAATCCAGCCGGTATATGAGTGTTGTTTCAGAATATTGTCTGATGTTCAAGCGTGACTGACTACCTAACTGTTCAAGTACGCCGGTCGGTGGTAAAGTTAGATAAACTTTATGTTCAACCACAATTAGGTACCTATTTGTAACTTATACTTTGTCAAATACTTATTTTACATCAATTCTAGATTAGGGTTGAAACACTAAGGTCATGGGGTTGAGAGCCCACTTGGTGTTTCGCTATATCTTCAAGGTTGGTTGACTCTTCACGCGACCAGAGGGCTAGGCTATAGGACTATTTTTTTACCAAAGTATCAGCATTACCATACAACGTGGCAATGTATCAGCATTACCATACAACGTGGCAATGCTGCCAGCCTTTTGGGCACTTTTCCTGTTGAATGCGATGCGGATGAATTTTTGGATGCCCTGTGGTTCTTTCCACTCCTTTTTTTATTTAATTGTAGTATTTTTATTTTAAGACTTTTACCTTATTTAAATTATGTAAATATTACCTTACCACTTATTAAACCACATCAATTTTACATCAATCAAACTGAAAGTACCTACCTAGTTATTTATAAATTCACATTGAACAAAGTTTAATGGATTAAAATAACAACTGACAAACAACATCATTCATAATTTACACCAGGGAAAAAACAAATAGGTAGGTGTTAATATTTGATGAAGACTGTAGTCGGTCGAACGTGTTTGCATATCTAATAAGTATCTATTGACATTCATTGAAATCATTTAAAAAAATATTTTTGAATACCTATATTTTTATACTTATTAGTAAAAATGAAAGCACTCTCATTTTTGATCCTTCGTTTTCTCATTACTCTCCAAGCAATTTGGTAATAAAAGTAAAACCTTATGTAGCTATAAATTCCACAATGCGCCTATCCCATCCATACATACCCTTCCCGCTGAACGGGGCTATATAAACAAAATTGTTTCAATCTACAGCTTGTTTTACCCAAAACAAACCTCGATTAGTAAACAGTTTAAATAAAATAAACAGTGCGTCTATGAACCCCTCTTGTAATAAGTATTCAGACTTCCCCTCATAATGTAATTTATTTTTTAATTAAATTTTAAATCTACTGATGTGGAATCATTATTATAATAGTTAACAATTATTGCAATAGAGTCAGTCAGCCTTGGCCGACTTGGAAACCCTTAAAAGTCTACGTACCCAAGTCGGCCGCAGCAAAGATATTCTCCACAAGTGGGGGTTCATGGACGGCTCCTACACATACACATCTCCTGTTGATTTGAAATACACAGACAATGGCTCACCTCCCACCTTGCGGCGCCCTGTCACAGGCACTGTCACAAGCACTGTCACCTGCACACGTGAGGACCTAATGTCTGCGTCAGGAAAAGGTATTCTTGCTGTATTTTGGGGTAAACTTGATGGAATATGTAGGTACCTATTTTGTGTGTTATTTTTACCATCCACATTCCACGCGCTAAAAAGAAGATTTTCATCCTGTTTACACCTAGTAGGTATATGCATGCTGTGTAATTAAAAGAGCACAATCATCTAAAATTAGTGATTCTAAATTGAGTGAAATTTTGTTGTGATTTCTATTGTTTTATTTATTGGAGATCCCAGATAATTAAGTAGAAACAGAACCAAGAACCATGGGTCTGTACTTACCAAAAGGTTAGGCTGAGGAATATAGGGCAGAGGGCACCCAGATCTCAGCAGGTGCCTTGTAAATAATAGAATGACTCTTTTGTCATTAGATAAATCGCCGACAAATCCAGACGAGACGAGAGGCTGTTTCATCGGCATCCCCGAGGCTCCTGAGATCAAAATATTTACATGATAGAGTAGGTATACTCTACCTAGAACGATCTTCCTTTTATGTACCTCATATCGTGTACCTAGATGTTATATTTTAGGAAGCACAAGTTACTGTACGTGATACAGTCACGTAAAACAATATATATGCAAATAGTGACATTTATAATGTGTACGTGGTCGCAACTAATACTTAGTTCCTGTCTACGTTACCAAGGTACTTTCAACAGGATGTGCGGATTTCTGATGAGCATAGGAGGACTAAGTATTCAGTTTTATCGGACACTTTAAAAAATCAACACAACAAACATGTTCTATTTCTACACTCTTTTTTCTTCTTTCCGTAACTAAGTTCAAGTGAAAAGTTATCTATGCCTAATAAATAATTCACTAGAAAAGTAACGGTCCACAGTAAGTGCACGTACTTTATGTTATTTACGTGTGAGAGACGCACTGTGTCTTCACTCGGGGAGGTAATGATTTCGTTTTCTGCATCACTGGTGCGTTTGTCTTGATAACTCAATAAGCTAACGAACCACTAAGCCGGCATAATTAATTATGTGTTTTCACTCTGAACAAACCCTATGAGAGATTTGAAGACATTGCTGAGATAACGAAGTTAATTTTTAGGTCGAAATTAAACTTGGGTGGGCACGAAGATAATGGTTTTTATGAATTTCAAATAACCATCTGCTCCGCTGGCGTGAATATTCATTAATTTTCCGATATGAAATTCTGATGAATAGAAATATATGTATATACCTACGCTTTGTTCCGTCGGTATTTTACATAAGTCCTGTGAACAATGATTTGTTACCGACTGCAGCATTGGCAAATGCTTCATTATAATTTTATCACGAACGACCTTCTTTTATAACAAATCCAACCTTATTTTTTACCAGAAAGGTTTTTTCTTCATATTGGTTTTGAATTTTGAATCTAAAAGTGTCATGTCTTTTCTATTACCGAGATTTTTCATTTAAAAGATTTTTTGGACACAGTACGGAAGTATAATATATTATATTTTTTTTTGCTTTCACAATGAAATAATTCGCAATATGAACGCTGATTGTAACGGATTGAACGACCGAGTTCTGGGCGGTCATCCATTGGATCCAAGGGTATGTTTGCTTTCCTATTGATTATTCAAAAGTTCTTATCGTTTCATAAATTGTATTCCGTTCTTTTCTTTGTAATAGGCAATGTTCCCGAAAATAAACGAATTGTACATCACTAAAAAGTGGTCTCGAGGCGAATTTCATGAAGACTCGGTATGTAATTTAACTTTTCTTCAGCTCTTTCGTTATAAAAGATTCTGCCTGCGTCTCGGATTATCATTTTTCGTTATTTTCTGTTGATTTGTCCGAAGACTGTAAGGCGATCTTGAAATCGCCCCACCACCCACGCTACACTAGAACCAGACGTCTACAAGCTTCCTGTTGGGACCGAACCCAACACAAGAGGATTCTGATTCCGGCCAGCGAGGGGCCTTCCGATTGTCAGGCTGGGGCCTAGGACCGGATTTTCGTATATCTTGTAGCTTAGTTTTCAGTAGAGTTGGTATACTGCCAGTTAGCCGCATCTTACCATTTTTACAATTTTGATCTATAACTATAACTATAATTTAGATTATTATCTCGCTTCCTAATTACGAATTGACTTGGTGCCGATTACACATTTAGGACGTCCTTGTCTTTATCTAGTTACGTAAGTTTAGGAACGTTTGCAAACGTATCTTAAACGACGCGTAACAAGAAATACATTAAATTTATTATAGGGCTCGAACACCAAAGACGTCACGTCGGCGTCACAACCTAGTCCTTTTCAATAATAAAATAATATTCGTTCTGTGTCTTATTTCGTTTTTACTACTACCTGTGTTATTTTACTTACAAAAATTAAAACGTGATAAAGCTAAGATTCTATTTGTTTTATTTTCGCTACACTAACTAATGTTATAATTTTGTTTTAAAAAATAAATCCGGATCTACAAATTGGCGCTGTCGTCGCTGTCAACCAAAAGTTTTGGAGATTGTGAAAGAACCTTGCCATATCTGTGATCCTGATTATGTGAGAAACTTAATCGACGCAACCATGGATGAACGTAAAGTAGAGGTATGTTCTAATATTCAATCCGTCCCAAAAATATTTGAAACGAACTTCTGTATTGCGCTACCAAATTTCAAATTGATAGAAGCAGAACATGAAATACCGAACCTTGCTAGTAAAAGATACCAGAGTTATAGATACCCTTTATAGAGCCCGTAGTAAATTTTGAAATTAAAAAGCATTTCCTTCAAAACACCTGCACATGATATGTTACCAGACTATATTGTTGATAACTTCTTATTATACGATGACGGGCATGACGATAAAATTATAGGTAGTATTTGGAACTTCTAGCGCCAAAGAGTTGATTATGAGAAATTATGTGTACTACGGAGACGGGATTTTCAGAATAACACCGAAACTATTTGACCAAGTAAATACACTCCATGTTGGCCCTATCTCACAATACGAATGTAGTATCATTTGTACCAATACTTTGTGCTACTTCCTAACAAATGTCAGAACACATACAAACGTCTATTCTACATCAGAAAAGAACAGTTCTAAATGAACATAGCGGTGTATATATGTGATTATGAAATAGCTGTAATACAAGCTGTCACTGAAATATTTCCAAGAGCGCAAATTAAAGGCTGTTACTATCACTACTTGCAAGCTATATATCGCATGAGTAAAAAACTAAATTTCGGAAAAACAAGTGAAGAACGACGTGTCGTAAGACTACACAATTTAAGCTTTATTGCCCAAAAATTTGATACCAGAATATTATTGCGAAATAGCACCACAAACAGATTTTTTTTAAAACCTTAATGAATTATACACCCAAACCTTCCTCATGAATCACCCCAGTTGGAAAATCAGTTCGGTATTTTTTGAGTTTATCGCGTTCAGACATACAGACAGACGCGGGGGGACTTTGTTTTATAATATGTAGTGATGACATGCATACCAGATACAAGAATGAACCCCCAAACAGAGCTTTTTGGGTTTTTACAAAAATAACTTCCAAAGTTAAAAAAACTTTTTTACAAAAAAAAACAACCGACTTCTATAAAAACACTACAAAGTGAAAAATAACTTTAATTTCGGAAGTCGGTGTCTTT
The DNA here is from genome assembly GCA_949629185.1 of Apamea crenata. Taxonomy (NCBI): domain Eukaryota; kingdom Metazoa; phylum Arthropoda; class Insecta; order Lepidoptera; family Noctuidae; genus Apamea; species Apamea crenata. Next base: position 629,324 of record OX451362.1, on the reverse strand, counting down.
GGTTTTTTTATTTCGTTTTTCGCAACCGACTTCCGAAATTAAAGTTATTTTTCACTTTGTAGTGTTTTTATGGAAGTCGGTTTTTTTTTTGTAAAAAAGTTTTTATTTTTCACTTTTTTGTTGTGATCATTTTTTTTTTTGTTGATTTTTCAAAAACCGGTTGTCCGATTTCGATAAAATTTTCATGGGACCATTTGGAGAGTATACCCTATCCAACAAAAAAAGAATTTTTCAAATCGGTTGGCCAGCGACGGAGTTATGCGAGAACAAACATAAAAAAAAAAAAATACAAACATCCGAATCGAGAACCTCCTCCTTTTTTAGAAGTCGGTTAAAAACTAAAGTTATTTTTCTCACCGATACGGTTGCGATTACTAAAATCTAGCTGTTGTTTGTTGTCATACACGAATACCCTGACCCTTATCATGATGCAGTCAATGCCAATTTACTAAATCAAATAGATAATATTCAGCCGAAACTTTGATAAGGCTAGACTCCAAAATAGTTAGAAAAGGCTGGTCGAGTCATTGTGCCCCTAAAATAATGCTTCATCATGAAGTTCTTATCGAATCTTACAACCCAAACACACAGACCCTCCCTACACACACGGCCAGCTAACGATTTCCCAACTTTGTAGGTATTTGTGTTTGTTATCACCAAAATTGAGGTTTCCAAAATTCCCATCGATCAGAAGGTACGGCTATAGTACACACACACACACACCCTTACACACGTGCCACGTGTTCATTCACTGGGGGAGATGAGAAGTAAGGACGTAGTAGATATTGTAAATGAATACTGTAGGCGATGTTCAGATTATGGTTAGGTACCTATGTACTTTTTTTCTGTAGTTTATAGTCTAATTTGAAAAAGTCAAAGTCAAAAAATTGATTTCAAATAGGCACATAAAAGGCACTTTTGAACGTCGAAAATAAAATAAAAATTAAATTGATTCTAGTCGCACCTTCCAAAAGGTAGTTTTCGTATGGAGAAGAATGGGCAAGAAACTCCACCGTTACTCTTTTAAAATGTTTTACAATATTTTGCATACATTAATTATATAATTATATGTGAAGACGATGCACCTAAAGATAAAATTACTATACCACAATAGGTAAAAGAATTAAAATGGATTAATGAAACCATGACATATAAATTAACTACATACCTATGTGAAGATACATGGTGCTTACATATTTACAAACATTCTAAAAGTAGACGATTTTCATAAATATGTAAATAAGGAGTAATAAGTCCGGGTGTGACTTTAAGTAATTACAGAATGTAAATCAATGTCTAAAAAAAATATATAATTACATTATCAACCAGTTTGATTTTGTCTAGACTTTAGAGATTGTCCTATGGAGCAGGACCAGCATGTTTCCAAGCATTCTTAAAAGCTACACAATCTAGGATTTTAATATAAATACACCACCACACCATCCTTAAATCCCTCGAAAACCGCAGAAAAATTATCGATCAAATTATGCTCTTCACAATTATGAATGGTCCAAAACTTCTGGTAGACATACATGCAGCTATCTGTTCCGTCGTAGTAGTAGTCAACCCAGTCCCGACCGCACAGGACATCATTAATTTCGTACCCAAAAATTATAAAGTGCCCGTCGGTTATGTTTTGATACAAAATCAAAAGTCATTTATTCAAATTAGGCTGAGAATCAGCACTTTTCGAACGTCATAATAACAAAAGACAGTCCCCCAAAAACGCCCGCCCATCACCACTTCCTAATAGTGCTATCGCTGGGAAGAAGGTGCACAACGAACTCCCCAGCAGACCTATTATTTATATACCTAGCGCTCATCTCCATTTTACTGTGGATGGAGTAACAGGCTTAGGACTGAAAACCAGCGAATCAATAACTGTTTGCGTCTTTAAACGAATGTCCAAAATATTGTTAGAAAAAATATGATTTTTGGTACTTTCCATCTCAAGTAGCCGCCAGGGGGTTGATTGGAGACCTATGTTGTAATATTTAAAACATTTTTTTTAATGTTATGCTTAAATAACGTGTTATATTTCAATCTCAAATAGCAGCCCGGGTAATCGTAGCCTTTCGTTGTAAAAAAAGGCTCAAGATGTTATTTCCCATAAGAAAGTAGCAGTATTTTTAGTATTTTTTTCTGACCGGCACTTTATTTTAGCGTTTATAATGTTCGACTCTTGAATGATATCCTTAGATGTGTTTGCACCATCTACAGTTCGAAGCACCTCGGGCGGTCCGCCATCGCCATCGCCATTGACCCGTTGGCCGTTTGGTGAGGACGTATAATGAAAGCCACTCTCGCACCGATACCAGTGACATCTTCACCAACACCCTCACTCAATGTGCAATTCCGCAATCATCTTTTACGAGAACTTACAGATTGCTAATTGTTTGTATTCCGTCATAAATTTTTTGTTACAAATTAAACTAATTAATTACTTAATTGTATTATTTTATTATACTTGATTCATTTGATTTGATTATTATTTATTACTTTGATTTTATTATTATTTATTTATTTTATTTTAATTTTGTACGGAAATATATAGCGAAAGTACAGAGAAGTGTCTTAATAGTAAGTTGTACAACAGTGACAAAAGTTCAAGGTCGAACGTCTGACTTCTAAACTAGGCATTAAGCCTGTATCTTAGAAGCCAATGTTCCCCGAAATAACAATGACATACAACTATTTATATGATACACGTGCAACTTGCAAGTACTTCTATGATATTAACAAAGAAAGAAAACAATCTTATGCACATACAGTATTTAACTATTTAGATATTAAATTTTTAAACTTATTTGATTAAGTATATCACTTTACTTACCTAGTAAATCAATTAGGAAAACCGTGTAAGTGATGTGCACACCTTCAAGTGATAAGTTCACTGTAGATATAGTAGTACTTTATAGAATAAGAGTGATGAGCTCGTGAATTCGTCGTTGGAGTGCCACGTAAACCACGAAATATCGATATATTTTAGTTTTAGTTATATTGTTTAGTATGCTGTTAACTTATAATAATAAATAAATAAATAATCTTTCATCACGCTCACAGCTCACAGATTAATTTTGTTGCAAAATACTTATTATAAAATGAAATATGATAGGTATTCAAGATTGATAACAAAGAGCTACCCTATATTTCCATAAGCCCCACCTACGCTCTAGGTAACAGGAGCCTTTTTATAATTTGATTGATTAAACGAGATTTGTAACGGTGTTTTAAAAAATTCTCAATTCGGTTCAACGAAAAGGGAAACAATGACGGTTGACAGGGGAGAATGGAAGAAGAAAACGTGTTGCGCCGACCCCAAGTAATATGGGAGAAGGGCAGGAAAATGATGATGGTTCAACGAAAAGGGATTTGATAATAAAGATATCGTAGAAGGCGTTGGGGTGCTTATCTTTCGACTTACTCAGTAATCTTCACCCACGTACTTACTTAAGTAGGTATCTACCTACTCGAGACGAGACCACTACGACGGACAAGAAAGTGGTAATTTAAAAAAAATGTTCCTATTGGAGTTATTAAGTTCTAAATGTTCCTATTGGAGTTATTAAGTTCTAAATCTACAGGATTACATTTAATGTCATTTGATGACATCAAATGTAATCTTTTACAACAATAGGTACATATTTTATTAATTACCTAATTTCTTACTTTAGTTTTTTGAGAATTTTGTTCATTTAATATTTTTTGTGTAATATTTGTTTTATAATTTTGTACTATTTTCTTTGTTTCTGTTTTGTGTATAGCTAAAGATTTAAAACTGCTATTTAGCAGTATTTTTATAATTATACTTAGAGGCCTTCTTGTACACCCATCACCTAATGGGTAAGCAATATTTGTACGCCTTGCAAGGCAACACATAGTGACACAACATATATTTTTTTACACCATCATGTACCACCTATAATGTACAAATAAATAAACTTGAATTTGAATCTAACTCTACATTGTAGTGTTGTGACAACTAGCGCCATCTATTAGTTTACTGTAGAATCAACAGCTCTCTGACTATTCTACACTCGCGTACCTTGTGATTGTTATTCCGCTGTCTGTATTTGTTTGATTTGGATGAGGGTCGGTCCTAATAGACTTACACCGTCTTATTACTAAACGAAACCTAACTTTAGTTCTAGCCTAAACTATTGAGCCAGTATTTGTATTTCGAACTTTATTTCGATCCAGGCAAAGTTCATAATACTAAAATGACAACTTAGCACCGAACTAAGCTGTCAGTTTTGTCGTGGTTTTGTATAAAGAACTGCATTATTTGTATAACAGTTAGGTTTTTAATTCAATAACTGACTCCGTGGTTTAAACCTGATCTAAAGAAAAACCTTGTTTTGTATTAAGGGGGACAACGTTTATTGTAAGCCACAGCTTTAGTCTGGGGAGCGATGTACCGACCCCAGTCGGTTGGTAATTAAACCCGGAACTGGAATACCTATTTATAAAAAAAAATCGCCCGGTTCCAACCCCACAAGTCTGGGGTTTTCTAAATACCGACCCTTCTTAAAGGATGAACAATATTCATTAGTTATTGTGAATAAATTGTCCGTTGAAAATTGTTGTATTTCTGGAAATAATTCAAATCAAATCACTTTATTACAAACATGTTTATTTATTTATTTAAAATAGATAGGTAATAGGTACTCCAACATAACAGTATATTATACATTTTACCTACATTACCTACATAATTAATAAAATGGTTAATACAGGAGAGCTTCTACACTGTTACAGATTTTTTTAATAAAAGCACATGCCGATATGGTGTCCACTAGATACTGGTTATTCCTCTTATTTCCTGTGACTTTGTCTTTAATAATAATTTAAGAAATTGAAATCACTGTAATTCTAATACCTAATGGTAATTTAAATGATTGTAATCATTGTAATTCAAATTTTCTTATAAATTGTAATAATTCAAATAGTTCTAATAATTGTTATTTTAAAAATGATTGTTGTAAATTAACTATAATTTTGCATGCCCGTAATGAGGGTGAAATATGTTCTGTGCTATAATTTAATTTAACATCTTGTGTAGGTGCATACCTACCCATCATATTTCAGGCAAATAAATTATTTATTATTTATATTTAAATATAAAAGTTATAGATAAGTTATGATGTAGGTATTTATTAAATACGGATATAGGATATAGGAATACACGACATTCACATAAAAAACAGCTTTGACTTGCAAGATAAACCGACGCCGTTGGACGCTCACAACATCTAATTTAATACCTCGCATGTCTGATTAGTCAGTTTATGTAAACGCATGTTTGACAAATAAATTATCTTTTATCTTTATCTTTTATCTTTTATAAAAAGTCTAAAAAGATAATGTAGAGAGGCTAAAATAGCATTATTAAATTATAACAATAGGTACAGTCACGACCACCAAGATGTCAACACTTGGCAACTTTCAATATTGATTTTTTCGTGAAATAACGAATGCAACGTTGAAATACGACACATTACATAAACCTATGGGTTCGCAAATGTTATGTTCGTATCAACTAAAATTTCATTCCAAAATAATGGAGTAAATCGCTTTTGAATAAAGCCGAGTGTATACATACTTTTGTTCGTGACTGTACACCTACGTTACATCTCTTGTGAAATAAATTAAATAAGTATGTATACAAATAATGATGAGCTAATTACTTTTAGTTGCCAATCTAATTACCTTTCGGAGAGTGAGACTATTAACCCTTTGATAGCGTACCCGCACGGGGCTCAAACGTTTTCGATGTAGGTAGGTATACCTACCTATACCATGTAACAGTACCTACTTGGGATAATTACTTTACTCTTTGGCCAGCACCCTGTACCCTGCACAAACTGGCACAAACATAATGAGATGCGGCCCGAGTGCTACACGCTCCGGGCGGGACTGTCCACAGGCAAGGCGTCGACATGCGCTCTACTATCACCTGCAGGCACAGAGCATCTAATCCAAGCACCTACGCATCAGTAACAACCTATCGCAGTTCAACCTATGAGGTTGTCGTCTGCTTAGCCGGCTGTTCTTCCGACTTTACTTGTACACTAGTTATCTATGAGAACTTCTCCGCAAGGAAGGTTGCGTTTAAAAATAAAATAAACAAAGCGAGCAGCTCTATTCGTTATTGCAAACTTTCGGCGCTGCGCCTGCGTTATTCGGCGTCGCATATATTTCGAGCTCACGTAGCGCGGACTCGCTCTACACTATTTATTTATTTTCAAAAATACTCAGATAACAAAGATCCGTAGTGTTAGTAAAATACCTTATACCTAGTGTTAGTAAAAATTAAAATAACAATTTGGGTATAAGTCACCTTGTAAAGAAGACGAAACCAGTTTCTCAACCGGTCATCTTCTCCACAAAATGCCTCATAATAGGGGAAAACACATTCTCAGTCACTGTTTTTAGAATGCTGTTGCCACTGGCCCGGGTTCTGGCTGCCACAGACGCTATTTTCTTCCGCACAATTGCGTGAAGCCATCAGTACGGCTCTGCGTAACGTCTCTGACGCACTACAGAACCGGGGCAGTCTCAAGAGCATTCTAAAAACATTGTTATACTGGACGCGCAGGACATCTAGCGACCTTTTGGAGTAGCTGATCCACAGACCACCCGTGTACAGACCCTGACAATACGCTTTGAAAAGCGTTATTTTTACCTGGTCCGTGCAGCGGGCGAATCTACGAGCCAACATATTACCGCGGACCGCCAGAGCCCTGCGCTCCCTCTCAATATCCACATTGTCTTTCAGGTCGTCGGTAAGCATATACACTATGCGATGCGATAAAAAACCACCAAGTGCTACTCGGACATGCACACGAAGGGTTACCAGCGTACAATATTTAACATTAAAACATTTTTTTTAATACTTTAGTTAGCGACCAGTTCGTAGGAACGTCGCTAACTAAAGTACCTACTTATTTAAAAAAATGAAATTAAATACTGCTTGAAATTTTCACAAAGTGTGACACTGTCAAAATTTCAAGTGTCTACCTATTACTGTTCAAAAGATTCACACAGCATGTATTATTAAATTTACAAGTCTGTATCTGATCTGTAATTATTGTTAATGTGCTAAGTTTCAAGTTTCCAAACCGAAGGATTCATATTTTTCAGTAATAATAATGTGAACCACCACAAAGTGCCAACTTACCTACCTACTTTTGTTGCTGGCTATACGATTATGTAGGCCTAGGCAACTATGAAAATCGTTGAGCATTACAAACCTCGACTGATTGTTCGTTTATAAGATGTTGTATCATCTGTTTGCGGTTTCAATTGAAAACATGCACGGCGTAAAAGGATTTGGGTAGTAATGACACCCACCCAGTTCACCGATTTTCACCGCAACGTGACATCATACTGTTACACACTCTAGCTTACAATAACAATAAAGAAAACACTGAACTTAGGTGAATGCTCATCCATTGCATTGTTGCCAAACAAGGCGAGACACTTATACCGCAATGAGACAGCATTGATCATTGCAGTGTGTGTTCCTACAATCCTACTTATATACAGATCTACTCCGAAAATATTGTAGCGTATCAAGAACCTTAGGCTAACAAACAATAAAATTATTATTTAATTATAAAAATAAAATTGTAACATTAATTCGTAATAGCGCAATATTCGTATTCCCGCTTTTTCTTATCATGTTTCATCAACACCGTCCATTGTGTAATATTTAATTACGACCACAGATAATAGACGGGGACGGGAAAATAGAACACAAAGGAGAGAATGAAGTTTTGAAGGCCATCGTTTGCCGAGTTTGCCGCGCTTTGCAAGCAGATATACCAACATAACAACAAAAAGTAATCATTTGGATACGCATCCAAAATTATGAATTGTACCATAGCCAATTTATGTTCTGGGTTGATGAAAATAGAAGGTAATTTTATTGACACGGTGGCTGGTCTCACCAGAAACCAGTCAAGTACGCAGGAGATATTCAAGTGCACAACAAGTGTGTGCACAGACACAGGTGCAGTCAACAAAAGAGATAAGTTTGCAGGGTCGTCGGATATAGTTGAAGTTTAGTAAGAAACGGATTGATGTTTTCGGATAAAATTTTATTTAATTAATAAACAAACAGTTCATTTATCAAACTATATTTAATTCGAAAACATCCATCGATTTGGACCCTGCATACTTATCTCTTTTGTTGACTGTACACTCCTTCTTTCCTCAGCCTCTTTGTGACGGTGACGACTGCATCTGACAACCTGAAAGACAAATAAAATGTATGGTTTTGCCTCAATCTATATAACATTATATAAAACAGTTACTCTGAAATCTATCAAAATCATGAACGGATGATCACTTCAGCCGATCGATTCTGTAAAAATTTCACCGTGAAAAGTTAGGTGAATTGAGCTTAGAATGAGCTGTCAGTGGTTTCAATCCCTAGCATTAGTTGGAATGACAGCTCACTCCACGCTCACTTCACCTAAGTTTTCACGGTGAGATGGTTACAGAACCGCACTGCAGTGCAGTCCAAAATCACGTACTGCACTTTGCAGTACGTGATTTTGGAGATTTAAGGGGAGCTTTAGACGATCAATCTGGCCGATGCCTTTGATCGTCGATTCGGTGAACGTCAGAATGACTGGCCAAAATGACCGATCAGCTTTAAAATATTACTAAAATCTAATACCTATTTGCTACTATTTGATACCTTTGTTTAAATAATTAGTACCTAATTAACAACCGAGAAAATGAGTTTACAAAATGGGCAGTCATTCTGATGTCAGGATGACTGCCCACATTTAGAATCTCCACGTAAGGGCTCCAAAATTTAAATTCGCCTTTACAAAAATTTAGTACCTATTTGATACCTAAACATATATTTTTTTCTAGATTTTTAGGGCAAAGAATAAAGATTTTTTTATAGATTGACTGGCCAAAATGACCGATCAGCTTTAAAATATTACTAAAATCTAATACCTATTTGCTACTATTTGATACCTTTGTTTAAATAATTGGTACCTAATTAACAAGTGAGAAAATGAATTTACAAAATGGGCAGTCATTCTGATGTCAGGATGACTGCCCACATTTAGAATCTCCACGTAAGGGCTCCAAAATTTAAATTCGCCTTTACAAAAATTTAGTACCTATTTGATACCTAAACATATATTTTTTCTAGATTTTTAGGGCAAATAATAAAGATTTTAATAGAGATTTTTTTTTACTATGTTAAATAATACAGAAAGACAAGCAACAAGAAATGATTAATCTGTTTTATTTTTCATTGTGATATATTTATATGACTTTCTGTATTACATAGTAAACAAAAAACCTCTAATAAAATCTTTATTATTTGCCCTAAAAATCTAGAAAAAATATATGTTTAGGTATCAAATAGGCAATAGAATTTGTACCTCCACCCAGTTCTAACTGTATTGGACATTATAAATCTCATTGTCTTAGGGGCATAAAATGGCAATGCTTTGATGATTTGTCCACCAGAATAACAAAAAGCAATAAAAGCTTCTACGCACATAGCATTATATATACAAGAAATGATTAATCTGTTTTATTTTTCATTGTGATATATTTATATGACTTTCTGTATTACATAGTAAACAAAAAACCTCTATTAAAATCTTTATTATTTGCCCTAAAAATCTAGAAAAAATATATGTTTAGGTATCAAATAGGTACTAAATTTTTGTAAAGGCGAATTTAAATTTTGGAGCCCTTACGTGGAGATTCTAAATGTGGGCAGTCATCCTGACATCAGAATGACTGCCCATTTTGTAAACTCATTTTCTCGGTTGTTAATTAGGTACTAATTATTTAAACAAAGGTATCAAATAGTAGCAAATAGGTATTAGATTTTAGTAATATTTTAAAGCTGATCGGTCATTTTGGCCAGTCAATCTATAAAAAAATCTTTATTCTTTGCCCTAAAAATCTAGAAAAAAATATATGTTTAGGTATCAAATAGGTACTAAATTTTTGTAAAGGCGAATTTAAATTTTGGAGCCCTTACGTGGAGATTCTAAATGTGGGCAGTCATCCTGACATCAGAATGACTGCCCATTTTGTAAACTCATTTTCTTGGTTGTTAATTAGGTACTAATTATTTAAACAAAGGTATCAAATAGTAGCAAATAGGTATTAGATTTTAGTAATATTTTAAAGCTGATCGGTCATTTTGGCCAGTCATTCTGACGTTCACGTCGATTCGTACTTCGATCTATCGTGTAAGGTACCCCTTAAGCCGTTAAAGTTAGTGTCGAGAAGTTTTTCTCTTGCCATGCTACGCAGCGGCTATAGCCGTCGATAACTCGCTGGCGATTTCAAAATCTCATGTCCACACACAGGTTTTGACATGCAATCACGAATGAGTCGCCGGCAACAAAACTCACTGCGGGCTTACCTACCACCCTTTCACATTTTATTTTACCTCTGACAGCAGCAACCCAACAGCAAACTTATTGTACTTAACGAAAATAAAAATCACTGATATTTTATATTTTGATTTAATATTATTAGCAGTAGCAGCAACCCAGTAGCAACTGGATTACTGCTGTCAGACGTAAAATAATTGAGCTTGAATGAGCAGATTCAGACACATCTAAGACAATCTACCCAGAGGGACATTATATTAAGCGAGTCCGTTCCATTAACCTTTTCTACTTTCCTGTCTTTTTGCCTTGTCATCCACTAATAATAAAATAGTGCTATACAGATCAGGCATACATTGATCTCTTCATATATTGTTTACCTATTCAGTGATAGTTCCCACCATCAAATCATCCTCATTTTGCATAGTAACATCTCATCATTTCTTAAAACACAAGCACGTGTTTGCTAAATGCGTAAACAAACTCATTAGTTTTTTTTTTTTATAATGTACAGACGCCAGCATGGCAAGCTACCCGAAACAGTCAAATTTTCCCAATCAACCTTGAACCTTAATGCTTAATTCATAAAGTTGAAAACCGATTAAACAAATTTGACAGATTGTAGTAGCTTGATGTGCTGGCGTCTGTACTAATTGCACCGGTTAGTTCACCGGACTCATTATTAGCAATATCAGGTGATTTTACCGTAGGATTGGCCAGCCGTTTACGCATAAATTTATTTTCTAACATAACTTACATTACATTGGTTTCTTTGTCTTCGCTCGCACTTCAGACTTTTTTACACGACTGCCCAAAAAGGAGTGTAACGTATTCAGGGTATGTTTGTATGTATGTGAGTTTCTTTATTCCACCATAACTTTTAAATGCCTGAACAGATTTGGATGTATGGGGTATCGTTACAATCCGCACAGACGCCAGCACATCAACCTACTACAATCTGTCAAATTTCTTTAATAGATTTTCAACTTTATCGCTAAAGCATTAAGGTTCAAGGTTGATTGGGAAAATTTGACAGTTTCGGGTAGCTTGACCTGCTGGCGTCCGTACATCATCCCGAGTGACACAAGCTATAATTTTTTTTTGAAAAAAATAAATATTGCGGCGGTGGGTATGGCTCCATTTTGAAAAGTGAAAAAAATAATTTTTGTTCAATTATTACAATATGGGTATCAAATTGAAGGCCTTGATGAGCACATTCCAAATATATATAATTTATGGGCACCAGTTTTACTTAGGTATGGTGTACGGCCAAAACAAACATTTCATCTTTGGCTGTGCAAACGATTTAATCAGACTTTAGTAAGACTGAGAATGTATAAATGAGTGAATGGTTTCGTAGGAATTCTTTCATCATCACACCGTCACACGAGTTTCTTTCATCATCACACCGTCACACGAGTTGTTACTCGTGTGACGGTGTGATGATGAAAGAATTCCTACGAAACCATTCACTCATTTAGGCTAGTAAACAAAAAAAAAACAAAAACAAACTTATTGGTTAAGATTAACGCAACACCATCTATTGCGTATTAGTGGAAAAAAAAAATTATGTACCTAAACTTTTATAGTCCATACATACTATATTTATTTGAAGTTTTAGTTAGGATACAAATTTATTTAGATTAAAAATAAAAGCTAAAATTAAAAATAAAATTGGTGTTGGATCTAGAGTTATGTTACGAAAGAACATCATCATCATCATAAAATTCAAATGGCCAGCGCTACGCCGTGACCAACTTGAACGGAGCTTGACACTCAACAGTAAATAATGTAGTAGTTGGAAAATATTAAGTAATACCTAGTTGGAATAACCACCGACGGCCGCCATGCCCACGCACAGTGGAAGGACTAAGTGCGGAAACCAAACCCATAACATAGAACATAGATGTAAGTAATTATCATTTATTACCTAATTCATTAATAAAAATAATATATTAGCTATACTAAAACTATCCATAAACTAAAATATAGCTTCGAAAAATTAAATAAGTATCTCTACAACATGTACCCCTAGCGTGTACAGTATTAATAAAAAATTAAATAAAACGAATATTCTAACACGGATTATCAGTAAATAATTATTCAATATCTTTACTAGAATTTGTCCGAAACCAAAATTCACAGCCTAAAATCCATTTATTTGATATCTGCAAACATTCTGGCCGAATATTTTAAAAATATAACATGACAAAGACAACTTCTTGACGTCCGACGCCGTTCTTTTGATATCCGTCAGGTTGGCAGCGCTGTTGCTAACGCCATTTTTGTTATACACTAGAAGCTTCATAAGGTGATTTTTTTTTACTCATAGCCGTTACCAACAAGTGCGAAAGAGAGAGCATAATAAGACTACAGTATGTAGCTTCGATTATGTCGAATATTTTCTTCAAAGCTTATTTACGACGTTTCTCATTGTCTATGCCGTAGATACGCATCCCGAGCGATACATACGGTGTAAAGCTTTAAGTGACAAATGTATAGTAAAAATGAAGGAAAACGCCGTACTTAAGTGGCAAAAAGTTTACAATCCTACCGGTCCGCAGCCACGACCTCGCCATGGCCATCGCGCGGTCGCCATAAAAGATTTGATGATAGTTTTCGGCGGCGGAAACGAAGGGATAGTTCATGAACTTCACGTCTTCAATACCACCACAAACCAATGGTTCGTTCCTGTCACGAAGGGAGAAGTGCCTCCAGGATGCGCCGCGTACGGCTTCGTAGTCGACGGAACGCGTCTCCTCGTTTTTGGCGGCATGGTGGAATACGGCAAGTATTCTAACGATCTGTACGAGCTGCAGGCCTCACGTTGGGAATGGAAGCGCCTCAAGCCCCTACCACCCAAGCAGGGTCTCCCGCCGTGTCCCCGCCTCGGCCACAGCTTTACGCTTCTGAATGGAAAGGTATACCTATTTGGTGGACTGGCCAATGAGAGCGATGACCCCAAGAACAACATACCAAGGTACCTCAATGATTTGTATACATTAGAGCTGTATCCAAATTCTTCGATGACAGTATGGGACATTCCCCTGACCTACGGACAGTCGCCACCGCCACGCGAATCTCACAGTGGTGTCTCATACACGGACAGGAACAGTGGTAAATCATCCCTCATCATCTATGGAGGTATGAGTGGCTCGCGCCTGGGAGACCTGTGGGTTCTCGATGTGGACAGCATGTCATGGTCACGCCCTGAAGTAGGCGGCCCACCACCATTGCCCCGCTCCCTGCACACTGCCACAGTCATCGGTCATCACATGTATGTCTATGGTGGATGGGTACCACTTGTGCCTGATGAATCTAAACTTGCCACTCATGAAAAGGAATGGAAATGTACCAACACACTTGCCTCGCTCAACCTGGAGTCAATGACATGGGACAACATTGCCCTGGACAAGTTTGAAGAATGTGTCCCTCGAGCTCGTGCAGGTCACAGCGCTGTCGCCATCCAAACTAGATTGTATATTTGGTCAGGAAGAGATGGCTACCGGAAAACTTGGAACAATCAAATCTGCTGCAAAGACCTGTGGTACCTGGAGGTTGGAGTGCCGCCACAGGCGAACCGTGTGGCCCTAGTGCGCGCCGGTACCACCTCTCTTGAACTGTGCTGGCCCGCTATGAACACAGTAACAACCTTTTTGCTTCAAGTACAGAAATGCGGCAAGGTCACGCCAGCTCGTTTCCCAGCTGCCGCCGAGCCGTTGGTCGCTCCGCCGCCGGCGTCGCCAGTGGCCAGCCAGCCTGATGCGAGCAAAGCTTTTGGCATCACGTCACCCATCGCGAGCGGACTGCCGCCGGCAGCCGAGCCCGTGCGCGTGACGCCCACTGTCGCGTCCCCTGCTCCAGCGCCCGTCTCCACGCCTCAGAAGATTGTTCCAACCCCAATCAAGGTACCTGCGCAGGCTTCTGTCAAAATCACACCGAACACTCCAACATTAAAACAAGCAACATATCAGACTAAGACAGTAGTGAAGTCACCAGCGACGGCGACGGCCGGCTCCTCGCAGCAGATCAAGGTGGCCGCGGTGACGCCCCAGGGGGTCACCAGGATCGTGAGCGGCGTCGGCACGCCGGGCACGGTGCGCGTCTCCACGTCGCAATCCAACGCACAGATCGTGCTGAGTTCGGCGACGGCGGGCGGCGGCTCCACCCCGCGTTACGTGCAAGTGAAGACTGGCACCAGCAGCGCCATGCCCGTCAAGCTTGGCGCAGGCAACATGCCTGTCAAACTCGCCGGAAATGCTTTAAAAATAGGCACGGCGAATCTCCAGGGAAAGATTACGTCTAACAGTGTGCAGAAGGTCGGGCAAGTGGGCGGCGCTAACATGCCGTTAAAACTGGGCGCAGGTAATGTTAAAATCGGCACAAGCAATGTACTCGTCAAGACAGCAGGCGGTGTCCCAATCCAGGCAGGCGTCGCCAGTCTACAGACGAAAGTGGCGGCGGGCATGCCTGTGAAACTAGGCGCGGGCAACCTGCCCGTCATAGCGAGTAGCGGCGGCGCGATACAGATCGCGGGCAGCGCGCTTGGCGGCCAGCAGGGGAAGACGCCAGTGTACAAGATCGTGACCGCCAAATCTAGCGACCAGACGGCCACGTCCACCACGAGCGCGGTAGCAGGTGGTGCCACCGTCCTGCGACAGGCTGGCGGTAACGCCGGCATCCCCGTCATCATCAAGAAGACACCCGGCTCCAACGCTCAGTCGAGTAATCCGCCGCAGTACGTCACCCTGGTGAAGACGTCCACTGGCATGACGGTGGCGACCATGCCCAAGGTGGCGATGATGCAGAACCGGCCGTCGGTGCCGTCGTCGGCCGCACAGGCGCAGAGCATCGCGCCCGGCGCCACCATTGTGAAGCTGGTGTCGACGAACACGGTCGGCGGCAACAAGATCATCACGCTGCCGTCCAATATGTTGCAGCTGGGTAAGTCGGGTGTGGGCGGTAAGCAGACCATCGTGATCACCAAGTCTTCGAGCCAGGCGGCGCAGTCCAACCAGCAGCAGTGAGCGCAAGCGGCGCTCCGCTGAACTGACGAGTATTCTCAGAGTGCCCTTAGCTAGCCGTGAGCGGTGTGCGCAGAGCGGTGCGGCCGCGGGGTGCCGGCACTGCCAGTGTGTGACTGATGAGTATGTGGAGGTGTCTCTAGATTGTAAATTTCAATATTAAAAACACTGAGTGTGTTTCTTGGACTACAGTATATTCTAAATCATATTGAATATAATATATGAGTCTTTTATATGTTACAATGGGTCTGTGTAGAAAATGTCCTCATAGAGTTTTTACTAAAAATACTTTATTTACTCTTATAAATTAATAATAATATTAATGTATGTGACTATGCACCAATTCCTAGATTTATTCTGATCTGTGCCCATCCAGTAAACTATGGATGAAGTACCTTGAGTTCTCATCAGGTTCTGAAGGCCCGAATAGGAATTTACACTTAAGTGCCTGTTGTGCAGTTTTTGTGCTTAGATGTTGTACCGGACAAGGTGTTTGTGAAGTCATTATTTTGTGGAGACCGACGTCACATTAATAATATACAGAATAATTCACGTTATATTGTAAGACTTAAGTTTTAATACTTGTATTAGATTATTTTTGTATGTTATTGGATTTTGTTAAACGACTATGGTTATTCAAATTATTTTTCAAAAATACATGCTGGGTTAGTTATGTAAAATATTTATCCAGTAAATTTGTTTATCTGAGAGCTACATGATATAATAAATTGGAAATGGCAAGTACAACACAT
Organism: Apamea crenata; assembly: GCA_949629185.1. Classification (NCBI taxonomy): domain Eukaryota; kingdom Metazoa; phylum Arthropoda; class Insecta; order Lepidoptera; family Noctuidae; genus Apamea; species Apamea crenata. The sequence goes on along the minus strand of OX451362.1, from coordinate 613,163 downwards.
TAAATTATGGTTTAATGATAAACTGTCTTCCGCTTTATTAAGTTTCCAAAGAATCCTCCCTCAATTTATAAATGATTTCGGACACATTGTGTGTATGTAGTGTGCTAGAAGATATATAGATTTATATTATATCATTATTGCTCTGATTTTAATGGCCGCGTACATTAAATTGCATATTGTTCACAAAGTGAATGGTTCTTTCGATGCGGCCATTAGGAACACGGTGACTTGTTTCTTAGTTTTAGTTAAATCACAACGTAGTATGCACTATTTAAGTTTTTTATATGACCAGCTGTTGATTTTGATGGCATTTGTTGACATGAAGTTTTGGATCAATGGTGTATCTTTAACTACATTAATTTGCAAGTGCCGAGGCTATTATCAGTATTTGAGAGACCCCATTGATCTGAAGGAGACAGCTAATGAACTAAAATGCCTGTCCGACGGTGACACGCGGCGAAATTGTGCCTGGAAGTAGAGTGGGGAGTTCTCAACGTGTTCACGACTTTGGCACCTCAATTGAAACTGACGATTTGATTGATAATTTTATCAATAAATGTTCCGAAAATAATATAGAATAAAAATGCAGAATGTTGTTTTTTGGCGCGAATTCGTTCTTAATCAAAGGGATTGGCGTCGTCGAGTCGTGTCAAAATGCATGCATATAAATATGTTTTTTAAATTGTGTTAAATATTTATAATTTAACTGTTGATCTCGTGGTAAGAATGATGTTCTGCGTTTTTATATATTTTAGTGTAAGTGTCCTAGGTGTACGTACGTAGAATAATCATAAAATAATAAGGTAAGCGAGGTATGGAATGTAAATATCATTAAGTAGATAAATTTAATGTTATAGTTTGTTCATATTATGTTCATTTGCTTGAATAAACGATTTGGATAAGCGCAACTTTCATTTCCAAACCACTGTGCACTAGTGACGATAACATCGTTGCGTAATGACAATACCAATTACAAATATATTATTATCTTTTGTTTAGTCATGGGAATCAGAGTAGGTCATACAAAATAAGAGATTCGGAGAAATAGACAACTCTCAATTTCTAGGAATTGAACCTAGAACCTCGGGTACACTGATGCAACTGACACGTGTCACGATTGATATTATTATAATGCAGCTTAGAATCGTGACACTACAACATAATACTACAGCATTTCGAACCTTCACTGTTATGTTAATGTTTCACAATACTTGTCTAGATTCAGTCTATCCAAGTCGTTTTAAAGACATTGTGAAATATGAAAATAATGTTATTCGATGTACCTCCATCTATGAACAGTGATATGTACTAACATTCATTTACCTTCTAGTGTGGTATATCGAGACTAGGTGTCGCTGCACGGTACAAACTGAACAACAAAATTGTTTACCATTGTGTCATCTGTATTAAAATAAATACTTATACTTAATTAATTAAGCTTTACCACAATTAATTTAATCTTAATAATTAATATTTTAGTTTTTTAATAGTTTTAGTTAGTATAGGATATTATATTTTTACTTTAATAATTTGCAGTTCATTTAGTATTATTACCTTTAGTTGCCTCGTAAACATTATTCTCCTTCTCTTGTACCTTGTAATGACACAAGATGTCGCTACTAGTATCTCAGAAGATGTAAGATATTTGTTAAATCTTTTCCCCTGTCTGTTCACTTTGAGTTTTTTTTTGTGAAAATAAAATTTAAGCTACCTACCTGTTTGCTATTTTTTAATTTTTACGCAACATTCAAAATTCACATAATCATTCATCCTCCTACTTAAAGTTCTCTATGTACATAATATGTAGAGACGCCAGCACATCAAGCTACTACAATCTGTCAAATTTCTTTAATAGATTTTCAACTTTATCTCAAAAACATTAAGGTTCAAGGTTGATTGGGAAAATTTGACAGTTTCGGGTAGCTTGACCTGCAGGCTGGCGTCTGTACATGGGCTATATTATTGTATTAAATAGTTTCCGTTCACTTTAATTTACCTACAGCCGTCATCATTATGCAAAGGCATTATACGTAGCAAACAATTTTAATAACAAAATGCATTCAAGCATTTTTGTTTAACCGTTCTCGCCATTCTCGCGGTCCAAGTTGTAGGTATTGTTTTGTTTTATTCCTTGTTTTTTAAGTAGGCTCAATGATTTAAGAGCTGCAGTACCTACTTGTCGAGGGTTGCAAGGCCCAGGTTTTACCCACTTACCTATACATTACAGTACCTACCTGCTAATTTACTGGGAAACGAAGTCAATTTTCCAGTTAAGCAGTTACCTTACTACTGCGGTCTTAAATCATTGAGCCGTTATAATATTCTGCTTAGAACATGAATAATAGATGTTCTTGCTGCATTGTGTATCGGACACGTAGAACTTATAAATATTAGGTCAAATTAAATTAGCTAGGGAAACTCCGCAGACCTCTGACCTGGTGGGTATCGATATTTAAACACGATTAAAAAATATTGTAGTGCATGTACTTTGAAGATATTCAGAGTCTAGTATATCAGTTTTAGGGTTCCGTACCTCAAAAGGAAAAAAAAAACACAGGATCCCTTCGTTATCCGTCCGTCTATCTATTAAGGGCCTTTTTGTCAGGAACGCGTGGAGGTATCAAGTTGAAATTAATATCAAATACTTACGAAGCTTAATTTTTTTAGAATTTCAAGGGACGGTCCCTTGGAATTCTAAAAAAATTAAGCTTCTAAGCCAATAAGACGACCGACTGATCGTCAACGCAATAAAAAATACGGCCATTTATGCGACATATTTAGATACATAACAGCCGCACGGGTCGATCGATCAGGTTAAGCTACGCTTGCCGCGGTTGATCCGTGGATGGGTGACCATTTTCACATACCAAGTCCCCTCCGTGCCTCGGAAAGCACGTTAAGCCGTTGGTCCCGGCTGTCATTCGTGGATCTTTGACAGTCGTTACGGGTCGTCAGTAGCCCGAAAGTCTGACAACCAGTCTTACCAAGGGGTATCGTATTACCCAGTAACTGGGTTGTGGAGGTCAGATAGGCAGTCGCTTCATGTAAAATACTGGTATTCAGCTGCATCCGGTTAGACTGGAAGCCGACCCCAACATAGTTGGGAAAAGGCTAGGCAGATGATGATTTGGATACATTCTACTCGCAAATAAATCAAAACCTATAGAGTACCTACTGAGTAGGTGCTTAGGTACCGTTGACCTAGAATCATGAAAAAAGATCCCAGTTAGTTGCAGGTAGGTTCAAGTTTCAATCTTACTTTGCCGAATAGTTCCGCAAGAGTCCCACTTAGGTCCGGTACTTTTTTTCAAAAGATCTTACTTCTTCTGTAATTCAATTTTGTAATTACTCCTGGTACACCGACGATCTTGAAAATATTATCTAAGCGATAGTGCACCGATAACTTGTAATGTTTCAAAACGCCTGCGCCACTAAATACCATCGAATCACTTTTACTGGAAAGATAATTCCTTTGATATTTGAATATTACCTATATTCAAATATCAAAGGAATTTTCAAACTAGATTCAATAAGTGAAATCGCATGTTCACACGCTCCTTGGCGTTGAGACTCGCGGCATTTGTCATAGATAGCCCGCGCTGTTCTATGTATCTAACACATTTCTCTTAGATAGCCCGCGCTGTTCTATGTATCTAACACCTTTCTCTTAGATAGCCCGCGCTGTTCTATCTAACACATTTTGGCCTCCATTCTGTCGTACCATTACGGTGCCCATGGTCTTCTAATGCGAACCATTACAATATTATTATGTTGAACATACATACATACTTAATCAGCCTATAAAGTTCCCACTGCTGGGACACAGGCCTCCTCTCGGTGAGAGGGAGTAGGCCGTAATCCACCACGCGGGCCCAGTGCGGGTTGGTAGATGTCACATGTCTTCGAATTATTGTTATCCTTCACCGTATTGAGAGCAGTGGTGATGAAATAATTTAGACAAAGTAAAGCGCGTGTCTGGGTTCGAACCTGCGACTTACAACTCGTAAGTCGCGGCCGTTACCACTGGGCCACCACTGCTCTCTAAGTTGAACAAAAACTTAACATCAAACCTGGAAATTTTTCAAGACTCCTTAGGTAGGTAGTACCTACTTATTCGAAAAAAAATACTTGACAATTATAAGTAAGGGCTGATTTTACCAAAGTCTTTAAACCGTAGAATAAAATTGACGTCCGATAATTCTAGTATAGGATAACTGTTAAAAATTCACAATTTAATTTCAGGATAAGACTTTATTCTAGGTGTAAAAGTTTGGTAAATTCGCCCTAAGTGACATCATTTCTGTTATAGTAGAATTATGTCTAGAAATACGAGTATGTGTGTTACGTTCATGCCCTTCTAGACCAGAGTCGATAATTTTTAAAACTAAAAAAAATAATAGTAGGATGAAACCCATTAGAAAAGGAGGGGAATATTATAAAAATCAAAGGAAAAATAATTTACGGGCGATCTGAGGTCGGGAAGGGGATGGGGGTGAGCTTTTAAGGGTAAAAATCGGTTTTTCTCGATTTCCGGCAAAACTAAAAGTCCTATCGAAAAAAGTCAAATGGCAAAGTTGTAGGTAATAAAAAGATCTAAAACTTTTGTATTAACACTTTTTTCACATAACCTCAAAATTTATATGAAAAATTAAAAAAACCAAGTTTTTGGTTTTTTATTTTTATCTTTTACAAAAATCTTTTTTTTTTTACCAAATTTGGTGAAAACTTACCTTTTTATGTCCCAAATACGCTGTAATTTATTTGATTAAAAATATTTATTATTTCACCTTATTTTGAATTAATATCGAAAAAGCACCCTAATTTTCAATCGAAAATTCACCCGTCAAAATATCAGCTTTTTTCAAAAAGTTGGTATGTGTTCTGTTCGTTGAAATCTCTATTTTCCGATGGTGAAAAAAAAAATATATGTTACTATAGGAAATCTTCTCAGAAAATGCAAAAAAACGAAACCACTCGAATTCGAAAACTGATAATCTGAAAAGACAAAATCGAATTATTAATGCCTTCACTATTTTATCGTGAGTATACACCCCCATGAAAAAAAATTATTAAAGGAATAAATGTCAAAATGTATAAAAAATATACTAAAAATCTATAATAAATGTATAAATATATAAAAATATGTATAGTAAATATATTTTTAATAACTAACTTTTGGCCGATTTTCATGTATTTTTCATATATTTTAGATACATTCAAAATATATCTTAAAAGGCATAAAAAACATAGCTAAAAATAAAAAAAAAATATATTTTGAATATATCTGAAATATATTTGAAATGTATAAAATATATATGAAAATCGTCCAAAAGTTAGTTATTAAAAATATATTTACTATACATATTTTTATATATTTATACATTTATTATAGATTTTTAGTATATTTTTTATACATTTTGACATTTATTCCTTTAATAATTTTTTTTCATGGGGGTGTATACTCACGATAAAATAGTGAAGGCATTAATAATTCGATTTTGTCTTTTCAGATTATCAGTTTTCGAATTCGAGTGGTTTCGTTTTTTTGCATTTTCTGAGAAGATTTCCTATAGTAACATATATTTTTTTTTTCACCATCGGAAAATAGAGATTTCAACGAACAGAACACATACCAACTTTTTGAAAAAAGCTGATATTTTGACTGGTGAATTTTCGATTGAAAATTAGGGTGCTTTTTCGATATTAATTCAAAATAAGGTGAAATAATAAATATTTTTAATCAAATAAATTACAGCGTATTTGGGACATAAAAAGGTAAGTTTTCACCAAATTTGGTAAAAAAAAAAAGATTTTTGTAAAAGATAAAAATAAAAAACCAAAAACTTGGTTTTTTTAATTTTTCATATAAATTTTGAGGTTATGTGAAAAAAGTGTTAATACAAAAGTTTTAGATCTTTTTATTACCTACAACTTTGCCATTTGACTTTTTTCGATAGGACTTTTAGTTTTGCCGGAAATCGAGAAAAACCGATTTTTACCCTTAAAAGCTCACCCCCATCCCCTTCCCGACCTCAGATCGCCCGTAAATTATTTTTCCTTTGATTTTTATAATATTCCCCTCCTTTTCTAATGGGTTTCATCCTACTATTATTTTTTTTCACTTTTTATTATTTTTAAAGGCTTCTACCCTGGTCTATTCATTAATTTGTATTTTATTTTACTGAGGTTAATTAACTTTGTTTAAATTATGTCTTTTGTCTTTAAATGTTATGTACCTACAGATGCCAGCAGGTCAAGCTACCCGAAACTGTAAAATTTTCCCAATCAACCTTGAACCTTTACTTTGGCGATTTAGTTGGCTTGAGGTGCTGGCGTCTGTACACCTATAATATAATTTGTGTAAGTATAATTTTTAATATACTTTCATTAATACTTTTACCTTTCCTAAATACTTTTGTAAACCAATATCGAATGTATGTGCTGTTGGTGTTCTTTAATAAATAAATGTGACAAACTTTATAAGAAAGGTTACTGGATAGGACACTTATTGCGGACATCTGACACTGCACGAAGACTTAGTTGTGACTGTTGTGAACTATTGTCGGGAGAAGATATCTTTAAAGGCCGTTTAAAAATGTAGGGAGCTGGTGCTTCGCTTGACGGGGAAGTGCTTTTGACCTACTCCGGTGAAAGCATTTTTACTCTGATATAAGTTACAGTTACAATCATGAAATTCATGAAGCTTTAAGAGAGTCAAGGAGGCTATTTTTCAAGTACGTATAATAGATATTTATAACACATTTGCTCGTAAAGGGTCTCTTATTTCACCAATTTCAATATCGTATTGTATCTCATTACGTACTTGTGTACAATACATTACAGCAATCTTTAACAAAAACACAAAAATATTATTTATTTATTTATTTAAAACTCTTAAACTATCTCTTCTACTCTTAATTTACTTTATTAGTAATACTGGCTGTTTTTGTGCCTTTGTCTTAAAAAAAAGCGCTGATGCGCATCGCTAATTTGTGAACAAGTAAAAATTATTCCGCGCGCTTTTTCTTTTCGCTGTTTTGTTTTTATTTGAAAATGTCGTCAAGTAGGTAATGATGAATTTATGAATTCGACACCGCCAGAAGTCTCAGAGGCAATGAAAAAGGCTACTCTAGCCTCTTGCCCGAATAATCGACCGATAGATACTTACAAGCGTATCAAAATTTCATGTTATGGAAAACCAGCAAAGATGCAAATTCATTTTCAGAAAGTGTGTTTGCCTATTTCATGGAACTTTCTCAAATATATAAGTCAAGCTCATTGTGGTGCTATACTATTCAACGCTAAAAAGCACTGTGAAAACAAAACATGGTATTGATATCAAGGCATACTCCAACTTGCTGGCATATTTTCTAAAAAGACGCTCAAGTGGCCATGTGAGTAAAAAGTCGAAAGTATTTTCGGCTGACAATGTCAAGAAGTTCCTAAAAGAAGCTCCGGATTGCCGATATTTGGCAACAAAGGTCAGTTGAAACTAAATTATTGTTATTAACTTCTTTCACTTTCGTATTTCTTTACAATATAGCTGTTTTGTACCCTGCTTTTATCTCTTTTCAGGTTGTAATAATAATCGGTATAAATGGTGCATGTAGACGTCAAGAGTTGGCAAACATCACAACTAATGATGTCGAGAACCATGGGCGAGTTCTTCTTGTCCAGGTCAAAAACACAAAAAATAAAATTCCAAGATCGTTCACAATACGGGGGCCATTTCACGACATAGTGAAGAAATACGAAGCGATGTCTAACAGATTTTTTCAAAATTGAAAATGCACTAGCCAACCCATTGGCATAAATAAATTTGGAGCAATGCCGAAAAAATTGCCACTTTCTTAAATTTGGATGATCCACATGAATACACAGGGCACAGTTTCAGAAGGTCCTCGGCTACATTGCTCGCCGATTCAGGTTCGAACTTATTGACACTAAAACGCCACGGAGGGTGGCGGTCGAACAGTGTAGCCGCGGGCTACATAGATGACTCGATGAGAAATAAAGAAGAAATTAGCTCCCGCATTACAAGGAATATAAATTTGGAGCCAAGTGTTGACTCTCGACCATCCACGAGCACACACGCGTACATTCCACCATCGTCTCCGGCGCCGCAGCCGCCTCCGTCGTCGCCACCGACTGCAGAACTCTGTGGTCTCGTTTCTCCTACTTTCACTCAAGAGAGTGAGAGAGACACTGGTGAAATTGTAACTAATAATAATAACTTGACAACATTAAAAATGCCAATTGGCAACGTAATAATCAATTTTACAAATTGTTAAATTTTTTATAACTGCTTTAACAAGTGATTAAAGATATTTTATTCGTTTAAGAAAGTCCGAGCTTTATTTATTTCCTCGCAAATATGTTATAAAACGTCGTAGGTATGACATACGAGCGCTTTGATAATTACAGCTTCTCTGCTTTCTTGTAGCCTACGGCTCGGGCTAGCAATATCGCCTCGGCTGTAATTTTCAACTTACCGCACTTATATCATAATGTACTATTATAGGTTTAGACTACCTTATGTTTGTAGAGTGCTGTATTAAAAGTGGTTGCAATTGAAAGTGTCAAGCACAATCCCCAGGCTATTTTAACAAGTTGTATGTAGGTACCATAGATAGTAAAGACCAATTTTACCATAATGTTATTCTGTTGTAGAGGCAACAGAGCGTTAAACAGCGAAAGTCTAAAATGCTATACCTATAGCTTCATACTGCGTTCAGCCCTCGTTCATTGGTCTATTTTATACAAATTTTACACATTTGAATACTGAGGTAGGTAAGTACCTACTGTAATACTGATTTTAAAGGCGAATTTCAACAATGAAACTGAACGCCATCAGCCCATGTTCAAGAGCTGTCAGTGTCATCTTTGTGTGGAATATTGAAATTCGTCCCTAAGTAGGAACAATCGAATGAAAAACTCAAATTTTCATTTTTTTTTTTGTAAAATTCAATATTTCAATTAAACCATTTACCTATACCTACTTTTGAATTATTGTCAGAGTCTATCAGTTAAGGCCGATTTTTTAATCCGTAATTAAACTCAACACTCAACCAATTGTTAAAAGATCAATTATTGTTGTGATCAATTGTTAGTTTATGTAATGGTCACTAATAGTTAATTATTTGACCATCAGCAATGATACTAAACATATCATTAGATAAACTAAAAATTGACCAAAAAACATATCTTGCAAAAATTTAACCATTAGGTACTATTTTTAACAATACGGATCAAAAAACCGGCCCTAGTCAGAAAGTTGAAGCTAGTTGCCCATTCCAAGACGTAGATCTCTATGGGGGAAAAATCCTGAGATGAGTACATTATTCTTGATGCTTTATGTGAGACAATGTAAAAAATAAAATGAAGACACAATTTAAAATATAAGATTAATAATACGCCCTGTCAGTTAAGAGATGACCGGTGTCAACCGACGGCGCCCGTTCACGAGCATGACGCGTGGATCTGCACCAAGTGGAGAGACCTTATTAATTGTTCTGTTCAGAATGTTATTTCAATCTGTATATGTCACAATGTCTAGTTGGGTTGTGTGTTGTGTCCGCAGCCGCTACAGAGGTGTACAGAGGGCGAGAGTTATTAACTCGTCGCAGTATTGAGGCAGCACAATGCCGTGACGTCACACGCCAGCTGTTGCCCACACTGCATTACACTCCGCGCGTCGCTCTCTGCTCGGCCGCTGGTAGGTATTGTGCGCCATTTTAACGCGTAGGTATTGGAGCTGGTTGCACTTTCCAATGAGAAACAATTATTCTATCGTGAACTAACAACTAGGTTACTGTCGTTGATTTAAAAATTATTAAATATGATTTTTGAAACTCTCAGTAGCAGTCTATAGTCTAGATGTGTACGACCATGGCCAGGCTCGCCTGACTTACACATTACAGGTGGTATTTGAATAAACTATACATTAGGTATATCTCAGCTTACCCCTTCGAGAAATACAGGCGTGATATAAGATGTTATACAATGACATTATGTCATTTGTTAAAAATGGTCCTGCCTCGACCTTGGTCCTCCTGCTATTAATAGTTACCTATTTGTTTAACGACCAAGGGCCAAAGATGGCCGAAGCTAGTGCAACAATTCTGCTAGATAGCCTGTTCACATTGCTGGCCATAGATATAATTTATATGTTGTTGACCATGGGTGGTTACTCTGGAATTCAGAAAAATAGATGATGAGGTCCACAATAAACTTAACAGTCAGCGTATCTTCTGACTGTCATTGCTCGGTTATTGCACCTTTGTGACGTAGACGGTAGTGCGGGTGCTCCGTTCAGCATCGTTAGTGCTCAATCGGTGTCGTCCGAGTTAATCACTGGGACGTGATCCTGTCTGGATGAGATCGTATTTCTGGGTAAAAAGAAAGAAAGAAAATACATTTATTTGGCACAAACTAAAATACACACAATACACCAGATATAACAAACTGCCGGTCGATTCTGTAAAAATCTCACCGTGAAAACATAGGTGAAGTGATTTATCATTAATTACACCTAAAGCCAGGGATTGACACTATTGACAGCTCACTCCACTTAAGTTTTCACGGTGACATTGTTACAGAATAGCTCGGCTGAATGCAGAATGCTGTTAAAGAACCGGGTGATGTATGGAAGGAGAATAGGTTCGCTTATTTTCAGTGTTTCTGTGCTAATGCCATCTTCGCCACATGATCGATTATTTTCATTTTAGTGAGGGCTACATGAACTCTTATCCGGTTATAGGTAGGAATACTACCGAGTGCCGTCGGAGTAGAGGCATTTATAAAATGTTGTACTTAAATATCTAATACTTTTGATCTATTCATTTGTTTCTTACCATGGCCATCTTTTAAAGTGTGATCCATGATTTGTGATTAGAAATACCCTGTTTTGCTATTTTCAGGGAGCAGTTATTTTCTAGAGCATCCTGAACTAATCTATTGTTGTAATTTCTAATGTATTTTCTGATACTACATTTAACCTATTTATCTTTAAGTCTATATTGTAAACTAGCTTCTGCCCGCGGCTTCGCCCGCGTGGATGTCCGAAGTTATCCCACGGGAACGTGCTACCAGGATAAAAGTATGTGCTTCCCCAGGATGCCGTCTATCTCTTTGCCAAATCAGAAGTTCAGTGGTTTAGGCGTGAAAATGTAACATACAGTTTCAAGTTCAAATCCTCCCCTGAAAACCGAATTACCCCTTTTTGCCCCGTCAGGGGTCAATTTTCGACAACTTATTATTAATTATTTTCTGTCAAAAGTATCAATACTGAGTTTCGAGCTAATCGGACCGCGCATTCAATTTCTTCCACACAAACTTCAACACCCCTATATCCCCCTTTGAAGGGTAGTTTTGAAAAACTTATAATGATAAACTTTATTACTTACTTAGGCAAGTATTGTTGCCAAGTTTCAAGTTTATTAACTAAATTAATAAGATGTTTCATATAAACTGTATCCCCGCTTTTCACCCCCACAGGGGTGGAATTTAAAAAAATCGTTTGGGGTATATTCATAACTTGACTCAAAGATTATTTATACCAATTTTCTAATTAATCAAGCCACTTATTATAATCCTCCCCTGTAAAATTAACTACTCCTTTTTAACCCGTTAGGGGTAGATTTTCGAAAAAGCCTGATACATGTTATTAATTATTTTCTGTCGAAAGTATCAATACTGAGTTTCGAGTTAATCGGACTGCGCGTTCAAATTCTTCCACACAAACTTTAACACCCCTATATCTCCTTTGAGGGGTAGTTTTGAAAAACTAATAATGATAAACTTTATTGCTTACTTAGGCGAGTATTCATGCCAATTTTCAAGATTATTAAACTAAAGAACAAGATTTTTCATATAAACTGTATCCCCGCTTTTCACCCCCACAGGGGTGGAATTTTGAAAAATCATTTGGTATGTGTTCATAACTTGACTCAAAGATTATTTATACTTATTTTCGAGTTAATCAAGCCACGCTGTAAAATCCTCCCCTGTAAAATTGACTACCCCTTTTCAGGCCGTCAGGGGTAGATTTTCGAAAAACCCTGATGCACATTATTCTTACCTTTCAATTTTAGGTATAAATAGGTACCGAGTTTCGATTAAATCGGACCGCGCGCTAAAATTCTTCCATACAAACTTTGAAACCCCCCAACCCCTTTTTAGGGGGTAGTTTATAAAAACAAAAAATGGCCAACTTCATAATTTACTGAGATAAGTATTCGTGCCAAGTTTCAAGTTTATTGACTCAAGGAATAAGATTTTTCATACAAACAAAATCCCCCCATTTCACCCTCTTAGGGGTGGAATTTCAAAAAACCCCTTCTTAGTGGATACCTACTCTTCACGAAGAATACACCCTCCAAATTTCATATTTCTAGGACCAGCGGTTTAGGCTGTGCGTTGATGTCTCAGTCAGTCAGTCAGTCAGTCAGTCAGTCAGTCAGTCAGTCAGTCAGGACTTTGAATTTTATATATATAGATATCTGCTTGTATAGAAATTCTGCCTCTGATCTATTAATTTATTGACAGTTTCGTTTGATAATTTTTGCTTTTGTTTTTGATTTGTGTTACTGTTTTGCTGGCTTTGGTTAAACTTTGTATTATTTCGTCGTATTGTTGCTGGACATATTTTTCTTAAATTTTTGAATCAAGCATATCAAAACTATTTTTTAGCTCTATTTTAAATTGTTTACATCCTAGTACCTGCGAGTGATTGTTTAATTAATTTTCTAATTTGATTTTACACCTATGTTTGCCCATTAATTTTGACGTCTAGTTTAATTATTGTACGTACAGGTCTGTGCTCAGAACTAAATTTAATTTGATTTATGATTTTAATGTTTTAAATTATTTGTTTATTTGAGGTAAGAATGTAGTCTATTTCATTTCTAGTTCGTCTGTGAGGTTTTTTGTAGAAGAAGCTGTTGCTTATAGATACATAAGTTCTGGCCAGAAGTAAATTGGAGAAGGCATGTTCCACGTTCATTCCGGTCTCCGAGGCCGTGTGGACCCAAGATATTGGTGTTGTCTAGATCTTGCCTTTGCCCAATTTTGGCGTTAAAGTCACCTAAAACAACGTTCCATGCTTCCGTTTAATGCTTCGATGTTCGTCACAGGCTTTGCTTAGTAGACAAGCGTTGTCTAATACGGGTCGACGGGTGAACAGTGAACCTGCTCACTCGGTTCGTGGTACCTTCACCACCCTAAAATTGACGTCCTGTTCTTACGCCAATTGTCCAACTCAGGCCATTCGCCAATTGTGGCAGTTCGCATGCCCTAAGTTGGTTTTTGTTTACTAGCAGATGTAAAGAGTAAACTTGAAGTTTGATTGAAGATGAATATGTCGAAGACCAAATTTATGTGCAACGACACAACACCTAGACGCATAAAAGTAGACGGCGAGATAATACAACATGTCCAATACCTTTACTTGGGCCAAGTAGTCTCTTTCCAGGATAAGATAAAGAAATCACAAGACGAACGGAAAACGCCTGGAAGAGCTACTGATCCTTGGAGGATCTATTTAGGGGTGAGTTGCCTATGGCACTGAAACGCAGGCTCATGGACAGGTGTATTCTTCCCGTCTTAACCTATGGTGTACAGTCACGAACACCAATATATCAACACTTGGCGACTTTCAACTGCAATTTTTTCGTGAAATAACGAATGGAACGTGGAAATACGACACATTACATAAACCTGTGGGTTCGAAAATGCTATGTTCGTAACAACATAAAATTTCAATTAAAAATAAAGGAGTAAAATTCAAATCGCTTTTGAATAAAGCCTAGTGTATAAACATATATGTAGGTATACATAATTTTGCTCGTTACTGTACAAACTTGGTGTTTGACTAACATACTCAAGGTCTGCCAACGAGCAATGGAGCGCAGTATGCTAGGCGTTAAGTTAACGGATCGTGTTCGAAACACAATACTGCGCTCCAAAACAAAGATAGCTGACGTGGCTCAAAAGGCTGCCCAACTTAAATGGGACTGGGCAGGACATGTCTGCCGCAAGCCGGACAAACTGTGGGCCCAAATAGTACAGAATTGGCGCCCTAAGATAGCGAGGCGAGGTCGCGGCAGACCACGTAGGAGATGGCGGGACGAGCTGGATAGGTTCCGTCAAAACTGGAAGGAGGACGCGCAGGCTCGCGAATGATGGAAGGAGTGGAGGGAGGCCTGTAGGCTAACATTAAAAACATTTAGCTAGGTCATGCATTCGTGCTCAAGCCTCAGTCAGTTGATCACTTGGAGAGTCAGTCTTCTTGTAAATATTGTCAGACGATTCACAAAAACAATCCACAACTGCTCACTGATCAAACTGACGCGTGAGTTGTCACGTCATGTCGCTCTCACCCCCCTCCCCCCTCTGCCGCATCGTATGAACGTCGCAATCAGTCGCCGCGGCTCGGTGATGGATTTAAAACCTAATCATATTGGAATATGATTGGAATTACATATCATTTGGGACGTGAGCAGGAGGTAAATATGTAGGTACTTAGGTAAAAAGGGGTTTAGTAACCTATTCAACACTGTTACATGTCTTTCTGTGAAAGGGCACTGGGAATTTTGTGTTGAAACACCAACTCTTGTGAAACATTTTATTATAAAAACTTACAATATACTTAATAAATAGATTTATAACACAAATCTTGGTCTCGGTATTAAAAATAAATTATGTATTTTGGTTATCGCAAAAATGTGGTTTCGTCATTATGTTTCGATTATTATCATAACAAAGTTTTTTGCATAAATAGGTAGATATTAGGTCACTTGGTATTCAGAAAAACTTATTTCATGCTAACTAAAACTTATCGAATGCCGGAGAGTTCGAGAAAGCTACTGAAAGTTAAATTAATATATCACATTCAAAGACTCGCATTGGAAAAACTTAATCTTAACTTTGTCCGCGCAACATGTATCCTGACTTATGCATTGGTGCGTATGAGCTCAATTCGAGTAAGATTATAACAAAAATTCTTTCAAATACTTAGATTATTGCATAAAGTAGGAACATGAAGCATAATATTATGACGTGATTCCCGGAAGTAGATCCAGTACTCGTGCGTTTATATTATGACACATCGAATTTAGAAAGAGGGTCACGTCACACTTGTGTTGTGTAGTGTGTCACAGTTGTGTTGTGTAGTGTGTCACAGTTGTGTTGTGTAGTGTGTCACAGTTGTGTTGTTGTGGTTTTCGTGTGTATGAGGCGCTCTATAAAACCGAACTTTTCCTAAAACTATATGACGTCCCATACATACAGCCCCGTGCTTACTGCAAGAGTATTTTGGGGAATTGTCAAGCGGATAGGTACAGCGAGTGACGAGGTACTACATTATCCTAAGATATTTTAATTAAAACTAGTCAGTGTGTGTCGGTCAGTCGAGCAGGCCGCACGTGATGACGCCGAGGCAGCTCCGGCTCGTGGGCTTGTCGTCGGGCTTCAAGGGGACTACCTTCTTCTTCTTCTTCTTGCCGTTGGCGTCATAACGTTTCTCGTCCTGAAATATAGAACATATTAGTAAAATGTTCATGATTAGGACTTTAGGAGGAAGCCTGTAGGTAATGAGATGACTGCTAAAGCTGAAGGTATCTTAATGCCTTGTTTTTGGAAAAACATATTAGGCATTTTAACATCTGATTCATAGGTACAGTCTGTTGTCAACATTATCTGACCCACCCTAAAAACAAACGAATTTGGACCCTCTACCTGTAGCATTAAGGTTTATTCAATTTATAATGAGCTTAGTAGACAAGTGCTCGAGGACTCAATGAATAAATACAATAACAATACAGACACGCAAATTTGATCTTTAACACGTGACGTTAAGGTAAACCCACCTAACATTGTCGGTGCCACCGGCATTATATATCATTTTGTTAAGCTATTTTAATCATTATCTCGTTCACGTTAAAGTTGAAAAGCTTATAAATCACACTACATAATTACAACGGAATCTTTAATTTCGCGTATTTCCAACAAGTTCTTGTGGCTTAGCGGTTTGATGCTGGATTGGCGACGAACAACATGTGGGTTCGAAAACACAATCCACCTATTATCAGTTTCTTTTTTAATTTGTTTTCATTTCTACAATATATCTTACATTATTAACGAACGACCAATATGATTTACGCCTAATAACTTATCTTGTAAACAGGTGGGTAAATTAAAAAAACTTTAAGCTCACAGAATTTATATTTACCAAGAATGGTTGGATACGAAGTAAAACATATATTGGCTCCGTGAGGTAGATAATAAATTCATCTAAGTGACAAAAGTTACACTACGCCTAATAGCAGTGACTGTGCACACACATTTGTAAATCGTTTCACATAACTCGTTAAGTATTTTTAAGCAATTTGGTGTAAAAAAGCATCATGTTGTCGCAATTTAATGACTATACCAAACATAAAATCATATTTTTACATGAGCAGAATGTTGGAATTAGAGAGATTGGTCGTCGACTTAATATAGCAGTAAGTGTTTTTTTATTTCTATTTTATTTGATTGATTGTGATTAATGAACGCGTAGTTGGCTATTTTAGCATTACATCCACTCCTTACAAGTTACATACACGGTTACAAAAATGTATTTTTTTTGTTTTAGAGAAATACGGTCAGACTATGGCTAAGACGTTATGGAGACAATGGCAATATTCGGCGGATTCGTTCAGGAGCAAAAGCCATCAAGTATAGTCCTGAATTCGAACGCCACCGGGCCATTGTTTCAAGCCTATGGGGTCAAATGGTTTTAAATTGGGACATAACGGAAGCCCGTAACAAACACAACTTGGTTGAGATTGTGACATCGACTTGGGAGCACATGAGAGGCAAAGATTTGTGTTGGAATATGGTGCGCGGTATGCGTAGCCGCTTACAGCAAGTTATAGCAGGGGACGGTGCGCCACTCCGCTACTAATTAATCTACTTAGTAGGTATTTTTAAACACACCATGTAAGTAAATGCTCAATGGATTGATTGTTGAACCATTAAAAGGCTGCAGATTATGTGGTGATGTTATTGTTATAAATAGATTTTTTCTATTTAAATAACATGTTTATTCACTACATATAGGCAGCTATAAATCTGTAAAGCATTTCACAGATGAATTCATTTTCTCGATAGCAAACTTTTAAGCATATGCATGCCTTTTTTAATGTTTATAAATGGTTAGATTTGATTATGGCATACTAATATAAAATGTATATTAATTTGGAAATATGTATATGAGCATTTACTTACTTTATCTTACATAAGTGTTTTAATGAAATAAGAAACATTTTAAACTTGCAATTTTTTAGTTTGATTTATTTACAAACTGCCCGTTTAAAAAGACAAGACCCTACGTCATCCATTAAATAAATGTAAAAAAAGTGTAATAAAATAATAAAAAAAAACAGCAGAGTAAAAAGCTATATTTAGGTCAAACTTGGTTTCGAACGTAGACAACGATGAACACCGCACTACCTTAGTGACCACAAGACCAACTCAACTCTTATAAGCAGTATTGAAATTTGATCTTAGTTGTAATGTTACACGCAATATTCTAAAGAATTTGAACCATATAGTATACTATCATAAAGTTTATTTTTGCACAGCACAAGCACCTTCTCCTCGTGCAAATAGATTATTTTTTATTTTAAATAATCACTCCATTGAGACATGATAATAAATAAAACTACCTTTAAAATAGAAAATAAAAAATTGTAAAGAGACGTTGTTTTTCCAATTTTATAAGGCAAGGTAAAATATGTTTGCGCGTAGTCATTTGAATACCAGTTTTATACTGAATACGAATATTTATTGTTCAACTACCCACTTATTACAAGCTATGCGAAAATATTACCATTTTAGAAAGTTTATATTTGAAGATTATCCATCTATAGTTCTTTACAATAATACAAGAAATACTTTTGGAATAAATTCTAAATTGAAAGCAAAACAATATCTTCGTCGCAGGATTCGATCTCGCAACTTGTTTTTCTTAGTCTTATACACAGACCACGAGACCAGAATTACTTGAACGTAGTAATTAAAATAAGCTATTACACTAATTATATTATAACAAGTAGTTATAACATATAACTTAACGCTAACGCTATAAAGATCAAATTTGCGTGTCTGTATTATTATTGTATTTGTTCATTGAGTCCTCGAGCACTTGTCTACTAAGCTCATATAAATTGAATAAACCTTAATGCTACAGGTAGAGGGTCCAAATTCGTTTGTTTTTAGGGTGGGTCAGATAATGTTGACAACAGACTGTACATACAATAACCCAATTTAAAATAAATAAATCTTTTATTACTCCCAAAAATGCACGAACATTACTGAACAAGAAACAAATAAAAAAAAAATGGCTTAAGCTAAGTGATTCATAGTAAAAAATACCCTGACCTCTAAACTAGGTAAAAACCTGTATCTTAGAAGTCAGTGTACCTTCAAAATTATGCATGGATATAATAAGCCTTATAATTTATACCTAGATAGGGCATAATGATAAACAAGGTAAAATAGTATAAAACAAACATAAAAGATACAATGCAAAATAAGGCTGATTTATAGGGAAATATAATAAAAAGCAGGAACATTTAAAAGAGAGAAAAATAAAAAAACTGATTTTGATTAGGTAACTAATTGGTGAAGCGTGTGTTTGATACCTATTGAGCGAGTGAGAGTATTTGTGAGTAAGTGTATGTGTGTGAGTATGTGTTTGTAAAAGTGGTTGTGAGTGAGATGTATGTATATTAAATATAAATTATGGATGTATTTAATTTTGAGCCATAAAAGCCTATCTGTTGACGTTGGAATAGTTTCCAATCGAAAGATCCTCAGTCATACGGTAGAAGTTTTTGCAGATATTGTTGTAACTCAGATTTACACTGCTATATAGTTTTAGGGATATTTTTAAATAATTTATTTAACTGGTTGTAAAGTTTCGTACTGTTGATGTAATAATGCCTTTTAGCTAAGGAGGTTTTATACGACTAGCGGGAAGAATGTGTGTTTGACCCTACCTTTTGGCTCTGATAACGGACGAGTTGAGTGCTTACGGAGCATGGACTGGAGGATATACAGTTGCTTGACTGATAGCACTTTGGATTCTGCATATAACTGTGCTGTAGAGTATCTCAACGGCCGAGAGAGTAGGAATTTCAGTACGGCTCTCTGGGCTCGTTCTAGTCGTATAAAGTCGTATAAAATGGATTGACACAATGTGTGATATACGACTTTATGGGGGACACCCTTAAAGTCGTATAATACTATTATTTTGGCCTCACGTGAGGGGTAAGCGCCGTGGGTCTAGTGTTTATCCACTAAGTATGACTGACGGTCAAACTATCACATCAAATGGTTCAGATATTTGTGATCTTTTTGGCAATTATTTCGCATCTGTGTACACCCCTGAACCTGGTACAGAATTTAAGAATGACTCAAATTTTCTTAACACATTAGAAACCAATAGCCAGTGCCTAACAATACCAGAATTGGATAGTGATTCCCTACTCAAGAAGCTACGATGTGTTAACACCAGAAAAGGAGCAGGTCCTGACGGAATCCCACCATTCTTTATTGCTGCCTGCGCATCGGCCTTGGTTACCCGCTTTTAAAAATATATAAAGTATCGCTGGCCACCGGGACCTTCCCATCCGAATGGAAAAAGGCCAAAGTCGTTCCTGTGTATAAGTCGGACTAAAAGACACTATTTCCAATTATCGGCCTATCGCGATTCTCTCCACGTTTGCCAAGATATTTGAGTCGATGATCTATCCTCACATTCAACGCCATTTCACACTTTATCTTAGTGATCACCAACACGGCTTTGTTGCCTCACGGTCTACTGCCACAAACTTACTGTCCTTCTCGGAGTCCCTAATAGAAACTATCGACTCAAATAAACAGTTTGATGTGTTGTACACTGATTTCAGCAAGGCCTTCGATAAAATTCCTCATTCCATACTTATACACAAACTATAAGCTGCTATGGTGGACCGGTGACAACCGGTCCCTTGCTGAAATGGCTTAAATCATATCTATCGAAGCGCGAACTTTATGTTGTTGTTAGCGGTTTTCGATCTGTAAGCAATTATTGCATGAGTTCCGGTGCTCCTCAGGGGTCACATCTAGCCCCTATATTATTTATCATATACACAAATGACCTTCCCCACTGCTTTTCCGAGTGCTTTCTTTACGCTGATGAGCTAAAGTTTGTTCGAAGAATCGAATCATCGAGCGATATCGCGCTTCTTCAAGAGGATCTGAACAGAGTTGTTGAATGTTGTAAAACCAACTAAAAGGAACTTAATTTAAAAAAGTATTACCATTTGTCTTTTTCAAGAAAGTCGCACCCAATAAAGTCATTTTTTCACTTTTGTACTTCATAGGCAATAAAAAGATACAAGAAGTGAATGTAATTAAGGATCTGGGAGTACTGTTCGACAAAAATAGTAGATTATTAACCAAGGGGATAAAGCAGTGTCTTTTGTCGCGGGTGACGATTTAAATCGCGAGCGTAACGAAGGATTTAAGTCAAAAGTCAAATCGTCACCCGCGACAGAAGACACTGCTTTATCCCCTTGGTTAATAATCTACTATTCGTCCCCCGCCACATCGAGCATATTATTATTTTTTTTCTGTAAATTAGTCTAAAAAATACCTATATTTTAGCAGATTATTAGGAAAGCATCAAACATGTTAGGGTTTGTGCTTAGGAACACCAGGGACTTTAAACAGGTTGCCTTGGAAGCATTTTGGAGTATTGCAGTGTTGTATGGAGACCACATTACGCCACACATAAGTTACTTTTGGAAAGAGTCCAAAAACGGTTTTTGTGGCACCTCCCATTTTCTAGAGGGAAAAGTAAACAGCTGTGGGGAAATTCTGGAAAATTTAAGAACGTTCACAGTCTGATCTCAGTATCAATCTATCAAAAATACGTAAAATTTCCCTACATTTTGACAAGTTTTTGAGATTTGTTTGTCGCCGAGATGAGACTGCGACTAGATTTTGAACGTTTTAAATTATGAGAATTGGCCTTCCGATCTCCTATAATTCTCGTCTCAATTATTTTACAATGCACTCGTTATCAACACGAAGAGAAGTTGTTGATGCCTTGTCCGCGAAATTTTATCACACCATTATACCCACCGTTGCGCAGAACGGTCCTGTGTGCTAAAAGAAAATTGTATACAATAATTATTGAGCATTATTCTCACAAATGATCTCACTATAATATAATTTTATTTTATTATGTATTTGAATTAATATTGTTTATTTTTTTAATGTTAATGTTAACTACCAATTTGTTGTTATTTTTTTTATTATTTAGAAGGTAATATTGCTGTTATTATTATTGTTATGCACGGGTTAACAAAAAAAAAATTGAATAACTATAATTGTAAATATCCTTTTAGGCTTTGAAATAAGTAATACCAGTAATGGTGCATGTTGTGTTAGCCTGTAAGTAATTGTTGCACTTATAAATGTATTAGGAAATGATTTGTTAAATGTATTGTATAAACAATTGTTGGCTAACCTAAATAAATAAATACCCGATAGGTTTACAGATTTCGAGATCCGCAGCCGAGAAGAATTTCACATTGTATATTTGTAATGATCATAGTCATCACAATTTAATATGAGCTAACCTTTTTAATATTCTTAGAATACATACTTAAAAATCTTCAAATTGTAGATTCCTTCCCAAATGAAGTGGATAAATAGCACTGAAGGAAGATAAACCATTTGAAACAACTAATCAAGCTGAAAGAGATGTCGGGCGTCTTATCGCTCACTCATTGTGCTTCGTTCACTCGCGAATGAACGGTATTTGTTAATAGTCTTTACTCAATAGGTCCTGTTGTACTGTTCTATTCCGGTCTCAAAGGTACAGAACAGTAAATAATTGTAGTTGATTCTGATACGATCTTGACAGAGATGGTTTCAGACTCTCAGGAACATTCGGCTTCTTGAAACCAAATCGATTGAAATGAAAGCTAATTTTGATTTCGAGTTTCGCCGATTGTTTTTTAATCCATTGTGTATGACTTCAGAATGTTTAAGTAGGTATGAGAATAAAGATATTCTCTTGATTAAAAAACACATGAAAATTCTGTACGAAAATACAATGTGAATCCTTTCAGGTATCCCTCCACAGCGACTGTGGAACCAACATGCCTTTCAAGGCAGTTATATACGATAGTCCGCAATAGCCCCATTATAGCTCCACATAGCTCGGTTATAGCTGCGCCACCGCGGCGATGGCGGGGAAACATCGAACTGTACTCGACAGGCGAAAGCAAAGCTTTGTCGGATTGTGCACTTAACAATATGGAGAAGTGATCACATTTTATTTGTTGTGTGTTGGCAGGTTTTTGTATTTATTTGTTCAAGATTATAACCGCTACTGCTGAGCACGAGGTCTTGGGGTCGATTACCGGGTCGGGCAAAGTCTTATTGGGTTTTCCCATATGGATTTTTTTAGTAGCAGCCTGGAGTCCAGGTTTGTGCCCGATTGAGAGCAATAGGCTCGCCCCTATTACATGACACTTAAACATAGGTACCTGCCAGAATGTGGGTGTGTGTGAGCAGCTGATTTTTTTTTGCGATTTAAGGTTTGGTCCCATAGTAAAAGTTGTTCATAATGATGAGTACAATGACCTCTTAAGAGGTTGCTGGTGTTTTACAAATAACCCTGTATATTATAACTGCTGTAATTCCTGAAGAGGGAGGTGAAACAGATGGGGAAGGAAACCGAACTTTGAGCTGCATTAGAAAGTACGCAGACGAGTCCCCTAGATCCCAAAAGGATTTTCTTTTAGCAAAACCTTTCTTTATGTTAATTCCTATTCAATGATTCTACCAAAATCATAAAATGAATACAGTTTTGTTGAAATTAATATATTTCAATAATGACTAGGATTATAATATTTCACCAACTTCACAGACGCTACATAATGTCCGTCACGCCTCGTCACGCCTCGTCACGTTGGGAACACGAACCACGTTTGATAGCGCAATAGTCACAATCAGATTTAGGCCGGTAATTGTTAATGATCTGATTATGTATACAGCTGTAAAAAGATTAGCTGTTTATTGCTAGAATGCAATAAACAGCTAATCTTCCTATTAAGTATTTATTGAATTGGGTGTTTCACATAAGAACAAGAACAGTCTATAACTAGGTAGGGGTTACAGACTCTTCAACCAAATGTACTATTCGTGGTTGGACATCGTATGATCTCGTGGTTGCACATCGGATGATCTCGTGGTTGCACATCGGATGATCTCGTAGTAGCACATCGAATGATCTCGTAGTTGCACATCGGATGATCTCGTAGTTGCACATCGGATGATCTCGTAGTTGCACATCGGATGATCTCGTAGTTGCACATCGGATGATCTCGTAGTTGCACGTCGGATGATCTCGTAATTGCACATCGGATGATCTCGTAGTTGCACGTCTGATGATCTCGTAGTTGCACATCAGATGATCTCGTAGTTGCACGTCGGATGATCTCGTGATTGCACATCGGATGATCTCTTGTATCCCCGAACTGTTGTTCGCGACAGTTCCTCGGCGTTCTTTTGCTCGAGAGCTCGTTGGTTCGAGACTATCTTTTATTATGTAATGATGTAATCTAATCGTTTTCGTATTTGGGTTGTCATCGCTGATACCAATCACACGTAAGGATTATCTATCGTGTTTATGATAATACTGGGATTTAGAACGATATCGTAGGTAAGCACGTCTATTTTATTTTAATTTTATTTTATTGGGACATAAAACAATTACTCGTTACAAATATAGTAAGTAATAAAATAGGGTAATACAGGTAAACATGTAACCCACACCAATATCCGCGGAATAATCTATGTATTATGGAGAAATAAAACAAAACCACGAATTATCTACTGGAGGCGATTTAGGTTAGGGAGAATTTATAATATTGTGCAAGCAATTGAATAGCCATTCTTTTAAATTTTGTTTGAGATAGTGAAAATATATCAAGATTGAGAAAGTGTGTGTTATATATTTCTAAGAGACGACGTAGGGGCGCCCTTGCACCAGCATTAGTTCTACACTTTACAGTGTGGAACAGCCGGGCCACGCGCGCCCCTCGCCGTAATACAGTTCTGGGTACAGTATAACAAAGTTTGTTGGTGATATCAGAGCAGTCAAAGTTGTTATTACATATGCCATGCAGCATCACAGCCATAAGTAGGGTGCGCCTGGACTCCAAGCCTAGGAGTTTGTATTGTGTTAGTAGTTATGCGTACGTTAGTTTTGAAAGGTAGCATTTATAGTGAATGGAACGTAAATTTTTTTTTTGGACCATTTCAAGCTTTTGGTTATACTTATCATATAGAGGACACCATATTGGGGCTGCGTATTCTAATTGGGAGCGTATTAAGGTTGTATACAAGATTATGAACGTATGCGGTCGTTTGAAATCAATTGAGGATCGCATAACGAAACCATACATACTGTAGGCTTTGTTAATAATGTTATCGATGTGAAGGTTGAAATGCAATTCTGAGTCAAGTGTAACTCCTAAATCACGACTCTGGTCAACTTTTTTAAGAGTAGTGCCTTGTAAGGTGTAACAGTATTTAATTACATTTTTGTTTTTTGTGAATGATATTACCTTGCACTTAGGTAAGCTAAGGTGAAGTTTGTTATGTGAACAAAAATTGGAAAGTCTATCGACGTCTTCCTGAAGCAGCAAGCAGTCTTGTGTGTTTTTGCACGACTTGAAAATGTTAATGTCGTCGGCATACGTTAAGAAATGGGAGTTAATAAAACAGCGTTTATGTCGTTCACGTTCAAAATGAAAAGCACAGGACCCAAAATGGAGCCCTGAGGTACCCCAGAAGTAACGACAACGGAATCCGATTCAAAGCCGTTTATAGGCACTTTTTCGGTTCTGTTATAAATATAGGACATAAACCACCGCAGTAAATTACCCCGAATGCCATTATAGGCGATCTTGTCAAGAAGCAGCTTGTGGTCCACCTTGTCAAATGCTTTTTGAAAGTCGGTGTACATACACAGCGTCAACTTGGGTTTGGTTATCTATGTTTTTCGAATAAATGGATTGTAAATAACATAAGGTTAGTAGTAGTAGAGCGGCGTTTGAAGAATCCGTGTTGTTCGGTTATTAAAAGGTGGTGAATGTGAGAATATAACTTGCCGTGCACTAGTCTCTCAAAGAGCTTTGACAAGGCGGGCAACAAGGAAATGGAACTGTAATTCTGTATGTTGTTTATGTCGCCGTTTTTGTGTATAGGCGTGATGTATGCGCGCTTCCAGATATCAAGGAATGTACAGTCGGCAAAAGAGATAAGTAACCAGGACATCGGATATAGTTAAAGTTTAGTAAGAAACCGTTGGATATTATTTAATGAAATTTAATTTGATAAATAAACTATTTGTTTTCTATTAATGAAATTAAATTTCATTCGAAAACATCCATCGGTTTCTTGCCAAACTTCAACTATATCCGACGGCCCTGGTTACTTATCTCCTTTGGTGACCGTACCTTCACGTAGGCAATTATTAAATACTATGTGAAGCGGTATGTGAATGCTATCTGCGGTGTTTTTTATAATTGGAGGCACACCATCAGGACCAGACCTTTTATTCGAGTCCAGTCTTTTTAACGCATTGGATATATCATCCGTATCTAAATTTATGTCCGAAATACACAATGAGTTATCCGCGTATGTGGTAGGTGTCTGCCAAACACTCGGGGTCGAGGAAAGAAGGTTCGTAGATAGAGGTGAAGAAGGCGGAAAACATGTTGCAAATTTCGGTGGGATCGTTAGAATTTTTGTTGTTGAGGTACATGCTAGCTGGGATATTAGCTCGCCGCTTCCGCTTGGACCCGTATGTCCAGAAGTGCTTGACGTTCAATGGAATGCTGTCTTCGACTGACTTTATATACATAAAAAACACTTCCTAGACTCGGATCCGAACTGCATTAAAAATATTTCGTAATCAGATATATTGCCATACTTTTTCCATTTTTGCCAAGCGTTCTCTTTGTTTTTAAAAATGCGAATAAGGGCAGGACTGAACCACGACGGAAACTGGAATTCCTAGGACGAGTAAGAGGAACATGTGATTTTATTGTGCTGTAGATAGCATCCTAGAAGGCGTTAACCGATTGCTCGGCGGGAAGATTACTAAGTATGTTGTTCCAGTCTATTTTGTTAAGTGCGCTATTAATTGTTTCGTAATTTGTTTTATAAAAGTTGTATTTCATGGTTGAGTGGCGTCTCAGGGGAGTGCTTTTTGGTATTTAATGGTGTTGAAACACAGAAAGGAGGGTGGTAGGTATCGAGTGGAAGCAGTAGCACACACGTCATAGGTTGACAGCCTACATTAGACAAAAACAGGTCAAGTATGCGGCTCAGGTTGTTCGTAATGTGTTAAATTGAAGGGCATTTGTAAGTGACATGAAGTTGCATAAATAATGACTTGTTGGGGAGGTAGGTTGAGGAATAACATAATTGTGATCACCACCGTTCGCGTTGGACCAGTCAAACCCGGGCAGGTTGTAGTCGCCTACCACAAAAAATGCGTCAGTACTCGCGTCTTAATGGCGTCCGCAAACAAATTAATATTTGCGGTGTATAGGTAGTCCCGTGAGCGAGGTGGTATGTACGCCGCACTTATAATATGTCGCCTAGACAAGTTTCATGTTCATATTAACCTTCGCATCGATGATGTTACCTTTCCCTAACTCACCTGCTGTAGTGCCTCCACGAACACACTAATGACTAGTTGAAGTTACTTATCATACAGCCGGTCGATTCTGTAAAAATCTCACCGTGGAAACTCAAGTGAAGTGAGCTTGATTTGAGTTGTCAGTAGTGCCTATCCCTAGCATTATTTGAAATGACAGCTCACTCCAAGCTCACTTCACCTAAGTTTTCACGGTGAGATGGTTACAGAATCGCACTGCTAATCCATAACATTTGAATATACATAGCGAATAGCTGGTAGATACTGACCTGTGTGTTTTTATTACCTTGTTAATATTACTGTACAGAAATATGAAATATCGCTCTTTAGTGCACTAAATTATTAATTACTAAAGCTGTTAGCTACCTCAACAATCTCCCCGATCTTGTACTTGACGAGGACGACGTACGCGTCGGACGAGTGGCCCGTGTCGTCGAAGGAGCGCGAGGCGTCTTTGCCAGCGACCTCCATGATGGTGTCATAGCCGCCCGGGTGCTGCAACAGTTAACAAATTCCAAGCTAGAGAAACGGCCATGTCTGCCAGATAAGGTTGGGTTTCTTCTGAAAACGTATAATTTATTTATTTATTTTATTATTTATGTACACACAGCAAAATACATAGGGATATGACATAGTTATAATAGGAGTACAAAGGAACTGCTTATTTCTTAAGAAATTTCTTCCAGCAGACCTGCGAAAGGAGAAATAAAAAGAAATGTATAGACAATAGTCTGTGAGAACAAGAAGAGAAAAATATGGAAGTGTGAAGTCTAAAACTAACATATTAGATATACATACACATATCATGCAAAACGATTACATAAGTATGCTTAAATAAATACCTAATACAAAATATATAAACATATATTAATTATATGTATACAGGGTGTCCCGAAACTCAACGATAACCTGGTACCGGGCGAGAGGTCAAGGCATACCAGTTATGAAACATATACAAATACTCACGGTACAGAGGAAGGTAAATAATCGACGTTAAAATAGAGAAATAGTTTTTAAATCACGAAAGCATGAATGAATGAATTTATATTAGATAAAGAAAGAAAGAAAAACGTTTATTTGGACACGGTTCGTGAAACACAAAATACAAAAGAAAAGAAGAGAAGAGAGAAGAAGAGATGAAGAAAAGTTTCATGCTCGAGCCACCACGATAGACATTTTCATCAATTAGATGCAGTCTTTATCAATGACAGAATAAGTAATTGGTTAAGGAATTACCGATTGTCATGTTATTGACATGTGTGATGAGCATGAAGACGGTTAAGATGGAAGATAAGAGAGGGAAGATGATGGCGTGTTTATAATTGACAGTGGCTGTTCTTAAGTAAAACATGGCGGCATTTGCTTGTTTTGAGGAGAGCCACCATTTATCTTAGACCCTCTTCGATTTCCCAAAGATTGCTAAAGAGAGTTTTTAGACTAGCCTGTATGTGGACTGGTAGTGTTTCCTGTCCCACCAGCGGGCACAGCGACTGCTTACCTCGTCAATGTACTTGGTGAGGTCGTACACGGAGTCCTTGTAGACCATCCACAGCGGCTGCCCCTTGCTGCCGTCGCATAAGGCTACATCCGCGAATGTGTACCGATTCACTTCGCCCATTGTAGAGTCTCTGTTGATCACAGAAGATATTGGATATATATTTTATTTTATTCTGTATCTGCCCGTGGGCGTCACAGCAGGCCCTATCGGAATATCAGCGTAACGCTAAGATAGGACCATTTTTGCCTCGTACAGGACTTTCTGCTTTTTTTTAATTTGCATTTCTTGTTTTTTTTTGTTTCTATTAGTATAAGTGTATTATTCTATATATTTATTATTTATTAAAACTTAATGCAGAAGTAAAAAAAAAACGTACAAAGGCGGAGTTAGTACCTGAGGCATTTTCTTTTTTTTTAAGTTTCTTAGCTATATAATGCTATAATAGCTCATATTACGTACAATAATGATATGACTCATAAAATAATAATCTAAAGCCACCAAAATGTTGGTAAAGTTAATCAGGACTTCATATGGCTTACGTTATTTATTTCCTTACTAATTTCATCAAAATATCGGAACGATGTTGAAGTTGAAGTTGAAGAATATCGGTACGTGCATCGCACCCTACGCAGAAGGAAGTTATCTGACGATTGAAACTTCGTCCTTTACTCGTTCGTTCGTTTTTCGTTCTGCGATGGGCCCTAAAGTGGCTTGAAGACGAAAATGAAACGCGGCCCTTCCTGCTTGCGTTCCGCAAGCCGTAACCGCATATGAGCACGAGAGGACCGCACCGGGCGGGTCCACATTCTAGTTATAATTTTACTAGGTACCTTCACAATGTAATTATTAACGTCTTAGGAAAAACATATGATTATTTCATAAGTTATCGGTCTTAACCGTTTTTTCCATTGGTAGGTAAGTAGGTACGTAAGAAGATACGCTGATATATTATCATATCCAGACATCTGCAATTAATCATTGGAGCATGCGCGATATGATTCACTTTTCAATAAGCATTAGTTTTATGATAGGTATAATATTACAATAGTAATAACAATAAAATGTTGACCGTCAAACAGATTGTGTGAATCAAAATGATTGTGTAATTTTAAAACGGATAAGATTATTTTTTTGTCAAATGAAGTATTTAAATAAATACTTAATTTTCTTCAATGTACATTGATTAGTAAACTCTGTCCACTAGATTAACCGTTTTTAGAGTTCCGTATTCAACAAGGAACCCTTATAGTTTCGCCATGTCCGTCTGTCTGTCTGTCCACGGTTTAGCTCAAAAACTATTGGTACTAGAAAGTTGTAATTTGGCATGAGTATACACGTTAATGACGCCGAAATAGAGGTAAAAAAAAAATACAATTATTCAGGGTACCTCCCTACATGTAAAGTGGGGATGATATTTTTTTTTTAAATCGTCTTGTTGGATAGGTCTTTCAAAAATATTAGGTTCGTGACTTATCAACCTTGAAAGTACCAATTTTCGTTAGAGTCAAGTGCCCCCCCCCCCCCCTTCTACCAACTAAACGGTTGTAGTTAGAAATTCAAATGTTACGGCAGTAGTACAGTCACGAGCAAAAGTATGTATACACTCACTTTTATTCAAAAGCGATTTACTCCTTTATTTTTTAATGAAATTTTATGTTTTTACTAACATAGCATTTTCGAACCCATAGGTTTATATAAACTCTTTAGTTATATATTTTATATTAAAATCAAACGTTAAATAATTACATTATTTATGCTAACATTAAAATAATGATATATACATGGGAAAAAATAAGCAAAATAATCATAGGGCATCAAAAAATTCGTCCGCATCGCTGTCAACAGGAACAGTGCCTAACAGGCTGGCAGCATTGCCACGTTGTATGGCGATACTAATTCTTTGGTTAATATAATGTGTATTCAACGTTGCATTCGTTATTTCACGAAAAAATCGCAATAGAAAGTTGTCTATTGTTGACATATTGGTGCTCGTGACTGTACCTATATATGTATAACGAAGTTTCAAGGAAAACTATCACACTTAAGTGGGCTTTACAAGTTTACGAGTACGTAATAGTCGACCAATTGTATTTGACTCGAAAGTTTCGAACAACTCCATCCAAATGTCGATAGATGGCGCTAAGCGTAGTCTTTATTACAACCACTTACCTCTACACGCGGTGGTACTGAACTTCCCTTGTGAAGTTGGATTTTATAACTCCTTCGCCCTATGTGGGGCCGTTTTTGTAGTGAATCCAAATTAATATATTTTTATTTATTTATTATTTTGCTATATAGAATCAAATACAAAGCTCTCCCAGGTATAGTAAACTACTTCCTCAATATTATTTTTTTGTGACGAGTGAGTAGTGTAGCTCTGTATTTAAATTCAAAACACCGGCTATGACAAGTCTTATCTAAAACTCAAAAAAAAAATTTAAACTTTCCGTGCAAAATTGTCTGATCAGGTGAGGATTTGTATAGGAATTCAAATTAGGTAGGTAGTCATGTTTGGCTTTTAGTTAGAACATGGTACGACACTATCAGTCAGCGAATACGACCCGCACCCGCACTTGGCTGTTAAAAAAACTACGGAACCCTACACTGCGCGTGGCCCGACACGCACTTGACCAGTTTTGACAGATCGAATTAGTGACGATCGAAATGTGTGTTTTATACACACATTTCGATAATTTCACTTTAATTTGTATGTACCTAGAATCGATATTTTGCTGTCGAATAAAAATGGTGCGGTTTCTATGCCTGTATTTATTATTATTAAATACAAAACAATATAAATTAGCCGCTTTGTTTACTTTAATTTCGATTTTGCAGGTTTCATAGCGGAAATCAGTGTAAAAATAAAGTGTGCACTGGTTTGCCGTATCAATTGTGTTGTAGTGTACCTATACACATAAATGTAGGGTTTACATTATTAAAACACAGCGTTATTCATAAAATTTAATCAATCATGTATATTTAGATTTTGCTAGCTAAGTTGTTAACTGTATTGTGCTGTGGTCTCCTATAAGTGAAGGAGTAGCATAATCGGCCTTTAACGTTCCCACTGCTGGGACACAGGCCTCCTCTTTGTGAGAGGGAGTGGGCCATAATCAACCACGCTCCCAGTGCGCGCCGGGGATGTCACATGTCTTCGAATATTTGGTTCTAGGACATGCCGGTTTCTTCACGATGTTTTTTCCTTCGCCGTTATACGAGCAGTGGTGACGGAAAAAAATGACACATAGTAAAACGCCTGCAACTCGTTATTCGGGGCCGATACCCCTGGGCCTCCTGCTCCAGTGAACGAGAATCTACTTCAAACCTGAGCGGCAGTTCTCGTAATTTTAAGAACGTTCACAGTCGGATCTCAGTCTCAATCTGACAAAAATACGTCTAATTAAAGAATGTACGTACGTTTTTTTAAAAAAAGAAAAGAACGAATTTCCCTACATTTTGACAAGTTTTTGACATTTGTTTGTCGCCGAGATGAGACTGCGACTAGATTTTGAACGTTTTAAATTACGAGAATTAGCCTTCTGATGTTGCCCATTATTTATGTGGGATTTGTTATGTATTATCTTTTGTTAGAATATTGTTGATCCTAAATAAATAAGTTAATATTATACATTCAGTTCCGAACAAAAAGTTTCAGAAGTAAGCAAAATAATTATGTAAGCAGATTAGTGCGCTGAAAGAACTGTTATCAGCCAAATATTTATTTATTTAATCATCTTTTAAAAATCAGTATTTCGATAGTGATTTTTAAAAGATTAAATGAATGATTAAGTAATTGGTAGAAAAAAAAAGAATAAATATTTATCAGCTACTAGCTGCGCCCCGCGATTTCTCCCGCAGAAGTTTCGATCCTGTGGGAATATCGGGTTAAAAAGTATCCTATATGTTAATCCTGGTTATAAACCATGTATGTGCTAAATTTCATCCAAATCCGTTTAGTAGTTTTTGCGTGAAAGAGTAACCAACATCCATCCATCCATCCATAGAAAACTGCCACGTTTATAATATTAGTAGGACAGTAGGATATCATCGGCTAATTTGGCTGTGTCATCAATCACAGACTTTGAAATCAAACAACGATACGATTTATTTACGTTTATATTGACTGAACTTCTTTACATATTGTCGACTAAACTAGCACTCTCTTTTCCTAAACAAAAAACCTACAAATTAAAATATTTGACAACCCGATCTAAACTTGCTTGAATGTTCGAATGGAATGCGCGCTAAATTATAGCCAGCCTGCAGCCCCTGCACTACATAAGGTTGACTTTAGTGGACAACTTTTATATCCTTATCTTTTATAACGTATATCTTTGCCATTATATAATTGATTACTTAACACTTCACTTTATTTGATTGCAAATGCACATGATCCTAAGATATAGGTCTCACCATAGAAAAAACCGCCGCGTTGATGGTATCAGGTACCTACCTGATACCATCAACGCGGTATTATTTAGGGTTCCGTACCCAAAGGGTAAAAACGGGACCCTATTACTAAGACTCCTGTCTATATGTCTGTCTGTCACCAGGCTGTATCTCTTGAACCGTGATAGCTAGACAAACTATAGCGGCAACAGAAATACATCATCTGCGATGTATTTCTGTTGCCGATATAACAACAAATACTAAAGACAGAATAAAATAAATATTTAAGTGGGGCTCCCATACAACAAACGTGATGTTTTTGCCGTTTTTTGCTCGATATTAATAACGGCAACGGTAGACTTTGAAATATTCACAGAATATATTAACAGACACCGGGACAGGTAAAACTACAAAAAAAAGTTATACCTAATACATATAGCGTCTAATGTTGTATAGATTATGGTACGGAATCCTTGGCCGGTTTTTTTTTTTAATGGCGATAATATGTACTAAAATTCAAATAACTACGTTGCCTAGACCTCAAGAAGAAACTGGCAAAACCTGTCGATAAAACAAATAAATTGACAACAACTATACGAAGAAACTACTTATATTGCGACCATGATTGGCAAGATTGGGCGGGAAATTAATTTTCTAATAAAAACAATGTGATAGATTTATTTCATAACTTTACAGTCAGATCAGCCTAGCTCAGCAATATTTTAAAGTGACTTTTTTGATATTTTAAAGTGATTTTAGGGTTCCGACCTTCAGAGGAAAAACGGAACCTTTATAAGATTTTTTTTGTCCGTCTGTAACAGAGAACCACCGCCACCGGGAAAACTCTCTTAAAGTCTCGAAATATTCTTGGTCCTTCCATACTACCATACGGATTAGTGTCTGGGATGGTCTGGTCTGAAATGCAGCCCATCTGTTAAGACCCTTAATAATAAGAGTTACCGAAACTTAATCATTAAGCGCTAACTAAAATAGAGGGCTAACAAGCTATTTAAAACTAGGTAATTTGGCCGAATTTCAACAACTTCCGGCAACTATATTTGGTAAAAATGAAATGTGTGAAAGTCCATTTAATTGCACTTGGCTCGTTTCCCCTTCAAACCTATATGTTTTTAAACAGACCTTGAAAATGTCTAAAAAAATCCCGGAAATAAAACATACATGATGTAATTATGCTAGTACTTACATTTGACACGTCTGTCGAGCTGCAGCTACGTGCGATAACTACGTGTGATAAGCAGATGGTTTCGGCAGCGATACGCTATCAGCTATCAGCCGCGTCAGATGCAGCCGATAGAAGCTAACGTCATAATGCAAGCTGTTCAATTATTTGATTGGTTAATTAGTGTTTAGTGGCGGAGTAGTTTAGTGTGTAAGGAAAGGCTTGGTGCAGCAGGAAGCGCTAGATAGAGAGATGAAAACTCTTTCGAATTTCGACTACTGCTAGACGTAGGACATCGCAAGGGTCGTCACATCGACCGGTACTCTATTGTCCACCATAACAAATTACAATGATAATTTTTAATATTGAACTTTTGAGAGTTACTTGATCACAATGGACGGTCTTAGACGAGGAATGACGTAGCGTTGGTAGGCCTGTCACAATGTGGACCGATGGCCTTGCGAAGGCCGCAAGAAACTCAAAACTCAAACTCAAATCATTTAATTCAACTAAACCAATTACAGGCACTTTTGAATTGTCAAAGGGTCGGTCAGTCAGAAAGATGAAGCTAGTTGCCCATTCCAAAGCGTAGGTACTGTAAGGGTTGTCTGCCGAAGGCGACCTCATATAATGCAGGCTGGCTATATTTATGCGCGGGTTCATTCAAATGTCATTATATTCTAATTAGGATTTTGATTTAGAATTGTCAGTACCAGACTAGTGAACAAAATGTAAAGACGTTTCTAGAATATAATTGATAAGGAGTCATTAAAGTTGTTTGATTCCTCCTGGTACTCAGAGGGCTCTTCTAGCCCTCTACAGTACCTATGGAGAAGAACGGGCAAGAAACTCCATGGACACTCTTTTAAATCATAAAATTGTTACAAAATATTCTTGTTAAAATTAACCATGTGAGAACGATGTAGAAAGACGTGCACGTTAAAAGCGTCCGTTATAGAAAACATAAAAACAATTCAGAAATTAAAAATTACAATAAGCCGTGGCAGCTAAGAGATGACCAGTCCCTACTGACGGCGCCCGTTCACGAACATGACGTATGGATCAGCACCATTCAGCTCAACCATTTTGAAGGGAACTTAATGATCCAACACACACGCCACCACCAGCGAGACATTAGAGTGAGCATGACATACTCTCAGCCGCAAAGGCACATTCAAGTCAATGAAACACGTACCCAGTAAATGGTAGCTTTATAGAAAGTACATAGTGCTCACACGAGAGCTATGCAATTATACAATACTAAACAATTGAGTTTATACTATGCAAATATAGTTTTCTTCCAATGTTCAGCAGCTCCAACAATGTTTCCGAATGCTAATTAGTTTGAGCGCCCTGTGGAGCTGGACTAGCATTGAGCCAAACATTTTTGTCAGCGATGTAATCCCCTAACTTATAATATGCTTGGCTACATAGTGTGCGTTTAATACAAGATTTAAATTTCGTTTCATTCAGTTGGAGTATGTGGGGAGGAATTTTATTGTAACATTTAAAACAGTACCCCATGAAGGTTGAGTCTACTTTAGCCAGTCTGAAACCTGTTTGAACTAATTGGTCCCTATTACTAGTCCTATAGTTGTGTCTTTCACCTCTTTTGTTGAATAGATTTAAATTTTTTCTTTCGTGATGTTTTCATAGATGTATTGACAAGGTACCGTCATGATGTTAATATCTTTAAACAGTTCCCTTAAAGAATCGCGCCTGCAGAGGTCATATATTGCTCTGATGGGTCTTTTTTGCAGAATAAAAATGGACTCGATATCTGCAGCCCGTCCCCATAGTTAAATACCGTAAGACATGATACTATGAAAGTAACTAAAATCACGGAGTATAGAAAGAAGCTAAAATAGACTAGCCTCGCGGTATCTGCATCAGTAACTTGACGAATTTTTCTTACAGCGTAAGCTGCTGAACTTAGCCTTCCTGCAAGAGACGTTAAATGAGAACTCCATTGCAGCCTTGAGTCGAGCGTGATCCCCAGGAAAACAGTCTTATCGACGAATTCTAGTTTCTCTTTGTTCAATACTATGTCACAATCACTACTTTTAATATGTATTTGGTAAAGCAAATCTTATGCATTTAGTTTTGTTCCCATTTAATACCAAATGATTAGCAGTGAACCAATTTAGTACCTGCAGTAGGGCGTTATTTACGTCGTCAATATTTGATGCACGTCTATTTATCTTAAAAATTAAGGAAGTATCGTCAGCAAATAACACCATTTGTGGTTGTTTCTTTAATAAATGGGGTAGATCATTAATATATACTAAAAAGAGGAAAGGAGCTAAAATCGAGCCTTGAGGAACACCCATTTTTACTTTTAAAGCAAGAGAATTGACACCATTTATTTGAACTTTTTGCTGTCTATCATTTAAGAATCAGCTGGATGCGGGAAGCGCAGAACCGGTCGAAGTGGCGGAGCTTCGGGGTAGCCTATGTCCGGCAGTGGACTACTTTCGGCTGAAATGATGATGATGATGATGGTCGGTCTTATCGCATCAAATGTGAGGAGGTTCCTCACATTTGATGCTTTTTGACAAGTTTTTAACATTGATTGTCGCTGAAACTACTGGCGAGACTAGAAGTCTTCTCCGGCGCACAGCAAGTACCTATCTGATACCGAGAGAGACGGGGTCAACGGACTGCTGTTGACCGAGTAACACTACCTACCTGTCGTCCCACGGCTATCACTTGTTATCTACGTACGAGTACTACCGATACAGCTGATAGTATTGTGCATGATCACTCGCACGTATGTTAGATACAGTTTATTGGCTGCAATTACCCACTTACTAATTTTGCAAATAATACTATTAAGTAGACAAAGAAGCAATTTTGTTATCTTTTTAAATATGTTGTTATGGCCACTTGGGAAAGCGTTTATGACTCTTCTAATATAAGTGGTTTTTTTTGTCACAACCACCATCTATCTGACCTGAACCACCTATCTGGCCGTGGTCAATCCTTTTCCTTGAATGTTTTACCTGTATATTATAAATAGTCTATTGATAGTTTTTGTCATTTAATTTTAACGACATTTTATTTTTTTATTCTGTGTTGTGTTAATGTAATATTTATTACTTAATTAATATTTGTACGCCGTTAACGACAAAACATAGTGATCTCTATTATACCTACGATAATAAAAAAAAATAAAAAATCAACGTATATGAAATAAATTGATTTAGGATAACTGATTTAGGTAAAACATACGTACCTACTTATCACAACTTTATTTGTAAATGTTCTAATTTATTATTAAAAAAGCCTTAATCATGTCTATAATAAAACTAAAAAAGTGCGTTATCTTCAAGTACCATCCTCCCAAGGTCACACTCAGCACTTATAATTTTTCAGTCGACTTATTGCAGTTGTTGCTCAGTTTTTACCTGAAAAACAATTATTTAAAAACAATTAATATTAAAAGAGCTATTACCGCGGACCATTCGACGCGCTAATTAATGATATAAAATGTGTTAATTAAACGCATAACAATTTAACATTGTACACGTTTAAATGATCGAAAATTTATTTAATGATCACAGCAACCACATTTCATTGCAGCCCATGGTTCAATTGATCTCTAATGGGATGAACTTTAACCGCTTTATTTATAAATGTTACTTAAAGTTAAGAGACGTTTGACCGTCACATATTGATGGTTAAGCAGACACTAATCATTATTTAACTTTAAGCAACGTTTATAAACATAGGGTATATTATTATCTATTATTATTTGGTTAGATACACTAGCAGCTAATTAGCTGATGCGTGTGTATCGACTCGAAGGATTATAATATCTCTAAGCAAATAGCTTGATAGCTTGTCGGTTCTTGAAGCACGCAGTTCAGTGTGGGAGCCCCACTAAGTTTATCAATAAGTTCGTAGCCTAGCACATAGTTCCAGTTCAAATGATTCGTGTGCCTGTTGCAGAGGCACACGAATCGTTTGAAATATGCTTTTGAAATAAAACCCTAATTTGCAGTTTGTACACGTGGTTATCACAAGTAAAGCGCGCGTCGCTTCGTGAGATAAAAATACTGAAACAACTTTAGCTTTCTAGGCCACCTCTTTTAGATTTAGAAAGAGGTGAACTCACAGAGCCCAATGAGTGAGGGGATCCAGCCACAGGTCTGTATAGCCGCTGGTGATCGAGTTGGTGTGCTCACAGGAGATGATGACACTGATGCTGATGCTGTTGCTGGCTCTACCTGAAATTGTGAGCAAAAATAAGTGTTTTAGCTAACTACGTCAAAGAAATGGAGAGATAGCTAATTTAAAAACCTCTCTTCTTTCTCTGATCCTGTACGAGTCGCAATAAATACTTTTTCTTTCTTTCTTTTCTTTCTTTCTTTTCTTTCTTTCTTTCTTTCTTTTTTCTGTAATTAATCCCAAATAGTTATTAGTTCTTTATCTACACTTATTATAGGATGGCAGGCCATCGACGCGCATCCTGTACTGAATCCATACATGGATTCAGTACATGATTCTGAACCCCCAAGCGTTGACACTTTTCGTCGGTTATTAAAAACAAATGCTGTTCAGTACATTTGACCGCGTACGTATTGCACTTGTCTATGAAACAGCTGATTTGTTTTTCCGTGCCAACCTATGTATGATCTGATGATGGCGAAGAAAGGTGATTTGCTTACAATGCACGACTTACAATCATTTAGTTAGGTCACCATCATCTGCCTGGGTTATACGATACCCCTTGGTAAGACAGGTTGTCAGACTTTCGGGCTACTGACGACCCGTAACGACTGTCAAAGATCCACAAATGACAGCTGGGACCAACGGCTTAACGTGCTTTCCGAGGCACGGAGGGTCTCGCTGTGTGAAGATATTAGATCTTGATAGCTGATCGATGGACCTGCGCGGCTGTTATTACTTAGCCTCCCTCGGGCTATGAGCAGTAACGCCGGCGACCTATGCTATGAGAAGCTAGTTTTATAGGTTGCACTGGAACTCACAAGTCTTCCCACGACGAACCTCCTTAAGAAGACGTCGAACACCGCTGTTGGCATGCCGGCGGCACGCATGACGGCAGTCACGTCCTGACCGCCGTACTTCTGCAGCATGCTGGAGCCGCCGAAGTGCTGCAGGGGAAGAAGAAAGACATAGTAAAATCTTAGTTTTTTTGGTTTTCTTTCTTTTTTTCCAGTTTTTTAGATTTCCACTTTAACAACGAGTTCGTTAACACCTAAAGCGCACAGGGTGGACCACAGACTTGGGGTGGACACTTTTTAGTTTTCGGACGTCTAACCATAAGGCCAGCTTCATGTTTTGAGATGATAATATGTCTTCTAAAAATGAAAACGTGATAATAGTAAATTATTTTCTGAATGGCGGGGCGGCTCCCAACAGTCGATAGCTGCAGGCTGGTGAAAATGAAAAACGCAAAAGTAAATGAGGACAATTATCAATAAAATATTATTTGTGTACACGTCCCTATCAATATGGTCAGTTGCACAATACTCGTACCAATTAATTCAACTATGGCGGTTAGAGACTGTAGCGGTTAATGGAAAACTATAACTGAGCAAACCCGAATCGGTCCGACCTCACTTGTTCGGCCGCCTACATCCCGCCCACACGTGAAATGCAGTTTTTATATAAACATTTCTTCTTTTGACCTTTGCACATTAACGCTTTCGCTGAAAAGCTAAATTTTTAAATGTTAAGAGTTCAGTTTAGAATACCTATTTAGACGTCTTCAGTATTAAGTAGGGTGTTTCAAGTGGTACCTAAACCTTATTAGTTCTCATGCATTGTGAACAGTATACCTACGTATTTACCAAACGTTGGATTCTGCAACAAAAAAGGTGGTTTATTTTGAAACGTAATTTTTAGCTTGTGTGTTTAAATGGGCTTTTCAAACCACAAATAAAGAGATTCTCCAACATAAATGAGGACACAGACCGTCCCTCTCACAAACTACCCTACAACTGACGGTGACTAAAGCATGCTGTCTGTCCTAGCTCCGCACATTCACGCACTAGTTCCTACCGTTCCAATCAAATGAGTTTAGTCACTTCTAACCGGCTGAAACAACCAAACCAATGCGATCTCACCGTGCTTCAAACGGTTTAGCTCGAGCTGACATTAACAGCAATACGTCCGATTTCAAGTGCCATCTCAGACTATTGAAAGTGCGTAGCATTTTGATACTTGGCCATTCCGCAAGAAAGTAACTGCAGAATTTATAAGTATCAAAATGAAACTACCAATTAATACTGTAAGTTATCTGTGTTCATGCCATAAAATAAAACCAAAAGTTAATGCTAGCTAGCTCGATGTTCCCGGGTTCGATCTCCAGGTTGGGCTTTGTTTGTGGAGTCTTCTAAGTAGCACGGTGAGCCCGGAGTTGGGATTAGTGTGCCGGGTGCGGTCTACGGCAATAGGCTCGCCCCTATAATATGAGACAGAGACACACCTGGTGAAATGTGAGTGTACCGTACAGCTCCAACCCCTTCTGGGAAATACAGGCGTGATGATAGAGAGCTTGTTGAACAAAGCACTTACGAATGGCGCGAACTGGGTAAGCTCGAGCACCTGTCCGCTGAACACCACGTACAGACAGCCACCGTCCTGCCCGGTACACTGCCGCACCTCCTCTAGCGTGAAGTCACGCTGGACCTGTGATTGAAATATTTTTGATTGAACAAAGTTTGAAAAGACGTGCCATCCCTTATGACATACATGTACATACACGAGTTTCTATGTGACTAACTTCATAGTATGGACACTACGACATAATAATTCCAAAGGATTATCGAAATCGATAAGGAGGACTATAATAAAGGTATTATACGGACAAACTTGCCCAATGAATAACAAAATTAGCAAGTCTATTATTACAATGATCCTTCGAGTATAGGCTTTCCTAAATATAGGTAAGTTGATATCACCATCTAATAAAGTTCTTTATTCTATTTAGTTCCATTTATTATGAAACACAGACTAGTTGAGTATTCATAGTGTTCTTTATAAACCGATCAAGCAGCAATATTGCCGACGCCGCGCTTGTCAGCCGGATTGATGATCGTAGTTGCAACAATACCTACTCTGTCTATCCTTTATATCGTTTTTGCATAAGAGGAATTTCTATTCTACACGCTACAAGGAGCAAGCTAAGCTGTTATCTTCTTAACTATGTAATCCTACATAATGTAGGTACGTAGGTGGGGCCACTTAGTTGACATTCTTAAAAAGCAAATCAAGCATATTTTGGATCCCATTTCATTTCAACTTGGTTAGAATCAGAACCTGGGCAAAATGTAATCAAAACGTGGAACAGTTCCCGTGTGAGCGTGACCACTTCTATGAGATACTATTCGGCGATGGTTTACTTCTTTTTATAATAAAACTAGCTTCTGCCCGCGATTCCGTCCGCGTGAAGTTTCTTGTTCCCCGAGCCAGCGCGTGATCGCAACACCCGTCCGCGTTATTACTTCGTTTTCGCTAGCGTTCTTCCTGAGTTTTTGCTCGACTCTTAAGGGTCCCAGCGTGAGAATTGGGGCTATCAAATGCAAGACTAATTTGATCAAATCGGACTGCTAATTCCAGAGATTAGTGCGTTCAAACAAACAAAGTCTTCAGTTTTATTTATGGCTTATTACGACTATCACCACAAAACATACAATGGGCGGCCTTATCGCTTTCTGCGATCTCTTTCAGGCAACCTTGGAATGGACAGTGATTGCGTGGATGTTTTTTTTTTTCTTCTTTGGTTTGTCTGCAATCAGCATTAGCTATAAGCAGATGCGCTGTAGGTTGTGGCAGATCGAGTCGTCCTCCAGTGAAGCCATCTCCTCTTAATTGGCCATATTGATTTATACAGCTATACTATCTTTTCGCTTAAGCCTTTTAGTGTAGCTTCTGGTTGCCAGGTTAGGTTAGGTTCATTGCAGCTTGTAGGATTTCTTCCTTCACAGTGCTCATTGCTAGATGGATTTCCGTGTTTGTGACAAACCACGGGATATTGCATAGGTTTCTCAGTATCATATTTTGCATTCGCTGTAGTATCGTTATATTGGAGTCACTGGCGCTGCCCCAGAGTTGTAAACCATACATCCATACGGGTTTCAAGACGCTTTTGTAAATTAAATAAAAAAAAAAAAAAAACTTTTAAAAACTTTAACTTTTAACTTTTAAAATTAGTAATTGTGGTCAATACACAGTTTGCTATTACGGCCTAGTAACCAGAACAAGTGGTTATATCGGATTTTAATGCCTCCATGTTAGGCGTCGATCCAGGTGTAGACCAAGATATCGTACACTATCTTGGTGAGGAAGTGTGGTATTTTCTAGTTTGACTGGAGGACAGTTTCCTTGGCGCAGTGTGAAGGTAACATGGACAGATTTGGATGCGCTAGCCTTTATTCTCCACTTTTGGAGCCACTCGGTGACATTATTCAGACTTCTTTGCAGTTTCTGGGTTGCGATCGCAGGGTTCTGGTCACTTGCCAAAATAGCGGTGTCGTTGGCAAATGTGGCTGTAGTGACATCTTGTCCTCGCGTGGATGTAAATAAATGTTTTTTATTATTAATATAGATTACAGATACCTGTTTTGACTTATCAGGGAACACCATGAAGTCGGCAGCAGATCGCGCGAACGTGTTGGTGATCTGTCCCACCACCTGTCCCGCTACCTGCACCGCATTACCGGACAGCTGATAGAGCTCGGGTGTTGCCGGGATCTCTGCTGCTACTGTAACAAACAAAAGGATGGGGATATGGGCCTGAGGAGAGCGGTCGATACAAGTTTATAGGTAAGTTTGACTTTATGATGTGCCACCATTGACTTCATGTAAACCTCTGTTTAAAGATCTAAAAATATTAACTGTTCCCGGTATGTACATATTTGAATGCTGTTAAAATGCACTCCGACTCAAACTCAACTCAAACTCAAAGCATTTATTTCAAATAACCCAATTACAGGCACTTTTGAATTGTCAAAGGGTCGGTCAGTCAGAACGATGAAGCTAGTTGCCGATTCTTAAACGCAGTACTATGGAGAAGAACGGGCAAGAAACTCCATGGACACTCTTTTAAATCATAAAATTGATACAAACAACTGACTTATTTCAACTTCATGGAGACACTGTTACGTTTAAGACAAGATATCCTGACAGATTCATTATTCTTCCAATGAAAAGCCATTTTGTATCGTAGAAATAGCTTTCCAGTGGTTATAAGGATAAAATAAACTACCATAATCGTACAGGGAACTGCCAATCAATCGATTTAAAACAGCGTTATTCAAATGGCGTATAGAAAAATCATTGTATTCTGTGAAGGAGTATTTAGACTTTAAAGATTCACACTAACATACTACTATTATAATTTGTCAAATATTTGACATTTATATAATAACTATAATATGATTTATGAACCAATTTTATTAACTTAATTTATTTAATTCATGTAATCAATAATTTTGCATCCTAGTTTTAGCGAATTGTGTTAGAAACTGTTTAAAAAAACCCGACCGTCTGTAATGTACTACAATTCGTGCAAATTTCATTTTATTTAGCGTGTAATAAATTATCTATTCATTGTATGTTAGATGTGGACTTTTGCTCGTCTGCATCCAATCTATAAAAACAATAAAAATGTATTCTACAAATGCTGTTAAATGACGACAAACATTAAATCTCGTGTACCTGTTCCTATGCTTTACGGACGGAAGCCAGCCCGCAGCAAAAACAAATTACCACACATACCAATAAATACGTACCTACCGTCTACTTATCTAGACTTCCGACAAGTCAATCCTTCCCTTAGAATACTACAGCATCTGCTAACCGGATGTGTCTGAATAAAAGTATTTTACATGGAGCGACTCCGACTGATTCCATACTACATAGATATCGTATTATACTGAATGCCGCCCAGCGTGGCGCAGTACTGATCCTATTCACGTACATGTTGCCAATGGGTCCCAGTCTGTCCTGACTTGTTCGAATCATGCAACATTTAATAGTTATGTATGTACTAACCTTCTTGGTTTAGGAGTCATTACGAAGATGAGCGGACACTGAGACAATATACCTCTGTTTGTTTAGATAAGTGATGTTGTCCAATCTGCTCTGTCCACATAGTTAGTGTACCTACTCGTTGTAACTTATCTGATGCTAGTATACTACCTAGCTATTGTGTGGGAAGTGTGTTTTGCGCATAGTCGCATGAATATTTGTATTGATAAAAAAAGATCATTTTTAGCACTTTCAATCTCAAATAGCAGCCGGAGGTTGATTGTAGACTTTCTCTGTAATAGTAAAAAATAGTACTTTTTTTCTGACTTTAATTTTTGAGGATAAAATGTCCGACGCTCGAACGATGTCCTTTCACGCAGACGAAGTGGCGGGCAGAAGCTAGTTATTAACAAAGCTAGTGATTGTAGTCACCATAAACATATTAGTGATTGTAGTCACCATAAACATA
This sequence comes from Apamea crenata, assembly GCA_949629185.1. Classification (NCBI taxonomy): domain Eukaryota; kingdom Metazoa; phylum Arthropoda; class Insecta; order Lepidoptera; family Noctuidae; genus Apamea; species Apamea crenata. Next base: position 568,852 of record OX451362.1, on the reverse strand, counting down.
TTAGTGAGCCGAGCAGGATGTTATTAACAAAGCTAGTGATTGTAGTCACCATAAACATATTAGTGAGCCGAGCAGGATGTTATTAACAAAGCTAGTGATTGTAGTCACCATAAACATATTAGTGAGCCGAGCAGGATGTTATTAACAAAGCTAGTGATTGTAGTCACCATAAACATATTAGTGAGCCGAGCAGGATGTTATTAACAAAGCTAGTGATTGTAGTCACCATAAACATATTAGTGAGCCGAGCAGGATGTTATTAACAAAGCTAGTGATTGTAGTCACCATAAACATATTAGTGATTGTAGTCACCATAAACATATTAGTGAGCCGAGCAGGATGTTATTAACAAAGCTAGTGATTGTAGTCACCATAAACATATTAGTGATTGTAGTCACCATAAACATATTAGTGAGCCGAGCAGGATGTTATTAACAAAGCTAGTGATTGTAGTCACCATAAACATATTAGTGATTGTAGTCACCATAAACATATTAGTGAGCCGAGCAGGATGTTATTAACAAAGCTAGTGATTGTAGTCACCATAAACATATTAGTGATTGTAGTCACCATAAACATATTAGTGAGCCGAGCAGGATGTTATTAACAAAGCTAGTGATTGTAGTCACCATAAACATATTAGTGATTGTAGTCACCATAAACATATTAGTGAGCCGAGCAGGATGTTATTAACAAAGCTAGTGATTGTAGTCACCATAAACATATTAGTGATTGTAGTCACCATAAACATATTAGTGATTGTAGTCACCATAAACATATTAGTGATTGTAGTCACCATAAACATATTAGTGATTGTAGTCACCATAAACATATTAGTGAGCCGAGCAGGATGTTGTGGATGTAGGCCCCGAAGCGGAATGAATTCTATTGGTTGTTGTTGGGGCTTCAAGTGTCTTCAATGAAACTCCCGTATAGTGGTAGATATTTAATTGAGGATATAAAAGACTGTATTTTACATGGCTGTACTTGTTTCGATGATTGTATAAAATTTTGACTGATATTATAATTAGTGAAGGTAGATTCGTAAAAGTAAAAAATATGTATGGGGCGCCTGGCCCTTTAAATTAGCAACGCGGCACGCACTGAACGTCTTCCGTCGTTTATAATTAAGCCAGGCGTAAACATCCTCCCCCCGTTGAAATTCAGAGGTTTCAACCCTTAAGTAGCTCCTCTTCGGTTGGTAAAGGGCAGATGCGAACCAAGGGGCGTCGTATAATTCCTCTTTTCGTGTTTATGTCGGCTACTCGTGCAACTCCATCTTGTCCCGGGAAGAGCCGTTTAATACGTCCGAGCCTCCAACATAGGGGTGGGACGCCATCTTCCTTCAGTAGCACCAAGTCCCCAATTTTGACTGCGTCAGCGTTGGTCTTCCATTTACGACGAAGTTGTAACTCGGCGATGTATTCGGATTGCCAGCGCCGCCAAAAATGTTGGTATATTTGCTGCAGTCTGGCATAGCGCTGCAAGTTGGTTGAGTGGCAATCTTCCAAAGGTGGTTCAGGCAGCGCGGTGAGAGCCCGACCAATGAGAAAATGCCCAGGAGTAAGGCAATGGAAATCGTCAGGAGAGGAAGATAAAGGACAGAGAGGTCTACTATTTAACACAGCTTCTACCTGAGCGAAAAGAGTTTGAAGTTCTTCAAAACTTACATGAGAATTACCCATTACTCGCCTAACATGAAATTTTGCAGAACGGATACCGGCCTCGAAAATACCGCCAAAATGAGGAGCGTAAGCTGGTGAAAAGTAAAACTGAATGCCTTCCGAACATGCAAAATCATCCAGATCGTTTTTGTAAATCTTAAAAAAATCGTTAATTTCTTTAGCTCCTGCGACAAAGTTGCGTCCATTGTCGCAGAATACCTCCGCTGGCCTGCCTCTTCGTGACACAAACCTACGGAATGTCATAACAAAGGCGTCCTTTGATAGATCGCTCACGGCTTCGAGGTGAGAAATTTTATATCGAAGGCATATGAAAAAACAAAGATAGCATTTGACTAACGATGCACCACGTCCCCTTCTGTTTACAATAAGGAATGGGCCAGCGAAATCAATTCCCACGGTACGAAATGGAAAGTTTGGCGTGACACGTTGTGAGGGCAAATGTCCCATTATTGGCGCAATCGTCTTGCCCTGCAAGCGTCTGCACCTGGAGCAGTTATGAAAAACGCGTCTAGCTAAATTTCTGCCGTTAATCGGCCAAACGTATTCCCTAACAACGGCCAACAATAATTGTGGTCCAGCATGTAATCCGCGTTTATGTTCGTATTCGAAAATCAATTTAGTAAAATGATGCGAAGCATGCAGGAGAACAGGGTGTTTTTTATTATAGTTATAGTCAGATGAGCCTAGTCGGCCACCAACGAGGATGACCTTGTCGTCACTTAAAAATGGAGTTAATGATAAAATATTTGATTTAGAACTTAAAGCTTTATTGTTGCATAGTAAATTATATTCAGAGAAGAATGATTCTTGCTGGGCGAGACGACACAAAGAAAGAAATGAATTATTTAATTCATTAACAGTCAAGGGACCGAGAAATTTATCTTTATTAGTTTTTAGATTATTAATAAATCTTAGCACGTAAGCGAAAGATCGTTTTATTTTAGTTAAGCTAGAAAAGTCCTTAAAATTAATTATAGATTCATTGTGAGTAGCAACATGAGTGGTAGTACAGTTAGGTTTAGTTTCCGGTAAGTCATTAGAATTAATTTTATTAGGTTTTAAGATAGGCCAATTATATTCAGGCTCCGTGAGGAATGGAGGGCCTGACCACCACAGCTGGGTACTGTGGAGCTTATCTGGACTGATACCTCTAGATATGAGGTCTGCAGGATTGACAGATGTGGGCACATAGCGCCACGAGGAGGCATCTGTTAGCTCACAGATCTCCGAAATCCTATTAGCTACAAATGTTTTCAAATTTATAAACCCGGTGTGGAGCCAGGCTAGCACTACTGTCGAATCACACCAGTGTACTTGATGCTGAACTTCATATCGGAGTGACTCTCTGACAGCTTTGCATAACCTTGCTGCCAGTAGGGCAGCGCACAATTCTAGACGAGGGATAGTCGTACTTTTAATCGGAGCTACTTTGGACTTAGAGCACAGCAAACTGACTGTGACTTCGTTCGAAGCATTAATTGAACGTAAATAAATGCAGGCACCGTATGCATGTTGTGATGAATCACTGAATGAATGTAATTCAACAGAGGCGGGTTCATTACAGAGTACACGCCGCGGAACTTCTAGATCTAAAAGAGAGGGTAAATACTGCATAAAATTGTTCCAGTCTCTTTGAATTTCATGTGGGACTGGCGAGTCCCAAGTCAACTTATGTAGCCACAGTTGTTGTAATAACATTTTCATTTTAATTACACACGGACTAATCAGTCCCAATGGATCAAAGATTTTAAAAAGAGACGATAGAAAAGATCTTTTAGTTAAATTACTGTTAGATGAAAGGGGGTATTGGATAGGGAAATGTAACTGATCGGTTGATGGGTTCCATCCCATGCCTAGAGTACTAGTGGACTCACTTACTAAAAGATTATCATCAGTTTGAGTATTTGAATCGAACAATGATGGTAAATTAGTCTTAAACTTACGAAGATTAAAACATCCTTTCTTTAATTCTTCAGTTACAGATTGGTGAATATAACGTAGAGTAGCCTCATTTTCAGCACCGGTAATGAGATCGTCCACAAAGAAATCATGTTGAATTATGCCCTTAACCATAGGATCAGAAGATTCTTCACCAATCTGCCATAGACACCGAGTGCTTAAGTAGCTGGAACTTGCCATTCCGTAAGTCACAGTACCAAGCTGAAGCGTTTTGATGGGCATAGACTCATCCTCTCTCCATAGAATAAGTTGAAGATTGCGATCCTCCTCATGGACCCGGACTTGACGGTACATTTTCTCGATGTCACCCGTGAGGAGGAACTTATGCTGTCGAGCTCTTATTAAGATAGAGAACAGTGAGTCCTGCATATTAGGCCCAACCATGAGGATGTCATTGACAGCTTGACCCGATGAAGTAGGAGCTGAGCCGTCGAATACGACTCTTATTTTCGTGGACTCACTACTGTCTTTGAAAACAGCGTGATGGCAGAGGAAGTAAGATGTAGAAGGTATCGGTACAGCGGATTCCGAAAGATGACCTAAGTCTGCATACTCACGCATAAATTCTACGTATTGTGATTTCACATGTGGTTGTTTGCGAAATCGCTTTTCTAAATTTACCAAGCGTTTCTTAGCTAGTGAATAAGATTCACCAAGACAATCAGGGGTATCCTTTAAAGGTAGACTAACTGAGAATCTACCAGTTTCTAAACGGAGGGTGTGCGATAAAAAATGTGTTTCGCAGGCCTTCTCGCTATGACTCATAAGTGGTTTAGTTTGGGGAATATTTTCTAAGTCCCAGAATTTTGTTAGTTCTTGGTGTATTTTGTCATCAGACGATACATAAGAAACGACTGAATGATTAGAATCTATATTATTATCAATTTCTTTTAACTTACCTTTTGTGGGTAAATTAAAATACATTGGACCTGAAACCAACCAACCGAAATGAGAACTTCTCAGTACAGGTGAATTAAGACCGAGAGAGAGTTGATCGCGGCCAATAATATCCCAGAAGATATCGGCACCGATGACAACATCAACAGGTGCTGGTTGGTGGAAGTAAGGGTCCGCTAAAAAGTAATCACTCGCAATATTAAGCCCTTTAACGTCAACGGGTATTCTAGGTATATTACCGGTCAACACTGGCAACACCAAAAAAGAAGAAGTGATGGTAAAATGCTTCATCAAAGATTTCAACTGAACTACGCAGGTTTCCGTAGCCTGAGTGGTGGTTTTATTGCCTATGCCAATTATATTGACATGTAAAGTGGTAGTCGGTTCTAGAAGCAGTTTTGTTTTAAGAGATTGAGTAATGAATGATGATTGACTACCGCAATCTAAAAGAGCACGAACCTTCTGTGTTTGATTGGTCACAGGATTAACTACTTCAATATAAGCAGTAGACAGTAAAACTTGATGGTTATTTTGATTTGAAAAATTGACGATAGTGTCGTCAGTGATGTCGGGTGATATGGTGACAACACTGGAAATATTTTTGTTACCAGATTGGTTATGCAAGAGCCTGTTGTGCCTTTTATTGCACAAGCGACACGGATGCATGCGACAATTGCGTGCAGAATGACCAGATCTTAAGCAGTTATGACAAAGCTTCAATCTGCTGACCTCACTGATACGGTCATCCACACTCTTAGCCAAAAAGGTGGGACAATCATAAAGGCGATGATTACCATTACAAACGCCGCACGTTATATCAGAAACATTATTATTTTCATTAGAAATGTATGACTGATGAGATTTTATTTTATTGTTAGAATCTGTAGGCCTTGAAGTTGCCGGAGTCTTAGGTTTAGAGTATGGATGGCTGCTATTTATTGACTCAAGTACATCAGCGCGATCAATAAGAAACTTGAAAAAATGTTGCAAATTAGGTATATTAGTATCCAATGTGCCCCGGTATTCTTCCCACTTTGCTTTGGTGTGGCTATCAAGCTTGGGGGTCATTATGTGAATGAGTAAAATATCCCAGTCACGTGAACCTTGACCGAGACTGGTTAAAGCACGTAAGTTTTTATTAATATGATCCACAAGAAATCGTAATGATTTATCAGACTCACTCGTGATTGGTTTTATGTATAATAATGAATTTATATGATGAGTTACTAATTGTCGTGCATTGTCATATCTATCACATAATAGTTTCCAAGCACACGCATAATTTGCGCTGGATACCTCTAAATTAGCAATAATGCGCGCTGCATCGCCAGTCAAGTACGAAATAAGATAATGGAATTTGTGAATGGGCGCGATGCGGTCGTTATTGTGTACTATAGATATAAATGTGTCACGAAACTCAAGCCAACGAAAGCAAGACCCGTCGAACTTAGCAACTTGAATTTGAGGTAATTTAAAACCTATATCATGATGGTCATGATTACATGGACCTGTAGTTATCTGACTTGAATTTAAATCCTTAAAATTACTTTCATCATGACGATTAGAGTTATGTTTTTGTGTAATACTTTGAGCAATTGCAATGTTGGATATAAATAGTTGTTCGATAGTATCACGTTCATCAATCTCATTAGATAAATGGTCAGAGTTTAATACTTCTATCTGATTTTGCAAGTCATCAAAACGGCTGTAGATAGACTCAAATTTGCTTAGTTTTAATGTTAACTCAGCTAACTCAATCTGAGTAAGCGCTTCTTTAGAGGTAACATTTGATAAAAAGTTTCTAAATTTAGTGATTTGACCTTTTATGGAACTACGTTTCACCAAAAGATCCTGTAATTCTTGAGGATTGTTTGTGCTGGATTCACCTCCACAATCTTTACCCATTGTGAACTCAAACCTTGTTAATATTGTAAATGTTAAATCGGAATGAATAAACAATTTGATTTCAAATAGGTTTGACTATGGAAATTACAGACACGATGATAATATAAAAAACTAAAACTTAGCTCACGCTCCTCGCCTAACGTCACCTGAGGCCGGTCCGGCGGCGGCGCAGCTGTGGGTAGGGCTCCACTCCGATCACACGGGGCCCGCACGACGTTGCGTTACACGAAGAGATCGGCCTGGAATGTTCGGCGAGGTGGGTGAAATGTATGCTTATAGTACAGTTATAAGCCTGTTGTGAAACACGGTTAAGAACTATGATAATATCTTAAGAAGATAATTTAACCTACTATTAGGTATATTCGTATGGACAGTAAAAATGTTTACCAATAGATAATGTGAATTTAGGTACCTACTATATGACCTGCCTATGGTGTATTGATGTGATTATTTAAAGTCACTACAATGACTAAAGGCACCAATGCACTCTTAAAAGCTGTTTTAAATAGGTATTGGATGGATTTATTAAGGTTATAAAGGTAAGGGTGAATAGGTAACAGGGAATTCACAAGGAAAAATGGGCACTTAGCTGCATTGGCCGAGGCTGCGGTACGATGCTGAATGCTGCTCGTTGACCGGCGGTGGCTGCAATGGCTGGTACCTCCAAGGAACCCACGTACAAAGCTTGATTTGGATGACAAGTAGCTGCGGCGCAATGGCTACACCGGCAGCGCGTGGTCGCAATGATCGAACTTGGTTTTTCGCCAAAATTACAGGTCCTGTCACGGTCGCCAGATGTTGGGGCTTCAAGTGTCTTCAATGAAACTCCCGTATAGTGGTAGATATTTAATTGAGGATATAAAAGACTGTATTTTACATGGCTGTACTTGTTTCGATGATTGTATAAAATTTTGACTGATATTATAATTAGTGAAGGTAGATTCGTAAAAGTAAAAAATATGTATGGGGCGCCTGGCCCTTTAAATTAGCAACGCGGCACGCACTGAACGTCTTCCGTCGTTTATAATTAAGCCAGGCGTAAACAGTTGTTATTGAGACAGATCGGACCAACATAACTGTCAGATTTGATCTAGTTTTAATTTAATGAACAATTTCTTGGAACATCACTGCAGATGTAAAGTAAAAACTTTAATTAAAATATTAATTAAAATATTCATGCGACTACTCGAAATTAATTAAGATATCAAACTTTTTACTTTCAACGTTGCAGCCAACTTATTATTTTCTACTTGATTCCACTGAAATTCACAAGAATTAATTTAATTAAGAAATCTTCCACGTTTCCTGCGGGTAATGTTGCTGTGAAACGACAAAGATGCTGCTGTAACATAAACACTACAATTTATGTATGAGTAACTACTTTATATATAGATTTTTAAATAGTTTGACCTACAATAATTTAAAACAAAATCAAAATTTCACAAACTATACGCTCGACTCAAATACATCAATCAGCGCTTATATAATTTCCAACGCGACAATATTACCGTAGACGTCCACTTCCATAAAATGTACGCATGGGTGGGTATGTGTATACGTGCACGTTTCGTTACCATGAACGGAAATTCAAAAGCGTCTTCATAATTTTCCATACATTTTAAATCCCTGTGTTATCGTGATGTCGTGACGTGGACGTGGACATCCACGATTATATCGGCACGTTAGAAATCATAACTGCGCACAATCTAATTGAATTTCCCTAAGCCTGTCCATTCCCCCGTGCCGCCTGCCCGACGGCCTGCAGTGATGGCTGACAGTGGCCCAGCCCTTATATTCTGGCCGCAGTCACAAAATAAAGTATTTAATCGTATACCCATAACTGAGTCAATTGCGTTTAAGTGCCCGCTCCGGGTCAGCGTCACGTAGGGCTGCCAACGATGTAAGCGACGTCCTCGTCGTCTCTCGTCTGCTAATTAATACTTTCTTATTTTTGTATAGCTTTGTCCTGCTTTGTAAAAGTAGTTTAAAAGCTTATTAGAAATTATAATATTGTGTCCGCAGAATAGTATAACACACGTGATGAACTGAGGGAGTTATATTGAACGTTATCATATTATCCCCCGACGACGGTACCTGTTTCAATGTTATTTTCTTGTCCATTATTGTTAGTAAGTAGGTACCTCAGAAGTCTGCCAGCCCTGCGGTATCGTGTAAACCAAAAAGTGAAATAATAATAAAGTAAAGTTAATTGCCGCCGGTAATTGACGGCTGTTTGTGACGATGTGCGGGACTTTATGTTCACTACTCATTGACGCGGGTTTGCCTGTAGTTTTATAATTATACGTTCATGAAAAGAAATAGAACACAAGTTCTCTGTACAAAGTTAAATTGAATTGGTTAACTAAACTCCGCAGACGCGATAGGTTTCGATACCTAAACACTATAAAATAAAAAGATTTGATGTTTTTCTGGAAGGTCAATGACAGCTGTTAGTGTTGTTACTTTAAGTATGAGTTGAGAAAAAAAAAATCTTATGTTTATCGCGCTTAGATATCCTATCACGTCTGTGAAGTTTACAGAAAAAAAGATTTGTTAAATTGATATTTGTAGTGACTTCAATAAGTGTGGTCGATCACCTCACAAAAATAATCAAGAAATTAATTTACATATTTTTGGTTTTATTATGTTTAAATATCGATACCCATTACGTCTACGGAGTTTAGCTAGCTAATTTAATTTAACCCTGTATAAAAAACAATGGTATATGCATAAGTGCATCTTCGCAAAATAAATAATGACAAAATGGGGCCGTATCTCGTAGCCGTCGGCTACGAACGCCGCGCGCCGTAGCGAGCGTAGCACATAGCTACGAGGAATAGAACTATTAGCTACCTGCCTGTTGACTTCGTTACAGTGTTTATTCTACCGGTACCATTTCTTATACCGCATGAAATACTTTCTGTTATGAAACCATTTTTGGTATCAGTTTGCTAAGAAAATTACAAGAATAGAATATATTTACTTGCTTTAAGACATGGTACATTAAGGTCTTATAAATAAAGTTATGATCTTACATGTTTCGCCATGGCCTGGCATACAAATATTTAAACATATTACATTAATTTGTTAAAATTAAAATGATAGCAATTCGAATAACATTGGTTATTAGGGTTTCGTATCTATTTGAACACTTAAGAATAATATATATATAGAGTAATTTAATTAAATCTCAGTATCATATCTTTTATTTATCTGTTACTTTTTATCAAAAATATATTTTCCAATATAAAAACAATTACCACTTACTATTACTGTTGTAATATTGTTTTATAGCACATGTTTGCGGCGCTACATCTTACTCAAAATTCTCTATTTAATTACAAATGCATCTTATTATATTACGTGGGTTTATTAAGTCTATAGTGTGAGAAAGTTGTGGAAAAGAGGCATAACACGTATGACGAATAGCCGTTAATTGATAGTAATTAATGAAGCAATATTTTTCCAGAACAGTAGTCATGAAACAGTGATGGCCGCCGTGGGATATTAATCAGCTGTTTACGAGCCGTTAACGGTTACGAGTTGTCGCGGCTACGAACTACCTACTGCTAGCTACTGCTCTGTTTTATAGTTTGACGCGAATGTTGCACTATGTAGGTATACTTAGTTCATGAGGACTTGGAAGAAACTAACTGCTAATCAAGCCCTATTAGGAAGATAATAATACCAGCCATATTGGTATTATTATACCACTGCAGGATAGCAGCCTCTTCTCATATAGAGGAGGCACGAGCTTTGATCACCACGTGTGCTGAAGACGGCTTAGCGATGTCAGACTTATTTGAACGTAAACGAGGCTACCCGTGGGAAGAAGGCGCGAGTATACGTGTGTTAACGAAGTCCAAGTTCCGTGTTCCAGCTTGAGCACACAACCTTTTGTAAGAGAGGTGAGGCCTTAGCCACCGAGCCATAACGACAATAAGATAAGGGCTGTGAAATACGTATCATACGAAACAGATCATTCAATCATTTCTGTAAGTGTAAGTCTAAATAAATGCGGTAAACTGACGACCTTACGTCTTGCAAACATGAGACATCACCTTGAGACAAAGTCAGGCTGGCGTAACCTTACAACAGATTCCCGAACGGTGGTTTACTGAGCATACCTTTAGAAACATACTAAACGTTTTTTGAAATAATTAATTTACAAGAAACCCCAGGTTACATGGTTACAGAGCGTCTAGCATTCTGTCTGCCTAGTGTCGTGTTGTGACAATGTTAAGCGTATGTTGAGCTGTGGATATTTTCGGATGTTTAAATAACGATTGCAAAAGACGCTTAACGAAGCCGAGAGTTACTTGTCATTGTGGTCATTTTGCTGGACCATATTGTAGGTAATTTGACGGATATCTTGACAAAAACAAGTTAAAATGTTATAACTTAACTACAAACCTCCTGTACATGCACCCGTAAGCTCAATGTTTTGTATGCGTAAAATTGCACGCTGCTGTAAACAGTGATTTTTCACACCAAAAATAAAAGTTGTTTCCCAGCTATTATTTTATACAATGTTACTTAGTATGAGTTGTACAGAATGCGTAGATGACAGCTATGTGATGGGTATTTTTACATCCTGTATATATTATTATGATGCTCTGAACTCTTCAACAGTTCTCTCACTGAACAACAGTTCACTCAGACTGAACTCAGCCTGTACTACCTAGGTCACAGATTAGAAAAGGATCCTCACACTTACCTAAAATATTTCAACACAGCTATCAACTCCCCTGATAGGTCCTCAATAAATAGGTGACGGAAACTCTTACTACCGATCTTTGAGGAACGTTGATTGGAATTCCCCAAGTTTTGGCGTTCCCTGACACCCGAGAATACTTGAACTCAGAAACTGGATAAACCTTTAGACCTACCTATATATAAGCTTCTATACGAGGTACTTCTTCCATAAGTACCTAATACATAGAACTCCTGAACTCTCCATCTTATTCTACTAAGACAATGTAGTGAGAATTAAAATCAACTGTGAAACTATCGGCTCGTTTGGTTATGTCTACGTTGTTTGACCCAAATGATAACATTCCTTAAGCAGGGAGCATGCCGAGAACCGACTTATGATGTAAAAGTGTTCAAAGAATCAATAGACCATTTTTCACATCATTTAGAAAAGTAATGCATGTGAACTTCGTCACGGTGGAATATGCGAGCTTTGGCTACAAGTTATATAAAATGCAGATCACATTTACTATCAAGTACCTAATTATAGCCAGGAATTATAAGTGATTTCAAAGTTGGAGGTGAATGTAATATTGCATTTAAGTTAATTTAAATGCTACACCGTAAACACATTTGATCCAACACAACAAAGCTTATACTTATGCTCTAATTGTTACACCACCATCAGCTTACCCCTTCAGGGCTATCTTCGTGATGGTTTCTGATGCTGAAACTTTCCCGAAACAAGGTATAATAAGGTTTTTTCTTACTCTAACTCTGCTGTAACGATTCGATTCCAATACCACGTATTCACTGAATTTCAGTGACGTCAGACTCTACGTCACCAGGTTGCTGTCAAAATGGGGAGGAGTTGTGTTCGGGAGAGGCGCGCGTTGGCCCCGCCCCCCGCCCCCGCACCGCGCACCAGTATATAAGCCTGCGACCCTCGAAAGGCCGTCAGTCACCACCGCAGCTCAACGCAAGGTGCTCGTCGATCCAACAGAAAAACTTTACGTCGAGTTCTCACGGTAAGTTCATATTATAAGTAAGGATTTTTCATGATTAATTATAGGTTATAGGGACTTGTTGCACATGAAAACTGTCGGGAAAAGCTGCATTTTTTGAGTTTGGAAATGTTGAATTTTCCTATAAATTAAATTTTGAATTCATATAAGAGTGATTATATCTCAAAAATATAAAATTAAACAAATGCATGATATTAGTCATGATTTTACTTTTTCCCAAAAAATATTACCAGACCAATTCCATTTATTTTATTTATTTATTAATATCTCCAATTACTGTCATTACAGACTATACCTAATGCGATAGCGTGGTCCTAAAATTAACTTACAATGGAAAACTATGAATAACGTAAAAAACTAGTAGTATTTATAATACATCTAAAAATAATAACTACTTCACTAAGTTCCGTAAATAAAATAAACTAAAATAAAAACAAAATATACACTCAAATAGCATGTAAATACACCGATCTTCACGTGAAGATCGTTAATAAACCGAATAGTGCGGGTCAATGGTGTTTTGGCGAGTGTGTTGATTGTGAGGGGCAATTCTCGTAATTTTAAGAACGTTCACAGTCTGATCTTAGTCTCAATCTGTCAAAAATACCTCCAACTTCCCTACATTTTGACAAGGTTTTGACATTTTTTTGTCGCCGAGATGAGACTGCGACTAGATTTTGAACGTTTTAAATTACGAGAATTGGCCTACTGGCCACAGGCACGGCCAGCAGTGGCGGGCGGCGCCGCCTCCACACATGGCGGTCTGGTACACATATACTCAGGCGTTGCAGCACTCCTGGGCCTGGGTTATGCTCAATGCCACGAAGTAACACGGATATATCCCATACAGTTTCTTGTACAAGTGGCGCGTGAACTTGTTCTGTACGCGTTCCAACATTACTGAGTACTTAGCCTCATGCGGAGCCCATATGACAGCACTATGTTCCAGATGACTCCTGACTAGTGCGTCATACAGGACTCTGACTGTTGCGATGTTAGTGAAGTGCCTTGTCTGTCCCAGAACAAATCTCAAGTTTCTAAACGCATTACAGATCCCCGTAATATGATCGCGAAACGATAGTTGGGGAGTGACAGTAACTTACTTTTTATACAGTACTATTGATTGATAATCATATTAAATTAATATTTTATCAGACCATTTTCCAGAGCATTGTTACTATTTAGTGGGGTACTTATTACTTACACCGGCGGTGTTATTTAGGTAATTAATACAACTTACGTCGGCCGGGTTCACTTGAATTACAATTAAATTAATGTTCCGCCGGGGAGCTGTTCATATGTATTGTTGTAGCGGAATTATGCAAAACGCGTTTATCCCATTAACTATTAATGGGATGATTAAATTTCCCTGTAGGAAATATAATTTGGGTATTAAGCCTTGAAGCAATAACTTAAAAGCAAAGTTACCCGTTTATTTTACGGTGTTATATTTAAAAAAATGATAAAAATAACAATTTAAAGCAAAGAAAATCAATTCAATTAATTCAAATGTTCTGCGAACATTCCATTCACTCGATCGACAACCTCAACCCATCGCAATCACTGCCTATTTTTCTTCAATTGTCTACGAATAACGTTTTTTATAAACTTAATTGGTTTGGGTCGTTCTATTTGACGTAAATGAAGTAAACCAATTCAAGCGGAGCTTCAAATCCATTAGAAATAGTTTTTGCTGAATGTATATCAATTCATTCAACATATGAAATTAATTTTATGAAATCACTTTGAAACATGCTACGAGCGCGCTACGGAAATTCCACGCGTCGTAGCAAGTGCTACGGCGTAGCACCACCCTGTGTTTTTGCTGAGCCGAACTTCACAATATGTTTTGGAATATATTACCTTTCTTTGTGCGAACAACAATTAATTTAACTAATTACCATCCAATATTTGGTCAAACAACTACAAAGGGACACATTATTTCCAACAAAACTTTCATTAAACAAGAAGACAATTACTAACTAAACTTATAATATCGTAGAACCTTTTGTGATTAGGGTTTTTTTCTTGGAAATAATTGAATTTATAGGTATCGATATTGTGACGGTTCCTAACTTCGGAAATAATCGATTTAATAAATATCGGCCAGTGATGCCGGAAACGATTTCCTTGCTGAATAAAAAAATATAATTTAAACTTTTTTAAACAGTTTTGATTAAAGAAAAATATAATTTTCATGTTTTCAGTGTAGGGAAAATAAGAGCGAGTCTTTTTAGTGACTTTTTATTAATTTTCCGGAATCTAGTTGTAATAACTTCTGGATTTTCATTAATGAAGGTATGAACATTTTCCTCCTTGTACAGACACTATGATATCCACAAGTAATAAAATATGTATCAAATATCTAATTGTATGTACTTGCGGTTTTACTAATATTCTTTTGTGTAGAGTATCTGAAGATATTTCTGCTATTTTCAATCATCACGAAATTGACGCGATCACTGATTTTAAAACATACAAACACACGTAATCTCACACTTCTCTCCATTGATCTGATTGTAATTTCATGAACAAGGCGACTGTTTCCCCTAACGTGCACTAATCAGAAATAGTCGCGTGAATTAGTTAGCGTGTTAAATACCAACAACAACTGTGGTTTCTAGAATCTAGACCCAGTTTTTTTACCGGCGTTGAGCCGTTTACTATCTATATCTATACATGTTAAAAATTAAAATAACTATTCGTGTCACTTGTCACATATTCACTCGCTCACACAATCACGTGAATGCTTCAAACTCACATTAATTCGGTAATGTGGTAATTGAGTGTCGATCAGTAACGTTGGCATACTGCCTCAGTTGAGTGCACATGTTCACAGGCATGTGTCACGGAACATAAACAAATGAGGACACATTCACTTGTGGGCTACTTGTTAAAATGAACAGCCGGTCGATTCTGTAAAAATCTCACCGTGAAAAGTTAGGTGAAGTCAATAGTGTCAATCCCTAGCATTAGTTGGCATGACAGCTCACTCCACGCTCACTTCACCTAAGTTTTCACAGTGAGATGGTTACAGAATCGCACTGCAGGATCCGTTCATATTCTTTAATTTGAAATAGCTTAAATTCCTCTTTACAAAATAAAACTTGTGTCTTTGACTAAAGTAATGTTTGCCGACGGAAACTAACTGACGTTTTGAATTGAAGTAGGAATTTGATAAAAATATTCGTAATATTAAAACGGGGTGAATAGGGATGCAGGGGTGAATCGGGACGAAACTTTAAAATGGATTTTAACGTTGAAATAAAGTTGGTTTGAATAAAGTTTGTTGCCAGAAAATACCCTAATGAGTTTACTGCTTTTTAATTAAAGATTAAGTGTCCTTGTTAGCAACAAACTATATTATTTTAAAGTATAAATCCACTTTAAAGTTTCATTCCGATTCACCCCTGCAAACCTATTCACCCCGTTTTACCTTTACGTAAAAAGATAGAATGCAACCTGGCTTGTCTGTAGATACCATTATTTTTCCTTACAGCGCTGTAGCGCCAGAAATGTTAAAATTCACCCTTCAAATTAAATATTAGATTGTATTCGAAAACAAAACCCACACCTATGATACAATTTCAGGAATACGATTGTAAGATTTCAAGTTATTCAAGACGGTTCGCTTACTTTAGAAGATAAACTGAACGGTTATATTTATAATATTTTATACACGTCGCGACTCAGTCTACCGCGAGGATAATAAGATGCATTGTGTATCTCAGTTTAATATTATTGTATTCCATTTGAAGACAATCTCACAAACCATGCAGGTGATAATAAAGCCTCTTTTCGTGGAAATTCACTAACTATGGATTTCGTAACTCATGTAGGTATGTAAACAATAGTAAGTGGCTTTGTATAATTTGATTTGATTGATCATCGCCAAAACTATGAAATCGGCGAACGAAAACACCGTGAGGAAATCAGTTTGTCCTATAAACATAACTTCGTGTTCCCGTGATGGGGTACGAGCTGCTCCCTCTCACAGAGAGAAGGCCTGAGTCCCAGTAGTAGCAATAACGAACAATGAGTATGTGATGTGGTACCTGTACGAGTATGTGTAGTCGAGGCAGTCACATTATAAAAATATCCTATTGTTCGAACCCGCAGCTACAACCGCGTCATTAATTTTCCGGCGTGAAAGGTATCTTATATCTTTAGATAATCAAGCAACGCTGAATATAAAATGTAATTGTTTCTAATCGGCCGTACCTAAGTACAACACTTTTTATTTTACGTATTTATTTAACAGTTATAATTTTACAAAGAAAGCCATTTCTAATTTTCCTCGATTAAAGGTGATCGAAAGTGAGTAAACGTAAAAGTGAGGACGTTTGTGTCGTTGGATCGATACGCGGCCTCGCGCCTCGCGACCAACATCCGGCGGAAGGAGCCGACGGGGACACTCTTTTCATAATTATTTTATCGATGATATTTCTATTCCACGATTTTTTAATCTGTTAATCGAGGGCCGTCGCCTTTTCCGGTTGTTCACGGTTTTTTTTTGTGTTTTTATTTCTTGATTTGAAACAAGCTACTACTATTGCTACTGTTCAGCTGCATCTGGTTAGACTGGACGCCAACGCCAACATATTTGGGAAAAGGCTATGCAGATGATAATGAAGAACTAAACTCTACTGTAAATTCTCTGAAATCTGTTATTTGAACTTGGTCTGACACACTCCTGAGTCGTATACATAAGTAAAACCATCATTATGCTACATCCTCAGAAAGCCACATTCCGCGATACCTAGTGCTAGCTCTCGTATCGTTCAAGCGTCTTTACGAAACGTAACACCAAGTCTGCCACAACGTATTCTATTATTTATTACCTTACCGTTTTCAGTCTGATCCCGGCTCTAAACCAATATCACTAGGCTCACGAGTAGTTCAGTCTGTGTGGCGTCACTACTGTGTTCTCGTTGTGATTTGTTCTACCGCTACTTCGAAGACAGTTCAACGAGTTGTGTGACACAAGAAACGTTATTAGACAGTGCTTTGTTTTCGTTATAGATCTTAGCGTTCAAAATATACCAGTAAAAGGATTCTTAACTTACAACATTCCTACTTCTTGACTCTGAAGGAAGGAATAAGAAGGTTAATTATCTCTATGAATATAAATATATTATACAACTTGTAGTTTAACTCGCGTTAGACATTTTTAGTTTCCGTGTTAAAAAGTGTTTCTTATTTATGAGCATCGGCATAAATCCGTTACGTGCAGCTGACTTACAAACATTTGAATATACACAATAACATTCTGTAAAATATAAGTTTTTCCGTCGTGACTAGTTCTAGTACGAGTATAACCCAGTATTGTGCTCAAATAAACTGTGTAAGTTACGACGCTTGTTGCGCGGGACTTCAATGTAGCTGTAACAGGTAAATGCACACCTCCGCCCGCAGCCGGGGAGTTGTAGACAAATGTGTGAGTGTGTGTGAGGTGCGACAAACATTTTATTGAACTCTTTATTTACGGCACACGTCGGAGAGGAATGCCTGTATTGTGATACTGCTCGCTATTCAAAGAGATGTTTTGAATAAATTGAGGATGACTTATATGGTTGTAACTTGAAAATGTAATACAATTTTAAAACAGCAAGAAACAGAAGAAACAGTAGTAAGAACCAGTATTAAAAAAAATCCGACAATAAATCTCACTGTCGGATTTTTTTTAAATACTGTTTCTGAATACAGTTGGACATAATATTAGGTCTTTACCTATGAAATTGGAGATTTGTATGATAATTTTAAAATATAAAAATTTTGGTATTTTTTTTATTTCAGCTAATCAAAGTACTGGCCCAAATTATCTATACAATTTTGCCTTTTTGATGGCAGTTTGTTTATCCCTTTGCTGTAGAAGTCTGCCGGACGGGAGGCGATGAAGTCAGCGAAAGCGTTTTGCACTGCTTCTCGGGTGTTAAATTTTTTTTCACTTAAAAAATTGTCTAAATTTTGAAAAAAGTAGAAGTCTGTTGGGGCAAGGTCCGGTGAGTACGGTGGGTGACGGAGAGCTTCCCGCTGTAACTTTTGTAGCTTTGCGATGGTCTGTCGTGAAGTGTGAGCTCGCGCGTTGTCGTGGAGAAGCAATGGGGAAGAGCGATTGACTAGTCTTGGTTGTTGAATTGCGAGCTTCTCCATCACTGTTTGCAATTCTTGGCAATAGACATCTGCCGTCACTGTTGTGCCATTCGGTAAGAAGCTGTGATGTACAAGTCCGGCGGCACTGGTCCATCAGACAGTCACCATCATCTTCCTATGAGTCATCTTTTTTTTAGCGCACTGATACCTAATCCGGGTCCACCCACTGAGACGAACGCTTACAGTTGTCGTACAGAATCCACTTTTCATCGCAGGTTACAATTCGATTAAGAATTCCCTCTTTTCTATGCAGATTCAGTAGGGCTATGCATGCTTCGACGCGTAAATCTCGCTGTTGGTCGCTTAGTTCATGTGGCACCCACTTATCTAGCTTTTTTATCTTTCCGATTTGACGCAAGTGCTTCAATGTTGTTTCGACACTAACTCCAAGGCCCGCAGCAAGCTCAGCCGTAGATTGAGTTGGATCCGCTTCCACTATCGCCTTCGATTCGTCGTTGTCGACAATGGTTACCGGCCGACCGCGAGGCTCGTTCTTCAACTCAAAATTTCCAGATTTAAAACGATTGAACCAATAATGGACCGTGTTTATGCAAGCGGTGTTAGGCCCGTATACGTCGTTAATGTTTCGTATTCATATTCGAAAATTTTACGAATTTTCAGTTTATCCATGGCGCCGAAAACTACCACAATGTCACAAAAACAAAAAACTATCTAAAAACAAATGACTGAGTTTGAAATTAAATTAACACGTCATTCGAATAAAAATTATTTGAATTTCGAATTGCACGCCAATCCACAGATAATTAAATCTGAAAATGCTGGTTATAGAATCTCCAATTACATAGGTAAAGACCTACTCGTATTACTAGGTGTCGTTTTGCATCCTCGTCGTATTCAAGGAGGTAACCAGTGGAGGTAACTATGCTACTGATTTTCGACACGAATCAATAATAAAATAGGTTTTTTTTTCTAATTTTCGGAAATCGGCATGTGTAACCGCCCTTTTACACACACATAAAAACGCTGCCGCTTATAAGATACCATAACGTGATTCTGTTCTTTGAAAGTGGTGTATTCTGTAATACTGTCAAAAATAAATAACTAAATAAACAAGTATGTATTCATTATATACCAGGGATCGTAATTTTATTTGATTATTTATGTCTTTCATAACAGCCTCCTGAAATTTGACGAGGATGCAAAACAACAGCTTGTATAGTAAGTCTCTAACTGTGCCACTGCAGGGCAAAGGCTCGTCGTTAAGAATCAAAAAAATATCCTCGTTAAGAAAAACTGTCTCACTTTGTCAAAAATAAGTGAATATCGACATCATTCTGAGCATGTTACTAGACAGATACTAAGTAGATATATTCAATGAAATCGTAACAAACACATTCGTTGTGCCTTAGTTACACTATAAAAAGCGACAAAATTTTATTATAAATATTCTATACAGGAAAGGGATTTCCGGTTTACAGCCAACAATAAAATGGCGACGGACATTTCACAAAAATGTATTTTAAAAGTACCTCTCTCACAGAATCTACAACTCGGGAAGCTTTCTATGAAATCTAAATGTAATGTATATTTTAGAAAACTTTTACCTTGACAGTATTTCACTTAAAATAAGATTTAATCAAAATTACTCAAGTTATGAATAAAGTTATATTAATCGGAACAATTATGAAATTTATCTGTTCGGTAGAAATTGAACGGAGTGCGATTTACGAGTTTCTAAGGAATCAATCAAGTTGACGGATTTTAGAAAGGTTTCCCACTAGGCGATTCAGACGCACGATTTCACTGCGAATCGGAGCTAGTTACAAGGTGGTTCATTATGTAAAGAAAATCCATACACAATCACTTTTTAATCTATTAATATATGACAGTATTCTAAACCATTTCTCAAAATATTTTAAAGGTAGGCGAGATCGGGAATCAGTTATCGTAATTTATATCTGAGTGAATCCTAAAGTACCTCAACCATTTTTGGTAACACTTTGCGTAAAATTTTTTGTAGTAACAATTTGTCTATATAATTTACTCGTCCGTGATCATTTTGTTCAGCGCACGCATAAAGATGGTAAAACGCTTTGTGAAACAGTTGACGATCGTTTTCTTTGTAATACGTATCTGTGGGGCGAGGGCCGAGGGACACGTAATTGGTCCCCCGGTGAATAAACACCCTTATAAAGCTCTTGCGAATCAATCAAGTTAAAGTATTTATTAGATATCAATCAATTGGACAAATGGTAGAACAATTCAATATATAATATGAGTTATCAATATTTTGCACAGTCAATTACCATAACTGGTAAAGTACCTATGTATATTCTTCGTGCTAACTAATTTGGTTATTATCTTTTTTTCATATAATCGACGGTATTAAAACTAAGTATATAATATTTGCTTCTCAAAACCCGTGCGTAATATTATATATTACATTCTAGGAAGTTGTCAGAAAACTGTCTTAGTCTTAATGACTTGATAATTAAAATGTACTAAACTACAATACACTTTGGATTTCGTGACAATTTTCGTGATGTCACATTGAGTTTGACAGTCGCGCGAACTTGCTTCATAAAACGGTCACACAAAAACTTTAATTGTCCAGGGAACTTCCGCAGAATAAGGGGATCGTTAGTTAAATGTTAACTTATAATAATAACCCCGTTTGATTAATTACTTCATTTTTTTTTCTTAAAAACTGGTCATCCTTTCCACCTTTCCTTAGAACTGTATTAAATTTCTCGCCAAACTAATTTTTCATTCACAGTTTTATAAAATACATAGGATACATGAATATGTTAAAAGTGCATCCAGCCGAGATTGCTATCTTCTTAAAAAACCTTACCTACAAGTTTGGCACCAAATATTTAGATGTCAATCCAATATATAATAGACTCCTCCGTGCCTCGGCAAGCACGTCAACCACGTCAAGCACGTCAAGCCGTTGCTCCCGGCCTCCGGCTGTCATTCTTAGATCTTTGACAATCGTTTCGTTACACCAGTCAGAGGCCCAAAAGCATCACAACCAGTCTTACCAACGGGTATCATGTTGGGTTGTGTTGTGGAAGTCAGACAGTCGCTCCTTGTAAAATACTGGTATTCAGCTGCATCCGGTTAGACTAGAAGCCGACCCCGACATAGTTGGGAAAGGCTAGGCAGATTGATTGGTCGATGTGTAAAAAGCCATAAGTAACCATTGTATTGTATTCGAAGCTGTAAAATGTGAAATGAAATGTAGTGTTGTAATTATCAGTGCTACATCGTAGGCAGGCTCGTGTGGAGGCACATGTTACTACCACGCTAACTATAGTTCACTTGACAGCTAAATTAGATACATTATAGCTGTAACATTGACATTTTCATTATTGTAACTCAAAAGGTTTCGGAAAATTTTTCGGGTACGAGCTTGTGGATATTGAGGTGGTTTCAAAGATTATTAGAAACAAAAACTTATATTTTTTCGCTTAACTAAACTAACCAGGCTAAAAATAACCTTACTGGGTCTGGCCGAGTTTTTTTTTATAAATAGTGCAACGTAGCGCCTGAACCGCTAGGCTGGTGTGAACACTATTTATAATTTGAAAAACTATTCGTCCATCGTCGAAGAGGAAGCGACTAGCTGTAGACTATTTTCTCACTCAATTAATGTACATTAGAGGTAGGTCCCGTCCGTAAAAAAAAGATATATATTATATTAACAGTTGATCGCTGTCTGTTACCACTGCTGACAAGAACTCTCCCTAGCGAACGTTCCTCGTCAGCAGTGGGACAGACGCCTCAGTACAAGTTCTTACGGCTCTTAGTTCTAAGCCTTTGTTAACATCTTGTTTTACCTTGTGGAACGCAAATAAATGAATATGAATACAACAATATAACAAGTCTAGTAATACAGTTCCAAAGTCTTTATTCAAATCAAAGTTTTGCAAGTTCGATAATAAACGAAGGTCTGAAAGCTATGAATGTGTTCTGTGCGTGAGTGGCGCGCCGAACACGTCCGGAACTGGCCGACGCTCGCCGAAGTTTAGATACACCCGCGGATTTCATTACTGATACGTGACTCATTATAAGGGAGACCAATTATATTTTATAGAGTTGCTGAAGCCGATAGTATTTTCGAACTATGTTAGAGCTGCGCTAGCAAATTGCTGCATACACTGAGACGCGATTCGCGGGATTTTTCTATTAATTTTGGGAGATAATCTACGATATCTTCTTTAATGTAAACTGTTACCTAATATATTAAGTTGTACATAAGGACAATACATTTCACTAATCAACTTGATTGTGAGACTCACGCGCCGGCCGTCACGCCACTCAAGGAAAATAATACCCAACCAAGAGTACACAACAATACACAATTTAGGAGAACCGCGACGAATACGGAAAACAATACAAACTTTGTAAGGAACACATTATTTTACACAAAAGGTGACTAACGTCTGGAAACTCCTTATTTAGAACAAACGGCGGTTTATTCGCAAAATTACGTATAGTTTGAACCACGTGGCAATTGTGTGTTCCTCTTTGTTCGTGGGGAGCGCGCAATGGATTCGAAACAATTGAAAAACAACGGACTTTTGGATGTGACACGTATTATCGCGGTAGAAGGAAAATTTTGTGTTTAATTAAACGCGAGTGCTTAGAACAATCTGAGCCTATTCAGCAGCCACAAGCACTCGCTGTCTACGGGAAGAAGTGTTTTACATAATTATGGATAGTAAACTAAATATAAACCGTTCATATAGTAACTTCACTAGTACTTTAGCTTAAAGCTTTATCTCCGTTGCTAAAGAGAAAATCTGAGAATTAGGCACGCGATGTAACTATACGTTATGTCTTCTGAACACAATAAGTTAGCTCTCTTGAATGCTTTCTATTCGTATTTAACATGTATGTATATGCATGAAATATAGTGTCTGTATTCAATGATACATAGACAGGGCATGGCTTAAGCGACAATAGCTAACCGGATTAGGTATTGACAGGCGATCGAGACGTAATTCCCGCTGTACTATTGTACGCAACCACTAGTGGGCGACTGCTAGTGCACGTTTACACGAGAATTAGTCGAGTGGCTGCGAACACAGCGCTGGTACTTGCTGATTAGCTTTCACGTCAACATGGCATGAGCTGTTCTCTTAAAGGTCTGAGCAGCTTTTTTGCTAAAAGTAAGATGAATTTATCTTACGCTTTTAAACAGAATTCAGAAACATTTGTATCGTGATGAAAGTTTTATTGAATCGACTCAAACGTTGCTGTATTGCAACATAAAAAAACACATGGGCACTTATGAAACTTCAGAAGCTAGGTGCACGGTTCTAATTTGTCGTTTTCTATGGAGTAGAGGCGGCAAGAAACTCCACGGTTACTCTTTTAAAAAGATTATGCTTTTATAAATGTTTGTTGAATAATTACCGAGCTTTTCATAATGATTGGTTTATTGTAGCATGCTTTTGTTTATTGTTTGTAGTACATTTGAATAACCCCACAGCTTCACGAGTCACGTTAGCAAATTAAATAGGCAAATTATAGGGACGGGTCTTTAAACCATAGCGACAAATAATAAGAGGCAGCTAATTGAGCAGGCCGGGGGTTCGAGTCCGGGCGAGTAAAGAGGCTCGTTTGAATTTCAGATTTAAATGAATTTAATTAATTAATCACCGCTAGTGGGCGTGCCTCGGATACATTCAGGACAGTTTTATTTTTACGTCCGTTTTAATTGCTCAATTAACTGAAAAACTTCTTTACTTGCGTAGGAATTGGGAACAGAGTTCTGGGTTTCATTGGGCTCCTAATTTCAAAAAATTTACAAAACTTCTTATAACCCAAGATCGGAAACTCTTTTGTTCATATAGGTAATACGGGCTGGTGTCCGCAACTCCACGCCAATGGTATTTTGCGCACCATCTTTTGTTCATATGCAACTTTTTTTATAATAAATTTTTAAATGCACGAGCTTGCCAGTCGCAAAACCCATAAATCTACCCAAATTTAAAATGTGTCCCCCTTCACAAAAGAATACAGTATTTTAGAAAGTCTGTAGTCTATAAAGTTAGCGTATAGTGCTGTCCACGCGATATCGACAAGCCTCGATGAACACGGAACAGCACTAGCGCTCATTGTCAGCGCCTGCAGCCGCACATTGTGACCGCGGCAACTAATAGATTTACACGACTTTCCAACTAGCCCTGAATGGATGCCTTGTGACTGAGAGCTGAATGAATTGGATTCATTGCTGTTTGGGGGCTAAAAAGCGTTAAAAATTGCCGTATTCCTACGTAGCTCTTAGGTAAATAACTTAATATGTAGTTGGATTTATCAAAGAACTTTGCACCAAAGAGTATCAAAGATATAGTCAGACGGTGTAATAAAATATTATTAATCTACAAATGGCCAAAATATTTTTTGTTAATTTGTTTTTGACCAAATAATGAAAGATACGGAGGAAGGTAATACTTAAATTAAAATACTTTCATTCTTCAATCTGAGACAGGCATTGTTTTATATATCGACAAGCGTTCCCAATGACGAACGGCCAAGCAACCTCAAACAATGATAAACATAAAAAGGCAGGAATGTTTATTATGAATGTATAAAAAAATGACTGAAACGACAGGCACCAGCGCCTTCCCTCGCGGTGGTTAAATGATAAATGATTTTATTTTGTACGTAGGTTTGTACAAACACTTTTACACGTCGATCATATTTTAAAACTAGATGAGGTCGGTTACAAAATTGTGAAATCAACAGTCGATCAGTTTTAGGTATTCCTCGTGCTAGTCTATATGTAATGATCAGTGAGCCTTGTTATGTAGCGGACGTATACGAGGTGATATCATGATAATAACGCTTACTGGAAAATAATTATTGTACCGTACCTATTTTGCCCGACTACGGCGTAGCAATGGGTGACCTGACTACGGCGTAGCAAAGGTTCCGCGACTAACGCGTGTAGCAAAGGATGACCTGAAGGCCAATTCCCGTAATTATAACCGTTCAAAATCTAGTCGCAATCTCAATCCCACGACACAGGAGAAATTCCTAGAGTGGGGAAACGTTTAAAAAAAAAAAATCTTGACATTTGTTTGTCGCTGAGATGAGACTGCGACTAGATTTTGAACGTTTTAAATTACGAGAATTGGCCTTCAGACTGTGAACGTACTTAAAATTACGACAATCGCCCCTCTGGCTACGGCATAGCATCGAATTCCGCGACTACGGCGTAGCAAAGGAAGACCTGTCTACGGCGTAGCAAAGGAATGCTCACTACGGTGCAGTGTGGTGGGAAAGCTAATGAAATTAACATAAATTTGTTTTAAAGTTTCGATCTTAACTCAGTTTTAATCAAATGTAGGTGTCGGTGGTTACGTTCTTAATTTTAGAATGAATTATTTTTCAATAAAAAAACAATATTGCGCCAAAAATAGTGGAAATCAATTAATAATAAAATTATTCTCAGTACTACTGGACACATTGAATTGTTTATTCTAGAGCGATTATAACAATCGTTACAGTACAACAGGTCGATAAAGTAGTTACAATAGTATTAATAAATTCTTACTTACTACTTCTGTACCTAAGTAAATCTGGTAGAAACATGTCGATATGAATAATTTTTCAATTGCCTCAATAAAGAGTGCGCCCACTCAGTAATAAATGATGTCCGCCGGCTGTTTGCCGAGCAGGCGACTGATCGAGTCCTTTCCTTACTATTGACGATATTTCATATAGGACGTGAAATATAATTTATTTGTGCTCGGAATATAACTGTGCTTAAATCTTTTAATGATGCTCCAAAAAGGAGGACAATCTTTTGAACGATATGTTTGCTTGATTTTCATTTAATTGAAATATCAATAAATACTGAAAATGGAAATGTTTTTATTGACAAACACAAAAACAGAGTATTTGAATTAAGATATAAAAAAGATCATTAACACATTCATCCTCTTATCTTTAATTTATTGCCAAATCCACCTGAACGAGTTACTACTAGTTAGTTAGTTAGTTTACTATGTTGAACAAAACATATGCTAATCTAGAAATCACATTTACTTCAAGTGGCCTCCTAAAAGTCGAAGCAGGAAATACCTTTTGAAGAGCTCTTATGTTAAGTTTAGGTAAACCTTGCGGGACCCAAAGTGCTCCCCACGGGCCCCTGCCGAAAGGGATATACCTTGGTTGTGTCTCACTAAACTGATGTTTATGTACACAAATATGGGGCAAACTCGTACATTATTTCAAATTCCTGCGGCAAATAACTTGTTACAGTTACATAAGAAATCTCTTTTTATTACAATCTCACAAATAGTTTAGTAAAACATCTTAAAAAGGTTTAGACGCGGAACTACGTCGTAAACTCCGCCCGTCTAAGAAATTTAATTAAAAATGACCACTAAACGCTTCAGAAGGTCGAGTGCAAAAAAATAATGTGGTCGAGAAAATCTGTTAAAATGTGGACGTAACATTCTTATCTTAGTTAAGCATAAAACCGAAAGGCTTTACAAAGTTGACGGCGACGGATGCCGGCGCTAATGAGAGAGTATCACGGCGGCCCGCGACGGACCTCGCCGCGACATTCACACCACTGTCGCGATCAAGCACAGCTCTCAACTTGAAAACTTTTAAGTCCACGAAGTAAAGTAGCAATGTATAGAGAACAACGTTTTTCGCTAATGAAGTGGCGAGATTCATTAGCAGTCCGCGGCTAACAATTCCGCAAGTATTTCTCTTATTTCCTGCGGTGACTATTAAAATATCTATGGAGTGAAGCACACCGAGATTTCTTACTAATTCTCGGCAAAAGAAACTTTTATCTAGCTCGCTAGTGTAATGAGAAACGTCTTTCTTATTTTTTGTGTTTAACCCAGTAACCTGGAATGCAAAAATAGGGTTTGGTTTATTTTAAATGCGAGGCTTTAAATGTTCGTTTCTTCGTGCAAAACGGTGCTTCGTTCTTATCGCTATTTCTGTGAACATTTTTTAACCGTTACCTCTCGCTAGACATAGCCGTGGATATACATTTAGATCCAAAAAAAATTCAATCTCATATTGTGTGATGTATATCACTTCTTAGTGGCGCCTTGAAGACACCAACTCAAGTCCACCCGACTGGTAATCAGCGACATCAGCTGTCATTTGTTTAAGTGGCGCCTATTAAATGAAAGCAACCACCATTAACTTACATAAAATCCATCAATTGCGAGAGCAAGATGGAATGGTAATTTCAAACAAAAAATACTATTTAATAAAAGATAATATAATCCATCGATGGCAGCTGAACAGTCCGCGGCCATCTTCTCGTAATGTTGGAACAATTTACACTTATAATTAATTCGGGGGCACGCGTTATTATACCGGACCTGACGCCATCCCCCCGGGACTCCGGGACCCTGGGACTCGCAGATAGTTGCGAGATATTAAACAGCATTTACGAAAAATAATGTATTCTGAATATCAGTGATGTGTTGATACGGGGATGCTTTTAACAACACGTAATTATGCAGCAGTTTTACATATTAATAACTGCTGGCTCGGGACTTCATTACGGTTTATTTTGTGTAAATTAAAAGATGGGATAGAGAGGGACCGGATGCTTAAAAAAAAACACAAGTGATGTTTAAAGAATTCATAAATTCAATTCCATTCAGAAACATTACATGCCTGACAATATCTGTGGATAGAATACCTCAGGGCAGAGAATTCTATACATTTATTTTACAACTGAGGCAATTTTACAGCAATTTGTTATCATTAATCGTTAGTTACTGTGTGTCACTTCCGTTGGCTTAAAATATATATGTATGGTAGACTACATTACAAGTCTACTTCGACATATAATAATGTCAAACCTACTAAAAGTTCAATAATTTATAGAATCATTTTTTGTTCAAAAAACTATTTTCCCTCTATCTGATAATAATATACACGATAATGCTTTCACACGTCCAATGTTAATACCAATATTATAACTTGGTTGACCGCTACAAGATGATTAGTTTAGTTCCTCAGCTGTCTGTGCGCCTGGTACTACGTGACAGCCTTGCTAATGGCAATCCTGGATAATTTGCTTAGTGTACTTGTAATAAACTAATATGGAACCAGTATTAGGTAACTAGGTTGGTTTAGATTGAACTAGCAACACTATAGTTTTCGTATGGGGTAGGTCTCCTAAACTTTATAAAGGAGAATGTTGTGGCTCGGAAAATCTTCCACTTTGGTGTCTCAGATCGAAATTACCACATGGTCGACGACGACTGGTCAAAGCTAAAGTGGTTGAAGCAGGCAGCAATATCGTAAGACAGATACACGTTACTATGAAGGCGATTTTGGAAGACGTCTCAGCCCTCAAACAGCCAGAAATGTTCAGATATACATATTTTAACTAACCTGCTAAAGAAAATAGGACTAGTTATTGAAAAAACAAGTAATTAAATGTTACATCAGATGATTAATGATTGTGTACATAACTTGTTAAGAGAGCGAGTAACTCGATGCCCTCCCTATGTTGATACAAGCTACTTAATCCTTCAGCGATTTCCTTCACTCGAGGATTTCCATAAGATGTCTGAATAAAAACACAATGTTCCGTGTACCAGATGCTTACGGAGGAAGGGCGGGACCAGGGAGGGTTTTTGTGTCAATAGTTTGGCAATCTGTCTTTATTTGCAACCCATTTGGATGGGGTCTTTTGAAGTATGGAAAATGCACAAAAACGGTTGCTAAGCTTTTGCACTTCATCATTCATTAATATCTCTGTTTTTCGTTTAGCTGTTTTGTTATAACTTGTGAACACGATTTCCTAAAAACTGACCAACAGAAATATCTTATTACATTTACAACCTGCGTACAGCCCCTTACTGCAAACACCTCATCACATTTAAAACCGCTTTTATCCGAAAATCTTCGAAGACACAGCTACAACGGGCGGAGTGGTCGCCGCAAAGGATATGAAGTCACCTCTGCCCGGCCATGTCGCCGCCTGTCGATCATAACCGCCGCCGCGTGTCGGCGTGGCAGTTTGTCTGTTTGCCATCTGCCATCGGCCATCAATCTCGTCGGTCGCGGTGACCCACATCGCGCACAAAGATCTTCCACACACATAATTAGCCATAAGTTGGGACACAATAAGTTTCGTACAGAAGGACCACTTTTCTGTTTCTTTAATAAGAGAAAAAGGCGCTCTGTCTGTCCGTATGTAACAAGGCTGAATGTCGTTCGTACCTCTTTTATTATACATACTTATTGTATCTGTTTTTATTTTCACATAATATTGTGTGTTAGTGTGCCGTAAAAATATTTGAAAAAATTTTAGTGTTAATCTTTCCTCATTCAGCAATTTTCAGTATTTTCCTACTTATACAGAAATTATAAACCGTCACTGCTTTGACTTAATGTTCACTTTTGATAAAATGTAAATGACTGGCAGTGTTTGGTGGGTGCGCTCGTCTTCATGTCCGCGAAGTTAACAAAGTCTGCCTTCTACCCTCTACGTTTACTGTGGCATTAGAGTTGCCAGCATGAATAATATCCCACAAAGAGTGGATTTATTCATAAAGGTCTAGTTCCGTAATCTGTCGTGGGAAAAGTGCAGTGTTGCGGCTCAGGCTGGTAATACTGAGGATTAGCGCGTTTATACAGTTTGTAGAGAATAGGAGACCTTTCGCGCTGTGTGTCATACAATCGTACTAGCTTTGTACGAATTGATAAAGTATCTAGTGATGAGCTTACCACTTTGTTTTGGTTTAGGTAGTGTATCTGTTAATTGTTTTCATCTTACAATAGTTTGACATCGCTATCATCGTCATAGAGACAGACCGTAAAAGTCTTCCAATTACTTATGTCCATGCCTTCCAAAAGTGATAACTGCCATTATCCTTAAATGTTCATTGGCAGTCACTATTATTTATCAAAATTGCGTACACATCTACATAACATAGTGAACACAATCATGCTAGACATACATGACGATACCAATATAATATCCTGTGACGTCACTTGTCAAACATTCAACGCGACTATGTTCTTGCTCACCCCCTACCTATTAGTATTAAGTAACATAACAAATGTTCTCGTCTATTCCGGAACGTTTTCATTCGAGTACTATGATTTAAGGAACTTCTCCACAACTTGCCCCCTTTATATCTCAACACTTTAATCGTCGACGCCGGGACTCACATTCGTTCTTTTTTACTGAACTTGGCCAATTTTTCATTTTTATGGTTTTTGGTGGGATTTTGTTCTTTGAGAAACGTATATCAATCGTAAAGTATAGAACTCGTTGGTCTAGTGGGCACAAGCACTACTGCTGAGTATGAGGTCCTGGGTTCGATTTCAAGACCGGGCAGTGTTATTCGGTTTTTCCATCTGGAATTTCTCAGTAACAGCCCGGAGTCTGGACCTGTTCCCGGTGCATAGCAACACGCTCGCTCCCTGTTACATGGGACTAAAACATAACTGGCGACATGTGGGATTTTCAGTGTACTATAGGTACAACTCTGCCCAACCTTCGGGATAACAAAGCGTGATGTTTTTATTGTTTAGGATCTATGATTTTTAGAAATTAGATCCGTCTAATTTCTAAGTCCACAGTACGTCGATCGACATGCCGGTACCGTCATTTAGAACACAAACCTTTTGCTTCTTACTGGAAGTCCACAGAAGACGACTGAACCTTCTGTTGTCTACTCAGAATTTATTAGCGGAGACATCATACGAAAGGAGCTGGAAATAATACTTAATAAGTTCGTCACGATCACAGCTGCGCTTTCAGAGATCTAGGACAATCAAGACGTTACGTAGAAACATGAACTACGTAAGCTATAAAGTGACGATCTACCCACTTATCTATAATACAAAAATGAATCGCTGAATGTGTTGCTAAGCGCAAATCTCGAGAACAGCTGAACCGATTTCGCTAATTCTTTTTTAGAATATTCCTTAAAGTACGAGGATGGTTCTTACGGAAAAATGTAAGAAAGTTGCTTCACGCGGACGAAGTCGCGGGCAAAAGCTAGTTTAAATATTCTATTTCTATTTTAAAATCACTAAAGGCACGTTTTATTGCACTGCTTCGAATTGGGATTATTTTTGGCCGATTCTTTGAATTTATCCCAAAGAGCACGAGTGTGTTTTTTTTTCAATCGAATTCAATATTCAATTTTCCAGTTGAAACTGAAATTTAATTGGTTACATTTACTGTTACGTGCCTGAAATATGCATCTATTTTAAAAGTGCACGATGTTCAACAGTGGGTTTGTTCACAGTCATTTGTTTTTCAGTTTGTGGTCGAACACCCGAGCAGCCGGCCAGCAACACTTCATTGTTTCATTCCACATCGTCGCGCACAAGTATGAATCGTCCGAGAACCACTTGATTTCACCCATCGTTGAATGGGCCCACCATTGAACCTGTCACAGCCCAATAGACCCATTATATTGATAACCACTGTTACTCTTTAATTGAAAACATACAATAATAATAAAAGAGCGCACCATTTTAGGCAACCTCAATCAATTAACAATAAAAACGCAAAACAAATAAAGCTGTATACACAACTATGACGCGCGCGATTACCATACAAATTGCGCTGACATCGCTTCACCGTTATACACAACAATTAAAAGAGGATTTTTAATAATTCGATATGCGCACAATATAAAATTTAACGAACAACTTTACGAATCAGTTAATAGAACAGAATTTTAATTGAAATTATTTCGGCAGGTGTACCATAGACAATGGCTCGCGAGGCACGGAGCGCAAGTTCATTCAGATTCTAATTTATAATTGGCTCGCGTTCGCGTCAAGTGGTTCCAAGCAAGTTGTGGTGTAATGGCGGACGCTAGATGTGGGACGCTAGATGTGGGAAGGTGTAACACAAATATAATACTTACGACAGGAACGTTTCACAAGGGAAATAACGCGATGTTGCGCAATGTAAACGTGATCATTTATAATTCTATTATATCTTTTAGCTTGAGAATATTGTTCTTGTAATGGGTGAACAATATATTTTATTATTAGTGTCGAGAACATTCTTCTGTTGAGCTGAATATTGCCATGGGTAAATAAAGTGGTGAAAAAATAACTTTTGCACTACCCATCTATATGGGAGGAGAAATTGGCTTAGTTTTTCATTCATCATGATTGTTTTATTTAATATCTATATTTCTAAAAAAGGCTTTGATCTCATTATTATTGTTTAGTAACTAGTTGTCGGTTTTAACTAATTCACACCTACGCTTCATCTACCAAGTGACAAGGCAAGAACAGCACCAGAAATATTGATAAACAATCAAATGAACACGTCACTTTAATTCCGCAATTACAGCAACAATTGGAAACCTGATTCACGCGGTAACTCGGAAATGTGTGTTCATAATATTGCCATAAATAATAATATGTATACCCGTCACCTGTGACTCTCCCCTCGCACCTCCGGGGAGCGCAATTACCCCGCATTCGAGTAAATAAATTTAAATAAACACTTACACCGCTATGCGTGGCAACAGTCCTCGACACCCGAACGTTACAAATTCAACCAATATTTAGTTAAACGTCTCTCAGCATCGCTTTCAATTAATTTGACGTTTCGATTTTACGTCGCCCCCATTTTTATTTGGGTATTCAGGTCGCAGGTAAACTTGGTTTTATCATTGACTATAACTGTAAAGCTAAAAGTGTCAAGAATTATAAGTTTTAATGAATGAATTGCCTTTGAGCCCTACAGTAAGTTGATATGGAGATAATGAAATACCTACTCTTTCTATTATTTAGATCTTTGACATGACAGCTAATTGCTTTTAGGAATATTTCCTTTCCAATTAATAAAGTTTAAATAAAATACAAATATTTCAACCAAGCGTCGCGAGCCATTATCTTATTATTACAAGACGCCGTTGTTATCTTGAGCACTACTAACAGTACTAACGTGTATAAAAAGCTTTACTCTTGCAGATAAAAGGGCTATAAACACACGATCTGTCGGATAACTGACACGTCGTTAATAAAAGTGGTAACAGCACACAGTACACGTCGCATACGCCGAACACGCTCGTAAACGGTGCGGTATCAGCGCCTACCGCGCGCCGCGCGTGTGTACCCGGCCTTACTTTTATAGCGCGTTTTGTAGTGTTACAACTCACCCAAGTTTAATGTTGTCGCGATAATGTTCAAATGTAATGTAATGTACAGATATTATCTGTTTAGCTCCATTTTAGCGATCTTTAAATCTTCGCTCTCTATTTACTTTCAAAGCCTGTTTTATCAATGTTCAGGAGCAGACAGTATTTGTTATTTAGGATTAGGGAATACGAATTCCCCTCTTAGAGCGTGTGAAGGATGTTCTTAGAGCGTGTGAAGGATGTTCTGAATAAATTATGAATTACTAGACAAAATTGTGTTTCTCAGATTGATTTAGAAATAGGATTAGACAGGCCCGCAAGTATTGCCAATGTTAATAAATAAGAGATTTCGATGTGAACAACGAAACAACAACAGGTACCTATCAATGATGAAGAGGGTAGAATCAACTTCTGACGTGGACACAAAGTGCTCCGCCGGGAGAACTCGTCACCGGCACTGAATGATTTATCCATTAGGTATTGACAACGACCCACCAAAAGTTATGACAATTTATTGCAATTATCAAATAAATAAAAGCAGTTTTACATATTCATATAGTCTTTATTTATTTAATACGTTAAGCACACAAATGTACAGAGGCGGACTTAATGCCATGGCATTCTCTACCTGTCAACCTTTGGGTGCCGGAGAGACAAACAGTGGTAGATAGGTGCGATTGTAAAAATTGAGGAATCATTATTTTTTAATATTAAGATACGCAACAACCTATTAAAACTATAAATATAATAAGTATGCCCAATTATAAAGGGTCATTCAGTAAGCGCTTTCTACCTTTAAATTTAAATAAAACAAAGTGTGTGTCAGATATCATCGAAATTTTTTATTTGTTTGACAGACCTATCGATGCCTATATGGAATATGACATCGTTCAAATGTCCGCTGCGGGTTCGCTGGGTGGCGCGCATCCGAAATGTCCGTTTTTCCATGACTCTAGCGCATAAATCAGGCTGAATTTGGCCGATGGTATGGGTTACGTTGGCTTTGAGGGCCGCTGTGGTTTATGAATTATTTGCATAGACCTGTGACTTAAGAAAACCCTACAAGAAGAAGTCAAACGGGGTCAAATCGCACGATCTCAGTGGCCAGTTCACATCACCTCCACGTGAGACGACCATGTTCTCAAATCGCTCGTGCAGAATGTCTAGTGTGGCATGATCTGTGTGGCACGTAGCGCCGTCCTGTTGAAAACACATGTCGTTGGTGTCCATATCATCCAATTCAGGCCAAAAAAGTTGGCATCATCGAGCTATAGCGCTCGCCGTTGAAGGTGATGGCCTGGCCAACATCGTTCTCAAAGAAACATGGACCGATGACGCCGCCAGCCCAAAATCCACACAAATCAGTGACTTTTTCGATATGCATTAGACGCTCTTGGATCTCATGTGGATTAGTTTCATCACCAGTGGACTCAAATTATCCACCACACTGCGAATCCTCCTGGTAGGACGATTATGCGATCATAAAATGGGCAATGCGCGTGTTATATCTACTAATATTTTTATAATTTTTAGCATTATATTTTTAATTATTTAAGTGAAATTAAGATAACCTTGATTCCGAAAGTTGATTCGGTTGTAATTCAAATCATAAAATCATTGTTAAAACCACTTTTACACTATTTATTTTACAATTACAGTTTATGCAATACATTTATATCGCTTTAATTAAGCGAAGAGTAGTTTAATTGATCAATTTTGTATACGTATTCTCTGAACTGATGGTTCGATGACGTCAGTTGTTTGCGACTGCCTATAAAAGCGAGAGCCCAACGCCTTGTGGGGGCATTCTGAGTCGAGTTGTGGAACCGAGCGGACTACCAGTTAAGTACTTTTCCTGTTCCTTATTTTATCGTTGGTATACTATTATTAATATGATTTAGATGGATAAATATAGTGAAATTATGTTGTGCTTTCCTTAAAATATTGTGTGAAGATAATAAACAAATAGTATCTATGAATATTGAGTAAATTAAGTAAATTGATATTATACCTTAATTATTGTGTACTATGTTATTGTATAAATCATGGTATTATGGTCAATATTCCTAGCTATTGTTATTATGTTGAGTCCTCTTGGACCGTTGTACAAAAGATAGAATTAATTGTGATTAAAGATTTCTATAATATGTTGATAGAATATTTCAATACTGTTTCCATGGAGTTTCTTGTCCTTCTTCTCCATGATGACCTAGTTTTACGAACGGACGACTAGTTTCTCTGATTAATTACTGACAAGCCTAAAAATTCAATAAATGTTTATCCTTGTCTTTCTGTGCTTTAATTCATAAAACCCTTTTCCCTGTAAACCATATTCATCAGAAATCCATACACAGTTAGTATCCATTCTGACATTCAAAGCTTGTTATTTAGGTACATATACTTCTAGTATATATATATATACTGAAAAATCTAACACGCGCGGAACGCCGCCCGAATAGAACACCCATTTTGATAAAACAATTTTATCACTTGCACGTGTTGTTAAACGCTATATTCGTCCATCGTGATTTGGCAAAACAGACTGAATAAATGACAGCCAATTTGACAGATGTAGCTTCAACAATATGGTCACTATCAACTGTCAAAGTTCGGAAGTCCCTATTGGAAGACCCTTTACTACTAATATTCTTTCTAATCGAATGAAGTCCGGTTATTCTAAAATGCCAGAACTAAATTCAATAACAAATAAAAAGAATGCGTAACAATTAATTCTCCAAAGCGTGGACATCCAGCGGAATGTCATCAATTTACGTCCTAACCGAAAACTCTCATTCCATAAATTCTCGCTCTTAATTTGGGAAAACTCAAAGTTGCCAACACCGAAAAGTCAGCATTCAATTTCGCGCGCGGCCATATTTCATCGCCGCTGGCGGATAACTCTCGGAATGGGTGTAAATTATTGCGTTTACCTATCGAATAATTTGGCTCTGATTGGAAAAATACCAACGATAATGATTTTATTGACACGCACCTTCATGGCGTGGAAGTTACTGGAACGACCGTAGGATCATCTATATATGTTGGCTTCAATATTTTATTACATTTCTACATATTTTATGAGAGGTTCTTTGAGTTCAGGTGTTGTCTAGTTTTGTATAAGTATTTTATAACAAATAATTTAGCTGCTAGAATTGTGCATTTTTTTTTAAATAATTGGTTTTTACTAATGAAGTAATGACTGATACATAGCGATACCTGCCTCGCTTAACTCCAAGCATATGCAAAGTTTTAAGAAGGAAGAATAAAATTTTATTATAAAAGTTACCGCTTCCACTTTACGTCACCGACTGATATCACGAGTCGTTAATTCTGTTCAAAACTTCTGTCTGGTTCAAAAGACGGAGTTTACTGTGACATAAGGGAGGACATAAGCCGCCAATATTGGAACCTTTCACTCAAACGGTGAGCTGCACCAATAGATATCTGAACTTTACAGTTCACCCGCAAGAAAATTGAGACTGCGTTCAGCATCGTGTGCATCATTTTTAGATCGTGAGGCAATTTCAAATGATTTTGCGATCTTACGTACGTATACGTAGGTGATTTTTCATTGTTCAACCTGTTCTGTCCCACTACTGGAAAAAAGTCTCTCCCACAGCTTTCCACTCTTCCCTGAGGGTTGCCTTCTCCCGCCAATCTCCAATAAACACCTCTAAGTCATCACGCCAGCGTTTCCTTGCACTCCCTCAGCGATAACGCCCGCCGCGTCTCCTGGCTCCCTCTGCGTGACTTCTCCCATCTGTCCCGATGCATCCTATATACAAAGCCCGCTCAACCCCATTGGTAATTCGTTTGTAATTTATTTTTGTTCATAAACCAGTGAACAAAAGCAACGTGACCGGTATAAATGTCGCTGTCCGGCTCGTTGCGGTGGCGGTGCGTGCCAGCCGGCGCCGGGCGCGGATCGCGATGATCATCATTAAGCCTGTACTCAAACAACCGCTCTTTTTGCTTGTTACACGTGTAACTGTACGTGCAGGTGTCGGTAAACTGACTGTTTGCATAGAGTTGACCCCAATGGGTTACATTTTCCGATGTAGCAGGAACAACGTGTCGCATTTAAATCTATTGTTGGTGTCATTCTATGAATTGTGAAACCATTTCCCCGGTTCCATAATATCTAGCCTTGTGTCGATTCTACTACAATTCTGCGAGGCAGGCTGTGCCATCCTGAGAATCTAACTCGGACCTATCAAGCTAGCGACCAGTAGTCTGGCATTTTAAATTAATCTAAATGAAACCCGGTTCATTTTAAATCTCTCGACTTCTGCGCGCGAATTTTCTTCCAGACGCCAGTTTCAGTCCGAATTTTAACCTCCATTTTCTAATATCTCCGTCTCGTAGGAGGATCGTTCATATCTCAAAGTTTTATTACTCCGGCTGCAGGCCGGCGCTGCGTATGATAAAACACGTTTTTTTTTAATTTTTTGTCTTGCTAGGTACTCACTTGGGTAATATTGCTTCATGTGTTCCCAAATGTATTGCGACACTACTACTACTTACTACTCACTTTTTCATTCACATTATGAAATACAATTACTACATAGTGTCGCGGTTGAAATTCCTGAAAAGCTAGCGAGAGGTACACCTACATCACGAAATCATTCCACAACAGTTAAATCTATTAAATGTCTCGTTGTCATATTAGGTACCTACTTAATTAATAACCCCTAGTTTGGAGATCAGGGTTTCAATGTATTGTGCTTAGCATAGCCACTCAGTTGTATAACATTTCTTTAGAATGTACTTAGGCTTTTCTTCAATAAACATTTTTATTTTTTTTAATTATTATCTATCTATAAAAATATCATCGATAAACTTTATTGTCTTTCACGGGTCGTTTGTTGTGCTTATCTTGTGTTCGTACCGTCGTGAAAAAAAGATGTTATTTTCTCAGAATATCGATCACACTTATGATGGCTCAGCAATAATCCGCAATCAATTGAGTCGAGTACGTGCGTGCTTAAGTAATGTACGCTGTCACGTGGGTCCGTGACGTCCCGCCAGCAGGTTGAGGCTGCACTGGCGGGGCTTCGCTGCAGCGCACAAATAGTATAATCCTAATCCACTACACAGTAGCTCACGTTAGCTGCTCGGTTCCATGCAGTCTGATATGTTGTGTAAGAACTGCAATACAGTGGAAACGGCCGGTTAGCGGTGAAGTATTAGTCCTTATAACAAGTTGTGGACGTCGCTCCTTATAACATATTTTCAGCTTCAGTTGATAGTGGAAAATGTGCGCCGTATTGCCTGGTGATAATAAAAATATTCATGAATCGGAATACAGATAACTGCACTAAGTCGGTCTTTGTGTACACAAAATATTATCACAATTGTAGTTACAGAAAAAGGCTTAAAAATTTGCTTTTTCAACAATTCGCACACTAGGCTACATACTTACGATGCTGGTAGCTGAACAATGAGCATCGTAACGACTGCACAAGTTGAAACTGATGCGACAGTTGACAGTTGCCCGTCAGCTGTCACCGCTGCTCCCGCCGCACCGCGAACAACTTCACATTTATTACTACTACTGCTATTTCGTGTTTCAACTGTGTCTTTTTTGTAAATTTGTTTTACTGATATATCTTTTCGACCTACATGAGAAGAGGTCATGTCGTAGTAGGTACCAGAAATAGCCTCTTGTGTAGGCTTCTTAAGGTCGGTATTTATTAATATCCGTGTCACCTAACACATGCTTCTATGTAAACTGTGCCGGTATGTATTCTTCTAAAAGTATGGAAATAAACATATTTTGAGCGTCACAATGGCTTGACAAACGACAATAAACGTTAAACACAAACCATAAAAAGTCATCTCTGTCATAAACATGAATCACGCACGCCCTCTGGCGGTGCGGCGATGTATTGAATGAAACTGAGCAATCTGTGTGTGAATAACGCTGAGTTACGGCCGGCCGAGCGGGTCGCTGTTAAATATCGCGGAAAGAACGGATGCTATGGACTGCCAAATGTCAACTCATAACGTACGTAGAACATAACAGTACGTAGAACATAACAGTACGTAGAACATAACAGTACGTAGAACATAACAGTACGTAGAACATAACAGTACGTAGAACATAACAGTACGTAGAACATAACAGTACGTAGAACATAACAGTACGTAGAACATAACAGTACGTAGAACATAACAGTACGTAGAACATAACAGTACGTAGAACATAACAGTACGTAGAACATAACAGTACGTAGAACATAACAGTACGTAGAACATAACAGTACGTAGAACTTCGGTATTTTGTCAGCAGAGTCAATTTTGTAACAAAAAAGGAAAAGGGAAGAAAGACGCGTAACGCCTTTATTTCTGAACAGTGTCAACCATTACTAAACTCAAAACTCAAACTCAAACTCAAAGCATACTATGAAGAAAGATTAGGGACTACTCCGCTATACTAAGTGTACCGGACGATCTCTAACAAAACTAGCAAGACATTCCCTTAATTTCCTGCGGCCTGACTCACCGCACTGCACCGTGTCGTACCGCACCGCACCGCGCCGTACTGCACCGTACCGCACCGTGTCGGGTCGTCACCGAGCGCTCATTACGAATTCATTAGCCTCGCCCAGCCTCGTTGCATCGCTAACGTGCCTATATTTGTCCGTCTGGCACTTAAGTGCTGACTGCGACGTTTTTTATATTGAGGTAAATGTCTGAGACTGTGGAGATACATTATAATATGTTAATAAGCAACAAGGGGTGTTCAATTGGACGAATTTGTATGTTTATGTTTTTATGAACTGACTGTCAAAAATAAGGAGAATAAGAACCTACAAACAAGAGCAACAGCTGGTGCCATTCTAATTGTAGCGAAAAACTACGATAATTATTATTATACAATCAAATGTACCCCACGCTCATTTTATAAACACTACCTTCCAATACTTTTGAAACCGCATACAAACTAAATCCAACGGTAAATCGTTAACAAATGGCATTTACATTAATTACCACCGAATACCGATCAGAATACCTAATAACACAATTTTCATGTCATTAACTTCGTTGAACTAATTGCCTAATTACTGTAAATGTCAACTGTAGCGGAATGACGGTAGTTGTCATAGTGACAGTGACGGTGACAGCTCGTTTATAAGTTAAAGTGAGCGTCTGCATCATCCATCTTGCTGATAGCATCGCCGGCTGCTATCGACAGCAACCCTCGGTGACACCAACACGAAGCTGCTCTAAATTGTTTTAAACTTACTCTAAAGAAGTCATCTTTTCAGGAAAATCTGTTGGAACTGATAAGATGGAACATTTATAGATTTTTTTTTTAAAGTGGGGAAAGTCGTCTTCAGTTTTAGGCATAAAGTTGAGATTGTAGCGGCGACTAGGGCGTCATTAATCATAGTAGAAGTTCCAGCCATGTCGAGCGGCCGACAGCTTTGTGAATAATAACTATTGACGCTCCTTACTTCTATAATAACTGTTACGATGATTAATGAGTCCGCGGAGTTTACTAAATAGTTTTTAATGAAAGTATTTATTTTTATGCCATCAAAAACGCGACTACTTAGTGGGAATTGGAAAGTTAAATAACTAGGTAGGTAGATAACTACTAAAACAGATACTGAACTATAGAATGTTCTCGATAACACAAAAAGTTAAATACTTAAAACACAAAAAGTTAGGTTCTTACCATCCCAGCGATCTCTAATACTTCTAATAGGCAACATAAAACACATCACACATTCATTTGATAAAACTCTTCTCTCAATGCAAACATTGTACGTACAACGTACTATTTTAAAAAGAGAGAGGCATCACTAACTAGATCTTTGCACAAAGTAATGAAAGACGCGACGTAAGGCACAGTACAAGTATCTCCGCGGTATTACAGAGTGCCTGGCGGTGGGTGGCCGTCGATGGGCCACAGCGTGACAGCTCAATCACGCCGCGATAGACAACCTGCTTTATTAATCCGTAAGCGCTTGTATACGCGCCTTATAACCGTCTTGAGAGCAAGGGGAACTCGTCCCTTGAGAGCAAGGGGAACTCGTCCCGATTGAAGGGTTAAACGAGGCTGTCGCGCAAGATATGCGAGTTTATAAGGCTTTGTTTAGCATGGCTTTTTCAAAAGAGTTTATAAAGTACAAATTATTTACAGAACTTACGTTCGTGAAGACCCATCATTATATTGGCTGTCAGTCAGACGTATGTGTTTGTTTAGCTGTGTCTCTGATTGGAAGTCTGACATGATCATTTCTTAGAGTGGAGCAGGGAGGAGAGGCCTTTGGCCTGCAGTGGGACAATACAGGCTAGCTAGATAGATAATAAATAAATAAATAAAGTCCTCCAGACACTAGCCTTTGGCGCGGGATATATTATAGTGCACAAGTGTGCGCGCAGACACAGGTGCACTCCCTCTTCCCTCACTCTCACAGTCCAATGGGACGGCAATCCGACACGACCGGACAGGGATCAGGCGCAGGACCAACGGCGACACGTGCGCACCGAGACACGGGGGTATCACACCGCTAACTCCGGGCTCCGGGCTATTACTAAGAAATTCCAAAAAAAATCCTAGTTCGATAGATTGATTTCTTAGTCCCAGCAAATTAAGCAAAGACCGCGCACGTTGTAAGTATTTCCACGGTTTAATTATTCAGGCATTATAAATGAGAATCCAATTACTGTGAAAGGAACCGCCATGAATTCATGAATGATTCAAATCAAACTCAATACCCGTAATATTTATTCCAAACTGTATAAATAGAAATTCATTAGCGAATGTGTCTTAAAATAATAGCTAGGCTCTTTATAATCCGCGGCCGGACCGGACGACCGGACGGGACCGCAAACGATCTGGAAAATTTGAATAGTACCAGACTAACAGATTTGCATCCGTCCTCTCGTATTAATATAATCGCTTTCATAATATCTGTGTGTTTTACTAGTTTGTCGCGGGCGCGGCGCAAATGGATCATTACGATGTTAACTCGCGGCTTTGGTTTTATAATTATAACCAAGTCGGCCATTAGTTAATTCGTTGCGCGCTTCGGATGTCACTGCTAAATACTTAATTGACTTGATTGGTAGATATTTAAAACAATTATGTATTTACGTTCAGAGTAATAATAGACGTAACTTTAGAAATACATATATTTATGAATCTTTGGATAAGTACCTATGTTTGATTCCCAACAAACAACTATTATTTCTGAAGGCCACACCATCTTGCCAGCTAAGTGCTTCACTAAGCAGGTAATTGCCGGCAGTCGGCACTCGTCGGCTGTCGTCTTAGTGTCCGCATAGCATCACTCCCAACATCGTCAAATTATGAACGTGACGTCATTGTCGTGACGACACGTCAACATTTTATGATGAATGGGGAAAGGGTTCAATACAACATAAACATACGCCGTGTAATATTTTATGATTTACAGCCGCCTCCTAAGATTTGTTATTTGTTTTTTTCTGAAGAAGTTTCATTCGGTAGAAGACTAGTGACAATGTTTGTCCTCATCTAGTGGCGGAGAGAGGTTCATACTGAACATAATGTAAATAAAATCATCAATACTCACATGACACGCAGACGATTAATATAACTGGCAGCATATTTGATAACTTTGGCACTTTCGTTAACCTAAGATATTTTAAAAACACTCGGGTAGCGCCCCTCACTGTCTGTGTCTCTCTTAGGTATGTACCTAGTGTGTAGAGCAGATCCCGATTCTTGAATTTTTCACTTGCTTATATTCTGAAACACAATGCAATGCAAATCGACAATATTTGATTTTCATGAAGACCTATCCTATTACACTGGTTATTACTATAATAACCCTACAAGACTACGTA
Source organism: Apamea crenata (assembly GCA_949629185.1). Taxonomy (NCBI): domain Eukaryota; kingdom Metazoa; phylum Arthropoda; class Insecta; order Lepidoptera; family Noctuidae; genus Apamea; species Apamea crenata. The sequence continues at coordinate 525,598 of OX451362.1, read as the reverse complement.
CTAAACAATACCCTACATAGTTCCCTCGATATCCGCCGTAAGCAGCAACTCAAACAAACTAGCGAGTGGAACTACAGCGTGATCGGAGTTATCAGCTCCATCGACCACACTCGGGGAACAAAGGACCAACTTGATGCTGCTGATAAATGCGCCTGTAATCTGATCCTGAAGTAATTGAGACGTGCGACTGATAGGGCGGGTAAATACGACCAACTTTTATATAGAACAGGGCTATAAGGACCAAACTTGAACACTGACAAAGAATATGACAATAAATACATAAATGACAATGTTTCGCTTAACAAACTAAACTACATAATCAAAAATATGGGAGATGATGTAGCCAGAAGACATGTTTGAAATAACAAAATAGCAACATGAAAGTAATTACATAACTGCATTCAGAAACATTGTCAATTACTTGCACGAACGAGCTAGTAATCCCGAACACTGGGGACTGGGGATCTAATGCGGAGGGAATTTACTGTAATTTAAATATTTGCAACATTTTTTGTCCATATTTGTCTAACTTGTCACACAGTATAATTGTGTTTGGAAGGATCGGATTCTCAGCTTACTGAGCTCATTATTTAGATCTACTGAGATATGCATTCACTTTAGCGATTTTGTTTGCGCCACTTACTAAGTATACAAATATCTTTAATTCACAAAATAATCTTAATAATTACCTGCTTTCAAACCAGCTGTTTCGTTCTGTCATCACTTACAAACTGTTGATTTCATTGGTCGATCAGACTCGCGAGGTGACCCGCTGCCTCGGGATGCCCTACATAGCGCTTTCGTGGAACACCTGAGCACACAGCGTTGACGGTTATGTCTCGAATTACTTGTAAACATATAGCAAATCTGTCTGTGTATTGAAGAAAGTGAACTAAAATATATCTAATTAAAAGAGTCACTTGTTGTTCATAACAACACAAATCAATGATTGAGCACTGATGTACCGTACTAGTACATGAGTGATTTTCTCAAGCATAATTTTTAGGCGGCGCGACTGAAAATATTATCTTAAACTAAACGTACAATAAAGTTATTTTTTTTTAAGAAAGAAGGCGTACTTATCTTGATCAGACCGTCAATATTTTAGTAGATAACATTTTGGTAGTGAAAATAAAAAATATTATTTAGCATAATTCTAAGTTTGGTGGCGCGTCCACAATCTGTTTTTCTGGAGATGACCACCGCTTAAACGAAACTACACTAGTTTACTAGAAAATACTAAATTTATTTGTATTCAGTATTAGTTTTTCTATCTAATGAAAGTTTTATTTTTACATTTAGGGCAATACTTTATCCTAGTGAAAATCGAAAAGGACTGTCCGCGCGAAATTTTAAATTTTGGTGGGAGTAATTTAATCATTAAGTGACTCATAAAGAAAAAACCTAGATGGACGACGCTACCAACATTCACTTCGTTTAGTCAGGCACTCCCGCGCAGCAGTGACAGATGTGTACCATCCTGTTCTGAATACCCGCCAAAACCGTAAGTAAGTCTTTTCGTAGTAATCGGACAAAAAATCTGCAATTTTGGTGTAATGTTTATAAACGTTTTATGACTAAGTCGGTGTTGTAATTTAAATTTATAATAAAAAGGTTTGGTATGCTTTCAAAATTATACAAATATAAATAGTATATTCTTAGTAGTTTTTTTTTAAATAAACATATTCAACCAGATTCTAATTTTGGTGGTGCAATTTTGGTGGTTTTGGTGGCATTTTACCAATCACCAAAATTGCTTAGTTACACCGAAATTAGTTTTTAGAGTTACGTAACTCACAGACAAACGAAAACAGAACCATAATAAGATAACTCGGTTTGGAAGTACAATACCTATATTATACTTTTTTTTCCGTGGAGAAATGTTCATGCATACTGCACCTATACGAGAGCAAAGCGCGACGAGTAGCTTGAGAGTGGTGAAGAAACAAGAGAATTAATATTTCTGCACTTGTAATTCTCTTAGACGTTCGTGTACACTGTACGCTTAGAATGAAAAATGCTTTCAATAGCAATAAAACATTAAGTTAGGTATTTTCCAGCATGACAAAGAAAAAAAAATCAAAGTTGACACACGCAGAGTGCTTGGAGAGGAAAAGGATGGCAGAAAGGAAGAGAAAAGAAAAAATTAGGAATGATCCCGTCAAACTAGAGGAATTGCGAAGAAAAGAAAGAGAAAAATATCATTAAAAAAAAAGCAGAAGGGAAAATCCTACCTTTGAGTGAAATGCCACCGCGTGCTCGCAGAGTTCAACAAAAATGATCATGATGATGATGATGATAGAGGTCAGAGGAGGTGATTGCAATTCATTTAAATTAAAAACTGTAGAATTAACAAGACAGAAAAATAAGAAAGTTGTATTTGTTGATTGTTATTTTTTTATTGATCTCATTATGTTATTTTTTTATTAAAACATTTATTCACTATAAATAAGATTTTTATTGCTATATGATTTATAATTTGTTTCAGTAAAAAAAAAAATTGGTGTCAAGACTTTCTAATTTTGGTGACAGAAGTAAATTCTGGTGTCAATATTTCTAATTTTGGTGTCAGATATCAATTTTGGTGTCGTACTAATTCTGGTGTCGACAATATATTAGAAGCTTTCAGGAATAAATAAATTTCTTTCACATTTTATGTACCTGAATACGTATCTCTTGCTTATCAACATCTTAGATTATTAAAAAAACTAGAAACAAACTTTTCCACCAAAATTAGGTAACAAATCATAGTTGTTGAAATTCACTCACATATATTCAAGTATTAGCTGTAGGTTCGCTCACTCATTTTAAACCTCCCTGATACTAGTGAATAATTTGCGAAAGTTTCAAAGTATAAGTACATTATATTTTTATACCTTTAATTAAATTAGTTTTACAACTCTGATTAATGGGACTAATTTATTTAAAAAAACTTTCTTACTTTCGTTCGACAAGTTGTTTTCATGTAAGTAGTCATTTTCTCATTCAAGCTCCGTGATCGAACCCGCGGCTAACACTAGTATTGGGAATACAATTAATTTTAAACAGACAACTTTATAAATTGGTGCTAATGTTACGGCTCCTAATATTGCGTCACACAATATTAACAATATGTCAACTCATATCTGTTGCGCGGCGTTGCTTGATGCTCCAATAAGTAAAGCAGCTCAATGCTGAATATCGGTTTTCCAACTTAGTTGGAAGGCGACATAGTCTTGTCATGTTTAACATAGCAGGAAGTAATACTAACGAAATAACCGTGTTAGATATCGTCTCCCATGTACCCGGTGCCCTGCCTAGGTTCTCGGTGGCCCTTGCGACCAAACTTTTATTTTGATGGTCTTTTGCTCCTACAAACACAAGTAGCTACTGCACATTACGTATTTCTGTGAAATTCACTGATTGTTTCAGCCATTAATTTTATCCACAACAATCAGTGGGTCTCCGATGCATTCTACGGCAAATTGACGACTTTACCATGCGCAAACTATACATTTTTGATAATTTATTTTATTTTAAACTTACAATTTGCGGAAAATAAGAATGTCAAGCTTAGCAACATTAAATTATATGCATACAAGTGGAGACGTTGTTTAGCAGGCAGTTAGCAGCAGACATCTCGGCTAATTGTGTATCACTATCGATCAGAATCTGAGTAATTTTGAAGGATATTGCTAGTCCATTGCTTCACGTGCAACATTTGTCTGTTTACCAAACGGAAATACTCAGTATATTTTACTCATAAATGACTTGTAGGCACGCGAGTCCTTAACTTTGTCTCTAAGGCCAGGTCTGTTGGAACGTGAACTGTCCTCGCTCTATGACTTCATACGATGATGTTTATTCAGTACATCAAACAGCCTCGTTTCTTAGTAAAAGGGACCAGTCCAAAATAAATATTCATTGATTTCATAAAAGTCTAATAAAAAGCTGTCCTAAATCGATACAAGCTCAGACATACATGTTTGACGACTGTGTGTATACATACATGTGTGCAGTGGAACTAGGCTGGAATTAATTGAGGCAATAAGTATTACAAGCAGAACAATTCGATGATATTGATATACTTACTCATTTTAACAGTTGTGTCAATGTATGAGGTACTTATCTATCTAGACAAACAAATCTGAAATGAGGGGCTCGTGGCTCAATGATAACAGCCGCGCGGGTCGATCGAAGGCTAACTATTGAAAGTCTTTTTTCTATGGGATTTTTGTATGAACTTTTGTTCAGGACGTGCTCTGTCGGGTCGCTAGTATTGTTCAGGACGTGCTCTGTCGGGTCGCTAGTATTGTTCAGGACGTGCTCTGTCGGGTCGCTAGTATTGTTCAGGACGTGCTCTGTCGGGTCGCTAGTATTGTTCAGGACGTGCTCTGTCGGGTCGCTAGTATTGTTCAGGACGTGCTCTGTCGGGTCGCTAGTATTGTTCAGGACGTGCTCTGTCGGGTCGCTAGTATTGTTCAGGACGTGCTCTGTCGGGTCGCTAGTATTGGGTAATTTTTGTTGCAATTGTGAACTTTTAATTTTTTCCGCGTCTTTATTCAACTCTTTGTTATATTTTTTGAGACACCTCGTCACCAAAGGCTAGTTATAATTCCAAGTCTATAACAAAATAATGGTTTTCAAAACTTTGACTTTCGACACTACCGTCAATAATTGATCCAATTAAAACCATTATATTTCTGGCTTGTTGGTGTGATCACCATTATTTAGCAGTCAATAGTTATTGCGGCTCCAATTATTCAATAAATAATAACAGTACCACTTCAACTCGACCACCAAACACGTGGACTGGGCTGTTTAGTAAAGTGTGCTATCAAATAGGTATCTAGGTAATTAGAATACTTGTTTGGGCTTATGAACCTGACATGTTTCCTGATTATTTTATGTCGTCTATACTTTTATATCTTAAAATAAATATTCATAACGAAAGTACCTACCTACATATGTAACCGTAGACAAGATACGTTCACCCTGAAGATTCCAGCAAAGGATCATGTTCCATCAGTAACAGTAGCCGAGTTTCAACTAAATAAACTTTTGAAGGGGAAGGCCTCGCCGTCGTCCGACCCTTTACTGATCAACTGATAGTGACGTACAGTCACGGTAATATTATCTATACAGTATTGTAACTCGGCCGCATCTTGGAAATAAATGCCTACAGCCGCGCGGTACGTAAATATGCGATAGGGCTGCCCACCTCCAGCATTTTAATTCAATTTGCCTACTTTGTGTTTCTATTTAGTTTTGTGATTGTAAATATACTTTTTTTATATAAACAAATAAAATACTTTGTGAATTGAATAGGAAGTGTTCAATAAAAAAAAATGCGTGTTGTTTTTTGATTGGTAGATTTAAATAAAAAACCATTCTTTTTTTTCGTAGTCGATAATTTTTAGTAAAAATGTTAATTAACCTGTTAAAATAACTCATAAGCTTTTGCAAATAATAAACAGAATCCAAATCGACCCATAAACTTCGGAGATGTGTCAAAAATAGACAGCAAATCTACAAACTCTACTTAAAAAATAAAAAATTGAATAACATGAAAAATGTTATAGATAGACCCCCCCTTTTGAAGTTTATTTTCGACATATTTTCATGAATATTCAAAATATTACGGGCGGTCACATGCGCATGGGCGACATTGTATACTCCACAAAATCATCGCTAGGTACAATTAAAAAAGTTTGCGAATTAATCTTATTGTAATCCCGGTACCTTAAATACCGACTCTCTGAGCTGAAATTGTGGCTTCTTTGATGGGTTTCACATACGACTTCAAAGCGTGACAATCATCATGTTTCTCCAAGCAACGCTTATAAAACAAGTACTTGAACTTATTTTTAGTGAAAAAATCGCGCGGGTATTGTTAAAAAAACAACACACCGTCCGTTCGTCACTGCGGCACAGTCGCGACTGCCTGCATGTCGAGCGCATACCGAGATCGAGGCGCGTAGGTGTAGGTATAGCTCGCGCTTCGTCCGTTTGTATGAAGTTGGAATACTGTATAGATAATATTACCGTCAGTTTAGGGAAAACACGGATATTATTAGACATATTTCATGTGTAATAATATCAGTATCCTACCCTGTTACCTACACCTGTATCATACATGATCAAGTCACAATAAAACTATTTTAATGTATCTACGCGCGCAATTTTTGAATATAGAATCAAAGACGGTTAGTACGAAAGTCACTGACGTTGCTGAGTGACGTCACGTGAGCATGACTAAGGTATTTTAGTGTTCTGCCTTTAAAAAAGTGCTGCTATTATCGCCGTAAGTAATGTTTACGGTTCATGACGTGCCCTCGTGGTGGGCCGCGGTGGGCCGTTGTGACCGCGGTGGGCACTTACCTGCCCCAAGGCGATCGATGTGATCAATGAATAAGTAAGTAAGTCGCATCGATTGACACTTTGCTAATAATAATTACTAAACGGTAGCACACATAGGTTACTAGTGTCCAAACTTATACTATTAAAAAGAAAAGCAGACAAACAATACGTATGCTAAACAGCTTAATCTAGGTCACATGGCAATGTTTCAGATTTGAATTGATTAACGTGGTGATTTTACGAAATCAAACTAAAGTGTTATTTATGCAGGACAATCAGTTTAATCAAACGAGTTGCTAATATTTCCACAAACTCTAACATTGCACAAATTAGTAAGTAATTATGCTTCCCATTTAAAATATAATTAAAACAGTGTGCATGAATATTTAACAGATGCGATGCTTAGCTCACGACTTTACATTTATTCTTCAGATAATTAAGTTCACGTTAAGTTAACCGGCTGTTATGTGACACTGCAAGTATTTACATAATTGATACAAACTATCACAGCGTCGTTACAAGTTGCCGCAAGTTTCTGCAAGTCTCTGCAAGTTGTATCTACATGCCTCATTAGTAAAATAAGCCGTTTTTAAATAAACTAAGTTTGATTAGTTTGGCTGAAAGGAGTTTCAATCTGTGGTTACTTACTTGTACAAAAGTTGAGTTACTTTGCTTGTGGGTCATTAGCGTGCAAGTGCAAGTGTTTCTTCTTCCTGGCCAATATTCCTATTTAAGTTTTTAATTACCTTCCTCCTACATCAGTAGTGCTGCGGATGTAACGTGGGAGTCGCTGAAAACAAGGAAAAACTATTTTTTTTTTCAAAATGTAATTTTATAACCGTACTGAAATTACCCTAAACATTTATTTTATCATAATAACCTCTAACTTCTCAAACACAAGTGTGACTGTGTGTAAAATTTACAGTTTATAAAAATTCGCTTCACTATTATATTGTAGGTTGTACGAGTACATAGTTGGTCGCTTACCGGCCATTTACAGTCATAACACTTTTAACATAATATGCCTACAATGGAAATCTTTCCCCTGTTCCCACAAGTTACGTAAAATATTTGTTTTGTTCCCCGAGAATATTGAATCGAGTATATTTTATATTAATTAAATTGTTTCGTTTAAACTTCTTGTAAAGTTATGCCTCCGTTACCGGCCAATGAAAACAAACCGTATCGTTCGACATCTTGAAAACTTACCATTATTTATTCTCGTATAGACTAAATAAACTTTGATTGACACAAACAACGAAAATCATCACAGAATAACTATTGTTTTTGTCGAGTTGAACCATGAAATATAAATGATTATCATAACTGGGTCGGTGAAGTGTTTGTGTGAACACAACTACTGTATTGGCCTTCTTACGTACTTAGTAACAAGTTGTCACCAGCCTCACCTACTTAGGTACAGTGACAACTTGAATCCATCCGAACAACCGGACTATTAACACAAACGACCACTTAATCCCACAGTTACCTACTTTTCTAAAATTAGTTCTAACTCCGAGGAAGGCTCTGTATTTATATGTATTTATCCGTGTTCTACTTCCGTATTTCGGTTATTTTCAACAATTGTTCTGTTTCTTTTTCAGGTAAGCCATTCATCACCTTGCCGCAAGGTAAGGGCTGTCTCCTCCTCCTCACAGAGGAGTGAGGAGTACCACATACCAGCCGCGACAAGAAGCAAACTTGTTTTAATTAATTTTGTTGGCGCGGATCGATTACTAATCGCAGCGAACCGATAATCGAGTCGGTTCGGTTATTTTCGAGTCTATTCGATTACCGCTATTACCGTGCGATTAGTGCCGGCTCCTGCTCAAGCCTACGCAGGGTTGCCCCAATAAGTGATCCTTACCCTAACAAGGACAGGCTTTATTCATCTAATAACAGCCTACACAATAGAACGTCTCTACAACCGAGGGTGGGCTAACTAGCATTCATTTGAGAAATAAACGAATCCCAAATACTTTTACATTCAACTTTATTGTAGACTCTACTCTCATTGAACTCGAATCCTTAAAAGAAAATCGAAAGATTAATTGTCCAGGCACGGTGGATATAGTCCACCGCCGCCACACCGCTCAGCCACCGTGACTCGACACTGACGTCGTCGCTGACACGCCCGCCACGACACACGCTCACAGACGCTCGAGTGCCAGGTGCCAGCCCTAGCCGAGGATTACGATTGTCTTACACGAATACTAATAGTTTGTTTGAGCTGATTTCAGTCCAGCGCACTTATATCTAAACTCGATAGTCTTATTATCCTTACATAATAATAGGATTAGACACAGGTGGCGACAGATCCTTAACCAGATTGAAGTTATCATTATATTGAGGATTTAAACTTTGCAGACTTCATTAATAAACGGGGTTATTCATATTGCTCCCTCTTACTTCTTAACTGAATTTAAGAATACTCTTGCTGACAAATCTGGCTCTTCCAACATAGATTTTCATCTCATTATCTGCGAGATTATACTTTTTCTGTCGATGTCAAACTTGCAGCGGAACATCAAAAGCAAATACTCCGCTTAGCTACAGTCGCTCAATAATATCAACAGATGTCAGACAGCCCCGAGAGCGGCGACACAGGTGTCGACATCACTCTGGAATGTTTCACGTGATCACACACGGCCGACATGACACGGGTCTCGCGGGGCGCGTCCCGTTGACACATTGAATTGCCAAACTTCCTGGGCCCGAATTGCGGTATTTTTTTTCAAATGAAACGCAAATGAAGCACGAATGAAGTTCAAACGTTACATGATTTCGTATCGCGGTGTCGTTTTGACACTTATTTCAAACGAAGTTAAAACGCAGACGGAACGCAACTGCGCGTTTGTGGAATAGTTGCAATGAAGCTACTTTTTCTCAAACGTTTCACGAACATTCGCTGTGTTTTTGTGTGAAATTTGTTTATTTTGTTGTGTTTGCTGTAAAAATGTTATATTTAGACCTATTAGAATGTGCTTACGCGTACGACGTAGCCGTAGCTCGTGCGGAGGCTAGGCGGCTGAACGTATTGGCGAGGAAGAGTGATCCGGCTTTCGATCTCAGTGATCGAAAGTTTGTAAAAAGATACCGGTTGTCCAAGGACCTTACTCGGCAGCTGATTTCCGAGTTAACTCCTCACCTTCTACCTACAGTACGTTCAGATGCTTTGGACGTGGAAACTAAGGTAAGAAACCATGTATTTGATGTAAGGAGTGCTCTTCATAAACTATGATACTAAAACTTCATTACATATTTATGTATTTTTGTTTTAGGTTTTGGTTGCACTAGCATTCTTTGCTTCTGGGTCTTATCAGACTCTTGTAGGAGATAACCGGAATCACTGTGTTTCTCAAGCCAGTGTTTCCAAAGCAATCCGGCAGGTGGTAATGGCTTTAAACAAGCCCTCTATTTTAAACAAATATGTTTCTTTCCCCTTTCAACGACAAGAAAGGGAACAAGTTATAAGAGAGTAAGTATAAATAATACCTTTGAATTTATTGATACAGAATTGTTGATACCTTGAAGGAAAATATTGATTGAAATTGTTTTTTAGGTTTTACAGACGTTATAAAATGCCGGGACTGCTGGCCTGTGTCGATGGGACCCATGTGGCCATAGTGTGCCCTCAGTATAATGAAGAGAGATTCATGAATAGAAAAGGGTACCACTCTCTAAATGTTTTAATAGTGAGTAATAATGTAAATAATTATGATAAACTGTTAAAGATTAAGGACATTTCTATAAGTATTTTTAAATATTAAGCTCATTAATTAGTATCTCTCATGATTCTTTTGTAGTAAAATATTTTTATTTTTTTCAGATGTGTGACTCAAATTTAAATATATTATGTGTAGATTCCAGTTTCCCTGGGTCTACTCATGATAGTGTTATATGGGCTCAACACTCCTTAAATGCATATCTTGATAGGATTCACAGGATTACTGGGGAAGATGTTTATGTTTTAGGTATACAGTATTACCTAAATTAATTATCCATTTTATTTTTATGTTGCTTGTAACTTTCTACTGTGTTTATTTAATTTTTTAAAACCAGAAACTTTTCAAATACTATTTTCAATTACAGGAGACTCAGGGTATGCCTTGAGGCCTAATACTATGATACCTGTGACAGACCCAGCTCCGGATACACCTGAGGAGTATTATCAAGATCTGCATTTATCTACCAGAAATGTAGTGGAGCGTTGTATAGGTGTATTAAAGGCAAGATTTAGGTATGTACAACCTAGGCTAACATACATACAATTTTTAATACTATTAATGTTTCTTAATAGTAAATATTATAATTCTAATATTAACTTTTGCAGGTGCCTATTGGTGGACCGAAAGCTGCATTATTCCCCGGGCGTAGCAGCAAAAATAACAAATGCCTGCTGTGTGCTACATAATATAGCACACAGGGCTAGACTCCCCTACATTCGCCTAACACCGGCCGAGGCGGCACGAGAGCGCGAGTTGACAGAGGGCGCGAGGTCCCTGGCGCCGCCGCAACAGGGACAACGCAGGCGCGGCGGAGCCAGCCTCCTCTCGGAGTTGGAGCTAGGCCGCGCGCGCCGCCATGCCCTTGTACAACGTTTGTGGGCAGATAGACATATATAGCTTTACATTTTAATTACATTTGAAATAGTATTTCTATAAAGGTCATTAATTCAGAATTTTTTGTACTGTTTCATAAAAAAGTAAATTAATGTTCTAGACAAATAAGATTTATTGAAATTATAAAATTGATTTCCAATTATCAAATGTATAAATTAATAATAATCAAGTGCACCCAATTAAAATTAAAAATGAGAGTAACAAAGTAGTGTTTATTTTTTCCATTATATTATGTATATTTATCTTGTTTGTTTGCTAATCAAGTATCCCAATCAAGATGCCAATGTTTTTATACTGTGGAAAATATAAAAATTATTTAATTGGTGATTTTTCTTCCTGTATTTGGTAATGATGAATAGTTACAAATAAAACATCAACAATTAAAATGATTTATTTATTGGTATAACAAACCATTAAGATTCACTAGATTCCTCATCGTTAAAACCACTTGAATCACTTCCACTTGAAATCACTTCCAAGTAGGATATAAATTAAAGTTTTAAATGTCTTCGAAACACTCGCATACTTTTGAGTTGCAAACAAAAACAAACAAAAAAAAATTAAAAACTTCTGAAGCATCTGTCAAAACACAGTAGAGCTAACCCATAAATCGTCAAATCGACGGTCGAAAAGCACAGTATTCATCCATACTAAAGTCGCATCTCTAAAAATTTATATTTGCTTACAGCCCAATTGCGTTCCAACTTTGTTTCATCTTTGTTAGCACGTGAACTTTACCGCGATACCAAACTCCGCACCGACTGGACTGCTACTGGAACTCAAGCTGAGATGAAACGCGCACGTATTTAACATATTTTAAATTACCGCAATCGGGACCCTGAACGGTTTGCCTAGGGACATGTACGATACTTTTGGAATATTTCTGTGAGGAACTTTGCTTACTACCTATTTTACAAAGGGTTAAATACAGTAGCTTGACGGGTTACAATAAATAATTTGAAATAAGGAAGGAGCTGATATTTTGTCAATTCTAAGTGATGAACAATTCCTGAGCAACAATTAACTAACGTTAAAGTTTAACGCCAAGCCGAAAATAAAACATTTAAAAAATAAATTAAAATTTCACCGCCAATGACAACAAAAGCAACAAAAATGAGTTTGAAATCAACAAGTAACCGACATTACCAACCGTTCGACTTTGACACACTTTGAAAGTCGACGCCTTTTGTCCCGACTTTTGTTTCTGAGGCGGTGACTTCGGAAGCCGGTATTAACTGCGGATATTTGGCGAATGTCAATTAAAGGTACAATAAGGGTAAGTTTGAGGGCACATAATAGAACTCTGTTATATTACACGCTTTACGAGTTTTGGTGAAATGCCTCGTTAATTCGGGTTTTACTGCTTATTATTACGTGTGGATGTTTTTCATTGTAGAAAGATAAGATGAATAGACTAGAACAGGCAAACTGGTAGGTAGTCAATTAACAAACCACAGAGTCGATGACACGCATCACTTGACCGATACAGCACTGTTCCGGGACATAACATCAACCTGCCATTACCAAACTTTTGAAATATTAAACGTTTAGGCCTCGTCAAGAGTCCGGACATCATAGACCAATTACTTCATCGACATGTTTTCCATAAATTAATATTTCCTTAAATTCATTCATCATGAAAAGTTCAAAATTATTCATTGTGAGTCACATTTTCCTAGTTACCTCTGTATTTCCAAATTCAAATCCTAATTAGGTATGAAAGATATTTAAATGTCACTAATCTAATGATGCACATGCATAAAAACGGTAATTTGTATACCCCATAGGCCACTTTTGGAGTTCAAAAGTGGTCACCTTTTCTACCCCCATGAAGGTAGATTTGCATTAAAACCTATTCCTAAAGATACTTGACTTTGATGCAACGCTTTTAACATACAATTCTCATAAATGCAACATTAACCACTCCGTAAGTGACGGCTCAGTGAGCTCCACGGGAGCAGTGGCGGCCCAGTGGTAACGGCCGCGACGAGCTGTATGTAGGTCTCGGGTTCGAACCCAGACAGGCACTTTACTTTGTGTAAATTATTTCATTACCATTGCTCTCAGAACGATGAAGGAAAACATCGTGAAGGCATGACATCTGCCAACCCGCACTGAGCCCGCGTGGTGGATTAGGTACATCCCACTCCCTCTCACCGAGAGGAGGCCTGTGTCCCAGCAGTGGGAATGTTATAGGCTGATAATGCTAAGTGATGGCTCCATTAGCGTCCATTTCTTACATTGATACTGAATCGAGTATCTCTCGCCGTGTGAGTGTGACGTCATTTGTCGTAATACCACACATTAGGCTGCCCCTAACTGTCCCGGTTATTGGAACCTTCCATACCGAAGCTCGTATAAACTAATCACTGTTACTAGTTTCTCCTATTAGTGTGAAATAAAAGGAACATTAAAATAATGTATCCATTAGACTGTGATTGGTTTGAGGTGACAACAAATGATAAAAGTTATAAGTTTAATATTCACTCCTTTCACATTAGTTATCTATGCGTGGGTGTACATACATTATAACATCTACTAATGTATAGAGTACCTCCTGACCTGCCTGTCGCCGCCCTCCAGGGTACACAAGATCTAACGAACTTACCTAATGGACTTTTATTCTACAAGGATGATTAGGCATAAAGCGGAGGATTGTGAGATGAGCGTATGACTGTCTGTAGTTGTATACTTTATAGTATCGTCTTTGTGTTATCTAATGTAATGAGCCTTGGCCGGATTGTCTTACTACACGACTACTGACAAATGCGTGCACTGACTGGACAAGTCCACTCAAAGCTGTGTGGTTATTTCCTCAAAAGACCATCTCAGTCCTGCATGGTCCTCACATGATCTGACCAGGATTATGTCTGAAATTTAAAAAAGACGGTGACCTCTGTGTTAGTTCCGGTGTTTCTGCTCAAAGTAGTCGATTAAGAAACAACGACCTCATCATATTTTAAAATATCATAATTTCTTTTTGACGTGTTAAAGTACTTATTTACCAATTTACAGAAACAAAATTAATTACATTTACTCTATGTTTAAATCTACCGCCAACATTGCCAAGTCATTCTCTCGTGCGTTTATCGTGGAATAACTCATCGATTAGCATCCACGAGTCGATACAGTGAAGTTGCCACATAATCACCACACTTCCAGGAAAGTAATTTGTGAAAGAATCAATAAGAATGAATGTCAGAGTTCGAGTGCCGTCAGTAGTCAGTCAGTCATGTAGTACATTTCTACAGGCGATTAATATTTCATCATTGAAATGAAATTCAATTAACATTAGAGGTTACTCAATGTTTTGAATTAATAATAGATTTTAAGTAAATAAACTACGCAAAAATATACTAATCCCTAAAATATTACAAACTAAAACTCAAAGCATTTATTTCAAATAAACGACTTACATGCACTTTTGGAATGTCAAGGGGTCGGTCAGTCAGAATGATGATGCCTGTTCCAAAGCGTAGTCGGTTCCTATGGAGAAGAACAAGTAAGAAACTCCACGGACACTCTTATCTGAAGAGGGGTTCTATATTTTTTTTTTAAGACTCTGAAGTTTTTATAATTAACTTCAGAACTGACTCTGATACTTTTAAATGACGGTGCAATGCAGAGGGATCAGTGAGGGCTCTCATGTAACAGCGAGTGCTCGATACAGACGAAGCAATTGTAACAAATGGTCTCGATCTCTATCATATGTACCTACCTCTATACCTACAGTGTTCGGAATAAAGGAGAACTGTAAGTGGCACTACTTATCCAACGAAGCGAATTGGAAAGTTGCGATAGAGTTACAGACTTATAGTACTCGTGTCAATACAAAATATGTAGTCCGGAACAAACAGTAACCCGTGAGTGTGTAGTTCGGCAAATCCGAAATTAACTCAAATGTTAAACCCGAAAATCATGTAGAAGTTTTTCCTGAAAACCTTTGATCGCTCATCATAGTGTCCGCTCATAAGCTGCTGACTATAGGCATCCATGTAGACAGCTGTAAATAAATGTCGATTATATTTTTATAGTGCTAAGTATAAAACGACACACGATGACGCAAATAATCCCTACTTAGTCAGAATGAAATCTTATGTGACGACCAGCTTAGCATGAGCTGCGAGTCGCACGCAGTTTGTATGATTTTATTCATTGTTACATTGAACGGAGGGTGCGAGAGAGCCCTGGTTACGTCGGTGGGGACACGGGGCACAGGTCATCGCATCGATATCCTATTTATACTGCAGTATCGAGCGCCACACGTCACTCGATATCATTCGAACGCCTCGCTCCACGAACCGTTCACTTCAAGCTACGTAACGACTCTTGGAACAAGATATAAATAACGTATCCTACGGCGTACTGGTTGCACTGATCAACGTGGAAGTTAAAAATTCGGCGAAAAGTTCGGGGAAGTCAAACGAACAAGTTTTATTTATCTTTACTCTGAACTTTAGCGTACAATAAATCTATATTGAACCAGAAGATGGATAAACTTTTCCCCTAATCACTTTTAAATTCCCGCCTTAATTTTTAAACAGATATAAACTAAACAATTAAATACAAAACAGAACCTGGTCGACGTAGGTATACGTTAGTAGTTTATTACCTTTCACGAAAGCGAGTCCGATATTCACAGTGTTAACACTAGAAATCCTTATTTCTAGTGTTAACACTGTGAATATAGGCGGTGTGAGTTTGTCCTTACAAACTACGTGCCCCCTTTCACCGGCTTCATAAGGTTCATAACTCATTTGTTGGGCTTGGTAGTTGGTACCTTTTATAACAAGATACCCTCTTCTTTTCTAGACTTGCCTTTTAATGCGTTTAAAGCTCAAGTAAAATCCAACCTTTGTTCAAAGGCATACTATTCCATCAACGACTACTTACACGATAAGAATAGTTGGTCGCCCTAATTTAACGCAAGACAATGTTTATGTTCTTTCTCCAGAATTAGCTTACTGACAGGTTATTGTTATTTACTTATTTATCTATTTTACTTCGATGGTCTTAGTTTATCATTTTGTGACTTCAAGTGACCGCTATGTGAACAGAACCTAGCAATGCAGAAATATGTAAGCTGTCCATGCCCTTTATGCCTGGAGGCTTTTATTTGGGTAGTAAGCTTTTTATTTAGGATTTTAATTTTAACTAATTATTTTCAGCTTGAGTATAATAGTTTTTATTATATTTGTTGGTATACTGGCGTGGCTAGCTGACATTATGGCAAATAATTTAATTTTATGTTCTGGTCTTGTAATGTTAATTACCGAACATAGGTATTAGGTACCTAGTATTGTATACAATCAAGTATTTTTTACTGAACAGACAGCTGTGCTGCTGGGGAGTTTGTTGCGCCACTTCTTCGTCCCAGCGATAGCACTAGGAAGTGGTGAAGGGCGGGCGTTTTTGAGGCACTGTCTTTTGTAATTTTGACGTTCAAAAAGTGCTGATTCTCAGCCTAATTTGAATAAATTACTTGATTTTGATTTTCGAGCAAAGTGGCGATTACAAAAAACCAATTTCTTTTGACATCGAGGGTCGAAAATAAATTCCACTTACAGAGCAGAATCGAATGTTTCGTAAACAACGCGAGGAATCGACTCAATTATAGATATAGAGAGGCTGCTGGGAATCAATTGCGGCCAGACCACGACCTGTGAACTGATCTGTTGACGATATGACGATCAGACGATCAGACGGCTCTCGAAGTTACGGAAATTTTGTGACAGCAAGTTACTTTGTCTCTTGTTTAATTCAAAACTAAAGAATTTTAGTAAATTAAAACGCCCTTTGTTTGCTTCCCACAAACATCGATAAGTCTTTTTCGTAGATTCGTGAAACATACTGAAATGTTTCGCCTAAATCTTTGCTCAACAAAAGGCGCATATTTCTCTTACAATACAAATGTACGCATACTGGCTGTCAGCTCCACCAACAAATGTTACACAATGACTAGACTCGTATCTGTCGGAAAAGGTTACATTCAAAGAGGTTGCTCTCCATTATGTAACCTTTTCAGAACCACGCCGCAGACCTATATACCTACTACAAGTCGAATACATATAGGTATAACGCTTACATACAGTGTTTCCAAAATATTTTTGGTAGGCACCTATATTTCTGAAGGTACCTTTCCACACACACAATGATTCTACATTGAAACAATGAGGTACACAAGTTCCTTAACGAACTAACTTTATTACAAAGTTTTTATTAACACTAAGTGATATTCCAGCAGTGGTCACCAACGTTTGTATAAATTCTTCTCCAGTCAAAACGACGTCAAGACTTGTCAACACACAACACACAACACGCTTTAAGCTCCCAGCAGTTGGTCAAAGCTCTCATTAAGTTGCACTGCGGTGAGGGGCGCGGGGGGGGGGGCAGTAACCCTTTGTTCTAAACTCAGCTAATGAGCCACAAACACTTAACACATAAAGAGCTGCTAAATAGTAAACTTCATTTGTAAGTAGAATTTAAGTCGGTGATGCATAAGCATTTATAACAAGCAACAGACATCAAAAAGAAAGAGGTTAGTCAAACAGCAGTTAAAATAAAATGTGACAAGTCTTCAGGTCTTTCCACATAACATGAGACACACATAATGTATTTAAAAGAGTGTTCATGGAGTTTCTTGCCCGTTCTTCTCCATAGGTACCTACGCTTTGGAATGGGCAACTAGCTTCATCTTTCTGACTGACCGACCGACCGTTGGACAATTCAAAAGTGCCTGTCTTTGGTTTAGTTGAATTAAATGATTTAAGTTTGAGTTTGGGTTTGAGTTTTATGGACCACAAACATGATAAAAGTAACCTACCTATGGCCAAGTTCCGAGCACAGTGTTACCTCCGTGGTCAGTTACCTCCGTGGTCAGTACGCCCATTTAATAGCGATTTGCATGTTGTAGCGTAGGTTTCGTCGCGATTAACATAAACTGGTAGTAGGTGATATTAAGCATCAAAATTAACTGCTTTCTGAATCTTTACTTAAAATCCAATTCTTGCAATCTTTCGATCTAAAGGATCCTATAAAATCAAACTCGAGTGTTCTAAGAATAACCATCATTCCCTTTAATCGTCCGATATTACCATTTTAATACTCTTTCATAAGACGTGATCACACACAAGCTAGACATCTTGGTACTAATAGTCTATCTAATAGTTTTGTAGCTGGCAGTAACAGTCCACTCGGCGAGCCCTCGCTGTGGAGTGCGGAGGGTCCTCCACGTCTTATTGTGGGACGATTGACTCCTAATCACGCGGAGCATTTGTTGGCAAATTGAGGTAGCACTGGGTCCGGTGTATCGATGATCTAGAGCTGTATGTATGTAGTTTGGATGGTGTTCGATGTACTAACTTGCGTATTACTAAATTGCGTCGGATAGTTAACATGCCTGCAGTTAAGCATCAAATTCTCTACAATACAGCAATGTTGGGCCACATTGACTGAGGCGCTCAACTTTCGTTTGGCCTCAAAGACAGATTTAAGATACTAATCAATGTCTTTATTTGGCCTCCATCTACAGAACTTTGGAGACAAGTTGACGTTGTAAAATAGTGCTCAGAAAAGTAAGGCCTGTATAAACTCTTGGTTTTTTCCTTAGCTTCACGTCTCACTAAATTATTCATACGTATCAACGTAGTTTTTCAGCCATATGTAGATGACATCGTTGTCGGGCATCGAAGCGCTCCGACGGGACGAGTATCAAATGTGCTGACGCAGCTCGCGTACTGTGTCGTAGTACTGTGGGGAATGTTAGACACTCTCATAGTTCCCAGCACTATAAACTTGTTAGAATCTAGAGCAGTGTCAACATCTGGATATCTATACCAGTAGTTACAATACGAATAAGTATTAGTAACTCAACACACTTTTAACTCAACCAAATTGTCGTGAAGTGATGTCCAAACGATTCCGAACAACGAAGATATTCGAATAGCGTAGAGAATTTCATGAAACTCAGAAAATTATAAAGTTGGCAATACTCACAAGATGTAAGCGACACGTCGCATGACATTTAGCCGCCATGTGACAAGAGTGCTGACGCGCGAGCGACAGGGCTCCTCATCTACGTCGACGCGGCCACCCTAGCAGGACAGATTGTTTCAGTGTTCAATCTCTTTCAATCCGGCGCCGGGATAAACTGAGCTGTGGAAATTTGAGTTTTTGAACATTTTGAGAATCAGCGTTTATCGTGTCTGGCGAAGGATTGAAGGACACAAGCAGACAAATCTAATCCTACAGCCATTTTCATTAACGACAAGTTTGAGATCTATTGTTTCCCATATGAACACAAATAACGACAGTTCCTTTATGACTGCAGGGTTTTCCCTAATAGACAATCAATTACCCGATTTCAACCAGTACATCCGGGACTCGAACGCGTTTAAACCTCAAGCCGGTTTTATTTGGTTCTTCCTTTCATCTTCGTTTTACGTAAATCCAGGACACGTAACGAACACGTAACACACACGTAATCACAAACGCAACACACACGCTACACGCAATCTAGAAGAATTTTACTCAAATTACCTATTTAGTGCATAACAGGAAAGATTCCTTCCTAATGCACTTTGTTATTATGCGCACCGAATAACGCTATCCTTCTGATTATTAATGTACAGTTTAACTCAAATGTCCTTTGAGATCCATTGTACTCATAAGAGCAGTGTCCACATTAGCTTACCGAGCTCAGTGAGCTCAGCGAGCCACACGGACATGCAACTCACCGAGACACTATTAATTAATCACGTTTATTCCCAACAACATAACCAGCTCATTGTTAACTAACTATAAATTAAAGTTCCCGCATTCGGAGGAAGCTTTTTACATAAACCTACAATTTGTTATCCACACTGATTTGCGTCAAAGTTGCCACAAACAGGGGCTAACTCGTTTATTTTAATATGTGTGGCAATTAAAACTAGAGCAACCCTATTACAATATGAAGGTGGACCAGACAGAGGTAGTGATTAATACTTCTAAATAGACGAGCTACGTGCAGTGAGTCCACTACTGAAAATAGTCTGTACGGTTTAGGATTGAGTCAACAGTGTCTTTAGGAAGCTCAGTTTTCTTTCACCTACACGTATATATGTATACAGTGTAACTGATACGAGTATGAACTATCCAAACCTGCCTGCTTACCTTTTCACCTGCTTTGCTTTTGCGTATAGCTTTATTGATACTCATTCATCTAGGTATTTTCTTGGTGCTGAGGATGGCACGACAGTGTATACAATTTAGTTGACCAAAAACTTCGCCACTTCCACGGCATCGTCGGTGGCGGCGCAGAGGTCGCTATGGCTGCATTTTTTGGGGCACACAGGGCAGAAGAGGAGGTAGGACATAGTTTGCGCTTCAGCTTCACATCCACCACACCCTGCTGCCGCACCGTCGTGATCTATCCATCACCCATCATTAGAAAATTCGGTCGGTTTGAATGAATAGGTTAACAGAAGATGTTGTTATTGTCTTGTGTACCCAAACCCTCTGCCTTCGGAACCCCCATGGGAACAGACGGCTGACCTCTGATAGGAGCCGCAAACTAAACAATAGATGAGCGATAATCTCTCACCAACCAAACTACAACTGTAGTTAAATTGCACTGTCACACAACACTATTTGACCCGTATTTACACAACCGCGCGTTTTATCACGAGCTTTACCTCCATGTAGTCGCGTGCTAACCGCGCGTCGCCGTCATATCGCGCGGTAGAGACGCGGTGCGGCAGCACGACACCATTTCCATGGCCGAACGCTTTTGTCTCAACGTCAGGGATGCCACCGATTTAATCATTCAATTTCCTGAGTAGCTACTAATATTGTCGCGTTTACACGTTTACACGTGGTGCCCTGTAGTACCTACTGTGGGTCGATAGGTATTTGTTGGTTCATCGCAGCAGTAATTGCAAATTAAATAAAAAAAACAAGCCAAGTGCGAGTCGGACTCGCGCACGAAGGGTTCCGTACTTATTATCTATAAAAATTACGTCTGTTGTATGGGAGCCCCCCTTAAATATATATTTTATTATAATTTTATTATTAAATAAAAATACAACTGAGTATTTTGTGAATATTTCAAGTGCCTACCTTTTGCCATTATTGATATCGAGCAAAAAAGGGCAAAAAAATCGCGTTTGTTGTATGGAAGCCCCCCTTAAATATTTATTTTATTTGTTTTTAGTATTTGTTGTTATAGCGGCAACAGTAATACATAATTTGTGAAAATTTCAACTGTGTAGCTATCGCGGTTCTTGAGATTCAGGCTGGTGACAGACAGACGGACAGACAGACGGACGGACAGACAGCGAAGTCTTAGTAATAGGGTTCCGTTTTTACCCTTTGGGTACGGAACCCTAAAAACGAAACTATTTTATCTCCCGATGGCCGCTACAATAAAGGGCTATGAGGCCATTACCACATTCAGCAGACAGAATATATATATATATATTCCTAGGTAGTTGTATAGAGCACATCTCTTGGTCGATGCTATTAAATAAATCCTGATAATATTTCGTTGGAGACACTTGTCGATATATTCAGTAGCTCATTATGTATTGAGGGGACGTCTAACGAATATTGTTTACAGTTGTTTTTCTTCAGATATCAGATAAAAGTTGTCCTCCATAATTGAATATTGATAGGTTTCAGAGCTCCCTCAAAATAATGTCAATGTTTTTTTAAGAAAAGTATACTTATTAATTTGTATGAAGTTCAGCCCTAATACAATAGTGTGAAAGTTGAGCACGGCATGTCATACAAGTTAAACGGCTCGTGAAAGGAAATAGATTCGCTGAAGTAAGTTGTCCGGACAAGCAGCCGGCGCTACTCGCCCGCTGCCGGACGCCGGACACCGGACACCGGACACCAGCCAGACAACGACACTGTTTTATGTTCAACCCTAATCGAGTTGACCTTTGTTATTGAAGCAGTCTGAAGTAGTGCTGGCTATTGAAGTAAATACCTTTCTGTGATTGTTTTACTATGTAGTAACGTGTGGCAGTGTTCCCACTTTGTAAAGCAGCATGAGTGAGCACTTTGGAAGACTGGGTTTATTTCACTTTTAACTTTATGTATATATGTGCCCACTTTCAGCAATATTTAAAGAACATTCTTATAATTATTTGAATCACTTTCGTAGCTTACGGGTCATATTTCTAAACAATCTTATTTCTGACTTCATTAATTAGTCTAGCTTCTGCCCTAGCGCTTCGCCCGCGTTGATGTCGGAAATCATCCCACTGGAACATGCTACCCAGGCAAAAAGTAGCCTATTAAATTATCCCACTGGAACATGCTACCCAGGCAAAAAGTAGCCTATTAAATTATCCCACTGGAACATGCTACCCAGGCAAAAAGTAGCCTATTAAATTATCCCACTGGAACATGCTACCCAGGCAAAAAGTAGCCTATTAAATTATCCCACTGGAACATGCTACCCAGGCAAAAAGTAGCCTATTAAATCATCCCACTGGAACATGCTACCCAGGCAAAAAGTAGCCTATTAAATTATCCCACTGGAACATGCTACCCAGGCAAAAAGTATCCTATTAAATTATCCCACTGGAACATGCTACCCAGGCAAAAAGTATCCTATTAAAGCATTAAGTCAGCCTTTGTATCTTTTTGGTGTGCGAAAAGTTTAAATCCTAACTAATATTATAAATGCGAAAGTAAGTTTGTTTGTTTGTTACGCTTTCACGCTCAAACGGCTGAACGGATTTGAATGAAAGACACAGACATAGACCATGAGCTGGGTAAGGATATAGACTACGTTTCACCCTGGATCGCAGATGAAGTCGCGGTCAACAGCTAGTAATTAAATATATATTACTCCATAACATCAGTTATCTGCCAGTGAAAGTCCCGTCAAAACCGGTCCAGCTGACTCGAAGATTAGCCGGAACAAACAGACAGACAGACAAAAATTTAAAAAAACTTTTTTTTTATAATTGGCAGCGAATATATTTTCATACGCATTTAGTGAAATCTGTTATTTTGATATTACAAACAGACACTTCAAGTATTTATTTATTTGTATAGTTAGGTACCTATTTAAAAATTAGCATGCGGTTGAACTGGAAGCCGACCCCAACATAGTTGGGAAAACGCTAGGCAAAAGTATTCTGTCCTATTCTATTTTTTTATACATAGGTACATAGCACTTCATCCGCGACTTCGTCCGCGTGGATTTCTTGAAAATTATGATTAAGATTTTATAATTTATTAAGAAAAGCTTCAAGTTTATAAATGAAAGGAATAAAATTGTTCATACTCGTATCAACTACATATGTCCTCACTTGTCACTGTTTTTTAAAAAATCGTTTGGTATTTTTCAATTGTTTGACTAAAACGTTATTTATACCCATTTTCGCGGTAAAATCTGGCTCGTTAAACTGTAATTTCACCCCGCCAGAGGTTGATTTTTGAAAAACCCTAAAACAAATGATTCTTTATCTTTTGTTTTAAGTTAATTCGACATCGTCAACTTGGTAAAATATTTCCATAGAAACTTTGACACCCCTTAAACCATTCCTGAGGGGTAGTTTAAAAAAACTTATAAGTATAAACTTTATTTTTTACTAAAAAGGGTAGTTAAGTTATTGAAAATGTATGATTAATTTAGATAGGCATTTGAGCCAAGTTCTTAGATCATTGAAATGAAATTTTTCATATTAGCTGTATCCCCCTTGTCACCTCCAAGGTGATTTTACAAAAGTCTTTTGTGACCTTTCCATTATTTGTCTTATACGTTATTTATACCATATTCAAGTAAATCAAGCCAGGCAATAAAATAATTCCCTGTAAAATTGACTACCCCTCTTCACCCCGTCAGGGGTAGATTTTTGAAAAATCCTGATACACTTTACTATTTATTATGGTCATAGATATACATACTCAGAATCGAGTTAATTGGACCGATTAAAATTCTTGCGTACAACTTTAACAGCCCTTCAGTTTAGAAAAACAAAAATTACAAAAGACAATGACCATAAGTCGTATCAAAAAGTCTCATGCATCAAGATCAAAATATTATAGTAATTATTTTTATATTTTTTGAACGACATTATGCGTAGGGAATTTAATTGTAAAAAAGTGTTGATATTGTTGTATTCCCTTTACATGACGTTTCGTTTCAAATGATATGATTAATATAACCTTGAACTTTGTAAAAAAATTATACTTTGCCGATTCTACATTAATTAAAAATAGCTAGAATAAAATACAATAGAATTTTTATTTAAACTATTATAATTTTTTAGAGCATTAGTAGCCGTTCGTGTATGACATGTCATACAAAATAATGTTCGATTTTTTTGAAAATCTCCGATACCCGGGTTTTGTTTACAAAAACTAATTTTGTAGGAGTTAATATGATAAGAGTAGTCTATAAAAAACAAAGTTTGACTGATGCAGCATGGTACGGGATTCCAGACATCCATGAGCATTGTCCTTTATAATTTACTTAGTAAAGTATTTGTGCCAAGTTTCACGTTCAAAATATATACCATTTTTTTGAGTTAATCAAGCCACGCACTAAAATACTCCCCTTAAAAATCAAGTTACGCCTTTTTGCAAACTCAAACTCAAATCATTTATTTCAATTAAACCATTTACAGGCACTTTTGAATTGTCAAAATTAAATAGTCGGTCAGTTAGTCAGAAAGTTGAAGCTAGTCGTAGTTGCCCCGGTAGGCGTCAGTTTTCGAAAACCCTATGTACTTATTATTAATTATTTTCTGTCAAAAGTATTAAATACTGAGTTTCGAGTTAATCGGACCGTGCGTTCAATTCAATTAATTTATTCAATATTTTTTTTTACATCATGTCTGAATTTCTATAACTAAATAATATATATAAGAAACATCATGCATGCAATCTATATTTAAATCATTACAATAATTCTCCAAATTAAATTAATATCAGAAAAATATTAAAAAGTATAAAAAAAAATGTCAGAAGTCAATTCATAAAATTCAATAAAATAAATTATGTTACTTTCGACTCTTGTATTAATTTATAATTCATATACTACTTAGGAGTGTACTTATATTACTTACTTAGGAGAGTATTCTTGCCAAGTTTCAAGTTTATTAACCTAATCAATAAAAAAAATCTTATAAACTGTATCCCCGCTTTTCATCCCCGCAGGGGTGGAATTTCGAAAAATCGTTTGGGATGTGTTCATAACTTGACTCAAAGATTATTAATTATACCAATTTTCGAGTTAATCAAGCCAAGCAGTAAAATTGACTACCCCTTTTCAGCCCGTCATGGGTAGATTTTAGAAAAATGTTGATACACATTATTCTTTACTTTCGATCCTAGGTCTAAATCCTGAGTTTCGAGTAAATCGGACAGCGCGCTAAAATTCTGCCATACAAACTTTAAAACTCACCCCTTTTAGGGGTAGTTAAGAGAAACAAAAAACCGGTCAAGTGCATAAATGATAAATGATTTTATTTTTGTAAGTAGGTTTGTACAAACACTTTTACACGTCAATCATATTTTAAAACTAGATGAGGTCGGTGTTTCCTATCTGACTAGTCTGAGAAGAAAGGCCGAAACAAACTCAGAGGTCACAGTCTCTTTTAAAGTCCAGACATAATCTTGGTCAGACCATATGAAGACCATGTAGATCGATGTCTGAGATGGTTTTTTGAGGAAAGAACCACACAGATTGAGAGGACCTGTCCAGCCAGTGCACGCATTTGTCAGAAATCGTGCAGCTCAACTCAAAACTTAAGGAGCTCGACGATTCGACGAACAATACCAAAGAAAGGACATTTGGGTAGGCCACATTAATAACTCAAACTGCCAGACCATGACAAGACCCACATAGTCTTCACATTCACAATGTCATGTCGGGCCACGCGCAGTGTAGGGTTCCGTAGTTTTTATAACAGCCAAGTGCGGGTCGTATTCGCTGACTGATAGTTTCGTACCATGCTCTAACTACAACAAAATGACGACGACACAATTACGACACAACTACTCGACTAATACTCACTACTAATAACTATAGTCGACTACGATACAACTGCCGCTTAGCGCCATCGACATTTCTATGGAGTTGTTCAAAATTTTCAAAATTTCAAATGTTGAGTCAAATACAATTGGTCGACTATTACTCGTAAACTTGTAAAGCTCACATAAGTGTGATAGTTTTCCTTTAAACTTCGTTATACAGGGTGGAAACTTTCAGCGGGGCAGTAAGGGGAAGTACCTTATCCGTTGCAGCTACGCGAAAATGGTCTTAGTCTTATCCATAATTTTTTATGGAATTTTGATCCACATTCACAGAGATTTAAAAAAGTCATAACCAAATCTCAAAAAAAAAAAATTAAAACTTTCCGTGCAAAATTGTCGGATCAGGTGAGGATTTGTATAGGAAGTCAAATTAGGTAGCTAGTCATGTTTGGCTTTTAGTTAGAGCATGATACGAAACTTTCAGTCAGCGAATACGACCCGCACTTGGCTGTTACAAAAACTACGGAACCCCACACTGCGCGTGGACCGACACGCACTTGACCGGTTTTTTTATTTATGAAACGATTGAAATGAAACAAACACGAATCGGTTACGCAACAGACAAAAATTCTCAAAATCATTGTTTTGGGTTCTATTTCGTTCATAAAGACAATCCCCCACCCCCCTATCTTATATATCTTCCATGTACATACAGCGACCAGTTACGATTTCATTACCTATATGTATTGATACACAATATTACGCTTCATTAAAACTACTTGAGAATCACAGTCGTTACTTCGGTACAACTTCAGATCTCCCACACCGCAAACTATTCACATTTGTTAACTAAGTGTTGAAGCAAACTCCGCGACAAGTGGCGGCGCGGAGTGCGACACGCGTCGGTGTGATATGTGGCCCGGAGCCCGGGACGTTACGAACTACATACAGAAGTTACACTCCAAACACTGCTTACAATAGTGTTGAAGTTTACGTAGAATTATACTTATTTACCTGAAATTGCAATATAAAACACAAGGAGACAGTCTTCTGAGAAAATTAAAAAAGCATCTTCAACCGCGCTCAATTTTCAATTACACCATTGCATCCCCTCACTCGAGGCTGCAGATGAACGCGGGCTTATCCTGAGTAAAAATAATATTCTTTGTCGTTTCAGTGGCAACCTCAGGCACTACTTCGCAGACACAAATGCTCGCGCTTTGAGAGATATTTTTATTTAGCTTAGCATTTACAAACTCGTGTATTGGACGGAGAAGATATTCTGCCGATCGATTCTGTAAAAATCTCATCGTGAAAAGTTAGGTGAAGTGAGCTTAGAGTTGCTTAGTTGGAATGACAGCACACTCCACGCTCACTTCACCTGAGTTTTCACGGTGAGATGGTTACAGAATCGCACTGCTGTCCCTCTGTACCGTGTGACGTCGGTGACGTGGGTGTGTACTTCAGAAATACCGCGGCGACATGATCGCTAATTTGTTGACACGACACATCACGCGACACGTTCCACGACGCAATCATGATTACATTACACACGCACGGATTTTTGATACAACGTCAAACGAAGGGTCGCCTTCTGTTTAACCTGGAAAGGAATCAAAACACATTTATCAATTACAAATGCTACCAATTCAGTAAACTTAATATATAAAAAGGTGTGCTAAGGGAACATAGCTTGTGCCCATCACCAGCTACAACATTAACATAGAGGGACGTGACCACAGCAGCTTGACCGTCAATATAAGAACATTAACAGCGCACGGTGTCGCTACAGTTTCTAAAATAGCCATTCTACGCCTACTGCTGCTCCGAGTAACAATATTCGTTTCCCAGCGTGATTAGGGTCTACAACCTCCATTACACCTCTATTAGCAATAGGATTACCGAACCCCCGAGCGATATGTAACAATACGTCTAGATTGTCGTGCAAGCGTGCCGGAGTCGAGCATGACACATTGCGGGTCGGTGCGGGTCGGTGTGGGCCGGCGCGGGTCGTATTGGCGGCCCGATTTGTGGGACAAATGGCCCCTCATTCGGTGCGGGCCCTAATCTGTCGCTACAAATGTTCGCGCCATTTCAAATGGTTAATGTTGGCCGCTCATTGTCGGCCATTAGGAGCCACTTCCAGCAGGTAGCTATGGATATGAATTGAATGTTAGATTCATACGTCAACTTGTACTTTGAAAACATTTTCATACGTCAAGATGTTATCGAAGTCTCCTGCAACTGTTAACTGTTACCTGAAAGATAAAGTTTACAATCATACCATTTCACGTCTTAAAACGGCAAAAAGTTTTCTTTTCATCCGTTAGGAATTTAATTTGTCAAAACTTCCATCTGGCATTCCATGAATGGACTAAAAATAAAGAAGGCTTCTTTGAATTTAATACGAACTCCTTTTAAGAAAAATGCGTTACTTATTCATAATGTTCGAATCATAAATACCAACGTCAAACTAAAATAGCTTTTTTATAAAACAATAGTGGTACAAACACAGCGGTAGCTCACAAGTTGTCTCAAAGACGCGCTGAATTCGTCCTCGCGCTGCACCGACTTGCCAAGACTTAAGTAGTCCAAGTAACCGCTTTGTAAACACAGGCATGCCTGTTGGCTGTTGCTTGTATAAAATGAAACAAATAAAACTTCATCCCCTTTGTAACCCTCGAGCTTTCATTATTGCTAAAGGAATGATGGAAACAATTTAGTAAGAAATGATTCAGTGTAGGCAGCCACAGTTTTATTTATTTTTTTATTGTATTTATTAAGGAGTAATAAACAAATACAACATATTATAATACATAAGGTTAACAAATGTTCAGGAAGTAATTTTGCAGTCCACTGCATTGTCCGCAGGTAGGACATATTAAAAGATCAGAGGTTGCCACTAGACACAGTTCAGTAAAGAACAAAAATAACATAAATATAACATTCGTTAGGTCTTGAGAAAATGTCACATGTTTTAAACAAAATGTCAATGACTTCACAACAACAACAGAACGTAAAGAAACCTGAAGCGTAGCTCCACAAAAGCCACTATCGCTACGTGTGAACCCGAGCTTCTAAGTCATCGCTATTTCCATCAAAGTGAACGTAAATAACCGCGCGTGTCGGCGCTGACCTATCGCGCGGCAGACCGCGGTGACATTTGCACGCCCGGCTCGTCTGCACACACCTTTATTCCCACGGCGGCGTGGACGTCGCAGGTCGCAGGTGCCTGACGTCGTTATAACTGACACGATCCTTTTAATGTTACTGCGTATATCTGTGGTGAATGTATAATTAGAATGTGACGTCACACGTCTACGTCGCATTAGTGATGACAGAAATGAGATCGATGAGTTGTCGTGCTAGCACGTACCTGTAGGGGTCATTGTTTCTTTTATTGCCTACGCTACGCACGTTTTTGTATTTTGCTTCATCATCAGAATAAATAACATCAACGTCACATAAATTGACAATTTAAGAATCCATGCTCGACTTCTTTATAGACATTTTACTTACAAACAACACTAAGTTTGTTATTTAAGATTAATCTCGCTGGAGCTCAGCTGCTTTCCGCCTCAACCAGCATCCCTCCACTGTTTGTTTAACGACAGCGGTGCATTCATCTTAGACAAAACTACTTCGTTAACATTTTAATTTTGTATCGCCGGGGCGAGGTTGAACATGTTGCATGGCTGTGGACGTTAAGCTGGGACTACACCGCACAGAGCGCATCTTGACTTTAGCCCCGGGTCGTACAAGCACCACTGACATTTCCTATTACATTTTCAAAAACGAATTAATTTGTTTTAATGTGGAATATTTCTTTGTCCACAGATGCGTTACTGCGTGGCCGCTCTGTGGCTGTCCGCGCTGACCACCCTCGCGGTGGCAGCCACCGATGACGCCCACCACGACCCCGCGCCACAACAGGTCAGTGCCGCACCACACCACCAAGGAAACATATCACCACACACACCACAAACCAAAAAGGTCCTCGAAGACATTGTGCAATACTTGAACATGTTGGTCTTCGACCTCAACGAAAAGACAATACAGAATCACGACGTGACACAGAACATGACATTCATTTAGTTTTGAACGAAATTAGTAGTAAAAAAAATAAGAGACTTAATTAAAATTCCTTCCCGCACGTCGACACTACATTGAGGAACAAAATGTTATCTTGTAACCCAAGAAGCTTATAGTGCAATGTCAAGTACAGTATAAAATAATTTAAAGACTAAATTTAAATTATGTTTCAGTAGGTAGGCAGGTAGTTTCGTTTTCCCGAACCTAAGCTAACCTAAGCTAACGCCACAGTCAAGTAAATTGGAACTCGATCACAACTCACAACATAATGGATCGTCATTTATTTGTTATTCAAAGTTTACGTCTCCGACCAAAATAGACACGTATAAAATTAAACTAACTTTAATACCTACAAGGGCAGTTACCTGTGGCAAGACTACTACATATTACAAGAAACTCTAAACTTAAGACGCTAGCAATGTTTTACACATCCCACCATCCAGCATGTATTACAGACTTGTCTCGTCTTTACAACATTTTTATGTTCCCACAACTTGCCGTGCCACTAATAGCGGGCAAAGTCGAGCAATCTCGAGCAGTCTCGAGCCAGCCCCGACACAAGCACATTCCCAGTAGTTACCGAGCTTGCTGTAAAAACCGGAACAAATGCAAACTCAACTATTTTAAACAACGAGGGAAAACTTACTACATCGCCTTTTGCTTGCGACTGTACAATGTGGAGCCACGCAACCCGCTGCAGCCTGCAGCCCGCGCCTTGTGGCTGCAAGTGTACAATGTGGAGCCACGCAACCCGCTGCAGCCTGCAGCCCGCGCCTTGTGGAAATAGCTCTTGTTATAAATATGTCAACAAACGGGCTGTATAATAATGGCTTGTAGAGACATTTCGCCCTTGTAAACTCCATTTCGGGCTTTTCAATATTCCTAAAATAGCACGATGTGTAGGTTAATTATGCTATTTTAGTAGAAAGAAATTATCTTCAGGTGAATGTAGCTTTGTCATTGGAAATTGAAACAAAGCATCCCCCTTAGCGGGGGGAGCGGGGAGGAGCGGGGCGGAGCGGGGTCAGAGCTCGCAAAGTAAGTGAAATGGCCCCGCTGTAGCTAGTCGTAACACATATGTTCGGGGAATAAGGACAATGTTTTCTTAGCGAAAGAAAAACTGTGGCAAAAAAGCGAATCCACCGTTTGAAGTGAACAACACAATTAACATTCCGTGCGGCGACAAACGCCTCTTAATAGAATAATAAAACAACTTGTGGCTCAGTGGCGCGAACTTAATGTTGTGGACAAATTTTTTCGCCGAACAATTCCCCCGAGCGAGCTTTGTCCCAGCCAGCTGTACCGATACCAAACGAAAATGTTCTGTGAATAAACAAAGAGCTAATAGAATTGCTTACCTCATTGTACGTTTGAAATCTTTCAACGAGCGCTTTTTGCGCTAAAAAGAAAACTGCTCGAAGCAATTTCCTTTCATAAAAACCGCTCGTGGTGCACTGATTTAAATAAATGTGTTCACAGAACGATAACGAAATAGAGTTAACTGACGAGGAGAAGCGCGCCTGGTCCAGCCTACACGGCGGCGGGGGCTGGGGCAAGCGCGGCTGGCAGGACATGAGCTCGGCGTGGGGCAAGCGCGCCTGGCAGGACCTCAACTCCGCCTGGGGCAAGAGGGGCTGGAACGACATGAGCTCGGCGTGGGGCAAGCGGGCCTGGCAAGACCTCAACTCCGCGTGGGGAAAGAGGGCCTGGCAAGATCTCAACTCTGCCTGGGGCAAGCGCGCCTGGAGGGATATGTCCCAGTCACCCTGGGGCAAGCGCGGCTGGCAAGACATGAGCTCCGCATGGGGCAAGCGAGGCTGGAATGACATGAGCTCGGCTTGGGGCAAGCGTGGTTGGAATGACATGAGCTCTGCCTGGGGCAAGCGTGGCTGGAACGACATGAGCTCTGCCTGGGGCAAGCGGGCACCTGTAAGTACATTATTTTACTATTATTAGCATTAGGTACCTCCAAATGTGACATTCATTTAAAATTGTTCTACACATACAAATGTCGAAGTGTCAAGGGCGGCTGTAGAACTATTAAAAACTACTACGATTGATTACAAATAGATTGCATTACATTTTAAAATTGTATGGGGCGGTAACAGGCCAGGGGTTACAGAATGATAGGGATATCTTACAACAATAGGGAAACTTGTCAGGCTGGACAGGGTAGTTGGCTCCTGTTTAAATTATATGACCTTTTGCTGAAGAACACAGTGCAACCACAGCTGTGATCTGGCCTCCGCGGCCAGTATAATATTGTGATGAGCATTTCTTGGAGGATGAAATTTCTAAGTAACAGACAAGAAATACAATCAAAATAAATGACTTTACTTTCCTTCTGTCTAGGAAAAGTGGGCCAACTTCCACGGATCGTGGGGCAAGCGCACCGCGGACCCTGACTACGAAGAGATCGACGCGGCCATCGAACAACTGATCCCCATCCAACAGGTGCGACATAGCCTATCCCTGCTTCGTAGGCCCCGACTTCAGACGATGCTCAATATAGAATAATACCCATCCTGTATTATTCTATAATGAAATTTTTCGTCTGTTATCAAAAAAAAAATCTGCTTTCATAGAAAAGTGTCGGTCAAAACGTATAGAACAGCAATATTCTTTTTTAATAACCGACGAAAAATTTCGACGCTATGGGGTCTAAGCTCATGTGCTGAATCCATGGTTACAGTTAGCGCGTCGATGTCCCTGCCACCCTGTATAATGTACTTATTCTTTCCCCTTCATAGCTTATTCTAGGAAAATATTTTAACATTACTTACCTAAGAAAACTTTACCAAGAAATTCTTAAAGTAAAAGAAGTTTTGAATATTAGCATATTTTCACCGAATTTTCTAACTTGGGATGCAAATTGTATGCAAGAATTATTTCACCTGTC
The DNA here is from genome assembly GCA_949629185.1 of Apamea crenata. Lineage (NCBI taxonomy): Eukaryota > Metazoa > Arthropoda > Insecta > Lepidoptera > Noctuidae > Apamea > Apamea crenata. Next base: position 492,667 of record OX451362.1, on the reverse strand, counting down.
CCGTCCAGCTAAAAATTATTTCGAAGAAATACAGACCATTTTTGTGTGTTGTATTTTAAAATGTTTTATTTGGTTCAGCTATCGGACAGCGAGCGAATGGAAGCGCCCGAGAAGAAGGCTTGGTCGGCGTTGCACGGCGCGTGGGGCAAGCGGCCCGTGAAGCAAGCCCAGTACAACAGCGGTACGTACGCCTGCCAGCTTAGCAAGTCCAGTAGAGTAGTACGATGTGTGCTCCTGTGTGAACGTGTCAGAGATGCAAAACTTTTGGTACAGAGATTTTTTAATTTCCTCGGCTCCATAGATTGATTGCTCTGTAACGTAGTTCAAGTGGTTACATTACTTATTTAGTTTTACTATTATAAAGCTCGGAACTCAATCGTTTATAATTAGATTACGCGCTGAACATTAACCCGATTAGTTAACACTCAGTAAGTCTACTGAATCACTCTAATAGAATTATCAGCTATAATATACATGTACTCTAAGGTTACGACATCAATCAGGCAGAGTATTTCGAGACGCACGAAATTACGACAGCTCATAAAAGTTTAATAATAAATTGTCGATGGTAGTTAAGTTCGTCGGTGAAACAATAACAGAAGGACGTAATTATCTCGCGTCGCTCTGATTGATGGCTCGCGTTAAATTGATTGATCAACATTAACAATTGTCCGCTGCCCGTTGTTCAGTTTACGGAGAGTGGACGCGCCATCAGCGCCGAACATTAATAACTAAAGTTTAGATAACAGATAACACTCGACTTAGAGAATGTTATTTCGCAATGGAGTTAGAAACGAGCTCGTATTGTTATCGCGCGGTGACTAACATTCGGGATCGCGCTCTGATTATTAGGTCCCCGGCGTCACATATCTACTCGTGTTAGAAGTTTTCCCTGTGGAGCATGCTGCCCTCAAGCATGAGCCTCGTCCCTCTCGTGCTCGGCACTTCCCGCGCCACCTCGTAGACTCGACATCGGTGTCGCGGTAATAAACTGCTCCTTCATTTCGTGTGTAATTTAAACTGCGCCGCACAAGCCCCTAATAAATTTGTGGCCAAGTTGGAATTTGTGCGAGCCGCCGACAGAATTAGATAATAATCCTCGCTCGCCTTTTTAAATTAAATAGCCTCCAAGTCAATATGGCCGCGTCGAACGCCGAGCCTTCGCAGAGTTTTTCACGCGTTAACATTCATAATTTCGCATTAACGATGAACGATTTAATGAAAAATGTTATCCATTATGTATTTATGAATATCGTGTGATATTACTTTTCTGGATTTTATTTAAGTCTATATGTCGTTGTAGTATTTAGAGATGGTATATTAAAGTTCCTGAATAAAGCATTGAATTAGAAACGCGACTTGTACAGACCGCACGTAGCAAGTGACGTCACACGCAGGCGATACAACTTTATTCGAGAAAATACAAAGATATGTGCTATGAACCAACAGGAAATTATTACTGGAAGCGAGAGCCCGCCTGGACTAACTTAAGAGGAATGTGGGGCAAGCGCTCAGCGCAAGTGGACGCGGACGCGGTAGACGATGACCATGGTAACCACACTCGAGACGTTTCTAGCAGCACATGCACCTGTGTTGTAGAAAGTTCCAAGACATAGTGACACATTAGCTTTATCTCACTCACACTAGTCTGTCGTAGCACCCTGTCTATCTTCTATCTCATCTTCACCTTCTTCATGTATCTCTGTTTAGTTAGTTCTTAGAGCTTGTTCTTGTAGTTTCTTCTCTTTCCTAGCATACTTAGTATTTCCTATTATCTAACATCAACATAAGAATGTTGATGTTAGATAATAGCGGATAGTATGAACGTGTAAAAAGTTTACTTGAGAATGTATATTTATGATTATATTCTTAGTTTAGGCATCTAAATGTTGTTTTATTAAGTATCTCCTGGAACTCGGTTTTGCCTCATGTTTACTGAACATTAAGTCAACTTTCGAGAAAAATAATATCAATGTAAATAAATAACGGCTTGTGACGACCTACTTACCTTAAACGTTCCTGTCTCTTACGAATAACTATGTAATTCCAGGACGTCATTTTTGAACATGTATTACGTGCGGAGGGAACGTGTATCATTTACATACTAAAATATTACTTAAATATCAAAAACGAAGAAAAACGAGAAGTGTTTCGAAAATATAACTTGATGCTAAAAATAAGTAACACAAACTAAATTTACATTAAATAGAACAACACAAACACATACGCTACAAACTTCTGAACTAACCACAAAGAATGAAATTAATACAATAATCGATAACCTAGATACTAATACAAGTAGTGGAATTGATGGAATTACTGTTAAAGAAATAAAATGCATTAAAAACCTAATATTAGGTCACCTAACTGACTGTATAAATAAATGCCTTGAACAAGGGACATTCCCTGAAAGTCAGAAGGTTGCTTAGGCAACTCCAATTTTTAAAGCCGGAAGCAAGACTGATCCAGGCAATTATCGTCCAATATCAGTTTATTATTACGTTTATTATTACCAGTAATCTCCAAAATGTTTGAAAGAATAATTTATTTACCTTCGTCTTTACACCTTCCTAACAGACAGAGACTTCTTTTTTGAGAAACAATATGGATTAAGGTCAAAATCAAATATCTTATCAGCAACTATAGATCTTACTACTAAAATAAAAAATGCTATAGGTACATAACATACAATATGCCCTAGGTATCTTTATTGACCTAAAAAAGGCATTTGACACGATTAGTCATGATTTGCTTTTAATGAAATTAACTGACGTAGGTACATAGGAATATCGGAATCCGCACATAGAATACTTAAGTCGTATCTAAAAAATCGGACCCAAATAGTGAAAATTGATAATTATGAAAGTTTACCTTGTAAATTAACCTACGGAATCCCACAAGGATCAATTCTCGGACCCTTATTATTTTATATTTACATCAATAGCATCAGCAGTGTTAAAACTTCGGGTAGTATCACACTTTACGCAGATGATACTTGCTTGTTCTACTTTGGTCACAATCTTACTGAAATAGTGAAAGAAGCTCAAGATGATTTGAATATCCTAAATACATGGTTTCTGTCAAATTTGCTAACTGTTAACACAAAGAAAACCTCATACATGATATTTGCTGCAAAAAATAATAAAATCCGTAATCAAATCCAACTGACAATAAACGACGAAATTATTGCTAAATCAAGCAGTGAAAGATATTTGGGTCTCATTTTAGATACTAAGTTAACTTGGAAACCCCATATTGATTACATTAAGTCCAAACCATCACCTCTGGTAGGAGCATTGCGTTGAATGTCTACTTGCAGTTCTAAAAAAGCTCGCGCAATGATATATAACTCTCTCGTTAGACCCCGAATATTTCATTGAGATATGGGGAACTGCAGCAAAATCGGTAATTCAGGATATACAAATAGTACAAAATGAAGTAATAAATACACTCTACAACTACTACTTACCTTACACCAACAACCAAAATCTACGAGTACAATGATACCAAAATACTTAAAATTAACCAACTCTATACACTTAAAACATGCATCTTAGTACATAAAATCATAACCCAAGACACATCTTAACTTTAAAAAGAAAACTTACACATACATACATATAACGCAAGACGACGAGACAAAATAGAATTAAGAAAACCTAAAACTAACTATGGTAGGAATAATATACTATATGAGGGAGCAAAACTTTATAATGAAATACCTGATGATGTGTTTAAGAGTAACAGATGGTATACATATAAAAAACCGGTCAAGTGCGTGTCGGGCCACGCGCAGTGTAGGGTTCCGTAGTTTTTATAACAGCCAAGTGCGGGTCGTATTCGCTGACTGATAGCTTCGTACCATGCTCTAACTAAAAGCCAAACATGACTATCTACCTAATTTGACTTCCTATAAAAATCCTCACCTGATCCGACAATTTTGCAAGGAAAGTTTTAATTTTTTTTGAGATTTGGATAAGACTTGTTTGGTCGACTATTACTCGTAAACTTGTAAAGCCTACTTAAGTGTGATAGTTTTCCTTTAAACTTCGTTATACATACCTATATATAACGAAGTTTAAAGGAAAACTAGAAATTCAAATGTTGCGGCAGTAGTACCTACTACTGCCGTGACATTTGAATTTCTAACTACAATCGTTTAGTTGGTAGAGGGGGGGGACACTTGACTTTAACGAAAATTGGTACTTTAAAGCTTGATAAGTCACGAACGGTTTACTTAATCAAAAAACGGTCTTCCCAAACCCCGAATATTTTTGAAAGACCTATCCAACGGTATCCCACACTATAGGAAGGACGAAAAAAAAAATTATCATCCCCTCTTTAAATGTAGGGGGGGTACCCTAAGTAATTATTTTTTCGAATTTTTATTTTACCACTTTTTTGGCGTCATTAACGCGTATACTCATGCCAAATTACAACTTTCTAGTACCAATATTTTTTGAGCTAAACCGCGGACAGACAGACAGACAGACAGACGGACATGGCGAAACTATAAGGGTTCCTTGTTGACTACGGAACCCTAAAAAGCCCTAGAAGTACTAACACCGAATGTCACATATTAAATCTTTTAATTCTGATGTTTTGTATAACTGTATGTGATCACAGAGTCTGTATCGACTTGTATTATATATTTTCTATACATTTCTTAATATTTAACTGAACCGTAATGTTCTTTTTTTAAGAAATAAATTTTCTTAAAACTGAAGTATTCTTTTACAAATTTCCGTGATTCTAAGGATTCAGTGAGTCGGTGCAGGAAAGTTGAGCGTCGGTCTGGCATACACGAGTTGGTGCGAACCGGCCGAGAGCTCGAGCGCTCGAGCGGCCGCGCGGCAAAACTTACGTGTCCGGAACAGTGGTCGTAGCGTCGTGATCTACCGTTGTGCAGCCATTATTCTGATTTACATATTTTATTGAAATATCACACTCCATGGGAAGCCAAATTTTTGTGTGCAAAATGAAAACATTCACACTCTAGGAAGATGGATACATGGATACTTATTTATTCAATTCATGGATATTTATTAAATTCTCCCAAAACATAATGCTCACTTATAAATTTAGCATCACTCGCATTTTGAGACCATTCTTAATGATCAACTTAACCTGTTCGACTCTTTACCAGCTATTTAAAAAATTTACCTAATCTCAGCATTTCTTCGTAAGTATCGAACAAGCGCGGTGTAATCAATCGAACAAGGCGCTCAGTGAAGCCGACGCGAGTTAAAAAGTTGAAACCGAAACTGTTCGCTAAGTAAATCAAACGATTACCGACAAGTATCGTAATAAGAGTTTAATTAAATTAGAGCTGCGGGCTTCCAGCTCACAGCTCACGGGCGAGCTGCGAATAGAGGTGCGACGTGCTGTAATAGAGGTGCGACGTGCTAATCACGGCCGCGCGGAACGGTTACAAATGCTCTGTTCACGCGGCGGGAGAATCGAGTTGATTTTCTGTTTTATTTATAAAACTACTAATGTAATAAGTAGTTAGATGTGTTCGTCATAGTTGGCTGGAAAAAGAGCAAACCATCGCAATACAGTACATACTTAGATTAAATACGCTTCTGTAGACATGTTAGATCAGCTTTTACTTTATCATTCTTTGTGCAATATACCCATTTATACGTAGGTACCTATACAATTATACACACTCAGTCGTCTTCACAAAAAACTTTGTACATATTTTGTAACTTTTTGTAAAATATTTCAGAATATTAATATTTCTCATCATTATTTCTGCTTGTAACGTTTTGCTTTTGTTTCCGCAGAGAGCAGTGCGAGGGACGAGGCCTAGACTACTGGAAACTGTATCATAATATATAACTAATAAATTTAAATATTGTATAACAAGTGTCATATCTTAGGTACAACTGTCTGTCTGTCCAACCACTATGTTTAGCGAGTCTTCATATACCAAAGCTTAATGATCTCTTAAATATAATACTCTCAAATGACGCGAACTCCAAATTGTAACTCAGATATTATCTTAATGTTGTGAAAAATAGTATTTTCTTCAAAATTCGTTAATTAAATGACTAAAACTTGGACTTTTGTTTTATTTTTTCTGTAATGCACACGACCATAATATTTTTCACAAACACTTCGTTGAAACTGTGAACTACAATTTTAGATTTCGCGCCATTTAATTTGACAGCTTATAGTTTTAATTTGTAAGGCCACATAGTATGAAGTAGTGTGTAATCCGTTTTACTTCCAACCAGTGAAGCGCATTACCCGCTGGCGGTCGAGTTCCTATTGCTTGCCTAGTTCCGTTTAGTTTTACGCATCTTTTACTCAGACACCATTACGAGTAGCGAGACATTAACTTTATTTAAGTAATAATTGAGTTAAGATTAATTTAATTTTGCTATATTTAAATCCGTGTGTATTGTTAATTAGCAGTTCGACAGTCCCGCGCTCCGCTTTCTAAATTGTAATACTCGTACAAAATGTAGTTCTTACTATGTCACCTTCTAGTCTAACAAAATTTTTATCAAATATAATATATTTACATTAAGACATAGCATTTATTTTTACGACATTTGATATTAAGCGTGTGAGGCAACGTCCGCGCCGGCCGTGAGCCGGCGCCGCGTCGTGACTCTATGTCGTCATGATAATATATGTACTGCTAGTTAGTTAATTAATTATATTTTACTAGTCAAGTTGATGTACATTGTAATAAACGGCTTCGCGAGAAGTTCACGTTTGTCCAATAAAAGTTTATTCGGAAGCCGAACCTCGTTTTATTTATTTTTAATCCTCACACGATCACATCTCATAGTAAAAGAAAATTAAAAAAAAACCGGCCAAGTGCGAGTCGGACTCACGCACCGAGGGTTCCGTACAATTTAAAATTATTAAAAATATTTTTATTATATGATGTAACTAAAAATGTACGGTTTTCGCAATTTTTCCTTTATCTGTGCTATAAGACGTTGCTTTGTACCCAATTTCAAGATTCTGATTTCAACGGGAAGTACCCTGTAGGTTTTGATTCCCTTGCGAGTGTCGAAAATTTGCGGCATAAACGGCTGTATCTTTTGATTGCGTTGGCTTAGAAGATTGATTTTTTCACAGCTCTAAGGGTCAGTAGACCTGAGTATTTGATATAAATTCCAGCTTGGTACCTACACGCGTTCCTGAGAAAAAGGGTCTTGACAGACAGACAGACGGACGGATGGACGGACAACAAAGTGATTTCCGTTTTTTCCTTTCGAGGTACGGGACCCTAAAAACTATAAAATCATGTCATCAGCTCCCCCAGTAGTTCCCCCACCCTTGAGATCTCACAGATACAGCGCTTATAACAACAGTTATTCGCATAATATCAACACTTCGCAGTTCGTTTAAAACCAATTCCATATAAAAGTTACACAAAACCCAATAATACTCGATAACATCCACAATGAGTCAAATAAACAATACAAAACCAATTATTATATTTTTTTCTCACTTTTTAGACAGAATGGACAAAATTATCAGTCATACATTAACTTTGATTTTAAATGTGACTCCACACTGATTAATTTGGATGTTCCGTGCTTCACCGAGGCTATGGTTGCATGCCTAGAAACTCGCTTGCCCGAAATCAGATCTTCCCGATAATCCATTTTCCCAGAGACGGTCGGATGAGCCGCTCTGCAGAGTAGCACAGGATAATTTACTTAATACGTATGTTACTACTGCGGAGCGGCGCGTGCTGGCTGTGGGTAAATGGGAGTCGGGTCTGTGGCTTCATGCACTACCGTCGTCGAACATAGGCACTTTGTTCGACGACAATACTTTCCGCCTCGTGTTGTTCTCCTCATCGCTGTCACTGTGGCGAAGTTGTCAACAGCCTCGGTCACCACGGCCTGTCTTGCAGCCGAAGTGCGGGTCACTTAGCGCGGCACGCAAACATTAACGACATCATTCGACGAGCTCTTGTCACCGTCGGCGTTCCAGCTGTATTAGAACCCAATGGCTTGGCACGCGATGATGGCAAGAGACCGGACGGCATGTCATTATTTCCATGGAAGGAGGGGAGGACTTTAGTGTGGGATTTATTTATTTTGATAGGTACACCAACGACCTATTCACTAGAAACATTAACATAATAAAAAATAACATAAGCATTGAGTTATGGTGAATTAGTCATTTACAGGCGTACACAGCTCTTACATAAAAAATAGCTTCTTAAATATTACGTTTTAACAAGATTTTTAGTCGTAGTGAAGATAGAAAAATTAATTTGCAACGTGTGTCGATACTCTTGCGCCATCCTATCTTCCAGGCTCGGCGTGCTGCGCTGGTGTTGCGGCTGCGGAAAACCTCTAGCGGCGTAAATATAATAAGATAATTATATTTTAGAGCCGATTGGGGTTGAAACGCTAAGGCCGTGGAGTCCGAGTGCTCATGGTCTTTTTAAGGAAATTTTAAAACGACTGGTTTATTTTTTTTGTCCCATGACCCAAGGGCTGGCTTTTCCCTTGGCCAGAGGCTAAGCATTGCCATACAACGTGGCAATGCCGCCAGTGTCTTGGGTGCATTAACATGCGATGCAGATGAATTTTTCGACGCCATATTTTAGTTTGCAAATAGTTCTAGGGATATAATTTTGTAATTTTAGTACTAGATTTTAAATCAATAACCAATATTTAACTTCATATTTTACAATTCAGTCGGATGTAATGAAACAGTACTCTATCTGATACAAGTTAACAGATTGCTCTCCCGTCCTCACAACAATCAAACAGCAGCAGCAATATGCAAATATCACGAAAGACTATAGACAATGAGGCATACATATCGATATACAAATCAACAGCTGTTTTCCGCAGTACACTGAGGATATGGACGACATGGACGTGTTGCTTCATGCTTCTCATTGCGGTATGAACGAGCCCGAAGCAACACGTACGAAACAATCTGAGTAGATCGACAACTGCGCGCTAGTGATGTCAATATTGAAGTAAGGTGTGTGCAGCACTGAGTGATTGATCAGCTCAATATTATAAGTGGCTAGTGCAGGCCACTGGTTCGGCAACACTGTCAATATTATGCTTAGCCGGTGCGATGGGCAAAGTTACTTCAGCGATTAGATGTATTAGGTAGTTATCTATTAGTGCAGTCATCCTAAAGTGCGCGTACTTACATAATTATATATATCTGTGGTGTAAATAGATGAACACAGCTTATCAACCTGAATTATTTGTATTATTCTAGTGATACAATAGGCCCGTCTCTTATTACCCGACAAATATAACTGGTGAGATGTGGAGATGTGGGTGTCCTACAGGTACACCTTTGCCTAGCCCTTTGGGGCTTACGGACGTGATGTTGTGTTGTGCTATTATAGATCTATCTATATGAAGCTACACGTCATCCAGTCAGGACTCTGTCGTGACATAACATAACATCACGCCTGTTTTCTCCGAAGGGTTGGCTGCTATCTACGAAGGGTTGGCTGCTATCTCCTGAAAAGCTATTAATAAGCTAAGAGATCCTTTTTATCACTTAAATTAGTAAAAGAATATTTTTTTACAAAGAGTCGATTATCTAATACAAAGCAATATAAAATGCTGAGTTTAATAGGAAAGTGACCAAAATGAAACCTACCAGTGTGCCCACCAGAGACACTATTATTAAATTAAACTTATTCCCATTGTGTATGCCTCAAAATTGTATTGAGGTTTGCTAAAGTAAGTCATATAACATGGAGACGTCGGAATAGAAATAAATCTCCCTGAGTGGAGTGCGAGACGCAATCCGGTGGAGTCGCGCGCGGGGGCGTGACGAACAGCCGCGACCACTCTGCGAGATTGTGTGTGCTCGGCACACACAGTACACAGCACACAGCTAGTACACAGACTACACACAGTACACGAGATTGTGCACGCACTGACGCAGGCGGCGGCGGCGGATTGGATTGCTGTTTGGTGTAACATCTGTGTCGTGTGTGTGTGCAGTGAATCAAGACTGGTAAGTAACTTGTGGCCGCCGCTGTTTTAATGTGCACGTGTGCCTGCGGCGCAGTGGACGGCTGCAGCTGAGTGATAACTAAACTATCAAAGTATAGTCGTATAATCATGCGGTCACAACTTCTTTCTACGTTAGGTATGTCTTGTCTACACCTATATATTAATATTATTAATTATGAAGTATGTAATGTATCAAACAAAATATAAATTGTTCCTGATAAATAAATAAACCTATCGGCCCCTTGGCCAGAACAGAGCGCGGGTGGTTCCAGGGATTAGTTATATTTTTGTTAAACCTGGCAAAGTTCCTCGTCATTTCTCGCAGTAAATGCTTCTGATGTCGACCTCCAACCATGCACACACCTAATTACTTAGTAGTCCGTTGGCCGTAGTACCAGCTGTTGGCCGTAGTACCAGCTGTTGGCCGTAGTACCAGCTGTTGGCCGTAGTACCAGCTGTTGGCCGTAGTACCAGCTGTTGGCCGTAGTACCAGCTGTTGGCCGTAGTACCAGCTGTTGGCCGTAGTACCAGCTGTTGGCCGTAGTACCAGCTGTTGGCCGTAGTACCAGCCGTTGCCGCGATGGTCCTTAAATTAGTCTCAAACTTTACTTCTGCTTGTGTACTTTTCGTATACCTAAACCTTTTTTTCTATTACGCTTAAATTCATAAATATGGACCGAAAACGAAACCACAATTACACGTACGACGTCTTTTTTATATAAGATGTTAAAAAAGCTGACCATCGTACCGCCATATTTTTTTTTCTTTTAATTTTCTTCTATACAAACCTTGTCCTGACAACAAACACAAAAAAATAATTATCCAATGTGGTGCAGTCGATCGGAAGTTATGCGCGTACATACATTTCGGTGATCCATTTTTATTTATATACCTAGATTATTCCACAACAATGTATTGCATTAAGCCCCGCTCGGGGCCGCTGGGTGCATGCACGCCTGCAAATGATGATGGTTCCCACGGATGTGGAAGGCAAACTATGAATAGGCCATAAGTAGAATGCGTCGTGCTAATTAGTAGTAGGTATTCATGGCTATTTGTAATTAGAGCTGACCGAGCGCTTTCAGTATATGGTATTCAAATATTTTTCCTATATAAAACAAATGCTACTTAATGGTATTTAATTCTAATTAGGTACCCACGGTTAGGTGGAATCACCGCACACACGAAAGTATCACAAATTAATAAGTACAATCTTAGTTTTACTTAGTAATTCGTTCTGCTTTAGCGTGTGTGTGAGTTAATTTTATGTTACTTAGCGAGTCCTTTGTATAACTAACTTGCATATAGAGAAGTGCACTTAGCGCTTACACCGGGTATGTAGGATACCCTAATGATAGCGAATATAGGAGAGATAAGGACGCAAAGGGTATCCGCACCGCGGGCCAGGTACTAAGTATGTTAGGTGACCTGGATTAGCTAAATAAGAAGCAAATGGCATCTGTAATTAATAAGTGTATTCGTGAATCAGTCTCGGCTATGAGTTAGACTGTGTGCGTTAGTGCCGATGTGTGCGTGAGTGCCGATGTGTGTGTGAGTGCCGATGAGTGCGTTAGTGCCGATGTGTGCGTTAGTGCCGATGTGGGCGTGAACATGTAGCATAGAATATTCTTTATTACGTTCACCATACGAAGTACCGATATATATAATATATAAATGTAGACATTTTACGCAGGGGGACACAACGGTGTTATCGCTTAAAGCAATCTTTTAAAGGATACCTTTGGATGGATTTAAAGGGAGGAGACACAATACTGCAGGTGGTCTGCGGTGTTACATCTAAATATACATAAATACATACATAAAGGAGCTTCTAAACGGGCCGTACTGTCACGGCAATCTGTACTATTGACAACTATTGCTCGGCCAACACAAAAACCTTTTATTTCAGCTTATGGCTGAGCAATCAATGGCTGAGCCATGCGATGCAATACATCTTCAACAATATGGCCCATGATTCACACTCGTAAGCGGGCTACAGAATCAGGCAACAATGGCCGAGGAAATCACTCTTGTCGCAGCGGTTTATATTGTTTTAAAAGAACATAAGAAAAAGACAAGTTTCGACTTTACTTCAACAGGCGTGAAACTTTAGATCAACAGATACACACACACACACACAGACAGACAGAGATACATTACACACACAGATTCACAGAACACAGATGATGATGATGATGTTTCACAGATGTTATTCAAGTCAATAAGTAAGCCGGCATGAAACGTTATTTTGGAACTTTACTAGAATGTCAGAGAATGACTTCGAGTTCCTTTTAAACAAAATTGGAACAAAAATAAAAAGAAATGATACAAACATGAGGAAAACAATACCTGTTACCATTTCGCGGTAAAAAAATATGCACTCTGTCACAACAACAGAGAGTGGCTGAAACCACAATAGAACTAGCCGGGCAATAATGCAATATTTTCGACCAAAATGTAATGAACAGCCCATCGATTCTGTAAAAATCTCACTGTGAAAATTAGGTGAAGTGAGGTTAGAGTGAGCGGTCAATATTGTTAATCCCTAGCAATAGTTGGAATGACAGCTCACTCTACGCTCACTTCCCCTAAGTTTTCACGGTGAGATGTTTACAGAATCGCACAACTGCAGTGCCATTCTGTAAACATCTCACTGTGAAAACTTATTTATGGACATTACACAGTACACTTGCACACAAGAGCAAAGAAGTATAAAAATAGAAATAAATAAATTTTATTATTATTAAATAACGATGAAGGTTAAGCAGAGAGGAAGTGTGTAAGTACTCTGACGAAATATGCATTCCAAAAAAAACAAGCAGAAAAAAAAACAATATTAAAACCACAAAAAATAATGACTACTAATTAACTAGCACCTACACAAAGAGATGCCGCCGCAGCAATCATTTGGCAGAGCCGAGTAGGAAGGCAAATTTATTTAGTTCAAATTCAAATGAAATGTTCTCCATTTCCTTTCAAGATTATCATCAATTTAGCAGTTAATATAACCAGTGTAATCACCACTATTGTTGAGCCTCTATTATCTAATCTGCGAGCTTGCACATCTGTACCGCGACTGATTCCCGCCACGTCACCGTACTCGTCAGCAGTCGCTCGAGCCGCTCGCGTCGCTCGGCGCGCTCTGCTCGCTCAGCACTCCGCGTATTATCGCGCAGGATTGCTCGCCAATGGAGCAGACAGGCGGTGCCAGCTCGTGCGGGTAACTAAGAATTCTTTTTTGTTAGACGTGACGGCGAATAAAATTGGTCTAATTATGATAAGTGTGGTCTTACGTTAAGTTTTCCTTTTTCCAGAATTATGATCAATCGGTTTATTTCTCGAATTGTTGGATAAAAGATAAAAAAATCGGCTACTATCACTTAACAAAAAAATGCCTCTCAAGAGTGTGGAAAGCTATAACTATTAACTCAAAGCAACGAGTACGAGTATACGACGTAACCGACGGATTCAAGAAGGTCGTAGCTACGCGGAGTACGCGGCTACGCCTGCTACGATTTCGTAGCGTAAAACCGACCCGGTACGGAATATACATAATCAATATAAAATATATTTTTTATAGTATAGTATTATTTTGATCATAGGACATTTATGTTTTTATTTAATAAGCTAATATGACATAAATTACTTGAGTTATTGCTGTTTATCTCATCTATAAATTGAAAAATGTTTACCGTCAAAATGGAATGTTTTGTACATTAGGTAATATTTGTTGAAATATATTTTGATAAATTACTCGCTTTTTGGTCAAATAAAATATTCATATTGTGTGTTCTGTCACAAAACAATGTTGAGTTGCGGTTTATTCATAGTTTGTATTGTTATTCGCCGAAAAACAAATTGGCGTAAAACTGTTTGTTCTCATATTTTATGGAAATGTTTGTACGTTTTATTTGTTAAAATGTCAATAAATGTTCTGCGGATTTTCATCTCATTGACATTTATTTGCGGTAGTTTTTCATGTTTACTGAGCAATCGTCTGTGGCAACTCGCGTGCAGTCACCATGCGACAAAATGTTAAACCATAAAAACAAATTAAAATAATAATAACAATATTTTTTATTGAACATCATCATCGGCAGATGATGATGTGACTGCCGAGCCTTTTCCCAACTATGTTGGGGTCGGCTTCCAGTCTAACCGGATACAGCTGAGTACCAGTATTTTACATGGAACGATTGCCTATCTGACCTCCACAACCCAGTTACTGTGGCCTGTGGGTAATACGAAACCCCTTGGTAAGACTGGTAGTAAGACTTTCGGGCTTCTGACGACCCGTAACGACTGTCAGAGATCCACGAATGACAGCCGGGACCAACGGCTTAACGTGCTTTCCGAGGCACGGAGGGGTCTTGGTATTGAAAGATGGTCACCCATCCACGGACCATTTTCATTTATTTATTCATCAAACAATATTTACATTGTGTTCGAATTTTACAAAATAATTACTTTTTAAACCATAACAGCTAAGCAATAATCAAACATATAGCAAACAAAAATAAAAATAGTACAATGTCATCAATCAAAAACCGTCACCTACATGTCAAACCATAAAGCACAAAAACCACCTTAATTATTCAATTTTACTTAAATCAACTGAGAATTAAATGTCATTAAAACTACTGTTTGTATGTCCAACCATAAAAAGCTCAATCACAACCATGTCCAACCATTAAATGGCAAATAGGTGTCAATTAAATTACCATTTTATCCAACCACATAAGCTCAAAAACAACCATGTCTATTCCATATTGCGTTATTTCAAAAAGAATTAAATTTAAATTAAATGTTAGTCAAACCAACCGCAGCAAGCGTAGCTTAACCTGATCGATAGACCCGTGCGGCTGTTATTACTTAGCCACAAGCTTCTTTTTATTGAACATACACTGATTAATTACTATTTTTACAAACTAACACTAAAATATATATAAGTACCTATATTATATACTCGTACAAGAATATAATAAAAAAAAAAAAAGAAAAATTCAGGACCTCATTGAGCATCAAACAATTCGTCCGCATCGCTGTTGTAGCGGTATCTACAACGCCACATACGTACAACGCGTCATACTGGCGTCACGCAAATCCTGCATCTCGCAAGCAGAGTTTACCGCGCAATCAGCATAGATAAAATTTCCCAACATCAATCGTTGGGCAATTGCCCGCCAGACACAACACCCGTCTGGTCGGAGGATCCTATCTTTTCTATGGAGTATGAATGAAATTTACACCCTGTTCCTCATACCTCCAAACTGTCAATAATAAATTAATAATTGATTGACACCAAAAACATCAACACTATTATAAGTAACCACATTATTTAAAGAATTAGTAGGCATACAGTGCCGTCAAGCAGCCACGGTAATACCTACCAATTTTAACATCGAAAATGAATGAAGCCGTTTGGTACCTTGTCATTACCTTTGCTGTTTGGCATGTTGTTACTGTCAGGCCAATTCTGTACATGAAATATATTTCCAAAATAACTATCAGGGGATGATTAGGGATCGATACTGATGCCAAAAATGCAATCAGTAAAATTTTTGTCTGTCTGTCTGTCTGTCTGTCTGTCTGTCTGTCTGTCTGTATAACCGTTATAGAAACAAAAACTACTCGACGGATTTTAATGAAACTTGGTACAATTATTTTTCATACTCCTGAGCTGGTTATAGTATACTTTTCATCACGCTACAATCAATAGGAGCAGAGCAGTGAAGGGAAATGTTGGGAAAACGGGAGAAGTTACTCCATTTTTTACGCTTCCGTCGCGTGTGCAACCTTAATGGTTAAAGCTACACAGAAATCATGTATGACGGAAATGTTCTCCTTAAAATTATATAAAAAATATCCCACGACAGCATATGTCTATCTTTTATGGTTGACTCACAATAACACGTGTAACTCCCGATAGCTTAGCAGTTCGAAGCTTTCTGATTATATTTGTCTACTCTTACATTTATAACACTCTTAGTCATTCTTAATTAAAAAAGTTAACATTATTAACTATTCCATAAAAAAGAATCATAGAAATCGGTATAGAAACACCAAAGTTATAGGTACATGAAATACGCTAATAATAAGCCATCGCGCGTGAATACTGAATCACGCTCGACGCGTCTCGCGCCTATAAAATTCAAAGTCCTGACTGACTGACTGACCGACTGAGACATCAACGCACAGCCTAAACCGCTGGTCCTAGAGACATGAAATTTGGAGACTGTATTCTTCGTGAAGAGTAAGTGTCCACTGAGAAAGGGTTTTTCGAAATTCCACCCCTAAGAGGGTGAAATGGGGGGATTTCGTTTGTATGAAAAATCTTATTCCTTGAGTTAATAAACTTGAAACTTGGCACGAATACTTATGTAAATAAATTATGAAGTTGGGCATTTTTGTTTTTATAAACTATCCCCTAAAAGGGGATTGGGGGGTTTCAAAGTTTGTATGGAAGAATTTTAGCGCGCGGTCCGATTTAATCGAAACTCAGTGTTTATACCTAAAATTGAAAGGAAAGAATAATGTGTATCAGGGTTTTTCGAAAATGTACCCCTGACGGCCTGAAAAGGGGTAGTCAATTTTACAGGGGAGGATTTTACAGCGTGGCTTGATTAACTCGAAAATTGGTATAAATAATCTTTGAGTCAAGTTATGAACACATCCCAAATGATTTTTCAAAATTCCACCCCTGTGGGGGTGAAAAGCGGGGATACAGTTTATATGAAAAATCTTATTCGTTAGATTAATAATCTTGAAAATTAGCATGAATACTCGCCTAAGTAAGCAATAAAGTTTATCATTATTAGTTTTTCAAAACTACCCCTCAAAGGGGATATAGGGGTGTTAAAGTTTGTGTGGAAGAATTTGTACGCGCCGTCCGATTAACACGAAACTCAGTGTACTTAAGACAAAAATAAATAATAACACGTATGAGGGTTTTTCGAAAATCACCCCCTAACGGGGTGAAAAGGGGTAGTTAATTTTACAGGGGAGGATTATAATAAGTGGCTTGATTAATTATAAAATTGGTATAAATAAAATAATCTTTGAGTCAAGTAATGAATTTTTATGAATTTTTTATAATTCCACCCCTGTGGGGGGAAAAGCGGGGATATAGTTTATATGAAAAATCTTATTAATTTAGTTAATAAACATCAAACTTGGCAACAATACTTGCCTAAGTAAGTAATAAAGGTTATCATTATAAGTTTTTCAAACTACCCCTCAAAGGGGGATATAGGGGTGTTGAAGTTTGTATGGAAGAAATTGAATGCGCGATCCGATTAACTCGAAACTCAGTATTGATACTTTCGACAGAAAATAATTAATAATAAGTATGTAAAGTTGTCGCAAAATGACCCCTGATGGGGCAAAAAGGGGTAATTCGGTTTTTAGGGGAGGATTTGAACTTGAAACTGTATGTTACATTTTCACGCCTAAACCACTGAACTTCTGATTTGGCAAAGAGATAGATGGCATCCTGGGGAAGCACATACTTTTTATCCTGGTAGCACGTTCCCGTGGGATAACTTCCGACATCCACGCGGGCGAAGCCGCGGGCAGAAGCTAGTACTTATAATAAATCTGTAGAGAGGTCAATTCTGTACATGAAATATATTTCCAAAATAACTATCAGGGGGTGATTAGGGATCGATACTGATGCCAAAAATGCAATCAGTAAAATTTTTGTCTGTCTGTCTGTCTGTCTGTCTGTCTGTCTGTATAACCGTTATAGAAACAAAAACTACTCGACGGATTTTAATGAAACTTGGTACAATTATTTTTCATACTCCTGAGCTGGTTATAGTATACTTTTCATCACGCTACAATCAATAGGAGCAGAGCAGTGAAGGGAAATGTTGGGAAAACGGGAGAAGTTACTCCATTTTTTACGCTTCCGTCGCGTGTGCAACCTTAATGGTTAAAGCTACACAGAAATCATGTATGACGGAAATGTTCTCCTTAAAATTATATAAAAAATATCCTACGACAGCATATGTCTATTTTTTATGGTTGACTCACAATAACACGTGTAACTCCCGATAGCTTAGCAGTTCGAAGCACTGACTAAAACCCACCCGTGTTCCTTCCTTTGCCCTTTATGTTCCAGGGCAGCGGTAACCCTTTCGGACGATCCCGCTACCTCTTCTATAGGTACTTAAGCCTCATGTGAACGTGATCTAAACAATATTACCAATACATTAACTTAATAACATATACTTATAATAAATCTGTAGAGAGGTCAATTCTGTACATGAAATATATTTCCAAAATAACTATCAGGGGGTGATTAGGGATCGATACTGATGCCAAAAATGCAATCAGTAAAATTTTTGTCTGTCTGTCTGTCTGTCTGTCTGTCTGTATAACCGTTATAGAAACAAAAACTACTCGACGGATTTTAATGAAACTTGGTACAAATATTTTTCATACTCCTGAGCTGGTTATAGTATACTTTTCATCACGCTACAATCAATAGGAGCAGAGCAGTGAAGGGAAATGTTGGGAAAACGGGAGAAGTTACTCCATTTTTTACGCTTCCGTCGCGTGTGCAACCTTAATGGTTAAAGCTACACAGAAATCATGTATGACGGAAATGTTCTCCTTAAAATTATATAAAAAATATCCTACGACAGCATATGTCTATTTTTTATGGTTGACTCACAATAACACGTGTAACTCCCGATAGCTTAGCAGTTCGAAGCTTTCTGATTATATTTGTCTACTCTTACATTTATAACACTCTCAGTCATTGTTAATTTAAAAAGTTAACATTATTAACTATTCCATAAAAAAGAATCATGGGAAATCATCAAATGACCCCTCCAGCTCTGGGTGGAGCGGAAGGGAGTGTCAGACTCTTACTGACTAAAACCCACCCGTGTTCCTTCCTTAGCCCTTTATGTTCCAGGGCAGCGGTAACCCTTTCGGACGATCCCGCTACCCCTTCTATAGGTACTTAAGCCTCATGTGAACGTGATCTAAACAATATTACCAATATATTAACTTAATAACACACAAGGAGTTACACGCTGACGGAGTCGCGGGCACAGCTATTAACAATAATATTGTGCGGTTCCGTATTGCGATATTTTTCAACAGTATTGTAGATTGACATATTATATTTCCCTACTAAAATACGAAAGTTAATCTGTCTGTTACATCAAAACCACTGAACCGTGAGGAAGGACATAGGCTACTTTTTTTTACGAAAAACGGCGGAAACGTGGACGAAGTCGCGGGCAACAGCTATAGGTACTATATAAAATTATATATTCTGTCTGTAGGTATGTTACATTTTCACGCCTAAATCACTGAACGGATTTCGATAAAATTGCCTGCCAGCAGATGCCAAAGAGATAGATGGCATCCTGGGGAAGGACATACTTCTTATCCTTTCCGACATTCACGCGGGCGAAGCCGCGGGCAGAAGCTAGTGAAAAATATAATGTGGTTGGGTTACCTCGCTAAGTAAGGGTCGCAGAGGGTTACCGAAGGGCTTACCGGAAGCTTACGATTTGCACAGTCAATTGTTTATCTCTGCTTATACCTATTGGTACCTATGTTTATTACTGAAGCTGAAAGCTAAATGGATTTCTAGGCAATTTAGGGCTGATTTTCAATAGTCAGATAAGAACCCAAACTTAACTCACGTGTCTATAACAGACAACCACGGTACCCAACCTAACTGTTACATGTTCTGTATGCTTTATGCTTTCAATTGGAATCTGATTCGTTTGGCAAACAAGTCAGTAAAAAGAAAAACAAAATTCCTGTACTGTTTTTCCATCATTACAGCCATGAATAGTTAGGCAACCAAAGCCTAATGCTCATGGCTACATCACGGACGTACCATGGATCACTATGAGCTATGGCAATCCATTCGTAAACGTGTTATATTTGATTTTAAAAAAACATATCCATCCGGTAAACAGCTGGGTGAAGGTTGATCTTACTTCGGAACTTCGTAGGTTATTGTAAACCTTCGACAGTATATACAGACAAGTAATATCAAATAGCATGTGTCGCCCTGTTGTCACCGGGTGTTAATGCAGCACCTTATCGCCGCCTTCATCGCAGTTATTAATTCGAACTCCTTTGTAAAATAACTAATTACGCCTCATTAGTAACTTATTACAAGCAGGTACAGCCGGCATTCGTTAGTCACATGTGTCCCCATTTGTTATACAGATAATTATCAAATATTGTTTAAGGTAGGTGGTCCTTTAACATTACACAGTATACGGGCAGCCGCAGTCTCTAATGATGAGGTAATGTTCCCAGCATGCAGTTAGTACGTATTATGTAGTACAGTTCCCAGATTTATTAAGTTTAACCTAAATATTTGGATAATTAAAAAGCCATTGTTGTTACATAATTGTTCCTACATAACGTAGCCAAAACCAAGATTCTCCGAAGGGTTAGGCAGAAGTGTAGTATGATATTTACTTGTAATAGGGGGCAAATTTATTGCCAGCATATTTATATATTTATTTGCATTCCATAATGTTGTCGAGGTGTTACAATGGCTTAAAGCTAAGGTACAATTTATTAACAAAGATGCTGTGCATCTTCCAGACATAAGTATGATGGTGTTACAAACTAGCCTCGAATAGGCAGACGAGTCTCTGCTTACCCACAAACTGTCGCGTCTAGTCAGTAAGTAAGTTCGTTGGTCGCGGTTGAGTACAAGAAAGCGCACTCAGTGCAGCCGCCATTAGATGACGATATGCGATATCGATATCGTCGATATGATGTTGTATCGATACGGTATTGCGCGACTGTTATGAGCCAGCACTCGGCTTTATCGTCGACACACAGCGCGGGGCCGCGGCCGGGACCAGTGCGTTGTTGTGTAGTGTGCTAAATCTTCTTCAATTAGAAGAAAGAGACCTTTACTCGTAGGTACTTCATATTTTTTTATAAATTATTATTTATGTTTAATGTAATAACCAGTAATCAAATATGCTGAATTTCCTGTCCAACCAACCTTGCTGACTAGCTAATCATGTTACAAAAACAGAATGAGTAAACCTATGGTCAATCATCTCACTCTTCCAACTGTTGTTCTTCTGCATAACTGTCCAGAACAGCGAGTGTAGCGACACACAACCAAACGCCATAGTACAGTATCTATCTAAAGTTCCTATTTTCCTAACAACACAGTCTTCTAAGCACATTGTTTATTGTTCAGCTTAGAAATTGTTTTGTTAGATAGACAAACTGGCGGCGAACAGGCATTGCATTACTCTCTGCAAGAGTCTGGGATCAGTGGAGTTAAATTAGACGGTCACTGAGCTAAGCATTGTACCATTGCGTTCCGCATCCCGCGGATTCTCAACCTTCACCAGGTCAGCGGTCCACCATTTGAAGGTCGCGGAATGTGGGTCTACCGACGCTGTACTTTCCGGTACGCGGTCGACACTCCAGAATCGTATCCATCGGACATCCGTTCTGCGAGCAAAGAGTAAAACTTTACACATTAAACACAGTTAACCTTATTTTTCACTTTTTACTTGTGGTGTACCTAACCTACCCCACACTTCCACACAATCATATACCACTTGCTTGGTAAATAACATTGACAGGAAGTTATTATTATTCTTGTGTCTCTGTCTCGCATAGGGTTTTAGCATTATGCTGATCGATGGCCGTTTTGCGTGGATGTGACGCATATTTTCCTCCAACTTATTATTTTTTTTGTGTTTGTGTCTTTTTCTGCGTCATGTCTACCGCAAATAGACGTATTTTCATTATTTCCTCAATTATAACATATACTTACTTAGTGGGAAAAAATACATATTATTGAAGCTTACTCAAAAACCACTCATCAGAACTTGACCAACTTTATATGGGACCACCTAAAAAGTTCACCCTTTCAAACAAGACAAAATGATGACGGTTCATAAACAAAGAAGTTATGCCCGAACATATATAAACAGAAACAGATATAGATATAGATACAGAAGAATTGAGAACGTCCTCCTTTTTCGAAATCGATTAAAAAACAGAATACGTGACGGTCCCGGAGAAAGTATAGGACCACCCCATCTCGTCCCGTGGGTGTCGTAAGAGGCGACTATTTGACTAAGGGAGCTCCAGACCCAGTGCATACCATATAGCACCTTGGGTCACCCGCGCGATGGCGGGTAAACCATCAACAATCACATTCCCAAGGAGGGTTGGTGTCAGGCAGGCGGCCGACTGTAAAACTTTGCCAAAACTTTAAGCAACATGATGAGTGAAAATATGATGCGCGATAGGGCTAGGGCGTACCCCACAGGCGACGCGCAGGGGCAGCACTAGGGTTGTTGCACCACCCCGGGTGGGGGGCCGTAAGAAGCGAGCC
Organism: Apamea crenata; assembly: GCA_949629185.1. Classification (NCBI taxonomy): domain Eukaryota; kingdom Metazoa; phylum Arthropoda; class Insecta; order Lepidoptera; family Noctuidae; genus Apamea; species Apamea crenata. Next base: position 470,323 of record OX451362.1, on the reverse strand, counting down.
CGGGAAGTGAGATTGAGGTATGCAAGTTGGAATGTTGGGACGATGACCGGGAGAGCCAGAGAGCTAGCGGATGTTTTTAAAAAAAAAAGACGAATAAATGTGGCGTGATTGCAAGAATCAAAATGGAAAAGAACGAAAGCGAGACAAATCGGTGAAGGATACAAGTTTTTCTACTGTGGGAGTGACGGGAAAAGAAATGGCGTGGGAATAATGTTATACAGTAATTTGAAAGAAGGCGTGATGGAAGTAAAAAGAATTAATGATAGATTAATCGTTGTAAAAGTTATGTTAGAAAATGTAATGCTGAATGTAATAAGTGTGTATGCACCGCAGGTGGGATGTGATGAAAGGATTAATATGGATGAAGTTAGAATAGCAGTAAATGGGATGAAGAATGGTAAAGCAATAGGTCTGGATGGAATACCAGTTGAAGTATGGAAGCTATTACGGATAGATGGATGGACGTGGTTAGCTTTATTCTTCAATAAGTTGTTGCTGGAAGAAGCCATCCCTGACGAATGGTTTAACAGTTCTCTGGTGCCCATCTTTAAAAACAAAGGTGAAGTGCTGGAGTGAAACAACTGTAGAGGAATAAAGCTAATGTCACATAGTATGAAGGCTTGGGAGAAAGTTATTGAAAGGCGACTGAGAGAAGAGAGTGAAATTTCGCAAAACCAATTTGTTTTATGCCTGGTCGACGAACAACAGATGCCATCTTTGCTATCCGCCAGCTGTGAGAGAAATACAGAAGTGCGCATAAGAACTTGCACATGGTATTTGTTGACCTCGAAAAGGCATATGACAGAGTGCCTCGTGAAGTTTTGTGGTGGACGCTGAAGGAGAAAGGCGTGCCAGGGAAGTATGTGCAGTTGATTAGAGCGATGTACAGTCGATGTAGTACCCAAGTCCGGTCTACAGTGGGCACTACTGGCAGCTTCGATGTGGCTGTCGGCTTGCACCAGGGTTCAGCACTCAGCCCGTACCTCTTCGTGCTGATAATGAATGCTCTCACATCGGATATCCAAGAGGAGGCTCCCTGGTGTACTCTGTTCGCCGATGACATTCTGCTGGTTGCCGAGAACGGCTTAGAGGTCCAGAGCAGATTGGAAAGGTGGTGGGAAAGACTCGAGTCCGTTGGCCTGAGAGTAAGACGGACCAAAACGGAGTATCTGTTTTGTGATTAAGGCGGTCTCTCCCGTCCTTGGCCCATATCTCTCGCCGGAACGCCCTTATCGATCTGCTCCGACTTTCGGTACCTCGGGTCCGAAGGAGATGGCGAAGTAGACCGAGACGTAACGCATCGGATCAACTCAGGATGGATGAAATGGTGACAGATCACAGGAACAACTTGCGATCCACGGATGCCCCTCAAGTTAAAGGCGAAAATTTGTAAGTCCATGATAAGGCCGGTCGTACTTTATGGGTCTGAATGCTGGGCTGTGAAGAAGACGGATGAAAGAAGATTGCATGCAGCGGAGATGAGAATGTTGAGATGGATGTGTGGAGTGACGAGAATGGATAAAGTAAGAAATGAGTATATAAGAGGAAGTTTGAAAGTGGAGAGGGAGAGGAAGGCCGAAGAAAAGATGGATGGATTGTGTGAGGAATGATATGAAAGAGAAGGGAGTGAATGATAGCGTGACGGTTGACAGGGGAGAATGGAAGAAGAAAACGTGTTGCGCCGACCCCAAGTAACATGGGATAAGGGCAGGAAAATGATGATCAAAAAACAGAATAATATATTATTTACCATAAATTATTGGTGGTTTTGTAGACTACTGTAGTTTTATGTGTTTGAATCAAAACAGAGCCAACATTCACTCGCACGTTTGTAATTTATATAATGAAAGTTATTTTATATTGTATGCAAGAAGATAAAGGGAGATTCTCTCACAAGTAAGTTGCTAATACAACTTGCGTATGTGTTGCCACGAACAACACGATAAAGTGAAACAGTTTGTTTTTATACAGGATACCAAAAAAAAAATAAACCGCCGAAAAAACTGAAAAGCAAAAAATAATAAACCTTTTTTATTAAACCTTAATACATACTTTATACTTAAAGGTTTAAATAAATAAAACTAAGTTTTTGAAACCTTAATAACTAAGTTCTTATACTAATGTAAGTATACCTAAGTAATTTTGAGTCGGTGCCAAACCATTAATAAACAAAGATCACTAAATTGCCTTTTATTGAGTCGGCGCTTTTTAAATTATGGCAATTTAGTGAAAATTGCCTTATATTTAAACGGCGCCGACTCAAAATTTCTTTTTTTTTTTTTCTTTCCAAATTTCATGACTATAAGCATTAGTAGGTTTCCTGAAAAAAGCACCTGTGACCGACGAACGGACTGACAAACAAAGCCACCACAAGCGTTACTTTTACCATTTTGATACGGAACCCTGAATAGCCTTAATCGTTTAACTCATGTTTAATAATCTCAAAACATAAAAATTGTGAATATTTGTAACCGTGAAAATGATTTACCACCCCTGAAATTCGGGCTTACTGAGCCCCAATTTTTTTTTTTTTAATATAAAGATAAAGATAAATTTATTCGCAAATATGGATATAATACAGGTGATACAGATACATTTTATGGTTCAGCCATATTTTGCCATGAGGTCATGCAAATTTTAATCATAAGTAGGACCTACACAGAAATTTACTAAAAATATTAAAAATAATAAAAATTAACAAAATAAACTAAAAAATCGGCTCGGGGATAATGTGTTACCTTTAAATATCGAGATAACCGAAAAAAAGTATGTTTGTTTCAGTATACGGTCTAACACAGGTCCTAATCACGATCTTCTTAATATCTTTCCACGAAATCTGTTCGTGTTCTAAACTAGAACATGTAAAAACAATTAAATACCTTGGCATTACAATAGACAACCATCTCAATTTTAAAGAACACACTAAATCCCTCTGTGGTAGAGTCAGGAAATTGATCTACATCTTTAAGACTCTCCGACACGTCGCCGAACCCTCTGTAATGAAGCGAATATATTTTGCGCTCTGCCAGTCCCTCATAAGTTACTGCATAACAGCATGGGGGGGTTGAAGTCGCTCAGCGAGCCATATTGAAGGTTTGCACCTTCAAAACACGGTTATTCCCTACCTCGCTAATTTTGTGGAGTCCTATCCGTAAGGCAGCTCTATCTTCTAAATCAAATAATGATGCAACATAGGAAGCTAAAATACGACCCACTCGTATTAAATAGACGCACTAAACACTTTGTTTGCCCACAACTGATCACTTTCAAAACCAAATTCAGCACCCGTTTTGGTCCGCGTATTGGCCCCTACATCTACAACAAGATAAATAAAATTCTCAATATATACCCGTTGACTCAGAAATCCTGCAAAATTAAAGTAAAGGATTACCTTCAAAAGCTCACGTACGAAGAGACAGAAGAATTGCTTCAGGTCCCTACTTAATAATTTGTTCTCATTTATAAAGTCATCACCTATTATTTAAAAACACTAGTCCTAAGGTTCCGCAATCTCACACACCCTCTCACACTCACTCATGCGCGCTCAAGATGGGGATCTTACGCAAAGAGAGGACTGTTCTCACACTTGCCATGCTACACAATTATGTTACCTAACTTGTAAGTTTTTTTCCTTAATTCATTTCTTTTTTATAGAGCATGTCAAAAAGAAAAGAACCGAATTAGATATTCGATACAAAAAAATGTATTGGCTACTTGGTAGACAGTCTCCATTGTCAATACCTAATAAAATGTTGTTATATAAACAAGTCTTAAAACCTGTATGGACCTACGGTATTCAGCTGTGGGGTTGCACCAGCCAAAGCAATCGTCAAATTATACAACGCTTCCAAAATAAAGTACTCAGGGATATAGTAAACGCGCCCTGGTACATTAGAAACAGCGACCTTCACCGGGACCTCAAGATGGATGTCGTAGACAGTGTTATACAAAAATATGCCGAAGCTCATGAACACAGACTTCATCATCACGTGAATGTCGAGGCGATCCAACTCCTTGACAACACTGAATTAGTGCGAAGACTAAAAAGGGTAAAACCTTTTGAGTTAGTTTAGTGCAGTGTAAGTGAACTCAGACAGTAGTGCAAGTGCTGAATCTTATAAAGAACACGTGAAACAAGTGTCTTCCCCATAACTTATATTGAATAAGAAAGACGTTATTGGACGATTTCTTAATTATATAGTTACTTAGCAGTTTAAGTTATATGTATTTAAATTACTTATTAGCTAATAGGCTAGATTGTAATGTAAATAAAGTGTCACCAATTGTGATACTTTATAAAAGGCAAAAAAAAAAAAAAACTTTTTTCTATATTATATTAGGCACGTACATTTAAACATGGGCTCATTACAATACATAACTTCAACACTTATTTGTAACTCAGGGGGATCGGCGTTGAGGGCTGAAATACAGGCCATGCCTAGTTCGGCCCCAAATGCTGATACTTTTGTGTACAGTAACTGTAGACTAAGCACTTAATTTGTAAAATAATTTACATTTTTTTTTTTTCAGTGAATAAACTTATTATTAAACAGTAAACTATTGTTGCGCCTATTCCGTGGGAAATTATCGGAAAGAAGCTGAAATTTATTCGGGTTTGATTTGATAAATAAAGCTACTTCTAGGATGTACAGACAGGGTAGGGTTAATATGTTATATTCTTTGAAATATGGCATGCAGCTATCGGTGGTTTGCAACTGAAAGATAGCTCTTATACATCTTTTTTGTGCTTTGAATGCTGTTTCTCTTCCCGAAGAGTTACCCCAAAACATAATGCCGTACCGTAGGTGCGATTCCACTAGGCCATAATAAGCCGTGAGAAGCGCATCCATATGTACTATTGAGGAGAGTGTATGCAAAGCGTATGCGGACTTACTAATTTTTTTACATAAAGTGTCAATGTGAGATTCCCAGTTTAGTTTTTGATCTATCATGAGTCCTAGAAATTTTGTATTTACCACTTCTTCTATTATATTATTACCGTGCTGAATGTTAATGTTAATGCTAGGAGTCCGCTGTCTAAAATGAATAGTTTTTGTTTTAATAATAATAATAATAATTCTTTATTTCGGATTACAGGATCCATAATGTGTTAGTATTGCCTTAAACTATTGTTAGTGAAAAAATGAATTAAAACAAAAGTAACGTCACAATTAAAAAGTTTAGTTTTAGTCAAATTAATTTTTAAATTATTAGAGTCTAACCAGTTCACAACCTGTTCTAAGCTGTTATTGATGTCACTTCTACATGTTTCTATACTTTTTAAAATAAAATTGCTTGGATTTCAAAACCAAGGCGTATACTAATAAATCTTGTTAGAATATACAACTAATTTTATTTTTATTGTTTATAATGCCGTTTTCGCGAAGAAAAACTTACATTTATTATGAGCCCTCCGCGAGGGCTCCCGGCATCCCATATGGGATTTGAGTGAGCCCTCCAGGAGGGCTCTCGGCACTAAACGTGTTAATTTTTTTGTTAAAAAGTGTTTTATTTTATATTTTTTTGTGGCTATAATCTACTAATTGTTTGCCAAAGGGCAGGCTTATGTGGCACTGAGTAGCGTAATAAAACGCACACTATGCAGCTATATTATAAGTTGGGGGATTACATCGCTGACAAAAATGCCTGGCTAAACGCTGGTCCTGCTCCACAGGACGCATAAATAAATTGATTAGCATTTGAAAATACTTTACACACGCCTACCCTACCTAACATACTGTTGGAGCTGCTAAAGATTTTAAAATATTATTTTTGCATCATATAAATTCAATCTCCTAGTATTGTATAATTGCATAGCACATAATATATGAGTACTATGTTCATACTATCTATAAAGCTACCATTTACTGGGTACATTCTACATCGTTCTCACATGCATAATTTTTAACATGAATGATGTAACCAATACTTTGTAACCATATTATTGTGATTTAAAAGAGTGTCCATGGAGTTTCTTGCCCGTTCTTCTCCATAGGTAGAGTGGGCTGCAAAAGTACATGGACAGTACAGACCAGTTAACGACTATCAAAATTTAATTATGCTGTTAGTAGATGTCGTTGCTTTGCTTTAATTAAATGATACAATATTGTTTTAGTTTCTTTTTTTCTCTTCAAACATTCAAATAATTTATAATTAATAGTTTATTTTAAAGAAAATTGTTCCTAACTATTAACCGAATACTTATGTTAAAATTGAATATCTGATTTTCTAAGTTTTAGTTTTCAAACTTGAGAGGGTAGGTTGAATATGGATTTATAAATAATTCCCGCATGCGTTCCAGAATGCAAGCTGTTATCGACCAGAATGGTGGTTACACGAGCTATTAATAAATAATTATATTTAATTAATATTATTTTACTTATAGTACTTATCATTTATATTAATTGGAGACCTAGTTATGTGCGTATAACCTATTACTTAAGTATTCTAAATAACTTAAAAAAATTATGAACACTTCCAGTTCAAACACAACATAATTTTTAGTTCTTAATGTTTTTTTTTTTTTGTTATTATCTCCTAAACAATTGATATGTGTTTGTGCAATTTCATAGTTTTTAGCCTACCTATTTAATCCATTTAATCCGTTTGACCTTTGCGATAAAATAATCTGTCTCCTGTTTGTTTTTATTGAGGTTACATAATAAGCTTCAATCCTCTTTCCGATTTTGGAAACGAATACTTAAGCTATGGCCTCAATAAGAAGTTATACATAATATTATAATGTTATACAATAATAAATATACTGACTGTTAAATTTAAATAATAAACTGTAAGAAATACAGCTCTTTAATTTTTAAATGTGCCTGTTTTTGGCGAGTCTGTTTACCTGCGATGACTCTGCTCTTTTTTCCTGTTGCTAAGTAACTACCAACTCGAATATTAGATTATTAAATTTAATATGTACCCACTCGTTAGTTTAATGAATATATTCCTTCGTCGTCGGTTTCTTTTGTTATGTCTATCATTTAAACTACGTATGCTAGTAAATGTAATTCTGCACTAAAGCTTACATAGATAAAATTAGATAAATGTATTAGCTCTGTAACTCCTTACTTAATCCTACCTAATACGTTTCTTCCTAGCTCCTTACTTACGTTTCGTAAACAGGCCCCTCTTCCCCACTGGGTACACTGGGTACGTCTCAGGGCCCCGCGATGGATTGAGGCCCCCTAGTCCCTACTCCATTACCAAACGATAACCGATAGCCACTCTACTCTCGCCTGAAAATCAGACTTACCGAATGCAGCATGTTTAAGTTTCAACATATAAAAATTGTACCTATATAATATAATTAAACCCCTTAAAAACTGTTTTAAAAGAATCATTAGTGAATTATTTTAATTTTGTGTCTTTGATCAACAGTTACGGTAATGAATCACGTCATTCAAATAAAGCGAAAAAAACAAAGCGTGAAGCGCGAAGTTTGAATTAACTTAATTAATAATTTTAAGTTTGAATTGTGTTTGTTTGCATTAACTTGTGGTTTGTTTGACTGTCGGTAAAATAGCTATTTTACTTTAGACGAGACACATACTATAGGTACATTTTTGTCATAAAATTATGTCTCTTTATTTATTGCTATTTTTCGTGTTAACAATAAATTATCATGGAATTCACTCAATTCAAACAGTCTAATATTATTTCTAATCTCATTAAATTTCTGAATACAAAACAAACAAAACAAGCATTTTTTTTTTCTTTTTTTTTTTTAAACGTTGCCCCACAATTCTTACAATTCTTGTAAGTTATTGAGACAAATTGGTGGCCCACTGGCAAGAAATTCTGACATCAATCATCATCATCATTCTGAATTCAATCAAATACAGTTTCCTTCCAACAATGCTACGCGCTACGGCGTAGCACTCGTAGCAAAATGTCCGTCATTTTTATCATTCGATCGCCGAATTATCATTCGATTTGCGAACCCTATCATCATCATCATTCGTGCAGTATTAGTACTCGCACTCTCTAATGTAACGGGTCGTAGATTAACGCACATTCGAGCTTCAGGACTACGGGACACTACAGTGGGACATTAGGACATAGTTCGGGACGACGATGGGATCATAAAGGCGCGTATACACTTTTTGGCCAACTTTATATGTTTTACCTTCGTTGACTAAAACTTTTGTTTGTTTGTTTTCTAAAACTAATTATCCTTTATCGCATGTGTATCTTGTTGAATACATTTCAGTATATTTATTTAAAGCCTGCAGGTACCGAAGCCCACGTGGGTGTGGGGCGCAGGGCGGCACGGTGCGCTATTAACTTTAGGGACGGAATTTAAATGGTTCAAAGGTTTAACATTTTTATGTCCGTTGTATATTTATAACTGGATGTTAAGTACTAACTCCGGTGTAACTAAAAAGAGGGATTATACTCGATGTAATTATAACAACGAAACATGAACAAAAAATGTTACAATTGTTCACATTAGTCATCAGTTCCTAGGGGTAATTAATTATTGTGCAATTTATTCAGTTCTGATTTAATCGCGATATGAGCTACATTAAGTATACTCATTCATTGTCTAATTACAATAGTCCGAGCGTGTGCCCGCGAACTCTCGTTCGTCCGCTCCACCCCGTACATCGCATCGTCCGCTCCACCCCGTACATCGCATCGTCCGCTCCACCCCGTACATCGCATCGCCTGCACGCACTATTACTTCGTTTTCGCATATAACTTTTTTCTTTTTGCTCGGTTTCTAAGGGCCCTGATGTGATGTTAAAACCATCCTCAAGAATTGGGCTATCATCTTCAAAAATAATTGTTAAAATCCCACGGTAGTTCCAGAAGTTAGCGCGTTCAAAAAAACAGTTAGTTTAGTTTAGCAACTTAGTAGGTATAGACAGATATATTTTCATCGTTTAGGCGGATATGACGAATATTAAATAGTATATTGTACAAATACAAGTTCTTATTTTACAGTTTACCGCTGATTTACTCAAAAGTATGTAGAATAAGAAAAAATAAAACAAAGCTTTTAAATCGGCAACATTGTTTAAAATATCTTGTGTAAACAACACAAATAACGGCGTCGGCTCACCTGCGTCCTGTCTCGGCCGCGGTTAACATTCGCTAATGTTTGTCGCTTGCACACACTATTAGCGCTGCAGCCTGCATTGTGTTCCGATTACTATACAAACACTACTTCTTGGACATGAAAAATACTAAACATTAAATGACCATAATATAAGGATACATGTTTGCTTTGCTTTTACATAAAACATGCTACTATTCATATTTTATTTTATTAAATCGTTTTGCCCGACGGGCCATTCACGTGAACTTTATAATTATCATTAAAACCTTGTATAACACATGTGTTACGCAATAAAGATTTAACGTGGAATTAAACTGTCTTTTTTTTTAATGATAACTAGTGCTTGACTGCGATCCCGCCTGATGGAAAGCAGTGATGCAATCTTTGATGGTAATGCACACTAATTTATTATGAGCCTATTCACTCTAGCCTTGAAGACACTTAACACGTATAACGCCATGAAATAAAAAGATAAATTTCCATTCAGGCCATGTCGGACAATGATGGGCGACACCAATATGTTCCGTTCGGGCCGTGGGAGACAATGTTGTCCGACAGTCAGAGCTATGTTTAAACGTCTCTACTAAGCTGTCGGTCAACAATACAAGGCAATATTGTACGCAGCATGACCCGCGCGGCCTCCTAGAATAGTGTAATCACATCAGCACCCTAAAAACATATATAAATAAAAAAGTTACGTCAGTTTTTCTAAAAATATTATTTTAAATTATAATCGGACGGGAAGACCGCTGCAGGCCAACAACGTAAGGGTGGACACTCGCCATACGACGGGTTGTCCGATGATGGAACGGTGATAGCAGAATTAAGTCATGTAAGCGCACACTCTCCAGAATGCATCCTGTAGAATACCGAAAGGCTAGCCACCTTACGCCTGTGCTCCAGGCTTTGTAGATTAGTCTTAACCAAATCTGGATCACCAATAGCCTCTTCGCACGCCTCTCCACTGAGTCCAAAGCTGCTAGATGGCATTTTGCAGCACCAGCCCATTTGTGGCTCCAGTACTCCAGACACGATTGGACCTGCGCTTTGTATAACATTAGAAGCTGTCCCGGTGTGAAGTACTGCCGGACCTTTGCAAGAACGTCAAGTTTCCTAGCAGCCATCTTGGCTTTGGACTCAATGAACCGCCCAAAGTTTAGGTTTGAGGAAATTCCAACTCCCAAGAGCTGAAGGTGGTCGGTGCACTCCAAGGATACATTCTAAAAAGCAGGAGCCAAGGTGAACGGGCTCCTTTTGGCGGCAAACAGACACGCTTATGTTTTGGCGGCGTTGAGTCCCACAAGGTTGGCTTCGCCCCGCTTGGATACTGCCTGAAGTGCGACATTCGTACGCCCTACCATAGCCTCTCTTTCGGACCGGATTACTTCCTTACAAGCCCGAGCACTCGGCAGGTATCTCTCTACAACTGTGCTGTCATCTGCATACCCATAAATTCCGGGCCTAAGCAGATCGTTGATATTTTATTTATTTTATTTTATTGCAGCAGGAAGAGAGTTGCAGAGAGAACAGACCCCTGAGGAACACCGGCATTAGTCGTCATGGGCGCCGATGAGCATCCGTTGACAATAACTCGGAGACCGTTCACTCAGGAAGTCTTTTACCCAGCCAGTCAGACCAGGGAAAATGTCGTGCCAAATGTCTGCAAAAATTGCGTTTTTGTATAGATTTTTTCTCGGAAAGCGGACTTTTGGTCACCTTGCTTATTCTAGCAATTTCACAAGTTGATATTAGGTTTTGTTTCTAGTAACAGCAGATGCGACTGAATATCATTACACTATACTACACTATGTTGTAAATTTTAGCGATCTAATTATATAATTAGATTAATTATATAATTAGATCGCTAACATTTAATTTCAAGATACACAGTCAGTTGCCGTTTCGTGTTGTTATATGCCACGCGCGGTTGTGCGACTGCCGGCGGAGCTTGTCGTGCGGTCGTGCGACTGCCGGCGGAGCTTGTCGTGCGGTCGTGCGACTGCCGGCGGAGCTTGTCGTGCGGTCGTGCGACTGCCGGCGGAGCTTGTCGTGCGGTCGTGCGACTGCCGGCGGAGCTTGTCGTGCGGTCGTGCGACTGCCGGCGGAGCTTGTCGTGCGGTCGTCGGCACGTCAACTGTCTTAGTTATTGCTTTACAGAGGAACATCTACTTATAAACTAGACACAGTTTACAAAATTAACAGTTTAGTGAGTCTTCACTGATACACAATACGGTCGCGGTGACCGCTCCCTGGCGAGCGGCGGCCACACAATACGGTCGCGGTGACCGCTCCCTGGCGAGCGGCGGCCACACAATACGGTCGCGGTGACCGCTCCCTGGCGAGCGGCGGCCACACAATACGGTCGCGGTGACCGCTCCCTGGCGAGCGGCGGCCACACAATACGGTCGCGGTGACCGCTCCCTGGCGAGCGGCGGCCACACAATACGGTCGCGGTGACCGCTCCCTGGCGAGCGGCGGCCACACAATACGGTCGCGGTGACCGCTCCCTGGCGAGCGGCGGCCACACAAGCTACTAAATTACCCCACAGGTGAAGCTCAATTTGATTTACAAACGGAACTGCCCCCAAGTCGCCGCTATTAAATGTGAAGTGCACTGTGATCCGGTCCGGTGCGGTGCCGGGCGTCCGGCGGGACACATGATGTAGTCACAGCCTGCGGCTGCTAATGAGGCGATTAATCCGGCTCAGTAGGAAGCTCTACTAATAATGCAATTGATCCACATTTCCTGATTGACAATTGAGCGTGTGCGGGCTGCGCTGATTAAATTTAGAGGCAGCTACGCGCGGCCACATTATGCGTGGGCCGAGTGTAGCCGGAGCCGGGCTAAGTGGCCACGAGTGCCGTCCGGATAAGCTAGTTAAGCTATTAGCCGACCACTGATTTACTAACAATACACACATGCATACATCATTATATGTACATATAATATTTCCAAGGAGGTTCAAAAAGAACTGGACCCCCTACAGTCTTCTATTGAACTTTGCCATGAGAAAATTGATGATTTTGTGGAATCGATTAAAATGATGAAACAAAAGCTGAAAGATATGCAGAGTAAAAATAACTATCTTTGCAATAAAATCACCCACTATGAAACCAAAATCTCTTCTTAAGAACAGCGCCTAAACGAGTTAGACCAAGATAAATTGAAAAACGGAATCCCTTATATAAAAAATGAAGAACTGTTGCAAATCTCAAGTAATATTGCTGAAAAAATTAGCGTAGATAAGTCTGTGATAAAAAGCGTAAAACGTTCGAACTCGAACACGCACCAGAACCTAGGCACTCTACAGTTAGAACTAGGGAACACTAAGGACGTGGAATGTTCCGCTAAGCAATATAATTGGACATCAGCTGATATATTGTCCAACGTATATATTAATGAAGTGCCTGCAAAAATATACGTGCGATTCGCGTTATCACAAGTAAACAGAAAACTTACGTGGATGGTTAAACACCAATTGCGACAAGATTTTAAATATATATGGTTTCAAAATGGAAAAGTACTGGCGAAGAAAGGTGAGGTCGACAGTACTGGAAAAGACAAGATATTTATCATTAGATGTGAGGATGACATACAAAATCTTCAAATAAATCGATTAACTGAAAATAAAATCAAGCACAAAATCTTCTTGATGTATTTTAATAAGTATCATGGCTGTATTTAGTAATATTAAGGAAATCTTTGATTGCATTGATTTACCTTCCCATATTATTAAACTACCAAAAAACACAAATAACTTAAATATAGTGCATGTTAGTGCATGTGTTGTTATGTTATGTGTGTGCATTCGGTTGTTGATAAGAAATTTCGCTACTCTTATACACTATTTAATCTCGGTTAAATCACGAATTGACATTGTAGTTCAGGGATATCTGAACAAATTGTATGTATGTATCAACTGGATGGATTTACACTGTATAGTATCATGCGTAAAAGCAGGAAAGGTGGTGGGATTATTAACTATGTTAACAATAAGCATAAGTTTCATCCGATAAAGACGCAAACTAGACATTGTGAATGTATACTAGGTAAATTAACAACGCAGCAAAATCATAACATTTATATCTGTGCGCTATATAGACCTCCAAAAGAAAGCAAGCACTTGTTTGTTAATGAACTGTCCAGTGTGATTAATGGTAATCATGTAAAGAGAAGCGATCTTATTTTATTAGGAGATATAAATATGGACCTTAAAACTCCCAACAATGTAAACAGTTATTATCTAAGTAAACTTGCTGAGTTAGGACTTGAATGTGCTTCTCGCGAACTTCACGCGAGTTGAAACTTTGGAGGTTCTTGAGATATCAGAAGGTTGAAGAAAATACTCGTTGATGTATGAATGTGGAAGATGTATATTTAATAAAATAACGCAACTTATATACTATTTACAATAAATTACCTAACCAATAAAAACGTGTACATTAATTTAGTCCAGCATTTACAAAAAGTGTAACAAATAAGATTAACGCATTTTTAACCAATCACACGACAGCGGACTGTTGTCAAATGGTTTCCGCACGGTGTCGCCTGTGTGTTCGTGAGCGCGGCGCGGCGTGCGCGCCGTAGGCATAAATATTGGTGCCTAGTAATCCGCGCTTCCTTTCCGAGGCGGCCACCATCGTGTGAAGATCTGCGTTACTGAACTTAACGAGCGAGGCGATAGAAGATAGGAAGACGCCGCGAACCGAAGTTGGACAATCCTGGTGTTCCTGGAGAACACGATGTCGGCGTGCGGCATCTGCAGTCCTGATACTCCTGTTTCTTTGTCGGGTTGTCAAAACGTGGTGTCAGTTCTTCTCAGGACTGTTTGCTTCTGTGTTTCTTTATCAGATGTCTAAAACGTGGTGGTGTGCTATGATGAATATTATGGCTATTCCTGTTTCTTTAACAAGTTGTCAAAACGTGGTGTCAGTTCTTCTCAGGGCTGTTTGCTTCCGTGTTTCTTTATCAGATGTCTAAAACGTGGTGGTGTGCTATGATGATTGTTGTGGCTACAAAACCAAAGGTAATATAGTCACAAAAACTTGTATTGACCACATTTTCGTGAGATCTCGCCTTGATGACCTTTACTCAGCTCCTCTGGGGACTGTCTTGGCAGACCATCGAATGACGATTGTCACACTTGCGGGCCTATACCTAAAGGTAGGGATCCAAGGTTCATTGATTTATTTATTTATTTAGGTTAGCCTACAATTGTTTACATGTTACATTTCTTTTAAAAGCACACATATACATTTGTAAGTGCTACAATCACTTACAGGCTAACACCACATGCAGTATTTTATTTATATTACATCATATCATTATACATTTCCATTATTGCAATTAATTGTGAATTATTAATGATAAAATTAGTGTAAAACAAAGCCTATATCTAGAAATTGAACAAACAAATCAAGATAATCGAATTAAATGTATATTGAATGGGAATAAAATAAAATTAAAAAAAAAAACAGATAAGTACTTAAATTAAATTAAACTCAGATTAAATATTTGGTTTACATTAGATAATAACTAAAAATTAATTAACGTCAAATAGGTATAAAAATTAACAAAATTGGCAATTCATATTAGGTCTTGTGCGAATAGTATTCAATAATTAATTTACAAAATTTTCCTATGCTATTGTGGTGAACGTAAATCAGGTCACTGCAGCAGTTTAAAATTTTACACATTCGCGGAATTGGTGAGTTACTCGTAGCATCTAGGACAGTTCTACGCAACAGTAACTGTGGACAGTCTATTTGATTTCTGAGTAGTTTGTATAGGAACAGGGCATCCATAACTTCTCTTCGAGTTGATAACGAGAGCATCTTGAAAGTATGCAGACGGGACAGATAGGAGTGCAGCTGCTTGCTTTTCCCTTTGTAAAAAACAAGGTGCCATAGAAATCGTTTCTGGACTCTTTCTAAGAGAAGTTTATGAGTGGCGTAATGTGGTCTCCATACGACACTACAATACTCCAGTATGTTCCGGACAAGGTATACAGCAATATTTTAGTGCTGACCTGTTTGTATTGCGTAGTACAAATCCTAACATTTTGGAAGCTTTTTTAATAGTATTTTCGATGTGGGGCATAAACGTCACTTTCTTGTCAAACAGCACTCCTAGATCCCTTATAGTTTCCACTTCATTAATTTTTTGATTATCTATGAAGTAATTCGATTGGATGAGGTGAACTTTTCTAGAAAAAGAGAGGTGGTAGCATTTATTGAAGTTCAATTCCATTTTGTTATTCTTGCACCATTCAATTACTCTGTTCAGATTATCCTGCAGAAGCTCCATATCATTTGATGACTCAACCTTCCTGGTAAACTTTAAGTCACCTGCGTACAAAAGACACTCTGAAAAGTGAAAGCAGTGGGGAAGATCATTTATAAAGATGATAAATAATATGGGGGCCAAGTGGGAACCCTGTGGGGCACCGGAAGTCATGCGATAATTGTTGGTAGAGCGAAAACCATTCACCACAACATCAAATTCACGGTTAACGAGGTATGATTCCAACCACCTCAGCAAGGGTCCCGTGATACCATATGTCGCCAACTTCTTTATCAGTATGGAGTGGGAGATTTTATCAAACACCGTACTGAAATCGGTGTATATCACATCAAACTGATTATTAAAAAATATCTCTACCACATACCTACCACATACCTCCAGGAGTCTAGGGTGAACAATAATAAGGAAATAAATCAAAATAATATTGTAACATGAATGAACAGAAAACTGAACTATCGTGCACATAAGTAAATCTATATGTCGGAGTCATTCGTTTGGCTATTCGGAACGCCAGCGCCATCTCGTGGCGCTGGACAGAGTCTAGCCTGAGTTCGTGGTGGGACGAGAGCAACAGCTACAAAAGCGGTGTGAGCAGAGCTCTCGAGATCATCGAAACATTGGACATCGTACGAACAACATGTGCATAGAAACTGTCAGCGTTCCGTATCGTTGTATGTGTACCTACAGTGTGTGATTCGCTAGTGTGACTAACTTGTTCGTAAATTATAATCTGATTTGAACTGCAAACCGTTTTTCTAATGTGCTATAACCAACACTACCCATAGTACGCCCACAGTAATTAAAATATGCCTGATGTTAACGAGAGACACACATACCATCTCCGACATATTTTGAGTAGTGGAGAGACCAATACCGGCGCACAGGTAGAAACGAACAGTGGTGGGATTCCGTCAGGTCCTGCTCCTTTCAAAAAAAAAAAGATTGCAGTTTTCTGAATAAAGACTCTACATCCAAGGCTGGAGTTGTTAGGGACTGGCTATTAGTTTCCAGTGAATTAAGATAGCGTGAGTTATTTTTAAATTCTGTGTTATTTTCAGAGGTGTAAACAGATGAGAAATAATTACCAAAAAGGTCACAGATAGTCGAGCCATTAGACGTTGTAGTCTGTCCGTCAGTCATTGTCATTGGATGGACACTAGATCCTCCGCGACTAGTCTTCACGTGAGTCCAAAACAGTTTAGGGTTATCTTTGATTTCTGATTCTAGGTTAGTCATATAAAGACTGTATAAACCTTTAGCTAAATTTTGACAACGTTTTGTAATTAATTGAAGTTCCATTTCATCCAGCGGGTTTTTGTATACCTATCTTGAAACGCAATCTTAGCTTATTTTTTTCTTTGAGAGTTATTAATCGTATTTATAATTTATCAAACCATGGAGGGTAACGACTGAACATTGGCTTACAATTTGGAACAAATTTATTTATGGCCGTATATAAGACCTCATGGAATACTTTTACTATACAATCCACATCATTTTGACTTGCAAATAGTTGATCCCAGTCTTGTTCGTTAAGATAGAATTTAATTTTATCATAATTAGCTTTGTGGAAGATTTTTCTCGTGTTATGTTGATTGTAAGGACTATTAAATCTTTTAATGATGAAACGGTAAGATCAAGCGGTGGATGGAGTTTATCAACAGTGGTTAAAGAGATAGTGGATTCACTCACTGTGCAAGAAGGTAATGTGGATAGTACTAGGTCCAAAGTACGCGCAGGACAGTTTTTAACGAGACTGTGCTATGTTAGCTTACTAACATCTATGAACTCATAGAACATTTTGATAACAGTGATATTCCAATTCCAGTTAAATATGACGTGAATACACGACAAGCCAAATCAAAATAAATTCAAGTGCCACGCAAAAATAAGTTTAATGGCAGGCGTACCGCTTCCTTCACAATACCCAATTTACTAAACCAAATACCTGTAGACAGTAGAGAGTCACTGAATAGTAAAAACATAAAACGTAAGCTGAAAGAACATTAAATTCAAATTCAAATTCTTTATTGCTAACTATGTGTACATAAATAAAGTTCTTAACAGAAGATATCAGTTCTTAGAACATAGTGGCCCTGTTAGGGCATTGCAATTTCATCATGCATGTATGCTTATAATTGTAACAGTTAAACATGCATTAAATTGATTTACATTCATTAATTAAAAAGTAAAAAGGTTACAAATATTAAATTTTAGATAGGACATCGTTTTAATTACATTATATAATTTTATCATTTACATCATATTAATTATAAATTATTAAAGTCATACCCAAATAAAAATACATCATATTAATTATAAATTATTAAAGTCATACCCAAATAAAAATACACATGTCATGAGTTACCTGATTTAAAAATTATCATTATTCATTAATTCAATTATGTCACAGTATTGTAATCATTTAATATTAATTATCATAATCCTTTTAAATAATATTTTACTGAATTATATTCACTTTAGTGATAGGTACTTTATTGAACAAAATTATTTTTCCTCAAGAAATTCTGCTATTGAGTAATAGGCCTTTTTAATTAAGAAATTTTTCAGCATTCTTTTAAAAATAATAATTGAATTTATAATCTTAATGTCCATAGGTAGCTTGTTATAAATCTTTGTGCTCATACAGAAAACACTATTACTGTACGCTCTAGTGTGGGACGCTTTATCTCTTAAGGTATTTTTAAGTCTTCTGCTTTTTAACGTATCATAGCTTGTGATGTTTGATTTAACTAAAATTGAGGTTAGAGAGGATTGAGATTACATTAATTCGATTATAACTTAGCTGTTAATAGCGCGTTGATCAAATCTCAGGCCATGGCATGTTAAGACAGACCCCAGAGGTCTAATTGTGTGCTTTGTTTAAGTTAAGGAACTTGTAATTTTTTTAAATAAATAAATTAAGTCACTGGGAGGTACTCTGCAGGACCTCAACACAGATGTGGGTATCTTTACTTTCAATCTTCGATATGAATATACATATATTAGAATAGGTTACGCTTAGAGTTAAGGCGTAAGTAGGTGAATGTGGGCTGAATGAGTTTTCACACAATCATAAAGTTTCCAAATAGTGCCAACGTTACGAGCTCGCTATCCGCCGCGAGTCTTGTGTCGAACTCTGTTGAGACGGATACACAACGGAAGCGTTACTAATAAGTTTTACTTGTTGTATCTACTTACCTACTATATTGTCTATGATAAGTGGCAGCAACGCGTGGGTCGGAGACAAGTTATATCGAAGGGCTGGGCAGCAACATCTTCTGGCTTGCAAGTATACTTTTGTTTATGTATTTTTCGTTAACTTCGATTTTTTTTTATTTAACACATTGCAGGACACTAAACGCCCCCAGACGTAATATCAATAAAACTTCTATTGTGTCTCGTTACGTGTCCTGCAACCGATTAATTGCATAAAATGCAGCACAAGAACAAAATAAAAGCTTGCTCTCGTGTGAGTGTCATTCTGAATTTCGACAGTTAATTATTTCGACACGGTCCCAATTTCGAAAAACAATAGTTCGACTACTCCTTCGACAGAACATATATTCGACTAGCATATCGAGCGTCAAGGTTTATAAACTTATACAATACTAGCGGACCCGGCAGACGTCTTCCTGCCCGGCAAAGCAGCGCCACCTACCGGGTCCAATTTTGTTTTCAAACCATCCAAAAACCCATTGAATATACACACAAAATTTCATCTAAATCGGCCCAGCCGTTTAGGAGGAGTTAGATGACAAACACACGTACCTACAGAAGAATTATATACATATGAAGATTATGATTCCACTGATCAGATAATAGATAATATCATGTCAAATCCCAGTAAGCTTTTAATCGTGAGCGTAGTAGATATTAAACGCAGTAGTTATCCGCTGTAGTGGCTAATGTGCCGATAGTAATTAACGCGGTAATTAATGCGTAATAATGTATTTATGAAGCCATTCGTAACGCCGCCGCCGCGCGCGTCCCACTGCCGGCTAAGCTTCTATTATCCCGAATTAGTAGTGCGTACTCATTTGTTGAACATATTAAATGATTCTTTGATAGTTTCGTATCATTCGTATTTGTTTATTCATTTAAAACTTATTTAGCAGAACTACTTAGCAGAGCAGGCGCAACGGTTAACTTATGTGCGAGTATGTGGAGGCAGATGCCGTAGTATGTAGCGTTAATGTTGTCAGACATTTGGCAATTTGGATCCACCCTGCATATTCGGTTTAGAAAGGTATGCATAGTTACGCATTTCGAATAATCAAAACAAATACAAATACCTATACGTTTTCTGCCCTCAGCTGTACTCGTATATTGTGTCCTCGCGCATCCGTTTTACTAAACGATCATTGATAACCAACCACGACATTAAATCAGCACCCAACACAGATCCTACCACGTACCACATAGAGTACAAAATGACTAGTTTTGTGAATTGAGTGTAGTTTTGTGTGGAGGCTAAATAATTGTTTAATAGTGGGACATAAATCGTGGTGCGCGAGTGAGCTCGCGCTGGCCACTAGTTTATAGGAGCCGATCACCGACGCGACCCGCGGCTAACCCAGCGGATATTATGCAGACATAAACACTAACATTAGTGCATCATACAGTTCACCAGTAAGTAGATCGTGTATCAAGGGACTATTTACTTCAGAAAATAATAAATAAATAAATGTAAAAGGTGATTGACTTTTTTTCTAGAACATCCTAAGAAACTTTTTATTAATTTACAATTCAGCTATTACCTAGTACAAATAAGGCATTACCATATATTGGCGCCGATTCCCTTGTTCACAAACTAAACTAAATTTAATTTCAGTGCATTTTTTTCTTTAGATAAATGTTAGTTTAGCCCTGTCAAATTAAGATACTCCATAGACAGTTTAGGCGTGATTAAAAACATGGCTACTAAAAACATGTCACTTTACGACAGGCGCTGACTAATTGGACAGAACTAAACTAATATTTATCTTCTGTCCTGCACTAAACTTAAATTTAGTTTAGTTTCTGAACAAGGAAATCGGCGCCATTATCGACTAGATGACAAAACTTCTGGCGGATTATTGCCTGCCAATCACATAAGGAATCAATGAATGAATAAACATCTAGGTAATGAACAGGACAGCAACAAGTCAATAAGGCCACTACTAAGTTCTCAGTAAGTAGCCGGAGAGGAGTATTAACGAAGATTATCGTGCATAATCGCGTTGAATCACGTGTAACAACGACGAACACGATCTTACCGTGACACAGGCATTCATAATATATGTATTGGATAGTAGCTGTTAAAACAATCCCTGTTGCACCTGCTCTATATCCCGCTCACGCGTTTGTAGCAGTGCGTTGTCTGTCAGACAGTCATTAACGTACAAATATATTGCTATGTTCTTACAAACAGAAAGAATATATCGTGAATACTCCGCGGTATATTACCAATTTCCTGTTCCACAAATCTAAATATTTGTACGGCAGAAATGCCGAATATAGTGAAACCCATAGATCTTAAGAACTTATGTTAGCTACCTACATTCTTGCAAATAAATATATAATTCATTGTAAGGTTATATGATATAATTAATTTAAGGATCATAATGATTAGATCAGCCACATCCGCCTCACACTAGCACTCGTACTCAATTGACGAAAGTTTGTTATCTACAGGTTCTCACACGGTTCATACGTCCGTCGCTACGTCGGCTGGGGTGTACAGTATGTGTGGGTACAGTAGCTTGCCTCCGTATACGTTTGAGCAGAGGGGCAATTCTCGTTATTTTAAGAACGTACAGTCTGATTTCAGTCTCTATTTGTCAAAAATACCTCTAATTCCCTAAATTGTTGACAAGTTTTTGGCATTGATTGTCACTGAGATGAGATTGTGACTAGATTTTTAACATTTTTAGTTACGGGAATTGGTCTTCAGTCCTACGCCCGCTACGAAAGTCCGCCCGCGAGGCCGTGTTGTAGTGCTTGTAGCCACTTACTATACTACGAAAGTCCGCCCGCGAGGCCGTGTCGTAGCGCTTGTAGCCACTTACTATACTACGAAATTCCGCCCGCGAGGCCGTGTTGTAGTGCTTGTAGCCACTTACTATACTACGAAAGTCCGCCCCCGAGGCCGTGTTGTAGCGCTTGTAGCCACTTACTATACTACGAAAGTCCGCCCGCGAGGCTGTGTCGTAGCGCTTGTAGCCACTTATGTACTATACTACGAAAGTCCGCCCGCGAGGCCGTGTCGTAGCGCTTGTAGCCACTTACTATACTACGAAATTCCGCCCGCGAGGCCGTGTTGTAGTGCTTGTAGCCACTTACTATACTACGAAAGTCCGCCCCCGAGGCCGTGTTGTAGCGCTTGTAGCCACTTACTATACTACGAAATTCCGCCCGCGAGGCCGTGTTGTAGTGCTTGTAGCCACTTACTATACTACGAAAGTCCGCCCGCGAGGCTGTGTCGTAGCGCTTGTAGCCACTTATGTACTATACTACGAAAGTCCGCCCGCGAGGCCGTGTCGTAGCGCTTGTAGCCACTTACTATACTACGAAAGTCCGCCCGCGAGGCCGTGTCGTAGCGCTTGTAGCCACTTACTATACTACGAAAGTCCGCCCCCGAGGCCGTGTTGTAGCGCTTGTAGCCACTTACTATACTACGAAAGTCCGCCCGCGAGGCTGTGTCGTAGCGCTTGTAGCCACTTATGTACTATACTACGAAAGTCCGCCCGCGAGGCCGTGTCGTAGCGCTTGTAGCCACTTACTATACTACGCTTCATAGCTAAAATGCCGAAATTATTCGTAATTTTGACGAATAATTTCGGCATTTCCATGTCGTTTCTTGCCCGTTCTTCTCCATAGAAACCTACAATACTTTGGGACGGACAACTTTATCTTACTGACAGACTCCTAGACAATTAATAAAATGGCTGGAAACGGTTCAATTGAACCGCCTTTGAATTGAATTGCCTTGAGTGTGAAATAGTGCGCTCTATGTGTAATCATAATTCTTTAACGTACACGTCTTTTCTACATCGTTCTCACATGGTTAATTTCAACATGAATGATGTAATCAAATATTTTGTAACAATTTTATGATTTAAAAGAGTGTCCATGGAGTTTCTTGCCCGTTCTTCTCCATAGGTACCTACGCTTTGGAATGGGCAACTAGCTTCATCTTTCTGACTGACCGACCCTTTGACAATTCAAAAGTGCCTGTAATTGGTTTAGTTGAATTAAATGATTTGAGTTTGAGTGTGAGTTTAATATTGTATATTTCGATATTAAAAGGTTTCAACTCTCTTGAATATCCTAATATCGATTTATACAAGGCTAAATATTATACTTAGCCGTAGGTATGTACATGGGCCATAGGAACATAGTAGGCCCAACATCGGACGGGGACGGAAGCATTGTGCACAAGAAGATATATTACACGACCGCTCATCAATGACGATATATTCCCTCCCTTGTCGTTATTATGTCAGATATAACTAATCACTTATGATATTGCAGAGATTCAGCGAATTGTAACAAGCAATATGTTGAGAGCAATACGTTCAGTGTTTACGATATTCGTATTAAAAACTTAGAAAGCATTACAGCAGCATTATACTGTAAAAATATTATGCAGATTCGTGATCATAAGTACAGCTTCCTGCACCTTGTTGTCGCATTTTGAAAAGCAAAAGTGTAAACATGCAAACGCTCGCTGATCGAAATTATGAATTTGGAGATGTTGAACAAAGTGTAGCGTGTAGAGCGTGTTTAAATGAAAAATACATAAACTGGGCAAACAGTGCATCTATGTGTTACAGAAGCTGGTTTGTTTACGTATTTTAATGTTTAACTGGAATGGTTGCGGGCTGTTAAACTTCATGCTAAGTGTTCGCGGAAACTATAAACAACGTTTGTAGTTTTAGAGCTCCGTACCCAAAGAGTGCCAACGGAACCCTATTACTAAGCCGCCGCTGTCCGTCTGTCCGTCCATCTGTCAGCGGACTGTATCTCATGAACAAAACAAAAAACACAAATCAAAGAAACATCAAGAAAACAAAAATCTTCTGTTTCATAGAAAAGTGCAATACCTACGCGGTCAAAATGTAGGGAACAGCAATATTATTTTTTTTAATAACGGAAGAAAAATTTCGACGCTATGGGGTCTAAACTCATGTGCTGAATCCATGGTTACAGTTTGCGCGGACTGTATTGCTGTGAACACGCGATAAAGGCCGTACCTACGTCTGTTTTTTATTATTATATTGTTATTGTAACATGGGGTTAAAAATAAAAATGTTTTATAAGTGATTCCAAATTGCTTATTCGTTATAATTTTATAAACTAGAAATAAATAAACTTCTAGTTAAAACAGTATATTTTCTCATAAAGAACAATTTATTGAAGTAAAGCAGGTACTCTAACAAACTACAACTAGCAAATCTACCCACGTAAATAAAAAAAAGTGCGGACTCCTTGTCACACTACAATTAAATTACTCAGTAGTACCACTTTTACTGCCAGTTCGTTCATTTTAACTTTAGTTGCCTATCAAACGTCAAAGTTAACAAATCATGTTTATTAGGACTTATTGCGGTTATAGCTTATGTATTCATTTTCATTATGAAAAGATTGAAGCTAATCATCAAAATAATCCTTATTACGGATATGACACAAAATTATTTTAATTAAATTACTAAAATCCATTTGTAATTTATAACTTAATACTTTGTATAACCCCCATTTCTATCAATGCTATCAAGTAAACGCTGGCGCATGAATCCAACAATATTGAAACATATATCTGTTCCTCTTAAATGTTCCCATATTTCCATGCAATGAAACTTCAACTGCTCATCAGATATCTCATTCCGTGCTTCCCATCGCTGTATCGCAAAATGTAAACGTTCTTGTTTATGTTTTTCAATCAAATATGGGCGAACGGTTCGTAAAGATGTGTCGAATAATTCGGCAAAATATCTCGTTGGTATGAAACCACTTGTTCACTGACTAGCCATTCCACTTCGCTTTCGACTGGCAAGGCTTTTCCTGATATCTCTTGACCCTCCGACTCACAGTAGGTATTTCTCTAAAACAAAAAAAGGGTAGGTACTGTTAGGCTACTAGCAAAATACGAATATTACCAATTTGAAACCAAATTATTTTGAAAATAGAAATGTTACATATTATATCTATTATTATTATACTTAATGTTATATTTTATATTCATCATTAATTTTCTTTTCTTCTATTTAGGCTTTATGATAAATATAAAACGTTTAAAATAATTACTAAAAGGATCAGCAGTTATATTTTAATTAGAAAAAAAATCGATTAAATAATTAAATCATAATACTCACACTCAGTCCGGTTTCATCAAATTTCTGTGATATAATTTAAGTCCACTTTTACGCAGCGCGATAATATCTGCTTTCATCTCAATACTTTGCATTTCAAAATGAACTACAACACCGCTAATAGATTAAACACATGTCACTAATCTACAATAACAAGTATAACAACCAACCAAAAATAAATAACGCAAGTTAAGTATTGTAGTCAATAGCGTGATTATTCAAAGTAATTGCAAACGAATGTGAGAGTGTGTGTGTGTGTACCTATGCTATAGATAGAGTATAGAAATTACTCATTAGAAGAAGGTCGTAAGTTAAACAAAAGTGTCAATCTACATATTTCTTCGTGACAATGTCACTCGACTTCTAACCCCCACTGTACCTACACAGTAAAGTAGCTAACCCTACGGCTAGTCTTGGGATCGGAAAATACTGTAGGCCGTAGGGCATCAACTTCCATTAGCGGCAAAATATCGAAGCCTAATAATTATAATACATGTTTATTAAAGTTTCATAGATTGCACCATATTTTCCACTTCGTCATAAGTTTTTGACTTAAGCCATTTAGACAGAGCGTTTTTGCATTCGCGGTAGGTTAGCGGATAAATGTCAAGTTCTTTATTAAGAAGATTGCATAAATGGGATGATTGGCTAGGATATTGCCTTTTTGCGAAAGTAGACTTAACTGAGACAGTAGGAGCAACGGTGTTTTTTCTTCTGCCTTTTGTCTTCTGTGGGTTGAACGATAGTGTTTTAAGCTTAGTTAGAGTTACATTAAGTACCTAAAGCTTTCTAACGGTCAGAAGATCTGCAGTCCGGTAAAGGTTCTCAGTTGAAAATCTGAAGGGCTTAAAAAACATAACTTTCAGTTGGGACCTCTGAGCCCTCTCGAGGTCTAGGAATTTAATTTTAGTGGCACCTCCCCAGACCGGAAGACAATATGCCAGGATGGACTGAGCAAGTGAGATGTAAATCTGTACCAGGAGTTTTTTCGAGGTTACATGACGTATTGTCTTGAAAGTCCATATTAGTTTCCTTGTTCACTTCATTAATAATTCGTGTGATTGTGCCAGGACAATCGTTGATCAACCATAATACCTAGGTATTTGGTGAATTCAACTCTAGTAATTTCTGTGCCCAAACAATTTGGGTTTACGGGATAAAGGCATTTATGAATCTTAATTTTGAATTCTGGAGGGGGGTTGAGAGGTGTTGTATTTTGTGAAGCAGATGAAGTTGTCAAGCCAGGCTGCTATCCTTGCTAGTCCACGCTCGGCAGTTTTCCGGACTCTGTCCCAGGTAGCGGAACTGAACACTGTAGCAGTGTTATCTGCGTATGAAAGCATGTGTCCATCCACGATTTTCATGCTATATAGGGTATTTATATATATAAGGAACAATGTCGGTCCGAGCACACTACCTTGGCCCACTCCGAACTGGACGGTTTCTTTGGAGCTAATGGTATTGCCAATCTTAATCTTTTGTTTGCGTTCGCTTAGATAGTCTTTGAGCAAGGCGTAGGGAATACCTCTTACTCCAATTGATTCCAGCCTATCCAGCAGAGCGGAGACAGAGACTGTGTCGAAAGCCTTTTGAAGGTCTAGGTAGACAGCAAGACACCTGCCTCTGCTGTCCACTTGATTGGTTACAGCGGAGGCAAGCGCCAATACTGCGTCTTCCGTAGACATTTTTTGTCTGAAACCGTACTGCGACGAAGATTGAAGGTTGTACAAAAAGTACACAAAAAAAACAACATCTCCCACACCAACACACACACCCTTACATCACACACACCCCCACCTTACACATATACAAAACCCAGTGCGCATTCCTATAATCCCATTCATATAATCTTTTAAATTGTATTGTTTATCATAATTTTATTATTTTTTTTACTTTTAGCATGCTTTCAAACTTTCAATTGTTTCTTTTCTTTCACATACATATATGTATAGTTAATGTAAACTGGAGGAGCGGAACCACCTAATACAAGCAAATATTTGCTTAAAAGGTGACTCCAAACTTAACAATGTTATTTACATGAGTTGATGAAATAAACAGTATTATTTTTTTATAATTATTATAGCTATATAATATATAAATAGATATAGGGTAGTGTCAGTTCCGGATTAGCCCAAGCAAACTAAGCAATTGCTTAGGGCATCACATCTCGGGGGGCACCATAAACCTGCCGCGGTTTAAAAATTTATTGTCAGTATCAAAAAAAATATTTCATAATTTGTGAATTAAAATTATTAACATTAGTCTGGTTTTTACATTTATCGGCACTTTGAGCAACAACAAGTGCAACACGTCATACTCATAGCTACAGCCTACAGGTATATTATACAGGTATATGATAACATTAGCATTTCGGTGCTTAAAAGCAAAGCACTCAACACGCCTAAAGAAGTTTCTACTTCAATAAGCCCTTTATAAAATACTAGCTGTGCCCGCGACTTCGTTCGCGTGGATGACAAACTTATCAATGAGTTTTTTGTGTAAAGTGTATTTGTGTAGATCGTTATCTATCGGGCATACCCATATTAATATTTCTGTCCCGGCGCGGGCCCTTTGTGACTAATTACAATAGAAAACCAATTGTGTCTCATTACCGGTGATTAAGAGGGTATATGATATCTTTGCCTGCGGCTGCGGCATCGCTCGCGTTCTGTAAGTTTTTTGTAGTAGATTTCTACTTTGGTACCTGTTTAGCAGGATAACCGATAGCGAAGCTGACGTTCATTGCAACGAATGCTCACAAAGATAATGGTAACGACAGATAGTCACCGTACGACATCATAACTCGACAAAGTAAGTTTTCTTTCTGTATAATGGTTGGTTTTCAGGCTCGCTTCGCTCGCTCTTGCATTCTACATTCTTTTGATTCTTGAGCTTTTCTTCAGTCGGCAAAGTGACAAAAAAATAGAAAATTTAATCAATCAAAAATTCTAATAATAAAGTAATAATAAATAATAATAATATTTTATTCAGTATTCAATTGGTAAAATATTAACATAAAGTCTTAGAAATAACTTACAAAGGTATAATAATGTTAGATGCCTGTACTAGGATAAACCTGTATCACAGGCGGCATGAGCAAACTATAGGGTAATTGTAGGACAATAAAATTCTTAACAATATTTAACAATAAAAGTCTTGATATAATGACGTTTGATTGACGGCACGGTTGGCGCAGTGGTTAAGCGATTGACTGCTGCGCTGCGTGTCGCGGGTTCGATTCCCGCACGGAACAAATATTTGTATGACCTACATGTATTTGTTCCGAGTCTGGGTGTTTTTCTATCTATCTTCTATATATATAAAATTCAAAGTCCTGACTGACTGACTGACTGAGACATCAACGCACAGCCTAAACCGCTGGTCCTAGAGATATGAAATCTACTAAGAAAGGGTTTTTCGAAATTCCACCCCTAAGAGGGTGAAATGGGGGGATTTTGTTTGTATGAAAAATCTTATTCCTTGAGTTAATAAACTTGAAACTTGGCACGAATACTTATCTAAGTAAATTATGAAGTTGGGCATTTTTGTTTTTATAAACTACCCCCTAAAAGGGGATTGGAGGGTTTCAAACTTTGTATGGAAGAATTTTAGCGCGCGGTCCGATTTAATCGAAACTCAGTATTTGTACCTATAATTGAAAGGAAAGAATAATGTGTATCAGAGTTTTTCGAAAATCTACCCCTGACGGCCTGAAAAGGGGTAGTCAATTTACAGGGGAGGATTTTACAGAGTGGCTTGATTAACTCGAAAATTGATATAAATAATCTTTGAGTCAAGTTATGAAAACATCCCAAATGATTTTTCATAATTCCACCCCTGCGGGGGTGGAAAGCGGGGATAAAGTTTATATGAAAAATCTTTTTCGTTAGGTTAATAATCTTGAAAATTGGCATGAATACTCGCCTAAGTAAGCAATAAAGTTTATCATTATTAGTTTTTCAAAACTACCCCTCAAAGGAGATATAGGGGTGCTAAAGTTTGTGTGGAAGAATTTGAACGCGCGGTCCGATTAACTCGAAACTCAGTGTGTGTACTTAAGACTAAAAATAAATAATAACACGTATGAGGGTTTTTCGAAAATCTACCCCTAACGGGGTGAAAAGGGGTAGTTAATTTTACAGAAGAGGATTATAATGCGTGGCTTGATTAACTCGAAAATGGGTATGAATAATCTTTGTGTCAATTTATGAATATTTAAGAATTTTTTAAAATTCCACCCCAGTGGGGGTGAAAAGCGGGGATACAGTTTATATGAAAAATCTTATTAATTTAGTTAATAAACTTGAAACTTGGCAACAATACTTTCCTAAGTAAGTAATAAAGTTTATCATTATAAGTTTTTCAAACTACCCCTCAAAGGGGGATATAGGGGTGTTGAAGTTTGTATGGAAGAAATTGAATGCGCGGTCCGATTAACTCGAAACTCAGTATTGATACTTTTGACAGAAAATAATTAATAATAAGTACTCAGGCTCCAGTCTCTCACAAAGTTAGCCCCTTGTTCGTGCACTACTGTCAAACTCTAGCATTATGTTCATAACTTGTGTAGAGAAAATAAACGTTTTATATTATTATATTATTATTATAATAAGTATGTAAAGTGGTCGAAAATTGACCCCTGACGGGGCAAAAGTGGGTTATTCGGTTTTTTAAGGGAGGATTTGTACTTGAAACTGTATGTAACATTTTCACGCCTAAACCACTGAACTTCTGATTTGGCAAAGAGATAGATGGCATCCTGGGGAAGCACATACTTTTTATCCTGGTAGCACGTTCCCGTGGGATAGTTTCCGACATCCACGCGGGCGAAGCCGCGGGCAGAAGCTAGTCTATAATATGTATGATTTACAAAAAAAAAAAAATGTATATAAGTAGTTTATCAGCCATCTTGTTACCATAACACAAGCATTAGGTTGCTTTGCTTGGGACAAATGGTGCTGTGTGAAATGTCCAGGGATATTATTATTATTATAATGACAAAAAATTATTAATTCGTTATTTTATACCTAGTTTACTTAAATACTATTTACCTTAAAGATGAAAATAACAAAAAGTCTTACATACGTAATTATTTAGTTTGTGTAAAATAGTTTCTTGCACTTTATAACGTAGGTAAACACACATGATTTGATTCTGCGTCAGCAGAAATTGGTAAGTGGGTTAAAGTCAATGTTGCACAAAATTAAATCACGTTCGAGGCAATGTGTTTATTCGAGCTGCGGGCGACTAATGTGCTTAAACATCAAAAAAATCTAGTGTTTGTAGGCCAGTGCAGTGTTTAGCTGAGTTAGCAGCAGGCATTCATCACGGAAGTCTGGCCTTAAACATGACGCTCTAGGCGCCCTCGTAGTCGATGGAGTTAATGTACCTGTATTCCGCTATTTTCCTTGCAGGGCACTCAGCATCTCCCGTTTTGTGGTTATTGAGCTCTTTAAAGCGAGAGCAAGTCGCACATTTCGGTGTGTCAACTTTCTTCGCGCACTCTGACATCGGGTGTCCTTCTTCACCACAGTGACCACAAGTAGATTTAACCATACTCAAAAAGGACTCCATAGGCATTGCTGGAAACTTGTCGGCTACGTTTTGTTCATAAATGCACCTGAAGACTTCAGTTTCAGCCAAAGTAGTCGGCACACCTACAACCACAATCTGAGGTTTGCGCTTGCTTGGTTCGTCGGCGGTAAGTCCGGATGTAGAGAGCTGGACTGCGTGCTTGAGTTTGTCAGCATCATGTTTGGTCTCTGTACTAATAATAACGCCTCCATTTTTGGTTTTTCGGACACCACGTACATGCAGCTTCATTTGATCAGGGCGAATGATTTTTTGCACGAGGTCGTTTGTTTCGTCGCCTAACTTCAGTTTATCGTTAGGATAAATAGCTACAGAGCTTAGATTGTTTGGTCGAACGAAATCATTTGCTCCCTTCTTCACCATATCGGCAAACGAAGCATTTCCCGCAGAACCAGAGTCCTTAATCGTCTGCTTGAGCTCCGAAATATGTTCCGTCAGGTCGCACTTTTCCTGAAGGGCATCAACCGCGTTATACGCGTGAACGGCTTTCTGCTTGAGCGACTGGTATAGGACTGCCATTTGTGAGGTTCCAGATCCTACTTTACGGCACAGGGTAGAAATTTTCATTTTCTGCTCCGAGTTGAGCTTGCCATCCGCGGCAATAGCGCAAATTTCACTTAAGTGCTGTTCAATGGCTGACATCCATTTTTGAATCTCGGGCGTTGAAACAACATCAGTCGTGAGCGACTCAAGGGCTGGCTTCCGCGACGTCGTCTTCGACGGCGAGGAGGGGCTGTTATCCATTTTGTAATTTTTACTAATTCGTGTCCATTATTCACTGAAACTACACAATAAGCAAATTTACAGTTGCATTACGTTGGTAATGCACTAAAGGAGGTCACTATTTTTAAAGTAGGTGATTATTAAATATTGCTAACGAGCACGTCTGTACACTGCGAATGACCACGACGCAGTAGTAGTAGTAGAAAGTAAAAACCACTTGGAAAATTATTAATAATGAAACGGGTAAAACTACTTGAGATTATGGTCGACAACAAATTAGTTAATAAAGCAGCTGACGTAGCTGAGGCATTTAATGAGTTTTTTGCCAACATACCGATAACTACGACTCGCTCCTTAAATTCGTGTCCTCGTCTAAAGCTGAAAACTTTTTGCACAGTAGTGTACCTAAATGTAGTCCCTTATTTAGTTTCGAACATGTAACCCCGCGTGATGTAGGTAGTTAATGTTTTTAATACACTTAAGTCTAAAAACACCGGTGATTATTGGGGCATCTCCACTAAACTTATAAGTAATATAATAGACATCGTAGCCCCCTATCTAGCTGTTACTTTAAATAAATGTGTTGATTTAGGAACTTTTCCTGACCTCATGAAGAGTAGTAAAGTCATACCATTATTTAAATCAGGTAATAAGAATGACGTTGGCAATTTCAGGCCTATTTCTATCTTACCTGCATTTAGCAAAATTTTTGAAAAGTCACCACACCACTCAAGCAGTTGCTAAGACATTTTAATTTAAATAGCCTCCTCCATAATGAGCAATATGGCTTTACAAAAGGTCGTTCAACTACAGATGCGGGTGTTGCTCTGTTGAGACACATATTTGACGCATGGGAGAAATCACAAAATGCTATTGGAATTTTCTGTGATCTCTCCAAAGCCTTTGATTGTGTGCACCTTGACACGCTTTTGCGTAAATTACGTCATTACGGTGTCCAAAACGAAGCTCTCAACGTAATTATTTCGTATTTACATTTTATTTTATTTATTTATTTATTTATTCAGTAGTACACATACGTTATATACATTTAAGTTGGTGCCAACATAAACTCATTAGAGTTTTACCGTGCACCAAAATCATCGACTACATAATTTAGAGAATTTAGCCACTTAGGTAGGTACATAGGTAAAAAGTAACAACAAAAAATAAAAATACAACGGGTATTAGCGAAATACTATTATCTAATACTAACCAGCGCACATCAGTGACCAATGCGGCCGTCCATCCTTAAAACAAAAGTGGTGGAGGGTTTTTGAATTGATACAGATTGCTCCTAAAAGTACATAATTATCTGTTTTTAGTATTAGTTAACTTTAATTTTATTTGTGTTATCTTTTTTTTGTGTTACGTATTATTTTTACTTTAAAGTTGTTTTAATTTATTTATCTATAATGAATTAAATAATATATTTTTATCACTGAATCTATGTATATATAATATTAGGTATTTATATTTAGTAGGAAATGTTGCTTTAATTTGTATTTTATGTTTTTCTGAGTTATTTTATCCCTCAATGATAAAGGTAGTTGATTAATAAGGTAAGGTATTATATACTTTAATGATCTCTTGCCGTGTAGATTCGTGTACTTTGGAAGTAACAGCTGAGCATCGATGACGCTACGAGTCCTAATTTCATTACTATTTACGTTTTTAGTTTTCTTTAGATTCTCATTAAAAAATTCTTCTTTGAGCAGTGCAAATTTAGTTTTATCATGTATCGGTAATATCTTGCAGAACTGAAATAATTGGTGGTAGTCATTTTTGTATTTCTTCTTAATGTTATGCGGGACTATTGCTTTTAATATACGTAGTTGGATTGCGTAAATTTGATCAAGGTATGTCTTATAAGTCCTACCAAACTCAAACTCAAACTCAAATCATTTAATTCAACTAAACCAATTACAGGCACTTTTGAATTGTCAAAGGGTCGGTCAGTCAGAAAGATGAAGCTAGTTGCCCATTCCAAAGCGTAGGTACCTATGGAGAAGAACGGGCAAGAAACTCCATGGACACTCTTTTAAATCATAAAATTCTTACAAAATATTTGATTGCATCATTCGTGTTGAAATTAACCATGTGAGAACGATGTAGAAAAGACGTGCACGTTAAAAGCGTCCGTTATAGAAAACATAAAAACAATTCAGAAATTAAAAATTACAATAAGCCGTGGCAGCTAAGAGATGACCAGTCCCTACTGACGGCGCCCGTTCACGAACATGACGTATGGATCAGCACCATTCAGCTCAACCATTTTGAAGGGAACTTAATGATCCAACACACACGCCACCACCAGCGAGACATTAGAGTGAGCATGACATACTCTCAGCCGCCAGGGCACATTTAAGTCAATGAAAGGCGTACCCAGTAAATGGTAGCTTTATAGAAAGTACATAGTGCTCACACGTGTGCTATGCAATTATACAATACTAAACAATTGAGTTTATACAATGCAAATATAGTTTTCTTCCAATGTTCCGCAGCTCCAGCAATGTTTCCGAATGCTAATTAGTTTAAGCGCCCCTGTGGAGCTGGACCAGCATTGAGCCAAGCATTTTTGTCAGCGATGTAATCCATACCATAGCTCGACAGACCATATGATATCGTTGATTCGACCAGGGCTTTGTAAAGCAATAACAGAATTTTATATGGAATTTTACATTTAATAATAGAGAATTTAGCTAGCATACATCTCAGTTTATCACACACCCCGTTAATGTGCTCATTCCAATTAAGTCGGCTATCAATGGTAAGTCCTAGGTATGTTTGGCTATCTACGAGTTCTATGGAGTCACAGCTGCAAGGATTGGCAAATTTGGGGTGCCAGGGCAGAAAACCTCCACGTGCGCCTGGGCACTGGAGTTCCCTTCTGGATACGTCCGGGGGGAAGACCAGTGTTCGGGCCGGTGCATCCCGGGGTGCGGGCAGCGATTTCTTGTTGGGATTATTTCCCAATGAGATCTCGCTGCCCGCATGCTAATGTTCTGCCAAGAGGAGCGCTCCACACACGTCGCTATGAGGAGCAGAGCGGCAACTGTTGTGGAGTAAGAGCGGGCCCGGTGTGCACTTACCCTGCCGCCGGGCAGGCAGGAGGGGTAACCCCCCCCCTCCTGCCACCGTTAATCTCGTAGCCCCGAAGACTGTCAAGGTCATGTCTCTGACATTTGACGGGGGTCGAGGGTCCTGGCTTAACCGCCCGGGCCGCGAGGAAGATTAACCTCTATAAAAAATTCCCCAAACCTCCAAGCGGCGGCGCACCGTGAGGGAGGTAAGAAGCTTGACTAATGGGTAGCTTGGTTTAGTCGCTAGTGCGAACCACGTTTTTTTTTGAGCAAGTACAAGAAGTTTATTACTCGTGGGAACAATATGGAAAAATATTTAAAAAACAAAACCACAACGAAAGAGGTGAGGAGTGATGCGGGGTCGGAGTCCGACGCTGCATCTGGAAGAGCGAGCACGGTAGGCTCAGGGAGCCTCTGCCGTGCCAAGGAGACGGCCGCTGCAAAAAGAAAGGGACGAAGCAAGCGGCCAAGGTCACTGGACGGCCAGGGGTCGTCCTCTGACTGGGAGCTGGCCTCGGCACGTAAAATCTCCACCAGTAGGCGGGGAGGAGCCCGGGAAAGAGGCAAAGGGAGGGGGCTCACTGCCCGGGAGGCGGCAGAGCGAGCGGAGGAGCCCGCAAAGGAGGGGGGGACGGCTTCGGAGCCCTCAAGCGACGAGGCGGTTGAGGTTGGCGGCCCCGAGGCGGACCGCAAGAAGAGCTTTGCGGCGGTAGTGGAGGCCGCAATCCGGGTCGTGGCCTTGAAGAAGCGCCAGGACTCGAAGAACAAGGCCATTGACGCGGCAATGGCCTCCATTATGGCGGCAGCGGAGGCGGTCAACTACGCCGGTCCTTCGGCTGGGGAAGTGGCCGAACTGCGGGCGGATGTGGCTCGCCTGACGGCTGCCACGGAGCTTCTCCAAGAGGAGAACCGGAGGCACCGTGCAGACCTGGCCGGCCTGAAGGTCCCCGATAAAGTGCAGGCGGAACCTTCAAGCCGGCCCGTGCCGGTGGAGAACCAGGTCTTGGACCTGGTTCGGAAGGAGCTGGCGACCTTCCAGGCGCGGTTCGCCGTCCTGGAGGGGATCGTTTTGCGCCCCCCCTTGGCGGGTAGGACGGTTCCGGGGCCGAAGGCGACCTCGTACGCGGCCGCTGCTGCCCCTGAGCCTGGGCCGTCTGGCCGGGCCCAGGCGCCGGCCAAACCAACGTCGGCAGGAGGAGCCCCAGCACCGGCGAAACCGGCGCCGGCGAAACCGACACCGGCGAAACCGGCCCCGGCGAAACCGACACCGGCGAAACCGGCGTCGGCTGGCGGAGCCTCGGCGCCAGCAAAACCAGCGCCGGCCCATAAGAAGGGCAAAGCGGCTGGGAAGGCGAGGGCCCCAGAGCCTTCGCCTCTCCCAGAAGGACCTCCCACGACCAACGCAGAGTGGCAAGTGGTCGGGGAGAGAAAGAAGGCGGCCAAGGCGGCGAGGAAAAAGGCGCAAAGGCAGCGCCGCAAGGAGCGAGCCGTTGCGGCTAGGCTTCGCTCCCCTAAGACCGCGGCTGTAGTCATAACACTACAGCCGGACGCGGTCAAGGGGGGAGTGACCTACTGTGACGTGCTCACAAAGGCAAAAGCGACGGTGAACCTCCAGGAGCTGGGGATCACCGGAGGCCTCCGGCTTAGGGTGACCGCTACTGGTGCCCGCATGCTGGAGATCCCCGGTGCGACGAGTGGCCCCACCGCTGACGCCCTAGCTGAGAAGCTAAGGGCGTCCCTCAACGCGGACGAGGCTCGAGTCTCCAGGCCCGTCAAGTGCGTAGATATGCGCATTATGGGCCTGGATGACTCTGTTACGGAGAAGGAGGTGGTAGCCGCCGTCGTCGGGACGGGCGGGTGTCTGGCCGACCAGGTGAAGGCGGGCACCATACGTCCCGACTTCACGGGCATGCGAACCATTACGGTAAGCTGTCCCGTGACGGCGGCGAGACAGATAGTGGAGGGCGGAAGGCTCCTGGTGGGCTGGGTGTCAGCGCAGGTCAAGCTGCTGGAGCCCAGACCTCTGAGGTGCTATCGATGCCTCGTGGGGCACCACGCGAGCGCCATGTGCACCTCGGAGGACCGCAGCACTCTGTGCTTCCGCTGCGGTAAGCCCGGACATAAGGCCGGCTCGTGCAACGCCACGCCGCACTGCGTCGCATGTGCGGCTGCTGGCAAGCCGGCCGATCACCGGGCGGGGAGCAAGTCCTGCGCCCCATCACCCACCGAAGCCAGGAGGAAAGGCAGGCCCTCCGCCGCCGTCGCCACCACCACCACCGTCGCCGCCACTGCTGCCGCCGCCGCCACCGCCGCCGCCGCCGCCACCGCCGCCGCCGCCGCCACCGCCGCCGCTGCTGAAGGGCCTCCTCAAGAGGCCCGGGAGGGGGTTGAAATGGAGGAGTAATGGCTCCGCTACGCCTCCTCCAGGCGAACATCAACCACTGCGCCTGCGCTCAGGACTTGTTGCTCCAGAGCATGGCGCAGTGGTCGATTAACATCGCCGTGGTCGCTGAGCCGTACTTTGTCCCGCCCAGGGATGACTGGGTGGAGGACCTTAACGGCTCAGTGGCTATAATTTCGTCGGCTGCCGCCGGTACCCCGTCCCTCGAATGTGTCACGAAGGGACAGGGGTGCGTAGCAGCACGGTTCGGAGAGATTGTAGTAGTGGGAGTTTACTTCTCTCCGAGCCGAACTCTCGCCGAGTTCCAGAACTCTTTAACAGAGTTGAGTGTCGTCGTCGCCAGGAACCATCCCTTCTCCGTGCTAGTGCTCGGGGACTTCAACGCCAAGAACTTGGCCTGGGGTTCCCGGTGCACGGACGTGCGGGGCAGGATGGTGGAGGACTGGGCTCTGGAAACAGGCCTGGTCGTCCTAAATCGGGGTTCTGTTCCTACGTGTGTGCGGATGCGGGGCGAGTCGGTAGTGGACATCTCGTTCGCCAGCCCCGCTCTGACGCAGCAGGTCATTGACTGGCGCGTCATGGAGGAGGTGGAGACCTACTCCGATCACCGGTATATCCGGTTTGATGTCTCCGCCCAGACCTCCAGCGCGCTGGTCCAACAGGCCCCGAGTGGTCCGCGGTGGGCGCTGAAGCAGCTGGACCGGGAGCTTCTCCTGGAAGCCTCGATCGTGCAGGCCTGGGTGTATTCACCGGACAGGCCTGCTGATATCGACGATGAGGCGGAGTGGTTCCGGGAGGCCATGTCCGAGATTTGTGACGTGGCAATGCCCCGAGTCCGGCCAGGACGCGCCCGACGTCAGGTGTACTGGTGGTCGCAGGAGATCGCGGCGTTACGCAAGGCGTGCGTCGACGCGCGACACCGGTACACCAGGCACCGCAGGCGCCGCATCCGCCCTCCGGATGCGGAAGCCACGGAGGCGGAGCTGTACGGGGGGTACAGAGCGGCGAAGACCGCCCTCCGAGAGGCTGTCCAGCGGGCCAAGGATTTGGCCCGCGAGGAGATGCTGGAGACTCTGAACAGAGATCCATGGGGGCGCCCTTACAAGATGGTGCGGAATAAACTCCGCACCTGGGCCCCCCCGCTGACACAGAGTCTCCGCCCTCAGCTGGTGGAGGAGGTGGTGAGCGCTCTGTTCCCTTCACGGGGGGAGCATACTCCCCCGCCTATGGCTCCGCCAATAGCGGTGTCCGAAGCGGACCACATGGACGACGACGACGACATCCCTGAAGTGACCGGGGTAGAGCTGGGAGCGGCGGTAATCAGGCTGAAGGCCAAAAATACCGCCCCAGGACCCGACGGCTTGCCGGGTAAAGCCTGGGTCCTGGCCTCGACGGCTCTCGGGCCTCGACTGGAGGCGCTCTTAAGCGCATGCATGGAGAGAGGCCAGTTTCCACTCCGTTGGAAGGCGGGGAAGCTGGTCCTCATTCAGAAGCCAGGGCGCCCTGTGGACTCTCCGTCCGCATACCGGCCCATTGTGCTGCTCGACGAGGTTGGCAAGCTCTTCGAGAGAGTGATTGCGGGCCGCCTCGTCGGGCACCTGGTGGGGACGGGGCCGGATCTTGCGGATAGTCAGTTTGGCTTCCGCAAGGGGCGCTCGACGGTGGACGCCATCATGCGCGTTAGAGCCCTCACGACGGGGGATGCGGTGTCCCGGGGCGGGGTCGTCGTGGCGGTGTCACTCGACATCGCCAACGCGTTTAACACCCTGCCCTGGAGTTGCATTGGGGAGGCACTCCGATATCACCGGGTGCCGACCTACCTCCGTCGAATAGTCGGGGCGTATCTGACGGATAGAGCCGTCATCTACCCCGGTCACGACGGGAACTGGAGCCGGCGAGAGATGTCGTGCGGTGTCCCACAGGGATCGGTTCTGGGGCCGCTCCTGTGGGACATCGGTTACGACTGGGTGCTGCGGGCAGACCTCCCTGATGGCGTCAGCGTAGTTTGCTACGCTGACGACACGCTGGTCCTGGCGCAGGGGAGGTCGCATCAGGCGGCGGCCGACGCGATGACACGCGGGGTTGCGATAGTCGTGGATAGGATCCGGCAGTTGGGTCTCGAGGTGGCATTGCACAAGTCCGAGGCCATGTCCTTTCATGGGCCCCGGTACGGGCCACCTTCGGGATCTCAACTGATGGTAGGAGGGGTTCACATCGGCGTCGAGACAACGATGAGATACCTGGGTCTCGTCCTCGACAGCCGGTGGAACTTCGTCGAGCATTTCCGACGTTTGGCCCCCAAACTGGAACGGGCCGGGGCCGCCTTAAAGCGGCTCCTGCCCAACCTGAGGGGACCAAACGCCTCCTGCCGGAGGCTTTACGCGGGGATCGTGCGGTCCATGGCCCTATATGGGGCCCCGGTGTGGGCGCGTTCACTGCGGCTTCGAGCCGCACACTACCTGAACGCGCCCCAGAGGGTGGTAGCCACAAGGCTAATCCGGGGCTACCGCACGATCTCGCGCGAGGCGGCAAGCCTCCTTGCCGGACTGCCGCCATGGGATCTGGAGGCGATAGTCCTCGCGCGCCTGCATGATTGGCGCGCGGAGGCACTACGCCGGGGGGAAACTCTGCACCCGCGGCAAATCGCTGCGGAGCGGACGGACCTCCGGCGCGATCTCATGGCGGAATGGAAGGCGCGACTATCGCAACCCAGCGCAGGGCACGCCGCGATAGCGGCGATAAGACCCCTCTTTGAGGAGTGGCTAGAGAGGCGTCACGGCGTTCTCACCTTCCGCTTGACGCAGGTCCTCTCCGGACACGGATGTTTCGGGAGGTTCCTGCACATCATCAGGCGGGAGGAGACGCCCGGGTGTCACCACTGCCAGGATCGCCCGGAGGACACGGTGGAGCATACGGTGGCGGTCTGCCCTGCTTGGGCGGAGCCCCGCCGTGTCCTCGTAGAGGCGATCGGCAACGGCGGCGACCTCTCGCGTCCGGCCCTGGTGCAAGCCATGGTCCGGGGCGAGAGGGAGTGGGAGGCAGTCACCTCCTTCTGCGAAGCAGTCATGCTAGCGAAGGAGGTGGCTGAGAGGCTGAGGGAAAGAACCTCACGCCTCAGCCGCCGCGGGAGACGCTCCGGGCGTCGGGAGCCGCGTGACGACTCCCGGCCACCGTAGGCGCGGGCCTGCGGGCGGTGAGTAATGGGTAGCTCACCGTCCGATCAGGACCAGGCCCGTGCCGGACGGCGCGTTGTGTTCCACGCGCGCCTCAAAGAGAAAATGTCAGCAGAGGACGGGGCCCCATAGGGCCGAAGCCTGCCGGGGCGGCGGGATTTTCCGAAAGGTTAACCGCTGCCCTGGAACAGAAAGGGCTAAGGACGGAACACGGGTGGGTTTTAGTCAGTAAAAGTCTGACACTCCCTTCCGCTCCACCCAGAGCGGGAGGGGTCATTTGATGATTTCCCATCCACAAAAAAAAAAAAAAAAAAAAAAAAAAGGATTGGCAAATTTATTGTTGTAAATGTCATGCAAACACTCATGACATTAACAAGGCTATTTACATAAGTGAGGTAGTGCAGCGGTCCAAGAACCGAGCCTTGCGCCGTTCCTTCTGTTACGATGACGGGTTCACTAGTCGCGTCACTGACTCTGACCATGAATTTCCTGTCATCAAGATAGTTTCCGCACCAATCGTGTAGCTTGCCTCTAATTCCACTGTCACGAAGACACTCCAGTAACCGCTCGTGTCTGAGCGTATCGAATGCCTTGCTGTAGTCTATAAATACTACTAATACGTGCTGTTTTTCATCTAAATGTTTATGAATACTGTCTGTGAACTTTGATAACAGTTGTGTGGTATTCTTTTTTGGTTGAAAGCCATATTGTTTGTCTGTTATTATTTTATTTTGTTCGTAGAATTCGTGTATTTGGTTACAAATGTATTTTTCTATTATTTTATCAATACTAGGCAATATAGTAATAGGTCTGTAATTGTTGTAATCCAGCCTGCTTCCTTTTTTGTGAATCGGTCTGACAATCCCTGTTTTAAGCATCGATGGATACTTGCATGTTTGTATGCATAGATTAATTATGTTAGAAATCACCGCGGTAATTGTCGTACACAACATTTTTATATCTATGGCTCTAATTCCATCTATTCCTGGGGCTTTATTACTATTCAAAGACATAATGATTTTTTTAACTGAATTAGGCTCCGCAGGTTTTATACGCATAGAAACGTTACCTGGAGTTGTGTAATTTGTTTTATTTAGCAATGGTTTCGAGCACGTAGGAATAATTAGCTTCACGCTTTTATCGAAAGTGTGTGCAAAATTATTAGCAATATCTGTAGAAGTTAAGTTAGTTTTATTAAATGAATTTTGAATAGCATCATCAATAGAATGTTTTATTCTTCCTGTAATTCGATTGAGAATTTGCCACATCTGTCTAATATTGTTCTTATTTGCTAAAATTTCTAACTTTATGTTATTGTTTTTAGTTTTACGTATTAAAGTGTTTGCATAGTTTCGTGAATTATTATATTTTTGTTTTAAGACTATGTTATTAGAGTCTTTTATCCACTTCATAAATAATTTATCCCGATGTTCACAGGCTTTGATTATTTTTTTATTCATCCATTTATTGTGACTACGCGATGAGCTACATTTAATTTTAGTTTTATATTCTGATTTTTTGTAACATTCTTTGAACTGGGTATGCATGAAGTTATATAGGATTATAGGACATTTTATATCCTTTGTTTTTTCCCACTGAATTTCATCGAAACATTTAATAAGTTGTTTATTATTTATGCAGGTTTTGTATTTAGGAACATCCTGTATTCGCGCGCCAGAACATGCGAGCATCACCGCGCGATGGTCAGCCAGTGTGGTACCGAGTGCCGCCGTAAATAGGTCTTGTGTACGGGATCGCGCATAAATATGATCAATACAAGATTTACTTACTTTCCCTTTAGATATTGCTATTCTAGTGTATTCAGTGATTTATTTATTTATTTATTTTGTTAGGGAAAACAAACAATTGTACATTATATATTACTTATAAGATTACATTGGAAGTGGGTAAATGTACAATCCACAACGTTGCCACAGACTACCTAGGTTAATGATACAGTGAAGACACAATATTCACGTTACAAAAACAGTGATCCCGCACAAAAGGCGCATGCCACATAACATGTTATTATATTTATGCCTTACAGGATTATCCGTTTTTAAATCTACATTAGTGTCTCCCAATAAGTATAAATCTGTGTTTCTTGTGAAGTTTTGTAGTGAATTTTGAAGTTCGTCAATAAATAGAATTTTACTAGAGCTTGGTGGTCGGTATACCGTACACAGGTTCGCAGTGTAGTTCGAAGGGGTGGTGACGGTACAGAATAAGCTTTTAAAAGTGTACAGTTTTCAATTTTGTTATGCTACATTTATGTTTGTTCTTAACATACATTATAATGCCACCACCCCTTCGGGACTTACGCAAGGCCGTGTACATTCGGTACCCGCTTAATTGATACAGAACACTATTGCTTTCTGATATATTACTTTCAGTTAGAATGATGACGTCGATACATTTTTTTGGAATAAGAATCATTTGTTCTAATGCGGAGAAGTTTATGATTATTGATCGTATGTTAATATGCATGCACAATAAGTTAAATTGATGATTAGGAGTACAGTTTATGAAGTCGTTAACATTTAGACAGTCATTAATCTCATTAATATCACCAAAAAAATTCGCCGTTATTTTTTACTAAGACATTCGTTAGGTGCTTTGTATATTTCTTGATTTATATATTTAATGCGATGTCATGCTGACTTTTTGCTTGGTGATAGTTAGACCGTGTATATCATTCCTGGTGCGTAGGATACTAACTTTTTCACCGTCTTCCTTGCGAGCTTTGACAAGTCCTCTTTTAAACCACACGTACTTGAAGTTGAGATTGACTTTTAGCTCCTGCTTGGCATTCCAGAATAGTTGCTTATGATGCTTTGTCATGGCTTCTCTTACATACACGACATTTATGTTGTTTTTTTCGCTAGGGAGAACATCGGAAACAGTTGGCTTGACGCTTTTGGCGGCAGTAATCCAGTTTTCTTCGACGTCTTCGTCTTTGAGCTCCACTAGTATGTTGGCCGACTGTTCTTTCCATCCGTGGAGTCTACGTGCACTTTTGATGTCTTTTTTGGGCTGGTTCAGTTTAAGTGCAATGTTTTCCACCAGAAGTTTGACATCTTCATTGTTTTGGTTTGGCACATTTGCGATCTCTACATATTTTGCAAGCTTCTCTTGTTCTATCTCCTGCAGACGTTGTTCCAAGACACCTACACGGGTTGCCATGTTATTATTTTTGTTTATTAGTTCCGCATTCTTCCGTTCTAGAGCCTTGATAGTCTGCTTGAAAGCTTCCAAAGACTCCATTGCTTCATCAAGTTTGTCGCTGTGAAACTGCCAGGAATCACTTAGTTGTGCCATTTCGCTTTTAATAGCTTTTTCAACCTCTTTTGTGATATTGCTTAATAAACCTTTTGCATTTATTTGAACTGGTGTATCGTCCTCTTCCTCGTCGTCTTCGGGTATAATGAGGGATGAGTTACGCCTCGGGGATTCCTGCTGGCATTCGTGGCATGTCCACTCCAGACTGGGTGAAGCTTTTAATGCAGCGATCTGTTTATTGGTTAATCCCGTACATTTTGGATTCAGATGCACTATCCGCTCGCACTTCCTACACTCTAACCCCGGTAGAGTTTTGGTAATATTTTTTTTACAATTATCGCACTTATACATTTTTATTAAAGCTGACAAGCTAAATTTTATGTTCTGGTTTTGTAACGTTAATTACCGAACATAGGTACCTAGAATTGTATACAATCAAGTATTTTTTTAAATTGAACAGACAGCTGTGCTGCTGGGGAGTTTGTTGCGCCACTTCTTCTTCCCAGCGATAGCACTAGGAAGTGTTGAAGGGCGGGCGTTTTTGGGGGACTGTCTTTTGTAATATTGACGTTCAAAAAGTGCTGATTCTCAGCCTAATTTGAATAAATGACTTTTGATTTGATTTTGATTTGATTTGATAACCTTACCGAGGCGGGTTGTTAAGATTTTCGAAAAAATCCGAGGCGACTAGTGGATGGGGGGGGCCACAGTCGTGGAGTGCTTAGGGCATCAAGTAGTCTTAATCCGGCACTGGGTAATGTGCGTGTGTAGTGTGCAGGTGAGGTGCGAGGAGAGGTAGAATGATGTGAGTGTGAGTGTGTAGGGTGTTTGTTACAAATATAAAATGAAGTTAAAAATTAAAGGAGGTCCCCATACAAGAAACGGGTTTTTTTTAATATTGTACGGTTGAACGGAACCCTTCGAGTGCGAGCCCGACTCGCATTTGGCCGATTTTTTGCATGAGGTAAATAAAGTTAACTTGACATCAAGGAAATCTGTTGCTCACATATATACCTACCTTTGTTCAAACTCAAATAGCATTTATTTCAAATAAACCATTTACTGCCGCTTTATATCGTCAAGGAGTCGTTCAGTCAGAAAGTTAAAGCTAGTAGCCCGTTCCGAAGCATACTCGTAGGTACTGCGATGTGTGTACTGTGTGGGGGCGTTAAATAATACAACGTATGTTTTATACGTTTACTCCAAGCGAACAAAACCTAATACAAAAATGTTAAAGCTCATTCAAAACTCGCATGACGTATGCCACCACAGGTAATTTTACTGCC
This sequence comes from Apamea crenata, assembly GCA_949629185.1. Classification (NCBI taxonomy): domain Eukaryota; kingdom Metazoa; phylum Arthropoda; class Insecta; order Lepidoptera; family Noctuidae; genus Apamea; species Apamea crenata. Next base: position 426,065 of record OX451362.1, on the reverse strand, counting down.
AGCCAGCTACATAAGCTCGACTTTTGCAGACGACCTTTACAAAACCTGTGGAGAAGAACGAGAAAGAACATGACCATTTGTTTATTTAAATCAAAATATTTTGTCACAAAATGTTATTCCGTGGTTCTTCGATACAGCCGGATGTCGTTCATTGCGGCATAATTACAGTTTTGCAATTCATGAGGTCGCCGCGAGTCCGCGACCATCCTGTGAGGTTTGTGTTGCCAATTAATAGTCTGTAGATACGTTGCCAAAATGGCATATTTTGTGATTTCTAACCTATTTCAGTGCCAGCACAAAGGAACTTAATTAATTTTGCAAAATCTTAAGCAGGAAATTCTTGCGTTTAAACTTTAATTTTTTTATACTTATCGAAACATAAATAATATAATGTATGGCCTGTTAATCTTCAATGGAAGGAAAGACATGATTGTGGTGCCGACCCCAAATAAAATGAGATAAGGACAGGAGAATGGTGATGGCCTGCTGATCTTCGATCCTAGTAGTTAATTTGACAGTGTCTGATCGTTAGCGCTCTGCATTTGCGTTGAACGCAAAAAATGCTGGAATTGTTCTTAGTGGTCTTCCAGAACCTGCAAAGTGTTCAATCTCTGAGTGTGTAGTGTGCAACACGGTCAGCATCAATGTTCAGGTCGGTGGACCTCCACAGGCCTATTTATTATACATTCAGCATTATTTAAATGAAATCATCCCCTCCGCTGTCCGCCTCACAAATATTTTGTTTTATAATTGTAACACCCGAGCTAATACCTGTTGGCATATTTAAAATATGTTTATTTTCGTGAATATTGATGATTTTAACACAAAAAAGCGCTTTCTGCTACCCGAGGTTTCAGAAAGCGCTTTAAAGCTCGCTCTAGAGATCAGATACGAAGGCAATGCGGTTGCGTTTGAGTAGCAACACTGGCGATCCTGAGGGAAGTCGTAAACTTGTCATAAATTAAGTAAGTAATATTTTAGTCGCATTTCCTCCCGCCGCACCGCTCCGCGCCGCGCCACACCGCTCCGCACCGCACCGCACCGCTCCGCACCGCACCGCACCGCACCGCACCGCACCGCGCACTATCGGCCGAACGTTAGACATACATGTTTACGTTTATGACCCATTACGTTTATGGCAACATCAACAAATTGGTGATGAACGTAAAACATTTTAGCTGATCTACTTGCGTTATTGATAACTAACAATTTATGTTCGTATCGAAAACGTATAACGATCACGCGTTGTGGATTAAGTTTTACTCAAACAGCTACAATTATATCACTAGCATCGCCGACCACCTCTGGAAATAAGCAACATTTCTTTTGAGGGGAAAATCCTTTGACATTGGCCTTATGACCTTCAGATCGAATTGATTAAACCACGGATGAGAAGACTTTCACTCCCCTGATAACCTTCCATACGATTGTACGGTCAGCCACACGTCAGTAGGTACACTTGAGCTGCAAACTTACTGCTACAACATAAAGGCGCTGTCAAAGTGAAACCGTTACCTTGGACGTGCGGTTGAGTGTACGGTATAATCCAAGCTTAGCTCCCGACAGCGGTCAGCAGACAGCGGCCGCGGCCACTGATAACGACTGATAACGTCGCGCCGGACTAATGGCACGTCGCTATGTTAACTAGCAAGAGCAGGCAAGCGCCCCCCGAGATCGCTTATTTATTAATGCCGATTCGAGCTTTTTATTGCTTATCTACTAGGTTTTGCCCGCGGCTCCACCCGCGTAGAGGTCGGAAATTATCCCACAGGGACGTACTACCGGGAGAAAAAGTATCCTATGTCCTTCCTTAATCACTTCCTTCACCTCCACACCACCTCCAGGACGAATAGGATCGCCTGAACCACCGCCAAGATTAAATAAAAGAGGATCACAAAAAACATTAGTTCATCAAGCTAGCTCCGACGTCTCTATTACAGGAAGGCTTGAGACGCTACCCACAGTACCCACGCCACGGTCCATTGTGGGCACACTACAGTCAGCCGACAGAAGAACAACAACAACCACTTGAAAATGATAATGGAGATTAGCCAAAGCCCACGTGTCTCCGGCCCCTTAACTACAAATTCAAAACTTATTATATTAATAAGTAGATAACTACTTAACTTTGGCAACTTCTTCTGCTTTAAGTTGGCGCCTTATCTGATTTTAAAGACCTAATAGGTACCTACTTACGCACGTAGGTACTTGCCTACTTCAATATGTAAGTTCTCAATATTGTAGAATAGTATTATTAATAGTAGCAGTATTTATTATTTTTTTATTACTGCAGGTGGGTAACAAAAAGCGGATCAAAATGAAAAAAATATCTCTACCACATACCTCCAGGAGTCTAGGGTGAACAAATAATAAGGAAATAAATCAAAATAATATTGTAACATGAATGAACAGAAAACTGAACTATCGTGCACATAAGTAAATCTGTATGTCGGAGTCATTCATTTGACTATTCGGAACGCCAGCGCCAGGCGCTGGACAGTCTAGCCCAGCTATACTCTAAGTGTGTTCCGCGGAACCCTAGGGTTCCGCGATACCTCTGTAGGGGTTCCTCAAGAATTTAGAAAAAAAATCAAAACACCTCTCTCTGGTCGAACGTTTTGACACCGCGGCCGCGCGTATTTATTTGTATTTGTATAAACATGTGTTACAATAACTGGTACAATATCTCATAACTTTGGTATCAACATGTATACTTGTAGGTATACTTGTGAGCGCGCAGTCCCTTTGATAAAAGCCGCCTCTGTATTAGACGCTATAGTTGTCAACAAGCGACTTTCGACTCTAACTTAAAAAAATAAAGTCGAGATTGTTTACAACGTAATTTTTATATTTCTCTTTTTATTTTTGCTTTTTGTTTATCAAAGGCGCCGACTCGAGTATTTTCGAGAATATTCGAGATCGAGTCTAGGACTAAGTATAAAAGCGGCGATCGCGTGTCGCGCCTCGTCAGTCAGTTGACAATTAGCGTTCGGAGCGATAAGTTCCTGCCTACCTACTTATAAGCTTGCTAGCGAGAAACTAGTGTTCATTGTTCTACTGCCTGCTGTATTCGTTGTCTCAGTTTTATACATTTCTTCATTGTACTAAACTTAGTCTCTTATACGCAGTAACGATTGTGCATTATTTAGACCCCACTATCCTGACGTGTAACATTATAAATAAAGAAGAATGGAACGTTGGCTTAAAGGTGTTAAACGTGTTGCAACAACATCTTCTAATGACGCTGAATGTTCAAAAGCAGTACGCACGGAGAATATAGCAATCACCGATCCAGACGATGATGCCGCGACGTCAAGCTCGACGGTTTCAAAGACGAAAAAAAGGAAGTATGATGAATCATATATCAGTTTCGGATTTGTTGATTCCAACGGCTCACCTCTCTGCATGCTATGTAGTAAACTGCTTCCTAATAGTTCCATGGCACCTGCCAAATTGCGCCGACATTTAGAAACTGTGCACCCCGAGTCTAAAGACAAGAATAAAGAATTTTTTGTTCGTAAAAAAGATCAGTTATTGGAAAGTCAAAAAAATATGATGCATGTAACACAAACTATCAACGAAAAGGCCACGGAGGCATCATATTTAGTTAGCTATCGCATTGCACAAGCAGGTGAAGCGCACACTATCGCTGAGAATTTAATAAAGCCATGTGTATTAGACATAACAAAATGTATGCTCGATGAAAAATCTGCAAAGCATCTTTCTACTGTGCCGCTATCAAACGATACTGTTTCACGGCGAATCCATGATCTGGCAAGCTACGTCAAACAAGAACTAGTTACACGTCTACAAAAAACACGATTCGCCTTGCAAATGGACGAGTCAACTGATGTCGCTGGTTTGGCTATCTTGCTGGTTATCGTGAGATATCCATATGAAAGTTCTTTTAAAGAAGACATGCTTATGTGTTCACCGCTGCTCACAAACACTACCGGGGAAGAAATTTTTAATAAAATAAATATATTTTTTTAAGAAAATAATATCAGTTGGAACAATTGCATTGACATTTGTACAGATGGGGCCAAGGCGATGACAGGTAAAACAGCAGGAGCAGTGTCACGAATAAAAAATAAAGCGCCTAATTGTAGTTCCAGCCATTGTATTCTGCATAGACAAGCACTTGCGATGAAGCAAATGCCGTCAAATCTAAAATTAGTTATGGATGAAGCGGTAAAAATAATTAATTTTATCAAATCACGACCACTACAATCCCGATTGTTCTCATTATTGTGTGAAGATTATGGCAGCAAACATAAAACACTGCTGCTCCATACAGAAGTGCGATGGCTGTCTCGAGGTAAAACTTTAACAAGGCTATTTGAACTTAGAGCCGAGTTACAAATGTTTCTTTCAGCAGATACTTCTTTTAATTTGAAGGACCGTTTGTATGATAAAACTTGGTTGTTCCGATTGTCTTTTATGGCGGATATCTTTCAAAAACTGAACGAATTGAATTTATCATTGCAAGGTAAACAGACAACAGTGTTTCAGGCCTATAACAAAATAACTGCCTTCAAAAGAAAATTAGATTTTTGGATTATTTGCGTTGGTAAGAAAGAAATAGAAAGCTTTACGTCACTCAGTGAGTTTGTTAGCGATAACGACTCAGAAATGTTTCAAAATGATGTGTTTGGAGAATTGGTCCAATATCTCAGATCGATGCGCGCATCTTTTGAAAAGTATTTTCCCGAAGAACAGAATACAAAAATGAAACTGAATTCATGGATTCATAATCCTTTTTTACCTAACTTGGAAAAGCCCGAAAGTATGTCAAACGAGATATATGAATCTCTTTTAGAAATGTCATCAGACACAAGTATGGAGTCACTGTTCAAAACGACGCCTCTCAACGATTTTTGGTGCAGAATCCGTGATGAATATCCAATGCTTGGCAAAATGGCTCTGAATATTCTTCTCCCGTTCCCAACAACATATTTGTGCGAAACAGGATTCTCAACCTATGCAGCCACGAAAACAAAATATCGCAATAGACTGGACGCCGAACCTGATATGAGACTTCAACTGTCTTCTATCAAACCTGATATCAACCAATTGATGAAAAATAAAAAACAGTTTCATACCTCCCATTAGTTAGATTTTTTTCTTTTTTAATATCTTCTATTATTGTACTTGCCATGTGGTAAAGTAAGTAATAATTAGTAACTGTTACATTGTAATTTTATTATGCTTATTAATAAAGAATACACTTTTAAAAACTATTGTTTTATTGTAGGGTTCCATCAAGTATTTTGCTTCCCAAAAGGGTTCCGTCACCAAAAAAGTTTGAGAACCACTGGTCTAGCCTGAGTTCGTGTTGGGACGAGAGCAACAGCTACAAAAGCGGTGTAAAGTAAGCAGAGCTCTCGAGATCATCGAAACATTGGACATCGTACGAACAACATGTGCATAGAAACTGTCAACGTTCCGTATTTTAGAATGTGTACCTACAGTGTGTGATTCGCTAGTGTGACTAACTTGTTCGTAAATTATAATCTGATTTGAACTGCAAACAATTTTTCTATTTTGCTATAACCAACAACACCCATAGTACACCCACGGTAATTAAAATATGCCTGATGTTAACGAGAGACACACATACCATCTCCGACATCTATATATATAAAATTCAAAGTCCTGACTGACTGACTGACTGACTGAGACATCAACGCACAGCCTAAACCGCTGGTCCTAGAGACATGAAATTTGGAGGGTGTATTCTTCGTGAAGAGTAGGTATCCACTAAGAAAGAATTTAGGCCAATAACGACTGGCAAATTAAATAGATTTGATATTACCCTAAATAATAAGTTAAATGTTCTGGATTATAATAAGGACGATGCAAATAAATTGTATGAGGATTTCTTTTCAATAGTGCACACTGAATTCAATAAAACTTTTGAAAAGAAAACAAAAAATATTTGCCCTAATTTTATATTTAGTGACTGGGCAACTAGAGGTATTAGGATTAGTAGGGAAAGACTGTTCGAGCTGTATGGCCTTAAGCCTTATATCAACACTGAAACTTTCAACAAGTATGTTGCTATGTATTCCAAAACTTTTAGAAATACATGCAAGATAGCTAAAGCCCAGTTCATTAGTAACAAGATCAAAACAGCAGATAACAAAATAAAAACAGTTTGGAAAGTTATACATAATGAAACTAGTGGGAATAAAATACGAAACAATGATTACACATTGGAGACTTCACGTGGTGCCATAAGCTCTAACTTAGAAGTAGCTCAGGAATTTGTAAATTTCTTTACAAATATACCATGTAAAACGACGGAAGCTTTAAATTCCTCACCTGTTGTCTCAATTGATCTATTAAGAGCTAACGTTCCAGGATGCTCGATTGAATTTCAATTTAAACACATAAACCCTATGACAGTTATAAAAGCTTTTCGGCAAATCAAAATCAAATTGACCGAAGATTTATGGGGAATGTCTATCAAAGTTTGTACATCCATAATCGAGACTATAGCACCATACTTAGCTTTGATATTTAATTTGTGTGTAGATCAAGGAGTCTTCCCGGATTTAATGAAATACAGTAAGGTTATACCGCTTTTTAAATCTGGGGACAGCAAAGACACCAACAATTATAGACCCGTATCCGTGTTGCCCGTATTCAGCAAGGTGTACGAAAAGGTAATGCTCAATCAAATGCTTAATCATTTTAACACCAACAAAATCTTACATGATCAGCAATATGGTTTCACCAAAGGACGTTGTACGACTGACGCCGGTGTCACCTTATTAAAGCACATATTTACAGCGTGGGAGGAGGCCCAAGATGCCATAGGAATCTTTTGTGACCTCTCCAAGGCATTTGACTGCGTCAATCACGAAACCTTACTTTTTAAACTGGAGCACTACGGACTAGGTCAACTTGCGCTCAGTTTAGTCAAATCTTATTTAAATGATAGACAGCAAAAAGTTCAAATAAATGGTGTCAATTCTCTTGCTTTAAAAGTAAAAATGGGTGTTCCTCAAGGCTCGATTTTAGGTCCTTTCCTCTTTTTAGTATATATTAATGATCTACCCCATTTAATAAAGAACCAACCACAAATGGTGTTATTTGCTGACGATACTTCCTTAATTTTTAAGATAAATAGACGTGCACCAAATATTGACGACGTAAATAACGCCCTACAGCAGGTACTAAATTGGTTCACTGCTAATAATTTGGTATTAAATGGGAAAAAAACTAAATGCATAAGATTTGCTTTACCAAATGTTAAAAGTAGTGATTGTGACATAGTATTGAACAAAGAGAAACTAGAATTCGTCGATAAAACTGTTTTCCTGGGGATCACGCTCGACTCAAGGCTGCAATGGGGTCCTCATTTAACATCTCTTGCAGGAAGGCTAAGTTCAGCAGCTTACGCTGTAAGAAAAATCCGTCAAGTTACTGATGTAGATACCGCGAGGCTGGTCTATTTTAGTTACTTTCATAGTATCATGTCTTACGGTATTTTACTATGGGGACGGGCTGCAGATATCGAGTCCATTTTTATTCTGCAGAAAAGAGCCATCAGAGCAATATATGGCCTCCGCAGGCGCGATTCTTTAAGGGAACTGTTTAAAGATATTAACATCATGACGGTACCTTGTCAATACATCTATGAAAACATCATGTACGTAAGAAAAAATTTAAATCTGTTCAACAAAAGAGGTGAAAAACACAACTATAGGACTAGAAATAGGGACCAATTAGTTCAAACAGGTTTCAGACTGGCTAAAGTAGACTCAACCTTCATGGGGTACTGTTTAAAATGTTACAATAAAATTCCTCCCCACATACTCCAACTGAATGAAACGAAATTTAAATCTTGTATTAAACGCACACTATGTAGCCAAGCATATTATAAGTTAGGGGATTACATCGCTGACAAAAATGCTTGGCTCAATGCTGGTCCAGCTCCACAGGGGCGCTTAAACTAATTTCATTCGGAAACATTGCTGGAGCTGCGGAACATTGGAAGAAAACTATATTTGCATTGTATAAACTCAATTGTTTAGTATTGTATAATTGCATAGCACACGTGTGAGCACTATGTACTTTCTATAAAGCTACCATTTACTGGGTACGTCTTTGATTGACTTAAATGTGCCCTGGCGGCTGAGAGTATGTCATGCTCACTCTAATGTCTCGCTGGTGGTGGCGTGTGTGTTGGATCATTAAGTTCCCTTCAAAATGGTTGAGCTGAATGGTGCTGATCCATACGTCATGTTCGTGAACGGGCGCCGTCAGTAGGGACTGGTCATCTCTTAGCTGCCACGGCTTATTGTAATTTTTAATTTCTGAATTGTTTTTATGTTTTCTATAACGGACGCTTTTAACGTGCACGTCTTTTCTACATCGTTCTCACATGGTTAATTTCAACACGAATGATGTAATCAAATATTTTGTAAGAATTTTATGATTTAAAAGAGTGTCCATGGAGTTTCTTGCCCGTTCTTCTCCATAGGTACCTACGCTTTGGAATGGGCAACTAGCTTCATCTTTCTGACTGACCGACCCTTTGACAATTCAAAAGTGCCTGTAATTGGTTTAGTTGAATTAAATGATTTGAGTTTGAGTTTGAGTTTGAAAGGGTTTTTAGAAATTCCACCCCTAAGAGGGTGAAATGGGGGGATTTTGTTTGTATGAAAAATCTTATTCCTTGAGTTAATAAACTTGAAACTTGGCACGAATACTTACCTAAGTAAATTATGAAGTTGGGCATTTTTTGTTTTTATAAACTACCCCCTAAAAGGGGATTGGGGGGTTTCAAAGTTTGTATGGAAGAATTTTAGCGCGCGGTCCGATTTAATCGAAACTCAGTATTTATACCTCAAATTGAAAGGAAAGAATAATGTGTATCAGGGTTTTTCGAAAATCTAACCCCGAACGGCCTGAAAAGGGGTAGTCAATTTTACAGGGGAGGATTTTACAGCGTGGCTTGATTAACTCGAAAATTGGTATAAATAATCATTGAGTCAAGTTATGAACACAACCCAAATGATTTTTCAAAATTCCACCCCTGTGGGGGTGAAAAGCGGGGATACAGTTTATATGAAAAATCTTATTCGTTCGTTTAATAATCTTGAAAATTGGCATGAATACTCGCCTAAGTAAGCAATAAAGTTTATCATTATTAGTTTTTCAAAACTACCCCTCAAAGGGGATATAGGGGTGTTAAAGTTTGTGTGGAAGAATTTGAACGCGCGGTCCGATTAACTCGAAACTCAGTGTACTGTGTGTGTACTTAAGACTAAAAATAAATAATAACACGTATGAAGGTTTTTGGAAAATCTACCCCTAACGGGGTGAAAAGGGGTAGTTAATTTTACAGGGGAGGATTATAATAAGTGGCTTGATTAATTATAAAATTGGTATAAATAATCTTTGAGTCAAGTTATGAATTTTTATGATTTTTTTAAAATTCCACCCCTGTGGGGGTGAAAAGTGGGGATACAGTTTATATGAAAAATCTTATTAATTTATTTAATAAACTTGAAACTTTGCAACAATACTTGCCTAAGTAAGTAATAAAGTTTATCATTATAAGTTTTTCAAACTACCCCTCAAAGGGGGATATAGGGGTGTTGAAGTATGTGTGGAAGAAATTGAATGCGCGGTCCGATTAACTCGAAACTCAGTATTGATACTTTCGACAGAAAGTAAGTAATAATAAGTATGTAAAGTTGTCGAAAATTGACCCCTGACGGGGCAAAAAGGGGTGATTCGGTTTTTAGGGGAGGATTTGAACTTGAAACTGTATGTTACATTTTCACGCCTTAACCACTGAACTTCTGATTTGGCAAAGAGATAGATGGCATCCTGGGGAAGCACATACTTTTTATCCTGGTGGCACGTTCCCGTGGGATAATTTCCGACATCCACGCGGGCGAAGCCGCGGGCAGAAGCTAGTATTCATATACAGGAAGATTTTTTAGTAACCATCCAAATTTTTTCTAGTTATCATTGACTAACTCCATTTTTGAAAAAAAATCGATACGTAAAATTTTCATATTTAATCATTTTCTCGAAAGAATTATCCGCTCTGCGTGGTCACAAGTTAAACGCTACACTTGCCGCGCAAAGATTCAATTAAAAAGGCAGCGCACACCCCGCTAACCTCCCCCCCCCCCGTTACACCTGCGCGACACAAACATCTATCGTTCGTTAGTCGGCCTCGCGCACCCGCACGCGACGCAAGCGCTTACTTCGTGTTCCCGCGCATCCCACCGGCGGCGCCCTGCGCTTTCGTAAATTTGTTTACAATGTATTCCCACCGCGAATATCACGAAATGGTGCGATCTTACATACTTAGTGGTGAAAGCTTGAACGGTGCCCAGAGACTGTACGAAGCAGAAAGTATTCCTCGCCTTCGCAATCAAGGGATAATAAATCCTTCAGTACCTAATCGCCAAACGATTTTGCCCGCAAATCAGAGGCTATTAGACCATGGCAAATTTATAGCTCCTACACACGCTCATGGACGTGGCAGGCCGAGACTCGCAGAAGAGATCGAAGAAGATATTGTCTTCGATTTCTTTGAACGGAGCCCTAGATCGAGTACGCGGAATGTAGCGTGGCGGCGCTTCGCACCCCGGCGGTCACCAGATCTTACTCCATGTGACTTTTTTTGTGGGGCGAAATAAAACGACGAGTGTATGTGCACAAAGCCAGGCCTCCGTCACTCCATGTACACACGGCTAGACATCAAGCTATACATTTCCAGTTTTAGCTGACCTCGCATTGTATAGTTTTTTCGTACAATCAGAAGTCAGCTTATACTAGTTACACATCAAGCTATACATAGCTTGATGTGTAGCCGCCCAGTGTACCGCCCGGCCGAGCACGCTCGGGCCGTTTGCGGACCAAATTCAGTGCTGTGGGATCGCGCGATGCGAAGCAATCACAACTGTACGTTTCAGCATTTAGGCACATTTTAGCATGCAGCGGTTGCTGGCGCGATGGAGTAGGCTATTATAGCAGTAGGTATTGGAAATTTTCTACTGAGTGAAGTATCTGTTACGTAGTAACTATTTAGTAATCTGTGCCAAAGCCTAGACCAATTAAAAGAGCAAATTGTACGTGCAAGAAGTGAAGTGAAAAGTGACACTGTAGTGCTCAACAAAATTAAAAATAATGTACAAAAACGTGCAAGACTCTGTTTAGAGAGAAACATTTTGAACATTTATTAAAGTACTGTTAATGTGACTGTTCTAAGATGATTTTGATTAAATTTTTAAGTAAGTATTTAAATAGGTACGCGTAATAGTAAACCGTTTTGGCACGGTTTTAGTAAGGTCTAAAGTTATTTTTTATCTAATTTATTTTTACTTTATTTGTAATTGATTAATTAAGGATTACATTCTAATTATAGTGGACATAGCACAAACCTTTTACTTATTGACGGTCCTAAGCCCGTGAAAGTATGAAGGGAAGATTTGCAACTTTGTTTATTAGTGTTATCAATGAACTGCGGCGGCGCGCGTACGCACGGCGCGGCAGTGTCCAGAAACATAAACTTTTTATACATAACTTTGTGATGTGATATCTCAATATTTTTGTATTGAGTGATACTAAAAGAAAAAACAGGTATTCAATGATTTTCGCCAAAGATTAATATATAAAAATTTGGACGGTGACTAAAAAATCTTCCTGTATAGGTATATAAAATTCAAAGTCCTGACTGACTGACTGAATGATATATCAACGCACAGCCTAAACCGCTGGTCCTAGAGACATGAAATGTAGAGGTTGTCATTCTTCGTGAAGAGTAGTCCACTAAGAAAGGGTTTTCGAAATTCTACCCCTAAAGGTAGCCATTGACGATACGTCCATCAATCCAAATGGAGTGGACGTCTTCCAAAATGGTTTCGTGAATGTGATAAACGTATGCCAATCAAATGGACGCCTTCCAGCTTTGGATTTCCAAACGGATTGAAATCCATGTATCCAATCCAAATGGACGTCATCCGACTGTCAATTTGGAAGCCGTTCGAATCGTCTGTGAATGGGCAAAACCACGTCCATTTTTTTGTAAATTTTGTCTCAGCTTTTGCCATGTGTTGACGGGGGGTACATGTGCTACAGTGCTAGAAAGAGCTGAGTCTATGAAACCAGGACTGTTTTATTTGTAAAGGTAGCCATTGACGATCCAACCAGCCTTTCATCCATTTTCTCCTTCGTCTTTTCTGTCTTTTTATCGAAATACACACTGCTCTTGCCACCATTAAAAAATCCATTGTGATAATTCTTCAGTACGACGTCGACTTGATAGCGTGCTATCTTCGAAGTGGCGGCACGTACGTCCAAATGGAAGCAAGTCAATGTGCCTTTAACTGAAGTACCTCCTTATGGAAGTCTTCCATTTAGAAGCATTCCAAAAAGAGGTATCGTCAATGGCTACCTAGAAGGTGAAATGGGGGGATTTTGTTTGTATGAAAATCTTATTCCTTGAGTTAATAAACTTGAAACTTGGCACGAATACTTATCTAAGTAAATTATCAAGTCGGCCATTTTTTGTTTTTATAAACTACCCCCTAAAAGGGGATTGGGTGATTTCAAAGTTTGTATCGAAGAATTTTAACGCGTGGTCCGATTTACTCAAAACTCAGTATTTTATACCTAAAATTGAAAGTAAAGAATAATGTGTATCAGGGTTTTTCGAAAATCGACCCCTGACGGGCTGAAAAGGGGTAGTCAATTTTACAGGGGATGATTTTACAGCGTGGCTTGATTAACTCGAAAATTGGTATAAATAATATAATCTGTGAGTCAAGTTATGAACATATCCCAAACAATTTTTCTAAATTCCACCCCTGTGGGGTGAAAAGCGGCAGTTTATATGAAAAATCTTATTCGTTAGGTTAATAATCTTGAAAATTGGCATGAATACTCGGCTAAGTAAGCAATAAAGTTTATCATTATTAATTTTTCAAAACTACCCCTCAAAGGGGATATAGGGGTGTTAAAGTTTGTGTGGAAGAATTTGAACGCGCGGTCCGATTAACTCAAAGCTCAGTGTACTGTGTGTGTACTTAAGACTAAAAATAAATAATAACACGTATGAGGGTTTTTCGAAAATCTACCCCTAACGGGTTGAAAAGAGGTAGTTAATTTTACAGGGGACGATTATAATAAGTGGCTTGATTAATTATAAAATTGGTATAAATAAATCTTTGAGTCAAGTTATGAATTTTTATGATTATTTTAAAATTCCTCTCCTGTGGGGGTGAAAAGCGGGGATACAGTTTATATGAAAAATCTTATTAATTTAGTTAATAAACTTGAAACTTGGCAACAACTTACCTAAGTAAGTAATAAAGTTTATCATTATAAGTGTTTCAAACTACCCCTCAAAGGGGGATATAGGGGTGTTGAAGTTTGTGTGGAAGAAATTGAATGCGCGGTCCGATTAACTCGAAACTCAGTATTGATACTTTCGACAGAAAATAATTAATAATAAGTAGGTATGTAAAGTTGTCGAAAATTTACCCCTATTTTTTTTTTTTTGGATGGGAAATCATCAAATGACCCCTCCCGCTCTGGGTGGAGCGGAAGGGAGTGTCAGACTTTTACTGACTAAAACCCATCCGTGTTCCTTCCTTAGCCCTTTCTGTTCCAGGGCAGCGATTAACCTTTCGGAAAATCCCGCCGCCCCGGCAGGCTTCGGCCCTATGGGGCCCCGTCCTCTGCTAACATCTCTTTGAGGCGCGCGTGGAACACAACGCGCCGTCCGGCACGGGCCTGGTCCTGATCGGACGGTGAGCTACCCATTACTCACCGCCCGCAGGCCCGCGCCTACGGTGGCCGGGAGTCGTCACGCGGCTCCCGACGCCCGGAGCGTCTCCCGCGGCGGCTGAGGCGTGAGGTGTTCTCCCTCAGCCTCCCCGCCACCTCCTTCGCTAGCATGACTGCTTCGCAGAAGGAGGTGACTGCCTCCCATTCTCTCTCGCCCCGGACCATGGCTTGCACCAGGGCCGGACGCGAGAGGTCGCCGCCGTTGCCGATCGCCTCTACGAGGACACGGCGGGTCTCCGCCCAAGCAGGGCAGACCTCCACCGTGTGCTCCACCGTGTCCTCTGGGCGATCCGGGCAGTGGTGACACCCGGGCGTCTCCTCCCGCCTGATGATGTGCAGGAACCTCCCGAAACATCCGTGTCCGGAGAGGACCTGCGTCAGGCGGTACGTGAGAACGCCGTGACGCCTCTCTAGCCACTCCTCAAAGAGGGGTCTTATCGCCGCTATCGCGGCGTGCCCTGCGCTGGGTTGCGATAGTCGCGCCTTCCATTCCGCCATGAGATCGCGCCGGAGGTCCGTCCGCTCCGCAGCGATTAATTTATATTAATATTAATTGTTTATTTCTAATTTAGTTTTTAATATAATTATTATAAAGAGAAAAAAAAGAAATTATTTAAAATTTAATAATTTATATTAAATATTTTAATAATTATTTAATTAGATATTAATTATTATATTAAAAATTTAATTTATTATTATGACGGGGCAAAAAGCGGTAATTCGGTTTTTAGGGGAGGATTTCAACTTGAAACTTTGTTACATTTTCACGCCTAAACCACTGAACTTCTGATTTGGCAAAGAGATAGATGGCATCATGGGGAACCACGTACTTTTTATCCTGGTAGCACGTTCCCGTGGGATAACTTCCGACATACACGCGGTCGAAGCCGCGGGCAGAAGCTAGTTTGATATATAAACTTTAAAATTTACACGAATTAAATAAACAAATGATAAAGATCGTAAACATACTTCTTCGAAATTTTTAGAGTAAAGTACACGCGGACGAAGTCGCGGGCAAAGTGCTATACTAAATGTATAATATTATAAATTCTGTCTGTATGTTACATTTTCACACCTGAACGGATTTCGATAAAATTTGGCATAAAGATAGATGGCATCCTTTGGAATGACATACTTTTTATCCTGGTAGCACGTTCCCGTGGGGTAATTTCCGACATCCACACGGGCGAAGCCGCAGGCAGAAGCTAGTAAGATATATGAGATGGAAATGTAATTTGATTATTTACAACTTATGGATAGCAAAACCTATGCTTAGCCAAAGTTCATTTTAAATGAAGTTGCCGATATATTTGAGTGGGGGTTCTGTACTTCTATGCCTTTTTATGCACTATCCTACTATCCACCATGTTACCTCGCCGTGTCTCGCCGCACCTGGCCGTACCGCGCCGCGCCTCCTCGCTTATTTTTCAATATCCGGCCACGTTTGAGTCCGCCGCCGCCGGCGCCGGGCGACTCACCTCCACACAAAAATACTTTCACTTCAGAATGCTTATCGAGTTGAGACATCGTCGCTGTCCGATCAAGCAAACTTTTACTAAATTCGTCACATTTTTTAATAAATTCGAAGCGTTAAATCGTCAGAGGAGAACTTTCTGTCCATAGTTTATTTTGCGATATTTCTACAACGAAGCAACTTATTAAAAATCTAACTGGGCTAGTAGCTAACTATATTAGGAAACCCTTTTCTTTTAAAAGACCTGTGTCAATACGGTAGGCTCAATGGCGACATTATTGGCTATTTATTAGTATGATACCGCGGCTCGGCTCTAGCCTGCGACCGGGTAAGACGCGGGAATCCGCTCACAAAATGTAAAATGAATGTAAAGAAGAAAATCCGAACCCTTTTGTCGTTCACAAACAATAAACTTGTACGTGAATGATCCTCGTGAACACCTAGCGCCATCTCTGGAGTGATAGTTGTACTCAATTTCCTTTGAAGCTAACACTGAGTTGGGCCGTGGGCGGTTGCGCGAGTTTTTTTCAAAATTTAACTCTTTTGTCCCGATTTGTTTCGTTACGAAGCCTGAAACATGTTAAGCTATAACAAACGTTATAATCAAAATTGAGTTGTTTGTCAAATGCTGCCTTTTTGTGTCGTAGCTTGTGATGTTCTAGGGGTTCACAATGTTAACATTTTGCGAAAAATAACAAAAAATATAGAAGGAACCAACATAAGCTTGTGTACGCGTAGGATTTATCCCCATAGGCACTTTTGTACCTATCTAACTACCTACACCTACCTACATGTCGAAGGATAATTCCATGCCGTCCTCCACAAACATCCTGTATCAGGATTAGGGATTCCTGTAGGTACCCACTGTGCCTACCAAGCTGGTTAAAAAAGGTCTTGGCTGAAAGAAAATGCGATTACTTGTAATTTTTAGTGCGTTACGCAATTGCATAACGCACCTACCAACCCCGCGGGTCAGTACTACCTCATAGTTCATACATAAGTGACTTTATGATCATAGCGCACAACTGTTATGTAGCTACTTCAACTGTTTTGGTTTTAGGATAGTTGAGTTGTAGTTCTGTACATGTATAAATAATATTTTATTTTATCAAGTACCTGGTACTTGTTGACAGGCCTACTCTGTCCTCTATTTTTAAAAGAGTAACCGTGGAGTTTCTTGCCGGATCTTCTCCATAGGAAACGACCAATTGGAACCGTGCAACTAGCTTCTAACGTTTCATAAGTGCCCATGTAGGTTTATGTGAAATAATATATTTTGATTTTTGATTGATTCATCAGAATGACACCTGCATAATTTATGTAGATAGATAGTGCGATTTGGGTTCGCTTGGTAGGTACTCATGTTGTTTCGCCTCTTTCGTACACTTGTTTCATTCACAAGTTCTGGCTCACCTGCAGCATGCTGTACGAAGGTTCGGCTCCTAAAATCATATTTGTATTTTCCGTAACATCAGATAACCTCGCGTGTCCGGTGCCCGGTCCCACAACGGGGAGCTATAACTCATCCTCTGTGTTATGAAATCCGTTTTGTTGCGCATGTAAGTCAATATGTCGGCGGTACAGCGTGCAGGGAGTCTGCGATATAAATCAGTCACATACTCACATCTGAGGGCGTCACCGCGGTGCCTGACTGATTGATTCCACACTCACCACTCACCGAACGATCACAATTTGTAACCTGTTGGTGGACTGTGGGAGAAAACACATCGGCACAAGTAGCACAACGTAACAATGCGGCTCACAGCACATTACTTTTCGGAAGTAACCTAGGCACCTACTTGGTGGAATTGCATTCCCTGAAAATAAACCTAAGGTCCGTATTTCAGAACGATCCTCAAGTCCAGTTGGCTCTTCAATCAGACGATCATAATTTAAGTACCTATAGAATCAATACTTGAGCATCGGTCTTATTCCAGAACGGTACCTAATCATCCATACTCGGCTGAATCGAGACTCAAATCGAGCCTCAAGCAGAGATGTGTATTGTTTCTGCATCAGCCTGTTTTCGATTATTTTATTTATCAATTTTGTTCTGATCGCCACAGGATTGGAAATACAAAATATACCATTAGATCCCAATTATTTAAGAAATCAACGTTTCCGTCCCGAATAGTAGGTACAACCCCACATTTATTGAAGTAAAGCTCTGAAGTAGAGTACTCGTAAGTATCGTAATTTTCTCAGCAAAATTGTCTTATGTGCACCTCTTTTTATAGTTTTCACGGTGTTATGGGTCCTATCATCCCGTGTGAGGAAACGCTAATGATCAATGAATCGACACTTGAGGGTTGTTCTGAAATTAAAACTTGACTAAAAACTAGTTTTAAACAGAGATGAAAGCTTGAATTTCTTTCTGTAATACGGACCTTAGTCTGATGAGCCTTTACGGGAGAAAGTAAATTAGCAAAAGGAAATAATGGTCTATAGATCTAAAGTCTACAAGGCCTACAAAGTCCTCACATTTACAAAATATAAAAGGATATAAAATCTATCAAAAGGATAAATAAAAAATAAAATATAAAAACCTATTAAAAGTGATAGGTATGGTTGCCATTACAACCAATAATAGGTAAACAGTTGAAATTAGAATATTGTCTGTATATCAAATCAAATCAAATCCATTTATTTGCAAGAATGTAGGTTTACAATGTATGATCTTAAAACTATAATGGCCCCTTTACATTCTACCATTACATATGGTGTGCAAATATTTAATTTTAACGTACACAATGTTATTAATATATTTAGGTACATTTATAAAAATAAAATCAAAATAGACAGCAACAACAATAAGCTCTCATGCTTATGGATTTATAGGAACAAATTAATTCATTGATGTCAAAGTTATACCTATGTCAGTTCAAGAGATAAAATTTAATAAAATGATAGATTAATAAATAATAGTAAATGGTAATGTCATAAGTCATAACTATTAAAATTTCAAAGCGTTGATATAGTGAATTTCAAACATCTATCAATTATTATTACAAGGTCCCAATATTATTCATTTATGTTTCCTTGTCCGCGATCTGACATGTATTCATTAAGGTTATAAAAGCATTTTTGCTTTAACCATTGCGTTACCTTTTTTTTAACATGATCAAAGGTAAATCTTTTAAAGCGTCCGGTAATTTGTTATACCTATACCTTTACAGCATTTATGTACGAGTTCCTCTTATACAATTCGAGCCTGCATTGCGGTAAACAGAGCTCATGGTTAAATTTATTTTTATTTCTAGGAGCTCGTTTCGTTTGGTTACATCTTTGTTTTTAATGATAAATTCGGGATGTTGTTGTACAAATAGGCATAATTCTCTAATATACAAACACGGCAATGGCAGAATATTGTACTTTTTAAACAAGGCGGCATTTGACGGCACGGTTGGCGCAGTGGTTAAGCGATTGACTGCTGCGCTGCGTGTCGCGGGTTCGATTCCCGCACGGAACAAATATTTGTATGACCTACATATATTTGTTCCGAGTCTGGGTGTTTTTCTATCTATAATATGTATGTATTTACAAAAAAAAAGTTTATCAGCCATCTTGTTACCATAACACAAGCATTAGGTTGCTTAGCTTGGGACAAATGGTGCTGTGTGAAATGTCCAGGGATATTATTATATTATTATTATTATTAAGGACTTACAACTATCCGTATACCAGGCTCCACAGCTTGCACTACACATTTTTTTTGTACTCTAAACGCTTTTGTAATATCCACCGAATTACCCCACAACTAGAGACCATAAGAGAGTACGGACGAAACGTACCCGTGATATGCACAAAGAGCCGCTTCTGTTGATACCGTGACTCTTAATATTTTTATTGCGTAGACAAATCTGTCGAGTGTATCACTAACGTAATCGACGTGTGTTTTCCAGTCTCAATTCTGATCCAACATTATACCCAGAAATTTAGTACTTGCAACTTGTTCGATAATAGTATCATTATATTTGTAGCATAATCTACAACGCCACATGCGAACAACGCGTCATACTGACGTCACGCAAATCCTGCATCTCGCAAGCAGAGTTTACCGTACAATTAGCATAGATACAATTTCCCAATATCAATCGTTGGGCAATTGCCCGCCAGACACAACACCCGTCTGGTTGGAGGATCCTCCCTTTTCAATGGAGGATGAGTGAACTTTACACCCTGTTCCTCATATCTCCAAATATTTAACATCAATGGCTTTCTTTTATAGGTTTGGAATTGGATAATTTTAGTTTTCTCCATATTCATTTGTAAGTTGTTAGATTGTAACCAGTGTATTATTTCGTCTATTGCTTTGTTTATGTCTTGTTCATAATTATGTCTCTGCATTTTGACGTTTCACAATGAGAGTTGTGTCATCGGCAAACAAGATTGTGTTATGGCACGTGATATTTGGGTGGTCATTAATATTATATGAGGAATAAGAAAGGTCCCGATACCCTGCCCTGTGTTATAGATAAATTATTTAGTCGATATCACTTCTATTTAAAAACCATAAAAACCTTTTTGTTGTTATGAATTTTAGATACCTATTTCTACACATTGTTTTCTGTCATTTAGGTAGTATCTCAACCAGACGTTCACTTTGCCTCTTATTCCATATTTTTCTAGTTTGTGTAAGAGCAATTTGTGGTCCACAAAATCGAATGACTTATTCATGTCTAGGAAAATCGCAGTAATTGGTAAGCCATCATTTATAGCCTGGGTTACAATTTTGATCAAACTGAAACATGCCAATGAAGTGGTACTATATATGCTGTCTAAACCCAAATTGCTCATCTTTAAGTAGGTACCCGAAGATTTGTTGTTGTAAGTACCTACTCAACTTCAACTCAGAAATGAAACAACGATTGTATAGATATTCTTCTATATAATTTTCACAACAAAAATACTAATGCTCTCTTCGACCGTTCAAATCTCAATTCCCTCCAAAACGTGCAAAAGTCAAGAACTGTCACACTTTCAAATAATAGTGGCAAAGGTCTTAACATTTACCAGCCTAACAATATTCGTTAAATTAGTCGATCACTACTTTTGTGACGGGTATCTGTCAATGTTCCCAGATGGAAATACAAGATTGTTTACGTGCCTATGACATCTGACAGATACTTGTCACTGGTACAAATAATAACAATTGGATAACCTAAATCGTGAATATAATACTGTTAGTCTTACACAAAGGTTATAATAACTATTTTAGAGGAAGTCTTACAGCTCGGCAATAAGTGAGTCCCCTCACTTCAAGAAAATAAATATTTGAAAACAAACTTTGGTACGTATCAATAATTAATCTAAGTACCTATAATATTAATTTAGTTACATAACTATTGCATCATACTTTCTAATACAATCATCTATGACATGTTATCAATTCTTTTTTACCTAAAACTCTCATCTCGCATAGTCCACTAAGATATATACAACTAGCTTCTGCCCGCGGCTTCGCCCGCGTGGATGTCGGAAATTATCCCACGGGAACGTGCCACCAGGATAAAAAGTATGTGCTTCCCCAGGATGCCATCTATCTCTTTGCCAAATCAGAAGTTCAGTGGTTAAGGCGTGAAAATGTAACATACAGTTTCAAGTTCAAATCCTCCCCTAAAAACCGAATCACCCCTTTTTGCCCCGTCAGGGGTCAATTTTCGACAACTTTACATACTTATTATTACTTACTTTCTGTCGAAAGTATCAATACTGAGTTTCGAGTTAATCGGACCGCGCATTCAATTTCTTCCACACATACTTCAACACCCCTATATCCCCCTTTGAGGGGTAGTTTGAAAAACTTATAATGATAAACTTTATTACTTACTTAGGCAAGTATTGTTGCAAAGTTTCAAGTTTATTAAATAAATTAATAAGATTTTTCATATAAACTGTATCCCCACTTTTCACCCCCACAGGTGTGGAATTTTAAAAAAATCATAAAAATTCATAACTTGACTCAAAGATTATTTATACCAATTTTATAATTAATCAAGCCACTTATTATAATCCTCCCCTGTAAAATTAACTACCCCTTTTCACCCCGTTAGGGGTAGATTTTCCAAAAACCCTCATACGTGTTATTATTTATTTTTAGTCTTAAGTACACACACAGTACACTGAGTTTCGAGTTAATCGGACCGCGCGTTCAAATTCTTCCACACAAACTTTAACACCCCTATATCCCCTTTGAGGGGTAGTTTTGAAAAACTAATAATGATAAACTTTATTGCTTACTTAGGCGAGTATTCATGCCAATTTTCAAGACTATTAAACGAACGAATAAGATTTTTCATATAAACTGTATCCCCGCTTTTCACCCCCACAGGGGTGGAATTTTGAAAAATCATTTGGGTTGTGTTCATAACTTGACTCAATGATTATTTATACCAATTTTCGAGTTAATCAAGCCACGCTGTAAAATCCTCCCCTGTAAAATTGACTACCCCTTTTCAGGCCGTCAGGGGTAGAATTTCCAAAAACCCTGATACACATTATTCTTTTCTTTCAATTTGAGGTATAAATACTGAGTTTCGATTAAATCGGACCGCGCGCTAAAATTCTTCCATATAAACTTTGAAACCCCCCAATCCCCTTTTAGGGGGTAGTTTATAAAAACAAAAAATGCCTAACTTCATAATTTACTTAGGTAAGTATTCGTGCCAAGTTTCAAGTTTATTAACTCAAGGAATAAGATTTTTCATACAAACAAAATCCCCCCATTTCACCCTCTTAGGGGTGGAATTTCTAAAAACCCTTTCTTAGTGGATACCTACTCTTCACGAAGAATACACCCTCCAAATTTCATGTCTCTAGGACCAGCGGTTTAGGCTGTGCGTTGATGTCTCAGTCAGTCAGTCAGTCAGTCAGTCAGTCAGGACTTTGAATTTTATATATATAGATTATCTGTGCGATATCTGTACTCGATATATGTCTATGCTCAGAATAAAGCTATCTTAAATACACATCTTGCACGGTCTGCTACGGTCTACAATCATCTGTACGATACCAATTAGTTGATACCATTACGATTCTGTACTGATTGTTCATAGCCTGTGCTCAGAATAAAGCTATCTTAAATACACATCTTGCACGGTCTGCTACGGTCTACAATCATCTGTACGATACCAATTAGTTGATACCATTCGTTTCTGTACTGATTGTTCATAGCCTGTGCTCATATTACCTACTATTTCAATCTATGATCATAATATGTGCGGAACTATGTCACAGTTCCATTCATTATCTGCACGAATCATTCCAATCCAAGTCTCAATCGCAATCAATTCCATATCGGCAATCAAATTGAATAGTTTTTACAATGCACAATTTATACAAAATACGGTCAATCATCTTACAATTCATACATTATGTAATATTCTTACATTGTAATAACAGTAGTAACGTAATAAATAATTAAACGATACTTCAAAATTAATTAATTTTAAAATTACTGCATAGATTTATCTCATTAATCATTATCAGTTTCACTGTTATTATTATCATTTTCGTTGCCGTCGTGTCTGGAATAATCATTAAAATTAGGCCAAGGATGAATTTTATTAATTGCTAATGTTTTCGTATCGTTCGTTTCCTTTTATAATTAGTGGGAACCTACTCAGTGTTTTATCAAAGCCAAAATGCCCTACATGTTCGTGTTTCATGCGCAAAACTTGCCACCTAACACCCCTCGGTACCACCCAACGAATTCCATCATCTAAGATACGGTATAGTCACCCTTCAGCTGATAATTCTTTCGTACATTGGCAACGAATTTCGTTTCATCGTCGAGAAGAATTTCTCGAATTCGCTTTATCTCTTCGTCGTTACTCTGTATGGTCGCAATGCAATCGCTTGTCTATGCTTGCAATACGTCAATTACATGTGTTTTATCTAGTATCGTCAGTGTGTTCAGTCACCGAAGCACGACTCAGGGCATCCACATGGGCCATACGTGATCCTGGCCTATACTCGATAGTATACAGTCGTACTCCTGTAGCTGCACCCACCATCGCGCGATCCTGGGTATGAGGTCACGCTTCGTCAAAGTCGTTCTTAACGCATTACAGTCAGTTACTATTTTAAATTGTAATCCCAGCAAATAAACACGGAATCGAGTTAAAGAGGCAACGACAGCTAACGTCTCCAGATCAAAGAGTGGAGTTTTTGCTCAGCTTCTGAATTTTTCCTACTGTAGTAGGCTACAGTCCTTAACTGGCTGTCACTACCTCGGTGCATAAGAATGCCTGCGATGCCTATCTAATTGGTTTACCGCTGATCGACGATCGTCGATCAGCGGTAAAGGATAGTGCTCTTTACGAGTCTTGTTATTTAGGGCTCTGTAATCGACGCAGAGCCTCTTCTCACCTCTTTTCATCTTCACAAGAAGGATAGGACTCGCATAAGGTGAGTTAGACTATCAAACGATATCGGCGTCGATCATTTCCTTTACCATTGTTCGAACCAATTCACGGTCCGGATATGAGAGTCTATAAGGTCGGTGGGTAAACCACCGGCTTCGCGTCGTTCAATTCTATCTCCATCTGTACTATGTAGGTAAGTATGCCCTAAATTAGCTAAACAAGAAGAAAAACAATCCTCGTACCTCTTTAGTAAAGACTTAAATCTGAATATCTAATCATCAGATAAGTGACCAATTAACACGGGATATTTAATTATACCGTCTTCAATTACATAAACGTCGACCATCTCTACGATATTATTAATATCTATTTTTCACGCGCCATTCCTATTGATACAACAATATTATTACCTAATCCTCTCATAACAGGTAACTCGCCTACTGACCAACTAACTCCTAATGATTCTGCTACGTTACATTTTATCAATGTGCTCTGACTACCTTAATCTACATACCCTTTAACCAGAATACCGTTAACCTTTAGCTGGATCATATATTTCTTATTACTAGTGTCATCAACATCGACTTTCATAACTTTTTTCTGTACTAGAAGTATCTTTGCTCTTTTCGTTGGACAGCTGCGGGCAATCGATCGTTACATGGCCAATCCCTTTTACAAATGTTACATCTCAGCAGCTTTTGTGTACACTTATTACTAAAATGACCTACTTCTTTACAGTTAAAACAAGTTACAGATCCACTAGATTGTGGCCTAGATAACTTTGAATCATTCCCAACGAACTGCTTAGTATTCGAATTCGTATTACTAGATGGCAAAGTCTTTTATCTTGGCTAATATTAGACTTGTCAAAATCGTGACTTTGTTTAATAGACTGAAAGTAATTAAGAACCTCTTCAGGCTCTTGACACTTGGCTGCTTTAGCACCAAGTCTCAAAGCGATCTTCAATGCCATAGAGCAAGCAATCAACGGCACGCTTCCCGAAAATCTCGCATCGATTCAACAGATTAAATTTTTCATAATAATACAATTCTAACGATTCATTGTATTTCACGCGATTATTTAACATATTAAGCCGGTAAGTAATTCTGCGTAATCGTCACTACTAGGAAAGGAATCAATTAATTTAATTTTCCACTCAGACCACGAAAATGATATTGAAGGCAAGGCCTGGTACCATGTACGAGCAACACCCGCAAGTATGGGCAGTGCGTAGTGTATGACCTGATCATCACCCCAACGGTACAGCTTCGCACATTCGTCGACCTTATTAAGCCACATGTGGACCGTCTGGCCCTTGACCATGGGGTCAAATTCAGGAATAACGTTACCTAACATCGGAAATTTATTGCCTTCTGGCTTCGCATTCGACAAAGATTTAATTAACTCATTCAAAAATAACTGAGTCTCACTGTTAGCAAACATAGATTTGTTTACCTGAATATTCCCGCGTGGTTCATCACTTACTGCGGTGTTTGGTGAGCTACTTCGGTCAGACGACCGCCTACGGCAGCCGGTATGCCACTGCTCACTCCGCTTCCTCGTCAGGTTTCGGCGCGATCGGTGCTCATCTTCGCAGCTACGTTTCCGACTTCGGCGACACCGCCCATCAGTTTGTGTTCGAGGTCGTCTTCTCTCGTCCTGGTCAGTGTCACTCCGCTTCCTCGTCAAGCTTCGGCGCGAGACATGTTCATCTTCGCGGCTACGTTTTTGACTTCTTCGACGCCGCCCATCAGTCCGTGTTCGAGGTCGACTCCTCTCGTCCCGGTCACTCGAATCGCTAGACGTACTTCTATGCCGCCTGCGACGTTTCTTCTTACTCTGGTGATTCTCACTGGCTTCATTATCGCGGCAACGCTTAGGTTCCATGCTCGCAGCGGCTGGAGTAAAACGGGACCGGTTCCTATGCGATTGGTTACTGTCACGGTCCATAATAACTGATATTTTCCAAAACTTGTGGGTGTGTTGTATTTAATCCCACTTCTGAGTTGTAAGTACTCAACTTCAACTCAGAAATGAAACAACGATTGTATAGATATTCTTCTATATAATTTTCACAACAAAAATACTAATGCTCTCTTCGACCGTTCAAATCTCAATTCCCTCCAAAACGTGCAAAAGTCAAGAACTGTCACACTTTCAAATAATAGTGGCAAAGGTCTTAACATTTAACAGCCTAACAATATTCGTTAAATTAGTCGATCACTACTTTTGTGACGGGTATCTGTCAATGTTCCCAGATGGAAATACAAGATTGTTTACGTGCCTATGACATCTGACAGATACTTGTCACTGGTACAAATAATAACAATTGGATAACCTAAATCGTAAATATAATACTGTTAGTCTTACACAAAGGTTAACTATTTTAGAGGAAGTCTTACATTGTAAAGTCTTGAAGCCTTTTCAGCATAATTTTCTCAAGGATTTTTGACATAATTGGTATCAGCGTCACTGGCCTGTAATTATTCGTCAGGATTTCCTCATTTTTTAAAAAGTGGCCTAATGACAGATTTTTTCAATATGTGTGGAAAGGTACCTTACTCAAATGACAAGTTTATTTAATAACACAGAGTTTGACTTATGTATGGTGCGCATAATTTAATTACATTGGTTGTTATGTCATCTACTCCTGCTGCGTTTGTTATTAAGATTTTTAATTGTTCGAAATGTTTCCATCTAATCAGTAGCTTTAAGGAATATTGTATGTTCGTTATTAGTACCTATCGATAGTTTTATTTATTTCGAGGGGCTTGTGGCTAAGTAATAACAGCCGCACGGGTCGATCGATCAGGTTAAGCTACGCTTGCCGCGGTTGGTCCGTGGATGGGTGACCATTTTCACATACCAAGACTCCTCCGTGCCTCGGAAAGCACGTTAAGCCGTTGGTCCCGGCTGTCATTCGTGGATCTTTGACAGTCGTTACGGGTCGTCAGTAGCCCGAAAGTCTGACAACCAGTCTTACCAAGGGGTATCGTATTACCCAGTAACTGGGTTGTGGAGGTCAGATAGGCAGTCGCTTCATGTAAAATACTGGTATTCAGCTGCATCCGGTTATACTGGAAGCCGACCCCAACATAGTTGGGAAAAGGATAGGCAGATGATGATGATGAGTTTTATTTATTTCGTCTATATTATATTTAAATTTTTTGCTATTTGTCAATTGTATATATAAACTCATTAAATTTATCACTTATCTCCTTAGGGTGGGTCTTCATAATGTCCGATTATTGTTGACTAGCTGCGCCCCGCGGTTTCACCCGCATAAGTTTCGATCCCGTGGGAATATCGGGATAAAAAGTATCCTATATGTTAATCCTGGTTATAAACCATCTGTGTGCCAAATTTCATCCAAATCCGTTCAGTAGTTTTTGCGTGAAAGAGTAACAAACATCCATACATCCATACAAACACTCACGTTTATAATATTAGTAGGATTATTCTGTCAATTTGTGTATACTAATGTCAGCAATGTTTTCATTAGGCTTTACATTTATTTTTCATACCACTTGCTCAAAAAAGTGACATTCTATGCCACAAAAAGCGGACATAACAATAGTCATTTTCTAATCTGTTAAAAACTGGGAAAGAAAATTGTACTGAATTTCATTCATCCTCTAGGGGGAGAATGTGATTTAAATTTGGAATACTTACCGAAATTTATACTGAACTACATCTGTGTTTACACCATTGAGTTTGTATATAAAGCATTATACATCTTTTTGAAAAAGGAATACGCGCATTTATTATGCAGTTATGATTATTAAATAAAATTACGAAAACCGACGAGGCCGTATGAGCTTGATGCCTTTGCTTTTCCGACAAAAAAAATATTAGTCTAGGAATTTGCCGCGTTTTTGTTTTCTTCAAGTACATAAACGTTAAGTTTATTTTTTCGCAAATGGTACGAAAAGTAGAGTATTTTCCTAGGTGATAAAGCTGTCTTAGTCTTGGGTGAACTTAAATCGCGAGCGTGACGAAGGACTCGAGGTTTACTCCCGAGCGTAGCGAGGGTATTAAAATCTTAAATCCCTCGCTTCGCTCGTGATTTAAGACGAGTCCTGAGTGTAGTGTAGCTAAAGAGTGGAATCGTCATCCGCGACAGAAGACACTGCTTTATCCCCTTGGTTAATAATCTACTATTTATAAGTGTCAATATATTTCTTACTTTGTAGTTGTCTAGCTTTTTATGTGCACTTTTTGAGTATGTAGCTGTATGATTTATATTGTTTATTTGACTTTTTTCTGTTTGTTTTATTGTGTCGCTGGGTAAGATAGAGATACCGTAATGTCAAATAATAACATATTATGTCAAAGAAGTATATAAAAATAAGTAAAAATCGTAATTTGAGAGCAGACTGAGCATGTGCTGGTGCAATGCAGCCGGTCGATTCTGTAAAAAGCTCACCGTGAAAACTCAAGTGAAGTGAGCTTAATGCGACTTGTCAATAGTGTCAATCCCTAGCATTATTTCAAATGACAGCTCACTTCACGCTCACTTCACCTGAGTTGTCACGGTGAGATGGTTACAGAATCGCACTGCTGGTGCCAGGGAAGCCACATGTGCAGAATGAATTATTGCCAAACTACCTTGTCTTCAACGTAGTCTTTAATCTAATAATTAAGTACCTATTTAATCGAATAAAATAAATAGACAATAAATCATACTGATATGAATCATCATATTTCAATCAAAGTTTAAGATTTTACACAATGCTGACTGTGAAGCAGTTTAATCCAAAGTATTTAAGCTGATTCCTTTCAGACAAAGTTTATCAGAACTTTTATGCCGTTCCACCAAATGATGCAGTGTTCTGGCGCAAAAATTAAAATGATCTCATCTTCAAATCTGAGCTCGGAGCTAATCTGAATGTTAATCCGTGGCGGAGGCGAGGAGACGAACAGTTCGGTGGAGACGTGGGACGACTTCGATAGTCACTTTCATTATAAAACAAAAATATTAATTTAAATATTAAAATATTGTTATTAATGTTTATTATTATAGTTATTAATTATACCTTCAACTCAATACAATGACTAGTAGTTAATGGTTCTTCTTAAATGACTACTCTAGTCTATTCAATCTGAAACTGAGTTGGTTTGGGTGACAATAACTGTCGAAGCAATTCTGCACAGTTCTGCCAGAGTTCATTAACTTGGATAACTCTGTTGTTATGGTAAATTTATGTTTGCGTGTGTGGTTAAGTTGGCGCAGTTAAACCACGGGAGACAAGGTATTGCATAGACATAATAATTCTTACGAAGCCTTGCGTTTTAGGGTTCAGTACTCACGGTACCCAAGAAAGCCAACGGGGCATTTTAATAAGGCTCCGCTGTCCGTCCGTCTGTGACAGGGCTGCATCTTTTGAACCGTAATAGGTAGACACTACGTGGCGAAGTGTGTACTACTAAATAATGAAATTAAAACAACAAGAAACATGTTTTCTTCATCCATACTTACCTACATACTCAGTCGGCCGAAGCGACCGCCGCTGCATAGTTGTCACGAGGCGGGTTGACATGAAGTGACCAGACCGGGAGCCTGGGCCCGCATCGAATGGACCCCGCACATGACGCACTTGATGTCAACAGTGCTAATAACGTCTTGAAGTGGCGCTCACGACTCGTGAGCCGTAGTAGGTACGTTATGTAAATGTTAACATCAGCTTTTTGAACTTTCAATTTCTTGAGAGTTTTAGAACGTATCTTGGTTATTTTGAAAGGATGAGTAAGATAAGTCTGCTGAGTGCTGAAACAACGAACTGCGATTAACAACGGTGATGGTGGGACCTCGCCATGGACATGAATATTGTTTAGCGCTACATTCAAAATCAGTTTATCTCGCTGAGACAATCGTACCTAATATTCGCTGCTCAAAACTTTTTGGAACCAAAGCCGCAATAAAAAGTAAGTTCCTTCAGAAGTTGTTCAATATGAGAAGAGGATTCATTTATTAGGTATCTACTAAGCAAAGCAGATGGTGGTGAGAAACAATTAAAAACACGGGAATAAGATACATGCCAGTGATTTGGGAAGGTACTGTGTGTGCAAGTTATCTTGCTAAGTGGATTGACTTCGAGATCCACACTAGAAACAAACAATACCTAAATTACATTAAGTTTCTAATGACTCTCTTTGTTAATGAGGCTCGTGCTGGTAGACAGTACCTACATAGTGACAATGGGAAAATGCTAAATTATTAATCAGTTTGATGTCCCTGATAAACTCCAACACCTCAAGATCTGCTGTTGTATTGTCAGGAGTTCACTGTCTCGAATACAGTTCAGTTTACCATCGCCAGCCCATTGTGGCTTGTTGTACATTAGTGAGCCGTCAGCGGTAATAATCAAACTTGCTACAGTTGCCAGTTACGAACTACTCTAAGTATGGAATTACTACATTGGTACAGTTGCTGCGCATAACTCAGCCAGACTGAAGCTAGAATAGAGTGAAAAACATTAAAAACCACGGGAATATGAAAATATAACATTTAGGTAGGTACTACATTTACATTCACTGCATTTTCGATGTAATAACTCTAATAGTAGGCATCCCTTTTGAAACTTAATAACTGTCGCTAAGATTACTTAGCAGATAGTCTGCAGTTATAGTAAGTAGGTAAGCAGAGGTGGCACGAACAGCCGCCGGCAGCCGCAGCCGCGCGCGAGCGACGAGTTCGCGCCGCCGCCGCCGCCGCGCCGTACCGCAGCCGCGACAGGTTGGCTAAACTTTGGAACTATCTGGAGTTGAGGCGCTGACAGTTAATACCTACTTAATAGATACTTATTCTTGATATATCGTTATTGATAAAAAGGTAAGGTAAGTTCATTTGCACATTCTTTCAATAACTTAGGTGGAATTTCGTCTAAGCCGTGACTTTGCTTATTTTTTAGGTTTTTGATTAATTTGTTAACTTCCCAAGCTTCTACTGGGCTGAGGAACATGGTGTTTTCCGTGGAATTTAGTATTGGCGTGTCGTCCAGTGCACTGCCAGATGGATTGTTACTGTTTTCTCCTATATACGCAAAGAAGTCATTAAAAATGTTCGCAATTTGTTTGGGTTCGGATATTAAAGTATTATTGTGTTGTAATTGTATGTTATATTTTTCCTTTTTTGGTTTTTTATTTGTTCTCTCATTTATAATGCTCCACATCGTTTTTACTTTGTTGTCTGAATTCTTCAATTTGTTTATATATTGTATTTTTTTTTTGCAGTGGTAACTAAACGTTTTAATATTTTTTTCATATTTTTTATAGCGTTGTGTAATTACTTGGTTTTTGTTTTTAGTGGAAAATAATTTTAGCAATCTTTTGTTTTTACAGGAAACTCTAATGCCTGTAGTTAGCCAGTATTTTTTATAGTTAGTTTTTAGTTTCATTTTACGTATAGGAATGCATTGATTTAAAGTTTTTATTAAGAGGTTGTTGAAGGAATAATAATTTTCATTTATATTATTATTAGGTTGTATAATGTCGTGCTAGTTTTGTGTACTTACTATAGATTTATTTTTTTTAATGTTTGCTATATTAAATAACCTTTTATTTGTGTACCAGGTAATTATTTTCGCTGGTTGAGGTATGTTTAGGTTTATAATAAAATTGTTCCACTGTGGTCCGATAGTCCGAAATTTTCTACGGCTGTAATAGTTATTTGTTATACAAGAGTGCAAAGTTGCTTTTTAACCGCGTGTTCAATTTTGATGACCGAGCAAGCGAAGGATTCTAAAATTGAATCACGAGCGCAGCGAGTGATTCAAAATTAGAATCCTGAGCGTCAGCGAGGGAATCAAAAGAGCACGAGGTGAAAAATCTTTGCACTCGAGTGCAACACGTAACTTTTCATTCCACCTCAGCGAGGAAATGACTAAATGCAAAAAGAAACGTTTACAATCACAAGATAGGTACACTTTTATTTCAGTTTAGGTATTAATTACTACATTATGACAGGTAAGTATTACAGAATAATCTTTAAATTATAACAAAATAATACTAAGGTATAATTAAGAAAATTTTAAAGTAACGTTGCTACAGTTATTTAAATTGAGTGTAATATTTAAGACGTGAAAAAATGCCGCGTAAAGAACCGCGTACAAAGCAAATTGAAAAAAGAACACCAAGAAGGTGTCCGAAGAAGTCCAAGAAGTCCGAGTCTGAGTTTTTAACAAATTAAAAAAAAGTTGTATGATATATTCGGCACCATAGAGGTAGCAGTAAATAGGTTTAATGTTTTTTTTAATTCACAAACTTAGTGCACACGATGTTCTAAATTCAATTTACTTTATCCTCTAGAGAATAAAAACGGCTTTTTCACTCAGATATTGAAGATTAAAAATATTCTTTCCGAGATGGTGGGATGAAAACATGTTTTTGGCGCTGAAATTCGTAAATATTAGA
Source organism: Apamea crenata (assembly GCA_949629185.1). NCBI lineage: Eukaryota > Metazoa > Arthropoda > Insecta > Lepidoptera > Noctuidae > Apamea > Apamea crenata. The sequence goes on along the minus strand of OX451362.1, from coordinate 393,991 downwards.
TCAAGACATGTTGCGGTTGTTTCTGTAATGCGCGTGGGTCTTTTTATATGTTGAGTAAATTTGTATTCTAGCATTACAATTTTTATTTTTATAACCAGAAATTGGTTAGTTTTTAATTTTTTGTCGAGAATATTAATGTTAAAATCTCCACCTATTACAATGTTATATTTATTATACTTAATATTTAAACAGTTTTTTTTTAATTTTTCAATAAATAAATCTTCCTCTTTTCTATTACAGTAAGTACATAGTAATTAATAATAGGTTTTGTTTAGGTAATTCAGTAGCGCACACTTCCAGTACATATTCTATAGACATGTTTGATATATCATTTATCTCTGTAGGTATACTCAATTTGTTCTTGTAAGAGGATGCATACGCCGCCTCCTCCTCGAGTTTTCCGGCAGTATGACGACGCAATATTGTAGCCACTAATTTGGATAAGGGAAATTTTGTCTTCGGATAACCAGGATTCAGATATGCATATGGCTTGATACGGGTTTTCTGTTAAGAATTCTTCTATAATGTGTTGTTTGTTATTTATGCTTTGCATGTTTTGGAAGATAATTTTACAAGGTAGGTCTATGCTTTCGAAAGGAGTGATTCCTAATGTCTTCGTTGGTGGTAGATAGGTCGCAGGTTCGGTCTGCATTGTTATTGTTTATGGTTTCTTTCGAGTTATTGTTTTGTACCATGTTGTATGTTTCGTTTTTTTGGTTAACTTTCTGTCCTTCAATAAACAATTGATTGTTTTTGATCAAATCAAATCATTTAGTAGTTTGCAAACATGGGTAATTAGTATATTAAAGATGTTTTATTTTTATAATAGTGCTCCATGTTCTACCGTCACATGGGCATGCAAATCGTATTATAATTTTAAGTAGGTAACAATTAAGAAACGATGATAGTACAAAATACAAATTAATGTCAAATCGTCTGAACTACAGTAAAAATGTCATAATTATTCAGAAATGTGGAATCGTTTAAATTACAATAGATGTCAAATCGTTTGAAATACACAAAAAAATATAATAGGTATATATATTATATTTTTTTGTGTATTTGAAATATACTAATACAAAAAAATGTCAAATCGCTTAAATTACAGTAACAATGTGTCATATTACTACAAAAATGTCAAATATTATAAAGGTTGCATGTGTAATTAGACTAAAACAATTCTAACAATATGGTCAATAAAATAAAATAAAGAACTAAAATGTAACTATACAGTTTTGTCATTTAGAAATTCACAAATGGAGTAATAACATTTGTCAATTAGTAAGACTGACAATTTCTTTTTAAAAAGTGGAATGGACTCGTTTTTTATTCCATCGGGTATTTTGTTAAAGATAATTGGGCACATACATATAACACTTTTCCTTACAGTGTTATGTCCACTAACATGTAGCATGTTTGTATACTGCCTTCTAAGTGGTCGTGTTATATTGTCAGACGATTTATTAAAAAGATGCATATTTGATTTTACAAAAACAGCTATTTCGAAAATGTATAGTGATGGCAATGTTAGCAAATTTAGTGACTTGAATACAGATACGCAACTATCTGTTACTTTAATGTTACACATTGCTCTGATGCATCGTTTTTGAGCCTTGAATACCTGTTCTCTTAGACTACAATTTCCCCAAAATATTAGCCCGAATCTCAGAATTGACGCCACCAAACCATGGTAAGCAATTAATCTAGTGGGCATATTCACTTTCCGGGATATCTATCCCGGAAAGTGAATATGCCCACTAGAAACAGCACATACGCTGTTGTACTTAATTTTTTGCATACTTCTTCTGTGTGCGGTTTCCAGGTTAGTTGGCTATCTATCATTATACCCAAAAATTTTGCAACTTGCACTTGGTTTATTTTTTGCCCATTGTGAGTTAAATTTAAAATTTGCAGTGTTATCCGTTGATAAAAAGGCATAACATTAGTCTTATTTATATTAATCGTCAAATTATTTTGATCAAGCCAGTGTATAATGTCCGATAAAGTATTATTTACGTCATGTTCATAAGTTTTTAGGTCTGTACATTTAATTAAGGCAGTACTTTCGTCAGCGAATAAAACCATAGGATGTTTTATGCGTCGTGGCAAGTCATTAATATAAATTAAGAACAATAAAGGGCCCAACACAGTGCCCTGTGGTACGCCATACCTAATAAGTCTATGTTCCGATAAGTATTTTTTTGCTGAGATATGATCTTAAGAGATTGTGCATATTTCCTCTGATACCTATGATGTGCAATTTGTGTAACAGAGTTTCATGGTCAACACAGTCGAAGGCCCTCGTCATATCAGTTAAAATTGCACAAACTGGAACTTTTCTTGTAGTGTACCTATCTTGTGATTGTAAACGTTTTTTTTTTGCATTTAGTCATTTCCTCGCTGAGATGGAATGAAAAGTTACGTGTTGCACTCGAGTGCAAGGATTTTTCACCTCGTGCTCTTTTGATTCCCTCGCTAACGCTCAGGATTCTAATTTTGAATCACTCGCTGCGCTCGTGATTCAATTTTAGAATCCTTCGCTTGCTTGGTCATCAAAATTGAACACGCGGTTAAAAAGCAACTTTGCACTCTTGTATAACAAATAACTATTTCCATAACCTTTGAAAAAATTGTGATTAAAGCGATAGGCCTATAACTTGCCAAGTCTTCTTTAGAGTTTTTCTTAAAAAGTGGCTTAACAATAACGGTTTTTAACTCGTTTGGAAATACCCCGGAACTGATACTCAAATTTAGTATGTGACTAATATGCAAAGCAATGTCACTCGACACAAACTTAACGACCTTAGTTGAAATGCCATCGTAGCCAGTACTAAGTTTATTTTTTAGAGAATGTATCGCTCTCATAACATTGATGATCGCAAATAATCCATTTCTTTGAGCCTGAAGCATTTCTTCTCGCGTTAATTACCTTTCCCTTCGCGTGTTGGTATCTAGGAACTCTGAGATGAATTACGGGTACCCTGAAGGTATTGGCCATTACTTATTATATACTTAGTCATACTTTTGCTAATTAATTCGATGACAAGTGGCCTATTGTTTTTGTTGTTGTATCTACCCATTCTGTATGTCTCTTCTATATACCTATCCGGTCAGGTCTACGTTCATCGTGCTGTAGAATAGTTCAATGATTCTGTTGTGTAGGTCCAAATCCGGTTCTTTGTAATATTCAGTAAATCCGTAGAGAACTATTTTCTTCGTGTTTGTCTCAGTGCAAATCGCGATTGGGGTATGTTTTCTGTTTTTTATATCTAAAATTTCCTCTTTTAGTTTCTCGTTTTCTTTTGTAAGGTTTTCAATTGTTAGGTTTACCTTTCCTATTTTAAGAAGTATTTATTAGTTTTTTAGACTAGATGCTGATAATCCTGGCAGCAGCATCAGGCCAGACTTATGTCAACATTGCATTGAACTTAAAAATGAGCCCAAACACGACTACGGTGCTGTAATTTCAAGGTTTGTACTTTTTCTGATGCTCCTGGCTTCAGCATCACAGGTCTCTATATACTTCGGTGTTCCTCATTAACAGTACGTTTATCCACACATCGAGCCCTTTTCAATGAGCCTAAACACGATATATCTGCTGTTAGTTGTCAAGGAGTTAGGTACTCTGCAGACTATCCTGACTGCAGCATCAGGTCATGACTTGATGATCATGAGACCAAATGTGGCAAATGCCCTATCAACAATCAAAACAATTTACTATAAAACAGTCCTTGCCTGTTCAAGTAACTTCTTACTGTTAAGGAGTTGTACCTTCCATCATCAGCCCAGCTAATTGAGATGGTAACAATCATACGCAAATACACAAGATACTTCATAAATATGCGAAAAACAATAAGTGAGCCTATAAAATTTGAGGGTTGCCCTCGATTTCTCTAAGATCCCATCATCAGATCCTAACTTGGTGACAGTGGGACCACCTCAGAACTATCTACTTTCGAACAAAAAAAGAATTTTGAAAATCCTTCGACAATTGGCGGAGTATTCGATGAACAAACATACAAAAAAAAAACATACAATCATCCGAACATAGTACCTCCTCCTTTTTGTGAAGTCGGTAAAAAGAACAAACGTGGCAAACTGACCCAGAATGTCAAAGAAGGCGTATTCATGGGGTACTCAATGACCTCAAAAGCTTTCAGAGTGTACATACCCGAAGACGATGATGTAGTGACCAGCAGGGACGTAAAAGTCATAGACAAGATGTACTTCGAAGAAGAAAGTCAGAACTATGATGAACTTGTTAACGAAAAAGATTACTCTCGGATGTCTGAAAAAGAAAACAAAATTAAAGACAATAATAAGAAAAATAAAACGGTAAAAGGCGTACAACCAATAGAAATTGAAATAGCAGAGAATAAAAAGGAAAATACGTCACAAAATTTCAAGGAGCAAGAAGATGAAGTTTCTACAGTAGAAGAAATAGAGTCTAAAAAACCGGTCAAGTGCGTGTCGGGCCACGCGCAGTGTAGGGTTCCGTGGTTTTTGTAACAGCCAAGTGCGGGTCGTATTCGCTGACTGAAAGTTTCGTACCATGCTCTAACTAAAAGCCAAACATGACTAGCTACCTAATTTGACTTCCTATACAAATCCTCACCTGGTCCGACAATTTTGCACAGAAAGTTTTAATTTTTTTTTTTTTGAGATTTGGATAAGACTTGTCATAGCCGGTGTTTTGAAAATACAGGACACAGTCTCGCGCGAATCGCCGAGGTGAGCGCACGCGATAAGCTGAGGTCGATTTTGTTCGAGTTTGGTTTTTCGCTCTACCCTCTTTGAATAAATGTTACGCGATAATGGATAACATAGATTTTTGCGATTCAAGTGGAAGTGATATAGTAGAAGAAGAGATGGTGCATAAGCGTGAGCAACTAGTTAATAATAAGAATTCGAAGGAAGAGGGGAAAAAGGTGGATAAAAGGCAACGGTCAGATAATGAAGAAATAATAGAACATGATGAGGGATTTATCACGGTTCGAAAGGACAAAAAGAGGTCATTGAGGAGGCCGTCAATGAGGTCTAATAGTACTGAGAATAATGAAAATACAGGTAAATCAACAAATGAGAAAATAATGGTGTGCGTAACGTCGAAAGAGGTTTTACCCAAACCTTTTGGCATGGCCAAACTGTTAAGAGTAGAAAATATTGGAAATATTCTTAAAATACAATATAAGAACCCATACAAGATACTTATTCAATTTGAAGATCGAAAAGACGCGGAGAGTCTGATCAATTGCAGCAAGTTTCAAAATCTGGATTATAGATGTCAGTTTATAGATGAAATTAACTTGTCATATGGTGTAGTGAAACAAATTGACTTAGATATTGAGGAGAAAGAGATTCTAGAGAGTATTGAATGTGAGAGGGAAGTTGTTTCTGTCAAGAGATTAAAAAGACAATCTGATAGTGGAGAATGGATACAAAGCGAGACTATTCGCATTTGTTTTAAAAGTTCTACCTTACCCCCGTATCTCCTAATATATGGGTGCAGATTTAAGGTAGAACCTTACACATTTCCCGTTAGCCAATGTTCGGGATGTTGGAGATTTGGGCATTTGATTAAAAGTTGCCCAACTAAGAAGTTACTGTGTCCTAAGTGCGGAGGAAATCACAGCAATTGTGAAACCATCGCATTTAAATGCATTAATTGTAAAGGCCCGCATATGTCAATGAATAAATCGTGCCCTATTTTTAAAAAAGAAAAAGCCATTCGACAAATCATGTGCGAGGAGCATTGTACCTTTAGAAGAGCATTGATGTTGTATCTCAATAAAAGTAATTCGCATCAGACTAAAGAACGTATTAATCAAGAGGATACTATAACTCAAACCCTCCAAGTCCCACTCTCTGTCGACAAAGAAAAGTCATATAGAGATGTTTTGTTGTCACAAGTTCACAATCATACAGAACGGATAGATTCAATACCCAAAAATTATTATTCTGGCGAGACAAGTCGAGATAGTATTATGAAGGAGTCTACTATCTCTGAAACTACTTCAAAATCGAAGAAAACAATTAATAATAGTCGACAGGAAAAGGCTGAAGTCTATGAGATGGGGCAATCTTTTAAGAAAAAAGAAAATACAGAAGGTCAACAGACGTATACATCTAGGAATATATTTTATTTAAAAAAAAAAATGGATAAACTGAATGAAATTGTCTTCTCCAAGTCAAGTATTGCTGTTAAAATCAAGTTAGTAATTAGTGTTATTCTTGAAGAAATGGTTCAATTTGTTTTAGGATTCGTGAGAGAGGGAGATTTGATGAAAAAAGTATTTTCCTTATTTAACGATGGATCCTAACAAATTACGAGATTTCGCTCTTAATATATTGCAATGGAATTCGCAGAGTATTAGACCTAAAATCACTGAATTTGAATCACTTTTGTTTAAAGATCAAATCCATATAGCTATCATCTGTGAGACATGGTTAGAGGAACATAGCTTCTTAAACATATCCCAATATAATATTTATAGAAAAGACCGATCCGATGGTTATGGGGGTGTAGCAATCATGGTACATAAATCTATATTAACTAAATTGAAATTATCTAGTATTAATAATACTGGCATCGAAATGCTACACGTTAAGATTATTAATTGTAAATATCTAGAAATTATAGTATCAGTCTACTGCCCGTCCTCTGCCCAAACGAGACAATGTGATTGGGATGAGTTATTTTCTTTGTGTCCTCAAAAAAGTCTTATAGTCGGGGACTTCAACGGGCATCACTCCAATTGGTCCTATAAAACTGATACAAGAGGTACACAAATTATGGAATCAGCGTTGGAAAATGGATTTATATCTATAAATGATGGCAGTGCCACTCGGGTAAAATATGTAAGTAATGTTTTACAACAGTCATCTCCTGATATCACCTTTTCTTCATCCGATATAGCTATACATTTTTCTTGGCGAGTGTTAAGTGATAACTTGGGGAGTGATCACCTCATTATAAAAATTAAAATGAACTATCAAGATACAGTTAATACGACTAGTAAACGTAATTTTAAAAAGTCTAATTGGCTGGACTATCGTAAAGATATAGAACAGTTATTCTCTAATGTCGATTCTAATATATGTGATATCCAGGTAATGTATTCAACTCTTATTTCTGTTATGAATAAATCTGCGGATAAAAATATCCCAATAATTAAAATGTGCAATAATCCTCAAAATAACTTCAAACCTAAGCCGTACCTACTGGGATTCTCATCTTTCTAAAGTAGTAGCGGAAAGAAGACTCGCGTTGAAGGAGTTTAGACGTAACCCTACGCCGACAAACCTTGCTATATTGGAGGATAAAACTTTAAAAGCTAAACAGAAAATCTGGCAAGCCAAGACAAATTGTTGGCAAAAATTTTGTAGCTCTATTGATGGCACTGCGACTTCATCAGAAATGTGGTGTAAAATGAAGTGGATTAAGGGATATAGACAAGCTGGTTATTTTGTTCCAATGGATAAAAAAAGTGAGCTCTTGCACAGTTTAGCCCCTGACTCATCTCTAGCCTCTAAACCTTTATTTTCTTCAAATAATGTTTTATTAGAGTCAGAGTTCACATTTCAGGAATTAGAGTCATGTATCAAAAAGAAGGATACTGCTCCTGGAGATGATAATATCACTTACCTATTCTATGATTTTTAACCTTCCAGATGTCGCAAAAGCGTTTTTACTCCGTATATTCAACAAAATATTTTATTCTGGTTGTATTCCTAATGAATGGCGTAATATAAAAATAATTGCAATACCTAAAGTGGGGAATAACTCCAAACTTAGACCAATTTCATTAATCTTGCCCTTGTAAGATTTTCCATTTGATGCTAACTAAAAGGATAGAGTGGTTTATTGAACATAACAGTGTGTTATCTCCCAGTACTACCGGTTTTCGCAGAGGCCAATCATGCTTGGACTCACTTGCACAGTTGATAACCAATATACAGGTAGCTTTTACTAAAAACTGGACCACATTAGCGTGTTTCTTAGATATTGAGAACGCATACAACAATGTCTCAGTCGACAGTGTAGTTAAAACATTAGATAACCTCAAAGTGGGCAGTCGAATATGTAACTATTTGTGGGAATTTCTTAAGGAAAGACATTTAATTGTTAAAGAGGACACGGATGGGAAGGGTGGTATCACAAGATGGACTAATAGGGGGTTGGCACAGGGAGATCCACTCTCTCCACTGCTGTTTAATATTGCAACACTTGAAATCCTACTAATATTATAAATGCGAAAGTTTGTATGTATGGATGTATGGATGTTTGTTACTCTTTCACGCAAAAACTACTGAACAGATTTTGACGAAATTTAGCACACAGATAGTTTATAACCAGGATTAACATATAGGATACTTTTTATCCCGACATTCCCACGGGATCGAAACTTATGCGGGTGAAACCGCGGGGCGCAGCTAGTTTGTAATAAAATTAACAACAGTAATTTGATCAAAATATGTCAATATGCTGATGACTTTGTCCTCTTTGTTAGTTCGAAAAAAATATGTGACAGTGTTCATAATATGCAATTATCTTTAAATCATATTGTGGAGATTTTATCTAATATAGGTTTAGAATTATCAACGTCTAAATCACAAGTTTGCTTATTCAGTAGAGGATATCGAAGACAAAATGTTCAATTATATTTAAATGATATCCCTTTGGTACCGGCTGATAGTATAAAATATCTAGGTGTCTGGTTAGACCCTTCACTTCGATGGGGCAAACATATTAATGAACTTAATGAAAAATGTCAGAAAATGTTAAATATTATAAAAGTATTAGCTGGTTCCAATTGGGGTATGCATCCATTACAGTTGAGGCTTTTGTATATATCTTTAATTAGAAGTCGAATAGATTACGGCTGTGTCTTCTATGATAGTAGTGTTAAGTCTCGAATTTATAAATTAGAGAAAATTCAAAATAAGGCTATGAGAATTGTTGGTAGTTTCATTAAAACTACACCTATACATGTGATGGAGAGCGAGTTGTGCTTACCCCCGTTAAATATTAGACGTAAATTTTTAGCATTTAAGTTTTGCCTTAAAGTTAAGTCGTGTACCAACTGTGTATCAAGTAAATGTTTGTCCGATATTGGAGCTCTTAGAACCCATAGGTACTGGTCAAATAAAAAAATACCTATTTTAATGGATACATATAATAGTATTAGAGAAGAAAACATATATTCATCTAACCCTTTAGATATTTATAAATTAAATGTTTGGTGTAGCTACATGTCAGTTAAAAATGTTATTAAAATTAATTTAGATACTGTTAACAAGCCTAAGAAATCATATGAGAGTAACTGTTTGAGAAACGATATCTTGCAAGAATTAAATTACACATACAATGGGTGGCATAAATTGTTTACCGATGGTTCTAAGAGTTCTCAGATTGGTGCCGCTTTTTATGATGCTACCAGTAAAACTAGCGGATGTTTTAAACTGGTATCTGAGGTTTCCATAATGACAGCGGAGTTATATGCGATTTCTGAAGCGTTGTCATACGTTGCTACATTACAACACGCTAATATAGTTATATTCAGTGATAGCAAGAGCGCGCTCCGGCATTTGGCTCGATGCGCCTCTGGACAGAGAGGTGTATCGATAGCCTTTGCTGTTTTGAGTAAAATTAATACAATTCTGATGAATAATGTTAACTTGGCTTTACAATGGGTTCCGTCACATATTGGCCTGCAGGGAAACGAGGAGGCTGACAGATTAGCTAAGATAGCAGCAACTACAGGTATAGAGGTTTATGTTTTACCAGTATTTTCAGGAATTTTAGCAAAATTCAAAACTTATTGTTATAATGAATGGAAAGAATATTTTAAATCTAAAGACAAAGGGCTATGGTATAAAACCATCCAAAGTGAGCCACCTCGGATCCCATGGTTTAGTAATTTTAAAGTTAGCCGTAGAACGTTGGTAACTTCTTTCAGAATTCGTTCCGGACACATGCCACTAAGAGCCTTTGCATTTCTGATGAAGAAGGTGGAATCTCCGTTCTGTTTAGTATGTGATAATAAAGTAGAAGATGTTTATCACCTCTTGGTGGAGTGTGTCAGGAATGGGCCTGAAAGAAGTGCGTTTGTTAGTGAACTAAATATAAATAAGTTAGATGTAGGTATATTTAATATGATCTTAGCAAAACCAATGTCGCCAGAGGCTGCATTGGTATATTCATTGGTTAATTTGTAAGTTTGTTGTAATTAGATTAGTTTATGATGGAACTAGCGTAACATATTGTTAAAAGTTCCTAAAACAAATAAAGAGAAAAAAAAAAAAAATACAGGACACAGAGCTACATTATTCACTCGTCACAAAAAAATTAAATTGAGGAATTCTATCGAGTTGTTCGAAATTTTCGAGTCAAATACAATTGGTCGACTATTACTCGTAAACTTGTAAATCCCACTTAAGTGTGATAGTTTTCCTTTAAACTTCGTTATATACCTATAGGTAGGTACCTACTACTGCCGTGACATTTGAATTTCTAACTACAACCGTTTAGTTGATAGAGGGGGACACACTAGACTCTAACGAAAATTGGTACTTTAAAGCTTGATGTTAATTATCTCGTCAAATACAAACTACGTAACTATAACTAGGGTTCCCACTGATCAAAATATATCAGAATTATTAAGATTGCTTGTTTCATTTCTGCATAGACGTGTCCATTTCAAAGATAAATGATACGATTAAACGATGAATGATAGATAACTTTTGATTTACTTAGGTTATGAATATGAAAATTACACACTTTCATGTACTTAGGACGTACTAAATTTCCACATTTGATTTTGCACGAGCTCTAACGATTTTCATATGAATTCAGCGATAGCATGAATCATCAAATTGGCGGGACCAGTGTTTTAATCACATAACTTGAATTTGGCACTTACAATTGTATTGAAATTTGAGTATATACCCGTACATATGTAGTACTAAGTCTTCGGGTGTGAATTACCTGCCTCTGAGTAGCGCTTCCAGAAGGTACCGCCACTTTGATATCAAAGTGGCGGGACCAGGGATGTCTTGACATACTTCCTTTATCTACCTTTAGAGGTACAAATGTCTTCTTAAGGGTACAATTAGTACATATGTAGTACAAACATTTTAATGTGATACATTTTAAATTGGAGACTTGATCCCGCCATTTTGACGCTCACGAGTCATCTAGGCTAAAAACACACTTTCTGAAAATGAATTTGCATCTTTGCTGGTTTTCCCTAAGATGAAATTTTGATACGCTTTTTTTTTTGAGGATGGGAAATCATCAAATGAGTCCCGCTCTGGGTGGAGCAGAAGGGAGTGTCAGACTCTTACTGACTAAAACCCACCCGTGTTCCTTCCTTAGCCCTTTCTGTTCCTGGGCAGCGGTAACCCTTTCGGAAGATCCCGCCACCTGCCAGGCTTCGACCCTATCGGGCCCCGTCCTCTGCTGACATCTCTTTGAGACGCGCGTGGAACACAACGCGCCGTCCGGCACGGGCCTGGTCCTGATCGGACGGTGAGCTACCCATTACTCACCGCCCGCAGGCCCGTGCCTACGGTGGCCGGGAGTCGTCACGCGGCTCCCGACGCCCGGAGCGTCTCCCGCGGCGGCTGAGGCGTGAGGTGTTTTCCCTCAGCCTCCCCGCCACCTCCTTCGCTAGCATGAATGCTTCGCAGAAGGAGGTAACTGCCTCCCACTCCCTCTCGCCCCGGACCATGGCTTGCACCAGGGCCGGACGCGAGAGGTCGCCGCCGTTGCCGATCGCCTCTACGAGGACACGGCGGGGCTCCGCCCAAGCAGGGCAGACCTCCACCGTATGCTCCACCGTGTCCTCTGGGCGATCCTGGCAGTGGTGACACCCGGGCGTCTCCTCCCGCCTGATTATGTGCAGGAACCTCCCGAAACATCCGTGTCCGGAGAGGACCTGCGTCAGGCGGTACGTGAGAACGCCGTGACACCTCTCTAGCCACTCCTCAAAGAGGGGTCTTATCGCCACTATCGTGGCGTGCCCTGCGCTGGGTTGCGATAGTCGCGCCTTCCATTCCGCCATGAGATCGCGCCGGAGGTCCGAGATCGCGCCGGAGGTCCGAGATCGCGCCGGAGGTCCGAGATCGCGCCGGAGGTCCGATACGATACTCTTGTAAGTATCTATCGGTCGATTTTTCGGGCAAGAGGCTTAGAGTAGCCTTTTTCGCTGCCTCTGAGACTTCTGGCGGTGTCGAATTAATAAATTCATTACTTGACGACATTTTCAAATAAAAACAAAACAGCGAAAAGAAAAAGCGCGCGGAATAATTTTTACTTGTTCACAAATTAGCGATGCGCATCAGCGCTTTTTTTTTTAAGCAAAGGCACAAAAAACAGCCAGTACCTATTACTAATAAGGAAATTAATATTTTTGTTATAGATTGTTGTAATTTATTGTCAAAATTAATTAAAATAAAGAATTAAATGTTTATTTATTATACATATTTTATCTCCTAAAGTTAATTTTATTCATAAAATGTTGACCACTTTTCTGACATAAAAACTCTTTGCTAAGATTTAAAAAAGTACCGTTCGTTTTAGACGGCGCATCTTGATAAACCGTGCGTTTTACATTAAAGTAACGCACAAGTACGTACCTAATGAGATACAATACGATATTGAAATTGGTGAAATAAGAGACCCTTTACGAGCAAATGTGTTATAAAATAATAAGTGTTTTTGATCTCACGTATAGGTATATGTATTTCAATAAATAAAATCCTCACAATTTCCCACAAAATGGGTAGGTAGGTAACTAAGCATTTTCGTGCTTTAATAATAACTTATCCAAATTACAAAAAATTAATAGTTGTCAGTCCTTGGAGAAGCTGGAGAAGACGAGAAGGTTGATTAATATCCGGCTAAACAACTTACTATCAACTATGTTGCGTTTCAGTGTGCGGCCATGAAGCTTGCCGGCTGGCGGAGACCTTCAACTCAACCAAACACATGACGAGCAGCGCAGGGACAGACGAGTGTCCGAGTGGACAATCAGACGCAGAACTGACGATCTTAAGATCCAGGTCAAAATCATCATCATCTTCCTGTCCCGTTTTTTTGTTCAGATTTGGAAAATCCTCATGGATATCCGCCACCTTGGTGTGGGCGGCGAGGTCTGTCAGAATCTTACTGACTAATTACTACCCTGGTGTTCCCTTCGCACACTTGGACCGGGGATCATGGGAACATGTGCGCCTTCCTCGATCCCCGGCTGGTGTCGGCCCGCCTTTGCGGTCACCTCAAGTCCGCGTGGGGAGTGAGGTGTAAAACTCCCCCCGCGAAGTCCGCCATCCCTCAGGACCAGTTTTTGGCTGGAAGAGGACGTAGTCCGCCCTCCGCCGAAACCCGGTACGTCTGCTACGGGTCGGAAGTCTCGACCCCCCAGAACCTTTCCGCAGCCTCCTCGATCGATCATTAGGTATGTACCTGATTGACCTACTTACATAGTCAGGAATCATCTCAGAAAACAATGAAAAATCACCTCTGTACCTATTTTTCTGTTCTGTTTTTTTGTCTTTTTTTAAATAAACAAATAATAATCATAAAATTATTGACGAGGCAACTTTGTCTTGAGCAAATGCAATCATGAGTACCCGCCCGCTGTCTCCGCGGCCCGGCAGCGGCTGGCCGGTCCGTCGTAACGCTCTATTAGAAGCTCGCTCTTTGAGAGCCGCCGCCGCCGCGCCTCCCGGCGCTGATGAAATCACGCCGCATTTTAAATTAAACAAATATCTCTGGCGAACTAACACGAATTCATACAAGACCTCGACGTTTTACAGCATAAGTAATGAAACTTTGTAATTAATTAAAGTTTTTTTCTTGTGCTTAAATAATAAATTGGCATTTGTTCCAAACATAATCGATTCATACCTATTGGTCGACTGGTAGAAAATGCCTCAGACATTATAATAATAATAAATAATAATAATAACGTTTGTTTATAAAAATGGGGCAGATTTACAATATCTTATCTTAAAAATTATAGACGACACAGTTTCTCATTTGCCTGAACTAGGTGTGTGTTTCAGGCTAGAAAGGTGCTTAGAATTTTAAAATATATAATTAACAAATGAAGACTAATTTAAAACTAATATTACCCTAAAAAAAGAAAAACTAACATGTTTTATTTACAGACAACAAGTAAATCCTCTGTTTCACTGTATGATGTGCTAAGTAAAAATAGCAGAATAACCTTTTTACAGTCGTAATTATTTAATTTATAGATACCTAATTTCCTATTTATTTTATTGTATAGGAATGGGCCTAAAAATGTATAAAATCTGTTTACAAAGACATATTTAGAGGATGCATTTGACTCACATACAATATATCATTCCGTCTCTTACTTTCAATGTTATAGGAGAGCATGGTGTGCTGTTTTAAAACCAAGTGCATTATGAAAAGCTGGCGAACAGTCAGCACGCTACAGGATTTGTATAGCAGATCTGTAGGATAGAGAAAGGGATGGAAGTTAGCTACTTTTGAAATTGCTCTCTGTGCTCTTTCAAGAGGCAGTAAGTTCACTTTGTGTGTTTTTTTACTTACCTATGCATATTTTTTAAATAAATAAATACATCGCTTTAAAACGCTCTGCAATACAATATGGGTCCAATAATCAAAAACTTGACTTTAACAAGTTTGCGCAAGATGTAATTCTGCGGCGCGCGGCGGTCCCGCGTGCTCGCGGCGGAGTCGGCGCGTCACGTCGCCCGTCGGGCGTCGCTGTCGTCGCGAGCGGTGATTGGCTCCTCCGGGACACCGGACGTGACGCAATACAACACTTGAAACATTTTGAACACACGCTGAGATACTTTATAATTTGTCCTATTTTCCTCTCGTTGGAATACTTGCTAGGTTGGTAGGTAGACATAGACATAGGTAGGTACTAATGATAGGTGTAATAGCGCAAAACACAAAGAAACGATGCGGATCAAGCGCGTTGCGTGTGCCGTTTCGACCAGCACCCGTTCTCTGTTTAGCGCTTGAATCCTCTCGCGCGCATATACCAAGAGTCCATATTCTGAAGATATTTCACAGACTAGAGTTAAGACTGACATCAAACTACGGCCGAAAAATTAATTAGGTACCTACCTTATAATTAGGTACCTACCTTATAAAATCACATTCTAAAACAAACGTGTTCCCCGGGGGAGTGTCCGGTCCCCGTAGGTATCCCCTGCCTGTCTCTTACACGAGTTACACGGATCATAAATTCCCGTTAATTTGGGCTCGCAGACCGTGTGTGTAATAAATAATTAATAAGAAATATGAAGTGAGGCAGGAAGTGGCCTTCGGCGCGTATCTAATATCGGATTACGTCGCGGCGTCGGGAGGCGGAGGTGAGCTCGCCTGAAAGCTGTCCGTATTAGTTGAACTTCAATATCCGCGGATCAGCGCTATTGACGCGCGCTCGCCATTCATTGCGACGCACACTAGCCACTAGCTCGACATAACATACATAAGTAAGTACATACAAACAGGTATTAGAAGCTGCTGTACTTACACTATTTTATTTTGCAGCAGAAGATTAGATTGGTTAAAGTTCTACTGCGGTAGAAGTTAGTTTCATTCAACCTTGGTGCTGACTTTGATCTAGTCTTAGTAAGTTACGCAGCTCAACAGCGGCTTAACTTACTAAGACTAGATCCACTGCACCTTAGATCCGATAAGGAACAACATTCAAGTCGTCCCTTGCTGTGCGACGCGCAGTCATCTTGACGTTCGTTGCGTTTGGATCATTCCCGAGCATCCTGCCACATTCCTAGCCTGTCCGACCTGAACACTATATGCTCTGATGATTATTGAGTGTAGTCACTTCGAGGCTCTATCTATGGTTTGGAAAAAGAATAAGTGGCGAGGACACGACAAAAACATGCTTTGGAACTCTTACATTTTAATCAATATGTCTATTATGTACAAAAAGTAAGTAACACGATGTTATCATTACTTTATCACTTAAAAATTACTCAAATAATTGTAACCTTACATCAACTGAACATGAACACATCTCATACATGCACACGATACGCACACATTTAATTATTTGTTACAAGTCTAGCGTCGTGAATATTTCATTGATTCGCGTACAAACATGTGACGAATGAATTACAAAAATATATTATCACTAAGTACTCGCATGCAACCAACTCAACCGGTCGCGGCACTGCACGTTGTCACCGAACAGAGGCACGAAGGTCGGCTCCACTGCCGCACACGACATGTGGACGTGCGTCTACTTCTACTGGCGTACGTACTGAGAGTGCGCGCGCACTCGGCCGAGAATTCGTTGACATAGTTCAAGATGGCCGCGCACGTGATCGCCTGTCGCGCAGCCGGCTCACGCGCACGTCGGCACACTGCTCACGCGCACGTCGGCACACTGCTCACGCGCACGTCGGCACACTGCTCACGCGCACGTCGGCACACTGCTCACGCGCACGTCGGTACACTGCTCACGCGCACGTCGGCACACTGCTCACGCGCACGTCGGCACATTGCTCACGCGCACGTCGGCACACTGCTCACGCGCACGTCGGCACACTGCTCACGCGCACGTCGGCACACTGCTCACGCGCACGTCGGCACACTGCTCACGCGCACGTCGGCACACTGCTCACGCGCACGTCGGCACACTGCTCACGCGCACGTCGGCACACTGCTCACGCGCACGTCGGCACACTGCTCACGCGCACGTCGGCACACTGCTCACGCGCACGTCGGCACACTGCTCACGCGCACGTCGGCACACTGCTCACGCGCACGTCGGCACACTGCTCACGCGCACGTCGGCACACTGCTCACGCGCACGTCGGCACACTGCTCACGCGCACGTCGGCACACTGCTCACGCGCACGTCGGCACACTGCTCACGCGCACGTCGGCACATTGCTCACGCGCACGTCGGCACATTGCTCACGCGCATGTCGGCACATTGCTCACGCGCAGAGCACGACTCGTGTACATAATACTAATTCTCTACATACAACTTTATGATGATAAATTAATAATGGTTTTATTGCTCTGGTCCGTACACACAAAATTCGATTTAGTTTCACAATTTGATAAAAAATATTAATAATATGTACATTCCATAAATCTCGATATAAATTCAAATTATGTAAAAAAAACAGTCGTGGAACACGCCCACGTATAGAAATTATTATTATATATAGGATTGATATATAGACATTATATAAAGGATTAGCCCACAATCGCAGTAGACGGGAAAAGTGGAAAGCGGGAAGGGAGGCCTTCGCCTTGCAGTGGGACAACACAGGCCTATAATAATAAAAATAATAGCAAACCAAACGTGGCTTCTAACATATTTTTCGTCGTCAGATTCATTTTATACATTCGTGTTTACTCGAAACAATATATAAATAGTGAACGTTCGGGTTTCGCACGGCGACTGCTATTTCTTTGTAAAATCTTCTAAGGCTACACCGCGCCGATGCCGCACCGCGAGAAGCTCCGACGCAACTGGGAGTAGTTCACTTCACTTCGTAACAATCGGACGGCGGACGGACGCGGCTCGAGGGTTCCGTGAGAAAATATAAAGTTCGGCACGAACAGAGCCGCGCGGACAGAGCGTCGCGCCTCACTCGTGGTAGGTCGCGGCCAGCACGTAGAAGCGCTGCTCGGGCCGGTGCGCCAGGCGGCTCACGTACTTCGTGAAGGAGGCCGCGCCCGCGTCGCAGTACACCAGCGACAGCGCGTTGTGTGCCGGCGGCAGCTCCACCAGCGCCGTGGCGGCCGCCGCGTCGTCGGGGGCCACGAACTGCGTGCGGCCGCCCGCCGAGCCGCGCCCGCCCAGCGCCAGCTGCGCCACCAGCCGCGCGCGCGCGTAGGCGGCGCGCGGCGGCAGCAGCGAGTAGTCGCCCGGCGCCCAGCGCTGCAGCTCCAGCGCCGAGTAGCCGGCCAGCGCCAGGTCCGTGCAGTCGCCCAGCAGGCGCACGAAGGCGGCGCTGGCGAACAGGCCCAGCGCGCCGCGCACGGCGTGGCCGGCGGGCGCGCGCGCCAGCCAGGCGGGGCACACGCGCCGGTAGTGGCGGCGGTTGGCCGGGCCCACGTCCTCCCACGGGAGCTCTGCGGGGAACGGACCGACGCGTTCGTAAGCCATTTTTTACGGACATCAAAAATACACACTCGAAAGTGTCTAGGGATCAAGTACGTTTTAGAGTATCGCCGCAATTGAGATTTATTATTCAAACTTTTTTTGGATCGTTATTGATTCTCTTTAGTTAATTTAACTATTTGAATAAAGAATTTCCTTAATTTCATAACACGTACTCTTGCCGATGCTCGCATCGATGTTCAGCCGTGGCCTGCTCAATCGCCAGACCTCAACCCAATTGCACACGCATGCGATATGCTCCAAAGAAGAGCTCTGCCGAGTATGGATGCCGTGCATACCCCACAACGACTTTTTGACTTGTTAGAAAGAACGTGGACGGCCATTCCTAAGTGATTTTGATGAACTGAGCCCCAAGTCTGCTAATTTACAAATGCTTCAATTGAAGCTGAATTACATCTCGATTGAATAGTTTGGCACATTTGGTATTCTACTACTTATTTAAGACCGATGGTGTTCCATTGACATATCATCGAACTGCCACTCAATCGCCATTGAACAATTTGCTATTCTGCTCTTCAATCGTGTCACAGTTGTGTCTCAAATTATTATTGGTAGTCCGCTCGTTATTTGACGTTTGTTTGACATTTATGTGAATCGTCTCTCAATGACAATCTTACCATTAAAGTACAATTCAACAACAATAGATCGTTACGCGTAGCGTTTAAATTGTTGTATAATTTTAGTAATCTATATAAATAAAATTCAAAGTCCTGACTGACTGACTGACTGACTGACTGACTGACTGACTGAGACATCAACGCACAGCCTAAACCGCTGGTTCTAGAGACATGAAATTTGGAGGGTATATTCTCCGTAAAGAGTAGGTATCCACTAAGAAAGGGTTTTTCGAAATTCCACCCCTAAGAGGGTGAAATGGCGGGATTTTGTTTGTATGAAAAATCTTATTCCTTGAGTTAATAAACTTGAAACTTGGCACGAATACTTATCTAAGTAAAATATGAAGTTGGGCATTTTTTTTTTATAAACTACCCCCTAAAAGGGGATTGGGGGGTTTCAAAGTTTGTATGGAAGAATTTTAGCGCGCGGTCTGATTTACTCGAAACTCAGTATTTATACCTAAAATTGAAAGGAAAGAATAATGTGTATCAGGGTTTTTCGAAATTCTACCCCTGACGGCCTGAAAAGGGGTAGTCAATTTTACAGGGGAGGATTTTACAGCGTGGCTTGATTAACTCGAAAATTGGTATAAATAATCTTTGAGTCAAGTTATGAACACATCCCAAATGATTTTTCAAAATTCTATCCCTGTGGGAGTGAAAAGCGGGGATACAGTTTACATGAAAAATCTTATTCGTTAGGTTAATAATCTTGAAAATTGGCATGAATACTCGCCTAAGTAAGCAATAAAGTTTATCATTATTAGTTTTTCAAAACTACCCCCCAAAGGGGATATAGGGGTGTTGAAGTTTGTGTGGAAGAAATTGAATGCGGTCCGATTAACTCGAAACTCAGTATTGATACTTTCGACAGAAAATAATTAATAATAAGTATGTAAAGTTGTCGAACATTGACCCCTGACGGGGCAAAAAGGGATAATTTGGTTTTCAGGGGAGGATTTGAACTTGAAACTGTATGTAACATTTTCACGCCTAAACCACTGAACTTCTGATTTGGCAAAGAGATAGATGGCATCCTGGGGAAGCACATACATTTTATCCTGGTAGCACGTTCCCGTGGGATAACTTCCGACATCCACGCGGGCGAAGCCGCGGGCAGAAGCTAGTTTAAAATAAGAATGAGGCCATCACCAAGTTTACGTTGGCGTATTTTGGCTTTAGCCAACACTAATGATCGCCGTCGATGACAGCGATCATTAGA
Organism: Apamea crenata; assembly: GCA_949629185.1. NCBI lineage: Eukaryota > Metazoa > Arthropoda > Insecta > Lepidoptera > Noctuidae > Apamea > Apamea crenata. Next base: position 373,976 of record OX451362.1, on the reverse strand, counting down.
ATTGGTTCGGCAACGTCGGAAATCCCGAGCTACAATGAGGCTCAGTGTAGATCCGTTTCGTGATTTACCTGAGTCAGAATTTATCAAAACGTTCCGACTCGGAAAAGAACAAGCGAAGGCGCTTTGTGAAAAGTTAACTCCACTTCTTCAACAACAAGGGCGTAAGGATGCAATATCACCTAATTTGAAGGTTAGTAAAGTGGCTGCGCTTCCAGGAGGTCTAATAGGCCTTCAATTATATGACGGCACGGTTGGCGCAGTGGTTAAGCGATTGACTGCTGCGCTGCGTGTCGCGGGTTCGATTCCCGCACGGAACAAATATTTGTATGACCTACATGTATTTGTTCCGAGTCTGGGTGTTTTTCTATCTATAATATGTACGTATTTACAACAAAAAAAAAAAATTGTATATAAGTAGTTTATCAGCCATCTTGTTACCATAACACAAGCATTAGGTTGCTTAGCTTGGGACAAATGGTGCTGTGTGAAATGTCCAGGGATATTATATTATATTATATATTATATTATAATTTGTAGGACACTCATATTACCGGTCAGTCCGCCTAAAAGAGTTACACAATAAGTAATATTGTTTATTGCCTCGTAATAATTGCAGTCAACGAATTTGAATTCACTTTTACAAAGATTTTAAGTATTTAATTTGTCATTTTGCAAATACTTACTCGTTTTTAACTTTTAAAAACTTTTTAAAAGTACTGTCTAAGAAAATTGAAAACACAATTAACAGTCACTTGACATTTTGACAAGTTGGTTGAATTGAAAGTGACATTTCCGTGACAGCATCAAATTTTTGACTTTGGCAACACAGTCCCCGTATTATAAAGTAATGTTTTTTACAACATATTTTGGTCTTATTCTATCGAAAAGGCATTTCGTTATAGACAATATATTTATTATGAGTCGTAATTCCGTCACAGAAATGAAAAAAAAAACCTTTATTTAAAATAAATTATAACTCATTCATTCATTCAGTGTCACGGTAGATTTTAATAGGCAACACCGCGAAGTATTCAACTGACACCATTGCAATCCAATTACGATTCTATATTACTATTCAATTGACACCACATTTAAGTTTTAGCAGAATACACCTTTGTCACAATGATAATTGAATTTAATTGACTCTCGATTGAATCGTAATAGTGGGACATGTCATTGAAATTAGCAGACTTGGGGCTCTGATCTTAAGCATGCCAAATCGCTGTGATTGTGTGATTTGTGTCAATTGTGGATACACAAATTATTATTATTTTTATTTTCACAATACAAAATTTTAAAAATCCTCATTTATGCCTTTTTTTGCCATTTAATTGACGACATTAACATAATTTAATTTATTTATTTCCCACAATTAACAAAAATTAAAATTTTTCTTAATTTTTACAAAATATAGGGATAAGTTGTTAACTTAAACATAGGAATTAAAGTAAGTAACCAGTCAGGAAGACTAGATTTGGTAAATAATAATTGGATATTTATTTATATGTTAAAAATGTACTTAATCCCTAGACACTTATGTGTGTAGATTATGCACTCGGCGAGTATCTTTTTTTATTGGAACAAAGTTCTAACTGGTCTGGACTAACTGGTAGACATCGTCACGTAACGAAAACGCGTTATGCCCCCTTCATGCGACTTTCTCAATTACCGTGAAAACTATCTCTATTAATTTTCATGATTTTCGAGGATGCCGAAGCCGAAAAGGCCAAAACTAAAATCGCGAGGTCAAAATTAAAATCTAAAATGGCGGCAACTTTTTTCCAGTTTTCGTCATGGATGTTGTTTTCATGGTTTTTATTTTGACGAACTAAACAGTGCACTCTCAAAAGGAAGAATAATAACCTAGTTCTCAATGCCCAAGAAAAAAAAATGTATAAATTTCGTCTTCCCGAATGCTAGAAATCTATGCCTCAACATCGTCTAAGATAAAGAGGTACTTAAAACGGTATATTACCAGTCGCCACCACATGTATTGCCATCAGGTGGCAATCGGGAATAAAATTCCCAGTTGCCACCGGGTGGCGACTAAAAAAAAATGTAAATAGTAAAAAAAATCTGGGTTGGCGATCCACGCGGCAGTGTAGAGCGATTTGAAGTGGGGGCAATAACTTTGTAGTCGCCACCTGGTGGCAACTGGGAACTTTATTCCCTATTGCAACCTGGTGGCAATCCATGTCGGGGCAACTGGGAATGTACCCTTAAAACTATTAAAATTCTGCCTTGAAACACTCGGTAGTTCTTCAAGGCATAATTTGCGGCAAAAACGAAAATACAAAAACATTTGGAAGTCGCATGTCGTGTAGTACTATAAAGCACGGTACCTGGCTCGTCGAGCGCCTGCATGAGCTCGGCCAGCTTGTCGTGCAGCAGCAGGTCGTTGAGGCACACCTCACTCTCGCGCTCCATCTGCGTCTGTATCTGCATGCGCGAGCGCGGAGACATATACGTCGCCTCCACCCACTGGTTCAGCACCACCTGCACAACACAACCATGAACAAACTGTCACATATACATGCCTCTCACATCACCTTTGGGTACCTCGGTAACTCGTTCACATTTCATAAGCAACTGATGCATCTACAACGTGTATACAGAGTAAACGCAAGACCTGAAAGTAGTTTGCTCAGAATCCATTTCCATCATTATTTACGAGTATATGTGTTCATTTTCTCCGGAAAAATCCTTTATTTAACCTAAATTAGGGTCACTGCCTCAAACCAACGTAATTAAAATGTTTTATTTATGGAAATTTAAGCCTTATCTCAAAGCAATAAAAACCCATATAAATGTATGGCTGAATTTGTAGATCGCTCAATAGCTATCCATACACACACGTAAATAATATCAATACGTACATTTTAGATTTAAGTTAGTGTAGATTAATCCTTAATTCGAAGCAATACGTCTTACTTAACTGCACAACCGAATTTGTACTTTGTATTTCATTTCGGTCACTCATAATAATAATCATATATATATATATATATATATATATCCTTACTCACACACACTCCCCTATTGTACGTAATTTAGGGAAATTTCAACCTTATTTCAAAGCAATAAAGCTTTTTTGAATTTGTAATTCCGCACTTCACAATCTTTTGTTGAGAAATTACAAAATATTAGAAAATCTAAGGTACGTTTTTTGCAAACGCAAAATCAATATGAAAAAGCGAGACGCAATGATTTACCGACTTAGTCCTTTGACGTTTGATATGCCGCCGCACGCGCCACCACCGCCCGCCCGACATTAAACGAATTTAAATTTAATTAATTAGTCATCCTCCGGCAGCGACAAGTGAATTTTGTAATTTTGTTGTTGTTGCTGTTACTTGTTTACGCACGTTCGTTTTATATTTCATTTTGATATAATTATAATATTAGAATATTGTTTGTTGGGTAACGGCATCTGTCACATTTAAGAAGCTTGGGACCAACGTAGAACGAGAAAACATCAACAATCAAAACATCAACACCATATAATCAACTGTTTAATTTTTCAATGAATCAGAATAACATTAGATTAAAACATAAACGGTTCAAAATGTCAACACTTCAGATGAGCAACGAATGTGAATAACATTGATTTATAACATAAATAGTTCAAAATATCAACACTTTAAATGATCCACGAATCTGAATATCACTGATTTATAACATAAATTGGTCACTTGATCAACACTTTAGAAAATCGATGTGTTACAAAATATAGTGAAATATTCAGTCATAACAATATTCGTTGCAGTATTGTTTTGCTGCAATTATAGGCAATTTTTTTTTAAGAATACTAATAGTTCTAGTTCTTCTCTTTGATCTATTGTTATGTATTTGTTTTTGAAGTTGAGTATCCCACCCAATTTGATAGATATTGTGTTTACAAAAAACAACAGTCTTAACTTGCAAAAAAAAACACTTGAATGTTATTACTATAAATGATTAAGTGATATTTGATTATACTTGTAGTAGGTATATCTTAGATTTTATAGTGCTATTTTAATATAATAGGTTGTTTCAAATGATTGGCACAATACTGTCGGTTGATGTTGATATACTTTTTGATGATGTCTAAGAATTAAGAATCAACTGTTATTAAATTTATTAATTACGTTATAATGTTTTAAAACGGTTTCACTACATAAGATTTGTTTATTATTACCTGTGTTAGAAGATATTAAGCCAAAATATATGATGATCTGTGATTGGTTCAAAATGGCGGTAGATGTTTTTACGTAAAAGACGTTGGTAGTGTAAAAGGATTGTAACGACGTTATCAAGGCAAGTTGCTTGGTAGATGTTCAGTTTGTTAGTTCTAGTGCCGTTGTTATGTGGAATAGATCGACCAGATGTTACGTAACTTATGTAATTTGGTAATATTATACCCTAATTATTGCTTATGACTATGTTGTTGTGTAAGTCATGTTCTGGCCAATATTCCTAGCTATTGTTATTATGTTGCTATTATTTTGAGTTCTCTTAGACCGTTGTCCAAGAGATAGAATTAATTGTTTTTAAAGATAACGATAATTTATGACAACGAAAGAAAGATATTGATAGAATACTTTTATACTGTTTTCACGGAGTTTCTTGTCCTTCTTCTTCGTGATGACCTAGATTTAGGAACGGACGGTTAGTTTTCTGATTAATTACTGACAAGCCTAAATTTCAATAAATGTTTAGCCTTGTCTGTGCTTTACTTCATAAAACCCTTTCCCTACAAACCATATTCAATAATAACCTTCATACACAGTAAATAACTAACTAGTAACCATTCTGATATTCAAAGCTTGTTATTTGGGTAATATATAGGTACAGTGGCGGTTAGAAGTGGACGGGCATTGTCACGAAGAAATAGATTGACACTTATGTTTAACTAACGACCTTCTTCTAATGAGTAATTTCTATACTGTATAGTATAGGTTACACACACACTCTATACACACACACTCACATTCGTTTGCAATTACTTTGAATAATCACGCTATTGACTACAGTTCCTTGTCATGTTCACTTATTCGTAAAAGTTTATGATTATACGCACAGAAATCTAAATAAACAAATTATAAGGTAGACGGATGCAGATAACTTACGAGTCATTCACCGCGACTAAAATATCAGAACGTTATTTGTTTTTGGATTGTCGTTATACTTGTTATTGTATATGTGATGTGTGTTTAATCTATTAGCGGTGTTGTAGTTACGATATTGAAATGCAAGGAAATTTAAGTATTGAGATGAAAGCATATTATCGCGCTGCGTAAAAGTGGACTTAAATTATATACATCATTAATTTTCTTTTCTTCTATTTAGGCTTTATGATAAATATAAAACGTTTAAAAAAATAAATAAAAGGATCAGCAGTTATACTTTAAGTAGAAAAACAATCGATAAAATAATTAAATCATAATACTCACACTCAGTCCGCTTTCATAAAATTTCTGTGATATAATTTAAGTCCACTTTTACGCAGCGCGATAATATAATCTGCTTTCATCTCAATACCTAAATTTCCTTGCATTTCAAAATGAACTACAACACCGCTAATAGATTAAACACACGTCACTAATCTACAATAACAAGTATAACAACGGTGATAATGACTCGTAAGTTATCTGCTTAAGTGAACATACGTAAACGAATAAGTGAACATGACAGGGAACTGTAGTCAATAGCGTGATTATTCAAAGTAATTGCAAACGAATGTGAGAGTGTGTGAAAAGAGTGTGTGTGTGACCTGTACTATAGAGTATAGAAATTACTCATTAGAAGAAGGTCGTAAGTTAAACAAAAGTGTCAATCTATTTCTTCGTGACAATGCCACTCGTCTTCTAACCGCCACTGTACATATACTTCTATTTTATACTAAAAAATCTAACACACGCGATGGCTTTCCGGTATAGCAATATCCAGTACACGGAGATGGTGAGGACACTGGCTCGTTGCGACGATAATGTGGAGTTGGCGTGTCGAGTGTTCAATGAACGACACGGTACCAGAGTGAGCGCCAGGACTATGAGCGACTTGAGCGCCCGGTCGCGTCGTGAAGGTGGTCTCTTCCTTTCTGTCCCAAAGGTCCTTCAGGGTGGCGATCGACGGAGCGCTGCCAGCACACACCCGGCGCAGGCGGAGCCACGGGGCAGCTGCGTATCGACAGTCACGACACACGGACACATCCCGCAGCCCGCCCGCCATTGCCTCGCCCGCAGCCCGCCCGCAGCCCGCCCGCCAGTGCCTCGCCCGCAGCCCGCCCGCCAGTGCCTCGCCCGCAGCCCGCCCGCCAGTGCCTCGCCCGCAGCCCGCCCGCCAGTGCCTCGCCCGCAGCCCGCCCGCCAGTGCCTCGCCCGCAGCCCGCCCGCCAGTGCCTCGCCCGCAGCCCGCCCGCCAGTGCCTCGCCCGCAGCCCGCCCGCCAGTGCCTCGCCCGCAGCCCGCCCGCCAGTGGCTCGTCGAGCTGGGCGTGTACAAGTTGTACGTGCACCCAATCTTGACGTACGCCGCTCCGGCATGGTTTGCTCTCACAGGCGAGACCAACCGCAACCTGCTCCGCCCGCAACAGTTTTGCGCTGTGTCTATCGTTGACGTCCCTCGCTTTGTGAGGAACAATGTCATCCTGAAGGGCCTCGGGATTGAGAGCCTGGATGCGTTTGTGCGGCACCTTGCGAAAGGAATGTTCTCCCTCCTGACGGGAGACACTGGCCTCGCGACCTGGTAACGGACGATGACATCACACCGAACTGACGCCTCGAGTGAGCTGCACCCAGGTTACACGCGGCTCACTCGAAACAATAGTACTTCACCAAAATACAACATACATTCGTTACGTACTGTAGAGCTTGTCTGCCGAAGGCAACTTTATTTGGAGCAGGCCGGCTATATTTATGTGCGGGTTCCATTCGAACGTTCAAGCTAGTGTCAAAGATTCTCATTAGGATTTTTGTTTAGTTCTGTCAGTGGTAATATAGTGAACAATATGTAAAGACGTTCGCCCAATATATAATTTAAAAGAAGTCATAAGTCGTTTGATTCCTCCTGGTACGGACGCCAGCAGGTCAAGCTACCCGAAACTGTCAAATTTTCCCAATCAACCTTGAACCTAATGCTTTAGCGATAAAGTTGAAAATCTATTTAAGAAATTTGACAGGTTGTAGTAGCTTGATGTGCTGGCGTCTGTACATAGAGGGCTCTTTCAGGTCTCTACAGTACCGTGTGCTAGGTTAATATAGGCACGTTACGTGACAACAGACATCCACTACTACACAGACGCCTAAACTCACACGTGTCCGCGTAGCGCGGGCTGCGTCACGTAGACACTGAGCGGTGTTACACACTACAATACCGCTCACACACACACGACTGCTCCTCAGCCCGGACCGTGCCCGGCTAGCCCTGGAAGCGGGGCAGGCGGGTGCAACATACTTATATGAGCGTCGATTCGGCACCTGTCGCGGCCCGCGCCTCGCCGGGCCTGGCCCAGGGAGCTGGGCTCTCCGCCAGGGGACAGACCGCCGAGGTGTCGTGAAGAAAGCGCGCTGTGAAACAGCGTCTCGGCGCGCCTACACAACTAGCGATCACTCACATGGGCGCGCGTAACTAACGCGATAGATGCAAACCAAGCGAGAGGTCCGTGATAGCGGCCAGGGCCGACGCATACGTACAATGTCGGAGTGCGGCTTGCAGGGCGGCTCGGGCGCGGGCTCGGGCGCGGCGGCCGGCTCGGGCCCGGCCGGCTCGGGCCCGGGCGGCTCGGGCCCGTGGAACCAGCCGTTGATGGACAGCCGCGGCAGCTCCAGGGACAGCACCTCCTCCACCTGCAACACACACGCATTAGTCGACCTATTCTAGAAAGCTCTCGATGTGAAGACTTAGGTGAAGTGAGTTTCGAGCGAGCTGTCCATAGTCACCACCACCACCACCATGACACCAGTCAGCGAAACACGACGCAGACACTTCGTGTGACTTAGTTAGTTTTCAGTGTAATTATAATGTTGTATGTATGTATAGTATTTTTAATTTATATTAATATTGTATTGTATGTGTTTTATATGGGCCTTGATGCCTGAAATAAATGGATAAATAAATAAATAGTGTCGATCCCTAGCATCGAGTGGGATGACAACTCGCTTGTAAATGTCATGGTGAGATTTTTACAGAATAGACCAGCAGATCACGACATAACGTAACGCCTGTATTCAACGAAGGGGAAGGCAGAGGTGTACAGTCACGAACACCAATATGTCAACACTTAAACGTAAAGGAGTAAATCGCTTTTGAATAAAGCCGAGTGTATACATACTTTTGCTCGTGACTGTACGTACTGACTACATTGTAAGGTTCAGTCAATTTCACTTAATCGTTTTTTTTTTAAGTGCTAATTTCATCAATGCAAGTGAACGCGATTGTCACATCTAAACCGCGTTCAAGAGCTGTCAATGTCAAATATTCCTCAGAAATGATGACGTGATAGCTTTTGAACGCGGTTTGGATGTGTGCTTGGTGAAATTAAGCCTAAAAGTCCATGTATACAATAATGGACATGGGCAAAACTCTCCTAGCATTGCCCAGCGGTGTGGCAATATGGGTTGAAAAAAAAATTAATTTCATCATGATATGAGTGGTAGAGCTAGAGCCTCACCTGGTGGAAGGAGTCGGCGCCGACCTTGAAGAAGGCCAGCATGTTGTTCCTGGGCCGCACGGACTGCTGCACCGCGGTGGGCCCGCGCGCGTCGCGGCCCAGCAGCTGCAGCGCGCCGCCCATGCCGTCTGCCCAGCCGCCCCACGAGCTCTGCTGGGGAGAAATAACTTCAGTTTTCAAGCTTCCTTTCTCCTACCACTTTTTATTTGCCCGACAGGGTAACCATAATGATCTCATTAAAAAGTTACCACCCAAGCACACATTGTGGATTGCAATTAAATATTGAGCAATGAGGATTAGAGTACGAATCACTCACTATAACATTCTTAGGCCAGCTTGCACCAACAGTGATTTAAGAGGATGCATCCTGAAAGTTGGTAACGTCGCAAATAGTTGACAAATATTTCGCTGGTTTGATTAATAAAAATAAATAAAATAAAATTCGTTTAATTCAGACAATATTTAAATGTCCATATTTTTGTTAGAATAACATTATCTTAAAACTATGTTAGTAAATAAAAAAAATATATAAAATAAAAACTTTTTAACAAAAAAATTAAACCGCCGGCTGAAAAGCTAAAAAAAAATAAACCTTTTTTATTTAACCTTACTATCTAAGTTCTTAAACTAATGTAAGTACGAGTTTACCTAAGTAATTTTGAGTCGGCGCCAAACAATCAATAAACAAAGATCACTAAATTGCCTTAAATTTAAACGGTGCCGACTCAAAATTATTTAGGTAACTTACATTAGTTTAAGAACTAGCAGCCTTATTCATAAAAATCTCGCTAATCACTCATTAGCTACTGTTTAGCTAACCATTTATTTCGCTCTTAATCAATGCTTAATTTTTCTTTATTCATAAAGACTAGTTAGCAGGTGATTAGTTGCGAAACGAAATAGAGGTGAAATTATGCGTTCGGCACATATTATAATCAAAATAGTCGACTAAAAAACGGAATTTTTAGAATAAACTTGTCAAAACTACGATTTTTTATCTGTAGTGACTTTGGCAGATAAAAGTCAGAAATTTTCATCGGATAATTTGAATATGATTATAATAATTTATTATGTTATAACAAAGTGTTTGCGATGGTAGCAATGAAAATAATAAGCTCCAATAATTGGAGTAAACAGGAAAAGGTATTTATCATTGAATTTATATCTACTTACTAATAAGAACTGCCCAAATGAATGTGAGAGCAGTAGACGATAATAACTATGTATTTTCATGCCCTTTTAAGCTTGCTAACATGAATTTGCTCTTTTAGAAATGTAAGTGGGTACTTGTGTCTATATGATATTACTTTCTACTGTTTTTGTAACGGGGTTTCAGTGCCGTTTAGTAACAATTATTATACTTGTTTACAGATACAAGTTCGACTGCTGCTATGAAAACCACTATTAGGTAATACCTAGCACCAATACTGTTCAACCTCGCAAAGACGGCGATGGAGGAAACCATGCTACGTGAAAAATATGAAGAATGAGAGTGGCATGAGTAAAGAATAGCACCCATGTCTTTGGAGGAAGAGTATTGGAAAACAAAAACAATGAATATATAGAACAAAAATGTAGTTTTATTACGTATCAAAATAAATTATTTCTACAAAATGTCTCTTATTATTTGTGTGTGACTGCCTCGACGTGGCTTTTTTTTAGTTCTGTACCATAGAACTGCCATCATAAGATAACACATGGGCACAGGTGATAACACATTGAATAATCACTATCTGTGATAAGCTTGTTCACGAAATCATTCTCTTCAAACCTCCTGAGCACCTACTGAGCCACCTCATTGAGCTTTCCCTATAAATTCTTTCATCATATGTACTTGGAATGAAGAATATGCAATAGGTAATCATTCTCGTAGCGGTTTTGTATGAGCTTTGTAGGTCTTCCTTTTACTTCCCTCCGTCGTTTCAAAATGATTTTACTCTGCTACATCGTTTTGGAAATCCAGTAAAAGATTGTCGAAATCCATATTTACGCACTACTCGATACCATGAACAAAATAACCTCGAAGTGCAATGATCCGATCAGCTGATTCAAATAAAATCCGCCATGTGGCCTCTTAGCATCCTCTTAGCAGTGGTCCGGTGGTGTTTAATTTTGACAGCTACTAATCAATTGCTTAGCATCCTCTTAGCGTTAAATAGCTATTATGAATAAGAATTTTGCTAATCAGTTGCTTAGCAATTGATTAAAGTTTTATGAATAAGACTGTTAGTTATTAAGGTTAAATAAAAAAGGTTTATTATTTTTTGTTTTCAGTTTTTTCGTCGGGTTTAATTTTTTTGTTAAAAAGTTTTTATTTTATATTTTTTTGTGGCTATAATCTACTAATTGTTTGCCAAAGGGCAGGCATATGTGGCACTGAGTAGAGTAATAATACACAACTTTCAAATCTGTGAGTAAACAATAAATCACCCCTATTTTCCCACCCTTAGGGTTGGAATTTTTCTTTCAAATTTATATGGGACCAACTTTGGGGTATACCCTTTCCAATAAAAAAAGAATTATCAAAATCGGACGACTCTGTAAAAAGTTATACGTGGTCATACGTAAAAAAAATATATATATACTCGTCGACTTGAGAACGTCCTCCGTTTTTTTCGTCGGTTAAAAATCGAAATAAATGGATATGATGACACTGAAATAAATAATTTAAAATAAATAAAAAAATAAAATGAAAATATTTTTTTTTTCTTTTTTAAACGTTGCGCCACACTAGGAACTACTCCTGTATTGTGGGTGCGTTCACAAACATTTAAACTCACATACACAAACAGTCAGACCCAGAACAACTACTGGTAGGCAATACCACGGAACAGATAATAAGGTTGGAATGGTAATGTGGGCGGGGCAAGCGCGCCACAGTTATGATTCGACAATCATAACTCGACCGATTTATTCATTCACCGCGTTCAGTGCGCGTCGGAATACTTCGGAGAACAGAACTCTGCTTAATAATGCCGTGTTGTGCAATTATAACATGTAAGACAAAAAGTCAGACCTCAAGTATAAAGCGAGTAGGTATATCTTTCCATCGGTAAGTCCAAAATAACATTTAATTACAATATTATTTGTCAAAAACATAAAAATATACGGATCATTATGAAATACCAAACATTAGCAACATTATTGCAACAATTTACAAAAAATATACATTGCCCGCTGTGTACTCGCTCAATCAACACAATGACCAAGTACGCGTACAATGTACTGCATGCATTGCGTCCTCTACACTTCAACCGTTGACGTTTCGTCCTTTGCTCTGATTGGCTATGATGCACGGCGCATGTTTATCGATAGTGAGGTAACCATGGTTTATGGTTAAATAAAATCATCGATAGAATTCTCGACTATATTTACGTTTGGCAAAGATAATTTTTGGATTATTTATTATTTAATTAATGATAGTATATTTTTATTTAGACGTATTTTGAGTAGGTAAATTAAATATTATATTAATCATTGAATGAATCCTACCGAATGTTATAAAGGGACATAGACCTGTCATCTACTAGTATACTAATCTCTGATTTTTTATTTAAGTTTATGCATTATGTGCAATGATATTATGTGTATTAATATTTAAATATTTACGTTTATATTCTTAAAACTTTTATTTACACCATTTAGTAAAATTAAATTGAGGAATTTGAATTATGCAATAAATTATAAATTTTAGGTTTCATAAAGAACCTAACGCCAGGGAACAATGGATTGACGTGACAGGTAGAGGAAACTGGATGCCGACAAAGACGAGTACTATTTGCTCTAAACATTGTGAAAATGATTTTATCATTAAAAAATGAGGCCTAAAACCAGAGGCGATCCCAAGAGAACAAATTGTTCAGATTTGTTCAAATTCTTTGGTAAGTTTTGTAAAAATGCTAACTTGTTGGAATTAAGTTCCATATTTATTTATTGATTAGATTTTGTAATTAATCAAAGTAAAATAAAATTATTTCCTAATATTTATTTAATGTTTCATTTTTCCCCATAAATTCATCAGATATATAATTTATCGACAAAGAATATCGGCTTTGTCAAGCACTAGCGTGTATGAAAATTTTTATTGCATTTATGCTTGTTTGAGTGTCTATGCCTACGGGAGCTTATTGCTAGTGGGCGAACGAATATCTGCCCTCAAATTTATGTGTGTGTGATTTGGTTGTGTGCGAAATATTTGTAAACATAGTATTGCGTATGTGTAGAAATTAAAATAGTGGGAGTCAAGCGGCGACACTGGTCCTAGTACAAAATTGCAGCGAGGGTCTTTCCAACCTTATTATCTGTTCCGTGGGCAATACAAATATTTAATTTAAAATGGACTAAAATGAAAATTAAATTGAAATAGATTATGAAAGAATCAGGTGACATGCAGCCTGATGAGCCTTCCCACAGCTGCCGAATCTGGTCTGTCTGCAATCATCCGTAGGATTCCGTTGCCACTCCCTCGAACTCGGCGAATCAGTGAGGCTGGCTTTTTGCGCATTATAGCGTAAAAGTCATTCACCCCCGCGTCGGCAAACATCCCCGAGGCACTACAATATCGAGGTAGTCGCACCAGAATCCTAAAGGCGTCGTTGTATTGTACTCTGAGAGCATTGTAGGCCCGCTGCGTGTAGTTGGTCCATAGGGCGCTGGTGTAAAAGCTTTGGCAATAGGCTCTGAACAAAGTTACCTTTACTTGTGCTGCACACCTCGCAAACCTATGTACCAACATGATAGCATCTTAGCATCATGTTAGAATCATACAGGGTGGCAGGGAAACGCTTCCGAAAACGAAGACAGGTGATAGGGCTACTGATTCTCGATACGATACCATCAAAAAATTAGAAAAAAAAATGAACAATTTTACCTATTTTTTTAGCATTTTTCGTACACTATGCTGTGAGAACAGTTAAATTAAACCATTATTTGCTATTAAACACATTTTTTTTCTTTACAACTCTAACAAGCAATGTATTCGTAAATAAATATCATCTGACGCTTGCGCGTGACCTCAAGTTCAAAGTGCGCGCGCGCTCGCCGACAGCTGTGCGGCTGACGACCCCAAGTCCACGTGACGCGCGAAAATAATCAATTTCAGGCGAAAGGTTAGTGGTATCCGTTTGCATAAAGGTTGTATATAATCTACGTTCTGGCTTCGGAAGCGTTCTCCTGACACCCTGTATTTATGCATCGCTAAATTAAATTATGAATATTGCTCTGTGTTGTACTCAAATATTGATTATGAATTTAAATTACTTATATCATGTTCATGACGCTGAATATTTAGTAACTTAGTAACTGGGTTGTGAAGGTCAGATAGGCAGTCGCTTCATGTAAAATACTGGTATTCAGCTGCATCCGGTTAGACTGGAAGCCGACCCCAACATAGGGAAGTACCCTGTAGGGTAGGGCCATTCGAAGTAAGGAACCCTAAAAAGCACTTTCCAAATCCTTTTTAGGGTTCCGTACCTCGAAAGGAAAAAACGGAACCCTTATAGGATCACTTTGTTGTCTGTCCGTCCGTCCGTCTGTCTGTCTGTCAAGACCCTTTTCCGCCTCTCAATGCCGTTAGCAACGTCATCGCAAGCGCGTGCGATTATTACTTATTCGGCATCTTAATATTCTTCAGTTTTCTCGATGTTTGTTACAGGTCGCGTCATGTAAAAAGAACGCTGGAAGAAAGTGGATTGGGTTTGTTTGCGCATGGGTACACTCGCACACGAAAGTACTAGGCATATTGTTTTATTTTTGAACTAACCTTTCGCTCGCGGCTTCGTATATTGGTTATTGGTAGGTACAACATTGAAAAATATATTAGATATTAAATAGAATTAAAAACATGTTTGATTCAGTGTAGAATGTTTAATCTAATTAAGTACAAACAAAAAATTAAAGTAATGTTGAAACTCCTTCCATTAAGTCGTCGTGGGTGACGTGAACACCAGATGAGGACGCGGTGTTGTTACTAGAGGTGGCCATTTCATCGTCGTCGCTGTCGTCACTGGAGCTTTCATCATCATTTGAGTCTGAATCGTCATCCCCTACGCGAATAATAAATGTTTCTGTCATTATGTCGACCACATGATCGCTTTTACAATAATCGGCCTCTATTTCCTTTACCTTGATGCATAATTTCCCCCATTCTGTTGCTCCCATTAAATTTACTTTTTCATTAACCAAGTCAGTTATACGTGTAAGGTTCAAACTTACATTTTTGCTGGCGACATATCCCTTTATTTGGGACCAGGCCATTTCTATTGGATTTAGGTCCGGGTGATAAGGGGGCAAACGAAGTACAGAATGGCCTGCTTCGTTTAATATAGCGTCGATATTAAATTTCTTAAATTGTTCTTTGTATTTTTTTATTAAGTTATACAACTCCGGCTTTAGCATGGATTCTTCAAATTCAGTTCCTTTTTGACGGAGCCAGGTTTGCATGTCTGCTTTCTTTATATTGGACGTTGGTGCAGCATCGAGTTGTTTGTTGTGGTACGATGCATTGTCGACTACCACGACTGAATTAGGCGGTAAATTCGGCATCAGTTTAGTACGGAGCCACCGCTCGTAATTCTCCGAATTCATGTTGTCGTGGTAGTCGCCGCTTTTTGTACCGGCTTTGAACGTCAGCAAAGCATTCGGCACAAAACCTGCTTCACTACCCGCGTGTACTATGCCCAAGCGGCTACCTTTAGTTAGAGGTTTTTTAATGCCTTTGGTGGGACCGTCTGTCCATGAATGGTGAGACGCATGGGAACTATCGACGTATGATTCATCAGTGTAAATGATAGGTCTTCCTTCCTCTCTATATTTTTTTATCTTTCTCAGATATTCAATTCTTTGAAATCGAATTTGTGACTGCTCAATTAAAATTCTTCTATTTGTTTCTGTTTTTTTCCACTTAAAACCCATTTTTTTTAATATTCGCCTGAGACTTGCTGCAGATCTTTGGAAATGTAGGTCAACCTGTAACTTGTTTCGCAACTTGCCTATGGTAGGCAATTCTTTTTCCGTGATGTGGAAATTGTGGATGATTCTTTTTATAACACCCTGGTCAAAGTAGTCAATATCTGTTATTGGTTTTTTTTTATTCTTTTATTTTTGCCGGGAGATCGGAAGACAGTAAGAAATTCTGAATCTTTTGAACCTTTTACAAAAGATGACTTAACAGAACAGTTGCTAGGCTACAACAACATCTATAGATTACTCCTAGAACAGACAACAGTGCATTATAAAACGTTCATGGTTCAACACCCCCACTTAATCCATTATGTTGTGTGCAGAACACATGTTTCTGCTTACCAACCCCCTTAGTCATCATATCAGCAGGCATAAGGGTAGTCTCACAATATTCAACACAAATAACCCTTTGCTCTGCTAGATCTCTAATGAAATGATATCTTATATTTATATGTTTGGAACGTTTTCCAATAGCAGGAGAATAAACTAGCTTACTGGCACTTTGGCTATCACTAAAAATAGTAACAGTAGTGTTATAGCCAGTCAGTTCAGAATATAATCCGTTAACAATATCACTTCCTTAGCGGCCTCACAGATTGCGATGTACTCAGCTTCAGCAGTACTTAACGAAACACAACGCTGTTTTGAGGACTGCCAAGACACCGCAGCACCACCGAAAATAAGGGAATAACCAGAGAAAGATTTCCCATCAGGCCCATTTCCCCAATCTGCATCTGCATAGCATAGGCAACCAAAGGCTTATTACATTATTTGTAACACAGCGATAGATCCGCTGTCCCCTTTAAATACCTAAGCACACGTTTCAGTGCCGCCATGTGAGTAGAATCGTTGCAGTTATTAAATTGACTCAGCATCGTAACTGCATACGATATATCAGGTCTTGTACAACATGCCAGATATATTAGTGAACCGATAATTTCCTGATATCGAGTATTGTCATTCTTTTCACCAGATTTCAGACGAAGGTTCACTTCAACTGGCGTACTAACTTGTTTGCAGTCCGACATTCCATATTTCTCTAAGATTTTTGAAATGTAATTCTTTTGAGATAAGTGGATTTCACTAGCACTCTTCCGCTCAATTCGGACTCCAAGACATTCTCTTGCCTCACCCAAATCCTTTATTTTGAAGGATCTGGCAATCTGAAGTTTCACCGTACTGGCTTCTACGGCTCTATTTGTAAATATATAAAAATCATCCACGTACAGAGCTATTACAGTGAAAATTTCATTATGAATCTTTGTGTAAACACACTGGTCATACTTAGACCTAGAAAAATCCATCTTTATTATATGGTCATGAATCTTTTGGTTCCAACACTTGGCAGCTTGCTTCAGGCCATATATGGCTTTCTTCAATTTGCAAACCTTGCCTTCACTCCCCTCTTGAACAAAAGATTGCGGCTGTTCCATATAAATTTCTTCACGCAGATCTCCATTTAGAAAAGCGGTGGTAACGTCAACATGATGAACGCTCAGGTTCTTCTCAACTGCCAGTGCTAGTAGAAGACGAATCGACGACATTTTGACTACCGGTGCAAATGTTTCAAAATAGTCTTCACCAGGTTTTTGCGAATAACCCTTAGCAACCAGCCTGGCCTTATGGCGCTGGGTGCTGCCATCCGCTCCAATCTTTAACTTGAAGACCCATTTTGTTTTAATAACATTAGCGTCTAACGGTCGATCAACTAATTCCCAGGTTCCATTCACCTTCAAGGAATTGAACTCGTCCTTCATCGCTTCCATCCAAAACTTCTTGTCAGAACGCTCCATAGCATCCTTAACAGAAATAGGATCAGGATCTTCTGACACATGGAAATTATACACCATGTCTTTTTCCCGCTTCGGAACCCTATTTCGAGCAGGGTAACGTCTCGAACTTTGCAAGTCTTCTGCCACAGGACGCTCTAAGTCGACAGGAGCTGAACTTTGCAAATTCTCAACGTCAATAGAGTCGTAAAAGTTCTCTCCAGAATCCGATCTCGTCAGTGAACTAGCCCTCGCTGTACTAGATGCACTTCCAGATTCTTCTTCATTCGAACTAGCCACCGGAACCCCCACTGCAACAGGACCAGCAATCCTTGGCACCTCTGGTTGAGTAGTGGAACGACTAACACCTGGAATGTCATACTGTAAATCTATGAACACAGCATCCTTATTAGAAACAGGAACAGCAGCTTCTTGTTTTTCTTTAATAATCATGGGAACATTTTCCATAAAAGTAGCATCTCGAGCGATGACAACCCTCGTTGGATCATCCTTCAAATTTATAAATCGGTACGCCTTCGAATTGGTCGAATACCCAGTCATTATCATTTGAATCGTTTTAGGATCAAACTTCTTGCGACTATGATCCTTTACCAGAACCTGAGCTCTACATCCGAATATTTTCAGATTCGATAGATCGACTCTCTCTCCTGTAAAAACCTCCTCTGGAACTTTATCCTTAAGGGCCATTGTTGGAGATCGGTTCTTCAGGTACACGGCACAACCAACAGCTTCGCCCCAGAATCTCTTGTCCAAACCAGCCTCATGTACCATACATCTAGCCTTCTCAGTTATTGTGCGGATTGTTTTCTCCGCCACTCCATTCTGTTGACGAGTGTAAGGTACTGATCTCTGGTGTTGGATCCCATGTTTCTTCAGGAAACCTTGAAATTCTCCATTGGTATATTCAGTGCCATTATCGCTACGAAATTTCTTTATTTTCTTTCCCGTCTGATTTTCAACAAGTGCCTTGAATTCCATGAATTTAGCGAAAACTTGGGTCTTGGATTTCAACAAATAGCCAAATGTTTTTCGGCTGAAGTCATCCACAAAAATCAGGTAGTACCTGTTACCTCCCCAGGACTCCACTTCCATAGGGCCCGCTAAATCCGAATGCACGAGTTCAAGAAAGTCTTTTGCTCTCTTACTTTTACCTTTTGAAAACATTTTGACGCACTCCTTCCCTTTACAGCAACCTTCACAAGGTTCCGTGCTCACCTCTTTAAAAGTCAGACCATCTGCCAAACTTTTTAACTTCACCATCAGAGCTCCACTCAGGTGACCTAATCTTCTGTGCCACAAATCAAAATTAGCACGAGAAGATTCTTCTGGAGGACACGTCAGAACCATTGCTGCTTCTTTACCTAAAACATATAACCCCTGTTTCAGTGGTGCTGTCAATACTGGCTTTCCAATTACTTTTACCTTGTAATCCTTTTGGTAAACCTTACAACAAGTCTCATCAAAAACAACAGTGCAACCCTTAGCACACATTTTGCTAACCGACAGCAAGTTTGTCGTCAAACCTGGAAGCATAAGTACATCCTCGAACCTCACAGAGCGCCCCATGACATACACATCCCCTTGTTCACTAGATACAATTTTATTATTGTTCGCGGTCGTCACTAGCTTAGAACTAGTGGACTGTCTATCTTCTAGAATATGCACATCGGACGTCATGTGTGATGTAGCTCCGGAATCTACGACCCAATGGCCCTCACCAACCGTCATAGATAGAGCGGCCATTAGACCCGAGGTCTCTTTACTGCCTTTGTTGTCTTCAGACTTGTTTCCTGTTTTACGACGTTGACACTGCCATTTATAATGCCCTTTCTTCTTACACAAATGGCATATAACTCCCTTTTTGGAGTTTGACATCAGTGCCGTTGCCGTGTCATCTTCTGCTGTGTTCATTGAACTGCTTTTCCTCAAGCTTTCTTTGAGCAATGCTGCCTGCACAGACTCTGTTGTAATCTTCATGCTTGAATGCTCCAATGTCATCACCAGAGGATTGTATGCATCGGTTAAACCGGCCAACATAATGATCCCAAGAAATTCATCATCCAGACCTGCCTTTATGCTAAGTAATGACTGGTTGGTTGACAGGCTGTCATTGAGATATTCCTCCATTGACGAAAACATTGTCAATTTGGCGTTGAATAATTTCCGCAACAGATACAGCCGTCGCAGTAACCCGCCGTCAGCATAAGATTTTTGCAACGCTTGCCAAGTATCTCTCGCTGTCTTGAGATGCATGATCATAGGATAAATATTTTCCTTGCACATGAGGCAGATCTTACTCCGTGCTTTGGCATCCTTTCTTTTAGCCTCCGCAGAGTCTGCCACAAAATCATCACTCACACACTCCCATAGATCAAGGTCGGTCAGGAACATCTTCATGGCAAAAGCCCACGTACCATAATTGCCTTGGCCTGCCAATCTCTCAACACTTTTTACAACAGCTTGTTCCATATTCGAAATTGAGATACTCCTTTTATTTTGCTCAGATATTACACCAGATCACGTCTGGGCCCATAACCTGTTGGCTGAGCTTGCTTTAAATGAAATATGTTTATATCATTTTAACACAGTGGTTTAATAAAGTAGTTTACATTTTAAATTGAATATAAGAAGATAGAAGAAACAACACGCAAAACGATAGTTTTCCACGACGTTTTTCTTTAATCGCTTCACGCACTTTCGGGATTAAAGCATAATAGGGACCAGTAATCGGCTGGCCTTTGGCATGTAATCAATAAAAATGATTCCTTCACTATCCCAACACTGAGGCCATAACTTTGCCAGCGGTAGGAGCAACTCAAAAATTCTTAATGGATGGAGAGGATGGTTGTTTCCAAGACATGCTTTGTTCTCTTAGTTTCAGGATCGAAATGGTGGACCCACGTTTCATCCATGGTGTCAAGACGACGGCAAAAATTATCCGAATCACGCTGGAACATTTCGAGATTACGCTTAGAAATTTCCAAACGTCGCATTCGTGGCACCCATCTTGCCGACACTTTTTTGAACCCCAGTGAATCAATTAAAATGGATTGAACGCTACCAAATGATATTTTTAGGATCTCAGCTATATGTGTTATAGTTATTCTTCTGTCTTCCAAAACCAGATTCTCAACCTTTTTGACATTTTCTTCCGTAACGGAGGTTGAAGGCCGCCCAGAACGCGGGTCATCTTTACAGCTTGACCTACCTCTTTTAAATTCAGCCACCCAGTACTCACCCGTAGAATAGGGTACAGCATCATCCCCTAATGTCTGCTGAATGTCCGAAAAAATTTCCTTCGCAGACATTTTTTTCAAACTGAGATATTTTATCACCGCACCTAACTCACTTTTATCCATAATTTTGGGTTTTTAGCAACTCGTTGCGTTGCACAAAACAATTTATTACGTGCGAGCGAACTGACAAAAGCAAGTGACTGTTTGCATAAATATTGCGTGATTGACACTCTTTAATTTGAATATCGAACTTCTCCCAAAAAGGTTTCATTTATATGCAATTCTAAGAAGTTTTTGATGACCCTTGTATGTGTAGGTATAGTGTAACAGAACCTTCAGCTAGACATTTATTTTAATTGTATGGTAAATAAACCAATGCCCGCCTGATCTTAAATCTTCACCATCACCTCGAAGGACATCCCTAGTACCGGCTATTTACCGGCTTCTATTTATTTTTTTACTTATGAACACAAAAATAAACCTTTTACCAAAAAATCCAATGAAAAAGAAATTCAAAAGTGATTATTACAATTTTCTCTAGCTAAGTTCCTAAATGAATGTTTCTTCTCAGTGATCAGTCAGCTACGAAATGCAGGCGCCATCTAGTTTTAAACCAAAAAATTAGTACCTAATGACCAAAAAATGTATGTTAAAATGTAAATAATAATAATAATAATAATAAATATCCCTGGACATTTCACACAGCACCATTTGTCCCAAGCTAAGCAACCTAATGCTTGTGTTATGGTAACAAGATGGCTGATAAACTACTAATACTAATGTGTCTAAAATGAACTAACAACAGAAATAAACATTTTTTTTTTACAATTGTTTATTTTGAAACGGCCAAGGCGACAATCAAACCCTATTTTTCATCTCCTAAGGACAGATTTCATTTTTATTTTAAAATTATATCGTAGTACGCTGTAATTATATGTGCTGTAGACTTGAGAACCTCCTTCATTTTGTCGTTGTTCAAGAATCATAATCTTTACCTCATGATGGTCTCCGTCGCCGTTCTCCACGGGCTTGGCGCACTCGGCGGAGCTGGCGCGCGGCGGGCGCGGCCGCCACGGCGCCAGGTACAGGATGAAGGCCACGCGCCGGTCGGCCAGCAGGTCGTCGTGCACCAGCAGGTGGTCGCCGGGCCCGTACAGCGAGCACGACGCCGACACCGAGCGCAGCGTCAGGCCCGTCACCGACGACACCTGTGCGTCGCACGTATGGCACCCATTAGCCAGGCGTTCATGACACGACGAGTTTCAGATAGACAATTTCACACATTGCATCAATTTTTTTTTTAATTTTAGGATTTTTTTTCGACCATCACTGAGTTGGCACATTATTGCTTGCTCACATATACAATATTATAATACTTCATCAGCTCCAAAAAGCGTTAAAAACTGATTAACTTGAAATGATTATTTATAAAATCGATCAGCAATATGTGGCAAGTCAAAGTTCATAAATATGTACACTTTAGACAAGTTACAGTTGTCGCGATTGTTTCCGATTCGGTGTCTCACTATGTGTGAAACTCTGAGTGGCCACTGAATGTACTAAGGTGGGACTATACAACCCGTCCGCGACGGGGCAGGACAGTCTTGAAAGACCTTTTGCGTTATCAGAAGAAAATCTGCTATGTTGTGTGTGACCGTGGTGGCAGTAAATCTGTTAATGATAACATTCCTCCTACAATGAAGAAAGACATTACATAACAAGCTAGTCTCATTTGTCAATAGACTAGGGATAGGTAGAAGTTGTATGCAGCTCACCCAACTCATAACTTCAGTCTTGAGCAGCTCATAGATGCCTCTAATACTGCGCTGCCAGGTCAAGCTGGCCAGGTCAGCCGTCTGGTGGAACTCGTACAGGTCCATCTTCTTGCGTGACCAGTCCAGTGTGTTCATATCGTCCACAATGTTGTTAATCATCTCGGGGTTAGCCAGGAAGTCATGCAGGAGGCACAGTCTGAACGGCTCGCATGTCAGGGACACTTCGGGAGTCTTCAAGTCTTTCTGTTCTGACCAGTGTGTTTGTAGTCTCTCTATTAATTCTTCAGACTGCAAAGAAAATGTTTTGTTATTGAAGTAACATGGAAACATCATAAATGAGATAAGTATTCAACCTTTCATGAGAGCATCGCAGAGCTCGCTGTTTACATAAAAAAGGTACACTGTGGTGTTGTCAAATGACCTTAATCCTAGGGTTAAACTGTGGGTCATCCATTCTGTTAGCACGAGGGTTGAGCTGCGCCTTCACTGCCTTTACATGGCTCTTGTCATCCTCCACCAAGATGGAGTCATCCTCCCAGGATGCCTCCGAGTCAGAGCTGTAGTCTGACGACGAGGATGATGAGGAGTAGTCCTCTGAAAACAGAAAACAGTGTTATTTACTTTGTAACATTATAGTAGATGAAGCCAAATGAAGCTGTAGAAAATATCAATTTCAGAAATCATTGTAAAGAAATCTAATAGCTGGTTTTTGTAATGGTTGGTTCTTCTTAGGGTATCAAAGGCAAATGAGAAAGTTGTTGTGAAAATTCACTTGTTGACCACTGTACACAAGCATTAAATACATAACACTTTACAAACTGCTGCTTGGTTTACTTCAGCTATCCAACAAGAGCTCCAATAGGATCTGTTAGTGAAATTTATGTGTCCAGAAGTGCACAATGATTAGATATAAAATAAACATTGAAGTCAACAATATGGGTACTTTCATGCATCAGAAGATGTTTGATGGGATAACGAGATCTGATCCACTCTCGCGTACGGCACTAATAGAGATCCATTACAAAGTTTACAAACATGCATCACATAGTTGCATTCCTAATAAGAATTCAAGTTTCCCGCGCAAACTGGTGCAAACTAAAAATGTATGAGTACTGACCTCCACGGATCCTCTTGACCTCGTCAGCAGAGGCCTGGTAAGAGTTGACGGCGCACACGTCTGAGTCATCGCTTTCCGTGTCCGAGATCTCGATCACTGTGCTGGAGAGCCTGCGCTTGGCGGGCGGCCGGGGAACCGCCGCGGCGCCGCCGCTGCTCGCACCCGTGCCCTCGTCCGCCGGCGCCGTGCTCGATGACGGTTCCTCGTTGTCTCTACTGGGCGAACTCATTTTGCACCACCAGCACTACATAATACGTGAAAGAAAAACAAAACGAAACCGATACGATGCGACGCCTAACCTAAAATTTTGTTGACGTCCGAACCATTACAATGGCCATATTGAAAAAAAAAAATCGTAAGGTTTTTGTTACGCTTCGCATAAACTTTTGTTTAAATTATATTTAACTACGTACCTATTTCACTATTTATTGTAGTTAACCACTTCATTTTTAATTTGCATTCTAAAAAATCCACCAATATTTTGCTATGTCATCTACATCTACATTTACTTGAATCGGTTCATAGTCTCATCAAATCTCGACTCATGCTAGAAAATTAAATGGCAATGTTTGAATCGTTATGTCAGTCAAGTCAACGTCACGTCTGACGTCACATAACCTCAATCCTCAATCAAGTTTCAAATATTTGTAAACAAAATAGAAATGACGGATTCCTTCTCACAACAGCCTTTAAGCGGCATAATTGAGCCTCAATGCCAATACTTTGTGTTAAGGAAAAAGCGGCTGTGCCGGATGACCGTCCGGCCAGGCCGGCAGTACTGCGGCGAGCATGAACCTCAGCCGAAGACCACTAATGGTCAGGTAGGACCACCAGCTTCAACCTTTAGAACAATATTGCCACATGCCATAACTATAATAATTACATACACGTTCTTTAAAATGGTTTAAGATCTATATACGTGCTGTTCTCCCCCGCAAGGGGGACCTACCCCATTTTCCTGACAGTTTCACATAATTAGGAAAATCGAAAATTTTATCAGCCTAGGGTAATTTAGGAACAGTCATGTACATATTAATTATGGAAAAAGAAATCATGAAAACTGTTCCTTGAGGAACAGCAGTGTCATCATTAGCCTTTTTTGTTTTAGGACGACACACGAATACCTTGCCCAAATGATCCCAAACAGTAAGTATAATAAATATATAGAATTCTATTTCATTTTACTTGTAGTAGGTATTTATAGTATAGCCTATGCTCAGCATTGGGTGAAGTCAGGCTGCGGATGATGATGATTACTTACCATGAGGTTGTATTGTGTTTCAGCACTGTTTACATCAGTAAACTGGAGAAGCACCTCTCAATCTGCAACGCTCGGGCGATAGAGCAGCCGCCATACATTGTACCAAACATTAATGCACCCACAGCGGTAGAGACATGCCTTCGGAAACCGCTCAGTCAACTATCTCGGGGAATAGTTATGAAAGTCATAGACAAAGTTAACTATTTATATGATAGTAAGTAATTTATTTGAAAAGTTTAGTTTCAGTATGATGGCTTCTCTTGAATTATAATGAACCAAATGAAAGGACTAACCACAGATCCTGTGATTCCACAGAGCATGTGAAAGACAACATAACAACTGCTCCTGAGTACCCCATCCACAGCACCGTGATGGAGGAGTTCACGGAGAGTGACCGCGCCGAGAGCTCCTTGCGGCACCTGCGCCAGGTGTCCAGTCTGCTGTGGCTGGCTGAGGAGGAGGGGCTGGTTGGTGCCAACACCTGCTATGTGGAGCTGGGAGCTGGGAAAGGTAATAATAATAATTATTATTTATTTATATCCCTGGACATTTCACACAGCACCATTTGTCCCAAGCTAAGCAACCTAATGCTTGTGTTATGCTAACAAGATGGCTGATAAACTACTTATAATGTAATGTCTATCTATATTTTTGTTTTCTTAGGAAACTATATTTATGTGTCCAACCGGAATACGATTTTAGCTGAAACCGAATTTTCGGCTCCCCTTCTAGTTTGAACCGAACCTTATGTTACTGGAAGATAAAATTGACTTTTGGCAGATTTTGTGTAAAAAACTGTAAATTTTTAAAATGGCGGTTGTATCTTTGACGACACGGTTGGCGCAGTGGTTAAGCGATTGACTGCTGCGCTGCGTATCACGGGTTCGATTCCCGCACGGAACAAATATTTGTATGACCTACAATTAGTTGTTCCGGGTCTGGCTGTTTGTGTATGTGACTTTATATGTCTGTAAACGCACCCACGACACAGGAGAAATTCCTAGTGTGGGGCAACGTTTTTATAAAAAAAAAAAAAAAATCTTACATAGCAGCCTAGCAGAATTGCTACTATTAGCAGCGCTGAAATGTGTGATTTTGTTATCACTATCGAACACAGTCACAAAGGTGCATCTTGTGTGATCCCTACTTGCTCATACTAAAAGCAGCATGTCTGTTAAGAACCTAAATGACTTCATTTATTTACTTATAAATGCAAGTCATTTAGCAATCACACTAATTTTTATTGGGTTGGGTGTACAAAAAGGGTGACAACTGGACCGACACCGTCTGTATTTCTGTCATGTAATATTCTATCAAAACCTACAGCTCAATAACGCCAGTTTCGGTAGGGCCGAAGATTATGCTACTTTTTAGCCAAAACCTGATTTTATGGCCGAAACTGGGCGAAACTGAACCTTCGGTCGGACACTAACTTGTGGTCTAGAATGCTCCCTTTACAATTTCTAATTGATTGTTTCCTTTTATTATGACCAAAGACATCTAAACATACATAGGTACATTTTGGCAGAACTAATAATTGACCCCACTGGTTACTAATCCAGTTACTTTGAAGTTGATGTGTGTTCAAAAGTAAAAACTGTATTTGGAGTAGTAAGGTATTTGATGTTGAGCTGATTTTAACATGCTTTTAATAGCTTCACTTCTAACCGACTAACAATGTAACAAAATCTTAAAAGTCAATTTAACCTACTGTTACGAGCTTCGGGTTCGTGACAATAAAACTGCCGATATAAATTACCAAAAATGACACTTTAATTAATCAACACAAACACACTAATTATAAAACACAATTATTACACTTAAGTCGCACTTAAAGATCGCTTTGATGTATTCGCATGTATCGCTTCCAACACACTGTGTCGAATCGCGGTTATTCCCGGCCTTATATAGTGCAGCAGATTGTTCTAGTACCTTCTATTGTGGAAACATCTAGAATGTTCGGGTATATACCGGCCCCGACTGACCTCTGTCGATAGTTCTAGTATGGAAATTTCTAGAAGGATATATTTGTTCTGCTACTCGATACTAGATGGCGCTAATGATAATAATTCTGCTACTTGATAATAGATGGCGCTAGTGGTAACTAATGTTGCCATGTATCAGGCATTAATCGTGGCGCGCAACACTGCCCCCTCCTAAGACATGCTCGTCCCGAGCATTATCAGCTCCATAATAACGCGCCAATCGATCCACATGGACGATCTTAGGAGTGCCTCTTGCACCTTTCTGTATCCGGTAGGTTACGTCATTGATCTATGTCACAATCCGGTACGGTCCATCCCATCTAGCTTGAAGCTTAGGAGATTTCCCTTTGCTGCGGACTGGATTGTGCAACCACACTAGTGAACCTTCGTCGAACCCTTTGTTGTTCATTTTGCGGTCATAACGGGTTTTCATCTTTTCAGACATTTGCTGGCCCGATTGTCTGACGTGCTCATAAATGTCATTCATTTTATTCCGCAAGTCATTCGCATAATCGGTTATACTGCGTGGGGCATCAGGTGGTATTCCGGTGATCAGGTCTGCAGGCAGCCGTAATTCTCTTCCAAAGTTTGCAAAAGCTGGTGTCACCGATGTACTTTCGTGAACAGCGCTTCGATATGACAACAAAAACGGTTGTATGTGCTTGTCCCAATCTCTTTGCCGATTTTCCACAACTTTTGCTAGGTACCTCTCCAATGTCTGATTAAATCGTTCCACCATTCCATCCGATTGTGGGTGGTAAGAAGTTGTTCTTGTTTTATGAGTACCCATAACTCGACAAGTTTCCTGGAATATTTGGGACTCAAAATTCCTTCCTTGATCACTGTGAATCTCTAAAGATACTCCAAAACGACAGAAGACTTCATAAACTAATTTATCTGCAACTGTCGAAGCTTCTTGATTTGGAATGGCGAAGACTTCAGGCCACTTAGTGAAGTAATCCATCACAACCATGAAATACTTGTTACCACTTTCACTTTCCGGAAACGGCCCCGCAACGTCAAGGGCTATCCTCTCCCATGGTGCACCAACATTGTTCAACTTCAATGCACCTCTACTGCGAGTTTGAGGTCCCTTTACAGCTGCACAACTTGTACATTTGCGACACCAGTCCTCGACATCGTCCCGACAGTGGACCCAGTAAAACCGTTCTCGTATCTTCAGTAGAGTCCGTTTTACTCCCAGATGACCTCCTGAACAACCATTATGGTACAGCTGTAGAACATCCGGTACTTGAGCTTTAGGGACAACCATTTGCAAATGACAGCTGTCACCGCGAGCATTTTCCCATTTACGACACAGGACTCCATCCTGAATCACCAAGCTGTCCCATTGGCTTTTCGTGATCGAACTCATCGCTGAGACGTCGCTCCACCTGGGCTTAGGAGCTCTGGCCTTTATCCACTCCAGAATCGGCTTGATGTCCGAATCTTCCTGCTGTGCACGCTGTACGCTTTCCTTCCACTCGTCACTGAGGTCTGTCTTGAGCATCCTCACAAGTACGACTTCTTTACTTTGCCTAGTCTTCAAGGCGGCAATCTCATCCTTCAGCTGGTTGACATAAATACGGTCCTGTTTGGACCGCGCATGCGCTTCGCGTCGCACTCGCTCCATCTTGTTCTGTTGCATGTCAAACGCGCGCTTATTTCTAGTGTTAACACTGTGAATATCACTATTTTTAGTGTACAAGTGTAAATTTTGCCTAATATATAAAATGTTGGCAAGGATGAATTGTGATGCAACCGTGAGAATACCAATATCTTTAAAGATATCTCTTAGAGAAACTCTGGCACCTAGCTGGTAAATTGCTCGAACAGCTCGCTTTTGAAGGACAAATATATTTTGTATATCAGCGGCTTTGCCCCACAGCAGAATACCGTAGGACATAACGCTGTGAAAATAACTAAAATAGACTAAACGAGCTGTATCAACGTCAGTGTATTGTCTTACTTTCCTGACGGCGTAGGCAGCCGAACTGAGCCTTCCTGCTATACTTGATATATGAGGTCCCCACTGAAGTTTGGCATCTACTGTTAGTCCTAGAAAAATTGCCGAGCCTACAGTTTCAAGCACCTCTTTATCTAAGACGATGTTGGGTCCTAGGTTTCTAACATTCGGTAAGGCGAACTTTACACATTTTTGACATGATTGACATGACAAGTTCAAGGGGAATAATAATACAGTACTGCAGCTAGGGACGGGTCATGTCGCTTTTCTAAAATGTCAAATCAAACTATACTTATATCGATTTTTGATAACAGGTATCAAAACGATTTATTTTCTGAAACTAAGAAGTGGCAATCAGAGTTATTGGCGGGAATCGATGGAATTCAATTCGGTGTCCTGTTTAGTTGCTTCTTATTGTGTTTTCACAGGGAAATGGGGTTGTTTCTAAGTGACAATCGACTCTATTAAATTCCACTCTTTTCGCATCAAAATCAAATAAAAATAATTGAAAGCTTCAGAATGTGCTTCTACGTTTAATGTTACTACCTATTTTGTGTCGAAAAATATTAACTGAATACAGGTCGACACAAACTATTTATATTTTTATCTTGCAACCCAATCGATTATTTTATTGATTCGATTACACTTTACGTTCAATCCCATCTCATCAGAGGCTCTCATCTCAGAGGCGTTTTAGTGGAGCTATGCCGCAGAGGTCGGAGGGCCAGCTACCAACCACGGAGGCTGACCCGTCCGCCGCAGCTTCAGCATCAGCATCAGCAGCACCAGACTTTGCTGCCCTGATGATGATGCTGCAGGATCAGGCTCGCCGACAGGAGGAACAGGGTCGGCGGTTGGAAGAACAGCTCCAGCGGGACAAGAAGGAACAGGCTCGCCGACAGGAGGAACAGGCTCGCCGACAGGAGGAACAGGCTCGCCGACAGGAGGAACAGGCTGGCCGACAGGAGGAACAGGCTCGTCGGTTGGAAGAACAGCTCCAACGTGATAAGGAGGAGCAAGCGCGCCGTCAGGAAGCGCAGATGCTCCTTATGAAGGACCTTCACGCTACCTTCGGGAAAGACATGAAGGAGGTGAAGGATAAGGTTGCTCAACACGACAACCGCCTGTCGGAAGCTGAAATCCGGATCGACCAAGTGAATAATCGGGTTGACAACGTGATGGCTGACATGAAGACAACCGTGATGGCTGACGTAAAGAAAACGCTGGATTACCTTAAACTTAGGGATGGAATCGCAGCTCCCGTAGCAACAACACCTTCGCTACGTGGATTCAAAGTGCCACCGTTCGACGGAACTTCTTCCTGGTCGGCCTACAAAATCCAGTTTGAGGCTGTCATGAAGGCGAACGGTTGTAACAAAAGTCAGGCCATGACTGCCCTCACCCTAGGCCTACGCGACCAGGCCTTAACTGTTCTGGAAGCTCTCGGTAAGGAAGTGACTTACGAGCAGCTCCTTGAGGCATTGGAGGCTCAGTATGGCGACGCTCACCTGAGCGTCGCCATACGCGATCCTTGAGCTGCGCACGAAACACGTGTTCCAGGTGGAACACGTGTTTCGTGCGCAGCTCAAGGATCGCGTGCAACGCAGTAACGAAAACCTGACGAAAACCTGCAGCAGTGGGCCCTTGAAGTGGAGAAGCTGGTGCGTAAAGCTTACCAGTCTATACCTGCGCTTATCGATGGGAACCTGGTGCAGGCATTCATCGACGGCATCCGTGACCTCGAAGTTCGAGCTGCTGTGAGGCTCTGGCACCACGGGACGCTTAAGGACGCCTTGGCCCATGCACTGGAGGTGGAAGCCGTGCGGCAG
Source organism: Apamea crenata (assembly GCA_949629185.1). Taxonomy (NCBI): domain Eukaryota; kingdom Metazoa; phylum Arthropoda; class Insecta; order Lepidoptera; family Noctuidae; genus Apamea; species Apamea crenata. The sequence goes on along the minus strand of OX451362.1, from coordinate 343,409 downwards.
GATCATCGTTCCCATCGCGTCAGGGTGGTTGCAGCAGCTACAGTTCGCGACCGCAATAAAGGACACAGCCCTAGGTGCTACGGCTGTGGCGAAAGGGGCCACCTTCGATCCAGTTGCCCCAAGCGAACTGCACAAAGAGAAGAGGGCCGATCTCCAGAGGGCAGTACAGCTAACAGCACCGCCCAGCACCAGCAGCAGGCGTTGCTTATTGCTCGCCAGGAACAGCAAGTCCTTCTAGAAAGTTTAGAAGAATTGAAGCGCGCGTTTGACATGCAACAGAACAAGTTGGAGCGAGTGCGACGCGAAGCGCATGCGCGGTCCAAACAGGACCGTATTTATGTCAACCAGCTGAAGGATGAGATTGCCGCCTTGAAGACTAGGCCAGAAAGTAAAGAAGTCGTACCTGTGAGGATGCTCAAGACAGACCTCAGTGACGAGTGGAAGGAAAGCGTACAGCGTGCACAGCAGGAAGATTTGGACATCATTTGGCCGATTCTGGAGTGGATGAAGGCCAGAGCTCCTAAGCCCAGGTGGAATGACGTCTCGGCGATGAGTTCGATCACAAAAAGCTATTGGGCCCAATGGGACAGCTTGGTGATTCAGGATGGAGTCCTGTGCCGTAAATGGGAAAATGCTCGGGGAGTCAGCTGTCATTTGCAAATGGTTGTCCCTAAAGCTCAAGTACCGGATGTTCTACAGCTGTACCATAATGGTTGTTCAGGAGGTCATCTGGGAGTAAAACGGACTCTACTGAAGATACGAGAACGGTTTTACTGGGTCCACTGTCGGGACGATGTCGAGGACTGGTGTCGCAAATGTACAAGTTGTGCAGCTGTAAAGGGACCTCAAACTCGTAGTAGAGGTGCATTGAAGTTGTACAATGTTGGTCCACCATGGGAGAGGATAGCCCTTGACGTTGCGGGGCCGTTTCCGGAAAGTGAAAGTGGTAACAAGCATTTCATGGTTGTGATGGATTACTTCACTAAGTGGCCGGAAGTCTTCGCCATTCCAAATCAAGAAGCTTCGACAGTTGCAGATAAATTAGTTCATGAAGTCTTCTGTCGTTTTGGAGTACCTTTAGAGATTCACAGTGATCAAGGAAGGAATTTTGAGTCCCAAATATTCCAGGAAACTTGTCGAGTTATGGGTACTCATAAAACAAGAACAACTTCTTACCACCCACAATCGGATGGAATGGTGGAACGATTTAATCAGACATTGGAGAGGTACCTAGCAAAAGTTGTGGAAAATCGGCAAAGAGATTGGGACAAGCACATACAACCGTTTTTGTTGTCAAATCGAAGCGCTGTTCACGAAAGTACAAACTCAAACTCAAAGTATTTATTTCAATTAAACCAATTACAGGTACTTTTGAATTGTCAAGGGGTCGGTCAGTCAGAAAAATGAAGCTAGTTGCCCATTCCAAAGCGTAGGTACCTATGGAGAAGAACGGGCAAGAAACTCCATGGACACTCTTTTAAATCAGAATAATATGGTTACAAAGTATTGGTTACATCATTCATGTTAGAAATTATGCATGTGAGAACGATGCAGAACATTAAAAGCGTCCGTAATGAACTGATAAAAAAAAAAAAAAACATACATACAAACATACATATAAAGCTGGTGTCACGTACATCGGTGACACCAGCTTTTGCAAACTTTGGGAGAGAATTACGGCTGCCTGCAGACCTGATCACCGGTATACCACCTGATGCCCCACGCAGTATAACCGATTATGCTTTGGAGGTATGAGGAACAGGGTGTAAAGTTCACTCATCCTCCATTGAAAAGGGAGGATCCTCCGACCAGACGGGCGTTGTGTCTGGCGGGCAATTGCCCAATGATTGATATTGGGAAATTGTATCTATGCTAATTGCACGGTAAACTCTGCTTGCGAGATGCAGGATTTGCGTGACGTCAGTATGACGCGTTGTTCGCATGTGGCGTTGTAGATACCGCTACAATGCGAATGACTTGCGGAATAAAATGAATGACATCTATGAGCACGTCAGACAATCGGGACTGCAAATGTCTGAAAAGATGAAAACCCGTTATGACCGCAAAATGAACAATAAAGGGTTCGACGAAGGTTCACTAGTGTGGTTGCACAATCCAGTCCGCAGCAAAGGGAAATCTCCTAAGCTTCAAGCTAGATGGGATGGACCGTACCGGATTGTGACAAAAATCAATGACGTAACCTACCGGATACAGAAAGGTGCAAGAGGCATTCCTAAGATCGTCCATGTGGATCGACTGGCGCGTTATTATGGAGCCGATAATGCTCGGGACGAGCATGTCTTAGGAGGGGGCAGTGTTGCGCGCCACAATTAATGCCTGATATTTGGTGACATTAGCTACCACTAGCGCCATCTAGTATCAAGTGGAAAAACTAATAGTCACTAGCACCATCTATTATCAAATAGCAGAACTAATTTACCACTAGTGCCATCTAGTATCGAGTAGTAGAACAAATAGATCCTTCTAGAAATTTCGATTCTAGAACTATCGACAGAGGTCAGTCGGGGCCGGTATATACCCGAACATTCTAGATGTTTCTACAATAGAAGGTACTAGAACAATCTGCTGCACTATACAAAGTGGGGAGGACAATAGGATCATAAATGAAACTTCGTATAAGTCATGATATTCCCAACCGTCACACAAAAAATCAAATGAATATATCCAGTAGTTTAGCCACAGGACTTTATTTTTCATTTTAAGTATTTTCTACACGATGTATTGTAAACAGAAAAGCACGCGACAGGTTAACGACAGACGTTGCCAGCTCGCTACTATAAAAACTACGTCTTTTCTTTCAAACTTATTTTCTCAATGCAAATTATACTTTATGCCCGAGCCATAAGAGTCATAAAGCGTGTCATCACAGCTACTATAAGAAAAAATGCATGCGAAAGTTATTACTTTGCTGTTAAGCACTCTTGTCAATCGCAAAATATGTATGTGCGAAAGAGATAGCTAAGTTTTCTTGTTCCTACTTTGCTACTTGTCGGCGTGTCTCGGCTACGCCTTCAGTCAGTGAGTCACCGGACGTGCTTCCTGCCTGTGACGCGTTTTGTTTTTCTCTGGAAATTCGGATGCGCCCGCGCCCCGCCCGTTTGAAGTCGCCGCGCGAGTGTTATCGTATCATTGTTGGTTGTGTTGTGTTGTGCGAAATTTGACGCTTTGTTTTAATAGTGACAGGACACATAAACGTATTAACGGTATTTATTGATGGCAATTTAAATGCTGTAAAGTTCATTGAACTCCTCGACGGATCCGTTTCCGAGTACACGGACGAACTTTCGCTGGACGTGTACAGGCAGATGTGGTACCAGTTAGATGGAGCACCAGCTCATTCAGTGGTGTCTGCAAGAGAGCGTTTGACTCAAATGTTCGGACAGCAGTGGATTGGCCGTTTTGGACCAGTGCGGTGGCCAGCGAGGTCACCAGATCTCACGCCCCTGGATTTCTTTCTGTGGGGTCACATAAAGAATGAGGTATACTCAACAGAAGTTACTACCGTTGAGGAATTAAAAAATAGAATAATAATATCTTTTAATAAATTGAAAGAAATGGCTGCTAATGGTGACCTATTATCAAGAGTGAGAAATAACATTATACGTCGGTGTAGTTTATGTATTCAAGAACACGGCGGACATATTGAAAATAAAAAAATTTAATAACTGGCGACATAAATATGTGATCGAAAAGTGATTGTGAATAATAAATTGATTAGTGAATAACTCGCGGGTGAATGATGCCCGACTATTTGGTTAATATTCTGTGATTTGATTTGTGTAATTGAGCATTAATAATAATAAGAATACGCCAAACATTACGTCGCTGCGTCGCCGTCGTCCCCGTCGGCCACAGCTATCATGAATGAAACCAAGCTGCGTTGCCATTCTTATCGCAGGTCAGTGTACCAATTTTATAAATGGTGTTTTATTTTGTTTGCAGTTTTAAGCTATTTAGTTTGTTAGAAAAAATTGTATTTTTAATTTCGATGTTCGGATTTATTTGATAGTTTACAAATGTTTCTATAAACCAGTATTGCCAGTGTTTTCATTTAAAGTCATATTGTCATCTCCACATTGTATAAGGCTGGGAATAACCGCGATTCGACAGTGTGTTGGAAGCGATACATGCGAATACATCGAAGCGATCTTCAAGTGCGACTTTAGTGTAATAATTGTGTTTTATAATTAGTGTGTTTGTGTTGATTAATTAAAGTGTCATTTTTGGTAATTTATATCGGCAGTTTTATTGTCACGAACCCGAAGCTCGTAACAATAACTATACCATACTAAACGGGTTGTCTCTAAATCAGTCAAATTACGAACTTTTCTAACAGCATATGCGGCAGAGCAAATGTCAAATTTAATACTGTGCCATCGATATGACGAAGAGGAACAGGCATGATAAGAAAATAAGGTCAAACCTGAGAAATAATATACGAATTTACAATTTTGATGAATTAACGATGACCTTTTCACAACAACCAACGTTCGCATCAAAAATTCGCTCTACCAATTTCAGTCAAAATATATGGCTTGGCCATTTCGCTACATTCACATGAGCGTAAGGTGAATGATAAATGATAAATGATTTTATTTTTGTAAGTAGGTTTGTACAAACACTTTTACACGTCAATCATATTTTAAAACTAGATGAGGTCGGCGTTTCCTATCTGACTACTCTGAGAAGAAAGGCCGAAACAAACTCAGAGGTCACAGTCTCTTTTAAAGTCCAGACATAATCTTGGTCAGATCATATGAAGACCATGCAGGTCGATGTCTGAGATGGTCTTTTGAGGAAAGAACCACACAGATTGAGAGGACCTGTCCAGCCAGTGCACGCATTTGTCAGAAATCGTGCAGCTCAACTCAAAACTTAAGGAGCTCGACGATTCGACGAACAATACCAAAGAAAGGACATTTGGGTAGGCCACATTAATTACTCAAACTGCCAGACCATGACAAAACTAACAGAACAGAGAGAAAAATTAAAAATAATATAAATAAAATGACCCACATAGTCTTCACATTCACAATAATTAAAATAATAGAATACTTTACAAAGTAAGCAAATGTCATAGTATATATAAAATCCATTAATGTCAAAGTGTATATAATAAAACAAAAAAAAAACAACAACAAGACAGAGAGAAAAAATAAATAAAAATAAAAACATTAAATATGTAAAAAATTGGAAGCACCTTAATCCCAAGCCTTTTTGTCCTCGATATAATCCTTAACGGTATAAAAGGCTTTCTGGCACAACTTACGTTTAATGAATGATTTGAATTTATTAAGGCTTAGATCTTGAACGGGGCTTGGAACTTTATTGTAAAAGCGTATACATTGGCATCTGAACGAGCCACCTATTTTCTTGAGCCTTGTTATAGGTACAACAAATTTGTGTTTGTTCCTAGTATTTATATCATGGATATCACTGTATTTTTTAAACAATTTTATATTTTTATGGGCATATAAAAGATTTTCATAAATATACTGAGAAGGCACAGTCATAACATTAATCTCTTTAAATTTGTCTCTGAGCGAGTGTCTCGGACTTAATTTATAAATTGATCGAACAGCTCGCTTCTGCAAAACAAAGATAGTCTGAATATCAGCGGCATTTCCCCACAATAGAATACCGTACGACATTACACTATGAAAATAGCTAAAGTACACTAAACGGGCTGTCTCTATATCAGTTAAATTACGAATTTTTCTAACAGCGAATGCTGCGGAACTTAGCTTTTTTGACAATTTGTCTATATGCGGACCCCACTGAAGCTTAGCATCCAAAGTTATGCCCAAGAATACGGTGCTGTCTTCAGGATTCAATTCTTCGCCCTTTATCAACACATTAGTTTTCACCTGCCTAACGTGAGGTAGCGTAAACTTAATGCATTTGGTTTTTTTCTCGTTTAGAAGTAAATTATTAACATTGAACCAGTGGACTACTTTAGAGATCGCGCTATTTACTTCGTCAGTAACCTGCTGCTGACGTTTAAGTTTAAACAAAAGTGAAGTGTCATCTGCAAACAACACTATATCATGATTATCCTTTATGAGGTACGGCAAGTCATTAATATAAATAAGAAACAAGAAAGGACCAAGAATTGAGCCCTGTGGGACTCCCATTGTTACTATAGATCCGGGAGATCTTTTTCCATTAACGTCAACGCTCTGAATCCTCTTACTCAAGTATGAAGTAAGAAGATCCAGAGCAGCGTTCCGGATCCCGTAGTGACGGAGTTTCCTGATTAAAGTTTCGTGAAGAACGCAATCGAATGCCTTGGACAAATCACAGAAAATGCCCAAGGCATCGCATTTGTCTTCCCATGCATTATAAATATGTCCTAAAAGTTCAACACCGGCATCAGTAGTTGAACGACCCCTTGTAAAACCGAACTGTTTGCTATGTAATAATTTGTGTTTATTAAAAAATCTTTGCATTTGTTCTAAAATTAATTTCTCAAAAATTTTACTAAAAGTAGGTAGTACAGAAATAGGTCTATAATTTGTGGGGTCTGATGTACTACCCGATTTAAACAAAGGTATTATTTTACTATTTTTCATGAGGTCAGGAAACTCCCCACCGTCAATACAACTATTAAAGATAAGAGCTAGAGTAGGCGCTATAATGTCAATTACAGACTTAGCAACTTCTACAGAATTACCCCACAGATCTGCAGTCTTTTTTACATTTAAAGTGTGAAAAGTTTTAATTATATCTATACAAGTAACATGTTCAAAATGAAATTCCGAATCGCAACCATTAACATTTTCCATAAGCAAAGACTCAGCAACAGAAGGTGATGAGTTTAGGGATTTAGTAGTTGAAAGGGGAATATCCGAAAAGAAATTTTCAAATGCCTCGGCGACTTGTGAGTCTGATTTTATTATGTTGTCATTAATCGACAAGCTGTAGTCAGTGTTTCGATTACTAGACCTTCCCGTTTCACTATTAATAATATTCCAAGTCGTTTTAATTACATTACTGCTGTTTTTAATCTTTAAACCTAAATAAAGTGACTTGGCCATATAACAAACTTTTTTAAATAATTTTGAATAATTTCTAACATACAAATTAAATGCATCAGTGTTAACGTAAGTCCTTTCATTGTACAGTTCATATAGCCGCGTTCTACTTTTATGAATACCAATGGTAGCCCAATCACTGAAGGATGCGTTACTATTAACCGAGAACAACTCTCATACTATTATACAATGGTTCTTGTAGTAGCGAAACGGCCAAGTCATATATTTTGACTAAGGTGTAGAGTTTGCGAAGGCCTTGTAGAGTTAGGGCGTGTAGAGTTAGAAGCTTGGCTCTACATGAGATCTGATTACTTTTTGACAGTGCGAGCTACGTGGTCTCGTCTTGGCAACATTTAACATGAAATGTTTTTGTGGGATAGACTTTATAGGATACTTTTTGTCTGGGTAGTATGTTCCAGTGGGATAACATCCGACATCCACGCGGGCGAAGCCGCGGGCAGAAGCTAGTTAGTTATAAGTACGCTCCACGCTTTGAGAATTAAATTTAAGTCAATTTAATTATTTTTAGTGCGTGACAAAAGCGTGGTTTTTTTTAAACTACATTTTTTGCAACAAAGCTAAATACAAAGTTTAATAATATAAACCATATCATTATGTAATTCCGTGCAGGTCACGTGTCGTACTACGCGTGCAGTGCGTGGTGCGGCGCGGGGGGCGGCAGCGCGCTGCTGGTGGACCGCGCGTCGCTGCGCCACAAGCGCGACAACGCGCTGCGCGGGCGGGCCGCGCGCCTGCGGGCCGACCTGGCGCACCTGGCGCTGCAGCGCGTGCCCGCGGTGGCGCAGTGCGACGCCGTCGTCGGGCTCGCCAAGCATCTCTGCGGCGTCGCCACCGGTGACTATGCTACTTGTATCTGTGGTCTGTTCCAAAAGTATCTGATGAAAGTGTACACAAACCCTGTTCTGGTTAAATTCTTACGCAATCCCCTACAGTGAGTACTGTGGGAATTAGTAACAACTGTACAGTATGTAACAAAAACCCTGTTGTTCCTTGTAGGAGCGTATATATATAACGGATGATTTTTTAAGAGTATTTTTTTTGCCCAAAATGGAAGAATTGGACATGCCTGACATGTGGTTTCAACAAGACGGTGCCACATGCCACACGGCACGCGAAACAATGGCCCAATTGAGAGCCGCCTTCGGTGAACAGTTTATCTCACGTTTTGGGCCCGTCAATTGGCCGCCTAGATCGTGTGATCTAACGCCTTTGGACTATTTCTTGTGGGGCCATGTTAAGGCTCATGTCTACAGGGATAAACCAGCAACGATTGAAGCATTTATTCGTGATATACCGGCTGATATGTTGGAGAGAGTGTGCCGAAATTGGGCCTTGCGAATGGGCCATCTAAACCGGAGCCGCGGCCAGCATTTGCATGAAATCATCTTCAAACATTAAATTATATTGATCGTTCTATCGATTCCAATAAAGATTTCATCAAATTTTTCAAATTTTTTGTGTTTTTTTTTTAAATCAAATCCTATACCTCTTAAAAAATCACCCGTTACCTATAGGCTTACCATTATTGAAGTTATAATTAAAAAAAAACCAATGCTGGCCGAACATTGTCCATAATCAGATAGTTTTTAAATTCGATACATTGTTACAAAATGTTTTTAACATCTGAACTTACAAGTACTAATGGATCTAGCCTACGGTCGATAAAGATTGCCGCCGCCGGCGGTCCCTTTGATTCGCGATAGCTAGACAGGTTGGCGCCAAACAACAAAGCAGGCGGCATGCACAAACACCCTTTGTACGACCGCCACTAGCCGATTGTCCCCCTCACTGCCCCTCAGTCGCCTGCGCAACTTACTTCCGGACGGATGTATTGTACGTTGACAGCATTAGAAAAAGAACCAAATTATTGTGATTTTGTGAGTGAATTCTGTGTGTGCGTTTTTTCCAAAATGTCTTATTCAAATGAGGAATATTGTAGTGTACCAAAAACGTTTCGCAACTCCAAGGAACATAACTTTGCCGTCGACGATGGCTTCCCAACGTCTCCACATACGGACGTTCAACATCGGGTCTGTGCACGGTCGAGACCAACATCGTATTGACGCAGGATAACCGAGGACTCGAGACCATGATGTTTGAAGAAGACCCTACGGAAGTACGTGCTCTGTGGGTAAATAAATTAGTTTTTAAAGTGTTAGTTATGTGTTTATTGTAATTACACAGCTCTACAAAAAAAGATTTTTTTTTTGTTGCCCTGGATTTCTGTGAAAATTCTCATGTTTTCAAGTATCCAGATCAAGAATATATTTAAGAAAGCACTGACTGTGCTCTTATTTTTATGATTTTCACAAATCTCAAAATTTGAACAATAATCAGCTTTTCGTTCATAAAAATTGATTTTATCAGTCATAATTTTAACAAAATTAAGAGCAATTCTTACAAAATCATTGATAGTTTCATGAATTGTGAGCATAAATATATCCAAAATCAGTCTTATATCCAGGGCAACAAAACCACTGTATACCAGTGTTATCAATCGTGCAAACTTGATAAGCCAACTTTTTGAAAAATTCAAACTAACTTTGCCAAAGTGTTATCAGTCAAACAGCTGAGTGATGTAAACTACACGTGACGAGTTCATGACCTTAGTGCAGTAGGGTAGTGTGCGGCGCGGCGGGCGGCGACAAAGTGACCGGTTGCTACCTATTTCTCTTTGCAGGGGTGAGCATTCAGTGTTACTTTTCAAATATTTATTATAAAATATTTATTTTGATTTTTTTTTCTTGAATATTTTTTTAATTGACTTACGTAATTACCATCGGATATCGATTCTGAAAACGTCCCTACTTGGAACAACAGGGTTTTTGTTACATACTGTATACTCGACACTTTTTCCAAAAATTATTGTTTGAATTCCATTATGTATCGAATTGTATTTAGAATGTAGCGGTATCTACAACGCCACATGCGAACAACGCGTCATACTGACGTCACGCAAATCCTGCATCTCGCAAGCAGAGTTTACCGTGCAATTAGCATAGATACAATTTCCCAATATCAATCATTGGGCAATTGCCCACCAGACACAACACCCGTCTGGTCGGAGGATCCTCCCTTTTCAATGGAGGATGAGTGAACTTTACACCCTGTTCCTCATACCTCCAAACTGGTGACCCCGAGAATGAACGTCAGCGCAGCCTTCGTGCACCTACTTCAGCGTGACGTCATCATCATCACTCCCGCAAGCTTTAGCGGCGAGTCACCCAGCCAGCCAGCACCCACGGCTTCAACGGGTATCCTGACCACCAGCATGCAGCGACCGCGCATACCTGGTCATCACCCTCAGCCTCATCAGCAACCTCGGCACAGCACACTGCACTTTCGGCCGGTCAACAAGCAGAGCACCCTCTCCTGGTCGACGCAGCAGCCAGCCTCAACCCGGCGCTGTACGACATCCGACGCACTGGAGTATAACGCAGCGCCATCCACCCCAACTCACAGGGGACATCTTCGCAGACAGTTCCGACTCACCGCGAACTATGCGCCACCCCGACTCACTGGGGCATCTCCGCAGACAGTTCCGACTCACCGTGAACTATGCGGCAACTGGTTTCGACTCACTGGAACCTCAGCTGGCCTGGCAAGCATCGTAAGATACAAGACTCAACCCACTATCGACCTCCGGTCTCCGGAGGGGAGTGATGTAGCGGTATCTACAACGCCACATGCGAACAACGCGTCATACTGACGTCACGCAAATCCTGCATCTCGCAAGCAGAGTTTACCGTGCAATTAGCATAGATACAATTTCCCAATATCAATCATTGGGCAATTGCCCACCAGACACAACACCCGTCTGGTCGGAGGATCCTCCCTTTTCAATGGAGGATGAGTGAACTTTACACCCTGTTCCTCATACCTCCAAAAGAACATCATCGGAGAAAGTAGCGGTTATAATATGAACCACAAATTCTCAAATGAAAAACGTGTGCCTATGTATTCAAATACACAAATTGGCTTTCACAGGTACGTTTTCTGATCCAATTGTTTACATTTTCATCAGATTGTTTTGGAACAGACCATACTAGTCACTGTCTGCCACTTGACGGTAGTTAGAGGTGACACACTGACGCTAGTGTTGTGACTGATACTTGCGTGGAGGCAGGGGAAAGGTCGCTAACCATAATAAGTGTTTACTAAAACCCACAGTGTTGCTCGGTGAAGAAGCTGATGTAAATCTGCCTTTATATTGATATCTATGGTTGAAACTTACCGAATTATCCATGGTTTTATACATCTCTCTCTCTCTCTCTCACACCAGCATGCGTCCTGTTCTAATCAAGGATGCTTCCGCATGGCGCGATGCTGTCAATGTCATAGCGTTTGTAAATTTTGCCGCTAAAACGTAAAAAAATCAAATTTAAAAATTATGTGTTAAATACAATAATTTATCGTATCAAATTAACACACAGTGTCAATTTAGTATATGTGTCGGGTTTTTCCGTTATGAATAAGTGTACAACATAGAAAACTCCGTTAGGAGTATTATTGTTCTTTGATTAGTGTTTCACGATGAATCCGGACGAAATTGTATCAACAAGCGGGGTTTACATCTAGTTACCTACATAACTAACTGGGCACTACTGCCGACTAATCTTAGTACATCAATGCAGGAACAACAAGAGAGTGTCGGAGCCGACCCCATCCACATCTCATTATGCACACATTATGATTTTGACGGCACAGTTGGCGCAGTGGTTAAGCGATTGACTGCTGCGCTGCGTGTCGCGGGTTCGATTCCCGCACGGAACAAATATTTGTATGACCTACATGTATTTGTTCCGAGTCTGGGTGTTTTTCTATCTATAATATGTATGTATTTACAAAAAAAAAATTGTATATAAGTAGTTTATCAGCCATCTTGTTACCATAACACAAGCATTAGGTTGCTTAGCTTGGGACAAATGGTGCTGTGTGAAATGTCCAGGGATTTATTATTATTTATTATTATTTGAGAAATCCCTACACCTAAAGAGAGTTTACACTATGTGTCGCATAGTGTAAACTCTCTTTAGGTGTAGGGACTTTGTACAGAGTTTGATGAAAAAACCATTATTCCACAAGCTGACAAAGAACGATTCAAAGAATTAGCTAGCCTTCAAAAGTTTGATTCCCCTTCTTGGAAGGGCATTCGGTACAGAAAAACTTTTCATTCTTGCTTTGCTAGTCCTGGTTTTGTGGGTTTTAGTGGATTGCAGAGATCCTATGAGCATTAGTTTTCCGCATAATTGTGTATTTGGACGATTTTTTCCCGGTCTATCAGGATTGGACCATAATAGTTTCTCAGGTTTCGGAAACTGATAATGTTGGGAACTATGTGACAGCACATATATTATCACTCGTTCATTCTGGAGCCCTCTCAGGAGGTAGAATATCTTGGCTTAGTATGGAACACTCAGCAAAACTGGGTAAAACTTCCTCCCAAGAATATAAAAAAGATACAAGTAATAATTTAGTTAGACTACCACTATCACTCCACGTGATATCACGTGGAGTGATATCGTGATCGTATCGTCGTATCGTTCATGTTTATCACTTCGTCCGCATCAGCTCCGTGACCGCTACCTACGAACCGAGGCACCTTCGTCGTATCGCACCGGTGCACCGAGCAAGTCGATCGGCTGTGCCGTTAAATGCCCTAGTGACGTCACCGTGCAGCTCAGCACTGAACTTCGGCCAACTTCCATCTCCGGCCAGCGGGGGGAAATATCGCCTGCAACTACAGGGGAGTACCTATCCCTGCAGGAGTGACAACAGACATTCGTAACCCACGACCCACAAATCTTTGTGTGCCTCCGACTGTTCATTTAATCAATATAATTTTAAAGGTACACCCGTTTTTTTATTCTGTCGACAATTATTAGGTAGGATACAACGGGTGGAGGCTACACTGGCGTTAGTTTAGTTTAGTTAATTATTTTTTTTTTAGTTTTCTCTCTATCTTGGCCCATCACTCTACAATAAAATTAACGCTAAAATATCGATTTACGGCCTAACAAACTTTAATTGTAAGAAGACTGTTCGCACCTTCCTTCTAAATCTAAACTACGACGAAACCGAAGAATTCCTAAAAGAGTGATCACTCAAACACATACATGCACCACACACTACATAAATTACCGAATCACTCACCACACTAACAATATACACACCTCACCTAATCACTGAACATTTTTTATTATTATTTTTTTTTTCTTATTTATAAATTTGTATTTTCCGGAATCGCTATTTTTAGATTTTAAGTTAATTTTTTTTTTTTTTGTTTTGTTTTAATTACGTAACTTTGTCTCTCATTTTGTAGCTTGCTGTAATGATTACCATACACATAATTATTTATAATATACATATTTTACACGTGCTGTTATAGGTCAACCATTTATGACGGGGATCGAAACTGTTTCTCTTAAACACAGGTTATTTTGTAACCTATCTAGGAGAGCAGTACGGCACCCATTAACTAGAATAAGAAACTCCATGCTTTATAATACCTTGCCATGTAATCTAGTCCTAGTTGATCAATAAATCTTTATTATTATTAATTTTAAAAAAAATGTTGAGCAATGGAAATTTATCTGCGAGAAGCTCAGAGTTTATTAGGTTTGCTGAACTTTGCAAATTACGCTGTCTCAGCGGGTCGACTGCGCTGTCGCGGAACCTAACTCTTTCTAAAATTTATTAGACCATATCAAATCAAACGTTTGTTTGCTAGAAATACATTCCATGCCCTCGGCCCTGGGCGAGACATCTGGCGGACATCTACTTTAACAACATATAGTACCCCTATTAGAAGATGGTTATTGTGTTGTGATACCAATAAAATTAACCCAAAAACACCTGACGGCCAGCAGGTTGCTAGAATTTTGGCAAAGTTATTTTTAGAAGATAAGTTAGCTTATGAAACTATTCTTCTTCTTCATTTCTCAAATGAGCTATTTCCACTTACTGTGCAATATAAAAAGTAGATATCTCAAAACATTTTTTAGTTCATCAAGTTCTAAAAGCCACACTTGCTAAACCTGCACTACAAAAACTACCAAATTAGGCAATTTTATTTAACTAGCTAAGAACTTCAACAAATTCAGATTCTTTATTTAACCATAGATATCAATATAAAGGCAGATTTACATCAGCTTCTTCACCTAGCAACACTGTGTGTTTTATTCACACATAATACCTGTTTTGTTGGAATGCAAAACAGTCATATTATGGTTCAGGCTATTTGACTGCTTCGCGAACATTAAGGCCCACATGCACCACAAATCGGTAAACATGTTTAACGCTCAACGAATTTATAGCGTCTTTGTATTTTGACAATCGTTTGAAGATAAACGAGTGATTTTTTAAATGCGTTTAGCGTTAAATGTATTTTACTATCTAGTCATTGGCGGTGCGGTCCTAAGTATTTGAAACCTGACCTTTAAACTTGATGACATGCTGTGTTCAGATTACGCTCTGCGCTGCATCACGGCTCCGGGTGTCCTGCACAAGACGCGCGGCGTGGTGCTGGCCACGTGCTGCCACCACCGCTGCGAGCGAGCCGCCTTCGTTGCCAACCAGCAGCTGCAGGTATGTTGCACCTACACAGTCAGTGGCGTAACAATATAGTCCACTCAACAAAGGAGTTGTAGAGTGCGTGAGCTGGGACCGCGATTTCTTCAGAAAATTGTTCAGGGTGCTTAGGGAGTAAACATACTTAAAGTCCCCGCGTCTAGGAGCGGGATAAAAGTTTTCACTTTTGAGTTTTTCGCTAATATCTTTAAAATAATGCGTCGTAGAGGAAAATTATCTGCTATGTAATGAAAGCTCATAAAATTTTCTACAACTGTTATCTCATACACTTTTTTCAAATTCCTATCCATTTTCGAACTACACGTTCCGGAAAAGTGAAAATTTTCGAAAAAACTACTCTTATTAAACACTAGCTGTGATGTGATTTCGGGATAAAAATTATGTATATATGTTAATCCACGTCCCAATCTATCTACCTATTAAATTTGCGCACCATTTGAAAGATATTAGCAAAAAACTGTAAGTTATTATAAACTAAGACACCATATTAAACACATTTTTCTTATAAATATCTTTATGATAGGGTGGTTGATACAGCAGGTTGCGGAACTTAGCCCTTTTTTGTCTAGTTAGGACCTCACTACGTTGTTTAAAGTAGAGCATATGGTTGTTGGTAAACATGCAGATATCCTTTATGTACATACAAGGAATCGGTAGAATTTAACATTTTTAAATAAAGGCTTTCAACTATCTAGAAACCAAGCCTTGTTGATAACACTGATGCATCGTTTTTGAATTTTAAAAATTGTCGAAATCGATCGAGTTGCCCCACATTATTAATCCAAAGCTCAATATAGATGACACATAACCACGGTAAGCCGATAAAGCAGCTTCTACAGAAACATTTTGCCTTAACCTTTTTAACGCAAACACAAACCTGTCAAGTTTCTGACAAATCGTTTCTATATGGCTTTTCCAATTTAGATGTTTATCTACATTAAGTCCTAGAAATTTCAAATCATCTACTTGTTCTACTTTTTGTCTTTATAAATAATATCTAAAGTTAATTGTTTTGCATTGTAAGATTTAAATTCGATTAATTTTGTTTCTTAATGCTTACGTTTAAATTATCATTTTCCATCCAACTTACTATATCTGATAAGGCCTTTTCGGTAACTGATTTATAAGCGTTTTTATCCTGAGATTTTATAATAATTGTAGTATCATCTGCAAAAATCATACATTTCTGCAAAGTGGCTTCCGGGAGATCGTTTATATAAAGCAAGAAAAGTAAAGGGCTGACAATGCTACCCTGAGGCACACCATGTTTATTTACTATTGCCATTGATTCCAATTTTTCTTTGAAATTTATTCTGATGCCTTTTTTACAACTTTGGATACCTCTGTACATTGTTTTCTGTTCCGTAGATAACTAGATATCCATTCATGTGCTTTTCCCCTTATGCTATAGAAGTCTAACTTGTGTAAAAATTTAGATTGATTTACAAAGTCAAAAGCCTTACTCATGTCTAGAAATAGGGTCACTACTGGGTTGCCATTATTTATGCTTTACAAGCATCGAGATGTGCCCATCCCAAACTCAAATAAACGCAGCTTATCATCTGTATGCCCTCGTGGGGTTTGTAGAACCTCTTTCGCAAAAAAGCAAACACGTAGTACAAGCGCTAAACTATACAATGATTTAAATAAGAAACTTAACATCGTTTCATTATGTAGACGCAAAATTAAAGTGAAAATTACTGAATGGCTTCAACAATTTGATTATCAAACAACCGAAGACCTTCTTAGCTATCTAATATAAATCCCACTAACTCAATTTATCCACTCGTACACACAAACACATACACTCCCTCCCACACACACACACGGACACAAACACACACCACGACACACTATCAACCACAGACTCATATATACATATACTAACACAAATTCAAAATTAATAGCGTAATTAACTTAATACTACTAATAATAAAAAAACAATATACCAACAAATATAACAAAAACTATACGTACTCAAGCTAAAAAATTATTAATTAAAACGTAAATAAAAAAACTTACTACCCAAAAAAAAGCCTCCAGGCATAAAGGGCGTGTCAGCTTACATATTTATGCATTGCTGGGTTCTGTTCACATAGCTGTCACTTGAAGTCACAAAAAGATAAAGTAAGACCATCGAAGTAAAATAAGTTAATAACAATAACCTGCCAGTAAGCTAATTCTGGAGAAAGAACATAAACATTGTCTTGTGTTAAACTAGGGTGACCAACTATTCTTATCGTCTAAGTAGTCGTTGATGGAATAGTATGCCTTTGAACAAAGGTTGGATTTTAGTTGAGTTTTAAATGCATTAAAAGGCAAGTCTAGAAAAGAAGAGGGTATCTTGTTATAAAAGGTTATACCAAGCCCAACAAATGAGTTATGTAGCTTATGAAGCCGGTGAAACCCGCACGTAGTTTGTCCTTATTTCTAGTGTTAACACTGTGAATATCACTATTTTTCACTCGTGTCACGTGACACATTTCAGCGTTGTTGTTCTGCAACAGGCACGTGTCACGTGACACATTTTAGCGTTGTTGTTTGGCTACAGGCTCGTGTCACATTTCAGCGTTGTTGTTCTGCAACAGGCACGTGTCACGTGACACATTTTAGCGTTGTTGTTCGGCAACAGGCTCGTGTCACGTGACACATTTCAGTGTTGTTGTTCCGCAACAGGCACGTGCCACGTGACACATTTCAGCATTGTTGTTCTGCAACAGGCACGTGTAACGTGACACATTTTAGCGTTGTTATTCCGCAACAGGCACGTGTCACGTGACACATTTCAGCGTTGTTGTTCTGCAACAGGCACGTGTCACGTGACACATTTCATCGTTGTTGTTCTGCAACAGGCTCGTGTCACGTGACACATTTCAGCGTTGTTGTTCAGCAACAGGCACGTATCACGTGACACATTTCAGTGTTGTTGTTCCGCAACAGGCACGTGTCACGTGACACATTTCAGCGTTGTTGTTCTGCAACAGGCACGTGTCACGTGATACATTTTAGCGTTGTTGTTCGGCAACAGGCACGTGTCACGTGACACATTTCAGCGTTGTTGTTCCGCAACAGGCACGTGTCACGTGACACATTTCAGCGTTATTGTTCTGCAACAGGCTCGTGTCACGTGACACATTTCAGCATTGTTGTTCTGCAACAGGCACGTGCAATGGCAACTCACCTGCGACTAATGTCCATGAAGGAGGATGTAAGGATCGAAGCAGGTTCTGTAGTTTCTGCCGACTCCCATGGGAAGAAGGTTTGAGTTTATTTACATATGTATGGGGGGCGGCTTCTTTACCAACGATTACATAATAGAATAACAACGATGAAAACTGCAAACTTAGTTACAAAATTGTAAATTGTATGCCCGCTCTTAGGTGTACCTACCTATAATTTGACCATTCGTAACACGAAGTCCTCAAGTTGTGTGTATATTTCCAGGAGCTGGGCATAAGCACTGAGGAGTTCAACGTTATGCTGGGCATCGTGTCGTGGGCGACGTGCGGCGACGGACGCAGCCGCGACTCACGCAGGCTGAATGACCGGCCAGGAGAGTTACCCAATGAGAATCGACAGCCAAGCAGTCAGGGCCATGAACCAGCTTATAGGAATGAAGAGCCAGTAGACAGTGTTGTGTTGCCGCAAGAGCACCGCGAGCCGAGCAAACTCAACGACCAGCCCGAAGATGTGACCAATCACAATCAACAGCCAAGCATTCAGGGCCATGAACCAGCCAATGGAGAGTCTCACGTGGAAGAGCCAATAGACCGTGTCGTGTTGCCGCAGCAGCAGCGCGAGCGCGTGGGGCGGCGCGCCAAGCAGTTGCTGGACTGGGCGCGCGTGCTGCACCTGCGCGGCTGCGGGTTCGATGCCCGCCTGTGCTACTTTGTGCCTACCGCCGTGTCTCTAGAGAACGCGTGCATCGTCGCTAAGAAGCGCAGCTGATGGTGTGTCAACGGTCCCGCCGCCGACGAGGAAGCGACTAGAGACTATTTTCTCGCTCAAGAACGTATAAAAGATTGTAGGTCCCGTGTCAGTAACAGATAATAAATTAAAACACTAGCAATACTAAATACTAAGAGTATTTTAGAACTATCATTTTTTTTTATATAAAATAAATATATACTTATAGAAATTTAGAAATTGTTTTTTTTTTAACCAGCTAAATACACTTGAGAGCAATAAAATCGCACACCCCTTGTAATTTGGTTTATTACTATTTTTTTTTTTAATTCTAAAGATATTGAGTACAAATCATTAGGCAAAATTAAAGAATACAAGCTTAGCTTTAAAAAAACACAAAATTAAAATCATTGACCTTCACGTAATTTACAGAAACTAGCCGTACACCAAATTAGCCAAATTCACCCGTTAGCATTGTCACTACTTGCACCCCTAACCCGCAGGTATAAAAGAGTCGGTTTTTTTGGATTTTTAATCAGTTGCATACCGAAGGTCAACGTGATAATATCTCTACTGAAAGCATACGGAATAATATGGATACCACGCCCGCAGAAGCCGCTCAAGTTATTGCCTTGCTCGAAGCAGGCCATAATAAAGTGAAGTTGCTCGAAGACTAAATTTGAGCCGCTACTCTGTTCGTCGTGTGTACCAGAGGTTTCAAGAGACCGGTGGCTACATTCGGCGACCAGGCGTATATTGAGTGGAATTAATATAACACGTCACTCTCCCGCGCACTCCCGAATACAAGTCCACGATCGACCGTTGTTGTGTCGATCGCTAGTGCTCAGAGCGTGATGACCGCTTTCTTGTGTCGAGATCTTTAAGAAATCGGCAAATGAATGCGGTTCAACTGGGACAAGAGCTTCGAGAAGTTCGCAATGTCAGTATAAGTCGGTGGACAGTCAGAAGAAGACTTGGTGAAGCAGGACTGACTTCACATCGCCCAGCAAATGGTCCCAAATTAACCATAGCTCACCGACAAGCCCGACTACAATTTGCCAGGGAACATTTAAATTGGACGTATGACCAATGGCGGTCTGTTATGTTCTCTGATGAGTGCAGAATGACATTACATGGTCATGATGGACGCTCTAGGGTCTACAGAAGGTCATCAGAGCGATTTTCACAATGCTGCATAAGCGAACGTGTGGCTTTTGGCGGTGGATCGTGCATGTTTTGGGGTGGCATAATGTTGGACACTAAAACTGACATTGTATTCATCACTGGGGCGAATAGCGGCCCGAGATCGAGAGGTTTGACGGCTGCACGATACGTCGAAGAAGTGCTCGAAGGACATGTGAGGCCGCTTGCGTGGCTTATGGAAGAAGATTTTCTCCTAATGCACGACAACGCCAGACCGCATGTCGCTAGAACAGTTTGCGACTACATGGAAGACGTTGGAATCACCGCGATGGAGTGGTCCGCTCGTAGTCCTGATCTCAATCCGATTGAGCATGTCTGGGATGAGCTAAAAAGAAGAGTTCGAGCAAGAAGCCCTGCTCCTACGCGCCTCCAAGAGCTTCAACTTGCCATTGAAGAGTAGTGGAACGCTATACCACAAGAGTTCGTGGTAAAATTAATACGCTCCATGAAAAACCGATTAAGAGCTGTAATTAAGGGTAGGGGAGGGAATACACCTTATTAATAAACAATTTGATCAAGAATTTTGAGTTTGATTTTCATTAATTCTTAAGCGAAATTGGGTAATTTTACCCGTTTGTTGGGTTTTGTGCCGTAAAACCTCTTATGGGTATTTTTTACACTGTATTTGATATCATTAGAAAGTAATGAGGTAGACTTTCAATTAGTGTGTTTTTTTTAATATTTATTCAGAATTCAGATTCATGAAAAAAAACTGCCTTAACAAAAAAAAGTCAAGGTGTGCGATTTTATTGCTCTCAAATATAGTAGTGATGGGCCGTCTATGGGTTTTGCTAACTTTTGACTAAACTATTGGATATATTTGATTAATTTTATCTTATTCAGGCTGGCTGACATACGCAGTTTAAATTATTGTATTCTCATCTCCACCATGCATATAATATTACATAAGTCGAAGATAGATTGCCGCTGTTTTAACAGTTTTACAAAATAGCTCTGTTACGTGTATATAATATGGATTGCCATTGCGTTACGTTTTACAAAACTGCTACCCACCTTTATACGTAATGCAGAATAATGCTTATCTGCAGTCACTATAAGCGTTTGCTGTGGCTTCTAATACCAAATCGGTCGCAGTAACTAAGCTAAATCAAAATCAAAAGTCATTTATTCAAATTAGGCTGAGAATCAGCACTTTTTGAAAGTCAAAATTACAAAAGATAGTCCCCCAAAAACGCCCGCCCTTCACCACTTCCTAGTGCTATCGCTGGGAAGAAGAAGTGGCGCAACAAACTCCCCAGCAGCACAGCTGTCTGTTCGATTAAAAAAAATACTTGATGTATACAATACTAGGTGCTTATTGTTCGGTAATTAACATTACAAAACCAGAACATAAAATTTAATTATTTGCCATAATATGTCAGCTAGCCACGCCAATATACCAACAAATATAATAAAAACTATACGTACTCAAGCTAAAAAATAATTAATTAAAATGTAAATAAAAAAATAAAAAAAAACTTACTACCCAAATAAAAGCCTCCAGGCATAAAGGGCGTGACAGCTTACACATTTATGCATTGCTGGGTTCTAAGACCTGGCAGTAAGCTAATTCTGGAGAAGGAACATAAACATTGTCTTGCGTTAAACTAGGGTGACCAACTATTCTTATCGTCTAAGTAGTCGTTGATGGAATAGTATGCCTTTGAACAAAGGTTGGATTTTAGTTGAGCTTTAAACGCATTAAAAGGCAAGTCTAGAAAAGAAGAGGGTATCTTGTTATAAAAGGTTATAATAATAATAAAATTCTTTATTGAGAGTAACCATAAGACTCATAGAGCGTTAGTATCAATACAATAAACTTACAACTATGTTAGTGATACAATTACAGCAACAATTACACAAAAACACAGAACAAAACAATCACTGCTTCCGTATTCCAGCTGAGATACTGGAGCAACGACTTACAATTGAGCAGTCCAGCCTGTCCGCAATAACTCCCAGGATGCTGTTGGAACTGGCTCGCACCCTGCGCAACAAGGACGCACATCTTTTACGCATTAACGCATAAAAGCAATCAACACGCAATTCCGCAAACATCCCTGATGCGCTACAGAAGCGAGGCAGCCCCATCAACACCCTGAAGGCATTATTGTACTGCACGCGAAGGGCACTGTACGATCTCTGCGTAAAATGTACCCACAGGCCGCAGGTGTAAAATGATGAGCAGAAGGCTCTAAAAAGTGTTTTTTTAACCTCCTTAGAAGCACGCTTAAACCTGCGGGCAATCATATTCGCTCTGGCCGACAGCGCCCTCCGCTCTCTCTCAATATCGTCATCATCCTTAAGGCTAGTGGTCAAAACATGCCCAAGGTACTTGAAAGAGTGCACTCGCGATAATGGTAAACCATTCAACATTATTGGAGGTACCATTTCTGGACATTTTCCACCAGCCCCAAACACCATCACGACACTCTTTTTCACATTATATAACAGGCCATGAGCACTGGCATACCTTTCACACATACCCACCAGTTTCCTCAGGCCACAGACAGAGGCACTGAGCAGCACCATGTCATCTGCATAGCTAATGTTGTTGACACATATGCCATCAATATAACATCCGACTCTGGTGCTACTCAGCTCCCCAATCAACTGGTCCATGTACAGGTTGAAGAGTGTAGGAGAACTCAGACCCCCCTGTCTCACACCTGACTCAAGACCATAAGGACTCGAGCTAGCCCCGTCCCACCTAACACTATTGACCTGATTCCCGTACCAAAACTTAAAAATATTTATGATTTCAGGTGGTAGCTTCGCATCATTAAGTTTTTTCCAGAGAGTGTCATATGAAACCAAATCAAAAGCACTAGAAAGGTCGAGGAAACAAGCGTAAACCGGTGTGCTACGGCGTGTGTAGTACTCCACAGCATGCTTAAAGCCCAATATAGCACAATCAGTAGACAAACCGGGTCGAAACCCAAAATGGTTGTCATGCAATTGAACATGCTTATTTAATTGCGCATTAAGCAAGCTGTCCAATACCTTAGACACAACCGTTGCCAGTGAAATAGGTCTATAATTATTAGTATCAGTCAATAGTCCAGTTTTATTTTTAGCTATGGGCACTACAACTGTTCTCAACATATCCGAGGGTATATACGCATGACTCAGACAAAGATTGTACAATAAAGCCAAAACACGCGTCAAATGAGGGCCCGCATACCGCAGATGCTCGATGCTGAGCCCATCATGGCCAGGAGACTTCCCCCTTGACATTGACTGTATGGTGGATGCAATGTCTCTGGCAGTGACCCTGACTCCTAATTCCCCTTTGGGCTCAACATTGATCACCGACTGCGAAGGTCCTAACGGCGACTTAACCTCAAATTTAGCTTTAAACAGTTCAGCTACTCCCTTCGCATCACTCACACCGTCAACGCACACAGGCACGCTAGGCTTATGATTAAGTTTGTTTGTGTTCTTCCAAAACCCACGAAAGTCCTTATTCAAATGACTAGATGCCAGGATATCCATTTTTATCTTATCTTCATGGCTCTGGCACCACTTCAACCGAGATTTAAATATCCGTTTCGACTCGCACATCTCTTCATAGTAATGGCCAGAAGTAGGCTTACCGTAGCATGACCATAACATAAACTTATCCCTAGCAAGCCTGTGCGCGTCGGCAACATGTCTATTCCATCCAGCAACAACTTTTCGTTTACACCTCTTACTATCTCGGCCAACCACCGATGACTCACATAAAGCCTCAACGATTTGCCCATACAACTTATCGATTAGACTTCTATGATTTAAATCAGTGCACATACGATCACAACAGTAGCGGAATTGTATAGGAAAATCTATTAATCTCAGACGCTTATGACACTCAGTATTGTACAATTTAATTTGCGCCAAGTCCCGATCACCCCACACAACTCCGCTACTTACATGTTGAGTAGATACACATCTTTTCGGTACTATAACATCCAAATTACATTCAATAATTAATGGAAAGTGGTCAGACCACACTACATCGTACTGAACCAACACCCTATTAACAGTTTGAGCCGCAGCCCTTGTAACCAAACAGTGGTCAAGCCACCTTGACGACCCGTGAGCCTGACTTATAAACATGCTACACCCAAACGCTCAGTGTCTATACACGACCAGTCCTCTTCACTACAGAAACCCATCAGCTCATCATAAAAACGCTCCGTTGGGTGAGCATTAAAATCCCCCAATATATAAACACACTCGGCATTGTTAGAATCAATGATAGCACTCACCGCACTGAGGACGTCCGTGAATTCTGCCAGATTACATACCGCATCAATCGGCATATAAACGCTAAACACCAACATTGCTCTTTTCTGTATCACTATTTTAATTGCACTTATACGCGGGTTATCACTCGGAATCACAGTTACGTTTGTGTATACGATCCTCTTCCATAATAGCGCCACACCACCATAAGGTCTTCCTCGCAGCATACCAGTAGTGGAATCCACTGCCGATGTTCCAGTACAATTGAAATCATCACTAATCGAGTTAAGGTACGATATTTCATGCGACAGTAGCCAAGTTTCCTGTAAGGCTATAATGTCTACGTACTCACACAAGTCACGTATACTGTCAATCGAACGCTTAACGTTCTTACAATTAAATGATGCAAACTTGTGCAGTTTACTATCCATTAATTACCGTGGAAGAACCGCCTACAGAACCAGTATTCGGTCTGTTCTCTGATTTTGGTCGAAAATTCACAAACCGCCTAAAAATAATTCCCAGCGGCCATACTTCATTGCTTAGGAACAAATGCACATTATGTTGAGGCACAAAGAACTTAAATGCGTTGTAATCACTTTGTTTTTTCAAACCTATCTTTTCTAATGTTACATTTATTGCCGTTTTTCTCAGAATGTAATTAATAATGTCCTCTTCTGCAGTATCCTTGTGCACATTAGTTATGAAAATAGGTACTTTACGATCTGCTGCTCTAAACCTTTCGTCAGTATTAACAACATTTTTACCCATTTTCCCCATAAAACGTTCCCTGAACCTTTGTTTACGATACCAAGCCCAACAAATGAGTTATGAACCTTATGAAGCCGGTGAAAGGGGGCACGTAGTTTGTCCTTATTTCTAGTGTTAACACTGTGAATATCACTATTTTTAGTGTACAAGTGTAAATTTTGCCTAATATCTAAAATGTTGGCAAGGATGAATTGTGATGCAACCGTGAGAATACCAATATCTTTAAAGAAATCTCTTAGAGAAACTCTGGCACCTAGCTGGTAAATTGCTCGAACAGCTCGCTTTTGAAGGACAAATATATTTTGTATATCAGCGGCTTTGCCCCACAGCAGAATACCGTAGGACATAACGCTGTGAAAATAACTAAAATAGACTAAACGAGCTGTATCAACGTCAGTGTATTGTCTTACTTTCCTGACGGCGTAGGCAGCCGAACTGAGCCTTCCTGCTAGACTTGATATATGAGGTCCCCACTGAAGTTTGGCATCTAATGTTAGTCCTAGAAAAATTGCCGAGCCTACAGTTTCAAGCACCTCTTTATCTAAGACGATGTTGGGTCCTAGGTTTCTAACATTCGGTAAGGCGAACTTTACACATTTGGTTTTCTTGGCATTGAGAACTAAGTTATTTGACGTAAACCAATCTGTAACTATTGAGAGTGCACTGTTTACGTCGTCAAAATCTTGTCTATTCCTGTCTACTTTAAAAATAAGAGAGGTATCATCTGCAAACAGTACAACATCACAGATCCCCGTCAAATGGAATGGTAAATCATTAATGTAAACTAAGAACAAGAATGGACCCAGTATAGAGCCTTGCGGAACACCTAACTGAACTGGTAGCCCGGATGACTTCACACCATTAACATCTACACATTGGACCCTATTATGTAAATACGAAATAATTACGTTGAGAGCTTCGTTTTGGACACCGTAATGACGTAATTTACGCAAAAGCGTGTCATGGTGCACGCAATCAAAGGCTTTGGAGAGATCACAGAAAACTCCAATAGCATTCTGTGATTTCTCCCATGCGTCAAATATGTGTCTCAACAGAGCAACACCCGCATCTGTAGTTGAACGACCTTTTGTAAAGCCATATTGCTCATTATGGAGGAGGCTATTTAAATTAAAATGTCTTAGCAGCTGCTTGAGTATTAACTTTTCAAATATTTAGATAATATATATAAATATATATATATATAATATATATAAATATTTAGCTAGACTGACCAATTGGTTTAGGTTAGATGTGACGAACCGCGACCGTGCCGAGCGGTCCCGCGGCGGCGGCTGGCGAGCGCTACTTCCAAGTTGGTCATAGTTACTTGGCTATTTACTATTTTTAGGACAGACTTTCATAACTTTGAAATTTCATATTAAAATTGTCCTTAAAATAACTGTTTTCACTTGAGTTATGGTAATTTCTTTCACCACATTATATTACTTACTCGTTTTATTTATTTCTGTTTCGGACGCCATTATTGTTATAATAAAATAAAATAACTTTATTTCAGACCTTGATCCATATGATGTTAGTAATACACACTACTTATAAGCTATGTTAGTTGTAACGTTGCACCTAGCAAGTTACAATTTAAAAGAGTCTAGTCTAAGTATCCTTAATAATAACTAACCTATGTACACATAAAACTATACTATTTACACATAAACTTTATAAAAACAACCTAGTATAATATTTATAAGTAAACCTAACACTTAATAAAACATTTAAAATTAACTAATATTATACGGAACCTTCGAGAGGTTATTAACTTAAAGGGTCTTCATTCTATGCGCCCGCGCATCTCTAAAACGATCATTACCGAGCGTTGTCGATGAGTGGCGACTCGGTTGGGCTCGGTAAGGATAATGACTAGTCAAATTGAGAGCGCTTGAGGTGAAGGCTGTGTCGTTCGCTCCGACCGTACTTAAATATTCTTGCTAAATACGTCGCGAAATCCCTCTAGGGTAAGGTTCCATGTATTTCATTAACGGTGCTAACTGTAAGGTGTCTCTGGAACTTCTTAAAAGTAGTTTTCCGCTGTATTTCTTCCTACCTTCCTATCTGGGACACTGTGACCTTTGGACCTACGAAACATGGTTCCGACAGCTTGCTTACACTTCCGTTCTGTCTGGATTTCCAGGATTTTAGTCTACCCTTCAACCCTTCCGCCACGTCGTGGTTCCGGCGTCGCGTCGAGGAGGACGCTTGGAAGATCCTCTGTTGCAGAGTGATTCACGTCCACCCTACATTGAACACAATTATACAGAACCTGGACTGGGGCCGTCAGTTGCGGGCAAAGTTGAGACCGGACCATCATCACCTGGAGACGGTTCAGGCCAGTGTTCCCTACCCCATTACTACCCTCTGTAATCAGGATTTGAGATGGCCACGGAAGTTTAGGCAATAAATAATAAGTGTACTTAATCTTCGAGCTCTTATTATTTCCGAACCTCCTACATACCTACCTGCTGGCAACCCCCCTAAGGGGAAGGGTCACAGTGGCGCCCTTTACGTGTGTTTCCAGTGGCCTAATCATATCCTGATTCTTTTTTTCAAAATACAGCTGTTAGCTCAATCTACCTACATTGTTGCTGTGAACGTGAAGGTGACAATCTACAGCAGAGCGAACTGGTACGTACCTTCCTTATAATTCTGTTTTCTCTTACTCATTACTATTTCTATGCCTATTAGTGTCTGGTTATTGTAAGCTGTTACGTATTATTTCTATTAATTGTGACGGAGTTAAAACTAGGAAATTTTATCTCGTCCAGTACCTACCTACCTACACTAATTAAGAACTTTGGAAATTATAACCTACTATACGTTAAATAGCAATTTTGTTATACGTAACAGTTCGCACAGCTAAATACTCCTTATTTTTTCACATCACTTATTAATTTTCATTTCTTTCATTTACATTATTATCATTTATTTCTCGCATTTCCTCTTGTCACCAATCGTAAAAGGTAGCTAGATACTTGCATAATTGTAAAGAGCACCATATATATCTCTTGATAATCTATTCTTTCATTGTATTCATTCACTAATATCTTTCTTTCTTCCGGAAAACATGGAGACCTACCCTATTAAATTTTTTGTTCTCAACAAAAACGAATTAACGTATGAAGTGCTAATTAGAGGCGAAGAACCAGCATCAACCGTACTCGAACTTCGAAAACAAATAAATAAACTAACACCAATTATCCCTACCTCAGATATTTGTGAGTCTGGAATCGAACCCGATGTCGATATTTCTGGCGTTGGTGTTTCTATGATCGAACTTACATCTCGAGTAAAAACTTTGGAGGACAGGTTTGACACCAATCTTTTCGAACGTACTAAAGCTTTATGCAATCATTTGTATCACCGTATAAAAAGAATAGATTGTTCTGATTCCAAACACTCTGAAAAAGTAAAAACTCTGTCAAAAAGTTTAACATCATTAATGAATAAATTAGATGTATTTAAAAAATCTGCTAACCCTACCAGTGAGTCTGTTGTGAGTGTTCAAACATCTGTGGATGCCGTGCCTAACGTATCGATGTATTGTGACCGCTCGCACATTGGTGAACTACAAAAAATAAAGTATAACGGTAAATCTTGTGTACACGCTTTCGTGCAGAGAGTAAACGAGTATAGTACTGCGCGTAATATACCCTCAAATAAATTATTATTGTATGCTACAGAAATATTCTCAGACGATGCGTTACATTGGTACCGTAGTATTAAGGATTCCGTTACTACTTGGGATGAGCTGAAAGCTTTGCTAATAGAGGATTTCAGTCAGTTTGATTACGACTACCGTTTATTGTCCGAGATTCGTAACCGTACACAGGGTGATTCGGAGAACATAACTATATATTTTGCAAAAATGTCTGAGTTGTTTTCTAGATTAACTAAAAATTTATCAGAACAGGGGAAACTAGACATTTTAATGCATAACATCAGACCTTGTTATTCTAGTGTATTGGCCTCAAATACGTCATCAATCGATACAATGGAAAACTTAAAAACACTATGTAGGAACTTTGAGAAAATACAATCTCTGTCTTCTCAATTCAGAGAACCACCAGGAGTGTCGTCCGATACTTTGGCTCCTGACTTAGCATTTTCTAATTCTTCTGAACAGGATACTACTAAATCGAACAAATACAATCAACATAGGTACAATAATAACTCTAAACATAATTCAAATTCTTCTTATAAGTCTGAAGATAAGCCAGATGTAGCTGCTATTGCCACATCCAATTCTAATACTAAACCGGTTTACTGTCCTCGCTGTCGTAGTTCTGAACATTCCTTGAAACGTTGTAAAGCGGATAGGTTTCTAATTTGCTTTAAGTGTGGAACAAAAGATGTCAAATATCCTAATTGCCCTAAATGTCAATCTAAGTCAAAAGAAAAAAACTAGCTAGTGAAGATTGCTGTAGTGAAAAGGCTGTAAAACTTAATATTAATACTACAAATTATAATACACTTAATAACTTTGATGAGAAGGATTGGAAGGACTGGCTTTTGACGGTCAAAACTTTCTTTTCTAGCTATTTCATTACAACAATCTTCGATAAAAAACCAAAGGATGATCTACGTCCGTACGCGACTATCCAAGTACGTGATACAAATCTCTGTGGTTTACTTGATTCCGGTTCTACAGTAACTATTTTAGGTAATAATTCTCATTTGCATTTTGTTTCATTGGGTCTAGAACTTCATAGGGACGCTGCTAAAACTTTTACAGCGGCCGGTGGACAGAAATTAGCATCTATTGGATTCATTAATCTACCCGTAAATTTCGAAAAGCAATTCTATATATTGAAGGCTTACGTTGTACCTTCGGTAAAAACAACTTTAATACTAGGCATTGACTTTTGGACTAAATTTAAACTATTTCCAAAGTTTTATAATTCTATTTCTATTCATGATGCCGCAAACAATGTAAGTGCAATATCAACAGTGTCTGAAACTGCTACCGTAGTACATTCCTATAACGAATTAACTGAAGCGCAGCGTGTAACTGCTGATAACATTATTGAACAGTTTAAAAATATTTCGTCAGAAAAACGTGGCTTAGGTAGAACTAATTTAGTAACGCACCATATTGATACTGGGGATGCCTTACCTATTAGGCAAAGATACTACAGGGTTTCTCCAGAGAAACAACGTATTTTATCTGAGCAACTAGACGAAATGTTATCCTTGGGTGTTGTTGAAGACTGTGAAAGTCCATGGTTTTCACCTGTTCTATTGACACCTAAAAAGGACGGTAAACTTAGATTCTGTCTAGACAGTCGTAAATTGAATTCGGTAACTAAAAAGGACGCCTACAAGTTGCCTTATATATCTGAGATTTTGGATAATTTAAGTAATGCTAAATATCTAAGTAGCATCGATTTATCAAAAGCTTTCTGGCAAATTCCGATTTCAGAAGACGATAGAAACAAGACTGCTTTCTATATTCCACATCGCGGTACTTTCAGATTTGTTACTATGCCCTTCGGGTTGACGAATTCACCTGCCACTCAACAGAGGCTCGTCGATTCATTATTCTATGGCCCCGAGTTTGAAAATTCTGTCTTCGTTTACATCGATGACATTGTTATAATAAGCTCTAATTTCGAGGATCATATCTCTCTTCTTCTAAAAGTCCACAAGAAATTAACTATGGCTAATCTAACCATAAACTTCGAAAAATCTGTTTTCTTTCGTAATAAACTCAAATATTTAGGTTACGTCATTGACTCAAAAGGTCTTCATGTCGATTCCGATAAAATCGATACTATTTTAAATTACCCTACACCCTCAAATAAAAAAGACGTAAAGAGATTTCTTGGAATCGCGTCCTGGTATCGTAAGTTTGTACCTAAATTTAGCTCTATTGCTGGCCCTTTAAACAAACTTACTTCCAATAGTAAAAAATCTAATCCCTTCCTTTGGTCCACAGAAGCTGAGGAATCTTTTACGAAACTAAAAGAACTCCTTGTCTCTGCTCCGATTCTTTCATGCCCTAACTTTGACCTACCGTTTGAGGTCCACACCGACGCTAGTGATTATGGTGTTGGAGGTCTATTAACTCAGACTATAGACGAAGTCGAGCATCCTATAGCCTACACAAGTAGAACCTTGACTGGTTCAGAAAGGAATTACAGCATCACGGAGAGAGAGGCCCTCGCTGTATTAGTAGCCTTAGAACACTGGAGATGCTATCTTGATAATGGGAAAAAGTTTATCGTTTACACAGATCATTCGGCTCTCAAGTGGTTCCTTAACCTAAACAACCCTACTGGACGCCTAGCTCGTTGGGGTGTTCGTCTCTCAGCGTTCAATTTTGAAATTAAACACCGTCGTGGCGTGGATAATGTCATTCCTGATGCACTGTCTCGTGCATGCCAAGTTTCTGCTATAGACACTAATCCTAACACGGCAGTCCCTTCTGATCAATAGTACTTAAATATTTATAACGGCTGTCAGAATTCTCCTACATCTTTTCCTAATTATTTAGTAAAAAATAATCGCTTATTCCGATACACGCAAACCAAACATCCCCTAAATAAAGAGTTCGAGTGGAAGGAGGTGATTCCTGCTGAGTCTAGAACAGAAATCATTTTAAAAAATCATTCTGAACCAGCCGCTGGTCATTTTGGTATATTTAAAACCTACAAGCGGGTAAGCCTCAGGTACTACTCTAATCTACTAGATCTTTTGTTTAAACGGAGCGAACGACACAGCCTTCACCTCAAGCGCTCTCAATTTGACTCGTCATTATCCTTACCGAGCCCAACCGAGTCGCCACTCATCGACAACGCTCGGTAATGATCGTTTTAGAGATGCGCGGGCGCATAGAATGAAGACCCTTTAAGTTAATAACCTCTCGAAGGTTCCGTATAATATTAGTTAATTTTAATGTTTTATTAAGTGTTAGGTTTACTTATAAATATTATTCTAGGTTGTTTTTATAAAGTTTATGTGTAAATAGTATAGTTTTATGTGTACATAGGTTAGTTATTATTAAGGATACTTAGACTAGACTCTTTTAAATTGTAACTTGCTAGGTGCAACGTTACAGTACCCCGCCAGAAAGCGAAGGATTTTGCGTACTAGATGCAAAATCCGACTACCACTACTAAACTAAACTGACTAATACGTGCAGACTTTACTTTCATACCTCTCGCAAATGATCACCTTCCATAAAATCATCTAGTCTATAAATAAAGACTTGAGACCATATCGACAGAGTAAAAACTTAATTTTTAATTATTTATACTCAATTAGCAACTTTAATACTAGGCAATGGCGCCGATTCCCTTGTCTACAAACTAAACTAAATTTAAGTTCAGTGCATCTTTTTCTCTCTATTTCATTAAGAAAGGGACAGAAGATAAAATATTAGTTTAGTCCTGTCAAATTAAGATACTCCATAGACAGTTTAGACGTGATTATAAACACGGCGACTTAAAATACGTCAATTTACGTCAGGCGCTGACTAATTTGACAGGACTAAACTAATATTTATCTTCTGTCCTTTTCTTAATGAAATAGAAAGAAAAAGATGCACTGACTTAAATTTAGTTTAGTCGGTGAACAAGGGAATCGGCGCCATTGACTTTTGGACTAAATTTAAACTATTTCCAAAGTTTTATAATTCTATTTCTATTCATGATGCCGCAAACAATGTAAGTGCAATATCAACAGTGTCTGAAACTGCTACCGTAGTACATTCCTATAACGAATTAACTGAAGCGCAGCGTGTAACTGCTGATAACATTATTGAACAGTTTAAAAATATTTCGTCAGAAAAACGTGGCTTAGGTAGAACTAATTTAGTAACGCACCATATTGATACTGGGGATGCCTTACCTATTAGGCAAAGATACTACAGGGTTTCTCCAGAGAAACAACGTATTTTATCAGAGCAACTAGACGAAATGTTATCCTTGGGTGTTGTTGAAGACTGTGAAAGTCCATGGTTTTCACCTGTTCTATTGACACCTAAAAAGGACGGTAAACTTAGATTCTGTCTAGACAGTCGTAAATTGAATTCGGTAACTAAAAAGGACGCCTACAAGTTGCCTTATATATCTGAGATTTTGGATAATTTAAGTAATGCTAAATATCTAAGTAGCATCGATTTATCAAAAGCTTTCTGGCAAATTCCGATTTCAGAAGACGATAGAAACAAGACTGCTTTCTATATTCCACATCGCGGTACTTTCAGATTTGTTACTATGCCCTTCGGGTTGACGAATTCACCTGCCACTCAACAGAGGCTCGTCGATTCATTATTCTATGGCCCCGAGTTTGAAAATTCTGTCTTCGTTTACATCGATGACATTGTTATAATAAGCTCTAATTTCGAGGATCATATCTCTCTTCTTCTAAAAGTCCACAAGAAATTAACTATGGCTAATCTAACCATAAACTTCGAAAAATCTGTTTTCTTTCGTAATAAACTCAAATATTTAGGTTACGTCATTGACTCAAAAGGTCTTCATGTCGATTCCGATAAAATCGATACTATTTTAAATTACCCTACACCCTCAAATAAAAAAGACGTAAAGAGATTTCTTGGAATCGCGTCCTGGTATCGTAAGTTTGTACCTAAATTTAGCTCTATTGCTGGCCCTTTAAACAAACTTACTTCCAATAGTAAAAAATCTAATCCCTTCCTTTGGTCCACAGAAGCTGAGGAATCTTTTACGAAACTAAAAGAACTCCTTGTCTCTGCTCCGATTCTTTCATGCCCTAACTTTGACCTACCGTTTGAGGTCCACACCGACGCTAGTGATTATGGTGTTGGAGGTCTATTAACTCAGACTATAGACGAAGTCGAGCATCCTATAGCCTACACAAGTAGAACCTTGACTGGTTCAGAAAGGAATTACAGCATCACGGAGAGAGAGGCCCTCGCTGTATTAGTAGCCTTAGAACACTGGAGATGCTATCTTGATAATGGGAAAAAGTTTATCGTTTACACAGATCGTTCGGCTCTCAAGTGGTTCCTTAACCTAAACAACCCTACTGGACGCCTAGCTCGTTGGGGTGTTCGTCTCTCAGCGTTCAATTTTGAAATTAAACACCGTCGTGGCGTGGATAATGTCATTCCTGATGCACTGTCTCGTGCATGCCAAGTTTCTGCTATAGACACTAATCCTAACACGGCAGTCCCTTCTGATCAATGGTACTTAAATATTTATAACGGCTGTCAGAATTCTCCTACATCTTTTCCTAATTATTTAGTAAAAAATAATCGCTTATTCCGATACACGCAAACCAAACATCCCCTAAATAAAGAGTTCGAGTGGAAGGAGGTGATTCCTGCTGAGTCTAGAACAGAAATCATCTTAAAAAATCATTCTGAACCAACCGCTGGTCATTTTGGTATATTTAAAACCTACAAGCGGGTAAGTCTCAGGTACTAC
The DNA here is from genome assembly GCA_949629185.1 of Apamea crenata. NCBI lineage: Eukaryota > Metazoa > Arthropoda > Insecta > Lepidoptera > Noctuidae > Apamea > Apamea crenata. The sequence continues at coordinate 309,214 of OX451362.1, read as the reverse complement.
TGGCCTGGAATGCATGCTGATGTCGTGAAAGCGGTTACGTCATGTGATACCTGTATTGCACATAAGCATCAAACACATGCTCCCCTAGGTGAAATGGGTAGACCCAAACAATGTTCTAGACCTTTTCAAATTATTAGCGTAGATCTAGTAGGACCACTACCGACTACTAGAAAACAAAACTCCTACATCCTAGTCGTGACTTGTTGCTTTAGTAAGTACTGCTTATTATTTCCAATAAAGCGCGCGACAGCCGAAATTGTTACTAAGATCCTAGAGGAACAAGTATTTCTAATACATGGCATACCTTCTACAGTGATACTTGATAATGGTAAACAATTCGTAAGTGCTACGCTAAGACAAATGTTTGACAAATATAAGGTACCTAAATTACATTTTACTCCAAAATATTCACCACAGGTTAATACAGTCGAGCGTTATAACAAAACAATAATGACCGCTATCTCAACGTTTATAACTACCGATCAACGTGTTTGGGATCATCTGGTACCTAGAATACAATTCGCCGTGAATAGTTCTGTTAACGAAGTAACCGGTTTTACTCCATCGTTTCTAGTGTACGGGCGTGAACTAATTACTTGTGGATCACACTACGTTGATACGGAAACCGATGAAGAACTTGTTTTTCAGCCTCGCGATTCCTACGCTGAGAACTTAGGAGTGTTGTCTAGTATATTTAATAAGGTTCAAGCACTATTACTGCAGGCTCATAGTAGGAATTGTCAACATTATAATTTACGCAGAAGATCTGCTGAATTTAATATTGGTGATGTTGTTTGGAGACGGACTTTTTATCAGAGTGATAAAGACAAATATTTTAATAAAAAATTAGCTGCAAAATTCATAAAATGTAAAGTGATTGGTAAAAAGTCCCCACTTGTTTATGAACTTGCTGATATGTTTGGAAAACCACTAGGGTCTTGGCATATCAAAGATATCAAACTTAACAACTATAAAGACTAAACTCATTACTTAGCTTATTATAGTACCTAACCTAGCCTTAATTAATACTAAAGCCTACTACTTAAACTCAAGTGTGTTAAATAATTATGGCTATTTCAATACATTTAAACTGTTTAAACCATTTAAACAAACGAAAAACAAGATTTAATTCATATATCTGCTGCACTCACCAGACGCACCGGGTATGTGTACATGTACACGTACCCAATAATATAATAATAATAATATCCCTGGACATTTCACACAGCACCATTTGTCCCAAGCTAAGGAACCTAATGCTTGTGTTATGGTAACAAGATGGCTGATAAACTACTTATATACAATTTTTTTTTTTTTGTAAATACATACTTATTATAGATAGAAAAACACCCAGACTCGGAACAAATCAAAATCAAAAAAATCAAAATCAAAAGTCATTTATTCAAATTAGTCTGAGAATCAGCACTTTTTGAACGTCAAAATTACAAAAGACAGTCCCCCAAAAACGCCCGCCCTTCACCACTTCCTAGTGCTATTGCTGGGAAGAAGAAGTGGCGCAACAAACTCCCCAGCAGCACAGCTGTCTGTTCAATTTAAAAAAATACTTGAATGTATACAATACTAGGTACAATAATATATACAATGTTCGGTAATTAACATTACAAAACCAGAACATAAAATTTAATTATTTGCCATAATATGTCAGCTAGCCACGCCAATATACCAACAAATATAATAATAACTATACGTACTCAAGCTAAAACATAATTAATTAAAATGTAAATAAAAAAACTTACTACCCAAATAAAAGCCTCCAGGCATAAAGGGCGTGACAGCTTACACATTTATGCATTGCTGGGTTCTGCAGTAAGCGAATTCTGGAGAAGGAACATAAACATTGTCTTGCGTTAAACTAGGGTGACCAACTATTCTTATCGTCTAAGTAGTCGTTGATAGAATAGTATGCCTTTGAACAAAGGTTGGATTTTAGTTGAGCTTTAAACGCATTAAAAGGCAAGTCTAGAAAAGAAGAGGGTATCTTGTTATAAAAGGTTATACCAAGCCCAACAAATGAGTTATGAACCTTATGAAGCCGGTGAAAGGGGGCACGTAGTTTGTCCTTATTTCTAGTGTTAACACTGTGAATATCACTATTTTTAGTGTACAAGTGTAAATTTTGCCTAATATATAAAATGTTGGCAAGGATGAATTGTGATGCAACCGTGAGAATACCAATATCTTTAAAGAAATCTCTTAGAGAAACTCTGGCACCTAGCTGGTAAATTGCTCGAACAGCTCGCTTTTGAAGGACAAATATATTTTGTATATCAGCGGCTTTGCCCCACAGCAGAATACCGTAGGACATAACGCTGTGAAAATAACTAAAATAGACTAAACGAGCTGTATCAACGTCAGTATATTGTCTTACTTTCCTGACGGCGTAGGCAGCCGAACTGAGCCTTCCTGCTAGACTTGATATATGAGGTCCCCACTGAAGTTTGGCATCTACTGTTAGTCCTAGAAAAATTGCCGAGCCTACAGTTTCAAGCACCTCTTTATCTAAGACGATGTTGGGTCCTAGGTTTCTAACATTCGGTAAGGCGAACTTTACACATTTGGTTTTCTTGGCATTGAGAACTAAGTTATTTGACGTAAACCAATCTGTAACTATTGAGAGTGCACTGTTTACGTCGTCAAAATCTTGTCTATTCCTGTCTACTTTAAAAATAAGAGAGGTATCATCTGCAAACAGTACAACATCACAGATGCCCGTCAAATGGAATGGTAAATCATTAATGTAAACTAAGAACAAGAATGGACCCAGTATTGAGCCTTGCGGAACACCTAACTGAACTGGTAGCCCGGATGATTTCACACCATTAACATCTACACATTGGACCCTATTATGTAAATACGAAATAATTACGTTGAGAGCTTCGTTTTGGACACCGTAATGACGTAATTTACGCAAAATACATGTAGGTCATACAAATATTTGTTCCGTGCGGGAATCGCACCCAAAGCGCCATAATGGTGCAGCACGGCCAAAGAGAATTAAACTTATTAAACCACTTGAGAGCTGATAGACCGACTTCGTCTAGGCACACGACTCACCACTGCGGGTCGGGGGACGAAGAAAATACAGCGGTTGTGATTGGCCGATGCAACAATGTCAGGACGAATGTTCCAAACATAGTGATGCACAAGTCAGTTTTGCTACAAAACCTAATATCGATAAAATCGAACATAACGATGTCTATTAATTCTACTTTTTTTTAAACTATACTGATTGTGCGTTAACTGGGTGCAAATAAAACACTTACGTAACACTGTAAATTTTACTTTATTCAAATCAATGCTAAAATTAAATCAAGGTTAAATAATCGTAAAAAAAACGAAAAAAATCCAAAGAAAATTTTCATTTTGCACCTAGGTTGGACGATCCCCCTCAACGAGACAATTATTGGTTTTTAAAATGAATCAATTTAGTATAAGTTTTCCGGATAAAAGATTTGGGGTCTTTATTATTTTTTGTGAAAAATGACAAGCGTGCATCAACGTTTCCCTCTTAACAGCATTAATCCACTGTTCTTTCACTTCTGGAATATCCGGAAATCTAAAATGTAATGTTACTTTTTTACAGTTAGGGATCATCGTAATTTTTATCGACAATATTATTTATACTTTGTTTTGAAGTTGTCATAACACTACACTACAGCAATACGTCTGTCCTTTCTATCTATACCTACAGAAGGAAAGGGACAGACTTATTGACAATACCTAGTGAGAGAAAGGGACTTTTCAAAAAGACATCAACGCGGAATACTTTTTATGTGCCTTAAACGTAAACGACCAGTTTAGCTTGAGCGAGCCCTGCAATTATTCATAATACTAGCTTCTGCCCGCGGCTTCGCCCGCGTGGATGTCGGAAGTTATCCCACGGGAACGGGCTACCAGGATAAAAAGTATGTGCTTCCCCAGGATGCCATCTATCTCTTTGCCAAATCAGAAGTTCGTAACAACAAGTAACATACAGTTTCAAGTTCAAATCCTCCCCTAAAATCCGAATTAGCCCGTTTTGCCCCGTCAGGGTTTCGACAATTTTACATATTTATTATTAATTATTTTCTGTCGAAAGTATCAATACTGAGTTTCGAGTTAATCGGACCGCGCATTCAATTTCTTCCACACAAACTTCAACACCACTATATCCCCCTTTGAGGGGTAGTTTGAAAAACTTATATTGATAAACTTTATTACTTAGTTAGGCAAGTATTGTTGCCAAGTTTCAAGTTTATTAACTAAATTAATAAGATTTTTCATATAAACTGTATCCCCGCTTTTCACTCCCACAAGGGTGGAATTTTAAAAAAATCATAAAAATTCATAACTTGACTCAAAGATTATTTATACCAATTTTATAATTAATCAAGCCACTTATTATAATCCTCCCTTGTAAAATTAACTACCCTGTTTCACCCCGTTAGGGGTAGATTTTCTAAAAACCCTCATACGTGTTATTATTTATTTTTAGTCTTAAGTACACACACAGTACTTACACTGAGTTTCGAGTTAATCGGACCGCGCGTTAAAATTCTTCCACACAAACTTTAACACCCCTATATCCCCTTTCAGGGGTAGTTTTGAAAAACAAAACTAATAATGATAAACTTTATTGCTTATTTAGGCGAGTATTCATGCCAATTTTCAAGATTATTAACCTAACGAATAAGATTTTTCATATAAACTGTATCCCCGCTTTTCACCCCCACAGGGGTGGAATTTTGAAAAATCATTTGGGATGTGTTCATAACTTGACTCAAAGATTATTTATACCAATTTTCGAGTTAATCAAGCCACGCTGTAAAATCCTCCCCTGTAAAATTGACTACCCCTTTTCAGGCCACCAGGGGTGGATTTTCGAAAAATTATTACTAAGAACTAACTGATTGATTACCAACATATCAAATAATAAACCTTGTGTCAATGAATATTTTGTTTTATTTAGAAGATAAATTCTTCTTATAGGGTGGATTTTCGAAAAACCCTGATACACATTATTCTTTACTTTCAATTTTAGGTATAAATACTGAGTTTCGATTAAATCGGACCGCGCGCTACAATTCTTCCATACAAACTTTGAAACCCCCCAATCCCCTTTTAGGGGGTAGTTTATAAATACAAAAAATGCCCAACTTCATAATTTACTTAGATAAGTATTCGTGCCAAGTTTCAAGTTTATTAACTCAAGGAATAAGATTTTTCATACAAACAAAATCCCCCTATTTCACCCTCTTAGGGGTGGAATTTCGAAAAACCCTTTCTTAGTGGATACCTACTCTTCACGAAGAATACACCCTCCAAATTTCATGTCTCTAGGACCAGCAGTTTAGGCTGTGCGTTGATGTCTCAGTCAGTCAGTCAGTCAGTCAGTCGTCAGGACCACAGACTCAGGACTTTGAATTTTATATATATAGATTATTAAATTATAAATATATTTTACTTACCGATGAAAAGTTATGCCATCTTTTTTATAGCTATGTTCTAGAAATCTAGACGATTTCCCACACCATTTAATTGAACAAGAACTCATAATTAATTTGATATAAGCAGAAATGTTTAAAAAGTTATCAAAATAATCACGTGTGGAGAGATCCAATAACTGGTCAAAACTAAAATGGTCACTCATAGTTTCATCTAATATCAGTGCAATTTCATTTATGTGTCGTGAGCCTGAGTCGCCCGTATGAGCAGTCAAGAGGTTTTATAGTCATTGAGCACGGCTTATCACTAATGACCTTCATAATGGTGAATGTCATTGCCGGTCCCACGCACTCTGCGCACCATAGAAGCAGTCTTCTTACGTAGAATCGTCATGATGACACACGTTAACACGTGTTGTTCTTGATCTGTCACCCGGTGTTCTGCTTGAAGTTAATGATATTGTTTTATTATTATTGAATGTACAGAGTATTTTATTAACATTATAATTCATTTAATTATTATTTTTAATGTTATTTATTTAAAGTTTGTCTTTGAACTCAATATATAATTGTGCCACGCAAGTGTTTACTCGGAGTACGTAGATCATAAAGGAGATGGATTGAAATAAAATAAAACAGTAGCAAATATAATTTTGTATATTTATATCAATAATTATTATCTAAAAACAAAATTCTATTACTATACAAATGTTCAATGAACCCAGGAGCGGCTGCGGGGCCGCGCCGCTGTGTCGCTGCTAGAAGCGGAATATCAACATAACATACAACTGTACAAGAATCTTTTGGCGCGTGGCAATAATACAAACTAACGCGCCACCATCTCGTTTTTTTTACATACAGATTCACTAATGTTTACCAACAACGCCCGACGACATGGCCAGGGTCCATGTCGTCCAGGCGCCAAAAGATCCTCGCAGCACTACACGCGTGAGCGCACTGCGGCACCAGTCAGAACGTCATGTGGACACAAAATATCTGTTTCATATCATTTGGATTGAACTTCACAATACATATTATACTTAGGCTTGTTTGCCCGGTTAACTTAATAATTCGCAACAAACTTACGCGTCGATGATAAAAATAAGTTCTAAAAATAAACATGCTTACATACACTCAGGCTCGTCGCGCACCGGAGCGCGGTGCGCACGCGTCCAGTGCGCACGAGTACGCTCCCGGTGCGCGCGCCTGCGCGACGAGCACGGCTGTGTGTGCTACAAAGACTGTATCCAGTTTCGTACTAACATCAACTTAACCAAGTTACTACAAAAATAAAAATGATCTATCACCAAAAACGTTTACATAAAAATAAATAAATGATAAATGCTCTGTTACTGGCAGACTACTCCGCGTGCTGGTCAGGGTGCGCTCGGCGCTATTGGTAATCTGCATGTTTGATGTAATGTTCGAATATACAGTGGAGGCTGTCTTCGGCAGTCTGACCGAGCGCTTGCCGATGGCTAACTTTGTAATAATGCATCATTCAATTTACGTTCAATAGTAGAACAAAAGAAAAACAGATAATATATTTGGAATGCGACAGCGAAGTAGCAGGTAACAATGTTCAGAGTTCCATAAATATGTTATTATGGGTAACAATATACATTCTCTAAATACTTTATATTGTTAAGAAATAACGTAAAAAAACGTAGTGGACAGAATAGAAGTGAGAATACAATAACTTTCATATAAAACGTTCTAATGCTTGCGTGAGGCAGATAGCGCTAAGCGTCTAAATGCTGCTAGGTAGTTACTCTAGTAATATGTACGAGTGGACCCTCCGCCACTATATACTATACAATTCACTATATTTTACAATATTTACATGCACGCGTGTGTGCAGTTAGTTCGTCCGCGAGCGGGAGAGCGGTACGTGCTGCCAGCGATGACACGTATACTTCACTTCAGATAACTGAAAGTGCACAATGATTCGAGTACACGAGAGGAAGCTTGGAAGAGGTCGCGGCCGCCGCCACAACGCGTCTCGCCGCGCTCATTCTTGAAGCGAAAGCTGTCATTAATGATAGTCGTAATAATGATCGTTGTACAAGAGATGACGCCACATGCACCTACTAGTCTTACTCTATGATTGCGTTACAAACGTGAACATGTACACTCCATGAAGATATAGTCAAGATATGCTCACACCGTCCCATACAGGTTTCCCTAATAGTTTACACAAATAACAATATTTATATAAAGGTTTGCGTCATACATTTTAACTTGCAGCAGACATAGCTTTGTACACAAAATAAACTTTATAATAAACGCGTCACAAGTCAGTCGCCTGTCCCGGTCCGAGAGTTCGCGTCGCGCATGTTAAGTCAATATCAAAAAGATGAGCCAACCTGTTTCGTAGAGAATGTCAAGAATAAAGCAACCCTTATTGAACAACGCGGTGACAATTGTCCGGCGCTCACTAGTTATGTAAAACATCTTATACGGGAATAAGAATATTTTCGTGATGACGAGGCGGTGATCGACTCGTAGTATGAGGTCATTTGTAACATAATCCGGCGAGGTACAGGATCTCGTCAGTAGGACACTCCGGTACATAATCCGGCGAGGTACAGGATCTCGTCAGTAGGACACACCGGTACATAATCCGGCGAGGTACAGGATCTCGTCAGTAGGACACACCGGTACATAATCCGGCGAGGTACAGGATCTCGTCAGTAGGACACACCGGTACATAATCCGGCGAGGTACAGGATCTCGTCAGTAGGACACACCGGTACATAATCCGGCGAGGTACAGGATCTCGTCAGTAGGACACACCGGTACATAATCCGGCGAGGTACAGGATCTCGTCAGTAGGACACTCCGGTACATAATCCGGCGAGGTACAGGATCTCGTCAGTAGGACACTCCGGTACACTGCGTCGCACCGCGGGGCTGCGGCCTACGTTCTGTCAACACGTATTTTAAGGCTGATGGAATTGTAATTAGCGATCGGAAACTTATCTGTAAAGGTTTAGAAAACTTATAAATTTGGAAAATCTGGCATTTTTATTATTATTGTCAAGCCACTAGCGAGGTCGCCACGTGCACGGCGGCCTTGGGAGACAACGCACGTCCGTCGTCGGCGACTCAGTACCCGTAGCGCTCCTGGATGGACGACACCACGCCGTTGGCCAGCGACGACAGCCGCCCCGCCACGCGCGTCACGCCGGCGCGGACAGACTCGCGCACCTGCGGAGTGCTCATCGCATAAGTACACACAGCGTGAACTTTTCAAGTGGGCGTGGATGGCCTAATCCGAAACTATGAGGAATAGCGAAAAGTACTCAAAGGACTCTCGTGCTCGATTTTGATGCAAACTAAAATTATTGGATTTTTGGAAAATCAATATTTCTAGCCAGGAATCGAACCCGATGATTTTGGTTAAAAAAAAAACACAGACTGTATTATTACACCATTCGATAGTGTCTGTCCCCAATAAGGATCAAATTCTGGGAAGTAATGACATACAGAAAACTAAAGGAAAATGAACGTATGGTCCTGTGCCGCGGCCTGCGAGGTCACCGGATCTTACTCCCTTAGATTATTTTCTCTGGCTCGTGAAAAATTAAATCTACAAAAACACGTATAACGAAATTGATGACTTGAAACGATCTTTGGAAAATATTCTAAATGGAATCAATAATATTGTAATGCTGAAGGCAGTACAATGGTCATCATTTTAAACAATTAATCAGTTAAGGTTTAATAGGTAGGTAACATCAATACAAATAATAGAATTGTAACTGGTCGCTGTCTAACTGTAAACTGTAACGAAATAGAAACCAAAACAATGATTTTCAGAATTTTTGTCTGTTTATCTGTACGTTTGTGAACGCTATTCTCAGAAACGGCTTAACCGATTAGTGTTTGTTTCATTTCAATCGGTTCATAAATAAAAAACGAAAGAATATCTAACATATAAAATGCTATAGAATAACTGATCAGTTGAATTGGCTGAAACTTTACGTAGGTATTACCTAATCATTGAAGTATATAATACGAGTGAGAAGCTCGATGGCTTTGTGGTCGTAGCGCTAACTCATGTTCGACAACCCCGGTCGTGGTTCCAACTAGGATGGGTGACCACATCTGGAATATGTATGGTCTACGACAGCTGTCAAAAAACGGTTAACGTAATGAACAGGGTATAAAAAAGAAAAACATCGCATGTGGAAATTACTACTGAAGGCTGCCGGGTGTCAACCTCAAGACGAGCTGCTTCTCACACGGATAACTGTACGGCGCTTGATCTGGCGCGGGCATCACCAGTCTTGACTCTCTTCATATTTTGGCTACTGAGACCAAAACTAAGTAGAGAAGATATATTAGTACATTTTGGTGTCTTACGACTTCCGCGCGAAGGAAGTCGCGGGCCGAAGCTAGTAAGAAAAATAAAAACATATTTTGTTAAAAATGAGCTCTTTTCTTTAGTTTGCCATACGTCATTATTTCCCAGAATTTGATCCTTATTAAGGACACTATCGAATGGTGTAATAATACAGTGTTTTTTTTATCAAAATCAACTGGTTCTATACGCGGCTAGAATATATTTTAGATTTCATCAAAATGGAGCCCGCGCCTTCTTTGAGTACTTTTCGCTATTCCTCATAATTTCGGATTTGGCCATCCACGCCCACTTGAAAAATTCACTGTATACAGTGTGGAAACAGACTTGTCACATAGCCCTTTCCTACGCATTGTGTACATCAAATTAAGTTATACATATAACATTTCACACTTGTTTTCGTAAAAAACCATAAAGAAAGTACAGACAACGATCACAATGACGGGAATAACAAGTGGGTCTCGGCTTCATTTAATATATTTTTACACCAATTACATGAATACCGCTGATATAATCACTGATTAGTTTTACAAGAAACTTGACAACTCTTTGGTAAAGTGCAGCTGCTCACCTCGTCCAGGTCGGGCGCGGACACGCTGAAGGCGGAGTTGCGCGGGTGGCGCGGCGCGTCGGCTCCGAAGTAGTCTGCCGACGAGATGCTGGTGCTGCCTTGGAAGCGCGACAGGTTGCCGTCGCGCTCCCACGCGGAGTCCTGCCGAGCCAAACCGGTTACAAATCACAGAAACGAAAAAAGGCATATATTTAATCGAACCTCTAAGCATCCCCATTTTTCGCTCCTAAAAATATTATTAAGGCATTGACTGCCACCGCGGTCACCGGTGAGATTTTCTATCGTGTCTGTTGTCCGGCACTCAAGGAGTTAAACGCTCTAATATAATATTTGCGCTTCTTTTTGTGAACAACACCAAAGTCACCTTTATATTAATCACATTTGATCAATTATTTGACAGACTTGTGCGTCCGAAAAAAAAAACCGGTCGTCTACAGGTGAAGTTTTTATAGCATCAGAAGCGATCTGCAATTAAATGGAATTTGGTAACCTCGAAAGCTATTTTGATCCACGGGAAATATGAAAATGTGCAATATACTTTGTCTCTAACATGTCACCGTTTTAAATCTATAAAAAAAATTAATGAAATACTGTAAACAAGACACTTGTTGAAGACACAAAAAAAATCCACTTATGTTGACATGACAATGAGGTCGTAATGTCAAAAATAAACCGGTCAAGTGCGAGTCGGACTCGCGCACGGTTCCGTACAAATTTATAGATATGTACAGTAGTACCCAACTGATATGGATTACCGATGTACCTGCGCAGACGATGAATTTTCAAAGCGCGGGAAATACTATTGACCAATCGGCAAGCTTCACGTACCGCGCTTCTTTTTCCTATACCGCTGCCGACCAATAGGCAGCTGCTGCCATGTTTTTTCAAACTCAACTCAAATCATTTAATTTAACTAAACCAATTACAGGCACTTTTGAATTGTCAAAGGGTCAGTCAGTTAGCGCGCGCCGCGTGGCATGTTAGTCAGCCGCCATACTTTTGACCGAGTGCACGCGTAGCAGGCAAAAATACACTTAGTGACAACAAGTGTTCACTATTTTATGGTTTAAAATGAATTCTTTAAAAATGGGGCAACCACTTAAAAGTCAAGCTCGGGAAATAATTTTCAATGTGCACGAGTTTATGAAGAAAGAAGCTCAGGAGTCTAAGAACACAACATTTATAAAAGATCGATTTTTGAAAATTATTGACCGAACGACTGAAGCTACAAAAATTTCAAAATGAACAATAACGAGAATTCTTAAAGAAAAGGATCAGCATACCATGCGAGTGAAAACAATGCGGGGCCTTCTTTTAGAACGCCGAAAAAGGGTAAATTGAAAAAAACTTATCGTAAGGAATTGGACGATTTTTCATACCAAGCCATACGCAGGAAAATGTATGACTTTCACCGCGAAGAAAAACAGGTAGTTACAATGAGAGCGCTATTGGAGAAAATAAAAACGACTTCGAAGGGGGCAGAGAAACTCTGCGCCGAATCTTAAAAGAGATAGGATTTAAGTTTAGGAAAACGCAAACGAACCGTAAGTTGCTGGCGGAAAAAGACGAAGTAAGGCTATTAAGAATACGATTTTTAAGAAAAATAAAAAGTATCGGCATGAAGGGAGACCTATTGTGTATGGCGACTAGACTTATGTTCATTCGACCCACACCAAGGAACAAGCCTGGTCTGACGGTCAAGGTAGAGGCATAAAAAACCAATTTCGAAAGGGACCGAGGTTGATTATAGTGCATGCTGGTGGTGCTAATGGATTCATACCAAATGCTTTGCTCATGTACAAATCGGCTCAGACCACAGGAGACTATCACAGTGAGATGAACAAAGAAAATTACGAGAAAAGGTTGCAAGAGAAATTAATTCCCAACCTCCAACAGAATTCTGTATTTGTCATTCACAATGCGTCATACCAGAGCACATTAGAGCACATTAGAGCACATTAGAGCACATTAGAGCACATTAGAGCACATTAGAGCACATTAGAGCACATTAGAGGACAGGGCACCGAACAGTAACTCTGCAGAAAAGATTATGCAGGATTGGTTAAAAGATAAAAAAATACCTTTCAATATCAAAGTGTATAAACCGGAACTGTATGATATAATTAAACGTCAGAAGCATCTCTATGTAAAGTACTCGCTTGACACCATAATGGAAGCTCACGGCCACACAGTGTTAAGGCTCCCTCCATATCATCCGGACTTCAATCCGATAGAAAACATTTGCTCGCAGGTGAAAGGTCACGTAAGCAAATTCAATGTTACCATGAATTTGACCGAAGTGCAGCGTCCTTTGTTTGAAAAATTCGCATCTATCGGGCCAGACGAGTGGCAAAAAGTTGTAGACAAATTCATGACATTGGAAGAGGCCATCGACGATAGATTGGACCAATCTATATATATAAAAATGAAACCCGTTTTCCGTTGTCACGACATAACATGAAAACGGCTTGACCGATTTTTTTTTTTGTAGTTTTCTAATACTCTGTACAAGGTTCTTACGGAAAAAAATATAAAGAAAATCTCTCAGAAAGATTGAAAAATATACATTTAATTTTGAATATTTTAAAAAACGCGCGTAACGAATGTCAACGACATTCAATTTAAAACAAAAAATCTGTGGTAATCTGTGACACCACATCGATAACCGCGCTGACAAATGTCAACGTCATTCAATTTAAAACAAAAAAATCTGTGGTAATCTGTGACAACACATCCATAACCGCGGTAGGAGTAGGGTAGGAGTAGGGTAGGAGTAGGGTAGGAGAAGGGTAGGAGTAGGGTAGGAGTAGTGTAGGAGTTGGGGAGGGTAGGGGGTAGGACACCACGCGAACGAAGTAGCGCCGGGCAGCTAGAAATAATTTATATGGCAAAACAACGTTTGCCGGGTCAGCTAGTTTGTAATAAATACCAACGAAGATACATCATCCTCATCGGATAGTTCGAGTCGTGATAGTGATGGTAGTAGCGACGCTCAGAGCGCTATTGGGATAGCAGGAGTGCGGCCTTTAGATTAAGTTTTTTCTATTGTTTACTAAATAAATACCTATTTGTTTATTAAATAAATCGTACATTTTAAATAACCTGTATTTTTAATTAAATATAATATATTTGATGAAAACTGGTGGCCCGATAAAATTGACACGAAGTGTAATTGTGCGGAGGGGCGTGGCTTGCGAGTGAGACGGAACTAACAGCTGCAGTGTATTATGAACCTTATAGTAGTGTTCTAAGGTTGATTGTAAGTTTTAAGCATTCTTTCGTTAATCTTCGGGGCCATACTTTCTTTTCTGTGCGAACGAAGATTCACGACACGCCTTATCAGTTGCGTACCACTGTAACTACAAATTTACAGTTTTCGGATTTTTTCCTTTACTCGTGCTATAATGACCGGCACGAGTCGTGAGCACAGATGGGCAGTAGTGGGGGCAAGCTCGCGCATGTACACTTTCGGCCAAATTTATTTAATACCGCTTTTGCTCAAATTATTGATAGCTACTTACGCAAACTATAATTAAAATATTAGTGGTACTTGAAATTTTATTTTGATACAGTAATGTTGTAGGCCTTTATGACTTACGGCCAGTTTCTTCATCAACACAATCAGTCAAAGTATTAACTTATACTTGACCTTTACTGATAGGTACTACGGCAAATGTTTTCTTCGTTCAAGTAACTGCTAAAATACTGAAGAAACAAATTTAACCGTTACTTTGACTTAACAAATACGAATTAACAAAAATAAACTATTTCAAAATTAAAAACGTGAGTCACTAAAATTGCACGAAAGTGTACAGTAGCCGAATGACACGTGAGAGTCCAATAGACGACGAGCATCGTCAGACGAACCAATCGCGTGCAGCCTCGGTGCCCCCCGCCTTCTTCATTCCGCCAAAGAGACCAAAAAATGAACTACTGCGCAGGTGTCATTTTGTGCTCACGACTCATGCCGGTTACTATACATGACATTGCTTTTGCCAAACATGTTTCTAGGTCAATGGGAAGTACCCTATAGGTTTTGATTCCCTTGCGAGTGTCAAAATATGCGGCATAAGGCCAGGATTAAGTACGGAATCATTTTCTGGGGCAACTCCACTGACAGAGACATTGCTTTTAAAGCTCAGAAGAAATGCTTGCGATCGTTTACCAATTTACAATCGATTGATAGTTGTAAACCATTGTTTGAGGAACTTAGTTTGCTCACTTTACCGTCTATGTACATATATGAAATGGGAGTGTTTGTTCGATGTAACCTTCATTTATTTGAAAAACTGCGGTCTCCCCGCTATCAGGATACCATTCAAGCTACCCCTCACAAAACCGCATTTTTCGGGCAAAATACGCTAGGCATGGCCCCAAAAATATATAATAGTATACCAGCAGCTATTAGAAATAAAGAGTGTCTGGGATCCTTTAAGAGGTCTTTGTTTAAATTCCTTTTAGATAGATGTTACTACTCCATCACTGAGTTTACTACTGATAAACAGAGGTATGACGTTTGCGACATGCCAATCAAACACTTATGATTTTACTTAATTCAATATATTTGACATGCTTTTTCTTTTTTAATGTAATCTATTGACATGCCTTTATTGATTGTACCTTATTGTTATTATTAATTGCTTGTTTATGTTAATTTTGTACGCCATATATTGGCAAAACATAGTGCACATATCTAAGACTATATAATATCTGTAACCATACCTATGTTTAACAAAATAAATGATTGATTGATTGATTGATAAACGGAACATAGCCGCCCGTATCTTTTGATTGCGTTAACTTAAGTTTGATTTTTCTCCACGCGTTCCTGAGAAAAAGGATCTTGACAGACGGACAACGAAGTGATCTTATAAGGGTTCCGCCGTTTTTCCTTTTGAGGTACGGAAATCAAAAACAATTTTTTTGCCGCCCTCTGGATTTTCACTTTGACCTCACGAAAACCATAAAAATTCCCACATCTCAATACTCAATACTTTATTGCATTCCATAATGTGTACATATTTATGATAGTTGGTATGTCAAAACATCGAATCAATTATGGACCCTGTCGGGCACAGCAAAGTTAGTTTTTAATAGGAGAGAGGATGAAGGCGCTTTTTGTTAAGAAAAAAATAAATATTAAATTAAAATAGTATCATTAATTTGTTTTTATGGTATTTATATTTTATATAAATATTTATATATTTGGTTTTAAGTTATATTTATATATTGCACGATTTACATTATTCTTTATTTTTCATTATTATTATAGACTATGAATTATAATAAAACTAGATATTTATAATTTTATTGAATCTTGTATCTTCAACAATCGTTATTATATTTCAGTTAAAAATCTTGAACTGTACACTTTGGGTTGCCTCTATCTGGCAGAATTTTGATGCTCCGAAATTTATTTGGCACTTGGCATAATCTTCTTTAAACGAATATTTTTAAGGCATAAAATTATTTAATATAATTATTGTTTGGCCGAATGTTTATCACTTTATTTCAGGCAACTAAGGCCCATAGATAAATAAATTAAAAAACTTCACACATCAATAAATACAAATGAATAAATACAACATCAACAAATTAAAATTACAATTACTATTCAATCATTATTAATTATATATACATTACCTACATTAGTCTCTTACGAGCGACACTAATTATGTAACTTGTCTGTCACAGCAGTGTCGCACATAAAGACAGTCCAACCTACTTGCTATCATACTCAGAACGATATTGGAGCTGGCCCACACTCTGCGCACAAGAGACGCGCAGCGCTTCCGCATGGTCGCATGAAAACAGTCCACATGCGCCCATGCAAACATACCTGAAGCGCTGCAGTAGCGAGGCAGACCCAAAATCGCCCTGAAAGCGTTGTTAAACTGAATGCGGAGGGTGCTGTAGCTTTTCTGCGTGTACTTTGCCCACAGGCTGCAGGTGTACTACATAGATGTGCAATATGCTCGGAAAAGAGTTATTTTCACGCCATCCGAGCAACGTGCGAACCTGCGGGCCATCATATTAGCTCTTTTAGATAAAGCCCTCCGCTCCCGTTCCAAGTCAGCATGATCCCTGAGGTCAGCTGTGACTACATACGTGATATGTTTGTAAGTGTAAATCTTATGTTGTAAATTATTCTATTAATCTTCTTCATTACATTTTGTATATTTTTACAAGTATTATTGTTTTTGGTGTATAAATTGCGCTGTACAACGCCTTGGGATTAAATTCTGTAATAATAATAAAAAAAATATGTCCTAGGTATTTAAACTGATTTACCCTATCTAAGGGCACAGTATTTAGACATATAGGTACATAGTCGGGGCATATAGCACCACCGGCCTCAAAGACCATGTACTGACTTTTCTTAATATTATAAACAAGTCCATGTTTTTTTTTTTAACAGCGTAATCCTCACATTTCGCTATCAACCTTCTCAGGCCACAAATCGACGCGCTCAGCAGAACCATGTCATCTGCGTAACTTAAATTGTTAACACACACGTCGTCTATATGACAGCCGACGTGCTGACTGCTCAGCGCGACGATCAGCGCGTCCATGTAAAGGTTGAATAACGAAGGCGAGGTCAGTCCGCCCTGCCTTACACCACATTGTAAACGATATGGCTCCGACATTGCCCCCGACCACCTGACGCTGTTGACCTGGTGCGTATACCAATACTTAAGGATGGAGACAAGTTCTGGTGGTAGGTTGATACTCTCAAGTTTTTCCCACAAGAGATCATACGCCACCAAATCAAAGGCCCTGGACAAGTCGAGAAAACACGCGTATACCGGGGTTTTACGATCATTGTGGTATCTGACGGTATGCTTAAGACACAGTATGGCACTTTCCGTTGATAATCGGGGTCTAAATCCAAACTGATTATCGTGCAGAGATAAATATTTACTTAACTGTGTATTAAGCAAACCGTCAAACACCTTCGCTATAACTGTAGCTAGAGAAATGGGCCTATAGTTACTTTGATCAGCTAAGTCACCGGTTTTATCTTTAACTATAGTTACTTTGATCAGCTAAGTCACCGGTTTTATCTTTAACTATAGTTACTTTGATCAGCTAAGTCACCGGTTTTATCTTTAACTATAGTTACTTTGATCAGCTAAGTCACCGGTTTTATCTTTAACTATAGTTACTTTGTTCAGCTAAGTCACCGGTTTTATCTTTAACTATAGTTACTTTGATCAGCTAAGTCACCGGTTTTATCTTTAACTATAGTTACTTTGATCAGCTAAGTCACCGGTTTTATCTTTAACTATAGTTACTTTGATCAGCTAAGTCACCGGTTTTATCTTTAACTATAGTTACTTTGATCAGCTAAGTCACCGGTTTTATCTTTAACTATAGTTACTTTGATCAGCTAAGTCACCGGTTTTATCTTTAACTATAGTTACTTTGATCAGCTAAGTCACCGGTTTTATCTTTAACTGTAGGCACTACCACAGTTCTCATAAGATCCGGCGGAAGATAAGAGTGGCTCACGCATAGCGAGTAGAACATTGCTGTTTATATGTGGTCCAGCGTGAACCAGGTGTTCAATGGATAGAGAATCATGACCTGGACTCTTGCCCCTTGTCATACTCTTAAGGATTACGGCCACATCTTTGGCACTAAACCTCACCCCTACTACCCCTTCGGGTAACTCACCATTGTAAACCTCACACGCCAGACCCAAAGGTGACTGAATAGAAAAATTACTCTTAAACATTTCAGCAATGCCTTTACAATCACTCACCCCCTCGACACTCACCCGCAAGACTGTCCATTTTCATCTGGTCTTGATTATTCTGACACCATTTTAAATGTGATTTAAAAACTCTTTTGCTGGCACACATTTCATCGTACATAAGGCCAGCATTAGGTTTACCACACGATACCCACTCCGTAAACTTCATTCTAGCCTTCCGATGAGCCTCGCTGACGTGTCTATTCCAACCCACCATGCGCGACCCACTCCTATTCCTCTTATTCTCGACCTGCCGAGGACGCAGCACGAAGGGCGGACACAATGCCAGAGTACATCACATCAATAACACAATGGTGACAGGGGTCGTTACAGTAAAAATCAGCACATTTTATACACTCGGTAGGAAAGTTAACTGACCTTAAACGTTTATGACACTCCGTGGTATATTTCGCGATCTGTTCCTTATTCCTAGTGCCCCACGATACAGTGTTATCGTTCAATGACATTTCATTCTGTAATTTAGGTGTAAGTAAATCAAGGTCACACTCTATGATTAGAGGAAAATGATCAGAGCACAGCGTATCATAATTTACGTAAACATTACGTCCGTGAAGTCCGGTAAGTTATCCGCACAATTAGTAGGCATACAGATACTCATCACAAGCACGGGTCGGTCTTTTGTTGTCACTTTCATTGCGCTTATTCGCGCGTTATCACACTGCAACACTGACACTTTTTGGAAATCACTTGCTTCTCCATAGTAAAGCTACGCCGCCAAACGGCCTCCCGCGCAGTATGCCAGCGGATGTGTCCACCGCCGACGTTCCTGTGTATCCGAAGCCGCTGTCGATCGTGCCTAGATACGCTATTTCCTCAGGCAGTAGCCATGTTTCTTGCAGTGCAATTAGGTCACAGGTGCAACATAACTCCCGAAAACTATCTACTGATCGCTTGACGTTCTTACAGTTGAAGCTAGCTAATCGGTAGCCATGTCTATCCATTATTATGTCGTTTAGCGCCGTCCACAGATGAGAATCTGTTCGTATTTCTATGGTTAAAATTCATGTTACGTCTAAATATGATACCAGTAGGCCATATATTTTCATCTAGGTATAATGAATGATACTTTGGATTCAGACACAAACAATTTGTAAGCATATGTCCGAATTTACAATGGCATACTTTTAAGATAGCAGAATTTTATTTGGCATAATTACATTAATTACCTTTGCCAAAGTTAAAATTTCGCATCATTTCGCATACTATGAAGATGGCAGAATTTCGTTTCGAATAATGTTATTACTGTTATTAGGCATATTGCCATTTCTATAAAATAGCATTTTTAACCTTAAATTAAAACATTGTCGTGAAAAGTCAATAATATGTTGTGCCACAAAAGTTAGTTACAGAAACGAATCGCTGCAAAACGGACTCCACTTAGTCTTGGCTGCCCTACCCATGTGCAGTGAGAGGGTAATTTAAGCCCGCGTAGGCGCGTTGGGGCGAGGCGGCCCGCGAGCTGAGGAGCAGGTGGTATTAACGCTCGCCGCCTCAGCTGAGGCTGCGGTGGTGAGCCTTAAAACCATCTGCGACGATAAGCTCGCGTGGGACCGCCGGAACCTCGCAGCGCCGGAGCCGTGACAGAAACCATGCCTGCTGCATGTTTGTTTGCATGCTGTATTCTTGTTTGCATGCTCGCTTGCATGTTGCATGCTTGCTTGCATGCTGCATGCTTGCCGCATGCATGGTTTATGCTTGTTTGCATGCTTGCTGCATGCATGGTGTATGCTTGTTTGCATGCTTGCTGAATGCATGGTGAATGAATGAATGAATTTTCTGTAATGTGATAGATGAGTCTTTCAATTATTATGGATATGAAATGTATGCCAAAAGATGATTCTAACTTACGAAATGATGAGTTTTGAATGTATAATAAATGAGTGTTTGCAGAACGATTTTTTGCGAAATGAAGTTTATGCCATGCGCTGATATGCAAAATAATATTATGACTAAAAAGTTCTGCTATAAAGGGTAGACCAGCACCCCAATTGCGTAACACATAATCAATTGGAATCTGAATCATTTTGAAGCAAATTGCTAATCCATTGTTTCATAAGTTCGAAAAATTTGTCTGCTCAACACGTAAATAACGCAATGAATGTTGTTGAACTGTCAAAATGAAACCGATTCCGATTGATCGTGTGTTACGCAATTAGGGTGCCGTACACTTTAGGTGTACAATTCAAGATTTTTTTCTTTATGAATTACTTTTCGAATACGAATTTTCCGCTGACCAGCCTTAAAAAAGCCTAGAAAGTAGCCACAAATAACAACGTATGGACTGTTATAGGTCTGAAATAAAGATATTTTATTTTTTTAAAGTCCAGGTATTTTTAAAAAGAATCACAATAATTAAAAAGTATCCTCATCGTTTTAAGTTCAAACATTTGTTTGCCGCGCTATTATTAAATATTTCCCTTAAAAAATCTCTATATGTATTGCTTATTTGTTTTTGCTGAAGGCTGTAGCGGCAGAATAATATAGATATTGCTGTTTTGCGTCTGGTCGTTGGATGGTCTTTGCAAAAGTCCATTCCATTAATTCTCCGAAATAAAATGATTTTATTTTATTTGTTTGAAACATGCGTTTCCGAACCGACCTGTTCACCGAAGAACTGCGCCGAGCTGATGGCCTTAGCGGAGCCGAACTTCTTGACGGCGGAGTCATCGTCGGCAGTGTCGGCGCGGCGCGGGCGCGGCCGGGCGGGCGGGCCGGCCGGGCCGGCGGGCGGGGCCGCGGGGCTGAACATGCTGTGCACGGGCCGCGCCGGCTCGGGCGAGATGCGGCCCGCGCCCGCCATGCTGGAGATGTTGTCGAACGAGGACGACTTGCGGTCGCTGTCGCCGAATAGCTTGTCTAGGTTGCGACTGTTGCCGTACGGCTCGTTTCTGATTAACCACATTACAAATTAGTTTTATAATATTTGTTATTGAAGAACTGCCTTAATCGTGCACTGAGTGACGCTTTGTATGAGCGCAACTACATAGATCGCGGCTGCCAACTCTAACATGTATTTACAGACTTATAATCATTATTGCATTCATGGCATTTGAGCCCAATTCTAATTTGAAGACTTCTATTGATGAAGTGGCCTCTAAGTTAGTTGACATTTTTCCAACTCAACTGTGACACACCACAATATGATTTAAAATTGTAGTGATCCAAATGTTTGAACTGCTATAACGTTTTTATTGACTAATTCAAATACCTTTAACTTAACATAAAAAATAATCGAGTAATCCCTTAGGAGTACCTGTTTTTTTTTAATCATAATGCAGCATCACAACTCAAGAGGAAAAATGACAACTAACTTTTAGAGGCCACTGTACGTTTTTTTTTTTTTAAATAAGCTAGATGGCGTCGATATTTCATATCTGACTATCTCTAAGAATAAATGGCAAAAAAAACACAAAAGTTTAAAGTTCAAACATAATCTTGGTTAGAGTGACGACCATGTCGAAAACTGTGTCTGAAAGACCATTTGAGACACTAGTCTGAAATGAGGAAATAATAATAATAATAATATCCCTGGACATTTCACACAGCACCATTTGTCCCAAGCTAAGCAACCTAATGCTTGTGTTATGGTAACAAGATGGCTGATAAACTACTTATATACAATTTTTTTTTTTTTTTAAATATGTAATCGTGTAGCTCAACTCAGAACTTAGGAGCTCAACAACTCTGCAAGTTGCAATGAACGTAAGATAATTTAAATTTCACGGGCTGTGCCGACTCTTTCACTAACATGACACTTATCATTTCTTATGAACATGCGGTATAATACAGTCGCGCGCTATAACGTATGTCACCTGATCATGGTGAAGGAGGAGCTGAAGTCGTCGATGTCGTCGAGCTGCGCGCGCGCGGCCGGCGCGTCCTCCTGCTCGATCATCGTCATGTCCGACGTGGCCGAGTGCGACACGCCGCTGCAATATCAACACAGCATTTACAACAACAATTACAGCCACTTTGAAACTGTCCAGAAGTCCGTCAATACCTAACAGTCCAGGAAAATAACGTAAAGCAAAATTCACCTTATTTTTCTACCCAAAAGGTGGTTCCCTCAATATTTCGAAGCTGTATATTTGTAACATGATGATGTTTTTTTGAAGAATTTATTAAGAAAGAATCTTGTCCCAGCATAACATACAGTCATGGCCAAAAGTTTTGAGCACCTTACAAATTTCGCTCGTTCACGGTAAGTATGGGAGAAAACCAAATCTACTGTTGAAGTATTCTTGTGTCGGTCATCTACAAAGATTTAAAAACAACGACCCACGCCGCAGCTAGCAATAAAACACCTGGGTGCAATAAAATGTGTCTTTACAATTTTTGTATTTATTTATCAGTTCGCTACCATCGCTCGTTGTGAACACATTCAGTGATCTAGTACGCCTTTGGTATTTTATTTCAAAGTTTTAAGTGTTATCGTTGCAATATGCAAAAAGGAAACGAACTTTCTTTAGAAAAACGTGTGCAGATACAGCTTCTGCATGAGCAAGGGAAATCACAAGTAGAGATTTCCAAAACTGTGAAATGTTCGCGCCGGATCCGTGCAATATGCTATTCAGCAATTCTCTGCTACCGGATCACATCAAAATAGACCGAGAACCGGGCGCAAACGCATCACCACAGACCGTCAGGATCGTCAGTTACTAGAGAGTCGTTAAGAAATAGGAAAAAAAACATCTTCAGAGCTTGCTGCTGAGTTGTCAGAACAAATTAAGAAATCAATTTCTGCTCGAATTTCTCGTAGAAGACTTCAGGAAGCTGGTCTGAAAGGCTGTAAAGCTAGGAAGAAGCCATGGCTCTCCGACAACAACAAAAAAGCTCGGTATAAATGGGCCTTAAAACACCGAACTTTCACCGCTAACGAGTGGTCAAATGTTGTGTGGTCAGACGAATCAAACTTTGAGGTGAGTAATTTAATTTAATGCCCTAATAAAATTATATAAAATGGTTTAAAAACCAAACGCATAGATGAAGTTATTTTTTTTTCCGGAACTCAATATTTTTCTCTTTATTGCAGATTTTTGGTACACCTGGTGTGACCTTTGTGCGTCGCCGGGTGGGCAAAGAATTTAAGCCAGTGTGTGATCCCAACCGTAAAACACGGCGGTGGTAGCATAATGGTCTGGGGTTGCATGATAGATTCTGGAGTTGGCGAATTGTTCGTGTATGAGGGCCGCATGGGCTCTACTAAGTACATAAATGTACTAGAAACTGCGTTGCTGCCTTCATTCAGGAAACTTTTCGGCGACACGAACATGGATGGTGTTAAATTCCAGCAGAATAACGCGCCATGCCACAAATCTTCTTCGAGCTTCTTGACTGGCCTGCCCAGTCGCCAGATCTGAACCCCATAGAACATTTATGGGGTTTATTAAAGCGTAGAGTTAGGCGCCACACAATTAACAACAGAGAAGATTTGAAACGCTACCTGCGCCTAGAATGGAACGCGATTACTACTGAAGACTGTAAAAATCTTGTAAGCTCTTTACCAAAAAGAATTTCTGCAGTAATTAAGGCAAAGGGTAGACCCACAAAATATTAATTTTCTATTAATAAATAGTAAAATAAACCTATATAAAACGTTTTGTTTTATTTCTATTTGATACTCCGCATAAAACTGAAAGATGTCATGGCTGCTCAATACTTTTGGCCAAGGCTGTATAGTGACGTAAAAATTATATTTCGGGGACTTTCAAGTTTCAACAGTATTTTTTTTCGTACATGTTATCGCAATAGGCTTCTCCACAGTATTCCTAATGCCTGAATAAAGATCATTCCGGTGATAAATCTTCAGTAGCAGTTATTTCGCAGTTTTGTCTTTAATTTATTTTCCTGGGCTACTAAATCAGAGAAATTGAATTTAGTCGCCGAAGAATTAATTCTTATGAAGAATAACGGGCAAGCTTTTCATGTCTTCGTCGCGCACACACAGAAGTGATTCGAGAGAGACGTGTGTGGCCGACGTAGGAACTCGTGCGGGCAGCAGTACTCACGAGCGGCCGGCGGAGCTGGCCTGCGCGATGCCGAGCCGCTCGGCGTGCGCACGCGGCCCGTCGGGCTCGCGGTAGGCCAGGCGCAGCGACGCCACCTCGGCCTGCACCAGCTGCAGCGCCGCTGCGCTGGCGGGCGCAGCGCCCGTCTCCAGCTTGAGCTTCTCGGCCAGCATGGCCTCGCGCTCGATGTCCTCGAAGTTCGCGGCCACCTTCGTCGCGCCCAGCCCTCCCTTGCGTGCGCCCAACTGTACGGCGAAACGATTGCTTTAATACTTTGAAGTTTCCTTGGTCGAACGACGAATTAACAACGAATGCGACGCGTCCGAGCCGTATCAAATATATGAAATCTTCGATTAAAATAAATATCATCATAATATATATGATCGAACGAATATTTCCGATACATAATTCGTTAACGTTCGGGTATTTAAAAAAAAAATACTACCGCATTTTAAAAAAACTGAAGGTGCTTTTTTATGGGAGTTTTGTATGAACTCAAGATCAAATTTGGACAGGACACCGGAAAACGTCCGTCGGGTGAGCTAGTCTGAAATAAATGAATTGTTATTGAAGTGACGACGACGATGTATTACCCCTTGGCGCTTGGCGGGCTGCTTGCGCGCGCCGATGGTGCAGGCGCGCGGCTGGCCCGCCAGCATGTCGCCGCCCGCCGCGCCCGGGCCCGCGTCCCACAGCCGCGCCTGCGACGTCAGCGCCGGCTCCGCGCGCGCGCCCTGCGGACAGCGGCCTCACTGTACCCGGCGAGCGCGCGAGGCACGTCGCCACGTGGAGTGCGCACTAGACCTGCCGCAATATTCCGCAAAAATCTCACCGTGAAACCTCACGTGAAGCTGTCGTTCCGCCTGATGCGAGGGAATGACACTATTAAAAGCTCTCTTCGAGGTCACTTCGCTACGTTTCCACGGTGAGTTTTTTACAGAATAGATCGGCCGAGCATCACTGCACACATCACAGGGCAACCAGACAGAGGTCGACAGACGTCCACCGTCGCTTCGAACTATGTTCATAATAAATATTAAAATATTCGGCCGCGCTCTGGTTGCACCCTTACAGTACAGAACTTACCCGGCTGTTGATATGACATACCAAGTTTTTTTTTTTAAGTTAGACTTTGTGTAACGTCCTTTGCCGCGAATCTTGTGTGACAATCTTGTTCTAACTCGGCGTGCCATATTTACGGCCATGTATACGAATACCACGTCATATCGCGGCCTTGCGTCGGCAGGCGACGTGCTAGTCGTACAGTCTGATCTGCATGTAGGAAAGCTTTATGAAATATTAATACTTGTACTACATTCAGAAAGGACATTCGACAAGTTTAATGTTGTTTATGAACAAAAGATACAAAGTGTTATGTTGTATCGAAAAAGAGACCTTCCGGACTTATGAACACAACCAATTGTGGCGAGATAACTGTGCATCTGAACAAAGAAAACGTGTATGGTGTCATCTGTCATTCCAAATCAATTTATTTTATGTTGGTTCACGTTTTCCCTAAATACAAAATATATGAATGCCACGATATCAATAATTAGTTAACACAGATGACTGTATTATGTGCTACAAATAAACGCGTGAAGTACAACTGTTATCGCTGTGGTGTTGCGCTGATAAGAGCGCACGAGAGGGCGCGGGCCTGCGTGGCATTTGTGTCCTCGCAGGCCCGCGCCGCACATGTGCGGGTGCTCCCGGGACACTCCACACACAACTAGGACACGCTTGTGTCCGAGTGCCCCCTGATTACTTTATGTCTATTTATGTTTTTTGAGAACCTGTGAAGAGCAAATTCACATTTGAGTTTTAGCAGATTTTCAGCTTAATAACTGTACTGAACAGATTTGTTGTAAGAAAACGGAAGTAAGATATGACTTTTTATCAATTTGCTTATGTTGTACATGAAACTGATTCTCAAGATAAGAAATTTACATGGAAATGGCATTAACTTGTATGTGACAGTAATGTATGACTCACTAAGAAGGCACACAGTTAACTATGCACAGCGACTTAGTGATCGGACAGTTGCAGCAGATACACACATAATGGCAAATTGTATTATTGTCTAGTCATATAAAAGATTTAACTTTACATTTGGAATGAAGACAATGTTAAGTCATTAAAAAAAACCATTCAATATACATATTTTCTAGTAATAAAAAACACACACACCAGCATACAGCAAACTTGCCTAACTGAATAATATGTGGGAGTGTTTCTAACATAATGGTTGATGTAAACAGTTTCAAACCAAGCACGGCAAAAAAAACAAGCTCTTAGTACGAGACATACCTGAGGACAGAACATAAATGTATAGTGCAATGTATCCAAGCATAGTCAGAGTGCCAGCGCTGTCGGACACGCGCGGACGTGCCGGCACATTCACTTCTATATCATACTGTGAATGTCACATTCATAAATATAAATCAACATAATTTCCTCTATGTTTCAAATACTAAATGGAAGACAGACAAGAACATTTTTTTGGAGTACACCTTTAAGGCTGAATATGCTCAATAACATCCTACTCCTCTCAAACATTAGCAAGTGCTATGTAAGGAGCCGACAAGCCATCAGTACTCAGTATGTGGCGTATGAGGTGAGGTGAGATGTTTGTGTTACCTGTGCAGTGAAGTCAAACGCGCTAGTGTTAGTGGGGGCGGAGTCGCCGTGCTCCGCAAACCAGTCTACCTCGCGCTCCTTGGCCTCCTTGGGCTCGGGCGCCGCCGCCTCCAGGTGCAGCTGTACACAAGGCATTGGTTAAACTCTCACCTGGACATAAAATGTAAGGAGGAACTGCAACAACTAAACTGATACCTACTTTGATAAATGGAGCAAAGTTGGCAAAGCAACCATGAGCTATGCTGTTTTGGAGAAAACTAAAATGCATTTTATAATGGTGGCTGGCAGTGGAATAAAACCAATGTTGGATGACAGATAAGGGTTTATTCACTTTACTTCAAACACTTGACAGATTTTAGCAAACAAAGTTAGACTGAGGTTAAACCTATTAGTGGTTCTAGGGATGGACTGCGGGGCTATCCTATCCCTTTACCTCCTAGCTAGGCTATTCCTGAGGGTGACAGGGCCTACACGCAGGTCAAGCTTATGACAACAGTGGTGACTGCAAGGCTATCGACCACTGTGCCTTCTAAGTAGTGAGTGCTTGTTCCTCCATGGGTGACCATGAGTCTATACTCATGGTGTAGACAGTAGTGTGTGTCTTCACCATCTTATGCTTGTATGTGGTTGTGATCGTGACCTTCGTTGACGTCACGGACACTTCATACGTCGAATGATAGATGTCGCTAGTAGTCTGTAGATACTGTTGCTGTTATCGATAATTGATCATGTTTGTGTTGCGATCTACCTGGGTGGCGTAGTCTTGTGCACACAATCTGGTAGATGGCGTAAGGCGTCGTATTATAATTTATTTTACTTTTATCAAAAGTTAGCACAGTATTATTGCACTGACATTATAAAAGCTTAAAAATTCATAAGTTTCCTTCATCCCATCTTCATCATTTGTAAGTATTTACAATCTAAGCACACATCTGTAAGTAACAGAAATTTTTTGAAACTTGTTTTATTTAATTTCCAAGTCTTCATAGCACCTCAGTAGTTAATGTTATAACTTTCTATAATAATTATATCAATGTGTTTATGTTCATGATAATGTTACCATTACTTCTGTGTAACTGTTATGTGGATAATCATATTGTTTCACTTAACTTGTTCTTGAATCATGTTAACATTTGTTATGCTGCCTATATGTTACAATTAATTGGCACCAACTCTCAAATAGATAAATAAATATGCCCAACAGATGTCTAAATTGTATATTTTAATACAATCATAACCAGAAAGTTAAATTAGGCAGTTGCTCCATGTAAAATACTGGTATTCAGCTGCATCCGGTTAGACTGGAAGCCGACCCCAACATAGTTGGGAAAAGGCAAGGTAGATGATGATGGTGATAACCAGAAAGATAAATTGATTACTTACATTAAATACTTACCCAAATCTGTGAATAAAATCAAGAACCAAAATGAAAACATGTTATGTGATGCAACCTTTACACCCTATGTATGAACAAACAAACCTGTTGGACTTGTTCATGTCATAGTTTTACATTCATTGAGATAAACATACTGACATAATTTTGGGCAACTTCAAATACATGCATCTATCTTTATATGAGCTAAGAACTCATAAGCTCAGCCTTAAATTGTCATATTGTATTAGTTTCACAAAACTGACACGTCAATCAACTTCACTAACAAAACTGTTGTGGACTGACCTTGGTCCCATATGTCTTCATGGCCTGCTCGGACAGGGCACTCAGCTTGTCACGGTACATCTGTGCCACACGAGAGCTGTATTTTTGTCGAGCATCCTCCGTTGACAGACCGTGCGTGCGGAAGAACTGGGTCTGACAAGTGGACAAACATAATGTTAGCTATGCCTAATCTTTCGGTTTAAAGAACTTTATTTCTCTTTCAGACAATAATTGTCACTTACACACAACACATTAATACAGTGCTGCACCATTGCTTTTCAGGAGTGTATCAACACGACACGGTTGGCCTTGAAATTCAGTAACAAAGTTATCTTCATATTAGCTTGGCAAGAGGAGCCAAAAATAAGGGCAGGAGAAACTAGAGAAATATGACGCAAAATGTTGAACATACAGCGTTTGAGTTCCCGCCAAGCTGCATGTTTCTGAGCTGCTTCCATGTCCAGTTGGTGTCGAGCTGCGTGGAGCGCACGAACGTGAGGTGCACGCCGAGGCTGCGGTGCACCGCGGAGCAGTCGAGGCAGATGAACACTCCGTACGTCACCGACGACCACGTAGGGTTCTTCGCGTTGCAGTCGAAACATACCTGCACACCACACAACATACATTATTATCACTGAAGTTTTATTCTATAATTACGTAGCTATTGAAATCTACGCACTTTATTCGATGAAATAGAGCGTAATCTTTGGAAAACTGCTTCAATATCGGTTTTACTTGGCCCAGAGTCAGCCATTTTCGACGTGTTGTCACTATCCTAACTGTCACTTAAATGTCATGTCAAGTCAACGTTTTACAGACAGAGCCGACTAGGGCTGCATTCCGAATTATGCCATAATCGCTCACAGCACGACTCACATCAATAATTTGCGTTCCGATTTATGCTGATTTGAGCGTGCTTATTCCCGTTCCGAATTAACGTGAGTGCAATAAGAATGTCCCGTGAATCGTCATAGATGACGTCATGACATGCACCATCTTGCCAAAAATGAGAGTATGTGTTTTGTTTTGAGTTGCATAATGTCTTTAAACAAACGTGGCATATTCAAAATAGTGATTCTGGCTGACATTAGACCACCTAAGAAAGAAGAAATGTGACGAAGAAGAAGAAAATAATGTAATGTATACACAAAGAAATACTGTAATCCAAACATAAGTATTCAAGTAAATAAAGTTTTGACATTGAGTGAGCACCGTGAGCGCATGAAAGAGCATGGCAGTTGAGAATATGTCATGCTCACTTAAATGTCTCACTGATGGTGGCGCGTGTGTTGGATCATTCGGTTCCCTACAAAATGGTTGAGCTGGGTGGTGCTGATCCACGCGTCATGTTCGTGAACGGGCGCCGTTGGTTGAGACTGGTCATCTCTTAACTGCCAGGGCTTATTTTTAATGTTATATTTTAAATTGTTTCTTTTTTACATTGTTCTCACATAATATAGAAGCAATAAGAATAATGTACCCAGGATTTTGTAATAATATCTTGATTTAAAAGGGTGTCCGTGGAGTTTCTTGCCCGTTCTTCTCTACGAGAATAGAGATCTACGTTTTTGGAATGGGCGACTAGCTTTAACTTTCTGACTAACTGACCGACTATTTAATTTAGACAATTCAAAAGTGCCTGTAAATGGTTTAATTGAAATAAATGATTTGAGTTTGAGTTTGATTCATTCATGAGCGTTCCGAATTGTTGAGAACTCTCAGCTATCATAATCGTGATATCTAAA
Organism: Apamea crenata; assembly: GCA_949629185.1. Taxonomy (NCBI): domain Eukaryota; kingdom Metazoa; phylum Arthropoda; class Insecta; order Lepidoptera; family Noctuidae; genus Apamea; species Apamea crenata. The sequence continues at coordinate 279,009 of OX451362.1, read as the reverse complement.
TTGGAACGCAAATTATCAATTTGAGCCATTATGGCCTAAAGTTCGGAATGCAGCCGGTATCACGATTATGACAGCTGAGAGATGTCAACAATAAAAGTACTCTGTGTCAACAATTCGGAACGCTCATGAACGCGCTCACAGTGCTCATGGTTGGATTAAAGCATTTCTTTGTGTATAACACCACATTTCTTCTTCTTTGGTTAGGTGGAGACTGTCAGCCAGAAGCACAATTTAAATAATGCAACTCAAAACCAAACACACACACATACACACCCTCACACACTGTCACTTTCGACAGTGCTCACAGTGATATTATTTTATGGCATGGTCGGCGTTATCGCAAGATGGCGCAAGTCATATTATTACCTATGACGATTTACGGGACATCGTTATCGCACTCACGTTAATTCGGAACGGGAATAAGCACGCTCAAATCAATTACAGCGCAACTCGGAACGCACCTTAGGGCGAGGTTTCACTCCGGCCGGGGCCCTTTCGTGTAACGCAAAAGTGTTCTATTGTAAAAATGGATGCCAATTTGCATTTTGTAGCCGTCATTGTATTTTAACTATTGTAAATTAATCCTTTATTATAAAATTAATTTAAAAAAGGTAAAACACGTGCCTTTTTCGAAAATCTGTTTTCTTTTGTATAATGTAATGACAGAATCTGCATTCTTATTTTGTATAATGTAATGTAATGACAGAATGCACCTTGTGAGATGGGCAAAGATAGTCGCCACAGAGCACATAATTATACTCCTAGCGGAGATAGTCACTCACTGGACGCCTGAGGGAGGACATCGCCGTCGAGGTAGACCACGGCGGTGCGACGGTGGTGTGACGATCTGGTAACGTTCGCAGGGCCAACACGGCCCACGGCCCAAGGCCACGGGAGGTTTGTAAGGAAAAACGGGAGGCCTTTGCCCAGCAGTGGGACACAATGAAGGCTAAAGAAAAAAAAAATTACAGAATCACTGACTTTATTTTTATCTGCTGTTGGTTGTGCAAAAGCAAAGTATAAAATGTATATTTTTTACAATATTTCAGTCGATATATTGTGACAAAAAGGCTCAAAAAGGTGATCATTTGATTTACCTAGTTGTAAATCTATCATTTTCGAAAAAAAAAAAAAAAACATTTTTGAAAAATCTACCTTGCAGTGTTGCCAGAATGTTGCTTCTGTAACATTTTACGTTACTTTTAGCCCTGATAAGTTACTTCCATGTTACACGACGCAAGATGTTACTATTACGTTACATTTCGTACTTAAAAAATATTTCAAATGTTAAGCCAGTGGTAGTACCGATGATTTTATCTCTTTTGCCGTTTCGCACAATTGCAGAACGAGTATATTCTATTCAAAAAGTAAATAGTATATTCTATGTACTCAGTACTCGTTTAATAATTACCACATAGAACTTAGAGTTCTATGTGGTAATTATTAACCGCTCGAACGCCGGTGGTCAGTTTGTATGTTTAATTATGACTTTGTGTTTAAATTATATTAGTACTAGCTGACCCGGCAAACGTTGTTTTGCCATATATGTATAAATTATTTCTAGCTGCCCGGCGCTACTTCGTTCGCGTGGTGTCCTACCCCCTACCCTACTCCTACCCTACTCCTATCCTACTCCTACACTACTCCTACCCTACTCCTACCCTACTCCTACCCTACTCCTACACTACTCCTACCCTACTCCTACCCTACTCCTACACTACTCCTACCCTACTCCTACCCTTCTCCTACACTACTCCTATTCTAGGGTGGACATCCCTTATCACATAAGGGTTTAAAAAAAAAAAAATAGATAGTAGCCGATTCTCAGACTTACTGAATTTGCACAAAAAATTTCATCAAAATCGGTCAAGCCGTTTCGGAGGAGTATGGCAACGAAAACTGTGACACGAGAATTTTATATATTAGATATTACAGAAAAAGAAATAATGACATATTTTATTTTAAAATGTATTTTTTTTTATTTCGGTTTTCGACTAATCGGCCGATCCAAAATTTTGATAGATACAAAAACAAAAAGCTGTTTTTTGAGCTATTTAAACAAAAATATTCCCTAATCCCTAATAAAAAAAATTACTATTGTCAATTGTCATCAAATTCTTACTTTTCGAATAATGTATTGTTATGTTGCTTCTGTTTGACAAAAGGGTACTGGCCCTGGCTACTAGCAACACTGCTTGTTCGTCTATGGTCGCTGATGGTTGTCGAGCGGACGCATGTTAAGAATTTGTAGAGATAATTTTGTTGATAAACTTATTTACGACACGGCAATAACGTCTAATGAAGACCAAGACAGGCTTCAAAGGTGAAAAATTGCTCTGCAAACTATTATCGCTATACAGATAGCGTGAGTGGAAGGACGCTGCTGTGCGGCGGCATCTCGCAATCGAAGTGCTCAATTAGCTATGTGTACGTGCCAGTGTCCCCGGGCTGACGAGTGAAAGTGCGACAAACTAGCGACTGACCATGTCGGAGCAGCTGGTGAAATGAGTGACAAGTGGACGGGACAGGCAGTGGAATGGAAAACGTAAACTTTCAGCCGAGCGGGGAGGAGATCGAGCGGGCCTTGATGGACCTGGGCCCCCTGCTCGGCGTCACCATTAAGGAGGAGGTGCAGGATGAGCTGGGAGACGCTGTAGCGGCGCCCGCGACCGCGCTCAATGTACGCACTGAACACACTTCGCAACAACATCGTGTATTTGTAAATAAGCAACCTTCCCAATTAGTTTCAGCCCTATACTCATTCATTCAAATAATTTATAGATGTTTCTTACTGTCGAAATATTTCAGAAATGTATCTCATCAAATGTATCTCATCAAATCAGAAAGTTTCTTTTATTAGATCAGGTCCATGTTCATATTGCTGTGCTCTTTGTGTCATACTTTGATGAGAACTTTTATTTGATTGAAATTATTTTATAAGATTTGTCTATTTCTGAGAAGAATCTGAAACCAGCTCAATCTGGCAACTCTCTTGGAGCAGGGTAAGATGACAACATATTTCAATATTGTATGACCTGACATGTGCACTAAATGTTCAGTTAACGATACATTTATGCTCATTGAATTAAATAATATTTACAAACTCATAAGTCATTACAGAACCTCTATGATGTGTGTCATCAGACTAGTGCTAAGACAATTGTACAGAGTAGGACTTGTTGATAAGCACTCGTAACTTGTCAACAGGATGCTAGAAACTCATTAAGGGACTGATAATACAGTTGGTTTATCTTGAGGTATTTCCTGTAAGGCTGTAGTACAGGGCAGGGTGAGCTTAAGGGTGCTGGCACAAAATATAGAAACAAGTTACATTGTGAAACTTGTAAAAATACCACAAAACTTATGAAAAAAGTTTCATAAGTTTTGTGGTATTTTTACAAGTTTCACAAGACTGCTGATAGCACTATTGTCACCAGCCTGCAAACAATTTTCTTTGTTTTGAATGCAATTGATTGGATTATTGTCTTGCTGCATTCAGTCGTGATTGACATTTACAACAAAATATAAATGTCAAATTATTAGAATTACAACAAAAAAATAAAATAAAAAAACAGACTATTATTTGTAACATTTTTTCAGTAATGTCAAAAAATAATTAAGTATGTCAAAGTGTTATGTTTTATTTTTGTCAAAAAAAAACATTTTTGTAATGTTTTATTTATTTATTTTGATAGGTACACCAACAACCTATTCACTAGAAACATTAACATAAACAAAAAATAACATAAGCATTGAGTTATGGTGAATTAGTCATTTACAGGCATACACAGCACTTACATAAAAAGCTTCTTAAATATTGGGGTTTATTCATAAACGATGACTAAAGTTAAGTAATGTTTAAACGTCAAAAATGTATGGTTAAACAGTCGCTAATCACTGCTAAACTTTAAGCAACGTTTATGAATAAAGGGGATTATGTTTTAACAAGATTTTTAGTCGTAGTGAAGATAGAAAAATTAATTAGAAACAAAAAACAAAACATTAAGTAAGATACAAAATCATAATCGAAATTAGAATCAAAAATTAAAATCAAAATTATAACAATAAGATTAAAATTTAAATTAGAAAATAAACAGTACAATTCGACGCTCCCAAACAATAACCCGGTAATCGAAAAATCAAAATTTTACAGGAGAAAAGATTTACTGATTTTATCAAATATCTTTTCAACAAGTGGGACTATTGAAGTCATTGATGTATTAAATGAAAGGTATTTTTTTATAGGATATTTAAAATTCAAAACGGTAGAACGAGATAACGGGTGCAATAAAAGAACATTCCAAAATTATATTTTATAGTGGCGGGTACATGTGGCAAAAAACCAAAAAAATAAATACATAGTACGCAACAAAAAGTAGATTATGAAATTATGATTCGTCGCTAATAGTTACAAGTTTTCTGCGAAATTGGGACAATGAGTCTGTAAATATATCAATATTGTTGCAGATATCTATTTTATAATAATAATAATAATAATATCCCTGGACATTTCACACAGCACCATTTGTCCCAAGCTAAGCAACCTAATGCTTGTGTTATGGTAACAAGATGGCTGATAAACTACTTATATACATTTTTTTTTTGTAAATACATACATATTAAAGATAGAAAAACACCCAGACTAATTATAATTAGCCATTAAACGATTCAAGGGGGCATTGAGACCAAGGTTGGTTCTTGATGAGGATGGTGCTAAGGTATTTATTTTGCGCAGAGATCTGGTTACGGTATGCCTAGGTACAGTTATATTAATTTCTGATAATAAGTCAGGTACATCCGCCAGATTATTGATGGTTTTGTAAAACAAGAGCTGATCAGAAGTGCTTAGTTCTACGTTGTTCAAGTGACAACATATTGAAGTGATTAAGCCTTTGGGAATAATTAGCATCATGAGGGCATCTAAAGCGTAGGTACCTGGTGAAGGCCTTCTGTATATGTTCTATCCTGTTAATATGTTTGATGTATATAGGTGAGCAGTACGCCTGACGGTGGACTGGGCGCAGAGAGCGGCGGGGGCGTGGGCGAGGCGGGCGGGGGCTCGCCGGGTGGCGCGGCGGACGCGGGCAAGGGCTCGGCCGACTCGCTGGCGTCGCCCGGCGCGCGCGCTCCGCTGTCCGGCACCCGCTGCGTGCTGTGCAACACGGCGCTGGCGCTGGCCGACGGCACGCCCAAGCTCATGGAGTGCCTGCACTCCGCCTGCGAGCCCTGCATCCGCGCAAAGCTCGAGGAGAAACAAGCCAGCTCTAGAGACTTCTTGGGTATGTATCGCGTGATGTTCTTACTTAGTTCTTGGGTTGCAAGCTGTGTGCCCTATGGGATTTCCCATCAGCAAAAATGACAAATAATTTAAGGTGGAACTAGTCGCGAGCTCGAACTCACTGGTGGGCATGGCTAAAATGCAAGCTGTCTCATCTGGCATCGTGTCCGACCGAGCTAATATCAGTGATTTGCAGTTAGACGTCGTTAGTCTTCACGCATAACGACTAGTTCACATGCACACCGATCCGACCTGAGACGCGCGAAAAAAAATTCGAAAAGTCCTTTTGGAAAATCGAGTTTTATGTAAAACGCACTGCATAAATAAATTATAAATAAAGTTTATTGAATACTTCGATTATGAAGTTTTCTTGAGATTATTGAGCTCGTCGATACCGACTTTGTTTTGAAGATTTTACAATTCTTTTATTATTTATTTACACCCGAAGTTACGTTGAAAGCAAGAAAACGAATCTTTGTTGGTTCATTACTTTTTAAAATGACTTTTTATTTTACTATTCTGTTTCCATACGGACAAAATTATTTATACAAAACTATAGTAAGTAACGACGTAAGACGAAACGATATCAGGTTTAAGTACAGTTTAAGGATGTACAATGTCAAACAGTGGAGTAATACCCACCCGAAATTTTTATTGAAAAAATATCGACTAGTGCCACCTTAAGTCCGTTAGGGGATGATTTAAAAAAAAATCTTGTGTGCAAATTTTCATGTTTGTCGACCTAGCGGTTTAGGCTGTGCTTTGGTTGTCAGTGAATGAATATAAGATTTTTATTAAGTTCAAAATAATTTGAAATGAAATTATGGTATCTCATTTCATCAAAGCGAGTAATAATTTATTTACCCCCTATAATTATAAATGTATGGCTATATTTATAAGCGAATGGGAAATGTATGTCTTGTCTTAACAGTTGCAAAGTAACTACATGTGCAGGTGCAGAGCGCGTGACGGTGACGTGCCCGGCGTGCCGCCTGCAGTGCCAGGTCGCCAACATGATCGACCAGCGCTTCGTGCTGGAAAAGATGGCGCTCGAGCAGGCCGGCTCCAACGGTTAGTCATAAGTCAAAGTCAAATCATTTATTTCCATTAGGCACATAAAATAGAATTGATTCTATTAGCCCCTTTCAAAGTTACTTTCGAAAAATAGGGAAGAAACTCAAGAAACTCCATGGTTAGTTGTTTGAAATATTTTACAATATTTTATATGTGAAGAATTCGAAATTAAACAATGACTGATAAATTAACTATGTGATAGATAAAATATATGATGCTCACATATTTACAAATATTGTAACCATCATTCTCCTGCCCTTATCCCAATTTATTTGGGGTCGGCGCAACATGTCTTTTTCTTCCATACTCCTCTATTAGCCGCCATCTCGACAGTCACCCCCTTTCTAACCATATCATCATTCACACAGTCCATCCATCGTTTCTTTGGTCTTCCCCTACTCTTATAGCCATCGACATTCATACTCAAAACTTTCCTCACGACATTTTCCTCATTCCTCCGTAACACATGGCCATACCATGACAACCGGTTTCCACAAAACTTTTCAATTACCTGTGCCACTTTCAGACTTCCTCTTATATACTCATTTCTTATTCTATCCATTCGTGTAACACTACACATCCCTCTCAGCATTCTCATCTCAGCTGCATGCAATTGCCTTTCATTCATCCCTTTTGTGGCCCAACATTCTGATCCATACAAGACAGCAGGTCTAACCGAATGGTTAGATCTGCTGTCCCCCCCCCCCCTGTTCCTGTTCCCCTTAAACTTAGGGGAATGCCGGAATCCGCATTCCCCTTAAGTTTAAGGGGAATGCGGGAGTCGCAGATTGTTCCCGTGACCTGCCGCCATTTCATCCGTCCAGTGTTAATTCTGTGCTTAATTGTCCGAGCTAATTCGCCATCGCTTTGCACGAGTGAACCAACTACATAGCGAAAGTCGGAGAACAGAATGAATTCCGCCATCTGCGACATCTGATTATTGATAACCCAAAATCTTTTTGGTCGTATGTTAAGAGCAAAAGAAATTCCGGTACTTTTCCATAGGTGATGCATTATGTTGACAGGGCCGTGAGTACAGGTGAGGAGATCAGCAATTTGTTTGCGACCTATTTCCATTCAACTTTCCAGGAGCCCGATCCTGTGCCCGCTACTTGGCATTAGCGTTGAACATAATGTGTCTAGCATCGGCTCAATTGGTGTGTCTCATTCTCAAGTTTTAAATTTATTAAAGACCTTGGACCTTTCCAAATCTGGCGGTCCTGATCTTATACCTCCGGTACTTATTGTGAATTGTGCCGACAGCCTAGTTCTGCCACTGTGTATTTTATTCAGGCGGTCACTTTCGGAAGGCATAGTTCCGAAAATTTGGAAATCGGCATTCGCTACTCCAGTTTTCAAAAAAGGTAATAAATTCGGATATCTCTAATTATCGACCGATATCTAAGATATGTCTGTACTCCAAAATCCTTGAACGCATTGTCTTTACTGACGTATACAATGCTATGAAGTGCAACTTTGGTGATGAGCAGCACGGCTTTCTCAGGAAGCGGTCTACTACATCTAACTTAATCTTGTCCCACGAATTTATATCCGAGGGTATGGAACAGTGCGGGCAATGGCCAGCTCGCCGCCCGGTAAGGACCAGGCCCGGGTCGACGGCGCGTTGTGTTCCAAGCGCGGCTCAAAGAGATGTCCTAGATGACCTAGTATTGTATACAATCAAGTTTTTTTTTTAAATTGAACAGACAGCTGTGCTGCTGGGGAGTTTGTTGCGCCACTTCTTCTTCCCAGCGATAGCACTAGGAAGTGGTGAAGGGCGGGCGTATTTGGGGGACTGTCTTTTGTAATTTAGACGTTCAAAAAGTGCTGATTCTCAGCCTAATTTGAATAAATGACTTTTGATTTTGATTTTGTCAGCACGAACTGACGGGGTCCGCTAGGGCCGATGCCTGCCGGGGCCGCGGGTTGTTCGAAAGAGATACCGTGGCCCCTGGCACAGGCAACTGAAGGAACGCGGGTGGGTTTTAGTCAGTAAAAGTCTGACACGCCATTCCGCTCAGCCCAGAGCCGCCCGAGCGGGAGAGGTCGTCTGATGATTTCCCAACACAAAAAAAAAAAAAAGGGTATGTAACAGCGTGCACAAGTTGACGTTATTTACACTGATTACAGTAAATGCTTTGATCGTATTGACCATGGACTGCTCATGGAGAAGCTATTAAAGGCCGGAATACATGGAGATTTGTATCCTTGGTTCTCCTCTTATATTGAAAACAGAACGCAGGCTGTGGTGCTTCAGGGGTACACAATACACATCTGGATGGTATTCTGTCCCTTCTAGAGTTCCTCAGGGTTCTAATTTAGGGTCCCTTTTATTTACTGTTTTTATTGCTGACGTAAAGCATTGTTTTAAGGCTTGTTATATTTTACTTTATGCTGACGATATGAAGGTTCATAAAACTGTCCTTAACCTATTTGATACACACCTGTTGCAAGATGATTTAAATAGATTTGAAGAATACTGTAGACGTAATAGGCTTGAATTGAATGTTTCTAAATGTTTTCACATGATATTCACACGCCAGAAGTCTATAATTGATTTCACATACAAACTGTACAATATAGGCAAAGTCAATAGTATTAGGGATCTTGGAGTTATACAAGACAGCAAGCTACTTTTCGATCAGCATATTGATGGCATAGTGAATAAGGCGTCGAGAGCACTAGGTTTCATAATGAGAACCTCAGCATGTTTCCGATCACTAAAACCGATCAGTCTTGTATTGTTCGTTCGTATGCAGCCACCTTGAGTACGCATCTCAAGTCTGGAACCCTCAGTACGGGATCTATAAGTCTCGTATTGAGGGCATTCAATGAAAATTTTAAAATTAAATACCTAGGGCTAATATTACAGGGCGAAGCAAATATCTGTTGATTACACTCACCGATGCAGAAGGTACCATTTTCTGCCGCTTGACCTTAGACGTCATATTAATGATATAATGCTACTTGCTTAATATCGCAAATGGTTCAACTGACAGTCCTGAACTTGTTTCAAAAGTAAAGTTACGTACTAATCAGATGGGGCTGCGGCAGCGACCACCTCTACATATACCTTATGCAAACGCTAATTATAGGCTAGTGCATACTTTCTGAGAACCAGTTGCAGTTTTAACGAGATTTGTTGTGAAGAAGGCATTGACCTTTTCTGCACCAAAGCAAACCCGACTAAGAAAGCTCATTCACACGCCAGAAGCTAGCAAAGCCTTTTTTTGTACGAGAGGCACCTGATTGCACTTGAACTGTTTGCTGTCCAGATTGGCTTAACATTTTAACAAACGAGAAAAACCAACTTTGAGAGAATAATTAATGTGACTTAAGGCTGATTTTTCAATCACCAGATAACTTTTATTCGAGGATTGAAATTGACGTTTGACTATTTATGTATGGAAGAAGTGTCAAAAATTCAAAATTATTCCTCCGATAGAATTATCTGGGGTTGGAGGAATCAGCCCTTAGACGATGAAGGAGTAATATTTTTTGTATTTATCTGTGGAGACTTGTAATTAGCAATTTAGTTATATATTACTGTTATTATAATGTTATTAGTCTAAGCCTTCCGAAAATTAAGAAAAAAAAAAATCTGTGATTACACCAGACACCACACATACATGAACCATTTGGTTCATGTATGTGTGGTGTCTGCCGTGACTGAGAGCTCTCATGCTGTCCGCAGGCGGCATGAGCGGCGAGCAGCAGTGCAACAGCTGCGACGACACGGAGCCCGCCACCAGCTACTGCGTGGACTGCGCCGAGTTCATCTGCGACAACTGTGTGCACGCGCACCAGAGGTAACACACACTCCGGCACCGTGCACTGCCTCGCGACCTCCCAACTCCACCTCAACATTCCGCGACTACATAAAGAGCTCAAAACAAGACACGTCAATCAACACACCTGCCGAGACTCGGCAGGTGTGTTGATTTATTGTTTTATTTGAATATTTGTTTCGCCGTATTCGGTACCATGTCAAAAATTGTTGTTTGTTGTTGCCGATCTTTCGCCCGACCTATGTTTACAATTACCATTAGCCATTGTAGGCCTGCACTTCGATCTACCTTCGCATATTTACCGTAGACGGGAAGCTAGACTTAATCATTAAGGGCAGCAGCACATTACTGTGTCGTGGTGCGGAGTAGACCAAACAAACTTTTTCAGGAGTGCGGCATATCACGACGAGTTTTAAAGTATGCATGTTTGATGTTAATGTTCGCACTGATTCGTTGCTGAAGCGTGTCTCATGTGTGCAGGCTGAAGATAACGAAGGAGCACACCATCAAGTCGAAAGAGGAGGCGCTGGCGGAGCTGCAAGCGCAGGCCGGTGCGCGCAATGCGTACGACATGTTCTGCAGCGAGCACGTGCAGGTACACGCTCACATCGACTTTACAGTCTGTACTACACGTCTTGATTCAATGTTATAATGATTCACATAATTAATGATAATAACTATTATTTAATAATAAAAACAATTTAAAGGTTAATTGTTTCTTAAATTAAACTTTTAATATTTTGCTGTGGACACAGATCCATTACCATCTTGTAACATCTTAGTAACATCATGGAATGCAAATAAAGATTTGAATATGAAAGTTGATTCCACAATCACTAGCACTAGAAGTTGAAGCGGAAACAATTGTTATGTGTGGGCATTACAGTTATTCTATGTGTGGGCATTTCAGTTATTTTATGTGTGGAAATTACAGTTATTTTATGTGTGGGCATTACAGTTATTTTATGTGTGGGCATTTCAGTTATTTTATGTGTGGGCATTACAGTTATTTTATGTGTGGGCATTACAGTTATTTTATGTGTGGGCATTACAGTTATTTTATGTGTGGGCATTACAGTTATTTTCAGTTACATCAGTGCTTACACTCACCAATGCATAAACCACGAGTCTCCAGCACGGTCTCAATTTTAACTGAATATGGACTTTTATGAAAGTTAACTCTCAATCAAGATAATCTAAAACTCTACTTTATAACTGTATTTTCAATCCTCATTTACTTATGGAATAACATAGTATTAAGTGCTGCTAACACCTATTGCAAATCAAAATGGTTTTCTAATATTGAAATATAAAACTTATATTATTGTTATTTTATTGAAGAAAATATTGTGTTCATTTGTACAGTCACGAGCACCAATATGTCATCACTTGGCAACTTTCAATTGCGATTTTTTCGTGAAATAACGAATGCAGCCTTGAAATACGACACATTGCATAAACCCATGGGTTTCAAAATGCTATGTTCGTAACAACATAAAATTTCATTAAAAAATAAAAGAATAAATCGCTTTTGAATACAGCCGAGTGTATACATACTTTTGCTCGTGACTGTACGCAGTAAAAGCTAATTAATTAATAAAAATAACAAAATGATATACTTCAATTATATCCTTATCAATAGCATCTGAAGGCTGTGGTGACAGATTCTTCCTCCGCCATAATTAGGCAATTTGTGCAAAGACTTGTTCCATAGTCTCTGGGTGTGTCGTTGTTGGGTTGTCTTCGCATTCAAAGACTTGTTCCATAGTCTCTGGGTGTGTCGTTGTTGGGTTGTCTTCGCATTCATTCGTCTTTATTTTAAGTTACTAACAATAGTATTTTAAGTGCAAAATGATTACTAACAATTTATTGATCTCATAGTTGTCCGAAATAAATTAATTTTATTTTATTATTATTTATTATATCCTAACTTAGCTAAAACTATTCACAAACTAAAATATAGCGTCGAAAAAATCATCTGCATGAATTTGAGGAAATGGTTCAAAGCATATTTGTATTTGGGCCATTTGTATGTGCTGTAATAAATGGAGTATAGTTATGAACGTGTTGTGTGACAGGAGCGGCTGTCGCTGTTCTGCGAGACGTGCGACCGGCTGACGTGCCGCGACTGCCAGCTGCAGCACCACCGCGACCACAAGTACCAGTTCAGCACCGAGATGGCCGCGCAGGTACCCACACTTCTATGTTTTCATTCATTTACATTATGTTCTAATACAATCCAGCTTGAAACAAAGTATTACATGTACAAATATTTAAAGGCACTAGCTTCTGCTCGCGCTTCGCCCGCGTGGACGTCGGAAATCATCCCACTTTATTACACACACATACTTTATTTGACATTAATTCATAATAAATGTTCAAATTGCTTGCCATCCACTCTTATGCAGGCTCGTATAGCGTCGTTCACTTATTATTATTATTGATGCGGCTGCCCTGACACGGCTACGTAAATCTTCTAAAGACCCGATTGGCTTAAGAGTAGACCTCTTCATTGAGGCAGCCCCAATAAAAAAAATGCAGTGGATTTAGGTCAGGAGAACGAGGAGGCCCCAAAATTGGCCCCAGACGCCTGATTCATCTGTTTGGTTATGCACCATTTAAATATGCACGAACAGGTACAGCATAATGCGCAGGACAGCCGACATTTTGTAACCAATAAGACTCCCTCAGAGCCTCGGGAACCTCTTCTAATGAATTAGGAAGCTCTTTTTGTAGAAACTCCAAATAACTTTGGCCAGTTAAATTCCCCGGTAATTCAAATGGGCCTATTATTTTTACGGTTTTAGACATTTATTTTCTCAAAAGATTTACAATCACTTACAGAGAAAATACAATATTATAATTAAAAAATACTTATATAGCCGATTGGCGTAGTGGGTTAGTACCTACTATGACAAAATTACATTAATATTTCTTAATAGTTAAAGTAGTAGTAAAAGGGTAGTTGCAAAGAAGTTCACACTAAACTAAGTGCGCGACGTCGTATGCATATCGCCACTGCGGGTAGGTGCGCATGAGTTGAGGGATACAATACATATTTATTAAGGCCCATGACACAGTGATTGTTTCACTGCGTTTAAAGTACTTAGATGGTTGTTATTATTGTGTTAAATTACTATAGTCATGTTATGATACAAAACCACATGGAATTTATTTATTATTATTACTTGAGTTTATTTATGTAGGTAGTGTCAGATACGTATGTTAAAATATTTAAATTATTATTATTTGTAAATATATTTATTTAAAAATTATTTTATGTAGATTATAGTATAGTGTACGGCACGGTTGGCGCAGTGGTTAAGCGATTGACTGCTGCGCTGCGTGTCGCGGGTTCGATTCCCGCACGGAACAAATATTTGTATGACCTACATGTCCTCTTTCGTCCAAACTCGCATCGGGTACAGACGTGTTACTTACTGCTCCGCATTAACTAGTTAGTTGTATTAACCGATATTAGTGCATATCATTGAGTGCCAAATTGTTATTATCCCGTACACCGCACATCCACACTGCGGAGGTGCGCCCGCGCACCCGCGCCCCGCGAGTAAAAGAAACAGCCGCCATAATTGCTATCCTGCTCCTGCACTGCCGCAGTGATCTACTACGTCGTCACTCCTGCTGTGAGGAAGGGAGAAAGACACTATTGCCGTCGTGTACTTCGCAGGTAACTGTTACCGCCATACCCGTACTACGTAGCATCTTGCTACAAAACTGGTTTCCGCTACGAAGCTGCTACGGCGACTATCACCTGCTACTTACACCGGCTGCTCGAGATCAACTTGTAGTAAGTTATTGTTCAATAATTAACCGTAAAATAATATAATTTTACGTGTGAAACATGAATACAGTCCGAACGCCTCCACAAGGATTCTCTAATTCGGACCCGAACATAAGTAGGTCTGTAAGTAGCCAATCAATGCCCCAGTCGAATGTCACTACACGAGCCAACTCTAAACGCGCCCGCCTGGATGATGATGACGGAAACAGTTTCGATTTGTTTAGAGAGGAGATTAAGGACATGATCTCGGACTGGATTAGCCAACAAAATCTAAGGCTAGACAATCTAGAAAAGAATCTGTCCGAAATAAATAAACACTCCAGTGACATTCAGGCATCCAACAACGGAATTGAGAAATCTCTGGAAGACATCTCGGCTCAAATGAAAGACCTTGATAGAAAAATGGACATGCTGGAGGGTGAGCGCAACAATACACGCGCAAAAATCGCAGAGTTGGAAGAAAGGAGTGAAAGCCTAGAAAGATTTGTTAGAAAAACCAGCGTTGAGATAAGAGGCGTTCCCAAGAAGAAGAAAGAAAAGAAGGAGGAACTACTTAGTATGGTTACCAGTCTAATCAAAACGACTGGATTAGAGTACTCCCCCTACGATATTAAAGATATATATAGACTACCCTCAAAGGAGAATGCCACCACATCCACAATTGTCACTGAATTTTCAAACAACTTTTTCAAGGAAAAATTCTTAAGCAGCGCTAAACAATATAACACCGCCCAGCGAGGACGACAACTCAATACATCTCACCTAGGTCTTGCTGGGCCCGAAGAGACCTTGTTTATTTCAGAACATCTAACCCCGAAAGCAAAACGACTGCACTTTCTGGCTCGTGATTTCGCTAGAACTGAACACTTTCAATACTGCTGGATTGCGAATGGACGCGTGTTTCTGCGTAAAAAGGAAGGAGAAAAGTATACAGTTGTCAAAAATGAGAATACTTTTCAACAACTACGAGGAATATATAGCAGTATTAATTAATTTCAAGTATAGTATAAAACCTTTTGTATCTTTACTATTTATTTTAGTTGTATTACAAAAACTTAAATCTTACACATATTCTTCCACACAAGCTCAATACACACCTAACACCACAAACCTCACCGTGCTCTCAATGTCACAAAACTTTAACATGATTGTCGCTTACAACACCCCCGTTTCTACAGTCTACTTGAGTGATCCTAAACAAAAGCTACTAACCCACCCCTGTATTATTAATAATAAATATGGCAAACTGTTATAATCTAATTAACGACCTGGATGAGACTCACTTGTACATAAGCTCGAAACACAATGACCCACAAAAATGCACCAATGATATTGGCGATGTGTACTCACAATTAACGATAATCAGTCAAAATATAAGAAGTATTCAAAAGAACTTCGATAGTTTCACTGTATTTCTATCTCGTTTGAACTTTTTGCCTGATTTAATCATTTTGACTGAGTGCCGCCTGAGTGATGCCACGCCTGTTTTTGGTCTTGATAATTACGAATGCTTTTACTCTAAACGCTACCTCAATCAAAACGATGGCATTGCTGTCTTTTTCAAAAGCAGTCTGGAAGTGGAAATCGAAGAACCGCCCTTCAGAGACGCAAACTGTTTGCTCCTTCACGTTGGTAGGGAGTTCATGATTTGTGCTCTTTACAGGTCACCGTCTTTTTATAACACCCATGATTTCTGTAATTCTCTTGAGAAAGTCATGCAATCAGGTGAATCAACAGCTAACTGTGTCATTGTAGGAGATATAAATATCGATATAGGCTGTGGATCTGGAGACGGTCGTGCGAGCGACTATTTGGACCTCACTGGACACTATGGTTATTATCCTGGCCACCGTTTCCCTACACGTGACCGTACTTGCTTAGACCACGCTTTGTTAAAAACCAAAAGAACTTCTAGAGTAATAATATGTGACTCAGGAATAACAGATCATGATACAGTCATCGTTGGAATCGCTAGGTCTACTTCCTACGAATTGCCTAGTAGTAATAATAGAGTGAAGATAGACTACCCAAACTTGTCCAAAGCAGTCGCAGAATATGACTGGAGCCACATCTATAACTATACCGATGTGACCGAAGCCGTCACTGATTTCACAGGAACGCTCAGTGAAAAAATAAGCGCTTTTACAACAACAGAGATTGTACGAAATTCAAAGGCCATTAGAAAGCCCTGGATCACTAAAGGCTTATTAAAATGCATTAGAAAAAGAGACATGTTACACATGGAAGCGAAGAAAACCTATAACAAGGATAACCCGATTATACAGCAGCGATACAAAACCTATAGAAACTTCTGTAACAATTTAATGCGAAATTTGAAAACAGACAACGAAAGGAAACTATTGGAAGATGCAAACGGAGACAGTAAAAAAACATGGATGGCTATTAAAAGCATCTGCAATATTAAAAGTAAGAGCCAGAGTGGCCTAGAACTACTACAGACATACCCGAATCCCATAGATTCGCTAAATAACGTGAATCAATACTTCACGAAAGTGGGTGAGCAGCTTGCTGACAGGACTTTGCTCCATATTAAGAAGACAGAAACAGAACTCGCCGCTATGACACTATTCCACGATAAAAACCCATCCAGCGAATCTTTTTTCGTAACGCCAACAGACGAAGCCGAGGTCAAAAAGATCATTACAAACCTCAAAGACAATTCAGCACCTGGATGGGATGGAATCACGAACAGGACACTCAAGTTATGTAAAAATGCCCTTGCTGCACCAATTACCTTCTTGTGCAATTTAAGTGTCTCGACTGGGAAAGTTCCTACGATAGTAAAAACCGCGAATGTATGCCCAATATTTAAATCAGGCGATAAAACAGTCCCGTCGAATTATCGACCGATATCTCTTCTCACGTCCCTATCCAAAATCCTGGAGAAGATCATGAACAGCAGACTCCTCAATTACCTTGAGAAAAACGGCTTGATATCAGAAAATCAATATGGCTTTCGCAAGCATAGGTCAACGGAGGACGCAGTCACTAACCTAGTTGATTTTGTCGTAAATAAGGTGGACAACGGCTATAAATGCACTGGTGTTTTCCTTGACCTGGCAAAAGCCTTTGATACGGTGTCCAGGCGTATTCTCCTTAAAAAGATGGAAGCTATTGGCATCCGAGGTCTAGCTTTGGAGTGGTTTCAGTCCTATCTAACTGACCGCACGCAAAGGGTCCGCATGAGGGAAAACTTCAGCAGCTATGCAAACCTTAACTACGGAGTTCCCCAGGGTAGTGTGCTCGGGCCCACACTCTTTATCCTTTATATAAACAGTCTTTGTACTTTGGAGTTGGACCGAGCTAAAATATTCGCCTACGCTGATGATACCGCCCTAGTCTTCTTTGACACAACTTGGGAAGGAGTACAAGAGGTTGCTAACAACGGTGTAAACTTGGTCTCCAGTTGGCTTTCTCACAATCTACTGACGCTTAATGTAGAGAAAACAAAGGTTGTGAATTTTAGCGTCAGCATAAGAACTTCCTGCCCAGATCATCTCTCAGTTAAATTACACTCCTGTTATAGCAATGCACCAACAAGATGTGACTGCCCAAGCCTTGAGAAAGTCAAGCACATCAGGTATCTCGGCGTTCACATAGACCAACACCTTAACTGGTCAAAACAGATAGAGCATGTAAGTGGCCGGGTTAGAAAGCTCATACACATTTTCAAAAAAATGGGCCGGGTTGCTAGTAAAGTTGTTTTGAAAATGCTTTACCATACACTCTGCCAATCTGTTCTCAACTACTGCATCGTAACATGGGGTGTAGCACATAAGACGCATCTAATGAAAGTTGAGCGTGCACAACGGGCCCTTCTTAAGGTAACTTTTATGAAACCGATGCGCTTCTCGACTGACACACTGTACCAAGAGACTGGTGCTCTGCGTGTGCGCCAACTGTACATTATGGCAGTGGCATTGAGATACCACAAAAATGCCCAAAGCGTAGTAACATACTCCGAACTTCGCTCGCTTAGAAATGCAAATAAGCCTAAATGGCACAAACCTAAATGTAGACTATTCTTTGGCAACAGATGCTATCTTTATATGGGACCATTTATTTATAGTAAGCTCAATAGTGAAATGGATATACTACGTATGACTAGAAATAAATGTAAAAATCACCTTTCGAAATTTATGGCAGGAATGGACTATGAAAGCACGGAGAAGTACCTTAACTCATGAACGCAACACACACATTCATCACACAAATACATAAAGGTTGATTTGGACCAAACGAACTAATGCTTATTCTGTCCCCACTCTGTCGGATTTCCTCAGTCTAAAAGGAGTGGGAGTGTTCTTTTGTTGGCCTCTAAAAATGATAGGGATGGCGGGAGGAGTACTCTTACTCTTGCTCTGGCTCGGTCTTCGATTGGTCTAAACCCACCTTAACTCACTCATTCATCACACACCCACACCACACGTAAACAACACACTATACAAGTTTAAATTTAACACACATATAAGTTAACTACATTTTTATATTTTATAATTAGTATTTGTTTGGAAAACCACCCGATTATTGTCGCCTCAGAAATCATACCGACCGATGCTATGTATGAAGCCTACCTACCATGTACCTAATAATCTTGTTAGACGAAGGAGACTAGTCTTCACGACACAGGGAATCCTAGTGTGAAGGCTAGTGCTATTCAAATATTGTACTGCCTTTTCTGAACAATAAAGTTTTATTATTATTTATTATTTTATTATTATGTATTTGTTCCGAGTCTGGGTGTTTTTCTATCTATAATATGTATGTATTTACAAAAAAAAAATTGTATATAAGTAGTTACTCAGCCATCTTGTTACCATAACACAAGCATTAGGTTGCTTAGCTTGGGACAAATGGTGCTGTGTGAAATGTCCAGGGATATTATTATTATTATATATATATATATATGTTTTTTACCTATATGTATACAGGGTGTCCCTGGAAGTATGGATCAAATCGAATAGAAGTGTAGGCAAGGTCATTCCCAAACTTTTACACCCTGAGAACTTTGGTACAATTTTTTACGGTTCAGAAGTTAAAAATCGCTCGAAAATTGAGTAAAACTTTTGCCAGACCGAAGACTTTGCAGTAACTGTTTTATATTATTGAACACATGTTTTGTTAGCTGCGTATAAGTATTACCAAAAAAAGGCCCACTCTTTTCCATTTCATTTTCCAGTCCAATCATTTATTTTAGATTGGTATTCACGCATAAAATGAGGATTTTCTAGCTGCCAACTATATGTAGGTTGTGCAGGTTCAAATAGCGATCTCTTTTGAGTGTTGACTTATCGCTCCGCAGAATCTTATTTAAAAACTGCGGGTCTTCTTCAATCTTTGCTAGAATTTGATTTGCTTTTCTAAGGTATGCTTTTTTTTTTAAGATTACAATTTATCCCAAACTCCTAAATGGTGCACACTCAAACAGATGAATCGGGCGTCTGGGCCAGTGAAGACAGGTCACAAAACCAATTTAAAATAGCGTGAAATGAAACGTTAGCTTGTAGATTTTAGTTCTAAATTTTGGTTTCTCGTGGCTCTGTGTGTCGTAACAACAATAATGGCGTCCGAAATAGAAATAAATAAAACAAGTAATACGAGTATAAATTACCTTAATTCGAGTTAAGGACTATATTAATTAAAGGAGAATGTTCAAAACCAGTCTAGAAAAGTTGCACGTATGAAAACCAAATTAATATACAATATATTTGCTTATTTTTTACAAGCTTTTCACTTCAGGAATTTTGTTTTCGTATCCGGAATTATGATTTTAAGATAAACAGTAAATTAACGATTGCTAGGTACATTTCCGTATAGTCGTGATGGACGTTTCGTTCTCTTCATTTGTACGAGTTACGTAAGTATACTTTTACATAAAAACATCACAATAAAGATATTAAACTCATAAATAGCTAAATAATTAGTAATATCATAATCATAACGTAGGTACTGTATAATTATGTATTTCATAGTTCCATTGTGAAAATATTTATTTTTTCGTTTCGTCTCACGCAGATGCAACTGTCAAGGCAGATGAAAGACGTACCGGTAGGGATGACGATTATTCCTAAACAAGATCGATTTTTTAATCTGTCCGAATCGGAGGAAAGAATCGATTCAGCAATAAATTGAGTTCTGATAGATCTGTTCCCGCCATTATTCTACATCGACAGCTTTACTATAGATAATCACTTATTCGTTTTGGTGTTGCCAGCATAATTAGTCAAATGTAATGAATAATCGAATACAAAATAAATTATATAATATTCTTGGTTACAAAAAACAGAACAAATAAACTGCGTATCAAAACTTAAAAGTTGCAATCCGCAGGAAAAACATCGGAACTCGTTTTCAAGTTTCTAAAATCGATTAAAAAAAAAATATATATTTACTTGACCTATAAAATCGATTCTAGATCGCCATCCCTAAGCCGGCGCCTGCGGAAGCCGCCATTACTGTTTATGTGTCAACTGAGAATAGTCACCGCGATTAATCTCTCCACTTAAATAGTAATGCTTACGGAAATTCATTGGTGTATTTGTTTTAAAAAACTTAGCGTGTTTCATGTAACTAACGACAAGACGTTTTCATTTTAATTGTGTTTTATTACGCCAGAACGTTTTTGTGTTGTGTTTCTACACTCTTTTGAGATTCTAATCATGTCCATGCATGATTCTGATAAACCGATGCCGCTGCCGGTGGTAATGAGAAGCCGATGTGTCAATTATTCACTTTTGATACCCAGAAATCACCCGCAACATTTCTTGCAACAAGCGTCTACGACGATGATTACTCTAATACGATCTTTGATAACTCCTACTGAGGTAAGTTTCACTATATTACCTACTTCTAGATTATCAGACATGCTAGCATCCTGTACTTTGAATAGCTGACTAATATCCAATAACCTTAGTGCGGTGCATCATCTAACTCTAAGTTGTACCATGATAACAGACTTATCAAAGATTTTCTATTGATCCTATAATTAAATCTTGGAATAGTGAACTTTGATGTGAAGAATACAGCAATGTAATATACTGATGTAGGTACTGTATAATAAACCAGAATACTTCTTTGATTTGTTTCTAATCTCTGGTATTATTGTGTTGATTTGAAAAAAGTATTTTATTATATGATTATCAGATTCATGAAGAATACTTCAGTAGTTTAGTTTAGAGTATAGTTTACAAGTCCTATAGTTAACAAGAATACGTAGGGAACACAGCAAGACACAGCTTGGCATGGGTGATAAAAATCTTTTGAAATTCTCGGTTTTTCTCTATTATGATATGCATGTTTTCTACACCTAAACCTTCCCCATGAATCGCCCTGTCTATTGGTGGAAACTGCATGAATATCTGTTCAGTACTTTTTGAGTTTATCATATGCATACAGACCGACAGTTACAGTAATAAACAGTTTTTAAATCATAGAATGTGTATTCAATAAAGATTTACAATATGCAATGATTTTGCAATGTGTATGTGTGTGTCTTTGTTATATAATAATTATGTGAGGATTCAATGATTATTGGTGAATAACAGAAAAACAGCAACATTGAGAAATAATTTCTTTTATTTCAGCTTTCATCAGAAAGTGTACTATGTACGGAGTGTATGGTAATACTTCAAGATCGAGTAAGCACATTCATTGATGGAAATGCTATACCATTGCCTGCATTTGGTCACAGAAGTCTATGCTTTTCTTGTGGAAAGTCTATTGTACGTACAACAAGAACACATGCTGTGAGATCTGACCGCCAAGAAAGGAACATTATATTAAGAAAGGTTCCACTGCACTTGGTAAATATTTTTTGACTTACACATATTTCTATAATGTTAATTTTCATTCTTGGGGAACTTCACTACCACCCAGAAAACTGCAGCAAAACCACTATGTTGTTTCTGTGAGTGTATAAGGTCACCGGTGAGTCAAAGCCAGTGGTGATTTCTAATTAAAGTATTTGACTTTGAGCGGTAATAATCTATACACTGGACTAACGCAGTCCACTTAAGACATCAAAACCCATAGCCCTATTAACGTTGTTTTCATGTGTTGCAATAGTTTCCCACCAACGGGGGGTTGTCCTTGGGTGCAATAGCATAGCGCATACAGGGATAGTCGTTGGTTGGTACCACATTCCATTAAGAGTGTCTAACAGGCCTCTGCAAGTTGGTTCGGGTCCTCATACGCCTTCCAAAGGTACAGGATCCCAGAGTTCTGAGATATAAGGATGATTTTAGAATTTGTTGTGCACTAACTAATAAGTTCTACACATCCATACAGGATCCACCGGAGGCTGCAGAGTATGTAAGAATTGCAAAAGATAGGCTTGCACTTGAAAACTATTTAGCAGTATATGTTGAACGAGAACACCTTAATATAAGGAGAGCGAATTTCCAAATGATTGACCAGGATAATCCACATTTAACCAGGTTTCCGCGACTTTCAATAAATGATTTGAAGCGATTTGCCCTTGGCACCTACCAGCTTAAACGAGTCGAACTGGTACATATTATGTGGAAGTGAATAATGAGGTTGAGGATGACATACCTCTGATGCAATTGCCTGGTTGGAAAGAGAACTGTGGGCCGTTGCGCTCATATAATGACTATAGTTTGGTTCTTGAGCTGGGGACATTATAACGATATAACTGCTCCAGCTTCGAATTTAGATAATTACTTTGGTGAATATGAGGAATAATAAAGGTAATTGGTACCTAACACAATGATATTTCTACTGATTTTACATGTCAAATACGTAGAACATCTATAGGTATGTTAAGTATACTATGTTGTAACATTAAATACACCTAATGACTACCTACATGAAAAGTCTGTTCATATTATGTGTTTTATACCTTTGTATACATTAGGTAGGTAACTTATTCATTTGTGAATAGATCTGGGATAAATTGAAGTTAATAAAATAAAATCTATCTGACTGAAGTTGTTTTATTTCGATGTCACATCAACGCTGCGAGGCCATAAAAAGCACGATTATTCGTTATTCACGATTACTCACGTTTTTTTTTTCAATTAGCAGCTGTTCTCTTATTTTGTTTTTAACTATCTTTGTGGTTTTGTACCTACATGAGTGATCTGTGGTCATTTTATAAGTTGCGAGTAGTTTAGACATGATTTTTAGGTTATCTCCGAATTTGTTTAATTACTTTAAAACTCGGATACTTGTGTGAAAATGAACACTTTTATTTAATAGTATATAAAGCGTAGTCTATAATAAATAAAGATTTATTGTGTTTCAACTAAGACGGATTTCCATACAAAATCGGTCATGATCCTTTATCAGAGTTTTATGAAAGATGCTCATTGCGACGAAGCCATTCTGCATTACGTCTAAACGTCGTCGGTAGCAGTTTTGTAAAACGTAGCGCAACGACACTCCAGCTGCACGTTGTTCAGTTGTTTTACATAACGGAGCTGTTTTGTAAAACAACTAGCGGTTTTGTAAAACAGCGGATCCTACAATCTCTTTGCGACGTATACCTATACATACAAATCCAAACCCACATCATTTGAAATTAGCATAAACATAGCATAATCAGCCTTTAACGTTCACACTGCTGGGACACAGCCACACAGGCCTTCTCTCTGTGAGAGGGAGTGGGCTGTAACACCACGCGGGCGCAGTGTGGCTTGGTAGATGTCACATATTTCGATTTTTTGGTGCTCTGACATGCCGTTTTCCTCACGAAGTTTTCCTTCACCGTTTTGAGAACAGCAGTGATCAAATAAACTACACAAAGTAACGCGCCTGCATGGTTTCGAACTCACGACCTACACACTACTCGTAAGTCAGGGTCGTTACTACTGGACCACCACTGCTGTCGATCGAAATTATTCTAATGATTTTGTGTTCATCCTATCCCACTATCCTACTAATATTATAAACGTGAAAGTTTGTATGGATGGATGGATGTTTGTTACTCTTTCACGCAAAAACTACTGAACGGATTTGGATGAAATTTGGCACACAGATGGTTCTTAACCAGGATTAACCACTAATACTTTTTATACCGATATTACCACGGGATCGAAAGTTATGCGGGTAAAACCGCGGGGCGCAGCTAGTAGTTAGGATAAAACTTATTCTGACTTATTATGAAAAGTGTATGGTTTACCTACCTACATACCGTCAGGCTGAGGTTCTTAATACAAAACAACTTAGACTCGGTTCTAAAGTTAGCTTTTGTAGAACTTTCCCTTGAGTCGAAATAAAGATCAAAATACTAAATCTGCTTAAAGGTTCATCTTGGACAAAAGTCAAAACTCGATCTGTAATAAGATGGGGAAGTTTATATCAATTTAAACCATGACTTTTGGATGTTTAATGGAATGTGTTTGTTGGATAGTAATTTACTGAGTAAATATTGTTGGAGATCGAGAATGGGTTGGCAAGTGTTGGTATCAATGCAGCACTGGGATCAATGAGAAATGGTGTGATGTGTGTATGTGTGCGTGATTGCGCAAACATCCATACGTCATGTTCGTGAACGCCGTCAGTAGGGACTGGTCATCTCTTAGCTGCCACGGCTTATTTTAATTTTGTAATTGTTTACTCTGAACGCTTTTAACGTGCACGTCGTTCTACATCGTTCTTACACGTATAATTTCAACTTGAATGATGTTATCAGTATTTTGTAACAATATTTTGATTTAAAAGAGGGTCCACGGAGTTTGCCCGTTCTTCTCCATAGGCTGGGTGCCTACGCTTTGAAATGGGCAACTAGCTTTATCGTTCTGACTGACCAACTTTTTGACCGTTCAAATGTGCCTGTAATTGGTTTAATTGAAGTAAATGGTTTGTGTTTGCGTGCAGGCGCGTGCGAACATAAGCTCGCTACTATCGGAGGTGAGCTACAAGCGCGTGCTGCTGGGCTCGGCCATGAAGGTCATCCGCGACCGCCAGCAGCTCATCGCCGACAAGAAGAAGGCGCTCGTGCACGAGATCACGCAGACCGTCGTCAAGTTAGTACACACCAACAACTACAAGCAAACATTTCGCTCAAGTCATCATCTGCCTAGCCTTTTCGGCTTCCAGTCTAACCGGATGCAGCTAAATACCAATATTTTACATGGAGCGACTGCCCCTGTGACCTCCCACAACCCAGTTGCTGCGTAACACGATACCTCTTGGTAGGACTGGCTGGCAGACATTCTGGATTCTGACGACCCGTAACGATCTACAAATGACAGCCGGTACCAACTGCTTAACGTATTTTCCGAGGCACGGAGGGGTCTCGGTATGTAAAGATGGTCACCAATCCGCGGACCGGCCTCGACAAGTAGCTTAACCTGATCGATTGACGCGTGCGGCTGTCATTACTTAGCATTTCGCACAAGTATGTGTCACTAATGTTTAATAAATTATTGAATGAATCGCATCAGATTAACAAACGCCATCAACACGCGCGGCAAGCAGCTGGTGCTGCGGCTGAACGAGGTGTGCGACGCCAAGCAGCGCACGCTCAACGAGAAGAAGGAGGCGCTGGAGCAGCTGGCAGCCATCACCGACCACTGTGTGGCCTTCGTCAACCAGGTCAGTCACGACAAGCTTGATTGTATACTCTATCAAACTGGTTGCTAATTTAATTCCTAATACATTCTGTTAGTGTCTTAGCTCACACACTGATCCAGTATGCATTAAAATGTTATGAAAAATTGTCTATGTTTGCAATATTTAAAATATCAGCCCGGTGTATCTATGAACATAAATATTGATCTGTCATTAGTTGGTACCTATTGTTTACAAAATATTAAAAACCATTTAAAAATAATTTCTTGGCCATCGTTCTCCAAAAGAAACCACCTTTCGGAAGGAGTACCTAGAATCAATGAAATTTTCCTGTAAATTTGCCCTTTCGATGGCCTACTCGAAATAAATGCTTCGACTCGGCTCGCCCAGGCGCTGGACGGCTCGGACACGGCCGTGCTGCACGCCAAGCACGCCGTGTGCGCGCACCTGCAGCGCATCAAGTCGCGCCGCGCCGACATCCCCAACCCCGAGATCCCCGTGCGCATCGCGCTGGCGCTGGACAAGCTGCCCGAGCTGGTGCGCGTGCTGGCCGGCCTGGGCAGCATCGTGGTGGACGGCAAGCCGGACGGCGCGCCCGCCGCGCAGGGCCCCTACCACCCGCCGCCCGCGCCCGCGCTCGCGCCCGCGCACGCGCACGCGCACGCGCACGCGCCGCACGCGCACTCGGCCGTCGTGGCGCTGCAGCACGTCGCCATGCATCAGGTACTGTGCACGCGTCTGCGTAGCGGAAGACCGAAAGTGAAAGATGATGTGGCTCGAAAGGAGGTGACTACCGAGATGACGACTGATAGAGAATTATGGAAGAAAAAGACCTCAAGTCAATTGGGATACGAGAGCATGAGGAGGATGATCAATACTCGATTTTAAAATACTAACTTGTTTTGCCCTACTGACAACACTCAAACTCAGTATTGTAAATAGGGCAAAAACCAGCTTTCAGTGACGGGATGTTCTCGATGTCGGTCGACCGAGAACTACAGTCATCCGCACGTTCGCGGTTACAATTTGACATTGGCGCCGATTCCCTTGTTCGCGAACTAAACTAAATTTAAGTTCAGTGCATCTTTTTCTTTCTATTTCATTAAGAAAAGGACAGAAGATAAATATTAGTTCAGTCCTGTCAAAGTGGTCAGCGTAAATTGACGTATTTTTAGTAGCCATGTTTTTAATCACGTCCAAACTTGCTATGGAATATCTTAATTTGAAAGGACTAAACTAACATTTATCTTCTGTCCTTTTCTTAGTGAAATAGAAAGAAAAAGATGCACAGAACTTAAATTTAATTTAGTTTGTGAACAAAGGAATCGGCGCCATTGGCTGGGATCTTTATTTCGTAGCAGTAAGGGTGGTTTTCGTAGTTGAAGTGTTACTAGTGACCGTTCACTGTGATAACGACCGGTCTATTCTGTAAAAAGTCTCACCGTGACAACGTAGGTGAAGTGCGCTGTCAGTCCACCTGATACAAGTGATTATAATAATAATAATAATCTTTATTACTAGAATAATGGGTACATTAGATCTCCTTATAAAACAAACAAATTAGGTCTTATGTAATGTGCATGTCAAAGACTGATTCGAGAGAGAGAATGATTGACACTGTTGACAGCTCACTTCACTCAAGGTTCCACGGTGATTTTTACAGAATAGCCCGGCTGATGTGCGACGTTGTTCCATGTCTCAGACGTTGGCTCGCTACCAGGTCAGTGCTCATCTCGTCGTTAGCGAATGACTTGTGTCTGTATGTTGTCGCATCCGCCGCCGAGCGAACCACCGACGCCCACGACGTTATCGCTCTCTTTCTATTACTTGCGAGTAGTGTGGCTGACTTTACTGTCATGTACAGTTTATTTTGTATTCGCTTGTTAGCTTCTTTACGTTCCATTGGTGTTTATCTTTTGCATGAACTTATGACGTTTTATTTTGTATAACCACAGTGCAACTATTCTTGCGGTTCATAACCCATACATGATGAGTATTGATGAGACAGGGCAAAATGCCCAAATTTATGAAATTAATAAAAAAATATAATAAATTCAATGTACTTGGAAATTTTGAGGTTCAAACGTGCCTTTTAATGACCTTAAAATGAAATAAATGAATTGACTTTGACTAAGGTACTATACTATCAACATAATGTGTTTCATATAAACATTTTGCCTATACCGATTAATTCACAATTTTAAATGAACGCCATCTTGCTATTCAGAATCCTCAGTTTCGTCAATAGTGTCCCACACAATGTCCTTGATGTAACAAGGCCAAAAATATACCCATAAACTATGCATGATGACTTGGAAAATTACACTCTTGAAGAAATATTCACAATTTTAAAATACCCGAATCAGAAATCGCTCGCTTTGACCGGCCGTAAGGTACCTAGACTGTAGTAGAACTGTTCAAAGTAGTTCTACAATAACTTGAAATGATAAACGTCGCGGTGTAACTTGTTTTTTTTTTTAGATTTTTTATGTTATAGATAGATATAGATATGTATGTTTAATGTACGTGTTGGACGCATACGAGACAGTAATATGTTACGTCGTAGATCAATGTTGCCCGTTATAGACCGGCCGCTTAAATCTGGCGTTACCTGAGGTAGCTGCGCGGTGCGGGAAGGGTAATAGTTGTCACAAGTTTCCGAACCACTGAGCTCTCGCATCACGTCACCACCTCCACGCCGCTACCTCAGGCAACATCTCAGTTAAGCGGTTGGCCTATAGTTGATTAGCTGTCATGTGCCGCGCAGGCGTCACGCTCGCTCGCTGTACAGTCGACCGCACGGTTTGACTTAGACAGCGCCTTTATTTCGTAGCTGTTAAGAGCCATTTCACAAAATTTCAACGCTCGAGTTTAGGTAAAAGATCGCAACGCCAACAGTGCAGCGCGAGTGTCGAGACGGACTAAACAATCTTGAGCCGTTATAATCGTAATGCACCTTGGTTTGAGATTTATGCAAAAAGATAATTTACTAGTCTATTGATCTATTAAAGCTTTTTAAACAAATAAAAAAAATACAATACACACATAAACAGAATCTTGGGATACCTTAATCCTAAATTATTTACGAATTTATAGCTTAAAATCTTTCTAGATTCCATAAAAAGGTTATATACAGATTTAAACCTCTTTTATTCTATTTTCAAATTTTTAAAATGTAAATAAAAAAAACAAAATACGGCGACAAAATTGTTAATAATCCGTTACGTTAAGGAAAATTAAAATGGTTTTATTAATATTAATTAATGAAAAGGGATTAGATTGTACGAACGCGTCGTTGCTGAGGCCTGTTACAAATTTGTGGCCTCTTACGGCAAGCTAAGATAAGCGCAAAGGACAGGTGGTTTGGTATCGATATATTATAAGGAAACAACAAACTATCTCAAACCCCGTATATTTATAAAAATAAATCTAAAGCAATAAAAGGTGAACCTTAAAAACTAATTTACCTTATCATTAACAAATTAGGTAGGTGACTATAGCTATATCTTAATATTGCCAGCCAGCTAAAATTTCAGCAGAAAGAGCCAGGGTCGTAGGGAGTTGGAGATAAACCCAGTTCTGTTCCTTTTTAAACGTTTAAATTAAATATTATAAATTTCAAATTTAATGTATTTTGCCTTCCAGTTATTCGAATGTTATTAATTAGTAAATGGGTGCCAGGGACTGAGGGTCCCGGAT
This sequence comes from Apamea crenata, assembly GCA_949629185.1. Lineage (NCBI taxonomy): Eukaryota > Metazoa > Arthropoda > Insecta > Lepidoptera > Noctuidae > Apamea > Apamea crenata. The sequence goes on along the minus strand of OX451362.1, from coordinate 249,812 downwards.
CCCGGAGCCGACGAAGGTGTCCAATATACTTCTGGATGAACGTAGAATGTCGAACCCAAGATCCTCAATTCATATTATGTTGAAGACCGGTTTCCAATGTTGAAAACCGGACAAAGGTAACCAACGGGTTCTTACAGAAACCGTATTAAAATTAAAAAAAAAATATTCTAAGGGATAAAAAAAAACCGCCCCGCCTGCGCTATCGCTAGACGGACTCCGACAGCCGCACAGTCGTCTCCGCAAGAGACTTCGAGCGGACTCGAGGAACGGGTCTCGCGACCGGGCCCCAGACGCTCCTCTAGATCCTGGCGGCAAGACGAATCTCTTGAGGTGCCTCTCCTGGAATTGACAATACGGAGACCTAATAATATAAGGGGAAACTAATTTACTTTCCTTGAGGTGACTGAGCTTTCAAATCTAGAAGGCTAAAACATTAGCCGGTTAACATGGCCTTCAAATAGGAATAAGGATTACCCACGTGGCGCTCATTAACTGCACAACAAGGGCTGGTTGCCTTGAACAATAATTTAATACCGAGGTTAACACTGAGGAGTCTATGGTAAATAGTCAGCGGGCGAAACACTCACAGTTGATTTAGGGAGAAAGCACTTGACTGCAAGATCCTCGCCTGGCTGGAAAGTTGTCTGCGTATGCGCAATTTGGAATCCTGTAATAAATATCCATGGATCACGACAATATCCTTTTAACAACCAGGGAAGGGCTCACAGACCACTTCCTAACACTATTACAACAAAATCCTTACCTTTTAAAACATGGAATAAGGTTTGTAGTATCACTCAAACGTGTTCAAGGGCAAATAGACGCCACCACGGTTGACACCCTGGGGTTTCCTCCCGCTTTATCCAGGAACCTCCCGAAACAACCGTGTCCGGTGAGGACCTGCGTCAGGCGGAAGGTGAGGGCGCCGTGGCTCCTCTCTAGCCACTCCTCAAAGATGGGAGTTATCGCCGCTATTGTGGCGTGCCCAGCACTGGGTTGCGACAATCGCACTCTCCATGCCGCTATGAGATCCCGCCGGAGCTCTGTCCGCTGTGCCGTGATTTCTCGCGGCAGCGGAGTAACGCCCCGGCGTTTTGCCTCCTCTCGCCACTCCCATATGTGGGCGAGGACTTTGGCCTCCAGATCCCATGGCGGCAATCCGGCAAGGAGGCTCGCCGCCTCCGCGGAGACCGTGCGGTATCCTCGGATCATTCGGACAGCCATGACCCTTTGGGACGCTTTCAACCGGCGGGCTGGTCGAAGCCGCAGTGAACGCGCCCACACCGGTGCCCACTGCTCACATACCTAAGGCGCGGCCAACTAGTTCCGCGCGGACTATAGTAACCATTTTAGTTGTGACCACCTGTGTGCACGATAAATAATTACAAATAGTTATAATTTTTTATGCAATTTATAACGCATAAAAATGCCTTCATGCGCGGTGATGTGGTGTGGGAAACATTCCAAGACATCTAGTTACAAAAAGGATGGCATAACTTTTCATCAGTAAGTAAACACAACGAAAATTATTTTTGATTTAATCACATTATGAGCCACTGCAGGGGTATATTTAAAATGGTGGTTGGGTGACAGAGCACACTGATGAGTCGCGCGTTGATGTATTTTGGAAAAGTCCCTTTCTTTCATTAGGAAATTCTAATTCTTTTATCCCTTTCTTTCCCTTTGTATTTTTATCGTAAAAATCTATGCTGTTACCTTTAATGGAATAATAAAATTAAACTTAATACAATCTATATTCAATTCAGATACTGTCATTAAATACCTATCTACTTTAAACCGACTTTAAAAAAAGGAGGAGGTTCTCAGTTTTTTCATAAATGTGTGTTTGACATATATGTTTTCATTTTAGATTTCCGAAGATTCCGGAATTAAAAGAAAAGTTGATAGATAAGGTTAATCGGGAAAATTGGTTTCCAATCAAATACAGCGCTGTTTGTTTAGTAGTATTTTTTATAATGTTAAAATCCATTTTATCGATATCGACTATTTTCTCTTAATCAAGTAGAGGAATCCCTAATCAGGCATACCTACGCAAATTGACCTTGAACTGACCAATTGCAGCCTCGCATTCTTCCTCGTCCCCCGGCCCGCGGTAGTGAGTCGTGTACTTAGAAGAAATCGGCCTATACGCTCTCTAGTGGTTATATTGTCTATGGTCCAACGTGACTTTTAAATGCTGAAACAATAAGAATCTTCATGATCCAGACCAACAAACAAATTATTTGTGATTTCCAATATCAAAATTTGTCCTGATTGGAGTAATTATCCCAGAATATTCATTCGGCAAATTTAGAATTGACAACCTTACCACATTATCTCAAAGACAATGCACAGATTAAAATTGGATTTATTTGACAACGAAGTTTCTAGAAAGAAGTCTATATAGAAAAAATAATTACACTTCCGTATTCGGTTATTTAGTTTATTATGATTTTTACTGAAAGCTAAAAATTATTAGGGATGGCTCCATAGGATATTATTTCGATACTACAACTGTGAATCGGCGACCACCAGATGTCGCCTTTAACTGTCAGAAACTGACGTTCGACTGAATGACATATGGAATGTAAACAACCAACTTGATTACAATATTTGATCTAATTTATTGTGCAAACCTGTTTAATAGGTTTAGAAAAGTGATTTATTGTGAGAAAGTGTTAACTAAATGTTCAGTGACGAAATACAGTTGAAGGAATGAGTCCTTCAATCAAATGCAAGCCAAAGTCAATTGTACAAACTACATGGACATGGACCTCATACCGCATGAAGACATTGACAATTTAATTTTAAGCATGAACAATCGATGTCGATGTGTAATTAATGTTTAAGAGGCAGGCCTCCGTCACTCCATGTACTTGCGCGCTATAATTACCTACCGCCTGGCCGAGCGGTCTCGGGCCGTTTGTGGACCAAATTCAGTGCGGTTTTCGCAAGCGAAGCGCAAAGTTGTTCAATTTTAATCGTTCCATTCGTTCGTACGATGCCGTCTGGTGCCTTATGTGCTCTATACTACTACTACTACTCTCTATCTCTATAAATATGTTTTATCCAGATGTATTGCACAGTCAGAACAAATTTATAAACAAATAAATTATAAACGATACAATTTTAAACTACCACCTATAGTCAGAACATATTCACAGTTCTCAATAACATTGACACAAAAAGTTATGTTAATTTAATTTTATCGAAGAGGCAGCCCTGCGATTGCTGTGGTGTCGTGCGGTGCGAAGCAATCACAACTGTACGTTTGAGCATTTAAGTACGTTTTAGCATGCAGCGATTGCTGACGCGACGGAGTAGGCCAGCTATACTCTAAGTGTGTTCCGCGGAACCCTAGGGTTCCGCGATACCTCTGTAGGGGTTCCTCAAGAATTTAGAAAAAAAATCAAAACACCTCTCTCTGGTCGAACGTTTTGACACCGCGGCCGCGCGTATGTATATTTATTTATTTATTTGTATTTGTATAAACATGTGTTACAATAACTGGTACAATATCTCATAACTTTGGTATCAACATGTATACTTGTAGGTATACTTGTGAGCGCGCAGTCCCTTTGATAAAAGCCGCCTCTGTATTAGACGCTATAGTTGTCAACAAGCGACTTTCGACTCTAACTTAAAAAAATAAAGTCGAGATTGTTTACAACGTAATTTTTATATTTCTCTTTTTATTTTTGCTTTTTGTTTATCAAAGGCGCCGACTCGAGTATTTTCGAGAATATTCGAGATCGAGTCTAGGACTAAGTATAAAAGCGGCGATCGCGTGTCGCGCCTCGTCAGTCAGTTGACAATTAGCGTTCGGAGCGATAAGTTCCTGCCTACCTACTTATAAGCTTGCTAGCGAGAAACTAGTGTTCATTGTTCTACTGCCTGCTGTATTCGTTGTCTCAGTTTTATACATTTCTTCATTGTACTAAACTTAGTCTCTTATACGCAGTAACGATTGTGCATTATTTAGACCCCACTATCCTGACGTGTAACATTATAAATAAAGAAGAATGGAACGTTGGCTTAAAGGTGTTAAACGTGTTGCAACAACATCTTCTAATGACGCTGAATGTTCAAAAGCAGTACGCACGGAGAATATAGCAATCACCGATCCAGACGATGATGCCGCGACGTCAAGCTCGACGGTTTCAAAGACAAGGAAGTATGATGAATCATATATCAGTTTCGGATTTGTTGATTCCAACGGCTCACCTCTCTGCATGCTATGTAGTAAACTGCTTCCTAATAGTTCCATGGCACCTGCCAAATTGCGCCGACATTTAGAAACTGTGCACCCCGAGTCTAAAGACAAGAATAAAGAATTTTTTGTTCGTAAAAAAGATCAGTTATTGGAAAGTCAAAAAAATATGATGCATGTAACACAAACTATCAACGAAAAGGCCACGGAGGCATCATATTTAGTTAGCTATCGCATTGCACAAGCAGGTGAAGCGCACACTATCGCTGAGAATTTAATAAAGCCATGTGTATTAGACATAACAAAATGTATGCTCGATGAAAAATCTGCAAAGCATCTTTCTACTGTGCCGCTATCAAACGATACTGTTTCACGGCGAATCCATGATCTGGCAAGCTACGTCAAACAAGAACTAGTTACACGTCTACAAAAAACACGATTCGCCTTGCAAATGGACGAGTCAACTGATGTCGCTGGTTTGGCTATCTTGCTGGTTATCGTGAGATATCCATATGAAAGTTCTTTTAAAGAAGACATGCTTATGTGTTCACCGCTGCTCACAAACACTACCGGGGAAGAAATTTTTAATAAAATAAATATATTTTTTGAAGAAAATAATATCAGTTGGAACAATTGCATTGACATTTGTACAGATGGGGCCAAGGCGATGACAGGTAAAACAGCAGGAGCAGTGTCACGAATAAAAAATAAAGCGCCTAATTGTAGTTCCAGCCATTGTATTCTGCATAGACAAGCACTTGCGATGAAGCAAATGCCGTCAAATCTAAAATTAGTTATGGATGAAGCGGTAAAAATAATTAATTTTATCAAATCACGACCACTACAATCCCGATTGTTCTCATTATTGTGTGAAGATTATGGCAGCAAACATAAAACACTGCTGCTCCATACAGAAGTGCGATGGCTGTCTCGAGGTAAAACTTTAACAAGGCTATTTGAACTTAGAGCCGAGTTACAAATGTTTCTTTCAGCAGATACTTCTTTTAATTTGAAGGACCGTTTGTATGATAAAACTTGGTTGTTCCGATTGTCTTTTATGGCGGATATCTTTCAAAAACTGAACGAATTGAATTTATCATTGCAAGGTAAACAGACAACAGTGTTTCAGGCCTATAACAAAATAACTGCCTTCAAAAGAAAATTAGATTTTTGGATTATTTGCGTTGGTAAGAAAGAAATAGAAAGCTTTACGTCACTCAGTGAGTTTGTTAGCGATAACGACTCAGAAATGTTTCAAAATGATGTGTTTGGAGAATTGGTCCAATATCTCAGATCGATGCGCGCATCTTTTGAAAAGTATTTTCCCGAAGAACAGAATACAAAAATGAAACTGAATTCATGGATTCATAATCCTTTTTTACCTAACTTGGAAAAGCCCGAAAGTATGTCAAACGAGATATATGAATCTCTTTTAGAAATGTCATCAGACACAAGTATGGAGTCACTGTTCAAAACGACGCCTCTCAACGATTTTTGGTGCAGAATCCGTGATGAATATCCAATGCTTGGCAAAATGGCTCTGAATATTCTTCTCCCGTTCCCAACAACATATTTGTGCGAAACAGGATTCTCAACCTATGCAGCCACGAAAACAAAATATCGCAATAGACTGGACGCCGAACCTGATATGAGACTTCAACTGTCTTCTATCAAACCTGATATCAACCAATTGATGAAAAATAAAAAACAGTTTCATACCTCCCATTAGTTAGATTTTTTTCTTTTTTAATATCTTCTATTATTGTACTTGCCATGTGGTAAAGTAAGTAATAATTAGTAACTGTTACATTGTAATTTTATTATGCTTATTAATAAAGAATACACTTTTAAAAACTATTGTTTTATTGTAGGGTTCCATCAAGTATTTTGCTTCCCAAAAGGGTTCCGTCACCAAAAAAGTTTGAGAACCACTGGAGTAGGCTATTATAGCAGTAGGTATTGGACATTTTCTACTGAGTGAAGTATCTGTTACGTAGAAACTATTTAGTAATCTGTGTAAGAGGTGGCAACACTGATTGTTAATAATTAGATAATAATAATAATAATTTTATTTATTTTCAAAAAAGTGAGGTACATACAGTCTGTTACAATAAAGATAAAAATTAAACAATTTAGGGGAAAAAAAGCAAAAAGATTTACAACAGAATTGAATCTGGCGTCCTAGCTAGGTTACATGGTAACCTGTATTAAGGTTCGCCAGCCCAGGTTCCCACTTAAGGAATACAAAAATCCAGTAGAGACTGCTTAGGACTTTATGGTAAAAACATATGAAAACTATACTAAGTGTGAAGTGTTAGTATGTGCTATGTGATGGTGTGGTGTGGAGTGGTGTATATGTAGGTGTGGTGTGTGAGTGTCTCTGTGTGTGTTAACGGAAGGGAAGGAGGTTGGGTTTAGATACGGAGTGTTAAGAACTCACTACGAATGTGAAGTAAGCAGATATTCGGTGTCGTCGTAGTTTTTACTGGTTAAAAAGCATGTTACCTGCTGTTTGCACTTTTCGTAAGAGGATTGATGTATAGGGATAGTTTTGTTTATTCTGTTATATAAAAATGGCCCGAGGTAGTAAAAGAAACGTTTAGTAAACGCAAAGCGTGTGAAGGGTACTCTACAAATTTCGTTCTTTCGCCTAAGTGAGGACTGAGTTTGTGTGAAAGGGGTTTTTGTGTGTTGTCGTAATGCAGTGTTAAGAATAAATGTTTGCCGGACCGTGAGTACTTTGCAGTTTTTGTATAGATCAAAGGTAGGGTAGAGTATTGGCCGGAAAGTTGCAACCTTTAGAATAGCTCTGAGCTATTTCCAGAGGTTTGAGTGTAGTTTTCGCAGCTCCATCCCAACTACTAATACGGTATGAAACAACTGACTGACACATAGCGAGATACACAGTCCGTAGTACGTAAGTGTTGGCAATGTGCCTGAGCGTCTTAAAAAGAAATATGAGTTTCCGAACTCGAGCAGTAAGGTGGGTGATATGTGCTTTGAAGTTAAGGTGTTTATCTAGGATTATACCGAGGTATTTAGTTGTGTCAGTAGAATAAATTGTAGGACAGTTGCAAGAGGCCGAATTACGCTGGCAGGTGTGAGCTTGTAGAGTAATGGGTGTTAAGGGTTGCGTAGTGGAGTTTAGAGAGAATGTCATGAGTTTAGTTTTGTTGGTGAAAAATCACGAAATGTTTTTTATTTTTTATTAAAGACAATAACCTATCATTCTTCCATTTACTATTTCAGAAAATTCTTCATAGATTTTTAGATATTTGATGACATATAAAATATCCCTAGATTCTGTTGATGTGTGTATGTTATGTAACAGGGAAGCAATTACATATTATTCTCAAGTATTAATGACTACCATTTAAAAAAATACAAAGAGGAGCAAAATGTTGTAGTCGTAGTATAATAATGCGTTCACGATAGATGCGCTCGAAAATCGGGACACGGTAAAAAATGGCACAAGTCGGTGTTGGGGCTCCTTTCGGCCCCTTGAGGCTTGGGTCTCTCGGTCGCCAGAACTGGGGACCCGTCGTTGGGTTTCTCCCCTCCCGTGGAGGGGTGGCAGCTCTTCGCATACACCTATCAAACCAGGGGGTTTGTTTCCCCCTGGCGGTCGTTGGTGTGTGTTTGTATAGTGGCTGTAGGAGCGCCCGAAGTGCTTCTCGACGCCCGTGCGACCAGGCTCCTGCTGGGTGAGATCCCTAGTTCCCTAGGGAAGTCCCGGCAAGAACCGATCTAGCAACAAGGGCGCCGGTTTTGGTTGGCGCTCCTCTACAATGGGTGCTGTCCGTTCGCCCCTACAACGCAGCCAGATCTGGATGCCTACCATGATCTAATTAAAAACGATTCAAAAGCAAGACATTTCAGTTTAGGTTCCTAAACTGCATCGCTTCAAAGTCGTACCATGACGTCCAATACGCTCAGCGGCATTTGGATCGTTATAAGTGAATGAAAGATCGCAATTTGTGGCTGAGCCGCGTTTGAAACGTTTTTGGTGAAAAAGAGACAACGCTATTATTATCAAATAAGTTTGCTTCGCGCACATTTTAGTGTCAGACACGTTCAGAAGCAAGTAACATTTTATTTGTTCTTAACTCAGTATCATTACTTTAAAGTAAAACAGACACTCAACAGTTGTTTTTAAGATTCCACGTTAATTTGGTAACTATTGTTACAATAATTCTTTGTCATTGTAGATATTTATTTACGTTTTGCTATTTATTTATGCGAAAAAATATTTCTATTTCGACGTAATAAAACAACGTTTTTGGGCATAGTGTGAGGCAGAATCTTCTTCAAAAAACTCAAATAAAAGTAAGTTCATCAGACATCTGTTAAAGAAAAACAAATGCATGTAAAATAGGTATTTTAAACTTTAAAAGAAAGATTGAAGTACACTTACATTGGTTTCTGTAAAATTCCACTAATATAGCACTAAAAAACTTCGTTTTCGCCAATAATTCACCAAACGTTTCAGTTTATGTTAGAGAAATAGTAACTTTTATTGAATCTCTTATTTTGACAGTTAGCGTTTCAGTTTGGGCTGCTCTATGGACGTCATGGTACCAAACACAGTACAAAATTGAATGAATGAAACCAAAACTTGCGACTCAGTTTGGGATAATCGTTGTCAGATGGCGTGGCCTAAATTGAATTGTTAAACTGACGTCATGGTACGAATTAGACGAACAGTTCAGTTTAGGTCCTAAAATGGATCGCGTTAAAAGGTCGTGGTAGGCCTCCTGGCCGTTGCGGGGCGCGGGGCTAATCGGTGCCCGCTTAGGCATCATAATCTATTAAAATTTAGAGTGATGTTAAAAATTATATTATGTCTGATTAAATTATTTGATTTTAATAAAACTTTGGAATTAGTTTAGTAAATGAACATAGTTTATTTTTACATGATTTTTCAAACGTAATTACGCTTTATTCAAACTAAAAAATCGCGATATAAAACGTAAAAATTGACCTAAGACTTTGCTTTTTTACTAATTAATGTTATTAATTAGTTATATTATTATCGATATTCTAGTAATTGTACTAGAATTTGTGTGTCGACAAAATTATACGCCTAATGCTTTATTCATTTTTTTCAGTGGAATTTATAAATATTAATGATAGATATAGGAGTCTGAAATTTACTCTGCGATGATTTTTCACTCATAAGTAATTTATTTCATAACAATATAGATACATTGTGTTGAAAAATTAAAAAATAACATTAGATATTATACAAATTGCAATTAAAATAAAATTCATTAAATACATTTAGAAAAGTAAATAAAAACAATAACGGTCAATTAAGAATTCAAGTACAATAGATCAATAATAAATGTCAAAGTAATAAAATCAATCATAAGTTACAATGTCATATGTCATCAAGGTCATATGTCATCAGTAAACTAGTTGTGGGAGATTAATCACTACATAGTAAACAAATAAATACATGTTAAAAAAAGACTAGTCTTTCGTATTGATACTTCATGTAACACATTTGCAAAAACTTATTTGTTACAATACCAGAGTTTTACCTAAGATGGTAAATTAGGCGACTAAAGTCTTAGATATTTGCGCGAAAACGTGAAATGGCTCTTATGAGTAACAACGCTAAAAGCTTATTTTGGCGCGTGGCCCAATTCGAAACTAACGGTTCCACTTTATTTTGTCAATAACATTTCTGTATCAATTTCACAAATGTTTACCAACACCCCCTGTCAATATTATTTAGGCGCCAAAATATCCTTGTATCACTACTACAAGTTGCGTGCGATTTACCGTACCGTGACGTGGCGCACAAGCTGCCGTACTAATGGATTGTCCGTGTGTGCAGTCGTACGTGCAGGCAGGAGGCGCGGGCGCAGGCGCAGGGGGCGCGGCCGGCGGCTTCCTGCCGCTGCAGCACGGCCTGCGCACGCGCACCACGCCGCTGCGCCACCCGCACGTCACCTCCACCACGCACCCGCACCACCTGCACGGTACGTCCACACACTCCTACTGCTATACACAGTACACACTACTATAGTCTGTTCCAGTAAGTGTTGTAAGTATCTGATGAAGTTGTAAACAAACCCTGTTCAGGTTAAATTCTTACGCAATCACTCACTAAAGGGTATTAGTAACATATTCATCTGTATTTAGTAGGTTTCAATTCTATATCTGACGTCTTTTTTCAACAATTGTTGTTTGACTAACATTATTGAAATATCATCGACGAAAATTGAGGTTATAAAATTACTTCAATTAGTAAGTGGCACCACAGCTGGTACGTACGTAAGTTCTGATATATTTTCATCAGATATTATTAGAATGTGTGTAAGTATATGGTATACTTACACACGTTTCCCTAAAAAACATCTTGTCCGTGAAGTAACTAAGGTGCGGGACCTACTCGGTTACCTCAATTCAGGGGGTCTACTCCGAAGTAGTATCGGCCGAATGTTCGGCCGTTTCCTGCTACGAAGTTACTATTTGGTTCGGTCGGTTCCGATCCTACACTCTTTCAAATATTGACTATGGTCCTGACCCAACTGAGCCGATGTGAACTTTTTTCGCATTTTTCAATAATATTCGGTTCGGTCATGTGTCGGTCCGATCCGAACATTCGCAATTGCACTTCGGAGTAGACCCCCTGGTTTGTGTTGAACGCATTTCCACTCGATCGGTTGTTAATTTTATAAGTCAAGAACGTCTGCTATACTAATAATGAAGCTGAAGAGTTTGTTTATTTGTTGGAACGCGCTAATCTTTGGAACCGCAAATCGGAATTGAAAATATATTTTTGCATTTGATAGCTCAATGCTTGAGGAAGGCTACAGGCTAACGTCACGCTAGGACCCTTGAGCCGAGCAAAATGAAAAAATGTCGGCAGGTACGCTAAGCGAAAACGAATCAATAGCGCAGGCAGGTGATGCGATGCGACGGGGTGGGTCGGGAGAACAAGAAATTTCACGCGGACGAATTCGCCGGCAGAAGTTAGTACTGTATAACGGGTTTAAAACGACGCTCACCAAGACGGAGATTCACTCGTTATCATTGTGATGTTTGTTTGTACTGGACCCTGCCGCAGCTGGTAGAGGTAGTAGAACCTTCTGGTTACGGAGATATTAAAAGTCAAAGTTCCAAGAGTTTTTTTACGAAAACAAATTTTAAATGTTATAACTTAACAACAAGTCGTGGGGGTATTTAAACCCCCACTACTCTACCGTTGCATGCACCCATAAGTTCGATGTTTTGTGTGCGTAAACGTGATTATTCAAACCAAAAATAAAAATCGTTTCCCAGCAGTTATTTTTGCTCACCGTTACTTAGTCGGATGTATAGTACGAAAACAAAATCAAAATATTTTATTTCACATAAAACAACATGGGCACTTATGAAACGTCAGAAGCTAGGTGAACGGTTCTAATTGTTCGTTTTCTATGGAGAAAAGCCGACAAGAAACTCCACGGTTACTCTGTTAAAAATAATTGGCTTTTACAATGTTTTCAAATTACAGTAGGTATGGGAGGACAGCGTAGGTCTGTCAACAAGTACCAGGTACTTGATCAAATAAAACATGGTCTACAGATCTGAAGTCTACAAGGCTAGAAAGTCCTCACATTTACAAAATATAGAAGAATCTATCAAAAGGATAGATAAAATATAAAAACCTATTAAAATCAAGTGACATGATTGCCATTACAACCACTAATAAAGTGTTGAAATTATAATTGTCTGTATATAATGTCAAATAATAAAAAGATTATGTCAAAGAAGTAAGTAAAAAATAAACATAGTAATTTTTATTATATTTATTGAATCAAAGCCGACACGGACCAATAATAAAATAAACTACTACAAGGACAATTAAATTAAATACAATAAAATACAATTTAAATACAAAAATACAATACCATACAATTACAAGTCAAAACAGTTAAAACAATATTTCCACATTAGCCCGTACATGTACCATGTCACAGTGATACATGTACTGGCAGTCAAATCGCTGGGCGAAGGCGCTCAGATACTATTCGGGCTGACCCGCACCCTGCGCACCAGGGATGTGCACCGCTTGCGCATGGTAGTATAAAAAACAGGTTTATTTCAATTACAATGGGCATTTAGATACATATTTTTTGGAAATCTCCTTTATATAAAAACAATCCACGCGCGCTTCGGCGAACATCCCCGAAGCGCTACAGAAGCGAGGCAGCCCCAGCAGCACCCTGAATGCATTATTGTATTGTATTGGACGCGCTGTACAGTCACGACCGCCAATATGTCAACATTTGGCAACTTTCAATTTCGATTTTTAGAAATAACGAATGCAACGTTAAAATACGACACATTACATAAACCTACGGGTTCGAAAATGCTATGTTAGTAACAACATAAAATTTTCATTAAAATATAAGGGAGTAAATCGTAAAAATATACATACTTTTGCTCGTGACTGTCAAAATCAAAATCAAAAGTTATTTATTCAAATTAGGCTGAGAATCAGCACTTTTTGAACGTCAAAATTACAAAAGACAGCCCCCCAAAAACGCGCAGTTGTTCATTTTTCGGTCTCTTTGGCGGAATGAAGAAGACGGGGGGCACCGAGGCTGCACGCGATTGGTTCGTCTGTCGATGCTCGTCGTCTATTGGACTCTCACGTGTCATTCGGCTACTGTACACTTTCGTGCACTTTAAATGACTTACGTTTTTAATTTTTGAAATAGTTTATTTTTGTTAATTCGTATTTCTTAAGTCAAAGTACCGGTTAAATTTGTTTCTTCACTATTTTAGCAGTTACTTGAACGAAGAAAACATTTGCTGTAGTATCAGTAAAGGTCAAGCAAAAGTTAATACTTTGACTAATTGTGTTGATGAAGAAACTGGCCGTAAGTCACAAAGGCCTATAACATTACTGTATCAAAGTAAAATTTCAAGTACCACTAATATTTTAATTATAGTTTGCGTAAGTACCTATCAATAATTTGAGCAAAAGCGGTACTAAATAAATTTGGCCGAAAGTGTACAATGCGCGAGCTTGCCCCCACTACTGCCCATCTGTGCTCACGACTCGTGCCGGGCATTATACTTATGTTCGGTGATTAACATTACAAAACAGAACATAAAATTAAATTTTTTGCCATAATTATGTCAGCTAGCCACGCCAATATACCAACAAATATAATAAAAACTATACATACTCAAGCTAACAAATAATTAATTAAAATGTAAATAAAAAAATACCCAAATAAAAGCCTCCAGGCATAAAGGGCGTGACAGCTTACATATTTATGCATTGCTGGGTTCTGTTCACATAGCCGTCACTTAAAGTCACAAAAAGATAAAGTAAGACCATCGAAGTAAAATTTAGTAGTTAATAACAATAACCTGTCAGTAAGCTAATTCTGGAGAAAGAACATAAACATTGTCTTGCATTAAACTAGGGCGACCAACTATTCTTATCGTCTAAGTAGTCGTTGATGGAATAGTATGCCTTTGAACAAAGGTTGGATTTTAGTTGAGCTTTAAACGCATTAAAAGGCAAGTCTAGAAAAGAAGAGGGTATCTTGTTATAAAAGGTTATACCAAGCCCAACAAATGAGTTATGAACCTTATGAAGCCGGTGAAAGGGGGCACGTAGTTTATCCTTATTTCTAGTGTTAACACTGTGAATATCACTATTTTTAGTGTACAAGTGTAAATTTTGAGAATACCAATATCTTTAAAGAAATCTCTTAGATAAACTCTGGCACCTAGCTGGTAAATTGCTCGAACAGCTCGCTTTTGAAGGACAAATATATTTTGTATATCAGCTGCTTTGCCCCACAGCAGAATACCGTAGGACATAACACTGTGAAAATAACTAAAATAGACTAAACGAGCTGTATCAACGTCAGTGTATTGTCTTACTTTCCTGACGGCGTAGGCAGCCGAACTGAGCCTTCCTGCTAGACTTGATATATGAGGTCCCCACTGAAGTTTGGCATCTACTGTTAGTCCTAGAAAAATTGCCGAGCCTACAGTTTCAAGCACCTCTTTATCTAAGACGATGTTGGGTCCTAGGTTCCTAACATTCGGTAAGGCGAACTTTACACATTTGGTTTTCTTGGCATTGAGAACTAGGTTATTTGACGTAAACCAATCTGTAACTATTGAGAGTGCACTGTTTACGTCGTCAAAATCTTGTCTATTCCTGTCAACTTTAAAAATAAGAGAGGTATCATCTGCAAACAGTGCAACGTCACAGATGCCCTTCAAATGGACTGTACTGCTTTTGCGTATAATTCACCCACAAACTGCTCGTGTAGAAGGACGTGCAAAATGCCCTGAACAAGGTGATCTTGAAGTCTCTAGAATTTTAGAAAATTTGAGAGCAATTAATAGAAATTTACGTAGTTATGCCGTTAATAAGAGTGCCAGGGAAGCCACATGTGCAGAAGGAATTATTGCCCAACTACCTTGTCTTCAACATAGTCTTTAATATGCTCTATGTCTGTTTTTCTTTATTTATTATCTCATAATATGCTTTTTTGATAAGGACACGTTTGATGAGGGTTTTGAACTTTCCATCGCTATGTTCTGTAACTGGCACTAGCAACTTGTTGTTATAAAAACGGATGCTGTTTATTTATTAAAACTGACTTGCTAGTTTTAGTTAATCTAAAAGGTTTCACAATTTCATTTTTACTGCGTGTATTTATATTCTGGAAATCGCTTCTTATTTTGAAAAGTCCTAAGTTTTTGCGAACATACAGTATAGTATAGTACTATGCGTGGATAACGCCTATGCAATGGGTGTCGTCTTGTCATTCGGCCCTCTGACGCGTGTGGCGCAGGTGTGAACGAGATGAACCTGCGCGGGCTGCTGAACGCGCAGTCGGCGCGCGGCGCGGGGCGCGGCCTGCCGCCCGCGCACCCGCAGCACCCGGCGCAGCTCGCCATGCACCACGCCTACCACCAGAGTGAGTACGACGCGCCCTGCACTGTTGTGATCGAAACTGCGCTTTGGTAATCTTCATATTTCCGACGCACAGGCAATTCAAGTTTGGTGCTACCGCGCTTTGTAGTATTGCACCTATCGTTGTGTAAATGTACGATGAAGATCTCAGATCGTCATTATCACTCAAAAGGTTTTGGAATTGCATAGAGTTTTTAATCTATAGTTTTGTAAACATGTTATACAACAACAGGCAAGTTTCACGGTTGTAACAGCTCTATAATAGTTCTTATCGTCGCACGTTCGTATTTCCGAAGAAAGACGATATTCCGATCCCGAAAAGCATAGTTTTCTTTGGAAATCTGTGCTATCACAAATATCAATTGGCGCCGTACCTCCCGCAGTGATCGGCGCGTACGCATCCAACGCGTACGGCGGCGCGGGCTCGGGGCGGCGCAGCGGCGGGCCGCGCACGCCCTCGCCCGCGCCGCCCGCGCCCCCGCCCCCGCAGCCCCCGCCGCCGCAGCCGCCCGCCTACCACGCGCACCAGCCGCAGCTGCACCAGCCTGCCGCCGCCAAGTGGCACATCCCGCAGCAAGGACTGTCCAACGGTGCGTAAAGACACTAGCTATTTTTTAACGTATCACCTTCATCGACACCCTCGAAAACCATAAAAACGATCTCTCTTTCTATATTGCGTAAAAAAGTCGTATCGAGGGTACGCAAGCTCCGTTAACGTTCCCAACCGTCGTGTCCCGCAGGCGCGCTGGAGGCCAGCGCCGCGTCGCCGGGCGCGGGCGGCGCGGGCGCGGACTTCAAGATCACGCTGGGCCGGCCGCCCGCGCCCGCCGCCGTCACCTCCACCAACCCCAAGACGCCCAGCCCCAGCCTGCACGTGAGTAGCGCCCACAGCCCGGCCGCGTTCTTGTCCAAACTCAGTTCGCTTGTGAGAGTTATACATGAAATTACATTATCAAGAGGAGTCAAAATATCTTCGGCGTGGAGGTATCAAGCTGGAATTTATGTAAAATCCTCAGGTCTACTGACCCTTGGAGCTGTGAAAAAATCAAACTTCTAAGCCAACGTAATAAAAAAATACAGCCGTTTATACCGCAAATTTTCGACACTCGCAAGGAAATCAAAACCTACAGGGTACTTCCCGTGAACTCAGAATCTTGAAATTTGGTACGAAGCAACATCTTATAGCACAAATAAAGAAAAAATTGCGAAAACCCAAATTTTTAGTTACATCATATAATAAAAATATTTTTAGTAATTTTAAATTGTATGGAACTCTCGGTGCGCGAGTCCGACTCACACTTGGCCGGTTTTTTTAATAATCAAACATATTTCCTATACCACCGTTCTTTCGAGTTCGTTTCGTGTACCATTACATTTCCTTCTTTTCCCTGAAAACCTCATACTCTTACGGTCGCAGCCATAATAAAGAATTATCAGTAAGCCTAGACCTTTTAAATGAGATATGTCTCAAGCCTGTTGGCTAAGTTTCAATTTTGGGAACGCTAAGTTCCGTCGTCCTTTGTAAATAGTTTATCACAGGAATCGTGGCTCCAACATTATTCCCGTTTTATCCGATTATGTTCTATAAAATTTCCCCCCAGTCATTCCCCAAAACGACGATAATATTTATCTACTTAAACAATGATTTAGAGACAAATCTATGTACTTATATATTAATTAGTACGTATAACAGTGCAAGCAGTTAGGTAACGTACAGCTACATTCACCAAAATAATTAGGTAACATTACTGAAGTTCATAAACTATGAAACCACTGAATATTGTTCTAACGAAAAGATAAACTAGATTGAGGGACAAACTTAACTTTGCCGTGCATAAACTTTTGCCCCATATATCAACATATTAGCGGTTAATTTACCAACTACAAATAAATTTGTAATCACAAAAAATATATATATAATGTAACTGCAAATTTACGGTATTCGGATGTTTTCCTTTACTTGTGCTACATGACACTGCTTTATCCCCCTTATAACAAAACAAGGGTTTTCTTTAGATCAGGTTTACACCACCGAGCCAGTTATTGAATTAAGAACCTAATTGGGGATCCCTTCTTTTCGCATAATCTGGGGGCACGGGAGTGCCCCCGCCAAGACGGGCCAAGCGAAGCGCAAGGGCACTACCTACCTTTTCTCGAAGCACTTCGTCGTATTTTTGTACCTTCTTAACTTGGGTTTGGATTATACCAGATAAACAAAATTTTCGGGATATGATGTCAGTGGTTGACTTATTAAACCTATAAAGTTTCAATTGAATAGCTTTTACACTTTAGATTTTATTGATATCTAAAATACCCCGATTTCGTCACTGAATCACTGACTCACTGATGATCATCCATATTCTTAAGGTTCTTCCTGAAGTCCTAGAAAGCTGATATTTGGTATGTAAGCTAGTAATAGTACACAAACAACAAAAAAATCTTGAAACTTTTACCCCCCAACCCCTTAAACTAGGGGGTGAAAGTTTGTATGAGACTTCCGTAATTTTTTTTTTTTTTCGTTACTACTAGAACCATTGTAAGTATAACAGTATGAGAGTTTTTCACCTTACGCTCATGTGAATGTAGCGAAATGGCCAAGCCTTATATTTTGACTAAGGTGTAGAGTTTGCGAAGTTAGGCCTTGTAGAGTTAGGGCGTGTAGAGTTAGAAACTTGGCTCTACATGAGATCTGATTACTTTTTGACAGTGCGAGCTACATGGTCTCGTTTTGGCAACATTTAACATAAAATGTTTTTGTGGGATATTATTTTTCTTATTATACTTTGGCATAACGATTTTGGTATACCTAATTTGTTTTGCCATAACAATACTTTGCCATATTTTTTTTGGCATACAGCCGGTCGATTCTGTGAAAATCTCACCGTGAAAACTCAAGTGAAGTGAGCTTGATGTGAGTTGTCAGTAGTGTCAATCCCTAGCATTATTTGGAATGACAGCTTACTCCACCCTCACTTCACCTAAGTTTTCACGGTGAGATGGTTACAGAATCGCACTGCTGTATAAGTTGGCATAATTATCTTGAAGGCTAATTTGTTTTGGTATAAATTTAATTCGCATAATGTTACTAGGCCTAATGACTATTAGCATAATAGTATTTAGGCATACAGTTATTAGGTATGATGTTTACTACTGTTATTGAATCATATGGGTTAGGTTAGAACAGTGACCATTAACGCGCGAAGGCGAGCGAGCGTGCCGCGGTAGCGGCCGCCGAGCAACACATCCCCTCTATTGTTAGTGTTGTGGTTTGGGTTAGATGAGGTTTATAACAGTATGATGTTTGCTGTAAAAAAAAAATTTTTTTTTTTAACAAAATTATGTAATGAATGAGTAAATATACTTATTCATTACATTTTTTTTTTTTTTTTAAGGATTAAATTACAACTTTGCAATTAGTGACACAATAGTTTTATGACACCACCGACACCACCGCCCACTTAGAAAAAAAAAAATATATATTCTACCTACAATGTAAAGTGCCTACAGTTTTTAATAGAGCAATATTGTTTATAAATAATGTATATTAGTGTCTAACATTTTAGGAGTTAATTATTATGCTTATTTGTTGTGCCTATAATAAATATATTTTAATATAATTATGCGCAAATAAATTTATGCTTTAGAATGTTATGCTTAATCATTATTATGAATTATGATTAGAGAAATTATGCTTAAAAAATTATGCGTAATCTGTTATGCGTAAATAATGTTATGCGAAAATATAATTAGGAGAAACAAAAGTATGCCAAGTTATATTAGGTCTTACAATTTTATGCAAATGGATAGGGAACCACCTAATTGTTATAGAAATGCAATTCTTTATACTAAAATGATAGCTTAGTTCGGTGCTAAGTTGGCATTTTACTATTAAGAATTTTGCCTAAATTGAAATAAAGTTCGAAATACAAATACAAAAATTTAGGCTAGACCTAAAGTTAGAATATGTTTTGTAATAATAATAAGACAGTAGAGGTTTCGATTTCGGAACATATACGCCCATATCTTTTGACTGTGTTTACTTAGAAGTTTGATTTTTTCACTCCTTCAAGGGATTGCAGCCCTGAGTATTTGATATTAATTACAACTTATAACTCCGCGCGTTCCTGAGAAAAAGGGTCTCGACTGACGGACAGACAGACGAACAACGAAGTAATCTTATAAGGGTTCCTTTTTCCTTTTGATGTAACCCTAAAAAATACCACCTGTTCACCGTTAACCACTGTGACGTTACATATCTTAAGAACTGTCCGTCTCGTCTCTGTAGTCGTGTAGCACGCTCCCCGCGCCCCGCCCCTCCCCGGCCCGCGCCCGCACCGCGCAGGCTACGACTCAATCGAGCGGTTTGTTTATAGCGGCATTAAGGGCCAGTTTCTCAAACGAAAATTATCGCTTAACTCATGTGACAAATTGTCAAACGCGCATAAACTGCTGTGATCGGTGGCACGATTTATAATGTGCGTTCGATATTAATTTGATTGCATCTCTCGAACCTGGCCCCTCGCCGATGGATCTCCCGGCAGCAGTGAGCGTGTTGCAGGGCGGCGTGCCGAGCGAGCTGGACAAGGTGTGCGCGGCCTCGGTGCAGGACCTCATGGCCACCATCGCCAAGCTGGACTCCAACGGCGTGCAGGTGGTGGCCGAGGCGGCCGAGCCCGCGCCCTCGCCCGCGCCGCACGTGCACAGCTCCACGGACGAGCCCAAGGCCGGCGACCCCAACGAGGACTGGTGCGCCGTGTGCATGGACGGCGGCGAGCTCATGTGCTGCGACAAGTGCCCCAAGGTGTTCCACCAGTACTGCCACATCCCCACCATCGAGAAGCTGCCGGAGTGAGTGCTGCCCGCCCGATACGGTCGTGGCCCGAATGTCTTCTATTTATATTTGATATCGAGCCGTTTTCGATGCGATAATCTGCTATAGCTTCGAAAAGTATGATGTGTCCTAACTTAATCAAGGAAAGATTTGAAATCTGACGAAGACACAAAACACTCTAGTGTACCGCGGCGTGCGTCCGGTATATATGTCGCCGCCGACTAGCTTCATTAGCCATTCAGTTAACTGTCTACCGCCTTCAACTAGCGGCCCGAATGATATTCAGCCGCTAGTCGAACGGCACACTTTTAGTTAAACGGCAATTTTAAACATAAACAGTAATTTAAAAAAATTGGTCGGTTATTTCATCCAACAATGTCAGTGCAAAAATACTCAAGTAAATGAATGGGCAGCCAGGTCAATAGTTTAGCAGTTCATAGTTTAGGCAGGAACTGTGTGCGACCCGCCACGCGCGAGCAGAGCGGGTCGCAGTAACTAAGCCAGGCGGCACATACGATCCGCAGCGAGACGGAGACGTGGCAGTGCCTGCTGTGCGTGAACTTCGCGGAGCTGGCGTGGGGCGCGGCCGAGCGCGCGGCGGCGGGCGGCGGGCTGGCGGCGCGTGCGCAGAAGCTGGTGGAGCGCGTCACGCTGGAGCTGTACTGCCAGTACGAGCCCAGCCTGCCCTTCCGCGAGCCCGTGCCGCCCGAGAACCTGCACTACCACTCCAAGGTACGCCCGGTGGGAATTCTCATCGTCGAAAACGACGACCTGCGATACGAACTTTCGCCCCACGAGGAACTCTTCTGAAGAATTTCATGGTTACCCAGCGGTTTGGGCTTTCTTTTTTGTAATGTAATTTTCTGGGATACAATAAAGTAAAGTAAGTACATCAACTTCGTTAATGTGCTGCCGATCCATTTCGTGAACATGTTACCGTGACAACGTCGGTGATGTGAGTACTATTTAAAAAGCTCATGAACTGTACCCAAAAAGTTCTAGACACAAAAATAGAATAGTTTTGTATTATAATAATTCCTAGGACAGCACTATATAGTAAGAATAGTTATGCAATGTGCGGTCGCGTATTTAATGCTATACCTGACAGTATCAAAACCTTACCAGCTAATAAATTTATAAGGTGTCTTACAGCATGGTTGAGGGAAAAGAATTTCTACTCGGTAAACGACATATTTAACAAGACATTGAAAAATAAATAACAGTTATAATAATTTTATTTAATTACCATATGACATCTAATAATAATAATACTGCTATACAATTTAACTTTAATAGAATCATAACTTAATTATTATTTTTTAATCGATTTCTTATATTATTTTAATTAATTATGAACACAAATATTTGCATGTCACAGTAATATGACTAAGTGTTAAGGATCCATAACAATAATATTATAATATAATATGTTAAGACCGATATTTTACTTACCAACACTTATCGCAAATAAATTGATTTGATTTCATATGACCGCTATTACCGCTAACACTAGACGACATCTAAATGAACGCCTAAATAAAAATAGAGCGTAGGAGTTTAAATTTTCGGCGCTAAGCCGAACGTTGAAAATACAACAGCGCGCTTCTCACAAGTACCAGTATAAAAAAAAATATTGGTACCCTCTTTTCTGTAATGTAAGCGAGTTAGCTACTGGTAAATAAGGAAGTATTTGTGCGCAGATCTCGCGCCCGATGTGCCTGGACATGATCCGCCTGAAGCTGCAGCCGCAGAGCCCGCAGCGCTACACGCACGTGGCGCAGTTCGTGGCCGACGTGCGGCTGCTGTTCCGCAACGCCTACAGGTACAACCCGGTGAGTCTCAGGCCGCAGCACACGTGTGGCAGTAGGTAGCCACCCGCCGACTATTCGTTTAAGGGCTGATTTTTCCATCGCCAGATAACTTTTAATAAAATTGACGTACGACAGTTTTTGTATGAAATAACTGTCAAAATTGCAAAATTATTCCTCGTTTAAAAATCTGACGATGGAAAAATCAGCCCTAAGAGTGGGAAGTAACCAAAATCGCCTAACTTCAATTTGATTTTTCATGAAATTGATAAGACTTGGGTATAAAATAAAAATAATATAAGTAACTACATCATATTTTCACACTTATTGTGTAAAAGAAACACAAAATATTAACATTTTCTCAATTAAAAAACATCACGAAGTTACCTCCAAATTTCACGTCTTTCACATTTGTAGTTAATATGCTCATGACTATACTCTGTCCAGTAAGTTAATCGTTTTTGACAGATGGAACTAGTGATTGCAGCAACGTCATAGCATACATTTCGATAATTTACACTTTAATTTGTATGTAGTAACAATTATCGATTTTTTGCTAGCTTCATTTTCTGACTGACCGACCCCTTGACAATTCAAAAGTACCTGTAATTGGTTTAATTGAAATAAATACTTTGAGTTTGAGTTTGCTGTAGAATAAAAAATGGTGCGATTTCTATGTCTGTGTTTATTATTATTAAATAAAAATAAAACAATTTAAATTAGCCACTTTGTTTACTTTAGTTTCGATTTTGCAGGTTTCATAGCGGAAATCAGTGTATAAATAAAGTATGCACTGATTTGCCGTATCTATTGTGTTGTAGTGCATACACATAAATATGGGGTTTACTACATATTAAAACAACGTTTTTTATGCATAAAATTGTATGAAAGTTTTAAAATCGAAATAAAACATTAACATAAATTCAAATTCAAATCATTTATTTCAACTAAACCAATTACAGGCACTTTTGAATTGTCAAAGGGTCGGTCAGTCAGAAAGATGAAGCTAGTTGCCCATTCCAAAGCGTAGGTACCTTTGGAGAAGAATGGGCAAAAAACTCTACGGACACTCTTTTAAACCATAAAATTGTTACATAATATTTGATCGCATCATTCGTGTTGAAATTAACCATGTGAGAACGATGTAGAAAGACGTGCACGTTAAAAGCGTCCGTTATAGAAAACATAAAAACAATTCAGAAATTAAAATAAGCCGTGGCAGCTAAGAGATGACCAGTCCCTACTGACGGCGCCCGTTCACGAACATGACGTATGGATCAGCACCATTCATTCAGCTCAACCATTTTGAAGGGAACTTAATGATCCAACACACACGCCACCACCAGCGAGACATTAGAGTGAGCATGACATACTCTCAGCCGCCAGGGAGGGCACATTCAAGTCAATGAAAGACGTACCCAATAAATGGTAGCTTTATAGCAAGTACATAGTGCTCACACGACGTGTGCTATGCAATTATACAATGCTAAGAAATTGAATTTATACAATGCAAAGATAGTTTTCTCCAATGTTCAGCAGCTCCAACAATGTTTCCGAATGCTAATTAGTTTATGCGCCCCTGTGGAGCAGGACCAGCATTGAGCCAAACATTTTTGTCAGCGATGTAATCCCCTAACTTATAATATGCTAGGCTACATAGTATGCGTTTAATACAAGATTTAAATTTCGTTTCATTCAGTTGGAGTATATGGGGAGGAATTTTATTGTTACATTTTAAACAGTACCCCATTAAGGATGAGTCTACTTTAGCCAGTCTGAAACCTGTTTGAACTAATTGGTCCCTATTTCTAGTCGTATAGTTGTGTCTTTCACCTCTTTTATTGAATAGATTTAAATTTTTTCTTACGTACGTGATATTTTCATAGATGTATTGACAAGATACCGCCGTGATGTTAATATCTTTAAACAGTTCCCTTAAAGAATCGCGCCTGCGAAGGCCATATATTGCTCTGAAACTCAGTAATTATACCTAGCATCGAAAGTAAAGAATAATGTGTATCAGGGTTTTTCGAAAATTACCCCTGACGGGCTAAAAAGGGGTAGTCAATTTTATAGGGGAGGATTTAACTGCATGGTTTGTTTTGATTTACTCAAAAATAAATTCCACCCCTGTGGGGGCAAAAGCGGCCCGGGATACAGTTTATATGAAAAATCTTCTTCATTAGGTTAATAAACTTGAAACTTTTCAAGAATACTCGCCTAAGTAATAAAGCTTATCATTATAAGTTTTGCAAAACTACCCCTCAAAGGGAGATATAGAGGTGTTGAAGTTTGTGTGGAAGAATTTGAATGCGCGGTCTGATTAACTCGAAACTCAGTGTTTATACTTATTTAATAAACTTAAAACTTGGAAAGTATACTCGCCTAAGTAAGTAACAAAGTAGTCAAAACTACCCCTCAAAGGGGGATATAATAATAGGCGTGTTGAAGTTTGTGTGGAAGTAATTGAATGCGCGGTCCAATTAACTCGAAACTCAGTATTAATATTTTTGACAGAAAATAATTAATAATAAGTATGTAACGTTGTCAAAATTGACGCCTGACGGGGCAAAAAGGGGTAATTCGATTTTTAGGGGAGGATTTGAACTTGAAACTGTATGTGTCATTTTCACACCTAAACCACTGAACTTCTGATTTGGCAAAGAGACAGATGGCACACTTTTTATCCTGGTAGCACGTTCCCGTTGCATAATTTCCGATATCCACGCGGGCGAAGCCGCGGGCAGAAGCTAGTAAATAATAAGGCAGTTTATATATTTATTTTATTACGATTTTTAAAGTTAACTTTTACGGAATTTGGAATAGTTACGTTCTAAGGCAGCTGACAAAAAACGGTTAATCTAATGGACAGGGTAAAAATTTCGAGTTTCAACTTGATTTAGTGCCCCCGCGCATTACGCCGCCAGGTCGCCGCGGCCAACTAATTATTCCGTGACATATGCAAGTGCGCGCACTAGGCGGCCAGCGACCACGTAATGGCCGCGCGGCCAGCAGGATCATCGCGACCCGCACGCGGCCAGTTGGCCGCCAGGACCAACGAGATCCACCATTGCGTATGGAAGAGATCAATGTGCGCGCACTTGTCGCAGCGGCCACACGTGTTTTGTGTACAGGATGGCGTTTCAAATTTTTTTTTCGTTCGCGTTTGTAGTAAGAAAATCAGCGCAACAATAATTTCTTCTTCGACGTCCATTTTGGAGCACGATGTGAAGTCAAGTGACAAATGTGGTCGCTACGTGGCCGCAGATGAATTGATAGCTGCGCGGCCAGGCCACGGCGACCTGCAAGCAACATACCTGCGACAAATATTTTTATTGCCTACAGGTAGTTGTTCCAGGTCTGGCTGTTTGTGTATGTGAGTTTAAATGTTTGTAAACGCACCCACGATACAGGAGTAATTCCTAGTGAGGGGCAACGGTGTTTTAAAAAAATAAACAGATGTTTTTACGTATTGAGGAAT
The DNA here is from genome assembly GCA_949629185.1 of Apamea crenata. Lineage (NCBI taxonomy): Eukaryota > Metazoa > Arthropoda > Insecta > Lepidoptera > Noctuidae > Apamea > Apamea crenata. The sequence continues at coordinate 224,534 of OX451362.1, read as the reverse complement.
TTCATTTTAAATAAAGGGAATGGCCAATGATCATATAATTCCGTTTTAACATTTTAATTGAGAAACCATAACGAAAAATAGGGTTGCTGATCACTGCGGTGCAACAAAATATTCTAAGATTTTGGATAGACTTCGTCCGTAATATGGCCCTAATGACGACGTCTTTCATTAGCTCAAAGTAAAAAAGTTAAAGATAACTGATGCGATTTTATTATTCTTTATTATTATATTAGTCTTCAAATCTTCAAAATATCCAAATTGAGTTTGTTTTGATCATGATTAATGATGTAGTATAAAAATCAAAATCAAAAATCATTTATTCAAATTAGGCTGAGAATCAGCACTTTTTGAACGTCAAAATTATAAAAGACAGTTCCCCAAAAACGCCCGCCCTTCACCACTTCCTAGTGCTATCGCTGGGAAGAAGAAGTGGCGCAACAAACTCCCCAGCAGCACAGCTGTCTGTTCAATTAAAAATACTTGATTGTATAAAATACTAGGTACCTATGTTCGATAATTAACATTACAAGACCAGAACATAAAATTAAATTATTTGCCATATGTCAGCTAGCCACGCCAATATACCAACAAATATAAAAACTATACGTACTCAAGCTAAAAAATAATTAATTAAAATTAAAATGTAAATTAAAAACTTACTACCCAAATAAAAGCCTCCAGGCATAAAGGGCGTGACAGCTTACATATTTATGCATTGCTGGGTTCTGTTCACATAGCTGTCACTTGGAGTCATAAATGATAAACTAAGACCATCAAAGTAAAATAAATAAATAATTTAATAAAAATGACCTGTCAGCAAGCTAATTCTGGAGAAAGAACATAAACATGGTCTTGCTTTAAATTAGGGCGACCAACTATTCTTATCGTGTAAGTAGTCGTTGATGGAATAGTATGCCTTTGAACAAAGGTTGGATTTTACTTGAGCTTTAAACGCATTAAAAGGCAAGTCTAGCAAAGAAGAAGGTGTCTTGTTATAAAAGGTTATACCAAGCCCAACAAATGAGTTATGAACCTTCCAGAATCGAAACCCTTACAGGATCACTTCATTGTCTATCTGTCTGACCCTTACAGGATCACTTCATTGTCTATCTGTCTGACCATTACAGGATCACTTCATTGTCTATCTGTCTGACCCTTACAGGATCACTTCATTGTCTATCTGTCTGACCCTTACAGGATCACTTCATTGTCTATCTGTCTGACCCTTACAGGATCACTTCATTGTCTATCTGTCTGACCCTTACAGGATCACTTCATTGTCTATCTGTCTGACCCTTACAGGATCACTTCATTGTCTATCTGTCTGACCCTTACAGGATCACTTCATTGTCTATCTGTCTGACCCTTACAGGATCACTTCATTGTCTATCTGTCTGACCCTTTTTCTCAGGAATGAAAATGATGACGATGATGGGTTGAAATTGATTGAAGATGTGATTGAATGATTGAATGATTAAAGGCTAAAAATATCAAAATATTTGTGAATTATGTGAATAGTAAATTATATTTAAGTATTTTCTGTAAATTTGTTAAAAAAAAAAAACATTTTTACATATAAAAACTAAATTATGTTTTATAACTGAAGACAGTGCGAGATGAGTTCGGTATTTCTGAGATAGTCTTTAGGGTAAAGAACCACATACTCGTAGACTTGAGTGGACCTGTCCAGTCAGTGCACGCATTTGTCAGTAATCGTGTAGCCCATCTCAGAACTTAAGAGCTCAACAACTCGACGCATAATACCAAAGAAAGTACTCAAACTGACAGATGATCGTTAAAACTAACTGAGACAGAAACATGACCCACGTAGTCCTCACATTCACAATAACTAAAATAATAATATAATACTTTTATTTTTTTTTTAATTTTTTTTAGAATAAATATGCATGTCTAGTGTCATTCATGTGCATGGTAATGATCTGTAACAAAATAAATATCGTTTTCTTGTATGTGTCGTAACGTGTGGAGTGTGTTCAGCCGGACAGCATCATCTACAAGGACGCCAAGCGGCTGGAGGAGTTCTTCGACGCGCAGCTGGTGAAGTGGCTGCCCGAGTACGCCTACTGGAGCGGCGAGGGCGAGCCGCCCAGCAAGCGCGCGCGCGTGGAGTGAGGCGCGCGGCCGGCCGCACTAGCGCAGGCGCGCACACACTGCACCACTGACTATAATGATACAGTGTAACAACACTACTCTTCCGTACTACTAACGAGAACTGAACTGGACATATTTCAACCTCAGAGATAACTGTGTAATATTAAGGCGCGTCGTCGCGACAGAAGTGACTGCGAAATGTAAATATTTTATTGATATTATTAGATACGTTGTTTTCTTATCTTGAAAGTTCCTTTTTAGTGTCCCTACACTAGATCCACAAGTGCTGACGCCCGGCGCGGCGGCGTCACTCGCACTTGTTTATTATTTAGTGCATAATACTATAAGTAACGTTAGCTTGTGGCTCCTGTTCTTTGTTCCGAGGCGCCTGACTCGACTGAACTATTAATATTATGTTATTGTCTAGCACTACATAAGTAGTATTTACGTTACGACGATGCGGCCTCACAAGCCGCATTATATTCTTATTTTATTCTAGGCTATAATAATATTTATATCACATTATCTTAAATAAAGCAGTTATTTAAATTATAACTAGCAACAATTTGGAGGATATAGAATGATCTATTGCGTTCGCACTTGTTCAAATGTATACTTTACAATTATAGCATACGTAGCGCATTGTTCGGACGTCGCAGATGTCACTGATCGCACTGTCTGCAGTTGATCGAACTCTGTGATATGAGGCGGTGGCTGACGTTTCGTCTGTTCTTTATTCGTTAGTAAGTTACTTTACAACACTGATCGTCAGTGAGACTACCTACGTCGTTTTAATTTATTGTATATCTTGAATCACACCTGACACATTGTATAGATATCTATAAGGTACCATTACGTTACGTTAATATTACGACATAAGTATTTTTATAATTAGATACAATAGTTTAATAAAATATGTAACGATTTATCGCGTCAAATAGGCTAAAACCTCTCAAACAATTATTTCAACTTGGTCGAAATCACTGTCTACTTGATGAAATACATTGTACACTGCGACTACCTCTCCTCTTTCCTTCTTTCTGCCTATGGCAATAAGTCCGCCTCTGTATATTTATGTGCTTGAAATGTTAAATAAATAAATAACCTTCAGCATGAAGAGGCAACATTCTCGGTACACTTTCTAATAAAATTGTTTGAAACTTTGTATACATAGTACACAATTCGCTCTCTGAATGTGATTTTATCTTTTTGTAATATTATGTAACTTTAAAAAATGTTTTCTGAGTTACCGGTTTAAAATATTGTTGTAAAAGGAAGATTTGCTCCAAAAAGTATCACCTACAAAAAAGTAGTAGTTCTGTAATGTTGTTTTAGTTAGACCGTGATAGAACGCGAATCACACAGACGGAACAAGTCCTAGACATCTTCACAATATTATTGATGTTACAAGTTCTAAGAGCTAGTTGATACGGCGGGGGCTTAGCGTCTCTAAGTTATTGATAATCTCCAGATAGTATTATTGTACTAGAAATAAAACACATTTATTGGAACTAGCGTTTTATATTTCTCTCCCGTACTGGAACATTTTTCTTAGGTATCAACACTGGTCGCCGATTGTCAGTTGTCAGCGCGTCTGACGTTTACACATGTCAGTGGCTGCGTCAGCGAGCGTGCACTATCATCGTTATCACTCGCTTGTGGCGTCCTAAACAAGCCAGGCGTTTTGTTATTGTTGGCGCACACGCCGCTCATCACATAAAACAATTTCATATTGGAGAGCGAGGAGTGCCACGTACAGTGCGCCCTGTGACCTTCACACACTAAAGGTAAGTGACCCCTCTAAAGGTTGTTGACACTTTTCGCGTTGCCAAAAATATTCAAATTAAATTATGTACCGTAATCTTACAAACTACTGCTTATACTTACTTTTGGTCAGTTATTTCTATTGATTAGATGTCCATAGTTCAATCATTAAAACATTACTGCGGACGTAAAATACAAAATTGTAATACTTAACCTTCCTAATAAGTGTTAAACTTCTTGATCTAGGTAACTTCCAAACCGGTCTAGTATTTTTGCCCAGTTTGAAAGACTAGGACAGACAATATCGCATTTTTACTAGGTGCCTGCACGCAACACGAACACAAGACATAGGCACTAACAAATATAATTTATTAACTATTCTGAGCGAGAGTTTAACCTACTGGGACGGTACATAGGCCAGGAGGTGTATTTCGCAAGCTCTACAGAACAAAACAATTGCAAGCTGCACCGGCTGCAGTTGTTTTGTTCAAAATTAGCTGATGTTTATTTTAGCTATAAGATCAATATATTTTCTTTGCTACTTTCGATTACATACTGATGTGAGGTTACAGACTGATAAAATCCACCACCACACCACACCACTCCTGACACCTTTTTATTTTGTTTTATTTCTTACTAATGTTTTCTTTGTAAAATGTATGGACGTATGTCTGAAATAAAGATAAATTATTATTATTAAAATAAGCCAACTGCACCTAGTTCTTTTTCGTGTTTATGTACCTAGCTCGTAACAGATTTTCGTCAGAGTTAATTTCTTTGTCAATATCTGCAAATAAATAAGTTCAATCAACTATAGTATTGTTAGTCACCGCAATACCGTCGATGTAGATAACGTGCGGTAGGTATTATTCGAACGATCATCGGCAGCCATCGCCCGCCGCCGCCACTGAGTCGAGTGTTGTTTTTATCGATATTTAGGACGACGACACTTTATCTCTTGTGCCAATGCTATATAATAGTAATAATAATAATCTTTATTTGCTACATACACTACTACACACATGCTACTTTAATGACACTTGAAATGATGCAAAGCTTCGTCCGACATAAAGAGGTCCTTGCATTTCAAACGCTCACACTGCACACATGTTAATGGTATTTTTTTAATGTACATACATATTATAACAATTCAATATTCCCGGATAATAGAGTAGATGCCTGGGTAAAAAAATAATACCGTAAAACGGGGTGAATTGGGATGCAGGGATGAATCGGGACGAAACTTTAAAATGGATTTTAGCGCTGAAATAATATAGTTTGTTGCCAGAAAAGACTCTAACGTGTTTACAGTTTTTTAATTAAAGATTAAGTGTCCTTGTTAGCAACAAACTATATTATTTTAAAGTTCAAATCCATTTTAAAGTTTCGTCCCGATTCACCCCTGCATCCCTATTCACCCCGTTTTACCGTAATTATATTTAGTCCGTCAGTTAGATTATGGAAAAATAATGGACACGTATTTTTTCTTTTGTCAATCAAACAAAAAATGACAAAGATAAAGCGCGTCTAAATTTGAGTGTGGCGTGACGTCACGACCTCCCCGTGACGTCACGCCATGCTAAAAAGTGTAGCAAGGCGTGACGTCACGCGGAACTTTAACGGGCGATATCTTCATCATTTTATATACTATAATTGACAAAAGAAAAAATACAGGTCCAATATTTTTTGATAATCTAACTGACGGACTAATTAGATTTTTTTAGGCATCCAGCCTATTGGTTTATTTCTACCTACTCTTTTGTAACAGAAAAATCGCAGTTAAAAATCTGCACAGCCTTTGAATTGAACTGACCTATGCAGCACAAGACTTCCGGTAACTCAGGCCCAGGTACTAGCACCGCTAATCACTAAATGCATCATCATTCTGTCTCCGTCATCTTCAAACGATTCCCAGAAATAGAACGATGTTTGCATTTAGTGAAATCAAAATCAAAAGTCATTTATTCAAATTAGGCTGAGAATCAGCACTTTTTGAACGTCAAAATTACAAAAGACAGTCCCCCAAAAACGCCCGCCCTTCACCACTTCCTAGTGCTATCGCTGGGAAGAAGAAGTGGCGCAACAAACTCCCCAGTGACAAGTGAACATTTCAGTGGCACAGACAGAAACATGCGTCTGATAATCTTGGAGGACGCTGACGTGGTGGCGGACTGGGCGGCGCGCTTCGTGCTGCAGCGCATCACGCAGTTCGCGCCGGGCCCGGGCCGCCGCTTCGTGCTGGGCCTGCCCACGGGCGGCACGCCGCTCGGCATGTACCGCCGCCTCATCGACTTCTACAAGGAGGGCCGGCTCTCCTTCAAGTACGTCACCACCTTCAACATGGACGAGTACGTCGGTTAGTACACGTTACTAGGCACATCTCATACAGGTACTTATTGGATAGAAACTGTCCGAGGTAGGTACACCTGGCAGGTTAGCAGGTACCGACATCTTGTTTGGACCATGACCTCCGAGTTTGTTTCGGTTTTCTTGTCAGGGATCAGTCAGCAAATGCCAGCGCCATCTAGTTTTAAAATATTGACCGAAAAATTTACGTGTGCCTAGTCTCTTACCAGATCTACTTGCCTGATAAACATCTTCATTTCACGCGTGCGTGATAACATGCGTAACTCGACAATTAGCATTGTGAAGCAGAGATAGACGAGACGAAAGTCGTGTTCCAAATCACTTGGGAGGCATGCGGTTTGGGAGTCGCGGAACAACGTAGGTTGCGCTAGCACGTGACGACGGTGTACATTGCACACAGTTACTACACTACATCTTCCTATATACCCAGTTATTATGAAGGATTCATTGAGACTGAACAAGGTTAAGCGGTACTTCACACCGGGACAGCTTTTAACCCTTTACAAAGCACAAGTCCGATCATGTATGGAGTACTGCAGGCAACTGTGGGATGGCTCAGCTAAATACCAACTCGCCACTTTAGACTCAGTCGAGCGCAGAGCTAAGAGACTCATTGGCGATAAAAAGCTGGTGGAGGCAAAGCTTCACAGTTTGGCTCACCGGCGAAGTGTTGCCTGTCTGTCCGTCTTCTACAGACTGTACCTCGGGGAGTGTGCTCAAGAGCTACATGAGCTCATCCCGCCTTCACCTTTTTACCATCGAGAGTCCAGACGCACTGCGGGATACCACCCCTATTTGGTTAATATACCATATATTCGCACTAAGCGCTTCTCATCATCTTTTCTGATGCGCACAGCAAAGGAGTGGAATTGTCTGCCTGCGTCCTGCATTCCCGAGTTTATCTATACATTAACCGATTACCTACCGATTGGTCACCTATACATTCCCTGCCTACATAAGGAAGTGTGCCGGAGGGCAGGCGCGCAGACCGTACAACTATAATTTTGTGATCCTTTTTACTGTAGTTATCATCATTACAATATTATTGTTGTCGCTTCCCTATTGGTCATAATCAGGCCATGTAATTGTTACATGTAGTAGTTGCCTTGTGAATAAATAAATAATGGTTTGTCATGGACAGGTCTGCCGCGCGACCACCCGGAGTCGTACCACTACTACATGTGGAACGAGTTCTTCAAGCACGTGGACATCGACCCGGGCTGCGCGCACGTGCTGGACGGCAACGCGCCCGACCTGGTGGCCGAGTGCCGTCGCTTCGAGGGACTCATCGCCGCCGCGGGGGGCGTACATCTCTTCATCGGAGGTAAGCACGGGCCGCGTCGAAGGGCACGCCGTAAACATTTGCAGTTCCTGTCCGGTAGAGGTGTTGATGCGTTGCACCGCTCATGCTTCAACTTCACTTTTCGTCTATATCATGTATGGTTTCCTAGCCGGAGAAAAAGTTAAGGCTGAATCCAAACCTTTCATAAAACTTAGGTGCTGTAAAATTAGGTTCAGCTTTTCTGCATAAGTCGACAAAATAAGTTTTCCTATTTCTGTATGACTGGTCAAAAGAAAACATGGCAGGGGTGATTTAATCTTCGAGCTTGCTTCGCTCACTCTGAGTATTTTTGCATAACCGCTGGTCATATCGACCTGTCAGTGTGTAAATGCGAAGTAGTGTGTCGGCTGACGTGCGGTATGTCCGGTGTAGGCATCGGGCCGGACGGGCACATCGCGTTCAACGAGCCGGGCTCGTCGCTGGTGTCGCGCACGCGCGTCAAGACGCTGGCCTACGACACGCTGGAGGCCAACAAGCGCTTCTTCGGCAACGACATCAGCAAGGTGCCGCGCCAGGCGCTCACCGTCGGCGTCGGGACCGTCATGGACGCTAAGGAGGTGTGTACACTCGACTCTTTTATATCTTCGTCAGTTTTCAAATTCTTTCCTTTATCAAGTCGGGACACTATTGCGTAGGAAATTATATTTCAATACTTGATAACAAAAGTTTAAATGTATTCTTTTAAGAAACAATTGTCTTAAACCGTAAAATAGCTGAACAACGTCGGGTTGACATCAACCTAGAGCCTAGACCCTTTATAGTGGCTAATTTACGAAATACATAAATATATATTTTTATTTAACTGTCAGTGTCACATTTTAAAAGTCTAGCATGTAAAGAAGATGGCAGAATGTTTCATTCTGCGGCAATGAAATTACCACGCAAATATAAATAATGCTGAGACGGTAAAGCAGATTATGTCGTGCAATATGCACAAAAATATAAGATGAATAACAATTATTTTGGGTGTGGCTGTAGTTACTATCAGTCACTTCGTACCATCACTAGACTCGTGCCTGCACTAGTAACTCTCTGCGCAGGTGATGATCCTGATCACGGGCGTGCACAAGTCGCTGGCGCTGGCCAAGGCGGTGGAGGAGGGCGTGAACCACATGTGGACGGTGTCGGCCTTCCAGCAGCATGCGCAGGCGCTGTTCGTGTGCGACGAGGACGCGACGCTCGAGCTGCGCGTCAAGACCGTCAAGTACTTCAAGGTGAGCACAACACAATGCACGATCACTTCCAGCCGCCGCCGCCGCTCGATTGTGAGGTGCCAGAGACACTTATGTCAATACTCTAAGTTGCTAACTAACCTAGCTGCTATACTCCTTAGAAACTTGAATGCATTCAACTGTCTGATCATAGAACGATCTAATTAGCTTGGCTCGTGCGGAGTGGTGCACGTGCACTGCAGTGTGTACAGACATGGGGAGGCGGCTGCGAGTGGTCGCGTGACTGTGTGTGTGTGTGTGTGTGCAGGCGCTGAGCGAGGAGCACCAGCGGATGATCGACGGCGTGCCCGTGGAGGAGCAGCGCGTGTTGCACTGAGCCGCGTCTCGCACCGTGACGTCACGCACCGCACGCCCTCCCTCCGCTACACTGACTAAACGATGATCTATTATAGTACTTGCTACAAACAGAGAATAATTATACAATACTAATAAACGTGCCTTTCGATACAAAAAAAATACAATGCGTGTAGTACTCGGTACAAAGATATCGTGGATACGAATGACATTCCAGACCGTAGGATAATGGTGCTGCTGGATATTACCATTGTCTGTGTTATTACTTGTAAGTTTGAGGTGTGAGCGACTGACCGCGCCGTACGACGGTTGTGTTGCAGAGTCTCATGGCGGAGCACAACAAGCTGCTCGAGATCATCGCGCGGTGAGGCGACGCTCGCGACCAGAGCTTAGCTTGGGGCGCGCGATCTGATCCAACGGCCCCTATTTTTATACATTGTTAAGAATTTTATATTATATTAAAGTGTAATCTGATTGAGGAATAAATTTTTATAGCACATCAATTGGTTTAATTTCTTTTATTAACACATTCAATTACAGATTTCGCTCAATATACACGAATTTACCTCTAGAGGATTAGCCTCTAGAGGTAAATTCGTGTATATTGAGCATTTCTGCGGCCTACAGGGTTGTAGGCCGCAGAACCTCATGCAGTCAGAGGCATCTTCTTAAATTTAACAATAAAACACAATTGCCTTTTGTTTTTATACATTTTTATTTTACACTTTGTGGTTATTATTATTTATTTATTCTTAATTAGGTTATGTTTCTCTCACTGTATAAAGTAACGCTTTAGGTGACGGTGGTTAATCAAAGCAGTATAATTCTGGGTTTATCACTCGATTTTAAGAATTATGATAATTATTCTACGATAAAAGACGACGAACCGACGCTACAATAAAGTTCTTGTAGAACTTTATCACAGCTTTATTATAAGTTTTGAAAACTTAAGTGAGAATGGTTGGTGACCAACTTTATAAATTGTCATTCAAAATGATTAGAGAAACCTAAAGATTTATTTTTGTTTCTTTTAAAAACGTTGCCCCACACTAGGAATTTCTCCTGTATCGTGGGTGCGTTTACACACATTTAAACTCACATACACAAACAGCCGATGATAAAGATGATACCCGACTTGACACGGTTCGTCGACTCTTGTTTTCTTTTTCAATGTGGCATCTGGTATATATCTAGTCTACTTATGTATTTAGTGACATGACAACATTAGGACAAATCGATTGACGTAAGAATCGTCAAAATCGGCCCACGCGTTTGGTCTTAGAGCGTCACAAAGGGACAAACATACGTACATGCATATATAGGCTGATAAACACTTCACCCTCCTTTGCGTGGCGCAGTCGGGTAAAAATAATATCCTAACATGAACAACTTATAACTAACTCGCCTATCTATACAAATGCTGTTCGTTGGGAAGCGCATCACTTGAGAACAAATCATTTTAGTTTTGAAAAGTTCGTTATATTTCGAATAAGGTTTTTAGGGTAAGAACAAATTAAAAAGGAGTTCGGAAAATTGGATTACTCGGGAAAAACTGAAGGTGCTTTGTTCTATTGATTAAAATTTGGACAGGACAATGTTTGTCGGGTCCACTAGTAATAGTTATATTACACATTTACTATGGAGAAACGCCTGCACCACTGCCTGCCTCACACACGGGCGGCTGCTCAGGCGAGCTGCGCGGCACGACAGCAGCGCGCCAGCAGGCCCGCCAGCTGCAGCGGCGACGACAGGCCGTCCGCCACGCGCATGTGCGTCAGCCCCACCTAAAAATCAAAATCTTTTATTTCACATTAACCTACATGGACACTTATGAAATGTCAGAAGCTAGATGCACGGTTCACATTGGTCGTTTCCTTTGGAGAAAAAACTCCATTGTTATTCTTTTACCTCGCGGATGAAGGCCAGCCGCGTGGCCTCGGCCGCGTCCAGCGTCTTGCACACGCGGAAGATGTTGCTCACGATGTCCTCCGCCGCGTAGCCCAGTTTGCACAGCTTCGCGATCACCTGCACACGCGACTGTTCGCATATCACGTACATTCGTGTTTCGTCTGTCCGCTCCAATGGCAGTGTGCCACTGCCTCCGATGTTTCAGAATTCAATTATATAAAAGGTAGCATAATGATGAATACAATAATTATCATATCTAACTACACATAAATAAACGCTTTTCTTCATCACAAGAAGTTGCTTGGAATCACCACCTTGATAATCAAATATCACGCGCCTACATAACGGCGTTGCTCTCGGGAGCACTACGTGGCCGGCTGCAGCTCGGCCGGTACCTTGTAGGCCTCGTGGATGTCCTGGCGCACGCAGGCCTCCAGCATGGCGCGCACCAGCATGGGGTGCGGCTCGTCGCACACCTTGAACACGTGCTCGGCCGACACGTGCGCGAAGCCCTGCGCCGTGGCCTGCAGGTTGTTGAGCGCAGCGCGTAGGTCGCCCTGCGCCGTGAACACCACCGCGCTCACGCCCTCCTCTGTGTATGACAGCTGCTCCTTGTCGCACACCTCGAGCACCTGGGGCAGACGACCAGAACATGAGCCATCGGCCACTCGTGTCATCACATAGCGCGCAGCTTACGTGGCTGCGCAACATAACTACATATTCAGTGGCGTGCATGCATAAAGGCATATAAGCAGTGCCTACCTCGATAAATCACCATAAGCCTGTCAATTATATTTTAGTGTGTGTGCCCCACAATAAAGAAAGTCACTAAATTATCATAGGTACCTAACAAAAAACAAAACGGCCTACTCGGCTCCCGTACTATTGGCACATTGTCATTGGTCTTTACTCGTTCAAGTTAGTATGACGAAATTATACTCTTGCCTACCTATTCTGAAAACCAATGCACGCCACTGCATACTCATTAAATTGCTCATTTGCATTTCGCTTAATTAAGTGCGGCATCCCTACCGACAATAAAATAACTACTGATTTCGCCATCTTCATATAGGTACCTCTTATCAGACCAGACAGAAAGATGACTTGACTTGACACTGGGGCACCGGCACACTGTCGTTACCTTAGCGAGTATCTGCGCGTCGGTGAGGCGCGAGTAGCGCAGCACGGCGCAGCGCGACTGGATGGGCTCGATGATCTTCTCGGAGTTGTTGGCGGCGAGCGCGAAGCGCGTGGTGTGCGAGTACAGCTCCATGGTGCGGCGCAGCGCCTGCTGCGCGCCTTCCGTCATGCTGTCCGCCTCGTCCAGGATCACCATCTTGTGCCGCCCCGCCGGCAGCGTCACCTGCGCACACACTCGCTTGTAGCTCTCGGCTCTGCAGCCACAACACAACTTCTTAGTCTTTTTGGTAGTTCAAAGATCTACCTATTGACAACAGTTTTAACAAACATGTGGTTCGGCAAACGAATGGTTCGCCTCGAGGATCAGCAGCAGTTGGCCATGATAGCCAGAGGGTGCCCCAAAGGAGGGGTGCTGTTCCCCGCGTATGGAATCTGGTGGTTAATAAATATCCCTGGAATAAATAAATAAATATCCCTGGACGCGCTTAGCAAGCGCTACGTATCGTAGAGAGATGGTGATGGTTGACCTATTATGAGTGAACCCCACTATAACTGAACTAGTCATGTTTTTCAAAAATGAGAATTAGGCCCTAAAACTGGGCCGTGGTCTGGTGGAGCAAACAAACTAAACGCATGCAATAATTAGCTTGCATGGCGACTACGGGCTGCATGAGGAAATTCCGACTGCAGCAGTCGAAGCCATGCTGGGACTACCACCGCTCCACCTGTTCATACAGCAAGAAGCGACGATCGCGGCGGTACGTCTAAATGCACTTAATCCACAAAACTGCCCGGTACGTGTTCGCCACCAGGCTGTGTGCTTCGGTAACCCAGGTACCCTTCGTGAGATGGTTTCTAACACCAAGGCCTTCCTTGAGGAGCTGGGGTGGCTCGAATAATCGATTTTCCCACCCATACGCAAAATGACGTAGAGTTGCGGAGACCAGCTCGTATTACCTATTAACCTTTTTAACTTGTGGCTTTTTAATTGTGGCTACGTAATAACGATCGATCAGGTTAAGCTACGCTTGCCGCTGTTGGTCCGTGGATGGGTGACCATCTTCACATACCAAGACCCCTTCGTGGCTCGGAAAGCGCGTTAAGCCGTTGGTCCCGGGCTCCCAGCTGTCATTCGTGGATCTTTGACAGTCGTTATGGGTCGTCAGTAGCCCAAAATTCTGACAACCAGTCTTACCAAGGGGTATCGTATTACCCAGTAACTGGGTTGTGGAGGTCAGATAGGCAATCGCTCCATGTTGAAATACTGGTATTCAGCTGCATCTGGTTAGACTGGAAGCCGACCCCAACATAGTTGGGAAAAGGCTCGGCAGATGAACACTTTCACACTCCAAAGCAGACAATGTAATTATGATAATTACACAATTTTTTCAAAAATTTAGATTTGGGAAATGACAATTTATAATGATTATGTAACAGTTACTGAACATCCAACTACATAAGAAGTAGTTGTATCAATGCCATGCATCAATAACAATCTACCATCTAGAATTCATGTCTTCTTGATAATGTACTGACTAATGTCATGTCATGTCTTCTAGATCAAAATCAAAATCAAAAGTCATTTATTCAAATTAGGCTGAGAATCAGCACTTTTTGAACGTCAAAATTACAAAAGACAGTCCCCCAAAAACGCCCGCCCTTCACCACTTCCTAGTGCTATTGCTGGGAAGAAGAAGTGGCGCAACAAACTCCCCAGCAGCACAGCTGTCTGTTCAATTTAAAAAAATACTTGAATGTATACAATACTAGGTACTTATGTTCAGTAATTAACATTACAAAACCAGAACATAAAATTTTATTATTTGCCATAATATGTCAGCTAGCCACGCCAATATACCAACAAATATAATAAAAACTATACGTACTCAAGCTAAAAAATAATTAATTAAAATGTAAATAAAAAAACTAACTACCCAAATAAAAGCCTCCAGGCATAAAGGGTGTGACAGCTTACACATTTATGCATTGCTGGGTTCTGCAGTAAGCTAATTCTGGAGAAGGAACATAAACATTGTCTTGCGTTAAACTACGGTGACCAACTATTCTTATCGTCTAAGTAGTCGTTGATAGAATAGTATGCCTTTGAACAAAGGTTGGATAATGTACTGACTAATGTCATGTCATGTCTTCTAGATAATGTACTGACTAATGTCATGTCATGTCTTCTAGATAATGTACTGACTAATGTCATGTCTTCTAGATGGGTGCTCAGTACATCATCTTGAACAACCTCACATAACATGAAAGTTTCCAACTCCGAGGTTTAAGCTATGTGGAAATTGTTAGTTCAAAACACAGTGGCTGGGCCTGGAAAGGGAATGCGGTGAGAATTCTTCCAATAGACAATCTCAGTGAATAGGTTAAATGTTTTTAAGCATTATCCCTTATTATAAATACACAATTTACTTAAATAAATGTAAAAAATAATAATAATAGCCCAAAGATCCTTCTGAGGAGAAGAAGCCTCTCTTATCATAAACATAACATCACACCTGTCATCACTGAAGGGTTCAGCAGAGGTGTACCTATAGCACACCCACATATTGCTAGGAATATTTAAGTCACATGTAATAGAGGTCCTTGCCATTGCCATCAATTGGGCACAAATCCAGAGAGAAAAACCCCAACAACAATTGGCCCAACCTGGAACGCGAACCAGATCTTCATATGCTCAGCAGTAGTGCTTGCAACCATCGATCAACGAGACAGATAATAGGCTCTTTTATCAGTTACAATAAATTGCAACTGCAAACCATTTACTCAGACAAAATTTATACATTCTCCTGCACCCTGATATCTACCGCTACTTTCCCCATCAGTTGAAGCTTGGGAAGGGTTGGCTCTGATACAAGTGGAAGTCATACTTTTTGCTGTGCGAACATCTTGATCTTGTTGCGGACGACGTCAATGCCGCGGTCGTTGGACGCGTTGAGCTCGAGCACGGCGTCCTTGAAGGCGGCGCCCAACAGCGCGCGCGCCAGGCACAGGATCGTTGTGGTCTTGCCCACGCCGGGCGGGCCCGCGATTATTATGTTCGGAGCGTTGCCCGTGCGCGCGAACACCGCCAGCCGCGACACCGTGTCCTCGTTGCCCACGATGTCGCTGAATGTTATCGGCCGGTACTTCTCTATCCATGGTAAATGAGAAGTAGGCTTGGAACTGCTGGTGCCAGCTTGTGATTTGGAGGGTATTGGCACAACTTCATCCACCTCCATAATTGTAACATCGTCATCACTCATTTTGAAGGTGTTAAGAATACAGTAATATAATTATTATTTAAATTTTCATCAAAAAAGCAAAATTTTGCGCGAAAGTATTATTTCCCCGAACGAAATGTCAATGTCATTCATTCAAATTCACTGATCACTCACTGACACTACTGCACTCATTGACATACAAAAGTATGGACTGGAAATACCTACAAAAAAAGGGTGCATACCTACCATTGACCCTATCTCAATGATACCTACAACTAATATTGTCTCATAAAATGGCTGCCATTGCTAGGGTTGTGCCAATCAAGGAACATAAGTGTTAGTATAACGAGTATCGATACTAAATACGAGTTTTACTAGTTAGCACGTTTGGATCATACCTAATATTATGTATTTACTTAGAGTCCGTTGTAATTGTAACAGAAAAAGATGCGTAGGTTATCTTACCTTCTGTTATCTATACGAATAAATAAAATTGAAGTGTCTGTTGGTAATTTCAAAATAACAGCTTTTAAAAAGCCATGCAAAAATTATTTTTGCGTTTGGTAGCCAGCCCCTGCAGTCTCGACATTCCGAATGCAGACCGAATTCGGTCGTAAAGCGATCGCTATGAATGTCGAGACTGCAGCCCCAGGATGGTTATAGGCTATTTAAATCACGCTATGACCCTTAGGAGCCGAGCAAAAAGAACGCTTAGTGAAAACGAAATAATAGCGCGGGCGGGCGATGCAATGCGGCCACTCGAGGGAAGAATGAGTTTTATTAGTGTGGCTGTTATTTTAGTATACTGTGTATCTTACGACTTCTATGCGTTGTCGCAGGGCACAGCTAGTCTGAGAATAAAATGCATGTCAAGTGTTGGTTCGGCGCAGAATTAAAAAAAAACTTGTTTGCAGAAAATGTACTTTCGCATATTTTACCTCTGGGTTGGAAGGCCAGAGAGCAGGAACTAGTTTCGGAAACTATTACGGCAAGTAGGCAACGGCACAACACTATTCTATTATGACATATTTTTGTAAACAAACGAATGAATGAACAAATATAATAAAAAGGCCTGATAAATGGAAATGAACCCAAATATCAATACTGTAGCCATAAATTAACGATCGCGTTACAATTGTATCATCGAATAATAATAATAATAATAATAATTTACAAGAAGGTATGGCAAAGCAAGGAGCTTCACGGGCGCTTCTATCGGGCTCTTCATGTGCCCGGTGTAGATTTCTTAGCGTCCGTATCCTGGCTACGTTTTGGTGACCTCTTCGGGGAAACTGAAGGTTTTGTCTGTGCAATTATGGACGAAGTTATCTTGACGAATAACTACCGGAGATATATTATGAAGGACGGGACGGTTGACGTGTGTCGGGCATGCCACCGTCTGGGTGAGTCCATCAGACATATTATCTCTGGTTGTTCTCGTCTGGCTAACAGCGAGTACTTGCACAGGCATAACCAAGTCGCCAGGATTATTCACCAGCAACTTGCTTTGAAATATAAACTTGTCGACTCTGAGGTACCATATTACAAGTATGTGCCCGACCCAGTTCTCGAAAATGGCCAGGTCACGTTGTACTGGGATCGATCTATCATCACTGACAGGACTGTTGTCGCCAACAAACCTGATATAGTGGTGATAGATCGATTAGTGCGCCGCGCAATGATTGTCGATGTTACCATTCCACATGACGGGAACCTCGTGAAAGCTGAGAAAGATAAACAAATCAAATATCTTGACTTAGCACACGAGGTTGTTGACTTGTGGAATGTGAGCTCAACTATCACTGTGCCGATTGTCGTATCGGCCAATGGCCTGATGGCCGAAAGCCTCGATCAACATCTATCGAGGCTCTCGTTAGGCGGTTGGATCAAGGGCCTGATTCAGAAGGCAGTACTCCTCGATACGGCTCGCATTGTGAGGAGGTTTCTGTCTCTGGAGCCCTAACCACCGGTAGCTTGGACCCTGCTCCCGACACTGGTGGATCACTATTTTTTTATATTTTTAAATGTTTTTTTTTTATACTAATATTTAAAAATGTATAAAAATAAGAAAACTAAATAAATAAACGACATAATAATTTTATTTGCATGTAATAATAATAATAATTTTATTGAATGTGTATTATTGTATGTATTAATGCATGAAAGCCGGCTAATAACCTGTGCAAAGACAATGAGGTGGATTTTCATTCTTTCTTGCACCACACTTCACAATACAACACACAGGCATGTTGAATTTCTGTTTTCCAACATTTTCATGTAGTTTTAAAAGGTAAAATCCTCGTAGTTTTCTCGCAAATCTCAATAATACAAAACACAAACAACCATTTGACAGCAGAACTACCACGAAACTCGTCACATAAGATGGCCGCTACGGCACTTACCTACAACTGTCCCTAGGTCACGACAAAATGTTGCCATAATTAGCAACAACTTTACATACACACACAACAACAAAATATAGTTGTCTCTTTTATCAAATAAGATTATCTCACTAGAAAGAATGAGACATAACGATATTTCAAATTCTGAATCATATTTCACTCATATTTGTATAATCAAATGTATGTTTAGAATAACGCGGCGTCTCCATGTTTTTCCTATCTCAATGACTGCACTGCTGACAGCTTCTTTACATATTTATAATTATTTTAAAGGTATTTTTATGAAAGCTTAGAGTAAAGAGAGCTAAGATACAGACAGACAACACCACAGCACAGAATACTGTGTCCCAGCAGTGGGAACATTATAGGCTGATTGTGATAGTAATGTTATCGATATTACCCGACTACGCGATAGCAAAGACAGACTTAGACATTTTTAAAAATACACAGCTTATGCCATTTGGGTGCTGGCTCTATTTATCGCCTAGTCTTTTTATATGAAAAGGACTTCACTAGTGGCAAAAATTTGACATTGACATTTTCGTAAAGTGACATTGACTAGGTAAATATCTGAAAATCTCGTATAGCGGTTTATTTCGTGTAAACAATATTTTAATTAATTCCCACATATGACCTAATTCGTTTCTAACTAAGTATGATATTTAAGTTATACAACCCGTGCTAGTTCAAGCTCGATCGATTTATGAAAAGTATGGTAATTAATTGAAAAGTCGGTGACCTCAACCTGGGGATGGTGAATCATCACTCCAAATATCTAGACGTTGTTGTTATTTAGATTAAGACTACTGTTTTATCAGGTAATTAACTTATTTCTGTATTTATTGCGCTAGAACAAGAAAACAGTCCCTTAGTTTGACTCTGATCAAACGCTGGATCATTAGGAAAATTATGAACTACTGCTTGGTAGCACATTGTTCCCCCAATCTAGTAGTAGACTAGAAAACTACGATGTCTGATTGAATTCAAAACGCACTATCAAGACGAATGTCTGAAAAGCTGGCACCACAACCGTCTTTAGTGCTACTCTTGGAAATGGAATGACCCTGATAATGCACACAATGTTGGGGTAACCTTCGTTTTTAAGTACTCCATCTTATCTTCATTCATCATACAATACGTTATATTACTGTAGCCACACATTTTCTGATTTTTTTCTCTCAAAATATGTGTCTGTCTAAGCACAAAGGCACACAATACACAAAATTCTTGTGTATTGTGTGACTTTGTGCTAAGACTGTTGTATAATATTATAAGTAGCATTTGGTTAAGAGTAGTAACTGAGCATGCACTTCAATATACCTGTTTCAAGGCATTATTAAATTCCGAAACAAACCTGATCTCCACAGTGATGTTACACACATTGTCATTTCAGAAGTAACATACTGATTGTAACGATGGAGTGGTTATTTGGGCACCGGATGTCACCGGAGGAAATGCTGCGCAAGAACCAGCGCGCTCTGAACAAGGCCATGCGGGACCTGGACCGGGAGCGCATGAAGATGGAGCAGCAGGAGAAGAAAGTCATCAATGACATCAAGAAGCTCGCCAAGGAAGGCCAGATGGTCAGTACCAGCTCTGAGCTCTGTCAGTGACTCAACTCCTATTTTATTTATCTTTCTACTTGTAAGAATGTGATAATATATTTCCTGGCTATATATATACAAGACACTGTGACTCATAAAAAATCATCCAAAGTTCTTAATAGACACAAAATTCTTTGATACATTTCCTTATTTCAAAGTATGTAAAATAATTTGTGTAAATGTATTGTTTGTTGTTGGTAAGTATTGTTAGTTGGTAAGGTTCATTGGTCATTGGTCATTGGGAGCATTCCTAGAAATAGATGACACTCAAGCTAATTTGCAACATTTCTGGCCCTGGTAACTTGGGGTCCAAAATGGGTGGTTATGCTGGTAGTGATATCAAACTTTTTAAGTTTGTTGGAAAATTTCCAACCTCTCGACCACAAACTACTAATTGTGAGAAATTTCCTGTTTTGGAGTAAAATGGATACTTTTTTGACAGCTCGTGAACAAATAAATACCTCAAAAACCAATTTATCAAAAAAGTCCCATGTTCATACAATTTATTTCTTGACATGACTTTTGTTCCTACTTCACATGTTTAGTTAGCCAAGCAGAGCATAAACTTTATGAATGTGATCAGTATCACTCACTGTACCCCACTAAGTAATGAGTTACGCTATTGTTTTCCCTTTTATCTGCATTCATTAATTTTTGTAATAGGTTTTAAACTGTTTTCATTAATCAAAATAAATAATTGTGGTTATTGTGATTGTCTGACACATTGTGGGCACTAAACGCTCCCAGAAGTAACAATACTACTTGTGTTGTGTCTCGTTCAGTGTCCTTCAACTGATTAATGTTCCATCGCCAGGATGCTGTGAAAATAATGGCGAAAGACCTGGTGCGCACGCGGCGGTACGTGCGCAAGTTCATGTTGATGAAGGCCAACATCCAGGCCGTGTCGCTCAAGATCCAGACGTTGAAGTCGCAGAACACCATGGCGCAGGCCATGCGCGGCGTCACGCGCGCCATGGCCACCATGAACCGCCAGCTCAACATGCCGCAGATACAGAAGATACTGCAGGTACACACAACTTCATCAACTAGGAACCCCAGCAAGAGACGCAACTTCAAATCCGACAAAGCTGCATCACAGTAGCAGCTTTTCGTGAAGGAGCTCGTCTGGGCAGTACCAGGCCAGGCGCACTCCGCATATTAAGATATGAAGCTTTTTATTAATTACGCGAATTACGCGGCGGGTTCGATTTGTCGGGCTAATTCAGTGGGCTGCCGCGCGCCGGCCGGATTGCACGTTAGTTCGATACTCAGTTATGCGCCGCATCGCCTCGTCCGTTCGTCGCTTAAAATATTAACTAAAATAAAGGAAAAAGCATAATTGCATCGCATTGGGCTGCATAAATAATAACAAGGAGCACATCGAAAGGTAAAGAAATGCATGTCTAAGTATTAGTAATTAGGCCGGCTGTTAACGCGGGAGCAAATAAAGAGTGGCAATGGTTTATTGCCGTTCTTATTTACAATATATAAACTTTCCCGGACAAACAGTTAATAATTTAAGTTACGAGTATCGTCCGTTGCGGTGGAGTCCCGACCTCGCCGCCGAGGTCGGGACTCCAGCGCAACGGACTCCTCGCGACGTCCCCAATTCTCCCCCCCGACCCTTGCTCGATGAAGTGCCGGCCCGCGCCGTAGCTGAGCCTGTAACTTTAAATCCCCGACTGTAACCTCTGAGTTTGTTTCGGCCTTTCTTTTCAGAGATAGTCCTAGGAAACGCCGTGCTCATCAAAGCAAAAATAATAAAAATCCGATCCAGTCTGTCCCATCTTGCTGCCGTCTCCCCAGCGACGCCCTAAGCCGAGGTTCGTACCCCCCAGGGGGTGCCCTTAGCGTGCAGTCGCTTAGTTTTAATTAGTTTTAAGCCCTGGCTGGAGGCTTTAAGTTTACTTAAACCGGGCTACCCTGTGGTTCTCCACAGGACAGCGGTTAAGTAGTCACGACCTCTCTAGGCCAACTACGAGATGCCATTTATAAAAACAAAAACCAGCGGTGGAGTCATCGGGCCGAGCCGCGCCGCCGCGCCGCCGCCGTGCCGCGTCTCAACTCGCTGATATAACGTGCTGATCACGATGCCTGCGTGTGCAGGCCGCGCGCAAGGTGTTGTGTTGGTTCGATTCCCAACATCGGCTTTACACAATAGTTTCTAGCCCACAATAATTGATGATGTTCAATTGACCCTAATTAAAATATGTATATAAATTTAATTAGGGTCAATTTAACATTCAAAGAATTTAAATTTGCCAACTATCAAAATACGTAAAATGGCACCAAATGCTGCAATAACATTAAATAATCATCTAATTATACTATGTATTTGCCACCTAGTTGTAGGAGACAAATTCCTAATCTTTTAGCATAAAATATACTCAGTGACACTGGTACTTGTAGTATACCATCGATTACTGTTAGTACTGATACTAATACTACTTTTGATACGCCTTGTAGTTTAAACTATTAGGTGCGAAATCAAAAATCAAAATCAAAAGTCATTTATTCAAATTAGGCTGAGAGTCAGCACTTTTTGAACGTCAAAATTACAAAAGACAGTCCCCCAAAAACGCCCGCCCTTCACTACTTCCTAGTGCTATCGCTGGGAAGAAGAAGTGGCGCAAAAAATCCCCAGCAGCACAGCTGTCTGTTCAATTAAAAAAAAATACTTTATTGTATACAATACTAGTACCTATGTTCGGTAATCAACATTATAAGACCAGAACATAAAATTAAATTATTTGCCATATGTCAGCTAGCCACGCCAATATACCAACAAATATAATAAAAACTATACGTACTCAAGCTAAAAAATAATTATTTAAAATGTAAATTTAAAAAAACTTACTACCCAAATAAAAGCCTCCAGGCATAAAGGGCGTGACAGCTTACATATTTATGCATTACTGTGTTCTGTTCACATAGCTGTCACTTGAAGTCAAAATGATAAACGACCATCGAAGTAACTTAAATAAACAAATAGGTTAGTAACAAAAACCTGTCAGTAAGCTAATTCTGGAGAAAGAACATTAACATTGTCTTGCGTTAAATTAGGGCGACCAACTATTCTTATCGTGTAAGTAGTCGTTGATGGAATAGTATGCCTTTGAACAAAGGTTGGATTTTACTTGAGCTTTAAAAGCATTAAAAGGCAAGTCTAGAAAAGAAGAGGGTATCTTGTTATAAAAGGTATGTATTTCAAGCCCAACAAATGAGTTATGAACCTTATGCAGCCGGTGAAAAGGGGCACGTAGTTTGTCCTTACGGGTCAGCCACATATGTATGCTGAATGTTGTATGTACATCAAAATACGCAGGGTCTGTCCGGCAAAGAGCTAAAATTAAGTTTATTTATGGAGAACTATGATGTTCAGGTATTATGTTTGACTGGACACTGGTTGAAGGAACATGAAGTAGTATTTATAAATGATAAAAACTTTACCGTACAGAGTGCATTTGTGAGAAAAAGAGCTATTCGCGGTGGCTCTTTAGTTCTTGTTTCAAACAAGTTGAAATGTAAACAATGTTTAGATTTAGTTAATCTTTCAATCGAGCGCACTATAGAGTTGTCTTGTGTTGAACTTGAGCGATATGTTATAATTTGCGTTTATCGACCCCCCTCTGGTGATTTTCTTAGTTTGAAATCGGTAATGGAGGATTCTCTTAATAGGTTGAAATCAAGTAACAAAAATATTATTTTATGTGGAGATTTCAATATTAATATTTTAGATGTTACTCCATTATGTATTAGACTTCTCAATCTGTCTAGGTCTTATAATTTAATTAACTTGTTTTTTGAACCTACTAGAATCACAGCTTCTTCGTTAACTTGTCTTGATAATATATTTAGTAATTGTGATACCAAAAATAAATTAGTGTTAACTGACTTAACGTCCGACCTCTGTGGTTTATTAGCTAGCTTCCCCATGCCATTACTTAAAAAGCCGCATAAACTTGAATGCAGGCCTTATACAGCTAGTCGTTGCAAAATGTTTAAAAATAATATAGCTCATAGAATTACACCATCTATAGTAGAATACGAGAATCCTAATGAAATTTATGGTGCCCTTTTTGATGTTGTGCAAAAATAGTACCAATCTACTTTCAAGACCAAGACTATTAACATTAATGGATCCTCTGTTGGCTTTAACCAATGGGCTACTCCAGGTATTTATAAAAGTAGAGCGAGACTATACGAGTTATATGGTTTGAAAAAATACAGGTTTGATACTCCTTTCCTTTCTTTTGAGTATGTCAAAAATTATTCAAAAAGATTAGTGCTTTTGCTAAATCAAAATTTTTAGGCGATACAATTAAAAATTCTAATAATAAAGTAAAAACCACTTAGAAAATGATTAATAATGAAACGAGTAAATCGGTTAAACAAGACAAGACAACTACTTGAGATTATGGTCGAAAACAAATTAGTTAATAAAGCAGCTGACGTAGCTGAGGCATTTAATGAGTTTTGCCATCATACCGATATCTACGACTCGCTCCTTAAATTCGTCCTCGTCTAAAGCTGAAAACCTTTTGCATAGTAGTGTACCTAAATGTAGTCCTTTATTTAGTTTCGAACATGTAACCCCGCGTGATGCAGTTAATGTTATTAATACACTTAAGTCTAAAAACACCGGTGATTATTGGGGCATCTCCATTAAACTTTTAAGTACATAATATAATAGACATCGTAGCCCCCCCCTATCTAGCTGTTACTTTTAATAAATGTGTTGATTTAGGAACTTTTCCTGACCTCAGGAAGAGTAGTAAAGTCATACCATTATTTAAATCAGGTAATAAGAATGACGTTGGCAATTTCAGGCCTATTTCTATCTTACCTGCATTCAGCAAAATATTTGAAAAGTTAGTACTCGAGCAGTTGCTAAGACATTTTAATTTAAATAGCCTCCTCCCTAATGAGCAATATGGCTTTACAAAAGGTCGTTCAACTACAGATGCGGGTGTTGCTCTGCTGAGAAACATATCTGACGCATGGGAGAAATCGCAAAATGCTATTGGAGTTTTCTGTGATCTCTCCAAAGCCTTTGATTGCGTGCACCATGACAGGCTTATGCGTAAGTTACGTCATTACGGTGTCCAAAACGAAGCTCTCAACGTAATAATTTCTTATTTACTTAGGGTCCTATGTGTAGATATTAATGGTGTAAAATCGTCCGGGCTACCAGTTCAGTTAGGTGTTCCGCAAGGCTCAATACTGGGTCCATTCTTGTTCTTAGTATATATCAATAATTTACCATTCCATTTGAAGGGAATCTGTGACGTTGTACTGTTTGCAGATGATACCTCTCTTATTTTTAAAGTAAACAGGAATAGATAAGATTTTGACGACGTAAACCGTGCACTCTCAATAGTTACAGATTGGTTTACGTTAAATAACCTTGTTCTCAATGCCAAGAAAACGAAATGTGTAAAGTTCGCCTTACCGAATGTTAGAAATCTAGGACCCAACATCGTCTTAGATAAAGAGGTGCTTGAAACTGTAGGCTCGGCGATTTTTCTAGGACTAACAGTAGATGCCAAACTTCAGTAGGGACCTCATATATTAAGTCTAGCAGGAAGGCTCAGTTCGGCTGCCTACGCCGTCAGGAAAGTAAGACAATACACTGACGTTGATACAGCTCCTTTAGTCTATTTTAGTTATTTTCACAGCGTTATGTCCTACGGTATTCTGCTGTGGGGCAAATCCGCTGATATACAAAATATATTTGTCCTTCAAAAACCAACTGTTCGAGCAATTTACCAGCTAGTTGCCAGAGTTTCTTTAAGAGATTTTTGTAAAGATATTGGTGTTCTCACGGTTGCATCACAATTCATCTTTGCCAACATCGTATATAACTATTAGGCAAAATTTACACTTGTTCACTAAAAACAGTGACATTCACAGTGTTAACACTAGAAATAAGGACAAACAACGTGCCCCCTTCACCAGCTTCATAAGGTTCATAACTCATTTGTTGGGCTTGGTATAACCTTTTATAACAAGATACCCTCTTCTTTGCTAGACTTGCCTTTTAATGCGTTTAAAGCTCAAGTAAAATCCAACCTTTTTTCAAAGGCATACTATCCCAAGTAGCACATAAGTGAATTTTGTAACTTATCTTATAGCTTTAAGTTGCTAATGAGTGGATTAGCAGTGTTTGACAAAACTTATAGCTTCAAACACTACTTATATTTGTATATGAGTACCTCCTATCACTCGTAGTTGCGTATGAATGTATTTTGTAGCTACTTTAATTATTATGGTTGCATAAAGTCGATTTTGCTACTTAAAGTTGAAAACAGGTTTTAATTGTTACTGATTTAGAAGCAACGATGGTATATGAGGCCTTAAAATCACTTGTAAGCAACTGTTACATATAGGCTGTAACGTACCCTTATTTGGCACCTCTATTTCCAAATGAGTAGTATAATAAAGTATTATATCACCTGTAGTAGCTAAAGGTATCATTTTGTAGCACTTTTGAAACCTAACATGATTGCATCTTTAAAGCCTATAGTACTCTAATATGCCACTCCAACGCGTAACTAAGTTTCAATAGGGAGTTCTTGACAACTAAAAGCAGCTATTTCCACTTATTTAAAACCACTAACTATCTAACAGTTCCAAAAACCTCGGCAGGCACCTCATGTATTAAAATCTATCCAGATGTTAGGATGCTTCGTGGGTATAAAGAATCCCACATACAAAGATACGCATAGAACAACCGTCTTTGCTGTAGCGCAGTCGGGTGAAAAAACCAAATAAGTCCAACCCTTTTTTTTTCATGGAAAATAAAATATTTGTTGCTACTCAATATCACAAAACTATACTGTTTTTTTGCAGGAGTTTGAGAAGCAGTCGGAGATCATGGACATGAAGGAGGAGATGATGAGCGACTCCATCGACGAAGCCATGGCGGCCGACGACGACGAGGAAGAGAGGTCAGTTCAACCACCTAGCAGCCAGCAGCACGCCACGCAACTGATCATAGAGTGGCATCGATTGTTGGGCGACTAAGTCGTTAAAACGAAAGCGCCAGAACAGTTCAGACAGAATTATAATAATAATCTAAATCATCAATACAACTCTCGTCTAAATGACCTTGGATATCTTTCATAAAATCTTGATGTTTGAGGACAATTCTAACTAATAAATAAGAGGTGTATCGATAATTTTAATAAATCCACATTCAACCTGACACTATTCTGCAAATTGCAAAAAACATAAGCAAAGAGGTTTGAAGGTTTTTTATATATATATGGAGCCTGGCATACCGGCGCAATTTTCTTCTTTTTTTTTTTCAATATGGCGGCCACGCATATAGTCCTATACACCGTGTTCTTCACGTTATCCATAAACATTGACAAACTATTTGTAATTTCATTTAATGAAATTTAATTGAGCTATGCAGTAAGAAAGGGTCTTAATTTGGCTTGTGTTGCCGCTTAGTGCAATTAAAATGATAAATCTATGAAATGCTTCGGATAAAGAGGCATTCATATTGGGTGATTTACGTCAAGGTATTTAGTTTGTATGAATGTAACAAAAAAGAAGAATTCATTGATGAATCCACCATGAAAAAACCGGCCAAGTGCGAGTCGGACTCGCGCACCGAGGGTTCCGTACAATTACAATCATCATCAATCATCAATCATTTATTATTTGTAAAACATAGGTAATAAAAAAAAAAACAGATCTTAAAGGTAAATACAGTGCGCTATGTTTTGCCTATGGTAGGACATACAAATATGGGTAGTTTTAAAGTTTACAGTAAAAATTCAGAAATGTCAAAAAATTCAAAAATGTCAAAATATTCAGAAAAAGACAAAAATTAAAAAAATGACAAAAAATTAAAAAAATGTCAAAAATTCAAAAAATGTCAAAAAATTACAAAAAATTCAGTAGGTAAATATCAAAGAAAGAAAAAAAAATATTATTAATATTGGCACCGAAATTAGAATATGTTGATGTTACAAACTTAATCATTCAAGAACTCGTCAACCGTGTAATAACATTTGTCAATTAAAATTTTTTGCAAAGTTTTCTTGAATTTCTGAACAGGTAATATTTTTATCTGATCTGGTATTTTGTTATAAATTCTTGGAGCGATGCCAAAGAAGCTTTTATACATTAGAGCCGTTTTACATTTTGTGTGACATAATTGATTTAAGTATTTAGTACGCATAGAGTTTTTCTAACATCTGATAATTTAACAAATAAGTGTAAATTAGTCTTCACAAATAATGCAAACAGCATTATTTGTGAAGACTAATTTACACTTATTATGAAATCGGCTAAGATTACTTTCTTCTTTGCGAAATTAATTTTTTTAAATCCTACTAATATTATAAATGCGAAAGTTTGTATGTATGGATGTATGGATGTTTGTTACTCTTTCACGCAAAAACTACTGAACAGATTTTGACGAAATTTAGCACACAGATAGTTTATAACCAGGATTAACATATAGGATACTTTTTATCCCGACATTCCCACGGGATCGAAACTTATGCGGGTGAAACCGCGGGGCGCAGCTAGTATATGATATAGTTTTTCATAAAATACTGAATAATTATGCTTAGGCACCCTGTATATACAAATAATAATAATATTATGCGGTATTATTTCTATTGCACAGCATTCAAACACTCCTGAAACTGATTGTTTTGATATATCAGACATTGCTTTATACATATAACCTTCCTTGACAAAAATACATGTGCCCCCTCGCTTTACATTTCTTGAGAAATGGGCTGCTAGACAAAAATTGGGTATGTATAATAAATGTTCATATGTTACAATTTCTGACGTATTAAAAAAAACTACCTACTAGATCTCGTTCAAATTTTCTTCCAATTTTCGGTGGAAGTTTACATGGTAATGTACATCATATATTTTTTTTTGTTTTATCATTCCCTTATTTTAGAAGTTACGGGGGGACACACATTTTACCACTTTGGCACTTCCAAAGTATAGTATAGTTTCGGAAAAAAGTGGCTGTGGCATACGGACGGACAGACAGACAGACATGACGAATCCATAAGGATTCCGTTTTAGCCATTTGGCTACGGAACCCTAAAAAGCTTATTTTCATGGTCTGAACATCTGGTCGAAGTTTATGTATTCGTCCGGAACACGGTGCATAAATCGATGACGTTAATATCGCCGAAACGTGACACTTTACACCCTGTACAGTATGTTAACAGTTTTTTGGCGGCTGCCTTAGAACATAACTATTCCCTAACTTTAAAATCTGTAATAAAATAAATAAACTGCCTTATCTTATTGAATTATCTTATTTATGACTTTTTACAGACATTATAATACCGTACGTGTATTAGTTTCGACAAAAAAAAATGCGTATTGCATCCGTCAAAAACGGTTTACCTAATGGACAGGGTATACGGGGTTTGGTCTTATTATGTTTTCGGTTTGCATTATTGTCAGCTGTCAAGTTATATAGGTTTTACGCGTTGCCGTCATTTTGAAAAAAAAATAACAAAATGGCGGACGGTATGTATGCCACGGATCTTCAAAGCCCTTAATGCAAACTTTTGAAAGTGTACTGTCTGTTGCAGCGACCAGGTGGTGTCGCAGATCCTGGACGAGCTGGGCTTGCAACTCAACGACACGCTGTCGGGCCTGCCGCAGGCCACCGGCTCGCTCTCCGTCGCCGGTCAGTGCGCGCGCGTGTCGTCTAGCGATGCCACGCAACCATTGCCAAACGTTATGTTACTAATGTCACTTTAAAAAAATATAGTTTTCGTTTTATTGAACATACTGACAAAAAAAAAACCATAAGAAAGGTCAAAATCATTAAATTGATAGGAACATTCTGTAATCATTGTTTAGCTGACATTTCGTAAGCGACGCATCGACAGCATCTAACCACAGCGTCTAGCTAGAATATTGTTATTCATTTTATTTTGAAACTTGCAATTTTATTTTGAACTTTTAAGTTATAATAATAATAATATCCCTGGACATTTCACACAGCACCATTTGTCCCAAGCTAAGCAACCTAATGCTTGTGTTATGGTAACAAGATGGCTGATAAACTACTTATATACAATTTTTTTTTGTAAATACATACATATTAGAGATAGAAAAACACCCAGACTCGGAACAAATACATGTAGGTCATACAAATATTTGTTCCGTGCGGGAATCGAACCCGCGACACGCAGCGCAGCAGTCAATCGCTTAACCACTGCGCCAACCGTGCCGTCGTTCTATTGAAAACTAACCATTCTTTGCTCTAAGCTAATAGTTTCCGATTAAAATAAAATATTGTATCGCACATAGCACCCTTCTTAAAAACTAAATGCATTAGATGAATGTATCACATTTGATGCAATGATGATTATAATTTTACTGAGAAGCATTGTTCTCAAGTTTGTTGTGACTTTGTGTCTGTTTTGAGCATCAATTCTGATATTCTCTTCTTCTTCTTAGCGTGTCGATAGCAATCTAAATGGACTCGGCCCAGAATTCGGCCACTTGTTTGGCACCATCACCAGCGTCCATCAGTTCCTAACCTGACGTGTTGTGAACGTGCAGCTGACAGGACACGCAGGGCACAATATTAAGTGTCCCATCGTTTCTGGAACAGCACCACATTTACACTCCAAGGCGGATTCGTCTATGAATCTCCAGCTTAACAGGTTTTCCTTGCTTCGGCCTACCTGGTGGAGTCTACTTAAAGACTTCCAGATTACCCGAGGTAACTCTTGTTCAGGTGGGAGGTTTTCAGCGGGTGGGACGAAAAGCTTGGGTAAGGAATCACAGTCTCGCCACAGCTTCAGTCTTTCTTGCGATCGTTCGCCAGTGAGTGGGACACACTTTAAAAATCTGTTTCGACTTTTAAGCCTTTGTGGCACAAGGAAATTGTCGTGCAAAGGGGTTCGTGTCGGAAACCATTTTGGCTCTCACGCTGGAGCTTGCCACCGATCTACGAACCATGGGTGGCGCTATTCCTGCCAGTGGATACAGCATTTGTACCGGGGTCGGTTTTAGGCAACCAGTGATGATCTGGCACGTTTCATACAAAGCTGTATCCACTATCTTTGCATGGGCGGAACGACTCCACATGGGGCACGTGAATACACCCGCAGAAAAAGATAGCGCCAGTCTAGTAGTCCGCATAACGTCAGGCGAAGCACCCCACTTCGATGAGACTAGTCGACGGCGAAGACGGTAGCGAGTGTGCACCTTCTGCTTGATGTTCGTTTTTGCCGAATGTTAAATACCTGTCCAGGGTAATACCAAGATATTTAGGGGAGTTGCTGTGCTCGATGGACTCCCCACCCCAAACGATGTTAAGTTCGCGACCCACCTCTCTATTGCGGAGATGAAATATGCAAGACTTTGTTTTGTTCGGATTGGGCTTGAGCTAGTTTGAGGAATAATAAGTGGCTAAGTCACCAAGAGCGTCTGACAGGTGGGCCTCAACCTCCTTAAAGGTGGTGGCTTGGGTCGTGAGCGGCAAGGTCGTCTGCATAAAGGTAGCGGAACGTGTCTGGGCTGGACGGTTGGTCGTTGGTGTAGACATTAAAAAGGAGCGATGCCAGGACACTACCTTGAGGTAGCCTGTTTTTCGGCGCTCTCCAACGACTTCTTTCCGAGAGGTGTACCTGAAACCGACGATTATGGAGGAGTTCTCGGAGTATTCGGAAAAAGTTCTGGTCGCTGATCAACGTCTCCACCTTCCACAGCAACCGTTTGAGGTTGACTGTATCGAAGGCAGCTGACAGGTCCACAAAAACAGCGCCTGTGACCATTCCTGTCTCGAAACCATCCTCAATGTGTTGAACAAGTTTGAGGGTCCGGTTGCTGCAAGACTTGATGGGTCTGAAACTAGCTTGATAAACTGTTATATCTGCCGCGAACTGCACCAGACTGGAACAGTGAGCTTGTTTTGAACCTTTTAGAAGCAGTAGGGATTATTATTATTTTTTTTCAATCATTTTGTGTGTTATATTTTTGGAATCGTTTCCACGAGCCTTTTATTTCAGTACCACACATTCATGCTACTAAAAAATTTTATTCAAGTCATAACCCTGTCTGTCGTCTACAGCGAAAAACCCGGCGGCGGCCGCGGCGGTGGCGCTGCCGGGCGGCTCGGCGGGCGGCGCGGGCGCAGGCGCTGCGCTCAGCGACGCCGACGCCGAGCTGCAGGCGCGCCTCGACAACCTGCGCCGCGAGTAGCGCAGCACAGCCGCCTCGTGTCTGCGGCCGCCGACAACTTACTTTCGTTGTATCGCCTCGTGTTTCGTGCCTTTAAACTAGGCCTCGCTCCACTTTCATGTAATTATATAAGAGGTGATATCGCTAAACCTCACGCCGTGGAGTGGCGACGCGCGCGCGTCGACAGAGGTCTCACTGTTTCATAACGAAAATACGAGTGTTTATTGAGTTGATATATTTTTACAAAGCAACAAGTGCATCTTATGCGTCTCAACTTCATAAGCACTCGTGCTCAGACACACGAAACGCGCTGTCGTACATGATCTGTATAAATGTAACCTCCCACTTGTACACATTGTTGTTAAGTTATACAAATTAAGTTTATCTAAGAATATTACAATAAATATTTTTGTAAAATAGAATGCCTATTATTATAAAAGTATTTAAAAACACAAGTGTCAATTCCAATCGTTTATTATGCACATAATGATTGATTCTTATTATGTAAACTAACTACAACGATATAACGTTTAATAAAGTATTGATTCATATATAAATCACATTCAATAATCACATCTATAATAGGTAAAGCGCGCGTGACGTCACACGCGGTCACGCGCTTTATAATAATGTACAGATCGCTTCAATACCGGTGCTCCTGAACTTCCAACAGTCGGCAGCGCGCGTGATCTCGCGGCCCTCGGCCCTCGCCCCCTCGCGGCCCCCGCCCCCTCAGTGCCCTCGCGGCCCTCGGCCCTCCCACCCCGACGTGTCGCAGCTCGGAAGGAGCGCACTGCGGCCCCTGGGGAGCATGTTCCGCCACTACTCGCTAATACTCTACGGCGATATGTTTGATTGCTACCTAAGTGATGTACATCATGGTCCTCCTGCCCCATAGCCTAGCCTCACTATTGCACTAAAGATGATCATAATGTGCTGTAATCTGTCAGCACAATTAGCAGATTCTATTTGCTCGGCGAATGTACAATCAGGGAAAAAATTGATCATCCAATTGACATAACATTAGTTTGGCGTGATAGAGCCATTTATTTCATTTCAATGACAGTTGTGATTTGAATATACGGACAATTCAAAGTGCTACCTACCTAGTCAATTGATAAACAATGTCCCTGTCTTACTTATTATATCAACTTTATGCCTATCGCTGCACTTACTACTGAATGAGCTACATAATATAATACCGCTATAACTAATCAATACTAAGAAACAAATAGTATTGCAATGTATATAACAGTACAAAGGGTAGACTCCCGCGGCCACTAGCTACCACTAGCTGCCCCAGCACACGGTGCGCCGCACACCGAGCTGCGAATACGCCTCGCGAGCCGTGGTAGCGCACAGACACAATACCAAAATATTTACTTATTAGGGAGTAAAACGTCAGTCTTGGTACTAGCGAATACTTGATTGTTGGAGACAAGCGGAGCGAGCGCCCCCCGCCGCCCCGCACTGCGCGACCGCCCCGCGCCTGCGAGCTTAACCTAGCTTCAATCTAGGAGCATTTTCGACGTTCGACATCAATAATGTATACATACATAGAAATAACGCGATGCGGCCATAAATAAGACAAGCATTCACCCGACCGCGGTGCCGCAGTGCCGGAGTGCCGGACGCGGCCGTGCCGGGCGATACGTTCACAGCTACACGCACGTTCATAAACTGCTTCGTTGTGTCACGTGATGTTGTAACTAGCACTGTGGAGTTTGGCACACATACCACTAGCGGCTACCATTCCTCCCTCCAATATAAATAATGCAGCCGATAACGATTGAGTCATACTAAGTATTTAAACGAATAGGAAGAGATACGTAGTTGTAAAACTTTTTATAAATAAGTAGACAATAATGGATCATATCACAGATTGGTCACCCAAGCTCGTTGGATGTTCTTGCGGGCGCGGCCGGGGCGCGCGGCTCGTGTAAACGCTCTTATAAAATATAAACTAACTACGAAGATTATAACAAAATATTTAGGTTCCTTCAACTACAGGATCAATATCCCAAATATATATCAGCTTACGAAATAAAGGAAGAATTCGAGACGCACGGTCGCGGAGCATAATATATGTATCATGCCCCTGGGGACCCATTGGAGCTAGGTGCGCACATTACATGCTACGTAGGTACTACTTGCTCGGACGAAGTGTATTTGAAGTAACTGAAACCTCCGCTAAAGCAGCTGGTCCAGCTACATTTCCTCGAGTTATGCGAACATAATGTAAAGTTTATTTTCCGCAATTTAAGTACAAGTTGTTTGTACGTACAATGACCCTAAGAGGTATCAGTTATTTCATTAACATCTCGTAGGTTTGCGTGATGAGTCTACGGTACATGTGAGCAGGCTCGCAGGCGCTCACGGCCGCGCCTCCTCCGCCGCCCACAGCGCACTCAGCGTGATGCCCAGCTGCGCCAGGTAGTACGTGGACATCACCAGCACCTGGGGACACAACGCTCGTCAGGCACCAGCCACGCACGGCGGCGCGGGACGGAGCCACACCCACCTGCTGGTAGGGCACGGGGCCGCCGAACAGGCTGTAGCCGAGGATGGCGTCCGACATCAGGAACAGCAGCGCGCCGCGCGCCGCCGCGCCGCCGCGGGCCGCGCCGCGCCACGCCATCGTGGCCAGCAGCAGCGCGTAGGCCGGCACCAGCGCGCGCAGGCCGGCGGGCGGCGACACCAGCGCCAGGAAGCAGCCCGTGGCCGCGTACAGCGCCGCGCCCAGCGCCGCCGCGCGCCGCGCCCAGCCCAGCGCCGCGATGTAGGCCACGTGCGCGCCCGCGAACGCCGCCATGCCGGCCACGAAGTGCTGCGGCCACACCAGCAGCGCGTCGCCCAGCGCCGACAGCGCCAGCCCCGCCGCCACGCGCCTCGCGTACTCGCCCCTTCATCATTTACATTCATTAATCGATTGCAGACTTGAGTTCGACGGTAGTCGGCGTACCGATCGCACGAGTACACGGCGTTGCTAACTACATACTTAATTATTATTTCTCTGAAACGGCCGCTGGCAGTGTTTCTCGAACTTTCTATCAAAGTCGGTCGTAATGTTTACCTGTAAACATTCTGACACTGAATCTAGGGATGGTGCTACGTGTGTTGCCTGTAAGGCGAAATTCGACTTTTCCTGTGCTGGGATAACAGAAGCTGGATGTACGAAACTTGGCGAGCGTAAATCGACATGGAAATGTCAACCCTGCAAGGCTACCCCGGTTGCCAGTCCTCAAACTAGTTGTTTGCATGCGTCACCAGCGAACTCGGAGACCATCATGATTGAGCTTCAACGTCAGTCAGCTAAAATGGAGCTTTGGAAAGCAAAATGTCAGTTCTGGAAGATGAGATCGAGAAAATGAAGAAAACCAGAGAAGTGTTATTCAATTTGCAGGATAGAATTAGGTACCCAGCTGGAGAATCGGCAGTCTGAGAGTGAACAGAGGTCTCGCATGAACAATGTTGAGAGCAAAGGAGTGCCAATATCTGAGGATGAAGACCTGTTCGCAGTAATGAGCAAGATTTGTAAAGCAATTGATTTTCATGTACAGAAGGAACAGATTAACTACATAGCAAGGGTGTATTTGCTCTGTACACAACAGCTAGGAAATATAGAAAACTGAATGCTGGAGATCTGGGCTTACAGGGTAATAACAGGGTGTACATCAACGACCACCTAACCCTGGAAAATAAACTCCCACTTAATAGAACTAAAGCTCTAGCCAAAGAGCGTGGCTTTGAACATGTTGTGTGGAGAAAAAACACCACGTCTCCAAAACACTGCATCAAATTCAAAACAGAGCAAGATTTAAAAAGTTTGTTCATTAAAACGTCTCATCTTACCTGCGACCTGTTTGCTCTTTTTGAAAAAGTTTGTTTATATAATATTGTGGACACATTATTGTTAATAGAGAACTCGTTTGACTTAAGTTTGAGAAACTTAGGTACCTTCGTATTTTTTGCACGCATTCCATTCTCGCCTGCCTTTTGTTCTCTTATCGCTTGGTGTCGCCTATTCATCTAACTAATTCGGCTTTGTTTATTATCATTTTATACTCTGTGTCTGTGATTAGAGGTGAGATCTGGCTTACACTTGAAACTTACTATACCCTATACAATTTTCAAAGTAAATGACTCGACTCTAAAGTAAATGACTACACTTTGAATATTGCTTTGAATACGATTTCTTGCGCTTACTCTATTGAATCTGATTTATTTATTATCATTCGTTTTATGTTGCCACAATGCCACCACTTGCTATTTAAGCCAACTTTTATTACCTATAGCTTTTACTTGGCACTAAGTCTGAGTGTACCTTATAAGTTATATACAATCATTTTTCTGGTGTTACTTTTGAATTATTATGGCACCTATTAGTATTTTCTATCAAAATGTTCGAGGGCTGCGAACGAAAACATCTGTTTTCTACAGAAATGTATGTATGAATTCTTTTGATGTCATTTGTCTGACGGAAACATGGCTTGTTGATGGTATAGGTATATCCGATGGCGAATTGTTCGATGATAGATATTGTGTATGGAGGCGGGATCGAAGTTACTCGCAAAGTCGCATACTAATCAAGTTATGGGTGGGGGGGTTTTAATAGCCATCGTATATACGTCGAGAACTAGTTGTTGATGTCCGCAACGAATGGTGCTCGTCTGCCGAGGATCTGTGGGTTTATGGGTTACCTTAATTTTTACACCTAAAGTAACCTATAAATTACATTTGCAACTCATACTTTTTATGGTAATTTAGCTGATATTATTCTTAAACATCCCGCAGATAAGTTTTTACTGCTGGTGATTTTAACCAACCGAATATTCATAATACACATATTCCATCTAAAACTATCGCTCCAAGGGTTAGGTATCCTCCTTGGTACTAACGTCCTCTTATTAAAATAACTAAAGAAAAGTCAAAATTTCACTGAAAATTTAAAACCTATGGAAATCTCTCGGGCTATCAATCTTTTGTTACCTTACGTCAACGGGCTAGAGATCTGGAGAAGGAAATGTTTCACGACTAGCAAACATTGAATTAGCCATTTCTAAAAATCCTAGGGTTTTTTGGCAATATGTTAAGTACTTAAGTCTAAACAACAAACTAACGGTTACCAATCTGTATTAAAATTTGGTGAAGTCGGGGGGGAAATCTGCAATTTGTTTGGCGACTATTTCTTTTCGAATTTCCAAGAGCGACGCCGCGACGCGACGCAAATGAATTCTTAGCCTCTGCGAGAATGGATCAGTCTACGGGTCTCATATCAGACAACTGCTCTATGGTGTGCGGGAGGAGGAGGTATTTCGCTTGCTAAAGCAAGTGGATATTAACAAATCCGGTGGTCCGGATAATATTTCACCAATTTTTATAACCAAATGTGCCAGATGTCTGTCCATTCCATTGACATTATTATTCAAACGGTCATTCGACTTGGGAGTGGTGCCTACAATCTGGAAGTCAGCGTAGGTATATAACGCCGATTCATAAAAAAGGACCTAAGGACAACGTTGAAACTATAGACCGATCTCTAAACTGCGTGTTCGCTAAAATTATGGAGAAAATCGTACACGTACAGCCTTCTTCTTCACTTAAATTAAGTTTCTCCGAACAACAATATGGGTTTTTAAAAGGTCGCTCCACCACATCCAATCTCGTGGTCTGTAGTGACTACATTTCAGTGCATAAATGTCCAGGTTTCAGGTCGACGTTATATGCACTGACTACAGCAAATGTTTTGATCGAATAGATCATGCGCTTCTAATGCGCAAATTGCTAGGGATTGGTGTAAGGGGTAGCTTGTACAGATGGTTTGTATCACATGTTGAAAATAGATGCCAGACTGTAGTGCCCAACGGTTATACCTCCAGAGCGATGTACAGACGCCAGCAGGTCAAGCTACCCGAAACTGTCAAATTTTCCCAGTCAACCTTGAACCTTAATACTCAAGCGATAAAGTTGAAAATCTATTAAAGAAATTTGACAGATTGTGGTAGCTTGATGTGCTGGCGTCTGTACATTCCGTCGGGGGTTCCCAGGGATCATTATTGGGCCCTCTTTTATTCAATATTTTTGTAAATGACATCGCCTCTTGTTTCCTACATTCTAAAATCTTATTATACGCGTATGACATGAAAATTCTGAGTCGAGTGTCAACAGTTGAGGATGCACACCTATTGCAGGAGGATTTGGACCGGTTCCATGATTACTGCGATCGAAATAGGTTGGATTTAAATATTAGGTATGTACAGTCGGCAAAAGAGATGAGTAACCAGGGCATCGGATATAGTTGAAGTTTAGTAAGAAACCGTTGGATATTTTTGAATGAAATTTAATTTGATAAATAAACTGTTTGTTTTCTATTAATGAAATTAAATTTCATTCGAAAACATCCATCGGTTTCTTGCCAAACTTCGACTATATCCGATGGCCTTGGTTACTTATCTCCTTTGGTGACCGTACATAACATTTTGAAATACTCGATAATACTCGTAAGCCAAACCCTATTATGTATGATTATAAATGATGAAATACCTCAATTGCCAGAGTCAACGTCATTAAGGATCAGGGAAGGAAGAAGTTTTTATAAGTGGGGACTTGGAATTGTCTTTCTTCTACATATTACTTTGGACTACTCGAATGTATTAGCTGTAAGTTTTCTTAAAATTAATAAAATAAGTAACTTTATCAAAAAAATTACAACGATCTGAACATTTGACCCTGTTCATGATAGCTATCCGCAAGCTGAAGATAGAAAACACAGATTGTGCCAAGGCGTTACTTTACGCAACTTCACCTACACAAATTCCAAGTGCAATATAGAAAATGATTGCCTTTAGCTGGTTGAATGCCGTAATTACAGACACAATTAAAAAGCCATTGTGTCTCAGGTGGATCCACGTTCATATGTAGGGTTAAACCACGATGTGGACAGCGGGCACGATATAGACTGGGTGAAGTGTCCCACTGGGAGCTTAATTGGTACTGTTTGTTTTGGTACCTATAAAAGGTAAGTGTTGAAGTTTTAGATTTGATTAATTAACTAAATTAAGTCACGTACATAAATGCTTACATTTTGCTATCTTTGATTAGCTATGTACAATAACAAAGTAACATGACCTACGAAACGAACAACAATACAAAAGCGTCAATATTTATCTAAGTATATTATTTTGAAATCGCGATCCCCGCGTTATCTAATCGGTCAGGGCCAGGGTCAGTGAACTGTTCGTCATTGTCGCGTACTTGTGATGCGGCAGCGCGGAGTGGTGCAGCAGCACGACTAGCAGCAGGCACAGCACGGGCGCGCACTTGGCGGCCACGGCCCCCGGGGAGGGCCCCGCGCCGCCCGTGCCGGCGCCCAGCGCCACGAAGTACACGCACACGCACTTGAAAAACGGCACCAGCTGCCCTCCCACGCCCATTCGCTTCACCTGCACAAAACACGCAACTACCACCTTAGATGATTGTTGTGCACACAAAAATAATATAGCGCTGATGAGCAAACGCGAAACATAATTAACCTTACGACGAACGTGTCGACACATGGCATTGTACACTAATAGCGGTTCAGCACTGAATCCGATCCGAATCCGGGAAATGTCGGTCCGAAGTAGCCAACTTGCTATTTGTATGAGGGGTTGCGCACTAGATTCACACTCTGTCCATCCGAATTTAAAACATTCATAATAAAATTCAGATTTAATTCGATACGATCGTGATCGGATGCACTGCAGAACCGCTCTGAAGCCTCATCCAGGCTTAGGAGCTTGCGCGGATGCCAAAGCGGGCGCGACATATTCTATCCGCTCGTTTCGAATGCCCTGCTGGCAGGGGAATTGTGTACAAAGCATAAACGAACTTTATGTCAATTGTAGCGAGCGTCTTTCGGACAATTCTAGCGTCTGGCATTCTGGGGACCGCAGCTAAGGTCAGTGTTTATGCTATGTACAAAAATTGTCACTTTTAATTAACGTTACAAAAAATCACATTCATTCCGTCCCGCAGCAATGTGTAAGCTTTTGCTATTTATTTCGTCTTATTTAAAATAATTTAATTAGCAAGATCTAAATTAATGATTTTATAAAAATAATTTAATAACACTTATTTGTGGAATAATAGTTTGTGTTTTGACTTCCATCCGAAACTTACTTCACTGCGGTCGGCCATATTGAAGTTGTTCAAAATTCGTGTAGTGATACCGACTGGTAAAAAAGTGAAGAGATATAAAGCTAAGAAATTTTGAGAAGCAGGCTTAAAATAAAATCAGTTCGTGAAACGACGATAACAGTGTATTTTAAGGACGAATACATATTTGATTTGATATTGAGTAATAGTTGTTTCATTGGTACACTTCTGTCTATCTTATACTTAGTTCAGAAGTGGGATCTGACACGAATATTACTTAATATTCTAATCACGTCCACTTAGGCCGTTTATAAGGACAGACCTAAATGTCGAGACTTCGTGAAGAAGTGAGAATGCGTCAAGCTATGGATCGAGAGGCTTCTCAAACGCGTGATGGAGCTACGCCGTCGTGCAGCCGCAGCTGCTCGGGGCGTTTGCGGAGGCGTCGCAGGAGAAGCTGTTCTACACGACGCCCGCGTCCTGTGCAGACCAGCTCAAGCTCCTC
Source organism: Apamea crenata (assembly GCA_949629185.1). Lineage (NCBI taxonomy): Eukaryota > Metazoa > Arthropoda > Insecta > Lepidoptera > Noctuidae > Apamea > Apamea crenata. The sequence continues at coordinate 184,315 of OX451362.1, read as the reverse complement.
GTCCCGCGCAGGTTTAAGAGGCCGTACGCCACAAAGGCGTGCGGGTTCTTATAAGAGCCTTGAGCGTCGGAAGCGGCGTCGTCGATCTGAGTCGCGGCGTGTGAGAAAAAGAACGAGGTCGCGCTCGCGGTCGCGATCTGCACACTCGTGGAGGGCGAGACGGCGACGACGGCAGCACAGCAGTAGCGAGGTAAGACGGGGATCCCGTCACCACAGGACGAGTCGAAGACGTCGGGAAACCGTAAGTCAGTCATCATGTACTACCAGCATGGATAGTAATTTGAATGTTAACACTGATGTAACTAATAGGAATAAGGCCCCTAAAAACAAATCTGTAGATGATCATAGTTTTACTATTCATGATGTCATGGAGTTAATGGAGTCAATCAAATCACTGTCAGCGTCCCAGGCTCAAAACCACTTTAGTATGTCAACAAACGCAGTACCAGAATTTGATCCTGCTAATAAGGAACAAACTATCGATTTATGGATTACGAAAGTGGAAGAATGTGCAGCTTTGTATAAATGGTCTGAAACACAACAACTTCATTATGCGTTGCCTAAATTGACTGGAGTAGCAAAGGTGTGGTACCAAGGCTTAACTTCCTTAAATTATAGTTGGTTGGAGTGGAAGGATAAACTGACAAAGACATTTCCCACAGTTCAGAATTATGCTCAACTTTTGCATGAAATGTTGGATCGGAAGGTTAGACATAATGAATCGTTAGAAACTTATTTTTATCACAAAATTAACTTGCTGAACCGATGCGATATAACTGGTAAACGGGCTGTGGATTGTCTTATATATGGATTAGAAGATAGGGGTATGCTACTAGGAGCTCAGGCTGCGAACTACTCTCAACCTGAAGAATTACTATCTTATTTTAAATCTATTAAGTTAGAGGATGTAAGAGACAGAGTATCTCGTCAGCCGTTTACAAAAAGGCGCCCCGATAGCAATAATGATAATTGTAAACTGAGTAGCACTATAAAATGTTTTAATTGTAATGAGGTAGGTCACCCCTCCTTCAAGTGTAACAAACCCTTATTGACGTGTAGCATTTGTAAGAAACGGACATCAGAGCGTTAATTGTAGACGGCTTCTCAGAAAAGGTAATGATGGCGGTAAACATAATGAAATCAGTAAATCAGTATCCCGGTGAGTTAGATGTTAAGTATGTCCTCCCGGTTCAAGTTAATGGCCAATGTCATGTTATGTGGATCTCGGTAGCCAAAGTACTTTGATTCGAATTAGTGACTTTAAATATTTAAAAACTGCTTACAGTAAAAATGATCTGCCAACATTAAAAGGCTTTGGTAATAAACTCATAGAACCTATAGGTAGAGCAGTGGTCCAAATACAAGTACAAGCCGTTACAGCAACCGTAGAAGTATTAGTGGTACCAGACGAATTACTTAAACATGCCGTACTGTTGGGACATACTTTCACCGAACAAGCCGGTATAATTATTATAAAGACAGACGAACATTTAGTTTTTCAAAAAAAACCTGTTCCTTTAAATAATTCTGAATTAGTAAAGTTTCAAAAAATTAATTTAGTTGTAGACTCTGATGTCAACGTTAACTCTATCAATATGATACCGGTTAAAGTGAATACCGATATCACCATAAAATTTTACGTAAAGGAATCGTTAAGGAAAATAGGTGATAATTGTTATTTTGTTATGCCTGGATTATATGCAATCGTGCAGGGAAAAGGTCACATTTTAGTAGTAAATTTAAATGGTAACGAAATTAAACTTCAAAAAGGACAATTATTGACTAGAGGTTACACTTAGAATGTTAGAAAACACGGTTAGTGATTCCATATCAAACAATCTTAACGTAGGTGATGGATTTAGTACTGGAGATAGAGAACAGTTAGAAGCCTTGCTAAAAGAGTATAGGGACTGTTTTTCATTTAGTCTAACTGATTTAGGGCTTACTAATTTGACCGAAATGTCTATAACGCTAAAAGATACGGCCCCTGTTGTGTATAGGCCATACAGGCTAGCTTATTCGGAAAGGAATAAGGTCAAAGAAATGATTCAGGACATGTTGGATTCAGGTATAATTACTGAGTCAACATCTTCTTATGCAAGCCCCATCATTTTAGTGCAGAAAAAGACCGGAGATCAACGGCTTTGCGTTGGACTATCGGGCTTTAAATGCTAAAACTGTCAAGGAACACTACCCTTTGCCCAGAATAGAGGATCAAATAGATCAGCTAGGTGGTTATGAATGATTTGGCTTCAGGCTGTTATCAGATTCCAATAGCCCCTTCGTCGCAAGACAAAACTGCCTTTGTAACGCCGGACGGTCAGTATCAGTTACTACTCCCCTCAATATCTAAAATACTAGAGAAAATTATAAACAGTAGACTAGTTAACTATCTAGAGAAAAATGATTTTTTATCACCCGCGCAATTTGGTTTTAGAGCCAAATTATCCACAGCCGATGCAGTGCACAGTCTTACAGATTATGTCTCAGAAGAACTTGGAAAAGGAAACCAGACCGTGGGGATCTTCCCTGATCTGGCGAAGGCTTTTGATACAGTCTCCGTTTCGATGCTTTTGTATAAATTAGAGGCCTTAGGAATAAGGGGTACGCCACTGAAACTTTTTGCTGACTACCTAGACGATCGTTATCAATGTGTTAAAATTGACAATATTAGTAGCGACAAGCAAAAAAACACAGGTTTTGGTGTTCCCCAGGGAAGTATTTTGGGCCCCACCCTTTTCCTGGTTTATATCAACGATTTGTGTAGTTTAAATATTAATCAGGGCAAAATTATATCTTATGCAGATGACACGGCGTTAATATTCACCGCTAAAACAAATAGCGAATTGTACGAATATGCTCAAATAGGTTTCAATACTGTGTCTAACTGGCTCCAAAGCAACTTACTAACTTTAAATGCCGACAAGACAAAATATATTCGCTTCTCCATCCGCAAACCGTATTTAAATATCACTAACTCTCATCTGTATGCCCATCATTGTGGACTCCGCTCAGTCAGCTCAGCAAATGTAAGTGTCCTTTTATCCTTAAAACATGTAACATAAAATATCTCGGGGTTCAAATAGACGAGTTGCTCTCTTTTAGACCACATATTGACAGTTTGGTTAAAAGAGTGCGCAAGTTAATTTTTGTTTTTAAAAAATTGCGAGCAATTGCAGATAAAAAACTAGTGTCACAAGTTTACCTGGCCCTAGGTCAATCTGTAATACAGTACTGTATTACTTCATGGGGTGGAGCACCTAAAACCTACTTACTGCCTCTTGAAAGAGCACAGAGAGCAATTTTAAAAGTAGCTTACTTCCATCCCTTTCTCTATCCTACAGATCTGCTATACAAATCCTGTAACGTGCTGACTGTTCGCCAGCTTTTCATAATAAAACACTTGGTTTTAAAACAGCACACCATGCTCTCCTATAACATTGAAAGTACTAATAAGAGACGGAATGATATTGTATGTGAGTCAAATGTATCCTCTAAATATGTCTTTGTAAACAGATTTTATACATTTTTAGGCCCATTCCTATACAATAAAATAAATAGGAAATAAGGTATCTATAAATTAAATAATTACGACTGTAAAAAGGTTATTCTGCAATTTTTACTTAGCATATCATATAGTGAAACAGAGGATTTACTTGTTGTCTGTAAATAAAACATGTTAGCTTTTCTTTTTTAGGGTAATATTAGTTTTTAAAATTAGTCTTCTCATTTGTTAATTATATATTTTAAAATTCTAAGCACCTTTCTAGCCTGAAACACAGGTCTCCACCTAGTTCAGGCAAATGAGAAACTGTGTCATCTATAATTTTTAAGATAAGATATTGTAAATCTGCACCATTTTTATAAATAAACGTTATTTTTATAAATAAACGTTATTATTATTATTAATTATGAGTGTGTTAGATTTTATGGATTTGCGCAAGGAGGCCGTAGGCCATAGAGTTGAGCGCTTTCTTAGTTATAATTAATTTGATAAGGACATGATTAAAGATTATTATTTTAAAATTAAGATGAATTATTAAAATTGTATTATTTTTTATTATTATTAATTGATGGAACAATTACTGTATAAGATGGCCGAACAAATGATATTTATTAAAAATTAAATTAGTTAGTAAAATTATTGAATTTATACAAAATGTTTCCTTATTCATGATAAGTAGTAAACTACAATTTTGTTATTAATGTTATTATTTGCCTTTCTTTATATTAAATAGTTTTGATACATACCTATGCATCTAATGGAAATTTTACTGATTACCTGCTTATAATCTGCATTATCTGATGGTCAGTCAAGAAAAGTTTTGGGCATTAGATTCGCTTGTTGTAAATTACTTTGAATACACATTTTATTTTATAATATTGTTTCATAATTTTAGAACATTAATCTAGCATAACCTAAATAAGTTAGTCATAAACAAAACGTAACGAGAGGACTCTGTTATTTCAGAATGGCCGACTGTAAGCTTTTGCTATTTATTTCGTCTAAATATATTTAAAATAATTTAATTAGCAAGATCTAAATTAATGATTTTATAAAAATAATTTAATAACACTTATATTTTATGGAATAATAGTTTGTGTTTTGACTTCCATCCGAAACTTACTTCACTGCGGTCGGCCATATTGAAGTTGTTCAAAATTCGACCGGTAAAAAAGTGAAGAGATATAAAGCTAAGAAATTTTGAGAAGCAGGCTTTAAATAAAATCAGTTCGTGAAACGACGATAACAGTGTATTTTAAGGACGAATACATATTTGATTTGATTTTGAGTAATAGTTGTTTCATTGGTACACTTCTGTCTATCTTATAAATGTAAATGAAGCCTAACCCTGTGACTTCTCCGGCGCGATCTCATGGCGGAATGGAAGGCGCGACTATCGCAACCCAGCGCAGGGCACGCCGCGATAGCGGCGATAAGACCCCTCTTTGAGGAGTGGCTAGAGAGGCGTCACGGCGCTCTCACGTACCGCCTGACGCAGGTCCTCTCCGGACACGGATGTTTCGGGAGGTTCCTGCACATCATCAGGCGGGAGGAGACGCCCGGGTGTCACCACTGCCCGGATCGCCCAGAGGACACGGTGGAGCACACGGTGGAGGTCTGCCCTGCTTGGGCGGAGACCCGCCGTGTCCTCGTGGAGGCGATCGGCAACGGCGGCGACCTCTCGCGCCCGGCCCTGGTGCAAGCCATGGTCCGGGGCGAGAGAGAATGGGAGGCAGTCACCTCCTTCTGCGAAGCAGTCATGCTAGCGAAGGAGGTGGCGGGGAGGCTGAGGGAGAACACCTCACGCCTCAGCCGCCGCGGGAGACGCTCCGGGCGTCGGGAGCCGCGTGACGACTCCCGGCCACCGTAGGCGCGGGCCTGCGGGCGGTGAGTAATGGGTAGCTCACCGTCCGATCAGGACCAGGCCCGTGCCGGACGGCGCGTTGTGTTCCACGCGCGCCTCAAAGAGATGTCAGCAGAGGACGGGGCCCCACAGGGCCGAAGCCTGCCGGGGCGGTGGGATTTTCCGAAAGGTTAACCGCTGCCCTGGAACAGAAAGGGCTAAGGACGGAACACGGGTGGGTTTTAGTCAGTAAAAGTCTGACACTCCCTTCCGCTCCACCCAGAGCGGGAGGGGTCATTTGATGATTTCCCATCCACAAAAAAAAAAAAAAAAAACCCTGTGACTTTATTTATTTAAAGTAGGTACGCTAACAGTAGATATTAATTTAGATATTATAGTCGGGTACTTTACACAAAGGAAACTCCCAACTATTGTGCATGTAAACTGTGTATATAATCTAATATTATAAACCTGAAGAGTTTGTTTGGTTGAACGCGCTAATCTCAGGAACCACTGGTTCGAATTGAATAAATATTTTTGTGTCGGATAGTCCACCTATCGAGGAAGGCTATAGGCTATATAACATCACGCTGCGACCAACAGAAAAGGAGCATCAATGGAAAATGTTGCAAAAACGGGAAAAATGATTCCTTTTTGAGTACTTCCGTTGCGTGCGCTGCATAAACGGTTTAAGTTACGCAAAAATCATGTATGTAATACAGAGGTGTCTATCGACTCGTTTGGGCAGCGCGAAGGTGACAGGATAAGATTTTTTTATGAAATCAAAATGGCTGATTTTAGACGACCAGACTTGAAAAAGAAAAACCGGTCAAGTGCGTGTTGGGCCACGCGCAGTGTATGGTTCCGTAGTTTTTGTAACAGCTAAGTGCGGGTTGTATCGCTGACTGAAAGTTTCGTACCATGCTCTAACTAAAAGCCAAACATGACTAGCTACCTAATCTGACTTCCTATACAAACCCTCACCTGGTCCGACAATTTTGCACAGAAAGCTTTAATTTTTTTTGAGATTTGGTTAAGACTTGTCATAGCCGGTGTTTTGAATTTAAATACAGGACACAGAGCTACACTACTCACTCGTCACAAAAAAATAAAATTGAGGAATTCTATGGAGTTGTTCGAAATTTTCGAGTCAAATACAATTGGTCGACTATTACTCGTAAACTTGTAAAGCCCACTTAAGTGTGATAGTTTTCCTTTAAACCTCGTTATACAGGGTTATTTGTAAAACACCAGCAACCTCATAATGATGAGTACAATGACCTCTTAAGAGGTTGTTGGTGTTTTACAAATAACCCTGTATATGACATGCCTTGACATTTGAATTTCTAACTACAACCGTTTAGTTGGTAGAGGGGGGGGGGGGGGATCGTGCGATCGATGGCCCTGTATGGGGCCCCGGTGTGGGCCTCTGACCTGACGGCCGGCAGTATCGCAATATTGCGTAAACCGCAGAGAGCGATGGCCGTCAGAGTCATTAGGGGATATCGCACGATCTCCTACGAGGCGGCCTGCGTACTGGCTGGATCCCCGCCCTGGGACCTCGAGGCGAAAGTACTCGCGTCATTGTATCGGTGGCGCGAGGAAGCGAGGGCGCGGGGTGAGCGACCGATGCAGCGACACATGGAGCTGCGTCGGTCTCAGCTTCGCGAGGTCCTGGTGGCGGAATGGCGGGACAGGCTTACACGCCCTACCGCTGGCCTCGTCACCATCGAGGCGGTCCGGCCGGTGCTCGAGTGCTGGCTCGGGAGGAGGCACGGCTCCCTGTCATTTCGGGTGACGCAGGTGCTCTCGGGGCATGGTTGCTTCGGGAAGTACCTGTGTCGCATAAACAGGGAGCCGGACGCCCGGTGTCACCACTGCGTCGACTGCCGGGAGGACACGGCGTGGCATACGCTGGCAGAGTGTGCCGCCTGGGAGGAGCCGCGCCGTGCCCTCATCTCAGAAGTAGGCAGTGACCTGTCGCTGCCGGCCGTGGTCAAGTCGATGGTCGGCAGCGAAGAGTCCTGGGATGCGGTGGTTTCCTTCTGCGAAACAGTCGTCTCGCAGAAGGAAGCTGCGGAAAGGGAGAGGGAGATCTCGTCCACTCACCCGGCCCGCAGCAGTCGCACCGGGCGTCGGCGGAGGGCGGACAACGCCCTCTTCCAGCCCCCCTAAACGGGTCCAGGGGCGACGGACTCGGGGACGTCCGTTGCCCCCCACACATCAGGACCCGAGGTGGCGGCGCGCAGTGGTCCACGCGCGCCCCTCTTAGACGTCGCGGGGGGAGTCTAACACCTCACTCCCCCCCCTGACCCGAGGAGGCCCGCTGTGGCGGGCCGGCACCAGTCGGGGGTTGCGGAAGGATCGTACGTTCCCGCGACACCCGGAGTAGGTGTGAGATGGAACACCGGGGTGGTTTTTAGTCAGTAAGAGTCTGACAGACCCCGTCGCCCGCCCCAGGCGGCGGACATCCATGAGGATTTTCCACCCCGGAAAAAAAAAAGGGGGGGGACATGACTCTAACGAAAATTGGTACTTTAAAGCTTGATAAGTCACGATCGCTTTACTTATTCAAAAAACGGTCTTTCCAAACCCCTAATATTTTTGAAAGACCTATCCAACAATATCCCACACTATGGGAAGGACGAAAAAATAATTATCATCCCCACTTTACATGTAGGGAAGGAACCCTAAATAATTGTTTTTTCAAAATTTTATTTTATCACTTTTTTGACGTCATTAACGTATACTCATGCCAAATTACAACTTTCTAGTACCAATAGTTTTTGAGCTAAGCCGCGGACAGACAGACAGACGGACATGGCGAAACTATAAGGGTTCCTAGTTGACTACGGAACCCTAAAAATTGTATCATTACTATATGGAGTATGAAAATAAGGAGTTTGAGATGACGATGCCAAAAATATAACACACTAGAAGTATTAAAATTAAAACACAATGACAAAATCAAAACCCGGCTAAACTGAGATTCAAAACTAGCACACTTTTCAAGCAGTCTGATGCAGTTGGTGGCATCATTTTTGACGTTAGCGAGCAGGTCGTGTGAAAATACATTTTAAACGCTTGAGGCACTGATACCTATTGTGTATTATATTACAGTCGAGAAAACGTATAACCCACACATATTGTCCACGAAGTAACACCGGAGTATGATAACGAACGCGTGTTAAATGAGAGAAAAAATAAAAAGAACATATTTAAAAGAAAAACACTAGGTATACATTTATACCGACGAACTGAAGCAAGCGGATAACAAGAGCATCCGACTTAAGGGCGATTTGCAAGAGATTGTGAAACCATTCTTTTTTAGATTGTGACAGCGCGAAAATATCAAAATCAGTGAATTGTGAGTTATAGGTCCGTATCGCTATCAATTGGAAACGTGCCCAAAAGGCTGGCAGCATTGCCACGTGTTTAAACAATAAACGGCTCTAATATAAAGTTCCAAAGAGATTGGAGTATTTGCGCCTTTTGAGGTTTTCGCCACCTGCAGCAGCCGCCCCAGCACAGTGCTTGGAAGATGGGATGGTGTAAGGGTGTCGACACACGTTGCATCCCACACCAAAGGCCTACGTACCTTCCAAAGCATTAGGTCATTCCGTCTGGTCTCTTTCCATCGTCGCGTGCCAAGCCATTGGGTTCTAAAACAGCTGGCACCCCGTCGGTGACAAGAGCACGACGGAAGATGTCATTCATTGATGCTGGCGTGCCGTGCTATCCGGCCTGCGCTATTACTGCAGGATAAGCCATGGTGTCCGAGGCAGTCGACACCTTCACCGCATTGGCAGCGATGCGGAGCCACGTAAGGGGCGCCCAGACGCAGACAAGTAGCAAGCCAGAAGGTGGTGTCACCTAGCAAAGTGCCTATGTTGGGTGACGGTAGCGCGTGAAGCCAGAGGCCCGACTCCCACTCACCTACAGCCAGTAGGCGGGCACGCTCAGCAGTATTGGTGGACGTATTAATAAGATTATTAGAATTAGAATTATTAGAAAACTATATTTGCATTGTATAAACTCAATTGTTTAGTATTGTATAATTGCATAGCACACGCGTGAGCACTATGTACTTTCTATAAAGCTACCATTTACTGGGTACGTCTTTCATTGACTTAAATGTGCCCTGGCGGCTGAGAGTATGTCATGCTCACTCTAATGTCTCGCTGGTGGTGGCGTGTGTGTTGGATCATTAAGTTCCCTTCAAAATGGTTGAGCTGAATGAATGGTGCTGATCCATACGTCATGTTCGTGAACGGGCGCCGTCAGTAGGGACTGGTCATCTCTTAGCTGCCACGGCTTATTGTAATTTTTAATTTCTGAATTGTTTTTATGTTTTCTATAACGGACGCTTTTAACGTGCACGTCTTTTCTACATCGTTCTCACATAGTTAATTTCAACACGAATGATGTAATCAAAGATTTTGTAAGAATTTTATGATTTAAAAGAGTGTCCATGGAGTTTCTTGCCCGTTCTTCTCCATAGGTACCTACGCTTTGGAATGGGCAACTAGCTTCATCTTTCTGACTGACCGACCCTTTGACAATTCAAAAGTGCCTGTAATTGATTTAGTTGAATTAAATGATTTGAGTTTGAGTTTTATTCCGTACCAACCTGCAGAGCGGCTCATCCCACTGCCTCTGGGAAGATGGGTTCACGGGCCGATCTGTATCCGGGCAAGCCATTTTCCAGGCGTTCACCGCGTCGGCCAAGCATGGCACTTCAGAGTCAACCAGGGAGGGGGCTAAAATCTTCCCAGTCAACTTTTCGGTGTTGTGGACAGAGGGCAGGAACGCCGGTAAGCTTATACTGGTAATTTTACGGACGCCGAGGCCACCAAAACGGATGGGAAGTGTGGCTTACAGCCACGCTCGGTCATCCAAGGTCACATTTAGAATGGATGTTAGTGTGGTGCGAATAATTTGGTTTTTTTTTTCCAAGAGTTGTGGCTACTTCCATAAAGGGGAAGAGTGTAAAAAATACATACAATTTGGGCCAAAAGAACAGTATCTAATCAGGGTGAATGCCGAATGTAAATTAATTCCTGACCACCAGAAGGTAGTCGGCCTCGATAGAAAAACCAGTCAGTTGCAAACTTTTAAATTCTACTACTTATGCTTATGCCACATCTGCGTTGTTACGCGTAAATGACGGCGTGTCCACGGCAAGAAATTTTTCGTGTCGGCTACAGACAAGATGAAAATATTCATGTACAGACGCCAGCACATCAAGCTACTACAATCTGTCAAAATGTTTTAATAGATTTTCAACTTTATTCATAAAGCCATAAGGTTCAAGGTTGATTGGGAAAATTTGACAGTTTCGGGTAGCTTGATCTGCTGGCGTCTGTACATGAGAAGAATTTTGTCAAGATTTTTGTCTTGTGCAGCGCCGATGCAGTGTATGTACACTAGTCGTGTGTAGAAACGACACGAATTTCTTGCATAGACCCCGCGAATTTTCTTGCCGTGGACACACGGCCGAATGCGCATTAAGTAGATGTGGATGATATTCCATACGCTCCCATTTTGAACAGAAGTATGAATGTGATGGCGATTAGCGACGAAGTTTGAACGAAATAAGGCACATTCTGGTTTAGACGTTAATTAACATTTACATGAACGCATTTACAGGAGCATAAAGTCATCCCTCACCGCACCGCTCTAGGGCGGGAAGTCGACGTCCTCAAAATATCGCGGCGGGATTTTATCGCGCGCTGGATTTTCAACTCTCGGTGTTGAGCCAAGCATTGGGAATCCAAGAAAGCGCATCCTTTCGCGTCAAAAATACACTGGGGACGGGGAGACACACAGACTTGGGAGACAGCTGCGACGAGAGGTCCCCGCGCAGACGGCGTGGCGCCAGCATGCGTACCGCTTGCAGGAGTTTGCTTGCTTGGAGGACCTGGGAGCAGGACTTGTTTGTCTCGCTAGAAGCGCGCGGTCGCCGCGACGTGTGACGTATGGTGTGACGGCTAGCGTGCAGCGTGCTGCCCAAGAGCTGTCCACTATTCTGTATTGTCATCGTAAAATTTGATTTAAAATCCTAACTTGAATGACAACGACAAGTTATTTGCTGTGTCGGAGCGGTGCTGTTATAATGAGTGACATCATCACTCATGCTAAGCAGCAGTGAGCAGACTTAGGGTCATCCCCTAAGTCTGCTCACTGCTGCTTAGCACTGCTAGCTGCTGGCGAAAATAACGCCGATAGAATCAATCGGCAATACACTACCTACACAGGCAACAGCCTATAGTTAGGTACTCTGAGAAGAAAGGGTTTATCCGCCTAATTATTTCCTAAGATTAAGAATTATTTAATTGTAAAACAGGTAGGTATACATAAGTAATAGGTACAAAGATATTAAAAATTAGTAATGCGCTTTATCTACTTTGCGAATATTGAAATACAAAAATGAATAATGTGATTAAAAACAATTAAATTACAATGATAAAGTTAAGTATTACAAAATATTATGAGTAGTTATTTCAGTAGGTACCTATTGTAAAATACCATTACCGAAAAAAAATATTTATTAAGTACTTCTCAGTATTTAGAATACTCAGTAGGTAGGTAGGTACCTAAAATGCATAGCAACTCGTACAATAAACATCACGAAAGTTATTGTTCAGTATCTGTTTCAGAACAGGCAAACATAATATTAAACAACAATAAAATAAACAACGTACGTACCAGGTCCATGGGAGATATCATAGTATCTGCGAGGCGTACTTCCTTCTTAACTCATAAACAAACTGCGCACCAATAAGTGAAGACATCAACTAACGAACAGTAATAGCAAGCAACACTTGACTCCCCGCGAAGCGCACGACTCACGATAGCTCACGACTGCACGAGAATATAAATCTAATTGTTTGTTTTGAATTTTGATTCTTGTTTTGATAAAGCAAGTAGCTGAACAAGTGCGCAGCTGTAACAATAACAAAATAAAAATACTATTGCTTCGTTCCATAAACAATGAATACTGCTGACTACTGCTGCCCTTCTTATATTGGAAGTATAATAATGTTCGTTCCGAAACGAGATAATTTTCTAAAATTATATTGATTTTGTCACGAAAGGCAGGTTTACTTTGGCTATTAATTTAATAACGTGTTCCATTTACTATGCAAGACACAACAATTACAATTTAAATTACATGTGTAATTATAATTACTAATATTGACTAATAACTTGTATGTGTGGTGCAAACCGTTAATGTAAGTTGGTTATTAAATAAATAAATACCATGTTGTATGGCAATGCTTAGCCTCTGGCCAAGGTAAAAGCCAGCCCTTGGGTCATGGGAAGTGTCAACCAGTCGTTTTGAAAATGCCTTGAAAAGACCATGAGCCCTTGAACCCCACGCCCCGAGGGTTTCAACCCCAAACGGCTCGAAAATATAATTACCTATCAATAAGGTTATTATATTTACGCCACTTGGTTTTCCGCAGCCGCAGCAGCAGCACCAGCGCAGCACGCCGAGCCAGGAAGATGGGATGGCACAAGAGTATCGACACAAGTTGCATCCCACACTAAAAGCCCATTCACCTTCCATGGAAATAATGACATGACGTCCGGTCTCTTGCCATCGTCGCGTGCCAAGCCATTGGGTTCTAATACAGCTGGAACGCCGACTACGCACTAAGCGACCCACACTTCGGCTGCAAGACAGGCCGTGGTGTTCGAGGCTGTTGTCAACTTCGCCACAGTGACAGCGATGAGGAGAACAACAAGGTGCTCCTAGTCGTAGGGAAACAGTGAAGCGGAAAGTATTGTCGTCGAACAAAGTGCCTATGTTCGACGACGGTAGTGCATGAAGCCACAAACCCGACTCCCATTTACCCACAGCACAGCCAGCAGGCGCGCACGTTCCGTACCACAGAGCATACTAGTAGCAGTGCAGCACTAGGGCAGTGTCATTTGAGATTTTTCCTCTGAACACCCAAAAATGTTTCATGTATTTTTCTTGTTTTAGAACGAAACAAAACCATGAAATTACGTTCCAATTCAATTTACATTGCCAAAAATGAAATGTTGTGTTTCTAATATTATTACCACATTTTGATTTTACGGCAACATGATTTAAAAACGACTTTTCAAGTGGTTTATAGTTCTAAATTTCTAATTGTTATTTTCTAATATTCTAAAATCAGTTCTGGTTCATAAATAAAATTAGTATCCTATAAAAAACTTTACTCTTTGATTAGTATGTTCATGCCATTGACAATGGTTCAAGTTCAATATACAAGCAAAGCTCTCAGTTTTTTTGACGTTTTGTTTGTGTCAACAATGAGACATGGCAAATGCAAAATTGTCATTAGTGTCAGTCAATTTGTCAATGAAACGTTCATTTTTGATTTTATACATTGACCTATTACAATCAGCAATCAGCTGATATTTCTAGCTAAATTTAATTAACTTTTATGTAACCACAACAGTAATATAATTACAATGCCGAAGAAGAAGACAGGCCAGCGCAAGAAAGCCGAGAAACAGAAGCTGCGGCAGAAAGAGATCCGCAATGCGCGAGAGAACGTGGACCTGGCGGCGCACCCGTGCAACGTGCCCATGGATTGCGACAAGTGCCAGAAGTAACTGTTCCTCTGTATTCACCATAGTCACCACAAGGAGATGGCATCGTCCCTGTTCCGTTGCGAAATACTCCCATTACCTTATTGCCACGTCGATCTGTTGATTTCTCGATTTTCTCGTGGAGTTGCCAGCTTACGCCTATAAGTTATGGAGTATATATATATAGAGAGACAATACGATAGGTTTTTTAGTTAGCCTATAATGCCCCACTGCTGGACAATGACTATAATGATGAAATTACCGATTGTTATTGTCATAGGAAGCAGAAGAACCGAGCTTTCTGCTACTTCTGCCAGGCGGTGCAGCGCCTGCCGACGTGCGCGCACTGCGGCAAGGTGAAGTGCATGCTGAAGTCCGGCGACTGCGTGGTGCGCCACCCCGGCGTCTACACCACAGGGCTAGCCATGGTGGTGAGTCTGCACACACACTACTCAACACACAAGCTAGGCTGGTAAACATAATAGGCAAACTCAATTAACATAAGACCTTATATTCATAGCACAAGTAAGGGAACATGTCCAAGTTAATTAGTTTTATTTACTTAATAAATCAATTTATTATTAGTTATTGATTGATCTTACCTATCAACACTATATGCACAAAATAACACAACAAATTAGGAATACAAACAATACACATGAAACAAAAAATAAAAACAATTGACGACATGGTTGGCGCAGTGGCTGAGGGATCGATTGCTGCGCTGTGTGTCCTGGGTTCGATTCCCGCATGGAACAAATATTTGTATTGCCTATGGTAGTTGTTCCGGGTCTGGCTGTTTGTGTATGTGAGTTTAATTGTTTGTAAACGCACCCACGAGTCAGGAGTAATTCCTAATGTTGGGCAACATTAAAAAAAAACCAAACCTATGTTCTATGTTACGGGTTTGGTTTCCGCACTTAGTCCTACAAGTGGACCATTGTGCGTGGGCCATGGCGGCCGTCGGTGGTTATTCCAACCAGCCCACCTCCCTCCAGAACCTTAATAAGTCTCCTGGTCTGTTGAGAACATCTGTGTAAGATCTGGGTGTCCCGAGGGTTTGCGACCTAATCTGGGTGACGCCTGTACACTCAAAGAGCACATGCGCAACGGTTTCATCAGCTTCCATGCAAGCTCTGCACAGGGGGCTGTCTGTTATGCCTATCGTGTGGAAGTCTTTGTTTAGTGAGCAGTGTCCCGTGATGGTCCCCGTCACCAGGCGCAGGCCTTTCCTGTCCAGGCGTAGTAATCTTTTGGTTAGCTTGCCATCTAATGATAGCATGGCTTCCTTGGACTGCCTGCAGCCCGGTGCCGAGGACCACCAGTTCTCTGCTTGTGCGTGGGTGTGCTTCTGTAGCCACCTGCGTAGTTGATTGAAGGGGATAGGTATGACTGGTTCCGGCCCATAGACTGGCGTCCTGGATGCCCTTCTGGCCAGCTCGTCAGCCGCGTCATTCCCTAGTGACCCACTGTGTCCTTTTATCTATTGTAGTGTCACTGTGTTGCGGTTCGATACAGTTACCTGTTCAAGCACCTTGTGACATTCTAGTATAAGATTTGATGTGATGCATCCCTTCTTTAGGGATTGGAGGACTGAGGCGCTGTCAGAGAGTATACGAACATGAGTGTCCGTAACTCTCCTGGCTGCTATGGCATGGGCTGCTTGTATTATACTCACACACTCTGCTTGGTAGACCGTGTTGAGCATTCCTAGCGGGCAGGATATGTTTATGTTGAGGTCGTGTGAGAAAACTCCGACTCCAGTTCCGCAGTCGGTCTTTGATCCATCAGTGTAAACTCTCAGCTCTCCCGGGCCTGAGTAGTCGCACTGCTCCTCTTTAAGCACTATGTTGTAATGCTTTTGGAAGCATCGACCGTCTCGGATGTGGCGATCACATAGTATCTCCAGGGTCTTTAGTAGACCCAAGCCAGGTAAAGCCGACTACACGCAACCCAAGGCGTACAGACCCATAAGCCTCACAAGGATGTGAGGCTTATGGGTCTGTACGCCTTGGGTTGCGTGTAGTCGGCTTTACCTGGCTTGGGTATGAAGATGACTTTCACTTCGCGCCAGGCTAGAGGTTTGTATCTGAGTGCTATGCAGGCCTGGTAGATCTCCATCAGGCATGGTGTAATGTAGTCGAGCCCCCATTGTAGTAGCTGCTGGGAAGATGCCATCCAATCCCGCAGACTTGTATGGCTGGAAGGTGTTGATAGCCCATTTTAACCGGTCCTCCGTTACTAGCCTGTGGGCACAAGTCCAGTCCCGTGCCGATGGGGTCCAATCTGGTACGTCTTCCCACGTCCTGTCCTCTAGGAGTTTGCAGTCTGGGAAGTGGGTCCATTAGTGTGTATGTGTCGTCGGGTTTTTTCAGCGTGCCGAGGGTTCGGTCCCGGTCGGTTCATAGGATCTTCCTTACCCTTGCGGCTTCATTATTGGTTTCTATGGATTCGCAGAATTTCCGCCATGCTGTGGTTCTGGCGGTTCTGATTTTCTTTTTATATACGTATCGGGTTTCTGTGTATATCTCCCAGTCTTCCGGGAGCCTGGTGTTTTTAGCTCTGTTGAATTGCTTTCGTAGTGCATGTCTGAGTTTACCAAGTTCGGCATTCCACCAGGGATTTCTCTCGCTGTTGGTTTGTGGCGTCCTTAGTTTGCAACATGCATGGTAAGCTTCGGTAAGATATTCTGATGACACCAAACCTAACAACAAACTAGTATGATAATTTTATTAAATTAATAATTGTACGAGAAGAGACTTGTGCCCTGTAGGGGAATAGATTGCAAGTTGATTTTATTTGTATAAACTCACAAAATCGATACCTACATAGTACATATAAAATAAAGGAGATTTTTATGTCTGTCTGTTCGAGTGCAACCTCACAAACACTAGCCGTCTGTAGGATCTTGGTCAGATCAAATAACTGTCTTGTTCTACCCTAAAGGTAATACTTTTTTTTCAAAATAGGATGAGCATTTAGACGTGTAGTAATAATGGTAAACTAAACATTAGTCTAATAGGTAATACGGGCTGGTGTCCGAAACATTTGTGCATCTGGATTGAGGGCCTATTTTTTTAAACCTTGCGAAACGAAATAAGACTTATAGGGAAATTAGTTAAAAATAGTAAAAACTTAATGCAAAGGGCCACGAATGTCTTAAACGTGAATTAAAACTGTTATGATTAAATAACTTGGGCCCTCAATCCAGACGCATGCATAAAGTCTCAGTAAGTACTAATATTTGGGTTAATAATTTTGATTTAAGAATTTAGTTAAGAATTTCTTAAATATTTTAAGAAATTCTCAAAAAACATAACGTCCTTTCTTCTAAATGTTTAAGAGAAAATTGATTTTCAACTTTATATTAGAGAAAAAATTGTACTCACATAGCCGGTTAGTTTCCTACTAATATTTGTTAGTTTAAGTACTATGCTTACTTAATTATTTAACTTTAATTTGTACGTACTACAAATACCCTATTTTTTTTTATGTTAGCCTATGCTTCCCACTCCTGGGCAAAGGCCTCCCTCCACTCCTTCCATCTTTCGCGAGTTCGCGCGTCCTCCTTCCAATAAGTATTTATTATTAGGGTTCCGTACCTCGAAAGGAAAAATCGGAACCCTTATAGGATCACTTTGTTGTCCGTCCGTCCGTCTGTCAAGACCCTTTTTCTCAGGAACGCGTGGAGGTATCAAGCTGGAATTTATATCAAATACTCAGGTCTACTGACCCTTGGAGTTGGCCAACGCAATCAAAAGATACAGCCGTTCAAGATCTAAGCCTTAATAAATTCAAATCATTCATTAAACGTAAGTTGTGCCAGAAAGCCTTTTATACCGTTAAGGATTATATCGAGGACAAAAAGGCTTGGGATTAAGGTGCTTCCAATTTTTTACATATTTAATGTTTTTATTTTTATTTATATTTTTTTTCTCTGTGTTGTTGTTGTTGTTTCTTTTTTTTTTTTGGTTTATTATATACACTTTGACATTAATGGATTTTATATATACTATGACATTTGCTTACTTTGTAAAGTATTCTATTATTTTAATTATTGTGAATGTGAAGACTATGTGGGTCATTTTATTTATATTATTTTTAATTTTTCTCTCTGTTCTGTTAGTTTTTGTCATGGTCTGGCAGTTTGAGTAATTAATGTGGCCTACCCAAATGTCCTTTCTTTGGTATTGTTCGTCGAATCGTCGAGCTCCTTAAGTTTTGAGTTGAGCTGCACGATTTCTGACAAATGCGTGCACTGGCTGGACAGGTCCTCTCAATCTGTGTGGTTCTTTCCTCAAAAGACCATCTCAGACATCGACCTGCATGGTCTTCATATGATCTGACCAAGATTATGTCTGGACTTTAAAAGAGACTGTGACCTCTGAGTTTGTTTCGGCCTTTCTTCTCAGAGTAGTCAGATAGGAAACGCCGACCTCATCTAGTTTTAAAATATGATTGACGTGTAAAAGTGTTTGTACAAACCTACTTACAAAAATAAAATCATTTATCATTTATCGTTTATGCCGCAAACCGGAAATTTTCGACACTCACAAGAGAATCAATACCTATAGGGTACTTCCCGTGAACTCAGAATCTTGAAATTTGGTACGAAGCAACGTCTTATAGCACAGATAAAGGAAAAAATGCGAAAACCGTAAATTTTCAGTTACATCATATAATAAAAATATTTTTAATAATTTTAAATTATTGTACGGAACCCTCGGTGCGCGAGTCCGACTCGCACTTGGCCGGTTTTATATTATATAACCAGACATTGGTCTATCAATAATAATTAAAATATATAATAGGTATTTGCTGTGTACTTGTGCAGGGTGCTATCTGCGACTTCTGCGAGGCGTGGGTGTGCCATGGCCGCAAGTGCCTGACGGCGCACGCGTGCACCTGCCCGCTCATGGACGCCGTGTGCCTGGAGTGCGAGAGAGGTACACCTGCACCTAACCTACCTACCTCACTTCTTAATGCGTGTCTGTGACACTTGATTAAGTAGCTTGTTTTATAATATTTTGTGTACATTCATTATAATTATGTGAAAACGATGCACCTTGATTAAAACGACTATACTACAATAGGTACAAAGAATAAAAATAAGGCAATGACAGATAAATTAATTAGGTATGTGGTATATATGTCGCAGCAAGCTATAACAGCTTCATTAGCCTTTCAGTTAACGGCCTAGCTTTTTGTTAATAAACGGCGCCGGTCAACTAGCGTCCTGAATGATATTCAATTATAGATTAGGATGGGACAGTGATCAACGACGCGCGGGTCGAATTGGTCGCAGTAACTAAGCCGGGGTACCCCTTGGGGTACCCCATCCAAATGGGTTAGGTTAGAACTGTGACTAACAGCGCGCGAGCCGAGCGAGCGAAGCAACCGGTGGCACGGCGACTGCTACTTCTAAAGGCTTAGGCTGTTAACTGAAAGGCTAATGAAGCTAGCTGCCTGCGACTGATACATGGTGCTTAGATATATATTTACAAATATTGTAAACATAGAGGATTTTTATCAAATAAAAAAAACAATAACACACAAAAAAAAATCCAGTTTAGTGTAGTCGATCGGAGTTATACGCGTACATACATTTCGGTGATTATTATTATTTTTTTTTAAACGTTAAAAATAATATAAACTGTCACATTACAAAAGAAAAAAAATGGCAAACAGTTTGAATTTACTTTGACTCTAGATGGTCAAGCATTCTTATTTATTTATAAGTAGGAGAACCAACAGCTAAACCAAATTAATAACAATTGTGTAAGCGACACAGAGCCAATTACAGGTTCTCACGAGTAGACATAGAGAAGGTAGTAGAAATCTTAGGATCACTAAAAACTAAGTAGCAAGCACGATAAAAATACAAATAAAATGAATTAAATAAGCAAAGCATTAAATAGATACATTCAGACGCCATGTTTGGCAATAGTGACATGGGGAAAAATTAAACTAAAAAATAAAACACTACGCGCTGTTAAAAAGGCTTATCTTGGATATAATCCTATAATTTGTAATATGCTGCTGGTTTATAAAGTGTACTTTTAATATGAGCATATAGCATCCCGTCAGCCCCGTGAGTGACAGCTGGTACAGTACAGAAGTCCTCTTGTGTGTTCCGCAGGTGTGTGGGAGCACGGCGGCCGCGTGTTCCGCTGCTGCTTCTGCCAGGGCTTCCTGTGCGAGGACGACCAGTTCGAGCACCAGGCCTCCTGCCAGGTGTTGGAGTCCGAGACCTACAAGTGTAAGTACTAACTAGCACACTGCGACAGTGCCAGCTGTGTGCTCAACTGCTACGTTTACGAACATCCAATGGCTCGTCTGAGTGCTTTTTTTTTTGGGTGGGAAATCATCATTATGACTTCTCCCGCTCTGGGTGGAGCGGGAGGGCTTGTCAGATTTTACTGACTAAAACCCACTCGTGTTCCTTCAGTTGCCTGTGCCAGGGGCCACGGTATCTCTTTCGAACAACTCGCGGCCCTGGCAGGCATTGGCCCTAGCGGACGCAGTCAGTTCGTACTGACATCTCTTTGAGGCGCGCGTGGACCGAGGCCTGGTTCTTGCCGGGCGGCGAGCTGCCCATTGCTCGCCGCCCGCAAACCCGCACCTACGGTGGCTGGGAGTCGGTTGGTGACTCCCGACGTCCAGGGCGGTCCTGCGGTGACTAGGGGCATGAGGGCGCAGAGATTGCCTCTCCCTCACGCGCTCCGCCTCCTCCTTTGCGAGCATTACTGCTTCCCATGCACTCTCGCTCCGTACCCATGGCCTGGACCAGGGCCGGACGCGAGAGATCGCCGCCGACACGCTGAGTGCTGACACAATCACTGTGTGAGCAACCATCTTACTAATCTGTTGTTGTGCGACAAGCATTCATTTAAGACAGATGGATATGGTATACAAGCAAATCATTCATTGATGTCATTATCTGCCTAACCTTTCCAGCCATGTTGTAGTCGGCCTATTCATTGACATGCTTTCAAAATGTTAAAGTCGTTATAATTTCTAACGGAAGATGTTATCGTCCAAAAAATGTATACTTACACGTTATTAAATAAAAGATAGCGTTAAAGGAAAGGAGATAGTTTTTTTTGTTCAGCGAATAGTCCCACCAAAAATTGTGGCGTCTACTAATGAAACGCAGGTTAAATTGTGTCTTATGACCTCTAGATTACAGTGGTAGTAAAAATTATACTTCGTCTAACGGGAATACTGAGAAATATGTTCATAACCTAAAAAATCACTAAAAACGGTAGGTATTGTTTAGTGAGTAGGTTGGCCTCATCGGTATTATAATGTAGTAGAATAGTACACTGCTCAGTAATAAATAGTAGTGATATAGGTTGTTTTGAACGAATCATTTTTTATTACTATAAGTATAGTATACTTTATGTACAGTATATCAATTTCGACGTCAGGCGACTCAGAAGTAGATAGTATTTCAACTAAAACACACGCAGCTCGCTCAGTCTCTCATCTTAATACCGTGTCCAAGATAAAAATACTCAAATACCGCACGCTCAACATTACATTATGTGCACAACAGCCAACAGTACCAACATCTGCCCACCAAACAACTTGCTGGATACTTGCAACAATATCGAGCATGATTAGCTCTAATTTTAAAATTTGATGTTCTAGGTACCTGAATTCACCTGAAAACAATAGATTTGTATTAGAAAATAAGCATATTATAACTAATATTGTTATTGTATTCTTTGGTGTGCTCCACTAAAAAAAAAAATGTTCTTTTCCGCATAGTCAACGGGCATCCAAATCTCCATAATTAATAAATAGTTTAAATACTCCTATACGCACTTTCTCAAATTGGATCTAGATGGTTTGACTAAAACAAGCGAATAATCCATGCGTACCCAAGTAACCGCACATCTGCAGCACTCTCGGACCATGTCTTCGCACATTGCGTTGAAATCTTACTGAACAATTAACAGAACATCCTTCTGGTGTAAACTATACCATCTTAAAAATTCCATATTAATTATAGACTCCGTATCAAAGTAGCGACAAACAAATACGCGACAACTGTTAGGGCGACAGTACGTTATGTCGACCATCAGTGGTGCGACAGTATAATCCTTCAATTACTCACAGGAAAACAGAAATATCAATTTCATGCATTTCGAAAGAAACGGAAAAAATATAATGAATGAAGTTTTGATGTCACTTGACACTTGTATTTCTGACAGTGTCAGATAGTGATGCGCCTTGATTTTATTTAACAAATAAAGGCTCAAATCCAGTTTCACTCGAGGTGCCACTCGATGTAGCCACGATTAGATAAATATCACCAACACTGCCATACTAGTTATAGTTAACTGTCATTCTTTATTATATAATTCAATAAGAGGGTAGTTAATAAACCAGAAAATAGATAGGTATTAAATTAAATTAAATAATCATTAATTTCAGGAAGTTATTCCCATATTTAGCACTACAAATTACATAGAACAAATACAACACAAATTACATACATAAAACATTACACATAGCATTAAAAATATATTAGTTAGTTGAAATAAAAATAAAATATAATTATAGTTATTAGGTTAAAATTAATTCGAGTACGTTCAATTATAAAGATCAAACAATAAAACAAAACAAAAATCACTTAACAAATGGTGACGATGGTGATTATGTCGTGTAATAAACAAAACAAAAATCACTTAACAAATGGTGACGATGGTGATTATGTCGTGTAATAAACCATCCAAATACTGTGATGTATAAAGAGTCGCAGAATTTTAATAAGAGTAAAAATTCATATTCGGTGGGATCATATTGCTGTCAGTTGATCACGTGTAATTTGGCATTAAAATTGTCATCGTATCGTCATTGACTATTTATTTATCAGATTGATAGTGGAATGTGAGTAGGAGAAGGCGCTCTTTACAAAGTCGAACAGGGTCAATCTTAGCCGAATGTCACTAACTTAAACCTCCTCAATCTGCCAATATTTTATGGTTGCTGTATTTTGGATCTTGCTTCATTTCTTTTCTTTAAGTTTTTTTTTTGTGTGCGTTTCAAACGTACGATGCTGCTGGAGTCTTCGTTTTTTAATTAAATAATCGAGACAATTGAGTGCCTGAACGATAATGACTGAGTTACATCATTAGAGTCAAACTGACCAGCAACGAAAAACTACAATCCGTTTCACGTTGATTTTTAAACCACTTTACGCTAGAGTAAGGAAACTTAAAACAGGCCAAGTGCGAGTCGGACTCGCGCACGTAGGGTTCCGTACCATTAGATGATTGAATGAAAGGTAAATTGCGGTTTACGAACTATGACGTACCTATTAAAAAAAAACTACTTACTAGATCTCGTTGAAACCAATTTTCGATGGAAGTTTACATGGTAATGTACAGTCAACAGCAAAAGTATATGATCAAAATCAGAAATTTAATACTAATGAACGGAATTTTCGTCAGAACTGTGTGGCGTCGATGTGATTCAAAAGTATGTCAGACTCAGTGTCATACTTTTGAATCACTTCGACGCCACACAGTTCTGACGCGAACTCCGTTAATTAGTATTGAATTTCTGATTTTGATCATCTACTTTTGCTGTTGACTGTACCTACATCATATATTTTTTTAGTTATCATTCTCTTATTTTAGAAGTTACAGGGGGGCCACACACATTTTACCACTTTGGAAGTGTTTCTCGCGCAAACTATTCAGTTTAGAAAAAAATTGTATTAGAAACCTCAATATCATTTTTAAGACCTATCCATAGATACCCATATGGGTTTGATGAAAAAAAAAATTGAGTTTCAGTTCTAAGTATGGGGAACCCCCAAAATTTATTGTTTTTTTTTCTATTTTTGTGTGAAAATCTTAATGCGGTTCACAGAATACATCTACTTACCAAGTTTCAACAATATAGTTTTTATAGTTTCGGAAAAAAGTGGCTGTGACATACGGACGGACAGACAGACATGACGAATCCATAAGGGTTCCGTTTTTTGCCAGTTGGCTACGGAACCCTAAAAATGGGATTAAATACAGGAGGACCTGCTGCAGCGTCAATGGTACATTTTTTTATTACAGATTCGGTTACCATCTCGAATTATAATTAGGAATATACTTTGTTTTATTTTATCAAAAAATCGGTAAAAACGCTTCATTACATGCATTTTTGCCATTGACTACCATATCTGGAATTTAATCAATTGAGTGATTTATCAAAACATTTTCTTTTTATATTATGTACGGTTTCATCAACCGTACATTTACTTTTCGAACGCAGCAGCCTACTTGGATGTCGTGTGTCACAAATATTTAGCTATAATTATAACGCTTTAAGCAATGCACGGCGAGTCAGACAATAACTGTGGAATTAACCACTTGTCAAGGGAAAAAATCGCTACCACTTTAACTTGTTAAACTTCTACATTATAATATACTTAACTTTAAACTCAACTTGTGGTTCTTTCTGTGTGCTCCATAACTAAACCAACATTAACAAAGTGATAGTGTACTGTGTACGGTGCCACAGGTTACTAAATAGTTACTACGACGCGACGGTGCCTACAACCATTGGCTCCTACACATTACGATTTCGTGATTTCGGTTATACTTTATTGAAAAAATCAACCATTTGAAATGATAAATTGGTTACGTTTTTTTAAGTGTAATACGATTAATAGACGTTACAAGACGTGGGCCCAAAAAAAAACTATCTCTTTTAAAATCGTCTTCATATATTTTCATACATTTTACTTGGCTGTGTTATCGCGATGCCGTGTCTCGTCTCCTCTCGCAGGTCAGTCGTGCAACCGCCTGGGGCAGTACTCGTGCCTGCGCTGCAAGACGTGCTTCTGCGAGGAGCACGTGCGGCGGCGCGGCGTGCGCTGCGACCGGCGCGCGGCCCCGCCCTGCCCGCGCTGCGCCTACCCCACGCACGTCACGGCCGACCTCAGCATGTCCACGCGCTCGCACCGCTACGGCCGCCAGGGCGCCGCGCTCGCCGACGACGACGACTACGCCGACACAGACGCCGGCTACGGAGACGCAGGTGAGCACAGCTGTCACCGTCGCTGTCAGATTGTATAATTGGATACAAGAATAGGAATTCGAATGTTATTAACCGTCTGCACATCGGTAATTACCGGCAACATGCCAAGTGATACAGAGCGCAAGGCTGCGTGTGTAGCCGCTGGGTTTTATTCAGTGGACAACATTTGATAAACAAAGTAAAAGAAACGCGCCCGTGCAGGCCGCAACAGGAGACCTCCGCCGCGCCACGCCGTGACGCCGCGCATTTGAACATCCGGCTACCGTCGCACGTATCGCACGGCCTGTCGGCCTGGCTTGGCGCGATCTGGCCTATGAGAAAGCGGACCGTCCGCGTCGTCGGACCGCAGTTTTACTAGTGCTAACATAAGTTATAGTAGTCATAATTATATAATAGTTCTACAAAAAAGTAGCAAAAAAAACTTTTTTTTGTATAAGTCATCGATAAAAAAAATCCATCCTTGTTCTGTTACCGTTTTTTAGTTCTACCATTTTTCTTTTTGTATTAACATATTTTATTTCGTATAATTTTTGGGACCTAGCGGTATAAGTTGACTCTACTGATACTATACGTTACGAAGCCATGTTCATGTATACGTGTGCTGTGTTGCAGGCTACGCGGGCGCCGAGGGCGGCGACTACTCGTCGTACTCGGAATCGGACGACGAGGACGACGACGACGAGTCCTCGGAGGAGGAGGAAGAGGACGCCGGGCCCCCCGCCGGCCCCGCCTCCGCCGGCCCGGGCCCCGCCGGCCCCGACGCGCCGCCCGCCAAGGACGCGTGACCGGCGCGTCTATGAGCGAGCCCTCCGATACTGTTTACTCGCTAGTTCACAATATAATCTTTCTCTTTACTAAACTATTGCATTTCATTTATCGAATCGCAAACCGATCTGAATGCTGCAAGCTGAGGCTCCTGCGCAGCTAACTTCCTGCGGCTGCCTACCAAAATGTGTTGTATTGTAACTTTACCTAAAAGTGCCAATAAATTAAAAGAACATTTATTTTGCCATTTGAGTGAGAACCTGATGAAATACATTGCACAAGGTCATGGAAATGTAAAAACTCCTCTAGTCTGTTCCCAAAGTATCTGATGAAAGTGTAAACAAACCCTGTTCAGATAAAAATTTTACACAATCACTCATTAAAGGGAATTACTAACACATTCAGCTGGATTATGAAGTTTTCAACTCTGGAATCTGGGCTTTCACTTTAAGAAATACTCTGATAGTTCAGTGTGCCTTGCCTGCTTTCCTTGACACCTGTCGGTTTCATACAATCGAATACGTGTTTTGCGAATTTGATCTTTATTAGCTACTAGAATTGTCGCACTGATAGGTATCAGGACCGCATTCTCTCGACGGCCGGACTGTAGTTGAAGAAAGTGTGGCTTAAGTGTAAAGAAACGCAGGCAAGCCAAGCATATGACAAAATTGTTGCCAACTAAAAAGTTTACTGTGATTAGTAATAAATTTTCTTTCATTTAATCCTATTCATTGATATTTCAAGACGACAATTGTGGGAGAAAGCTCTTCGAAAACAAATTGGAAACCCGATATTTCGTCGAGATTATGTATCCTTTTTAAAGCTGACGTGACGCCTTTTATGGGAGATTCATATAGATTCTGGTGATGCTCCCAAGAGAACTAGGTAAGTCTGTTTGCATTACCCACAGGCACTTGTGTGATATTATTAGGTAAACATAAAAAAAGTGTATCTGTGTTTATGTTAGATGCTAGAATTAACAACTCTTGGAAGTTTTTCAGTGAGGAAGATCTGCCTCAAGTTGGTTTTGAACTCCGATCAGGTTATTCCTGTCGTACGTACGTACCTCCAATCTTCATCAAAAAAATAATTTATTTTTTAAATAACCTACACTGCTGAGCAAAGGCTTCCATGCATCCTTTTCTAGCGCCACCTCGATCCAAGCCTTGCGGTACGCGTCTAGATCGTCTCGCCACCTCTTCATGGGCCGGCCTAGGCGGCGCCGTCCATCCTCAGCACAAAAGAGTTCCCCCTTGGGCACAGAGCATGTAACCTTCCCTTGGGGTTTGCCATAGACTCATAGAGCAATGGAGCGCAGCATTTTAGGCGTTAAACGAACTGACAGAATACGATACACCACGTAAACGAAATAACCTATAAGTTCCAAAATGTTTATTTTTTATTTAGGTACTTTTCCACTGCAGGTCTGCAGCTGCTTTTTTTATAGTAGTAGACGTTTTCCTTACTTCGCTCATCTTTTTATAGTGCTACACTCGAAGTCACATACATTTATTTATCTAGTTTTCGTTTAATTTATGATCGACACAAAGTTCGCTAGTGCCCATCTTCAAGAATAAGACGCCAGCAGGGGCAGCAGGTCAAGCTACCCGAAACTGTCAAATTTTCCCAATCAACCTTGAACCTTAATACTTTAAGAATAAAGTTCAACTTTATTCTTAAAGTATTAAGGTTCAATGTTAAAGTATTAAGGTTCAATCTATTAAAGAAATTGGACAGATTGTAGAAGCTTGATGTGCTGGCGTCTGTACTTTACAAATATTAGTACTTACGCCCTCTGGCATAACCTAGCGCACACTTTAATATCTTTGTATACCATTATTACTAAACGTATGATAAAGAAATGAATAAATTATTAATTTAGTAGATATAGGTAGATATTTTTAGAAGATTTTTTTTTAAACATTTTTTTTTATATATGGCAACTTTGCGTTTTAGTCTGACAATTTGACAGCTACGCAGCAATCGTCAGTCTCACAGCTCAGGGACTAATATCGTCGTTTTTATTCGTTTTGCTAAATAGTGTAGTGTTAGATAGTAGTGGTTAGTGGTCAGTTTACTCTGATCTCAAGCGAGTCCGTCCAGTAGTGGCGAGTGCGGGACGGCTGGTCGCGATGCTGGGGCCGGACCGCGTTCGGTGAAAGTGCATGGTGTTGTGACCGTGAGTGAGCGAAGCGCGAGTGCGAGTGGGTGACGATGGGCGTGGGCCTGCAGCCGCTCGAGTTCACCGAGTGCCTCGCGGACAGCCCCCAGTTCCGGGAGAACCTGCAGAGGCACGAGAAGGAGTTGGAGCGCACCAGCCAGCAGATTAAGCGGCTCATCAAAGAAGTCAAGGATGTGGTGCAGGCCGCCAAGCGTAAGTGCACCTCTCGCTATCTTAGCAGGACTCGTGCTGTGTAGTGAAACCAACAATATGTAGTACACTGCTGTAGCAGAGCTCTCGGTGTCCTGAGGGCTTTGTGATGTCACTGTAAACATATATATATTTATATAACATAACTCACTGCAAGCATAAGCTCCATACACTCACAGTTGTGTGAAAGTAGGATTATCTATTCTATGCTTGGCAAAGAAGATGTCCACAAGGAAGGGAGAATGCTGTGTTACTGCTTCCAAAATGTGCGAGTGTCTTTCACTGAGCTGTAGAGATGTACACATTGATTAGTTGTCAAGTGTTAGCGGCTGCACCTTGTTCTCTATTGTAGTCACTCACTTGTCTGTAGCTGATAACAGTGAGCCAGTCCTTGTGTGCAGTGTAAGACACACAAACACACTCAAGCGAGTGCCCGCAGCGCATACATGTGTGTCACTAAGTAAACCTGTTGTGTTTGTTCGTCCACTTGTTTACAGTGAGGTGCTCGTATTATAGTAGTGTATTACATTATATTATGTCATACCTGGTGACATTATCATAGCAGCAGCTCAATAGTTTAATTTTTTTCCTTAGTCTCTACATGCCTACCTACTTGGATGTCTATTCTGTACATTCTATCTGTGAGTACTGCTGTCCTATGTCATAGGATGCTATCACCGGTACAACTGTGAGGAGTTTGTGCAGTGGGTGAGGAACACAAGTGCATCCCTCCAGCAATGATTCATGTTGGTGTTGCCGTATGTGTGTCAATGACTTTGTTAATTAGTGTGACTAGTCACTGCTCACATGCAATTGACACATGCGTAGCTATACATATAGTGGACATATTAAGCACTCATTAGTGTCTAGTTTCATAAGTTGTAGACTATGCTGGGATTAAGTTCCATTAAAGTTTTTGCTATCAGGACTCTATGATAAAGAGCAGTAGTGTATCTAAACCAAAAATTACATAACATTATCTTGCAGTAGCATGAATCTGGACTCATTTTATTTGGTGTGACAGCATTGAAAAGAGATTCATTTGATAAATGTGGTAAAACCATACCACAACTGTTAAATCAACAACAATTTACAACATATTGTACATGTATGTTTGTTACATATATCAACTGTAACTGCTCAACCGGTTTTTAACTAAAATTGTCATAAGACCCTTGATTCTTAAATAAAGCTAGCAAATATTGAAAATATCACCCATAATAAGTTGTAATATTTAGCTTTCAATAAATATTTATAAGCGCGGCGTAGCGTACGCAGGCACATCTGTCTGGGTCCGACATGTCGCACTCGGCACAACGCGGCAACGGCGCGTGAGTCAGGCGACTAGGCCGCGCTGCCCAGCGCCTTATCAGCTTCGCCCACTTCAATGTCAGCTGAGCCTTATTTGCCGCCCTCGATCTCCGCGCTACTGTTACATAGTGTGACGCGCTCGCTAGCTTGCCATGTCTGCGGGAGCGCAGCCGCCGACAACTAACAATTGACAAAGTGATCGAGCGCAGCCATTTCTCGCATGACATGTTACAAACATGGAAGTTGGTTGTCGCGCTCGATAAGGTGCGCCGATAGTGAGCGGCGACGCTATCGCCTCGTATCGCGATATTGGACAACTTACACTCATTATCTGCACGTTTCTTAATCTCGTCCTTGGCAGGCGCGCTCGTATGGCTCGCGGCTCCATGAGATAACCATGTAATTAACATTAACATTTTACGTAATGAGCTCATGTGAATTTCTTAACAGATTTCTTTAATTCTGGTAAAGTAAGTAAGGTAAGTAACTAAAATTGTAAATAAGTAAGTAAGGTATTGTCATCACATCATGTACGGATGAGTCACAGTCGCAGTCTCTCAGCCTACGGGCGAGATGTTTACACCGTTACACGCTTATACAATGAGCTCGACACAAAAAGTGACCTTGCAATGTGTAATGAATATGATCACATTCACATGAATGCGGTGAACGCGAGTTACCGCGACTGCTAGGCGGCCGAGGCGGACGGGGCGGACGTAATGTATCAATTGTTATTTGTTAGATCACTATCACTATGTACACACACACGAGTAGTTGTCACTCATTCCAACTGTCACCGCGAATGGCGGGATGTTGACGGTGAAGCGGACCCTGGACTAGGATTTAGATGTGATCATGAGCCTGTGACTTCTGTGAGGAAATTGTGATAACAGCCCTGCTACAGATATGAACGGATACAACACCTACCTTGTATGTAAATCTTACAATACAGTTTATTGCGTGATATTAATAATTATTAATATCACGCAATGAACTAATAATTGCGTATGCGGTTGCACCTGCAGTAAAGTCTGTACGAAACAAAGCGACCCTTGTTTACAACAACAATGAAATGTTTATAACAAAAAAAAATATAAACAACGTTTGTGCTTTGATTGACAAGCGTCTTGAAGAAGATGCTGCGTCGTCTATCTTCGTATTTTACACTGACTGATTGTTCATTTTATTAGTAGCTTGTACTGAGCAGTGAGCCCCTGACGTATGCGGCACCGCGGCACGACCAGTCGCTGTTGAGCTAGGCCGTGGTCAGCGGCTCTCAAGAACGATGATGATACATAATAATATGATGTCATTAATGGTTGCAGTTTTAATCCGCTTGAACACAACAAAATTCTCACTCGTCTGAAGTAGGTACATAATATTCTTCACACAATATTTTCTGGCGAGTGGCGTATTTGTTCCTCATATCGATGAAGTTCAAGAACGGTTCTTTCTTCTATAAATGCTATGGCGACCTGCGACCCGAATAACAGATTCTCAACCGAGCTTACCGAGCTCGCAGTTCATACCTGCTGCCCATTGCCGGGGTAGTACGCAGCCAGCGGTAGTTCAACACCTGCGACAGTTGTGTTGCGCGGGACACAGTTCGTACCTATATTGCCTGTGTGAAGTAGCTGCAGCGGTCTCATGCGCGTGTTCTGTACAGGTCTGGGCGCGGCGCAGATGGCGCTGGCGACCAGCATGGAGCAGTTCGAGTTCGCGTGCATCGGCGCCTCTATGACGGAGGACGAGCGCGTCATCAGTCGCTCGCTGCACCACTTCGCCACGCTCATCCGCACCATCGAGGACGAGCGTGACCGCATGGTCAGTAGTTCAGTACTACCACTCACACGTACACATAATGAACAACAACACACATGAACAACATTCATCGGCGAATGTTGTTCATGTGTACATATTTTAAGTAGATATATTTATTTTCATCGTATTACCCAGAAACTGGGTTGTGGAGGTCAGATTGGCAGTCACTCCCTGTTAAATACTACAACTGCAGCTTAAGCTGCATTCGGTTAGACTGGACGCTGATCTCAACATAGTTGGGAAAAGGCTATACAGATGATGATGATTATTTCCAAGTTCTATGTTGTCTTTAACGATACATCGACTAGCGATAGCAGTAATCGCGGGAGGTTTACTGAGAATTCCAACCATTCTCTAGCTCCGAAGATCTTCATTACACATCCACCAAATTAGTATGGGACCACCTTGAGGGTTAGTATGGGATGGGACCGCGATCGAAAAAAAAAATGCAAGTAAAAGCGGTTCTGAATGGGCTAACTAAGATATATCGTATCAAACAAGCACCATATCCAGGAGTGCCGCTTTCTGTATATACAACGTCCGACGAAAGCCCCTCGAGTCTTTGTCGAGGCTCTTGGCTGTACCTAATGCCAGTTGCTTTCACGATTATCGGCACAATGATCGCTGAGTCTTCATCCCACATGTCGACGAGCTCACACCCACGCTGTCACCGCAAGCTGTAGTGTCAGAGCCTTCAGTCGGTAGCGCCGCGTCGCGTCGTGCCGGAGAGGATCCTCCGTATAAATGCCATGCAAACATTAATAGGTATCTTGTTATAGTTAATATCGAGTAGCACTAGTCTGCAGTTACGCTCGTGTGGCCTTCGTGTAAATCGTGAACGAGTTTCTGAGATCAACGGACAGCGGAAGATATATTTAAGCTATTAGCGCTACTGTTGGTCGAGTCCGTCCAATGTCAAGGAAAACTAGTGCGTGCACGTCTACGTTGAGTCGGTGGGAGTTAGGACACGTGGACACGCATCGTCATGCGTAGTGCGTACGTAGCAGTGTGCGGCGGGTGCGGGAGCGGCGAACTCGCGGCCTTGTTGGTAAACAAGCGCCGACCTTCAGGAATCACTTTCGATGCCGCTAGCCGACGATCACGTCGCGCGCCTCACGCGCCTCGCGGGGTGCATGCTAATGAGGGCGTTGACATAATTAGTGCAGCATTACGTGAGCGACGCAACGCGGCGGCCGGACGCCACGTCACGCGCACGCCGCACAATGCGCTAGTGACGAGCCGCCAAGACAGCTTCTAAAGTTCTAACGCATCCTGATTAGCTTCGAGTCGTTGTCGCCGGCATGCCTTCACATAAACCGGTTCATATAGCTGGCTAGATAGTGCGGGTAGCGGCATGTCTCATCTCATGGTAGAGAAGCTCGTACCTGCTGCAGCCTGATTTCTTCTAGGCCTTTTATACTGAAGTTAGTAGAGTGGTGTACCGAGTCCCGCCGCCGCCGTTGCCTAGCCGCGCGCGAGCAGGCGCAGGCGAAAGTGAAACTGCTGTCAATGACTTGATGTGTTCATATAATTTTATGTTCATAACTAACCTGTATTTTTGCTCTCGGTTTTAAATATTGAGTTTCTTGTATTGAGTGTAGAGCCAATTCAGCCACATAAGTATGTTAATTAGAAAGATACCGTTTGTTTTTAGAAATTGAGTAATTCTGTATTTATTATGGCTAACATCCGCATTTGGTTGGATCCTGCTGCTTGCACGTCGTAGCGAGGCGATTGGGCCGTGGCGCCCCTGTCGCGACCATGTACGACATACACTCTTACTAATGTATGAGCATTGAGTAATGGTTCACCTCGCGAATCGCGCTGGCTTTCCCCAAACTTTGAATAAGCTGAGAACAATATCGAAAATATCTAAAGTGGAATAATGGAATTGAAGTGGAGACTATGAAGTTTCGTGCCCGTTCTTCTCCATACGAAACTATCTGTTGGACGGGGCGACAAGAATCAATTCTATTTTCTCGCAAATTTTGACGTAAAAATAGCTTTTGATATGAAAAGAATGTGCCTAATTAAAATAAATGATTTGCTTTTGACTTTGAAAGTGTGGCGTCATCTAATCTACTGGTACTTACATAGTAAGAATGAACTAAGAGAGGAAGAGGAAGATAATTATATCTAAAAGTACCAACTTCTGTCACTATAGTAGTGCAATCTTTACTTTCGGCACTAATAGCAGCCTGTAAATTTGCTTCCTTTAAATCCAGTTTGCAGTAATGTTCGCCATGTTTGAGTGTGTTCAAAATGTCATCAACGTCATCAACGTGAGAAAGTGGAAAATGTTCGGGCTCCAAAAACGGATTAACTGTTAGTTTAAAATCTCCACACAGAGGAACAGAGCCATCTGGTTTCAAAATTGGAACAACTGGTGTGCCCCATTCACTTTGTTCTACTGTACTAATTCAACCATTTTTAAGCAATCTTTGCAAGTCATTATTAACGCAAATGGTACACGCCTAATCGGTAAGCGCTTCGGTATGGTGTTTGGTTTTAATTTCAATATTATTTCCTCACCTTTGAAGTATCCCCAACCTGGGCTAAATTTAATATCTCTGCGAACTGGTTCTTTACCCGCTGCTGTGCATCTGTAATATTTTTAACCATATTAGTTCCAATGTCTAAGTTGTACTGCAATTTAGGAGGCCATCATTTTAATTCGTTAAGCCAATCTCTTCCAATTACCCTTGGAACTTTGGTCTTTACAACATAAATATTTAACTTTTTATAAAATCCACTATATTTTGCGGTTACATTTTGTATAATATCTAAGAGTTGAGTAATAGTTTGATCAAAATTTTTTAATAATACATTACAGTTTACTACCTTAGATGAATTTAAATATTTATTTTTATCTGTCATTGAAATAACAGTAACATCTGAACCGGTGTCCAGTAGAAAAGATATATCTTGTCAATTAAGTAACATTAACAGTTAAATAATGAGGTGGTACCAAACTTACAGTATTTACAGTTATTCTGTTCAGTATACAAATTCTTAATGGCCTCTTCCACATCTCCATTTTTTCTTTTCCGGATGAATCTACTTCTAATACATTAGTTTGTCGAAGCCTTTGTTTCTTCGAACACATTTTAAAAATATGCCCCTGTTGTCCACATTCTGAACAGTATTTCTTATTATTCAAACTGCACTCTGATTCATAAGATTGATATCACAGAATTTTGTTCTCTATTAGTTTTATTTGGTTTGTAAACCGGTTTCCCTTTTTTCTGGTTATAATAAGTTTCCGTCTCTACACTTGATTTTGTTTGCATGATCTCACTTGAATTGTTAGTTTGCATCAGGGCAGCTTCCACTGTGCGAGCTACCTCCACACATCTTTCTAGTGATATTTCGGATACACTTTTAAGCAATTCAAACTTAATTGTTTTGGAAGTAACTCCTTCAATAAATTTTTCTTTTAATTGGTCATCCATGTCCTTAAATTTACATTTTCCTGCTAATTTTCTTAATTCCACCATATAATCTTGTACATTCTCATTTGGAAGTTGGTTCCTATTTCTAAATTCTACTCTTTCTAAGATAGTTGATAATGGTTTGGCATAATTATCCCATATGTATCCCATATGTGTTGAGCCAGTTGTAACAATAGATTTAACTGATGATACTATCATTAAAAATAAATTGTTTACTAGTCACCATAAGTTAAAAAAATATATTAAAATTAATAGATTAATTAGAAAAACTCAAAAATCTTTAAAATGCCAAAAAGTAAACAAATTAAATACAAAACTTAGGCAAAAAAAATTAAATTTAATACAAGAATTAAAAAACTGTAATAGTGAATTAGAATTGTGTAATGCTATGTATGACACAGACACTCGGCACCTTCAGGATGAATTATTTCTCTAAAGGATATCTTTAGTAAATATGAGGCTTCTCAACAAGACCTGAGTAAGCGCATGCAGGAGGCTAATGAGTTGGCAGACCTGGTCAAGTATAATGCAGAGAGGTATGAGTCTTTGACAAATAACCTCTCTTTTAGCTGTACCTGCTCCCAGGGACCCCAACTTATTACACCCACACCCTCAGTAGCTCAGCCAGTAGGTAGCTGTATTAGTGATGATAGCAATAGTATGAATAATTTGATGAACACTACTTATATTTTTTCTGATAAATTTGGTCGAGGTTTTGGTAGCTTGTTAAATCAGTGTTCGCAACAATATGTAATTAATCATTGTTTACCCGGTGCCAGTATTAGCCAATTAATTAGTAATATCAAATTGACAAAAATAAACCCTAGTTCAACTGTTATATTATTATATGGGGATAGCTTAAATGTAAGAAAAAAGGACATAATTGAATGTGTCCATTTGATGTTGCATCTTAATGAGACTAATAATTGTAAATCTATTTTTTGTGCCTTGCCTTATTCCCATTATTTAACTGATGAGCAAAATAAGCATATTTATAATTTAAATATGTTCATTTATAATAGGACTTGTTGTCACAGTGATGCTATTTTATATTTTGATTGTAATCAATTCATTACTGATTACAAACTGACAAATAATACTATGTATTTGCCACCTAGTTGTAGGAGACAAATTGCTAATCTTTTAGCATACAATATACTCAGTGACACTGGTACTTGTAGTGTACCATCGATTACTGTTAGTACTTATACTAATACTACTTTTGATACGCCTTGTAGTTTAAACTATTAGGTGCGACAACGGGTCAGCCACATATGTTGAATGTTGTACATCAAAATATGCAGGGTCTGTCCGGCAAAGAGCTAGAATTAAGTTTATTTATGGAGAACTATGATGTTCAGGTGTTATGTTTGACTGAACACTGGTTGAAGGACCATCAAGTAGTGTTTATAAATGATGAAAACTTTACCGTACAGAGTGCATTTGTGAGAAAAAGTGCTATTCGCGGTGGCTCTTTAGTTCTTGTTTCAAACAAGTTGAAGTGTAAATAACGTTTAGATTTAGTTAATCTTTCAATCGAGCGCACTATAGAGTTGTCTTGTGTTGAACTTGAGCGATATGATATAATTTGCGTTTATCGACCCCCCTCTGGGGATTTTATTAGTTTCGAATCGGTAATGGAGGATACTCTCAATAGGTTAAAATCAAATAACAAAAGTATTATTTTATGTGGAGATTTCAATATTAATATTTTAGATGTTACTCCATTAAGTATTAGACTTCTCAATCTTTTGAGGTTTTATAATTTAATTAACTTGTTTTTTGAACCAACTAGGATCACAGCTTCTTCGTCAACTTGTCTTGATAATATATTAATTTAGTGATTGTGATGCCAAAAATAAATTAGTGTTAACTGACGTTACCGACCACTGTGGTTTATTAGCTAGCTTCCCCATGCCATTACATAAAAAGCCACATAAACTTGGAATGCAGGCCTTAAACAGCTAGTCCTTGCAAAATGTTTAAAAATAATATAGCTCATAGAATTACACCATCTATAGAAATTTATGGTGCCCGTTTTGAGTTGTGCAAAAAGAATACCAATCCACTTTCAAGACCAAAACTATTAACATTAATGGATCCTCTGTTGGCTTTAACCAATGGGCTACTCCAGGTATTTATAAAAGTAGAGCGAGACTATACGAGTTATATGGTTTGAAAAAATACAGGTTTGATACTCCTTTCCTAGAGTATGTCAAAAATTATTCAAAATTATTCAAAAAGATTAGTGCATTTGCTAAATCAGAATTTTTAGGCGATACAATCAAAAATTCTACCAATAAAGTAAAAACCACTTGGAAAATTATTAATAATGAAACGGGTAAATCGGTTAAACAAGAAAAACTACTTGAGATTATGGTCGACAACAAATTAGTTAATAAAGCAGCTGACGTAGCTGAGGCATTTAATGAGTTTTTTGCCAACATACCGATAACTACGACTCGCTCCTTAAATTCGTCCTCGTCTAAAGCTGAAAACCTTTTGCACAGTAGTGTACCTAAATGTAGTCCTTTATTTAGTTTGAACATGTAACCCCGCGTGATGTAGTTAATGTTTTTAATACACTTAAGTCTAAAAACACCGGTGATTATTGGGGCATCTCCACTAAACTTATAAGTAATATAATAGACATCGTAGCCTGTAGTAGTAGTAGTATCTGGCTGTTACATTTAATAAATGTGTTGATTTAGGAACTTTTCCTGACCTCATGAAGAGTAGTAAATGCAAAGGCAATTTCAGGCCTATTTCTATCTTACCTGCATTTAGCAAAATATTTGAAAAGTTAATACTCAATCAGCTGCTAAGACATTTTAATTTATATGGCTTTACAAAAGGTCGTTCAACTACAGATGCGGGTGTTGCACTGTTGAGACACATATTTGACGCATGGGAGAAATCACAAAATGCTATTGGAGTTTTCTGTGATCTCTCCAAAGCCTTTGATTGCGTGCACCATGACATGCTTTTGCGTAAGTTACGTCATTACGGTGTTCAAAACGAAGCTCTCAACGTAATCATTTCTTATTTACATAATAGGGTCCAATGTGTAGATGTTAATGGTGTTAAATCTTCCGGGCTACCAGTTCAGTTAGGTGTTCCGTAAGGATCAATACTGGGTCCGTTCTTGTTCTTAGTTTATATCAATGATTTACCATTCCATT
The DNA here is from genome assembly GCA_949629185.1 of Apamea crenata. Lineage (NCBI taxonomy): Eukaryota > Metazoa > Arthropoda > Insecta > Lepidoptera > Noctuidae > Apamea > Apamea crenata. The sequence continues at coordinate 146,427 of OX451362.1, read as the reverse complement.
TGAAGGGCATCTGTGACGTTGTACTGTTTGCAGATGATACCTCTCTTATTTTTAAAGTAGACAGGAATAGACAAGATTTTGACGACGTAAACAGTGCACTCTCAATAGTTACAGATTGGTTTACGTCAAATAACCTAGTTCTCAATGCCAAGAAAACCAAATGTGTAAAGTTCGCCCTACCGAATGTTAGAAACCTAGGACCCAACATCGTCATAAAGAAAGAGGTGCTTGAAACTGTAGGCTCGGCAATTTTTCTAGGACTAACAGTAGATGCCAAACTTCAGTGGGGACCTCATATATCAAGTCTAGCAGGAAGGCTCAGTTCGGCTGCCTACGCCGTCAGGAAAGTAAGACAATACACTGACGTTGATACAGCTCGTTTAGTCTATTTTAGTTATTTTCACAGCGTTATGTCCTACGGTATTCTGCTGTGGGGCAAAGCAGCTGATATACAAAATATATTTGTCCTTCAAAAGCGAGCTGTACGAGCAATTTACCAGCTAGGTGCCAGAGTTTCTCTAAGAGATTTCTTTAAAGATATTGGTATTCTCAAAATTTACACTTGTACACTAAAAATAGTGATATTCACAGTGTTAACACTAGAAATAAGGATAAACTACGTGCCCCCTTTCACCGGCTTCATAAGGTTCATAACTCATTTGTTGGGCTTGGTATAACCTTTTATAACAAGATACCCTCTTCTTTTCTAGACTTGCCTTTTAATGCGTTTAAAGCTCAACTACATATAATCCAACCTTTGTTCAAAGGCATACTATTCCATCAACGACTACTTAGACGACAAGAATAGTTGGTCACCCTAGTTTAACGCAAGACAATGTTTATGTTCCTTCTCCAGAATTAGCTTACTGCCAGGTCTTAGAACCCAGCAATGCATAAATATGTAAGCTGTCACGCCCTTTATGCCTGGAGGCTTTTATTTGGGTAGTAAGTTTTTTTTATTTACATTTTAATTAATTATTTTTTAGCTTAGTTTTTATTATATTTGTTGGTATACTGGCGTGGCTAGCTGACATATTATGGCAAATAATTAAATTTTATGCTCTGGTTTTGTAATGTTAATTACCGAACATAAGTACCTAGTATTGTATACAATCAAGTATTTTTTTAAATTGAACCGACAGCTGCGCTGCTGGGGAGTTTGTTGCGCCACTTCTTCTTCCCAGCGATAGCACTAGGAAGTGGTGAAGGGCGGGCGTTTTTGGGGGACTGTCTTTTGTAATTTTGACGTTCAAAAAGTGCTGATTCTCAGCCTAATTTGAATAAACGACTTTTGATTTTGATTTTATCCTTTAATTTATTGCACAGTTCAACAAATGATATTTTCATTGGTTTGACTAGCGAACATAAGTATGTTAATGTTTCAAATACTTTTGGGGTTAGTTTTGTTATAAGTAGGTAGTGGTACTTTTTTTTCGTCATCAATTTCGTTGACAATCATGTAGCAGTAGCACTCTAGCTGTTGTTCAAATACTTCCCATTTTTCACCATCAAAAGCTTTAATGTCGCCACAAACCGACATATTTGTTTGTTTAATATCTTCCTGGAATATTCGCTGTAGTTCTTCGTTATTGCATTGGTAAATACAGGTTCTTTTTCCAGACTTTATTAATTTAATCTTTTGTTTGAAAATTATATTTTCTTTGTCTGACATTGCCCGTTGGTACTTGGTAGCTTTCAAACAACGGTTGAAGTAGCGCAATATGTGGCGTCTTTGGTAATTTTGCAATGCAACCCGGCAAACCCGGGTTTCAAATCATTGGATATTTTTTGACTTTCTGTTTATAATTTTGCTCAACTCTTATTTCGATCACTGCACTGTAAATCCCATCCTCGTCGCCAATTTGTTGTATCTCAAAAAAAACAACTAATTAATTAAATTGTATTTATTTAATACGGAGCAACAATACCTGACAAGATGATGTAAGAAGAGACAGGGTAAGCGGGGGTGAGTGAGTAGGATGATCTTATGGACGCGTTCCAGATCTCACAGTTCTGCTTTCCAACGGGCAGCAGCCCCTCTCCACCGACAGTACAGCTATAGACTGACAAAGCACAGCCAAGCCGCTGGGTATAGAAACATGAAGTTTTGCACAAGACTCGAACATTCATGAAAGTATGTTTGGAAGTTCTTCCTTTTTAGGGTTCTGTACCTCAAAAGGAAAAACGAAACCCTTATAAGATCACTATGTTGTCCGTCTGCCTGTCCATATGTCAAGACCCTTTTTCTCAGGAACGCGTGGTGTTATCAAGTTGAAATCAATATCAAATACTCAGGACTGGAATCCCTTGAAGCATTGAAAAAATCAAACTTTCAAGATAAGATAAGATAAGTCTTTATTTGCCTTAAACATGGTATAAAGGTGTTACAGTTTGGTAATATAATATAGTCCACATGTTTAGCTATACAACATCGTGTATCAATTGCATGCAAAATACTTATAATCAATTAGTAATTAGAAATAAAATGTCAAAGCTATAAAACATTTTCCACAATACAATCATCATAACATAATATTATTTATGTCAGAAATTAATCTAAACGAACAAAATCAAAAAGTCATAATTGTAAACATTATTCGCAACAGTTCTATAACATAACATAAGTAACAAGTCAACGCAATACCAAAAGATAGGGGTGTTTAAGTTTATGTTCCGGAATCAAAACCTATACCGTCTTATTACAAAACGAAACCTAACTTTAGTTCTAGCCTAAACTAATGAGCTAGTACTTGTATTTCGAACTATATTTCGATTTAGGCAAAGTTCTTAATACTAAAATGACAACTTAGCACCGAACTAAGCTGTCATTTTTTTTATAAAGAACTGCATTTCTCTATCGGTTGGGTTCTTAATTCAATAACTGGGTCAATGGTTTAAACCTGATCGAAAGAAAAACCGTGTTTTGTAATAAGGGGGATAGGGTACTTCCCGTTGACATAGACTCATGAAATTTGGCAAGAAGCAATTTCATGTACCTAGCACAAGTAAAGGAAAAGATCCGAAAACCGTACATTTTTTGTTAAATACCGGATGTACGGAACGGACGAAGAAAATACAGCGGTTGTGATTGGCCGATGCAACAATGTCAGGAAGAATGTTCCAAACATAGTGATGCACAAGTCAGTTTTGCTACAAAACCTAATATTGATAAAATCGAACATAACGATGTCTATTAATTCTACTTTTTTTTTAAACTATACTGATTGTGCGTTAACTGGGTGCAAATAAAACACTTACGTAACACTGTAAATTTTACTTTATTCAAATCAATGCTAAAATTAAATCAAGGATAAATAATCGTAAAAAAAACGAAAAAATCCAAAGAAAATTTTCATTTTGCACCTAGGTTGGACGATCCCCCTCGACGAGACAATTATTGGTTTTTAAAATGAATGAATTTAGTATAAGTTTTCCGGATAAAAGATTTGGGGTCTTTATTATTTTTTGTGAAAAATGACAAGCGTGCATCAACGTTTCCTTCCTAACAGCATTAATCCACTGTTCTTTCACTTCTGGAATATCCGGAAATCTAAAATGTAAACATTAAGTAATGTTACTTTTGTACAGTTAGGGATCATCGTAATTTTTATCGACAATATTATTTAAATACTTTGTTTTGAAGTTGTCATAACACTACACCCTTGTGTTACCAATTATTTCATCACCATTGCTCTCAAAACGGTGAAGGAAAATATCCTGAGGAAACCGGCATGTTCTAGAACCAAAAATTTGAAGAAGTGACATCTTCTACCAAGCCGCACTGGGCCCGCCTGGTAGATTACGGCCCACTCCGTCAAAGTGATTCCGCCGACGCGACGCATCGTGCGCTCGACTGTACTAGCTGCTATGATCTGAAGTTGTCTTCGTCATCGTTTATTTCACAATTCTTTTGATAGGGGGGGGGGGGGGTAGGTACTATAGGTACTTATACAATTTTTGTATATTTTGTACAGGCAAAATCCTCGCCCTTCTGTGACTTCAGGAGAGGTCACAGTCGGGCTCGGCTGTCTTGCAAACAGACCAAAACAGAAGCTGCAGTCTAACATGATGACACAAGTAGGTGGGTAGGATGTATTCGATGAATGCTGCAATAACTTATACTGATCGCTAGGAACCGATATGTGACACACACATCACACTCGCGTCGGGTTCCGGCGAGATAGGTGTGCACAAATAGAATGCGGCGAAAGTGACAATACACGGCGGCGAACATAGCGCGCCCTGCACGACCTGACTCAGGCGCAGCGACTGTCGCCACGTGAGCGCACGACGGACAGTTCGTCCGCAACGATAGAACGAACGGGCAAGTATGCAATAACGCACACGGAGTACAAACCGCCCGCTCTCATCCTTGTCTCGTCTGCGGAGCTCCTTGTGCGCTCCACAGACTGGCTGCTGAACCATTGCGAGCAGTGTGTAGTCGCAGATTAACATTTTTCCTATCTCAATGCTTACCGCCGACTGACTTGTGAATGTCACATTCAGTCTACAAGTAGGCGCACACTCGCGCTCGTCCTTACGCGTACACACTCGCGTCGCCCACACGCGCAAACGTAACACGCACTCGTAGTGCTCGTCCTGCTCATCTCTTACGGCATCCGTGCGTTACAACATATGTCATATCGACGTGTTTTCATCTAAGTACTGTTTACTATTAAACACATCACTGTTTACAGTCAATACCTCTAGTTTGAACTCCATTTGCAAAGTGTAATGAACTAGTACATCGGGCGCGGCGCTTATTCCTTCGCGGGTACCTACTACCTGTACAACGTTTATAACTTTTAACGAGCCTCTTACTAATTGTTGAGCAACTTAGGACTTCAGCTACTTACACTGTTGCAAAAGAACCACATTCACTATTTTCGCCAATGGCAAGACTTTATGGCTTCGGAACCCCTTGCGGAGACTGCAGAGTCTGCAGATACAGTTGGGCACATGTCCAGAGAGGTGAGATGCTGCCTCCATAAGACCCAGCTCAGTTAGATTCAGAGGGTCCTGCATCTTTATCCAATTTTAATACAACAATCAGCTGATTCTAATTATTTTATTTCATATAAAACTACATGGGCACTTAGCTATGTGCACATTACCATTGGTCATATAAAAATATATGATTTATATGACGTTTTCAAAGGACAGTGTCACTCACGCAGGCCTTGTGTTGCAGCTGGGGCGCGCGCACGAGCAGATCATCCAGCCGCTCGAGCGCTTCCGCAAGGAGCACATCGGCGCCGTCAAGGTAACCCACCACCGCCGTCTCATTACTTTTAACACTTGCCTTATTATTTATTCATTTAAACTTTAATAATAAACTTTATTGAATTTCACTCCAACGAGATCCACGGTGTAAGTAACCAAATAACTTATAGCCTACTTAATAACTAACGCAGATCGGCTCCGGGTAGCGCCCGTTTCAAAAAAGATAGCTGTTTGATAATATTATCTCCTTTGTATGGCTATCCCCGCGGCTTCGAAGAACGATTGCACCGGAGCAGTGCGGCGCAGCGTTGGAAAAGATCAGGAGTGGTCATGACACGGGGCCTTTGAGTAGATGTTAGTGATCAATGAGCGGCCCGTCGTTACTTGCATCAGATCGCGTCGCCGAGAACAGCTCGTCGTAGTAGGATCCGTTCAGCGGGGCGCACGTGCCGCCTGCGTGAGCAACACGTGCCACACGCACGTCTCCATAGACGCCTCTACTATTAACTATTTAGTAATCTGTGCCTCTACTATAACCGACGACGCGTCCATGTTGCAGGAGGGGAAGAAGAAATTCGACAAGAAGACTGCCAAGTTCTGCCAGAGTCAGGAGCGCACGCTCTCGCTCTCCACCAAGAAACCAGAGGCTGTGTTCCAAGAGGTAGCTTATGACCTGATCACTCCAGCGGTGCGGCGTCCACTGGCCCACTCGCCCACTCGCCCACTGGCATCAACCCGCCCCATGTAGCGACGTTGCAACTATATTGGATACAACGTCGCTACATGGACTTACGATCAGATCAGGCAGCTTGTTCCGCCATCTGTCGATTTTGCATGAGAGCCAGGGTCCGACTAGTTTAACTTAAAAATATGTAATTGTATAAAGATGGCGTTCTGTAGTTTCTGCCCACCCCATCGGGAAAAGGCGTGAGTTTTCCCGATGGGGAATGTTTTGTTTTTGTATGTTTACAAGATTTTATCCAAAATAAAATATTTAAAGTCGCGCTGGAGTGTTGCGACACATGACGTTAATATTGTGACGTAACACACGACGCTGCGCTCCCAGGCTCCCAACGAGCGCGCCGTCCACCGTCCACTCGCCGCTAATTAACGTAAATCATATTATTCATTGCGTTAGTTACGTTGTTGAGCAGACATTTTACGAACATATGAAGCCGTGGATTAGCAATATGCTTCAAAATGATTCAGATTGATATTGTGTTACGCAATTAGGGTGCAGATGCAACTGATCGCGACCGAACGACTCGTGAAGTGTGCAGTCATTGGCGCAGTCCCCTAATTACTGGTCGCCTATGAGATGCTAAAATGATGGCGTCTGCTATGGCCCTTACAGATTCTGGAGGTCTTCATTTCAAAAACTCCTTTAATATACACATAGTCAACAATGTTTCCTAATGAAAATGATACTTAGTTGTCATTGGGATCCGTAGGAAGAGTTACTAGCTAAAGGGCAATGACCACCGTGCCAGTCGCCAGCTCGCGAGCTCGCCAGCTCGCCAGCTCGCCACCTCGCCACCGTGGTATGGCCTCGTTATTACTATACAGCTGTAGTAAAGACTTATCCCAAAAGTATCTGATGAAATTGTAAACAAAGGGATCAGAAAAGGTAGGTATCTGTGGTTGCCGATGTCCATTTACTGTTTTAGTGCTTGGATTTGAGTACTTAAACCCGAGTTTGTAATTGTAAATAATTTTTGAGATGTTTTTCATTTGGCAATTGAGGTAAATGATTTTGAAATTGTAAATTATTAATGTCATTCAAACAACAACTGTTGGGAAAATGGTGAGATATAAAGTCTTTTTATATACAGTAGCTCGATCATGAGTTTGTACAGCCAAAACTCGCTAGTGTCTCCGTAAATAATATATCGTCGCTCTAGATGTGACACCTCGTAAATACGAACCTGTCAAATTTCCAGGAGAGACAAAAAATTGTTTTGATAATTACATATGTATAATGCTTGCGTTTGGTTACTTATTTTATTGAATATTCAATAAAATACCGTATGTTTTCTTGTATGTACATAAACAATCACCTTGGCGTGCTTGGTGTCTATTAAACTTACAAGGTCCCACCTTACAAAGTGCTTCAAAGTCTTGTTACGAGATGTCACTAAAAGACAGTTTTTAAGTGAAGTAAACCTCCTGTACATACAAGGTATCACCAGAAAGATTGAAAATTGCGTGATGGACAATTTCTCATCAAAATGTAAAATTTACCAATAATTGCAGTTACGAGGTATCACATCTAGAACGACGATATTAATAAATCGTCGCTCTAGATGTGTTACTGTACAGCGCCCCTAGCGGTCACAGAAAGAATTACAATTCGTACCCCATGAGCACTATAGATTTCGTTATGTAAGAAACCTAACGTACTCGTAACTAGTCACTAACGTAATCTATTCGATAGTCAGTAACGTTACTCGACGACACAACAGTGACATTTAGGGAATCAAAAATCAACAGCCACTAAATTAACATACTCGTAGGTAGGTACTTCACTAACCGACAAACTTTCTATTTAGTCGGATGATTGACTGTCATAACATTTTTAACATAGGCGATAGCACTACATTTTGAGCATATAATTATGCCGTTCTGTCTTATTACTGAGAAAGAGATTACCTTAGCGCCTGCGTAAACTCCGTAAAACTCATGGTGCAAGCATTATCGAAATCTATTCGATCCAAGTTGTTAATACCCTAGCGAGTAAGTCGATAACAACTCATGGTAGACGTACAGATGCACGTGTCACCGAGCCAGTGACTGAACAAGAAAAGGTTTTGTTTACAATTTCATCAGATGCTTTTGGAACAGAGTATGGTTCTGTGAGTGTACAGTACAGCGGTGTGTGCAGGCCGACGCGGCGATGGACATGGCGGAGCGCGACTTCTGCCAGGCGTCGCTGGAGTACGTGTTCCAGCTGCAAGCGGTGCAGGAGCGCAAGAAGTTCGAACTGGTGGAGACACTGCTGGGCTTCGTGTTCGGGTGGTGGACCTTCCACCACACGGCGCACGACGTGCACGCCGACGCCGAGCCGCGCGTCAAGGACCTGCAGCTGCGCATCCAGCGGGTGAGTAGCGCGCCGCGTGCCACCAGCCGGCTATTCCATAGCGACCTCACTGGAGACTCACGTGAAGTGAGCTGTCATTCCACCTGATGCTAGGGACAGACACTATGCACGGCTCACATCACCTAAGTTTTCACAGCGAGGTTTTTCCAGAATCCATCGGCGGTGAGCACTCTATGACGCGCTCTGTGCTCTAGCAGTGAGCGCGCCGGCCGCGCCGCGTGCTGCCGCCGCGCGCCCGCCACGTCCGTAGGTGCCGCGTGTCGCGTGTCGCGTGTGTGTGTCCAACTAAACAACACTAACGACATTTTGCTTCCGATGAGTCTGACTGATGCTCTGCCTCTCACACTTTACATTCATTTTCATTCATGAAGGGGGATGCGCTAAAGTAGCCCGCTACATTTAAACCACACGATTGTATATCCATTCAAATATGGTTCGCGACACTAACTAATATTTACAGAATCATTAGAAGCACCAACACGACGGTCATTCAGCGGGTCATTTGAGCTTAGAGAGTTCTATTGATGATTCTTGTATACAGGGTGGGCCAGAAAGGCGATACGATTTTAAAAACTCTTTTGCGTTTGAAGCTTTAGAGAGGGGACTGTGCGGGTGGTGGGGTTAAGTAGCTCGGTTCTCGGAAATTTAGTCGCGATGGATCACTTCACCGGAGCGCAACGTGCATTCTGCGTTAAACATTATTACAAAAATCGCGATTCGTGCGCTATTGTTCGGCGTTTATTTCGGCGTGAGTTTGGATTACATGACCTAAATCAGTGTCCGAAGGAAAGTGTGATTCGATCGCGGGTCAGAAAGTTCGAAGCTACTCGTTCGACTCTCAAACAGAAGCCTGCGGGACGCCCAAGATCAACAAGAACGGAACACACAATTGAACAAGTTAGAGCTTCAGTTCAACGTAATCCTGCTCTATCGACTCGAAAGCGTTCAGCCGAACTTTAGCCATTTTAAGGGATTTTTTCTTTCCACAACTGCAACAATTTGAAGCCTATAATCGTGCGACATGGTTTCAACAAGATGGCGCGACATGCCATACAGCTAATGCCTCTTTGGCGGTCGTAAACGAGATGTTTGCTGGGAAACTGATATCGCGCCGAGGTGACATTGCATGGCCTCCTAGAAGTCCGGATCTAACGCCACTGGACTTTTCTTTTGTACTCTACTCCAATAACCCAGCCACGATTAACCAGTTGAAGACCAATATCCGGGAAGAAATGGCAGCTATTCCCCGTGCAATGTGCCAGCGAGTTTTTACCAATTTGAGGTTCAGATTCGAAGAATGTTTGCAGCGCGATGGTGCACACCTGGATGACGTTATTTTTTAAGAAATAAATAAATTTCCCAGATGTCAATTTTTATAGAAATAAAAACTTGTAAGAAGTAAGTATGTGAATAGTACTAAGTTTTCTTTTAATGATTTTTTCAAATTCGCAATTCTTTCTGGCCCACCCTATATTACAATTCTAATATTTGTTACGGTCGCGAATCATATTTTGATCAATATACAATCAGGTTGTACCAACCTACATATAGCTAAAAACGTAAGAAAATAAGAATTTCGTGGGCTACCTTAGCTACCCTGGCGCTCCGAGCGGCACTGGCCGGCTGGCAGCTGGCAGGCCCGGCGCATCATCATTTTGTAATTAGACGTGATAGAGGCGTGTAGTACGAACACTCGGTGTGTAACAGCATGCATGTTCCCGCGCCGTGTGACTGTGCCCGTGTGCGCGTGTGTGAGTGTGGGCACGTGTGACGGCGTGTAGCACGTGGTGCGGGCTAGCACGGCGATAGCGACCTCGACTCTTCTAAAGGAAACGGTTCAAAATGTACAGCCACGAGCACCAATATGTCAACACTTGGCAACTTTCAATTGGGATTTTTTCGTGAAATAACGAATGCAACGTTGAAACACGACACATTACATAAATCTATGGGTTCGAAAATGCTATGTTCATAAGAGCATACAATTTCATTAAAAAATAAAGGAGTAAATCGCTTTTGAATAAAGCCGAGTGTATACATACTTTTGCTCGTGACTGTACTCAGCTCCGGCGCCATGGATTTGTATCTCAGATTATAGGGTAACACGAGTAGTAATCTGTGGGCACGGCAGTGCCCCTGCCAAGTCGAGCATCTACAAACAAACTAAGACAGCCCGTACTATCCTTTTCTCGAAGCCATTTAGGACAATTTGGACCCCCCTGTAACTTCGTTATGGATAAAACTAAAAGCCTGAATTTTCAGCGCCAAGAGGGCATAGTATAACTTCGTATATTCCCAAATTACATTCAATTTGAACTTGTAGTTTAAGTGACCGTTGTAACATGTCTATTTATGTATGTTGTCTATTTATTAAAGACTAGCTTCTGCCCGTGACTTGGGCCGCGTGACATTTGGGCCTCCGACCCATCGCGTCGCAGCCTTGGTTGCCGGCCGTGCTACTACGTCGTTTTGGCTTAGCGTTTTTTCTAACTTTTTTTTCCTTTTGCTCGGTTCCTAATGGTCGCAGCTCGATATTAAATAGCCCGTAAACAGGGTCATTGGTAAAACATTAACAACGTCCCAGGACTATATTACTAACATCATAAACAACAACTTTTGTTCTATGACTTTTATTAATTCATCAGATTTTCATATAAAAAAAAATATATGTCAATTCAACGAATTGAACTATTTGATTTTCTGTTATGAACTCTACGCGAAGCAAAAGAGAGCGCTAGTTAGGTAAACAAACTACCGTGTCTAGTACAACATTCAGCGGAGGGGAGCGGGGGTCAGATAGAACAACGAAATCGTTTTCGGTAAATGTATTATTATTTTTTTAGTCATAGAACAAAAGTTGATGTTTATGATGTTAGTTATCCTGCAAGGTTGTTACTGTTTTACCAACAACGCTGTATAATCCTCCTCAAGAATTGGGCTATCAAAGGCAAAAATATTTTTTCAAATCCGACTGCTAGTTCCGGAGATTACCCCCTACATACAAACAAACAACCAAATTTTACCACTTTATAATATTAGTATAGAAAAAAGATGTCTAATATTGATACGGCCACTCTAAAATGTTGTTAACTAATTCGGTAACCATTTATGACAAACTTGCTGGCTAGGCCCCATACATAGGTCCCCCCCGGTGGGTTCCCGCATTGTCGAGGCGGGGGGGCTCAGTAGCCGTGGTGGATTGGGCCACGGTGAAGCTAAGAGGAACCCGAGGAGCGGCCGCTCGTCTAGGCTGTGCGGAAAAGCCGACGACGTAGCGGCCGGCGGGTAGGTTGCGGTGCCGCTTGGGCGACATCGCAGCCTACCTGAGGCGGGCCGCGATGTCCCCCGTGTGGGAGACATTGCGGCTGAGGATTAGAGGCCGCGGCAGGGGAGGAGTGTCGGTGTTACGTTGCCGCTCTCCCTACCTTCCGCGGCCTTGACGGGGCCGCCACCGTTCGATGGCGGACGCGGTGGGGCCGCAGGGGAAGAGGAGTGTCGGTGTGTCGTTGCCGCTCTCCCTATCCTCTGCGGCCGTAGCCCCCCATCCTGGGGGGCATGCGGGGCCTGCCAATTAGGCGGGCGTGGGGGCCAGCAGGCAGCGGGTGCGGGGGCACCGTTGCCTGCATTGCACAGGCCTCCACCAGTGTTGGACGGGAATGGCTAGGTGCTCCCGGCCATTCCCGTAGCCCCCCAATGTGGGGGGCATGCGGGGCCCGCCATATCATCTAGGCGGGCATGCGCCGGGAGGGCTATGGAGGTAAAGGCTATGCCTATTCCCGTGGCCCTCCCATCACGGCGAATGAGGGAACACCGCTGAGTTTTAGTGGGTATACTGTCATTCCGACAGGGAGTCCCACATACCCCGTCTCGTCCCCCGTGAGGCGGGCATGCATAAAGCATTTCTCAGCGACAAAAAAAAAAAAAAAAAAAAAAAAAAAAAAGGCCCCATACATAGGTATTGAATAAGTTAACCGACTTAGTTTTACATTAGCGGTACAAGAACTGCGGTGCGAGCCTTGCATTTTTGTGCATGTTATGTTTTGGATGGGATATCTCCACAAAACGATAACAACCAAATCACAAAAAACAACAATCCACTCAACTCAATACTGGTGTTCTAGCTGCATCCGGTTAGACTGGAAGCCGACCCTAACATAGTTGGGAAAAGGCTAAGCAGATGATGACAATATATCTACTATCACATCGCTCTATCGGGTGGCTAACATACTGGGTGGCAAGGACATCAGCAATATTTTTTTTAATAACCGACGAAAAATTTCGACGCGGGAAAAGGGGTCACTCATGTGCTGAATCCATGGTTACAGATTGCGCTTCGATGTCCGTGCCACGCTGTATTTTATTTACCCGGGGAAGTTGTGTAGGCGGTTGTCACAATAACTCATTTTTTGGATTACAATAAATGTAATCATTTATGTGAACTGTATAGTCATTGATATACAAGCGTATCACTAAACCTTGAAAGGAAACACAAACTTGAGTTACAGAGGTACAGACGCCAGCAGGTCAGCTACCCGAAACTGTCAAATTTTCCCAATCAACCTTGAACCTTAATGCTTTAGGGATATGGTTGAAAATCTATTAAAGACATTTGACAGACTGTAGTAGCTTGATGTGCTGGTGTCTGTACAATCAAATAAAGAACAAAGAATTAAAACAATAATTCTCGATAGAACAGGGACCGAGCACAGCGGGATGCTCTCGATTCGTATTTGGAGAAAACCTGAGTCGTCTACTTTACAGATTGTAGTACGGATACAGAACTACTGCTGAAATCGATACACCTATTGTTTGGATTCTTACAAACACAATTTAGGGAAAGGGAACGCTATTGCCGAGCAAACACGCACCAATTGAACGCACGAGCGTCAGTGAGTTGTGAGTAAGAGTGGCGCGGCGCATGTGGCGCGTGTGGCGCTTAACTAACCTGTGCGCGCTTGCAGACGCGGAGCAACTTCGACGAGATGAGCAAGCAGACCGAGTCGCTTATGAAGAAGATGATGGAGGTGCGCCAGATGGTGAGTGTGGCACTGTGTGACTCCGGCGGCACTGTGTCTGTGTGTGTGTAACGTGTGTGTGTGTGCGCAGAACAAGGAGGAGGAGGCGGCCGCCGAGGAGGCGGGGGGCGGGGGGTCGCGCGCCGGCTACCTGTTCCTCATGGAGAAGAGTGAGTTGTTGCCTCATTAACATTATCCTAGTGCTCGGCGATTACACGACGTTGCAAGTTTACGTACAATTATAGCAAACCGCTTGTCCGATTTCGACAAAATTTTCACGGGACCATTTGGAAAGTATACCCTATCCAACAAAAAGAGAGAGAGAGAATTTTTCAAATCGGTTGGCAAACGACGGAGTTATGCGCGAACAAATATATAAAAAAAAAAAAAAAAAAAATACAAACATCCGAATTGAGAACCTCCTCCTTTTTTAGAAGTCGGTTAAAAATATACAGACATGGAAACGTTAACAATTTATTTGTTTTAAAGACAGGGACACAACTTTCCGTAACTTTGAGACCAAACATGGCTTTAAGACAACGCTTTTGACATTTAAAAATGCTTTCCCTTTCGCTGCAATTGCCCCAAAATATTATCCCAAACCTTAAGACCGAAACAACCAGACCATGATAAGCCACTAGTAGTGAATTAGAATTAATTTTTTTTGACATATTGTGTAAAGCATAAGCAGAAGAGCTTATTTTCTTGCAAATTTTTTCAGCGTGAGCTTTCCATGTTAGTTGGCTGTCAATTAAAATTCCCAAAAATTTCGCTACATTTACTGTGTCTTGATAGTCCATAAGTGTGATTATTCCCATGAACTGTTAATATCAGTCCGAGAATGTTGTTAACTGTGCCGGCTGGTTCATAGTATGACGTCGGTTCAATTAGGTGATTCAGTTCAACCGTGGGAACTGACAGGCGTGCGACTGCGATATTCATATTTTGTAAGATAAGAAGTTATTGATGTTTGCGCAGAGGCGTTCGGCACGACGACGTGGAGCAAGCACTACTGCACGTACGAGAAGAGCTCGCGGCAGCTGGCGCTCACGCCCTACAACCAGATCAACGTGAAGACGGTCAGTACGGGCATCGTGGGGCTGCCAACTATTATTTTAGCAGAAATAGTGTATATCTGAGGGGCAATTCTCGTATTTTTAAGAAGGTTCTCATTCTAATCTTTAATACTTTACCTACTTTCATTTTTTGCCTATTATTAGACATTGATTGTCATCGAGATGACATTACAACTAGATTTTGAAAGTTTTAATTACGGGAATTGGCCTTCTGATTTCAGTGAGGGTAACAAAACAGTACACACCTACAAAAGAGTCTTATTAATTGTTAGTCTAAAGCATTTCTTTTGTACTTTTTGCGGAACTTACTACTCTAGCTAGACATTCTAAGTTCGAATAGACGAGCGGCTCATTTCCTAACGTCGTCCTGTTTCTCTCTTCCCACCACTTCGCATTCATGACCGACAACACTCGCTCAGTGCATGCGAGCGAGTAGTAGAAGCAGGAATTCATTTTATTCAATTCAAAGTCAGTCAATATCCACGCATTAACAGTGACTAGGGAGTAGGGATCAAGAACGTTTTTATTAAATACTAAAAATCACGTTTTTTCTATTATATATTTTGTAACTCATAAGCGGTGTCTCTCGCGTGTTTTCTCGAAACATTACACAAACACATCGAAACAAAGAGGCGTGGGCCATACACATTTGTGTACACGATGATTTTCTTTTCCGAGCTGCATGGAAAACTGCCGAGACTTCCGAGCTGCATGTTTGTTGGCAGTATGAAGTACCCAAGTCGAATGAACCATGTTGAAAATTAAAATAAAAAAACTTTTAAAAAGTTTCATGGCGGGAATTAGCTATTCTCTTCTTCAATTTTTGATTAATTAAATACTGTTATACAACGTGTCCCAGAAATCAACGTCAAGCCGAAAACGGGCAATAGGCCAAGTCGTGACAGCTATTAGAAAAATATAAAAAAAAATCTTGGTCATGTACTTTTCGAATTATAAGCATTCAAAAATAAATCTCAAAAAGTGACACCCTGTGATGATTTTTCAAGTCCTGTGACTACATTATTAACATTTCGGTAGTTTTTTTCTCTGTGATCTAACCATGAATAACCCTTCTGTAAATTACAGTTAAAAGTTAAAACGTAACTGCCTCAGTTTTAAATTAAATGTTAGATTTTTGCCCAATATTGAATTCAAAATAATGACATCACCCAACTTTAACCGACTGTACTGAAAAAAAAATCTACTACACTATTTTGACAAGTAACTTTAAAAGATGGCGCGTTTAGTCAGGATTCCAAAATGGTATAACACATACTAATTGCTACTTCTTAATTGAGGAAAAAAAGTACATTGTTGGTTTTAGGTGCATTTGAAATAAAATTCAGTCGTTGGATTTCTTTTATTATAATTTTTATTAAATCAGATTTACGAAGTTTTATAACAAATGTTCAAACTGTTTTCCTTCAGCTGCAATGCAAGTTCTACATCTCTTTAAAAATGATCGCGTAATAAGACGGGCGTATCTTCTTGAGTTGATGTATTCAGCGGCTTCTGCAATTCTTTGGCGCAGCTCGTCTAAATCTTGAATTGGCTTAGAGTACACTTTATCCTTTATCGTACCCCAGTAAAAAAAAACTATGGGGTTTAAATCGGGTGAACGGGCAGGCCACGAAATTGTACCACCCCGCCCAATCCACCTTCTCGATTGAGAAACTCTCGTACAGTGAGAGCATAATGCGCTGGGCAGCCATCTTGTTGATACCACATGCTGCCGTAAATGTTCAGTGGCACTTCTTCCAATAATTCTGGTAATTGGTTCTGTAAGAAGTTCAAGTAACCCTGGGCATTTAAATTCTCCGGCAGCTCGATTGGACCAATAACTTTACCATTCAAAATTCCCGTCCACATATTTACTTTAAACTGGTACTGAGATCTATCTTCCCGCATCAAATTTGGATTTTCCACGTGCCATTCGTGCAAATTGTGGAGGTTCATGTAACCATCCTTTTTAAATGTTGATTCATCGGACCATAGAATTTTTTCAAAGAATCGCGGGTCCTCTCGGTGCCTCTGCAACATCGTTCGACAAAATCGTACTCTCTCTGGGTAGTCTCGGGGTAGCAGACTTTGTACTCGTCGTACATGGTATGGGTGAAACTCGTTCTTATTTAAAATACGATGTGCAGTACTTTTGGGGACTCCTATGCTCTGTTCAATTCCACGTACTGAGATACTTCTGTCTTCTTCAACTGCTTGCAAGACTTCGGCTTCGTAGGGCATAACGGGTCTTCCCTCGCTAACCATTTGGCTAGGAAATCGACCCTCTGATAATGACCGATGCACATTAATAAATACTCGATGATCGGGATGACGCTCAGCATTCGGGTATCTCTCATGATACACTCTTGCTGCAGCATTGGCGTTGCATAAGCATTCTCCATAAATGAGATGCATGTTGGCGTATTCCTGTGCGGTGTATCGAGATGGCATGATAAAACACTACACAAACACGGGGTTGCGATTAAAACAAGTCCGGGGTTGTCAGAAACGGTGCAGATAAATCCAAATCACAATGCAAATCAAGTCCAATAAACAAAGCCACAGTTGTAAGTACGAAGTCAATACGAATACAAAAAGATGTGCAGTCAACGAAAGAGCGTAACGTACTGCAGTATTGCACAATTTGCCGATGCATCCCTGTTTAGCCAGAGTAGCGTCTCTATCTGTTTCACTCACACATATGAGATGATGTGTCAATCCGTCTCCCTCTTAGTTAGATAAAAGTAGCGTCACTATCTATCTCGCTCCCACTTGTCAAAGTAGCGTCACCTCACATTAGTTAAAATGAATCTTTCTCGCTCACACTAGTCAAAATAACGTCACTCTTCGTCTCAATCGAACTTTTATGAAATACGGCTTCATAAAAAAAAAATGTTTTTTCTCAATTAAGAAGTAGCAATTAGTATGTGTTATACCATTTTGGAATCCTGACTAAACGCGCCATCTTTTAAAGTTACTTGCCAAAATAGTGTAGTAGATTTTTTTTTCAGTACAGTCGGTTAAAGTTGGGTGATGTCATTATTTTGAATTCAATATTGGACAAAAATCTAACATTTAATTTAGAACTGAGGCAGTTACGTTTTACTTTTAACTGTAATTTACAGAAGGGTTATTCATGGTTACATCACAGAGAAAAAAACTACCGAAATGTTAATAATGTAGTCACAGGACTTGAAAAATCATCACAGGGTGTCACTTTTTGAGATTTATTTTTGAATGCTTATAATTCGAAAAGTACATGACCAAGATTTTTTTTTATATTTTTCTAATAGCTGTCACGACTTGGCCTATTGCCCGTTTTCGGCTTGACGTTGATTTCTGGGACACGTTGTATATTTTATGCCTGTTTCATTCTCTCGCAATCGAAGTAAACTAGCCATTTTACCCCTCGACTTTACTATCCATGGACATAAACGTCTCGGGGTAAAACGGCGTCTTTATGCACTAGTTGTACAATCTACTATGATCCCTAGACACTATTGATGTGTGTAAATAGAGTATTTTAGCGTACTCTATTGCTTTCGTATGAGTGATTCGTTCGAGTGAACGCTAGCCCCTGTCGCAGGCGAGCGGCACGGAGGCGCTGTGCGTGTGCGGCGCGCGCGGCTGCAGCGAGCCCGTGGAGCGGCGCTTCTGCTGGGAGTGCGTGCCGGCCGAGCGGGAGCGCGCGCCGCTCGTGCTGCAGGCGCTGGGCGAGCGCGACCGCGCCGCCTGGCTGCGCGTGGTGGACGCGGCGCCCGCGCCCGCGCTGGCGCCCGCGCCGCGTGCGGGGCCCGAGCCCGACTGCGCGCTGGACGACGCGGGCTTCGCCTTCGTGCGGCGCCTGGTGGGCGCCATCGAGGCGCGCGGCCTGGAGGAGCAGGGCCTGTACCGCGTGGCCGGCGTGGCCAGCAAGGTGGCGCGCCTGGTGGCGTGCGCGGCGCCGGGCCGCCGCGTGCCCGCGCTGCAGGACCCGCTGGACTGGGAGACCAAGACGCTGACGTCGGCGCTCAAGAGCTACCTGCGCGCGCTGCCGGACCCGCTGCTCACGCGCGCGTTGCACGCGCAGTTCATCGCCGTCGCCAGTACGTGTCGCCCGCTGGGTGCTCCCGCACGTTGCGAGCCGCAGCGGCGACCGGTGTCGCCTGTCAGCTTTTGAATGTACCTGTCTGATCGAACACGATATCCAATGTGCCTCCGCCACAGATACAGAAGTGGTATTTAATGTAATATCAGTTCCATCCAGCGATTGCATCGAGACTGGAGTGAAGGTGAACTCCCGAGGATATTCTCCAAGCGAGAACTTAGTTGTTAAGTTCTCGACAATATTCTTTTGGAAGAGAATTTACGCAATTTAAAAATGAGATCTCTGGTCTCTATTGTAGCGATCGATATGTATAGTTATAGTTTTGAATGCATCTGACGTGTTACGAGTTGACGACAAAATAATCTGGGGTAGATTATTTAACAAATTAAATTCTCCGTAGATTGTCTCAACATTTCGTAAGGTATCCTTGTTGAATTAGGATTTACATTAAAACAAACTTAATGATTTAAAAATAATCACTTCAATAAAATGTTAAAAGCCGGACAAGTGCGAGTTGAACTCGCGTAGAGAGGGCTCCGTACGATGAATGTGTTACCCACCAAAAATCATGTAAAGTAGGTTGCCAAGACTTACATAAAGCTGAACGTGACACCTCCGATACAGCTCCGGTACAGGAGTGGGACGGTGAAAGTTACCGATTTCCTGTTTTTTTTTAAACAGGTTTCTAGGACTTCGGGAAGTGCTCTAGAGGTTTTGATGAGTGAGTGAGTCAGTCAGTGACAAAATCGACGAATAAAATCCAAAGTATATAAGTCTGCTAACTACATGTTATCCTGGCAAGCTCTGGAGCATTATCCAGGCCGAAGCTATGGGGGTACGAAAATACGACGAAATGTTTCGACAAAAGGTAGGCAGGCTTTTTGTTTCTGGCTCGTCTTGGTACATTATAGTATAGCAAAACATGTTCTCCTATACATTCCAATTACAAATGTAGGTTTCTACACTTACGCACAACATTGAAAGATTTACCATGTTATTTTAGACCGAAGACTTCTTGTAGGTTTTCCTGTAATATGTAAGTAAACAACTAATTTCTGTATTTTCTTAAAAAAAAAATAGGGTTTGTAGTTTGATGCAAAACGGTACATTACGATACGTGTGACTTACGCAGTCCATAATGAACTACCTACTTAAGTCATAAGTATCGTATGCTATTGTATACTCGTAGCTCGTGTGACCTAAAATGGATTACTAAGTCACAGAAAAGCGTGAATTAAGTGCGGGTTTAGTTCACCCCGTGGTATAAAACATATTTCAGACAACACGCCCTTTCATTTGATATGTCACGCGGTACCGTTAGCAAAACTTTTGTTTTTTAATTTTCCTCCCAAAAGTATCCCCCATATTCACATTTTATTTATTTACTTAATACGTCTGTATTTGTGTCACAGAAATTCATGTGTACCATATTCCAACTGAATCAGTGCAGTGGATTCGGAGCAAATTGGCTGTGACAGACGGACAGACAGACACACGAGTGATCCTTTAAGGGTTCCGTTTTTTCATTAGGACGTACGGACCCCTAAAAAATTACATGAGAGGAAAGGTAAATAATTAAAAACAAATAACAATCAGGATTTTTTACTTTCGGCAGAGTAAGTCGAAGTCGGCGCATATACCTGTATCACTTTCAGGTAGTACTTGTCAGTGAGTTTCAGTATACGGTACGCTAACCGTGTTTGTTGTGTGTGAGTTCACCTTCGCGGAAGTAGAGTAGGTGGCCTGACTCCAGCTTAACCGTATCGTCCCCCTATCGTCAGACTTCAGTTAACTCCAGTATATGCCAGCTAATGCGAACTAAGTTACCTCAAGTTCGGCAAGGTGATGGTCCGCCAGATGTAGTCATCGGTGGTAGCGTGCCCCGTGCAGCCGTTACCGTGACCGCTGCCTTGAGCAGGAACAGCGGGACCACTGGGGGCCGTTGTTTTTGCACTTTCTTCATTGGGAGGTTTAATTCTCGTAATGACCACGCTGGGTATGCGGGTGGAGCCAATCCTTTCGCAATGATGGCGCGGCTGCCCGTCGTCGCTTTGGGGGCCTAAAAAGGCCACTTTGGCAGAATCATAATAGGATAACAATATGAATCATATTAATAATTGTAAAATGGTCACAAACTGACAATTCATAATAAGATCTGTGTGCAATTCATATCACGCAATTCAACTGTTTGACAGTTTTGTATGGAAATTCGTAAAATGGTCCACCAATGTTTACACCAAATATGAAATGAATTGTAGGTGATTAAACTATTATGTGTAACCATTCAACGAAAATTAGAGGAAATGCTAATGATCTGCTGGGAATTCAGGAAATTAATAGCTTTTAGAGGTATTGCTTAAAGTGACCTTGTTAGGCCCCCCGGAGACTTTAGTTTGGCTTGTTGGATGGGTATACCGCCAGCAGTCGGTCGCCAGCGACTCGTCCGTCAGTGGCAGGGCGAACCGCAAGTGAGGTTCACGTTGGGGAGCCCGGTTGTTGTGTGCTCCCTCTTACATGCCGATGAGCCTCGCTGGATGGAAACTGAAATTAAGTGTTATTTCTGTGTTTGTGGTGGACATTGAATATTTTGTTCAATGACAGGTACACAGAACCGGTTTCGTCGCTGTGGCTCAGACGAGATTGTGACTGAATAAACACTCAGCAGTCAGAGCTTTTTATTCTGCCTCGTCGGTCTAGTGGTCGCAAGCGCTACTGCTGAGCATGAGGTCCTGGGTTCGATTCCCGGGTTGGGCAAAGTGTTATTGGGTTTTTCCGTATGGAATTTGTCAGCAGCCCGGAATGTGGATGTGTGTGTGTGTGGCCCGGCAGGTGGCAGTAGTCTCGCCCCCTATAACAGGACTTAACATAACTAACCCTTCGTGAATACCACTGTATTCACGAAGGGTTAGTTTATGTTAAGTCGTGTGTGTTAAGCAGTTACCCCGCTGGGTAACTGCTTAACACACTCGGTAGCAATTGACAGTTCAACAACATTCATTGTGTTATTTACGCTGTTGAGCAGACATATTTTCGAACATATGAAGCAATGGATTAGCAATATCTTTCAACTTGAGATCGTTAGTGTGTTACGCAATTTGGGTGCAGGCGTGATGTAATGTAATGTTGAATGTGCGCAGAGTGCGAGCGTCGCTCGGAGCGCGCGGCGGGCGTGGCGGCGCTGGTGCGCGCGCTGCCGCCGCGCAACAGGGAGATGCTGGCGCTCGTCATGACGCACCTTCGCAAGTGAGTAGCGACAGTAGAGGTAATAATAGCTATACGCGTCGACGACAGCGGCATCAGTAGCCGCCGGCGCGTCGACGGGTGCAGTTGCCTCTGTCGTCGACACGTGTCGCTCGTGTGTATGCGCACTAACGTGACGAACATAGCTATTTGATAATAATTATGTGAGAGTAAATACCGTTCCGCGGCGTGTGGCGCTCTGTGACCCGTGTGCGTGTGTGTACAGCGTGGCGGCGCGCTGCGACAAGAACCTGATGTCGACGTCCAACCTGGCCGTGTGCTTCGGGCCCACGCTGCTGCGGCCCGAGCGCGAGACCGTGGCCTCCATCCTGGAGCTCAAGTTCTACAACGTGCTGGTGGAGACGCTGCTGGAGCACTACGAGCAGGTGTTCGAGGCCGCGCCGCCCGCGCCGGCCGCGCCGCCGGCCGCCCCGCCGCACAACGGCGCGCTCAGGTACGTGCCCGTGCGCCTGCGCACCACTGACTTCTAGCGACGACTGCTTCATGTTGACGTGCGATGTTAACAATACATCGATAATCTCATTTATGCTAAATATGAAAATGTAATGCAACTTACTCAGTTTGTTGGTCACAGTAAAACATTTTGTTATATAAATATTACAGCACATAAGTAGTTCATAATCATGTCGCTAGATGGTTCTGTCTATAAATTACTTGCACGCAACCTTTCTCTTTACTAAAAATTTTTCAATCATAAGAGTCTTTAATAAGAGGTTTTAGAAATAATATAGTAAGTAAACTAGACAATCTAAGCAGTCGGATATGACGTTTAACCACGATAACTATGAACGTCTAAATAAGAAAGAAAAAATCTAATTCATAATCCTAATTAATGACTGTGTTCTCCATACACCTTCAACAATGAGTATAATTCGTAAGCACCAAGATTCCCTTTATATTAGAAAATTTCACTCAAAAACACGAAGAACCTAATCGTTGATTAATATTCCGACAGGACGTTATTACAATATCATGTCTTTAGGTCCGTTATCGCAGTGTTGTGATAAATGACTTCATTTCAGTAAGTAGGTTTGCACAAACACTTTTACACGTTAATCGTATTTTAAAAACTAGATGAGGTCGGCGGTTTCTATCTGACTACTCTGAGAAGAAAGACCGAAACAAACTCAGTGGACAGTCTCTTTTAAAGTCCAGACATAATCTTGGTCAGATCATTTGAAGACCATGCAAGTCGATGTCTGTTCGAGAACCACACAGATTGAGACCGTTATAAGCCGATTTTTGACCGAATAAAATCGATGATCTGCAAAATCGATACTTTTACACTTAGAAAAGAGAGAAACGTAGTGTACGCTACCCCAGCAAGAAAGTGTCTCCTAGGGTTATAGGAGTAAAACGTATAATTTGTGCCCTAACTGCTGTAAATGTGCCCCCACATAAAAAATATGTGACCCCTGTCGTTTTGGAAAAAAACGGAAAAAACGATTCCTGCTGGGGTAACGTTTTTCTAGCAGGAAAATTCTAAACGAATGATCGGAGAGAGAAAAATTGTGCATGGCCAGAGAGCTTATATGTGTGCTAAAATGTGCCCCCAAAAATAAAATCTGTGCCCCTTCAGGTTTTCGAGATATTGCATTTCCTGCTGGAGTAACTTTTTGATGAATCGTATATCTCTACAACCATTGCATGTGCCCCTGTGGAATAAAAATACACAAGTAGCTCTTAATGTGTGCCCCAATGTGCCCCAATTAGATTTAAGAAAATATTTATAGTTTTCAAGTTATAGCGGTTTTATGAAAACCCGAAAAAACATCGCAGTGCCTAAATTAGACAAGGCACAAGTTCGCTGAAAACTGTATTTGGTCCTTCTGGACGCTAATAATAACCATGCAAAGTTTCAAAACTGTTCATGCATGCGTTTTTGAATAATCTTGCTAAAAGTCAAAACGATGGTGTCATAACTTTGACGGCAAAATACAAGGAACCGGCTCAATCCCAGACGTGTAGGTGTAAACCAAAATCTTGTGCCTTTAGTCAAAAATATATGGTGAAAATATTCAGCTTAGAATGTTTCGCATTAAGTAAATATAAACAAAAAACCAAAATATGTAAACAACGGCTGGTTATCCGACCAAATTTGAATGACTACTAAAAAGCGACGGATTCATACATATCGATGACAAAACGTTACTCCAGCAGGAAATGCAATATCTCGAAAACCTGAAGGGGCACAGATTTTATTTTTGGGGGCACATTTTAGCACACATATAAGCTCTCTGGCCATGCACAATTTTTCTCTCTCCGATCATTCGTTTAGAATTTTCCTGCTAGAAAAACGTTACCCCAGCAGGAATCGTTTTTTCCGTTTTTTTCCAAAACGACAGGGGTCACACATTTTTTATGTGGGGGCACATTTACAGCAGTTAGGGCACAAATTATACGTTTTACACCTATAACCCTAGGAGACACTTTCTTGCTGGGTTAACGTACACAGAAACGTATAATTATTGTATTGTGAAATGTTAAACATAAAAACAAAATCTGATCACATATATTGTTAGCTTTATTTTGATATTAGTATGTTATTGTAGGAACTGAGTCCACCCCATGATATTGAAAAATATATTTGAATCTCTTTTGATTTGATTTCTCAATGGTCCGCGTAGTCTTTCGCTATCTAGGACGTTTGTATCTTATTGGTATATTTTCTTTTGGTCTGTTTCTGTTATTTGCGACGACCTTACCTTGCTAATTCCGGACTACTCGTCAACACATGCCAGTCTCGTGACTTGGTTTTGAAGTTGCACGAGTACTTTAAACGAGAGTCAGCAAATAGACGGTCACTTTTAGAAATTACCCAAGTACAAGAACGAGTCGCCCAAGCGCTTGGAATTGGCACAAAAATACTTGGCAAAACTATAAATGAAAAGTACGGGCTTTCTGGCTGTGAAGAGAATGTACTGCACACACCCAAAAGCGAAAAAAAAACAGTATGTTGGATTTTAGTTCTTGTCTTGGTTTGGCTGTGAAACTCGCCCAAATTTAAACTCCCAAGTTTAAATTTGGGCGAGTTTTTTATGTAATAACTGTTAAATATTACAAACTCGGATGTGTAATACAACGAAATGAATCCAGAATCAGTTTTAAGCAATGTAGGTAATTGTCGATTAGAAACTCTTAAGTATGATAAATCGATATATCTTGAAAATCGGTTTTTAAAGCAACCGATATTTTCCCCATCACTACACAAAGTATTCTGATAGCTCTCAAATCGGACTTCTTAGATTGTCAGGAATATAGCTGTCTTCATTATCTTAATAAAAACTTCAGATGTTGTTTTACTACAATAATATTTCGTGGCACGTGCGCGTCTCCTCGTCTACTCGAGGTTCCACGTGGATCTTTAGTTGAAGACGATGAGTAGCGATGACGCGAGCGCACAGCATAGCGAGCACCCTAATAGGCTAGATGTAAGTTTTGGAGAAAACAATTAATAATATTCCTTGTCGTTTATTTCTCTCAAAATATGTTTCTTTTTTACGAAATGTTGAAATTGACAGAACTTTTAGAACATTTTTATACTTACTTAACACGTTTTTATTTTCAATACTGTCATGGCTGTTCGAGTGTCTTTATACTTTTTTACAAGCTTTTATTTAGTTTTTCCCGTTTAATCCACTTTTTTAGTGTTATCTGCACGCAACTTTATTTATAATTGTTATTTTTTTTATTAATTCTGTCGGGATATTATAATATTCGACAGTCTTAAATAACAAGTGTCTAAAATATGGCAATGATGCTGAACCATCATCATCAGCCCCACCCGGACTTCACCTAGTGCTGGGCCTCTCTTTTCTTGCCCCAATCCCTACGCTCCTGTGCCAGCCTCATCACGGTGTTGTCCGCGATAGCAATCTATTTACAATTAGCTGACCCGACAAACCTTGTCCTGTCAAAATTGTAATAATTCATACAAAATAAATTAGGTTTTATCGAATTTTCTCGGCAACTTTTCCAATTTTTCTTTCCGTAAGAACCTGAAGGCCAATTCTCGTAATTTAAAACGTTCAAAATCTAGTCGCAGTCTCATCTCGGCGACAAACAAATGTCAAATTGTAGGGAAATAAGAGGTATTTTTGACAGATTGAGACTGAGATCAGACTGTGAACGTTCTTAAAATTACGAGAATTGCTCAAAAATTGGCCAATTTGTTCCAGCCGCTCTGAAGTAATGCGCTTTACGCTCACCAACGAACAGCGTTTAATAATAATAAAGTGCTCGTAGGGATCTTGACCATCTTCCGGGCTCTGGGATTGTTCTGAAATCCGTGGAATACCTCTCCGCTCCTCATAAGCACCTCAGGACATGTTGCCCCCTTGTTGCTACGTCACTATGTGCTAGAGACAGTTTCCGGGAGCCCATTATTGAGTGTGCAAGTCACCCCCTGCCATTTTATCCGTGTATATATTGAACATTGATTAGGCAGTGGCCATAGTTCTTCCATAGTTATTGGTAACCAGTCCACTTTAGCCACCCGAACCCATAGTCCAAATTTGTATTTTTCCACAATAAAACAATAGTCCTACACCAACCGGGGGTTGTCCTTTGGTGCACTTGCATAGTGCATACAGGGATAATCGTCGGTTGGTGCCCCATTTCAATCAGGGTTTAATTTTATTACATAGACAATTATTATTACATGATTGAAACAATCAATTACAAGAATTCCCGTGTCGCGCTCTGATTATAAATGATAATGATAAATGATAAATGATTTTATTTTTGTAAGTAGGTTTGTACAAACACTTTTACACGTCAATCATATTTTAAAACTAGATGAGGTCGGCGTTTCCTATCTGACTACTCTGAGAAGAAAGGCCGAAACAAACTCAGAGGTCACAGTCTCTTTTAAAGTCCAGACATAATCTTGGTCAGATCATATGAAGACCATGCAGGTCGATGTCTGAGATGGTCTTTTGAGGAAAGAACCACACAGATTGAGAGGACCTGTCCAGCCAGTGCACGCATTTGTCAGAAATCGTGCAGCTCAACTCAAAACTTAAGGAGCTCGACGATTCGACGAACAATACCAAAGAAAGGACATTTGGGTAGGCCACATTAATTACTCAAACTGCCAGACCATGACAAAAACTAACAGAACAGAGAGAAAAATTAAAAATAATATAAATAAAATGACCCACATAGTCTTCACATTCACAATAATTAAAATAATAGAATACTTTACAAAGTAAGCAAATGTCATAGTATATATAAAATCCATTAATGTCAAAGTGTATATAATAAAACAAAAAAAAAAAACAACAACAACAACAAGACAGAGAGAAAAAAAAATAAAAATAAAAATAAAAACATTAAATATGTAAAAAATTGGAAGCACCTTAATCCCAAGCCTTTTTGTCCTCGATATAATCCTTAACGGTATAAAAGGCTTTCTGGCACAACTTACGTTTAATGAATGATTTGAATTTATTAAGGCTTAGATCTTGAACGGGGCTTGGAACTTTATTGTAAAAGCGTATACATTGGCATCTGAACGAGCCACCTATTTTTTTGAGCCTTGTTATAGGTACAACAAATTTGTGTTTGTTCCTAGTATTTATATCATGGATATCACTGTATTTTTTAAACAATTTTATATTTTTATGGGCATATAAAAGATTTTCATAAATATACTGAGAAGGCACAGTCATAACATTAATCTCTTTAAATTTGTCTCTGAGCGAGTGTCTCGGACTTAATTTATAAATTGATCGAACAGCTCGCTTCTGCAAAACAAAGATAGTCTGAATATCAGCGGCATTTCCCCACAATAGAATACCGTACGACATTACACTATGAAAATAGCTAAAGTACACTAAACGGGCTGTCTCTATATCAGTTAAATTACGAATTTTTCTAACAGCGAATGCTGCGGAACTTAGCTTTTTTGACAATTTGTCTATATGCGGACCCCACTGAAGCTTAGCATCCAAAGTTATGCCCAAGAATACGGTGCTGTCTTCAGGATTCAATTCTTCGCCCTTTATCAACACATTAGTTTTCACCTGCCTAACGTGAGGTAGCGTAAACTTAATGCATTTGGTTTTTTTCTCGTTTAGAAGTAAATTATTAACATTGAACCAGTGGACTACTTTAGAGATCGCGCTATTTACTTCGTCAGTAACCTGCTGCTGACGTTTAAGTTTAAACAAAAGTGAAGTGTCGTCTGCAAACAACACTATATCATGATTATCCTTTATGAGGTACGGCAAGTCATTAATATAAATAAGAAACAAGAAAGGACCAAGAATTGAGCCCTGTGGGACTCCCATTGTTACTATAGATCCGGGAGATCTTTTTCCATTAACGTCAACGCTCTGAATCCTCTTACTCAAGTATGAAGTAAGAAGATCCAGAGCAGCGTTCCGGATCCCGTAGTGACGGAGTTTCCTGATTAAAGTTTCGTGAAGAACGCAATCGAATGCCTTGGACAAATCACAGAAAATGCCCAAGGCATCGCATTTGTCTTCCCATGCATTATAAATATGTCCTAAAAGTTCAACACCGGCATCAGTAGTTGAACGACCCCTTGTAAAACCGAACTGTTTGCTATGTAATAATTTGTGTTTATTAAAAAATCTTTGCATTTGTTCTAAAATTAATTTCTCAAAAATTTTACTAAAAGTAGGTAGTACAGAAATAGGTCTATAATTTGTGGGGTCTGATGTACTACCCGATTTAAACAAAGGTATTATTTTACTATTTTTCATGAGGTCAGGAAACTCCCCACCGTCAATACAACTATTAAAGATAAGAGCTAGAGTAGGCGCTATAATGTCAATAACAGACTTAGCAACTTCTACAGAATTACCCCACAGATCTGCAGTCTTTTTTACATTTAAAGTGTGAAAAGTTTTAATTATATCTATACAAGTAACATGTTCAAAATGAAATTCCGAATCGCAACCATTAACATTTTCCATAAGCAAAGACTCAGCAACAGAAGGTGATGAGTTTAGGGATTTAGTAGTTGAAAGGGGAATATCCGAAAAGAAATTTTCAAATGCCTCGGCGACTTGTGAGTCTGATTTTATTATGTTGTCATTAATCGACAAGCTGTAGTCAGTGTTTCGATTACTAGACCTTCCCGTTTCACTATTAATAATATTCCAAGTCGTTTTAATTACATTACTGCTGTTTTTAATCTTTAAACCTAAATAAAGTGACTTGGCCATATAACAAACTTTTTTAAATAATTTTGAATAATTTCTAACATACAAATTAAATGCATCAGTGTTAACGTAAGTCCTTTCATTGTACAGTTCATAAAGCCGCGTTCTACTTTTATGAATACCAATGGTAGCCCAATCACTGAAAGATGCGTTACTATTAACCGAGATAGTCTTGGGAATAAAGGTTGAATTAAATTGTTTACAGTATATTTTTCATGATTAGTTTTCATGGTCACGTGACCAATAGCTTTATTAGTTTTCATGGTCACGTGACCAATAGCTCTATTAGTTTTCATGGTCACGTGACCAATAGCTTTATTAGTTTTCATGGTCACGTGACCAATAGCATTATTAGGGTCCATGGTCACGTGACCAATAGCTTTATTAGTTTTCATGGTCACGTGACCAATAGCTTTATTAGTTTTCATGGTCACGTGACCAATAGCATTATTAGGGTCCATGGTCACGTGACCAATAGCTTTATTAGTTTTCATGGTCACGTTACCAATAGCTTTATTAGTTTTCATGGTCACGTGACCAATAGCTTTATTAGTTTTCATGGTCACGTGACCAATATCTTTATTTTTACGCAATTATTTCTCAATAATATGAATTTAATCTCATAGCTTAATTCTACAAAATAAGATTCATAAGGGGTTTTTCTTACTGTCAACTAGCGTATCGCGAATACAATCTGAATCACAATCCCCTTGGCCTTACAGTTTGACAATTCAACGATACCTACCCATAGCGTTTAGCAGTCAAGCAGACAATTTTTTCAAACATACTGTCAAAATGAAAGTGATTGTAATTCCAATTGTGTATGGATGTGCAACGCCTCGCTCCGTCAACACACGACATTGAGACGGTTGCTTGCCCTCTGTGGAGGCACATTGTGAGGGTGGCGTGGCGTCACTCTTGTCCCGAACATGGTGCAGATGGCTAGGGTGTGTCCACTCTTTGAATATGCGAAATGTCACAGCGCAGCATCAGGAGCGCTCGGCCAGTCGGCTCTATTACTTATTGTGTAGTATTCTTATTTTATTTTATAGTTTCCAATGGACAGTGATGCTCTGATGACATTGTTTGAACCTTTGTACTTGTAGTAGATGTGCATGCCGAAACATGTGTAGATATTATTGCGAACATGTATGTACCGACGTTTGCATTCATTGAGCATCCCACGCATTAATACGTTACAAAGGGGGTACCTATTAATGAAGGCGTCTGTAATAAGAATAATATTATAGATCTTTCTTGTAAAAAAGAATAAAAATCAATTTGAAAATATAATAATGTTTGACTTGCACAGCATGCTCCTATCAACCGAATTTCATAGTACGGCATTATAGCGTGCACTGGACGGCCTGCGGTCCACTGCAATATCATCGAATACAAGGCAGTCGACGTGGATGTGACTGCTGCCAGCCGGAAGCTAGCCGAAGCACGTTTCATACGATGTTGAACCTAAATAATTGTCAATTTGTTTTGATTCTTGTTTTCGTGTGCAACATGCGTGTTGTTCAGGTTTGTCCCTGCCAAGCCATCTCAGTGCAACACCTGGCATAAGTAATGATCAGTCGAGCTGAGCTGTGACGTACAGCTGGTGCCTACTACACCGCAGTATGTCCGGGTTGCGTCAGTGAGGCTGAATGCCTCTATTCAGCCTTACTGACGCTACCCGGGACATATTGTGGGTTACACACTGGACTTCCGGATCCGTGCGCGAGCAACACTACGCGCTGAACCGGAAGCGCGCATCGGTAGGGGCAGCCCTCTCACACACAGGAGAAGTCTAACTGCTATTATATCCGACGGTCTACGATGGGAAGCACTAATATTATTTGCATTGTCAAGCCACTCCATTGCCGGACACCTCACACATTTTGAGGCTGTACAAAAGCTACACAAGACCTCTCTTGGAGTATGCTAATGTCACCTGGGACCGATATTTAAAAAAAACTGGCCAAGTGCGTGTCGGACCACCCACGATGAAGGGTTCCG
This sequence comes from Apamea crenata, assembly GCA_949629185.1. NCBI lineage: Eukaryota > Metazoa > Arthropoda > Insecta > Lepidoptera > Noctuidae > Apamea > Apamea crenata. The sequence continues at coordinate 115,471 of OX451362.1, read as the reverse complement.
TAGTTGTGATGAATTTAACCCAAGAACAAACATTCCAACCTGCAAATGTAAGTTGATCAATTGTTACCCCGTTAACTTGTAAAGCCTACTTAGCTGTGATAGTTTTCGTTGTAAAGGGAGGCAGGGACACCGACGTGCATCCGGTCACCATAGATTCAGTACTAGTAGTAGTTCAGTAGTAGTCTTGAAGGCTGGCACTGAGCACTTCGTAGTGTTCCACGAAGGTCTTTCGTATCTCTCGGTTGTTAAATCTCCGAAAGATTATCTGTTTCATAGTAAAGTGGAATACCTACGCGGTTAAAATGTATGGAAGAGCTAAAATGTATGGAAGAGCTAAAATATTTTTGTAATAATCGAAAGAGACCAAAGGCCTTGGCGGAACACTACGAAGTGCTCAGTGCCAGCCTTCAAGACCTTTACACACTGAATGCCAACAAATATTTGCGTTTAATTATTGGGTTTAAAAATTAAAAAATATTTTTTTAAAGAAAATTTTATATTTCCTTAATCGAAGTATTGGCAATTTCGCAAGTTCGTTGATGGCTCTGCTATAAAAATCCTGGAGAAGGGAATCGATGAACTCTTTGCAATTGTCCCCTGTAGAAAGTTAGCCAAATTCCGAATCAAAATGGAAATTTGTTGGAGCAAAGTCTGGTGAGTATGGTGGGTGGCGGAGAGTTTCCACTCGTAACTACTACTACTACTACTAACTAGTTTTGAGACGGCCCGTTCTGCGGTGTGTTGTTGTTGTGTAGTGACTTTATGAGCTTTTTTATATTCCGAATTAGAAGTAAATGAATCAGTATCGATTTATCACTTACGTTGAAGAGTGCTACAAGTTCCAACGTGGTTTGAAATGAATCTGCCTCCTCTATGACTTTCAATTCATCGTTATCGACGTTCGTCTCCGGTCGGCCACGGGACTCATTGTGAGATCAAAATTTCCAGAACGCGAGCGATCAAACCAAAAATGAACCGTGCGTTCACATGCAGTGCCATGTCCATACACGTCGGTAATATTGTGTGCCCTCTGCACTGCGTTGGTGCCGCAACGGATCATATTCGAAAATAGCGCGCAATTTCGATGTTTCCATGGTCACAGAAACAGCGATATTAAAAAAAAATCGAACGTCGGAAAAACAAATGAACAACTGATTTTGAAAGACAAAATGTCATGCTATATTATAAAATTAATTTGAATTTGGAATTCTAAATATAATGAAAGATATCAATCTTCACAATAGGTAGTATTAAAAATCGGCATTTCATAGGTAAGGACCTAAATAAAAAGAAATATACAAATACTTGTTGCCCAACCGAGTTGTCACAGCATGGAATAAGCTCCAGGAGTCTGCGACAGCTTAACCGCACTGCTTCAGAGACCGACTGGACAGATTCAATATCTCCAAGCTATTTGAAACACATGCATGTGAGAACAGCGAGTATAATAGTAACTTCAAACTCCTAGGAATTAATTGATTCTACACCGCCGACTTACGGACTATTTAAATACACAATGTATCACCGTTCTCCTGCCCCTATCCCAGTTGACTTGGGGTCGGCGCGAGAAGTATGGGCGAACAAATGTGTTCGCCCATACTTCTCTATTAGTCGTCAGTTCGGTGTTCACCTCTTGTCTGACCATGTCCTCCACACGCAGTCCATGCATCGTTTCTAAATTTTAATACATTCTAATAATAATGTGATAGTAACATGGATGTTGTGTTCCTGTCGTTGGAGGTGCCCGATAGCCTCGATACGGCAATTTGCTCGATATTTGACGATTGTTATTGTCGCTGCTTTTGCTGTTTTGATGATTAATTAAATCTGTCAGCGTCAGATTTGCTTAAATTTTTTTAACGTCCATTACTGCACGTGTCAATAGTCAATAATTTTGCAAATCTATAGGCACCTTAAAGCCACCACCACCACCTTTTTAACCACAACCACACCACCACCACCTTTACCACCGCCACCACACCTGGCACCTTTTTTATTTATTTTAAAGAACCGATAGTTGTACTCAAATCGTAAACCAGCGTAGGTATTTGTTTATATTATTACTTGTTTCCATAATATATTGCAGTCTAAACCGCGTCCTTGTTATTAGAACGATCAAAGACTTTCGATAATATGAAGCGAACTCTCTAGCGAGGAAAACAACTCCCATTGTGAAGCGTGCACGCTCATCCAGTGGTACAGTCAGCACGCTCGCCGACGACGACGCCGTCTGCCGAGTTGCTCATCCAGTGGTACAGTCAGCACGCTCGCCGACGACGACGCCGACTGCCGAGTTGCTCATCCAGTGGTACAGTCAGCACGCTCGCCGACGACGACGCCGACTGCCGAGTTGCTCATCCAGTGGTACAGTCAGCACGCTCGCCGACGACGACGCCGACTGCCGAGTTGCTCATCCAGTGGTACAGCCAGCAACGAAAGTTCATGAACAGATACTAATTTACCCTCGCTTTTCAACCGTCCTCCTATATCGATTAGCTCTCCAGGGCCAGGGCCAGTAGAGCACATCCATCCCCAGAAACCCACAGATATTCGGCCACTAGATCTGTTTTCTATAACATTGTTTTCTTCGCAACGTGTGTTATTTATTCTCCAAAGTCGAATACGTTCCTGCTCAGATGATCTTAATATTTTATCGTCCGAAAAGATCACATTCGAAAAATCTAAATCTATATAACTTTCTGCAAATTCTAATCGTTGCAGTTTGTGTCGTGGGGATAATTTTAATTTTCTTGCCGGTGTTTTATGATGAATAGGTACCTGCTTCGTGAAGACGCCGTCTCACAGTATTCCTCACTCGTCCTTGTAAAACCGTATTAATAATAATAATAAAACCGTATTGTCTGAAACGTTTAATGATATTATGATCATGTTGACGTCACGTTTTTCTAGGTCTACCAATCGTCGAATCCATAAAGTATACAGTGTTTCGTTAAAAATATATATAAAAACTATAAGTGAAACCTTTTTTGAAGTAAAAAGCTTTTATTTTGAAATTACAAAAAGACACTCTTGTGACATGCAACAAATGATTTTAATTTGAACGAGCACAAGACTCCTGGATCTAAAGCAATTTCCGTAATATTGTATTACCTTGTTCTTTTAACAAAACAATCCTATGGCGTTCATGTTCACCAATATGTGCGTTATAAGGCATTATGGATCGAGTTATTTTATTCTCTTGAACATTGCAATACTTAATATAAATGAGCGATTAGATAGATTAGCGGCTTGTCAGCCTAAACTCATATTTGACACATCGTTCTAAACTCGCTTGAATGTTCGAATGGAACCCGCGCTAAATTATAGTCGGCCTGCACTACATAAGTTTCCTTTAGCGGACCACCTTTACAGTACCGGTGAACTCGGTAGAACTGGATGGTCAAGTAACAACAGCACAAATAATTGAAGGGAAGTAAAAATTATTATTTTTTCTTCTACTTTCAATTATCTGTTTTTTTTATTTAGAAACGTTACGCAGTTTCAAACTTTCAACGCCGGTTCATTTATTGTTTAGAAAAAGATCGCATGTAAACATATCGAAAACTCGTAATTGTTTTAGAAATATTGTAATATTATTATTTTTTTCTTTTTATTCTTAAAAAAGAAAAAAAAAACGCTGCCCCACACTAGGAATTACTCTTGTATCGTGGGTGCGTTTACACACATTTAAACTCACATACACAAACAGCCAGACCCGGAACATACCTGTAGGCAATACAAATATTTGTTCCGTGCGGGAATCGAACCCGCGACACGCAGCGCAGCAGTCGATCGCTCAGCCACTGCGCCAACCGTGTCGTCCGTATTATAATATTGTAATAAATTACTGTCTAATATACTTTTATGTTCTGTATTTTATTATGTATGTAGTTCCTACCCATTATTGATGTTTGTTTTATACTAGAAATAAATAAATATTGTCCTAGTTTTTAATTTCAATAAGTATTAATGCTAATATTATTTAAATGATATTTAATTTATATTCTGAACTAGTAACTGTGTTTATTTGGAAATGTTTTGATTATGAATGAAAAATGCGGTGCGCTGCGCTTAGCCAGATAGTGCCTTGGAGCAAACGGGTTTAACGAACAGGAAATGTAGGAAATTAGCTATGCTCAGCGACTTTTGTATTTATCACAGATCATACTATTTTGTCAGTAGTAATGTATAGCAATTAATGGTTTAACTGAGTTCAGCGACTTTCGTAGTTCATCAACGACTTCTGTTTCTGACTGTACCACAAGTACCTGAGCTTTGTCGCTGCTTATTCTGAAGATAAGCCGCTCCCAATGAAGATGGGTACGTTATTAGTGCGTAGTTACAGCGCAGTTTAGTGCGAGCGAGTAAAGATAAGCCGCTCCCAATGAAGATGGGTACGTTATTAGTGCGTAGTTACAGCGCAGTTTAGTGCGAGCGAGTAAAGATAAGCCGCTCCCAATGAAGATGGGTACGTTATTAGTGCGTAGTTACAGCGCAGTTTAGTGCGAGCGAGTAAAGATAAGCCGCTCCCAATGAAGATGGGTACGTTATTAGTGCGTAGTTACAGCGCAGTTTAGTGCGAGCGAGTAAAGATAAGCCGCTCCCAATGAAGATGGGTACGTTATTAGTGCGTAGTTACAGCGCAGTTTAGTGCGAGCGAGTAAAGATAAGCCGCTCCCAATGAAGATGGGTACGTTATTAGTGCGTAGTTACAGCGCAGTTTAGTGCGAGCGAGTAAAGATAAGCCGCTCCCAATGAAGATGGGTACGTTATTAGTGCGTAGTTACAGCGCAGTTTAGTGCGAGCGAGTAAAGATAAGCCGCTCCCAATGAAGATGGGTACGTTATTAGTGCGTAGTTACAGCGCAGTTTAGTGCGAGCGAGTAAAGATAAGCCGCTCCCAATGAAGATGGGTACGTTATTAGTGCGTAGTTACAGCGCAGTTTAGTGCGAGCGAGTAAAGATAAGCCGCTCCCAATGAAGATGGGTACGTTATTAGTGCGTAGTTACAGCGCAGTTTAGTGCGAGCGAGTAAAGATAAGCCGCTCCCAATGAAGATGGGTACGTTATTAGTGCGTAGTTACAGCGCAGTTTAGTGCGAGCGAGTAAAGATAAGCCGCTCCCAATGAAGATGGGTACGTTATTAGTGCGTAGTTACAGCGCAGTTTAGTGCGAGCGAGTAAAGATAAGCCGCTCCCAATGAAGATGGGTACGTTATTAGTGCGTAGTTACAGCGCAGTTTAGTGCGAGCGAGTAAAGATAAGCCGCTCCCAATGAAGATGGGTACGTTATTAGTGCGTAGTTACAGCGCAGTTTAGTGCGAGCGAGTAAAGATAAGCCGCTCCCAATGAAGATGGGTACGTTATTAGTGCGTAGTTACAGCGCAGTTTAGTGCGAGCGAGTAAAGATAAGCCGCTCCCAATGAAGATGGGTACGTTATTAGTGCGTAGTTACAGCGCAGTTTAGTGCGAGCGAGTAAAGATAAGCCGCTCCCAATGAAGATGGGTACGTTATTAGTGCGTAGTTACAGCGCAGTTTAGTGCGAGCGAGTAAAGATAAGCCGCTCCCAATGAAGATGGGTACGTTATTAGTGCGTAGTTACAGCGCAGTTTAGTGCGAGCGAGTAAAGATAAGCCGCTCCCAATGAAGATGGGTACGTTATTAGTGCGTAGTTACAGCGCAGTTTAGTGCGAGCGAGTAAAGATAAGCCGCTCCCAATGAAGAGGGGTACGTTATTAGTGCGTAGTTACAGCGCAGTTTAGTGCGAGCGAGTAAAGATAAGCCGCTCCCAATGAAGATGGGTACGTTATTAGTGCGTAGTTACAGCGCAGTTTAGTGCGAGCGAGTAAAGATAAGCCGCTCCCAATGAAGATGGGTACGTTATTAGTGCGTAGTTACAGCGCAGTTTAGTGCGAGCGAGTAAAGATAAGCCGCTCCCAATGAAGATGGGTACGTTATTAGTGCGTAGTTACAGCGCAGTTTAGTGCGAGCGAGTAAAGATAAGCCGCTCCCAATGAAGATGGGTACGTTATTAGTGCGTAGTTACAGCGCAGTTTAGTGCGAGCGAGTAAAGATAAGCCGCTCCCAATGAAGATGGGTACGTTATTAGTGCGTAGTTACAGCGCAGTTTAGTGCGAGCGAGTAAAGATAAGCCGCTCCCAATGAAGATGGGTACGTTATTAGTGCGTAGTTACAGCGCAGTTTAGTGCGAGCGAGTAAAGATAAGCCGCTCCCAATGAAGATGGGTACGTTATTAGTGCGTAGTTACAGCGCAGTTTAGTGCGAGCGAGTAAAGATAAGCCGCTCCCAATGAAGATGGGTACGTTATTAGTGCGTAGTTACAGCGCAGTTTAGTGCGAGCGAGTAAAGATAAGCCGCTCCCAATGAAGATGGGTACGTTATTAGTGCGTAGTTACAGCGCAGTTTAGTGCGAGCGAGTAAAGATAAGCCGCTCCCAATGAAGATGGGTACGTTATTAGTGCGTAGTTACAGCGCAGTTTAGTGCGAGCGAGTAAAGATAAGCCGCTCCCAATGAAGAGGGGTACGTTATTAGTGCGTAGTTACAGCGCAGTTTAGTGCGAGCGAGTAAAGATAAGCCGCTCCCAATGAAGATGGGTACGTTATTAGTGCGTAGTTACAGCGCAGTTTAGTGCGAGCGAGTAAAGATAAGCCGCTCCCAATGAAGATGGGTACGTTATTAGTGCGTAGTTACAGCGCAGTTTAGTGCGAGCGAGTAAAGATAAGCCGCTCCCAATGAAGATGGGTACGTTATTAGTGCGTAGTTACAGCGCAGTTTAGTGCGAGCGAGTAAAGATAAGCCGCTCCCAATGAAGATGGGTACGTTATTAGTGCGTAGTTACAGCGCAGTTTAGTGCGAGCGAGTAAAGATAAGCCGCTCCCAATGAAGATGGGTACGTTATTAGTGCGTAGTTACAGCGCAGTTTAGTGCGAGCGAGTAAAGATAAGCCGCTCCCAATGAAGATGGGTACGTTATTAGTGCGTAGTTACAGCGCAGTTTAGTGCGAGCGAGTAAAGATAAGCCGCTCCCAATGAAGATGGGTACGTTATTAGTGCGTAGTTACAGCGCAGTTTAGTGCGAGCGAGTAAAGATAAGCCGCTCCCAATGAAGATGGGTACGTTATTAGTGCGTAGTTACAGCGCAGTTTAGTGCGAGCGAGTAAAGATAAGCCGCTCCCAATGAAGAGGGGTACGTTATTAGTGCGTAGTTACAGCGCAGTTTAGTGCGAGCGAGTAAAGATAAGCCGCTCCCAATGAAGATGGGTACGTTATTAGTGCGTAGTTACAGCGCAGTTTAGTGCGAGCGAGTAAAGATAAGCCGCTCCCAATGAAGATGGGTACGTTATTAGTGCGTAGTTACAGCGCAGTTTAGTGCGAGCGAGTAAAGATAAGCCGCTCCCAATGAAGATGGGTACGTTATTAGTGCGTAGTTACAGCGCAGTTTAGTGCGAGCGAGTAAAGATAAGCCGCTCCCAATGAAGATGGGTACGTTATTAGTGCGTAGTTACAGCGCAGTTTAGTGCGAGCGAGTAAAGATAAGCCGCTCCCAATGAAGATGGGTACGTTATTAGTGCGTAGTTACAGCGCAGTTTAGTGCGAGCGAGTAAAGATAAGCCGCTCCCAATGAAGATGGGTACGTTATTAGTGCGTAGTTACAGCGCAGTTTAGTGCGAGCGAGTAAAGATAAGCCGCTCCCAATGAAGAGGGGTACGTTATTAGTGCGTAGTTACAGCGCAGTTTAGTGCGAGCGAGTAAAGATAAGCCGCTCCCAATGAAGATGGGTACGTTATTAGTGCGTAGTTACAGCGCAGTTTAGTGCGAGCGAGTAAAGATAAGCCGCTCCCAATGAAGATGGGTACGTTATTAGTGCGTAGTTACAGCGCAGTTTAGTGCGAGCGAGTAAAGATAAGCCGCTCCCAATGAAGATGGGTACGTTATTAGTGCGTAGTTACAGCGCAGTTTAGTGCGAGCGAGTAAAGATAAGCCGCTCCCAATGAAGATGGGTACGTTATTAGTGCGTAGTTACAGCGCAGTTTAGTGCGAGCGAGTAAAGATAAGCCGCTCCCAATGAAGAGGGGTACGTTATTAGTGCGTAGTTACAGCGCAGTTTAGTGCGAGCGAGTAAAGATAAGCCGCTCCCAATGAAGATGGGTACGTTATTAGTGCGTAGTTACAGCGCAGTTTAGTGCGAGCGAGTAAAGATAAGCCGCTCCCAATGAAGATGGGTACGTTATTAGTGCGTAGTTACAGCGCAGTTTAGTGCGAGCGAGTAAAGATAAGCCGCTCTCAATGAAGATGGGTACGTTATTAGTGCGTAGTTACAGCGCAGTTTAGTGCGAGCGAGTAAAGATAAGCCGCTCCCAATGAAGAGGGGTACGTTATTAGTGCGTAGTTACAGCGCAGTTTAGTGCGAGCGAGTAAAGATAAGCCGCTCCCAATGAAGATGGGTACGTTATTAGTGCGTAGTTACAGCGCAGTTTAGTGCGAGCGAGTAAAGATAAGCCGCTCCCAATGAAGATGGGTACGTTATTAGTGCGTAGTTACAGCGCAGTTTAGTGCGAGCGAGTAAAGATAAGCCGCTCCCAATGAAGATGGGTACGTTATTAGTGCGTAGTTACAGCGCAGTTTAGTGCGAGCGAGTAAAGATAAGCCGCTCCCAATGAAGATGGGTACGTTATTAGTGCGTAGTTACAGCGCAGTTTAGTGCGAGCGAGTAAAGATAAGCCGCTCCCAATGAAGATGGGTACGTTATTAGTGCGTAGTTACAGCGCAGTTTAGTGCGAGCGAGTAAAGATAAGCCGCTCCCAATGAAGATGGGTACGTTATTAGTGCGTAGTTACAGCGCAGTTTAGTGCGAGCGAGTAAAGATAAGCCGCTCCCAATGAAGATGGGTACGTTATTAGTGCGTAGTTACAGCGCAGTTTAGTGCGAGCGAGTAAAGATAAGCCGCTCCCAATGAAGATGGGTACGTTATTAGTGCGTAGTTACAGCGCAGTTTAGTGCGAGCGAGTAAAGATAAGCCGCTCCCAATGAAGATGGGTACGTTATTAGTGCGTAGTTACAGCGCAGTTTAGTGCGAGCGAGTAAAGATAAGCCGCTCCCAATGAAGATGGGTACGTTATTAGTGCGTAGTTACAGCGCAGTTTAGTGCGAGCGAGTAAAGATAAGCCGCTCCCAATGAAGATGGGTACGTTATTAGTGCGTAGTTACAGCGCAGTTTAGTGCGAGCGAGTAAAGATAAGCCGCTCCCAATGAAGATGGGTACGTTATTAGTGCGTAGTTACAGCGCAGTTTAGTGCGAGCGAGTAAAGATAAGCCGCTCCCAATGAAGATGGGTACGTTATTAGTGCGTAGTTACAGCGCAGTTTAGTGCGAGCGAGTAAAGATAAGCCGCTCCCAATGAAGATGGGTACGTTATTAGTGCGTAGTTACAGCGCAGTTTAGTGCGAGCGAGTAAAGATAAGCCGCTCCCAATGAAGATGGGTACGTTATTAGTGCGTAGTTACAGCGCAGTTTAGTGCGAGCGAGTAAAGATAAGCCGCTCCCAATGAAGATGGGTACGTTATTAGTGCGTAGTTACAGCGCAGTTTAGTGCGAGCGAGTAAAGATAAGCCGCTCCCAATGAAGATGGGTACGTTATTAGTGCGTAGTTACAGCGCAGTTTAGTGCGAGCGAGTAAAGATAAGCCGCTCCCAATGAAGATGGGTACGTTATTAGTGCGTAGTTACAGCGCAGTTTAGTGCGAGCGAGTAAAGATAAGCCGCTCCCAATGAAGATGGGTACGTTATTAGTGCGTAGTTACAGCGCAGTTTAGTGCGAGCGAGTAAAGATAAGCCGCTCCCAATGAAGATGGGTACGTTATTAGTGCGTAGTTACAGCGCAGTTTAGTGCGAGCGAGTAAAGATAAGCCGCTCCCAATGAAGATGGGTACGTTATTAGTGCGTAGTTACAGCGCAGTTTAGTGCGAGCGAGTAAAGATAAGCCGCTCCCAATGAAGATGGGTACGTTATTAGTGCGTAGTTACAGCGCAGTTTAGTGCGAGCGAGTAAAGATAAGCCGCTCCCAATGAAGATGGGTACGTTATTAGTGCGTAGTTACAGCGCAGTTTAGTGCGAGCGAGTAAAGATAAGCCGCTCCCAATGAAGATGGGTACGTTATTAGTGCGTAGTTACAGCGCAGTTTAGTGCGAGCGAGTAAAGATAAGCCGCTCCCAATGAAGATGGGTACGTTATTAGTGCGTAGTTACAGCGCAGTTTAGTGCGAGCGAGTAAAGATAAGCCGCTCCCAATGAAGATGGGTACGTTATTAGTGCGTAGTTACAGCGCAGTTTAGTGCGAGCGAGTAAAGATAAGCCGCTCCCAATGAAGATGGGTACGTTATTAGTGCGTAGTTACAGCGCAGTTTAGTGCGAGCGAGTAAAGATAAGCCGCTCCCAATGAAGATGGGTACGTTATTAGTGCGTAGTTACAGCGCAGTTTAGTGCGAGCGAGTAAAGATAAGCCGCTCCCAATGAAGATGGGTACGTTATTAGTGCGTAGTTACAGCGCAGTTTAGTGCGAGCGAGTAAAGATAAGCCGCTCCCAATGAAGATGGGTACGTTATTAGTGCGTAGTTACAGCGCAGTTTAGTGCGAGCGAGTAAAGATAAGCCGCTCCCAATGAAGATGGGTACGTTATTAGTGCGTAGTTACAGCGCAGTTTAGTGCGAGCGAGTAAAGATAAGCCGCTCCCAATGAAGATGGGTACGTTATTAGTGCGTAGTTACAGCGCAGTTTAGTGCGAGCGAGTAAAGATAAGCCGCTCCCAATGAAGATGGGTACGTTATTAGTGCGTAGTTACAGCGCAGTTTAGTGCGAGCGAGTAAAGATAAGCCGCTCCCAATGAAGATGGGTACGTTATTAGTGCGTAGTTACAGCGCAGTTTAGTGCGAGCGAGTAAAGATAAGCCGCTCCCAATGAAGATGGGTACGTTATTAGTGCGTAGTTACAGCGCAGTTTAGTGCGAGCGAGTAAAGATAAGCCGCTCCCAATGAAGATGGGTACGTTATTAGTGCGTAGTTACAGCGCAGTTTAGTGCGAGCGAGTAAAGATAAGCCGCTCCCAATGAAGATGGGTACGTTATTAGTGCGTAGTTACAGCGCAGTTTAGTGCGAGCGAGTAAAGATAAGCCGCTCCCAATGAAGAGGGGTACGTTATTAGTGCGTAGTTACAGCGCAGTTTAGTGCGAGCGAGTAAAGATAAGCCGCTCCCAATGAAGATGGGTACGTTATTAGTGCGTAGTTACAGCGCAGTTTAGTGCGAGCGAGTAAAGATAAGCCGCTCCCAATGAAGATGGGTACGTTATTAGTGCGTAGTTACAGCGCAGTTTAGTGCGAGCGAGTAAAGATAAGCCGCTCCCAATGAAGAGGGGTACGTTATTAGTGCGTAGTTACAGCGCAGTTTAGTGCGAGCGAGTAAAGATAAGCCGCTCCCAATGAAGATGGGTACGTTATTAGTGCGTAGTTACAGCGCAGTTTAGTGCGAGCGAGTAAAGATAAGCCGCTCCCAATGAAGATGGGTACGTTATTAGTGCGTAGTTACAGCGCAGTTTAGTGCGAGCGAGTAAAGATAAGCCGCTCCCAATGAAGATGGGTACGTTATTAGTGCGTAGTTACAGCGCAGTTTAGTGCGAGCGAGTAAAGATAAGCCGCTCCCAATGAAGATGGGTACGTTATTAGTGCGTAGTTACAGCGCAGTTTAGTGCGAGCGAGTAAAGATAAGCCGCTCCCAATGAAGAGGGGTACGTTATTAGTGCGTAGTTACAGCGCAGTTTAGTGCGAGCGAGTAAAGATAAGCCGCTCCCAATGAAGATGGGTACGTTATTAGTGCGTAGTTACAGCGCAGTTTAGTGCGAGCGAGTAAAGATAAGCCGCTCCCAATGAAGATGGGTACGTTATTAGTGCGTAGTTACAGCGCAGTTTAGTGATGATTGATTTCTTCTTTCTTGATTTCTTCAAAATTAATTCCTTGTGTTAATTTAGTTCTGGTACTTATTTAATTTAATTTTATTGTAGTTTATTCCTTATGTTTGGCGGAACCGATTTGATGGTTGGTGCGTTTATGTTCTTGACAATCTGTCGTTTTACTGTATTATTGTATAGCTAGCCGTGAAAACCTATAATTGGCTTCATGTTTCTTATTCCAGTATAATTATTGTTCTTATGTAAAGCTGTTGGTTTTCCATGAGATACATAAATAAATAATGTATGAGTGCGAATGTTGATCCTCGCGTAACAAGCAGCTTACGTTACGACTGCACTAGGCATGCAGATATTTGTGGATCATCTCAGTATTAATGACCGAGCGCCGCGCGAATGCGTACTTTGATAGTTGTGCAAGGCGGATCGAGAACTTCTCCCTCATACCATACTAGCGATCTCCTGCCTCTATCTCGATCGCTCTCTTGACGACACGGTTGGCGCAGTGGTTAAGCGATTGACTGCTGCGCTGCGTGTCGCTGGTTCGATTCCCGCACGTAACAAATATTTGTATGACCTACAAGTAGTCGTTCCGGGTCTGGCTGTTTGTGTATTGTATGTGAGTTTAAATGTCTGTAAACGCACCCACGATACAGGAGAAATTCCTAGTGTGAGGCAACGTTTTTTATAAAAAAAAAACACTCATGAACCTTCCGGAATCAATTCTCTACATGATGGTGAAAACCGCATCAAAATTAATTGTGTAGCTTGCAAGAACTAAGCGACACAGGCACGAACAGCGACTTTGTTTCATACTATTTATAGATAGATCATCATTTGAATTTTACGGTTACGCAAAAAGCAATAATGCAATTTGTGTTGCATACTGTACATACCTGAAACATTGATATATAAAAACCTATCAATAACCTGAAACCAGTGGAACCGTCAGGTTAACATAATATATACTGCAAAACATCGAATTATCAAAACGAAAAAAAAACAACAACATCACTACTGTTCCATCCCAAGGGGTAGGCAGAACTGTGTTGTATTGTGCATTGCGCAGTTCGGTAAGTAGTGGGCACGCGGCTCACTACTGAGGGTTAATATTAAAGACACCGCCTGTCTAGGCGGGCGCGCAGGGGCGCGGGGGCGCGGCACGCGGAGGCTGCGCGCGACAGCTGTTCTCGACAAAAGCACAAAAAGAAACCTCGCCTCATTATGCCGCCCCGCGCCCCGCGTCCCTGACACCGCACCGCGCGCATCACCTGTGCGCTCTCCTTCGTACACGAATACAACATTTTTTTTGGCCGACAGCGGGTGCGTGTTTTGTTTGAATTTGTGTTATTGACGATTTGTGATTTGTTTGACTATATTACAAGTATGCACAGTATAGGTACATACTTATGCAATATGACAATTGGTGTTCTTGCATTCGCCTCCTCGGAATACGACCGCGTTGTCTTCCTCGGCAGGCTTAACGTATTCCTTATTATTCCGTAAAGTTTACTTCTAAAGTCCTAGCTGTTGCCCACGACCTGCAAGTATTTCATCTTTTTTAATATAAATATCCAGGATGAAAAGCAGTGTGTCGTTCCCCAGCCTAGCTGACTGTCAAACATCGTACTTGAGGCGTTCAAAGATTGTACTTATTAGTATTCATATATCCAGTCTCTGTTTTATATGTATACCTAAGCGTAATTTGCACGCCAATCATTGTTTTAGGCAATTTTATAGGACATTAGAATGTAGGACATCATAATTTATTTATGAAATCAGTTTGTTGCGATAATCAATCTAACTAGCTGTATTGAGTACAGGATACCTAACTGACAAGTTACAACCTTCAGTGATAATGATAACGTGTTTCGTATCGAAGGCAGCTTCCCTTAAGATTGTATTGTCAGTAAAGTAGATGTTTTTCAACGTTCCTTATTGTAATCGCGCTGGCAGATGTCGAGGGCACACAAAAAATGTATACAGCTGGCATACAATGCGCGCGATGCGCATCGCTCTGCGCGCGGCGTTCCTATTCTACACATATGTATTAGAATCTTTCACTTATAGAATTTATCCTCCGTTTGACAAGTTCTTTGGCGCACTACGGCACTACGAGTCGATCGGCTGACGACGAGCCAGCGCCCTTGACAGATTTGGAAACGTAACGAAAACGTTGAGCGGTGACCCCGATTATTTGCACTCTTCCATACTTAAAAGATGCACCACGCGGTGCACGGTGCGGGGGGGAGGGGGGGCGGGTCGCCGGGTGTCCGAAACCTTACGAGAGATAAGAATGCAGGGCGGCGGCGCGCGGCAGCTGCGCGTGCGCGGAATGTTCACCTGTCACCTGCGCGGAGTGCGCTCCGTGCTGCATCGCGCTGTACACCGCGCAGCACTTTGATATGTTGACAGTGGGCCCGGCCGGTGCTCGGTGCCCGTGTCCCGCGATCGTTGCTACTTTACAATACCTGTAGGCATATTCTGTAAAAATCTCAATTTGTAAACTCTGGTGAAGTCAGCTGTCATTCTACCTCACGCTAGGGATTGACACTATTGACAGCTCACGTCACCTAAGTTTTAACTGAAATAAAAGCAACTAATCTATTTATTTAAAGTACAGTTTCGTTGATTGAGTGACAAACAACGCATTGTTAGCTCGAACACCGAACATCGACACTTACCTAACCTACACCAATTCCTCAGTATTCTTCCACTATAACATTGTACTTCACATATCTACCAGTAACTAGTTCTTACTAAACACTAACTTAACCCTGCATCATTCTATGCTAATTGGTTTGGGCGAATAATCAGTCATCATCATAAATGAAAACCAGCCAAGTGCGTGTCGGACCACGCACAATGAAGGGTCCCGTCCGGGATGAATTTATCCCAAAAACAAACTGAACATTGTAGTTGGATCACATGTTCTCCCATACATTTCTCCCATCTTCTTCTGGGCAAGCTCGTTCCACCGTAGATCTCATCCCTGCCTCTGGGCTGGATTGAGGTCAAGAGTGAGCCCATTGTCAAAACATTCCAACTGCAAATGTAAGTATGTAATCGCAAAAAAGTTACTCGACCATCTGTGTTATTTTTCCTTCTTTCGATTTTTCGAATTAATTAACCAAAAATATCATATTTATAGATTTGACGAAGAATCTTAAGAACCTAAAAAACTAATACGTTCCGATCAAATTCCGATGAGAGCGCTAGTTTTCGAATTGTGTAGGGGTTTTAGAAAACCAAATTTTGCAGAAAAATCAAGATCGGATTAGTTTCGCCTGTCACAACTATGTGTACAGTGCCTGGCCTAGAATTAGCAACGAGCAATTTGTGTTCATCATTACATCGAGACTTTAATAGAATCTATGAGATTGCGGTAGGATGCGCTACTCCTTTGTTCATTAAAATGAAATGAGTTGGATCGTAAAGCGTAAGGATTCGCGTGGTAGGTAGGCAGGGTTGGAAATCAGTGAGGTGGTCGGGCATGCGGCAGGTGTGCATTGCGCAGGCGCACATCTGCCGCCGGCCGTGTATATAGCGCGCGCGCGCTCGCATTGCTCATTGCAGTGTTCGCAGCCTTGGGCAGCACACGTGACTCGGCTCCGCGCTGTCGACAGTTGATACTCGCGCTAGTGCTGTGTTGTTACCGTTCTCTGTGCAAGATGATCATCTGCCTGTCCGGGTTCGTGATTGCTGGGTTGGTGTCTTGCTTACTAGTTCCACTGTTCGTATTTGAGCGGGTGTCGGAGGTGACCGGCTAACGAACACATCATCAGATGTGTAGCTGTCACGTGCGCGTCTCCTTACTCGTCCTGATCACATTTAAGAGTGCGTTTCCACCAGAGATGTGCAAGGATGCGCAGAACAATGTGCGTAAAAGTTACCAATAACAACACTAGCTTAGCTCACGCTGTGAAAATAAGTGATGTTAGTTTCACTCATATCCCTTGCTGCTCATCCTCGCTCATTTCTGGGGAAAACACAGCCTGAGGATGCTCTGACACTTGTAGTTGAACATCCCTCCGATTTGATTATTACCATTTCATTCAGTCAGCAGTCGATGTTCATATACAATAATAGTAACTTGGTTTATAACATTTGTTTACTTTTGTTAATTGTGTGTACATAGGTTTAATTTGTAATGATTTCCTATCAAAAGTGCCTTCACGACAGTACAAGTCTAGTCTAAATAAATGTTGTGACTTTGGGCTGATTTTTCAATCATCTGATAACTTTATTCGAGGAATAATTTTGAAATTTCGGCAGTTATTATATTCATACAAAAACTGTCAACCGTCAATTTTATTCTTCGAATAAAAGTTATCTGGCGATGGAAAATTCAGCCCTAACTTAAATAATGACCTGTTTATAATAAACAAATAAATACAATAATTATTGACATAAAATATAAGTTCTACTCTTTTGACATACCTATTCCGCTTGGTTTTGACTAATCAAGACATTAATAATGATTGGATGGCGCAGGTCAGACACGTTCCAATGAATTCTTGCGGAGCTGTCAATTAGTAGTGGCAGGTAGCTGCGAGTCGCGGCACATGCGCCCAATTAATTTTTATTTTTAATTCGTTTACATTGATGATCGCAGGTATAATGTAAGTTGTGTTGTAACAGTGACGTTGACTTATGAACTGTTTTCGTTTGTTGCAGAACATCGCCCACGTCGGTGCCGATCTCTGCGCGAAATGATATTGTAAGTACTCGTCTATATTGTATCGACAGATTTTGGTGTGGTTGTCATTTCTTATCTCAAGTCGATCACTCTACTTTGCGATGTACACCAGGGTCAAATTCAATTAGCTGGCGAAACTCCGCAGACTTAATGTGTATCAAGATCTAAACGAGATAAAGATAATGTTGACCCAAGACAAGTATTGTCAAATCAATTAGGTTTTTGTTTTGTCATGTTTAGAATTCGATACTCATCGCGTCTGCCGAGTGTCGGTATCTACTTGTGTATAACTCGGTTTGTTTTGTTTCGATCATTAGTATCTCCCTTGCAAACTAACGATCCTTGATACTTGCGGCTGGCTATTAAATTATTCCCTTTCGCTCATCGTTCGGCTGTTTTTATACCGAAGCTGAGAGCACTCGCATCGGTCAGCGTAATGAACGTGCGCTCTGTTGCAGGGAGTGGTGGAGCGCCTGGGCGTGAGCGTGGGCGGCTGCGAGCGCATGCTGGGCGTGGGCGCGCGCTACTCGCCGCACCACCACCAGCTGCTGCAGCACTTCGGCGCGGCGGGCGGCGCGGGCCGCTCCAGCAGCTCGTCGGCCGAGTCGGTGTCGTCGCACAGCGCGTCGCCGCCGCCGCGCGGCCCGGGCGGCGCGGGCGCGGCCCGCTGCACGCGCGTGCGCACGCTGTACGCGTGCCTGGGCGAGAGCGAGGGCGAGCTGTCGTTCGAGCCCAACCAGATCATCACCAACGTGGCGGCGTCGGGCGAGCCGGGCTGGCTGCGCGGCACACTCAACGGCAAGACCGGGCTCGTGCCCGAGAACTACGTGGAGCCGCTGCCCTGACCGCCGACCGCCCGACCGCACCCTCACACACCAAATATCATATCGTAGTCTTATGTTGTTGATTCTTTTGTACGTATTTGTATATTTTGTATATTGTAAATAAGAGTTTGTTGATATTTTAACTATTTATATTATACTTTGTTGTGAATTTTGTACCAAATATACTATGTATGACGTATTATTATGCGATATCCGCTCGTGGATTTTAATGATAAAGATAAAGACTAATTTGAACGAAAATCTGTATTCATTTATTCCCAGTAAACATTACATGTAGATAGAATCAAGAATCATAATCGTCGATGAGTATATTGAAAACTAAATATGACAAGCGTTACATTTGTATGCAATATACATAATTACGAAACTTCACACAAACTACCCACAAGCGAGGCGCGTCACTCCCGCGCCTCGTGCACATACACGTGTCTCACGTCACGCCTGCGTTACTCCCGCGCCTCGTGCACACACACATGTCGCTCGTCACGTCCGCGTAACTCCCGCGTCTCGTGCACACACACATGTCGCACGTCACACTCGCGTTACTCCCGCACACACACATGTCGCACGTCACGCCCGCGTTACTCCCGCGCCTCGCATAGACATGTCGCACGTCACGCCCGCGTCACTTCCGTGCCTCGCGCACACACACACGTCGCGCTCGCGTCACTCCCGCGCCCCGCACACTCACGTCGCACTGACGCAGACCCACACGCGGCGCGGCATTACCACTTTTACACAGGCTGACGCCTAGTAGGCGAATGTTCTCTTTTGTGTACAGAGAAGATAACGATAATACATAAATATTCAATGATATTCGGTCTTATTCTCGCACAAGTCCAGTACCGGCCACGGCCACGACTGTCACAAGATATTTTACTTCACCAATACCCTTACAAATCACGTCTGCGAGGTCGTCCTCGGCTCACTCCCGAACATTCCCGACACCTCACTGTCGCTGGCGAGTCCCGCGAGGCGCCCCCCGCACACCGCACGCGATTAGCTGCGCGCGCCCCCCGCGCCCCCGTCCCGCGCCCCGCCCCCGTCGCGCGCCCCGCCGCGCGCCGCGCCCCCGTCCCGCGCCCCGCCGCGCGCCGCGCCCCCGTCCCGCGCCCCGCCGCGCGCCGCGCCCCCCGCGCCGGCCGCCGCCAGCCACTCCAGCTGGCGCGCCTCGCCCGCGCGCACCACGCGCATGAGCGCCGAGTACTTGTCGCGCAGCGCACGCAGCCGCGCCGCGCTCTCCTCGGCCGCGTGGCGCGTGGCGCGCTTCAGCTCCGCCACCGTGGCCTCGCGCGTGGCCAGCGCCGTCTCCAGCTCGTGCGCGCGCGCCGCGGCCGCGTCCGCGCGCGCCGTGCTGGCCTCCGCCTCCGCCTCGGCGCGCGCCCACGCCGCCCGCAGCGCGCGCTCGTCGGGCGGCGGGGCGGCCGGGCCCGCGCCCGCGCCGCGCGCCGCGGCCCCCAGGCGCGCCTCGCGCTCCGCCAGCACCAGCAGCTCGCGCCGCAGCCGCCGCACGTGCTCGGCGCGCCGCTCGGCCGCCAGCGCGGCGCGCGCCAACGCCTCCACGTGGCGCGCCGCCTCGAAGGACTCGCCGCGAGTGCGCTGCAGCTCGGCCGCGTCCAGCGCGCGCTGCGCCTCCGCTTCGCGCAGCGCGGCCTCGGCCCGCAGGCGCGCGGCGCGCTCTTCGGCCAACTCGGCCTCGAGAGCGGCGGCGCAGGCGGGCGCGGGCGCGGGCGTGGGCGGCGCGGGCGGCAGCTGGCGCAGCTCGTCGCGCTCGCGCGTGGCCGCGCGCAGGCGCTCTTTCAGCGCCGCGTTCTGCAGCTCGAGCGCGCGCATGTCGCGACAGCGGCCCAGCAGGCGCCGGTTGCGCTCGGCGTGCGCGTCGCGACGCCAGCGCTCGTACATGAGCTGCGCATGCGCGAGCGCCAGCTGCTCGGCCAGGTCGGCTCCGCCGCGCGTGGTCCGCCCCGCGTACAGCTCCGCCATGTATGCGTCCAGTCTCTCGCACGGCTGACTCGACTCGCCACACTACGAGCGATCGTTCATTTATTACAAGCTTTTATTTTATCATTTATTTAGTTTCACCTGTCCCGATGTTTGTCTGTAATCAAATCTTGCAAGTTAAATTTGATCCACTTCCTAGTTACCGATTGAGCTGAAATTTTGCATGCATGTGTAAATCAGATGACAATGTAAAATTATTATGACATAGAGCTGATCTGATGATGGAACCGGAAGGTGGCCATAGGAACTCGGTAGTGGAACGACACAACCCCATCGAGTTTGGGCTCGTATGATTCGCGTTGACGAGTACTTTGGTGCTAGATGGTAACCAGAGTCTGATGATGGAGCTAGAAGATGGCCATAGGAACTCAGTAATTAAACGCCATAACCCCATCGAGTTTGGGCTCGTTTGATTCGTCTTGACGAGTACTTTGGTGCTAGATGGTAACCAGGGTCTGATGATGGAGCTGGAAGATGGCCATAGGAACTCTATAATTAAACGACACAACCCCATCGAGTTTGGACTCGTATGATTCGTCTTATCGTCGATGTATGCGGGGATATTGTCTGGGCCTACAGCAGAATTCGGTTTTGTTTTTTAATAGCTGATTCTACATCCGGCGATTTTATAAGTCAATATGCATAAAGTTTGAATGATTTTTACGATTTTTGTAATCAAGAAGGGACGTTGAACAAGAAAACGCTTGCGAAGAAGTCGGAAAAGGCCTGTGCCGTATCACTGCCGGCGTGCTCGGCAACATCATACTTCTTCATCCTGGGCTCAAAGTCATCTCTCAGCTCGAAGGTACGGGGATCACGTAAGTTTAATTTGAATGCGTGTGTTCGTCATAGGCAAGGGATACACCCTTACTAGCTAGCACTAATACTAGCCCTAAGAAAAGAGAATTGGTTGTTGCAATCACGATTCTGAGAAGCTTTCCACTTTCAGTGAACCAAACTGGATAGCGCCTACTACATGGCTTCTTATGCCTGTGTTTTTTGGGTACACATTCATCAAAATTATAATATACTGTGACTTTTGGGTACACAGGCATTAAATATATTAATATACCACACATAATGTCATAGAAAAATTCTACAGCAGTGTCAGTATCGCGAGCAAGGAACACGTCTTGCCGTGATGCTTCTGAAATTAGTTTAAAGATGCCTTTAAAAAAATTCCAGTTCCTCTCGCATCAATTTCTGACACAATAACACTGCTGATGCTATCTGCCACCAGCACCACATCCAACTTACCTCCACACACATACACCACCTCATTCGTCTCAGTCCGGCCCCAAACAGTAAAACAATAACAATAGTCATTTAACATGTCTTTCGTTGCTCGATTAGCATTTATGTTTAAGTCACCAACGAGAACCACCGCAGCTGTCAACATTTGATGAAAATGTAACAAATGGGTCGGAAACGCACCCGTGGCCCCACGGGTGCCCACTTGTAGTGCAACTTACAAATACGCACATAAAGATGTTTATCATTAAACAATTGTTTAGAGACTATATTCTTCTGAAATCTAACAATAATGCAATCACACTCGTTCTGGAAGCTACCATTACCGACCATTCGGCAGGCATACTTAGCGTCGAAACCACGGAGCAAATACAAAGAGGAGATGTTCTAATTAGATTTCCTTAGGAAACAAAGTGTGACACTTTACGGGGTGGTATTTAGTCGGAGACCAGCCTTGTCTATTCATTTTTGTAATAATAATAATAATAACGTTTATTTATAAAAATGGTGCAGATTTACAATATCTTATCTTAAAAATTATAGATGACACAGTAATCCTTTGCTGTGTTAGATTATCTTCGGGTGGAAATCTAAAACATAAATCAATTAAAATTTAACTAAATAAACTAGGTGGGCTTTAAGTACTTTAAATAAATAAAATTATTGTAGATAGAATGTTTAATTTATAGGAGATTGTATTTTTTATGTCCAGCGTATTTAATTAAGTACTTCCCATTTATGAGACAGCCGCGGGACATTCAGTAAAATAATTTATTTCAAATTACAGCCCTGTCTTCTGTTAGGTTTATGTTTGTTGTTCATAATTGACGATAGATGGCGGCCCGTTCACAAAATGATATACAAACTACAAAAATAATATTTTGGCCATTAAGACCTTAAAGACCCTCTTTAGGAATGAAGGTTGAACAAACTTCAGTATTAAGATTATTAAAATATGTTAGTTCTGAGCTCTACTTACCTAAATATTTTTAGTTTCCATGACACCAAGTGTCGCCATCTAGTGTCGGGTAGAATTATGTTTGGGAACGCCGACGCTAAGAGATTTTTCTTGGAACTATTTTAATTAATTACGCATAAAATTACTTATTAGATCGATCCTTCGCTGTATATCAAAATCAAAATCAAAAGTCATTTATTCAAATTAGTCTGAGAATCAGCACTTTTTGAACGTCAAAATTACAAAAGACAGTCCCCCAAAAACGCCCGCCCTTCACCACTTCCTAGTGCTATTGCTGGGAAGAAGAAGTGGCGCAACAAACTCCCCAGCAGCACAGCTGTCTGTTCAATTTAAAAAAATACTTGAATGTATACAATACTAGGTACAATAATATATACAATGTTCGGTAATTAACATTACAAAACCAGAACATAAAATTTAATTATTTGCCATAATATGTCAGCTAGCCACGCCAATATACCAACAAATATAATAATAACTATACGTACTCAAGCTAAAACATAATTCATTAAAATGTAAATAAAAAAACTTACTACCCAAATAAAAGCCTCCAGGCATAAAGGGCGTGACAGCTTACACATTTATGCATTGCTGGGTTCTGCAGTAAGCTAATTCTGGAGAAGGAACATAAACATTGTCTTGCGTTAAACTAGGGTGACCAACTATTCTTATCGTCTAAGTAGTCGTTGATAGAATAGTATGCCTTTGAACAAAGGTTGGATTTTAGTTGAGCTTTAAACGCATTAAAAGGCAAGTCTAGAAAAGAAGAGGGTATCTTGTTATAAAAGGTTATACCAAGCCCAACAAATGAGTTATGAACCTTATGAAGCCGGTGAAAGGGGGCACGTAGTTTGTCCTTATTTCTAGTGTTAACACTGTGAATATCACTATTTTTAGTGTACAAGTGTAAATTTTGCCTAATATATAAAATGTTGGCAAGGATGAATTGTGATGCAACCGTGAGAATACCAATATCTTTAAAGAAATCTCTTAGAGAAACTCTGGCACCTAGCTGGTAAATTGCTCGAACAGCTCGCTTTTGAAGGACAAATATATTTTGTATATCAGCGGCTTTGCCCCACAGCAGAATACCGTAGGACATAACGCTGTGAAAATAACTAAAATAGACTAAACGAGCTGTATCAACGTCAGTATATTGTCTTACTTTCCTGACGGCGTAGGCAGCCGAACTGAGCCTTCCTGCTAGACTTGATATATGAGGTCCCCACTGAAGTTTGGCATCTACTGTTAGTCCTAGAAAAATTGCCGAGCCTACAGTTTCAAGCACCTCTTTATCTAAGACGATGTTGGGTCCTAGGTTTCTAACATTCGGTAAGGCGAACTTTACACATTTGGTTTTCTTGGCATTGAGAACTAAGTTATTTGACGTAAACCAATCTGTAACTATTGAGAGTGCACTGTTTACGTCGTCAAAATCTTGTCTATTCCTGTCTACTTTAAAAATAAGAGAGGTATCATCTGCAAACAGTACAACATCACAGATGCCCGTCAAATGGAATGGTAAATCATTAATGTAAACTAAGAACAAGAATGGACCCAGTATTGAGCCTTGCGGAACACCTAACTGAACTGGTAGCCCGGATGATTTCACACCATTAACATCTACACATTGGACCCTATTATGTAAATACGAAATAATTACGTTGAGAGCTTCGTTTTGGACACCGTAATGACGTAATTTACGCAAAAGCGTGTCATGGTGCACGCAATCAAAGGCTTTGGAGAGATCACAGAAAACTCCAATAGCATTCTGTGATTTCTCCCATGCGTCAAATATGTGTCTCAACAGAGCAACACCCGCATCTGTAGTTGAACGACCTTTTGTAAAGCCATATTGCTCATTATGGAGGAGGCTATTTAAATTAAAATGTCTTAGCAGCTGCTTGAGTATTAACTTTTCAAATATTTTGCTAAATGCAGGTAAGATAGAAATAGGCCTGAAATTGCCAACGTCATTCTTATTACCTGATTTAAATAATGGTATGACTTTACTACTCTTCATGAGGTCAGGAAAAGTTCCTAAATCAACACATTTATTAAAAGTAACAGCTAGATAGGGGGCTACGATGTCTATTATATTACTTATAAGTTTAGTGGAGATGCCCCAATAATCACCGGTGTTTTTAGACTTAAGTGTATTAAAAACATTAACTACATCACGCGGGGTTACATGTTCGAAACTAAATAAGGGACTACATTTAGGTACACTACTGTGCAAAAGGTTTTCAGCTTTAGACGAGGACGAATTTAAGGAGCGAGTCGTAGTTATCGGTATGTTGGCAAAAAACTCATTAAATGCCTCAGCTACGTCAGCTGCTTTGTTAACTAATTTGTTGTCGACCATAATCTCAAGTAGTTTTTCTTGTTTAACCGATTTTCCCGTTTCATTATTAATAATTTTCCAAGTGGTTTTTACTTTATTAGTAGAATTTTTTATCGTATCGCCTAAAAATTTTGATTTAGCAAAAGCACTAATCTTTTTGAATAATTTTGAATAAGTTTTGACATACTCTAGGAAGGGAGTATCAAACCTGTATTTTTTCAAACCATATAACTCGTATAGTCTCGCTCTACTTTTATAAATACCGGGAGTAGCCCATTGGTTAAAGCCAACAGAGGATCCATTAATGTTAATAGTTTTGGTCTTGAAAGTGGATTGGTATTCTTTTTGCACAACATCAAAAAGGGCACCATAAATTTCATTAGGATTCTCGTGTTCTACTATCGATGGTGTAATTCTATGAGCTATTTTATTTTTAAACAATTTGCAACGACTAGCTGTATAAGGCCTGCATTCAAGTTTATGTGGCTTTTTATGTAATGGCATGGGGAAGCTAGCTAATAAACCACAGTGGTCGGACGTTAAGTCAGTTAACACTAATTTATTTTTGGCATCACAATCACTAAATATATTATCAAGACAAGTTGACGAAGAAGCTGTGATCCTAGTTGGTTCAAAAAACAAGTTAATTAAATTATAAGACCTCAAAAGATTGAGAAGTCTAATACTTAATGGAGTAACATCTAAAATATTAATATTGAAATCTCCACATAAAATAATACTTTTGTTATTTGATTTTAACCTATTGAGAGTATCTTCCATTACCGATTCGAAACTAATAAAATCCCCAGAGGGGGGTCGATAAACGCAAATTATAACATATCGCTCAAGTTCAACACAAGACAACTCTATAGTGCGCTCGATTGAAAGATTAACTAAATCTAAACGTTGTTTACATTTCAACTTGTTTGAAACAAGAACTAAAGAGCCACCGCGAATAGCACTTTTTCTCACAAATGCACTCTGTACGGTAAAGTTTTCATCATTTATAAACACTACTTCATGTTCCTTCAACCAGTGTTCAGTCAAACATAACACCTGAACCTCATAGTTCTCCATAAATAAACTTAATTCTAGCTCTTTGCCGGACAGACCCTGCATATTTTGATGTACAACATTCAACATATGTGGCTGACCCGTTGTCGCAACATATGTGGGCAAAGTGCATTCTGCCCCCAAAGCCATCCCAGCCGGTGTGCCTCAGGGTTCGCTTGTGGGGCCGTACCTCTTTATACTTTATCTGAACGATATACCTAAACAGGCGCACACACAACTTGCCATCTATGCTGATGATACAGCAACATTCGCGACAGACAAAGACATTAACATAGTCATTGGACGGCTACAATATTCATTGGAAATACTCAGCCAGTTTTTCAAGACCTGGAAACTGAAACTAAATTCCACAAAAACCGAAGGAATTCTGTTTACTAGACAACGCACATTACCGACCAGATTCGTTAAAATTGACGATTTCCAGATAACATGGCGCGAATCAGTTAAATATTTAGGCATAATCTTAGACAAGACCCTTAACTGGAACAAAAACACTGAACTAACTATAAAGAAAGGTGCAAAAGCCCTAAATTCATTAAAACCTATTTTAAATCGCAAATCCATTCTCAGTCCTTCAACAAAATTGCTTATTTACTCAACTTTAGTAAGACCATGCCTAACTTACGCAGCGCCTGTCTGGTCCAGCCTGGCAGAAACCAAATATAGTAAACTCCAAACGATCCAAAATAAAGCATTAAAATTATCGTATAACACACAATTTCGCACAAACCTTAAAACATTACACACGCGTATAAAGTATCCATTTTTAAAAGACTTCATATTAAAAATCTCACGTAAATTTTACTTGCATAAAAACCCTTCACACCGTAATACACTAATATCTGCTATAGGTAAAAGTAGACTAAATACACTGTCTTACGCTCGCACGTACAATCGATACCGACTGCCCCATCACTACTTTCTCAGTGACGTATCATGACGATAGCTCGTTTGCTAGCCGACGCCGCTTGACCGGCCGTGTATACAAAGATCTTTGCGCGAACTACCCGCTACTTAACTCATTTTTATTATAATAAACCGTACATTTTGTAACTTAAACATTCAATATTATGTGGGTCCATACTAAGACTTGCACATACCTAGTATTTAAAATTTTAATCGATGTAGATACATTATAAGTCAATTCATGTCAACTAAAAATAAGCCAATAATAGTTATTTGTTATACAAGAGTGCAAAGTTGCTTTTTAACCGCGTGTTCAATTTTGATGACCGAGCAAGCGAAGGATTAAAAAAAAAATTAGAATTACAAAATATTACAAAATTAGAATCCTGAGCGTTAGCGAGGGAATCAAAAGAGCACGAGGTGAAAAATCTTTGCACTCGAGTGCAACACGTAACTTTTCATTCCACCTCAGCGAGGAAATGACTAAATGCAAAAAAAAAAAAAACGTTTTCTGAGAAAGTTTTGGCTCCTTTTGCTAGTCGCCACGTGTTGAACATATCGTACTGTTTTAAATACTTCTCGCGTGATTGTTGAGGGAGAAAGCTCATTTGCGCATTATTAACAGTTTCAGTCAATTCTGTTGGCGTCAAGCAAACTTCCTCCTCGCTAGAATCACTCATTTTAGTTTTTTCACTTGTTTTCAAGTTTCTTGTTTTTAATATAAGGTTTAACAATGACGTGAAAAAATGCCGCGTAAAGAATCGCGTACAAAGCAAATTGAAAAAAGAACACCAAGAAGGTTCCGAGTCCGAGTTTTTAACAAATTAAAAAAAAGTTGTATGATATATTCGGCACCATAGAGGTAGCAGTAAATAGGTTTAATGTTTTTTTAATTCACAAACTTAGTGCACACGATGTTCTAAATTCAATTTACTTTATCCTCTAGAGAATAAAAACGGCTTTTCCACTCAGATATTGAAGATTAAAAATACTCTTTCCGAGATGGTGGGATGAAAAATATGTTTTAATGTTTGTAAAGGCAAAATATAGCCTATGTAACAAAAATTACTCATGACCTGACCAAATAGAATAAGATCATTTGTTAACACTATTGTAACAACCGTTGTAGCAATAAAGACCTTGAAAAATCAAATAAAAAAATCACTTACAAATGAAATGTGATGCCATCCATAGCATCAGAACGTCTATCCGAGTAATTTTTACAAAATAAAACACAACAATTAATTCATTTCGCGCGAATAATCCTGTAAAATGGGAACATTTACAAAGCTGTGCACAGTACGAACGCCAACAATACACTAAGGCCACGCCTACATGATGACGTCAGAACATTGTTGAGAATCACAGAGCACAGTTGCTTAGACCCGTCTCCTCTTTGTATTTGCTCCGTGGTCGAAACTAACAACCCCCCAAATGCTACGCACAAACATCAATGCATCTCGCCTCAATCTCTCGGACGCTATTAAAGACATTGAAGGGTATGATTTCTCCAACATCGTATGACTGATTCCAATGACGCCACTAACTAATTACTGGAAGTGATGTCATTAACCATACATGTATAGGAATGTAAAATATCAGATATATAAAGATAAACAAATATAGAATTTAAACTACACACTACTTACTTGTCGACGAGTGTCGTCCGGCAGGGCGCGGAAGAAGTCAGCGATGACGAACTCGTAGGGCTCCGGCCACGTGTCCACCGTCTGCACCGCCACCTCGGCGCGGGCCACGCTCGCCAGGCGCGGCCCGCACGACGCCGAGCGGCGCGGCGCGGGCGCGGAGCGGCGAGCGGCCAGCGCGGGCGAGCGGCGCGGGTCCAGGCAGCGCGCGCGCTCGCCCGCCGCGCCCTCCGCGTGCGCCCACTCGCAGGGCGGCCGCGCGCGCGTCGTCAGCTCCAGCACCTCGCGGTCCTCCACGTTGAGCGGCTCCAGCGACGGCGCGTCCGCGGGCGGCGCCGGCCGGCTCGGCTCCGGCCGCGCCACGGCACCGGCCGGCGGCGGCACGCCGGCGAACGGCACCGGCGAGTCCGCAGCGCGTCGCTCCAGCGCCACGCGCGCCAGGCGCGACGTGTAGGCGTCCGCGCCCGGCGCGCCCGGAGGCCCGCCCGACCCGCCCGGCCCGCCCGGCCCACCCGGCCCGCCCGGCCCGCACGGCGACGTCTCCTTGCGCGGCGGCGACGCGGGCCGCGAGCGCCGCCCGATGGCGCGCACGGCGCCCGACTCGGCCGGGAAGCGGAACTGCGCGCGCGTCTCCCGCGCCGGCGTGTTCTCCGGCGTGGCCTCCACCGCGGCCTCGGGCGGCTCGGCCGCGTCTGCGTCGCACGGCAGCGGCGTGTGCGGCGCGGAGTCGGCCCCGCAGCGGTCGCCCAGCGCGAACCAGGGCTCGGCGCCCGGCCGCAGGCTGGAGGCCGAGCGCGCGGCGTGCGCGCCCGAGCCTGGCGCCGGCGACGCGCGCGCGGGCTGAGGGGCAGGCGTGGCCGCGCCGGCTATGGGCAGCGGCGACGGCGCGGCGTCCTCGGCGCGCGAGTGCAACGACAGGCGGCGGCACTCGGCCAGCACGTCGTGGTGCTCCAGGCGCGCCCAGCGGCCCGGGTCGGCCTCGCGCAGGCGGCTGCCGGTCACCAGCGCCGGGTGCAGGCGCACGGACTCGGCCAGCGCGCCCACGCCGCGCTCCCAGGCGTCACGCGCGGCGCTGGCGGGCAGCTCGGCGCCTTGCGCGCGCAGAGCCTCCAGCAGCGTGCAGGGGTGCGTGGCGTAGAGCGCGTGGAACAGAGCCAGCTGCGCCAGCTGCAGGTGCGCCCGCGTGGCGGGCGCGGGCGGCGGCTCCAGCGCGGCGGGCCGCAGCAGCGCGTCCGACAGCTCGGCGGGGTGCGTGGCGGCCAGCGCGGGAGCGGCCGGCAGCAGCGCCGCCAGCGCCAGCAGCGCGTGCAGCAGCGGCACCGGGTCGCGCTCGTGGCGCGCGGCCCGCAGCAGCTCGCGCGCCAGCGGGTGCGCGGGCAGGCGGTGCAGCCAGGGCGGGCGCCGCGCCACGAGCGGTGCGAAGGCGGCAAGCGCGTGGTGGCGCTGGGCGCGCTCGCCCCGCAGCTGCTCCTGCAGCGCGTCCAGCAGGTAACGCGCGTGCAGCTCGGGCGCGCGCGCCAACAGGTCGAGTGCGCGCGCGCTGCCGGTGCGCGCGTGGTAGGCCAGCAACGCGCGCGTGAGCCAAGGCTCGCGCACGCCGCAATAGAGCGCGGCGAGCGCGTCTGCGGCGTCGCGCGCGCCCGCCGCGCCGCCCTCCAGCAACGCGAACACCTCGCCCGCCTCGCACGCCGCCAACATCTCCAACCGCCTGCCACACGTACACAGTTTCAATTTCTGGTGATTTACATGAACAGACTGCCAAAGGAAACCTTTTAAAAGTTATCCAGGGGCTGCAGTCTCAACATACTATCGCCAAAAATCTGTATATGACCATTTTGAACACCAAATCCCGTGCACGCGATGACCGCAGCATCGTCCGTCCTTTTTGCGTAGACCAATAGCCATGTGTTGTAAGTATAACAAAAGAGGATCCATTTTAGGTCGACTAATAATTATACATTATAGTTGTATATTCGGCTATAAACCTGGCCCTGTCTTTCTTCATTCTATGTATGTATCATTTAAATGTATTATTCGACACATATAAAGAAGGAATTCTCTAAATGATGGTGAAAATCTCATCAAAAGCCATGTCATAATTTAGAAGAACAACCTGGTCACACAGACAAACATGTGTGGGGAGGAGGCGGCCCTGTCTGCCTTCAGACTCCATATATCAGGAACCCTGAGCAAAGACTCGAGGATCAAGCACATACGCCTAAAGGACGAGGCAATTAAACGGCAGCCAATGATGGCATCACCCTGCGACAAAGCCCCTAAGCAATACTGTTTCCAAAAGCATTACAACATAGTGGTCAAAGAGGAGCAGTGCGACTACTCAGGCCCGGAAGAGCTGAGAGTTTACACTGATGGATCAAAGACCGACTGCGGAACTGGTGTCGGATATTGCTCACACGAGCTCAACATAAATATATCCAGCCCGCTAGGAATGCTCAACACGGTCTACCAGGCAGAGTGTGTGGGTATAATACAAGCGGCTCATGCCATAGCAGCCAGGAGAGTTACGGACACTCATGTTCGTATACTCTCTGACAGCGCTTCAGTCCTCCAATCCCTAAAGAAGGGATGCATCACATCAAATCTAACACTAGTATGTCACAAGGCGCTTGAACAGGTAACTGTATCAAACCGCAACACAGTGACACTACAATGGATAAAAGAACACAGTGGATCACTAGGTAACGACGCGGCTGACGCGGCTGACGCGCTGGCCAGAAGGGCATCCAACACGTCAGTCTATGGACCGGAACCAGTCGTGCCCATCCCCTTCAATCAACTACTCAGGTGGCTACAGAGTACAGAGGCACACCCATACACAAGCAGAGAACTGGTGGTCCTCGTTACCGGGCTACAGGCAGTTCAAGGAAGCCATGCCATCTAACCTGACCAAAAGATTACTACGCCTGGACAGGAAAGGCCTGCGCCTGGTGACGGGGACCATCACGGGACACTGCTCACTAAACAAACACTTCCACACGACAGGCATAGTGGACAGCCCCCTGTGCAAAGCTTGCATGGAGGCTGATGAAACCGTCGCGCATGTGCTCTTTGAGTGGACATGCGTCACCCAGATTAGGTCAGAAACCCTCGGAACACCCAGATCTTACACAGATGTTCTCAACAGACCAGGAGACCTAATAAGCTTCTAGAGGGTGGTGGGCTGGTTGGAATAACCACCGACGGCCGCCATGGCCCACGCACAATGGTCCACTTGAAGGACTAAGTGCGGAAACCAAACCCGTAACATAGAACACAGATTGAAAAAACTATCTTTGTATTAATTAAATTCCAACGTTTAGTATTGTACAATTACATAGCACACAAGTGAGCACTATCTAACTAAACTATAAAGCTGCCATTTACTGGGTACGTCTTTCATTGACTTGAATGTGCTCTGACAGCTGAAAGTATGACCAGTGCCTACTGACAGGAAGGGAACTTAATGATCCAACACTCATGCCACCACCAGCGAGACATTTGTTTTGGCTTATTTTCATTTCTGTTTTTTTTTTATCTTAGTAGAGATGCTTTTAACGTGCACATCTTTGTGTATAATTTAAACATTTGATTTATTTATTTGGCTCACCAACAATTGAATACACTGATACAAAGATATGAGATACATCCAATAGGCTAAAATAAAATCATAATTAAAATCACATGCAATCTAAATCAAAGTTAAAATGAATGATGTAACCAATATTTTGTTACCACTTTATGATTTAAAAGAGGGCAAGAAACTCCATGGACACATGGAGTTTCTTGCCCGTTCTTCTCCATAGGTATCTACTACGCTTTGGAATGGGCAACTAGCTTCATCTTTCTGACTGACCGACCCCTTGACAATTCAAGTGCCTGTAATTGGTTTATTTGAAATCAATGCTTTGAGTTTGAGTACACACATAATGATCAGTGGGGTAAATTAACTTTCTTTCGTGCAGAATTTATAGGTTATTATAAAAACAACAAAACATTTATATTCTTTTTTTTAGGTTTTGTTTTGTTGATTGTCCGTGGTGTAAAATGTCTTGCACAACATTTTCCACCACAGACAATATACTAGGGCAGATTTGTTGCTTAATTGCCTATTTTAACATTTTGGTTTTGCTTGTTATCTGATTAAAGGTCTACTCTTTAATCAGATAACAAGCATTTTTTAATTAATTACTCGAAAATATGCATTACCTTAGAATAAGAGTGGTAGGGTTATAATCGGGGACTGAACCTCTACCAGGTTTAACCTCTTTTACCCCCTAACTCCTGCCAAACAATACTGGATCCAACCCCTACCAGGATAAAAAGTATCCGACGACCTAATATTATGGCAACAGAAAGGTAACAGACTCACACAGTCAGGACACAACTTTCACAGAGAGGAGGCTATAGTTCCAGCATTAGGTTCATTTTATAATAGATGATTTTATTTGTGTTATCTTGTTATTTAAGAGTCTCATTAAAATTTGATTTAACATAATATTATAAAAATAGAAAAACAATAATATTATCTTACATCAACAGCAACATTTTACAAAGGGGATAGCCCCGCCGCTCATCCACCTACAAGAATCGTATCATCCGATCGTGCAATCCCTCGATATCATTCGGGTAATAACTACGCAGATAGATATCTTCGTGCTTATGTGATACGTACCAATCAGCAGTTCGGAGAGAAGATCCCTGAGTCACTGAGGCAGGAGGAATTTTGATTTGTTTTAAGTCAACCACGGTCAATTTAATAAAATTACATTCAAAATTATGCTTTTTAGATATAAGTTGACCCTTTAGCGACGATAAATACGCACAACTTTAAGATTTTCACGGGTTTTTTCACAATTTACGGCACACCGGAATCTTACTCCATGACAATTATTTGACTTGACACACCACAACCGGACAGGAGAGACAGATGACTGTTTGACAGAATGCAGAATGGTGACAGGTGACAGCTGACACCTTCCAAGGATGTGCTCCATTGAGATAGATGTCAATGGTGTGCTCCAGATGGTTCAGCTATGTTCAACAATTTTTCAAGCTGAAAGCCAATTCCAGTAATTAAAAACGTTCAAAATCTAGTCGCTATTTCATCTCAGCAACAATCAATGCCAAAAATCTAGATTTTTGATAGATTGATACTGAGTTCAATCAATAAATTAAATGTTTTACGTATCAATGTTTATTTTGATACGTAAAACGGTAGGTAAAACGATGATACGTATGACATTGTTCTTGTCGGTGAAGATGGATCCGAGATCCAGAGCAAATTGGAGAAATGGCAACAGAAGCTGGAGGATGTTGGCTTGAAAATCAGGAGAACCAAAACTGAACATATGTTCTGCGATTTCTGCGCTTGATGGCGCGCTTCTCCCAGTCTGCTCCGACTTTCAGTATCTCGGTTCACTCGTGCAAAGCGAAAAAAATAAAAATAAATTGGGATAAGGGCAGGAGGATGATGAAGTATCAATGTTTATTTCACTGTTCTATGATCTACCCACAGAAGTGAGTTTTCTCCACGAAAACTACCTTTTGGAAGGGGCGAATATAATCAATTCTATTTTATTTTAATTTTTGACGTTCAGAAGTGCCTTTTATTTGCCTATCTAATATATTAAATTCTCGTGTCGCAATGTTTGTCACCATACTCCTCCGAAACTGCAGGACCAATTTGTATGTTTTGTGTGTATCGGGTAGGTCTGAGAATCGGCCAACACCTATTTTTTTCATGCAAAAACAGAGTTGTTTAAATGAAGGTTGTCTGTAAAGTTGATTTACGGACGATAGTTTAACGTGACAACGTCATAACAAAACATTGATGAAATTATTGCAAACGCGTATGATGCGTAACAATGAGCGTAACGGGACAATCTGTCATCTTTTTTAGACTTTGCACGCGGCCCTCATAGAACAATAATATGCGCGGTCCGACCCAGCACTTGGCCGGCTTTTTTTCACTTTGTGACATAGATGAAATAATAATTTTGTCTTTGCTCGGATGTCAAAGCAAGTAAATATTGTGTCAAAATACTGTCAAAGTCAAAATAGTAGCAACTAGCACTAGCAGTAGCAGAGCAGCCAGCAGCCAGCTTTATAACCTAGCCGCGAACCTTAATTTCACAACAATTCTAAAATATTTCAAAGATGTATGGGAACGAGATTAATGGTTTTAATTGAATATTCATCCATCAAACCTGTTGTATAATTACTAGGAAGAATAGATTTTGTGTCTCTGTGGGAAGTGAGAAATAGTTTAGTTATGCTTAGAGTGAGAGCCGTATCTGCGATTTACATCGAGAGTCAATCACTCGAACTACTCTCGGCAGCTAGAAGAGATGTGTTCAAGTTGTTTCGTGAGTTTTTTCTATATTCAATTTTCCATATAAGCTGTTGTACTCTCAAACTTTTATTTGACCATTTATGCTTAGTTGCAGATAACCTACACATTGTCATATTTCTTCCGCGTTAAATTCTACGTGTACATTCTCTAGGTAATGGTGAAGTTCTTGCAGGTTGTTCATAGAAGATGACTGTGATAAATAAACCAGCTGATTAAGTCGAATACCTTAAGTGCCAGTCGGCCTGACTTGTATAATATTGATATTTAATATGTACACTCAATCTGAGCAACAGGCAGGCTCACCAACACAGCAGCACCTGTATACTTGTGGCTTGTTGCAGGCACCAGCTCGCTGACCACCCAGGCGCCCTCAGCTCAGGTAACTAATGCTGAGTGTAGCTCACTGTCTTGTTTACCAGATGGGTGAGCATGCAATAAAATACATCAATAATGCATATATAGTACATCAGGCCTGTGTTCCCCGAAGGGTTAGGCAGAGGTGGATCAATAATATTCATGAAAATAAAATAAATATAATTATTTGTAATTTCTATAAAAAAATATGTACTTATCCATAAAGAATACTGAATTCATGCAAGACAACAAGTGCAATGGCAACTCTAATGACTCACCTCATAACATAGCTGTCAGCCACATCCTGGTTGTTTTGATAAAACAACAACTAGAAAGTGAATTGCTCATTTCATAACAGGTTATTCAATGGTTTTTTGTTTTCAAGCTGCCAAGGAAAATAAAACGTTATAGAACGGTAGGTCTTTATAATCATAACCCTATTTGAAAGCCTGGACATGATGTTCAGTCAGCAT
The DNA here is from genome assembly GCA_949629185.1 of Apamea crenata. NCBI lineage: Eukaryota > Metazoa > Arthropoda > Insecta > Lepidoptera > Noctuidae > Apamea > Apamea crenata. The sequence goes on along the minus strand of OX451362.1, from coordinate 80,575 downwards.
TTGTAAATAAACTTCTGGAGATATGTACTTCCACATTGCGGAACACACACTTTCAATACAATAATACAAATGCAATTGAATGGGCCAGTTTTAAATGTACCTAAAGTGTGGACTGTGCAGCATGCACGGCGGTTTGCAGCATAACAATGGTTTGACAATTTAATAATATTATTGAAACATTCATTGTTGGAGAAAGTGGTGAGATGTAAAGCTGAAATGTTCCATATCCTATACAGATGAATGTGTTACTAATTCCCGTTAGGGCTGATTTTACCAAAGTCAGATCAATTTTATCCATGAAATAAAATTGACATCTGACATTTCTATGTAGTTTGAAAAAACTGTCAAAAATTCAAAATGTATTCTCAGTAAAATTAAAAGTAAAAACCTTTTAAAAAAACAAGTTTTTATTTGAATGCTCTAAAAAGAAAGGTAGTAATAAAAGCTCCGATAAAAAAATTGAAATAAGAGCATACTCAAAATATGTTATTTACGGCTTTAAATACTAACTTTTCGACAACTTATAAGCGAATACAATTAAAGAAACAACCGAATAAAATACTGAAAATTCCGAAAAATTAATACAATATTTACTGACGTAATATTTTTCCACAAGCTTAAATTGCGTTTTACCGAAATCTACAGGTACTCATTTTTATCGTAACTTACCTATTTGATATTATAAATTTAGAATCAATCTTACACATTTTATAACTATGGCGCTGTGGCTGTGTGGTTTGGTATTACATTCAAAATTTCAAAATATGTTTCTGGTCACGGTTTCGTTGTGTGGTCACAGTTGTAACCTAACCTGTTTCTCTTTTAAAAAGATATAAGGACTTATGCATGTTACGTTGCAAATTTCACTAAACTATAACTTTTCGGAAATTTAGTATTTTTTTCGGAATTTTAGTATTTTTTTGTAAATTTAGTATATTATTTGAAAGTATAGATTATTTTTCGTAGAATTATAATTTAAATAAGCTTCATGTTTGTTAGTTAAATACAACATTTTTTGTCAGTTAATTTTGTATTAATTTTTTTTTAAATTAATTTTAACACAGCTTAGTTAATATTAAAGTCAACCACAGATCGCTGGAAGTTAATTTGTTTTTTGGAAGCTTTATTATTTCCCATAAATAAATAAATAAAAGCTTGTCGCTAGATTTACCTGTGTAGATAAACAAGTAAATTAAATAACATGATGTATGATTGATTTTAACTATTCTAAGTTAAATAAAAGCTGAAATGATAAACATCCATCCCTCATGTTATTAATCCTTCTAGAGGATGAATTTTCAAAAATCCTCCCTTAGTGTTCACCTTCGTTAAAAAGTGCAAAATTATATGCTTCTAGACCCAGAGGTCTTAGCTGTGCATTGTCTGTAAGTAATATGTACGTGTTCCTACCAGACGGTGTTAGCGGCGTCAAGAGACCGCGGCGAACATGCGGGAGCTCCCCCCTCCCCGCTCCCCGAGCGCGCGCCCCCGCCGCCCCCGCCGCCCCCGCCGCCGCCGCAGCCGCCGCGCTCCTGGATGCTCGCGGCCACCGCGCTCACCGTCACCGCGTCGCTCGGCGGGGTCGGTACACGAGCACGGTGCTTTACACGCCGCGACAGTGACTAGCTTCATCGGTCCTACATGTGTCGACGTCGTTTTCAGGTTTACGTGTATCGAAAACTGAGCGATGACAAGAAGCGCCAGCTCGAAGTCGTAAACATGCTGGAGCCGGCGGCGGAGGCTCGCGCGCCGGAGGAGGCGCCCATCCCCAGCGCCGGCGCCGACATCCCGCGCCACGTGCAGTTCCTGCTGGTGGGCGCGGGCACGGCCTCCTTCGCCGCCATGCGCGCCATCCGCTCGGCGCGGCCCGACGCGCGCGTGCTGCTGGTGGGCGCGGAGCACGAGCTGCCCTACATGCGGCCGCCGCTCAGCAAGGAGCTGTGGCGCGAGCCCGACCTGGCCGCGCGCGCGCCGCACCTGGACGCGTTGTCCTTCCGCCAGTGGAACGGCCGCCGCCGCACCGTGGCCTACGAGCCCTCCGCCTTCTACACGCCCGTGGAGCGCCTGCCCGACAGCGCGGGCGGCGCGGCCGTGGCGCGCGGCTGGCGCGTGGCGCGCCTGGACGCCGTGCGGCACGTGGCCGAGCTGCGCGCGCCGGGCCGCGAGCCCGTGTCCGTCAGCTACGACAAGGCGCTGCTGGCCACGGGCGTGCGCGCGCGCCGCACCGACGCGCTGCGCGACGCGGCCGCGGCCGGGCGCGCGCTGGCGCTGCGCGGCGTGCGCGACGCGGCGCGGCTGGCGCGCGAGCTGGAGCGGCCCGAAGTGCGGCGCGTGGCCGTGCTGGGCGGCGGCTTCCTGGCGTCCGAGCTGAGCGCGGCGCTGGCCGAGCGCCTGGCGCCGGACGGGCGCGCCGTGCTGCAGCTGTTCCGCGAGGCGGCCCCGCTGGGCGGCGTGCTGCCGCCCTACCTGGCGGCCGAGGCGGCGCGGCGCCTGCGCGAGGCGGGCGTGACGCTGCTGCCGCGCGCCGAGGTGCTGGCGGGCGCGGCGCAGGGCGCGGGCGTGCTGCTGCGCCTGGCGTCGGGCGAGGACGTGCGCGCCGACCTGGTGGTGGAGTGCGTGGGCAGCGAGGTCGACGACGAGCTGGCGCGCGCCTCCGACCTCGAGACGCACCCCGAGCTTGGCGGCCTGCTCGTCAACGCGGAGCTGCAGGTACCCGAGAGTCTGCGCTGATCCTTGCCGAGACAGTCGGCTGGAGTGGTACCGAGCTGGTCGTGTACTGCACTAGGTTCACTCGATGATAGTATGTGGATGTTATGCATTCAATCAGAGTGATGAGGGCGTGTGTTTTGTGCGCAGGCGCGCACGGACGTGTACGCGGCCGGCGACGTGGCGTGCTTCTACGACGTGGTGTTGGGCCGTCGCCGCGTGGAGCACCACGACCACGCCGTGGTGTCGGGCCGCCTGGCGGGCGAGAACATGGCCGCCGTCGGGCCGCCCAAGCACTATACGCACCAGAGCATGTTCTGGAGCGACCTCGGCCCGCAGCTCGGCTACGAGGTGAGTGCCGCGCCGGCCGGAGCCGCCCTGCGCGCGCGCGTCTCTGGCCCTCACGCCCCTTTGCCCGCAGGCCATCGGCATCATCGACTCGCGGCTGCCCACTGTGGGCGTGTTCTCCGCGGACGCGGTCGCGGACAGCGCCGCCAGCGCGCCGGCCGCGGCGGCCGAGGGCGCGGCGCCGGACGCGCGGCCGGACGCGCGGCCGGACGCGCAGCCGGACAGCGCGCCGGACGCGCTGCACCGGCAGCCGGCCGGCGCGCCTGGCGAGCGCGACGCGGAGGCGCGGCGCTACGAGCGCGGCGTGGTATTCTACCTGCGCGACAAGCGCGTGGTGGGCGTGCTGCTGTGGAACCTCTTCAACCGCATGCACGTGGCGCGCCAGGTCAGTGTCGTCGAGTGTGTGTGTGTGTGTGGCTCTGCGAGCGAGTGCTCACGCGGTTGTGTGTGCAGGTGCTGGCGCAGGGTGAGTTCGAGGACCTGTTCGAGGTGGCGAAGCTGTTCTCGTTGCACGAGGATGAATAGTATTAGGGGTGGACAGCGGCGGCGGCATTTATCTGTTATGACTTTGTACATAAATATTATAAAACAATTAAATGATCTAGTTATTACATGTGCATTTTTATTTTTGAAAACCGCTATCTGCACTTGTTATCTACCTGTACGACAGGCCGACTTGTTGTTGACTTGACAGTTCACGCGTTGACGTTCACGCGGCGACGGGGGATTATTCCAGTTTACCCTACTAATCAGTCCGCGTTGTCGTCCACTGTGTCCCACTAATTGATTTAGGTGGAGCAAATTAAGCTCTCATAGACTTTGAGTTCTTTTTTTCCCACTAGGGCTGGCACAGTTGAAGTTTATTCATCTAATTCTTCTAAAATATATTTTTTATTTTATCTAACTACCTGTTGGCGCCTGCAACTTTTGATAAATGATAAATGATTTTATTTTGTAAGTAGGTTTGTACAAACACTATTACACGTCAATCATATTTTAAAACTAGATGAGGTCGGCGTTTCCTATCTGACTAGTCTGAGAAGAAAGGCCGAAACAAACTCAGAGGTCGCAGTCGGGGAATTTAAAACTACAGGCTCAGCTACGGCGCGGGCTGGCACTTCTGCGGGCAAGGGACGGGGAGGGCAATTTACTCGGGGGCGCGGTCGCGAGGGACCTCGGCGGCGAGGTCGGAATGACGGTTTTCTAATTCTACGTACTGTACTGGTGGCCCTATCACACTCTTGGAGGAGGGTTATGGGGTCGTCGGGGTCTACGAGAGCATGCCTTGGGCGGCGAACTTTACTAATTTTGGAGGGGATGTAGTTTGCGGCCGCTACCACCAGAGGGTTGCGGTGTTTAGCGGCTGAGTCAAAGAAACGCTTGGAGAGGCGTTTCATGAACTGCTGGATAGTGGGGATTTTGAGATCAACATGGAGGATCTCATTACGAACGAACCAAGGGGAGTTTGTGGCCTTGCGGAGGAAGCGGTTTTGGAGGGTCTGCATCCTATGGATATAGCTGGGCCTAGCTTGTGCGAAGACTACACAAGCATAGGTCATTATGGGACGGATACACGCCGTGTACAGGCGCATTTTGCACTTCAGTGACAGCTTACTGCGTGCATTGAGGACGGAGTGGAGACAGCTGAGAGCGAAAGCGGCTCGCGAACGGGCCGACTTTATGTGCTCACTGAAGGTGAGATTTTGATCTAGGATGACACCTAGGTATTTAGCTCACTTTTCCCAGGGGATCGGCTTGCCAAACATGGTGATAGGTGGAGGTGGGGTGAGAAAGCGTCTAACTTTCCTATAGAGGACAGCTTGGCTTTTATCGGGATTTACCTCGATACGCCATTTCCTAAACCAGGCAGCCAGCTTGTTGACTGCTGTTTGGAGACGGAGCCGTAGTTGGATATGGCTGCGGCCAGTGTAGTAGATGGCTGTGTCGTCTGCGAACAGAGCCAGTTGGGACTTAGCGTCTCTAGGTATATCGCTAGTGTACAGCGAGAATAAGAGGGGGGCAAGTACAGAGCCCTGGGGGACTCCTGCTTTGATGGGGTGGGGGGGCGAGAGAGCTCCTTCGATTTTATAGCGGAAGGTGCGGTTCGACAGAAAGTCCCGTAGGATGAGAACGAGACGGTCTGGCACACCGAGTTGGTATAGCTTATATATTAAGCCATTGTGCCAGACTTTGTCGAACGCTTTCGCTATGTCGAAGTAGATAACACCAGTCATCATACCGCGACAAAATCCGTAGTGGATATGTTCGGTGATGCGGTGGACTTGTTGGACACAGGAGTGTTGGGTTCGAAAACCAAATTGCTCGTCGGGAATGAGGCCCTTGTTTTCAGCGTAGGATCTGAGTCGCTTATAAATAAGCCTCTCGTAGATCTTACCAAGGACTTTGAGCAGACTAATGGGACGGTAACTCGTCGGTTCAGACCTGGACTTTCCGGGCTTATGGATGCCAATGACGGTGGCTTCTTTCCACGATTGTGGGAAAAGGTTGTTGCTCATAGCGCCATTGAAGATGGTGGCCAGTAGCAATATCAGAGGGGCAGGGAGGAGCTGGATCACCTTATTGGTGATCCCGTCTGAACCGGGGGCCTTTCTGGGTTTGAGACCCTTGATTATATCCTGCACTTCGTCTGGAGTGACGGGAGGCGGAGGATCATCAGGGTCTTCGACTGGCGGGAGGGAGACTCTACGTTCGACTTCCGCATCGACCTGCAAGAGGTGAGCTTGGTCAACTGGTTGAGTGCTGGGAGAGCATTGAGCTTCGAGGCTGATGGCTAGACACTCGGCCTTTTCATCGTCGTCGAAGGCGATGGTTTTGTCAGGGCGGACCAAAGGTGGTATGGAGACTACTTCTTTGGATCTGAGTTTCCTCTGAAGGTCCCAGAAGGCCAGGTGAGTGGGCTCTAGTTCGCTTAGCATCTTGTCCCAGCTAGCTTCGCGCCACTCCGATATACGCGACTTAACAGAACGCTGCAAGTAACGCATATGGGCTTTGTTAGCACTGCAGGGGAAGTTGCTGTAGGCACGGACAGCCGCGTTCTTCTCATTCAGCAGTTCACGTACGTCGTCAGGCAGCTTCCAGCGACGGTCGTCCGCCGCTGGAATCTCCCTAGAACAATCGTTCATGACTGACCGTACGTGTTCCGTGAATGAGTCGATCGCGGCCGTCGTGTCTGCGATAGAGGTGAAATGACCAGGGATGGTGTCTAAGTGGGGGGATGTGGTGGAGTTCAGGGAATCCCTTACTTTCCTCCAGTCCGTTACCACTTTTGTCTGGGGGGGTAGGTCGGGGTCAGTGAGGCCGGTGCGAGGGGCCAACCGAAAGATGATAGGTCGGTGGTCTGAGGTGAGCTCATGAACCACTTCTATAGTGTCTAGCCGTAGGTTGACATTTTTCAGGAGCCCCACGTCCAGGACGTCTGGGGTGTGGTTGGGGTCATGGGGAAAGTGAGTGGGAAACATAGGTCCAATGACATCGAAGTTGAGTAAGGGACAGAGGTTGAAGAGGTGTTTGCCTCTGCTATTGGTCGTGACACTGTTCCAAGCAGGGTGTTTGGCGTTGAGGTCACCCGCTATGATAACAGAGTCGCTCAAACCAAGAAGGATGGAAATGTCGTCAGACAGAACCTGTGGGTCTTCTGTGCCTTGTTGGGGAGGGAGGTAAGCCGACACTAGGGTGATCGGCTGATGGCCTGACATGCCTAGACGGCAGATGGACACTTCAATTCGTGAGAGGGGGGGAGGATCCATAGGAATGCAGTATAGAGCCTTTTTATAATAGATTAGAGTGCCGCCTTTGTGGCATCTCGTCCTGTCATTACGAACAATACGATAGTTCGCAATACCAGGGCTACGGTGGTGATGTTTGAGGAAAGTCTCTTGAACGAGAAGAATATCAATTTGATGATCGCGGAGGAAGGTGGCGATCTCGGCTCTTTGTTGTGGGAGGCCATTGGCATTGAAGGATGCCAATTTGAGGGATCGGGGTTTCGTTCGCGTGATATTGTCTTTATCCATTACGGTTTAGAGACAAAGGAAACTAGGGCTTGCGTAATCTCAGGGTACGCGTTGTATATCGCCTGTATGCGGAAGAGATCGCCGGAGGCTTTTGCGGCGGTGATCTCTTGTGCCATTTGCTTGGCACGGGGAGTGAGGAAGGTCAGGAAGGTACTGCTGATCACGTTGAACGGATCGAGACCTGCTGACGGGGTAGAGTTGGTGGGAGGAGAGGGGGCTGAAGCGGCGGGAGCCGCTTTAGAAGCGGGGGTAGGAGCCTTGGCGGCCACAGCTTGTAGCGCGGGGGGGCATAGTCGGGGGTCCACCCTGGCGGGGGCGGGGGAGGGAGGTGGCTGAGAGGCTGCCATGAGAGCAGGAAAAGCTCGCTGGTGGTTCAGCTGGTTCCAAGGACTAGGCCTTTGGGGGCTTAGTCGCTCAGGGAGCTGGGCCGAGGGGTTTTGGGACGGGGATTCCCTTTGCTGGCGGGCGTCTGCACGCTTAGCTAGCTTGGGAGAGGATGACTTGGGGGCCTTAGGGCAGCCACGATAGTTGGCTGGGTGCCCGGATTCGCCGCAGAGGACGCAGCTGGGGGGTTCCGTGCAAAGGGAACGGTCTTTTGGACGGGGACAATCAGAGGTGCCATGCTCACCCAGGCACTTGACGCACCTGGGTTTAGCGTGGCAGTGAGCCTGGGAATGGCCATATAGCTGGCAACGGTGGCATTGCCCGACGACCCCGCTCTTGCGGGGTTTTTCGATCAGAAGGCCTGTGAGACCACAGATAGCCTTCAGTGAGAAGATGGGGTGGTGCTTAAGCCCCTCTACAGGGGGACAGACTACGAGGATCATGTCGAAAGCGACTTGTCCTCTGGCGCGGTGCATACGGTGGACGTCGGACACAGGGATGTTCTGTGCCTCGAGGTCCGCCTTAATGTCTTCAACAGGGATTTCTTTAGGAACCCTGCGGATGACCACCCGGGTTTGGCGTTCCTCCGGGAGGGAGTAGGTGTGAAAAGACACACCTCTCTGCCGGAGTACGCGGGTGAGGTCCCTGTAGTCCTTGGACGCAGGGACCGTGACTTTTATTCCCTGTTGGGTTGACTTTGCGGTGGTGAAACCGATTTTTAGATCGGTGCACCACTTCGAAACGTCGGTCCATTTCCCTTTGTCCTGAATGAACACAGGGGGTGGAGGGGGTATCTTCCTTGGGGCGGAAGTAGTGGCGCCGGCGCTGTGGCTAGCGGGCGGGGTGGGGGAAGCGGCGCGGGAGGTCCGCGGGGCGGTCGGGGTGGGGGTAGCGGCGCGAGAGGCCAGGGAGGCGGGGGCGGGGGTAGCGGCCGATGTAGAGACCGCTGTTTTCTTGGTTAAGGGAGAAGAAGAGGCTTTCTTCTTTTTCCTTTTATTTTTGCTTGACGCGACGGTGAAGCCGTCATCGTCAGAGGACTGGGAGGAGGAGGACTCTGTGATGGATGGTGAGTCCTCGTCTGTTGAGTCGTGGGCGCGTTTGCCCGAAGCCTCTTCGGTGTCCATGGACACTGGAGAGTTAGCCGGCTCATCGAGTGAACTCGAATCACCGACTGGGGAGGAGGAGATGAGCTGCATAGCAGCCAGTGTTTTGCCATATTTGGCATGAAAATCGGGGTCCTTGAGGAGGACCTCTTTGATAAAATTAACTATGGCAGAGTCTGCCATAGTAGGGGTTGGGGGACGGATTAAATACGTGAAATAATGGTGTGTTCCCTATTCCTAGCCCCGGCTGGACGGGCCCGGGGGTGTGTGCCCTATACCCTCCCTGTCGGGTGTAGACAGGGAGGTGACCTAGGCCTAACGGAACGACCTAAGCTGAGAAACCCGTCGCCAGTCTTATTGTGCGACGGGACTATGCTATACTGGCGCGAAGGGTAGACACCCTAAAGACACCAGTGTGCAGAGCTGTGGAAGGAAAACTGTCACCAGCCCCGACTAGGAGACCCCCCAAGGCCGGTAAACTGGGACCCGTCCAATTGACTGCCTAGCCCTGAAGGGGTTCGGCGGGTGTGATTGGGTCAACACCCCACTCGGTTTCGTTGGCACCAGTTAGGTTTCCACCGAGGACCTCGAAACTGAGGTTTTAGCCCAGAAGGGGCCTAGTGACTCTAAGACTTAACAACGCTAAAGAAATAGTAGTAGCCTTGAAAAAGGCCGTTGGTGGGATCTTGTATTCGATTAATTGAAATTAATCAATTAATCAAAAGATCGGATGTAGTCGGGGCGACTACTAGAGAGCCGTTACGTAAACGCAACGAGAGCGACAGCGAGGGACACTAAACCGTGAACGGAGCGCTTTAAACACGACCGCACGCGGCGAGTGCCAAACGGTGTCTGAGTCTCGAATCGCGGTTATTCCCGGCCTTATATAGTGCAGCAGATTGTTCTAGTACCTTCTATGGAAACATCTAGAATGTTCGGGTATATACCGGCCCCGACTGAACTCTGTCGACAGTTCTAGTATCGAAATCTCTAGAAGGATCTACTTGTTCTACTACTCGATACTAGATGGCACTAGTGGTAATTTAGTTCTGCTATTTGATAATAGATGGCCCTAATGGTCATCAAAATAAAGTAAATCATATCCTACCTATAATATACATTTTTTTTTTTTTATTTATTTATTTTTTTTTTTTTTTTTTTTTTTTTTTTTTTGGCAGGAGAGGGAAATCCTCATGGACGCCCAGACTGTCTCACTTATGGGTTAGGTTTTTTTTTTTTTTTTTTTTTTTTTTTTTTTTTTGTTTTGGCAGGAGAGGGAAATCCTCATGGACGCCCAGACTGTCTCACTTATGAGCCAGTCTGGGCAGTGCCGGACTCTTACCGGCTAAAACCCACTCCTGCCCTACTTGGTGTCCTCTGACATCATCAGAGCCCTTGGTTCAGCGAATTTATAATAATTTAATAAGAGAAAAGAAATTTAATGCATCAGTTTAAAACCAAATAACAAAGAGAGGTGTGTCTCTGGCGTGACCAACAAAGAACTCACAACAGCAATCACTAAGACTAACATACATAAATCTATACTATATTATAATTTCTATATCTATGCTACGAGTATCTATTATTACCTTACTTCTAAGTGGACCTTATAATTATATTTTATCTAGACTGTAGCGTTTACTTATGGCTAACCTATTGTAATTTTAAGCTATCTTAACTATTATGATACTTAACTATATACTTATTATATATTTAGTATCAAAATTTTCTTACGCTATCTTATTTCTTCTAAATACTATTTTTGCTACCTCTGTACAATATTCTAAGAACGCCTTCCTTTGTTTCCCCTTTATCAGGCCAGGTAGATTTTGGGGGTCCAACGAGACGGCGAGATGCTGCTCTATATCATACCGCATTTTCGCGGTGATTGGACACTCCAGCAATACGTGCAAGACGGTCTCCTCCACGCCGGGCTCACAGGCGCACGATGGGTTCTCCTTACACTTGAAGCGTTTCAAGTATGCAGAGAACCCACCGTGCCCCGTCAGGATTTGCGTGGTTATGCTTGTGGGAGCCATCTTGCGCACCACACTGTACGCTTCCACCGCGTCAGGGAAGAAAAGTTTGGTGCCCGAAGCCGTGTCACCCGACCCGTACCTCCCGTTCCATTCCTCAAGCGTGTCCAACCGGATTTGTCGCTTGACGAATGACACGGGACACAGGTCGTAGTCCGGCCTCTTCTTCGACCCCAGGGCGGCCTCCTTTGCGAGCTGGTCGGCTCTCTCGTTTCCCTCCAACCCTGCGTGGGCCTTGATCCAGAACAAGGAGACACTCTTGTTCTGGAGCTTACAGCGCCGTAAGGTGTCTCTTGTATCCACGGCCAAGGGGTGGGGGGAACTTAGATTGATAACCGACTGAAGAGCCGCCATAGAGTCGCTGAAGATGCCGAACGAGGTTTCACGTGACTTGAGCACCTCCCCCGCAGCTCTTTGCAAGGCCAGGAGTTCAGCCTGGTAGACGGTGCAGTAAGACGGCAAAGCAAGCTTGAGGGCCTTTGTTTCGGTAGTGTTATTCCACAAGGATAGCGCCGCTCCGACTTTGCCCTCAATCTTGCTGCCGTCAGTGAAAATCCGTACAGCGAAATTGCTGTGGTTGTGGTATTGATCCTCGTCTACCAGGCTTCCAAACTCCAGACTCATTTGTTCCGCGGGGTGTGGGGCCTCCAGTGCTGGAGCCATCCGTTCCACCTCCCGGTCTCCTAGTGCGGGCTGGGGCTCTCCCCTCTTAGCTCCGTAGAGCGCAGCCGCTTCCCGGATACGGAGATCGAGCGGGAGTATCCCAGCCAGAACCAGTGCCGAGTTTAGGGAGACTGTACGGTAGGCTCTGCACAGCTTCTGGGCAAACCCTCTCTGGACGACGTTGAGCTGCTTCCTGATCCCCAGCTTGTTGGCAGCTGGTGCCCATGCACTTGCGGCGTACAGCACGATAGGTTCCACGGCTGCAGTGTAGATGGCCCTTATTACCTCCGGGTGCAGACCCCAACTGACCCGGGCTGCTCTGGCCAGCTGCTTGTATATAGCTATCGCCTTTTTACAGACGACAGCTATATGTTTGTTGAAGGTCAGCTTGGCGTCTATGACCAGCCCTAATATTTTAACATCTTGGGACATTCCAATGTCGATCCCTCCCATGCTCAAGCGTGGCGTGTCATACTTGAGCTTCCGCGTTAGCACCATCGCACAGGTTTTGTGCGGCGCGAATTTCAGCCGATTTCTGACACCCCACGCTCGAACATGTTCGAGAGCGGCATTGGCTTGTCCCTCGATTTTTTGAGCTGTGTCCCCGTCAAATACCAACACCACATCGTCGGCAAATGCCTGGCAGTACTCACCCCTACTCTCCAGCTGTTTCAGGAGCGGGTCAAGCAGCAAGTTCCAGAGAATGGGCCCCCCTATAGACCCCTGGACGCAACCTTTGCTGGTTTGCCTTCTGCTCTCCTCCCCAGCGTACCTCACGGTGACCACCCTGTCACTGAGGTAACTACTGACTACCCGTCTCAGATTCACAGGACACTTTTCCTCAGCCAATCGCACTTTAATAGCCGGCCACCACGCACTGTCGAAAGCTCCCTCGATATCAAGTGACACGAGCGTGACGATCTTTTTCTGTGCCAGCTTTCCTCGGATGTGCTGCACGAGAGTAACGAGGGAGTCTTCAGTGCTTTTTTGGGGCATAAAGCCGTATTGGCGAGTACTAATCCTGGGTAACAGGTAGAATCTGAGACGGGCAACCAGCATCTTTTCGTACACTTTCCCAAGGACAGGCAAAAGCCCAATCGGCCCGTACGACTTTGGTACGGTGTACGAGTCTTTGCCCGGCTTTCTGAGCACAACCACCGTAGCTTCCTTCCAGGTCTTCGGGAAGTGGTGGTGTGCCAGGCATTTGTTTAGCAGTGCCAGGAAGTATTCGGGGTCACATTTTATGGCCTGAGAGCAGATGTCAGCCGTGAAGCCGTCGGCTCCCGGGGCCTTTTTTGGGTTGAACGACACCATGGACCGGCTAAGCTCGCTATGGGTGAACGGTGGGTCATGCCGTTCATCATGGCTCCACGCGTTTACCGTCTCTGCCAGTTGTCGGGTTTGGCGATGGTCCATGTTGTCGTCTTCCTCTCGGTCCTCGGGATAGAAAGTCTCGGCCAACAGCCTCACAGAGCCCCTCGCGTCCAGGGTCTCTCCATCCATCTGGAGCGGTAGGTCTTCCTCTCTCTTCGATATCCTACCCATTACCCTGTATATCCCTTCCCAAACCCCTTCTCTGTCCTGCCTCCCGCAAAACTCCTTCCAACTCTCTGCTTGAGCCTTTGTCACCGCTTCCTTGTACTCCTCTCTCGCCTCCAGGTACAGGCTAACAACCATCGCCCTTCGGACCGGCGCTGCGTTCCTGACTCTGGCTTTCCTGGTGGCGACCTGCCTCTTCATCTTCGCGAGTTCCTCGGACCACCACGGCATGGTGAGTGTTTCTGTGTTGTGTTTGTGTGGTATTGTGTCTCTGCATGTGTCAGTTATGGCTTGTGTGTATGTGTTAATTGTTGCGTCTAGTTGGTCAATAGTGTGTATGTTTGACAAGTCCACTAGGGTTAACTTTTGATCCAGCATAACCTGGGACAGTTTCACATGAAACTGCCTCCAGTTAGCCTTCTTGGTGTTGTATACCCTAGTGGTCCGTTCGATTGCCATACCCTTTGACTTGTGTAAATGTATGCAGAAGGCTATGCCGTTGTGGTCGGAACTCGTGAGACCCTCCTCGATCCGCCAGCCGTCTACCAGGTCGAGCATGTCGGCCGAACAGGCCGTCACGTCCACGTGGCTGCTGAACCTCACCCCACCTCTTACGGTGTCGAAGGTTGGGACGTCTCCCGTGTTGAGGATCTGTAACCCCGATTCCCCCAGTGCTCCACACATCTGCTCCCCTCTCAGGTCTTCGTTGCTGCTACCCCACCAAGTACTTTTCGCGTTTGCGTCTCCTCCAATAACCAACCTGCTGGTGCCTATCTCTTGCTCTATCCGCTTTAGATGCTCCAGGTATGGCTCCATGGGTTTGTCCGGCTCGAAGTAGAAGGATACCAGCGTGATCGTCCAGGCTCTGGTTCGGATTCCCACCACGACGATGTTGTTTGTGGTGAGTTGCGGGTACTGTAAGACGTCCAGATCTTTGTCAAAGACGGCTATTGCCGCCTTTACAGTCCCTTCTCCTACCTCAGAGCTCTGGAAGACCCTTACGCCCCGGTAACTCTTCATCCTTCTCACTCCACCCACGTAGGGCTCCTGGAGCAAAGCTACGGCGACTTTGCGCTTATCAGCTTCGAGCAAGAGCTCGTTTGTTGCAAGCTGGCTCCGTTGCAGGTTGGCCTGGATCATTTTGTACTCAGTGGTGGTCGTAGGCACAACTTTAGCAATATGCTACTGACGCTCGGGCTAATGCGTCCCACTTCCTTCGCATCGGGCATTCGCTGCTAAATGCATTGTGTTCGTGGTTGGGGATCTTGGCTCTGGTGCAGTTGACGCACACCGCTGCCTCGCCGATCCTTGTGTCTGGGCAGTCCGCCCTGAGGTGCGGGCCGCCACAGTGGCTGCACAAGTCGGCTGGCTCCTTGCAGAAGCGCTTGCCGTGACCGTACGCCAAGCAGCGTGTACACTGCACCAGTGGTGTTTGGTCCTCAACGCGCGCTCTTTGGAGGTCGATATGAACGCGACCCGCCAAAGTCAGCCTCTGCCACACTGCTGGGGACACCTGCAGGACGATGTGGCACAAGTGGGGGTTCCTCGTCTTACGACGGTATTTCACCCCCAACCTCACATCATCCGCAGGTATGTCCCCGAGCAGGTGGGTGTTCTGTCTTTTCAGGGCCTGCATTACCTCATCATCCGTGTGCACGGAGAGGACGTCCCTAACTATGATGAGCGGGTCCTTATTTTTTACTTCTTCCACCACTAGGTTTCCCGCTTTTCGGATCCTTTCAGTGACCCTGTTCAGCTCTTCCTTTGTTCGGAAGCCGACCACAACCTTTTGGTCCCTCGCCTTCCGCAGCCGTTCCACTCTGGTGCCCTCATTTCGGGCATCGACCGCCGTCCTGAGCTTCTCAATAACCTCTTCACCGGTGTCCTGATCATTCACAGATGATACGACTACCGAGTGAAGAGGCTCTTGGATATTCTGCTTCGGGCCGGCGGCCATTTCCGCGAAGGTCGGGCCTTGGCCTGGGACGTAGCGAGGGGCCTGCTTGATTTGCTCCGACAGAGCCTGGGTGTGTTGTTGGCATTCCTCTAACGCCTTCCTGTGCTCCTTGAGGCCTGCCACAAGGGTCTGCATCAGCTCTGTCGGATCTGTGGGCGGCTTAAGTGGCGCGGCCACCGGTGAGACCGCAGGTTCGAGTGCGAGAACAGGTACACCGGGATCCCTGCTTCGCTCCGACTCCTTAACGATTTCATAGAGCCGGTTTATAGCTTCAGTAACCCCAGTCTTTATCTCCGCTTTGAGGTTGCGAGAGTTACCTAAGTGCAGCTTTGCCTTATTCAGGCAAGCTCTCGCCTCCGCTGTGAGACTGGGGTACCTCGACGCCGGTCTCGTTGCTGGCCTCGTGTTATCTCCAGATGCTCGGTGCGTCTCTAGAGTGCTAGGGGCAGGTGGTGTGGTGACGGGCTTTGGGTTGGTCAGGGACTTGGCTGGAGGCTCAGTTTTCCCAGCCTCCCATTCCCCGATGCTGCGCCTCACATTTGGAAGCGAGGGTCCAGCCTTCTCAATCGAGCGCGGTGAGGACCTGGAGCCCGGCGAGCTTGCGTCTCTTTTAGCCGGTGTGCGGAACATGTCGGTGGTGTGTGTGAAGGTGGTGTTCATACAAGATAGGTCAGAGGACACCGACGATATTTCTATGTCCCTGTAAAGAGGGGATCAGCAAAGTAATATTAATTATAGAAACGAGCCCTGTAACAGAGGACTCGGTCGGATAATATAAAAAATATTAAAAATATATCAATAAAACTCCCCTGAGGGCGCCAACTACCTTAAAAAACAATTATTTTTATAATTTACCAACAGGTTTTGGTGTATACGTAGCTGGAAGAGCTAATTTGACGTAAAAAATTTTTTGGCCAAAACCCAATGTCTACCTTCCTATAGACCAGAGGGCGGGTGGGTGTTCAAATTTTTTCCGAGCTAGGCGCACGTGCGAGGTGTCAAAAGACGCGTCTCCGCGCGGGCTAGTCAACTATTTGTGTTCCTGGAATAATCCCGAAGAAAAATCGGGAATTATCCTGAAAAAACTGATTTTATGACCAAAAAGTATGTAAAAACACCGAATAACACCACCAAAACGGGACTCGACTTCGCAGAACGTGCACGGGAGTACAGGTAAGGCAGGTAAGTATCGGATTAAATTATTAAAAACCAGGAATAGACTGAAAATTTTGAATAAAATTTAAAATAGTGCTTTCTAAAGGGAGTTTTTTGAAAATTTTTACAAGTCAATAAACGAAAAAGTGTTTTTCGCGAAATTGTCAATTATCCCTAGTGGGAACGTTACAGGGAGTCTAGTTAAGATTTAAAATGCTGAAAACAGCTTGATATTGCGTCACCGGGATGCAAAGATATGAGGTTTTTATTAAAAACGTGTATCCCTTAGGTAGATTTCGTCTATGTATCAGTACTATTGACTGTAAAGAGTTTCTGGAATATCAGAAGTACTATGCGAGCTAGGCGCACGGGCGAGGTGTCAAAAGACGCGTCTCCGCGCGGGCTAGTCAACTATTTGTGTTCCTGGAATAATCCCGAAGAAAAATCGGGAATTATCCTGAAAAAACTGATTTTATGACCAAAAAGTATGTAAAAACACCGAATAACACCACCAAAACGGGACTCGACTTCGCAGAACGCGCACGGGAGTACAGGTAAGGCAGGTAAGTATCGGATTAAATTATTAAAAACCAGGAATAGACTGAAAATTTTGAATAAAATTTAAAATAGTGCTTTCTAAAGGGAGTTTTTTGAAAATTTTTAAAGTCAATAAACGAAAAAGTGTTTTTCGCGAAATTGTCAATTATCCCTAGTGGGAACGTTACAGGGAGTCTAGTTAAGATTTAAAATGCTGAAAACAGCTTGATATTGCGTCACCGGGATGCAAAGATATGAGGTTTTTATTAAAAACGTGTATCCCTTAGGTAGATTTCGTCTATGTATCAGTACTATTGACTGTAAAGAGTTTCTGGAATATCAGAAGTACTATGCGAGCTAGGCGCACGGGCGAGGTGTCAAAAGACGCGTCTCCGCGCGGGCTAGTCAACTATTTGTGTTCCTGGAATAATCCCGAAGAAAAATCGGGAATTATCCTGAAAAAACTGATTTTATGACCAAAAAGTATGTAAAAACACCGAATAACACCACCAAAACGGGACTCGACTTCGCAGAACGCGCACGGGAGTACAGGTAAGGCAGGTAAGTATCGGATTAAATTATTAAAAACCAGGAATAGACTGAAAATTTTGAATAAAATTTAAAATAGTGCTTTCTAAAGGGAGTTTTTTGAAAATTTTTACAAGTCAATAAACGAAAAAGTGTTTTTCGCGAAATTGTCAATTATCCCTAGTGGGAACGTTACAGGGAGTCTAGTTAAGATTTAAAATGCTGAAAACAGCTTGATATTGCGTCACCGGGATGCAAAGATATGAGGTTTTTATTAAAAACGTGTATCCCTTAGGTAGGTAGATTTCGTCTATGTATCAGTACTATTGACTGTAAAGAGTTTCTGGAATATCAGAAGTACTATCCGAGCTAGGCGCACGTGCGAGGTGTCAAAAGACGCGTCTCCGCGCGGGCTAGTCAACTATTTGTGTTCCTGGAATAATCCCGAAGAAAAATCGGGAATTATCCTGAAAAAACTGATTTTATGACCAAAAAGTATGTAAAAACACCGAATAACACCACCAAAACGGGACTCGACTTCGCAGAACGCGCACGGGAGTACAGGTAAGGCAGGTAAGTATCGGATTAAATTATTAAAAACCAGGAATAGACTGAAAATTTTGAATAAAATTTAAAATAGTGCTTTCTAAAGGGAGTTTTTTGAAAATTTTTACAAGTCAATAAACGAAAAAGTGTTTTTCGCGAAATTGTCAATTATCCCTAGTGGGAACGTTACAGGGAGTCTAGTTAAGATTTAAAATGCTGAAAACAGCTTGATATTGCGTCACCGGGATGCAAAGATATGAGTTATGGGTTAGGTTAAGTTAGGTTAGGTTAGATTAGGTTTTTTTTTTTTTTTTTTTTTTGCTTTTCCCCGTTCATAGGAACAACGGGATCTTTTTATTCTATTTTACTCATTTTTTCCAGTTATAACATTCATTCCTCTTGCACTTTCATGCTTCATACTGTATCTCTTTCATTCTTCCTTACATTCTTAGCCGGGTGAGACTCCCGCTATTGCATCTACTCCGACTTTTATTTATTTTTACTTAGGGGTATTTACGTACACGTCTTTCTTTTATTTACTATATTGGCATAGGTGCCTTTATACTTATTTCCTTATGTTTTTACTTAACTATGTTTCTAAATGCTTATTTTTATTTATTCTTATTAATAATACTTATGATAAATTAGTCTTTCATATTTTGTTTGTAGACGTTTTTCTTATTTCTATTATATTTGTACATATACTTACTTATTCTAATGCTTCTTACTTATTACTTATTCTAGCTACTAAAAATATCTAGCATACACGATGTAAGTCTCAGTTTACTGTACTAACTATTTACGACAGGGTTTGGGCCAACTTAATTAGACTTAACTTTAAAAATACTGAAGTACCCATATGTATATTTGTGTTACGTTTATGTGTGTGTGTGTTTTACTAAATTTATTTAAGCTACAAGGTGATTTTCGCCAATAATATATATATATACTTAGATATAACATATTTATTGTCATTTCTTGATCTAGGCATTTTTCTATCTTAGTTGTTTGAGGGTTTGTGTACGGTTCGTGTTTAGTGATGTGCGTGTGTTTTAGATATTTTCGTATATGTTTATTATATACTTTGTATATCTGTGTTTGTGTATGTTTTCTGGTTTCCGTGTGTGTGTTTATCTTATAGCTCTTATCCACTTTTGTCACGTACTGCCAGTTTGTGTAGCTGTTTTGGTGTGTTCTTGTGTGTATTCCTGTGTGTGTTCTTGTGTGTGTTCCTGTGTGTGTTGCGTGTGTTACGTACACCCTACATTCAGGCGTATGCCGTTGTCGTCCGAGCCAGGTAGTCCCATTTCTTGCGGACCGGGCACTCCACGCTGAACGCGTTGTGATCGGTCCTCTGAAGCTTCGAGTGCGAGCAGTTGCAGCACTGCGGTTCGTTACCCGCAACGAATTCCAGGCACTTCTCGCGCAGATGCGGTCCTCCGCAGTGACTACACCTGTCCGCACTCTCAGTACAAAATTTCCGGCCATGCCCAAATGCTAAGCATTTTGTGCATTGGATGAGCGGCGACTGATCCTCCACCCTGACCCTTTGCAGGTCAAGGTAAAGGGCCCCAGCCTTCGTCATCCTCTGCCATACCTTGGGTCTGACTTGGACGACAACGTGCGCGGTTTTTGGGTTTCTGGTCCTCTTTTTAAATTTTATGGCCATTTCCAGTTCCTCCTGTTCCAAATCCCTAAATATGTGTTCGTTCTGGGAGTAGAGCGCCTTTATCGTTTCGTCGTCCTCGCTGTCCAAAAAGACATCTTTCAGGACGACGAGCGGGTTTTTGTTTCTCATGGGCGCTACTATTAGCCCTTTTCCTCGGCTCTCAATCCTGTCTTTCACTCTTTTGAGCTCGGCCTCTGTGTCACACCCCAGTATCACAGTCTGGTTTTTTGCCTTACGGACTTTATTTATTTTTAGGCCAGTTCCCCTGGCATCGACCGCCTCCTTCACCCTAGCGAGCACCTCGTCAGCAGTCTCGAGGCTGCCTTCAAAGGTGACCGCCATCGAGTGAAGTGCCGGCCGATGCCCGGGTTTGGCTGCCGTAACGTCGGCGTACGACTGTGCGTCGGTTTTATGCTCGCATGCCACTTCCCTAACGACCTCCTTGATTGTCTCGGTTCTGGCGGCGACCTCACCGACAACGTCACTGATTTGATCTCCGAGGGCAGCCGTGGCATGGCGAACGACCTTCACCCCTTCCATCGTGTGGCCTATGTCCGCCCGCACTATGTCAACCTTGTCGCTGACCTCGTCGATCTTGTCAATGACCTTGTCGATGATGTCGGAGCCGCCTTCGTCGTAGTTCTCGGTCATGACTTCGAAGCCTTTTGACATTTTTATTTCAAGGTCGTTGAGCCGCGTGTGTAAGTTTTTCTCCACCTTTTCCAACCTTTCCAGTAGTACCTCCGGTGATTCGGGTGATTTAGGCGTGGTGTTGGTCGTAGGTGGAGCTGTTTTAGGCGCTGTTTCCAGGTCCTTCACCCGTTTACTCAGTTCGAAGAGGATCCGTAGGCTTTTATCCGACTGACTCTCCAGGAAGGTCTTAATGTCTCTCCTCATCTGAGGGTAGTCTTTGACCCTAGTTGGGATGTCTTCAAAGGTCTTCATGACCTCCTGGAGAAGTCTGTCGTTGGAAAAAGCAGCGTAGGTGTCAGCCTGCTTTTTATAAGCCTCCATGTTGTCCACGGATCTTCTCTTTCGTTCCGGTCTCCGGATGAAGGTCCTGGCGGCGTCCAGCGCCTGTCCAGACGGGCCTGCGGGGCTTGGAGTGGTGGTACGGGCAAAAGCACCAGAGTTTCCCGCTGACGACGACAGTGGCGTTTCGGCTGTTTCCACTAGGGTTCCTCGAACAGCGTCTTTCCTGCCGAACGTCAGGGATAACCCCTTCGGCGCTTCGCGCGCTCCAGAGGGACCCTCGTTTCCCGGGTGGACAGGCGACGTAGACTCTCGTGGTCCGCCGGCGCCGGCTACTGGCCCTCTCCCTTTTACTGGGGTGCGGATTCCGAGAACCATTTCCTATTTTGGTGTCCGTCTGTGTGTAAAGGGCACAGCGAACGGGGAAAGTTGTCTGTGAAGTATTAAAAAATGAAGATAATAATAATATTATCGTCGGTGACCAAACGGTTTGTCAGGATCCGTCCCTGTATATGGGGGTGATCTGTCCCTGCGTAACTGAATCGTCACCAAAACTCCCTTTAAAGGTTTAGGCGTTGCTGGATGAGCTAAATTGATGATAAAAAATTTTGCCCAAAACCCAACGTCTACCTTCCTATAGACCAGAGGGCGGGTGGGTGGGCGAAATCTTTTACGAGCTAGGCGCACGTGCGAGGTGTCAAAAGACGCGTCTCCGCGCGGGCTAGTCAACTATTTGTGTTCCTGGAATAATCCCGAAGAAAAATCGGGAATTATCCTGAAAAAACTGATTTTATGACCAAAAAGTATGTAAAAACACCGAATAACACCACCGAAACGGGACTCGACTTCGCGGAACGCGCACGGGAGTACAGGTAAGGCAGGTAAGTATCGGATTAAATTATTAAAAACCAGGAATATACTGAAAATTTTGAATAAAAAATGAAATAGTGTATTTTAAAGGGAGTTTTAATGAAAAATTTTACAAGTCAATAACGAAAAAGTGTTTTTCGCGAAATTGTCAATTATCCCTAGTGGGAACGTTACAGGGAGTCTAGTTAAGATTTAAAATGCTGAAAACAGCTTGATATTGCGTCACCGGGATGCAAAGATATGAGGTTTTTATCAAAAACGTGTATCCCTTAGGTAGATTTCGTCTATGTATCAGTACTATTGACTGCAAAGATTTTCTGGAATATCAGAAGTACTATGCGAGCTAGGCGCACGGGCGAGGTGTCAAAAGACGCGTCTCCGCGCGGGCTAGCAAACAATTTTGTTTCTGGAATAATCCCGAAGAAAAATCGGGAATTATCCTGGAAAAACTGATTTTATGACCAAAAAGTATGTAAAAACACCGAATAACACCACCGAAACGGGACTCGACTTCGCGGAACGCGCACGGGAGTACAGGTAAGGCAGGTAAGTATCGGATTAAATTATTAAAAACCAGGAATATACTGAAAATTTTGAATAAAAAATGAAATAGTGTATTTTAAAGGGAGTTTTAATGAAAAATTTTACAAGTCAATAACGAAAAAGTGTTTTTCGCGAAATTGTCAATTATCCCTAGTGGGAACGTTACAGGGAGTCTAGTTAAGATTTAAAATGCTGAAAACAGCTTGATATTGCGTCACCGGGATGCAAAGATATGAGGTTTTTATCAAAAACGTGTATCCCTTAGGTAGATTTCGTCTATGTATCAGTACTATTGACTGCAAAGATTTTCTGGAATATCAGAAGTACTATGCGAGCTAGGCGCACGGGCGAGGTGTCAAAAGACGCGTCTCCGCGCGGGCTAGCAAACAATTTTGTTTCTGGAATAATCCCGAAGAAAAATCGGGAATTATCCTGGAAAAACTGATTTTATGACCAAAAAGTATGTAAAAACACCGAATAACACCACCGAAACGGGACTCGACTTCGCGGAACGCGCACGGGAGTACAGGTAAGGCAGGTAAGTATCGGATTAAATTATTAAAAACCAGGAATATACTGAAAATTTTGAATAAAAAATGAAATAGTGTATTTTAAAGGGAGTTTTAATGAAAAATTTTACAAGTCAATAACGAAAAAGTGTTTTTCGCGAAATTGTCAATTATCCCTAGTGGGAACGTTACAGGGAGTCTAGTTAAGATTTAAAATGCTGAAAACAGCTTGATATTGCGTCACCGGGATGCAAAGATATGAGGTTTTTATCAAAAACGTGTATCCCTTAGGTAGATTTCGTCTATGTATCAGTACTATTGACTGCAAAGATTTTCTGGAATATCAGAAGTACTATGCGAGCTAGGCGCACGGGCGAGGTGTCAAAAGACGCGTCTCCGCGCGGGCTAGCAAACAATTTTGTTTCTGGAATAATCCCGAAGAAAAATCGGGAATTATCCTGGAAAAACTGATTTTATGACCAAAAAGTATGTAAAAACACCGAATAACACCACCGAAACGGGACTCGACTTCGCGGAACGCGCACGGGAGTACAGGTAAGGCAGGTAAGTATCGGATTAAATTATTAAAAACCAGGAATATACTGAAAATTTTGAATAAAAAATGAAATAGTGTATTTTAAAGGGAGTTTTAATGAAAAATTTTACAAGTCAATAACGAAAAAGTGTTTTTCGCGAAATTGTCAATTATCCCTAGTGGGAACGTTACAGGGAGTCTAGTTAAGATTTAAAATGCTGAAAACAGCTTGATATTGCGTCACCGGGATGCAAAGATATGAGGTTTTTATCAAAAACGTGTATCCCTTAGGTAGATTTCGTCTATGTATCAGTACTATTGACTGCAAAGATTTTCTGGAATATCAGAAGTACTATGCGAGCTAGGCGCACGGGCGAGGTGTCAAAAGACGCGTCTCCGCGCGGGCTAGCAAACAATTTTGTTTCTGGAATAATCCCGAAGAAAAATCGGGAATTATCCTGGAAAAACTGATTTTATGACCAAAAAGTATGTAAAAACACCGAATAACACCACCGAAACGGGACTCGACTTCGCGGAACGCGCACGGGAGTACAGGTAAGGCAGGTAAGTATCGGATTAAATTATTAAAAACCAGGAATATACTGAAAATTTTGAATAAAAAATGAAATAGTGTATTTTAAAGGGAGTTTTAATGAAAAATTTTACAAGTCAATAACGAAAAAGTGTTTTTCGCGAAATTGTCAATTATCCCTAGTGGGAACGTTACAGGGAGTCTAGTTAAGATTTAAAATGCTGAAAACAGCTTGATATTGCGTCACCGGGATGCAAAGATATGAGGTTTTTATCAAAAACGTGTATCCCTTAGGTAGATTTCGTCTATGTATCAGTACTATTGACTGCAAAGATTTTCTGGAATATCAGAAGTACTATGCGAGCTAGGCGCACGGGCGAGGTGTCAAAAGACGCGTCTCCGCGCGGGCTAGCAAACAATTTTGTTTCTGGAATAATCCCGAAGAAAAATCGGGAATTATCCTGGAAAAACTGATTTTATGACCAAAAAGTATGTAAAAACACCGAATAACACCACCGAAACGGGACTCGACTTCGCGGAACGCGCACGGGAGTACAGGTAAGGCAGGTAAGTATCGGATTAAATTATTAAAAACCAGGAATATACTGAAAATTTTGAATAAAAAATGAAATAGTGTATTTTAAAGGGAGTTTTAATGAAAAATTTTACAAGTCAATAACGAAAAAGTGTTTTTCGCGAAATTGTCAATTATCCCTAGTGGGAACGTTACAGGGAGTCTAGTTAAGATTTAAAATGCTGAAAACAGCTTGATATTGCGTCACCGGGATGCAAAGATATGAGGTTTTTATCAAAAACGTGTATCCCTTAGGTAGATTTCGTCTATGTATCAGTACTATTGACTGCAAAGATTTTCTGGAATATCAGAAGTACTATGCGAGCTAGGCGCACGGGCGAGGTGTCAAAAGACGCGTCTCCGCGCGGGCTAGCAAACAATTTTGTTTCTGGAATAATCCCGAAGAAAAATCGGGAATTATCCTGGAAAAACTGATTTTATGACCAAAAAGTATGTAAAAACACCGAATAACACCACCGAAACGGGACTCGACTTCGCGGAACGCGCACGGGAGTACAGGTAAGGCAGGTAAGTATCGGATTAAATTATTAAAAACCAGGAATATACTGAAAATTTTGAATAAAAAATGAAATAGTGTATTTTAAAGGGAGTTTTAATGAAAAATTTTACAAGTCAATAACGAAAAAGTGTTTTTCGCGAAATTGTCAATTATCCCTAGTGGGAACGTTACAGGGAGTCTAGTTAAGATTTAAAATGCTGAAAACAGCTTGATATTGCGTCACCGGGATGCAAAGATATGAGGTTTTTATCAAAAACGTGTATCCCTTAGGTAGATTTCGTCTATGTATCAGTACTATTGACTGCAAAGATTTTCTGGAATATCAGAAGTACTATGCGAGCTAGGCGCACGGGCGAGGTGTCAAAAGACGCGTCTCCGCGCGGGCTAGCAAACAATTTTGTTTCTGGAATAATCCCGAAGAAAAATCGGGAATTATCCTGGAAAAACTGATTTTATGACCAAAAAGTATGTAAAAACACCGAATAACACCACCGAAACGGGACTCGACTTCGCGGAACGCGCACGGGAGTACAGGTAAGGCAGGTAAGTATCGGATTAAATTATTAAAAACCAGGAATATACTGAAAATTTTGAATAAAAAATGAAATAGTGTATTTTAAAGGGAGTTTTAATGAAAAATTTTACAAGTCAATAACGAAAAAGTGTTTTTCGCGAAATTGTCAATTATCCCTAGTGGGAACGTTACAGGGAGTCTAGTTAAGATTTAAAATGCTGAAAACAGCTTGATATTGCGTCACCGGGATGCAAAGATATGAGGTTTTTATCAAAAACGTGTATCCCTTAGGTAGATTTCGTCTATGTATCAGTACTATTGACTGCAAAGATTTTCTGGAATATCAGAAGTACTATGCGAGCTAGGCGCACGGGCGAGGTGTCAAAAGACGCGTCTCCGCGCGGGCTAGCAAACAATTTTGTTTCTGGAATAATCCCGAAGAAAAATCGGGAATTATCCTGGAAAAACTGATTTTATGACCAAAAAGTATGTAAAAACACCGAATAACACCACCGAAACGGGACTCGACTTCGCGGAACGCGCACGGGAGTACAGGTAAGGCAGGTAAGTATCGGATTAAATTATTAAAAACCAGGAATATACTGAAAATTTTGAATAAAAAATGAAATAGTGTATTTTAAAGGGAGTTTTAATGAAAAATTTTACAAGTCAATAACGAAAAAGTGTTTTTCGCGAAATTGTCAATTATCCCTAGTGGGAACGTTACAGGGAGTCTAGTTAAGATTTAAAATGCTGAAAACAGCTTGATATTGCGTCACCGGGATGCAAAGATATGAGGTTTTTATCAAAAACGTGTATCCCTTAGGTAGATTTCGTCTATGTATCAGTACTATTGACTGCAAAGATTTTCTGGAATATCAGAAGTACTATGCGAGCTAGGCGCACGGGCGAGGTGTCAAAAGACGCGTCTCCGCGCGGGCTAGCAAACAATTTTGTTTCTGGAATAATCCCGAAGAAAAATCGGGAATTATCCTGGAAAAACTGATTTTATGACCAAAAAGTATGTAAAAACACCGAATAACACCACCGAAACGGGACTCGACTTCGCGGAACGCGCACGGGAGTACAGGTAAGGCAGGTAAGTATCGGATTAAATTATTAAAAACCAGGAATATACTGAAAATTTTGAATAAAAAATGAAATAGTGTATTTTAAAGGGAGTTTTAATGAAAAATTTTACAAGTCAATAACGAAAAAGTGTTTTTCGCGAAATTGTCAATTATCCCTAGTGGGAACGTTACAGGGAGTCTAGTTAAGATTTAAAATGCTGAAAACAGCTTGATATTGCGTCACCGGGATGCAAAGATATGAGGTTTTTATCAAAAACGTGTATCCCTTAGGTAGATTTCGTCTATGTATCAGTACTATTGACTGCAAAGATTTTCTGGAATATCAGAAGTACTATGCGAGCTAGGCGCACGGGCGAGGTGTCAAAAGACGCGTCTCCGCGCGGGCTAGCAAACAATTTTGTTTCTGGAATAATCCCGAAGAAAAATCGGGAATTATCCTGGAAAAACTGATTTTATGACCAAAAAGTATGTAAAAACACCGAATAACACCACCGAAACGGGACTCGACTTCGCGGAACGCGCACGGGAGTACAGGTAAGGCAGGTAAGTATCGGATTAAATTATTAAAAACCAGGAATATACTGAAAATTTTGAATAAAAAATGAAATAGTGTATTTTAAAGGGAGTTTTAATGAAAAATTTTACAAGTCAATAACGAAAAAGTGTTTTTCGCGAAATTGTCAATTATCCCTAGTGGGAACGTTACAGGGAGTCTAGTTAAGATTTAAAATGCTGAAAACAGCTTGATATTGCGTCACCGGGATGCAAAGATATGAGGTTTTTATCAAAAACGTGTATCCCTTAGGTAGATTTCGTCTATGTATCAGTACTATTGACTGCAAAGATTTTCTGGAATATCAGAAGTACTATGCGAGCTAGGCGCACGGGCGAGGTGTCAAAAGACGCGTCTCCGCGCGGGCTAGCAAACAATTTTGTTTCTGGAATAATCCCGAAGAAAAATCGGGAATTATCCTGGAAAAACTGATTTTATGACCAAAAAGTATGTAAAAACACCGAATAACACCACCGAAACGGGACTCGACTTCGCGGAACGCGCACGGGAGTACAGGTAAGGCAGGTAAGTATCGGATTAAATTATTAAAAACCAGGAATATACTGAAAATTTTGAATAAAAAATGAAATAGTGTATTTTAAAGGGAGTTTTAATGAAAAATTTTACAAGTCAATAACGAAAAAGTGTTTTTCGCGAAATTGTCAATTATCCCTAGTGGGAACGTTACAGGGAGTCTAGTTAAGATTTAAAATGCTGAAAACAGCTTGATATTGCGTCACCGGGATGCAAAGATATGAGGTTTTTATCAAAAACGTGTATCCCTTAGGTAGATTTCGTCTATGTATCAGTACTATTGACTGCAAAGATTTTCTGGAATATCAGAAGTACTATGCGAGCTAGGCGCACGGGCGAGGTGTCAAAAGACGCGTCTCCGCGCGGGCTAGCAAACAATTTTGTTTCTGGAATAATCCCGAAGAAAAATCGGGAATTATCCTGGAAAAACTGATTTTATGACCAAAAAGTATGTAAAAACACCGAATAACACCACCGAAACGGGACTCGACTTCGCGGAACGCGCACGGGAGTACAGGTAAGGCAGGTAAGTATCGGATTAAATTATTAAAAACCAGGAATATACTGAAAATTTTGAATAAAAAATGAAATAGTGTATTTTAAAGGGAGTTTTAATGAAAAATTTTACAAGTCAATAACGAAAAAGTGTTTTTCGCGAAATTGTCAATTATCCCTAGTGGGAACGTTACAGGGAGTCTAGTTAAGATTTAAAATGCTGAAAACAGCTTGATATTGCGTCACCGGGATGCAAAGATATGAGGTTTTTATCAAAAACGTGTATCCCTTAGGTAGATTTCGTCTATGTATCAGTACTATTGACTGCAAAGATTTTCTGGAATATCAGAAGTACTATGCGAGCTAGGCGCACGGGCGAGGTGTCAAAAGACGCGTCTCCGCGCGGGCTAGCAAACAATTTTGTTTCTGGAATAATCCCGAAGAAAAATCGGGAATTATCCTGGAAAAACTGATTTTATGACCAAAAAGTATGTAAAAACACCGAATAACACCACCGAAACGGGACTCGACTTCGCGGAACGCGCACGGGAGTACAGGTAAGGCAGGTAAGTATCGGATTAAATTATTAAAAACCAGGAATATACTGAAAATTTTGAATAAAAAATGAAATAGTGTATTTTAAAGGGAGTTTTAATGAAAAATTTTACAAGTCAATAACGAAAAAGTGTTTTTCGCGAAATTGTCAATTATCCCTAGTGGGAACGTTACAGGGAGTCTAGTTAAGATTTAAAATGCTGAAAACAGCTTGATATTGCGTCACCGGGATGCAAAGATATGAGGTTTTTATCAAAAACGTGTATCCCTTAGGTAGATTTCGTCTATGTATCAGTACTATTGACTGCAAAGATTTTCTGGAATATCAGAAGTACTATGCGAGCTAGGCGCACGGGCGAGGTGTCAAAAGACGCGTCTCCGCGCGGGCTAGCAAACAATTTTGTTTCTGGAATAATCCCGAAGAAAAATCGGGAATTATCCTGGAAAAACTGATTTTATGACCAAAAAGTATGTAAAAACACCGAATAACACCACCGAAACGGGACTCGACTTCGCGGAACGCGCACGGGAGTACAGGTAAGGCAGGTAAGTATCGGATTAAATTATTAAAAACCAGGAATATACTGAAAATTTTGAATAAAAAATGAAATAGTGTATTTTAAAGGGAGTTTTAATGAAAAATTTTACAAGTCAATAACGAAAAAGTGTTTTTCGCGAAATTGTCAATTATCCCTAGTGGGAACGTTACAGGGAGTCTAGTTAAGATTTAAAATGCTGAAAACAGCTTGATATTGCGTCACCGGGATGCAAAGATATGAGGTTTTTATCAAAAACGTGTATCCCTTAGGTAGATTTCGTCTATGTATCAGTACTATTGACTGCAAAGATTTTCTGGAATATCAGAAGTACTATGCGAGCTAGGCGCACGGGCGAGGTGTCAAAAGACGCGTCTCCGCGCGGGCTAGCAAACAATTTTGTTTCTGGAATAATCCCGAAGAAAAATCGGGAATTATCCTGGAAAAACTGATTTTATGACCAAAAAGTATGTAAAAACACCGAATAACACCACCGAAACGGGACTCGACTTCGCGGAACGCGCACGGGAGTACAGGTAAGGCAGGTAAGTATCGGATTAAATTATTAAAAACCAGGAATATACTGAAAATTTTGAATAAAAAATGAAATAGTGTATTTTAAAGGGAGTTTTAATGAAAAATTTTACAAGTCAATAACGAAAAAGTGTTTTTCGCGAAATTGTCAATTATCCCTAGTGGGAACGTTACAGGGAGTCTAGTTAAGATTTAAAATGCTGAAAACAGCTTGATATTGCGTCACCGGGATGCAAAGATATGAGGTTTTTATCAAAAACGTGTATCCCTTAGGTAGATTTCGTCTATGTATCAGTACTATTGACTGCAAAGATTTTCTGGAATATCAGAAGTACTATGCGAGCTAGGCGCACGGGCGAGGTGTCAAAAGACGCGTCTCCGCGCGGGCTAGCAAACAATTTTGTTTCTGGAATAATCCCGAAGAAAAATCGGGAATTATCCTGGAAAAACTGATTTTATGACCAAAAAGTATGTAAAAACACCGAATAACACCACCGAAACGGGACTCGACTTCGCGGAACGCGCACGGGAGTACAGGTAAGGCAGGTAAGTATCGGATTAAATTATTAAAAACCAGGAATATACTGAAAATTTTGAATAAAAAATGAAATAGTGTATTTTAAAGGGAGTTTTAATGAAAAATTTTACAAGTCAATAACGAAAAAGTGTTTTTCGCGAAATTGTCAATTATCCCTAGTGGGAACGTTACAGGGAGTCTAGTTAAGATTTAAAATGCTGAAAACAGCTTGATATTGCGTCACCGGGATGCAAAGATATGAGGTTTTTATCAAAAACGTGTATCCCTTAGGTAGATTTCGTCTATGTATCAGTACTATTGACTGCAAAGATTTTCTGGAATATCAGAAGTACTATGCGAGCTAGGCGCACGGGCGAGGTGTCAAAAGACGCGTCTCCGCGCGGGCTAGCAAACAATTTTGTTTCTGGAATAATCCCGAAGAAAAATCGGGAATTATCCTGGAAAAACTGATTTTATGACCAAAAAGTATGTAAAAACACCGAATAACACCACCGAAACGGGACTCGACTTCGCGGAACGCGCACGGGAGTACAGGTAAGGCAGGTAAGTATCGGATTAAATTATTAAAAACCAGGAATATACTGAAAATTTTGAATAAAAAATGAAATAGTGTATTTTAAAGGGAGTTTTAATGAAAAATTTTACAAGTCAATAACGAAAAAGTGTTTTTCGCGAAATTGTCAATTATCCCTAGTGGGAACGTTACAGGGAGTCTAGTTAAGATTTAAAATGCTGAAAACAGCTTGATATTGCGTCACCGGGATGCAAAGATATGAGGTTTTTATCAAAAACGTGTATCCCTTAGGTAGATTTCGTCTATGTATCAGTACTATTGACTGCAAAGATTTTCTGGAATATCAGAAGTACTATGCGAGCTAGGCGCACGGGCGAGGTGTCAAAAGACGCGTCTCCGCGCGGGCTAGCAAACAATTTTGTTTCTGGAATAATCCCGAAGAAAAATCGGGAATTATCCTGGAAAAACTGATTTTATGACCAAAAAGTATGTAAAAACACCGAATAACACCACCGAAACGGGACTCGACTTCGCGGAACGCGCACGGGAGTACAGGTAAGGCAGGTAAGTATCGGATTAAATTATTAAAAACCAGGAATATACTGAAAATTTTGAATAAAAAATGAAATAGTGTATTTTAAAGGGAGTTTTAATGAAAAATTTTACAAGTCAATAACGAAAAAGTGTTTTTCGCGAAATTGTCAATTATCCCTAGTGGGAACGTTACAGGGAGTCTAGTTAAGATTTAAAATGCTGAAAACAGCTTGATATTGCGTCACCGGGATGCAAAGATATGAGGTTTTTATCAAAAACGTGTATCCCTTAGGTAGATTTCGTCTATGTATCAGTACTATTGACTGCAAAGATTTTCTGGAATATCAGAAGTACTATGCGAGCTAGGCGCACGGGCGAGGTGTCAAAAGACGCGTCTCCGCGCGGGCTAGCAAACAATTTTGTTTCTGGAATAATCCCGAAGAAAAATCGGGAATTATCCTGGAAAAACTGATTTTATGACCAAAAAGTATGTAAAAACACCGAATAACACCACCGAAACGGGACTCGACTTCGCGGAACGCGCACGGGAGTACAGGTAAGGCAGGTAAGTATCGGATTAAATTATTAAAAACCAGGAATATACTGAAAATTTTGAATAAAAAATGAAATAGTGTATTTTAAAGGGAGTTTTAATGAAAAATTTTACAAGTCAATAACGAAAAAGTGTTTTTCGCGAAATTGTCAATTATCCCTAGTGGGAACGTTACAGGGAGTCTAGTTAAGATTTAAAATGCTGAAAACAGCTTGATATTGCGTCACCGGGATGCAAAGATATGAGGTTTTTATCAAAAACGTGTATCCCTTAGGTAGATTTCGTCTATGTATCAGTACTATTGACTGCAAAGATTTTCTGGAATATCAGAAGTACTATGCGAGCTAGGCGCACGGGCGAGGTGTCAAAAGACGCGTCTCCGCGCGGGCTAGCAAACAATTTTATTTCTGGAATAATCCCGAAGAAAAATCGGGAATTATCCTGGAAAAACTGATTTTATGACCAAAAAGTATGTAAAAACACCGAATAACACCACCGAAACGGGACTCGACTTCGCGGAACGCGCACGGGAGTACAGGTAAGGCAGGTAAGTATCGGATTAAATTATTAAAAACCAGGAATATACTGAAAATTTTGAATAAAAAATGAAATAGTGTATTTTAAAGGGAGTTTTAATGAAAAATTTTACAAGTCAATAACGAAAAAGTGTTTTTCGCGAAATTGTCAATTATCCCTAGTGGGAACGTTACAGGGAGTCTAGTTAAGATTTAAAATGCTGAAAACAGCTTGATATTGCGTCACCGGGATGCAAAGATATGAGGTTTTTATCAAAAACGTGTATCCCTTAGGTAGATTTCGTCTATGTATCAGTACTATTGACTGCAAAGATTTTCTGGAATATCAGAAGTACTATGCGAGCTAGGCGCACGGGCGAGGTGTCAAAAGACGCGTCTCCGCGCGGGCTAGCAAACAATTTTGTTTCTGGAATAATCCCGAAGAAAAATCGGGAATTATCCTGGAAAAACTGATTTTATGACCAAAAAGTATGTAAAAACACCGAATAACACCACCGAAACGGGACTCGACTTCGCGGAACGCGCACGGGAGTACAGGTAAGGCAGGTAAGTATCGGATTAAATTATTAAAAACCAGGAATATACTGAAAATTTTGAATAAAAAATGAAATAGTGTATTTTAAAGGGAGTTTTAATGAAAAATTTTACAAGTCAATAACGAAAAAGTGTTTTTCGCGAAATTGTCAATTATCCCTAGTGGGAACGTTACAGGGAGTCTAGTTAAGATTTAAAATGCTGAAAACAGCTTGATATTGCGTCACCGGGATGCAAAGATATGAGGTTTTTATCAAAAACGTGTATCCCTTAGGTAGATTTCGTCTATGTATCAGTACTATTGACTGCAAAGATTTTCTGGAATATCAGAAGTACTATGCGAGCTAGGCGCACGGGCGAGGTGTCAAAAGACGCGTCTCCGCGCGGGCTAGCAAACAATTTTGTTTCTGGAATAATCCCGAAGAAAAATCGGGAATTATCCTGGAAAAACTGATTTTATGACCAAAAAGTATGTAAAAACACCGAATAACACCACCGAAACGGGACTCGACTTCGCGGAACGCGCACGGGAGTACAGGTAAGGCAGGTAAGTATCGGATTAAATTATTAAAAACCAGGAATATACTGAAAATTTTGAATAAAAAATGAAATAGTGTATTTTAAAGGGAGTTTTAATGAAAAATTTTACAAGTCAATAACGAAAAAGTGTTTTTCGCGAAATTGTCAATTATCCCTAGTGGGAACGTTACAGGGAGTCTAGTTAAGATTTAAAATGCTGAAAACAGCTTGATATTGCGTCACCGGGATGCAAAGATATGAGGTTTTTATCAAAAACGTGTATCCCTTAGGTAGATTTCGTCTATGTATCAGTACTATTGACTGCAAAGATTTTCTGGAATATCAGAAGTACTATGCGAGCTAGGCGCACGGGCGAGGTGTCAAAAGACGCGTCTCCGCGCGGGCTAGCAAACAATTTTGTTTCTGGAATAATCCCGAAGAAAAATCGGGAATTATCCTGGAAAAACTGATTTTATGACCAAAAAGTATGTAAAAACACCGAATAACACCACCGAAACGGGACTCGACTTCGCGGAACGCGCACGGGAGTACAGGTAAGGCAGGTAAGTATCGGATTAAATTATTAAAAACCAGGAATATACTGAAAATTTTGAATAAAAAATGAAATAGTGTATTTTAAAGGGAGTTTTAATGAAAAATTTTACAAGTCAATAACGAAAAAGTGTTTTTCGCGAAATTGTCAATTATCCCTAGTGGGAACGTTACAGGGAGTCTAGTTAAGATTTAAAATGCTGAAAACAGCTTGATATTGCGTCACCGGGATGCAAAGATATGAGGTTTTTATCAAAAACGTGTATCCCTTAGGTAGATTTCGTCTATGTATCAGTACTATTGACTGCAAAGATTTTCTGGAATATCAGAAGTACTATGCGAGCTAGGCGCACGGGCGAGGTGTCAAAAGACGCGTCTCCGCGCGGGCTAGCAAACAATTTTGTTTCTGGAATAATCCCGAAGAAAAATCGGGAATTATCCTGGAAAAACTGATTTTATGACCAAAAAGTATGTAAAAACACCGAATAACACCACCGAAACGGGACTCGACTTCGCGGAACGCGCACGGGAGTACAGGTAAGGCAGGTAAGTATCGGATTAAATTATTAAAAACCAGGAATATACTGAAAATTTTGAATAAAAAATGAAATAGTGTATTTTAAAGGGAGTTTTAATGAAAAATTTTACAAGTCAATAACGAAAAAGTGTTTTTCGCGAAATTGTCAATTATCCCTAGTGGGAACGTTACAGGGAGTCTAGTTAAGATTTAAAATGCTGAAAACAGCTTGATATTGCGTCACCGGGATGCAAAGATATGAGGTTTTTATCAAAAACGTGTATCCCTTAGGTAGATTTCGTCTATGTATCAGTACTATTGACTGCAAAGATTTTCTGGAATATCAGAAGTACTATGCGAGCTAGGCGCACGGGCGAGGTGTCAAAAGACGCGTCTCCGCGCGGGCTAGCAAACAATTTTGTTTCTGGAATAATCCCGAAGAAAAATCGGGAATTATCCTGGAAAAACTGATTTTATGACCAAAAAGTATGTAAAAACACCGAATAACACCACCGAAACGGGACTCGACTTCGCGGAACGCGCACGGGAGTACAGGTAAGGCAGGTAAGTATCGGATTAAATTATTAAAAACCAGGAATATACTGAAAATTTTGAATAAAAAATGAAATAGTGTATTTTAAAGGGAGTTTTAATGAAAAATTTTACAAGTCAATAACGAAAAAGTGTTTTTCGCGAAATTGTCAATTATCCCTAGTGGGAACGTTACAGGGAGTCTAGTTAAGATTTAAAATGCTGAAAACAGCTTGATATTGCGTCACCGGGATGCAAAGATATGAGGTTTTTATCAAAAACGTGTATCCCTTAGGTAGATTTCGTCTATGTATCAGTACTATTGACTGCAAAGATTTTCTGGAATATCAGAAGTACTATGCGAGCTAGGCGCACGGGCGAGGTGTCAAAAGACGCGTCTCCGCGCGGGCTAGCAAACAATTTTGTTTCTGGAATAATCCCGAAGAAAAATCGGGAATTATCCTGGAAAAACTGATTTTATGACCAAAAAGTATGTAAAAACACCGAATAACACCACCGAAACGGGACTCGACTTCGCGGAACGCGCACGGGAGTACAGGTAAGGCAGGTAAGTATCGGATTAAATTATTAAAAACCAGGAATATACTGAAAATTTTGAATAAAAAATGAAATAGTGTATTTTAAAGGGAGTTTTAATGAAAAATTTTACAAGTCAATAACGAAAAAGTGTTTTTCGCGAAATTGTCAATTATCCCTAGTGGGAACGTTACAGGGAGTCTAGTTAAGATTTAAAATGCTGAAAACAGCTTGATATTGCGTCACCGGGATGCAAAGATATGAGGTTTTTATCAAAAACGTGTATCCCTTAGGTAGATTTCGTCTATGTATCAGTACTATTGACTGCAAAGATTTTCTGGAATATCAGAAGTACTATGCGAGCTAGGCGCACGGGCGAGGTGTCAAAAGACGCGTCTCCGCGCGGGCTAGCAAACAATTTTGTTTCTGGAATAATCCCGAAGAAAAATCGGGAATTATCCTGGAAAAACTGATTTTATGACCAAAAAGTATGTAAAAACACCGAATAACACCACCGAAACGGGACTCGACTTCGCGGAACGCGCACGGGAGTACAGGTAAGGCAGGTAAGTATCGGATTAAATTATTAAAAACCAGGAATATACTGAAAATTTTGAATAAAAAATGAAATAGTGTATTTTAAAGGGAGTTTTAATGAAAAATTTTACAAGTCAATAACGAAAAAGTGTTTTTCGCGAAATTGTCAATTATCCCTAGTGGGAACGTTACAGGGAGTCTAGTTAAGATTTAAAATGCTGAAAACAGCTTGATATTGCGTCACCGGGATGCAAAGATATGAGGTTTTTATCAAAAACGTGTATCCCTTAGGTAGATTTCGTCTATGTATCAGTACTATTGACTGCAAAGATTTTCTGGAATATCAGAAGTACTATGCGAGCTAGGCGCACGGGCGAGGTGTCAAAAGACGCGTCTCCGCGCGGGCTAGCAAACAATTTTGTTTCTGGAATAATCCCGAAGAAAAATCGGGAATTATCCTGGAAAAACTGATTTTATGACCAAAAAGTATGTAAAAACACCGAATAACACCACCGAAACGGGACTCGACTTCGCGGAACGCGCACGGGAGTACAGGTAAGGCAGGTAAGTATCGGATTAAATTATTAAAAACCAAGAATATACTGAAAATTTTGAATAAAAAATGAAATAGTGTATTTTAAAGGGAGTTTTAATGAAAAATTTTACAAGTCAATAACGAAAAAGTGTTTTTCGCGAAATTGTCAATTATCCCTAGTGGGAACGTTACAGGGAGTCTAGTTAAGATTTAAAATGCTGAAAACAGCTTGATATTGCGTCACCGGGATGCAAAGATATGAGGTTTTTATCAAAAACGTGTATCCCTTAGGTAGATTTCGTCTATGTATCAGTACTATTGACTGCAAAGATTTTCTGGAATATCAGAAGTACTATGCGAGCTAGGCGCACGGGCGAGGTGTCAAAAGACGCGTCTCCGCGCGGGCTAGCAAACAATTTTGTTTCTGGAATAATCCCGAAGAAAAATCGGGAATTATCCTGGAAAAACTGATTTTATGACCAAAAAGTATGTAAAAACACCGAATAACACCACCGAAACGGGACTCGACTTCGCGGAACGCGCACGGGAGTACAGGTAAGGCAGGTAAGTATCGGATTAAATTATTAAAAACCAGGAATATACTGAAAATTTTGAATAAAAAATGAAATAGTGTATTTTAAAGGGAGTTTTAATGAAAAATTTTACAAGTCAATAACGAAAAAGTGTTTTTCGCGAAATTGTCAATTATCCCTAGTGGGAACGTTACAGGGAGTCTAGTTAAGATTTAAAATGCTGAAAACAGCTTGATATTGCGTCACCGGGATGCAAAGATATGAGGTTTTTATCAAAAACGTGTATCCCTTAGGTAGATTTCGTCTATGTATCAGTACTATTGACTGCAAAGATTTTCTGGAATATCAGAAGTACTATGCGAGCTAGGCGCACGGGCGAGGTGTCAAAAGACGCGTCTCCGCGCGGGCTAGCAAACAATTTTGTTTCTGGAATAATCCCGAAGAAAAATCGGGAATTATCCTGGAAAAACTGATTTTATGACCAAAAAGTATGTAAAAACACCGAATAACACCACCGAAACGGGACTCGACTTCGCGGAACGCGCACGGGAGTACAGGTAAGGCAGGTAAGTATCGGATTAAATTATTAAAAACCAGGAATATACTGAAAATTTTGAATAAAAAATGAAATAGTGTATTTTAAAGGGAGTTTTAATGAAAAATTTTACAAGTCAATAACGAAAAAGTGTTTTTCGCGAAATTGTCAATTATCCCTAGTGGGAACGTTACAGGGAGTCTAGTTAAGATTTAAAATGCTGAAAACAGCTTGATATTGCGTCACCGGGATGCAAAGATATGAGGTTTTTATCAAAAACGTGTATCCCTTAGGTAGATTTCGTCTATGTATCAGTACTATTGACTGCAAAGATTTTCTGGAATATCAGAAGTACTATGCGAGCTAGGCGCACGGGCGAGGTGTCAAAAGACGCGTCTCCGCGCGGGCTAGCAAACAATTTTGTTTCTGGAATAATCCCGAAGAAAAATCGGGAATTATCCTGGAAAAACTGATTTTATGACCAAAAAGTATGTAAAAACACCGAATAACACCACCGAAACGGGACTCGACTTCGCGGAACGCGCACGGGAGTACAGGTAAGGCAGGTAAGTATCGGATTAAATTATTAAAAACCAGGAATATACTGAAAATTTTGAATAAAAAATGAAATAGTGTATTTTAAAGGGAGTTTTAATGAAAAATTTTACAAGTCAATAACGAAAAAGTGTTTTTCGCGAAATTGTCAATTATCCCTAGTGGGAACGTTACAGGGAGTCTAGTTAAGATTTAAAATGCTGAAAACAGCTTGATATTGCGTCACCGGGATGCAAAGATATGAGGTTTTTATCAAAAACGTGTATCCCTTAGGTAGATTTCGTCTATGTATCAGTACTATTGACTGCAAAGATTTTCTGGAATATCAGAAGTACTATGCGAGCTAGGCGCACGGGCGAGGTGTCAAAAGACGCGTCTCCGCGCGGGCTAGCAAACAATTTTGTTTCTGGAATAATCCCGAAGAAAAATCGGGAATTATCCTGGAAAAACTGATTTTATGACCAAAAAGTATGTAAAAACACCGAATAACACCACCGAAACGGGACTCGACTTCGCGGAACGCGCACGGGAGTACAGGTAAGGCAGGTAAGTATCGGATTAAATTATTAAAAACCAGGAATATACTGAAAATTTTGAATAAAAAATGAAATAGTGTATTTTAAAGGGAGTTTTAATGAAAAATTTTACAAGTCAATAACGAAAAAGTGTTTTTCGCGAAATTGTCAATTATCCCTAGTGGGAACGTTACAGGGAGTCTAGTTAAGATTTAAAATGCTGAAAACAGCTTGATATTGCGTCACCGGGATGCAAAGATATGAGGTTTTTATCAAAAACGTGTATCCCTTAGGTAGATTTCGTCTATGTATCAGTACTATTGACTGCAAAGATTTTCTGGAATATCAGAAGTACTATGCGAGCTAGGCGCACGGGCGAGGTGTCAAAAGACGCGTCTCCGCGCGGGCTAGCAAACAATTTTGTTTCTGGAATAATCCCGAAGAAAAATCGGGAATTATCCTGGAAAAACTGATTTTATGACCAAAAAGTATGTAAAAACACCGAATAACACCACCGAAACGGGACTCGACTTCGCGGAACGCGCACGGGAGTACAGGTAAGGCAGGTAAGTATCGGATTAAATTATTAAAAACCAGGAATATACTGAAAATTTTGAATAAAAAATGAAATAGTGTATTTTAAAGGGAGTTTTAATGAAAAATTTTACAAGTCAATAACGAAAAAGTGTTTTTCGCGAAATTGTCAATTATCCCTAGTGGGAACGTTACAGGGAGTCTAGTTAAGATTTAAAATGCTGAAAACAGCTTGATATTGCGTCACCGGGATGCAAAGATATGAGGTTTTTATCAAAAACGTGTATCCCTTAGGTAGATTTCGTCTATGTATCAGTACTATTGACTGCAAAGATTTTCTGGAATATCAGAAGTACTATGCGAGCTAGGCGCACGGGCGAGGTGTCAAAAGACGCGTCTCCGCGCGGGCTAGCAAACAATTTTGTTTCTGGAATAATCCCGAAGAAAAATCGGGAATTATCCTGGAAAAACTGATTTTATGACCAAAAAGTATGTAAAAACACCGAATAACACCACCGAAACGGGACTCGACTTCGCGGAACGCGCACGGGAGTACAGGTAAGGCAGGTAAGTATCGGATTAAATTATTAAAAACCAGGAATATACTGAAAATTTTGAATAAAAAATGAAATAGTGTATTTTAAAGGGAGTTTTAATGAAAAATTTTACAAGTCAATAACGAAAAAGTGTTTTTCGCGAAATTGTCAATTATCCCTAGTGGGAACGTTACAGGGAGTCTAGTTAAGATTTAAAATGCTGAAAACAGCTTGATATTGCGTCACCGGGATGCAAAGATATGGCGTGGGTTAGGTTAGGTTAGGTTAGGTTAGGTTAGGTTAGGTTAGGTTAGGTTAGGTTAGGTTAGGTTAGGTTAGGTTAGGTTTTTTTTTTTTTTTTTTTTTTTTTTTTGTTTTGGCAGGAGAGGGAAATCCTCATGGACGCCCAGACTGTCTCACTTATGAGCCAGTCTGGGCAGTGCCGGACTCCTACCGGCTAAAACCCACTCCTGCCCCACCAGTGTCCCTCTGACATGGGAATCAGAGCCCTTGGTCACATTTTGTGTGCCTTTTTGGCGACTTTTTATATGAGGCCGAAGAGACCACGCTCTATTTTGCGATAAATTTTGACAATTTTTATGTTTTATTACTACAATAGCTCAAATCATTAATAACGATTATTTCAATATTTAAATTATTTCAGTATTTCAATTATTGTTTTATTTATTATAAATATTATTATTATTATATTGTAAATGCTTTTAATATTAGTTTAAAAAAAAAAATGTTACTACTATAAATGTTGATTTACCTAATATTATTTTGTGCCCTATTTCTATTTCTGTCACTTGGTTTTCTTTGGCATTGATTGGACATGAGTTTATGTCTATGATACCCATATTGTATACTCATTATATAATTGTGTATCACTATAAAGAAAGAATAACGAGTCTGTGACGTAGGTTTTTAACCAGCTTGACACCGCTTGTCGGTCCCACTAGAGTTGGCTCACGGTCCAGTATAATTACAGCCACTTTCTTACGAAAGTGACTCCAATTACCATTCTCCATTGAGCCAACCCCAGTGGTTCGCTCAATGCGTCTGCAATCTGGCAGTGTCAAACTGGTCGTCTCGCTGTAATACTCGGAAGTGGGGGCATCGACAACTTTAGCAATAAGCTATCGATGCTCTTGCGAATGCGTCCCACTTCCTTCGTATCGGGCACAAGTCACTGAACGCATTGTGCGAGTGTTCCCCCAGCTTGGCTCTGGTGCAGTTTATGCACGCCGCTGCTTCGCCGATCTGTTTAGCTGGGCAGTCCGCCTTGAGGTGTGGACCACCGCAGTGGCTACACAGATCGGCTGGCTCCGTGCACAGACGTTTTCCGTGCCCGTATGCCAAGCAGCGGGTACACTGCATCAGAGGCGTCTGGTCTTCGACGCGCACTCTCTGGAGGTCAATTCGAAGCTTGCCCCCTTCGAGTGCCCTCTTCCAGATTGCTGGGGTAACACTCAGCACAATGCTGTTCGTGTGCGGGTTTCGACATCTTTTCCGAAACTTTACGCTCATTTTCAGTTCCTCGTCCCCGAGGCCGTGAAAGATCTCCCGGTTCTGGTTCTTAAGGGCTCTCAACACCTCCTCGTCACTGTGTACTGACAGCACATCCCTAAGAACCAGGAGCGGGTCCCGATTTTTCACCGCCTCGACGACGAGGTTCTCTCCGGCCGATTCCAGTCGCTTCTTCAGTTTTTCCCTCTCCTCCTTCGTTGCGCACCCCATGATGACCTTTTGGTCTTTGGCCTTCCGGACCCTCTCTACTCGCACCCAGCCCTCCTTCGCGTCCACCGCTTTCCTAACTCTTTCGAGTATTTCGGCCCCGGTATCCATCTCCTGTGTTGAGGAGACCACTATGGAGTGCAGCGTCGTTCGCTCCGGGGCTTGTGCCCTTGTGTGGCTCTTACTCCCAGACGCTACACCCGCGTAAGTGTTCTCCACAACACATTCCCTGCTAGCCAGACTGTCTCGCAGCTTGACCAATTCCTCGGAGCTCTCCTTTATTAAGGAGATGTGCTCCTTCATTGTCTTTACAAGCTCAGTCTGGCTAACAAGACTCTCAGGAATGGACCGGGGACAGAGGTCAGCAATGGGCGCGGATTCCGGCACAGCGATAGGTGCGGCAGGGGCCTTGTCTCGTTCTGATTCCTTGACCAGCTCATAAAGCCTGTTTATGGCTTCCAGCACCGCAGTCTTTATCTCGGCCTTGAGGTTGCGGGAGTTGCCTAAATTAAGCTTGGCCTTATTCAGGCAAGCTCTCGCTTCCTCAGTGCGACTGCGGTGCCTCGCCTCAGGATTTTTGAGCGGTCTCGAGGCATCGGTAGCAGCTCGGCGCGTCCCCGTGGTGGCAGGACCCCCCTGTGACGCAGAACGAGGAGTCTCGTCTCCGAAGGAGATTCTCCTCTTCGCATCGGGTAAAGGCCCCGCCTCCTCCGCCGATCGCGGCGAGCCACTAGAGCCTTGGGCCCACATAACGCTGGATGGGGTGCGGAACATGTTAAATTTTTGGGCTGATAATTTCAGAACCGACTCCTGTAAAAAGGGAGTCAGAACCAAAATTTACTCAGGAGGAGAGATTTTAAAGGTGGACACTGGATTCTTCTGTGTCCCTGTAAAGAGGGGAACACAGAAAATAAAATACAACTTAAAATTCAATTAAAAATAAATTACAATAAATTAAATACAAATTTAAAAATAAAATCCAATTAAAAGTTCAATTAAACAATTCAATTAAAATAAATTACGATAAATTAAATAATTATCCTGTCGACTGTCACAAATGAGCCTTTGCAGACTCGGTCAAATAAATTAAAAGATTGCGAAATCTTCGTACTAAGTACCCTAAAACCCCACCAAGGCAAAACGAGACAGGACGCGCAAAAAAATTTTTCGCCGAAAACCCCACGTCTACCTTCCTATAGACCAGAGGGCGGGTGGGTGGGCAAAATTTTTCGCGTAATTGTCAATTATCCCTAGTGGGAACGTTACAGGGAGTCTAGTTAAGATTTAAAATGCTGAAAACAGCTTGATATTGCGTCACCGGGATGCAAAGATATGAGGTTTTTATCAAAAACGTGTATCCCTTAGGTAGATTTCGTCTATGTATCAGTACTATTGACTGTAAAGAGTTTCTGGAATATCAGAAGTACTATGCGAGCTAGGCGCACGGGGCGCACGGGCGAGGTGTCAAAAGACGCGTCTCCGCGCGGGCCAGCGAGATATTGTGTTC
Source organism: Apamea crenata (assembly GCA_949629185.1). Taxonomy (NCBI): domain Eukaryota; kingdom Metazoa; phylum Arthropoda; class Insecta; order Lepidoptera; family Noctuidae; genus Apamea; species Apamea crenata. Next base: position 38,114 of record OX451362.1, on the reverse strand, counting down.
CTGGAATAATCCCGAAGAAAAATCGGGAATTATCCTGAAAAAACTGATTTTATGACCAAAAAGTATGTAAAAACACCGAATAACACCACCGAAACGGGACTCGACTTCGCGGAACGCGCACGGGAGTACAGGTAAGGCAGGTAAGTATCGGATTAAATTATTAAAAACCAGGAATAGACTGAAAATTTTGAATAAAATTTAAAATAGTGCTTTCTAAAGGGAGTTTTTTGAAAATTTTTACAAGTCAATAAACGAAAAAGTGTTTTTCGCGAAATTGTCAATTATCCCTAGTGGGAACGTTACAGGGAGTCTAGTTAAGATTTAAAATGCTGAAAACAGCTTGATATTGCGTCACCGGGATGCAAAGATATGAGGTTTTTATCAAAAACGTGTATCCCTTAGGTAGATTTCGTCTATGTATCAGTACTATTGACTGTAAAGAGTTTCTGGAATATCAGAAGTACTATGCGAGCTAGGCGCACGGGCGAGGTGTCAAAAGACGCGTCTCCGCGCGGGCCAGCGAGATATTGTGTTCCTGGAATAATCCCGAAGAAAAATCGGGAATTATCCTGAAAAAACTGATTTTATGACCAAAAAGTATGTAAAAACACCGAATAACACCACCGAAACGGGACTCGACTTCGCGGAACGCGCACGGGAGTACAGGTAAGGCAGGTAAGTATCGGATTAAATTATTAAAAACCAGGAATAGACTGAAAATTTTGAATAAAATTTAAAATAGTGCTTTCTAAAGGGAGTTTTTTGAAAATTTTTACAAGTCAATAAACGAAAAAGTGTTTTTCGCGAAATTGTCAATTATCCCTAGTGGGAACGTTACAGGGAGTCTAGTTAAGATTTAAAATGCTGAAAACAGCTTGATATTGCGTCACCGGGATGCAAAGATATGAGGGGTTAGGTTAGGTTAGGTTAGGTTAGGTTAGGTTAGGTTAGGTTAGGTTAGGCTAGGTTAGGTTAGGTTAGGTTAGGCTAGGTTAGGTTAGGTTAGGTTAGGTTAGGTTAGGTTAGGTTAGGTTAGGTTAGGTTAGGTTAGGTTAGGTTAGGTTAGGTTAGGTTAGGTTAGGTTAGGTTAGGTTAGGTTAGGTTAGGTTAGGTTAGGTTAGGTTAGGTTAGGTTAGGTTAGGTTAGGTTAGGTTAGGTTAGGTTAGGTTAGGTTAGGTTAGGTTAGGTTAGGTTAGGTTAGGTTAGGTTAGGTTAGGTTAGGTTAGGTTAGGTTAGGTTAGGTTAGGTTAGGTTAGGTTAGGTTAGGTTAGGTTAGGTTAGGTTAGGTTAGGTTAGGTTAGGTTAGGTTAGGTTAGGTTAGGTTAGGTTAGGTTAGGTTAGGTTAGGTTAGGTTAGGTTAGGTTAGGTTAGGTTAGGTTAGGTTAGGTTAGGTTAGGTTAGGTTAGGTTAGGTTAGGTTAGGTTAGGTTAGGTTAGGTTAGGTTAGGTTAGGTTAGGTTAGGTTAGGTTAGGTTAGGTTAGGTTAGGTTAGGTTAGGTTAGGTTAGGTTAGGTTAGGTTAGGTTAGGTTAGGTTAGGTTAGGTTAGGTTAGGTTAGGTTAGGTTAGGTTAGGTTAGGTTAGGTTAGGTTAGGTTAGGTTAGGTTAGGTTAGGTTAGGTTAGGTTAGGTTAGGTTAGGTTAGGTTAGGTTAGGTTAGGTTAGGTTAGGTTAGGTTAGGTTAGGTTAGGTTTTTTTTTTTTTTTTTTTTTTTTTTTTTTTTTTTTTTTTTTGTGCTTTTCCCCGTTCATGGGTACAACGGGATCTTGGTATTCTAATATGCTCATTCAGTCCAGTTCTCGCATTTATTCCTCTCGCACTTTCATGCTTCATACTGTATCTTTCTATCGCTCATCCTTGCATTCTTAGCCGGGTGGGAGTCCCGCTATTCTATCTAACTAACTATCTTATGTAACTTTAGCTTTTATTATCTTTATTCAGGGATATTCAGTACACAGGTTACTTTTATTGGTATTTGCATAATGTTTACATTCTTAATCTTATATCTATTTTATAACTATATTTCTAGATGCTAATTTTTTACATAAATAATAACAGAACTTATGTTATTCCGGTTATTCGTATTGTTTACAGACATTATTTCTTATTTCTATATTATATTTAAACATGTATTTTCTTATTCTATTACATACTATTTTAATTTCTAAACTTATTTATCATATTTCTATTATTTCTATGGTTGTACATATCTATTATCAGCACAAGATTATTCTACAAAAACAAAATTTTGTTGCCATTTAGCTGTTTAAGCAATGTAATTTCTCTTTCTTTTAAATGATAATTTTATACATACTTAATAACAAAACTTATGATATACCGGTTATTCGTATCTTGTTTGTAGACAGTATTTTCTTATTTCTATATTATATTTATACATGTGCTTACTTATTCTATTGCTTTTTACTTATTCTAATTACTAAGACTATCTAGCATATTTTCTAACTTTTTTAGGTTTACATGTCTATTATTATTGTAAGCTTATAATATAATACTTGTTAATACGATGTAAGTTTCAGTTTGCTGTATATTATATTACCTATTTACGACAAGGTTTGGACCAGCTTGATTATTAACATTTGTCACTCCTTTAATAATTCTAAAGTGCCCATATATACATGTTCGTGTTTCGTTTTTGTGTGTGTGTTTTACTATATTTCTTTTATATACAGGTGATTTGTCGCAATAATATATATATATACTTAGATATAACATATTTATTGTTTTTTCTTGATCTAAGGTTTTACTTTCTTTATTATTTTAGGGGTTGTGTAAGGTTCGTGTTTGATGATATGTGTGTGTTTTTGATATATAAGTATATATTTACTATATATTATGAATATCTGTGTTTGTGTATGTTTACTGGTTTCCATGTCTGTGTTCATTTCGTAGCTGTGATCCACTTTTGTCACGTACTGCCAGTTGGTGTTACTGTTTTGGTGTGTTCCTGTGTGTGTTCCTGTGTGTGTTCCTGTGTGTGTTGTGTGTGTTACGTGCACCCTAGGGAGATGTTCATGCGTATGCCGTTGTCGTCCGAGCCAGGTAGTCCCATTTCTTTCGGACCGGGCACTCCACGCTGAAAGCGTTGTGGTCGGTCTTCCTGAGCCCAGAGTGCGAGCAGTTGCAGCACTGCGGTTCGTTACCGGCGATGTGCTCGAGGCACTTTTCGCGCAGATGCGGCCCTCCACAGTGACTGCACCTGTCCGCACCCTCGGTACAAAATTTACGGCCATGCCCAAATGCCAGGCATTTCGTGCATTGGATGAGCGGTGACTGGTCCTCCACCCTGACCCTTTGCAGGTCAAGGTAGAGGGCCCCAGCCTCCGTCATCCTCTGCCACACCTTGGGCCTGACTTGGACGACAACGTGCGAGGTCTTGGGGTTTCTTGTCCTTTTCTTATATTTGATGGTCATTTCCCTTTCTTCTTGTACCAGGTCCCTGAATATATTCTCATTCTGGGCGTAGAGCGCCTTTACCACCTCGTCGTCGTCACTATCCAAAAAGACGTCTTTCAGGACGACGAGTGGGTTTTTATTCGTCATGGGCTCTACTATAAGCCCCTTGCCTCGGCTCTCGATCATATCCTTCACTCTCCTGAGTTCGTTCTCTGAATCGCACCCCAGTATCACCGTCTGGTTCTTGGCCTTACGGACTTTATTAATCTTAAGGCCAGTTCCCCTGGCGTCGACCGCCTCCTTCACCCTAGCGAGCACCTCGTCGGCAGTCTCCAGACTGACTTCCGAGGTGACCGCCAACGAGTGAAGTGCCGGCCGACGCCCGGGTTTGGCTGCCGTCACGTCGGCGTATGAGTGTGGGGTGGCTTTTTGCCCGCATGCTTCCCTGATGACCTCCTTAATGCTTTCTATACTGGCGGCGACTCCACCGACAACGCCACCGACTTGATCCTCGAGGGCGGCCGCGGCATGGCCCACGATCTTCACTCCGTCTATCGTGTGGTTAATGCCCGCCTGCACTGTTTTAACCTTCTCGCTGACCTCTTCGATCCTGTCGATGACCTTGTCGACGACGTCGGCACCACCTTCGTCATATAGGTAGGCCGTGTTTTTAAAACCTTCCGACATTTTTTCTTCAAGCTCGTTGAGCCGCGTGTTAATATTGGCCTCAACCTTTTCGAGCCTTTCTAATATTTCCTGCGGTGTTTCAGGCGTAGTGGAGTTTGTCGGAACTATTTTGGGCGCTGTTTCCAGGGCCTTTACCCGCCCACTCAGTTCGAAGAGGATCCGTAGGCACTTGTCTGACTGAGTCTCCAGGAAGCTTTTGATGTCCCTCCTCATCTGAGGGTATTCTTTGACCCTAGATGGAATATCCTCAAAGGTCTTCATAACTTCCTGGAGAAGTCTGTCGTTTGTTAGTTCGGCATAGGTGTTTGTCTGCCTTTTGTACGCTTCCATGATATCTATGGATCTCCTCTTCCGTTCCGGTCTGCGGATAAAGGTCCTGGCGGCGTCCTGCGCCTGCCCAGGCGGGCCCGCGGGGCTGAGAGTGGTGGCGCGCGCGACCGCGCCAGAGGCTACCGCCGACGATGACAGTGGTGTTTCGGCTGTTTCCGCTAAAGTGCCTTGAACAGCGTCCTTTCTGCCGAACTTCAGCGACAACCCCCTCGGCGCCTCGCGCGCACCAGAGGGACCCTCATTTCCCATGTGGTCAGGCGACGGAGACTCTTGTGGTCTACTGGTTCCAGCTGCTGGTCCCCTCCCTTGTACTGGGGTGCGAATTCCGAAAACCATTTTGTATGTTAGGGTTCCGTCTGGCTGTACCCACTATGTTGTGTTGTGTGGCTGTGTGTATAGGGCACAGCGAACGGGGAAAGTTGTCAAGTGTTGTAAAAATATAATAAATATTTATATTCTGTCTTTTGTCAAGTCTGTCCCTGTATATGGGGGTGTGTCTAAAATAATTTGTAAAAATAATATAAAATATAAAAATAATATTGTGATTATGTCCAGTGACTTCCTAATGCATCAGCAGGGGCCTCGCCCAGTATGCACTACAGCACCGGAAGAATATATGTATATATAAATATTATAATTTTTATAAGAGGGAGGGTGTTATTCCGTGATCTTATCGCGGCCAAACGAAGGGTCTCCTTCTCCCGATTTCGGAGAGCCCAAACTCGGTAGGTCTGTGACCTCTGGTTGCGGAGTTAGGTCCCGGGGGGGTGAGGTAGTCTGAAGGGTTTGATGGGGGGGGGAAGGGGGGTCAGATAAAATGTATATATATATAGAGGGATAGAAGGATGATTTGGTCTATGAAAGTTTTATGTGATTGGGGTCTATAACGGAGGGGGTCAAAAAGGGGGGGGGGGGTCTTATCCCAATCTATGTACTATTTGGGAGGGGGGTTATAGGGGGGGGGAAAATTTCGTCAGAATTTCGAAATTTCCAGCCGTTTTCGAGATATCTGGATTTTAGGGAATCTTACGGGATACGGTCTGGGTTTATGTAAATAATTTAGTGTAATGATACAAATGTAATGTGATGATATTAATGTAATGATATTAATGTAATGCTATTAATGTAATAAATATATTAGGATGTAAACTAATGTAAATTAATGTAAATTAATGAGGACAGAAGTAAATATAATGTAAATAAATAAATGTGAGTGCGGGCTGTAGTCAACTATGGGAGACGTGCACGGGCAGCCTCAGGGGGGAGGGGGGATCGGGTATGGCTCGGCCCGATGACGTACTAACGCCAGCAGGTCACGCCACTCGACACCGCCAACTTCCCCAGACAACTTTGACCCTTAACTTACTAGCAATAAGGTTGAGAATCTTATCAATGAGAATACGAATAACCAGTTAAGATGACGAAACTGTGGGGAGAATTACGCGATTTACCCCGAGCTTTTTCTAGGGACGTCGCAGGAGGATGGGACAAAGTGTATAAGCAGCCCGACTAGGGAAAACTGTGTGTCCAGCTGTAATTTTCCCTCTACGACTCCCGGTTGCGCAGATATACGTATTTCCCACACAGCCTGCAAACAGGTAAAATCGGGGAAAAAGCCACGACCTTAAAGTGGCTATATCTCCAGAACTACTGATCGGATTCTCCTGGAACTTTCTATAAGCAATAGCTGCTGACTGCAGGCTGCTATTCCGATCAGTAGTTCCTCGATAATACCACTGTAGTACACAAATCCTAAATCTATCTACGATCGGAAACAATATGTTTTGCGGCCGGAAATCTTATGGCTATAGACTAAATACTAGTTAATTTCTACGTTTATTGTCCAAAAATTTTTCTTTTTACAGGATACTGTTAAGGGACGTCCTAGCTATCCTCTCACAAAATTTCACTGTGGGTCGTCACTGAAGATTTTCTTTTTTCGCGGTCGGAAAATTATTTAAACTTTTTCGCGACCGCATTTAAGTTTGTATTGGTGATAGTCTGGTTTCCCTAAGGTGGAAATTGGGTTTGAAGGTACCTTCAGGATCTGCTCCTCGTGCTTCTTCTCGGGAAGTTGTCAGCTGTCCTGGATGAAGGTCGGGGGTAGCTTTATACCCCTATGAAGGGACGTCGTCTTGCTGACCACTAATTTTCCTTGTATTTCCGCGCGCCTGCGCGGAAAAAATCTGGAAATTTCCAGGATCGTGGATCTCGAGGAGGATGTGCAGATGATTAATTTTAATCACTGTGTCGCCGCTTTGGTTTAAAAGTTATTTCACTTTTTGTGGGACGCGTTCCCGAACTGTCACTTTTTTGGTGATATCTTCCACCTGCGTGCACTGATCACAAAAATTTTTTCACTACCGTGACGGCCTCGCGATTCCGCGTGTTTTGATATGCAACACTTGTATTTTTGAACACTTTTTACCACTTTTGCGATTTTTAAACTGCGGAGCGCGGTGTTTTCGTGGCGTTCGGGGCGGCGGTTGGAGCCAGACTGGGTTAGGTTAGGTTAGGTTAGGTTAGGTTAGGTTAGGTTAGGTTAGGTTAGGTTAGGTTAGGTTAGGTTAGGTTAGGTTAGGTTAGGTTAGGTTAGGTTAGGTTAGGTTAGGTTAGGTTAGGTTAGGTTAGGTTAGGTTAGGTTAGGTTAGGTTAGGTTAGGTTAGGTTAGGTTAGGTTAGGTTAGGTTAGGTTAGGTTAGGTTAGGTTAGGTTAGGTTAGGTTAGGTTAGGTTAGGTTAGGTTAGGTTAGGTTAGGTTAGGTTTTTTTTTTTTTTTTTTTTTTTTTTTTTTTTTTTTTTGCTTTTCCCCGTTCATAGGAACAACGGGATCTTATTATTCTGTTTTGCTCATTTTTTCCAGTTATCACATTCATTCCTCTTGCACTTTCATGCTTCATACTGTTTCTCTTTCATTCTTCCTTACATTCTTAGCCGGGTGAGACTCCCGCTATTCAATCTACTCCAACTTTTATTTATTTTTACTTAGGGGTATTTAAGTACACATCTTTCTATTACTACATTGACACAGGTGCTTACATCCTTATTTCCTTATATTTTCTTAACTAACTATGTTTTCAAGTGCTTATTTTTATTTAATCTTTACAACAATACTAATGATAAGCTAGTCTTTCATATCTTGTTGTAGACGTTTTTCTTATTTCTATTGTATTTATACTTATACTTTCTTATTCTAATGCTTCTTACTTATTACTTATTCTAGTTACTACTTATTACTTATTCTAGTTTCTACTTATTACTTATTCTAAGAAGTAATTTTCTGACGCGATGTAAGTTTCAGTTTACTGTGCTTAATAACTGTTTACGACAGGGTTTGGACCAACTTGCTTAGCAACATTTCGTTCACTCCTTTAATAATATTAAATACCCATATGTGTGTATATTCGTGTTACGTTTATGTGTGTGTGTGTTTTACTAAATTTCTTTAAACTACGAGGTGATTTGTGGCAATAATATATATATATACTTAGATATAACATATTTATTGTCTTTTCTTGATCTAGGCATTTTTCTATCTTTTGTTTTAGGGTCTGTGTACGGTTCGTGTTTGGTGATGTGCGTGTGTTTTTGATAATTTGGTATATATTTATTATATACTTTGTATATCTGTGTTGTGTATGTTTTCTGGGTTCCATGTGTGTGTTTATCTTATAGCTCTCATCAACTTTTATCACGTACTGCCAGTTTGTGTAGCTGTTTTGGTGTGTTCTTGTGTGTGTTCCTGTGTGTGTTCCTGTGTGTGTTCCTGTGTGTGTTGCGTGTGTTACGTACACCCTACATTCAGGCGTATGCCGTTGTCGTCCGAGCCAGGTAGTCCCATTTCTTGCGGACCGGGCACTCCACGCTGAACGCGTTGTGATCGGTCCTCTGAAGCTTCGAGTGCGAGCAGTTGCAGCACTGCGGTTCGTTACCCGCAACGAATTCCAGGCACTTTTCGCGCAGATGCGGTCCTCCGCAGTGACTACACCTGTCCGCACTCTCAGTGCAAAATTTCCGGCCATGCCCAAATGCTAAGCATTTAGTGCATTGGATGAGCGGCGACTGATCCTCCACCCTGACCCTTTGCAGGTCAAGGTAAAGGGCCCCAGCCTTCGTCATCCTCTGCCATACCTTGGGTCTGACTTGGACGACCACGTGCGCAGTTTTGGGGTTTCTAGTCCTCTTTTTAAATTTTATAGCCATTTCCAATTCCTCCTGTTCCAAGTCCCTGAATAAATGTTCGTTCTGGGAGTAGAGCGCCTTTAACGTTTCGTCGTCATCGCTGTCCAAAAAGACATCTTTCAGGACGACGAGCGGGTTTTTGTTTTTCATGGGCGCTACTATTAGCCCTTTACCTCGGCTCTCAATCCTGTCTTTAACTCTTTTGAGTTCGGCCTCTGTGTCGCACCCCAGTATCACTGTCTGATTTTTTGCCTTACGGACTTTATTTATTTTTAGGCCAGTTCCCCTGGCATCGACCGCCTCCTTCACCCTAGCGAGCACCTCGTCAGCAGTCTCGAGGCTGCCTTCAAAGGTGACCGCCATCGAGTGAAGTGCCGGCCGATGCCCGGGTTTGGCTGCCGTAACGTCGGCGTACGACTGTGCGTCGGTTTTATGCTCGCATGCCACTTCCCTAACGACCTCCTTGGTTCTGGCGGCGACCTCACCGACAACGTCACCGATTTGATCTCCGAGGGCAGCCGTGGCATGGCGAACGACCTTCACCCCCTCCATCGTGTGGCCTATGTCCGCCCGCACTATGTCAACCTTGTCGCTGACCTCGTCAATCTTGTCAATGACCTTGTCGATGATGTCAGAGCCGCCTTCGTCGTAGTTCTCGGTCATGACTTGGAAGCCTTTTGTAATTTTTAGTTCAAGGTCATTTAGCCGCGTGTGTAAGTTTGTCTCCACCTTTTCCAACCTTTCCATTAGTACCTCCGGTGATTCGGGTAATTTAGGCGTGGTGTTGGTCCTTGTAGGTGGAGCTGTTTTAGGCGCTGTTTCCAGGTCCTTCACCCGTTTACTCAGTTCGAATAAGATCCGTAGGCTTTTATCCGACTGACTCTCCAGGAAGGTCTTAATGTCTCTCCTCATCTGAGGGTAGTCTTTGACCCTAGTTGGGATGTCTTCAAAGGTCTTCATGACCTCCTGGAGAAGTCTGTCATTAGAAAAAGCAGCGTAGGTGTCAGCCTGCTTTTTATAAGCCTCCATATTGTCCACGGATCTTCTCTTTCGTTCCGGTCTCCGGATGAAGGTCCTGGCGGCATCCAGCGCCTGTCCAGACGGGCCTGCGGGGCTGGGGGTGGTGGTACGGGCAACAGCACCAGAGTTTCCCGCTGACGACGACAGTGGCGTTTCGGCTGTTTCCGCTAGGGTTCCTCGAACAGCGTCTTTCCTGCCGAACGTCAGGGATAACCCCTTCGGCGCTTCGCGCGCTCCAGAGGGACCCTCGTGTCCCGGGTGGACAGGCGACGTAGACTCTCGTGGTCCGCCGGCGCCGGCTACTGGCCCTCTCCCTTTTACTGGGGTGCGGATTCCGAGAACCATTTCCTATTTGGTGTCCGTCTGTGTGTAAAGGGCACAGCGAACGGGGAAAGTTGTCAGAGTGTAAATGGTAAAATAATTAAATTATGTCAGTAACAAAGCGGTTTGTCAGGATCAGTCCCTGTATATGGGGGTGATCTGTCCCTGTGTAGCTGAATCGTCACCAAAACTCCCTTAAAAGGTTAAAACGTTGCTGGAAGAGCAAAATCGACGATAAAAATTTTTGCCCAAAACCCAATGTCTACCTTCCTATAGACCAGAGGGCGGGTGGGTGGGCAAATTTTTTGCGAGCTAGGCGCACGTGCGAGGTGTCAAAAGACGCGTCTCCGCGCGGGCTAGTCAACTATTTGTGTTCCTGGAATAATCCCGAAGAAAAATCGGGAATTATCCTGAAAAAACTGATTTTATGACCAAAAAGTATGTAAAAACACCGAATAACACCACCGAAACGGGACTCGACTTCGCGGAACGCGCACGGGAGTACAGGTAAGGCAGGTAAGTATCGGATTAAATTATTATAAAACAGGAATATACTGAAAATTTTGAATAAAATTTAAAATAGTGCTTTCTAAAGGGAGTTTTTTGAAAATTTTTACAAGTCAATAAACGAAAAAAGGTTTTTCGCGAATTTGTCAATTATCCCTAGCGGGAACGTTACAGGGAGCCTAATTAAGATTTAAAATGCTGAAAACAGCTTGATATTGCGTCACCGGGATGCAAAGATATGAGGTTTTTATTAAAAACGTGTATCCCTTAGGTAGATTTCGTCTATGTATCAGTACTATTGACTGTAAAGAGTTTCTGGAATATCAGAAGTACTATGCGAGCTAGGCGCACGGGCGAGGTGTCAAAAGACGCGTCTCCGCGCGGGCTAGTCAACTATTTGTGTTCCTGGAATAATCCCGAAGAAAAATCGGGAATTATCCTGAAAAAACTGATTTTATGACCAAAAAGTATGTAAAAACACCGAATAACACCACCGAAACGGGACTCGACTTCGCGGAACGCGCACGGGAGTACAGGTAAGGCAGGTAAGTATCGGATTAAATTATTATAAAACAGGAATATACTGAAAATTTTGAATAAAATTTAAAATAGTGCTTTCTAAAGGGAGTTTTTTGAAAATTTTTACAAGTCAATAAACGAAAAAAGGTTTTTCGCGAATTTGTCAATTATCCCTAGCGGGAACGTTACAGGGAGCCTAATTAAGATTTAAAATGCTGAAAACAGCTTGATATTGCGTCACCGGGATGCAAAGATATGAGGTTTTTATTAAAAACGTGTATCCCTTAGGTAGATTTCGTCTATGTATCAGTACTATTGACTGTAAAGAGTTTCTGGAATATCAGAAGTACTATGCGAGCTAGGCGCACGGGCGAGGTGTCAAAAGACGCGTCTCCGCGCGGGCTAGTCAACTATTTGTGTTCCTGGAATAATCCCGAAGAAAAATCGGGAATTATCCTGAAAAAACTGATTTTATGACCAAAAAGTATGTAAAAACACCGAATAACACCACCGAAACGGGACTCGACTTCGCGGAACGCGCACGGGAGTACAGGTAAGGCAGGTAAGTATCGGATTAAATTATTAAAAAACAGGAATATACTGAAAATTTTGAATAAAATTTAAAATAGTGCTTTCTAAAGGGAGTTTTTTGAAAATTTTTACAAGTCAATAAACGAAAAAGTGTTTTTCGCGAAATTGTCAATTATCCCTAGTGGGAACGTTACAGGGAGTCTAGTTTAGGTTTAAAATGCTGAAAACAGCTTGATATTGCGTCACCGGGATGCAAAGATATGAGGTTTTTATTAAAAACGTGTATCCCTTAGGTAGATTTCGTCTATGTATCAGTACTATTGACTGTAAAGAGTTTCTGGAATATCAGAAGTACTATGCGAGCTAGGCGCACGGGCGAGGTGTCAAAAGACGCGTCTCCGCGCGGGCTAGTCAACTATTTGTGTTCCTGGAATAATCCCGAAGAAAAATCGGGAATTATCCTGAAAAAACTGATTTTATGACCAAAAAGTATGTAAAAACACCGAATAACACCACCGAAACGGGACTCGACTTCGCGGAACGCGCACGGGAGTACAGGTAAGGCAGGTAAGTATCGGATTAAATTATTAAAAAACAGGAATATACTGAAAATTTTGAATAAAATTTAAAATAGTGCTTTCTAAAGGGAGTTTTTTGAAAATTTTTACAAGTCAATAAACGAAAAAGTGTTTTTCGCGAAATTGTCAATTATCCCTAGTGGGAACGTTACAGGGAGTCTAGTTTAGGTTTAAAATGCTGAAAACAGCTTGATATTGCGTCACCGGGATGCAAAGATATGAGGTTTTTATTAAAAACGTGTATCCCTTAGGTAGATTTCGTCTATGTATCAGTACTATTGACTGTAAAGAGTTTCTGGAATATCAGAAGTACTATGCGAGCTAGGCGCACGGGCGAGGTGTCAAAAGACGCGTCTCCGCGCGGGCTAGTCAACTATTTGTGTTCCTGGAATAATCCCGAAGAAAAATCGGGAATTATCCTGAAAAAACTGATTTTATGACCAAAAAGTATGTAAAAACACCGAATAACACCACCGAAACGGGACTCGACTTCGCGGAACGCGCACGGGAGTACAGGTAAGGCAGGTAAGTATCGGATTAAATTATTAAAAAACAGGAATATACTGAAAATTTTGAATAAAATTTAAAATAGTGCTTTCTAAAGGGAGTTTTTTGAAAATTTTTACAAGTCAATAAACGAAAAAGTGTTTTTCGCGAAATTGTCAATTATCCCTAGTGGGAACGTTACAGGGAGTCTAGTTTAGGTTTAAAATGCTGAAAACAGCTTGATATTGCGTCACCGGGATGCAAAGATATGAGGTTTTTATTAAAAACGTGTATCCCTTAGGTAGATTTCGTCTATGTATCAGTACTATTGACTGTAAAGAGTTTCTGGAATATCAGAAGTACTATGCGAGCTAGGCGCACGGGCGAGGTGTCAAAAGACGCGTCTCCGCGCGGGCTAGTCAACTATTTGTGTTCCTGGAATAATCCCGAAGAAAAATCGGGAATTATCCTGAAAAAACTGATTTTATGACCAAAAAGTATGTAAAAACACCGAATAACACCACCGAAACGGGACTCGACTTCGCGGAACGCGCACGGGAGTACAGGTAAGGCAGGTAAGTATCGGATTAAATTATTAAAAAACAGGAATATACTGAAAATTTTGAATAAAATTTAAAATAGTGCTTTCTAAAGGGAGTTTTTTGAAAATTTTTACAAGTCAATAAACGAAAAAGTGTTTTTCGCGAAATTGTCAATTATCCCTAGTGGGAACGTTACAGGGAGTCTAGTTTAGGTTTAAAATGCTGAAAACAGCTTGATATTGCGTCACCGGGATGCAAAGATATGAGGTTTTTATTAAAAACGTGTATCCCTTAGGTAGATTTCGTCTATGTATCAGTACTATTGACTGTAAAGAGTTTCTGGAATATCAGAAGTACTATGCGAGCTAGGCGCACGGGCGAGGTGTCAAAAGACGCGTCTCCGCGCGGGCTAGTCAACTATTTGTGTTCCTGGAATAATCCCGAAGAAAAATCGGGAATTATCCTGAAAAAACTGATTTTATGACCAAAAAGTATGTAAAAACACCGAATAACACCACCGAAACGGGACTCGACTTCGCGGAACGCGCACGGGAGTACAGGTAAGGCAGGTAAGTATCGGATTAAATTATTAAAAAACAGGAATATACTGAAAATTTTGAATAAAATTTAAAATAGTGCTTTCTAAAGGGAGTTTTTTGAAAATTTTTACAAGTCAATAAACGAAAAAAGGTTTTTCGCGAATTTGTCAATTATCCCTAGCGGGAACGTTACAGGGAGTCTAGTTTAGGTTTAAAATGCTGAAAACAGCTTGATATTGCGTCACCGGGATGCAAAGATATGAGGTTTTTATTAAAAACGTGTATCCCTTAGGTAGATTTCGTCTATGTATCAGTACTATTGACTGTAAAGAGTTTCTGGAATATCAGAAGTACTATGCGAGCTAGGCGCACGGGCGAGGTGTCAAAAGACGCGTCTCCGCGCGGGCTAGTCAACTATTTGTGTTCCTGGAATAATCCCGAAGAAAAATCGGGAATTATCCTGAAAAAACTGATTTTATGACCAAAAAGTATGTAAAAACACCGAATAACACCACCGAAACGGGACTCGACTTCGCGGAACGCGCACGGGAGTACAGGTAAGGCAGGTAAGTATCGGATTAAATTATTATAAAACAGGAATATACTGAAAATTTTGAGTAAAATTTAAAATAGTGCTTTCTAAAGGGAGTTTTTTGAAAATTTTTACAAGTCAATAAACGAAAAAAGGTTTTTCGCGAATTTGTCAATTATCCCTAGCGGGAACGTTACAGGGAGCCTAATTAAGATTTAAAATGCTGAAAACAGCTTGATATTGCGTCACCGGGATGCAAAGATATGAGGTTTTTATTAAAAACGTGTATCCCTTAGGTAGATTTCGTCTATGTATCAGTACTATTGACTGTAAAGAGTTTCTGGAATATCAGAAGTACTATGCGAGCTAGGCGCACGGGCGAGGTGTCAAAATACGCGTCTCCGCGCGGGCTAGTCAACTATTTGTGTTCCTGGAATAATCCCGAAGAAAAATCGGGAATTATCCTGAAAAAACTGATTTTATGACCAAAAAGTATGTAAAAACACCGAATAACACCACCGAAACGGGACTCGACTTCGCGGAACGCGCACGGGAGTACAGGTAAGGCAGGTAAGTATCGGATTAAATTATTAAAAAACAGGAATATACTGAAAATTTTGAATAAAATTTAAAATAGTGCTTTCTAAAGGGAGTTTTTTGAAAATTTTTACAAGTCAATAAACGAAAAAGTGTTTTTCGCGAAATTGTCAATTATCCCTAGTGGGAACGTTACAGGGAGTCTAGTTTAGGTTTAAAATGCTGAAAACAGCTTGATATTGCGTCACCGGGATGCAAAGATATGAGGTTTTTATTAAAAACGTGTATCCCTTAGGTAGATTTCGTCTATGTATCAGTACTATTGACTGTAAAGAGTTTCTGGAATATCAGAAGTACTATGCGAGCTAGGCGCACGGGCGAGGTGTCAAAAGACGCGTCTCCGCGCGGGCTAGTCAACTATTTGTGTTCCTGGAATAATCCCGAAGAAAAATCGGGAATTATCCTGAAAAAACTGATTTTATGACCAAAAAGTATGTAAAAACACCGAATAACACCACCGAAACGGGACTCGACTTCGCGGAACGCGCACGGGAGTACAGGTAAGGCAGGTAAGTATCGGATTAAATTATTAAAAAACAGGAATATACTGAAAATTTTGAATAAAATTTAAAATAGTGCTTTCTAAAGGGAGTTTTTTGAAAATTTTTACAAGTCAATAAACGAAAAAGTGTTTTTCGCGAAATTGTCAATTATCCCTAGTGGGAACGTTACAGGGAGTCTAGTTTAGGTTTAAAATGCTGAAAACAGCTTGATATTGCGTCACCGGGATGCAAAGATATGAGGTTTTTATTAAAAACGTGTATCCCTTAGGTAGATTTCGTCTATGTATCAGTACTATTGACTGTAAAGAGTTTCTGGAATATCAGAAGTACTATGCGAGCTAGGCGCACGGGCGAGGTGTCAAAAGACGCGTCTCCGCGCGGGCTAGTCAACTATTTGTGTTCCTGGAATAATCCCGAAGAAAAATCGGGAATTATCCTGAAAAAACTGATTTTATGACCAAAAAGTATGTAAAAACACCGAATAACACCACCGAAACGGGACTCGACTTCGCGGAACGCGCACGGGAGTACAGGTAAGGCAGGTAAGTATCGGATTAAATTATTAAAAAACAGGAATATACTGAAAATTTTGAATAAAATTTAAAATAGTGCTTTCTAAAGGGAGTTTTTTGAAAATTTTTACAAGTCAATAAACGAAAAAGTGTTTTTCGCGAAATTGTCAATTATCCCTAGTGGGAACGTTACAGGGAGTCTAGTTTAGGTTTAAAATGCTGAAAACAGCTTGATATTGCGTCACCGGGATGCAAAGATATGAGGTTTTTATTAAAAACGTGTATCCCTTAGGTAGATTTCGTCTATGTATCAGTACTATTGACTGTAAAGAGTTTCTGGAATATCAGAAGTACTATGCGAGCTAGGCGCACGGGCGAGGTGTCAAAAGACGCGTCTCCGCGCGGGCTAGTCAACTATTTGTGTTCCTGGAATAATCCCGAAGAAAAATCGGGAATTATCCTGAAAAAACTGATTTTATGACCAAAAAGTATGTAAAAACACCGAATAACACCACCGAAACGGGACTCGACTTCGCGGAACGCGCACGGGAGTACAGGTAAGGCAGGTAAGTATCGGATTAAATTATTAAAAAACAGGAATATACTGAAAATTTTGAATAAAATTTAAAATAGTGCTTTCTAAAGGGAGTTTTTTGAAAATTTTTACAAGTCAATAAACGAAAAAGTGTTTTTCGCGAAATTGTCAATTATCCCTAGTGGGAACGTTACAGGGAGTCTAGTTTAGGTTTAAAATGCTGAAAACAGCTTGATATTGCGTCACCGGGATGCAAAGATATGAGGTTTTTATTAAAAACGTGTATCCCTTAGGTAGATTTCGTCTATGTATCAGTACTATTGACTGTAAAGAGTTTCTGGAATATCAGAAGTACTATGCGAGCTAGGCGCACGGGCGAGGTGTCAAAAGACGCGTCTCCGCGCGGGCTAGTCAACTATTTGTGTTCCTGGAATAATCCCGAAGAAAAATCGGGAATTATCCTGAAAAAACTGATTTTATGACCAAAAAGTATGTAAAAACACCGAATAACACCACCGAAACGGGACTCGACTTCGCGGAACGCGCACGGGAGTACAGGTAAGGCAGGTAAGTATCGGATTAAATTATTAAAAAACAGGAATATACTGAAAATTTTGAATAAAATTTAAAATAGTGCTTTCTAAAGGGAGTTTTTTGAAAATTTTTACAAGTCAATAAACGAAAAAGTGTTTTTCGCGAAATTGTCAATTATCCCTAGTGGGAACGTTACAGGGAGTCTAGTTTAGGTTTAAAATGCTGAAAACAGCTTGATATTGCGTCACCGGGATGCAAAGATATGAGGTTTTTATTAAAAACGTGTATCCCTTAGGTAGATTTCGTCTATGTATCAGTACTATTGACTGTAAAGAGTTTCTGGAATATCAGAAGTACTATGCGAGCTAGGCGCACGGGCGAGGTGTCAAAAGACGCGTCTCCGCGCGGGCTAGTCAACTATTTGTGTTCCTGGAATAATCCCGAAGAAAAATCGGGAATTATCCTGAAAAAACTGATTTTATGACCAAAAAGTATGTAAAAACACCGAATAACACCACCGAAACGGGACTCGACTTCGCGGAACGCGCACGGGAGTACAGGTAAGGCAGGTAAGTATCGGATTAAATTATTAAAAAACAGGAATATACTGAAAATTTTGAATAAAATTTAAAATAGTGCTTTCTAAAGGGAGTTTTTTGAAAATTTTTACAAGTCAATAAACGAAAAAGTGTTTTTCGCGAAATTGTCAATTATCCCTAGTGGGAACGTTACAGGGAGTCTAGTTTAGGTTTAAAATGCTGAAAACAGCTTGATATTGCGTCACCGGGATGCAAAGATATGAGGTTTTTATTAAAAACGTGTATCCCTTAGGTAGATTTCGTCTATGTATCAGTACTATTGACTGTAAAGAGTTTCTGGAATATCAGAAGTACTATGCGAGCTAGGCGCACGGGCGAGGTGTCAAAAGACGCGTCTCCGCGCGGGCTAGTCAACTATTTGTGTTCCTGGAATAATCCCGAAGAAAAATCGGGAATTATCCTGAAAAAACTGATTTTATGACCAAAAAGTATGTAAAAACACCGAATAACACCACCGAAACGGGACTCGACTTCGCGGAACGCGCACGGGAGTACAGGTAAGGCAGGTAAGTATCGGATTAAATTATTAAAAAACAGGAATATACTGAAAATTTTGAATAAAATTTAAAATAGTGCTTTCTAAAGGGAGTTTTTTGAAAATTTTTACAAGTCAATAAACGAAAAAGTGTTTTTCGCGAAATTGTCAATTATCCCTAGTGGGAACGTTACAGGGAGTCTAGTTTAGGTTTAAAATGCTGAAAACAGCTTGATATTGCGTCACCGGGATGCAAAGATATGAGGTTTTTATTAAAAACGTGTATCCCTTAGGTAGATTTCGTCTATGTATCAGTACTATTGACTGTAAAGAGTTTCTGGAATATCAGAAGTACTATGCGAGCTAGGCGCACGGGCGAGGTGTCAAAAGACGCGTCTCCGCGCGGGCTAGTCAACTATTTGTGTTCCTGGAATAATCCCGAAGAAAAATCGGGAATTATCCTGAAAAAACTGATTTTATGACCAAAAAGTATGTAAAAACACCGAATAACACCACCGAAACGGGACTCGACTTCGCGGAACGCGCACGGGAGTACAGGTAAGGCAGGTAAGTATCGGATTAAATTATTAAAAAACAGGAATATACTGAAAATTTTGAATAAAATTTAAAATAGTGCTTTCTAAAGGGAGTTTTTTGAAAATTTTTACAAGTCAATAAACGAAAAAAGGTTTTTCGCGAATTTGTCAATTATCCCTAGCGGGAACGTTACAGGGAGTCTAGTTTAGGTTTAAAATGCTGAAAACAGCTTGATATTGCGTCACCGGGATGCAAAGATATGAGGTTTTTATTAAAAACGTGTATCCCTTAGGTAGATTTCGTCTATGTATCAGTACTATTGACTGTAAAGAGTTTCTGGAATATCAGAAGTACTATGCGAGCTAGGCGCACGGGCGAGGTGTCAAAAGACGCGTCTCCGCGCGGGCTAGTCAACTATTTGTGTTCCTGGAATAATCCCGAAGAAAAATCGGGAATTATCCTGAAAAAACTGATTTTATGACCAAAAAGTATGTAAAAACACCGAATAACACCACCGAAACGGGACTCGACTTCGCGGAACGCGCACGGGAGTACAGGTAAGGCAGGTAAGTATCGGATTAAATTATTATAAAACAGGAATATACTGAAAATTTTGAGTAAAATTTAAAATAGTGCTTTCTAAAGGGAGTTTTTTGAAAATTTTTACAAGTCAATAAACGAAAAAAGGTTTTTCGCGAATTTGTCAATTATCCCTAGCGGGAACGTTACAGGGAGCCTAATTAAGATTTAAAATGCTGAAAACAGCTTGATATTGCGTCACCGGGATGCAAAGATATGAGGTTTTTATTAAAAACGTGTATCCCTTAGGTAGATTTCGTCTATGTATCAGTACTATTGACTGTAAAGAGTTTCTGGAATATCAGAAGTACTATGCGAGCTAGGCGCACGGGCGAGGTGTCAAAAGACGCGTCTCCGCGCGGGCTAGTCAACTATTTGTGTTCCTGGAATAATCCCGAAGAAAAATCGGGAATTATCCTGAAAAAACTGATTTTATGACCAAAAAGTATGTAAAAACACCGAATAACACCACCGAAACGGGACTCGACTTCGCGGAACGCGCACGGGAGTACAGGTAAGGCAGGTAAGTATCGGATTAAATTATTATAAAACAGGAATATACTGAAAATTTTGAGTAAAATTTAAAATAGTGCTTTCTAAAGGGAGTTTTTTGAAAATTTTTACAAGTCAATAAACGAAAAAAGGTTTTTCGCGAATTTGTCAATTATCCCTAGCGGGAACGTTACAGGGAGCCTAATTAAGATTTAAAATGCTGAAAACAGCTTGATATTGCGTCACCGGGATGCAAAGATATGAGGTTTTTATTAAAAACGTGTATCCCTTAGGTAGATTTCGTCTATGTATCAGTACTATTGACTGTAAAGAGTTTCTGGAATATCAGAAGTACTATGCGAGCTAGGCGCACGGGCGAGGTGTCAAAAGACGCGTCTCCGCGCGGGCTAGTCAACTATTTGTGTTCCTGGAATAATCCCGAAGAAAAATCGGGAATTATCCTGAAAAAACTGATTTTATGACCAAAAAGTATGTAAAAACACCGAATAACACCACCGAAACGGGACTCGACTTCGCGGAACGCGCACGGGAGTACAGGTAAGGCAGGTAAGTATCGGATTAAATTATTAAAAAACAGGAATATACTGAAAATTTTGAATAAAATTTAAAATAGTGCTTTCTAAAGGGAGTTTTTTGAAAATTTTTACAAGTCAATAAACGAAAAAGTGTTTTTCGCGAAATTGTCAATTATCCCTAGTGGGAACGTTACAGGGAGTCTAGTTTAGGTTTAAAATGCTGAAAACAGCTTGATATTGCGTCACCGGGATGCAAAGATATGAGGTTTTTATTAAAAACGTGTATCCCTTAGGTAGATTTCGTCTATGTATCAGTACTATTGACTGTAAAGAGTTTCTGGAATATCAGAAGTACTATGCGAGCTAGGCGCACGGGCGAGGTGTCAAAAGACGCGTCTCCGCGCGGGCTAGTCAACTATTTGTGTTCCTGGAATAATCCCGAAGAAAAATCGGGAATTATCCTGAAAAAACTGATTTTATGACCAAAAAGTATGTAAAAACACCGAATAACACCACCGAAACGGGACTCGACTTCGCGGAACGCGCACGGGAGTACAGGTAAGGCAGGTAAGTATCGGATTAAATTATTAAAAAACAGGAATATACTGAAAATTTTGAATAAAATTTAAAATAGTGCTTTCTAAAGGGAGTTTTTTGAAAATTTTTACAAGTCAATAAACGAAAAAGTGTTTTTCGCGAAATTGTCAATTATCCCTAGTGGGAACGTTACAGGGAGTCTAGTTTAGGTTTAAAATGCTGAAAACAGCTTGATATTGCGTCACCGGGATGCAAAGATATGAGGTTTTTATTAAAAACGTGTATCCCTTAGGTAGATTTCGTCTATGTATCAGTACTATTGACTGTAAAGAGTTTCTGGAATATCAGAAGTACTATGCGAGCTAGGCGCACGGGCGAGGTGTCAAAAGACGCGTCTCCGCGCGGGCTAGTCAACTATTTGTGTTCCTGGAATAATCCCGAAGAAAAATCGGGAATTATCCTGAAAAAACTGATTTTATGACCAAAAAGTATGTAAAAACACCGAATAACACCACCGAAACGGGACTCGACTTCGCGGAACGCGCACGGGAGTACAGGTAAGGCAGGTAAGTATCGGATTAAATTATTAAAAAACAGGAATATACTGAAAATTTTGAATAAAATTTAAAATAGTGCTTTCTAAAGGGAGTTTTTTGAAAATTTTTACAAGTCAATAAACGAAAAAGTGTTTTTCGCGAAATTGTCAATTATCCCTAGTGGGAACGTTACAGGGAGTCTAGTTTAGGTTTAAAATGCTGAAAACAGCTTGATATTGCGTCACCGGGATGCAAAGATATGAGGTTTTTATTAAAAACGTGTATCCCTTAGGTAGATTTCGTCTATGTATCAGTACTATTGACTGTAAAGAGTTTCTGGAATATCAGAAGTACTATGCGAGCTAGGCGCACGGGCGAGGTGTCAAAAGACGCGTCTCCGCGCGGGCTAGTCAACTATTTGTGTTCCTGGAATAATCCCGAAGAAAAATCGGGAATTATCCTGAAAAAACTGATTTTATGACCAAAAAGTATGTAAAAACACCGAATAACACCACCGAAACGGGACTCGACTTCGCGGAACGCGCACGGGAGTACAGGTAAGGCAGGTAAGTATCGGATTAAATTATTAAAAAACAGGAATATACTGAAAATTTTGAATAAAATTTAAAATAGTGCTTTCTAAAGGGAGTTTTTTGAAAATTTTTACAAGTCAATAAACGAAAAAGTGTTTTTCGCGAAATTGTCAATTATCCCTAGTGGGAACGTTACAGGGAGTCTAGTTTAGGTTTAAAATGCTGAAAACAGCTTGATATTGCGTCACCGGGATGCAAAGATATGAGGTTTTTATTAAAAACGTGTATCCCTTAGGTAGATTTCGTCTATGTATCAGTACTATTGACTGTAAAGAGTTTCTGGAATATCAGAAGTACTATGCGAGCTAGGCGCACGGGCGAGGTGTCAAAAGACGCGTCTCCGCGCGGGCTAGTCAACTATTTGTGTTCCTGGAATAATCCCGAAGAAAAATCGGGAATTATCCTGAAAAAACTGATTTTATGACCAAAAAGTATGTAAAAACACCGAATAACACCACCGAAACGGGACTCGACTTCGCGGAACGCGCACGGGAGTACAGGTAAGGCAGGTAAGTATCGGATTAAATTATTAAAAAACAGGAATATACTGAAAATTTTGAATAAAATTTAAAATAGTGCTTTCTAAAGGGAGTTTTTTGAAAATTTTTACAAGTCAATAAACGAAAAAGTGTTTTTCGCGAAATTGTCAATTATCCCTAGTGGGAACGTTACAGGGAGTCTAGTTTAGGTTTAAAATGCTGAAAACAGCTTGATATTGCGTCACCGGGATGCAAAGATATGAGGTTTTTATTAAAAACGTGTATCCCTTAGGTAGATTTCGTCTATGTATCAGTACTATTGACTGTAAAGAGTTTCTGGAATATCAGAAGTACTATGCGAGCTAGGCGCACGGGCGAGGTGTCAAAAGACGCGTCTCCGCGCGGGCTAGTCAACTATTTGTGTTCCTGGAATAATCCCGAAGAAAAATCGGGAATTATCCTGAAAAAACTGATTTTATGACCAAAAAGTATGTAAAAACACCGAATAACACCACCGAAACGGGACTCGACTTCGCGGAACGCGCACGGGAGTACAGGTAAGGCAGGTAAGTATCGGATTAAATTATTAAAAAACAGGAATATACTGAAAATTTTGAATAAAATTTAAAATAGTGCTTTCTAAAGGGAGTTTTTTGAAAATTTTTACAAGTCAATAAACGAAAAAGTGTTTTTCGCGAAATTGTCAATTATCCCTAGTGGGAACGTTACAGGGAGTCTAGTTTAGGTTTAAAATGCTGAAAACAGCTTGATATTGCGTCACCGGGATGCAAAGATATGAGGTTTTTATTAAAAACGTGTATCCCTTAGGTAGATTTCGTCTATGTATCAGTACTATTGACTGTAAAGAGTTTCTGGAATATCAGAAGTACTATGCGAGCTAGGCGCACGGGCGAGGTGTCAAAAGACGCGTCTCCGCGCGGGCTAGTCAACTATTTGTGTTCCTGGAATAATCCCGAAGAAAAATCGGGAATTATCCTGAAAAAACTGATTTTATGACCAAAAAGTATGTAAAAACACCGAATAACACCACCGAAACGGGACTCGACTTCGCGGAACGCGCACGGGAGTACAGGTAAGGCAGGTAAGTATCGGATTAAATTATTAAAAAACAGGAATATACTGAAAATTTTGAATAAAATTTAAAATAGTGCTTTCTAAAGGGAGTTTTTTGAAAATTTTTACAAGTCAATAAACGAAAAAGTGTTTTTCGCGAAATTGTCAATTATCCCTAGTGGGAACGTTACAGGGAGTCTAGTTTAGGTTTAAAATGCTGAAAACAGCTTGATATTGCGTCACCGGGATGCAAAGATATGAGGTTTTTATTAAAAACGTGTATCCCTTAGGTAGATTTCGTCTATGTATCAGTACTATTGACTGTAAAGAGTTTCTGGAATATCAGAAGTACTATGCGAGCTAGGCGCACGGGCGAGGTGTCAAAAGACGCGTCTCCGCGCGGGCTAGTCAACTATTTGTGTTCCTGGAATAATCCCGAAGAAAAATCGGGAATTATCCTGAAAAAACTGATTTTATGACCAAAAAGTATGTAAAAACACCGAATAACACCACCGAAACGGGACTCGACTTCGCGGAACGCGCACGGGAGTACAGGTAAGGCAGGTAAGTATCGGATTAAATTATTAAAAAACAGGAATATACTGAAAATTTTGAATAAAATTTAAAATAGTGCTTTCTAAAGGGAGTTTTTTGAAAATTTTTACAAGTCAATAAACGAAAAAGTGTTTTTCGCGAAATTGTCAATTATCCCTAGTGGGAACGTTACAGGGAGTCTAGTTTAGGTTTAAAATGCTGAAAACAGCTTGATATTGCGTCACCGGGATGCAAAGATATGAGGTTTTTATTAAAAACGTGTATCCCTTAGGTAGATTTCGTCTATGTATCAGTACTATTGACTGTAAAGAGTTTCTGGAATATCAGAAGTACTATGCGAGCTAGGCGCACGGGCGAGGTGTCAAAAGACGCGTCTCCGCGCGGGCTAGTCAACTATTTGTGTTCCTGGAATAATCCCGAAGAAAAATCGGGAATTATCCTGAAAAAACTGATTTTATGACCAAAAAGTATGTAAAAACACCGAATAACACCACCGAAACGGGACTCGACTTCGCGGAACGCGCACGGGAGTACAGGTAAGGCAGGTAAGTATCGGATTAAATTATTAAAAAACAGGAATATACTGAAAATTTTGAATAAAATTTAAAATAGTGCTTTCTAAAGGGAGTTTTTTGAAAATTTTTACAAGTCAATAAACGAAAAAAGGTTTTTCGCGAATTTGTCAATTATCCCTAGCGGGAACGTTACAGGGAGTCTAGTTTAGGTTTAAAATGCTGAAAACAGCTTGATATTGCGTCACCGGGATGCAAAGATATGAGGTTTTTATTAAAAACGTGTATCCCTTAGGTAGATTTCGTCTATGTATCAGTACTATTGACTGTAAAGAGTTTCTGGAATATCAGAAGTACTATGCGAGCTAGGCGCACGGGCGAGGTGTCAAAAGACGCGTCTCCGCGCGGGCTAGTCAACTATTTGTGTTCCTGGAATAATCCCGAAGAAAAATCGGGAATTATCCTGAAAAAACTGATTTTATGACCAAAAAGTATGTAAAAACACCGAATAACACCACCGAAACGGGACTCGACTTCGCGGAACGCGCACGGGAGTACAGGTAAGGCAGGTAAGTATCGGATTAAATTATTATAAAACAGGAATATACTGAAAATTTTGAGTAAAATTTAAAATAGTGCTTTCTAAAGGGAGTTTTTTGAAAATTTTTACAAGTCAATAAACGAAAAAAGGTTTTTCGCGAATTTGTCAATTATCCCTAGCGGGAACGTTACAGGGAGCCTAATTAAGATTTAAAATGCTGAAAACAGCTTGATATTGCGTCACCGGGATGCAAAGATATGAGGTTTTTATTAAAAACGTGTATCCCTTAGGTAGATTTCGTCTATGTATCAGTACTATTGACTGTAAAGAGTTTCTGGAATATCAGAAGTACTATGCGAGCTAGGCGCACGGGCGAGGTGTCAAAAGACGCGTCTCCGCGCGGGCTAGTCAACTATTTGTGTTCCTGGAATAATCCCGAAGAAAAATCGGGAATTATCCTGAAAAAACTGATTTTATGACCAAAAAGTATGTAAAAACACCGAATAACACCACCGAAACGGGACTCGACTTCGCGGAACGCGCACGGGAGTACAGGTAAGGCAGGTAAGTATCGGATTAAATTATTAAAAAACAGGAATATACTGAAAATTTTGAATAAAATTTAAAATAGTGCTTTCTAAAGGGAGTTTTTTGAAAATTTTTACAAGTCAATAAACGAAAAAGTGTTTTTCGCGAAATTGTCAATTATCCCTAGTGGGAACGTTACAGGGAGTCTAGTTTAGGTTTAAAATGCTGAAAACAGCTTGATATTGCGTCACCGGGATGCAAAGATATGAGGTTTTTATTAAAAACGTGTATCCCTTAGGTAGATTTCGTCTATGTATCAGTACTATTGACTGTAAAGAGTTTCTGGAATATCAGAAGTACTATGCGAGCTAGGCGCACGGGCGAGGTGTCAAAAGACGCGTCTCCGCGCGGGCTAGTCAACTATTTGTGTTCCTGGAATAATCCCGAAGAAAAATCGGGAATTATCCTGAAAAAACTGATTTTATGACCAAAAAGTATGTAAAAACACCGAATAACACCACCGAAACGGGACTCGACTTCGCGGAACGCGCACGGGAGTACAGGTAAGGCAGGTAAGTATCGGATTAAATTATTAAAAAACAGGAATATACTGAAAATTTTGAATAAAATTTAAAATAGTGCTTTCTAAAGGGAGTTTTTTGAAAATTTTTACAAGTCAATAAACGAAAAAGTGTTTTTCGCGAAATTGTCAATTATCCCTAGTGGGAACGTTACAGGGAGTCTAGTTTAGGTTTAAAATGCTGAAAACAGCTTGATATTGCGTCACCGGGATGCAAAGATATGAGGTTTTTATTAAAAACGTGTATCCCTTAGGTAGATTTCGTCTATGTATCAGTACTATTGACTGTAAAGAGTTTCTGGAATATCAGAAGTACTATGCGAGCTAGGCGCACGGGCGAGGTGTCAAAAGACGCGTCTCCGCGCGGGCTAGTCAACTATTTGTGTTCCTGGAATAATCCCGAAGAAAAATCGGGAATTATCCTGAAAAAACTGATTTTATGACCAAAAAGTATGTAAAAACACCGAATAACACCACCGAAACGGGACTCGACTTCGCGGAACGCGCACGGGAGTACAGGTAAGGCAGGTAAGTATCGGATTAAATTATTATAAAACAGGAATATACTGAAAATTTTGAGTAAAATTTAAAATAGTGCTTTCTAAAGGGAGTTTTTTGAAAATTTTTACAAGTCAATAAACGAAAAAAGGTTTTTCGCGAATTTGTCAATTATCCCTAGCGGGAACGTTACAGGGAGCCTAATTAAGATTTAAAATGCTGAAAACAGCTTGATATTGCGTCACCGGGATGCAAAGATATGAGGTTTTTATTAAAAACGTGTATCCCTTAGGTAGATTTCGTCTATGTATCAGTACTATTGACTGTAAAGAGTTTCTGGAATATCAGAAGTACTATGCGAGCTAGGCGCACGGGCGAGGTGTCAAAATACGCGTCTCCGCGCGGGCTAGTCAACTATTTGTGTTCCTGGAATAATCCCGAAGAAAAATCGGGAATTATCCTGAAAAAACTGATTTTATGACCAAAAAGTATGTAAAAACACCGAATAACACCACCGAAACGGGACTCGACTTCGCGGAACGCGCACGGGAGTACAGGTAAGGCAGGTAAGTATCGGATTAAATTATTAAAAAACAGGAATATACTGAAAATTTTGAATAAAATTTAAAATAGTGCTTTCTAAAGGGAGTTTTTTGAAAATTTTTACAAGTCAATAAACGAAAAAGTGTTTTTCGCGAAATTGTCAATTATCCCTAGTGGGAACGTTACAGGGAGTCTAGTTTAGGTTTAAAATGCTGAAAACAGCTTGATATTGCGTCACCGGGATGCAAAGATATGAGGTTTTTATTAAAAACGTGTATCCCTTAGGTAGATTTCGTCTATGTATCAGTACTATTGACTGTAAAGAGTTTCTGGAATATCAGAAGTACTATGCGAGCTAGGCGCACGGGCGAGGTGTCAAAAGACGCGTCTCCGCGCGGGCTAGTCAACTATTTGTGTTCCTGGAATAATCCCGAAGAAAAATCGGGAATTATCCTGAAAAAACTGATTTTATGACCAAAAAGTATGTAAAAACACCGAATAACACCACCGAAACGGGACTCGACTTCGCGGAACGCGCACGGGAGTACAGGTAAGGCAGGTAAGTATCGGATTAAATTATTAAAAAACAGGAATATACTGAAAATTTTGAATAAAATTTAAAATAGTGCTTTCTAAAGGGAGTTTTTTGAAAATTTTTACAAGTCAATAAACGAAAAAGTGTATTTCGCGAAATTGTCAATTATCCCTAGTGGGAACGTTACAGGGAGTCTAGTTTAGGTTTAAAATGCTGAAAACAGCTTGATATTGCGTCACCGGGATGCAAAGATATGAGGTTTTTATTAAAAACGTGTATCCCTTAGGTAGATTTCGTCTATGTATCAGTACTATTGACTGTAAAGAGTTTCTGGAATATCAGAAGTACTATGCGAGCTAGGCGCACGGGCGAGGTGTCAAAAGACGCGTCTCCGCGCGGGCTAGTCAACTATTTGTGTTCCTGGAATAATCCCGAAGAAAAATCGGGAATTATCCTGAAAAAACTGATTTTATGACCAAAAAGTATGTAAAAACACCGAATAACACCACCGAAACGGGACTCGACTTCGCGGAACGCGCACGGGAGTACAGGTAAGGCAGGTAAGTATCGGATTAAATTATTAAAAAACAGGAATATACTGAAAATTTTGAATAAAATTTAAAATAGTGCTTTCTAAAGGGAGTTTTTTGAAAATTTTTACAAGTCAATAAACGAAAAAAGGTTTTTCGCGAATTTGTCAATTATCCCTAGCGGGAACGTTACAGGGAGTCTAGTTTAGGTTTAAAATGCTGAAAACAGCTTGATATTGCGTCACCGGGATGCAAAGATATGAGGGGTTAGGTTAGGTTAGGTTAGGTTAGGTTAGGTTAGGTTAGGTTAGGTTAGGTTAGGTTAGGTTAGGTTAGGTTAGGTTAGGTTAGGTTAGGTTAGGTTAGGTTAGGTTAGGTTAGGTTAGGTTAGGTTAGGTTAGGTTAGGTTAGGTTAGGTTAGGTTTTTTTTTTTTTTTTTTTTTTTTTTTTGTTTTGGCAGGAGAGGGAAATCCTCATGGACGCCCAGACTGTCTCACTTATGAGCCAGTCTGGGCAGTGCCGGACTCTTACCGGCTAAAACCCACTCCTGCCCTGCTTGGTGTCCTCTGACATCATCAGAGCCCTTGGTTCAGCGAATTTATAATAATGTGATAAGGGAAAATGAAATTTAATTAAACAGTTTGAAACCAAATAACAAAGAGAGGTGTGTCTCTGGCGTGACCAACAAAGAACTCACAACAGCAATCACTAAAACTAACATACATAATTCTATACTATATTATAATTTCTATATCTATGCTACGAGTATCTATTATTACCTTACTTCTAAGTGGACCTT
This sequence comes from Apamea crenata, assembly GCA_949629185.1. NCBI lineage: Eukaryota > Metazoa > Arthropoda > Insecta > Lepidoptera > Noctuidae > Apamea > Apamea crenata. The sequence continues at coordinate 9,193 of OX451362.1, read as the reverse complement.
ATAATTATAACTTATCTAGACTGTACCGTTTACTTATGGCTAACCTATTGTAATTTTAAGCTATCTTAACTATTATGATACTTAACTATATACTTATTATATATTTAGTATCAAAATTTTCTTACGCTATCTTATTTCTTCTAAATACTATTTTTGCTATCTCTGTACAATATTCTAAAAACGCCTTCCTTTGTTTTCCTTTTATCAGGCCAGGTAGGTTCTGGGGGTCCAACGAGACGGCGAGATGCTGCTCTATATCATACCGCAATTTCGCGGTGATTGGACACTCCAGCAATACGTGCAAGACGGTCTCCTCCACGCCGGGCTCACAGGCGCACGATGGGTTCTCCTTACACTTGAAGCGTTTCAAGTATGCAGAGAACCCACCGTGCCCCGTCAGGATTTGCGTGGTTATGCTTGTGGGAGCCATCTTGCGCACCACACTGTACGCTTCCACCGCGTCAGGGAAGAAAAGTTTGGTGCCCGAAGCCGTGTCACCCGACCCATACCTCCCGTTCCATTCCTCAAGCGTGTCCGACCGGATTTGTCGCTTGACGAATGACACGGGACACAGGTCGTAGTCCGGCCTCTTCTTCGACCCCAGGGCGGCCTCCTTTGCGAGCTGGTCGGCTCTCTCGTTTCCCTCCAACCCTGCGTGGGCCTTGATCCAGAACAAGGAGACACTCTTGTTCTGGAGCTTACAGCGCCGTAAGGTGTCTCTTGTATCCACGGCCAAGGGGTGGGGGGAACTTAGATTGATAACCGACTGAAGAGCCGCCATAGAGTCGCTGAAGATGCCGAACGAGGTTTCACGTGACTTGAGCACCTCCCCGGCAGCTCTTTGCAAGGCCAGGAGTTCAGCCTGGTAGACGGTGCAGTAAGACGGCAAAGCAAGCTTGAGGGCCTTTGTTTCGGTAGTGTTATTCCACAAGGATAGCGCCGCTCCGACTTTGCCCTCAATCTTGCTGCCGTCAGTGAAAATCCGTACAGCGAAATTGCTGTGGTTGTGGTATTGATCCTCGTCTACCAGGCTTCCAAACTCCAGACTCATTTGTTCCGCGGGGTGTGGGGCCTCCAGTGCTGGAGCCATCCGTTCCACCTCCCGGTCTCCTAGTGCGGGCTGGGGCTCTCCCCTCTTAGCTCCGTAGAGCGCAGCCGCTTCCCGGATACGGAGATCGAGCGGGAGTATCCCAGCCAGAACCAGTGCCGAGTTTAGGGAGACTGTACGGTAGGCTCTGCACAGCTTCTGAGCAAACCCTCTCTGGACGACGTTGAGCTGCTTCCTGATCCCCAGCTTGTTGGCAGCTGGTGCCCATGCACTTGCGGCGTACAGCACGATAGGTTCCACAGCTGCAGTGTAGATGGCCCTTATTACCTCCGGGTGCAGACCCCAACTGACCCGGGCTGCTCTGGCCAGCTGCTTGTATATAGCTATCGCCTTTTTACAGACGACAGCTATATGTTTGTTGAAGGTCAGCTTGGCGTCTATGACCAGCCCTAATATTTTAACATCTTGGGACATTCCAATGTCGATCCCTCCCATGCTCAAGCGTGGCGTGTCATACTTGAGCTTCCGCGTTAGCACCATCGCACAGGTTTTGTGCGGCGCGAATTTCAACCGATTTCTGACACCCCACGCTCGAACATGTTCGAGAGCGGCATTGGCTTGTCCCTCGATTTTTTGAGCTGTGTCCCCGTCAAACACCAACACCACATCGTCGGCAAATGCCTGGCAGTACTCACCCCTACTCTCCAGCTGTTTCAGGAGCGGGTCAAGCAGCAAGTTCCAGAGAATGGGCCCCCCTATAGACCCCTGGACGCAACCTTTGCTGGTTTGCCTTCTGCTCTCCTCCCCAGCGTACCTCACGGTGACCACCCTGTCACTGAGGTAACTACTGACTACCCGTCTCAGATTCACAGGACACTTTTCCTCAGCCAATCGCACCTTAATAGCCGGCCACCACGCACTGTCGAAAGCTCCCTCGATATCAAGTGACACGAGCGTGACGATCTTTTTCTGTGCCAGCTTTCCTCGGATGTGCTGCACGAGAGTAACGAGGGAGTCTTCAGTGCTTTTTTGGGGCATAAAGCCGTATTGGCGAGTACTAATCCTGGGTAACAGGTAGAATCTGAGACGAGCAACCAGCATCTTTTCGTACACTTTCCCAAGGACAGGCAAAAGCCCAATCGGCCTGTACGACTTTGGTACGGTGTACGAGTCTTTGCCCGGCTTTCTGAGCACAACCACCGTAGCTTCCTTCCAGGTCTTCGGGAAGTGGTGGTGTGCCAGGCATTTATTAAGCAGTGCCAGGAAGTATTCGGGGTCACATTTTATGGCCTGAGAGCAGATGTCAGCCGTGAAGCCGTCGGCTCCCGGGGCCTTTTTTGGGTTGAACGACACCATGGACCGGCTAAGCTCGCTATGGGTGAACGGTGGGTCATGTCGTTCATCATGGCTCCACGCGTTTACCGTCTCTGCCAGTTGTCGGGTTTGGCGATGGTCCATGTTGTCGTCTTCCTCTCGGTCCTCGGGATAGAAAGTCTCGGTTAGGTTAGGTTAGGTTAGGTTAGGTTAGGTTAGGTTAGGTTAGGTTAGGTTAGGTTAGGTTAGGTTAGGTTAGGTTAGGTTAGGTTAGGTTAGGTTAGGTTAGGTTAGGTTAGGTTAGGTTAGGTTAGGTTAGGTTAGGTTAGGTTAGGTTAGGTTAGGTTAGGTTAGGTTAGGTTAGGTTAGGTTAGGTTAGGTTAGGTTAGGTTAGGTTAGGTTAGGTTAGGTTAGGTTAGGTTTTTTTTTTTTTTTTTATGTTAGTATTATTACCGCGGACATGGACGTCCGCGCCTTTGTTTACATTGTTCATTTGTTTATAATAATTTTATAATAAATTTTTCACATGCTAATCGTGCTCCTACGTCGGACACGTAATTTTAATCTTACTTAACTAAACTTAGGTCTACGTGAGTCCATCTTTTTTTTTTTTTTATTTATTTATTTTTTTTTTTTTTTTTTTTTTTTTTTTTTTTTATATTTTTTTTTTTTTATTTTTTTTTTTTTTTTTTTTTTTACTATTATTTATACTATTATTATTATTTTTTATTAAATATATTTTATCTTGTTCTGTTTTATTGTAGTTGTTATTTTTATACACACTTATTTTTTTTTTTATACATATTTAAAGCTTAATCTAAGTACAGGGTAGAGGGAATAACTACAAAGCAGGGCGAGCCGACCAGCCCCGACCGACGGCATCCGTTCACGGATATGACTCACACATCCGCGCCGTTCGGTTCAACCATTTTATAGGGAACCCAACGACCGGATATGTAACGCCACCATCGGCAGGACAATTACGTGAGTATGACGGACTCGCACTGCCATGCAGCTTTACAGTTCAATTATTTTAGTTACATTACATGTTGTTATTAGGTTAGTTTAGGATTGGGTTGGGAGTTTGTACTAGGACTTGTTAGATTGTATTCAGATGTTAGGTGGGTCTGCTGACCAGGGACTTCGCTAGCCTGAGCAAAGCGTCCACAACGACTGCGTCTCGATGCTGCATAGCCGTCTTCAAGTTGTACTCGACGACCGTCTTAGTTGGCGCATCCATCGCTCTCTTTGCAAAGCGGCCCGTGGCGTCATCGGCATCGTCGGAGTAATAGACGCAACTGGCTGTATGCCTCGACACCGCCACTACCGCGTGAGAGATGCTGTCGTGAATTTGGAGCCTCCTGGACTTTGTGTTGATGATGATTACGCTGTCGTAGGTCAACCCCTGAGCCTCGTGTATGGTTAACATGCGTGACCCTTCGCCGGACCCATATCCCTGACTCATGAGAGAAGCTTTCTCCTCTTGCGTATGAACCAGGAACAGGGTGTTTTGGGCAGTGCTTGGTATTTGCGCTCCTGTGTAACCTTTCACTTGCAGGGAGTGGACCCGCGACAGCGACGACTTGGAGGAGTATATACCGGAGTATATCTCGCTCAGTGCAAACGCCACGTCCATCGGATTGCGGTGTGTGCAAAGCAGTTCCTGTGTGATGCCAGCCACCAGGTTTGGACGGGTATACCTCAATTCAAATAGGTTCTCTCTGTCCAAGAATGGAAGCCGGTTTACATCTCCGATGAGGACAATCTCGCTCGCTCCAGACAACTTTACTGCCATGACTATGGCCCCAAAATGGTTCATGAGGGCTTCGTCTACCGTGAGACGGTAGCATTTCTCCCGTTCTTTGAACCCGTTGGCTAAGATTGAGGCCATAGTGCGCACCTTTGTCTTGACTCGGTCTCCTAAGCGGTGCGCAAGCTTCTCTCTGAGATCTTTGGCAGCTTCGGTCGTCGTGGTGGCTACCACGTCCTTCTCCCCATCGAAGTGCTTCACCACCCAGGTTGTCTTGCCGCAACCCGGCACTCCGTTTACCCACCTGATATTGGGTACCGCCCAACTTTCCTGCGATGCTGGGACATCTGAGGTCCCCAAAATGGACTGTGCCATTTCAAGGATCTTGTCGTCCAGCATGATCTTGGTACATTTGGCGGTAACCACTATCGGGTCGTCGTTGGGTACTCTGAACTTAATATTGCCCGAGCGCTCCGTTTCCTCCTCGTCCAGGGCCACAAAACCGCTCCCCGCGCTGTAGGCTGCCATGTACGACCCGGCCATTTCCCCTTTGATGACCTGAGATTTGACGTTGTCGTACACTGCTGCCCCTGCCTCCTCGAGCAGTACCCTTAGCAGTCCTTCTGAATCTCTCTGGAAGGTCTGCAGGATCTTCCTGCATGTCGCGAGATTGACCTCTCTGGTCGCTCTCACGATTGCTACGTACTCGAGGAAAGCGCTCTTCACGTGGTCCGTGGTGTCCGAGTTCACTGCGAGGGTCGGCGGGCTGACCTGCCCTTTGTCGGCTCTTGTTGGTTTGGGCTTCTGCTGTGTAGGTTCTTTTGGCTGTTTTCTGAAGAACCTCTCCACTGCTGCTTCCTGCTTTTGAGATGGTGATACACGGCTGGTGCTAGGGAGCAGTGCACTGAGGAAAGTGCCGATAGTTTTCAGGCGACTCCTAAACCGGGTCTGGTCCTCCGGGCTCACGGTTTCGCTCTGCTCCTTTGCAGCTTTTTCGGCGGCTGCCTTCTGCTGGGCCCTCTCTGAGCCGCTTTGAGTGGTCAGGGCTGTATTGGGGCTCGTCGCACTGGCTGTTGGGTGTCTGGGGGCTTTAAGGAAACTCAGATTTTCCCCTCTGTCCTCATAGACTACTACCTCATGATGTTCTGAGGCTTTTAAACAGCCGAAGCGGTCTGCGACGTCTCCTCTCTCCCCTCCGACCATCATCGCGTCAACACTTATGGTGCGTGCTGAAACTGCCATATGTTCTCCTGCCTCCCTGATCTTTTGAAGCAATGAGCTTGCCTGAACGAATGGAGTCTCCTCTCCCCACTCGAATAGTGCGATCGTCTTTCCTTTGGATCTCACCAGACGGCACCGGTGAGTGGCTACTTCCACTTGTGGCAGTGCAGCATACTTGCTGCCTTTCATGCTCGTTTTGGTGGTGCTTCCGTTGATCAAGGCAGCAAGGCCTGGCGATATGGGTATACGGGCTCTAGTTCGGCTGGAGCCAATGCAGAAACTTATGCCTAGCTTTTCTCCTTCCCTGTTCATGAACAGGGCGACGCCTCGCAGTCTGACGCCTGGGACACCGACTCCTCCGCATGCCAAGAACTGCGTGATGGGCATGGTGCTAGGGGCTGGCTGTAGGCAGGCTTCTGCTGCTGCTGCTGCTACCGCTGGTACTGGCTGTTGGTTGGTGTTTGTGTGTGGTGCTTGTGTTGTGGTGAGTGTTGTGTTTTGCGTTGTTGTTGTTTGTGTGGTGGTTATTGTGGTTGTTGATGTGGTCGTGACTGTTTGAGTAGATGGTAGTCGGTTTCGGCTTTGTATGGTTGTGTCCGTTTTGTTAGCCCCTGCTGCAACTATGGCGACTTTGCTCGCGAATGCCAAGAATGGTTTTCTAGTAGCCGGTCTCTCCATGATGGTGTGAAGTGTGGACTGGCTTAGCTGGGTTTCAATTTTTACTTCCAGCTCCATTCTGTCGTGACTGAATCTTGGGCATTCGAAGAGAAGGTGCCAGACTGTTTCATCGCAGCTGGGGTCACAGACACACGAGGGACTGTCTTTAAGGTGAAAGCGGTGGAGATACGCTGAGAATCCTCCGTGTCCCGTTAGGACTTGTACATGGACCGGTGTGAGAACTGCGTCTCTGAGTGTTCTTTTCGCCGCTAGGACGTCTGGAAAGAACACTTTTGTGACCGCTCCTGTACTCGAGGACTCGTATCGCGCTTGCCACTTCTTTATTGTCCCCTCTCGTATCTTTCTTCTTACGAACGATATGGGAACCTTGTCGTAGTCCGCTGTTTCTGCCGTTAGAGCTGCTTCCTTGGCCAGCTCGTCCGCTCTCTCATTCCCGGCGGTTCCCACGTGGGCCTTGAGCCAAAAGAGTCTCACTTCTCTGCCCTCCTCTCGGGTCTCTCGGACGCATCTCTTGATCTGGAGTGCCAGGTGATGAGTGACAGACGGCCTCCTCAGCAGGTCGAGTGACGATCTTGAGTCACTCAAGATGCTTACAGAGGCCGCCCTTGATTCTCTTGCCATCCTGACAGCTCTGAAGAGAGCGTACATTTCCGATTGGAAGACTGTGTTGTGAGGCGCCAGGCCAAAAGTGCTGGACTTGGACTCCTTTCCGTTTTCCCACCAAGTTAGGGCAGCGCCGACTTTCCCCTCTATCTTGCTGCCATCGGTGTATATTTGGGGACCGGTTACTTGATGAGTTTCCAGGGTTTCGGGAGTCCGGTCCTCTAGGCGTGCATACTCTGTTGTTATGAGTAGCGCTGGGTGGGGATTTTGGGAGTGGTGCACGTTGCACTCCAACTCGCAGCCCGGCGGTATGAACTCTTGCGAGTGTCCCTTTTTTATCCTGAAAAGGGTTGCGGCCTCGATTACCCGGAGATCTAGGGGGAGTTGGCCCGACAGGATAAGTGCCGATGTCAGAGACACCGTGCGGTATGCTTTGCAGATCTTCTGCACGAACCCTCTCTGCAGTGAGTCAAACTGATTCCTCGTCATCAGTTTCTCAGCTGCGGGGGCCCACGCACTCGCTGCATACATCACGATGGGCTCTATCACCGACACATATATCGTCCTTATAATCTCTCTGTTGAGACCCCAAGTCACCTTTGCCGCGCATGCCAGCTGCTTGTAGATGTCGGCGGCCTTTTTACAGGTCGCAGACACGTGCGCGTTGAAGGTGAGTTTGGAATCTATTGTGAGACCTAGCAGCTTGACCTCTTGGACTAGGTTCAGCCGCATGCCCGACATGTAGAGTACCGGAACATCGTATTTGAGCTTTCTCGTTAGCACCATCGCATTGGTTTTGTGCGCGGCGAAACGTAGCTTGTTTTGGACGCCCCATTCCGATACTATGTCTAGCGTGTCGTTGGCTGATTGCTGCAGGGGACCAGCTGTGAAGTCCGAGAAAACTAGGACAACGTCGTCTGCGAAGGCCTGGCAGTATACCCCCATTCTAGCCATCTTGTGTAAGAGTGAGTCTAGGATAAGGTTCCAAAACGTCGGTCCGGCAATTGAGCCCTGGACGCATCCTTTCGTGGTACCCTTCTCGCTAGTTGCTCTGGCGTAGTTGACCCTGATGTTCCGGTCTTCCAGGTATGAGGTGACGAGAGCGTAGATGTTCTTTGGACAGTTCTTGACTACCATCTGTCTTTTGAGTGCTGGCCACCACGCGTTATCGAAGGCCCCCTCTATGTCCAATGATATCAAAAGCACGATCTTTTTGGCTTTGATTTCGGCTCGTATGTGTCCCATTAGAGCATAGAGGGCGTCCTCGGTACCGCGCTGCGGCATGAAACCGTATTGGTTCGTGTTGAGCGTTGGGAGGAAGTGCCACTGGAGTCTGCCTACTAGGAGCTTCTCGACGATTTTTCCTAGGACCGAGAGCAGACCTATTGGCCTGTACGACTTTGGGTTGGTGTAGTCGTCCTTTCCTGGCTTGCGGAGAATGCACACGTGGGCGACCTTCCACTGCTTCGGAAAGTGTGACAGCGACAGGCATCGGTTGGCTATCGCTAAGAACACTTCCCTATCACAGTTTATTGCCGCTGTGCAGATGTCCGCCGTCAATCCGTCGGGACCGGGGGCTTTTTTCGGATTTTGGTTTTGGAGAACCATTTCCAGCTCCGCGGTCGTGAAGGGCGGGTCGTCAGCGGACAGTCCTCGAGGGTTTCTCTGCTCCGCCAGCCTTCTCAGAGCAGTGTGGTATGGCTGTTCGGCATCCGTTGAGTCGTCGGGGTAGAAGGTTTTTGCCAGGAGATCCGCTGATTGCTCTGGGCTGAGCGTATCGCCCGCGGTGTTTCTCAGGAGCGTATCGTCCTGTCTTCTGGCTGTCTTCCTTAGTACCCTGTAGATGCCGTCCCACATACTCTCTCGGTCCTGCTTCGAGCAGAACTCCTTCCAACTGGCTGTGGCTGCTTCCGTCGCTGCTGTGGTGTAGGTGTTTTTAGCCAGCACGTATTCTTGGATGGTGAAGTGTCTCCGGGTTGCGGCTGCATTTCGGATCCTTCTCTTCTTCGTCATTGCGTCTTTTTTGAGACGGTCTAGAGAAGGGGTCCACCATGGGGGCTTGGCGTTGTGTTTCGGTGACCCCAGTTTTGGGATCGCTACCTCGCATGAGCGGTGGATGTTACATGTGTATGATGTGATTAATGACTCCAGATCCTCTGGGTTCGAGACGTCCGAGACTCTGACTGATGTGATGTCGTTGTCCGCCAGGCTGGTCTTGAAGTGCGAGCTGAAGTCAGACCACTTTGCCTTCTTGGTGTTGTAGATGCGCGTCGAGATTGGCCTTAAGGGCTCCAAGGCCTTTTCTAAGCGCATCGAGAAGGTTATTGCGTTGTGGTCTGATGTTGTTAGACTCCTTTCTACCCGCCACTCCTCGACTTTGCCCAACAGCGACAGGCTACATACCGTCACATCGACGATGCTTGTGCACCACCTGTCTCCTCTGTAGGTCTCGAAAGTCGGTACTTGGCCCGTGTTTAGGATGTGGAGATCCCGCTCATTGAGGAATGAGTTGTACGCTGCCCCGCGATGGTTTTCGGAAACACTTCCCCACCACTGGCTCCAGGCGTTTATGTCTCCTC